>CP125975.1:51559772-61559772 GCA_030063025.1 Avena longiglumis
ATAACCTGCCAGGCCAAGCGGAGAAGGTAACCACCTGCTAACGACGTCGAAACCTGCTAAAACAAAAGGGGTGACGACAAAGGGCAAAGGAAAAAGAGGAGCGTCAGTACTGAGGCCAGTACACAGCGAGACTAGAATTCGGCAGTCCTCGCCTACATAGGTATGGTGGACTGAAGCGGCAGCGGCAACATGCACTAAACACCCTATAGAGACACGATGCAACTGGCGGCTATCAGAGAGGGATAAGAAAAACCTATGCGAAACCAACCTGATTCTACCATCAGACAAAACCCATCCTGGTGTTTCCCCCTCGAGACCAAACGAGGAAGTCCACCGAGGAACTCACACCGTTGGCAATTTTAATTATTCAGTTATCGTTGCAGCATTTACTAGTCAGGTATAGATAATCATCCTGATAAAATAAGCAGTGGGCCATTTTAGTTAACCATTCCGTTATAGTTGCAACACTTACTAATCAGATTCAATTAGCATGAGATAACCCAAAACCCAGCAGTTGTTAGTACTTTTATTTAGCCATTCTGTTGTAGTTGCAATACTTACTAGTCAGATACAATGGTCGCAAGCGACAACCCAAACAAGCAATTGTTGTCAGTTTTATTTAGTCATTCCATTGTAGTGAAGCTGATTACTGGTCATTATAAAGTCAAATTTATAGCACTACTTTAGTTATAGTTGTCTATGATCGAGATACTGTGCTCCAAGTCGTCCATAACCGCGGACACGGCTTTCAGAAAGTTTTACCCTGCAGGGTTGCAAAAATAGTAACACACACTCGATCAACCTCGGAAAAACCAAATCAAAACCCAACGAGGCCTTCACAACAAAGCAATCACAGGTTTCAGAAATATTTCAGGGGGCCACCCCATTGAGTACACCCGCAACGAAGTTAGCTGACTCCGAGACGGACTCAAGGTTTGCGCCAATGGCTGTAAACGACTGGGAACCCAAAACTGGGCTTGTCGATACCGCGAAAACACTCCGCTCACCTAAACAGTACAGGTGCTCCTCGCACAATCGTAATAAAGCAGTAAAGCATGGCATAAGTACAGGATAGTAAATAAAACCTCAAACTAGTTTGTGGCCCCAAGAAATAAGAATGAATCAAGCTCAGCTCGGGGGTCCCATAATCCTCCCGGATGTGGATAGCGCGAATATTCAAGGAACAGGTATCAAGTACTCGGGGTCCTACGGGACACAAGTGGACGGTTAACAACCAAATAACATCTATTGCCCACCTGTGCCTCTGCTTACCTACTTCAATTTTAGTTGTTAAACAATAATTAAAGTTATGATCATCTCCAACAGTAAGCATGCGGCAAATCCTCCAACAATTGTGGTACTTGACGACTCGCAACAACACTTGAGCAAGCGACTACGACGAGTAGGTCCATCTATCTACCAAACAACAGGTAATAGGATGTGTCCAAGGCAATATAAGGCTGCACGGGATATCACGGGTACGGAAACTAGAGCATCGCAACACAGATAGCAATAGATCAACAGGAGGGAATAAATACTATAAAAGTAAGATAGGTAGAAAGGGGGGAGATGCTCGCCTGAAAACATTGTCGAAGGTTCAACCGAAGATCGAGTCGACACTCGCATCAACTCAACGACCTTATCCGCGAAGAACGAAAACACTAGAATAAACACTGGATGCAATATTTAATACTACGGCAAAGATCGGGCATGATGCATGTAGGATGCATGACATGGCAAAGATGCGATGCAATTAGGCAATGTTAAACGGAACCGGGGTCCCGACAATTAATTAAACCGTTCAAGTTATTTAGATACCTCGCAAATTAAATGTTGTTTTAACATGGCAGAAGATAGCACCGGTTCGCTACACAAATTTAAATGAGGCCATTATAAGACTAGATTTGCCCGCATATGGGCCCCATATTTAATTAGGTTAATCGGCACAAGGCCCCCAAACCACAGACAAGCATGCATGCATGAACAATTAATATGCAACAAGTTTTATATATAGCATTTATAAAAATAGGGGCTCGGATCAGGGTCACACATTGAGGGTCGGAGATCTTGGTCCGGGGGTTCGGGGTTCGACAGGGTTCGACGGGGGAATGACTCGACGAGATCGGGTACAAGATGGAGAACTTGTCGTGACGGAGAACTTGGGTCCAAGCGGTCGATCTTGCCGTCGCGCAGATCTTGTCGGGTCCGGGTTCTCGGCGTCCGGAAAGGAGTACTTGTTGCACCCGTGGTCGTCAGGTCCGTGTAGACGGTCATGGCGTTCCGAGGAGAAGATCTTGGCGTGTCGAGGGTTCGGTCTTCGATACATCGGAATCGGTCTTCGGGGTTTGATAGTTGCGGTCCGTGAAGGAGGTCTTGGGGTTCCGACACCATCGCCTTAGGGATCGATGACGAACTTGGGATCCGTGAAGTAGACCTTGCATGCGTTCTTAGGGGGCTTTGGGGCGACACGACCATATCTTCGGAAGATTGCCACCGTGCTTTTGGGTCCGCCGAACGTCTACTAGCCGCCTGCCCAAGCACATAACCGAAGGCAGCTGCAGGGCATGGAGCCGGCGAACAACGGCGACGACCGAACACCGAACAGGGGAGGCACAGGGTCGAAGCCGCGTGGGTCCGTGGTGGCGTCCTGGGGAAGGCGGTGGCCGTCGGGGCGTTCGACGGGCGGCCAGAGAGGACGCCGGCGGGCCTGCTTGGGGGAGAGCCACCGGGGCGAGGACGGAGGACGCCTGGCGGTGGGACGGCGGGGAGGAGGCCGGCGGGTTCATGATTTGCAGTGGAGGCGAGCCTGGCGAGGCAGGCGCCTTCAGGCGCAGGGTTGGCGGGCTGCAGGCGGCAGGGAGGCAGAGGCGAGGCCGGCGGAGGGAGGTCGCCGCGGCGACGCCGCGGAGAGGGGTCAGTGGGAGCAGCGAGGCAGCGCTCGGCTGAGGCTCCAGCAGGGCAGCAGCAGTGGGGGAGGAGGAGGCAGCGCGGCGCGGCGCGCCTGCTCATGGGGCGGAGGAGGTGCGGGTCCGCGAGGAGCTCGTCGGAGGAGAGCCTGAGCTGCGGGGAGGCGCGAGGAGCAGCGGCGGCCGCGGGCTCGGGTGGCGGTGGTCGGAGCCGACGAGGAAGAGGCGAGGCGGCCGGCGGAGCGGAGGCCCGAGGCAGCAAGGCGGCAAGGAAGGGAGGAGGAGAGGAGGGAGGAGGAGGCGGAGGAGAGGAGGTCGGCGTGAGGCGGCCGGAGTGGCCATGGGAAGCGAAGGGCAGCCAGGGGTGGTTTAGGAAGGAGAGAGGTCAGGCGGGCCCTTCGAGGAGAGGCCTTGGGCGGCGCGAGGCGTGAGGGCGGAGGTGGCGCAGAGGAGGCGTGGGGGAGGCGGGCGAAGAGAGAGGAGGAGGACGGCGGCAGCCAATTCTTGGCGGTGGAAGGATCCGGGGCGGGCGTGAAGCGGGCTGCTCGCCGGAGAGGCGGTGGCGGAAGGAGGAAGAAGGGCGGGCGCGCGTCGGGGAGAGAGGAGGGTGTCGGGGGCGTGGGGGAGAGAGGAGGGAGTGGTGGGGCCGGAGCGGGGCCGGGGCGTGGGGCCCGCGTGAGTGCCGTGTGTGGCGGGGGAGGGAGAGGGTCATGGCCTTTAGGTGGGACCCATGGGCGGTGGGGTCCGGGTGGAAGGGAGAGGGGTGGAGCAGGTGTGTGCTGTGTGTGTGTGTGGCGTGGGGCCAGGGTGTAAGAGAGAGGGGGGTAGGTGGGGCTGTGTGAGAGAGGGAGTGGAGGACAAGAAGGGGATTGGTGAGGTGGCGGGGGGTGTGATGAGGTGGAGGAAAGAGGTGGCAAGCTGGGGTTGGTGGGTAGACTAGGATTGGGTGAATTTAGGACTAGAAATTTAGACTAGGGTTTTCTTTTATTTTAAAATAAATTTTGTAAATAGTTTTAGACAAATAAAAGACCTGAACAGACCGATGTTTTAATTTGAAATAAAGACGAGGGCTATTTAGAAAACAAAACTAGGCGTTTCGAAAATAGTTTCAGACAAACAATGCATGATGATGACGATGCAATGCACAAAAACAACGCGATTTTCTAGTAGTGGTTTTGCGGGATGCCACATCGCCGCCACTTGCCCACCGTACCCTTTGACGACAAGGGCGGGCTCCAAAGGAACCCCTGATGGGCTCACTTCGGTAATTTCCTCCCTGACCGTGCCGACCGTGTTCGGGCGCCGGTCGTTCGGCTTCTTCTTCTTCTTCTTCTTCTTCTTCTTAGGAGGGTTGCTACCACTCCCTGTGCCCTCGCCACCATCAGTGGTTTCATCGCCTTAGTTCCTTGACTTCCTCCGTGTCTTCCATCTCATCATCCTCACTCTCAAGGATGGTATTCTTCATCGTCTTCTAGCAGTCACTGGCCGCCTCGAATGTCAATTGTTTATTCGGAGGTCTGAAGTTCTCCTTCAACGATGCTTAGAACATCCAAATGTCGTTGTCACACATCTTTGCACTAATAAAAACAAATAATTGGTTAAATGCACGGAAAAATCCGGCATGACCTTTGCTAATTTTCTTAAACTAGAAGTGCCCGATTTACGCCAAAACGAAGTTAATCAACATTCCGCAAAATGGGACTCATTTCATACAAGAACCTGCATACACACATAATAAAGTGCTTCATATACAAGCACAAGCACAATTTCAAGGTGTTGTTGTCCCAGCACAGATAGTAGTAGAAGCACAGTAGCACCATAGATAGTAGTAGAAGCACAGTAGCACCACAGTAGCACAGTACTAACTGCCCAATATGCTTTTTTTCTGGAAGCTGGTTTAGAAGTACTAACTTCCCAATATGCATTTTTTTTACAAAACACCAACTTTCGACAGAGTGCACAACATTAGTATGATTGATAAGCAGCTAGCATATGAGCCTGCTTGACCACACCATGACACTTCCTCTGCCTCCACTGTTGTGTGATTATTTACAGCAATGTTGATCCATGAAATTTAATAGAAAGACGGGCATTTAAGAAACAACCCAGCACAAACATTGTAATAGCCATTGATGCTAGTTGAGATCTAATGTTAGGATGCTAGTTAAGAAACAAACCAGCACAAACTCTTGCTTGAACTTTTGCTATGAATACATACAGATCCATTTCATTTCTACCAATAACACACCATCCATTTCTAGCAAAGCTACTACTACCTGGACACTGGTAACAGAAGCAGCAGCAGCACCAGCAGGACCTCCTTTTTTACTATTTTTCATTAACTAACATGCTACCAGTTGGTGTATGCCACACAGGCATAATGTCCATCTTAGAAGCATCCACACAGGCAAGCATACAATCATGCAGAAATAAAAATTCAGAATAATGTTCATCTCAGAATAATTTATGTAGGGGCTAAGACAACTAGGAAAGGAAGTTTCTTGCAGTGTAATCCATGCAACCATGAACCATGAAGACAAAACCACTGTTATGATTTCATACTACCTAAGTGTTGGAGATATGCCCTAGAGGCAATAATAAATATAGTTATTATTATATCTTTGTGTTTGTGATAAATGTTTACATTCATGCTATAATAGTATTAACAAGGAAACATTAATACTTGTGTGATTTGTAAACTTAATTTGAAGTCCCTAGTATAGCCTCTATACTTCACTAGCTTGTTGGTTGATTAATGATTGTGGTTTCCCTATCATGAACATTGAGATGTTATCAACAACAAGATCATATCGTTAGGAGAATGATATGGTGGACATACTCCTATTGATAAGCGTAGCATAAAGATCAAGTCATTTCAATAGTTCAATTGCTATATGCTTTCTGATACATAGTAACCTAATTCCTTCGACCATGAGATCATGCATATCACCTTTACCGGATGGATGCTTTCATGACATCAAACACCACAATGAATCGGGTGGCTATAAAGGTGGCATTGAGTGTTGGAAAGTATTGGTTGAAACACATGGATCAAGAGTGGGATTTGTCCATCCATATGACGGATAGATATACTCTGGCCCTCTCGGTGGAATGTCATCCAATTAGCTTGCAAGCATGTGACGGGTCACAGGGATCACATATCACGGAGCGAGAAAAGAGTACTTATCGGTGAGGTTGAACTAGGTATCTTGAGAGATACCGACGATCATAACCTCGGATAAGTAAACTATCGTGAGACAAAGGGAAATTGGTATCGTATGTAAGTGGTTCATTCGATGTAAAGTAATCGTAGAAATATGTGGGAGCCATATGAATTTCAGATTCCTCTATTGGTTATTGTTAGAGAAGTGTCTCGATCATGTCCGCATAATTCACGAACCGTGGAGACACACTTAAGGATTGACGTTGTTTTGAGTAGTTATGGTATTATGAAAGAGACGAATGTTGTTGAGTCTCGGATGGGATCCGGGATATCACGAGGTGATCGAGAATGGTCCGAGAATAAGATTCATATAAGGAAAGTCCGTTTGAGTTCGGGAATGATTAGTGTTTTCATCGGGAATGTTCTAGAAGGTTCGGATTGTCCGGCACTCGAGGGGAGGGTACATGAATGTGTCATTGAATGATTGCATCATGTACTAAGTGTTCTTGCTGTTCCAAAACTTGAAAGTCAAAGCCGTTTGAAAGTCAAGCGGCTAAAAGAAAGCTGTGGGAAGCGAGCTGTGGGAAACAAGCAAGAGGAGGTTGAAACCAACTTGGAGGAGGAGTTCCTCTCCTCCAAGCGGCCAGCCCTAGTCCGAGTTGGGGAGGACTCCTCCTCCTGGCCGCCTAGCCCCTCCACCTATAAAAGGAGGCGGGGCCTCCTCCTGAGACACAAGTTTCTACCTCTAATCTCGGTTTAGAGCCGTTTTGGTTTAGAGCTTCTAATTGCTTTAGCCTGCGGTTTAGAGCCTTCTAATTGGTATGTCTAATCTCTAGACCACTAATAGCCTCTCTCATAATCCACCATACTCGCTCGGCTTAAAGCGAAGCCTGCGAATTTCCCTCTACTTAGGTACCACGCCGTTGTCTTGCCGGAATCACGAGAGTGCTACAACCTCCACTGCTGGAACAAGGGAGAGGAAGGTCTTCGTCAGTACGAGCGATGTGACCGGCTGGAGCGCTGGGAACGCAGCTTGGGAAGGATCGTCTACACGATCTTGAGATCGAGAAAATACGACTACATCACCCACGAGAATCCGCTCTCGTTAAACACTTTGGAATCTTCGAGGGTAAGTTATTCCATCGACTCGTTGCTACAATCTAGTAGATAGATCTTGGCTTGTTTGTTTGTATGCGATAGAAATTTTTTGTTTTCCATGCTACGAACCCCTACAGTGGTATCAGAGCCGTGTCTATATGTAGATCTGTTGCACGAGTAGAACACAATGGTCATTGTGGGTGTTGATACTTTTATTGTCGATTGCTTTTTGTGTACTTTGCATCTTGCGGTATGTTGGGATGAAGCGGCCCAGGCTAACCTTACATGACATCGTTCATGAGACTTGCTCCACGCTTAACATGCAACTTGTATTGCATAAGTGGCTTTGGTGCTGTTTCTCCTAGCATAGTTAAGATCCAATTTACAACGGGTGATCAACAATGCTAGTATCAATGTTGTGGTTCTTGTTCGTAAGTTAGAACGACACTTATTGAAAGCCCCAAACCACGTAAAATATGCAAAGAAAGTAGAGGCGTCTAACTTTGTTTTGCGGGGTGTCAGATGATGTGATATGGCCATGATTGTGATTATATTTGATGTATGCAATGTTCCTTATTGTAAGTTGGTGGCGGGGAGCCATATGGTTGTCTTTAATTTATGTTAAGACAGCGTGTCTATTCAAAGTAGTTGTAATAGTTGAAGCGGTGGGCGACAACCATGGTGAAGCGTCATTGACCTTGATGCAATGCCGGTGATGATGGAGATCATGTTCGTGCTTGAAGATGGAGATCGGAAGCACAAAGAAGAAAGGCCATATCATATCACATATTATGAATTGCATGTGATGTTAATCCTTTATGCATCTTGTATTGCTTAGTAGACGACGGTAGCATTATAAGATGATCCCTCATGCACATGAATTTCAAATCATAAAGTGTTCACCCTTAGTTAGCACCGTTGCTAAAGCTTGTTGTTTGAAGCACCACGTGATGATCGGTGTGTTAGATTACGCAAGTGTATACAACGTGAGCAAGCATTTGCTCATGCGAAACTAAGGTTTGATCTTGTGAGCCTAGCATGTAGACATGGTCTCGAACACGGATCACCGAAAGGTAAAGCATGAATCATATAGTAGATATGATGAACATGACGATTGTTCGCCATTGAAACTATATCAACTCGTGATGATCGGTGTTGATGTAGTGGATTTGGTTCGTGTGATCACTAAAACAATGTGAGGATGTTGTTTTGAGTGGGAGTTCACCTAGTTTAATTTCATTAATTAATTTGAACTCAATTTGTCATAAACTTAGTCTAAACTATTGAAAATATGTTGTAGATCAATGAAAGCACCTACCAAAAATTTTGATGCATTCCTAGAGAAAGAAAATTTGAAAAACAATGGAAGCAACTTGGATTGGTTCCGCAATTTGAGGATTGTCCTCACGCTGGTAATTTGACCTATGTCTGGATGCACATTGGGTGACCCACTGCGGTGATGCTTCGATGAAGTAAAGAATGTTTACCTCGCTCGGAAGAATCGGTACTCCATAGTTCGATGTGCTATCTTGTATGGTTTAGAATCGGAGCTTGAGAAAAGGTTTGAAGAGTCGGACCCATATGATATTGTCGAGGATCTCAAATTGATTTTTGAGACTCATGCGTCAATTGAAAGCTATGAGGCTTGAAAAGTTCTTTAAGCGCAAGATGGAAGAGGCAGCTCGTCGGTGAGCATGTGCTTAAGATGTTTGGGCACGCAAACAAACTTCAAAGCTTGGGTATAGTGATTCCTAATGCTTTGGGGATTTACCGTGTCCTCAGTCACTACCACCAAATTCTGAGAACTTTGTGATGAACTACAACATGCAGAACATGAACAAAGAGTTGCGACTGTTTGCTATGTTAAAGTCTGCGAAGTGGAGATCAAGAAAGAGCACCAAGTGTTGATGGTCAATAAGACCACCAAATTCAAGAAAGGCAAGTCTAAGCAAAGGGACACTTCAAGAAGGGTGGTAAGAAAGTTACCACGCCGGTGAAGAAGACCAAGGCTGGACCCAAGCACGAAAGTGCTTTCTGCAAGGGAGAAGGTCCTTTGGGCGGAATTGCCCAAAGTACTTGGCGGATCGAAGAACGGAACATCAATAAGAAAGGTATATCGATATGCATGTTATTGATGTGTATCTCACTAGTACTCGTAGTAGTGCTGGGTATTTGATCTTGGTTCGGTTGCTCATATTTGTAACTCGAAGCAGGTCTTGCAGAATAAGCGGAAGCTAGCGAAGAACGAGGTGACGATGCGGCGTGGGAAGCGGATCAAAGGTTGATGTGATCGCGGTCGACACGCTACCTTCATCTACCATCGGGATTAGTTTTATACTTAAATAATTGTTATTTAGTGCTGTGTTGAGCATGAACATTATATCGGGATCTTGTTTATGCAGGCGGTTACTTGTTAATCGAGAATAATGGTTGTTCGATTTATATGAGTAATATGTTTTATGCACATGCACCTTTGATAGATGGTCTATTCTTATTGAATCTCGATGGTGGAAATACACATATCAACAACATTGAGGCTAAGCGTTTGAAATCAGCGATAATTCGACCTATATGTGGCAATCGTCTTGGTCACATTGGAATGAAGCGTATGAAGAAACTCCATTCGATGGACTTCTTGAATCACTTGATTTTGAATCACTTGAAAGATCTGAAGCATGTCGATGGGAAAAATGACTAAGACTCCATTTTACGGTATGATGGGCGAGCTACGGACTTATTGGAAATCATACATACCGATGTGTGTGGTCCAATGAGTGTAGCATCATGATGGTTATCGTTATGTTCTTACCTTCACGGATGACTTGAGTAGATATGGGTATATCTATTTTATGAAACATAAGTCCGAAACTTTCGAGAAGTTTAAGGAGTTTCAAAGTGAGGTAGAGAATCAACGTAACAAGAAGATTAAATTTCTACGTTACGATCGTGGAGGTGAATATCTAAGTTACGAGTTTGGCGAGCATTTGAAGAAATGCGGAATACTTTCACGATTGACACCGGGAACACCACGTAATAGTGTGTGTCGAGCGTCGTAATCGAACTCTTTTAGATATGGTTAGTTCTATGATGTCACTTCAGATTACCGCTATCATTTTGGGGTTATGCATTAGAAACAGCCGCATTCACTTTAAATAGGGCACCATCTAAATCTGTTGAAATGACACCGTATGAATTATGGTTTGGCAAGAAACCTAAATTGTCGTTCCTTAAAGTTTGGGGATGCGAAGCCTATGTAAAGAAGTTCTGAGGACAAGCTTGAACCCAAAGCGGAAAAATCGTCTTCATAGGATACCGAAGGAAACTATTGGGTATACCTTCTATCATAGATCCGAAGGCAAAATCTTAGTTGCCAAGAATGGATCCTTTCTAGAAGAATTTCTCTCGAAAGAAGTGACTGGGAGGAAAGTAGAACTCGGCGAGGTTGTCGAACCTTCTCTCGAAAGTGCGAGTAAGCGGCACGGAAGAAGTTCTGTGGTGCTGCACCAATTAGAGAAAGCTAATGATGATGATCATGAAACTTGGTTGAAGTTGCTCTGAGCCTCGGAGGTCAGAGAACTCGTACCACTCCAGTTATTATGATCCCGTTATGAGTGTCATGTTGGTGGACAACACGATGACCCGAGACATATGAGGCGATGATGAGCCGATTCAATAAATGGCAAGAAGCCATGAAATCCGAGATTGGATCCATGTACGAAAACCAAGTATGGACTTTGGTGGACTTACGGATGGCGGAAGAAGGTCGAGAACAAATGGATTTTCAAGAAGAAAGCAGATCTTGATGGCAATGTTCGTCTATAAAGCTCGACTTGTCATGAGGGTTTCGACAAATTCAAGGAGTTGACTACGATGAGACTTTCTCACCAGTAGCAAAGCTAAAGTCTGTGAGGATTATGTTAGCAATCGCTGCATATTATGATTATGAGATATGGCAGATGGATGTCAAAACAGCATTCCTCAATGGAGATATTGATGAAGAGTTGTATATGATGCAACCCAAAGGTTTTGTCGATACTAAAGATGCTAACAAGGTATGCAAACTTCAAAGGTCCATCTATGGATTGAAGCAAGCATCCCGAAGTTGCAATCAACGTTTTGATAAGGTAATCAAAAGTTTTGGTTTTATACAAACTTATGGAGAAGCTTGTATTTACAAGAAAGTGAGTGGGAGCTCTGTAGCATTCTTAATACTGTATGTGGATGACATATTGTTGATTGGGAATGATGTAGACCTTCTTAATAGTGTCAAGGAATATTTGAATAATAGTTTTTCAATGAAGGATCTTGGCGGCGACTTACATATTAGGCATAAAGATTTATAGAGATAGATCGAAGCCAAATATCATTGTCACAGTACATATTTGGACAAAGTTCTAAAGAGGTTTGGAATGGAAGAAAGCAAGAAAGGGTTCTTGCCCATGTTTCCAATGTCGACCTTGAGTAAAACTCAAAGTCCGACATCGGCGAGAAGATAGAGAAAGATGAGTAAGACTCCTATGCCTCAACCATAGGATTTCTAATGTATGCCATGCTATGTACTAGACCCGACATTGCATATCTTGTTAGTTTAACTAGCAGATACCAAAGTGATCGAGTGGATCATTGGACAGATCAAAAACATCCTTAAGTACTTGAGAAGAACTAAGGATATGGTTCTTTCTTATGGAGGTGATGAACAACTCGTTGTTAATGGTTACACCGATTCTAGTTGGAACACCGATCCGGATGATTCTAAATCACAATCTGGATCGTATTTATTTTGAATGGTGTGATTAGCTGGAGGAGTGCAAAGCAAAGCGTTGTGGCGAGATCTTCAACTAAATCGGAATACATGGCTGCTTGGAGGCTTCACAAGAAGCGATATGGATGAAAGAGTTCATTACAGCTGGGTGTGGTTCCAAGTCGCTGGACCCAATGTCTATCTCTTGTGATAACATGGTCGCCATAGCCAATGTAAGAACCAAGGTCACACAAGAAGTGAAGCATATCAAGCTGCGTTTTCACGCTATTCGAGAACATATCCGGGATGGGGATATAAAGATTTGCAAAGTACACAGATCTGAATGTGGCGGATCCGTTGACTAAACCTCTCCAGGGCAAAACATGACCAACACCAAACTGCCATGGGTGTTCGGTATATTACCATGTAATCTAGATTAGATGACTCTAGTGCAAGTGGGAGACTATTGGAGATATGCCCTAGAGGCAATAATAAATATAGTTATTATTATATCTTTGTGTTTATGATAAATCTTTACATTCATGCTATAATAGTATTAACAAGGAAACATTAATACTTGTGTGATTTGTAAACTTAATTTGAAGTCCCTAGTATAGCCTCTATACTTCACTAGCTTGTTGGTTGATTAATGATTGTGGTTTCCCTATCATGAACATTGAGATGTTATCAACAACAAGATCATATCGTTAGGAGAATGATATGGTGGACATACTCCTATTGATAAGCGTAGCATAAAGATCAAGTCATTTCAATAGTTCAATTGCTATATGCTTTCTGATACATAGTAACCTAATTCCTTGACCATGAGATCATGCATATCACCTTTACGGATGGATGCTTTGATGACATCAAACACCACACCGTGGCGGGTGGCTATAAAGGTGGCATTGAGTGTTCGGAAAGTATTGGTTGAAACACATGGATCAAGAGTGGGATTTGTCCATCCATATGACGGATAGATATACTCTGGGCCCTCTCGGTGGAATGTCATCAATTAGCTTGCAAGCATGTGACTGGCTCACAAGGGATCACATATCACGGGAACGAGAAAATAGTACTTATCGATGCGAGGTTGAACTAGGTATGCAGAGATAAAGCGATCATAACCTCGGATAAGTAAACTATCGTGAGACAAAGGGAAATTGGTATCGTATGTAAGTGGTTCATTCGATCAAAGTAATCGTAGAAATATGTGGGAGCCATATGAATTTCAGATTCCTCTATTGGTTATTGTTGGAGAAGTGTCTCGATCATGTCGCATAATTCACGAACAGTGGAGACACATAAGGATTCAACGTTGTTTTGAGTAGTTATGGTATTATGAAAGAGACCGAATGTTGTTGGTCTCGGATGGGATCCGGGATATCACGAGGTGATCCGGAATGGTCAGGAGAATAAGATTCATATAAGGAAAGTCCCGTTTGGAGTTCGGGAATGATTAGGTGTTTTCATCGGGAATGTTCTAGAAGGTTCGGATTATCCGGCACTCGAGGGTACATGAATGTGTCATTGAATGATTGCATCATGTACTAAGTGTTCTTGATGTTCCAAAACTTGAAAGTCAAGCGCGGTTTGAAAGTCAAGCGGCTAAAGCGAGCGTGGAAAGCGAGCTGGGGAAAGCGAAGCTGTGGGAAACAAGCAAGAGAGGTTGAAACCAACTTGGAGGAGGTTCCTCTCTCCAAGCGGCCAGCCCTAGGCCGAGTTGGTGGGGACTCCCTCCCTCCTGCGCGCCTAGCCTCCACTTATAAAAGGAGGTCGGGCCTCCTCCTTGAGACACACAAGTTTCTACCTCTAATCTCCGGTTTAGAGCCGTTTTGGTTTAGAGCTTATAATTGCTTTAGCCTGCGGTTTAGAACCTTCTAATTGGTGTGTCTAATCTCTAGACCACTAATAGCCCTCTCTCATAATCCACCATACTCGCTCCGGCTTAAGGCGAAGCCTCAGGATTTCCCTCTACTTAGGTACCACGGTTGTCTTTGGGAATCGCGAGGAGAGTGCTACAACCTCCGTCTTTGGAACAAGGGAGAGGAAGGTCTTCGTCAGTACGAACGTGTGACCGATTGGGCGCTCTTAGGAGCATTGGCCGGAAGGATCGTCTACGATCTTGAGATCGGAAAAATGCGACTACATCACCCACGAGAATCCGCTCTCGTTAAACACTTTGGAATCTTAGAGGGTAAGTTATTCCATCGACTCGTTGCTACAATCTAGTAGATAGATCTTGGCTTGTTTGTTTGTATGCGATAGAAATTTTTTGTTTTCCATGCTACGAACCCCTACACTAAGAACATTTCCTAACTCTGAATCCTAACTCTGAACCACTACTCTGAACAACCATAAACCATGCAACCATTTCCTACCTGAATTTCCAAATCTGAATTTCCTACTCTAAATTTCCTACTCTAAATTTCCTAATCTGAATTTCCTAACTGATTAACATTTCCTAATCTGAATTTCCTAATCTAAACATTTCTTCCAACAACAATTTCATCAGTACATAGTACACCAACAAAAGCAAAATCACGAGCAAGTGCAACTGCCTCCTTTCCCTGCTTCTGCTGCTTTCTTCCAAAGTGAGACATGAAGTGGGCGGTGAGAAGCGGAACATGTAACTTTCGGTGGCGTCTCGTGCGAGGCATGCCGCAGGGATCAACAAGACTATTCAACATGGCTACCCTCCAAATGCAAACTAGGGATCAACAAGACTATTCTAATCAGCTCCCAAAGCCAGCAGCTAGCATCCAAATAAGCTAACCACTAATACTGTCTACTTCATCAACTCGGTACCAATGCTATGCTAGTAGCAACTACTACTATAATAGAGCCACACCACTACAGCAGCAGTAATCACAGGCAGAAGCAGCACGGTCATGGGCAGAAACAGAGTAAGCAGACATGTCCATGGCGTCCAAACTCGACCTGAGCGACGCCTTCCCTGCCTAAGCGACGACTTGGAAACCTCATTGGTACAGAATGAACGCTTTAGACAGGAATCTAAGGCGACCAGGACGCCTTGACGCTCCTGGGCTATCACCCAGCCTCCATTATCCTAACTGAACCCTACTCTGAATCCTAAGAAAATCTGAACATTTCCGAGAGGGGAGAGAGGGGGAGAGGGGAGAGGGTGATTCTCACCTCCGACAAGGAGCGAGCGACAGCACGGACGATGAGGGCCTTCTCCTTCACGGATTGCTGGCGGCTGCGACCTCCTCCTCCACAAGAAAGCACGACCCCCTCCTCTTGGCGTGGCGACTGCGACCTCCTCCTCCTCCTGGGATGCGGTGGCGGATTGCAGCAACACGGGCTGCTCTCCACCAGCGGCCTTAGTGGTGGCGGCGGTGGCGGCGGCGGTGCGGCCTCGAGGCGGTGTGGATGCAGCCGTGCGTGTGGTGTCGTGAGATGGGCGCGCGGTTGACTAGTCCAACCCACACCGCAGCGCATCCAGCAAGTGCTGACGGATAACCGTAGCACTTGGCGAGTGGCGCTGTGTGTGGGTTGGACTATCGATGAGGCGGCCGTTGATGGGATATGCCTCGGGGTATCCTGTTGGACGTTCCGATCGCCCAAAGGTGGCGAGTGGGCACTGCGAGCACGGAGTGGATCAAAGCCCATCAGGTACCCGATTGGAGGTCGAAGGCCAAAGTAGTAGATAGGCCCGGTCAGTGCAGGTTAAGCGATTGACAAAGTAACCAGAATCGGTTGAGATATGTAAACCCTAGGGAGGTAAGCCTATATAAACCTCCTAAGGGTGAGTAGAGACACGTTCCCTCATACACCCAAGCAACTCGCCGCCTAGCCGAGTTCGCCCATTGTAAACACCTCCATAATACAATCTAGCGGAGTAGGTCTTTACCCTCGGGCGAACAGGTAAAACCTGAGTCTCCGCCCTCATCTCGCACCGCAGATGGCTGGCCGCCCTTGCCTTCGTTCTACTACTCGCCGATTGCGGCATCTGCCGTGGTCATTCCACGGCAGTGGCGCCACCGTGGGGCTGGCGGCTGGCGGTGTTGCCGAGATCCAATCTGCCCATCAGCGGGCGGTGCCACCGGCGCATGATAGCGATTGGCGAGATGCTCCAGATCTTGCCAAGCAGCTACGTCCGTGGCGCGACCCGTCACGCCTGGCGTGATCTTGCCGTCGGCACGATCAGCCTCTTCGTCGGCTTCACCATCATCACCTCGAAGGACTCGGCTCGCATCCGCGAAGTCGCCACCACGCGATCGGCTCTCGAGCCGATCCGACGATCCACCGCCTCGCCTCAAAGTGCGACTCGCCCACAACGTGGCGAGAATTCAGCGGCGGAAGACGCGACCCTCACGGCGACGACTCGGCGACCCCGGCGTCACTCGCGGATCCATCACCGCGGCCTCGTCGCGGGCTCCATCGCCAGGTCTCCAACGGGAGATTTGAGGACCCTCCATCCTCGGGATCTTCGACTCGACTCGGGTCGGAGAACTCGCCGACCTCCACGACGGTGCGGTCACGCGCGACCTACATGGCTACCGGCACCGATCCGCCGGAGGACCCTTTCTCCACCCGATCCCTCCTAACGCCACGGCGGAGGTGAGAACTCCGCCTAAAACTGGCGGAGGCGATGCGGAGAGCAGGCGGCGAAAAATTTCGCCTCGGCGGTGTGACAGCGAGGCATCACGCTACCACCGGCGGATCAGGTCACGCTGAACCCCACCGTTCGGCGTCACGAACCGACGAAGCGAACGACTCGCGCGATAGCCGAGCGCGATGCGAACGCGCCACCAGGAGAAGCAACCGCCTCCGAGATCAACGGCGATGGGTGCCCCACCACCACCCAACCGCACCTCCTGTGGACCAGCGCGGATAGTCGTCTCCTCACGGGAGGCCGACGCGGCCTTCCACGCTTTTCACCCGATGGACAACCTCGTCGCAGGCGAGCCGCGCGCCGACAAAGATCACGGCGACCGGCGGCGGCGCCTTACAGATCCGATATGTCAGGGCCCTACTGCAAGGCCGTGGAACAGCGAAGCGGCCGACTTCGCGGGCGAGTGTACTCGCGCTCCTCGGGCGGGCGGCCTCAGCGGCCCAGCGGTGGCAAACACCCTCAATTGCCCGCCGCCGAGCCACTGCAGCTCAACGACGACCCGCGGCACTCTCCACCGATCCCAGGGCGACCAACCTCGTCGCCGCCAATGGAGAGCCAATCGGCCTTCACTCATCATCAACAACCAAAACTGGCGCGCCGCCAGCCCGACGACTGCGGCACACCTAACTACTCGCGCGATGGCGAGCCTATGGGTCGCTCGATCGACTAGGGCTAAGTGCTTGGACCAATGATCCGAGGCGAAAGTACCCACCCAACTTCAAGGCGCCAGGAGATCGAAAAATCGACTCCTCGTCGACCCAGCAGTCCGGCTTGACACATACCTCATGGCAATGGGGATCGCGGGTCACCGACCTACCGCCGCCCGTTACCTCCCACGATGATGGAGGGGCGTGCAGGCAATGGAGCAACACGCTCCCCGTGATGTCGACTCACAGGAGGAAATGCGAGACGCCGTCGGGCACTTCGAGTGCTCCTACACCCGCGCCACCATCGAGGACTGGAACGATCGTCCGGGGACCCCCGAGTCGACCCGCAGCTGGGTCCAACGGTGGCAAGAGCTCTGGTACACGCGGTCGGCATCCACCGGACACCGCCATCCATTGCTTCAAGACCTCGTGCGCCACGAGCCTCTAGTCGCCAAGCTTAAGCGACGCCCGCACACTCGACAACATCCCGACCTCCTCGAGATCGCCAAACGACACGCCGAGGAAGATCCCAATCAAGACGTCGACGACGAGTCCGGCGGACAACGGCCGCAGGCGGCAACGGCGGCCGCCGAAAGACCTACTGATGCACTTTCGCCTCACGAGCAAGCGCCCGCAACGATGGTAGTCGACTGCCGCCAATGCCGAGCACGCTACGCGACCCCAAGAGCTACCGCCATGACGGAGGGCAACGGCGGCGGGAATTACAAGACCAAGCCAAGGTTTGATCCCGCGGCCTCCTTAACCAACCATGTGCGTTTCACAGCGGGAAGGAAAGCCGCCACGCACACCACCGCCGACCGCCACACCCTCGGGGAGATCGAGAAGGCACGGCAGCTGGAGGACACCGACAACGACCGCAAAATGGCGGAAAAATTCGGCAAAGTGGCGGCTCGCTCCACACCTTCACGGCTTCAACACGAAGCGAGAAGAAGGTCATCGCCATCGCCGCCAACGCGCGTGGCGGTGACAGACGTCCCCAGTTCGAACTGGTCGAGCAGCTATCATCACCGAGCGGCAAGACCACTTCGCCACGCGCCGAGTACCGGTGACGAGTCGCCGGTGGTCAAGCCCAAGGTCGGCGACTCGCTCCCAAGACTCGATGGGCGGCGGCTCCATCAACATCCTATACCTCGACACCTTGAGCGTGCGGCTCCGCGATCGATGATCGAGACAACCCACACCACGTTCCACGGCATCGCCCCGGTCGGAAGGCATACCCGATCGGCAAGGTCACGCTACCGTCACCTTGACTCCGGCGAACTTCCGCACCGGCGGATCGTCTTCAGCTGGTGCCCTTGACAGCCTTACCATTGCGTCACGGGCGCCAGCGTTCGCCAAATTCATGGCGGCACCCACTCTGCACAACGCGATGAAGCTCCGGGCCATGCGTCATCACCATCAACGGCGACCACGACATGGCCGAATCACGAGCCAAAGGCCGAACTCGACACCGTGATCGCGGCGGAAGCTAGTCACGCCGATGAGCTCGCCAAATCGCAGCGGCGGGGTCAACAACGACGACCCACAATACTCAAGAAGCCCAACTCGAGGCACAAACACCTCAACCTTTGAGGCCACGACGCACACCGCCTGGTCGAGCTGGTCCCAGCGACCCCGGCCAGACGGTGACGATCGGGACAGGCATGAGCCCAAAGATAGGAAGGCGCTCGCCGAGTTCCTCCGTGAGAGAGGACATCTTCGCATGGAAACCCTCCGACATGCTGGTGTCCCTAGGGAGCTCGCTGAGCACAAATTAAACGCCGACCCCAAAGTGCGACCGGTCAAGCAGTCGCTACGGCCATTCAACGAAGAACGCCGTCAGGCAATCGCCGAGGAAGTGCAGCGTCTACTCGCTGCCGGCTTCATTCGGCCAATCAAATACTCCAAGTGGTGGCAAACCCGTCTGGTCGAAAAGAAAACGGGACACGGAGAATGTGTATCGACTACACAAACTGAACAGTACCGCCCAAAGGCGATTCGTCCTCCATGGATCGATCGGATCGACTCCACCGCTGGCTCGAGTCTATGTTTCCTCGACGCCTACTCGGGTATAACCAGATCAAAATGGCTGTCGAGGACAAGGAAGACGGCGTTCATCACGCCATTCGAGCCTTACGCTACGCCATGACCTTCGGCCTCAAGAACGCCGGAGCAACGCATCAACGGTGCATGCAAGAATGCCTCGCGAGCCAAATCGCGCAACATCCACGTCTACATCGACGGCGTGGTCGAAATCCGCCGCCAAGGCGACCTACTCGCCGACCTCGCGAGACCTTCGCCAACCTGCGGAGGTACAAGATAAAGCTCAACCTGGCAAGTGCACCTTGATTGTACCCGCGAGCAATTACTAGGTACGTCGTCTCCAAGCGGGGATCGAGGCAAACCCAACGAAGATCGACACGATCGCTCGGCAAACCGAGTGCTGACGTCGAAGCTGGCGGGCGGTAGCGGCTCGGTCGCTTCATCCCCTTTGGCGAAAGGCGATGCCCTATACCACGATCGCAAGAATCCCACCTTCGATTGGGACAAGGAGGCGGACGACGCTCGCGACCTCAAAAGGTGCTACTCGCGACCACTACTCGCCGCACCCGTCGACAAGGAGCCCATGCTGGTTTACGTCGCGGCGTCCGAGCGTCGTCGGTACTGTAATGGTCGTCGAGCGACGGAGGAAGGAAAAAGCGCCCGATCCGGCGGTATACTACATCATCGAGGTCCTAACGAGTCGCGCCGTGATACCCAGATACCAAAAGCTGGTATACGCGGTCTTGAGCTCAGTGGCGCTGCGCACTACTTCAGAGCACCCCATCACGGTCGTCTCCTCCGCTCCACTACAAGACATCATCCGCAATCGCGAGCCGGGCGGTCGCCAAGTGGGCCGTCGAGATCGGCGTCCACAACATTAAGTACGAGCCACGCAGGCGATTAAGTCACGTGCGCCGATTTCCTCGCCCCGGGAGGAGGCCCAAAGAGCGAGAGAAGCCGCCGTACCTCCATTCTCGGAGCCAGATTGACGGGTCCAAGAACGCGGCGCAGAGCGGATAGTCTTGACCTCACCAAAGGCGACAAGCTCCGCTACATACTCCGCCTCAATTCACGCCTGCACCAACAACATGGCTGAATACGAGGCCCTACTCCACGACATGCGAGCCGCAAAGGAGATGAGCGTCAATCGCCTTCGATGCTACGGAGACTCCGACCTCGTCGGTCAAGTCGCCGACACCGCGACGCCGTCTCCCTACCATGGCGGCATACCGCCAAGAGGTGGACAAGGTGGCGGCCACTTCACGGCTACTCGGTCGAGTGGATCGACGGAGGAAAAGCGAGGAGGCGCCCTCTCTCGCATCGGGTCGGCACGATCCGCACCACCCCGGGCCGCGTGTTCCTCGACACCATCTTCGCCGTCGGTCTCCTCCGAAGGAGATCGACATTGAGTCCCGCTCCAACCGAGGCAACCTTGGTACTTTTCGTCACCGAACCGACGATCGACCAAGCCCTACATCGCCTACGGAGACGGGCAACCTGCCGCGACGAGACAAGCGCTCGAATGATTGTTCGCCGATGCAAGTCCTACACCATCATCGACGGCGAGCTACAAGCGCAGCGTCACCGGCGTGTTCCAACGCTACGCCCAACGGTGAAGGGCGAAAATCTTACGACATCCACTCGGTATGCGGCCACCACGCCGCCGCTCCCGGTCGCCAAAGCCATGCGACACGGCTTATCGCCCGCGACACGCCGACGCTGCCGATATCGTCCAGCGATCGCCGGGTGCCGGCACGCCAACCGACGCACGTTCCAAGTTCGGCGCTCAAAACAATCCCCATCACCGCCATTCGCCGTGTGGGGCATGGACATGGTCGGCCCTTCAAAGGCCCCTCGGCTACACCCACCTGCTGGTCCACGACAAGTTCACAAAGTGGATAGAAGCCAAGCCAGTCCGAAATGCGACGGGAAGACTGCCACTAAGTTCCTACGCGAGATCATATACCGCTACGGTTTCCCCAACAGCATCATCACGGACAACGGCACAAACATCGCCAAGGGAGCAATGGCCGAGTTCTGCGAGGAGCACCACATCCGGCTCGACCTCGCGTCGATCGCACCCGAATCCAACGGCGGTGAACGAGCCAACCAGCATCCTCCACGGCCAAGCCGCGACTCCAAGTACCACTCGAGCGCACCACGTGGTGCTGGGTCAAGAGCTTCCCTCCGTCATCCGGGAATCCGCACCTCGGTCAACAGGTCGACGGATTCACCCCTTCTTCATGGTCTACGCGGAAGCCGTCATGCCAACCGACCTCGAACACGACTCGCGCGGATCGTCCACTATACGGAGGCAAGCGAACTAGCCCGCCAAGATGGGCTCGACCAACTCGACGAAGCGACCTCGCCCGATCGCGACCGCTATCTGGCAAGGGCTCCGCCGCTACCACACCCGACGGGTGAAAACCCGCACCTTCCAGAAGGCGACTTGGTGCTACGCCTCATCCAGGACAAGAAGGGCATGCACAAGCTCTCCCTCCATGGGAAGGCCGTTCGCTATCGGTAGCGTGCTCGCAACGACGCCTACTACCTCGTCGACGTCCGGGGACGGTGAACTCGACGTCAGCGGCCGTGGAATGTAAATCTCCTCCGGAAGTTCTATACCTAGAACCCCACATATGTACTCTCCGGCTATGAATAAAAGAACGGTTCATCGCAAAATTCGTCTACTCTCCATACCTTGTGCTACTTTTCGTAATTATGGCGTCATGCTAAAATCTGAAGTCAACCCTTGGTACAGCGGCAAGCAGCTAAGTAGTCGATGTAAGAGCACCGAGTCACTTGGTCTTACATCGCCCACGAAAAACGCCAATCCGAGCCCCATCGAGTCGCCTAGCTCGACTGGTTTCTGAACCAAGACATCTCCTCGCTTCCCACAGCGACCCGGTCCTCCATCCTTGGCGAGCAACTCGAACGGCTATACCACGCCGAGGCGTATACCAGTTCATCTCGATCGGACAGGAAAACGCCAAGTAAGAGCGTGCAGGACTCGCCACGCCGACCGGGCCAGGCAGAGCGACGCTTACACAAACGCTCCAGTCCTCAACCACCCTCGAGTCGCGCCTTGAAATACCAAGTACCACGCCGGGGACTCGGCCACCCGCACCGTTCACAGACGGAAAACGGTAGCATGAGAGCACTCGAGGAGTCGCCTTGCGGCGGCTCTCCGAGCTCGGCGAGTCGACTCAACCAATAACACATGATAAACAACAAAACATCATATTTAAGGTGAAACCCGCAAAAGGGCGGGCTCGGGGACTCACCCAAAATCAATCCAAAACACGCAAATAAATAGCAAAATGAACACAACGCTCCATTCAATCGCATATCGCATTGTCTTACATTACAAAATATGCCTACTGGCAGCGCTACTAACACTATTCCTCAAGCTTCGATGATGCACCAAAGATCCGGCGCTCCGGATGAATGCGATGTCGGGTTCGACGGATAAGTCGTCACCTGGCCCGCCATCGCCGCTGGAAGGGCTGCTCGACCTTGAAGTCGCGATGCGCGGCTCGGGGTCGCGCGACGACCGCTTTCTGGCACGGAAGAAGGTCGCCCATCGCCCAAACACGCCCGAGTACGCAGCGGCGTTCCTGCAGCTTAAGAACTTCGACAGATCCACCGCGCGGGCGATGAAGGATAACCACTCGCCACGCCGCCGAGGTCAAGTCTTCGGGAAGTGGGCGAGTCCTGTGCTCGAGCCGTCGACGCTCACGTCGAAAAGCCGACCGCGTCATGAACTCCACGGCATGGGCGCCTTCTCCAAGTACTCCCACACCTCAACGAGGTCACTGGGAATAACCTCCGTGGGCGACATCTCTTGAAGGTAGGCGCGGATGCAAGTCGCCGACAGCGTCGCCGAGTCGACGAGCATGCTCACGCATTCCCTCGCATCAAGAGAACTCGCTTCTTCATGGCTACCAATCACATGGCCTGCTAGACGGAAAGAGTTGTGAGCACTACGGAAACCACAAACAGTACAATCGTAAAGGCAAGGAAGACGCACTCACCAAGCAATGGGCGGGCGAGCCCCGTGATGAAACTTTGAAGCGATGTGTGGTCGTTCTGAAGCCCAACAATGATGGCTTCAGACGCCTTTCGATCGTCCTCCGCGGCCGCAATGGCAGCCTTCGCTCGCCCGTTCGCCGAGCTCGCTTCTTCTTTCGCCTCCCTCAGTTCGCGCTCGAGCTCGGCGATCTTTTGTTCGGCGGTGCCCAATGCAGACGCACGCTTCCATTCTCCAAATAGGACAAGCTTTTGGCGAGCCACCTCCGCAAGCAGCCACAACTGAAGTTCCTTGTTTGCTTCACGGAGAGCAGCGGTTCCTTCTCAAGACGCCGCCGCAGCCAATCGCTCACGACTCAGCTGCAGACCACTGTACATCTTCAAAGTCAACACATGAAAATTCTAAGTGCCCACCCGCTAAAATTTAGCGATGCGCTTTCGGGACTGGCGGTTCAAAAAATTCCTCAGTGCCCACCCGCTAAAATTTAGCGAGTGCGCACTCGGGGACTGGCGGTTCAAAAAATTCCTCAGTGCCCACCCGCTAAAATTTAGCGAGTGCGCACTCGGGGACTGGCGGTTGAAAAAATACTCAGTGCCCACCCGCTATAATTTAGCGAGTGCGCACTCGGGGACTGGACTCGAACACGCAAAACAAGAAACTTAAAAGAATCAGGCCGTTGCAAAACACCGACCTGATCCTCGGGGACTGGAGGTACCTGGATGGCCGCGCCAAGCATGTCGTGCAGTTGCGCCGCGTCCACAGACGCAAGCAGCGCCGGTGTGTGCCCGCGACGTTGGTCAATCTCAGCGCCGGCGGTCTCTGGAGCGGGGCTCGCAGTCGCAGCCGCACTCTCCGTGGCCGCCTTGGTCATGAAACGGGGGAAGGTAGCGATTGACGCGCCCGCTCCAAGGGAGCTCGCCTCCTCCGGCAAACAGCGAAATGCCCCCCGTGGATGCGGTTGCTTCCACAGCGCCCGCCAGCGGTCGCCGTGTCGTCGAGACGGCGACAATGTCGCCGCCCTTGCCTTCTTTGCCCTCGTGGCGGCGACTTCGTCCGCCTTCCTCTTACGAGAAGGGTCCTCCTCGCTGGCGGAGGCACCTTGGCCACCGTCGGGTGGCCCATCTTCTTCACTCCGGTCCTGTGTATCAAGACAACTCAGTCAAAACAATCTAAATACTAAGAGAGGAAGATGAAGGCCGAGTGCACTTACTTGGCGGAATGAAGCGCCCGATGCGAGGCGGCGGTTTCTCCGGCTCGAGGCCCGATCGGACTAAGCCCAGTTCAGGGCCTTGGGGCCCAAGATACGGAGGGCTTCTTTGACGTCGAGGTAGCGGTTGGTGCCTCCGGGACACCTTCGACGGAGGCCCCCTCGTGAAGTGGAGCCGCCACGCTCGGAGCCTCCTCGCGAGGCGGAACCGCCACGCTCGGGACCTCCTTGCGAGGCGAAGTCGCCTCGGCCGGAGCCGCCCCTAGCCCGGAGACCGGCGCGAAGGGCGGAGGTAGTGAAGCCGGTGCCTCCATGGATGGCGCATCCGGCTGTTGCGAGCCGCCCGTCGTCGGCCGTGTGGGCATCGGAGTCGCTCGCCGAGCGCGGCGGTGAGACCATCCTCGGCGGCTTCGTCCTCCTCCTCAGGGGGGCCCTCGCCTCTTTCTCCTTCTTCTTCTTTGCGGGAGTGGCTTGACGAAGCGAGGTGGTCTCCGGGAGTTCCTCGTCATCGTCATGACGCTCGAGGCTCTGCTGCGCCTCGAGCTCGCGTTGGCGTTGCCCATGGTCTTCGGATCGGTGGGCGATCTCTTCTTCGGATTCGTCCTCGTCGTCCTCATTGCCCTCGGCGGCGACCGCTTGTGTCTGGGCAGATGGCCCGAACTCGTCATCGGCGGGTGGGAGCCACCCTTCCACCACTTGAAATAACTGCGTTAAACATGGAAGAAAGTTAGAATTACCGCGATTGCATATGCGCTGCGAGCGATCAGATCATTACCGTTGGAGCGGACGCCGTGGTGTATGGAGGAGCCCGGCCTGCGCATCCGTGTATGCCGCTGGGTGATCCTCTTCACGCCGAGGTAGTCCTCCGGCTTCCACTCGGCGAGGCAGGCCTTCGTCGAGTCTTCTCGGCCGATCTTGGTACATATAATGCTCGCGTTAGGCGAAGTGGAACGAGACGCCGCCAAGCCAGCGGTTGTACAGTTCACCGTCTGGAGCCCTTCTTCTTGAGACGCGAATGGCTGGAGCATCTCGTCGACCATCCTGGTCGTCGGGTAGCTGGCGACACGGAGATTCTTGCGGCTCGGGGCGGTCGGCCGAGTACCGTGGGATCGCCGCCTCGTCCTCCGGGTCGCCTCGGTCACATAAAACCAAGACTTTTTCCGATCGCTCATTGCCACGGCAGCATCAAGTCGAAGAAGGAGGCTTTGGATTTCAGTTGGAGTTAAGCCGCCCGCTAGCATTGAACGCCTCCTCGCGGTGATCCGTCCATGGAGCAGATCTTGCCACAAGGAAAATAGGGCGGCGGCCCATAGCACTTTCAGAGCCACAAAGATGGCGAGCTGCTCGATACTATGGGGACCCAGATCCGAGGGCTGGATCCGTGGTAGGCGCAGGCGCCCAAGAACAGAGAAGTGGAAACCCTAAACCCGCTCGAGGTGACTAGTGAAGATGAACTCTCTCGCTGTTGGGTTAAGTCGTTTCTCGGTGCGGGGATTCGCCCGGCTGCCCAGGATTCGGCCTCCTCGAAGGAGGCGATTGCGCCTGGTGCACTTGGATCTACCCAAGGTTCGTGGAGAGGGCCATGGTGAGGATTTGCACGGAGGTCGGAGGATTGGTCGCGAGATCAACGGGCTAAAGATGTGCGTACTCGGAAGAAATGGTGGGCGGTTGGCTTTCCGATGGCCAACCATTCCCCTATATAGAGAGAGCTGCCCGCCAAATTAGGGGCCGTTACCATCGCGATGATTACGCCGAAAGTTACCGTTAAGTTACCTTAACGGCTAGTTTGACCACGCCCGACGGTCCGCCTCGCCACTCGGCTGTTGAGTTATTCGCGAGCGCGACCGTTGGTTCGGTACACTCAAGACGATTCGGTTCGCGGATTTTTCCTTTGTACGAGCCCGCCCGGCGATTCATTTGGATGCCAACTTGAAGCCGTATACTCCATCGCGGTAGCCACCGCCTAATCAACGGCCTCGGGGACTCGATGGGGATATGCCTCGGGTATCCTCGGGGGCGTTCCGTGGCCCAAAGGCTGGCGAGTGGGCTGAACGGCGAGTGGATCAAAGCCCATCGGTACCGGGCGATTGGAGGTCAAGGCCCAGCGAGTAGATAGGCCCGGTCGAAAGTTAAGCGATTGACAAAGATGTAACCGAATCGGTTGAGATATGTAAACCCTAGGGAGGTAAGCCTATATAAACCTCCCTAAGGGGTGAGTAGAGACACGTTCCTCATACACCCAAGCAACTCGCCTAGCCGAGTTCGCCCATTGTAAACACCTCCATAATACAATCTAGCAGAGTAGGTCTTTACCCTCAGGGCCGAACACAGGTAAAACCCTGAGTCTCCGCCCTCATCTCGCACCGCAGATGGCTGGCCGCCCTTGCCCTTCGTTCTACTACTCGCTGCCGATTGCAGCATCTGCCGTGGTCATTCCCACGACAGCCGTCCCACTAGTTAAAACTAGTACTGTCTTACCCCACTGGTTCTGCCCTTAGCTCTATTCTAAACCATGAGCACCCACGTTCGAATCCTGGTGCTCCACTTTTTTATTTTTACTTTAAAAATACATTAAAATGTTCCAAAAAATGCCCAAAAGTGGTGATACATGCCATACAAATTTTGTTTTGTTTTTAAAATACTTTTAAATATTCCAAAAATGCCCAAAAGTGATAATATATGTCATAAAAGTGTTACAAATATGATTGAAAATATAACTAAATTTCATAATAATTTGTCCATGAATATCATAATCTTTTTCGACCACGCGTTTTACAATATTTTTTGAGCTAGCGTTTTACAATCTTTTTTCCCTTCTTTGTCGCGGTTGAATAATTTAGCCCCGACACTTTAATGTTTCTTATTTCGAACGGGCTACCTTTTTTGGGTAGGGTTGTCCTTTTTCTTCTTGTGATGTATGTTGTTGCATCGTAGTCGTTGTCATCTTTAATCTTTGGATCGCCGTACTGGTCGAAGTCTTGCTCGTTGGCGACTCCATCCATTCCGATGATGTTTCTTTTTCCTCTTCTCACGACAACACGGCTAGGCTTTGTCGGGTCGGTAATGAAAAAACATTGGTCCACTTTGGTAGCCAGTACCCACGGTTCATTTTTCGCGGCCACGTTTGCACCGGCGGCCTTGGATTTGGCTGCTTCGGGTATAACCATGGTTGTGAAATACCGGTCTTCTCTTTCGACGCTCTTTGCCCATCTGACATGGAACATCGGCACCTTTTCTCCATAGTAGTCGAGCTCCCAGATCTCCTCGATTCTTCTGTAGAATCTTTGCATCACGTTGTCATCGGTGTAGAATTACGACGTTACGCCCGAGTTCTGATAATCACACTTGTTGTCCTTTTCCTCCGTGTAGAATGTGTAGCCGTTGATATCATACGCCTGATAGGTCACCAGGTTTTGCATCGGTCCCTGCGACAAGGTGAATATGATCTTTTCCGTGTCAGAAAAATGCGAGCGTGGGGGATTATCAAGGAGCGTCTGCCTAAACCAACGCGTGAAATCTGAGTTGTGCTCTTTGATTATTTCTCCCTGCGTCCTCTGCATGCCCCGGTCACTGTACTTCTTCTCGATTAACCTTTTGTGCTTCTGTACCCAAGGATAGACCAGTTCTAAATGTTGTAGCGCGACGAGGTTTGCTCGATCAAAGTCTGCGCGTCGAAAATCGAAGTCTGCATGCGATGTCGGCGACCCTCTCGGTGACCAGATCCGTCGATCTTGCCAAGGTGTCTGTTGACGGGAAGACCGACAGGGTTCTCGATGTCTAGATAATTCGTGCAGAAAGAGATGCACTCTTCGGCCAGAAAGCCCTTGGCTATGCTTCCATTTGGACGAGACCTGTTGCGAACGTATCCTTTGATGTGTCCGTTCATCCTTTCGAACGCCATCATGCTGCAGAGGAACATCGGCCCGAGTTGTACGATGTCCTCCACGACATGGACCAGCAGATGCACCATAATGTCGAAGAATGCGGGTGGGAAGTAGACCTCAAGCTCACATAGTATCACCACGATCTCCTCCTGTAGCCTTCCGAGCTAATTCAAGCCAATCGACTTCCTAGAGATGACGTCGAAAAACTTGCATAGGCCAAATAACGTTTCACGGACGTGCTCGTCCATTATCCCTCTTAGTGCGACCGGAAGTACCTGCGTCATTAGCACGACATCGTGAGACTTCATGCCCGAACCTGCTTCGCCTCATCTAGGTATCTGCTTATCTTGCCAGCGTGGCCGTAAGGAAATTTGACTCCTAGAAGGCACTTGAAAACTGTTTGATCTCATCACGGCTTAGAGTGAAGCAAGAAGGAGGCAGTAATATTCGTTCTTCTTGAACTTTTTACCCTTCCGACGACCTTGTGTCGTCTCCGACTCATGATCATCGTCATCTTCACGATCATCGGGAGTAGTCGTCCTCCGTGAAGCTCCTTAGGATACCCAAGCATATCAGGTCGTGCCTTGCTTTGGACCATCTTCGTCCTATCGGCATGTTGATTATGGTGGCAACGGACTCCGCACACGTTTTCGTGATATGCATGATGTCGAGGCTATGAGGCGTCGGAGAAACTTCCAAGATGGCAACTCGAGCAGACCTTGTTTTCCATACCTTCATCGGCTTGTCTTGTTGCTGCCTCTTTCGCTTCTTTCGTGCTTAGGACAATCTTTCCTGTTTTCAGCAACTCTTCCACTTCTTCGCTGCTCCTCGCTCTGGGATTCCCGGGTCTCGATTTGCCATCGAACAGGTCTCCACGTTTTCTCCATGGATCATTTTGCGAGCCACCTCCGGTGCGCCATGAACACGGTTTTCGATGACCCCGGATCTTTCTCTAGTTGGAGATAGCTTGTGTTATCCATGCACCTAACGCATCGCAGAATCCTTGGATAACCTGCCGAGATATACCCAACTGGATAGTCTTGCCGTAGTGACCAACGCGGCTCTCATAGTGAAATAATCTTGTGCGGCATCGTAAGTATTGGCTCGATTCCCATAATGTGGCTAGCTCCTCTTTCAGCATCGAGATACTGATTGATGTCGGTGCAGGTTGTTCGCCCTTGAATTAGCATACTCATTTGTATGTACTTCTTCTTCATGCACAACCATGGAGGGAGGTTGTACATCCATACAAACACGGGCCAAGTGTGCGTCTGCTCGCTACCGAACGGATTGAGTCCATCGGTGCTCGCACCAAGCCGATGTTCCTCGAATCTCCACGAATTCAGAATTCGAGGTCCAATGCTTTCCACTAGCTAGCATCGAAGGGTGCGGCCAGCTCATCCTTTTCGGGTCATCATCATCTCACGGCTTCTTCCTTTCCGCATGCCATCGCATGATCTTCGCTTCCTTAGGGTCCGCGAAATAGCTGCGAGAGGAGTGATAGGAAAGTACCATACCACTTTTCGAGGTGCTTTCTTCCCTTTCTTGTATCGACTCACGCCGCACACCGGACATGTGGTTTTCTCCGCGTGCTCGCCCTGATAAATGATGCAATCGTTGATGCATACGTGATATCTAACGTGCGGTAGATCGAGAGGACAAACGATTTTCTTGGCATCCTCGATACTAGTTGGACATGTGTTCCCCTCCGAGACGATCGTGCCAGAATGTCATCATATCGTCGAAGCTTGCGTCGCTCAATTTGTGCTTTGCCTTCATCTCCATAGCCTTGGCGTTACATTCAACCGGGTATCATCGACTGCATCCTTCATACAATGAAGTAACGCGTCTTTCTCAAGTTCAAGCTTGGCTTTCTCTCTAGCGGCAGCCTGGCGTTACTAAATGCGCTTGAGAAGCAGCTCTTGCACATAAGGGTCCCGCCCAGACTGATGTTGTTCCATCGTAAATACGCTCCTCCGACATCTAGATCATCATCATCCCGATGCCTTCCGCACCTTCACCATCTCCGGAGACTCTTCATCATCTCGCCCGTTCTCGCCGTGATGATGATCATCGCCATGTTGGCCACCTTCACCGTCTCCATCATCTCGTCGCCATCGCTTATCCAACAGTGTATCCATCCATGAAACCATGGCGGGCAGCTGCGCTGCAGATTCCGGAATCTGGGTCGATCACCCATTGAGTTTGCATCTTCTGCGGACATCTTATATCATCTTGTTATTTCGTATCATGTCGCTGTCTCACATTTCAAAAATCTAGCCACAATGCCTTCGCTCATTATGCGGACCATTTTGCACCTGCGGTGTACGGTACAATTTTGAAGTCTATTAGAACCACATAATGAATGCATGCATGCAATGGTCGATAGAAAATTTCGGCATGACCTATCCTAAAATTAGGACCTTTGCGAAATGCCAAAGTCTTGCCAAAATGGAAATGAATCAACATTTTGGCAAAACAAATGGCAACTTGTTCACATACAAACACAAGAGAGAGATCGAGACCGATCCATACACACATGAACATATCATTATCCTCTCCATACGCACATGCATGAGCATCATCGATACTCTCCATATACACACACACACACATATGACCATCCTCTCCACATACACACATCATGAGCATCGATCATCTACATACATATGAGCACATCATCCATATACACATGAACACATCCTTACATGGACAACTTACGAGATGAGAGACCGATCGCGAGAAAAGATGGAAAGGAGAGGTGCGGCGTCGACGGAGAAGGAGATGAGACCGGAGACCTCCTCTATTACTTATGTAACATCCAAAGCAAGTTTTACATGCTAAAAATGGTGAATGGGTGGAGAAATTGAGGTGGGAAGGAGAAGATCCCGACTAGATCTAAGGAGGAAGAAGAAGGGGAAAGTGAAGTGTGGGGTGGTGGATGTGTGGTCACACATGTGCACATAAAGTGCTGTCCTAAAAAAATCGACACATCCGTGGCGCACACGTCCCTAGTGCGCCACAGGGAGTACAAACATCTGTGGCTCACCATGCTATGTGCGCCACGGATGATCCTACTCCCTGTGGCGCACTAGGCCGAGTGCGCCACGGATGTTTGTGGCCGTTTCACAGCAGAGGGGGGCGTGCGCTTAGGCGTAGCGCACCCCCCATGTGCGCCACAGATGACACTAACAACCGTGGCGCACATGACTGTAGTGCGCTACAGATGTTTGGCGACTGACCAGGGCCTGCCCACACATCTGTGGCGCACTATAGTCATGTGCGCCACGGTTGTTCTAGTTACTAGTAGGGCACTGCCCACAGGTGAGCCACGCCTGTTTTAGCCGTGGGGCACTTCAACCATGTGAGCCACGGATGTGCTGATTACCTATAGCCGTTTTCCTAGTAGTGGAGGATGGCCAGCATGAGCTCATCCTCTGCCTCGGCCTCCCACTCCTCGGGCTCCGCGCCGCTGCGCACGCCGACTGCGCCTTTGTCGGGGCTCCGCGCAGTCAAGCTTGAGGCGGGCTCTCCTGTGCGCTCGCTGCCGCGGACACGCTCGCGCGACATCATCATCGGCGAGCCACGCGCGACGGCGTCACCAACCGCCAACCTTTGACTTCGACGCCCGAAGATTGAAGGCTCGGCGCCGCCCTACGAAAGCGCCTTGAGGATGGCGCTGGAGCAGTCGCTCCGCGACTCAGCGCTGCAGCCGCCGTTGGTGGAGCCATCGTCGCCGGACATCCTGGAGTGGTCCAGGAGGACTGGAAGGAGCAGGAGCGGCAGCGCGTCCACCGTCTGCAGCAGTAGGCCGAGGATCAGGTGGCCCGGAGACGGGCGTTGTCCGGGCACGAGCTCGCCTACCAGGGCACCCCGCTCTACGTCCTCGACGACGACGAGGATGACGGCCCATCCTACCAGTCGTGGAGGTGCGGCGACCAAGGCCACGGGAGCTCCCGCCAGCACCAGCCGCCGAGCAACGACGACAGCGGCGAGGACGATGGTTGGGCCGATCCCGGCTACAGGGCGTTCTACAACAACTTCGTCATGTAGAACGGCGAAGGCACGACGAAGGCCACAACGGCTAAGGAATGTAAATGCTCTAATGAAGTCCAGGGTATTCTGGTTTGGTGTAGTACTTTCTTGATCCGTAGGCTGCTGATTGAGCTTTGGACCTCTAGCAGTCACGTAAGTACCATCGATAACACATATATAATCATATGAACACATAAGCATGCATAGTGTCATGAGAAGGAGCAATGTAGTCGTTTCATGAAAACAAACAAGAAAATTATCACTCACCTTGAAATATGGCATCCATCTTCGTCTTGCATCGTTTCTAGTTAGGTGTGAGACCACTTGGGTTTTGATTATCTCTCCCCTAAGCTTCTCAATTACATACAACACTTGCTTGAAATAGCGAGCAACTGTCTTTATAAATCTTCTAAATACGTTATGGATCACTCTAAATCTCTAGTTATTTTTCTGGGGTCTTTCCCAGAGGTGTTTTAAAATTCGTGCGGACCACAACACGGACCGCGAACCATCCAATCACACATTCGTGGCATCTAACGAACCTGTCCAAGAGGGAGAGACCCTACCAAACACGCCATATGAGTAGGTCTGTATGAGTATGTAGGATGATCTTGAAAAATCTTTTCTTAGCAAACCACGTGCCCTATGAGTAGGTCTTTATGAGTATATGTAGGATGATCTTGAAAAATCTTTGTTTTTAGCAAACCATGTGACTTTAATAAATTAATTGGAAAAGGTAAATAAGATGAAAAACATGAACAAAAGCTAACAAGAACCACTACCGAAAATCGTCACTTTGTTGTGTGTCCAAGTCATGAAATTAAAAGTTATGACAAGGGTTTTTCAAAGCCATCATCCTTAGCTTCACCTTTCATACGTCAAATTAGCTAATCGAATTCTGCATGAAGAGAATTGCCTACTCCACATTGTGAAATGCCGACTCCAACATATATTTGGATAACATTTGTGGTTTTAATTTCCCAAAGTCATGGTTTTTTTCTTTTGAACAGAGAAAAGAACCTCAGCCGCAGCCCGATGGTTGTGATGCTTCGATCTTTGAAGGCACGTCTGAACATTTGGCAAGTCAAAGAGCCACGAGACATGTTAGCAACGCACGCACGCACGCACGCACGCACGCACGCACGCACACAAATATGTTGATATGCATTAGACTCTCGACTAACAAAAACCATATAAAATACCATTATCAATTAGTGAGGCTCATAGCCAGGGGCGGAGCCAGAAACTGAGTTCAAGGGGGGCAAACCATGTGTGTGATCTCAATGAGGGGGGCTAAGCTAGTTAAATTAGCTTAAAACATGAGCTTCATTGGCTAAATTTCCAATGAAAATCCCAAGCATAGGGGGGGCGTAGCCCTGCTCGTCCCCCTTGTCTCCGTCCTTGCTCATAGCCAAGTGTGGAATTGACACAACCGATATATTACGCGTATGGCTTGTTGGAGTCGTTGTTGGATACACATGTTTTTTGTAGGTAACATCGTGAACTCGTGTATGGTACTCCCTCCATTTCAAAATATAAGATGTTTTAGGTTTGTAAAGAAAATGTATCTAAACTTGTTTTATTGTGTAGATTTACTATAAAATTGAGTAAACCTATATATTAAAAGAAGTCGACATACATTTGCTTTACAAATCTAAAACATCTTATATTTTGAAATAGAGGGAGTACTTGCTATTCCAGTAGCATAACGTCTATGTTTTGACATGCATGTTGTGTTAGGTGGGTGTCCAAGGATTGATGTGGTTCTTGTGAAGGTTGCTAGATCTACATAGTGCCGGTCCCGGGTGTTGTGGAACACATAGGTTAAACATAAGAAGCCATGCAAGGATGAAAAGTGCATTAAGAGGAAACGGGAGAAAAAGATGAAGAAGAACAAAAAGTGAAGATGAATGAAAAATTGAAGAAGTGTTATGTGCATCAAATGATCTAACCATGCATGCACGTGTCGCGTGTCAAGACTTCAAATTTTAATCTTGAACGGGCTGGATGAGCAAAGCGCTTTGGCGCCTAGAAGATACGAGTAGTCGTTCCGTTTCAAAATATATGTCGCAGATTTATTAAATTTTAAATTAATTTAAATACTATTTAATATACATATTTATTGGAATGTTAATAAAACTTGGCACCTACGTTGAGACGAAGGGAGTACTAAATATCGATCTGAAACCCCCTCTATTTGGAAATATAAGATATAAGATGTTTTAGGTTAGTAAAACTAATAAATCTAGACAACTTTTAATGTATAAATTCAAATAAATTTAGACATGAAAAGATGTTAAAATACATTTACTTTATAAATCTAAAATATTTTATATTTCTGAACGAAGGGAGAACATGTGTAAAGAACAACTTTCAGCAACAATATAATGGAGCCGCAACTCAACTGAACACGAAGAAATTTTGTCTCTTATTCTGTATGCTAAGACGCAACATTAAGGGAGCCCCTCCTGCAGCATGAGCTCGACCTTCAATCGTGCCATGCCATCCCACGAACAAGCGATTTCATGCCGACACGGAGGAGCTCCCGTGACCAGAAGGAGACGAACTACAGCTAGCAGTGCCACATACTAGTAAATGACTGCTTATTTTCCAGGAAAATAAAGAGATACTCCTAAATGCACCACTAGCTTAATCTTGGCAAGAGAGTCCAAGTGGTACTATATGTCCGAGTAGCACTAGAACTATGTGTGTCCGTGGTATATATGTGGTGTGTACGTGTCTTAGTCTAGGGAGGTTTTCTAATTAGGCAAGTGTATGTGTGAGTTCTAATACTAGTAGTATCCATACGTGTGTACGCGATGGTTTAGGTTTAGTATTAGTCAGGTCTATCTTGCATATATAAGCAAGGGTAGACTGTGAGTCTTGTAACACCATGAGTTAAGAAGAGAAGAAATAAAGAAAATTCGAGGGCGCGATACGTGCCCCGTGGCCACAAGTTTTTGTGTGCGTCTGTTCGTCTAGTTTGATGTAGTCGATCTGTGGGCAAATTTCAACAATTAGTATCAGAGCGAGGTCGAAGATTTGAAACCACGCTTGCCCCGGAGAGGCGGTCCGACTAGCGCCTCGGGGCGGGCAATCGGGTGGAGACGGCAGGCATGCTGTCATCGGTTAGACGGCGGGCGATCGTCACTCGGAGGAGTGACAAGGAGGAAGAAGTCGGGCGAGGTGTTGTCAGCGAGGTGGTGGATGGGGATGATCGTTGATGAGTGCGGTGGTACCGGGGTGTGGTGCTGGAGAATCTTGTCAAGATCATCGTTCGGGAGGGTATGAGTCAAGGAGTCATGGTCGTGCGGGTTAGCACATTGAGTTAGCGTTGTGTCTGTGAGTCGTCGTTGTGTCCAAGTGCTTGCCTCTGTGAGGATCCGTTGCAGTTGAAGCGAGTGAAGGTTGAGGGATTGTCCATTGTATGGACGAAGACGCAATTTGCGTGTCTCAATCAGTTCGTCTATGTGTCTCGACGAGAGGATCAAGTTCAAGTGTGAAGGGGGCGGTAAACCAATGAAGGTGAGTCTCTTCAATGAGGCCATGTCTCTGCATGAGGCCGAAGTGGATGGTCTAATCCACGCCAGGAGGTCGGCATGTATTGTGCTAGGGTGGACGGTGTGTTCCACGGGTGGTGCGATTCCACAAGGTTTGCTAGCGTGGCTGAGTAGTCTGGATCATACTTAAGTTGTTCCGTAAATTCGCCAAGTCAAAATTGGGGAGAGCCAATTAGACTTGTCGTGGTGCGAGACCTAGACAAGACGCAGATCTACAAGGATTCAAGATCAGAGAAGCATGGAAGACGAAGAGTAGTCAATCAAGATTATGGAGAGATTGTTAGCTTAATCTTGGTAAGAGAGTCCAAGTGGTACTATATGTCCGAGTAGCACTAGGACTATGTGTGGCCGTGGTATATGTTGTGTGTACGTGTCTTAGTCTAGGGAGGTTTCCTATTTAGGTAAGTGTATGTGTGAGTCCTAATACTAGTAGTATCCATACGTGTGTACGTGATGGTTTAGGTTTAGTATTAGTCGGGTCTAACTTGCATATATAAGCAAGGGTAGACTATGAGTCTTGTAACACCGTGAGTTGAGAAGAGAAGAAATAAAGAAAATCCGAGGGCGCGATACGTGCCCCGTAGCCACAAGTTTTTGTGTGCGTCTGTTCGTCTAGTTTGATGTAGTCGATCTGTACGCAAATTCCAACATGATGGACTCCAGCAGCGAGTTCCACCCGCAGTGGGTGACGAAGCCCCCCACGGCGGGGTGCGATAGGATGGCGACCTGAGGCGCCCAGCCGCGCACGATGAGGCCCCACCCCGCCGTGCGTGCCTCCAGGGCTTCCAGCCACTCCCGCGCCTCCGGCGTCGTCGTCTCTTCCTCCCTCACGACCCAGACGAAGGACGTCCCGGAGTCCTCGAGGCCGTGCCCGACCTCGTACAGCTGCCCTGCACACATCCCCACGACCGTGCCGAAGTTGACGTACGCGACCTTCGTCCCGCGCCGGGCCATGTCGTCGATCCAAGCCGTGACGGCGTTCTCGTCCAAGCTGGCGATGGGCTTGTACCGTCCGTGCGCTCCGCCAGGCCCCTCGTCGGTTGTTCGGAAGAAGGGCCCCAAGACCCACACCGGCATGCCAAGCGCCGCTCCGTGCACTCGGCGAACTGCCCTCAATGTCGAGAACGAGTTCACCACGATGCGTCGGCTGTTCTCAAGCTCGTTCCTCTCCTCCAGAACGCCTCCCACGGCGGGAAGAAGAAGGCCAATGGCCATGTGCCCTTGGTCGGCTCCACGCGCGGCATGCATGCGGCACCACGAACTCGTCCTCGGGCTTGTCCTTCTTGTGCGTGGCCACGTTGGTCGCAGAGCGAGTAGAAGCAAGACGGCGTCGCGTAGACCAGCCTCGGCACCACGACATTCCTCGCCACGCCCACCGCTCACGGGTTCAAGGTCGGAGATGATGCGGTGGGGCGCGGGCAGCCAAGACGTACTCCTCCATGGCGGCCAGCCTATAGAGGGATCGGAACCACCGGAGGACGGTGTCGCCTCGCTGCTCGGGGCCACCCGTCGTCGGCCGGGCGGGAGCTCCACTATTTCGAGCGGCAGCGACCACGCCTTCGGCGACCCCTGCGAGCTGGCGTCGCCGGGCGTGGTGACCAGGCTCACTCGCGCGCCGCGCTCCGCCAGGTGGCAAGCAAGGTCGGACGTGGGTATGATGTGCCCTTGTGAGGACAGCGGGACAAGGACAAAGTGTGGAGGAACCGTGGATGCCATTGTAGATGTACTAGCTAGCTCGTGCGCAGTACCAAGATTGGATCGAGCGTGTGTATTTATTTATAGGGTCCGGCTAACCGTTTTGATTGAAATCCTTTAGTATTGGACAAAACCAAGTTTTTATGAAACACATATATAGGGGAGGGGGGCATCTGCCCCCCCCCCCATGGTTCGAGTTCTATCAAACTTTTAGACCATCCTCCACCGCTTGCTATACTACTCGCACCGGTTTTATTATTCTTCCTGATGTTGCATGTCTTAGTTACTTTATAAAACCTTACGTTCCTACACCTTAGTTGCTTCTTCTTTCTTGAAGACCGGAATAATCTGTTTGGGAAAATTCTAATAGAAAAGCGCCACATGAGGTTCATCTGCATGCAGCGGCAAGTTTTTATGTTTTCTCTTACAGAGAGTACATGTCGAACGTAGGGAATCGAACACCTCACAATGACATCATCACATTAATTTCGAAATACAATTAGTGATCTTTTTTACCACCGAGCTTGTCTTGACGAGAGCTTTAAAACTAGACCCATGTTGTTATGTTTCAACGGATTTTTTTCTGTTGCATTAGTTGCCATGTTACGTTACCTCAGTTACCATATTAGTATCAAACAATTGTCATAATAAAATATAGGTGACGTTCAAAGTGTCCGTTATGGACCAACATTGATGCTAGGTTGACCACCGTTCGGGTGCTACCCTCCGGTCCAGCTAGGTTGGGATTCGTCGAGATGGTCGGCGTGCTCTAGTCTGTGTGTGCATTGTGCAACATAGACCCGTCCAAGACCGAGTGTGAGCTGGACGACGACACATGGCCTCCAAATTAGGAGCCCCCAGTTCCCAGTGCCAACAGGCCTATACCAGTGAATTCCAGTCCGCCAAGTGCATTCGACAAATTACAGCTGAGCGGGCGACCCTAGTCTTTATTCTTCAACAACTTCAGTTGTCCAATAAAAATCTCATAATGATTATAGTTATAGTTAGGCACCCAAAAACCCGATTTGCATGTAACAAGGTTTGTCCCTTTCTTTCCGCGCTGAAAAAAGGGAACACCTCGTGAGTCCTGATCGAATTGATCTTCTTTTTGAACCGGAAATGGTTCCGAAGGACCCATGTGCTTTTCGCAGACATTACAGATGACACATTCGTGAAGGTTTAGATTTAGGTCAAGAGTTAAAGAGGGGAAATCACATTTCCGTGCTATTCCCTCCGTTTCGGTTTAAATGACACATATTGGAAACTGTGCAATCCCAAAATCCCCTCACCTCCTAGTCACATAAGTATTTAATTCCAGAGAAAGAATCAATCAGAAAATTAGTAAGAGCCAAATTAGCCTCAATTTAAAAAGACTAGGACACAAAGATTCAGAATAGTTGAGAAAGTTTCCACGCCGACATATCGTTGTTCAGTTTCCTCTTTAATCCACTCTCGAGGATAGGGTCGAGATCCCTATTTTAGGTTTGAAACCAGTTTTAGGTAGTGTTAGTTACAACAACCATACTTTTCACATATGATGTTTGTTTTTAACATATGGTCACTCAAATTGTTCGGAAAAAATAGTTGCATATAAAATGTTTCACAAAAAATCAAAGTTGGACGGCTGCCCTTCCTTGCTTTACTGGGAGCTTTGCTATATGGTTGTACTTAGGTCGGGAGTTAATGTTTTGGGGACCACTTTCGCGCAATGTGACATATACAGGCCAGAAGAAAAAGTTCGGGATCACTTAATTACCATATTGTGACCTTTTCAGGCCAGAAAATATAAGTTTGGGATTACTTCCCATAGTGTGACTTCTTTAGGTCGAAGATTTAACCGGTGTACCAACACGTTTTGTTTATGGTCGTATCTACATCGTATGGAGTTTAGCGACCTCTTTACGGAGGAATTTAGCGATTTCTTTAAGAATACGTTGAGAGACTTTTTCACCTGACATAGATGACAACATAATCTTATGATCGGCCCTCCTCCACCTTAGGTGTTTTGCAATTTCTCATTTTGACATATAATTTGCCTGTTTTTATTTATTTTGCCATGTGACTTTGTACTTGTGTTGGCTGGGTACATCGTAGTTATAAAGAGACGGGGTGTAACACTTATTTTTTTTTAAGTAATAATAAAACACCCTTTATTGAAAAAAATGTAACATTGAAGCTGCAAGTAGGCCTATTATATTTATTGCTAGATAATATGTGTACCTAACGTGCCCCGTACATATTTTGCCCAGAGCAGGCATTCACAAAGGCCAACAGATGCATACGCTGAATCTCCCCGCAAGCTGCTGACACACTAGATGGCATCAAATGAGATGGGCAATTACTCATCATTACATGTTGTCATCTAGCAAAAACGTTGGTCCTCGTATTCGATGGCATCAAATGAGATGGGCCTAGCCGCAGCTACAAATACAGTGCCATATATCATGTCTACTAGTCATAGACAGCATGCGGACCATCAGCTAGTCATAGACACCATGTGGTCTTGCCGTCTCCTACTTACTGTGCATGGCTGCATGTTGTCACCTCGGCTGAGCCCAGCAATTAACTATACTCCAGTCGCCAAGGGTCCAGCATGTTGTCGGTTATATATAACTATGGTCCATTTTTGAGATGGCATCAGCTAAAATGAGCATAGTTGTAGCTCTAAATCTGTTACCAGAAATAACATAGTTATTAAAGTTTACAATAAACTTTAAAATAAATCCGGATGGAATGTTGTTGTTCTACAAACTAGCATGGGGGCCCTCACAAATGCGAGGGCATCACCTATAGTTGATTTCATTAGTGTGTCCAAATTCATCGAAAATATTAATACATTTGCAAATAATATAGAAAATAATAAATTGTATAGCCATGACCAATATATGCAAAATATATATCACATGCCTATAAGACATCTTAGATCATTTGCAATTTATGGGTCTAAAATTATTTGGGTTTTACCGGAACACTACATTAATAAACATGTGAAGTTTGTGCATAAGATCAAATTGGTATATAGAATAGAAGTTTATACTGTGAGCTATTGTAACTTTTATGTGATGTTGAATGAGTATGCAAGGCTAATCTTAATATTGTTAAATAATTAGGATTTTTTGATAGATTATCGATCATAGTTTCTTTAGAAAATTCCAATTGAGTGGAATATTTCTTTATAGTATAAGTAAAAAAATCCTCATTAATATATAGGTCGACGAAATAGTAGAATTTTATTTCTAATTTATATGATCTTTCTAACTATTGTTTCCTTCCTTCGTGAAAATACGTGATGCTCCCATGTTGTGAAATACATAATGTGTTAGACAAGGACAATCTATAACGTACAACTTTTACCATTATTTATATTATTAAATAATTTTAGTAATACAATGGCATTCAATTTATTTCTCATGGATGCAATATTATTTTCATTTAACTTGTATTTAGATCTCCTATATAAAATATAGTCGGACTCCTAGTTCTTGGTACTAATTTTCATATAAATAGTGTCACTTTATCTATACAATTCTTATGGAACCAAAATTCCAATTATCTTCCATTCTTGTTGAATATTACATGTAAAAAAGTCCACGCCTTATCTATTTGCTTGATAGAAGGTCAGCTACCGTGAAATTCTAAATTTGAGCCCAACTTTTTCAACCAATAAAAACATTTCCAATTTGATAATCTTCATTGTTATAAGACATGTTGCTCGATCAAAGATGCAACTATTTGGCTTTATTCTTATTTTAAGTATTTTAAGTAGTTGTCACCTTATTTATTCTCTTAAAAGAATTTTATCTACTGTGATTTTTGCAAGTTCGGAGAAGAAAGATTAATAAACAAATGTTTTATTGTTGTTTGAAAACACGACTTTTTTTGGCATGCTCCGTATAAATAACAGATCAGCATGCAACCACTACCAAAGTAATTTTCTTTGGTTTCCATGTTTGACCCAATTTTTTCCGTTTAATCTTATGATGATTTTCCACTCGTCACCTAATTTTTTTAGATTCAGTCCTCATAAGATTTTAAACTACAAAGTGCATTTGCAAGCAAACTATTTTCGTCCAATAAAAAAGATATTTCCGTCCGTTTGTGCATTCAATCTGATCTCTGTTTCAACCTATGCATAGTGCACCTTAAATTTCCTATTCTTCCTTGGCTGAGTCCGTACAGAAAAAGAATCAACGTCTTGTTAACATGCCTTTATAGGACCTACGTATGGGAAGCAAATCTCTTGGAACAAATCTTGTCGTGTTTTCTCTGCAAAAAATCAGCCGAAGTAGTCTATTGGGCCAGATTTCCTTTTTTTTTTGTAACAACCACAACCGAGCCACAAAAGCGAGCTGATCGCTCAATTACCAAGTACAAGTCCCAGACTCGTGTCAACCCGATTACGTTACACATTTATTTTTGGTAAATCTGAGCCGTTTATTTTAATTTAGATCTAATCATCAAGATAATTTAAATGACGTGGATTAACGTGGTGCCTCTAAACAATCCCTTATATTACTTTTAGTATATAATAGATAGATGTGTAAAATTTCAACTCAGATTATATTATATCTAGGATGCGCAAACATGACAGAAATAACAAAATTGAACAAAATAGGTTTCGTATCGGTCTGCCTGCAGGCTGCTGCCACGACAGACAAGGCGTTTTATCGAGTAACAATTCATATTGCGCTAGACCATGGTCCAACAGGAACCCAGCTTCCACACCCGCCATATTGAGTTAACATATACTCTCTCTATTTTATAGTAGGAAATACAGTGGCATGCCATGGTTGCCACGGTGCGTAGGATAGCTGCCGTCTAGTTAGATTAAAGGAGCACACGGAGTAAAGCTGACTTTTTTCATTTGAGAGTCAGGCGGCGGCAGGTCATGCACACGGTAGAAGAATGCCGGCAAAACATATTCATGAAATGAGGTCGTCAGCGAGCACACACGCGTGTTACACGGTGTAGTCGCACATGCATGTATCAGGGGTGTAGTTGCTACTAATTACATTCATGCAATTCGTAGACTAGACATGCGTGAAGTACAGATCAACGTGGAGACCGGCAAAACACATCCATGAAATAAGGTCGCAGGCGAGCACACATGCGTGTTTTACAGTGTAGTCTAACATGCATTTATCAGTGTGTAGTTGCTACTAATGATCTCCGTGCAATCCGTAGACTAGACATGCGTGTAACAAGCATCAAAATTTGGACCGACGACAGTAAAACACATCCATAAAATAAGGTTCCCGACAAGTACAGGTACGTCTTTCGCGGTGTATTTTCATGAAGAAAAATATCAATACATCCCGTTAGCCATAAACAACCTTCTTGTAAACATTATCGTATAAAATCTAAAAGAATGACATAAAATATTGCTCTCCACATACCAATCGGTTTGGTCTGTTTCCGCCATGCATGTTCGTACAGCTCAAGTATACAACACGAAGGATTGGTGCAAAGCAGCGAGAAGGAAGACAACACTGGTAGAAAATGCCCTATAGGTCCCGGTTGGTAAGGGGCATTAGTCCCGGTTGCCCAACCGAGACGGGGCAATCAGGATTAAAGCTCTAACATTTAGTCCCGGTTGTCCCACCAACCGGGACAAATGGGGGCCTGCGATGCATCGGGCGAGGGGTGTGGAGCAACGGGACTAATAACCTGCTGCCACGGCAGATTTGGCCATTTCTCTGCCATGTGAGAATTCATTTGGCACATTTGTTGTTGCTGACACTTTCGCCACTTTTTGTGCCGCGTCAGATAATTCATTTAGGTTGTTTTATTGTTTATTTAGTGTTTTGCACTTATCAATGAAGGAACCTTATATTACACACGATCATCATGACAATATTACGTTCAATACACGGATCGAGTTCATGCACTACATACAAAAGTTGCTATTCGATGCTACCGGCCAATTCCTTCAAAGTTGCTATTTTTACAATCCCTATTGTCTATACACAGCAGAATAGTATTCCCCTTTCGGGTCTAGGACTTTTGCATCCAAGAATCCCGCCAATTCCTCCTGAATTGCTCGTACGCGATCCTTTGGCAGAAGACCGTCCCGTAGACATTCGATCTGATTTAAAAAAGGAGTCAGCCTATATGAATGAAACTAAACACAATTTGTTTGAAATTAAAAACTATAGAAATTGTTTACGTACGTGGAGTTGCTCTAAATTTATGCCCTTCTCATCGCACGTCTGCCGGATGAACTCGCATACATAGTATTCACATAGATTGTTACCTGGTCCCTGCGTCAGGCACTTTACGAGAACATAGTTCAATCAAAATAATAATCAAGCATGATAATAACTGTATCAAAACTAGAATCAAAGAGATGCGCGAATATAGCTAGTGGTGCTTACATCTAGTGGTTGAAATGTAAGCTCCTCTTTCCAAACACCCCTAGCCTTGTTGGTGAACCGTTTCCAAGCGCTGCCCGGCGTAGAAAACGAATAAAATAAGTTATTAAGTACTTGATATCATAAAATTCATGAACGTTGCTGATATAGTGTCGTAATGATTAGAATTACCGCTGGATAAGTATCTGCATGTCCTTCCACGTCTCAAGGGGTTTATGTTTCGAGTCCATGACTAGTACACACCCTTTGTCAAGTTGAATGATTAACAGAATATAGTGGAAGCCGCAAATGCATAACTAATCAATTATATACTTAACATCGAGTAAGCGAAATAGAAAGTGTATACAAGACAATAACACTCACTCGAAGTTGTAAGGAAATAGTATTTCCCTTTTGGTTTCTTGAAACCTTAACGCGTGTACTATATTATCCTCCGTATACTGGGGGCTTATTTTGAGATTAGCTTCATGAACCCAATATGGGTCAATGAAGTCAATGTCATAGATTTGTCCTCTGCTGCATTCGAGAATCTTCATTCTGCATATTACAGTATGATTATATACATGCAATAAACAAAATAATATAGCTGGAGACTAAATTAATTACAGAATTAGTACTTACAGACAATAGGCACTGATGATCGATTTGTCCAAGGCGTCTTGATTGAATAATTGAAATAGTTCATCAAATTCAACGGATATCATGTCATCCTTATCTTTCCCATGATGCTTTTTTGTAACCCTCAGCACTATCCAGGTAGTCCCGGCCTTTGTGGCATGCAAGTACCAGTTATGCAATCTTCCCATTTTTGTTGGAAGATTGTTTACCTCCTCAGGTTTGACGAGAGGTTTTCCGTACTGGTATTTGTATGGTACTTCACTCACGGGGAAGAACTCTAACTGGGATAAGTACTGGGCAATACTCATACCTTGAGCAGCGGCAGCTTCTCCGTATTGTGCAACTACCTCTGGATCATCTTGCTCTTGACCCCATATTTGCTCGACCCACATTGGTTTGAGAAATCACCTTGAGAGGCGCAAGTCTGTTTTGCTTGTTCTCCGATTTGGGCAATGATTTCCGCTTGCATCGATCTTGCTCTTGAGGCTTTTTGTGCCGCATGTGACTTGAGAATAGAACGCTCATAGTCTGATGACAGCTTTGGCTCGGGTTGATGAAGATTCTTTAGCATTTTCAACACTTTGGCCTTTTCTTCTTTGGTGTTGGGGAACTCTGGCTCTTTCGGCCGCCTCAGCTTAGCGAAAAACGCTGTCGTTTCCGCATCAATGATCGCCTGATCTCCTCTTGATCTGATCATAAGCTCTCTTGGGAGGAACCTTTGGTACTTTTGGAAGAGGCTCTTGTTTACGTTTCGGCGATCGCTTATGACGCATAGTAGTGGTACGCTTACGCTTTTTATCCTGAGGCGCCGGCGATGGCTCCCGCGGCGATGGCTGCACCGGAGATTGGTGAGGCGACGGATCCGGGTGAGGCGACGAAGACGGCTGCCGCGGTGGCGATGACATCGCTGGAGACGGTTGAGGCGGCAGCGAAGATGGCCTTGGCGTGTGATGTCAAAGCACGATACATTCCTTCGGCCATATAATGGTGACGTTTTTTGCGTCACCGAGCGATCATCCCCTTCACCGGTGGTAGTGAAGATCCAAAACCTAAAAGGTGGGCATGATTTCATCCACGCCGACAACAGCGTAGCCCTCTGTAACCGGACGACAGTGGTAAGTTGGTGTGGGTACAATTGGTAAGGCATAGCCGACCGCCACCTTCATTGATATGTTCACAACTTTGACATGTAGCTCGCAGTGTGTCATCTCTGTGATATCATCCACTGGGTAGCCAACAGGAGCCATCGTCGGTGCATCATCGTCATCGCCATTGTCATCACCCGGGACCTCGGTGGAAGCCACACTGCTTTTTCGATTATTCGATAGGCCGGTAACATCGAATGCAGTGTGCTTCTGAGATGGGCCGGTAGTACTTTGCTCTTTAAGTGCGTTAATTTCATCTTGTTGTTGCTTTAATCGTTCTTCAATTAAATGCATTTGCTCTTTCTGACTATCTGCTTCAACTGCCGCCCTGTCCTTACTCCTCTGACGGCTTCTATCAGGATATTTCTTCCTCTCTTCGGGAAACCCAGTCCTCCATGGTTGGGAGCCTCTTGTGCCTCGTGTTCGTCCATCATGTTCCTTATTTCCAAGGGCGAGTTTGAGCTTATCATTCTCTCTATCGGGAATGAAGTCCCCATCTTTAACAGCCTTTACTGCTTTTCTGATCCTCTCGATTGGCAAGGGGTCTTCTTTATGTCCTATGTTATATATACACCTCCCTTCCGAGTCCAACGTGCCCCCATGCCCGTAAAACCAATTCCTTGCACGTTACCCAATAAATGCATCTCTGGGTGATCTTTTTATCACGCAGTTCTGCTCAAGTTTCTCCCACTTAGGAATGCCACCAGAGCCACCTTGCCCCATAGTATGGTGATACTTCTTGTTAGACATTGACTTATTCGTTTCAGACATTTTCTTAGATTTTTCTGATGTCTTGTATTCCACAAACTCAGCCTAGAATGGTTTTATCTTCTCAAACTGAATATTCTTGAAATCGGGAGTCTTCTTTTTCACGACATAGTCAATGTGTAATCTTTTCTTCCAGTTGGTGAAACACTGGGCCATCTTCTTCAAAGCCCACTCCATGACCTTAGCCTCCATGGCTCTCCCATGTTGTAAGGCGTCCTCAACTGGATCCTCCGCATTTGGATCCAGCTCTATCTTCGGTAGTTTGAAATTAACCATGAGCCTCTTCCACAGTAAATCTTTGGCGTGGTTAGGGACAAATAAACATGTTCCCTCTTCATCCGCATTAGCAGGCCTATTCCAATTTCTAATGGTGATCGGGATTAAGTCCCTAACGATTACTCCGCATTGTGCCACAAATTTAGTTGAGACAACTTCGGGAGCCGTCGGTTTGCCGTCTTCAGCGACATCTTCGATCCTGAACCTCTCATGGTCTTGCAACTTTTTGGTTGGGCCTCGTCCGCTCTTTTCAGTATATTCCTTCGATCCGGAGGGCTAAAATAAGAAAGATCGTCGTTACTATTTCTATATAGATAGCAGATGATTAATTAATGAATTGATTTATATTACATGCACCTCGCCGGAGCGGTCGTCTTCTCGATTACACAAGGCATTGCCTTCTCCCTCGCGGAAGGCAACACCTTCAACCTCAAACAAGTTGTCTACTCCGGTAAAAAGAGGATCACCCTCACCGGAGTTGTTCAGAAACGTTGATACGTATAAATTATCTTCCCCACGGATCACACCTTGGATCAACTCTTCCTTTTCTTTGTCTCTGACGTGTGGGTCCATATTTTCTGCATAGGTGGAAAAACGAATAAGTCAAAGCGGCTAAAGGAGAAAGTTAAGTACGGTGTTGAGAGATATAAACCCTAATTCAGAGAAACCCTAATATATACATACACAATAATAAAAATGAAGAGAAAACCTAAACCCTAAACCTAGCTACAAAAAGGAAACCGTTTAGTAGATAGGCACATCGTCGAACCCACATGCACCTAAGTTGCTTGACAATGTGAATCGGGTCTGGGGCTACCCACAGTGACTGACCAGTGGGGCCGAAGACCAATAATACCAAAGTAATTAATAAACCTAATAATACCTAACTAATAATAAACCTAATAATCGAAACACCGAAAAGAAAGGGAAACAATCAACACATGGCATCGATGCAATGCTCAAGCAAGTATGATGATATGACAAGTTAATTTGCATTGAACGTAACCCTAAGACATGCTCGACGATTTAATCAGGGTTCCGAGGGGTGAAAACCCTAACTCGGGGAAACTCCGGAACATATGAGAGGGGTGCATTTGTTCTTCTAATTATACTTGTCATTTAAGTTGTTGAACAATGCATGATTATAGTTTAGATAGATAGGTTTTATTTTTCTGAACAATTTGATATATTATTTGTATTTTTTTGACTTATAAACAATAAGTTATTGATTTTACAATATTAAATCATTTTCTGGAATTAAAATAAGGCAAATAGTTTTTACACCGGGGCGCCCCCTAGCCAGTGAGACTCACAGAAGGGCCCCGGTGCCAACTCAGCCTCCACGCGTACAAATCATTTTTATACCACAGAGAAGCCTACCCACTGAGGCTGACTGATGGGACCTAGGCCACATCAGCTGCCACGCGAGCACGAGTGACGTCAGCACGACGCCACGCTGGCGGTGAGCTCCCAGGCAGCGGCAGCGAGAAGTGAGCACCTCGACGCGGATGGGCGCGTTAGAGAGCGATGCGAGGAGAAAGGGTGGTAGCGCCGCTCCTTGTTGGTCACCGGGCGTCGCCTGCCGAGCTCGGCGGCGTCATCGGGCACTGCAGGAGAGTAATCTGGAGGATAGGAGAGAAAGAAGAACACCGTGAGGATCGCAGCTCACCAGAACACGACGGAGGTGGTGGCGAGGCGAGGCGAGCTCGAGACGCCGGAATCGAGAGGCGGCGACGGAGCTTCAATCCAGGCGATTGAGGTCAAGCGTGAGGAAAAGTGGCGCGTGGGCGGGAGGCGGTGGCGGATGGAACGCGGTGGCGTGGGCAGCCTGCCGAGGGGAAGTAGCGTCGGTGAGAAGCAGATAAGTGAGATGGGGAAGAAGAAGAGGAGACGCGTCAGTTATAAACGAAAGGCCTTTAGTCCCGGTTGGTGGCTCCAACCGGGACTAAAGGGACATATGTCCCGGTTGGAGCCACCAACCGGACGTATCTCAATATTTTCAGAGACCAAGGGTTCAAGTAGGGTCTTTAGTCCCAGTTGGTGGCTCCAACCGGGACATATTCCCCTGATTTCAAAAAATTTCAGGTATTTTCTCTCTGTTCCCGCCTTATTTTTTATTTTGGGGTTTAAATTTGTATTGTTTTTTAAATGATAATTAATTTGGAATTTAGAAAAACTTTAAACATAAAAAGTGTTTAGATTTGAATAAATAATTCAACACCATTTTCTGGTTTAAAAAAAATTAATGTAACCATTTACAATTAAAAATGAATTAACTTATATTTTTTTAATATCAATTTGGAATTTAGAAAAACTTTAAACATAAGAAGTGTATGGATTTGAATAAATAATCCAAAACCATTTTCTATTTTTAAAAAATAATTAATGTAACCTTTTAAAATGAATTAACTTATATTTTTGAATATTAATTTGGAATTTAGAAAAACTTTAAACATAAAAAGTGTTTGGATTTGAATAAATAATTCAAAACCATTTTCTGTTTTAAAAAACAATTAATGTAACCATTTAAAATATGAACCATTTACAATTAAAAAAGAATTAACTTATATTTTTTAATATCAATTTGGAATTTAGAAAAACTTTAAACATAAGAAGTGTATGGATTTGAATAAATAATCCAAAGCCATTTTCTATTTCTAAAAAATAATTAATGTAACCTTTTAAAATGAATTAACTTATAGTTTTGAATATTAATTTGGAATTTAGAAAAACTTTAAACATAAGAAGTGTATGGATTTGAATAAATAATCCAAAACCATTTTCTATTTTAAAAAATAATTAATGTAACCTTTTAAAATAAAGATAGGGGACGAGCATCATTAGAACTTGCATTGGATATCTGAAGAAACCACATATTGCGAGTGTAAAAATGATATTTTCAAAAAATCACGGGCGATAGATCATGTACGTGTAGGACAAACCAGACCCACTTCCTACCGATTCGGCCGACATTTGTCCTTTTTACCCGGGATGGACGAAAAGGTTTGAGATGTACCGGTTGGGAGATAGTCCATGTAAGGTGGTCTATTATTTTAGGAAAATGGGACGGTAGCATTCTGAAACGGCATTTTTGGTGGTTACTTCACAAAACGACCCGTTTTTTGCGCTCGGAAAATGGAAAAGGGCTTTTAAAAAAAGGAAAACTTCCTCTGCAACATTGTTCTCCATACCAATGTCCACACACATGCATAATATTGGCACAACATCACAAACTATGCCGTGATTCACACATAACATCGGTCATTTGGATAAAGCCATGAAACCTCAAACATGATAGGTTATTTTGTGAAGGTTTTTGAAACATGATCAATATACCAAGTCTGGTATTTTACTTTCAACTATGTAACAAAATATGACACCACGAAGGATTTTCATTGTTCGGATTTTTTGAATTTATTATGCCTGTTTTGAATTATCTGAATTTCTAACTATGGTCGAACGGTGTGCATGAAGATAGGGGACGAGCATCGTTAGAACTTGCATTGGATCTCTGAAGAAACCACATATTGCGAGTCTAAAATGATTTTTCAAAAATCACAGGCGGCGATAGATCATGTACTGTAGTACAAACCGGACCCACTTCCTACCGATTCACAGACATTTGTCCTTTTACCCGGATGGACGAAAAGGTTTGAGATGTATCGGTTGGGATATAGTCCTTGTAAGGTGGTCTAGTATTTTAGGAAAATGGGGCGGTAGCATTACGAAACGGCATTTTGGTGGTTACTTCACAACGACCCGCTTTTTGCGCCGGAAAATGGAAAAAGGCTTTTCCGATGCGACAAAAGGAAAACTTCCTCCTGCAACATTGTTCTCCATACCAATGTCCACACACATGCATAATATGGGCACAACATCACAAACTATGCCGTGATTCAGCACATAACATCGGTCATTTGGACCGAAAGCCATGAAACCTCGAACATGATAGGTCATTTTGTGAAGGTTTTTTCGAAACATGATCAATATACCAAGTCTGGTATTTTTCCTTTCAACTATGTAACAAAATATGACACCACGCGAAGGATTTTCATTGTTCGGATTTTTTTGAATTTATTATGCCCGTTTTGAATTATCTGAATTTCTAACTATGGTCGAACCGGTGTGCATGAAGATAGGGGACGAGCATCGTTAGAACTTGCATTGGATATCTGAAGAAACCACATATTGCGAGTCTAAAAATGATTTTTTCAAAAAATCACGGGCGATAGATCATGTACATGTAGTACAAACCGGACCCACTTCCTACCGATTCGGCAGACATTTGTCCTTTTTACCCGGGATGGACGAAAAGGTTTGAGATGTATCGGTTGGGATATAGTCCATGTAAGGTGGTCTAGTATTTTAGGAAAATGGGACGGTAGCATTCTGAAACGGCATTTTGGTGGTTACTTCACAAAACGACCCATTTTTTGCGCTCGGAAAATGGAAAAGGGCTTTTCCGTGCGACAAAAAGGAAAACTACCTCCTGCAACATTGTTTTCCATACCAATGTCCACACACATGCATAATATGGGCACAACATCACAAACTATGACGTGATTCAGCACATAACATCGGTCATTTGGACCGAAAGCCATGAAACCTCGAACATGATAGGTTATTTTGTGAAGGTTTTTTCGAAACATGATCAATATACCAAGTTTGGTATTTTTCCTTTCAACTATGTAACAAAATATGACACCACGCGAAGGATTTTCATTGTTCGATTTTTTTTGAATTTATTATGCCCGTTTTGAATTATCTGAATTTCTAACTATGGTCGAACCGGTGTGCATGAAGATAGGGGACGAGCATCGTTAGAACTTGCATTGGATCTCTGAAGAAACCACATATTACGAGTCTAAAAATGATTTTTTCAAAAAATCACGGGCGATAGATCATGTACCTGTAGTACAAACCGGACCCACTTCCTGCCGATTCGGCAGACATTTGTCCTTTTTACCCGGGATGGAAGAAAAGGTTTGAGATGTACCGGGTGGGAGATAGTCCATGTAAGGTGGTCTAGTATTTTAGGAAAATGGGACGGTAGCATTCTGAAACGGCATTTTGTGAATGTTTTTTTGAAACATGATCAATATACCAAGTCTGGTATTTTTCCTTTCAACTATGTAACAAAATATGACACCACGCGAAGGATTTTCATTGTTCGGCAGACATTTAGTCCCGGATGTAGTCACAAACCGGGACTAAAAATATTTTCCGCCATTTCCCACCTCTTCTCGCCAAGTTTTCCCGCCCTTTCCTTTCTACTAGAGCTTTTAGTCCCGGATGTAGTCACTAACCGGGACTAAAGATATTTCCCGCCATTTCCCAAAGCTTCACGCCAAGTTTTCCGCCTTTCCTCTATATTTAGGGTGATCGTGTCATGGCTATCCACACATCCACACCTTCCTCTCTTAGAACAATGGACAACGCCTCTTGGGCCATTCGACCCTCGAGGAGACCGAGGCGTGGCCTCAACTACCCTTGTCCAGCCGGGCTGCACGCCGGATGCCGATCTTTGGCCGGAGGGTTCTGTTCCTCTGTCCCTCAAGGTTCCACGCCAGCGCCATCACAAACCACTTCTACCACGAGATCACGCCGAGCAGGATGGATCCCTAGTGGGATCCCGACAACTCGACACTGGAATGCCTTCTTCGCTAATAGGCGGAAAGGGAGCTCACCAGTGAGGGTGATGGCTCCACCGGTGAACCACAACGAAGCCGTAAATGCGTGGTGGGCGAACCGCATACTATCATCGAGTGATGTGCTACATCACCGGGAGACCATCCTCGCCACGGTGCCCACGAGTCCACCCGCCACAGGCCCCACATCGTCCGGCGGCATCGTCTTCCAGAGACCTCTCCCACCCGCCGTGAATCCGAGGCTGGAATGGCCCCGTATATGCCATGGATGGGCCGAGGATCCCGGAGTGGCGGTGACGATGGCGATGATGATGGCGACGATGAAGACCACAAGGCTGCGTGCTATAGGACTAGGCATGATTATGACTAAAGGGGCGCTTTAGTCCGAGTGTTAGCTAGTCGGTTTGTCGGTTTTAATGTTAATAAATGTCTTGAGTGTTACCTAATAAATAGAGGGAAATGCCTATATAAAGAGAGGGTTCATATTTAGTCCGGTAGAGAAACCAACCATCTTGAAGGGATTGCAGAGTGGGCGAGCAACACTAATGATAGGGGTGAGTGTCGACATTATGCCGTGTGGCTCGTACCTTGTCCCGGATGGTGTCACCAACCAGGACTAAAGATGAACCTTTAGTCGGTTGGAGACACCAACCGACTAAAGATGAGTCAGCACTAATAATAGGGGTGAGTGTCGACATTATGTCGTGAGTGTCGACATTATGCCGAGCTGCTTGTACTATAAATATGCATCCTTGTGAGTCCAGTTCTCCAGCCAGTTTGAGGCATCTCCAAGATGGTTTTAGAGAGCAGGGACACCACTACGGCCAGTTCGAGGAGATGCCGACGAGCCCGATCCTCCGGCATCTCCGAGAAACTGGTCATAGAGGCACTCCCTAATATGTGAAATTAGTTAGCTCCGAGTCGTATTGATCTAGTTAGTGAAGTTACAAGCTGCAAGATGGTTTTCGAGAGCAGGGACACCACTGCGGTTAGTTTCAGGGAGATTCCGACGGAGCCCAGTCCTCCGGCATCTCCGAGAAACTGGTCATAGAGGCACTCACTAATATGTGAAATTAGTTAGCTCCGAGGCGTATTGATCTACTTAGTGAAGTTACAAGCTGCAAGATGGTTTTCGAGCGGACACCTGCGGCAGTTTGAGGAGATGCCGACGGAGCCCAGTCCTCTGGCATCTCCGAGAAACTGGTCATAGAGGCACTCCCTAATATGTGAAATTAGTTAGATCCGAGGCGTATTGATCTAGTTAGTGAAGTTTCAAGCTGCAAGATGGTTTTCGAGAGTAGGGACACCACTACGACCAGTTTGAGGAGATCTTGCGGCCAGGTCCTCGGCATCTCAAGAAACTGGTCATAGAGGCACTCCGGTCCAGCCACAAAGCAGGACTAACACTCAAGACATTTATTAATATTAAAAGCGAGACTACAAAACCGGGACTAAAGGCCACAAACCATGAAAGATATCCTTGGTCAAGCCACAAACCGCGAAAAGACATGAACTAGAGTTACATAATATGATCATGAACTTCTTGGCATATGTCATTCCTTATGACCGCTTCAGACGTAACCATGGAGCATCTTCTTTACTTAACGAAATGCTTGGGTCAGTTTTCCTTTGTGAAGGCGGAATTTCATCAAAGTTATTATAATCTTATGACTAGTCATCTTGTCCTTGATTCCCGATGTTTCTTTTCCACTGAAAGAACTATGTGACGCTTTGGCTCATCATATGATGTATTCGTTTGCATATTTTTCTTTTTTCGATGCGGAGGACATGTCCTTCACATAGAAACACTGAGACACATCATTGGCTAGGACGAATGGTTCATCTCTATAACCAAGATTGTTGAGATCCACTTGTTGTCATTCATACAAGGTGTATCTTTACCCTTCCCCATTCGAGTTGACCCATTGCGTGAAACAAAGGGACCTTAAAAGTGACTCCATAGTCTAGTTCCCATATCTCCTCTATGTCACCATAATATGTATCCTTTTGTCCATTCTCGTCTATTGCATCAAAGCGGACACCACTATTTTGGTTGGTGCTCTTTTTATCTTGGGCGATCGTGTAGAATGTATTCCCATTTATTTCGTACCCTTGGAAATTCAATACTGAGAAGATGGTGGCTGACCAACAAGTATAGCTGATCTCCAACGTGGTGTCATTCAAGAGATGTGTCGCATCCAACCACGAAAGACTTCATGTGTTCATCTGTAATCCATGATTCGGGCTTCCCGGGTTTTTGGAGTACAATATTCTTGTGTTCCTCGATATCTGAACGCCAAGGTGGAATTATGTAGAAATGTGTAGTGTGCTTTAGTGAAAGAATCCCGTCCTACATATCATTGCTTTCTTTCCCAGCGTGCCTTTTCCACTTAGTCTTCCCTCATGCATGAGTCGAAACACCAATCGGCTTAAGGTCAGGAATAAAGTCAACACAAAACTCAATGACCTCCTTTGTTCCATATCCTTGGAGATGCTTCCTTATGGTCTAGCACGGTTATGAACATATTTCTTTAAGACTCCATGAACCTCTCAAAGGGAACATATTGCAGAAATACGGACCGAGAATGGCAATCTCTTCCACTAGATGAACCGGAGATGCGTCATAATATTGAAGAAGGATGGTGGGAACACCAATTCAAAACTAACAAGACATTGTACCACATCCTTCTTTAACCTTGGCAGAATATCCGGATTGATTACCTTCGAGATATTGCATTGAGGAATGCACAGCTTCACAATGGGTACTCGAACATTTTCGGTAGAAGCCCCTCAATGCAATCGGAAGCAAGCTGCGTCATAATCACGTGATGATCATGAGACTTCAGGTTTTGGAACCTTTTCTCTGCCGTATTTATTATCCCTTTATATTAGATGAGAAGCCTGCGGCACCTTGATCTGTAAAGGACTTCAAAAAGATTTCCTTCTCGCTTTGGTAAGAGCATAGCTGGCACGACTTAAGTGACGCCCTTTATCCGTCTTGTTATGTGTATGCATGGTCTTTGGGTCTTTCATAATTTGTTGGTCCTCCCGTGCTTCAGGTGTATCTTTTATCTTCCCATACACGCCTAGGAATCCTAGCAGGTTCACGCAGAGATTCTTCGTCACATGCATCACGTCGATTGAAGAGCGGACACGAGGACTTTCAATATGGAAGCTCCCAAAATATAGATTTCTTCTTCCACATGGGTGCGTGTCACAGCGACGCGTCGTTCGGAACTGATTGACCGCCGAGACCCTTTCCAAAGATTACTTCTATGTCCTTGACCATACCAAATACATCATCACCAGCAGGGAGTTCAGACTTCTTCCGGTGATCTGCCTCACCTTTGAAATGCTTGCCTTTCTTTCTTACGGGATGATTGGTCGGAAGAAATCGTCGATTCGCCAGGTACACAACCTTCTTGCATTTATGCAAATATATATGTACCTTCGGTCTTATCTAAACAATGGGTGCATGCCTTATATCCCTTGTTTGTCTGTCCTGAAAGGTTACTAAGAGCAGGCCAATCATTGATGGTTACAAATAACAACCCTCGTAGATTAAATGGCTCCTATTTGTTCTCATCCCACGCTCGTACACCTGGTTTGCCTCACAACTGTAAGAGTTCTTCAACTAATTGCCTAAGGTACACATCAATGTCGTTGCCCGGTTGCTTCGGGCCTTGGATGAGCACTGGCATCATAATGAACTTACGCTTCATGCACAACCAAGGAGGCAGGTTGTAGATACATAGAGTCACGGGCAGTCTTTGTGGCTGACTCTGCTCCCCAAAAGGATTCATGCCATCCGTACTTAGACCAAACCATAAGTTCCTTGCGTCACCTGCAAAGTCTGGGAAGTCTCTCTCGATTTTTCTCCACTGTGACCCATCAGCAGGGTGTCTCAACTTCCCGTCTTTCTTACGGTATTCTTTGTGCCATCGCAACAACCTGGCATGCTCTTTGTTTCTGAACATGCGTTTCAACCTTGGTATTATAGGAGCATACCACATAACCTTAGCAGGAACCCTCTTCCGGAGGGGCTCTCCCTCAATGACGAGGTTTAATCTCGTCAATGCCCATTGTTATGGACTTGAGTTTTGGAGAAGATGGGGATGCTGGAGATCGTGGCACGGTTAACAGACAAGCAACCAGGGGACACGAGATTTACCTGTGTTCAGGCCCGGAGGAAAAACCCTACTCGCTTATGCGCTCTTTGATTCTGGTAGGAACCGAAGGTTCTGGTGCGCAGATTCGATCTGGCGTGGATGCGTGTGCGAAAGTATGAGTCGAGTTGCCCTAGGACGTGCCCTCCTGGCCTTTATATAGACTTAGGCAGGTCCTGGGCGTAGTCCTAGTCGGTTACAAGTTCTAGGGTTTTACCCCTTTGAATTTCCTATCTCCTCTAGTCTTGCTCTCCAAGGATCCGAAGACGTCATGGGCCTTGGTCATCCGAAAATCTTCATGGGCGGTATATGCCCGTGGGCCTTCTTTGGGCTGGACTAGGTATCTTGAAGTTACGTGCCGTGAGGGTATAACCATGTCAAGATTCCCGAGTGATCAGTCGAATCGTAGATTCGGCTGAGGACTCTTCCATCCTTCGGGAGCAGCTATATATTAATAGTATATGTGTGTAGAGTTTGTTGATGCGTGTGCCTGACTCACCCGACGGATCAGGGTCAGTTAACTGTCTTAGGACGAAACAACATGATCTTCTTTAGGTTCGGGTCCCTTAACCCGGGCCTGGAACATATGCTGGCGTAATTCAACTCAGGCATGGAGGACTTACAGAGTGGAATTCCGGTGATTTTAATTGGCGTACCCAACGTCGTCCGGGATTTTTCATCGTACCTCTGATGCGGATTCATACTAGCAGGCGCATTTAGTGCGTTGCGAGCCATCGGATGATATCTGAGGTCTTATCTTTGCGTCATGAGCGCAACATCCGAACATTTATCACCTCGGAGGTGTTTCGGGTGGCCAAGGAGATTGTTGCTCACTTAGCGTTTTGTTGGGGCAGAGTTGCCAAAAAGTTTTTGCATGTTAATCCGAAAGATCGCAGTCGAAGATTTCATAGGGTGCGTGACCAGCGCTCCCTATGGGAGGAGCCCCCAAGTGTCTGTTCGAGTCGTAGACTCGAACGGAGACTTTTAGTTCAAGCATTGTTTCAATCATTAGGTCCGCATGACTCGAAAATTTTCGGATGCTTAAATCCATCTTCCCTATGGGAGTAGCCCCCGAGTCCGTAGTGGAGTCGTAGACTCGACGTAGGACTCAGAGAAGTAATTTTGTCCTCATCTGTCTGTCGGGTGAGCGGCCAGCGCTCCTGATAGGAGTAGCCCCCAAGTATTTAGTCGAACCGTAGATTCGAGTGAGTACTTTTAGCTGTGGGGCCGAAGTGGTGCTAGTATAGCTTTTGATGACGTCAGTGCTTACGATCGATGACCTCAAGCGTCTGCTACGCTAGAGATGACTTGACTGGAAGAAGCGTGGGTCCCACTTGCTGACTTTGAATTGACCGGTCACGCGCGGCGTGGAGATGATTACGGCGCCTCCTCGATTTCCGCACGTAGTGGACGGCGTGGTAACGACGGTTCGTTTTGGTGCTGACACGTGTACGACCAGATCTACCGTTGGCGTTAGGTCTTCTCGATGGACGGCCAGCGTGCGTCGTCTTCGCTGTTATAATCCCTGGTGAAATCGTGGTTTGTTTTTCACCGCAGCAGTTCATCTATTCACTGCCTCCTCGTTCTTGAGCTATTCTGGCTGCGCGCTGAGAGTTTCCTCCACATTTCCTTTGTCTTTCTTCGTTGGCAACGCCACCACCGCCTTTGCGCCATGGGGAAAACAAAGAAATCCTCATCTACGGTTGGGACCAGCGCCGCCGGAGGCAAGAAGGCACCAACCTTTTCGCGTCAGCAGCGGTGGTGGCGGCGATCGAAAAGCGGAGAGCGATCTCCATAACCGCTTGGCGGCTTCGATCCCGCAAGACACGACGGCCGTGAGACTCCCGCAATGAGGTAATCCCGTCCCCATCGGTATCGGGTTATGTTTGTTGCCTTCGTCTTGCGTGGGTTTTTATCCGATCCATGATTTCCTTCGTGGTGCTCTTTTCTATGGGGTTCAACTCCATCATCATCTCCCAACTCCCTTCGCCACATTGCGTGCTTTATCACGCTTTGCGAGTGTTGGCTTGGCATTGAGCCACACTTTGGCCTCTTCCGGAAGCTTTATTCCGTGAAGAGGCAGTCTGGTTCGGATGGTGTGTATCCCATTGGGGGTTTCATCATCTCCCTCAGCCCCAATGTGCAATTCTTTTCCTTTTCCCTGTCTGAATATGTCCAAGATCTTGGCGGAGGAAGTGGTTTTACATCCGTGACTCCATCGCTGGCAAGATTTTGGTCTCGTTCCTTTTGACCCCTCCCAACTGATTGAGAAGAAAAGATCCTGGAAAAACCAAATCTTAGACGGTGAGGTGGCGGAGATAGAGGCCCTGTACCGTCGGGTGGAGGATCTCCAACTGATTCCTGAGAAGGAGGTGAACGGTGTCGACGTCATCCGGACGTTTCTTGAGCGTCGGGTGCAGCCTCTCCAAGCGAGGGCGCATCCGATGTTTCTTTACTCTGGGCGCCGTGATCCGACGAGGGTTTCGAGTGAGAAAATCTCCGAGGTGGAACTTGACAAGGCTCTTCGGGCGCTGTTGAGGTTCAAGGCCGACGAAGAAATCCCGGGGAAGTCGCAGACTCCTCCCTTTTCTTCGACATTGGTCGTACCGAAGGTGTAGATTTGCGCACGAAGTGCTCTCCTTTTGTTTTTGTTGACTGTGTATGTGTTTCCTTTGTTTGCTAACAAAGTTCCTTCTCATCTTGTAGATCTTCAAAGTGCCAGGCATGGCACCACCGTTGCCCGAAAGGTATCCGAATGCCCCGGATAATGAAGTGGTGGACTCCGTGTCCGAGCTACCGTCAGCGCGATCTCCAGCGGAGGATGCCGACGAGTCGAGTGAGGACCATTCGTGCAAGCGATCACGGAGATCCAGCGAGTCTTCGGATGCCTCGACTCCTCCGACTCCCAGAAATCCTCTGGGCCTTGAGCGTCATGATGATGTTCATGGGGGTTCTTCTTCTCCTCTTCCTGCCATTCCTGTGCGAGCTGTTGCTCCGCACCCGCCAGCAAAGTGGAAGAAGGAAGAAAAGAAGGAGGAGAAGAAGGAAGAAAAGAAGGAAGAGAAGAGGGCCCGAAGGGCTTCTCCTATCTTCGACCTGAGCGCGCTGGGCTCGTAAGTTTTCTTGTTGCCATTGTTGTCCTTTTTCTTTGATGGTGTTTGCACCTGTGTTGATTGGCTTCGTATGCAGGCAATCTTCCGACGGCTCTAGTGATGGTGGGCAGGAGATGATGGGGGAGTCAAACATTGCATCGCCTCCTCCTCAGACCGTGGCGACTTCTGGCAACGTTGCGCCAGTTCCTCCTGTGCAGGAGAGGCTGGTGGTTGCGCCCCAGAATTTCGCAGGCGGGCCTGCGCGTTCGCCTTCGGAGCACGTAAGTTTTTCTTCTTGATGTTACGGGGGGAGCCCTTGAGTGTCTTCGTATGCTGATGTTGTTTTTGCTTCCTTGTGTTGGGCGTAGCCCCCAAGTCCTGCTCTTACTATTATTGCCATTTTGCTGCAGCCTTTTGTCCAAGAGGCCAAGCGGCCGGTGGAAGAACGCCTGACGCTGGAGGCGAAACTGCGGCAGCTTCAAGGTTTTCGTCTGCCTTGTAGTACTTCTCTTGCTTATCCTGGTACTGTTCTTTGACACTTGCTTGTCGTAAATGCAGAGGAGCATAATGACTCTCTCCGTGAGGTTGATGCTCTGAAGAAGAGCCTTGGCCAATCGGAACAGAAAGCCGAAGCTGCCGCTGGTGCGAAAGAGCGCCTTGAGCTGGGTAGGAGCAGCCGAAGTGAAGGCGTCTGCGGCGGGATCTGCAGATCGTGAGGAGCGGTAGCCACCGTTCTTGCTTTCGTGAAAAGGGTGGCGAGATAAGCTCATGGCTGCTTTGCCAAGGCCGTTCGGTGAGTACAAGCTTTTGGACTTGTTTCTTTTCTCTGGATCTTCTTCTATCTTGCCGTTCTTCATGTTTTCTTCTCTTTTGTCTCGGATGCCGCAGCTGCGGCATCGAGTTGTTCGTGGTGCTCTGGAGCGGGAGTGCTCTAGATGATGCCCTGTGGCGGTCGAAGACCGCTGCGGCACCGTCGTCAACTCCTTGCCAAGGCGAAGGAGGTCCTTGGTCGCTTCTACCGGAGCTCTTCCGAAGGCACACCCTTGAAGATGTGGATGCCTGGCGAGGCTCTGTCGGTACCGCAGCTGCATAAGCGCAAGCAGAAGGGCATCTTGGCGGCCGTCGGGCTGGCGATGGCCATGGCGTCTGGGCTGGACCTGCCCATTACTTCTCGGATGCCTACTGCGGATGGATCCGAGGTAGCTTCGCGCTTACTCCTCGCTGCAAGCGATATGGGCCTAAGCTCATTGGCGTGTTGTCGAGTACTTCTGCGGCGGCGAGGCCAAAGCTAAATGCACGGTTCGAGGCGACTCGGTGTCGCACACGAGGCATAGTAGACGTAGGGTAGTTTGTAGTCTCCTTCTGTTGTAAATATATTTTGTAGTACCATCCTTGTGCCACGTAGTGGCCTTATTTTAATGAATTCCTCTGAGTTGTGCTTTTATCCTTGGCTGAATGTCTGTGTGCCTTCTTTTTTCTGCTGCTATAGGTTCCTTCGGGTGCTGACCCAGTTGATACTTCATCCGAGAGGCCCTTGCGAACATCATTGGATGATTCCTCGCAGCTCGCTTTTCTTCGAGATCGCGTGCGCAGCTTGGAGAGGGATTTGCTCGGGTTACACGGTCGTGCTGATGTTTGGAAATCAAGCGGCCGTGGTGACCAGGAGTATTTGATGGCGGAGCTGGGTCATTGTCCGAGCAGCTGCAATGTAAGTTGATCTTTCTTTCGGCTGTAGCTCGTTCTTGGTGAGCACCTTGCCTTACTCTTGTTTTGTGCGGTTGTCGTAGGTGCCAATCTTGCTCCGAGGGAAGAAAAGGAGCGTATTGCTGTTCGAGTCAATTGCTTGACTCAACAGGACATGGAGGCCGGAGGCTTCTTCTGGATGTGATCGTGCCATAGTTCTGGCGACGGTGGAGGATCGCGTCTACCAGGTTTCGCGGGTGCTTCGCCAGGTGCAGACATCACTTTCCTCGGTGCTGCACGTCATGTTTCCGTTAGATGTCGTGCCAACGACCCTTGCAGGTCTTCTGACGAAGTTTTGGAATGCCGGCAATGTCAAGGAGCTGGTGCGGCAGCAGCTCGTCGCAGGGGTGAAGGCTGCCTTGTCTCTTGTGAGGGTGCACCGCCACAGCGTGATTTGCGGTGGCGAATGGGCCACCTCCTCGACGATGGTGGCGAGTGGAACATGCGTCGCATTACGCTGTAAAGCGATATCGAACAAATTGTAGACTTGTTTGAGCAGCGTGCTCAGGTTATTCTTGAGTAGATAGGACCTGAAAATAAGCAGATAGATGTAAAATTTGTATATTGCTGGCGTTTATGTGCCCTTTTGTTGTAAAGGTTTGCTTGTTTGTGAGCACGCGATGCTTTGATTAATCACGCGTTGCTTCGTTTGCACGGCGTAGTCCTTCTCAGTGTACACGTTTGGTCCTCAGTCGATGAAATCGTGAGGTGGGGGGAGCCCCCAAGTGCGTATGTAGCATGTAGTAAAGTTGCAGAAAATGGTCAACCGAAGGTTGGGGCGAGACACTTAGCTTTATTTATATCGTAATGCAGGAGGTATATGGTTCGGCTGAGTAGCCTTGGCTGAAAGCCTTATTGAAAGTAAAAGGGGGTAGGTTGCTACGGTAGAATCGTCGCAGGTGCGAGATGTTCCATGGGTTGGAGTATGCGACTCCATATTCCACGTGCTTGAGGCGATAGGCGCCACCTGGGATGACCTCGGTGATGGCGTAGGGTCCTTCCCATGGTGAATCGAGTTTGTTAGGTCTCTTTTGCTTGAGTCGCAAGACGAGGTCTCCTTCGACGAAGAACCTTGGGCGCAGCCGGCGGCTGTGATAGTTGCGGAGACTCTGCTGGTACACCGCTGATCTAGCTGCTGCTATATCCCGTGCTTCGTCGTGTGTGTTGACGGCATCTTCGAGTGCAGCCGTGGACTCGGCTTCTGTAAGCGATGACTCGTGGAGCCTGATGGCGTACTTCGGCTGGTAGCACGGCCTCAGCTCCGTGCACCATGAAGAACGGTGTGTAGCCGGTGGAGCTGTTTGTCGTAGTACGTAAGCTCCACAGGACAGACGGTAGCTCCTTCGTCCAATTTCCAGCTTTGTGCTCGAGTGAGCTCATGAGGCGCTTCTTGATGCCAGCGTCGATTAGGCCGTTGGCCTTTTCCACTTGCCCGTTTGTTTGCGGGTGTGCCACTGAGGCATACGTGATATTGATCCCGAGGCCTTCGCAGAAGTCCTGAAATTCTTCGGAGATGAAGTTCGATCCGTTGTCGGTGATGATGATGTGCGGTACGCCAAACCTGTAGACAATGGATTCAAAGAACTTGACGGCGGTTGTGCCCTTCTGGTTGGTGACTGGCATGGCTTCGATCCACTTGGTGAATTTGTCGACTGCGACCAGGAGGAAGACGTGTCCTCCTTTCGAAGATTTTGGCAGTTTGCCGATCATGTCGAGGCCCCATTGGGCAAAAGGCCAGGCTATGGGTATGGGTCGAAGTTCGGACCCAGGTGCGTGCGGTTTGTCGGCAAACCGTTGGCACCCGTTGCATCTTCCGACGATGTCCTTCGCGTCGCTCATGGCCGTTGGCCAGTAGAATCCTGCTCGCAGAGCTTTGGCGACGAGGGAGCGGTTGCCTGCGTGGTGGCCACAGATGCCCTCATGGATATCTTGGAGTATGGCCTTGCCGTCGTCGATGGTGACGCACCGTTGTAATACACCCGTAATGTTGCGTTTGTACAGCTCGCCGTTGATGATGGTGAAGGCTTTTGACCGACGAGATATGCGCCGGGCATCCGCCTGTCTGGCAATTCTCCGTTTATCAGGAACTGGAGGTATGGACGTGTCCAAGTTTCTTCGACTGCCATGACCTGCATCAGGTTGACCATAGCAACTTCGGTGTCCAACTTTTCGGGTCCTTCATGACCTTCGGGTAGCGTAGCCCCCGAGTGTTCTGCTTTTCGGGTGATCCCTTGGGGAATTTCCGCTTGATGGATGGCACGCAGATCTGTTCGAGGAACACACCTGGTGGTACCTTTGCACAAGTGGAGCCGATGTTGGCGAGTCTATCGGCCTCCTCGTTGCTCTCTCTTCCAACGTGCCGAAGTTCGAAGCCGTCGAATTCTCCTTCGAGTGCGTTGTATAGCGCGCGATATGCGATCATGTTTTCGGTGTGTGCGTCGCACTCATTCATCGTCTGCTGTACGACAAGGTTGGAGTCACCGTAGATGACCAGGCGCGTTGCGCCGCATATTTTTGCCATCTTCATGCCATGGATGAGGGCTTCGTATTCGGCGTCGTTGTTGGAGGCTCTGAATTTCATCCGAAGGACGTACTTCATCTTGTCATCTTGCGGGACACTGGCATCCAGTTGGAGCAAATGTTTCATGCCGAAAGAATAAACAAGCCCAAGAATTTATTTCACTAGATACCGGAACAGGTTTTCGGGTGAAATTGCATAAAGTGGTTATGCATGTGAAATAGAATTCTAGCAAGGGGTTATTTGTGAATGTTTGTCATTAAAGTAATTGACAAAATTATGAATAAAATAAAAGAGTTTTATTTAATGATAGTTTGCATTAAATTTGGTGGAAATTTAATGGCATGTTTGAGTGGGATTTTGAGTGGAGGGAATTTAAAGGAATTTTGTGAGTGGAGTGTCCACCCACATGAAGAGGGGAGGGCAAGGGGCAGCCCCCATGCGCCGGACACCCCCTTGGGGTTCCCCCCTCCTCCTATAAAAGGCACCCCTCTCCTCACTTCTCACTCACACCTCCTCGTGAAGGATCTCTCTCCCCCTCTAGAATTTATCCCCCATGGTCTCGGACTAGCGAGATACATGTTCCCGGTGGCTATTCGGCAAGAAAGGGTTGTGCTTCCGCTGCATCGCTGGAGCGAGGAGGCGGAGGTTGCTCGGTGTCTTGTACGTGTGTGCGAGCACGGATGCGCTGCTGTTTTGCGGCGCTAGGACTTCCTCTCGATCTTGAGATCGGCAAGAGATCGTCTACATCAACCACGAGTTTGGACTCGTTAAGCTTTGTCGGTCTTCAAGGGTATGTTCTCTACGGATATACATCCGCCCGTTGTTTGTATCTAGTAGATAGATCTTGGTACATAGTTGTTCCCATGGTAGGAAAATTTTTGTTTTCTATGCTGCGAACCCTACAGTGGTATCAGAGCCGGATCTATGCGTAGATGCTTTGCACGGGTAGTACACATATGAGTATGTGGGCGATGATGATCATTTTATTGCTTCTTAGTTGTACTTTGGATATTGGTGGCATAGTGGGATGAAGCGGCCCGGACAAACTTTACATGTCCTCGCACATGAGACATGTTCCACGCTTGACATGCAACTAGTTTTGCATAAGTGGCTAGCGGGTGTCTGTCTCTCCTACTATAGTCAATATCTAATTTGCAACGAGTTGTCAACAATTTGGTTATCCTCGTTGTGGTTCATGTTCGTAGGTAAGAACGGTTCTATCTTCGAAAGCCCTAAGCCACGTAAAATTTGCAATGGATAAATTAGAGGCGTCTAGTTTAGATTGTTCTTTGGGCTAGTGATATGATATGGTGATGTTGTAAGTAGAAGTATGAGATGATACTCTTACAACACACATAACGTGTAATCTCCATAGACCTTGGACTTACACATATAGGTATGATAGTGATCATACCACGGTGCACATGATAGAGATCATCTGCGGGAACCATAACATTTCACTAATAAACATGTGATGTTTGATAGCATCTTATATTGCTTGTTTGGCGTTTTATTAGCATAATAAGATGATCCCTCATTTAGATATCAAGATAAAAATGTGTTCTTCCTTAAGTATGCACCGACAATGTTTCGTCGCTTCAAGACATCACGTGATGATCGGGTGTACTTGAATCCACGAGCATATCTCGGGTGTAAGACAGTTACACACGCGAATACTAAGGTTCTTACTTGACGAGCCTAGCATGTACAGACATGGCCTCGGAACACGGACCGAAAGGTTAAGCATGAGTCATATGTTTTGATATGATGACCATATGGATGCTCGCCTTTGAAGCTATACCGACTCACGTGATGATCGGACTTGGTGTAGTGGATTTGGTTCATGTAATCACCAAAAAGACACGAGGAATGTCGTTTTTGAGTGGGAGTTCATTTCTAATTTGGATTAGTAGAACTCAATTTATCATAAATTAAATCAAAGTGAATTTGCATAATTTGTTGTAGTCATTGGCAACATACACATAATTTGTTGTAGTCATTGGCAACATAAAGCGCTAAACTTGCAATGGATAAATTAGAGGCGTCTAGTTTAGATTGCTGCTGGGCTAGTGTTATGATATGGTGATTTTGTAAGTATAAGTATGAGATGATACTCTTACAACATACATAACGTGTAATCTCCATAGACCTTGGACTTACACATATAGGTATGATAGTGCTCATACCACGGTGCACATGATAGAGATCATATGCGGGAACCATACCATTTCACTAATAAACATGTGATGTTTGATAGCATCTTATATTGCTTGTTTAGCGCTTTGTTAGCATAATAAGATGATCCCTCTTTTAAATATCAAGATAAGAATATGTTCTTCCTTTAGTATGCACCGATTATGTTTTCGTCGCTCCAAGACATCACGTGATCATCGGGTGTTCTTGGATCCACGACCATATTTCGGGTGTAAAACAATTACACACACGAATACTAAGGTTCTAACTTGGCGAGCCTAGCATGTACAGACATGGCCTCAGAACACGGACCGAAAGGTTGAGCATGAGTCATATAATAGATATGATGCCCATTTGATGCTCGCCTTTGAAGCTACACCGACTCACGTGATGATCGGACTTGGTGTAGTGGATTTGGTTCATGTAATCACCAAAAAGGCATGAGGGATGTCGTTTTTGAGTGGGAGTTCATTCGTAATATGGATTAGTTGAACTCAATTTATCATAAACTTAGTCTAAACTTTACAAATTCTGTTGTAGATGGCACCACCTGCTTTTAATTTCAATGTGTTCATGGAGAAAGAGAAACTTGCAACGAACGGTAGCAAATTTACCGAATGGGCCATGAATTTGAGGATTCTCCTCTCTGCTGCACAAAAGAAATATGTGCTAGAAGCGCCGTTAGGCCCCCCACCTTTTGAGGATGCCCCTGACGAGGAGAAGAATGTCTACCAGACTCGTCAGGAGGACCACAACTTAGTTCATTGCGGCATATTGTATGGGCTAGAGCCGGAACTTCGAAAGCGTTTCGAAAACGGCAATGCTTTTGATACAATGGGTGAGTTGAAAATGATTTTCGACACACATGCTGCTATAGAGAGCTACAACGCTTCAGAAAAGTTCTTTAGCTGCATGATGGAAGAGCACAATTCCGTTAGTGAGCATGTACTCAAGATGTCGGGTTACGCTGATAAGCTTGTGTCCTTGGGAATAACGATTCCCATTGACTTAGGCATCCATCGTGTTCTGGGTCTACGCCACCTAGCTATAAGAGCTTTGTGATGAACTATAATATGCAAGGCATGAAGAAGTCTCTCCCCGAGCTTCTGTCAATGCTTAAAACTGCAGAAGTGGAGATCAAAAAGGAACATCAAGTGTTGATGATCAATAGGAACACTGGTTTCAAGAAAGACAAGAAGGAAAAACGAAAGGGAAGTAAGGGCGGCAAGCCGGTTGCCATGCCTGAAAAGAAACACCGAGTTGGACCTAAGTCTGATACCGAGTGCTACTATTGTAAGGGGATTGGCCACTAGAAGCGCAACTGCCCCAAGTATTTGGCAGACAAGAAGGCCGGCAAGGCAAACAAAGGTATATATATGATATACATGTTATTGATGTGTACTTGACTAGTGCTCGCAGTAGCACCCGGGTATTTGATACCGGTTCAGTTGCTAATATTTGTAACTCAAATCAGGGGCTGCGGAACAAGAGACCGCTAGCAAGGGGTGAGGTCAAGATGCGTGTCGGCAATGGATCAAGCGTTTATGTGATCGCCGTTGGAACGCTGCCTCTCCATTTGCCGTCGGGATTAGTTATAAACTTGAATAATTGTTATCTGGTGCCTGCACTGAGCATGAACATTGTATCTGGATCGTGTTTAATGCGAAGTGGTTATTCATTTAAATCCGAGAACAATGGTTGTTCCATTTATATGAATGAAATCTTTTATGGTCATGCACCGATGATGAATGGTTTATTTCTATTAGATCTCGATGATAATGTTACACATATTCATAATGTTGATGCTAAAAGGATTAAACTTAATGATGATATATCCGCATATATGTGGCACTGTCGTCTAGGTCATATTGGCGTTAAACGCATGAAGAAGCTCCATTCGGATGGACTTTTGGAATCACTTGATTTTGAATCATTTGATACATGTGCGCCATGCCTTATGGGCAAGATGACTAGAACGTCGTTTTCCGGTTCAATGGAACGGGAGACAGATTTATTGGAAATCATACATTTTGATGTATGTGGTCCAATGAGTGTGTCGGAGCGAGGTGGATATCGTTATTTTGTTACTTTCACGGATGATTTGAGTAGATATGGTTATATCTACTTGATGAAACACAAGTCTGAAACCTTTGAAAAGTTCAAGGAATTTCAGAATGAAGTGGAAAATCATCGTAATAGAAAGATCAAATTTCTATGGTCCGACCGTGGAGGTGAGTATCTAAGTTACGAGTTTAGCACTCACATGAAAGAGTGTGGAATTGTTTCACAACTCACACCTGCCGGAACACCACAGCGAAATGGTGTGTCGGAACATCGTAATCGTACTTTATTAGATATGGTTCGATCTATGATGTCTCTGACGGACTTGCCGTTGTCATTTTGGGGCTATGCACTAGAAACTGCTGCATTCACTTTAAATCGGGCACCATCTAAATCCGTTGAAAAGACACCGTATGAATTGTGGTTTGGAAACAAACCTAAGCTATCATTTCTTAAAGTTTGGGGATGCGATGTTTATGTGAAGAAACTTCAACCGGATAAACTCGAACCCAAAGCGGAAAAATGCGTCTTCATAGGATACCCTAAGGAAACTATTGGGTATTCCTTCTATCACAGATCCGAGGGCAAGGTTTTTGTTGCCAAGAATGGATCCTTTCTAGAGAAAGAGTTTCTCGCGAAAGGTGTGAGTAGTCGGAAGGTAGAATTCGAAGAGGTTATTGAACCTTCTCTTCAAAGTATGGCGAGTAGCGCTTGAGAATTTGTTAGGAGTTGGCTTCACTGTTCAAGAGGAACTAATGATAATGATCATGAAACTCAAAAGAGAGTACTACGAACCTCGCAGTCTAGCAGACGTGCAGCTCCCGAGCTGTATGGAAATCATGTCATGAATTTCATGGTTGATGAAAATGATGACCCTGCGACATATGAAGAAGCGATGATGAGCCCGGATTCCAACAAATGGTTAGAAGCCATGAAATCCGAGATGGAATCCATGTATGAAAATCAAGTTTGGAACTTGGTGGACTTACCTCACGACCGAAAGGCCGTGGAGAACAAATGGATTTTCAAAAGGAAAACTGATGTTGATGGTAATGTAACCGTCTATAAAGCTCGACTTGTCGCAAAGGGGTTTCGACAAATTCAAGGAGTTGACTATGATGAGACATTCTCTCCCGTAGCGATGCTAAAATCAGTTAGGATTATGTTAGCAATTGCTGCATATTTCGATTATGAGATATGGCAGATGGATGTCAAAACCGTGTTTCTCAATGGTAATATTGAAGAAGAGTTATATATGATACAACCAAAGGGTTTTGTCGATCCTAAGGATGCTAACAAGGTGTGCAAGCTTCAGCGATCCATCTATGGATTGAAGCAAGCATCACGAAGTTGGAATCTCCGCTTTGATGAGGTGATCAAAGAGTTTGGATTTGTCCAAACTTATGGAGAAGCTTGTATTTACAAGAAAGTGAGTGGGAGCAATGTGGCATTTCTGATATTATATGTGGATGACATATTATTGATCGGAAATGATATAGATCTTTTAAACAGTGTTAAAAGTTATCTATACAGCAAATTTTCAATGAAGGACCTAGGTGAAGCGTCATACATATTAGGCATAAAGATCTATAGAGATAGATCTAGGCACCTAATAGGGCTATCACAAAGTACATACCTTGATAAGATTTTAAAGAAGTTTAAAATGGAAGATAGTAAGAAGGGGTTCTTACCTATGACACAAGGCACGACATTGAGTAAGACTCAAAGTCCGGCTTCGGCGGAAGAAAGAGATATAATGGACAAGGTCCCCTATGCTTCAACCATAGGCTCTATAATGTACGCCATGCTATGTACAAGACCGGATGTGGCACATGCTATTAGTTTGACTAGTAGGTACCAATCGGATCCAGGTTCAGAACACTGGAAAGCGGTCAAGAATATCCTTAAGTACTTGCGAATAACTAAGGATATGTTTCTTGTATACGGAGGTGAAGAAGAGCTCGTCGCTAAGTGTTATGTCGACGCTAGCTTTGACACCAATCCGGATGACTCTAAGTCTCAATCCGGATACGTATTTCTCATGAGTGGCGGAGCGGTTAGTTGGAGGAGCTCCAAACAACCTAAGGTGGCGGGATCAACAACGGAGGCCGAATATGTTGCTGCTTCAGAAGCGGCTCAGGAAGCAGTTTGGATGAAGGAGTTCATATCCGAACTAGGAGTGGTTGCAAATGCGTTGGACCCAGTGGTGATCTATTGTGACAACAATGGTGCCATTGCCAATGCCAAAGAGCCAAGGTCTCACAAGCATTCCAAGCATATTAAGCGCCAGTTTCACTCCATCCGCGAGCATGTCAAGGATGGAGATATAAAGATTTGTAAAGTACATACGAATCTCAATGTAGTAGATCCGTTGACTAAAACTCTCCCTAGAGCAAAACATAATCTACACCAGAACTCCATGGGTGTTAGATACATCACTATGTAACTAGATTATTATCTCTAGTGCAAGTGGGAGACTGAAGGGAATATGCCCTGAGAGGCAATAATAAAATGTTTATTATGTGTATTCCAAGTATATCATAGATGTTTATTTTGCATGCTATAATTGTATTAATACGAAAACGTTAATACATGTGTGTTTAATAAACAAACAGAAAGTTCCTAGTTATGCCTCTCTCATAAACTAGTTCGTTGATTAACAAGATGATCATAGTTTCCTGATCATAGACATTGGATGTTGTTAATAACGAGATCACAACATTAGTGTAATGGTGTGATGAACATTCATCCGAAGTATAGCATTACGATCAAAGTCATTGAGTTTATATTGCTGGAGCGAGGAGGCGGAGGTTGCTCGGTGTCTTGTACGTGTGTGCGAGAACGGATGCGCTGCTGCTTTGCGGCGCTAGGACTTCCTCTCGATCTTGAGATCGACAAGAGATCGTCTACATCAACCACGAGTTGAACTCGTTAAACTTTGTCGGTCTTTAAGGGTATGTTCTCTACGGATATACATCCGCCCGTTGTTTGTATCTAGTAGATAGATCTTGGTACATAGTTCCCATCGTAGGAAATTTTTTGTTTTCTATGCTGCGAACCCTACATGGAGATCGCAGAACGATTAGCAAATAAGCAACACGGGACACGAGGTTTACCCAGGTTCAGGCCCCCGGAGGGAAAACCCTACTACTGCTTGTCTGCTCTTGATTACGGCGGAACCGAAGGTTTCTGAGGGTCTTGTGATGCAATGGCGTGGAGGTGTCTATGCGAAAGTATGAGGTCAGAGATCTAGGTCGTGCCCTTCTAGCCTTTATATAGAGTTAGGCAGGTCCCAGGCACAGACCGAGTCGGTTACAAGTTTTAGGGTTTACCCCTTTGAATTTTCTATCTACTCTAGTCTTGCTCTCCAAGGATCCGAAGGCGTCATGGGCCTTGGCCACCCGAAAGTCTTCATGGGCCGGCTTATATTTTCCGTGGGCCTTCTTCGGGCTAGACCAGATGCTAATATCGTGTACCCGCCGGGTATAACCATGTCATCAGCGCCATGGACGACCCCTCCATCGCCGAGTCGCCCGACAACCACCTGTACTGGGAGGAGTTCTTCGCGGAACGCTGTGCCCAGGAGCTCGCCCGCCACGAGGGGCTGCCCAACGAGTCGCCACTGAAGCGCAACAACTCGGCGGGTCGTCGGCGTTGGTGGAGCGCTCCAGGCCGGACGCTAAAGGCAGTGCAGGAGCACATCAACGCCGGGAACACATCGCGTCTAGGCTTCCCGCGCACTCCCATGCCGGCATCCAGGTCAGGGCGGGGTCCTCCGGCGAACTGGATGCCGAGGAGGATGGCCAGCATGAGCTCATCCTGTGCCTCGGCCTCCCACTCCTCGGGCTCCTGGCTGCTACGCCGATCGCGCTTTTGTCGGGCTCCAGCATCAAGCTTGAGGCGGGCTCGCCTGTGCGCTCGCCGCCGCGGACACGCTCACGCGACATCATCATTGGCGAGCCATGCGCGACGACGTCACCAACCGCCAACCTTTGACTTCGACGCCCGAAGATTGAAGGCTCGGCGCCGCTCGACGAAAGCGCCTTGAGGATGGCGCTGGAGCAGTCGCTCCGCGACTCAGCGCTGCAGCCGCCGTTGGTGGATCCATCGTCGCCGGACTTCCTGGAGTGGTCCAGGAAGGACTGGAAGGAGCAGGAGCGGCAGCGCGTCCACCTTCTGCAGCAGCAGGCCGAGGATCAGGCGGCCCGGAGACGGGCGTTGTCCGGGCACGAGCTCGCCTACCAGGGCACCCCGCTCTACGTCCTCGACGACGACGAGGATGACGGCCCATCCTACCAGTCGTGGAGGTGCGGCGACCAAGGCCACGGGAGCTCCCGCGGACCACCGAGCAACAGCGGCGGCGACAATGAAGGGCGATGGTCGGGCCGATCCCGGCTACACGGCGTTCTACAGCAACTTCGGCATGTAGAACGGCGAAGGCCACAACGACGGCATTTTTTTAGTTTATTATGTACTACTTTAGTTTAAATTCGATGTAATCCGCCTATATTCGTCCATCTTAATAAAATTCGCCCATCTTTTATAAAATTTAGCCGAACGTGGAAACTCGGTCTGGGTACGCGAGTGAGAAACTCGGCATACCTAGGCCAAAAACTTGTTTCGTCCGGCCGAAAAACGGTCCGGTTTTCGGTCTGGTTTGCCCAAGGAATGGAAATGCTCTAATGAAGTCCAGGGTATTCTGGTTTGGTGTAGTGCTTTCTTGCTCCGTAGGCCGCAGATTGAGCTTTGGACCTCTAGCAGTCACGTAAGTACCATCGATAACACATATATAATCATATGAACACATAAGCATGCATAGTGTCATGAGAAGGAGCAATGTAGTCGTTTCATGAAAACAAACAAGAAAATTATCACTCACCTTGAAATATGGCATCCATCTTCGTCTTGCATCGTTTCTTGTTAGGTGTGAGACCACTTGGATTTTGATTATCTCTCCCCTAAGCTTCTCAATTACATACAACACTTGCTTGAAATAGCAAGCAACTGTCTTTGTAAATCTTCTAAATACGTTATGGATCACTCTAAATCTATAGTTATTTTTCTGGGGTCTTTCCCAGAGGTGTTTTAAAATTCGTGCGGACCACAACACGGACCGCGAACCATCCAATCACACATTCGTGGCATCTAACGAACCTGTCCAAGAGGGAGAGACCCTACCAAACACGCCATATGTGTAGGTCTGTATGAGTATGTAGGATGATCTTGAAAAATCTTTTCTTAGCAAACCACGTGCCCTATGAGTAGGTCTTTATGAGTATATGTAGGATGATCTTGAAAAATCTTTGTTTTTAGCAAACCATGTGACTTTAATAAATTAATTGGAAAAGGTAAATAAGATGAAAAACATGAACAAAAGCTAACAAGAACCACTACCGAAAATCGTCACTTTGTTGTGTGTCCAAGTCATGAAATTAAAAGTTATGACAAGGGTTTTTCAAAGCCATCATCCTTAGCTTCACCTTTCATACGTCAAATTAGCTAATCGAATTCTGCATGAAGAGAATTGCCTACTCCACATTGTGAAATGCCGACTCCAACATATATTTGGATAACATTTGTGGTTTTAATTTCCCAAAGTCATGGTTTTTTTTCTTTTGAACAGAGAAAAGAACCTCAGCCGCAGCCCGATGGTTGTGATGCTTCGATCTTTGAAGGCACGGCTGAACATTTGGCAAGTCAAAGAGCCACGAGACATGTTAGCAACACACGCACACGCACACGCACACGCACACGCACACGCACACGCACACGCACACGCACACACAAAAATATCTTGATATGCATTAGACTCTCGACTAACAAAAACCATATAAAATACCATTATCAATTAGTGAGGCTCATAGCCAGGGGCGGAGCCAGAAACTGAGTTCAAGGGGGACAAACCATGTGTGTGATCTCAATGAGGGGGGCTAAGCTAGTTAAATTAGCTTAAAACATGAGCTTCTATGGCTAAATTTCCAATGAAAATCCCAAGCATAGGGGGGGCGTAGCCCTGCTCGTCCCCCCTTGTCTCCGTCCCTGCTCATAGCCAAGTGTGGAATTGACACAACGGATATATTACGCGTATGGCTTGTTGGAGTCGTTGTTGGATACACATGTTTTTTGTAGGTAACATCGTGAACTCGTGTATGGTACTCCCTCCATTTCAAAATATAAGATGTTTTAGGTTTATAAAGAAAATGTATCTAAACTTGTTTTATTGTGTAGATTTACTATAAAATTGAGTGAACCTATATATTAAAAGAAGTCTACATACATTTGCTTTACAAATCTAAAACATCTTATATTTTGAAATAGAGGGAGTACTTTCTATTCCAGTAGCATAACGTCTATGTTTTGACATGCATGTTGTGTTAGGTGGGTGTCCAAGGATTGATGTGGTTCTTGTGAAGGTTGCTAGATCTACATAGTGCCGGTCCCGGGTGTTGTGGAACACATAGGTTAAACATAAGAAGCCATGCAAGGATGAAAAGTGCATTAAGAGGAAACGGGAGAAAAAGATGAAGAAGAACAAAAAGTGAAGATGAATGAAAAATTGAAGAAGTGTTATGTGCATCAAATGATTTAACCATGCATGCACGTGTCGCGTGTCAAGACTTCAAATTTTAATCTTGCACGGGCTGGATGACCAAAGCGCTTTGGCGCCTAGAAGATACGACTACTCGTTCCGTATCAAATAAATGTCGCAGATTTATCAAATTTCAAATTAATCTAAATACTATTTAATCTAAATGTTGCAGATTTATTTAATATACATATTAATCTAAATACTATTTAGTAAACTTGGCATCTATGTTGAGACGGGGGAGTACTAACTTAGATCTGAAACCAGATAAGAATCCTACATGTGTAAAGAACAACTTTCAGCTACAACATAATGGAGCCGCAACTCAACTGAACACGAAGAAATTTTGACTCTTATTCTGCTAAGACGCAACATTAAGGGAGCCCCTCCTGCAATCGTGCCATGCCATCCCACGAACAAGCGATTTCATGCCGACACGGAGGAGCTCCCGTGACCAGAAGGAGACGAACTACAGCTAGCAGTGCCACATACTAGTAAATGACTGCTTATTTTCCAGGAAAATAAAGAGATATACTCCTAAATGCACCACTAGCCCGCCGCGACTTGGATCTCCTGTGGACTGTGGTTCCATGGCTGATGTACTAGAGGTACTAGCTAGCTATGGTTCCGTTGCCTCCACTCTGTGCGAAGCTCTGCACTAGCTTGGTGAGGTTTTGATACGACGAACCTCCTTCCGCCATGGCAGCGTGGGCTCTCTCCCCGTACTCTTTGGCCTTCCGCCTCCTCTCCTGTGCGGCCTCCCCGTCGCCCAGAAGGTCCGACACCGCCCGGGCAACGTCTGCACGGAGCACACTCAGTTGGCCGACCACGGGCGGAGTCGCGGAAACAGGCGCGCCGATCCCTAGCACGTCGATGGCCAGCCGCTCGTTCAGGATCTGGTCGGCGAACTTGGGCCAGGTGACGACGGCCACGCCGTGCGTGATGGACTCCAGCAGCGAGTTCCACCCGCAGTGGGTGACGAAGCCCCCCACGGCGGGGTGCGACAGGATGGCGACCTGGGGCGCCCAGCCGCGCACGATGAGGCCCCGCCCCGCCGTGCGTGCCTCCAGGGCTTCCAGCCACTCCCGCGCCTCCGGCGTCGCCGTCTCCTCCTCCCTCACGACCCAGACGAAGGACGTCCCGGAGTCCTCGAGGCCGTGCCCGACCTCGTACAGCTGCCCCGCACACATCCCCACGACCGTGCCGAAGTTGACGTACGCGACCTTCGTCCCGCGCCGGGCCATGTCGTCGATCCAAGCCGTGACGGCGTTCTCGTCCAAGCTGGCGATGGGCTTGTACTGGTCCGTGCGCTCCGCCAGGGCCTCCTCGTCCCGGTTGTTCAGGAAGAAGGGCCCCAGCACCCACACCGGCATAGCCAGCGCCGCTCCCAGGCACTCGGCGAACTGCCCCTCGATGTCCAGGAACGAGTTCACCACGATGCCGTCGGCTGTTCTCAAGCTCTCGTTCCTCTCCTCCAGGAACGCCTCCCACGAAGGCGGGGAGAAGAAGGCCAATGGCCATGTGCCCTTTGTCAGCTCCACGCGCATCGGCATGCCCGGCACCACGAACTCGCCCTCAGGCCTGTCCTTGTGCGTGGCCACGTTCAGGTCGCAGAGCGAGTAGAAGCAGGACGGCGTCGCGTAGACCAGCCTCGGCACCCCGACGTTCCTCGCCACGCCCACCGTCCACGGGTTCAGCAGGTCGGAGATGATGCAGCTGGGGCGCCGCGGCAGCGCGCGCACGTACTCCTCCAGTGGCCCGGCCAGCCTATAGAGGGACTGGAACCACCGGAGGACGGTGTCGACGCCCTCGCTGCCTGGGGCCACCCCGTCGTCGGCCGGCTGGAACGGGAGCTCCACTATTTCGAGCGGCAGCTTGGCGCGCCGCGCCCTGTCGGCGACCCCCTGCAGACGCGCGGCGTCGCCGGGCGTGGTGACCAGGCTCACTCGCGCGCCGCGCTCCGCCAGGAGGCAAGCAAGGTCGGACGTGGGTATGATGTGACCTTGTGAGGACAGCGGGACAAGGACAAAGTGTGGAGGAATAGTAGTGGACGCCATTGTAGATGTACTAGCTAGCTAGTGTGCGCAGTACCAAGATTGGATCGAGCGTGTGTATTATTTATAGGGTCCGGCTAACCGTCAGCTGAGAATTAGACCAATTCTTAATCAGAGAATTAGACTAAATTAGTAGTTAGCTCACGTCGCCTGCATGTCAGAGTAGTGAATTGAATAAAGGTCAGCTGCTCTGCTGCGCGCGCTGTCGGCCATATGTGTGCCGCGCTGCTGCCTGAAAGGTCTCTTTTTTCGATTTATTCACTGATCTGAAACAAAACTTAGCACCTGTTTTTTTCACAAGCAGAATCGGTCTATCCGAACCGCAGACGCACTTTTTAGATCAGTGACGGCCTCTCCAGCGGAGCTGGGCGCCGGGGCCCTGGATGCGCTAGCGATCGGCACATTAGGGGAGTACTTGCCCGGGTTTCTCGGCCTGATATCCTTATCCTCGCGTTCATGATATCTACATTCAACTGTGCCCCGAAGACACGGTCGAAGCACGCCCGCCCCGTGTGCTTCACGACATGCTCTGGTCCCGGGTTTCTTCCTGTGGTCTCTTTAGGTCCCGCTAACCTAGTGATGTAGAAGATTAGCGCCGGATGGCACAAGGCGCTTTGCATCATTTAGTGTAAAACGCAGCCTCTCCACAGAATTCTGCTGCATGCTTGGCCCTGTGTCGAAAAATAAAACTTAGTCGAAAACTTACTTGCAACCGAAAAAAAACAGTGACAAGGACACGTGCAAATGATGCAAAGAACTCAGTTACAACACTACTTGCACTAAAAACAATTTAGTTACAACCTCAATTGTAATTGAGAAAATTATAAATCCTACTTATAACTAAATATTTTTAGTTGCAATCCTGGTTGCAACTGTTGCAACTAAGACTTTCTAAGTTATAAAAAAAATTGTAGAAAATTGAGTTGTAGCATCTAGGACCGGCTCATAGGACGGGGCAAGACGCACTCGCCCCAAGGCCCCACAAGATAAGGGGAATTAATTTATTATCCAGCATGAAAGTCTCACCTAAATGCATAACTGTTGCTTTATTTAATTTTAAATAGATAAAAATGCCAAAAAACTGAAGAAAAAAAAGACAAATATTGGGCATAGGAGAGGGTTATCAATAGACCCAGTCTCATAAGATTTATTTCCCAAGATGAGGATCCTCAGTCAAAGGCTTTGTGTATCATAGTAGTTTTCTACTCTTGAGACCCAATAATGTTAAATAATTTTGGTAAATATAGAGGATCCAAGTTGTAGTCCACTATGTTTTTACTCTTACTCTTTTTCTCAAAAAATATCGTACCATTTTTGAATATTTTCTCGATGCTACATTGCTCTAGAATTTCCAAATGCGCAAACCAAAACAACTCTCATGTCCCTTCACAAGGTTGAGAGTATTCATTAGTGGAGACTAAAGACACAATCACATAACAATACCATTTCACAAGAGGATCTCACCCGACTACAACGATTCTACTTGTCTAATCGCACATGTTTGCGAGACTATTCCATCATGATATTAATCATATGCATAACAATATGTCCACTCTTTTACTCGTTGTTTCACATGAATATGAATCTGTTACTCCTGTAATGTTATTATCGGTCTGTTTGGTTTACTCCCCTAGCTTGCCTTACCAAAAAATTGGTCATGCCAAATCTCCTCACACTTGTTTGGTTTGTTGCCAAAATTTTGGCCGCCTATAAACCACCTGCTATTGTCCTCACAGATTATAGCTAGCCAATTTTGGTAGGGCTTCTATAGGCATCATTCAAACATACCCTATGTGATTATTTCTAAAGATACATATGTATATACACGTGCAAAAAACAATTGGTAGAAATAAATATAATGCTTCATAGTTCACTCGATAAATATAAATAAGTAGTTCTGAATTTTTTCACCGTGATTCCAACGACCATGTGTCTATCAAATGCACATATTATTTAATGTAATATTGTATTATATTAATATTTCTGTTATAGAATACTCATATTTTTTGTGAACAAGTGGCAGAGCTTGAAAGACATTGTTTAGAGGGCAAAAAATGCTAATCATGCTTAAACATATAGTAATCATTAAATTGTTAGTACAAATAAAATCTTTAAAAAAATTCTGGACTAGGGGGACCATTGCTCCCATAACCCTATGAAAGATCTTCAACTTTAAACAAAGAGCCCTTAGAGCATCACTAGTAGTATCCCTAAACCCTTTGCGACCGAAAAACACGTAGACTAGAACCCCTTAACCCTCGAACCCTCAAAAAAATTTAAGGGCCCAACCCCTACTTCCTCTCCCAACCTGTACATGTGAGGGTTGGAGAGGCCCAACCCCTTCAACCCCTACTCGTCCACACGCGCGCGGGAGGGAAAATTCATCCCCCGCCTCCACCCTTGCCGCCGCCTCCAAGCACACCGCCGACGGCCGCTGCGCCATGGAGCTGCCCCCGACCTCCGCCTCCCGCCCGCCTCCTCCATCGCCGCCCCCGCCGCCTCCCTCCCGGTCCCGCCCCAATCCCCACCCCCGTGACTGTGGTGGAGCACCCGCCTGCGGAGGTGTAACACCCTCAGAATCGGACCTATGCAAGTTTTAGCGAAACCCGCCAAACCCGCATAGAAACGATTCAAAGGTGCCCACCAGGCACTTTCGTGCGGGAAAGCAAATAATAACATTACACAACAGTCCTCGATGGGACCCACAGAACAGATATATATACAGCACGACTCCATGAGTCAAGAATACATATATACGGTACAAAGATCCAAATCACCTTGAAAAGAAGGAGCGTCCGACTATGGACAAGATGCAAATGGGGCTAAGAGCCCTGAAGAATAACCAATGGCGTCCATAATCACCGAGCCAAGCGGAAGGGTAACCACGCTAACGTCGATCTCAAAACACCTAAACAAAAGGGGTGCCGACAAGGGCAAAGGAAAAAGAAGGAAGGCAAGATCGAGGCCCGATGCAGCGAGACTAGAATTCGGCGGTCCTCGCCTACATAGGTATGGTGGACTGAAGCGGCAGCGGCAGCATGCACTGAACAACCTATAGAGACTCGATACAACTGGCGGCAATCAGAGAGGGATAAGAAGGACCTATCCGGAACCAACCTGATCCTACCATCAAACAAACCCATCCTAGCGTTTCCCCCTCGAGACCAAACGAGGAAGTCAACCGAGGAACTCACACCGTTGGCAGTTTTATTTATTCAGTTATCGTTGCAACAATTACTAGTCAAATATAGATAGTCATCCTGATAAAGTAGGCAGTGGGCACTTTTAGTTAATCATTCCGTTATAGTTGCAACAATTACTAATCAGATATAGATAGCATGAGATGAACCCAAAACCCCGCAGTTGTTGGTACTTTTATTCAGCCATTCCGTTGTAGTTGCAATACTTACTAGTCAGGTACAATGGTCGCAAGCGACACTTCAAGCAAGCAGTTGTTGGCAGTGTTATTAGCCATTCCGTTATAGTGAAGCTGATTACTAGTCATTATAAGTCAAATTTATAGCAATAAACTTTAGTTATGCTTGTCTATGGTCGAGATACTGTGCTCCAAGTCGTCCATAACCGTGGACACGGCTTTCAGAAAGTTTTACCCGGCCGGGGTGCACCAATAGCAGCACACGCTCGCTCAACCTCGGAAAAACCAAATCAAAACCCAACGAGGCTTTCACGACTGAACAATCACAGGATTCAGAAATATTTCAGGGGGCCACCCCTTGGAGTACACCCGCAACGAAGTTAGCTGACTTCGAGACGGACCCGAGGTTTGTGGGGCGGTGTGGCGACAGGAACCCAAAGCGGGCTTGTCGATACAGCGTAACGGGTCACAATTCCTAACAAGTCTGATTGTGCTATCTGTCGACAATTTAAATACATAAATAGCATGGCATAAGTACAAGATCGTAAATAAAACCTCAAACTAGTTTGTGGCCCCAAAATATATGAATCAAGCTCGACCTAGGGGTCCCATATACCTCCGGATGTGGATAGCGCGATAAAACAAGGAACAGTATCAAGTACTCGGGGTCCTCACAGGACACAAGTGGGCGTTCGAAACCAAATATTTTCTATCACCCACCGATGCCTCTGCTTACTTCAATTTTAGTTGTTAAACAGGAATTAAAGTGAGCGATAAGTAAAGCCATGAACATCTCCAACATCAACGGCAATTCTCCAACATTGTGGCACTTGACAACACGCAATGACAATATAGCGACTACGACGCCATAAGACCAACTATCTACCAAACAACGGTAATAGGAGGTGGCCATGGCAATATAGGGCTGCAAGGGATATCACGAATGCGAAAACTAGAAACAGCATAACACGGATAGCAATAGATCAACAGGGAGGAATAAATACTATAAAAGTAAGATAGGTAGAAAGGGGAGATGCTGCTTTGAAAACATTGTCGAAGGTTCATACGAAGATCGGTGACTCTCATCAACTCAACGGCCTTATCCGCGAAGAAGCAAATCGCTAGAATAAACACCGGATGCAATATTTAATACAACGGCAGAAGATCGACATGATGCATGTATGATGCATGGCATGGCAAGGTGCGATGCAATTAGGTCAATATTAAGTGGAACCGGGGTCCCGACAATTAGTTAGGTGGTTCATGTTATTTATCTACCCCGCAAATTAAATGTTGTTTTAACATGGCAAGAGATAGTACCGGGTTCGCTACACCAATTTAAATGAGGCCAATATGAGACTAGATTTGCCCGCATATGGGCCCCATATTTAATTAGAGGTGAATCGGCATAAGGCCCCCAAACCACAGACAAGGATGCATGCATGAACAATTTATATGTAACAAGTTGTATTATATTATAAAATAGGGTTTTCGGAAAGGGGCACACATTAGGGTTCGGCAGATCTTGGGGTTCCGGGGTTCGGGGTCGGTCTCAGGGTCCAGGGTTCGACGGAAACGTTCTCGGACTCCGGGATAGTTCTCGGTAACGGGGTAGATCTTTGCGCATTCGCGGAGGGGACCCTGGTTCGGCGTCCGGGCACGCCGGACTCGCCCTGGTTGCTGTCATTCTTGTCGTCGCGAAGGTCTTGTCGGGCCCGTGTATCGGGTCGGTCTTGGCGTTCGGGGTGCAGAAATTGGGGTCCGGGATGCAGTAATTGACACATCGGGGTCTCGACGTCCGCGAGGAAGTGCTTGGTGGTTCCGAGACGGAGGTCTTGTCGCATGTGTGACCGCCGGGCCCGCGAAGTGAGCTTTGAGTATGGCGACGCATGTCGAAGATCTTGTCGGTGGCCTTGTCAACGGGAAGATCTCGTCGCATCGGACTTTTGTTGAATCATCTTCGGAAGATCTTGACAGAACAAGGGAATAGATATCTCGCGCGGTTTTGGTATTGTTTGGGTGGCACCACCATCTTCCTAGCTCATATGACCTTCACCGTTGTAACCCCAATCCATCACCTCCATTGCTTCCCATCCATAGCAGCACGTGTAACACCATCTGGGAACACCACTAGCACCATCTTGACAGGAGACACGGGCACCGGGGCACATGCGGGGTGGAGGCTTCGGGCTCTGCTCAGGGGGATCCCTTCGCAGCAGGGAAGAGGGGCGCGCTGGCACCGCTGCGGACAGAAGGACGAGGGGATGGGCGCCCGAGGCTACGCGGCTTGCAGGTGCGGCAGAGAGAGGCGACCGAGGGATGCTGCTGGAAGAGGGCGACAGCGAGAGGGCGGGCGGAGCCAGGGGAACTGGTGGCCGACGCGCCCGGGCTCGGGAAGAGGCTGCGGAGGGCGCAGGGGCGGGAAGCTCCGCCGGCGGCGCTCGGTGGAGAGGCTTGGGGTCGACGGGGGCGAGCCGGAGGCGAGGGGATGGGGCGACGCAGGCGAGCTCGGGGAGGAGGTGGCCGCGGAGCTGACGGTGGCCGCAGGCGGCGAGGGAGGCTCGGCGGCGGAGATGGAGCGAGCGGCAAGGCGGATGTGGCCGGAGGAGGAGGTTAGTGGAGGGGGCCTTGAGGCGGGAGGAGGCGCTGGAGGCCTGAGGCGGCGAGGGCTCGGCCGGCGCTGGCTTGGCGGAGAGGCTCGGCCGGGGGTGGCGGAGGCTCGGGCGGCTCTGGTGTGAGGAAGCGGAGGAGCACCGGGGAAGGGGACTCGGGGGAGAGGCGAGGTGGGCCAAGGCGTGGGCGGGGTGCTCGGGCGTCGGTGGAGGAAAAGCGAGGAGGGAGGAGGAAGGAGGACGGTGGGTTGGGAGAGGAGGTGAGCGGTGGGGTGGGTCCCAGGCAGGTGGTGGCCCACGGGGTGGGGTGGCCTGGCGTCGGGTGGGATGTGTGGGTTGGTAGGGGAATGACAGGTGGGCCACGGGGAAACGGGGCCTGGGCGAGAGTGGGATCGAGGCGGGCAGTTGGCGTGTGGTTGCGTGTGTGTCTTGCTGTGAGGGAGTGGGGGTGGCAGTTCTGGTAGGCTAGGGAGGAGGGTGAGGTGGCAGGTTGCTATTGGGTGGGGTGATGTGGAGGGGGGTGTGTGGGTAGATAGGTGGGTAGCTGTAGGATTTAGAGGTTGGACCGGTTTTAATTTCTGGGGGTGGTCGTTCGGGTCGATCTGGCCCGTTCGACTGCCCCCACTAAAAAAATAATATAAAATTTTATTTGTTTTAAAAACACCGTTTGCAAACCGATAGCAGACAACAAAATAATCCGGGGACCCGGGGTTTGATATTTGATTAAAGATGGGGCGTTTTAGAAAACAAAACGGGCTTTGCGAAAATAGTTTTAGGCAAACAACATATGATGATGACGATGCAATGCACAAATTCAACTAGTGGTTTTGCGGGATGCCACAATTCGACACCACTAACAATGGATCTCGCCCTCGAGATCCGCCTCATGGTACCGGAAGAAGAGCGGCGACCTGAATCTTCTCGCATCGTGTAGATCCCCGCGACACCACTAACAAGAGGTTGTTGTCCGTGATCGTCGAGAGAACACTCCGGAAACAAAAGGTCGAAGGTAGAGGCATCAACAAATAAAGCCACCTCTAACTTCGATGGAAGGAGGGAACCGATGCATTCTCATCCACTTCGATGTACAAAAGCGAATAGAAAGGGTAGTCGGCATGGGGGCCAATCCATCACGCACCCAAACTATTACTCTGCACAATCAGTAGAAAAGAGTACAACCATTCTCGGAAACAGACTGAAGATCTCGACAAGCGAGGTTCGGAAACAAAGGAGTGATGCAGACTCTGCATCGGATCTGGCGTAGGTGATGTCGTCGCGTCGGAAAACACCGGAAGCCACAAACAAAGACAAAGGATGGTACCACAGATAAAGGACCACTCAGATAGCAGGAGGACCGGATGTAGCAACACCGTTATCAGAGGAGGAAGCGAAACCCTGAAGGTACGACGGAAAACCAACCACGAGAAATCCTGGACTCGAAGAGAGAGAAGAGAGCGGATTCAAAACACGTAGAGGTAAGAGAAGAATAGCAAAGGGGTAAGGAGTAAAATCAGACCTAACCAGAACTATCCAACCGATTTTGGCAAAATAGTTTTGACACTCTACTTCGGCCGTTAGCTAGGTTATCCTACAGGCTGGACTTGTGGGGTATCGCAACTCACGAGCTCGATACCACTGTAACACCCTCGAGAATCGGACCTATGCAAGTTTTAGCGAAACCCGCATAAAGCGATTCAAAGGTGCCCACCAGCACTTTCGTGCGGGTGGAAAACGAAGTAATAACATTACACAACAGTCCTCGATGGGACCCACAGAACAGATATATATACAGCACGACTCCATGAGTCAAGAATACAGATATACGGTACAAAGATCCAAATCACCTTGAAAAGAAGGAGCGTCCGACTATGGACAAGATGCAAATGGGGCTAAGAGCCCTGAAGAATAACCAATGGCGTCCATAACCCTGCCCAGGCCAAGCCGGAAGGGTAACCCTGCTAACGACGTCGATCTCAAAACCTGCTAAACAAAAGGGGTGCCGACAAAGGGCAAAGGAAAAAGAAGGAGCGTCAGTACTGAGGCCAGTACACGGCGAGACTAGAATTCGGAGGTCCTCGCCTACATAGGTATGGTGGACTGAAGCGGCAGCGGCAACATGCACTGAACAACCTATAGAGACTCGATACAACTGGCGGCAATCAGAGAGGGATAAGAAGGACCTATCCGGAACCAACCTGATCCTACCATCAAACAAACCCATCCTAGCGTTTCCCCCTCGAGACCAAACGAGTAAGTCAACCGATGAACTCACATCGTTGGCAGTTTTATTTATTCAGTTATCGTTGCAACAATTACTAGTCAAATATAGATAGTCATCCTGATAAAGTAGGCAGTGGGCACTTTTAGTTAATCATTCCGTTATAGTTGCAACAATTACTAATCAGATACAGATAGCATGAGATGAACCCAAAACCCCGCAGTTGTTGGTACTTTTATTCAGCCATTCCGTTGTAGTTGCAATACTTACTAGTCAGGTACAATGGTCGCAAGCGACACTTCAAGCAAGCAGTTGTTGGCAGTGTTATTAGCCATTCCGTTATAGTGAAGCTGATTACTAGTCATTATAAGTCAAATTTATAGCAATAAACTTTAGTTATGCTTGTCTATGGTCGAGATACTGTGCTCCAAGTCGTCCATAACATGGACACGCTTTGAAAGTTTTACCGGCGGGGTGCACCAATAGCAACACACGCCGCTCAACCTCGGAAAAACCAAATCAAAACCCAACGAGGCTTTCACGGTGAACAATCACGATTGAAATATTTCAGCGCCACCCTTGAGTACACATAGCAAAGTTAGTGACTTGAGACGGACCCGAGGTTTGTGGGGCCGGTATGTGATCGGGAACCCAAAACTGGGCTTGTCGATACCGCGTAAACGTGTCACAATTCCTAAACAGTACAGTGTGCTATCTGTCGCACAATTTAAATACATAAGTAGCATGGCATAAGTACAAGATCGTAAATAAAACCTCAAACTAGTTTGTGGCCCCAAGAAATATGACTGAATCAAGCTCTGGCCCAGGGGGGTCCCATATACCTCCCGGATGTGGATAGCGCGATAAAACAAGGAACATGTATCAAGTACTCGGGGTCCTACGGGACACAAGTGGGCGTTCGGAAACCAAATATTTTCTATCACCCACCGATGCCTCTGCTTACTTCAATTTTAGTTGTTAAACAGGAATTAAAGTGAGCGATAAGTAAAGCCATGAACATCTCCAACATCAACAGGCGGCAATTCTCCAACAGCTGTGGCACTTGACAACACGCAACAGCAATATAGCAAGCGACTACGACGCGCAAGACCAACTATCTACCAAACAACAGGTAATAGGAGGTGGCCATGGCAATATAGGGCTGCAAGGGATATCACGGGTACGAAAACTAGAGCAACGCAACACAGATAGCAATAGATCAACAGGAGGGAATAAATACTATAAAAGTAAGATAGGTAGAAAGGGGGAGATGCTCGCCTGAAAACATTGTCGAAGGTTCATACGAAGATCGGGGCGAAGCTCTCATCAACTCAACGGCCTTATCCGCGAAGAAGCAAATCGCTAGAATAAACACCGGATGCAATATTTAATACAACGGCAGAAGATCGACATGATGCATGTATGATGCATGGCATGGCAAGGTGCGATGCAATTAGGTCAATATTAAGTGGAACCGGGGTCCCGACAATTAGTTAGGTGGTTCATGTTATTTATCTACCCCGCAAATTAAATGTTGTTTTAACATGGCAAGAGATAGTACCGGGTTCGCTACACCAATTTAAATGAGGCCAATATGAGACTAGATTTGCCCGCATATGGGCCCCATATTTAATTAGAGGTGAATCGGCATAAGGCCCCCAAACCACAGACAAGGATGCATGCATGAACAATTTATATGTAACAAGTTGTATTATATTATAAAATAGGGTTTTCGGAAAGGGGCACACATTAGGGTTCGGCAGATCTTGGGGTTCCGGGGTTCGGGGTCGGTCTCAGGGTCCAGAGTTCGACGGAAACGTTCTCGGACTCCGGGATCGTTCTCGGTAACGGGGTAGATCTTGGCGCATTCGCGGAGGGGACCCTGGTTCGGCGTCCGGCGCGCGGACTCGATTCTTGTCATTCTTGTCGTCGCGAAGGTCTTGTCGGGCCCGTGTATCGGGTCGGTCTTGGCGTTCAGGGTGCAGAAATTGGGGTCCGGGATGCAGTAATTGACGCATCGGGGTCTCGACGTCCGCGAGGAAGTTCTTGGTGGTTCCGAGACGGAGGTCTTGTCGCATGTGTGACCGTCGGGCCCGCGAAGTGAGCTTTGAGTATGGCGACGCATGTCGAAGATCTTGTCGGTGGCCTTGTCAACGGGAAGATCTCGTCGCATCGGACTTTTGTTGAATCATCTTCGAAAGATCTTGACAGAACAAGGGAATAGATATCTCGCGCGGTTTTGGTATTGTTTGGGTGGCACCACCATCTTCCTAGCTCATATGACCTTCACCGTTGTAACCCCAATCCATCACCTCCATTGCTTCCCATCCATAGCAGCACGTGTAACACCATCTGGGAACACCACTAGCACCATCTTGACAGGAGACACGGGCACCGGGCACATGCGGGTGGAGGCTTGGCTCCTCAGGGGATCCCTTCGCAGGAAGAGGGGCGCTGGCACTGACAGAAGGACGAGGATGGGCGCCGAGGCTACGCAGCTTGCAGTGCAGCAGAGAGGCGACCGAGGATGCTGCTGGAAGAGGCGGCAGCCGAGAGGCGGGCGGAGCTGGGAACCAGTGGCCGACGCCCGGGCTCGGAAGAGGCTGAGCGCAGGCGGAAGCTCGGCCTTGGCCGGTGGAGAGGCTTGGGTCGAGGGCGAGCCGAGGCGGGATGGGGCAGCGAGCTCGGAGGAGGTGGCATGCGGGTGGCAGTAGCAGGGAGGCTCGGCGGAGATGGAGCGAGCCGTGGCGGCCCGGCGGATGACGGCCGGAGGAGGAGGTTGGTGGAGGCGGACGCAGAGGAGGCGGGGAGGAGCTCGCGGAGAGGCAGGCGGCGGCGAGGGCTTGGCCGGGCGCAGGCTGGGAGGCTCGGGCGGCCTGGGCGTGGGAAGCGGAGGGAGCATCGGTGGGGAAGGGGGACTCGGGGGAGGGCGAGGTGGGCCAAGGCGTGGGCGGCGGGGTGCTCGCTGGGCGTCGGTGGAGGAAAAGCGAGGGAGGGGAGGAGGAAGGAGACGGGACAGGTGGGTTGGGGAGAGGGAGGTGAGCGCGTCGGTGGGGGTGGGTCCCAGGGCAGGTGGTGGCCCACGGGGTGGGGTGGCCTGGCGCGTCGGGTGGGATGTGTGGGTTGGTAGGGGAATGACAGGTGGGCCACGGAAGCAGGGCCAGGCGAGGTGGGATCCGGGGCGGCTGGCGTGTGGTTGCGTGTGTGTCTTGCTGTGTGTGAGGAGTGGGGGCTGCTGAGGTGGCAGTTCCTGGTAGGCTAGGGGGAGGGGAGAGGGTGAGGTGGCAGGTTGCTATTGGGTGGGGTGATGTGGAGGGGGGTGTGTGGGTAGATAGGTGGGTAGCTGTAGGATTTAGAGGTTGGACCGATTTTAATTTCTGGGGGTGGTCGTTCGGGTCGATCTGGCCCGTTCGACTGCCCCCACTAAAAAAATAATATAAAATTTTATTTGTTTTAAAAACACCGTTTGCAAACCGATAGCAGACAACAAAATAATCCGGGGACCCGGGGTTTGATATTTGATTAAAGATGGGGCGTTTTAGAAAACAAAACGGGCTTTGCGAAAATAGTTTTAGGCAAACAACATATGATGATGACGATGCAATGCACAAATTCAACGCGATTTTCTAGTAGTGGTTTTGCGGGATGCCACAGGAGGTGGACGCGGTGGCGCTGCCACCCATGTCGGCGCAAAACGGAGGCGTACTGGGCAACACATCGTACAGCCGTATCCCACCACCGCCGCCCGCCTGCCTCCGTCGCCCGCCCGTCCGCCTGCCCGCCGCCCACCACCAAGGGCCGTCGGAAGACGGTGGCGCTTGGGCCGAAGAAGCCTGCGGGCGCCAAGCCCGCCGTCAAGAAGACCACCTCGCGGAAGAAGGACCTGTCGATGCCCATAATTGCCGACCCTCCACCCGTCGTGCACGAGGTGCTCGATGCCCACAATGACGATGTCGTTCATGGGGCTTCTCCAAGACGCTGAGGTGGACCTCGGGGATCCTACTCTCGAACCCTTTGGGTTTGGTGATGAACTGGAGGAAGAGGAGGATGAGGAGGAAGAGGAAGATGAGGAGGAGGTGACCGATATAGATGCAAGAACTATTGCCCGCTCCGCCGTGTGCACGACAAACTATAGAGGATGCTGTGGGGATGGATGCAGGCACAGGTACCGATCAAATCGGTAAGCGATATTGGAAACGCATAGAGGACACCTATTGCAAGATGAAGTCGAAGACTGGTGGGTACATCTCTCGTTCATACCGGTCGCTTCAAGTCCGGTGGGAGTTGATGAAGCCCCAATGTACTTGTTGGAGTGCGGCAATGTCACAAGTGACTGATGCACCACCTTGTGGAAGTGTGGAGAGTGACTATGTGAGTGCATATGTGTGTTATTTTGATGTTCTATGCATATGTGTGTTCTTGTTATGAGTGTTTATACTATGCTATTTGTGATTTTGTAGGAGGGCATTGCCGCCAAGAGGTACATGGAGATGCCCGCTTCCAAGGGCAAACCATTCACATTTAAGTATGCTTGGCAACATCTTAAAGATTTTGACAAGTGGAAGTTGAGGGATCAAGAGACCGCACCCAAGAAGGCGGCAATGCTTAGGATGGATGATAGTGATGAGGAGGAAAGGAATGCGTGCAAGCCCGAGGGAACCAAGAAGGCAAAGTTAAGGATGAAGATGGAAGGAGAGGCGTCAAGCATGAGGGAGAAGATGGAGCACATGATGAAGTCAAGGGAGACATTGACAATGAAGACATTGGAGACAAAGCTTCTTATCACCGAGAAGAAGAAAGAGGTGAAGCTTGCACAAGTTGAAGCAAGGCGTGAAGAAGCCAAGCGCAAGGCCGAATAAAGAGCGCGCAAGGCCGACTTGGAGGATAGGATGATCAAGGTTAAAGAAGAAAATGCATGGAAAGAACTCATGGTGGAAGAGAAGGAGCACATGATGATGTCCAAGAATTACATGGATGAAGAGCAATTGACATGGTGGAAGGAGTACAAGGAGGACATCGCGGAGAGGAAGAGGATATTCCATGCTGCGTCCTCTACTCTTCGGGGTGACACTCTGATGAGTGGTGGTGGTGATGGCGGTGTGGAGGACTCCACCACCGACGCCTATGGAGGTGCTTGATGGACGTGGAAGTGGTCTAGGAGATGGCGCCAAGGTGCAACTTTTTGGTGACGGTGTCGATGAGAGGGGGAAGATGATGATTTTGTGATGTAAACTATTAAACCATGCATCAATGATCTTCACGTCCTAGTTTGTTTCAAGGTTGAATGTGTTTTTCTAGTGATAATTGTGATATGTCAAATTACAGTTTGAGGGTTGCGGCAAAGACTAAAACCCTCGAATCCTTAAAAGTTTGAGGGTTTGAGGGTTCTAGTCCTTGCCCCTGTTTTTCACCCCTCAAAAGTGACAAAAAATGCCAATTCTCAACCCTTAAAATGCTTTGAAAATTTGGACGTTTAGGGGTACTACTAATGATTCCCTTACAGTCGTGTTGTCCTAGGACCTTCAAAATCTATGGATCAGTCCTAATAGCAAATGCTCTCCGTCAATCCAGTCTCCTCAAACTTTCGCTCCCAATTGTAGACGTACTAGCTAGTCTGCGCACTACCAAGCCCGGATCGAGCACGTGTATTATGTATAGGGTCTCTCTAACCCTCAGCTATATTGAGAATTCTTAATTAGCTGATTGAGAATTAGAGTAGTGGGCAACTCTTGCGACCAACGTAGCCCCCCATGGGCGACCGGGCCACATTGCCGCTGCCTATCCTTAGCTCCCCTCCTCTACATCTCCTCCACCGTAGCCTGCATATGGCTCCGGGCAAGGCCTGGGCGACAACAGTTCCGGCTCGGCGGCAGGGCTTCTCAACATGGGTCTGGACGGTGTGTGTGGTGTGGTCGTTGGCGGCGGAGCTCTGCAGCGGTGCGGGTAGGATGCCACAACGCTCGCTCGACCTAGATCTGGGCCCCATATGGGGTGGGACGGTGGCTTTCCTGGCAGCGGCTTGGTTTCCTAGAGGTGGAGGTGGCGCGCCGATAGTCACGATTCACTAGGGATGGCGGTGTTGTTGTTGGCTTGCTTCAATGGGGGCAGCAGGGGCTTTATGGGCTTGATCCGGGCCCGTCAGGGCCTGGTGTTCCCCTGCTACCTCGTGCGGTCGGCCTCCGTGATAGCGGTGGAGGCAGTTCCCTCCCGCTCGATTGCAGCGCTGATGTCCTCGACTATTATCGCACCCTCCTCTTCTGCCTCTAGGCCTCACGACGGTGTACGCAACGAGATGACAAGGATGACGTTAAGATTGTGGTGGTGCAAGATGGTGGGCGGCGAAGTTGGTTGGAGTGCTCCGGACGACCGAGGTTGTGGTGTTTGGGGGTTGGGAGAAATCCCTGCCGGCTCGCCCGACATTGATGCGGCAACGTCTGCGGTTGTCGCCAGTCCTTCTTGAAGGGTGTCGTGTGCCCCTTCCCATTCCCATCCGAGTACCAGGGGAAATCCTAGGACTAGTTCACGTAATAGTGTCATTGTTGTATCTTTTTTAAGAGCAACTCCAGCAGTCGCGCTAAAACGTGCCCATGCTAAAATAACCACTGATTGACGACGCGCATGCCGGTTTGGCGTGCCCTTCAGCAAACACGCCATAGTTGCGCTCACTCAAAAAAATTCACGTGCAGCAATTTTCCCTTCAGGAAAAGTTCACCCGCCCAGCCCGTGCTTTCTCCTTCCCCATTTCGTCTCTCCCAATTCTGTCGCTGCCATCACCGCTCCGAGTAGCCACCGGAGACGCTTCCCTTCGTGCCCACGCAGTAGATCTGCCGTCGCCGCGCCTCCGTAGAACTTTCCCAAGAGCGCCTCCGCCACCGCCACGAGCTACCGCCATAGCTCCTCTTTCCCTAGACCGCCGTATGTCGGTCGATTTGGTACCGCTGTTGACGAGGTTCGATCTCGTCAATGCCCATTGTTATGGACTTGGGTTTTGGAGAAGATGGGGATGCTGGAAGTCGTGGAACGGTTAACAGACAAGCAACATGGGGACATGGGATTTACCTAGGTACAGGCCCCCGGAGGGAAAACCCTACTCCTGCTTGTCTGCTCTTGATTATGGCGGAACCGAAAGTTACAATGGTGCGCAGATGCAATCTGGCGTGAGGTGCGTATGCGGTGGTGGAAGAGATCCTTCTCGCCGTACCCTCCTGAACTTTATATACATAGGCAGGTCCTGGGCTTAGGTCGAGTCGGTTACAAATTAAGGTTGGTACCCTTTAAAATTCTATCTAATCTAGACTTGTCCTCCAAGGAGTCGAAAACGTCACGGGTTTAGGCCACCCGAAGTCTTCATGGGCCACGTGTCTTGTCGTGATCCTTCCTTGGGCTAGACCAGGTATATCAATGTTATGTACACGTGGGGTATATCCATGTCAGTAGCCCCCGAGTGTTCAGTTGAATCGTAGATTCGTCTGGAGACTCTTCAATCTTTCGGGTGCTATGTAGTTGACCTGCTTTGCTAGGAGAAATGTTTAGTTCATAGGGATTGTTGATGTGTGTGCCTGGCTCACCCGACGGATCAAGTACAATTAACCATCATAGGACAAAACAACACGATCTTCATCAAACGCGAGTCCCGGGCTTGAATTTAGAACGATTGCTGGTGTGATTCGACTCAGGCTGTTATGGTCGTACAGGAGTCGAATCCCTGTGATTTTTAAGTGATGTACCCAACACGTCCGTCAGGATTTTCATCGTGCCTGTTGACACGGAAGTTTACTGGCAGAGCGCAGTCAGATGCGTTACCAGGCCATCAGATAATATCTATAGGGCTTATCTTTGCATCGTAGACACAACATCCAAAGTTTTATCACCGCGGAGGTGTTTAGGGTGGCCAAGGAGAATGCTTCTCACTTAGCCTTGGTTTGGGCAAAGTTGCCAAAAAGATTTTTTTCGTATTTGATCTGAAGGATCACGGTCAAAGAATTCATAGGGTGCGCGGCCAGCGCTCCCTATGGGAGTAGCCCCCGAGTGTCTGTTCGAGTCGTAGACTCGAGTAGAGACTTTAGTTCAGCCGTTTTCAGCATAGGTCCGAAGGACACAATTTTTTTGGATGCTCAACCAATAGTGGAGTCGCAGAATCGACGTAGGACTCGAAGATAGTTGTGAGGTGTAGTTATCTTAGTCATTTCTCAGGTGCATGGACAATGCTCCTAATAGGAGTAGCCCCCGAGTAGTTTCTCGAATCATATATTCGAGTAAATCCTTGATTGATCAGCCGAAATCTTCGAGTCATTGCTGGCTTTGCCTTGATGATCTCAGTGCTGACGATTGGTGATCTCAACCATCTACAATACCAGAGATGATGCGACGAGATGATCATGGGTCCCACTGCCTGACTTGAAGTTGACTAGTCACGTGTAGACGTGGTGAAAATTACGGCGCCTCCTCGGTTTCCGTGCATTGTGGACAACATGCTAGCGGCGGTTCGGTGTAGTGCTCACACGTGTATGGTTAGATACGAGGTGCGCGCTAGGGCTTATTCATTGGACAATAGTAAGGAAATTCTTATGATCTTTTGGAAGAACTAAGAATATATTTGTGTAGAGGTGACAAACAATTACAAATAGTTCATTATAGAGTGTTACATTGATACTAGTTTTGTCACAAGATACAAATTAAGTTTATCTCAATTTAAACTATGGGTGGAACAATGTAATGGAAAGGATATTCCATGATGGATTTGGATGAATTCCAAAGTTAAGACATTGTGACGGATACTACAACAGAAGGCTAAGTATATGACTGCTATAGTAGCAGCAAATGAGGGCATTTATGTCAAGTAGTTTGTTATCAAACTAAGGTGTGGTTTGCAACGGGCTAACACTAATGATATATTGTACGACAATAGTATCGACATGATTTAACCCCAAGGAACTAAAGGTCTCACCAAAAGACCAAATTTATACAATGCCATCTCATTAGAGAATGAGTGATGCGTGGAGACGCAAAGACATGCAAATACACACGAACCTAAAAGCGTCAGATCTGTAGATTATGTTAACCACTTGCAATTGCGTATATGGAACACCAGAAATCCATAGATGTTCAATACGCAAAGTTTTCAAACTATATTATTGTCTCTAGTGAAAGTGGGAGACTAAAGGGAATATGCCCGAGAGACAATAATAAAGTGGTTATTATCATATTCCTTGTTTATGATAAATGTTTATTTTACATGCTATAATTGTATTAATACGGAAACGTTAATACATGTGTGTTTAATAAACAAAAGGAAGTTCCTAGTTATGCCTCTCTTGTAAACTAGATCGTTGACTAATAAGATGATCAAAGGTTTCCTGATCATGGCCATTGGATGTTGTTAATAACGAGGTCACAACATTAGTGTAATGGTGCGATGAACATTCATCAGAAGTATAGAATTACGATCAAATTCATTGAGTTTATATTGCTATAACAACTTACAAAGTGATCCTAATCCTTAGACCATGAGATCATGTCAATCACTGACACCGTAAGAGTTTCTTGATAACATCAAATGTCACACCATAATAGGGTGATTATAAAGATGGGTTCAGAACTACTAAAGTGTTATGTTGAGGCCCATGGATCGAGAGTGGAATTTGTTCATCCCGATGACAGATAGATATGCTCTCGGCCCTCTCGGTGATATCACATTGATTAGCTTGCAAGAAAGTGATTTGATCACTAGAATGTTATATCACGGGAACGAGAAAAGAGTGCATGTCAGTAACGAGATCAAACTAGGTATGGAGATACCGATGATCGAATCTTGGACATGTAATATATCGCGAAACAAAGGGATTAAGATACTAGCGTAAAAGGTTCTCACGATCACAAGAAAGTCATCGCTGAATGTGTGGGAGCCAATATGGGTCTCTAGATCCAGCTTCTGATTATTGATCCAGGAGGGGTCTCGATCATGTCCGCATTATTCGCGAAACGTAGGGTGACACACTTAAGAGACACCGACATCCATTTGGAGCAAAAGTTTCATGCCGAAAAGAATAACAAGCGCAGGAATTTATTTCACTAGATACCGAAACGGGTTTTTGGGTGAAATTGCAGAAAGTGTTTTTGCATATGAAATGAAATACTAGCAAGGGTTTATATGAGAATGTTTGTCATTCAAGTAATTGACAAAATTCTGAATAAATAAAAGGAGTTTTATTTAATGAGATTTTTCATTAAATTTGGTGGAAATTTAATGGGAATTTTAGTGGGTTTTTGAGTGGAGGAAATTGAAAGGCATTTGTGTGAGTGGAGTGTCCACCCACATGAATGAAAGGAGGGGTGGGGGCATCCCCATGGCTGGGAGCATGGCCCCTTGGGTGCCCCCTATCCCTATAAAAGGAGCCCCCTCCCTCTCTCTCACTCACACCACCTCGTGAAGGATCTCTCTCCCCCTCTAGTATTTATCCCCCATGGTCTCGGACTAGCGAGATACATATTCCCGGTGGATTTTCGGCAAGAAAGAGTTGTGCTTCCTCTGCATCGCTGGAGCGAGGAGGCGGAGGTTGCTCGGTGCCTCGGACGTGTGTGCGAGCATGGATGCGCCACTAAGTTGCGGTGCTAAGGACTTCCTCTCGATCTTCAGATCAGCAAGAGATCGTCTACATCAACCACGAGTTTGGACTTGTTAAGCTTTGTAGGTCTTCAAGGGTATGTTCTCTACGGATTTACATCCGCCCATTGTTTGTATCTAGTAGATAGATCTTGGTACATAGTTGTTCCCATCGTAGGAAACTTTTTGTTTTCTATGCTGCGAACCCTATAGTGGTATCAGAGCCGGATCTATGCGTAGATGCTTTGCACGGGTAGTACACATATAAGTATGTGGGCGATGATGATCATTTTATTGCTTCTTAGTTGTACTTTGGATATTGGTGGCATAGTGGGATGAAGCGGCCCGGACAAACTTTACATGTCCTCGCACATGAGACCTATTCCACGCTTGACATGCAACTAGTTTTGCATAAGTGGCTAGCGCGTGTCTGTCTCTCCTACTATAGTCAATATCTAATTTGCAACGAGTTGTCAACAATTTTGGTTATCCTTGTTGTGGTTCATGTTCGTAAGTAAGAACGATTCTATCTTCGAAAGCCCTAAGCCACCTAAAACTTGTAATGGATAAAGTAGAGACGTCTAGTTTAGATTGTTGCTGGGCTAGTGTCATGATATGGCGATGTTGTAAGTAGAATTAGAAGTCAATACTCTTACAACACACATAACGTGTAAGTTCCATAGACCTTGGCCTTACACATAGATGTATGATGGCGATCATACCATGATGCACATGATGGAGATCAAGTGCAAGAACCATATAATTTCACTTATTCGCATGTGATGTTTGTTGCATCTTATATTGCTTGTTTGGTGTTTTATTAGCATAATAAGATGATCCCTCATTTAGATATCAAGATAAAAATGTGTTATCCCTTAAGTATGCACCGATTATGTTTCGTCGATCCAAGACATCATGTGATGATCGGGTGTTCTTGGATCCATGATCATATTTCGGGTGTAAGACAGTTACAGACGCGAATACTAAGGTTCTTACTTGGCGAGCCTAGCATGTAAAGACATGTCCTCGGAACACAGACCGAAAGGTTAAGCATGAGTCATATGGAAGATATGATGCCCATTTGATGCTCGCCTTTGAAGCTACATCGACTCACGTGATGATCGGACTTGGTGTAGTGAATTTGGTTCATGTAATCACCAAAAAGGCACGAGGGGTGTCGTTTTTGAGTGGGAGTTCATTTCTAATTTGGATTAGTAGAACTCAATTTATCATAAATTAAATTAAAGTGAATTTGCATAATTTGTTGTAGTCATTGGCATTCGTTCACCACCCTATGCATAGTTGTAATTGATATAATATAAATATAGAATTCTGGATATATACTTTACGAACTGGTATCGTATTATGTTGAGTGTCAATCTAAAGTTTAAAGTCCTATTGCAAAATTTCAGCAAACTCTGTTTACTCCGTGAAATTTGATAATTAGTATTAAATCAAGAGTAACAAATCTAGTGTTAGTATCTTAAGTATCATGTTTGCCTCCATGATTCTTGATTTAAATATCGAGATTATCTAGGAGCTGAAAGAATTGTTTCAAAAACCATCATGTGTGGTAGATAAAATGATATCTGAAACAATGTTTTGGTTGCAATATGATAGAGTATAATATATGTTCTCATATTGGATGAAAATTTGCAAAAGTTGGAGATGCTAGACATCCTAATCATCCAAAAGGGTTTCGGAAAGTAATGTTATACTCACGATTCTCCTTTATAAGCTACAGTAGCTTGATCATGAAAGTCGTCATGATAAGGATGAATCGAAGATGTATGTAAAGTGTTTAATACACTAAAAGATTACTAAAGAATGGATTTTGAAAGAATGCCGATCATTTGACGATGGTGATCTACTTCAAAGTGCAAGTCCAAAGGTATTATTATTTGAATATACACGCTTTGGACTATGTGTCATGTATATGGCGCGACTGTTGATGTTGATAGATTCTTTTAAAACAGAAAAGCAAATGCTGAAAGAGAATCAATAAAACATATTTGGCAGAAAAGAAAAGATTGGAAATATCCAATTTAGGTATATGGATGATATACATGTTATGGTTGTACTCTTTGCTTGTTAAACAATGTGGTTCTTGGGTATTGGATACCGAATTGGTTGGTATTGTAGAGGTTTGTAGCATGGAAAACAAAAAAAATTCTACCGCATGAACACACAATCAAGATATATCTACTAGATTGTAGCAACGATTCAATAGATTACTAACCCTCGAAGATCCAAAACGGTTAACGAGAGCAGATTCTCGTGGATGATGTAGTCGTACACTTCCGATCTCAAGATCGCGTAGACGGTCCTTCCGGCGCTGCGTTCTGGCAGTGCTCCCACAGTCGGTCACACGTTCGGTTCTCGATGAAGACCTTCCTCTCCCTTGTTCCAGCAGGCAGCGGAGGTTGTAGCACTCTCCTCGCGATTCCGGCAGCACGACGGCGTGGTACCGGAAGTAGAGGGGAGATCTCGCAGGGCTTTGCCTTAAGACGGAGCGAGTATGGTGGACTATGAGAGAGCCCTCGGTGATCTAGGGTTTAGAAACACCAAGGAGGGGGCTATGCCGGCGGCTAGGGTTTGACCTAGGCGGCGGCGAGTTGCCCTAGGCCGGCGGCGGCTATGGAGGGCGGCGGCGGCTTGGAGCTAGGGTTTTGGGTGGAGAACTTGTGCTAGGAGGGGCAGCCCTGCCCCTCCCTTTATAGGTGGGAGGCGCCGGCCAAGGGGAGGGAGTCCCTCCCCAACTCGGATCCCTAGTGGGCCGGCGGTGGAGGAGGAACTCCTCCCCAACTCGGTTTCCCACTTCCCCTCCACTTCCCAAAATAGCCGTTTGACTTTTCAAATTGGCGTTTGACTTTTCAAACTAGGATTTGATTAAACCCTTTATTTTGTTCAGCGATGACACTTAGTACATGATGCAATCATTCCAACTTGGAATGACACATTCATGTACCCTTCCCCTTCGGAGTGCCGGACATTCCGGTACCTTCTAGAACATTCCCGATGAAAACACCGGAACCATTCTCCAACCCAGAAATAGGACTTTCCTTATATGAATATTATTCTCCGGACCATTCCGGATCACCTCGTGATATCCCGGATCCCATCCGAGACTCCGAACAACATTCGGTCTCTTTATCATCATTCCATAACTACTCAACAACATCGAATCCTTAAGTGAGTCTCCCTACGGTTCGTGAATTATGCGGACATGATCGAGACACTTCTCCGATCAATAACCAATAGAGGAATCTGGAAATTCATATGGCTCCCACATATTTCTACGATTACTTTGCGATCGAATGAACCACTTACATACGATACCAATTTCCCTTTGTCTCACAATAGTTTACTTATCCGAGGTTTTGATCGTCGGTATCTCTGCATACCTAGTTCAACCTCGTTACCGATAAGTACTCTTTTCTCGTTCCCGTGATATGTGATCCCTTGTGAGCCAGTCACATGCTTGCAAGCTAATTGGATGACATTCCACCGAGAGGGCCTAGAGTATATCTATCTGTCATATGGATGGACAAATCCCGCTCTTGATCCATGTGCCTCAACACATACTTTCCGAACACTCAATGCCACCTTTATAGCCACCCAGTTACGGTGTGGTGTTTGATGTCATCAAAGCATCCTTCCGGTGATGGTGATTAACATGATCTGATGGTCGAAGGAATTAGGTTACTATGTATCAGAAAGCTTATAGCAAATGAACTATATTAAATGACTTGATATTTTTGCTATGCTTAACTATAGGAGTATGTCCATCACATCATTATCCTAATGATATGACCTTGTTGTTAATAACATCTCTATGTTCATGATCAGGAAACCATGATCATATATTAACCAACAAGCTAGTTTAACAAGAGGCTTTACTAGGGACTCTTTTATGTTTACAAATCACACAAGTATTAATGTTTCCTGTTAATACAATTATAGCATGGTATGTAAAAATTTATCATAAGTATGAAGATATGATAATAACCACTTTATTATTGCCTCTTGGGCATATCTCCAACAGTCTCCCACTTGCACTAGAGTCAATAATCTAGTTTCAAACCTTTGTGTATTCAACACCTATGGCTTTCTGGTGTCGTATGTACACGATTGCCAGTGGTCAACTGATCTCCGTATCTGACACTTTAGGTCCGTGTGTAATTGCATGTCTTTGCGTCTCTACGCATCACTCATTCTCTAATGAGATGGCTTTGTATAAATTTGGTCCTTTGGTGAGACCTTTAGTTCTTTGGGGTTAAAATATGTTGATAATATTGTCGTACAATATATCTTCATAGTATTATCCCGCTGTGAACTACACCTAGTTTGATAACAAACTACTTGACACAAATGCCCTCTTTAGCTGCTATAATAGCAGTCATATACTTAGCCCTTTTGTTGTAGTATCTGTCACAATGTCTTAACTTTGGAACTCATCCAAATCCATTATGGAACTTACTTTCCATTTATATTGTGCCACCCTTAGTTTAGATTGAGATAAACTTAATTTGTACTTTGTGACAAAACTATTATCAATGTAGTACTTTTACAATGAACTAACCATTTATTTGTCACTTCTACAAATAATATACTCTTAGTTCTTCCAAAAGATCATAAGAATATCCTTACTATCGTCCAATGATCATCTTATGAATAATTCTGGTATATGCTCATAACATCTAGAGCATAGGACATATCTGGATTTGTACACATCACAGCATGATTGATAAAATACTCTTTGTGATTTTATACATCAAGTATAAATCTATACTTGAATCTTTGTTTCACTTACCAAGTGTCAATACACTTGAATATATCATCAATATTGAACTCATTCAATCCTTTCTGTGCGACAAGAACCTTTCTTGTAGTTTCTATATTGAACTTATTCAATATATCTTCTATGTACTTTCGGCACAACCATATTAGTGTCTCAATCTATCTATATAGATATTGATGCCAAATATTTTGGTTTTGCCTAAATCTTTCATCGGGATGAAATTCTTATCCTGTGTTAAAAAGATACATTATTTCCAATCAACAATATGTCTTCCACATAATGTATTAGAAACATGTCTTAGCGCTCCCACTTAATTTCTTGCAAATGCAAGCATCTTCAACGTCTCTGATGAAATTAAAATCTTTTAACAGTTTCATCATAGTGAAGATTCCAACTCCGTTATGCTTACTTCAACCATTGAAGTTTGCATATGCTTTTAGCATCCTTTGAATTAACAAAACCCTATGGACCGTGTTATGCACATGTCCTAGGTAACAATTCTATTAGAAGAATTTGTTTTGTTTATTCAACTACCACATAACAAAATTATATGTAGTGGTTGCTACATTAATCCGTCTAGACTAAATATCGCTATGAAAGATCAAATCTTGTCATATTCAACCTTTGAACATTGTTGTGAACTCTTTCCCAACATGTCGACTATTTCATAGATGTGCAACATCCATGTATATTTCTTTATAGATCCAAACACAACTGTAAGGTCTTACACCTTTCTCGAGGGTCCTTCAAGTTCAAAACTTGATTTCTCGTGTATGGAACTATCACGGATTTTATGGCTTCAAGCCATTTTACGGAGTCAGGGCCCATCATCACTTCTTTGCATGTAGTCATGTTCATTATTCTCAAATAATGATTCAACGCTCAAATCTTGATATTTGATTGTTTACCCGACCTACTTGGTTCAATAGGAACTTAGATCTCCGTGACCATAACCTTTGAGGCACGTAAGCCATGAGCATTGTTGCTACCTCCGAACCACTTTTCGGTGCTGCACAACTTTGCACATATAGCTCAGGTTCTTTTAACCTTATCAAAGTTCTATTGTCCTCCCACTTAACTTTTTACGAAAAATTCCTTCTCAAAGAAACTTGACGTTCTAAGCAACAAACACTTTTGTCTCCGGTGTTCTATGGAGGAATATTTAACAGTTATACAAAGACAGGTTCATCAAACTTTGGTTGCAAACATCTTTCTTATGCATAGCATACCAATGTTTAAGAAAGGACTACTTGGGTTTTATCCCAAACCATAACTTTATATGGTGTCATTTCAGTGGATTATGATGGAGCTCTTTTCAGTGAAAAACGGTAGTCTCTAAAGCTTTTAATCTTTAAAATATAATGGCAGTTTATTGAATTATACCTTTGATCTTATCATGTCAAACAAGGTTTAATTACATATCTCGAACGCTCCATACTCTTATGGTGTTTCGAGAAATGCAAATCCACGGAACGATTCCTTAAATCTTAGGTATTATGCTAAACTTGTAACTCAAATATCTTCCTTTATGATCTTTATCATAAACTATTTATATTCTTGTTACAATGATTTTGTACTTCATCTTAAAATCTTTGAACTGTTCAAATGTTTCATACTTCATCCTTATTAAGTAAATATTCATATATTCACTCAAATTTTCGGAGAAAGCATATGAAGTTGAAATCCATCGCTCTTGACTACACATAATGGACTTCGTACAACAATATGTACAAGTTCCAATAAGCTAGTCATTCGTTCCCTTTTGGCCTATGAACGAAGTTTTAATTATCTCTAGGAAAGTTTCACAAGCGTCATGTGATCAAAAATCAAAAGACTCAAAAATTCCATCCACATGGAGTTTCTTCATGTTTTCTTTCCAATATAATTTAAACGGCGATGTCACTTCCTAAGTGATCTTTCAATCAATTTGTCTTTTGACATTTTTAGCACTAGTTTTATGGATGCGATTTATCCAACGAGATTTGTGAATCATCCATCTTTTATGGATTACGGCAATTATTTGAACAACCCTTTTGTTCTCATAATACCTGATAAAACAAATCTTGAAGGCAAGCTTTGATGTTTAACGAGCAGCACAATAACCCTTTATTTGTTCTTGATGAACATCATCACATATTCTTTTGCTAGTTACTTAGGCCATTGTAGTTCATGAATTGTGTTGTTTCGTATGACGATTCACACCAACAAATTCAGTATCAAATACTTAAGAACCACATTGTTTAATAAGCAAAGAATATAGCCATAACATGTATATCATCTATATACTTAAACTGAACAATTCTAGTCTTTTGTTTTCTGCCATATCTTTATGAGATTTTCTTTCAGTATTTCCTTTTCTGTTTGAAAGAATCTGTCAACATCAATAGTGGAGTCATACATATGACACATAGTCCAAAGCGTGTATAGTTAAATATCAATGTCTTTGGACTTGCACTTTGAAGTAGATCACCATTATCAAATGTTTGGTGTTCTTTCAAATTCCTTTCTTTAGTAATCTCTTAGTGTAGTAAACATTTTACCTACATCAAATATTCACCCTCATCATGGAATTATCCATGATCAAGCTACTTTTAGCTTGTAACGGTGAATCGCGAGTATAATGTTGCTCTCCAAAACCTTTTGGAGGATTAGGAGAAATTGTGTCTCCAACCTTTTGCAAATTCTCATCAAATATGAGAACATGACTTTTGCCATATTATACTCTATCATGTTGCAACCAAAACTTCGTTTCAGATATCACAATATCTTCCACACATCATGGTTTCTGAAACAACTCTTTCAGATCCTAGATAACCTTGATATTAAGACAATCCTTTGAATATCAAGAATCATGGAGACAAACATGATACTCATACACTAACTCTTGGAATTGTCACTCTAGTTTTAATACCAATTATTAAACTTCATGCAGTAACCGGAACTTACTGAAAGTTTGCAATAGGACTTTTTAAACTTTAGATTAACACTTCAAAACAATACGATACTAGTTCATAAAGTAACTAACCAGAATTCTATAGTTCTATCATCTCAATTATAACTAAGCGCAAGGTGGTAAACGGATGCCAATGACTACAACAACTATGCAAATTCACTTTGATTTAATTTATGATAAATAGTGTTCAACTTTTAATTACATTGCCGTTGAACTCCCACTCAAAACAATATCCCTAACATTGTTTTAGCGATCACACGAACCAAATCCACCACATCAAAACCTATCATCACGAGAGTTGATGTAGCTTCAATGGCGAACAATCAACATGTTCATCATATCTACTATATGACTCATGCTTTACCTTTCGGTGATTCGTGTTCCGAGACCATGTCTGTACATGCTAGGCTCGTCAAGATCAAACCTTAGCTTCTGCATGAGCAAATCTGGCTTGCTCACATTGTATACACTCGCAGAATCTAACACACCCGATCATCACGTGGTGCTTCGAAACAACGAGCTTTAGCAACGGTGCTTACTAAGGATGAACACTTTAAAACTTGAAATTGTGTGCTTGAGGGATCATCTTATAATGCTACCATCGTGAACTAAGAAATACAAGATGCATAAAAGGATTAACATCACATGCAATTCATAATATATGATATGATATGGCCTTTCTTCTTGTGCTTCCGATCTCCATCTTCAAGCACGAACATGATCTCCATCATCACCGGTGTGGCGTCAAGGTCAATGGCGCTGCTTCATGGTTGTCGTCCACCAGCTTCAACTATTACAACTACTTTGAATAGACACTCGGGTCTAAACAGAATTTAAAAACAACCACATGGCTCCTGCCGGTTGCCAACTTACAATAAGGAACATTGCATACATCATATATAATCACAATCATGGCCATATCACATCACAGCACACCCCTGCAAAACAAAGTTAGACGCGTCTAATTTTCTTTGCATGTTTTACGTGGTTTGGGGCTTTCAATAAGTGTCGTTCTAACTTACGAACAAGAACCACAACATTGATACTAGTATTGTCAATCACCCGTTGTAAATTGAATCTTAACTATGTTGGGAGAAAGCACCCATAAAAGCCACTTATGCAATACAAGTTGCATGTCAAGCGTGGAGCAAGTCTCATGAACGATGTCATGTAAGGTTATCCCGGGCCGCTTCATCCCACCATCCCGCAAGATGCAAAGTACACAAGAAGCAATCGACAACAAAAGCATCAACGCCCACAATGACCATTATGTTCTACTCGTGCAACAGATCTACATATAGACACGGCTCTGATACCACTGTAGGGGTTCGTAGCATGGAAAACAAAAAAAAAATTCTACCGCATGAACACACAATCAAGATCTAATCTATGATCAAGCCAAGATCTATCTACTAGATTGTAGCAAAGAGTCAATAGAGTATTAACCCTCGAAGATCCAAAGCGGTTAACGTGAGCAGATTCTCGTGGATGATGTAGTCGTACACTTCCGAACTCAAGATCGCGTAGAAGATCCTTCCGGCGCTGCGTTCCGGCAGTGCTCCCGCAGTCGGTCACACGTTCGGTACTCGATGAAGACCTTCCTCTCCCTTGTTCCAGCAGGCAGCAGAGGTTGTAGCACTCTCCTCGCGATTCGGCAAGACAACCGTGGTACCAAGTAGAGGGAGATCTCGAGGGCTTCGCCTTAAGCCGAGCAGTATGGTGGACTATGAGAGAGCCCTCGGTGATCTAGGGTTTAGACACACCAAGGAGGGCTAGGCCGGGCTAGGGTTTGACCTGGGCGGCCGAGTTGCCTAGGCGGGCGGCTATGGAGGCGGCGGCTTGGAGCTAGGGTTTGGGTGGAGAACTTGTGCTGGGAGGGCAGCCCTGCCTCCCTTTAGGTGGAGGCGCGGCCAAGGAGGAGTCCTCCCAACTCGGATCCCTAGTGGGCGGAGGAGGAACTCCTCCCCAACTCGGTTTCCCACTTCCCCTCCACTTCCCAAAATAGCCGTTTGACTTTTCAAATTGGCGTTTGACTTTTCAAACTAGGATTTGATTAAACCCTTTATTTTGTTCAGCGATGACACTTAGTACATGATGCAATCATTCCAACTTGGAATGACACATTCATGTACCCTTCCCCTTCGGAGTGCCGGACATTCTGGTACCTTCTAGAACATTCCCGATGAAAACACCGGAACCATTCTCCAACCCCGAAACAGGACTTTCCTTATATGAATATTATTCTCCGGACCATTCCGGATCTCCTCGTGATATCCCGGATCCCATCCGAGACCCCGAACAACATTCTGTCTCTTTCTCATCATTCCATAACTACTCAACAACATCGAATCCTTAAGTGAGTCTCCCTACGGTTCGTGAATTATGCGGACATGATCGAGACACTTCTCCGATCAATAACCAATAGAGGAATCTGGAAATTCATATGGCTCCCACATATTTCTACGATTACTTTGCGATCGAATGAACCACTTACATACGACACCAATTTCCCTTTGTCTCACAATAGTTTACTTATCCGAGGTTTTGATCGTCGGTATCTCTGCATACCTAGTTCAACCTCGTTACCGATAAGTACTCTTTTCTCGTTCCCGTGATATGTGATCCCTTGTGAGCCAGTCACATGCTTGCAAGCTAATTGGATGACATTCCACCGAGAGGGCCTAGAGTATATCTATCCGTCATATGGATGGACAAATCCCACTCTTGATCCATGTGCCTCAACACATACTTTCCGAACACTCAATGCCACCTTTATAGCCACCCAGTTACGGTGTGGTGTTTGATGTCATCAAAGCATCCTTCCGGTGATGGTGATTAACATGATCTCATGGTCGAAGGAATTAGGTTACTATGTATCAGAAAGCTTATAGCAAATGAACTATATTAAATGACTTGATCTTTTTGCTATGCTTAACTATAGGAGTATGTCCATCACATCATTCTCCTAATGATATGACCCTGTTGTTAATAACATATCTATGTTCATGATCAGGAAACCATGATCATATATTAACCAACAAGCTAGTTTAACAAGAGGCTTTACTAGGGACTCTTTTATGTTTACAAATCACACAAGTATTAATGTTTCCTGTTAATACAATTATAGCATGGTATGTAAACATTTATCATAAGTATGAAGATATGATAATAACCACTTTATTCTTGCCTCTTGGGCATATCTCCAACAGGTATGAAATTTCATACAGAACGACGCAATTCATGAACCACAATGGCCTAAGTAACTAGCAAGAGAATATGTGATGATGTTCATCGAAAACAAACAAACCGTTGTTTGTATTTCTCGTTGACATCATAGCTTGCCTTCAGGATTTGTTTTAATAATAGTTATTTAAATCAGGTATTATGAGAACAAAGATTGTTCAAATAATTACCGTATTCCATATAAGATGGATGATTTAGAAATCTAGTTGGAGAAATCACATCCATAAAAACTAATGCTAAAATGTCGCAAGACAAATGATTGGAAGATCACTTACGAAGTGACATCACCATTTAAATTATATTGGAAAGAAAACATGAAGAAACTCCATTTTCATGGATTTTTGGAGTCTTTGATTTGATCAAATGACGCTTGTGATACTTTACTCAGGATAATTGGAACTTCGTTCAAAGGCCAAAGAAGAACGAAGGACTAAAATATTGGAATTTATACATATTGATGTATGTAGTCCATTATGTATAGTCGTAAGCAATGGATTTCAACTTCATATGCTTTCTCCGGAAATTTGAGTGAATGTTCACTTAATGGGAAAGAAGTATGAAATATTTGAAAATGTTCAAAGACTTTCAAAGATGAAGTAGAAAATCATTGTAACAAGAAAATAAATGATTTATGATTTTATCTTAAGGGATTTATTTGAGTTGCAAGTGTAACAAGAAAATAAATAATTTATGATTTTATCATAAAGGGATATATTTGAGTTACAAGTTTAGCAAAACACCTGGATTTACATCTCCCGAAATACCATTGGAATATGGAGTGTTTGAGATTTGTAATGAAACCTTGTGTGACATGGTTCGATCAAATGTGTTGTTTATAAAACTGCCATTATGTTTTAAAAGATTAAAGCTTTAGAGAGTATCGCTTTTACACTGAAAAGAACTCCATCTTGATCCGTTGAAATGATACTTGGTTTGGGGTAAAACCCAAGTTGTCCTTTCTTGAAATTTTGGTATGCTAAGCATAAGATGTTTACAACCAAAGTCGGATGAGCATGTATTTGTAGGTTATTTCGAATAACCATTGGGTATTCCTCCATAACACCGAGGACTAAAGGGTTTGTCGCTTGAAATGTGAAGTTTCTTGAAAAGGGAATTTTTCACAAAAGTTAAGTGTGAGGACAATAGAACTTTTATAAGGTTAAACGAACCTTAGCTATATGTGCTGAGTTGCGTAGCGCCGGAAAATTTTCCGGAGGCAGCCACAATGCTCATGGCTTATGTGCCTCAAAGGTTGTTGTCACGGAGATCTAAGTTCCTATTGAACCAAGTAGGCCAGATAAACAATCAAATGCTGAGATTTGAGAGTAAATCATTATTGTTTGACAATGATGAACCGACTACATGTAAAGAAGCGATGATGGGCCCTGGCTCCGTTGAATGTCTTGAAGCCATAAAATCCGTGATAGTTCCATACAGGAGAAATCAAGTTTTGAACTTGGAAGACCCTCCGGAAAGGTGTAAAAACCTATCAGTCGTATTTGGATTTATAAAGAAACAGACATGGATGTTTCACATCTATGAAATAGTTGACATATCGGTAAAGTATTTTACGACAATGTTCAAGGAGTTGACTATGACAAGCTTTGATCTTTCATAGCGATATTTAGTCTGGACGGATTAAAGTAGCAACCACTACATATAATTTGGTATATGGTAGATGAATACACAAAACAAAGTTCTTCTAAAAGAATGGTTACTTAGGACGTGTGCATGACACGATCCAAAGGGTTTTGTTAATTCAAAGGATGCTAAAAAGGGCATGCAAACTTCAATGGTTGAAGTAAGCATCGGGGAGTTGGAATCTTCACCAGGATGAAAAAGGAGTTTTTCATCAGGAGAAGATGAAGATGCTTGCATTTGCAAGAAATTAAGTGGGAGCGCTAAGACATATTTTTAATACATTATGTGGAGGACATATTGTTGATTGGAAATGATGTTTATTTTATTGACAAAAGGTTAAGGATTTCATTTCGATGAAAGACTTAGGCAAAACCCAAATATTTAGCATGAATGTCTATATGGATATACTGTGACGCTAATATGGTTGTGCCAAACGTACATATATGAGATATTGAAGGAGTTGAATATAGAAACGACGAGAAAAAGTTTCTTGTCGCATGGAAAAGAATTGAATCAATATTCAAGTGTATCGACACTTGATAAGTGGAACAAGATTCAAGTGCTTTGACACTTGATGAGTGAAATCACAAGAATGATTTGATCAATCATACCATGATATGTACACATCCAGATATGTCATATTCTCTAAGTGTTATTAGCATATACCAGAATGAATCATAAAATGATCATTGGACAATAGTAAGGAAATTCTTATGATCTTTTGGAAGAACTAAGAATATTTGTGTAGAGGTGACAAACAATTAAAAATAGTTCATTATAAAGTGTTACATCTATACTAGTTTTGCCACAAGATACAAATTAAGTTTATCTCAATTTAAACTATGGGTGGCACAATGTAATGAAAAGGATATTCCATGATGGATTTGGATGAATTCCAAAGTTAAGACATTGTGACAGATACTACAACAAAAGGCTAAGTATATCACTGCTATAGTAGCATCAAAGGAGGGAATTTGTGTCAAGTAGTTTGTTATCAAACTAAGGTGTGGTTCGCAACGGGCTAACACTAAAGATCTATTGTACGACAATAGTATCGACATGATTTAACCCCAAGGAACTAAAGGTCTCACCAAAAGACCAAATTTATACAATGCCATCTCATTAGAGAATGAGTGATGCGTGGAGATGCAAAGACATGCAAATACACACGGACCTGAAAGCGTCAGATCCATAGTTTATGTTAACCACTTGCAATTGCATATATGGAACACCATAAAGCCATAGGTGTTCAATAGGAAAGTTTTCAAACTAGATTATTGTCTCTAGTGCAAGTGGGAGACTGAAGAGAATATTCTCGAGAGGCAATAATAAAGTGATTATTATCATATTCCTTGTTTATGATAAATGTTTATTTTACATGCTATAATTGTATTAATACGGAAACGTTAATACATGTGTGTTTAATAAACAAAAGGAAGTTCCTAGTTATGCCTCTCTTGTAAACTAGCTCGTTGATTAACAAGATGATCAAATGTTTCCTGATCATGTACATTGGATGTTGTTAATCACGAGGTCACAACAGTAATGGTGTGATGGACATTCATCCGAAGTATAGCATTGCGATCAAAGTCAGTGAGTTTATATTTCTATAACAACTTACGAAGTGATCCTAATCCTTAGACCATGAGATCATGTCAATCACTGACACCGGAAGAGTTTCTTGATAACATCAAACATCACACTCTAACAGGGTGATTATAAAGATGTGTTCGGAACTACTAAAGTGTTATGTTGAGGCCCATGATCCGAGAGTGGAATTTGTTCATCCTGATGACAGATAGATATGCTCTGGGCCCTCTCGGTGATATCACATTGATTAGCTTGCAAGCAAGTGATTTGATCACTAGAATGTTATATCATGGGAACGAGAAAAGAGTGCATGTCAGTAATGAGATCAAACTAGGTATGGAGATACCGATGATCGAATCTTGGACATGTAATATATCGCGAAACAAAGGGATTAAGATGCTAGCGTAAAAGGTTCTCGTGATCACAAGAAAGTCATCGTTGAATGTGTGGGAGCCAGTATGGGTCTCTAGATCCCGCTTCTGATTATTGATCCGGGAGGGGTCTCGATCATGTCCGCATTATTCGGAACCATAGGGTGACACACTTAAGAGACACCGACATCCATTTGGAGCAAAAGTTTCATGCCGGAAAGAATAATAAGCGCAGGAATTTATTTCACTACATACCGAAACGGGTTTTCGGGTGAAATTGTAGAAAGTGTTTTTGCATGTGAAATGAAATACTAGCAAGAGGTTATATGAGAATGTTTGTCATTAAAGTAATTGAAAAATTCTGAATAAATAAAAGGAGTTTTATTTAATGAGAGTTTGCATTAAATTTGGTGGAAATTTAATGGGAATTTGAGTGGGTTTTTGAGTGGAGGAAATTGAAAGGCATTTGTGTGAGTGGAGTGTCCACCCACATGAATGAAAGGAGGGGAGCGGACATCCCCATGGCTGGTCGCATGGCCCCTTGGGTTCCCCCTCTCCCTATAAAAGGAGCCCCCTCCCTCTCTCTCTCACTCACACCTCCTCGTGAAGGATCTCTCTCCCCCTCTAGTATTTATCCCCCATGGTCTCGGACTAGCGAGATACATGTTCCCGGTGGATTTTCGGCAAGAAAGAGTTGTGCTTCCGCTGCATTGCTGGAGCGAGGAGGCGGAGGTTGCTCGGTGCCTCGGACGTGTGTGCGAGCACGGATGCGCCGCTAAGTTGCGGTGCTAAGGACTTCCTCTCGATCTTGAGATCGACAAGAGATCGTCTACATCAACCACGAGTTTGGAATCGTTAAGCTTTGTCGGTCTTCAAGGGTATGTTCTCTATGGATTTACATCCGCCTGTTGTTTGTATCTAGTTGATAAATCTTGGTACATAGTTGTTCCCATCATAGGAAATTTTGTGTTTTCTATGCTGCGAACCCTACACTATCCCCCAGGTGGTGGATGACTCTGAGGAAGATGACCCGAACCCCGTTAGGCGGGAGGCGAGGGAAGTCGTAACTCGAAAGGCGACTTGTGAACCTTCAAGTTCCACACCTGAACACGTAAGTGTTTCCTTTTTTACTCCGTGGGGGGAGCCCCCGAGTCCTTTTTTCTGACCTGTTGCTCTTTCGTTTTGCGGGGGAGCCCCCGAGCCCTTTATTTTTGGCTTTGTGTTTTGTTTCTTCTGTATCCCTTTGTGCATAGCGCCAACCTCCTCATCCAGCAACATCTGGCGCTGGAGGGTCAGCTAAAGCAGCTTCAAGGTGCATAACTGTATTTTTGGTTGTTGTTCAAGGTTTTTCCAAGTGTGTTGTCTGTGTTCACCCAAATTTCTTCATTCTGCAGATGATAAAAATGCTGCACTTCGAAGGCTAAATGCTCTCGAAAAGAGCCTCGTCCAAGCGTAGAAGAAGGCTGCGAATGCTGCGTAGGCCAAGGAGCGCCTACAAAAGGAGGCCGGGGATTGCGAGGAGCAGCTCGGGACTGTTGCAGCCACGCGGGAGAAGGAGATGGCCGACAAGATCATGGCTGCTGCCAAGGCTATTTCTGGTAAGTTATTCTTGTATCCTTTGGGTATTTTGTTTTTCGAGTGTGTTTTATCCTTTCTCATTCGAGTCTTCTTGTCTTTGTATTATCAGATGCTTTTGGCATTACGTTTGATCGTGGTGGCTGGAGCACCAAGATGCTTTGGATGATGTTGCTGTTGTGATCGAGGATTGCTGCGCCACTGCCACTTTCTCCTTGGAGAAAGCCAAGAAAGTGCTCGCACACTTCTACAAGGAGGTCATCCCTAAGGGAGTTGACCTTGACGACATCGACGCCCTTGCTTATGCTCTATCATTGGAAGCTCCGGCGGAGTACAAGCGCAAGCAGAAGGGCATCGTCGCTTCCATGGGGCTGGCGATGGCATCCGGAGCCGAGTTGGACCTGCCTCTGGTCATGTATAGGATGCCGACGACGGTGGATGGCTCTGAGGTAGCTTTCGCCTTCTTTGCTTCTCGCTATAAGCGTTATGGGCCTAAGCTCATCGACCTCCTGGCTGATTACGCGGCGAAGCAGCAGGATGAGGCTAAGAGCAGGCATTCTGGCTCCAAGGCTGCTCCGGATGCATAGGCCTTTGTACTGTAGTTAGTGTATCTTCTCCTTTTGCTGATTTTTGTAACCTCCTACTGATGAACAAGTCCAACTTTTCCACGAGGTGGCTTTAATTATGTATATAAGTCTACCTTTGAGCTCCTGCCAAAAGTACTTATGATGTTTATACTTGCTTATTTTCCTTTACGGTCCTTCAGGTGAGGCTCCAGTTGTTCCTCCGACTGCTCCTGAGCCGCGACCATCTTTGGATGATGCGTCGCAATTGATCTTTCTGCGAAATCGCGTTCATAGCCTAGAAAAAGATATCCTTAGCATTCAAGGCCACACGGATGTGTGGAAGTCCAAGGCTGAGTGAGCTACTGCTAGGGAGGAGTTTTTGCTTGGGGAATTGCGACAGATGGGTGAGCAACTCCAATGTGAGTCTTCGGGAACCGATGTTCTTTTGGGTGCATCTTATTTTTATGCTGGCTCATTCCATGCTTTTTGCAGATGTGAATCTCATTCTGAAGGAAGAGAAGGAGCGCATTGCAATTCGGATGAATCTCATTCTGAAGGAAGAGAAGGTGGCTTCTTTTGGATGGATTGTGATCGAGCCATCGTCCATGCAACGGTGCAATATCGCGTGAACCAGGTTCTTCGGGTGCTGAAGCAAGCAAGGTCATCACTTGCAGCCATTTGGTCTGTCATGTTCCCTTTGGATGCCGCACCTTCCACCTTTTTGTGTCTTCTTGGCAAATTTCGTAACGTCGGCCATGTCAAGGAGTTGGTGCATCATCAACTGATTGCAGGGGTCAAGGCTGCCTTGTCACTTGTTCGATTGCATCGTAGCGATGTTAATCTTGCAGAGGTGAAGACTGGACCGCCCCTTCGACCGGATGGTAGTTTATGGGACATGCGTCCTCATTACGCGGCTGTGGCGCAGCACGCCGAAGAGATTGTATATTTTTTCGAGCAGCGGGCGAATGTGATGCTCCAGAACGATTAGGTCCTATAAAGAAAACGAGATGCTGTAAAATTTGTATGTATTTGAGTGGGCTTGTAATGCCCTTTGTAACAATTTATATGTATTGGCATGTGGTGCTTTGTAATGTGCATGTCCCTTTCGTTAGCCTGATGTGCTCAGCTTCTCGGGTTGTATGCGTTGTTTGCAGTCGACGAAGTCGTAAGGTGAGGCATAGCCCCCGAGCGTTTTTAGCGAGAAGTAATGTAAGGAAAAAGATATTTGGGCCAAGGAACTTAGCTTTTATTCATAGCAACGAGGAGGTACATTGTTCGGATGAGTAGCCTTGGCTGAATAGCCTTATTGTAAGTAAAGGGTAACTAGGGGTAGAAGTGTCGCAGTTGTGCGACGTTCTAGGGGTTGGAGTATTCGAATCGTGATGCGACGTCCATCAGGCGGTAGGCGCCACCTGGGATGACTTCGGTGACGATGTAGGGTCCTTCCCAGGGTGACTCGAGCTTCTTGTGCCTTTCTTGCTTGAGTCGCAGGACGAGGTCTCCTTCGACGAAGGATCTTGGGCGTAGCCGGCGGCTATGGTAGTTGCGGAGGCTCTGCTGATAGACCGCTGAGCGAGCCTCAGCGATGTCGCGTGCATCGTCGAGTGTGTCGATGGCGTCTTCGAGTGCTGCCGATGATTCGGCTTCGCTCTAAGCAACGACCCGTGGATCCTTGTGGCGTACCTCGATGGGTAGCACGGCTTTGGCTCCGTGCACCATGAAGAAGGGCGTGTAGTCGGTTGAGCTATTTGGAGTTGTGCGCATGCTCCAAAGGATGGAGGGTAGCTCGTCTGCCCAGGCTCCCGCAAGCCTTTCGAGCGGGCACAACAGTCGTTTTTATGCCATTGCATATGAGGTCATTGGCCTTTTCGACCTATCCATTGGTCTGCGGGTGCGCCACGGAGGCGTAGGATATTTTGATGCCGAGGTTCCCACAAAAGGTTTGAAATTCCTTCAATATGAAGTTCGAGCCATTGTCCGTTATGATGCTATGAGGCACGCCAAACCTGTAGGCAATGGACTCAAAAAACTTGACGACGGTTTTGCCGCTTTGGTTAGTGACGGGCATGGACTCTATCCACTTGGTGAACTTGTCGACTACGACCAGGAGGAAGACGTGGCCTCCTGGCAAGGACTTTGGCAGTTTTCCGATCATGTCGAGGCCCCTGATGACCCACAAGTATAGGGGATCGCAACAGTCTTTGTGGGTAGTATTACCCAATTTATTGGTTCGACACAAGGGGAAACAAAGAATACTTGCAAGCCTTAACAACTGAGTTGTCAATTCAGCTGCACCTAGAAATAGTTCTTGCCCACATAAGTTTAACAGTAGCAACAGTTTTGTAGTAACAATAGCAAAGTAACAGCAGCAATAGAACAGGAGCAATAGTAACAGTAGTAGCAAACAGTAGGATATGAGCGTGGTAGGCATAGGGATGGATGGACGGGCGTTGCATGGATGAGTCTAAACATGTAACTTCAAGAACTAGGGCAATTGCAGATAAATAAGATAAAGCATCCAAGTACTAAACAATCATAGGCATGTTCTCCATATATAGTCATGCGTGCTTGCAATGAGAACTTGCACAACATCTTTTGTCCTTCCAGCCCGTTGCAGCGTGGCCTCAAGGGAACTACTGGCAATTAAGGTGATCCTTTTAATAGAGCATCGGAGCAAAGCATTAACGCTCCATGAACTCACGTGATCCTCACATCACATCCATCCCCTCCGGTTGTCCCAATTTCTGTCACTTCGGGGCCTTTGGATCTGGACAATGATATGTGTACACAACTTGCAGATAAGATCACAAACAATACTATCATAATGATTTAATAATAAGTTCAGATCTGAGATCATGGCACTCGGGCCCTAGTGACAACCATTAAGCACAACAAGTTGCAACAAAGTCAAATAGCACTAATAGAAATACTAGGCACCATGCCCTAACAATCTTATTCAATTACATGATAGAACTCATCCAATCCCTACCATCCCCATAGCCTACAGCGGAGGATTACTCACTCATGGATGAGGGAAACATGGAGGGTTGATGGAGAGGCGTTGGTGATGATCCTCTCCAAATTCCCCGTCCCGGCAGGGTCCTAGAACGGAGTTTCTGGTTCTGAATCGCGGTTTCTGGTGGTGACGGCGCATCGGAACACTTTTTGGAAAAAACATCGACCCCCCTCGGTTTTTAGGTCAAGAGGCATCTTATAGGAAAAGAGGGAGGCCGAGGGGGTGCCTGGGGCCGCCACACCCCCTCCAGGCGTGGTCTGGGCCCACCCGCACGGCAGGGGGTGGGCCCCTCAGGCCTCCCCTCCGTCTCGTACTCTGGCTCCGTGGGTCTTCTGGTGAAATAGGATTTTTGGCATATTTTCCGGGTTTTTCCTGATAGTTGATTTTCTACACAAAAACTAGACACCAAGGTAATTCTGCTGAAAACAACGTCAGTCCGCGTTAGTTATATCCAAATCACGCAAGTTTAGAGAAGAAAAAATAGCAAAAGTGTTCGGGAAAGTAGATACGTTTTGGACGTATCAACTCCCCCAAGCTTAGATTATTGCTTGTCCTCAAGAAATTCAGTTGAAAACTGAGTGCGATAAAAGAACTTTCACGAACACATTTGCTTCATATGATGTAAATATTCTTAGCACAGGAGTAGATACTTAGACAATTCATAATAAGAAGTATGAAACTAAGTCTACTCAATAGTCATTGCAATCCATGAAGAGAAACCAACTCAATAATAATAAGTAGCATGAAACATAAACATAAGAAACATTGCAATGCTCATAAGAAGGTATGATAGAGTGGTATCTCGCTTGCCTTTGTTTGTAGAGCACAATATAAATGCCAGGGCACCTCTGAAGTTCAAGTGAAGACTAGAAGTAAAGATATCAGAGATAAAAGCATCAAAGTCATGACAAAATTAACCAAGTTTTGAGACAGACACAAGAATGACAACTATGCTCTCAAGAAGGTGCTCATAGAATAAGTGGTGACTCAACAAGGAGGTGAAAAGGTTTTGAAAGGTTTGAAAGGCTTCCAAATGCTGAAAGTAAGGTACTCATTGCTTTGAGCTCTCATTGCCCCTATCATAGGCATCTTTATATGATTATGGTGAAAGTGAGGTCCAATATGAGTTATATGCTTGACAGACCATAAACTGGAAATCTCATGTCCCTTGAGTGCGAGGGCTGCTCCTCATGCTACTCAACTTTAGTTACCGGTAAGTTCTTGTCATCGTAAATACATGTGTATCATAGAGAACCGCCAACGGGGTACCCCTTGCACATGGTACATGAGCTATCCCATAACCAAAATGACAAGGCAAGCAGACAATGAGCATCTCAGCAATCTTCTTATTTGCCATGGGAAAATGGCGCTTTTTTCTCTCTTTCCTCTTTTCAATATGTGTGTCTCTTTTTTATATATAAGAAGAAAGCTTCATAGGTTTCTCACTATGGTGATGCTGCAAGTTTCCACCATGATTAGGCATGGCTTAGGCTAGCGGCCCAGGAGTTTCTCTAACACATATACATAACTCCATGGACTTACAAGCTCCCCTTTTATTTCACACCGACGACATCTGCAAAGAAAAGATCATGATATCAACTGGGTATATATTTACAGGTGTTGAAAGCGTTCCCCGTGACAACACGATTCTGCTAACTCCCAGCCTATAATTTGCAAGCATATAACTTTCATAGACAGGTCACAACACTACAAGGAATGTGTTATTCTATGACCTTCTAATAGTGACCGTGAACAAAATCGTCATAGATTTATGACGATTTTGCATGAGATGGTAGTAAGCAGTTCAAGAGGGCCTATACCCTGGAAAATTACGACGATTTTGCTACAAATCGTCATAGTTACTTTAGATGAAATCGTCATAATTTGATGGAAGCAGCCTATGGTGTTACTTGTAGCTCACTATGACGATTTTAAATCGTCATATTGTCCAAATTAGCATAACTTTACATGAGTTGTTTGCCACATCAGCAATTGCGTCTATGTGGCGTGTCTATGTGTCGGTTTTTTACCATGTGTCCTATCCATGTGTTAATATTGGCTTATATGTGCCCAGTTCACCACATCCCACCAACTCCGCATGATCGCCTCTCCCACTCCGGGCCGAAACCCTAGCGGGCCGAACCCTAGCGTGCCGAGCGATCCGCCGCCCACGCCCCTCCCTCCCTTCTCCGCCATTCTCGCCCCTCCCTAGGTCTCCGCCACTCTCGGCCATGTCCCGAAACACATTGCTTTGCGCTGCCTCCCCATCCCTCTTGAAATCGAACCAGGCGTCCCCTGCTCCCCTTCGCGTGATGGATCCAAAGTGCTGTGATCCAGGTAAACGCGTGCCCAATTCATGCCCTCTGCTATTCGATTCGATCTACTCCTTCATGTCTCATGACCAATTCGGTGGTTCTTTCCAGAGTCGGAACGATCGACCTTCGATGAGATCTAGCTGCATCGATCGCACCCGGCCAAGCTCCCTCGGTTCCGATTCGGCGTCCGCACCACCGAGCCACCATGCCCAAGACAGGAGGACGGGTCTCCTTGGCAGCATGACCACTTGGCCGGAAGCAGGTCGGCTAGAGGAGCACCGCCTGTAGGCCATGCACGACCTAGAGACCGAGCACACGCGGGTCACCCTGGAGATCGAGCACCGCCTCCGTCCCCCGTCGCCCCAGGCTCCGCCATGCGCCTCACCCTGGAGATGGAAGGGCTGTAAGTCATGCAGCTCATGGAGAAGGTGGCCGCGGATGACATGTCACTCAGCATCGTCGACCTCGAGGTCCTCTCCAAGGCCGGAACCCCACAGGACCGAATCAACGCCGGTACGCTGCAGCTCCCTTTTCCTCTCTCTCCCCTGTTCCTCGCTCACCTAGAAGTATTAGCTAGCTCGCTTAGCTACTGACGCCTTTGTTGCTGTGTGCTGATTGCTCGCAGCCAGGATCATGCCCGTCGTCAAGAACAAGCACCTGCTGCTCTGCACGCTCCTCATCGGAAACTCCCTCGCCATGGAGGTATGCTTCGTGTACACAACTTTGTCCAATCATCTATTTCCCTGATTCATGGAGGTTGTTGTGGGCTCGATCGCTATAATCTATCACCCCACTAGCTACGATTTGGTGCACTGTAATCGCCGCAGGTCATGTCGCAGGCCATTTTCTTGTATTTTAGTTAGTATGCAAGCTTGTGCTGTTATAGTGGACTAATGAACTATCTGACTGCTGATGTTATAGTAGACTAAGATTTTCCCTTGAACCGTTAAGGTTTCTAGCCTGTAAGGTCCATGCTAGCTTGTAAGGTCCATGTATTGCTTGTATTTGGTTGCTTTGGTAGCCAAAAAATTGTTTATTTTCTAGCAATTTAGTTAGTATGCAAGATAAACTTGGGTGCTTTTCTTATACTTTATCTACCATTATTTTATATAGCATCTCCAAGAATCATGAACCTGTTGTAAGTGTCCTAAAATGAGGATAGCTATTTACTTGTACTCAACAAACATGATCTATTGCGGCCCACATCTAGGGACAATGACCTCGCTGAGTACGACCATTGGATTACAACGAACATGGAGTAGTAATATAATAATTTGAGTAGCTAGTAATTGGACTATAAGGAACCTGTTGTTTACAGTTTACTTGCACTGATTTACTTGCTGTAACATACTGGTATTACTCCTAGACTGAGTATTGTAACCTGTATCGTCACATTTGATCATGCAACATATACTGCATGGTTTTTTAGATCCTATTATCTTTGTCTTACTTAGTGGAACTGAAATGATTTTGGAACTTGGCTTTGTTCAGGATATGTGCAAGCTGTGGTTATATCCGTGATAAGGGAAATGGTTCTTGAATCTGGTATTTCACTAGCAAGCAGATTTTCAAGTTATTAAAGAACACTTTGAGCAGTAAAGCTTCCATGTTTGATTCTTTAAACATGCATGTACCTTACCTTTATTCGCCTTTATTTGTGCTCACAAATGCTCGGATATGTTAATAAAATAATGTGTTGTTTACACATCTTTAGATAGTATTTAATGTATGCATAGTGCCATTGAGATCTTCAATCGATTCGGTTACCATACCGGTTGGTTACCTTGATATATGTATTTGTTTACTAGCAAGCCATTGAGATCTTCAATGTTGTTGTTTATGCTTGCTTTTAGTGTGTACCATGTGATATGTAGTTGTATAGGCCGATCTAGTACAGTACCAAAGAGTGAACTTTTATGTCACACTCAAGGTAACTCCTTTCTTGATTTGCTTACTCTAGTTGCACCTTGTTTACCTTTGTCTAACGCTTAACTAGTAATGGATATTTAGCAGCTGAATACAGAGGGAAGGAAAGGAGAAGGGCTCGGGAAAGGCATTTTGTGACGTGGCGGAGCTCGAAACTGTTTACATAGTTGAGGAAGGCAAATAGTTTCTTAACTCTCTTTATCTTAAACTGGCAACTGGATTTTCTTCTATTACTTACGGATCATTTAATTGTTGTTGACAAAGTGATAGGTTATTTGGATTTTGTTCATTTTTTGAGGGAGCATGTTTTTGATTGTTCTAAACATTGTTTTTCCCATACAGCTTGCAACCTATATACAGTCTATGTTTTCTGGAACTGCCTTTTGCACTTGAACTACTACTAGGAGTCATGTGCTTTGTGGCACCGCCTTTCCTTCATGGTCTGATTTTCATCCTTTTTTCATGGTCCTCTTTTGTTTCATGCAAACCCATAGATAATACTAGCTTTTACATGTCTCCAGGTCTCCGCTCATCAAATCACACATGCATTAATTACTTGGCTTCATTTATCATGAGGTTGTTATCTTCTTCCTTTTCTTGAATGAATGAGTGAGTTGTCTAGTCCATCTAGATTTTGTTTGTTCGAACACTATTATTTTGCTCCTTTTTGGACACTATTATGGACATGTACACCTCACTAGTCTAGTTTGGCAACTAGTGCTACTTTCTTTCTCTTTCGGTTGCCATCTTGGTTTATTCATGGATTTCTTTTGAATGTACTATATGACTGCTAGGGAGCTACTGGTCGGGGACAGCTGGAGAAGAAGACACGAGCTTCCGCCGAGATGGCTGGAGATGGAGTCGCAGAACTTCCGGACTCATGTGACGGATGCTGGCCGGAGACAACTTGAAGACGGCCATAGTCAGTGTCGAGGAATATGACTAGAGGGTGGTGTCATAGAGTCGAAGGGCATGAGAAGCTACACATCCGTGACATCCTCTATTCATTCTACATCAGCCAGACCCTTATGGTAGGGTACCTACCATTTCATGCTTGTATCCTGGATTCACTATCTCTTTCGGTTGCATTAATGCCTAAAAACTCTAAATAGTTCCAAAATGGTCCATGGTCCCAGCAAGGGTTTTATTGTTTCGGTGTCAAGTGCTTCTAGGTCCGTAATATTTAGGTGTCACATGCTTATAGAAGATACTCCATTGTTAAATATTGTTATTTTCAGATTAAATTGTGGCTAGGAAGTGCTTCTTGCTACATAATGTTTCGATCTTGCTTTTACAAGATCAAATCAAATCATCGCTGCATGACTTATGTGTGCATGTATTTGACTCACAATAGCTGATGTACATGGAAGTTCTAATCTTTGATGTGCCCATTTCTATTAGCTTAACATTGATGTCAGTTTATAAGCAACTGAATTGGCAAGCATATGCTACTGTATAATTTCCTAGCTTAGTAAACTCATCTTAAGTTCATTGTATACCCAACATACTGCATTCTCATGGGGTAATTTCATTATTTTTCCTCTGTTTAAGTTTTGGAAAGCTAAAAAGTTCTATTTCAACACTTTAAAACAATATATATATAGTTTTATATTGGAAATAATTGTCTGCACTTTACACTTTCATGTAAACACTGCCGAGTACAACTGTTCCTACATGGTGGAGTCCTGCACGGAATCTCGGCATCCACACGGAGTAGCAGTTGCAGCGCCGGACACGTCCTCTGGTGTTGCTGTTCCGGCTTGGACTGGAGGGTGTCCAGGTATATGAATCTTCATCGGCTGGTGCGTCTGCGTCCTCCATCTTCCTCTTTCTCTAGTGCCCTTTGTGCTTCTTGCTGTAGATGATACCTAGTGACTTGTTTTTGTCTTCTTGTACAACACTAATGGCACTCTATTAATATGTTGTTATATGTGAATTGTATCAGTCATGTGTAACATAGATAATTTATTAGTATGCAGTTATGCCATATCCACTTGCCTGCTTTAAATATGCCATTGTATATTCATACTGATTTGTATTAATCAGTGTGTAAATACCTATTTGCAGGAATGAGGGATGTGACACAAAAAAGATTCAGAGGGATGATTTCTTGGTGAGCACATAGGACCTGAAGAAATGACTACTCTGATACTCAACACCAGTATAAAGTGGTTGACTTGGGTTAACTTATTGTTGCCTAGCAGATGTTGCAATTGGTGCTATTTTCTAATAAGTTAATGTAAATACTGAATTGTAATCTTGGATGTGCATTTGTGGATCCTGCTATTTGCTGATAAATTATCTGCATGTTGTGTATTTGCTGAAAATGGTGTATTTTCTTGATGTATTTGGAAACTCTCGTGTATTTTCTCGATTTATTGCATGACTGAAGCAATTCTAGAAATGAAAATGCAAATTCTAGTTAAAATATAGCAAATCTGGATCGGTGAAATGTATTTGGGCTCTAGAAAGGTCAGGCCCAAAATATCTTGTAACAAATCTGAAATAAATAAGTGGACCGTAAGAAGGCAAGGCCCAAAGGAGACAAACCTAAAAGGCCAAGGCCTAGCAAATAAAAGGCTAGAATTATTGGGCCACCCCATTTAGATTACTAAAATGGATGGCTGATTTTGATTTAAGACGATTTCATTTCGTCACAATTTTGCCACGTAGGATCGCCACGTAGGATTTGAGCTGGCACGGCTAGATGGTCCATGATATTGGATCGTCATAGGCGTTATGACGATTCAATATCGTCATAGGCAGTTATGACGATTTTACCAAAAACGTCGTTATAGTTCATTTGCGGCCTTCGACTTCGACGATCTCAAAATCGTCATAGAATCGTCATAAACGGACTACTATGACGATTTTGTGACGAAAATTGAGGGTCATATATAGCCAGATTCCTTGTAGTGCAATGGTTCAGGTTTATTAAGTGCAATGAATAAAGTGTGCCATCAAGTTCGTGAGATCTTTACTAACTAACTTTCTCAAAATAAGCAAACATTTTATTTGGAAGAAAACGAGGCATACTGAATATGCACCGAAAAGCAAATGATGCTAATAGGTAGGTATGGTGGACACTGTTGGCAATATTGGATTTGGGGAGTTGGATGCACAAGTAGAGCTCATACTCAGTGCAAGTGAAGGCTAGCAATAGAGAGGGAGCGACAAACGAGAGAGAAATAACTGTCATAATCATGCTTGCAACTAAACAGGACTAGTTATGGCAATAAAGTGATACAAGAACTCTGAGGCAAAATAAATCATCGAGGCTTGTTGACTATTGTTTAGTCATATGCATCCATGAGCATGTGCCAAGTCGATTCACATGAAACATTCAGAGGAGGATACCACAATATCATACCAAGTTATGAATAGAACAATGCAAGCAAACATTCATATGACATGCTACAAACTATTAGCAAGCTAGATCTAATCACAAGAAAGCAAGAACTACTAAGCATCCATAAATAACATACACCTTACATGAACAGACTAAGCATGCTCACAATGATGAGTATATGTACAAAAATGAAAACAAATAGAGTTCGTTACCAGCCTCTTACCACGCCTCAAGTTGTCTTAAACTTCATTATTGTCGTTCACTTGTGTGACTTGAATAATAACATGAAACCAAACTCCACTGAGGACTGCTAAACCCTGCAAAGAACTTCGCAAAACCAAAGAAGAACAACAAATATTTTTGGTGTTTTCGATTTTTAAAGCAAGCCAAACAAAGCAAAAACTTTTTGGATTTTTCCTTAAGGCAAACCAAAGCTAAAAAGCAAAGAAACAAACCAAGAGAAACAACGAAAATATTTTTGGTATTTTTGTGTTTTGAGAAAGCAGAAACAAAAAAAAGAGAAACAATGGATATACAAAGAACCGACAAAACATGATATATAGATGTGTGTGATGTCAGTGTACCTCCCCCCAAGCTTAGGCTTTTGGCCTAAGTGGGGCTCAATCCCATGGTGACCAAGAAGGTGCACCTCCGTAGTATGACGAGGAGGCCCCTTCGTCCTGGTAAGAGCTCGAGGACACCCCTATGTAGTGCATAGAGGGGTCGTATGAGGGCGCGTCCCCCTGATAGTGTCCATGGAAGCCAAGAATGTGCAGCTTCTCGTCCATCTCCTCCTTGGAGCGTGACAAAGGTCCCTGGGATTTTAGACAAACATCAAACCAAGTGATTTCCAAGTTGTTAAATGATGAGAAACTACTATAGGAACTTGATAGAGGGCTACACATGCATCAAAATGAAATTTCTAAGCATAGAACAAGCATGCAAGCTCACACAACCTGACACCTATAGAAGCAAAATACTCAAGATACAATCTACCAATCAAAAATCTAATTAGACAAGTGGAGGAGGCACATACCAAGGAGCAATCCCTCCAAAAATCAGCAGCAAAGATGGGTTGAGCAAAGAGCTCGAGCTTGAGAAAGTTTTCCGGTGTTTTTCGGGAGAGAGAAAGTTGATGGCTGGGAGGAGGCACTTTGGAGGGCCACAGGTGGGCCACACCCATTCTAGGCGCTGCCCTAGGGCTGGCCGCGCCACCAGGGGGTGTGCTGGCCTGGGGGGGCTGGGCCACTCCAGGTGTCCCTCTGCCCCTTTTTCGAGGAAAAAATTATTATGAATTTTCTAGAATTTTTAGGGAAACTGTATTTTTGGCCAATTTTTAGGGTATGAAAATTGATTTTCTCACAGAAAAGATTTTTTTAGAAGAAGCGAAAGCAAACAAAAACCAAAACTACAGAAGTTCTAAGACACTCTAACAAGCAAACAACTAGAAAAACCAAAGCTAACAATGGAAAGAGCAAAGACTAAGAAGGAGAAAAGTAAAAGTGAGCAAGTATAACCACAGTGAAAACATTATTTTGTTCATTAAAATCCTTTTGTTAACAAGGTTGATCAAGTCTTGTTACCAAAAAATTCTTATATGAAACAAAACTTTGCATTCCACAAAGTGATTATGTTATCTCAAACTTGATAGCAATGGTCCTAATTGATGTCTACGCACTTCTATTCTTGTAGACAGTTGTTGGGCCTCCAAGTGCAGAGGTTTGTAGAACAGCAGCAAGTTTCCCTTAAGTGGATCACCCAAGGTTTATCGAACTCAGGGAGGAAGTGGTCAAAGGTATCCCTCTCAAGCAACCCTGCAATCAAGATACAAGAAGTCTCTTGTGTCCCCAAACACACCCAATACACTTGTCAGGTGTATAGGTGCACTAGTTCATCTAAGAGATAGTGAAATACAAGTGGTAACAGTGCCAGAAAAGAGCTTCTGACTTGTTGTTGACGTGGGAGAAACTAAAGGCAAACTGAAATAAAGATGGAAGGAAGCAAACATGCAACAGATCTAGATGCAAACGGTGTTTCAATGTTTAGAAACAAGGCCTAGGGATCATACTTTCACTAGTGAACACTCTCTCATATAAATATCTTCTCTTTATGATACTACTCTTAACTACTCTTCGGTTGGATACTCTAATCCATGGTAGGGCTATAACAGCACACCTCAAAGTCCGCCTTTCCCAATCTAGATAACCCCACACTATCACCTTGAACGCTAGATGGTTCCAACAAACACCACAATTTCATAAAGACATCCAACTCCAAATATAACTCATGATAAATATGTATATAATCTAGCTTAAGTGCCACACACGGCATGCACGCTGTCACTTTCACACGCATGGGTAAAGCATAGATCTATTAAAGCACGATGAGTATTTATGTAGACTCTAGCCTAAGTGCCACCATGGCGTGCACACTATCACTTTCACACACATGGGGAGAGCAGAGATCTATAGAAGCACTTGAATAGCAAGGTAGACCTACTTGATTACAAAGCTCATGACCATAACAAGATCATGCATAGAGAGAGAGATGAACACATAGCTACCGATAGAGCCCTTAGCCTCGAAGAAGAATTACTCCCTCCTCATCATGGGAATCAACAACGGTGATGAAGATGGTGGTGGAGTCAATGGAGATGGCTCCGGGGGCACTTCCCTATCCCGCCAGGGTGCCGGAACAGAGACTTTCTGTCCCCCGAATCTCTCCTGGGTAAAGTCCATCTTATTGTGATAGAAATGAAGAGAAATAAATAAGCTTTAGTTAATGTAATAAAGATACCTATTGTTATTTCCAAAATTCCAATTGGGTTATTCATTTGGAAAAAATCAAACGGTGGCAGCGGCGCTGTGGAGGTTTTCGTGGATTTCCGCCAGATTATTTAGGGTTTTTGGTTTGGCGGGTTCTTATAGGCGAAGGAGGCAAGGTCGGTGGAGGGACAGGGGGACCACACCCCCTGTGGGCGCCACCAGGGATGGCCCGCGCCTAGGGGTGTGACCAGCCTGGTGTCCTCCTCCACCTCTGCTTAGTGGTTCCGTGTAGCTCCGGGAAAAATAATGACTTTGGCTTTTGTCCTGTCCAATTCCGAGAATATTGATTTTCTGCCTTTCTGGAACCAAAAACAGAAGAAAACAGGCAACATGCACTGTGGCATCTTGTTAATAGGTTAGTCCAGAAAAACATATAAAAACACCTCAAAGTGTAGACAAAGCATAAGACAAATGATACAAAACAAGCATGGAACATCAAAAATTATAGATACGTTTTCGACGTATCAAGCATCCCCAAGCTTAACTCCTGCTCGACCTCGAGTAGGTAAGTGATAAAAATAATAATTTTTGAGGTGACATGCACCATCAAAATCAAGATCAAACCATTTTCAAGCATTGAAAGCTCGGATCAAAGAACTCTAAACGTGAGCATGAAAGATGTAGTTCTAACAATAGGACATAGTAACTATGCATGCAACATGAAAGGCTACAAACAAAGATCATGAATAACATGCATTGAAAAATGTTTGTTTGTTTCACATACATAAAACATGGCATAGTGGCACTCAGCTTGTCCCTCATAGAGTAGCAAATAGATGCATATGACACCTTCAAAGTTCATAAGAGTGACTAGATACAAATAGCACAAGAACAAGCAATATCAACAATATGCATCAATCAATAAGTTTTGGGACAATGCACATAGAACTAAGAATGGAAACTATGCTCTCTTAACTGGCCCTAAGGATAGAAGGTGGAGACTCAATTTCAAGTTTCAAAAAGAGATTCCAAAAATTATGGTACTTGTTAGCTTTCAGCCCTCATTGCCCCTATCATAAGCATCTTGAAGTGATTAAGGTTAAAGTGAACAAACTATGGAGTATATGCTTGACAAAGTATAACTTGGCAATCTCATGTCCCTTGAATACGAGGGCCGCACCTCATGTTACTCAACTTTAGTTACCTGTAAGTTCTTGTCATAGTAAGTATATGTGTATCATAGAGAACTGCCAACGGGGTACCCCTTGCACATGGTACAGGAGCTATCCCATAACCAAAATGGCAAGGCAAGTAGACAATGAGCATCTCAGCGATCTTTTTATTTACTATGTGCATAGCTTTTTTATCGAGGATGCTTCACAGATTGCTCATTATGGTGATGCTACAAGTTTCCACCATGATTAGGCATGGCTTAGGCTAGCGGCCCAGGCGTTTCTCTAACACAAAATACATAACTCCATGGACTTACAAGCTCCCTCTTTATTTCACACCAGCAACATCCATAGACAAAAGAGCATGATATCAACTGAGTACAAAGTACAAGTGCAATGTTGAAAACGTTACCCATGACAGCATGGTTCTGCTAATTCCAACATATAAGTGCAAGCATATACAACTTAGATGACACAATGGTTCAAGTTTATTAGGGGCAAAGAATAAAAAGTGTGTCATCAAGTTTGTGAGGGCTTTAATCACTAAGTTTTCACATAACAAAATACTTTTTAATTGGAAGATAGCTAAAAACAAGAATATACTTGGAATGGTGTAACACACCATGCATAGGAGTTTATAGTGGACACTTTGGAATAACTTGGTTTCTTGGGAGTTGGAAGCATGAGTAGATCTTACTCATACAAGTGGAGGCTAGCAAAAGACTAGGAGCAACCAACTAAGAGAGCAATAATGGCCATAATCATGCAGAGCGACAAAACATTACTAATCAAAGCATAAAGTGGTACTACAAGTCAAGGACTAAATGATCATAGAGGCTATGGCGACTGGTTCATTGTCATAACATGGTGTGACAATGTGCCAAGTCAACCCAAACAAAGCATCAAAGGAGAATACCACAATACTATGCTTTTGTTTGCTAAAACAACGCATGATTCCTTCAAGGCACATTAAGAAATACCAATTGTTTGGAACAAGTAATGCTACAACAATAATCACTAAGCATAATGTCAAAGCAACATCTAGCATGCCATGATACAGTCTAAGTCACAGTCTAAACAAGCTCCCTTTTGTACCACTATAACATGAAACTTTCTACTCTTTTCTAACACCAATCGACTTATTTGAAACAACTCACAAAGATAATAATCAATAAAGATCAGTGAGTTTGTATCACCAATCCACAAATAAGAACTAAAAAAGTTCTAAGCAGAACCAGAAGAAAACTAGGGCTCAACACAGTGCTAGCAAAAGTGAACACTCACGGAACAATAAGAATGAAAACTAGAGTGTTCTAGGCAATGAAAATAGAGTGCGTCTTTCTTCAAAAGAAGTGTGTTTTAATCAACCAACTTACTCAATAAAACTAAGCAAAATAAAATTAAAAACAAAAACAAAGATGCTCCAAGAACAACACAACAGTGTATGAAACAATAAAAACGAAGTGTCTAGAAAGACCTGAGATTTTTATTGATGAAGAAGGGGATGCCTTGGGCATCCCCAAGCTTTGACGATTGTACCACTTGAATATTTCTTGGGGTGACACGGGGTGGCATCCCCAAGATTGAGCTTTTGTCCATTCTTCATCTCATTACATCATTCTTTCTCTACACCTGAAAATTTTCCTTCATACAAAACCTCACACAATCTTCATTAGCAACATTAGTGGATTCAAAAGATAATAGACCCTTGGGACTAGCTTTAGAACAACAAAACTTACACTAAAAACACAAGCTACTGTAGCAATTCCTTCAAAAAGTTCAATTTCCCAAAAATAACCCAAAAAAGGAATCAATAAGAAGCAAATGCAAATAATGGCAGAAATCTGTCAAAACAGACTAGCAGGTATAAACCATTTTTTTTGAAGACCTTTTGTTGCTCAATTAAAAAAGTGTTGAACTAACGAAATTTATCTAAGATACTGGATGATTTATTCGTATAATATCAGCTCAATCCGACATACAGATATTCCTCACGAATTTTTATAGTGGAGCATAAAAATCTGTTTCGGGACAGCAACTCCCCAAATCTTACTTCCCTCTCATTAGAGGTTATTCTTGGCACAAAAAGCAAATAAAAAGGATAAGGAGAGGTAATTATTTAAGTAATAACTTCTAATACTCAAGAAAACTCTTGGGTTATCTCCCAAAAATTACTTTTATTTAACGCCTTTTAAGTTAGGCATGATAGTTTGAGAAGATGCTCACAAAAGAAATATTAGTTGAAGTAAAAGAGATCATCTAGAAGCAAATATCAAAACACATTTAAGTCTAACACACTTACTATGCATAGGAATCTTGTAAAGAAACAAGTCATTAAAGCACAAAGCAACAAGCATAGGAAAGCAAAACAAATGCAACTTCAAAATGTTCAACATAAAGAGGAGAAACTTAATATTTTTGAGATGCATAAAACCATGTTTCCCTCTCTCATAATAACTTTCAGTAGCATCATGAATAAAATTAACAATATAACTATCACATAAAACATTCTTATCATGAGCCACAAGCATAAAATGATTATTACTCTCCACATAAGCAAAGTCATTCTTATTAATTGTAGTGGGAGCAAATTCAACAAAATAGCTATCATTATTATTCTCATCACCATAATCATCAAATATAGGAGGCATATTGTAATCACAATAAATTTTCTCCTCAGTAGTAGGTGGACTTAAAATATCATATTCATCATTGTAATCATCATATATTGAAGGTTTGGTATCAACATAAGCAATAGAATAGCTATCTTCCAAAGCTGGAGGACTAAAAAGATCATTTTCATCCAAACTAGATTCCCCAAGTTTAGACGTTTCCATAGCATTAGCAACAATGGTGTCCAAAGAATTCATACTAATAACATTGCTATTAGCATGCAAATAAAGTTCCATAGGTTTTTTAATTTTCTCTTCAAACACTTCATGTCCTAACTCAAGATAAACACTATAGAGCTCTCTATTTTTTTTTGTTTTCCATTAAGCCTAACTAGTGAAAACAAGAAACAAAAACACAAAATTGCAGGATCTAAAGAAAATAACTTCGAGCACTCACACCGGAGGATGTGAGTACCTTTTACCTTACCTCCCCGACAACGGCGCCAGAAAATAGCTTTGATGGAGCTTGACGTGGAGGAAAGGTAAAAGAACCAAAACCTCCCCGGCAACGACGCCAGAAAATAGCTTGATGTCTACGCACTTCTATTCTTGTAGACAGTTGTTGGGCCTCCAAGTGCAGAGGTTTGTAGAACAGCAGCAAGTTTCCCTTAAGTGGATCACCCAAGGTTTATCGAACTCAGGGAGGAAGTAGTCAAAGGTATCCCTCTCAAGCAACCCTGCAATCAAGATACAAGAAGAATCTTGTGTCCCCAACACACCCAATACACTTGTCAGGTGTATAGGTGCACTAGTTCGGCTAAGAGATAGTGAAATACAAGTGGTAACGGTGCCAGAAAAGAGCTTCTGACTTGTTGTTGACGTGGGAGAAACTAAAGGCAAACTGAAATAAAGATGGAAGCAAGCAAAGATGCAACAGATCTAGATGCAAACGGTGTTTCAATGTTTACAAACAAGGCCTAGGTATCATAATTTCACTAGTGAACACTCTCTCATATAAATATCTTATCTTTATGATACTACTCTTAAACTACTCTCCGGTTGGATACTCTAATCCATGGTAGGGCTATAACATCACACCTCAAAGTTTGCCTTTCCCAATCTAGATAACCCCACACTGTCACCTTGAGCGCTAGATGGTTCCAACAAACACCACAATTTCATAAAGACATCCAACTCCAAATATAACTCATGATAAATATGTATATAATCTAGCTTAAGTGCCACACATGGCATGCACGCTGTCACTTTCACACGCGTGGGGAAAAGCATAGATTTATTAAAGCACGATGAGTATTTATGTAGACTCTAGCCTAAGTGCCATCATGGCGTGCACGCTGTCACTTTTACACACATGGGGAGAGCAGAAATCTATAGAAGCACTTGAGTAGCAAGGTAGATCTACTTGATTATGAAACTCATGACCACAACAAGATCATGCATAGAGAGAGATATGAACACATAGCTACCGGTAGAGCCCTTAGCCTCGAGGAAGAACTACTCCCTCTTCATCATGGGAATCAACAACGATGATGAAGATGGTGGTGGAGTCAATGGAGACGGCTCCGGGGGCACTTCCCTGTCCCGGCAGGGTGCCGGAACAGAGACTTTCTGTCCCCTGAATCTCCCCTTCGGTGGCGGCGGCGTTGTGGAGGTTTTCATGGATTTCCGCTAGATTATTTATGGTTTTTGGGTCGGAGGCTTCTTATAGGCGAAGGAGGCAAGGTCGGTGGAGGTCCAGGGGGACCACACCCCCTGTGGGCTCCACCAGGGCTGGCCCGCACCTAGGGGGTGCGGCCACCCTGGTGTCCTCCTACACCTCTGCTTCGTGGTTCCGTGTTGCTCTGGGAAAATAATGACTTTGCCTTTTGTCCCGTCCAATTCCGAGAATATTGATTTTCTGCCTTTCTGGAACCAAAAACAGAAGAAAACAGGCAAATGGCACTATGGCTTCTTGTTAATATGTTAGTCTAGAAAAACATATAAAAACACCTCAAAGTGTAGACAAAGCATAAGACAAATGATACAAAACAAGCATGGAACATCAAAAATTATAGATATGTTTCCGACGTATCACTAATCATAATAGTTTAAAACTTTCTTGTGGAATGGGACAATATATTTCTCCAACCTTGATGCTCTCAATATTCTCAATAGAATTCAGGCAAAAACACTTAGCAACCTTCTTGGGGAAATAAATAGTATGCTCTTTTTCATTAATATTAAAAGTTACTTTTCCTTGATTACAATTGATGACAGCACCTGCAGTATTAAGAAAAGGTCTCCCAAGAATAATATACATATTAACATCTTCAGGCATTTCAAGCACAACAAAGTCAGTTAAAACCAAGCAATTATGAGCCACTTTAACAGGAACATCCTCACATATACCAACAGGAATAATAGTTGACTTATTAGCCATTTGCAAAAATATATAAGTAGGTATAATCTTTTCTAGCCGGAGTCTCTTGTAGAGATTAAAAACATAACACTAACTCCAGATCCCAAATCACATAAAGCAGTTCTAACATAATTATTCTTAATAGAGCAAGGCATAGTTGGTATACCTGGATCACCAAGTTTCTTTGGAACGTTACCATTGAAGGAATAATTAGCAAGAAAATTAGAAATTTTCTCATTAGGAATCTTCCTTTTATTAGAGACAACATCCTTCATATACTTTAAATAAGGAGGCAACTTAATAGCATCAGTCAAAGGAATTTGCAAAAATAAAGGTTTCATCCACTCACAAAACTTGTTATAGTGTTCTTCTTCCTTTGACTTATGTTTCTTATTTGGAAAAGGCATAGGTTGCTGCACCCAAGGTTCTCTCTCACTACCATGTTTATTAGCAATAAAATCTTCCTTAGTGTACCTAGTGTTCTTAGTGTGCTTCTCAGGTTCTTCCTCAACTTCCTCCTTATCAGGAGCATCATTTTATCATTACCACTCTCAGTTTCAGCATCAGAGACAGATATACTATTAGGATCTACAACAGGTTCAGAGGGTTCCTCAACTATTTTGTGTCTCTTTTTATTTCTCTTACAAGGACTACCACTACTTTCACCTTGCTGAGAGTCTTGCTCAATTCTTTTAGGGTGTCCTTTAGGATATAAAGGATCTTGAGTAGCTATATCACTCCTAGTTCTAATTCCATAAGCATGTTTATCTCCTGAGGCATTAACTAGCATATCCTTTTGTACCTTAGCAAGTTGATCAATTTGGGTTTGAACCATTTGAAAGTGTTTACAAAGCATTTTAATATCATTAGCAGTTCTTTGTACAATATATTTCAACTCATTAATAGCTCTAGAGTTCTCCAATAAATGATTTTGAACTTGTTTATTAAAATTACCTTGTTTAACAATAAATGTGTCAAGTTCCTCTAAGCATTGATCAGGAGGCTTACTATAGGGAATATCACCTTCATCAAAGTGGAGGGAGTGTACCTCAATAGTAGATGAGTGGGGAATTGGATTACATATGTCACATCCCAAATTTTAGATTTGGTACTGCATATCATTCATGGCATTGCATCATGATCATCCTTGCAAAATTTCGGGTTGAAAAGGTTTTGACAAAGCAAACCACTTGCATTTGCATTTTGACACCTACACTTGAACGCTTGGTTTTGCCATGCCTTTGACAAAACTTACATATTTTTAGTGTATGGATAGCTCAGGTGCATAGAGGGTTCCGCTAAGAACCCGTAGCACTTTGATTCACCCAATTCGGAGCTCCGTAGCAAAATTTATGCGAATCTGAATTTTTGCCTAAAAATCTGGACAATTTTTGTCAAATTTCAGTTAAGAAATTCATCTGAGAAAAAGAAAAATAATAAAGGAATAAAAAGAAACGGCGCCAGACACTTCTTGGGCCACCCACTGGCCCCGGTAGCGGCCAGCGGAATGCCAGCTGCCGCCACGCGCTGTGGCCACGCGGCCTGACCACCGCCAATGGGCCTGCCAGTCTTGAGCCGGCAGGCATGGACGCCAAGGCCGACTTGGCCGCGACCTCGCCTCCCCTCGCGACCCAGCGACCTCCCCCTTATACCCTAGCCGCCCCTCTACGCAACCCCTAAACCCTCGCCCTCTCTCTCGCCCTCAATCTCCGATGATTTCTCGCCGGAGTTAACTACCGCTGCCGGTAACAGCCGCCGGCGCCGCCCATCTCGCGACCCGTGACCTCGCCCACCGCCGCCCCTCCTTTTTCTTTCGCATACCGCGAGCACGCCACGCCACCGCCGCCGCCGCTCCAGCTTGACGCCGCCGTCGCCACCGTGCCCACCTACCAACGCCGCCGCCACGGGAAGCTCCGCCACCACGCCTCGACCCGTCACGCCCACCGTCGGGACTCGCCGGAGCCGCCGCCACCGACGCCACCCGCCGCCGCCGGTGAGCCCTCCCCTCGCGTGCCTCCCCGGCCGCTTGATCTCGATCCAACGGTCTAGAGGGACCGTTGAAAAGTCAACCCAGGGCGCTGACCCAGTCAGATCCACGTCAGCCGCCACGTGGGCCGGTCAACTGTCAAAGTTTGACTGCGAGTTTTTAAATTGATTTAAACGGCAGAAATTGACTAAAACTTGCAAAATTCATATCTTTAGATCTACTGGGCCAAAAATTACAAATAAAATATGTGTAGATTCAGTAACTCACGTAGAATCTTGCTGTACATTTGTTTTACACTTTTAAAGCAAGGTTTTGTCCTGAATAATTAAATGAATTAATGCCCCTTTTATAGTAATAAATTCATAAGATAAGTTCTGTAACTCCAAAAATTGCAAATAAGATGTCCCTGGAATCAGTAGATCAAGAGGAATCTCAAAGTGAATTAAAAAGTTAGGCTTACTGTAATAACTTTTGCAAAATCTATTTAAAGGCTTACTGCAGTATTTTAATTACTCAAGGAGTTATATATATCCTTTTTGAGAAATTCCAATTGGTACTGTTCGTATTTAGAGTTGCCTACACAGTAGAAATTTTCCAAGATTTTACAAACAGTATGTTAGCAGTGGTGAATTATTTAGTTTCTAGCTCTATTATTGAACATTATAAATTGCATACTTGTTTTCTTTGCACTAAAATAATTTCCATGCATGCATACAGTAGCTATACTGAATAAGATTATGTGATGCTGCTGTAGCATCAATCCACTTGTCATGCATGCATCTTGCATCAACCTTGTTTGCATATGATTGTGGATGGTTTGTTTATGATTGCAATTGTGTCGTGTAGATTGTGACGAGTGCAACGCTTGCTCGTGTGTGGATTGTTCTTCGGACCGCTACAACCAAGGCAAGTAGATGCTACCTTGTTCATGATGATGTCCTACTATTTTCAATGCATTGTTGTGTATTTTGTATTTGCATGTATAGGATATTACTATCGCTATGCTATGTCCTATTATGTGGTAGGGCCTTCCTTGTAGATGAACCATCGTTGGTAGATGTGCTTAGCCATGCTATAATGAACGAGGGCTGGGTTACATCACTACAAGTTGTTTCTAAAAGTGTTGGTTTGTGAAAACTAAAACAACTTAATCAATGAATCTCCTGGGTGTGATGGGATTGATAATTTTTGGTGGTATCATTGCGGAAAGGCACCCAGGAATCAAGAGAAAATGATTGGCTTCTTTATTTTGTAGCTTACGTGTACCACCATGTGCCAATAATGAAATGGGCGGTTGGTTGGACTCAGTAGGTTGTGGTAACTCGAATCCGCGTATCCAGAGATGTAGAATTTTGGTAGGTTGGACCGGTGCGCGTCGGGATTGGGGAGCTACTTCCCAAACGGTCTCTTCTTGGACTTCTCCCTATCATCACCCAAAATGAGAGTGATGGTACGAGCTGGGCTGGCCAAGTCACATGGGTAAAGTGTACTAACCCCTGTAGGGTGTATAATCTAATCGATTAGCCGTGTCCCCGGTTATGGACGTCTGAGTTGCTTGATATTGAACCCATGACATGTTTCTCGCTCATTCTAATTTCATAATTGCTTTAATGTTGTTGGGTTAACTTAATTGGGATATTTTCAAAGAAAATCAAAAACTGTTTATGAAAGTAGGACAAAGATATTTGCAAATGCAAGCTAGCCACATCTCCACTTGCCAAATATGCATGTAGATGTTAGCACTATTTTCTCCTTTAATAGCTCTACTTGCCATACATTCCATGTATTGACCCTTCGGGGCTGCTACGTTCCATGTTGCAGGATATTCCGATTCTGAGTAATCGATTTAGGCCACGGTACTCCACTCGACACTTGTTCACTTGTGGGCAATTTGAAGAATGGAGGATTTATTATGTTTATGTTGCTAATTGAATAATTTGATCTAGCCTTGATCTAAGCCTTTATTGTAATAATGGTACTCTGGATCTTCGTTATTTATGATACACGGATATTTTGCTATGTTATTCATCTTATTCTATTGTGGGCCAATGAACCGATCCAGGGATTGGAATGTCACATAGAAGCTACGGTCTTTTTAGAACCGTAGTGTTACAAGATGGTATCAAATCCCGTGTGTCGACTGTAGGATCGTGACCTAGGTTTGGATTAGGAAGCCATAGAATTATTAGAGCTTATATTAACTTTGTCTTTCATCTTATGCCTTTCACCCTCGTAAATTCTTACCATATGCTATTATCACACTTTACTCTTTTAATTGATAGATGGGAGAACTCAGGACTGAGTATGCGACCATGGAGTCACCAAGGCCCTTTGCAAGACAGTTAGCATAGCTCTCGCAGTCATTGGGATTGCCACTGCCCATGTTCAAGGGAAGGAGGCTGTAAACCTATGGATATGGTGAGGATGCATGGGAGATCACCACTTCCATCTTCAGGGATGCCGCCTTGCCAAACCCTTTGCATCTGATCTACACCAAGACCTACTGCAACTGGGGACTTGGAATAAACTTGGCCTTGCATGAAGCCCTGTCTTGCCAGTGCCATCTTGTCCGACACCTGCTGCCAGCAGATTCATCCTACCGTGACTACGAGAGGCGTGATGAAGATGGGAACATTGTGGTTACCCCGGGCGACAGGAACAACATGCCGCCCCGTCGGAGGCATATAGAGGACATGGAAAGGGAGAATGGAGCTCTAGATGAGAAAGTGATGATGGGAAATGAGATAGCAGATGTTGCCAGCAATGGTATGGTGGTCCAGGGACAGGAGATAGACACCTTGCATGAAGCTGTGGATGTTCTGAAGAATGCCCTGATAGGCAGGGATGCAACCATATCACAGCTTGATGGGACCGTGCATGAAAACAATCAGACCATACAACAGCTGCAAGGTACCGTCCAGGAAAGGGACCAGACTATTGAAGATATGGCAGCCCAGATTGCCGCTCTCCAAGCACAGCTAAATCCACCCTCTAATGATGACAATGGAGATGATGGCAACAATGATGATGATGATGACAGTGGGAACGACGATGATGATGAGGACGAGGATTATGATGATGGAGACGATGATGGTGGAGGAGATGAAGCTGTTGCAGCTGCAGCAGAGAATGAAGAAGAAGAGGAGGATCCAGAAGAGGTGGAGTTTGAGATTTCAAGTGATGACACAGGAGAGGTTTATACTCCGCCGCGATGGTTGGATCGTGGACAGAAGCGCCAACGCATGAGTGCAAGGACCTACCGCAACCTCTTCAAGAAGTAGATAGAAGTCCACCAATTAGTCTTCGTTAGGTAAAAATCGATAGGATTAGTCTCGATCGATGTAAAACTTAATTAATGTTATTTTAAGAGTGTTTAGTTTCTTATTTGTGTACTCCAATATCCCAGGATCATTTGTGCGAATTTTATGGAAGAGTTATGGCAAGTTTGGTTAATATCTGACTTATTCCTGTTGCAGTTTTCTGCTAACACAGCAGTACTGTATGGATTTTCATATTTTACTGGTATCTGGGAAAAATCCGAAAAAATAGGGTTGGTTCGAAACTCTCTGTACTGTATGCACAAAATTCAGCAAAAATTACTGACGAGTTTAAGTCAGGTAGAAAATTCGTGAACACTGCTGGACTGTTCTGGCAGATTCCTGTTTTTAATGCCTTGTTGATCTATTGTGTAGATAACCATTGCCAACTCTTCTAAAAACTATTTCAGTAGGTATATACTGCTAGGATAACCCCTGTGATGTTTCTGGATCATTTGCTTGTTGATGTGTTGCTTGCTTGAGATTGGCTGTGATTGTTTTGTTGTTGTTTGGTCATAATGCATGGGTAGAATCCTGTTATCGTAATCGATTCTTTCTAAGATTACTTGTGCTGAACCGCAGATGCCTCCCTGCCGTCAATCCACTGAGTTGGAGCAGATCATGGCAGCTCAGGCACAGCTGACCCAAGTTATGACCCAGTTCATGGAAGCTCAGAACAACAACAACAACAACAACAACAACAATAGGAACAACCAGCCTCAGGGAGATGCTCTCACTAGGTTTCTGAGGCTAAGGCCAGCTAAGTTCTCTACTGCAACGGAGCCGATGGTTGCTTTCGACTGGTTGCATTCAGTCAACAAGGATCTAGTAACTGTTGGGTGCACTGATGCTGAGAAGGTGAGATTTGCCGCTCACCTACTGGAGGGACCAGTCGCTTCGTGGTGGGACACTTTTCATATTACCCACCCGCTGGACACTGTGACTTGGGCAATGTTTGAGGAAGGTTTCAGGACCAACCACGTGTCTTCAGGAGTTCTGAGCCTGAAGAGGAAGGCATTTCGCAACTTGCGCCAAACCAACCGCACCGTGGCTGAGTATATTGAGGAGTTCAACAACCTGTCTCGTTATGCACCTGAGGATGTTGACACTGATGCCAAAAGGAGGGAGAGGTTCCTGGATGGCCTCAGTGATGAGCTTTCAGTGCAGCTGCTGGTGGTCTATTGCCCCACTTTCCAGGAGCTTATGGACAAGGCCAGAATTTTAGAAGGGAAGCACAAGCAGGTGGAAAACCGCAAGAGAAAGAGTAGCAATCACCACTCTGGTTCTCACCACAAGTCTCGCACTTCTTATGATGGATACTCCAAGAATGGAGGGAGTGACCATGGGCACCATGGGAGCCATGACCGCCACCACCATGGAGGCGATGGACATCGCCATGATAGCCACAAGAGCAACCGCCACAGCCACAAGGGAGGACACACTCACCATTCTGGAGGACACCGTGGACATGACCGCAACCGTGATCGCAACTTCGTGAAGAAGGATCTGAGTGAGGTGACATGCTTCAAGTGTGGCCAGAAGGGACATTATGCAGATAACTGTCCGGAGAAGAAAGGACTGAAGCCAACCAACAACCAGAAGGCCACAGTGAACCACATGAATGTGGAGGAGATCCCGGATGAGCCTGATCTTGTGATTGGTAAGTTTCCAATCAACACTCACCCTGCACTTATACTTTTCGATACTGGTGCATCGCATTCATTTATATCAAGGGAATTTGTGGATAAGTATAAGTTACCTACGGAGTCTATGAAAGATTCTATTAGAGTAAGCTCACCTGGAGGAGATATCATAGCTAGCGCGGGATGCCGCGACTTAACTGTGAGGATTGGAGCACACAATTTTATTGCACATCTGGTAGTTTTGGAATCACAAGATCTAGATGTAATACTGGGTATGGACTGGATGTGTAACTACCTCGGTGAATTACGCTCCTAGTTACAAGCCTGGATGAGCGGAAATGGTTGAAATAGTACGGTGGGGCCCAAATGCCACTCACAGGTAGACCTTTCGGCCGTCCCAACCATTTCCAAACATCGGGACACGAACGGGCAGCGTAATCGGCAGGCGAAGGGATCAACTACATACACAAATGAGTATGTATGCAAGCCACCATACAACAGTACATCAGAGCCATTCCATCTAAAAGAAATAGAAATATTGGAACGCCATACGGCAAGATCCAAACATCCTAGATATATATAATAGTTTAGGATATCTCCTCATACATCAAACATCAGAGTATCAGGCGGAAGCGGCAACAAGATCCGAGTACGGATAAGAAGCAAATTGGCATAAGATGCCCCATAAAATAAACACATCCCGCCCACAGATCTCACGGATCCCCGTTCCCGGAATCTCTACACCGAATGATCGTTGTCCACATCGTCCGTCTCCTCCACCCAATATCCATCTTGTGAGTGCACCTGTTTATCTGAATCAAATAATTTATCGTGTGAGACCCTAGGGGTACTCAGCAAGTCTTTATGCCTCTAAAGGGGACACAACCTGGGGTGACGCAATTGTAGCAAAAGATAAACCCTAACAATTCTATAGATACTCGCTAACCATCCGCCTAACCAAAGATAGACGGATGTCCGTGAATTAAAGACAACAGTTATAACGGTAATATTAACAGATCCATCCTCCTCCTCGCTTACCAACGAGGAAGCGGATTTAACAACCCCCATCCGCTGGCAGTTTTATTATCCATTCCATGAGTGTTGCACTATTTACTAGTCATTGTTTAGTCAAGTTAAAAGCGGTACTTTAGTTATGCTTGTCTATGATCGAGAAACTGCTCCAAGTCGTCCATAACCGCGGACACGGCCAGAAAGTTTTACCTGCGGTGCACAAATAGCAACACACACTCGATCAACCTCGGAAAAACCAAATCAAAACCCAACGAGGCTTTCACGACAAAGCAATCACGAGATTCAGAAATATTTAGGGCCACCCATTAAGTATACCATAACGGTTAGTGACTTGAGACGGACTCAAGGTTTGTGGGGACGGTCAGAAACGATCGGGAACCCGAAAATGTGAGTGGGCTTGTCGATACATACGTGTCACGGTCCTAACGAAGCAGTGCTCCTCGCACAATCGTAAATAAAGCGTGAAAGCATGGCATAAGTACAGGATAGTAAATAAAACCTCAAACTAGTTTGTGGCCCCAAGAAATAAGAATGAATCAAGCTCGCTCGGGGGTCCCATAATCCTCCGGATGTGGATAGCGAATATTCAAGGAACATGAATCAAGTACTCGGGGTCCCACGGACACAAGTGAGCATGAAAACCAAATAGCGATATTGCTCACCGGTGCCACTTTCATTAGTTATCCCATACTACTCAAAGTTAAGTTGTTTAGGTACCTTGTTATCCATCGACACTCACATACCCTACACATCTGTTCTACGACTCGCATGGCTCAAACAACTCCGTAGTAATGGCTCATGGGATGGAGGAACAAGCTTGGGTGGGGTTTAAAAGTAAAAGCTATGCAAGATTTGGGATTCAGTTTAATGCAATCGACTCGATGATGCAAGAATAAGATATAGGCAATAGGTCTGTATGTATGCAAGCATGTGGTAGTGCTTGCACAGCTCAGCTTGAAGCGAGAGAAGGATGGGTAGTGCTCTGGTTTCTTGATATATCCCCGCCTATTCATTCGAAGAAGAACCAAACAAACAAGGGCCAATATAAATAAAGTGCACAAGCATAGGAATTAAATGCGACAAGCAAACAATCATGCCATGATGAATGATGCACAATTTGCATGGCAATAGAGTAGCATGGCATGGGTGAGGTGTAGAATACAAGAAATAAACATTTTATTGAGTCTTAATCATATTTTATACTCAATTAAGTTGCTGTTTACATTATATTTATATGATGCATGCTGCAATTCAGAACATGGAATTCATAAACAGAAAGGTCTCGTCGAGCTGATCATTTTAGACATATTATATGTCAAATTTGGAGTTATAAAACAAAAGTTATTAATTAATTAAAAAAAGGGCATTTTATTGTAATTTTAATCAACTTGAAATTTAAAGTGTTCAAAATATATTTTGAAGGGCATATTTGAAATCCTCACATTTTTCTGATTCAAAAACATATATTATTTGTATTATTTGGATTTGTCATTTTAAACCCATATTTAAATCAAATAGATTAAAGAGGGGTCAAAGTCAAAGGTTTGACTAGATAGAGTCAACTCTGGTTAAATTTGAAAACATGGTTGAGTTTATAATTGAAAAACATTCATATTTCATTTTATATTTTTTTCCAAATTCAAAACATTTCAAAAGATATGAATCATTTAAGTTATAAACATTTCCTAAATTTATTTGATTTCAGGAAAACTCTGGCGATTTTCCTCACTCAGGGACATACTACCCACCATCAATGACATGTGGGGAGAGGACAAAAGGGGGCCACGGCAGCGCTGGGCGACGTGGTAGTGACAAGTGGCGAAGGGGAGGACGGCGGGTTGATGTTCTCAAAAGGGAAGGGGCTTATTTGCAAAACCTTCTGGAGGATGCTGTCGATACTGAAGATTGAACCGAATGAATCTGCTAGCTGACTCGATCTTCGGAAGACGATGGAGACGATTCCCTCGAGAATTCCGGCATTCCACAAAAACAAAAGACGGAGAGGGTTCAACAAACTACAAGTTTCCTACAGGGAGAACTCGACGAAGATCAACAAGGCGCCGGTAAAATTGACGCGAACAGGGTGGCGGTGGGGTGTGGGGGCTTAACCTGTCGGCCGACTCTCTCTGATCCTACGAACACCTGCGCGCACGGCGGAAATTGGCGACGAGGCGAGATACTGGCTAGCAGGGAGGACAAAGGAAGGAGGGGAATCAGAGCGGGGCCTCACCGGAAGGTCGTGATCGTGCTCGACGCGGTCGGAGGAGGACTAGGGCAGCCGGAATCGACCATGCACGACGGTGGCCGAAGCTATTGTTGAGGACGATTCCATCGCGTGCGAAGACTCCCAGCTCGATTCCTTTCACCAGGGCAAAGAGGAGGACCTGACGGAGACAGGGCCGTGATCATCTCGGCTTGAGGGCGACCATGGAAGCAGGGCAGCGGTTGTTGGGCCACGCAGAGATAAAACAAAAACTTTTCCTCTAACGTGGTGATCCCAAGACCTAGCTGAGGTAGAAGGCCACGAGGTTTACCACTAGACGCGCGGTTGCGGATTACTGATGAAGCGCGTCAGTTGATGCAGTGCAGTCCTCACGATCCGATCGTCCTGGTGATCGCACGACACCTCTGCTGGTATCCACATTATGAGGAGGGCCGCGGCGAATCGCTAGGTTCGTTACGGCGGCCGGACTGTGGAGCTAGGGTTTCAACACATGGAATGACCTAATCGAACAACGATTAACCTTTCCGGTTCTCGTGCTCCACTATATAGGGAGTGAACGTGGGCTCGCTGCGACCCATTCACTAAAGCCCATATAAAACTAGTCACCGTGAGTCCAACTCACTAACTCGATCTAATCTGGTTTAGGTCCAACCCAACCAGATTATATGATTTGGATCCAATCCAACCTGCTCCCGCTCTTAAGTGTGTGACCCATGAGCTCATGGTTACTTGGACACGATTTGAGTCCAACTCACAATCGATCAATCGCATCGGCTCCTAGCGAGCATCGATTCCCAAGTACCAAAGAGTCATGACGACTTGCCTTTCCAATGCGACTTACGCCCGAGTCCCTTTTGCCTCACGATATACCTTGTCGGACTATAGGCGAATATATGTCATCCTTAAATAGTCCAACTCTCTTCTCGATCCGAGATAAGTGATTCACCCGACTAACTCTTAGCCGATCGCCTCGGTTAACACTTAACCAGTCGCGCATGGCCATGCTTTCGAATCATATCTCACGAGAGGGCCCGAGAATATCTCTCTCGAGTGGAGGGCAAAATCCCATCTTGGTTATTCACATCACGCAGCTTGATTCTCATCGACCCGAACTCGCCTTTATAAGCGCCCGATTCGGATCAGCGTTTGATGTAACCTAAGTCGGTGATCCTCAACTCGGACTATGCAACAACCTCAGTCTAAGGATTACATTGATTGAGATATACAAATGACAACTTAGTTCGTTGTACCTCAATATGGGTCAATCCGACTCGCTAAACTCTTTAGCCTAGTCTGTGTAAGTTGGAATAGCATCTCCATGCCCATGACAAGTGGAACCGAGTCATCAAGCCAACTTTCACATTGGTCTAAGTTGTGTGTCCAGCACAACCTCAATGACCAAGGATATTTAGTACAAACAACATGAATGCATAGTTCCACAACTGAATCACATATTCAATGATACACATCAGATGTTTATACAAGGACTACTTAATAACTTTATGAATATTATGGGAAATCTCATCATACATGATTGCCTCTAGGGCATATTCCCAACAGCGGTGAGGTCATGCTCGGTTTCCTCTCTGGTCTGGAGAACTCGAAGAGAAGAGAGGGAGGCAGATAGCAAGGAACCGGCGGCGTGGGGAAGGGATAAAGGGAGAAGCTAGGGTTCCAAGGCTCGATCTGGGGATGGATAAGAAGGGCAGGTGGTGACGCGGCTGACGGGAGGCGACGGCCGCCTGCTTCCTTCCGTGAGTTGCAGAGAGGGGGGAGGCCGACAGAGGAAGAGAAACAGAAGACGGCGACGGGGTGAAGGGGTACTGGGCCATGAAGTGGGAGAGAAGGACCCCGAGTGGGCCTTGCTTCAGCAGGATGCCGCCTGGGCTAGGTGGCTGCTGCTGCTCCTCTCTCACTATTTTTTCTTTATGCTCTATTTACTATTTATTTGTTGTTGTTTGTTTGTTTAAAATCCAAACAAGTTACTAATTCAAAACCTTTTGAACTTTGTAGGAGCATTGGAAGGAGGTTTCGGGAAACAAGTTAGATGAGAGGGAACAAGATTAAGAGGGGAGATGATGCCCACATACATAATAGGTGTATGTGTCTATTTGGAATTTTACTAGGTTAGGGTTTTAGTAAAAGAACAAAACTCTTTTTCCAAAATATTGGACCCTAACAATGGCCCTGGATTGTATAAAACAAGATAGGATACAAAGAGGGAGAGAGATGAGATGAGAGATGATCCACTCAAGAATTCAAAGAAAAACAAAGGAGGACCAAAGTTGGAGAAGGTTGCATGGCCCATGCAAAAATGATAATTGCCATGATTAAAATATTGTGAAAACAAAATAATTATTCATGGCATTTATACATATGCATTCCAAAATATGGGGTAAGGGCCAAGCTAAGGAAGTGAAAGGATGCCCCATGTGGAGTAGATGGGGATGACCATATTTGAATAAAATGGGACATGCTAGTGTGTATGTGCCACTAGGCATTTAGTAAGCCCAAAAATATCCCAACATGATAATAACCCCAAAACAACCCCTATGGAAGCTAGAAAAAGGTTCCACTCACAAGGCATGCAAAGGTGGCCATGTGGCTCTCATAAACCAATAATGTGGAAACAATATGGTGCATGTATGAGAGCATGTGGAGATAGAATTGGATCCATCCCAACCCACATGAGCTAGAGGTAAAACCAAATAAGTGCAAAGCTCATATTTAGTTGGATGGTGGAATTTTAAGGTGGTGGCAGAGAAAGGTGATGGAGTTAGTAAAATATATGCCCCCAACTCAACTTGGGCATTTAAACAATATATCAAGAACCAACTACAATATCAAGAGGAAAATACAATTTACAATGCATATGAGAGAAGAACCAACACAAAAAGGGTTTTATATGATGCTCAAATGCAAGGTGGCATGATGACATGAGCATGATATAATTATGATGCAACAATTATATATATGAAGTAGCCATTATATAGACTAGGCTAGTAGCATTGCAATTGTTAGACAATTGGGATGCTACAACTCTCCCCCACTAAACAAGAATCTCGCCCCGAGATTCCTAGGAAAAAGAAAACAACACAAGGAGAGGCGGGTGTTCGAACGAAGGTGACCCTCACGTTCCCAAGTTGATGAACAACGGAATGGTGCGATCACTACACCTTGCAAAACTTTCTAGACTTGTTGCGAGTCTTGCGTTTTGCTTGAGAAACAACGGGATAGAAGAATTGAAGGATTGTCGTGAGACAAGAAGGATAGGATGGGCATAGCTCCGGTTTTCCTAAGAGTCATGATAAAAGAATATAACCACTTGTGAAAGAAAAGGAGAAGATGATGTATCATGGATAAAGAAAGACACACCGTTAAGATTAAAGATTTACTGATACGAGAGAGGATGAATCTTTATCTCGCCGGAAGAAAAAGAGTTAGATTGGAGAGGTTTGAACCACTATGACAATAGCATCGTATCTTCTCTCGGATTTGAGAAATTGAGTTCGGAAACAATATTGCCTTCAAACAATAGAGTCCCTTGATAACAACAGAAAGATTTAGTTAGACATCGTCGGATTAGATTCTTGTTGCGCCGGTAAGAACCAAGGGTCACGCAATTTAGGTGCGCATATATAACTTCCAGAGATGGATGTGAAGCCAGATCATGGTGGAATCCCGAGAAGCAAAGAATATGGAGGATCTGGAGTTTATTGTAGAGATACTTATTGCTTTCTTTAGCCTTGAGGCTGATGCAATAGATTTGTGGCTGATGGCATCAACCATAATTGGCTTTACCACAGAAAAAGAATTGATGAAACAAAGAGAGAGATAGTTTCCTTTAATCTTGTTTGGGGATATCGAGCATCGGTAGAAAGACGAGGATAGAAAAAGGTTTGCGTTTGTTTCCACCAGATAATTGAGGATTTTGCTCCGTGTAGAAAGGGTGAGATCACCAACAAGAGATTATTGATTCCTTTCTTCGAAAGAGCACTCCGGAAAAAAACAAGGACGGAAGTAAAAGTATCAAGGGATAAAGGCCACTTCTAACTTCCGTGGAATGAGTGAAATCACATTAATTCACCAATTCAATGTACAAGAGCGAATGATAAGAGTAGTGGTATGGTATCTACTCCATCCCGCACTCAAAGCATTACTCCGCACATGAATAAGAAAATCATGCAATCCAACTACGAAAGCATCAAGGTGTTGGCAAAAACTCATAGAACTCCGTTAGAAAACAAGGATAGATGCAAACGATTCGCCGGATTCATAGATAGATAAAGATGATGATGTTGTTGTCATGTCGGAAGTACCAAGCCACCGGAAAGATATGAAGGAAGATTACGGAGACAACTGCAAGGTTCCACAGACAAAGAAAAAGATAGCACCACTTGAACCCAAGGAATACAAGATCTGGAAGGTCTTCATGGCCTCCGGTGGATTGAGCATAGACGATAGAGCGAGAGGGTTTCAAGGGATTACTTAACGAGATTGAGGTGAAAGAACTCCATGTTCTTCTTGAAAAGATTGAGAGAGATTTAGCAGTCTTGAGGAAATCTTCAGCGGAACGACGATGATAACTTGCCAACAAGGAACAACTCCGGATTGGTTGAAGATGGAGGATGGAATTAACAATGGACTTGCTGATTCCAGAGTTGAAGTAATGTATTTAGCAGAAGGACGTGGTCGAGATATGTGACTTCAAAAAGTCAGAATTCTCACTTTGAGACTTTGCACGGAGGCAGTGCTCACGAAGCTCGAGAGAAAGAGACACAGATGATCTTCCATGTCCTTCCATTGATATCGAATAGGCAAGCATATTATCAACATATACCACCATGGATTAACAAGATATTCCCAGATACCAAGTTCAAGAGGCGGGAGAACGAACAAATGCTCGAAACACTTTCTGATCTCAACGCTCTTTGAAAGATCAACGTTACGAGTAAGGATTCCTGTTGAAGAAGATGCGCTGACAGAATAGGTTAACTGGTCCTTCGGAAGAAAAAGAGATGTCACCTGGTTCACATTGTCGATCGGATCACCGGTTACAAAGATAAAGAGATCTTGGATAAGAACCGATGATAGCTCATACCTCAAGCAAAGCTATCAGAGACGAAAAGATGCAATTCCCTCGTATCCAGGAGAATTGTGCAGATATGGGGTTCAAAAGGATGTGCAGCATGATGGACAGATGATAGACCGTCGTAGTGCTTGGATAAACTCTGGATTGCCAAAGATGCTTGAATATGAATAGATATGATCGCGGTGTACTCAAAATCACAGGAGATAACCGTCACCATTTGGAGGATAGTGGTGATTGCATTTTCCATATTCCACTCAATCATTCAGATCGATATAACACTTATCATGAGTGGAATATAGCTATGCCGAGAACCAAATTACAATCACCAGCATCGGATCGACACATGTTATGTAATTAGCCCAAGAGAATTGGAGATGAAATAAAACTCTAGGATTAAGCGCTGGTGACAAAAGAATGAGTTAGCATGGACATGCTGATAAAAGGGAGATAGATAATGTTTCACACACGACTGAAAAGGAGTGTGGAAGCACAGATGTATCAAAGAAAATTTTTCCGCATTTTTCGGCATTAAAATACCAATAGATGTAAAAACTTATCAGGTAGCGATTAGCAACTGATGGTTTCACAGAATGTGGAGTTGCTAGAAGGAAGGACACCCTTAAGAAGATGGCACCGGTTAACAAGGAGTCAGATAGATCGCGCCGGTTTTCAAAAGCCTGTCAGTATGGAATGTACCAACAGTTGATAACCAAAGACAGATAAAGATAACATGTTGGATGCAACAGATAGACAAGGAATTACACACACACACACATTCTATGGTACTGCAGAAACCCAGAACACGTGAATCCTAGTTTGAATTTTAAGAAGAGGATTGAAAATGTTACACTTCCTTACCAGAAAAGGGTGGTGGGTGGGTAAGAAGAAAAGTGGAAGCAGTCCTACTCTCGCGTTTTGTTTTTCCCTAGTATACATAACTACCACAAATATTTGCTAGACTGAGAACGACCATTTGGCTGAGACCCTGAAGGGCGGGATGGCTCTGATACCAATTGTAACTACCTCGGTGAATTACGCTCCTAGTTACAAGCCTGGATGAGCGGAAATGGTTGAAATAGTACGGTGGGGCCCAAATGCCACTCACAGGTAGACCTTTCGGCCGTCCCAACCATTTCCAAACATCGGGACACGAGCAGGGGCGTGTCGGAGCGAAGGGATCAACTACATACACAAATGAGTATGTATGCAAGCCACCATACAACAGTACATCAGAGCCATTCCATCTAAAAGAAATAGAAATATTGGAACGCCATACGGCAAGATCCAAACATCCTAGATATATATAATAGTTTAGGATATCTCCTCATACATCAAACATCAGAGTATCAGGCGAAAGCGGCAACAAGATCCGAGTACGGATAAGAAGCAAATTGGCATAAGATGCCCCATAAAATAAACACATCCCGCCCACAGATCTCACGAATCCCCGTTCCCGGAATCTCTACACCGAATGATCGTTGTCCACATCGTCCGTCTCCTCCACCCAGTATCCATCTTGTGAGTGCACCTGTTTATCTGAATCAAATAATTTATCGTGTGAGACCCTAGGGTTACTCAGCAAGTCTTTATGCCTCTAAAGGGGACACAACCTGGGGTGACGCAATTGTAGCAAAAGATAAACCCTAACAATTCTATAGATACTCGCTAACCATCCGCCTAACCAAAGATAGACGGATGTCCGTGAATTAAAGACAACAGTTATAACGGTAATATTAACAGATCCATCCTCCTCCTCGCTTACCAACGAGGAAGCGGACGAACAACCCCCCATCCGTTGGCAGTTTTATTATCCATTCCATGAGTGTTGCACTATTTACTAGTCAGTTGTTTAGTCAAGTTAAAAGCGGTACTTTAGTTATGATTGTCTATGATCGAGAAACTGTGCTCCAAGTCGTCCATAACCATGACACGGCCAGAAAGTTTTACCCTAGGGTGCACAAATAGCAACACACACTCGATCAACCTCGGAAAACCAAATCAAAACCCAACGAGGCTTTCACGACAAAGCAATCACGAGATTCAGAATATTTCGTGGGCCACCCCATTAAGTATACCCGCAACAAAGTTAATGACTTGAGACGGACTCAAGGTTTGTAGGGACGGTCAGAACGATCGGGAACCCGAAAATGTGACTGGGCTTGTCGATACAAAAAACGTGTCACGGTCCTAAACAAAGTGCTCGCACAATCGTAAATAAAGCAGGAAAGCATGGCATAAGTACAGGATAGTAAATAAAACCTCAAACTAGTTTGTGGCCCCAAGAAATAAGAATGAATCAAGATCTGGCTCAGGGGGGGTCCCATAATCCTCCCGGATGTGGATAGCGCGAATATTCAAGGAACATGAATCAAGTACTCGGGGTCCTACGGGACACAAGTGAGCATGAAAAAACAAATAGCAGATATTGCTCACCGGTGCCACTTTCATTAGTTATCCCATACTACTCAGGTTAAGTTGTTTAGGTACCTTGTTATCCATCAGACACTCACATACCCTACACATGCTGTTCTACGACTCGCATGGCTCATGGGATGGAGGAACAAGCTTCGGTGGGGTTTAAAAGTAAAGGCTATGCAGTACTTGGGATTCAGTTTAATGCAATCGCGACTCGATGATGCAAGAATAAGATAGAGGCAATAGGTACTGTATGTATGCAAGCATGTGGTAGTGCTTGCCTGGCAGCTCAGTTGAAGCGAGAGAAGGATCTGGGTAGTGCTCCTGGGTTTCTTGATATATCCCCTGCTCAGCGTCTATTCGAAGAAGAACCAAACAAACAAGGGCCAATATAAATAAAGTGCACAAGCATAGGAATTAAATGCGACAAGCAAACAATCATGCCATGATGAATGATGCACAATTTGCATGGCAATAGAGTAGCATGGCATGGGTGAGGTGTAGAATACAAGAAATAAACATTTTATTGAGTCTTAATCATATTTTATACTCAATTAAGTTGCTGTTTACATTATATTTATATGATGCATGCTGCAATTCAGAACATGGAATGCATAAACAGAAAGGTCTCGTCGAGCTGATCATTTTAGACATATTATTTGTCAAATTTGGAGTTATAAAACAAAAGTTATTAATTAATTAAGAAAAGGACATTTTATTGTAATTTTAATCAACTTGAAATTTAAAGTGTTCAAAATATATTTTGAAGGGCATATTTGAAATCCTCACATTTTTTTGATTCAAAAACATATATTATTTGTATTATTTGGACTTGTCATTTTAAACCCATATTTAAATCAAATAGATTAAAGAGGGGTCAAAGTCAAAGGTTTGACTAGATAGAGTCAACTCTGGTTAAATTTGAAAACATGGTTGAGTTTATAATTGAAAAACATTCATATTTCATTTTATAATTTTTTCCAAATTCAAAACATTTCAAAAGATATGAATCATTTAAGTTATAAACATTTCCTAAATTTATTTGATTTCAGAAAAACTCTGGCGATTTTCCTCACTCAGGGACATACTACCCACCAACAATGACATGTGGGGCAGAGGACAAAAGGGGGCCACGGCAGCGCTGGGCGACGTGGTAGTGACAAGTGGCGATGGGGAGGACGGCGGGTTGATGTTCTCAAAAGGGGAGGGGCTTATTTGCAAAACCTTCTGGAGGATGCTGTCGATACTGAAGATTGAACCGAATGAATCTGCTAGCTGACTCGATCTTCGGAAGACGATGGCGACGATTCCCTCGAGAATTCCGGCATTCCACAAAAACAAAAGACGGAGAGGGTTCAACGAACTACAAGTTTCCTACAGGGAGAACTCGACTAAGATCAACAGGGCGCCGGTAAAATTGACGCGAACAGGGTGGCGGGGTGGGGCTTAACCCGTGGCCGACTCTCTCGATCCCATTTAACACTGCACGGCGGAAATTGGCGACGAGGCGAGCTACTGGCTAGCAGGGAGGACAAAGGAAGGAGGGGAATCAGAGCGGGGCCTCACCGGAAGGTCGTGATCGTGCTCGACGCGGTCGGAGGAGGACTAGGGCAGCCGGAATCGACCATGCACGACGGTGGCCGAAGCTATTGTTGAGGACGATTCCATCGCGTGCGAAGACTCCCAGCTCGATTCCTTTCGCCAGGGCAAAGAGGAGGACCTGACGGAGACGGGGCCGTGATCATCTCGGCTTGAGGGCGACCATGGAAGCAGGGCAGCGGTGAGGTCATGCTCGGTTTCCTCTCTGGTCTGGAGAACTCGAAGAGAAGAGAGGGAGGCAGATAGCAAGGAACCGGCGGTGTGGGGAAGGGATAAAGGGAGAAGCTAGGGTTCCAAGGCTCGATCTGGGGATGGATAAGAAGGGCAGGTGGTGACGCGGCTGACGTGAGGCGACGGCCACCTGCTTCCTTCCGTGAGTTGCAGAGAGGGGGGAGGCCGACAGAGGAAGAGAAACAGAAGACGGCATCGGGGTGAAGGGGTACTGGGCCATGAAGAGGGAGAGAAGGACCCCGAGTGGGCCTTGCTTCGGCTGGATGCCGCCTGGGCTAGGTGGCTGCTGCTGCTCCTCTCTCACTATTTTTTCTTTATGATCTATTTACTATTTATTTGTTGTTGTTTGTTTGTTTAAAATCCAAACAAGTTACTAATTCAAAACCTTTTAAACTTTGTAGGAGCATTGGAAGGAGGTTTCGGGAAACAAGTTAGATGAGAGGGAACAAGATTAAGAGGGGAGATGATGCCCACATACATAATAGGTGTATGTGTCTATTTGGCATTTTACTAGGTTAGGGTTTTAGTAAAAGAACAAAACTCTTTTTCCAAAATATTGGACCCTAACAATGGCCCTGGATTGTATAAAACAAGATAGGATACAAAGAGGGAGAGAAATGAGATGAGAGATGATCCACTCAAGAATTCAAAGAAAAACAAAGGAGGACCAAAGTTGGAGAAGGTTGCATGGCCCATGCAAAAATGATAATTGCCATGATTAAAATATTGTGAAAACAAAATAATTATTCATGGCATTTATACATATGCATTCCAAAATATGGGGTAAGGGCCAAGCTAAGGAAGTGAAAGGATGCCCCATGTGGAGTAGATGGGGATGCCCCATGTGGAGTAGATGGGGATGACACAAAAAGGGTTTTATATGATGCTCAAATGCAAGGTGGCATGATGACATGAGCATGATATAATTATGATGCAACAATTATATATATGAAGTAGCCATTATATAGACTAGGCTAGTAGCATTGCAATTGTTAGACAATTGGGATGCTACAGGATGTCTATGCATGGGGGACACATATATTGTGCACAGCGAGCTGTTTCACTCAAAACCCCGGATGGTAAGATAATTAGGTTCAAGTCGGTTGTGCGACCGGGAAGGTGTAAGCTGAATTCTCTTAAGGGGTTTAGCATGGATACCGTGCCTGTGATTAAGGATTACCCCGACGTGTTTCCGGACGAGCTGCCAGGGATGCCACCTGACAGGGATGTGGAGTTTCTTATCGATCTGATGCCGGGAACAGGACCTATAGCAAAGAGACTGTACCAGATGGATGTGGATGAGCTGAAGGAATTGAAGAAACAGCTAAAGGAGCAGTTGTACAAGGGATTCATTCAGCCTAGTTCGTCGTCATGGGGTGCACCTGTTCTATTTGTGGAGAAGAAAGATAGCAGCAAGAGATTAGTGGTGGACTATCGCTCGCTGAATGAAGTGACCATCAAGAACAAATACCCCCTGCCGAACATAAATGATTTGTTTGATCAGCTGGAAGGAGCAAAGGTGTTTAGCAAAATTGATCTGCGATCGGGTTATTTCCAATTGAAGATCCGGGAGGAGGACATACCAAAAACCGCTTTCACTACTAGGTATGGTTTATGTGAGTATACAGTTATGTCTTTTGGACTAACGAATGCCCCGGCATATTTCATGACCATGATGAAGAAGGTATTCATGGAGTACTTGGACAAGTTCGTGGTTGTGTTCATCGATGACATACTGATATATTCCAAGGATGATGCTGAGCATGAGAAACATCTGCGATTGATTATGGAGAAGCTAAGGGAACACAAGCTATATGCCAAATTCAGCAAGTGTGAATTCTGGCTTAACACTGTTGGGTTTCTTGGACACGTGGTGTCAGGAGAAGCAGTCGCTGTTGATCCAAGCAAAGTGACTGCAGTGACTGAGTGGGAAGCGCCCAAGAATGTGGGTGATATTCGTAGCTTTTTGGGACTTGCTGGATATTACCGGAGGTTCATTGAAAATTTCTCCAAGATTGCCAAGCCGATGACAGAACTTCTGAAGAAGGAGGGAAGTTTGAATGTATGGATGCATGTGAAGCCAGCTTTCAGGAACTGAAGCATCGAATAGTGACCGCACATGTTCTGTGTTTACCTGATCTTCAGAAGGATTTCCAAGTGTACTGTGATGCTTCTCGGCAGGGACTTGGGAGTGTGCTGATGCAAGATGGGAGAGTGGTGTCATATGCCTCGCGGCAACTTAAACACCATGAGAGAAATTATCCCACGCATGACTTGGAATTGGCGTCAGTCGTTCATGTGCTCAAAGTATGGAGGCACTACTTAATGGGGAAACACTGCGATGTGTACACCGACCACAAGATCCTGAAGTACATATTTACACAGAAGGAACTGAACATGAGGCAAAGGAGATGGTTGGAGCTTATCAAGGATTATGATATGAATTTGCAGTACCACCCAGGGAAAGCCAATGTGGTAGCAGATGCTCTGAGCCGGAAGGTCTATTCCAATGGATTGACCGTTGGGGAGTTGCCCGAGGATTTGTGCAAGCAATTCAAGGACCTTATACTAGAGGTAGTGTCTCAAGGTTATTTGGCAGCAATGGAAGTCCAACCAACGCTACAGGACAGGATCAGAAAGGCTCAAGTAGGAGACAAGGAGATAGATGAAATAAAGGAAAAGATGAAGGAAGAACGGGCAAAAGAATTCCGCGAGGATGAGCAAGGAACCTTGTGGTATGGCGATCGTTTGTGCGTTCCCAACGATCCGGAGATAAGGAAGTTGATTCTGCAGGAAGCTCATGACTCGCCGTATTCCATACATCCGGGCAATACGAAGATGTATATGGACCTAAAGGACAGATTCTGGTGGAACAACATGAAGGGAGACATCGCTGAGCATATTGCCTTATGTGATGTATGTAGCCGAGTGAAGGCGGAACACCAGAAGCCAGCAGGACTACTACAGCCATTGCCAGTACCGGATTGGAAGTGGGATAGAGTGGGAATGGATTTTATCACAGGATTGCCCAGTACCAGGTCAGGATATGACTCCATTTGGGTAGTGGTCGACCATTTTACCAAGGTATCCCACTTTATACCAGTGAAGACGACCTACACGAGTGTAAAGTTGGCCAAGATTTATATGGACAGGATTGTGTGCCTACACAGAGTTCCTAAGAGCATTGTATCTGATAGAGGCACCCAGTTTACCTCACACTTTTGGCGCCAGTTGCACGAGTCATTGGGGACTAGATTGGAGTTTAGCACAGCATTCCACCCCCAGACTGATGTACAGACCGAGAGGGTAAATCAGATTTTGGAAGATATGCTGAGAGCTTGCGCTTTGGCTCATGGTTCTAGTTGGGATGAGAATTTTCCGTATGCCGAGTTTTCCTACAACAACAGCTATCAGACCAGCATCAAGACGTCACCGTTCGATGTGCTATACGGGAAACGGTGCCAGACACCGTTGCTATGGGATGGAGTAGGAGAACGTCAGCTGTTTGGACCTGATTTGATCAAGGACGCTGAGGACAAGGTCACCTTGATTAGGGACAGGCTGAAGGTAGCACAATCAAGGCAGAAGAGCTACGCTGATGCCAAGCGCAAGGAAGTGGTGTATGAGATAGGTGATAGAGCATATCTCAGAGTGTCGCCACTGCGTGGAATCAAGAGATTTGGGATCAAGGGTAAGCTAGCACCTCGGTTTATTGGACCATATCGGGTCTTAGCACGCAAAGGAGAAGTTGCTTATCAGTTGGAGTTGCCAGAGGCTCTGTCCGCTGTCCACAATGTGTTCCACGTGTCCCAGCTGAAGAAGTGCCATCCGGAGATGGTGGATACACCACTGAGAGACACGATACCACTAGAGGAGGTTCAGCTTGAGAATGACTTGACCTATGAGGAGAAACTGGTCAAGATACTGGAGACAGCAGAGAGGATTACCCGCACCAAGACAATCAGGTTTTGCAAGGTGCAGTGGAGCCACCACACCGAAGAGGAAGCCACTTGGGAGCGTGAGGATGACATCCAAGAGGACTACCCACACCTATTTGCTAGCCGTGCCGAATCTCAGGGACAAGATTCACCTTAAGGGGGTTAGTATTGTCACATCCCAAATTTTAGATTTGGTGCTGCATATCATTCATGGCATTTCATCATGATCATCCTTGCAAAATTTCGGGTTGAAAAGGTTTTGACAAAGCAAACCACTTGCATTTGCATTTTGACACCTACACTTGAATGCTTGGTTTTGCCATTCCTTTGACAAAACTTACATATTTTGAGTGTATGGATGGCTCAGGTGCATAGAGGGTTCCGCTACGAACCCGTAGCACTTTGATTGACTGTGGCATCCCGCAAAACCACTACTACAAAATCGCGTTGTTTTTGTGCATTACATCGTCATCATCATGCATTGTTTGTCTGAAACCAATTCGAAACGCCTAGTTTGTTTTCTAAATAACCCCGTCCTTATCTCAAATTAAAACATCGGTCTGGTCAGATCTTTTATTTGTCTAAAAAGTATTTACAAAAATGTTTTACAAATAAAATTAAAGCATTATAAATCTTTTGTCCGGAGAGGCAGTCCGACCGGTCAGGCCAGAGGCCCAATCGGTCCAGACTACCTACAAACGGTCCACCCAAACTCTAAATCCTTTTCCCACCCAATCCTAGTCTACCCACCAACCGCAGCTCGCCACCTCACCCCTGGACCCAATCCCCACCCACCTTGCCACCTCATCAATCCACCACCACTCCCCCTCTCCCTCTCTCACACACAGCTTCCCTACCCCTTCCCCTTACACCCGACCCCACCTCTTGCACCGGCCCCACCCCGCAGCCACCCACCTATCTACCAGACCCACCCAGTCAACACTCTCCCTGCCGCCTGGGCCCCACCCACACCACTCTCTCACCCACCGCCGCGGGTCCCACCTGGCCCCACCCCTGGCCCCGCAGCACCTCCCACCACACGCGTCCCCCGCCCCCACGTCTCATGCGCTCGCCCCTCCCCTGTTCCTCTTCCACCTCCCGCTCCTCTCCCCTTCCTCTTCCTCCCCTCCGGCCACCCCTTCTCCCTCCTCTTCCGCACCCTCCCCGTCGGCCTTTTCCCGGCACCGCGCCCCGCCTCCCCCAAGCGCCGTCTCCCTCGAGATCGCCCTGCGCCGCCGCCTTCTCTCACCTTCCGCCGGCCCCGCTCGCCACCGGCCGCTGCCGTGACCCCTCCCGCTCCCCTCACCAACCTTCCCGGCCGCCTCCTTGCCGGACGTTGCCCCTGCCTCGCCCAGCCCGACCTCCTCACAACCCGCTTGGGCGTTCTCTCCCTCCCTCGAGCTCTGGCCGCTTCAACCGCCACCGCTGCAGTCATCCTCGCCGCCTCCTCCGCCGCCCGCCCGCCGCCGCCGCCCCTCCTCGCTCCGCCCGCCACGCGCCCTGCCACCATCCTCCTCTCCTTTCGGGCCGCCCCCTCAAGCTCCTCGCCGGCCTCGCCCCGCCAAGCTCCTCGCCGGCCTCGCCCCGCAAGCCTCGCCCGCTGGCCGAGCCACCCCTCTGCCTCGCCAGGTCCCCCGCCTCCTCTCCGGCTCGCCGTCCCCGCGAGCTCGCCCCCGAGCGCCTCCTCCGCTTGCCGGCCTCCCTCCGCTCGCCGGCCTTCCTCCGCTCGCCGCCAGGCTCCACCGTCTGGCCCCGCTCGTCCGTGCCTCGTCTCTCCCCGAGGCCGCAGCCGCCTCCTCCTTGCCTCTGCGGGCCGGCGTCGACCGTGGGCAGGGCCTCGCCGTCGCCTCCTGTCGGTGTCTCCTTGCGCGGTGCACATCACGGTGCTACCCTCGTGGCCTAAGTGCAAGTTGTTTGTCTCTTCGCCTTCAAGCTGTCACCCAAAGGTCGACGCCAAAACCTACTTCCGTTGGTATAGAAGACCAATTCCAAGGCCACACTCGCCAAGAACAACCGGGTACATCTTCGACGAGACCTCCGTCACGGGTTTGGAGCACTTTGACATGAACACCGAAGGCCTTCGACAAGGACACCAAGATCGCCTTCCCGGACGCCAAGACCGAACCCGCGGCACGCCAAGATCTTCTCCTCGGGACGCCATGATCTCCTTCACAAATCCGAAGACCCTAAATCCCGGAGTCCGAACCTCGATCCCGTCGAACCCTGAGCCCCTGAGACCGAACCCCGAACCCCGGAACCCCAAGATCGTCGAACCCATGTGTGACCCCTTTTCTCGAGCCCTATTTTATATATGTAATATAAACTTGTTGCATATTAAATCATTCATGCATACATACTTGTCTGTGGTTTGGGGGCACTATGCCGAGTCACCTTATAATTAAATATGGGGCCCATATGCGGGCAAATCCAGTCGTATATTGGCCGCATTTAAATTTGTGTAGCGAACCGGTGCTATCTTTTGCAATGTTAAAACAACATCTAAATTGTGGGGTATCTAAACAACTTGAACCATATATTTAATTGTCGGGACCCCCGGTTCCGCTTAATATTGCCCAATTGCATCGCACCTTTGCCATGTCATACATCATACACGCATCATGCCCGATCTTTTGCCGTAGTATTAAATATTGCATCCGGTGTTCATTCTAGTGTTTTTCTTCTTCGCGGATAAGGCCGTTGAGTTGATGTGGGTGTCGACCCGATCTTCGGATGAACCTTCGACAATGTTTTCACGCGAGCATCTCCCCCTTTCTACCTATCTTACTTTTATAGTATTTATTCCCCTCCTGTTGATCTATTGCTATCTGTGTTGCGATGCTCTAGTTTTCGAACCCGTGTTAGCCCTTGCAGCCTTATATTGCCTTGGACACATCCTATTACCTGTTGTTTGGTAGATAGTTGGACTTGCGCGTCGTAGTCGCTTGCTCCAGTGCTGCTGCGTGTCGCCAAGTACCACAGTTGTTGGGGTATTGCCGCATGTCTATTGTTGGAGATGATCATAACTTTAATTACTGTTTAACAACTAAAATTGAAGTAGGTAAGCAGAGGCACAAGTGGGCAATAGATGTTATTTGGTTGTTAACCGTCCACTTGTGTCCCGTAGGACCCCGAGTACTTGATACCTGTTCCTTGAATTTTTGCGCTATCCACATCCGGGAGGATTATGGGACCCCCTTGAGCCAGAGCTTGATTCATTCTTATTTCTTGGGGCCACAAACTAGTTTGAGGTTTTATTTACTATCCTGTACTTATGTCATGCTTTACTGCTTTATTTACGATTGTGCGAGGAGCACACTGTAATGTTTAGGTAAGCGGAGTGTTTTTGCGGTATCGACAAGCCCAGTTTTGGGTCCCCAGTCGTTTACAGCCACTGACGCAAACCTTGAGTCCGTCTCGGAGTCAGCTAGCTTCGTTGCGGGTGTACTCAATGGGGTGTCCCCCTGAAATATTTATGAATCCTGTGATTTCTTTGTCGTGAAGGCCTCGTTGGGTTTTGATTTAGTTTTTCCGAGGTTGATCGAGTGTGTGTTGCTATTTGTGCACCCCGTCCGGGTAAAACTTTCTGAAAGCCGTGTCCGCGGTTATGGACGACTTGGAGCACAGTATCTCGATCATAGACAACTATAACTAAAGTAGTGCTATAAATTTGACTTTATAATGACTAGTAATCAGCTTCACTATAATGGAATGGCTAAATAAAACTGCCCACAATTGCTTGTTTGGATTGTCGCTTGCGACCATTGTACCTGACTAGTAAGTATTGCAACTACAACGGAATGGCTTAATAAAAGTACCAACAACCGCTGGGTTTTGGGTTATCTCATGCTAATTGTATCTGACTAGTAAGTGTTGCAACTACAATGGAATGGTTAACTAAAATTGCCCACTGCTTATTATATCAGGATGACTATCTATACCTGACTAGTAATTGGTGCAACGATAACTGAATAAATAAAACTGCCAACTGTGTGAGTTCCTCGGTTGACTTCCTCGATTGGTCTCGAGGGGGAAACACCAGGATGGGTATGCTTGGTGGTAGTATCAGGTTGGTTCCGAATAGGTCTTTCTTACCCCTCTCTGATAGCCGCCAGTTGCATCGAGTATCTATCGGTTGTTTAGTGCATGCTGCCGCTGCCGCTTCAGTCCACCATACCTATGTAGGCGAGGACCGCCGAATTCTAGTCTCGCCGTGCATCGCCTCGATCGACGCCTCTTTTCCTTTGCCCTTTGTCGGCACCCCTTTGTTTTAGCAGGTTTTAAGATCGACGTCGTTAGCGGTGGTTACCCTTCCGCTTGGCTCGGCAGGTTATGGACGCCATTGGTTATTCTTCGTGGCTCTTAGCTCAATTTGCATCTTGTCCGTAGTCGGACGCTCCTCGCTTTCAAGGTGATTTGGATCTTTGTACCAGATATTCGTATTCTTGACTCATGGAGTCGTGTTGTATATATATCTGCATGGGTCCCATCGAAGACTGTTGTGTAATGTTATTACTTCGTTTTCCACCCGCACGAAAGTGCCTGGTGGGCACCTTTGAATCGTTTCTATGCGGGTTTGGCGGGTTTCGCTGAAACTTGCATAGGTCCGATTCTGAGGGTGTTACATTGACCCAATTCGGAGCTCCGTAGCAAAAGTTATGCGAATCTGAATTTTTGCCTAAAAATCTAGACAGTTTCTGTCAAATTTCAGTTAAGAAATTCATCTGAGAAAAAGAAAAAAATAAAGGAATAAAAAGAGAACGGGCGCTGCCAGACAACTGGCCGCCACCCACCAAGACTAGTTCAAGATGGCGCCAGTTACCACATGGCGCCACGGCCACGCGATGCCCACGCGGCCATAGCCAGCCGGGGCCCGCCTGCCAGCGCAGAGCCGGCCAGGGCACCGACACCGAGGCCGACTCGGCCGCGACCTCGCCTCCCCTCGCGACCCAGCGACCTCCGCCTTATACCCTAGCCGCCCCTCTACGCAACCCCTAAACCCTCGCCCTCTCTCTCGCCCTAAATCTCCGACGATTTCTCGCCGGATTTAACTACCGCCGCCGCTCGCGGTAAGAGCTCTCCGCCGCGTGCCTCGCCCCCTATCACGATCCCCGCGACCTCACCCCGCCGCCGCTGACCCCCCTCCTTTTTCTTTCCCACACCACACACGCCACCGCCACCGCCGCCGCCGCTGGACGCGCCGCTGCCACCACTGCGTTTCGCCTACCAACGCCGCCGCCACGGAAGCGCCGCCATGCCTCGACCCGTGACGCCACCAGCCGCCGGGACTCCGGAGCCGCCACCGACGCCACCCGACACCGCCGATGAGCCCTCCCCTCGCGTGCCTCCCCGGCCGCTTGATCTTGATCCAACGGTCCAGAGGGACCATTGAAAAGTCAGCCCAGGGCGCTGACTGGTCGCGAGAGGGGGCGAGGCGCGCGGCGGCGGCGGTACTTAACTCCGGCAAGAAATCACCGGAGATTTAGGGCGAGAGAGAGGGCGAGGGTTTATGGGTTGCGTAGAGGGGCGGCTAGGGTATAAGGGGGAGGTCGCTGGGTCGCGAGGGGAGGCGAGGTCGCGGACGAGTCGGTCTTGGCCCGTGCTCGGCCGACTACCGGCAGCGGTGCCCCGATGGTGGTCATGCTGGCGCAAGGCTGCTGAAGGCCGCATTGGCCGCCGCTGGTCAAGGCGCATGGCTGGGCTAGCGGCCCAGCAGGCTGTCTGGCGCGCCGTTTCTCTTTTTTTTATTCCTTTATTTTTTTCTTTTTCTCAGATGAATTTCTTAACTGAAATTTGACAGAAATTGTCCAGATTTTTAGGCAAAAATTCAGATTCGCATAACTTTTGCTACGGAGCTCCGAATTGGGTGAATCAAAGTGCTACGGGTTCGTAGCGGAACCCTCTATGCATCTGAGTCATCCATACACTCAAAATATGTAAGTTTTTTCAAAGGCATGGCAAAACCAAGCGTTCAAGTGTAGGTGTCAAAATGCAAATGCAAGTGGTTTGCTTTGTCAAAACCTTTTCAACCCGAAATTTTGCAAGGATGATCATGATGCAATGCCATAAATGATATGCAGTACCAAATCTAAAATTTGGGATGTGACAACATAATTCTTCTATAGGAGGTAATTCTTCACATCTTCATCTCTAATACCTTTCTCCTTTAGACATTTCTTAGCTTCTTTCATCACTTAATCATTTAATGCAATCACTCCCCTCTTCTTTGGTGTTGGTGTTGGATCTGGTTCAGGCACAACTGGTTCAGGAGTAATAGGCTCAGGTGTATTTAGCTCAGTTAAAGTCCAATCATCATAATTCTTGCTTATTTTAGCCATTAATTCTTCAGCATCTGTAGGAGTTATTTTCCTGAAACATAATCAGCAAAACTGTCTAGGTATGTCCTAGAATCATCAAATAGTGCATTACAATAAATATCAAGAAGCTCATTTTTAGGTAATGGACATCCAAGATCTGCATGAATCAAGGCACAGAACCTTGTCCATGACTCATGCAATTTCTCTTCTTCTCCCTGTTTAAAATCAAAAAGTTTCTGCAAAGCAGCATGTCTAGCACTGGGGGGAAAATATTTCTGGAAGAAATAAGCAATCAAACAATCAGGGCTATCAATGGAACAAGGAGGTAATCTATTAAACCAAGCTTTAGCTTCTCCTTTTAGTGAAAAGGGGAAGATCTTTGTAACAAAGTACTTGCGCATCTTAAAATCATCAGAAAATAAAGCACTCATAGTGGAAAGCTCATTCATATGAGCCACAACACTCTCATTTTCAATCCCACAAAAAGGTTCTTTCTCAACAATGTCTAAATAGGATAAATCAAGAGAGAAATCATAATCTTCATCTTTAATATCTATGGGAGAAGTGGCAAACTTAGGATCGGAGGACAATTTAGGAATAATGGTACATCTCTCAAGGAGACTCTTAATAGCGCTAGCACCATGTGTGTTTCGGCACTCTTCAATAAATTCATCAGTAAACTCAATGTAACCATCATTAATATCATATCTCTCTCTAGACTCAGGTGAGCTAATAGGTGTAACAGTGTCTTCACTAGGAGTTTTAGTATTTCTTAGACTAGCCATAGTAGCATCTAGGAAAGGACCTAATGAACCACTCGCATCAAGCACGGTAGAAGTAACATCATGAGTATCAAAAGCAGTTTCAGATTCAGTAGTAGTAGCAGTGTGTGCAGCATGTGTATGTGGTGGTGGTGTAACAACCTTACTTATAACAGATGGTGAATCAAGAGCAGCAGAGGTGTTTAGGATTGTACCTCTTCTTGTAGTGGATGGTAAAATAGGAAACTTTCCATCATGAAACGTCCCCATGATGAAAAGAGTAGCAGTGAACAATGGTAGATCCAAGTGAACTTACAAATAAAGCTATGCTCCCCGGCAACGGCGACAGAAAATATTCTTGATGACCCACAAGTATAGGGGATCGCAACAATCTTCGAGGGTAGTATTACCCAATTTATTGATTCGACACAAGGGGAGCCAAAGAATACTTGCAAGCCTTAACAACTAAGTTGTCAATTTAGCTGCACCTGAAAATAGTTCTTGCTCACAGAAGTTTATTAGTAGCAACAGTTTTGTAGTAACAATAGCAAAGTAACAGCAGCAATAAAACAGGAGCAATAGTAACAGTAGTAGCAAACAGTAGTAGCAAACGGTAGGATATGAGCACGGTAGGCATAGGGATGGATGGACGAGCGTTGCATGGACGTGTAGGGGTTCGTAGCATGGAAAAAAATTCTACCGCATGCACACAAACAAGCCAAGATCTATCTAGTAGATTGTAGCAATGAGTCGATTAGAGTACTCACCCTCGAAGATTCCAAAGCGGTTAACGAGAGCAGATTCTCGTGGGTGATGTAATCGTACACTTGCCGATCTCAAGATCGCGTAGACGATCCTTCCGGCGCTGCGTTACGGCAGCGCTTCCGCAGTCGGTCACACGTTCGGTACTCGATGAAGACCTTCCTCTCCCTTGTTCCAGCAGGCAGCAGAGGTTATAGATATCCCCTTGCGATTCCGGCAGCACGATGGCGTGGTGTCGGAAGTAGAGGGAAGATCCCACAGGGCTTCTCCCAAGCCGGTGTGAGTTATGGTGCATCTAGGGTTTCCCGACAATCTAGGGTTTAGAAGGCCGGGAGGAGGAGGAGGTGTCGGTGGCGGCTAGGGCGCCAGCGACGGCGCGGCGGCGGCTAGGCGGCGACGGCGCATGGGTGTGGGGAGGGCTAGGGCTTGGTCTGTTTAGGGCAGCCCTCCCCCTCTATTTATGAGAGCGGGGACAGCCTTGGGAGGGGTGTTTGAATCCAAACCCAAACCCAAGTTGGATTGAGAGAAGGACTCTTTCCTTCTTCCACTAGGAAACCATTGTTCCAGTTTGACTTTTCAATCTTCCCATTTGACTTTCAATTTAGATCTTTAATTCTCTCTTGCAAATGCCCAAACCAAGTGACCTAGGATATGATCCAATCATTCCACTTATCCATGACATATTCATGGACCATTACCCTTCCGGTCCGGTTAAACTTCTAGACCCTTCTAGAACCTCTCCGATGAAAACATCGGAATCTTTCCCGAACTCCGGAATCGGACTTTCCTTATATGAATCTTATTCTCCGGACCATTCTGGATCTCCTCGTGATATCCCGGATCCCATCCGAGACTCCGAACAACATTTGGTATCCCTAATATATCATTCCATATCTACTAAACAACATTGAATCCTTAAGTGTGTCTCCCTACGGTTCGTGAATTATGCGGACATGACCGAGACACTTCTCTGATCAATAACCAATAGAGGAATCTGGAAATTCATATGGCTCCCACATATTTCTACGATTACTTTGCGATCGAATGAACCACTTACATATTTACCAATTTCCCTTTGTCTCACGGTAGTTTACTTATCCGGGGTTTGATCGTCGGTATCTCTGCATACCTAGTTCAACCTCGTTACCGATAAGTACTCTTTTCTTGTTCCCGTGATATGTGATCGCTTGTGAGCTAGTCACATGCTTGCAAGCTAATTGGATGACATTCCACCGAGAGGGCCCAGAGTATATCTATCCATCATATGGATGGACAAATCCCACTCTTGATCCATGTGCCTCAACACATACTTTCCGAACACTCAATGCTTTGCTTTGCACTCCTCCGGCTAACTGCTGCACCATTCAAACTAAATACGTATCCAGATTGAGATTTAGAATCATCCGAATCGGTGTTCCAACTAGCATCAGTGTAACCATTAACAACGAGTTGTTCATCACCTCCATAAGAAAGAACCATATCCTTAGTTCTTCTCAAGTACTTAAGGATGTTTTTGACCGTTGTCCAATGATCCACTCCTAGATCACTTTGATATCTGCTAGTCAAACTAACAATATATGCAATGTAGGGTCTAGTACATAGCATGGAATACATAAGAGATCCTATGGCTGAGGCATAGGGAGTCTTACTCATCCTTTCTCTATCTTCTGCCGTTGCAGGACTTTGAGTTTTACTCAAGGTCATATTGGGCAACATGGGCAATAACCCTTTCTTGCTATCTCCCATTCCAAACCTCTTTAGAACTTTGTCCAAATATGTACTCTATGACAATGATATTAGGCGTCTCGATCTATCTCTATAAATCTTTATGCCTAATATGTAAGCTGCTTCGCCAAGATCTTTCATTGAAAAATTATTATTCAAATAATCCTTGACACTATTAAGAAGGTCTACATCATTCCCAATCAACAATATGTCATCTACATATAGTATTAATAATGCTACAGATCTCCCACCCACTTTCTTGTAAATACAAGATTCTCCATAAGTTTGTATAAAACCAAAGCTTTTGATTACCTTATCAAAATGTTGATTCCAACTTCGGGATGCTTGCTTCAATCCATAAATGGACCGTTGAAGTTTGCATACCTTGTTAGCATCTTTAGGATCGATAAAACCTTTGGTTTGCATCATATACAACTCTTCATCAATGTCTCCATTGAGGAATGTTGTCTTGACATCCATCTGCCATATCTCATAATCATAATATGCATCAATTGCTAACAAAATCCTCATAGACTTTAGCTTCGCTACCAGTGATAAATTCTCATCGTAGTGAACTCCTTGAATTTGTCGAAACCCTTTTGCGACAAGTCGAGCTTTATAGACAGTAACATTACCATCAACATCTGTTTTCTTCTTGAAAATCCATTTGTTCTCGACAGCCTTCCGGCCATCCGGTAAGTCCACCAAAGTCCATACTTGGTTTTCATACATGGATCCAATCTCGGATTTCATGGATTCTTGCCATTTATTGGTATCTGGGCTCATCATCGCTTCCTCATATGTCGTAGAATCATCGGTGTTGTCCACCAACATGACACTCATAACGGGATTATACCAATCAGGAGTGGTACGAGTTCTCGTTGACCTGCGAGGTTCCGTAGTAACTTCAACCGAAGTTTCATGATCAACATCATTAGCTTCCTCTCTTATTGGTGTAGGCGCCACAGGAACCACTTCCGGTGCTGCGCTACTAGCAAGTTCGAGAGAAGGTTCAACAACCTCGTCAAGTTCTACCTTCCTTCCAGTCACTTCTTTCGAGAGAAACTCCTTCTCTAAAAAGGATCCATTCTTGGCAACAAAGATTTTGCCCTTGGATCTATGATTGAAGGTATACCCAATAGTTTCCTTCGGGTATCCTATGAAGACGCATTTTTCCGCTTTGGGTTCAAGCTTGTCGGGCTATAACTTCTTTACATAAGATTCGCAACCCCAAACTTTAAGGAACAACAATTTAGGTTTCTTCCCAAACCATAATTCATACGGTGTCGTTTCAACGGATTTATATGGTGCCCTATTTAAAGTGAATGCGGTTGTTTCTAATGCATAACCCCAAAACAATAGCGGTAAATCTGTAAGTGACATCATAGAACGAACCATATCTAAGAGAGTTCGATTACAACGTTCGGACACACCATTACGTTGTGGTGTTCCCGGCGGTATCAGTTGTGAAAGTATTCCGCATTTCTTCAAATGCTCGCCAAACTCATAACTTAGATATTCACCTCCGCGATCAGATCGTAGAAATTTAATCTTCTTGTTACGTTGATTCTCTACCTCACTTTGAAATTCCTTAAACTTCTCGAAAGTTTCGAACTTATGTTTCATGAAATAGATATACCCATATCTACTTGAATCATCCGTGCAGGTAAGAACATAACGATAACCACCGCGCGATGCTACACTCATTGGGCCACACACATCGGTATGTATGATTTCCAATAAGTCTGTAGCTCGCTCCATCATACCAGAAAATGGAGTCTTAGTCATTTTACCCATCAGACATGCTTCGCATATTTCAAGTGATTCGAAATCAAGTGATTCAAGAAGTCCATCAGAATGGAGTTTCTTCATATGCTTCACTCCAATATGACCAAGACGACAGTGCCACATATAGGTCGAGTTATCGCTCAATTTCAAACATTTAGCTTCAATGTTATTAATGTGTGTATTTCCACAATCGAGATTTAATAAGAATAGACCATCTATCAAAGGTGCATGTGCATAAAACATATTACTCATATAAATCGAACAAACATTATTCTCGGACTTAAACAAGTAACTGTCTCGCAATAAACATGATCCAGATATAATGTTCATGCTCAACGCATGCACCAAATAACAATTATTTAAGTATAAAACTAATCCCGATGGTAGATAAAGAGGTAGCGTGCCGACCGCAATCACATCAACCTTTGATCCATTTCCAACGCGCATCGTCACCTCGTTCTTCTCTAGTTTCCGTCTATTCTGCAGCACCTGTTTCAAGTTACAAATGTGAGCAACCGAACCAGTATCAAATACCCAGGCACTACTACAAGTACTAGTGAGATACACATCAATAACATGTATATCAGATATACCTTTCTTCTTGATGTTGCCGTTCTTCAAATCTGCCAAGTACTTAGGGAAATTCCGCTTCCAGTGACCTTCTCCCTTGCAGTAAAAGCACTCAGTATTAGCCTTAGGCCCAGCCTTGGTCTTCTTCGCAGGCGTGGTAACTTTCTTACCGCCCTTCTTGAAGTTTACCTTTTTCTTAGACTTGCCTTGCTTCTTGAATTTGGTGGTCTTATTGACCAACAACACTTGGTGCTCTTTCTTGATCTCCACTTTAACATGGAGAAGAGTTCAGGCAATGACTTGTCCATGTTTTGCATATTGTAGGTCATCACAAAGTTCTTGTAAGTTGGTGGTAGTGATTGGAGGACACGGTGAATCCCCAAAGCATTCGGAATCACTATACCCAAGCTTTGAAGCTTGCTTGTGTGCCCAAACATCTTAAGCACGTGCTCACTGACGGAGCTGCCCTCTTCCATCTTGCAGTTAAAGAACTTTTCAGAAGCCTCATAACTCTCAAATGCCACGTGAGCCTCAAATATCATTTTGAGTTCACGGACAATATCATGTGGGTCATGGTTCTCAAACCTTTTCTTAAGCTCCGATTCCAAACCATACAAGATAGCACACTGAACTGTGGAGTACTGATTCTTCCGAGCGAGGAAAACATTCTTTACCTCATCGGTTAGCATTAGCTGCAGGTGGGTCACCCAGCGGTGCATCCAGTACATAGGTCAAATTACCAGCATTGAGGACAATCCTCAAATTGCGGAACCAATCCGCGAAGTTGCTTCCATTGTTTTTTAACTTTTCTCTCTCTAGGAACGCATTAAAATTGATGGTAGGGGCCGCCATTGATCTACAACATATTTGCAATAGTTTAGACTAAGTTTATGACAAATTGAGTTCTAATTAATAGTTAAATTAATCTAGGTGAACTCCCACTCAAAACAATATCCCTCACATTGTTTTAGTGATCATACGAACCAAATCCACCACATCAAAACCAATCATCACGAGAGTTGATGTAGCTTCAATGGCGAACAATCAACATGTTCATCATATCTACTATATGACTCATGCTTTACCTTTCGGTGATCCGTGTTCCGAGACCATGTCTGTACATGCTAGGATCGTCAAGATAGAACCTTAGCTTCCGCATGAGCAAATTTGGCTTGCTCACGTTGTATACACTCGCAGAATCTAACACACCCGATCATCACGTGGTGCTTCGAAACAACGAGCTTTAGCAATGGTGCTTACTAAGGATGAACACTTTATAACTTGAAATTTTTGTGCTTGAGGGATCATCAAATAATGCTACCGTCGCGAACTAAGAAATACAAGATGCATAAAAGGATTAACATCACATGCAATTCATAATATATGATATGATATGACATTTCTTCTTGTGCTTCCGATCTCCATCTTCAAGCACGACCATGATCTCCATCATCACCGGCATGGCGTCAAGGTCAATGGCGCCGCTTCATGGTTGTCGTCCACCAGCATCAACTATTACAACTACTTTGAATAATAGACACGCAGGTCTTAAAATAAATTAAAGACAACCATATGGCTCCTGCTGGTTGTCGACTTACAATAAGGAACATTGCATACATCAAATATAATCACAATCATGGCCATATCACATCACTGCACACCCTGCAAAACAAAGTTAGACGCTTCTACTTTCTTTGCATATTTTACGTGGTTTGGGGCTTTCAATAAGTGTCATTCTAACTTACGAACAAGAACCACAACATTGATACTAGCATTGTGGATCACCCGTTGTAAATTGGATCTTAACTATGCTAGGAGAAACATGCACCCGCAAAGCCACTTATGCAATACAAGTTGCATGTCAAGCGTGGAGAAGGTCTCATGAACGATTTCATGTAAGGTTAGCCCGGGCCGCTTCATCCCACCATCCCGCAAGATGCAAAGTACACAAGAATCAATCGACAACAAAAGCATAAACGCCCACAATGACCATTGTGTTCTACTCGTGCAACATATCTACATATAGACACGGCTCTGATACCACTGTAGGGGTTCGTAGCATGGAAAACAAAAAATTCTACCGCATGCACACAAACAAGCCAAGATCTATCTACTAGATTGTAGCAACGAGTCGATTAGAGTACTCATCCTCGAAGATTCCAAAGCGGTTAATGAGAGCAGATTCTCGTGGGTGATGTAGTCGTACACTTGCCGATCTCAAGATCGCGTAGACGATCCTTCCGACGCTGTCTTCCGGCAGCGCTTCCGCAGTCGGTCACACATTCGGTACTCGATGAATACCTTCCTCTCCCTTGTTCCAGCAGGCAGTGGAGGTTGTAGTTCTCCCCTCACGATTTCGGCAGCACTACGGCGTGGTTTCGGAAGTAGAGGGAAGATCCCGCAGGGCTTCGCCTAAGCCGATGCGAGTTATGGTGGATCTAGGGTTTCCCGATGATCTAGGGTTTAGAAGGCCGGGAGGAGGAGGAGGTGTCGGCGGAGGCTAGGGCGACGGGCCGGCGGCAGCGCAAGGCGCAGGGCGGCAGCGTGGCGGCTAGGCGATGGCGGCGGCACACGGGTGTGGGGAGGGCTAGGGCTTGGTCTGTTTGGGGCAGCCCTCCCCTCTATTTATGAGAGGGGGCAGCCTTGGGAGGGGTGGGTTTGAATCCAAACCCAAACCCAAGTTGGATTGAGAGAAGGACTCTTTCCTTCTTCCACTAGGAAACCATTGTTCCAGTTTGACTTTTCAAACTTCCCGTTTGACTTTCAATTTAGAGCTTTAATTCTCTCTTGCAAATGCCCAAACCAAGTGACCTAGGATATGATCCAATCATTCCAATTATCCATGACATATTCATGGACCATTCCACTTCCGGTCCGGTGAACCTTCTAGACCCTTCTAGAACCTCTCCGATGAAAACATCGGAATGTAACTCCGGAATTGGACTTTCCTTATTCTCCGGACCATTCTGAATATCCTCGTGATATCCTGGATCCCATACGAGACTCCGAACAACATTCGGTATCCCTACTAACATTCCATATCTAATAAACAACATCGAATCCTTAAGTGTGTCTCCCTACGGTTCGTGAATTATGCGGACATGACTGAGACACTTCTCCGATCAATAACCAATAGAGGAATCTAGAAATTCATATGGCTCCCACATATTTCTATGATTACTTTGCGATCGAATGAACCACTTACATACGATACCAATTTCCCTTTGTCTCGCGATAGTTTACTTATCCGAGGTTTGATCGTCGGTATCTTTGCATACCTAGTTCAAACTCATTACTGATAAGTACTCTTTTCTCGCTCCCGTGATGGGATCCCTTGTGAGCCAGTCACATGCTTGCAAGCTAATTGGATGACATTCCACCGAGAGGGCCCAGAGTATATCTATCCGTCATATGGATGGACAAATCCCACTCTTGATCCATGTGCCTCAACACATACTTTCCGAACAATCAATTCCACCTTTATAGCCACCCAGTTACGGTGTGGTGTTTGATGTCATCGAAGCATCCTTCCGGTGATGGTGATTAGCATGATATCATGGTCGAAGGAATTAGGTTACTATGTATCAGAAATCTTATAGCAAATGAACTATTGAAATGACTTGATCTTAATGCTACGCTTATCTATAGGATTATGTCCATCATACCATTCTCCTAATGATATGATCTTGTTGTTAACAATATCTCAATGTTCATGATCAGGAAACCACGTTTATCTATTAACCAACAAGCTAGTATTACAAAGATGCTTTACTAGGGACTCTAATTTAGTTTACAAATCACACAAGTATTATTGTTTCCGCTTAATACTATTTTAGCATGAATGTAAACATTTAACATAAACACAAAGATATAATAATAACCACTTTTATTATTGCCTCTAGGGCATATCTCCAACATGACGAGTCTAAACATGTAACTTCAAGAACTAGGGCAATTGCAGATAAATAAGATAAAGCATCCAAGTACCAAACAATCATATGCATGTGCTCCATATATAGTCATGCGTGCTCGCAATGAGAACCTGCACAACATCTTTTGTCCTGTCAGCCTGTTGTAGTGGGGCCTCAAGGGAACTACTGGTAATTAAGGTTCTCCTTTTAATAGAGCACCGGAGCAAAGAATTAACACTCCGTGAACACACGTGATCCTCACATCACAGCCATCCCCTCCGGTTGTCCCAATTTCTGTCACTTCGGGGCCTTTGGATCCAGACAATGATATGTGTACACAACTTGCAGATAAGATCACAAAAATACTATCATAATGATTCAATAATAAGTTCAGATCTGAGATCATGGCACTCGGGCCCTGGTGACAAGCATTAAGCACAACAAGTTGCAACAAATTCAAATAGCACTAATAGAGATACTAGGCACCATGCCCTAACAATCTTATTTGATTACATGATAGAACGCATCCAATCCCTACCATCCCCATAGCCTACAGCGGGGGATTACTCACCCATGGATGAGGGAAACATGGAGGGTTGATAGAGAGGCGTTGGTGATGACGATGGCGATGATCCTCTCCACATTCCCCGTCCCGACAGGGTACCAGAACGGAGTTTCTGGTTCCGAATTGCGGTTTCTGGTGGTGGCGGTGGAACAGAACTCTTTCTGGAAAAACGTCAAACCCCCTCGGTTTTTAGGTCAAGAGGCATCTTATAGGCGAAGAGGGAGGCCGAGGGGGGTGCCTGGGGCAGCCACACCCCCTCTAGTCTCGGCCTGGGCCCACCCGCGCAGCAGGGGGTGTGGACCCCTTAGGCCTCCCCTCTGTCTCGGACTCTGGCTCCGTGGGTCTTGTGGTGAAATAGGATTTTTGGCATATTTTCCGGGATTTTTCCTAATAGTTGATTTTCTGCACAAAAACTAGACACCAAGGTAATTCTGCTGAAAATAGCGTCGGTCCGCGTTAGTTGTATCCAAATCACACAAGTTTAGAGAAGAAACAATAGCAAAAGTGTTCGGAAAAGTAGATACGTTTTGGACGTATCAGCCCCATTGGGCGAAAGGCTAGGCCAGCGGTATGGGCCTCAGCTCGGATCCTGGCGCGTATGGTTTGTCTGTGTATCTCTAACAGGCGTTGCACCTCTAGACGATGTTCTTGGCGGTGTTCATGGCGGTTGGCCAGTAGAACCCAGCTCATAGAGATTAGGCGACTAGGGCGCGGCTGCCTACATGATGGCCGTAGATACCCTCATGGATGTCTTGGAGGATGCTTTTGTCGTCACCTATGGTGGCGCACCATTAGAGCACACCCGAAATGCTATGCTTGTACAGCTCGCCATTGATTATTGGTGAAGGCTTTTGACCGGCGAGATATGCGTCGGGCATCTATCGGGTCATCGGGCAGTTCATTGTTTATCAGGTACCGAAGGTACGGCTGCGTCCATGTCTCTTCAACCACCATGACCTGCATCAGGCTGACCAGCTCGGCCTCGGTGTCGAGCTTTTCAGGTCCTTCTTGTCCTTCTGGTAGTGCAGCCCCCGAGTGCTCTGCTTCTTCGGCTAAGCCTTTTGGTAACTTCCTCTCTATAGACGGTACGCAGATTTGTTCGAGGAACACTCCGGATGGTACCCGCACGTAGGTGGAGCCAATGTTAGCGAGCCTGTCAGCTTCTTCGTTGCTTTCCCTGCCGACGTGTCGAATCTCGCAACCATCAAAGTCTCCTTCGAGTGAATTATAGAACGCACGGTATGCGATCATGTTGGCGCTGTGAGCGTTGCACTCATTCATCATCTGCTGGACGACAAGGTTCGAGTCACCGTAGATGACGAGGCGTGTTGCTCTGCAGATCTTGGCCATCCCCATGCCGTGGATGAGGGAATCGTATTTGGCCTCGTTGTTGGAGGCGCGAAATTTCATCCGAAGGACGTACTTCATCTTATCGCCTTGAGGGGACGTCAGTATGATGCCGACCCCTGCTCCATCCTCATGCTTGGAGCCGTTGAAGTGCATCGTCCAGGAATGTGACTTGTCCGGAGTATCTGGCAGCTGGAGTTCCATCCAGTGGACAAGGAAGTCAGGGAGGACCTGAGACTTGATAGCGGTGCGCCGCTCGTAAATTATGTCGAGGGGGACAACTTGATGCCCCACAAGGCTACGTGCCCCATGGCTTTGGGGTTTTTCAAGATGTTTGATAATGGGGTGTCGTTGATGACCATGATATGATGCTCCTGGAAGTAGTGGCTCAGCCGATGAGCCGTCATGAATACACCATAGGCGAGCTTCTAGTAGTGGGGGTACCTCTGCTTTGTCGGGGTCAGTACCTCGCTGAGGTAGTAGATTGGGCGTTGGACCCCGTGGGTCTTGCCATCTTTGGGTCGCTCAACCATGAGTACGGTGCTTACCACCAGTTGTGTAGCTGTGATGTATAGCAGCAGAGGTTCCTGTACCTTCGGCGTGACCAGGACATGCGAGGCGGAGAGCAGTCGCTTGAGGTCTTCGAACGCGTCATATTCCACTCGAACTTGTCTGTCTTGCACAGTAGGTGATAAAAGGGTAGGGCCTTCTCGCCCATGCGGCTGATGAATCTTCTCAGTGCCGCGATCCGCCCAGCTAGCTGTTGGACGCCTTTGAGGTTCTTCGGCTTCTCCATGGCTAGTATGGCCCTGATTTTCTTTGGATTCGCCTCGATCCCTCGTAGGGAGATGAATTAGCCGAGTAAATGGCCATATGGGACACCGAAGGCGCACTTTTCTGGGTTTAGCTTGATCTATAGTGATCAAAGTTGTCAAACGTCTCGCGGAGGTCGTCGATCAGCGTCTAGGCCTCCCTGGTCTTGGTTACTATGTCGTCGACATAGACTTGGATGTTACGATGGATTTGGATTTTCAGGCACACCTGCATGCACCTCTGGTATGTGGCACCTGCATTCTTCAGCCCGAAAGGCATGATGTTGTAGCAGACCACTCCGAACGGCGTGATGAACACTGTTTTCTCCTGATCTTCGACCTTCAGCCAAATCTAGTTGTAGCCTGAGTAGGCATCGAGGAAGGAGAGTTTCTCGCATCCTGCAGTCGAATCGATGATTTGATCTATCCGCGGTAGAGGGAAGTGGTCCTTGGGACAATACTTCTTGAGCGATGTGAAGTCCACGCACATCCGCAGGATATCTGTGTCCTTTTTGGGGACCAACACGGTGTTGTCCAGCCACTCGCTCTCCTTAATTTCCCTGATGAAGTTGGCATCGAGCAGTCTGTTGACTTCGATTCCAACGGCTTAGGCTCTTGGTTCAGACATTTGTAAGATCTACTGCTTGACTGGTTTCGTGTCCGGAAACACATTGAGTGTGTGCTCGGTGAATTCCGTGGGAACTCCTGGCAGGTCCACGAGACACCAGGCAAAAATTTCCCAGCGCTCATGGAGGAATTCGACGAGCGTGCTTTCCTATGTAGGGCTGAGGTCGTTGGCGACCAACGCCCTCTTGGAGGCGTCCGTTGGGTGGACTTGCAGCTTCTTCGTGTTGACCGTGGAGTCGAACGACATATCAGGTGCGTTTTGTCTAGAGACTGTGGATGCCCCTTTGTCTGGCACCTCTCTCCTCGTGAGCTCCTCCTGCATGCCGAACGACAGGGATATCTGGTTGAATTCTCTGTCACAATGGTCGGAACGGGTGAAGCTTCCCTGGATGGTGATGACGCCTCTGGGTCCTGGCATCTTTAGTAGCAGGTACGCGTAGTGCGATACTGCTGTCAACACCCGGATTTTTAATCCCAGATGCCTGTTATGCCATACATCGCAATCCTAGGATTAACATTTTTGCAAGACATGACAGATTGGATATCACAGTACATCATCCATTACAAACCATACATAAGGTCTTACAACAAATAAAGGATCTCATGATCCAGTCTTAGTACAATCAAAGCAGCGGAATAATATAGTAACGATAGCGTGGGGGAGGCTCCATCTTCATGGTCATAGGAAATGTTGATGATGGGAGATGATCCTAGTTGTCGTAACCTTCCTGCGGTCAATCCTCCTGATAGTCCTCTTCATAGTCTGGTCACAGGAATAGACAGGGACAAATCCATGAGTACTCTTTAAGTACTCGCAAACTATCACTAGCAAGTAAGGGGGTTTAAGTAGGAATACTAAGCTCTAGGTTGTTTTGCAAAAGCCAGATTTATCTCTAGCTGAGTTTAGAAGCAAAGAAAACTAGTTTAAGGTTTTAGAACACCTAAGTGGGAACTTGAGTTTTCATAACACAACCCTGTTGTGGTCAAGTCAAAGTCATGATTCATTTTATAAGTCATTTTGAAAACATCTGACGACGGAACAGTATGGACACTCCAACTGTCCATAACCACGGACGCGGCTATTCGAATAGTTTGACACTCTGCAGAGGTGGTACACTTTCACCACAACATTCGATACATCTGTCAGGAATAATCCTGAATTCACCATACTCAGTATGCCGATAATCAATCCTAACCTTTAAATTACACACCCTAGTATAGGCACCTCCCCTATGAGTTTGGCCTCCCAACCATGACCATCTGTCATCTTGGGAACTGCATAAGTGGTCAATCTTCACGAGGTAGCCTCAGCTCAAAACCTCGGCCGCAAGGGAACCCATACTAAGGTATATAAACTTCTAGTCAAGCCCTACCCAAATTCGAGTATTGTGGTTGTACGGTAAAATTGGAATGGTATCGCATCTAGACAACCATTAGTTTTATAAAGGGCTAAGGCTCATGCCTCAACATTTTCATCATCAAAACCATCTGGTGTTCAAGAACACATGTCAAAACATTTCATTAGAATGACTCATCATTCTAAGGTTTTCATAACCATTTTCACCAAGTATTCCCATCTAAAGTGATCAAGTTTTATGCTTAGCACTAGGACTAAAGTTGGGGATAAACACTAATGAGGGGTGATAATCAAGTGTGACTTATCTAAGTTCAATCTCATGCCTCAGGATGACATCAAGATTTATCTAACTTAGGCCAAGTTTTATGCTCTTTATGCTACCTTTAATATCTTTACAAAATCTACAAGTCACTAAGTAAACTCAAATAAAAGCTTTGACAAATAAATAAAATACTAAAGCTTGCAAGTAAAAATGGGGTTTGGTGTAATTAAAGGGGTATCATCATGTATGCCTAAGGCATCTAATTTGCATAGTTATCATGCAAGGGTTAACTTGTAAAGTGCTAGCTTGCATAATTGCAAGTGTAAGCTTGCCTTGTCCAGAGCCGTGGTTGAAGTTCTCCACGGCTTCTTCCTCGTAGTAATCTCCTTCCTCTTCATATCCTTGGTCGGTACTAGCGTCTATAAATAAATACGAGGTACACAATCACCAAAAAATACTTAACTTATTCTATTTATCACACCAGGGTTTTCACTAGATGATCTAGCATCATCACAATCATCACAAAGATTAAGGCACTAGTTTTGTTTATTTTCTTTTAGAAAAGTAATTTCTACTCATTGAAAAACTACTTAAGATTTAATATTCTCCAACTAAAATATGGGATCATGTTGAGACATGTCATCACCACATATTTCAGTACTTGGGAATGTGATTTAAAGCGGTGTCACAATTTAATAAGGTTTAACCTTTTATTTTAATTAATTAAAGTGACTAGAAATGCCTAAGGGGCATTCTTTTATTACTTTTCCATTATTACTGCAAGTAAGCCTAGATATTTTTATATATTCAGAAAGGTCTTATCAAATGTGATTTTTGAGAGTTAGAATCAACTAAAAAGTTTTATGGTTGAATTTTGAAAAATGTTTGAATGCAGAAAAGTCTCTGCCTTGTTATTTTTACTATGGGTGATCTATAAATCCAATTGGTTTCATGCAATTTGGTTTAGTGAATCTCTCTGAATTGATTTTTGAATCTATGGACAGAACTAGGTTTGCAACTAAAAGGAAAATTCTAAAGTCAAACTACTGGGTCGCGCGGGAGTGCTAATTGGGTCGGCCCACTGCACACAGCGTGCGCGGGAGGTTTAAGTAGCTGTCCCCACTAGTCAGTGAGACAGAGAGTGGAGAAGGGTACGGGGTGATTACAACCGTAGGATTAGAAGCAAGATCTACGGCTGAGGGTTGTCGTCCACGTCTGAATAGAACGCGGCAAGCACGAACCCTAGCACAGCCAGTGCGGATCAGTGGCGGCTCACCGGGGCACTGTCGATGGGGGCGAACGACGAAGTCTACGACGGCGATCCTCCTGGTACTGGCAGCTCCTCCTGGGGTGGCTCCAATCAACGACGCCCTTCTCCTCCAGCAGCAGCAAGCTCCGGCGAAATTCCGGCAACCTGGTGCTCGCCTTGCTCCGAGGAAGAGGTGGGATGGTTCTGAGAGAGAGGGGAGTGGAATGGTGTGATGAATTCGAACGGGGGAGGCCTCTATTTATAGTGAGACGAGGGAACCGAAGGGTGCGGGTTGTGCTCGTCGGGGTCGTCTTCACAGTGAGCTAACGGCATGGCCGAAGGTAGGGGACGATGCGCTGCCTCCTGGCGAATCTCAACGGCTTGATGGCGAGGCGTGGGGCAGTGCGAATCGGTCGGAACACGTCGTCTCTCTGAGTTGCACCGATGGTAGTTTTAATGGCACATAGCGGCTGCGGGTCGCGCGGCGGTGAACGGGGTTGTTTGGGAGGTTCTTGGGGCGGTGGTGATAACGTACGCGGGCGGCGAAGGCGGGGCGCGGTCTATGCGAGCGTGTCGAGTGCGGCGCTCTGGCGCGCTCTCGGCATGGTTGCACAGACAGTGGGCGCGAGCGTTCCATGTGGTCTAGTGGCTGGCAGAGCTCGAAGTCTAGACAGGGGGTGGCGGTGGACGATGGCTTGTTGGCTAGACACGATCGGCGAGGCTAGTTAGTCTTGTAGCACGCTGTCGACAGTGGGGGTGGCAAGTGTGCTCGGCCATGGTCACCATTGATGGCATGGTCGAGTTCACAGTGAGCTAGGGCTGCTTAAACAAGTTAGATGATCTACTGAGAGTGTAGTGAGAGCTAGAGAGGGGACAAGGTTGGCACATACACTGCTCACTATAGTGTTTGATGTTTAATTTGATTTGTGCTCAGAAGGTGTTTGATGAAATGGCCACAAGAAATTCAAAATTGAATTTTTGGATGAAACTTGGTGGGTGCAATGGTCACATACTAGGTAGTCTCTGGTTGGTTGGATTTGTCAAGGTGCACTGATTTGGTTGGGTTTTGAGAAATGGTGATCTTCCCATATGAACTAGATTCAAATTTTGAATGTCATTTGAATAGGGTTGCCAAATGTTTCTGTGGGTTTTCAAGGTGGGCTTGGGTTCACTTTCACTTGGTCTAGCAAGGGGTGAAAAGAAATAGATTTGTTTCTGTTTGAAATCTTGGACTAGAAACACTCAAAGTGGTCTAGTGAGTAAGATTGGCAAAAATGACCATTTGCTTATTTTGTTTGTTTTTGAATTTCTATTGATTTGATTCTTCTTGGAAATGATTTAGATGATGTTGTTTTCATCTTTAAACCATTCCTTGATATTTACAACAATCACACAAGTCCATTCATGCATTCATACATTCATCACATACACACATGCATTCATATGATTTTAATTAACAAAAGTTTTTGTTAACTCTAATTTTGGGTGATTGGAATTGATAACCTTGATTAATATTTTTGGGATGTTACAACTGCCAAGAATTGTGCAAATGACACGCACCCGAGGATGGCGTGGTACTGTGATGGCCAATCCACCACTTCAAATTCTAGCCGCTCGCGCCTAAAGTTTTTGGGCTAGCCGAAGATAACGTCGAGCCATATCTTGCCCAGGGGGTATATTCCCTTCCCTAGGACTATGTCGTGGAACATCGTGTCTGATTGCTCCAGGCTACATAGCGGGATCCGCATCGCTGCGAGTGTGCTGGCGAACATTAGATTGATGTCGCTGCCGCCGTCCATCAAGACGTGGCTCATCTCGAATCCCCCTATCTGCGTCTCGAGTACCAGGGCAGCATGACCTGGGCGAGGGATCTGGCGTGGGTGGTCCGAACGATCGAACGTGATGCAGGACTCCGAGCCGCTGAGGTACTCAGGTATGGCTGTTGGAGAGGTCAAGGCCAGGCTGACTTGGCAGGTGATCTTCTTTTGCACCCTGTTAGTTGGGCGCCCCTTCTGGATCATCAGGGACCCTTTTGGTGGCGGGTACCCTCTTGCATCGTTATTTGGCGCTGGTGCGACTGGCGGCTGCGATGGTCCGACGAGTGGTGGTGGAGGAGCTCCATGGGCGATGTCACCTGGTGCGGGTGCGGGCCCAAACCCAGGGTTCACGGTCTGGCGCCGCATTTGGGTGAGGCCCTCGCTGAGCTTCTGGAACTCGTGGCAGTCCTTGAGCATGTGGCTAGCCTTCTTCTTACCATCGTGTTTGTCGATGTAGAAGTGGATGGTGCAGGGACAAGACAACTTGTCGTATGCCGAAGGCTCGTCATCGCGGCCGCGACGTTGCCACGTTTGCGTGGGTCAGCCGCCGTCACGGTAGTTGCCTCCGCGGTATCCGCTGCTGCGGCTGCCGACATTGCGTCAATCGGTGTATCCAGCTGCGACCATGTCAACTCCGTCGCGATCTTCTTTTACTGCGGCGCTCATTTCTGTGGCGTAGTCATCTTCGTCATCCGAATGCGCTCGGGTGATGAAATCCTCACCATCTTCCCACCGGTTGGCGATGTCCATGAGGTGGTAGAGCGTCTTGGGCTTGACGCGCCCAAGCTCTTCCTTGAAATCTGGGCGCCTGGCACCATCCTTGAAGGCGTCGATTGCCCGTTCTTCGGAGATGTGCGCGGCGGAGTTCTTGATGTGGGACCAGCGAAGTATGTACGAGCGAATGGACTCGTTGGACCGTTGGGTGTAGGCCTGTAGCTCTTCGATTGAAGCTGGCCTCTTGCTGGTGCCCTTGAAGTTGCGGATGAAGCTGTATGCCAGCTCTTCCCAGCTTCGGATGGAGCCGGAGGATAAGCTGCTGATCCAGACCCTGGCCGCGCCTGTCAACTTTAGTTGAAGGCATTGTAAGGCGGTGTTCTTGTTTTCGCCGTGGAGCTTGACTGACGACAGGTGATCGTCGAGCCAAGCCTTTGGCTCCTGCGTGTCGTCGAACTTCGGGTTGTCCGAAGGGAGCTTGAAATTTTCCGGCATTCACGTTCGCTGAATGGATCTGCTGACGCATCTGGCTCCGTGCAGCTCTCCATTGTCTTCTTCTTCGGACTCAGTTGAGCACACGCGATTAGCACGTGCTTTTTCGATCTTGCGTTGGGTGAGCTCGTTGTGAGCGTCGTATTTTCTGTTGCGGCGTCATGGGATCTTGCGGCGCCGGGGCAGGTCATGCTCGTCCTCCTCGGATGAGGGTGTAGGGCTTCGAGTGAACTTGACGCGGCTTTTTTCTTCGGCTCCGTAGGAGCATCATCGTGGAGCGCATCTCCGACGAGTTCGAGGCCAGCTAGCGCGGACTTGTGCATGGCGCTCTTCAGGTCGCCCATCGGAGGTGGGTGGGACGCGAGATTTGTAGTGGTCGCCATGATCACAACTTGCGGAATTTTTGCAAGTCCATCATCATGAAGGACGTGTTGAGGGCCCTGGTGACCTTGTGTCGTGCGGAGGGGTCCATGCGCTCCGTGCGGGAGCGGTACTTGTTGGCGTTGTTGACATGCAAAGTGCAGTGATCAGCGATAGAGAGCGCAGCTCGCGCCGCGTGCTGGACTCCGCAGATGCCTTCTTACGCTTGTCGAGCTCCTCCATCAGCTTCACCTATCGGTTGTGATCGTCGATGAGGAGGAGGTGGTAGGCCATCAGTAGATCCCGTGAAGCATTTACAGGTAGGATTATGTTGCCTGCCACGGACTCGCGTGCTTGGCACCAGCCTTCCTCGTTGAGGTTGGTCTGGTTGTAGGCATGAGCATCGCATTCGTTGGGCCTATTAGGCGGGTCTCCCCCGTTTCCTCTGTTCCCAGTTTGCGGGTTGGGAGGGGGATTGGGTGTTTGTTGCGCACTCGAACCCGGCGGCGGGTCCGTTACGTTGTTGATGACGATGGCGCATAGGTAGCGCCCGCGGATTGGATTGCCGCTGCCGTAACTTTTGGACCCGGAACCGTAGGTTCCTTCATCTGAGGGAGGGCCGCACAGATCTGAGTTGCAGCTGTTGCTGTCATCCGAGTCGTCTGTCAGCGTCGACACGTGTAACACGCCGATGGGTGGTGTTGGCACCCGCTCTGGGAGGCGGAGGGTGCCGATCTGCCCCACCTGGAAGCAGAAGCTCCCGGACAGCATCTCGAGCCTGTCGCCGACGGACTCGAAATCCCTCAGGATGGTTGGCGAGTGGGCGGTGAAGTCGAAGGCGCCGAAGAGGAGGCGAGTCTCTGTTGCCGATGAGTTGTATATCGCTCCGGATGGAACCTTCATGACCGCACGATCGGCGTCCCCGCTTCCCATAGACGGGGCCAATTGACGAGGTTCGATCTCGTCAATACCCATTGTTATGGACTTGGGTTTTGGAGAATATGGGGATGCTGGAAGTCGTGGGACGGTTAACAGACAAGAAACACAGGGACACGGGATTTACCCAGGTTCAGGCCCCCGGAGGGAAAACCCTACTCCTGCTTGTCTGCTCTTGATTACGGCGGAACCGAAAGTTACAAGGGTGCGTACATGCAATCTGGTGTGAGGTGCGTATGCGGTGGTGGTAGAGATCCTTCTCGCCATACCCTCCTGGCCTTTATATAGATAGGCAGGTCCCGGGCTTAGGTCGAGTTGGTTACAAATTAGGATTGGTACTCTTTGAAATTCTATCTAATCTAGACTTGTCCTCCAAGGAGTCGAAAACGTCATGGGTTTGGACCACCCGAAGTCTTCATGGGCCGTGTGTCTTGTCGTGGGTCTTCCTTGGACTGGACCAGACATACCAATGTTATGTACTCATGGGGTATATCCATGTCAATTGTGCTGCCGCGCCACCACGCTGACTTTTGTTGGTGAACATGTCCTCCTCTAGCCGAGACAACATGGTGCACACAAGGTGCTCGGCAAAATCGTCACAACGTATGTTTTCGCCTCCGCCACCTAATATTTCTTTTTAGTTTTTAGTTTTTTTAGTTGGTAGATGAAGTGAGTTTAGTTTATGTTTGTAGAGGACCTCCGATTCATTTGATGATGAACTTGAGATTTAGGAAGAAGAGAACATGTCGATGCTTTTGGCTTGGGGATTCATCCAAAAGCCAAAGCGCGGTGGCTCAGTTTTTGGTAGACTCAAGTTATGGAGGGAAATGATCGAGGCCCATAATAGGTTGATGCGGATGTATTTCAACGAAAATTTATTATTTCCTGAGCACTACTTTCGTCAGCGTTTTCAGATGAGCATCAACTTGTTCAAATGCATCGCGGAGAATTTCCCGAACACACTATTTGCTATAGTTGTAATAATAAATAGACAATTTATTGTTGAATTATTTGGATATGTTTGATCTCGTTGATCATATTATTGATGTGAAAACTATTTGCTCCCATGTCCGTGTGCTGCTTTTTAATACGCTTGCTAGGGTGCGATATTGGCTAGTTTTCGCCCGCGGCTTTTTAGCGCTTCCGGTAGAGAAAAAGCACACGCCATGTGTTATATTCAATTGCGGCGCGCTATATCGAGTTTGTTTTAGTGCGCCGAGTTATAGCGCTGATGGAGTTTCTCTAAGGTGTTGATCTGTACGAAGTGGTTGAGAGTACTAGGAGTGTGGTAGGATAACTTTAAAAGGGTGTAGCGGTGACCAGTCATCTTCACTTAGTCTATATGTCATTATTGGCATTGTTTTTTGGCTGATTCATGCTGATATCCAGCCATTGTGATTGCTATATTTATATCCTGACTGTTTTGAAGAAAAAATAGAGACGTCAGTTGCACGTGGTGCACTAGATTGAAGAAAGGGCTATTTTCTAAATAATATATTTTTAAATCAAATTTACGAATAATATATAAAATTGATAATTTTTAGAAGCTAGCTCGGCCTCGGAGACCCGTGTCCCGACGAGGATCTTTCGGGTTTTAAGCCCCCGAACAGTCCAGTCGCATAGCAGTGAAAAGCCACATTTTGCTAACACTAGTTGAGGCCTCGTACACCAACGAGTCTAGTCGGGATCCTGTACACCGAAAGGTCCTCGTCGGGACACGGGTCTTCGAGGCCGAGCTAGTTTTCTCCCGCGGCATTTTAGCGCTTCCAGTAGAGAAAAGGCACACACCACGTGTTATATTCAATTGCGGCGCGCTACGTCGAGTTTGTTTTAGTGCGCCGAGTTATAGCGCTGATGGAGTTTCTCTAAGGTGTTGATTTGTACGAAGTGGTTGAGAGTACTAGGAGTGTGGTAGGATAACTTTAAAGGGTGTAGCGGTGACCGGTCATCTTCACTTAGTCTATATGCCATTATTGGCATTGTTTTTTGGCTGATTCATGATGATATCCAGCCGTTGTGGTTGCTATATTTATATCGTGACTGTTTTGAAGAAAAAATAGAGACGTCAGTTGTTGCACGTGGTGCACTAGATTGAATAAAGGGCTATTTTCTAAATAATATATTTTTAAATCAAATTTACAAATAAAACATAAAATTGATAATTTTAGAAACTAGCTCGGCCTCGGAGACCCGTGTCCCGACGAGGATCTTTTGGGTTTTGAGCCCCCGACCAGTCCAGTCGCACAGCAGTGAAAAGCCACATTTTGCTAACACTAGTCGGGCCTATCTAGTCAGGATCCTGTACACCGAAAGGTTCTCGTCGTCTACGGGTTTCCGAGGCCGCGCTAGTTTTTAAAATTAACAAATTTATATATTATCTATAAAATTGATTAAAGAAAAATATATTATTTTAAAAAAATTAGCGAATAAAGGTCTGCTCTACTCTGCACGCGTTGTCGGCCTCATGTCGTGCAGGTGGCTTGCGACCAGCATGCATGCCGCTTGCGCGCTTGGGTTTTCCTTTTGGAAAACGATACAATGCCCCCAAGGAGATCGCTCGCCTCCCATCCTCCTTAGCCTGACGCGTGACATTTTTTTGCGCGAGAAAACAGTCCGCCAGGGTCCACCGATGACCCGGTCGTTTTTGTCTGTTTCTCCTTTCCGATAGTCATCCTCTTCCCCACGACGCGAACGCCGCGATTCCTCGCATGGCCCGCCGCCGGAGCTCGCCGCTGCTCTTCTCTTGATCTCCGCCCAACCGCGCGGCGTTGTGCCCTGTTTCTTGTGCCACCGCCACGCGCCTGCTCGCGCTGCCGCTGCGCTTGCTGCTTGCGCCGCCACTGCGCTTCAGCTCGTGTCGCCGCGCGCCTCCGCTGCTGCCCGTCCTACGCGCCATGGCTCTCCCCCAAATCAGCACGCCACCTTTCCTGCTCATGCTGCCATGGCGCTGCTACCCCCTCTGTTGCTGCAAGGTATGCGCAGCCATGGGCCTATCCACAACGTCATCCGGATTTGCTACCTGCGATGAGCGGTACTGCTACCTGCGGCAAGCGGCACTGCTACACACGCCTTCTGGTATTGCTATAAGTTTTTGCTACATGCGTCCAGTGGTGGTGTTACTTTTTTTGACCGTGTGGGGCTGCTACAAACGGTCACGTGTTTTGCTACATGCGACGGGCGGTGGTGCTACAAATGGTCATAGGTTTTGCTACAAGGTCTGCGGCGAGATCTTCGGGGAGGTGTCTGACGTGGTCAAATTTGCTAAATATGATATTTTTTTTGCTACATATGTTTTGTGGATTTGCTACAATAGCGTAAAATTTTTGCTACACGGTCTCCGGCGAGGTCTAACGGCGTAAATCTCCGGCGAAATCGATTTTGCTACATTAGTTCAACTTTTTTGCTATATAGTCTCCGGTGAGGTCTCCGGCGAGGTCTCCAGCGAACTCTCTGACGAAATCTAGTATGTCTGTTATTTTTCTGGGTCAAACCGTTTTCTGCTACATGTAGCAAAAACGGGACTATCTATAGCAAAAACAAGACTTTCGTAACAAAAGCGGGTTTGAGGACATAAAAGGGCGGACACGTGTCACGCAGAGGACCCAGGGGATCGGGGGAGTTATCCCTCGAGAAACGCGTAGCGCTCTTCTTTCCTTTTCGGCTTTGAGAACCATCTTCTCCTCGCGGCCATGCGGTACGGTACGAATGATAGCGTGTCAGCTAGTGAAATAGCTTGTGTGCAAGCTTATTTGTAACTAAAAAAGCTCTTAATTCTACATTTCTACTTGCAATTCACTAAGAAATAGCATAGTTGCAACCCATCTACAACGGAGAATGGCCCCGTTACAACCTGCTTGCAACTAAAAAAAATTCTATACCGGCTTGCAATTGCGAAACAATTTAATTATAACCCCACTTATAACTGAAAGAACAATCTAGTTGCAACCTTGTTTGCAACTAAAATAACAAGGGGTTGCTAAAGTACAACCCCTACAACCTCCTCCCTTCTAAACTTGTAGAAGCATGTCTACATACATATCCAAACCCGTATCTAAACGGAGTATAGCCATGTATATGTATACGGATGGCGACATATAGGCATCCGGCCCATGCACCACTGCCGCACAGGACCCCGATCCGCTTACACCCCCCGCGCCGATCACCGTCGCCCCGACCATCATCACATTCGTGCCATCGCACAATCAGCTGGACAATCTTGCACAATCTGCCGGACAGTCTTGCACAATCTACAACATGTCCGGGCAACATGACTAACGACACCCAGTTGCTCCTGTTAAAATTTCGTCGTTCAAAACTACTCGCGAAAAATACACCAGACAGTTTGTTCATGATGCCGGACATGTCGCTGGACCGGCCAGCCGGTCAACGCGCCGCCACCATGCTTGCGCGCCGCCTTCGCGCAGCTGCCAAATCTGCACGCCGCCGTCGCAACGCCGGTCGTGCCACCGCGTCACCTCCACAAGGACATGCCGAGTCACCGCCACCACCTCGACGGACCTAACCGCCATCACTACCAGCTTACTGGCCATAGCCGCCACCGGCGATGACCCGGCGTGCTGCTATATTAGTACATATACGTTGCTTGAAAGACATATAATTAGGTTAAGCTATATGGGTTTTGTACAAAGCTATGTATATACCTGTTTATAAAAAACGAAGGGGTATCAAGTGTTCTGGGCCGTCCATGTGTTTGAGATTATACAAGTTTGATATGAGTTTAAGGGAAGGGGGTTGATCAGACGCCGGTAACCAATTGTAAACTCAGTGCGACTTGGTCTTTCAGTGCCGAGCGCCAGCCACTTAGTTTTTCTCAAAGAGAGTAACCGATGAAGTAAAAAATCTACTCTCCCTCCGCCTCAAATAGCACTTGCATTTTATAAACTGATTGCTCATATTATTGTCCAAAGTGGAGTAGCACCATGGTGAATTGTCGCTTGAGAACGTGATTTCAAGAAGTAGTCATTTCTTCGAGGTATGTTAAAAGAATTCAAAGTAAATTGGAGCAGAAAAGATGGGCTTTGTTTTTTTTTTTTGAACCAAAAAAGATGGGCTTTGTGTCATTGCCTTATCCAACCAAAAAGGGAAGAAACCTTTTATGTATTTTGTGAAGATGTTTTCCCCTCTGAAATTTAATCAGTTTTCCAGTGTCAAAGTGTAAGTTCAGTTAGACAATGTCTTGCTACCTACTACCTTCCATTGCCTTTCTTGCTAGAGGTTGCAGGCTGGAAGCTTCTCGGTAAAAAGTTAACATGTGCAACTACACGTGCATCACTGTGCCAAGACGTAATAACATTTTTATTTCTCCAGAGCCAACGAGGCCGCATGCACATCAGAACGGGAGATGCCTGGAGGGTATTGTCCTAATCACGGAGTAAATTACATATTCATACCACCTTTGGGGCATCGGTAACAAGTTAGTGCATACTTTGGTAATTTTAACAAATAAATGCAATTTCTGGGACATCCAACAACAGATTGCTCAAAAACTCGTTTGATAGCGTTTTAATCCCGCGGGCCCACTGTCAGATGCTGAATAGGACAAACGGCCGTTGGCCCCCGTTAGCAGTTGCGACGCCTAGAGGACTGGTCCGACCCGACCCATAGCCTGGCTCGCCGAGCTCGTCTACAGCGCGTACCAGGGGCGCTATCGCCTCGACGCGCTCCCGAGCGGGCCACCGAGGACGAGCTAAGCGGCAGGAAAGGACAGGGGAAATGGGCAATGTCGGCCGAGAGGCAGCTCTCGTGGTGCTGCCCGCCGCCATGTCGACCGAGCCGCAGCAGGGCGTCGCCGCCAGGATGCTCTACTTCCCGGCGGAGCTGCTGGACTGCCACGCCTGTCGCCTCCCCCTCAAGCCGCCCATCTACAAGGTGATAAATTTGTCCCCTTCCCAAGTTTCTTCCTTCCTTTCTTGGCAGATCCATTAATCTCCTTTCCAAGTTTCCCTCCCGAATCGCCATGGCATGAGAAGTTGAGAACGCGTACGTGCTGAATCTTGATTGAAGGGAATATGCCCGAGAGGCAATAATAAAGTGGTTATTATCGTATTCCTTATTTATGATAAATGTTTATTTTGCATGCTATAATTGTATTAATACGGAAACGTTAATACATGTGTGTTTAATAAACAAATAGAAAGTTCCTAGTTATGCCTCTCTTATAAACTAGCTCGTTGATTAACAAGATGATCAAGGTTTCCTGATCATGGACATTGGATGTTGTTAATAACGGGGTCACAACATTAGTGTAATGGTGTGATGAACATTCATCCGAAGTATAGCATTACGATCAAAGTCATTGAGTTTATATTGCTATAACAACTTACGTGATCCTAATCCTTAGACCATGAGATCATGTCAATCACTAACACGGAAGAGTTTCTTGATAACATCAAACGTCACCGTAGAGGTGATTATAAAGATGGATTCAGAACTAATAAAGTGTTATGTTGAGGCCCATGGATCGAGAGTGGAATTTGTTCATCCCGATGGCAGATAGATATGCTCTGGGCCCTCTCGGTGATATCACATTGATTAGCTTGCAAGCAAGTGATTTGATCACTAGAATGTTATATCACGGGAACAAGAAAAGAGTACATGTCGATGTGAGATCAAACTAGGTATGGAGATACCGATGATCGAATCTCGGACATGTAATATATCGCGAAACAAAAGGATTAAGATACTAGCGTAAAAGGTTCCACGATCACAAGAAAGTCATCGTTGAATGTGTGGGAGTCGGTATGGGTCTCAGATCCGCTTCGATTATTGATTCGAGAGGGTCTGGATCATGTCCGCATTATTCACGAACCGTAGGGTGACACACTTAAGAGACACCGACATCCAATTGGAGCAAAAGTTTCATGCCGAAAAGAAAAGAAAGGAAAGCGAATTTATTTCACTAGACACAAACTGCTTTCGGTTGAAATTGCTTGGCTGTTCGCATGTGAAATGGAATACTAGCAAGGGTTTTATGTGAATGTTTGTTAATTAAAGTAATTAACAAAATTCTGAATAAATAAATAAAAGAGTTTTATTTAAATGAGAGCTTGCATTAAATTTGGTGGAAATTTAATGCATGTGAGTGATTTATGAGTGGAGGCTTTTAATGGGAGTGGAGGCTTTTCATTTTGGTGGGAGCTCCACCACATGAATGTGGAAGAGGTGGGGCAGCCCCATGGCTGGGCGCCATGGCCCTTGCCCCCTCTCCCCTATAAAGGCCCCCTCTCCTCCTCTCACCACACCTCCTCGTGAAGGATCTCTCTCCCCTCTAGAATTTATTCCCCATGGTCTCGGACTAGCGAGATACATGTTCCCGTGGCTTTTCGGCAAGAAAGAGTTGTGCTTCCTGCATCGCTGGAGGCGGAGGCGGAGGTTGCTCGGTGCCTCGAGCGTGTGTGCGAGCACGGATCTTGCTGTTTTCTTGCGCTAGGACTTCCTCTCGATCTTGAGATCGGCAAGAGATCGTCTACATCAACCACGAGTTTGGACTCGTTAAGCTTTGTCGGTCTTCAAGGGTATGTTCTCTACGGATATACATCCGCCCGTTGTTTGTATCTAGTAGATAGATCTTGGTACATGGTTGTTCCCATCGTAGGAAAATTTTTGTTTTCTATGCTGCGAACCCTACAGTGGTATCAGAGCCGGATCTATGCGTAGATACTTTGCACGGGTAGTACACATATGAGTATGTGGGCGATGATGATCATTTTATTGCTTCTTAGTTGTACTTTGGATATTGGTGGCATAGTGGGATGAAGCGGCGGACAAACTTTACATGTCCTCGCACATGAGACCTGTTCCACGCTTGACATGCAACTAGTTTTGCATAAGTGGCTAGCGGGTGTCTGTCTCTCCTACTATAGTCAATATCTAATTTGCAACGAGTTGTCAACAATTTGGTTATCCTCGTTGTGGTTCATGTTCGTAGGTAAACGGTTCTATCTTGAAAGCCCTAAGCCACGTAAAATTTGCAATGGATAAATTAGAGGCGTCTAGTTTAGATTGTTGCTGGGCTAGTGATATGATATGGTGATGTTGTAAGTAGAAGTATGAGATGATACTCTTACAACACACATAACGTGTAATATCCATAGACCTTGGACTTACACATATAGGTATGATAGTGATCATACCACGGTGCACATGATAGAGATCATCTGCGGGAACCATAACATTTCACTAATAAACATGTGATGTTTGATAGCATCTTATATTGCTTGTTTGGCGTTTTATTAGCATAATAAGATGATCCCTCATTTAAATATCAAGATAAGAATGTGTTCTTCCTTTAGTATGCACCGATTATGTTCTCGTCGCTCCAAGACATCACGTGATGATCGGGTGTTTTTGGATCCACGACCATATTTCGGGTGTAAGACAGTTACACACGCGAATACTAAGGTTCTTACTTGGCGAGCCTAGCATGTACAGACATGGCCTCGGAACACGGACCGAAAGGTTAAGCATGAGTCATATAGTAGATATGATGCCCATTTGATGCTCGCCTTTGAAGCTACACCGACTCACGTGATGATCGGACTTGGTGTAGTGGATTTGGTTCATGTAATCACCAAAAAGGCACGAGGGATGTCGTTTTTGAGTGGGAGTTCATTTCTAATTTGGATTAGTAGAACTCAATTTATCATAAATTAAATCAAAGTGAATTTGCATAATTTGTTGTACTCATTGGCATTCGTTCACCACCATATGCATAGTTGTAATTGAGATAATAGAACTATAGAATTACGGATATATACTTTACTGTTCGGTATCGTATTGTGTTGAGTGTCAATCTAAAGTTTAAAGTCCTATTGCAAACTTTCAGCAAACTCTATTTACTCCGTGAACTTTCATAGTTGGTATTAAATCGAGAGTGACAATTCGATGTTAGTATCTTAAGTATCATGTTTGCCTCCATGATTCTTGATTTAAACATCAAGTTTATCTAGGAGCTGAAAGAATTGTTTCAGAAACCATCATGTGTGGCATATATAACGATATCTGAAACAATGTTTTGGTTGCAATATGATAGAGTATAATATATGTTCTCATATTGGATGAGAATTTGCGAAGGTTGGAGATGCTAGACATCCTAATCATCCAAAAGGATTTTGGAAAGTAATGTTATACTCATGATTCGCCTTTATAAGCTACAGTAGCTTGATCATGAAAGTCGTCATGATAAGGGTGAATAGAATATGTATGTAAAATGTTTACTACACTAAAAGATTACTAAAGAATGGATTTTGAAAGAATACCGATCATTTGATGATGGTGATCTACTTCAAAGTGCAAGTCCAAAGGTATTATTATTTGAATATACACGCTTTGGACTAGGTGTCATGTATATGGCGCCACTTTTGATGTTGATAAATTCTTTTAAAAGGAAAAGGAAATGCTGAAAGAGAATCTATAAAATATATTTGGCAGAAAAGAAAAGATTGGAAATATCCAATTTAGGTATATAGATGATATACATGTTATGGTTGTATTCTTTGCTTGTTAAACAATGTGATTCTTGGGTATTGGATACCGAATTGGTTGGTATGAAATGACATACGGAACAACGCAATTCATGAACCACAATGACCTAAGTAACTAGCAAGAGAATATGTGATGATGTTCATCGAAAACAAACAAACCGTTGTTTGTATTTCTCGTTGACATCAAAGCTTGACTTCAAGATTTGTTTTAATAATTGTTATTTGAATCAGGTATTATAAGAACAAAGGTTGTTCAAATAATTACCGTATTCCATATAAGATGGATGATTTACAAATCTAGTTGAAGAAATCACATCCATAAATCCTAATGCTAAAATGTTGCAAGACAAATGATTGAAAGATCACTTATGAAGTGACATCGCTGTTTAAATTATATTGGAAAGAAAACATGAAGAATCTCCATATTCATGGATTTTTGGAGTCTTTGATTTGATCAAGTGACGCTTGTGAGACTTTCCTCGGGATAATTAAAACTTCGTTCAAAGGCCAAAGAAGAACAAACGACTAAAATATTGGAATTTATACATATCGATGTATGTAGTCCATTATGTGCAGTCGTAAGCGATGGGTTTGAACTTCATATGCTTTCTCCGGATTTTTGAGTGAATATTCACTTAATGAGAAAGAAGTATGAAATATTTGAAAAACGTTTTCGAAGACTTTCAAGATGAAGTGGAAAATCATTGTAACAAGAAAAATAAATGAATTATGATTTGATCATAAAGGGATTTATTTGAGTTACGAGTGTAACAAGAAAAATAAATGAATTATGATTTGATCATAAAGGGATTTATTTGAGTTACAAGTGTAACAAGAAAATAAATGAATTATGATTTTATCATAAAGGGATTTATTTGAGTTGCAAGTTTAGCAAAACACCTAGATTTACATCTCCCAAAACACCATAGGAGTATGGAGTGTTTGAGATTTGTAATGAAACCTTGTTTGACATGGTTGGATCAAAGGTGTTATTTATAAAACTGCCATTATGTTTTAAAAGATTAAAGCTTTAGAGACTACCACTTTTACACTGAAAAGAGCTTCATCTTGATCCGGTGAAATGACACCATGGAAGTTATGATTTGGGGTAAAACCCAAGTTATCATTTCTTAAATTTTGGTATGCTAAACATAAGTAAGATGTTTACAACCGAAGTCGGATGAGCATGTCTTTGTAGGTTATTTCGAATAACAATTGGTTATTCCTCCATAACACCAAGGACAAAAGGGTTTGTCGCTTGAAATGTGAAGTTTCTTGAAGAAGGAATTTTTCATAAAAGTTAAGTGGGAGGACAATAGAACTTTGATAAGGTTAACGAACCTTAAATATGCTGAGTTGCGCAGCGCCGGAAAATGTTCTGGAGGCAGCCATAATGCTCATAGCTTATGTGCCTCAAAGGTTGTGGTCACGGAGATCTAAGTTCCCATTGAACCAAGTAGGTCGGTTAAACAATCAAATGCTAAGATTTGAGAGTAAATCATTATTGTTTGACAATGATGAACCGAATACAAACAAAGAAGCGATGATGGGCCCTGACTCCGTCAAATGGCTTGAAGCCATAAAATCCGTGATAGTTCCATATACGAGAAATCAAGTTTTGAACTTGGAAGACCCTCAGGAAGGTGTAAAACCTATCGGTCGTATTTGGATCTATAAAAAGCAGACATGGGTGTCTCACATCTATGAAATATTCGACATGTTGTAAAGTATTTTATGACAATGTTCAAAGAGTTGACTATGACAAGATTTGATCTTTCATAGCGATATTTAGTCTGGACGGATTAAAGTAGCAACCACTACATATAATCTGTTATATGGTAGATGAATAAACAAAACAAAGTTCTTCTAATAGAATGGTTACCTAGGACGTGTACATGACACGATCCAAAGGGTTTTGTTAATTCAAAGGATGCTAAAAGGGCATGCAAACTTCAATGGTTGAACTAAGCATCATGAGTTGGAATCTTCACCGTGATGAAAAGGAGTTTTCATCGAGAGGCGATGAAGATGCTTGCATTTGCAAGAAATTAAGTGGGGCGCTAAGACATATTTCTAATACATTATGTGGAGGACATCTTGTTGATTGGAAATGATGTATCTTTTATTGACAAAGGTTAAGAATTTCATTTTGATGAAAGACTTAGGCAAAACCCGAATATTTAGCGTGAATGTCTATAGTGGATAGACTGTGACGCCAATATGGTTGTGCCAAACGTACATATATGAGATATTGAAGGAGTTCAATATAGAAACGACAAGAAACAGTTCTTGTCGCATGGAAAGGAATTGAATCAAGATTCAAGTGTATCGACACTTGATAAGTGAAACAAGATTCAAGTGCTTTGACACTTGATGAGTGCAATCACGAGAATGTTTTGATCAATCATACCATGATATGTACACATCCAGATATGTCCTATGCTCTAAGTGTTATGATCATATACCAGAATGAATCATAAAATGATCATTGGACGATAGTGAGGATATTCTTATGATCTTTTGGAAGAACTAAGAATATATTTGTGTAGAGGTGACAAACAATTACAAATAGTTCATTGTAAAGCGTTACATTGATACTAGTTTTGTCACAAGATACAAATTAAGTTTATCTCAATTTAAACTATGAGTGGCACAATGAAATGGAAAGAAAAGTTTTCATGATGGATTTGGAAGAGTTCCAAAGTTAAGACATTGTGACGGATACTACAACAAAAGGCTAAGTATATGACTGCTATAGTAGCAGCAAAGGAGGGAATTTGTGTCAAGTAGTTTGTTATCAAACTAAGGTGTGGTTCGTAACGGGCTAACACTAAAGATATATTGTATGACAATAGTATCGACGTGTTTTAACCCCAAGGAACTAAAGGTCTCACCGAAAGACCAAATTTATACAATGCTATCTCATTGGAGAATGAGTGATGTGTGAAGACGCAAAGACATGCAAATACACACGGATCTGAAAGCGTCAGATCCGTAGATTATGTTAACCACTTGCAATTGCGTATATGGAACACCAGAAAGCCATAGGTGTTCAATACGCAAAGTTCTCAAACTAGATTATTGTCTCTAGTGCAAGTGGGAGACTGAAGGGAATATGCCCGAGAGGCAATAATAAAGTGGTTATTATCGTATTCCTTATTTATGATAAATGTTTATTTTGCATGCTATAATTGTATTAATACGGAAACGTTAATACATGTGTGTTTAATAAACAAATAGAAAGTTCCTAGTTATGCCTCTATTATAAACTAGCTCGTTGATTAACAAGATGATCAAGGTTTCCTGATCATGGACATTGGATGTTGTTAATAACGGGGTCACAACATTAGTGTAATGGTGTGATGAACATTCATCCAAGTATAGCATTACGATCAAAGTCATTGAGTTTATATTGCTATAACAACTTACGAAGTGATCCTAATCCTTAGACCATGAGATCATGTCAATCACTAACAGGAAGAGTTTCTTGATAACATCAAACGTCACACCGTAACAGGTGATTATAAAGATGGATTCAGAACTAATAAAGTGTTATGTTGAGGCCCATGGATCGAGAGTGGAATTTGTTCATCCCGATGACGGATAGATATGCTCTGGGCCCTCTCGGTGATATCACATTGATTAGCTTGCAAGCAAGTGATTTGATCACTAGAATGTTATATCACGGAACGAGAAAAGAGTGCATGTCGATGAGATCAAAATAGGTATGGAGATACCGATGATCGAATCTCGGACATGTAATATATCGCGAAACAAAAGGATTAAGATACTAGCGTAAAGGTTCCGCGATCACAAGAAAGTCATCGTTGAATGTGTGGGAGTCGGTATGGGTCTCGGATCCCGCTTCGATTATTGATTCGAGAGGGTCTCGATCATGTCCGCATTATTCACGAACCGTAGGGTGACACACTTAAGAGACACCGACATCCAATTGGATCAAAAGTTTCATGCCGAAAAAAGAAAGGAAAGCGCAGAATTTATTTCACTAGACACCGAAAGCTTTGTTGAAATTGTCAAACTGGTTACGCATGTGAAATGGAATACTAGCAAGGGTTTTATGTGAATGTTTGTTAATTAAAGTAATTAACAAAATTCTGAATAAATAAATAAAAGAGTTTTATTTAAATGAGAGCTTGCATTAAATTTGGTGGAAATTTAATGCATGTGAGTGGATTTATGAGTGGAGGCTTTTAATGGGAGTGGAGGCTTTTCATTTTGAGTGGGAGCTCCACCCACATGAATGTGGAAGAGGTGGGGGCAGCCCATGGCTGGGCGCCATGGCCCTTGGGTGCCCCCTCTCCCTATAAAGGCCCCCCTCCTCCTCTCACCACACCTCCTCGTGAAGGATCTCTCTCCTCTAGAATTTATTCCCCATGGTCTCGGACTAGCGAGATACATGTTCCCGGTGGCTTTTCGGCAAGAAAGAGTTGTGCTTCATTGCATGTTGGGCGAGGAGGCGGAGGTTGCTCGGTGCCTCGAGCGTGTGTGCGAGCACGGATCTTGCTGCTTTTTCTTGGCGCTAGGACTTCCTCTCGATCTTGAGATCGGCAAGAGATCGTCTACATCAACCACGAGTTTGGACTCGTTAAGCTTTGTCGGTCTTCAAGGGTATGTTCTCTACGGATATACATCCGCCCGTTGTTTGTATCTAGTAGATAGATCTTGGTACATAGTTGTTCCCATCGTAGGAAAATTTTTGTTTTCTATGCTGCGAACCCTACATTGATAATGGTTTGCAGTGCGAGGCCGAGCACCGGGTGTGCTCCACCTGCAGCGGCCTCCACGGCGAGGTCTGCACCAACGCCCTCCTCCACTCCAAGATGGCAGACGAGTTCGCCGCCGCCGTGTACCACCTGGTCGCGGAGCACCGCCGGTCCTGTCCGCACGCGCCATGCGGCTGCCCGGATGGGTGCGGCTTCTTCGGCTCCCGGCAGATGCTCCTCAACCACGTCTCCGGGCCCGACCACTCGCGCCCCATCATCGACATCCTCACGGCCGGGGTGGGCTCGGCCTTCCTGTCCCTGCACGTCCTCCTCGGAGAAGTGGACGGGCGCTGCTGCCAGCCGGCCGACATGCCGAACGTCTTCCTCGTCTTCCTCGGCGGAGACACCACGGCGGTGTCCGTGGTGTCGCGTCGCCAGCGGCCCGCGGCAGCGATTCTCGTCGAGCTAGCCGTGGAGCACCGGCGGCGGCAACACGGTGATCTTGAGTCGCCTCATGAGCGGCTCAGCATCCGTGGCGGGCAATGTCGAGCGTTGCGGTGCCGAACTCAGCTGTCCGGCGACAAGATACCCTCAAAGATCCACATCCACAAGCTAGAGCCTCCTTCCGCTGTTGTTCCTGACATTCCTACCGCCGCCACCGCCACCCTTGCCCTCCACTCGCCAACAGGAGATCAGAGCAACAAGAAACACAAAGCTACGAATTCCAGGAAGTACAGTACGCCTAAACGAGGCTGGCCAATAGCCGTTTGTCCTATTCAACATCTGACAGTGGGCCTGTGGGATTAAAACACTATCAAACGAGTTTTTGAGCAATCTGTTGTTGGATATTTCAAAAATTGCTTTTACTTGTTAAAATTACCAAAGTATGCACTAACTCGTTACCGCTGTCCCAAATGTGGTATGAATATGTAATTTACTCCCTAATCACGAGAGCCAAGGAGTATGTATGCGCCTCGCATCATAAGGTCATTGACCGCAACGGACAACGACCGACACAACTAATGAAATAGAAGGATTATAATCAAACCAGTAGTAGTATTTTTAGCTCGGTGTAATATGTACCTTAGTGTATATCCAGCTTTGTTTTTGGTACTATCTTCGATTCATATTAGTGTTCTCAACTTTATCTAGATACAAATACATCTAGTCTAAATAATTAACTAGATACATACAAATCTAAAAAAAGTCGAGTACATTAATATATACCGGAGAAAGTAGTATAGATTAGAGTCCATCGTCTCTGTAATGTGACATAATCCATGCACCAGTGCCTTCTGGCTAAGACCAGTGAAAATATGGACGGGCGCTGTGATCATAATCCACCATGTAATCCAGTGTAAATATACATCTACTAGCTAACTTATATTGCCAGTACTATCTCACATCTAGCAAATACTCAAGTCCATACCAGCATCAAAATTAACTATATACATCAAAACGTGACCGCGCCAAGATTCCTAGTTGGACATAAGATTCTTACAGTTCTGAGAAAGTATGTGTTCCTTGGAATAGAGGAATAAAAGAATCATGAGTTCACTCTCAGGGTGTGAACTTGTGAAGATTACAGAGCCTGCACTTTTTGCATGAGAGCAGTTTGACAGCAAAGAGCCTTTTTTTAAGAAAGAAATGAGTTCACTCTCAGTCTGAAATCTCAACGCCGGAGGGAAATAAGCCTACTGGACCCTTCAGTTTTCACACTTTGCGTAGCATCGTTCTGAACATTGGAGCTCCGCGGGCCAGAACATGGCGCTCCCAGTCGGACATGACGCCAAATGGATTCTCCATCCGGTCATTGTCATCGTTATCGCCATCCACCACGAGCCGGCCCTTGCCGTGGGAGATGAACTGCTCTTTCATTCCGATCAGGACAGACTCCACATCAGACTGTAAGTAAATCTGCATCAGAAAGTGCAGATATATGGTTTAGTAACAGCTGCTCTTTTTCTTGACCGAGCTGCAGAAAAATGCTCGAAATAGGCTTTCGTCCCGCTTTATAAATAAAACAACCGTCCATCACAAATATCACAGTACAAAGACACACACACACCACATGCTGGGGCCACAGCACAAGACAGCCCAACTCGGACACCACCCAACGAAGAAAAGGCTGCAGAAAAATGCTCACCATCATACTGAGCTCAATGCTGTAATTACACAAACATATGGGCGTACAAGATGTAGTTGAGGGTCTAGCCTATAGGCTGGTCATCATACCATGTTCTAATCCTGATGAACTTGATTGGTCACTATCATGCTTTCATGCTTCAGCGTGATGTGTAAAGTGTAAGCATGCTCAACAATTGAGATGGACAAGTGGGGACCACAGTATACCTTCCCATTGATCTGAAGAAGATCGGCAACAGCTTCGACAAGCATTCTTCGTACCATTCTCCACCTATTTTGCTCTTTGTTGAAGTCAGGATTTGGACACTACAAAGAAGAGACACCATCACTGTACTAGGCAGGTTATCCACCAGGTAGTGTAGCATCCATTGAGCATACACGCACACAAAAATAAGCTAGCAGTACTAAAGAGTTAATATACCTGTACTGTGACGAGAGTCACCTGTCCAGGATAACTTAGTACTGAAGAGTTAAGTGTACCTGTATTGTGACGAGAGTCAACTGTCCAGGATAACTTGAAATAATGGAGCGGAATGTGGAAGTTGCATTTGTTGATAGAAAATATCTGCCGAAAAGAAACGATTGCATCATTGACAATGATATAGGAGACAAAAAAAAAAGAAAAACGAGCTATACAAATAACAAAAAAAATCCCACAATTGTTAGAATAAGTTAAAACGGTATTAGAAGAATTTTACATGTAAGGACTATGAAATGACAAGCAAAAGCATACCCTTGTTGATTAGTAAGTATGTCATTTAAATATGAATGGTTAATACATCAACATCCTACATAGTTGACACTTTTAAGTTCAATCTACATGCACTGGCAAGTTTAGTCAAACTAGTAATCCAGTGACCACATTTGAAAGAGGATGCTTCAAGTCAAGGTGGACAGGGTCACCGAAACTAGGTTAGTTTGTTCTCTGTCTGAATAATTATCTGAGAAGACTAGTTGTTAGAACTGACACCACTGTCATGAACAGATAAAGGGTTAGGCAAAGGAAAAGAAGAAGCAATAGTTCTGCTAATGAAAGTAGATGTATAAGATGCTTACAAGTTTCTTTTCCCAGCTGATGCTACTTCCTGAAGGCACCTTATAACAAGCTACAGAAAAATGGGTTACAAAAGGTTGAAGCACTTAAGTAAATGCAGGCACATATAGTTATTACCTTTCCATTCATCTCAAGCCCAAGAAAATTTGAATCTTCCCAGTTTCTAGCCATTTGGAATAGAAACAAACCATTTCCTGCACTAAGAAATATACTTACTTGAAAAGGGTGCAAGAACCAGAGATGCAAGGCCTCAGATAGATAAATTATGAAGTTACAAAATGTTATATATTCTTGTAATTTACAGTAATATACATATGCAAACATGCACTTTGATGAAGGAAACACAAGCCAATCGCAGTTAAATGGAATGAACTAGTTTTTTCTGATCACCACAGAACAGGAACCGAGATTCAAGTCTTATGAGGAAACACAAGCCCTGTATGTACTAGAAAGAGCAACACCGATATGTTTTTCACTGATTTGTACTTCAACGCTAGACAATTTCACAGATGGAACCAGTATGAGCAGCCACATTCATGGTTTTCTATCACAAAGCTGTTTCGATGTTAGCAGCTAGCACCATTAACTGAAACTAGTGCAGCAAACCAAAATTATAAGAAAAGGGTCGTTCTTCTCTATCTGTGTTCATCATGCAACATACTATGATTTGAGAGTGACTGTTCTGGAAGGGAGGCCTACCACTTCCGATATCAACAAACAATGGTTGTTCAGGATCAGAGAAGACATCATCCCATGATATTTTATAGGGGTAACTCTGCAAAAGGAGAAGATTTTCCTTTTTTAATGAAAAAAAGAATTCGAGATAACTAGTAAAAAAGCAAACCTTACAGTTTTCCAATTTAGAAAATATTGTGTCAGTGGTAGTTAAAAAAAGTGGACCTTTATTTGACTGAAATATTCAGTCAGAAAGCAATAGAAAAATACATGCACATGTCAATATGCCATTAAATGCAACGGAACTATAATAAGACATCTGATCCATATAGGAACGGGATCCGTCACAGGGCAATGATTAGTTCTGCTACCAAATATAATTTATGAATACAGTTGCTAAAATTATTGCAAGAGTGAGCTAATTGGTGTTAAGAAGCGATAAGCAGGTAGCCACAAATCATCAGGCGGAAAAAATCAATTTAATTATTAATTTTTCTACTGAAAACTCTATTTAATTATTAATTTTGGTACGGAAAACTAGTTCAATAATTTTCCCATGGATCCCTATTTCATAATTGTTATGTGATCTATTCATCATGTCTTATACAACTGTATATGTATACGTTTTGTTAAAGGAGTCGAGAGGATTGTGGTGCTCAACTCCTTTCTGTTAATTTAGTATTACTTGTGAGCTGTGGCACTATATATTCTCGAATTTCAAATGAAAGTACCACATTAATGAGTAAAGTGATCTACTACCTCCGTTTCATATTAACTGTCAGCAGATTGTCTAGAATCGCATGTATCTACACACTAAAACACATCTAGATACATGCATATCTTGACAAATCTGCGACAGTTAATATGGAACGGTCAAATATTGGAATGTGATCTTGAATAATTTAGCGACAGAGAACTTCCTCGATTTTTACATGTAACTTCAAGAAACTTATACATTTACATTGTTAAATCCAACGTAGGATCACATGGAAATGAAACTTTAATTGTATAAGTATGCTCATATCTGTTGGTATGCTAGGAGAATCAGGATATCAGGCTACACCTTTTGTCTTGAAAATGTTGAAGATTTGAGGTATCATTTATGTCATGCATAATGCATTGATTGTATAGGTATGCACATAATTTCTCACGCTGAGAGCATCATCTTGATTTTTTAATCTTGATAACATTTTCAGTGCACTCACTGACTGAGTAAACAGAAATAGTAATTCTAGAGCATGACGTACTTTATCCAATGCTGCAATACCAGGCAATATTCTTCCTTTGAGAAATTCCCATACAATAGATCCATTTTCAAATGTTGTGTATTGTGATGAGGAGTCTGATATCCCTTTTACTGCCTTGCATGCTGAACTTCCTACTAAAATAACATCACAGCTATTATGACTTGCTTTGTCCAGTATCTGACCCAGCTGTGTTGCCCCAACACGAAATTCTTCTGTTGCGTCATAACTTGTAGGACCGATCCATAGGATCTTCTGTGAGAAATATATATAAAAAGAATTTTAGAACTTGATAGGGTAAAAGGATTCTCCTAAGAATTAGCATGCAAGTTGATAACAGCAACAAAAGAACTCCAATCGATGCCATATACTCATATTTGATACTACACCAAGTGAACTTGAGCACATGAATCATCACATATCGATCATAAGCTTTCAAGTTGCTCGGGGTGTATTGCTGTCAGTAATGCTTCATTCTTATGACGTGTCACATTTCCGAAGTAAATTATGGAGCTGTGGGGCATATTTTGCAGTTCGATTATTGTCAAGATAGTACTAATGGCAACCCTAATCACCTGCTGTGCTTGCCATGCACAAAAGCGTTCTAGAAAAATGTCAGCAGGGCATGGCGGGAATTTCATAACAAGGCCAGTGGCAGGCACAGCCGTGTCAGCTGTCCCAAGGTCTGACAATCAATTCAACACAGAAAACTTGGAATTCACAACCTTCACTCGGCAAAGACCTGCACTGGGATGAAGTGGATGTGGCTACATAGAACAGATCTTTAATGCAGTTCAGCCCAGGGCATCCGATCCTTGGCAAAGTTTGTGTGCAAAACCCCGCAGGCCGAAGAACACGAGTAAGCCGCAAATCATGAGCAACTCTGTCCTGTCCGGATGGCAGAAGATGACAACGTCATCCGCATGAAACGAGACGCTCGCCGCCAGATCCCGGCGTGTGAGGCGCTGGAGAAGGACAGCCTCCCAAGCCCTAGCCAGTTCAGGGTATATGCATCCGCTGATGGCCTTCAAGCAAATGCACCTTCAACTGGTTGTTCTTCCTACAATGCAACATGTCCAACACTTTTGCATATTCTCGGGATTGTGGCAGGGGGTGGGGGGGTGACAGGTGCGAATTTTTTTTGTTGCAATTTCTTCCCATCTAAAATAGTACGTAGTTAATAACAGAAACATGAAGAACTGTGAGATGTTTTAAACATTTCAGTTAATACTCCCTCCGTTTCTAGATGTAGGGCATATAGTTTTTGGCACGGGATAACGCATTGTGGAGGGAACATTACAGCAGTTTTGTGCACGATTACCCCTGGCCAATTGACGTGAGAAAACAGAGGAGTTTGCATGAGTGGTGCAACGCAATAAACCCTACATTTTGGAATTTTCCTCAAAAAACTATATGCACTACATAAAGCCTCAACACATTGGTAGCAATAGCATTTCTTACCTTGTACGATGGCATTAATGAAGAAATTCTCTCCAGTGTTGATGGTCCTATATCAACTGGTGTCCAACCCAAAGCAATAAGTCCTGGAAGATACATGGACAAGAAAGCTTCATTATTGTATAAACTACCTACTGCCACTTAACTGACTAGAGTCACCCATTATTGTATAAGCTTCATTTTTTTAGGAATAGCCGGTCCCAAGCCCGGTAAAGGAGGAGGGTTGTGATAGGCTTGCCAAGCCAACGTAAAAACCAGCCATTCCTATGGATATGAAAACCAATATAATTTCGTTGCGGTGTAACCCTCTCAGCGACGCGCCATATCGGAACCCGGACGTGGCATGCTACATCTTCGCCCGGATGTAGTGATGAGTGAGAAAGGGTCTTTGCATCTCACTCAACGGATGCGAAGGGTAAGGAAGCTAGCTGAGGCAAGCAGGTTGTTAGTGGGTAGTTGGAATGTAGGATCCTTGACGGGGAAGCTGCGGGAGTTATGTGGACGCTGCGATTAGTAGGTGTGTAAATATTTTTTGTGTCCAGGAGACCAGATGCGCGGGTCAAAAGGCGAGGGAAGTAGAGAATACGTTTTCAAGCTTTGGTATTCTGGGTCAACTGGTAGTAGGAATGGCGTAGGCATCCTAATAGATAAGAACCTCAAGAACATGGGCGGGCAAGGGTCTTTACAATGGGTATTCATAGTCAATGGAAGAAGAAAAAATTCCAATCTTACAGGACCCTATCCGTCAATAGAGGATTTTAACTGAAAGAGGAGATTCTGATTTGCTAGTTTGAAAACTGGAAATATATCAGTTCAGATTCAGATTTTAACCCTACCTACCCATGAGAAAATTCCGTGACTCCCAAGGACTTCCCATGTGGCCTGCAGCGGTGCACAGCCCCACACCACGCCTGTCCAGGATCCCGTGCTGACGCGTCCCGCAGCCCCAAGGACTGAATCGAACACTAGAGCTAGGACTGGAGCGAGTTTGATTGCATGAAACTGAAGCATGCATGGTACCACAAGATAGCTACTACATGGTAGGCCGAATAGCACCCTGATTTTTTTGCTGAAAATATTGGGTATTCGGCTGAATACCCACAAATATGTTTGTGCCCACCAATGCTCAAGAATGGAGTAGTGGATGTCCGGACACAGGGGGATAGGATCATCCTAGTGAAGCTAGTTGTTGGGGGTCTCATCCTGAACGCTATTAGTGTGTATGCCCCAGAAGTTGGGCTCGACATGAGTGCTAAGAGGCAGTTTTGCGAGGACTTGGAGGACATGGTTAGAGTGTACCAACAAACGAGAAGCTCTTCGTTGGAGATCTCAATGTCCATGTAGGTACAACTAACATAGGGTTTGAGGGGGTACAACTTGCTAGAACTTATAATGACATTTAAGTTAAAAAATGAATGAGAGTTGTGCCCCAAACATGATGTTAATTCAAAAGAATGAATAGTATAAGCGTTACCAAGAAAGAAGAGATGAGTATTTGAACCACATGAACAAATATAAATAACTAAATCCTGGTCACACTCACCAGACAATAGTTCAGTTGAGTCAAATATTTCCAGTGCTTCATTATTATTGCTGTTCAAACACCAGAGGTCTGTTGGATAATAAATAGGAATATTCCTATTATGAGCTATTTGGATAAGTTGTAGCACCTCCTTGGTTGCATTTCTTTCTATCAAACAAGAGGGCACCGGAATTCCAAGGCCATTCATTATTTGGAATGATAATCTGCCAACAAAAAACAACCCATCACATTGAGAGGCTAACAGATGCAGCGCGGTTGCCTTTCTCAAGAAGTTGCTGCCTCCAATCTGCAATAACCAACAATATCAACAATCGTTATGGCTAAACAAAATAAAGAACTGTCATAAAATAGGTCCTAATACAAAGTGTTTATCCTGCTTGCAGAGTTTACAGAAAACGCATGCTAGGACCAAGGATCATTTCGTGCACAATTGCCAGTTGTGATTAATCATTAAAAATCATGAGTGTAATATTCTCAAGCATTATTCTTCCTCATAAACTTGAGAAGTTAAAAAAAAAACTATCAGTGAAATACTACCATCCAGACCTTGAAATAGCACCACTCTGTTTGCTCCACTACTGAGTATAACACAAGACAAGTGCAGCTCTAATCATCTGCTGTTCTACAGAAAAACTAAACTATGTGCTTAGACATGGATGCTGGCAAAAAACCTAACTCAGTCTTAATCATAATGAATAATAAGAAAAAGAGTGTTTAACAAGTCATGCCATCAAAACAACAATAGCTTAGCTTTTCAACTTGGATGATCAGAGCAGGTAGAATCAACACATTTTCTTTTTCTTGAACAAAAATCAAATGAGTTCCAATTTGTAGAATCAACATATTTTCATTATAAGGTGTCTCCTTTTTCTGATAGCGCCGAAAGCAAAGAACAAATTTGCTTGACAATAAAAACAATGGACATTGAAACTGAACACATTGAGGTGTTAAAGCCAAAGCTAGTAGATAGGAATTAAAGAAAATTTTCTTTTCAGTTTTATTGTCTTAACCTTGTAAACAGTTTATGACAGATGTATAAACTATGAACTGAAAATAAAACAAGGACCAAATATTACTATTGCAATGGATGGGTGCCTTGTGGTGTCGGTGATCTTTAGCAGTTGCATAAGCTCTTCCTCAAACTGGAAACCAGCAAGAGATGCGTAACAGAAGCGAGTGATGCCAACAGTTGATGCACGAATCTTATGAGACATTGAGAAAGAATCGTTCACATAAACTGCAGCACCTGAAGCTAGCTTTTGAGAAAAATCATTGCAGTTTGCATTTTCTCCCTTGAAGTTCAAAAGATTTTCAAACAAGATGATATCATTCTGCACCCACTCTTCCTTCTTAAATGATGTTAAACAAGGGACACCATTCACTGGGATGACCTTTACTTGAAGAAGCGATGACAGGTAGTCTGAGATTATTTCAATTATCAGGAATGAACAAAATCTGAAGAAGTTGGCATTATTTTTAACATGAGATTCAGAATACATGACAGAATTAAACCAGTATATTACCCTCAACAGTATGAAAAAGACACAAGCGAGAAATGCTGTTTTTTTTTCTGCGATCAAACAGAACTTCATTGATTAGAAAGTGGGATTACAATCCTTCGACAGGACATTCTCTAAGAAGGGTGGCTTATAATTTATCCACAAACACCTTCTCCTATTGCCAGTAGCATTCTTAGCACAAAGATGAGCTGCCTCATTTGCTAAATCTACCCACAAACTTAAACTTAATGCTAGCAACAAACTCACTTAGCTCCTTAATTTCTTGGCAAATAGTTCCTCCAGGAACATCCAACAGGTTCAGAACCACCTTGGCATCAGTTTCAATCTCCATTTAATGCATTGGAGCTCAATAGCATTCTTACCCGGTTTCTCCAAATACAGCTCTTTTTGGTTTGCAAATATAAAAAAATATTTACAGGGTTGTGTTTCACAAACATGTAATCCTTTTCAGAAGTGTGTAATTTCAGGCTCATTGGTGTTAGAATCATTCCAGGTTTCTCCAAATACAGGTCTTTTTGGTTTGCAAATATAAAAAAAAAACATTTACAGGGTAGTGTTTCACAAACATGTAATCCTTTTCGGAAGTATGTAATTTCAGGCTCATTGGTGTTAAAATCATTCTGTTGTAAACTGAAAAAAAAAACGATCCTAAAACACAACAATATGTAACAACTTATCGGTGTAAAGATTGGGATAAGCATATTGGCACATGGATGTCAATTAACCTGCAAGAGATTCAGTTGACTTTAGCACTGGAGTGACAGATTGGAGCACTGGATCCCAACTGGTAACCAGAAGAACTTTCGCTCCTGCTTTGTACAAGTATTTGATAGTTGATAGTGTCCTTTTCAGTGGCAAATTGCATGGCCCTAGATCGTCCAATAGAATTAAAGAATCAAGTCGCACCAGTACCACCTCTCCACCAAATTTTTCAATTGGGAAATTCCTAAGAGTTTGCACATGCAGATAGGATGTTGACCTATCGACACAAGAATGTTTGTCCTGGAACAGAAGTGCAATAGAAAAATGTTAACAGTTCATGCTATAAGGAAGTGGGATAACATGTTATGCCTAATATTTATGAGAAAATTCAGAAAAGAAATACTGCTTGAGAGGACTGCATGACTACACCATAGAAAAGAAACACTGTTTGTTTTTCTCACTCATTTCTATAAGGTTCAGTCATCCTTAGCACGCAACAGGACATAAGACGGAAGAAATACAGATGGGATGGTACATTATTATTATTTGTCATGATATGAAACAAAAATCAAACACGACAATATTCAACATTATATATTTAGCATCCAGTGCATCCTGACGTACCTCCTTCTGAAGATGAGCTACAGCTCCTGTAGAATTAGAATGTGGTACCTGACAGTATTGTACTCTATTTAACAGTTTTTGACTCCCTACAATAAGAGGCTTAAGATTCAACACAATTGGCAGGAAACTGAAGCAGGGTATGCCCCCCAAAATCCACGAGGAGTTGAGGGCTAGTCAGACCCAAAAATAAGAGATAAGCAAAATATGACGGAACATCAGCCTCACCCGAGAAGCAACAGCTATGTCGTGTAGACTCGGAGGATCCACCGAATAGCGGCCATGGCTCTTGCCGACGAGATGTTGATGAGGTCAACTGAGAAACGCGAACCTGCATGACGCCTTCCTTCCGAAATCTTAACCGCCTGGTGCGTCGATGATGAAATTCGAGCCATAAATCCACGAAGAACGAAATATAAGTATGGAGGTGGAAGCGGGAGGACAACCACAGGGGCGGGTACAGCTAGCGGAACCAAGGAAGGAGCGTATGGGCATCGTTGAGTTGCAGAGTTGCAAATTAGAGAGCTAGGAATGGGCGGTATATGCTGCATCACGGATTTGAGTAAGAGAGAGCGAGGAATCGAGGATTACCAAGCTTTCGTGCCGCTGGCGCCTGGCGCCGACGGCGACGCCGATGCCGGCGCTCCTCCGCCCGCTTTCGTCTCTCCACGACGACGACGAGGAGGGGCGTGGCTTCTCCCGGCGGATCGGCTCTCCGGGGAAGAGGAGGAGGAGTGGCCGCTTCTCGCGTTGGGGTTGGAGTTGGAGTTGGGAGGGCAACAGCTGCGTGCCGTTGGGGCGCAACCGCGGAAGTGGAAAGCCGACGGGATAAGAACATCTACAGCCGTCCCTATGACGTCCGGCAGTAAAAAAAAATTAGCCGTACGTATATGGGGTGCCGGCAATTGTTTTGCGAGGTATTTGCACTCGAGGTATAAAAACGAGTGTCACGTGAGAGCAAACTCATTAAAACGTTTTAAAACTTTAACCCACTATACAAAACGTTGTCTACCAGAAACTATTTGGTCCAAAGCTGTTTTAAACTGAGGAGTTGGCAGTCATGTAGGATTTTTGATTTTGCTAAAACCCCTTAAAAAGAATACAACTATATTTTCGGTCTAGCAAAAAGCCACACGCCTGGGTTTCCCTCAAAATCCCTGTAAAATTTCTTATTTGCAAACAAGTCATCATTAGTACATGCCTTATCCACTCGTACATAGGAGGTGAGAGCTCAGACCCTTCCGGCTCTGTCGGCTGTCGTTCCCCTCGACGACGTTGCCGGGCTACCTCCACGATGTCGTCGTCCCCATCCCCATCTCTGCTTCCCCATCCCCCGCAATCCCCACCCCCGTCGACTCCGCCACCACTTCCTCCCCATCCCCGCTGCACTGAATTAGGTGGCTCAAGATCCTGTCCATCCCCCCGTCGTCGCGTCCATAGAAATTTGGTCGCCTCTTCTTCCCGTCGCGTCCTCCTCTGATTCTGTTAGCCATGTCTTCGCATGATTCATATCCTTGCGTCCTCGTCCCCTCTCTGCTCCTCCCCAGCTCGAAAGAGGTTGGGAATATTTGGTACCTACAGCTAGCGCCGGCAAATGTGCGGCGTACAGAGGAGGCGGCGGCGGCTTTGCTGGATATGGCTGACAACATCCATACGTAGGAGGAGACGGCGGTGCTGGATACGGAGGAGGAGGCGGCGGCGGCGACTTTGCTGGATATGTGCGGCATATGGAGGCCGCGTACGACGTACGACTGAGGCGGCGTACGGAGGATGGCATCAAAGGAGGACTTGAAGTATCCTAGCAGTCTAGAAGAGCTCCTCTTGATGGGGACGGAGTTGAGGCACCGGGGCAGTGAGTTTGTCATTCGGATGGATTCTGAGTTGAAGTGCAGGGTGATGTTAGAGGTCGAATCATGCACATTGGAGTATATGAAGCGTTGCGCGGCAGCGGTTGGATCCTCTTCGGAGCAGACGTCGGAGCTGATAAGGATTAGCAAGTTTGTTGGAGAGAAGAAGCTTTGTTTTGAGTTTAAGTCGAAGCAAGAGTGTGAGCTTCTGTTGGAGCCATATGGAGGAAAGCCACCTCCTAGATTTTGTCTGCAAAAGTCATGGATCCCAGGAGTGAATCCTATTCGCATTCTTGGGTACTGCTGCACCCAAGTAGGAGAAGCACAAGATGGACCTGTGGATCTAGTAGAATGAATCAGATGGTGCCTTTTGGAGATGGGTAGATTGTTGCAAACAAGTAGAAGAACCAGAAGATGGAGTAGCAGAAGAAGAAGAAGAAGAAGAATGGAGCATATGGTTGCCTTTTGGAGATGTAGGTCAGTTCACTGAACAAGTACTATGTACATTCTAGCTTGTAGTTACTGAACCGAATGTAGAATGCAGCAGTGGTAGTATGTAGGATTGGATATGGTGTAGTTACATTTTGGAGCATATGAAATCTTGCAACCTTTTGGTAAATATCAAGGAAAAAATGGTGGCTATAATGACAAAGTAACCTGAATTTTGTCATGCATGTACCTGAATTTTGTCAAAGTTTAATGCCCATGTAAACTAAATGTTGTCAGCACTTCTGACAGGTTATGATAGTAACAACTAATATACAATGAAAGCAACACAAGAATAATAACAACAACTAAAATATGTTGATATCCATGAAGATTTTAATTGTGACGGCAGCAACAAATGAGTTTAGCAATGAACATGGGTGGCAATTACATTATTTGAATTTATTTGCTAAATTGTTTAGCACATAACTTTCTCACTAGGGAGCACTCTGACTCACAGGAACTTCTTCTTGTTCATCGGTAGCTTTATTTAGGTCTGGCAACACTGATCTTTGTGAGTCATCACCAAAACACATATGGTAGAGTGAGCTTGGACATGTGTTGTACCCTCTTCTTCCTCTTCTACCTCTACTTGTAGCAGCACTACTTTCTCCTTGACCTCTTCTTATAGCAGCACTACTTTCTACAACAACCTTGGCTTTCTTTCTTGCTGGTGTAGAACATTTTCCTCTGCCTCTGCTAGTTTCTCCAGCAAACTTAGTTATCTTGGCCTTCTTTCTTGTTGGTGCAGAAATGTTCCCTCTACCTCTTCCCCTCAAGTTTCCTCTGGTTTGTGCTACGGTAACTCTTGGAGCAGTCATGGAATCCCTTGCATCAACAACAAAATCACTAATCTCAGGCAATGGATCATTGGATCTAGGGAGTGGCACATTTGCAGCTTCCTGCATGCAATAGACTGTATGAGTTAAATATAGTTCAAGCAAAAGCATGTGAACAATATGTTGTACATTTTATTACATAATTCAGCAAAGTAAACCTCTTGGCCCATCATATAAACCATCATATGATCTTGATGTCCTAGATCCATTGTAGGATTTGGAGGAACTTGATAAATATGCTGCAAGACACATTGAATTTTTAGCTAATTTAATGATGAAAAACAGAATATGATTTCAAAAGAATTGTTAGCTACCTTCTCAATGCCAGGAATATTAATATCTCCATTCTCATCTAAAATTTGGTTATCTTGGAGAGTCAACATATTTTCCTGCTGTTCCATATATTTAGCATGGCCTCTTTTATTGTGGCTGTCATGCCCACATATTGAACAATGCATTTTCATGCCTGCCTTTGTAATCTTTGTAACAACCTTTTGTCTGGACCTCCTCTAGTGTTTTCCTCCTGTTTTTCTTTGGCCTCCCCATAACTTTTGTGAATAGTGGTGGATGAATAACTAGGGTATCTTGCTTCTCCCAATGGCACCTAGCTCTCGGTAGATACAAGTTGTAGGCATATGCCTTATTGTGTGTCTCAATGGATAGCGAGAATGGACAAGACTCTCTGGATAAATTCTATCTTCTCTACAGCATGCAATGGCATGGTGATGGCGCTGCGTCAACGTGGGAGCGCTTCGCCGGGAAACCCCAAGAGCAAGGTGTGATGCAGCACAACAGCAAGTCTTCCCTCAGTAAAAACCAAGGTTATCGAACCAGTAGGAGAAAGGAAACATCTCAAAGGTGTTGCAAGAAACGTGGAAACTTGCACAACACAAACTTAAGACTTTGCCCCAACTAACAGTGAGGTTGTCAATCTCATCGGTTGCTGTAACAAAGGATTAACTGTATGGTGTGGAAGGTGATGATGGTTTGCATAAAGTAAACAATAACAGTGGAAGATGTATCACTGGTAAAGATTAGACCGAGGTCCATAGTTCACTAGAGGTGCTCTCCTTAGATAAACAAATATGGCATGCAGGGTAAACAAATTACAACAGGGCAATTGATAGGACTGAGCAAGGCATAACAATTCAATACTAGACATAAAAATCCTATGAGATTCGATTGGGCAATACAACAAGATACATAGACCGCCATCCAACTGCATCTATGATTAGAAGTCTACCTTTGGGTTATCATCCGAACCCCCTCCAGTATTAAGTTGCAAGCAACAGACAACTGCTTTAAGCAAAATGTGTAAGGTAAACAATCCACTTGTTCCATGAACAAGAGACCGTTGTTTTCTCCCTAGTGGCAATAGCACATCTACAACCTTAGAGATTTCTGTCACTTCCCTTAGATTAAATAGAGGCATGAACCCACTATAGAGCATAAATACCCCCTCTTGGAGTCACTAGCAACTACTTGGCCAAGATAGCTATTAACAACGGAGAGCATGCAAGATCACAAACAACACATACATGATAGAATCATAAAGACAAAACCATTAATCAATCTTACATAGTAATCTCAATATCCATCGGATCCTCGCAAACACAACATGCATGATTACAAATAGATGAGATCTTGATCATTAACGGAGCTCACAAGATCTATACATGAAAGCACAAAGGAGGAGATACAACCATCTAGCTACTACATGGACCCGTAGTTCAAGGTGGAACTACTCACGCTTCATACCGGAGGCTGGTATGATGAAGAAGAAGGCCTCTGGGATGATCTCCCCTCCGGCAGGGTGCCGGGAAGAGCTTCAGATCCCCCGATCTAGGGACGATGGTGGCAGCGGCTACAAATGGTTTCGTGGAATATTGATCGGGTGCTTAGGGTTTAGGCATCGGGGGCTTCTTATAGGCGAGGCTGGGAGGCAGCCAGGGGTCCCACACCTGCCAGTAGCGACCCAGGTGGCCGCACTGGGGTGCACCCGCCTGTGGCCCCTGTCTCTCCTCTGGACTCCGTGTTCTACTCGGTGAAATATTGACTTTGGCTTTTTTCCCGTCCAATTCCGAGAATAATTCTTTACTAGCTTTTCTGGAACCAAAAACAGCAGAAAATAGGCAACTAGCACTGTGGTAACTTGTTAATAGGTTAGCACCAGAAAACATATAAAAAGCACCTCGAAGTGTGGGCAAAACAAAGCAAAGTAGATACTAAACAAGCATGGAACATAAAAAATTATAGATATGTTTCCGACATATCACATGGTGGCAAGGTATACCAGATAATTGCCATCTCCTGCAGTCACATGTCCTTGCTTTCAGATCCACACAATATCCTCCTTCAAATTCTGTAGATGTGAGTTTGAATCTTCCTCCACCAGCATTCATGACAGGTATGTTAGCACTCCATTCAGTGAACTTATCTAGTTTCTTCTTAATTTTTGGACAGATCCTACCAGGCCATTTCTCTGCCTCCTTATTCTTGCCAACAATTCTATGCATAATTTTGTAGAACATGTTCTCTATCATAGATAGCATAGGCATTTCCCTTTCATCCAGAATGTAGCTGCAAATGATTGAATGACAATGAAATAAATCATTTAGATTGATGTATTTTCATTTACATGGAATCAAACAAGCAGGTTAATTTTTTATCTATTGAACATTTCAGAATGATTATTGAGAAGCATGTCACATTTTGGAAAATCACTGAAGAATGCCTTTATCCATGTGTTTGGTTGCAGCTCCTCAACCCACTTATATGCCTTTTCACTGTCAGCTTCCAACTTCTTCATGTTTCTCTGCAAAGAAGGTATGCAGGTTGATCTAGCTATTGCCCATAAATCATTCTTGAGTGTTCCCCCTTTATGTTTCTTATGGAAATTTTGATACAAGTATCTAACACAAAATCTATGCTCAGCATCAGGAAACACAATCTGGAGTCTAGACTGCCTTAATAAGTCCCTAATTAATGGAATAAATATAGAGTTAAGATTAGGAATAACAAAAACTTGAGGAAAAAATAACAGAGATGAAGGAATAGAAATTACTTTTTTCTTGTCACTCATAGATGTAAAATGAGATGTGTTTTTAATGTTAAGATCATCTCTTAATGTGGTAAAAAACCACTTCCATGAACTTGTGCACTCCACCTCTACAATCCCCATTGCTATAGGGAAAATCCAGTCATTTGGATCAATTCCAACTGCAGTGAGCAATAATCCTTTGTACCTTGTTTTGATATGACACCCATCAATGCAAATTAATGGCATGCACCCTTCTAGAAAATCTCTCTTGCAAGCATCAAATGACCAGTACAATGTAGCTAAGTTCTCCTTTACTACTCCATCAACAGTAGTTTTATTAGTGGTTAAGAAGAACTTAGAACCAGGATTCCTTGTCCTCAACTCTTGTCCATAGTCACATAGCAAGCTGAATTCTAGTGCCTCATCACCATGAATCTTGGTCAATGCTTCCTTTCTTGCTCTTCTTAATTTCCACATGTTAGGACACATGTTGAACTTTCTCTGTATTTTTGTTGCAAATGTCTGAATATCCATTTTCTGGTTGTCTCTAAACTCATCCATGAAGTAGTTTGTCAGAAATGAAGTTGTCAAAGCCCTCATCTCCCAAACTCTCTCACACCTATGTTTCTCATGATATTCCTGGACAACAATAGCTTCTGTCCTGTTATCTTCAGCAGCTTTCAAGAACCAAGTGCAGACACCAGTGGGGCATTTTCCTTTGCACACTGCATGAATTATTTTGGACTCATTTCTTATTTTTTCAACCTTCACCCTTTCCTTTATGCTGTAGGCTTTGATGGCATTTCTAATCTCTTTCATATAATCAAACACCATGCCTGCTTTGAATTGAGGATGTTCCATATCAACTTCTGAATTGAACGCGCTGAATTTGAACTTCAACTCTTGCTCTTGCTCTCTTGTCAACCTCAAATCTTCATAATCAAGCCCAGCATCATCTTCTTCTTCATGTACCACATTTGGCTCATTGTGATCATTAACATCCATGTCAACATGTGCTTCATACATGTCATCATCACCATCCAAAGCATCATAACCACTGTCATAGAACTCTGAATCAGTCTCATCTTCTTCATACTGTTATTCATCTTCTTCACTTGTCCAACCATTTTCTTCCCTTGTAGGGATGTTTGGCACTTCCATATCTTCATCTGATTTTTCTGCCACATCATTCAAAACATGTGGCTGCACTGGCCTTGGATTTAAAATAATATCTGGCCTCATCCCCTTGACAAAATTACCATGATCAACAATAAGATTCAGTGCCTTGGTTTTCTTTGATGCAACTATCATTGAAACAATATCAGCTTCACTCTCTATGCAAACGAGACCATCTTTAATTCCTTTGCCAGGCAAAACCCAGTACACACTCAACCTTTCACCAACCACAATTCCCAACTGATTAAGGAAATCCTCAATCCACAGTAAGGACCATGTGTCACACTTGCAGTTGTCAAAAAAAAATCAATAGTACCATAACAGTACTCCAGAGGCTCATCGTGCCAACCAGTAAAAATCTATTATGCTCTATTGCTACAGTAAACTTGTCTTCACAATTGGCTACACCAAATTAACATAATTCAATTATCAAAATCAAGTTCTCAGTCAAATTCAAAACTGAAAAAATGCATGAAACATGAACACATTCTATGAATCTACAATGCTGAAAATTCAGTTACCACATTCAGTTAACTACTGTACCAATGATTAGTACTCCTACATCAAACAGCATATCAATCTAATCAACAGATCTTCTCCCCATTAGCACTACCTCATCAAGCACTCCTTACAGAGCACTAACTACTCCACCTTTATCCCTACCTGATCTTAAACAGATATTGTCCACCATTATCATTAAACAGATCTTCATCTAGTCCACCATTATCCCTACCTGATCGAGCACTACCTGGATGGAGCACCAACTACATAGAGATCTTGTCCACCATGTTCTAACCGATTACGAGATTGTAACCCTAATCCATGTGATCAACGATGATATAGGAGATAAGAAGGGACAACTAGATCAGATCATCCTCCATGGCCGCCGTAAGCAAGGAGAATAAGCAGGGACAAGAATACCGTAATCTGGCAGCTCCATGTTGTGCTGACGGAAGATCGGATCATCAGCCATTGCCGCCACCGAGGGCGATAAGGAGCACATCGACGAGGTGCCATGTCGAGAAGGAAGGGGGCGCCTTTTTTAGCAGGATCGACGCAACCGTCAAGATTATATTGACCTGGCCTCTACCTGGGTGGAAACTCTGTAAATATTTGCAAGTACTAAGCCTAGATCAGTATTTTGTGTTTGCTAGACCGAAAATATAGTTGTATTCTTTCTGAGGGGGTTTTAGCAAAATTAAAAAACCTACATGGCTACCAACTCCCCGGTTTAAAACAGCTTTGGACCAAATAGTTTCTGGTAGACAATGTTTTATATGATGGGTTAAAGTTTTGAAATGTTTTGTACGAGTTTGCTCTCACGTGACAACGTTTTATACCTCCAGTGCAAATACCTCTTGTTTTGCCTATTGCCCATTTACCCTGACCGGTGACACCGTATAAAAAAAGGAAGGACGGGGCGTCATTACCGGTCCTTTCAACCTCCGGCTTGTTTTAGTGACACAAGTCCATTTAGGTAATTTAATCCCGCTTTTGTTTTATTATAGCATAAAATTCGTCCGTATTTGTTATATGTAGTAAAACAAATGGTTCGTTAAAAAATAAATAAAAAGACCGTTCTTGCTGATAAACTCGCAGGAAGCTTCATAGCAAAACCGAAATAGTATCACAGCAAAACCAAATTCGGCGGAGACCTCATAGCAAAAAAATTCTTCTAATGATGCAAATTCACATAACGTATGTTGCAAAAAATCGTTGGACGGTAGTAGCCAAAAAGTTTACCGGTTACCGACTTTGCTGGAGACCTCATCGGAGACATCTCTGGAATCCTCATAGTAAAAAAGATGTGCTAATATAGCAAAATCAACGGATGGTTGTAGCAAAAAAAGATCGCTGGATACCGACTTCGCCGGATATCTCGCAGGAATCCTTATAGCAAAAAAAATGCTAATATAGCAAAATCAACGGACGATTGTAGCAAAAAAATTGCCACAGACCTCGTCGGAGATCATGTAGCAAAAAATTTCTTTGAATGATACAAATTAAGAGAACATATTGGGCAAAAATTCAGAGAAAATATTGATACAAATTGCATCATTGGCCTCGGCTTGCAGCATCGAAGGCCGCCGATCATAGCGTCGACCACTGTAGGTCAGTTCCCGCCGATGGAAGCACTGGTGGTCGCCGCTTGCATCTTTGGGAGTAGGGGCTTGTAGCTTTGATGAGGCGGGTCGTAGCATCCACGGCGGCAGGTCGTAGCATCGATGGCGGATGGTCAGAGCATCGGTGGCGGCCGGTCGTAGCATCGACGTCGAGCTCGAGCAGCATCCTAAGGACCTTGAGACCATGGGCGGTGTGGTGGCAGACATAGGTGGAGGTAGGCCACAAAAAGGAAGGCGAGAGACGATGGTGGCGGAGCAGAAGCAACGTGACGGCGGGAATTCGGCGCACGTATGCAGTGGAGCAAGCAAGAACGGAATGAGTATGGGGATGAGATCCGCCGCAGCCGGCGAGATCCGCGGCGACATGCGAGATCCAAGGAGGAGCGCATGGAGTTAATCGGAGGCGGTGCTATGGGGACGAAGATTTAGATGAGCAGGCGCCCTTTCAGCTGATAACGAAGGAAACAGGGCAGGAGAACTATGCATTGATAGGATAAGGCTCGAAGTGGTGGAGCGTGGGACCGATTTTGGGACGGGTGTATCGCGTAGAAGCAGGAGGTCACGTTGTGCCGTAGCCTCCGATGGTATACACGCGTTTTTCTATAAAAAAAACTTATACCCGTCGAGGAATATGGATACAGATTGAAGGATAATATGGGAGGGGATGGGTAAAGATACGTGGTGAATCGTACTCATACCATGTGGGTGCCATCCCTACCTATAGGAGGATGTTACTCGGATCATCTCCACTGATGATTAAAAGATGGCAGGCTAGTGCCTCTACAAGCTGTTTGTGGCATTTGTCCAAACCACTGGTAGTTTTAGGTGAGCTTCCCACATCGGCATCAAATGTCACCACAAGCAATTGTTATGAACTTAGGATTTCGTGTAAAAGAGAGCGTTGGGGATTTCATCGGCAGACAAACAAGGAAGTTGATATAGTCTGATTATTGGAAAAGATTGGTTACAAAGTCGTCGGTTCGCTATTTGCGATCTAACTCACGGCGGAGTGCTCGAAAATTAAGGTGTCCTCTCCGGCGGGTCCTCCCAACCTTTATGTGAGAGGTTGGGTCTGGATCCGTAGTAAGAGAGGTTATAGGTTTACGTTTACAATGCGAACTCTATGTCGGTTCATGATTACTCCTTAGCAGATAAGAAAAGTTTTTATTCGTCGGGTGCTTCTTGGACTTCGTTAGGCCTTCATGGGCCATAAGCTCTTATGCACATAGGATAACTAATCATAGGGACCTGATAAGTCATACTCATGTCAGTAGCCCCGAGACTCTATCTTAATCTTACATTCAGGTCAAGTATCAAAACTCTATTTACTGTTCAGCCAAAGTTTTTGATGTAAGCATATGCTTTCTTTTATTCAAATATCATACAGATTTAGTATAACGAGTCTGATGCATTCGACGGGTCGGGAATCAGTTGATTGCACTTGGGCAAAAACAACGTGAACCTACATCAAATTCAAGTCCCCAGACTTGAACTCGGTATTTGCTGGCGTATTTCAGTTTGGGCCTCGGAGGTCTTATCAAATACTGAATTCCAGTGATTTTATTTCTGGTACACGACACGTCCATCCATAATTTTCATTGTATCGTAGATACAGATAAATACTGGCAGAGCGTACTCATATGCAATTACCAAGCCGCACAGGATGAATTTAGGTGTCTTATCTTCATGTAGTGAACACGACATTCAGACGTATTATCGTAGCAGACGCGGTCTGAGAAGATTTCATCGAATGCCTTGTTTGGCTGTTGGGATTGCTGAAGTTATCGATTTCCTTTGTATTTTTATCAGGTACTCCCGATGGGAGTAACCATATGAGGATACAAACTTGTAATACTCATAGGTCGGGTGCACGACAGCGATTTCGATGGGAGTAGCCCCCGAGGCTACAAACGAAACTTAGATTCGAGTGTAGGCTCAAATTTTATGCTTCTTTAATGCCGAAATGTCGACTTTGTAGGAGGATTTGTTCTATTGGGTGCGCGACACCGCTTCCAATGAGAGTAGCCCCTGAGGCTACGTTGCGGTGCTTGCATCGGAGCATAGGCTCAAAATAGATCCTCCATTGAGGAAAGTATTATGCTGAATTTATCGGGTGCGCGACAACGCTCTCGATCGGAGTAGCCCCCAAGTCTATGTTCGGATGCATGCATCAGAGTATAGACTCCAAGATTCTTTATTTGGATGAACTTTACCTTATCGCTTTTTGATCTCACGACATCATTGATGGCGAAGATGGCATGCTACAGTTTTATCGATGGGATATGACATTAGTGGGCCCCACTGTTCAGTGCATGCTGATGCGTGGGTGTTGTAGCGCTGTTACTATTACCACGCGGCCCCATGCCCTGCGCGAGAATCAAGGCGTCATGCGGTCACCGTCGGATTTACCGCGATATTTGTTAACTATGCGGGATTTTTTACTTTCCCCTTGTAGCCACGTGTCGGCATCTTCTTCATTCTGTCACTAAATTCCTCTTGATCAACGTCTTGTAATTACTCCAATTTTTTTATATTGAGGGGGTGAGGGATTTTACTGCCCTTCTTCTCCTTTCCCATCGTCTTCCTCCTCTGTTCTGTTGCTCGTAGTACTCCATTGTTCTTGCGCGCCCCGGCTCGTTTCTGTTTCTTGCGCCGCTGCGGTGACCCAGCATACCACTGCATGTTGTAGTATACAATAGTCATGGACATAACACTCACGGAGTACCATTTCGCAAATATTACATCCTCAGAGTGATACAACAGAAACAAAGCGGGTCCATATCATACATTATCATTATTACAACCAGAATTACATGACGACTTTGAGATCCTCCTAGGTCCATAGAGGTATCCCGATGACTCATGCTAAACTGTAATAACTCGAAGAATAGAATAAAGAAGCAACTAAGGTTTATACGAGATTTAGTTATAGATAGAGGATAGAAATCTATGCTACTGGACTAGATCTCTATATATGCTACGTCTACACTTCAGATACGTCGGTCTCCATTCCATATATGTTTTCGTAATTGTTCCCTTCGACGCTTTCGGATACTTCTGGTTCTTCATAGCGGAATACTTCTTGGTCTTCAATTGGGTATATAGTATTTCTTCTTCCTGACCGTAATAGTCTTCAGAATCTAGCAAGGGTTAAGAAGATACGTTGAGTACGAGCGTACTTAGCAAGTTCACTAAAAAAGAGTGTTTGATGCAATATATCTACAGCCACGGACCATAAGTCGTAGGCAATGCAGGTTTTCGTAAACATTTCTTCAAATGTTGATTTTATTCTAAAAAGCTATGTCCGTCAGCCTTCACAGGTTTATCAGAACTTTCATGAGATTTCTTTCCTGCAGCGTTTGCAGCTCCTTCCCGGAACAGGGAGTAACAAGTTACAGTTCTTACAATCTGTAGAGGTGTGTTACTTTACCCATCAGAGATCTTAGCTTTGTTGCACATTCGAGTTGCATTCTCGTCCACACTTCCTTGGTGTGGGGCCCAGACTAAGATCCAACCCAATCACTGTCCTTCTCCGCGACCCCGCATACACCACAATTGTTGTATGCCCAAACTCAAGGTAGACATTTCCCCGCATAAAACGTCTATACCTTAGTTGGATACACACAACAACCATTAATACTAGTAATCTGTCTTTTGTAAGCCTAGATCCATGGTAGACCTTTCCCCGTATAAAACGGCTATACCCATTATCTGCAACTCACAAATGCCCAGAACAGTGTCCAATGCATGCGAAAGGGAGCCGATCCAGCTGACTTCTCCGTCCCATTCCAAATCTCATGGTTAACGAGTAATATACGGCACAAGAATCACTGGCGATATTGGTTGTTAAGTCCTAGATGATATATTTCTGTGCAGTGGTATCCCAACTGCCAGTCTTAATAGATTAGCTGATCACTCTAGATCAGTAAACGATACTTCAAGTTAATTATGAAAATAGTGTTTTCGACCTTTTTGAAATGCAGGTGATGACACACAGTTTGCAATTACTTTTCAGAAAATAATCAAAGGACATGAGCAAGTGTGAACTTGCCTGAATATAGCGAAGTATTGCAATCGAATGTCTCTACTTGACCCTGGACCTCGGGTTCTACAAAAATATCATCATTGCCCGGTAAGAACAATGTTTAAAGAAGCAATATGCTGTTATGCATAAGTAATGAGATGCATAATGCAAAATCCCAAGTAATTCTTCAATTATTACCAATGAGATATATTTATATGATTTATTTAAGATTTGCTTTAGTTTAAGTTTACTTCATAATAAGGATAAACACATAAATATGAAGAGTAAAGTACAATCATAATATAATTCTAAGGTTCCATGATATTATGTAATTATTACTAAGTTCATGTTTTAAGTTGTTATGGCTTTAAAGAAATGGTATAGTGTTTCTTTTGAAGTGGCAAAAAGAATAACATTTGAAGAAAATATTATTTATGTTAAGTTACTCAACTTTGAAGATAAATAGGTTTGAATCTATGGTTTTGTAATAAGGTTTAATTGATTTGAGTTATTATATATCTTGCTTAAGATATCTTAGACCAAAGTAAACTATAAAAATGTAATTGGACTTGAGATATAGCATTTGTAGCATTATCAATTATTAGGGTTTTCCCTAAGCATAATAAAAATAAAATCTTATAATTATGGAACTTTGTTTTAAAGATGTAAATTTAGCATGTGTAATATTTATAAATTATACTATAAGATTTTCTTATATAAAGAAAATAGGTGAATTTCTTTTATGATATATTTAGTGAATACCAAGTTTGTTAAATATAATTATACATGAATTGAGATTACTTACTTCTAATTTAAGTTTATGATTTGTAAAACTAACTTTGTAAATCCTTGACTTATAGTTAGTTAAGGATTTTAAAAGAATATTATAAAGTTAATTGTTTACACCTAGATTAAATTATAATTATGGTTTAGACTACTTAGAGTCAAAGGATTATGTTTTAAATAAGATCATTTCTTACTTAGGAAAGAGTTTTAAGTAATTAACAAAGTAGCTATATTGTTTTAATACTTTAGATAATTGAAGTTATATGATTTAGGAACTTTAAAATGTTTTTATAATAATATACTTAGTATTTTCTAGTAAGTATACTTGTTTAAAATCTTAAAATGAATTTTATTTATTTTTAGGTATTATCTTTATTTTCATAAAAATTCCTAATTATTTAATGTCTTTAAATATTTGTTTTAAATTTTATTAGTAAAATTTTAAGTTAGTATTTTTATGAGATAAGAGATTTCTTTTTATTCATAAAAATGATTGTTATTTATTTTTAGGAATTTTCCTAAATTTATTAATTTTCATTTAGATATTTAAGGGTGTTAATATTTATTTGCATTTTATTATACTTAAATAAATATGATTATATTTTTCTTAGGTTGATATTATTTTAATAAACATTTGTATGTATTAAATATATTTTTAGGATTTTTCTACATTTTTCTAGAGCTTAGAATGTGTAGAGGGTATTTTAATAATTTCCACTATTGTTTTTATTTATATTGGGCCAAGTTCGTGGGCCCATTTAGCCCAATCCACTTAGTGGTTCTAAACCACAGGGCCCAATCGCGGTCGGTCAACTCGATCCACTCGACCCCCTTATTCCTTACACGCGAGCTCGATCCTCTCCTTCCTCCCTCTCTGGCGACGCGATACCGCCGCCGTTGCCGTGCAACCATGGCCGGCCCCGGCCTCCTTGGCTGCCGCCATCGGCCGCCCTCGAAGTTCTCCCTTCTGCCGCTCCCTTCCATCCAATTCGATCTGTGATACGAACCCTCTTTCGCTCATCCCCGTTACATTCCCGTGGCTAGGGTTTCGGCCTTCATCTCCGGTGTGCTCCGGTGACTCCTGGATGGTGACCGGTAGCGAAGTGGTGGCGTCCTGGTGATGCGGAGAGTGTCTGGTGGTGGGGTGCTCGTGGTCGCTGGCCACAGTTGCTTGCGGTGATGAGCTGGTGGTGTTGATTGCCGCAGGTTGCAGCTCGGCGCGGGGTTAGCACTTGGTGCTCTCCGTGCCGTTGTGTCGCTGCTTGGTCCAGTCTGCCTCCTCTTCGGCGAGCAGTAGCTTGCCAAAGGTAGGAATTCTTTCCTTGCCTCTCCTCTCTTCTCATTGCTCTGTATGAAACCTAACTAGAGTTCCCCCTCTACAATCCTATTAAGGGCTCTCTAGAAGCTGTCCAACAATGTTGTTGAACATATTTCTCTTAGCAAGATTTATGCTTAATACCTTCTGAAATTCCATTAGTCAGATGCTATGTTGTTAGTTTAACTGGATCTCATACTATACTCATGCAATAGATGGCCTTCTTATAAATTGGCCACAGAAGAAATGCTTGGATTACACCATGTGTATAATTTCCATTCAGTGAGATCCTTATGTATTTGAATGGATTAATATTTGAGTTTAAAGTACTGAAGCTTTGACTTAGGGAGTAGTTCCTGGAATATATTATATCTGCATGTTGGCTTAAATGACTATCCCCTAAATAGAATGAATGTCATGGGTGACTATGGATTTGTATCCAAAGATGATTCCTAATATTATTCCTAGGAAAATGATTTGTTCTTTTATTTGAAATGATTCCTAGTGGCCAACACTAAGGAAATGATTTGGCTTTCAGGTATAATTGCATGTGAACCAGTGGTTGATTTGGTTAATGTGAATGGTGGATTATGCTAATATGGTCCTCCTATTGTGATGCCTCCTTGGAGTGTAAACAATAGACTGATCATTCCTAGCATTATCAGTTGTCATTTATTTCGCTAAGTTAGATGAGATTCATAATATAAGCCATGGAAAGAAAATTATTTCTGTTTCTTCCCATGATATTTAAATTGAGGATTTAAGTTTGTAAGATTAAGCATGGAAGAAAGATGCTTTGTTTGGGATCTTAAGAAATAAATGATCTTCCTGTCATTTGTACAATGAAGAAATTTATGGATCTGATTCCTAGAACATTTACTAGGAAAATGATTTGTGTTGTTTGAGTTGCCATTGTTGCTAGAGAGAAAACTTCTGTAATATGGCTATGATGTTGTGGAACCTCCTTGAGAGTGAGCATGACAGCATAGATCATTTACATGATCTGTTATACCTTTATTTAACAGAATATTGGTGTAAGTCCTTGCTAATGATGCAAAAGACTGAGGCCTTGATTTGTGTAGGATAAGAACAGATGTTGATCTTTGATGGCTTATTATTATTCTGTGATGATCTTGCAAAGCAATTATTTGCAAGACTGAGAATAATCTCCTCACAATCCCAAGGCTTGGGATTACATATTGACTTATTATCTGGAGTCTAGACATGGTTACTTTTCTGGTCTTGTCTTAGAGCTTAAGATCTGATGGTTTCTTAGTTTTACTTGTATTTGTGCCCATGTGCTTCTGCTAGACTTGATTTACACATGTGGGGCCTCACACGAGTGTGCATAGTGTAAATATTTGTTTTAGCATGAATTGGTGTTGTTGGTGCTTATGCTTGTAAAGAAACAGATCTTGTGATTTCAATCTGATATTAGTGTGATGTCACACTACTGCACATATAATGAAACCTCTTCCCATAGACTCCTTCTAGCTTGGTGATGAATAGCTACCTGGTATGGAAGTTTGATGATATTGTTCCTAAGATTTATGCTTGATAAGCTGGCTCTTCTTATTCCTGTGCTTAAGCTGATCCTCCTTGATCTTCTATTGTCTTGATTCTAATGATGGACTTGATCTTGATCTTGTTCTTGACAACTTCTCCTGACTTCAGATTCCTACTTATCCTACTCCTTCTAGCTTCTGATACATATCTTGATGTAAATATCCATGTGATATTGGTGATCTTGTGGCAGTTTCCTTCAGTTGATTTGGTTTGTGTGGATGAATGAAGAACTAGGGAAGAAATGATAGTTTTGTTAACTTGTGAGAGTGTATGTAAAGGATATGGTAGCAGTTTTGCCACGGCTGGTGCCTTTTTGCTTATGTACTTCATGTGCTAGTTGTGGTGCTGACAACACAACAGTTGGATGTGGTGTGTGTGCTGCATGCTTGCTTACTCACTCTAGTGGATCAGATCAAGTAAAATATCTTGGTCCTACTTTATTACTTCCACTCTCTATGGTGAAACTTGCCCCTTTTGTCCACTGCCAATGAGGTTTTTCTGAGGCAAAATTTGCAATAAGAACAGATACTATTTCATTTGGTGAAACTTTCCCCATTTTAATATGCTCAATGATGTGATAAAATAGTGCATCACATTGTTACTACTGAGAGCATAAATACTAACCCCGAATCCTTTTTGTTTTTGTTTTATCTTCAATTTAATTTGTTTTGCAGGAATAAAAGATTATCCAGGAATATTAAGACTAGATAAAGGAATTGTAGTTTAGATTTGAATTTCTGTAATTTTATTATTCTTTTGTAATAACCATGTAATACTTATATATTTGATTAAATTATTTCTTTTCTAACAAGAAATTATGTAATGATATTGTAATGCAATAATTTATATTATTATAATTGTATCCATCTCTTATTATTTCTTTATTGTAAAAGAATAATGTAATATATATTATTTTAATAAAGAATTCTTCTACTTGTTTTAATTATTTGTAATTCATTTTCCATTTTCTTTATTCACTTATTTGTTTCATTGTAATATTCCTTTATTCTTTTATTATAAAATAACATTGTACTGTTGGATTTTAATAATCTTTATACTTTTATTTATAATACTTGTATTTGTATTATTGTGAATAATTATTCATAAGTCAAATTTCTCCCCTCATAACTCATCAAAACAATAGAGGTCATGTAAAAATTCATCCCACTCTACTTTTGATGACTCTAAACCTAATTCATCGGAGTAAGAATTCTGATCACTCTAGTCTTTTAATTTGGCAAAAAATTTACCCGAATTTTCAGATGCATGCATGCAGATGCACAAAATGTTAAATCTACCCTTCGTTTAGTACTAAATGCTATGATGTTACAGACTTCCCCCCTTCAATTAAACTTCGTCCCGAAGTTTGTGGTTTCTTGTTCAAGAGGGTTCCCGATAGTCTTGTCCTGAGTTTTCTTCTTTCCTCCCAGTTTCTTGTCTTACCAAAGTAACGTTTTTAATAAACTCAGCACTCCTTGAGTTTACTCTCAACCTTGATTTGGTTATTGTTAATGCCTAATGCTAATTTATACTTCCTCCCGAAGCTTCATGAGATTACTTTTAACCCTGAACAACTTTATTGACGAAGGACTACTGATACTAAACATACCTGTCGTAGCCTCATCAACGTGGTTCCATCCAACGTTTCCACCCTTTGATGGTGGTTTTACTCCTCGAGTAACCAAGTTGTTGGGACATCCAGATCTCATATGTCCTTCCAGACCGCACCTATAACACACCTTTCCGATCTTCCAACAATCCCTCCTTATATGACCTAATGCTCCACACTTACCGCATATGATTTGTTTCTTTCCTTTTGGTGCCTCATACTTTGATGTACCACTTGTGGATATGAATCTAGGTATAAAACTTATGTTTGATGTTGACTTAGTAAATTGAAACTTCTTCGGTTCCATTTAAGCTCTCTTCTTGGTTGATTTCTTCCTCTCTTTCAATAACATCTTGTAATCATCCTCGAAAGTAATTGCTACATCAACCAGCTCTTGGAAACATCGTATTGCAGCCCCTCGTATTTTCATCTTCATATAAGGGTTTAGTCCTTCCAAGAACCTTTTCTTGCGCTTCTCCTACGTATTTACCTCATCAACTGCATAACGATATAATTGACTAAACTTGCTAATATATTTCATCACGGTTTCATCGTTTTGCCGTAAGTCCATGAATTCTCTCCTCTTAAATTTCATAATGCTTTCTGGAACATGATACTCACGAAACTTCTGCTTGAATTCTTCCCAGGTGAATATCTCTTCTAGTGTGTGCATAGCTAATTGATTCTCCCACCAATTTGTGGCAGATCCAGATAGAAGAAATGTTGCATATCGTAACTTCTCCTCATCATTGCATCCTACTGTTTTAAGTTTCCTTTCTGTATCCATCAGCCAATCCTCTGCATCCATCGGTTCTGATGCATATGCAAAAGGAATTGGTTTGGCATTTTGAAAATCAGAAAGACTTACATTGATATCTTTGTTTTCCTCTCCGGGTCCAATTCGTTTGAGTATTTCCTGCATGAACTTATTCTGGTACTCTTGCATCATCTGCATGTATTGCATGAAATTCTCCTCTGTCAACGGACGAGTTGATGGTCCAGTTGCAATTAATCCATATTTCTTTCTCTCTGCTTAGCTTCTTGTTCCACATGTTGTCCTTCAAACCCAACTTCTACTCCCGTATCCATACCCCTCCTAGTCCTGTTACATAAAGCGAATACTCATACTTACATCATGCATATGTTTTTTGAGCTCAACTCTATGCACAGTGCTAGTCACACAAGGAAATCAAGAACCAAATCCAAATAACAACCAAACCTATACCATGTATTATACATGGTTTTTATAAGCTCTTACAAACAATCATCACATCTACGGTTTGACTCTCACTTGGTACATTACTTGTATGTTACAAGGACTTGCTTGCTCGTATGAGCATGCTCTCACTTCTTAGGTCATGCCTCTCAAACACTACGATGCACATTATTGGTTATGTACATCATTTAAGCCATTTACTTCTATGGATTGTCTCTTCTTACTTTTCTCTCTCTTTCTAGTACTTCCTGGAATTCCGTCCATGATGACGTGAAGTCCGACAACTACCTTCTGGAGTATATAAACATCCAGAGGGTGTGCACTCTTGATTATAAGTACTTAGATTGAGATTAGCCATTGAAAAATTACTAGAAAATGCGTGGTCTTCTGTGGAATTCACATGTCCACCTTCAAATGTACTTTCAAAGTAAGATGTATTCTCTGCTTTTTCCTTGACTTAGTTATACATATAGATGTAATAACCGTCAGTGCCTTCTTCCAGGTAAATAGGATTGGTACTACCCCCATATGGATCATAGGTTCCATGCTAACCGAACTGGTTTCTACTCCTTTACTAGGATCACAGGATATAGGATTCTCCCTGGTTCCAGTGTAAGATTCTACTCCCCATCCATCGTAATTCCTAACTGGAATACCTGGATTGGATGTTTCCTAAATTACCTGTTTTGGTTTATACATGTCCATGGTTTACATGTATTTAAGGCCCGTTGTGATAATAGGCAAAGGTTTCAAACTATGGTCCTTCAAACCCATTCTCTTCATACCACTCTTTAGAGAAGACTGTTCTACAATGCCTAGCTTCTCTATCTAACTCCTTTTTGCATTCTATTTCTTTAGTAGGATCAACATACTCAAGGTTGTATCCAACTCCTGGACTAGAACCTTAATGTGTGTCATGGTAGGTTTTAAGTAATGTCCTATTATGATCTATGTATTCGGAAGCTAAGGTAGATTCAGTCTGCGCAAATGCAGCATAATCCAACTTAAGTTCCGAATTTATGGAATCTTGAGGTATAGTAGTAATACTACCTACCAATTTTCTTGGATTCTTGTTTTCGAAGCCTAATTATTGCTTCTAGAACTACAATTTGGTATGCCGCATCCATACCTCTCATCTTCCCAGATGACATTACTTCTCTTATCCCCAACTCTTTTGGTAAGATAAGCACTATACGGTACTTGACTAACACTTTCCTATAATGGAAACTCTAAACCTTGACGAAAATTCGAGATTTGTAATTCCATATTCCATAGAAGTTGTCTCAATTTTTTTGTCTAATCCTCTACATGGTCCTATATATCACTTGAACATTACGGTTTGAGTAACGAGATGTTATTCCTCACTGTAGATAATAGATTATAATTAGTCCTACTAGGTTATAACTTATTATTATTACCCCAAATTGCATCATAATAAAGAATTATCGCACTAGAAACATAACAATGTAATTGTCAAGTGAATACTCATCATATTTCTAGAGAACTCTTTACTGTTGCTAACATACTTCCTAGAAGTTCTACCCATTTAATAGGTTTCCAACCTAAGGTCAAAGCTTTTGCTCTGATACCAGCTGCGGTGACCCAGCATACCACTGCATGTTTTAGTATACTATAGTTATGGACATAACACTCACGGAGTACCATTACGCAAATATTACATCCTCAGAGTGGTACAACAAAAACAAAGCGGGTCCATATCATACATTATCATTATTACAACCAGAATTACATGGCGACTTTGAGATCCTCCTAGGTCCATAGAGGTATCCCGATGACTCAGGCTAAACTGTAATAACTCGAAGAACAGAATAAAGAAGAAACTAAGGTTTATACGAGATTTAGTTATATATAGAGGATAGAAATCTATGCTACTGGACTAGATCTCTATATATGCTACGTCTATACTTCAGATACGTCGGTCTCCATTCCGTAGATGTTTTCGTAATTGTTCCCTTCGATGCTTACGGATACTTCTGGTTCTTCATAGCGGAATTCTTCTTGGTCTTCAATTGGGTATAGTATTTCTTCTTCCTGACCGTTATTGTCTTTAGAATCTAGCAAGAGTTAAGATGATATGTTGAGTACAAGCGTACTCAGCAAGTTCACTAAAAAGGAGTGTTTGATGCAATATATCTATAGCCACGGACCATAAGTCATAGGCCATGCAGGTTTTCATAAACATTTCTTCAAAGGTTGCTTTTATTTTGAAAATCTATGTTCGTCAGCCTTCACAGGTTTACCAGAACTTTCATGGAGTTCCTTTCCTGCAGCGTTCGCAGCTCCTTCCCGGAACAAGGAGTAACAAGTTACAGTTCTTACACTCTGCAGAGGTGCGTTACTTTACCCATGAGAGATCTTAGCTTTGTTGCATATCCGAGTTGCATTCTCGTCCACACTTCCTTAGTGTGGGGTCCAGACTAAGATCCAAGCAAATCACTGTCCTTCTCCGCGAACCCGCATACACCATAATTGTTGTATGCCCAAACTCAAGGTAGACCTTTCCCCGTATAAAACGGCTATATCTTAGTTGGATACACACAATAACCATTAACACTAGTAATCTGTCTTTTGTAAGCCTAGATCCACGGTAAACCTTTCCCCATATAAAACGATTATACCCACGATCTACAACTCACAAATGCCCAAAATAGTGTCCAATGCATGCGAAAGGGAGCCGATCCAGCTGACTTCTCCGTCCCATTCCAAATCTCATGGTTAACGCGTAATATAAGGCGCAAGAATCACTGGCAACATTGGTTGTTAAGTCCTAGATGATATATTTCTGTGCAGTGGTATCCCAACTGCCAGTCTTAATAGATTAGACGATCACCCTGGATCAGTAACCGATACTTCAAGTTAATTATGAAAATAGTGTTTTTGACCTTTTTGAAATGCAGGTGATGACACATAGTTTGCAATTACTTTTCAAAAAATAATCAAAGGACATGAGCAAGTGTGAACTTGCCTAAATATAGCGAAGTATTGCAATCGAATGTCTCAACTTGACCCTGGACCTCGGGTTCTACAAAAATATCATCATTGCCCGGTAAGGACAATGTTTCAAGAAGCAATATGCTGCTATGCATAAGTAATGAGATGCATAATGCAAAATCCCAAGTAATTCTTCAGTTATTACCAATGAGATATATTTAGATGATTTATTTAATATTTGCTTTAGTTTAAGTTTACTTCATAAGAAGGATAAACACATAAACATGAAGAGTAAAGTACAATCATAATATAATTCTAAGGTTCCATGATATTATGTAATTATTACTAAGTTCATGCTTTAAGTTGTTATGGCTTTAAAGAAATGGTATAATGTTTCTTTTGAAGTGGCAAAAAGAATAACATTTGAAGAAAATATTATTTATGTTAAGTTACTCAACTTTGAAGATAAATAGGTTTGAAGCTATGGTTTTGTAATAAGGTTTAATTGTTTTGAGTTATTATATATCTAGCTTAAGATATCTTAGACCAAAGTAAATGTAATTGGACTTGAGATATAGCATTTGTAGCATTATCAATTTTTAGGGTTTTTCCTAAGCATAATAAAAATAAAATATTATAATTATGGAACTTTGTTTTAAAGATGTAAATTTAGCATGTGTAATATTTATAGATTATACTATAAGATTTTCTTATATAAAGAAATAGGTGAATTTCTTTTATGATATATTTAGTGAATACCAAGTTTGTTAAATATAATTATACATGAATTGAGATTACTTACTTCTAATTTAAGTTTATGATTTGCAAAACTAACTTTGTAAATCCTTGACTTATAGTTAGTTAAGGATTTTAAAATAATATTATAAATTTAATTGTTTACACCTAGATTAAATTATAATTATGGTTTAGACTACTTAGAGTCAAAGGATTATGTTTTAAATAAGATCATTTCTTACTTAGGAAAGAGTTTTAAATAATTTACAAAGTAGCTATATTGTTATAATACTTTAGATAATTGAAGTTATATGATTTAGGAACTTTAAAATGTTTTCATAATAATATACTTAGTATTTTTCTAGTAAGTATACTTGTTTAAAATCTTAAAATGAATTTTATTTATTTATAGGTATTATCTTTATTTTCATAAAATTTCTTAATTATTTAATGTCTTTAAATATTTGTTTTAAATTTTATTAGTAAAATTTTAAGTTAGTATTTTTATGAGATAAGAGATTTCTTTTTATTCAAAAAAATGATTTTTATTTATTTTTAGGAATTTTCCTAAATTAATTAATTTTCATTTAGATATTTAAGGGTGTTAATATTTATTTGCATTTTATTAAACTTAAATAAATATGATTATATTTTTCTTAGGTGGATATTATTTTAATAAACATTTGGATGTATTAAATATATTTTTAGGATATTTCTACATTTTTCTAGAGCTTAGAATGTGTAGAGGGTATTTTAATAATTTCCACTTTTGTTTTTATTTATATTGGGCCAAGTTCCTGGGCCCATTTAGCCCAATCCACTTAGTGGTTCTAAACCATAGGGCCCAATCGCGGCCGGTCAACTCGATCCACTCGACCCCCTTCTTCCCTACACGCGAGCTCGGTCCTCTCCTTCCTCCCTCTCTGGCGACGCGATGCCGCCGCCATCGCCGTGCAACCATGGCTGGCCCCGACCTCCTTGGCTGCCGCCATCGGTCGCCCTCGACGTTCTCCCCTCTGGTACTCCCTTCCATCCAATTCGATATGTGATACGAACCCTCTTTCGCTCGTCCCCGTTACACTCTCGTGGCTAGGGTTTCGGCCTTCATCTCCGGTGTGCTCCGGTGACTCCTAGATGGTGACCGGTGGCGAAGTGGTGGCGTCCTGGTGATGCAGAGAGGGTCTGGTGGTGGGGTGCTCGTGGTCGCTGGCCACATTTGCTTACGATGACGAGCTGGTGGTGCTGATTGCCGCAGGTTGCAGCTCGGCGCGGGATTAGCACTTGGTGCTCTCCGTGCCGCTGTGCCGCTGCTTTGTCTAGTCTGCCTCCTCTTCGGCGAGCAGTAGCTTGCCAAAGGTAGGCATTCTTCCCTTGCCTCTCCTCTCTTCTCATTGCTCTGTATGAATCCTAACTAGAGTTCCCCCTCTGCAATCCTATTAAGGGCTCTCTAGAAGCTGTCCAACAATGTTGTTGAACGTATTTATCTTAGCAAGATTTATGCTTAATACCTTCTAAAATTCCATTAGTCAGATGTTATGTTGTTAGTTTAACTGGAGATCATACTATACTCATGCAATAGATGGCCTTCTTCTAAATTGGCTACAGAAGAAATGCTTGGATTATACCATGTGTCTAATTTCCATTCAATGAGCTCCTTGTGTATTTGAATGGATTGACATTTGAGTTTAAAGTACTGAATCTTTGCCTTAGGGAGTAGTTCCTGGAATATATTATATCTGCATGTTGGCTTCAATGACTATTCCCTAAATAAAATGAATGTCATGGGTGACTATGGATTTGTATCCAAAGATGATTCCTAGTATTATTCCTAGGAAAATGATTTGTTCTTTTATTTGAAATGATTCCTAGTGGCCAACACTAAGGAAATGATTTGGCTTTCAGGTATAATTGCATGTGAACCAGTGGTTGATTTGGTTAATGTGAATGGTGGATTCTGCTAATATGGTCCTGCTATTGTGATGCCTCCTTGGAGTGTACACAATAGCCTGATCATTCCTAGCATTATCAGTTGTCCTTTATTTGGCTAAGTTGGATGATATTCATAATATAAGCCATGGAAAGAAAATTATTTTTGTCTCTTCCCATGATATTTAAATTGAGGCTTTAAGTTTGTAAGATTAAGGATGGAAGAAAGATGCTTTGTTTGGGATCTTAATAAAGAAATGATCTTCCTATCATTTGTACAATGAAGAAATTTATGGATTTGATTCCTAGAACTTTTACTAGGAAAATGTTTTGTGTTGTTTGAGTTGCCATTATTGCTAGAGAGAAAACTTTTGTAATATGGCTATGCTGTTGTGGAACCTCCTTGAGAGTGAGCACGACAACACAAATCATTTACATGATCTGTTATACCTTTATTTAATAGAACTAGCACGGTGGCCCTCGCAGTTGCGAGGGCATCATCTTCATTTTTTTGAATCATGTGATAGAAGATTATTATGGTCTTATAGTCATTTGGTGTATATGTGTATACTTGTTTACATGGGATATCCGATTGATAGGTACATAATTAAATAAATTTTTCTTATTCTAAATAACATATGTGCCATCACGTAGTATATCCAACAAATAATTATATAATCTAGCTCCCCTATTCTAGTACTACCGAACTAATAGTTAGACAATTCAATAGATAATTCTTATTATAAATGACATATGACCATTGGCAAATATATCGTCTATATAGTTATGAACTATGACTCTCTTATTATATTATGTAGTTGTTCTAAAAATTAATCATGTCTCGATCTACTATACATAGATAAATGAATGATAAGAAAAGTATGTTGTTCCAAAGAATAATGGCTTGTGGAAACTTCTAGGAAACAATTTGTTTAACATGTCTTAATGGTTCATAGCCTATGTATCAAGTCCACTTTGGTTAATTAATTATTCATCTAGAGGAGAAAATATTTTCTTTTGACTCAAAATCAACTTATGATTAGTGGGTTTTGCAAGTATTATCATACAAATATGAAAAAGTCTTTGTGTTGTATTAATTGGTAACATTGGGGAAAAACATGTATTTGTCCTAGAATGTTAAATGAATTTGAGGTTTATTTGATAAATGTTCGTACAAATCTAAAAAATAATGTGTTGTAGTAATTTGCTAACCTAGCAAAAAACAAGTAATATTTGTCCTAGAATGTTAAATGAATTTATGAGGTTGATTTTATAAATGTTCGTACAAATCTCAATAGTAATGTGTTGTAGTAATTGCTAACCTAACGAAAAAATATGCATTTGTTTAAGAAAAAATCTTACTTGGATCTTAGTGTCATGTCGACGGTTTTCTACATTTCCTAGACCACGGAAAATTTGCAAAATCGGTACTTTTTAGCTCATCATCTATATTTCCTGTTGTCCCAGTGTAAACTTATCTCGGACAATATGTCTTAAACCTCCAGGAAAAAATATTTTTAGTGTTTGCTAACCATTCTAAGAAACTACTTTAAACCTCATGTAATTCTGATGGTAGTTTTGACGTTTAATATCTCCACGTGGGCATAATTATAGAATTGTTTTTATATGATTTTGCATGTACATGAATTAGTATTGCAGCGTGGTAGATAAAAAGTACGTGTTTTTTTCGCGGGGACTGACCAGTCTCATAGTCCCGTACGGCTACATAATGGTCAACTTGGATTTGCTTTTAACCACCGTCAGACGAATCTACCTAGGTACATAAGTTTTGGCTCATAAGCAAATATATGTGAACCTTACGTGGGGGAATAATATTTTATTTATGTGACCGATACACATACATGTTGTCAATATATATTGTGTCAAACAGGTTACATAACCAATAATCTTATGTTAATAAATTCTAACCGTAGATTTTAGATCGAACCATCATGGTAATTTAGATGATGTGGATCAACATAGCGCCTCGAAAAACATCCTTATATTGCTTTTAGCATATAATAGATAATAGATATTGGTCTAAGTCCTGGCCAATGATGCAAAAGACTGAGGCCTTGATTTGTGTAGGATAAGAACAGATGCTGATCTTTGATGGCTTATAATTATTCTGTGATGATCTTGCAAAGCAATTCTTTGCAAAACTGAGAATAATCTCCTCACAATCCCAAGGCTTGGGATTACATATTGACTTATTGTCTGGAGTCTAGACATGGTTACTTTTCTGGTCTTGTCTTAGAGCTTAAGATCTGATGGTTGCTTAGTTTTACTTGTATTTGTGCCCATGTGCTTCTGCTAGACTCGATTTACACATGTGGGGCCTCACATGAGTGTGCATAGTGTAAATATTTGTTTTAGCATGAATTGGTGTTGTTGGTGCTTATGCTTGTAAAGAAACAGATCTTGTGATTTCAATCTGATATTAGTGTGATGTCACACTACTGCACATATAATGAAACCTCTTCCCATACACTCCTGCTAGCTTGGTGATGAATAGCTACCTGGTATGGAAGTTTGATGATGTTGTTCCTAAGATTTATGCTTGATCAGCTGGCTCTTCTTATTCCTGTGCTTAAGCTGATCCTCCTTGATCTTCTGTTGGCTTGATTCTAATGATGAACTTGATCTTGATCTTGTTCTTGACAACTTCTCCTCCTGACTTAAGATTCCTACTTATCCTACTCCTTATAGCTTTTGCTACATATCTTGATGTAAATATTCATGTGATATTGGTGATCTTGTGGCAGTTTCCTTCAGTGGATTTGGTTTGTGTGGATGAATGAAGAACTAGGGAAGAAATGATAGTGTTGTTAACTTGTGAGAGTGTATGTAAAGGATATGGTAGCAGTTTTGCCACGGCCGGTGCCTTTTTGCTTATGTACTTCATGTGCTAGCTGTGGTGCTGACAACACAACAGCTGGATGTGGTGTGTGTGCTGCCTGCTTGCTTACTCACTCTAGTGGATCAGATCAAGTAAAATATCTTGGTCCTACTTTCTTACTTCCATTCTCTATGGGGAAACTTGCCACTTTTGTCCACTGCCAATGAGGTTGTTCTGAGGCAAAATTTGCAATAAGAACAGATACTATTTCATTTGGTGAAACTTGCCCCATTTTAATATGCTCAATGATGTGACAAAACAGTGCATCACACTTTTACCACCGAGAGCACAAATACTAACCCCTAATCCTTTTTGTTTTTGTTTTATCTTCAATTTAATTTGTTTTGCAGGAATCAAAATATTATCGAGGAATATCAAGACTAGATATAGGAATTGTAGTTTAGATTTGAATTTCTGTAATTTTCTTATTCTTTTGTAATAACCATGTAATACTTATATATTTGATTAAAGTATTTATTTTCTAACAAGAAATTATGTAATGTTATTGTAATGCAATAATTTATATTATTATAATTGTATCCATTTCTTATTATTTCTTTATTGTAAAAGAATAATGTAATATATATTCTTTTAATAAAGAATTCTTCTACTTGTTTTAATTATTTGTAATTCATTTTCCATTTTCTTTATTCACTTATTTGTTTCATTGTAATATTCCTTTATTCTTTTATTGTAAAAGAACATTGTAATGTTGGATTTTAATAATCTTTATACTTTTATTTATAATACTTGTATTTGTATTATTGTGAATAATTATTCATAAGTCAAATTTCTCCCATCATAACTCAACAAAATAATAGAGGTCATGTCAAAATTCATCCCACTCTCCTTTTGATGACTCTAAACCTAATTCATCGGAGTAAGAATTCTGATCACTCTAGTCTTTTAATTTGGCGAAAAATCTACCCGGATTTTCAGATGCATGCATGCAGATGCACAAAATCTTAAATCTACCCTTCGTTTAGTCCTAAATGCTGGGATGTTACAACCGCTCCCTGGGATAACCATAATCCAAAGGAGCTTCCTCTGCCGCTGACGCCACCTCGAAGAATACACGGGTCGTTTGGCTGGGTGCCCTCGAAGTGCACATATCGCTATCTGCGCGAGGCTCGCAACTTCAATCTGCTGGAGGAGGGCTCCTGCAAGATGCCCGACGACGAGAGTATTCCTGCACCGGAGGCGGGATGGCGGGTAATGTTCATCCCCTTTCTTCTTCGTGGCTTGTCTCTGCCTGCCCACGAATTTCTTCAACGCTGTTATTTCATGCAATAGGATTCACATGACCATTACCATCAATTTTATGGCTTGCAGGTTGCATATCTAATTATATTTCTCCGTTGCTAGGTAAGGAACTATAGGAAAAGCATAGTATACCGAATCAGGATTATGCAGATCTTACCATTCCTGCCAAAATTCGCATAGAAACGATTCATAGATGCCCAACCAACACTTTCGTGCGGGTGGAAAATCAAATAGTACCATTACAAAAATTCAAAAGTAAAGCCACAAGAAACATACATAGATAAAGTAAGAGGGACACAATGATGCCATGACACCCAGATCCTCAACCGTTGGATGGATCGACTAGGCATTCCATGAATGGGTATGCTCGTCGATGCAACCCGTCAGTGCACTGATCAAATCCGTTTTTCCATGTGACCCGGTTGTAACTTCCACATCAATTCATGATTTCTTCCATCTATGCGTGATACACCTGAATGTACGTACTCTCACGTTTACTATACCGTATAAATGAATTTATTATATTTCTTTGTATTTTTTAATATACTTTGTTGCTATATATAAATAAATTATAAAAAATCATATAGCTTATCGTCGGCCTAGGAACTAATTACATTTGTGTAAAGAATAAACATGTCGTGTGTCAATGCGAATTTGACTAGATTTCACACTCACATACGCTGCCAAACACTAACAGTGCAAACATTTTCTAAAGTTAACTCCTCTACATACAAAACCATCGTGTTCTCTCGGGTCTTAGCATCATTGGGTGCCGGAACATTTTGGGTGACGCGGACGGACGGCTAGGTGCTCCTGAACCTGAGCCCCTTCACCATAGGCTTGGCCTTCTCGGTAATCTTCATGATGGCCAAGAAAAGTATCCTGTACAGTATAACCATCCCAAAGAGGATGGCAAGGTCCACCCACTTGCTGTACCCCATCTCGACCTGCCAGTAGTCCCTGAGGATCTCGACCTCTAGTTGAGGCTGAAAACAGTGCACACAAAATGAAAACCCATAAAAGTACTCAAAGAATAAAATCAAATAGGGAGCACCATCGAAATAAATAAGGTACTTTTCCAGATTACCTATTTTTTAACTAAATATAACAGTTCATTCGACTATCGAGCAGCTTTGCATAATTCAAAGATTTCATGGACAAGGACACACAGAAATAGAAAGCTTATGCCGCACCCATGGATTACATAGTAGGCACGTAAGCTCTCTCGTGTGCAGTGTACTGCGTAGGATGAAGATTAGACTGTCCAACGCGGACTGCATCTACCGAGTCCTTACTGTCCAACGGGACTATTACCGAGGAAACTAATCACCGAAGTTTAGGAAGCAAAATAAAACTTATATTAGGTGCAAAAAAGAAATATTACTGAGGAAACAAATCACCGAAATTTATGAAGCAGAATAATTGAATGAAACTTATAACATGAGCAAAAAAGAAATCATGTAGTCCACGACCTTCACTCAAACCAGAAAACAAAAAATCACCCAATCTCTCTACAATGTTACTGCCGTCATATTTATTACCTGGTGCTTCGTAAGGCGAATCTCTATTACTCCCATTTATCTGATGAGAAAGTGAAGGGACCCAATTAGACCATGCTAGCTTGGGGAGAGCCGAAGGGAAATTTTTCCTTCTTCCCGCCACTCCTACCTACCTGTCCTATGTTCCCTCCTAAAAATTCAAACAGTTCTAGACCCTCAATCCTTTCCTCCTCTATAAGTAGAACCCCAATTGAGGAGCCGCGTGCGGTATCGCGTGACTTATGACTTTGGCGAGGAAGAGGTGAGGGGAGGGGAGGGGAGCGAAGAGGATGAATGCAAAGATTAAGTGAGGCAGACTTTGGCAAGAGGAAGGGCCGGACGACTGGCCGACGTGTTTCATCGGCGCTCTAGAGGTGCACGTGAAGATGACTGGAAGTTGAAGTCGTCCTTGACTTGATCTGATCCGGCCGTCCGCGATCGATGAGAGTTGAGTTTTCTCCGTATATCGGTGGAGATCCAGCCAGGTAATTAACCATGCATTCTGATCAATCACATAAGATCGATTTTTGTTTTTCTTATGAGGTCGAGTCGATAAGATATGTTTTTTACCTGTCCTTTTGCTATTTGAGAGGAGGTACGTGCAAATATCTAGAAGCGGAAATATAGGTGAATGGGTTTCTTCAAAGTCAATGAAATTCACAATAAATATTTGAGAAAAATCCATAAGCAAAACATGTTGGCTTCTGATCTTTCTAAGGCCTTGTTTTGTACAAGGACATTTGGGTGGACCGTGGAGTATCTATACGACGTGGATTTGGTGAAACAGCTCCGTTCACCCAAAACGCGAGCGACTCGGTCGAGCGAGCGATCGATAGAAAATCGAGGCAGACCAGTGTTTCAATACACGCGTGAATCAGAAGGTTTCTACGGGGTTTGCCAGGGTATACGGGGCCTAACCCATCCAAAACCGGTCTGCAAACCAGCCCAGAGAGAATTTACGGGGATATTGGGCCGAGCAGAGGAAATACTCCCAAATCCACCAAAAGCCCCTTGCGCAAAACGAGGCCTGAAGTAGTAGCACGGAAAACACCAAAATCTTCTGCAAAATCTTCGGTTCATTTCCGTGACTCCATCCGTCTGCAGGAAACATTGCTATAACTTTACACGAATAAACACATGGCACTTCTGATAATTTAAGAAACTTAGCATGTCCTACGAAATTTCAGAACGTAATTTTTTTTGAAACATTGCTATATGTATAGACTATAAAAATTCATACTGTATAGCTTATGGCCGGCCTAGGAAGTAATTACATTTGTGTAAAGGATAAACATGTCGTGTGTCAATGCAAATTTGACAAGATTTCACACTCACATACTTCGCCAAACACTAACGGTTCGAACATTTTCTAAAGTTGCCTCCTCTACATACAAAACCATCGTGTTCTCTCGGGTCTTAGCATCATAGGGTGCCCGAGCCATTTTGGGCGACGTGGACGGATGGCTGGGTGCTCCTGAACCTGAGCCCCTTCACCATAGGCTTGGCCTTCTCGGTAATCTTCATGATGGCCAAGAAAAGCACCCTGTAGAGTACAACCATCCCGAAGAGGATGGCAAGGTCCACCCACTTGCTGTACCCCATCTCCACCTGCCAGTAGTCCCTGAGGATCTCGCCACCGGTGATGGTCGTCGCGGCGCCGCCGGCCTGGTTGTTGGGGAAGACGAGGCCCATGAACTCGTTCTTGTAGAAGCCTTGGTTGGCGTACTTGTGGAACGCGACGTAGTACATGGGGTACCGCCACACGGGCTTGGGCAGATCGTGGGGCAGGCGGAAGAAGCCACCGTTGAGCATCATGACGCCCTGGATGCCGGCGCCGGTGATGATTCCCATGAGGAAGTCGGGGACCGCGCTGGCCACGATCATCATCAGGCCCTCCACCAGCATCATGGTGGTGAAGAGCACCAGCGCGAAGTAGGCGAAGTGGTCGAAGCTCCTCTGTAGGCCCACCAGGTAGTAGGCCAGCGCGCCCGGCACCACGGAGATGAGCAGCAGGTACGGCGTCGACGACACCGTGTTGGCGATCACGAAGGAGGACACACCATAGTGCCCGTTCAGCCTCTCCCTTCCAAATATCTGCATTGTGGATGGACACAAACATCAAATCGATGTACATTGTATACCATGAGAGATATAGACTGGCCACTTGTTAAATTCGAGCACGAAAAGGTTACCTTCATGTCTTCGACGAAAGAAGGGAAGCCTCCGATGGCCATGAAGGTTAGGAAGGCGGCGACGAACATGAGCATGGAGCCACGAGCCTGCAGAGTTTTCACATGATCAACATTAGCACACACCCGTACAGGTCCAGCAAGCACAGTACGTAATGGTGCAAGACAGGGAGAGGCATTATCTAGTCATGGGAGAGGCATATCATCTACGTAGTCACCTGGATGGATCCGTAGCTGTGGCCGATATCGTAGAAGATGGTGCCGCAGCAGAGACAGAGCGCGATGTAGATGCCGAAGCGGAGCCAGTAGTAGCCGAGGTCCCTGTACATGTTGACGAAGGACCTCTTGGTGAGCACGACGGACTGCGTCAGGAAGCTCGGCTGCTGCCCTTCCATCTTCAACACCTCTCCTCCGCCCTGGAATCAAACAGATCATGCACACGCACCAATTAACTGTTAAAATCGGCAAAAGTCAGTACTGCAATCAGAAGTTTCAGGATGCGGTGGGCTGCTTACGGTGCCGCGTATGTCGGCGATCTGCCGCGTCACCTTCTCCATGTGCACGGAGGATTTGTATGCCATCGCCAGCGTGTCGATGGCCTGGGCGGTGGTCGTCTTCTTCCCTCCGAGGCCTTCTTCGATATCCTGAGGAATCAATGGAGTGCATGGTCGATCAGAAAAAAAGGTTCACCAACAAGAATTCAGAAAGACAGTTATAAGAGAAGGGTGAATATATATTGGTGACGTGCTCACATTGTCGAAGTCCTTGTTGATGGTCCTCAGGAAGTGGTCGGAAGGGTTCATCAGGGACGGGCATGGGAACCCGCTCAGAGCAAAAAACTGCAAAAAAAAAAAGGACCCCAATTTGAAGTTTCTTATGTACTACAATGATTGTGGTAATCCAACCATACAAGTCTGGAATGCTAAGACTTTTTGTTTAAACATTAGCAGCGCCATTTTCTTGAGTTAGTTACGTAACGACCAGGACATGTTTTTCCGCGTGTTCAAACGGGGTAGTCAATTTAATTACCTAGAGAGAATCACTTTCTTATTTAAAGGGATGACCTAGCTAATACTTATATACTCCGTCCCTTCACTAATATATAAGACATTTAAACTTTTCTCTAATATCGCACGTATGTAGACATGTTTTAGTGTAGGTTTACATATTTTAGAATGTATCTAGTCCGCTCTAAAATACTAAAATTGTCTTATATTAGTGAACAGATGGAGTAGTCCCAATTTAATTAACTACCTCTAATTTGTTGTATCAGGACTTGCTTTGCACAGTGGTTTACCTAATATGAGTACTATACGATCTCTGCAGTACGCGCAGAGCCATCTCAAAACTGAGCTTTCAGCCTCAGCTGTCAGCACTGAAAATCCTGTTAGCCGATCGAACGCATCTTCAGCACTGTACCACGAACGTGATGCCGCGGGCCAGTGGCCGGCACCGGCGCCAGCGAACAAGTACGCACGCACGCGGCACGCGGCACCGGCAGAGCCAGCAGAGTCAAACGCAATTAAGCGACACACAGGCCCGTTTCACGCAGCTACCGAAATTTGCTATGCATGTGAAGGCTATGGCTCCCTTGATCATGGGAACCAAGCCCTTTTGCCTTCATTTGAAAATGAGAGATTCTGTTGGATTAATTAAGGTAATCTAGCTATAGCTTAATTGGCGTGGAGCCATAACCATAAATTTGGTGCTCCCAAAAACGAATTTGGTGCGATCGATGCAGTTTGTATGTAATCCAGTCTTTGATTGATCCGACTGTGTGCAGTGATCTCGATTCCGCTATAACGTACAGTACGTGCCGGCAGTCCTTTCCAGTGACTCGAGCACAGTTCTTGTTAGGTCGCTACAGTACGTGCTAATTTTTAGGATGTTGAGGTGCAACTGTTACTGACTAATGATCAATTGTGACATTTCCACACACACAGTAGGACACGTACGTGCATGCATGCGATTGCTTCTGCACGTTTGGGACTGCTCATTGGAGTAGGTCTCCCGAGTTCCATTTTTTTTTCTACTCGTTTTCAAGTGCATACTAAGACGAACCTTATAGGAGTACATGAATTGGTTTAATTGTACTGGTTGCACAGTTAAAAGTACACACTACGTATTGACGATGGTGTTTGACAAGTGGAGTTTCCCCAAGGCCTTGTTTGGATACGGTGTATTGGCAGAACTTGTTTTCAGTGACCAAGGTAACTGTCCAACAAACTAAAGCCCTGTTTGATTAGAGCACGTAAAACATGATTATATAAAACCGGTTTTTTTTACAAAACTCTGGGAAACCGACTAATACTAGTTTTTGCTAAAACGTGCTTGATATATATTAATCCGTCCGTTCCTCAGCAACCTCGTTTTACAAGGCCAAACAAAGTCCACCCTTAACCAATTCTTAACCGAAAAGTATGTAAAACCGGTTTCCCTAAAATCAGCCCAAAACACATTTTATCAAAACTAATCCCATGAGCTTCTACATCCTAGGTCTCCGCGTCCTGTCATCTGGCTTATGTTCTTTATGTAGCATTCATATCGAATGACTTTATGAAATTACGTCGATATTTCCACATATTATGGGTTAACTATTTGTAGAAGTGTGAAGTACTACTGTTTCATTTATGGAACCAAGTGCTTTCGCACCGGGGGAACAAGATGGTGGTGAGCAAGGAAGAGTTCTTAACCTCCACTATCCAAACAACCATGGGTGAGATTTTTTCAAAAAAGGGAATGACCACAGCCTCTGCATCGGTCGATGCACACAACCTTTAATTAAAAGTTCAACATTCTCAATCCTTTCTGGCTCTTAAAATATAGTTCGATACCTAATCTACAACTCTCTTAAACCTATTCAAAGGCCACATTTGAATCGTACTCCTTATAACGTATTAGGACTATGTGCGTACCTAGCTAGGGAGAAAGACAAAAACATGACCTAGAACATAACTCCAAAGTGCAAATTGGGCTTGAACAACTAGAAGCAGCATTAAGGAGTGAACAGGTATTTATGGACTTAAAAAGGACTATCGATGCTCATGTGATGCGACTTTGCCGACCTGTCTGTGTGCTGCATGCGTACCATCAAGCGTGACATAATACACCTACTCTACTAGGATGGCTACAAGTCCTAACTAGCAGTCTAAGAAATCTAGTACTTGACGCTACTGACGCGACAAGACAGCAACAACGAACCTCCCTAAATACTTTCTCCGGTTGATATTAATTGATTTAAATTTGTCTAGATTTAAATAAATTTAGACTTTATTTAGTATATATAGATTCATCTAAATTTTAATAAATTAAAATCAATTACTACGAATCGGAGGAAGTAATAAAAAATATAGGATGTGAACAAGAAGAAGCAACGATCAACGACACTATACGCGTAATATTAGGTACTGCTACGCACGTGACACACGTACGTATGAGTATACGTATATACGTATAGACAGACTTGTTAGTACCTGGTTGGTTTCTGATGCGGGGCCGAAGAAGACGGTCCTGCCGTAGGCGAGGAGGCATAGGCCATGGAAGAGCGCGTAGACCTCGGTGCTGGGCTGGTGCACGGCGGCGACGACGGTCATCCCCTCCCGGCGCGCGAGCCTGGCGATGCGGCTGACGACGTGGTAGGAGGCGGCGCTGTCGAGGCCGCTGGTGGGCTCGTCGAGGAAGAGCAGCGCCGGGCGGGTGAGGATCTCCATGCAGATGCTGACGCGCCGCCGCTGCCCGCCGCTGATCCCCTTGTGCATCCACCCGCCGATGCGCGTGTCCGCGGCGCCCTCCAGCCCCATCTCCCGCAGCGTCTCCTCGGCGCGGTCGCGCTTCGCCGCCGCCGACATGGAGCTCGGCAGCTGCAGCTGCGCCGAGTACCCCACCGCCTCCCGCACCGTCAGCGTCGTCAGCAGAACGTCGTCCTGCGTCACGTACGCCTGCAGCACAACACGCGTACACGTCTTCGTTTGTTAAATTAAATTTATTCATTCATCCCTCGCTGAAAAAACAATTATTTCGTTCACGATCAAGCAAGCATTAATCGAACGAAAATGAGATTCTCCGAACTAGCAAGTTGTACTCTCGGCTAGCGTCACATGCACATGATTGCATGGACTATCTAGACTTACCGATGTTCCATAGGATAGCTTCTGCCTCCGGCCATTGATCAGGATGTCTCCCTTCTGGCTGACATTCGAGCCTAGCCTTCCTGTGTGCCACAGGAAACTCGTACGATTCAGTTAAAGAATTCTTGTTCTAGTCATCAGTAAAAATTATGGAAGAATATGTGATCATCTCGCTACGTACGCTAGCTAACAAAAATCTCTTTATTAGTTTATCATCATCACGAAAGCTGACCGCCAGCTCGGACACGAGTATAATATGGTAGGGTTCACGTGCATGTATAGCGTACCTGCTAGAGAGTCTAAAAGGGTGGATTTGCCGCAGCCGGAGGGGCCCATGATGGCGAGGACCTCGCCGGGGCGCGCGTACCCGTTGACGCCGCAGAGGATGGGCACGCGGCCGGCCTTGCCGCCGTCCGCCGACACCCACAGGTCCTCCCACGACAGCACCACGCCCTGGTCCACACGCCGCAGCGACGTCTCCCGGGCCACGGAGGCGCCGTTCTCCACGGTGATCTCCAGCGAGGAGGAGCTCGGCCGGTGCAACGGCATGGGCACGAACGCCGGCGGCGGGAACGAGTTCTCCCTGCTGAAGGGGAACGCGGCGCCGTCCGTGCTGCGCAGGGAGCCGCCGAGGTCGGAGGCCGTGTCCCCATCCACTGCGGCACCGTCGTCCGGCCGGCTCGGTCGCCGCGGCGGGCTCGGCTTCCACCTCGGCACCGTGGGCAGCTGCTGCTGGTCGGACGCCATGCGGGAACGCGCTTAGCCGGCTAGATGAGAGAGCAAGCGATCGATGGCGTGGAAATGGGTTCTTTGGCTCGGTGATGATGGATCTGAGGGCGCTCGTGGATGATGAGTGTTTAGAAAGGGGGCGGGCTTAAATAGAGAGAAGCTGAGCTGGTCGAGTGCATGATTTACTTAATCATGATTCAAACAGCAAGTGGGTTTAGAATTTTAGATTTAGTTTCCTTGAACGCCTTTTTGAACGCAGGAGGCGGCTGGTCAACAAGGCGAAGGTGGTGTGCTTTCCTTCCACCTGTGTTATCCTGTACGTGTGGCTTTGAACTTCCGTATTTTGTGAGATGGTGTCCAACTTTTCGAAGACAAATAATAGTATCGTGACAATTCACATTAGGCAATTATTATGCATGTGCTGGCGTTTAGATTTTATTTTGCTGGTAAGAGGTTGTAATTAGGAGCAAATCTTCTATTATATACTAACTAAAAACAATATACGGATCTTTTTCAAGACACCACCGTGATGCACTTCATCTGAATTTTTTTGTATAGTTGGATCTACTATGTTCGATCCTATCGTGATTTTGGATAACTTTGTGCTAAATCGGCTACACTTATTATGGAACGGAGGGAGTATTGTCTATAAATGATATTTAATGAAATATTAGTGCAAAACAAGGCCAACCGTATCGTACAATTTTATTAAAAAACTGACCGTTCTCAACTTATTCAAGCCTCCGGCAGAAAAAGAAAATCTTATTCAATCCTACCAAGACATTGCAAGCACCATACTTTGATTCCCGTATATCATGGCAGGTGCAAAACAGCAGATCATATCCTACAGTTTTCTTAAAACGAACTAACGGTGCTCAACTTATTTTAGCGTATCAAGACATCATGACTCTTTTTATTCCTAATCTTATTTATTTCAATTGAAGACGGATCTCCAAGTGATGAAAAGGAAAATAAATAGTGATCCTTGTATACGCGGCAAGCTAACTCCAAAGTAGGTTTGTTGTCCGTCATTTTTTTTAGAGCAACGAGCAGGAGCTCTGACTTTTCTATTAGAAAAAGAGAATTGGCCGGTTTGAAAGGTAAACTGGCCAAAATCCGCAGACGTATAAACACACGGGTCCGGTTAAAAGGGGAACCGGACCAGAAAATAACCCAAACAACACAGTTTTTCAGGAAAAACCGGCAAAACCAAGACAAGGCCACACTACCTAGCTCGACTAGGTCTGGAGCACCGCCGAGAGACACCAGCACAACGGCAACAGCGGGCGCAACGAAGAGCCTGGTCCACGTCTCCGAAGAGGAAGTCAGAGCCGAAGGAAACGACTAGGCCTCTCAGGCTTCATGGCAAGAGGCAGGCCGCAGCAAACTCTCCAGCGGCACTCGGACGCCGACAGGACCCGAAGACATCGACACAACCGATAGCACAAGCAACACCGAGAAAAGCTTCCTACATTCCGAAAAAATGACGCCTCCACAGAGGTGACGACGTCCAGGAGACGCCGCCGTCATCCAATCTGGCAAGCCAGCTTTGGGTTTTCACCCCGGAGTGAGGAACGGAGGGGGTCGGGTCTCCACGACAAAGCCCTCAAGAGGGAAAACAGTGCCCACGGGCGCCGCCGATGTCGGCACTGACCAAGTCAGGCAAGACTTTCGTCCGAAGACCAGCGACCACAACCTCCAATGGACAGTCACAAGGACAACCCGTGTCTCTCGACAAGCACGTCCACCGGCAAGAGACGATGCGCACGCCAACGGTGGCTTGCCCCACCACCCACGCGGCTAGGGCAAGCAAACACACCACCTCGCTCCGGAGCCGTCGCTCCGGCCTCCTCGCATAGCAGGGAAGCTCCTCACGCCATCCTGCGACCGATCGCGAGACGCCGAAAACGAGCGCCTCGCCCACCAAAGCAGCACCGCCGTCCAAAAACCATGGCACACCTCCACCACGGACCTGCGGCCGCCAGACCACCGCTACCAGCTTTGCCACCCACGGCGACCCTCCACAGCCGCCAAGACACCGACGTAGATGGATGCCGCCCCCACGAGACCACCTCGCCGAGGCACCCCCAGACCCGCCGTCCTCCACGCCACCGTCGCGTTCTGGCCGCCGACCAACCCCACGCCACCGTGTCCCCGAGGCCGCCGCCCCGACATCCATGGCTCCGGAAAGCAGGCGACGCCGACGCCGAAGCAGCAAAACAACCTCCCCTGTCGCCTTCCCGCTGTCGGGGGCGCCGCCCCGACCGGATCCGCGCCCGAGCTCGCCGGCTCGGCATCCCACGTGACCACCATGGCCACGGTCCGCCTGACCCGATCATGGCCACCACCTCCATGAGCGCTGCCCCTGCCACCCCTCGCAGCCAGGGAGCGATCACGCACCGCACCGGCCACCACCGTCGCACCCTGGGGCCGCCGCCCCCGCATCCCCCTCCAGCCACCGAGGCAGAGCCGCCACACGGCCCGCCGAGCCCATCTGGGCCCTCGACGGGCCCAGCCACGCCATCACCACCAGCAGCATGGGCGGCAAGTGCCACCCCTACCATGGCGCAGCAACGCCGCCCACGGCCGTCGTCCGCCCGCCAGCCGAGCCCCCACGTCGCCACGCCGATGCAGCCGCCGACGGAGACCAAGAAGAAGCCGTCGGGCCGGAGCGCGTCCACCGCGGGATCCCCCCAGCCACCTTTGGCAGCAAGGGCCGCCGCCACCGCGGCTAGGCCGGTGGCAGCGGCGGAGGATGGGAGGTGGTGGGGTGTGGGCTGGCGGCGGCGCGGGCACATGTCCCCCCGAGTCGCCAACGGGGGCGACGCGAGGGTCGGGTTTTCTGGTTGTTCGTCATTAGACGAAGGTTTTCTATGTTTCGTGGTGGTGGTGGTCATCCGATATTTAGCAGGTTGGTTGTAGGCAATGGTTGTTTGTCTCATCACATCATAGTATCATTAGAAGGGTGTTTTTCGTGAGAGAGTCGATTTGGCTCCCGTCCACCATGGTGGACTTTTTTTTAAAAAAAAATTCAAATATAAAGATTTTAAAAATCCGAAAAAATACAAGGATATAGATAATGATTTATAATATGACGTATGCACAAAGTCATGTGAGTATTTTGGCCACATAAAAAAGAGAGAAAAGTGTGGCCTCCATTTTCCCAAAATTTATCATATTTGTCTTTTTTTCTGTGCCAAAAATACAAACTATTTTCAATTGAAATTTTGCAGATTTGTATTTTGGATTGTTGTCTACATGAATATATATTTTTCGAATTTTTTGAAGCTTTTTGAGAAATTCAAAAAAACTGCTCCATACAGGACGAGCTCTAAAGTGATTTTTCGGTCTTTCGTGCCCTTCTGAGGCATAATGTGGCCATATTATTGTTTAGGTCAAATTGGCGACCCTACTCAATAAAACTAAAGTTTCGTCGGGGATGTTTCGGTTTGGTGTACATATATACTCGGAGTCATAGTAGGTTCCCGTCTTTCTTCTGTAAAATCATTACAAATATATAGTTTGGCCCTTGTTTGTGCAATTGGATTCTCTACCCCACATGGCCACATGCGAGCAGGGGATGGAGGATTGTGGCTCCGAGGTTAAAGGCATTTCTTGGCCATAAATTTGTTTGACAGTGTGTCTAGTGTATATATAATATCTATTTTCGTGGAGGTTGACGTTCAGAGCTCTAATGGCTTGCATAGAATTATTTTAATCAATTAACATGGCGTGGACTTGTCAAGCTGGCGACAATCAGCAATGCCATGTCAGCTAACATCTTTTCTGAAATCCGAATTAGCTGGCGATCGAAGAATGCAGCACGGCCTTCCCAGTGGCCCACTCAACGTGCTTCAATGATTTAAATGTGTTTGTATACCATCACCTAATTAAAAAATCAAGTTCAACTCCCCTGGGTATAGTAGAATGCGTGTGCCGTGCTCGAAGCCAAAGCAACGCTATGGTATGATGATGATTCGTAGTTAGCCGGCCGGCCAGCGCTCTCGATCGAAACGGAAAGGAAGATTCGTGTGGCCACGGTGTCCTGCATGCCGAGAGGCCGGCGTGCTTCCCTTGGCCTTCTTTTTGGCCTTCCATAGGCTAGCTAGGGTGCCGCTGACTCGAGGGTCGCCACCAACGAGCCGATAGTCGTTGACCGTTCATGCATTCACGTGACAACACGGGCTAGCTAGCTAGCTGCCGCGCCCGACGCTTTCCGTCCATGTTTCTACTTTTTTTTTTGTTCTAGGATTTTGAGAACGATGATTCGTCAAAAAGTCAAATGTAATGCCGAAAATTCTTTTGCTGGGAGACGATGTTTCGCCGACAGCGAGTAGTCTGTGGTGATTTCGTTAATTTTAAAACTGGTCGGCTCAGTTTTTTGAAGGTATTAATAGATGTATTTGATATACGTGCATGGGTTCATTTGTGAATGTATGCATGTACGAGCATATGCGTTTATACCACGTGCCTTCAAGAAGAGTGACACGTGTACATCCGTGTGAGGATCAATTTTGGCCCATCTTCTTATTAGTTACTCCCTCCCTCCAAAAATATAAAACGTATTGTCTCAGGCCTTGCTTGATACACTCGTGTTGCGTGTTTATGTGCATATAATTCAACTATAAGTGGAAAGGTCACTCCATCTCAAAAGTTCGGACTAAAGGGAAGAGAGCAACTCAGCTTATAAATTGGTTATAGCCCCCTCCCGCTAGCGAGGTGGAACGCTTGGTACCTAACATTTTAGCTTTATGAAACGAATATATATCGTGGTGGTGGCACGACAGATGCCATGGGTAGGCTAATGTATGGGGCCAATGGATGCTAGAGGGATCCGGGGAGGGAAGATGTAGTGATTTCTACACTCCAATATCCTGTAAGTAAATCTCTATTCCTCTTCTCAAGAATTACAAGTGCTCCTAGAGTTGTATCATAGAGAAGAAGTCTCCTACGCGAGCCTTTTGGTGTGGAATGAATCGATCCCCTCTCAGGAGCCCGCGTCCCCCTTATAAAGGGGTTCTTTGGTTCCTTCTAGGGCTGACGTGGCAAGCATATCCATGGAATATGCTTGTCCCAAAATGGTAACTCGGCGGCCTCCTTTTCGTGCCCCCTTCTATTGGCGGCAATGTTCTAGAGACCTTCACATGCGCGCCTTGGTGGCAAGCATATCTCACTGTCACCTTCGTGACGTTTATCTGCCCTTCTGCTGCTCTGCTCCTTGTCCTTTGTGCTTGGCTCTGTCTAGATTCCTCTTAGCCAGTGACTAGGGTTTGACTATAGGCACATCCTTCTCCTGCAAGTTTCATGTTATTCGGCCTTATCTCGCATAACTCGGCTCGGCCTTCACTAGCATACAAGTTAATCAGCCTCATTCGGCTGTCATACCTCATATGTCGGTCGAGTAAGGTGTTACTCATTCTACATTTTTCATGGCTCTGCTCATCTCGGCCGGATCTTACGTGATTCGGCCGACACAATCAGTAATTCGACTTAAGATGAGGGAGACTCCTTTCGTCTTTCCACTGTCTTGACCCTATCCGGGGTCACCCCCCAACATTAGTCCCCGAAGATGGTGCGGTCCTGCCGGAAACCTCGGCCAGGCCACATCAGTTTCCCAAGATTCTTCTCTCTCTCTCTCCTTCCGAGGTATTTCTTAGCCGACGTTCTTTATTCGCCACCCTCTTGCTCTTTTTATCTTTCTCCCTCCGTGGATTACTTTCCGAGATATCCCCCCTTGTTCGAGGTATTCGTGTGGCTTCCTGGGTAAGCCTCGTCCTACATGTACCAATCATCATTGTTCTCTAGTTTTTTGTTCCTCTACAGTGTTTTCTGACAAGCTACAGTGGTTACTGCGCCCGTCGCACTGCGCCTCGAGTACCGCATCGGTCAGAAGGCCTGATCCTCTCCTGCGATGTGTGGTCTTTGGTGTGGCTCCACTACTTGCGAACGGTTTTGCCACACGCGCGATTATGTGGTTATCGTGGCATAGCCACGATCCCACTACTATACAGCTAACATTATGCGGTTATAAAGAGGGGAACGGGGCTAGACGATTCACTTTCCCTCCTCGTTTTCCCTTCATCTCCTTCCTCGCGCCGCCGCCTTCGTTCGTGTTCTAGTGGCCGTGCCATCGTCGTCCTCCTCGACGGTCGCGCTGTTGTTCTTCGGCTCCTGCGACCTCGCCGCAGTGCCCTTGCTCCGGTGCTTCCGCCGGTGAGTTTTCCTACAGCGCCGCCACTAGGTCTGCGCGCTAGGCATCTCTCTTGTTTTCTTAGATTCCCCGCAACGGTTCTTTTTTGTTCCGCCGCCGCACTCGTTAGAATCACGACGGGGCCCTGCACCTCTAGGCCTCTCCCCGCCGCTAGTTTTTCCTCTGTCGATTCCTCCGACGAGCCTGTGTCTAGCTCCGCTAGCGGTGCTCTCGTCGGGAACGATGACTTTGCATCCGGTCCAGAGCGGGGTTCCTGGCAGGGTTCCATCGTTGCTCGTCGAGAAGTAGAATGGTTAATTAAAATGCGCCGAATTCCCGCCGAGGTAAGCTGTCGCTTGCCCGACAAAGAATCCTCGCCCGTACTCATCGAGGGCGAGTATGTAGTTTTCATGTCCCACTTCGCTCGTGGATTCAGCCTCCCTCTTAGCGACTTTGCTAGGGGGTTCCTTGATTACTTCGGCCTTCAGCCGCATCACCTGCCGGCCAATGCCATTGCCTCTCTGTCGGCTTTTATCTTGGCTTCAGAGGGGTATTTCGGCCTCTGGCCCTCCGTACATGTTTGGTACAAATTCTTTGAGATCCGAACTAATGTTGTGCCAGACAAATCTCTTCATCCTTCTGATAAATCTCTTACCCAATGCGGGGCTGCGTCCATTACACCTCGGAGAAACTCTGAGTTCCCCCGTGTCACCGGCCTCGAGTCTTGTAAGAAATGGCATAGATTATTTTTCTATGTCAAAAATACAGGGAAGGAAGATAAGATTTGGCTCCCCGCTTTCTCTATTGGTCCCCCTTCGAAGAAGAATTGGAACTACAGTCCTAGGAAAAGCCATGCTCTTGCCGAGGCATTTGGGATTCGGCTCAAAGAACTAATTCGCGCCGGCCTCCGTGGTGAAGATTTAATGACCGTTTTCGTCAGCAGCTGAATCTGCCCTTTTCAGCTTCGCACTCATAAGATATGTTATATGAGTGGTCCTCTGGATCCCAACCGAGTATCTATGGTTGAGCTCGACGATTATCACATCTATAAGCGTGTCCGGTCTATCTTTAAGACCGATATGCCGGAGAATGGAAATGGGGATTGAAGCCATTTTCTCGCGGGAATCCCCCTCCGCAGGTAAGTTTAAACACTAGTGTTTTCTTCCGAATTGCTTTTTTGATTGTTCTTTTGCTAATTCTAATTTAGTTCTCTCGCAGAGGTTTATGGAGCAGAAGACGGAAGATGCCGAGGTTCTGGCTCTTCCTTGGACTGCTGATCGCAATACCCCGGACACTGGGGAACCTGACTAGGAGGAGTTTGTCCCTAAGTCGAATGCTGCGCCTGTTCGCACCCGGAGCAAGACCTCGGCCCGTGCGGATGAAGGTGACTTGGACGACGTCCAAATTCTTGAGGTAGTTGCCGCGATGCCTATCTCTTATGCATTTCCGGCTCCTTCTTTCCCATCTAACCAAGCTGGTCAGGTGCACGACGCCGAGCCTCTCCTTCCGAGGCTCCTGTTGCTTCGAAGAAGTGCACCGCCTCGACGGACCTTTCTGGTGCTGCCCCCAAGAAGCGAACCAAGAAATCTGCCCAGCATATGCCAAAGCGCAAGACCATGCCTAGAGTTACTGGGTAAGTTTATTTCTACTTGTATTTCTTATTTCTCTCTCTGTTTCCAACTCGGATTTTATACCCATGCAGAGCTCCTCTTTCTGCAAAGCCAAGTGGTCCTAGTATGACAAGCCATACTACTCGACCGTCTTCTCCCCGTCCTCCAGAGGACACTCAGGTTCCAGTCCTCGTGTTGATTCTCCTCCCGCGCCGACCCATGTAACGCCTCAACCAGATGAGCCTATCGCTCCCACGGTTGTTGCCGACGTAACCCCTACGCCGGATCACCCAGTTGAGCCTGTTGTCTCTCTTGAGACAGCCGAGGTTTTTCCCAATGATCCTTTGATCACTGCAGTTCCAGCTCCTACTCCAATTCCTACTGAGTATACCACCACCTCGGCCCCTTTGGAAACTATAGTCCCTTCTACCGCCAAGGGCGTGGTTCCCGATACTGAAGTTTCTACCCCCGCCGAAGTCTCTACCAAGGGCAATAAAGTTGTTGTCACTAAACCCTCGGCATCTCAGAAGGGACCGACAAGCTCTTCTCAGCCCAGTATTGCTGATGCACTTCGCAAAGGAGCTTCCTCTGCTAAACCTGGCGTCGCCCTGCTGCCGACACTCAACTTACTCTTCACAAAAGTCCGGCAACGGCGGTAGTTACACAACGGGCCCGAGGTAAGGTGTTGACCCGTACTAAGAGCGGGAACAGCCTCGGCTCTCTGGTGGAGTATTCCAATAATTGGAATGCCGCCGATCAACTCGAAGGCAATCCGAGTAGCCAACCATTTCAGCTTTCCGACATCAGCAGTCGCTTGCACATGGCTGCTAAGATTGTCCTTGATAGTGACAAGATGAATGAGGTAAGCGCTTTCGTTGATACTTTGTCTATTATTCAAATGGTATTATATACACACTAGTCCCCGAAGCTTGCAACTGGATAACTTGTTGTTCGTTTGGAAGCTTTGTTAGACTTCAAATGCATTACTTAGTGAGTCAATTCCCTTCGTGGCTCGGATTATCCGTGGTCCAGAATATCAAACCATTCATATCCGAGTCAATTTTTGCTTGATTCGGATTTGCTTTAGATTGAATATCCAGCCACCTAGATCCGAGTCAAGTTTTACTTGATTCGAATCTGTTTTAACTTTGAATATCCAGCCACCTATATTCGAGTCATGTTTTACTTGATTCGAATCTGTTTTACTTTGAATATCCAGCCACCTAGATCCGAGTCAAGTTTTACTTGATTCGGATCTGTTTTAACTTTGAATATCCAGTCACCTAGATCCGAGTCAAGTTTTACTTGATTCGAATCTGTTTTAACTTTGAATATCCAGCCACCTAGATCCGAGTCAAGTTTTACTTGATTCAAATCTGTTTTAACTTTGAATATCCAGTTACCTATATCTGAGTCAAGTTTTACTTGATTCGGATCTGTTTTAAATTTGAATATCCAGTCACCTAGATCCGAGTCAAGTTTTACTTGATTCGAATCAGTTTTAACTTTGAATATCCAATCACCTAGATCCGAGTCAAGTTTTACTTGATTCGGATCTGTTTTAGCTTTGAATATCCAGTCACCTAGATCCGATTCAAGTTTTACTTGATTCGGATATGTCTATTCTTTGTGTAACTTTTTTCCATTTTTCAGGTTGCCCATGATCGCCGGACAGCTGAATTTCAAAGATTTCTTTTTGCGCACAAAAAACTTCAAGATAAATATGAGAAGATTGTCCCTTTTGTGAAGAAAACTGGTAAGTTAACCGGTCCGTGTAATGTTCCTTAGCTTCGTAATAATTTTAGTTGTTCGTACTAATTAACTTTTTTGCTGGTGCACAGCTAGTATCAACAACTTGAATACTCGCCTTACCAAGAAAGTTGGCGCTCTTGAAGGTTAGTTTTTTTTGTTTATTAATTTGTCGAATTTTGTCCAAGGTAAATATTGGGTTTCTTACAACCTTCCGGCTTTGGTATAGCCGAGTTACAAACACTTGCAGCGTCGCATCAGGAATGCATACCTATGCCTGATATGATGCTGCATTTTTTACAACAAGCTGCCGCTCATTCGACGCAACTCAAAGAAAAGGATGATGAGATAACTCGGTTACACGCCGAGGTTGAATCTCTCAAGCTTTCCCAGAAGTCTGAGTTGGAAAAAGTTGATCAGGAATTCTCTGAAGAAAAGAATCGACTAAGTCTACAGTTGCAGAAAGACAAGGAACTTCTTGATGCTGCCGAGCTAAAAAACCGTGCGATGAGCGAGGAAATTATTCGCTTTGAGATGAGTAGGGCCGAATGGTCCCAGGATCTCCATAAAATGCTGAGTTATATTCATCGTAAGTTTTTGTCTCTCGTCGAGTTATCCTTCCTCTTTTATTTTTTCTAACCCATATGTCGCTCTTTTCGTGCAGATCATTTTCCAGAAGCGAAACCTATGAGCTCCAAGGCTGTGATTTCTGCTCGCAAGCGCCGAGGTGTCCCTGTTGCTTCGAATCCAGAGTATTCCATAGAAGATCTCCTGATTGCCGCCGGTGCTGCTATTGGACCAATGAAGATTATGGGACGAGATCTGGTGCAAGCAGCTATCCGAGCATACCATGTTCTTTGGACGAATTCACCGGATATTGATGAAGGTGAAGTGCTTGTGGCGAGGCTAATGTCATATCAAACCCAACTTAACCTCTGCAGGGAATCTTCTGGAAGGGCTGGTGCTGATATGGCACTTACAACCGTTTTTTCTTGGTACGAGGATATCTCTCTCGATACGCTGATGAATCTGCGCACTGGCTCTCCTTGGGTTGAGAATCCGGAGTTTGTTGCTCGCCGTCAAGCCCGTGCCTTCCAGCTTATCAAGTATGCTGATTTGCATCATTGGATCGAGGGGCCGAGTTTTCTTCCCAACCCGGCCGATGATGTCGAAGCTGAAGATGCATCGGGTGGCGACTCGGCTGATCAAGATGGGTCGGAGGATGATTCGGGTAATGCCGATGACTCCAATGATAGCTCGGGTGGAGATGGTGATGCGCGATCGTCTTCCAAAGGAACCGAAGCTTCTCGAGCCCAAGGTGATGTTTCCCAACATCCAGAGCTTGGCCTAGGTGTTACTACGGCGCCCGTCGATGCCGAGGTGACCTCTGTAGAGGCCCATCCAACCTCGGAGCATCCAGTTACCGAGGAAACACCTCTGAAGGGAGCCGAGGTACCCTCGTCCGAGACTCCTGGTCCTGCTATTGTCCCTCCTATAGGTGATTCGGCCTCTGCCGGTGTCTAGATTCAGAAAACTCTTAGCTGTTTAAGTCCCCGGTATGCCGGGCGTATGATGTCTTTGAAACGATTGCCCGCCTTTTGATATGGTGTGAACCACTTTGTCTTGTGCCTCTGAGGCACTAGTAATGGTAATTGTTGTTAGCTTTATCTAACTGAATCTATTTAAATCGTATTTTTGCTTTGCTGAACTTTAACTTCGTAGATCCGGATCATATTTTCCCATATGACTGATTCTTGTTTGGCATTTATCTCGTGTTCCTTATGTAAACTTGGTTGTCTAGTTGTTGTTTTCACAACTTCTCCTTGAAGTACTATGTTCCAAGACTATATATTGGTTTACCATCCTCCCCGAGGTATTCATTGGTAAAATGATATCGATAGGGGTACGTCCCTTATTATACCTCGACTTGCTGAGGTTGTCACTCTTGTTACTATGATTTTAGAAATCATTAGTTGTTTCCTCCTTGTTATTCGTTTGATGGCCGAGGCAAGCTTATTTCGCATCTTGTGACTTATGATTGATAAGTCGGGGAAGTCCCCGAGTTTCTGATTGAGTTACTGAACTTCTACGTGTATGTCAAAAATTAGCGGACAATGCGAGGCAGTCCCCAAGTTATCGTTTGTGTTGCCGAAGTTTCATACATGCTCAAAAATAAGAAATAACATGAGGCAGTACCCGAGTCACTTCTTGGGTTGACGATGAATGATACATACTACAAAATAACAAATCAGAAATAATATGGGACAGTCCCCGAGTCACTGCTCGGGGTGCCGAAGTTTGATACATAGTTCAGAATAGGAAATAATATGGGGCAGTCCCCGAGTCACTGCTCGAGGTGCCGAGGTTTGATACATAGTTCAGAATTGGAAATAATATGGGACAGTCTCCGAGTCACTACTCGAGGTGCCGAGATTTGTTACATGGCTGACACACTGATTTGGTGTATCACACCATATATAGGGCTTCTAAGTGTAGAACGGGCGAAGTAAGGCTATGTTCCATGGTATTTTTGATTCATCTCTGGCCTTGCTTTCCTTGTTCCTTTCTAGTGACTGAGCATCGATCAGGTAGTATGCATCATTGTGCAATGGTTTACTTATGATGAATGGTCATTCCCATGAGGGTGAGAGCTTATGCATGTCGGCTGTGCGTTGCACTAGTCGAAGAACTAAATCTCCTTCTTTAAAAACTCTTGGATTGACTTTTTTGCTATGATATTGTCTGAGCTTTTGCTGATAAATAGCTGATCTTGATAATGCCAATTCCCTTGCTTCCTCCAGCAGGTCCACATCGTCTTGCCGTGATATTTCGTTTACCTTGGCACTTGTGTACTGGACCACTCTTGGCGAGTCATGCATTATGCGGCTGGAAGTACCGCTTCTGACCCGCATACTAGGAAGAATGGGGTATACCCCGTCGATCTATTTGGGGTGGTCCTGAGGCTCCACGGGACTGCTGAAAGTTCCTCAATCCAAGATCCTGCCGACCTTTGTAGTGGTTCAATTAGCCGAGGTTTTATTCCTGACAACACTAGTCCATTTGCTCTTTATACTTGCTCATTCGATGCCGGGTGAGCTACCGAGGCAACATCGAGTCTTATGTGTTTCTCTTGGCAGAATTTGGCGAAATCTCCTTCGGCGAAGTTCGTGCCGTTATCTGCGATGATACTGTGCAGGTATCCATACCTTAGGATAATATCTTTGAGGAATCACACTGTTATGGGCCCGTCACATTTTTTATTAGCTTTACTTTTATCCACTTTGTGAACTTGTCCACCATGACCAGAATATGAGTCATTCTGCCGCGAGCCGGCTTAAATGGACCCACCATATCTAAACACCACACTGAAAATGGTCAAGTGATGGGTATTTTTTTAATTCGGATGAAGGCAGATGTATCTTGCTGGCGTATCTCTGGCAGCCATTACATCTTTCTACGAATTCTTTTGCTTCCTTCAGCGTAGTCGGCCAATAAAATCCATGCCTAAATGCTTTGGCCACTAGGGCTCTGGACGAGGCATGATGCCCACATTCTCCCTGATGTATATCCAAAAGTATTTCCTGCCCTTCTGCCGAGTCGACACATCGTTGCAGCACGCTCGTGACACTTCCCTTATACAGCTCATTGTTTATGATTATGTAGGCTTTTGCTCTTCTCACTATCTGTCTAGCCAGGACCTCATCACTCGGCAAGATTTCTTCTTTAAGGAATGAGAATATGGGTTGCACCCGTGTCGGCGTAACTTTCTCGGGGGGAATTATATTGTCAATTTCCATAATTTCCGTCGACATAACATCTTTGGGCTTTTCTGTGCTCATTTGTGGGTCGGCCGAATTAGCCTTTAAATGATTCGGGTCATATTCTTTGTCAATTTCCATTGGGATATTTCCTTCTATCTGTTCTGCCGAGATACGAATTGACTCGGATTCTGGCGAAGGTGTAATTGAAGGTTTTCTCAGGTGCTCCAGAGCTATGCCCTGGGGAATTGACTGCCTAGTCGATCCGAGTTTTGATAGTGTATCTGCAGCGTATTTTTCCGCCCGAGGTATGTGATGGAATTCGCACCCGTCAAAGTAACCACTGATTTTTTTGCACATGAAACCTATTGTTATCGCCATATTTTGGCCAAAGGAGGAGATGGGCCGTAATCAAGATGGGCTTGGAAGATACATATATGCAACGTGTTGTTGAATCGGCCTTGTGCGTGGATTTGGGCTAAATTGCCCGTGTATCTTATATTGTAGTAGGTTCCGTTTTGGTTTAAGTAAGAGATAGAGTTGTTAGGGTTATTCCAAAGATAGAAAGTCTCCGGACTATAAATATGTACCTAAGGTTATTGAGAAAGGAGGACAATCACGTTCACAACAAACACAATCTCGAGATCGCCACCCTTGTTTCTAGGGTTTCTTTCGGGTAGTGTCATGCTGCCTAGATAGCATCTTGCGATCTAGCGATGATCTGCTATCGTTATTTGGTGTTACTCGTACTGAAGCCCTGTTGATGGCGAGTAATACTATTACCATAGATTTGTTTAGGTTAGCATCGGTACCTTTTGCTATGATTGTTTAGTTATGATACCTCTAGTTATCTCGCTGCCTTTGCACCTTTTCCCGGGTGTAAGGGTAGCATCTTATGATCTTTATTTCGATTTGATCCGTTATAGTTTTGCCTTGTTTTCCAAGGTTTAGTTTGATATCCACGCGAGGCCTTGCAAACGGGTTGAACGATCCAGAGTACGTGAGGATATGGTTTGCTAATTCGAGAGGAGTTGTTAGAATTGACTTTACGTCGGTTGTTAGGCCTTCTCTAGGGTTAGTTTTCTATCATCTTTTGTATTTACCGGGCTCAATTACATGTAGGATGTTCCAATTACGTGGTGAAAACGTTAAGCGTCGTAGATCGATTTAACTTGTATTGATGAAGCAAAACCCGTGTTATCATAGATCTAATGCAGAACCATGGGATAATCGGCTCCGGAGCCGATTCACGAAAACACAGGAGCCGGTCACGGCTCGAATTTTACGTATACTTGTTTACCATGCAGGAAACTAATCGAAGCAATCCATCACCTTCCTGACCAGGTATAGGTCAGGTGGCACGCCCTCGAATCAGCCAGGACGTGTGCCGGAGTTTTGCGGGCCGTTGCCCGAGGGACCAGGGCCCACCAGCGATCTGGAGCCTCCCGGCTCTTCGTGTTGCTCGTCGCTGCTCGCCGGTGGGTTTTGACAGGCAACACATTCTGGCACGCCCGGTGGGACCTTCAACAACATCTGCATCAACATCCGACGCTGCGATGGGGGACAGACCGGTCACGTACGACGATCTGCCTGAGGAGCACAAGGTGAAGTATGATGATATCAAAGCTCTCTTCGAAGCCGATCTCATCGGCTCTTTTGAGAGGACCCGTAAGCATGGCATCAGGTGGAAAGGGTTCTCACCCGAGGGTGCTCTTGATGAGGTCGATCTTTCTGTTCCTTCAGAGGAGCGCACCAGGGCTCTGCGACAGGAAGTCAATTACATGGTGGCTCACTCTCTTCACCGCCATTCTGAGAGCCTAGTGAACGCTTTCGAGCGCATCGCGATTCGCGTAGTTCAGGAGATCATGAAACATCAGTACTCTCCGTCGGGGCCTACTCTAGGGACTCACCAGGGAGAAAGATCGCTCTGACCGGCCACAATCGCCATTCACGCTTGCAGCTCCGGAGCCACCGGGGGCACCGCGTCGTCGTCTACAAGGTCGGAGGTGACCCAGGCGATTGCAGTTCTGTCGAACCACCTAAAGAAATCCCACATGGATATGTGTGCACCTACGTCTTGGATGCAATAGCAGCGCATGAACCAGATTGCAACCGCAGGATTTACAGGCAGGAGTTTCGGCAGGGCTTGAGGCGGTATTCTGGGCGAGGATGTTCAGGATGGACGATAAACAGCGTGGCTGGCCAAGTACGCCACCGAAGCAGTCATGAGAATTCAGCCCCAGCTCAAGCGGTGGAGCAAATCCGTACCATCTCGAGAGACGGTTAAACCGTCAAGAGAAGGACAATCGGCTATTCAAGCCGTACTACGAGTTTGATCGATTCATTGCCACCCAAGTATCGGCTCCCTGAGTTCTCAAGGTTTAGCGGATCAGAAGGGTCGAGCTCGATCGAGCATGTGAGCCGATACCTGGCACAATTAGGCATGATTTCAGCATCGGATCAGCGCGTAAGGTTCTTTGCGCAGTCTCTGACAAGACCAGCTTTTGGGTGGTACACCTCGCTGCCATCGGATTCGATCCAGACCTGGAAGCAACTGGAAGAGCAGTTCCACATTCAGTATCATTCAGAAGCTACCGAGGCTGGCATTGCAGATCTGGCATAGGTGCGGCAAAAGCGGGGAGAAACGGTAGCCGAGTACATTCAACGTTTCAGGACTGTCAAGAACCGATGTTATTCGGCTCGTTTAACTGAGAAAGAAGCAGTCGAGCTGGCAGTGTTGGGTCTCTCAGCACCTATCAAAGATCTGGCTTTCCAAGTATAGTACAACTCATTGGCGCACATGGCCCAGAAACTGACAATGTATGAACAGCGCCACCCTGAGTTGTACCAAGACAAGTTCAAACGTCCGATAGGCCTGGTCGATACAGAAGAAGAGGATCCTACACAAGACCAGGAGGTGGCCGTGGCTGAATGGGCTCGGGGCAGATCCGTGTCCTGCAAATGGGTGAAACAGCAAGGTCCTGCAAAAGGGTTCGACTTTGATGTGAGCAAAGCGGAGCAGATATTCGATTTACTGCTGAAAGAAAAGCAGCTGAAGTTACCCGAAGGCCACAAAATCCCTACGGCTCAGGAAATGAACGGAGACCATCGCAAGTGGCATCACTCGTTCACCCACACCACCAATGACTGCAAAAGCTACGGCGCCAGATCAAACGGCAGCGATAGAACAGCGTCGATCCTTGACAATTTGCCATGAAAGTAGACACAAACCCATTTCCGGCGTCAACATGGTAGAACACAGCCACTCCACGAGGCGTCGGTTGGATTTCTCGTTCGATGTTAATATGGCGGGACACATGTACCACCATGGCACATATAAGGAGGAAGGCGGTCGCTATGCGCAAGGAAAGAGGAGGCTGGTCCACGCGACCGGCCCCGTTATGACGACAGGCGGTATTTAACCGAGGAGCAAGTGAGAAGCGTGCGGTATCAGAAGCCACACTCCACGCATCTCCTTAACAAGTATGAGCGTCAGTATGACCGACGTCGCCGGCGCGATAGGGATGATGAAAGATATGAGCGCCTCTCTAGGGGAAAGTCAAAGGAAAAGGAAGGCATGGACAAACATTGGGATTGTCCCTTCTTCAAGTATTGCTGGGATGCCGGAATGAGCCGATTGCCTACAATCGACAATTGCCCAGAATGTGGACAGCAGAAGGATGACACAGGTCCAGTCTCAGTGTTCAAGCGTCTAGGGCCTCTCCCTCCTCGAGCAAAAGACCTCGAGGAGCCAATGGGTGGAAAAGAAGAAGACAGATATCACCGGCCAAGGTGGTGCCCCGATGGACTCAGGCACACCCAAAAGCGTCGAGTTCAGCGGCTGCGTAACTTGGAGGAAGCCGAAGCGCAGTACCTCCACGCTTTAAGGAAAGCACGGCCCGATCTGGCCGTTAAAATTCGGCAGACCTTGGAAACGGAAGATCGCTCGAAAAGGAAAGAGTGGCGCCCCAAACCGGTAAAAGCCGATGCGAAGACATCGGCTGGCACAAACATGGTGTTCATACTTCCGTCAGAGTTCTGCGCTCCAAGAACCAAAGATTTGCCAGTGGCACAGTTTGACTGCGGCCCACAGCCGGTTATCTTTGAAAAGCCACGTGAAAAGGGCTACAAACATCTGAAAGCCCTGTACCTGCGAGGTTACATCAATGGGCAGCCTGTCAGCAAGATGTTGGTTGACACCGAGGCGATCAATATAATGCCATACTCCATGCTACGGCGTTTGGGACGCTCCTGCAGATCGATCAAAACCAACGTCACGTTAAGCGACTTCAACGGCCAAACTTGAAGCGCAAGGCGTCGAGCGTGGATCGGCGTGGGCGGAAAACCATCCCTACGTCATTCTTCGTCGTGGACAGCAAAACCACCTACTTGTCTTCTTTGGAGAGATTGGATTCACGCTAATGCTACATTCCATCCACGATGCACGATTGCCTGTCTGATGGGATGGAGATGAAGTGGAGGTCATTCATGCGATGATTCGATCGAGATCTCCATAGCTGGCATGAGCGTCGGGAAGCGAGCGACCAAGAGCCGATCTCGGAATCAGTCTAGACGGCTGTGAGCATCGAAGCTACAAAAAGCGGGGTGAGGCTGGTCTTATCCGGCAGCGAGTAGCAAAGTCCACGATCGTGCGTGGTATGGCGATCCTGCGATCGGCCAAAAAAATAAAGCGATAAGCTTACGACAAACAGGTCATGCAGTCGTAGTAGGGAGATTCCCTGCCATTGTAGAGCATAAATAAGTTGTAAACCTTCCTTGACTAATGCAATCGAAATGGGGGCCGATTCCGGCAATCGGCCCAAATTATCTTTGTTATCCTCACCAACTGTTTGCACAGTGTTTAGCATCGATTTAGCAGGTGACGGAAAGCTAGGGTATGGGTTTACATCCGCTGATGAGCTAGAGGAGATTGACATCGGTCCTGGGGATAAGCCACGACCAACATTTATCAGCAAGAAGTTAGATCCGAATCTGCGGGGTCCGATGATAGCTTTGTTGAAAGAATATCCAGGCTCGCTTTGGGACTATCTGAGAGATGCCGGGTTAGACAGGAGCATCATTGAGCATCGACTCCCGCTTAAAAAAGGATTTCGGCCATTCCAGTAGCGAGCACGACAGATGAAGGCGAAATTTTGGAAGAAGTCAAGAAAGAGATCGAGAAAATGTTGTGACTAGGTTAATCGGGCCATGCGGTATCTTTGAGTGGATTTCTAGTATCGTACTGTAGAGAAAAAGGATGGATTTGGCGTGTTGCCATAGATTTTCGGGATCTCAATAGAGCTACTCGAAGGATGAGTATCCGATGCGGTAGCGAGACATTAATCAACGCATTGCTGGTCATAAGATCTTGAGCTTCATGGATGGCAATGCGGTACAACCAAATTTTATGGCTCGGAAGATATACACAAGACGCATTGAGTCCCAGGTTCGTGGGGTTGTTCGAATATGTAGTCATGACGTTTGGTGAAGAATGCCGGCCACATACCAAAGAGCCATGAATTACATTTTCCATGATCGATCGGCAAGTGGTGGAAGTTTATATCGATGACGTGGTGGTCAAGTGCCTTGATACAAGGACACTTGGACGATCGCAATGCGTCTGGACCGAACAAGAAAATTCCTCTGAATGAATCCAAAGAAGTGTGCCTTCGGGGTGAAGGCCGGTCAGTTCTTGGGTTTCTTGGTCCATGAACGCGGAATTGAGATCGGCCTGAAAAGTCAGGAGGCAGTGCGAACAATGAAGCCACCTACCACGAAGAAAGAACTGCAGTCTCTCATCGGCAAGATCAACTTCGTCAGAAGATTCATCTCCAATCTGTCAGGAAGAATAGAGCTGTTCATGGGACTGGTGAAAATTAAATCTGATGAAGAGTTCCGCTGGGGGACAGAACAACAACGAGCCTTCTACGAGATCAAAGAATATCTAACGAAGCCGCCAGTGTTGGTTCCGCCCCAGTCGGATAGGCCGTTCCACATTTACTTGTCAGTAGCTGATACGTCCATCGCCTCGGTGGTGGTGCAGGTTTATGATGGTCTGGAGCGAGTTGTGTTTTACATCAGCAGAAGGACGCTGGATGCAGAGACAAGATATCCTGAGATCGATAAGTTGTGCCTCTGCCTGTTTTTCACCTGCACCAAGATGCGCTACATCTTGCTCTCAGCAGAGACTATCATTATATGCAAATCAGATGTCATAAAGCACATGCTGTCGGCTCCTATGTTGAAAGGCCGACTCGGAAAATGGATGTTTGCATTATCGGAATTTGACATCCGGTATCAACCCGCGAAAGCGGTTAAGGGTCAGGCATTGGCCGACCTTATTGCTGAAAGAATCAACACTGATATAGCAGCGTTGTCTATACGAGCGTGGGCTATGTTTTTCGATGGATCGGTTTGTGATGATGGTTGCGGCATTGGCATTCTACTCGTGTCGCCGGGGCAACATATTCCTTCTCCATCGGGCTAGCTACCCTCGCACCAACGTCGCCGAGTATGAGGCGATACATGAGGGAATGGAGTTGCTCATCGAGCTGGAGCGAGCGTGGAAATTTTGGATACTCCAAATTGGTGATTTCCCAACTCACGGAGGAATACAAGTGTGAGCGAGTCGCTCTTCCCATTATGGTTGCAATGCCGTGAGCTCATGGCGATTCGGTACATAAACTTTAGCTGGATCCCGCGATCGCGAATCTGAGGCAAATGATCTCGCACAAATGGCTTGGGCTACAAGGGCGTAGCGAGAGGAACCGATGTCCAAGTACAGTTCACAGGCGGACGACTGGAGAGCCGATATCTTCAATTACTTGAAAGATTCGACTCGGGGGGCACCTAAACGGATAAGGTACAAGGCCATAAAGTATGTGCTTATCGGGGACGACATGTTCTACAGGACTCTGGAAGGGTTACTGCTCAAATGTCTGGGACCAACCGAGGCCAATCGGCTCCTACACGAGGTACACGAAGGCGCCTGTGGAACTCACCAATCGGCTCACAAGATGAAATGGTTGATCAGGCGATCAAGGTTTTATTGGACCACCATGCTTGAGGACTGTTTTAAATACTACAAAGGGTGTCAAGCATGTCAGAAATTTGGAAAAATTCAGATGGTACCCGCGTCAGCAATGAACCCCATCATCAAGCCTTGGCCATTCCGAGGTTGGGGGATGGATATGATCGGCAAGATCAATCCTCCGTCAAGCAAAGGCCACATGTGGATTTTGGCCATTACGGATTATTTCACTAAATGGGTGGAAGCCGTCCCTATGAAGTTAGTGAACTCGAAGGATGTCATCAATTTTGTGAAAGAACACGTCATTCATAGGTTCAGGATTCCCCAAACTATCACGACCGATGGAGGTTCGGTCTTCATTTCTCATGAGTTTAGAAAATTCTACGAGGACATGGGAATTAAGCTGATCCGATCATCTCCATACTATGCTCAAGCAAATGGGCAAGCTGAAGCATCCAACCAGAGCCTTATCAAGCTGATCAAGAGGAAAGTCGATGAGCACCCTAAGCGTTGGCACGAGGTTTTGTCAGAGGCTTTATGGGCTTATCGCATGTCATGTCATGGAGCGATAAAAACCTCGCCATACCATCTAGTCTATGGACAGGAAGCCGTATTGCCCTGGGAGATTACGGCTGGATCGAGACGTGTCACTTTTCAGGACGATCTAACGACTGAAGAATATGCGACCCTGATGAGTGACAGTGTTGAGGATTTAACGGAGCTTAGGCTGTGGTCGCTTGAGAAAATCAAAGAGAACAAGGCCAAGGTAGCTCGTGCATTTAATAAGAAGGTGAGACCAAAGGAGTTCCACGTTGGCGATCTGGTATGGGAAGCTGTGTTGCCATTGGGGACTAAGGATGCAGCATATGGTGAATGGTCCCCAAATTGGCACGGGCCATACAGGGTCGATCAAGTTTTAAGGGGGAACGCGTACATGCTTGAGGAGCTGAACGGCGCGAAATTCCCAATGGCTGTCAACGGCCAGCATCTCAAGAAATATTTCCCAAGCATGTGGGATGATGGACAGTGAAATGTGTGGGCCGATACATGAAATCGGCCAAAATAAAAAGAAAAAAAATAATATATAGCCGATGCACAGTCATCGACTCTAGAGGTTCAAACTGTTACGAGCAGGTGCCAGTTTACATGAATGAGCTACTGAAGGAATGCCTCGAAGGCGTGGAGGGCGTCAGCACGGACACGATCCACCTCGGCGATCTTGGCTTCGTCGTCTTCGTCCTTGCCCGTCACTAGCTGCTTGTTCAGGGCACGTATTTTCGCCAGATCAGTCTTCAGTTGAGCTTTGAGGCCTTCTGCTTCGTCTTGGGAGCGGGCGATGAATGCTTCCTTGTCACGAATGAGCTGTTTAGTCGCCCGGACCTTCTCTTCAAGATCTCCCAATTCCTGTTTCAAGGATGCAAGCTCGGAGGTCTTGTGAGGAGGTGTCGGTTTGGCATCTAGAGACGCCTTTTTCTCGTTGAGCTCGACATTTATGCAAATATTGGCCTTCAGCGGAGCTGGCGCGGCGAGTTAATCCTCTCACGAGCCAACTTCATCCTTGACCCGTAGAAGGACGAGTTACAAGGCCAAAGCTTCACCGCAATGCTCTTTGGAAGTTGGTCCTTGATTTCGCAAGAACGCTCTTCACCTCTTGAAATTCCCGATCAACTTCTCGATCGGGAGGACAAGGCTTTGAGACGCTGGAATTGAGGTAGAACAGCCCTCGCTCGTGGTTCATCGTTGACGACAGAGAGAGTTGGTTCGATGGATTCAGGGTCGACCGTCAGCAGGCCTGAGATATCACAACCCTGGCAGGCCGAAATGGCGTCAGTATGCGTCCAACACGGAAGGATGAGCAAAAAGAAGCTAACGTACCTCTCCTGAGATCGAGGGGATAGCAGATGACGAGACAATCGGCTTGGCGTTGTTCTTTGGGGCTTGTCCAAAGTGGTAACGTTTCATCTACACCTTGAGGATTACTAGATCCAGCCTGCGAGGACATCGGCCTTGCCCGGCTTTCCCACTAGAAGTGTCGATAAATGCATGGAAGGTGCTTAGCCGATGTAAATAGTGATGAATCGGCGGATAAAGAGAAACAATTGGTGAGAGCATGGAGGGTGATGACTTTGAAACCTCACGGCTCGTAAGAAGTTTGCAGTCCCTTGCGAGCCCTCTTGGGGCTCACAGCTGGCCCCGCCTCGACTGGTGCTCGGGGGGCAGTAGGTTCAGGAACCGGCCTTTTCCTAGAAGCCGATGGTGGCAAATCTGGCTGGCTCGGTGTGATGGTCCTCTCAGAGTCTGTTGGGCCCAATTCTCCTCGATTGGATTGTGTGTCCTCGCTGGAGGTGTCTTCGACGGAAGCCTATAAGAAAGGAGAGCTAGTAAGCACGAGCATGTTTGCAAGGGTGAAAGATATCAACCAAGGCATGGATCAACGTACATGCGAACTTTCTGGAGAAGGGCTCCGGCGCCTCAAGGTCTTCCTGGCAGCTACTTTCCTCACCATCGTTCTTGTTTTAGTTGGAACTCGAGAGGCAGCTGACTTAGAAGTTGCTTGGTTCTTGGAAGCCGATTGTGGTGATATCGGCTGGTTCTGCATCACGACCTTTTTCAAGGGTGGCGAGTTTTTGTAGAAAAGGACCACAGGAGCTGGTGGGAAGAATTTGAAGGGGGAGCCATCACCGTGCGTAGGTTCAGGACCATCTTGTTGCCGCAAGGAGACAAAGTGGGTTATTAGAAGGATCATTTGTGAGTTGCATCAAGAAAATGTACGAGTAGTGCTACCTGTTCCACAGGGATATCATATTCAGCATCGAGCTGTTCCAGCAACGGTCCCAGAGCTCTCCTGAAGGCATGAGTCTTCCACATCGACCACCAGTTCTCAAAACCATCGGTTGATGAAGCGAAGGTGAGGTTGTTAGGAATTGGGATGGTCAGAGCATCGAAGAAGGAGTAACACCTTTGACTGGTGAGAGGATCGGGCAAGTCAGCTCTGCTCTCCGTAAGACGGTGGAGAAAGAAATGAGGAGGTACTTGTCCAAGGCCAAATTGCCGAGCCACTAGGACCGGCTGGTAGAATTCGTAGCCAGGCTTGATTATTCTGTTGGATGTGCTCATAGCAACTGGAAGGAAACAGGGACGGATCACAGTGGAAAATAGGCTGCGAGTGCTAGTGTCATCGGCAAAGTTGTCTAACTGAAGGAGATTGGATTTTAAAAATGTTCGATTCTTCCATGTAAGGAAAGAAGATAGGATTGTCCGGGCCTTGAAAGAAGATCTGAACCACTTGGATGCTTCTGAGGGATCGTTTACTACACAGTAGTCTATACAAAGCTTGGCCGTAGCTGGTGCATCGGATCTGCTTCCCTTTGGCATCTGGAAAGGTGCAACTCGCCAAAAGGGGAAAGTTTGGGACATGGTTTTGAAAATACAGCTGGGCCCATAGCTGAATGAACCACTAAGGACCTCCTGTTTTGACTGCTATGCCGGAGAATAGTTTGACAGACATCAACTGGAGATATCGATAGACCTCTCCAAGGAACAGTTTGACGATGCCAAGTTGAGTGCCTTTGGCAAGTTCATAGGCCAGGGAGAGATAATTCTTGGTTGGAGCAAGGGAAGGACCACAGAATATGAAATGTTCTAGCCAGAGGTTGAGGAAAGTCGTGTGTTCTTTCTCTGTGACAAGGCCTTTAGTTTTCATGTGGCTTTGAATATAGGCACCCCAGTTCGTGCAATCTGTTTTGGAAGAAAGCTTGTAGGGGACTTTTGTCAGATTAAAAGCAGAGGGGCTGGGTGATGTAACGTCCAGACCAGTAATCATCACCACGTCTAACAGAGTTGGTGTCATGGGGCCATGACCAAACATGAAGAAGTTCAGAGCATCGAACCAGAAATAACCGATGGTTTTTAGAAGATTTTCATGTTTCTCAAGGGGAGACAATGACAAATACAAGGCATCGGCTATTCCTGTGGTTTCCCATTGAGATTGGTAAGTTTTGGCTACCCTGCTGTACCAAGAGACCCAATGTTCAGGGGGGTTAGGCCAGGCTCGCAAGCAGTCGGCCCAAGAATTCAAATCTAGGTTTTGGCTTCTGAAGGGATTGTTTGCTTTGCAAGAGATCGAGATGGCCAGGACTAGATTCTCACGAGGCCAAGAGAGAGAATTTGGGAGAGAAGGATGCGTGAGATATACGAAACCTTAAAAATTTAATGGTGGGATAAAGCATTAATTCAGGTGTTTGCCATTAATTCCAGCACCGTGTTCAGACTGCGAGGAGTAGGCGTACCTTCAGACCAGAGACCGCTGTGTTGGTGTTGGACGATTCCGCCATCTAGTTGGTCAGCGGAGATGGATCTATGCAATTGGGGATCGAGGGTTCTTGTCGCTGTGAGCTCGATCTATTCCGTGAGGCAATTGGAGATCTGGGTTGGCCTTTTTTGAAGAGGGTCGCAGGCTACCGTTTGAAACTGGAAAGTGGCCGCTCAGATTTGTCTAAGTATGCGACCAAATTTGACCTTGTCAACGTTTTTGGGGAAAGCCGATGTTTTACCATCGGCTCTTTGGGCTTTGACTTAGTTGACTGTATGAGCGCAGTATGGTGAAAGCCGATACATTACTATCGGCTTCTGGAGCGTTGACCTATTTTTACTATCGGCAAAAGCGAATTGGAAAAGCAATCTTTGTTGATTCAAAAGACGATTGTTTACAATGGAGCCGATTGCTTACAAAAGGAAATCTACTACTAGTACTACTACTACTAGTTCCTAATCTAGAGGCCGGTGTCGTCGCCGCTGTCTTCGCCGTCGTCGTACTCGCTGTCATCAGCGCTGCTGCCGGCGTCGTCTTCGCCGCTGCTGCTGAGGATGTCAGCGGGGGCCTCCTCGTCCTCGTCGTCGTCTTCAGTGTCCTCGCTGGACCCGGCGCGGAAGCGCTTCACCGGCGGGTATTCATCGGAGGAGGTGTCCTCCTCCGCTTCCTCCTCCTCGTCGGAGGATTCGACGCCATCCCAGGACCAGGCGTCGTCGGAACTCTCCACCTCCAGTTCCCCGTCGGCAAGGAACTGGAGGCCCTCCTCGCCGTCGGTCAGGGACTCGTCGTCCTCCGACCAGGCGGCGAAGTCCCAGTCCCTCTCGTCCCACCATTGTGGGGCGAGAGCCTCATCTGCCATTGGCGGGTGCTCCGGCGTCGGCTCTCGGTTGCTCATCGTGTTGGAAGATTGGTAGGAAAGGGCGGATGATTTGGAGGAAGAAGAGGAGGCCATGGCGGAGGAAGAGGGTTTTTTCGGCGGAGGAAGTGGGTTTTTTGGCTAATGGAGGAAGATGGGGGCTGCAAACTGCTCAGATGAATTTAAATAAGGGGAATAGTGGGAGGTGGTTCAATGCCATAGCGGTTTCCCAGAATGTGGTGCCAAAATTGTCAAATCATGCACTGCGGAGGAGTTGAGAAGACAGGGCATCATGATGAGGGGGTGGCGTGACGATTCTGCTCTGCAACGCGTAACCCGATATAAAAAAAGGGGGAAGAAAAAACATCAACATAGTGGTTTTGGAATTATTATTGCCAAAACCAGGGGGGCATGTGTTATCGCCATATTTTGGCCAAAGGAGGAGATGGGCCGTAATCAAGATGGGCTTGGAAGATACATATATGCAACGTGTTGTTGAATCGGCCTTGTGCGTGGATTTGGGCTAAATTGCCCGTGTATCTTATATTTAGTAGATTCCGTTTCGGTTTAAGTAAGAGATAGAGTTGTTAGGGTTATTCCAAAGATAGAAAGTCTCCGGACTATAAATATGTACCTAAGGTTATTGAGAAAGGAGGACAATCACATTCACAACAAACACAATCTCAAGATCGCCATACCCCTTGTTTCTAGGGTTTCTTTCGGTAAGTGTCATCTGCCTAGATCATCTTGCGATCTAGGCGAGATTCGCTATCGTTATTTGGTGTTACTCGTCTTTGAAGCCTTGTTGATGGCGAGTAATACTATTACCATAGATTTGTTTAGGTTAGCATCGGTACCTTTTGCTATGATTGTTTAGTTATGCTACCTCTAGTTATCTCTGCCTTTGCACCTTTTCCGGTGTAAGGGTAGCATCTTGCTTGATCTTTATTGATCGATTTGATCCGTTATAGTTTTCCTTGTTTTCCAAGGTTTAGTTTGATATCCACGCGATCGGGCCTTGCAAACGGGTTGAACGATCCGATGCGTGAGGATATGGTTTGCTAATTCGAGAGGAGTTGTTCGGAATTGACTTTCGTCGGTTGTTAGGCCTTCTCTAGGGTTAGTTTTCTATCATCTTTTGTATTTACCAGCTCAATTACGTGTAGGATGTTCCAATTACGTGGTGAAAACGTTAAACCGTAGATCGATTTAACTTGTATTGATGAAGCAAAACCCCATGTTATCATAGATTTAATGCGAGAACCATGGGATAATCGGCTCAGAGCCGATTCACGAGAAACACAGGAGCCGGTCACGGCTCGAATTTTACGTATACTTGTTTACCATGCAGGAAACTGATCGAAGCAATCCATCACCTTCCTGACCAGGTATAGGTCAGGTGGCACGCCCTCGAATCAGCCAGGACGTGTGCCCGAGGAACCAGGGCCCAACAGCAGTCCTGGGAGCCTCCCGGCTCTTCGTGTTGCTCGTCGCTGCTCGCCGGTGGGTTTTGACAGGCAACACCTATACAGGGCCATATTCGCATCTAGCGCGTCCCAATTGCCTGATACTTGCTGTACTACCAGGTCTGAATCCCCGTAGCACAGGATCCGACGTATACCAATCTCTTTTGCCATTTTTAACCCATGGACGAGCGCTTCATACTCGGCCACATTGTTCGATGCAGCAAAATGTATGTGTAGCACGTTTTTCAGCTGATCTTTTTTCGGCGAAGTTAATACTATTCCTGCCCCTAGCCCATTTCTCAGCTTGGACCCGTCAAAATGCATTGTCCAATAGTTCGGATCTGGCAATGGGGGCTCATATTGTACCTCGGCCCAATCCACAAACAAGTTGGCCACTGCCTGAGATTTGATTGCATCTCGCCTATCAAATTGCGGAGCATAAGGCGATAACTCGATTGCCCATTTTGCTATTCGGCCACTGGCATCTTTGTTGCTTAATATCTCGGTTATGGGTACTTCACAAATCACTTTTATCGGATGCTCTTCGAAGTAGTGTTTGAGTTTTTTCGCCGACATGTATACTCCATAAGCCATCTTCTGGTAGTGCGGGTAGTTCTGCTTAGAGGATGATAATACCTCACTTAGGTAATATACCGGCCTTTGTATCGACTTATCTCCTTCAATCCGCTCCATGACAACCACCGCACTTACCACTCTGTTAGTAGCTGCTACATAGAGTAATATAGGCTGTTTTGACAATGGAGAAGCCAAGATCGGTGTTGTGACCAATATCTTTTTTAACTCATGAAATGCATTATCAGCCTGTGGTGTCCAGATGAATTTGTCAGATTTTTCATCAGTTGGTATAGAGGCAATGCCTTTTCCCCTAGCCGACATACGAATCGACTCAGAGAAGCCAGACAACCTGTGAATTTTTGTACATCGTTCAGACACCTTGGCAGTTCCATTCTTTCAACTGCTCGGATCTTACTTGGATTTGCCTCTATACCTCGGCTGGATACGAGGAAACCGAGTAATTTTCCAGTCGGCACACCGAAGGTACCTTTTTCCGGGTTAAGCTTCATTCGGAACCTTCTCAAGTTTGCGAATGTCTGCCGAATATCATCAAGGAGCGTTTTGCTCTCTTTGGTTTTTATAACCACATCGTCTACATACACTTGTACATTTTTTCCTATCTGGTCATGTAGACACTTTTGCATGCATATTTGGTATGTTGCTCCTGCATTACGCAGGACGAATGGCATGGTGCGATAGCAATAAGCCCCATACGGGGTAATAAACGCAGTCTTTATTTGATCTGCCAGATTTAACGGTATCTGGTGGAAACCAAAATACGCATCTACAAATGATAACAACTCACAACCAGCGGTCGAATAAATGACTTGGTCTATTCTAGGTAAAGGAAAAGGATCTTTGGGACAGTCCTTATTGAGGTTCATGTAATCGATACACATTCGCCATACGATGGTTACATTCGGGTCATCCTTTTTCTTTTCTACTAACACCGGATTGGATAGCCAATCCGGATGAAGGACTTCCATGATGAACTCGGCCGCAAGGGGCCGAGCTATCTCATCCCCTATTATCTTTCTCCTGTCTTCGGCGAAGCGGCGGAGAGGTTGCTTCACCGGCCTTGCCCTTGGCCTTACATGTAAAGCGTGCTCAGCCAACTCCCTCGGCACACCTTGCAGGTCCTGAGTGGACCACGCAAATATATCCCGATTCTCACGGAGGAAGTTGGTGAGCTCGCTTTCCTATTTGGCATCTAGGCCAGTACCAATTGTGATGGTGCGCTCTAGGAATTGCTCATCTATCTGTATCTTCTTCGTCTCTTTAGTCGGCTGGAAAGATACACTCCCATGCGGGTTGGATAATGCCGGCATATTAAGCTGCGCCGACTGAGCCAAAGCTGCTACTTCCTGAATCCTTATTTTTTCCTTGCAATTACCAATGATTCTGCCAGGTTTGACCCGGCTGAAGCACATTCCATTGATTTTCTGTAATCCCCTGCCACTGTTATTTCCCCCTGAGGCCCTGACAATTCTATAGTTCTATTATCTCAATTAAAACTATGCATAAGGTGGTGAACGAATGCCAATGACTACAACAAATTATGCAAATTCACTTTGATTTAATTTATGATAAATTGAGTTCTACTAATCCAAATTAGAAATGAACTCCCACTCAAAAACGACATCCCTCGTGCTTTTTTGGTGATTACATGAACCAAATCCACTACACCAAGTCCGATCATCACGTGAGTCGGTGTAGCTTCAAAGACGAGCATCAAATGGGCATCATATCCACTATATGACTCATGCTTAACCTTTCAGTCCGTGTTCCGAGGCCATGTCTGTACATGCTAGGCTCGCCAAGTAAGAACCTTAGTATTCGCTTGTGTAACTGTCTTACACCCGAAATATGGTCGTGGATCCAAAAACACCCGATCATCACGTGATGTCTTGGGCGGCGAACATAATCGGTGCATACTAAATGAAGAACACATTCTTATCTTGATATTTAAATGAGGGATCATCTTATTATGCTAATAAAACGCCAAACAAGCAATATAAGATGTTATCAAACATCACATGTTTATTAGTGGAATGATATGGTTCCCGCATATGATCTCTATCATGTGCACCGTGGTATAATCACTATCATACCTATATGTGTAAGTCCAAGGTCTATGGAGATTACACGTTATGTGTGTTGTAAGAGTATCATCTCATACTTCTACTTACAACATCACCATATCATATCACTAGCCCAGCAACAATCTAAACTAGACGCCTCTAATTTATCCATTGCAAATTTTACGTGGCTTAGGGATTTCGAAGATAGAACCGTTCTTACCTACGAACATGAACCACAACGAGGATAACCAAATTGTTGACAACTCGTTGAAAATTATATATTGACTATAGTAGGAGAGACAGACACCCGCTAGCCACTTATGCAAACTAGTTGCATGTCAAGCGTGGAACAGGTCTCATGTGCGAGGACATGTAAAGTTTGTCCGGGCCGCTTCATCCCACTATGCCACCAATATCCAAAGTACAACTAAGAAGCAATAAAGTGATCATCATCGCCCACATACTCATATGTGTACTACCTGTGCAAAGCATCTACGCATAGATCCGGCTCTGATACCACTGTAGGGTTCGCAGCATAGAAAACAAAAAATTTCCTACGATGGGAACAACTATGTACCAAGATCTATCTACTAGATAGAAACAACGGGCGGATGTAAATCCGTAGAGAACATACCCTTGAAGACCGACAAAGCTTAACGAGTCCAAACTCGTGGTTGATGTATACGATCTCTTGCCGATCTCAAGATCGAGAGGAAGTCCTAGCGCCGCAAAACAGCAGCGCATCCGTGCTCGCACACACGTTCGAGGCACCGAGCAACCTCCACCTCCTCGCTCCAGCGATGCAGCGGAATCACAACTCTTTCTTGCCGAATAGCCACCGGGAACATGTATCTCGCTAGTCCGAGACCATGGGGGATAAATTCTAGAGGGGGAGAGAGATCCTTCACGAGGAGGTGTGGTGTGAGAGGAGAAGAGGGCCTTTATAGGAGAGGGGGGCACCCAAGGGCATGGAGCCCAGCCATGGGCTGCCCCCACCTCTTCCACATTCATGTGGGTGGACCTCCCACTCAAAATGAAAAGCCTCCTCCCATTAAAATCCTCCACTCAAAATCCACTCACATGCATTAAATTTCCACCAAATTTAATGCAAGCTCTCATTAAATAAAACTCTTTTTTATTTATTCTGAATTTTGTTAATTACTTTAATTAAAAAACATTCACATAAAACCCTTGCTAGTATTCCATTTCACATGCGTAACCAGTTTAGCAATTTCAACCAAAGCGATTTGATTGTCTAGTGAAATAAATTCCTGCGCTTTCCTTTTCTTTTCGGCATGAAACTTTTGCTCCAATTGGATGTCGGTGTCTCTTAAGTGTGTCACCCTACGATTCATGAATAATGTGGACATGATCGAGACCCCTCTCGGATCAATAATCAGAAGCGGGATCTGGAGACCCATACTGACTCCCACACATTCAACGATGACTTTCTTGTGATCGTCGGAACCTTTACGCTAGTATCTTAATCCTTTTGTTTATGATATATTACATGTCCAAGATTAGATCATCGGTATCTCCATACCTAGTTTGATCTCATCTTGACATGCACTCTTTCTCGTTCCGTGATATAACATTCTAGTGATCAAATCACTTGCTTGCAAGCTAACCAATGTGATATCACCCGGAGGGCCAGAGTATATCTATCCATCATCGGGATGAACAAATTCCACTCTCGATCCATGGGCCTCAACATAACACTTCATGAGTTACGAATCCATCTTTATAATCACCCTGTTACGGTGTGACGTTTGATGTTATCAAGAAACTCTTCCGGTGTTAGTGATTGACATGATCTCATGGTCTAAGGATTAGGATCACTTCGTAAGATGTTATAGCAATATAAACTCAATGACTTTGATCGTAATGCTATACTTCGGATGAATGTTCATCACACCATTACACTAATGTTGTGACCTCGTTATTAACAACATCTAATGTCCAAGATCAGGAAACTTTGATCACCTTGTTAATCAACGATCTAGTTTATAAGAGAGGCATAACTAGGAACTTCCTTTTTGTTTATTAAACACACATGTATTAACGTTTCCGTATTAATACAATTATAGCATGCAAAATAAACATTTATCATAAATAAGGAATACGATAATAACCACTTTATTATTGCCTCTCGGGCATATTCCCTTCAATCTCCCACTTGCACTAGAGACAATAATCTAGTTTGAAAACTTTGCGTATTGAACACATATGGCTTTCTGGTGTTCCATATACGCAACTGCAAGTGGTTAACATAATCTACGGATCTGACGCTTTCAGGTCCGTGTGTATTTGCATGTCTTTGCGTCTTCACGCATCACTCATTCTCCAATGAGATGGCATTGTATAAATTTGGTCTTTTGGTGAGACCTTTAGTTTCTTGGGGTTAAAACACATCGATACTATTGTCATACAATATATCTTTAGTGTTAGCCCGTTGCGAACCACACCTTAGTTTGATAACAAACTACTTGACACAAATTCCCTCCTTTGCTGCTACTATAGCAGTCATATACTTAGCCTTTTGTTGTAGTATTCGTCACAATGTCTTAACTTTGGAACTCTTCCAAATCCATCATGGAATCTCCTTTCCATTACATTGTGACACTCATAGTTTAAATTGAGATAAACTTAATTTGTATCTTGTGACAAAACTAGTATCAATGTAACTCTTTACAATGAACTATTTGTAATTGTGAAGGGTTCGCAGCATAGAAAACAAAAATTTTCCTACGATGGGAACAACTATGTACCAAGATCTATCTACTAGATACAAACAACGGGCGGATGTATATCCGTAGAGAACATACCCTTGAAGACCGACAAAGCTTAACGAGTCCAAACTCGTGGTTGATGTAGACGATCTCTTGCCGATCTCAAGATCGAGAGGAAGTCCTAAGCGCCAGCAATGCGCATCCGTGCTCGCACACACGTTCGAGGCACCGAGCAACCTCCGCCTCCTCGCTCCAGCGATGCAGCGAAGCACAACTCTTTCTTGCGAAAAGCCACCGGGAACATGTATCTCGCTAGTCCGAGACCATGGGGATAAATTCTAGAGGAGAGAGATCCTTCACGAGGAGGTGTGGTGTGAGAGGAGGAGAGGGGGCCTTTATAGGGGAGAGGGGGCACCCAGGGCCATGCGCCCAGCCATGGGGCTGCCCCACCTCTTCCACATTCATGTGGGTGGAGCTCCCACTCAAAATGAAAAGCCTCCACTCCCATTAAAAGCCTCCACTCATAAATCCACTCACATGCATTAAATTTCCACCAAATTTAATGCAAGCTCTCATTAAAAAAACTCTTTTATTTATTTATTCAGAATTTTGTTAATTACTTTAATTAACAAACATTCACATAAAACCCTTGCTAGTATTCCATTTCACATGCAGAACCAGTTTTAGCAATTTCAACAAACAGCTTTTGGTGTCTAGTGAAATAAATTCCTGCGCTTTCCTTTTCTTTTCGAATGAAACTTTTGCTCCAAATGGATGTCGTGTCTCTTAAGTGTGTCACCCTACGGTTCGTGAATAATGCGGACATGATCGAGACCCCTCTCGAATCAATAATCAGAAGCGGGATCTGGAGACCCATACTGACTCCCACACATTCAACGATGACTTTCTTGTGATCGTCGGAACCTTTTACGCTAGTATCTTAATCCCTTTGTTTCGCGATATATTACATGTCCGAGATTCGATCATCGGTATCTCCATACCTAGTTTGATCTCGTTACTGACATGCACTCTTTTCTCGTTCCCGTGATATAACATTCTAGTGATCAAATCACTTGCTTGCAAGCTAATCAATGTGATATCACCGAGAAGGCCCAGAGTATATCTATCCGTCATCGGGATGAACAAATTCCACTCTCGATCCATGGGCCTCAACATAACACTTTAGTAGTTACGAATCCATCTTTATAATCACCTGTTACGGTGTGACGTTTGATGTTATCAAGAAACTCTTAGGTGTTAGTGATTGACATGATCTCATGGTCTAAGGATTAGGATCACTCGTAAGATGTTATAGCAATATAAACTCAATGACTTTGATCGTAATGCTATACTTCGGATGAATGTTCATCACACCATTACACTAATGTTGTGACCTCGTTATTAACAACATCCAATGTCCATGATCAGGAAACCTATGATCATCTTGTTAATCAACGAGCTAGTTTATAAGAGAGGCATAACTAGGAACTACCTTTTGTTTATTAAACACACATGTATTAACGTTTCCGTATTAATACAATTATAGCATGCAAAATAAACATTTATCATAAATAAGGAATACGATAATAACCACTTTATTATTGCCTCTCGGGCATATTCCCTTCAGTCTCCCACTTGCACTAGAGACAATAATCTAGTTTGAAATCTTTGTGTATTGAACACCTATGGCTTTCTGGTGTTCCAAATACGCAATTTCAAGTGGTTAACATAATCTACGGATCTGACGCTTTCAGGTCCGTGTGTATTTGCATGTCTTTGCGTCTCCACGCATCACTCATTCTCCAATGAGATGGCATTGTATAAATTTGGTCTTTTGGTGAGACCTTTAGTTCCTTGGGGTTAAAACACGTCGATACTATTGTCATACAATATATCTTTAGTGTTAGCCCGTTGCGAACCACACCTTAGTTTGATAACAAACTACTTGACACAAATTCCCTCCTTTGCTGCTACTATAGCAGTCATATACTTAGCCTTTTGTTGTAGTATTCGTCACAATGTCTTAATTTTGGAACTCTTCCAAATACATCATGGAATCTCCTTTCCATTACATTGTGCCACCCATAGTTTAAATTGAGATAAACTTAATTTGTATCTTGTGACAAAACTAGTATCAATGTAACGCTTTATAATGAACTATTTGTAATTGTTTGTCACCTCTACACAAATATATTCTTAGTTCTTCCAAAAGATCATAAGAATATCCTCACTATCGTCCAATGATCATTTTATGATTCATTCTGGTATATGCTCATAACACTTAGAGCATAGGACATATCTGGATGTGTACATATCATGGTATGATTGATCAAGACATTCTTGTGATTTTACTCATCAAGTGTCAAAGCACTTGAATCTTGTTTCACTTATCAAGTGTCCATACACTTGAATCTTGATTCAATTCCTTTCCATGTGACAAGAACTGTTTCTTGTCATTTCTATATTGAACTCCTTCAATATCTCATATATGTACGTTTGGCATAACCATATTAGCGTCACCGTCTATCCACTATAGACATTCATGCTGAATATTCGGGTTTTGCCTAAGTCTTTCATCGAAATGAAATTCTTAACCTTTGTCAATAAAAGATACATCATTTCTAATCAACAAGATGTCCTCCACATAATGTATTAGAAATATGTCTTAGCGCTCCCACTTAATTTCTTGAAAATGCAAGCATCTTCATCGTCTCCTGATGAAAACTCCTTTTCATCACGGTGAAGATTCCAACTCCGCGATGCTTACTTCAACCATTGAAGTTTGCATGCCCCTTTTAGCATCCTTTGAATTTAACAAAGCCCTTTGGACCGTGTCATGTACACGTCCTAGGTAACCATTCTATTAGAAGAACTTTGTTTTGTTTATTCATCTACCATATACCAAATTATATGTAGTGGTTGCTACTTTAATCCGTTCAGATTAAATATCGCTATGAAAGATCAAATCTTGTCATAGTCAACTCTTTGAACATTGTCATAAAATACTTTACAACATGTCGAATATTTCATAGATGTGAGACATCCATGTTCTTCTTTATAGATCCAAATACGACCGATAGGTTTTTACACCTTTCAGGAGGGTCTTCCAAGTTCAAAACTTGATTTCTCGTATATGGAACTATCACGGATTTTATGGCTTCAAGCCATTTGACGGAGTCAGGGCCCATCATCGCTTCTTTGTATGTATTCGGTTCATCATTGTCAAACAATAATGATTTACTCTCAAATCTTAGTATTTGATTGTTTAACCGACCTTCTTGGTTCAATAGGAACTTTAGACCTCCGTGACCACAACCTTTGAGGCACATAAGCTATAAGCATTATGGCAGCCTCCAGAACGATTTCCGTATTGCATGACTCAGCACATTTAGCTAAGGTTCGTTAACCTTATCAAAGTTCTATTGTCCTCCCACTTAACATTTATGAAAATTCCTTCTTCAAGAAACTTTACATTTCAAGCGAAACCCTTTTGTCCTCGGTGTTATGGAGGAATAACCAATTGTTATTCAAATAACCTACAAAGACATGCTCATCCGACTTTGGTTGTAAACATCTTACTTATGTTTAGTATACCAAAATTTAAGAAATGACAACTTGGGTTTTACCCCAAACCATAACTCCCATGGTGTCATTTCAACGGATCAAGATGGAGCTCTTTTCAGTGTAAAAGCGGTAGTCTCTAAAGCTTTAATCTTTTAAAACATAATGGCAGTTTTATAAATAACACCTTTGATCCAACCATGTCAAACAAGGTTTCATTACAAATCTCAAACACTCCATACTCCTATGGTGTTTCGAGAGATGTAAATCTAGGTGTTTTGCTAAACTTGCAACTCAAATAAATCCCTTTATGATAAAATCATAATTCATTTATTTTCTTGTTACACTTGTAACTCAAATAAATCCCTTTTATGATCAAATCATAATTTATTTATTTTTCTTGTTACAATGATTTTCCACTTCATCTTGAAAGTCTTTGAAACAATTTCAAATATTTCATACTTCTTTCTCATTAAGTGAATATTCACTCAAAAAACCGGAGAAAGCATATGAAGTTGAAACCCATCGCTTACGACTATACATAATGGACTACATACATCGATATGTATAAATTCCAATATTTTAGTCGTTCGTTCTTCTTTGGCCTTTGAACGAAGTTTTAATTATCACGTGGAAAGTCTCACAAGCGTCACTTGATCAAATCAAAGACTCCTAAAAATCCATGAAAATGGAGATTCTTCATGTTTTCTTTCCAATATAATTTAAACAGCGATGTCACTTCGTAAGTGATCTTTCAATCATTTGTCTTGCAACATTTTAGCATTAGGATTTATGGATGTGATTTCTTCAACTAGATTTGTAAATCATCCATCTTATATGGAATACGGTAATTATTTGAACAACCTTTGTTCTTATAATACCTGATTCAAATAACAATTATTAAAACAAATCTTGAAGTCTTTCTTCAACTAGATTTGTAAATCATCCATCTTATATGGAATACGATAATTATTTGAACAACCTTTGTTCTTATAATACCTGATTCAAATAACAATTATTAAAACAAATCTTGAAGTCAAGCTTTGATGTCAACGAGAAATACAAACAACGGTTTGTTTGTTTTCGATGAACATCATCACATTTTCTCTTGCTAGTTACTTAGGCCATTGTGGTTCATGAATTGCGTCATTCCGTATGAAATTTCATACCAACCAATTCGGTATCCAATACCCAAGAACCACATTGTTCAACAAGCAAAGAATACAACCATAACATGTATATCATATATATACCTAAATTGGATATTTCCAATCTTTTCTTTTATGCCAAATATATTTTATAGATTCTCTTTCAGCATTTCCTTTTCCTTTTAAAAGAATTTATCAACATCAAAAGTGGCGCCATATACATGACACCTAGTCCAAAGCGTGTATATTCAAATAATAATACCTTTGGACTTGCACTTTGAAGTAGATCACCATCATCAAATGATCGGTATTCTTTCAAAATCCATTCTTTAGTAATCTTTTAGTGTAGTAAACATTTTACATACATATTTTATTCACCCTTATCATGACGACTTTCATGATCAAGCTACTGTAGCTTATAAAGGCGAATCATGAGTATAACATTACTTTCCAAAACCCTTTTGGATGATTAGGATGTCTAGCATCTCCAACCTTCGTAAATTCTCATCCAATATGAGAACATATATTATACTCTATCATATTGCAACAAACATTGTTTCAGATATCGTTATATCTGCCACACATGATGGTTTCTAAAACAATTCTTTCAGCTCCTAGATAAACTTGATGTTTAAATCAAGAATCATGGAGGCAAACATGATACTTAAGATACTAACACTGGAATTGTTACTCTCGATTTAATACCAATTATTAAATTTCACGGAGTAAATAGAAATTTGCTGAAAGTTTGCAATAGGACTTTAAACTTTAGATTGACACTCAACACAATACGATACCAGTTCGTAAAGTATATATCCAGAATTCTATAGTTCTATTATCTCAATTACAACTATGCATAAGGTGGTGAACGAATGCCAATGACTACAACAAATTATGCAAATTCACTTTGATTTAATTTATGATAAATTGAGTTCTACTAATCCAAATTAGAAATGAACTCCCACTCAAAACGACATCCCTCGTGCCTTTTGGTGATTACATGAACCCAATCCACTATACCAAGTCCGATCATCACGTGAGTCGGTGTAGCTTCAAAGCGAGCATCAAATGGGCATCATATCTACTATATGACTCATGCTTAACCTTTCGGTCCGTGTTCCGAGGCCATGTGCCAGACATGCTAGGCTCGCCAAGTAAGAACCTTAGTATTGGCGTGTGTACTGTCTTACACCGAGATATGCTCGTGGATTCAAGTACACCCGATCATCACGTGATGTCTTGAGCGTTTAAACATTGTCGGTGCATACTTAAGGAAAAACACATTTTTATCTTGATATCTAAATGAGGGATCATCTTATTATGCTAATAAAACGCCAAACAAGCAATATAAGATGCTATCAAACATCACATGTTTATTAGTGGAATGATATGGTTCTCGCATATGATCTCTATCATGTGCACCGTGGTATGATCACTATCATACCTTTATGTGTAAGTCCAAGGTCTATGGAGATTACACGTTATGTGTGTTGTAAGAGTATCATCTTATACTTCTACTTACAACATCACCATATCATATCACTAGCCCAGCAACAATCTAAACTAGACGCCTCTAATTTATCCATTGCAAATTTTACGTGGCTTAGGGCTTTCGAAGATAGAACCGTTCTTACCTACGAACATGAACCACAACGAGGATAACCAAATTGTTGACAACTCTTTGCAAATTAGATATTGACTATAGTAGGAGAGACAGACACCCGCTAGCCACTTATGCAAAACTAGTTGCATGTCAAGCGTGGAACAGGTCTCATGTGCGAGGACATGTAAAGTTTGTCCGGGCCGCTTCATCCCACTATGCCACCAATATCCAAAGTACAACTAAGAAGCAATAAAATGATCATCATCGCCCACATAATCATATGTGTACTACCCGTGCAAAGTATCTACGCATAGATCCGGCTCTGATACCACTGAAGGGTTCGCAGCATAGAAAACAAAATTTTTCCTACGATGGGAACAACTATGTACCAAGATCTATCTACTAGATACAAACAACGGGCGGATGTATATCCTTAGAGAACATACCCTTGAAGACCGACAAAGCTTAACGAGTCCAAACTCGTGGTTGATGTAGACGATCTCTTGCCGATCTCAAGATCGAGAGGAAGTCCTAAGCGCCAAAAGCAATGCGCATCGTGCTTTCGCACACGTTCGAGGCACCGAGCAACCTCCGCCTCCTCGCTCCAGCGATGCAGCGGAAGCACAACTCTTTCTTGCGAAAAGCCACGGGAACATGTATCTCGCTAGTCCGAGACCATGGGGATAAATTCTAGAGGGAGAGAGATCCTTCACGAGGAGGTGTGGTGTGAGAGGAGGAGAGGGGGCCTTTATAGGGAGGGGGGGCACCCAAGGGGCCATGCGCCCAGCCATGGGGCTGCCCCACCTCTTCCACATTCATGTGGGTGGAGCTCCCACTCAAAATGAAAAGCCTCCACTCCCATTAAAAAGCCTCCACTCATAAATCCACTCACATGCATTAAATTTCCACCAAATTTAATGCAAGCTCTCATTTAAATAAAACTCTTTTATTTATTTATTCAGAATTTTGTTAATTACTTTAATTAACAAACATTCACATAAAACCCCTTGCTAGTATTCCATTTCACATGCAGAACCAGTTTCAGCAATTTCAACCGAAACAGTTTCGGTGTCTAGTGAAATAAATTCCTGCGCTTTCCTTTTCTTTTCGGCATGAAACTTTTGCTCCAAATGGATGTCGGTGTCTCTTAAGTGTGTCACCCTACGGTTCGTGAATAATGCGGACATGATCGAGACCCCTCTCGAATCAATAATCAGAAGCGGGATCTGGAGACCCATACTGACTCCCACACATTCAACGATGACTTTCTTGTGATCGTCGGAACCTTTTACGCTAGTATCTTAATCCCTTTGTTTCGCGATATATTACATGTCCGAGATTCGATCATCGGTATCTCCATACCTAGTTTGATCTCGTTACCGACATGCACTCTTTTCTCGTTCCCGTGATATAACATTCTAGTGATCAAATCACTTGCTTGCAAGCTAATCAATGTGATATCACCGAGAGGGCCCAGAGTATATCTATCCGTCATCGGGATGAACAAATTCCACTCTCGATCCATGGGCCTCAACATAACACTTTAGTAGTTCTGAATCCATCTTTATAATCACCCTGTTACGGTGTGACGTTTGATGTTATCAAGAAACTCTTCCGGTGTTAGTGATTGACATGATCTCATGGTCTAAGGATTAGGATCACTTCGTAATATGTTATAGCAATATAAACTCAATGACTTTGATCGTAATGCTATACTTCGGATGAATGTTCATCACACCATTACACTAATGTTGTGACCTCGTTATTAACAACATCCAATGTCCATGATCAAGAAACCTATGATCATCTTGTTAATCAACGAGCTAGTTTATAAGAGAGGCATAACTAGGAACTACCTTTTGTTTATTAAACACACATGTATTAACGTTTCCGTATTAATACAATTATAGCATGCAAAATAAACATTTATCATAAATAAGGAATACGATAATAACCACTTTATTATTGCCTCTCGGGCATATTCCCTTCAAATTGTTTGTCACCTCTACACAAATATATTCTTAGTTCTTCCAAAAGATCATAAGAATATCCTTACTATCGTCCAATGATCGTTTTATGATTCATTCTGGTATATGCTCATAACACTTAGAGCATAGGACATATCTGGATGTGTACATATCATGGTATGATTGATCAAAATATTCTCGTGATTTCACTCATCAAGTGTCAAAGCACTTGAATCTTGTTTCACTTATCAAGTGTTGATACACTTGAATCTTGATTCAATTATTTTCCATGCGACAAAAACCGTTTCTTGTTGTTTCTATATTGAACTCCTTCAATATCTCATATATGTACGTTTGGCACAATCATATTAGCGTCACAATCTATTCACTATAGACATTCACGCTAAATATTCGGGTTTTGCCTAAGTATTTCATCGAAATGAAATTCTTAACCTTTGTCAATAAAAGATACATCATTTCTAATCAACAAGATGTCCTTCACATAATGTATTAGAAATATGTCTCAGCGCTCCCACTTAATTTCTTGAAAATGCAAGCATCTTCATCGTCTCCAGATGAAAAACTCATTTTTCATCATGGTGAAGATTCCAACTCATGATGCTTACTTCAACCATTGAAGTTTGCATGCCCTTTTAGCATCCTTTGAATTTAACAAAACCCTTTGGACCGTGTCATGTACACGTCCTAGGTAACCATTCTATTAGAAGAACTTTGTTTTGTTTATTCATCTACCATATACCAAATTATATGTAGTGGTTGCTAATTTAATCCGTTCAGACTAAATATCGCTATGAAAGATCAAATCTTGTCATAGTCAACTCTTTGAACATTGCCATAAAATACTTTACGACATGTCGAATATTTCATAGATGTGAAACATCCATGTCTGTTTCTTTATAGATCCAAATACGACCGATAGGTTTTACACCTTTCGGAGGGTCTTCCAAGTTCAAAACTTGATTTCTCGTATATGGAACTATCACGGATTTTATGGCTTCAAGCCATTTGATGAGTCAGGCCCATCATCGCTTCTTTGTATGTATTCGGTTCATCATTGTCAAACAATAATGATTTACTCTCAAATCTTAGCATTTGATTGTTTAACCGACCTTCTTGGTTCAATAGGAACTTTAGACCTCCGTGACCACAACCTTTGAGGCACATAAGCTATGAGCATTATGGCAGCCTCGAGCGATTTCCATTACAACTTAGCACATTTAGCTAAGGTTCGTTAACCTTATCAAAGTTCTATTGTCCTCCCACTTAACTTTTGCGAAAAATTCCTTTTTCAAGAAACTTCACATTTCAAGCGACAAACCCTTTTGTCCTCGGTGTTATGGAGGAATAACCAATTGTTATTCGGAATAACCTACAAAGACATGCTCATCTGAATTCGGTTGTAAACATCTTACTTGTGTTTAGCATACCAAAATTTAAGAAATGATAACTTGGGTTTTACCCCAGACCATAACTTCCATGGTGTCATTTCAACGGATCTAGATGGAGCTCTTTTCAGTGTAAAAGCGGTAGTCTCTAAAGCTTTAATCTTTTAAAACATAATGGCAGTTTTATAAATAACACCTTTGATCCAACCATGTCAAACAAGGTTTCATTACAAATATCAAACACCCCATACTCCTATGGTGTTTCGGGAGATGTAAATCTAGGTGTCTTGCTAAACTTGCAACTCAAATAAATCCCTTTATGATAAATCATAATTCATTTATTTTTCTTGTTACACTTGTAACTCAAACAAATCCCTTATGATAAAATCATAAACCATTTATTTTCTTGTTACAATGATTTTGCACTTCATCTTGGAAGTCTTTGAAACAGTTTCAAATATTTCATACTTCTTTCTCATTAAGTGAACATTCACTCAAATTTTCGGAGAAAGCATATGAAGTTGAAATCCATCGCTTATGACTATACATAATGGACTACATACATCGATATGTATAAATTCCAATAATTTAGTCGTTCGTTCTTCTTTGGCCTTTGAACGAAGTTTTAATTATCACGTGGAAAGTCTCACAAGCGTCACTTGATCAAATCAAAGACTCCAAAAATCCATGAATATGGAGATTCTTCATGTTTTCTTTGCAATATAATTTAAACAGCGATGTCACTTCGTAAGTGATCTTTCAATCATTTGTCTTGCGACATTTTAGCATTAGGTTTTATGGATGTGATTTCTCCAACTAGATTTGTAAATCATCCATCTTAATGGAATACGGTATTTATTTGAACAACCTTTGTTCTCATAATACCTGATTTAAATAACAATTATTAAAACAAATGTTGAAGTCGAGCTTTGATGTCAACGAGAAATACAAACAACGGTTTGTTTGTTTTCGATGAACATCATCACATATTCTCTTGCTAGTTACTTAGGCCATTGTGGTTCATGAATTGCGTTGTTCCGTATGAAATTTCATACCAACCAATTCGGTATCCAATACCCAAGAACCACATTGTTTAACAAGCAAAGAATACAACCATAACATGTATATCATCCATATACCTAAATTGGATATTTCCAATCTTTTCTTTTCCGCCAAATATATTTTATAGATTCTCTTTCAGCATTTCCTTTTCCTTTTTAAAAGAAACTATCAACATCAACAGTGGTGCCATATACATGACACATAGTCCAAAGCGTGTATATTCAAATAATAATACCTTTGGACTTGCACTTTGAAGTAGATCACCATCATCAAATGATCGGTATTCTTTCAAAATCCATTCTTTAGTAATCTTTTAGTGTAGTAAACACTTTACATACATCTTCCATTCATTCTTATCATGACGACTTTCATGATCAAGCTACTGTAGCTTATAAAGGTGAATCGAGAGTATAACATTACTTTCCAAAACCTTTTTGGATGATTAGGATGTCTAGCATCTCCAACCTTCGTAAATTCTCATCCAATATGAGAACATATATTATACTCTATCATATTGCAACAAACATTGTTTCAGATATCGTTATATCTGCCACACATGATGGTTTCTGAAACAATTCTTTCAGCTCCTAGATAAACTTTGATATTTAAAAAACAATCAAGAATCATGGAGGCAAACATGATACTTAAGATACTAACACTGGAATTGTTACTCTCTATATAATACCATTATTAAATTTCACGGAGTAAATAGAATTTTGCTGAAAGTTTGCAATAGGACTTTAAACTTTAGATTGACACTCAACACAATACGATACCAGTTCGTAAAGTATATATATCCAGAATTCTATAGTTCTATTATCTCAATTACAACTATGCATAAGGTGGTGAACGAATGCCAATGACTACAAAAAATTATGCAAATTCACTTTGATTTAATTTATGATAAATTGAGTTCTACTAATCCAAATTAGAAATGAACTCCCACTCAAAAACGACATCCCTCGTGCCTTTTTGGTGATTACATGAACCAAATCCACTACACCAAGTCCGATCATCACGTGAGTCGGTGTAGCTTCAAAGGCGAGCATCAAATGGGCATCATATCCACTATATGACTCATGCTTAACCTTTCGGTCCGTGTTCCGAGGCCATGTCTGTACATGCTAGGCTCGCTAAGTAAGAACCTTAGTATTCGCGTGTGTAACTGTCTTACACCCGAAATATGGTCGTGGATCCAAAAACACCCGATCATCACGTGATGTCTTGGAGCGACGAGAACATAATCGGTGCATACTAAAGGAAGAACACATTCTTATCTTGATATTTAAATGAGGGATCATCTTATTATGCTAATAAAACGCCAAACAAGCAATATAAGATGCTATCAAACATCACATGTTTATTAGTGGAATGATATGGTTCCGATATGATCTCTATCATGTGCACCGTGGTATGATCACTATCATACCTATATGTGTAAGTCCAAGGTCTATGGAGATTACACGTTATGTGTGTTGTAAGAGTATCATCTCATACTTCTACTTACAACATCACCATATCATATCACTAGCCCAGCAACAATCTAAACTAGACGCCTCTAATTTATCCATTGCAAATTTTACGTGGCTTAGGGCTTTCGAAGATAGAACCGTTCTTACCTACGAACATGAACCACAACGAGGATAACCAAATTGTTGACAACTCGTTGCAAATTAGATATTGACTATAGTAGGAGAGACAGACACCCGCTTGTGCATGTCAAGCGTGGAACAGGTCTCATGTGCGAGGACATGTAAAGTTTGTCCGGGCCGCTTCATCCCACTATGCCACCAATATCCAAAGTACAACTAAGAAGCAATAAAATGATCATCATCGCCCACATACTCATATGTGTACTACCTGTGCAAAGCATCTACGCATAGATCCGGCTCTGATACCACTGTAGGGTTCGTAGCATAGAAAACAAAAAATTTCCTACGATGGGAACAACTATGTACCAAGATCTATCTACTAGATACAAACAACGGGCGGATGTAAATGTAGGGGTTCGTAGCATGGAAAACAAAAATTTTCTATCGCATACAAACAAACAAGCCAAGATCTATCTACTAGATTGTAGCAACGAGTCGATGGTATAACTTACCCTCGAAGATTCCAAAGCGCTTAACGAGAGCGGATTCTCGTGGGTGATGTAGTCGTACTCTTCCCGATCTCAAGATCGTGTAGACGATCCTTCCAGCGCCACGTTAAAGCGCCCCTTGATCGGTCACACGTTCGGTACTGACGAAGACCTTCCTCTCCCTTGTTCCAAAGAAAATGGAGGTTGTAGCACTCTCTCATGATTCCGAAGACAACGGCGTGGTACCGGAAGTAGAGGGGAGATCCCGCAGGGCTTCGCCTTAAGCCGGTGCGAGTATGGTGGAGCTTATGAGAGAGGCTATTAGTGGTCTAGTAATTAGACACACCAATTAGAAGGCTCTAAACCAATTAGAAGGCTCTAAACCGCTGGCTAAAGCAATTAGAAGCTCTAAACCAAAACGGCTCTAAACCGGATCTCTAGAGTAGAAAGTTATGTGTCTATGGGAGGAGCCCTGCCCCTCCTTATATGGGAGGGGGGTCCTTGGCGCCAGGAGGAGGAGTCCTCCCAACTCGCCTAGGGTGGGCGCCCTGGAGGAGTCCAACTCCTCCAAAGTTGGTTCCAACTCCTCTTGCTTGTTTCCACAGCTTCTTGTTTTGGCGCTTGACTTTCAAACTGACATTTGACTTTTCTGTTAGGATTCAATTTAATCCTTTATTTGGGACAGCAAGAACACTTAGTACATAATGCAATCATTCAATGAGCAATGACACATTCATGTACCCTTCCCCTGAGTGCGGACAATCCGAACCTTCTAGAACATTCTGATGAAAACAGGAATCATTCCCGAACTCCAAACGGACTTTCCTTATATGAATCTTATTCTCGGACCATTCCGGATCACCTCGTGATATCCGGATCCCATCCGAGACTCGAACAACATTCGGTCTCTTTCTCATAATACCATAACTACTCAAACAACGTCGAATCCTTAAGTGTGTCTCCCTACGGTTCGTGAATTATGCGGACATGATCGAGACACTTCTCGAACAATAACCAATAGAGGAATCTGGAAATTCATATGGCTCCCACATATTTCTACGATTACTTTGCGATCGAATGAACCACTTACATACGATACCAATTTCCCTTTGTCTCACGATATGTTACTTACCCGAGGTTATGATCGCTCGGTATCTCCGCATACCTAGTTCAACCTCGTTCGATAAGTACTCTTTTCTCGTTCCGTGATATGTGATCCCTTGTGACCAAGTCACATGCTTGCAAGCTAATTGGATGACATTCCACCGAGAGGGCCAGAGTATATCTATCCGTCATGTGGATGGACAAATCCCACTCTTGATCCATGTGTTTCAACCAATACTTTACGAACACTTAATGCCACCTTTATAGCCACCCGCCACGGTGTGGTGTTTGATGTCATCAAAGCATCCATCCGGTAAAGGTGATATGCATGATCTCATGGTCGAAGGAATTAGGTTACTATGTATCAGAAAGCATATAGCAATTGAACTAATGAAATGACTTAATCTTTATGCTACGCTTATCAATAGGAGTATGTCCACCATATCATTCTCCTAACGATATGATCTTGTTGTTGATAACATCTCAATGTTCATGATATGGAAACCACAATCATTAATCAACCAACAAGCTAGTGAAGTATAGAGGCTATACTAGGGACTTCAAATTAGGTTTACAAATCACACAAGTATTAATGGTTTCCTTGTTAATACTATTATAGCATGAATGTAAACATTTATCATAAACACAAAGATATAATAATAACTACATTTATTATTGCCTCTAGGGCATATCTCCAACAGTCTCCCACTTGCACTAGAGTCATCTAATCTAGATTACATGGTAATATACCGAACACCCATGGCAGTTTGGTGTTGGTCATGTTTTGCCCTGGAGAGGTTTAGTCAACGGATCCGCCACATTTAGATCTGTGTGTACTTTGCAAATCTTTATATCCCCATCCCGGATATGTTCTCGAATAGCGTGAAAACGCAGCTTGATATGCTTGACTTCTTGTGTGACCTTGGTTCTTGCGCATTGGCTATGGCGCCCATGTTATCACAAGAGATAGACATTGGGTCCAGTAGACTTGGAACCACACCCACTCTGTAATGAACTCTTTCATCCATATCGCTTCTTGTGAAGCCTCCAAGCGACCATGTATTCCGATTCGGTTGAAGATCTCGCCACAACGCTTTGCTTTGCACTCCTCCAAACTAATCGCACCATTCAAAATAAATACGATCCGGATTGTGATTTAGAATCATCTAGATCGGTGTTCCAACTAGCATCGGTGTAACCATTAACAACGAAATGCTTCATCACCTCCATAAGAAAGAACCATATCCTTAGTTCTTCTCAAGTACTTAAGGATGTTTTTGATCATGTCCAATGATCCACTCTGGATCACTTTGATATCTGCTAGTTAAACTAACAAAGATATGCAATGTCGGTCTAGTACATAGCATGGCATACATTAGAGATACTATGGCTGAGGCATAGGGAGTCTTACTCATCCTTTCTCTATCTTCGCCGATGTCGGACTTTGAGTTTTACTCAAGGTCGTATTAGGCAACATGGGCAAGAACCCTTTCTTGCTTTCTTCCATTCCAAATCTCTTTAGAACTTTGTCCAAATATGTACTCTGTGACAATGATATTTGGCGTTCGATCTATCTCTATAAATCTTTATGCCTAATATGTAAGTTGCTCGCCAAGATCCTTCATTGAAAAACTATTATTCAAATATTCCTTGACACTATTAAGAAGGTCTACATCATTCCCAATCAACAATATGTCATCTACATATAGTATTAAGAATGCTACAGAGCTCCCACTCACTTTCATGTAAATACAAGCTTCTCCATAAGTTTGTATAAAACCAAAACTTTTGATCACCTTATCAAAATGTTGATTCCAACTTCGGGATGCTTGCTTCAACCCATAGATGGACCGTTGAAGTTTGCATACCTTGTTAGCATCTTTAGGATCGATAAAACCTTTGGGTTGCATCATATGCAACTGTTCATCAATGTCTCCATTGAGGAATGCTTTTTTGACATCCATCTGCCATATCTCATAATCATAATATGCAGCGATTGCTAACATAATCCTCACAGACTTTAGCTTCGCTACTAGTGAGAAAGTCTCATCGTAGTCAACTCCTTGAATTTGTCGAAACCCTTTTGCGACAAGTCGAGCTTTATAGACAGTAACATTACCATCAGCATCTGTTTTTCTTCTTGAAAATCCATTTGTTCTCGACAGCCTTCCGGCCATCCGGTAAGTCCACCAAAGTCCATACTTGGTTTTCGTACATGGATCCAATCTCGGATTTCATGGCTTCTTGCCATTTATTGGAATCTGGGCTCATCATCGCTTCCTCATATGTCTCGGGGTCATTGGTGTTGTCCACCACCATGACATTCATAACGGAATCATACCAATCTGGAGTGGTACGAGTTCTCGACCGACCGAGGCTCAGAGCAACTTCAACCGAAGTTTCATGATCATCATCATTAGCTTCCTCCCTTATTGGTGCAGGCACCACAGAACTTCTTCCGTCTTTGCGCTACTCGCAATTTCGAGAGAAGGTTCAACAACCTCGTCGAGTTCTACTTTCCTTCCGGTCACTTCTTTCGAGAGAAATTCTTCTCTAGAAAGGATCCATTCTTAGCAACGAATGTTTTGCCTTCGGATCTATGATAGAAGGTATACCCAATAGTTTCCTTGGTATCCTATGAAGACGATTTTTCCGCTTTAGGTTCAAGCTTGTCCATTGTAACTTCTTTACATAGGCTTCAGATCCCCAAACTTTAAGGAACGACAATTTAGGTTTCTTCCCAAACCATAATTCATACGTGTCGTTTCAACGGATTTAGACGGTGCCCTATTTAAAGTGAATGCGGCTGTTTCTAATGCATAACCCCAAAATGATAGCGGTAAATCTGTAAGTGACATCATAGAACGAACCATATCTAAGAGAGTTCGATTACGACGTTCGGACACACCATTACGTTGTGGTGTTCCCGGCGGTGTCAATTGTGAAAGTATTCCGCACTTCTTTAAATGCTCGCCAAACTCGTAACTTAGATATTCACCTCCACGATCAGAACGTAGAAATTTAATCTTCTTGTTACGTTGATTCTCTACCTCACTTTGAAACTCCTTAAACTTCTCGAAAGTTTCGGACTTATGTTTCATGAAATAGATATATCCATATCTACTCAAGTCATCCGTGAAGGTAAGAACATAACGATAACCACCGCGCGACGCTAAACTCATTGGACCACACACATCGGTATGTATGATTTCCAATAAGTCCGTAGCTCGCTCCATCATACCAGAAAATGGAGTCTTAGTCATTTTTCCCATCAGACATGCTTCGCATCTTTCAAGTGATTCAAAATCAAGTGATTCAAGAAGTCCATCGGAATGGAGTTTCTTCATACGTTTCACTCCGATGTGACCAAGACGACAGTGCCACATATAGGTCGAATTATCGCTTGATTTCAAACGTTTAGCCTCAATGTTGTTGATATGTGTATTTCCACTATCGAAATTCAATAAGAATAGACCATCTATCAAAGGTGCATGTGCATAAAACATATTACTCATATAAATAGAACAACCATTATTCTCAGATTTAAACAAGTAACCGTCTCGCAATAAACAAGATCCCGATATAATGTTCATGCTCAACGCAGACACCAAATAACAATTATTTAAGTATAAAACTAATCCCGATGGTAGATGAAGGGTAGCGTGCCGACCGCGATCACATCAACCTTTGATCCGCTTCCCACGCCGCATCGTCACCTCGTTCTTCGCTAGCTTCCGTTTATTCGCAAAGACTGATTCGAGTTACAAATATGAGCAACCGAACCAAGATCAAATACCTGTGCACTACTACGAGTACTAGTGAGATACACATCAATAACATGTATATCGATATACCTTTCTTCTTGATGTTGCTGCTTCGAGATCCGCCAAGTACTTTGGGCAATTCCGCCCAAAGGACCTTCTCCTTGCAAGAAAAGCACTCGGTCAGGCTTAGGTCCAGCCGGTCTTCTTCGTCGGCGTGGTAGCTTTCTTACCACCCTTCTTGAAGTGTCCCTTTGCTTAGACTTGCCTTTCTTGAATTTGGTGGTCTTATTGACCAACAACACTTGGTGCTCTTTCTTGATCTCCACTGCAGATTTCAACATGGCAAAGAGTTCGCAACGTCTTGTTCATGTTACGCATGTTGTAGTTCATCACAAAGTTCTTGTAACTTGGTGGTAGTGATTGGAGGACACGGTAAATCCCCAAAGCATTAGGAATCACTATACCCAAGCTTTGAAGTTTGTTTATGCCCGGACATCTTAAGCACATGCTCACCGACGAGCTGCCCTCTTCCATCTTGCGCTTAAAGAACTTTTCGAAGCCTCATAGCTTTCAATTGCCGCATGAGTCTCAAAAATCAATTTGAGATCCTCGACAATATCATATGGGTCCGACTCTTCAAACCTTTTCTCAAGCTCCGATTCTAAACCATACAAGATAGCACATCGAACTATGGAGTACTGATTCTTCCGAGCGAGGTAAACATTCTTTACTTCATCGGAAGCATCACCGCAGTGGGTCACCCAAATGGTGCATCCAAAGACATAGGTCAAATTACCAAATTGTGAGGACAATCCTCAAATTGCGGAACCAATCCATGGTTGCTTCCATTGTTTTTCAACTTTTCTTTCTCTAGGAACGCATTAAAATTGATGGTAGGGCTGCCATTGATCTACAACATATTTGCAATAGTTTAGACTAAGTTTATGACAAATTGAGTTCAAATTAATTAATGAAATTAAACTAGGTGAACTCCCACTCAAAACAATATCCCTCACATTGTTTTAGTGATCACACGAACCAAATCCACCACATCAACACCGATCATCACGAGAGTTGATATAGTTTCAATGGCGAACAATCATCATGTTCATCATATCTACTATACGATTCATGCTTTACCTTTCGGTAATCCGTGTTCCGAGACCATGTCTGTACATGCTAGGCTCGTCAAGATCAAACCTTAGTTTCTGCATGAGCAAATCTGGCTTGCTCACGTTGTATACACTTGCAGAATCTAGCACACCCGATCATCACGTGGTGCTTCGAAACAACAAGCTTTAGCAACGGTGCTAACTAAGGGTGAACACTTTATGATTTGAAATTGATGTGCATGAGGGATCATCTTATAATGCTACCGCTGCCTACTAAGCAATACAAGATGCATAAAGGATTAACATCACATGCAATTCAATATATATGTGATATGATATGGCCTTTCTTCTTCGTGCCTCCGATCTCCATCTTCAAGCTAACATGATCTCCATCATCACCGCATTGCATCAAGGTCAATGACGCTTCTCCATGGTTGTCGCCCACGGCTTCAACTATTACAACTACTTTGAATAGACACGCGGGTCTTAACATAATTTAAAGACAACCATATGGCTCGCCGGTTGTCGACTTACAATAAGGAACATTGCATACATCAAATATAATCACAATCATGGCCATATCACATCATCGCACACCCTACAAAACAAAGTTAGACGCTTCTACTTTCTTTGCATATTTTACGTGGTTTGGGGCTTTCAATAAGTGTCGTTCTAACTTACGAACAAGAACCACAACATTGATACTAGCATTGTTGATCACCCGTTGTAAATTGGATCTTAACTATGCTAGGAGAAACATGCACCCATAAAGCCACTTATGCAATACAAGTTACATGTCAAGCGTGGAGCAAGTCTCATGAACGATGTCATGTAAGGTTAGCCCGGCTTCATCCCAACATACCGCAAGATGCAAAGTACACAAAAAGTAATCTACAATAAAGCATCAACGCCCACAATGACCATTGTGTTCTACTCGTGCAACAGATCTACATATAGACACGGCTCGATACCTTGAGGGGTTCGTAGCATGGAAAACAAAAATTTTCTATCGCATACAAACAAACAAGCCAAGATCTATCTACTAGATTGTAGCAACGAGTCGATGGTATAACTTACCCTCGAAGATTCCAAAGCGTTTAACGAGAGCGGGTTCTCGTGGGTGATGTAGTCGTACTCTTCCCGATCTCAAGATCGTGTAGATGATCCTTCCAGCGCCACGTTAAGCGCGCTCCATGATCGGTCACGTTCGGTTTTCGACGAAGACCTTCCTCTCCCTTGTTCCAGCGGCGGAGGTTGTAGCACTCTCCTCGCGATTCCGGCAACTGCGTGGTATGCAGGAAGTAGAGGGGAGATCCCGCAGGGCTTCGCCTTAAGCCAGTGCGAGTATGGTGGAGCTTATGAGAGAGGCTATTAGTGGTCTAGTAATTAGACACACCAATTAGAAGGCTCTAAACCAATTAGAAGGCTCTAAACCGCTGGCTAAAGCAATTAGAAGCTCTAAACCAAAACGGCTCTAAACCGGAGATCTAGAGTAGAAAGTTATGTGTCTATGGGAGGAGCCCTGCCCCTCCTTATATGGGAGGGGGTCCTTGGCACGCCAGGGGAGGGAGGGAGTCCCTCCCCAACTCGTCCTAGGGATGGCGCCGGCCTGGAGGAGTCCAACTCCTCCTCCAGGTTGGTTCCAACTCCTCTTGCTTGTTTCCCACAGTTTCTTGTTTTGGCAGTTTGACTTTCAAACTGGACATTTGACTTTTCTGTTTTAGGATTCAATTTAATCCTTTATTTGGGACAGCAAGAACACTTAGTACATAATGCAATCATTCAATGAGCAATGACACATTCATGTACCCTTCCCCCCCGGAGTGCCGGACAATCCAGAACCTTCTAGAACATTCTGATGAAAACAGGAATCATTCCCGAACTCAAACGGACTTTCCTTATATGAATCTTATTCTCCGGACCATTCCGGATCACCTCGTGATATCCCGGATCCCATCCGAGACTCCGAACAACATTCGGTCTCTTTCTCATAATACCATAACTACTCAAACAACGTCGAATCCTTAAGTGTGTCTCCCTACGGTTCGTGAATTATGCGGACATGATCGAGACACTTCTCCGAACAATAATCAATAGAGGAATCTGAAATTCATATGGCTCCCACATATTTCTCGATTACTTTGCGATCGAATGAACCACTTACATACGATACCAATTTCCCTTTGTCTCACGATATGTTACTTACCCGAGGTTATGATCGTCGGTATCTCGCATACCTAGTTCAACCTCGTTCGATAAGTACTCTTTTCGTTCCCGTGATATGTGATCCGTTGTGACCAAGTCACATGCTTGCAAGCTAATTGGATGACATTCCACCGAGAGGGCCCAGAGTATATCTATCCGTCATGCGGATGGACAAATCCCTCTTGATCCATGTGTTTCAACCAATACTTTCGAACACTTAATGCCACCTTTATAGCCACCCGATTACGGTGTGGTGTTTGATGTCATCAAAGCATCCATCCGGTAAAGGTGATATGCATGATCTCATGGTCGAAGGAATTAGGTTACTATGTATCAGAAAGCATATAGCAATTGAACTAATGAAATGACTTGATCTTTATGCTACGCTTATCAATAGGAGTATGTCCACCATATCATTCTCCTAACGATATGATCTTGTTGTTGATAACATCTCAATGTTCATGATATGGAAACCACAATCATTAATCAACCAACAAGCTAGTGAAGTATAGAGGCTATACTAGGGACTTCAAATTAGGTTTACAAATCACACAAGTATTAATGGTTTCCTTGTTAATACTATTATAGCATGAATGTAAACATTTATCATAAACACAAAGATATAATAATAACTACATTTATTATTGCCTCTAGGGCATATCTCCAACAGTAAATCCGTAGAGAACATACCCTTGAAGACCGACAAAGCTTAACAAGTCCAAACTTGTGGTTGATGTAGACGATCTCTTGCCGATCTCTAGATCGAGAGGAAGTCCTAGCGCCGCAAAACAGCAGCGCATCCGTGCTCGCACACACGTTCGAGGCACCGAGCAACCTCTGCCTCCTCGCTCCAGCGATGCAGCGGAATAACAACTCTTTCTTGACGAATATCCACCGGGAACATGTATCTCGCTAGTCCGAGACCATGAGGGATAAATTCTAGAGGGGGAGAGAGATCCTTCACGAGGAGGTGTGGTGTGAGAGGAGAAGAGGGGGGCCTTTTATAGGGGAGAGGGGGGCACCCAAGGGGCATGGCTCCCAGCCATGGGGCTGCCCCCACCTCTTCCACATTCATGTGGGTGGAGCTCCCACTCAAAATGAAAAGCCTCCACTCCCATTAAAAAGCCTCCACTCAAAAATCCACTCACATGCATTAAATTTCCACCAAATTTAATGCAAGCTCTCATTTAAATAAAACTCTTTTATTTATTTATTCAGAATTTTGTTAATTACTTTAATTAACAAACATTCACATAAAAACCCCTTGCTAGTATTCCATTTCACATGCAGAACCAGTTTCACAATTTCAAGCAAACAGTTTGATTGTCTAGTGAAATAAATTCTGCGCTTTCCTTTTCTTTTCGGCATGAAACTTTTGCTCCAATTGGATGTCGGTGTCTCTTAAGTGTGTCACCCTACGGTTCGCGAATAATGTGGACATGATCGAGACCCTCTCGGATCAATAATCGAGCGGGATCTGGAGACCCATATCTTGACTCCACACATTCAACGATGACTTTCTTGTGATCGTCGGAACCTTTTATGCTAGTATCTTAATCCTTTTGTTTCGCGATATATTACATGTCCAAGATTCGATCATCGGTATCTCCATACCTAGTTTGATCTCGTTACTGACATGCACTCTTTTCTCGTTCCCGTGATATAACATTCTAGTGATCAAATCACTTGCTTGCAAGCTAACCAATGTGATATCACCCAGAGGGCCCAGAGTATATCTATCCATCATCGGGATGAACAAATTCCACTCTCGATCCATGGGCCTCAACATAACACTTCAGTAGTTCTGAATCCATCTTTATAATCACCCTGTTACGGTGTGACGTTTGATGTTATCAAGAAACTCTTCCGGTGTTAGTGATTGACATGATCTCATGGTCTAAGGATTAGGATCACTTCATAAGATGTTATAGCAATATAAACTCAATGACTTTGATCGTAATGCTATACTTCGGATGAATGTTCATCACACCATTACACTAATGTTGTGACCTCGTTATTAACAACATCTAATGTCCATGATCAGGAAACTTTGATCATCTTGTTAATCAACGATCTAGTTTATAAGAGAGGCATAACTAGGAACTTCCTTTTTGTTTATTAAACACACATGTATTAATGTTTCCGTATTAATACAATTATAGCATGCAAAATAAACATTTATCATAAATAAGGAATACGATAATAACCACTTTATTATTGCCTCTCGGGCATATTCCCTTCACCTTTGCCACAGTACGCTTCCATATCGGCAGCCCTGAGCAAACCAAGCTATCTCCTGATATTCTATGACCCCTTCGCATGAGTTTTTGAGGTTACACCATCGAGTCAAGAATTCTCTATCTGTTTCATTCGTCTTCTGCTTGCACATTGCGAGCTGTTGCGGCCTGTTTGTCCTCTTATAGGTACTGGTGAAATTACTGACAAACATTTCCTCAAAATCTAACCAACAATTGATACTTCCTGCTGGCAAATTATTCAACCATACTCTGGCCGGCCCTTCCAACATTTGTGGGACGTATCTTACTGCTCATCTTAAATTTCCGCTAGCTATGTTTACTGCTGTGGCATAGTCGATTAACCAATCTTGTTGTTTCGTACTTCCATTGTACGTTTTCGTGACCCTTTCTAGCTGGAAGTTCAGAAGGGTAAGGTGGATGGAAGTTTGGCACGGGTGGTTCGCCTATGATCCGAGGTCCAAAACATGCCGGACCAGGTGGACCTTGCTCTTCTAATAACTCGGACCGATACAACCTGTCCAGTTTTAACCTTGCGTCAGTCGACGGCAAGTTTCTATAAATAACTCTCTCCTGTACCCCACATTGGTTGTGTCCACCATGCTCCGCATACTCCGTGTCCGAGTAACCATCATTGTATCTATCATTTGCTTGATTATGGTGAGCTGGTCTCGCCTCCGGTTCTTGCCGAGGCTCATACATCGGCTATGGATCTGGTGGAGGGTTCATCCTTCCTTCCGCCGGATTATTATTTTCATGATTTCCCCTTCCGAGGTTTCCATGCTCTTTGTTTGCACGACCGGGATTTCTATCTCCACTGTTACCTCGGCTCCCATTGCCTCTATTCTCATTGACTTTCTCGGCTACTGCCGGATCATATGGAACAATTTGCTTTTTTTTTCCCGAGGTCACCGCTCTATCTCTTTGCGCATTTTTTCCGGGTGAGGACGCTGGTGCCGTAGATAATGCGGGGGTTGCTCCTGCCGAATGAACCATACGCGAAGCTCCTGGCCTCGTCGGGTAAGCCCTAAGCATTTCCTCATTCTGCTGGTTCGCGATGCGCACCAGCTCATTTACTCTTTCTTGCTGTTTTTTCTGGGCTTCCTCGCTTAATCCTTCCAATTCCAGGGATGCGGCATTTGCCGCCCTGAGGTTCTTTGTCGGGGCACTATACCTCGGCAAGCCTAGATCGACTGAATCATCTGCACGAGCCTCATGCTCCTTGTTGATATCATTCATGATGTTCTTTCCTCTTAGTCTCAACTCATCGACTCGCTCAAGGGTCACATCTAGTTTGTTTGCCCTAGCATATTCTCGCAGGGTCCTGTTTAAGGATTCCCGCAAGGCCGACACCTTTTTTTGCCTCTACTAGCACTTTTTGTCTAGTTTCTTCTAGCTCCGCCTGTGCGTTTGTGGGGTCAAGTACCGGCGCCACAGGCGTAGTTATATTATCTATAGTTGCATGAAGGATATTTTCTGGCCTTTCTAGAGGTGTCCATCTTACCCTTGCCGCCTTCGGGGTCACATCCTGCACCTCTACTGACTTGGTTGCTGGTGGATCTACCTCGGTGGTTGTGGAGCTGCCTGCTTCGTGGCCACCTGTCCTCCTGTCGCCGGGTCCCTGCTTGGTCCGGTACCTGCTCCTGCTACTGGTGTCGGGGCCGTCATCATCACCTCGACGCTGCCAACGGGGCGTACTCCACGCGGACCGCTAGCAGCACCGAGGGGAGGCTCTCCTGCCTCAATGACTCGGTGCAGGTAGACGCAGGAAGTGTCTACGCCGACGTAGACCGTGTGAGCGCCCAGGTTGATGAAGATGCCGTTACGTGCGGAGGTGCTTTCCTCCTGAAGCTGCCGGCGTTATCGCTGACATAGTCCCAGATATCAAATCTTTGGACTAAGCCAGAGACAACCCGCTCGCCGATGGTGATGAAGTTTCCCGTCCGTATCTTGACTCCAGCTAGCACCGCTGCTGGCCCCACGGTGGGCGCCAACTGTCGTGGTGGTGGCACGGCAGATGCCATGGGTAGGCTAAAGTATGGGGACAATGGATGCTAGAGGGATCCGGGAAGGGAAGATGTAGTGATTTCTACACTCAAATATCCTGTAAGTAAATCTCTATTTCTATTCTCAAGAATTACAAGTGCTCCTAGAGCTATATCATAGAGAAGAAGAAGACTCCTACGCGAGCCTTTTGGTGTGGAATGAATCGATCCCCTCTCAGGATCCCGCGTCCCCCCTTATAAAGGGGTTCTTTGGTTCCTTTTAGGGCTGACGTGGCAAGCATATCCATGGAATATGCTTGTCCCAAAATGGTAACTCGACGGCCTCCTTTCCGTGTCCCCCTTCTATCGGCGGCAATGTTCCAGAGACCTTCACATGCGCGCCTCGGGCTTCCTCATTGTCACCTCTGTGACGTTTGTCTGCCCTTCTGCTACTCTGCTTCTTGTCCTTTGTGCTTGTCTCTGTCTAGATTCCTCTTAGCCAGTGACTAGGGTTTGACTATAGGCACATCCTTCTCCTGCAAGTTTCATGGTATTCGGCCTTATCTCGCATAACTCGGCTCGGCCTTCACCTGCATACAAGTTAATCAGCCTCATTCGGTCGACATACCTCATATGTCGGCCGAGTAAGGTGTTACTCATTCTACATTTGTCATGGCTCTGCTCATCTCGGCCGGATCTTACATGATTCGGCCGGCACAATCAGTAATTCGGCTTAAGATGAGGGAGACTCCTTTCGTCTTTCCCCTGTCTTGACCCTATCCGGGGTCAGCCCCCAACAATATATTTAGACAACTTTTTATTTATAGATTAAAAATGAATCTGTTCACTAAAAAAATATCTAGGTACATTCGTTTTACAAAACTAAAATATTTTATATTTTTAAACGGAGAGAGTACTACTTATTTTGGATATATGAGATCGGAACCGTATGTCTCCTTTGTATATTTCGAACGGAACATACTACTCTCTTCATCTCAAATTAGTCATATCTAGACAAATCCTGGGACGGAGAGAATAGTTTTTTAAAATATTGTCAGTTCATGTACTCCTTTCGGTTATATATGCACTAGTAGCTTCTTTGCAAGACAAGGAGAGGTCGATCAAGTTAAGGGTGGACAGCTCCATATATCCATCCGCGCCCCTGCCCGTACGGCCATTTTGACATGCAAATGCGTGCACCTCTCGCCATGTGCGCCACTCATCATTGCGTTGCATTCGCCGCCGCCCAACTTGTCTCTGCTTGCTCGTACTACTAATTACAATCTTTGATTTGCAAAATGCTGGCACGATCTAATTAGCTTCGTCTATCTTAAAAGTCAAGGTTATAGCGTTTTTTTTTTCTGAACTTGTCTGTGGTGGTATGCGTATCTGTACATGGACATCGCAATAGGTGTTTTAAAACAAGCACATCTACGATTGGCTGGCTGGCTGGTAGTGAGTTCAGGGTAGTTTATCACGCGAGAACCAAGAATTGACCGGTCGCGTAAAACCTGCGCGACTGCGTGTGTAACTCCGTATCTGGTCGGGTCAGGTCATGTGTCCACTATGTGAATTCAGAGTCTTCAGAAAATTTATCAAAGTTTGCTACTCTCGAAACAACCTTTCGTCCCGTTTTATAGATAAATAATCCATCTAATTTTTTTAAGCTCAAAGTTTGCTACTTTCTCCGTTCCAAATAATAAAGTGTTTTAGTAGCCTATTAAAACGTCTTATAATTTGGAACGAAAAAAGTAGATGGGTTATTTCGGTAGAAGTTTCACCAAGTGGGATAATAGGTGCCACAAAATGCACAACTGTGAGGCTAAAAGTGTAATTGTGGCAGTGGAGGGAGAGGGCGAAACCTCTAATCCCCTTCCCCCAACCACGAAACCGACAGAGGGAGGGGGGGAGGGGGCGAGTAGGAAGATCCGCGAGGAGCGCAAATCATTGTGGCAGTGGAGCGGTTATCAAAGATAGAAGTCGATGCGAAGAAAGCCCAGGAGGACGCACAGTTCAAGATGGAGATGGAGTTGGCGATTGCCCGTTCCTTGCAGCACCAGTAGAGGCGTGACGACACTGGGGGATGGCATGCAAGAAGAAAAGTGCCGCCGTCACTTTTAATATTTTGTAATTTTTAAGATACCTTTTGTTACCAGTGTGTATAAAAGTGATGTTTATGTCCAATTATGTAATGTTTTTATATGAAAACAACTGCATTATATCTTGCACGACGGTATAAGGGTAGTGTAATCATGCCCAGATTACACTTCGCTTAGTCGCAACACATGTTTCGATGAGTGGAGTGGCTCATCTTGGCTGGCGATTTGAATAAGAGTAGTCGTCCACTGTCTTCTCTATATCTTCTTATTCCCAGACTCTGTTGATCATTCTAACATCGAGCATGAGCACTGAGAGGTTGATGGATGCGCGTAGGCCTCCTAGGCCTGGCTTGCCACGGGAACCAGCAGCAGCCTAGAAGGCCAGCCGGTCAAGGTACGACCAGACCAGACTGGTTTTCTTCCTTGCATTTTTAGCCAAATTTCTGTTTTTCCATTTATATTTGCTCTCAATTCGATGATGATGTTTGCTTTCTATGTATCAGATTTTGGAATGGAGGTCAAATCCGATTTGGCGCGGCATTAACACTCATACGAAGAAGCAGTTTTTGTGCGGCCTGGTTTCGCGCTGCCGCGTGGCATTCAAGGGAACGGACCTCAGCCGTAGGTTCTTGGGTTACAATTTGAACATGCAAAGTGCGCGTTAGTCCAATGGTATGACCCGCCGCACTCACTCTTTCTGCACTGCTCTATAATGGCACTATGGTGGGAGCATGAGCTCCACAATGAGCTGCATGATCACGAATACTTCGACAGCCTGGAGGAAGCAAATCATGAGTTTGAAGGGGAAAACATAAGCTCCAACAGATGGATGCGATAAGGGTCAATTTAACTGATATCTCCAAAACCCACCGCTCCGTTACAGCCAGACTAGATGCCCTTTAATTGCCATGATTTGGATAGTTACTCTATATTATGGTCTGTAATATATACTAATTAATTGTCGAGTACTATGCAAATTAACCAGTTTGTAATAGTTGATAGCGTGGTTTGTTTTTCCCATGTGTTTATATATATATATATATATATATATATATATATATATATATATATATATATATATATATATATGTAATTAAGGATTACTTTCAAGTAAATTTCTAAATTTTCAGACCAAGCTCCGCACTTGTCTCGTTGTCTCACTCGAAAATATCCCCACCACTTTCGGCACTTAACTCGTTGTCCCAGCTTCGACAGACGTCGTCAAGCTTGTCGTGCAGATCCGTGTCCCGCCGCCTGCTTCTACCGTCGTGATGTAGATCCCTATCTCGCCGACTGCCAGGGCCGACTCTATATTTTGCGGGACCCTATGCGAGGTCATGGACCCCTATGACTAATATATATGTAAGTATATTTAAATATTTAGACATATATGTGTCTCATTTCATTTGTAAAATATCAAAAGTTAACCTCCAACCGTACATTCTTAGTCTAAAATTTCTATAAATAATTTTTTTTGCGAATAAAATTTCTATAAATAATTGTTAGTTATTTAAACAATGGCCACTACGACAGAAAAATAAAAAGTAGCAAAATATAACTAGTAGTATTCTCTGACAACATTACCAAGAATTGGGTATGGGGAGGTAGAACTTGAAGCAAGAAAATTATCAGGCACTTACTGAAATTTCTTAAGACATGAAAATTATGCTCTGTGTAGTTTCTACCAGTCTACTTCCATAGATTTAAAGGCATAAATTCAATTTAGTAATGTGAGATATGCGAAGGGTGAACAAGAAGAAGACAGAGATATTCTAGAAGCAACAAGACAGGAGAGTAAACTAACTTCTTCCTAGCTGGCCGCGGGCTGCTGGCCGGCCATGTAGTTGTGCATCGATCCGTTTAGTCTTCCACCGGAATCTGCAGAAGAGCAGAGTGAAATTGCCCTAGAAACCTAGACCACGGCGGCATGCGGTAGAAGGAAATGATCTACCGTTCGCGGTCGTCTCTTTGTCTTCCCATGGTGGACTGATTATTGTAGGGTTCGGCCTGCTAAGATGGGTTTGGAATTAGAGTTAACTTCTTTTCTTACAGGAGACACAGAAGTTGGGCTGCATGTCAACGTTAACAGCTAGTATGATCAACGGAGAGATTGCTATGGAGGTATAGAAGATGGCCCCCCTAGGTGCAGGGGCCCTAAGACGTCGCCATGGCGTCCATGGGTGTAGATCCATGTCCCGTCGCCTGCTTCCACTATCATCGGGCAGATCCCTGACGTACAGAAATTCAAGAGTGCCATGCATGCTTGTACAAGCCTGATCCTAGAGAACATGACTCTGACCTTAAACCATACGATTATGAAAACAAGGATATCCCTTACAAGTGCGACAATGTACTTTATTATGGAAAAATTTGGGATCTCTTCAGAGGATAAGATTTGCTAAACAAGGTGTTTTATTCTGTTAGGTTTATGCAGTACGTACTGTGAAACTGATAGCTTCCTATATCATATTCGTACATGTTGTAAACTTGTGATGATATTTGAAACATCATGTTGATGCTTATTATGATTATCTATGATTTCTGGTAACTAAGCTAACCCTAAATATAGAAACTGCAGGCTAAATCGTTGCGCCAAAAAAATTCATTGTCGGTACTAAAATTTGTACCATCCACAGGTATACAAGACACGACACCGAATTGTGCCGGTCATGCATAGTTGCCACAACACCTAGATAGTGCCGATCTACAATGGGCCACAACATTAAACACTTGTTGCCGCGGTAACGCTAGGTTGACAGATGACGTAGTGTCGTTACAAAAAGGTCTCATATGCACTTTTCCGGACGCAGTTATCCTTGACGCATTTTTTTGTCGCGCCCGACGTCCGTGTTATGCATGTGCTTCGGCGTCTATAAGCATCAGACCCGACGTCCGTGTTACAGTGTTTACTTATTGTACACTCCTACTTGCAAACGACAGCACCCACTAGTGGAAACGAGGGCTTTTGTTGATCCCGAAAATGGGCTTTAACACCGGTTCTTCTACGAACCGGTGTTAAAGGGGGGGCCGTACCAGCGTGGCCTCTGCGGCATTAAAGGAGCCCCCCCTTTAACACCGGTTCGTGGCACGAACCGGTGTTAAAGGTCCCTGCACCAGTGGCCCGCGCACCCCCCCCTTTAACACCGGTTCGTGGCACGAACCGGTGTTAAAGGGGGGCTATATAAGACACCACCCCAGCCCACACACACCCCACTCTTCCATTCTTTCACATTTTGGAGCCTAGCAAGAGGGTGTGAAGAGTGCTAGTTTGTGTTTTTTTCATATGCACTAGAGGTGTTCGGTGAAATGCCCGAGAGCTCAAAATAAGCTTTCTTGTTGATCTTTCCGTCTCGGTCGAGGTCGGCAACTATAGTTTCATGTGTCATTGATGTACTATATATATAAATGGTCATCTCCCTATTATTTTTTTGATATATACTACATATTAATGCAGATGAATCGGCAATGGATGTACGGTGACCGCCGCACTTCCGAGTACATTACGGGCCTCCAAAATTTCATCGTTGTGGCTAATGCAAACCGTGGTCACAATGGTTTTATGTGCTGTCCGTGTGTTCACCGTCGAACAAGAAAGACTACTCAAATACCAGAACCATTCACGCCCACCGCTTCGATCGGTTTCATGCCCAGCTATAATTGTTGGACCAAGCACGGAGAAAAAGGGTTGTGATGGAAGACAACGAAGAAGAGGATGATGAAAACTATCATAATATGTATCCTGAATATGATGATAATGCAACAGAGGTAGATAATGAAGATCAAGAGGGAGCAGATGGGCCCATTGATGACGATCTTGGTCGGGCCATTCTGATGCAAAGGAAGAATGTGAAACTGAAAAGGAGAAGGAGAAGTGGAGCAGATGTTAAAGGATCACAAAACATTGTTGTATCCAACTTGCGAAGATGGCCACAAAAATCTAGGTGCCACTTTGGATTTGCTGCAATGGAAGGCGAGAATGGTGTGACGGTAGCATTTTCAAAGTTGTTGGTAAAAATGAAGAATCTTCTTCCAAGAAATAATGAGTTGCCCGACGGTACATACCAAGCAAAGAAGGTTGTCTGCCCTCTAGGATTAGACGTGCAGAAGATACATGCCTGCATTAATGACTGCATCCTCTACCGCGGTGAGAAGTACGAGAATTTGGATGCATGCCCGGTATGCACTGCACTGCGGTATAAGATCAGACGAGACGATCCTGGCGATGTTGAGGGCGAGGCCCCTAGGAAGAAGGTTCCCGCCAAGGTTATGTGGTATGCTCCTATAATACCACGGTTAAAACGTCTCTTCAGAAATAAAGAGCATGCCAAGTTGTTGCGATGGCACATGGAAGACCGTAAGAAAGACGCGATGTTGAGACACCCCGCTGATGGGTCACAGTGGAGAAAAGTCGAGCGAGAGTACCCGGACTTTGCACGTGACGCAAGGAACTTAAGGTTTGGTCTAAGTACAGACGGCATGAATCCTTTTGGTGAGCAGAGCTGCAGTCACAGCACCTGGCCTGTGACCCTATGTATCTATAACCTTCCTCCTTGGTTGTGTATGAAGAGGAAGTTCATTATGATGCCGTGCTCATCCAAGGCCGAGGCAACCCGGCAACGACATTGATGTGTACCTAAGGCCATTAGTTGAAGAACTTTTACAGCTGTGGGCCAAACCAGGTGTACGTATGTGGGATGAGCACAAAGGGGAGCCATTTGACCTACGAGCATTGCTTTTCGTAACCATCAATGATTGGCCTGCTCTTAGTAACATTTCAGCGCAGACAAACAAGGGATACAATGCATGCACACACTGTTTAGATGATCGAAAGTGTATATTTGGATAAATGTAAGAAGGTTGTGTACCTAGGGTATCACCGATTTCTTCGAACACGCATCGAAGAAAGAAAGGCAAGCATTTCAAGCGTCTGGCGAACCGGAGGAAGCCTGTCCTCCGTCGGTGAGGAGGTATTTGGTATGGTCAAGGACCTAGAAGTAATCTTTGGAAAAGGTCTGGCAGTCTATCTGTTCCAAATGACGATGCGGACACGCCCATGTGGAAGAAGCAATCTATATTTTGGGACCTACCCTATTGGAAAGTCTTAGAGGTCCGCTCTTCAATCGACGTGATGCACGTGACGAAGAATGTTTGCGTGAACCTGCTAGGCTTTCTAGTGTATGGGATGACAAAAGATACACCGGAAGCACGACAGACCAGCAACGTCTGAAGGCCCTGAAGAGCCTATGCATCCCGAGAACGAAGGGTAAACGATGCCACTTAACTCCTGCCACTACGCTCTTACCAAAGCAGAAGGAAATCTTTTTGAATGTCCGAGCGATATCAAGGTCCCGTCGGCTTCTCGAATATAAAGGGAATAATAAATATGGCAGAAAAAATTCCAAAACCTGAAGTCTCAAGATGCCACGTGATTATGACACAATTGCTTCCGATTACATTGAGGGGCTTCTACGAAAATGTTCGAGTACCCATTGTGAAGCTATGTGCATTCCTCAATGCAATATCTCGAAGGTAATCGATCCGAAAGCCTACCAGGTTACAAACAGATGTGGCCCAATGTCTTGTCGACTTTGAGTTGGTGTTCCCACCATCCTTCTTTAATATTATGACGCATCTCTGGTTCACCTAGTAGAAGAGATTGCCATTCTCGGTCCTGTATTTCTACACAATATGTTCCCTTTGAGAGGTACATGAGAGTCTTAAATAAATATGTTCATAACCGTGCTAGGCGAAGGAAGCATCTCCAAGGGCTATGTAACAGGAGGTCATTGAGTTACGTGTTGATTTTATTCCGACCTTAAGGCGATTGGTGTTCCGAGAATCACGACATGAGGGACACCGCATGGAAAAGGCACCCTAGGATGTAAAGCAATGATATGTAGGACGGGCATTCTCTCAATCAAGCACACTACACGGTTTTACAAAGATCTATCTTGGTTGCCCGTATATCAATGAACACAAGAATTTAATACGCCTCAAACACCCGGGCGGTCGATGAATGGATTATAAGTGAACACATGGCGAGTTTTGGCGGTGGTGCAAAGACTTCTCACGAATAACACCACTGTTGGGATCAAATTTGTACTTGTTGGCGGGACACCGTCTTCGTTGTATGTACTTTCCAAGGGGCCGAGATAAATGGGAATACATTTTACACGATAGGCCAAGATAAAAAGAGCACCAACCAAAACAGTGGTGTCCGCTTCGATGCAGCAGAAGACAATGGGCAAAAGACCACGTATTATGGGTTCATAGAGGAGATATGGGAACTTGACTATGGACCTAATTTTAAGGTCCCCTTGTTTCGATGCAAATGGGTCAAGCTAACAGGAGGAGGGGTTGAGGTAGACAAGAAGTACGGAATGACAACGGTGGATCTCAACAATCTTATGAAGAACTTAGACGAACCATTCGTCCTAGCCAATGATGTGGCTCAGGTTTTCTATGTGAAGGACATGTCCTCCAGACCAAAAAAAAAAGAAAAAATATGCAAACGAATACATCATATGATGAGCCAAAGCGTCACATAGTTCTTTCAGGGAAAAGAAACATCGTGGGAATCGAGGACAAGACAGACATGTCAGAAGATTATAATAAGTTTGATGAAATTCCGCCCTTCACAGTGAAAACTGACCCAAGCATTCCGTTAAGTAAAGAAGATGCTCCATGGTTACGTCTGAAGCGATCATAAGGAAGGGCATATGCCAAGAAGTTCATGCTCATATTATGTAACTCTAGTTCATGTTTTTAATATTAATACATGTCTTGAGTGTTAGTCATGTTTTGTGGATGGACCGGGACTATGAGAAGAAGTTGTCCCGATTCGTACTTACCATTAAGATCTGATCTCCAAACGCGCGCGGTCACATATTAGGGAGTGCCTCTATGACCAGTTTCTTGGAGATGCCGGAGGACTAGGCTCCGTCGGCATCTCCCTGAAACTGGCCGTAGTGGTGTCCCTGCTCTCGAAAACCATCTTGCAGCTTTGTAACTTCTCTAACTAGATCAATACACCAGGGAGCTAACTAATTTCACATATTAGGGAGTGCCTCTATGACCAGTTTCTCGGAGATGCCGGAGGATTGGGCTCGTCCATCTCCACGAACTGGCCGTAGTGGTGTCCTGCTCTCGAAAACCATCTTGCAGCTTTGTAACTTCTCTAACTAGATCAATACACCAGGAGCTAACTAATTTCACATATTAGGAGTGCCTCTATGACCAGCTTCTCGGAGATCTTGGGAGGATCTGGGCTCCGTCGGCATCTCCCTGAAACTGGCCGTAGTGGTGTCCCTGCCTCAAACTGGCTGGAGGACTGGACTCACAAGGATGCCTATTTATAGTACAAGCAGCTCGACATAGTGTTGACACTTACAAAATAATGTCGACACTCACCCTATTATTAGTCGGTTGGTGTCTCCAACCGGGACTAAAGGTTCATCTTTAGTCTCGGTTGGTGACACCATCCGGGACAAGGTACACGCCGCACGACATAATGTCGACATGCACTCACCCCTATTATTAGTGCTGACTCGTGTTTTGTCCCGGTTGGTGTCTCCAACCGGGACTAAAGGTTCATCTTTAGTCCCGGTTTTGGTGTCTCCAACCGGGACTAAAGGTTCATCCCGCCATTTTTCTTCCCGCCATTTTTCTTCCCGCCAGTTCTTCCCTCCAGTTCTTCCCGCTAGTTCACTATATATATATGTAGGGGTTGGCCTCCATTTTCATTGCACATCTCTAGACTCATATCTGCAACTTCATCACTCTTTCCCATGGCTTCCACCGTAGCACTAACCCCTAGGGAGGCGGAGGCGCTTTGCGCCTCGAACTACCCCTGCCCGTCGGGCTACTGTGTCCCCGTTGGCTGGATGCTTAGCGTCGGAGGTGTGCCGGTTCCTCCTGTCCCTCTAGGTGTGGCGCGCCGGATGGCCATCACGAACCACTACTACTTCGAGCTCACGCCGGAGCAGCGGAGGAATCCCAGATGGCATCCCGACTATTTCCCTACTTGGGAAGCCTTCTTCGTGGATCGGCATGAGAGGGCGCTCGCCAGGCACGAGGAGGACGGCCCACCTCCTCCTAACTTCAACGAGGCCGGCCGTCGGCTATGGTGGCGCAGTCGGACTCTCCAGAGCGTCATGGCCTATGACACTGCCGCCGACTCTAACCCCCGTCTGCGCTACCCTCAAGTCCAGCCCACGCGCTACCCTCAAGTCCAGCCCACGCGTACTCTCCAGAGGTTCAATTACGGCGACCCCGGCAGCGATGACGGCGGCGATAATGACGACTACTGGCGAGTAGTATTATTACAGTGTGTAGGAGCATGGTGAATCACTCCAACATTCCGAAACAAGTTCGGCCGATTGTTACTTAATCTGGCCATGTATCTTAATTTTCAGTTCTTTTATGTATCTTAATTTTCAGTTCCAGTTCGGCCGATTGTTACTTAATCTGGCCATGTATCTTAATTTTCAGTTCTTTTATGTATCTTAATTTTCAGTTCCAGTTCGGCCGATTGTTACTTAATCTGGCCATGTATCTTAATTTTCAGTTCTTTTATGTATCTTAATTTTCAGTTCTTTTATGTATTATTCATATTTTTCTGAGTTGAAATGAAAAAGATATGAATTTTCTAAATTCATATCATATTTTTTGAATTAAAAAAGCCCCTTTAATGCATGAAATAAGTGTTTATTTATTTTAAAAAATTTCATGTAAAGTAAATATACAATGATTTACATGAATGGATAGATATTATTTTTCTGAAAATTATGATATATTATTCATATTTTTCTGAGTTGAAATGAAAAAGATATGAATTTTCTAAATTCATATCATATTTTTTGAATTAAAAAAGCCCCTTTAATGCATGAAATAAGTGTTTTAATTATTTTAAAAAATTTCATGTAAAGTAAATATAAAATGATTTACATGAATGGATAGATATTATTTTTCTGAAAATTATGATATATTATTCATATTTTTCGAGTTGAAATGAAAAGATATGAATTTTCTAAATTCATATCATATTTTGAATTAAAAAGCCCTTTAATGCATGAAATAAGTGTTTTAATTATTTTAAAAATTTCATGTAAAGTAAATATAAAATGATTTACATGAATGGATAGATATTATTTTTCGAAAATTATGATATATTATTCATATTTTTCTGAGTTGAAATGAAAAAGATATGAATTTTCTAAATTCATATCATATTTTTTGAATTAAAAATGCCCCTTTAATGCATGAAATAAATGCCCCCCTTTAACATCGGTTCCAGACAGGAACCGGTGTTAAGAGAGCATTATTCGTTTCACACCCACTTTAACACCGGTTCCGACACGAACCGTGTTAAAGGGTAATATCTTGTGAAGCTTCTTTAACATCGGTTCGATCACGAACCGGTGTTAAAGGGGTGTATTATTTCACCTTACCTTCCCTTCCTTTCTTCCCCATGAGCGGATCGATCTCGTCTCGCCCGACCCGCCGTCTCGCCGCCGCCGCTTCGGAGCTCCCCCGACCCGCCGTCTCGCCACCGCCGCTTCGGAGCTCGAGGTCCGCCGCCCCCGACCCTCTCTTCCCCGCATCCTTCCCCTCCCTCTATGTCTCCACACGACGGTGGCCGAAGGTCGCTGCGGCGGGTACCAGGGAGGAGGCCGACGGAGGACAGACGACGCGGGCGCAGCGGCGACCGTAGGCGGTGTCGGGTCGACCTCGCAGAGGGCGAGCCGGGCGGTGGCGCTGGAGGGCGGTGGCTGAGGGCGCGGTGGCGGTGGTGGAGCAGGCGGTGGCGGAGGGCCGTCGACTTCAGATTGGCGGCGCAAGGTTGGCGTGGCGAGGCCGTGGTCGGGCTTGGGCTTGGCGTCGGGAAGTGCGAGGCGGCGCCGTCGGCGGTGGCGGCAGGCGTCGCAGAAGGAGGTGTGGGAGGCCCGGGCGGTTGGCGGCGAGGACGAGCGGCCGAGGGCGAGGCAGGCGCGCGGCCAGCGAGCTCATCGAGTGGCGACGGAGAGGTAGGCGAAGCGGCGGGCGGACGGCAGCGGAGAGGAGGCAGCGGCTCGCCGGGCAGCAACTATAGGAGCTGGCGGGGTGGGTCGACGGCTGGCGGAGGTGGATGCAGGGAGTTCGATGGGAGGTGCGGGTGACGCTCGGAGGTGGGAACCGGCGAAGCGAAGAGGGGAGATGCGGCAGGCGGCAAGTAAGGAGGGGAGAGGAAGAGCGGCGGCGGACAGAGGCGCCATGGCGGCGGTTGTTGAGCGGAGGACAAACCCGTGAACCACGCCGAGATGCTAAGGTCTACCTCATGGATCCAAGAACACGGTGGGGCTCCGTCCGTGTGCACGACGGCCGACGGCGGCAATGGGAGGCTCTCGGCGCGAGCTCGAACCAGAGAGAGATGGGAGGATTGGAGAGGTCCTAGAGGACCGTGAGCTCACCCTTGACGCATAACTTATTTCACCTTCCCCTTTTCTGTTCCTCCAACATTGTCGTTGTATCTTGTGATTGCTATATTAATATAGCGGGGCGCAAGCCTATTTCGAGGAGCCCTGACCATCTCGCTCTCTTCCCCGTGCAGGAGCGTCTCGCCGCCGCCGCTTCGGAGCTCGTAGGCCACGCCTCAACGCCGACGCCGCCCGCCGCCCGACAAGCCCGCCGCTAGCACCGCCGCCCGATGAGACCGCCGCATCCGTCCGACGAGCACCGCTGCCCGACGAGACCAACGTCACCCCACCGGTGAGCGCCACGTGTCTGCCACGTGTGTGATTGCTGACTCAGCCTGATTAAAACTTGTTTGCTCGATAAATTGTACTACATGCATAGATTAAAACTTGTATACAAATTGGACCTCTGACTCATTTGTGTATTTATTTGTGTATTTTGGTATGAATAATATGTATATTTGTGTATGAATCCAAGTCCACTTGAATGTTTACACTCTTACTCTAGATAATATTATTGTTTTAGAAACTATGGATCCACTTAGTAGAAACCTTGAAGAAGAAGAAATAATGGAGAACATTATTGATGAGGACACCTCACAATATCTGAACTTGGAGGGACATGACGACGACAGCTCAAGTACTAGTCATGGAGAAGATGAAGACTCCGGTGAACGCATCGACTTGCATTTTCTTGACGACGACAACTCAAGTACTAGACATGACGATGAAGAGATCAGATTTTCTTGTGCGAAGACGACGCGATCGACTTCAACATTCAAGACTTGCATTTTCTATTCAATCAGAAGTAACTCGACAAATCTGCCATCAGCCTTTATTGTGTGTAAGTACTATTTCTTTAATTTTTATCTCATCTCATTCACTTCATTAATTGCATGTATATATATATGCTCACCATATATGTATATACTATTATGCAGGAAAAAGGTTATGGAATGCATGAAAGGAGGCCCTTTTGACATTGGGTTCGTTGACCCAAATAGAGTTCATGAAGAAGTGGTAAGAGACAAACCCGGGCAAATAGAAGATTACTTGCTAAAGTCTTTACTGAGACAACAAACCAAAAGGGAAATACTATTGCCTTACAACTTCTCGTGAGTACTGTTACCCTCTCTCTTGTACACATTCTGTTTCGGCTTACTCGATGTTAAGTGTAACTGATGATGAGTTATGCGTGCGTAGGTTCCACTTTATTCGCTAGTCATTCAACCCGACTCAGAAAAGTCCTTATCATGGACTCGTTACGAAAAGAAAAAGAGCTATGGGCAGACTTTAGAGAGATGCTCCAGAGGTAATTTCAATCATATTATCGCACTAGATCGGCAACTTTCGTGACAATAAGTAATTAATTACTCCTTTATCCATTTTCTTTGTCGGACAGGGTTTGAAAATGTTCACGGCAGGGCCGTGGGTGAATGGTCGGAAGAACTAAAATTTGTAGACCAAAATGTAAGTAATACTAGCTAGCTTCCAATTCCATTATATCATGCTTTATTGATTATTATTTTGATTGAACTCTCTATTCTCGTAAAGTGCGCGCATCGGGACACGACAATAACTTATGTGGGTACTATGTTTGCGAATTCATTACAACACGATATGTGACAGGCCAAGCCGCACTAGAACAACTTAGAGTAAGTAAACAAAGTCCACAACATTATTTTATTACCATCAATTGTGTTGAGTTTTATTCTTATATATATATTGACCCATTCTTCATATATATTCAGATCGAGCGGATGCGGGACCAACTCCTACCATTTGAACGCATACGAGCCATTCAAGAGGAATTGGCGGGGTTCATACTTGATGAGGTCGTCACGCCTGGCGGAGATCTCTTTAGATATCCACCAAAATGAACGATGACCATGTATGTGCCGATGTGATGTATGTGCCGATGGCGATGTTTGTGTATAATAATAGTTGCTTAATTATTCATGTACTCGTATGTACCGATGACGATTTATAAGTATACCGCTCGATCGATTTCTCGCTCCCCCCTCCCGCAAATACGCCCGAGCAGGCGAGTAATGCGGCGAGATTTAGGCCGTTTTCTGCCGGCGAAAACGCCTAAATCTCGACAGCAACTCTAACACCGGTTCCAGATATGAACCGGTGTTAAAGGGGGGGGCTGAGGCCTGCGGCAGCCCCACGTGCGCCACCCTTTAACACCGGTTCGTATAAGAACCGGTGTTAAAGGCCCCCCCCCTCTAACACCGAACCCTCAACAGCGGTTGGGGAACCGCTGTTAGAGGGCCCTCCCAACCGGAGTTAAAGGGGGGGCTCTGCACTAGTGACCTTACGACAATATAAAATAAAAAAATATGAAAATAAATTTTTCATTTCCATCTCCCCAATTGAGCATTTTATGTTTGCTATTCATGGGATGCATTTGACTTGAGTCCGTATAACATGTAGACTACTAAAATTTGCATCTAAAATTTATTAAAGGAAATGTTGTATCTTAATTTAGTGATTGCATTTGTCACCATAATGGCAACATCCAATAACACTAAGCTTAGTAAATAAGGCTCCAGGATTTTCACTAGTTTAAGGCTACTCTTTTTTGTCTCCCCATATGTAATTGTTTAGGGATTATTGAAAATCTTTTCCTCGCTTGATCCTTTTGAAATGTTGTTTCTAAAAATATATATCAACAAATTAAGACTTATTTTGCAATTATTGAATTGAGTTGCATTGTTTTACCTTTTGAAATTATAGTTGAATATTACATTTTTATCACTCTTAATTTTTACTGAGAGCATTTTAGTTATATTGTCGTCATTTCAAGTTTTGTCATTTTTATACTTGATCGATAATAAGCAATCGAACACCTAATGATTAAAAAGTCCGGACTAGATTGTGGTTATCCACCACATTAACAAATGGAGTTTAGTTGATAGAAAAAAACAAGTGATGCATTTGTCGTGTAAGATAATTAACATAGTTTATGCTTTATTGGATCACCAAAAAGTAAAAAAAAACAAATGTTCTTAACCAATACAACCACTTGGTCCACCATAATAGAAAATGTAGCCCTTATTAATTATAACTGTGAAGTCTGTTTCATTGTAGCAGTCTGGCTTGTCAACTAAAGGGATCATGTGAGTTGTAATTGGATCCCAAGCATGACCTTTAGAATCATAGATCTTAACGTGCTTAAAGTATGCACATGTCTTATCATCTTCATCATCAGGGAAGTGACCGCTACCCATTGGAGGACCTTGCGTGTTTCTTAGGTAATTCACGAATCCAGACAATGCTTGTATTTGCAATGTTCCGGGGCAAAGCTCGCCTGGAAAATGCCCCAACAATGAAGGGGCGTCTAAGTCGTGTCGATACAATACCCAGTCTTTGGAGTTTGGATCCTAAATACAATCAACAATGATGGATGATCATAAACAAAGATTTTCATGCAACATAAACCTAAAGATCCAGGTTTTTCATTTAATTATTGGATAATTAATTATCTACATTCATATAATTGTTTTTCACAAAAAGAAAAGATTTGCATAATTATTTGTTCGAATAGATACCATGGTAAAGAATATCTATACAATTCTCTAAATATATTTGTTGTATTCTGAAGAAAAGTTTAACATGGTTGTCTACTTAGTGAAGTGAGGTTCTTACATACATATATACATCTAAAGGGGTGGTTAATTGATTAATTAACATAATTATATATTTTTAACCTTACATTGAAAATTTAATAGAAGTAATATAATAGGATATGCATGCTTTCTACTACTCTTCCTGAAAAAAGTATTCCAACATGTTACTAGCCTTACATATATATATATACAAATGCAAATTCATAGATAATCTATATTAGGACAAAGGGGACACCTTGTTTAGGCTAAGCCTAATGTAGCGGTCAGCTTCACCATACGATGATTGAGGGGCCACGGCTTGGCCAGGCAGTAGTGCAGCTCCACTTGCAGGAACAAATCCTGTGCATTGTAGGTTGTAGCAGCCTGGCGATTTGGTGTCCTTCTGAGCAATGAAAAAAAAATGAAAATGTATTATTGTGGATGTAGAAAGATCTGTATTTAGTCGAGCAATGACTTTAAGGATTTAAAAAAGATGGTTGAATGGTACACCTCTGGAGTTTGTATTTTATTAGAAAGGAGTCGTCTACACTTACTGTTGAGTACGTAAAGAAGCGAACATCTCTATTATGGTACAAAGAAGGAGAAACCTGCAATATAAACCCCAGGTTAAAAAATACATAACATCATCTTGAAAAGTAGTTGGGATTAACAAAATGATTGATATGTTTTTACGTGAAATCCGGCTTCGATTAAGCTATATTTTCCTTCATATTGACAATAGATCTGTATGGCAGCTCCAGATTCTTGAGAGTATTCTTGATTTTGGGAACCCCATATACTCATTTCAGCTCGAAGACCATAAGCCTTTCCAAGCTCCGTGTGCAACATTGCATACTAGTGATATAAAGGTATAGATCAAAATAGTGAATAGTTAGAAAATAAACAATAGAAAAAAATTAAATAACAATCATGGGAGGGTTTCTTGTCATGAATACGACGTTCTCCTTTGTGGTGCTCCGGGTCAGGGTTTTATTATTATTTGGTACTTTCAAGCTGGTCAAGACTTTCGTACGTAATTGTTGGCTTGCTCGTCCATGAGGTGCAGGATCATGTCGTCGTAGAGGAGGCTTTAGTAGCATAGCATAATCTTGTTCTCAAGGTCACATGCTTTGTTGGTTGTGTAATATCATGCGCTCCATGTGGGGTTAAACTAGGCGTTTTTCTCATGTCGGGATGTGGAACACATGCTTGATGAGTGTTGCCATATACTATATAAGGATTAGTCTTAGGAATATATGTATTGATTGTCTCTCCCAAGCCCATTGCATGTTGGTGTTTGGTGGCTCCAGGGGTGGTAGTACTTCGCTTGGCTGCTTCTTTTGGTGGTGTCTCGTTTCTTCTATAGACTTGGTTAAAGTAGGGCCTTTCTCGCACATCCGGATGCATGACATGTGATGCTATCTAAGTGATTCATGTTTGGATTACTCTTCAGCGGAGCATGGTTGATATTTATGTGTTACAAGCTTTGCCATTTTATTTATAGGTCTTATATCGAAGTTCATCTAGGTTTATGTCATTGCATCTAGTTTTCTCTTTTATTCTAACTAACTACAACCTATACTCTTCTTGCATACCTCCCTCTTCTAGAGATACATAGAAAATTAAGTGAATAGAAAAATCAGTTACTCCTTTCTACTTAAAAAATGGCTAAAAATTTGGCGCTTGGAAATACTCTCTCCAATCCAAATTAATGGACCAGATTTGTCTCAGATGTATCTAGACACGTTTTAGTGCTAGATACATCTGAATCTAAACAAATCCGAGTCCATTAATTTGGATCGGTGGGAGTATTAATTGTGCATAGGTAAGCCAAACTTTAAAAATCCAACTTTATAAATATTTGGATTTAATATATTTAAAACGATATGCATAAATCAATTAATATAAATAAGTATAATATGTAAAATGGTTGAGTTATTTACGTTCTCTTATATAAATTATGCTCAAAGTTTTTGATTTGTAGAAGCTATAGATGGCAACCTTATGGGAATTTGGGGAAGTAGTATGATTTAGTACGGTCATTCATGCATGTGTACTTACACTATTGTTTCTATGCTATTTGACTATATGTGATGCTTTGGTTAGAAAATCTAGTGACTTCGCATTTGTGTTTATTGCATTTGCATGGTGTATGTGGTATATGACATGTGTGAGACATGAATACTGGCAAAGGAATCCACAAGAATTACACAAATATAGAGAGAAGGAGAGGTAGAGGGAGAGATTACATGTGAAATAGTGTCACTCATATCATCCGGAAATTTGTTTCTTTGTGTGAACAGTAAAGGTGTGGGTCTTGAAAGAGTAGTAATCTGCAAAAAAAACATAGTTCTACATAATTAACATAAATTTTGTGCCAAGATCCAGAAAGATACACATTTCTTCCGACATGTTCTGTCAATAATATTAACTTGGACATACAATTCAGTAAGAATAGTTATGACTAAGTGCAAAAATTGGTACCATCAGAATTACACGGTCAAGTAGATCCAATAACATGAAAAAAATACTTAGAATTTGGAAATATTTTGCATGTGTTGAAAGCGCTAAATGTAAGTTTTTACCTTCCCATTCTTATGTAGATTGCCACCAACATCTATTGATGCGGCAAAAGTGAGGTAGCATGGTGCCAATGAAAAACAAAGAAAGATTGATATAACGACATAGCAACAACCCATGGACACAACAAATAGTCTTCCTTGAAAGAAACTAAGAATTATGTGGTTCCTTACTTCCTTGGTTACTTGTATGTCTTTTGATAACCAATATATGGAGTAGAGCAACTCCTAATTTATAGAAATCTTTTGATTGCTTCCTGCAAATGGTTTAGTCGACATTTAATGAATACCGTTTTGATGACATATAATTTCTTTATAATATGGATGTATATCAATTGTTACATCAATGTGCAATAATGAACTTTATTTACATCCAAAGAATGGCCATGTGATGGATAGAAAAAATTGCTCCAAGAAAGTTCATAATTAATGTAATTGATGATATCCAATTAATCTTCTCACGTCCAGAGTTATCCCAATCTTCGACGCTGTCAGCTCTCCCCACGAACCAAGACGCCAAGATACTTCCACGGACGAAGGGGTCACCGGCGAGGGCGCCGAACAAGGCGGCACGTTCCTGGCCTTCCCTATCGGGTCGGAGCAGATCAAGCCTCAGTAACTGTTTCCTCGTCCAACAACCGGCAACCTCTGAACTCCTTCTACGTCGTCCCCGACGGGCGCTCTACACGTCCACCCAGCCGCATGGGGACAACACCAAGTGTGGCACTTACCCGGGTAGGCACAAGACCAAATCGAGTGGCTGTATGCAAATCAGGCGCCTCAAACCCTTGGGCTTATGCTCTGAATTTGGGTGTGCGCACACTCCTAGCACAACCAGCCACACGACAGAGCTCACAATCCATGAGCTTCTTCTATAAATCTATCTCTCTTGTTCAAAAGATTTAGTTTTACTACTTTTTATTCATGGTTTGTTCAATATCCTTCCCTGTCACCTATAAAGGGCTTCTTTTTTTTTGAGAAAGACACATGGGAATGTATGGTTAAGTGTGTAGTGTATTGCTCACCCAGTTTTCAGTCACAGCGGTTTCAGTTCAGGTTGCAAGCCGTACTGAAAACATATGAACGTACTACTTCATACCCCCACAAACTTTGCAATGACGGCTAGGGGGTACTGGATACATAATTTTTAAGTGACAATACTTGCTTTTCTATAGATGCCCAATGGAAAAATATTTCTCCTAGACTAATGTGTTAAATATCTTGACCAGAGATAATGGAAAATAATAATGGTGCAATTAATTAGAATAAGTGTACTTCTTACAGACCGGAGCTATCGAGCAACACATGGCTGGGCACACACATGTTTTTGTTACAGAAAATGTACTGCAATTTTATAAGTTATAGCCATTCTTGACATGGCTAGCAAATTTTTATACATGTTTTTCTACACTTTTATCAAGATACCGACCGTCCGGGCTGCTATCCTCCTTTTGATTGAGTGCGATGACGAGGCGTTGCAGGCAAAATAAGGAGGTGCATGTGGGTTAATTTTACACTACCCTTCTTAGCAAGAATAAAACCTCATCATCATGGTAGAGTATTTTTGGGAAACGGTATTTGAGGGGATTGAAAAGTATTAGGTGAACACCAAATTCCTGTATATCCCCATATTTTTTAGGAATAAAGTACCGGAGAAGAAAACAAGCCCTAAGTGTTTGGGATATACGGGGATTTTGTGTTCAACTAATACTCTTTTATCTTCAAAAATATTCTTTCCTAAAAATACTCTATCTGAGAGGAGTGTAAAAACATGAAGAAGTTGTGGGATATCCTGGGATTATCCCGGCCACCCAGTGTGGTAAACGAACTACGGAGATTTTACGAAAATTGGAATAATCTCCTGATCCCCGAGAGAAGTAAACAAGACCTAAAAAGATTAAAATCCCTTGAGTTAATTAATGAAGCTTTTTACCTCCAAAAAAAAGGATACGACGTGCTGTGCGGCTGCATACGGGGATTGTATCACATGGGTAAAACCCATTTTACCCTTCTAGAAATTGGGTATTTCCCGTACCCTCCCCGAAAAAGAAAAACCACATACGGCTTGGGGTCTCTGTCTTATCTAAGACCGTCCCATCATGCTATAACAATTGTGCACTGACTTCTGAATGTCACAAAAACACCCCTCACTTATTGTGATTTTTAACCTATCAGGTCCTATTGTTTTGGACAATATAACCCAAGTTTGTACTTTATCACATTCTGCGGCTACCTACGTCCCTGAACTCGTTCTGTACGAACTGTGTTGCATGATTACTTCATTAGCTCCAATAATTTGAGACTCCATTCAATCAAACTTATTTATTCTGACAAAGTTTTGAGCATTACACATAGTCCATGCTCATTCCAAAAAATCATTAACATATACAAGAACCTAAATGGGAAATGGGTCCGGATCCAAGTACTTTATCACAGTCTGTTATCACTGAACAAATCCATTATTTTTTTATTACTGCTAATTATAACCTGAATCTTAGAAACCATGAACAAATCATGACGATCAGATCTGTGATTCAGAAAAGCAGAACTAAATCATGCAGGTTCTTATGCACTACATACAAGTCACTGAACTAGAACTACGTCTTGATACAACAAGAGATTTCCTAATAGTTATGTGAAATCCTCGAGAAGACAAACGTATCTGAGAAGCAATGGAGGTTCACCAAGATGGAAAATTCGTTGAGCGAAACCATCCACAACGAACCATCAAAAAACATTCAGATTTTCCGAGATTCAGAATCAGAAGGGAATACTTATGAACAAATTACAGGCCCTAAAGCCAATGGGAACGGACACATCTTGGGGTGGCCACGAAACTAGTAATGATGGGGAGAATTTAGCCAAGAAGATAGGTAGCGACGTAGCAGAATTTCACCAATAATATTCTAGGGTCTCCTTAGGTAGACGTACCTTTTTCTGGATTAGTAGATTGCGATGTGCAGATGTCGATTCTGCTGAAGCCGCATGGTAGGGTGGACGCAAGAGGCACAGTATGCCTACTATAGCCACAAAAGCCATCGGGTGTATGAAACAATGCTTCCTTCTCCAAGAGTTCATATCGTGTGGTACCATACATATGGTCCTTAGGAGAAATTTATAGAGGCGAATAGGCTACATATTATTGACATCATTTAGTACTCCGGCATCAATATCCCAATCTCTACCAATAAAATCCATTTCCAGCGGTGTATACATAATAGCGTATCTTCTTCAAATTAAGGTCTATGATTTATGTTGCTATATATCTTTGATATTGATTACACATTTAATCCCAGGATATTACTACTCCCTCGGTACTAAAAAAAGGTGTCACCGATTTTTCTAGATTCATATAACACACTAAAACGCGTCGAGATTCATACGAACCTAGATCTCTGACATCACATTTATACTCACATAGGTACTCCCTCCCTTTCAATGAATAAGGCATATTCGTTTTACATGTTTTTTCGTTGACTTTTTTTCTTTTGCGATTGAATAGCTGCATTTCATTAATTAACCACACCCAATGACCCAAGTCTGAATCCATTACAATACGTTGTTCAACAAAACTAGGAGGGATACTAAACCTTTACACAACTTATTCATGCAGCCTTCTTTTGACATACGATGTGCATCGTCATTAGCAGATCGCTCCATCGAGCGTACCAAGAACTGGTTGAAGTCGTAGAGGAGGCTTTTTTATCTCTGACACTAAAGGACCATAGGCAGATCTATCCGTGCCATCCGCCTTGAGCTTCGCCCGACCACACTACTGTCTCCAAGATGATCCTCTTCACCTGAATTTCCTTAGCCACTTGTAACCCTCGTCGGCATGCCATTAGCTCGTTGACTAAGAATTACTTAAAACATATAAAAATTATTAATATAAAATTAGCATCATTAGAAAGTGTTTTTAATACGAATCCGACGATAGTGATTATGTGCAATATGATCTAGACCTTGTTGCTTTAATTTTTTTGATCAAAGTTGTCTTGCAATGCGTGTGTGCTTATTCACTGAAACGGAGGTAGTATCATACTACGCACTCGGACAACAGAACCCTCCTGATTTTTATCCTCGCTGACCCGGGATCTGGTGCTCAAAAGGTACATGGGAAATATGTGCCTAAATTCTAAACCCAAACTGATGGTTGTAAAATACAACCATTTCTCTCTATGTTTAAACCTCATATTATTCAGAATAATTGCTAAAATATCTCGGTAGCATTGCAACTAATGACTAATTATTGTATAGGTGCGCAAATCATTTGCTTGATCTTTCTATGGTAGAAATGGACATTCTTATGGTGAAATCTGGAGCATTTAATGAAGAATTACGAGTTTCCAACAATCCCAAGACAAAGAGGCCACAAAAAAGTCGTCCGGACGCTTTGACGAGCATCGGTACGGGCAAGTACCACCCGTATCATGCGCTCATACGAGGTGTCGTCACCTTTGCCTGTTCAACAGAAGCAACTTTCGTGGAGGCGTATATATAAGAATCATATCAGAGTTGCAAGAAACCCTAACACGAGTCTGCAGAAACACATCTGAGGAGAGGAGATCCAGTGCTGCCATCGCCATCGCTATAGTCATAGTCCTCTACTTGTAATCTTGATCTCATCACGATTGGCGGCTGAAGGCCACTATATTCATAGTCCTCTACTTGTAATCTTGATCTCATCACGATTGGCGGCTGAAGGCTATGAAAATACTGCCATTTCTCTCAACTTTAAAACTTATATTTTTCAAATACTTGATGAAATATCTCTCTAGCATGCCACTAATGACTAATTAATGCATAGATATGCAAATATTTTGCTTGTTATTTCTCTTTGCAGAAATATACACTTTTATGGTGAAATCTAGAGCAATTAAGCAAGAATCATGAGTGCCAATGTCAACAACCGGATTTTTAATCCCAGATGTCTGTTATGCCATATATCGCAATCCTAGGATTACCATTTTTGCGAGACATAACAGATTGGATAACTCAGTACATCATCCATTACAAATCATACATAAGGTCTTACACAAATAAGGATCACATGATCCAGTTATTAATACATTCAAGCAGTGGAATAACGTAATAATAACGATAGCGTAGGCGAGGCTCCATCTTTATGGTCACAGGAAATGCTGACGATGGGAGATGATCCTAGTTGTCGTAACCTTCCTGCGGTCCATCCTCCTGATATTCCTCTTGATAGTCTGGCCACGGGAATAGCCAGGGACAAAGCCATGATTACTCTTTAAGTAGTCGCAAACTAATACTAACAAGTGAAGTGGTTTTGAGTAGGAAATACTAAGCTCTAAGTTGTTTTGCAAAAAGCCAGATTTATCTCTACTGAGTTCAGAAGCAAAGAAAACTAGTTGAAATTTTTATAACACCTAAGTGGGAACTTGAATTTCATATCACAACCCTGTTGTGGTCAAGTCAAAGTCATGATTCATTTCACAAGTCATTTTGAAAACATCTGACGACGATATTACTCAATCTGTCCATAATCATGACACGGCTATTCGAATAGTTTGACACTCTGCAGAGGTGGTACACTTTCAACACAACATTTGATACATCCGTCAGGAACAATCCTGAATCACCATACTCAGTATGCGGATAATCAATCATAACCTTTCAATTGCACGTCCTAGTATATGACCTCTCCTGTGAGTTTGGCCTCCCAACCATGACCAACTGTCATCTTGGGTACTGCACAGGTGGACAATCTTCACAAGGTAGCCTCAGCTCAAACTTTGGCCACAAGGGAACCCATACTAAGGTATATAAATTTCCAGTCAAGCCCTACCCAAATTTCGGGTATTGTGATTGTGTGGTAAAATTGGAATGGTATCGCATCCAGACAATCATCAGTTTTATAAAGGGCTAAGGCTCATGCCTTAACATTTGCATCATCAAAATCATCTCGTGTTTTCAAGAACACATGTCAAAACATCTTAGTAGAATGACTCATCATTCTAAGGTTTTCATAACCATTTTCACCAAGTATTTCCATCTAAAGTGATCAAGTTTTATGCTTAGCACTAGCAACTACAAGTGAGGGTAAATACTACTGAGGGGTAGTAATCAAGTGTATCTTATCTAAGTTCAATCTCATGCCTCAAGATGACATCAAGATTATCTAGCTTAGGACAAGTTTTATGCTACCTTTAAATATCTGTCTAAAATCTACAAGTCACTAGTAAACTTTGATAGAGAGCTGTGATAAAGAAATAAAATACTAAGCTTGCAAGTAAAACTAGGATTGGGTATCAAGTGGTGTAATCAAGGCATGCTTAATGCATTGCATAGATCATATAGTTTTCACAGTTGCAAGTGTTAGCTTGCTCAGTTAATAGCTTGCCTTGTGCAGAGCATTGGTTGAAGTTATACTCGCCTTCTTCCTCGTGGTATTCTCCTTCCTCACCGTATCCTTGGTCGGTAATAGCGTTTGACGTGGTTATACCCCACGGGTACACGACCTTAGCATATCTGGTCCAGCCCAAGGAAGGCCCATGACAAATATACGCCGGCCCATGAAGACTTTCGGGTGGCCAGGGCCCATGACGCCTTCGGATCCTTGGAGAGCAAGACTAAGTAGATAGAAAATTCAAAGGGTCAAACCATAAAACCTGTAACCGACTCGATCTGTGCCTGGGACCTGCCTGCCTCTATATAAAGGCCAGGAGGACACGACGAGGAGGCTCTCTTACAATCTCTCGTGCACCACCGCATACACACCTTCATGCCAGATTGCATTTGCGCACCCCTGTAACCTTCGGTTCCACCATAATCAGAGCAGATAAGCAGGAGTAGGGTTTTCCCTCTGGGGGCCTGAACCTGGGTAAACCTCGTGTCCCCGTGTTGCTTGTTTGCTAACCGTTCTGCTATCTCCAGCATCCCCATCTTCTCCAAAACCCAAGTCCATAACAATCGGCATTGACGAGATTAAACCTCGTCAATTGGCGCCGTCTGTGGGAATTGGGGGCGCTGATTGTGCGATCGTGACGGTCCCAACCAAAGCGATCTACAATTCTGCAGCGACAGAGAGTCATCTCCTCTTCGGCGCCTTCGACATCACCGCCCACTCGCCGGCCACCTTGAAAGACTTCGAGCCCGTTGGCGACAGACTCGAGATCCTGTTCGGGAGCTTCTGCTTCTAGGTGGGGCAAATCGGCACTCTCCGCCTCCTAAAGTGGGTGCCCCTGCCATCGATCAGGCCTGCTTCGTGGGCTCTACACCCCGTGCTATGCACACCACCATCAATATATGAGTCCTATGACAGCAGCAACTGCAACTAAGATCTGTGCGATCCACCATCAGATGAAGGGACCTACGGTTCTGGATCCGAAAGCTGCGGCAGCAGCGATCCGATCTACAAGCGCTACCAGTGTGCCGCGGTCATCCAGAGTGACGTGGATCAGGAGCACAACCCACCACCCAACCCGCAGGGTAGAAACGATGGAAACAGAAGAAGCCAGTCCCCCCACCCAACGGGGACAACCATAATCCGGTCATCCACCTCAGCGAGGAGGGATGGACTCAAGCACGCGAAGCCATAGCAGACAACAAGATCCTGCTAGCAGATGCCTCACGGGACCTGCTGATGGCATACCACATGCTCCTCGTCGAGGAGCACAAGAAGCAACTGAGGATGCAAGAGGTGCTCGACAAGAGCAAGCAAGCAGCCTCGGAGTCCAGTGCACGGCGAGCTGCGCTCTCCGGCATGGGCATCGGCTCCATCTCGCATGGAAACCATGGCAACAAGCACCGTTCTCGCACAGAGAACATGGATCCCAAGGCACGCCGCAAGGTGACTAAAGCCCTCAACGCGTCCTTCATGGAGATGGATACCGACGACAACGTCATCCCGAAGACTCCGCAAGCTGCGATCATGGCAACCACCGCGTACCTCGCGTCCCAACCACCTCCGGAGGGGGACCCGAAGAGGGCCATGCACAAGTCCGCACTCACCGGACTCGGACTCGTTGGAGCCGCGCTCCATGGAGAGGATCCTACGGATCCAAAGAAGAAGGCTGCGGTCAGGTTCAACCGCAGCCCCACACCCTCATCCGAGGATGAAGAGCACGACCTTCCTCGAAGGCATAAGAGCTCGCGCCGTCGCAGTCGGGACTACGACGCTCGAAACGAGCTAACCCAGCGCAAAATCGACAAAGCACACGCTAAGCGCGTATGCTCATCAGAATCCGAAGAGGACGATGATGAAGGAGAACTCTGCGGAGCCTGATGCTTCAGCAGATCCGTCCGGCGGACGCGGATGCCGTGAAACTTCAAGATTCCTTCGGACACTCCGAAGTTCGACGGTACACATGACCCCAAGGCATGGCTCAGCGACCACCTGTCGTTCGTTAAGCTACACGGCGGGAACAAGGAAACCGCCATGCAATGCCTTCAGCTGCAGCTGACGGGCGCAGCTCGGATCTGGCTCAGCAGCCTATCCTCGGGATCCATCCGAAGCTGGGAGGATCTGGCATACAGTTTCGTCCAAAACTTCAAGGGCACCAGCAAGAGGCCTGCCTCGATCGAAGAGCTACGGGCCTGCACCCAACGAACGGGCGAATCCATTCGCTCATACATATTGCGCTGGTCCAACACAAAGAACTCCTCGGCGCATATCTTCGAGGAGAGAGCTATCGACGCCTTCAAGGACGACGTCAAACGCCAGGACTTCAAAGAAGAACTTGGGCGTGTCAAGCCCAAGACACTCGACCACCTAATGGACATCGCCAACAGGTGGGATGATGGCAAGGACTCCATCCACCGAGCGCACTCGGAGGAGGAAGACGATTATGGCCGGCGACGCGAGCGCCGTAGCAAGAGAAGATCGCGCGTCTACGACGATCGCGATGGACCCGACATGGTCGCGGCTGGCTACGTCGACCGCCGCAGAGACGGCAACCGCAACAGCGGCGGATACCGCGGAAGCAACTTCCACGACGGAGGACGCCCAGCACAGTCGTGGCAGCGCCGCGGTCGCGACGACGGACCCTCAGCATACGAAAAACTGTCGGGTCCATGCACCATCCACTTCTACATCGACAAGCAGGATGGTAAGAAGAAGGCAAGCCACATGCTCAAGGAATGCCGCGAGTTCCAGAAACTCAGCGAAAGCATGGCTCAGATGAGGCAGCAAGCCCCGAACCCTGGATTCGGGAACGCACCCGCACCAGGCGAGATCGCGCATGGAGCTCCTCGACCACCACCTGCAGGAGGCCCGAACCACCCAATCGCACCCGCACAGAACAACGGTGGGCACAGGTATCCCCCGCCGAAAGGAGCGTTGATGATCCAAAAAGGGTGCCCAACGAATAGGGTGCAGAAGAAAATCACATGTCATATTAACCTGGCTGTGACCGCTCCACCGCCATCCCTGAGTACCTCAGCGGATCAGAGTCCTGCATGACGTTCAGCCGTTCGGATCACCCTTGCCAGGTCCCTCGCCCAGGTCATGCTGCCCTGGTGCTTGAGGCGCAGATCGGAGGGTTCAAGATGAGTCGCGTCTTCATGGACGGCGACAGCGACATCAACCTGATGTTCGCCAGCACCCTAGCAGCAATGCGGATCCCGCTATGCAGCCTGGAATAGTCAGACACAACGTTCCACGACATCGTACCAGGAAAGGGAATATTCCCCCTAGGAAAGATATGGCTCGACGTCATCTTAGGCAAGCCGGATAACTTCCGATGCGAGCGACTCGAGTTCGAAGTGGTGGACTGGTCATCACAATACCACGCCATTCTCGGGCGTGTAGCATTCGCAAGGTTCCTGGCAGTACCGCACTACGCATACCTGCTACTCAAGATTCCAGGACCCAGGGGCGTCATCACGGTCCACGGGAGCTTCACCCGATTGGACCACTGCGACAGGGACTTCAACAGAATCTCCCAGTCATTCGGCATGCAAGAGGAGCTCGTAAGGCTCCGCGAGGTGACGGACAACGGGGCACCCCCAGTCGCACGAAAGAACGCATCAGATATGTCCTTCGACTCCACCGTCAACACAAAGAAGGCGAAGATCCACCCGACAGATGCCTCCAAGACGGCGCTGATCGCCAACGATCTCAGCTCCGCATAGGAAAGCGCGCTCGTCGAATTCCTCCGTGAGCGCTGGGAAATCTTTGCCTGGTGTCCTGCGGACATGCCAGGAGTTCCCAGGGAATTCGCCGATCACGCACTCAACGTCTTTCCAGACACCAAGCTCGTCAAGAAGTCCATCCGACGACTGTTCGAACGACGGGTGGAAGCAATCGGAGTCGAAGTCAACAGACTACTCGACGCAAACTTCATCAGGGATATCAAGGAGAGCGAGCGGCTCGCCAACACCGTAATGGTCCCCAAAAAGGACACGGACATCCTGCGGATGTGCATGGACTTCACATCGCTAAACAAGCACTGCCCGAAGGATCATTTCCCTCTCCCTCGGATCGACCAGATCATCGATTCGACGGCAGGATGCGAGAAGCTCTCCTTCCTTGACGCCTACTCAGGCTACAACCAGATTTGACTGAAGGTCGAAGATCAGGAAAAAACGATGTTCATCACGCCGTTTGGAGTGTTCTGCTACAACACAGTGCCCTTCGGGCTAAAGAACGCGGTGCCACGTACCAACGGTGCATGCAGGCATGCCTGAAGGACCAGATCGGTCGCAATATCCAAGTCTATGTCGACGACATAGTCATCAAAACCAGGGAGGCAAGAACGCTCATTGACGATCTCCGCAAGACGTTCGATAATCTCGACCGCTACAGGATCAAGCTTAACCCTGAAAAGTGCGCCTTCAGCGTCCCATCTGGCCAGCTACTTGGTTACTTCATCTCCCAGAGAGGGATCGAGGCGAACCCGAAGAAACTCCGGGCCATAATGGCCATGGAGAATCCAAAGAACCTCAAGGGTGTCCAGCAGCTTGCAGGATGAATCGCGACATTGAGTAGGTTCATCAGCCGCATGGGCGAGAAAGCCCTGCCATTCTATCAGCTGTTGTGCAAGGCAGATAAATTCGAGTGGAAGCCTGAGGCGGATAATGCATTCGAAGATCTAAAGCGGCTGATCTCTACCTCGCCCGTCTTGGTTACGCCAAAGGAGTGCGAGCCTCTACTGCTGTACATAGCAGCTACACACCAGGTGGTGAGGACCGTACTGGTGGTCGAGCGACCCAAAGAAGGCAAGACCCATGGGGTCCAAAGCCCAATCTACTACCTCAGCGAGGTATTGACGCCGACAAAGCAGAGGTACCCTCACTACCAGAAACTCGCCTACGGCGTGTTCATGACGGCTTGTCGGCTGAGCCACTACTTTCAGGAGCACCAGGTGATGGTCGTCAATGAGGCACCACTAAACAGCATCCTGAACAACCCGGAGGCCACAGGACGCGTGGCCCTATGGGGCATTGAGCTGTCACCTCTAGACATCGTCTACGAGAAGCGACTCGCGATCAAGTCTCAGGTCCTCCCGGACTTCCTCGTCCACTGGATGGAGCTGCAGCTGCCAGACACACCGGACATGACACAGTCATGGACGATGCACTTCGACGGCTCCAAACGCGAGGCTGGAGCAGGAGCCGGGGTCATACTGACCTCCCCGCAGGGCGACAAGATGAAGTACGTCCTTTGGATGAAATTTTGATCTTCCAACAACGAGGCCGAATATGAAGCCCTCATCCACGGCATGCGAATGGCAAAGATCTGCGGCGCAACGTGTCTAGTCATCTACGGAGACTCGAACCTCGTCGTCTAGCAGACGATGAATGAATGCGATGCACACGTCGAAAACATGATCGCGTACCGTTCACTCTACAACTCACTCGAAGGAGAATTCGACGGCTGTGAGTTTCGGCACGTTGGGAGAGAAAGCAACGAGGAGGCCGACAGACTTGCCAACATCGGCTCCACCTGTGCACGGGTGCCACCAGGCGTATTCCTCGAACAGATCTGCGTGCCATCCATCAAGAGGAAATTCCTAAAGGGATCACCCGAAGAAGCAGAACACTCGGGGGCTGCGCTACCCGAAGGACATGAAGGACCCAAAAAGCTAGACACAGAGGTCGTTGTGTTCAACCTGATGCAGGTCATGGCAGTCGAAGAAACTTGGACACGACCATACCTCAGGTATCTGATAGACGGGGAACTACCTGATAGCCCGACAGATGCCCGGCGCATATCTCGCCGGTCCAAAGCCTTTACAATCATCAATGGCGAGTTTTACAAGCGCAGCATTTCGGGTGTACTCCAAAGGTGCGTCACCATCGGTGACGGCAAAACCATACTCCAAGACATCCACGAGGGCATCTGCGGCCATCATGCAGGCAGCCGCTCCCTTGTCGCCAAAGCTCTACGAGCTGGATTCTACTGGCCAACGGCCATGAACGACGCCAAGGACATCGTCCGAAGATGCAACGAATGCCAAAGGTTCGCCGATAAACCACACGCACCCGGATCAGAACTCAGGCCCATACCTTTGGCCTAGCCCTTTGCCCAGTGGGGCCTCGACATGATCGGCAAGCTACCAAGGTCCTCGAAAGGAGGTCACGTCTACCTCCTGGTCGTAGTCGACAAATTCACCAAGTGGATTGAGGCCACGCCAGTCACTAACCAAAAGGGCAAAACTACCGTCAAGTTCTTTGAGTCCATTGTTTATAGGTTCGGCGTGCCGCATAGCATCATCACCGACAATGGGTCGAACTTTATCTCCAAAGAATTCCAGGACTTCTCGAAGACCACGGAATCAACATCACATACGCCTTCGTGGCGCACCCGCAAACGAACGGGCAGGTCGAGAAGGCCAACGGCATCATCGGTGCTGGCATCAAGAAGCGCCTAATGAGACCACTCGAGCGACTTGCAGGTGCCTGGATACAAGAGCTACCTTCGGTCCTATGTATCCTGCGCACAACGCCAAACAGCTCAACCGGCTACACGCCTTTCTTCATGGTGCACGGAGCCGAAGCCGTGCTACCAGCAGAAGTACGCCACAAGGCCCCACGGGTCGTCGCTTACAGCGAAGCCGAATCGATGGCTGCACTCGAATACGCCGTCGATACACTCGACGAAGCGCGCGACATAGCAACGGCTCGATCAGGGGTGTACCAACAGAGTCTCCGCAACTACCACAGCCGACGGCTGCTCCCAAGGTCCTTCGTCGAAGGAGACCTGGTCCTACGACTCAAGCAAGAGCGACCGAAGAAATTCGAGTCACCATGGGAAGGACCCTACATCATCACTGAAGTCATCCCAGGTGACGCCTATCGTCTCAAGCACGTGAAGTCTGGAGTCGCATACTCCAATCCATGGAACGTCGCACAGCTGCGACGCTTCTACCCCTAGCTACCCCCTCTTTTACTTTCAATAAGGATATTCAGCCAAGGCTACTCAGCCGAACAATGTTCCTCCTCTCTTACGATATGAATAAAGCTAAGTGTCCCGCCCCAAAATTTTGTTTACTATTTCGCATTTTACTCCATGCTACAAACGCACTCGGGGGCTCCCCCACCTCACGACTTCGTCGACTGAGGATACCACGTGTACACATGAGTAGCTAACCACGTCAGGCTAACGAAAAGGACACGTATACAAACAGAGCACCACGTGCTACACAATAATAAAATTTTACAATAATAAAGGGCACAACACGCCCAGTAGAATATATACAAATTTTTACATCTACCTTTTTTACAGGTTCTACCTATTCTGCACAATAGCCTGCGTACGCTGCTCAAACAGATCTACAATATGTTCGGCATACTGCCTTACAGCCGCATAATGTGGGCGCATATCCCTCTCACCACCATTTGGATGAAGAGGCGGCCCATCCGCTACAGCAGAAATATCTACATCGAGATGATGCAACCGCACAAGGGAAAGTGCGGCCTTCACCCCCGCAACAAGCTGATGTCGGACCAATTCCTTGACATGGTGAACGTTCCGAAACTTCGTCAGCAGGCCAGAAAGAGTCGACGGCGCCGCATCCAGCGGAAACATCACATGCAGAACTGATGCCAACGAAGACTGCACCTGACGAAGCACCCGCGAAACCTGGTGGACACGATCCTGCATTGTCGCAAGGACCACGGCACGATCACGGTCCATCCAGAAGAACCCGTCGGCCTCCATGTCCTGCTGGGTCAAGCAGTTAATCCGAACAGCAACACGCTCCTTTTCCTCCTTTGGAGAAAGGTTATCACTTGCAATACTTGCAGAAGTAAGAAGCAAGGCCAACAGGCGCATCCGAAACAATGAGAAGCAGCTCAAAAAACTCACATTCAAGCTGTTCGGCCAGACGACACAACTCCCCCATCAAATATTCCTCTCGGGCAGCGCCTCGCTCCGCCTTCGACTTCCAAACAACAACATGGCCACGCACTACAAGAAATTCCCTCTGAAGACTATGGATGCGGTCTCGAAGAAACACAAGCTGCGACGCACCATCCAGGGATGGCCGCAGCTGTGGTGCAGACGAAGTGTCAACGGGATCATCACCCGAAGGATCCTAGAGTAAAAGAAGACAAAGATATGAACAAGCAGACGAATGAAGACCGAACTCGGAAATTCATTATGCACAGCAAAAAGCCACCACGTAGCGCAGGGATTGTTCATAAACACAATTACAAAAGCTGAAAACAAAAGCTATCCTATGACTAGAAGATCTAAGAGGCTGCATCCTGAGTAGCCTCGTATCCGGACTGTCTCCCCTTGGCCTCTCCCTGCTGCTTCAACGCGTACTCAGCCAGCAAGTCAATCAACTTCGGCCCATAACGCTTACAGCGAGCATCATAGATGGCAAAGGCTACCTCGGATCCGTCAGCAGCAGTTGGCATCCGGGAGGTGACCTGATGAAGATCCAGCTCCGCTCCAGAAGCCAGGGCCATCGCCAGCCCGACAGACGCACCAAGGCCTTTCTGCTTGCGCTTGTACGCCGCAGGTGCTTCGGCTGACAATGCCTCCGCCAAGGCATCGACATCGTCAAGGGCGACGCCCTTGGGGATGACCTCCTTGTAGAAGCGCCCGAGAACCTCCTTGGCCTTGGCAAGCGAGCCGACCACGGTACTGGAGCGGTCTTCGACCGCCGCAGCAGCATCATCATCTAGAGCACTCCCGTGCTCCAGAGCACCGCGATCAAACTCGATGCCTGCGGCATCTAAAATAACAAAGGAAGCAGCATAAATAAAAGCACTACAATGAAAGGCAAGGAAGCCGAAAAGAGAAGACAGAGAAACCCACCCGAAACAGCCTTGGCAGCCGCCATCAGCCTGCCGGCTACCTCTCTCTCGCGCGAAGCCGCGGTGGTGGCGTGCTGCACCTCGCGGTCCGTAGCCTCCTACTGCAGGCGCTCCTTGGCCTCGACCGCGTTGGCTAGCTCCATCTCGAGGCGCTCCTTCGCACCAACGGCGACCTCAGCTTTCTTCTCCGCTTTCCCAAGGCTCTTTTTGAGAGCATCAAGCTCACGGAGAGAGGTATTGTGGTCCTCTGCAGTCAACAACACACCTATCATATCGAAGGAAAAAAATACAAGAAGAAGCAAAAAGACCAAGTCGTAAACATACCTTGAAGTTGTTTGAAGCTGGCCTCCAATGCTAGGTGTTGCTGTAGCAGCTGGTTGGCGCCTTGTACAAAAGGCTGCAAAAAGAACTACTGGTCAAAAGAACGGCTCGGGGGCTACACCCAAAATAACGCGCAAAAACAAGGTACACATACGCAAAACGCTCGGGGGCTCCCCCCGAGACTCAAAGGAAAAACGAACAACAAAATACCCTACAGATGCTTGGGGGCTCCCCCCGAGGCGCAAAGAAACAATGATCAACAGATCATTCGAAAAGGCTCTGGGGCTCCCCCTGTGGAAGAAAACAGAATTATTTACATGAATAGACGGCGACTCCGAAGGTTCGCCTGCAGTCTTCTGAGGGAACACCACCAAAGCCTCCTGCGAAGAAGACCTCGGAGCAGCGCCCTCAGAGGTGGCCACCGTCTGAGGAGGAGGAGAAGTAATCTTCGACTCCCCCACCATCTCTCGAGCGCCATCACTGGAGGAGCTGTCAGAGGAGTGGCTGCAAAAGAAGAACGTCAGCCAAGAACAATCAAGAGAAAACAAAAAGTAACTGAGGAAGCTTACGAGTCGAGGTCGCTAAGGTAGAAAACATGAGGGGTCTTCTTGCCCTTCTTTTCTTCCTTCTTCTCTTCCTTCTTCCGCTTCGCCGGCGGGTGCGGTGCCACAGCCCGCACGGGAATGGCAGGAATCGGAGAAGAAGAGCCCCCATGCCCATCACTGTGACGCTCAAGTCACAGCGGGTTCCTAGGCGTCGGCGGAGTCGAGGCATCCAATGATTTGTTGGACCTCCTCGTCCGCTTGCGAGTGTGATCCTCGCTCGACTCGTTATCCTCTTCGGCCGGAGATCGCGCTGACGGCAGCTCGGACATGGAGTCCACCACCTCATTGTCTGGAGCATCCGGGAATACTTCGGTCAATGGAGGCGACATGCCTGGCACCTTGAATTCCTGCGCAAAAAGATAGCAAAAATTTCAGCACAAAGGTGGAAAACCAAATGCAATCGAAAAATAGCGCTACGCGCACATCACAGTTCTACACCTGCGGAACCGGACGGGAAGCGGAGAACGGATAAGTCAGCGACTTCCCCGGAAGATCCTCTCTAGCCTCGAACTTCAGCAGCGGACGAAGGATCCCGTCGAGATCCCCCTTGGAGAATTCCTCAGCCGAAACCCTAGTCGGATCACGGCGACCCGAATAAAGAAACATCGGGTGCGCCCTAGCCTAGAGCGGATGCACCCGACGTTTGAGAAAAGTGCGGATGATATCCACACCGTTCACCTCCTTATCCGGAATCAGCTGGAGATCCTCCACCCGATGATAGAGCCCCTCTATCTACCACCTCGCCATCCAAGATCTGGTTCTTCCAGGACCTCTTCGGCTCGATCTTTTGGGAGGGGTCGAAAGGAGCAAGACCAAAATCCTGCCCAGCCACCATGGAGTCGCGGATGTAAAACCATCGTCTCCGCCAGTACTGGACAGGTTCGGACATAGAAAAGGAGAAGAAAAGAAGATTGGATCGAAGGGAAATGATGCAACCCCCAATGGGATAGACACCATCAGAACCAGATTGCCTCTTCACGGAATAGAGTTTCCGGAAGAGGCCAAAGTGCAGCTTGATACCGAGCCAACAGTCGCGGAAAGTGACGAAACAAGCGATATGAAGAAGAGAGTTGGGAGAAAGATGATGCAGTTGGATGCCGTAAAGGAAAAGCAATCCACAAAGGAAAGTGTGGACTGGGAAGGAAAAGCCCCGAAGAACAAAAGCGAGGAACATAACCCGAAACCCAACGGGGGGCGGGGAATTACCTCGTTGCCAGGGAGTTTGACGGCCTCCCTATCCTGCGGGATGAAGCCCCGCTCACGGAGCTTGCGGAGATCACTCTCCCGCGTCTTCGATCGCCTCCAGCCACCGTCGGTGACGCGGGCAGCGGTAGAACCTTTCTTGCCACTAGCAGCGCTGGTGCCAACTGCAGAAGAGGACTTCTTCGGCTTCCCCATCACGGTGTGGTGGCGTCGGCGGAGAGAATGTAGGATCAAAGAAGGAAATGCTCGAAGATATTCCAGCGCAGCAAGAAAGCTCAGAGCAGATTGGAGCAGTGAAACAAGAATGGCTGCGGTGAAAACAAATTAATTTTTCCCCAATGATTATAAGGACGAAGACGATGCACGATGACCGTCCATCGGGAAGACCTAGAGCCAACAGCAAGATCTGGCCGTCCACGTGTCAGCACAGCAACGAACCGTCGCTCACACGCTGTCCACTACACGTGGAAATCGAGGCGACGCCGTAATTATCTCCACGTCACGCGTGACCGGTCAACTCAAGGTCAGAAGGTGGGACCCATGTTCGTCCATTCACGTCATCTCTGGTGCCGCAGACGCTTGAGGTCACCGATCGTCAGCACTGACGTCATCAAAAGCTATGCTAGCAACGGTTACAATTCTTCGGCTATACAATTAAGAGTACTTACTCGAATCTACGATTCGACTAATTACTCGGGGGCTACTCCTATCAGGAGCGCTGGCCGCGCACCCGAAAAGTGAACAAAACACTACATCACTGAATTATTTCTTCGAGTCCTACGTTGAGTCTACGACTCCACTACGGACTCGAGGGCTACTCCTATAGGGGAATGGATTCAAGCATCCGAAAAAAATTGTCCTACGGACCTGAAGCTGAACAACGGCTGAATTAAAGTCTTCGCCGAGTTCACGACTCGAATGACACTGGGTTACTCCATAGGAGCTAGCCGCGCACCCTATGAATTCTTCGACTGCGATCCTACGGATCAGAATGCAAAAACTTTTCGGCAACTCTGCCCCGATTAACGCTAAGTGAGAAGCATCCTCCTTGGCCACCCAAAACGCCTCCGCGGCGAAAAAAATTCGGATGTTGTGTCCGCGACACAAAGATAAGACCTACAGATATCATCTGATGGCACGCAACGCACACGATCAAGCGCTCGCTAGTGAAAACGTGCGTGCCAGACGCGATGAAAATCCCGACAGACGCATTGGGTACATCCTTTAAATTTACTGGAATTCCACTCATGTAAGTCCTCCGCGGCCTGAGTCAAATTACGCCAGCATATGTTCCGGATTCGAGTCAAGGGACTCGAATCTGAAGAAGATCGTGTTGTTTTGTCCTAAGACAGTTAACTGACCCTGATCCATCGGGAGAGTCAGGTACACGCATCAACAATCCCTACACACTCAAATCATTCTCTAGCAAACAGAGATAGTCGCACCCGAAAGAATGAGGAGTCCTCAGCCGAATCTACGATTCGACTGAACATTCGGGGACTACTGACGTGGTTATACCCCACCGGTACACGACCTTAGCATACCTGGTCCAGCCCAAGGAAGTCCCATGACAAATATATGCCGGCCCATGAAGACTTTCGGGTGGCCAGGACCCATGACGCCTTCGGATCCTTGGAGAGCAAGACTAGAGTAGATAGAAAATTCAAAGGGTCAAACCCTAAAACCTGTAGTCGACTCGATCTATGCCTGGGACCTGTCTACCTCTATATAAAGGCCAGGAGGGCACGACGAGGAGGCTCTCTTACAATCTCTCGCACACCACCGCATACACAACTTCATGCCAGATTGCATCTGCGCACCCCTGTAACCTTCGGTTCCGCCATAATCAGAGCACACAAGAAGGAGTAGGGTTTTCTCTTCGGTGGCCTGAACCTGGGTAAACCTCGTGTCCTAGTGTTGCTTGTTTGCTAACCGTTCCGCGATCTCCAGCATCCCCATCTTCTCCAAAATCCAAGTCCATAACAATGGGCATTGACGAGATTAAACCTCGTCAGCGTCTATAAATAAATACGAGGTACACAATCACCAAACAATACTTAACTAGTTCTATTTATCACACCAAGGTTTTCACTAGATGATCTAGGATCATCACAAAGATTAAGGCAATAGTTTTATTTCTTTTATTTTGGAAAAGTAATTTCTACTCATTGAAAAACTACTTAAGATTTAATATTCTCCAACTAAAACATGGGATCATGTTGACACATGTCATCACCATATATTTCAGTACATGGGAATGTGATTTAAAGTGATGTCATAATTTAATAAGGTTTAACTTTTTTATTTTAATTAATTAAAGTGACTAGAATCGCCTATGAGGCATTCTTTTATTGCTTAACCATTATTTCTGCAAGTAAACCTATATATTTTTATATATTCAGAAAGTTATAGTTAAATGTGATTTTTGAGAGTTGGAATCAACTCAAAAGCTTTTGTGGTTGAATTTTGAAAAATGTTTGAATACATAAAAGCTTTTGCCTTATTATTTTTACTATAGGTTATCTACAATTCCAAATGGTTTGAATCCAACGGGCTTGGATTAAGCACTCCAGTACCTTTCTAACAAAATTGGTTTCATGAATTTTGGTTCAGTGAATCGAGCTGGGTTGATTTTTGAATCTAGGTATAGAACTGAGTTTGAAACTAAAAGAATAAATCTAAATTTGAATTAGTGGGTCGCGCGGGATGTTAACTGGGCTGGCCCACTGCACACATCACGCGCGTGGGCTGGTTTAAGTGGTTGTCCCTACTCGTCAGTGAGACAGAGGGGTGCGAAGCGGTACGGGACGATTAGGGTCGCACGATCAAACTCTAATCCTACGACTATGGTTCATCGTCCACGCCTAAACAGGACGCGGCGAGGTCGAACCCTAGCGCAGCTAGTGGGGGTCGTGGGAGGCTCATCGGGGCTCAGGCGAGGGTCGGCGATGGGGGCGAACGACGAAGTCGATGACGGCGAACCTCCTGGTACCGGCAGCTTCTCCTGGGGCGTCTCCAATCAACAGCGCTCTTCTCCTCCAGCAGCGGCAAACTCCGGCCAAATTCTGGTGATGCGCTGCTCGCCTTGCTCCAGGAGTGAGGTGGGGTGCTTCTGAGAGAGAGGGGAGTGAGATGGTGTGAAGAATTCGTGCTGGGTGGCCTCTATTTATAGTGCCAGAAGGGGACCGACGGGCGCGGGCGGTGCTCGTCGTGGTCGTCGGTACAGCGAGCTACGGGCATGGGCAAAGGTAGGGGACGGTGCGTTTCCTCATGGCGAAGCTCAGCGGCTTGATGGCGAGGCGTGGGGTGATGCGAGACGGTCGGAACGTCGTGGCGCTCTAGGCTGGTCCGACGGCAATTTTAATGGCGCACAGGTGATACGGGCCGCACTTCAGCGAACGGGCGTGTCCGTGGTGTTGCTGGGGTGCTGGCGATCCTGCTTGCACACGGCGAGGGCGGCGCGCAGTCTGTGGGCGTGTGTCGCGGGTGGCACTCTCGGCTCGCTCGCGGAGAGGCTTGGCATGCTCGGGCTGTGTGGTCCAGGGGCTGGCTGCGCTCGAGGCTTGGACAAGGGGTGGCGATGGACGGTGGAGAGTGTCTCTGTAGCATCCCAATTGTCTAACATTTGTAATGCTACTTGATCTAGTAATATAATGGCTACTCTCTACATAAAATTGTTGCATCATCATGTTATCATGCTCATGTCATCATGCCACCTTGCATTTGAGCATCATACAAAAACCCTTTTTGTTTTGGTTCTTATCTCATATGCATTAATATTTGTATTTGCCTCTTGATATTGTATTTGGTTCTTGATATATTGTTAAATGCCCAAGTTGAGTTGGGGGCATATCTTTAATCAACTCCACCACCTTTCTTTCACCACCTTACAATTCCACCATCCCATTATCCATGAGCTTGTAATTATTTTTCCTTTTGGTGTTTAATCAAGCTCATGAGAGATAGGGTGGGTCCAATCCTATAAGTTATTTTGCTTGACCCTTACTCCAACTTTGGAGGATGCAAATAAACAAATGCCATGAGTTATTATTTTGTTTTCACAAGATAAGACCTAGCATTTAATGCATTTGCATGGGCCATGCAACCATCACCAACTTTGGCCATCTTTTGGTTTTATTTGAATCCTTGAGTGTTTCATCTCTATTTCTACCCCTTATTTTGGGCTTGATCTATTTTGATCTTGCCTAAACCTCATCCCCATCTCTATCTACCCCATCACCACCTTTGCTTCTTTTCTCTCCTTTGGCTATCTTGCTTGAGCTTGTTGATCTTGCTTGATCTTGCTTGTCTTGTCCAAACACTCAACCTCACCCTCATCTCTCTCTCCCCTCTTTCTTTACTTTTCTCCCTAGACCACACCCCCATCTAACCTAGTTACACCCATCTCCTTCTCACCTCACCTCTCTTCTCCCCAACCCTAACTCAAACCCTACCCGAGGCCATCCTACCCTAAAACCTCTACCCCTTCTCTCCCTCTCTCCTCTCTCTACCATGCATGACCACCTAGCTACCCTCCCCGACCCAAGATACCAACCACCCCATCCCTCCTACCCTAGAGCTCCAACCCAAGCCACCTCTCTTCTCTCCTCCCTCTCCCTGCTAGCAGGCCCCACCAGCCCGAGCCTGCCTCCAGCCCACGAGCTTCCCTCCCCCTGGTCCCTCTCTTCCCTCTCTAAGCTACAAGACAAAAGAAGGAGGCAAGAGAGAAGCCTAACCCGAGCCCCCCTCCTCCTCTCTTTGGCATAAAGGTGGCCACCACCCATGTGCCTCTCCCCTCCCTCCATCACCTAACCCCGACCCCAGCTCGAGATCTGAGCCCCAGGAACCCCTCTCCCTCCTTCCTCCTTCCCCAAGCAGGGCCATGGCCACCCCATGTCCCTCTAAGCCCTAGATCGGCCAGGCCATAAGGAAGGCGGGTGGAGCCGTGCTAGAGAGTGTCCAAGGCATCCAGTAGGTCCCTCTCGATCCCCTGCATCGCGCTGTACCGGAGATCGCCCCCGAAGTTCGCCGGAGAAGCCCCGCCGCCGCCGTGTCCGTGACCGCCAGGACGCCTCCGGCCTGCTGCCTCCTCGCCGATCCACGCCACCCCTGCTGCCACGGCCTCGCGAGCGCACTCACGTGAGAATCTCCTCCCTCCTGGACATCATCTCCTCCCCTCGCTTGCATCGCCGGGCGGCGTGAACACACCTGGCGTGCGCATAGCCATCGTCACAGGCTGCCAGCAGCCTGCAGCGTTCGCTACGCCTATGTATCTCGCCGTGCCTGGCGCTGACCTTCTTCCCGTAGTTGCTCTCTGAACGGAATTTGTAGAGCTAGGTTTCCTCTCCATCTTTTATTCTTGCATCATCGGCAGATTCGTAGCGGTTATGCCGCCATCGTCGTCAAAATCCCGCCGGACACCGCGTGGCACGCGTCCGTCGCCAGACGGCAGCCATTGTCGATTTGCACACCCCTGGGCTTTTTCCCGCCTCAACCCGCAGCCCCCATGACCCCACCTGCCAGCGCCCGCGGAAACTTTGCAAACAGGGTCCTCGGTTTCCGCTGTTTCCCACCCGCGCGCCCTGGATCGCACACGTGTCACGCCTCGGCTGGCGACGCGTGCGTGCGTGGCCCGCTCTGCTCGCCCTTTGTCATTCATTGTGACTAGCGAGCCACGGTGTGAAAAGTTCTCAGGCGTGTCAACCTGGGCCACGACCCACATCACTGGTTGGGGTAGATTCGCAGTACCAAAAGTCCAGGAGCTTTTCTTTTTTCCAAATTCAAATCTTTCAAATTCAAATTCATTTTTTTTAAATCTGTTTAAACATGAATCAGTTCATAGCTTTCAAATGGTTCAGATTTTGAATTCAAACTTAATATGAAAAATGTTTTATTTTTGAATGTGAATTCAAATCTTTAATCAAATATTTTCAGAATTAATTTAAATAGTCAACCTTTGACTTTGACCCCATTTAATAATTTTGACTTTTAAATAAATTTAAATTCATAATTCCAAATAATACAAATAATATATGTTTTTGAATCAGAAAAATGTGAAGATTTCAAATATGCCATCCAAAATATATTTTGGACACTTTAAATTTCAAGTTGAATTAAATTACATAAAATGCCCCTTGACTTAAATAATTAATAACTTTAGTTCTTTAACTCCAAATTTGACAAATGATATGTCTAAAATGATCAGCTCGACGAGACCTTTCTGTTTATGCTATCCATGACTTAAATTGCAGCATGCATCATATAAATATACAGTATACAGCAACTAACATGACAATAAATTATGGCCAAAACTCAATAAAATGATTTATTCTTGTATTCCACACCTCACCCATGCCATGCTACTTTATTGCCATGCAAATTGTGCATCATTCATCATGGCATGATTGTTTGCTTGTCGCATTTTATCCATATGCTTGTGCACTTTATTTATGTTGGCCCTTGTTTGTTTGGTTCTTCTTCGAATAGATCACGAAAGGTGGAATATATCAAGAGAACCAGGAGCACTACCCAGATCCATCCCTTGCTTCAACTGAGCTGCCAGGCAAGCACTACCACATGCTTGCATACATACAGTACCTATTGTCTCTATCTTATTCTTGCATCATTGAGTCGCGATTGCATTAAACTGAATCCCAAGTATTGCATAGCTTTTACTTTTAAACCCCACCAAGCTTGTCCCTCTATCCCATGAGCCATTACTACCACTACAAGGAATCTGGCTATATATGACCCTCAATTTTCGTCACAGAATCGTCATAGTAGTCCGTTTATGACGATTCTATGACGATTTTGAGATCGTCGAAAGCTGGGCGTCGCAAATGAACTATAACGACGTTTTTTGTAAAATCGTCATAACCGTCTATGACGATATTGAATCGTCATAACGTCTATGACGATCCAATATCGTCATGGACCATTTAGCCAGGCCAGCTCAGATCCTACGTGGCCAGTCCTACGTGGCAAAATTGTGACGAAATGAAATCGTCTTAAATCAAAATCAGCCCAATCCATTTTAGTGATCTAAATGGGCTAGCCCAATAATTATAGCCTTTTATTTGCTAGGCCTTGGCCTTTAGGTTTGTCTCTTTTGGGCCTTTCCTTCTTACCGTCCACTTATTTATTTTCATATTTGTTACAATATATTTTGGGCCACAGCCTTTTTAGAGCCCAAATACATTTCATCCAGTCCAGATTTCTTCTATTTTTTAACTAGAATTTTCATTTTCATTTCTGGAATTGCTCCAGCCATGCAATAAATCGAGAAAATACATGAGATTTTCAAATACATCAAGAAAATACACCATTTTCAGCAAATACACAACATGCAGATAATTTATCAGCAAATTGCAGGCTCACAAATGCACATCCAAGATTACAATTCAGTATTTACATTAAATTATTAGCAAATAGCACCAATTGCAAGATCTGCTAGGTAACAATAAGTTAACCAAGGAATACACCATGTCCAAGCTCCAGGATTATTTCCTACCAAAATCCCTCCCAGAATCAATCACCATCAGCTCACCTGTAGGTTGTTCCATGCCACCGCTCCCGTGTCTTCCTTGCTGCACCACCTAGCACCAAATCACGAGCGATCCCCGGCTAAAAGAAATCCCGGGAAAAAAAAAAGGACCACGATGTCCGGGGCTCCATGCCTTGTCCTTCAATAGCGAGTGGTTGTTCATTCTTCACATTGGACTTAGCAGGGTTCTAAAGACCATACAGCCGCATCCTGGCACCCATGCTCATACAGTTTGTCGAACTTCATCTTGACATCTTCTAGAATGAGTTGAATAGCTGGAATTGGTTCCGAACACTCATATTTAGTTTTAGAACAACCCATGGAGAGTTGCAATCTTGTATATATGAATTTTGCTACGCCGGGAGTAGATATGTTCTCGGATTGTAGCCTGACTAATACCAAGTCACTTTCCCATGCAAGACGCAACCGAAAGCACTACCTGTAGTACCAATAACCACATATGCATGATTTGTTTCGCAAGACATAAACCACCTTAAATCAAAAATATTTAGGAACTACAAACTTCATGGAGGATGAATATGCAACATGGATAGGGTAAGGGATAGTAACAGAAGGAATAGAAATCTCATCTTATTTCAAGTACCAAAAGAAAATATTGTTATTGTTATCATAGAAAGAACATAGCTCCACGACCGAGGAATGAAATGAGGGCACAAACATCCGTACATGAAGACAAACTTATTAGTGGGAGGATAAGTGATGCTTATGATACTTGAACTATTTGAAGAAGTTGATACACCAAAATAAACTAATAACTAAGATGAAAAATAGAAAATAGAAACAACCTTATGGTAATATCTTCTAGCTTGCCCAAGGGTCCTGGAATATCCATCAGAAGCATAAGCAGAATGTGTAGTGAAATCAAATCAAAGTTCAGAGAAAATTATTCGAGATAATTGCGCGTGTTTTACCGCTTACCAAATGGTATTGTCTTGAGTGTATTCACCGTCCATGTATTATCACAACAGAAAAACTCTACCACTCGTCACTTTAACATTTTATGAAAGCAACACACTATTCTTGGGAAAATTTGCAGACTAAGTTGGCGAGTAAACATCAAGCCACATTCATCAGACTTCAAGAATAGCAGAACAAACATGGCAATTGGGAAGGCCTAGCGGTGAAAGTGGAAATGTGCAACATTTGAAAACTACAGGGAACATCGAAATCCTTGGTTATAACAAACACATTGTTAAATCCTAGAAACGGAGAATTGTACCCCAATACATATCAAACAGTATACACCAATAAACAATTACTTAAAACATAAAAACTGAGAACTGTACCCCAATACATATCAAGCATTATAAATCTATGTCAATTTCACATGTGATCATTCAATGAACGGATATTGTATTACTACACTGCAAGGCGGATCACGAGGAGAGACACTTAGTGGCAAAAACTATTGTCACATCTAGCTAGCTGCAAAAGTGGGTTGCATTTTCAATATATCGGAGACCAAGAGGAAGCATACCAATAAATTCAAGTCTAAACTGATCTATAGATATATAAAGATAAGGATATGTATTTTGTAAATGTGGTATGCTTCAAACAAAATCATGTTTCTTCTGAGAATAATGGAGTAGACATTCCTATTGAATCACCCAAATCAAAACAGTACCACATTTCTTAGAAAGCAGAGTATATTCAAGAAAGCCAGGAAAAAGGAGATCTCTCTAATACAAGTTTGGAAAATAGAATCCATGAGGAAAATGATCACATCCATAATACAAGTTTGGAAAATCAAACAATATTTTGGTGATCACCGAATACTCCTGCCCAAAGTTCTTATGTCCAGTTATCAAGGCAAATAAGAAAAGGCAAAACAATGAGGATACATAACACCATATTTTTTAAGCATTATGCCCAGCAGTTGATGCTGCTAGTCCAATTACCTGAAAACCAAATAAAAACCAACAACAACGAAACAAGTGTTATTAAAAGTATACTCAGCCAAGTACCATAAGATACTAAAACTGCAGAACTAATAACAGAAAATTAACACTAAACAAAAGTATACTGAATGCTCTCACAATTGGGGCTCTGACCAAACTATAGATAGATCAATATGTACTAAGATTGAAGCCAAATTGCCACTAAAGCTAACCATGTCCAGACTACTAACCCTAAAGTAAACAGAACATAGTACATCTATGGTCTTGCAAAATACTAGAATTAGCTTTAATGCAGGAAGGTTTATGGTGTAAGTGATAAGGATCATGCTTAAATACAAATCACGAGAAAACTCATAGATTCGATTAAGCATGCTAAAATACAAATCACGGTCAGTCAACTACTACAGCAGTTCAACTACAACTTATTCATAGTCGGTTTCCAAGCAACCTCACATATTCGCTAATCTGCATCAAATACAAATCACAGAGCAAACAAGCAAGATTATTGGAGTTAGCGTAATAAGTTTATCTTCTGCAAGGTCTTGGCGATTCATCGCTGTTCATCCGCGACATGGCCTTGGTGACACCTCTATCGCTTTCCCCATTGCTTATGTTGATTTCAGGTCTATAAATTTTCAAGTATCTATCTAAATGTTTGAAATAAACAAAACCGCTCGGAAAAACTACGGAGGAGTAGTGGTAGTACTGATTCGGCCGAGTAGAGGAGGATGGTGGTGATGGAGCGCATCCCGAGGGCGTCGAGGGACACAAAGGAATCTGCCAACATCCAATAAATCGATAGTACCAACAAGTTTCATAAGAATGAAGCTCAAAACTTCCAAGCAGTGAACTCAAGTTTGGAGGCAACTAAAGAAGGCTATACTTGTAGGTTTAACAACAAGAATACTTTGGAATGCACTTAAAGAATACTACCTCTGCTCCATATTATAGAGTCGGACTCACTAGTAGCTAGTAGCACAAAGATAGCTAAAGACATTGACTAAACACAACACCACGAGATACAACTACCTAATCAACCAATGCCACTAATTGTATCACTTCTAGGAAGTAAACAACAGAGCTACCAAACTTCGATGACTCATCTCGATGCAAATCCTCTAGTTTGCATGAACATATGGAGCTAGCACCCTTCCACGAGTTATCCGGAATGCACTTAACAAAGAATAGCTTCTACGATTAAATAAGATTACTAGCCCAAACACCTCCATACAATCCTAACAAGCCGAGATTATAACCCTAAGCACTAAACTATAGTTCTCATTTCATCTCCGATTCCTCTATAATAAAACCCTAAGGGCATGGGAAGATTGAGGCATATCAAGCGTAAATATGAATAAAAGGGGATCCGTAGACAGATAGACCTGCGCCTTGTCCGGGAGGCGAGCGATCCCGGAGACGGAGTGTTGTAGACGAAGGTGTGGTGTCCAGAATTGCCATGGTGTGCGGGAATGAGCTCCCGAGAGAGGGAAAGCTCCACCCCATCTAAAACAACAAGAAGGCAAAGCAGCAAATCACCGGAAGGCGAGCAAATCATGGTGGCGGAGGCCAGCAGGTCGGTCTCAGTGTCACCGGACCATACCTTGACGAGGCACCGCAGGGAGGTCCGGGAGGAGGAGTAGAAGCCGCTGAGGACGGTCGGAAGTGGGGCGCTAGGGTAGTCCAAGACGCCGGATCCGTGCGGGGCTCCCTCTCGTCCATCCTGCTCACGCCGCGACGAGGTCAGAAGGAGCATGGCGGCTGTGCAAGCTTGACAAAGACAGAGAGTCTGGAGAGAGGAAAGGGCCGCACACGAGGTTGGACTACGAGGAGTGGATCTACGGTGGCAGGCGGCGGCGCCACAGGTGGGCGATGGGATTAGGGTTCGATGGGGAAGGAAGGGAGGAGGGATGAGCCGCGAGGGAGGGGGAGGTGGTAGCGCGGTCCGAGCAAGAGGAATAAGGGATTAGGGTTTGTTGTCACTGTATCGTGATCCAGATGGATGGAATGTTTCGACAAAACTACCCTTGAACACTTGACAAAACTGACACATAGACACACCACATAGGCGCAATTGCTGATGTGGCTGACTACTCATTTCAAGTTATGCTAATTTGGACAATATGACGATTTAAAATCGTCATATTGAGCTACAAGTAACACTGCAGGCTGCTTCCACTAGGTTATGACGATTTCATCTAAAGTAACTATGACGATTTTTAGTAAAATCGTCGTAATTTTCTAGGGTATAGGCTTTCTTGAACTACTTACGACCATCTAGTGCAAAATCGTCATAACTCTATGACGATTTTATTCACGGTCACTATTAGAAGGTCATAGAATAACACATTCCTTGTAGTGTACAGGAGTTGTTTGAGCCATGCGAGTCGTAGAACAGCATGTGTAGGGTATGTGAGTGTCTGTTGGATAACGAGGTACTTAAACAACTTAACCTGAGTAGTAATGGGATAACTAATGAAAGTGGCACCGGTGAGCAATATCTGCTATTTGGTTTTTCCTGCTCATTTGTGTCCCGTAGGACCCCGAGTACTTGATTCCTGTTCCTTGATTATTCGCGCTATCCACATCCGGGAGGCTTATGGGACCCCCCTGAGCCAGAGCTTGATTCAGTCTTATTTCTTGGGGCCACAAACTAGTTTGAGGTTTTATTTACTATCCTGTACCTATGCCATGCTTTACTGCTTTATTACGATTGTGCGAGGAGCACCTATCTTGTTAGGATCGGGACACGTTGCTCGCGGTGTCGACAAGCCCGATTTTGGGTTCCCGATCGTTCACACCGTCCCAAACCTCGGTCCGTCTCGAGTCGGCTAACTTCGTTCTTGGTGTACTCCAAGGGTGGCCCCTGAAATATTTCTGAATCTGTGATTGCTTTGTCGTGAAGGCCTCGTTGGGTTTTGATTTGGTTTTTCCGAGGTTGATCGAGTGTGTGTTGCTATTTGGGCACCCTAGGTAAAACTTTCGAAAACCGTGTCCGCGGTTATGGACGACTTGGAGCAGTTTCTCGATCATAGACAAGCATAACTAAAGTACCGCTTTTAATCGACTAAGTCGACTAGTAAATAGTGCAACACTCATGGAATGGTTAATAAAATTGCCAGCGGATGGGGGTTGTTCCGCTTCCTCGTTGGTAGCGAGGAGGAGGATGGATCGGTGGATATTCTTATAACTGCTGTTGTCATTAATTCACGGACATCCGTCTATCTTTGGTTAGGCGGATGGTTAGCAGTATCTATAGAACTTAGGGTTTATCTTTTGCTGCAATTCGTCACCCCAGGTTGTGTCCCCTTTAGAGGCATAAAGACTTGCTGAGTACCCCTAGGGTCTCACACGATAAATTATTGGTTCAGATGAACAGGTACACTCGCAAGACGGATACTGGGTGGAGGAGGCTGATGATGTGGGGAACGATCGTTCGGTGTAAAGATTCTGGGAACGGGGATCCGTGAGATCTGTGGGCGGGATGTGCTTATTTATGGGGCATCTTATGCCGATTTGCTTCTTATCCGTACTCGGATCTTGTTTGTCGCTTCCGCCTGATACTCTGATGTGTGATGTATGAGGAAATATCCTAAACTATTATATCTATCTAGGACATTTGAATCTTGCCGTATGGCGTTGCTATATTTCCTTTCTTTTTAGATGGAATGGCTCTGATGTACTATTGTATGGTGGCTTGCATACATACTCATTTGTGTATGTAGTTGATCCCTTCGCCTGCCGATTACGCCGCCCGTACTTGTCCCGATGATTGGAAATGGTTGGGACGGCCGAAAGGTCTACCCGTGAGTGGCATTTGGCCCCACCGTACTATTTCAACCATTTCCGCTCATCCAGGCTTGTATCTAGGAGCGTAATTCACCGAGGTAGTTACAATTGGTATCAGAGCCATCCCGCCCTTCAGGGTCTCAGCCAAATGGTCGTTGTCAGTCTAGCAAATATTTTTGGTAGTTATGTATACTAGGGAAAAACAAAACGTGAGAGTAGGACTGCTTCCACTTTTCTTCTTACCCACCCACCCACCCTTTTCTGGTAAGGAAGTGTAACGTTTTCTATCCTCTTCTTAAAAAGTTCAAACTAGGATTCACGTGTTCTGGGTTTCCGTAGTACCATAGGTTGTGTGTGTGTGTGTAATTCCTTGTCTATCTGTTGCATCCAAGTTGTTATCCAATCGGCCTTTTGGTTATCAACTGTTGGTACATTCCATACCGACAGGCCTTGCAATCCGACGCGATCTATCTGATTTGTTGTATACCGACGCGATCTGTCTTACTCTTTGTTATCCGACGATATCTTGTTTGGGGTGTTCGTTTCCGTAGTTACCAATCTTTAGGTTCAACGTGAGAAGAAGGGGTTAGGATATGTGTTCCACTTATTCATGTGCGGAGTAATGATTTGAGTGCGGGATGGAGTCGCGACCATACCACTACTCTTATCATTCGCTTTTGTATATTGAATTGGTAGAGTCACTAATCTTGATTCGTTAAGTGATTTTGCGCATCTATTGGTATTCTAATGCCGAAATTTGTGGAAAAAATTTCTTTGATATATTTGTGTACCACACTCCTTTTCAGTCGTGTGCGATATGCTTAATATCTTCTAGGTGCTTTGAACTTTGTTGATATTTTAATATCATCTTAGTAATTTGTATCCTTTAATCTTGGTTAATTCCATCTTGGTACTATTTTGGATTATTATTATTCTCCATTATAGTACTGACTTGTGTTTTATATCAATCACAGGATGGCTCCACCACGCCGTTCTGATGAGGACATACCACCTGAACTGGGCTCCGCGTTGTCAAACATCGCCAATGCCTTGGCAGCAATGCAGCAGAACCAGCAGCGTTTTGAGGAAAGTGTCAGGAGGAATGAGGTTGCTCCACTACCTCCACCTCCCAAGCGAGGAGACATCAAAAGCTTCCTGAAGTTCAACCCTCGCCAATTTGATGTTTCTGATCGACCACTAGATGCGGATGATTGGTTGCGTGAGATGTCAAGGCTACTCGAGACTGCTGATGTTCCTGAGCAAGAGTGGGTAAAGTGTGCTACTCACCTTCTGAAGGGGGATGCAGCTCTCTGGTGGGAGAATTACCTGAAGGCAAACTGCACTGGTATTCAGCCTACTTGGGAACGGTTCACGGGAGCGTTCAAAGAGCAGTATCTGTCAGAAATTGTCATGGAGAGGATGAAGGAAGCGTTTCTCAACCTCAAGCAGGGAAATGATAATGTCAACACCTACATCAGGAACTTCATGAATCTTTCTCGTTATGGTGGCGATGAGATCTCCGATGACAAGAAGAAGCAGAAGAGGTTTCGGCAAGGACTCAATGCATCGATCAAATATGCAATCACACATGCAAGGCCGGCGTCTTTTCTGGAACTTCAGCACACAACTCTGCAAGAGGAAGCAAGTAGGCAAGTGTTTGAGGAGTCAAAGAAACACAACCGTGATGCACCAAGCTCTTCAGCTATGTCAGCTCCTTCTAAGCGGCGTGTCTGGGTTCCTAACACCCCACCGCTCCCGGCTCCACCAAGACACGCAAGCTACGCGTCAAGGCCACCAAACTTCCTCACTGCTGCTCCTGGGGCTACCACCACTACCACAGAGCGCCTGGCGGAGTCCCTGGCTACGTTGCTCCACGTCCACCTGGTGCTTGTTTCACGTGTGGAGACCCTGGGCATCTAAACTGGAACTGTCCGATGAAAAACAAAGCTCTTCTGCCACCACCTCCAAGATCTGCGGCAAGCTCTCCTTTGGTTCGTGCACCACCACCTCGGGCTCTCAACATCAACACCAAGCCCGGGTCTACTGTTGCTCGTGCCAACTGTGTCAACGCCGCTCAAGCTGAGCATGCACCTGGAGTTGTGATGGGTATGCTTTCCGTTAACTCAGTCCCTGCACAAGTTTTGTTTGATTCTGGTGCATCGCATTCATTTGTTTCTCACAAGTTTGCAAATGAGAATGAGTTAGTCTTGGTTCCTCTCCTTAAGCGGTTGGTGGTACAATCTCCTGTTTCAAACATGAGGGCTGTTCATATCAGCCATGGCAATCAAATTGAGATTGGTGGCTCTTTGTTCTCGGCTTACTTAATTGTTCTGGGCAATTCTAACATTGATGTCATCTTGGGCATGGATTGGTTGACAGCAAATGCAGCTGTGATTGATTGTGCTGAACGCTCGGTTTCTCTGAAGATTCCTGAAGGCCATATAGTCTATTCTCCAAGTTTGACTCCTGCTATCCAGCTTTTCTCTTTGGCGGCTCTGAATGATGATGCTATGGAAGCTATTGAGTGTTCGGTGTCTGTGAGTTCCCGGATGTCTTTCTGAAGAGTTGCGGGTATGCCTCCGGATCGTGAGGTTGAGTTTGTAATTGAGCTTGAACACGAACGGCTCCTATCTCCAAGCGGCCTTATAAAATGGGTCCTTTGAGAGTTGGTGAACTCAAACGTCAACTTGATGAACAAGAGAAGTTGGGTTTCATTCAACAGTACTTCTTCTTGGGGTAGCCCAACAATCTTTGTGAAGAAGCATGTGACAGATAGACTTTGTGTTGACTATCGGGCTCTCAATGCTAAAACCATCAAGAACAAATATCCCTTCCGCGGATTAATGATCTCTTGATCGCTAATTTGGAGTCTGGTGTTCTCTAAGCTTGACTTGAGAAGTGGTTATCACCAAATCAAGATTCGCAAGGAAGATGTGCCTAAAACAGCTTTCACCACCCGCTATGGCCTGTATGAGTACACGGTCATGTCTTTCGGTCTCACCAACGCACCTGCTACCTTCTCGAGGCTTATGAACTCGGTTTTCATGGAGTATCTCGATAAGTTTGTTGTGGTCTATCTGGATGACATCCTAGTCTATTCTAAGTCAAAGGAAGAGCATGAAGAACACCTTCGGTGTGTCCTAAACAAGCTTCGTGAGAACCGCTTGTATGCAAAGTTCTCCAAGTGTGAGTTCTGGCTTCCTCAAGTAACCTATCTTGGTCATGTCATCTCTGCCAAGGGCATTGCAGTCAACCCGGAAACTGTGAAGACAATTGTTGAATGGCTTCCTCCGGTTAATGTCAAAGAAGTGCGGAGTTTCCTTGGTTTGGCTAGTTATTGCCGTCGCTTCGTTCAGAACTTCTCAAAGATAGCGAAGCCTCTTACCGATCTCCTCAAGAAAGGCAAGAAATACCTTTGGACTCCTGCATGTCAAGCAAGCTTTGAGACACTCAAAGAGAAGCTCACTTCCACACCAGTCTTGGTTCCTCCGGATACATCTAAGCCTTTCCAGATATTCTGTGACGCCTCTTTGCAAGGATTGGGTGCGGTCCTTATGCAAGAAAAACAAGTGGTTGCTTATGCCTCTCGACAGTTGAAGACGCATGAGATCAACTATCCCACACATGACCTCGAGCTCGCAGCAGTTGTCTTTGCTTTGAAGCTATGGAGGCACTACTTGCTTGGCAACCGTTGTGAGATCTTTTCTGACCACAAGAGTTTGAAGTATATCTTCACTCAGCCTGATCTCAACCTTCGGCAGAGGAGATGGATTGAAGCAATCAATGATTTTGATTTGACCATCAACTACACTCCGGGCAAAGCTAATGTCATGGCCGATGCTCTCAGCCGCAAAGCTTATGTCAACAACCTCATGATGGAAGAACAACAGCCTCTCTTGTGCGAGGAATTCCGTCAGCTCAACCTGGAAATTGTGGAACAAGGGCATCTCCTGAACCTTCTGGCTACTCCTCTCTTGGAAGAAAAGATTCGCTCTCGTCAGCTTGGTGATCCGCACACCAAAAAGATCATCTCCAAACTTCAGCTCCCGAAGTATGAGTCCTTCCACGTCGATGATCAAGGCACTCTTTTCTTTGAACACCGGATGTTTGTTCCGAACTACCCGGGTTTGCGAGAGCAAGTTCTCAAGGAGGCACACGATTCTGTTCTTTCTATCCACCCTGGCAGCACAAAGATGTACATGGACTTGAAAACACAATATTGGTGGCCGGGATTGAAACGATATTGTGCCAAGTATGTCTCGGAGTGTGATGTCTGCCGCAGAGTGAAAGCTGTCCATCAGAAACCTTTCGGTCTTCTACAGCCATTGAAACCCCCGGAATGGAAATGGGAGAAAGTAGAGATGGACTTCATCACTGGTTTTCCAAGGTCGCAGAAGGGCAACAATGCAATCTTTGTTGTCATTGACAGGCTCTCTAAAGTGGCTCACTTCTTCCCCGTCAAGGAAACAATTTCTGGAATTCAGTTGGCGGAGCTCTATATCAACAGGATTGTCTCTCTGTATGGGGTTCCGCTTGAGATCAGTTCAGACCGTGGAAGCATCTTCACTTCCAAGTTCTGGGAAAGTTTCCAAGATGCTTTGGGAACAAAGTTGAACTTCAGCACAGCTTACCACCCTCAGTCGCAAGGACAAGTTGAAAGGATCAATCAGATTCTGGAGGATATGCTTCGTGCTTGCGTCATCTCTTTTGGCATGAAGTGGGAAGAATTTCTTCCTTATGCTGAATTCTCTTACAACAACAGCTTCCAGAAAAGTCTGAAGATGGCACCATTTGAGGCTCTCTATGGTCGCAAATGCAGAACTCCGATTGGTTGGTCAGGTGCAGGAGAAAGAATTTGGTTTGGCCCTGACATTGTAACTCAAGCAGAGGAGAAGGTGCATATCATCCTTGAGAACCTGAAGATTGCTCAAAGTCGCCAGAAGAGCAATTATAACAGGAAGCACACGGACATGGTGTATGTCCCTGGTGATCTCGTTTACCTTCGTGTCACTCCCATGAGAGGCACACACCGCTTTGGTATCAAAGGAAAGCTGGCTCCTAGATACATTGGTCCTTTCAAAATTCGTGGAAGAAGAGGAGAAGTTGCTTATGCTCTTGAGCTCCCGGAAAAACTCAAAGTCCATGATGTTTTCCACATCTCTCAACTCAAGAAGTGCTTCAAAGATCCCGGCAGGACCGTGGATCATGAGCTTATCGATCTCCAAGAAGACCTGTCTTATCAAGAACACCCCACAAAATCCTTGAGACGCAGAAGAAGGACTCGCAACAAGTCCATCAAGTTCTGCAAGGTGCAGTGGTCGCACCATTCCGTTGATGAAGCCACTTGGGAGCGTGAAGATGAACTCCGTGCCAACTATCCTACCCTCTTTGTGTCTTCTTCTTCTTCCTAGAATCTCGGGGCGAGATTCCTGTTTAGTGGGGGAGAGTTGTAGCATCCCAATTGTCTAACATTTGTAATGCTACTTGATCTAGTAATATAATGGCTACTCTCTACATAAAATTGTTGCATCATCATGTTATCATGCTCATGTCATCATGACACCTTGCATTTGAGCATCATACAAAAACCCTTTTTGTTTTGGTTCTTATCTCATATGCATTAATATTTGTATTTGCCTCTTTATATTGCATTTGGTTCTTGATATATTGTTAAATGCCCAAGTTGAGTTGGGGGCATATCTTTTAATCAACTCCACCACCTTTCTTTCACCACCTTACAATTCCACCATCCCATTATCCATGAGCTTGTAATTATTTTTCCTTTTGGTGTTTAATCAAGCTCATGAGAGATAGGGTGGGTCCAATCCTATAAGTTCTTTTGCTTGACCCTTACTCCAACTTTGGAGGATGCAAATAAACAAATGCCATGAGTTATTATTTTGTTTTCACAAGCTAAGACCTAGCATTTAATGCATTTGCATGGGCCATGCAACCATCACCAACTTTGGCCATCTTTTGGTTTTATTTGAATCCTTGAGTGTTTCATCTCTATTTCTACCCCTTCTTTTGGGCTTGATCTATTTTGATCTTGCCTAAACCTCATCCCCATCTCTATCTACCCCATCACCACCTTTGCTTCTTTTCTCTCCTTTGGCTATCTTGCTTGAGCTTGTTGATCTTGCTTGATCTTGCTTGTCTTGTCCAAACACTCAACCTCACCCTCATCTCTCTCTCCCCTCTCTCTTTACTTTTCTCCCTAGACCACACCCCCATCTAACCTAGTTACACCCATCTCCTTCTCACCTCACCTCTCTTCTCCCCAACCCTAACTCAAACCCTACCCGAGGCCATCCTACCCTAAAACCCCTACCCCTACTCTCCCTCTCTCCTCTCTCTACCATGCATGACCACCTAGCTACCCTCCCCGACCCTAGATACCAACCACCCCATCCCTCCTACCCTAGAGCTCCAACCCAAGCCACCTCTCTTCTCTCCTCCCTCTCCCTGCTAGCAGGCCCCACCAGCCCGAGCCTGCCTCCCACCCCAGCTTCCCTCCCCCTGGTCCCTCTCTTCCCTCTCTAAGCTACAAGACAAAAGAAGGAGGCAAGAGAGAAGCCTAACCCGAGCCCCCCTCCTCCTCTCTTTGGCATAAAGGTGGCCACCACCCATGTGCCTCTCCCCTCCCTCCATCACCTAACCCCGACCCCAGCTCGAGATCTGAGCCCCAGGAACCCCTCTCCCTCCTTCCTCCTTCCCCAAGCAGGGCCATGGCCACCCCATGTCCCTATAAGCCCTAGATCGGCCAGGCCAGAAGGAAGGCGGGTGGAGCCGTGCTAGAGAGTGTCCAAGGCGTCCAGTAGGTCCCTCTCGATCCCCTGCATCGCGCTGTACCGGAGATCGCCCCCGAAGTTCGCCGGAGAAGCCCCGCCGCCGCCGTGTCCGTGACCGCCAGGACGCCTCCGGCCTGCTGCCTCCTCGTCGATCCACGCCACCCCTGCTGCCACGGCCTCGCGAGCGCACTCACGTGAGCATCTCCTCCCTCCTGGACATCATCTCCCTCCCCCTCGTTTCTTGCATCGCCGTCGGGCGGCGAACACCTAACGTCTTGCCAGGCCGCGAGCCACAGGCGTCTGGCGTCAGCAGCAGCTGCAGCGTTCGTTCTGCCCTATGTATCTCGCCGTGCCCCGCGCGCTACAGCCCTTCCCCGTAGTTGCTCTCTGAACGGAATTTGTAGAGCTAGGTTTCCTCTCCATCTTTTATTCTTGCATCATCGGCAGATTCGTAGCGGTTGTGTCGCCATCGTCGTCCAAAATCCGGACCGCCAGACCAGCGTCCGTCTGCTGCCAGCCGATCATTGTCCGATTTGCAGACACACCCCTGGGCTTTTTCCCACCTCAACCCGCAGCCCCCACGACCCCACCTGCCAGCGCCTGCGGGAACTTTGCAAAAAGGGTCCTCGGTTTTCGCTGTTTTTCACCCGCGCGCCCTGGATCGCACACGTGTCACGCCTATTGCGGCGTGGCCAGCGTCGTCGCCCATCTGCCCGCCTGTCATTCGCTGTGACTAGCCAGAGCCCTGGTGTGAAAAGTTCTGTGCGCGCGTGTCAACCCAGTCAGCGCCGACCCCACCTGTCACTGGTTGGGGGTAGATTCTGGCAGAGTACCAAAAGTCCAGGAGCTTTTCTTTTTTCCAAATTCAAATCTTTCAAATTCAAATTCATTTTTTTTAAATCTATTTAAACATGAATCAGTTCATAGCTTTCAAATGGTTCAGATTTTGAATTCAAACTTAATATGAAAAATGTTTTATTTTTGAATGTGAATTCAAATCTTTAATCAAATATTTTCAGAATTAATTTAAATAGTCAACCTTTGACTTTGACCCCATTTAATAATTTTGACTTTTAAATAAATTTAAATTCATAATTCCAAATAATACAAATAATATATGTTTTTGAATCAGAAAAATATGAGGATTTCAAATATGCCATCCAAAATATATTTTGGACAATTTAAATTTCAAGTTAAATTAAATTACATAAAATGCCCCTTGACTTAAATAATTAATAACTTTAGTTCTATAACTCCAAATTTGACAAATGATATGTCTAAAATGATCAGCTCGACGAGACCTTTCTGTTTATGCTATCCATGACTTAAATTGCAGCATGCATCATATAAATATATAGTATACAGCAACTAATATGATAATAAATTATGGCCAAAACCCAATAAAATGATTTATTCTTGTATTCCACACCTCACCCATGTCATGCTACTTTATTGCCTTGCAAATTGTGCATCATTCATCATGGCATGATTGTTTGCTTGTCGCATTTTATTTATATGCTTGTGCACTTTATTTATGTTGGCCCTTGTTTGTTTGGTTCTTCTTCGAATAGACGCTGAGCAGGGAATATATCAAGAGAACCAGGAGCACTACCCAGATCCATCCCTTGCTTCAACTAAGCTGCCAGGCAAGCACTACCACATGCTTGCATACATACAGTACCTATTGCCTCTATCTTATTCTTGCATCATTGAGTCGCGATTGCATTAAACTGAATCCCAAGTATTGCATAGCTTTTACTTTTAAACCCCACCAAGCTTGTCCCTCTATCCCATGAGCCATTACTACAGGAGTTGTTTGAGCCATGCGAGTCGTAGAACAGCATGTGTAGGGTATGTGAGTGTCTGTTGGATAACGAGGTACTTAAACAACTTAACCTGAGTAGTAATGGGATAACTAATGAAAGTGGCACCGGTGAGCAATATCTGTTATTTGGTTTTTCCTGCTCATTTGTGTCCGTGGGACCCAAGTACTTGATTCCTGTTCCTTGATTATTCGCTATCCACATCCGGGAGGCTTATGGGACCCCCGAGGCGAGCTTGATTCATCTTATTTCTTGGGGCCACAAACTAGTTTGAGGTTTTATTTACTATCTGTACCTATGCCATGCTTCTTGCTTTATTACGATTGTGCGAGGAGCACCTCTTTATTTAGGATCGGGACACGTTTTGCGGTGTCGACAAGCCCAGTTTGGGTTCACGGCCCACCCAAACCTCGGGTCCGTCTCGAGTCATTAACTTTGTTGGTGTACTCAAGGGTGGCCCCCTGAAATATTTCTGAATCCTGTGATTGCTTTGTCGTGAAGGCCTCGTTGGGTTTTGATTTGGTTTTTCCGAGGTTGATCGAGTGTGTGTTGCTATTTGGGCACCCCTGCAGGGTAAAACTTTCTGAAAGCCGTGTCCGCGGTTATGGAAGACTTGGAGCACAGTTTTTCGATCATAGACAAGCATAACTAAAGTACCGCTTTTAATCTGACTAAGTAACTGACTAGTAAATAGTGCAACACTCATGGAATGGTTAATAAAATTGCCAACGGATGGGGGGTTGTTCGTCCGCTTCCTCGTTGGTAAGCGAGGAGGAGGATGGATGTAACACCCTCAGAATCGGACCTATGCAAATTTGAGCAAAATTCGCCAAACCCGCATAGAAACGATTCAAAGGTGCCCACCAGGCACTTTCGTGCGGGTGGTAAACGAAGTAATAACATTACACAACAGTCCTCGATGGGACCCACAGAACATATATATATAACAGCGACTCCATGAGTCAAGAATACAGATATAATATACAAAGATCCCAAATCACCTTGAAGATGACAGAGCGTTCGACTACGGACAAGATGCAAATGGGGCTAAGAGCCCTGAAGAATAACCAATGGCGTCCATAACCCTGCCCAGGCCAAGCCGGAAGGGTAACCCTGCTAACGGCGTCGATCTCAAAACCTGCTAAAACAAAAGGGGTGCCGACAAAGGGCAAAGGGAAAAGAAGGAGTGTCGATCGAGGCCATTACGGCGAGGCTAGAATTGGCGGTCCTCGCCTACATAGGTATGGTGGATCGGCGGCGGCAAGATGCTTGAAACAACCTATAGAGACTCGATACAATGGCGGCTATCGAGAGAGGGTGAGAAAGACATATTCGAACCAACCGATACTACCATCGACAAACCCATCCGGTGTTTCCCTCGAGACCAAATCGAGGAAGGCAACCGAGAACTCACAGTTGGCGGTTTACTTATTCAGTTATCGTCGCAGCAATTACTAGTCAGGTTTAGATAATCGTCCTGATGAAATAAGCAGTGGGCACTTTTAGTTAATCATTCCGTTGTAGTTGCAGCAATTACTAATCAGATACAGCTAGCATGAGATAAACCCAAAACCCAGCAGTTGTTGGTACTTTTATTCATCATTCCGTTGTAGTTGCAATACTTACTAGTCAGTACAATGGTCGCAGTTTACACGCCAAACAAGCAGTTGTGGGCGTATTAATTAGCCATTCCATTATAGTGAAGTTGATTACTAGTCATTATAAAGTCAAATTTATAGCAATAAACTTTAGTTATGCTTGTCTATGATCGAGATCTTGTGCTCCAAGTCGTCCATATCCGCGGACACGGCTTTGAGAAAGTTTTACCGGCCGGGTGCACCAATAGCAACACACTCGATCAACCTCGGAAAACCAAATCAAAACCCAACGAGGCTTTCACGATCGAACAATCACAGGATTGAAATATTTCAGGGGCCACCCTTAAGTAGATCCATAGCGAACGGTGACTCGAGGCGGGCTCAAGGTTTGGGTATCTGGTGTGAGCGATCGGGAACCCAAAACTGGGCTTGTCGACACCGCGGAATCGTGTCCCGATCCTAAACAGACAGTGCTATCTCGCACAATTTAAATACATAAGTAGCATGGCATAAGTACAGGATAGTAAATAAAACCTCAAACTAGTTTGTGGCCCCAAGAAATAAGAGAATCAAGCTCGCTCGGGGGTCGCATATACCTCCGGATGTGGATAGCGCAAAAATCAAGGCAATGTATCAAGTACGGGTTCCTGGGACACAAGTGGGCTCGAAACCAAATATTATCTATCACCCACCGATGCCTCTACTTACTTCAATTTTAGTTGTTAAACAGGAATTAAAGTGGACGATAAGTAAAACTATAATCAGCTCCAACATCAACATGCGGCAATACATCAACAATTGTGGCACTGGACGACACGCAACAGCACTTGAGCAAGCGACTACGACGCGCAAGTCCAACTATCTACCAAACAACAGGTAATAGGATGTGTCCAAGGCAATATAGGGCTGCATGGTATGTCACAGGTACGGAAACTAAAGCATCGCAACACAGATAGCAATAGATCAACAGGAGGGAATAAAGACTATAAAAGAAAGATAGGTAGAAAAAAGGGGGGGATGCTCGCCTGAAAACATTGTCGAAGGGTTCAACCGAAGATCGGGCAAGCTCACATCAACTCATCGGCCTTATCCGCGAAGAAGCAAAACACTAGAATAAACACCGGATGCAATATTTAATACAACGGCAGAAGATCGGCATGATGCATGTATGATGTATGGCATGGCGAAGGTGCGGTGCAATTAGGCCATATTAAGTGGAACCGGGGTCCCGACAATTAGTTAGATGGTTCATGTTATTTAGCTACCCCGCAATTTAACTGTTATTTAACATGGCCAAAATATAGCACCGGTTCGCTACATCAATTTAAATGAGGCCGATATGAGACTGGATTTGCCCGCATATGGGCCCCATATTTAATTTTTAGGTGACTCGGCATAAGGCCCCCACACCACATGTGCATGCGAGATGACAATTAAATATGCAACAAGTTGTTATGTTATAAAATAGGGTTTGCGGGAAGGGGGTTCACACATCAGAGGGGGCTCGACGATCTTGGGTTCCGGGGTACGGGGTCGGTCTCAGGGTCCGGATCTGGGGTTCGGGGTTCGACGGATCGTCCTCGAATATCGGAGGTAGGTCTTGACGCTCCGGAAGCAGGACTTGGTTCGGCGTCGGGGCATCGGATCTTCCAGGTCGGTGTCGTTCTTATTGTCGCGAAGACCTGGTCGGGTTCGTGTATCGGGTCGGTCTTGCCTTTCCAGGGTGTAGAACTTGGCGTTCTCGTGGCAGAGTGCTTGTTGTGCCAGTGGCGATCTTGGCGGTTCGGGAAGAAGCACTTGTCGCATCTGCGGTCTTCGGGTTCAGGTTGTCGGTCTTGGCGTGCGGGGCGAAGAACTTGGCGCATCGGTTTCTCGGCGTCCTCGGTTCCGTTTGTAGATCTCGGCGTCCTCGAAGGGGTACTTGTCGATCCAGAAGAAGGACTTGGCGTTCGGTGGCGATCTTGGCGGGTTTGGGTCCAGGCCTTGGCGTCCGAGAGGAAGTACTTGTCGTCCGGGGTCCGGTCTCCGGTACATCGGGTACGATACGGACTACGAAGCATGCGGTGCTTGACGTGGTCCATCGGGCCGGAGATCTTGTCACATCCTCGGTTCAAAACTTGGGAGTTCCATCTTGAAGCCCTAGGTAGTTAGGGGCGGCAATGAGCTTGGCGACGGCGACCTTGCACCAGGAGGCGCGGCGACTGGTGACACACACGGCAGAGCTGGGCGGGTCGACGAGGGGGCGCAAGGCAGCGGAGCTCGGGATATGCCGGCGAGGATGGCGTCCCTGGCGGCGACGGACGGCGGCTTCGCGAGGGACGCCGGATCGGGCGCGGCGAGAACTGGCGGCGGCCTGCAGAGGAAGGCCTGCTGAGGGACGGAGGTCGAGGCGGGCCGCAGGTGAGAAGCGGCGGCCGAGGCGGCGCGACCAGGCCGGAGGAGACAGGCCCAGCGGCGCTGGGACCGTCGGCGGGAGGAGGTGCAACGCTGGGCGAGGCGCAGCTTCAGCGGCGCGGAGAGGGAGGTCGGAGGCGGCGTGGCGAGCTTCAGCGGGACCACAGCGACGGCGGCGAGCGAGGCGCGGACAGCTTGGGCGGGCTGCGGAGGTTGACGGGGCGAGGCAGAGGCGGTGGCGCGGGCCGCGGAGAGAGGCTTCGGGGCGCATGGCGCCGTCGTGAGGACGCGAGGAAGCTCGCTGGCGAGATGGGCAGGGCGGCTTCATGGCGCGTCTGTGGCCTTGCCTCGAGTGGGGAAGGGAGCAGGCGGAGAGGAGGCGGAGCATGGCGGGCGATCGGAGGGCGCAGTGGAGGCGGGCGCCTGCCAGCCTTGACCAGGGGAGGGCGGTTGCGCGCGTCGAGGTAGGTGGGGGGAGCGGGCTAGAGGTGGGTCGCGGGACAGGAGGGAGGAAGGGCCACCGCGTGGGGGCGCGTGGTGGGACCCAGGGCGGCCAGGGGGCAGCGGGGACGGCTGGGGAGGTGGTTTCCTGGGTGGGTTGTCGGTGTGGGTCCCAGTGGCAGGGAGGGGTGGAGTGCGTGGGTGGGTTCGTGTGTGCTTGAGTGGGGGATGGCTTAGAGAGAGAGGGAGAGGGCTGGGACAAGTGGCAGTTTAGGATTGGGTAGAGGGGGAGAGAGGGTGAGGTGGCGTTCCCGGATTGGTCCGTGTGAGGTGGCAGGCAGGGTGTGGGTAGATTAGTTGGTAGGTTTAGGATTTGTTGGGGTGTCCAGGTGGACCGATTTAATTTCTGGGGCGGTCGTTCGGGTCATTCGGCCCGTTCGACTGCCCCACTAAAAATAATATAAATTTTATTTGTTTTGTTAACATCGTTTGCAAACCGATAGCACTCAAACAAAAATAATCCGGAGACCGGGTTTTGATATTTGATTAAAGATGGGGCGTTTAGAAAACAAAACGGGCTTTGCGAAATAGTTTTTAGACAAACAACACATGATGATGACGATGCAATGCACAAATTCAACGCGATTTTCTAGTAGTGGTTTTGCGGGATGCCACAATTCGACACCACTAACAATGGATCTCGCCCTCGAGATCCGCCTCATGGTCCCGGAAGGAAGGTCGTGATGCGAACCTTCTCGTGTAGATCCTCGCGACACCACTAACAAGAGTTCGTTGTCCGTGATCGCGAGAGAACACTCCGAAACAAAAGGTCGAAGGTAGGGTATCCACAAATAAAGCCACCTCTATCTCCGATGGAAAGGAACGATGCATTCTCATCCACTTCAATGTACGAGGTAATAGAGTGAGTAGTCGGCATGGGGCCAATCCATCACGCACCCAAACTATTACTCCGCACAATCGGTAGAAGAGTGCAACCATTCTCGAATCGGTGAAGATCTCGACAAGCGAGGTTCGAAACAAAGGAGTGATGCAGACTCTGCATCGGATCTGGCGTAGAGGATGTCGTCGCGTCGGAAAACACTGGAAGACACAAACAAGGAACAAAGAATGGTACCACCGCAGACGGATTCATCAGACAGCTGGAACACCGGATGGCAGAACACCGTTATCGAAGAAGGAAGCGAAAACCCTGAAGGTACGACGGAACCCCAACCACGAGAAATCCTGGACTCGAAGAAAAGATAAGAGGTGGATTCAAAACACGTAGAGGTAAGAGGAGAGCAGCAGAGGGGTAAGGAGTAAAATCAGACCTAGCCAGAACTATCCAACCGATTTTCAAAAATAGTTTTGACACTTCTACTTCGGCCGTTAGCTAGGTTATCCTACAGGCTGGACTTGTGGGGTATCGCAACTGCTGAGCTCTGATACCACTCTGTAACACCCTCAGAATCGGACCTATGCAAATTTGAGCAAAATTCGCCAAACCCGCATAGAAACGATTCAAAGGTGCGGGTGGTAAACGAAGTAATAACATTACACAACAGTCCTCGATGGGACCCACAGAACATATATATATAACAGCGACTCCATGAGTCAAGAATACAGATATAATATACAAAGATCCCAAATCACCTTGAAGATGATGAGGCGTTCGACTACGGACAAGATGCAAATGGGGCTAAGAGCCACGAAGAATAACCAATGGCGTCCATAACCACCTTGAGCCAAGCCGGAAGGGTAACCTCGCTATGGCGTCGATCTCAAAACCTGCTAAAACAAAAGGGGTGCCGACAAAGGGCAAAGGAAAAGAAGGAGCGTCGATCTTGAGGCCGAGACAGCGAGGCTAGAATTCGGCGGTCCTCGCCTACATAGGTATGGTGGACTGAAGCGGCAGCGGCAGCATGCACTGAAACAACCTATAGAGACTCGATACAACTGGCGGCTATCAGAGAGGGGTGAGAAAGACATATTCGGAACCAACCTGATACTACCATCAGACAAACCCATCCCGGTGTTTCCCCTCGAGACCAAATCGAGGAAGGCAACCGAGGAACTCACACAGTTGGCAGTTTTACTTATTCAGTTATCGTCGCAGCAATTACTAGTCAGGTTTAGATAATCGTCCTGATGAAATAAGCAGTGGGCACTTTTAGTTAATCATTCCGTTGTAGTTGCAGCAATTACTAATCAGATACAGCTAGCATGAGATAAACCCAAAACCCAGCAGTTGTTGGTACTTTTATTCAGCCATTCCGTTGTAGTTGCAATACTTACTAGTCAGGTACAATGGTCGCAAGCGACACGCCAAACAAGCAGTTGTGGGCAGTATTAATTAGCCATTCCATTATAGTGAAGTTGATTACTAGTCATTATAAAGTCAAATTTATAGCAATAAACTTTAGTTATGCTTGTCTATGATCGAGATACTGTGCTCCAAGTCGTCCATATCCGCGGACACGGCTTTCAGAAAGTTTTACCCGGCCGGGGTGCACCAATAGCAACACACGCTCGATCAACCTCGGAAAAACCAAATCAAAACCCAACGAGGCTTTCACGACTGAACAATCACAGGATTCAGAAATATTTCAGGGGGCCACCCCTTAAGTAGATCCCGCAACGGCCACCGACTCAGACGGGCTCAAGGTTTGGGTATACGGCTGTGAACGACTGGGAACCCAAAACTGGGCTTGTCTACACCGCGGAATCGTGTCCCGATCCTAAACAGTACAGGTGCTATCTGTCGCACAATATAAATACATAAGTAGCATGGCATAAGTACAGGATAGTAAATAAAACCTCAAACTAGTTTGTGGCCCCAAGAAATAAGACTGAATCAAGCTCTGGCTCAGGGGGGGTCCCATATACCTCCCGGATGTGGATAGCGCGATAAATCAAGGAACAGGTATCAAGTACTCGGGTTCCTACGGGACACAAGTGGGCGTTCGGAAACCAAATATTATCTATCACCCACCGATGCCTCTACTTACTTCAATTTTAGTTGTTAAACAGGAATTAAAGTGGACGATAAGTAAAACTATGATCAACTCCAACATCAACATGCGGCAATACATCAACAACTGTGGCACTGGACGACACGCAACAGCACTTGAGCAAGCGACTACGACGCGCAAGTCCAACTATCTACCAAACAACAGGTAATAGGATGTGTCCAAGGCAATATAGGGCTGCACGGTATATCACAGGTACGGAAACTAAAGCATCGCAACACAGATAGCAATAGATCAACAGGAGGGAATAAAGACTATAAAAGAAAGATAGGTAGAAAAAAAAGGGGGGGATGCTCGCCTGAAAACATTGTCGAAGGGTTCAACCGAAGATCGGGCAAGCTCACATCAACTCATCGGCCTTATCCGCGAAGAAGCAAAACACTAGAATAAACACCCGATGCAATATTTAATACAACGGCAGAAGATCGGCATGATGCATGTATGATGTATGGCATGGCGAAGGTGCGGTGCAATTAGGCCATATTAAGTGGAACCGGGGTCCCGACAATTAGTTAGATGGTTCATGTTATTTAGCTACCCCGCAATTTAACTGTTATTTAACATGGCCAAAATATAGCACCGGTTCGCTACATCAATTTAAATGAGGCCGATATGAGACTGGATTTGCCCGCATATGGGCCCCATATTTAATTTTTAGGTGACTCGGCATAAGGCCCCCACACCACATGTGCATGCGAGATGACAATTAAATATGCAACAAGTTGTTATGTTATAAAATAGGGTTTGCGGGAAGGGGTTCACATCGGAGGGGCTCACGATCTTGGGTTCAAGTGCAGGGTCGGTCTCGTGGTCCGGATCCGGGTTCGGGTTCGACGGATCGTCCTCGAATATCGGAGGTAGGTCTTGACGCTCCGGAAGCAGGACTTGGTTCGGCGTCGGGGCATCGGATCTTCCGGGTCGGTGTCGTTCTTATTGTCGCGAAGACCTGGTCGGGTTCGTGTATCGGGTCGGTCTTGCCTTTCCAGGGTGTAGAACTTGGCGTTCTCGTGGCGGAGTGCTTGTTGTGCCAGTGGCGATCTTGGCGGTTCGGGAAGAAGCACTTGTCGCATCTGCGGTCTTCGGGTTCAGGTTGTCGGTCTTGGCGTGCGGGGCGAAGAACTTGGCGCATCGGTTTCTCGGCGTCCTCGGTTCCGTTTGTAGATCTCGGCGTCCTCGAAGGGGTACTTGTCGTATCCAGGAAGAAGGACTTCGCGTTCGGTGGCGATCTTGGCGGGTTTCGGGTCCAGGCCTTGGCGTCCGAGAGGAAGTACTTGTCGTCCGGGGTCCGGTCTCCGGTACATCGGGTACGATACGGACTACGAAGCATGCGGTGCTTGACGTGGTCCATCGGGCCGGAGATCTTGTCACATCCTCGGTTCAAAACTTGGGAGTTCCATCTTGAAGCCCTAGGTAGTTAGGGCGGCGACAGCGAGGCTTGGCGACGGCGGCGACCTTGCACCAGGAGGCGCTTGGTGACACACACAGAGCCGGGCGGTCGACGAGGCGCAAGGCGTGAGCTCGGGATATGCCGGCGAGATGGCGTCCGGCGGCGGGCCGGGCGGCAGCCGCGGAGGACGCCGGGATCGAGGGCGCGAGGAACTGGCAACGGCGCCTGCAGAGGAAGGCTCTTGAGGGACGGAGGTCGAGCGGGCCGCGGCGACGGTGAGGCAGCGGCGGCGTGGCCGGGCAGCGCGACCAGGCCCGGAGGAGGCGAGCAGGCGGCGCTGGGGACCGTCGGCGGGAGGAGGTGCACGGCGAGCAGCGCGAGCTCGGCCGCGCGGAGAGGAGGTCGGAGGCGGCGTGGCGAAGCTCGGCGGACCACCGGCGACGGCGGCAGGCGCGACAGGCGGAGCTTGGCGCGGAGATTGACGGGCCGAGGCAGCCCGAGGCGCCAGCGGCGAGAGGCTCGGGCGGCCGCGGCGCCGTGAGGACGCCGAGGCTGGCCGGCGAGATGGACGGCGGCTTCGCGGCGCGTCTTGTCGGCCAACCTCGAGTGGGGAAGGAGCAGGCCGGAGGAGTCGGAGCATGGCGGGCGTGAGGAGGACTTGTCGGAGGCCAGGCGCCGCTGCCGGACCGAGGGAGGCGGTTGCGCATCGGGGTAGGTGGGGAGGCGGGCTAGAGGTGGGTCATGGGACGGGGAGGAGGAAGGGCCGCGTGGGCGTGGTGGGACCAGGCGGCTGGGGCGTGGGACGGCTGGGGAGGTGGTTTCCTGGGTGGGTTGTCGGTGTGGGTCCCAGTGGCAGGGAGGGGTGGAGTGCGTGGGTGGGTTCGTGTGTGCTTGAGTGGGGGATGGCTTAGAGAGAGAGGGAGAGGGCTGGGACAAGTGGCAGTTTAGGATTGGGTAGAGGGGGAGAGAGGGTGAGGTGGCGTTCCCGGATTGGTCCGGGTGAGGTGGCAGGCAGGGTGTGGGTAGAATAGTTGGTAGGTTTAGGATTTGTTGGGGTGTCCAGGTGGACCGATTTAATTTCTGGGACGGTCGTTCGGGTCATTCGGCCCGTTCGACTGCCCCACTAAAAATAATATAAATTTTATTTGTTTTGTTAACATCGTTTGCAAACCGATAGCACTCAAACAAAAATAATCCGGAGACCGGGTTTTGATATTTGATTAAAGATGGGGCGTTTAGAAAACAAAACGGGCTTTGCGAAATAGTTTTTAGACAAACAACACATGATGATGATGATGCAATGCACAAATTCAACGCGATTTTCTAGTAGTGGTTTTGCGGGATGCCACAATGGATCGGTGGATATTACTGTTATAATTGTTGTCATTAATTCACCGACATCCATCTATCTTTGGTTAGGCGGATGGTTAGCGAGTATCTATAGAACTGTTAGGGTTTATCTTTTGCTGCAATTGCGTCACCCCAGGTTGTGTCCCCTTTAGAGGCATAAAGACTTGCTGAGTACCCCTAGGGTCGCACACGATAAATTATTGGTTCAGATGAACAGGTACACTCGCAAGACGGATACTGGGTGGAGGAGGCTGATGATGTGGGCAACGATCGTTCGGTGTAGAGATTCCGGGAACGGGGATCCGTGAGATCTGTGGGCGGGTGTGCTTATTTATGGGGCATCTTATGCCGATTTGCTTCTTATCCGTACTCGGATCTTGTTTGCCGCTTCCGCCTGATACTCTGATGTGTGATGTATGAGGAAATATCCTAAACTATTATATCTATCTAGGACATTTGAATCTTGCTGTATGGCGTTGCTATATTTCCTTTCTTTTTAGATGGAATGGCTCTGATGTACTATTGTATGATGGCTTGTATACATACTCATTTGTGTATGTAGTTGATCCCTTCGCCTGCCGATTACGCCGCCCGTACTTGTCCCGATGATTGGAAATGGTTGGGACGGCCGAAAGGTCTACCCGTGAGTGGCATTTAGGCCCCACCGTACTATTTCAACCATTTCCGCTCATCCAGGCTTGTATCTAGGAGCGTAATTCACCGAGGTAGTTACAGTCTCAGACAAGGTTGGCGAGGCTAGTGCTTCTCCTAGCTCGCTGGTGACATGGGGGTGGCAATGTTGCTCTTGGCCTGCTTGCCGTTGATGGCATGGTCTGCTTTACAGTGAGCTAGAGAGGGTAAAAAAGTTAGATGATCTACTGAGAGTGTAGTGTGAGCTAGATAGGGAACAAGTTAGACACTGATCACTGCTCACAATAGTGTTTGTGGTTTGTTTGATTTCTGTTTGCAAGGTGTTTGATGAAATGGCCGAAAGAGATTCAAACTTGGTGGATGTGTTGGTTATATACTAGGGAGTCTCTAGTTAGTGGGATTGGTCAAGTGGAATTGGTTTGGGTGGTTTTTGAAAAAAGGGTAATCTTCACGTATGAATCAGATTCAATTTTGAAATGTGATTTGAATCAAGTTGCCAAATGTTTCTGCGGGTTTGAAAGGTGGGCTAGGGTTCACTTTTATTTGGTCTTGCAAGGGGTGAAAAGAAATGGAAAAGTTTTTGTTTGAAATCTTGGACTAGAAACACTCAAAGTGGCCTAGTGGGCAAGATTGGTAAAAATGACCATTGCTTTATTTGTTTTGTTTTTTATTTTCTCTGGTTTGTTTATGCTTTGAATTGTTTTAGATGATGTTATTTTCATATTTAAACTATTCCTTTCTATTTAGATCAATCACACAAGTCCATTCATGCATTTATACAATCATCACATACACACATGCATTCATTTGATTTTTATTTAACAAAAGTTTTTACTAACCCTAATTTTGGTGATTAGATTTTGATAATCATGATAAATATTTTTAGGATGTTACAACCAACAACCTGTAAGTCAAAGAGGATACATAGGAGTGACACATACGCTTTAACATGCAAGATGTGCCCGTATCGCATGCCCGGTGTGCCGCTGCCTCCGCCTAGTCAACACAAGCAACTTATGTGAAGGCGCCTATATGAGAAACATAATAGAGCGGCCAGAAACCCTAAGGCTACTCTGCAGAACACATCTGAAGCCATTTTGCATCCAGGAGAGGAGATCCTACTCTAACGTGTATCCGCAATGTCACAACAATCCAATTTCAAGTATAAAACACAGCTCCACGAGAAAGACAAATATATTATTGATACTAGCAATGGGCCAAACTCTAACACCGAGTTGGCATTCTAATCATTTGAATTATTTGTGTTTCCTGTGTTTCGAGTTTGGGTTCAAAATTTTGTGACATGTTCTTTTTAAGTTGTGTCTATGTCTTCTGTTTTAAATTTCTAAAACGATTGGAACATGTGATGTCAACCACTATATTTCTTCACAAAAGCATTTTCATATGTATATACATATTTACATAGTATAAAAAACTAGTATGACTAATCTGCATAGCCCGTGGTGTCACCACATGCCCCGAGGCAGGAGATATTCTCCCCATTTGGGACAAGTAGGTACATGTCCACGTAGCGTACGTGTGTTTTTCGCTCTCTTTTCTCTCAAGGGAATGGATTTAGCCCGTGGCAAAATGATTAGCATTTGACTTCCTACAAACGGTCTCTCTCGCTTTCTCGTCCACTTGGCATGTGAAACACGAGGGTCAAGTCTGTGTAATCGTACACGCTCGATCAAATCGAGATAGGAACGCGCGCCTTCAATGTTCAATCCAATCTTTGATCTTTGATTTCAAGAATCGTTACCTGATCATAAAAATCAATACTCCATGTGAATAATAATGGACAGATAATAAGTGAGTACGTAGAACCTGCTGTCCATTCGGTTTGACATTTGCGCCTCTCGATGATCATCGATCGTGTCGATTCTCAAAGGTTACGTGAGAACCTGCGATTTGTAGCTAGCAAGGGAACGATCGAGTAGCATAAGTTTGTTAGTTTGTACCGTTGCGGGGTTTAGCTGTTTTAGAGTTCACACATGTACACATACGCAGCTAAGGGAAAAGCACGCGAAATCCAGGTTGCGGATCGTCACAAATTAAAATACAGACGGCGATTGGGCGAGAGTGCTATTTTGTTCTGCTCTCTCTCTTGGTCTTGGATGTATCCGGACAAAGCACCACCAGAAAAATTCTTGTTTGTGTTGGCCTATGTGTAAAAATTATAAGTAGCCGAGACTTGACTAGTAGGAATTCTTAGTTTGACACGGTGCGTGTTAAGTTTAGTTTATATGACCCCGTGTTTAGTTTAGTTTATACGACACCGTGTTTTAGTTAGCATGACATGACACGCACACATATTAGATCTATCGATGGAAAGGGAGGCGAGTAGACTGATTAGCAGTCCGTTTTGTCCTTGCATGCATGCATAAATGCTGATGGTGACGACGATGCCGCAACTAAATGCAGTGCCGTACAATAATGGACTAGAAAGAGAGTGTGAAACATGTTATATGTTGATCCAAATTCTACAAAGTATAGCCAACTCTCGACGAGTGGGCGAGGCGTCGCCGGGGTGGGGGTGCGGGCGACAGCCCATAATCTGTATGGATCGTCGAAGACCTAGGTTTCCACCGATATATAAACCCCTTGTAAGCCGCCGGTTGGGAGAGTTGTATCTGTGAAACCCCCGACATTTGTAAACACTCCTCGATATAGTGAAGTTTCGCTAGCTGGCGCCCGTGGTTTTTTTCCTCTCTTTGTTGGAGAGGTTTTCCACGTTAAATCTGTGTCCCCTTGCTGTGTTTTTCGTTTTCGTTCTTCGTTATCTTCTTGTCGCAATTGTAACAAAACATATGTCATGGAGTATACTCTATGTGCATCTAAGTTAATACTCCATGATGAACGAGAAAGAATACTTCTACTACAATAATTCTCGCTAAGAAGAATGCCCATGTTGTGGCAATTCTACCCAAAAGGTAATGGGTTACTCCTACAGCACGTCCTTACGTAATGCTCAAGACTCTAGACTGAGTAGTAGGAGAAACTTTTAATTTGTTATGAGGCCAAACGATAGTATTATTGGCCCGAAAAGTATGTGGAACCACAAACTAGAAAGTTGTAGAAACTAGTGTTTCGTACGATAATACAGTTCGTTGATTGGAATTAGACAGACGAATTCCAGCTACTTTGTACATAATAATACAGCAATAATTCGTGTATAACTATACGAATACGGCCCTAGCTACTGTACGCAAGATGCGTGCATTGCTAGCTACCCCCAGTAGTTAAGGATTCTACACTTTTTATAAGTGGATAGATTCAGATAACTTATTAGCACGCGTGGCAGGCTGTATGGCAGTCGGTAAAATATACTCCCTCTGTCTTATAAAATATAAAACGTCTAAGATTAATTAAAAGTTAAATCATATTAACTTTAATCAAATATTTAGAAAAAATATCTACGTCTATAATATTGGATGATACATCGAGAAAATATTATTTTATGGTGAATCTATTGATATTAAGTTAGTATTGTAGATATTTATCTTTTTTTGTGTAAGCTACATTAAACTTATTATAAAACCTTGACTTTTGACTATTTTTTACATGGCTTACATTGTGAAACGTAGGGTGTAATAAAGAACATAAATTTCAGCGAAAGAGAGATACCCTAAAAAGAAACTTAAGAAACGGTCAATTAAACCCAAAATCTAAAAAGAAAACGTGCCCTCCGTAGCCTCTCGCGCACACACACAAACACTAGTTGCCATGGTATTTTTGAATTTTTTCTTGAATTTTTACATGTGCCACCGAATCTTGATCGTGCGGTTGGACACTGCCCGCACCTGTGCGCGGACGTGCGCACGCTAGCAGATCCCTAATTAAAAGCCTCCAGGGAATCTAATGGATGCCAACTTTGACCAGGATTGTTCATGAAGAATTCCGTCAGAACATATCTCGGACGGTACTGTACTTTCATTATTATTATTCATCCTGCATGCATTCGGCAAATTTCCTCGTTTATGTTGGATTCAAGAAATAAATAAAAAACACTGCGTGCCTCAGCTGCTTACATTTTAGTGTACTATTTAAGATTATAGGTTCTACGCGTATATCTAGGTTGTTAATTTAAAAAATAAAATATAACTTATATATTACAAAAGTTATACCATTAGAAAATATAACCTCTAAAGTTTCTAATGGTATACTATATTATTTATATTTTATTATTTAAATTAACAACCTAGTTATCCGCGCGAGACTTATAATGCCAAACGGAGGGAGTACTCCATACATTCCAGTACTATAGAGGTGTGGTTGGTTGGCACGGTCAAGCGAGGAATAGACCTTACATTGAGCGGTCCTAGTAGTATTTCAGAGCACAATCGTCGTGCAATTGCCACCGTACGTACGTTCTCGATCGATGATTTCTCTCTTGAATCAGGTTTTCATCCCGCTTTATAAATAAAGCACACATATGAGACCGCTGCTGGCCAGACAGCACATCGTCCAAAGAAAGACCAAATACTGCTAGGGCTAAACAACACAAGCAAAATTCCAATAGAAAATACAAAAGAAGGAAAGAGAAGAAATGCACGACAAAATTGGATCGACCACCGACAAGGACACATAACCGCCGCGCCCACCGAATCAGTCCCACCACTATCCTATGACTCCGGATTGCCGTGTACCAAGCAACACCTTTAAGAAGAGGAACGACGCTGACGACGCTGCTTCCCGGATTTCTCCTAGGATTTCTTCCGGTACACACAGGGGAGTGAGAAGAGGGTACATCCGGCGCCCTTCAAGAAGGAAGCCGACACCCGCAGATGTCGTCGCGCCGGCGCCAGCCATGCCAACAGATATTTCTCCCGAACCCCAAAGGCCCAAACCCCAGCCAATCCCGACGCTCCACCAACTCGTCGTCCGCCAACATGCGCCCAAACGGTCTTGCTGTCTTCATTGGGGTCTCACCATGGCAAACACCACGAGGTTGGCCGGCTCGAGGAACCTACCGAGGGCAGGGGCAGCGGCGCCGCTGCCGAGTGGGAGGGATCGACCTCCACCGCCAAGACGGTAGCAGACCAGACGTAGCAGCAAGAGCATACCAGGCCAACTAGGCCTGGCCGAGCCCAGGATGGGCCCGTGAAGCCCTCACCGCCGCGCTGCAGCAGACACATTGGCATCGTCGCTCCCCTTATCCCGAAGCATTCCCCTCACCAACCATGGCAATGACCTGAGGGCGAGCTAGCCCGCCCAGACCCAAGCTGGACCCAACGGGTCCAGAGCTAGGGTTTGGAGCCGCCAGCCAAGCTCGTCTCTGTCACCGTCGCCGCCAATCAGCAGCGCCCTCGCCCCGTCGCCATCCAGATCACCATCGGGACGCTGTCTGCCGAAGAACACGGCAGCGCACGCCACCTCCCAGAGCCGCCACCGCCGGAGGAGCGCCTGAGAAAACCACCTTCCGAGGCCGTCGCCCTGGCATTCCCGCACCCGAGCCCAAGCCCCGACAAGCCTCATACTGCAGGACCACCGGAATGGTCGAGGAGACAAGCACACCAGACTATAGCCGCACCGGGCACGCAGCAGCCCAGTAGGGGGGACAACCCCCATCCACCCTGAGGTGGTCGCTGACCGGGTGTCACAGCAGGGCCGGTCAACCTAGATCCGGTTCGGATCAGCCCGTAGGCCCTGCAGGACCGCAGGCCTAGATCCGGTCCAGATCGGGCCCAGACCACCCCCACCGCGGCACTTCTACGACCAGGGCGTTGTCGCTGGTCAGCACAGTTGGCGTCGGCCTTGCCCTCGCCCAGCTCCCGCTGACCCAAGCCGTGCTCCGCCGACAGGGCCCATGCCGCGCCGCCGCCATCGCACAGCCTCGCGCCGGCCAGCACCGACGGGGGGAGCGCCCGCACACGCTGGGGAGGTGCACGCCGTCACCGTTGATTACCACCGCCGCCAGCGTCCAGCCGTCCCCAAACGAGCAACACGCCACCGCGAATCCCGCCGCCGCCGCCTGATCTCCCGCCAAATCAAGGTCGCGTTGGTGCAGAGGGGCCCGTCGGCACCGCAGGGGCTTTGCCCTGCGGCGATGACGGGAGGGAGAGGTTGGGGTGCGGTGGGGCTAGATTTGCCACGGTCGCCAGCAAGCAACACTTGACGGGTCCCTTTTTTTTTGGTCCCTTTGAAACAACGAACCCTCATATCATCGACGATTTCTAAGGCGAACACACTATGTCAATCGCGCCACATACACCCCGTGTCCACGACGCTGCACGCCGCCACGTCTAGAAAAGAAAGGTTATCGTCATCTACCATGGACGGATCCACAATGGGTCAAGGGTGTACATATGTACACCCAAAATTTTCTGCAAGAAAATTTATATATAGTATAATGTGGATATATGTATCAATTGTGAGATTATTTAGCCTATATACATTGTATTTTCTCATCCGAATCAAAATCAAATCTTGAATTAGCAAATAGTAGGCCCAGTCAAATAACCTATTTTTAGCCTTTTTACCTTTATATTTTGAGTTGGTGAAATTTATACACTCAAAATTAAATTCCTGGATCCCCTGTCATCTACTACCCAAACATTTTCAGAGCAAGCAGTGTCACCGGAACTTATAATCCCTAAAAATCTATCTACTAATTTACACAGAGGTAGGTTAGTCCTGAAAGTTTTTGATTCCGATTTTTCCCTGGACGGTTTTACCCCTCCCCTTGTACCAATTTACTGCCAATGCCACCGCTAAGAAATCCCTCGTTCCTTGTTCTCCTCCCCGCTCGTGTATCTCCCTCGACATCCCATGGCCTAATCCCCGCAGAGAAAGGAGACTAAGCGAGCGGAGGCGCTAGGGACCGCACCATCGCCGCGCCATCGAGCAGCTACGCCCTGAAGGAGCTCCGATGGAGCCGCTCCCGCGCCATATCTGCGTGTTCCCGACGGCGCTCGAGCTGCTCCATCTCCATCTCTCCGCCTGCACGACGCTCGATCGACATCAACACACGTACGGTTCCGAGCTTCCGGTAAGGCGTCGGCCACGAGGGGAAGGTGAGCACATAGTCCGAAATGTCGTCGAGCACCGGAGCACGTCGCCCCTCCTTCCTCGTGCCCGCACCAAGATCCTGGCCACCGGCGGCCCAATCTCCTCGCCGGCGGGACCTTCCACCGACGTCCCGCGATGCGATCCACGAGGCTAAGAGGAAGAGCCGCTGCTCATATTCAACTTGTGCGATCTGGCGTGGACCTCCACGGCCCCTGCTGTCCTGCTGCGCTCTCCCCACCTGTGAGATCCCGAGCCGCCGCCGAGCTCCCGCTCGAGCGTCTGCGTTCAATTCTGGAGGGCTTCTGCCGATTCGTCGCGCGGGAGGACCACTGGTGTCTACGGGATCTGCCGCTTCCTCCTCGCCCGGTTCCTCTGCTGACCTCCCTAAAAATATTCTAGCGTGGGGCTGTCTGTCGCGGACTGGCCGACGCGGGTGCGCAGTGCTGGGCTAGCCGCCGAGGACTGGCCGGGGCTGGCGGCCACAAATATTGAGGCTATCGTTGCTGTCCGCGATGTACTATCCCACCGCCTCCTGTACGTCAGTACTTCTGAAAAACAATTCAGAGTAGCAACTGGCTGACCGGAGGCTCCTGGTGACGGGTTGTACGCAGTCATCAGCAAGTGTTGCTCGCCTTCTTGCGCGGCGGAACCGCCACCTCTGGTCGTCTGGGCAATTGCTAGCACCTAATTAGTAATTCCCAGGTGAATCAATTCGTGTCTTTTACTTGTGTGGATTTCGGCGACAATCGCCAAAAACGATTCAATGTGTACCCAAGCTAGCTAGCAAGGAAAGTAGCCTAACTCAGCTAGCTAGCATGTCCAGGTGATCGATCAAACAACCTGCTTGCTGGAGTACTAGCTTATGAAGGAAGGAGAAAAAAAGTTTCTGCAAAAGAAGTTATACTCACCAATCTGGTATTTTTACTTCATGTATAAGTGATTTTGACTGATATAAATTTTATGCTAATTTCATTTTCTAGCAATTATCATAATAGCATACCATGATCCTACTCTGCGTAAATATATGATTGGTGTATGCTTAAATTGTGTATCATCGAGCTCATTAAAAGCAAAGATTAACTAGATGGCCCTGGCTCTTAATCTATTGCCCTCTAAATGAGACGAAAGTTCACAATAATCATGTTGGCTAAACCATGGGCGCGATATGTCTAAATTGAGTGGTGCCATGGCTGAAAAGTCGTGCATTTTTATATGTTTGTGATTTTTAGCCACTAAGTACGTTAGTTAAATTTATTATTCACATATCTAGCATTAAATTATTTAGCCGTAGCAACGCACGGGCATTTAGCTAGTAATCCCTAAAAATAATCATAATTACGTCTGCAACAAGCTATAGATCCAACGCAAGAGTCGTCGTGCCAGCAATATTTTTTCTAGCCGATCGTCATGGACTCGTGTACCGTTTCACGGATTCGGTCTAGGAGAGTGTACACTTTTGTCATCGATGATGACCCCACCGTATATTTATAGTTAACCAACTCGATCCACGTCATTTTCTGTAGTGTGCTGTACCAATCCGATCAGACATCAAGTCAAAAAAAAATCCGATCAGACATGGGATATTTCAGATCACTCCAAATAGTTAACCACCTCGTTCGTGCATGCAAGTCTACGACCGTACGTGCATCGCCATGTGAGCACAAACCGGCTAAGTCAGGACTTTGAGCAACCTATATCTACTGACCTAGGGCCTTTTTTATTTTTAAAGGAACACATAGAAATTTCTCGCTTTGGCGCCTTATACGCGGGAACTTAGAGTGTGTTTGGTAGGTCCGGCCAACCCAACAATTCTCATTTCAACACAGAAGATTTCTAAGAATTTAGCTGTTTGTTAGCCTGATTCACCCCGAAAAGGGCTCACAGCCGGGCTGAGGAGAGAAGCTCGAATCGAGCTTCGCAACTCGCCCGGGTTGAGTCCATCCCGCAGCGATCGTGGGCCCCACCCCGCCAGACCCCCAACCCCTCTCTTCTCAGCCTCATTTCCCCCGTTTGCACCGACGCACTATCCGCCCCGACGCCGCCAACCACCCCGCCGCCCCAATGCGGCCGGATAGAACCTCCCCCGATGCCCCGCAGACCACCTGGCCGCTCTGACGCTGCCCTCCTCCGCTCCCACCATCATCCCCGAGCTCCTCATAGCACCGCCCCGGCCCCAAGCTCCTCATCGCATCGTGACCGCCTACCACCATGTCGTCCCACCGCTCAGCACCCGCCGCCGGCACCCCACCGGTGGCAAACAACTCCTAGCACGCGGTGTGGTGAAGACGAGGGCCTGATTGCTTTTCCTTTTTCTATTTAGGGGCCTCTGTGTAAAACTTTGGACTGTTCTGTGATTTCTCAGTTTTTAGGCCAATCTTAGTCCATACGGGCTACCAAACAGCGTACGAGTTCAGATATCTCAACCCAACCGGTATAAACCAAACACACCACAAATCTTGGAGCAGCATGTATGCACTCAGATATCTCAAGTGGGAGTGTGAATTCGAAGTGGCCCGGTCTATGAAACACACTCTTATTAGAGCAAGTACAATAATGTGACATCGGCTGAAGACATTAAATAGTATATTCGTGATGAGTTGGAAGAGCGAGAAGAGGAGAGAGAAAGAGAGTGGGCTCTCATGCAAGAACCAGCTCTAACACGTGCTCCTATACACTTTGTGAGAGTGAATGGTGGACAAATTATTGAGAGATAAAGTAGTACATTTCTATAGTTTGTTATTGTACATACTAACTATTTAATTGACTATAGATAACATGACACTACCTTATAGTCAGTAATTGGCATATTATTATTCTTGCTCTTAACGAAGAGGAAACAAGGACCTGAATTCAAGTCCAGGAAACTCGAGCACATGTCGGGGTTTGTACACGGACATACGGACTTCAAGCGAGTTAGCCAGCTATAGGCACCCGTGGAGCCGTGGTACGGATCGATCGATCGGGCGGAGTCTGCGAGTCAGCACTGGAAGTACTCCACTAGCGTCTAGCGAGTTCTAACTAGCTGACCACGCCACGGGAATCGGCGGTCCACCGGCACGCACGTACATGACTGACATCGCTCCCCGCGACCACCTCTAGTCCTCAACCAACCGGCCGGGTAGTCAGGGTACGTGCCCGTCCGTCTATCGACGTAGGGTGACTTCTTTTAGGCTTCTTCTTACGAATAAATCTGTTTATAGATTTCGGTGAGAAAAAACTGTGGTGGACAGAATCTTGTAATAACTTGAAATAGGCTTTCGCCCCGTTATATTAATATAGCAACCACACGATACATAACGAGAACCTTGCTGGGGCAAACATCACAATCAAGCCCAAGAGAAAAACAAGAGAAATAACAAAAGGAAGTAATGCCGACAGCGCCAGATCGGCAAAACCGATGATGCCCCGCAACCGCTGCACCCACCAGAGAAGTCCCACCACGCTCCTATGTCCGAATCGTCATGTACAAAGCAACACCTTCAAGAAGGACTACGACGACGATGCTGTTGCCCGGACAGATCCTAGGATTTCTCCCGGTACATGATGGGGTGGGAAAGGGGTACACCCGACGCCCTTCAGAAGGAATGGGGACGCCCGCAGGCGACACCACGTCGGTGTCAGGCGAGCCGACAAGGATTTCTTCCGACCCCCAAAAAACCACTGCCCGACCAATCTGAAACAGTCCACCAAGCTTGCCTCCCACCAACATGCGCCAAACGGTCTTGTCGGCACCATCGGCGCCTCACCATGGCAAACATTGTGAAGCCGGTCATACCAAGAAGAAACAGTCGTAGATACGGGACGTTAGTACCATAGCCACGCGGGAGGGAATAGCCTCCACCACCATAAGCAGTAACCGACCAGACACAACAACAAGAGAACACCAGACCATTGGGGCCAAAGGGCAACAACGACGCAGCCATCTGGAGGACATCCTCCACCACCAATGGTGGGTGCCGAACGGACGCGGCAGCAGGGACATACCAGGCCAAATAGGCCCAGCCGGACCATGAAGTGGTCCGTAAAGTCCTAGCGCTACGCTGCTGCACTTAGGCTACCTTCGCTGCTACCGCTTGTTCGGCTCCATAGGCATGGCCGGGTCTAAAACAGCCCCGTAAATCTTTCGTCGCCATGCTGCAGTAGAACGTGGCATCGTCCAACCACCCACATCATGAACATCTCTTTGTTCCTACCAGAGGCAGCCAGATGGAGCTCGACCCGGCCTGCACCGACCCAGATCAGGCCCAAAAGGGCCCAGATCTGGGCTAGCAGATCCGTCGGCCAGCCCCGCCGCACGCCGCCCACACCACCAAGGGGTCGCGCCAACCACCCTGTCGCCACCCGCATAGGTGCCGGAGCGCCGCCGACCTAGAAGCTCCGTCGCCTTGTTAACCTCCCAAGCAGGCCGCCATGGCTAGGGTAGAGAAGGGGGCCGCCACCACCAGCTCTAGCGGCACCGCGCGGGCAACGCCCGGCGGCGCCTGTCGGCGGCAGCGGCAGTAGGGGAGAGGTGCGCGGGGAGGGCTCGGTGGGAGGAGGGAGGTCGCCGCCCGGTCGCCTCGCGTGGGAAGGCGACGCGGGGGCAGACGAGCTGTTTTTTTCGTGTAGGATCCTCTAGGTTAGGCCTTGCTAATCAATCTTGTAATAACTCATGGGAGACTTCTTTTGGGCTTATGCCATTTTGGCTTATTTGCTATGATGAGTTGTGAGATGTCTATTATGCCCCTGATTTGATTTGTCCACTTAATAAAACAATGTTTACACACATGTTAGTTTTAAGAAATACACACCATCACATCAAGAAATACATGTTTCAAAATACATGTTTCAGATTGACAATCTAGATGCACAACACCAAAATTATCCATCATTTTATGCCACACCATCACACTCACAACATCAGTAGTAACTAGTATCATGTTCTAACATGGCATGATTTTTGGACAGAACATTCATCTACCAGCATGCAGCAACTACTAGCCTCACACAACATCTGACAACAAGCATCATTCAACACAATTTTAGAATGGAGAGGGGCGGGGGGATCCGGCCACCCTTTGTCGGGATCGGGAGACGGCGGGAGGAGGTCGGGCAGAGTGAGCGGCGACGCTATGGAGGGCGGGCCTATGGGGAGGATCGCCTGCGGACGGGTCGTCGCGGGAGGATCCGGTCGGTGGAGCGCCGCTGGGGGAGATACTAGCCCGACCTTGAAGCCGACGGCGGTCTGGAGGGAAGAGCAGGTCACGGCGGAGTCCGGCCTAGTGAGAAGAGGGCGGAGTCCGGCCTAGTGAGAAGAGGGCGGCCGGGCGAGTATTTGACCTCCGTCTTGGAGCTTCGGGCGGGTGGGATCCGGCCAAGAAGAGAGGGTGGCGGGTGGGATCCGGCTGCTGGCTGCCGGGATCTGGACACGGCGACGTTGGGAGGGCGGCGATGGTGGAGTGACGGAGGGCTAGGAGAGCGGCGGCGCGCTGGGTTCGTTAGGCAGGAGGGGTAGGGAGCGCCCGCGCTGGGAGAACAAGGTCGGACAGGAACCAATCGAGGAAGGAAAATGGCTGGGGGATGTATTGCTGCCAGGGAGAGAGAAGAGGCGGGCGGCGGTGCTGGAGAGACGGGGCGGGAGGAGCGGTGGATCAGAGGGTCGGCGCTGGGGAGATATCGCGATGGGAGGGAGAGGCCGGGAACGGGCCGCGTGGGGATGGGGTCACGGGTCGGGGTTTTTTCCTGACGAGGCTTTTCTTCCGTGTCCTTTCGCGGTGGCATTTTGATGTAATATCTGAAAACAACATGTCCATTTGCAGGGAACGCTTCGCATCACGAGCTGAGAAGCTCGGGAAACTCCTCTCCCTCAGTTTCTTCCCACCGTGTGTAAATGGGCTTTTGGAGGGTTTCTCGGTAGAAAAAAGCTGGAGACTTATTTTCTGCTTATGCGGTTAGAAACCCAGAAGCCTGGCTAGAAGTCCAAAAGAAGTCACCCTTAATCTTAAAACATGTTAGATTAGTTTCTCAAACTTAGTCTTGAGGTGCTCATAAGGATATAATGTGTGGGTGCTCATAAGAGTGAGTGTATATACGTATATGTGAACGTCTGGAGTAAAGATGTGAAATTTAGTAGGATCTGTGAACTGGATGCAGAGTGACCTGCATTCCCGTTTCTAAAAAATCTCGCTATCCTGGGTTCGTGCTAAAAACCATTAGGGCCTGTTGCCTGTTCGGTTACTATGGGATTAAGATGGATTGACATGGATTAACCTGGATTAGATTCCATCTAGTTCAAAATCCTCTCTAATCCTTTCCAATCCACTTCAATCCACCTCTAAGATGGATTAACCGAACAGGGCCTTATGATGCGAAAAATCTCGCTATCCCGGGCTCGTGCTAAGAACCATTACGAGGCGGAATCAGTACGTGGTCTAGTCAGATCATCAAAAGGTACAAGCACAAGTTCGTTAGTTAGTACGTAAAAAAGAAGTTCAAATTAGCCGGTTCGTAGAGGACTCGGCCTGAAAATACCATTGCCCTGCCACGGCTTTGGCACATGGGCCTGGCATGACTTCATAGGGCGGGCCAGCCATAGTGTGTCAAATCCTTCGATCACTAATTCCTTGGACCGTTCATGTTTTGCACAAGAAACTACGTACATTTCCTCCATTTGTCAACGTCTTCTCCACCCATTTTTTTCAAAGGACCTGTCAATATTTCTTATGCACGAGTTTCTCTTATTGACAAACCAACATGATTCGACATGCTGGATACAGCTCGATTGCCCTCCGTTTCAAAATATAAGATGTTTTAGACTTGTAAAAACAGTATAACTAAACTAGTTTTAGTGTATAGATTCACTTCAAACATGAATGAACCTACATACTAAAAGAAGTCTAGATACATTTGCTTCACAAAGCTAAAACATCTTATATTTTGAAACGAAGGGAGTACAAGCAATCATGGAAGCATACCACATACACAAGATCAAAATGTCTCCAAACAACTTCTAAAGAATTATCAGCTTTCATGTTCACAGTTTAATGCGACACTGTTGTGCCCCAAAATCACATCCTCTCAAGGAAAAATCACACAGATATTCTTCCAAAAAAAACAAGTAAACTGATAGTACATTACAGGGGAGCTACTAGCAGTCTAGCACCACGTATGCGGTATGGTTTTCTTGGCATATAACAGCAGGATAGAATACCTGCAGGGAGAACGGTGCAAGAGCCAGAGCAAGGGATGGCAAAGCCCACTCACCAGAGTAATCTCAAATCGTATTGGTAGGCGAAGTAACAGGGCTCTGCTGCATCACCCAGAAATAGCATGCCGCCTTCTGTGGTGTCAACTGAGCTACTCGACATCCTTAACATCTGAAATCTCCATGTCTGATGCTTTGCTTTCAGGCACACCTTCTGGATCTACTGCCGCATCGCCGCCATTGGGCTGCTCGTCTGATCCGTCACTCTTCAGGTTGGGTTTCCCATCATCAACTTTTGGGATTTTGAGCCCAAAACGATATGATATCCTTTCAAGCAGCTCCTTCCCATCCAAGGGAGTAAGCATGACAGCCAGATTGGTCTTTCCTTTCCAACAAACAACGGCGATTGCAGAGGGATCCGCGGCTATGGACTCTATATCCTGATGCCCTGGAATATTAATAAAGATGTTCAGTTGTCATTAAATCGTGATGTTTCTCCTTTAAGGGTGAAAAGGAAAAGGAGTGTATTGTACCTTCACGTAATATTACAACACAGCAACCTCGTAGTAAACCTGAAGCTTCCTCACCAAATTTTGCATCCACAAAATCAGGAAACTTAATGATCCTGTACTGCAAAAGGTGCTGAAAGTCTATTGCTGATGCGTATAGAATCTGTTTGGTGATGTAAGGTAGCAGCAGCGGCAGTCCCTCGGATGACAACCTAAATGTGCATGGTGAATCCTCCTTTGTCGACTGCCTTTCCTGAAAGATACGGTGGTGGATGAAAAAGTTAGTGTTAAATGCAAGGTTTGACTTCTGAGAAAAGCTTGAATAAGTAAACATGACAAATTAGTGGGACACTTACAAATATCTTTAGGCCAAGTGAGGTAATCTTCAGCCGCTCGCCAACTTTTACATTGAGCTCCAAAACTTCTTGAACTGATTTTGAGACATAGTATATTCTTTTAACATGACTAGTATCAGGGTTCCTAGTCACAAGATGCCCTTCAAGTTTAAATGAATCCTTGATGCCATAGTATGATGCTATGCTTCTGATTGTCGCTTCATCTTTGAAAAATATCACAGGATCAACCCCTCTCCATCTGCTTTGGTTCTGGCTCTTCCTCTTATCTCTCCTTGATGCTTGATCATTTTGCACCTCATCAACAATCACCTTCGCTTCCTCAGAACTTCTATCTTTTGAAATTTCATTATCCATGTCTCTATTTTGTTGTTCATCCAGAACATGGCTGTCATCAACCCCTTGCTGGTGAATTGAAATTTCTTCAGACGGCACCTTATCAGATCCTTGACCATTAGAATGTTTTGAAGCCCCGTCTTTCGAGATACTGTTATCACCTTTAATCGCTTCTACCACCTGGCTCTCTGAAATTACGTTCAATGTATAGGGTACTTGAGTACTAAAAACCAGCATCTACTATGAAATTTGATGCAAGAATGATTGAAACAAATGGAATACACGGATGAAAAAAATACCATTCAGCGGAGAGAGTTTCTGAAGGACTGCAATAAAAAATCCTCCACTGTTTTGATCATGAGGAACAATTCTCATGCAACGATGTAGCGGCAAACTTGAATGCTCTGTACGGATGGAGGTTGAATCTGATGTTCCATCAGAGCGCCTTGGAACTTTACCAGACTCAGTTTCATCTGGTTTTATCTCTTCCACATTGGCATTGTCACCGTTATTGCTGTCATCAGTCGCTATCTTTGTTTCTTGTTTTCCTTCTACCATATCCCCTGAATCGTTCATGTCTGCATCGACTACATCTATGCTGACCTCAACACTGCCACCCACTGTACAGCTGTCTGTGGTACCTTTACCTGAGGGGAACATACTTGGTGATACTACCTTCTTCCTGTAGTGAAGTACATCTTCATAAGTGCCCAACCAAGAACCTTTATCCCGTACCTGCAATAGACAGAAAGAATCACTCAAGGGAGCAGAGTGCCAAGAATTATGAAATGTATAGAGGCCAACAGGGGTAGAATTATTGCATCAGATAATACCAAACAAAAGAGTAAAATGCCAACTAGTTTCCAAAAATAACAGCAACTGGCCAAATAAAAAAATCCATTGCTACTCGAATGTCCATGCAATGGTGTGACACAAGTGTTTGTACAAATGGAAGCATCCTTTCCTTTTACGAGCTTTTTTCTACATCTTTTTCCAAAATTTAATTCACTCAAAAGAATTACAATCAATAAAACATTTAAACAGAAAATGTTTGAGATATAATTGTATAATGTGACATGCACGTCCATGACTATTGTTAGTACATATAAGGTGCCTAATTAGACCACGAAATAGAAGATGTCGAACATTACAGGTGATGCTATCCGGAACTAGAAGGAAGAGGTTCTCTCTCCTCGTCTTACATGATCTGTTTGCACTAACCTCCACAATGGACGACATGTTCAAGTTTACAAGAAGCACAACTAATTAGGAAAACAAACACCTGGTGGGAAAAACAAGGTACTATAACAAGAAAATATGCATGACATAGAGACATGTACACTAACCTTCCAGGTGCTAAGTCCAGGACGGCGGACCAATTCAGGTAGCTCATTAGAAACATCCAGGAGTTCAACAGAATCCCCACATCTCCGCAGAATCTATATAGTTGAAAAAATATGGTCAATTTTGCAAAAGGCACAAGACATAAAAAATAATGAACTATACAAAAAGCTAAAAAAATAATGTGCTGAAAATGAGGCGCGGTGTTGGTCAAATCACAATGCATTTCTCTGACAATTAATTTGCCATGCACTGAACAGTGAACACCATTTTATGATTTAACCAAATTATTCAAATATATTAAAAATTACCTCACCAAATCCCATACGAAACATTTAAAGTAAATATCAGAGAGAAGTCAAGCAATAAATACCTCACCAACAACAGCTTCATTTTCAACAGGATTCAACGAACATGTTGAGTAGACCATCCTTCCACCAACTTTAAGCAAACCGATGCCTGACGCGAGAAAAATACAAGACTAACTTCGTTAAGTAGCAAATCATATATCCTATAAGTGATTGTAAAAAATCCAGACCATATAATAAAATTATATATCCCATGAGTGATTGTGAAAAATCCAGAACAAACAGATTTTGATAATGCATGACATGAGCTTATAAGATAACAAACTCCTACATCCTCAGCAGTGTGATATCTTTCATTCATCATGTGATGATGTGATAAAATACTCAGATTCATGAACATTTTATGTCATGCCCCTAGGTACAAAGACATGATCCATGATCAAATATCGACGACAATAATCAATTGTGCAAGGAGAGATAACGCCTCAAAGGTGACATAGAATGCTTAAAATATGTTTCGAAAACCAATCCCTAATTTAGAGGACCAAATTGACAATTCAATGGAACACATATTTCGATAATGGTGTGTATCATTTAATCCATACCACGCATAGCTATTTCCACTTGGAGACGATGAAGTCCATTACCCATGCCAATGTTCCTGGGTAGCCAATTCATTCGATAAGGAATTAAGAAGAAAATGGAAGCCGCAGACAGGCCAAACGGTACAGTACTTACCATGTTCTCCACATATCAGGAGCCTTACGGACAGTTCCATCGCCACTGCATGGCACATCACACAGTATACGATCAAATTCCAACTTCTGTGGCTTTGACTCATCTACACATGTTTCTGGACAGAACTTTGCAAGACTACAGCCAGGAAAATTTTGGGCTTCATGATTTGTCACTATCAGATTCGCTGTGCACATTCTCTTTGTCTGATGAATAAGAAGGTTGCATCTTTGCACATCGAGATCATTGGCTACCACCTAATTACAGAGTAAGAAGTTCAAAGTATTAATAACAGACGATATAATCAATGTTTTATAGAATTCATAGAAATTACAAATAATTAGCTGTATCTGCGATATGTAAAAGATAGTGAAATCCACCATGGCACTTGGAAGCATCCCAGGCTTTGTTGACTGGTGGATCATCTCAAGTAACTGGAAAGTTTTAGACCCTGGAGCGGCACACACTGCATAGGGTCACAAAATTTATGAGATATATTACTGTATTAGAGAAGTCCTCCTCTCATGATGTATAAAAACATTGTACTCAAATATGCTCTCTCTTTAAGCTACAGTTCAGCATAAATAAGTTTAAGCCAAAATCAACTAAAAAATACTTGGCTTAAATGAGAGATTCAACTACCTCATGGACAAATTGTGTAGCTACAATAGTTGGATGTTATTTTATTTTCTTCTATTTGCATCCCTAGAGGCAAAGGAGACATTGGAGGTGAGAGAAATTAACTAGCATTGGTGCTTAGGTATGTGAGGTAGATGCGAAGATAAAAAATATTATTATCACCGCCAAGCATGCACCCAACGGTAAGCAGAACAGAGAATATTTTTAAATTGTTATTATACTCCTAAGAACCTATATATGGTGCTAAGAGATGAAAGTAAGAGAGGTGAATGGACAGAGAACTCTGATTTGCCTGCTTTAGCATCTAATACACGCGTGCTGGGATGTGGATGCTCTTAGTGAACTTAGAAAAATCTTCATGTTAGTACTTTAAACCCTTTTTAAGCAACAATCTGTTCTAATGGGCTTTTTGGCCATGGACATTACAAGCCAGATTATGGGAGTAGGCAAAGTTAGATCAATGAAGCAGTTCGAGGGACAGAAAGTTTGTTATGTAAATTGCACACTATCAGCGTGTGTAATGATGGATAAAACATACTGTCAAGAATATGATGGTCAGGTTGCACTTTCAGAAACAAAGGTGGAACCTGCAAAAGCAATATACATCATTTAGACAAGATCTGCCCCAGTATATGTAAGGCAGCACAGATAAAAAATATAGGGCATCCTCGGTGTAAATATGAAGCACCCACCATGCTGACAGCCTCTTGCCTAGTTATATTGCCAACTTCATTCTCTTGCTTCAGGAATTCATGAAAACTGTAGGGAAAACATAGACGTCAAATTAATAATGATATGTCAATAGAATATAGTATGAGAACATCCAGCGTTACAACTTGTAATAGCAGCACGTTACTAAGCGTTCGAATGTTACACTATTTCATTCTCCAAAACAATTGGGTGGGGGGGAGCAGTAGGTTGGTTGACAACCAATCCATGAGGAGTTTTACTGAATTCAGTCAATCAGATTAAACACTTTGGATTTCATTAAGAAACGTTTAAGGGACAAGCGTGTTCTCGACAGAGCATGGACACATAACTTTATGCAAAAGAAAATCGCAAATTTAAATATATTATTTTTTTATCTAACACCAGTTTAACAAGTAGCCTAGTTCTTTGTACTTTCAGACAATTTTACTGCACAAATCCCAAAGCACATGTTAGCACTTAATGTTAACTAAAATTAAGGGAGATTAGTAATCTTCATCATACAAAGCCAACACAACCCTGAACAGGTATATTAGTACCACTAACCGCAGCCATTAGTTTGCTTCAACTTTCGTGCAACAAAACGTCAAGAAAGCATAGAAGCACTTGTTGACAAGGTTCATTCAAAATAAGCATCACGGTACAAGGTCAGTTTACCTCTCAAGTGCCTGGTTTCTCCTCAGTTGCATCCGAGAAAAGTTCAAATGCCATGCAAGATTGCCAGGATACCAAGCCAAAGGTCGAATAGCCTCTTTTTCATGCTCATCACTGACCTGTGCATAACAAAAGTATTACAATATAGAAAATATCAAGGGCATAACTTAAATTTATGCACAAGTTTTTTAGATATAACCTCAGTCTCTAATGACTTCCTGAAGTCATTTTCTAACTGTGATTGTATGTCTTGATAAAACTGAGAGCTGGAAAGCAAATAAAAACTTAAGCTTAATAGGATAGAGGAATCAAACCATAAAAATAAGAATTATGTTATCAGCAATTATATCAGACATAAAAAATAAGTAAATTAAGTTCTAAGTACAAAATAACAAACCATTTATAAGAGTAGACTTTGTACTAACTATCAGGTTGGTTGTTCATATTCTTTCAAAGAAAACACATATGAAAAGGTGACAGATGTACATAATAAAGTGCCCGATAAACCAAAGCAGCCAGCAGGCAAACCAGAATAGAGATCGTATCATTTTCTCCTATAGATTTGATTACTGAGTCCTGATCCAGTTGTGTTGAGTCCACGCCATACAAAATACATAAGCATGCTTACGTTTCAGAGAAAGTAGCATTACCTCGCATTGATCCTAAAAGCGGCTGGCAACGGCTTCCGGAGCATGCTCATGAAGGCATCCCACTCTTCCTCAGGAACAATTTGCTGCCCCTGTAAGGCATACCCATGTTTACACATTCAATAGGATTCTAGCAGAAGCCACATCAAAAGTATGCAATTAATGCTACATCCAGCTAAAGAATTAAAGCAGTTACAACCAAAGCAAAGGCTGCTTAGCCCAGCTATGCTGCTATTAGCAGCACGGTAGATTAATAATCGATACTTAAATCCATCCATAAAGCTCTGCCTTTACAAATAATAGCTTATATTAACACACAAGCCACTGCATCAACAGATTATCACATTCCAAAATGAAATATTCATGAAGAGCCCAGGGCTAGCTCCTAGCTCTGCTCAATGTTAATATCACCAAGACAATAGAAACGGGAAAGTAGACGTGATCTGAACCAAGTGGCTGCACCTTGTAGTAATCCTCGAAAGCGGGGTTCTCGGTGGCGAACGGCTGCCAGCCGTTTCCATCGCCTCCTTCGCCGCCTCCGCCGGCGGGAGGGCGCTTGGGGTTGTCCTTCCAGACGTTCTCGCGCTCCTCCTTGAAGTGGCGGCGCTGCGAGCGCCCGCGCTTCCTGCCGCCTCCCATCTACCAGTCTTACGCAACGCGCCGCAGATTCTGCTTCTGCGGCCGCCTCTCGGTGGTGGCGCGGAGGTGGCGGTGGCTCGAGCGAGGCGAGGAGTTTGAGCGGCTGCGGGCTGCGGCGGCGGTGGGGTTTAGGGAGTGGCGGCGATTGAGGTGGGAAGAAAGGTGAGGAGGTCGCGAGGAGTGGGGAATGTTAGGCGGGCTCTGGTTGGGCTTTTGGCGAATAGAAGGCGCGTGGGCTGAAATATAACACTCGAAGCCTAATGGGCTTCACAGTTTACCATTCATGAGTCAGCCATTTTTTTTGTTCAACCATACATTGTTTTTCAGGATCCCCTAAAAAAATACATTGTTTTCAGAATAAGTTATCATACCGATTGTTTCTCAATTCCTTGAAAAAAAACTGTTTCTCAAAATACGAAATACCACTAGGAGTAATTTTTAAGCTGAAAGTCTATTTATACTCTCTCCGTCTCAAAATAGATGTTGTAGATTTTCAAAATTCGGATGAATATAGACTTCCTCCTATCCATATTAATTTAATTATCACTGAATTGAATGTATCTAGCACTAAAATATGTCTACAAACCATCGATTCAATGACAATTAATATGGACCAAAGTGATACTCCCTCTGTCCTAAAATACCATGCATTCTGGGTTTAGTCAAGGTCAAACTTTGTAAAGTTTGACCAGATTTATTGAAAAATTTATGTACACCTATAATATAACATAAGTACCATTACAATCGTCATAAGATATATTTTCATAAAATATACATTCGGTGCTATAGATGTTTATAGTTTTTTCTATATATTCTACCAAACTTTATAAAATTTGACTTTGACTAAACTCAGAATGCAGGGTATTCTAAGATAGAGGGAGTATATAGATTCATCTAAATTTTAAAAATCTAAGACATCTATTTTAAGACAGAAAGAATACTAAATATTGTACAAATTTACTAGGTCACCTTCAGGAGCCTATCGTGCTACTCACATGAATGCTCGTGCGTTGCTACGAAATAACATAAGTACACATATTTGAACAATTGTTCTAAATTTTTAAAAAATAAACATAATGCCCGATGATATCTGTTCATATGGCAACAAATAGCTATTCAGTCGACAACCTCTTTCCTCGGCACCTTATCTACGCTTCGGCAGACCTGTGAGAACAGTCTTCTAGATACCGCTGCAAGCAAGCTATTGTTAAAATATTGTAAGTTGCAAGTGATTGTGATCATTGCAAGTATTGTTCGCACGCAACGTTGTGTCGTCGTATAGTTGGCGGACAATGTTTGCTGACTTCGAAAATTTTATGCCCGTGTTTAGTTCTACGTACTTTTGTGTAATACTTTTTTTATAAACGTAAAAAAATTCACATGGTATCCGTTAAATATTAAATTAAATTTTAAACTAATGATATATCTAACTATTTCTTTTAACATAAACAGCCAGACTACTCCACCACAAATTTCATATCTTCTCCCACCGCATCCCCCCTCTCGCTCTCTCTTCCTTACCTTCTTTCAGAGTACGAAATCCATAGCAAAATTCGGATGATTGATTTTTATTTTGAGGGAATCAGATTATTGATTGGTAGAAAGAAATCATACTTGAGAGAGGAAACAACTTTGATTTAGACAAAGTAAGAGAGGAATCGAGGGCGTCAGACTTGTGCATTTCCGCTAGTGATTTCCTAGATGGGACGACATCGGCCATTCAGGATACGAACGGTGTTGAAGTGAGGCACACGCGCAGGACGGCGTAGGTAGGTCCGGCAGCGGAGCCTTGATGTGATGGGGCGTTTTGGGGCGCCGGCAGCGGGCAGGGCTAGCCTCGCCCTTCTCGTGGCCTCTCTCCTCGTCTGAGACCACAGTATTCTTTGCTCCAGTGCGAGGTCACTGTGGCATCCCGCAAAAACCACTACTAGAAAATCGCGTTGAATTTGTGCATTGCATCGTCATCATCGTGCATAGTTTGCATAAAACTATTTTTGCAAACCCCGATTTGTTTTCCAAACGACCCATCTTCTATTCAAACGCCAAACCTCGGGGCTCCGGAGTATTTTGTTTTGTTGCTATCGGTTTGCAATGGTCCAATTAAAGTAAATAAAAATATTAAATTATTTTAGTGGGGGCAGTCGAACGGGCCAGATCGACCCGAACGACCACCCCCAGGATTTTTAAATCGGTCCAACCAGCCTGCCCCTCTAATTCCTAAAGCTACCCACTAACCTACCCACACCGCACCACCCCGCCCCAGGTCCACCTGCCCAGATCCCCAGCCACCAACCCCCACTCAGCCTCTCAACCGGCCCCACCCGACCCCACGCGGTGCACCCACCTCCCTCTCTTTCCTCAACCTCCCCACTTCCCACGCCCGACAACCGCCCCTCCCGCCGGCGCATGCCTCGCCTCCACAGCCTCCCTCCGTTCTCCGCCTCCCCCACCAGCCCCGCGTCCCCCACGCTCTCTTCCTCCTCCCTCTGCGCTCGCAGCGCCCCACGCCGCCTCTCCACTCGCCGCCTCCTCCTCTAGCCCTCCCCAGGCAGCCCGCCACCGCAGCTCCGCCTCACCTCGCCGCCCGCCGCACTTGCGCGCCGCCGGGCGAGCCAGCAGCCTGCGGCCGACCCCGCTGCTCGCCGCCGCCACGCCTTTCCCCGAGCTCCATCTCACCGCCCGCAGACGACCGCCTCCCGCCACGCCTCTTCCCGGCCTGCAGCCGGCTTCTCGAGCGGCGCCACCCTCCCAGGGGCTGCTCCGCTCCTCGCATGCCGCAGCCGCCTGCCAAAGCCGACCCTGCCCTGCCCTCCTCCTCCGCCGCCATTTCGGCTCGCGCCATCGCCGCGCTGGCCGAACCCGGCCATGGCCGCCACAGACCTTCTCCTTCCGCGGCCGCCCTTCTCCGCCCCGAGGCCATCTCACGACTGCTCAAGGCTGCGTCGTCGTGTTCCCTGCGGATGGGCCGCCGCTTGCTGCCGCTTCGAGTCCCCGCCGCTTTCTGCAGCTGCCCCTCACGCAGCCTGTGGCCGCACTCGCCCTTCTAGCGCCCTCTAACCCGAAACCGCAAGACGCCCTTCGGAGACCCCGAGATCAAACCGCAAGACCTTCACGTTACGCCAAGTTCGCCAACATGGCAAGTCCAACCCGGAGACCTCCGTCCCGGGACCACAAGGCTTCGGGGGTGGAACCGACAAGACCTACCCCACGGAACAACAAGTACTTCCTCATGGAACACCATGATCACCAACCCGGAACGCCGAGTACTCCGACATGGATCCGATTGAAGCAAACCCGAAGGCGGTAGATGCAACAAGTACTTCCCCAGATCCGATGCCCGAGGATCACGGATACGACATGAATTTCCCCTCGGATGCCAAGATCGCCACCGGATGCGCCAAGCTTTTCTTCACGGAATCGCCAAGATCCCCCGATGCCAAGACCGTTCCGATTCGCGGTACCGACAAGATCTACCCCAGAAAACCGAGAACGTTCCCGCGAGACCGATCCCGTCGAACCCTGGACCCCTGTCGGACCCCGAACCCCGGAACCAAGATCGTCGAGAACCCTAAAGTGTGAACCCCTTCCCGAAACCCTATTTTTCTAACATAACAACAAATTGTTGCATAATAAATTGTCATCTCGCATGCATCCTATCATGTGGTTTGGGGGCCTTATGCCGATTCACCTAATAAATAAATATGGGGCCCATATGCGGGCAAATCTAGTCTCATATTGGCCTCATTTAACCTTGTGTAGCGAACCGGTGATATATTCTGCCTTGCTAAACAACATTTAAATTGCGGGGTTTCTAAATAACATGAGTCACCTAATTAATTGTTGGGACCCCGGTTCCGCTTAATATGACCTAATTGCAACGCACCTTTGCCATGTCATACATCATCCATGCATCATGCTGATCTTCTGCCGTTGTATTAAATATTGCATCCGGTGTTTGTTCTAGTGTTTTGCTTCTTCGCGGATAAGGCCGTTGAGTTGATGTGAGCTTCGCCCGATCTTCGGTTGAACCCTTCGACAACGTTTTCATGCGAGCATCTCCCCCTTTCTACCTATCTTACCTTTATAGTATTTATTTCCCTCCTGTTGATCTATTGCTATCTGTGTTGCGATGTTGTAGTTTCCGTACCTGTGATATACCGTGCAGCCCTATATTGCCTTGGACACACCCTATTACCTGTTGTTTGGTAGATAGTTGGACTTGCGCGTCGCAGTTGCTTGCTCAAGTGCTGAGGAGTGTCGTCATACGCCACCGTTGCTGATGTATTGCCGCATGTTGATGTTGGAGATGATTCTAGTTTTACTTATCGTCACTTTAATTTCTGTTTAACAACTAAAATTGAAATAAGCAGAGGAATCGGTGGGTGATAGAAAATATTTGGTTTCCGAACGCCCACTTGTGTCCCGTAAGACCCCGAGTACTTGATACTTGTTCCTTGATTTATCGCGCTATCCACATCCGGGAGGTATATGGGACCCCTGAGCGAGCTTGATTCGTCTTATTTCTTGGGGCCACAAACTAGTTTGAGGTTTTATTTACGATCCTGTACTTATGCCATGCTACTTTATGTATTTAAATTGTGCGAGGAGCACAATCTCGCTTAGGATCGGGACACGCCACGCTGCATCGACAAGCCCAGCCACACTTTCGGGTTCCCAGAGTTTACCGCCATTCACCCAAACCTTGAGGCCGTCTCGAGTCGCCTAGCTTCGCGGAATCTACTTAAGGGTGGCCCTGAAATATTTCTGAATCTCGTGATTGTTCACGTGAAAGCCTCGTTGGGTTTTGATTTGGTTTTTCCGAGGTTGATCGATGTGTTGCTATTGGTGCACCCCGCCGGTAAAACTTTCAAAGCCGTGTCCGCGGATATGGACGACTTGGAGCACAAGATATCTCGATCATAGACAAGCATAACTAAAGTTTATCGCTATAAATTTGACTTATAATGACTAGTAATCAGCTTCACTATAATGGAATGGCTAATTAATACGCCCACAATTGCTTGTTTGGTTGTCGCCACATAACCCAGATATCGACTAGTAAGTATTGCAACTACAACGAAATGGCTGAATAAAAGTACCAACAACCTGGGTTATGGGTTTATCTCATGCTACCAGATGTCGATTAGTAATTGACGCAACTATAATGGAATGGTTAACTAAAATTGCCCACCGCTTACTTTATCGGGATGATTATCTAAACCGACTAGTAATTGCTGTAACAATAATCGAATAAGTAAACCGCCAACCGTGAGTTCCTCGGTTGACTTCCTCGTTGGTCTCGAGGGGAAACACCAGATGGGTTTGTTTGGTGCTAGCTTCAGTTGGATCCGGTTAGGTCATTCTCATCCCTCTCGATATCCGCCATTGTATCGAGTCTCCATAGGTTGTTTAGTGCATGCCGCCACGCCGCTTGATCCACCATACCTATGTAGGCGAGGACCGCCAATTCTAGCCTCGCTGCAATCGGCCTCGATCGACGCCTCTTTTTTCCTTTGCCCTTTGTCGGCACCCCTTTTGTTTAAGCAGGTTTTGAGATCGACGCCGTTAGTGGTTACCCTTCCGCTTGGCTCGGGCAGGTTATGGACGCCATTGGTTATTCTTCGTGGCTCTTAGCCCCATTTGCATCTTGTCCGTAGTCGGACACTCTATCATCTTCAAGGTGATTTGGATCTTTGTATATTATATCGTATTCTTGACTCATGGAGTCATGTTATATATATCTGCTCGTGGGTCCCATCGAGGACTGTTGTGTAATGTTATTACTGCTTTTCCACCCGCACGAAAGTGCTGGGCACCTTTGAATCGTTTCTGCGGGTTTGGCGAATTTTGCTAAAACTTGCATAGGTCCGATTCGAGGGTGTTACAGAGTGGTATCGAGCCAGCGATTGCGATACCCCACAAGTCCAACAGAGGATAACCTAGCTAACGGTCGCAGAGTGTCAAAACTATTTTGCAAAATCGGTTGGATAGTTACGATTAGGTCGATTTTATTCCTTACCCTCCGCTGTTCTCCTCTTACCTCTACGTGTTTTGAATCCGCCTCTCTCTTCTTCGAGTCCAGAATTCTCGTGGTTGGGTTTCCGTCGTACCTTCAGGTTTCGCCTCCGATAACGGTGATGCTACATATGGTCTTCATGCTATCCGAGGAATCCTTCGTCTGTGGTACCATTCTTTGTTCCTTGTGTGTTCCTTCCGGAGTTCTCTGACGTGACGACATCATCTACGCCAGATCCGATGCAGAGTCTACATCACCCCTTTGTTCCGAACCTCGCTTGTCGAGATCTTCAGTCTAATTCCGAGAGTTGGTTGCATAATCCGCCTATTTGTGTGCAGAGTAATGGTTCGAGTGCGGGATGGAGTAGCTACCATACCACTACTCTTATCATTCGCTTTTGTACATCGAATCAGTGGATCCAGCAATTTACTCCGTCCACGGAAGTTAGGGGTGGCTATATTTGCGATACCTCTACTTTCGACCTTTTGTTCCCGGAGTGTTCTCTCGACGATCAGGAGCAACGACCCTTTGTTGGTGGTGTCGCCGTTTTCCCCGATGAAGAAGGAACCCTCGTTAGCGGTGTCGCGAGGATCTACACGAAGCACGAAGGATCAGACCGACGGCCTTCTTTCCGGTACCACGAGGCGGATCTCGAGGGCGAGATCCATCGTTAGTGGTGTCGAATTGTGGCATCCCGCAAAAACCACTACTAGAAAATCGCGTTGAATTTGTGCATTGCATCGTCATCATCGTGCATAGTTTGCATAAAACTATTTTTGCAAACCCCGATTTGTTTTCCAAACGACCCATCTTCTATTCAAACGCCAAACCCCGGGGCTCCGGAGTATTTTGTTTTGTTGCTATCGGTTTGCAATGGTCTAATTAAAGTAAATAAAAATATTAAATTATTTTAGTGGGGGCAGTCGAACGGGCCAGATCGACCCGAACGACCACCCCCAGGATTTTTAAATCGGTCCAACCAGCCTGCCCCTCTAATTCCTAAAGCTACCCACTAACCTACCCACACCGCACCACCCCGCCCCAGGTCCACCTGCCCAGATCCCCAGCCACCAACCCCCACTCAGCCTCTCAACCGGCCCCACCCGACCCCACGCGGTGCACCCACCTCCCTCTCTTTCCTCAACCTCCCCACTTCCCACGCCCGACAACCGCCCCTCCCGCCGGCGCATGCCTCGCCTCCACAGCCTCCCTCCGTTCTCCGCCTCCCCCACCAGCCCCGCGTCCCCCACGCTCTCTTCCTCCTCCTCTCAAGCGCCCACCGCCTCCACTCGCCGCCTCCTCCTCTAGCCCTCCCCCTAGCAGGCCCCGGCAGCATCCGCCGCCCACCGCTCGCCCCACTCGCCCGCTGGCCCGCTGGCGAGCGCTGCAGCCGCCCTGGCCGACCCCTCTGCCCGCTGCCACGCCTTTCCCCGAGCTCCATCTCACCGCCTCAGCAGACGACCGCCTCCCGCCACGCCTTCCTTCCCGGCCTCGCATGGCCAAGCTTCCTTCGAGCGGGCGCCTCCTGGCTGCCCACGCCTCTGCATGCAGCGCCGCCGTCGAGCCGACCCTGCTTCGCCCTCCTCCTCCGGCCGCTGCGACCTCCGCTGCTCGCGCTGGCCCGCCGCCTGAACTGGCCAAGGCGCCGCTCGACCTTCTCCTTCCATGGCGTCCTCTCGCCCCGAGGCTATCCTCCGACCGGCGTCGTCGTCGTGTTCCCTGCGGATGGGCCGCCCGCCTGCGCTGTCCGCTCGAGCCCGGAGTCCCCGCTGCCTTTCGTCTGCAGCGTCCCTGTGGGCCCGCACGCAGCCAGGGCCGCACCCTCGTCCTCTAGCGCCCTCTAACCCGAAACCGCAAGACGCCCTTCGGAGACCCCGAGATCAAACCGCAAGACCTTCACGTTACGCCAAGTTCGCCAACATGGCAAGTCCAACCCGGAGACCTCCGTCCCGGGACCACAAGGCTTCGGGGGTGGAACCGACAAGACCTACCCCACGGAACAACAAGTACTTCCTCATGGAACACCATGATCACCAACCCGGAACGCCGAGTACTCCGACATGGATCCGATTGAAGCAAACCCGAAGGCGGTAGATGCAACAAGTACTTCCCCAGATCCGATGCCCGAGGATCACGGATACGACATGAATTTCCCCTCGGATGCCAAGATCGCCACCGGATGCGCCAAGCTTTTCTTCACGGAATCGCCAAGATCCCCCGATGCCAAGACCATTCCGATTCGCGGTACCGACAAGATCTACCCCAGAAAACCGAGAACGTTCCCGCGAGACCGATCCCGTCGAACCCTGGACCCCTGTCGGACCCCGAACCCCGGAACCAAGATCGTCGAGAACCCTAAAGTGTGAACCCCTTCCCGAAACCCTATTTTTCTAACATAACAACAAATTGTTGCATAATAAATTGTCATCTCGCATGCATCCTATCATGTGGTTTGGGGGCCTTATGCCGATTCACCTAATAAATAAATATGGGGCCCATATGCGGGCAAATCTAGTCTCATATTGGCCTCATTTAACCTTGTGTAGCGAACCGGTGATATATTCTGCCTTGCTAAACAACATTTAAATTGCGGGGTTTCTAAATAACATGAGTCACCTAATTAATTGTCAGGACCCCGGTTCCGCTTAATATGACCTAATTGCAACGCACCTTTGCCATGTCATACATCATCCATGCATCATGCCGATCTTCTGCCGTTGTATTAAATATTGCATCCGGTGTTTGTTCTAGTGTTTTGCTTCTTCGCGGATAAGGCCGTTGAGTTGATGTGAGCTTCGCCCGATCTTCGGTTGAACCCTTCGACAACGTTTTCAGGCGAGCATCTCCCCCTTTCTACCTATCTTACCTTTATAGTATTTATTTCCCTCCTGTTGATCTATTGCTATCTGTGTTGCGATGTTGTAGTTTCCGTACCTGTGATATACCGTGCAGCCCTATATTGCCTTGGACACACCCTATTACCTGTTGTTTGGTAGATAGTTGGACTTGCGCGTCGCAGTTGCTTGCTCAAGTGCTGAGGAGTGTCGTCATACGCCACAGTTGCTGATGTATTGCCGCATGTTGATGTTGGAGATGATTCTAGTTTTACTTATCGTCACTTTAATTTCTGTTTAACAACTAAAATTGAAATAAGCAGAGGCATCGGTGGGTGATAGAAAATATTTGGTTTCCGAACGCCCACTTGTGTCCCGTAAGACCCCGAGTACTTGATACATGTTCCTTGATTTATCGCGCTATCCACATCCGGGAGGTATATGGGACCCCCCTGAGCCAGAGCTTGATTCAGTCTTATTTCTTGGGGCCACAAACTAGTTTGAGGTTTTATTTACGATCCTGTACTTATGCCATGCTACTTTATGTATTTAAATTGTGCGAGGAGCACACTGTACTGTTTAGGATCGGGACACGTTTACGCGGTATCGACAAGCCCAGCCACACTTTCGGGTTCCCAGTAGTTTACCGCCGTCCACCCAAACCTTGAGGCCGTCTCGGAGTCAGCTAGCTTCGTTGCGGAATCTACTTAAGGGGTGGCCCCCTGAAATATTTCTGAATCCTGTGATTGTTCAGTCGTGAAAGCCTCGTTGGGTTTTGATTTGGTTTTTCCGAGGTTGATCGAGCGTGTGTTGCTATTGGTGCACCCCGGCCGGGTAAAACTTTCTGAAAGCCATGTCCGCGGATATGGACGACTTGGAGCATGATCTCGATCATAGACAAGCATAACTAAAGTTTATCGCTATAAATTTGACTTATAATGACTAGTAATCAGCTTCACTATAATGGAATGGCTAATTAATACTGCCCACAATTGCTTGTTTGGTTGTCGCCATACAACTGTATCTGACTAGTAAGTATTGCAACTACAACGAAATGGCTGAATAAAAGTACCAACAACTGCTGGGTTCTGGGTTTATCTCATGCTACCTGTATCTGATTAGTAATTGACGCAACTATAATGGAATGGTTAACTAAAATTGCCCATCGCTACTTTATCGGGATGATTATCTAAACTGACTAGTAATTGCTGTAACAATAATCGAATAAGTAAAGCGCCAACCGTGTGAGTTCCTCGGTTGACTTCCTCGCTTGGTCTCGAGGAAACACCAGGATGGGTTTGTTTGGTGCTAGCTTAAGTTGGATCCGGTTAGGTCATTCTCATCCCTCTCGATATCCGCCATTGTATCGAGTCTCCATAGGTTGTTTAGTGCATGCTGCCGCCGCTTGATCCACCATACCTATGTAGGCGAGGACCGCCAATTCTAGCCTCGCTGTACTGGCCTCGATCGACGCTCCTCTTTTCCTTTGCCCTTTGTCGGCACCCCTTTTGTTTAAGCAGGTTTTGAGATCGACGCCGTTAGCAGGGTTACCCTTCCGGCTTGGCCTGGGCAGGGTTATGGACGCCATTGGTTATTCTTCAGGGCTCTTAGCCCCATTTGCATCTTGTCCGTAGTCGGACACTCTATCATCTTCAAGGTGATTTGGATCTTTGTATATTATATCTGTATTCTTGACTCATGGAGTCGCTGTTATATATATCTGTTCTGTGGGTCCCATCGAGGACTGTTGTGTAATGTTATTACTTCGTTTTCCACCCGCACGAAAGTGCCTGGTGGGCACCTTTGAATCGTTTCTATGCGGGTTTGGCGAATTTTGCTAAAACTTGCATAGGTCCGATTCTGAGGGTGTTACAGTCACCTCCTGCCCACACGCGCGTAGCCTCCTTCTGCAATTGTCTGGTCTGTTTTTTCACCGGCCGGCCTAGCTCAGGGCCTCGAGCTCCTCCACGTCCCCCGACACATAGCTCTCTCAACCCGATCCACCTCTTCATCCTCTGTTGCGCCATCGGCCAGAGCAAGTCAAGTGTGTTGGCTCCTCCATGCACGCCACCCTCTTGAGATCCTCTCCGGCCGTCGTTCTGCTTCGCCCCCACTGCTCGCAGTCCGGAGTTTTCCTCCCGACCTCGTCACCAGCTCGCCCGCCGCGGGCGCTCTTTGTCCATGACGGCAGCGTTGCTCCCGCTCACCCATCGTCCCTCCTCCGCAAGCCCCCTACCTACTCACCGTGGTGGCCGCATCGCCTCTGTTCCACGCGAGCAAGCTCGTGAGACTCGATAGGTAACACATTGATTTCTGTTCCCGTCGACCTGCCACTCAGGAATCTGAAGCCGCGTCCTCAAATTGAAAAAGAGAGAACCTATCCAGTCATTAATTTATATAGTGGGATGCGCGGCGGAGCACACGCACACGGGCAGAGGAACGTCAGCTGGAGGTGGAGATCTCAGCGAAAGAACACGTACGTGCGGCCAAGGCGTCGCGGATCAAGGACATCATGGCGAGGCGGCGGCGGCCGGCTATCCCCAGCCTCCGACCCCAACGATTCATGGTTCTTCTATCGGTACGATTCGTCTATTTCCTTTTTTTTACTTTGTCGTGTGTCGTCCCGGTGTTTCGGTCCTTGTTTGTATCGGATGCGGCAGAGAAGTTCCTCGCAGACTCTAGCGACGGACGAAAACTATGGGCAACGAAAACCACCTTTAGACAAATTATATAGTAGAGATTGTTTCTCAATTCCTTGAAAAAAAACTGTTTCTCAAAATACGAAATACCTCTAGGAGTAATTTTTAAGCTGAAAGTCCATTTATACTCTCTCCGTCTCAAAATAGATGTTGTAGATTTTCAAAATTCGGATGAATATAGACTTCCTCCGATCCATATTAATTTAATTATCACTGAATTGAATGTATCTAGCACTAAAATATGTCTAGAAACCACCGATTCAATGACAATTAATATGGACCAAAGTGATACTCCCTCTGTCCTAAAATACCATGCATTCTGGGTTTAGTCAAGGTCAAACTTTGTAAAGTTTGACCAGACTTATTGAAAAATTTATGTACACCTATAATACAACATAAGTACCATTAGAATCGTCATAAGATATATTTTCATAATATATACATTCGGTGCTATAGATGTTTATAGTTTTTTCTATATATTCTACCAAACTTTATAAAATTTGACTTTGACTAAACTCAGAATGCATGGTATTCTAGGACAGAGGGAGTTTATAGATTCATCTAAATTTTAAAAATTCTAAGACATCTATTTTAAGACAGAGAGAATACTAAATATTGTACAAATTTACTAGGTCACCTTCGGGAGCCTATCGTGCTACTCACATGAATGCTCGTGCGTTGCTACGAAATAACATAAGTACACATATTTGAACAATTGTTCTAAATTTTTAAAAAATAAACATAATGCCCGATGATATCTGTTCATATGGCAACAAATAGCTATTCAGTCGACAACCTCTTTTCTCGGCACCTTATCTACGCTTCGGCAGACCTGTGAGAACAGTCTTCTAGATACCGCTGCAAGCAAGCTATTGTCAAAATATTGTAAGTTGCAAATGATTGTGATCATTGCAAGTATTGTTCGCACGCAACGTTGTGTCGTCGTATAGTTGGCGGACATTGTTTGCTGACTTCGAAAAGTTTATGCCCGTGTTTAGTTCTATGTATTTTTGTGTAATACTTTTTTTATAAACATAAAAATTTCACATGGTATCCGTTAAATATTAAATTAAATTTTAAACTAATGATATATCTAACTATTTCTTTTAACATAAACAGCCAGACTACTCCACCACAAATTTCATATCTTCTCCCACCGCATCCCCCCCCTCTCTCTCTCTCTTCCTTACCTTCTTTCAGAGTACGAAATCCATAGCAAAATTCGGATGATTGATTTTTATTTTGAGGGAATCAGATTATTGATTGGTAGAAAGAAATCATACTCGAGAGAGGAAACAACTTTGATTTAGACAAAGTAAGAGAGGAATCGAGGGCGTCAGACTTGTGCATTTCCGCTAGTGATTTCCTAGATGGGACGGCATCAGCCATTCAGGATACGAACGGTGTTGAAGTGAGGCACAGGCGCAGGACGGTGTAGGTAGGTCCGGCAGCGGAGCCTTGATGTGATGGGGCGTTTTGGGGCGCCGGCAGCGGGCAGGGCTAGCCTCGTCCTTCTCGTGGCCTCTCTCCCCGTCTGAGACCACGGTATTTTTTGCTCCAGTGCGAGGTCACCTCCTGCCCACACGCGCGTAGCCTCCTTCTGCAATTGTCTGGTCTGTTTTTTCACCGGCCGGCCTAGCTCAGGGCCTCGAGCTCCTCCACGTCCCCCGACACATAACTCTCTCAACCCGATCCACCTCTTCATCCTCTGTTGCGCCATCGGCCAGAGCAAGTCAAGTGTGTTGGCTCCTCCATGCACGCCACCCGCTTGAGATCCTCTCCGATCGTCGTTCTGCTTCGCCCCCACTGCTCGCAGTCCGGAGTTTTCCTCCCGACCTCGTCACCAGCTCGCCCGCCGCGGGCGCTCTTTGTCCATGACGGCAGCGTTGCTCCCGCTCACCCATCGTCCCTCCTCCGCAAGCCCCCTACCTACTCACCGTGGTGGCCGCATCGCCTCTGTTCCACGCGAGCAAGCTCGTGAGACTCTATAGGTAACACATTGATTTCTGTTCCCGTCGACCTGCCACTCAGGAATCTGAAGCCGCGTCCTCAAATTGAAAAAGAGAGAACCTATCCAGTCATCAATTTATATAGTGGGATGCGCGGCGGAGCACACGCACACGGGCAGAGGAACGTCAACTGGAGGTGGAGATCTCAGCGAAAGAACACGTACGTGCGGCCAAGGCGTCGCGGATCAAGGACATCATGGCGAGGCGGCGGCGGCCGGCTATCCCCAGCCTCCGACCCCAACGATTCATGGTTCTTCTATCGGTACGATTCGTCTATTTCCTTTTTTTTTACTTTGTCGTGTGTCGTCCCGGTGTTTCGGTCCTTGTTTGTATCGGATGCGGCAGAGAAGTTTCTCGCAGACTCTAGCGACGGACGAAAACTATGGGCAACGAAAACCACCTTTAGACAAATTATATAGTAGAGATGGTTTCTCAATTCCTTGAAAAAATACTGTTTCTCAAAATACGAAATACCACTAGGAGTAATTTTTAAGCTGAAAGTCCATTTATACTCTCTCCGTTTCAAAATAGATGCTGTAGATTTTCAAAATTCGGATGAATATAAACTTCCTCCGATCCATATTAATTTAATTATCACTGAATTGAATGTATCTAGCACTAAAATATGTCTAGAAACCACCGATTCAATGACAATTAATATGGACCAAAGTGATACTCCCTCTGTCCTAAAATACCATGCATTCTGGGTTTAGTAAAGGTCAAACTTTGACTTATTGAAAAAATTTATGTACACCTATAATACAACATAGGTACCATTAGAATCGTGATAAGATATATTTTCATAATATATACATTCGGTGCTATAGATGTTTATAGTTTTTTCTATATATTCTACCAAACTTTATAAAATTTGACTTTGACTAAACTCAGAATGCAGGGTATTCTAGGACAGAGGGAGTATATAGATTCATCTAAATTTTAAAAAATCTAAGACATCTATTTTAAGACAGAGAGAATACTAAATATTGTACAAATTTACTAGGTCACCTTCGGGAGCCTATCGTGCTACTCACATGATTGCAACAACCACTAGTGGAAAACTCCACATGTGTCACTTGTCGGGCACAAAGAATGTCACAATTTAGGAGGGCAAGAGGTTGGTATTTTGCTCTGAACATAGATTAAAAATCATAATGCAATAAATTTGAACCAAGAATCAAACTACGAACTAGTTCCAACTAGTGTTTCTTGTGGCTAGATGTTCAAAACTATATCTCATATTTATAACATTATCATTTTTGTCATGCTATAATTTGAAGTTGTCTTGTGTCTCACAAGTGTATTATTCTAGTTATTTATTTGCAGCATCTTGCATATCATAGTGTACTACAATAATTACTAATGTTGGATAGTCTTAGTTATACTATTAGTTTGGCCCATATACTACTATAACTAGATGATACCATGCGCGTTGCTGCGGGAATGTATGAGTATATGTGTAGACAATTACCAAAATGAAGTGGTATTGCGTGCAAATAACCATCGAAGGAAATAATACTAAAGTACCGTTAATTTCCATTGTTATTCCCATGTGATGACCCAGAAGACATAACCTGGTTTTATTCCCATCTACACCTTAGCCATTTCATATGGAATACATCATGTCTTGGCCATTAATATGCTAGTAACAATAGCTTTTGGGTCAAAACACGTTGCATTATTTGGACTATCTTCGCAGCTCAGAGTGGGATGCTCTGGATATGAATATCCTCACTCGTTGAATGGATTATTCAAAATCATCCAGCCAATTGCCTTCTGAAAATGCTAATTTTCTTAAAGTTGTCGATGGCATTGTCAAGAAAGACAAGGCGACGTATGAGGTGGTGATGGGAACACAAGTGACATATTTCTAAGCATCATTGGGATGTCATGTTCTCTCGTTTTCATTGCGTTTTTATTATGCATATATAATCGCGAGCTGGCATGTTTCTTTATGTGTGTGTAGGCGTGCACATGTGCGTGTACTTTCACTTGGTCAATATAACTTATTAATTTGGAACCGGACTCGGCTCAGGGCGTGGCCAATTCATGAGTCTGCCTTGGTGATGATAGTGTTATCCTCAGGGTGTTAGGATGAAGGAACTGCTTTATAATAGCCAGCATAGATTTAGATGTTTATGACACAAGGAGATGAAACCTTGAATGCTTAAAGGAGAACTGGTTGATGCCATATTTATCTTAAAGAGATTTGGCAAGAAAAAAAATATGTTGTACGTTGTGTTGTCTATGTTTGCAGCTTGTATTTTTTTTTCGCGCAATTGGCCGCTGAAGGCAAGCCAATCCACCAAATCATGCACAGTGAAGCTAGAATTTTCTTTGCTTGCTTTAGATCCAATGTCGAAAGTCGATGACCACAAGACATGAAGCTCATTTGAAGAGGTCCACGCTGTTCTACAGGTGTGTACCTAATAGGCAGTTTTGTGAAATATTTTCTCTCCACGAGCTTCTTCCGCTCTTTGTTCCTGTTGAACCTAGAGAGCGAGGAAACAACATGGTATCCCTGTATAAACCACGAGGGTGACGTACTTCTATTTACTCGATATAAGTAGTAGTAGTAGTACAACAATTTGTCCCGTGTCCATCATGGTGCATGAACCCATTCCCAACTTGTTCATCGTGACCGGCTTCCTGCAACTCGCAGGGGAAAAAATGCAGCAATGGACAAATTCAGAATGCCGTGATTGGCCGGTAATTAACACGTTTGGTCCACGTCAACACAGAATACGCACATGTTACTCGTAGACTTGGCACACCGTATTTTCAAAACCAAGGAACGTCGTAATCTCGTTGCAACTGAGGGCAGCAGCTTTGAGTCGTTTGATTTGATTGGACCTGCAAGTTGCCATAGTAATTTGTATTGATCTGTACGTTGAAATGATCTTGTCCGTCACAGAAAACAACGTGCGATGGATTTTGCGAGACCGGAACAACGCATCGAATCAAGTGGCTGGCGTGTACGTCATTCAACATGGTGGTTGCCTCACCGACGGCGCATCTCGGTCTCTCTCCAATAGATCCGTGGGATCAGCCATGGCTTCGAGGGCTAAAGGCCGTCCTATTATATTTGTTTTTTTCATCGCAGGGACGGATCCAGGATTTCAGTTTTAGGTGTATAAATTTTAACTAACACAAAACATAAAGGTCAAATGGTAATATAGTTAAAAGTATGATTTACGTATTGTAGGACAAAATATTAGGATTTTTTAAAAAATATCTTAAAAGGTGACATGGATTACAGAAAATAAGAAAAAATAGAGTTCTACCGATTCCACAACTTCGCTGCCACCCCGTCCCATGTGGTTTTGTCACTTCAATGTTTGGATCATCTTTTCCTCAAATAAAAAAATGCGATGATTGAGCCTATAAGAATTTTTGTTTTGAACGAACAAGAAATAAAGATCACAAGATCATCACACAAATTTGTTAATCGTAAAAATGTTTCTTGGAAAAGATATACAAGGGCTACTACCTAATGGGCCGCTTGCAACTTAGGGTACACTTTTTCGTTCGAAAAAAGCGTCGCAAATTTATTTAGATACACATGTAGTTGCACACTAAAACATGGCTAAATACATGTGTATCTAAACAAATCTATGACACTTATCTCCGAGCGGCAGGAGTAGTAAACTATAGGATTTTCACTTAGTTTGTGGTTGGGGGAAATACTATATATGTTAGAGAAAACATGCTATTAGTGTTGTATATATTCACTGTACAACTATATAAGAGTTTTTGGGTAAAAAATCTATATAAGAGTTTTTTGCTGAAAAATTTGGGTGTACATTTGTACACCCTTGCCCCATGCAAGATCCGTCCATGGTTCACCGGAAGCCGGCCAGCGATGTGGGAACTGCTGGACCGGCCTGAATAATGGTGGCGGTTCTAGGGTTTCTTCCACGCGAAGACGAAGATCTGTCGGCTTCATGTCCTCGATGATCTGGTCTGGAGAGACGAGTTCCAGAAGAATCCGCCGGCGAACTCTTATAGGCGACTATGCCTAAGATTGCTGGATCGGATTGAATTCGGTCAGACGTACCCATATTTTTTCTGACCGTTTGGTTTCAGCGGAAGCGTTGCGAAGCTCTAATATATGTTACCATTATGTGTTATGTATTCGATGATCTATGGTGAAGTTAGATGTGGATAATGTCAAAAAAGTTAGAACATCAGGAAGCAATGGTGATTTGAGACTTTGTGGCGACGACAAACTGGCTGCGTGATCTGTGACTCATAGCAGCGACTGTTTGTGGAGGCGACAACACAAGAGGAGTTCCCAGTCTTACCTTATAGGGTGAAAATCCAAGGTCTGGCCTTAATTGGTTATGCCTGACAATGAGCTTGTTGAAGGCATTGTTTTGCGAGTGAGGACTTTTTCCAGGATGAAAACTCATGATCTTTGATCGGGCGACGATGGCGCTTGTGCACTATTTTTAAAGGCATCCCTATTGGAGTGCTTGAACTACTGGTGATGTTAGTGTCGTTTCAAGGAATCATTCTCTGTAGGGGACTTTTCTTTTTTGTAATTCTTTTTTCTTGGCTGTGTGCATCTGTAAGACCACTAGGGCATGTGTTGTTGCAGAGGCTAGGTATAATTGGTATCTCTTAATATTAATATATACTCTTTTTCAAAAAACTAGATCTAAGATAAATAACGGCGTCGAATGATAGCTAGTACCTTGATTTAACACTAACAACTTTGTCAACTTACTTATTGACACTAATCTATCACATGTGTGTCTTGTGTGATGAACCTCGAACCAGGATTTCGTCCCGCTTTATAAATAAAGCAAAATCCAAGTACAGGGTCTGACACACAACCACACTGGTTGAAGCCAAAGCGACAAGGGAAAAAATCGAGCATCCGCTGGGGCCACAGCACAACAAAGCCCAAGACATAAACAAAAAGGAGCATGGGGAGGGACGGAGACACCCCTCAGGGCGCCGTAAGGGAAGTAGCCGGAGGCGAGAAGGGGAGCACCGTCGTCCTCCAGGTCCGCAAGGTGTCATCGAAGGAAGGCCGGTCACACTGACGCACCAAGGGGGACCACTGTTGAAGAAAGGCAATCATAGCAAAAATAGAGTCACACGCCCGGGAAGGGAAGATCCTCTCAATCACCATCTTGTTTCTCACATTCCATAGAGTCCAGGAGATGGCCGCAAACACGATCCAGAAGAGTCGGCGCCCCCTCCGGCCTGTTTGCCTGGGTCTCAGGAACTCCCTAAGTTCCTGCGCCTGCCATGCAGATCCTAGCGCTTCCCGAACAAAACTCCACAAAAACTGCATCGTCGTGCAAGAGAACATAATATGGGCGCAGGTCTCCGGTGTCCCGCATAGGGGACATCGGCCATTATCGGGGCCATTGCACTTGGCCACCTCAACTCCTAAAGGTAAACGGTCGCGGAGAAGCTTCCAGACAAAATGCGAATACTGAGGGGGAGGGGGGCTTCCCAAAGGGTCGACGTCCACCGCAACTCCTGTAGGGTTCGCAGCATAGAAAACAAAAAATTTCCTACGATGGGAACATCTATGTACCAAGATCTATCTACTAGATACAAGCAACGGGTGGATATACATCCATAGAGAACATACCCTTGAAGACCGACAAAGCTTAACGAGTCCAAACTCGTGGTTGATGTAGACGATCTCTTGCCAATCTCAAGATCGAGAGGAAGTCCTAGCGCCGCAAAACAGCAGCGCATCCGTGCTCGCACACACGTTCGAGGCACCGAGCAACCTCCGCCTCGCCCCAGCGATGCAGTGGAAGCACAACTCTTTCTTGCCGAATAGCCACCGGGAACATGTATCTCGCTAGTCCGAGACCATGGGGATAAATACTAGAGGGGGAGAGAGATCCTTCACGAGGAGGTGTGAGTGAGAGAGAGGGAGGGGGGTCCTTTTATAGGGAGACATGCGCCCAGCCATGGGGCTGCCCCCACCTCTTCCACATTCATGTGGGTGGACACTCCACTCACTCAAATGCCTTTCAATTCCCTCTACTCAAAAACCCACTCAAATTCCCATTAAATTTCCACCAAATTTAATGCAAACTCTCATTAAATAAAACTCCTTTTATTTATTCAGAATTTTGTCAATTACTTTAATGACAAACATTCACATATAACCCCTTACTAGTATTTCATTTCACATGCAGAAACACTTTCTGCAATTTCACCCGAAAACCCGTTTCGCTATCTAGTGAAATAAATCCATGCGCTTGTTATTCTTTTCGGCATGAAACTTTTGCTGCAAATGGATGTCGGTGTCTCTTAAGTGTGTCACCCTACGGTTCGTGAATAATGCGGATATGATCGAGACCCCTCTCGGATCAATAATCAGAAGCGGGATCTGGAGACCCATATTGACTCCCACACATTCAACGATGACTTTCTTGTGATCGTCGGAACCTTTTACGCTAGTATCTTAATCCCTTTGTTTCACGATATATTACATGTCCGAGATTCGATCATCGGTATATCCATACCTAGTTTGATCTCATCGACATGCACTCTTTTCTCGTTCCCGTGATATAACATTCTAGTGATCAAATCACTTGCTTGCAAGCTAATCAATGTGATAGCACCTTGAGGGCCCAGAGTATATCTATCCATCATCGGGATGAACAAATTCCACTCTCGATCCATGAGCCTCAACATAACACTTTATTAGTTCTGAATCCATCTTTATAATCACCCTGTTACGGTGTGACGTTTGATGTTATCAAGAAACTCTTCTGGTGTTAGTGATTGACATGATCTCATGGTCTAAGGATTAGGATCACTTCGTAAGTTGTTATAGCAATATAAACTCAATGACTTTGATCATAATGCTATACTTCGGATGAATGTTCATCACACCATTACACTAATGTTGTGATCCCGTTATTAACAACATCTAATGCCCATGATCAGGAAACTTTGATCATCTTGTTAATCAACAAGCTAGTTTATAAGAGAGGCATAACTAGGAACTTTCTGTTTGTTTATTAAACACACATGTATTAACGTTTCCGTATTAATATAATTATAGCATGCAAAATAAACATTTATCATAAACAAGGAATACGATAATAACCACTTTATTATTGCCTCTCGGGCATATTCCCTTTAGTCTCCCACTTGCACTAGAGACAATAATCTAGTTTGAAAACTTTGCGTATTGAACACCTATGGCTTTCTGGTGTTCCATATACGCAATTGCAAGTGGTTAACATAATTTACTGATCTGACGCTTCAGGTCCGTGTGTATTTGCATGTCTTTGCGTCTTCACGCATCACTCATTCTCCAATGAGATGGCATTGTATAAATTTGGTCTTTTGGTGATACCTTTAGTTCCTTGGGGTTAAATCATGTCGATACTTATTGTCATACAATATATCTTTAGTGTTAGCCCGTTGCGAACCACACCTTAGTTTGATAACAAACTTCTTGACACAAATTTCCTCCTTTGCTGCTACTATAGCAGTCATATACTTAGCCTTTTGTTGTAGTATTTGTCATAATGTCTTAACTTTGGAACTCTTCCAAATCCATCATGGAAACTCCTTTCCATTACATTGTGCCACCCATAGTTTAAATTGAGATAAACTTAATTTGTATCTTGTGACAAAACTAGTATCAATGTAACGCTTTACAATGAACTATTTGTAATTGTTTGTCACCTCTACACATATATTCCTATTTCTTTCAAAAAGATCATAAGAATATCCTCACTATCGTCCAATGATTATTTTATGATTCATTCTGGTATATGCTCATAACACTTAGAGCATAGGACATATCTGGGTGTGTACATATCATGGTATGATTGATCAAAACATTCTCGTGATTTCACTCATCAAGTGTCGATACACTTGAATCTTGATTCAATTCCTTTCCATGCGACAAGAACCGTTTCTTGTTGTTTCTATATTGAACTCCTTCAATATCTCATATATGTACGTTTAGCACAACCATATTAGCGTCACAGTCTATCCACTATAGACATTCATGATAAATATTCGGGTTTTGCCTAAGTCTTTCATCGAAATGAAATTCTTAACCTTTGTTAATAAAAGATACATCATTTCTAATCAAGAAGATGTCCTCCACATAATGTATTAGAAATATTTCTTAGTGCTCCCACTTAATTTCTTGCAAATGCAAGCATCTTCATCGTCTCCTGATGAAAAACTCCTTTTTCATCATGGTGAAGATTCCAACTCCGCGATGCTTACTTCAACCATTGAAGTTTGCATGCCCTTTTTAGCATCCTTTGAATTAACAAAACCCTTTGGATCGTGTCATGTACACGTCCTAGGTAACCATTCTATTAAAAGAACTTTGTTTTGTTTATTCATCTACCATATACCAAATTATATGTAGTGGTTGCTACTTTAATCCGTTCAGACTAAATATCGCTATGAAAGATCAAATCTTGTCATAGTCAACTCCTTGAACATTATCGTAAAATACTTTACGACATGTCGACTATTTCATAGATGTGAAACATCCATGTCTGTTTCTTTATAGATCCAAATACGACCGACAGGTTTTTACACCTTTCCGGAGGGTCTTCCAAGTTCAAAACTTGATTTCTCGTGTATGGAACTATCACGAATTTTATGGCTTCCAGCCATTTGACGGAGTCAGGGCCCATCATCGCTTCTTTGTATGTATTCGGTTCATCATTGTCAAACAATAATGATTTACTCTCAAATCTTAGCATTTGATTGTTTAACCGACCTACTTGGTTCAATAGGAACTTAGATCTCCGTGACCACAACCTTTGAGGCACATAAGCTATGAGCATTATGGCAGCCTTCGGAACAATTTCCGGCGCTGTGCAACTCAGCACACATAGCTAAGGTTCGTTAACCTTATCAAAGTTCTATTGTCCTCCCACTTAACTTTTGCGAAAAATTCCTTTTTCAAGAAACTTCACATTTCAAGCGACAAACCCTTTTGTCCTCGATGTTATGGAGGAATAACCAATTGTTATTCGAAATAACCTACAAAGACATGCTCATCCTACTTTGGTTGTAAACATCTTACTTATGTTTAGCATACCAAAATTTAAGAAATGACAACTTGGGTTTTACCCCAAACCATAACTCATATGGTGTCATTTCAACGGATCAAGATGAAGCTCTTTTCAGTGTAAAAGCAGAAGTCTCTAAAGCTTTAATCTTTTAAAACATAATGGTAGTTTTATAAATAACACCTTTGATCCAACCATGTCAAACAAGGTTTCATTACAAATCTCAAACACTCCATACTCCTATGGTATTTCGGGAGATGTAAATCTAGGTGTTTTGCTAAACTTGCAACTCAAATAAATCCCTTTATGATAAAATCATAATTCATTTATTTTCTTGTTACACTTGTAACTCAAATAAATCCCTTACGATAAAATCATAAACCATTTATTTTCTTGTCACAATGATTTTCACTTCATCTTGAAATTCTTTGAACGTTTTCAAATATTTCACACTTCTTTCTCATTAAGTGAAGATTCACTCAAATTTCCGGAGAAAGCATATGAAGTTGAAATCCATCGCTTACGACTATACATAATGAACTACATACATCGATATGTATAAATTCCAATAATTTAGTCGTTCGTTCTTATTTGGCCTTTGAACGAAGTTTTAATTATCACGTGGAAAGTCTCACAAGCGTCACTTGATCAAATCAAAGACTCCAAAAATCCATGAATATGGAGGTTCTTCATGTTTTTTTTCTAATATAATTTAAACGGCGATGTCACTTCGTAAGTGATCTTTCAATCATTTGTCTTGCGACATTTTAGCATTAGGCTTTATGAATGTGATTTCTCCAACTATATTTGTAAATCATCCATCTTATATGGAATATAGTAATTATTTGAACAACCTTTGTTCTCATAATACCTGATTCAAATAACAATTATTAAAACAAATCTTGAAGTCAAGCTTTGATGTCAACGAGAAATACAAACAATGGTTTGTTTGTTTTCGATGAACATCACATATTCTCTTGCTAGTTACTTAGGCCATTGTGGTTCATGAATTGCGTTGTTCCGTATGAAATTTCATACCAACCAATTCGGTATCCAATACCCAAGAACCACATTGTTTAACAAGCAAAGAATACAACCATAACATGTATATCATCCATATACCTAAATTGGATATTTCCAATATTTTCTTTTCTGCCAAATATATTTTATAGATTCTCTTTCAGCATTTTCTTTTTCTTTTTAAAAGAATCTATCAACATCAAAAGTGGCGCCATATACATGACACATAGTCCAAAGCGTGTATATTCAAATAATAATACCTTTAGACTTGCACATTGAAGTAGATCACCATCATCAAAATGATCGGTATTCTTTCAAAATCCATTCTTTAGTAATCTTTTAGTGTAGTAAACATTTTACATACATATTCTATTCACCCTTATCATGACGACTTTCATGATCAAGCTACTTTAGCTTATAAAGGCGAATCGTGAGTACAACATTACTTTCCAAAACCCTTTTGGATGATTAGGATGTCTAGCATCTCCAACCTTCGTAAATTCTCATCCAATATGAGAACATATATTATACTCTATCATATTGCAACAAACATTGTTTCAGATATCGTTATATCTGCCACACATGATGGGTTCTGAAACAATTCTTTCAGCTCCTAGATAAACTTGATATTAAAACAATCAAGAATCATGGAGGCAAACATGATACTTAAGATACTAACACTGGAATTGTTACTCTCGATTTAATACCAATTATTAAATTTCACGGAGTAAATAGAATTTTGCTAAAAGTTTGCAATAGAACTTTAAACTTTAGATTGACACTCAACACAATACGATACCAGTTCATAAATTATATATCCAGAATTCTATAGTTCTATTATCTCAATTACAACTATGCATAAGGTGGTAAACGAATGCCAATGACTACAACAAATTATGCAAATTCACTTTGATTTAATTTATGATAAATTGAGTTCTACTAATCCAAATTAGAAATAAACTCCCACTCAAAAACGACATCCCTCGTGTCTTTTTGGTGATTACATGAACCAAATCCACTACACCAAGTCCGATCATCACGTGAGTCGGTGTAGCTTCAAAGGCGAGCATCAAATGGGCATCATATCTACTATATGACTCATGCTTAACCTTTCGATCTGTGTTCCGAGGCCATGTCTGTACATGCTAGTCTTTCCAAGTAAGAACCTTAGTATTCGCGTGTGTAATTGTCTTACACCCAAAATATGGTCGTGGATCCAAAAACACCCGATCATCACGTGATGTCTTGGAGCGACGAGAACATAATCGGTGCATACTAAAGGAAGAACACATTATTATCTTGATATTTAAATGAGGGATCATCTTATTATGCTAATAAAACGTCAAACAAGCAATATAAGATGCTATCAAACATCACATGTTTATTAGTGGAATGATATGGTTCCCGCATATGATCTCTATCATGTGCACCGTGGTATGATCACTATCATACCTATATGTGTAAGTCCAAGGTCTATGGAGATTACACGTTATGTGTGTTGTAAGAGTATCATCTCATACTTCTACTTACAACATCACCATATCATATCACTAGCCCAGCAACAATCTAAACTAGATGCCTCTAATTTATCCATTGCAAATTTTACGTGGCTTAGGACTTTCGAGATAGAACCGTTCTTACCTACGAACATGAACCACAACGAGGATAACCAAATTATTGACAACTCGTTGCAAATTAGATATTGACTATAGTAGGAGAGACAGACACCTGCTAGCCACTTATGCAAAACTAGTTGCATGTCAAGCGTGAAACATGTCTCATGTGCGAGGACATGTAAAGTTTGTCCGGGCCCCTTCATCCCACTATGCCACCAATATCCAAAGTACAACTAGGAAGCAATAAAATGATCATTATCGCCCACATACTCATATGTGTACTACCCGTGCAAAGTATGTACGCATAGATCCGGCTCTGATACCACTGTAGGGTTCGCAGCATAGAAAACAAAAATTTTCCTACGATGGGAACATCTATGTACCAAGATCTATCTACTAGATACAAGCAACGGGTGGATATACATCCATAGAGAACATACCCTTGAAGACCGACAAAGATTAACGAGTCCAAACTCGTGGTTGATGTAGACGATCTCTTGCCGATCTCAAGATCGAGAGGAAGTCCTAGCGTCGCAAAACAGCAGCGCATCCGTGCTCGCACACACGTTCGAGGCACCGAGCAACCTCCGCCTCCTCGCTCCAGCGATGCAGCGGAATCACAACTCTTTCTTTCCGAATAGCCACCGGGAACATGTATCTCGCTAGTCCGAGACCATGGGGGATAAATACTAGAGGGAGAGAGAGATCCTTCACGAGGAGGTGTGAGTGAGAGGGAGGGAGGGGGGTCCTTTTATAGGGAGAGGGGGGCACCCAAGGGGCCATGCGCCAAGCCATGGGGCTGCCCCCACCTCTTCCACATTCATGTGGGTGGACACTCCACTTGAAGGGAATATGCCCGAGAGGCAATAATAAAGTGGTTATTATCGTATTCCTTATTTATGATAAATGTTTATTTTGCATGCTATAATTGTATTAATACGGAAACGTTAATACATGTGTGTTTAATAAACAAATAGAAAGTTCCTAGTTATGCCTCTCTTATAAACTAGCTCGTTGATTAACAAGATGATCAAGGTTTCCTGATCATGGACATTGGATGTTGTTAATAACGGGGTCACAACATTAGTGTAATGGTGTGATGAACATTCATCCGAAGTATAGCATTACGATCAAAGTCATTGAGTTTATATTTCTATAACAACTTACGAAGTGATCCTAATCCTTAGACCATGAGATCATGTCAATCACTAACACCTAAGAGTTTCTTGATAACATCAAACGTCACACCGTAATGTAAGGTGATTATAAAGATGGATTCGAACTAATAAAGTGTTATGTTGAGGCCCATGGATCGAGAGGAATTTGTTCATCCCGATGACGGATAGATATGCTCGGCCCTCTCGGTGATATCACATTGATTAGCTTGCAAGCAAGTGATTTGATCACTAGAATGTTATATCACGAACGAGAAAAGAGTGCATGTTTAACGAGATCAAACTAGGTATGGAGATACCGATGATCGAATCTCGGACATGTAATATATCGCGAAACAAAAGGATTAAGATCTTTGGCGTAAAGGTTCCGACGATCACAAGAAAGTCATCGTTGAATGTGTGGGAGTGATGGGTCTCGATCCCGCTTCGATTATTGATCCGAGAGGGTCTCGATCATGTCCGCATTATTCGCGAACCGTAGGGTGACACACTTAAGAGACACCGACATCCAATTGGAGCAAAAGTTTCATGCCGAAAAGAAAAGGAAAGCAGAATTTATTTCACTAGACACCAAAATGTTTCGGTTGAAATTGCTGAAACCGGGTTCGCATGTGAAATAGAATTCTAGCAAGGGTTATTTGAATGTTTGTCATTAAAGTAATTGACAAAATTCTGAATAAAATAAAAGAGTTTTATTTAATGAGAGTTTGCATTAAATTTGGTGGAAATTTAATGGGAATTTGAGTGGGTTTTGAGTGGAGAATTTTGAAGGGCCATTTTGTGAGTGGAGTGTCCACCCACATGAATGTGGAAGAGGTGGGGCAGCCCCATGGCTGGGCGCATGGCCCCTTGGGTGCCCCCTCTCCTATAAAAGGAGCCCCTCCTCTCTCTCTCACTTACACCTCCTCGTGAAGGATCTCTCCCTTCTAGAATTTATCCCCATGGTCTCGGACTAGCGAGATACATGTTCCCGGTGGCTATTCGGCAAGAAAGAGTTGTGCTTCCGCATCGCTGGAGCGAGGAGGCGGAGGTTGCTCGTGCCTCGAACGTGTGTGCGAACGGATGCGCTGCTGTTTTGCGGCGCTTAGGACTTCCTCTCGATCTTGAGATCGCAAGAGATCGTCTACATCAACCACGAGTTTGGACTCGTTAAGCTTTGTCGGTCTTCAAGGGTATTTTCTCTACGGATATACATCCGCCCGTTGTTTGTATCTAGTAGATAGATCTTGGTACATAGTTGTTCCCATCGAGGAAATTTTTGTTTTCTATGTCTGCGAACCCTCAAAGGGTATCGAGCCGGATCTATGCGTAGATACTTTGCACGGTAGTACACATATGAGTATGTGGGATGATGATCATTTTATTGCTTCTTAGTTGTACTTTGGATATTGGTGGCATAGTGGGATGAAGCGGCCCGGACAAACTTTACATGTCCTCGCACATGAGACCTGTTCCACGCTTGACATGCAACTAGTTTTGCATAAGTGGCTAGCGGGTGTCTGTCTCTCCTACTATAGTCAATATCTAATTTGCAACGAGTTGTCAACAATTTGGTTATCCTCGTTGTGGTTCATGTTCGTAGGTAAGAACGGTTCTATCTCGAAAGCCCTAAGCCACGTAAAATTTGCAATGGATAAATTAGAGGCGTCTAGTTTAGATTGTTGCTGGGCTAGTGTTATGATACGGTGATGTTGTAAGTAGAAGTATAAGATGATACTCTTACAACACACATAATGTGTAATCTCCATAGACCTTGGACTTACACATAAAGGTATGATAATGATCATACCACGATGCACATGATAGAGATCATATGCGAGAACCATATCATTCCACTAATAAACATGTGATGTTTGATAGCATCTTATATTGCTTGTTTGGCGTTTTATTAGCATAATAAGATGATCCCTCATTTAGATATCAAGATAAAAATGTGTTCTTCCTTAAGTATGCACCGACAATGTTTCGCCTTCAAGACATCACGTGATGATCGGGTGTACTTGAATCCACGAGCATATCTCGGTGTAAGACACGATTACACGCTTGAATACTAAGGTTCTTACTTGGCGAGCCTAGCATGTATGACATGGCCTCGGAACACGGACCGAAAGGTTAAGCATGAGTCATATGTTTTGATATGATGACCATATGGATGCTCGCTTTGAAGCTACGCCGACTCACGTGATGATCGGACTTGGTGTAGTGGATTTGGTTCATGTAATCACCAAAAAGACACGAGGGATGTCGTTTTTGAGTGGGAGTTCATTTCTAATTTGGATTAGTAGAACTCAATTTATCATAAATTAAATCAAAGTGAATTTGCATAATTTGTTGTAGTCATTGGCATTCGTTCACCACCATATGCATAGTTGTAATTGAGATAATAGAACTATAGAATTCTGGATATATACTTTACGAACTGGTATCGTATTGTGTTGAGTGTCAATCTAAAGTTTAAAGTCCTATTACAAACTTTCAGCAAACTTTATTTACTTCGTGAGATTTAATAATTGATATTAAATCAAGAGTAACAATTCCAGTGTTAGTATCTTAAGTATCATGTTTGCCTCCATGATTCTTGATTTAAACATCACGTTTATCTAGGAGCTGAAAGAATTGTTTCAGAAACCATCATGTGTGGCAGATATAACGATATCTGAAACAATGTTTTGGTTGCAATATGATAGAGTATAATATATGTTCTCATATTGGATGAGAATTTACGAAGGTTGGAGATGCTAGACATCCTAATCATCCAAAAGGGTTTTGGAAAGTAATGTTATACTCACGATTCGCCTTTATAAGCTAAAGTAGCTTGATCATGAAAGTCGTCATGATAAGGGTGAATAGGATATGTATGTAAAATGTTTACTACACTAAAAGATTACTAAAGAATGGATTTTGAAAGAATGCCGATCATTTGATGATGGTGATCTACTTCAAAGTGCAAGTCCAAAGGTATTATTATTTGAATATACACGCTTTGGACTATGTGTCATGTATATGGCGCCACTTTTGATGTTGATAAATTCTTTTAAAAGAAAAAGGAAATGCTGAAAGAGAATCTATAAAATATATTTGGCAGAAAAGAAAAGATTGGAAATATCCAATTTAGGTATATGGATGATATACATGGTATGGTTGTATTCTTTGCTTGTTAAACAATGTGGTTCTTGGGTATTGGATACCGAATTGGTTGGTATGAAATTTCATACGGAATGACGCAATTCATGAACCACAATGGCCTAAGTAACTAGCAAGAGAATATGTGATGATGTTCATCGAAAACAAACAAACCGTTGTTTGTATTTCTCGTTGACATCAAAGCTTGACTTCAAGATTTGTTTTAATAATTGTTATTTGAATCAGGTATTATAAGAACAAAGGTTGTTCAAATAATTACCGTATTCCATATAAGATGGATGATTTACAAATCTAGTTGGAGAAATCACATCCATAAAACTTAATGCTAAAATGTCGCAAGACAAATGATTGAAAGATCACTTACGAAGTGACATCGCCGTTTAAATTATATTGGAAAGAGAACATGAAGAATCTCCATATTCATGGATTTTTTGGAGTCTTTGATTTGATCAAGTGACGCTTGTGAGACTTTCCACGTGATAATTAAAACTTCGTTCAAAGGCCAAAGAAGAACGAATGACTAAAATATTGGAATTTATACATATCGATGTATGTATTCCATTATGTGTAGTAAGTTATGGGTTTCAACTTCATATGCTTTCTCCGAAATTTGAGTGAATGTTCACTTAATGAGAAACAAGTATGAAATATTTGAAAATGTTTCAAAGACTTTCAAGATGAAGTGAAAAATCATTGTAACAAGAAAATAAATGAATTATGATTTGATCATAAAGGGATTTATTTGAGTTACAAGTGTAACAAGAAAATAAATGAATTATGATTTTATCATAAAGGGATTTATTTGAGTTGCAAGTTTAGCAAAACACCTAGATTTACATCTCCCGAAACACCATAGGAGTATGGAGTGTTTGAGATTTGTAATGAAACCTTGTGAGACATGGTTGGATCAAAGGTGTTATTTATAAAACTGCCATTATGTTTTAAAAGATTAAAGCTTTAGAGACTACCGCTTTTACACCGAAAAGAGCTCCATCTTGATCCGTTGAAATGACACCATATGAGTTATTGTTTGGGGTAAAACCCAAGTTGTCCTTTCTTAAATTTTGGTATGCTAAACATAAGTAAGATGTTTACAACCAAAGTCGGATGAGCATGTCTTTGTAGGTTATTTCAATAACAATTGGTTATTCCTCCATAACACCGAGGACAAAAGGGTTTGTCGCTTGAAATGTGAAGTTTCTTGAAGAAGGAATTTTCATAAAAGTTAAGTGGGAGGACAATAGAACTTTGATAAGGTTAACGAACCTTAGCTAAATGTGCCGAGTTGCAGCGGAAATGGTTCTCGAGGCTGCCATAATGCTCATAGCTTATGTGCCTCAAAGGTTGTGGTCACGGAGATCTAAAGTTCCTATTGAACCAAGTAGGTCGGTTAAACAATCAAATGCAAGATTTGAGAGTAAATCATTATTGTTTGACAATGATGAACCGAATATATGCAAAGAAGCGATGATGGGCCCTGACTCCGTCAAATGGCTTGAAGCCATAAAATCCGTGATAGTTCCATACACGAGAAATCAAGTTTTGAACTTGGAAGACCCTCCGGATAGGTGTAAAAACCTATCGGTCGTATTTGGATCTATAAAGAAACAGACATGGATGTTTAACATCTATGAAATAGTCGACATGTCGTAAAGTATTTTATGACAATGTTCAAAGAGTTGACTATGACAAGATTTGATCTTTCATAGCGATATTTAGTCTGAACGGATTAAAGTAGCAACCACTACATATAATTTGGTATATGGTAGATGAATAAACAAAACAAAGTTCTTTTAATAGAATGGTTACCTAGGACGTGTACATGACACGATCCAAAGAGTTTTGTTAATTCTAAGGATGCTAAAAAGGGCATGCAAACTTCAATGGTTGAAGTAAGCATCGCGGAGTTGGAATCTTCACCATGATGAAAAATGAGTTTTTCATCTGGAGACGATGAAGATGCTTGCATTTGCAAGAAATTAAGTGGGAGCGCTGAGACATATTTCTAATACATTATGTGAAGGACATCTTGTTGATTAGAAATGATGTATCTTTTATTGACAAAGGTTAAGAATTTCATTTCGATGAAAGACTTAGGCAAAACCCGAATATTTAGCATGAATGTCTATAGTGGATAGACTGAAACGCTAATATGTTTATGCCAAACGTACATATATGAGATATTGAAGGAGTTCAATATAGAAACGACAAGAAACAGTTCTTGTTGCATGGAAAGGAATTGAATCAAGATTCAAGTGTATCGACACTTGATAAGTGAAACAAGATTCAAGTGCTTTGACACTTGATGAGTGAAATCACAAGAATGTTTTGATCAATCATACCATGATATGTACACATCCAAATATGTCCTATGCTCTAAGTGTTATGAGCATATACCAGAATGAATCATAAAATGATCATTGGACTATAGTAAGGATATTCTTATGATCTCTTGGAAGAACTAAGAATATATTTGTGTAGAGGTGACAAACAATTACAAATAGTTCATTGTAAAGCGTTACATTGATACTAGTTTTGTCACAAGATACAAATTAAGTTTATCTCAATTTAAACTATGGGTGGCACAATGTAATGGAAAGGAGATTCCATGATGGATTTGGAAGAGTTCCAAAGTTAAGACATTGTGACGAATACTACAACAAAAGGCTAAGTATATGACTGCTATAGTAGCGAAAGGAGGGAATTTGTGTCAAGTAGTTTGTTATCAAACTAAGGTGTGGTTCGCAACGGGCTAACACTAAAGATATATTGTATGACAATAGTATCGATGTGTTTTAACCCCAAGGAACTAAAGGTCTCACCAAAAGACCAAATTTATACAATTCCATCTCATTAGAATGAGTGATGCGTGGAGACGCAAAGACATGCAAATACACACGGACCTGAGCGTCAGATCCGTAGATTATGTTAACCACTTGCAATTGTGTATATGGAACACCGGAAAGCCATAGGTGTTCAATACACAGAGTTTTCAAACTAGATTATTGTCTCTAGTGCAAGTGGGAGACTGAAGGAATATGCGAGAGGCAATAATAAAGTGGTTATTATTGTATTCCTTATTTATGATAAATGTTTATTTTGCATGCTATAATTGTATTAATACGGAAACGTTGATACATGTGTGTTTAATAAACAAATAGAAAGTGCCTAGTTATGCCTCTCTTATAAACTAGCTCGTTGATTAACAAGATGATCAAGGTTTCGATCATGGACATTGGATGTTGTTAATAACGGTCACAACATTAGTGTAATGGTGTGATGAACATTCATCCAAGTATAGCATTACGATCAAAGTCATTGAGTTTATATTGCTATAACAACAAGTGATCCTAATCCTTAGACCATGAGATCATGTCAATCACTAACACGGAAGAGTTTCTTGATAACATCAAACGTCACACCGTAACGGTGATTATAAAGATGGATTAACTAATAAAGTGTTATGTTGAGGCCCATGGATCGAGAGGGAATTTGTTCATCCCGATGACGGATAGATATGCTGGGCCCTCTCGGTGATATCACATTGATTAGCTTGCAAGCAAGTGATTTGATCACTAGAATGTTATATCACGGAACGAGAAAAGAGTGCATGTCCGAGATCAAACTAGGTATGGAGATACCGATGATCGAATCTCGGACATGTAATATATCGAAACAAAAGGATTAAGATACTAGCGTAAAGGTTCCGACGATCACAAGAAAGTCATCGTTGAATGTGTGGAGTCAAGATGGGTCTCCATCCGCCGATTATTGATCCGAGAGGGGTCTCGATCATGTCCGCATTATTCCGAACCGTAGGGTGACACACTTAAGAGACACCGACATCCAATTGGAGCAAAAGTTTCATGCGAAAAAGAAAAGGAAAGCGCAGGAATTTATTTCACTAGACACGAAAATGTTTGGGTTGAAATTGCTGAACGGTTCTGCATGTGAAATAGAATTCTAGCAAGGGGTTATTGTGAATGTTTGTCATTAAAGTAATTGACAAAATTCTGAATAAAATAAAAGAGTTTTATTTAATGAGAGTTTGCATTAAATTTGGTGGAAATTTAATGGGAATTTGAGGGGTTTTTGAGTGGAGAATTTTGAAGGGCCATTTTGTGAGTGGAGTGTCCACCCACATGAATGTGGAATAGGTGGGGCAGCCCCATGGCTGGGCGCATGGCCCCTTGGGTGCCCCTCTCCTATAAAAGGAGCCCCTCCTCTCTCTCACTTACACCTCCTCGTGAAGGATCTCTCTCCCTCTAGAATTTATCCCCATGGTCTCGGACTAGCGAGATACATGTTCCGTGGCTATTCGGCAAGAAAGAGTTGTGCTTCCGCTGCATCGGGCGAGGAGGAGGTTGAGGTTGCTGCCTCGAACGTGTGTGCGCGAGCGCGGATCTTGCTTGTTTTCGGCGCTAGGACTTCCTCTCGATCTTGAGATCGGCAAGAGATCGTCTACATCAACCACGAGTTTGGACTCGTTAAGCTTTGTCGGTCTTCAAGGGTATGTTCTCTACGGATATACATCCGCCCGTTGTTTGTATCTAGTATATAGATCTTGGTACATAGTTGTTCCCATCGTAGGAAAATTTTTGTTTTCTATGCTGCGAACCCTACACCACTCACTCAAATGCCTTTCAATTCCCTCCACTCAAAAACCCACTCAAATTCCCATTAAATTTCCACCAAATTTAATGCAAACTCTCATTAAATAAAACTCCTTTTATTTATTCAGAATTTTGTCAATTACTTTAATGACAAACATTCACATATAACCCCTTACTAGTATTTCATTTCACATGCAGAAACACTTTCTGCAATTTCACCCGAAAACCCGTTTCGGTATCTAGTGAAATAAATTCCTGCGCTTGTTATTCTTTTCGGCATGAAACTTTTGCTCCAAATGGATGTCGGTTTATCTTAAGTGTGTCACCCTACGGTTCATGAATAATGCGGACATGATCGAGACCCCTCTCGGATCAATAATCAGAAGTGGGATCTGGAGACCCATATTGACTCCCACACATTCAACGATGACTTTCTTGTGATCGTCAGAACCTTTTACGCTAGATCTTAATCCCTTTGTTTCATGATATATTACATGTCCAAGATTCGATCATCGGTATCTCCATACCTAGTTTGATCTCGTTACTGACATGCACTCTTTTCTCGTTTCCGTGATATAACATTTTAGTGATCAAATCACTTGCTTGCAAGCTAATCAATGTGATGTCACCGAGAGGGCCCAGAGTATATCTATCCGTCATCGGGATGAACAAATTCCACTCTCGATCCATGAGCCTCAACATAACACTTTATTAGTTCTGAATCCATCTTTATAATCACCCTGTTACGGTGTGACGTTTGATGTTATCAAGAAACTCTTCTGGTGTTAGTGATTGACATGATCTCATGGTCTAAGGATTAGGATCACTTCGTAAGTTGTTATAGCAATATAAACTCAATGACTTTGATTGTAATGCTATACTTCGGATGAATGTTCATCACACCATTACACTAATGTTGTGATCCCGTTATTAACAACATCCAATGTCCATGATCAGGAAACTTTGATCATCTTGTTAATCAACGAGCTAGTTTATAAGAGAGGCATAACTAGGAACTTTATGTTTGTTTATTAAACACACATGTATTAACGTTTCCATATTAATACAATTATAGCATGCAAAATAAACATTTATCATAAACAAGGAATACGATAATAACCACTTTATTATTGCCTCTTGGGCATATTCCCTTCAACTCCGTCCCTGGAACAGGGCCCTATATGTCGAGCTCACTGAGAACTCCCCCGACGGAAGCAGCTGCCAAGAGGCCAAGTCCGGCTCCTCGGATAGCGAAGCAGGTAGGGCCTCCATCAGGTGTTGGAACTCCTCTGTCTCAGCCGCATTAAAGTTCTGGCGAAACAAGAGGTTCCATTGTCCCTCACGGAAGGCCTCGGCTACGAGGGATGACGGGGAGTCGGAAATGGCGAAAAGGGCGGGGAACTGAACCCCTAGGGGGACAGGTAGAATCCAAGGATCCAGCCAGAACCGCACCCCCTGCCCGCTCCTAGCGACAAAGGAGATGCCCAACCCAATGAAGTGTTTAATATCCTGGATGGCTCACCACAATTGAGAACCCTCCCGACGCTCGCATGCCAAAAGGGGCGGCCTCGGAGATATTTGGCCTTGATGAGCTAAAGCCAAAGATCCCCATCGTTCCTAAGGATGCGCCAAACCCATTTTAGCATCAAGGCCATGTTAAAGCGGTGTGAGTCCAAGATCCCTATGCCCCCAAGGCACTTGGGGGCGCACACGTCCGCCCACTTGGCCATATGGTACCTCTGATGGCCATCCATTGCCGCCCAAAAGAACCTAAACAACTCCTGAGCGAAGTCGGCATGGGTCCCTTTTGGCAGCAGGTACAACCCCATATGGTACATGGGCAGACTCGAGAGACAGGAGTTGATCAGGACCGTCTTGCTATCTTAGTCGTGAGCCTCTCTCTCTAGGGTTCAGCTTTTGAGCGCACCCACGTGACCAAGGGGGCAAGGTCCCTGATTAGGACCATAGTCTCCCGAATGGGCATCCCCAGGTAGGTAATGGGGAACTCCACCAACTTGCAGTTAAGATTGTCAGCAATCCTCGGCCTATCCTCCTCAGAGTACCCTAGAATCATGACTTCGCTCTTGTCGAAGTTGATATTTAGCCCTGACATGGACTCGAAGCAAAGCAGCAGGAACTTTAGGTTAATGATGTCGAGTTCTGATCCCTGCACCATGATCATGGTATCATCCGCATATTGGAGATGGGAGATACCCCCTCCCGGGATAAGGTGCCCTATCACACCAGTGATGTGGCGATACCAAGAAGGACAATTATGTGCGTATAGTGAAGCTATTGGATCTAAAGCGAAGAAGCTACATATCTTCTCTTTAGTTCCAATCAACTAGAAATCTCCATAAGAGGTGAAGAATTTTATCCAAACTTTCTCAAATGTGTAATTATGACAAAAAACAACTTTCTTGGAGTCTCACAATTGAAGGTGCATAGTGAAGTGCTTACAAAAATAATTTTTCTTAAGCAACATTGGTTATTCGTATAGGAAGGTGACCTAGTTAGGCATCTTCCTAGTGCAAATAAGCACCGATGCTTAACAAAAACGGCTATGTTCTCCTAAGCACCTCTCTAAGCATCTCACATTGTATATATACTAACCTTGTTTTAATTACATTTCACAACTGGTTGCACTGTATTGGTGCAAAGCTAAGATTCCATATACTAATTTGGGAATGTGTTCTAAGTTTTCTTTTAAGGAAAGCCACCTCGATGAACTAATATTTGTATTAAGTTATACTTGTAAGGTTTGTCCATAGGCAATGCTTGAACCATATGTTGGCTTTAAGATTGAAGAAAGAAGAAACTGAAGAATAATAAGAAATGACCAAAGGATATTAAAGGTGTAATCCGAAGAATTTTCATAGAGAATAAGATACAAGGTTGATGAAGACAAAGTGCAAAGAGTGGATTCAGGTGGATCAACGCACAAAAAATGAAGTGCAAGTTCAAGATGATCCATCTCGAGAAGATTATATGTTTGAAGCTTGTCAACCTTATGTTGATCATGTATATATGAAGATATGCCCAAAGAATAGTCTCTCCCATAGGAGCCCGGGGCAAAATTTCACAAGTCTTCATCAAGCAAGTGTGAGCGAGCTTAATCAATAAAGATGTTCTAACTTGATAAGGGCAAGATCTTCATCATCAAGCTCAAATGGAATGCACAAAAAAAATGTATGATCGTTCTATAGATTTTCTATTTTAAATGTCTCAGGTTGTTAGTTGGGAGACCTGTTATAGGATAGATAGTCATACTATTAAGGGAAGATCTAGAGCGAGTAACTTGATCGTATCTTTCGTAGAGAGATCAGACCTTTGCATTTTTGGCATCATTTTTCTCGGTTTTTATTTGGATGTTATCATGTGAGGTTTTAGATTGATTGTGTGGTTATCTTCATAACAATCTCTAATTCATTAAAAGGGATTTTAGATGAATATCTTATTGTGTTATTGATGTTGGAGGTTTTACTGGTTCTTATCTTACAGATGTTTCACACCTCTCTCCTCTTGGTATTTCCTACCTTGATGATGCTCAATATTTTGGGTGCTCGAGTTATCAGGTATTTTTTGGATTCTACCAATTGTTATCTTTCCAGAAAAAAAACGGTTTCAGCTCGATCAGACTTTGGGTGCTCGAGTTATCGCATTTTTGGTTTCTGCTTTTCTGCCCTGACCGCACGTAGTACCGCTTAGTATTTTTTGGCGCTAGTAGTACCAATTCAGTTGCCAAAAAATGGGCGCAACATTCAACACCTTTTGTCTCGAAGTTCTATTTTAACGATACTAGCCCAGTAGTACAGTCCACGAGTAGGCCCATCCTAGGTGGTACTACCAGCCGACACGACCCTCTCACTATAAGGCTGGTTTGACCGTTGGGTCTGCTTTGGCGATAGTACCGCCTTGCGGCTGGTACTACTGGTAGTGTGTGATTCTGCACCCAACTACTCGTTTTAGAGAGGCCTATTTAAGGCCTCCTTCTTCCTCAAGTGAGATTGGCTCTTCTACTCTCTCCTTCTCCATTGTTATCTTTTAAGATCTTGTCCTACCTCTCTATTCCTCGTATCTTTCTTGAATATTTTTAGGGAAATTAGAGGGGATATCTAGATCTACACACCTACCAAATCAAATCGCTTCTTTGTGAAGGAAATCTTGAGATCTAGATATTGGAGAGTTTTTTTGATTCTCCTCTTGTGTTCTTCCTATTTTATTTCTCAAATAGCTTTTGTATATTTGGTGGAATTTGAGATTGAATGACTTGACATTGCATTAGGTGCATTGATTTGAGTTCTTTATGGAGAATCTTTTATTGAAATCAAGTAAGCTTGTTACTTTTAGGTTCTTGGAACCGAAGCTTGTTCTTCTCGGGTTCTTGGAACCCTAGACGGTGTTAATGGCCTTGGTGGTGATTCTTCGAGCCTCCAGTTGAGTTGTGGAGATTTTCCCGAGCTTGTAAGGGTTCGGTGACCACCATCAAATGTCCCATAGTGGATTAGGTGTCTGCCTTGGTGGTGTGAATTCTGGAGAATAAGTTGAGCCTTTGTGGCGTATATTATTGGTGTGCCTCTACATATTAGGCTGATACCTTGTGTGGAGTTTGGTGTGCATCAAGCCATCAAATCTCAAGGTGAGCCTTTTGTGGCATTCGGAGAGCATTATGATGCCGCACCTCTCTAACAGAGATTAGCTTTTTTGGAACTGAACTTCGGGGTAAATCTTTGTTTCCGTGTGTGTGGGTTATTTATATATTCGAGCTCTTTACTTAGATGCATTTTACACCGTGGTAGCCTTCGTGCTTGAAGTTTATATGTCTTGCTATCACCTTGTTGCTTTTTTTGCTTAGCATAAGTTGTTGGTGCACATAGGTGAAGCTAGCATATTTAGGTTATATGAATGTTAGTTGTATTCCACATTTATTAGAGAAAAAGTCACAATTGATTTAAATCGCCTATTCACCCATGTAGGCAACATCCATGTTTTTTCAGCACTATAGGTCACGAAAACTCATACCTCCTTGATTCTTCGGAATGCACATCTTCCACCATGCAAACCAATGCATTTATTTCTTCTAGTCAGCATCTCCCCACCAGCATTGGGACATTGTAGAAAATATACCTTGAAATGCTTGTTTGGGTAGCTTGAATACAAACATGGCATATGTAGCAACAATTTTTTACCATTAAAAGCTGAATGTCTCTACCCGAACAAATCCAACACCACCAAGCCGGCTCTGACAAGACAATAGTGTCGTCGGAATCAGGAACAAAAGAGAAGGATTTTGCAAGAGTTCCCAACTTATCCTTTTCCAAGACCCAATCGCCTTTGAGGATTGAATGGCTCAAGATAACAATTGTTATGCCTAGGATACAAATTGAATGAGTAAGTAATGAACGAGAGGATTCAGACAATTATCTAGGCGATCACGTCACTTTGAGATATTTGATTAATTAGGGAATAGAGATTTTACTAGTTCGAGAGCTACGCCACTAGAACATGGCGGCTAGGGTTCAGCCCAATACACAAAGGATAAGGATTACATGTTCAGATCTAAGGTAAATAGAGGGAGATCAGGTGAACACAAAATTTTGAGCAGGTGGAAAGCAAACCGAATAAAGGTAAGTTCTCGGGAACAACCGTTGAGTCATCCGGGGAAGATCAACGCTCCATCTTCATGTTCATTGGCGCAAAGCAGTACAAAGAGACTAAGGCTGTTAGATCAAAGAAGAACGGTAAAAAGTGGTTGGTCGACAGAAACACATGCAACGATCTTCAGTTAACACTTTGCCAGGTTCAGTTAACTTCCCAACAGGGCCTAATCTGGATACATAACTAGTATGATGAGTGAAGGGCGTATATCACAATCCTCAACTCTGTTTTATCCACAAACCCGGTATACCACCTCGGCGTCCTTGATCTTCCCCCATGGATAAAGAAAAATATAGATAAATGATGGGTTTGATGGCTTTGGAAAGGCAAGCTGCAATGAGGCGGCACTGGTTGTTGGTGAATCACTATAACCAACAGTGTCTAAGGGGATGTTGACTTGGTGGTGTTTTTACTGCTGATACAAGAAATAGATCATATTGTAATGGGATTTTTCTTTTTGCAATTCTCATTCTTTTTTTTTGCTGTGTGCATCCGTAATACCATTAGGGCACTGCGTTGTTGCAGAAAACTAAATGTAATTGATATCATCACAATATTAATATATTCCCTTTATAAAAAAACCGATACTTAAAAATAGTAAATTCTAGTTTTTACCTCCTAATTTTACAATTTTGACAGTAAATACCCTATTTAACATTTTTTCATCCTCATTACCCCATTTAGTGAAAGTTTTGCCAATTTTTACCCCTGCATATATTTTAGAGTGTTTATCGGGTGGATCCATGCCGCCTGGTATCGTGGTATGACATTCCCGGTTAATATATCTTTCCTTACACAGGAACAAGCCTGATTGCACAAGCCGATTCATTTTTATTTATTTTTCCTTTGCATGCACCCATGGATAAGAAAAGATGCGTCTGGAGTCGTGACACCAGAAAAGAAATTAGTATCAGTTCATGCAGTACTAATATACACCTAAAGATCTAGGGTTAAAGGAAAGATCTAGCCATATTAATATAAAACAACGTCATAAAAAATCCCTTGCAGTAGAATAATGTACAAGAAGAGGTTACTATTTTCATATTGGTCACTCTCCCAAGATCGCGAACGACCACCTCCAAGTCCCATGTCACTCAACGACTGTTGTCCTGTGATCTCCTTATGTGAATCAGCGTCTTGATATTTCGATGAAATATTTACATGACCGTTCGATGTTTGTTGCAAACCAACATGCAAATATTCGTATTGAAAAATGTGTACGCCCAGCGAGCTAGCCGCTGGCTGGTTTGGTCGACATAAAACCGAGAGTGAATGAAAATTGGAGACATGCCACACCATTTGTACTAGATGGCATGGACTCTCCGGCCGAAACGCTCTAAAATCTGTAAAAATGGGTAAAAGTTGGCAAAACTCTCACTAAATTGGGTAATTTAGATAAAAAATTGTTAAATGGGATAATTAGTGTCAAAGTTGTCAAACTACAGGGTAGAAACTGAAATTTACTCTTAAAAAAATGCTGCAGGGTCGAGGAGTCATTCTTCTTTTTGAATAAAACTTGGCTAAAATGGACAAAAACTCGAAGGCTAGCATGAAGACGCCATTCAATGGCAATGACAGTGCGCTCTTCCCATCGTGTTGTCCTAATATTGGAGTTGGTCGCGACGCCTCCTTCCCAGGACACATGGCTAACCACAAGTCAAAGGGGCAGCCAATTTCCTCAAAAAAATAAAAGTGGTAGCCAATTATAACCAGTTAAAAATTACTGGCTACCCTTTTATTCATCTGTTTATATAACCCACCATCAGCAGCACACATCGACACCTACCCGGCCATGATGAAACTGGGGCGTTCTCGGCTTCTTGTTTCTGCCCATGTTCTTCTGTGCCTTTCGGCTATCTGGACGCTGGCCGCCTCCGCCGATGTACCGGCCGGCCAGCGTCCCGGCTGCCAGGACAAGTGCGGCGACGTCGACATCCCGTTCCCGTTCGGCATCGGCCAGCAGTGCGCGTTGCACGACGGCTTTGACCTGAACTGCACCACCGTGGACGGCGGCGCCATGAAACCTTTTAAGTGGAATCTCGAGGTGACCGATATCTCCCTGCCTGACGGCAAGGCTCGGATGAACGCCCCCACGATCGCCACGCAGTGCTATGTTCCATCCACAGGCGGTATGGAGTACTATCCTTCATGGCTGAACATCACCAATTCGCCTTTCTGGATATCGGAAGTGGATAACAGAATAATCGTCATCGGGTGCAATACTCTCGCTTATATGATAAGCTTCTCTGTAAGTATTTCGGATTTTTCGCTGCTATATATTGAACTGATCCTGGCTAGAACATCTGCAAAAACTTTCGTAGACTCCTAGATAGTAAAACCACACCTTATAGATGGTTAACCCGTCTGCACTAGGCAAACAACAATAGGCTAACGTTTTTCTCTCAAAAATGGTTGCCATGGGCAAACCATGGGTAAACTATAAACCGTGGACGTTTTATCCATAGGTAGAGCTGTCTCTCTGTAACTTGTAAGGGGCCTTCTAGCTTCCTCTCCAAACACCTTCATTCCTTCTGGTCCACAACCCTCACGAAGCTGCAGCAGTTACATTATTAGAAGTAGTATAACTCTTGCCTTGCAGCCAAATAAACTTTCTCAAATTTATTCAGCATTTTTGAGTATGACTTTGGAACTCCATCACAAGTTTGGTCAAACCAAAGTTCAAAGAGAAGATGTTTGAATTCGTCCATGCTCACCGTTGAATACCGCACGCGTTGTCCATAAGAGACCAGCCATACAAGACATGACTTTTAGGTTCTACATGAAGTTTCCAATAGCTTAGAGAAAGACTTGTTGAAGATCTGTCTAGAGTTATTGAGTAGCATATGGAGAAAACCCTGTTAATTTTCTTTTCCTCCACCAGTTTTAAGATTTTTTTCATCCTATTACGGAGAAAGATTCTTTCTAGACTTGCAACACTTGATCTATGCTAAAAGTAAAAATAAATTAAACATAACTCCTTTGTTAGCAGTTTTATTTTGGTTTAATAAACTGGTGTGGACAAATGGAGACCTAGCTACAAATAGCCCTTCATTTTCAATAATTCAAGAACCATGTTTGCAAGTTTTAGGAAATTTTGAAAAAAGTTTAGTTGTAGTGGAATGATGTATCCTACAAGTGTGCAAAATCTTAGTGTGAAATTCTTTATAGAATGTAGACTATTCACTATACTCAGATTCACTCTTTGTAAAAAAATTTGTAGCCTACAATATGAAGTAGTTCTTATTCTGATTTTAAATCTAAAAAAAATGAAGGGCTACATGTAGCTAGCTCGGCCTCCGTTTGGAGTTTGTGTAAAGACATCTCATACATACATTCTTTTGCCGCAGCACTTAATAGGTTGTCACTCGACCTGCGCCGGCGTCACCCTTAAGAACGACACGGCATGCTCTGGTGCCGGCTGCTGCGAAGCGGATGTCCCGAAAGACCTACAATATTATGATGGGTATTTCGACGAAGAGTATAACACCACAGAAATATGGAGAGACAGTCCTTGCAGCTACATGGTGCTGATGGAAAAGGCGGCTTTCAGTTTCAAAACCAGCTATGTGAAATCCACAGCTGGGTTCTGGGATGCATACAACGGTACGGTTCCTATTGTGCTGAACTGGCAAATAGAACAGCTCAACGGTTGCGATGAGGCTAAGAAGAACACGAGCTCCTACGCATGTGTCAGCAGGGATAGCGAATGCGTTGATACCTCCAACGCCATGGTGCCAGGTTACCTCTGCAATTGCTCTGATGGATACAAAGGGAACCCTTACATCGCGGATGGATGCCAAGGTTCCTTCCCTTTTTCTGTCTTGTACATTTGACATAAACTCTCGTGAATAACCTGTATGCACCTCTTAGCAACTTGAACTAAAAACAACTCTGTTGTTACAGATATTGACGAGTGCCTTGAAAATGCCAATCCTTGCGGCCCTGAGATCTGCCATAACACATTGGGGAATTACATCTGCTCATGCCGCCTAGGATATTATGAGACGGATGGCGTTTGCGTGCCAATTCAAAAGCGTTCCCGTTTTCAGCCCATGCCTGTTATTGGTAAGTACCTTTCTTCGATGTGCACTAAAGTAACTTCACTTGTAGAAAATTCATAGGATGCATGCCATATAAGAGAAAAAAAGAATGAAGTTTGTACCAGCGTGATATAGTCGGTTATTTTCGTTAAAAGCAAGTCGTGTTTGGCCACATTTCTATCCCCTCCGATCACGAATAGGGTCGTTTTTTACCAGACAAACAATTTTAAGTTTGACCATCACTATTGAAATATTTATCAACTCTCTGATAACACAAAGTTGATATTATTAGATTTATTATTCAAATATACGTTTGTAATGCATGGCCTTTTTGGAAGAAAAATAGGTTCATACTATTTGACGGTCAAAATTTTGCATCAGGAGATTATGATTTATTGTACATGTTCAAAACAATATACACGAGCCATCGGGGAGTAACTGACATTTTCTCTGTTTCCATCGGTCCAGTCTACCACAATGCTTTTCGAGAAAAAATAAACTCCAATACGGTACTTTTATGTGGTGGCTCCTGATAGTTCTTCGTCATTTGAATAAATACCTTATTTGCAGGTGCAAGTATTGGATTTGTCGTCCTTGTGATTCTTGTAGCATGTGCATGCTTGATCCAAGAGAGAAGAAAGCTACAGAAAATGAAACAGAACTACTTTCGCCAGCACGGTGGTCTAATATTATTCAACGAGATGAATTCAAAAGAGGGCAATGCATTCAAAATCTTCCGCGAAGAAGAACTGCAGCAAGCGACGAACAACTTTAGTGAAAAGCAAGTCCTGGGTCACGGAGGCCATGGAACCGTGTACAAGGGACTTTTCAAGGGCGATGTGGAAGTAGCGGTCAAGAAGTGCATGACCATCGACGAGCAACACAAGAAAGAGTTCGGTAAAGAAATGCTAATCCTATCCCAGATCAACCACAAAAACATCGTGAAGCTCCTCGGGTGTTGTCTCGAAGTGGAAGTCCCCATGCTAGTGTACGAGTTCGTTCCGAATGGTACGCTATTCCATCTCATCCACGGAAACCATGGCCGGTGTATCTCCTTGTCTACTCGCTTGAGGATCGCCGCCGAGTCTGCCGACGCCCTCACTTACCTTCACTCTTCGGCTTCTACACCGATTCTACATGGAGACGTCAAGTCCCCCAACATCCTCCTCGATGGTAACCACAGCGCTAAAGTCTCTGATTTTGGTGCCTCTATCTTGGCACCAACTGATGCGTCACAATTTGTCACACTTGTACAAGGAACATGTGGGTACCTTGACCCGGAGTACATGCAAACATGCTATTTGACAGACAAGAGCGACGTGTACAGCTTTGGGGTTGTCCTTGTGGAGCTGCTCACGGGGAAAATACCGTTCAATCTTGATGCCCCTGAGAAAGAGAAGAGTCTAGCAATGATGTTTATGTCTGCAATGAAGGAGAATAGGTTGGCTGACATATTGCATGACCAGATCAAGGGTGAGGACAACATAGAAATTATTGAAGAGATTGCAGAGCTAGCAAAGCAGTGCTTAGATATGTGTGGTGATAACAGGCCCTCGATGAAGGAGGTCACAGAGAAGCTCGATGGACTGATGAAGGTGATGCGACATCCGTGGGCACAACAGAACACTGAAGAGATGGAAAGCTTGCTTTTTGAGCCCACGGCCGACTCGGCAATTGGCAGTGCTGAATATTTCAGCATTGAGAAGAGAGCTATTAATGCTATGCAATCAGGTCGTTAAGTAATCACACTATAAACTGTTTTATTTGTTTGTCCTTTAAGATATTATTAAGCGATCAATTGTGCTATCTAGCTTTATCATTCCTCTAGTAATTATCTAAACGGTTTTTGTTAATGCATGGATGTGTATATTTTTGTAATATCCAAATATATCATTTGAACAATTGGGCTTTCGAAATTCATCTACCGTGGTAAACTGGTAAATGCTTTGCGCTGATGCAACCATTAGTCTCATGTAATCATATATTGGTCAAATTTTTTGAAAACTTACTATCTCTGTATTAATTATAATCAGAGTTACATCGGGAATCAACAAAGGTAGTAAAACTACTGGGGAATCACCAAGCCAAACAAATTTCCTTGCTCCCTTCATACTAGCCAATTCATGCACAATAGCATTTGCTTCCCTCGTCTCATATTCAAATTGGATCTTCACAAATACAGTTGCTAGATGGTAACAATCATCGAAAATTGGCGCGACATGCCCTGCGCTTGAATTTTTTTCCGCATTGTATGTACCACCTTCATACTATCTGAAACCATGATAACTCTGTTATAGCCTATGACCGAGTTAGCAGGATTCGGTGCTTTAGGGAAAAAACTTCAGAAGTTAAAGAATCTTGAACAAAATCAAGTTTGTCATTGCTAGTGATGAGTGCAGCAGCACTTCGTTGGGAGACCCCAAACGGAAGGTATGATGAGCACAATAGCAAGTTTTCCCTCAGTAAGAAACCGAGGTTATCGAACCAGTAGGAGGAAGGAAATGCCCCAAAGGTGTTGCAAGCAATGTGTAAACCTGCACAACACAAACTCAAGACTTTGCCCCAACTAATAGTGAGGTTGTCAATCTCACCGGTTGCTGTAACAAAGGATTAACTGTATGGTGTGGAAGGTGAAAGTGGTTTGCAGCAAGTAAACAGTAACAGTGGAAGATGTATCAATGGTAAAGATTGGACCGGGGTCAATAGTTCACTAGAGGTGTTCTCCTTAGATAAACAAACATGGCATAAAGGAAAAACAAATTACAGCAGGGCAATTGACAGGACTGATCAAGGCATAACAATGCAATACTAGACAAAAAGATCCTATGAGATTTGATTGGGCAATACAACAGTATACATAGACCGCCATCCAACTGCATCTATGACTAGAAGTCCACCTTCAGGTTATCATCTGAACCCCCTCCAGTATTAAGTTGCAAGCAATAGACAACTGCTTTAAGCAAAGTGTGTAAGGTAAACAATTCACTTGTTCCATGAACAAGAGACTGTTATTTTCTCCCTAGTGGCAACATCACATCTACAACTGTAGAGATTTATGTCACTTCCCTTGATTAAGTAGAGGCATGAACCCACTATCGAGCATAAATACCCCCTCTTGGAGTCACTAGCAACTACTTGGCCAAGATAGCTACTAGCAACGGAGAGCGTGCAAGATCACAAATAACACAGACATGATAGAATCAAATAGACAAAATCATTAATCAATCTGACATAGTAATCTCAATATCCGTCGGATCCCCGCAAACAAAACATGCATGATTACAAATAGATTAGATCTTGATCATGAATGGAGCTCATAAGATCTAGACATGAAATCACAAGGAGGAGATACAACCATCTAGCTACTACATGGACCCATAATCCAAGGTGGAACTACTCACGCTTCATACCGGAGGTTGGCATGATGAAGAAGAAGGCCTCCGGGATGATCTCCCCTCCGATAGGGTGCCGGGAAGAGCTTCAGATCACCCCAATCTAGGGACGATGGTGGCGGCGGCTACAAACAATTTCGTGGAATATCGATCGGGCACCTAGGGTTTTGGCATCGAGGGATTCTTATAGGCGAAGAGGCGAGGCTGGGAAGCGGCCAGGGGGACCACACCCTGCCTAGGTGATACGTCCAAATTGCATCACCATTCTATATCATAATTTGCCTCTATTCATTGATATATGTCTTATTATGAGGTAATACTTATGTCTTTTCATATGTTTATGCATGTTGGATGATTCTTGGAGGATGAACTGTCGGAGTCTGGATTATGATGGAAAAAGAGGTGTTTGATGCAATTTCGCGAAGATTAGAAAAATATGGGAAATTTATATTTTCCTAGAGGACGAAGGAATCCAGAAGGGGAGGCGTAGAAGGGCCATAGGGGGCCCACACCCCCTAGGCGCGGGTCCCCCTAGGCCGCGCCTAGGGCAGGTGTGGCCCACATGCCCAGCCTCCGACTACGCCCTCTCGTCTATATCTTCCTCACGGAACCCTAATACCAGGGGAGCGACCACAGATAGATTTCCGCCGCCTCTGCGGGGCGGAAAACACCGAGAGAGAAAGATCTCTCCGACAGACAGATTTTTGCTGGGGAAATTCCTTCCTGGAGAGGGGAGATCGTCGCCATCAACACCATCGTCAAGCTAGGCTTCATCGGGATCAACATCAGCAGCATCCACACCATCATCTCCACTAGCAACATCATCATTATTCCATCCCGCTGTAACAATCGTATTGATTACTATTGTAGTTGATGCTTGTGAGTGGAACCATTGGATTATTGTTTATGTTCAGATTGTTATCCATTATCATCTCATCTCTGATCTTGATCCATATGATTTCTCGTGAGTAGTTCGTTTAGTTCTTGAGGACATGGGATAAGTCATGTTGTTAGTAGTGGATTTGTGTTGAGTTATTATTCAATGGTTTAGTATTTAAGTTGTGCAGCTATTCTTCTAGTGGTGTCATGTGAACATCGACTACATGATACTTCACCATTTATGGGCCTAGGGGAATGCATTGTGTATTTGGCTACTAATTGTGGGGTTGCTGGAGTGATAGAAACCTGAACCCCCATAAGGACAACTTTGCACAAGGGAGCGTAGGATCTTAGAGTTTAAGGCTGTGGTTAGATTTATATCTTAATTACTTTCCTGTAGTTGCGGATGCTTGCACGGGGTTTAATCACAAGTATGTATTAGTCCAATTAAGGTCGGTATGTTAGCACAGGTTCATCCACACAACACTTACACCACCAAAGAAGAGTACTCAACTATTTGAAGCGAAAGCACTTGACAGAATTCCCATGTGTCCTCGAGAACATTTGGTCCTTATAAGTATTTCCACAGGCTTGTCCTTTGCTAATAAAGGATTGGATCACTTACTGCGTTTGCTCTTTGTCTTTATTACTTGCACTCTGTTTTGTTGCTTTATCAGAAAACCCCTAAAAATCCATTTGCTAAGTATTTACAGAGATTTCCTGCTCCACACCACTAGTCAACACCTTCTGATCCTCGTTGGGATCGACAATACTATTTATCGAAAGTACTACGATACACCCCCTATACTTGTGGGTCATCACCAGGCGCGGGCCCACCCTAGTCCGCGCCTGGGGGGGGGGGGGGGTGCAGCCGCCATGTGGCGCCCCTCCATCTCTCCTCTGGACTCCGTGTTCTCCTTGGTGAAATATTGACTTTGGCTTTTGTCCCGTTCAATTCCGAGAATATTTCCTTACTAGCTTTTCTGGAATCAAAAACAGCAGAAAACAGGCAACTGGCACTGTGGCAACTTTTTAATAGGTTAGTACCAGAAAACATGTAAAAAGCACCTCAAAGTGTAGACAAAGCAAAGCGAAGTAGATACTAAACAAGCATGGAACATCAAAAATTATAGATACGTTTCCGACGTATCAAGCATCCCCAAGCTTAACTCCTGCTCGTCCTCGAGTAGGTAAGTGATAAAAGAATAATTTTTGAGGTGACATGCACCATCAAAACCAAGATCAAACCATTTGCAAGAATTAAAAGCTGGGATCAAAGAACTCTAAACATGTGCATGAAACATGGAGTTTTAACAGTAAGACAAAGTAACTATGCATACAACATGAAAGGCTACAAACAAAGATCATGAATAACATGCATTGAAAAATGTTTGTTTGCTTCACATACAGAAAACATGGCTTAGTGGCATTCAACTTGTCCCTCATAGAGTAGCAAATAGATGCATAGGACACCTTCAAATTTCATAAGAGTGACTAGATACAAATAGAACAAGAACAAGCAATATCACAATATGCATCAATCAATAAGTTTTGGGACAATGCACATAGAACTAAGAATGGAAACTATGATCTCTTAATGGTGCCTAAAGGTAGAAGGTGGAGACTCAATATAATGGTGGAAGAAAGGCCCTTCATAAAGGGAAGCAGGGATTTCAAGTTTCAAGAAGATCTTCCAAAAATTATGGTACTTGTTAGCTTTTAGCCCTCATTGCCCCTATCATAAGCATCTTGAAGTTGTTAAGGTTAAAGTGAACAAATTATGGAGTATATGCTTGACAAAGTATAAGTTGGAAATCTCATGTCCCTTGAATACGAGAGCCGCACCGCATGCTACTCAACTTTAGTCACCTGTAAGTTCTTGTCATAGTAAGTACATGTGCATCATAGAGAACCGCCAACGGGGTACCCCTTGCACATGGTACAGGAGCTATCCCATAACCAAAATGACAAGGCAAGCAAACAATGAGCATCTCAGCGAACTTTTTATTTACTATTTGCATAGATTTTTATTGAGGATGCTTCACAAATTGCTCATTATAGTGATGCTACAAGTTTCCACCATGATTAGGCATGGCTTAGGCTAGCGGCCTAGGCGTTTCTCTAACACAAAATACATAACTCCATGGACTTACAAGCTCCCTTTTTATTTCACACCGGCGACATCCATAGACAAAAGAGCATGATATCAACTGTGTACAAAGTACAAGTGCAATGTTGAAAATGTTCCCATGACAGCATGGTTCTGCTAATTCCAACGTATAAGTGCAAACATATACAACATAGATGACACAATGGTTCAAGTTTATTAGGGGCAAGGAATATAAAGTCTGTCATCAAGTTTGTGAGAGCTTTAATCACTAAGTTTTCACATAACAAAATACTTTTTAATTGGAAGATAGCTGAAAACAAGAATATACTTGGAATGGTGTAACACACCATGCATAGGAATTTATAGTGAACACTTTGGAATAATTTGGTTTCTTGGGAGTTGGAAGCATCCGTAGAGCTTACTCATACAAGTGGAGGCTAACAAAAGACTAGGAGCAACCAACTAAGAGAGCAATAAAGGCCATAATCATGCAGAGTGACAAAACATTACTAATGAAAGCATAGAGTGGTACTACAAGTCAAGGACTAAATGATCATAGAGGCTATGGTGACTTGTTCATACTCATAACATGGTGTGAGCATGTGCCAATTCAACCCAAACAAAGCATCAAAGGAGAATACCACAATACTATGCTTTTGTATGCTAAAACAACGCATGATTCTTTCAAGGCACACTAATCAATCCCAATTGTTTGGAACAAGTCATGTTACAGCAATAATCACTAAAAATAAGGTCAAAACAACACCTATCATGACATGCTAAAGTCTAAGTCACACTCAAAGCAAGCTCCTCTTGCACTTTTCAAGCAAGAACTTTCTACTCCTTTCCAACACCAAGCAACCTTATTTGCAAAATAACACAACGAGAACGGGGGTCCAAACTAATTTATTCAAGCAAACTAAACAACCTAAGCAAAGCAAACGAAAACTAAGACGCTCCAAGAACAACACAAATGTGCATGAAATAATAAAAACAAAGTGTCTAGACAGACCTTGGCCATCCCCAAGCTTTAACGCTTGTACCTCTTGGATATTTCTTGGGATGACACCGTGGTGGCATCCCCAAGCTTGAGCTTTTGTGCATTCTTTATCTCATTGCATCATTCTCTCTCTACACCTGAAATTTTTCCTTCATACAAAACTTCACACAATCTTCATTAGCAACACTAGTTTATTCAAAAGATATTAGACCTCTGGCAAAGCTTTGGAACAGCAAGACTTTTCACTAAAAACACAGGCTACTGTAGCAACTCCTTCAAAAATCTCAATTTACCTAAAGAGAATTCAAAAAGGAATCAATAAGAAGCAAATGCAAATAATGACAGCAATCTATCAAAACAGACCAGCAGGTAGAAACCGATTTTTTTGAACATCTTCTGTTGCTCAAATCAAAAAGTGTTAAACTAACAAAAGTTAGCTAACATACTGGGGGATTTATTTGTAAATTTTAAGCTCAATACGAGTTACAGATACGCCTCACAAATTTTTATTGTGGAGGACAGAAATCTATTTCGGGGCAGCAACTCCCCAAATCTTACTTCCCTCTCATTAGAGGTCATTCTTGGCACAAAAAGCAAACAAAAAGGATAAGGGGATGTCATTACTGAAGTAATAACTTCCAAGACTCAAGGAAACTCTTGGGTTATCTCCCAACAAGTACTTTTTTTAACGCCTTTAAGTTAGGCACAAGAAGCAAGAAGAATCAAGTGTTTTCAAATGAAGAAGCATTAACATCAATATCCATCGGATCCCTGCAAACACAACATGCATTATTACAAATAGATTAGATCTTGATCATGAACGGAGCTCACAAGATCTATACATGAAAGCACAAAGGAGGAGATACAACCATCTAGCTACTACATGGACCCATAGTCCAAGGTGGAACTACTCACGCATCATACCGGAGAGAAGGCCTCCGGGATGATATCCCCTCCGGCAGTGTGCCGGGAAGAACTTCAGATTCCCCCCGATCTAGGGACGATGGTGGCGGCGGCTACAGACGATTTCATGGATATTTGATTGGGTGCTTAGGATTTCTGCATCGGGGGCTTCTTATAGGCGAAGGGGGAGGCCGAGGCGGCGGCCAGGGGCCCCACACCCCTTCCAGGAGCGGGGCAGGGCCCACCCGCACCTATGGTGGGTCTGGCCCCCCTGTCCGGCCTCTCCGGTTCCCCTCTGGACTTCTTGTTCCCCACGGAAAGTAATTGACTTTGACGTTTGTCCCGTCCAATTCCGAGAATATTTCTTTACTAACTTTTCTGAAACCGAAAATAGCAGAAAACATGCATCTGGCACTGTTGCAACTTGTTAATAGGTTAGTACTAGAAAACATGTAAAAAGCACCTCAAAGTGTAGACAAGTAAAGCAAAGCAGATACTAAACAACCATGGAGCATCAAAAGTTATAGATACGTTTCCGACGTATCAGCGGCTACAGAAGGTTTCATGGAGGTTTGGTCGGGTGCTTAGGGTTTCTACATCAGGGGCTTCTTATAGGTGAATGGGGAGGCCGAGGAGGCAACCAGGGGGGTCAAACCCTACCCAGGCGCGGGCCCACCCCTGGTCGCGCCTAGGGGGATTTGGCCGCCCTGGCACGCTTCCTCGTCTCCCCTCTGGACTTCTTGTTCCCCGTGGAAAGTAATTGACTTTGACGCTTGTCCCATCCAATTCCAAGAATATTTCTCTGCTAAATTTTCTGAAACCAAAAACAGCATAAAACAGGCATCTGGCACTGTTGCAACTTGTTAATAGGTTAGTACTAGAAAACATGTAAAAAGCATCTCAAAGTGTAGACAAGTAAAGAAAAGTAGATAGTAAACAAGCATGGAGCATAAAAAATTATAGATATGTTTCCGACGTATCAACATTCCCAAGCTTAACTCCTGCTCGTCCTCGAGTAGGTAAGTGATAAAAAGAATAATTTTTGAGGTGACATGCACCCTCACAATAAAGATCCAACCATTTGCCTGCATTGAAAGCTGGGAACAAATAACTCTAAACATGTGCATGAAAGATGGAGTTCTAACAATAGGACATAGTAACTATGCATGCAACATGAAAGGCTAAAAACAAAGATCATGAATAACATGCATTGAAAAACGTTTGTTTGTTTCACATGCAGAAAACATAGCATAGTGGCAATCAGCTTGTCCCTCATAGAGTAGCAATATAGATGCATAGGACACCTTCAAAGTTCACAAGGGTGATTAGAAACAAATAGCACAAGAACAAGTAATATCACAATATGCATCAATCAATAAGCTTTGGAATACTGCATACAGAATGACAACTATGCTCTCTTAATGGTGCCTAAAGGTAGAGGGTGGAGACTCAATAGTGGTGGAAGAAAAGCCTTTTTGTAAAGGAAGCAGGGATTTCAAGTTTCAAAAAGAGCTTCCAAAAATTATGGTACTTGTTAGCTTTCAGCCCTCATTGCCCCTATCATAAGCATCTTGAAGTGATTAAGGTTAAAGTGACAAAGATTGAGTATATGCTTGACGAAGTATAAGTTGGCAATCTCAAGTCCCTTGAATACGAGGGCCACACCTCATGCTACTCAACTTCAGTCACAGGTCAGTTCTTGTCATTGTAAGTATTTGCATATCATAGAGAACCGCCAATAGGTTACCCCTTGCAAATGGTATAGGAGCTTTCCCATAACCAAAATGACAAGGCAATCAGACAATGAGCATCTCAGCGATCTTTTTATTTACTATATGCATAGCTTTTTATTGAGGATTCTTCATAGATAGCTCACTATGGTGATGCTGCAAGTTCCACCATGATTAGGCATGGCTTAGGCTAGCGGCCCAGACGTTTCTCTAACACAGAATACTTACTCCATGGACTTACAAGTTTCCTCTTATTTCACACCGGTGACATCCATAGACAAAAGAACATGATATCAACTGAGTACTAGGTACAAGTGCAATGTTGAAAACGTGTTGGAATTATGCCCTAGAGGCAATAATAAAGATGTTATTATTATAATTCTTGTTCATGATAAAGTTTATATTCCATGCTAGAATTGTATTAAGCGGAAACTTTAATACTTGTGTGGTTTATGAACAACACCGTGTCCCTATTATGCCTCTATGGACTAGCTCATTGATTAATGATGGTTAAGGTGTCCTAACCATAGACATGAGTTGTCGATTAATAATGAAATCATATCATTGGGAGAATGATATGATGGACAGATCCAAACTAAGCGGAGCAATTAGATCGTGTCATCGTGTTCATCTTTGCGAAGCTTTTATTATGTCAAATATTGTATTCCTTAGACCATGAGATAATACAACTCCCTGGTATCGAAAGAAAGCTTTGAGGTCATCAAACGTCATCCTATGAGAGGGTGATCATAAAGGTGTCTCTCAGGTGATCGGAAAGTGCCTGTTGGGTTGTATGTATCGAGATGGGATTTGTCCCTCCCAAGTCGGAGAGATATACTTCGGGCCCACTCGGTAATTGATATCAACACCGCTTGCAAGCATTGGTTAAGGAGTTAATCACAAAGTGATATCGGATTACGGAACGAGTAAAGTACTTGCTATGAACGAGATTGAACTAGGTATGACGGTACCGACGATCAAATCTCGGGCAAGTAAAATATCGCGAGACGAAGGGAATATATATTTGGGATTGATTGAATCCTGGCATCATGGTTCATCCGATATGATCATCGATGAATGTGTGGGAGTCAATATGGGTTTCCAGACCCCGCTGTTGATTATTGATAGAAGATCATGTCTGCATATTCTCGAACCCGAAGGGTCACACACTTAACGTGTCTCGACGCTAGGATAGATTGGATAATTGGTTTATGAGTTTTTGTTCGGAGTCTCGGATGGGATCCGGGACATCACGAGAGGTTCCGGAATGGTACGGAGAATAAGATTCATATAAGGCAATGCGGTTTTTGGAGTTCGGAATTGTTTCGGGTTAATCGGTATTGTACCGGAAGCTTCTAGAACCTTCCGGAGGGGGACCAACGTGGCCCCACCTGCCGGGAGGGGGCATGGGCCTATGAGGGAGTGCCCTGGCCGCATTGGGCCAGGGGCACAAGTCCCCATAGGGCCCAGCCGGCCAACCTAGGGCAAAACCCTAGGGGAGCTTCTAGAAGGGGGGGGGGGAAACTTGCCCCCCACTCCTCCCTCCTTGGCCGCCGGCCTTAGGGCTTGGGGGAGGGGAAAGGGCTGGCCACCCACCCCTCTATATAAAGAGGGATGGGGGCGCACCCCCTCCCACACCTCCTCCTCAAGCCCTAGCCGCCCTGCTGCCCTCCTCTCTCTCTCCCTCCCGACTACACGTAGGCGAAGCCCTGCTGCAGAAACTCTCCACCGCTTGCACCGCGCCGTCGCGTTGTAGATCCAATTCATATCTCCACCCTACTTGCTATACCGAGGAAGGAGGAGACGTCGAGGTGCCACACGTGTGCATCTCTCGGAGGCATCGCCACTTGCGGTGTTAGATCGGATCGGATCGCGAGGAGGAGAAGCGAGTACGACTACATCACCCATGTTCCGTCGAACGTTCCGCTATGCGAATCTTCAAGGGTATGAAGATCTCATCTATTTCCCCTCGATGTTTGCATCTCCTAGATTAGATCTTGGCTTTCCCATTTGCATCCGCAGATTTTTTTTGATTTACTATGCTGCAAAACCCTTCAGTGGTATCAGAGCTAGATCTATGCGTAGATGTATTTCACGAGTAGAACGCAACATGGTTGTTGCATGCGTTGATGTTTTCTGTTGCAAGCCTCTTGTTTGTGTACTTCTTATGACGCGGGATAGTGAGATCGAAGAGGTCCAGGCCAACCTTATGCGACCTCGTTCGCGAGACCGGCTCCGCACTTGACGTGTGGCTTGTTCCACACATGCGGCTGGTGGATGCCAGTTTCTCTCACTATAGTTGTCATGGGATTTACACCGGAGTTTGGCAACCATAATATCACCGTTGTGGTTTTCCGTAGGTAAGAATCGTTCTTAGCTTGCTACTCCCATAAGCCACGTAAAACATGCAACAACAAAGTAGAGGCGTCTAACTTGTTTTTGCAGGGAGTGTTTTCTGTGATATGGTATGGCCCAAGATGTGATGTGTATGTTGTATGTAATGATCATGTTTTGTAATGTTTCACGACTTGCATGTCGATGAGTACACAACCGGCAGGAGCCATATGGTTGTCTTTATAATTGTGTATGACCTGTGTGTCAACTTCTTATACGCCATGTAATAGCTTTACTTTATCGCTAAGTAGTTAGCAATAGTTGTAGTTGTCGTGGTGGAGGCAATCATGGTGGAGTGATGGAGATCATGCCGACACGCACAAGATGGAGATCATTGCGCGAAGATTGGCTATACCATGTCACATAAAGTTATATGCATGTGATGTTTATCCTTTTATGTATCTTATTATGCTTAGATCGCGACGGTAGCATTATAAGATGATTCCTCACTTAAAGATCAAGATAAAACTGTGTCTCCCCATGTATGCACCGTTGCGAAAGTTCGTCGTGTCCAAGCATCACGTGATGATCGGTTGCTATAGACTCTACGTTCACATACAACGGGTGCAAGCCAGTTTTGCACACGCGGAAATACTTGGGTCTGACTTGACGAGCCTAGCATGTACAGACATGGCCTCGGAACCCAAGAACCGAAAGGTTAAGCATGAGTCATATGAATGATATGATCGACACTTCGTTGTCCACCATTGAAACCACATCTCTTCTCGTGAAGATCGGATTAGGTGTGGTGAATTTGGATCATGTTCACTAAACAACTTGAGGGATGTTGAATTTAGTGGGAGTTCATCTAGTAATTTGATTAAAGTTGAACTAGTTATCATGAACGTAGTCTAAATTGTACTTGCAAACATTGTAGATCAAATGGCTAAGTCCAACTTCAACTTCAATGTTTTTGCTGAGAAAGAAAAGCTTAGAAATAATGGGTCTAACTTCACCAACTGGTTCCGCAATCTGAGAACCATTCTCTCTGGCGGTCAAAAGGACTATGTCCTTGAGAATGCGCTAGGTGATGCCCCTGCTATTGATGCGCCGGCTGATGAGAAAGCTGTCTATCAGTCGTGCAAACATGATTATGGTGTGATTAAGAGCACCATGTTGTTTGCTATGGAATCGGACCTTCAAAATCTTTTTGAAGATTATCCCGGGCCCTTTGAGATTCTTGAGGAACTGAAAACTATGTTCCAGACTCAAGCCCGTTCTGAGAGATATGAGATCTCTGAGAAATTCTTTAACTGCAAGATGGAGGAAGGGAGTTCCGTTAGTGAGCACGCCATAAAGATGTCGGGCTACACCCAACGCCTTGAGCAATTGGACTGCAAGATTCCAGAGGAGCTCAAGATTGACAGGGTTCTGAAATCACTCCCTCCCAGCTACAAAAGTTTTGTAGTGACTCATAATCAGATTGGTTCCACTGATACAATCACCGAGCTCTTCACTGAGCTGAAAGCTGCGGAGGTGGACATCAAAAGGATAATCATGTGTTGATGGTCAACAAGCCCCCCAGCTTTAAGAAAGGTAAGGGTGCAAAGAAGCCCTTCAAGAAAGGCAGCGGCAAGCGCGTTGCCCCTGTTGCGACGAAGATCAAGACCGCAGCTGAGCCGGACACTGAGTGCTTCTATTGCAAGGACAAGGGTCACTAGAAGCGCAACTGTCCGAAGTACTTAGCGGACAAGAAGGCTGGCACCATCAAAGGTATATTTGATATACATGTTATTGATGTTTTCCTTACTAGCCCTCGTTGTAGTTCCTGGGTATTTGATACTGGTTCAGCTACTAATATTTGTAACTCGAAACAGGAGCTACGGAATAGATGACGGCTTGCGAGGGATGAGGTGACAATGCGCGTTGGCAACGGATCAAGAGTTGATGTGATGGCCGTCAGCACGCTCTCCTTAGTTTTACCTTTGAGATTAGTTTTAAACCTCAATAAATGTTATTATGTGCCTGCGTTGAGCATGAACATCATTTCTAGATCGTGTTTATTGCAAGACGGTTATTCATTTAAATATGAGAATAATGGTTGTTCTATTTATATGAGTAACATCTTTTATGGTCATGCACCTGCTGTGAATGGCTTATTTCTTCTGAATCTCGAAAGAGATGAAACACACATCCATAACATTGAGGCTAAGAGATGCAAAGTAGATAGTGATAATACTACTTATTTGTGGCACTGTCGTCTAGGTCATATTGGTGTAAAACGCATGAAGAAACTCCATTCTGATGGACTCTTGGAGTCTCTTGATTTTGAATCATTTGACACATGCAAACCATGCCTCATGGGAAAGATGATCAAAACCCCGTTCTCCGGAATGATGGAGCGAGCAACGGACTTGTTGGAAATCATACATACCGATGTATGCAGACCGATGAGTGTTTCGACGCGCGGTGGATATCGCTATTTTCTCACTTTTACCGATGACTTAAGTAGATATGGGTATATCTATTTAATGAAACATAAATCTGAAACATTTGAAAAGTTCAAGGAATTTCAGAATGAAGTGGAGAACCATCGTAACAAAAATATTAAGTTTCTACGATCCGATCGTGGAGGTGAATATTTGAGTTATGATTTTCTCACGCATCTTAAAGCAAGCGGAATTGTTTCGCAACTCACGCCACCCGGAACACCACAGCGCAATGGTGTGTCTGAATGCCGGAATCGAACCCTATTAGATATGGTGCGATCGATGATGTCTCTTACTGATTTGCCGTTATTATTTTGGGTTTATGCATTAGAAACCGCTGCATCCACTTTAAATAGGGCACCATCTAAATCCGTTGAGACGACACCGTATGAACTGTGGTTTGGTGCTAAACCTAATTTGCCGTTTCTTAAAGTTTGGGGATGCTTTACAAGAAGTTGATGCCGACAAGCTCGAACCCAAAGCGAGAAATGCGTCTTCATAGGATACCCTAAGGAAACTATTGGGTATACCTTCTATCACGTAACCGAAGGCAAAGTGTTTGTCGAAGAACGGTTCCTTTCTTGAGAAGGAGTTTCTCTCGAAAGAAGTGAGTGGGAGGAAAGTAGAGCTAGACGAGGTTGTTGAACCTTCTCTTGAGTTGGAGAGTAGCGCAAGACCTGAAATTGTTCCAAAGGTGCTTGCACAACGATAGAGGAAGCTAATGACAAGGATCATGAAGCTTGGACGATGTCAAGCATCGAACGTCGCAGTCGACAAGGTCGCGTGCCCTCCCGAGTGGTACGGCAACTCGCCTTGACTGTCTTGTTGGTAGAAGACAGTGAACCTACGAACTATGAGGAAGCGATGATGAGCCCAGACTCTGAGAAATGGCTAGAGTCCATGAAATCCGAATTGGGATCCATGAGCGAAAACCAAGTATGTACTTTGGTGGACCCTCCTAGCGACCGAAAGGCCGTTGAGTGCAAATGGATTTTCAAGAAGAAAACGGACGCGGATGGTAATGTTACCGTCTATAAAGCATGACTTGTCGCGAAAGGTTTTTGACAAGTTCAAGGTGTTGACTACGATGAGACTTTCTCTCCCATAGTGATGTTTAAGTCCATTCGGATTTTATTAGCAATTGATGTGTTTCATGATTATGAAATATGGCAGATGGATGTCAAGACTGCGTTCCTAAGGATGCTGATAAAGTGTGCAAACTTTAGCGTTCCATTTATGGACTGAAGCAAGCATCTCGGAGTTGGAACCTTCATTTTGATCAAGTGATCAAGATCTTTGGATTTGTTCCAAATTGCTATGAAGCTTGTATCTACAAGAAAGTGAGTGGGAGCTCAGTGACATTTCTGGTACTATATGTGGATGACATATTGATTATTGGAAATGACATTAACATGCTTAACGATGTGAAGAGTTATTTGAACAAGTGTTTTTCAATGAAAGACCTAGGTGAAGCTGCTTATATATTGGGCATCAAAATCTATAGAGATAGACAAAGACGTCTGATAGCTTTAAGCCAGAGTACATACCTAGACAAAGTTCTGAAAAGGTTCAGAATGGATAAGGCAAAGAAAGGTTCGGCCTATGTTGTAAGGTAAGATATTGAGCAAGGCTCGGTGTCCAGCCTACTGAGAACGATAGAGAAGCTATGAGCAAAGTGCCTTATGCCTCGCCATAGGTTCTATCATGTATGCCATCTGTGTACTAGACCGGATGTGTCCAATGCTCTTAGTTTGACGAGCAGATACCAAAATGATCCAGGAGTGGAACATTGGACAGCCGTGAAGAACATGATAAAGTACCTAAATAGGGCTAAAGAAATGTTCTCGCCTATGGAGGTGATGAACAGCTCGTCAGAAGGTTACGTCGACGCTAGTTTCGAATCGACAAGGATGATTCTAAATCTCGACAAGATACATTTATATTTTGAATGGAGGAGTGAGCTGGAGAAGCCGCAAGCAAAGCGTGATCGCGATCTACATGAGAATCGAATACATGGCTCACGAAGCGTCAAGTGAAGGAGTTTGGATCAGGAACTTCATCACTGATCTTGGCGTGGTTCCAAGTGCATTGGACCCACTGGAGATATTGTGTGACAACACTGGCGCCATAGCACTCGCTAAGGAACCAAGATATCATCCAAATACCAAGCATATCAACCGCAAGTTTCATATAATATGATATTATATAGCAGATGGAGATCTGAAGATTAGAAAAGTACATATAGATCTGAATGTCGCAGATCCATTGACTAAACCTCTTCCACGTGTAAAACATGATCAGCACCTTAGTGCCATGGGTGTGAGATTGTTGCCAAATGTAAACTAGATTATTGACTCTAGTGCAAGTGGGAGACTGTTGGAATTATGCCCTAGAGGCAATAATAAAGATGTTATTATTATAATTCTTGTTCATGATAAAGTTTATATTCCCTGCTAGAATTGTATTAAGCGGAAACTTTAATACTTGTGTGGTTTATGAACAACACCGTGTCCCTAGTATGCCTCTATGGACTAGCTCATTGATTAATGATGGTTAAGGTTTCCTAACCATAGACATGAGTTGTCGATTAATAATGAGATCATATCATTGCGAGAATGATATGATGGACAGATCCAAACTAAGCGGAGCAATTAGATCGTGTCATCGTGTTCATCTTTGTGAAGCTTTTCTTATGTCAAATATTGTATTCCTTAGACCATGAGATAATACAACTCCCTGGTATCGGAAGAAAGCTTTGAGGTCATAAAACGTCATCCTATGAGAGGGTGATCATAAAGGTGTCTCTCAGGTGATCGGAAAGTGCCTGTTGGGTTGTATGTATCGAGATGGGATTTGTCCCTCCCAAGTCGGAGAGATATACTTCGGGCCCACTCGGTAATCGATATCAACACCGCTTGCAAGCATGTGGTTAAGGAGTTAATCACAAAGTGATATCGGATTACGGAACGAGTAAAGTACTTGCTATGAACGAGATTGAACTAGGTATGACGGTACCGACGATCAAATCTCGGGCAAGTAAAATATCGCGAGACGAAGGGAATATATATGTGATTGATTGAATCCTGGCATCGTGGTTCATTCGATATGATCATCGATGAATGTGTGGGAGTCAATATGGGTTTCCAGACCCTGCTGTTGATTATTGATAGAATATCATGTCTGCATATCCTCGAACCCGAAGGGTCACACACTTAACATGTCTCGACGCTAGGATAGATTGTATAATTGGTTTATGAGTTTTTTTTCGGAGTCTCGGATGGGATCCGGGACATCACGAGAGGTTCCGGAATGGTCCGGAGAATAAGATTCATATAAGGCAATGCAGTTTTTGGAGTTCGGAATTGTTTCGGGTTAATCGGTATTGTACCGGAAGCTTCTAGAACCTTCCGGAGGGGGACCAACGTGGCCCCACCTGCCAGGAGGGGGCATGGGCCTATGAGGGAGTGCCCTGGCCGCATTGGGCCAGGGGCACAAGGCCCCATAGGGCCCAGCCGTCCAACCTAGGGCAAAACCCTAGGGTAGCTTCTAGAAGGGGGGGGGGGGAAACTTGCCCCCCACTCCTCCCTCCTTGGCCGCCGGCCCTAGGGCTTGGGGGAGGGGCAAGGGCTGGCCGCCCACCCCTCTATATAAAGAGGGATGAGGGCGCACCCCCTCCCACACCTCCTCCTCAATCCCTAGCTGCCCTGCTACCCTCCTCTCTCTCTCCCTCCCGACTGCACGTAGGCGAAGCCCTGCTGCAGAAACTCTCCACCGCTTGCACTGCGCCGTCGCGTTGTAGATCCAATCAATATCTCCACCCCACTTGCTGGACCGAGGAAGGAGGAGACGTCGAGGTGCCGCACGTGTGCATCTCTCGGAGGCATCGCCACTTGCGGTGTTAGATCAGATCGGATCGCGAGGAGGAGAAGCGAGTACGACTACATCACCCACGTTCCGTCGAACGTTCCGCTGTGCGAATCTTCAAGGGTATGAAGATCTCATCTATTTCCCCTCGTTGTTTGCATCTCCTAGATTAGATCTTGCCTTTCCCGTTCGCATCCGCCGAAAATTTTGATTTACTATGCTGCGAAACCCTTCAAAACGTTCCCCGTGATAGCACGGTTTTGCTAATTCCAACGTATAAGTGAGAGCATATACAACATAGATGTCATAATGGTTCAAGTTTATTAGGGTCAAAGAATATAAAGTGTGCCATCATGTTCGTGAGGGCTTTAATCACTAAGTTTTCACATAACAAAATAGTTTTTAATTGGAAGATAGCTGAAAACAAGAATATACTTGTAATGGTGTAACACACCATGCATAGGATTTTATAGTGGACGCTTTGGAATAATTTGGTTTCTTGGGAGTTGGAAGTATGAGTAGAGCTTAATCATACAATTGGAGGCTAGCAAAAGACTGGGAGCAACCAACTAAGAGAGCATAATGTCCATAATCATGCAGAGCAACAAAACATTACTAATCAAAGCATAGAGTGGTACTACAAGTCAAGGACTAAATGATCATAGAGTCTAATGGTGAATTGTGATAGTCATAACATGGTGTGAGCATGTGCCAAGTCAACCCAAGCAAAGCATTAAAGGAGAATACCACAATACTATGCTTTTGCATGCTAAAGCAACGCATAATTTCTTCAAGGCACACTAAGCAATCCCAATTGTTTGGAACAAGACATGCTACAACAATAATCACTAAGCATAATGCCAAAACAACACCTAGCATGTCATGCTAAAGTCTAAGCCACATTCAATGCAAGCTCCTCTTACACTTCAAGCAAGAACTTACTACTCCTTTCCAACACCAATAAACTTATTAGCAAAACAACACAACGAGAACGGGGGTCCAAACCACTTTATTCAAGCAAACTAAACAACCTAAGCAAAGCAAACGAAAACTAAGACGCTCCAAGAACAACACAACTGTGCATGAAACAATAAAAACGAAGTGTCCAGATAGACCTGAGCTTTTTATTGATGAAGAAGGGGATGCCTTGGGCATCCCCAAGCTTTGACGCTTGTACCTCTTGGATATTTCTTGGGGTGAAACCATGGTGGCATACCCAAGCTTGAGATTTTGTCCATTCTTCATCTCATTGCATCATTCTCTCTCTACACCTGAAATTTTCCTTCATACAAAACTTCACACAATCTTCACTAGCAACATTAGTGTATTCAAAAGATATTAGACCTCTAGCAAATCTTTGGAATAGCAAGGCTTTTCACTAAAAACACAAGCTACTGTAGAAACTACTTCAAAAAGCTCAATTCGCCAAAAGAGAACTAAAAAAGGAATCAATAAGAAGCAAATGCAAATAATGGTAGAAATTTGTCAAAACAGACCAGCGGGCAGAAACCAATTTTTCCGGACATCTTTTATTGCTCAAATCAAAAAGTGTTGAACTAACGAAAGTTAGCTAACATACTGGGGGATTTATTCGTAAATTGTGAGCTCAATACGAGTTACAGAGACGCCTCACAAATTTTTATTGTGGAGGACAGAAATCTATTTTGGGACAGCAACTCCCCAAATCTTACTTCCCTCTCATTAGAGGTCATTCTTGGCACAAAAAGCAAACAAAACGGATAAGGGGAGGTCATTACTGAAGTAATAACTTCCAAGACTCAAGGAAAATCTTGGGTTATCTCCCAACAAGTACTTTTCTTTAACGCCTTTAAGTTAGGCACAAGAAGCAAGAAGAATCAAGTATTTTCAAATGAAGAAGCATTAACATCAATATCCATCGGATCCCCACAAACACAACATGCATGATTACAAATAGATTAGATCTTGATCATGAACGGAGCTCACAAGATCTATACATGAAAACACAAAGGAGGAGATACAACCATCTAGCTACTACATGGACCCATAGTCGAAGGTGGAACTACTCACGCATCATACCGGAGAGAAGGCCTCCGGGATGATCTCCCCTCCGGTAGGGTGTCGGGAAGAACTTCAGACCCCCCGATCTTGGGACAATGGTGGCATCAGCTACAAACGGTTTTGTGGAGATTTGATCGGATGCTTAGGGTTTCTGCATCGGGGGATTCTTATAGGTGAAGGGGAGGCCGAGGAGGCGACCGGGAGGTTCAAGCCCTACCCAGGCGTGGGCCCACCCCTGGCCAATCTTAGGGGGGTTTGGCCGCCCTGGCATGCTTCCTCGTCTCCCCTCTGGACTTCTTGTTTCCCACGTAAAGTAATTGACTTTGACGTTTGTCCCGTCCAATTCTGAGAATATTTCTTTACCAGCTTTTCTGAAACCAAAAACAGCAGAAAACAGGCATCTGGAATGTGGCAACTTGTTAATAGGTTAGTACCAGAAAACATGTAAAAAGCACCTCAAAGTGTAGACAAAGCAAAGCAAAGTAGATACTAACAAGCATGGAACATCAAATATTATAGATACGTTTCTGACGTATCAAAAAGCAAGGTGTTTATACCTCCTATAGCAACACGATTTATCAAAGCAATAAGTAACATTATAAGTAGAGCACACGTCTCTAGCAATAGTATTCAACTTATCAATTTGTTTCCATAAGTGTTTCCCTTTTTATGACAAACGGTGTTCCTTATAATAATACTTTTTGTTCTTCTGTGAATCCACTTTGCCAATAAGAACTAGTTTCAAAGAAACCATCCTTTGATAGAAAGCATGACCAAGCAAGGCAATAACAGACCAGCAACTAGAGCAGACACTAATTTTTGTGTGTATTTTATAAGAAAAAGCAAACCAAACTAAACTATTTTTTTTGAGTTTTAGATAAAAAGAAGCAAACAAAACCAAACAAAAGAAATTAAGCAAACTAAAAACAAAGTAAAGATAAAGGTTGAGGAGGACTCCCCTTGTGAAGACGTCCTTAGCCTCCCCGGCAACGGCGCCCGAAAAAGCCTTGATTAGTGCAGCAGTACTTCGTTGGGAGACCCCAAGCGGAAGGTATGATGAGCACAACAGCAAGTTTTGCCTCAGTAAGAAACCGAGGTTATCGAACCAGTAGGAGGAAGGAAACGCCCTAAAGGTGTTGCAAGCAATGTGGAAACCTGCACAACACAAACTCAAAACTTTGCCCCAACTAATGTTGATGTAAAAACAATCTCAGTATGGTACAAAGATTGGACCGGGGTCCATAGTTCACTAGAGGTGTTCTCCTTAGATAAACAAACATGGCATGAAGGGTAAACAAATTACAACAGGGCATAACAATGCAATACTAGACAAAAGATACTATGAGATTGATTGAATACAACAATATACATATACATATCCAACTGCATCTATGACTAGAAGTCCACCTTGAGTATTAATTTGCAAGGAATGTATTAATTCAGAAGGACAGAAAGCGCTTTAAAGCAAAGTGTGTAAGGTAAACAATCCAATTGTTCCATGAATAAGAGACCGTCATTTTCTCCCTAGTGGCAACATCACATCTACAACCGTAGAGATTTCTGTCACTTCCCTTGATTAAGTAGAGGCATGAACCCACTATCCAGCATAAATACCCCTCTTGGAGGCACTAGCAACTACTTGGCCAAGATAGTTACTAACAACGGAGAGCATGCAAGATCACAAACAACACATACATGATAGAATCAAATAGACAAAACCATTAATCAATCTGACATAGTAATCTCAATATCCATCGGATCTCCGCAAACACAACATGCATGATTAAAAATAGATTAGATCTTGATCATGAACGGAGCTCACAAGATCTAGACATGAAAGCACAAGGAGGAGATACAACTATCTAGATACTACATGGACCCATAGTCCAAGGTGGAACTACTCATGCTTCATACCGGAGGCTGCCATGATGAAGAAGAAGGCCTCCTAGATGATCTCCCCTCCGGAAGGGTGCCGGGAAGAGCTTCAGATCCCCACCGATCTAGGGACGATGGTGGCGGCGACTACAGACGGTTTCATGGAATATTGATCGGGTAATTAGGGTTTTGGCATCAGGGGCTTCTTATAGGCGAAGAGGCGAGGCTGGGGACCCACACTGCCTAGGTGGGCTCACCCACCCTAGGCTGGGGTGCAACAGCCTGTGACACCCTCCGCCTCCTCTGGACTCTGTGTTCTCCTCGGTGAAATATTGACTTTGGCTGTTGTCCCGTCCAATTCCGAGAATATTTCCTTACTAGCTTTTTTGGAACCAAAAACAACAGAAAATAGTCAACTGGCACTGTGGCAACTTGTTAATAGGTTAGTACTAGAAAACATGTAAAAAGCACCTCAAAGTGTAGCAAAGCAAAGCAAAATAGATACTAAACAAGAATGGAACATCAAAAATTATAGATACATTTTTGACGTATCATCTAGCAGCAATTAAACTCCTAGATGCGTCTCATATCACCTCAACACTATAATATGAAGTGAATTTTCATCAAAACAAGCGTCAACATTAACCTTAACTTGATCTAGTTTTTGTCCAAGTCACCTGCATCCTCTTCGGTTAGCCTTTTATGTTGCTCTATAGTTGTCCTACGGTACCAAGATCGATATCGATGTTCAGTTAGGTTGTTGCACCCATTATTTCTTACAAACTAGGGGCACTCCCACCATAAGTAGCAACATGTCACCGCAATTGTTTCAGGTGTCTTTCACCCCAAGACTATCAAGGGGTGTAGGTCATCCGGTAATAAATCACTTATCTATTTTTAAAGAGATTGTTTCAGACTTGCAGTCTATGGAAGTAAAATATGATGCTGAGGATTTAGGTCTTCTATCATTATGCTCATTTCCTAGTTCCTATACAAATTTCCGTGATATAATATTGTTGAGCCGTGATGAACTAACCCTTATCGAAGTACATGACACCCTCAATGTTGGGTTCACAATATAGAAAACGAAAATTTTCATATGATGTGAACAACTAAGTGATACGTTGGAAACGTATCTATAATTTTTGATGCTCCATGCTTGTTTAGTATCTACTTTGATTTACTTGTCCACACTTTAAGGTGCTTTTTACATGTTTTCTGGTACTAACCTATTAACAAGTTGCAAAGTGCCAGATGCCTGTTTTCTGCTGTTTTTGGTTTCATAAAAGTTAGTAAAGAAATATTCTCGGAATTGGACATGACGAAGGACAAAGTCAATAACTTTCTGTGGGGAACAAGAAGTCCATAGGGGAGCCCGGAAGGCCAGCCAGGGGGGCCAGACCCACCCTAGGCGCGGATGGGCCCAGCCCCACGCCTGGCTAGGGTTTGGGCACCCTGGCCGCCTCCCTTTCTCGCCCCTTCTCCTATAAAAAGCCCCCGATGCAGAAACCCTGAGTACTCGATCAGAAATCCACGAAACCGTCTGTAGCCGGCGCCACCATCGTCCCTAGATCGGGGGATCTGAAGTTCTTCCCGGCACCCTGCCGGAGGGGAGATCATCCCAGAGGCCTTCTCTCCGGTATGATTCATGAGTAGTTCCACCTTGGACTATGGGTCCATGTAGTACCTAGATGGTTGTATCTCCTCCTTTGCGCTTTCATGTATAGATCTTGTGAGCTCCGTTCATGATCAAGATCTAATCTATTTGTAATCATACATGTTGTGTTTGCGGGGATCCGATGGATATTGAGATTATTATGTTGATTTTATTAATGGTTTTATCTTTATGATTCTATCATGTCTGTGTTGTTTGTGATCTTGCATGCTCTCCGTTTCTAGTGGTTATCTTGGCGAAGTAGTTGCTAGTGACTCCAAGAGGGAGTATTCATGCTCGATAGTGGGTTCATGCCTCTAGTTTCCAAGGGAAGTGACAATAATCTCTTTGGTTGTAGATGTGATGTTGCTACTAGGGAGAAAACAACAGTCTCTTGTTCATGGAACATGTGGACTGTTTACCTTACACACTTTTCTTAAAGCAGTTGTCTGTTGCTTGTAACTTAACCTGGAGGGGTTCGATGATAACCTCAAGGTGGACTTCTAGTCATAGATGTAGTTGGATGACGGTCTATGTATATTGTTATATTGCCCAATCAACCTCATAGGATCTTTTCCGCTAGTAATTGCATTGTTATGCCTTGCCTGGGCCTCGCCAATTGCCCCGCTATAATTTGTTTACCCTTCATGCCATGTTGTTTATCTAAGGAGAGCACCTCTAGTGAACTATGGACCCCGGTCCAATCTTTACCATTTATACATCTTCCATTGTTACTTGTTTACTTGCTACAAACCATTACCTTCCACACCATATGTTTAATCCTTTGTTACAGCAAACCGGTGAGCTTGACAACCTCACTAATTCGTTGGGGCAAAGTCTTGAGTTTGTGTTGTGCAGGTCTCCACGTTGTTTGCAACACCTGTGTGACATTTCCTTCCTCCTTCTGGTTCGATAACCATGGTCTCAACTGAGGGAAAACTTGCTGCTTGCTTTTCACACACCCTGCGCTTGGGGTTACCAACGAAGTGCCACGTCGAGCATCATCAAGAATTTCTGGCGCCGTTGCCGGGGACCTACATGACAGCTTCAACCTTTTCCTCCCCTCAAGTTCTCTGGCGCCATCAAGGAGTCATCAACAAGTTTTCTGGCACTGTTGCTGGGGAGGCTAAGGACGTCTTCACTAGGGGAGCCCTTCACTTCCTTTCTCTTTACTTTGTTTTTAGTTTGCTTTATTTATTTTGCTTGGTTTTGTTTTCCTCTTTTCAAAAAACCCAAAAACAATTAGTCTAGTTTGGTTTGCTTACCTTATTCAAAAACACAAAAAATTAGTTCCTGCTCTAGCTGTTTCTGCTGTTTTTGGCTTGCCCACCTTTGCCAAAATGAACTCTTCTGAGAACACCAAGTTGTGTGACTTCACTAGCACCAACAACAATGATTTCCTAAGCACACCTATTGCTCCACCTGCTCCTGATGCTATCTTTTATGAAATTAAGCCTGCTTTGTTGAATCTTGTGATGAGAGCGCAATTTTCTGGTGCTAGTTCTGATGATCCTGCTGCCCATCTTAATAGCTTTGTTGAACTTTGTGAGATGCAAAAGTATAAGGATGTAGATGGAGATATTATTAAGCTCAGCCTTTTTCCTTTCTCCTTGAGGGGAAAGGCTAAATAATGGTTGCTATCTTTGCGTAAAAATAGTATTGATTCTTGGACTAAGTGCAAAGATCCTTTTATTGGAAAGTACTATCCTCCTGCTAAGATTGTTGCTATGAGAAGTGACATTATGAAATTTAAACAGCTTGATGTGAACATGTTGCTCCTGCTTGGAAAGAATGAAATCTTTGGTTAAAAATTTCCCTACTCATGGACTCACTGCTTGGATGATTATCCAGACTTTTTATGCAGGTTTGAACTTCTCCTCAAGAAACCTACTGGATTCTGCTGCTTGAGGTACCTTCATGGGCCTCATCTTGGGTGCTGCAACAAGGCGCCTTGATATTATGATGGCCAACTACTCTGAATGGCATGTTGAGAGAGCTCCATATGGTAAGAAGGTAAATTCTGTTGTGGAAACTTCCTCTTTGAGTGAAAATATTGATGTTATCATGGCTATGCTTGTTAATGGGAAAGCTCCTCTAGATCCTAATAGTGTTCCCTTAGCCTCTTATAGCAATTGAACTATTAAAATGACTTGATCTTTATGCTACGCTTATCTATAGGAGTATGTCCATCATACCATTATCCTAATGATATGATCTCGTTGGTAACAACATCTCAATGTTCATGATCGATAAACCACGATCATCTATTAACCAACAAGCCAGTATTTAAAGAGGCTTTACTAGGGACTCTAATTTAATTTACAAATCACACAATTATTAATGTTTCCGGTTAATACTGTTATAGCATGAATGTAAACATTTATCATAAAAACAAAGATATAATAATAACCACTTTATTTTTGCCTCTAGGGCATATCTCCAATAGTCTCCCACTTGCACTAGAGTCAACTAATCTAGATTACATGGTAATATACTGAACACCCATGGCGGTTTGGTGCTGGTCATGTTTTGCCCTCGGGAGAGGTTTAGTTAACGGATCCGCCACATTCAGATCTGTGTGTAGTTTGCAAATCTTTATGTCACCATCTTGGACATGCTCTCGAATAGCGTGAAAACGTAGCTTGATGTGCTTCAGCTTCTTGTGTGACCTTGGTTCTTGCGCATTGGCTATGGCGCCCATGTTATCACAGTAGATAGACATTGGGTCCAGCGCACTTGGAACCACACCAAGCTCTGTAATGAACTCCTTCATCCATATCGCCTCTTGTTGTCGTGGGAATGGCCACGGCAGATGCTGCAATCGGCAGCGAGTAGTAGAACGAGGGGCAAGGGCGGCCAGCCATCTGCGGTGCGAGATGAGGGCAGAGACACAGGGGTTTTACCTGTGTTCGCCCTGAGGGTAAAGACCTACTCCTGCTAGATTGTATTATGGATGTGTTTACAATGGGCGAACTCGGCGACTAGGCGGCGAGTTGCTTGGGTGTATGAGGGAACGTGTCTCTACTCACCCCATAGGGAGGGTTATATAGGCTCACCTCCCCTAGGGTTTACATATCTCAACCGATTCGGTTACAGCTTTGGTAATCGTTTAACCTAGCCCGACTGGGCCTATCTACTCGCCTGGGCCTTTAACTTCCAGTCGCCAAGTACCTTGCTGGGCTTTGATCCACTCGCCGTTATGCAGGCCCACTCGCCAGCCCTTGGGCCAGTCGGAAACGTCCCGCTGAGTATACCCCAGTAGGCGTATCCCCATCACTTGTGAAGCCTCCGAAGCAGCTATGTATTCCGATTCAGTTGAAGATCTCGCCACAACGCTTTGCTTTGCACTCCTCCAGCTAACTGCTGCACCATTTAGAATAAATACGTATCCAGATTGTGATTTAGAATCATCTGGATCGGTGTTCCAACTAGCATCTGTGTAACCATTAACAACGAGCTGTTCATCACCTCCATAAGAAAGAACCATATCCTTAGTTCTTCTCAAGTACTTAAGGATGTTTTTGACCGCTGTCCAATGATCCACTCCTGGATCACTTTGATATCTGCTAGTTAAACTAACATCATATGCAATGTCGGGTCTAGTACATAGCATGGCATACATAAGAGATCCTATGGCTGAGGCATAGGGAGTCTTACTCATCCTTTCTCTATCTTCTGCCGTTGCAGGACTTTGAGTTTTACTCTAGGTCGTATTGGGCAACATGGGCAAGAACCCTTTCTTGCTATCTTCCATTCCAAACTTCTTTATAACTTTGTCCAAATATGTACTTTGTGACAATGATATTAGGCGTCTAGATCTATCTCTATAAATCTTTATGCCTAATATGTAAGCTGCTTCGCCAAGATATTTCATTGAAAAACTATTATTCAAATATTCGTTGACACTATTAAGAAGGTATACATCATTCCCAATCAACAATATGTCATCCACATATAATATTAAGAATGCTACAGAGCTCCCACTCACTTTCTTGTAAATACAAGCTTCTCCATAAGTTTGTATAAAACCAAAACTTTTGATTACCTTATCAAAACGTTGATTCCAACTCCGGGATGCTTGCTTCAACCCATAAATGGACCGTTAAAGTTTGCATACCTTGTTAGAATCTTTAGGATCGACAAAACCTTTGGGTTGCATCATATACAACTCTTCATCAATGTCTCCATTGAGGAACGTTGTTTTGACATCCATCTGCCATATCTCATAATCATAATATGCAGCGATTGCTAACATAATCCTCACAGACTTTAGCTTCACTACTGGTGAGAATGTCTCATCAAAGTCAACTCCTTGAATTTTTCGAAACCCTTTTGCGACAAGTCGAGCTTTATAGACAGTAACATTACCATCAACATCTATTTTCTTCTTGAAAATCCATTTATTCTTGACAGCCTTCCGGCCATCCGGTAAGTCCACCAAAGTCCATACTTGGTTTTCGTACATGGATCCAATCTCGGATTTCATGGCTTCATGCCATTTATTGGAATCTGGGCTCATCATCGCTTCCTCATATGTCGCAGGGTCATTAGTGTTGTCCACCAACATGACATTCATAACGGGATCATACCAATCAGGAGTGGTACGAGTTCTCATTGACCTGCGAGGCTCTGTAGTTACTTCAACCGAAGTTTCATGATCAACATCATTAGCTTCCTCTCTTATTGGTGTAGGTGCCACAGAAACTACTTTCGGTGCTGCGCTACTCGCAAGTTCGAGAGAAGGTTCAACAACCTCGTCGAGTTATACTTTCCTTTCAGTCACTTCTTTCGAGAGAAACTCCTTCTCTAGAAAGGATCCATTCTTGGCAACGAAGATTTTTCCCTCGGATCTATTATAGAAGGTATACCCAATAGTTTCCTTCGGGTATCCTATGAAGACGCATTTTTCTGCTTTGGGTTCAAGCTTGTCGGGCTGTAACTTCTTTACATAAGCTTCGCATCCCTAAACTTTAAGGAACAACAATTTAGGTTTCTTCCCAAACCATAATTCATACAGTTTTGTTTCAACGAATTTAGATGGTGCCCTATTTAAAGTGAATGCGGCTGTTTCTAATGCATAACCCCAAAACGATAGCGGTAAATCTGTAAATGACATCATAGAACGAACCATATCTAAGAGAGTTTGATTACGACGTTCAGACACACCATTACGCTGTGGTGTTCCCGGCGGTGTCAATTGTGAAAGTATTCCGCATTTCTTCAAATGCTCGCCAAACTCGTAACTTAGATATTCACCTCCACGATCAGATCACAGAAATTTAATCTTCTTGTTACGTTGATTCTCCACCTCACTTTGAAATTCCTTAAACTTCTTGAAAGTTTCGGACTTATGTTTCATGAAATAGATATACCCATATCTACTCACGTCATCCGTGAAGGTAAGAACATAATGATAACCACCACGCGATGCTACACTCATTGGGCCACACACATCGGTATGAATGATTTCCAATAAGTCCATAGCTCGCTCCATCATACCAGAAAATGGAGTCTTAGTCATTTTACCCATCAGACATGCTTCACATCTTTCAAGTGATTCGAAATCAAGTGATTCAAGAACTCCATCGGAATGGAGTTTCTTCATACGTTTCACTCCAATGTGACCAAGACGACAGTGCCACATATAGGTCGAGTTATCGCTCAATTTCAAATGTTTAGCCTCAATGTTATTAATGTGTGTATTACTACAATCGAGATTCAATAAGAATAAACCATCTATCAAAGGTGCATGTGCATAAAACATATTACTCATATAAATCGAACAACCATTATTCTCAGACTTAAACAAGTAACCGTCTCGCAATAAACATGATCCGGATATAATGTTCATGCTCAACGCAGGCACCAAATAACAATTATTTAAGTATAAAACTAATCCCGATGGTAGATGAAGAGGTAGCGTGCCGACCGCGATCACATCAACCTTTGATCCATTTCCAACGCGCATCGTCACCTCGTTCTTCGCTAGCTTCCGTTTATTCTGCAGCACCTGTTTCGAGTTATAAATATGAGCAACCGAACCAGTATCAAATACCCAGGCACTACTACGAGTACTAGTGAGATACACATCAATAATATGTATATCAGATATACCTTTCTTCTTGATGTTGCCGTTCTTCAAATCCGCCAAGTACTTTGGGCAATTCCGCTTCCAGTGACCTTCTTGCTTGCAGTAAAAGCACTGAGTATCAGGCTTAGGCCCAGCCTTTGTCTTCTTCGCTGGCGCGGTAACTTTCTTACCGCCCTTCTTGAAGTTTCCCTTTTTCTTAGACTTGCCTTGCTTCTTCAATTTGGTGGTCTTATTGACCAACAACACTTGGTGCTCTTTCTTGATCTCCACTTCTGCAGACTTCAACATGGAGAATAGTTCTGGAAACGACTTGTCCATGTTTTGCATATTGTAGTTCATCACAAAGTTCTTGTAACTTGGTGGTAGTGATTGGAGGACACGATGAATCCCCAAAGCATTAGGAATCACTATACCTAAGCTTTGAAGCTTGCCCAGACATCTTAAGCTCATGCTCACTAACGGAGCTTCCCTCTTCCATCTTGCAGTTAAAGAACTTTTCAGAAGCCTCATAACTCTCAACTACCGCATGAGCCTCAAATATCATTTTGAGTTCACAGACAATATCATGTGGGTCATGGTTCTCAAACCTTTTCTGAAGCTTCGATTCCAAACCATACAAGATAGCACACTGAACTGTGGAGTACTGATTCTTCTGTACCTCATTGGTAGAATCACCGCAAAGGGTCACCCAAATGCATCCACATAGGTCAAATTACCAGCATTGAGGACAATCCTCAAATTGCGGAACCAATCCGCGAAGTTGCTTCCATTGTTTTTCAACTTTTCTTTCTCTAGGAACACATTAAAATTGATGGTAGGGGCCGCCATTGATCGACAACATATTTGCAATAGTTTAGACTAAGTTCATGACAAATTGAGTTCTAATTAATAGTTAAATTAATCTAGGTGAACTCCCACTCAAAACAATATCCCTCACATTGTTTTAGTGATCACACGAACCAAATCCACCACATCAAAACCGATCATCACGAGAGTTGATGTAGCTTCAATGGCGAACAATCAACATGTTCATCATATCTACTATATGACTCATGCTTTACCTTTCGGTGATCCGTGTTCCGAGACCATGTCTGTACATGCTAGGCTCGTCAAGATCAAACCTTAGCTTCCGCATGAGCAAATCTGGCTTGCTCACGTTTGAAAGGATACGGATGTCGCCTAGAGGGGGGGGTGAATAGGCGATTAAAACTTTTCCTAGAGTGGCTCAACAAAGGCGGAATAAAACTAGTGTTTATTTTGTAAAGCACAACCTAGAAACAACTAAGGTTCACCTATGTGCACCAACAACACAAGCAACAAAGTGATAGCAAGATATATAGTACTTCAAGCACGAAGGCTATCACAATGTAAAGTGCATAAGTAAAGAGCTCGGGTATAGAGATAACCGAGGCACGCGGGGACACCGATATTTTACCGAGTTCCTCCCAACATGGAGTACATCTCGTTTGGAGAGGGGGTGTTATCAAACCATCAACGCCACAAAAGGCCTCCCTTATTCTCCGGTGAATCTCACCCCAATGGGATCGATCCACACTTCCACTATCGGTGCACTTGTCGGTGGCAACCGGAACCTCTCACAAGGTTGGGGCACTTCTCCACAACTTAATTGGAGGCTCCCAACAAACGCCACAAAAGGCCTCAACAAATGCCATCAAGGCCACAAAACCGTCTAGGGTTCCAAGAACCCAAGAGGGACAAGCTCCAATGAGCAACTCAAACCAAATCCTCCGAGGAGAACTCAAACCGATGCACCAAATGCAAATGGCAAGAACACCATAAAGATGCTCAAATCCCTCACTCTCAAGTTCCAACAAAGCTACTAAAGCTATTGGGTGGACAAGAGAGGAGGAATCAAAGAGAGACACAAAATCCCCCAAAATCTAGATCCCCAAAGATACACTCACAAAGAGATGAATCGGTTAGGTCAAAACATAGATCTAGATCACCTCCAACAACCCCTCAAATATATGCAAGAATCAATGGAGGGGTGTGTAGAAATCAAGCTCAAAGAGTAAGGAAAATGGGGGCAAAGATTAGACAAAAGGAGGAGTGAGAAGTAACCCTAAATGAAAATGGACAAAAGACTTATATAGGGCTAGATAAAATATGGCCGTTGGAGTGTTTTTCTGAACGGTCCGGTAGTACCGGTTTGGTCCGGTACTACCGGACTAAAACTGCAAACGCCAGGAAAAGCAAGAAGCAAGCATGCGAGCGATGGCCTTGCAAAGAAGGCGGCGCGATCGCGTCTTGACAGAAAGGCAGCGAGCGCTGCACTCACGCAGCAAGCAAGCAAGGCAAGCGGGGCAGTGGTGGGGGCCAGCGGCAGCGAGCGAGGCTAGCTGCAGCTCACGTGTGCGCACGGGCGAAGCAACCACGCAGCGGCAGCGGCGCAAGCGACTCGGACTCGCGCGGGGCCACGTGGGGCTAGCGAAGCGGCGAATGCACGCGGGAGAATGGGTGCAGCAAGCTGGGCGAGAGCGGATCTGGATCTAGAAAAATATGTGGGCCGGCCGGTACTACCGGCCCACCCGGGCGGTACTACCGGGCTGGCCGGTAGTACCGGATTTAGGTACCTAGCGATGCAGAAAGAAAACGGGCCGCTTTTAGGGGCGGGCGGTAGTACCGCCCGGGCGGGCGGTACTACCGCTCGGCCCAGAAAACAGTCTGACAAGCAAATATTCAAAAGGCAATAACTTTTGACTAGAAGCTCTGATTGACCCGATTCAAATTGCATTGGATAGAGGACGATACGGGCTTCCGATTGATTATCACCAAGTGAGAAAGTATCAAGTAGAATAATGTGAGATATCTCACTTTGTGAGAAACCGAAAAGCCGCATAAATCAAAATCGCAATAAGATATATATGGGAGATCCGATTTTAATGAACAAGACTTTGTTATGGAGATTACCACAAGCTCTATATCCTCACATGGACAAGACCAAATAACAACCAAATATGATGATGCAAGTGTAATATCCCTCCTTTGTAAAGGAAAGGATCCCTGTGATTGCAATGCTAGCATCCACAGTTTAAGATGAAGTACACAGATACAAAGGTCGTTTATTACATTCATTCCAGAGATAAAACATAGTCTTTTACAACTCAGGGCCAAAGGCCAAATACAAGAGTTTATGGAATAAGTAAATAAACATAAGTCTTCATCTTCATGTGCCACAGGCAAGCATGTTGAGTGTAGACTCATGACTCCTAATCATCATCGGAGTAACCTGCAACATTACAAGTTACAGCCACAGAGGGTCAATACTTTGGAATAGTATTGGCAAGTGATACCTTAGTAAATTTTAAGTGGACTATATTACTATATGCATTTTGGCTAAGTGTAGCTTGGCTTGGTTTGCTCAAAATAGGTTTTTCCTATTAGTTGAAATCACTAAGTTTTTATTTATCAAAAACTTCCCAAGAAACCACCAATAGACATTGGGGTCCTTCACCCTTGTTCACCCACAAGTTTTACTTAGAAGTTGGAGTGATGAGATTCTTGTAGCTTCCATGTCTTGATGCTCAAGTTGTCCATTGCCATGGACTTGGCTAAGTACTTAGATTTTTCCATCTGCAGAGGTTGTGCACTTTCCCCACTAGACTTGGTTTCCCAAGACAGGACCTTTCAGAAGCCTTTCCTTAGTCAAATGGACGCGTTCCAACCTATCATCCCACTACCACCAACTGTCCAAATGACTAAGTTCTAGCAACCTATATGATCAAGGCAGAGCCCATATTGCCAAGTGGTTGCCTTGTAAGCTTTCTCAACACTTGGCCTCCAAATCCTTTGTGCGGGTGGCATACCACAAGTGAGATACACAAGCCAAATCCATGGCCTTGTGTAACCACTCAACCAAAAACCACCATTCAAGTCCCATTCCACCCAGGAAGTTCATTGACTTAGTTGTTTTATTAAGAAAAGCATGAGTCCAAAAGGACTTAGAATTATTTCATCATAGCATGTACATTCTTTACCAACCCTTGTTTTCTACTAGCTAGGCTAAGCATGGCATAGTAACTTAACTTAGGAAAATCCCTAGCAATTCTACAATTCTACAACTACATAGGATTTCCCAACATAGCATTTGGCAAAAGTAACATGCAAGACTTAGCAAAATAATTCTAATGCTTATTCAAAATAAAGGGGTGGAAATATCATGAAGTATCACTTGCCTTGGTAATGGGGAGAGTAGCACTCTTCACAATCACAGTCACTAGCAAAATCTACACAAAAATTTGTAGCATACAATTACACACAATTTATATACAATCAAAAATATGAATGCATGCATGCAAGAAATTACTAAGTGATGATTTTGAAAACTCTACCAAGCAAGTGCATGATACAGAAACATAACAAGTCCCAAAATTTGCTAACTAAACTTATTTAGCCCTAAAACAATTTGCTAAACAAAAACTATACTCAAAATGGACCTAAACATGTTTCTGCATACAAAGTCATTTTAACAGATACTATTTGTTAAACACATTGTAGATTCAGAAAGGCCTTGATTCACTAATTCCAACGGTATAAAGTTTGCAAAATTCTAACGTGGGAAACTCGAGTTATAGCCCTTTGAAAATTTGATCTAAATCTGACTTGAATTTCTATTTTTGAATCAACCCTAGCCACGCGTCACGATATTACTGGAGCGTACCGGTTCGCGCCAGATCACCCTTCCGTGCCGCAGGATCTAAATAAATCGCACGGTCCTGAATGCGTACCTCTTCGCTGATAAGTGATTCTATCCTGTCGCTTGGATCTAGATCTAACGGTGCTCGAGCACGCGACCATGTCCTGGCGGCGCGCGGCGTCAGCGAGCGGCGGAGCGCTCTGTCTACGGTGGCGCTAGCGTTTCAGGTCGTGCGCGAGAGGGAGAAGGGTCATACCTGAACCGCAGGAGGCTGCTGATGCTCAAGGTAGCGTTGGTTTGCGAAGGGGCACGATGATATGGCGAGGATTTCTCATCGGAGTAGAGGCAGACGTCGGCACGGTCAGTCGTCGACGTTGGCGAGGTTCCTCGTCACGCTAAGCCAAGATAAGGGTACCGTTAGATGCGCACATCGACGTAGATTATAGGTGCACAAGTCAGAGGGCAAGGGGCGGTGGCTACTTACGGAGGGAAGTCGCCGGAGTTCGTGCAGAGAACGGTGGCGGCCGTCGTCGACGTTGGTGGAGCTACGGGTCATGCGAGGTCAAAAGGAAAGTGTCAGGGGGTGCGCAAGAACTCACTGAACCTGTTTGCATGAACGAGAGATGAGGAGGCAGAACTCACGGAATTCGCGTAGCGCATCGGAACAGCCGGCGTCGTGGATAAGCGGCTGGTGGCGTGGAGGTGAAATTGTTTGGGGGGAAATGGTCGCGAGGATGGGGGGATCTTATAGCCCGAGGCTCGACAAGAAACGCTTGTTGCATCAATGCCAATTAAGCTTGCGAAATCAGTGCAGCAACGGGCAGCGGTGGAGGACGGGCGCAATCGTGGGAAGACGGTGGCGTGGGAGGCCGCTTGGCAGCGAAATAAGCAGAGGGGGTGTGGGGTCTGGCTGTCAGCGGCGGAGTGGGTGTGCTCGTGCGTGCGGAAGGAAAAGAAATGCCCGGGGTGGGCTAGTTGGGCCTGTTCCACTGCTGGGCTAAAATCCTGGCGCCTGGCCCTTTTCTTTTGTTTGCTTCTTTTCTTTTTCTATTTCGATTTTCAGGAATGGTTTTGAATTGAATTCAAACTCTTTTTGAATTCAAATCCTTCTGGGATTTTTGCAGGTACTGAGGCCTCCAATTAGGCACAAAGTCAGGTGGTTTGCTAAGTAAAGGCTTGGTCAAGCTTGGAGATCAAAAATAACAGAGACTAGGTACTTGGTTTGCAAAATTTGAAAAATGGTTTTTGAAACCATTTCCAGTTTGAAAAACTTGGTTTGAATTCTACACTCAAACCTATCTTCATAGAAGGCAACAACTTGGTTCATAAACAATCAAATTTTCAAATGGGAATAGCCATTTGATTTAAATCTGTTCACATAAAATCATAGCACCAAGTGCTTCTGTTTTTCTGAAATGAGTTTGAAATTTGATCTCAAATCTATATGCATGCATGAATGATATGCAAACTTTGAAATTATGATTTTAGGGATGTTACAAATCTAACCCCCTTAAGGTGAATCTCGCCCTCGAGATTCGGATTGGCTAGCAAATATGTGAGGGTGGTCTTTCCGAAGATCATCTTCTCTTTCCCATGTTGCTTCTTCCTCGGAATGATGGTTCCATTGCACTTTGCAAAACTTGATAGTCTTTGTTCTCGTGACTCTTTCTGCAGTCTCAAGAATCTTGATAGGCTTTTCCTCATAAGTGAGATCACTTTCTAGTTGAACTTCTTCCAAAGGTATGGTATCCTTCAAAGAAGACTCTTCCATTTGTGGGTGACATTTCTTAAGCTGACTCACATGAAATACATTATGGACTGCTGATAGAGATGCTGGCAGTTCAATTTCATAAGCAACTTCTCCTTTGCGACTCAGAATCTTGAATGGCCCAACATATCTTGGTGCCAACTTTCCTTTGAATCCGAATCTTTTCACTCCACGGAGTGGTGATACTCTAAGATAGGCTCTATCACCAACTTCGTAGGTGACTTCTCTACGCTTAGAATCTGCGTAGCTTTTATGTCGGGATTGTGCTGTCTTCAACCTGTCCTTAACCAATTTGACTTTCTCTTCGGCTTCTTTGATAAGATCTGGCCCGAATAAACTTCTTTCTCCCACACCATTCCATAACAATGGGGTGGTACATTTTCTTCCGTAGAGAAACTCAAACGGTGCCATCTCAATGCTGGCTTGATAGCTGTTGTTGTAGGAAAACTCTGCGTAAGGCAGACTTTCATCCCAACTTGCTCCATAGTCTAGGGCACATGCCCTCAACATGTCTTCCAGAATTTGATTAGTCCTTTCTGTTTGTCCATCGGTTTGAGGATGAAAGCGATCTTGAATTCCAACCTCGTTCCCAATGACTCATGTAGCTGTCTCCAAAAATGGGAAGTGAATTGGGTTCCCCTATCGGACACAATACTCTTAGGCACACCGTGAAGGCATACAATTCTACTCATGTAGATTTTAGCTAACTTGGCACTTGTATAAGTTGTCTTCACGGGTATGAAATGTGCCACTTTGGTTAGGCGATCCACTACTACCCATATGGAGTCATATCCCGATCTGGTTCTTGGTAATCCGGTGATGAAATCCATACCAATCTTGTCCCACTTCCAATCAGGAATAGGTAGTGGTTGAAGCAAACCCGCTGGTTTCTGATGCTCCGCTTTTACTCTACTACACACATCACACAAAGCAATATGCTCGGCAATGTCCCTCTTGAGATTGTTCCACCAAAATCTTTCTTTCATGTCCATGTACATTTTGGTGTTACCCGGGTGAATGGAATACGGAGAGTTGTGCGCTTCCTGCAATATTAGTTTCCGTAACTCCGGATCTTGTGGAACACAAATACGTTTCCCATGCCATAATGTACCCTGTTCGTCTTCATGGAAATTTTTAGCTCTCCCTTGGCTAATATTTTCCTTAATCCTTTCAATTTCCTTATCAGTCTTCTGAGCTTCTCAGATCTTGTCCAATAAAGTGGGTTGAACATCCAAAGACATAAGATGTCCTTCAGGCACAATCTCCAATCTGAGTTCTTTGAATTGAGCACACAAATCATCTGGCAATTCACCTTTGGTAAGGACATTCACAAATACCTTACGACTTAGAGCATCTGCTACAACATTTGCTTTACCGGGGTGGTATTGCAAACTCAAGTCATAATCCTTGATAAGCTCTAACCATCTTCTTTGTCTCATATTGATTTCCTTCTGGGTGAAGATATACTTCAAACTCTTATGATCCGTGAACACTTCACAACGCTTTCCCAAAAGGTAATGTCTCCATGTTTTGAGTGCATGGACGACAGAGGCTAACTCTAAATCATGAGTAGGATAGTTTACTTCATGAGTTTTGAGTTGTCTCGAGGCATAGGCCACAACTTTACCGTCTTGCATAAGTAAGGCACCCAAACCTTGATGAGACGCATCACAGTATACTTGGAAATCCTTTTCCAAATCTGGCAGGCATAGAACTGGTGCTGTTACCAGTCTCTTCTTCAACTCTTGAAAGCTGACTTCACAACCTTCAGACCAAGCAAACTTCTTGTCTTTCTTTAACAATTCAGTCATGGGCTTAGCAACTTTTGAGAAATTCTTAATGAATCTTCTGTAGTAACCTGCTAAGCCAAGGAAACTGCGTACTTCTTTCACGTTCTTGGGAGATTCCCATTCTATCACAGCTGAAACTTTAGCAGGATCAACTGCCACACCATCCTTTGTCATAACATGACCAAGAAAACCAACTTCCTCTAACCAAAACTCACACTTGCTGAATTTGGCATAAGGTTTATGCTCTCTTAACTTTTCAAGTATCAAACGCAAGTGTCCTTCATGCTCTTCCTTGCTCTTGGAGTAGACTAAGATGTCATCGATGAAAACGACAACGAACTTGTCAAGAAATTCCATGAACACCTTGTTCATCATATTCATGAAGTATGCTGGAGCATTGGTCAAGCCAAAAGGCATCACGGTATACTCATACAATCCATACCTTGTGGTGAATGCTGTTTTAGGTATGTCTTGCTCTCTTATCTTAAGTTGAAAATAGCCTGACCGGAGATCAATCTTCGAGAACACACATGCTCCTTCTAGCTGATCAAACAAGTCATTGATTCTAGGCAAAGGATATTTGTTCTTGATAGTTACCTCGTTGAGTGAACGGTAATCTATGCATAACCTTTGGCTTCTATCTTTCTTCTCCACGAACAATACTGGGGCTCCCCAAGATGAATAACTTGGTTGGATAAATCCTTTCTGCAACTGTTCTCCTAGTTGCTTCTTGAGCTCTTTCAGTTCATCAACTGACATTTTGTACGGTCTCTTTGCTATTGGTCCTGATCCTGGTACCAAACCTATCAGAAATTCCACATCTCTATCTGGTGGCATTCCTGGCAACTCTTCCGGAAATACATCTGGATACTCACACACAATTGGCACACTGTCCATGCTAACCCCCTTAAGGGAATTTAGCATACTCTTCTTTGCTCCAAAGCTGGTCTTGAATCTGATCCTTTTATTATCCAAAGTTGTGAGTGAGACAGTATGGCTGGCACAATCTATCACTCCTTTGTACTTTTTCATCCAGTCCATTCCCAGAATGACATCCAAACCTTGGGAGTTTAATATTATCAAGTTAACGGGAAACTTATACTTCCCGAATTCTATGACTAGGTCATGGCATCCTGAATTCACTATCATTTCTCCTCCAGGAGAACTTACTTTTATAGGACACCCAATATTTTCTACCGGTAGTTCATTTCTTTTAACAAATGCTCTTGATATGAATGAATGAGATGCACCAGTATCAAAGAGTTCAAATGCTGGAATGGAATTGAGTATGAACTTACCAGCAACAGCGTCAGGTTCCTCATAGACCTCCTCCACATTAATGTGGTTCACCTGACCCTTCTGGAAAGGATTGGGCTTGACAGGTCCTTCAACTTTGTTTTCGGGGCACTCATTTGCATAGTGTCCCATCTTCTTGCATTTGAAGCACTCAACCTGACTGATGTCCCTTTTTGCAGGTTGACTTCCACTTCCACTACCATTTCCACTGTGGTGGCTCTTATGTCCACTCTTGTGGTTCTTGTACTTGTCATTGTCATGACTGCGGTGATGCTTGTTGTCATGACGGTTGTGGTTGTGGTGCTTGTTGAATTTACCATGCTTATGGGACCCTGAGCTTCCACTGTCATCAATATGAGATCGTTTGTGAGACGATCCCGAGCTGTGCTTGTCGGAGTGTTTCCTCTTCCTACTCTCGACTTGCTTCATCTTATTCTCCAAAATAGCAGCCTTATCACACAGAGACTGATAAGTTGGAACATATGCCATAGACAACTGCAAGTTTAGCTCATCATTCAAGCCTTCCAGAAACTTTTCCTTTCTTTTGGCATCTGTGTCAACCTCATCCGGTGCATAGCGCGCCAGATTGTTGAACTCTTCTATATATTCAGCCACGCTGCGGTGGCGCTTGAGTTGTGAAACTCCTTCTTTTTCAGACTCATCATTCCTGATGAGATATGAGCAGTGCGAAAGCCATCTTCAAAGATAGCCCAAGTCACCTCATCTAAAGGAGTGGTGATTTGGAAGTTGTCCCTGAAGGGAATATGCCCTGAGAGGCAATAATAAATTGTTTATTATGTGTATTCCAAGTATATGATAGATGTTTATTTTGCATGCTATAATTGTATTAATACGGAAACGTTAATACATGTGTGTTTAATAAACAAACAGAAAGTTCCTAGTTAAGCCTCTCTCATAAACTAGCTCGTTGATTAACAAGATGATCAAAGTTTCCTGATCATGGACATTGGATGTTGTTAATAACGGGATCACAACATTAGTGTAATGATGTGATGAACATTCATCCGAAGTATAGCATTACGATCAAAGTCATTAAGTTTATATTGCTATAACAACTTACGAAGTGATCCTAATCCTTAGACCATGAGATCATGTCAATCACTAACACCGGAAGAGTTTCTTGATAACATCAAACGTCACACCGTAACAGGTGATTATAAAGATGGGTTCGAACTAATAAAGTGTTATGTTGAGGCTCATGGATCAAGAGTGGAATTTGTTCATCGATGACGGATAGATATACTCTGGGCCCTCTCGGTGATATCACATTGATTAGCTTGCAAGCAAGTGATTTGATCACTAGAATGTTATATCACGAACGAGAAAAGAGTGCATGTCGATCGAGATCAAACTAGGTATGGAGATACCGATGATCGAATCTCGGACATGTAATATATCGTGAAACAAAGGGATTAAGATACTAGCGTAAAGGTTGACGATCACAAGAAAGTCATCGTTGAATGTGTGAGTCGGTATGGGTCTCCAGATCCCGCTCGATTATTGATCCGAGAGGGTCTCGATCATGTCCGCATTATTCACGAACCGTAGGGTGACACACTTAAGAGACACCGACATCCAATTGGAGCAAAAGTTTCATGCCGAAAGAATAAACAAGCGCAGGAATTTATTTCACTAGATACCGAAACAGGTTTTCGGGTGAAATTGCATAAAGTGGTTATGCATGTGAAATAGAATTCTAGCAAGGGGTTATTTGTGAATGTTTGTCATTAAAGTAATTGACAAAATTCTGAATAAAAATAAAAGAGTTTTATTTAATGAGAGTTTGCATTAAATTTGGTGGAAATTTAATGGGATCTTTGAGTGGGATTTTGAGTGGAGGAATTTGGAAGAGTTTTGTGAGTGGAGTGTCCACCCACATGAAGAGGGGAGGGCAAGGGGGCAGCCCCCATGCGCACCACCCTTGGGTTCCCCCTCCTCCTATAAAAGGAGCCCCTCCTCTCACTTCTCACTCACACCTCCTCGTGAAGGATCTCTCTCCCCCTCTAGAATTTACCCCCCATGGTCTCGGACTAGCGATATACATGTTCCCGGTGGCTATTCGGCAAGAAAGAGTTGTGCTTCCGCTGCATCGCTGGAGCGAGGAGGCGGAGGTTGCTCGGTGCCTCGAACGTGTGTGCGAGCACGGATGCGCTGCTGATTTGCGGCGCTAGGACTTCCTCTCGATCTTGAGATCGGCAAGAGATCGTCTACATCAACCACGAGTGGGACTCGTTAAACTTTGTCGGTCTTCAAGGGTATGTTCTCTACGGATATACATCCGCCCGTTGTTTGTATCTAGTATAAATAGATCTTGGTATATAGTTCACATCGTAGGAAATTTTTTGTTTTCTATGTTGCGAACCCTTCAGTGGTATCAGAGCCGGATCTATGCGTAGATGCTTTACACGGGTAGTACACATATGAGTATGTGGGCGATGATGATCATGTTGTTGCTCCTTTCTTGTGATTTTGGATATTGGTGGCATAGTGGGATGAAGCGGCCCGGACAAACTTTACATGTCCTCGCACATGAGACCTGTTCCACGCTTGACATGCAACTAGTTTGCATAAGTGGCTAGCGGGTGTCTGTCTCTCCTACTATAGTCAATATCTATTTTGCAAGCGATTTGTCAACAATTTGATTATCCTCGTTGTGGTTCATGTTCGTAGGTAAGAACGGTTCTATCTCGAAAGCCCTCAGCCACGTAAAACTTGCAATGGATAAATTAGAGGCGTCTAGTTTAGATTGTTGCTGGGCTAGTGTTATTATATGGTAGTGTTGTAAGTAGAAGTATAAGATGATACTCTTACAACACACATAGCGTGTAAAATCCATAGACTGTGGATTTACACATATAGGTATGATAGTGATCATACCACGATGCACATGATAGAGATCATCTGCGGGAACCATATAATTTCACTAATAAACATATGATGTTTGTTTGCATCTTATATTGCTTATTTAGCGCTTTGTTAAGCATAATAAGATGATCCCTCATTTAAATATCAAGATAAGAATGTGTTCTTCCTTTAGTATGCACCGATTATGTTTTCGTCGCTCCAAGACATCACGTGATGATCGGTGTACTTGGATCTCGACCATACTTGGTGTAAGACAGTTACACACGCAAATACTAAGGTTCTAACTTGGCGAGCCTAGCATGTACAGACATGGCCTCGGAACACAGACCGAAAGGTTAAGCATGAGTCATATAATTGATATGATGCCCATTTGATGCTCGCCTTTGAAGCTATACCGACTCACGTGATGATCGGACTTGGTGTAGTGGATTTGGTTCATGTAATCACCAAAAGGACACGAGGGATGTCGCTTTTGAGTGGGAGTTCATTCGTAATATAGATTAGTTGAACTCAATCTATCATACACTTAGTCTAAACTTTACAAATTCTGTTGTAGATGGCACCACCGCTTTTAATTTCAATGCGTTCATGGAGAAAGAGAAACTAGCAAACGGTAGCAACTTTCTTGAATGGGCCATGAATTTGAGGATTCTCCTCTCTCGCACAAAAGCAATATGTGCTAGAAGCGTAGTTAGGCCCTCCACCTTTGATGATGCCCCGACGAGGAGAAGAATGTCTATCAAACTCGTCGGAGGACCACAACTTAGTTCATTGCGGCATATTGTATGGGCTAGAGCCGAACTTCAAAGCGTTTCAAAACGGCAATGCTTTTGATACAATGGGTGAGTTGAAAATGATTTTCGACACACATGCTTTCAGAGAAACTACAATGCTTGTAAAAGTTCTTTAGTGCATGATGGAAGAGAACAGCTCCGTTAGTGAGCATGTACTCAAGATGTCGATTACGCCGATAAGCTTGTGTCCTTGGGAATAACGATTCCCATTGACTTAGGCATCCATCGTGTTCTGCGGTCTCGCCACCTAGCTATAAGAGCTTCGTGATGAACTATAACATGCAAGGCATGAAGAAGTCTCTCCCGAGCTTACATCAATGCTTAAAACTGAAGTGGAGATCAAAAGGAACATCAAGTGTTGATGATCAATAGGAACACTGGTTTCAAGAAAGACAAGAAGGAAAGCGGAAGGGAAGTAAGGACGGCAAGCTGTTGCCGCGCTGAAAAACCCGAGTTGGACCTAAGTCCGATACCGAGTGCTACTATTGTAAGAGGATCGCCATCGAAGCGAATCGCCCAAGTATCTGCGGACAAGAAGGCCGGCAAGGCAAACAAAGGTATATATGATATACATGTTATTGATGTGTACTTGACTAGTGCTCATGAGCACTGGGTATTTGATACCGGTTCAGTTGCTAATATTTGTAACTCGAATCGAGGTCATGCGGAGCAAAGCTAGCAAGGGGTGAGGTCAAGATGCGTGTCGGCAATGGATCAAGTGTTGATGTGATCGCCGTTAACGCTACCTCTCCACTTACCGTCGGGATTAGTCATAAACTTAAATAATGTTATTTGGTGCCGTGACCGAGCATGAACATTGTATCGGATCATGTTTGATGCAAAGTGGTTTTTCATTCAAATCGAGAACAATGGTTGTTCCATTTATATGAATGAAATCTTTTATGGTCATGCACCAATGTTGAATGGTTTATTTCGTTGGATCTCGATGATAATGTTACACATATTCATAATGTTGATGCTAAAAGGATTAAACTTGATGATGATATATCCGCATATATGTGGCACTGCCGTCTAGGTCATATTGGCATTAAACGCATGAAGAAGCTCCATTCGGATGGACTTTTGGAATCACTTGATTATGAATCATTTGATACATGTGAGCCATGCCTTATGGGCAATATGACTAGAACGCCGTTTTCCGGTTCAATGGAACGGGCGACAGATTTATTGGAAATCATACATTCTGATGTATGTGGTCCAATGAGTGTGTCGGCGCGAGGTGGATATCGTTATTTTGTTACTTTCACGGATGATTTGAGTAGATATGATTATATCTACTTGATGAAACACAAGCGAAACCTTTGAAAAGTTCAAGGAATTTGAATGAAGTGGAAAATCATCGTAATAGAAAGATCAAATTTCTTGATCCGACCGTGGAGGTGAGTATCTAAGTTACGAGTTTAGCACTCACATGAAAGAGTGTGGAATTGTTTCACAACTCACACCTGCCGGAACACCACAGCGAAATGGTGTGTCGGAACGTCGTAATCGTACTTTATTAGATATGGTTCGATCTATGATGTCTCTGACGGACTTGTCGTTGTCATTTTGGGGTTATACACTAGGAACCGCTGCATTCACTTAAAAGCGGGCTCCATCTAAATCCGTTGAAACGACACCGTATGAATTGTGGTTTGAAACAAACCTAAGCATCATTCTTAAAGTTTGGGGTTGCGATGTTTATGTGAAGAAACTTCAACCGGATAAACTCGAACCCAAAGCGGAAAAATGCGTCTTCATAGGATACCCTAAAGAAACTATTGGGTATTCCTTCTATCACGCATCCGAGGCAAGGTTTTTGTTGCCAAGAATGGATCCTTTCTAGAGAAAGAGTTTCGCGAAAGGTGTGAGTAGTCGGAAGGTAGAACTCAAGAGGTTGTGGAACCTTCTCTTCAAAGTATGGCGAGTAGCGCAGCGGAAGTTGTTCGAGTTGGCTCCACCTTGAAGAGGGAACTAATGATAATGATCATGAAACTCCGAAGAGAAGAGAGTACTAAGAACCTCGCAGGTCAAACAGACGCAGCGTCGACTCCCGTACGGAAATCTGTCGTAAATTTCATGGTTGATGAAAATAATGACCTGCGACGTATGAAGAAGCGATGATGAGCCCGGATTCCAACAAATGGTTAGAAGCCATGAAATCCGAGATGGAATCCATGTATGAAAATCAAGTTTGGAACTTGGTTGAATTACCTCACCGAAAGGCCGTGGAGAACAAATGGATTTTCAAAAGGAAAAGCGATCTTGATGGTAATGTGACCATCTATAAAGCTCGACTTGTCGCAAAGGGGTTTCGACAAATTCAAGGAGTTGACTACGATGAGACTTTCTCTACCGTAGCGATGCTAAAGTCAGTTAGGATTATGTTAGCAATTGCTGCATATTTCTATTATGAAATATGGCAGATGGACGTCAAAACCGCGTTTCTCAATGGTAATATTGAAGAAGAGTTGTATATGATACAACCAAAGGGTTTTGTCGATCCTAAGGATGCTAACAAGGTGTGCAAGCTTCAGCGATCCATCTATGGATTGAAGCAAGCATCACAAAGTTGGAATCTCCGCTTTGATGAGGTGATCAAAGAGTTTGGATTTGTCCAAACTTATGGAGAAGCTTGTATTTACAAGAAAGTGAGTGGGAGCAATGTGGCATTTCTGATATTATATGTGGATGACATATTATTGATCGGAAATGATATAGAACTTTAAAGTGTTAAAAGTTATCTAAACAACAAATTTTCAATGAAGGACCTAGGTGAGCGTCATACATATTAGGCATAAAGATCTATAGAGATAGATCTAGGCGCCTAATAGGGCTATCGCAAAGTACATACCTTGATAAGATTTTAAAGAAGTTTAAAATGGACGGAAGTAAGAAGGGTTCTTACCTATGTTGCAAGGCAAGACATTGAGTAAGACTCAAAGTCCGGCCATGGAAGAAAGAGATAATGGACAAAGTCCCTATGCTTCAGCCATAGGCTCTATAATGCGCCATGCTATGTACAAGACGGATGTGGCACACGCTATTAGTTTGACTAGTAGGTACCAATCGGATCCGTGTTCGGAACATCGGATAGCGGTCAAGAATATCCTTAAATCGACGAAGAACTAAGGATATGTTTCTTGTATCTGAGAGGTGAAGAAGAGCTCGTCGCTAAGTGTTATGTCGACGCTAGCTTTGACACCGATCCGGATGACTCTAAGTCTCAATCCGGATCGTTTTTCTCATGAATGGCGGAGTGGTTAGTTGGAGGAGCTCCAAACAACCTGTGGTAGCGGGATCAACAACGGAGGCGAATATGTTGTCAGGCGGCTCGAGCGCTTTGGATGAAGGAGTTCATATCCGAACTAGGAGTTGTGGCAAGCGTTGGACCCAATGGTGATCTATTGTGACAACAATGGTGCCATTGCCAATGCCAAAGAGCCAAGGTCTCACAAGCATTCCAAGCATATTAAGCGCGGTTTCACTCCATCCATGAGCATGTCAAGGATGGAGATATAAAGATTTGTAAAGTACATACGGATCTCAATGTAGCATATCCGTTGACTAAAACTCTCCTAGAGCAAAACATGATCAACACCAGAACTCAATGGGTGTTAGATATATCACTATGTAACTAGATTATTGTCTCTAGTGCAAGTGGGAGACTGAAGGAATATGCCCGAGAGGCAATAATAAATTGTTTATTATGTGTATTCCAAGTATATGATAGATGTTTATTTTGCATGCTATAATTGTATTAATACGAAACGTTAATACATGTGTGTTTAATAAACAAACGAAAGTTCCTAGTTAAGCCTCTCTCATAAACTAGCTCGTTGATTAATAAGATGATCAAAGTTTCACGATCATGGACATTGGATGTTGTTAATAACGGGATCACAACATTAGTGTAATGATGTGATGAACATTCATCCAGTATAGCATTACAATCAAAGTCATTAAGTTTATATTGCTATAACAACTTACAGTGATCCTAATCCTTAGACCATGAGATCATGTCAATCACTAACACGGAAGAGTTTCTTGATAACATCAAACGTCACACCGTAATAGGTGATTATAAAGATGGGTTCAGAACTAATAAAGTGTTATGTTGAGGCTCATGGATCAAGAGTGGAATTTGTTCATCCCGATGACGGATAGATATACTCTGGGCCCTCTCGGTGATATCCCATTGATTAGCTCGCCAGCAAGCGATTTGATCACTAGAATGTTATATCAGGAACGAAAAGAGTGCATGTCGATGCGAGATCAAACTAGGTATGGAGATACCGATGATCGAATCTCGGACATGTAATATATCGTGAAACAAAGGGATTAAGATACTAGCGTAAAAGGTTCCGACGATCACAAGAAAGTCATCGTTGAATGTGTGGGAGTCAGTATGGGTCTCAGATCCGCTCGATTATTGATCCGAGAGGGTCTCGATCATGTCCGCATTATTCACGAACCGTAGGGTGACACACTTAAGAGACACCGACATCCAATTGGAGCAAAAGTTTCATGCGAAAGAATAAACAAGCAGGAATTTATTTCACTAGATACCAAAGCAGGTTTTGGGTGAAATTGCATAAAGTGGTTATGCATGTGAAATAGAATTCTAGCAAGGGTTATTTGAATGTTTGTCATTAAAGTAATTGACAAAATTCTGAATAAAAATAAAAGAGTTTTATTTAATGAGAGTTTGCATTAAATTTGGTGGAAATTTAATGGGATCTTTGAGTGGGATTTTGAGTGGAGGAATTTGGAAGAGTTTTGTGAGTGGAGTGTCCACCCACATGAAGAGGGAGGAAGGGGCAGCCCCCATGCGCCCACCCCTTGGGGTTCCCCTCCTCCTATAAAAGGAGCCCTCCTCTCACTTCTCACTCACACCTCCTCGTGAAGGATCTCTCTCCCTCTAGAATTTACCCCCATGGTCTCGGACTAGCGAGATACATGTTCCGGTGGCTATTCGCAAGAAAGAGTTGTGCTTCGCTGCATCGCTGGAGCGAGGAGGCGGAGGTTGCTCGGTGCCTCGAACGTGTGTGCGAGCACGCTGCTGATTTGGCGCGCTTAGGACTTTCTCTCGATCTTGAGATCGGCAAGAGATCGTCTACATCAACCACGAGTGGGACTCGTTAAACTTTGTCGGTCTTCAAGGGTATGTTCTCTACGGATATACATCCGCCCGTTGTTTGTATCTAGTATAAATAGATCTTGGTATATAGTTCACATCGTAGGAAATTTTTTGTTTTCTATGCTGCGAACCCTTCAGTCCCACCATGTGGCGGCTGAACCTTCCAACAGATGCCTTGCGAACCTGACCTTTTCAGCATCTGTGCAGCCCACGGTCACTAAGTCCTTGTTCACAGAACGTAGCCAATCATTGGCCACCATGGGATCAGTTGTCCCCGAAAACTTAGCTGGCCTCAAACGCAGAAATCTGGTGAGCATATCAAAACCCGGAGGGTTGTTGTTGTTGTTATTGTTGTTGTTGTTATTGGGGTTGTTGTTGTTATTCTGGTTTTGGATGAATGTTGTCATCATCTGCATAAGTCGTGTCGAGCATTCATCATCTGTTGCATTTCTGGAGTGATGTTGTTGGGGTTGGGGTTTGCGCGACGGGGAGGCATCTGTGGTTTGTTCAAATAGAGATAAGAATGAGATACCCATAGATGTTTTATGCACATTACATCACAAGCAAACACATAGCATGCATCTCAAGGATAAAAGCTCAACAACAGAATAACAAAGTTCTCGAAATAAAACACACAAGTGGCAAGCCATCCACATGTCGGATGGTCCAATAACAAGTTCACAAATAGCAAGTGCGATAATAAAAGATAAACGAGTAGTCAAGTCTACTCATCAGCATCAATCTCCTCCTCGACAAAGGTAAGACATGCGTTCTCCATCGCGGTCTTGTTCTCCTCAATCGTAGTGGTCAAGGAATCGATCTTGGCCCTGAGAGCCCTCTTCTAGGAGCGAAGCCTCTCGATCACCATCTGCTGCTCTAGCTCGAAATCCTTGGACTTCAGTTCTTCGGTCATGTCCCGGATCTTCTTGTTCCTATACTGGAAGCGTTTCTCCTGACTCTTGAACTTACGGTCCTGGGCCTCGAACTTCGTCTCCATTTCCTTGACTATCTCATCCTGCTGTGCGAAAACCTTGTCCTTCTCGCGAAGCTGCACCTGGAGCTCGTCATTGCTGAGCATGACGTTGGTCATGTCCGTATCCACGTGCCTGATGAGAGACTCTAAGTCCTGGAGATAGAGACGTATCGGCTCTGCTGCGTCCCTCGAGTCGTCCTCAAAGTCGATGGACTCTCCATCATCATCACGTCTTCCGAAGACGGAAGTGGTGCCTTAACCTGTCGGGAGGACGGCCTAATGACGCCCCTATCAGGTCCTGCATGACGACCTCCATGCCTCTTTCCCTGTCATCGTGCATAAGCTTGAAGACGATGGCCTCTGTAGTAGGCTCTTCCTAGCGTCCGGGCTAGTTCACCTTGAAGCCCCAGAGGTCCTTCCTCTCGAACTTGGTGAGTGGGTGCACCATAATGGTGGGAAGAGGGAGATTGAGCAAAGTGGTAAGCTCAACGATACGAGGACCAAAACGGGTACCCTGGAACTCCTCAACAGTGATGATGGTAATAGGCATCTATTTATAAGATAGAAAAGTTAGGACAACACAATTTAAGACAAAACAAGACAAACATTTCATACATATCCATGGAACACAAAATCACACAAGTCATGCATACATGATTCTATTACATCAATCAAGGTCCAAACTTATTTAGGGTATCATTTGGAAAATAAGGTGATAGGTGGTGGTCCAACTAACGAAGTGCGTTTACAATCCTATCTCACTGTATCTATTGGCTAACACTATGTTCCTAGAGGCAATCCACCTATCTTGTTCACATGATTCCATCACTAAGTCTATAATATCTCCCCTTAAGGTTTGGTTGGTGGATTCCAACTCTTGAGTAAGTTCCTTCTTTTTCTCTAAGTCCTTTTGGAGGTTGAGAATTCTGCACTTGACTCTAGCACTAAGTTCTTTGATAGTCCTCCAAGCTGCTTCTCTGGCTGACTCAAAGAATGTGGTGTGCATTACGGTGTTGGTGTACATGCAGAAACCTCTTTCTTTGTGGTTGTCTTCCTTGTTTTTGTACAAGTGAAGTTGCACCCACCAATACTCCACTCCTTCATCCATCACTGGAAAGCCTTTGTAAACAGCTGCACCATGTGCTTCCACTGCCACCATGAGGTCCTTGAGAATTTTGGGAAACTCAGTTTCACACTCCAAGGTCATGGTCATGAGTGGTCCTTTCTTCACGTCTTCGTTGATGGAGTTCATCTACAGATTAGAAAAGTTTACGGGGAGAATATACAAGTGTAGAAGTAGTTGAAATTTTTTCCTTAGTGGTTTCCAATCCTAGGGTCATAATCCTACAGGCAACACAGTGCTCTGATACCATCTGTAAGATCCCTCCTTTGTAAAGGAAAGGATCCCTGTGATTGCAATGCTAGTCCCTGGATCAATGCTAGCATCCACAGTTTAAGATGAAGTACATAGATACAAAGGTCGTTTATTACATTCATTCCAGAGATAAAACATAGTCTTTTACAACTCAGGGCCAAAGGCCTAATACAAGAGTTTATGGAATAAGTAAATAAATATAAGTCTTCATCTTCATGTGCCACAGGCAAGCATGTTGAGTGTAGACTCATGACTCCTAATCATCATCGGAGTAACCTGCAACATTACAAGTTACAGCCACAGAGGGTCAATACTTTGGAATAGTATTGGCAAGTGATACCTTAGTAAATTTTAAGTGGACTATATTACTATATGCATTTTGGCTAAGTGTAGCTTGGCTTGCTTTGCTCAAAATAGGTTTTTCCTATTAGTTGAAATCACTAAGTTTTTATTTATCAAAAACTTCCCAAGAAACCACCAATAGACATTGGGGTCCTTCACCCTTGTTCACCCACAAGTTTTACTTAGAAGTTGGAGTGATGAGATTCTTGTAGCTTCCATGTCATGATGCTCAAGTTGTCCATTGCCATGGACTTGGCTAAGTACTTAGATTTTTCCATCTGCAGAGGTTGTGCACTTTCCCCACCAGACTTGGTTTCCCAAGACAGGACCTTTCAGAAGCCTTTCCTTAGTCAAATGGACGCGTTCCAACCTATCATCCCACTACCACCAACTGTCCAAATGACTAAGTTCTAGCAACCTATATGATCAAGGCAGAGCCCATATTGCCAAGTGGTTGCACTGTAAGCTTTCTCAACACTTGGCCTCCAAATCCCTTTGTGCCTGGGTGGCATACCACAAGTGAGATACACAAGCCAAATCCATGGCCTTGTGTAACCACTCAACCAAAAACCACCATTCAAGTCCCATTCCACCTAGGAAGTTCATTGACTTAGTTGTTTTATTAAGAAAAGCATGAGTCCAAAAGGACTTAGAATTATTTCATCATAGCATGTACATTCTTTACCAACCCTTGTTTTCTACTAGCTAGGCTAAGCATGGCATAGTAACTTAACTTAGGAAAATCCCTAGCAATTCTACAATTCTACAACTACATAGGATTTCCCAACATAGCATTTGGCAAAAGTAACATGCAAGACTTAGCAAAATAATTCTAATGCTTATTCAAAATAAAGGGGTGGAAATATCATGAAGTATCACTTGCCTTGGTAATGGGGAGAGTAGCACTCTTCACAATCACAGTCACTAGCAAAATCTACACAAAAATTTGTAGCATACAATTACACACAATTTATATACAATCAAAAATATGAATGCATGCATGCAAGAAATTACTAAGTGATGATTTTGAAAATTCTACCAAGCAAGTGCATGATACAGAAACATAACAAGTCCCAAAGTTTGCTAACTAAACTTATTTAGCCCTAAAACAATTTGCTAAACAAAAACTATACTCAAAATGGACCTAAACATGTTTCTGCATACAAAGTCCTTTTAACAGATAATATTTGTTAAACACATTGTAGATTCAGAAAGGCCTTGATTCACTGATTCCAACGGTATAAAGTTTGCAAAATTCTAACGTGGGAAACTCAAGTTATAGCCCTTTGAAAATTTGATCTAAATCTGATTTGAATTTCTATTTTTGAATCAACCCTAGCCACGCGTCACGATATTATCTTGGCGTGTTCGCGGATCACCCTTCCGCTACCGCAGATCTAAATAAATCGCACGGTCTGAACGCTGCACTCTTCGCTGATAAGTGATTCTATCCTGTCGCTTGGATCTAGATCTAACGGTGCTCGAGCACGCGACCATGTCCTGGCGGCGCGCGGCGTTAGCGAGCGGCGGAGCGCTCTGTCTACGGCGGCGCTAGCGTTTCAGGTCGTGCGCGAGAGGGAGAAGGGTCATACCTGAACTGCAGGAGGCTGCTAATGCTCAAGGTAGCGTTGGTTTGCGAAGGGGCACGCTGATATGGCGAGGATTTCTCGTCGGAGTAGAGGCAGACGTCGACACGGTCAGTCGTCGATGTTGGCGAGGTTCCTCGTCGCGCTAAGCCAAGATAAGGGTACCGTTAGATGCGCACATCGACGTAGATTCTAGGTGCACAAGTCAGAGGGCAAGGGGCGGTGGCTACTTACGGAGGGAAGTCGCCGGAGTTCGTGCAGAGAACTGGCGGGCCGCCGACGTTGGTGGAGCTACGGGTCATGCGAGGTCAAAAGGAAAGTGTCAGGGGGTGCGCAAGAACTCACTGAACCTGTTTGCATGAACGAGAGACAGAGGGGAGCACGGAACTCACCGGAATTCGCCGGCGCAGTCGTCGGAACAGCGGCGACATCGTGCGAGTTGTGGGTAGTCTGGTGGCGTGGAGGTGAAATTGTTTGGGGGGGAAATGGTCGCGAGGATGGGGGGATCTTATAGCCCGAGGCTCGACAAGAAACGCTTGCTGCATCAATGCCAATTAAGATCGCGAAATCAGTGCAACAACGGGCAGCGGCGGAGGACGTGCGCGGAATCAGGGGGAAGACGAAGCTGACGTGGACAGGGCCCGCTTGGTAGCGAAATAAGAAGAGGGGGTGTGGGGTCTGGCTGTCAGCGGCGGAGTGGGTGTGCTCGTGCGTGCGGAAGGAAAATAAATGCCCGAGGTGGGCTAGTTGGGCCTGTTCCACTGCTGGGCTAAAATCCTGGCGCCTGGCCCTTTTCTTTTGTTTGCTTCTTTTCTTTTTCTATTTCGATTTTCAGGAATGGTTTTGAATTGGATTCAAACTCTTTTTGAATTCAAATCCTTCTGGGATTTTTGCAGGTCAAGAGCTCCAATTAGGCACAAAGTCAGGTGGTTTGCTAAGTAAAGGCTTGGTCAAGCTTGGAGATCAAAAATAACAGAGACTAGGTACTTGGTTTGCAAAATTTGAAAAATGGTTTTTGAAACCATTTCTATTTTGAAAAACTTGGTTTGAATTCTACACTCAAACCGATCTTCATAGAAGTCAACAACTTGGTTCATAAACAATCAAATTTTCAAATGGGAATAGCCATTTGATTTAAATCTGTTCACATAAAATCATAGCACCAAGTGCTTCTGTTTTTCTGAAATGAGTTTGAAATTTGATCTCAAATCTATATGCATGCATGAATGATATGCAAACTTTGAAATTATGATTTTAGGGATATTACAGCAAGTATGCAAAGGTTTGAGCTTTCTCCGAACGATGTGACCGAATTACTCATTCGAGAGCCCCTCTTGATAGTACGGTTATCTATCCTAAACCCGGTCTCCTACACACAACAAGAGACCGGCAAAAGGGAAAACCTATCAAGATTATACCTTTGCCTTGAGCATTCCACTTGATTTCGATGTAGACGATCTTGCCCTTCTCAAGATGGAACGCCTTTCTTAATTACTCATCATCGACCTCGCATATTGAGCTTGCACAACATATCTTCTTTGCATTTCATCGACCTTGAAGCCAACACATGCTCCAAGCGATGCCAATGGACAAATCCTACAAGTATACCTTAATACACACATTAGTCCATAAAGATTATCATTAATTACCAAAATCACACATGGGGGCCCAACATTTTCTTTCAATGTTGTATACACTCGCGGAATCTAATACACCCGATCATCACGTGGTGCTTCGAAACAATGAGCTTTAGCAACGGTGCTTACTAAGGATGAACACTTTAAAACTTGAAATTGTGTGCATGAGGGATCATCTTATAATGCTACCGTCGTGAACTAAGCAATACAAGATGCATAAACGGATTAACATCACATGCAATTCATAATATGTGATATGATATGGCCTTTCTTCTGGTGCTTCCGATCTCCATCTTCAAGCACGAACATGATCTCCATCATCACCGGTATGGCGTCAAGGTCAATGTCGCTACTCCATGGTTGTCTTCCACCAGCTTCAACTATTACAACTACTTTGAATAGACATGCATGTCTTAACGGAATTTAAAGAAAAACCATATGGCTCCTGCCGATTGCCAACTTACAATAAGGAACATTGCATACATCATATATAATCATAATCATGGCCATATCACATCACAGCACACCCCTGCAAAACAAAGTTAGACGCCTCTAATTTTCTTTGCATGTTTTACGTGGTTTGGGGATTTCAATAAGTGTCGTTCTAACTTACGAACAAGAACCACAACGTTGATGTTTGAACTATCAAGTGCCCGTTGTAAATTGAATCTATACTATGACGGGAGAGATAGACACCCGCAAAGCCACTTATGCAATAGAAGTTGCATGTTGAGCGTGGAGCAAGTCTCATGAAACGATGTCATGTAAGGTTAGCCCGACCGCTTCATCCCATCATACCACAAGATGCAAAGTACACAAGAAGCAATTGATAATAAAAGCACCACCGCCCATAATGACCATTGTGTTCTACTCGTGCAACAGATCTACATATAGACACGGCTATGATACCACTGTAGGGGTTCGTAGCATGGAAAACAAATTTTTTTTACCGCATGCACACAAACAAGACAAGATCTATCTACTAGATTATAGCAACAAGTCGATAGAAGAACTCACCCTCGAAGATTCCAAAGCGGTTAACGAGAGCAGATTCTCGTGGGTGATGTAGTCGTACACTTGTCGATCTCAAGATCGCGTAGACGATCCTTCCGGCGCTGCGTTTCAGTAGCGCTTCCGCAGTCGATCACACGTTCGGTATTTCATGAATACCTTCCTCTCCCTTGTTACAGCAGGCAGCAGAGGTTGTAGTGCTCTCCTCGTGATTCCGGCAGCACGACGGCGTGGTGTCGGAAGTAGAGGGAAGATCCCGTAGGGCTTCGCCTAAGCCGGAGCGAGTATGGTGGAGTAAGATAGGGGCCTTGGCGATCTACGGATTAGAGGCGCCAAGGGGGGTGGCTTGTCCGGCGGCTAGGGTTTGGGGAAACCCTAGTCGGCAACTTGGAGGAGGCCCTAGGTGGCGGCAGCAGCATGTGGTGGCTCCTGGAGCTAGGGTTTGGGGTGTGTAGGAGAGGAGAGCCCTACCCCTCAATATATAGGTGGGAGGGAGGCGGTTGGGAGGAGGGAGTCCTCCTCCAAATCCTCTTCCTTGGCCGGCGGGTGGAGGGAGTGGGACTCCTACCCTAGGTAGGTTTCCTACTCTCCCTCCACCAAGCAAACTTCAGATTTGACTTTTCAAATTGGCGTTTGACTTTCAAACTTGGATTTGATTTCTCTCTTAATATTGCCCAGCCAAGTGACCTAGTACATGATGCAACCATTCCACATTGTTATGACACATCCATGTACCATTCCCCTCCGGAGTGCCGGACCTTCTAGACCCTTCTAGAACATTCCTCGGTGAAAACACCGGAATTTTTTTCCGAACTCCGAAATAGGACTTTTCTTATATGAATCTTATTCTCCGGACCATTCCTAATCTCCTTGTGATATCCCGGATCCCATCCGAGACTCCGAACAACATTCGGTCTCTTACTCATCATTCCATAACTACTAAACAACATCGAATCCTTAAGTGTGTCTCCCTACGGTTCGTGAATTATGCGAACATGATCGAGACACTTCTCCGATCAATAACCAATAGAGGAATCTAGAAATTCGTATGGCTCCCACATATTTCTACGATTACTTTGCGATCGAATGAACCACTTACATATGATACCAATTTCCCTTTGCCTCATGATAGTTTACTTACCCGGGGTTTTGATCGTCGGTATCTCTACATACCTAGTTCAACCTCGTTACTGATAAGTACTCCTATCTTGTTCCTGGGATATGTGATCCCTTGTGATCCAGTCACATGCTTGCAAGCTAATTGGATGACATTCCACCGAGAGGGCCCAGAGTATATCTATCCGTCATATGGATGGACAAATCCCACTCTTGATCCATGTGCCTCAACCCATACTTTCCGAACACTCAATGCCACCTTTATAGCCACCCAGTTACAGTGTGTTGTTTGATTTCATCAAAGCATCCTTCCGGTGATGGTGATTAACATGATCTCATGGTCGAAGGAATTAGGTTACTATGTATCAGAAAGCTTATAGCAATTGAACTATTAAAATGACTTGATCTTTATGCTACGCTTATATATAGGAGTATGTCCATCATACCATTCTCCTAATGATATGACCTCGTTGTTAACAACATCCCAATGTTCATGATCGATAAACCACGATCATCTATTAACCAACAAGCCAGTATTTAAAGAGGCTTTACTAGGGACTCTAATTTAGTTTACAAATCACACAAGTATTAATGTTTCCGGTTAATACTGTTATAGCATGAATGTAAACATTTATCATAAACACAAATATATAATAATAACCACTTTATTATTGCCTCTAGGGCATATCTCCAACAAAACACACCATATTCCCATGGTACATGAGAAGAATTGCTGAGATGCTCATTGTCTGCTTGCCTTGTCATTTTGGTTATGGGAAAGCTCCTGTGCCATGTGCAAGGGGTACCCCATTGGCGGTTCTCAATGATATGCAAATACTTACAATGACAAGAACTTACCTGGACCCAAAGTTGAGTATGCATGAGGTGTGGCCCTCGTATTCAAGGGGCATGATATTGCCAACTTATACTTTGTCAAGCATATACTCCAGCTTTGCCACTATAACCTTAACCACTTCAAGATGCTTATGATAGGGGCAATGAGGGCTAAAAGCTAACTAGTACCATAATTTTTGGAAGCTCTTTTTGAAACTTGTAATCCCTGCTTCCTTTACAAAAAGGCCTTTCTTCCACCATTACTTGAGTCTCCACCTTCTACCCTTAGGCACCATTAAGAGAGCATAGTTTTCATTCTGTGTGCAGTGTTTCAAAGCTTATTAATTGATGCATATTGTGATATTACTTGTTCTTGTGCTATTTGTTTCTAGTCACCCTTTTGAACTTTTAAGGTGTCCTATGCATCTATTTGCTACTCTATGAGGGACAAACTGATTGCCACTATGCTATGTTTTCTGTATGTGAAACAAACAAACGTTTTTCAATGCATGTTATTCATGATCTTTGTTTGTAGCCTTTCATGTTGCATGCATAGTTACTATGTCCTATTGTTAGAACTCCATCTTTCATGCACATGTTTAGAGTTCTTTGGTCCCAGCTTTCAATGCTTGCAAATAGTTGGATCTTTATTGTGAGGGTGCATGTCACCTAAAAAATTATTATTTTTATCACTTACCTACTCGAGGACGGGCAGGAGTTAAGCTTGGGGATGTTGATACGCCGGAAACGTATCTATAATTTTTGATGCTCCATGATTGTTTAGTATCTACTTTTCTTTACTTGTCTACACTTTGAGGTGCTTTTTACATGTTTTCTGGTACTAACCTATTAACAAGTTGCAACAGTGCCAGATGCCTGTTTTCTGCTGTTTTGGTTTCTGAAAAGTTGGTAAAGAAATATTCTCGGAATTGGACGGGACAAACGTCAAAGTCAATTACTTTCCGTGGGGAACAAGAAGTCCATAGGGGAGACGAGGAAGCGGGCTAGTGCAGCCATACCCCCCTAGGCGCGGCCACGGGTGGGCCCGCGCCTGACTAGGATTTGGCCCCCCTGGTCGCCTCCTCGGCCTCCCCCTTCGCCTATAAGAAGCCCCCGATGCAGAAACCCTGAGCACCCGATCAAATCTCCACGAAACCGTCTGTAGCCACCGCCACCATCGTCCCTAGATCAGGGGGATCTGAAGTTCTTCCCGGCACCCTGCCAGAGGGGAGATCATCTCGGAGGCCTTCTCTTCGGTATGATGCGTGAGTAGTTCCACCTTGGACTATGGGTCCATGTAGTATCTAGATGCTTGTATCTCTCCTTTGTGCTTTCATGTATAGATCTTGTGAGCTCCGTTCATGATCAAGATCTAATCTATTTGTAATCATGCATGTTGTGTTTGTAGGGATTCGATAGATATTGAGATTATTATGTTGGTTTGATTAATGGTTTTGTATTTATGATTCTATCATGTGTGTGTTGTTTGTGATCTTGCATGCTTTCCGTTGTTAGTAGCTATCTTGGCCAAGTAGTTGCTATTGACTCCAAGAGGGGGTATTTATGCTCGATAGTGGATTCACGCCTCTAGTTTCCAAGGGAAGTGACAGTAATCTCTTCAGTTGTAGATGTGCTGTTGCTACTAGGGAGAAAACAACGGTCTCTTGTTCATGGAACATGTGGACTGTTTAGCTTACACACTTTTCTTAAAGTAGTTGTCTATTGCTTGCAACTTAATACTGGAGGGGGTTCGGATGATAACCTGAAGGTGGACTTCTAGTCATAGATGTAGTTGGATGGCGGTCTATGTATCTTGTTTTATTTCCCAATCGAATGTCATAGGATCTTTCTGACTAGTAATTGCATTGTTATGCCTTGCTCAGTTCCTGTCAATTGCCATGCTGTAATTTGTTTACCCTTCATGCCATGTTGTTTATCTAAGGAGAGAACCTCTAGTGAACTATTGACCCCGGTCCAATCTTTACCATTGATACATCTTCCACTGTTACTTGTTTACTTGATGCAAACGATTACCTTCCACACCATACGTTTAATCCTTTGTTACACCAAACCGGTGAGCTTGACAACCTCACTGATTCGTTGGGACAAAGTATTGAGTTTGTGTTGTGCAGGTTTCCACGTTTCTTGCAACACCTTTGAGACGTTTCCTTCCTCCTTCTGGTTCGATAACCTCGGTCTCTACTGAGGGAATACTTGCTGCTGTGCTCATAACACCTTGCTTTTGGGGTTTCCAACGAAGCGCTCCCAAATCAAGGAGGCGCCATCAGTGTGACATTTGATGTTATCACGTTATTCTTCTAGTGTTAGTGATTGACATGATCTCATGGTCTAAGGATTAGGGTTACCTCATAAGACTTATTATAGCAAAGTAAACATAACGACTTTGATCATATTACTATACTTCAGGTAAGTTTTCATTATATCATTCCACCAATTTTGTGACCTCATTATTAACAACATCCAATGTCCATGTTCAGGAAACCTTTGATCATCTTGTTAATCAACGAGCTAGTTTAACTGAGAGGCATAACTAGGAACTCTTATTTGTTTATTAATCACACATGTATTAACGTTTCCAATTAACACAATTATAGCATGAGAAATAAACATTATCATAAACAAGGAATAATATAATAACCACTTTATTGTTGCCTCTTGGGCATATTCCCTTTAGTCTCCCACTTGCACTAGAATAAATAATCTAGTTTAAAAAACTTGCGTATTCAACACCTACGGCTTTCTCTTATTGTATATACGCATTTTCTAGTGGTAAACATAATCTCCGGATCTGGCACTTTCAGGTCCATGTGTATTTGCATGTCTTTGCATCTCTACGCATCACTCATTCTCCATTGAGATGGCACTGTATAAATTTGATCCTTTGGTGAGACCTTTAGTTCCTTGGGGTTAAATCATGTCGATACTATTGACGTACAATATATCTTCATAGTGTTAGCCCGCTGTGAACCACACCTAGTTTGATAACAAACAACTTGATACAAATGCCCTCTTTTGCTGCTACAATAACAGTCATATACTTAGCCTTTTGTTGTAGTATCCGTCACAATGTCTTAACTTTGGAACTCATCCAAATCCATCATGGAATCTCCTTTCCATTGCATTGTGCCACCCATAGTTTAAATTGAGATAAACTTAATTTGTATCTTGTGACAAAACTAGTATAAATGTAACACTTCACAATAAACTATTTGTCACCTCTACATAAATATATTCTTAGTTCTTCCAAAGAACATAAGAATATCCATACTATCGTGTAATGATCATCTTATGAGTCATTCTAGTATATGCTCATAACATTTAGATCATATGACATGTCTAGATGTGTACATATCATAGTATGATTGATCAAAATATTCTTGTGATTCCACTCACCAAGTGTCAAAACTGTTGAATCTTGTTTCACTTACCAAGTGTCAATACACTTGAATCTTGATTTAATCCTTTTCCACGCGACAAGAACCTTTCTTGTCGTTTCCATATTGAAATCTTTCAATATCTCATCATTGTACTTCCAGAACAACTATATTAGCGCCTCAATATATCCATATAGACATTGATGCCTAATATTTGGGTTATGCCTAAGTCTTTCATCAAAATCAAATTTTAATAAAATTCTTAACCAGTATCAATAAAAGATATATCATTTCCAATCAACAATATGTCTTTCACATAATGTATTAGAAATATGTCTCAGCGCTCCCACTTAATTTCTTGAAAATGCAAGCATCTTCATTGTCTTTGATGAAATTAAACTCTTTTAACAGTTTCATCACGGTGAAGATTCCAACTCCACTATGCTTACTTCAACCATTGAAGTTTGCATGCCCTTTTTAGCATCCTTTGAATTAACAAAACCCTTTGGACCGTGTCATGTACACGTCCTAGGTAACCATTTTATTAGAAGAACTTTATTTTGTTTGTTCAACTACCATATATCAAAATTATATGTAGTGGTTAAATAATCCGTCCAGACTAAATATCACTATGAAAGATCAAATCTTGTCATAGTCAACTCCTTAAACATTGTCGTAAACTCTTTTTCCGACATCTCAACTATTTTATAGATGTAAAACACCCATGTCTATTTCTTTATAGATCCAAATACGACTGATAGGCTTTATGCCTTTCCAGAGGGTCTTCCAAGTTCAAAAACTTTATTTCTCGTTTATGGGAACTATAACGGATTCTTTATGACTTCTAGTTATTTGATGGATCCAGGGCCCATCATAGCTTCTTTGCATGTAGTCAGTTCATCATTGTTAAAACAATAACGACTTGTTCTTCAAATCTTACTATTTATTGTCACCCAACCTACTCGGTTCAATAGAAACTCAAATCTCCGAGATTACAATCTTTGTAACCAAGAGAACCATGAGCATTGTGGCCGCCTCTAGGAAACTTTCCGGTGCCGCGCTACTTAGCACATGTTTCTTAGGTTCATCAACCTAATAAAAGTTCTATTGTCCTTCCACTTAACTTTTTCAAAAATTCCTTCTTAAGAAACTTGACGTTCTAAGCGACACACTCTTTTGTCCTTGGTGTTATGGAGGAATACCCAACAAATTCTTTGGGATAACCTACAAAGACATGATTATCCGACTTTGGTTGTAAACACTTTACTTATGCCTAACATACCAAAATTTAAGAAAGGACAACTCAGGTTTTATCCCAAACCATAACACATATGGTGTCATTTCAGCGGATCACGATGGTTCTCTTTTCAGTGTAAAAGCGATAGCCTCTAAAGTTTTAATCTTTAAAATATAATGGCAGTTTTATAAATAATACTTTTGATCTTACCATGTCAAACAAGGTTTTGTTACATATCTCGAACACTCCATACTCCTATGGTGTTTCGGGAAATGCAAATCCATGGAACGATTTCTCAAATCTTAGGTGTTTTGCTAAACTTGTAACTCAAATATCTTCCTTTATGATCAAATCATAAATTCTTTATTTTCTTGTTACAATGATTTTCCACTTCATCTTGAAAGTCTTTGAACATTTTAAAATATTTAAAACTTCTTCCTTATTAAGTAAATATACACATATATTCACTCAAATTTCTAAAGAAAGTATATGAAGTTGAAATCCATTGCTCATAACTACACATAATGGACTACATACATCAACATGTACAAATTCCAATAAGTTAGTCATTCGTTCTTCCTTAGCCTTTGAACGAAGTTTCAATTATCTTTAGCAAAGTCTCACAAGCGTCATTTGATCAAAATCAAAAGACTTCAAAATTCCATCAACATGGAGTTTCTTCATGTTTTTATTTCCAATATAATTTAAACGGCGATGTCACTTCGTAAGTCACATTTCAATCATTTATCTTGCAACATTTTTAGCATTAGTTTTTATGGATGTGAGTTCTCCAACTAGACTTGTAAATCATCCATCTTTTATGGAATATGGTAATTATTTGAACAACCTTTTTTCTCATAATACCTGATAAAAATAAGAATTATTAAAAAAAATCTTGAAGGTAAGCTTTGATGTCAACGAGAAACATAACAACATTTGTTTTTTTCGATGAACATCATCACATATTCTCTTGCTAGTTATTTAGGCCATTGCAGTTCATGAATTGTGTTGTCCTGTATGACACTTCACACCAACCAATTCGGTATCCAATACCCAAGCACATTGTTTAATAAGTAAAGAATATAACCATAACATGTATATTATCTATATACCTAAGCTGGATATTTCTAGTCTTCCTTTTTCTGCTAAATATTTCTGAGATTCTCTTTTAGCATCCTTTTCCTTTTAAAAGAATCTATCAACATCAATAGTGGCGCCATACACATGACATATAGTCCAAAGCATGTATACTCAAATACTAATCAGACCATACACATGGCAAGAAATTAAACAAAAATGCGTCTAGCACAAGTCCCATGCCATTTTATTGGAGAATAAGTTGGGATTGCCTTCACGTTTTATTTTGAAAACAATATATGCATCAATCGATGCAGAGACCGGGGTAATCCCCATTTAAAAAAAAAATGTTTTATTTTGAAAGGATGCCATATAGCTTCTATTTAACTAATAATAGAGTTACATTATAAATGACAGAAGGAAGATTAAAATCGGGAGGATCACCATCCCAACTATAACACTTCTGTGTATCGTATGCACATTTCGCCATATTATGCGCCACCTTATTCACATCCCATGGACAGTGTTTGAAAGAGATCTTCATCATCGAACTTCCCTTCAAGAATCGCTGAATATGGATTCCATATTTTGAGTACCATTGCAAGCATTAATCAGACCAAGAGAATCCAATTGAATTAACTCTCGATTGTAACCAACCTGCTCCAAGAGATCCAAACCTTTCAGAAGAGGAACCGCCTCTACCGTTGAAGAGGGTCATATGAACATGCACAAGCTTGTCCCTACTATTCCTCAGCACTGCACCCACTGCACCCGTTCCATTGGCATGGAAAGAGGCATCCGTATTGAGTTTACATGTTCCATCTAGTGGTTTGGACCAATCCATGTCACTTCTCATTGCCGAAGGTTTAACCACCAAGAAGTTGGATGGCAATGCGTTAATATTAAAATCCAACCTTGCATGAGTAGCCACGGCTTCACCTTTAATAAATTATCTCTTGTGCCACTTAAATATACCAGCCTCCAACAACGATCAACTCTTTAATTCCCAGAGAACAAAGGACCGAAGCCTTTCTTCCCCCGATACATATCAAAATCTCCAAAACAATAGATCCATATTGTTCATTTACCAAAGAAGATTATATAAACTCCCAAAGCCCTAATCCCTTCCAAACTTTACTTGCCATATCGCAAGTGAACATAAGATGTTTCATGTTCTTCGCACCGTATGATAGACTGGACACTGGGGAGGTACTCGAATGTGTCTATATGCTAAAATTGCCATCCCCGGAATCATCCCATGTAATGCTTTTCACAAAAAGGTTTTAATTTTACTAGAAATATGCAATTTTCACACTATGTCCCAAACCGGGTTCACTTTTGATCTACCTTGGCCATCTGTTTGCCGAACTTTTGATCCAAATTGATGATTACATTCCAGATGGTAAGCCACAAACGAACAATGAATTTGTAGTGCTTAGTATGGTGCAAGCAATGAAATCCTCATTGAAATGCTCATTTAATGGGATCTGTAAAATCTGTTCGGCATCCACCTGTAGTAAATTTTCACGAACAATTTCGGCTTGCCATGTTCCTGTATACGGATTAATTAGATCATCATACGCAGCAGGCAAGAACCCTTATGTGACACAAACTTTCTTGAAGGACTTATTGTCAAGCAATGATCTTCCAAGATATCCGCCTTTGTACCAGACCCAAGTCTCCATATATGCCCTCATTTGAAGGTATTTAGTCTAGCAATGATGCTTTGCCATACGAAAGATGAACCACTCCTTGACCCCGACTTTAAGAGATTATAGTGAGGATATTATTTAGCTATCAAAACACGGGCACAAAGAGATTCAATATTTGATAATAATCTCCATGATTGCTTTGTTAATATTGCAAGGTTAAAGGTATGTAGATAATGGGAACCCATGTCTATGTCTTCCAACCTCTTTGGGATACATATCCTGCATCATGCAAACCAATGCATTCTCCTCTTTTCATACGTATCACCCCACCAAAATTTAGCCATTGTATCGTTTATCTCCTTACATAGCTGCTTTGGATTTTCGAAAACCACAATAGCATACACTGGAATAGATTGTATAGAGGGTTGCGGATAATCTTAACTGTAAGTTGGCGGACTTCCCAGTTACTTACCTTGGGATGCCCATCCGGGAGACTAGAGTTTTGATCAGAGACTTGGCCCCCTTGGTCACGAGTCTTCGCTCAAAAGCTGAGCCGTGGAGAGCACGCCTTACGTCTAAGGGGAGCAAGACGGTTCTGATCAACTCCTGTCTCTCGAGCCAGTCCATGTACCAGATGGGGCTGTACCTACTACCGGAAGGGACCCATGCTGACTTCGCTAAAGATTTGTCTATGTTCTTTTGGGCAGCTCGGGATGGCCATAAAAAATACCATATGGTTAAATGGACGGACATTTGCGTCCCCAAGAGCCTTGGGAGCATAGGGATCCTCAACTCGTGCCACTTTAACGTGGCTTTGATGCTGAAATGGGTCTGGCGCATCTTTAGGGACGACAGAGGTTTTTGGCTTCAGCTCATCAAGACCAAATATCTCCGGGGCCGCCCCTTATTGGCGTGCGAGTGTCGGGAGGGCTCTCAATTCTGGAGCACTTCATTGGTTTGGGCATCTCCTTTGTTGCTGGCTACGACCAGGGGGTGCGGTTTTGGCTGGACTCCTGGCTTCTGCCAGCCCCTTTGGGGGTGTAGTTCTCTGCCCTCTTTGTCGTCTCCGCGTCCCCGTCGGCTCTTGTTGCTGAAGCGTTCCGAGAGGGCCGCTGGAACATCTTGTTTCGTCGGTCCCTTAGTGCGGTTGAGGCTGCGGATTTCTAGCAGCTGCTCGTGGCTCTCCCGGTGGGCTTGTACGAGGCTCTGGACTCGGGCGCTGCATCCCTCGGGGGAGTCCTCGGTGAGCTCGGCGTACCGGGCCCTTTTACAGGGCCCGGGGCTGCGTTGGACTTCACCCCTTTGGAAAGCCCACCTCCCCCTTAGTCTTCGCATTTTCATTTGGCATCTTCTTCGTGACCGCTTACCTTCGGGTGTGGAGGTGGCCAAGCGTAATGGCCCGGGCAATGGCCTATGTCCCCTATGTGGGACACCGGAGACTTGTGCCCATATTATGTTCTCTTGCTTGGCGGCTCAGTCTCTTTGTAGTTTTGTCCTGGGGGCGCTGTGACCTTCTTGGGAGGCGCAGGAGCTCGGGGAGTTCCTGTAGACCCAGGCAAACAGGGTCGGAGGGGGGCGCCGCCTCTTATGGCTCGTATTTGCGGCCATCACCTGTACCCTGTGGAATGTGCGAAACAAGATGGTGATTGCGAAGATTTACCCTACTCGTGTGTCTGGCCCTGTTTTTGCCTTTCTTGCCTTCCTCCAGCAGTGGTCCACTCTGGCGAGACAGCGTGATCGGGCGGTCTTCGACGACACTCTTCGGCCTTGAGGATGGCGACGCTCCCCTTCTCGGCTCCGACTACTTCTTGATCCCGAATGTGGCTTGAGTGTTGTCTCCGTCCCTCCGTATTTTTTTGTTTTCTTCTTGGTCTTTGTTGTGTTGTGGCCCCAGCGGATGATCGCACCTTTTGTCTTTCGTTTTGGCTGCGGCCGTCGTGGATGATGTCTGAACTATGTACCTGGTTGTTGCTTTATCTATAAAGTGAGACGAAAACCCGTTTCGAGAGAATAGATTGTATGACAGCTTTCAGGAGTACCTCTTTTTCTATGATCGATAGAAACCTCTCCTTCCACCCTTTAATAGTTCAATTACTCTTTCCACTAAGTAAATAAAACTCTCTGTGCGGTCCAGACCTACCATTGCATGAAGACCAATATATTTACGAGAAATCGTTTGTCATAATATTCATCTCCATACATATCTGGGCTTTTACTTCCACATCCACATTTGGACCGAAGAAAACACTGCATTTATTTTCACTCACCAATTGTGAACAATGTGTTGAGAAATAGAGCAATTTACCAAGCGAATTATCCATAATAAACGCTAGATAAAACATGACTAGAATAATAGGTAATATATTAATCATGCTAAATAGCGAATACAAAATAAGGCATATAGCCAAACAAACTGCAAGACATAAAACTCTGGATAGAATCAGAACAAGATTGAGACAGAAGATGTACACGGCAGTAGCAGAAGTAGAACCGCCGGCGTTGGAACCATCATTGGCCATGTCGTCGAGGAAGAGGTTGCTGATGTCGGGGAAGAAGTCCTCGTCGGGGAAGACGTCGCTATCTGTGAGGGAGTCCGTGACGAAGCCAGTAGTCGCGCTGATAGCGCTCCCCAAAAACCTTATCGCCCTTCTCCCGTACAGGACTCGAAGCAGCGGGCCCGGCTCGCGGTGCACGCCGCAAGACGGGATGGGGAAGATGAAAGTAGCGCAGTGCTCTGGAACTAGAGGCAAAGGATGTGTAACAGCGCAACTGAGAGGAGGCGCGACCTCTCTCTCTTATAGGCGCAGAGGAGAAGGCAGACGGTGCAGAAGATGAAACGAATAGACGCATTTAACTCGTATTAAACGTCCATTCATCACCTTCGTATTAAACGTCCATTCAAAGCAAACGTTTCACCTTCGTATATCTGTTCATATACCATTCATCTCGGCGAGATTCCCGCGGCGCGCGCGTCGTGACGAGGCGAGGCGTGGCGAGCGAGGAGGAGGAGGAGGAGCGCGCGTGTGGAACTCTCTCCTTCTCCTTCTCATCCTTTTACCAAGTGGTAGAAGAGCTCACCTTATAAGCTGGTTCAACTTCCACTCAACAAGAATTGGCTAAACATTTGTCATTCCACCTCTGCTCAATGAATGGGCCACATGGGCCTCTAGGATTTTCAGGAATTATTGAAAATAGAAAATGGGCTAGAATATTTGGGCCAAAATTCCAACACAATGTCGATGTAAACATCAAGCGACAAGTACTTGCGAACAAATACAATGAAAAGAAGATGAATGGAGGAAGGAGTACGGGACTAGTGACTCGGTCGTAGGATGCTTTACGCATCTCTATCGGTCTAGGAAAAATGAATGGACGGGAATGAATGAAGTTAGAAGGTTCCCTCAAAGACTAGCCAAGTCCAAGTCTACATGTCTCTCCAAATCATTAGTCTGCAACTGCTTGTGTGTCCAAATATTAGCGTGCTATACTACGCGTGATAACGAGAGGATTGGGGTCACATCCTTGAAACATTCAAAAATGATACTAATACTAAATCGGAGTATAATAATAATGTGGTTGAGTGATGCATGTGCCACATTAGTTGTGTTTGATGATATCTCGCTGTTATGCTATCTAGTAATCACGACTCTAGTTGCTTGCACAACTGGATTATGTGCATTGCCGATGCAGAGGCCTGGAGCTAGAACACCTTTCCCAGTGTTTTTTTTTCGAACCCTTTGCCGGCGTATCAATTTGATTGTTTTAAAAAAAAAAGCCTAGCTCACTTATTTTTTTTGAAATGGGGTTGACCCGGGTCTCTACATCCTCGGATGCATACAACCAGGGACGGAGCCAGGAACATAACTCAAGGGGGGCAAGGTGTACGTGTGATCCATTTGAGGGGGCAGAACTAGCTAAAACACCATGAACTAGGAGCTTGCATGGCTAGTATTCGTCCCCCTTGTCTCAGTCCCTGCATACAACCCTTTATTAATAATAGTATCAAGTAACAAGGTTTAGAATCTTAGTTAGAGGAGTGGATGCACGGCCTATCCGCACACGTTCAAGTTGTCACGGATATAAAATTGGGTTCTTATTATTTTAAAAATCAAACTCGCTTGTGAGGGTTTCACCCACCGTTTTCCTTTAAAAAAATATCAGTGAGTAACTAATTAACTAGATTATTGGAACTAAAGTGTGGTGATGGCCATATTAGCTCTAACATTGTGACTAGCCACAAGTGAAAGTGTTGGTCAGCGCCGGTCATGCAGGAGAATTACTTGGTACCATTTTTATTCATTTATTATTTATAGCACAAAGACCACACAGTATAGCACCATCATCGGCAAGGACCAGGAGCTCCGGTGAACACATCCACACCATACCTCTACCCGTTCACCAACAATGATGAAGCCGGGGTGCTCTCCACTTCTCTCTGGCCACCTTCTTCTCTGCCTTACGGCCATTTCTGTGCTCGCCACCCCTGATGTACCAGCAGGCCAGCGTCCTGGCTGCCTGGCAAAGTGCGGCAACGTCGACATCCCGTTCCCATTCGGCGTTGGCGATCACTGCGCGTTAAACCCCAACTTTACCTTCAGCTGCAATAAGACCATGGATGGCTCCATGAAGCTCTTCAAGTTTCCACTCGAGGTGACTGAGATCTCCGTGCCTGACGGCAAGGCTTGGGTGATTGCCCCCACCATCTCCTGGCGGTGCTACTATTACGCATCCACCCGAAGCATGGTGACCTCTGATGGATGGTTGAACGTCACCAATTCACCTTTTTGGATATCGGAAGTGGATAGCAAAATAATCGTCATCGGGTGCCACACTCTCGCTTATATGAGGAGCTTTTCTGTAAGTATTTCAGCGTTTTCCCTTTATATTGAACTGATCCTGGTGAGAATTAATGTGTGCAAAAAGCTTCGTAGACGTCAAGAGAGTAAAACCTCCGTAGCACCATATTCATTTGACACCGTTTGAGTAATACAATTAAACACAGTTTCATTCCACCTAGTCCACAATCCTCGCGAAGCTGGAGCAGTTAGAGTGCACCCAAATAACCTTTGCCAAAGATATTCAACATTTTCGGATGACTTTGGAACTAGTGACACATCCTCCCATACAAGTTCACTCACAACACAGTTCGAAGAGAAGACGTTGATTTATTCACATTTTTTCTTTTTTCAAAATTATCTTTTTTTTGCGAGTAATTTTCAAAATTATCTTTGGCCATAAGGGACCAGCCAGAGAAGACATGACTTTTAGGTGGTATGTTTCCAAGGGCAAGACATGTTGAATACTTACCTGTCTAACTTTCCAAGGGCATGGAGAAAACACTTTTAATTTTCTTTTACTTTTTAGATTTTTTTTGTTGATTGGACCTATTTGGGAGAAGATTTTTTTGATTAAATACTGTGAATAGACTTGCACGCAACACCTGCTCTATAACCTGCAAAACGAACACTTGCTCTATTAACACTAAAAACATTAATATTCATTCGCCTGCAGTATGTAGTAGGTTGTTATTCAACATGTTCCAATGGCAACCTCAAGAATGGCATATGCTCTGGTCCCGGTTGCTGCCAAGCCGATGTCCCGAAAGGCGTACGGTATTATTCTGGCAATTTCGACGAAGCTTACAACACCACCTCGAAAGACCGTCCTTGCAGCTACATGGTACTGATGCAAAAGGATGGTTTCAGATTCAACACCAGCTATGTCGATTCGACAGTGTTTTACGAAGCATACAATGGTTCAGTTCCGGTTGTCCTAAACTGGGAAATACAACAGCTGACTTGCGAAGTAGCCAGGCAGAACATGAGCTCCTACGCGTGTATCAGCAGCAACAGTGAATGACTGAATTAACTTTCGGATGGCGTTTGCGTGCCAAAGCCTTCCCGTTTTCGGCCCATGCCTGTTATTGGTAAGTCCCTTTCTTCGGTGAGCACTGAAGTAACTTCACTTGTAGAAAATTAATTGTTGGATGCCATACAAAAAAATACTTCCTTTATCTGGATTTACTTGTCAAATATTTAGATACGCATGTATCTAAACACATTTTATATAAGATACATGCCAACCTTAACAAATTTGAACATCTAATTCGGGACTAAAGTAGTATGAACTTTGTACCGGCATGATAGTCCGTATGTTTTCTTTAGAAGTAAATCGTATTTGGCAAAATTTCTACTCTCTTGGATCAAAATGTTGCCACTTTTACAAGACAAATTAACATTTTTAAGTCCACCACTATTGGAACTGATAACATTAAAATTGATGCCATTAGATTTCTTATGAAATTAACGTTTGTAATGCATAATTTTTTAAGTAAAAATATGTTTATCTAATTTGATGGTCAAAATTTTGAATTCTTCGGCGACTATGTACATGTTCAAAATGATATACTTGAGTCATCAGCTGGAGTATTATATTTATTCAATCAACTGTAATGCTTTTCGATAAAAATTCTGCCGTGCTACTTCTTAAGTGGTCGTTGCTAATGATTTCATTCGAACATGTGCATGGTTTCATTCGAACAGGTGCAAGTATTGGATTTGTCGTCCTTGTGATACTTGTAGCTGTTAGGAATAGACAAGTTATATTTCTCTGGGGCAAATGCCACAATATATAGTACATGTATAGGGCAAATATGCAGGAAGCCCCCTAACATATGGAGAAATACAATATACAGATATATACATCTAACACCTCCCCCCTTTAAACTCATGGTAGATCCACATCACTGAGTTTGGAGAGTAAGAAATCATGCTGCGCTCTGGTCTGTGCCTTCGTGAAGAAATCCGCCAACTGTAAATCTGAAGGCACATACTGAAGCGCAACAACTTGAGCCTGCACCTGAGCACGTATATAGAAAGCATCAACACCAATATGCTTGGTAAGCTCATGCTTGACCGGATCACGTGCAACACTAATAGCACATATATTGTCAGACAAAACCAGACTGGGTGTGGTAATAGAGACCCCAAAATCCGCAAGTAACCACCGTAACCAGGTCACCTCAGCAGTCAACAAGGTCATAGCACGCAACTCAGCCTCAACACTCGAACGGGAAACCGCTGTCTGTTTCTTCGTCTTCCAAGCAATGAGCGAACCACCAAGAAACACACGATGGCGAGAAAGTGAACGGCGATCCGAAGGATCACTCGCCCACGTAGCGTCCGAATAGCACTGGAGCTGGAGGGAGCTGGAACGAGGAAAGAAAAGGCGACGAGTGATCATACCACGAAGATAACGAAGAACACGGAGAAGATGACTATAATGAACAGTGGTAGGAGCAGAAACAAACTGACTCAGAATATGAACATGATAAGAGATGTCAGGACGAGTGACAGCAAGATAAACAAGGCTCCCAACAAGATGACGATAACGCGTCGGATCAGAAAGAGGATCACCATCAGTAGGTTGAAGCTTAACATTAAGCTCCATAGGGGTCTCAACAGTGCGCTCATCCCCAAGAGCAGCACGAGCAAAAATATCCTGAATATACTTTTCCTGAGAGATGTAAAAGCCATCATAAGTGGAGGAAACCTCAATCCCAAGAAAGTATCAAAGAGGACCAAGATCAGTCATAAGAAACTGATCACGAAGACGAGCCTTAACAAAGGCGATATAATCAGGATCATCACCGGTAATGATCATATCATCAACATAGAGAAGAAGAAGAGTGCGTCCACGAGGAGAAGTGTGAACAAACAACGCTGGATCATGAGCACTAGGGGAGAAACCCGCAGCAGTCACTACAGAAGCAAAGCGCTCAAACCAGGCACGAGGGGCCTGTTTGAGGCCATAAAGAGAACGTCGAAGACGACAAACCATCCCCTCAGGAACAGAGTACCCAGGAGGAGGCTGCATATAAACCTCCTCACTCAACTCACCATTGAGAAAGGCGTTCTGAACATCAAGATGGGACCTGAGACCCGGTGTGACGAAGCAACAACAAGAAGAGTACGCACAGTGGTCATATGAGCCACAGGAGCAAAGGTCTCATCATAGTCACGACCATGCTCCTGCTGAAAACCACGAGCCACAAGACGCTCTTTATAGCGCTCAAGAGATCCATCAGAGCGAGTCTTAATCTTATAGACCCACTTACACATGATAGGACGAACACCGGGAGGGGGAGAAACAAGATCCCAGGTGCCAGTGCGCTCAAGCGCAGCAATCTCCTCGGCCATGGCTAGCTGCCATTCAGGATGATACTCAGCATCCCGATAAGAAGTCGGCTCGGAGGCAACAGAAAGACCACTAGGAGAGTAACGGTTGGGGGCACGACACTGAAGAACAGGACGAGTAGAGGGAAGATCATCAGAGGAAGACGACGCAGGAGACGACGATGAAGAAGAGGGAATAGTAGAGGAAGACTCCGGAGAATGAGGAGAATTAGGAGAACTAGACGGAGGAGAAGAGGACGGTGTCGAAGAAGAGACATCAGGGGGAGGAGATCCTGAAGAAGACATAATAGGGGTAGAAGGAGGTGTGTCAGGAAAGAGAAGAAAAGGGATATCTTCCACCGGGTAAGTACCAGCGGTGGGACGAGGATAGAAAGGACACGTCTCATCAAAAGTAACATCACAAGAGATACGCATCCGACGACCAACAGGGTCCCAACAGCGATAGCCCTTATGCTCATCACTGTATCCGAGGAAGAGACACTCAACAGATTGAGCGGTCAGTTTGGTGCGTTCGCGAGGAGCAAGGAGAACATAGCAAACACAACCAAACAAGCGAAGCATGGAGTAATCCGGAGACTGTCTAGATAGGCGCTCAAGAGGGATACCACCCTGCAAGGCGGCAGAAGGCTGAATATTGATGAGGTAAGCCGACGTAGCGACAGCCTCAGCCCAGAAATGCAGCGGGAGAGAAGAAGCAATCATCATAGCATGAGTGGTCTCAAGAAGATGGCGATGCTTACGCTCAGCAACGCCATTCTGGGCATGTGCGCCAGGACAGGAGAACTGAGCAAGGGTGCCCTGTTCAGCAAGGACACCTTGCAACATTTGGGAGATATACTCACCAGCAGAATCAGCACGAAAAACACGGATGGGGGTAGAATACTGAGTACGGACCATGACCGCAAAACGCTGATATATGGAAAGCACTTTACTGCGAGAGCACATAAAATACAACCAAGTGTACCGAGAAAAATCATCGATAAATAAAATATAGTAGCGATGGCCCCCTTTCGAGGCGAAAGGAGCCGGACCCCAAACATCAGAATGAACTAAATCAAAAGGTCGCTGAGATATAGACGCGCTAGTAGGATAGGGAAGCTGAATCTGTTTACCCAACCTATAGCCCTAACAATGCAAAGATGCATCTCCTGAGACAGACCCCAGAAGACCACGATGAACTAATGACGACAGGCGAGAGTCACAAAGGTGACCAAGAAGATGGTGCCACTACTGAAAGGAGCTGGTTGTAGAGGCGACGACCGAAGAAGAACTGGCAGATGAAGTGGCAGCGGAAGGAACACGGATCCAGTATAACTCCCAAAGTCCTGAAGAATCATGGCTGCGAGGGCCAGCTCCAACCAGGGCCTGTGTGCGACGGTCCTGGACAACACAAGAATCAGCATCAAGAATGACGCGACAACCAGAGTCAGTAATCTGGCTAGCAGAGAACAGATTCATCTTAAGAAGAGGGACATGAGAAATATCAGGAACAGAAAAAGAAGAAATAGAAAGGGTGCCCCGACTAGAAATAGGAAGAGAGGTACCATCAGCCATAAAAACACGGACAGAAGAAGAGAGAGAATGAAGAGAGGACAGAAAAGAAGACTCATAGGTCATATGAAAGGAAGCTCCAGAATCCAGATACCACGGAGACGTACCTGACTGTGTAGAAGATGATGGTCGTGCGATGCGAAGAATCGATCCAGAACCAGAGTGCTCGTCGAAGAGCAGAGCACAGCAAGCAGACCGCGAAGACTCCTGATAATGTCCTGATCAGAGAGAGCAACTGCTGAAGACCCGGAAGGAGCCGACTGCCCACGAGCCTGGTGCTGCTGACGTAAACTGGGGTCCCGTGTATAACAGGTGGCCCAAGTGTGGCCATCCCTGTTGCAGTAAGAGCAGTGACGAAGAGAACCACGACGACCCTGACCACGAGCCTGCTGGTGCTGACTCTGACCCTGAGGCTGCTGGTGCTGAAGCTGACCCTGACCCTGACCTGGAGGAGTGGGTAGTATCGGCGGCGGCGGCACAGGGGACCGCGGCTGAGTCGAGGGAGCAGACGGCAAAGGAGCACCACGAGTAGCAAGCACAGACGGAACCGCAAGAAGACCAGCACCACGGAGACGGGTCTCCTCAGCCCGAAGCTCAGTCAACACCTCAGAGAGCGGAACACGACCACGAGCATTCAACTGAGCATGCCGGGGCTCAAACTCGTGGCGAAGCCGAGACAGAAACTCATATATGCGGTGAAACTCCAAATCCGAGCGCACAATCTAGCAGCACGAGCATGTGCCACAAACAACAGTACGGAGAGAATCAAGCTGACGCCAGATAGCAGCACTCTGAGTATAGAACTCATCAATAGTGGAATCACCCTGCTGAAGAGCATGCTCCTGGCGAACCACGGACAGGTAAAGAGCATCTCAGACGGCTGATAGCGCTGACGAAGATGTGCCCACTAAGCGGCAACAGTAGGGAGACTCATGAACTCGGCAGCATACTGGGGCAGAACACTGGAGGTGAGAACAGCAGCGGCACGAGCATCCTCATCGACCACTGAGTGTAGGCAGTCAGAGCGTGACGATAGGTCTCGAGATCAGCAGAGTACTGTTTGAACTTCAGATCATAAGCAGCAACAGCAGTATCATCGGCATTCTGAGCAACATCCTTGGCCTCCTGAGAAGCATCAGCACCGAGAACAATCGGCGTCGGTGGAAGAGGATCCACAGGAGCAGGGGGACACGACGGACAGGAGATCTCGCCGGAGAGAACACCCCAAAGACGGAGACCGCGCATGTGAACGCGCATGAAGGCAGCGAAATCAGGATAATTCGCGCCATCGAAGATCACCGGACAGCGAGGAATAGCAACATAGCCCGATGCAGAAGACATATCTCTCTCAATATTTTTTTAACTCTCAGATCCAAACGGGGACAGTCGAAAACCAGCTTTCAGATCCAACGAAAACCAGCTGTCAGATCCGACGGGCGAGCTGGAGTCCAGCCGGTGAGACAGACGAGCCAACAGCTGGAGCAGGCAGGGCGGCGTGCGGGCGGGGAGTAGCGGGGTCCACGGTAGCAGGTGGGGCCGATCCTGTGGTGGCGTGCAGACGTGGGACAGGGCTCCAGCCAGGACCGGGGCAGGACGCGGCAGTCTCGAGGCAAGATGCGGGGCAAGAGTTGGCGGGCCCTCGCGCATGCAGACGATGCGGCGGTGTAGCGGGACCCGATCGGCAGTAGGAGGCGGGGTTAGGCAGGTGTGCAGGTGACGTAGGCGAGCGACACAGCTGACGCAGGCGGGCGTCAGGCACGTCGGGGTGGAGCAGGTGACGCAGGCGGGCGTCAGGCAGGAGTGCAGATGGCGGGGCCCTCGCAAGCAATGCATCAGACGGTAGTGGATCGGCGGGTGCGCGCAGGAGGTGGCGGTTCCCAATCGGTGGTGGTGGGGGCCGATCGGCAGTGAGGAGGGTAAGGGTTGATTGGGTGTAGATCCGATCGGAACGAAAGGACAAGAACAAATATGGGAAGAAGAGGACAAAAAAACGAAAGGACCTCGGTCAGAACGGGAACCGGCGGGTGGCCGGGGCGAGCTGACGGCGTCGATCACAAGCAGAGGACCGGTGGGCACAGGAACCCTAAAACCGGCTCTGATACCATGTTAGGAATAGACAAGTTATATTCCTTTGGGGGCTAAAAGCCACAATATATAGTACATGTACAGGACAAATATGCAGGAAGCCCCCTAACATATGGGGGAAATACAATATACAGATATATACATTAATGTGCATGCTTGATCCGAGAGAGGAGAAAGCTAGAGAACATGAAACAGAAATACATTCGGCGGCACGGTGGTGTGATACTATTCAACGAGATGAAGTCAAAAGAAGGCAATGCATTCAAAATCTTCCGTGAGGAAGAATTACAGCAGGCGACAGACAACTTTAGTGAGAAAAAAGTGGTGGGTCGCGGAGGCCATGAAACCGTGTACAGGGGACTTCTCAAGGGAAACGTCGAAGTAGCAGTCAAGAAATGCAAGACAATCAACGACCAACAAAAGAAAGAGTTCGGTAAAGAGATGGCAATCCTATCCCAGATCAACCACAAAAACATTGTGAAACTCCTCGGGGTTTGTCTCGAAGTGGAAGTTTCCATGCTGGTGTACGAGTTCGTTCCAAATGGTACGCTCTTCCATCTCATCCATGGCAACCATGGCCGGTGTATCTCCTTGTCTACGCGCTTGAGGATCGCCGCAGAGTCTGCCGACGCCCTCACTTACCTTCACTCTTCGGCTTCTACACCGATTCTACATGGAGACGTCAAGTCCCCCAACATCCTCCTTGACGGTAACCACAGCGCTAAAGTCTCCGACTTTGGTGCCTCTATCTTGGCACCAACTGATGCGTTGCAGTTTGTCACTCTTGTACAAGGGACATGTGGGTACCTCGACCCGGAGTACATGCAAACATGCTATTTAACAGACAAAAGCGACGTGTATAGCTTTGGGGTTGTTCTTGTGGAGCTGCTCACGGGGAAAATACCGTTCAATCTTGATGCCCCCGACACAGAGAAGAGTCTAGCAATGATGTTCATGTCTGCAATGAAGGAGAGTAGGCTGGCTGACATATTGGATGACCAGATCAAGGGTGAGGACAACATAGAGATTATTGAAGAGATTGCAGAGCTAGCAAAGCAGTGCTTGGATATGTGTGGTGATAACAGGCCCTCGATGAAGGAGGTCACAGAGAAGCTCGATGGACTGATGAAGGTGATGCGACATCCGTGGGCACAACAGAACACTGAAGAGATGGAAAGCTTGCTTTTTGAGCCCATGGCCGACTCGATGATTGGCTGAATATTTTAGTATTGAGAAGAGAGCTATTAATGCTATGCAATCAGGTCGTTAAGTAATCACACGATAAACTTTAGTGTTGGTCTTTTAAGATATTATTAAGCGATCAATTGTGGTATCTAGCTTTATTATTCCTCTGGTAGTTATCTAAACGATTTTTGTTAATGTATGGATGTGTATATTTTTGTAATGTCCAAATATATCATTTGAATAATTGAGCTTTCGAAATTCGTCAACCATGGTAAACTGGTAAATGCTTTGCGCTGCTGCAACCATTAGTCGCATGTAATCATTGGTCAATTTTTCTGACAACTTACCATCAGTGTATTAATTATGAATCAGGGTTACATCGGAAATCAACGAAGGTAGTAAAACTACTGGGGAATCATCGAGCCAAACGGATCTGTTTGCTCCCTTGACATACTAGCTAATTCATGCGCAATACCATTTGCTTCCCTCATCTCATGTTCAAATTGGATCTTCACAAATTCAATGGCTAGATGATAACAATTATCGAAAGTTGGCGCAGCATGCCCTGTGCTTGAATATTATTCCTCAGTCTGTACCACCTCTATACTATCTGAACCCATGATAACTCTGTTACAGCCTATGACTGAGTTAGCATGATTCGGTGCTTCAGGGAAAAAGCTTCAGCAGTTAAAGAATCTTGAACAAAATCAAGTTTGTCATTGCTAGCAGCAATTAAACTCCCACATGCGTCTCAGATCACCTCCCCCACTGTTCCACGAAGTGATTTTTCATCAAAAGAGGCGTCAATATTGACCTTAACATGGTCTCTCGGGGTCTTTGTCCAAGTCTCATTGATCTTGTCCAAACCAAGGTTTTTCCAAACCTCGTTAGCTCGGGAACAAAGAAATAATAAGTGCTTAATATTCTCTGCCCCGTTTTCACAGATTGGACATTGGCCACTCAATTTTATATGTCTAGCTAAAATTAACTGATCTGCATTGTATTGTAGTAGGGAATGTGGCACGGCATCACGTCGCATCCGTGATGGAACAATGCAGTTGAATAATTGGTTAAAAGTGCTACCGTAGATTTCGCGATATGTAAGGTACCGCAAAAAACATCAACAATATCTTCCCTGATAAATGAGGCATAAGACGTTGAAATTGGTGTCAAAAAATAAAAAAATAAAAAATGATATGAATCACTGCTAGCCAATTACGGCTAGGAAGAATCACCTATCGACGGTTGGAAAAGTGTGTCCAAATATTACTGGGAAAGAATAACTGCTGATGAATTATAGTGAGAGAACTACTCACCGTCGAGGAGTTATGTTGTGGTAAGTACAAACCGGCAGGGAATTATGGATGGAAAAGATGCCAAGAATTATTGTCAATTCCGTAAAGCTATCTAGGGGATCTAAAGGTTTGCGCTAGAAAATTACCGGGAGAAAAACAACAGATACTACCCATGGTAAAAAAGGTAGAATGTTTGTAGTATTGTTATTGTTCATGGTACTGTTTGTAGTACCATTTATGTCAATGTTTGTCGATGTGGCGTGTTCTAATCGGTCAAAAATAGTTGTCACGACACTGTTTATAGTATTATTACTGTTCATAAGGCTGATCCTAGTGGTAGTATCATAAGTAGTATCGTGTATGTCAAGTTGGCAAAAAGCTGATGTCGCACCTCAGTTAATAAAGAGAGAAGTGGTTATAGTATCATAGTATGATACAGTATCATAACAACACGTAATATTAGAATATTTAATGACAAACAGATAGATCTTGTACACTAGTTTGCATTGAGATTTTACAAATAATTATTAAATATAAGCCAACTATGATACCACTAGATGATACTGTGCATTAGGTAGATAGTAACATACACTAGTATCATACGCATAGTAAACATACACTAGTATCATACGCATAATACTAAATGTATGATACAACCACTATGACCAACCTAACCTATTTGTAGTACTATTTGTTGACGTGTTATGATTTGTCAAAAATAGCTCATGACCAGTACACGATGGACTGATGGCGTGGGTCAGTGTGGTGGCCGCAAACCCTTCATGCTTTAAATAATTGTTTTATTATATTATATTTTGCATTGCTCTTCATACAAATATCTTAACCAAAGGCGCTCTCAATTTTCTCTCCCCAAACTCAGTCATACTCAAACACAAAGAGGGATACGATTAGTCGATATTTCGTTCGTAATTAAAGGCCAATGGTCTTTAACATAGACAAATCTAGCCAGCGGGCATCCATACGGTTGTCTATCCATTGGGTGCGCCTGAACTATCGGATCGCGAATGAACGGAGCAGATCATCACTCGTGATTACCTCCTAATTGCGTGCATCCACTTTTTTCACTTTTGTGTTCACGCTTGTCCACTCTTTCAAACACGCGTGTGGTATCTTTTCTTTGTTTCTCTAGCTACCAATTTACACGCATGTATTAAATACGAAAACCGTTGACATCATCAGCATTTAAATGCAAAATCCGAAATTTAAAATATTTTGTAGCTCGAACCGTTTGTCTAATTTACACTACTGGAAAAACCATCTTCGTTTCGATCACTGAAAGCCCAGCAGTCCTGGCCCGCCACGAACCGCGATTAGTGCTGGAGCGGGGCAACAACTCTTTTCTGGGACTATTAGTCCCGGGTCGTATCACGGCCCGGGACTAATTGTCCATCACTATATATACAGCTCCCTGGCCAGCTGCCCTAAAGCATATGGTGGCCATTTTTCTCAAAGAAAGCAAGAGAGTTCATGCCATTTTTTTTCTCAAGATTTGTCAAGATTTAGTTTGCAACGCCTAAACCCAAAGATTTAAAAGGTTAGAACTTCATTCTTTCATCTCTTATTGCTACTTTAGCTCTATATAATGCTCTAAAAGTATAGAGATATGGATCAAATGCATGCATGCTCTAGAAGTAGCTAGAAGGATTTTGATATATATGTGTAACAAATTTTGATTAGGCACATAGTTACTGAAAATTGAAATGTGTAATTTTAGAGTTTCAGAGCTTAGAATGGAATGAGGTTTTCACTGATGGAACAATAATAAAAAACTCCACATTTATCATGTTGATTGTTTTCTCCAATTCACAAATTGGTGCATGTAAATTTTTCAAAATTCAAAATTAGTGCTCTAGAAGCTCTCAATATAACTTGTAATAATTTTATCATGTTGTGTAATGGTTTTTGATATACTTTTACTATAATGCAGATGGTCCGGGAATGGATGTACGGTACTGACCGACACTCTGACGAGTTCATTAATGGCGTGCATGAATTCATCCGTGTTGCTGATGCAAACAAGCACAATGGTTTTGTATTCTGTCCATGTAATGGATGTAGGAATCAGAAGGATTAATCTGACTCAAAAACCCTTCACAACCACCTGTTGAAGTCCGGCTTCATGCCCAGTTATAATTGTTGGACCAAGCACGGAGAGAGAGGGGTTATAATGGAAGACAATGAAGAATAGGAGGATGATGACAACTATCATGGTTTCCCTGAGTACGGAGATACTTCCATGGGGGATGCTGAAGGGGAGGATGAAGAAGAGACACATGATGAACCCGCTGATGATCTTGGTCGGACCATTGCCGATGCACGAAGAGATTGTGAAACTGAAAAGGATAGGGAGAAGTTCAATCACATGCTAGAGGATCACAAAAAGTTTTTGTACCAAAATTGCGAAAATGGTCTGAAAAAGTTGGGCAGCACACTAGAATTGCTGCGATGGAAGGCTGAGTGTGCTATACCTGACTCCTCATGTGAAAAGTTGCTGAAAATGATGAAGAATATGCTTCCAAAAGATAATGTATTGCCCGCCGGTACATATGAAGCAAAAAAGGTTGTCTGCCCTCTAGGTTTAGAGGTTTAGAAGATACATGCATGCCCTAATGACTGCATCCTCTACCGCGGTGAGGAGTATGGGAATTTAGATGCATGCCCGGTATGCACTTCACTTCGGTATAAGATTAGACGAGATGACCCTGGTGACGTTGAGGGCGAGTCCCCCCGGAATAGGGTTCCTGCGAAGGTGATGTGGTATGCTCCTATAATACCACGATTGAAACGCTTATTCAGAAACAAAGATCACGCCAAGTTGTTGCGATGGCATAAAGAGGAACGTAAGTCAGACGGGATGTTGAGACACCCCGCTGATGGGTCGCAATGGAGAAAAATCGATAGAAAGTACCCGAACTTTGCAGATGACGCAAGGAGTTTAAGGTTTGGTCTAAGTACAGATGGCATGAATCCCTTTGGGGAGCATATCTCCAGTCACAACACCTGGCCCGTGACTCTATGCATCTATAACCTTTCTCCTTGGTTGTGCATGAAGCGGAAGTTCATTATGATGCCAGTGTTGATCCAAGGTCCGAAGCAACCTGGCAACGACATTGATGTGTACCTAAGGCCATTAGTGAAAGAACTTTTACAGTTGTGGCACGAACCCGGGATACGCATGTGGGATGAGCACAAGCAGGAAGAATTTAACCTCCGAGCATTGCTTTTCGTAACAATCAATGATTGGCCTGCTCTTAGTAACCTTTCAGGACAGTCAAACAAGGGATACAATGCATGCACACACTATTTAGATGAGACTGCAAGTATATATTTGGAACATTGTAAGAAGAATGTATAGAATGAGCATCATCGATTTCTTTTGGCCAAGCATCCCTTAAGAAAGAAAGTCAAGCATTTCAACGGTCTGGCATGTCACCAGACGAAGCCTAAGGAGCGTACTGGTGCTGATATATTTGATATGGTCAAAGATTTGGATCAACTGGTAACCTTTGGAAAGGGTCCTGGAGGAAAATCTGTTCCGAATGACGCTGAAGGACACGCACCCATGTGGAAGAAGAAATCTATATTTTGGGAGCTACCATATTGGAAATTCTTAGAGGTCCGCTCTGCAATCGATTGTAGGGATTCGTAGCATGGAAAACAAAAAATTTCTATCGCATACAAACAAACAAGCCAAGATCTATCTACTAGATTGTAGCAACGAGTCGATGGAATAACTTACCCTCGAAGATTCCAAAGTGTTTAACGAGAGCGGATTCTCGTGGGTGATGTAGTCGTACTCTTCCCAATCTCAAGATCACGTAGAAGACCCTTCCGGCGCTGCGTTCCGGCAGCGCTCCCGCAGTCGGTCACACGTTCGGTACTCGACGAAGACCTTCCTCTCCCTTGTTCCAGCAGGCAGCAGAGGTTGTAGCACTCTCCTCGCGATTCGGCAAAGACAACCTGGCAGTACCGAAGTAGAGGGGAGATCTCGCAGGGCTTCGCCTTAAGCCGGAGCGAGTATGGTGGAGTATGAGAGAGCTGCTCGGCGATCTAGGGTTTAGACACACCAAGGAGGAAGTGCTAGAGCCGGCGGCTAGGGTTCCGGGGACCCCCAAGTCGGCGGCTAGGGAAAAACCCTAAGGGCGGCTATGGTGGTGCTGACTTCTAGGATTTGAGGTGAGGGACTTGTGTGCTCTAGGAGGGAGCCCTGCCCCTCCTTATATAGGTGGAGGGGCCGGCGGCCAAGGGGAGGGAGGGGAGTCCCTCCCCAACTCGGCTTGGGTGGTGCGCCGGCTTGGGGAGGAGGACTCCCTCCCCAACTCGGTTTCACCTCCTCCTCCTCTTTTCCACTTTCCAAATTTAGCCGTTTGACTTTTCAATTTAGCTATTTGACTTTTCAAACTAGTATTCGATTAATCCTTTATTTGGATCAGCGATGACACTTAGTATATGATACAATCATTCCAACTTGCAATGACACATTCATGTACCCCTTCCCCTCCGGAGTGCCGGACATTCCGGAACCTTCTAGAACATTCCCGATGAAAACACCGGAAACATATCCCAACTCCGAAACGGGACTTTCCTTATATGAATCTTATTCTCCGGACCATTTCGGATCACCTCGTGATATCCCGGATCCCATCCAAGACTACGAACAACATTCGGTCTCTTTCTCATAATACCATAACTACTCAAACAACGTCGAATCCTTAAGTGTGTCTCCCTACGGTTCGTGAATTATGCGGACATGATCGAGACACTTCTCCGAACAATAACCAATATAGGAATCGGAAATTCATATGGCTCACATATTTCACGATTACTTTGCGATCGAATGAACCACTTACATACGATACCAATTTCCTTTGTCTCACGATAGTTTACTTATCCGAGGTTATGATCGTCGGTATCTCCGCATACCTAGTTCAACCTCGTTAAGTACTCTTTTCTCGTTCCGTGATATGTGATCCCTTGTGAGCCACATGCTTGCAAGCTAATTGGATGACATTCCACCGAGAGGGCCCAGTATATCTATCCGTCATATGGATGGACAAATCCCACTCTTGATCCATGTGTCTCAACCAATACTTTCCGAACACTCAATGCCACCTTTATAACCACCCGCCATTTATGTGGTGTTTGATGTCATCAAAGCATCCATCCGGTAAAGGTGATATGCATGATCTCATGGTCGAAGGAATTAGGTTACTATGTATCAGAAAGCATATAGCAATTGAACTATTGAAATGACTTGATCTTTATGCTACGCTTATCTATAGGAGTATGTCCATCATATCATTCTCCTAACGATATGATCTTGTTGTTGATAACATCTCAATGTTCATGATAGGGAAACCACAATCATTTATCAACCAACAAACTAGTGATGTATAGAGGCTATACTAGGGACTTCAAATTAAGTTTACAAATCACACAAGTATCAATGTTTCCTTGTTAATACTATTATAGCATGAATGTAAACATTTATCATAAACACAAAGATATAATAATAACTACATTTATTATTGCCTCTAGGGCATATCTCCAACATCGATGTGATGCATGTGACGAATAATCTTTGCGTGAACCTGCTAGGCTTCTTGGGCGTGTATGGGAAGACAAAAGATACACCGGAAGCACGAAAGGACCATCAACGTATGAAATACCCAGATGGCCTGCATCCAGAATGGTTTAAACGTCATGCCAGCTATGCTCTTACCAAACAAGAGAAGGAAATATTTTTTGAATGCCTAAGCAGTATTAAGGTCCCGTCTGGCTTCTCGTCAAATATAAAGGGGATAATAAATATGGCAGAAAAAAAGTTCCAAAACCTAAAGTCTCATGACTGCCACGTGATTATGACGCAAATGCTTCCGATTGCATTGAGGGGGCTTCTACCAGATAATGTTCGAGTACCCATTGTGAAGCTATGTGCATTTCTCAATGTAATCTCTCAGAAGATAATCAATCCTGAAGATCTACCACGGTTACAGAATGATGTGGTCCAATGTCTTGTCAGTTTTGAGTTGGTGTTCCAACCATCCTTCTTCAATATTATGACGCACCTGCTGGTTCACCTAGTCGAAGAGATTTCCATTCTCGGTCCTGTATTTCTACATATTATGTTTCCCTTTGAGAGGTTCATGGGAATCTTAAAGAAACATGTTCGTAACCGTGCTAGGCCAGAAGGAAGCATCTCCAAGGGCTATGGAACAGAGGAGGTCATTGAATTTTGTGTTGACTTCGTTCCTGACCTTAAGCCGATTGGTCTTCCTCAATCGCGGTATGAGGGGAGACTGAGTGGAAAGGGTACTCTAGGAAGGAAATCAATAATATGTAGAGACGGACATTCTTACACCGAAGCACATTACACTGTTCTATCTTGGCAGCCCCATATATCAAGGAACACAAGAAAATCTTACGCTCCAACAACCCTGGAAAGTATGACTCTTGGATTAGAGATGAACACATGAAGAGTTTCGGCGGTTGGTTGCAACATCTCATCAAAAACAACACTCTTGGAGATCAGCTATACTTGTTGTCTAGGTCACCTTCTTCGACTATATCGACTTTCCAAGGGTACGAGATAAATGGGTATACATTTTACACGATATCCCAAGATAAAAAGAGCACCAACCAAAACAGTGGTGTCCGCTTTGATGCAACAGACAACAAGGGGTCAAAGACCACATATTATGGTTACATAGAGGAGATATGGGAACTTGACTATGGACCTACTTTTAAGGTCCCCTTGTTTCGGTGCAAATGGGTCAAGCTGACAGGAGGACGGGTTGAGGTAGACAAGAAATACGGAATGACATCGTTGGATCTCAACAATCTTGGGTACTTAGACGAACCATTCGTCCTAGACAATGATGTGGCCCAGGTTTTCTATGTGAAGGACATGTCTACCAAACCTAGAAAACGAAAAAATAAGAAAAATAATACATTAGACGATGAGCCAAAGCGCCACATAGTTCTTTCAGGAAAAAGAAACATCGTGGGAGTGGAGGACAAGACAGACATGTCAGAAGATTGTGATAAGTTCCATGAAATTCCGCCCTTCGCGGTGAAGGATGACCCAACCATCATGTTAATGAATGAAGATGCTCCATGGATACGACGGGATCAGAAAGGAACACACGCGAAGAAATGATATGTAATAATTGTAACATTTTATGAGTGAAGATGTTCCATGCATGTGTCCATTTTTATAGTGTTGTCTACAAACAATCTTGAGTGTGTTAGTCCGTTTGTGGCTGGACCGGGACTAAAGGAGGGCCTTTACCGATTCATACTTACCATTAAGATCTGGTCTCCAAAGCGTGATGTCACATATTAGGGAGTGCCTCTATGACTAGTTTCTCGGAGATCGGGAGGCCGCTCGGCATCTCCGAAAAATTGGCCAGTGGTGTCCCGCTCTCGAAAACCATCTTGCATCTTGTAACTTCTCTAACTAGATCAATACCTGGGAGCTAACTAATTTCATATATTAGGAGTGCCTCTGACCAGTTTCTCGGAGATTCCGGGAGGCTCCGTCAAGATCTCCCCGAATCGGCCGTAGTGGTGTCCTGCTCTCTAAAACCATCTTGGAGATGCCTCAAACTGGCCGGAGGACTGGACTCACAAGGATGCCTATTTATAGTACAAGCATCTCGGCATAATGTCGACACTCACGACATAATGTCGACACTCACCTATTATTAGTGACTCATCTTTAGTCGGTTGGTGTCTCCAACCGACTAAAGGTTCATCTTTAGTCCCGGTTGGTGACACCATCCGAGACAAGATACAAGCCATACGACATAATGTCGACACTCACCCCTATTATTAGTGTTGCTGGCCCGATCTGCGAATCCCTTGATCGCGGTTGGTTTCTCCAACGGACTAAAGATGAACCCTCTCTTTATATAGGCATTTCTCTATTTATTAGGTAACACTCAAGACATTTATTAATATTAAAACCGGACAAACCGGGACTAGCTAACACTCGTGACTAAAGCCGCCCCTTTAGTCATAATCATGCCTAGTCCTATAGTACGCAGCTTGTGGTCTTCATCGTCATCGTCATCATCATCGCCATTGTCACCGCCACTCGGGATCCTCGGCCCATCCATGGCATATACCAGGCCATTCCAGCCTCGGATTCACGGCGGGCGGGAGAGGGTCTCTGGAAGACGATGCCGCCACCGGGATGGTGTGGGGCTGGCGGGTGGACTCGTGGCACGAGGTGAGGATGGTCTCCCGGCGATGTAGCGCATCACTCCGATGATAGTACGGTTCGCCCACCATGCACGGCGGCCGTTGTGGTTCACCGGTGGTGAGCCATCACCCTCGTACTGGCGAGCTCCCTTTCACGCCTATTAGCGAAGAAGGCATTCCGGTGTCGTGGTTGTCGGGATCCCACCGGGATCCATCCGCCTCGGCGTGAGCTCGTGGTAGAAGTGGTTTGTGATGGCGCTGGCGTGCGGAACCTTGAGGGACAGGAGGACAGAACCCCTCCGGCCAAACATCCGGCGGCGGCGGTAGCCCGACGGACAAGGGTAGTTGGGCGCCTGCGCCTCGGTCTCCTCGAGGGTCGAATGGCCCGATGGCGTTGTCCATTGTTCTAAGAGAGGAAGGTGTGGATGTGTGGATAGCCATGGCACGATCACCCTAAATATAGAGGAAAGGCGGAAAACTTGGCGTGAAGCTTTGGGAAATGGCGGAAATATCTTTAGTCCGGTTAGTGACTACATCCGGACTAAAAGCTCTCGTAAAGAAAGGAAAGAGGAAAACTTGGCGGAAGAGGTGGGAAATGGCGGAAAATATCTTTAGTCCCGGTTTGTGACTACATCCGGGACTAAATGGATATTATATTATGATTCATTATATTTTTCTGATAATAATAGACATATTATTTGTGTTATTTGGATTATTACAATAAAAGATACGATTTTCCAAAGTTTTTATATTTGATTTGAATTAAAAAAAGAAAATTTACAAATGAAATAATTTATAAATGATGCAAACAGATAAATGGATATTATATTAAGATTCATTATATTTTTCTGATAATAATAGACATATTATTTGTGTTATTTGGATTATTACAATAAAAGATATGATTTTCCAAAAAAATTATATTTGATTTGAATTAAAAAAATAAAATTTACAAATGAAATAATTTATAAATGATGCAAACAGATAAATGGATATTATATTAAAATTCTTTATATTTTTCTGATAATAATAGACATACTATTTGTTTTATTTGGATTATTACAAAGGATATGATTTTCCAAAGTTTTTATATTTGATTTGAATTAAAAAAAGAAAATTTACAAATGAAATAATTTATAAATGATGCAAACAGATAAATGGATATTATATTAAAATTCTTTATATTTTTCTGATAATAATAGACATATTATTTGTTTTATTTGGATTATTACGATAAAAGATATGATTTTTCAAAGTTTTTATATTAGTTTTGAATTAAAAAAGAAAATTTACAAATGAAATAATTTATAAATGATGCAAACAGATAAATGGATATGATATTAAAATTCTTTATATTTTTCTGATAATAATAGACATATTATTTGTTTTATTTGGATTATTACAATAAAAGATATGATTTTTCAATTTTTTTATATTTGATTTGAATTAAAAAAGAAAATTTACAAATGAAATAATTTATAAATGATGCAAACAGATAAATGGATATTATATTAAGATTCATTATATTTTTCTGATAATTATAGACATATTATTTGTTTTATTTGGATTATTACAATAAAAGATATGATTTTTCAAAGTTTTTATATCGAGATCGAGATCGAAGCCCTTTAGGATTAGGGTTATTTTTTTTGTTTAAGTTATTATAATTAGGATTATTGTTTTTTCTAACCTGTTTAACTCTCTTTTTGTTATAGATAATTAAGTCATGGATCCATCCGAAGATCCTGGTCGCATCGGTGAAGGTTTTCTTCAGGGCATGATAAGAGGTGAAATTCCTCTTATTACGGGCACGGCCGAAGATATTTTGCTCGAGGAAGAGATATCCTCATATCTGAATCCATCCGGTGATGGACTAGAGGAAAACCAAGGGGAAGACCAGATGGACGAAGGGCAAACAAATAACAACAATAATGATGGCCCCTCGACAGGATCTGGCGAGGTTCATATATATATATATATAAAGTCTCGTGTTACCTCTATTCATTAACTGATTTAGATATATATTAATCACTCTCTCTTCTTATTTTAGCCCACCGGATCGAAGCAATCGACAGCTCGAACGAAACGAGGGCCGAACAAAAAGTTGGATGGTAATCAGAGGTTCACCATCGAAGAAATAGATGATGATGGTGAACCGATTGCTCCAGAGAAGCACCGGAGGATGTTTATAAATCAATGTGGGGTGCTTGTTAGGGACAACCTGACGATCACCATCCAAGAATGGAATAAGTCAAAGAAACCCGGTGAAGAATCCAACAACTATGTCACCGATGATGCCAAACATGACCTTTGGCAGAAGCTCATAGCGCATTTCATACTACCTCCAGAGTATGAGGAATTTGAGGTAGATGGTATTACCCCAAGGCCGGGTGGGCTTGAAAATAGAGCGAAAGTCAAGGAGTGGGAACTAAGCAACATGGCTGAACTGTACCGGAACCACAAGAAAAATTTATACGCGAAAAAGAAAACTCCAGACTTCAAAGGAGTAAACGAGAAGTTGAGAGAACAGTGGCCCGATTTTGTACAGTACAAGCAATCTGATAAAGCAAAGGCAAAGTCGGCAAAGAACGTGTTAAATGCTGCCAACAAGAAATACCATCATAAAATGGGGACAAGTGGCTACAAGAGTGCCATCCCTAAGTGGGAAACTATGGAGAAGGATATGAGGGCTAGATGCGTCACTCCTGGTACAGATGGATGGCCCGAGAGGTCAAAGCACTGGTGGTACGGGCACGGGGGATCCTTGGACCCAGAAACAGGAAAGACATTATTTCATGATAAAATTCTAAAACCCTCCCAAGACCTTATTCAAGCAATGAACGATGCTCAATTGGGATTGTTCCGTCCCGAGAGAGAGAGAACGACGAGCTGACACACGCCCTAGGGAATCCTGAAAAGGGAGGACGAACACGAGGCAAAGGCGTCGGTGTCTCGTGGAAGAAAGGGTTTCCTCATGCGATGCCGATTCTGAAGCCGTCGAGAAAGAAGGAAGGAGGCATCGGATCTCCAGGGTAGAGCAGGACCTAGCTGATCTGAAGAACCTCATGCATGAAATTAGCCAAAGGCTGTCGTCGTCAACTCACCCGCGGTCTAATGATCCTGCATTGGATCTTAGCCAACGGAGAAGCAGTGTGGCTTCCACGGAGGTCCGTGCTGATGATCAAGCACTGTTGGATGATGCACCGGCTCCTCACTACCCCGTGGATGATGTCAGAGAGATGGCACAATGTGAGCTACATCAGCCAATGAACAACTTGTCCTTCAAGGTGGCGATCGGCACTGCTTTACCTTGCCTACCTGTAGCACTCCACCATTCACTTCCGATTCCACCAGGCTATGCTCGTGTCACGGTGGATGACATAGTGGAGGATTTTGCGGACCTAGAGATTGAAATCGCTACGCCTGAAGGCCTTACGAAAATAGGAGATTTCAAGTGCAACAACATTCTATGGAATAAGAAGTACATCAAGTTTCCAGGCTCGGCGCCAAGGCCACTGACTCCAAGGAATCCAAATCCACCCCGCATCGAATATCGTCAACCTCCAAGTCCACCCCAACCTGATTATCGCCAACCTCCAAGTCCACCCCAACCCGATTATCGCCAACCTCCAAGTCCACCCCGCCCCGCTGACGATCGCCGCAGTAGGAGTACATCAACTCGATCTCCGCCTCCGCCTCCGCCTCCACCTCCGTGCAATACTACTACCTCGTCGAAGAAACAGAAGTTCGACGGTCCCCCATGCCCCACATCGAAGAAAGGTCAAACGCCGAAGATAGTCGATATCCCGCCGGCTCTTTCAAAGAGACCTTATGACAAGACCGACGAGGAAACTAACGCGGATGTGGCTGCCCAAGTTAAGGAGCATTTTGCACCCAAAAATCCTGAGCCAAAGCCGGTATATAACGAAAAAACAAAAAAGTGGGCTAAGTCCTTTCTTGAGCAACCATCCCAGATATCGATGAATCTGGAATCAGACTATGACCGAGAGATTATTAAGCAAGCACAGAATAAAAAAATCACAAGTGCAAAAAGCGGGAAGCAAGTTGCCCATCTCGAACCTGAAGAATCAATTCGCCCGCTCATTAAAGTCATTTCAGACCTCGACAAGGCCTTCAGAGCTGAAATGGATATGGGCATGCAAATAATGGACCCTAGAGCCCGTAATAATGCTGCACTTATGAGAATCACTGTATCGGAGGCCAAAGCACTTGCTAACGAAGCAAATATGTCTCTTGGTCAATATTTAGGCTATGAAGATATGCGGTGGGTCGAGATAATGCGGCGGTATGTCCAAGGCAGCCTCTAGTCGATAATGAGGAGCTCGCGTCTATCCACACATATGCGAAATCTGCATGAATGGTACATGTCAAAGCGAAAAAAGCATCATAAAGATTGGTTTCCGGTGGGCGTTAGAAAGGAGCATCACTTCAAACCATACTCGATCTGAGTTCAAATGACCGAACTGTTTAGGTTATACAACCAGCGCTCCTCGACAAATCTATCATTGGTTGCTACCGCTGTAAGTTATTTTTTCTATAATTAAGTTTGTAGCTTTAGCTCGTTCATTGCATTTAATATATTATCCTAACTATATATCCTTTTGTATGATGATATTATATTCGCAGAATGAAGATGCTTAAATGCAAAAGAGCTAGAAGATACGCGTTGGGTTCATTGACCCATATATCATTAATGAATATCGTTAAAGAATCACCCCAAAGACGTGGAGGAAGACCTGTCCGTGTTCTTAACGAGCATAATTTTGTTAAGGAAATACTATTTCCTTACAACTTCAAGTGAGTGTTTATATCTTGTACACATTTTATTTTTGCTTCTCGATGAGCTATGCATGTATGCTTATGTAAATGTCCATGATTCCACTGGATCTTGCTAAACATTCATGTTGACAACTCCCTAGTTGAAGTCCACGACTCATTAAGTTGGGACCAAGAGAAGTGGAGCGACATGAAAGCAATGCTCCATAAGTAATTTCAATCATTATCGCATTATATCATCCTCTTTCATTCATTTCCTGATATCAAGTAACTAATAACTCCTTTGTTCATTTTCTTTGCCGAGCAGGTGTTGGACACGGTTCAGACAGAAAATACCAGGTCCATTCAAAGAGGAGCTAACTTATAAAATGGCGAAGAGTTTACAGCAGCCACCGGGAACTCATTTATGTGGATACTATGTCTGCGAGTACATCCGCGTGTTGACCAGTGAGCGGAAAGTTGACTCACATTATATTTATGATTTGCGAGAGAAACTAGAGCCAGACCAGCGCATAAGAGCAATTCAAGAGGAGCTGGAGGGATTTATGATGAAGGAAGTCCTTGATGTACATAGAGAGCATTATGCGGATGAAGTGGAACTCGATTTGCCTTAGTCATCTCCATGTAGCTCATATGATATATATATTCATCAATGACCATGTAATTTCAAAACATTTCTTCCTTTTGATATGATTGATTATATGTATGCTTGCAAAGGATCGATCTTATATAAATGCATCGACGTGTAGTGTGTATGTAGTAGCGTATAATATGTCTACTGAAATATATGTTTGTTATAGTGAAACACAAAACGAAAAAGGAACAAAATGGCAAAAAAAAGGAAATACACAATCTCTGCCGCGACAGACAAATGTGGTGTTTCTCTGCCGCGGCAGGAAACCTTTTAGTCCCGGGTCGTGTTACCGCCCGGGACTAAAAATTCCACAACATTGAAACGACCACGTGGCTGTTATCGATCATGAGCATTGCGAGCCGGGACTAGAGGGGGGCCTCTAGTCCCGTTTTCGTAGTCCCGGGCCCAAAACCGGGACTAGAGCCCGCTGCGGCCTGGGACTGGAGGCCCTTTTTCCACCAGTGATTAGGATCCGTTTTAGTCATTGGACTAGTCGCGGCGAAAATTTTAAGAATAGTGGCCCCTCCTAGACTCTGCCCTCTTGGCCTCCGCCTCCTCCCTCTGGCGCTTCCTCCACTTCTTGCTTCCCAGTCCCTTGACCTTGGGCACCTTTGGCTTGATCTGGGGCATACGACCCTCTTTGATGACCACCTTCTAGAGGTTGCGGAGGTGAAAGCCAAGCGCCTTGTGCTTGGATCTGAAGGCGTTGACGTACCTGGACTGGCGCCAGGTGGTCACGTCCTCGGCATGCTTCACGAGGGAGTTGAAGTCGGTGACGAGGAGTCTCCTGTTGTAGAAGGTGCACCTGTAGACGTCGCCGACGAAGTAGTCGTCGTACTGGCCGGAATTCAGCCTCCTCAGCACCTAACGAGACTTGGTGAGCTTGGACTCATCGTCGCTGTAGACGTCGCTGCTATCCACCTGTTGAAAAAAACAGTAGCATGCAATAAGGACATGATTGAGATACCTTGATTATCGAAATTTATTATTTGCATAAATTAACCGATTGAGATTTCCTAATTATTCACATAAATTAACCGAGTGGGTTAAATTACCCAATCTCCAAATCTCAAACAAAATTAAATACTGATCCCAACTACAGATCATCGCTAATACTAACTAGGGAATCCCTTAACTACAACTCGGAGGACAAATAAAATATGATTGAAATACTCGAACATGGGGATTCATCAAAATACGGGATATAACACAAGAGGTTTAGCTTCTTTAAAAATACTTAGCATCCAACGATTGAAATGATGGGGTTCGTTGCATAGAAAAAAATTCCTATGGTTGCAACTGCGAAGATCAAATCTAGGCGATACTTGTAACGGTTACAGATGGACTCACCCTCATAGATCTTAAGCGGGATAACGTCCCGCAAACAAATGTGGTTGATGTAAAGTGTAATGACCATCCTCAAGTACATGCAGACGATCAGCGCTATAACGTGAAGCTCCTCCATAATCGTTCACACATACGGTGCGCCGACGACTCCCGAACCCTTGCTCCGGTCGGGCAATGAAAGTAGCGGACCCTCGGGAACTCCAACAATGCTACAACATCGTAGTGGTGGTGGAGTGGAAGGTTTTGAGTAGGGATTCGCCTAAGCACCTCGCTCGTGGCAATGGACAAGCTAGCAAGGGGGGAAGATGCCATCCAAAGGTCATATGAGAGGAATGAAGAATGAGTGTATGTGGAGAGGAGGATGAGACCACCTCCTTTTATAGGCTCCATGGGGCTGCCCCCTCCCCTCCTCTCATTCAATCTCTATTAAAGCACTTTAATTCCCTTAAAGGTCCATTAAAACACTTTAATTCCCTTCAAGGTCTTTCCATTAAAGCACTTTAATTCCATTAAAGCATTTTAATTCCCTTAAATGTCTATCCATTAAAGCACTTCAATTCCATTTTAATGCAACTCAATTTAATGAACACATTAACATTTTGATCCCTTTGCTTTGTATCGATATCCCGATACTATTTCGACAAATTCGCCAGAATAATTTTCCACGATGTCCATTGATTTCCCATGTGTTTCCTATTCACTCAAATGTGTCGGTTTACCTTAAGTGTGTCTCCGTATGGGTTCGAGAACTATGTAGACATGATCGATACTTTCTCCGAGCAATAATCATTAGCAAGACCTAGAGATCCATAACAACTCCCACTAGTTCCATGAAAATTAGATGATCGTCTGAACCTCTTTCGCTCTAATCAAATTCCTTCTCTTTCGCTATATTTTACTTGTCCGAGATCCGATCACTTGGTATCAACCATACCTCGTTTAATCTCGTTCCTGAAAATTACTCTTTTCTCGTTCTTGTGACATGACATTCTAGTGATAAAATCACTTGCTTGCAAGGCTATGTCAATGTGATATCACCGAGAGGGCCCTGAGTATATCTCTCCATCGTCCGGATGGAAAAATCCCACTCTTGATCCATGAGCCTCAACTAACACTTTCCAAATAACCGACGACACCTTTATAATCACTCTATTATGGTGTGATGTTTGATATAATCAAAGTACTCTTCCGGTGAAAGTGATTGACGTGATCTCATGGTCTAAGGACATTGAGTTACTACAAATGTGATAGCAATTTAAACTTGATGACATGATCGTATTGCTACATCTAGGTGACTATTCATCATATCATTATCCATTGATATGACCCTGTTATTAACAACATCCAATGTTATCATCAGAAAATATTTGATCATCTGTTAATCAACAGGCTAGTATAAAGAGAGGATTTACTAGGAACCTTATCTGTTTATAATTCACACATGTATTATTGTTTACTTATTAATACAATTATAGCATGAAAAATAAAAATTTATCATAAACATGGAATAGCATAATTACCAATTTATTATTGCCTCTCGGGCATATTCCTTCCAGTCTCCCACTTGCACTAGAGTCAATAATATAGTTTAAAAAACTTTGCGCATTCAACACCTATGGCACTTTGGTGTTGTATATACGCATTTGCTAGTGGTAAACATAATCCCTGGATCTGACATTTTCAGGTCTGTGTGTATTTGCATGTCTTTCCGTCTCTACGTATCACTCATTCTATAATGAGATGGCATTGTATAATTTTGGTGAGACCTTAGTTTCTTGGGATTTAAAACATGTTGATATAATTTTCATTCAATATATCTTCATAGTACTAGCCCATCAAACCACACCTAGTTCCTTTGCTGCTACTATAGTAGTCTTGTACTTAGCCTTTCGTTGTAGTATCCGTCACAATGTCCATAACTTTGGAACTCATCCAAATCCATCATGGAACTTTCTTCCATTACATTGTGCCACCTTAACCTATAGCCTAAATTGAGATAATATTAATTTGTATCTTGTGACAAAACTAGTACCTATGTAACTCTTGACAATGATCTATTTTTATAGTTCCGTAAAACCTTATAATGAACTACACTTTACAATAAACTATTTGTCACTTCTTAATACGCCGTAAATGTATCTATAATTTTTGATGTTCCATGCTTGTTTAGTATCAACTTTGATATGCCTTGTCTATACTTTGAGGTATTTTTATACATTTTTTGGGACTAACCTATTAACAAGATGCCACAGTGACAGTTGCCAGTTTTCTGCTACTTTTGGTTTCAGAAAAGCTAGTAAGGAAATATTATTGGAATTGGACGGGACAAAAGTCAAAGTCAATATTTTACCGAAACAAACACAGAGACCGAAGGGCGACCGAAGGAGGGACACGAGGCCGCCACACCCTAGGGTGGCGCGGGCCCCCCTAGGGTGCGCCACCACCTGGTGTGGGCGCCTCGGGTGCCCCCTGCCTCGCCTCTTCGCCTATAAAATCCCCCGATGCCAAAAACCTAAGTACCCGATCATATCTCCACAAAATAATCCGTAGCCACCGCCACCATCGTCCCTAGATCGGGGAGATCTGATGCTCTTCCTGGCACCCTGCCGGAAGGGAGAGATCATCCCGGAGGCCTTCTTCATCACCATGCTAGCCTCCGGTATGATGCGTGAGTAGTTCAATCTTGGACTATGGGTCCATACAGTATCTAGATGGTTGTTTCTCCTCCTTTGTGCTATCATGTTTAGATCTTTTGAGATCCATTCATGATCAAGATCATCTATTTGTAATCATACATGTTGTGTTTGCGTGGGTCCGATGGATATTGAAATACTATGTTAGATTGATTATTGATTCTATCATGTCTGTGTTGTTTGTGATCTTGCATGCTCTCCGTTGCTAGTAGCTATCTTGGCCAAGTAGATGCTAGTGACTCCAAGAGGGAGTATTTATGCTCGATAGTGGGTTCATGCCTCTACTGAATCTGAGGAAGTGACAGAAATCTCTAAGGTTGTAGATGTGTTGTTGTTTCTACTAGGGAGAAAACAACAATATTTTGTTCATGGAACAATTATATTGTTTACTTTACACACATTGCTTAATGCAATTATCCATTGCTTGCAACTTAATACTGGAAGGGGTTCAGACGATAACCTGAAGGTGGATTATTAGTCATAGATGCAGTTGGATGGCGGTCTATGTATATTGTTGTAATGCCCAATCAAATCTCATAGGAGTCACGATGTCTAGTATTTGCATTGTTATGCCTTGCTCAGTCCTATCAATTGCCTCGCTGTAATTTGTTTACCCAGCATGTTATTTATCTTAAGGAGAACACCTCTAGTGAACCGTGGACCCCGGTCCAATCATTACAATTGATACATCATCTACTGTTACCGTTTACCTTTTACAAACAACTACTATCTTCCATACTATACGTTTAATTCTTTGTTTTCAGCAAACCAATGAGATTGACAACCTCATTGTAAGTTGGGGCAAAGTCTTGAGTTTGTATTGTGCAGGATTCCAAGTTGTTAGCAACACCTTTGTAACATCCCAGCATTTAGGAACCAACGAAGGGTAGATTTAGGAATCTGTGCAATTGCATGCATTCATCTGTAAAAATGTGGGTAAATTTTTCGCCAAATAAAAACTTAAAGTGATCAAAGTTTCTTTCACTCTTTAAGTTTAGGAATAGCCTTGGAGAATGATCGTTATAAACTTTGACATGATATTTATAGATTAGTGTGTTTTGGGGAAAGGAATTTGAATTCAAACTTAAGAGTTGGATTTATATTTTTAAAAGATTAAGATTATATTTGAGTAATATTATTTAATCAAGAAATAATATTTAGTAACTCAAACTTTAAATAACATAACACAATCAAGTAAATGAATATTTATTCCATATATTTATTCAATGAATAAGTTACAAATGTAACTTATGAAGTTGATAAAGAATCTTTACAATAGTAAATTATAAAAGGAGGAATATTTACATATTGAGAAATATTAGAATCTTTCTTACAAAAGAATAAAATAAAGATTACAAAAGAATAAATAAAGATTACAAAGGAAATATTATATAAAAAAGAAAACCTATTCTAATCTTGAATCTTCAATTCTTGTACCTGCAAAACAAAGAACAAACAAAAAGAAAGAAAAATAAAGGTTAATTTATTTTTACTCTCACTAGTGAACAGTTAGATGCACTGTTCCACTTATCCTCATTGAGTAAATCTTTAGGGGCAAGTTTCACCAATATGAAAGAATTAAATATTTCATAATTAATAAGCCATAAGCCAAATGATTCCAATCAGTAATAGGGGCAAGTTTCACCAGGCAGATAAATGTAATCAGATAAAAGGTAGATCATTCCCCTGAGCATATCCATAAGGATGCATCAGGCACACAAGCAGCTTACACACCTAAATGCATGGTGTGTGTTATCAACGCAGCCACAGCTGCCCACACAAGCAAAACAGCTCAACACAGCCGTGGGCAAGCACCATGTCCTTGCACATACACATCAAGCATCAGCAGTGTAGCCACAACAAACCAAACCAAACCAAACCAGCCATACACCAGATCATCCCAGTACTCACTAAGATGGTGACATAAGGAGGGGGTGGATCAGGTGGATAGCAAGGACAAGGCCAAGCTAACAGAAACCAGAAGGTGGATAGCAAGATCAAGGACAAGATCCAGGAGCTGGAAGTAGTAGGAGCAGCATCACGAGAAGAACCAGATCAGGCCAGCAACACAACCAGCAAGATCAAGCCACCACATCAACCAGTTACAACACCAGCAACTCAACTGTTGTGGTGAGTATTATAAAACCATCACATGATCTGTCTATCTAAGTTAGATAAGAATTCATGTGTTGTCTTATGTTAAACCACTCAGAAAGCACCCAAGTGGGGTGAATCCATCATAGAGGATTTTGAATATTAAAGTCATAGCCATAAGAAAACCATGCAAGTAAAACTAGGATCTCATACCAACATCACTGATCCTGGATATAAAGGCCAAATCTTATAATCCAATATAATCATAGTCAAGATTATGAACTCTGGGCACATCTATTAAAAGAGTAGCACCCCAGAATCCATAAATCTTATGGATCCATGCAAAACCATTAGCACACCAATCATTTTATCAAAGGGATTCCATAATAAGTAACTGGTATCACTACCAGAACAGATCTATGAGAAACAGCAAGATAGGAACCTAGTTCCTAAGCCTCTGACCAACATCATAGGCACTGATGTTTAAAGAAAGAAGTTTCCAACTTATCGTTGGCATTAATCCAATCTTAATCATTAACAGAATCAAGCCAAGTAGTAGAACCTAGATTTTTGTGCCATTTCAAGATGGTGTCACAAGAGCAGATTCTAAACCAAGCAGATTAAGTATCTAGCTTTCATAGATAAACTGACAAACAACAAGTCATCATTTTCCTGGTATCAATCACCAGGAATTATTTCCAATTTTATGTATACAGAACATCACTGTAAGAAACTAATTAACCTCAATCTAGATATGAATCCATAAGACAACAATTACAGATACAGTGAATAAATCACTATCAATAACCAAATCATGACAGTAGTGAACTTACAAATCACTAGGATCCACAAGTAATGAGGCCACAGTAGCACTATCATTTGAACCATATCAAATTACCCACTGGAATTAGTCTCGTAAGCCACTAGCATCATAAAAATTAACTGTAGACAATGATCAACATAACCACCATACTCAAGGATCAGCACTACTTGATCCAATTCAGCATATATAATACCAACAGAGGGATGAACCCTAATCAGGAGATGAACCCTAATCAAGGCATGAACCCTAATCAGGGGTAGCCACTTGAAACACACATGATAGGGTGGTAGAGTATAGAGAGCATGAGTGGGAAGAGAAAGAAAACTTACTAGAGGTTCTAGCTGTGGTCGAGAAGAGGAAGCAGAAGGAGTCGATGAGCATGACGGCACGGGGAGCACCCCAAGGGGCGCTGTAACCCACAACGAGCCGAGGCAGCGACCACAGCAACGCTTGAGGGCAAGCAGCACCACCCCAACAACATCAGAACATTCACAGCACCACGAGCGCGGCGGCGGCGGTAGCACCAGCACCACCCCAAACCCTAGGTTTCGGGGCGGAGCCAGCCTAGCCACAGGAGATCCCCAAATCCAAATCTAAATCGACTAGATGAAGGAGCAGGGCCAACAACCACACCATACACCACGATAGCGGCCGAGGAGGACCACAACGGCGTGAATCGCCCGGCGGTGGCATCGGCGACCACGTGGTCGAGGAAGAAGGAGAGAGGGGAACGAGAGAGAAGGATAGGGAGAGTGGGCTGAGAGGGGTAACCCCTTCGGGGAGCCTTTTTAGTTTTGATCACTTGGGCCAAAACGGCCCAATAAGCCCAACAAAGCCAGCTCAACAACCTAAAGAAAGTTTTAATAATTACGAAAAGACCAAAATATCCCTGAAATTAAATAAATTCTATAAAATAAAAGTATAAAAATTATAAATAAAATATTTTTAGATTCACAATAATCCACTCTATCAAAATAAATTAAGAAATAATTTTTTTGCATATAATTTTTATCAAGAATTTTATAATGTATGTATTCCTTATGGAAGTTTATAAAATTAAACAAAGAAGATAAAAATAAATAAAAATCACTTTTATTATATATTAATATTGTACTCCCTCCGTTCCTTGATATAAGGTGTATAGTTTTCTTGCACGAATATTAGCGCATAGGGTAAAAGGAAAAAAATCGATACTTTTAGATGTTAATACATGTAGGTCACCGATGTGAGAATATAGGGAAATATGGAAATCTCGGTATCTCATCTCTACAAATCAGTTTGACTCCTAAATTATGTAAAAAAATCCCACAATCCCACTATACACCTTATATCAAGGAACGGAGGGAGTAGTATTTTAGAAAAATACTAAATAAATGTTTAATATCATAAAATAAATCTTTGTATTTAAATGATAATTCTTAAAAGAATTATTAAATAAATAAAAATCAAATAAAATAAAATAAAATAAAAATACAATATTCAATAAATATTAATATAAATCCTTTAATACTTAAAGGAATTTTTGTAACTAAAATAATGGGTAGAACACACAAAAATAAATAATGCATTACATTACTTTGCATAATCATTTTGCCTCTTTAAATATTGTCCTTACTGGGCAATAATGATGATTTGTAGACATAGAAGCTCAAGGTCCAGTGCAAGCATCCGACTTCACTACCTTGCAGTCACAAGGCAAGTTCATCACTTGCTCATGTCCTTTGAAGAGTCATTATCAAAGTATTTGCAAATTGTGTCTTATCATCTATACTCCAAAGAAAGAAAATATTATTTTCTCAAGTAAATAAATCTTAGGTATTATCCTAAGTGATGATATAATGGAGCAATAGAACTTAGGTTTCTATTTGCAACAATGATGATCAATTAGGGACTTAATAACCCATGGCATCAGTGATTCTAGCGTCGTATATTACGCGTTAACCATGAGATTTGGAATGGGACAGAGAAGTCAGTTGTATCTTCTTCCTCTCGCATGTAGCCGGATGTTCAGGTCGTGGATGTTATCACTCGTAGCGTGCATATTAATTGGTAATTCATATAGGATATGCATCATATGGGTGGGAACCCTCAACATCCCACGATAGTTCTGGCATCTAACGGTCTGTACAAACCATTGCCGTAATTCAATGTGTGGGCATGGTGTACACCAAGGAGGCATGCAGGGTCGCTAAGGGGGCAGTAATTGGCTTGGATCACCTACTGGGCCCCACATCATGGAATTGTGGACGGGAAAGTACGCACCGGTTGTGCAACAAGGAGTTGATCTCTCATGGGTAAAGTAACGCACCTCTGCAGAGTGTAAGAACTGTAACTTGTTACTCCCTATTCTGGGAAGGAGCTACGAACACGGCAGGAAAGAAACTCCATGAAAGTTCTGGTCAACCTGTGAAGGCTGATGGTCATAGATTTTTATAAAAAAATCAATCTTTGAAGAAAGATTTACAAAAACTGCATAGTGCCAAGGACTTATAGTCCGAGGTGGTAGATAGATCATCAAACTTCCCACCTTGCATATAATGAACTTGCTGGGTAATGCTGTTACTCACCCTTTCCTTTGATACCTTGTTTAGACTCTGAAGATCCCGAAGGCACACCTATGTATGCAGCCGAATGCCAAGAAGATGTGTTCTACGAGGAGCGTGACCTATCAGGAGGTGTTGAAGGAGTGGATTACAAAATCCGCTATGGAGATGGCAATGAGTCAAACTAGTGCTCTAGTTAGTAGTAACGGACGGAGCCGAGCAGCATGAACCATATAGAATAAGCTGTTGAGCTCAACTCTTAGTTGGAGTTATTACTTTTAAATTCCACTGAAAAACTTTATATTTTGGTTTGTAAATTTAAATCTTTTTGAAGTCTTAAACTTCTGGTATTGTAATAAGGACCCGCAATGTTTCTGTTGTACCACTCTGAGGGATGTGATATTTACTGAACGGTGTTCTGTGAATGTCATGTCAACTTCTATAGTGTACTACAAATGTAGTGGTATGCTGGGCACCACAACCTTGGAGTTGTTTCCTTGCTCCTACTGGTTCGATAACATTGGTTTCATCACTGAGGGAAAACTTGTTGCTGTGCTCATCACACCTTGCTCTTGGGGTATCCAAACAAAGCTCTGCAATTGACTGAGCCGCGTCAAGATTTTATGGCGCCGTTGCCCGGGAGTTAAGGACAGCTTCACAAGGGGAGTTTCTCAGAACCACTCTCTTTACTTTGTTTTTGTTTTGCTTAGTTTATTTTGATTTGTTTTGCTTGTTTCTTTCTTTCAAAAATTACAAAAAAATTAGTTCTGTTTGGTTTGCCTTTCTTATCAAAAACATAAAAAATTTAGTTCAACCTATAGTTGTTGGTCTGTTATTGCCTTGCTTTGTCATGCTTTGGCTGTTTTCTTTGAAACTAGATCTTATTGGCAAGGTGGGTTCACAGAAGAACAAAAATATTATTATGAGGAACACCGTTTGTCACAAAAAGGGAAACACTTATGGGAACACATTGATAAATTGAATACCATTGCTAGAAACGTGTGCTCTACTTATAGTGTTACTTATTGCTTTGATAAATCTTGTTGCTGTAGGAGTTATAAACACCTCCCTTTTCAATGTGAGTATAATGATAATGTTACCATATCTTCTTATGTTTAGGGAAATTATGACATTTATGATGTGGAACAAATTGAAGAATTTATAGCTTGGAAGGGTGCATTCGAACTTGCTAATTTGCTTGAAAATACTGATGATGCACCTTATAAATATGATGTTTATGTTATACTTAAATTTTGCTTTGATAATTACAAGGAAGAAAATGGCTATATTCTTGAATATTTTAATAGATGCTTTCCACCAAAGGAAGATACTAATGCCTTGCAAGAGCCTATGGAAGAAGAAATTGCTGCAAATGAAAGCTCATTAGATGAAAAAGAGGAGGAGAGTGATGAACAAAAGGAGGAAGAATGAATTAGCTACCCATGCCTACCTTCTAATGAGAGTAACTCTTTATCCCTTACATTATTTGATTGTCCTCCATGATTACCAAAGGAGGATGAATGTTATGTTCCTGTGGATCCTTTTGAAATATCTACTATGAGTAAAGCTTGTGATAATAATTATGCTCCTATTATCTAAGATAATCCTTTATTTGTGCCTAACTTCGAAATGCATGGTACTAAAGAGTTTTGCTTAGAAAATGTTTATGATAAATCTCTAGATGATGGTCCTATATTGAATGATCAGTCACCTTGTTATAAAATTGTTAAAAGTGCGTTTGAAGGTTTTAATCCCACTATTTCTGAGCTTGATAAAAATTATGCGTTTGTAGATCACGAAGAGCGTACTCTAGGTGATAGTTATATTGTTGAGTTTGTTCATGATGCTACTGAAAATTATTACGAGAGAGGAAAATATGGTTGTAGAGGTATTCATGGTACTGAAACACCTCTCTATGTGCTGAAAGTTTTGAAGTTACTCTTTTTTTATCTTCCTATGCCTGTCACTTTGTTCTTTGTGAATTTTTTGCATTCAAGATTCCTATGCATAGGAAGTGGGTTAGACTTAAATGTGTTTGGAATTTGCTTCTTGATGCTCTCTTTTACTTCAATTTATATTTCTTATGTGAGCATCTTCTCAAACTATCGTGCCTAATTTAAAGGCGTTAAAGAAAAGTACTTCTTGGGAGATAACCCAATAGTTTTATTGAGTCTTGGAAGTTATTAATTCTGTAATAACCTCTCCTTATCTTTTTTATTTGATTTTTGTGCCAAGAATAACATCTAATGAGAGAGAAGTAATATTTGGGGAAGTTGCTGTCCCGAAACAGATTTTGATGCTTCATTGTAAAAATTCGTGAAAAATCTCTGTATGTCGGATTGAACTATAATTTTGTGAGTAAATGCCCCAGGTTGACTGCGCCGCGTCAAGATTTTCTGGCGCCGTTTCCGGGGAGTTAAGGACAGTTTCACAAGGGGAGTCTCTCACAACCACTCTCTTTACTTTTTTTTGTTTTGCTTAGTTTCTTTTGATTTTTTTTTCTTGTTTCTTTCTTTCAAAAAATACAAAAAAATAGTTCTGTTTGGTTTGATTTTCTTATCAAAAACCCCAAAAAATTAGTTCCACCTATAGTTATTGGTTTGTTATTGCCTTGCTTTGTCATGCTTTGGTTGGTTTCTTTGAAATTATATCTTCTTGGCAAGGTGGGGTGTAACATCCCAAAAATATAAAACAATGATCATCGTACTCTAATCACTAAAATTAGGGTTAACAAAAACTTTGATTAATTAAAATCATATGAATGCATGTGTGAATGTGATGATTTGATAAATGCATGAATGAACTTGTGGGATTAACGTAAATAGCAAGAAATAGTTTAAAGGTGAAAACAACATCATATAAAACATTTCCAAACAGAAAAAAATAAAGAGAAAATCAAAAACAAATCAATTAAGGCAAATGGTCATTTTTGCCAATCTTGCCCACTAGGTCACTTTGAGTGTTTCTAGTCCAAGATTTCAAACAGAAACTTTCCCAATTATTTTCACCCCTTGCTAGACCAAGTAAAAGTGAATCAAAGCCCACCTTTCAAACTTGCAGAAACAATTGGAAACCTCATTCAAATCACAATTCAAAATTGAATCTTTATCATATGTGAAGATCACACATTTTCAAAACCCAACCAAACTAGTGACCCTCGACTAATCCAACTAACAAGAGACTCCCTAGTATGTGCCTAGCAAACCCACCAAGTTTGAATCCAAAATTCAAATTTGAATTTCTTTCGGCCATTTCATCAAACACCTTGTCTGCAGCAAACAAACAAACACAAAACACTATAGTGTGCAGTAATTTTGGCCAACCTTGTTCCCTCTCTAGATCTCACTACACTATCAGTAGATGATCAAAGTAATCTAACTAGCTTTAGCACCACTGTGAGCTTGGAATAGCCATTAAAGGTGACCATGTCGAGCCTAACTTGCCACCCACATGTCGACAGCAGGATAGGAGGCACACCAAGCCTAGCAAGCATGTCTAGCAGGCACTCCACCGTCCACCTCCACTTCCTGTCCAAGCCTCGAGCACTGCTAGCCCCTGGACCACACAGCCCGAGCTCGCCCAATCTCTCTGCGTGCGAGCCGAGAGAGAGCCAGTGCGCCACCCTCGACCAGCACCCACAGACCGCGCGGCGCCCTCTCCGCTTGCGTGCGTGATCACTAACACTCCAGCACCCTGCCAGACATGCTCGTTCGCCGCAGCGCAACCAGGAGCACCCGTGCGCCATTAAAATCGCCGTCTGACCCGCCCAGAGCATCGACGCATTCCGACCGATCAGCCCCGCCCCACGCCTCACCACCACGCCGTTGAGCTTCACTAGGGAGCACAACACCGCCCCCTACCGTCGCCCATGCCAGTAGCACTCTGTGCCGTCGACCACGACGAGCTCAGCCCGCGCCCGTCGGTCCCCTTCAGCCATTATAAAAGGAGGCCACCCCCGCTCGTTTTCTTCACACTAGTTCACTCCCCACCTCTCACTAATCACACCCACTCACTCCCAGAGCAAGGCGAGCAGCGCATCGCCGGAATTTCACCGGAGTTCGCCGCTACAGAGGAGGAGAGGCGTCGTTGATTGGAGCCGCCCTAAGAGAAGTTGCCGGTACCAGGAGACTCGCCGTCGTCGACTTCGTCGTTTGCCCCCATCACCAACCCTCGCCTGAGCCCCGGTGAGCCTCCCACGACCCCCACCTGCCGCACTAGGGTTCTGTCTCGCCAGCGCTGCCCGACATGGACGATGAACCAGAGCCTTTCGATTAGAGTTAGATCGTGCGGCCTAGATCACCCCGTACCGCTTCGCCCCTCACTATTCACTGACGCATGGGGACAACCACTAAACCAGCCCGCGCGTGTGCTGTGCATAGTGGGCCGGCCCAGTTAAACCTCCCGCGCGACCCAACAATTCAAATTTAGTTTTATTCATTTAATTTCAAACCCAGTTTTGTACCTAGATTCAAAAATCAACCTAGCTCGATTCACTAAACCAAAATGCATGAAACCAATTTTGTTAGAAAGGTACTGGAAGGCTTAATCCAAGCCCGTTGGATTCAAACCAATTGGATTTGTAGATCAACCATTGTAAAAATAACAAGGCATAAGCTTTTCTGCATTTAAACATTTTTCAAAATTCAACCATAAGAGCTTTTGAGTTGATTCCAACTCTCAAAAATCGCATTTAACTATACCTTGCAGAATATATAAAAATATATAGGTTTACTTGCAGAAATAATGATCAAGTAATAAAAGAATGCCACATGGGCATTTCTAGTCACTTTAATTAAATAAAATAAAGAGGTTAAACCTTATTAAATTGTGACACCACTTTAAATCACATTCCCATGTACTGAAATATGTGGTGATGACATGTGTCAACATGATCCCATGTTTGAGTGGGAAATATTAAATCTTAAGTAGTTTTTCAATGAGTAGAAATTAATTTTCTAAAATAAAATAATTAAGACAAGTGCCTTAATCTTGTAATGTTAGTGATGATGCTAGATCATCAAGTGTGAAACTTTGTGTGATGATTGGAAATAGTTAATTATTGTTTGGTGATTGTGTACCTCGTATTTATTTATAGACGCTAGTACCGACCAAGGATACGAGGAGGAACGAGGATACTACAAGGAAGAAGGCGAGGAGAACTTCAACCACTGCTCTGCACAAGGAAAGCTAACACTTGCAACTTAGAAAGCTTGTACTGATATCTTAGCAAGCTACAACTTGCTTATTACTATGCCAACTATATGCCTTAAGCATATGTGATTATACCCACTTGATACCCAATCCTAGTTTTACTTACAAGATTAATACTTTAATTTCTGTATCAAAGATTTCTCTTATAGTTTACTTAGTGACTTGTAAGTTCTAGAAAGATAATTGAAGGTAGCATAAAGAGCATAAAATTTGGCCTAAGTTAGATAATCTTGATGTCATCCTAAGGCATGAGATTGAACTTAGCTAATCCCCACTTGTTTACCACCCCTCATGAGTCTTTACCCCCACCTATAGATGCTAGTGCTAAGCATAAAACTTGATCAAATTTAGATGGGAATACTTGGTGAAAATGGTTATGGAAACCTTAGAATGATGAGTCATTCTACTAAAATGTTTTGACATGTGTTTCCGAACACTAGATGATTTTGATGATGAAAATGTTAAGGCATGAGCCTTAGCCCTTTATAAAACTGATGGATGTCTGGATGCGATACCATTCCAATTTTACCGTAAAACCATAATACCCAAAATTTGGGTAGGGCTTGACTGGAAATTTATATACCTTAGTATGGGTTCCCTCGTGGCCAAGGTCTGAGCTGAGGCTACCTTGTGAAGATTGTCCACCTGTGTAGTACCCAAGATGACAGTTGGTCATGGTTGGGAGGCCAAACTCACAGGAAAGGTTCCTATACTAGGGCGTGTAACTGAAAGGTTAGGATTGATTATCTGCATACTGAGTATGGTGAATTCAGGATTTGTTCCTGACGGATGTATCGAATGTTGTGGTGAAAGTGCACAATCTCTGCAGAGTGTCAAACTATTCGAATATCCGCGTCCGCGGTTATGGACAGTTGGAGTGGCCATACTGTTCTATCGTCAGATGTTTTCGAAATGACTTGTGAAATGATTCATGACTTTGACTTGACCACAACAGAGTTGTGATATGAAATTCAAGTTCCCACTTAGGTGTATAAAACTGTCAACTAATTTTCTTGGCTTCTGAACTTAGTAGAGGTAAATCTGGCTTTTTGCAAAACAATCCTAGAGCTTAGTATATCCTATTCAAAACCACTTCACTTGTTAGTATTAGTTTGCGAGTACTTAAAGAGTACTCATGGCTTTGTCCCTGGCTATTCCCGTGGCCATACTATGAAGAGGAGTATCAGGATGACGAACCGCAGGAAGGTTATGACAAATAGCATCATCTCCCATCGCCAGCATTGCCTGTGACCCTAAAGATGGAGCTTCGCCTATGCTATCGTTATCTTTATGTTATTCCGCTGCTTGAATTGTATTAAGAACTGGATCATGAGATCCTTATTTATGTAAGACCTTATGTATGGTTTGTAATGGATGATGTACTATGATATCCAAATCTGTTATGTCTCGCAAAAATGGTAATCCTAGGATTGCGATGTATGGCATAACAGGCATCTGGGATTAAAAATCTGGGTGTTGACATGGGTTCACAGAAGAACAAAAATATTGTTATGAGGAACACTGTTTGTCACAAAAAGGGTAACACTTATGGGAACAAATTGATAAATTGAATACCATTGCTAGAAACATGTGCTCTACTTATAATGTTACTTATTGCTTTGATAAATCTTGTTCCTGTAGGAGGTATAAACACCTCCCTTTTCAATGTGAGTATAATGATAATGTTACCATATCTTCTTATGTTAAGGGAAATTATTACTTTTATGATGTGGAACAAATTGAAGAATTTATTGCTTGGAAGGGTGCATTCGAACTTTCTAATTTGCTTGAAAATACCAATGATGCACCTTATAAATATTTTGTTTATGATATACTTAAATTTTGCTTTGATAATTACAAGGAAGAAAATGGCTATATTCTTGAATATTTTAATAGATGCTTTCCACCAAATGAAGAGACTAATGCCTTGAAAGAGCCTATGGAAGAAGAAACTGCTAAAACTGAAAGCTCATTAGATGAAAAAGAGGAGGAGAGTGATGAACAAAAGGAGGAAGAATGGATTAGCTACCCATGCCTACCTTCTAATGAGAGTAACTCTTTATCCCTTACATTATTTGATTGTCCTCCATGCTTACCAAAGGAGGATGAATGTTATGTTCCTGTGGGTCATTTTCAAATATCTACTATGAGTAAAACTTGTGATAATAATTATGCTCCTATTATCTATGATAATCCTTTATTTGTGCCTAACTTTGAAATGCATGGTACTAAAGAGTTTTGTTAGAAAATGTTTATCATAAAGCTCTAGATGATGGTCCTATATTGAATGATCAGTCACCTTGTTATAAAATTGTTAAAAGTGGGTTTGAAGGTTTTAATCCCACTATTTTTTAGCTTGATAAAAATTATGCGTTTGTAGATCACGAAGAGCATACTCTAGGAGATAGTTATATTGTTGAGTTTGTTCATGATGCTATTGAAAATTATTACGAGAGAGGAAAATATGGTTGTAGAGGTTTTCATGGTAATAAAACACCTCTCTATGTGCTGAAAGTTTTGAAGTTACTCTTGTTTTATCTTCCTATGCCTGTCACTTTGTTCTTTGTGAATTTTTTGCATTCAATATTCCTATGCATAGGAAGTGGGTTAGACTTAAATGTGTGTTGAATTTGCTTCTTAATGCTCTCTTTTACTTCAATTTATATTTCTTATGTGAGCATCTTCTCAAATTATCGTGCCTAACTTAAAGGCGTTAAAGAAAAGTACTTCTTGGGAGATAACCCAATAGTTTTATTGAGTCTTGGAAGTTATTAATTTTGTAATAACCTCTCCTTATCCTTTTTATTTGATTTTTGTGCCAAGAATAACCTTTAATGAGAGAGAAGTAAGATTTGGGGAAGTTGCTGTCCCGAAATAGATTTTTGTGCTTCATTGTAAAAATTCGTGAAAAATCTCCGAATGTCGGATTAAGCTGTAATTTTGTGAGTAAATGCCCAAGGTTGACTAAGCCGCGTCAAGATTTTCTGGCACCATTGCCGGGGAGTTAAGGACAGCTTCACAAGGGGAGTCTCTCACAACCACTCTCTTTACTTTGTTTTTGTTTTGCTTAGTTTCTTTTGCTTTGTTTGCTTGTTTCTTTCCTTCAAAAAATACAAAAAAATAGTTCTGTTTGGTTTGATTTTCTTATCAAAAACACAAAAAAATTAGTTCCACCTATAGTTGTTGGTCTATTATTGCCTTGCTTTGTCATGCTTTGGCTGGTTTCTTTGAAACTAGATCTTATTGGCAAGGTGGGTTCACAGTAGAACAAAAATATTATTATGAGGAATACCATTTGTCACAAAAAGGGAAACACTTATGGGAACAAATTGATAAATTGAATACCATTGCTAGAAACGTGTGCTCTACTTATAATATTACTTATTGCTTTGATAAATCTTGTTGCTGTAGGAGGTATAAACACCTCCCTTTTCAATGTGAGTATAATGATAATGTTACCATATCTTTTTATGTTAAGCGAAATTATGAATTTTATCATGTGAAAAAAATTGAAGAAATTCTTGCTTGGAAAGGTGCATTCGAACTTGCTAATTTGCTTGAAAATACTGATGATGCACCTTATAAATATGATGTTTATGATATTCTTACATTTTGCTTTGATAATTACAAGGAAGAAAATGGCTATATTCTTGAATATTTTAATAGATGCTTTCCACCAAAGGAAGAGACTAATGCCTTGCAAGAGCCTATATGGAAGAAGAAGTTGCTGTAACTGAAAGCGCATTAGATGAAAAAGAGGAGGAGAGTGATGAACAAAAGGAGGAAGAATGGATTAGCTACCCATGCCTACCTTCTAATGAGAGTAACTCTTTATCCCTTACATTATTTGATTGTCCTCCATGCTTACCAAAGGAGGATGAATGTTATGTTCCTGTAGGTCCTTTTGAAATATCTACTATTAGTAAAACTTGTGATAATAATTATGCTCTTATTATCTATGATAATCCTTTATTTGTGCCTAACTTTGAAATGCATGGTACTAAAGAGTTTTGCTTATAAAAAGTTTATGATAAAGCTTTATATGATGGTCCTATATTGAATGATCAGTCACCTTGTTATAAAATTGTTAAAAGTGGTTTTGAAGGTTTTAATCCCACTATTTTTGAGCTTGATAAAAATTATGCGTTTGTAGATCACGAAGAGCATACTCTAGGTGATAATTATATTGTTGAGTTTGTTCATGATGATACTGAATATTATTACAAGAGAGGAAAATATGGTTGTAGAGGTTTTCATGGTACTGAAACACCTCTCTATGAGCTAAAAGTTTTGAAGTTACTCTTGTTTTATCTTCCTATGCTTGTCACTTTGTTCTTTATGAATTTTTTGCATTCAAGATTCTTATGCATAGGAAGTGGGTTAGACTTAAATGTGTTTTGAATTTGCTTCTTGATGCTCTCTTTTACTTCTATTTATATTTCTTATGTGAGCATCTTCTCAAACTATCGTGCCTAACTTAAAGGCGTTAAAGAAAAGTACTTCTTGGGAGATAACCCAATAGTTTTATTGAGTCTTGGAGGTTATTAATTCTGTAGTAACCACTCCTTATCCTTTTTATTTGATTTTTGTGCCAAGAATAACCTTTAATGAGAGAGAAGTAAGATTTGGGGAAGTTGCTGTCTCGAAACAGATTTTTGTGCTTCATTGTAAAAATTCGTGAAAAATCTCTGTATGTCGGATTGAGCTGTAATTTTGTGAGTAAATGCCCCAGGATGACTGAGCCGCGTCAAGATTTCCTGGCGCCGTTGCCGGGGAGTTAAGGACCGCTTCACAAGGGGAGTCTCTCATAACCACTCTCTTTACTTTGTTTTTGTTTTGCTTAGTTTCTTTTTCTTTGTTTTTCTTGTTTCTTTCTTTCAAAAAATTAAAAAAAAAGTTCTATTTGGTTTGATTTTCTTATAAAAACACAAAAAATTAGTTCTACCTATAGTTGTTGGTTTGTTATTGCCTTGCTTTGTCATGATTTGGCTGGTTTCTTTGAAACTAGATCTTATTGGCAAGGTGGGTTCACAGAAGAACAAAAATATTATTATGAGGAACACTATTTGTCACAAAAAGGGAAACACTTACGGGAACAAATTGATAAATTGAATACCATTGCTAGAAACGTGTGCTCTACTTATAATGTTACTTATTGCTTTGATAAATCTTGTTGTTGTAGGAGGTATAAACACCTCCCTTTTTAATGTGAGTATAATGATAATGTTACCATATCTTCTTATGTTTATGGAAATTATGACTTTTATGAAGTGGAACAAATTGAAGAATTTATTGCTTGGAAGGGTGCATTTGAACTTTCTAATTTGCTTGAAAATACTGATGATGCACCTTATAAATATGATGTTTATGATATACTTAAATTTTGCTTTGATAATTACAAGGAAGAAAATGGCTATATTATTGAATATTTTAATTGATGCTTTCCACCAAAGGAAGAGACTAATGCCTTGCAAGAGCCTATGGAAGAAGAAATTGCTGAAACTGAAAGCTCATTAGATGAAAAAGAGGAGGAGAGTGATGAACAAAAGGAGGAAGAATGGATTAGCTACCCATGCCTACCTTCTAATGAGAGTAACTCTTTATCCCTTACATTATTTGATTTTCCTCCATGCTTACCAAAGGAGGATGAATGTTATGTTCTTGTGGGTCCTTTTGAAATATCTACTATGAGTAAAACTTGTGATAATAATTATGCTCCTATTATCTATGATATTCTTTTATTTGTGCCTAACTTCGAAATGCATGGCACTAAAGAGTTTTTCTTAGAAAATGTTTATGATAAAGATCTATATGATGGTCCTATATTGAATGATCAGTCACCTTGTTATAAAATTGTTAAAAGTGGGTTTGAAGGTTTTAATCCCACTATTTTTAAGCTTGATAAAAAATATGTGTTTGTAGATCACGAAGAGCATACTCTAGGTGATAGTTATATTGTTGAGTTTGTTCATGATGCTACTGAAAATTATTACGAGAGAGGAAAATATGGTTGTAGAGGTTTTCATGGTACTGAAACACCTCTCTATGTGTTGAAAGTTTTGAAGTTACTCTTGTTTTATCTTCCTATGCCTGTCACTTTGTTCTTTGTGAATTTATTTGCATTCAAGATTCATATGCATAGGAAGTGGTTTAGACTTAAATGTGTTTTAAATTTTCTTCTTGATGCTCTCTTTTACTTCAATTTATATTTCTTATGTGAGCATCTTCGCAAACTATCGTGCCTAACATAAAGGCATTAAAGAAAAGTACTTCTTGGGAGATAACCCAATAGTTTTATTGAGTCTTGGAAGTTATTAATTCTGTAATAACCTCTCCTTATCCTTTTTGTTTTATTTTTGTGCCAAGAATAACCTCTAATGAGAGAGAAGTAAGATTTGGGGAAGTTGTTGTCCCGAAAATGATTTTTGTGCTTCACTGTAAAAATTCGTGAAAAATCTCTATATGTCGGATTGAGCTATTGAGTAAATGCCCCAGGTTGTTATCTAACTTTCGTTAGTTCAACAATTTTCGATTTGACCAACATAAGGTCTTCAAAAAAATCAGTTTTTACCTGCTGGTCTGTTTTGACAGATTTTTACCATTATTTGAATTTTCCTCTTGATTGGTTTCTTTTTGAGTTCTTCTTGATCACTTGAGCTTTTTAAAGGAATTGATACAGTAGCATGTGTTTTTACTGAAAGTTTTGTTGTGTTGAAACTAAACCCAAAGGTTTATTATCTTGAATGCACTAATGTTGCTAATGAAGATTGTGTGAAGTTTTGTATGAAAGAAATTTTCAAAGTGCAGGGAAAGAATGATGTGATGATATGAAGAATGGACAAAATCTCAAGCTTGGGGATGCCACCCCGTGTCACCCCAAGAAATATTCAAGAGGTACAAGCGTCAAAGCTTGGGTTTGCCGAAGGCATCCCCTTCTTCATCAATAAAAATATCAGGTCTCTTTCTAGACACTTCGATTTTTATTGTTTCATGCACTGTTATGTTGTTGTTGGATCATATTAGTTTTTTTTGGTTTTCGTTTTATTATTTTGCTTGAATAAAGTAGTTGGACCCCCGAGGGTCATGTATACGGGTGTACAAATTGAAGGTGAACATCAGCAGATGGAACGTGAGGCCAAAGAGAAGGCCGATGCAGATGGAGCAAATTAGGGAGCATTACCACCAGCAATGAGGCCGTTAATGGAGCAGAACTTTATGCAGTGCATGCAAATGATGCAACAGACCCAGAACAAGTTCATGGAGGAATTGATGGGACAAGAAAATCAAAAGGCCGCTAAAGGTGGAGGAGTGAGTCTTTCTGACTTCCAGAATGCAAGGCCGTTACCTTTTGCATCATCCCCTAAACCAATGGATGCAGATGATTGGTTAGTAGATACAGAGAAAAGCTTAAGACTATAGTTTGCAATGATGAGGAGATATTGAGGTATGCAACTCATCTTCTGACTGGACCTGCAGCATCATGGTGGGAGAATCAGTTGGCCATGTAACAACCAGGAAGAGAGTACACCTGGGAGGAGTTCAAGCAGAGGTTCCGTGAATATCATGTTCCGGAGAGTGTTATGGAGTTGAAGCGGAGAAATTTGAGGAGCTTCAGCAGGGATATACTAGTGTCATGAAGTATATCCGGGAGTTTAGAAAACTGTCTCGTTATGCTGAGGAGGATGTTAACATAGAGGAGAAGCGGAAGAAGCGTTTCCTATGATGGTTAAATCCATTTGTGAGAATGCACTTAAGGTTGGCTAATAAGCAAACTTATCAGCAGTTGCTGGATGCAGCAATTACTTTTGAAGATGACTACAAGAATGTCCAAGAGGATAGGAGGAAGAGTGCCACGAAGGAAACCAAGAGAATTCAGGGAAGTAAACCGAAACCCAATCTGGAGTTCAAACCCCGGAACAAGGCCTATGGTAATAATAACAATAAAAATAATAAAGGCAGTGGTGGAAATCAATCTAATCCTACAAGGAATGTTATTTGTAACATCTATGGAATTCCAGGGCATTTCCATAGGGAATGCAAAAATCATGTAGTGATCTGTTACAGTTGTGGTCAGAAGGGGCATATCAAGCCTAATTGTCCGAGAAAACCACCAGGAGGTTGGCCTTCCAAAGGAGGAGGACAAGCTAGTGGAGGAAATGGACAGCTCAATCGAGGAGGAAATAATGTCAAGAATAACAATGGCAAGAGGAACAGACCTACCGGGAAGCTGAATTGCGCAACCCTAGAGGAGGTGGATAATTTGGAGCATGCAGTGATAGGTACGCTCAATATCCTTACCAATCCCGACAAAGTTCTATTTGATACTAGTGCAACTACTTCATTCATTTCTGAAGAATCCTGTGATACGTTCGGGATTAGAAGGGCAACATTAGAAAACCCTATGACCGTAGTTACGACAGGGGGAAATGTGATTGTACGCCACATTAAACAAGATCAGGTTATCTCGATCTGTGGTTATACATACTTTGTAGACCTTCATGTGATTCCTTTGAAGGGAATTGCAGTAGTGGTGGGTATGGACTGGATGATGGAGCATGGGGCTCAGATAAATTGTGAGGAGAAAAATGTCACAATTAAAACTCCAAGTGGAGCAAGGATAGTTTACCAAGCAGATAAGCACAGTCATATCATGGTGGATCTGCAGTTGAACTCAATGAAAGAGGTCAAATTGGAAGATATTCCTGTAGTAAATGAATTTCAAGATGTTTTTCTAGCACAGCTACTGGGAATGCCACCAGATAGGGAGATAGAGTTCACTATTGATCTAATTCCTGGTACATCACCAATAGCTCAAGCACCCTATAAGATGGGGCCCAAAGAATTAAAATAACTCAAAGACCAAATTGATGAGTTAGTCAGAAAAGGGTTTATCCAGGAAAGTATATCCCCATGGGGAACACCAGTAATCTTTGTGGATAAGAGAGATGGTGGAAGAAGGATGTGTGGAGATTACAGAAATCTGAACAATGTTACTATAAAGAATAAGTATCCTTTACCAAGAATTCAAGATTTTTATGATAAAGTGAAAGGAGCCGGAGTATTTTCAAAGATCGAACTAAGATCTGGATACCATCAAATAAAAATCAAGCCCGAAGATGTTCCAAAAATAGCATTTGTCTCAAGATATGGACACCATGAGTATCTGGTTTTACCATTCTGTTTGACCAATGCACCAGCAATATTCATGAATCTGATGAACAAAATCTTCATTCCTTATTTGGATAAGTTCGTCATAGTCTTCATTGATGATATTCTGATATATTCCAAGGATAAGGAAGAGTATGTTGATCATTTGAGAATAGCATTGCAGACTCTAAGGGAACATAAACTTTATGCTAAGTTCAGTAAGTGTGAATTTTGGCTAGATGAGGTAGAATTCCTCGGTCATGTGATCAGGAAATATGGAATTGCTGTAAATCCATCTAAAGTTCAGTCAGTACTAGAGTGGACTGCACCAACCAATGTGAAACAAATTCGAGGTTTCTTAGGAATGGCTGGATATTATAGGAGATTCATTGAAGGTTTATCCAAAATAGCTAGACCAATGACCAAATTGTTAAGGAAGAATACACCATTCAATTGGGATGAGAAATATGAAGCGAGTTTTTAGGAATTGAAGACCAGGTTAACCACAGCTCCAATCTTAGCAGTTCCAGAAACAGGGAAAGACTTTACAGTATATTGTGATGCATCTAAAGAAGGCTTGGGTTGTGTGTTAATGCAAGATCATAAAGTAATTGCTTATGGTTCAAGACAACTGAAACCACATGGAGTCAACTATCCAACTCATGATTTAGAGTTAGCAGCAGTGGTTTTTGCGCTAAAAGGATGGAGGCATTTTCTTTATGGAGCCAGATGTGAGTTATACACTGACCATAAAAGTCTTAAATATTTCTTCACTCAAAAGGAGTTGAATATGAGGCAGAAGCATTGGTTGGAACTAATCAAAGATTATGATTTAACAATCAACTAGACTCCAGGAAAAGCAAATGTGGTAGCAGATGCTTTAAGTCGCAAAAGTGTAGATATTCAGCCTAGCAATCGGGAGCTACCAAAAGAGTTACAAATGGACTTGGAAAAATTAGAGCTTCAATTCATTAGAACATAGGTTCTTGGAGGATTGGCTACTATGCAGGTAGTTGCAGAGCAGGACAGTGATCTTAAGCACGGAATTTTTAGACATCAAGCAGAAGATCCTTTCATTGTTGAGGAAATTCAGAGGATATCTGAAGGGAAAAAAATCAGCTTTTCGCATTGGATATTATGAGTCTTTGTGGTTCCAAGATCGTCTTTGTGTTCCAGATGTGACTGGGATTCGATATGTCATACTCAGAGAAGCACATGAAACACCATATTCTATACATCCAGGAAGTACTAAGATGTATATGGACTTAAAAGAACTATTCTGGTGGAATAACATGAAAAGGGACATTGCTAAATATGTATCTGAATGCCATACTTGCCAAAGGGTGAAGGCTGAACATCAAAGTCCAGCAGGAACATTACAGCCTTTGGAAATTCCCGAATGGAAGTGGGAGGAAATAGGTATGGACTTCATCACAGGATTGCCAATGGCACCTAAACGGAAGGATGTGATATGGGTAATTGTGGACAGACTCACTAAAAGTGCACATTTTATTCCGGTAAATCAGATAATGCCGAGAAGTTACTAGAAGTTTACATAAAAGAGATATTAAGTAAGCATGGAGTGCCCAAAAATATCGTAACTGATAGGGGATCAGTGTTTACTTCAGCATTTTGGAAGCAATTACATGAAGAACTTGGTTCCAAATTAGATTTCAGCACAGCTTATCATCCAGAGACAGGAGGTCAAACTGAGAGAACGAATCAGATATTAGAAGACATGTTAAGAGCTTATGCATTAGATTTTGGAGGTACATGGGAAGATCATCTACCATTGGCAAAATTTTCCTACAATAATAGCTATCAGAGTAGTCTGAAGGCATCTCCATATCAGGTTCTGTATGGAAGGAAGTGTAGATCACCAATATGTTGGTATGAGCCTGGAAGAAGCAAAGAATTTGCGCCAAACTATATTCAAGAAAAACAAGATATCATTGATAAGATCAAGGATAGACTGAAAATAGCTCAGAGTAGGAAGAAAAGCTATGCTAATCAAAGTCGAAGATCTTGTCATCCAGAAGTGGGATACATGGTATATTTGAAAGTAAGTCCAATGAAAGGGGTTAAAAGATTCGGAGTTAAAGGAAAGTTGAGTCTAAGATATATTGGAACATTCCAGATATTGGGTCAGAACAGGACTATAGCTTATGCTTTAGAGTTACCATCAAGATTGGCTCAAGTGCATAATGTTTTCCATGTGTCACAACTTCGTAAATGTTTGAAAGTTCCAGATGATGCAATCACACATCAGGAGATAGAACTACAAGCAGACTTGACCTATGTTGAAAAACCCTATAAATTTTTGGAAGAAACCTGGAAATGGTTGAGGAATAGGGCAATTAAATATTGCAAGGTACAGTGGGAACATCACCCTGAAAGGGAAGCCACTTGGGAGAAACAAGAGGATTTAAGAAAATCCTATCTAGAACTATTCAGGTACATCTCAACAAACTTCGGGACGAAGTTTAATTTAAGGGGGGAAGTCTGTAACATTCCAGCATTTAGGAACTAACGAAGGGTAGATTTAAGAATCTATGATAGTGCATGCATTCATCTGTGAAAATGTGGGTAAATTTTTCGCCAAATAAAAACCTCAAGTGATTAAAGTTTCTTTCATGCTTTGATATTAGGTATAGTCTTGGAGGATGATTGTTATAGACTTTGATATGATCTTTGTGGATTAGAATGTTTTGGGAAATGAAATTTGAATTTAAAACTTGAGTGTTTGAATTTATAGTTAAAAAGGATTTAAAATTATGTTTGAATATTATGCTTTAGTCAAGGGTTAATAATTAGTAGTTCAAGCTTTATATAAAGAAAAACAATTAAGAATAAGAATGTTCATTTCAAAATCTTATTCAATCAATAAGTTACACAAATATAACTTATGGAAATGAGCAACAAACTTTATAATAGTAAATAAATAAAAGAAGAATCTTTATATATTAAGTAATAGTACAATCTTTATTACAAAAGAATAATTTTTTTTACAAAAGAGTAAAAAAAATAAACTTACACAAGAATAAAAAAGTATTACATATGACTAATATACAAAGAAAAAGAAAACCTAAACTAAAATCTTGAATTCCCAAGTCTGGTACCTGCAAAACAAACACAAACAAAAACAAAGAAAGTTAAGGTTAAAATTATATTACTCTCAGAATTGACAGTGAAGTGCACTGTTCAAGATTTCATCATTGAGTAATCTTTTAAAGGGGCAAGTTTCACCAATATGAAAGAATATATCTTTCATAATTTCAAGTCGTAAGTCAAATAAACAGCAAGGAGGGGCAAGTTTCACCAGCCAAGTAAAAGGTAACCTCATAAAAGTAACTCTCAAATTCAGAACCTATGCACAAGTGTGCAGTAGGCACACAGGGAGCACACACATGAAACTGCATGGTGCGTGCTGTCAGCACCATAGCAACAGCTCAATCACACAAAACTGCTCAGCACAGCCGTGGGGAAGCACTAGTGCATCTCTTCACTACTCAGACCACACAAGAACATCTAGTTTAGCCGGAGCCAAATAAACCAACAACACAATCTCACACCGGGTCAAGCCACATATCACCTGATGGTGACATAAGGAGGGGGAGGATCAGGTGAATAGCAAGGCCAAGCTCACAGGAGCTAGGAGGAGCAGAGTTTATCAAGGCCAAGCACAAGCACCAAGGGAACACAAGAACAACATCAAGAGGAGAAGCACTGGATTAGACCAGCAACACCACCAGCACATCAAGCCATCACAATCATAGATTTTGTGGTGAGTATCATAAACAACCACATGATCTGTTTATCTTATCCAAGAAGAATATATGTGCTGATGCATAAGACAACCTCTCAATAATCACCCAAGTGGGGTGAATCTATCCTAGAGGTTTTAAATATAAAGATCAAGATCAAACTCTAATAAAAACACCAAATTCTCAGACCAGCCTCACAGAATTGGTGATACCAAAGGCAACTTCTATATTCTATCATTTGTTCTTACAAAATCTGGGCACATCTCCAAGAAGGAGTAGCACCTCAGATTTTATAAGCCACAAACAAAACATACACTTAACCAACTAGGATCCAAGATCTAGTAAGCAGCTGATGTCTTAATCAATTTTGAAAATGACAACAACATAGGAACTTAGTTCCTAGAGCCTCAGACCAGCATCATTGGCTTGATCAAACAATAAGTTTCCCAACCTATCTATCAACATCCATCAAGTCCCATAAATGACCATAAGTATAGTCAACAACAAGATCTACTTATGTACCATCCTAAGAAGGTTTCATAAGCACTGACCTTATCACAAAGACAATCAAATAGTCCAATCTACACAAATCATCTATCAAATCATCTCCCTGAGACCGGACACAGGGATCATATCCTAATTATTTATTCATGTTCAAAGAATCATTGGATCCTATTGAATAAAATTCAGACCAAGCATAATCTGGCAAGCCAACAATAACTAGGTCAGTGAATCATCACTGACTAGATCACTGTCAGTATCAAGATACTGACAACAGATAAACACATCAATTCACCAGAGTACCAACCAGAGGCAATATTATGCAACCTTAGCATTTAATCCAGCCTTAGTCTCAAACCAACAACAACACCACACAATCAAAGGGGTGACCACAAGCACTGAGGTACAGAACACCCAAATCCCCACTAAACATCATAACCAGACCATAGGAGCATCTTACAAGCTACAGAGATGAACCCTAGTAGCAATACAAGCACAAACTAAGAATGACCACTAGATACACACAAAGGAATTCAAGGTGATAAGATGAACTAGAATCCACAGAATCACAACTCACCAGGGTCCTCGCTGACGAATTGAAGAGGAAGCAGAATGGCCGACGAGCTCGCGGCGGCACGGGGAGCACCATAGAGGGCGCTGCAACCCGCACCAGCCACGGAGGTGGCCACAGCAGCACACGAGCACCGCACCTCACCATGGGAGGATCCGTGGCGGCGGTGGCAGCACCATCCCCAAACCCTAGGGTTCGGGAAGGGGCTAGCCTGGCCATAAAAGGGCCCCAGTATCAAATCGAACTGGACCAGATGGATGAGCATGGTCGACAACATCGCCCTGCACCATGACGGCGGCCAGGAAGGTCCACGGCGACACGAATCGCCGGCGGCAGCATCGCTGACCACGGGGTCGGGAGAGGAGAAGAAGAGAGGTGAGATCGAGGGAGAGACAGAGAGTGAGTTGGGCTGGTTGGGCCAAAAAGCCATTCGGGGTGTTGTTTTGACTTTGCCCTACTGGGCCACAAGGGCCCAATAAACCCAAACAGTCAGCCCAAATCATTTAGAGCCTGTTTAATAAATAGGAAAAGATCAAAATGCCCCTAAACTTAAATAAATTCTAGAAAATAAAATAAAAGTCCAAAAATTATAAATAAAATATTTTTGGATCCACAATAATCCAAACTATCCAAATCAATTAAGAAGTAAAATTTTAGACATATAAATTTTATTAAGAATTTTGTAATCTAAATATTCCATATGAAATTTTACAAAATTATTGAAAAATAATATAAATCACTTTCATTATATATTAATATTGTAGTCTTTTAGAAAAATACTAAACAAATATTTAATAACAATTTTTGGTATTTAAATGATAATTCTTAAAGGAATTATTAAATCAATAAAATTCAAATAAAAGGAAATAAAATAAAAGAATACAATATTCAATAATTATTAAAAAATAATATTTATAAAATTCTTTATTATGAAAAGAACTTTTATAATTTAAATAAATGGGGAAGAATACATATAAAGCTAAATGATGCATTACATTACTTTGCATAATCATGTTTCTTCTTTAAATATTGTCCTTACCGGGCAATAATGATGTTTTTGTAGACATAGAAGATCAAGGTCCATTGCAAGCATCAGACTTCACTACCTTGCCATAACAAGGCAAGTTCATCAATTGCTCATATCCTTTGAAGAGTCTTTATCAAAGAATTTGCAAATTGTGTGTCATCATATATACTCTAAAGAAAGAAAATATTATTTTCACAAATAAAGAAATCTTAGATATCATCCTAAGTGATGATATAATGGAGCAATAGACCTTAGGGTTCTAATTGCAATAATGATGATCAATTAGGGACTTAATAACCCCTGATATCAGTGATTCTAGTGCCATATATTATGCGTTAGCCATGAGATTTGGAATGGGACAGAGAAGTCAGCTGTATCTTCTTCCTCTCGCATGTAGCCGGATGTGCAGGTCGTGGATGTTATCCTTGTAGCGTGCATATTAATTGGTAATTTGTAGAGGATATGCAGCATATTGGTGGGAACCCTCATCGTCCCACAATAGTTCTGGCATCTAACGGTTTGTACAAACCCTTGCCGTAATTCAATATGTGGGCATGGTGTACACCAAGGAGGCATGCGAGGTCGCGAAGGGGACAGTGATTGGATTGGACCAACTACTGGGCCCCACATCATGGAATTGTGGACGGGAAAGTACGCCCGGTTGTGCAACAAGGAGTTGATCTCTCATGGGTAAAGTAACGCACCTCTGCAGAGTGTAAGAATTGTAACTTGTTACTCCCTGTTCCGGGACGGAGCTATGAACGCGGCAGGAAAGGAACTCCATGAAAGTTCGGGTCAACCTGTGAAGGCTGATGACCAAGTACTTATAGTCCAAGATGGTAGTTAGAGCATCAAACTTCCCAACTTGCATATAATGAACTTGTTGGGTAACGCTGTTAATCATCCTTTGCTTAGACTCTGAGGATCCCGAAGACGTGCCAATGTATGCAGCTGAATGCCAAGAATATGTGTTCTACGAGGAGCCTGACCTATCAGGAGGTGTTGAAGGAGTGGATTACGAAATCCGCTATGGTGTCGATGATAACGTGTCCAACTAAGTATCCTAGTTAGTAGTAACCAACGGAGCCGAGCAGCATGAAATCTATAGAATTAGATGCTGATCTCAACTCCTAGTTGGAGTTCCTACTTTTAAATTCCGCTGAAACACTTTATAATTTGGTTTGTAAGTTGAAACCTTTTGAAGTCTTGAACTTCTGGTATTGTAATAATAATAATGTGTGAATGTTTGTAATATGGACCCGCAATGTTTCTGTTGTACCACTCTGAGGGATGTGATATTTACAGAACGGTGTTCTGTGGATGTCATGTCAACGACTATAGTGTACTACACATGCAGTGGTATGCTAGGTCACCGCATTGACTCCACCGCTAGACGCGATATGTTGTATTTTCTAGACGCTTACTCAGGTTATCACCAGATTAAGCTCAATGTAACCGATCAAATAAAGACATCGTTCATAACCCCGTATGGGGCTTACTGCTACACTACCATGCCCTTCGGTCTAAAAAACGCAGGAGCAACCTACCAGCGCTGCATGCAGAAATGCCTGCAGACGCAGATTGGTAAGAACGTGCAAGCCTACGTTGACGACGTCGTCATCAAGACCAAGGAGCAGCACACACTGATCGAGGACCTGAAGGAAACATTCGACAACCTCCGCCGCTTCCAGATCAAGCTGAACCCGGAGAAGTGCGTGTTCGGTGTCCCAGCCGGCAAGCTCCTTGGTTTCCTTGTCTCCGAGCAAGGAATCGAGGCGAGCCCGAAGAAGATCGGAGACATCAAGCGCATGGAGCTGCCGCAGAGCCTGCGCGACGTACAGAAGTTCACCGGATGCCTGGCCTCCCTCAGCCGGTTCGTCAGCCGGCTGGGTGAGAAATCCCTCCCCCTGTACCAGATGCTGAAGAAGACAGACAAGTTCATCTGGACAGCTCAGGCGGACGAAGCTTTCTAGGACCTCAAGCGCATGCTCACCTCACCGCCTATTTTGGCGGTGCCAGCAGCAAAGGAACCTATGCTGATGTACATTGCTGCCACAAACAGAGTGGTCAGCGTGGTATTGGTAGTGGAAAGGCCAGAAGAGGGGAAGGCTCAGCCGGTCCAGCGCCCCGTATACTACCTAAGCGAAGTACTGTCACTCTCCAAACAGAACTACCCCCACTACCACAAGATGGTGTATGGCATGTACATGGCCGCAAAGAAACTCAAGCACTACTTCCAAGATCACTCCATCCGGGTGGTAGCATTGGCCCCGCTTGCAGAGATTATCGGCAACAAGGACACCACTGGACGCGTGGAAAAATGGGCCATAGAGCTCGCCGCGCACAACATCCAGTACGAGCCAAGGACGACAATCAAATCCCAGGCATTGGCCGACTTCATCGTCGACTGGGCAGAAACCTAGTACATGCCATCGGTCCCTGACTCCAAGATGCGAGGAGGAGTCGAAGCCGGAATCGTGATAACTTCGCCCAAAGGCGACCGGCTGGAGTACGTCCTCCAGATCCACTTCAAGGCGTCTAACAATGTCACCGAATATGAAGCGCTCATCCATGGGCTAAATATGTCCAAGCAGATAGGCGTCCAGAGGATACTATGCTTTGGGGATTCGGACCTGGTGGTGCAGCAAGTATCCGGTGAGTGGGACGCAAAGGAAGCGAACATGGCCCTCTACCGCTTCTTTGTTCAACAGTTGTGCGCCTGTTTCGAAGTATGCTAGTTCCACCACGTAGCCAGGGCCAACAACGAAGACGCTGGCGCCTTAGCCAGGGTTGGCTCAAAAAGACAGGCCATACCGCCTGGAGTCTCTCTCGAGCACCAGCGCAATCCCTCCATCACCCCGTCACCAGAATTCGACTCCATCGTACTCAATGCTGATCTAGGAATAGTCGGTGCCGCGCCGCACCCGAGTACCACCTCCCTGCACCTGGGGACTGCCTCGCTGCACACGGGGACTGCCTCGCCGCGCACGGGGACCGCCTCTCCGCGTCCGGGGACCGCCTCGCCACACCCGGGGACCGCCTCGCCGCACCCGGGACTACCGCGTCGCACCCGGGGACTACTTCGCTACACCCAAGGACTGTCGCGCTGTAACATCCCAGCATTAGAGCTTAGAAATAAGCTGAACCCAGATGTGTGCATTGCATTCATGCATAGAAAATCCGAATAATTTTCGCGCTTTTGAAAAAAACCTGTCAAAGTGATTGAAGCTTCTCTCAACTTGATGGAATTGAAGTAGATCATCAAGTTGACTATGATAAGTTTCAATAGGACCTTTGCTAAAACCTTATTTTGGGTATACATGATTTGATCTAAGGGTAGATCAAATGTAATAAAAAATTAAACCATAATGCATTGCTTAATGATTAATATTTGATCCTTAACTAATCATATCACAGTATTCATTACACAACCCATGAATACCAAGTTATAAACATAACTTAAGTAATAAGAATGTAACAACTAAATCTTTATCTATCTTAATCTAATCTGCTTATACCATGAGTATCATGGTAATACCTAACCTTAACTCTTTAGTGAGATTGAGTGGGAAAGAAAACAAGTCAAGATCATTCACCATATATCTTTCTTTCCATATCATCTCTAATGAACCCTATCTTAATATCTGTTGTTCATCAATGTTGAGTAATCAACTATTGATTCACCAATTCTTGACCTATCAACTATTGTCCTTATCATATCATTCACTTTAGTCCTTTAGATAAGAAGTAAGAAGGTAAATAGTAATGCTAGTTTTAGGTATCATCTATAGGATGGGAGTGATTGAAGAGAATCAAATCAATGTGAAATTGATGGAGTTAACTCACTCCTGAAATGATAGAAGATTTATTGGAATATATAATTATATGTTAATAAAGAAGGTTACAAGGATGAAACCTAAAGATAGTTACCATGAGTAGTCCTATTGGATCAAGTAGGTATAGTCAACAAATTATTTCTCTTAAACCAATAGAGCTAAACACAAGATAATTATAATACAATTGTAATTTTGTATTGATGAAGCCTTGATTAGCCAACTGGAAACCTAAACCACCAAGGATTATAATGACCATACCTTATTCACCAAGATTGAATGCTTATATCATGTATACGTGACATTGGTGGATAGAACATGATTAAACCCTAATATAGATATATTATCCTAGATTAGTCATTACAAGTCACATTAATTTAATGTGAGGTTGGAGTATTAGATAGTGGAGTCAAGTAGAGACAATATAGTATGCTTAAGTTGATGTTAGAGCAACGTTGGATTAAGGAAGTAATATTTTCCTCTTTGGAAATACTAACACTTGAGGTGAAGTAGGATATGATATATATATATATATATATATATATATATATATATATATATATAAACATCCACTGGAGTAATATTAGTAGTGGATGATTAGGGAAGAATATAATAGGAGTTAGAAGTAGCTTCCTGTTGGATTGGAGATTATTAGAGGTAGAATAGTTGGATAACCAAATATAATTATGAGAAGATTATGAAAAGCTTTAATGTCAAGCTCATTGCATTTATAAATGGATTTAGAAGAATAAAGGATGGATAAAAAGATTCTTGTGAAGTAAAGCTCATCATGTTTACACATGATGATGGATAGGAAGAAGTAATATATCTAGGAAAGGCATTCCTTAATTAGAAGTCTAGAATTACTGAAGTATGGAAGATAGGAATTCTGGATAAAACACTAAACCCTAAATGTTTAACCAAACATAAAATCCATTTCATCTGATTGATTTATTATCCTATTTCCACAATGTCTTATAGGAATAATTTCCTATAGCAAATCACTGAAATATATCTTTGACACTTTCAAACCTTTAAATCATGTGTATCACATAATTGGAAATTACTATAAACCATTATCATTACATTTATTAGGAGGAAATAAAAAACATTTTATAAGGGTATAATATAATTAACAAATCCCTAAAACCCTAACTTTTCTATTAGTTATAATAAAATATATACATTGCTATTTCCTGGATTCATGGGAATAATATTAACCATATTAGTTCTTTAGAACTTTATGTATCAATTAAGAAGCAACAATTCTCATGGGTTAATAGTAAAGCATTCCTTAATAAGCTTATGAATGTTACATAAATTAAATTCATATGAAAAGGCCCTCACAAATAATAATAAGAAAAGTATATGTATAAAGAAAATATAACAATATATAATAAAAACTCACAAAATGATTTTTATATACCATTTATCATTGCTGCAAGTATTCAGCAAAGAACTTCCATAAATAAAAAATCAAAAAAAGTGTTTAAATCCAAAAAGCTTGAAAGAAAAGAAAACAAAAAAGATAAGAAAAAGAAAAAAATAACAGAAACGAAACTAGGCCAAGGCCCATCTTCTATCCACCACTCAGAACAACCAGAAGTAGCAGACTTGCTCCTTTTCTCGCATCCCAGAAGCATCCCACCTCGTCCCGAGCCCACATACCGTTTCGTTCTCTCACTAGCAAGCGGGTCCCACGCGAGAGAGAACCATCGTCTTCGTCTTCCTCTGGCTGATCGACACGCCACTGACGAGCCACGTCGCTGCCGCAATTCGGGACCGTCCGGGCGCGATTGACCGTCTCAGAATCTCACCTCAACTTGTTTGGTCTCTGCCAAGTGGATTCGCGCAGAGATTTGCGCCCACCTTGAGCTTCAGTAGCGCCGCCGCATCCCGACCGTCATCGCCGTTGTACCAACGTGTCCGAGCTTGCCTAGCCGTATAAAGCATCCGCCCGAGACCTCCTCGAGCCGCTAGTCAATCCTCATCTTCAAATCATCCTCCCTCTCACTCTCTATCTCTCTTTTCAACCCGACGCCATCGCCAGCGAGCTTTGGCTGGCTGTCGAGGCAATGCTCCTCGAAGACTGTGGTGTGGATGGGGAGAAACGCCGTGCTCCGTAGATCGTCTGGGTGGAGTAAATCATCAAGGGGAGCTCTAAGGAGGGAGAATTTCATTGTTCCCTTTCCTTGGGGTTTGCCGGAATTTTTGACCGAGCGCTCACCTCCGACCTCGCTGGTCCTCGTCGACCACCGCATGAGCATCAGGGTAATCTAGCGCATATCAACCACTTGCTATTTCATGCTAGCATTCACTGTAACCTTATTTCCGCTGAGCATCGCCGTGCCTCGCCACTGCGACCTCATCATTGCCATGATTCGGTGACCATTCTTGGGCGGCGCCGCCTCCAGATGGTTGCCAAGCTCTAGATATTCAAACATGTGTAATAGCATAAGCCTAGAAAGCTCTCCATCACTGGTTCCGGTGCTCACCGGCGACCTGACGTCATCGTGACGTTGGGGTTGACCTGGTCCAAAGCTTGACTCGGTCCTTGCCCAGGTGGCAGGTGACGTGGTATAGGGCCCACTTGTCATTGTCTCGGAGTAGGAATACCTTCGGTGACAAAAACATTAATCAAGCCGAGCATGCCATGTGGCATGTGACCCACCAGTCAGTGACCTAGTATAGGTTAGCTTTGGTATAAAAAGTATTTCTATTTATGAAATAGATAAAACAATATTAATTCAAATATAAACATTCCAGAAATTTTAATAAAGTAATTAAATCTTTTAAAATTAATATGTTTAGTTTTGTAATTCAGAAACATGCATGTAATATATGAATTTTTATAGAAAAATAAAATCTATAACTTAAAACCATTATCAAACAGTATTTTGTTAACAATTTAAATTATTACTACTTAATAAATATTTTATAAGTAATAAAACTTTAATAATTCATATTTTAATATAGTAAATGTTAAAAATATAAATAAAACACCAAAAATCTTAGAAAAGTAAGAACTATAATTTAAAACTATATTTATGCATTATTATTTCACTTAATTAAAAATTTATTATTTATTAAGTTTTTATAAAGTAATAAATCTTATAAAAAGCATATCTTATTATTTACAAATCACAAAAATAAATGTAAAATACCAAAATGATCACAAAAATAATACCTGCATGTTAAAAATATAATATTCCACATTTGAGGTAAATAAAAAATTCAAACAACTTCATAACCTGAATTTAAACTTAATTCCTTAATTGATAATTCATACTAAGGGTAAATAAAATTGCTATTATTTCTAAAATTAGCCAATTGAGTCTAATAAATAGTGTTAGTCTTTAATATTGATAATATGAAGTCAAAACGATCCAACACATTTTAAATACAATTTTATTGAATTATCCTTCAACCATATGTGTAGTTTATTTTCTAAAAAAGATCTTTAACAATTATAAAATCTTCAAGAATACTTTGTGACTAAGTAAAACCTTTTCCTTTACTTTAACCATAAGTTTATAAACAAATCAAAACCCTAGAGTGAACCATAAGTAGTTAAGTAATGATTCCCCGATTACCAAATATAACCATTCATTCACAAAAAGATAAATGATTCTATTCCATTATAAAATTAAGAAACCATTACTCAAATAGAAGTAATACTATTCTTAAGTAACTTTAAGAAATCTTATAAAGAGAACAAGATACAAATATCATAAGCAATGTAACTAAATCCATCTACGTCTTTAAAGTTAACTTTAGTCTACAGTACTTTAAATATTATGATAAAAACTTAATTATGTATTTTATAGTTTACTTTGGTCTATTTCAATTAAGACTTAGTGCATCTCAATACCAAACTAACCAAATTAAAAACCAAGATAGATAAGTCTCGAATACTAATGATGTAATTATTCAAATAAAGTAATTCTTTCTTACTTAAGGACTATAACTAGAAAGTACACCTAAAAAGGTTAACTTAAAATTTAAATACTTCTCCTTAACTAAGTAAGATTTTCTTCAAAAGTTATTCTTTTAAGGTACATTATAAAGCAAGATATAAACATTTTTTATGAAAACTCTAAATGATTGAACAAACCTTATATACATAGTCTACATATACATTTCCCCACTTGAGGATTCCATTATTGTGTGTGATTTATTATACTTATATATTGTTTCACACACACTCACAAGCCATAACAAGAAGCACAAGTGTGAAACTTATCTAAAAGTACAACACATTTTTAAGAAACCATTTCCAGTTTCCAAACCCTAGACCAACGCTATCCTCAGAATTCGAGTTTACGAAATTGCATTACATTACTTCTGCATAATAGCATCTTGCTTCTTTAAACATTAGTCCTTATCGGACCAATAATGCTGATTTCATATATTGGATCTTATATTGTCTCGAAGACCGTGAGTGCATAATCTTGCAATCACAAAAGGCAAGTTCACACTTTCTCATGTCCTTTGATTATTTTCTGTAAAGTATTTTGCAAATCTAGTGTTGTCATCACCTGGATTTGAAAAAGGTCAGAAAACACTATTTTTAATAATAATGTGAACTATTGGATACTGATCCAGGGTGATCAGATAATCTATTAAACCTGGTAGTAGGAATACCACTACTCAGGAATATATCACCTAGGACTTAATAACCAATGTCACCAGTGATTCTTACGCCGTATATTACGCGTTGACCATGAGATTTGGAATGGGATAGAGAAGTCAGCTGTATCTTCTTCCTCTCGCATGTAGCCGGATGTGTAGGTCGTGGCTGTTATCACTCGTAGCATGCATATTAATTGGTAATTCATAGAGGATATGCAGCATATGGGTGGGAACCCTCAACGTCCCACGATAGTTCTGGCATCTAACGGTCTGTACAAACCATTGCCGTAATTCAATATGTGGGCATGGTGTACACCAAGGAGGCATGCGAGGTCACGAAGGGGGCAGTGATTGGCTTGGATCTTAGGTTGGGCTTCAAACCAAGGAAGTTTGAACGGGAACATAATCCCTGCCGTGCAACAAAGCCTAAGGTCTCTCATGGGTAAAGTGACGCACCTCTGCAGAGTGTAAGAACTGCAACTTGTTACTCCCTGTTCCGGGAAGGAGAGCTGCGAACGCGGCAGGAAAGGAATTCCATGACAGTTCTGGTAAACCCGTGAAGGCTAACGGACATAGCTTTTCAGAATAAAATCAACCTTTGAAGAAATGTTTACGAAAACCTGCATTGCCTACGACCTATGGTCTCTGCTGTAGATATAGCTCATCAAACACTCCTTTTTAGTGAACTTGCTGAGTACGCTCATACTCAATGTATCTTCTTAACCCTTGCTAGATTCTGAAGCCATTAAGACGACGTCTACATCAAGTTATGCTCCAGGAATCATCATCAAAAGCTCAAGATCTTCAATGAAGTCAAGAAACTCAACATATACACTAACTCAAGTGAAGATGAAGTTGCTGATTAGATATGAATATGATCTCTTGCCATAGAACCTACTTCTGTAGAGTATTGCAATAGCCGCAATCCAAGCCCAAATAGTTCAGGTACTAGACTATTAGTATATTAGCTATGATTTGTTGATTTCTGAATCTTCTTTGTAAGAAGTTTATTCCTCTCTCTTTAACCTAGAGTGTTCTCTGGATCTTGTGTAAAGAGTTGAGTTATAACCTATAGTCATGTCTTGGACCTGCTGTGTTTCTGTTGTACCACTCTGAGGGATGTAATACTAGTGAACGGTGTTTCATTGGTGTTATGTCAACGACTATAGTGTACTACATCATGCAGTGGTATATATGCTGGGTCATCACACGCGCCGCACCCAGGGACTACCTCGCTGCACCCGGGGACTGCCTCGCAGCAGCCTGCGGTCGACACCAGCAAGCTCCCACCCGACAAACCTCCCGACATTCCAGAGCCTGCCATCTGTGAGGAGATCAAACTTGTCATACAGACGGTGCACACCATTCAGGAAACACCCGACTGGGCGAAGCCGTTCATGAACTTCTTGGCCAAAGACGAGCTCCCGACGAAGGAAGTGGCAGCACGACAAGTGCGGCGAAGAGCAAGCGCATACACCATCATCAACAATGAGCTGTACAAGCGCATTGTCGGGGGCATCTGTCAGCGATGCGTAAGCCAAGAGGAGGGAACCAGGATCCTAGCTGACATACACTAGGGAGAATGCGGCCACCACGCTTCATCAAGGGAAATAGCAGCCAAGGCTCTCTGCCACGGTTTCTATTGGCCCACAACGCCGAAGGACGCTCAGGAGTTGGTCAAAACATGCAATGGTTGTCAGCAATTCAGCCAGCTGAAGCACACACCATCTGCAGCACTCAAGACGATCCCAATCACCTAGCCATTCGCAGTCTAGGGGCTAGACATGGTTGGGCCGTTCAAAACAGCTCGATCCGGTATGAGGCACCTACTCGTAGTTGTAGACAAGTTTACCAAGTGGATCGAGGCAAAACCCATCAAGAAGCTATATGGAGCGACGGTGATCAAGTTCTTCACGGACATCATCATCCGATTCGGCTACCCACACAACATCATCACAGACAACGACACCAATTTCGTGAAAGGGGTTTTCGCTCGTATCTGTGGAGAGAAGGGCATTCGTCGACCTGGCATCAGTCGCACACCTACAATCCAACGAACAGTGCAAACATGATAACGGGCTGTTCCTAGCTAGAATCAAGCCAAGACTGATCGAACCACTCATCAGATCACCCGGATGCTGGATAGAGGAATTTCCAGCCATGCTCTAGAGCCTATGCACCACCCCCAACCGCTCAACCGGCTTCACTCCATTTTTCCTCGTCTATGGGGCAGAGGCAGTTCTCCCCACGGACATCCAGTTCGATGCACCCCGCAAACAACTCTACACGGAGCAGGAAGCCAAAGACGTGCGAGAGGACATCGTGGACATGCTCGAGGAAGCGCGAGAGTTAGCTTTATCCAGGTCAGCAATCTATCAGCAAGACCTGTGTTGCTACCATGCCAGCCGGATCCGGCCTACTTCTTTCTATGAGGGAGATCTGGTGCTGCGCCTGGTCCAGAGCACAAAAGGAATGCACAAGCTGTCCCCACCATGGGAAGGCCCATTCATCGTCAGCCGGGCGCTGCACAACAATTCATATTATCTGATCGACGCCCAGCAGCTGGTAAAGAACAAGGCAGACCGCTCGGACGAGGAGACAGAACGCCGATGGAACGCGAGCCTACTCCGGCCATTTTACACTTGAGCAAGAAGTGTATGTATCTCCCCTTTCATGTAATAAATGAACAAGCTTGGAAGCCTCGGCGTAGCACCGAGGGCTTTGTCCCAAATTCGCGCACCACATTCGTCTCCATACCAGCTGGCCCGGACACCCATGATTTCTATAGGCGGCATAGTATTGCATAAGGTTCCTAGAGCAAACTCTTCGGTTCCGGATTCAGACCGCAAGCCGGCTGTCGACCCGGCAAGAGCAAAAGCTCAAAGTACATACTGCAAGAAAACGCCAATGCAGAAAGCAAGGGCGCATGGGCGAGCCGGTCGCGCCTACACGAGCTAAGCCAACAACAACGAACCAAAGTATCGCGAGGCACGCCAGCTCAGCCTCTCCTTCGGTTTCGGCTGTAGATCGCAACCCGGATGGCAGCTGGCAAGGGAAACGCTCGAAAGGCCAAAGCTCGCTGAGGAAAGGGGAGCTGCTAACGGCCTATCTCGAAAGGGCACGTCTCTTTGTTTTTTCGTTCAGTACCAACTATGAATGAGCATATGTATAATGAAAGTAACCTAAAGTAATGCTGTGTCTCGCGCGACACGAGCCAGAAACTTGACAGGAAATACAATGGCAAAGAGATTCGGCCCGGCTGGCTACCCGAACCTCGAGAATACACCCGATGACCCGCACACCCATCAACCCAAGTCAAGTGAAGCGGAAGAGCTGACCCACTGGCTACCCCAAATCTGAACCTCGGGACTACACCGATCGCCTGCGCTCCGCACCCATCAACCCAAGGCAAGGCAGCCAAGAGCCCCGACCCGGCCGGCTCCCCAGCCGGCTCAAGTTCCAAAAGCTACAACCAAATAAGGCGTAAAGGCAAAAACGCCAACAACGAACAGACAAGGCGGATTGAGCTCAAGATGATAAGGGGAACCAAGGCATTTAGCAGAACACGAAGGTTCCGCGCACAATTCAAAGTCTGACGACAAAAGTTAACCAAAGTGTAGCACCAACAAAAGGCCAATTTCACAAATACACCTGGCATACCAGGGATCAAGGTTCTGGAGCCAGAGCGGCAGAGGGAGCATCGGCAGCAGGAGCAGAAGACGGGCCGACAGGAGGTGTGCCAGCGTCGGCTGCAGGAACTTGGCTGGTGGAGGCAACGTCGATTGGATTCCAGGGCGTCGGGGTCCAGTGTAACGGCAGCGGCTCGGCGGGATCGCGAAAGTCATGCTCCAGGTCCACGTAGGTGCCAATCTTCACCCCGCAGTATTGGATCACCGGAATGCTGTCGCGGAGGCCCTCGTAGCTCGTCCCAAGACGGAAAATACGATTGAGCACACTGAGATTAGCCCCTGGATACCACGACTTGACCAAGGCCAGAGCCATTTCCACACCGCCTCGAGCCGCCCATTCCTTGTGGATCTCCAGGACGTCGATACCACGAGACAAGGCAACTGCCAAGATGGCGATGTCATGCACATCACCTGCATCCGAGAAGATGTAGTGAAAGAGGTCGTTGGCAACGGCATGAAGACCATTGCTCTCTTCCGCCAACACCTTAACCAGATCCAAGGCAGTCAGGTCGCGGCCAACATCCTCCACAGGAAGCTTCTCTAGAGCCATCTCGGTCGACTCAGGGTAATGAGCTGCAACCAAAGATAGGAGTGAGTGGCAATACTAGATTCAACTAACCACAATAAAACGGAAGATGGAAGTAAAAGAACTTACTTAAGACCATCTCCGAGATGCTCTAGAGGTGCTGAGTCAGCTCCCCCTCTTGGGAGCGGAGAATATTGATCGTCTCCTCCTGTTGGGTGGAGATCGTTTCAAAATTCTTCAACACCTCTGCCCGGATGTCAGCGGCCTTCTTTCCCCGCTCCACGCTAACCTCAAGCTGATGCTTGGCCACGGCAAGTTGGTCGAACTGCACCTGCCGTGCCTTGTTCGATTCCTCCAGCCGGGCAACCTCAGCTTTGAGGCGCTCCACCTCCTTCTCCTTGTCCAGGATCATGGCTGTAGGAGGATACCCGATGGTCAATAAAAAGCGGGAAAAGGGAGCCAATCGCCAAGACAGGTCTGAAGAAGCAATCTTACGACCTAGATCCTGGGTGTTCTTCACTGACTCCAAAAATGCTCTCTACAGCGAGAAAACGAGTAAGAGACGGAACAGAAAACTGGCTGAAAAAGCAACGCACGAAAAAGATAACGGGGAGAGACATTTACCTCCATCAAAACAGACAAATTTTTGGCCTTGCCAAGGCCCTTCTCCAATCCCTCAACCAGGTGGCGAACCTGGTCAAGTGCGACGGGCGCCGCGCCCGAGAGCTGGGCGAGGATCGCACCCAGCGTTAGCACAGCCGGAGCTGGCCTCGAGCCAGTAACGACGACCTCGTCATCATCAGTAGCCGCACCCGAAGACGCAGCCACCACCAACTCCTTCCTAGCCGCCACGGAAGCGCCCGACTGGCTGCCACCCGCCGCAGCCACCTGCGCAGCTCTAGCCTCCTCCATCACCTCCGTGATGACGGGCCTGGCGGAGCTGCCTGGAGCATCGCTCTAGGCCGGGTTCACGCTAGCCCTAGGACAAAGGAGGGGGGTCTCCGGGTCCTAGACAGCCGCAAACAGCTTCCCCAACCGCGAGGATGCGGGCGCCTGGTGCAGTAGCCTTGTGGTCGGGGAGCCCTGGGGGAGACGACACAGCATGCGCAACCAGCGCGACAGGCGTAGCCGGGTCGGATGCAGTCGGCGTGGATGCAGCCGGTGAACTCACCATCTCCTCAACCACCGGAGGAGGGGGAGGAGAAACGATGGCGATGCCACCATCGCCAAGCGACATCGCCTCGCTGCTTGGAACTAAAAATAAGAGAAAGCTCCAACAGAGCCACAGAACAGCAAGGGAGATGCAAGGAGGACGCTAACCCGACGACGGATGGCAGAGCGACGGCTTGGCTCCCCCGGTGCATCCTCTTTTGTTCAACTGGAGCCGGCGCATCAACAGGCACCGCCCTCTTCCCCCGGGCTTTCGCCGCAGCCTTCTCTCGGCCTCCCTCCTAGTCGGTGGCATCGACTGCAACAAAAACAAAATCCTAAACCACAACCTCACGGGCCAAGACGAAAGAAGGAGCTGCAACCAGCAACTTATCATGAGGATCCGAGGGGGCGTCATCCGCCCGGACGGGAAACCCTTCGGGCTCTGTCTGGGGGTACTTCTTCGGCTTCCTCTCCGCCAAGAAGGATGGCAACAGGAATTCACCCATACCGTCTTTGGCTAGCTGCGCCGTGAACAACTACTCAAAAAGGGGAGCATAAGGCACCCAAGGAAAGCTCATAACGATGAAGAAAAAATGCAAAATAACAGAGAACAATTCACCGGGGCGGCAGGCGGCCGCGATGGTACGGCAGGCAGGAGTACGCCCAGGTTGCCTCCATGCGGAACTTGGAGATCATGTAGACCCAATTCCGCAGGTCCTGGTAGGACACCTCCTTCCGCGATGTCCTCGTCGGATCATCGGCGGTCGAAATATGGCACATCTTCTACGACCGCTTCTGCAGCGGAAGCACGCGACGCACCATCCATGACAGCGTGATGTCCCGGGCAGTGAGCCTCTCCGTCTCCACCATCGCCTCCACCCGGGAAGCCATCCGGTCGAGGTCCACCGTGGCGCCCATTGACGAGGTTTGATCTCATCAATGCCCATTGTTATGGACTTGGGTTTTGGAGAAGATGGGGATGCTGAAGATCGTGGAACGGTTAGCAAACAAGCAACACGGGGACACAAGGTTTACCTGTTCAGCCCCGGAGGAAAACCCTACTCCTGCATGTCTGCTCTTGATTATGGCGAAAGAAGGTTCTGGTCTTGAGATGCAATCTGGCGTGGGCGTGTATCGCGAGTATGAGAGAGGAGATCTAGGTCGCGCCTCCTAGCCTTTATATAGTCTCGAGGTCCGGGCATAGACCTAGTCGATTCTGATTCTAGGGTTTTACCCTTTGAATTTCCTATCTACTCTAGTCTTGCTCTCCAAGGATCCGAAGGCGTCATGGGCTGGGCCACCGAAAGTCTTCATGGGCCGTGATATTTTCCGTGGGCCTTCCTTGGGCTGGACCAGTATCTTGAGATCATGTACCATGAGGTATAACCATGTCAGTAGCCCCCGAGTGATCAGTCGAATCGTAGATTCGGCTGAGGACTCTTCAATCTTTTGGGTGCATCTATGTATTTCAATAGTTCATGTGTAGGGATTGTTGATGCATGTGCCTGACTCACCCGACGGATCAGGGTCAGTTAACTGTCTTTGGACGAAACAATACGATCTTCTTCAGGTTCGAATCCCTCAATTCGAACCTGGAACATATGCTGGCGTAATTCGACTCAGGTCGTGGAGGACTTACAGGAGTGGAATTCCAGTAAATTTAATTGATGTACCCAACGCGTCCGTCAGGATTTTTCATCGTGCCTGTTGGCACGGGTTTATACTAGCAGAGCGCAGTCGTGTGCGTTGCCATGCCATCAGATGATATCTGTAGGTCTTATCTTTGCGTCACAGACACAGCATCCGAACATTTATCACCGCGGAGGTGTTTCGGGTGGCCAAGGAGAACGCTACTCACTTAGCGTCTTGTTGGGGCAGAGTTGCCTAAAAAGTTTTTGCATGCTGATCCGAAAGATCACAGTCGAAGAATTCATAGGGTGCGCGACCAGCGCTCCCTATGGGAGTAGCCCCCGAGTGTCTGTTCGAGTCGTAGACTCGAGCGGAGACTTTCATTCAGACATTGTTCAGTTGTTAAGTCCGTAGGACACAAAAAATTTCGGATGCTTAAATCCACCCTCCCTATGGGAGTAGCCCCCGAGTCCATAGTGGGGTCATAGACTCGACGTAGGACTCGAAGAAATATTTCGTCTTTATTCATCTTTCGGGTGCGCGACCTGCGCTCCTAATAGGAGTAGCCCCCGAGTATTTAGTCGAATCGTAGATTCAAGTGAGTACTCTTAGCTGTGAAGCCGAAGAATTGTAGCTATTACTAGTATAGTTTTTGATGACATCAGTGCTGACGATCAATGACCTCAAGCGTCTGCTGCGCCGGCGATGACTTGACTGGACGAACGTGGGTCCCACTTGCTGACCTTGAATTGACCGCTCACGCGCGGCGTGGAGATAATTACGGCGTCGCCTCGATTTCCGCGCGTAGTGGGCGGCGTGGTAACGATGGTTCGTTGTGATGCTGACACGTGTATGGCCAGATCTGCCGTTGGCTTTAGGTCTTCTTGATGGACGGTTGCCGTGCGTCGTCTTTGCCGTTATAATCATTGGAGAAAGTTGCAGTTTGTTTTCACCGCATCGATTCTTGTTTTCACTACCTCCTTGTGCTCTAGAAGTTCTTGCTGCGCGCTGGAATATCCTTCCACATTTCCCTCTTCCCTTCTACGCTCTCACCTCCGACGCCGCCGTAGCGCGATGGGGAAACCGAAGAAGTCATCCTCTGCTGTTGGTACCAGCCCTGCCAGAGGGAAGAAAGGCACCACCACTACCCGCGTCACCGACGGTGGTTGGCAGCGATCAGAGACGCGGGAGAGTGACCTCCGCAAGCTTCGCGAGCGGGGCTTGATCCCGCAGGATAGGGAGGCCGTCAGACTCCTCGGCAACGAGGTAATCCCCCGTCCCCCCGCTGGGTATCAGGTTATGTTTCTTGCCTTCGTTATTCGTGGGTTTTCCTTTCCAGTCCACAACTTCCTTCGTGGGATGCTCTTTCTCTATGGCATCCAGCTGCATCATCTTTCGCCCAATTCTCTTCTTCACATTGCTTGTTTCATCACTTTCTGCGAGTGCTGGCTCGGCATTGAGCCGCACTTTGGCCTCTTCCGAAAACTTTATTCCATGAAGAGGCAGTCTAGTTCGGATGGTGTTTATCCCATTGGGGGTTGCATCATCTCCCTCAAGCCCAATCTGCTTTTCTTTTCCTTTTCCATGTCCGAATCTGTCCAGTACTGGCGGAGGCGATGGTTCTATATCCGCGACTCCGTAGTGCCTGGGCAATATGTTGGTCTTGTTCCTTTCGACCCCTCCCAGAAAAGGTCTTGGAAAAACAAGATCTTGGACGAAAGGAGGGTGCACCCAATGTTCCTTTATGCTTCGACGGACTCTCTTCTGGGAGGGCTCTCTTCGGATGCTTCGACTCCTCCGACTCCTAGGAACCCTTTGTGCCTTGAGCGTCATAGTAACGGGCATGGAGGCTCTTCCTCCCCCATTCCTGCCATTCCTGTGCGGCCTGTAGCGCCGCACCCGCCAGCGAAGCGGAAGAAGGAAGAAAAGAAGGAAGAGAAGAAGGGGAGAAGAGAGCCCGAAGGACTCCTCCTATCTTCGACCTGAGCTCACTGGACTCATAAGCTTCTTTTATACTGCTGTCTTTTTGCTATTGACTTTTTTGCTTGTGCTAATTTTTTCGTGTGCAGGCATTCCTCCCACGACTCTTCCAGCGATGGTGCTCGGGAGATGATGGGAGAGTCGAAAGTCATGTCTCCTCCTCCTCAGACGGTGGCAACTTCGGGGGGCGCCGCTCCGAACCCTCCTCTGCAGGTGGTTGTACCTCAAAATTTCGCCGGCGGGCCTTCGGCATCGTCGTTGATCATGTAAGTCGCCTGCCGCGGGGGGATCCCCCGAGCGTGTGTAAAAGAGTTCTCTTATTTTGTTCTTCGAGTCTCGGGGGGAGCCCCCGAGCGTTTTCGTGTGAGTCTTTTTCTTCTGCTTTCTCCTGTTGGGTGTAGCCCCCGAGTCCTTTTTCTGAATGGTGGTTCTTCTTCCTGCAGCCTTTTGTGCAGGATGCCAGGCGATTGGTGCAGGAGCACCTGGTGCTTGAGGCCAGGCTCAAACAGCTTCAAGGTACTATTATGCCTTTGATGTTTGCTTCTTCCTTTTTTGCATTATTGTCTTGCTTTCTGACACTTGTATGTTTTGAATGCAGAGGAGCATAACACTTCCCTCTGTGAAATTGATGCTCTCAAGAAGAGCCTTGGTCAAGCGGAGAAGAAGGCCAAGGACGCCGCTGGTGCGAAAGAGCGCCTTGAGCTGGAGCTGGCTACTGCGGTCGAGGCGAAGGAGCTCCTGCAGCAGGAGGCCACGGACCGCGAGGAGCAGCTTGCCACTACTACGGCTGCGCGTGAAAGAGAAGTGGCTGATAAGCTCATGGCTGCTGCCAAGGCTTTTTCGGGTGAGTATCTTCTTTTTCCCCTTTTATTTTTCTTTTCTTTCTTCTTGGTGCTTTCTTCATTCCTTCACTTTATTGTCTCAGATGCCGCGGGCATCAAGTTTGACTGCAGCGCTCTGGAGCACGGGAGTGCTTTAGATGATCCTGCTGCAGCGGTCGAAGATCACTGCAACACCATTGTCGGCTCACTTACCAAGGCAAATAAGGTCCTTGGCCGCTTCTACAAGGAGCTTGTTCCCAAGGGCGCGGCCCTTGATGATGTTGATGCCCTGGAGGAGGCTTTGTCAGCCGAAGCGCCTGCGGCGTACAAACACAAGCAGAAGGGGATCGGCGCGTCCGTCGGGCTGGCTATGGCTTTGGCGGCTGGAGCGGAGCTGGACCTTCCCCAGATCACCTCCCGGATGCCGACGACCGCGGATGGATCCGAGGTAGCCTTTGCTACCTATTCTGCTCGCTGCAAGCGATATGGGCCAAAGCTCATTGATCTGCTATCTGAGTATGCGCTACGGCAACAGGGGGAGGCCAAGGCGAGGCAATCCGGCTCCGAGGCTACTCAGGGTGCCGCGTCTTAGGCGTTGTAGCTGTAGGATAGTTTGTAATCTTATTTTGCTTGTAATTATGTTGGGGAACAAAAATCCTTGTGCCACGTAGTGTCCTTTATATGCTTAATGAGTTTTGTTGAGTTGTGCTCTTCTTCGTCTGAATGTTTTATGTCCTTTTCTTCTCCGCTGCTCTAGGTTCCTTCGGGTGCTGATCCCGTAGACACCTCGCCCGCAACGCGGCAGCGGCCATCTTTGGATGATTCATCACAACTTGCTTTTCTTCGAGACCGTGTTCGTAGTCTTGAGAAGGAGTTGCTTGGGGTGCGTGGTCACGCCGATGTTTGGAAGTCCAAGGCAGATCGCGGTGCAGCCAAAGAGGAGTACTTGATGGCGGAACTGCTTCGGCTGTTTGAGCAGCTTCAATGTAAGTTGTTCTTTGTTTCGAGCTGCAGCTCAGTTCTTCGGATGCGCCTGCTGGCCTTGCATCTTATTTTGTGCGAGTGTCGTAGGTGCCAACCTTGCTCCGAGGGAGGAGAAAGAGCGTGTCGCTGTTCGGATCAATTACTTGAATCAACAAGACATGGAGGCTGGCGGCTTCTTCTGGATGGATCGTGACTGTGCCATGGCTCTGGCGACGGTGCAGGATCGTGTGCACCAGGTTTCGCGGGTGCCGTCAGTGCGACGTCGCATCGGTGTTGCATGTCATGTTTCCATTGGATGCCGTGCCAACAAGCCTTGCGGGTCTTCTGTCGAAGTTTCGGAGCGTGAATAATGTCAAGGAGCTGGTGTGGCAACAGATCGTCGCAGGAGTGAAGGCTGCTTTGTCCCTTGTGAGGCTGCACCGGCCTGATGTAGATTTGTCTGCTGTGGCGGCTGGGGCACCTCCTCGGCCGGATGGTGATAAGTGGGACATGCGTCCACATTATGCGGCTGTAAGGCAGTATGCCGAACAGGTCGTAGATTTGTTTGAGCAGCGTGCTCAAGTTATTCTGCAGAATAGGTATTACCTGTAAAAGAGATAGATGTAAAATTTGTATATTTCGACTGGGCGTGTTGTGCCCTTTGTTATAAAGGTTTGTTTGTTGTAAGCACACAGTGCTTTGTTTGAGTACGTGTCCTTTTCGTTTGCCTGAGGTTGTCAGCTACTCAGGTGTACACGCGTGATCCTCGGTCGATGAAATCGTGAGGTGGGGGGAGCCCCCGAGTGCGTTTGTAGCATAAAGTAAAGTTGCAAATAGCGAAATGAAAATTTGGGGCGAGACACTTAGCTTTATTTATATCGTAATGGAGGAAGTACATTGTTCGGCTGAATAGCCTTGGCTGAAAAGCCTTATTGAAAGTAAAGGGGTAGGTAGCTAGGGGTAGAATCGTCGCAAGTGCGCGATGTTCCATGGGTTGGAGTATGAGACTCCAGACTCCACGTGCTTGAGGCGATAGGCGCCACCTAGGATGACCTCGGTGATGATGTAGGGTCCTTCCCATGGTGACTCGAATTTCTTCGGTCGCTCTTGCTTGAGTCGCAAGACGAGGTATCCTTCGACGAAGGACCTTGGGCGCAGCCGGCGGCTGTGGTAGTTGCGGAGAATCTGCTGGTACACCGCTGATCGAGCTGCTGCTATGTCTCTTGCTTTGTCGAGTGTGTCGACAGCGTCATTGAGTGCATCCGTGGATTCGGCTTCGCTGTAAGCGACGACCCGAGGGGCCTGGTGGCGTACTTCGGCTGGTAGCACGGCTTCGGCTCCATGCACCATGAAGAACGGTGTGTAGCCGGTGGAGCTGTTTGGCATAGTACGCAAACTCCATAAGACGGATGGCAGCTCTTTCGTCCAGGCTCCGGCCTTTCGTTCGAGTGGGCTCATGAGGCGCTTCCTGATGCCAGCGCCGATTAGGCCGTTGGCCTTTTCGAACTTCCCGTTCATTTGCGGGTGATCCACTGAAGCGTATGTGATGTTGATCCCGAGGCCTTTGCAGAAGTCTTGGAATTCTTTGGAGATGAAGTTTGATCCATTGTCGGTAATGATCTTTGTCGATGCGCGAACACATGTAGACAATGGACTCGAAGAACTTGACGGTGGTCTTGACCTTTTGGTTGGTAACCGGCATGGCCTCGACCCACTTGGTGAATTTATCGACTGCGACCAAGAGGTAAACGTGCCCCCCTTTCGAGGACTTTGGAAGTTTGCCGATCATGTCGAGGCCCCATTGGGCGAAGGGCCAGGCTATAGGTATGGGTCTGAGTTCTGACCCGGGTGCGTGTGGTTTGTCGGCGAACCATTGGCATCCGTTGCATCTTCGGACGATGTCCTTTGCGTCGCCCATGGCCGTTGGCCAGTAGAATCCATCTCGTAAAGCTTTGGCGACAAGGGAGCGACTGCCTGCATGATGGCAGCAGATGCCCTCGTGGATTTCTTGGAGGATGGCTTTCCTATCACCGATGGTGACGCACCTTTGTAGTACACCCGTAATACTGCGCTTGTACAACTCGCCATTGATGATGGTGAAGGCTTTGGACCGACGAGATATGCGCCGGGCATCTGTCGGGCTGTCAGGCAGTTCTCCGTTTATCAAGAACTGGAGGTATGGTCGCGTCCCAGTTTCTTCGACTACCATGACCTGCATCAGGTTGACCATAGCGACCTCTATGTCCAGTTTCTCAGGTCCTTCGTATCCTTCGGGCAGCGTAGCCCCCGAGTGTTCTGCTTCTTCGGGTGATCCCTTGGCGAATTTCCGCTTGATGGATGGCACGCAGATCTGTTCGAGGAACACACCCGGTGGCACTTTTGCGCAGGTGGAGCCGATGTTGGCGAGTCTATCGGCCTCCTCGTTGCTTTCTCTCCCGACATGGCGAAGCTCGCAGCCGTCGAATTCTCCTTCGAGTGCGTTGTAGAGTGCGCGGTACGCGATCATGTTTTCGGCATGTGCGTCACACTCGTTCATTGTTTGCTGGACGACGAGGTTGGAGTCACCGTAGATGACCAGGCGCGTTGCGCCGCAGATCTTTGCCATCCTCATGCCGTGGATGAGGGCTTCGTATTCGGCCTCGTTGTTGGAAGCTCGGAATTTCATCCGAAGGACGTACTTCATCTGGTCGACCTGCGGGGAGGTCAGTATGACCCCGGCTCCTGCTCCGGCTTCATGTTTGGAGCCGTCGAAGTGCATCGTCCATGACTGCGACATGTCTGGGGTGTCTGGCAGTTGCAGCTCCATCCAATGTACAAGGAAGTCCGGGAGGACTTGAGATTTGATTGCGAGTCGCTTCTCGTAGACGATGTCCAGGGGTGACAGCTCGATGCCCCACAGGGCCACGTGTCCTGTGGCCTCTGGGTTATTCAGGATGCTGTTCAGGGGTGCCTCGTTGACGACCATCACCTGGTGCTCCTGGAAGTAATGGCTCAGCCGTCGAGCCGTCATGAACACGCCGTAGGCAAGTTTCTGGTGGTGAGGGTACCTCTGTTTTGTTGGCGTCAGTACCTCGCTCAGGTAGTAGATTGGCCGTTGGACCCCGTGGGTCTTGCCCTCTTCGGGTCGTTCAACCACTAGCATGGTGCTGACCACCTGATGTGTGGCTGCTATGTACAACAGCAGAGGCTCGCGCTCCTTTGGCATGACCAGGACGGGCGAGGGGGAGAGTAGCCGTTTGAGGCTTTCGAACGCATCGTCGGCTTCGGGCGTGTACTCAAATTTATCTTCCTTGCGTAGCATCTGTTAGAATGGCAGGGACTTCTTGCCCATGCGGCTGATGAATCTGCTTAGCGCCGCTATTCGTCCTGCGAGCTGCTGGACACCCTTGAGGTTTTTTGGCTTCTCCATCGCCATGATGGCTCTGATTTTCTTTGGGTTCGCCTCGATCCCTCGCTGAGAGATGAAGTACCCGAGCAGTTGACCCGATGGGAAGCGGAAGGCCCACTTTTCTGGGTTGAGTTTGATCCTGTAGCGATCGAGGTTGTTGAACGTCTCGCGGAGATCGTCGATAAGTGACCTTGCTTCCCTGGTTTTTATGACTATGTCGTCGACATAGACTTGAATCTTGCGACCGATCTGGTCCTTGAGGCATGCCTGCATGCATCGCTGGTACGTGGCACCTGCGTTCTTACCCCGAAGGGCATTGTGTTGTAGCAGAACACTACGAACGGTGTGAGAAACGCCGTTTTCTCTTGATCTTCGACCTTGAGTCAAATATGGTTGTAGCCTGAATAGGCGTCGAGGAAGGAGAGTTTCTCGCAACCTGCAGTCGAATCGATGATCTGATCGATCCGAGGAAGAGGGAAGTGGTCCTTCGGTCAATGCTTGTTTAGCGACGTGAAATCCACGCACATCCGCAAGATGTCCGTGTCCTTCTTTGGGACCATCACTGTATTTGCGAGCCACTCGCTTTCTTTGATTTCCCTGATGAAGTCTGCAGCGAGTAGTCTGTTGATTTCTTTGTCGATAGCTTCACCCCGTGGCTCGGACAGTCTCCGGATGGACTGCTTGACGGTCTTGGTGTCTGGAAAGACGTTGAGTGCGTGCTCGGCGAATTCCCTGGGAACTCCTGGCATGTCCGCAGGACACCAAGCGAAGATTTCCCAGCGCTCACGGAGGAATTCGACGAGAGCGCCTTCCTATGCGGGGCTGAGGTTGTTAGCGATCAGCGCCGTCTTGGAGGCATCCGTCGGATGGATTTGCACCTTCTTCGTGTTGACGGTGGAGTGGAAGGACATGTCAGGTGCGTTTTGCCGTGCGAATGGGGGTGCCCCATTGTCCGTCACCTCGCGGAGCCTTACGAGTTCCTCCTGCATGTCGAATGATTGGGAGATTCTGTTGAAATCCCTGTCGAATTGGTCCGATCGGGTGAAGCTCCCGTGGATTGTGATGACGCCCTTCAGCCCTGGCATCTTGAGTAGCAGGTATGCATAGTGTGGGACAGCCAGGAACCTTGCAAATGCTACACGCCCGAGGATGGCATGGTACTGTGATGGCCAGTCCACCACTTAGAATTCGAGCCGTTCTAGTCGGAAGTTGTCCGGCTTGCCGAAGATGACGTCGAGCCATATTTTTCCTAGGGGGAATATGCCCTTCCGTGGAACAATGTCGTGGAACATCATGTCTGATTGTTCTAGGCTGCACTGCGGGATCCGCATTGCTGCTAGAGTGCTTGCGAACATCAGGTTGATGCCGCTGCCGCCGTCCATGAAGACGCCACTCATCTCGAGACCTCCGATCTGCGCCTCCAGCACCAGGGCAACATGACCTAGGCGAGGGATCTGGGAAGGGTGGTCCGAACGACTGAACGTGATGCAGGACTCTGATCCACTGAGGTACTCAGGGATGGCGGGTGGAGTTGCCACGGCCAGGTTGATTTGTCGGGTGATTTTCTTCTGCACCCTATTCGTTGGGCCCTTACGGATCATCGATGCTCTTTCGGCTGGGATACCCGTTCCGCCGTTGTTCGCTTTGGTGCGACTGGTTGGTTCGGGCCTCCTACGGTGGCGGTGGAGCTCCATGCGCTATTTCACTGGCGCTGTGCGCTTTCAACGCAGGGATTGGGGCTTGCTGCCTCATCTGCACCATGCTTTAGCTGAGTTTTTGGAACTCACGGCAGTCCTTGAGCATGTGGCTCGCCTTCTTTTTGCCATCCTGCTTGTCGATGTAGAAGTGGATGGTGCATGGACCCGAAAGCTTTTCGTATGCCGAGGGTACGTTATCGCGGTCGCGGCGCTTCCACGACTGCGCTGGGCGTCCCCCGTCGCGGAAGTTTCCTCCGCTGTTGCGGTTGGCATCGTTGCGGCGATCGGCGTAGCCGGCCGCGACCATGTCGGGTCCGTCGTGATCGTCGTAGACGCGTGATCTTCTCTTGCCGTGGCGCTCTCGTCGTCGACCGTAGTCGTCTTCTTCCTCCGATTGTGCTCGGTGAACGGAATCTTCGTCGTCAGCCCACCTGTTGGCGATGTCCATGAGGTGGTCGAGTGTTTTGGGCTTGAGGCGCCCAAGTTCCTCCTTGAAGTCTTGGCGCTTGACGCCGTCCCTGAAGGCGTCGATGGTCCTCTCTTCGGAGATGTGTGCCGCGGAGTTTTTTGTGTTGGACCAGCGTAGTATGTACGAGCGAATGGATTCGCCCGTTTGTTGAGTGCTGGCGCGCAACTCTTCGATTGAGGCGGGCCTCTTGCTGGTGCCCTTGAAGTTTCGGATGAAGCTGTAAGCTAGCTCCTCCCAGCTTCGGATGGACCCTGATGATAGGCTGCTGAGCCAGATCCGTGCCGCGCCTGTCAGGTGCAGCTGAAGGCATTGCATGGCGGTTTCTTTGTTGCCTCCGTGCAGCTTGACGGATGATAGATGATCACTGAGCCATGCCTTTGGGTCTTGCGTGCCATCGAACTTCGGAGTATCCGAAGAAAGCTTGAAATTGCGTGGCATCTTTGTTCGCCGAACAAATATGCTGAAGCATCGGGCTCCGCAGAGTTCTCCTTCGTCTTCGTCCATCTCGGATTCGGACGAGCATGCGTGCTTGGCTCGCGCTTTGTCGATTTTGCGCTGTGTGAGCGCGTCTCTGGCGTCGTAGTCGCGTTTATGATGACGCGAGCTCTTCTTTCTTCGAGGAAGGTCGTGTTCCTCTTCTTCTTCAGATGAAGGGGTGGGACTACGGTCGTGCCTGGCCGGAGCTCTCTTCTTTGGCTCCGCAGGAGCTTCCTGGTGGAGCCCTGCTCCTACAAGTCCGAGTCCGGTAAGTGCGGACTTGTGCATGGCCCTCTTCTGGCCCCCCTTTGGAGGTGGGTGGGCTGCGAGGTACACAGTGGCTGCCATGATCGCAGCCTGCGGCGTTTTCGGGATGACGTTGTCATCGGCGTCCATCTCCATGAAGGATGTGTGGAGGGTTCGGGTCACCTCCCGGTGCTCCTTGGGGTCCATGTTTTCCACCCGAGAGCGGTGCTTGTTGCCTTGGTTGGCGTTCGAGCTGGAGCCGATGCCCATGGCGGAGAGCGCAGCTCGTCGCGCGCTGGACTCTGAGGCTGCTTGCTTGCGTTTGTCAAGCACCTCCTGCATCTTGACCTGCTTCTTGTGCTCCTCGATCAGGAGCAGGTGGTAGGCCATCAGCAGATCCCGGGAGGAGTCTGCAGGCAGTACTATGTTGCCCGCCACGGCGTTGGGCTCGGGCCCATCCTCTTTGCTAAGGAGGATGACATGGCGTTGTTTTCTTCGGTGGGGGACCGCTTCTTCTATTCCCGCTGCTTGCTCGGCTGGTTAGGTGGCGGTTGGGCGGCGGGTTGGGTGTTTGCTGATCTACGTCGCTTTGGATGACTACGGCGCATTGGTAGCGCTCGTAGATTGGTCCGCTGCTGCCGCATCTTTCGGATCCCGAACCGTAGGTCCCTGCATCCGATGGCGGATCGCACAGATCGGAGTTGCAGCTGCTGCTGTCGTAGGAATCATCTGTTGATGATGTTGTGCGTAGCACGGGGTGTGGGGTCCATGAAGCGGGCCTGATTGATGGTAGGGGCACCCGCTCAGGGAGGCGGAGGGTGCCAGTTTGCCCCACCTGGAAGCAGAAGCTCCCGAACAGGATTTTGAGTCCGTCGCCTATGGGCTCGAAGTCCTTCATGGTGGCCAGTGAGTGGGCGGTGAAGTCGAAAGCGCCGAAGAGGAGATGACTCTCCGTCGCCGCATAGTTGTAGATTGATCGGGTTGGGACCATCACGATCGCACAATCAGCGTCCCCGTTTCCCACAGACGGCGCCAATTGACGAGGTTTGATCTCATCAATGCCCATTGTTATGGACTTGAGTTTTGGAGAAGATGGGAATGCTGGAGATCGTGGAACGGTTAGCAAACAAGCAACACGGGGACACAAGGTTTACCCAGGTTCAGGCCCCCGGAGGGAAAACCCCACTCCTGCTTGCCTGCTCTTGATTATGGCGGAACCGAAGGTTACAGGGGTGCGCAGATGCAATCTGGCGTGGAGGCGTGTATGCGAGAGTATGAGAGAGAGGGAGATCTAGGTCGCGCCCTCCTAGCCTTTATATAGTCTCAGGCAGGTCCCGGGCATAGACCTAGTCGGTTACAGATTCTAGGGTTTTACCCTTTTGAATTTCCTATCTACTCTAGTCTTGCTCTCCAAGGATCCGAAGGCGTCATGGGCCTGGGCCACCCGAAAGTCTTCACGGGCCGGCGTATATTTGCCGTGGGCCTTCCTTGGGCTGGACCAGGTATGCTGAGATCATGTACCCGCGGGGTATAACCATGTCACCCATACCCTTCGTCGCCCAGCCCTTCTGCGTCGAGGGAACATTGACGAAGGGCGCAAGGCAGATCTAGTCCACCTCCGTGGCGTTGCTCACATAAAAATATGAGCGCTGCCACAGCTTGACGGTGTCGGGAAGCTCGAACCGCGGCATCGACAAATAGGGCCGCGGATAAATGACGCAGCAGCCTGTCTGCGTCAGCGGACCGTCCTTGGCGGTGTTTTGGGCCTTGAAGTGGAAGAACTTGAGGAAGTTTTCCACCTCGGGCCACACCCCAAGGTATGATTCGCAGGAGGCCGCGTGATGCGACAGCTGCGCGATGGCGTTCACGCCCAGGTGGTGGAGTTGGAGGTCGAAGAAGACAAAGAGCTGGAGGAGGAAGGGGCTGACGGGAAGGCCGAAGTCGCGGGCGAAGTGCATGAGGAAGAGGACATGCTCCCCCGGACGAGGGTCTGGCACTCGTTCCCCCTCCAGAGTGAGCTGGTTCTTCACCAGCATCGACGAGGGAAGAAATCTACCCCGCTGATACTTCTAGATGAGGATGTCAGTCACGAACGATCCACACCAACCCCCATGCTGCTCGGGCAACATATCTGCAGGAGGGGTGGTCGTGGTGAATGGTGCGCGGTGGCTCCGGCGGCGGCAAGGAAAAGGGGCGCAAGGAGAAAGGTGCGCTGGAGAGGAGGATAAGATGGGCCCGAGGGAGAAGAAGTGTGAGCATCGTTGCCCCTCCAGGGCTCTATTTATCCCCGCGGGGCGGTACCATCACCCCCTCAGCTCCCACGTGACGCGTGGCATTGAGGCGCCACGGCCGCACGACGTTACGGCTTCGGATACTTTACGATAACCACCACATAATATCCACGGGTGTTACCGGGAGACGAGGCGTGCGCGCTCGCCCCGAGAAACCGCTGTGGAAAGTTGCGTGCACAGTTGCCAAAAACTGACGCAGCGACGCGGAAGTCCAACTGATGCGACGTGCGCTAGAGCAGCAGTCGTGGGTGACAACATCGACAACATCATCAAGCTCTCGCTTCATCTCCAGCTACGCCACTCGGTCCCTGCCTTCGCTGTCTACACCCAGTGGGCGGCCATTGATTCCGCAGCCGGTTAAATCCAGTCGGAAAGGAAAAGCAAAAGCTGCAGCCGGATGCGGTCAAACAACTACATCGAGACGAAAAAAGAGCACGCAAGACCTTACCCATAGGCCAAGTCCATACGCGCTCGGGGACTAGTGTCGGGGGGATAACCCCCGGGTGGGGAAAGCCAAGCACAAGTAGGACGGCTCCAGAAGGAACATGCCGCCTGGCCCTCAAAAAGGAGAACTCCAGCTGGTTGGCGAATATCGCCTGGCTGGGCTTATAACTTTCCCGGCTGGCCCGTCTAGCAGGCAACCGGAAGAACCGGCCAGGTGGCCGCTTCCACCCAGCTCACCTCGGATTTGATGGAGAGCACGGAAGGACTGATGCTCCTTGCGGGGTACGTCTGGCTCTCCCTCGGCATCAGGTAGGCTAGCGTGTCGTCACGACCAGCGCTACCCGACAAAGATAAAGCAAAGTGGTCGGTTGACTGGCAAAAGCAGTCTAGATGACCATTAAAGCAAGAGTGACGCCCCAAAGGAATCCCGGGTGACCAGTAAAAAAGAGGATGCCGCTAAAAGAAGGGCGGACTGGGTCCTGGCCAACTGGCTGGGCCCTGCCGCCGGCCCTGTGCTGTAAACCCATATCCAAACAGTAAACCCTAGGGCCCGATTTGTGATCTGCCCCTCCAAGACCAGTATATAAGGGAGGGCAGAGCTAGGGTTCTAGGTAGGTAACAATAGAAGGATAGAAGTGCCAGCAGCTAGTTCTCATCTTCCTCTAGCTCCCGATAGCAGCTAAGGAAACATCTCAAGGAGCAGCTGTACTGGGCGTTCAGCCCCTCATATAGTTCATCTTGCAAGAGTATGGATGTTACCTCGCCAAGAGGGCCCCGAACCTGGATACGTCGTTGTGTTTGAAGTTTACTGTGCCCAACCCGTTGCGTGAGCCACCGATTGCATTCGATTGTCCCTTCTTAGCCATCCCCGATGGCACTACCGTGTTCCACACCACGACAACTGATATGAATATGACTTTCACCAAACACATTACAGATGCTCTCATTAAAATTAGGAAGAAAAGTTGAAACACAAAGCTTCTATTCCTAGGAAAGTATAAGATAGTTGGGAACCCATCATTAATATGCAAGTGAATGACTTTGATCTCAAAGCTTCATGTGACCTTGGTTCTAGTGTCTCTATTATGCCTAGAAAGATTTATGAAATGCTTGATTTTCCACCTTTGGAAGATTGCTATTTGGATGTACCACTTAATGATAATGCTAAGAAGAAATTCATGGGGAGTATTAATGATGTTCTTATTATGGTTAACAATGCTTATCTCCTTGTTTATTTCTATGTTTTGGATGTTGAATGCAATGCTTCTTGTCCTATCACATTGGGAAGACCTTTTCTTAGAACTGTTGGTGCCATCATTGATATGAAAGAAGGCACCACTAAATATCAATTTCCATTAAAGAAAGGTATTGAACACTTCCCTATGAGGAGAGATAAGATACCCTTTGCTCCTACTTTTAAAGAAAAATTTGATGTCAATGTTGTGGTATTGACGACCAGTATGCCATGGAGGGGTCCTCAAAATGCGTGTTTAGAGACGTGGGGGAAGGTGGACGGTTGACGGGTATGAGGTAACAGAGCTTACCCAGGTTCAGATCCCACAACGGCGGCGGAATCCTACTCCTGCTATAAATCACTATAATGGCAATACGCTGAGTTACAGAGATAGGTTCGTTGTGCGTGGTGTATGTTAATCGATGCCCTAAAGGCTCCCATAGGCCTAACTTATATAGTCGCCAGGTCCTAGGGTTACAGGGAAAAGTCCTAGCCGGACAGGTTACAAAGTCCTACACTGTCTATTACTAGTCTATCGTGTCTTGTACTCCAAGGCTCCGGGTCCGCTGGTGACTCCACCGTACCTTCCTTTATCCGGCATGGGCCTCCCTTATGGATCCATCTAACTGGGCCGCCCAGCAGGCCATGCTACCAACTGTGGGCCACCCAGGTTATCCGGATAAGAGACATGCTATGAGCATAGCCATATATCATATCCCCAATAGTAGCCCCCGGAGAACTCCGATATCTTGCGCTGTCTTGCCTCTTTACGTGGAATGATCCGTCTAGATGGATGTCGGCAAATAGTCAAGAAACATCTTGTAGTCCTCCCAAAGAACCCTGCAAGGCTTTTCTCCATCTTCAATTGTAAGTCGGAGAATTGCTGAATCTTTTATCGTACTCTTCCTTAGCCGGATTGGATCCGTCTATGTCGGAATCTTCCGATGTGATGGTTCATCTGCCAATGACATCTAGGGCGACGTAGACATAGGTTAGAAATGCCTCGTAACTTACACATGCAGAGAATGCAATCTTGTCCGTTTTTCCCGCGCGAGCGATACGAACCGTTGGCGGCAACGGTTGGCGACATGGCGAAACTTCCGTGCATGTCCCCACACACATTGCTTAGGCGGCAACCGTTCGATCATGTTGCACGAATCTTGATGCCGAAGATTATAAATAGTTACAGTGGTGGAAATTTTACTTCTCACCTCATTCTCCTCTGCATCGTCTTCTTCCTCCAGCGAGCGCCTCCTCGAGCTTTCCGCGCACTGTGCGAAAAACCCTAGTTCCTCAACTTCTCCCAGCCACCACCGAAAACTCCAAATGGCTAGTAGCAGCTCCTCCCCTTCCATGGCACCGTCAGGCGATGCTGCGGCGAAGCCGGCGAGCACCGTCGTCATGCCTCCAAAGGGTCTGGTTATTCCCATATCTGCGGTGGTCGAAGCCACCGGCAGCAACCATAAATCGGCGTCGCTGGAGCTTCTAGAGGAGGAGTATGACTCCCACAAGGGTGACTGGCGCGGTTCGGATATCACGGACCGCGATATCAAAGAACTGATCAACGAGGGCTACCTCCCTGCGACGGAGGGGCTCGCCTGGCGGGCGGTGCCGGCCGGCGAGGTCACACTGTCTCCCCAAGCCGGAGAAAAAGGTGTACCTCAAAGCTCAACTGGTACGCGGCGTCTACTTGCCCATCTCCAACTTGTTCCTTGCTGTCCTCAACCATTACCGAGTACAGCCTCAGAACCTCTCCCCCCAATAGCATCTTAGCGCTTAGCAACTATGCGGCGCTTTGCGAGGGTTATTTAGGGATTAGGCCTAGGCTAGATCTCTTCATCTATTTCTTCACCGTCAAGCGTGAAGACGGAGCCGGCAAGGATGAGCTCAGGAATTGTAGCACCATTAGTTTTAAGATCCGGCCTAGCCGGCGGTTCCCCGACATTGTCGGCCATGAGTCCTACAAGAACTGGCAGTGGACGTACTTCTACGGCCCCGATATCCCTCTGGCCGGCCGAGAAGTCACGTACCCAGACTTTGTCGATGGAGCTGCCGCTGAAGCCCCAACATGGAGATCCTAGGCCTCCCTTCCCTCCGACATTGACGCTTCCTGCGCTATAAGGCGGATAGAGTGGTTCGTAGATACGGGTCTAACCGGATTAGACCTGGCCATGTGCTGGTTTGTCAGGGGGATCCAGCCTCTGCAGCACCGCTTCAAGCTGATGCACGAGTATACCAACGAGAGAAGGGATAGCCTCCGCATCTCCAAGGACAATTTCTCGAGCGACTCTGTCAAGCTCCGCCTCAAAGACATCGTCAAGGTGAAAGACAAGAATCGTGCCTTCACCATCACCTATGACATGTTCGTAGAGATCAAGTGCCCAAAGGTACCTGTTTATTTTCCGTGTACAACATATACTCCAATTTTTCCGTCTATCCATTACCATCTCATCTAACACGAAGTTTTTTCACTTAACAACTTAGCGACATAGATGAGTATAGCATGGCTACTCAAATATATGGTCCAAAGATGAAGAAAGTCACCGTCGTGTTCGACGACGATGCTCCATTGACGCGAAAGCGGAAGAGCTCCACCTCTGACGCTGTCGACGGAGGCAAGAAGAAAAAGACAGACAGTGGAGCCTCCAAAAAGACTACCGCCGCCCTGGAGGCGGAGAAAAGAAAGGTTACTGGGATCCCTTTTGCCAAAGCACCCCCTCTTGTGTAAGCTTCTTTCTCTCCGACATTTTCCATTGTCTGTCTTATTCCCATACTTATGCATTTTGCACGTTTTAGGAAGAAAGCCACAACCAGTTTGAAGAAGACCTCCAAAACTTTGGGGGCTTCTAGAACCGTTAAGGATATGCTGCATCGCGACGCATCTCCCGCCATCGCCCCTGTCACTCCCATCGTCCAGCCCTCGTCTGCTCCGACAAGATCTCAAGCTAAAGAGGCATATGGCCATTCTGCCATGGAAGTGGACTCAGGCACCTCCACAGAGCTCGCTGTTGTCGGCGAATAGGCGATGCAGGAAAGTGCCATCAACCAAGTGGCTGAATCTTCGGCTAAGGATGCCATCGGTAGCGGTAAGGCGATGGTGGAAGGTGGTACGTCTGCCGAAGGCGGCGTCCTTGCCCCCAGTAAGACCATAGAGTTCCCGAAGATAGTCTATCCGACACTTATGCCGGGTATCACTTCTCTGGTTCCTGGTGCGGTGCCGACATCTCCAACATGCGGTCTTGAGGAGCTTCTCCGTCAAGAAGAAATCTTGCAAGGAAACAGTGTATCCTTCGGTAAGCTGCTGGCTAAGAGTGCTACTAACCTCAATATCATTGCACTTGTAAGTTTTATTTGCCTTTTGCATTTCATATGAGTATCCCACTATAGCCCCAAGGATTTAGACGGAAAACCATAGGTCTTTGTGTCTAAATGCTCTAAGAGTGACTAAGCTAGAAAACTTCTCACTGTAGCCCCTAAGCATATAGTTTGAATGAAATATTCCGACTACATGCTTTAAGAGTAGCTTACGTAGTGTTTATAAATTTCAATACTATATCCCCCAAGCTTATAGTTGTAACTGAATTAGTTCCGACTAGATGCTTAAACAGAAGATAAGCATATGTCTGAGTTAAAAACCTTATACGGAATCCCCCAAGCTTCTAATCGAAAACTGAATTAGTTCCGACTAGATGCTTAAAGAAAGACTAAGCATACTGCTAGGTTTAAAAAACTCTCGCTGTAGCCCCCGAGCTTCTAGGTGGAAATTTTGCCGGCTAGATGATCCAAGTAGACTAAACAACGTTTAACTGTCTTCTATCCATAGAATGAGAATGCTTGGAGGGGCATGGCCAACAACAAGTACCAGAAGATGCGCGCTGACTTGGAAGCCGAAAAAGGTAAAACTGCCTTCTTGAAGGAATAAATACCAAGAGCAAGCGTCTGTTTTTCCTTTCTTTTTCGCATTCCAGCTTGGTCTTGTGCCAATATTCTCCGAATACTCACTATGTACCGTTCTTTCTCCGACTTTCATAAACCATTTCCAAGGTGTTATCGCCACATTTTGGCCAATGGAGGAGATGGGCCGTAATCAAGATGGGCTTGGAGGATACATATACGCAACGTATTGCTGGATCGGCCTTGTGCGTGGATTTGGGCTAAATTGCCCGTGTATCTGTATATTGTAGTAGGTTACGTTTCGGTTTAAGTAAGAGATAGAGTTGTTAGGGTTATTCCAAAGATAGAAAGTCTCCGGACTATAAATATGTACCTAAGGTTATTGAGAAAAAGAGGACGATCACGTTCACAACAAACACAATCTCAAGATCGCCACCCTTGTTTCTAGGGTTTCTTTCGTAGATTATGCTGCCTAGATCGCATCTTGCGGTCTAGGCGATTCGCTATGCTTATTTGGTGTTACTCGTACTGAAGCTTTGTTGATGGCGAGTAATACTGTTATAGTAGATTTGTTTGGGCTAGCATCGGCACCTTTTCGTTATGATTGTTTCGTTATGCTGCCTTTAGTTATCTCGCTGCCTTTGCACCTTTTCGGGTGTAAGGGCAGCATCTTGCTTGATATTTATTCAGTTGATTTGACCTGTTATAGTTATGCCTTGTTTTCGAGGGTTTAGTTTGATATCCACATAATCAGGCCTTGCAAACGGGTTGAACGATCCAGTAGTATGTAAGGATATGGTTTGCCAATTCGAGAGGAGTTGTTCCGGGAATTGACTTTACGTCGGTTGTTAGGCCTTCTAGGGTTAGTTTTCTATCATCTTTTGTATCTACCAGGCTCAATTACGTGTAGGATGTTCCAATTATGTGGTGAAAACGTTAAACTGTCGTAGATCGATTTAACTTATATTGATGAAGCAAAACCCCAGGTTATCATAGATCTAATGCGTAACCATGGGATAATCGCCCGTGAGCCGATTCACGTGGAAACACGGGAGCCGGTCGCGCTCGAATTTTACGATACTTGTTTGTGCAGGAAACTAATCGAAGCAATCCATCACCTTCGACCAGGTATAGGTCGTGGCACGCCTTGCATCAGCCAGACGCAGCGGAGTTTTGCGGCCGTGCCGAGGGACCGTGGCCCACCAGCAGCCTGGAGCCTCCGGCTCGTGTTGCTCGTCGCTGCTCGCCGGTGGGTTTTGGCAGGCAACACATTCTGGCACGCCCGGTGGGCGGAACCTACTCCAAGCCCAAATCTGATGAGGAGTTCCGCTGGGAGGCAGAACAACAACGAGCCTTCGACGAGATCAAAGAATATCTAACGAAGCCGCCAGTGTTGGTTCCGCCCCAGCCGGATAGGCCGTTCTACATTTACTTGTCAGTCGACACGCCCATCGCCGGTGGTGGTGCAAGTTTATGATGGTCTGGAGCGAGTTGTGTTTTACATCAGCAGAAGGATGCTGGATGCAGAGACAAGGTATCCTGAGATCGATAAGTTGTGCCTCTGCCTGTTTTTCACCTGCACCAAGCTGCACCACATCTTGCTCTCAGCGGAGATTATCATTATATGCAAGTCAGATGTCATAAAACATATGCCGTCGGCTCCTATGTTGAAAGGCCGACTCGGCAAATGGATGTTTGTATTATCGGAATTTGATATCCGGTATCAACCCGCGAAAGCGGTTAAGGGTCGCTATCGACCTTATTGCTGAAAGAATCAACACTGATATAGCAGCGCTGTCTATACGAGCGTGGGCTATGTTTTTCGATGGATTGGTTTGTGATGATGGTTGCGGAATCGGCATTCTACTCGTGTCGCCCCGGGGGGCAACATATTCCTTCTCCATCAGGTTATCTACCCCTCGCACTAACAACGTCGCTGAGTATGAGGCGATACGCAAGGGAATGGATTTGCTCATCGAAGCTGGAGCAGAAGCAGTGGAAATTTTTGGAGACTCCAAATTGGTGATTTCCCAACTCACGGAGGAATACAAGTGTGAGAGCGAGTCGCTCTTCCCATTATGGTTGCAATGCCGTGAGCTGATGGCACAGTTCCGGTACATAAACTTCACCTGGATCCCGCGATCGCAGAATACCGAGGCGAATGATCTCGCACAAATGGCTTCAGGCTACAAGGACGTGGCGGAGGGAGCTGATGTTCAGGTACAGTTCCTGGAGGCGGACGACTGGAGAGCCGATATCTTCAATTACTTGAAGGATTCGGCTCGGGGGGCACCTAAACGGATAAGGTACAAGGCCATGAAGTACGTGCTTATTGGGGACGACATGTTCTACAGGACTCTGGAAGGGTTACTGCTCAAATGTCTGGGGCCAACCGAGGCCAATCGGCTCCTACACGAGGTACACGAAGGCGCCTGTGGGACTCACCAATCGGCTCACAAGATGAAATGGTTGATCAGGCGATCAGGGTTTTATTGGCCCACCATGCTTGAGGACTGTTTTAAGTACTACAAAGGGTGTCAAGCATGTCAGAAATTTGGAAAAATTCAGATACCACCAAGCAATGAACCCCATCATCAAGCCTTGGCCATTCCGAGGTTGGGGCATGGATATGATTGGCAAGATCAATCCTCCATCAAGCAAAGGCCACATGTGGATTTTGGCCATTACGGATTATTTCACTAAATGGGTGGAAGCCGTCCCTATGAAGTCAGTGAACTCGAAGGATGTTATCAATTTTGTGAGAGAACATGTCATTCATAGATTTGGGATTCCCCAAACTATCACGACCGATGGAGGTTCGGTCTTCATTTCTCACGAGTTTAGAAAGTTCTGTGAGGACACGGGGATCAAGTTGATCCGATCATCTCCATACTATGCTCAAGCAAATGGGCAAGCTGAAGCGTCCAACCAGAGCCTTATCAAGCTGATCAAGAGGAAAATCGATGAGCACCCTAGGCATTGGCACGAGGTTTTGTCAGAGGCTTTATGGGCTTATCGTATGTCATGTCACGGAGCGATAAAAACCTCGCCATACCATCTAGTCTATGGACAAGAAGCCGTATTGCCCTGGGAGATTACGGCTGGATCGAGACGTGTCACTTTTCAGAACGATCTAACAACTGAAGAATATGCGAATTCGATGAGTGAGTGTTGAGGATTTAACGAGCTTAGGCTATGGTCGCTGAGAAAATCAAAGAGAACAAGGCCAAGGTAGCTCGCATATAACAAGAAGGTGAGACCAAAGGAGTTCCACGTTTATCCGGTATGGGAAGTCAGATCGCCATTGGGGACTAAGGATGCAGTATATGGTAAATGGTCTCCAAATTGGCACGGGCCATACAGGGTCGATCAAGTGTTAAGGGGGAACGCGTACATGCTTGAGGAGCTGGACGGCGTGAAATTCCCAGTGGCTGTCAACGGTCAGCATCTCAAGAAATATTTCCCAAGCATGTGGGATGATGGACAACGAAATATGGGGGCCGATACATGAAATCGGCATGTGGGGTGATGGACAACGAAATATGGGGGCCGATGCATGAAATCGGCCAAAAAAAAAAATATAGCCGATGCACAGCCATCGACTCTAGAGGTTCAAACTGGTACGAGCAGGTGTCGGTTTACATGAATAAGCTACAGAAGGAATGCCTCGAAAGCGTGAAGGGCGTCAGCGCGGACACGGTCCACCTCGGCGATCTCGGCTTCGTCATCGTCGTCCTTGCCCATCACCAGCTGCTTGTTCAGGGCACATATTTCCGCCAGATCAGTCTTCAGTTGGGCTTTGAGGCCTTCTGCTTCGTCTTGGGAGCGGGCGATGAACGCTTCCTTGTCACGAATGAGCTGTTTGGTCGCCCGGACCTTCTCTTCAAGATCTCCCAACTCCTTTTTCAAGAGTGCGAGCTCGGGGGTGCTGACAGAGGTGTCAGTTTTGGCATCTAGAGACGCCTTCTTCTCATTGAGCTGCTGACATCTGTCTGCAATATTGGCCTTCAGCGGGAGTTGGGCGCGGTGCAGATTAATCCTCTCACGAGCCAACTTCACCCTTGACCCGTAGAAAGACAGAGTTACAACTGGCCAAAGCTTCACCTGCAATGCTACTGGGAGTTGGTCCTTGATTTCGGCAAGAACACTTTTCACCTCTTCAGAACCCTCGATCAACTTCTCGATCGGGGAGGACAGCAAGGCTTTGAGACGCTGGAATTGAGGTAGAACAACCCTGGCTCGTGGTTCATCGTTGGCAACAGAGGGAGTTGGTTCGATGGATTCAGGGTCGAACGTCAGCAGGCCTGAGATATCACAACCCTGGCAGGCCGAAATGGCGTCAGTATGCGTCCAACATGGAAGGATGAACCAAACGAAGCGAACATACCTCTCCTAAGATCAAGGGGATAGCAGATGACGAGACGACCGACTCGTGTGTTGCTGCTGGGGGCGTGGCCAAAGTAGTAACCGTTTCATCCACGCCTTCAGGGATTACTAGATCCAGCCTTGCGAGAGGCATCGGCACTGCCCCGGCCTTCCCACTAGAAGTGTCAGTCGTCTGCATGAAAGGTGCTTAGCCGATGTAAATAGTGATGAATCGGCAGATAAAAAAGAAATGATTGGTGAAAGCATGGAGGGTGATGACTTTCGAAACCTCCTGGCTCGACGAAGAAGTTTGCAGTCCCTTGCGAGCCCTCTTGGGGCTCACAACTGGCCCCGCCTTGACTGATGCTCGGGGGGCAGTAGGTTCAGGAACCGGCCTTTTCCTGGGAGCCGATGGTGGCACATCTGGCTGGTTTGGTGTGGTGATCCTCTCAGAGTCTGTTGGGCCCGATTCTCCTCGATTGGATTGCGTGTCCTCGCTGGAGGTGTCTTCGATGGAGGCCTGTAAGAAAAGGAGAGCTGGTAAGCACGAGCATGTTTGCAAGGATGAAAGAGATCAACCAAGGCATAGATCAGCGTACATGCGAACTTTCTGGAGAAGGGCTCCGGCGCCTCAAAGTCTTCCTGGCAGCTACCTTCCTCACCACGGTTCTTGTTTTAGTTGGAACTCGAGAGGCGGCTGACTTAGAAGGTGCTTGGCTCTTGGAAGCTGATTGTGGTGATATAAGCTGGTTCTGCAACACGACCTTTTTCAAAGGTGGCGAGTTTTTGCAGAAAAGGACCACAGGAGCTGGTGGGAAGAATTCGAAGGGGGAGCCATCACCGTGTGTAGGTTCAGGGCCATCTTGTTGCTGCAAGGAAACATAGCGAGTTATTAGAAGAATCATTTGTGAGCTGCATCAAAGATTTACAAGTAGTGGTACCTGTTCTACGGGGATATCATATTCAGCATCGAGCTGTTTCAGCAACGGTCCCAGAGCTCTCCTGAAGGCATGAGTCTTCCACATCGACCACCAGTTTTCAAAACCATCGGTTGATGAAGCGAAGGTGAGGTTGTTAGGAATTGGGATGATCAGAGCGTCGAAGAAGGAATAGCACCTTTGACTGGTGAGAGGATCGGGCAGGTCAGCTCTGCTCTCTGTAAGATGGTGGAGAAAGAAATGGGGAGGTACTTGTCCAAGGCCAAATTGCCGATCTACTACGACCGGCTGGTAGAATTCGTATCCAGGCTTGATTATTCTGTTGAATGTGCTCATGCCAACTAGAAGGAAGCAGGGACGGATCACAGTGGAAAATAGCTGCCGAGTGATGGTGTCATTGGCAAAGTTGTCTAGCCTGAAGGAGATTGGATTTTCAAAATGTTCCGATTCCTCCGTGTAAGGAAAGAAGATAGGATTATCCAGGCCTTGGAAGAAAATGCTGAACCATTTGGATGCTTCCTGAGGGATCAGTTTACTACCTGGCAGTCTATACAGAGCTTGGCCGTAGCTGGTGCATCGGATCTGCTTCCCTTTGGCATCTGGAAAGGTGCAACTCGCCAAAAGGGGGAAGTTTGGGACATGGTTTTGAAAATACAGCTGAGCCCATAGCTGAATGAACCACCAAGGACCTCCTGTTTTGACTGCTATGCCAGAGAATAGTTTGACAGACATCAACTGGAGATATCGATAGACCTCTCCAAGGAACAGTTTGCCGATACCAAGTTGAGTGCCTTTGGCAAGTTCGTAGGCCAAGGAGAGATAATTCTTGGTTGGGGCAAGGGAAGGGCCACAGAATATGAAATGTTCCAGCCAGAAGTTGAGGAAAGCCGTGTGTTCTTTCTCTGTGACAGGGCCTTTAGTTTTCATATGGAGTTGAAGATAGGCACCCCAGTTCGTGCAGTCTGTTTTGGAAGAAAGCTTGTAGGGGACCTTTGTCAGCTTAAAAGCAGAGGGGCTGGGTGATGTAACGTCCAGACCAGTAATCATCACCACGTCTAACAGAGTTGGTGTCATGGGGCCATGACCGAACATAAAGCAGTTTAGAGCATCGGACCAGAAATAGCCGATGGTTTTTTAGAAGATTTTCATGTTTTTCAAGGGGAGACAATGACAAATTTAAGGCATCGGCTATTCCTGTGGTTTCCCATTGGGATTGGTAAGTTTTGGCTACCCTGCTGAACCAAGAGACCCAATGTTCGGGAGGATTAGGCCAGGCTCGCAAGCAGTCGGCCCAAGAATTCAAATCTAGGTCTTGGCTTACGAAGGGGATTCTGTTTGCCTCGCAAGAGATCAGATGGGCAGGACTAGATGCTGTACGGGGGACAAGACAGAGAGAATTTGGGAGAGAAGGATGCAGCAGCAGAATGTCTGAAACCTAAAATTTAATGGTGGAATAAAGCATTAATTCAGGTGTTTGCCATTAATTTTAGCACCGTGTTCAGTCTGCGAGGAGTAGGCGTACCTTCAGACCAGAGACCGCTGTGTTGGTGTTGGACGATTCCGCCATCTAGTTTGCCGGCGGAGATGGATCTATGCAATTGGGGATCGAGGGTTCTTGTCGCTGTAAGCTCGATCTATTCGGTGAGGCAATTGGAGATCTGGGTTGGCCTTTTTTGAAGAGGGTCGCAGGCTACCGTTTGAAACTGGAAAGTGGCCGCTCAGATTTGTCTAAGTATGCGACCAAATTTGACCTTGTCAACATTTATGGGGAAAGACGATGTGTTACCATCGGCTCTTTGGGCTTTGACTTGGTTGACTGTATGAGCGTAGTATGGTGAAAACCGATACATTACTATCGGCTTCTGGAACGTTGACCTATTTTGACTATCGGCAAAATCGAGTTGGAAAAGCAATCTTTGTTGATTCAAAAGACGGTTATTTACAATGGAGCTGATTGCTTACAGAAGGAAATCTGCTACTAGTACTACTACTACTAATTCCTAATCTAGAGGTTGTCGCCGCCGCTTGTCTTGGCCATCAGATTCTGTCATCACGCTGCCGGGCGTAGTTTTCGCTGCCGCTGAAGTTGTCGCCAGGGCCTCGCCCTCGCTGCCGTCTTGGTGTCTCCGCTGACCCGCGCGAAGCGTTCACCGCGGTATTCGTCGGAGGAGGTGTCCTCCTCCGCTTCCTCCTCCTCGTCGGAGGATTCGACGTCGTCCCAGGACATGGCGTCGTCGGCGCTCTTCGCTTCCAGTTCCCCGTCGACAAGGAACTGGAGGCCCTCCTCGCCATCGGTCAAGGATTCGTCGTCCTCTGACCAGGCGGCGAAGTCCCAGTCCCTTTCGTCCCACCATTGTGGGGCGAGAGCCTCGTATGCCGCCATTGGCGGGTGCTCCGGCGGCTCCTGGCCAGTGTTGGAGGATTGAGAGGAAAGGCCGGATGATTTGGAGGAAGAAGAGGAGGCCATGGCGGAGGAAGAGGGTTTTTTGGTGGAGGAAGAGGGTTTTTTGGCTGATGGAAGAAGATGGGGGTACGGACTGCTCAGATGAATTTAAATAAGGGGAATAGTGGGAGGTGGTTCAATGGCATAGCGGTTTCCCAGAATGTGGTGCCAAAATTGTCAAATCATGCACTGCGGAGAAGTTGAGAAGACAGGGCGTCATGATGAGGGGGCGGCGTGATGATTATGCTCTGCAACGCGTAACCCGATAAAAAAAAGGGGGGAAAAACACACAAAGTGGTTTTGGAATTATTATTGCCAAAACCAGGGGGGCATGTGTTATCGCCACATTTTGGCCAATGGAGGAGATGGGCCGTAATCAAGATGGGCTTGGAGGATACATATACGCAACGTATTGCTGGATCGGCCTTGTGCGTGGATTTGGGCTAAATTGCCCGTGTATCTGTATATTGTAGTAGGTTACGTTTCGGTTTAATTAAGAGATAGAGTTGTTAGGGTTATTCCAAAGATAGAAAGTCTCCGGACTATAAATATGTACCTAAGGTTATTGAGAAAAAGAGGACGATCACGTTCACAACAAACACAATCTCGGCGCATCGCCACCCCTTGTTTCTAGGGTTTCTTTCGGGTAAGTATCATGCTGCCTAGATCGCATCTTGCGGTCTAGGCAGTATCTGCTTATGCGTTATTTGGTGTTACTCGTACTGAAGCTTTGTTGATGGCGAGTAATACTATTATCGTAGATTTGTTTGGGCTAGCATCGGCACCTTTTCGTTATGATTGTTTAGTTATGCTGCCCTTAGTTATCTCGCTGCCTTTGCACCTTTTCGGGTGTAAGGGCAGCATCTTGCTTGATCTTTATTCAGTTGATTTGATCTGTTATAGTTATGCCTTGTTTTCGAGGGTTTAGTTTGATATCCACATAATCAGGCCTTGCAAACGGGTTGAACGATCCAGTAGTATGTAAGGATATGGTTTGCCAATTCGAGAGGAGTTGTTCCGGGAATTGACTTTACGTCGGTTGTTAGGCCTTCTCTAGGGTTAGTTTTCTATCATCTTTTGTATCTACCAGGCTCAATTACGTGTAGGATGTTCCAATTATGTGGTGAAAACGTTAAACTGTCGTAGATCGATTTAACTTATATTGATGAAGCAAAACCCCAGGTTATCATAGATCTAATGCAGAACCATGGGATAATCGGCTCCAGGAGCCGATTCACAGGGAAACCTGGGAGCCGGTCGCGGCTCGAATTTTACGTATACTTGTTTGCTGTGCAGGAAACTAATCGAAGCAATCCATCACCTTCCTGACCAGGTATAGGTCAGGTGGCACGCCCTTGCATCAGCCAGGACGTGTGCCGGAGTTTTGCGGGCCGTTGCCCGAGGGACCAGGGCCCACCAGCAGTTCTGGGAGCCTCCCGGCTCTTCGTGTTGCTCGTCGCTGCTCGCCGGTGGGTTTTGGCAGGCAACACAAGGTGAAGGATATTGTTGAACAATCCAAGCATATTCAGCAGCTGGATAGCGAAAACAAAATCCTTAAGCAGTAGAGGAAGGACACGCTGAAGATGCATGAGGACTCCATGAAAGTTCTGCAGGACTCCGCCAACGAGGAGATGGACCTCTTGAAGGAGGAGATCAAGATCTTGAAGGAGCAGAAAAAACCTGCCAATGAGCAAAATCAACGCCATCATGACGCGTACAAGATCCTCCGACAAGAACGGGACTCCATGGCGGAAACTCTCCGGCAGGCCGACATCAGTGTCTTCAGTAAGTGATTCTGTCTTGTGTTTCTGGAAGTTATATACTTTACATTTTGGTGTTATTGAACTCACGTGCTCCTTTGTAGGAAATTTGCAGCTCCTATGGGTTTAACCCGATCGCCTCCTCCGCCAAATGAATGCATGGTCCTTGCCGGCAACTTTATCAACACCTCCATTACACAGACAAAAGAGATTGCCAAGCCCCTCCAAATTAACATCAAGGCAGTGGATTCTGTAGCGAAGTTCTCGGATATCCTGCACCGAGCCCCCGAGCATATCTCAACCTGGAAAGCTTCGTGTGAACGGGCAGGTGCAAGGATGGCGCTGTCCATGGTCAAGGCACATTACGAAAATGTCGACCATCAACACAATGACCTATGGTATCCCCGACATAGATGACGAAGGACAAAATATAAACCACGAATCTATCTTGGCGTCGCTCGCGGGTTATGACACCAAGTCGCCGAGTTGGTCGACGTTAATGTCTTTGTGCCCATGAAAACAATCGATGGCGGCAACCAAAGCTCCTCCGAGGCCCTCAATACTGCCGACTTCGAGGGAGGTGACTCTCCTGCTGCTAACGATGCTGCTTCCAAGTCGCATGCGCCAGAGGAATGAAAACAATTTGTAATATTTGTTTCCTCTGTAATGTGTATGCAGAAAAACTATGTGTTAACTTAAGGCAGAAAACAATGGTTGTTATTTCCTGCTAATCAAGAATTAGTTCCAGCATGTACATATTTTTTAAGCAAGTGTTGGCTTATCCATTACTCTGGTTTTTATGCTTGACCTTTCGTGAGTCGGAAGACTCGTTGTCGAAACCATGCGCTTAGGTGATGATGCCCAATGGCACCGTCAATAACGTAAGCACAAAATTGCCGACAATAAGTGCCAAAAGTCACTACTCCAGAATCCACATAAAAACAACAAAGAACGTGTAGACCAAAAAACTTAAGCTAACACCCGTAGGCGGAATTTTCACAAGTGCAATTGCAAAGCTTGTGCATAATGGTTTTATACGATCCAAAAATGAACACTAAAGGAGGTAAAATACTCAGGAATATGAGTGAACCAGAGAGATTTATTTCATTGATCATATAAGAGATACACAATAGATAAAAAATATGCTAAGTGTAGAAAGGACGTAGTTGTGCTATGTTCCATGGCCGATAAAGCTCCGAGTAGTCATCATCCGAGTCACGTCGCTTATGCTTATGATCCTCGCTGGGTCTATCCTTCAGTTCACGATTGTCAACAAGGTAGTAAGACCCATTGAGCAGTGCCTTGCTTATAATGAACGGTCCTTCCCATGGAGGGGATAATTTGTGTGACTTCTTCTGCTTAAGTCGGAGCACCAAATCCCCCTCTTTAAACGAGTGATGCCGGACGCGGCGACTATGGTATCTGCGTAGCTTCTGCTAGTAGATGGCAGATCTTTGGCATGCCAAAATGCGCTCCTCGTCGAGAAGGTCCACATCTAGGCGTCTGGATTCTTCAGCGTCATCTTCGTCGTAGGCGGAAACTCTTGGTGCATCGTGAAGGATGTCAGAAGGTAGGATGGCTTCTACTCCATATACCATGAAGTAAGGGGTGTAGCCGATGGATCTGTTGGGTGTAGTTCGTAAACTCCACAGCACAAATGGCAATTCTTACGCCCAGGCTCCAACTACTCTATGTAGCGGTGCCTCAAGACGTGGCTTGATTCCCTACAGAATTAATCCATTGGCTCGCTCGACTTGACCATTGGACTGTGGGTGTGCCACAGATGCAAGGTCAAGTCGGATGCCTTTCTCCCAACAATAAGCCTCCACTTCTCTGAGTGACAAGTTGATGCTGTTGTCGGTGATTATGCTATGTGGGAGACCAAATATCACCACTAGATCTCGGAGAAACCAAAGGGTAGTTGCCCCATCGAGCTTTCCAATGGGTTTAGCTTCTATCCATTTTGTGAATTTATCAACTGCTACTAGCAGATGCGTAAATCCACATGGCGCCGTTTGTAACGGACCCACCATGTCCATCCCCCAAACTGCAAATGTCCAAGTTATTGGTATTGTTCGCAATTGTTCAGCAGGAACATGTGGTTTTCAGGCATAATACTGGCATCCCATGCATGTCTCAACCAGCTTGTCAACGTCCGCCTTCGCGGTCAGCCAGTAGAATCCTTGCCAGAAGGCTTTAGCGACCAAAGATCGGGCAGCGACGTGATGCCCATAATATCCGAGATGGATTTCGTGTAGGATTTATATACCTTCTTGCTGGGAAACACACTTAAGGTATACACAAGTGGTGCTTCTTTTGTAGAGCTATCCACTGATTATGGTATAGAACTTTGCTCGACGTACTATTTACCGTATTTCGACCTCGTCATCGGGCAAATTTCTGTGTTTGAGATATTCCATGAACGGTTTTGTCCAAGCCGGAGGGACCTTTGCCACCATGTGGACGAAAGAGTCTACTCTGTCCAGGTGGTCGATGTCTGCTTCCTTCACGGATGATGTCCGTAGATGCTCCAGGAAAACTCCAGGCGGAATTCGTTTGCGCCCTGATACAAGCTTAGATAGCAGACCAGCCGCCTCGTTTTGCTCCCTAGGTACATACTTGACCTCATAGCCCAAGAAGCTTTTGGCTATCTCATCCACTTCGTCTCGATATGCCGCCATCATAGGGTTCCACGCATTCCAGTGTACCACTCAGGCAACCAAGTCGGAATCTCCACAGCAAACTATGCGCTTGATGTCAATATCCTTGGCTACACGTAGTCCGTGAATGCGTGCTTCATACTCTGCCATGTTGTTCGTAGCCTCGAAGTGGATCTGCAGAACGTAGTGTAGCTTGTCCCCAGTTGGTGACTATGGAAGTACACCAGCCCCCGAGCAGTTGAGCAGCTTTGATCCGTCAAAGTGCATCACCCAGTATTCTGGTTCCGGCAATGGGGTAGCATCTGGCATCTCCGTCTAATCTGTGATAAAATCCGCCAAGGCTTGTGACTTGATAGCGTCGCGTCTCTTGTAGGTGATCTCAAAGGCGGCAACTTCAATGCCCCACTTCGCTGTAACATCCTCAGAATCGGACCTATGCAAGTTTTAGCGAAAACCCGCCAAACCCGCATAGAAACGATTCAAAGGTGCCCACCAAGCACTTTCGTGCGGGTGGAAAACGAAGTAATAACATTACACAACAGTCCTCGATGGGACCCACAGAACAGATATATTTAACAACGACTCAAAGAGTCAAGAATACAGATATAATATACAAAGATCCAAATCACCTTGAAAACGAGAGTGCGTCCAGCTACGGACAAGATGCAAATGGGGCTAAGAGCCCTGAAGAATAACCAATGCCCATAACCTGCCAGCCAAGCCGGAAGGGTAACCCGCTAACGACGCCGATCTCAAAACCTGCTTAAACAAAAGGGTGCCGACAAAGGGCAAAGGAAAAGAGGAGCGCCAAGATCGAGGCCAAGACAGCGAGGCTAGAATTCGGTCCTCGCCTACATAGGTATGGTGGATCAAGCGGCAAAGAAGATGCACTAAACAACCTATAGAGACTCGATACAACTGGCGGTTATTAGAGAGGGGTGAGAATGACTTATCCGGATCCAACCTGAAGCTAACACCAAACAAACCCATCCTGGTATTTCCCCCTCGAGACCAAACGAGGAAGTCAACCGAGGAACTCACACCATTGGCAGTTTTACTTATTCAGTTATCGTTGCAGCAATTACTAGTCAGGTTTAGATATTCATCCTGATAAAGTAAGCAGTAGGCACTTTTAATTAGCCATTCCGTTATAGTTGTAACACTTACTAATCAGATATGAATAGCATGAGATAACCCTTAAACCCAGCAGTTGTTGGTACTTTTATTCATCCATTCCGTTGTAGTTTCAATACTTACTAGTCAGGTACAATGGTCGCAAGCGACAATCCAAACAAGCAATTGTGGGCAGTATTATTTAGGCATTCCGTTATAGTGAAGCTGATTACTAGTCATTATAAAGTCAAATTTATAGCAATAAACTTTAGTTATGCTTGTCTATGGTCGAGATACTGTGCTCCAAGTCGTCCATATCCATGACACGCTTTGAGAAAGTTTTACCCGCCGGGTGCACCAATAGCAACACACGCCGATCAACCTCGGAAAACCAAATGAAAACCCAACGAGGCTTTCACGACTGAACAATCACAGGATTCGAAATATTTCAGGGGCCACCCTTGAGTCTACCGCGAACGAAGTAAGCAAGCTCGAGACGGACTCAAGGTTTGCGTCAATGGTCAGAAGTGATCGGGAACCCAAAACTCGGGGTGTCGATACTAATCACTCCGCTTACCTAAACAAAGACAAAGTGCTCCTCGCAAACGTAAATACAGAAGTAGCATGGCATAAGTACAGATAGTAAATAAAACCTCAAACTAGTTTGTGGCCCCAAGAAATAAGATGAATCAAGCTCGCCTGGGGTCCCATATACCTCCCGGATGTGGATAGCGCGATAAATCAAGGAACAGGTATCAAGTACTCGGGGTCTTACGGGACACAAGTGGGCGTTCGGAAACCAAATATTATCTATCACCCACCGATGCCTCTGCTTTTTTCAATTTTAGTTGTTAAAATAGAAATTAAAGTGAACGATAAGTAAAACTAGGATCATCTCCAACAACAACATGCGGCGTTACATCAACAACTGTGGCAATTGACGACACGCAACAGCACTTGAGCAAGCGACTACGACACGCAAGTCCAACTATCTACCAAAACAACAGGTAATAGGATGTGTCCAAGGCAATATGAGGCTGCAGGGAATATCCAGGGAACGGAAAACTAGAGCATCGCAACACAGATAGCAATAGATCAACAGGAGGGAATAAATACTATAAAAGTAAGATAGGTAGAAAGGGGGAGATGCTCGCCTGAAAACATTGCCGAAGGTTTAACCGAAGATCGGGGCGAAGCTCACATCAACTCATCGGCCTTAGCCGCGAAGAAGCAAAACGCTAGAAGAAACACCGGATGCAATATTTAAGATTACGGCAGAAGATCGGCATGATGCATGTATGATGCATGGCATGGTGAAGGTGCGATGCAATTAGGCCATATTAAGAGGAACCGGGGTCCCGACAATTATTTAGATGGTTCAAGTTGTTTAGCTACCCCGCAATTTAAATGTTGTATTAACATGGCCAAGATATAGTACCGGTTCGCTACATCAATTTAAATGAGGCCAATATAAGGCTAGATTTGCCCGCATATGGGCCCCATATTTAATTATTAGTTGAATCGGCATAGGCCCCCAAACCACAGGTATGCATGCGAGATGACAATTAAATATGCAACAATTCATATAGTTGACCATTTATAAAATAGGGTTCTCGGGAAAGGGGTTCACACATTGAGGTTCGACGATCTTGGGGTTCCGGGGGATTCGGGGTTCGGTCTCGGGGTTCGGGGTTCGACGGAAGCGTTCTCGGACTCCGGGGTCGTCCTCGGATATCGGGGCAGTTCTCGATGCGTCCGGGAAGCAGGACTTGGGTCGGTGTCGGGGCGCGTCGGATTCTTCCAGGCCGATGTCGTTCTTGTCGTCGTGCCGATCTTGTCGGGTCCCACGGGGTCGATCTTGCCGTTGCGAGGGTCTTGTCGGGCTCGCGCCATCGAGTTGTACTTGGCGTTCGGGAAGCCGAGCTTGTCGTCCTTGTGGCGATCTTGGCGTTCCTCAGGTCCGGGGTTCGGGTCGGACTTGGCATCCGGGGGGGGGGGTCGTCGAGGGTCACCGGTTCGGTACGGTCTTCATGTGGTAGATCTTGGGGTACCGCGGGTTCTCGGCGAACTTGGCGTCCGAGAGACGATCCCGGCGTTCCGATGGACCAGTCTTGTATTTCAGGGCGCTGGTGGTTCATCGAATTCTGCGAGACGTTGTCGAACTTGTGTAGGTAGGCACGTAGCGACCACACTACTACCGCATCTTCACATCACCAGATACACGAGCAGCCACATGCGCCACTAGACCAAAAGAAAGGCATGTGTACACGGCCAAACGCCTATTGCAGCGATTTAAAATCGGGGGAACCGACACCGACGACGGAGATGGGCACCGTGGAGGAGGCGCGGCAGCGCTGGTCTTGGGGCGGGCGGGGCAGGTGGTCAAGCCGGGCGCGGGCGAGCGCGGACGGACGGCGGAGCTTCGGACGCTGGTCGGGGCAAGGCCATGGTCGGGAGGCGTGCAGAGCAGGTGGGCGCGAGGCGAGGTCGGAGGTTACGGTGCAAGCGGCGCCGCGGTGAGACAGAGGCCGGAGGGGGCCGAGCGGGGACACGTCGGGGCGGCTCGGGAGAAGGGAGGCACGGGGACGGGGAGGAGGTCGAGGCAGGCCGCGGCGGTGGTGGTCTGCGCGGCGCTGCTCGAGCTCGGGACGCGGAGGCGGCGAAGGAGGCGGACGCTGGATGCGCTGGCTGGGGAACGGCAGCGAGGCGGCAGAGCCGAGGCGGCCGCAGCGGGCCGAGGAGGGCGACGGCTGCGGAGGGGAGGCGCGGCCGGAGAGGGTTCCTGGGCGACGGGCGGAGGCGGCGAGGTTCGGCGGGGACGAGGCCGACGCGGGCTCGAGGCGGGGGGCGCTGCGTTAGAGAAGGGGACGCTGCGCCTGCATGGGCTAGCCAGTGGAGGGCGCCATGGCTGGTGGTGACGGGGTGGGGCCGAGCAGAGGCAGGCCGGAGAGCAAGGGCCGAGGGAGCCTGTGGGAGAGGGTTAGCGGGAAGAAGAGAGGTAGGTGGGGAGAGTGGGTCATGGGTTGGGGGACGAGAGCGGTCAAGGGGCTAGGTCGTGGGCGGGGACCGGGTGTGGCTGGGGCCGCACGTGGGCCACAGGGGAGGGGAGAGTGGGGCAGAGGTGGGGAGGCTGGCGGGTACGTGCGGTGCGTGTGTGTGCTGCCAGTTGGTGGGGAGGGCGTGCTGGCAGGTGGGGTGGGTCCCAGGCGCGGGTGGGGGTTGGCTGATTGGGGTGGGGCTGTTTGCTGGCTGAGTGTGGAGTGGGGTGAGAGAGAGTGGCTAGGTGGAGGGCTAGGATAGATTAAGGGGAAGGGCAGAGTGACGTGGCGAGAGCCGATTGGGTGGGGTGAGGTGGAGGGGGTGGGCTGGGTAGGTTATCCGGTAGGAAAAGTTTTAGGTTGGACCGATTATAATTCCTGGGGGTGGTCGTTCGGGTCGGGTCGGACCGTTCGACTGCCCCCACTAAAACAATATAATATTTTATTTGTTTTAACAAGACTTATGCAAACCGATATCAGACAAAACAAACTATTCCGGCGACCCGGATTTTGATATTTGAATAAAGATGGGGCGTCTTAGAAAACAAAACGGGCTTTGCGAAAATAGTTTTAGACAAACAACATATGATGATGACGATGCAATGCACCAATTCAACGCGATTTTCTAGTAGTGGTTTTGCGGGATGCCACAATTCGACACCACTAACAAGGGATCTCGCCCTCGAGATCCGCCTCATGGTACCGGAAGGAAGGTCGGCGATCTGCGTCTTCTTGCGTCGTGTAGATCCTCGCGACACCACTAACAAGAGGTCGTTGTCCGTGATCGTCGAGAACACCGAAACAAAAGGGCGAAGGTAGAGGTATCAACAAATAAAGCCACCTCTAGCTCCGGCGGAAAAGGGAACCGATTTCGCCCACTTCAATGTACAAAAGCGAATAGAAGGGTAGTCGGCATGGGGCCAATCCATCACGCACCCAAACTATTACTCCGCAATCAAGAAAGAGAGTAACCATTCTCGAATTAGATCAAGATCTCGGCAAGCGAGGTTCGGAACAACTGAGTGATGCAGACTCTGCATCGGATCTGGCGTAGATGATGTCGTCGCGTCGGAAAACACCGAAAGGCACAAACGAGGAACAAAGAATGGTAACGCCGTAGACGTTTCATCAGGCAGCTTGAACACCGGACGGTAGAACACTGTTACCAAAGGAGGAAGCGAAACCCTGAAGGTACGATGGAAAACCCAACCACGAGAAGTCCTGGACTCGAAGCAAGAGGAGAGAGCAGATTCAAAACACGCCGAGGTAAGAGGAGAATAGCAGAGGGGTAAGGAGTAAAATCAAACCTAATCAGAACTATCCAACCGGTTTTTCAAAAATAGTTTTGACACTACCGCCGTTAGGTTATCCTACAATTTGGACTTGTGGGGTATCGCAACCGAGCTCGATACCACTCAGAACACCCTCGATCGGACCTATGCAAGTTTTAGCGAAACCCGCCAAACCCGCATAGAAACGATTCAAAGGTGCCCACCAGAACTTTCGTGCGGGTGGAAAACAGTAATAACATTACACACCGCCCTCGATGGGACCCACGTAATGTATATATATAACAACGACTCAAAGAGTCAAGAATATGATATAATATACAAAGATCCAAATCACCTTGAAAACGAGAGTGCGCCCAGCTACGACAAGATGCAAATGGGGCTAAGAGCCCAAGAATAACCAATGGCGCCCATAACCCTGCCCAGCAAAGCCGAAGGGTAACCCCGCTAACGACGCCGATCTCAAAACCTGCTTAAACAAAAGGTGCCGACAAAGGGCAAAGGAAAAAGAGGAGTCTCGATCGAGGCCAAGACAGCGAGGCTAGAATTCGGTCCTCGCCACATAGGTATGGTGGATCAAGGCAGCAGAAAGATACACTAAACAACCTATAGAGACTCGATACAACCGGCGTATCGAGAGGGGTGAGAATGACCTATCCGGATCCAACCTCAAGCTAACACCAAACAAACCCATCCTGGTATTTCTCTCGAGACCAAACGAGGAAGTCAACCGAGGAACTCACACCGCTGGCGCTTTACTTATTCGCTTATCGTTGCAGCAATTACTAGTCGTTTAGATATTCATCCCGATAAAGTAAGCAGGGCACTTTTAATTAGCCATTCCGTTATAGTTGTAACACTTACTAATCAGATATGAATAGCATGAGATAACCCTTAAACCCAAAGCAGTTGGTACTTTTATTCAGCCATTCCGCTAGAAGTTGCAATACTTACTAGTCAGGTACAATGGTCGCAAGCGACAATCCAAACAAGCAATTATGGGCAGTATTATTTAGGCATTCCGTTATAGTGAAGCTGATTACTAGTCATTATAAAGTCAAATTTATAGCAATAAACTTTAGTTATGCTTGTCTATGGTCGAGATACTGTGCTCCAAGTCGTCCATATCCGCGGACACGGCCGTAAAGTTTTACCCGCCGGGTGCACCAATAGCAACACACGCCTATCAACCTCGAAAACCAAATCAAAACCCAACGAGGCTTTCACGACCGAACAATCACAGGATTCAGAAATATTTCAGGGGCCACCCTTGAGTCTACCCAACGGCAAGCAAGCTCCGAGACGGACTCAAGGTTTGCGCTAATGGTCAGAAGCGATCGGGAACCCGAAAACTCGGGTGTCGATACAGCGTAATCACTCCGCTTACCTAACAAGACAAAGGTGCCTCGCACAAACGTAAATACGTAAGTAGCATGGCATAAGTACAGGATAGTAAATAAAACCTCAAACTAGTTTGTGGCCCCAAGAAATAAGACCGAATCAAGCTCGCTCGGGGGTCCCATATACCTCCCGGATGTGGATAGCACGATAAATCAAGGAACAGGTATCAAGTACTCGGGGTCTTACGGGAAACAAGTGGGCGTTCGGAAACCAAATATTATCTATCACCCACCGATGCCTCTGCTTATTTCAATTTTAGTTGTTAAAACAGAAATTAAAGTGAACGATAAGTAAAACTAGGATCATCTCCAACAACAACATGCGGCGTTACATCAACAACTGTGGCAATTGACGACACGCAACAGCACTTGATCAAGCGACTACGACACGCAAGTCCAACTATGTACCAAAACAACAGGTAATAGGATGTGTCCAAGGCAATATGAGGCTGCAGGGAATATCCAGGGAACGGAAAACTAGAGCATCGCAACACAGATAGCAATAGATCAACAGGAGGGAATAAATACTATAAAAGTAAGATAGGTAGAAAGGGGGAGATGCTCGCCTGAAAACATTGCCGAAGGTTTAACCGAAGATCGGGGCGAAGCTCACATCAACTCATCGGCCTTAGCCGCGAAGAAGCAAAACGCTAGAAGAAACACCGGATGCAATATTTAAGATTATGGCAGAAGATCGGCATGATGCATGTATGATGCATGGCATGGTGAAGAAATGCAATTAGGTTATATTAAGCGGAACCGGGTCCCGACAATTATTTAGATGGTTCAAGTTGTTTAGCTACCCCGCAATTTAAATGTTGTATTAACATGGCTAAGATATAGTACCGGGTTCGCTACATCAATTTAAATGAGGCCAATATAAGGCTAGATTTGCCCGCATATGGGCCCCATATTTAATTATTAGTTGAATCGGCATAGGCCCCAAACCATGTATGCATGCGAGATGACAATTAAATATGCAACAATTCATATAGTTGACCATTTATAAAATAGGGTTCTCGGAAAGGGGTTCACATTGAGGTTCGACGATCTTGGGGTTCTGGGGATTCGGGTTCTCTGGGGTTCGGGTTCGACGGAGCGTTCTCGACCGTCGCCCTCCTCGGATATCGGCAGTTCTCGGCGTCCGGAAGCGACTTGGGTCGGTGTCGGGCGCCGGATTCTTCCAGCCGATGTCGTTCTTGTCGCCGTGGCCGATCTTGTCGGGTCCCACGGGTCGATCTTGCCGCTGCGAGGGTCTTGTCGCTCGCCATCGAGTTGTACTTGGCGCTCGGGAAGCCGAGCTTGTCGCCTTGTGGCGATCTTGGCGCCTCGTGTCCGGGGTTCGGCCCGGACTTGGCATCCGTCGCCGAGGGTCACCGGTTCGGTGACGGTCTTCATGTGGTAGATCTTGGGTACCGCTGGTTCTCGGCGAACTTGGCGTCCGAGACGATCCCGCTCCGATGGACCATCTTGTATTTCGGCGCCGTGGTTCATCGACCGCGAGACGTTGTCGAACTTGTGTAGGGTAGGCACGAGGCAGTACACTACTACCGCATCTTCACATCACCAGACACGAGCCACATGCGCCACTAGACCAAAAGAAAGGCATGTGTACACGCACAAACTCGCTTATTGCAGCGACGAATGGGGAACCGACACCGACGCCGACGGAGATGGGCACCGCAGCGGGAGCCGCGGGCACGGCCGGTCTTGGGGGCGGGCGAGGTGGTCAAGCGGGTTGGCGCGGGCGAAGGACGGACGGGCGGAGCCATGGACGCGGGGGCAAGGCTGCTGGCGGGGCGAGGTGCAGAGCCAAGGTGGGGCGCGAGGCGAGGTCGGAGGTTACGGGCGCCGGGCGGCGCCAGTGAGACAGAGGTCGGAGGGGGCCGAGGACACGCCGGGCCGGAGAAGGGAGGCACGGGACGGGAGGAGGTCGAGGCAGGCGCGCGGTGGTCCATGCGATGGCGCCTGCTCGAGCTCGGGACGCGGGAGGGCGGGCGAAGGAGGCGGACGGATGCGCGCCATGGGGAACGGGAACGGGCGAGGCGGCAGAGCGGAGGCGGCCGCAGCGGGCCGAGGGAGGCGGGTCATGAGGGAGGCGCGCCGAGAGGGTTCCCGGGCGACGGGTGAGGCGGGCGAGAGGTTCAAGGGACGAGGCCGACGCTGGCTCGGCGGCGGCGGGCCAAGGGGAGAAGGGGACGCTGGGTGCCGCGCCTGCAAGGGCTAGCGGGAGGAAGGCGCCACTGGTGTGGTGACGGGGTGGGGCGAGCAGAGCCGAGGAGGGAGCGGGCCGAGGAGCGCGCTGGGGAGAGGTTAGCTGGGAAGAAGAGAGGTAGGTGGGGGAGAGTGGGGTCGCGGGTTGGGGGACGAGAGCGGGTCGGGCGGGGCTAGGTCGTGGGCCAGGGGGACCGGGGTGTGGCTGGTGGGGCGCTGGCACGTGGGCCACAGGGGAGGGGAGAGTGGGGCAGAGGTGGGAGGTCATGGGCGGCAAAGGCGTGTGTGTCTGGCCATGGGAGGCGTGCTGGCGGGGGTGGGTCCCAGTGTGGGGTGGGCTGATTGGGGTGGGGCTATTTGCTGGCTGAGTGTGGAGTGGGGTGAGAGAGAGTGGCTAGGTGGAGGGCTAGGATAGATTAAGGGGAAGGGCAGAGTGACGTGGCGAGAGCCGATTGGGTGGGGTGAGGTGGAGGGGGTGGGTAGGTTATCCGAGGGAAAAGTTTTAGGTTGGACCGATTATAATTCCCGGGGTGGTCGCTCGGGTCGGCCTGACTGCTCGACGCCTCACTAAAACAATATAATATTTTATTTGTTTTAACAAGACTTATGCAAACCGATATCGTATAAAACAAACTATTCCGCAATTCGGATTTTGATATTTGAATAAAGATGGGCGCTTAGAAAACAAAACGGGCTTTTAAAAATAGTTTTAGACAAACAACATATGATGATGACGATGCAATGCACCAATTCAACGCGATTTTCTAGTAGTGGTTTTATGGGATGCCACACCGACACCACTAACAAGGGATCTCGCCGAGATCCGCCTCATGGTACCGGAAGGAAGGTCGGCGATCTGCGTCTTCTTGCGTCGTGTAGATCCTCGCGACACCACTAACAAGAGGTCGTTGTCCGTGATCGTCGAGAGAACACTCCGGAAACAAAAAGGGCGAAGGTAGAGGTATCAACAAATAAAGCCACCTCTAGCTCCGATGGAAAAGGGAACCGATGCATTCTCGTCCACTTCAATGTACAAAAGCGAATAGAAGGGGTAGTCGGCATGGGGGCCAATCCATCACGCACCCAAACTATTACTCCGCACAATCAGTAGAAAGAGAGTAACCATTCTCGGAATTAGACTGAAGATCTCGGCAAGCGAGGTTCGGAACAACTGAGTGATGCAGACTCTGCATCGGATCTGGCGTAGATGATGTCGTCGCGTCGGAAAACACCGGAAGGCACAAACGAGGAACAAAGAATGGTAACGCCGTAGACGTTTCATCAGGCAGCTTGAACACCGGACGGTAGAACACTGTTACCAAAGGAGGAAGCGAAACCCTGAAGGTACGATGGAAAACCCAACCACGAGAAGTCCTGGACTCGAAGCAAGAGGAGAGAGCAGATTCAAAACACGCCGAGGTAAGAGGAGAATAGCAGAGGGGTAAGGAGTAAAATCAGACCTAATCAGAACTATCCAACCGGTTTTTCAAAAATAGTTTTGACACTACTTCGGCCGTTAGCTAGGTTATCCTACAGGCTGGACTTGTGGGGTATCGCAACTGCTGAGCTCTGATACCACTCTGTAACACCCTCAGAATCGGACCTATGCAAGTTTTAGCGAAAACCCGCCAAACCCGCATAGAAACGATTCAAAGGTGCCCACCAGGAACTTTCGTGCGGGTGGAAAACGAAGTAATAACATTACACACCAGTCCTCGATGGGACCCACAGAACAGATATATATAACAACGACTCAAAGAGTCAAGAATACAGATATAATATACAAAGATCCAAATCACCTTGAAAACGAGAGTGCGTCCAGCTACGGACAAGATGCAAATGGGGCTAAGAGCCCTGAAGAATAACCAATGGCGTCCATAACCCTGCCCAGGCAAAGCCGGAAGGGTAACCCTGCTAACGACGTCGATCTCAAAACCTGCTTAAACAAAAGGGGTGCCGACAAAGGGCAAAGGAAAAAGAGGAGTCTCAGTACTGAGGCCAGTACACGGCGAGGCTAGAATTCGGCGGTCCTCGCCTACATAGGTATGGTGGACTGAAGCGGCAGCAGCAGCATACACTAAACAACCTATAGAGACTCGATACAACTGGCGGTTATCAGAGAGGGGTGAGAATGACCTATCCGGATCCAACCCAAGCTAACACCAAACAAACCCATCTCGTATTTCTCCTCGAGACCAAACGAGGAAGTCAACCGAGGAACTCACACCGCTGGCGCTTTTACTTATTCGCTTATCGCAGCAATTACTAGTCGTTTAGATATTCATCCCGATAAAGTAAGCGAGGCACTTTTAATTAGCCATTCCGTTATAGTTGTAACACTTACTAATCGATATGAATAGCATGAGATAACCCTTAAACCCAGCAGCTTGTTGGTACTTTTATTCAGCCATTCCGCTAGAAGTTGCAATACTTACTAGTCAGTACAATGGTCGCAAGCGACAATCCAAACAAGCAATTGTGGGCGTATTATTTAGGCATTCCGTTATAGTGAAGCTGATTACTAGTCATTATAAAGTCAAATTTATAGCAATAAACTTTAGTTATCCTTGTCTATGGTCGATATCGTGCTCCAAGTCGCCCATATCCGCGACACGGCTTGTAAAGTTTTACCCGCCGGGTGCACCAATAGCAACACACGCCTATCAACCTCGAAAACCAAATCAAAACCCAACGAGGCTTTCACGATCGAACAATCACAGGATTCAGAAATATTTCAGGGGCCCCTTGAGTCTACCCAACGAAGTAAGCAAGCTCGAGACGGACTCAAGGTTTGCGCCAATGGTCAGAAGCGATCGGGAACCCAAAACTGGGTGTCGATACCAGCGTAATCACTCCGCTTACCTAAACAAAGATAAAGGTGCTCCTCGCACAAACGTAAATACAGAAGTAGCATGGCATAAGTACAGGATAGTAAATAAAACCTCAAACTAGTTTGTGGCCCCAAGAAATAAGACTGAATCAAGCTCTGGCTCAGGGGGGTCCCATATACCTCCCGGATGTGGATAGCGCGATAAATCAAGGAACAGGTATCAAGTACTCGGGGTCTTACGGGACACAAGTGGGCGTTCGGAAACCAAATATTATCTATCACCCACCGATGCCTCTGCTTATTTCAATTTTAGTTGTTAAAACAGAAATTAAAGTGAACGATAAGTAAAACTAGGATCATCTCCAACAACAACATGCGGCGTTACATCAACAACTGTGGCAATTGACGACACGCAACAGCACTTGATCAAGCGACTACGACACGCAAGTCCAACTATGTACCAAAACAACAGGTAATAGGATGTGTCCAAGGCAATATGAGGCTGCAGGGAATATCCAGGGAACGGAAAACTAGAGCATCGCAACACAGATAGCAATAGATCAACAGGAGGGAATAAATACTATAAAAGTAAGATAGGTAGAAAGGGGGAGATGCTCGCCTGAAAACATTGACGAAGGTTTAACCGAAGATCGGGGCGAAGCTCACATCAACTCATCGGCCTTAGCCGCGAAGAAGCAAAACGCTAGAAGAAACACCGGATGCAATATTTAAGATTACGGCAGAAGATCGGCATGATGCATGTATGATGCATGGCATGGTGAAGGTGCGATGCAATTAGGCCATATTAAGCGGAACCGGGGTCCCGACAATTATTTAGATGGTTCAAGTTGTTTAGCTACCCTGCAATTTAAATGTTGTATTAACATGGCCAAGATATAGTACCGGTTCGCTACATCAATTTAAATGAGGCCAATATAAGGCTAGATTTGCCCGCATATGGGCCCCATATTTAATTATTAGTTGAATCGGCATAGGCCCCCAAACCACAGGTATGCATGCGAGATGAAAATTAAATATGCAACAATTCATATAGTTGACCATTTATAAAATAGGGTTCTCGGGAAAGGGGTTCACACATTGAGGTTCGACGATCTTGGGGTTCCGGGGGATTCGGGGTTCGGTCTCGGGGTTCGGGGTTCGACGGAAGCGTTCTCGGACTCCGGGGTCGTCCTCGGATATCGGGGCAGTTCTCGATGCGTCCGGGAAGCAGGACTTGGGTCGGTGTCGGGGCGCGTCGGATTCTTCCGGGCCGATGTCGTTCTTGTCGTCGTGCCGATCTTGTCGGGTCCCATGGGGTCGATCTTGCCGTTGCGAGGGTCTTGTCGGGGTCGTGCCATCGAGTTGTACTTGGCGTTCGGGAAGCCGAGCTTGTCGTCCTTGTGGCGATCTTGCTCTCGTCCGGGTTCGGCGGACTTGGCATCCGGGGTCGTCGAGGGTCACCGGTTCGGTACGGTCTTCATGTGGTAGATCTTGGGGTACCGCGGGTTCTCGGCGAACTTGGCGTCCGAGAGACGATCCCGGCGTTCCGATGGACCAGTCTTGTATTTCAGGGCGCTGGTGGTTCATCGAATTCTGCGAGACGTTGTCGAACTTGTGTAGGGTAGGCACGTAGCGACCACACTACTACCGCATCTTCACATCACCAGATACACGAGCAGCCACGCGCCACTAGACCAAAAGAAAGGCATGTACACGTGGCCAAACTCGCCTATTGCATGACGAAAACTGGGAACCGTACACCGACGCCGACGGAGATGGGCGCCAGCGGAGGGAGCGCGGCAGCGGCGTCTGGGGCGGGCAAGGTGGTCAAGCCGGGTTAAGCTGGGGCGAAGGGGGACGGACGGGCGGAGTTTGCGGACGCGGTCGGGCGAGGCCGCCTGGGAGGCGCGCGAGTCAGGGTGGGGCGAGGCGAGGTCGGAGGTTGCATCGGGCGCGTTGCCGCGGTGAGACAGAGGTCGAGGGGCCGAGCGGGGACACGTCGGGGCGGCTCGGGAGAAGGGAGGCACGGGGACGGGGAGGAGGTCGAGGCAGGCCGCGGCGGTGGTGGTCCATGCGATGGCGCCGGCTCGAGCTCGGGGACGCGGGGGAGGGCGGCGGAAGGAGGCGACGGGATGCGCGCAAGGCGGGGAACGGGCCGGGCGAGGCAGAGGCCGGAGGCGGCCGCAGTGGGCCGAGGAGGGCGGGCTGGGAGGGAGGCGGCCGAGAGGGTTCGGGCGACGGGCGGAGGCGGCGAGGTTCGGCGAGGCCGACGCTGGCCGAAGGCGGGCGGGCCGGCGTTGGGGAGAAGGGGATTGGTGCTGCGCCCCGTGCGGGCTAGCGGTGGAGGAAGGCGCCGCGGCTGGTGGTGACGGGGTGGGGCCGGAGCAGAGGCCGGAGGACGCTGAGGGAGCCGGGCCAGCCGTGGGAGGGTTAGCCGGGAAGAAGAGAGGTAGGGGAGTGGGGTCGCGGGTTGGGGACGAGCGGCTCGGTGGGCTAGGTCAGGCCGTGGGGGACCGGGTGGTGGGGCGCTGCACGTGGGCCAGGGGAGGGAGAGTGGGGCAGGCGGGAGGTCAAGGGTACGGCAGTGCGTGTGTGTGCCGCTGGTGGGGAGGGCGGCCGGCAGGGTGGGTCCCAGCGTGGTGGGGTTGGCTGATTGGGGTGGGGCTATTTGTCCGAGTGTGGAGTGGGGTGAGAGAGTGGCTAGGTGGAGGCTAGGATAGATTAAGGGAAGGGCAGAGACGTGGCGAGAGCCGATTGGGTGGGGTGAGGTGGAGGGTGGGCTGGGTAGGTTATCCGTAGGAAAAGTTTTAGGTTGGACCGATTATAATTCTCGGGGTGGTCGCTCGGGTCGGACTGCTCGACCGCCCCCACTAAAACAATATAATATTTTATTTGTTTTAACAAGACTTTTGCAAACCGATATCGTACAAACAAACTATTCCGTAATTCGGATTTTGATATTTGAATAAAGATGGGGCGTCTTAGAAAACAAAACGGGCTTTGCGAAAATAGTTTTAGACAAACAACATATGATGATGACGATGCAATGCACCAATTCAACGCGATTTTCTAGTAGTGGTTTTGCGGGATGCCACAATTCGACACCACTAACAAGGGATCTCGCCCTCGAGATCCGCCTCATGGTACCGGAAGGAAGGTCGGCGATCTGCGTCTTCTTGCGTCGTGTAGATCCTCGCGACACCACTAACAAGAGGTCGTTGTCCGTGATCGTCGAGAGAACACTCCGGAAACAAAAAGGGCGAAGGTAGAGGTATCAACAAATAAAGCCACCTCTAGCTCCGATGGAAAAGGGAACCGATGCATTCTCGTCCACTTCAATGTACAAAAGCGAATAGAAGGGGTAGTCGGCATGGGGGCCAATCCATCACGCACCCAAACTATTACTCCGCACAATCAGTAGAAAGAGAGTAACCATTCTCGGAATTAGACTGAAGATCTCGGCAAGCGAGGTTCGGAACAACTGAGTGATGCAGACTCTGCATCGGATCTGGCGTAGATGATGTCGTCGCGTCGGAAAACACCGGAAGGCACAAACGAGGAACAAAGAATGGTAACGCCGTAGACGTTTCATCAGGCAGCTTGAACACCGGACGGTAGAACACTGTTACCAAAGGAGGAAGCGAAACCCTGAAGGTACGATGGAAAACCCAACCACGAGAAGTCCTGGACTCGAAGCAAGAGGAGAGAGCAGATTCAAAACACGCCGAGGTAAGAGGAGAATAGCAGAGGGGTAAGGAGTAAAATCAAACCTAATCAGAACTATCCAACCGGTTTTTCAAAAATAGTTTTGACACTACTTCGGCCGTTAGCTAGGTTATCCTACAGGCTAGACTTGTGGGGTATCGCAACCGAGCTCGATACCACTCAGAACACCTCAGAATCGGACCTATGCAAGTTTTAGCGAAACCCGCCAAACCCGCATAGAAACGATTCAAAGGTGCCCACCAGAACTTTCGTATGCGGTGGAAAACGAAGTAATAACATTACACAACAGTCCTCGATGGGACCCACGTAATATATATATAACAACGACTCAAAGAGTCAAGAATACAGATATAATATACAAAGATCCAAATCACCTTGAAAACGAGAGGCCCAGCTACGGACAAGATGCAAATGGGGCTAAGAGCCTCAAGAATAACCAATGGCGCCCATAACCCTGCCCAGCAAAGCCGTAAGGGTAACCTGCTAACGACGCCGATCTCAAAACCCGCTTAAACAAAAGGGTGCCGACAAAGGGCAAAGGAAAGAGGAGTCAAGATCGAGGCCAAGACACGGCGAGGCTAGAATTCGCGGTCCTCGCCACATAGGTATGGTGGATCAAGCGGCAGCAGAAGATGCACTAAACAACCTATAGAGACTCGATACAACTGGCGGTTATCGAGAGGGTGAGAATGACCTATCCGGATCCAACTCAAGCTAACACCAAACAAACCCATCCCGGTATTTCCTCGAGACCAAACGAGGAAGTCAACCGAGGAACTCACACCTGGCGCTTTTACTTATTCATTATCGTTGCAGCAATTACTAGTCGTTTAGATATTCATCCCGATAAAGTAAGTGAGGCACTTTTAATTAGCCATTCCGTTATAGTTGTAACACTTACTAATCGATATGAATAGCATGAGATAACCCTTAAACCCAGCAGCTTGTTGGTACTTTTATTCAGCCATTCCGCTAGAATTGCAATACTTACTAGTCAGGTACAATGGTCGCAAGCGACAATCCAAACAAGCAATTGTGGGCAGTATTATTTAGGCATTCCGTTATAGTGAAGCTGATTACTAGTCATTATAAAGTCAAATTTATAGCAATAAACTTTAGTTATGCTTGTCTATGGTCGAGATACTGTGCTCCAAGTCGTCCATATCCATGACACGGCTTTAAAAGTTTTACCCGCCGGGTGCACCAATAGCAACACACGCTCTATCAACCTAAAAACCAAATCAAAACCCAACGAGGCTTTCACGACGAACAATCACAGATTCAGAAATATTTCAGGGGCCACCCTTGAGTCTACCAAGAACGGTAAGCAAGCTCCGAGACGGACTCAAGGTTTGCGCCAATGGTCAGAAGCGATCGGGAACCCGAAACTCGGGTGTCGATACAGCGTAATCACTCCGCTTACCTAAACAAAGACAAAGGTGCTCCTCGCACAAACGTAAATACGTAAGTAGCATGGCATAAGTACAGATAGTAAATAAAACCTCAAACTAGTTTGTGGCCCCAAGAAATAAGATCAATCAAGCTCGCTCGTGGGGGTCCCATATACCTCCCGGATGTGGATAGCGATAAATCAAGGAACAGGTATCAAGTACTCGGGGTCTTACGGGACACAAGTGGGCGTTCGGAAACCAAATATTATCTATCACCCACCGATGCCTCTGCTTATTTCAATTTTAGTTGTTAAAACAGAAATTAAAGTGAACGATAAGTAAAACTAGGATCATCTCCAACAACAACATGCGGCGTTACATCAACAACTGTGGCAATTGACGACACACAAAGACTTGAGCAAGCGACTACACGCAAGTCCAACTATGTACCAAAACAACAGGTAATAGGATGTGTCCAAGGCAATATGAGGCTGCAGGGAATATCCAGGGAACGGAAAACTAGAGCATCGCAACACAGATAGCAATAGATCAACAGGAGGGAATAAATACTATAAAAGTAAGATAGGTAGAAAGGGGGAGATGCTCGCCTGGAAACATTGCCGAAGGTTTAACCGAAGATCGGGGCGAAGCTCACATCAACTCATCGGCCTTAGCCGCGAAGAAGCAAAACGCTAGAAGAAACACCGGATGCAATATTTAAGATTACGGCAGAAGATCGGCATGATGCATGTATGATGCATGGCATGGTGAAGGTGCGATGCAATTAGGCCATATTAAGCGGAACCGGGGTCCCGACAATTATTTAGATGGTTCAAGTTGTTTAGCTACCCCGCAATTTAAATGTTGTATTAACATGGCCAAGATATAGTACCGGTTCGCTACATCAATTTAAATGAGGCCAATATAAGGCTAGATTTGCCCGCATATGGGCCCCATATTTAATTATTAGTTGAATCGGCATAGGCCCCCAAACCACAGGTATGCATGCGAGATGACAATTAAATATGCAACAATTCATAGTTGACCATTTATAAAATAGGGTTCTCGGGAAAGGGGTTCACACATTGAGGTTCGACGATCTTGGGGTTCCGGGGGATTCGGGGTTCGGTCTCGGGGTTCGGGGTTCGACGGAAGCGTTCTCGGACTCCGGGGTCGTCCTCGGATATCGGGGCAGTTCTCGATGCGTCCGGGAAGCAGGACTTGGGTCGGTGTCGGGGCGCGTCGGATTCTTCCAGGCCGATGTCGTTCTTGTCGTCGTGCCGATCTTGTCGGGTCCCACGGGGTCGATCTTGCCGTTGCGAGGGTCTTGTCGGGCTCGCGCCATCGAGTTGTACTTGGCGTTCGGGAAGCCGAGCTTGTCGTCCTTGTGGCGATCTTGGCGTTCCTCAGGTCCGGGGTTCGGGTAGGACTTGGCATCCGGGGGGGGGGGGTCGTCGAGGGTCACCGGTTCGGTACGGTCTTCATGTGGTAGATCTTGGGGTACCGCGGGTTCTCGGCGAACTTGGCGTCCGAGAGACGATCCCGGCGTTCCGATGGACCAGTCTTGTATTTCAGGGCGCTGGTGGTTCATCGAATTCTGCGAGACGTTGTCGAACTTGTGTAGGGTAGGCACGTAGCAGTACCACACTACTACCGCATCTTCACATCACCAGATACACGAGCAGCCACATGCGCCACTAGACCAAAAGAAAGGCATGTGTACACGTGGCCAAACTCGCTCTATTGCAGCGACGAAAACTGGGGAACCAGACACCGACGTCGACGGAGATGGGCACTGCAGCGGAGGGGTCGCGGCAGCGGCCGGTCTTGGGGGCGGGGCGAGGTGGTCAAGCGGGGTTGGCGCGGGGGCGAGCGCGGGACGGACGGCGGAGCTCAGCGCTGTGATCGGGCGAGTCAGCGGTCCGGAGGCGGCAGAGTCCAGGCGGGGCGCGAGGCGAGGTCGGAGGTTGCATCGGGCGCAAGGCCGGGCGGCGAGAGAGGTCGGAGGGGCCGAGCGGGACACGTCTGGGCGGCTCGGGAGAAGGAGGCACGGGACGGGCGGAGGTCGAGGCAGCCGCGCGGTGGTTCACGCGATGGCCGGGCTCGAGCTTCGGGGACGCGGGCAGGGGCGGAAGGAGGCGACGCCGGATGCGCGCCGGGCGGGGAACGGGCCGGGCGGCAGAGCCGGAGGCGGCCGCAGCGGGCCGAGGGAGGGCGAGGCTGCGGGAGGGAGGCGCGCCAGAGAGGGTTCTGGGCGACGGGCGGAGGCGGCGAGGTTCGGCGGGAGGAGGCCGACGCTGGTCGAAGGCGGCGCGGGGCGCTGGGAGGGACGCGGGTGCACTTGCAAGGGCTAGCGGGAGGCGCCATGGTGGTGGTGACGGGCGGGCCGGAGGAGAGGTCAGGAGGACTGGAGCGGGCCAGGGAGCGGGCTGGAGAGGGTTAGCCGGGAAGAAGAGAGGTAGGTGGGGAGGGGGTCATGGGTTGGGGTACGAGAGCGGGTCAAGGGCTAGGTCAGGCCGGGGACCGGGGTGGTGGTGGGGCGCTGCACGTGGGGAGAGTGGGGCAGAGAGTGGGAGGTGGGGAGGCGTGCAGTGCGTGTGTCTTTGCCAGTTGGGAGGGCGTCTTTGGAAGGTGGGTGGGTCCCAGCTGGTGGGGTTGGCTGATTGGGGTGGGGCTATTTGCTGGCTGAGTGTGGAGTGGGGTGAGAGAGAGTGGCTAGGTGGAGGGCTAGGATAGATTAAGGGGAAGGGCAGAGTGACGTGGCGAGAGCCGATTGGGTGGGGTGAGGTGGAGGGGGTGGGCTGGGTAGGTTATCCGGTAGGATAAGTTTTAGGTTGGACCGATTATAATTCCTGGGGGTGGTCGTTCGGGTCGGGTCGGACCGTTCGACTGCCCCCACTAAAACAATATAATATTTTATTTGTTTTAACAAGACTTTTGCAAACCGATATCAGACAAAACAAACTATTCCGGCGACCCGGATTTTGATATTTGAATAAAGATGGTGCGTCTTAGAAAACAAAACGGGCTTTGCGAAAATAGTTTTAGACAAACAACATATGATGATGACGATGCAATGCACCAATTCAACGCGATTTTCTAGTAGTGGTTTTGCGGGATGCCACATTCGCGACCCTTCCTGTGGCGTCGCTGTTATTGATGATGTCGGACAGTGGAGTCTTGCTCACCACTGTGATGGGGTGCTCCTGGAAGTAATGCCTCAGCTTCCGAGAAGCAAGGAATACTCCATAAGCTATCTTTTGGTAGTGCGGGTAACGTTGCTTGGACTCCGTCAAGACCTCTCTTACATAGTAAAATGGTCATTGAACTCCATGCTCATAGCCTGGTTCCTTCCGCTCTACTACGAAGACGAACCTAATTACACAGTTGGTGGCCGCCATGTAACTTAACATGGGCTCTCCAGTCTCGGGTTCTACAAGGATAGGCACTGAGGAAAGAATCTCCTTGAGCTGCTTCAATGCTGCATCTGCTTCGTCTGTCCACGTGAATTTGTCCGCCTTCTTCAGCAACTTGTATAGCGGCAGAGCCTTCTCACCAAGTCGGCTGACGAACCGACTAACTGCTGCAATACAACCTGTTAGTCGTTGTATGTCCTTTAGGCATGTCGGATGGTTTATGTTTAAGATGGTCTTGATTTTCTCCGGATTGACCTCGATTCCATGCTGGGAAACGATGAAGCCCAACAATTTGCTGGCTGGAACCCCGAAGACACACTTCTTAGGGTTAAGCATCATGTTGTATTTCCGGAGATTATCAATGGATTCTTTTAAGTCAGAGATTAAGTCTTTGATTTTTTAGACATCACCGCTATATCGTCCACATAGGCGTGAATGTTCCGACCAATTTGATCGTGTAGGCAATGCTGCATTGTCCGCTGGTACGTAGCACCTGTGTTTTTCAGCCCAAAGGGCATCGTGACATAGAAAAACGTGTCGTAGGGTGTAGTGAACGAAGTGGCCAATTGGTCTGACTTCCTCATCTTAATCTGGTGGTCCTGAGTATGTATCGAGAAAACACAAAAGCTCTGAGCCATCCGTCGAGTCAATGACTTGGTCAATGCGAGGCAAAGAAAACAGATCTTTGGGACATGCTTTGTTCAATCCGGTGTAATCAACACACATTCTTAATTCTTTGGTTCCCTTGTTGGGGACAAGTAAAGGATTGGTCACCCATTGGGTGTGAAGGACTTTTTGGATAAAACTAGCCTTAAGTAACCTAGCTATCTCTTTGCCTATGGCGCGTCTCTTCTCATCTCCAAAGCGTCATAGAGGTTGTTTCACTGGTTTGCATTTTGGATCAATGTTTAAGCCGTGCTCGACAAGTTCCCTAGGTACACCTTTCGGGTTGCTAGGAAAAGATGCCCCTATTCTCACGGAGGAACTCGACGAGCGCGCTTTCCTATTTGGGATCAATGTTCGTCCCAATGGTGGTGATCTTGGAGGCATCGCCTACCACAAGTTCCACCGGCTTGGTTTCGATGGCGGCCTTGAATGTTGGGGCGGAGTCAGAAATCTGCTTCTTTGACGCAGGCATCTTGAGGCATCGACCTTGCTCTGGATCTCCTTGAATTCTTCGCTGTAGAGGACCGCTTCCGTGTGGAATATGTCGCGGCCTAATATGACGTGGTACACGCTCTTGAAGGGGACCACCTCAAAGGTCATGCGCTCTTGGCGGTAATTATTAACATCACCAAAGGCGACCTGGAGTGTGATGCACCCAAGGGACCGAGCCTCCCGACCAGGAACTACGTCGTGGAAGATGGTGTTGGTCCGCCTTAGGTTTGCCTCCGTCAAGTTCATCTTCTGCAGTGTATCCAGGTACATGATGTTGATGCTGCTTCCACTATCCACCATACATTTGGTGAATGTCAATCAAGGGGTTGATGACCATGGCGTATTGGTTCTCCGTAGGGATGAGATCTGGGTGATCCTTCCTATCCCAAGTAATTGGAATCTCCGACCAGCACAGGTATTGGGGAACTGGGGGTAGATATCCATCAGTGTCCTCAGCGAGGTTTTTTGTTGTCGGACAGTTGGGGTGCTAAGGAAAGTGTGGTAGACGGGGGCCTTCTTCTCAAAGGGGTTCTTACCCTTGCCATCGCTCTTAGCGGCGTGCTTGGGGTCAACTTCCTTGTCCATGTCACTTGAATCCATGGACTCCTCGTCCTTCTTCTTTCCCTTGCCCTTGCCTCGCGGTCTGTTCTTCTAACTTTGCTTGTAGCCGGACTCCGGGTCCTCCTTGAGGTCGTTGACGAACTTGCAGTGGCGATTGGTGTGGGTGGCCTTGCCGTTGGCATCGAGGTGTACGAGGCACGACATATCACGGTACTCCTCGTAGGTTTAGGGAATGCGGAGTGCTGCCGAGGTAGTTTCACTTCCTCGCTGCTACCCATGACCATCTCCCCGTCCTCGGCCACATTGTCCTCCATCTCCTCATCCTGCAGAAGTCATGGCGACCATGTCGGGATTTTGCTTTTCTTCTGGTGCGGTCTTACGCTTGGTGTTGTTGTTCCTCCGATCTTGAGTTGGAACGACCGTTGCCGGCAAGGAGCCACGAGCATCGTCGTCTGCAGCTGCGAACTCACTAGCCAACTGGATCATCTGATTCAAGTCAAGCTGGTGATTGTCCTGCAAGCACTTCAGCTTATGTCGGAGCAACGTGCCCCTTTCCAACCCATCAATGAAGGCGGCCATGGCGGTTTGAGTGTGCGCTCCTGCGCAGGAATTCTTCATATCCAGCCAACGGGAGAGGTAGGCGCGAGATGTCTCGTCTTTATCTTGCACGCACCGCTGTAGATCGCCAACAGTACAGGGACGCTTATACGTACCCTCGAAGTTCTTGGTGAATGCTTCTTGCATGTCCAACCAATTTCAGATGGATCTTTCCGGCAAGTCGTCAATCCATTGAAGGGCCGTGCCCGCCAACATTAATGGGAGGTGCTTGACGGCGAAGTTGGGGCTACCCCCGCCGATCTCCACCGCGTTGCCGTAGTCTTGCAACCATGTAGCTGGCTTGGCGGTGCCGTCATAGGGCTTGATGGTCTTGTCAATCCGAAAACCTTTGGGGTAAGTTGCGGACAGTATCACAGGCCCAAAGCAACGTGGTCCAGGTATGGTGCTTCCCGAGCCTCATGGATCTTGTCTATCCATGATCGTGCATCATATGGCTCCGGGCTTCTTTTCTTCTTGCCAACAGGGGATCGGCTGTGTGAATGACGCGGACCCCCTCCGCCATGGTGGCTGCTAGGTGCCGATGGAGGCGGAGGTGGTGGTGGGTTAGCCTTCTTGTTGTTACCCTCCTACGACGCCCCATGCTTGTCGCGGTTGCTTGTCGGACACGGAGGGTCATGGTGCGACCTACTCTTGTGTCCCTAGTGGCGCTCTTCGTCATGACGGGTCCGCTCCGTGTTGTCGCGGATGACGATGACGCTCTGCCTTGGCGAAGGCATATCCGTACGATGGTGAGCCTTGGTTTCTTCGCGATGTCAGGGAGAGCGGGGCGGTGGCGATGGGCGACGAGGTTGGGACTTGCCTCCATGGTCGGAGGATATGGGGATAGCATCCTTCCTGTTGCGTGCATCCCTCCGTATTTGTTCTGATGAACCAGTCTGAGACCCAACATCAATAGGAGATCTGTCCCTTAGCGGCTTATGCTGGATAGACTAACAAAATGCTGGGTCAGACTCAAGCCTCTGAGAGGTGGCCTTTTCCTGCTGTTTCACCGCCTTGGCCACTAGGTCATAGACCTGGTCCACCGCCTCAGGTGCTCTATCCTACTCCAGAAGGGTCTTGGCGACAGCGAGGTTGAGGAGGAGAGTGGGCATCACCTGCCTGCCTTCACTGTCAATGTATGGATTGGCACGTCGGCTTCGGGGGAGCCCATCCTAGGTTTTGCCGCATGCCAGGATCGTTGATGACACGAGCCAGAGCTTTCTTGGCCTTCTGCTGTAGTAGCAGGGTCTTGTACTCGGCCTCCATTGCTCTGGCTTTCTCTATTGACTTTTGCGCGTTGACCAGATCTCGATCTAGCTTTGCGCCTTGCTCCACGATGGCATGCGCTTCCTCCAGCAGCTGCTGGCGCTTCTCGTCAAGCTGGGTCACATTCCGAATATGGCCTACGGTTAAGGGCTCGATGAGGAGATTGTCGTACATCACTCTATCAGCTGGGGTGACTTGGGCAGCGGCAGACGTAGATGCCGGAGGTGGCAAGTTTGCGGTGTTGTTGTTACTCGGGCCGGTGCCGAGTTCCTGCGGCTGCTGCACTGGGTTAGGCGGAGGGGGCATGTCCTTTGCACGATCATTGTCGGCAGCAAGAGGTGGTCCCTTCCCCTTGTCCAGTGCTGTAGGCGAAGCTCTTCCGGGTTGATCTTCATTCATCACCGTCCCAATGGTGACGAACACCCCTCGGGACGTGACAGGGTTTTTGGCATGCTCGTCATGCTAGAAATCTTCCTCCATCTTCTGCATAGCAGAGTCTAGCTCCTCCGGACTGAAATCTATCTCCTCTGAATCTGCACTAAAGTCGGCGTAAAGCGCGTCAATCATAGAGTCGGAGGGTGCCGGGGCTTCCTCGATGACGGGGGGTGGAGGTACAACGTGCGCGACGATGGATGGAGGTGGTGGCGCATCTGCGGCGATGGTGGTGGCAGGTGGTGGTGGCGGTGGCTGGATCGGTGGCGCTCCGCCAATGAGCGCGAGATCTGTTTGAGCTGCCTCTTCATCCTCCGCGTAGTTGTTGACGATGTTCACCATGCTCTCGAAGGTGAGGCATCCTAAAGCCTGCTGCCGCCTTAGAGAATGCCGGAGAAGCGTTCCCTGGTCCAGTCCTTCCACAAAGTGATACATAGCATCATCATTGGGGTAATGTGCTAGATCGGCTCGCATACGGAGCCACCTAGCCAGGTAATCGCGGGGGTTTTCGCCATCTCTCTAAACGCAACGCGCCAGATCGAAGATGGTGACCACGCCGATGAACTTGGATCTCTGTTGTCCAGACGCACGGACGAAGCCGGCGGACTTGTAGTGATCTTCCACCGTTATATCCTTCACAGGGGCGGTTTGGGTGGGCCTTGAATTTTTCTGATCTTTGTTGGCAAACTCCAAGGAGAGATCCGACATCGATCCTTCCGCGGATGTATCCTTCCCGTAGGCGGTCCGTGCGGGTCTTGATGCTCCTCCGACTCCCAGGGAACTAGTGCCCGAGTCGGTTTCGCCGATGAAGAGGTGGATGTCTCGATGGGGACGATCGAGCATCGCATAGGTTTCGTCTTCGCCAGGATCCAGAACTCATCGGGAGGGACGATCGGAACATTGCCGGAGAAGAGAACTCGACTGATGGCTACGGTTTCGCTGATTCCTGCGAAGATCTTGGTCCTCGCCCACTGAAGAGCCTGAAGCGCCTCTTGCCCCACGGTGGGCGCCAACTGTCGTGGTATTGCCGACGAGTACGCCATGGAGGGGTCCTCACAATGCGTGTTTAGAGAAGTGGGGGAAGGCGGCGGTTGGCCAGTGCAGGTAACACAGCTTACCAGTTCAGATCCTAGCGGTGATGTAATCCTACTCCTGCTATAAATCACTATAATGGCAATACGCCGAGTTACAGAGATAGGTTCGCTGTGCGAGGTGTATGTTAATCGATGACCTAAAGGCTCCCATACTCCCGACTTATATAGTAACCAGGTCCTAGGGTTACAGGGAAAAGTCCTAGACGGACAGGTTACAGAGTCCTATACTGTCTATTACTAGTCTAGCGTGTCTTGTACTCCAAGGCTCCGGGTACGCTAGTGACTCTACCGTAGCCTTCCTTTATCCGGCATGGGCCTCCCTTCTGGATCCATCTAACTGGGCCACCCAGCAGGCCATAGGCCATGCTACCAACTGTGGACCATCCGGGTTATCCGGATAAGAGACATGCTATGAGGATACCCATATATCATATCCCCAACAGTCAATGCTTCTTCATTTGAAAATACTTGATTCTTGCTTCTTGTGCCTAACTTAAAGGCATTAAAGAAAAGTACTTCTTGGAAGATAAACCAATAGTTTTATTGATTCTTGGAAGTTATTATTTCTGTAATAACCTCTCCTTATCCTTTTTATTTGATTTTTGTGCCAAGAATAACCTCTAATGAGATGGAACTAAGATTTGGGGAGTTGCTATCCCGAAACAAATTTTTGTGCTCCACTGTAAAAATTCTTGAAAAATATCTGTATGTCGGATTGAGTTGTAATTTTCTGAATAAATCTGCCAGGTTGTTAGCTAACTTTCATTAGTTCGACACCTTTTGATTTGAGCAACATAAGGTCTTTGAAAAAAACGGTTTCTACCTACTGGTCTGTTTTGACAGATTTCTGCCATTATTTGCGTTTGCCTCTTTATTGATTTCTTTTTGGGCTCTCTTGGGAAATTGAGCTTTTTTAGAGAATTGCTACAGTATATTGTGTTTTTAATGAAAGTTTTTCTCTATTAAAACTAAACCCTAAAGGTTTATTATCCTTTGAATGCACTAATGTTGCTAATGAAGATTGTGTGAAGTTTTGTATGAAGGAAAATTTTCAGGTGTAAGGGACGAATGATGTAATGAGATAAAGAATGGACAAAAGTTCATGCTTGGGGATGCCACCCCATGTCACCTGATGACCCACAAGTATAGGGGGTGTATCGTAGTACTTTTGATAAATAGGAGTGTCAATCCCAACAAGGAGCAGAAGGAGTTGACTAGTGGTTTGGAGCAGGAAATCTCTATAAATACTTAGCAAACGAATTTTTAGGGTTTTTCGATAAAGCAAGGGAATAAAGTGCAAGTAAATAAATATAGAAAATAATTGCAGAAAGTGGCCCAATCCTTTCTTAGCAAAGGACAAGCTAGTTGTAATACTTATGAGGACCAAACGTTCTCGAGGACACATGGGAATACTGTCAAGTGCTTTCATTTCATATAGTTGATTAACCTTCTTTGGTTTTATAAGTGTTCTGTGGGTGAACCTGTGCTAATTCACCGACCTTACTTGGACTAATAAATACTTGTGATTAAACCCCTTGCAAGCATCCGCAACTACAAGAAAGTAATTAAGATAAAAAACCTAACCACAGCCTTAAACTCTGAGATCCTACACTCCCCTGTGCAAAGGTTTCCTAACGGGGGTTCAGGTTTCTGTCACTCCGGAAACCCCACAATTAGAAGCCAAATACACAATGCATTCCCCTAGGCCCATCCTCCAAGAATCATCCAACATGCAAAAACTGCTCAAATAACATAAGTATCACCTCTTAATATGAAATATATCAATGAATAATATCAAATTATGATATAGAATGGTGATGCAAAATGGACGTATCAACTTCCCCCTAAGCTTAGACCTCGCTTGTCCCCAAGCGAAAACTGAGCTTAGTAAACATGTCCACAGGTTTATGGAGTGAAGTATCGATAAAAAGAATACAGACAAGAAGCATCACACTTACCAATACACAACTTATAATAGAAAGCAACTCACCACTATATAACTTAACTTGCCACGAGTATGGGAGTCACAATAAAGATGCATAAAGATAAATCATAATTTGAAATGACAAACTTTGTTCTTGGTCAGGGAACAGTTGGAAAACAGTTTTCAAGCAAATATTTTGTAAAGAAGTTTATAACAGCAGTACACTTCGCTCAAAACATGTAACTACCTCGGTGAATTACGCTCCTAGATACAAGCCTGGATGAACGGTAGTGGTTGAAATAGTACGGTGCGGCACATCCGTTGGCAATTTTATTAACCATTCCATGAGTGTGGCACTACTTACTAGTCATGTTACTTAGTCAGATTAAAGCGATACTTTAGTTATGCTTGTCTATGATCGAGAAACTGTGCTCCAAGTCGTCCATAACCGCGGACACGGCTTTCTGAAAGTTTTACCCTGCAGGGGTGCACAAATAGCAACACACACTCGATCAACCTCGGAAGAACCAAATCAAAACCCAACGTGGCCTTCACGACAAAGCAATCACAGGATTCAGAATTATTTCAGGGGGCCACCCCTTGGAGTACACCATAGCGTTAGGCGACTCCGAGACGGACCCGAGGTTTGGGTGGACGGCTGTGAGCGACTGGGAACCCAAAACTGGGCTTGTCGACACCGCGAAAACGTGTCCCGATCCTAAACAGTACAGGTGCTCCTCGCACAATCGTAAATAAACAGTAGCATGGCATAAGTACAGGATAGTAAATAAAACCTCAAACTAGTTTGTGGCCCCAAGAAATAAGACGGAATCAAGCTCTGGCTCAGGGGGGTCCCATAAGCCTCCCGGATGTGGATAGCACGAATAATCAAGGAACAGGAATCAAGTACTCGGGGTCCTACGGGACACAAGTGAGCATGAAAAACCAAATAGCAGATATTTCTCACCGGTGCCACTTTCATTAGTTATCCCATTACTACTCAGGTTAAGTTATTTAGGTACCTCGTTATCCATCAGACACTCACATACCCTACACATGCTATTCTACGACTCGCATGGCTCAAACGACTCCTGTAGTAATGGCTCATGAGGTGGAGGGATAAGCTTCGGTGGGGTTTAAAAGTAAAGGCTATGCAATACTTGGGATTCATTTTAATGCAATCGCGACTCGATGATGCAAGAATAAGATAGAGGCAATAGGTACTATATGTATGCAAGCATGTGGTAGTGCTTGCCTGGCAGCTCAGTTGAAGCGAGAGACGGATCTGGGTAGTGCTCCTGGGTTTCTTGATATATCCCCTGCTCAGCGTCTATTCGAAGAAGAACCAAACAAACAAGGGCCAACATAAATAAAGTGCACAAGCATAAGAGTAAAATGCGACAAGCAAACAATCATGCCATGATGAATGATGCACAATTTGCATGGCAATAAAGTAGCATGGCATGGGTGAGGTGTGGAATACAAGAATAAGCATTTTATTGAGTTTTGGTCACATTTTATCCTTATATTAGTTGCTGTTTGCATTATATTTATATGATGCATGCTGAAAAACAGAACATGGAATGCATAAACAGAAAGGTCTCGTCGAGCTGATCATTTTAGACATATCATTTGTTAAATTTGGAGTTATAAATCAAAAGTTATTAATTAATTAAGGGGAAGGGCATTTTCTTGTAATTTTGTCAACTTGAAATTTAAAGTGTGCAAAATATATTTTGGATGGCATATTTTAAATCCTCACAGTTTTCTGATTTGAAAACATATATTATTTATATTATTTGGAATTATGAATTTAAATTTATTTTAAAGTCAAAATTATTAAATAGGGTCAAAGTCAAAGGTTGACTAGTTGGAATTAGTTTTGAAAATATTTGATTAAAGATTTGAATTAACATTCAAAAATAAAACATTTTTCATATTAAGTTTGAATTCAAATTCTAAACCATTTTAAAGTTATGGATTAGTTTATATTTAAACAGAATATAAACAAATTTGAATTTGAATTTCAGAAAAGATCTCTGGACTTTTGCTACTCGCTGGTCTTCTACCCATAGAGAGTAACAGGTGGGCCAGAGGAGCATAATGGGTCCACCCACGTGTGGCCAGATGGGGGATGCCACGTGGTGGAGCCAAGGACGGCGGGTTAAGAAAATGAAAACCACAGGGGCCTTTTTATAAAATGTTCGGGGAGGTGGTTTTGGGCGTAAACTGAATTTAAATCCGGCGAAAACTGCTAGCTGACTCAAATTTGCGTTGAAGATGGCGAGCAAACGGCTGGGAATTTTAAGATGTCGTAAAAACTAAACATGGAGAGGAAAACAAGGACTACAACTTTGGTTCAGGACTCATCTCCGGAAAACGACTAGATAGAAAAGTAAAACGGGATGAACAGTCGATCTGTGCCAGAGCCGCATCAAAACTATTCGACCGACGGTGATATTGTGCAGTTTTCCGAGGACGATTTCGATGTCTGCAGGGCTCTAAATCTGGTGAGGTTTGTACCTGGAACAAACTGGTTCTACCGGCTACAACGGGAAGCAAACAGATGCGCCGAAAGAGGGCCGTGGTGAGGGCTAGATCGAAGGAAACAGAGGTCTATGGACGATTCTGTCGCCATCAGTAGTTCTGCTTGTCTGTCCATGAGCGCTTAACGCGGCAAGGCTGCACGGTGGCGGCGCGGCACTGCCACGGTGTTAGGCGAGGCGAGGAGGAGATGGGGTGACGTGGGGGCTCACCGGGATGGTGTTGATGTCGACGAACAAGCTCGAGGCAGAGGCGATCGCTGACAGAACTCGCGGATGGGCAACATCGGGTGTCTTCAGGTGTGGCGGCTCGCCCCTCCGTGATTCGCGGGCACGGGATCAGTTCCTAGGAGATGTAGACGACACCAGGGAAGCTCCTGGTACTGTTGTATGTCCTTGGTACGCTCCTGGTCACCGGAAGAAGAAGGTGCTGTGGCTATGGCGAGCTAGGATTTTGGGTGACCATGGCATCAGCTTGGGGCTTGGCTTGGTGAAGAAGGGTGTCTAGGCTCCTCCAGATCTCGATCTGGAGAGGGTGGGGTGGTTGGGGTAGAGAAGGAGGAGCACATGGGCAAAGTGATCTTTTTCCCAAAAGGAAGAATGGTGGATCGATGGATTCCTCTCCTCTCTATTTGATGCTTGGCTAAGAGAGGAAAAAGGGAGGGGGACCAGGGAAGAGGTGGACGTGGTGCTGGTGCTGATCAAGGAGGGGTGGCTTCGGTCTACCAGGTTCAGGTTGAGCAACGATCAAAAGTGGTATAGGGAAGGACGCGAGTTGACCGGCTGGGCTTTGATCGATGGCTTGATGAGCACCTAGCTTGGTAGGGATATGGGGTGTCTGCACGTGAGGTTGGAGAGGCGTGTAAACAGATTTGGGTGTATGTGTGTATATGTACACGTGATAGGATTTTGAAATAAAAAGGAACTGGAGTTTTATATAGTCCAAACTAGACTAGATGAGACTGGTTTTAGGCCAAAACTTTAGGCGGACTTAGTGTCAACTTTTACTTTTAGTCTAACAGGAAAACCTTTTACAATTTTTAAACGGTCCAAAAAGAAAATGTGACTAGATAAAAGGCTTATTACCACATGTGACATGCAATATTAAGCATGCAACAGGGAGATAGAGAGATATGGAGTTTGGTGTCTATATTTCATGTGACATGAAATAATGATACCCCCACATAGAGGATGATTTTACAAACAAAGGAAGGGATTGTTTTCCTTTTTCATGATACATTTGGAATAATGGGCATGTTTGAATAAAGGGAGAAATTATAATGGGTGTGTATTCCCCCTTTATTTCATATGGCCACCTTGCATTCAAATAAGCCCATAATTCAACAGAACCATATAAAGGAAAACAAAAGAACACTACTCCACTTAGCCATGCAAGGATGGTCATGTAGGCTCCCATACTACATATTATGAAAATAATATGGGACCATGTATGGAGGCATGTAGCTCAAAGATAAGAATCCATACCCCCTAGTAATGAGCTTGAGTTTAATAACAAAATAAGATGCAAATGCTCACCTTAAAAGGGATGGTAGGATTATAAGGTGGTGGAAGGAAGGTGGTGGAGTTGTAAGAGATATACCCGCAACTCAACTTGGGCATGACGCAATTTGTCAAGAAGCAACTACAGTTCATCAAGAGGAAAATACAAGTAATATATAAATGCATATGTGAGAAGAACCAATTTAAAAGGGGTTTTATATGATGCTCAAATGCAAGGTTGCATGATGACATGAGGATGATATAATGATGATGCAACAATTATGTCTAGGAAGTAGCCATTATATAGACTAGGCTAGTAGCATTGCAATTGTTAGACAATTGGGATGCTACAACTCTCCCCCACTAAACAAGAATCTCGCCCCGAGATTCCTAGGAAAAAGAAAACAACACCAGGAGAGGCGGTTGTTCGGAACGGAGGTGACCCTCACGTTCCCAAGTTGATGAACAACGGAATGGTGCGACCACTACACCTCGCAAAACTTGCTAGACTTGTTGCGAGTCTTGCGTTTTGCTTGAGAAACAACAGGTTAGAAGAGTTGAAGGATTGTCGTGAGACAAGAAGGATAGGATGGGCATAGCTCCGGTTTTCCCAAGAATCATGATAAAAGAATATAACCACTTGCGAAAGAAAAGGAGAAGATGATGTATTATGGATAAAGAAAGACACACCATTAAGATTAAAGATTTACCGATACGAGAGAGGATGAATCTTTATCTCGCCGGAAGAAAAAGAGCTAGATTGGAGAGGTTTTGAACCACTATCACAATAGCATCGTATCTTCTCTCGGATTTGAGAAATGAAGTTCGGAAACAATATTGCCTTCAAACAATAGGGTCCCTTGATATCAACAGAAAGATTTAGTTAGACATAGTCGGATTAGATTCTTGTTGCGCCGGTAAGAACCAAGGATCACGCAATTTAGGTGCGCCGATATGACTTCCAGAGATGGATGTGAGGCCAGATCAGGTGGAATCCCGAGAAGCAAAGAATATGGAGGATCTGGAGTTTATTGTAGAGATACTTATTGCTTTCTTTAGCCTTGAGGCTAACACAATAGATTTGCGGCTGATGGCATCAACCATAATTGGCATTACCACAGAAAAGGAATTGATGAAACAAAGAGAGAGATAGTTTCCTTTAATCTTGTTTGGGGATATCGAGCATCGGTAGAAAGACGAGGATAGAAAAAGGTTTGCGTTGGTTTCCACCAGATAATTGAGGATTTTGCTCCGTGTAGAAAGGGTGAGATCACCAACAAGAGATTATTGATTACTTTCTTTGAAAAAGCACTCCGGAAAAACAAAGACGAAAGTAAAAGTATCTAGGGATAAAGGCCACTTCTAACTTCCGTGGAATGAGTGAAATCACATTAATTCACCAATTCAATGTACAAGAGAGAATGATAAGAGTAGTGGTATGGTAGCTACTCCATCCCGCACTCAAAGCATTACTCCGCACACGAATAAGAAAATCATGCAACCCAACTCCCGAAACAGACTGAAGGTGTTGGCAAAAACTCATAGAACTCCGTTAGAAAACAAGGATAGATGCAAACGATTCGCCGGATTCATAGATAGATAAGGATGATGATGTTGTCGTCATGTCGGAAGTACCAAGCCACCGTAAAGATATAAAGGAAGATCACGGAGACAACTGCAAAATTTCACAGATATAGAAAAAGATAGCACCACTTGAACAGAAGGAATACAAGATCTGGAAGGTCTTCATGGCCTCTGGTGGATTGAGCATAGATGATAGAACGAGAGGGTTTCAAGAGATTACTTAACGAGATTGAGGTGAAGAACTCCATGTTCTTCTTGAAATGATTGAGAGAGATTTAGCAGCCTTGAGGAAATCTTCAGCGGAACGACGATGATAACTTGCCAACAAGGAACAACTCCGGATTGGTTGAATATGGAGGATGGAATTAACAATGGACTTGCTGATTCCAGAGTTGAAGTAATGTATTTAGCAGAAGGACGTGGCCGAGATAGGTGACTTCAAAAAGTCAGAATTCTCACTTTGAGACTTTGCACACAGGCAGTGCTCACGAAGCTTGAGAGAAAAGACACAGATGATCTTCCATGTCCTTCCATAGATATCGAATAGGCAAGCATATTATCAACATATACCACCATGGATTAACAAGATATTCCCAGAATACCAAGTTCAAGAGGCGGGAGAATGAACAAATGCTCGAAACACTTTCTGAGCTCAACGCTCTTTGAAAGATCAACGTTACGAGTAAGGATTCCTGTTGAAGAAGATGCGCTGACAGAATAGGTTAACTGGTCCTTCGGAAGAAAAAGAGATGTCACTTGGTTCACATTGTCGATCGGATCACCGGTTACAAAGATAAAGATATCTTGGATAAGAACCGATGATAGCTCATACCTTAAGCAAAGCTATCGGAGACGAAAAGATGCAATTCCCTCGTATCTAGGAGAATTGTGCAGATATGGGGTTCAAAAGGATGTGCAGCATGATGGACAGATGATAGACCGCCGTAGTGCCTTGAGAAACTCCGGATTGCCAAAGATGCTTGAATATGCATAGATATGATCGCGGTGTACTCAAAATCACAGGAGATAACCGTCACCATTTGGAGGATAGTGGTGATTGCATTTTTCATATTCCTCTCATCATTCAGATCTATATGACACTTATCATGAGTGGAATATAGCTATGCCGAGAACCAAATTACAATCAGCAGCATCGGATCGACACATGGTATGTAATTAGCCCAAGAGAATTGGAGATGAAATGAAACTATATGATTAAGCGCCGGTGACAAAAGAATGAGTTATCATGGACATGCTGATAAAAGGGAGATAGATAATGTTTCACACACGACTGAAAAGGAGTGTGGAAGCACAGATGTATCAAAGAAAAATTTTCCGCATTTTTCGGCATTAAAATACCAATAGATACGCAAAAACACTTATCAGGTAGAGATTAGCAACAGATGCTTACACAGAATGTGAAGTTGCTAGAAGGAAGGACACCCTTAAGAAGATGGCATCGGTTAACAAGGAGTCGGATAGATCGCGCCGGTATTCAAAAGCCTGTCAGTATGGAATGTACCAACAGTTGATAACCAAAGGCAGATAAAGATAACATGTTGGATGCAACAGATAGACAAGGAATTACACACACACACACACACACAAACACACAACCTATGGTACTACGGAAACCCAGAACACGTGAATCCTAGTTTGAACTTTTAAGGAGAGGATTGAAAACGTTACACTTCCTTACTAGAAAAGGGTGGGTGGGTGGGTAAGAAGAAAAGTGGAAGCAGTCCTACTCTCGCGTTTTGTTTTTCCCTAGTATACATAACTACCAAAAATATTTGCTAGACTGACAACGACCATTTGGCTGAGACCCTGAAGGGAGGGATGGCTCTGATACCAATTGTAACTACCTCGGTGAATTACGCTCCTAGATACAAGCCTGGATGAACGGTAGTGGTTGAAATAGTACGGTGGGGCCCAAAAGCCACTCACGGGTAGACCTTTCGGCCGTCCTAACCACTTCCAATTCATCGGGACCTGTACGGGCGGCGTAATCGGCAGGCGAAGGGATCAACTACATACACAAATGAGTATGTATGCAAGCCACCATACAAAAGTACATCAGAGCCATTCCATCTAGAAAGAAAGGAAATATAGCACGCCATACGGCAAGATTCAAATGACCTAGATAGATATAATATTTTAGGATAATTCCTCATACATCACACATCAGAACATCAGGCGGAAACGGCAGAACAAAGTCCGAGTACAGATAAGAAGCACAGAAATAAGCACATCCCGCCCACAGATCTCACGGATCCCCATTCCCGGAATCTCTACACCGAACGATCGTGGCCCACATCATCAGCCTCTTACACCCAGTATCCGTCCTGCGAGTGTACCTGTTCATCTGAACCAATAATTTATCGTGTGAGACCCTAAGGGTACTCAGCAAGTCTTAATGCCTCTAAAGGGGACACAACCTGGGGTGACGCAATTGCAGCAAAAGATAAACCCTAACAGTTCTATAGATACTCGCTAACCATCCGCCTAACCAATGATAGACGGATGTCCGTGAATTAATGGCAACAGTTATAACAGTAATTTCATCAGATCCATCCTCCTCCTCGCTTACCAACGAGGAAGCGGACGGACAACCCCCCATCCGTTGGCAATTTTATTAACCATTCCATGAGTGTGGCACTACTTACTAGTAATGTTACTTAGTCAGATTAAAGCGGTACTTTAGTTATGCTTGTCTATGATCGAGAAACTGTGCTCCAAGTCGTCCATAACCGCTGACACGGCTTTCGGAAAGTTTTACCCTGCAGGGGTGCACAAATAGCAACACACACTCGATCAACCTCGGAAGAACCAAATCAAAACCCAACGAGGCCTTCACGACAAAGCAATCACAGGATTCAGAATTATTTCAGGGGGCCACCCCTTGGAGTACACCCGCAACGAAGTTAATGACTCGAGACGGACCCGAGGTTTGGGTGGACGGTCAGAGCGATCGGGAACCCAAAATGGGCTTGTCGACACCGAAAACGTGTCCCGATCCTAACAAAGACAGGTGCTCGCACAATCATTAATAAAAGAGCATGGCATAAGTACAGGATAGTAAATAAAACCTCAAACTAGTTTGTGGCCCCAAGAAATAATACGGAATCAAGCTCGCCTCGGGGGTCCCATAAGCCTCCGGATGTGGATAGCACGAATAATCAAGGAACAGGAATCAAGTACTCGGGGTCCTACGGGACACAAGTGAGCATGAAAAACCAAATAGCAGATATTGCTCACCGGTGCCACTTTCATTAGTTATCCCATTACTACTCAGGTTAAGTTGTTTAGGTACCTCGTTATCCATCAGACACTCACATACCCTACACATGCTGTTCTAAGACTCGCATGGCTCAAACAACTCCTGTAGTAATGGCTCATGGGGTGGAGGGACAAGCTTCGGTGGGGTTTAAAAGTAAAGGCTATGCAATACTTGGGATTCATTTTAATGCAATCGCGACTCGATGATGCAAGAATAAGATAGAGGCAATAGGTACTATATGTATGCAAGCATGTGGTAGTGATTGCCTGGCAGCTCGGTTGAAGCGAGAGACGGATCTGGGTAGTGCTCCTGGGTTTCTTGATATATCCCCGTCGCCTATTCAAGAAGAACCAAACAAACAAGGGCCAACATAAATAAAGTGCACAAGCATAAGAGTAAAATGCGACAAGCAAACAATCATGCCATGATGAATTATGCACAATTTGCATGGCAATAAAGTAGCATGGCATGGGTGAGGTGTGGAATACAAGAATAAGCATTTTATTGAGTTTTGGTCACATTTTATCCTTATATTAGTTGCCTGTTTGCATTATATTTATATGATGCATGCTGCAAAACAGAACATGGAATGCATAAACAGAAAGGTCTCGTCGAGCTGATCATTTTAGACATATCATTTGTTAAATTTGGAGTTATAAATCAAAAGTTATTAATTAATTAAGGGGAAGGGCATTTTCTTGTAATTTTGTCAACTTGAAATTTAAAGTGTGCAAAATATATTTTGGATGGCATATTTGAAATCCTCACATTTTTCTGATTTGAAAACATATATTATTTATATTATTTGGAATTATGAATTTAAATTTATTTTAAAGTCAAAATTATTAAATAGGGTCAAAGTCAAAGGTTGACTAGTTGGAATTAGTTTTGAAAATATTTGATTAAAGATTTGAATTAACATTCAAAAATAAAACATTTTTCATATTAAGTTTGAATTCAAATTCTAAACCATTTGAAAGTTATGGATTAGTTTATATTTAAACAGAATATAAACAAATTTGAATTTGAATTTCAGAAAAGATCTCTGGACTTTTGCTACTCACTGGTCTTCTACCCATAGAGAGTGACAGGTGGGCCAGAGGAGCATAATGGGTCCACCCACGTGTGGCCAAATGGGGGATGCCACGTTGTGGAGCCAAGGACGGCGGGTTAAGAAAATGAAAACCACAGGGGCCTTTTTATAAAATGTTCGGGGAGGTGGTTTTGGAACTGACGAAACTGAATTTAAATCCGGCGAAAACTGCTAGCTGACTCAAATTTGCGTTGAAGATGGCGAGCAAACGGCTGGGAATTTTAAGATGTCGTAAAAACTAAACTTGGAGAGGAAAACAAGGACTACAACTTTGGTTCAGGACTCATCTCCGGAAAACGACTAGATAGACGAGTAAAACGGGATGAACAGGGTCAGATACGCGCGCGCAGACGCTGTCAAAACTGTTCGAACTGACGGTGATATTGTGCAGTTTTCCGAGGACGATTTCGATGTCTGCAAGGCTCGAAATATGGTGAGGTTTGTACCTGGAACAAACTGGTTCTACCGGCTACAACGGGAAGCAAACAGATGCGCCGAAAGAGGGCCGTGGTGAGGGCTAGATCGCAGGAAACAGAGGTCTATGGACAGACTGTTGCTGCTACTGTAGTTCCTGCGCGCGTCTGTCCGCGGGAGCGCGCAACGCGGCAAGGCTGCACGGTGGCGGCGCGGCACTGCCACGGTGTTAGGCGAGGCGAGAAAGAGAAGGGGTGACGTGGGGGCTCACCGGGATGGTGTTGATGTCGACGAACAAGCTCGAGACAGAGGCGATCGCTGACAGAACTCGCGGATGGGCAACATCGGGTGTCTTCAGGTGTGGTGGCGCTGCGCCCCCCTCCGGCGGTTCGGCGGGCACGGGATCAGTTCCTAGGAGATGTAGACGACACCAGGGAAGCTCCTGGTACTGTTGTATGTCCTTGGTACGCTCCTGGTCACCGGAAGAAGAAGGTGCTGTGGCTATGGCGAGCTAGGATTTTGGGTGACCATGGCATCAGCTTGGGGCTTGGCTTGGTGAAGGAGGGTGTCTAGGCTCCTCCAGATCTCGATCTGGAGAGGGTGGGGTGGTTGGGGTAGAGAAGGAGGAGCACATGGCAAAGTGATCTTTTTCCCAAAAGGAAGAATGGTGGATCGATGGATTCCTCTCCTCTCTATTTGATGCTTGGCTAAGAGAGGAAAAGGGGAGGGGGACCAGGGAAGAGGTGGACGTGGTGCTGGTGCTGATCAAGGAGGGGTGGCTTCGGTCTACCAGGTTCAGGTTGAGCAACGATCAAAAGTGGTACAGGGAAGGACGCGAGTTGACCGGCTGGGGCTTTGATCGATGGCTTGATGAGCACCTAGCTTGGTAGGGATATGGGGTGTCTGCACGTGAGGTTGGAGAGGCGTGTAAACAGATTTGGGTGTATGTGTGTATATGTACACGTGATAGGATTTTGAAACAAAAAGGAACTGGAGTTTTATATAGTCCAAACTAGACTAGATGAGACTGGTTTTAGGCCAAAACTTTAGACGGACTTAGTGTCAACTTTTACTTTTAGTCTAATAGGAAAACCTTTTACAATTTTTAAACGGTCCAAAAAGAAAATGTGACTAGATAAAAGGCTTATTACCACATGTGACATGCAATATTAAGCATGCAAGAGTGAGATAGAGAGATATGGAGTTTGGTGTCTATATTTCATGTGACATGAAATAATTATACCCCCACATAGAGGATGATTTTACAAACAAAGGAAGGGATTGTTTTCCTTTTTCATGATACATTTGGAATAATGGGCATGTTTGAATAAAGGGAGAAATTATAATGGGTGTGTATTCCCCCTTTATTTCATATGGCCACCTTGCATTCAAATAAGCCCATAATTCAACAGAACCATATAAAGGAAAACAAAAGAACACTACTCCACTTAGCCATGCAAGGATGGTCATGTAGGCTCCCATACTACATATTATGAAAATAATATGGGACCATGTATGGAGGCATGTAGCTCAAAGATAAGGATCCATACCCCCTAGTAATGAGCTTGAGTTTAATAACAAAATAAGATGCAAATGCTCACCTTAAAAGGGATGGTAGGATTATAAGGTGGTGGAAGGAAGGTGGTGGAGTTGTAAGAGATATACCCGCAACTCAACTTGGGCATGACGCAATTTGTCAAGAAGCAACTACAGTTCATCAAGAGGCAAATACAAGTAATATATAAATGCATATGTGAGAAGAACCAATTTAAAAGGGGTTTTATATGATGCTCAAATGCAAGGTGGCATGATGACATGAGCATGATATAATGATGATGCAACAATTATGTCTAGGAAGTAGCCATTATATAGACTAGGCTAGTAGCATTGCAATTGTTAGACAATTGGGATGCTACAAAACATAAAAGGCTTTTCATAATAATGGCTTTCAAAGTAATACTCATTTAGATAAGAGTCTTGTGCAAAACAAGGAAGACAAGAAACATGATTGAATAAATCATCATATGAATGATTGAAACACAACAACTCAAATGCTTGCTGGAGATAGAGAGGAATAGGTTTACTGACTCAACTTAGATGTAAAAGAAAGGACCTTCGCAGAGGGAAGCAGGGATTTCAAGTTCATAAAGAGCTTCCAAAAGATTATAATACTTACTAGCTTTGAGCTCTCATTGCCCCTATCATAAGAATCTTGAGGTGATTAAGGTTAAAGTGAACAAAGATGGAGTATATGCTTAGAGAAATATAAGTTGGAAATGTAATGTCCCTTGAGTACGAGGGCCGCTCCTCATGCTACTCAACTTTAGTTACCGGTAAGTTCGTGTCATAGTAAGTACATGTGTATCATAGAGAACCGTCAACGGGGTACCCCTTTAACATGATAAAGGATATATCCCAGATCAAAATGACAAGGCAAGCAGACAATGAGAATCTCAGCAATCTTCTTATTTACCATGGGAAAATGGTGCTTTTTTCTCTCTTTCCTCTTTTCTATCTCTCTTTTTTATAAGAATAATGCTTCATAGATTGCTCACTATGGTGATGCTGCAAGTTTCCACCATGATTAGGCATGGCTTAGGCTAGCGGCCTAGGCGTTTCTCTAACACACATACATAACTCTATGGACTTACAAGCTCCCCTTTTATTTCACAACAACGATATCCATAAACAAAAGAGCATGATATCAACTACGTAGATATTTATATGTGTTCAATGCATTCCCCATGAAAACACGGCTCTGCTAATCCCAACGTATAGGTGCAAGCATATACAACTTCAATGACACAATGGTTCAAGTTTATTAGGGGCAAGAAAATGATGTGTGCCATCAAGTTCGTGAGAGCTTTACTAACTAGTTTTCACATAACAAAAGAATTTTTAATTTGAAAGATAGTTGAAGCTTGAGAATTTACTTGGAATAGCAATAATGCTAATAGGTAGATATGGTGGACACAGATGGCATAGGTTTTGGTTTGAAGGATTGGATGCACGATAAATAATCCTTCTTAGTACAGTTTTTTGGCTAGCAAGGCTGGGTAGCAAGCAAAAGAGTTGAAGGAAACAAGCAAACATACAAGTGATAAAGTCAAACATGCAATCTTCCTTGAAAGCACAAAAGATCTTAACTAAAGAATACTAAGCTTATGAGCCAATCAAGAAAGAAAGAAAATAATATAAAATACCTGTAAGTGCTTTTTTATTTTCCTTTCAAACCTCAAAAAGTGTTGCTACTGACCAGAGCTTGGTTTGCCAAAAACAATTTAGATTTACTTGATGCTCCCAAAGTAGTACCAATACTAATCAACAAGATCAATCATATAATAGAGATTGCAAAATAAAATAAGAGGTGCAAAAGGTAAAAGATGAAACTTCTCATTAATATTCCATAAAGACACTCAGACCAAGGGATACATACATAACCAACTAAAGGAAAGATACTTCCACAATGCAAACCATCCTATATAATAACTTCTCTATTCAAGATATGACTACTAAAAGGGTAAAAATATGAAAGATAATAATGTGATACCGCGGCACTCCCCCAAGGTTGGAACAAACCAAGGGGATGCCAAAACCTGATGACAAATTACTCCTTCATTGGTGGTGGTGTTCGCTTGATGATCTTTTCAACCAGCTTCCTCAAATCCTCAATCTCAAAGGTTAGAGTACAAATCAAATCCGTATTATGCTCAATGCAGTTCATGATCATGTCGTACCGAGAATTCCAGTCCTTGTTATTCTTTCCCCATTCTTCCTCCTTAGAGTGTTCCTTCCCTACATGGTTAGAACGAGGCATATCCCAACTAGAGGGAAACTTTCCTTTGGGCAACTTTTGATACTGCTTCTCATGTATAAGAGTATGGAAGGGGTTCTTGGCGCGTGGAGGAAGTGACCATGGAGCGAGGCAATGACACGGAGGTTTCCCTCCTGTAGAAATCCATGCTGTCCTCCTGAGCTTGATAGGGTTTGCCACCACTTCAATGCTCGTGAAGGTAGCGCGGGTGTCCAGATGCTTGTCCTCCTTCACTTCTTCTTCATCCTCAACCAAGATCTCTTCCTCCTTGGGATCTTGAAGGTCATCTTCCATGGGCTTCTTGCCCTTGTCGTTGGCGGAGACCATGGTGCCTCTAAACTTGAGAAAATTTCCTGACAGAAACAGATCAAAACGAAAACATGACGAGAACACGATGTATGAACCTCGAGGGATCTGGGGGTTATATATTACGAAGTTTTACAACATAAGAAAGGTACTGTGCGAAAACGGGGCGAAGGCGGTCAACGGGGGGCTCACACCCTGTGGTGGCGCGGCTAGGTGGGGCCCGCGCCACTGGTGGGTGTGGCCCACCCGGGCACCGTTTCCTCCTCTTTTTCGTCTCGTAACCTTCCAAATGGAATAAAAACAGCAAAAATATAAAGAGATAATTTCTTCGTGAACCTTATGTTTTCAGCACTCTTACCTATTCAAAGACGGACTTTGCAGATTCCTTCTCACCAACACTTGAAAGTTCATTTCATACCAAGCCTCACACAAACTTCAATAGCAACATTAGTGTAGTATGAAAAAAACAATAAACCTTTGGGTTCAAACTTCAACTGAAGCCCATCAAGACAAAACCCACTATGGCAACTCCTTTCAAAAGCCCAAAAAGAATTAAAAGAATGTTGATTTGAGAGGCAAATGCAAATGATGGCAGAAATATGTCAAAACAGACCAGCAGGTAAAGATTGATTTTTTCAAAAATCTTCTGTTGCTCAAGGCAAAAAGTGCAAAACTAACGAAAGTTGGATAATAACTTGGGGCACAAGCACAGAAAATTATAGCTCCATCCGAAATACTAGGGTCCTTCACAAATTTTTATAATGCAGCACAAAAATCTGTCCCAGCACAACAACTTTTCACAACTCACCTACTTCTCAAAAGAGGTTGATTTTGACACAAAAACCAAAAAAAAGGATAAGGAGCGGTTATTAAAGAGTTAATAACTTCCAAGAATCAAAGAAACAAAAAACCCAAAGCAAACTAAAAAAGGGTTGTCTCCCAAAACCTCTTTCTTTATAGCCATTAAGATGGGCATGATAATTTCAATGATGCTCACGTAGAAGATTTGGATTTGAAGTGAAAGAGAGCATCAAGAAGAAAATATCCCACACATTTTATTCTAACCCACTTCCTATGCAAGGGAGTTTCATGAGAAAACAAATTATTGAAACAAAAGGCTACTAGCATAGGTAGACAAAACAAGTGCAACTTCAAAGCTTTCAGCATAAAGCGGGGAAACTTAATATTATTGAGATGCATAAAACCATGTTTCCCTCTCTCATAATAACTTTCAGTGGCACTTTGAATAAAGTTGACAATATAACTGTCACTAGAAACAACTTTATCATCAGAATGAGCATACTTACAATCATCAAAAAGAGGTCTAAGGTCATAAAATGGATCAATAGAAGCAAGTTGTTCAACCCTGAAATCCTCACTATTTTCATAAGGAGCTTTAGCAAATTTTGAAAAGTTAAACTCATAATATTCTCCATCAAACTTAGTTAAAACTTTCTCCTTCTTACAATATATAATAGATCCACAAGTGTTCAAGAAAGGTCTACAAAAAATGATAGGACAAGTTTTACTAGCTTCTGAACCAAGCACTAGAAAATCAGCAGGATAATTAATCTTACCACAAAGAACTTCCACATCTTTTACAACGCTAATTGGACAGACAGACTCTCTATTAGCAAGGTGAATAACCACATCAATGTCCTCCAGTTCACAAGGACCAATTTCATGCATAATTTATTTATAAAGCTCATAATGAATAGCACTAGAACTAGCACCAATATCACATAAACCATAATAGCAATGATCACCAATTCTAATAGAAAGAACATGGACACTAGCTTTCCTAACTTTACTAGGATGAGAGACAATATTGGAAGCATCTTCACAAAAGATAATGTGCCCATCTTCTACATTTTTAGTGACAAGGTCTTTAACAATGGCTACTACAGGTTCAATGTTTATTTGTTCACCAGGTTCCACAGCTTTCTTTGTACTTTTGCTAACCACATTATCCATAATAGAATGTTCCTTTACCTTGGCAGGAAAAGGTATTTTCTCAATACAGGATTCAGGAAAAATAGGATCAATAGTACAAACTTCAGTATTTCTAACAGGAACATAATTAACAACATCTTTATAAGGTGCATGGTACTTGTTCCACTCCTTTTTTGAAATTTCTATATAAGAGGCAAAGGACTTAAAACAATTGGAAATACTTTGAGAATTAAGAAGATACTCAGTACTAATATCATGAAAATCATCAGTTCCCATAAAAGATTTAATGCATTCATAATCATAATTTATACCTGACTTTCTTCCTTTGTCATTCTCGCACGCTTTAGTGTTTTCTTGAATACGGTCTAGAAGATCCCATTTAGCTTCTTCCTTCATACGTGTGAATGATCCAGCACAAGAAGCATCTAATAAATCTTTATCATGAAGAGAAAGCCTTGCATAAAAGTTATTAATAATAATATTGTTAGGGAGTTCATGAATAGGACATTTAAGCATTAGTAACATCAATCTCCCCCAAGCTTGGGCTATACTCTCTCCATCACGAGGAAAAAAGTTATATATTTGATTCCTATCCTTATGAATCTAACAGGGACGATAGAATTTAGAATAAAAGAGAGGCACAATTTCGTCCCATTCTATAGATTGTCCATTCTTCAGCAGCTTATACCATTCTTCAGCTCTTCCTTTCAATGATATAGAGAGTAACTTCTTCTTAACTTGTTCAGTTGTGATACCTGCACACTTAAACAACCCACATAATTCATGGATAAAAAGAAAGTGATCTCCATGATGGACAGTTCCATCGCCAAAATAATAATTATCCATACCACGATCAACAATTCTTGTAGGTATCTTAAAAGTATCTATCTCAACAAGTGGTGGTTCATCCACTACCCTAACGGTGGTAGTAGCTTTCCCAAATAGGAAACCAAGTGGGTTATCCATATTGGAAACAAAGTAACGAACAAAAATAAAAACAATACTCATAGTAGAAGTTTCCTTTACCAGTTCAACTCTTCAATAGCGCTTCACTCCCCGGCAACGGCGCCAGAAAATAGTCTTGATGACCCACAAGTATAGGGGGTGTATCGTAGTACTTTCCATAAATAGGAGTGTCGATCCCAAGGAGGAGCATAAGGTGTTGACTAGTGGTTTGGAGCAGGAAATATCTGTAAATACTTAGCAAAAAGATTTTTAGGGGTTTTCGATAAAGCAAGGGAATAAAGTGCGAGTAAATAAAGACAACAAATAATTGCAGCAAGTGGCCCAATCCTTTCTTAGCAAATGACAAGCCGGTTGTAATACTTATGAGGACCAAACGTTCTCGAGGACAGATGGGAATATTGTTAAGTGATTTCATTTCATATAGTTGATTAACCTTCTTTGGTTTTATAAGTGTTTTGTGCGTGAACCTGTGCTAATGTACCGACCTTACTTGGACTAATAAATACTTGTGATTAAACCCCTTGCAAGCATCCGCAACTACAACAAAGTAATTAAGATAAAATACCTAACCACAGCCTTAAACTCTGAGATCCAACACTCCCTTGTGCAAAGGTTTCCTAACTGGGGTTCAGGTTTCTGTCACTCCGGCAACCCCACAATTAGTAGCCAAATACACAATGCATTCCCTAGGCCCATAAATGGTTAATTATCATGTAGTCGGCGTTCACATGACACCACTAGAAGAATAGCACCACAACTTAAAATCAAACCATTGAATAATACCTCAACAAAATTCAACTACTAACAACATGACTTCTCCCATGTCCTCAAGAACTAAACAAACTACTCACGAGACATCATATGGATCAAGATAAAAGATGATATGACGATGAATAACAATCTTAACATAAACAATAATTCAATGGTTCCACTCACAAGCATCAACTACAAAAGTAATCAACACCGGGAAAGTTGCCCCTAAGAACTATGCAAGATTCAACACAATTGTTACAACAAGATGGAGTGGTGATGATGATGCTGATGGAGATGGTGGTGTGGATGATGATGATGATCCTGATGAAGTCTAGCTTGATGACAGTGTTGATGGCGACGATCTCTCCAAGAAGGAATTTACCCGGTAGAAATCTGTCTGCCAGAGAGCTCTTTCTCTCTATGTAGTTTCCGCCCCGCAGAGGCGGCGGAATCTTTCTATGGTCGCTCCCCAAACTTTAGTGTTTAGGGAGGAAGATATAGGCGAAGGGGCAGAGCCAGAGGTGGGCCAGGGCGGCCACACCCCTGGTGGCGCAGCCTAGGGTGGCCCGCGCCTAGGGGGTGTGGGCTCCCTATGGCCCAACTCTGCCTCACCTTCTGGCTTCCTTTGTCTTCTAGAAAAATATGATTTTCCATATTTTTTCTGGTATTTTTCTGATCTTCGCAAAAATTGCATCTAGACATCGCTTTTTCCATCAGAATCCTGACTCCGGCAGTTCATCCTCCAATAATCATCCAACATGCAAAAACAGATGAAATAACATAAGTATCACCTCTTAATATGAAGTATATCAATGAATAATAGAAAATTATGATATAGAATGGTGATGCAAAATGGACATATCATCACCCCAAGAAATATTCAAGAGGTACAAGCGTCAAATCTTGGAGATGCCCAAGCCATCCCTACTTCATCAATAAAAATCTCAGGTCTTTCTAGACACTTTGTTTTTATTGTTTCCCGCACGGTTGTGTTGTTCCTGGAGCGTCTTAGTTTTCATTTTTGGTTTTTGTTTGCATAGTTTGCTTGAATAAAGTTTGTTGGACCCCGTTTTCACTATGTTGTTTCAAATAAGTTGATTGGTGTTGGAAAGGAGTAGGAAGTTCTTGCTTATAGTAGTACAAAAGGGAGCTTGCTTTGACTGTGACTTAGACTTTATCATGTCATGCTAGATGTTGTTTTGACCTTATGCTTAGTGATTATTGTTATAGCATGACTTGTTCCAAACAATTGATATTTCTTATGTTCCTTGAATGAATCATGCGTTGTATTAGCATACAAAAGCATAGTATTGTGGTATTCACCTTTGATGCTTTGTTTGTGTTGACTTGGCACATGCTCACACCATGTTATGACTATGAACCAGTCACCTTAGCCTCTATGATCATTTAGTTTTTGACTTGTGGTACCACTTTATGCTTTGATTAGTAATGTTTTGTTGCTCTGCATGATTATGGCCATTATTGCTCTCAGTTGGTCGCTCCTAGTCTTTTGCTAGCCTCCACTTGTATTGAGTAAGCTCTACTCATGCATCCAATCCCAAAAACCAAGTTATTCCAAAGAGTCCACTATAAATTCCTATGCATGGTGTGTTACACCATTGCCAGTATATTCTTGTTTTATCTATCTTCCAAATTAAACTTGTTATGTGAAAAATTAGTGATTAAAGCTCTCATAAACTTGATGACACACTTTATTTTTCTTTCCCCTAATAAACTTGAACCATTGTGTCATCTATGTTGTATATGCTTGCACTTATACATTGGGAATTAGTAGAACCGTGCTTTCATGAGGAACGCTTTCAACATGTTACCCAGTTGATATCATGATCTTTTGCTTGCGGATGTCGTCGGTGTGAAATAAAAGGGGAGCTTCTAAGTCCATGGAGTTATGTATATGTGTTAGAGAAACGCCTGGGCCGCTAGCCTAAGCGATGCCTAATCATGGTGGAAACTTGCAGCACCACCATAGTGAGCAATCTATGAAGCATTCTTCTCATAAAAAAGAGAGATAGAAAAAAGAGATTGAGAAAAAGAAAAAAGAGATGAGAAAAGAGGAAAGAGAGGAAAAAGCACCATTTTCCCATGGTAAATAAGAAGATTGCTGATATGCTCATTGTCTGCTTGCCTTGTCATTTTGATATGGGATAGCTCCTGTATCATGGGGAAAGGGGTACCCCGTTGGCGGTTCTCTATGATACACATGTACTTACTATGACATGAACTTACCGGTGACTAAAGTTGAGTAGCATGAGGAGCGGCCCTCGTACTCAAGAGACATGAGATTGCCAACTTATACTTTGTCAAGCATATACTCCATATTTTGTTCACTTTAACCTTAATCACTTCAAGATGATTATGATAGGGGCAATGAGAGATGAAAACTAACAAGTACCATAATATTTGGAAGCTCTTTATGAAACTTGAAATCCATGCTTCCCTTTGAAGGGCATTTCCTCCACTTTTATATTGAGTCTCCACCTTCTTTCCTTGGGCACCAATTAAGAGAGCATAGTTGCCATTCTTAGTGGTATGTGCATTGTCCCAAAACTTATTGATTGACTCATATCGTTGATATTGTTCGTTCTTGAACTATTTGTATCTAGTCACCCTTTTGAAATTTGAAGGTGTCCTATGCATTTATGTTTTGCTAATCCATGAGGGACAGGCTAAATGCCACTATGCTATGTTTTCTATATCTGAAACAAACAAATGTATTTCAATGCATTGTTATTCATGAATCTTTGTTTGTAACCTTTCATGTTGCAGAATAGTTACTTTGTCTTATTGTAAGAACTTCATCTTTCATTCTCATGTTTAGAGTACTTTGATCCCAGCTTTCAATGCTTGTAAATGGTTTGATCTTGATTGTGATGGTGCATGTCACCTCAAAAATTATTATTTTTATCACTTACCTTCTCGAGGACACTTTGAGGTATTTTTATACATTTTTTGGGACTAACCTATTAACAAGTTGCCATAGTTCCAGTTACCTATTTTCTGTTGTTTTTGGTTTCAAAAAAGCTAGTAAGGGAATATTCTCGGAATTGGACGGGACAAAAGCCAAAGTAAATATTTCACCTAGACGAATAGAGAGACTGAAGGGCGACCGGAGGGGAGCCACAGGGTGGCCACCCCCTCCCCCCCCCCACATGCGGGCCCCCCTGGGCCGTGTTTGGGAAGGGTGTGGGCCCCCTGGCCGCCCTCTTGCCTCGCCTCTTCGCCTATATAATCACCCCGATACCAAAACCCTAAGTACCCGATCAGATATCCATGAAACAGTCTGTAGCCACCACCACCATCATCCCTAGATTGGGGGGATCTGAAGCTCTTCTCGGCACCCTGCCGGAGGGGAGAGATCAACCTGGAGACCTTCTTCATCATCATGCCAGCCTCCGGTATGATGCGTGAGTAGTTCCACCTTGGACTATGGGTCCATACAGTAGCTAGATGGTTGTTTCTCCTCCTTTGTGCTACCATGTTTAGATCTTGTGAGCTCCGTTCATGATCAAGGTCATCTATTGGTAATCATGCATGTTGTGTTTGCGAGGATCCGATGGATATTGAGATTACTATGTCAGATTGATTAATGATTCTATCTTGTTGATTATATCATTTTTGTGTTGTTTGAGATCTTGCATGCTCTCCGTTTCTAGTAGCTATCTTGGACAAGTAGATGCTAGTGACTCCAAGAGGGAGTATTTATGCTCGATAGTGGGTTCATGCCTCTATTGAATTTGGGGAAGTGACAGAAATCTCTAAGGTTGTAGATGTGTTGTTGCTACTAGGGAGAAAACAACAATCTCTTGTTCATGGAACACTTGTATTGTTTACTTTACACACATTGCTTAAAGTAGTTATCCGTTGCTTGCAACTTAATATAGGAGGGGGTTCAGATGATAACCTGAAGGTGGATTACTATTCAAAGATGAAGTTGGATGGCGGTCTATGTATATTGTTGTAATGCCCAATCAAATATCATAGGATCATGAATGTCTAGTATTGCATTGTTATGCCTTGCTCTATCTGTCAATTGCTCCACTATAATTTGTTTACCCAGCATGTTATGTTGTTTATCTTAAGGAGAACACCTCTAGTGAACTGTGGACCCCGGTCCAATCTTTACCATTGATACATCTTCCGCTGTTACTATTTACTTTCTGCAAGCTACCATTACCTTCCACACCATACGTTTAATCCTTTGTTTTCAACAAATCAGTGAGATTGACAACCTCACAATTCGTTGGGGCAAAGTCTTGAGTTTGTGTTGTGCAGGTTCCAAGTTGTTAGCAACACCTTGGGTTCATTTCCTTCCTCCTACGGGTTTGATAACCTTGGTTACTTACTGAGGGAAAACTTACTACTGTGCTCATCATACCTTCCTCTTGGGGTTTCCCAATAAAGCTCTATAGTGATCTGAGCCGCATAACTCCCGCGACATGCTGATGGCCTATCACTAGCTCCTCATCAAGGAACACAATCGATAGGTCAAGCTACAAGACGACCTCGAAAAACGCAAGCGGTCAACTGATGAATCAAGCATGCGGCAAGCTGCGCTCTCCGCCGCTAGCGACTCCTCTTCACATGGAAATGACGCTTGCAAGTATCGATCTCGCCTGGAGCGCATGGACCCCGCTACACAGCACGAGGTCATCAAAGCACTCGAAACATCCTTCATGATGATGGACTCGCAAGGCAATATCATGCCTAAAACACCGCAAGCCGCAATCATGGCGGCTACCACCTACCTCGCGTCCAACCCACCACCGGTGGGAGACCCGAAGAACACGATCCATAAGTCTGCGCGTGCAGGCCTCGGACTCATCGGAGCTGCGCTCCACAACGAAAATCCCATGGAGCCTAAGAAAAAGGCCGCGGTGAGGTTCACTCGAAGCCACACACCCTCATCCGAGGAAGAAGAGCATGACCTACCTCGATGCCGTCGGAGCCCATGGCGCCACAATAACAACTATGATGCTTGTAGCGAGCTCACACAGCGCAAGATCGACAAATCACGCGCTAAGCGCCCGTGCTCAACTCAGTCTGAAGAGGAAAACATAGAGCTATGCGGATCTAGATGCTTTAGTAGGTCCATTCGGCAATCACGGATGCCGAAGAACTTTAATCTCCCTTCGGACAACCCGAAGTTTGATGGCGCACAGGAGCCAAAAAAAACTGGCTTGATGATCATATGTCATCAGTCAAGCTCCACGGCGGGAACGAAAACAACACCCTGCAGTGCCTCCAGCTGCAGCTGACAGGCGCAGCCAGGGTTTGGCTCAGCAGCCTCCCCTCTAGCTCCATCCGAAGCTGGGAAGAGCTGGAGTATAGCTTCATACGCAACTTCAAGCGCACCAGCAAGAGACAAGCCTCAATCAAAGAGTTGCGGGCCTACACCCAGCGGACCAACGAGTCCATCCGCTCGTACATACTATGTTGGTCCATCATCAAGAACTCCGCCACGAACATCTCTGAGGAGAGGGCAATCGATGCCTTCAAGGACGACATCAGGCGCCATGAATTCAAGGAGGAGATCGGGCGCATCAAGCCCAAAACCCTCGATAACCTGATGGATATCGCCAATCATTGGGCAGATGGCGAAGATGTTGTCAACCGAACACATTCGGATGGCGAAGATGACTTTGGCCGCAGGCGCGATCGCCGCGGAAAGAGAAGATCGCGCATCAACAACGATCGCGAGGAATTCGACATGGTTGCGGCTGGCTACGCTGATCGCCACGATGATGGCAACCATAACAAAGGGTACCGCAATAGCGGGTACCGCGATGGTGGGCAGCCCAACCAAACGTGGCAACGTCGCAACCGCGACGATGAACCTTCGGCATACGACAAGCTATCAAGTCCCTGCACCATCCACTTCTACATCGATAAGCAAGATGGTAAGAAGAAAGCCAGCCACATTCTCAAGGACTGCCGGGAGTTTCAGAAACTCAGCGAGGGCCTCACCCAGATGCGATGCCAGGCGGTGAACCTAGGATTCGCACCGGCTCTAGGAGACATAGCTCACAGAGCTCCACCACCACCACCTAGAGGACCCTCGCAACTTGCGGCTACACCAGCGCAGAATAATGGTGTGGACGGATACCAGCCACCGATAGGGTCTGTGATGATACAGAAGGGGCGCCCAACCAACAGGGTGCAGAAGAAGATCGTCCGCCAAGTCAACCTGGTCGTGACCTCTCCACCCGCCATACATGAGTACCTCAGCGGCTTGGAATCCGGCATCATGTTTGACCGTTCGGATCACCCACGCCAGATACCTCGCCCAGGTCACTCTGCCCTGGTGCTCGAGGCCCAGATTGGAGGGTTTGAGATGAGCCGCGTCTTCATGGGCAGCGGCAGCGACATCAACCTGATGTTCACCATCACACTCACAGCCATGCAGATCTGGCTATGCAGCCTAGAACCATCGGACACAATGTTCCACGGCATCATCATAGGGAAGGGAATATACCCCCTGGGCAAGATATGGCTCGACGTCATCTTCGGCAAGCCCGAAAACTTCAGGCGTCATAATCGTCCCAGGAAGCTTCACCAGGTCGGACAGCTGCGAGAGGGACTTCAACAGAATCTCCCAGTTGTTCGGTATGCAGGAGGAGCTAACAAGACTCAAGGAGGTCACAGACAACGGGGCACCCCCAGTCACCAGGCAAAACGCACCTAATATGTCGTTCGACTCCACAGTCAACAGTGAGAACATGCAGGTACACCCGACGAATGCCTCCAAGATGTAACAACACTTCGAATATATATTCGAGTCCTACGTCGAGTCTGCGACTCCACAACGGACTCGGGGGCTACTCCCATAGGGAGCGCTGATCGCGCATTCAAAAAAATGTGTCATTTGGACAAATAATCGAAGCATCTACAAATGAATAAACTAAAGTCTCCGCTCGAGTCTATAACTCGAACATACACTCGGGGGCTACTCACATAGGGAGCGCTGGTCGCGCACCCTATGAACTATTCGAGTGAGATCCTTCGGATCAAGTACGATAAAAATCTTTTTGGCAACTTTTCCCAAATTAACGCCAAGTGAGAAGCAGCCTCCTTGCACTAGAGGAAAAAGGGCCATCCGTTCGCGACCCCTCGGAGCATTAGTCCCGGTTGCGCCACCAACCGGGACTAATGCACGCGTCCAGTTGAGCGGCACGCAGGGGCATGGGTCCCGGTTGGTAGGGCATCGTCGGTTGGAGCCACCAACCGACTAAAGGTTTGGCCACAGCCACGTGGCGCAGACGCACCTTTAGTCCCGTTGCTCCAACCGGGACTAAAGACCCTTGCCCTCTATAAATGCAACGCCCAGCCCCTCTGCCTCCACTGCTTTTTTCGAATGGTGTAAGGTGAGGGTGTGCTAGTTTTACTCATGCATGCATTGAAGGTGTTTGTTGAAATGTTTGAGTGAAAATCCCGCTGAATTTCTCATAGAAAAAAATATAGAAGGTGTCCAAACGCACTTGAGCTTTCTCCTCTTTATTTCCCTCGATCGAGGTTAGCAATCTTATCTTTTCTAGGTCATTGATACAATTCATGTGTCGGTGAATTGGTTATTTCACTATTTATGATGTCCTGTTTTTGATAAACTTACTTATATGATGCGGATGAGCGGTCGGGAATGGATGTACGGTGGCCGTGGTAGCCGGGTATATCAAAGGCGTGGATAAATTTATCGATGTGGCTACGGCAAACAAAGAGAATGGATTTATACGTTGTCCATGTGTTCAATGTCGGAACAACAAGGAGTACTCTTCCTCGAAAATCATTCGCCACCGATTATGAAAGGTTTCATGCCCAACTATAATTGCTGGACCAAGCACGGGAAAGAGGGGTTATGATGGAAGATGGTGAAGAAGAAGATGATGATAACAACTATCATCATATGTTTCCTAAATATTGATACCGCAATGGAAGACAATGGAGAGGAAAAAGGTGAAGAACGGGCATCGGATGAGCCTGATGAACTTGGTAGGGTCATTTCGATGCAAAGCGAGACCGTGAAATGTAAAATGAGAAGTTGAAGTTAGAGGGCATGTTAGAAGATCACAAGAAATTGTTGTACCCAAATTGTGAATATGGCAGCACAAAGCTCGGTACCACATCGGAATTGTTGCGATGGAAGGGAGAGTGGTCTAGTGACTCCTCATTTGAAAAGATGCTGAAAATAATGAAGTCAAGTTTCCAAAACATAAAGAACTTCCCGAGAGTACCTACGAAGCAAAGAAGACTCTCTTCCTCCGGGATTAGATGTGCAAAAGATACATGCATGCATTAATGATCGCATCCTCTACCATGTAAGGAGTATGAGAATTTAGATAAATGCCGGTATGCAATGCGCTATGTATAAGATCGACGAGATGACCCCGTGATGTTGAGGGAGAGCCCTCGGAAGAGGGTTCTGCTAAGGTTATGTGGTATGCTCCTATAATACCAAGGTTGAAACGCATGTTCAAAACAAAGAGCATGCCGTTGTTGCGATGGCACAAAGAAGACCGTAAGAAAGACGGGAGTTGAGACACCTGGCGATGGGTCGAGTGGAGAAAAATCGAGAGAGACTTCCCGGACTTTGTGTGGCAAGGAACTTATGGTTTGGTCTAAGTACGGATGGCATGAATCCTTTTGGGAGCAGAGCTGCCCACAAAGACTGGCCCGTGACTCTATGTATCTACAACCTGCCTCCTTGGTTGTGCATGAAGCGTAAGTTCATTATGATGCCAAGTGCATCCAAGGCCCAAGCAATCGGGCAACGACATTGATGTGTACCTTAGGCCATTAGTTTAAGAACTCTTACGGTTGTGGGCAAACCAGGTGTACGTGCGTGGGATGAGAACAAACAGAGCCATTTAATCTACGAGGGTTGTTATTCAGAACCATCAATGATTGGCCGCTCTTAGTAACCTTTCGTGATGTATAAACAAAGGATATAAGGCATGCACCCACTGTTTAGATAAGACCAAGGTACATATTTGCATAAATGCAAGAAGGTTGTGTACCTAGCGAATCGACGATTTCTTCCGACCAATCATCCCGTAAGAAAGAAAGGCAAGCATTTCAAAGGTGAGGCAGATCACCGGAAGAAGCCTGAACTCCCTGCTGGTGATGATGTATTTGGTATGGTCAAGGACATAGAAGTAATCTTTGGAAAGGGTCCCGGGTCAATCAGTTCGAACGACGCCGCCATGTGACACGCACCCATGTGGAAGAAGAAATCTATATTTTGGGAGCTGCCATATTGGAAAGTCCTGCGTGTCCGCTCTTCAATCGACATGATGCACATGACGAAGAATCTCTGCGTGAACCTGCTAGGATTCCTAGGCGTGTATGGGAAGACAAAAGATACACCTGAAGCACGGGAGGACCAACAAATTATGAAAGACCCAAAGAACATGCATACAGATAACAAGACGGATAAAGGGCGTCACTTAAGTCGGCCAGCTATGCTCTTACCAAAGAGAAGGAATCTTTTGAAGTCCTTTACGGTATCAAGGTGCCGGCTTCTCATCTAATATAAAGGGATAATAAATATGGAAGAGAAAAGTTCCAAAACCTGAAGTATCATGATCACACGTGATTATGACGCAGCTGCTTCCGATTGCATTGAGGGGCTTCTACCGGAAAATGTTCGAGTACCCATTGTGAAGCTGTGCATTCCTCAATGCAATATCTCGAAGGTAATCAATCCAGATATTACGCCAAGGTTACTGAAGGATGTGGTACAATGTCTTGTTAGTTTTGAATTGGTGTTCCCACCATCCTTCTTCAATATTATGACGCATCTCTGGTTCATCTAGTGGAAGAGATTGCCATTCTCGGTCCGGTATTTCGCACAATATGTTCCCCTTTGAGAGGTTCATGGAGTCTTAAAGAAATATGTTCATAACCGCTAGACTGAAGGAAGCATCTCCAAGGGATATGGAACAGGAGGTCATTGAGTTTTGTGTTGACTTTATTCGACCTTAAGCCGATTGGTGTTTCGACTCATGGCATGAGGGAAGACTAAGTGGAAAAGGCACTGGGAAAGAAAGCAATGATATGTAGGGACGGGATTCTTTCACTAAATCACACTACACAGTTCTACATAATTCCACCTTGGCAGCTCAGATATCGAGGAACACAAGAATATTGTACGCCCAAAACCCGGGAAGCCTGAATCATGGATTACAGATGAACACATGAAGTCTTTCGGTGGTTGGATGCGGACACATCTCTTGAATGACACCACTGTTGGAGATCAACTATACTTGTTGGCCGCGTCACCATCTTCTACTGTATTGAATTTCCAAGGGTACGAAATAAATGGGAATACATTCTACACGATCGCCCAAGATAAAAAGAGCACCAACCAAAATAGTGGTGTCCGCTTTGATGCAATAGACGAGAATGGACAAAAGGACACATATTATGGTTACATAGAGGAGATATGGGAACTAGACTATGGAGTCTCTTTTAAGGTCCCTTTGTTTCGCTGCAAATGGGTCAACCTGAATGGGGAAGGGGTAAAGATAGACCAGTTGTACGGAATGACAACAGTGGATCTCAACAATCTTGGTTATAGAGATGAACCATTCGTCCTAGCCAATGATGTGTCTCAGGTTTTCTATGTGAAGGACATGTCCTCCAGACCAAAAAAAAAAGAAAAAATATGCAAACGAATACATCATATGATGAGCCAAAGCGTCACATAGTTCTTTCAGGGAAAAGAAACATCGTGGGAATCGAGGACAAGACAGACATGTCAGAAGATTATAATAAGTTTGATGAAATTCCGCCCTTCACAGTGAAAACTGACCCAAGCATTCCGTTAAGTAAAGTAGATGCTCCATGGTTACGTCTGAAGCGGTCATAAGGAATGACATATGCCAAGAAGTTCATGCTCATATTATGTAACTCTAGTTCATGTCTTTCGCGGTTTGTGGCTTGACCGAAGGATATCTTTCGCGGTTTGTGGCCTTTAGTCCCGGTTTTGTAGTCTCGGTTTTAATATTAATAAATGTCTTGAGTGTTAGTCCCATTTTGTGGCTGGACCGAGTGCCTCTATGACCAGTTTCTTGGAGAAGCCGGAGGACTGGCTCCAAGATCTCCCCGAACTGGTAGTGGTGTCCCTGCTCTCGAAAACCATCTTGCAGCTTGTAACTTCACTAACTAGATCAATACGTCTCGAGCTAACTAATTTCACATATTAGGAGTGCCTCTATGACCATTTCTCGGAGATGCCGAGGACTGGCCCGTAAGCATCTCCTCAAACTGGCCGCAGTGGTGTCCTCGCTCTCGAAAACCATCTTGCAGCTTGTAACTTCACTAACTAGATCAATACGCCTGAGCTAACTAACTTCACATATTAGAGTGTTTTATGATCAGCTTTCTGGAGATGCCGGAGGACTGGCCCGTCGCATCTCCTCGAAGGCCGTAGTGGTGTCCTCGCTCTCTAAAACCATCTTGGAGATGCCTCAAACTGGCTGGAGGACTGGACTCACAAGGATGCATATTTATAGTACAAGCAGCTCGGCATAATGTCGACACTCACGACATAATGTCGACACTCACCCCTATTATTAGTGCTGACTCATCTTTAGTCCCGGTTGGTGTCTCCAACCGGGACTAAAGGTTCATCTTTAGTCCCGGTTGGTGACACCATCTGGGACAAGGTACAAGCCGCACGACTTAATGTCGACACTCACCCCTATTATTAGTGTTGTCTGGCCCACTCTACCGCAATCCCTTCAGTCGCGGTTGGTTTCTCCAACCGAGACTAAATATGAAGCCTCTCTTTATATAGGCATTTCCCTCTATTTATTAGGTAACACTTAAGACATTTATTAATATTAAAAACTGGGACAAATCGGGACTAGCTAAAACTCAGGCCTAAAGCCGCCCCCTATAGTCATAATCATGCCTAGTCCTATAGTACGCAGCTTCAGGGTCTTCATCGTCGTCGTCATCATCATCGTCATTGTCACCTGCCACTCCGGGGATCCTCAGCCCATCCATGGCATATACCAGGGGCCATTCCAGCCTCGGATTCACGGCGGGTGGGAGAGGGGTCTCCTGGAAGACGATGCTACCGCCGACAAAGGGGCCTGTGGCGGTGGACCTGGGCACCGAGGCGAGGATGGTCTCCCGCGATGTAGCGCATCACTCGATAGTACGGTTCTCCCACCACGCACGACGGCCGACTTCGTGGTTCACCGGTGGCGGCCATCACCCTCACTGGCGAGCTCCTTTCCGCCTATTAGCGAAGAAGGCATTCCAGGTGTCGTAGTTGTCGGGATCCCACTGGGTATCCATCCGCTGCTCCGGCGTGAGCTCATGGTAGAAGTGGTTCGTGATGGCCGCCTGGCGTGTGGAACCTTGAGGGATAGGAGGACAGGAACCCTCCAACACAAAGATCCAGCCGTGGCGGCGGTACCCGATGGACAAGGGTAGTTGAGGCGCACAACGCCTCGGTCTCCTCGAGGGTCGAATGGCCCGATGGGGCGGTCCATTGTTCTAAGAGAGTAAGGTGTGGATGTGGATAGCCATGACACGATCACCCTAAATATAGAGGGAAAGGGCGGGAAAACTTGGCGTGAAGCTTTGGGAAATGGCGGGAAATATCTTTAGTCCCGGTTAGTGACTACATCCGGGACTAAAAGCTCTAGTAGAAAGGAAAGGGCGGGAAAACTTGGCGGGAAGAGGTGGGAAATGGCGGAAAATATTTTTAGTCCCGGTTTGTGACTACATCCGGGACTAAATGTGTGCCGAACAATGATCATGTTTCGAAAAAACCTTCACAAAATGACCTATCATGTTCGAGGTTTCATGGCTTTCGGTCCAAATGACCGATGTTATGTGCTGAATCACGGCATAGTTTGTGATGTTCTGCCCATATTATGCATGTGTGTGGACATTGGTATGGAGAACAATGTTGCAGGAGGAAGTTTTCCTTTTTGTCGCACAGAAAAGCCCTTTTCCATTTTCCGAGCACAAAAACGGGTCGTTTTGTGAAGTAACCACCAAAATGCCGTTTCAGAATGCTACCATCCTATTTTCCTAAAATACTAGACCACCTTACATGGACTATATCCCAACCGGTACATCTCAAACCTTTTCGTCCATCCCGGGTAAAAAGGACAAATGTCTGCCGAATCGGCAGGAAGTGGGTCCGGTTTGTACTATAGATACATGATCTATCGCCCGTGATTTTTTGAAAAAATCATTTTTAGACTCGCAATATGTGGTTTCTTCAGAGATCCAATGCAAGTTCTAACGATGCCCGTCCCCTATCTTCATGCACACCGGTTCGACCATAGTTAGAAATTCAGATAATTCAAAACGGGCATAATAAATTCAAAAAATCCGAACAATGAAAATCCTTCGCGTGGTGTCATATTATGTTACATAGTTGAAAGGAAAAATACCAGACTTGGTATATTGATCATGTTTCGAAAAAACCTTCACAAAATGACCTATCATGTTCGAGATTTCATGGCTTTCGGTCCAAATGACCGATGTTATGTGCTGAATCACGGCATAGTTTGTGATGTTGTGCCCATATTATGCATGTGTGTGAACATTGGTATGGAGAACAATGTTGCAGGAGGAAGTTTTCCTTTTTGTCGCACGGAAAAGCCCTTTTCCATTTTCCGAGCGCAAAAAACGGGTCGTTTTGTGAAGTAACCACCAAAATGCCGTTTCAGAATACTACCGTCCTATTTTCCTAAAATACTAGACCACCTTACATGGACTATACCCCAACCGGTACATCTCAAACCTTTTCGTCCATCCCGGGTAAAAAGGACAAATGTCTGCCGAATCGGTAGGAAGTGGGTCCGGTTTGTACTACAGGTACATGATCTATCGCCCGTGATTTTTTGAAAAAATCATTTTTAGACTCGCAATATGTGGTTTTTTCAGAGATCCAATGCAAGTTCTAACGATGCTCGTCCCCCATCTTCATGCACCCCGGTTCGACCATAGTTAGAAATTCAGATAATTCAAAACGGGCATAATAAATTCAAAAAAAATCCGAACAATGAAAATCCTTCGCGCACTACAAGAAATGTGTCAAACTATGACGTTTTGGTAGTGACCCTGAATGAAATCGTCATAAATTTATGACGATTCTACACTAGATGGTCGTAAGCTATTTGGGAGGGCCAAATCCTTATTAAACTATGACGATTTCGTGAAAAACGTCGTAATTTCTATGGACAAAATCGTCATAATTTCTAGACAGGTTGAGATATTAGAGAAGGTCAATATCAGCCGTAGGATGTAAACATAATGAACGGATGGATGGTGAAGTATGGAAACTTGTTGTGTGGATCGATGACACGGCATCCAACAAGACGCATAATCATCTAGGTCAGGCCGCATCCAACCCCACCTACCCCATCGCGTAACCCTTCCTCGCCTCCTCTCCTCGATCCACCCGCCGCCCGATGGCGATTGCCGAGTACGCCTGGCCGAGAGGACCCGGTCCTTGACGGGCTCCCCGGCGGAGCTCGACAGAGAGATCTACGAGGCGGCTCGCCCGCTCCATGGAGAGGAGCCCGGATCGGACTTGAGGACGCTTGATCTCCTCCGCCGGAGGCGCAGCCAAGTTCTTCGAGAAGGTGGCCAAGCGGTTAGTCTCCTCCGCCGAGCTCGATCGAGGCCGCGAGGAGATGGCGGCCGGTGGCGGCATCGGGCGATGGATGCGCCTACTTCGCCGGAGGGGAGATCCTCACCTGGATCAATGCCACGCTCCAGCTCTCCTCGGCAAGGTCGAGGAGGTCGACCAGACCCGCACTCTATTCCCCATTCCCTACCCGCCTTCTCTGCGTCTCCTAGTACTCCTAGACTGGGTTCGCGTCGGCTCGCGGCTGAAATTGTTGATGTTGGTGCGGCGAGGATTGGTTGGAGATTTCAGCGCTGATTTTGGGGCTCCATTTCGTCTCGCTGCAGCGGGTTGGGCGTGCAAGGCTACTGCTGGATATGGTTCACCCGGAGTGGTGCCGATGCACAAGGTCCTTTACACGATTTCGATCGTCCCGGAGTGCCGTGTTAGCCGGCTTAATTAGATGACGGCGATGCTGATTTTGGGGTGTTCCGCAGGTGAATTTCGACGCCAAGACGGAGTACAACATGATCCGAACTACAAGGTCCTCCAGATGTGTTCAACAAGTCTGCGCATCAACAAGGTACCGTTCTCGCCTCTTGCCGCTTCGCCTAATGTTCCATGGATTTTGGTCATGATTTTGCCTTGCGGTTTGTCATGCGTGAGTACGGTGTGTTGAGATTCAACTCGAACTGTTCATGATGGTAGCGTATGGTAATGGCCAAATAACGATTCCATAATGTTCCAAGTATGTCATGCAAAGACCTGCGATCAAGTTATGCTCATTGTTGTGCACTGTAAGGAACGAGGAGAGATGGGAATGAAATTAAGAGATTTGTGTTTTGTGTCTGAAAGGCTATAGTGCACAATAGTGGCCAAATAACCATTCGACATTGGACTAATTCTGCTATATGTTTTGTGTTTTGTGTTTTGTTTTATTCTGCCTGACAAGGTTTAAGCCAAATCTTCTTGAAATGTTGTGTCATATGTTGGCGTTACTTTCTTGGGGGCAATTCTATTTGGCTACCATCTTGGGTATGTTGTTTTTTGTCATTGTACCGTAGAGTAAAAAAATCCCATGCATGGGAATAAAGCACAGTTTCCTACTCGGCAATGTAATTTCCCCTTTGTTGTATAGCAAATTGAATATCTCATTTGTATCTATGTTCTTGTAGTGTGGTCAATGTTGCACTTGAATATCTTTCAAAAGATTTTGGGATTGCTGAAAATGCTTTTACAAGGTATGGCATTCTTTGACCGCTCAATATAGAAGCCATGCTCGATACTTGCATTCTCAAGTGTGTTTTGAGACTTAGTTCACTGCTATAACAATTTATTTGCTATCATTGGTCAATTACTTCTGAGTTGGTATTGGGATATCTTCAAGCTTGTGCCTCTTTACATATCCGAGGTTTATAATATATCAAAAAATTGCAATTATTTTTCTGAAATCAGTCCGAGATTGAACTGCAAGTCGAGCTACTTGCACCTTGCAGATTTCACCACCAAATACTAGGAGCACTTGGTCTTAATGCTTTTCATCCGCTGGAATTCTTGCATCTCTGGTAGTTGGACTGCCTGGCACAAAATCGATGGTGAGTTTTCGTATGTCCTCATTCTTTCATTTTACTTCATTCGTAGTTGGACTTAGAGGTGCAATCTCTATATTCACTTTGTTTTATGTGTTTTGGACTTAGAGGTGCAATCTTTGTTGTGTTCGTTTGTGTATGTTTGAGGTACTTTTGCTGATGTCGGAGGTCGCTTGAGCCCGAGCCTCAACCCATAGCATGGACACAGACATGAGGATCTCGACATAGGTCTAGCGTCTGATCTAGTTTAATGGAGCAGCGCAACACTTGATCTGTCCTTGGATGGGAAGATGGTAGTATATTCAGTCTTTGTTCTTTGCGATTATGTATACTATAGCAAAAGTTTTATCTGTGATACATAAATTGTCTATTTTTCTTCACTACGCTAGCTCGTAGGTTTATTGTTGTTTCACTTTGACCTTCTATCGAACAATATGTAAGGAGATAGTCCATTTCATTATTAGTGTTCAGAGAAAACTTCAGTCAACAAAGTGATCACCAACTTCTCTTGAAGCATTGTATCTTAAATATTATTAGTAGTTAAATGTTATTAGTATATAAATGGTATGCTCAAAATACTAGGTCCAAAGACACCGCATGCTCTCCTAATTGTTGATTTTTTGGTCTTGAATGTTTTACTGCCAAGAATTCTATCTAATGCACTAAGTCTATTGCATTCACATGTACTTGCTACGCTACTTGTAAGTTTTAATTTTCTCTAGTATCATGTTGCAGGGTGCAGGTTTTTGATGATAAGAGGGGTCACGGTGACATGGCATACACATTAGGGTCAACACCTACGACCCCAAGACACACCACCTTCTTGACCTGGAATATCAAGTAAACCCTCCCGTGTGACGGTCTTATCTTCATTGTCGAGCTTTGCTTCAAGGATGTTGCTTCTCTTCACCAAGTCCGTAACCAACATCCTCCATCCTCAACACACTCAAGCCTGTCTTGATTGTGCCGGCTCGCCAAGGTTTGGTCGTGTGATCCTCGCTCTGTCATGATTTCTTGATTTAGTTCTTTGTACTCATGCATGTTCTTGATTTGGCACTAATTGGAGTAGTTTGGCACCGTAGTTACGTGTATTGTCATCTCCACCGAGTACTCCACCGAGTACTTGACTTATTGTTATGTGTCTTGTTCGCACCATGCTAGTTTCATGCGAACTATCTTTCCACCGCTAGATGAAAGCTAGTTTCTATTTATTGATGGAAGCTGTTAGTTGCAGCTTGCTAGATGGAAGCTAATTTTTTAATGTTACTTTTCCTATTTTTGCCGCTTCATGCCAATTTTCCTTGATGCAGCTTATTTTCCCTGTAATGTATCCTACTAGCTCAATGCTATATGTAACCTTGCTAGCTCTATGTTGCTAGTTCTACATAGAAGGAAAATAAATAAACTTGAACTTTGTTTTCTAGAACCAGTTGTACTTACAGTATCTCAAACTATGCTACTAGAGCATGTACTCAACTTCAACTAAAAACTTGTACATAGACATAGATGTTACTCTCAGATTTGCCATAAGTAAGCTCACTGTTGAGATAGAACTAGTATGGTTCAGCATGGTTAGCACCGACTCGTGTTTTTTCGTAGAGATGCTTGTTTTTCGGCACGAGCACGGTGAGTTGTCTCACCTAGCGTACTTCGTTAGTTATCTTTTCTCATTGTGTATGGGACATGTTTTGATTCTAAATATAATGGTGGTGATTTGTTAGATGTAATCAAATAACTGTGGGATCTTCTAACACCATAGTCTGCTGTAATATATGATGGGGATGCATTTTTGTACTATATCAATTTTAATCTCGATTCTTTTTGGAATATACAGAGTCATGGCTGATCCGAAGCATGCATAAGTTCGAGAGGATCAAATTGTAGCTAGTTTTTACACTTGCTCGAGCTTTAGTTGTTGATTTGTAGTACCGTGTCATCGAAGATTTGATTTCTAAACTAGTTGTAATTTGAATGAGTGGAATTTCATGTGTTCCATCTATTCTCACCGGAATATTGTAATAAACTCGTCTTTCTTTGCGATGTGTATTTTGTACTTATTGGTACATTTTTTCTGTAATCTGGTGTGATTTGTTATTAATGTGACCCCTGTCCAAAATAATCTTATTCTGGGACCCACTGCCTATCTCAGTCTTGACAATTTGGACCCGCATTTTCTAAGCGGATCACCCAAAATAAAATGGATGATAATGGCTATTTACTAGTGTGACCAGCCCAAAATAAGAAGGCCCAAAGTAAGAATCATTCCATAAAAGACCAATGCAAAGAAAAACAATCCAGAATAGTTGGGCCGAGCCCATGTGGAACCTAGAAATGGGGCTGATTTTGATTTAAGACGATTTAATTTCGTCACAATTTTGCCACGTAGGATCGCCACGAGGATCCGACTTAAAGTTAGATGGCCCATGACGATATTGGATCGTCATAGACGTTATGACGATCTAATATCGTCATAGACGATTATGACGATTTTACCAAAAACGTCGTTATAGTTCATTTGCGACGCCCAGCTTTCGACGATCTCAAAATCGTCATAAAATCGTCATAAATGGACTACTATGACGATTTTGTGACGAAAATGGAGGGTCATATATAGCCAGATTCCTTGTAGTGGCGTGGTGTCATATTATGTTACATAGTTGAAAGGAAAAATACCAGACTTGGTATATTGATCATGTTTCGAAAATACCTTCACAAAATGACCTATCATGTTCGAGGTTTCATGGCTTTCGGTCCAAATGACCGATGTTATGTGTTGAATCACGGCATAGTTTGTGATGTTGTGCCCATATTATGCATGTGTGTGGACATTGGTATGGAGAACAATGTTGCAGAGGAAGTTTTCCTTTTGTCGCATGGAAAAGCCCTTTTCCATTTTCCGAGCGCAAAAACGGGTCGCTTTGTGAAGTAACCACCAAAATGCCGCTTTGAGAATGCTACCGCCCTATTTTCCTAAAATACTAGACCACCTTACATGGACTATATCCCAACCGGTACATCTCAAACCTTTTCGTCCATCCCGGTAAAAGGATAAATGTCTCACGAATTCCAGGAAGTGGGTCCGGTTTGTACTACAGGTACATGATCTATCGCCCGTGATTTTTTTAAATTCTTATGTTTAAAGTTTTTCTAAATTCCAAATTGATATTAAAAAAATATAAGTTAATTCATTTTTAATTGTAAATGGTTACATTAATTATTTTTTAAAACAGAAAATGTTTTTGAATTATTTATTTAAATCCAAACACTTTTTATGTTTAATTTTTTCTAAATTCCAAATTAATATTCAAAAATATAAGTTAATTCATTTTAAAAGGTTACATTAATTATTTTTTAAAAATAGAATATGTTTTTGAATTATTTATTCAAATCCATACACTTCTTATGTTTAAAGTTTCTCTAAATTCCAAATTGATATTAAAAAATATAAGTTAATTCATTTTTAATTGTAAATGGTCCATATTTTAAATGGTTACATTAATTATTTTTTAAAACAGAAAATGTTTTTGAATTATTTATTTAAATCCAAACACTATTTATGTTTAAAATTTTTCTAAATTCCAAATTAATATTCAAAAATATAAGTTAATTCATTTTAAAAGGTTACATTAATTATTTTTTAAAAATAGAATATGTTTTTGAATTATTTATTCAAATCCATACACTTCTTATGTTTAAAGTTTTTCTAAATTCCAAATTGATATTAAAAAAATATATGTTAATTCATTTTTAATTGTAAATGGTTCATATTTTAAATGGTTACATTAATTATTTTTAAAATGTAAAATGTTTTTGAATTATTTATTTAAATCCAAACACTTTTTATGTTTAAATTTTTCTAAATTCCAAATTAATATTCAAAAATATAAGTTAATTCATTTTAAAAGGTTACATTAATTATTTTTAAAATAGAATATGTTTTTGAATTATTTATTCAAATCCATACACTTCTTATGTTTAAACTTTTTCTAAATTCCAAATTGATATTAAAAAAATATCAGTTAATTCATTTTTAATTGTAAATGGTTCATATTTTAAATGGTTACATTAATTATTTTTAAAATGTAAAATGGTTTTGAATTATTTATTCAAATCCAAACACTTTTTATGTTTAAAGTTTTTCTAAATTCCAAATTAATTATCATTTAAAAACAATACAAATTTAAACCCCAAAATAAAAAATAAGGCAGGAACAGAGAGAAAATACGAAATTTTTGAAAATAGAATATGTCGGTTGGAGCCACCAACCGGACTAAAGAGCCTCAAGGCCAACCCTTGGTCTGCTGAAAATATTGAGTATAGGTCCCGTTGGTGGCTCCAACGACGTATGATTTTAGTCCGGTTGAGCCACCAACCGACAAAAGGCCTTCGCTTATAACGCTCGCCTCCTCTTCTTCTTCCCATCTCACTTCTTCGCTTCATCGACGCCGCAGAGACGCCGCCCCACGCCGGCCGCTTCGACCTCCGCCGCCGCTTTCGCCACGAGCTCCGCCTGCTTCTCTATCTCCCCGCAAAAGGAATCGAAGAGGGGCATCGGCAACCGTCGCCATCGACGCCATCCTTCCGCCGGTGAGACCTATCCTTCCTCCGCCCTACTTTGGCCACCAAGGTCTCATACAGGACCTAGCGCACCCCATTGATGCCCTGTGTTGCTTGCTCGAGCCCCAGATACTCGACATCGTCTTCGTCTGCAAGCGCCGCCCGCAAGCGCAACTCCGGCGAGGAATCTAGGACGAACAGGAGCACCCCTTCCTCAACCGCGACCACCACTCAGCCCACCTCGACCACCGCAACCACTCGTAATAGTCCATGTTCCCCTTACCCCTCTGGAATCGCCGGAGCACCACCCTCCCGACGCCACCGCTGTAGCGTGAGTGGCAAGATCGCCGTCAGGGTGACGTGGTGCCCAGCCTCGGTCCCACCTGCCAGCCTCAGAGGCTAGGTGCCTCTGCGGTGCAGGTTAGAAGTGGCCTGGTCCAGGTCCACCCATCAAGCCCTGGTCTAGGTCCCACCTGCCTGTGTGGAGGCTGAGGTGGCCACGGGCCCCTCTGTCAGCCACTGTGGCTAGCAGTGGGCTCGGTGTAAAAATGTTTTCATTTGTTTAAATTTAGAAATGGTTTAATTAAATCCAGAAATTGATATAATATTGTAAATTCAATAATTAATTATTTATAACTTAGAAAAATACAAATAATATATCAAAATGTTCAGAAAAATGAGATCTAACTATTTAACCTATAATCATGCATTGTTCAACAACTTTTAAGACAAGTTTAATTAGAAAACAAAATCAACCCCTCTCATATACTCCGGAGTTTCACTGAGTTAGGGTTTTCACCCCTCGGAACCCCGTTTAAATTGCCGAGCATGTCTTTGGGTTACTTTTTAATACAAATTAACTTGTTATATCATCATCCTTGTTTGATCATTGCATCGATGCCATGTGTTGATTGTTCCCCTCTCTTACTGGCGCCCCGGTGTAAAAACTATTTGCCTTTTTTTTAATTCCAAAAAATGATTTAAACTTGTAAATTCAATAACTTATTGTTTATAAGTGAGAAAAATATGAATAATATATCAAAATGTTCAGAAAAATGAAACCTAGCTATCTAAGCTATAATCATGCATTGTTCAACAACTTAAATTACAAGTTTAATTAGAAGAACAAATCCACCCCTCTCATGTGTTCCGGAGTTTCTCCGAGTTAGGGTTTTCACCCCTCGGAACCCCGATTAAATCGTCGAGCATTTCTTAGGGTTACATTCCAATGAAAATTAACTTGTCATATCATCATACTTGCTTGAGCATTGCATCGATGCCATGGGTTCGACGATGTGCCTATCTACTACACGGTTTCCCTTTCTCTTCATTTTTATTATTGTGTATGTATATATTAGGGTTTCTCTGAATTAGGGTTTATATCTCTCAACACCGTACTTAACTTTCTCCTTTATCCGCTTTGACTTATTCGTTTTTCCACCTATGCAGAAAATATGGACCCACACGTCAGAGACGAAGAAAAGGAAGAGTTGATCCAAGGTGTGATCCGTGGGGAAGATAATTTAGACGTATCAACGTTTCGAACAACTCCGTGAGGGTGATCCTCTTTACCGGAGTAGACAACTTGTTTGAGGTTGAAGGTGTTGCCTTCCGCGAGGGAGAAGGTGATGCCTTGTGTAATCGAGAAGACGACCGCCCGCAAGGTGCATGTAATATAAATCAATTCATTAATTAATCATCTGCTATCTATATAGAAATAGTAACGATCTTTCTTCTTTTAGCCCTCCGGATCGAAGGAATCTACGAAAAGAGCGAGGCCCAACCAAAAAGTTGCAAGACCATGAGAGGTTCAGGATCGAAGATGTCATTGTAGGCAGTAATCGACAGCCCGAAGTTGTCGCAACCAAATTTGTGGCACAATGCTAAGTAATCGTTAGGGACTTAATCCCGATCACCATTAGAAGTTGGAATAGGCCTGCTAATGCGATGAAGAGGAACATGTTTATTTGTCCCTAACCACGCCAAAGATTTACCGTGGAAGAGGCTCATGGTTAATTTCAAACTCGAAGATAGAGCTGGATCCAAATGCGGAGGATCCAGTTGAGGACGCCTTACAACATGGGAGAGCCATGGAGGCTAAGGTCGTGAGTGGGCTTTGAAGAAGATGGCCCAGTGTTTCACCAACTAGAAGAAAAGATTGCACCTTGACTATGTCGTGAAAAAGAAGACTCGATTTCAAGAATATTCAGTTTGAGAAGATAAAACCATTCGGGATGAGTTTGTGGAATACAAGAAATCGAAAAAGCTAAGAAAATGTCTCAAACGAATAAGCTGAATCTTGCTAAGAAGAAGTATCACCATACTATGGGGCAAGGTGGCTACAAGGTTGGCATTCCTAAGTGGGAGAAACTTGAGGGAACTGGATAAAAATATCACCCTAGAGATGACGATTGGGTAGAACGTGCAAGGAATTGGTTTTACGGGCATGGGGGCACGTTGGACTCGGAAGGAGGTGTATATATAACATACGACATAAAGAATACCCTTGCCAATTGAGAGGATGAGAAAAGTAGTAAAGGTCATTAAAGATGGGGACTTCATTCCCGATAGAGAGAATGATGAGCTCACACTCGCCTCTTGGAAATAAGGAACATGATGGACGAACACGAGGCACAATAGGCTCCCAATCATGGAGGACTGGGTTTCAAGAGAGGAAGAAATATCTGATAGAAGCCGTTAGAGGAGTAAGGACAGGCGGTTGAAGCAGAAGTCGAAAGAGCGAATGCGTTTAATTGAAGAACGATTAAAGCAACAACAAGATGAAATTAACACACTTAAAGAGCAAAGTACTACCGGCGCCCCATCTCAGCAGCACACTGCATTCCATGCTACCGGCCTATCGAATAATCGAAAAGCGGTGGCTTCCACCGAGGTCCCGGTGATGACAATGGCGATGGCGATGATGCAAGCGATGGCTCCTGTTGGCTACCCAAAGGATGATATCACAGATGACACACTACGAGCTACATGTCAAAGTTGTGAACATATCAATGAAGGTGGCGGTCGGCTATGCCTTACCAATTGGACCCACACCAACTTACCACTGTCGTCCGGTTCCAGAGGGCTACGCTGTTGTCGGCGTGGATGAAATCATGCCCACATTTGAGGTTTTGGATCTTCACTACCACCGTTGGTGAAGGGGATGTGATCGTCTGGTGACGCAAAAACGCCACCATTCTATGGCCAAGGATTGTATCGTGCTTCTAAATCACACGCCAAGCCATCTTCGCCTCACCCGCCTCTCCGAGGTCGCCGCATGGCCAGCCGTCTTCGTCGCCTCACCCGCTCCGTCGCCTCACCAATCTCCGGTGCAGCCATCGCTGGAGCCATCGCCGCGCCAGATAAAAAGCGTAAAGCGCCATCTTGCGTCGAAGCGATCGCCGAAACGTAAACAAGAGCCTCTTCCAAAAGTACCAACGATTCCTCCCAAGAGATCTTATGATCAGATCAAGAGGAGACTACGCGATCGTTGATGCGGAAACGACGTTTTAAGCTGTCGAGGCGGCCGAAGAGCGAGTTCCCCAAAGACCAAAGAAGAAAACGCCAAAGTTTTGAAAATGCTAAAGACTCTTCATCAACCCGAGCCAAAGCTGTCATCGACTATGAGCGTTCTATTCTCAAGTCACATGCAGCACAAAAGCCTCAAGAAAAGATCTTGATGCAAGCGGAAATCTGCCCGGCTCGAGAACAAGCAAACATACTTGCGCCTCTCAAGGTGATTTCTCAAACCAATGTGGGTCGAGCAAATATGGGGCGAAGAGCAAGATGATCCGGAGGTAGTTGCACAATACGGAGAAGCCATTGCTCAAGGTATGAGTATTGCCCAAGACTTATCCCGATTAGAGTTCTTCCCGTGAGTGAAGTAGCATACCAATACCAATCGGAAAACCTCTCGTCAAACTCGAGGAGGTAAACAATCTTCCAACAAAATGCGAAGATTGCATAATCATTACATGCATGCCACAAGGGCGGGGCTAATCGGATAGTCTTGAGGGTTACAAAAAAGCATCATGGGAAAGATAAGGATGACATGATATCCATTGAATTTGATGAACTATTTCAATTATTCAATCAAGACGCCTTGGACAAATCGATCATGAGTGCCTATTGTCTGTAAGTACTAATTCTATAATTAATTTAGTCTCCATCTATAATATTTTGTTTATTGCATGTATATAATCATACTTTAATATGCAGAATGAAGATTCTCAAATGCAGCAGAGGACAAATCTATGACATTGGCTTCATTGACCCATATTGGGTTCATGAAGCTAATCTCAAAATAAGCCCCCAGGATACGGAGGATAATATAGTACACGCGTTAAGGTTTCAAGAAACCAAAAGGGAAATATTATTTCCTTACAACTTCCAGTGAGTGTTATTGTCTTGTATACACTTTCTATTTTGCTTACTCGATGTTAAGTATATAATTGATTAGTTCTGCATTCGCAGGTACCACTATATTCTGTTAATCATTCAACTTGACAAAGGGCGCGTACTAGTCATGGACTCGAAACATAAACCCCTTGAGACGTGGAAGGACATGCAGATACTTCTCCAGCGGTAATTCTAATCATTACGACACTATATCGGCAACGTTCGTGAATTTTATGATATCAAGTACTTAATAACTTATTTTATTCGCTTTTCACGCAGCGCTTGGAAGCAGTTCACCAAGAAGGCTAGGGGTGTTTGGAAAGAGGAGCTTACATTTCAACCACTAGATGTAAGCACCACTAGCTATATCCGCATCTCTTTGATTCTAGTTTTGATAGTTATTATCATGCTTGATTATTATTTTGATTGAACTCGTTGTTGTAAAGTGCCCGACGCAGGACCGTGTAACAATCTATGTGGATACTATGTATGCGAGTTCATCCGCAGACGTGCGATGAGAAGGGCGGAAATTTAGAGCAACTCCACGTCGTAAACAATTTCTATAGTTTTTAATTACAATCAAATTGTGTTTAGTTTCATATTCATATAGGTGACTCCTTTTTAAATCAGATCGAACGCTCACGGACGGTCTTACGCCAAAGGATCGCACGAGCAATACAGGAGGAATTGGCGGGATTCTTGGATGCGAAGTCCTAAACACACAAGGGGAATACTACTCGCTGTGTATAGACAATAGGAATTATAAAAATAGCAACTTTCAAGAAATTGGCAGAGCATCGAATAGCAACTTTTGTATGTAGTGCATGAACTCGATCCGTATTGAATGTAATGTTGTCATGATGATCTTGTGTAATATAAGGTTCCTTCATTGATAAGTGAAAAACACTAAATAAACAATAAAACAACCTAAATGAATTCTCCGCGGCACAAAAGTGGCAAAAATCTTTGCCGACAACAAAATGTGCCAATGAATTCTACGCCGCGGCAGAAATGGAAATCTCTGCGCGGCAAGGTTAGTCGGTTCGTGTTACGAACCGACTAATGCTCCACACCCTCGCCCGATGCCGCCACGCAGCCCCATTTGTCCCGGTTGGTGGGGCAACCGGGACTAATGGTTAGAGCTTTAGTCCCGATTGCCCCGTCCCGGTTGGGCAACCGGGACTAATGGCCCTTACCAACCGGGACGCATGGGCCCTTTTCTACCAGTGTTGGTCACCCGAAACACCTCCGCGGTGATAAAACTTCGGATGTTGTGTCTACGACGCAAAGATAAGCCCTATAGATATAATCTGATGGCCTGGTAACGCACCAGACTGTGCTCTGCCAGTAAACTCCCGTGTCAATAGGAACGATAAAAATCCCGACGAACGCGTTGGGTACATCAATTAAAAATAACTAGAATTCGACTCCTTTAACCTCAACGGCCTGAGTCGAATTACACCATTATTGTTCCAGGTTCGAGTCCGGGAACTAGAATTTGAAGAAGATCGTGTTGTTTTGTCCAATGACAGTTAACTGACCCTGATCCGTCGGATGAGTCAGGCATACGTATGAGCAATCCCTATGAACTGACATGCTTATTCCTAAATACGGGTTCGAATGAGAAGAACCCAAAAGATTATAGAGTCTCCAGTCGAATCTACGATTCGACTGAACACTCGGGGGATACTGACATGGATATACCCTACGAGTGCTTCACATTGGTATACCCGGTTTAGCCCAGGGAATTCCCACGTGAATACTTGCTACCCAAGAAGATTTCGGGTGGCCCAAGCCCATTACAATTTCGACTCCTTGAAGAACACGACTAGTTGTAGATAGAATTTCTAAGGGTCCAACCCTAGTCTGTAACCGACTCGACCTGCCCCCGAGACCTAGTCTATCTATATAAAGGCCAGGAGGGAATGGTGAGGAGGATGATCCAACACATACACACACCTCACGCCAGATCGCATCTGCGCACCCCTGTAACCTTCGGTTATGCCGTAATCAAGAAAAGACAAACAGGAGTAGGATTTTCCCTCCGGGGGCCTGAACCTGGGCAAACCTCGTGTCCCCGTGTTTCTTGCTTGTTAACTGTGGCATCCCGCAAAACCACTACTAGAAAATCGCGTTGTTTTTGTGCATTGCATCATCATGACAGCATGCTCATGTCATCATGCCACATTGCTTTTGAGCATCGTCATCATCTTGCATCTGTTCGCATAAAACTATTTTTGAAAAAAACCTGGTTTTGTTTTCTAAACGCCCCGTCCTTTATTCAAACGCCAAAACCGGGTCTCCGGAATATTTCGTTTTGACTGATTATGTTTTGCAAACGGTCCGCTTAACACAAATAAAATATTAAATTATTTTAGTGGGGGCAGTCGAACGGGCCGACCCGACCCGAACGACCACCCCCAGAACCTAAAACGGTCCACCTAATCTGCCCTCTAATCCTACAGCTACCAACTAACCTACCCAGCCCTCCCCTCCACCTCACCCCAACCAATGGCCTCTCGCCACCTCACCCTCTCTCCCCCTCTACCCAATCCTAAACCGCCACATCACCACCCCACTCCCCCTCTTCCCCGCTCTCTCCACTCAGCTCACCCCACACGCTCCCACCCACGCCCCCAGCAACCTCACACGCAACCCACCCCACTCCCTGGCCCGTGGCCCCGATCCCCTCCCCTGGCCGTTCCTGGTCCCACCAACCCCAGGCCACCCCTGTCCCGCCCCGTCTCTCTTCCCCGACCCCTTTCCCCGCCGCTCCTCCCTCCTCTCTCCCCCTCGTCGACCCACCCTCTGCCCGCCACCGGCTCCGACGCCGGCGACCCTCGCCTCGCTCATGAGCCTCTCCCTTCCTCTGTCGCCGCCGACACCGCCCAGCCTGCGCCCATGCAGCCTCCAGCCCCCGCTGTCCTCCTGTCGCCTTGCCGCGGCCTGCCGCCCGCCCCGCCTGCCTGCTCGCCTGCCCAGAACCCGGCGCTGCTTCTCGGCTGCCTCCGCCACCACAGAGCACCCGCCTCCGCTGCCAAACCCGTCGCCGCCAGAGTTTCGCCTGGCGCGCTTCGCCGCCAACCATCTCCTCGCGCCGCCAAGACCGCCAGGGACTCCTCCGCTTCTCCTCGGCACCGCTAGCTCGCCCGCTGCCACCTCTGCGCTGTCGCCTCCCAGGCCTCACCCTCCTCGCTCTGCTTTCCCCATGGTGCTCCTCCGCCGAGCCGCCTTAGCCCCTGACGCCAGAGCTGCTCCCTCTCCGCGGGCCCTCCTCGCTGTAACCGCCTCCTGCGCCAGTGTGGCCGTGGCCCGCCGACGTCCTCGCCATCGTGGCCTCCTCCGCCTCTTGGCGGGCCCATGCAGCCGTGGCCCGGCGTCCTCCGCCGTCTCGCAGTCCCGCGCCTCCTCCTCGATCGCCCGTGTTGTTACGCTTGTAGATGGTCACAAGGTGGCCGAGCAGCGTCGTTGCCGAAGAACCCGGAACCCACAAGAACTCCCTCACCGACAAGACCTCCGGGAAGCCGCCACCCGTTTGGCGAAGATGTTTCGCCGAGATCGACACCAACCCGATGAGCCCGATGAAACACCGGCGCCGTACACAAGTCTGACGACCGAGGCCCCCAAAGCATCTCCTTCACGGAACCCGAAGGCGATACCGCTCGAGTACTCCTTCCCGGATCCGAACCCCGGTACCGGACAAGTTCGCCATCGACCTCGAGAACGCCTACACGGTACGACAAGACCCTGAGGCCCGAACCGAAGACCGATCTGAAGCGCCAATACCTCCGACAGGGAACCGACCAGTTCACCAAGACCCGACACGAGGACCCGACAAGTTCGACACCGGCCAGGGCGAGTCCGATGAGCCGACGCCAGACCAAGCACGCCCTCCCGGAACGGCAAGATCGCCCCACGGAATCCGAAGCGCGAGCCCGACAAGACCTTCGCGACGACAAGAATGGCATCGAACCGGAAGAACCCGACGCGCCCCGACGCCGAACCAAGACCTGCTTCCGGAGCGACAAGACCTACCTCCGATATCCGAGAACGCTTCCGTCGAGCCCCGTACCCCAGATCCGAACCCTAAGACCGACCCCGAACCCTCGGACCAAGATCGTCGAGAACCCTAATGTGTGAACCTTACCCGAACCCCTACTTTTATAAATGCTAAACATAAAACCTGTTGCACATTAATTGCCATTCTTGCATGCATACATTGTTTGGTTTGGGGGACTTATGCCGATTCCACTAATAATTAAACATGGGGCCCATATGCGGGCAAATCTAGCCTTATATTGGCCTCATTTAAATTTGTGCATCGAACCGGTACCATATCTTGCCATGTTAAAACAACATTTAAATTGCGGGGTAGATAAACAACTTGAACCATTTAATTAACTGCCGGGACCCCGGTTCCACTTAATATGACCAATTGCATCGCATCTTTGCCATGCCAAACATCATACATGCATCATGCCGATCTTCTGCCGTTGTATTAAATAGTACATCCGGTGTTTCTTCTAGTGTTTTGCTTCTTCGCGGATAAGGCCGTTGAGTTGATGTGAGCTTCTCCCCGATCTTCGGTCGAACCTTCGACAATGTTTTCAGGCGAGCATCTCCCCCTTTCTACCCATCTTACTTTTCTAGTATTTATTCCCTCCTGTTGATCTATTGCTATCTGTGTTGCGATGCTATAGTTTCCGTACCCTTGATATTACTTGCAGCCTTATATTGCCTTGGACACATCCTGTTACCTGTTGTTTGGTAGATAGTTGGACTTGCGCGTCGTAGTCGCTTGCTCAAGTGTTGTTGCGTGTCGTCAAGTGCCACAGTTGTTGATGAATTGCCGCATGTTGTTGTTGGAGATGATCATAGTTTTACTTATCGTTCACTTTAATTCCTGTTTAACAACTAAAATTGAAATAAGTAGAGGCATCGGTGGGTGATAGATAACATTTGGTTTCCGAACGCCCACTTGTGTCCCGTAAGACCCCGAGTACTTGATACCTGTTCCTCGATTTATCGCGCTATCCACATACGAGAGGTATATGGGACCCCCCCTGAGCCAGAGCTTGATTCAGTCTTATTTCTTGGGGCCACAAACTAGTTTGAGGTTTTATTTACTATCCTGTACTTATGCCATGCTACTTACGCATTTACGATTGTGCGAGGAGCACACTGTACTGTTTAGGTAAGCGGAGTGATTACGCGGTATCGACACCCCGAGTTTTCGGGTTCCCGCTTCTGACCATTGTCGCAAAACCTTGAGTCCGTCTTGAAGCTTGCTTACTCGTTGTGGGTGTACTCAAGGGTGGCCCTGAAATATTTCTGAATCTCGTGATTGTTCAGTCGAAAGCCTCGTTGGGTTTTGATTTGGTTTTCCGAGGTTGATCGGCGTGTGTTGCTATTGGTGCACCTGCGGTAAAACTTTCGGAAAGCCGTGTCCGCGGATATGGACGACTTGGAGCACAGTATCTCGATCATAGACAAGCATAACTAAAGTTTATTGCTATAAATTTGACTTTATAATGACTAGTAATCAGCTTCACTATAACGGAATGGCTAAATAATACTGCCCACACTTGCTTGTTTGGAGTGTCGCTTGCGACCATTGTACCTGACTAGTAAGTATTGCAACTACAACGGAATGGCTGAATAACAGTACCAACAACTGCTGGGTTTTGGGTTTATATCATGCTATCTGTATCTGATTAGTAATTGCTGCAACTACAACGGAATGGTTAACTAAAATTGGCCACTGCTTATTTTACCAGGATGATTATCTACACCTGACTAGTAATTGCTGCAACAATAACTGAATAAATAAAGCGCCAATCGTGAGGTCCTCGGCTGACTTCCTCGTTTGGTCTCGAGGGGGAAACACCAGGATGGGTTTGTTTGGTGTTAGCTTCAAGTTGGATCCGAATAGGTCCCTCTTACCCCTCTCTGATTGCCGCCAGTTGTTTTGAGTCTCTATAGGTTGTTAAGTGCTTGCTGCCGCTGCCGCTCAGTCCACCATACCTATGTAGGCGAGGACCGCCGAATTCTAGCCTCGTCGTGTCGCCTCGATCGACGCCTCTTTTCCTTTGCCCTTTGTCGGCACCCCTTTTGTTTAAGCAGGTTTTGAGATCGACGTCGTTAGCAGGGTTACCCTTCCGGCTTGGCCTGGGCAGGGTTATGGACGCCATTGGTTATTCTTCAGGGCTCTTAGCCCCATTTGCATCTTGTCCGTAGTCGGACGCTCTATCATTTTCAAGGTGGATTGGATCTTTGTATATTATATCTGTATTCTTGACTCATGGAGTCGCTGCTATATATATCTGTTCTGTGGGTCCCATCGAGGACTGTTGTGTAATGTTATTACTTCATTTTCCACCCGCACGAAAGTGCCTAGTGGGCACCTTTGAATCGTTTCTATGTAGGTTTGGCGGATTTCGCTGAAACTTGCATAGGTCCGATTCTAAGGGTGTTACATTAACCGTCTCGCGAATTCCAGCATCCCCATCTTCTCCAAAACCCAATTCCATAACCATGGGCATTGAAGAGTCGAACCCTCTTCAGTTTTCTACTAGTATTTGAAGCGACCAAGCTATCCAATATAGAAATAGTATTTTTTGATATAAAACCATTCAACCTGTATATATTTGTGGCAACGAATAGAATGGTTTCTTGACCTACGTTGCTACTTTGCAACAATTTACACCATTTCTTACCAACGCATACATATGCGTTGCATTACATTCTAGCAACGCCCAAAAATGCAGCGCATACTAAATCCATTGGTAAATATGCTAGCAATGCCAATATATGCATTTGTATACAGATCTATGTGTTGTTGTAGGGGGTCACTCTTGTAGTGACCAAGGCTCGTCAGGCGCTGAGGAAGCTGAAGTCCAGCGGGTAAGACGCCTACTTCGCCGGTGACATCTACATGTGCCCCTTCTACAACAGGAGACTCAGCGCCACTGACTTCAACTGCCTCGTGAGGCATGTCGTTGACGTTAGCCCCTACAACCCCAACGTCGCCATACCGTGAACGTCCATGCCTTCTTTGCTAAACACAAGGCGCTAGGCATTCACCCCGCAACCTCCATAAGGTGGCCATAGAAGAGAATCGCATGTCCCCGATCAAGCCCAAGGTGCCCAAGATCAAGTCACATGGCAGCAAGAAGTGGAGGAAGAGCCAGAGAAAGGAGGCGGAGGCTAGGAGGGAGGAGGCCAGGAGGTGCTACAGAACTTATGTACTGCTGCTGCTGTAAAGCAGCTTCTTTTGTTTTGTCTATATTGAACTTGTGCGCTGCTGAGCATCCAATTTTTTAAACCTCATAATGTACCATAATATCTGTCTCTAATATATCTTATATTAGCTACTGTAAGCAACTTACCTATATTTGCTTTGTTTACTAAATGTATTTATGCTGCTGGTGCGATTTGCTGCTCTAGATTTGCTACTAGATTGAGCAAAAACAAGGGCCAAAAGGAACAACGAATAAAAAGAGAAGCGGCTCTATATTCGCTACCAATTTGGGCAAAAAAATATAATAGCGAGAGAGGGAAAAGACACTCTTAAAAAGGCCAATTAAGAATAAGAAAATAGATCTTCCAATTTAGACGAGAGGTGCGCACGTAACTACCAAACATGCCCCATATGGTCCCACCCTACACCACCCACGTCAGCATAACGCTGTCCCGACCAACCAACCTCACGTGGTCCCATATGGCACAACCCCATATGTCAGCATAACGCGTTCTTGACCAACTAACCCCACATGGTCCCACACCACGCGGCCCCATATGTCAGCTAACGGTCAACCTGACGACAACTGCCGTTTGACCTCTTTAATGAGTTTCAGACAAGGAGTTGGGCAAAAGTGAAGAAAAGTTTAGCTTCTGGAGAAAATTGACTACAACTAAGGAACCAGTGACACGGAAATAGAAATTCCATAAATTTGTTGATTTTGACCAAAAACTATAAACATCCTAATTTGATATAGAGTGGTATTTAAGTAACGTGGTGTTGCACGTGCATGTTTACTAGTGATCACCAATGTGACGGTTGATGCATTCAAGGTAACCTTGGGTGATAGTGATCTCATGTACGGTCTAAGGAGTAGGATACTTTGTTTCCTAATTATTGTAATGATGAACCATGTGACTTGATTGTATTGCAATACTTATGTTGGGTACAGTGTCCATCACATCATTCATCTAATAATATGAGTATATGACCTCATTATGAATTTACATAAGTGCCCATGATTAGGAAACCTTGATCATCTGTTGACCAATGAACTAGTTGAATAGAGGCTACCAGGGACTTTGTTTTTTACATACCACATGTGTACCAATGTTTCCGAGTGATACAGTTATAACATGCACTGGTAGAAAACGTGTCATGCGTACCGGTTGGTAAGGGGCTTTAGTCCCGGTTGCCCAACCGGCACGGGGCAATCGGGACTAAAGCCCCAACCTTTAGTCCCGGTTGCCCCACCAACCGGGACAAATGGGTGCACACGTGGCAGCGGCAGAGGGCGAGGGGGGTGGAGCTAGTCCCGGTTCGTAATACAAACTGGGACAAATAACCTTCTGCCGCGGTAGAGATTTGGCCCATTTCTCTGCCGCGGCAGAGAATTCATTTTGGCACATTTTGTTGCCTCGGCAGCATTTTCGCCACTTTTTGTGCCGCGGCAGAGAATTCATTTAGGCTGTTTTGTTGTTTATTTAGTATTTTGCACTTATCAATGAAGGAACCGTTATATTACACAAGTTCATCATGACAATATTACATTTAATACACGGATCGAGTTCATGCACTACATATAAAAGTTGCTATTTTTACAATCCCTATTGTCTATACACAGCTGAATAGTATTCCCCTTTTGGGTTTAGGACTTCTGCATCCAAGAATCCCGCCAATTCCCCCTAAATTGCTCGTATACCGTCCCGTAGACGTTCGATCTGATTTAAAAAAGGAGTCAGTCTATATGAATGAAACTAAACACAATTTGATTGTAATTAAAAACTATAGAAATTGTTTACGTACGTGGAGTTGCTCTAAATTTCTGCCCTTCTCATCGCACGTCTGCCGGATGAACTCGCAAACATAGTATCCACATAGATTGTTACCTGGTCCCTCTGTCGGGCACTTTATGAGAACAGAGTTCAATCAAAATAATAATTAAGCATGATAATAACTGTATCAAAACTAGAATCAAAGAGATGCGCGGATATAGCTAGTGGTGCTTACATTTGGTGGTTGAAATGTAAGCTCCTCTTTCCAAACACCCCTAGCCTTGTTGGTGAACCGTTTCCAAGCGCTGCCCGGCGAAGAAAACGAATAAAAGAAGTTATTAATTACTTGATATCATAAAATTCACGAACGTTGCCGATATAGTGTCGTAATGATTAGAATTACCGCTGGAGAAGCATCTGCATGTCCTTCCACGTCTCAAGGGGTTTATGTTTTGAGTCCATGACTAGTACACGCCCTTTGTCAAGTTGAATGATTAACAGAATATAGTGGAAGCTGCGAATGCATAACTAATCAATTATATACTTAACATCGAGTAAGCGAAATAGAAAGTGTATAGAAGACAATAACACTCACTCGAAGTTGTAAGGAAAAGTATTTCCCTTCTGGTTTCTTGAAACCTTAACGCGTGTACTATATTATCCTCCGTATCCTAGGGGCTTGTTTTGAGATTAGCTTCATGAACCCAATATGGGTCAATGAAGCCAATGTCATAGATTTATCCTCTGCTGCAGTCGAGAATCTTCATTTTGCATATTACAGTATGATTATATACATGCAATAAACAAGGTGAGATAGCTGGAGACTAAATTAATTACAGAATTAGTACTTACAGACAATAGGCACTGATGATCGATTTGTCAAAGGCGTCTTGATTGAATAATTGAAATAGTTCATCAAATTCAATGGATATCATGTCATCCTTTTCTTTCCCATGATGCTTTTTGTAACCCTCAAAGACTATCCAGCTTAGCCCGGCCTTTGTGGCATGCATGTACCAGTTATGCAATCTTCGCATTTTTGTTGGAAGATTGTTTACCTCCTCAGGTTTGACGAGAGGTTAGCCGTACTGGTATTTGTATGCTACTTCACTCACGGGGAAGAACTCTAACTGGGATAAGTACTGGGGAATACTCATACCTTGAGCAGCAGCAGCTTCTCCGTATTGTGCAACTACCTCTGGATCATACTGCTCTTCGGCCCCATATTTGCTTGACCCCACATTGGTTTGGGAAATCACCTTGAGAGGGGCGCAAGACTGTTTTTCTTGTTCTCCGAGCTGGACAACAGATTTCTCTCTTGCATCTATACTGCTCTTCGAGGCTTTTTGTGCCGCATGTGAATTGACAATAGAATGCTCATAGTCTGATGACAGCTTTTGCTCGGGTTGATGAAGATTCTTTAGCATTTTCAACACTTTGGCTTTTTCTCCTTTGGTGCTGGGGAACTCTGGCTCTTTCGGCCGCCTCGGCTTAGCGAAAAACGATGTCGTTTCCGCATCAACGATCGCCGAAGTCTCCTCTTCATTACAGTCATAAGCTCTCTTGGGAGGAACCTTTTGTACTTTTGGAAGAGGCTCTTGTTTACGTTTCGGCGATCGCTTACCACGACGCACAGTAGCGGTATTCTTACGATTTTTATCCTGAGGCGCCGGCGATGGCTCCCGCGGCGATGGCTGCGCGGGAGATTGGTGAGGCGACGGAGCCGGGTGAGGCGACGGAGCCGGGTGAGGCGACGAAGACGGCTGCCGCGGCGACCTAATTACCGGAGACGGTGAGGCGGCGAAGATGGCCTTGGCGTGTGATTTCGAAGCACGATACATTCTTTCGGCCATAGAATGGTGACATTTTTTGCGTCTCCCAATACAGTCACATCCACTTCACCTTCAGGGTAGTGAAGATCCAAAACTTCAAAGGTGGGCATGATTTCATCCACCCCGACAACAGCGTAGCCCTCTGGAACCGGACAACAAAGGTAAGTTGGTGTGGGGCCAATTGGTAAGGCATAGCCGACCGCCACCTTCACTGATATGTTCACAACTTTGACACGTAGCTCGCAGTGTGTCATCTCTGTGATATCATCCACTGGGTAGCCAACAGGAGCCATCGTCGGTGCACCATCGTCATCGCCATTGTCATCACCCGGGATCTCGGTGGAAGCCACACTGCTTTTTCGATTATTCGATAGGTCGGTAGCATCGAATGCAGTGTGTTGCTGAGATGGTCCGGTAGTACTTTGATCTTTAAGTGCGTTAATTTCATATTGTTGTTGCTTTAATCGTTCTTCAATTAAACGCATTCGCTCTTTCTGACTATCTGCTTCAACTTCCGCCCTGTCCTTTCTCCTCTGACGGCTTCTATCAGGATATTTCTTCCTCTCTTCGGGAAACCCGGTCCTCCATGGTTGGGAGCCTCTTGTGCCTCGTGTTCGTCCATCATGTTCCTTATTTCCAAGGGCGAGTGTGAGCTCATCATTCTCTCTATCGGGAATGAAGTCCCCATCTTTAACAGCCTTTACTGCTTTTCTCATCCTCTCGATTGGCAAGGGGTCTTCTTTATGCCGTATGTTATATATACACCTCCCTTCCGAGTCCAACGTGCCCCCATGCCCGTAAAACCAATTCCTTGCACGTTCTACCCAATCGTCTGTCTCTGGGGTGATATTTTTAGCACACAGTTTATTCTCAAGTTTCTCCCACTTAGGAATGCCAGCCCTGTAGCCACCTTGCCCCATAGTATGGTGATACTTCTTGTTAGAAGCATTCAGCTTATTCGTTGCAGACATTTTCTTAGCTTTTTCTGATTTCTTGTATTCCACAAACTCAGCCCAGAATGTTTTTATCTTCTCAAACTGAATATTCTTGAAATCGGGAGTCTTCTCTTTCACGACATAGTCAAGGTGCAATCTTTTCTTCCAGTTGGTGAAACACTGGGCCATCTTCTTCAAAGCCCACTCCTTGACCTTAGCCTCCATGGCTCGCCCATGTTGTAAGGCGTCCTCAACTAGATCCTCCGCATTTGGATCCAGCTATATCTTCGGTAGTTTGAAATTAACCATGAGCCTCTTGCACAGTAAATCTTTGGCGTGGTTAGGGACAAATAAACATGTTCCCTCTTCATCCGCATTAGCAGGCCTATTCCAATTTCTAATGGTGATCGGGATTAAGTCCCTAACGATTACTTCGCATTGTGCCACAAATTTGTTTGCGACAACTTTGGGAGCCGTCGGTTTGCCGTCTTCAGCGACATCTTCGATCCTGAACCTCTCATGGTCTTGCAACTTTTTGGTTGGGCCTCGTCTGCTCTTTTCAGTATATTCCTTCGATCCGGAGGGCTAAAAGAAGAAAGATCGTCGTTACTATTTCTATATAGATAGCAGATGATTAATTAATGAATTAATTATATTGCATGCACCTCGCCGGAGCGGTCGTCTTCTCGATTACACAAGGAATCGCCTTCTCCCTCGCGGAAGGCAACACCTTCAACCTCAAACAAGTCGTCTATTCCGGTAAAAAGAGGATCACCCTCATCGGAGTTGTTCAGAAATGTTGATACGTCTAAATTTTCTTCCCCACGGATCACACCTTGGATCAACTCTTCCTTTTCTTCGTCTCTGACGTGTGGGTCCATATTTTCTGCATAGGTGGAAAAACGAACAAGTCAAAGCGGCTAAAGGAGAAAGTTAGGTACGGTGTTGAGAGATATAAACCCTAATTCAGAGAAACCCTAATATATACATACACAATAATAAAAATGAAGATAAACCCTAAACCTAGCTACAAAAAGGAAACCGTGTAGTAGATAGGTAACTCTAGCTAAAATCAACTAAAATCAATATTCCGGAGTTCCCTGGGGTGTAAAACCTAGTTCGGAGAAACCTCAGAAGCATATGAGAGGGGAACATGAGTATAAGGCTACAAAAGGGAAACTATCCAGCAGATAGGTAACACTAGATACTAACAAAATACCATATTGGAATCGATTTAAGAGGGTTCGGAATGCCCTGGCGAAGGCTCATCGTCGAACCCACATGCACCTAAGGGGTATTAATGATTCCTTATCTAAGATAGGTTTTTTAAGATAGGGCCGAAGACTAATAATACCAAACTAATTAATAAACCTAATAATACCTAACTAATAATAAACCTAATAATCCAAACACCGAAAATAAAGGGAAACCCTAAAGCATCAATGCAATGATCAAGCAAGTATGATGATATGACAAGTTAAATTGTATTGAAAAGTAACCCTAAAGCACGCTCGACAAATTAGGCGCAGAACAGGGACGAAACCCTAACTCGGGAAACTCCTAATCACTGTGAGGGGTTACTATGTTCTTCTAATCAAACTTGGTATATTATTTAAGTTGCTTAACAATGCATGATTATAGCTTAAATAGGTAGGTTTCATTTTTCTGAACATTTTGGTATATTATACATATTTTTCTGACTTATAAATAATAAGTTCGGGGTGGCCGGAATCTGCGGTGGAGGCGGTGGCCGGAGTCGGCGAGGCTTGGAGGCCGACAGCGGGGCAGCGCGTGGAGGCCGACAACGGGGCCGAAAAATAGTATGTACAAAATATAAAAATATACATATACATATACAAATACATCTAACAACTAAATCATCTAACAACTAATACACCTAAAATAATCAAACCTAAATATAACTAAAAAACCAAAGAGGTAGCCAAGTCTACCCTTTTAATTCACTGTAAGATTCCTCTTGTTCCACTGATTCCAGGGACATCTTATTTGCAATTTTTGGAGTTGTGGAACTTTTTCTATGGATTTAATACTCTAAAAAGAACATTAACTCATTTAATTAACCAAGACAAAACCTTGCTGCAAAAGCATAAAACAACTGTACAGCAATATTCTATGCGAGACACTGATTCCATACATATTTTATTTGCAATTTTTGGCCTAGTAGATTATTTTCTATGAATTTTACAAGTTCCATCTAAAATCTGCCAAAAAAATCGAATTAAATTAAATAGTCAAACGTGACCGTTTGACCATGACGACGTGGCGCTGACGTGGCGCTGACCAGTCAGCGCCCTAGGCTTACTAGTCAATGGTCCATCTGGACCATTGGATGTTGATCGGAGGGCTCACCGGAGCAGCCGACGGTGGCGGCGGCGACGGTCGGGGCGGCGGCGGTGGAAGGTGAGACGACGTCGAGGTGGCGGCTGAAGCGTCGGTAGCAAGGCGTCAGCGACGGCAGCGGCGGCTGGAGTGGCGGCGGCGTCGGTGGCGACGGGCGGCATGGCTGCAAGGCCGAACTGAGAAAGGGAGGAGGTCAGCGGGCCGGCGGTGATCCGGCCGGAAGCGAGAGAGGAAAGAAGGCCTGACGCATCTGGTACCGTGGCGGTGGGCGGCGCTGGTCGACGTAGGTGGAGGCGGCGGCGCTCACGACGACGGCGATGGACAGCGTCTCCCCTGCGGCGCGTCGGCGATGGACAGCGTCTCCCTTGCGGCGCGGCGGGTGGTTGCAGAGAATGGAGAAGGGGAGAAGAAGAAGAAGAGGCACGCGTATATGAAGGAAGGACCTTTAGTCCTGGTTGGTTACTCCAACCAGGACTAAAGGGTGGTCATACGTCCCGGTTGGAGCCACCAACCGGACGATACTCTCAATTTTCAAGAAGAAGGCTGAAGGGGTCTTTAGTCCCGGTTGGTGGCTCCAACCGGGACATATTCCGTTGTTTTCAAAAAATTTCAGGTATTTTCTCTCTGTTCCCGCCTTATTTTTATTTTGGGGTTTAAATTTGTAATGTTTTTTAAATGATAATTACTTTGGAATTTAGAAAAACTTTAAACATAAAAAGTGTTTGAATTTGAATAACTAATTCAAAACCATTTTCTATTTTTAAAAATAATTAATGTAACCATTTAAAATTAATAATGAAATAGCTTATATTTTTTAAATATTAATTTCGAATTTAGAGAAAAATTTAAACATAAAAAGTGTATGTATTTGAATAAATAATCCAAAACCATTTTCTATTTTTTAAAAATAATTAATGTAACTATTTAAAAATAAAATGAATTAACTTATATTTTTTGAATATTTATTTGGAATTTAGAAAAACTTTAAATATAAAAAGTATTTGGATTTGAATAAATAATTCAAAACCATTTTCTGTTATAAAAAATAATTAATGTAACCATTTAAAATATGAACCATTTACAATTAAAGATGAATTAACTTATATTTTTTTAATATCAATTTGGAATTTAGAAAAAATTTAAACATAAAAAGTGTTTGGATTTGAATAAGTAATTCAAAACCATTTTCTGTTTTTAATGGGCGGAAAAAAGAGGACGGAAAATAATGGGCGGAAAGAAAATTTGAGTAGGATAGAACTGGAATTAAAGTACATAACACAACTAACACAAAGTTACATAGAAGAACTGAAAATTAAGATACATGGCCAGATTAAGCCACAATCGGTCGAACTTGTTTTGCAATGTTGGAATAATTCATTCATGCTCCTGCCTACGCCTGTAATACTCGCCACTGTAGTCGTCGTACTCGCCGCGGACGTCGTCGCTATCGTCGTCGGGGTCGCCGTAGTTGAACCTTGAAGGTTGAGTACGAGCTGGCTGGACTTGAGGGTGCGCAGGCGGGGGCTAGAGTCAGCGGCCGTGTCGTAGGCCATGACGCTCTAAAGAGTCCGGTTGCGCCACCATAGCCGACGGCCGGCCTCGTTGAAGTTTGGAGGAGGTGGGCCCTCCTCCTCGTGCCTGGCGAGTGCCCTCTCACGTCGATCCACGAAGAAGGCTTCCCAAGTCGGGAAATAGTCGGGATGCCATCTGGGATTCCTCCACTGCTCCGGCGTGAGCTCGAAGTAGTAGTGGTTCGTGATGGACATCCGACGCGCCACACCTAGACGGACAGGAGGAACCGGCACGCCTCCAGTGCTCAGCATCCAGCCGACGGGGACACAGTACCCCGACGGGCAGGGGTAGTTCGAGGCGCAAAGCGCCTCCGCCTCCCTGGGAGTAAGTGCTACGGTGGAAGCCATGGGAAAGAGTGATGAGGTTGCCGATATGAGTCTAGAGATGTGCAATGACAATGGATGCCAACCCTACATATATATATAGTGAAGAACTGGCGGGGAAAAATGGCGGGAAGAAAAATGGTGGGAAAAATGGCGTGTCGACATTATGTCGTGCGACGTGTACCTTTTCCCGGATGGTGTCACCAACCGGGACTAAAGATCAACCTGTAGTCCCGGTTGGAGATACCAACCGGGACAAAACACGAGTCAGCACTAATGATAGGGGTGAGTGTCGACATTATTTCGTAAGTGTCGACACTATGCCGAGCTGCTTGTACTATAAATAGGCATCCTTGCGAGTCCAGTCCTCCAGCCAGTTTGAGGCATCTCCAAGATGGTTTTCGAGAGCAGGGACACCACTGGCCACTTTGTGGAGATGCCGACGGAGCCTGTCCTCCGGCATCTCGAGAAATCGGGTCATAGAGGCACTCCTAATATGTGAAATTAGTTAGCTAGGCGTATTGATCTAGTTAGAGAAGTTACAAGCTGCAAGATGGTTTCGAGCAGGACACCACTGCGGCGATTTCAGGAGATGCCGACGGAGCCCAGTCCTCCGGCATCTCCGAGAAACTGGTCATAGAGGCACTCCCTAATATGTGAAATTAGTTAGCTCCGAGGCGTATTGATCTAGTTAGAGAAGTTACAAGATGCAAGATGGTTTTCAAGAGCAGGGACACCACTACGACCATTTTCAGGGAGATGCCGGCGGATCCCAGTCCTCCGGCATGTCCAAGAACTGGTCATAGAGGTACTCCCTAATATGTGACTGCGTGCGTTTGGAGATCAGATCTTAATGGTAAGTACGAATCGGGACAACTTCTTCATAGTACCGGTCCAACCACAAAACGGGACTAACACTCAAGACATTTATTAATATTAAAAACTGAGACTACAAAACCGGGACTAAAGGCCACAAACCGTGAAAGATATCCTTTGGTCAAGCCACAAACCACGAAAGACATGAACTAGAGTTACATAATATGAGCATGAACTTCTTGGCATATGTCCTTCCTTATGATCGCTTCAGACGTAACCATGGAGCATCTTATTTACTTAACAGAATGCTTGGGTGGGCCACCTTTGTGAAGGCGAATTTCATCAAACTTATTGTAATCTTCTGACATGTTTGTCTTGTCCTCGATTCCCACGATGTTTCTTTTCCCTGAAAGAACTATGTGACGCTTTGGCTCATCATATGATGTATTCGTTTGCATATTTTTTCTTTTTTTTGGTATGGAGGACATGTCCTTCACACAGAAAACCTGAGACACATCATTGGCTAGGACTAAGATTGGGACTTGGTTACCCTTTAACCATTGGTTAGATTAACCTAACCTGAAAAAGAGCCCAATGGGCCAAGTGGTTAACCCCAAAAGCCCACATGGTCCTTTAGGTTCGATCCAATTATGCCAAAGGTTACCCGTCACTCGGCTTAGAAAAATGGAAAAGGGTTTCATGAGCACCGCGTCGTCTGCTTCATGAGCGTCACGCCGCCGCCGTCTTCTGCCTCCTACCTCCCTGCGCCTGACATGGTTATACCCTACGGGTACGTAACTTCAGCATACTGGTCCAGCCCAAGAAAGGCCCACAGCAGATATCCGCTGGCCCATGAAGATTTTCGGGTGGCCAAGGCCCGTGACGCCTTCGGATTCTTGAAGAGCAAGACTAGCGTAGATAGGAAATTCAAAGGGGTAAAACCCTAGAACTTGTAACCGACTAGGACTATGCCCGGGACCTGCCTAAGTCTATATAAAGGCCAGGAGGGCACGTCCTAGAGCTCTCGACTCATACTTTCGCACACACCTCCACGCCAGATCGAATCTGCGCACCCTGTAACCTTCGCTGATTGTGCGATCGTGACGGTCCTAACCCGATCGATCTACAACTCCTCGGCGACGGAGAATCACCTCCTCTTCGGGACCTTCGACTTCACCGCCCACTCGCCGGCCACCATGAAAGATTTCGAGCCCGTAGGCGATGGACTCGAGATTTTGTTCAGGAGCTTCTGCTTCCAGGTGGGACAAACTGGCACCCTCCGCCTTCTTGAGCGGGTGTCCGTGCCATCAATCAGGCCCGCCTCGTGGGCTCCACACCCCGTGCTACGCACGTCACCATCGACAGATGAGTTCTATAGCAGCAGCTGCTGCAACTCCGATCTGTGCGATCCACCTTCGGATGAAGGGACCTACGCTTCCGGATCTGAAAGCTGCGGCAGCAGCGAGCCGATCTACGAGCGCTACCTATGCGCCGCGGTCATCCAGGATCAACAAACGCCCAACCCGGCGCCCAACACGAACCCCAACCCGCAGGACGGAAACGGCGGGAACAGAAGAAGCCAATCCCCCCACCCGAAGGGGAGAACAACGGCCACGTCATCCAACTTAGCAAGGAAGGATGGGTCCAGGCACGCCGTGCCGTCGCGGGCGACATAGTCCTGCCTGTGGATGCACCACGTGACCTACTGATGGCGTACCACTACCTCCTCATCGAGGAGCACAAGAAGCAAGTCAAGATGCAGGAGACGCTCGATAAACGCAAGCAAGCAGCCTCCGAGTCCAGCGCGTGATGAACTGCGCTCTCCGCCATGGCACCCGGCTCTAGCACGAATGGAAATCAGGGAAACAAGCATCGCTCGCGGGTGGAGAACATGGATCCCAAGGAACGCCGTGATGTGACCCGAACTCTCCACACGTCGTTCATGGATATGGATGCCGACGGCAACATCATCCCGAAGACACCACAAGCTGCGATCCTGGCAGCCACCGCGTATCTCGCGGCCCACCAACCTTCGGAGGGAGACCCGAAAAGAGCCATGCATAAGTCCGCACTCATCGGACTCGGACTCGTCGGAGCTGCGCTCCACGAAGACGCTCCTGCGGAGCCGAAGAAGAAAGCTCCGGTCAGGCGCGACCGTAGCCCCACCCCTTCATTCGAAGAGGAGGAGGAGCACGACCTTCCTCGAAGGAAGAAGAGCTCGCATCGTCATAAACGCGACTATGACGCCAGAGACGCGCTTACACAACGCAAAATCGACAAAGCGCGAGCCAAACGCGCATGCTCGTCCGAGTCCGAGATGGATGAAGATGAAGGAGAACTCTGTGGAGCTCGATGCTTCAGCAGATCTGTTCGGCGAACAAAGATGCCACGCAATTTCAAGCTTCCTTCGGATACTCCGAAGTTCAACGGCACGCAAGATCCAAAATCTTGGCTCAGCGATCATCTGTCATCCGTCAAGCTGCACGGCGGTAACAAAGAAACCGCCATGCAATGCCTCCAGTGGTGCGGTATGGCGGTGCAGCTCGGCAGCCTATCATCGGGATCCATCCAAGTTGGGAGGAGCTAGCTTACAGCTTCATCCGAAATTTCAAGGGCACCGAAGAGGCCCGCCTCAATCGAAGAGTTGCGAGCACGCACCGAGAACGGGGGAATCTATTCGCTCGTACATATTACGCTGGTCTACCACCAAGAACTCCACAGCGCATATCTCCGAGGAGAGGGCCATCGACGCCTTCAGAGACGGCGTCAAACGCCAAGATTTCAAGGAAGAACTTGGGCGTGTCAAGCCCAAGACACTCGACCACCTCATGGAAATTGCCAACAGTTGGGCAGACGGCGAAGATTGCATCCAACGAGCGCAATCAGATGAAGAGGACGACTACGGCCGAAGGCGAGAACGCCGCAGCAAGAGGAGATCGCGTGTCTACGAAGACCGCGACAGACCTGACATGGTCGCGGCTAGCTACGCCGACCGCCGCAACGACAACAGGAGCAACAGCGGAGGTTACCACAGAGGAAATCTCTGAGACAACGGACGATCAGCACAGTCGTGGCAACGCCGCGATCGCGACAACGGACCCTCAGCATTCGAAAAACTTTCGGGTCCATGCACCATCCACTTCTACATCGACAAACAAGATGGCAAAAAGAAAGCCAGTCACATGCTCAAGGACTGCCGCGAGTTCCAGAAACTCAGCGAAAGCATGGCGCAGATGAGGCAACAAGCCCCAATCCCTGCGTTCGGAAACGCACCCGCGCCAGGAGAAATAGCACACGGAGCTCCTCCACCGCCACCTATTGGAGGCCCAAACCAACCAGTCGCACCAGCGCAAAACAACGCCGGGGTCGTATACCCCCCACCAAAGGGAGCACTAAATATGATCCAGAAGGGACGCCCCACAAACAGGGTGCAGAAGAAAATCACCCGACAAATCAACTTGGTCGTGGCAACTCCGCCTGCAATCCCTGAGTACCTCAGCGGATCGGAGTCTTGCATCACGTTCACTCGCGCGGATCACCCTTGCCAGATCCCCCGCCCAGGTCATGCTGCCCTGGTGCTGGAGGCGCAGATCGGAGGCTTCGAGATGAGTCGCGTCTTCATGGACGGTGGCAGCGGCATCAACCTAATGTTCGCAAGCACCCTAGCAGCTATGCGGATCCCGCAATGCAGCCTGGAACAATCAGACACAACGTTCCACGGCATTGTACCAGGAAAGGGCATATTCCCCCTGGGCAAAATAGGGCTCGACGTCATCTTCGGGAAGCCGGACAACTTTCGGCAGGAGCGACTCGAATTCGAAGTGGTGGACTGGCCGTCACAATACCACGCCATCCTGGGGCATGTAGCATTCGTAAGGTTCCTGGCCGTCCCACACTACGCATACCTACTACTCAAGATGCCAGGACCAAGGGGCGTCATCACAGTCCATGGGAGCTTCACCCGATCGGACCAATGCGACAGGGACTTCAATAAAATCTCTCAGTCTTTCGGCATGCAAGACGAGCTTGTAAGGCTCCCCGAGGTGACAGACAATGGGCTACCCCCAGTCACAAGGCAGAACGCACCTGACATGTCCTTCGACTCCACCGTCAACACCAAGAAAGTACAGGTCCATCCGACGGATGCCTCCAAGACAGCCTTGATCGCCAATGACCTCAGCACCGCATAGGAATGCGCGCTCGTCGAATTCCTCCGTGAGCGCTGGGAAATCTTCGCCTGGTTTCCTGCGGACATGCCAGGAGTTCCCATGGAATTCGCCGAGCACGCACTTAATGTATTTCCAGACACCAAGCCAGTCAAGCAGTCCATCTGAAGACTGTCGAAGCCACGAGCCGAAGCTATCGGCAAGGAAATCAATAGACTGCTCGCTGCAGACTTCATCAGGGAAATCAAAGAAAGCGAGTGGCTTGCAAACACGGTGATGGTCCTGAAGAAGGACACGGACATCCTGCGGATGTGTGTGGACTTCACGTCACTAAATAAGCATTGCCCAAAGGACCACTTCCCTCTTCCACGGATCGACCAGATCATCGATTCGACTGCAGGTTGCGAGAAACTCTCCTTCCTCGACGCCTACTCGGGCTATAACCAGATTCGCTCAAGGTCGAAGATCGAGAAAACGGCGTTTATCACACCGTTCGGAGTATTCTGTTACAACACAATGCCCTTCGGGCTAAAGAACGCTGGTGCCACGCATCGGCGATGCATGCGACTGCCTCAAGGACCAGATTGGTCGAACGTCCAAGTTTATGTCGACATAGTAATAAAAACCAGAGAGGCAAGAACACTTATCGGCGATCTCCGCGAGGCGTTCGACAACCTCGATCGCTACAGATCAAGCTCAATCCCGAAAATCGCCTTGGCGTCCCATCAGTTAGCTTCTCGGTACTTCATCTCTCAACAAGGGATCGAGGCGAACCAAGAAAATCAAAGCCATCATGACGATGGAGAAGCCGAAAACCTCAAGGGCGTCCAGCTCGCGGGGCGAGTAGCGGCGCTAAGCGGTGTTCATCACCGTATGGGCGAGAAGGCCCTACCATTCTACCAGGCTGCGTAGCGCATAAGTTCAGTGGACACGAAGCCAACGGCGATTGAAAGCCTCAAGCGGCTCCTCTCCACCTCGCCCGTTTTGGTCACGCCAAAGGAGCGCGAGCCCCTGCTGCTGTACATAGCAGCCACACACTAGGTGGTCAGCACCGTACTCGTGGTCGAACGACCCGAAGAAGGCAAGACCCACGGGGTCCAGCGCCCAATTTACTACCTCAGCGAGGTACTGACACCAACAAAGCAGAGGTACCCTCACTACCAGAAGCTAGCCTACGGCGTGTTCATGACGGCTCGAAGGTTGAGCCATTACTTCCAGGAGCACCAAGTGATGGTCGTCAACGAAGCACCCCCGAACAGCATCCTGAATAATCCAGAGGACACAGGACGGGTGGTGGCCCTGTGGGGCATCGAACTATCACCCTTGGACATCGTCTACGAGAAGCGACACGCAATCAAATCTCAAGTCCTTCCGGACTTCCTGGTGCACTGGATGGAGCTGCAGCTACCAGACACCCCAGACATGTCACAATCCTGGACAATGCATTTCGACGGCTCCAAGCGCGAAGCCGGAGCAGGGGCAGGGGTCATACTGACCTCCCCGCAAGGTGACAAGATGAAGTACGTTCTTCGGATGAAATTCAGAGCCTCCAACAACGAAGCCGAATACGAAGCCCTCATCCATGGCATGAGGATGGCAAAGATATGCGGCGCAACGTGCCTGGTCATTTACGGTGACTCCAACCTCGTCGTCCAACAGACGATGAATGAGTGTGACGCACACGCCGAAAACATGATCGCGTACCGCGCGCTCTACAACGCACTCGAAGGAGAATTCGACGGGTGCGAACTTCGGCACGTTGGAAGAGAGAGCAACGAGGAAGCCGATAGACTCGCCAACATCGGCTCCACTTGCGCAAAGGTACCACCAGGTGTGTTCCTCGAACAAATCTGCGTGCCATCCATCAAGCGGAAATTCCCCAAGGGATCACCCGAAGAAGCAGAACACTCGGGGGCTACACTACCCGAAGGACATGAAGGACCCGAGAAACTGGACACAGAGGTCGCTATGGTCAACCTGATGCAGGTCATGGCAGTCGAAGAAGCTTGGACACGACCATACCTCCAGTTCTTGATAACTGGATAATTGCCTGATAGCCCAACAGACGCCCGGCGCATATCTCATCGGTCAAAAGCCTTCACCGTCATCAACGGCGAGCTGTACAAACGCAGCATCACAGGTATACTTCAACGGTGCGTCACCATCGACGACGGCAAGGCCATACTCCAAGACATCCACGAAGGCATCTGTGGCCACCACGCAGGTAGCCGCTCCCTTGTCGCTAAAGCTCTACGAGCATGATTCTACTGGCCAACGGCCATGAGCGACGCAAAGGACATCGTCCGAAGATGCAACGGATGCCAACGGTTCGCCGACAAACCGCACGCACCTGGGTCCGAGCTCAGGCCAATACCTATAGCTTGGCCTTTCGCTCAATGGGGCCTCGACATGATCGGTAAACTGCCAAAATCCTCGAAAGGAGGATGTGGCATCCCGCAAAACCACTACTAGAAAATCGCGTTGAATTTGTGCATTGCATTGTCATCATCATACATTGTTTGCATAAAACTATTTTCGCAACGCCCGATTTGTTTTCCGAACGCCCCATCTCAATTCAAACGCAAGCCCGGTTCTCCGGATTAATTATTTTGGCCGCTATTGGTTTGCACACGGCCCGTTTAAAACAAATAAAAAGTTAAATTATTTTAGCGGGGGCAGTCGAACGGGCCGACCCGACCCGAACGACCACCCCCAGGATTTTAATCGGTCCAACCAGTCCCACCCATAATCCTAAACCTACCAACTAGTCTACCCACACCCCTTTGGCCACATCACTCCCTCCAATCAGCTCATGCCACCTCACTCTCACCCTCCCCCCTAACCAATCTAACTCTGCCACTTGGCACACTCCCTCTCTCTCTCTCCCCACTCTCCCTGACCCACCCACACCACACAAACGCACACAGCACACACGCATGCCACGCCCCAGCCCCTCCCTCTCCCTGCACGTGGGCCCCCTTTCTCCCCTGGCCCACCGCCAGCCTCACCACCCACGCAGCCCCTGGAACCGACCCCGCACGCGACCCCCACGCGGGGCTCCTTCCTCCCCGAGCCGTCTTCCACCCCGCGTCTTCCTTCCACCAATCCCACCGCCGGCCACCCATCTCCTCTCCTCCGCGTGCGCCTGACCCGCGCCGGCCGCGCCGCCCACGCCAACCACCGTTGCGAGCCTCCCCTGCCCTATCGCCGCCGCCGGGCCCCCCTCAAGCTCGCCGGCCCCCTCTTCCTTCTCCGGCCGGGACGCTTCTCTCAGTGCGCCTCCCTCTCCCTCTCCAAGCCGCTCCCGCCAGCGTCAGCCAAAGAACCAGCGTCCCAGCGCCGCCGTTCGCTGGGACTCGGCCGCCCAGCTTCGCCCGTCCCCTTCAGCGTCTGCGCCTTATCGCCACCTCCCGAGCCCGCCTCCGGCCAAGCCCCGGCCGCAATCGCTCTTCTCCTCCGCCGTGGTGCCCTGCTGCGGCCAGCGACGCCCTCGTCGCGGCGAGGAGCCCGTCTTTCGCCCGACTGCCGCCCTCCTCCGCCGAGACGAGCTGGACTCCCCCAGCCCGACCTCCACCTTCGGCCGTCTGCGCCGTCCACCGCCCGTCGTCGACCGCCCATCGCGCCCCCTCGTCACCTCTGCCCGCCTCCTCCGCCCTTGCACGCCGCCGCCGTGACCTCACCGATGCTGCCGCCGTCCCCTATCCGCCTCCCCGCCGTTGACCTGCGGCATTGTCGCCCTAGGTACTGCGTGTCAGAGCCCACGCATCGCTTGTGCCATGAACCCGAAGGATGGACGCGAGACCATGTTCGGTGCTTGGATGTTTGGCGGTGTGTTCGGTGTACATCACGTCGACAAGATCGCCACCGACAGTGGAACCGCGACACTCCAAGTTCTCCGTCCCGGCGTCCGAAGACCGTGAAGCGTCGAGAACCCCTTCACGGATACGAGACCCCGAAGAACCGTCAAGGCCGAACCCGGCGGCACGTCATGATCTTCCTCGTGGAGGCCGACCTCGTTGACCCCGGTGTTGAGACCGAACCCCCGGACGCCAAGACCGACTCGATGGCGCGGGCCCGACAAGACCCTCGCAACGGCAAGATCGACCCCGTGGGACCCGACAAGATCTGCACGACTACAAGAACGACAGCGACCAGGGCGAGACCGATGCGCCCCTACGCCACGCCAAGTTCGTCTACCCGAACGCCAATACCGATAAGATCTACCCTGACACCGAGACCCCGACGCGACAAGTGCTTCGTCCCGAACGCCATGACCGACAACATGACCCGAGAACCCTGATGCGCCAAGACCTACCACAGGTCCGAACGAACCCGTCGAACCACGAGGCCTGCCGGACCCCGACCGGAACCCCAAGTTCGTCATGACCCCCTCATGTGTGAACCCCGCAAAACCCTATTTTATAAATGAAATATAACCTTGTCGCATATTAAATGGTCATTCATCTCGCATGCATATCATTGGTTTGGGGGCCTTATGCCGATTCACCTAATAATTAAATATGGGGCCCATATGCGGGCAAATCTAGTCTCATATTGGCCTCATCTAAATCTGTGTAGCGAACCGGTGCTACCTTTTGCCTTGTTAAACAACACTTAAATTGCGGGGCTTCTAAATAACATGAACCACCTAATTAATTGTCGGGACCCCGGTTCCGTTTAATACTGTCTAATTGCATTGCACCTTTGCCATGTCATGCATCATGCCGATCTTCTGCCGTTGTATTGAATAGTGCATCCGGTGTTTCTTCTAGTGTTTTGCTTCTTCGCGGATAAGGCCGTTGAGTTGATGTGAGCTTCGCCCCGATCTTCGGTTGAACCTTCGACAATGTTTTCAGGCGAGCATCTCCCCCTTTCTACCTATCTTACTTTTATAGTATTTATTTCCCTCCTGTTGATCTATTGCTATCTGTGTTGCGATGCTTTAGTTCCCGTACCTGTGATATACCGTGCAGCCCTATATTGCCTTGGACACATCCTAATACCTGTTGTTTGGTAGATAGTTGGACTTGCGCGTCGTAGTCGCGTGCTCAAGTGCTGTTGCGTGTCGTCGATTACCCAGATTGTTGATGTATTGCCGCATGTTGATGTTGGAGATGATCATAGTTTTACTTATCATTCACTTTAATTCCTGTTTAACAACTAAAATTGAAATAAGCGAGAGGCATCGGTGGGTGATAGATAATATTTGGTTTCGAGCGCCCACTTGTGTCCCGTAAGACCCCGAGTACTTGATACATTCCTTGATTTATCGCGCTATCCACATCCGGGAGGTATATGGGACCCCACAGGCGAGCATGATTCATCTTATTTCTTGGGGCCACAAACTAGTTTGAGGTTTTATTTACTATCCTACTTATGCCATGCTACTTTCTATTTAATTTGTGCGAGGAGCACACTTTGTCTTTAGGTAACCGGAGTGATTCTGTATCGACAAGCCCAGCCACACTTTCGGGTTCCCAGTCGCTTATAGCCATTGGCGCAAACCTTGAGTCCGTCTCGGAGCTTGCTTACTCCGTTGCGGGATCTACTCAATGGGGTGGACCCCTGAAATATTTGAATCACTGATTGTTCGGTCGTGAAAGCCTCGTTGGGTTTGAGTTGGTTTTCGAGGTTGATCGGCGTGTGTTGCTATTGGTGCACCGGCGGGTAAAACTTTTGAAAGCCGTGTCCGCGGATATGGACGACTTGGAGCCGCGATATCTCGATCATAGACAAGCATAACTAAAGTTCTTGCTATAAATTTGACTTTATAATGACTAGTAATTAGCTTCACTATGATGGAATGGCTAAATAATACGCCCACAATTGCTTGTTTGGTGTCGCTTGCGACCATTGTACTGACTAGTAAGTATTGCAACTTCTAGCGAATAGCTGAGTAAAAGTACCAACCAACTTCTTTGGGTTTTGGGTTATCTCATGCTAAATGTATCGACTAGTAATTGTTGCCACTATAACGGAATGGTTAACTAAAAGTGCTTACTTTATCGAGATGATACTCTACACGACTAGTAATTGCTGCAGCGATAATCGAATAAGTAAAGCGCCAACCGTGTGAGTTCCTCGGTTGACTTCCTCGATTGGTCTCGAGGGGAAATACCGGTGGGTTTGTTTGGTGTTAGCTTGAGTTGGATCCGAATAGGTCTTTCTTACCCCTCTCGATTGCCGCTAGTTGTATCGAGTCTCTATAGGTTGTTTGTGCATCTTTGCCGCTTGATCCACCATACCTATGTGGCGAGGGGCCGAATTCTAGCCTCGTAGTGTCTTGGCCTCGATGCGCTCCTCTTTTCCTTTGCCCTTTGTCGGCACCTTTTGTTTAAGCAGGTTTGAGATCGGCCGTTAGCGGGTTACCCTTCCGGCTTGGCCTGGGCAGTTATGGGCGCCATTGGTTATTCTTGGGGCTCTTAGCCCCATTTGCTTCTTGTCCGTAGTCGGACGCTCTACCGTTTTCAAGGTGATTTGGATCTTGTATATTATACCTGTATTCTTGACTCATGGAGTCGCTGTTATATATATCTGTTCTGTGGGTCCCATCGAGGACTGTTGTGTAATGTTATTACTTCGTTTTCCACCCGCGAAGTGCTGGTGAGCACCTTTGAATCGTTTCTATGCGGGTTTGGCGGGTTTCGCTAAAACTTGCATAGGTCCGATCTGAGGGTTCTGAGTGGTATCGAGGCGCTTGATTGCGATACCCACAAGTCCAGCCTGTAGGATAACCTAGCTAACGGTCAAGTAGAGTGTCAAAACTATTTTTGCAAAATCGGTTGGATAGTTACGATTAGGTCGATTTTACTCCTTACCCTTTGCTACTCCTCTCTTACCTCTCGTGTTTTGAATCCGCTCTCTTCTCTTTCTTGAGTCGAAATTCGTGGTTGGGTTCCGTCGTACCTTGGTTTCGCTTCCTCTTTGATAACGGTGTTCCCTTTGTCCGGTGTTCAAGCTGATGAATCCGTCTGCTGTGGTATCATTCTTTGTTCCTTGTTTGTGCTTTCGGTGTTTTCCGATGACGACATCATCTCGCGGATCCGATGCGATGCGCATCCCTCCTTTGTTTCCGAACCTCGCTTGTCGAGATCTTCAGTCTGTTTCCGAGAATGGTTGCACGCTCTTCTACTGATTGTGCGGAGTAATAGTTTGGGTGCGTGATGGATTGGCCCCCATGCCGACTACCCTTTCTATTCGCTTTTGTACATTGAAGTGGATGAGAATGCATCGGTTCCCTCTTTCCATCGAAGTTAGAGGTGGCTTTATTTATTGATACCTCTACTTTCGACCTTTTGTTTCCGGAGTGTTCTCTCGACGATCACGGACGACAACCCTTGTTAGTGGTGTCGCGAGGATCTACACGAAGCGAGAAGATGCAGATCGCCGACCTTTCTTTCCGGTACCATGAGGCGGATCTCGAGGGCGAGATCCATTGTTAGTGGTGTCGAATTGTGGCATCCCGCAAAACCACTACTAGAAAATCGCATTGAATTTGTGCATTGCATTGTCATCATCATGCATTGTTTGCATAAAACTATTTTCGCAACGCCCGATTTGTTTTCCGAACGCCCCATCTCAATTCAAACGCAAGCCCGGTTCTCCGGATTAATTATTTTGGCTGCTATTGGTTTGCACACGGCCCGTTTAAAACAAATAAAAAGTTAAATTATTTTAGCGGGGGCAATCGAACGGGCCGACCCGACCCGAACGACCACCCCCAGGATTTTAATCGGTCCAACCAGTCCCACCCATAATCCTAAACCTACCAACTAGTCTACCCACACCCCTTTGGCCACATCACTCCCTCCAATCAGCTCATGCCACCTCACTCTCACCCTCCCCCCTAACCAATCTAACTCTGCCACTTGGCACACTCCCTCTCTCTCTCTCCCCACTCTCCCTGACCCACCCACACCACACAAACGCACACAGCACACACGCATGCCACGCCCCAGCCCCTCCCTCTCCCTGCACGTGGGCCCCCCTTTCTCCCCTGGCCCACCGCCAGCCTCACCACCCACGCAGCCCCTGGAACCGACCCCGCACGCGACCCCCACGCGGGGCTCCTTCCTCCCCGAGCCGTCTTCCACCCCGCGCCTTCCTTCCACCAATCCCACCGCCGGCCACCCATCTCCTCTCCTCCGCGTGCACCTGACCCGCGCCGGCCGCGCCGCCCACGCCAACCACCGCTGCGAGCCTCCCCTGCCCTATCGCCGCCGCCGGGCCCCCCTCAAGCTCGCCGGCCCCCTCTTCCTTCTCCGCCCGCCGCCGGACCCGCTTCTCTCCGGCGCGCCTCCCTCCTCCCTCTCCAAGCCGCTCCCTTCGCGTCCTTGCCGGCAAGGCGTCCCAGCCGCCGTTCGCGGACTGCCGCTTCGCCCGTCCCCTTCCCCGCGCGCCGCGCCTTCTCTGCCACCTCCCCGAGCCCGCCTCCGGCCAAGCCCCGGCCGCCAGTCGCGCTTCTCCTCCGCCGTGGTGCCCTGCTGCCGGCCCGACGCCGCCCTCGTCGCCGGCAGGGAGGCCCGTGCTCGCCGGCCTGCCGCCCTCCTCCGCCGAGACGAGCTGGACTCCCCCAGCCCGACCTCCACCTTCGGCCGTCTGCGCCGTCCACCGCCCGTCGTCGACCGCCCATCGCGCCCCCTCGTCACCTCTGCCCGCCTCCTCCGCCCTCGCACGCCGCCGACGAGCTTTGCGCCGCCGCCGTGACCTCACCGATCTTTGCCCGTCCCTCCGCCTCCCGCCCGTTGACTGCGGCTGTTCGCCTAGGTACCTGCGTGTCCAAGAGCCCACGCATCAGGCTTGTGCCATGAACCCAGAAGGATGGACGCGAGGACCATGTTCGGTGCTTGGATGTTTGGCCAGTGTGTTCCGGTGTACATCACGTCGACAAGATCGCCACCGACAGTGGAACCGCGACACTCCAAGTTCTCCGTCCCGGCGTCCGAAGACCGTGAGCGTCGAACCCCTTCACGGATACGAGACCCAAGAACCGTCAAGGCGAACCGGCGGCGTCATGATCTTCCTCGTGGAGGCCGACCTCGTTGACCCGGTGTTGAGACCGAACCCGGACGCCAAGACCGACTCGATGGCGGGCCCGACAAGACCCTCGCAGCGGCAAGATCGACCCGTGGACCCGACAAGATCTGCACGACTACAAAACGGCGGCGACGAGACCGATGCGTCCCTACGCCACGCCAAGTTCGTCTACCCGAACACCAATACCGATAAGATCTACCTTGACACCGAGACCCCGACGCGACAAGTGCTTCGTCCCGAACGCCATGACCGACAACATGACCCGAGAACCCTGATGCGCCAAGACCTACCCTGGAGTCCGAGAACGAACCCGTCGAACCCTGAGCCCCTGTCGGACCCCCGAACCCCGGAACCCCAAGTTCGTCGCGACCCCCTCATGTGTGAACCCCTTCCCGCAAACCCTATTTTATAAATGAAATATAACCTTGTCGCATATTAAATTGTCATTCATCTCGCATGCATATCATTGGTTTGGGGGCCTTATGCCGATTCACCTAATAATTAAATATGGGGCCCATATGCGGGCAAATCTAGTCTCATATTGGCCTCATCTAAATCTGTGTAGCGAACCGGTGCTACCTTTTGCCTTGTTAAACAACACTTAAATTGCGGGGCTTCTAAATAACATGAACCACCTAATTAATTGTCGGGACCCCGGTTCCGTTTAATACTGTCTAATTGCATTGCACCTTTGCCATGTCATGCATCATACATGCATCATGCCGATCTTCTGCCGTTGTATTGAATAGTGCATCCGGTGTTTCTTCTAGTGTTTTGCTTCTTCGCGGATAAGGCCGTTGAGTTGATGTGAGCTTCGCCCCGATCTTCGGTTGAACCTTCGACAATGTTTTCAGGCGAGCATCTCCCCCTTTCTACCTATCTTACTTTTATAGTATTTATTTCCCTCCTGTTGATCTATTGCTATCTGTGTTGCGATGCTTTAGTTCCCGTACCTGTGATATACCGTGCAGCCCTATATTGCCTTGGACACATCCTAATACATGTTGTTTGGTAGATAGTTGGACTTGCGCGTCGTAGTCGCGTGCTCAAGTGCTGTTGCGTGTCGTCCAGTGCCACAGTTGTTGATGTATTGCCGCATGTTGATGTTGGAGATGATCATAGTTTTACTTATCGTTCACTTTAATTCCTGTTTAACAACTAAAATTGAAATAAGTAGAGGCATCGGTGGGTGATAGATAATATTTGGTTTCCGAACGCCCACTTGTGTCCCGTAAGACCCCAAGTACTTGATACCTTTTCCTTGATTTATCGCGCTATCCACATCCGGGAGGTATATGGGACCCCCCTGAGCCAGAGCTTGATTCAGTCTTATTTCTTGGGGCCACAAACTAGTTTGAGGTTTTATTTACTATCCTGTACTTATGCCATGCTACTTTCTGTATTTAATTTGTGCGAGCACACCTTTGTCTTATTTAGGTAACGGAGTGATTCAGCGGTATCGACAAGCCCAGCCACACTTTCGGGTTCCCGATGCTTCTGACCATTGACGCAAACCTTGAGTCCGTCTCGGAGCTTGCTTACTCCGTTGCGGGATCTACTCAATGGGGTGGCCCCCTGAAATATTTCTGAATCCTGTGATTGTTCGGTCGTGAAAGCCTCGTTGGGTTTTGAGTTGGTTTTTCCGAGGTTGATCGAGCGTGTGTTGCTATTGGTGCACCCCGGCCGGGTAAAACTTTTTGAAAGCCGTGTCCGCGGATATGGACGACTTGGAGCACAGTATCTCGATCATAGACAAGCATAACTAAAGTTTACTGCTATAAATTTGACTTTATAATGACTAGTAATTAGCTTCACTATGATGGAATGGCTAAATAATACTGCCCACAATTGCTTGTTTGGAGTGTCGCTTGCGACCATTGTACCTGACTAGTAAGTATTGCAACTACAACGGAATAGCTGAGTAAAAGTACCAACCACTGCTGGGTTTTTGGGTTATCTCATGCTAAATGTATCTGACTAGTAATTGTTGCCACTATAACGGAATGGTTAACTAAAAGTGCCCACTGCTTACTTTATCAGGATGATACTCTACAGCTGACTAGTAATTGCTGCAACGATAACTGAATAAGTAAAACTGCCAACCGTGTGAGTTCCTCGGTTGACTTCCTCGATTGGTCTCGAGGGGGAAATACCAGGGTGGGTTTGTTTGGTGTTAGCTTCAGGTTGGATCCGAATAGGTCTTTCTTACCCCTCTCTGATTGCCGCTAGTTGTATCGAGTCTCTATAGGTTGTTTCAGTGCATGCTGCCGCTGCCGCTTCAGTCCACCATACCTATGTAGGCGAGGACATGAATTCTAGCCTCGCCGTGTCTTGGCCTCGATCTTGACGCTCCTCTTTTCCTTTGCCCTTTCGGCACCTTTTTGTTTAAGCAGGTTTGAGATCGGCCGTTAGCGGTTACCCTTCCGGCTTGTCTGGCGGGTTATGGGCGCCATTGGTTATTCTTGAGGCTCTTAGCCCCATTTGCTTCTTGTCCGTAGTCGGACGCTCTACCGTTCAAGGTGATTTGGATCTTGTATATTATACTGTATTCTTGACTCATGGAGTCTGTTATATATATATATATCTGCGTGGGTCCCATCGAGGACTGTTGTGTAATGTTATTACTTCGTTTTCCACCCGCACGAAAGTGCCTGGTGGGCACCTTTGAATCGTTTCTATGCGGGTTTGGCGGGTTTCGCTAAAACTTGCATAGGTCCGATTCTGAGGGTGTTACAGAGGACACGTCTTCCTCCTGGTCGCAGTCGACAAATTCACCAAGTGGATCGAGGCCATGCCGGTCACCAACCAGAAAGGCAAAACTGCCGTCAAGTTCTTCGAGTCTATTGTCTACAGGTTTGGCGTACCACACAGCATCATCACCGACAACGGATTGAACTTTATCTCCGAAGAATCCAGGACTTCTACGAAGGCCTTAGGATCAACATCACATATGCCTCAGTGGCACACCCGCAAACGAACGGGCAAGTGGAAAAGGCCAACGGCCTAATCGGCGCCGGCATCAAGAAGCGCCTCATGAGCTCACTCGAACAAAAAACTGGAAATTGGATGAAAGAGCTACCCTCCGTCCTGTGGAGCCTACGAACTACGCCAAACAGCTCCACCGGCTACACACCGTTCTTCATGGTACGGGCGAGCCGTGCTACCGGCAATCACGCCACCAGGCCCCGGGTCGTCGCCTATAGTGAAGCTGAATCCACTGCCTCGAAGGCTGTCGATACACTCGGCGAAGCACGGGATATAGCGGCTCGATCGGTGTACCAACAGTCTCCGCAACTACCGGCCGCCGGTGCGCAAGGTCGCCGTCGAAGGAGACCTCGTCTTGCGACTGAAGCAAAAGCGACCGAATAAATTCGAGTCGCCATGGGAAGGACCCTACGTCATCACCGAAGTCATCCCAGGTGGCGCCTATCGCCTCAATCACGTGGAGTCTGGAGTCGCATACTCCAACCCATGGAATATCTCGCACATGCGATGATTCTATCCGTAGCAACCTACCCCCTTCTTTTACTTTCAATAAGGCTTCCAGCCAAGGCTCCTCAGCCGAACAATGTACTTCCTCCATTACGATATAAATAAAGGTAAGTGTCTCGTCCCAAAACTTCGATTCACTATTTTCTGCAACTATATTACATGCTACAAACGCACTCGGGGGCTCCCCCCACCTCACGATTTCATCGACTGAGGACCAAACGTGTACACCTGAGTAGCTGACAACGTCAGGCAAACGAAAAGGACACGTACCCAATTAAAGCATTACGTGCTCACAAACAAACAAACCTTCGCAACAAAGGGCACAACACGTCCAGCCGAAATATACAAATTTTACATCTCTCTCTTTTTACAGGTACTACCTATGTTGAAGAATAACCTGGGCACGTAATGCGGACGCATGTCCCACTCGCCACCATCAGGGCGAAGAGGTGGCCCAGCAGCCACGGCAGCCAAATCCACATCAGGCCGGTGCAGCCTCACAAGAGACAACGCAACCTTCACTCCTGCGACAAGCTGCTGCCGCACCAACTCCTTGACATTGCTTACGTTCCGAAATTTCGACAGAAGACCCAAAACGTTTGTTGGCACGGCATCCAAAGGGAACATGACGTGTAGTACCGAGGAAAGCGATGTCTGTACTTGGCGGAGCACCCGCGAAACTTGATGAACACGATCCTGCACCGTCGCCAGGGCTATGGCGCGATCACGATCCATCCAGAAGAAGCCACCGGCCTCCATGTCCTGTTGAGTCAAGCAATTGACCCGAATAGCGACACGCTCCTTTTCTTCCCTCAGAGCAAGATTTGCACCTGCAGCAATCGGACAAAATGAGAGTAAGGCCAGCAGGCTCATCCGAAGACCAGAGCTATAGCTCGACCAAATAACAACTTACATTGCAGCTGCTCGGACAGCCGGACCAACTCCGCCATCAAGTACTCCTCTCTGGCTGCGCCACGATCCGCCTTGGACTTCCAAACGTCGGCATGACCGCGTAGCCCGAGCAACTCCCTCTCCAGACTGCGCACACGATCCCGAAGGAAAGTAAGCTGCGAGGAATCATCCAAGGATGGACGCAACGGCGTTGCGGATGGGGCGTCAACAGGGTCAGCACCCGAAGGAACCTAAAGCGGCAGCAAAAGAAAGGAACACAAACATTCAGCCAAGGATGGAGCACAACTCACAGGAATTCATTAAATATATAAAGCTACTACGTGGCACAAGGATGGTGTTCTTCAAGATATTTACAACAAAAATAGACTACAAACTAGCCTACGTTTACTACGCCTAAGATGCAGGACCCTGAGTCGCTTCGGAGCCAGACTGCCTAGCTTTGGCCCCACCCTGCTGCCGCAGTGCATACTCAGACAGCAAATCAATGAGCTTGGGCCCATATCGCCTGCAGCGAGCAGAATAGGCAGCAAAGGCTACCTCGGATCCATCCGCAGCCGTCGGCATCCGAGAAGTGATATGGGCAGATCGGCTCCGCTCCGGCCGCCATGGCCATCGCCCGGCCGACGGATGCGCCGATGCCCTTACGCTGCGTTTATACACGCGAGGCGCGGTGACAGAGCCTCGCGAGCATCCACATCGTCAAGGGCTGCGCCCCGGGACAAGCTCCTTGTAGAAGCGACCAAGGACCTCTTCGCCTTGGCGAGGAGTTGACGGCGATCTTTGCGGCGGTCTTGACGCCCGCGTGGCATCATCTAGAGCACTCCGTGCTCCGAGCACTGTGGTCGAACTCGATGCTGCGGTATACGAGAAAAAGAAGAAAAACATGAAGAAAAGCATAGAAGAAGACCGAAGAAAAGAAGAAAGTACAAAACTAGCACTCACCGAAATAGCCTTGGCGCAGCATGAGCTTCGCCACCTCTTTTTCGCGAGCAACCGTGGCCAGCTGCTCCTCACGATCTGCGGCTTCCTGCTGCAGACGCTCCTTCGCTTCGGCTGCATTAGTCAGCTCTAGCTCAAGGCGTTCTTTCGCACCAACGGCGGCTCCGGCCTTCTGCTCCGATTGACCAAGGCTCTTCTTGAGAGCGTCAACCTCACGGAGAGACTTGTTATGCTCCTCTGCATTCAAAACAAACAAATGTCAAAGAACTAAACCAGGATACATAAGAGAAAAGGCAGATAGATACCTTGAAGCTGCCGAAGGTTCGCCTCCAGCACTAGGCGCTCCTGCACCAGCCGCTTGGCCTCCTGCACAAAAGGCTGCAGAAAAAGAAATGGCAGTAAGAAAAGGGCTTGGGGGCTACGCCCAACACAAGGAGTAAAAACACTCAGGGGCTCCCCCCATGAGGCAGGAAAAACTTACATGCTCTGATGACGACCCCGAAGGACCGCCTGCGAAATTCTGAGGCACAACCACCTGCACCTCCTGCAACGGAGGATCCGGAGCCGCGCCACCCGAAGTCGCCACCATTTGAGGTGGAGGAGACACAATTTTCGACTCCCCCATCATCTCTAGTTCACCATCACTGGAGGAATCATGGGAGGATTGCCTGCATACAAACCAATCAGCACAAGTGCAAAAATCACGAAGGAAAAAAGACAACAGTACAACAAGAAAACTTACGAGCCCAATGCGCTCAGATCGAAGATAGGAGAATCCCTTCGGGCCCTCTTCTCCTCTTTCTTCTCTTCCTTCTTCTCCTCCTTCTTTTCTTCCTTCTTCCGCTTTGCTGGCGGGTGCAGCACGACAGCCCGCACAGGAATGGCAGGAAGGGGAGAGGAAGAACCTCCATGACCATCACTATGACGCTCAAGGCCCAGAGGGTTTCTAGGAGTCGGAGGAGTCGAGGCATCCGAAGACTCGCTGGAGCTCCGTGATCGCTTGCGCGTATGGTCCTCACTCGACTCGTCGGCATCCTCCACCGGAGATCGCGCCGACGGCAGCTCGGACACGGACTCAACCACTTCATTATCCGGGGCATTCGTATACCTTTCGGGCAACGGCGGTACCATGCCCGGCACTTTGAAGCTCTGCAAAATCAAAAGGAACTTTGTTAGCAAACAAAGGAAATACAAACACAACCGACAAAAGCACTACGTGCACAAATCTACACCTGCGGTACGGCCAACGTCGAAGAAAAGGGAGGGGTCAGCGACTTCCCCGGGATTTCTTCTCCGGCCTTGAACTTCAGCAGTGCGCGAAGGGCCCTGTCAAGATCCCCCTCGGAGATTTTCTCACTCGAAACCCTTGTCGGATCACGGCGCCCAGAATAAAGAAACATTGGGTGCGCCCTCGCTTGGAGAGGCTGCACCCGACGCTCAAGAAACGTCCGGATGATGTCCACGCCGTTCACCTCCTTCTCCGGAATCAGTTGGAGATCCTCCACCCGATGATAAAGGGCCTCTATCTCCGACACTTCACCGTCCAAGATTTGGTTTTTCCAGGATCTTTTCTTCTCAATCAATTGGGAGGGGTCAAAGGGAACAAGACCAAAATCTTGCCCGGGCACTCTGGTCGGATATAAAACCATCGCCTCCGCGATCTTGGACAAATTCGGACATGGAAAAGAAAAGAAGAAGATTGGGACTAAGGGAGATGATGCAACCCTCAATGGGATACACACCATCCGAACAGGCCGCTTTTCACGGAATAGAGCTTCGGAAGAGGCCAAAGTGCGACTCAATGCCAAGCCAGCACTGCAAAAGTGATAAAACACGCAATGTGGAGAAGAGGTGGGAGGCAGATGATGAAGCTGAATCCCATAGAAGAAGAGATCCACGAAGGAAGTCATGGACGGAAAAACCACACAAAACGAAGGCGAGAAACATGACCCGATACCCAGATGGGGGACGGGGGATTACCTCATTGCCAGGGAGTTTGACGGCCGCCGTATCTTGCGGGATCAGGCCCCGCTCGCGCAGTTTGCGGAGATCGCTCTCCCGCGTCTCTGATCGCCGCCAGCCACCATTGGTGACACGAGTAGCGGCGGTGCCCTTCTTTCCTTCGGCGGCGCTGGTCCCAACCGCAGATGAAGACTTCTTTGTTTTCCCCATCACGCTACGGCGGCGCCGGCGGTGCAAACGCAGAAAGCGGCGGAATATGGAAGAAATCCCAGCGAAGCAAGAATTGCTAGAGCACAAGAATGCAGTGAACAGATGAACTGGTGCGGTGAAAACAAACCACGGTTTCCCCCAATGATTATAACAGCGAAGACGACGCACGACAACCGTCCATCCAGAAGACCTAACGCCAACGGCAGATCTGGCCGTACACGTGTCAACATCACAACGAACCGTCATTACCACGCCGTCCACTACGCACGGAAATCGAGAGCGCGTAATTATCTCACGCGCGCGTGACGGTCAATTCAAAGTCAGCAAGTGGGACCCATGTTCGTCCGATCAAGTCATCTACGGCGTAGCGAGCGCTTGAGGTCATCGATCGTCAGCACTGATGTCATCAAAAGCTATACTAGCACCAACTACAATTCTTCGGCTCCACAGCTAAGAGCTAAGAGTACTCACTCGAATCTTCGATTCGACTAAATACTCGGGGGCTACTCCTATCAGGAGCGCTGGCCGCGCACCCGGAAGATGAATAACGACAAAGTATTTCTTCGAATCCTACGTCGAGTCTGCGACTCCACTACTGACTCGGGGGCTACTCCCATAGGGAGGATGGATTTAATCATCCAAAAAATTTTGAGTCCTACGGACCTAACAACCGAACAAATGCTTGAACTAAAGTCTCTGCTCGAGTCTACGACTCGAACAGACACTCGGGGGCTACTCCCATAGGGAGCGTTGGTCGCGCACCCTATGAATTCTTCGACTGTGATCTTTCGGATCAGCACGCAAAAACTTTTTGGCATCTCTGCCCCAACAAAACGCTGAGTGAGAAACGATCTCCTTGGCCACCCGAAACACCTCTGCGGTGACAAACATTCGGATGCTGTGTCCGCGACACAAAGATAAGACCTGCAGATATCATCTATCGGCCTGACAACGTACATGACTACGCTCTGCTAGTACAAATCCATGTCAACAGGCGTGATGAAAAATCCCGACGGACGCGTTGGGTACGTTAATTAAAATCATTGGAATTCCACTCCTGTAATTCCTCCGCGGCCTGAGTCGAATTGCCCCAGCATATGTTCCAGGTTCGAGTTGAGGGACTCGAACTTGAAGAAGATCGTGTTGTTTCGTCCTAAGACAGTTAACTGACCCTGATCCGTCGGGTGAGTCAGACACACGCGTCAACAATACCTACACACATATATTATTAAATACATAGTTGCACCCGAAAAATGGAAGAGTCCTCAGCCGAATCTACGATTCGACTGAACACTCGGGGGCTACTGACATGGTTATACCCTACGGATACGTAACTTCAGCATACCTGGTCCAGCCCAAGAAAGGCCCACAGCAGATATACGCTGGCCCATGAAGATTTTCGGGTGGCCAAGGCCCGTGACGCCTTCGGATCCTTGGAGAGCAAGACTAGCGTAGATAGGAAATTCAAAGGGGTAAAACCCTAAACTTGTAACCGACTAGGACTATGCCCGGGACCTGCCTAAGTCTATATAAAGGCCAGGAGGGCACGTCCTAGAGCTCTCGACTCATACTTTCGCACACACCTCCACGCCAGATCGAATCTGCGCACCCTGTAACCTTCGGTTCCGCCGTAATCAAGAGCAAACAAGCAGGAGTAGGGTTTTCCCTCCGGGGGCCTGAACCTGGGTAAATCTTGTGTCCCCTGGTTGCTTGTCTGTTAACCGTGCCACGATCTCCAGCATCCCCATCTTCTCCAAAATCCAAGTCCATAACAATGGGCATTGACGAGATTAAACCTCGTCAGCGCCTCTGCCTCTCTGCCCTAGCAAGGTTCCCCTCACCACCAGCTGGAGCGTTTGTGGCGTCTCCCCTCGCCAAGTGAGACCTCACCAGCGGGCAGCTTTCCCAACTACGCCCTCCTGAACTGTGACCTCACCGAAGGCAGCGGCGCCGGCATCCCTCATCCCAGTCTTTGTTTGCCATCCATTCTCCGACGCCGACGACCACCTCTGGTGAAGGGCATCTTGTTCTTTCACTTTTCCTCTTTGACCTGAGGTGGCAATCGATCCATGCCTTAATCAAAAAATCAATTGGTTCCGAGTTTTTTTAATTTCTGAATCGGAGTTGAGCTAGCTGTTGTAACCGTGTAATGTGAATTCTGCAAATGCATTGGCATACTATATCTCTGTAGGAACCAACTGAGTTCAGATGTAGGAACCAACTGAGTTCAGACTGTTATACAGGAACCAACTGAGTTCAGATGTCCACGTACATTCTACTATGTAGGAACCAACTCAATTTTTACTCAAGGAATCCTTCAGATGCTAGTTTTACTTTGTTAGTACTGATCTAATGCAACAAGTCACGGATGTTCTTAAACTTGTTGGACTATTTTGTTGACGATTCAATGAATATACATGTGAACTATTGATTTTTTTAGCATAGGTTATGGCAATTTTTTTCACCGACCTCCGAGCCAGCCGAGCTATGAGAATATTTTCTCATATATGTTGTACTCACTCTGACTCTATATTATTTGACTTAGATTCATCTAGATATGAATGTATCTTGTCAAGTTTTAGTGCTAGATACACCCATATCTAGACAAATTTAAGTCAAATAATATGAGTCTGAGGGAGTAATAATTCTCATATTCTAACTAGTTATGCTAGTTGACCATTGCATATTTTTTTTAAAAATGTTCGAACCTAAATAACCAACGGTTAACCGATTCTAATCTGATAACCTAATGGTTAAACCATTTTTCCCTTTTACATAAAATGGTAAAATAGGTTCGAGTCCGTTAGGGAAATGGTTAACCAAATCCCATCCTTAGCTAGGACGAATGGTTCATCTCTATAACCAAGATTGTTGAGATCCACTGTTGTCATTCCGTACAACTGGTCTATCTTTACCCCTTCCCCATTCAGGTTGACCCATTTGCAGTGAAACAAAGGGACCTTAAAAGAGACTCCATAGTCTAGTTCCCATATCTCCTCTATGTAACCATAATATGTGTCCTTTTGTCCATTCTCGTCTATTGCATCAAAGCGGACACCACTATTTTGGTTGGTGCTCTTTTTATCTTGGGCGATCGTGTAGAATGTATTCCCATTTATTTCGTACCCTTGGAAATTCAATACAGTAGAAGATGGTGACGCGGCCAACAAGTATAGCTGATCTCCAACAGTGGTGTCATTCAAGAGATGTGTCCGCATCCAACCACCAAAAGACTTCATGTGTTCATCTGTAATCCATGATTCAGGCTTCCCCGGGTTTTTGGAGCGTACAATATTCTTGTGTTCCTCGATATACGGAGCTGCCAAGGTGGAATTATGTAGAACTGTGTAGTGTGATTTAGTGAAAGAATCCCCGTCCCTACATATCATTGCTTTCTTTCCCAGCGTGCCTTTTCCACTTAGTCTTCCCTCATGCCGCGAGTCAGAAACACCAATCGGCTTAAGGTCAGGAATAAAGTCAACACAAAACTCAATGACCTCCTCTGTTCCATATCCCTTGGAGATGCTTCCTTACAGTCTATACGGTTATGAACATATTTCTTTAAGACTCCCATGAACCTCTCAAAGGGGAACATATTGTGCATAAATACCGGACCGAGAATGGCAATCTCTTCCACTAGGTGAACCAGGAGATGCGTCATAATATTGAAGAAGGATGGTGGGAACACCAATTCAAAACTAACAAGACATTGTACCACATCCTTCTGTAACCTTGGCAGAATATCTGGATTGATTACCTTCTGAGATATTGTATTGAGGAATGCACACAGCTTCACAATGGGTACTCGAACATTTTCCGGTAGAAGCCCCCTCAATGCAATCGGAAGCAACTGCGTCATAATCACGTGACAGTCATGAGACTTCAGGTTTTGGAAATTTTTCTCTGCCATATTTATTATCCCCTTTATATTAGATGAGAAGCCCGATGGCACCTTGATACTGTAAAGGACTTCAAAAAAGATTTCCTTCTCTTCTTTGGTAAGAGCATAGCTGGCACGACTTAAGTGACGCCCTTTATCCGTCTTGTTATCTGTATGCATGTTCTTTGGGTCTTTCATAATTTGTTGGTCCTCCCGTGCTTCTGGTGTATCTTTTGTCTTCCCATACATGCCTAGGAATCCTAGCAGGTTCACGCAAAGATTCTTCGTCACGTGCATCACGTGGATTGAAGAGCGCACACGCAGGACTTTCCAATATGGCAGCTCCCAAAATATAGATTTCTTCTTCCACATGGGTGCGTGTCCTGTAGCGACATCGTTCGGAACTGATTGACCGCCGGGAACCTTTCCAAAGATTAATTCTATGTCCTTGACCATACCAAATACATTATCACCAGCAGGGAGTTCAGGCTTCTTCCGGTGATCTGCCTCACCTTTGAAATGCTTGCCTTTCTTTCTTACGGGATGATTGGTCGGAAGAAATCGTCGATTCGCCAGATACACAACCTTCTTGCATTTATGCAAATATGTACCTTCAGTCTTATCTAAATAGTGGGTGCTTATATCCCTTGTTTGTCTATCCTGAAAGGTTACTAAGAGCAGGCCAATCATTGATGGTTACGAATAACAACCCTCGTAGATCAAATGGCTCCTGTTTGTTCTCATCCCACGCACGTACACCTGGTTTGCCCCACAACTGTAAGAGTTCTTCAACTAATGGCCTAAGGTACACATCAATGTCGTTGCCCGGTTGCTTCAGGCCTTGGATGAGCACTGGCATCATAATGATCTTACACTTCATGCACAACCAAGGAGGCAGGTTGTAGATACATAGAGTCACGAGCCAGGTGCTGTGACTGCAGCTCTGCTACCCAAAAGGATTCATGCCATCCGTACTTATACCAAACCATAAGTTCCTTGCGTCACCTGCAAAGTCTGGGAAGTCTCTCTCGATTTTTCTCCACTGTGACCCATCAGCAGGGTGTCTCAACTTCCCGTCTTTCTTACGGTCTTCTTTGTGCCATCGCAACAACCTGGCATGCTCTTTGTTTCTAAACATGCGTTTCAACCTTGGTATTATAGGAGCATACCACATAACCTTAGCAGGAACCCTCTTAGGAGGGCTCTCCCTCAACATCACCGAGGTCATCTCGTCGATCTTATACCGCAACACATTGCATAGGGCATTTATCTAAATTCTCATACTCCTTACCGCGGTAGAGGATGCGATCATTAATGCATGCATGTATCTTTTGCACATCTAATCCCGGAGGAGAGTCTTCTTTGCTTAGTAGGTACTCTCGAAGTTCGTTATGTTTTGGAAACTTGGCTTCATTATTTTCAGCATCTTTTCAAATGAGGAGTCGGTTAGACCACTCGCCTTCCATCGCAACAATTCCGATTGTGGTACCGAGCTTTGTGCCGCCATCTTCACAATTTGGGTACAACAATTTCTTGTGATCTTCTAACATGCCCTCTAACTTCAACTTCTCATTTTCTGTTTTACAGTCTCGCTTTGTATTAGAAATGACCCTACCAAGTTCATCAGCCGGCTCATCTGATGCCCGTTCTTCACCTCTTTCCTCTCCATTGTCTTCCATTGCAGTATCACTGTATTCAGGAAACATATGATGATAGTTGTTATCATCATCTTCTTCTTCACCATCTTCCATCAAAACCCCTCTTTCCCCGTGCTTCGTCCAGCAATTATAGTTGGGCATGAAACCTTTCATAATCAGGTGGTCGCGAATGATTTTCGAGGAAGAGTACTCCTTGTTGTTCCGACATTGAACACATGGACAACGTATAAAACCATTCTCTTTGTTTGCCGTAGCCACATCGATAAATTTATCCACGCCTTTCATATACCCGGCTACGCGCCGGTCACCGTACATCCATTCCCGACCGTTCATCTGCATCATATAAGTAAGTTTATCAAAAAACAGGACATCATAAATAGTGAAATGACCAATTCACATCGACACATGCATTGTCTCAATGACAGAGAAAAGATAAGATTGCTAACCTCGATCGAGGGAAATAAAGAGGAGAAAGCTCAAGTGCGTCTCAGACACCTTCTATATTTTTGTTCTATGAGAAATTGAACGGGATTATTCACTCAAACATTTCATCAAACACCTTCAATGCATGCATGGAAGATAAAAAACTAGCACACCCCTCACACCTTCCACCAAGAGAAAAACAGAGTGGAGGCAGAGGGGGCTGGGGCGTTGCATTTATAGAGGGCGGGAGAATACGTCCCGGTTGGAGCCAGCAACCGGGACTAAAGGTGTGTGCCACGCCACGTGGTTGTGGCCAAACCTTTAGTCCCGGTTGCTGGCTCCAACCGGGACGTATGCCCCTGTGGCATCCCGCAAAACCACTACTAGAAAATCGCGTTGAATTTGTGCATTGCATCGTCATCATCATGCATAGTTTGCATAAAACTATTTTTGCAAAGCCCGTGTTGTTTTTCTAAACGCCCCTCTTTATTCAAACCTCAAAACCGGGTCCCCGGAATATTTTGGTTTGCCCGATATCGGGTTGCAAAAACTTTGTTTGAAATAAATAAAATATTTAATTTATTTTAGTAGGGGCAGTCGAACGGGCCAACCCGACCCGAACGACCACCCCTGTTTTTAAAACGGTCCAGCTGAACCCGCCCTTCTAATCCTATTCCCACCTAAAACTCTACCCATCCCTCCCAACCACATCACCCTGGCCAACCAGACGCTGACACCTCACCCCTCCTCTCCTCCCACCCAATCAAGTGCTGCCACGTGGCCCTCAACCCTGCCTCACAGCCCACACCCCACCTGGTCCACACTCACGCACACACACACCTGCCCTTGAGACCCACCACAGACCACTTTGTCCCCGCGCCAGGCCACCAACCGCGTGCGCCTCCCCCAGCCTCTCCTTCCCCGCGCGCTACCCTCTTCTCCGAGCGCCTCCACGCCTCCGTCCCTACCTCCGGCGGCAGCCACCATGACCCTCCGGTGCTCCTCCAACCACCGCGCTCGTTTGCCGAGCCTCCCCTCCTCTCCTCCTTCGCCGCGCCTTCCCTCCTCCCGGTCCCCAGCGCCGCCTCGCGTGCGCCGGCAACCGCCGCCGCGCTCCTCCCGCCGTCGCCAGGTCCGCCGCCCGCGTCGCCAAAATCGCCGCCGCCGCGCTTCGCCAAAGGCCGCCTCGCGTTCGCCAGCGCCAGCAAGCCTCCACCCGCCTCCTGAGCCGCCCAGCTCGCGCCGCCGTTCCCCTCATCGCGGCCGCCTCCGGCCCGCATCCGCCCTTGCGCCCGCCGCCCGTCGTCGGCTGCTCTCGCGCGCCCAGTGCTCTGTCGCTGAGCCACCCGCGTCTCCCCGGGCCTCCCCAGCCTCCAGCGGCCGCGCTCAGCTCGAGCCCTGCAGCGCCGCTCCCTCCTCACCGCGTTCAGCCCGCCACCGCTGCCAGACGCGCGCGCCCTCGGCGACCGTCGGCCTCGTCCCCTGCTAGCTCGCTCCGGCCGCCGCCTCGCTCTGACCGTCGTCTCCCTGGCGTGAGCGCCGCCAAGAGTCGCCGTCCCTTCTGCAGCGCTCCTCGGCTCCGTCGTCGGGTGCCGTGACCGCCGTCCCGTGTCTCTGCGCCGCGGACGTCCTCGGGTACCGGTGTTGCATCCTCGGCTGTTGCTGCGAGTACCGTTGTACCCGGTGACCAAGGCCAAGTTCTTCCGTTTGACAAGCGCGACAAGTCGGACAAGGCCATCGGTGTTGAACAAGTCCTCATCCCACTGAACCTAGTGGAAATACACGGCCATCCTCGACACCGGCAATTGAAGATTAACCGCCAGAGTCTTCATCTCGGAACCTCAAGATCGTCACCACCCGAAGTGTTCCGCCAAGATCGCCATCGACAATGGAACCAAGACCGGACCCGGTGGCTTTTGCTGGACCATCAACAAGATCGACCATGGAACGCCATGAATGAGACCCTGGATCCAAAGACCACATGCGCGGCAAGTTCTCCTTTTCCGGATGTGATGCTCAAGAACCCGGACAGTGAAGACACCGACGCGAACGCCAAGTACTTTCCCCCGGACGCCAAGTCCGACCCGAGGACCGCGAGTCCGACAAGATCTGCGCAACGACAAGAACGGCGCCGCCCAAAACGAACCCGATGCGTCCCGGCACCGAACCAAGTCCTGCTTCCCGGATTGCCGAGGTCACCGACACAGGACAACAAGACCTACCCCCGACCCGAGACCCTAACCCCGGATCCGAGAACGGAACCGTCGACCCCTGGACCCAGAGACCGACCCCGAACCCCGGAACCCAAGATCGTCGAGCCCCCTCTGATGTGTGACCCCTTTTCCTCGAACCCTATTTTATAACATAACAACTTGTTGCATAATTAATTGTCATCTCGCATGCACATGTGGTTTGGGGGCCTTACGCCGATTCACCTAATAATTAAACATGGGGCCCATATGCGGGCAAATCTAGTCTCATATCGGCCTCATTTAAACTTGTGTAGCGAACCGGCATCTTATCTTGCCTTGTTTTAACAACATTTAAATTGCGGGGGTTCTAAACAACTTGAATCACTTGATTAATTGTCGGGACCCCGGTTCCACTTGATATGACCTAATTGCATCGCACCCTTGCCATGTCATCCATCATGCATGCATCATGCCGATCTTCTGCCGTGTATTAAATATTGCATCCGGTGTTTCTTCTAGTGTTTTGCTTCTTCGCGGATAAGGCCGTTGAGTTGATGTGAGTGTCGCCCCGATCTTCGGTTGAACCCTTCGACAATGTTTTCAGGCAAGCATATCCCCCTTTCTACTTATCTTACTTTTATAGTCTTTATTCCCTCCTGTTGATCTATTGCTATCTGTGTTGCGATGCTTTAGTTCCCGTACCCGTGATATTCCCTGCAGCCGTATATTGCCTTGGACACATCCTATTACCTGTTGTTTGGTAGATAGTTGGACTTGCGTGTCGTAGTTGCTTGCTCAAGTGCTGAAGTGTGTCATCATATGCCACAGTTGCTGATGTATTGCCGCATGTTGATGTTGGAGATGATTCTAGTTTTACTTATCGTCACTTTAATTTCTGTTTAACAACTAAAATTGAAATAAGCAGAGGCATCGGTGGGTGATAGATAATATTTGGTTTCGAGGCATACTTGTGTCCCATAAGACCCGAGTACTTGATACATTCCTTGATTTTTGCTCGCTATCCACATCCGGAGGTATATGGGACCCCACGAGCGAGCTTGATTCATTCTTATTTCTTGGGGCCACAAACTAGTTTGAGGTTTTATTTACGATCCTGTACTTATGCCATGCTACTACTGTATTTAAATTGTGCGTCTGCTGCTTGTCTGTTTAGGAAGGCGGAGTGATTACGGTATCGACACCCGAGTTTTCGGGTTCCCGATCGCTTCTGACCATTGGCGCTAACCTTGAGGCCGTCTGGCTAGCTTACTTGTTGGTTCTACTCAAAGGGTGGCCCCGAAATATTTCTGAATCTTGTGATTGTTCAGTCGTGAAAGCCTCGTTGGGTTTTGATTTGGTTTTCGAGGTTGATCGGCGTGTGTTGCTATTGGTGCACCCGGCGGGTAAAACTTTCTGAAAGCCGTGTCGCGGATATGGACGACTTGGAGCACGATATCTCGATCATAGACAAGCATAACTAAAGTTTATTGCTATAAATTTGACTTTATAATGACTAGTAATCAGCTTCACTATAATGGAATGGCTAATTAATACTGCCCAACTGCTTGTTTGGCGTGTAAACGCGACCATTGTACTGACTAGTAAGTATTGCAACTTCAACGGAATGGCTGAATAAAAGTACCAACAATGCTTTGGGTTTTGGGTTTATCTCATGCTATCTGTGTCGATTAGTAAATGTTGGAACTATAACGGAATGGTTAACTAAAAGTGCCCTTGTTTACTTTATCGGGATGATTATCTAAACGACTAGTAATTGCTGCAACAATAATGAATAAGTAAAGCGCCAGCGGTGTGAGTTCCTCGGTTGACTTCCTCGTTTGGTCTCGAGAAACACCGGGATGGGTTTGTTTGGTGTTAGCTTGAGTTGGATCCGGGTAGGTCCTCCTCACCCCTCTCGATAACCGCCGGTTGTATCGAGTCTCTATAGGTTGTTTAGTGCATCTTTGCCTGCCTTGATCCACCATACCTATGTGGCGAGGACCGCGAATTCTAGCCTCGTGTCTTGGCCTCGATCTTGACGCTCCTTCTTTTTCCTTTGCCCTTTGTCGGCACCCCTTTTGTTTAAGCAGGTTTTGAGATCGACGTCGTTAGCAGGGTTACCCTTCCGGCTTGGCCTGGGCAGGGTTATGGACGGCATTGGTTATTCTTCAGGGCTCTTAGCCCCATTTGCATCTTGTCCGTAGCTGGACGCTCTATCGTTTTCAAGGTGATTTGGATCTTTGTATAATATATCTGTATTCTTGGCTCTTTGAGTCGCTGTTATATATATATCTGTTCTGTGGGTCCCATCGAGGACTGTTGTGTAATGTTATTACTTCGTTTTCCACCCGCACGAACGTGCCTGGTGGGCACCTTTGAATCCTTTCTATGCGGGATTGGCGAATTTTGCTCAAACTTGCATAGGTCCGATTCTGAGGGTGTTACAGAGTGGTATCAGAGCTCAGCAGTTGCGATACCCCACGAGTCCAGCCTGTAGGATAACCTAGCTAACGGCCGAAGTAGAGTGTCAAAACTATTTTTGCAAAATCGGTTGGATAGTTCTGATTAGGTCTGATTTTACTCCTTACCCCTCTGCTATTCTCCTCTTATCTCGACGTGTTTTGAATCCGCTCTCTTCTCTCTCTCTTCGAGTCCAGGATTTCTCGTGGTTGGGTTTCCGTCGTACCTTCAGGGTTTCTCTTTCTCCCCTTTTGTAACGGAGGTGCTACGATCATCAATCTGCAACTTGTCTGTTGTGCCCTACATCCGATCTTTTGTTCTTGAGATCTTTATCCCTATGTGTTCCTTGCTGGATAGCAGTGTCGTTGAAAAACATATGAGAAGGACGAGCTTTGGTGAAGTTGGAGTCGACCTTGAGCATGTGTTGTTCAGGCCAATGGAACCATCGCGAAACCTAATCCTTGTGTCTTTCATACGTATTCTGCTGGCAACATTCCTTTGTTCGGGATACCACCTATAAAGATCTTCAGTCTAAATCCCGAGAGTTGAGTTGCCTGATTCTCCTACCCATGTATAGCGTGATAGTTTGGGTCCGGGATGGACTGATCACCCTACTCGACTCTTACTGTTCGCTTGGTACATCGAACTGGTGGATCAATGTAACTTCTCCCTCTTCTAATGGAAGTTAGAGGTGGCTTTATCGTTTGATACCTCTACCTTCGTCCTTTGTTTCTCCGGAGTGTTCTCTCGACGAACAGGAACAACGACCCTTTGTTGGTGGTGTCGCCGAGTCCCAGATGAAGAAGGAAACCTCGTTAGTGGTGTCGCGAAGATCTACATGATGCGAGAAGATTCAGATCGCCGACCCTTCCTTCCGGTACCATGAGGCGGATCTCGAGGGCGAGATCCATTGTTAGTGGTGTCGAATTGTGGCATCCCGCAAAACCACTACTAGAAAATCACGTTGAATTTGTGCATTGCATCGTCATCATCATGCATAGTTTGCATAAAACTATTTTTGCAAAGCCCGTGTTGTTTTTCTAAACGCCCCTCTTTATTCAAACCTCAAAACCGGGTCCCCGGAATATTTTGGTTTGCTCGATATCGGGTTGCAAAAACTTTGTTTGAAATAAATAAAATATTTAATTTATTTTAGTAGGGGCAGTCGAACGGGCCAACCCGACCCGAACGACCACCCCTGTTTTTAAAACGGTCTAGCTGAACCCGCCCTTCTAATCCTATTCCCACCTAAAACTCTACCCATCCCTCCCAGCCATATCACCCTGGCCAACCAGACGCTGACACCTCACCCCTCCTCTCCTCCCACCCAATCAAGTGCTGCCACGTGGCCCAGCCAGCTCCCTCAACCCTGCCTCACAGCCCACACCCCCACCCTGGTCCACACACTCATGCACACACTACACGCACGACCTTTACACACCTTGCTGGGACCCACCACAGACCACTTTGTCCCAGCCAGCCACCAACGCGTCGCCTCCCCCAGCCTCTCCTTCCCCGCGCGCTACCCTCTTCTCCGAGCGCCTCCACCGCCTCCGTCCCCTACCTCCGGCGACCGCCGGCAGCCACCGCGACCCCTCCCAGTGCTCCTCCAACCACCGCGCTCGTTTCCGTGCCCGAGCCTCCCCTCCTCTCCTCCCACTCGCGCCGCCCCTCACCTCGGTCCCAGGCGCGCCTCGCGCCTGGCTCAACAGCCGCCCGCCGCTCCCCTCCCGCCAGCGTCGCCAAGGTCGCGTCGCCAAAATCGCCCGCCCGGCCTTCGCCAACGGCCGCCTCGCGTTCGCCAACGGCGCCAGCCTCCACCCGCCTCTGAGGCCCAGCTTCGCGCCGTTCCCCTCATCGCGGCCGCCCCTCCGCCCAGATCCGACGCCACGCGCCCGTCGCCGCCGTCGTCGGCTTCGCCGCCGCCCGGTGCTCGTCGGCTGAGCCACCGCGTCTCCGGGCCTCCAGCCTCCAGCGGCCGCGCTCGGCTCGAAACCTGCGGCGCCGCTCCTCTCACCAGCGTTCAGCCGCCACCGCTGCCAGACGCGCCCTCGGCGACCGTCGGCCTCGTCCCCCTGCTTCGCTCCGCCGCCGCCTCGCCGTCGTCTCCTGCGTGAGCGCCGCCAAGAGTCGCCGTTCTGCAGCTCCTCGGCTCCGTCGTCGGGTGCCGTGACCGCCGTCCGTGTCTCTGCGCGCGGGCGTCCTCGGTACGGTGTTGCATCCTCGGTATTCTTGTGAGTACCGTTGTACCCGGTGACCAAGGCCAAGTTCTTCCGTTTGACAAGCGCGACAAGTCGGACAAGGCCATCGGTGTTGAACAAGTCCTCATCCCACTGAACCTAGTGGAAATACACGGCCATCCTCAACACCGGCAATTGAAGATTAACCGCCAGAGTCTTCATCTCGGAACGTCAAGATCGTCACCACCCGAAGTGTTCCGCCAAGATCGCCATCGACAATGGAACCAAGACCGGACCCGGTGGCTTTTGCTGGACCATCAACAAGATCGACCATGGAACGCCATGAATGAGACCCTGGATCCAAAGACCACATGCGCGGCAAGTTCTCCTTTTCCGGATCTGATGCTCAAGAACCCGGACAGTGAAGACACCGACGCGAACGCCAAGTACTTTCCCCCGGACGCCAAGTCCGACCCGAGGACCGCGAGTCCGACAAGATCTGCGCAACGACAAGAACGGCGCCGCCCAAAACGAACCCGATGCGTCCCGGCACCGAACCAAGTCCTGCTTCCCGGATTGCCGAGGTCACCGACACAGGACAACAAGACCTACCCCCGACCCGAGACCCTAACCCCGGAGCCGAGAACGGAACCGTCGACCCCTGGACCCAGAGACCGACCCCGAACCCCGGAACCCAAGATCGTCGAGCCCCCTCTGATGTGTGACTCCTTTTCCTCGAACCCTATTTTATAACATAACAACTTGTTGCATAATTAATTGTCATCTCGCATGCACATGTGGTTTGGGGGCCTTACGCCGATTCACCTAATAATTAAACATGGGGCCCATATGCGGGCAAATCTAGTCTCATATCGGCCTCATTTAAACTTGTGTAGCGAACCGGCATCTTATCTTGCCTTGTTTTAACAACATTTAAATTGCGGGGGTTCTAAACAACTTGAATCACTTGATTAATTGTCAGGACCCCGGTTCCACTTGATATGACCTAATTGCATCGCACCCTTGCCATGTCATCCATCATGCATGCATCATGCCGATCTTCTGCCGTGTATTAAATATTGCATCCGGTGTTTCTTCTAGTGTTTTGCTTCTTCGCGGATAAGGCCGTTGAGTTGATGCGAGTGTCGCCCCGATCTTCGGTTGAACCCTTCGACAATGTTTTCAGGCGAGCATCTCCCCCTTTCTACCTATCTTACTTTTATAGTCTTTATTCCCTCCTGTTGATCTATTGCTATCTGTGTTGCGATGCTTTAGTTCCCGTACCCGTGATATTCCCTGCAGCCGTATATTGCCTTGGACACATCCTATTACCTGTTGTTTGGTAGATAGTTGGACTTGCGTGTCGTAGTTGCTTGCTCAAGTGCTGAAGTGTGTCGTCATATGCCACAGTTGCTGATGTATTGCCGCATGTTGATGTTGGAGATGATTCTAGTTTTACTTATCGTCACTTTAATTTCTGTTTAACAACTAAAATTGAAATAAGCAGAGGCATCGGTGGGTGATAGATAATATTTGGTTTCGAGCCCACTTGTGTCCGTAAGACCCCGAGTACTTGATACATTCCTTGATTTTTGCGCTATCCACATCCGGGAGGTATATGGGACCCCCAGGCGAGCTTGATTCATTCTTATTTCTTGGGGCCACAAACTAGTTTGAGGTTTTATTTACGATCCTGTACTTATGCCATGCTACTTTACGTATTTAAATTGCGAGTAACGCTGTACTTTAGGAAAGGCGGAGTGATTACGGTATCGACACCCGAGTTTCGGGTTCCCGATCGCTTCTGACCATTGGCGCTAACCTTGAGGCCGTCTCGAAGCTAGCTTACTTCGTTGCGGGTTCTACTCAAAGGTGGCCCCTGAAATATTTCTGAATCTGTGATTGTTCGATCGTGAAAGCCTCGTTGGGTTTTGATTTGGTTTTCCGAGGTTGATCGAGCGTGTGTTGCTATTGGTGCACCGGCCGGTAAAACTTTTCGAAAGCCGTGTCATGGATATGGACGACTTGGAGCCGATATCTCGATCATAGACAAGCATAACTAAAGTTTATTGCTATAAATTTGACTTTATAATGACTAGTAATCAGCTTCACTATAATGGAATGGCTAATTAATCGCCCAAATCGCTTGTTTGGCGTGTAAACTGCGACCATTGTACCTGACTAGTAAGTATTGCAACTACAACGGAATGGCTGAATAAAAGTACCAACAACTGCTGGGTTTTGGGTTTATCTCATGCTATCTGTATCTGATTAGTAAATGTTGCAACTATAACGGAATGGTTAACTAAAAGTGCCCACTGTTTACTTTATCAGGATGATTATCTAAACCTGACTAGTAATTGCTGCAACAATAACTGAATAAGTAAAACTGCCAACGGTGTGAGTTCCTCGGTTGACTTCCTCGTTTGGTCTCGAGGGGGAAACACCAGGATGGGTTTGTTTGGTGTTAGCTTCAGGTTGGATCCGGGTAGTAGGTCCTCCTCACCCCTCTCTGATAACCGCCAGTTGTATCGAGTCTCTATAGGTTGTTTAGTGCATGCTGCCGCTGCCGCTTCAGTCCACCATACCTATGTAGGCGAGGACCGCCGAATTCTAGCCTCGCTATGTACTGGCCTCAGTACTGACGCTCCTTCTTTTTCCTTTGCCCTTTGTCGGCACCCCTTTTGTTTAAGCAGGTTTTGAGATCGACGTCGTTAGCAGGGTTACCCTTCCGGCTTGGCACAGGGGTTATGGACGCCATTGGTTATTCTTCAGGGCTCTTAGCCCCATTTGCATCTTGTCCGTAGCTGGACGCTCTATCGTTTTCAAGGTGATTTGGATCTTTGTATAATATATCTGTATTCTTGACTCTTTGAGTCGCTGTTATATATATCTGTTCTGTGGGTCCCATCGAGGACTGTTGTGTAATGTTATTACTTCGTTTTCCACCCGCACGAAAGTGCCTGGTGGGCACCTTTGAATCGTTTCTATGCGGGATTGGCGAATTTTGCTCAAACTTGCATAGGTCCGATTCTGAGGGTGTTACCTTACCTGGGACGCATGCCTCGGCCCGTGCCGCTCGAGCCGGGCAGCGTGCGGCATTAGTCCCGGTTGGTGGCGCAACCGGGACTAATGCTCTTAGGGGGCGCGAACGGATGGCCCTTTTTCCACTAGTGATGGTATAAACCCTATTACGAACTAATGAGATATGATAATAACTCTCTTTATTATTTTCCTCTAGGACATATCTCCAACAATATTAACTTTGATAAGTGCGAGGTTGTTCCACTAGGGTTCTCTCGTAAGACCAGCAGAGGATAGACGACAACCTCAATTGTTTGCTCACCTTGTTCCCTATTACATACCTAGGGATGCCGATTCATGACAATAGTATCCTGGTCAGAGATCTGGAACCCCTTGTTGGCAGAGTTAGATCGAGAGTTGAACCATGGTGTGGCAGGTTTACATCGTAACATAGAAATACTATCGTGGTCGACTCCTGCTTATCTAGCCTCCATATGTATGTGATGGGCCTTTATCTACTGTAGGGGGGTACACAATTCGTTTGATAAGGAATTGTCATGCTTCTTCTAGGAATACCCAAAGGACTGACAAAAGTATCAAATGGTAAAATGGACAAATATTTGCGCCCCCAGGAGCTTGGGGGTATAGGCATTTTAGCTTATGACTCTTCAAGAAGAACCTAATGCTAAAATGGGACTGACAGATCCTAAAAGACGACGGTGGACTTTGTCTCCAACTTATCATGGCCAAATATTTTAGGGTACGTCCACTACTAGACTGCGATCGCCGGGACGACTCCTAGTTCTGGCATTCTATCAAGGAGATCAAACATGGGATCTGCATAGGGATCACCTTCTCTGTAGGGAATGGAGAAGGTACCCTATTTTGGATGGATCCATGGCTCTGGGACTACCCGTGCAGGAGGTGTATCCTAGGATCTTCGCAATTTTCTGTAACACATCACTTAGGGTAGCCACCATGGCCCAGGAGGGGACATGGAACATCTCGTTCCGTAGAAACTTTGGCCCGGAGGAAACCGAGGCGTGGATAGAGCTTAGGGAGAGTCTACTGACCGCACTCGCAAACATAGATGATAGTGTCTCGTGGATCCTAGCCCTCTCGGGGGTCTTCACGGTTAGTTTCGCCTACCAGCCCTATTCAGAGCACAGGTTCTACCTTGGACCAAACACTTACGTAAGGCCCCGATTCCCCTGAAGACAAAGATATTCCCATGGCAACTTCTATGAGATCGGCTTCCTTCTGGGTTCGATGTTGTGAAACAACATGGGCCAGGGGATGGGTTATGTCTATTACTTGGGATCCTCGAGTCGGGATCCACATAATGTTCACCTGTCCCTCAACTCGGTTCGCCTATGGAATTTTACTAGAGAAGCTTTGGGCCCAGATTGGAAGGCCCAAGATCTTAGTGAATTTCTAGAGGCCCGGGCGAACCAAGAGGGGAAGGGGCACTAGTGGAAACGAGGCCTTTTGTTGATCCAGAAAAAGGGATTTAAAACCGGTTCTTCTACGAACCGGTGTTAAAGGGGGGCCGTACCAGCGTGGCCCCTGCGGCAAAAAAGGAGCCCCCCTTTAACACCGGTTCATGCCACGAACCGGTGTTAAAGGACCTACAGCGATGGCAGTCTCTTTAACACCGGTTCGTGGCATGAACCGGTGTTAAAGGGGGAGGCTATATAAGACACCACCCGCAGCCCACACACACCCACTCTTCCATTTTTTCACTATCTCATTTTGGAGCCTAGCAAGAGGGTGTGAAGAGTGCTAGTTTGTGTTTTTTTATATGCACAAGAGGTGTTCGGTGAAATGCCCGAGAGCTCAAAATAAGTTTTCTTGTTGCTCTTTTCGTCTCGGTCGAGGTCGGCAACTATCCTTTCATGTGTCATTGATGTACTATATATAAATGGTCATCTCCCTATTAATTTTCGATATATACTACATATTAAGGCAGATGAACCGGCAATGGATGTACGGTGACCTCCGCACTTCCGAGTACATTACGGGCCTCCAAAATTTCATCGTTGTGGCTATTGCAAACCGTGGTCACAATGGTTTTATGTGATGTCCGTGTGTTCACTATCAGAACAAGAAAGACTACTCAAATACCAGAACCATTCACGCCCACCTGCTTCGATCCGGTTTCATGCCCAGCTATAATTGTTGGACCAAGCACGGAGAAAAAGGGGTTGTGATGGAAGACAACGAAGAAGAAGAGGATGATGACAACTATCATAATATGTATCCTGAATATGATGATACTGCAATGGGGGTAGATAATGAAGATCAAGAGGGAGCAGATGGGCCCACTGATGACGATCTTGGTCGGTCCATTACTGATGCAAAGGAAGAATGTGAAACTGAAAAGGAGAAGGAGAAGCTGGAGCAGATGTTAAAGGATCACAAAACATTGTTGTATCCAACTTGCGAAGATGGCCACAAAAGCTAGGTACCACCTTGGATTTGCTGCAATGGAAGGCGAGAGAATGGTGTGACCGACGCATTTTCAAAGTTGTTGGTAAAATGAAGAATCTTCTTCCAAGAAATAATGAGTTTTCCAACAGTACATACCAAGCAAAGAAGGTTGTGCCCTCTAGGATTAGGCGTGCGAAGATACATGCTGCATTAATGATTGCATCCTCCACCGCGGTGAGAAGTACGAGAATTTGGATGCATGCCTGTATGCCTTTGCTGATATAAGATCGAGGCAGACGATCCTGGCGTTATTGAGGGCGAGGCCCCTAGGAAGAAGGTTCCCGCCAAGGTTATGTGGTATGCTCCTATAATACCACAGTTAAAACGTCTCTTCAGAAATAAAGAGCATGCCAAGTTGTTGCGATGCCACATGGAAGACCGTAAGAAAGACGCGATGTTGAGACACCCCGCTGATGGGTCAAAGTGGAGAAAAGTCGAGCGAGAGTACCCGGACTTCGCACGTGACGCAAGGAACTTAAGGTTTGGTCTAAGTACAGACGGCATGAATGATTTTGGTGAGCAGAGCTACAGGCATAGCACCTGGCCTGTGACCCTATGTATCTATAACCTTCCTCCTTGGTTGTGTATGAAGAGGAAATTCATTATTATGCCAGTGCTCATCCAAGGCCCGAGGCAACCCGGCAACGACATTGATGTGTACCTAATGCCATTAGTTGAAGAAGTTTTACAGCTGTGGGCCAAACCAGGTGTACGTATGTGGGATGAGCACAAAGGGGAGCCATTTGACCTACGAGCATTGCTTTTCGTAACCATCAATGATTGGCCTGCTCTTAGTAATATTTCAGGGCAGACAAACAAGGGATACAATGCATGCACACACTGTTTAGATGAGACTGAAAGTGTATATTTGGATAAATGTAAGAAGGTTGTGTACCTAGGGTATCGCCAATTTCTTCTGAACCTGCATCCAGTAAGAAAGAAAGGCAAGCATTTCAAACGTCTGGCAGAACCCCGGAGGAAGCCTGTCCTCCGTACCGGTGAGGAGGTATTTGGTATGGTCAAGGACCTAGAAGTAATCTTTGGAAAAGGTCCTGGCAGTCTATCTATTCCGAATGACGATGCCGGACACGCACCCATGTGGAAGAAGAAATCTATATTTTGGGACCTACCCTATTGGAAAGTCTTAGAGGTCCGCTCTTCAATCGACGTGATGCACATGACGAAGAATGTTTGCGTGAACCTGCTAGGCTTTCTATGAGTGTATGGGAAGACAAAAGATACACCGGAAGCACGGCAGGACCAACAACGTCTGAAAGCCCCTGAAGAGCCTATGCATCCTGAGAACGAGAAGGGTAAACGATGCCACTTAACTCCTGCCAGCTACGCTCTTACCAAAGCAGAGAAGGAAATCTTTTTTGAATGTCTGAGCAGTATCAAGGTCCCGTCTGGATTCTCGTTGAATATAAAGGGAATAATAAATATGGCAGAGAAAAAATTCCAAAACCTGAAGTCTCATGACTGCCACGTGATTATGACACAATTGCTTCCGATTGCATTGAGGGGGCTTCTACTTGAAAATGTTCGAGTACCCATTGTGAAGCTATGTGCATTCCTCAATGCAATATCTCAGAAGGTAATCGATCCGTAAAGCCTACTGGGTTACAAACAGATGTGGCCCAATGTCTTGTCAACTTTGAGTTGGTGTTCCCACCATCCTTCTTCAATATTATGACGCATCTCCTGGTTCACCTAGTAGAAGAGATTGCCATTCTCGGTCATGTATTTCTACACAATATGTTCCCCTTTGAGAGGTACATGGGAGTCTTAAAGAAATATGTTCATAATCGTGCTAGGCCAGAAGGAAGCATCTCCAAGGGCTATGTAACAGAGGAGGTCATTGAGTTCTGTGTTGATTTTATTCCTGACCTTAAGGCGATTGGTGTTCCAGAATCACGACATGAGGGGAGACTGCGTGGAAAAGGCACCCTAGGATGTAAAGCAATGATATGTAGGTACGGGCATTCTCTCAATCAAGCACACTACATGGTTTTACAAAGATCTATATTGGTTGCCCCGTATATCAATGAACACAAGAATTTAATACGCCTCAAACACCCGGGGCAGTCTGATGAATGGATTATAAGTGAACACATGGCGAGTTTTGGTGGCTGGCTGCAAAGACTTCTCACGAATAACACCACTGTTGGGGATCAGCTATACTTGTTGGCCAGGACACCATCTTCGACTGTATGTACTTTCCAAGGGTACGAGATAAATGGGAATACATTTTACACGATATGCCAAGATAAAAAGAGCACCAACCAAAATAGTGGTTTCCGCTTCGATGCAGCAGAAGACAATGGGCAGAAGACCACGTATTATGGGTTCATAGAGGAGATATGGGAACTTGACTATGGACCTAATTTTAAGGTCCCCTTGTTTCGATGCAAATGGGTCAAGCTAACAGGAGGAGGGGTTGAGGTAGACAAGAAGTACGGAATGACAACGGTGGATCTCAACAATCTTATGAATGTAGACAAGAACTTAGACGAACCATTCGTCCTAGCCAATGATGTGGCTCAGGTTTTTTATGTGAAGGACATGTCCTCCAGACCAAAAAAAAGAAAAAATATGCAAACTAATACATCATATGATGAGCCAAAGCGTCACATAGTTCTTTCAGGGAAAAGAAACATCGTGGGAATCGAGGACAAGACAGACATGTCAGAAGATTATAATAAGTTTGATGAAATTCCGCCCTTCACAGTGCCCAATGCCCCAAGCATTCCGTTAAGTAAAGAAGATGCTCCATGGTTACGTCTGAAGCGATCATAAGGAAGGACATATGCCAAGAAGTTCATGCTCATATTATGTAACTCTAGTTCATGTTTTTAATATTAATACATGTCTTGAGTGTTAGTCTTGTTTTGTGGATGGACCGGGACTATGAGAAGAAGTTGTCCCGATTCGTACTTACCATTAAGATCTGATCTCCAAACGCGCGTGGTCACATATTAGGGAGTGCCTCTATGACCAGTTTCTTGGAGATGTCGGAGGACTGGGCTTCGTCGGCATCTCCCTGAAACTGGCCGTAGTGGTGTCCTTGCTCTTGAAAACCATCTTGCAGCTTTGTAACTTCTCTAACTATATCAATACACCTGGGAGCTAACTAATTTCACATATTAGGGAGTGCCTCTATGACCAGTTTCTCGGAGATCTTGGGAGGCCTGGGCTCGTCGGCATCTCCACAGGCTGGCGTAGTGGTGTCCCTGCTCTCGAAAACCATCTTGGAGATGCCTCAAACTGGCTGGAGGACTGGACTCACAAGGATGCCTATTTATAGTACAAGTAGCTCGACATAGTGTCGACACTTACGAAATAATGTCGACACTCAGCCCTATTATTAGTGCTGACTCGTGTTTTGTCCCGGTTGGTGTCTCCAACCGGGACTAAAGGTTCATCTTTAGTCCCGGTTGGTGACACCATCCGGGACAAGGTACACGCCGCACGACATAATGTCGACACTCACCCCTATTATTAGTGCTGACTCGTGTTTTCTCCCGGTTGGTGTCTCCAACCGGGACTAAAGGTTCATCTTTAGTCCCGGTTGGTGACACCATCTGGGACAAGGTACACGCCGCACGACATAATGTAGACACTCACCCCTATTATTAGTGCTGACTCGTGCTTTGTCCCGGTTGGTGGGACTAAAGGTTCATCTTTAGTCCCGGTTGGTGACACCATCCGGGACAAGGTACACGCCGCACGACATAATGTCGACACTCACCCCTATTATTAGTGTTGACTCGTGTTTTGTCCCGGTTGGTGTCTCCACGCACCGGGACTAGAGGGGGTATAAAAGTAGCCCTTCTCCCCCGGTGCGTTCCACGCACCGGGAGAAATGGAGGCCAGTAGACGACAAACGCCGCCAGGCTGCCCCCGTGAAACTCCGACGAGGAAATCGTCGCGCCTCCCTCTCTCCGTCGACCTGCCGCCCACCGCCGAGCCCACCGAGCCCGTCGCGACCCGCTCCCGCGCCCACGCCCTTGCCGTCGTGCCCCGCGCGCCCCCCGAGCTCGGACGCGCCACCGCCGCCACTCCGATGAAGCGTCGGTCGCGAGGCTACCCGCTGCCACCTCCCGCGCCCGCGCCTCTCGCCAGCGCCACCGCCGGCCGTCGCCACCACCGGTGAGTGTTAGGGTTAGATTTTTAATTTAGGATTTTTTTAGTTTAATGTATATAGTTTATTAGGATTATAGTTAATTAGTGTATATAGTGTATGTAGTTTAGGATTAGTGTATATAGTGTATGTATATAGTTATTTTTTATGTATATAGTGTATATAGTGTATGTAGTTAGGATTAGGATTAGTGTATGTAGTTTAGGATTAGGATTAGTGTATATAGTGTATGTATATAGTGTATGTAGTTTAGGATTAGTTTGCTATTTTTAGGGTATGCGATTTATAATATTGTAAGTTATGTTTATAATAGGGTTTTTTATTGTAATATAATAGTGTAATATAGTATTTTTTATTATAAGACCCTCTTTGTAACCGGAGTTAGGGTTAGGGTTAGGGTGTTGGTGCTCGGTGGTGACCGGAGTTAGGGTTAGGGTGGTGGTTTTTGCGGGAAGCCGCTTAGTCGCCCGCCTCTCCCGCGGTCACCATCACCGGCCACCGCCACCGCACTTCCAGGTTTATGGTTTAGGGTTTAGGGTTTATTTTTTAAGTTCAAATAAATATTGTGTGCATTTTGCAGGAACTATGGATCCACCTAGTCCAATCCCAGAGACCTAAATTCGGAACACTTGCTCGAGGATATGATTCACGATACCGATGAGGGATCTCCCTCGAGGTATCTAAACTCATATGGTGAGGGAGAGGAGACCAACAGACAAGAGGAAGAAGCCCATGGACGCGTAACGCAGACCGACGAGGTATATATATATATGATGTCCGATGATCGTCACTAGCTGTACCTAGTTGTATATATATTATGTTGACGAATGTTTCTTCTCTTAGGCCTCTACATCGAGCAAGAAAACCAAGTGCGACCTAGCCAAAAAGTTGCCCCAGGCTACTGTTTATGAAATTAAAGAGGTTTCAGGAGACGGCGAACCATTGGAACCGAAAAAACAAAACAAATATTTGTACAACAATGTAGAGTTGTTGCTAGAGATCGCACCCCGATCACTGTTCGAGAGTGGAATAAGACCAAAGAGGCATAATGGAGTGATGTGTATATCAACGATAGATTCAAAGAGCAACTATTTACTGACCTAATGGCACATTTCAAGCTGCCAGAATGTGACACTGAGGACGAGACGGCTGAAATGAGAAATAAAGTCAAGCAGTTTGCACTGAAGAAGATGGCCGAACTATTCAAGAACTGAAAGAAGTCATTATGTCAACAGTATTAGACGGACAAGAAAATCCCATTATTCGAAGGCTATCTAGTGAAGCAGTGGGATGCATTTGTGGAGTATAGGGGGTCAGGAGTTGTAGAGGAAAAGTCTGAAAAAAACAAGATAAATGCTGCGAAGAAGAAATATCACCATAACATGGGGCCAGGGGCTACACGGCTGCCATGCCTAAGTGGGATGCAAAAGAAAAAAAGCTTCATGATAAAGGGATCATTTCAGAACCAATTCGCGAAGAATGAGATTTGAGGGCAAGAAATTGGTTTCTTTGGCATGGAAGTACATATGACGAACATACAGGGGACCTTGTTTGCAGTAACGGGATAAAGGTACCCAGGAGTACATGGATAAAAGTGGTGAAAGATATTAAAGATGGAATAAAACAATTTCATCCCGATAGAGAGAAAGAATTGCTGACCTTGGTCCTCGGGAATTGCGAACATACAGGACGAGTTCGAGGCCTTGACGGGAGTTTCACGTGCGAAACTGGGTTTCCTAAGAACCAAGGTACATATAGAAGCCGAGCAAGAGCAAAGCAGCGACGGGAGGAGGAGGAGGCAGACAAGTTCAACCAACTTCTAGCAATACTTGACAAGCAGCAGCAGCAGATCGAAGAACTTAGAGGAATAGCGCGCTTGCAAGATCCTCCACTCGATATTACCGCCAAACCATCTCAGCGGAGAAGCAGCGTCGCTGAATCGGAGGTCCCGTCTAACGATGCATCCTATACAGATGGCGGTCCTGGCTACCCCGTGGATAGAATTAAGGAACAGATACCTTGTGAGCTCCATAATAAATTGAAGAACATATCTATGAAGGTGGCGGTCGGATCGGCTTTGCCTTGTCCGCCTGACACACGTTGGCATGGCCGTGAGATTGCACCTGGCTATGCTAAAGATGGGGTGGATCAAATCATAAAGGAGTGGGAGTCAATGGAGCTTGACATCCCTGGACCTGAAGGTGAGATTACACTCGGAGAAGTACTTGGTGGGATCATTATCTGGGACAAGAACAACATACGGTTTCCAGGATCGGCCCCAAGGATAACACTACCGCCTCCGAGTCGTCGCAGGTCTCCTTCACCTCTACCTTCACCTCCATCACCTCCAAGAAGCCCACCCCATGATGACTACGACCACCACATCCTGAGTCCATCTCGATTTCCGTCATAGGCTCAGCAGTCTTCGTCGCCCGCTAAGGACAATAAGCGGAAGCGTGCTCCGTCAGCGAGTACTAAAGGACGCGGTAGCCCAAAACGTAAAATGTCGCCCCTCCCAACAGTGCCTCATCAGAATCTTCCCATCAGACCTTACGATCGTACTGATGCGGAAACTTCAGCGATAGCAAAGGCTGAAGTGGCGGCGCATTTTGAGAAGAAGAAACCCGATCCCCCTCCGGTATACACCGAGAAGCAAAAGGCATATGCAATTGATTTTCTGAACACAAAATCGCAATATGAGTTGCACCATAAGCCAGATGACTATCTACGCACACTTCAGAAAGAAGTGGCGAAGAGCAAATCAAGCAAATCACGTGCAAACGGTAAAAAATCAGCAAGCACAGGTGCAAGCGGGACCAAAACTGCAATCAGTAAAAAATTAGAAGTCCCCCTTCTCAGACAGCAGGCCAAACAAACGATCGCACCCCTCAAGGTGTTTTCAGATAACGTTCCCCTTCTCGCACAATAGCCACTAGATATGTCAGTAGCTGCGGAGTTGGCGGCCAGCATGGAAATTCGTCTTGATGAACTGTTAGGCCCCCAACTCAACCTTCTACCGAAGATGCCAATAGCCCGTAGATATGTCGCAGGTGAGGATTTGGTTAGCAAAGAAAAGGTGAAAGAACTATCAACACAACTGCGGAATCTCCATGAGTGGTACTTGACAGCTGCAAAGAAAGGGAGAATATTTATCACATCGAAAGTCCCACGTGAGTACTACTTCAGAAAAGGCGAAGAGGTCCATATTGAGTTTCCAGAACTATTCCAGTTATACAATCTCGACGCCCTCGACAAATCTATCCTCAGCTGCTATTGTCTATAAGTTGTTGAATTCATTGTCTACATGTTCAGTTCATTGCATGTAGTTATCCTCATTATATCCTTTTGTACTCTATTATTATGCAGAATGAAGATCCAGGAATGTAAAATAAGAAGAATCTATAGTGTTGGGTTCATTGACCTAGATAAAGTACATATAAAGACGCTAACAACAAACCCCGAGGAGACGGAGGAAAATATTTTGAGGTTTTTAAAGGAGAAAAATTTCTGTGACCACATACTATTTCCTTACAATTTCGAGTAAGCGTCTTACTCTGTTGTACACACATTCACTTTTGATTACTCGACGCTAAGTGTAACTGATGAGTTACTGATATATATAAATAAACGTTTGCAGCTTTCACTGCATTCTGCTAGACATTCAACTTGATAAGGGAAGAGTTGAAGTCATGGACCCATCAAAGAGAAACCTAGAAATGTTACGCAGCATGCAGGACATGCTCCAGAAGTAATTTTCTTGCTATATCGGTCTCTTTCGTTGATTTCTTGAGATATCAGGTAAAGAATAACTCATTCATTTATTTTCTTCGCCGGGCAGGGTTTGGATCCGGTTCAAGCGCGAGGTTAAGGGTTCCTTTAGTCAGTAGCTGATGTTTAAGGCGATCTCGGTAAGTAGCACGTGATATGTTCGCACATCTCTTTACTTCTAGTTTCAATATAGTAATGATGCTAGATTATTATTTTGATTGAATTCTATTCTCGTAAAGTGCGCGAGACAACCACAGGGGTCAAATTTATGTGGATTCTACGATTGCGAGTTCATTCGCACGTTTACCACCGAGCACAAAGATTATAGAGTCGACGTAAGCAATACATTCACACCATCATTTTACTACCGTCACTTTTTGTTATCATGATTGATATTCATATTGATCTCCTTTTCTTATATAGTTCGAGAGAATGCGGGATCAACTCCTACCACATCAACGTGTACTAGCAATTGCGGAGGAGCTGGCGTTTTTTTTTCAAAGAGATGGTACACGATGGCGGAGAATTTAGTGTGAATAGGCGCTAATGGTCTCCATGTAATTGACTAGACGGGCTCTTGTCCTGATAATTGTGATCTCCATGTAACTATGTAAATTGTATATATTTGTATACTCGATTTCGTAATACAAGTTATCTTATATATATGCATGAACGTGTATGTGGTGGCGTACAAATATTCAAAAACCATTTTGAAATGAAAAATAAATAAATAAAACAATACAAAGCAATTCTTCGCCGCGAAGAAAGGCAAAATGCCGCCGGCAGAAATCACTAGTCCAAGGTAATGCTCTGCCGCGGCAGAGAAAATGCGCAAAATGCTGCCGCGGCATAGACCCACTAGTCCCGATCCATAACACCAACCGGGACTAGTGGGGGTACACCCTGAGCGCGCAGGGGCAGTCACGTGGACACCCACTAGTCCCGGCTGGTAACTGGACCGGGACTATTGTTGGGCCTCTAATCCCGCTTGATTAGTCCCGGTTAAAAACCGGGACTAAAGGCCCTTACTGTCCGGGACTAGAGGCCCTGTTTCGACTAGTGGAGTATGACTCGCCACTCGGTCGTATGATGCTTTACACATCTCTCTTTCAGTCTAGAAGAATGAATGAATGAAGTTAGAAGGTTGTCTGAAAGACTTGCCAAGTCCAAGTCTACATGTCTTCCCAAATCATTAGTCTGCTACTGCCGTATCCAAATATTAGCGTGCTATAGTACTCTTGATAACGATAGGATTCAGTTCACATCCTTGAATTGAATGACTGATTACAAAGATGTTGGAGTGATGTATTACTTCAAAGAGACGATAATACCCGAGGATATTACTAGTCTTGACATGGTTACAAAGAAGTAGGAGTGATGCATTTTATTATAGATTTGAAACTTATATACCTCTCTAAAATTTCATTAAAATCTTTGGTCATCCGTAATGTTCTTACATATTTCAAAGTTTGATGTTAGTTTTTTCATTAGTTTTGATGTTAAAGTATGACTTTTTTTTCATATTTCAAAAACGGGTTCACATAGTATTTGACGCAAGTATCCAAAGACATTAATTTACTCTGTTTTGGAAGTATATACGACTACAAGATGAAGGTTTCATTTGTTGTAGTATATGTCTTGTGGCATCGGTGCACATATATAGGGCCTAATTGTGGAGATGTGTTGCCCAAAGCAAGTATTTTGTTGTTTTAGGCAAGTGTCGTCGTATGTACATCATCACTTGACAAGTATGTTTTCTCACATAACCACAGTTCCATAGTGTGTAGTTTTTCCGTAAAATGCCAAAAGAAAGTAACCAGTGGCTCTTACCCGAGTCAGGGTATGCATTTGTCACTAGTGTAGTCACATTATGACTAGTCAAAGTGGCAGTCAACCAGTCGCGCGCTCCTACTACACGAGAACTACGTGCTGCCCTTTTTTATTATTCATCTATTTATTTACAGCGCAGAGACCACGGTAGTATATAGCAGCATCATCAGCTAGTACTAGGAGCTCCGGCGTGCACACATCCACACCTTGCCTCTACCCGTTCGCCAACAACGATGAAGCCGGGGTGTTCCCCGCTTCTTCTCTCTGGCCATCTGCTTCTTCTCTGCCTTACGGCGATTTGCGTGCTGGCCGCCGCCGCAGACGATGTATGGCCGGCTGGACAGCGTCCCGGCTGCCCGGCAAAGTGCGGCGACATCGACATCCCGTTCCCGTTCGGCCTCGGCGAGCAGTGCGCTTTCCACAACGGCTTTAACCTCAATTGCACCACCGTGGATGGCGCCACGAAGCTTATTTGGGGGAATATCGAGGTGACAAGGGTCTCCGTGCCTGACGGCAAGGCCTGGATGGTCACGGGGATCTCCTGGCAGTGTTATTTCCCGTCCACTCGCACTGTGGACTACGATAAAGTATGGCTGGACCTCACCAATACAGATTTCTGGATATCGGAAGTGGACAACGCAATTACCGTCATCGGGTGCAAAGCTCTCGCCTATATGACCAGCTCTACTGTAAGTATTTCATAAAAAAAAATTACACGGTTATCCTATTTAATCATGCATGTCTCTTTGTAAGGGACTTCCAGTTCCTGTTGTTGGTCAGGATCATGTGCCGCCTTTCTTATTACGCACTGTATTTCACTTCTGCTATTCCGACATCATAACTTATTATTATTAGTGTATTATAAGATTAAGCTGTTTGCAAAAAAAAAGGATTAAGTTAATATATATACGTCCATGGAGCCAAATAAAATCTGAAAAATATTCAAATTTTCCACATCCGCCATAAATTTGGCCACGGCACAAACCAATCCGCCGTGACCAAAAATTAGATATGCTTATTTCGGTCTATTTTAAATCCGGTCTTTTAGAAATGAAGAACAAAATTTATTTGTTGTTTTCCTACCCGACTAATTCAGGTACCCTCGGGTTTGGCTTCGATCATGACCGAATTGTGCAATAGTTGTCAGCACAAAACATGGAAAGTGCCCGCTAAATTTTTGGCAGAATTTTATCTATAATATGATCATTTTAATGTATATATATTCATATCAATTTTCAAAATAAACATTCAACACTATCAAAAAATAAATAGCACACTATAGCAGTTTGAGCAGTAGTCACATCACACGGTTCAAAGGTCACATATTTGCAAAGTTTAGTAAAACAACAAAACAAAACCACCTTGCAGGCAGTGGCGGAGCCACCTCCCGGCGACCCCGGGCAGCTGCCCGGGCTTGGCCGGTGACACTACACTGAAAACTGAGCTAGCTTGAGAGATCCACTTGCTGTTTCTTTAGGCAAAACTTTGCAAACGCAGGAGCAACAAAGGTTCTGCCCCGGCTCCAGCGTGCTGCTAGCTCCGCCACTGCTTGCAGGCTTATAGTCATAGGCTCACGGCCACAAAGTAACAAAAGCCTAAGGTGTTTATAAAATTTTTGTTCTCTCACATGTAAAGTTTGGTCAACTCGGTCCACTCGGTTATCAGGAGAGGAGTGGACGGTGAGAGAATTTATCATGCGTGTTCCCGTAGGGACGCGACGTCTCACTCCCATGGCCACACGCGGAAGGGATGCACGCAACAAATCAGACCGCGATTTCATCATACGCGAGCCTGCGCGGGGTATCACAGCCTACCAAACGAGTCCCCTAGGACGTCCGCATGCCAGCTGATCCGTCTAGTATGGCCTACTTGCCAACAAACACCTGCGACCCATGGACTCTGTTCGTGCCTAAGGCCAACTCCAACGACCTCTCACAAATTGTTCACCAAAAATATTCTATTCGGTCCGTTTGCGGGGTGAGAGGACATAAAAACAGACACACGTCCGGCCCAATATGTTAGGTGCCCCAACGGTGTCTCCCGACGCGTCCGGACAAAGTAAATCATGCCCATGTGTCATACAACAAATCGGGCTGACGACTGCCACTGGTGGCCTCCGTGCACACCGGAACTCGCCTCGCTGGAGCCGTCCTCGTCGGAGCTCACCTCGCCTGAGTATCTCATCGGCGTAGAGCATGCGGTCTCCAAGGCGGGCCTCGACGTACTTGAGGACGTCCTCACGGTCGAAGAGGTTCTCGGTGGTGGCATAGTCGACGGCGTGGCCCAGGCGGCGCCATATGCGGATCTCCACCTTGTCGCGGAAGTGGCCGTAGGAGTCCTGCAGGAGCACGCAGAAGATGCTGCCCTAGGCTCCGGCCCCGACGCTGATGATCTGTAGCGGGTCCCTGTCGGCCTTGCCCTGAGCCCCTGACCTTGTATCCCGCATGCCCCTGGCGCCTAGAGCGCGCGGGCATCGACGTGCCGCACACTTGCACCCGCTGAGGCCGAGCCGTAGCTCGCGTTCCCAACTAGGCAGCCGGCCACTCGCTTCTGCTCCCAGTCCATCTCGTCAGGCAACCACAAGTGGTGGCGGCGGCGGCCTGCAAGGCAGCGGGCGAGGAAGCGGGCGAGGCGGCGGCCATGAGCGGCAGGCGGCAGCGGCCTCAACAGGGACAGAGAGGATAGGGTGGTGGGTGGGATTTATGCAGCTGACATGTGGGCCAAATGGTGGACATGGGAGGACAAGCCAAAGGCGCGTCCATTTCACCGCAAACCGGGCGGAAAATTGGTTCCGAAATAGAGTGGACATGACAAAAAAGGAGAAAATAAAATTTGTGGTACCCCGTTTGGGGTATCTCTCTGTCTGGTTTTGTTCACCCGATCCGTATTTGTCCATTTGGGGGTGTGGTTGGAGTTGGCTCAGGGGCTAGCGCCCATCGGAGACGTCAGACCAACCAACGCTGCTACGTTTGGTTAGCAAATGTAGGAGATTTTTGTACTATACTTTTACACAGTAGTAATAAAGTGTCACCCATTTGTACCTTAAAAACCAGCACATGAACTGGTATGAACCACTGGTCCAACCGGTGAACTGCGAACCGAGAGGCTCGCCGGTTGTATCACCCGTCTGCTTTTTTAAACTATGGTTACCTATAATATCATCACGGTGTTATCAGAACCATCATAAAATATATTTTTATATTATATTTATTTGGTGCTATGAATGTTGACATATTTTTCTATATAGTTGGTGTTAAGACATCTCTTATGTACAGTATATGGTTCTTTCGCAGTATGTAATAGGTTGCTCGTCCACATGCACCGACGGCGTCAGCCTTAACAATAACACATGCGATGGTTCCCGCGGCTGCTGCCAAGCCGATGTCCCGAAAGGCGTACAGTATTATGAAGGCTATTTCAACGAATTATATAACACCACAGAAATATGGAAAGACAGTCCTTGCAATTACATGGCAGTGATGGAGAAGGAAGCTTTCAGCTTCAAAACCAGCTATGTCAATTCCACAGTGTTCAATGATACATACAAGGGTAAAGTTCCAGTTGTCCTGAACTGGAGAATACAGCCGCAGACTTGCGAGATAGCTCAGACCAACATGAGTTCCTACGCGTGTATCAGTAGGGATAGCGAATGTGTAAATACCACTGGCGGCAACATGCTGGGCTACCGCTGCAACTGCTCCCATGGGTACGAAGGCAACCCTTATATCATGAATGGATGCCAAGGTTCGTTCTCTTTTGCTGCCTTGTGTATTTGACATGGACTCCCATGTACTACTACCTCTTTTTCCATAGTGTAGTATGCTTTGGCAAACTATTTTAAAATATAGCACTCTCTCCAATTCATAATAATTGTTGTAGATTTAATATAAACTAGCATAGTGGCCCTCGCAAATGCGAGGGCATTCTTCTTAATATATGTGTGAAATCTGTTTGAGAACAAAAATATGATGTTATTGGTACTTATATAAACATGTTATCAATTGAATTTGAAAGTACTATAGCCACTACAAATATTATTCTATAATAATTAAATTGGGAATATATTGGGGTTTTTTTTAGTAAAAAAACATTATGCTAAATAAATTCCTAGTTGTAAGATACAATTACAAACCTATAATTTAGGGGGACATAATTATCATCTCACTTCTAAAAAAATATAGTAATGACTTCAGATGTACGGTCTATGATACGTATGTGAAGTCCACCAAAGCAATAGCCAAAGCATGGGTAAATTTATATTGTTATAAAAAACTATTTTTTTCCAGTCTACTTAAAACAAATGATCAATAAAGTTACAAAGATCATCCAATCATGCATAGGTATCTTGATTTGTCCTGGGTTTTTCAAATAAATATTCCCTCTTCTGCTTATCTAAATCATAATAGATACTATGTGCTACTAACATATATAAGAACACATTAAAAAAGAGAATAGCATGATTGAATTTTGGTTGAATATTTTTTTGGTTTCTCAGTGAAGTGGAAATAAAAATCATGTTTCTGATAGATAGTCTAGGAAAATATTAATAATTTTCATTTACATTTCCCTCATTTATTCCAACTTTTATGATATACATGAGGTTTTGAACATGAAAATACATCGTCTCCAAATATGCAATATTTTGACTATTATTTTCCTACATGGATATGCTTTTCAAGATTTTTTTTGGAGCAACCAGGAGGAGCTCTGCCCTTTCATTAATATTGTGGGATGGCTAGTCAATACGGAAAACTGGCAGAAAACCTAGTTACTCAAGATTATATGAGGAAATTATAGTCAACAAAAATTAATGATATATTTTCTATTCCTCATCTTACTGATATCAAACAAAAGTTTGATTGCAAACTTTCTAGCTAGATTCATAAATTTTGAAATATTGTTAGTATTAGTTATATTTTTTTAACTGTATCAATGTACAACCCTCTAATCAAGTTGTTTTATGCTCTCAATCTCATATAATTGTTGTGCCATGTAACCTGACGATGTTGCCTCAGTAACAATGCTCTAAATATAAATAGCTTGTCTTCACAGATTTAATATTTTCCAATTTTTACGACATGACCAAATTCCACTCCAGGTAATCAAGAACTTAGGTGTGTCGTCATATACCACCAAAATTACATGTGTTTTAAAACCTAATTAAAAACATTGAGAATGACACAATTTTTTTGTTTCATTACGTCTTAGGAAAACCCTAGGACCACATGACCCATACTATTATTTCCCGAAGGTTAGGCTCAAACAATATTTACTATGGAACTAGGTAGGGTCTACTATAAAGTTTCCAATAATTCCAACCATGTAAATAAAAATATATTATAAGAAGATATTTCCAATATATAAATGAACTCCTACAACATTTTTTTGAAGTTTATTCTAGTGAAATATCACGGGTTTAAGATGAAATCTAACTATTGATTTCTCTGGCAACAACATGTTTATCTGATAAATAGAATTAAAGTTCAAACTGAAAATATTTTATGTGATCAATTGCATGTAATTAGATTAGTGCATGCATCAGATCACATGTCGAATGCAATGGTGGCCATGGGAGCATTGACTTTGTAGTATACATACAAGCAGATTACGCTTGAAAAGAACACATCTGTATTTGTATGTGTTTCAGTATTTTATGTTTTTAACAGTCTGTGACGTTTTCAAGTCGATTAATTCCTGTTAAATCAAATCAAATTTTGTTGTGGTTAAGTGCAGGATCAACTACACTTTCGGGAGACGAAATAGATGACATAGAGTTAATGAATACAATGAAAAAATAACAATACTTAACACTTTCTCAAACCTGTATGATACCTTAATTTCCGGTTAAGCGCCCTTCCCTTGGGAGATACCATCTCTCGGTTTCGGTTTCCACCATGGTCAAATTTCTGCCGTCGAGAAAATAAACAACTGCATAGCTCGTTTTGTTTCCAGCCGACCGGACGGAAAAGTTCACGCACGGTATCTTTTTTAGGGACACGACACGGGATCTTCTTACTATGTAGATTTTTACTAATGTGTCATAAACTCATGTGTACCTATTTAATATTTTACGTAATACTTGTTCTCTTTTAATCTTAACCGTTAATATGTAAATTAACGTAGTATATTTTATAAGCCTATATACGTGGATCAACCTAGTGCCTCAAAACACAACCTTATATTGCTTTTAATATATAATAGATAGATATTTTAATAAAGGAATTTTTCAATGTGATCTTTTGCCCCACGGGTCCAAATGAATCTATTATGAAAAATACATAAAAACAAATTTTAAATTTCCAGCGACACTTATTATGGATCAGAGGGAGTATGTTTTGATAAACTAATAGCTTCAATTGGTATTTTTCCTCACGAGTGCAAATGCCTATTATGAAAATACATAAAAAACAAATTTTAGTTGTCAAAAAATCATTAAGAAAATTTCTCTTTTGCATCCGGCTATTTTGTGTTTGTAAACAAGTTTTCGGGAAAAAAATTATGCGACTTGTGTAAAAAAGACAAAAAAAAAAGTCCAACAACAATTTTGTTGGAGCATCCGAATTTGTCTTTTTACATGGGGCACAAAAATATTTTTTCCTGAAAACGTGTGTGCGAACATAAAATGTTTGCATATACATGCATATACATTTTTTATAATTTATTGAAATTCAAAAAATGTTTTCAAACAATGGGTTCGCCTAACCGGTGAGCAAAATTGGATTGCGGCTAATAGTTTAAACATATTACATTATGAAGCAGTGGGAGTATCTGCAGCTTAGCTGCTTGAACTAAAAACAGTTGTGCCGTTACAGATATCGATGAGTGTGCGAATGCCAATCCTTGTGGACTTGAGATCTGCCAGAACACGCCAGGGAATTTCAGCTGCTCATGCCGCCCAGGATATTATGAGACGAATGGCGTTTGCGTGCCAAAGACTTCCCATTTTCAGTCCATGCCTATTGTTGGTAAGTTCCTTGCTTTCACTTGTAGAATATTAATTGTTGGATGTCATACGAATAAAAAAAATACGAAGTTTGTACAGTTCCTTTCCTTAAAAAAATACTACGAAATTTGTACAGGTGTGATAGTCCGTTTGTTTTCTTTAGATGCAAATCGTTCTTCGCCATATTTCTACTACATCTGGTCACAAATGAGGTCGGTTTCACCAGACACATTAACATTTTTTAAGTTCGAGCATCACTATTGAAAATTTTATCAACACTGAAAACATAAAGTTGATAGTATTTGATTTATTATGAAATTAAAGTTTGTAATGCATAATTTGTTGAAAGAAAAATATGTTTATCTAATTTGATGGTCAAAATTTTGCATTGGAGGACTATGTACTTGTTCAAATCGATATACTCAAGTCATCAGAGGGAGTATTATTATATTTATTCAATCTACGCTAATGCTTTTCGATAAAATTATATTACTCCTTAAGTGTACATTTCTGATGGTTTCATTTGAACATGTGCACGGTTTCATTGGAACAGGTGCAAGTATTGGATTGGTCGTCCTTGTGATATTTGTAGCATGTGCATGCTTGATCCGAGAGAGAACGAAGCTAGAGAACATGAAACAGAACTACTTTCGGCAGCACGGTGGTGTGATACTATTCAACGAGATGAGGTCAAAAGAGGGAAACACATTCAAAATCTTCCGCGAGGAAGAATTGAAGCAGGCCACAGACAACTTTAGTGAGAAAAATGTCTTGGGTCACGGAGGCCATGGGACCGTGTACAAGGGACTTCTCAAGGGCAATGTTGTTGAAGTAGCAGTCAAGAAATGCAAGACGATCGACGACCAACACAAGAAAGAGTTCGGTAAAGAGATGGTAATCCTAGCCCAGATCAACCATAGAAACATCGTGAAACTCCTCGGGTGTTGCCTCGAAGTGGAAGTCCCCATGCTGGTGTACGAGTTTGTCCCGAACGGTACGCTCTTCCATCTCATCCACGGCAACCATGGGCAGTGTGTCTCCTTGGCCACTCGCTTAGGGATTGCCATCGAGTCTGCCGACGCACTCGCCTACCTTCACTCGTCGGCTTCCATACCGATCCTACATGGTGACGTCAAGACCCCCAACATCCTCCTCGACGGTAACCACAGTGCTAAAGTCTCTGATTTTGGTGCCTCTATCTTGGCACCAACTGACGAGTCACAGTTTGTCACACTTGTACAAGGAACATGTGGGTACCTCGACCCGGAGTACATGCAAACATGCTATTTGACAGACAAGAGTGACGTGTACAGCTTTGGAGTTGTTCTTGTGGAGCTGCTCACGGGGAAAATACCTTTCAATCTTGATGCCCCCGAGAAAGAGAAGAGTCTAGCAATGATGTTCATGTCTGCAATGAAGGAGAATAGGCTGGCTGACATTTTGGATGACCAGATCAAGGGTGAGGACAACGTAGATATTATTGAAGAGATCGCAGAGCTAGCAAAGGTTTGCTTGGATATGTGTGGTGATAACAGGCCCTCGATGAAGGAGGTCACAGAGAAGCTCGATGGACTGATGAAGGTGATGCGGCATCCGTGGGCGCAACAGAACCCTGAAGAGATGCAAGGTTTACTTTCAGAGCCCATGGCCAACTCGACAATTGGCAGTGCTGAATTTTTTAGTATTGAGAAAAAAGCTATCAATGATATGCAGTCAGGTCGTTAAGTAATCACACTATATTTTTTCAAGAATTAAAGCGATCATTTGTGGTATCTAGCTGTGTTATTCTTGTGCTGATTTTGTAAAGATTATCGGTAATATATGGTTGTGTATATTGGTGGAATAGGCAATTATATCGTTTGCAAATTCGGGCTTTCGAAATCTATCTACCATACTAAATTCGGGCCTTCGAACACTGAAGAGATGGAAAGCTTGCTTTTTGAGTCCACGGCTGACTCGACGATTGTGAGTGCTGAATATTTCAGCATTGAGAAGAGAGCTATTAATGCTAGGCAATTAGGTCATTAAGTAATCACACTATAAACTGTTCTGCTTGTCTTTTAAGATATTAAGTCACTACAGGAATGGAGCTAGACGTGGACGGTCAAAGGCTGCGTCGACGCCAAAAGTCGGGACCGTCGGCGTAGGCCACGAGCTGGGGGTGTCATGAAGCTGGTAGACAGCTGCCCTCCGCATAATCTACGCCGAGGGCCGCCCTCGGCATAGCTATTTTTCCTTTTATCTCATTAATATTTGAAAAATTAAAACTAAATTATTCTAATTCAGAAAAATACAAATAATATACCAAATTTGTAGAAAAATAAGATCTATCTATCTACACTCAAATATTACATATTTGTAAATACAAATTAAGTGAGACATAAAACATTACATATAGTTTGAAACGGACATAAGAAATTCAAAAATGATCCAAACAATGTGAAACCTTTGCGTGATATCATATTATGTGGTATAGTTGCAAAGAAAAATATGAAACTTGGTATATTGATTATGTCTCAAAAAACTTCATAAAGTGACATATCTCATTCGAGGTTTCCTGCCTTTCGGGTCAAATGACCAATGTTATGGTTAGAATCAAGACATAGTTTGTGATAATGTTCCCATATTGTGCTTTCATGTGCATCATGGGATGGGGAACAATGTTGCAGTAGGAAGTTTTCCTTTTCGTCGCACCAAAAAGCTATTTTCTATTTTACGAGCGCAAAAAACGAGGGGGTTTTCTGAAGCAACCACCAAATAGCTAATTCAAAATTCTACCACCACATTTTTCAAAAATATTAGACCATCTTACATGTACAATGTCCTAACAGGGGGATCTCAAACCTTTCCTTCCATCCTTGGTGAAAAAGACAAATTCCTGCCGAATTGATAAGAAGTGGGTCAGATATGAACTACATGTACATAATTTGATGCTCATAATTTTTATAAAAATCATTTTTAGGTTCACAATATGCTATTTTATCAGATATCCAATGCAAGTTTAGTGAGGCTTAGCCCCGAGCTAAGAATCTTCATGCTCGCCATTCGACAAAGTTTGACACTAGTTTAAAATTGGTATAAGAAATTCAAAAAGATCCAAACAATGCGAAACCTTCGCGTGGTGCCATATTATGTGACATAGTTGGAAGGAAAAATATAAAAATTGGTATATTGATTATGTCTCAAAAACATCTTCACAAAATGTCCTATCCCATTCGAGGTTTCCTGGCTTTCGGGTCAAATGACCAATGTTATGGATAGAATCAAGGCATAGTTTTATGATAATGTACCTATAATGTGAATGCATGTGCATTATGGGATGGAGAACAATGTTGCAAGAGGAAGTTTTCCTTTTCGTCGCACCACGCCATTTTCCATTTTCTTAGCGCAAAAAATGAGGGGTTTTGTGAAGCAACCATCAAATGGCAAATTCAAAATGCGAACACCCCATTTGTAAAAATACTATACCACCTTACATGGACAATATCCCAATAGGAGGATCTCAAACCTTTCTATCCATCCCTGGTGAAAAAGACAAATTTCTGCTAAGTCGGTAGGAAGTTGGTCAGATATGAACTATAGGTACATGATCTGATGCTCATAATTTTTTACAAAAATCATTTTAAGGTTAAAAATATGCTATTTAATCAGAGATCCAATGCAAGTTTAGAGAGTCTTAGCCCCGAGCTAAGAATCTTCATGTCCACCGTTCGACAAAGTTTGACGATAGATTAAAACAAGCATAAGAAATTCAAAAACGATCAAAACAATATGAAACCTTCGCGTGGTGTCATATTATGTGATATAGTTGCAAAGAAAAATATATAACTTGGTATATTGATTATGTCTCAAAAAAACCTTCATAAAATGACCTATCTCATTCGAGGTTTCCTGCCTTTCGGATCAAATGACCAATGTTATGACTAAAATCAAGGCATATTTTGTGATAATGTGCCCACTTTGTGCTTTAATGTGCATCGTGGAATGACGAACAATTTTGCAGGAGGAAGTTTTCGTTTTCGTCGCACCAAAAAGCTATTTTCCATATTCTGAGCGCACAAAATAGGGAGTTTTGTGAAGAAACCACCAAATAGATTCAAAATGGTACCATTCTATTTTTCAAAAATATTAGACCACCTTACATGAACAATGTCCCACCAAAGGGATCTCAAACCTTTCCTTCCATCCCTGGTGAAAAAGACAAATTCCTTCTGAATCGATAGGAAGTGGGTCAGATATGAACATAGGTACATGATTTGATGCTCATAATTTTTTTACAAAAATCATTTTTAGGTTTACAATATGCTATTTCAGCAAAGATCCAATGCAGGTTTAGCGAGGCTCAGTCCCGAGCCAAGAATCTTCATGCCCACCGTTCGACAAAGTTTGACGTTAATTTAAAATGGGTATAATAAATTCAAAAACGATCCAAACAATGCGAAACCTTAGCGTGGTGTCATATTATGTGATATAGTTGGAAGGAAAATATCAAACTTGGTATATTGATTGTCTCAAAAAAACCTTCACAAAATGACCTATCTCATTCGTGGTTTCCTAGCTTTCGGGTCAAATGACCAATGTAATGGCTAGAATTAAGGCATAGTTTGTGATAATATACCTATATTGTGCATGTATATACATCATGGGATGGTAAACAATGTTGCAGGAGGAAGTTTTCCTTTTCGTCACACCAAAAAGCCATTTTCCATTTTTCAAGCGCAAAAAACAAGGATTTTATGAAGCAACCACCAAATGGCTAATTCAAAATGCTACCACCCCATTTTTCAAAAACACTAGATCACCTTACATGGATAATGTCCCAACAAGGGGATCTCAAACCTTTTCGTCCCTCCCTAGTGAAAATGACAAATTCCTGCCAAATCGGGAGGAAGTAGGTTAGATATGAACTACATGTACATGTCCTGATGCTCATGATTTTTTTACAAAAAATATTTTTAGGTTTAAAATATGCTATTTCATCAGAGATCCACTTCAAGTTTAGAGAGTCTCAATCCCGAGCTAAGAATCTTTATGCTTGTCTTTTTAAATGGGCAAATGAAAATATTGCTAGAATCACGGCATATTTTGTGATAAGTTTATATGGATATCATATTTGGATTCCTCTCATTTTTCTGATCAATTTAGACATATTATTTGTCGAATTCCGATTTACGGATTTAAAGATATTAATTATTCCATATTAAATAGAAAAATACAAAAAATAAAATCATTATATTTTTTATTTAAATTCAATAATATTTTTACTTATTCATTGTTGTTTACTTGAATAATTGTTTGTAATTTCAAAAAATAAAAACATGTGACATAATGATATAAGAGTTAATAGGATTGATATCATAGTATTGAAAACAAGGTATAAATTGTTTTATGAGAACTAATTCGGAAGGAACAGATAAGATAAGCATGCTGAAGGTGGAGTAGTGTGAGAATGGGTGACCGACCGAAAAGTTTGACGAAGACTGTAATTTTATCAAAGATTAAGTGTAATTAGTATAAAAAATGTTCCAAGTGAGATATTAACGATTCAAAAAATTCAAAGATTAAAAAAAGTTGAGAAAAAATTAAAAAAGGAAAACAAATATTTTTTTGATTTTTTTTACAACCGGACGTTAGGCTATGCCGAGGGCAAAGCCGTTGCCATAGCCTATGCCGACGGTTATACCTACGCCGATGGCCAGAAGTGCCTGAGCCGTGAGAAGGCTTTCGCAAGGATCCTACACCGACGATGCCCTTGGCCTAGCCTACGCCAATGAAAAAATATCCATCAGTGTCTTGCTCCATTCCTGTAGTGAGCAATAATTGTGGTATCTAGCTTTATTATTCCTATGGTAATTATCTAAACGGCTTTTGCTAATGTATGGATGTGTATATTTTTGTAATATCCAAATATATCATTTGAATAATTGGGCTTTAGAAATTTATCTACCGTGATAAACTGGTAAAAGACAAAAGAATAGTTCAAAATTTGAAAGGATACAGATGCCACCTAGAGGGGGCCTGAATAGGCGATTTAAAACTTTTTCGAGAGTGGCTCAACAAAGGAGAAATTAAACTAGCGTTTACTTTGTTAAGCACAAAACCTAGAAAAACTAGGATTCACCTATTTGCACCAACAACTCATGCTAAGCAAGATAAGCAAATATGTGATAGCAATATATATACTTTAAGCACGAAGGTTGTCACAAAGTAAGGTGAATAAGTAAGAGCTTAGATATAGATATAACCGAGACACGCGGAGACGGCGATATTTTACCGAGTTCCTCCCAACATGGAGTACGTCTCATTTGGAGAGGGGGTGGTATCAAACCACCAACAATGAAGTAAATCCATAAAATACTCCAAGATGTTGATCCCAATATATTCCCCTCACTTAGAGGAGAGATTGATTGGTGGGATTGTAGATCTAGATCTCCTCTTTCAAATCCCCCAAAAATATTCAAGAAATATGGGAGGGATTGAGAGTATTTGCAATCTCTTGAAGGTAGGAACAATGGAGGAGAGAGATAGCAAGCTTCCAGCCCCTTGGGGAAGAAGGGGAGCCTTTTATACCCCCCCCCCCCCCCCCCCCCCCCACATCAACTAGCCAATACAGATCACTTACCCTGGAGTTTTCGTCCTTTAGGACCGGAGTCTCCGGCCCTAGGGACCAGAGTCTCCGGGGTCCATAATCTGGCCAGGACTCTAGGAAGCCTCCAGATGCTCTCTGTATACCCTCGGAGTCTCGGCCAGAATTTGGGCTGGAGTCTCCGACCCTCATAAAACAGGTAGAAATATCAACACCAAAACGACCATAACTTTTGCATCCGGACTCCGATTTCGATGATCTTGGGCTCGTTTAAAAGAGGAAAATAAGCTCTAAAGGATTATACAGAAAAACATCATAGTACAGCAAGTTATTATAGAATCAAATGACGAAAGGTTTGACATCTCTCAAAAAGACGAATCGGTAAAACCTCCAACATCGAAAACGCAATAAAGAATCCATATGAAATCCGTTTTCGATGAACTTGAACTTGTCATGGAGATTAAAAAAAGCTCTAAATCATCTCATGGATAAGAACCAAGAAAGATGATGCCATGTATGCGCTCTCACTGAGGGATACGATCAAGTTACTCACTCGAGAGCCCCTCTTGATAGTACGGTTACCTATCTTATAAACCGGTCTCCCCAACTAACACCATGATGTTGGGCCACGCGGAGATAAAACAAAACTTTTTCTCTAACGTGGTGATCCCAAGACCTAGCTGAGGTAGAAGGCCACGAGGTTTACCACTAGACGCGCGGTTGCGGATTACTGATGAAGCGTCGATTGATGCGATGCGATCCCCGACGATCCGATCGTCTGGTGCGATCGCAGCACCTCCTGGTATCCACACGCATACAAGGAGGAGCGCGGCGTGGCGCTAGGTTCGTTCGTGGCGGGACTATTGTGGAGCTAGGGTTTCCAACACATGGAATAACCTAATCGAACAACGATTAACCTTTACGGGTTCTTGTGCTCCACTATATATAGGGAGTGAACGTGGGCTGATCTCGCGCGACCCATTCACTAAAGCCCATATAAAACTAGTCACCGTGAGTCCAACTCACTAACTCAGTCCTAATCCGGTTTAGGTCCAACCCAACCAGATTATATGTTCAGATCCAATCCGAACTTGCTCCCGCTCTTAAGTGTGTGACCCCGCAGGCTCATGGTTACTTGGACACGATTTGAGTCCAACTCACAATCGATCAATCGGCATCGGCTCCTAGCAGAACTTGCCGATTCCCAAGTACCAAAGAGTCATGACGACTTGCCTTTCCAATGCGACTTACGTCTGAGTCCCTTTTGCCTCACGATATACCTTGTCAGACTATAGGCGAATATATGTCATCCCTTAAATAGTCCGACTCTCTTCTCGATCCGAGATAAGTGATTCACCCGACTAACTCTTAGCCGATCGCCTCGGTTAACACTTAACCGAGTCGTGCATGGCCATGCTTTCCGAATCATATCTCACGAGAGGGCCCAGAGAATATCTCTCCGAGTGGAGGGGCAAAATCCCATCTTGGTTATTCACATCCAGCTTGATTCTCGGTCGAACCCTGCCTTTATAAGCGCCCGATTCGGATCAGCGTTTGAGAACCTAAGTCGGTGATCCTCAACTCGGACTATGCAACAACCTCAGGTCTAAGGATTACATTGATTGAGATATACAAATGACAACTTAGTTCGTTGTACCTCAATATGGGTCAATCCGACTCGCTAAACTCTTTAGCCTAGTCCGTGTAAGTTGGAATAGCATCTCCATGCCCATGACAAGTGGAACCGAGTCATCAAGCCAACTTTCACATTGGTCTAAGTTGTGTGTCCAGCACAACCTCAATGACCAAGGATATTTAGTACAAACAACATGAATGCATAGTTCCACAACTGAATCACATATTCAATGATACACATCAGATGTTTATACAAGGACTACTTAATAACTTTATGAATACAATGGGAAATCTCATCATACATGATTGCCTCTAGGGTATATTCCCAACACATGAGACCGGGAAGAAAGAAACCCTATCAAGAACATACCTTTGCCTTTAGCATATTGTTGCAGCGCTAAGTTGATGTAGGAGCGCTTCGTTGGGAACCCCAAGAGCAAGATGTGAAGCAACACATCAACAAGTTTTCCCTCAGTAAGAAACCGAGGTTATCGAACCAGTATGAGGAAGGAAACATCACACGGGTGTTGCAAGCAATGCGAAGACCTGCACAACAAAAACTCAAGACTTTGCCCCAACGAATCAGTGAGGTTGTCAAGCTCACCGATTTTCTATAACAAAGGATTAAACGTATGGTGTGGAAGGTAATGGTTTACAGCAAGTAAACAAGTAACAATGGAAGATGTATCAATGGTAAGGAATGGACCGGGGTCCATAGTTCACTAGAGGTGCTCTCCTTAGATAGACAACATGGCATGAGGGGTAAACAAATTATAGCAGGGCAATTGACATGAACTAAGCAAGGCATAACAATGCAATTACTAGTCAGAAAGATCCTATGAGATTCGATTGGGCAATACAAAAAGATACATAGACCGCCATCCAACTGCATCTATGACTAGAAGTCCACCTTTAGGTTATTATCCGAACCCCCTCCAGTATTAAGTTGCAAGCAACAGACAACTGCTTTAAGAAAAGTGTGTAAGGTAAACAGTCCACATGCTCGATGAACAAGAGACCGTTGTTTTCTCCCTAGTGGCAACAACACATCTATAACCGAAGAGATTTCTGTCACTTATCTTGGAAACTAGAGGCATGAACCCACTATCGAGCATAAATACCCCTCTTGGAGTCACTAGCAACTACTTGGCCAAGATATCTACTAACAACGGAGAGCATGCAAGATCACAAACAACACAGACATGATAGAATCATAAAGACAAAACCATTAATCAAACCAACATAATAATCTCAATATCCATCGGATCCCCGCAAACACAACATGCATGATTACAAATAGATTAGATCTTGATCTTGAACGGAGCTCACAAGATATATACATGAAAGCACAAAGGAGGAGATACAACCATCTAGCTACTACATGGACTCATAGTACAAGGTGGAACTACTCACGCATCATACCGGAGAGAAGGCCTCCGGGATGATCTCCCCTCCGGCAGGGTGCCAGGAAGAACTTAAGATCCCCCCGATCTAGGGACGATGGTGGTGGCGGCTAAAGACGGTTTCGTGGAGATTTGATCGGGTGCTTAGGGTTTCTGCATCGGGGACTTCTTATAGGTGATACGTTGGAAACGTATCTATAATTTTTGATGCTCCATGCTTGTTTAGTATCAACTTTGCTTTACTTGTCCACACTTTGAGGTGATTTTTACATGTTTTCTGGTATTAACCTATTAACAAGTTGCAACAGTGCCAGATGCCTGTTTTCTGATGTTTTTGGTTTCAGAAAAGTTAGTAAAGAAATATTTTCGGAATTGGACGGGACGAAGGAAAGAGACAATAACTTTCTATGGCGAACAAGAAGTCCAGAGGAGAGCCGAAGGGGCCGGCCAGAGGGGCCAAACCCCCCAGGCGGGGCCACAGGTGGGCCCGTGCCTGGCTAGGTTTTGGTGGCCCTGGCCGCCTCCCGGTCTCGCCCCTTCACCTATAAGAAGCCCCCGATGCAGAAACCCTGGGCACCCGATCAGAAATCCACGAAATCGTCTGTAACCGCCACCTCCATCGTCCCTAAATTGGGGGGGGGATCTGAAGTTCTTGCCGGCACCCTGCCGGAGGGGAGATCATCCCGGAGGCCTTCTCCCCGGTATGATTCGTGAGTAGTTCCACCTTGGACTATGGGTCCATGTAGTAGCTAGATGGTTGTATCTCCTCCTTTGTGCTTTCATGTATAGATCTTGTGAGCTCCGTTCATGATCAAGATCTAATCTATTTGTAATCATGCATGTTGTGTTTGCGGGGATCCGATGGATATTGAGATTATTATGTTGGTTTGATTAATGATTTTATCTTTATGATTCTATCATGTCTATGTTGTTTGTGATCTTGCATGCTCTCCGTTGCTAGTGGTTATCTTGGCCAAGTAGTTGCTAGTGACTCCAAGAGGGAGTATTTATGCTTGATAGTGGGTTCATGCCTCTAGTTTCCAAGGGAAGTGACAATAATCTCTTCGGTTGTATATGTGCTATTGCTACTAGGGAGAAAACAACGGTCTCTTGCTCATAGAACATGTGGACTATTTACCTTATACACTTTGCTTAAAGCAGTGGTCTGTTGCTTGCAACTTAATACTGGAGGGGGTTCGGATGATAACTTGAAGGTGGAATTCTAGTCATAGATGCAGTTGGATGACGGTCTATGTATATTGTTGTATTTCCCAATCAACCTCATAGGATCTTTCTGGCTAGTAATTGCATTGTTATGCCTTGCTCAGTTCCTGGCAATTGCCCCGCTGTAATTTGTTTACTCTTCATGCCATGTTGTTTACCTAAGGAGAGCACCTCTAGTGAACTATGGACCCCGGTCCAATCTTTACCATTGATACATCTTCCACTGTTACTTATTTACTTGCTGCAAACCATTACCTTCCACACCACACGTTTAATCCTTTGTTATAGAAAACCAGTGAGCTTGACAACCTCAGTGATTCATTGGGGCAAAGTCTTGAGTTTGTGTTGTATAGGTCTCCACGTTGCCAGCAACAGCTTTGAGACATTTCCTTCCTCCTTCAGGTTCGATAACCTCGGTCTCTACTGAGGGAAACTTGCTATTGTGCTCATCACACCTTGCTCTTGGGGTTCCAACGAAGTGTCCCACGTCAACACTGGGTGCACGCATCAAGATTTCTGGCACTGTTGCCGGGGTGGATAAGGACGTCTTCACTAGGGGAGTCCTTCACTTCTTTTCTCTATACTTTGTTTTTAGTTTGCTTTGTTTATTTTTCTTGGTTTTGTTTGCCTCTTTTCAAAAAACACAAAAATATTAGTTCCTGCTCTAGCTGCTGCTGCTATTTTTGGCTTGCCCACCTTTGCCAAAATGAACTCTGCTGAGAACACCAAGTTGTGTGACTTCACTAGCACCAACAAAAATGATTTCCTAAGCACACCTATTGCTCCACCTACTCCTGATGCTATATTTTTACGAAATTAAGCCTGCTTTGTTGAATCTTGTGATGAGAGAGCAATTTTCTGGTGCTGGTTCTGATGATCCCGGTGCCCATCTTAATAGCTTTGTTGAACTTTGTGAGATGCAAAAGTATAAGGATGTAGATGGAGATATTATTAAGCTCATGCTTTTTCCTGTCTCCTTGAGGGGAAAGGCTAAAGAATGGTTGCTATCTTTGCCTAAAAATAGTATTGATTCTTGGACTAAGTGCAAAGATGCTTTTATTGGAAATTACTATCCTCCTTCTAAGATTATTGCTATGAGAAGTGACATAATGAAATTTAAAAATCTTGATAGTGAACATGTTTCTCCTACTTGGGAAAGAATGAAATCTTTGGTTAAAAATTGCCCTACTCATGGACTCACTGCTTGGATGATTATACAGACTTTTTATGCAGGTTTGAACTTCTCAAGAAACCTATTGGATTCAGCTGCTGGAGATACTTTTATGGGACTCACCTTGGGTGCTGAAACAAGGCTCCTTGATAATATGATGGTTAACTACTCTGAATGGCATGTTGAGAGAGCTCCACATGGTAAGAAGGTAAATTCTATTGAGGAAACTTCCTCTTTGAGTGAAAAGATTAATGTTATTATGGCTATGCTTGTTAATGGGAAAGCTCCTCTAGATCCTAATAGTGTTCCCTTAGCCTCTGTGGTTGCTCAAGAAGAGCAAGTTGATGTGAACTTCATTAGAAATAATAATTTCAACAACAATGCCTATAGGAATAATTTTGGTAGCAACAACAATTATAGGCCTTATCCTCCTTATAATGGCAATTCCTATGGAAGCTCTTACAATAATCCTAGAAGTGCCCCCTCTAAACTTGAAGTAATGTTCAAGGACTTTATTAGTAAACAAACGACATTCAATAAGACTATAGAGGAAAAGCTTTTAATTGTTGAGAAAAATATATCCTCTTTGTCTGAAGCTCAAACTTCCTTGGTTAATAAAATGGTTGTTAAACCTGAAACTATGGAAAATACCTTTGCTACTGCTAATGCCATACAGGTTACTTTGATGAAAATGTTAGGCTGTTAGCTCAACTTCATGCTAGGTGGGAAATGGAAGCTGAAATTGATAGAAACAATAGTGTGTGCACTATCACCACTAAACCACAAGTAGCCCCTATTCCTCCTCCTACTATGCCTAAGCCTAGTGAGCCTATTACTAGTGATGCTAAGTTTGACTTTGATATTGATGGTTGTAATATTTCTGAAGTGATTATGTTCTTGCAAAAGCTTGCTACAAGTCCTGATGCTAGTGATATGCATGTTGCCTTTAGCAAACACATTACAGATGCTCTCATTAAGATTAAGGAAGAGAATCTAAAACACAAAGATTCTATTCCTAGGAAAGTAGAAGATAGTTGGGAACCCATTATTAATATGCAAGTGAATGACTTTGATCTCAAGGCTTCATGTGATCTTGGTTCTAGTGTCTCTATTATGCCTAGGAAGATTTATGAAATGCTTGATTTTCCACCATTGGAAGATTGGTATTTAAATGTCCCATTCAATGATAATGCTAAGAAGAAACTCATGGGGAGTATTAATGATGTTCTCATTATGGTTAACAATGCTCATGTCCCTGTTGATTTCTATGTTTTAGATGTTGAATACAATGCTTCTTGTCCTATTACTTTGGGAAGACCTTTTCTTAGAACAGTTGGTGCCATCATTGATATGAAAGAAGGCATCATCAAATATCATTTTCCATTCAAGAAAGGTATTGAACACTTCCCTATGAGGAAAGAGAAGTTGCTTTTTCCTCCTCCTTTGAAAGCAAGGTTTGATGTTAATGCTTCCTCATTTGAAAATACTTGATTCTTCTTGCTTCTTGTGCCTAACTTAAAGGCGTTAAAGAAAAATACTTGTTAGAGATAACCCAAGAGTTTCCTTGAGTATTGGAAGTTATTACTTCTGTAATGACCTCTCCTTATCCTTTTTGTTTGCTTTTTGTGCCAAGAATGACCTCTAATGAGAGGGAAATAAGATTTGGGGAGTTGCTGTCCCGAAACAGATTGCTTTCATCCACCAAAACAATTCGTGAGGAGGCTCTGTAACTCATATTGATCTCACAATTTACGAATAAATCCCCCAGTATGTTGGTTAACTTTAGTTAGTTCAACACTTTTCGATTTGAGTAAGAGAAGATGTTCGAAAAAATTTGTTTCTACCTGCTGGTCTGGATTCCTTTTTGAGCTCTCTTCAGGTAAATTGAGTTTCTTTGAAGGAGTTACTACAGTAGCTTGTGTTTTTAGTGAAAAGCCTTGTTGTTCCAAAGCTTTGCCAGTGGTCTAATATCTTTTGAATAAGCTAATGTTGCTAATGAAGATTGTGTGAAATTTTGTATGAAGAAAACATTTCAGGTGTAGAGAGAGAATGATGCAATGAGATGAAGAATGGACAAAAGCTCAAGCTTGGGGATGCCACAATGCTGTCACCCCAATAAATATCCAAGAGTTATAAGCGTCAAAGCTTGGGGATGCCCAAGGCATCCCCTTCTTCATCAATAAAAAGCTCAGGTCTGTCTAGACACTTCGTTTTTATTGTTTCATGCACAGTTGTGTTGTTCTTGGAGCGTCTTAGTTTTTGTTTGCTTTGCTTAGTTTTTTTAGTTTGCTTTAGTAGTTTGGACCCCCGCTCTCGCTGTGTTGTTTTGAAAATAAGTTTGCTTGGTGTTTGGAAAGGAGTAGTAAGTTCTTGCTAGAAGTGCAAGAGACTTGCATTATTGACTTAGACTTTAGCATGACATGCTAGGTGTTGTTTTAGCATTATGCTTAGTGATTATTGCTGTAGCATGACTTGTTCCAAACAATTGGGATTGCTTAGTGTGACTTGAAAAAATTATGCGTTGTTTTAACATGCAAAAGCATAGTATTATGGTATTCTCCTTTGATGTTTTGCTTGGGTTGACTTGGCACATGCTCAAACCATGTTATGACTATGACAAGTCACCATTAGCCTCTATGATCATTTAGTCCTTGACTTGTAGTACCACTCTTTGCTTTGATTAGTTTGCTTTGTTACATTGCATAATTTTGGCCATTATTGCTCTCTTAGTTGGTTGCTCTCAGTCTTTTGCTAGCCTCCACTTGTATGAGTAAGTTCTACTCATGCTTCCAACTCCCAAGAAACCAAGTTATTCCAAAGTGTCCACTATAAACTCCCATGCATGGTGTGTTACACCATTCCAAGTATATTCTTGTTTTCATCTATCTTCCAATTAAAAACTATTTTGTTATGTGAAAACTTAATGATTAAATCCCTCACAAACTTGATGGAACACTTTATATTCTTTGCCCCTAATAAACTTGACCCATTGTGACAACTTTGTTTTATATGCTTGCACTTATAACTTGGTGATGGCACACTTTATATTCTTTGCCCCTAATAACTTGAACCATTGTGACAACTTTGTTGTATATGCTTGCACTTATAACTTTGTTCTATATGCTTGCACTTACAACTTTGTTGGAACAAGTTATAATTGCAAGCATATACAACAAAGTTGTCACAATGGTTCAAGTTTATTAGGGGCAAAGAATATAAAGTGTGCCATCAAGTTTGTGAGGGCTTTAATCATTAAGTTTTCACATAACAAAATAATTTTTAATTGGAAGATAGTTGAAAACAAGAATATACTTCGAATGGTGTAACACACCATGCATAGGAGTTTATATTGGACACTTTGGAATAACTTGGTTTCTTGGGAGTTGGAAGCATGAGTAGAACTTACTCATACAAGTGGAGGCTAGCAAAAAGACTCGGAGCAACCAACTAAGAGAGCATAATGGCCATAATCATGGAGAGCAACAAAGCATACTAATCAAAGCAAAGAGTGGTACTACAAGTCAAGGACTAAATGATCATAGAGGCTAATGGTGACTTGTCATAGTCATAACATGGTGTGAGCATGTGCCAAGTCAACCCAAGCAAAGCATCAAAGGAGAATACCACAATACTATGCTTCTGCATGCTAAAACAACGCATAATTTCTTCAAGGCACACTAAGCAATCCCAATTGTTTGGAAAAAGACATGCTACAACAATAATCACTAAGCATAAGGTCAAAACAACACCTAGCATGTCATGCTAAAGTCTAAGTCATAGTCCATGCAAGCTCCTCTTGCACTTCAAGCAAGAACTTGCTACTCCTTTCCAACACCAAGCAACTTATTTGCAAAACAACACAGCAAGAACAGGGGTCCAAACTTCTTTATTCAAGCAAACTAAACAACCTAAGCAAAGCAAACAAAAACTAAGGCAAATCAAGCATTTCATAAATCTTCCTAGGCATAATAGAGACACTAGAACCAAGATCACTTGAGGCTTTGAGATCAAAGTCATTCACTTGCATATTAATAATGGGTTCCCAACTATCTTCTACTTTCCTAGGAATAGAAGCTTTGTGTTTTAGCTTCTCTTCCTTAATCTTAACAAGAGCATCAAGACTTCTAGCAAGCTTTTGCAAGAACATAATCATTTCAGAAATATTGCAACCATCAATATCAAAGTGAAACTTAGCATCACTAGTAGTAGGCTCAATAGGCTTAGGCATAGTAGGAGGAGGAATAGGGACTACTTGTGGTTTAGTGGTGATGGTGCACACACTATTTTTTCTATCAATTTCAGCTTCCCTTTCCCACATAGCATGAAGTTGAGCTAACAGCCTAACATTTTCATGAATAGTAACTTGTATGGCATGAGCAGTAGCAAAGGTATTTTCCATAGTTTCAGGTTTAGCAGCCATTTTATTAATCAATGAGGACTGAGCTTCAGACAAAAGAGGATATATTTTTCTCAACAGTTAAAATCTTTTCCTCTATAGTCTTATTGAAAGTGGTTTGTTTACTAATAAAGTCTTTGAGCATGACTTCAAGTTTAGAGGGGGCACTTCTAGCATTATTGTAAGAGTTTCCATAGGAATTGCCATTATTAGGAGGATAAGGCCTATAATTGTTGTTGCTACCAAAATTGTTCCTATATGCATTATTGTTGAAATTTTTGTTTGTAATGAAGTTCACGTCAACTTGCTCTTCTTGAGAAACCAAAGAGGCTAAGAGAACACTATTAGGATCTAGATGAGCTTTCCCATTAACAAGCATATCCATAATAACATCAATCTTTTTACTCAAAGTGGAAGTTTCCTCAACAGAATTTACCTTCTTACCATGTGGAGCTCTTTCAACATGCCATCCAGAGTAGTTAACCATCATATTATCAAGGAGCTTTGTTGCAGCACCCAAAGTGAGGCCCATAAGGGTACCTCCAGCAGCTGAATCCAACAGATTTCTTGAGGAGATATTCAAACCTGCATAAAAAGTCTGTATAATCATCCAAGCAGTGAGTCCATGAGTAGGGCAATTTTTAACCAAATATTTCATTCCTTCCCAAGCTGGAGCAACATGTTCACTATCAAGTTGTTTAAATTTCATAATATCACTCCTCATAGATATAATCTTAGAATGAGGATAGTACTTTCCAATTAAAGCATCTTTGCACTTAGTCCAAGAATCAATACTATTTTTAGGCAAAGAAAGCAACCATTCTTTAGATTTTCCTCTCAAGGATAAAGGAAAAAAGCTTGAGCTTAATAATATCTCCATATACATCCTTATACTTTTGCATCTCACAAAGTTCAACAAAGCTATTGAGATGGGCAGCAGGATCATTAGAACCAGCACCAGAAAATTTCTCTCTCATCACAAGATTTAACAAGGCAGGCTTAATTTCATAAAAGGTAGCATCAGGAGCAGGTGGAGCAATAGGTGTGCTAAGGACATAATTGTTGTTGGTGCTAGTGAAGTCACACAACTTGGTGTTCTCAGCAGAGTTCATTTTGGCAAAGGTGGGCAAGCCAAAAACAACAACAGCATCTAGAGCAAGAACTAATTTTTTGTGTTTTTGAATAAGGCAAGCAAACCAAGCTAGACTAATTTTTTGGGGGGTTTTGAAAAGAGGCAAACAAAACCAAGCAAAATAAACAAAGCAAACTAAAAACAAAGTAAAGAGAAAGGAAGTGAAGGACTCCCCTTGTGAATATGCCCTTAGCCTCCCCGGCAATGGCGGCAGAAAAGCTTGATGCAGCGCTGAATTGATGTAGGAGCGCTTCGTTGGGAACCCCAAGAGCAAGGTGGGAAGTAGCACAGCAGCAAGTTTTCCCTCAGAAATAAATCGAGTTTATCGGACCAGTAGGAGGAAGGAAACGTCTCACATGTGTGATGGGGATATGCCTACTGGGGTATCCTCAGCGGGACGTTTCCGACTGGTCCAAAGGCTGGCGAGTGGGCCTGCAGAACGGCGAGTGGATCGAAGCCCATCAGGGTGCCAGGCGACTGGAGGTCGAAGGCCCAGGCGAGTAGATAGGCCCAGTCGGTCTGAGTTAAACGTTTGACAAAGATGTAACCGAATCGGTTGAGATATGTAAACCCTAGGGGAGGTAAGCCTATATAAACCTCCCTAAGGGGTGAGTAGAGACACGTTCCCTCAGACATCCAAGCAACTCGCCGCCTAGTCGCCGAGTTCGCCCATTGTAAACACCTCCATAATACAATCTAGCAGGAGTAGGTCTTTACCCTCCGGGGGGCCGAACCTGGGTAAAACCCTGTGTCTTTGCCCTCATCTCGCACCGCAGATGGCTGGCCGCCCTTGCCCTTCGTTCTACTACTCGCTGCCGATTGCGGCACTGCCGTGGTCATTCCCGGCAGTGGCACCCACCGTGGGGCTGGCGGTCTGGCGGTGTTGCGGCGAGATCCAATCTGCCCATCAACGAGACGGTCGCCACCGGCCGCATGATAGCGATCGGCGAGATGCTCCAGATCTTGCCGAGCAGCTACGTCCCGGCGGCGCGACCCGTCACGCACAGCGTGATCCTGCCAGTCGGCACGATCAGCCTTTTCGTCGGCTTCACCGACGTCATCATCTCGGAGGACTCGGCTCGCATCCGCGAGTCACCACCACGCGATCGGCTCTCCGAGATCCAGATCCGCACGATCCACCGCCTCGCCTCCGAGTACGACTCGGCCCACAGCAACGTGGCCGAGAACTCAGCGGCCGCGGAAGACGCGACCCTCGAGCAGCGCCGACTCGGCGACCCGGCGTCACTCGCGGATCCATCACCGCTGCCTCGTCCGCGGGCTCCATCCTTCGAGTCTCTAACGGGAGATTTCGAGACCCCTCCATCCTCGGGATCTTCGACTTCGACTCGGGTGGAGAACTCCGCCGACCTCCACGACGGTGCGATCGCCACGCGCGACCTACATGGCCACCGGCACCGATCCGGAGGACCCATTCTCCACCCGATCCCTCCTAACGCCCGCGGCGGCGGAGGTGAAGAACTCCGCTGGCGGCGGGCGATGCGCAAGAGCGGGCGGCGCGAAAAATTTCGCCTCGGCAGGTGGCGCGAGAGCTGTCACGCTACCACCAGCAGCGGATCAGGTCACGCTGAACCCCACCGTTCAGCGCCACGAACCGGCGACGAAGCGACCGGCTCGCATAGGCCGAAGCGATCTGCGAGCAGCGCCACCGGAGAAGCAACCGCCCTCCGGAGATCAACGGCGATGGGCGCCCCACCACCCAACCGCACCCTCGAGGACCAGCCGCGGATAGTCGTCTCCTCACGGAACGAGGCGCGACGGCCTTCCTGTTCTCCACCCGATGGACAACCTCGTGGCAGGCGAGCCGCGGCCGACGACATCCTGGCGGCGGCGTGGCGCCTTACAGATCCAGTATCAGGCCCTACCGCCAAAGCCGTGGAACAACGAAAGCGGTGCCGACTCGCGGGGCGAGTGTACTCGCTCCTCCGAGAAGGCGGCCTCAGCGGCCGTCCGGCGGTGGCAAACACCCTCAATTGCCCGCCGAGCCACTGCAGCTCAACGGCGACCGCCGTGCGGCACTCTCCACTAACGATCCCGGGCGGCGACCAACCTCGCCGCCGCCAATGGAGAGCCAATCGACGCCGCACTCACATCATCAACAACCAAAGCGGCGCGCCGCCCGGCGGCGACTGCGGCACACCTAACTACTACGCGATGGCGAGCCTATGGGGTCGCTCGATCGACTAGGGCCCAAATGCTTCGGGCCAATGATCCGAGGGAAAAGTACCACCAACTTCAAGGCACGAAGGAGATCGAAAATCGACTCCTCGTCGACCCGTGATGCGGCTTGACACATACCTCATGGCAATGGGGATCGCGGGTCACACCGACCTACGCCGCCGTTACCTCCGCGATGATGGAGGGGCGTGCAGGAAATGGATCAACACGCTCCCCGGGACGATGTCGACTCACGGGAGGAAATGCGAGACGCCGTCGAGCACTTGAGTGCTCCTACACCCGCCACCACCATCGAGGACACTGGCGATCGTCCGGGGACCCGAGTCGACCCGGTGGGTCCAGCGGTGGCAAGAGCTACGGTACAACGCGGTCGGCATCCACCGGACACCGCGATCCATTGCTTCAAGACCTCGTGCGCCACGAGCCTCGGTCGCCAAGCTCAAGCGACACGCCCGCACTCGACAACATCCCGACCTCCTCGAGATCGCCAAGCGATACGAGGAAGATCCCAATCAAGGCGTCGACGACGAGTCCGGCGGACAACGGCGCCGGGCGGCAGCGATGGCGGCCGCCGACCTACGCTGGCGGCACTCGCCTCACGGCAAGCGCCGCAATGATGGGAAGTCGACCGTCGCCAATCTGGGCACGCATAACGCGACCCCAGAGCTACCGCGGCGGAGGGCAACAGCGGCGGCGGGAACTACAAGAACAAGCCAAGGTTCGATCGCGGCCCTCCTTAACCAACCATGTGCGTTTACAGCAGGGAAGGAAAGCCCGCCACGCACACCACCGCCGACCGCCACACCCTCGGGGAGATCGAGAAGGCACGCAGCGGGAGGACACCAACAACGACCCGCAAAATGGCGGAAAATTCGGCAAACTAGCGGCTCGCTCACACCTTCACCGGCTTCACCACAGCGCGAGAAGAATGTCATCGCCAGCGCCGTCAACGCGGTGGCGAACAGGCGTCCCCGGTTCTGAACTGGTCGGAGCAGCCATCACAGGGGCAAGACCACTCGCCCGCGCGCCAGTATCCGGGGCGAGTCGCCTGGTGGTCAAGCCCAAGGTCGGCGACTCGGCTCCCCAAGACTTTGATGGACGGCGGCAGCTCCATCAACATCCTCTACCTCGACACCTTGAGGTATTGCGGCTCCGCGATCGATGATCGAACAACCACACCACGTTCCGCAGCGCCGTCCCGGTCGGAAGGCGTACCCGATCGGCAAGGTCACGCTACCCGTCACCTTGGCACTCCGGCGAACTTCCGCACCGGCGTATCGTCTTGAGCTGGTGCCCTTGACGATCCTTACCATTGCGTCACGGGCGTAGCGTTCGCCAAATTCATGGCGGCACCCTCTACGCGTACAACGCGATGAAACTCCGGGCGTGCGGCGTCATCACCATCAACGGCGACCCGACATGGCGCTGAATGCGAGGCCAAAGGCGAACTTCGCCGGCGTCATCGCGGCGGAAGCTAGTCACGCCGATGAGCTCGCCAAATCGCGGCGGGGTCAACAACGGCGACCCCACAATACTCAAGAAGCCCAACTCGAGGGCGCAAACACCTCAACCTTTGAGGCCACGGCCTTTACCTTGCCGTCGAGCTGGTCCCGGCGACCCAGCCCGACGGTGGCGATCGGGACAGGCATGAGCCCCGCATAGGAAAGCGCGCTCATCGAGTTCCTCCGTGAGCAGGGACATCTTCGCATGGAAACCCTCCGACATGCCGGTGTCCCTAGGAAGCTCGGCGAGCACAAACTAAACGCCTATCCCAAAGTGCGACCGGTCAGCGATCGCTCGGCCCTTCAATGAAGAGCGCCCGTCGAGCAATCGCCGAAGAAGTGCGGCGCACGCTGCGGCTTCATTCGCCAATCAAATACTCAAGTGGCTGGCAAACCCAGTCCTGGTCGAAAGAAAAGCGGGACACGGAGAATGTGTATCGACTACACAAACGAAAGCGCCTGCCCAAAGGCGATTCGTCCTCCAGCGGATCGATCGGATCATCGACTCCACCGCGGGCTCGAGTCGCTGTGTTTCCTCGGCGCCTACTCGGGTATAACCAGATCAAAATGGCTATCGAGGCGAGGAGAAGGCGGCGTTCATCACGCCATTCGAGCCTACGCTACACCGCCATGACCTTCGGCCTCAAGAACGCCGAACAACGTACCAGCGGTGCATGCAAGAATGCCTTGCGAGCCAAATTGGCCGCAACATCCACGTCTACATAGACGGCGTGGTCGTAAATCTGCTCGCCAAGGCGATCTACCGCCGACCTCGCGAGACCTTCGCCAACCTGCGGAGGTACAAGATAAAGCTCAACCCGCAAGTGCACCTTGATTGTACCCGCGGGCAATTACTAATGCGTCGTCTCCAAGCGAGGATCGAGGCAAACCCAACAAAGATTGACACGATCGCCTCGGCAAACAAACCAGTGCTGCGCGTCGAGCTGGCGGGCGTGTGGCGGCTCTCGGTCGCTTCATCCCCGCTGGTGAAAAGCGATGCCCTATACGCTGATGCGAAGAACCCCACCTTCGGTGGGACAAGGAGGCGACGGCGCTCGCGACCTCAAAAAGGTGCTACGCGCACCACTACTCGCCGCACCCGTCGACAAGGATCCCATGCTGGTTTACGTCGCGGCGTCCGAGCGTCGTCGGCCTTGTAATGGTCGTCGAGCGACGGAGGAAGGAAAAAGCGCCAGTCCAGCAACGGTATACTACATCGGCGAGGTCCTAACCGAGTCGCGCCATGATACCTGATACCAAAAGCTGGTGTACGCGGTCTTGAGCTCAGCGGCGCTGCCGCACTACTTCGAGAGCACCCCATCACGGTCGTCTCCTCGGCTCCATTACAAGACATCATCCGCAATCGCGGCGACAGGCGGGTCACCAAGTGGGCCGTCGAGATCGGCGTCCACAACATTATCTGAGCAGCGAAGGCGATTAAGTCACGAACCGCCGACTTCCTCGCCCGGCGGGAGGAGGCCCAGCGGAAGAAGCCGCCGTCCCTCCATTACTGGAGCCTGCACTTCGACGGGTCCAAGAACGCGGACGGTGCCGGAGCAGGGATAGTGCTGACCTCACCAAAAGGCGACAAGCTCCGCTACATCCTCCACCTCGAATTCACACCTTGCACGAACAACATGGCGAATCGAGGCCCTACTCCATGGCATGCGAGCCAAAGGAGATGGCGTCAATCGCCTTGATGCTACGGAGACTCCGACCTCGTTGCGGGCAAGTCGCGGCACTGCGACGTATCCCTACCATGGCGGCATACCGCCAAGAGGTGAACAAGGTGGCGGCCACTTCACGGCTACTCCGTCGAGTGGATCGGCGGGAGGAAAAGCGAGGAGGCGCTCTCTCTCGCATCGGGTCGGCTCGACTCGCACCACCTGCGGCGTGTTCCTCGACACCATCTTCACGCCGTCATCTCTCCCGAAGGAGATCGACATTGAGTACCGCTCAACGGAGGCAACCTTAGTCGCTTTTCGTCACCAAGCGAACGGCCGGACCAAGCCTACATCGCCTACACGGAGGTAGGCAACCTGCCCTTGAGCAGACAAGCGCCAGAATGATCGCCCGCCGATGCAAGTCCTACACCATCATCGACGGCGAACTACACAAGCGCAGCGTCACCGGCGTGTTCCAACGCTGCGTCCAACCGGCTGAAGGACGCAAGATCCTACACGACATCCACTCAGGCGACTGCGGCCACCACGCTGCCGCGCGCTCCCTGGTCGCCAAAGCCATGCGACATGGCTTCTACTGGCCCACCGCACATGCAGACGCAGTCGACATCGTCCAGCGATGCGCCGGGTGCCAGAAGTACGCCAACCAGACGCACGTTCCAAGTTCGGCGCTCAAAACAATCCCCATCACCTGGCCATTCGCCGTGTGGGGCATGGACATGGTAGGCCCCTTCAAGAAGGCCCCCTCTGGCTATACCCACCTGCTGGTCGCCGTCGACAAATTCACAAAGTGGGTAGAAGCCAAGCCAGTCCGGAAATGCGACGGAAGGCGCCACTAAGTTCCTACGTGAGCTCATATACCGCTACGGTTTCCCCCAGCATCATCACGGACAACGGCACAAACTTCGCTAAGGAGCAATGGCGAGTTGCGAGCACCACATCCGGCTCGACCTCGCGTCGATCGACACCCGAGTCAACGGCCAGGCGAGCGCCAGCAAAGCATCCTCCACGGCTGAAGCCGCGACTCAAAGTACCACTCGAGCACACCGCTGGATCTGGGTCGAAGAGCTTCCCTCCGTCATCCGGGGAATCCGCACCTCGGTCAAAGGTGACGGGATTCACCCCTTCTTCATGGTCTCTGGCGGAAGCCGTCATGCCAACCGACCTCGAACACGACTCGCCGGATCGTCCACTATACGGAGGCAAGCGAACTGGCCCGCCAAGATGGGCTCGACCAACTCGACGAAGCCTTTGACCTCGCCCGATCGCGCACCGCTATCTACCGCAAGGGCTCCGTCGCTACCACAGCCGACGGTGAAAACCCGCACCTTCCGGAAGGCGACTTGGTGCTACGCCTCATCCGGGACAAGAAGGGCATGCACAAACTCTCCCTCCATGGGAAGGCCCGTTCGCTATCGGTAGCGTGCCAGACGCAACGACGCCTACTACCTTGTCGGCGTCGCGGGGCGGTGAACTCGGCGTCAGCGGCCGTGGAATGTAAATCTCCTCCGGAAGTTCTATACCTAGAACCCCATATGTACTCTCGATCGCTATGAATAAAAGCGGTTCTGCAAAATTCGTCTACTCTCCATGCCTTGTGCCACTTTTTCGTAATTAACGGCGTCATGCTAAAATACGAAGTCAACCCTTGGTACAGCGGCTAAGTAGTGCGATGTAAAACCGAGTCATTTCAGGTCTCGCGTCCACTAAAAACGCCAATCCGAGCCCCATCGAGTCGCCTAGCTCGGTGGTTTCTGAACCAAGACATCATCCTCGCTTCCTACAGCGACCCTAGTCCTCCGCATCCTCGGCATAGCGACTCGAACGGCTAAGTACCACGCTCGGGGACTGAATACCAGTTCGTCTCGATCGGACAGGGAAAACGCCAAGTAAGAGAGCGTGCCCAGGACTCGCCACGCGACTGACCCACCGGGCCAGGCAGGAGCGACGCGCTCACACAAACGTGCTCAATACTCAACCACCCTCGAGCCGCGCCTTGAACTACCAAGTACCACGCTCTGGGACTCGGCCACCCGGCCCCGTTCGCGTACGGGAAAACGGTAAAGTACAGAGCACTCGAGGGAGTCGCCTTGCGACTGGCTCTCCGAGCTCGGGCGAGTCGACTCAACCAACATACACATGATAAACAACAAAACATCATATACAAGGGGAACCCCACAAAGGGCGGACGCGCTCGGGGACTCACCCAAAATCAATCCAAAACACGCAAAAAATAGCAAAATGAACACAATGTTCCATTGAATCGCATATTGCATTGTCTTACATTACAACATATGCCTACTCGGCAGAACGCTGCTAACACATTTAGGCATACTACACTATTCCGCAGGCTTCGACGATGATGCACCAGCATCCCGGCGCTTCCGGATGAACGGAGTATACGGGTTCGATGGATACGTCGTCAGCTCGCCCGCCATCGCCGCGCGGAAGGGTTGCTCGACCTTGAAGTCGCGATGCGGCGGCTCGGGGTCGTTCGGCGCGACGACCGTTTCCTGGTACGGAAGAAGGTCGCCCATCGCCCAGACACGCTCCGAGTATGCGGCGGCACGCTCCTGCAGCTTGAGAACCTCAGACAGGTCCACCGCGCCAGTCGACGAAGGATACCCACTCGTCACATCGTCGATGTCGAAGTCTTCGGGGAAGTGAGCAAGTCCCAGGCTTAGAGCTGTTGACGCTCCGCGCCGAAACGCCGACCGCGTCATGAACTCTACAACCGCGGGCGCCTTCTCCAAGTACTCCCACACCTCAACGAGGTCACTGGGAATAACCTCCGTGGGCGACATCTCTTGGAGGTAGGCGCGTATGCAGGTCGCCGACAGCGTCGCCGAGTCGACGAGCATGTTCACGCACTCCCTCGCGTCAAGAGAGTTCGCTTCTTCTTGGCAGCCAATAACACGACCTGCGAGAAGGAGACAAGTATGAGTATAATGGAAACCACAAATAGTACAATCATAAGGCAAGGAAGACGCACTCACCAAGCAATGGGCGGGCGAGCCCCGTGATGAAACTTTGAAGCGATGTATGGTCCGTCTGAAGCCCAACAATGATGGCTTCAGACGCCTTTCGATCTTCCTCCGCGGCTGCAATGGCGGCCTTCGCTCGCCCGTTCGCCGACCTTGCTTCTTCTTTCGCCTCCCTCAGCTCGCGCTCAAGGTCGGCGATCTTTTGTTCGGCGGTGCCCAATGCAGACCGCACCGCTTCCAGTTCTCCGGCAGGGACAAGCTCTTTGCGAGCCACCTCCGCTGGCCAAAACCTGAAGCTCCTTGTTTGCTTCACGGAAGCCAGTTCCTTCTCAAGACCTGCCGCAGACCAATCTCTCTTGACTCTAGCTGAGACCACAGACATCTTCAAAGTCAGCACACATGAAAATTCTAAGTGCCCACCCGCTAAAATTCAGCAGTGCTTTTCGAGGGCTAGCGGTTCGAAATTACTCGGTGCCCACCGCTACAATTTAGCGAGTGCGCTTTTCGGGCTGGACTCGAACGCACAATACAAAATTAAAAGAATCGGGCCGCAAAACACCGACTGATCCTCGGGAGAGATACACGGATGGCGCCAAGCATGCCGTGCGATTGCGCCCGTCCACGGAAGCAAGCAGCCGGTGTGCCCGCGACGTTGGTCAATCTCAGCGCGGCGGTCTCGGGCGGGGTTGGTCGCCGCACCGCCGTGCCGCCTTGGTCATGAAGCGGGGAAGGTAGCGATTGACGCCCGCCCCAAGGAGCTCGCCTCCTCCGGCCTAGGCAACAGCGAAATACCCCCGCCGTTGGCGGTCGCTTCCCAGCGGGCCCAGCGCCGCGGCCGATGTCGTCGAGAGGCGGCGACGATGTCGCCCTTGGCCTTCTTGCTGCCTTCCGTGGCGGCGACTTCATCCACCTTCCTCTTACGGGAAGGGTCCTCCTCGCTAGCGGCGGAGGGCACCTTGGCCACCGTCGGGTGGCCCATCTTCTTCACTCCGGTCCTACATGTCGAGACAACTCGGTCAAAACAGGACAAATACTAAAAGAGAAAGGTGAAGGTCGAGTGCGCTCACTTGGCGACTGGAATAAAACGCAGCCCAGTACGGAGGCCAGCCGGCTTCTCCAGCTCAGGGCCCAATCGGCCCAGCCCCGTTCAGGGGCGCCGGGGCCCAAGATACGGAGGGCTTCTTTGACGTTGAGGTGGCGGTTGGCGCCTCCGGGACGCCTTCGACGGAGGCCCCCTCGCGAAGAGGAGCTGCCGCGGCCGGAGCCTCCTTGCGAGGCGAGACCGCCACGCTCGGGACTTCCTTGCGAAGTCGCCACGGCGAGCCTCCCTAGCCGGAGACCGCCAAGGCGGAGGTAGTGAAGCCAGCGGTGCCTCCATGGATGGCGCATCTAGCCTTGTTGCTGCGAGCCGCAGCCGGCCGAGCTGTGGGCGTCGGAGCTGCTCCGGCCAGTGGTGAGGCCGTCCTCGGCGGCTTCGTCCTCCTCCTCAGGGGGGCCCTCGCTTCCTTCCCCTTCTTCTTCTTGGCGGGAGTGGCCTGGCGGAGCGAGGTGGTCTCCGGGAGTTCCTCGTCATCATCATGACGCTCGAGGCTCTTGCTAGCCTCGAGTTCGCGCTGACGTTGCCCGCGGGTCTTTCGGACCAGGGGGGCAATCTCCTCTTCGGATTCGTCCTCATCGTCTTCATTGCCTTTGGCGGGAGGCGACTCGCTTGTGTCCTGGGCGGATGGCCCAGAGCTCTCGTCATCGGCGGGTGGGAGCCACCCTTCCACCACTTGAAATAGCTGCGTTGAACATGAAACAAAATTAGAATTACCGCGACTGCATATACTGCGACTGCGAACAAGATCAAATTATTACCGTTGGAGCCGGACGCTTCGCGGTGTATGGAGGGAGCCCGGCCTGCGCATCCGTGTATGCCGCCTGGGTGATCCTCTTCAGCGCCAGGAGGTAGTCCTCCAGCTTCCACTCGGCGAGGCAGGCCTTCGTCGAGTCTTCTCGGCGATGTCTTGGTACATGTAATGCTCGCGTTAGGCGAGCGGGCAATCGCCGCCAAGCCAACAGTTGTACAGGTTCACCGTCTGCAGCCCCTTCTTCTTGGACCCGAATAGTGCGGAGCATTTCGTCGACGACCATCCGGTCGTCGGGAAGCTGGCGACACGGAGATTGCGCGGCTCGGAGCGGTCGGCGAAATACCGTGGGATCGCCGCCTCGTCTCTGGGGTCGCCTCGGTCACATAAAACCAAGACTTTTTCGATCGCTCTGCTTTGGCCGGCATCAAGTCGAAGGAGGCTTTGGATTTCAATTTGGAAGGTTAAGCCGCTGCGGCTAGCATTGTCCGCCCGCCTCCTCGCTGATCCGTCCATGGAACAGATCTTGCCACAAGGAAAATAGGGCGGCAGCCCAAGTAGCACTTCATGAACGCATACGAAGATGGCGAGCTGCTCGATACTATGGCGACCAGATCCGAGGCTGGATCCGTAGTAGTAAGCGCTTGCGGAAGAACAGAAGTGGGAAACCCTAAGCCCGCCGAGATGACTAGTGAAGCAGATAAACTCTCTCTCGCGGGTTGGGTCGTTCTCGGCTGCGAGGATTCGCCGGCAATGACCGCAAGATACCGGCCTCCTCGAAGGAGGCCAGTTGCGCCCTGGTGCACTTGGATCTACCCCAAGGATCGGTGGAAAGGGCCATAGCTAAGGATCTGTTTGGAGGTCGGAAGGTTGCGGGTCGAATGGATCGCGGAGTCAAAGGAAGGAAGATGTGCGCGCTTGGAGAAAATGGTGGGCGGTTGGCTTTCCGATAGCCTACCATTCTTCTTATATAGCGGGAGCTGCCCACCAAATTAGGGGGCCGTTACCGCGCGATGATTACGCCGAAAGTTACCGTTAAGTTACCTTAACGGCTAGGTTGACCACGCCCGACGGTCCGCCTCCTACCACCCGGCTCGTCAATTTACTCGCCGAGGCCGCGACCCGTTGGTTCGGTTCACCCAAAACACAACTCGGTTCGTCGGATTTTTTCCTTCGTGCAGGAGCCCGCCGACGATTCGACTGGATGCCAACTTGAAGCCGTATACTCCGACTGCCAGCAGCCACCTGCGCCTAATCAACGACGGCCTCGGGGACTACTGATGGGGATATGCCTACTGGGGTATCCTCAGCGGGACGTTTCCGACTGGTCCAAAGGCTGGCGAGTGGGCCTGCAGAACGGCGAGTGGATCGAAGCCCATCAGGGTGCCAGGCGACTGGAGGTCGAAGGCCCAGGCGAGTAGATAGGCCCAGTCGAAAGTTAAACGCGTTTGACAAAGATGTAACGAATCGGTTGAGATATGTAAACCCTAGGGAGGTAAGCCTATATAAACCTCCCTAAGGGTGAGTAGAGACACGTTCCCTCAGACATCAAGCAACTCGCCGCCTAGTCGCCGAGTTCGCCCATTGTAAACACCTCCATAATACAATCTAGCAGGTAGGTCTTTACCCTCAGGGGCGAACACAGGTAAAACCCTGTGTCTTTGCCCTCATCTCGCACCGCAGATGGCTGGCCGCCCTTGCCCTTCGTTCTACTACTCGCTGCCGATTGCAGCACCTGCCGTGGTCATTCCCACGACAATGTGTTACAAGTAACGCGGATACCTGCACAACACAAACTCAAGACTTTGCCCCAACGAATCAGTGAGGTTGTCAAGCTCACCGGTTTGCTGTAACAAAGGATTAAACGTATGGTGTGGAAGGTAATGGTTTGCAGCAAGTAAACAAGTAGTGGAAGATGTATCAATGGTAAAGATTGGACCGGGGTCCATAGTTCACTAGAGGTGCTTTCCTTAGATAGACAACATGGCATGAGGGGTTGATGGTGCTGACGTGGAGCACTTTGTTGGAAACCCCAAGAGAAAGGTGTGATGCAGCAAGCAGCAAGTCTTCCCTCAGTAGAGACCGAGGTTATCGAACCAGTAGGAGGATGGAAACGTCACACAGGTGTTGCAAGCAACGCGGAGACCTGCACAACACAAACTCAAGACTTTTCCCCAACGAATCAGTGACGTTGTCAAGCTCACCGGTTTACTGTAACAAAGGATTACATGTATGGTGTGGAAGGTAACGGTGGTTTGCAGCAAGTAAACAAGTAGTAGTGGAAGATGTATCAATGGAAAGATTGGACCGGGGTCCATAGTTCACTAGAGGTGCTCTTCTTAGATAAACAACATGGCCTGAAGGGTAAACAAATTACAGCAGGGCAATTGATAGGAACTGAGCAAGGCAAAACAATGCAATTACTAGTCATAAAGATCCTATGAGATTCGATTGGGCAATACAACAAGATACATAGACCGCTATCCAACTACATCTATGACTAGAAGTCCACCTTCAGGTTATCATCCGAACCCCCTCTAGGATTAAGTTGCAAGCAACATACAACTGCTTTAAGCAAAGTGTGTAAGGTAAAACGTCCACATGTTCCATGAACAAGAGACCGTTGTTTTCTCCCTAGTGGCAACAACACATCTACAACCGAAGAGATTTCTGTCACTTCCCTTGGAAACTAGAGGCATGAACCCACTATCGAGCATAAATACCCCTCTTGGAGTCACTAGCAACTACTTGGCCAAGATAGCTACAAACAACAGAGAGCATGCAAGATCACAAACAACACAGACATGATAGAATCATAAAGACAAAACCATTAATCAAACCAATATAATAATTTCAATATCCATCGGATCCCCGCAAACACAACATGCATGATTACAAATAGATTAGATCTTGATCATGAACGGAGCTCACAAGATCTATACATGAAAGCACAAGGGAGGAGGTACAACCATCTAGCTACTACATGGACCCATAGTCCAAGGTGGAACTACTCACGCATCATACCAGAGAGAAGGCCTCCGGGATGATCTCGCCTCTGGAAGGGTGCCGGGAAGAACTTCAGATCCCCTCGATCTAGGGATGATGGTGGCGGCGGCTACAGACGGTTTCGTGGAGATTTGATTGCTTGTTTAGGGTTTCTGCATCAGGTGCTTTTTATAGGCGAATGGGGAGACCGAGGCGGCGGCCAGGTGTAGGGTTTCGTAGCATGGAAAACAAAAGTTTTCTATCGCATACAAACAAACAAGCCAAGATCTATCTACTAGATTGTAGCAACGAGTCGATGGAATAACTTACCCTCGAAGATTCCAAACTGTTTAACGAGAGCGGATTCTCGTGGGTGATGTAGTCGTACTCTTCCCGATCTCAAGATCGCGTAGACGATCCTTCCGGCTGCGTTAGGCAGCTCCATGATCGGTCACACGTTCGATACTCGACGAAGACCTTCCTCTCCCTTGTTCCATGAAGGCGGAGGTTGTAGCACTCTCCTCGCGATTCCCAAGAAGGCCTGGTATGCTAAGTAGAGGGAAATCATGAGGCCGCTTAAGCCGGAGCGAGTATGGTGGAGTATGAGAGAGCTCCTCGGTGATCTAGGGTTTAGACACACCAAGGAGGAGGGGCTAGAGCCGGCTGGGTTCCGGGACCCCAAGTCGGCTAGGGCAAAACCCTAGGTGGTGGCGGCTATGGAGGCTGGGCTTTCTAGGGTTTGAGGTGAGGGACTTGTGTGTCTAGGAGGAGGCCCTGCCCTCCTTATATAGGTGGAGGGGCGGCGCAAGGGAGGAGAGTCCCTCCCAACTCGGCTTGAGGTGGGTCGCCCGGTTGGAGGAGGAACTCCTCCCAACTCGATTTCCCACTCCTTCCTCTTTCCTCTTTCCAATTTTAGCCGTTTGACTTTTCAAACTAGCTATTTGACTTTTCAATTTAGGATTCAATTTAATCCTTTATTTGGAACAATGAGCGAGAAACTTAGTACATGATGCAATCATTCCAATATGCAATGACATATTCATGCCCTTCCCTCGAGTCTTGGGACATTTTGGAACCTTCTAGAACATTCCCGATGAAAACACGGAATCATTCCCGAACTCAAAGCGGGACTTTCCTTATATGAATCTTATTCTCCGGACCATTCCGGATCACCTCGTGATATCCCGGATCCCATCCGAGACTCCGAACAACATTCGGTCTCTTTCTCATAATACCATAACTACTCAAACAATGTCGAATCCTTAAGTGTGTCTCCCTACGGTTCGTGAATTATGCGGACATGATCGAGACACTTCTCCGAACAATAACCAATAGAGGAATATGGAAATTCATATGGCTCCCACATATTTCTACGATTACTTTGTGACCGAATGAACCACTTACATACGATACCAATTTCCCTTTGTCTCACGATAGTTCACTTATCCGAGGTTATGATCGTCGGTATCTCTGCATACCTAGTTCAACCTTGTTACTGATAAGTACTCTTTTCTCGTTCCCGCGATATGTGATCCCTTGTGAGCCAGTCACATGCTTGCAAGCTAATTGGATGACATTCCACCGAGAGGGCCCAGAGTATATCTATCCGTCATATGGATGGACAAATCCCACTCTTGATCCATGTGTTTCAACCAATACTTTCCGAACACTCAATGCCACCTTTATAGCCACCCAGTTACGGTGTGGTGTTTGATGTCATCAAAGCATCCATCCGGTAAAGGTGATATGCATGATCTCATGGTCGAAGGAATTAGGTTACTATGTATCAGAAAGCATATAGCGATTGAACTATTGAAATGACTTGATCTTTATGCTACGCTTATCTATAGGAGTATGTCCACCATATCATTCTCCTAACGATATGATCTCGTTGTTGATAACATCTCAATGTTCATGATAGGGAAACCATAATCATTTATCAACCAACAAGCTAGTGATGTATAGAGGCTATACTAGGGACTTCAAATTAAGTTTACAAAGCACACAAGTATCAATGTTTCCTTGTTAATACTATTATAGCATGAATGTAAACATTTATCATAAACACAAAGATATAATAATAACTACATTTATTATTGCCTCTAGGGCATATCTCCAACAGTCTCCCAATTGCACTAGAGTCATCTAATCTAGATTACATGGTAATATACTGAACACCCATGGCGGTTTGGTGCTGGTCATGTTTTGCCCTCGGGAGAGGTTTAGTTAACGGATCCGCCACATTCAGATCTGTGTGTAGTTTGCAAATCTTTATGTCACCATCTTGGACATGCTCTCGAATAGCGTGAAAACGTAGCTTGATGTGCTTCAGCTTCTTGTGTGACCTTGGTTCTTGCGCATTGGCTATGGCGCCCATGTTATCACAGTAGATAGACATTGGGTCCAGCGCACTTGGAACCACACCAAGCTCTGTAATGAACTCCTTCATCCATATCGCCTCTTGTGAAGCCTCCGAAGCAGCTATGTATTCCGATTCAGTTGAAGATCTCGCCACAACGCTTTGCTTTGCACTCCTCCAGCTAACTGCTGCACCATTCAAAATAAATACGTATCCAGATTGTGATTTAGAATCATCTGGATCGATGTTCCAACTAGCATCTGTGTAACCGTTAACAACGAGCTGTTCATCACCTCCATAAGAAAGAACCATATCCTTAGTTCTTCTCAAGTAGTTAAGGATGTTTTTGACCGCTGTCCAATGATCCACTCCTGGATCACTTTGATATCTGCTAGTTAAACTAACATCATATGCAATGTCGGGTCTAGTACATAGCATGGCATACATAAGAGATCCTATGGCTGAGGCATAGGGAGTCTTACTCATCCTTTCTCTATCTTCTGCCGATGTCGGACTTTGAGTTTTACTCAAGGTCGTATTGGGCAACATGGGCAAGAACCCTTTCTTGCTTTCTTCCATTCCAAACCTCTTTAGAAATTTGTCCAAATATGTACTCTGTGACAATGATATTTGGCGTTTCGATCTATCTCTGTAAATCTTTATGCCTAATATGTACGCTGCTTCGCCAAGATCCTTCATTGAAAAACTATTATTCAAATATTCCTTGACACTATTAAGAAGGTCTACATCATTCCCAATCAACAATATGTCATCCACATATAATATTAAGAATGCTCTGAGCTCCACTCACTTTCTTGTAAATACAAGCTTCTCCATAAGTTTGTATAAAACCAAAATTTTGATCACCTTATCAAACGTTGATTCCAACTGGGATGCTTGCTTCAATCCATAGATGGACCGTTGAAGTTTGCATACCTTGTTAGCATCTTTAGGATCGACAAAACCTTTGGGTTGCATCATATACAACTCTTCATCAATATCTCCATTGAGGAATGCTTTTGACATCCATCCGCCATATCTCATAATCATAATATCAGCGATTGCTAACATAATCCTCACAGACTTTAGCTTCGCTGGGTGAGAAAGTCTCATCGTAGTCAACTCCTTGAATTTGTCGAAACCCTTTTGCGACAAGTCGAGCTTTATAGACGATAACATTACCATCGATCTGTTTCTTCTTGAAAATCCATTTGTTCTCGATGACCTTCCGCCATCGGTAAGTCCACCAAAGTCCATACTTGGTTTTCGTACATGGATCCAATCTCGGATTTCATGGCTTCTTTCCATTTATTGGAATCTGGGCTCATCATTGCTTCCTCATATGTCTCAGGGTCATCGGTGTTGTCCACCAACATGACATTCATAACGGATCATACCAATGCAGGTGGTACGAGTTCTCCTTGACCTCCAGGGTTATGTAGAAACTTTAATCAAGTTTCATGATCATCATCATTAGCTTCCTCTCTAATTGGTGCGCACCACAGAACTTCTTCCGATCTGCGCTACTCGCAATTTCGAGAAGGTTCGACAACCTCGTCGAGTTCTACTTTCCTTCCAGTCACTTCTTCGAGAGAAATTCCTTCTCTAGAAAGGATCCATTCTTGCAACGAAGATTTTGCCTTGGATCTATGATAGAAGGTATACCCAATAGTTTCCTTCGGGTATCCTATGAAGGCATTTTTCCGCTTTGGGTTCAAGCTTGTCCATTTGTAACTTCTTTACATAGGCTTCGCATCCCCAAACTTTAAGAACGACAATTTAGGTTTCTTCCCAAACCATAATTCATACGTGTCGTTTCAACGGATTTAGACGGTGCCCTATTTAAAGTGAATGCGGCTGTTTCTAATGCATAACCCCAAAATGATAGCGGTAAATCTGTAAGTGACATCATAGAGCGAACCATATCTAAGAGAGTTCGATTCGACGTTCGGACACACCATTACGATGTGGTGTTCCCGGTGTCAATCTGAAAGTATTCGCATTTCTTCAAATGCTCGCCAAACTCGTAACTTAGATATTCACCTCCACGATCGAGCATTACAAATTTAATCTTCTTGTTACGTTGATTCTCTACCTCACTTTGAAACTCCTTAAACTTCTCGAAAGTTTCGGACTTATGTTTCATGAAATAGATATACACATATCTACTCAAGTCATCCGTGAAGGTAAGAACATAACGATAACCACCGCGCGATGCTACACTCATTGGGCCACACACATCGGTATGTATGATTTCCAATAAGTCCGTAGCTCGCTCCATCATACCAGAAAATGGAGTCTTTGTCATTTTACCCATCAGACATGCTTCACATCTTTCAAGTGATTCAAAATCAAGTGATTCAAGAAGTCCATCGGAATGGAGTTTCTTCATACGTTTTGTAGGGGTTCGTAGCATGGAAAACAAAATTTTCTATCGCATACAAACAAACAAGCCAAGAACTATCTACTAGATTGTAGCAACGAGTCGATGGTATAACTTACCCTCGAAGATTCCAAAGCGTTTAACGAGAGCGGATTCTCGTGGGTGATGTAGTCGTACTCTTTCCGATCTCAAGATCGTGTAGACGATCCTTCCGGCGCCACGTTCCGCAGCGCTCATGATCGGTCACACGTTCGATTTTCGCGAAGACCTTCCTCTCCCTTGTTCCAGTGACGGAGGTTGTAGCACTCTCCTCGCGATTCCGGCAAAGACAACTGGCGTGGTACGGAAGTAGAGGGAGATCCCGCAGCTTCGCCTTAAGCGGTGCAGTATGGTGGAGCTTATGAGAGAGGCTATTAGTGGTCTAGTAATTAGACACACCAATTAGAAGGCTCTAAACCAATTAGAAGGCTCTAAACCGTGGCTAAAGCAATTAGAAGCTCTAAACCAAAACGGCTCTAAACACTGGAAATCTAGAGGTGAAACTTGTGTGTCTAGGAGGGAGCCCTGCCTCCTTTTATAGGTGGGGAGGCGCCAGGAGGAGTCCCTCCCAAGTCGGCCTTGGTGGCTGGCAAGCTTGGGAGGAGACTCCTCCTCAAGTCGGATTCCAACCTCTTTCTTGTTTCCCACAGTTCTTGTTTTGGCGTTTGACTTTCAAATGGACATTTGACTTTCTGTTTTAGGATTCAATTTAATCCTTTATTTGGGACAGCAAGAACACTTAGTACATGATGCAATCATTCCAATAAGTAATGACACATTCATGTACCCTCCCCCGGAGTCTTGGGACAATCGGAACCTTCGAACATTCGATGAAAACAGGAATCATTCCCGAACTCAAACGGGACTTTCCTTATATGAATCTTATTCTCCGGACCATTCCGGATCACCTCGTGATATCCGGATCCCATCCGAGACTCGAACAACATTCGGTCTCTTTCTCATAATACCATAACTACTCAAACAACGTCGAATCCTTAAGTGTGTCTCCCTACGGTTCGTGAATTATGCGGACATGATCGAGACACTTCTCGAACAATAACCAATAGAGGAATCTGGAAATTCATATGGCTCTACATATTTCTACGATTACTTTGCGATCGAATGAACCACTTACATACGATACCAATTTCCCTTTGTCTCACGATATGTTACTTATCCGAGGTTATGATCTGGTATCTCGCATACCTAGTTCAACCTCGTTCGATAAGTACTCTTTTCTCGTTCCGTGATATGTGATCCCTTGTGACCAAGTCACATGCTTGCAAGCTAATTGGATGACATTCCACCGAGAGGGCCCAGTATATCTATCCGTCATGAGGATGGACAAATCCACTCTTGATCCATGTGTTTCAACCAATACTTTCCAAACACTTAATTCCACCTTTATAGCCACCCAGTTACGGTGTGGTGTTTGATGTCATCAAAGCATCTATCCGGTAAAGGTGATATGCATGATCTCATGGTCGAAGGAATTAGGTTACTATGTATCAGAAAGCATATAGCAATTGAACTATTGAAATGACTTGATCTTTATGCTACGCTTATCTATAGGAGTATGTCCACCATATCATTCTCCTAACGATATGATCTTGTTGTTGATAACATCTCAATGTTCATGATAGGGAAACCACAATCATTTAATCAACCAACAAGCTAGTGAAGTATAGAGGCTATACTAGGGACTTCAAATTAAGTTTACAAATCACACAAGTATTAATGGTTTCCTTGTTAATACTATTATAGCATGAATGTAAACATTTATCATAAACACAAAGATAAAATAATAACTACATTTATTATTGCCTCTAGGGCATATCTCCAACACGTTTCACTCCAATGTGACCAAGACGACAGTGCCACATATAGGTTGAATTATCGCTTAATTTCAAACGTTTAGCCTCAATGTTGTTGATATGTGTATTTCCACTATCGAGATTCAATAAGAATAGACCATCTATCAAAGGTGCATGTGCATAAAACATATTACTCATATAAATCGAACAACCATTATTCTCGGACTTAAACAAGTAATCGTCTCGCAATAAACAAGATCCCGATATAATGTTCATGCTCAACGCAGGCACCAAATAACAATTATTTAAGTATAAAACTAATCCCGATGGTAGATGAAGGGGTAGCGTGCCGACCGCTTTCACATCAACCTTTGATCCGTTTCCCACGCGCATCGTCACCTTGTTCTTCGCTAGCTTCCGTTTATTCTCGCAAAGACTTGTTTGAGTTACAAATATGAGCAACGAACCAGTATAAAATACCGTGCACTACTACGAGTACTAGTGAGATACACATCAATAACATGTATATCAGATATACCTTTCTTCTTGATGTTGCCGTTCTTCAGATCCGCCAAGTACTTTGGGCAATTCCGCTTCCAGTGACCTTCTCCCTTGCAGTAAAAGCACTCAGTATCAGGCTTGGGTCCAGCCTTGGTCTTCTTCGCCGGCGCGGTAAATTTCTTACCACCCTTCTTGAAGTGTCCCTACTGCTTAGACTTTCCTTTCTTGAATTTGGTGGTCTTATTGACCAACAACACTTGGTGCTCTTTCTTGATCTCCACTTCTACAGACTTTAACATAGCAAACAGTTCTGGCAACTGCTTGTTCATGTTCTGCATGTTGTAGTTCATCACAAAGTTCTTGTAACTTGGTGGTAGTGATTGGAGGACTCGGTAAATCCCCAAAGCATTAGGAATCACTATACCCAAGCTTTGAAGTTTGTTTGCGTGCCCAGACATCTTAAGCACATGCTCACTGACGGAGCTGCCCTCTTCCATCTTGCAGTTAAAGAACTTTTCAGAAGCCTCATAACTTTCAATTGCCGCATGAGTCTCAAAGATCAATTTGAGATCCTCGATAATGTCATATGGGTCTGAATTCTCAAACCTTTTCTGAAGCTCCGATTCCAAACCATACAATAGAGCACACTGAACTATGGAGTACTGATTCTTCCGAGCGAGGTAAACATTCTTTACTTCATCGGAAGCATCACCGCAGTGGGTCACCAATGGTGCATCCAAAGACATAGGTCAAATTTCGGTGTGAGGACAATCCTCAAATTGCGGAACCAATCCGCGAAGTTGCTTCCATTGTTTTTCAACTTTTCTTTCTCTAGGAACGCATTAAAATTGATGGTAGGGGCTACCATTGATCTACAACATATTTGCAATAGTTTAGACTAAGTTTATGACAAATTGAGTTCAAATTAATAATGAAATTAAACTAGGTGAACTCCCACTCAAAACAACATCCCTCACATTGTTTTAGTGATCACACGAACCAAATCCACTACATCAATACCGATCATCACGAGAGTTGATATAGTTTCAATGGCGAACAATCGTCATGTTCATCATATCCACTATATGATTCATGCTTTACCTTTCGGTGATCCGTGTTCCGAGACCATGCATGTCTGTACATGCTAGGCTTGTCAAGATCAAACCTTAGTTTCCGCATGAGCAAATCTGGCTTGCTCACGTTGTATACACTTGCGGAATCTAACACACCTGATCATCACGTGGTGCTTCGAAACAACAAGCTTTAGCAACGGTGCTAACTAAGGGTGAACACTTTATGACTTGAAATTCATGTGCATGAGGGATCATCTTATAATGCTACCGTCGTCTACTAAGCAATACAAGATGCATAAAGGATTAACATCACATGCAATTCAATAATATGTGATATGATATGGCATTTCTTCTTTGTGCTTCCGATCTCCATCTTCAAGCACGAACATGATCTCCATCATCACCGGCATTGCATCAAGGTCAATGACGCTTCTCCATGGTTGTCGTCCACCGGTCTTCAACTATTACAACTACTTTGAATAGACACGCGGGTCTTAACATAAATTAAAGACAACCATCTGGCTCCTGCCGGTTGCCAACTTACAATAAGGAACATTGCACACATCAAATATAATCACAATCATGGCCATATCACATCACTGCACACCCCTGCAAAACAAAGTTAGACGCCTCTACTTTCTTTGCATATTTTACGTGGTTTGGGGCTTTCAATAAGTGTCGTTCTAACTTACGAATAAGAACCACAACATTGATACTAGCATTGTTGATCACCCGTTGTAAATTGGATCTTAACTATGCTAGGAGAAACAGGCACCCGCAAAGCCACTTATGCAATACAAGTTGCATGTCAAGCGTGGAGAAAGTCTCATGAACGATGTCATGTAAGGTTAGCCCGGGCCTCTTCATCCCAACATACCGCAAGATGCAAAGTACACAAGAAGCAATCGACAATAAAAGCATCAACGCCCACAATGACCATTGTGTTCTACTCGTGCAACAGATCTACATATAGACACGGCTCTGATACCACTGTAGGGTTTCGTAGCATGGAAAACAAAAATTTTCTATCGCATACAAACAAACAAGCCAAGATCTGTCTACTAGATTGTACTTCCTCCGTTTCAAAATATAAGATGTTTTACGTTTGTAAAGAGAATGTATCTAGACTTATTTTAGTACATAGGTTCACTCATCTTTGGAGTGAATCTAAACACTAAAACAAGTCTAGATACATTTGTTTCACAAAGCTAAAACATCTTATATTTTGAAACAGAGGGAGTAGCAACGAGTTGATGGAATAACTTACCCTCGAAGATTCCAAAGTGTTTAACGAGAGCGAATTCTCGTGGGTGATGTAGTCGTACTCTTCCCGATCTCAAGATCGCGTAGACAATCCTTCCGGCGCTGCGTTCCGGCAGCGCTCCTGCAGTCGGTCACACGTTCGGTACTCGACGAAGACCTTCCTCTCCCTTGTTCCAGCAGGCAGCGGAGGTTGTAGCACTCTCCTCGCGATTCCGGCATCACAACGGCGTGGTACCGGAAGTAGAGGGGAAATCCCGTAGGGCTTCGCCTTAAGCCGGAGCGAGTATGGTGGAGTATGAGAGAGCTCCTCGGTGATCTAGGGTTTAGACACACCAAGGAGGAGGGGATAGAGCCGGCGGCTAGGGTTCCGGGGACCCCCAAGTCGGCGGCTAGGGAAAAACCCTAGGTGGTGGCGGCGGCTATGGAGGGCTGCAGCTTTCTAGGGTTTGAGGTGAGGAACTTGTGTGTCTAGAGGAGGGAGCCCTGCCCCTCCTTATATAGGTGGAGGGGCCGGCCGCGCCAAGGGAGGAGAGAGTCCTCCCCAACTCGGCTTGGAGGTGGGTCACGGTTGGAGGAGGACTCCTCCCAACTCGGTTTCCTCCTTCCTCTTTTCCTCTTTCCAATTTTAGCCGTTTGACTTTTCAAACTAGCTATTTGACTTTTCAATTTAGGATTCAATTTAATCCTTTATTTGGAACAGCGAGGACACTTAGTACATGATGCAATCATTCCAATATGCAATGACACATTCATGTACCCTTTCCCTCCGGAGTCCGAACATTCGGAACCTTCTAGAACATTCCCGATGAAAACACCTAATCATTCCCGAACTCAAACGGGACTTTCCTTATATGAATCTTATTCTCGGACCATTCCGGATCACCTCGTGATATCCGGATCCCATCCGAGACTCGAACAACATTCGGTCTCTTTCTCATAATACCATAACTACTCAAACAACGTCGAATCCTTAAGTGTGTCTCCCTACGGTTCGTGAATTATGCGGACATGATCGAGACACTTCTTCGAACAATAACCAATGGAGGAATCTGGAAATTCATATGGCTCCCACATATTTCTACGATTACTTTGCGATCGAATGAACCACTTACATACGATACCAATTTCCCTTTGTCTCACGATAGTTTACTTATCCGATGTTATGATCGTCGGTATCTCTGCATACCTAGTTCAACCTCGTTACTGATAAGTACTCTTTTCTCGTTCCCGCGATATGTGATCCCTTGTGAGCCAGTCACATGCTTGCAAGCTAATTGGATGAAATTCCACCGAGAGGGCCCAGAGTATATCTATCCGTCATATGGATGGACAAATCCCACTCTTGATCCATGTGTTTCAACCAATACTTTCCGAACACTCAATGCCACCTTTATAGCCACCCGATTCACGGTGTGGTGTTTGATGTCATCAAAGCATCCATCCGGTAAAGGTGATATGCATGATCTCATGGTCGAAGGAATTAGGTTACTATGTATCAGAAAGCATATAGCAATTGAACTATTGAAATGACTTGATCTTTATGCTACGCTTATCTATAGGAGTATGCCCACCATATAATTCTCCTAACGATATGATATCGTTGTTGATAACATCTCAATGTTCATGATAGGGAAACCACAATCATTTATCAACCAACAAGCTAGTGATGTATAGAGGCTATACTAGGGACTTCAAATTAAGTTTACAAATCACGCAAGTATCAATGTTTCCTTGTTAATACTATTATAGCATGAATGTAAACATTTATCATAAACACAAAGATATAATAATAACTACATTTATTATTGCCTCTAGGGCATATCTCCAACACCAGGGGCACCAAACCCTAGACAGGCGCGGCGTGGGGCCCACCCGTGCCTGGGGTGGGTCTGGCCACCCTGGTCGGCCCCTCTGGCTCTCCTCTGGACTTCTTGTTCCCCACGGAAAGTAATTGACTTTGACGTTTGTCCCGTCCAATTCCGAGAACATTTCTTTACTAACTTTTCTGAAACCAAAAACAGCAGAAAATAGGCATTTGGCACTATTGCAACTTGTTAGTAGGTTAGTACCAGAAAACATGTCAAAAGAACCTCAAAGTATGGACAAGTAAACCAAAGTAGATACTAAACAAGCATGGAGCATAAAAAATTATAGATACGTTTCCGACATATCAACATCCCCAAGCTTAACTCCTACTCGTCCTCGAGTAGGTAAGTGATAAAAAGAATAATTTTTGAGGTGACATGCACCCTCACAATAAAGATCCAACAATTTGCAAGCATTTAAAGCTAGGATCAAAGAACTATAAACATGTGCATGAAAGATGGAGTTCTAACAATAGGACATAGTAACTATGCATGCAACATGACAAGCTACAAACAAAGATCATGAATAACATGCATTTAAAAACGTTTGTTTGTTTCACATACAGAAAATATAGCATAGTGGAAATCAGCTTGCCCCTCATAGAGTAGCAAATAGATGCATATGACACCTTCAAAGTTCACAAGGGTGACTAGAAACAAATAGCACAAGAACAAGTAATATCACAATATGCATCGATTAATAAGCTTTGGAACACTGCACACAGAATGACAACTATGCTCTCTTAATGGTGCCTAAAGGTACAAGGTGGAGACTCAATAATGGTGGAAGAAAGACCTTTTTGTAAAGGAAGCAGGGATTACAAGTTTCAAAAAGAGCTTCCAAAAATTATGGTACCTGTTAGCTTTTAGTCCCCATTGCCCCTATCATAAGCATCTTGAAGTGGTTAAGGTTAAAGTGGCAAAGCTGGAGTATATGCTTGACAAAGTATAAGTTGGCAATCTCAAGTCCCTTGAATATGAGGGACCACAACTCATGCATACTCAATTTTGGGTCCAAGTAAGTTCTTGTCATTTTAAGTATTTGCATATCATTGAGAACCGCCAACGGGGTACCCCTTGCAATGGTACATGAGCTTTCCCATAACCAAAATGACAAGGCAAGCATACAATGAGCATCTCAGCAATCTTTTTATTTACCATATGCATAGCTTTTTATTGAGGATGCTTCATAGATAGCTCATTATGGTGATGCTCCAAGTTTCCACCATGATTAGGCATGGCTTAGGCTAGCGGCCCAGGCGTTTCTCTAACACAGGATACAAACTCCATGGACTTACAAGTTCCCTCTTTATTTCGCACCGGTGAGATCCATAGACAAAAGAGCATGATATCAACTGAGTTGAGAGTACAAGTGCAATGTTGAAAACGTTCCTCGTGACAGCAAGGTTCTGCTAATTCCAACTTATAAGTGCAAGCATATACAACAAAGTTGTCACAATAGTTCAAGTTTATTAGGGGCAAATAATATAAAGTGCGCCATCAAGTTCGTGAAGGCTTTAATTACTAACTTTTCGCATAACAAAATAGTTAATAATTGAAAGATAGTTGAAAACAAGAATATACTTGGAATGGTGTAACACACCATGCATAGGAGTTTATAGTGGACACTTTGGAATAACTTGGTTTCTTAGGATTTGGAAGCATGAGTATAACTTACTCATACAAGTGGAGGCTAGCAAAATACTGGGACCAACCAACTAAGAGAGCAATAATGGACATAATCATGCAGTGCAACAAAGCATACTAATCAAAGCATACTAAATGATCATAGAGGCTAATGGTAATTTGTGAGAGTCATAACATGGTGTGAGCATATGCCAAGTCAACCCAAGCAAAGCATCAAAGGAGAATACCATAATACTATGCTTTTGCATGCTAAAACAACGCATAATTTCTTCAAGGCACACTAAGCAATCCCAATTGTTTGGAACAAGTCATGCTACAGAAATAATCACTAAGCATAATGCTAAAACAACACCTAGAATGTCATGCTAAAGTCTAAGTCACAGTCAATGCAAGCTCCTCTTGCACTTCAAGCAAGAACTTACTACTCCTTTCCAACACCAAGCAATTTATTTGCAAAACAACACAGCGAGAACGGGGGTCCAAACTACTTTATTGAAGCAAACTAAAAAACCTAAGCAAAGAAAATGAAAACTAAGATGCTCCAAGAACAACACAACTATGCATGAAATCATAAAAATGAAGTGTCTAGATAGACCTGAACTTTTTATTGATGAAGAAGGGGATGCCTTGGGCATCCCCAAGATTTGACGCTTGTACCTCTTGGATATTTCTTGGGGTGACACCATGGTGGCATCCCCAAGCTTGAGATTTTGTCCATTCTTCATCTCATTGCATCATTATCTCTTTACACCTGAAAGTTTTTCCTTCATACAAAACTTCACACAATCTAAATTAGCAATATTAGTGTATTCAAAAGATATTAGACCTCTGGAAAATCTTTGGAACAAAAAGGCTTTTCACTAAAAACACAAGCTACTATAGTAACTCCTTCAAAAAGCTCAATTGACCTAAAGAGAACTCAAAAGGAATCAATAAGAAGGAACTGCAAATAATGGCAGAAATCTGTCAAAACAGACCAGCAGGTAGAAACCGATTTTTTCAAACATCTTTTGTTGCTCAAATCAAAAAGTGTTGAACTAACGAAAGTTAGCTAACATACTGGGGATTTATTCGTAAATTTTCATCTCAATCCGAGTTACAGAGACTCCTCACGATTTTTTTGGTGGAGCACAGAAATCTGTTTCGGGACAGCAACTCCCCAAATCTTAGTTCCCTCTCATTAGAGGTCATTCTTGGCACAAAAAGCAAACAAAAAGGATAAGGAGAGGTCATTAATGAAGTAATAACTTAAAAGACTCAAGGAAACTCTTGGGTTATCTCCCAACAAGTACTTTTCTTTAACGCCTTTAAGTTAGACACAAGAAGCAAGAAGAATCAAGTATTTTCAAATGAAGAATTGCCCCTCTTGTTCCTTCCTTTCTTACCTTTCTTCTACTCTTTAGGGAAGATATGATTGCTTACCGGAGGAGCAAAGTTCATAATGCCCTTTCCCACATCTATTACCGCTCCAAGGTGCTTCAGTAGGGATCTTCCAAGTGTGATCTGTCATTTGCCTACAAATTCAATAACAAGATAGTCAGTTGTAAGGTTACCAACCTTTAATAAGGTATAGATCCCTGTGTTTACAATGCTAGTCCCTGGATCAATAGCTAGCATCCACGGTTAAGATGTAATATCAAGAAACAAAGGTCATAATACAACTTTATAACTAGGAATAAAATAATTCATTACATCTTACATAGCTCATTTGGCTATCTCATTACAATGCAGCAGAATATAACAATAGCATGGGGTCCTTCATCTTCAAAGTGCCACAGGCAGACATGTTGGTTGTAGACTTGTAATCCTAATCAATAAACTTCACTAATATCAAAAAAAACCTGCAACATAATAAGTTACAGCCACAAGGGTCAATACATTTGAATTGTATTGGCAAGTGATACTATAGTAGTATAGTGGAGTCTATCATCTACATGCATTTGGCTAAGTGGAGCTTAGGCTTGCTTTGCTCAAAATAGATTTTCCTTATCATTTGAAAACACTAAGTTTTTTTTTGTCAAAAATCACCCAAGGCATCTCCCAATAGAAATTGGTGATCCTTCATCCCTTGTTCAACCACAAGTTTTTAACTTAGAAATTTGGATGAGGAGATTCTTGATAGATTCCATGTCTTGATGCTCAAATTGTCCTTTGCCAGGGACATGGCTAAGTACTTAGATTTTTCACTCTGTAGAGGCGGTGCACTTTCCCCACAAGACTTGGTTTCACCAAGACAAGATCTTTCAGAAGCCTTCCCTTATACCAGAATGGACGCGTTCCAACCTATCATCCCCTACCACCAACTGTCCATTTGCCTAAGTTATTGCAACCTATATGATCCAGGCAGAGCCCATAATGCCAAGTGGCTGCACTTGAAGCTTCTCAATATTTGACATCTCAAATCTCTTTGTTCCTGGGTGGCCATCCACAAGTGAGATACACAAGGTAAACCATAGAAATGGGCCTTCTGAACCACTCAACACAAACCATTCCTTACATTCCACCCAGGTGATTCATTCACTTAGTTGTTTTATTAAACAAAAGATAAGTCCTTGACTTAGAAATATTCTATAGCATGAAATATAATCCAACCTTGTTTTCTACTAGCTAAGTTAAGCATGATAGTAGTAGGAATCTTAACTTAGAAATTTCTACTAAGGTTTCATCTACTAGGATTTCCCATGGAATAGTTTATACTTAGCAAAATTCCATGCAAGTCCTACTTAGAAATATCACTAATGCATAGTGAAAATAATGGGACAAAAGTATGAAGCATCACTTGCCTTTTTGGTAGAAAATATAAGTTCACTCCTTGATCTTGCAATATTCACATTCTTCAAATCACTACAATTCCATCAAGCAAGCAATATTTCAATCTACCATGCAAGCAACATCACATAAAATAATAGAAACAAAACATTGCATGCAGGCATGTCAAACTTTGTTTTATTTACAAAAGTGGTTTATAATAGGTTATAAACATTCTAAAACACTTATTGGTTATTTTATAAAGTGGCAAAACTATTTGCAAAAGATTTTACCTATAAACCATTTTCAAACCAAATCATTATTTTATGTGGTTGAAAATTCCTTTATCAAGTAGCAATCTTTATAGGGTTTATCGAACACATTTTTAAATCATAAAACTTGGTGCTTGGGGTCAGAGAGTTTGAATCAAAACATTTCACAAAGGTTTTCTCCAAAAATCATTTTTAACAAATAACAATATTTTTATTTGACTCGAAATGGTTTAAATCAATGGTTTATTATTTTGCTTCACCAAATATATTTTTGAAACCACAAATTGATTCCTATGGTCAGTAGGTTCAAAACAAACTATTTGCCAAAGATTTTATCCCCAAAATCATTTTAGAACAAATTATATATTCTAAATATGCCTACATAAGTTTCTACAAAAACAATCAATTTAACAGAAACATTTTACTAAACAAAGTGCATGGTTAGAAAGTAATTGTTTTGATGAATCCATTGATATAAAATTTGCAAAAATTGTACGTATGGTTTGAAAGTTATGGATTTTTCAAGTTGGAACATCAAATAGATCAATTTCTGGTTTTATTCAAACAGATAGGGCCACGTGGACTAATCTGATTGGCTGAAAACGATTCGTGTGGATTGAGCTCTATGGAGCATTGGATCTTAATGAAATCGTGTGGCACAGAAGCAAGCGTACCCTTTCGTTTATGTTCTATCGCATGCGTTAGATTTTAATCCTACGGCTGACGTTCGAGCAACAATTGAGTGGTGGCGCTGGCGGCAACGACTGGCGGCGCGCGGTCTGACGCTGACGGTGTCGACGCTACAGGAAGCGAGAGAGCGAAGGAGATGCTCAACAGAATCTCCACGACGTGGGGATGCTCAAGGTGGTGGTGGCTTGTCGAGGGGCGCACGGTGGTGACGGCAATCGCTCGCCGGAGGTCTGCCTGGCGTCGGGTTCGTACTATCGTCGACGGGGGTAAGTTCCTGTGGACTAAAAAGGCAGGGAAAGTAGTCAGGAAGTTGCGCATGCTTGCAGGGGTTGCGATGGTATCTACCATAGAGCAAGGGGTGCACTGATTCGTCGCCTACTGCTCGCCGGAGTTGAGGCAGACGCCGTTGACGCTGAGTTTTTGACGAAGGCGAGGCTGTGGGGCGTGCGCGAGCGAGATGGGGATACTAGAAGATGCCCAAGGTTCTAGCGAGCACTCTCGTGGAGTCCAGGGGGCAAGGGAAGGTGAGGGCTGGCCGGAATTGGAAGGGAAGGTTGTCGGAGCAGTGGTGTGCTAGCGAGAAATTAAGGCAGCCCTGGGGCGGGGAAGAGCTGGCGAGAGAGGGGAAAGAGAGAGGAGGAACAGGCGATTATGTATGCGTGATCACGGGGCTGAATCAACGCGTGGTTGAAGAGGAATCAAGGCGCATTCCATCAGCAGAAACAACGACGAGGCGTGGTCTTCGCGGGGAGGAAGATGACTGGGGAGGTGGGACCTGGCTGTCTGCGAGAGAGAGAGAGTGTGGGGGTGGGGTCCAACTGTCAGCGTCTTTGCGGATTTGATCGTGAGTAGAAGAAAACGGTTCGGGGGAGAAAGTGAGAGTGGGCTGTTTGGCTTAGACTGGGCCTGCTGGCTGGGCTGAGTCCTATTCCATTTTTTTGATCTGATTGTTTTTTTCCTTTTTCCATTTCTATTAATCTGTTTTGATTTTGTTTAGTTAATTCAAACATCAATTTGATTTCAAACCTCAATCAAAATTTGTGTAGATTCATATACTGATTAATAGCACATTCAAAGTCAAATTTAGAATAATTTATTTATTCTTTTTAAGGTCTTTTAATTATTTAAAATAGGCCCTAGTATTAATTAAATGAAGTTTATTAATATTTTTCAATCTCCATTTGAATTCAAATAACCACCAAACTTTGGGTGAATTTTAATTCTGTTTATCCACATATTTCAAAGTCCAAAATAAAATAATTCTTTTATTCTTTTAGGATCTATTAATAATTAAATAAATAGCCCATAGACTTTAATTCAAATTGGTTTTAATTTATTTTAAAATTCTTTTTGAAATCTAACTAATATCAAAATCTTTCCAGTAGGTTTAATTTGAAAAACAAAACACTTGGAAATCTTATTTAAAATAAATTAACAAGTTTTAGTGCTTATTTAAAATGGAAAAACCTTTACTTTAATAAAAATGGATATTAATAAATCCTCATTATTTTATTTAAATAAACCTTTACTCTTTTTATCAAATAGAATTTTTTTATTTCAAAAGCTTGGACAAGATTTATTTTGGCTCTATAAAATAATCCTTATTTATATTTCTACCTTTGCTTTATAAAAACCATATCTTTTTTATTTAAAGACCCAAAAATAGTGATTCCAACTATTATAACCTTATTTATCATTTGTTTATCTTTTTAAATTCCTTTTAGGATTATTTGGCCACCATTTGGTATGGATTTTAGATAAGTGCTTTATTAGCTTTGGAAATTACTTTTCGTTATCTTTTTAAATTCACAAGATTTTATTCATGGCTCCAAGGTAAGTGAATCCAATTTTATATGGTTTTATAATATTTATAATAGTCATTATTGATCAATTTGAAATGTTTGTTTGTCCAATTTTTATATGGATCAAATCCATAGTCTTAGAGATAACTTGAAAATGATTTTCCTCCATTAGGGTTTTAGGGTTTTGGTTTATTTCTCAAGTGTTTAAATTTCCAGATGCATTTAAGAAGAATGCATTCCACTTGATTTGAATTTAGTTGGATTCAAATGTTAACCAAAGTTTGTTCAAGATGGGATTTTAAGTTTCCATTTAGAAACAAAAGTTTCTTTTCACCCTAAATTTCAACAATTATTTATTTTGTTTATTTATTTTTCACATTACAAGATTTGGAAAATCTTGGGATGTGACATTAGTAGACACCATTTTACCTGAGATTTTTGTAAACACACCTTCAGCTATTCCAATGGGCAATATAGTGGCATTGCTGGTAAGAGAGATTTCCTCTCCTCCTTTAGTAAGCCCCCAAAGACTCAAGGAATCATAAATATCTTTAGGCATGAGGCAAAATTCAGAAATGATATCACAACGAGCATCAAAAAGTGTAGTATTTATAGAGACTTTGATTGTGGGAAACCACTTTGAAGGCTCAGAATTTATGGGAACATAATCATGGTAAGCCCTAAGCGTGTGATAGAAACTATTCATAGCAGCAATACCAGTCTCAAGAGTGTTCAACCTGGCAAAAATATTTGTGAAAGAGGAATCAGACTTGCCATGTGTACCATAAATCATGATTAATTTCTCTATGGCATCAAAAGCTTCATCCTTAGTACAAAGCAAGAAATCTTTCTCAGCCACAGCATACAAAGCATATCTATAACAAAGAGCAATACCGCGGTAGAAACTATCAATAACCAATCAAAGGCTTACCTCAGGCTCAGTTTCCCTCTAGAAAGCACAGATTCTAGACCAAGCTTCGTCTTCACTTTTTTGCTTAAAAGTGGAGATTTCTACCATAGGGGAAATAAAGGTTGGTGCAAAACCAAACATGGTAGCAACTAGATAAGGAACAAATTTTTTTTGTGTTTTTGAAAAGAGGCAAGAAAAACCAAGCAAAAGAAACAAAACAAACAAAAAACAAAGTAAAGAGAAAAGAAGTGAAGGACTCCCCTAGTGAAGACGTCCTTAGCCTCCCCGGCAACGACGCCAGAAAACTTGTTGATGGTGCTGACGTGGAGCACTTCATTGGAAACCCCAAGAGAAAGGTCTGAAGCAGCAAGCAGCAAGTCTTCCCTTAGTAGAGACCGAGGTTATCGAACCAGTAGGAGGAAGGAAACGTCACACAGGTGTTTCAAGCAACGCGGAGACCTGCACAACACAAACTCAAGACTTTGCGCCAACGAATCAGTGAGGTTGTCAAGCTCATCGGTTTGCTGTAACAAAAGATTAAACGTATGTTGTGGAAAGTAACGGTGGTTTGCAGCAAGTAAACAAGTAACAGTGGAAGATGTATCAATGGTAAAGATTGGACCGGGGTCCATAGTTCACTAGAGGTGATCTCCTTAGATAAACAACATGGCATGAAGGGTAAACAAATTACAGCAGGGCAATTGACAGGAACTGAGCAAGGCATAACAATGCAATTACTAGTCAGAAAGATCCTATGAGATTTGATTGGGCAATACAACAAGATACATAGACCTCCATCCAACTACATCTATGACTATAAGTCCATCTTCAGGTTATCATCCAAACCCCCTCCAGTATTAAGTTGCAAGCAACAGACAACTGCTTTAAGAAAAGTGTGTAAGGTAAACAATCCACATGTTCCATGAACAAGAGACCATTGTTTTCTCCCTAGTGGCAACAACACATCTACAACCGAAGAGATTTCTGTCACTTCCCTTGGAAACTAGAGGCATGAACCCACTATCGAGCACAAATACCCCCTCTTGGAGTCACTAGCAACTACTTGGCCAAGATAACCACTAGAAACAGAGAGCATGCAAGATCACAAACAACACAGACATGATAGAATCATAAAGACAAAACCATTAATCAAACCAACATAATAATCTCAATATCCATCGGATCCCCGCAAACACAACATCCATGATTACAAATAGATTAGATCTTGATCATGAACGAAGCTCACAAGATCTATACATGAAAGCACAAAGGAGGACATACAACCATCTAGCTACTACATGGACCCATAGTCCAAGGTAGAACTACTCACGCATCATACCGGAGAGAAGGCCTCCGGGATGATCTCCCCTCTGGTACGGTGCCAGGAAGAACTTCAGATCCTCCCGATCTAGGGACGATGGTGGCGGCGGCTACAGACGGTTTCGTGGAGATTTGATCGGGTGCTTAGGGATTCTCCATCGGGGGATTTTTATAGGCGAAGGGGGAGATCGAGGCGGCGGCCAGGGGAGCCAAACCCTAACCAGGCGCAGGATGGGGCCACCCATGCCAGGGGTGGGTCTGGCCACCCTGGCCGGCCCCTCTGGCTCTCCTCTGGACTTCTTGTTCCCCACGGAAAGTAATTGACTTTGACGTCTATCCCGTCCAATTCCGAGAATATTTCTTTACTAACTATTCTAAAACCAAAAACAGCAGAAAATAGGCATCTGGCACTGTTGCAACTTATTAGTAGGTTAGTGATGTCTACGCACTTCTATTCTTGTCGATAGTTGTTGGGCCTCCAAGTGCATATGTTTGTAGAACAACAGCAAGTTTCCCTTAATTGGATTACCCAAGGTTTATCGAACTCAGGGAGGAAGGGGTCAAAGGTATTATCTCTCAAGCAACCCAGCAATCAAGATACAAGAATTCTCTTGTGTCCCTAACACACCTCTTGTCAGGTGTATAGGTGCACTAGTTCGACGAAGAGATAGTTAAATACAAGTGGTAACGGTGCTAGAAAATATCTTCTGACTTGTTGTTGACGTGGGGTAACGGTGCTAGAAAGGAGCTGATGGCATGGAGGAAAGGTAAAAGCCCAAGACCTCCCCGGCAAACGGAATAAAGATGGAAACAAGCAAACATGCAGTAGATCTAGTAGCAAACGGTGTTTCAATGCTTAGAAACAAGTCCAAGGGATCATACTTTCATGAGTGAACACTCTGTTATATAAATATCCTCTCTTCATGATACTACCCTTAACTACTCTCCGGTTGGACACTCTAATCATCGGTAGGGCTATAACAACACTCCTCAAAGTCCGCCTTACCCAATCTAGATAACCCCACACTTGCACCTTGAGTGCTATATGGTTCCAACAAACACCACAATTTCATAGAGACATCCAACTCCAAATATAACTCCTAACAAATATTCAATCTATCCAAAGTGCCACACACGATATGCACGATGTCACTTTCACACACGTGGGTAAAAGCATAGATCTATTAAAGCACAAAGAGTATTTATGTAGACTCAAACCTAAGTGCCACCATGGTGTGCACGTTTTCACTTTCACACACATGGGGAGAGCAGAGATCTAATAAAGAACTTGAGTAGCAAGGTAGATCTACTTGATTACAAAGCTCATGACCACAAGATCATTCATAGAGAGAGAGAGAGATGAACACATAGCTACCGGTAGAGCCCTTAGCCTCGAGGAAGAACTACTCCCTCCTCATCATGGGAATCAGCAACGTTGATGAAGATGGCGATGGAGATCGATGGAGATGGCTCCGGGGGCACTTCCCCGTCCCGGCAGGGGGCCGGAACAGAGACTTTCTGTCCCCCGAATCTCCCCTTCGGTGGCGGCAGCGCTACAGAGGTTTTCGTGGATTTCTTCTGGATTTCCTAGGGTTTTTGGGTCGGAGGCATCTTATAGGCGAAGGGAGAGGTCGAGGAGGCGGCCAGAGGGCCCACACCCTCCCCAGGCGTGGGCAGCCTTGGCCGCGAGAAGGGGGGTCTGGCCACCCTCTGGTGCCTCTCCGTCCCTCCTTCTGGATTCGTGTCCCTCACGGAAAGTTATTAACTTTGGCTTTTGTCCCGTCCAATTTCGAGAATATTGATTTTCTATATTTCTGGAACCAAAAACAGAAGAAAACAGGCAACTAGCCCTGTGGCAACTTGCTAATAGGTTAGTTCCAGAAAAGATATAAAAACACCTCAAAGAAAGACAAAGCAAAGCAAAGTAGATACTAAACAAGCATGGAACATCAAAAATTATAGATATGTTTCCGACGTATCAAGCATCCCCAAGCTTAACTCCTGCTCGTCCTCGAGTAGGTAAGTGATAAAAAGAATAATTTTTTAGGTGACATGCACCATCAAAACCAAGATCAAACCATTTGCAAGCATTGAAAATTGGGATCAAAGAACTCAAAACATGAGCATGAAAGATGGAGTTCTAACAATAGGACATAGTAACTATGCATGCAACATGAAATGCTACAAACAAAGATCAAGAATAACATGCATTGAAAAACGTTTGTTTGTTTCACATATAGAAAACATAGCATAGTGGCAGTAAGCTTGTCCCTCATAGAGTAGCAATATAGATGCATAGGACACCTTCAAAGCAGGGACGGAGACAAGGGGGGACGATCAGGGGCGACGCCCCCCCCCCTATGCTCATGATTTTCTTAAGAATATTAGCCATGGCAGGTCCTTATTTGTGGTAGATTTGCTAGCTCAGCCCCCCTCAATCATATCACATGCACACCTTGCCCCCCTTGAGCTCAGACGCTGGCTCCGTCCCTGCTTCAAAGTACACAAGGGTGACTAGAAACAAATAGCACAAGAATAAATAATATCACAATATGCATCAATCAATAAGCTTTGGAACACTGCACAAAGGATGAAAACTATGCTCTCTTAATGGTGCCTAAGGGTAGAAGGTGGAGACTCAATAGTGGTGGAAGAAAGACCTTTTATAAAGGAAGCAGAGATTTCAAGTTTCAAAAAGAGCTTCCAAAAATTATGGTACTTGTTAGTTTTCAGCCCTCATTGCCCCTATCATAATCATCTTGAATTGATTAAGGTTAAAGTGAACAAAGATGGACTATATGCTTGACGAAGTATAAGTTGGCAATCTCAAGTCCCTTGAATACGAGGGCCACACCTCATGCTACTCAACTTTGGTCACCTGTAAGTTCTTGTCACTTTAAGTATTTGCATATTATTGAGAACCGCCAACGGGTACCCCTTGCATATGGTAAAGGAGCTATCCCATAACCAAAATGACAAGGCAAGCAGACAATGAGCATTTCAGAAATATTCTTATTTACCATGGGAATATGGTGCTTTTTTCTCTCTTTCCTCTTTTCTCAATGTGTCTCTTTTTTATAAGAAGAATGCTTCATAGATGTCACTATGGTGATGCTGCAAGTTTCCACCATGATTAGGCATTGCTTAGGCTAGCGGCCCAGGCGTTTCTCTAACAGAGGATACAAACTCCTTGGACTTACAAGTTCCCTCTTTTATTTCACACCGGTGACATCCATAGATAAAAGAGCATGATATCAACTGAGTACAAAGTACAAGTGCAATGTTGAAAACGTTCCCCGTGACAGCACGGTTCTGCTAATTCCAACGTATAAGTGCAAGCATATACAACATAGATAACACAATGGTTCAAGTTTATTAGGGGCAAAGAATATAAAGTGTACCATCAAGTTTGTGAGGGCTTTAATCACTAAGTTTTCACATAACAAAATAGTTTTTAATTGGAAGATAGCTGAAAACAAGAATATACTTGGAATGGTGTAACACACCATGCATAGGAATTTATAGTGGACACTTTGGAATAACTTGGTTTCTTGGGAGTTGGAAGCATGAGTAGAGCTTACTCATACAAGTGGAGGCTAGCAAAAGACTGGGAGCAACCAAATAAGAGAGCATAATGGCCATAATCATGCAGTGCAACAAAGCATACTAATCAAAGCATAGAGTGGTACTACAAGTCAAGGACTAAATGATCATAGAGGCTAATGGTGACTTGTGAGAGTCATAACATGGCGTAAGCATGTGCCAAGTCAACCCAATCAAAGCATCAAAGGAGAATACCACAATACTATGCTTTTGCATGCTAAAACAACGCATGATTCTTTCAAGGAACATTAAGCAATCCTAATTGTTTGGAACAAGTCATGCTATAGCATAAGGTCAAAACAAGATCTAACATGACATGCTAAAGTCTAAGCCACAGTCAAAGCAAGATCACATTGTACCACTATAAGATGAAACTTTCTACTCCTTTCCAACACCAAACAACTTATTTGAAACAACTCACAAAGCTAATAATAAATAAAGACCAATGAGCTTGCCTCACAAATCCACAAATAAGAACTAACAATTTCTAAGATGAAAGCACAATAAAACTAAGGCTAAACACAATGCTAGCAAAAGTGAACACTCACAAAACAATAAGAGTGAAAACTAGAGTGTTCTAGGCAATGAAAACAGAGTGTTTATCTCTCCAAAAGAAGTGTGGTGTAACCAACCAACTTACTAAAGCAAACTAAGCAAACGAAAACCAAAAACAAAAATAAGATGCTCCAAGAACAACACAACAGTGCATGAAACAATAAAACGAAGTGTCTAGAAAGACCTGAGCTTTTTATTGATGAAGAAGGGGATGCCTTGGGCATCCCCAAGATTTGACGCTTGTACCTTTTGAATATTTCTTGGGGTGACACCATGGTGGCATCCCCAAGCTTGAGATTTTTTCCATTATTCATCTCATTGCATCATTCTCTCTCTACACCTAAAATTTTTCTTTCATACAAAAATTCACACAATCTTCATTAGCAACATTAGTGTATTCAAAAGAGATTAGACCTCTGGCAAAGCTTTGAAACAGCAAGGCTTTTCACTAAAAACACAAGCTACTGTAGTAACTCCTTCAAAAATCTCAATTCCCCAAAAGAGAAATAAAAAAGGAATCAATAAGAAGCAAATGCAAATAATGGCAGAAATCTGTCAAAACAGACCAGCAGGTAGAAACCGATTTTTTCGAACATCTTATGTTGCTCAAATCAAAACGTGTTGAACTAACTAAAGTTATCTAACGTACTAGGGGATTTATTTGTAAATTGTTAGCTCAATCAGAGTTACAGAGACTCCTCACGAATTTTTATGGTGGAGGATAGAAATCTGTTTCGGGACAGCAACTCCCCAAATCTTACTTCACTCTCATTAGAGGTCATTATTGGCACAAAAAGCAAACAAAAAGGATAAGGAGAGGTCATTACTAAAGTAATAACTTCCAAGACTCAAGAAAACTCTTGGGTTATCTCCCAACAAGTACTTTTCTTTAACACCTTAAAGTTAGGCTTGATAGCTTGAGAAGATGCTCACATAAAAATTATGAATTGGAGTCAAAGAGGGCATCAAGAAGCAAATTCAAAACACATTTAAGTCTAACCCACTTCCTATGAATAGGAATCTTGTAAAGAAACAAGTCATGAAAGCACAAAGGAACAATCATAGGAAAGCAAAACAAGTGCAACTTCAAGACTTTCAACATAGAGGGGAAACTTAATATTATTGAGATACATAAGACCATGTTTCCCTCTCTCATAATAACTTTCAGTAGCAAAATGAATAAAAATAACAATATAACTATCACATAAAACATTCTTATCATGAGCCACATGCATAAAATGATTATTACTCTCCACATAATAATAGCCATTCTTATTAATTGTAGTGGGAGAAAATTCAACAAAATAGCTATCATTACTATTCTCATCACCATAATCATCAAATATAGGAGGCATACTGTAATCACAATTAATTTTCTCCTCAACTGAAAATATCATACTCATCATTGTAATCATCATATATTGGAGGTTTGGTATCATCATAAGCAATAGAATAGCTATCTTCCAAAGCCGGGGGACTAAAAAGATCATTTCATCAAAACTAGTTTCCCCAAGCTTAGACGTTTCCATAGCATTAGCAATAATGGTGTCCAAAGAATTCATACTAATAACATTGCTATTAGCATGCAAATAAAGCTCCATAGGTTTTTTAATTATCTCTTCAAACACTTCATGTCCTAACTCAAGATAAATACTATAAAGCTCTATTTTCCATTAAGCCTAACTAGTGAAAACAAGAAATAAAAAGACAAAATTGCAGAATCTAAAGGAAATAACTTTGATTCTTGTAGACAGTTGTTGGGCCTCCAAGTGCATATGTTTGTAGAATAGCAGCAAGTTTCCCTTAAGTGGACTACCCAAGGTTTATCGAACATAGGGAGGAATTGGTCAAAGGTATTCTCTCTCAAGCAACCCTGCAATCAAGATACAAGAAGTCTCTTGTGTCCCCAACACACCAAATACACTTGTCAAGTGTATAGGCGCACTAGTTCGGCGAAGAGATAGTGAAATACAAGTGGTAACGGTGCCAGAAAATAGCTTCTGACTTGTTGTTAACGTGGGGTAACGATGCTAGAAAAGATCTGATGGCATGGAGGAAAGGTAAAATCCCAAGACCTCCCCGACAAACGGAACAAAGATGGAAGCAAGCAAACATGCAACAGATTGATACGTTGGAAATGTATCAATAATTTTTGATGCTCCATGCTTGTTTAGTATATACTTTGCTTTACTTGTCCACACTTTGAGGTGCTTTTTACATGTTTTTTGGTACTAACCTATTAACAAGTTGCAACAGTCCTAGATGCCTGTTTTCTGTTGTTTTTGGTTTCAGAAAAGTTAGTAAAGAAATATTCTCGGAATTGGACGGGACAAACGTCAAAGTCAATAACTTTCTGTGGGGAACAAGAAGTCCAAAGGAGAGCCAGAGGGGCCGGTCAGGGGGCCCAGACCCACCCCTGGCGCGGGGGCAGGTGGGCCCGTGCCTGGCTAGGGTTTGGTGGCCCTGGCCGCCTCCCGGTCTCGCCCCTTCACCTATAAGAAACCCCCGATGCAGAAACACTGAGTACCTGATCTGAAATCCACGAAACCGTCTATAGCTGCCGCCACCATCGTCCCTAGATCGGGGGGATCTGAAGTTCTTCCTGGCACCCTGCCGGAGGGCAGATCATCTCGGAGGCCTTCTCTCTGGTATGATTCGTGAGTAGTTCCACCTTGGACTATGGGTCCATGTAGTAGCTAGATGGTTGTATCTTCTCCTTTGTGCTTTCTTGTATAGATCTTGTGAACTCCGTTCATGATCAAGATCTAATCTATTTGTAATCATGCATGTTGTGTTTGCGGGGATCCGATGGATATTGAGATTATTATGTTAGTTTGATTAATGGTTTGGTCTTTATGATTCTATCATGTATGTGTTGTTTGTGATCTTGCATTCTCTCTATTGCTAGTGGTTATCTTGGCCAAGTAGTTGCTAGTGACTCCAAGAGGGGGTATTTATGCTCGATAGTGGGTTCATGCCTCTAGTTTCCAAGGGAAGTGACAGAAATCTCTTCGGTTGTAGATGTGTTGTTGCTACTAGGGAGAAAACAACGGTCTCTTGTTCATGTAACATGTGGACTGTTTACCTTACACACTTTGCTTAAAGCAGTTGTCTGTTGCTTGCAACTTAATCCTGGAGGGGGTTCGGATGATAACCAGAAGGTGGAATTCTAGTCATAGATGCAGCTGGATGGCGGTCTATGTATATTGTTGTATTGTCCAATCAACGTCATAGGATCTTTCTGGCTAATAATTGCAGTGTTATGCCTTGCTCAGTTCCTGTCAATTGCCTCGCTATAATTTGTTTACCCTTCATGCCATGTTGTTTATCTAAGGAGAGCACCTCTAGTGAACTTGGGGAACACATGGTCTGGTCCTGGACTTGGGCTTGGCTACAGCAGCCTTGTCTTTCGCGGCGGCGCCATGGAGAGGGCATGCGGCGCGGGTCGGTGAGGTCAAGTCCCTGGTGGTGTGCTGCTAAGGCAGAAACGCGCGGCCGGGCATGGAGCTCGGCGACAGAGATGCAACGACGGTCGGCGGTCCGGTGGCGACGCGCGGGGCTCGCGCGAGAGGGAGCTCGGGCGGGGCACAACCGGACGCGAGGCGACACCGGCACGGGCGAGGACGGAGGGGCCAAAGGCGCCAGCGGAGAGGCGGTGAGGAGAGGAGGCAGGGCGAGGCCGACGGGGCTCGGGCAGTGGGACTCGGCGAGGCGGGTGATGGCCGGTGGCGGGAGGCGCCGGCGGTCTGCGGAGGGACAGGTCGTGGCTGGGCGGCGAGCAGTCTTAGGCGCCGTGGCCTCGAGGAGAGGCAGGGCGGGGAGATGCTGCTTGGCGGCGCCAGGCGAGACGAGGACGGAGGTGTCGTCGGGGGACAGCCTGATGGCGAGGAAGGAGCTCGGGCCACGAGGCTGGCGAGGCAGTGGGGAAGGAGAGCGTCGGGGAGGTGGGAGGAGGAAGCGCGGGGGAGGAGGGAGAGGACGCGGGGGAGAGAGAGGGTAGGTGGGAGTGGCGGGACCCGTGGGTGGGCCAGGAGCGGGTCCAGGGGGTGGTTGGGGAGGTTTGACCAGGGGAGGCAGGTGGGGAGATGGGTCCGGTAGGTGGGGCCACGCTCGCGTGGGGTAGGGGTGTCAGCCAGGGAGGGTCGGCAGTGTGTGTGTTGGTGAGTGTGTGGGAGTGTGGAGTGCTGAGTAGCGGTAGGGACAGGGACGGTGGGACCGGGGTGTAAGTGAGGGGGGTAGATGGGGCTAGGTGAGGGAGAGAGAGAGAGAGAGAGAAAGAGAGAGAGAGAGGGAGTGGGGGTGGATTGATGAGGTGGAAAGGTGGGTAGGGATTGGGGGAGAGGGTGAGATGGCAAGCTGTGATTGGTGGGTAGATTAGGATTGGGTGGGAATTAGGTTTAGAGTTTGGGTGGACCGATTTTATTCTGGGGGTGGTCGACTGGGTCGAATCGGCCCGTTCGACTGCCCCCCCAAAAATAATTAAATATTTTATTTATTTCAAACAGGGCTTTTGCAAACCGATAGCAGACAAAACAAAATAATCCGGAGACCCGGGTTTTTGTGTTTGACAAAGACGGGGCGTTTAGAAAACAAAAATAGGTTTTTCCGAAAATAGTTTAATGCAAGCAATGCAAGATGACATGACAATGCTCAAATGCAATGTGGCATGATGACATGAGCATGCGGTCACGATGATGCAATGCACAAAAACAACGCGATTTTCTAGTAGTGGTTTTTGCGGGATGCCACAATTCGACACCACTAACAATGGATCTCGCCCTCGAGATCCGCCTCATGGTACCGGGAAGAAGGGCGGCGATCTGAATCTTCTCGCATCGTGTAGGTCCTCGCGACACCACTAACAAGAGGTCGTTGTCCGTGATCGTCGAGGGAAACACTCCGGAAACAAAAGGTCGAAGGTAGAGGTATCAACAAATAAAGCCACCTCTAGCTTCCGTGGACGGAGTAAAATTGCTGGATCCACTGATTCGATGTACAAGAGCGAATGATAAGAGTAGTCGGATGGTGATCAGTCCATCGCGCACCCAAACCATTACTCTGCACATGAATAGGCAGATTATGCAACCAACTCTCGGAATCAGACTGAAGATCTCGACAAGCGAGGTTCGGAAACAAAGGAGTGATGCAGACTCTGCATCGGATCTGGCGTAGATGATGTCGTCGCGTCGGATAACACCGGAAAGCGCAAACAAGGAACAAAGAATGGTACCACAGCAAACGGACTCCTCAGACAACATGAACACCGGATGGTAGAACACCGTTATCAAAGGAGGAAGCGAAACCCTGAAGGTACGACGGAACCCAACCACGAGAAATCCTGGACTCAAAGAGAGAGAAGAGAGCGGATTCAAAACACGCAGAGGTAAGAGGAGATCAGCAAAGGGGGAAGGAGTAAAATCAGACCTAATCAGAACTATCCAACCGATTTTCGCAAAAATAGTTTTGACACTATACTTCGGCCGTTAGCTAGGTTATCCTACAGGCTGGACTTGTGGGGTATCGCAAGCCGGGCTGGCTCGATACCACTGTAACAACACCCTCGAATCGACCCTATGCAAGTTTTAGCGAAACCCGCCAAACCCGCATAGAAAGCGATTCAAAGGTGCCCACCAGCACTTTCGGGTGGAAAAGCAAGTAATATTACACAACAGTCCTCGATGGGACCCACGGACGATATATATAACAGCGACTCAATGAGTCAAGAATACAGATATAATATACAAAGATCCAAATCACCTTGAAAAGATGGAGCGTCCGACTACGGACAAGATGCAAATGGGGCTAAGAGCCCTGAAGAATAACCAATGGCGTCCATAACCCTGCCAGGCCAAGCCGGAAGGGTAACCCTGCTAACGACGTCGATCTCAAAACCTGCTTAAACAAAAAGGGGTGCCGACAAAGGGCAAAGGAAAAAGAGGCGTCGATGCAGCGGTACACGGCGAGACTAGAATTCGGCGGTCCTCGCCTACATAGGTATGGTGGACTGAAGCGGCAGCGGCAGCTTGCACTAAACAACCTATAGAGACTCGATACCACGGGCGGCTATCAGAGAGGGGTAAAAAAGATCTATTCGGAACCAACTTGATACTACCATCAAACAAACCCATCCTGGTGTTTCCCCCTCGAGACCAACGAGGAAGTCAACCGAGGAACTCACACAGTTGGCCGTTTTACTTATTCAGTTATAGTTGCATCAATTACTAGTCAGGTATAGATAATCATCCTGATAAAATAAGCAGTGGGCAATTTTAGTTAACCATTCCGTTGTAGTTGCGACACTTACTGGTCAGATACAATTATCATGAGATAACCCAAAACCCAGCAGTTGTTGGTACTTTTATTTAGCCATTCCGTTGTAGTTGCAATACTTACTAGTCAGGTACAATGGTCGCAAGCGACACCCAAACAAGCAATTGTTGGCAGTTTTATTTAGCCATTCCATTATAGTGAAGCTGATTACTAGTCATTATACAGTCAAATTTATAGCACTACTTTAGTTATAGTTGTCTATGATCGAGATACTGTGCTCCAAGTCGTCCATAACATGACACGGCTTTGAGAAAGTTTTACCCGGCGAGGTGCACAAATAGCAACACACTCGATCAACCTCGGAAAAACCAAATCAAAACCCAACGAGGCCTTCACGACAAAGCAATCACAGGATTCAGAAATATTTGAGGGCCACCCTTGAGTACACCATAGCGAAGTTAGTGACTCGAGACGGACCCGAGGTTTGGGTGGACGGCTGTGAGCATTACGGGAACCCAAAGCTGGGCTTGTCGACACAAAGCGTGTCCCGATCCTAAACAGTACAGTGTGCTCCTCGCACAATCGTAAATAAAGCAGTAAAGCATGGCATAAGTACAGGATAGTAAATAAAACCTCAAACTAGTTTGTGGCCCCAAGAAATAAGACTGAATCAAGCTCTGGCTCAAGGGGGGGTCCCATAATCCTCCCGGATGTGGATAGCGCGAATAATCAAGGAACAGGTATCAAGTACTCGGGGTCCTACGGGACACAAGTGGACGGTTAACAACCAAATAACATCTATTGCCCACCTGTGCCTCTTCTTACTTACTTAAATTTTAGTTGTTAAACAGTAAATAAAGTGAACGGTAATTAAAGCCATGAACATCTCCAACATTAAACATGCGGCAACACTCCAACAACTGTGGTATTGGACGACACGCAACAGCACTTGAGCAAGCGACTACGACGCGCAAGTCCAACTATCTACCAAACAACAGGTAATAGGATGTGTCCACGGCAATATAAGGCTGCAAGGGATATCACGGGTACGAAAACTAGAGCAACGCAACACAGATAGCAATAGATCAACAGGAGGGAATAAATACTATAAAAGTAAGATAGGTAGAAAGGGGGAGATGCTCGCCTGGAAACATTGTCGAAGGTTCATCCGAAGATCGGGTCGACACTCGCATCAACTCAACGGCCTAATCCGTGAAGAAGCAAAGCACTAGAAGAAACACCGGATGCACTATTTAATACTACGGCAACAGATCGGGCATGATGCATGTATGATGTATGACATGGCAAAGATGCGATGCAATTAGGTCATGTTAAGCGGAACCGGGGTCCCGACATTTAATTAAACGGTTCAAGTTATTTAGAACCCCCGCAATTTAATGTTGTCTCAACAAGGCAGAATATATCACCGGTTCGCTACACAAATTTAAATGAGGCCAATATAAGACTAGATTTGTCCGCATATGGGCCCCATATTTAATTATGAGGTGAATCGGCATAAGGCCCCCAGACCACATGACAGAATGCATGCGAATATGACAATTTAATATGCAACAATTTATTAATATGGCATTTATAAAATAGGGGCTCGGATAAGGGTCAAACATTAGGGTTCGGCAGATCTTGGGGTTCCGGGGTTCGGGGTTCGGTCTCAGGGTTCAGGGAGAACGGCTCGACGAGATCGGATACAAGATGGAGAAATTGGCGTGACGGAGAACTTGGGTCCAAGCGGCCGATCTTGCCGTCGCACAGATCTTGTCGGGTCCGTGTAGAAGAACTTGTCGTTCTGGGATTCTCTGGGTCCAGCGCCGTCGAGTCGGTCTTGGCATTCGGGGCGAAGAACTTGGCGTATCCGTGTCGGCGATCTTGGCGTTCTTCAGGTTCGGGTCCTGGCGCTTCGGATCGGTCTTTGGGGGTCCGGGAAGGCGACCTTGGCGCTCGGGTTCGGTGGTATCGGTCTTCGGACTCCGTGAACAGGGCATCGGATCCGCATCTATGAAGGAGATCTTGGCGTCTGGGATTCCGTCGAGCTTGGCGACCTTGTCCGAGTTCTCGGGTGACGATGTCGGTCTTGGGGTCCGGGGATTCTTTCGGGTCCATGACAAAGTACTTGTCGTCCCATGTAGAAATCCTTGTCGATCTATGGCGAGGATTTCATGTTCGGTCTTCGGGGTACATGAGGAGAACTTGGCGCTCCGAGGGGTTCAGTCTTCGAGGTTTGTCCATCTACGCCATGTCGGGGATCTTGAGGCTTCGGCTCGATCGAAGGTGCAGTGCTTGAGTTTCGACGCAGGCGATCTACGGATGGTACTCTAGTGGCCACGATGATCTTGAGAGGAACTTGGGGAACACATGGTCTGGTCCTGGACTTGGGCTTGGCTACAACAGCCTTGTCTTTCGCGGCGGCGCCATGGAGAGGGCATGCGGCGTGGGTCGGTGAGGGCAGGTCCCTGGTGGTGTGCTGCTAAGGCAGAGACGCGCGGCCGGGCATGGAGCTCGGCGACAGAGAGGCAACGACGGTCGGCGGTCCGGTGGCGGCAAGGCTCGCGAGAGAGCTCAGGCGGCACAACTGGACGCGATGGCGCCAGCCTGGCGAGGACGGAGGGCAGGCGGGCGCCAGAGCGGGGAAGGCGGTCTGAGGCAAGGCCGACGCTCGGGCAGCAGGCTCGGCGAGGCTGGCGGTGGATCGCCGTGTGAGGCGCCAATGATCTGGAGGGCACGAGGTCGTGGCACTGGGGCGGCAGGTCTTGGCGCCTGGCCTTCGAGAGGCTGAGGCGGGAGGCAGCTGCGCCTTGAGGCGGGAGACGCCAGAGAGGTGTCGCTGGGCGGCCACGGTGGCGGAAGGAGCTCGGGCAGCAGGCTCGCTGGCGGGAGGCGAGGTGGGGGAAGGAGAGCGTCGGGGAGGTGGGAGGAGGAAGCGCGGGGGAGGAGGGAGAGGACGTGGGGGAGAGAGAGGGTAGGTGGGAGTGGCGGGACCCGCGGGTGGGCCAGGAGCGGGTCCAGGGGGCGGTTGGGGAGGTTTGACCAGGGAAGGCAGGTGGGGAGATGGGTCCGGTAGGTGGGGCCACGCTCGCGTGGGGTAGGGGTGTCAGCCAGGGAGGGTCGGCAATGTGTGTGTTGGTGAGTGTGTGGGAGTGTGGAGTGCTGAGTGGCGGTAGGGACAGGGACGGTGGGACCGGGGTGTAAGTGAGGGGGGTAGATGGGGCTAGGTGAGGGAGAGAGAGAGGGAGTGGGGGTGGATTGATGAGGTGGCAAGGTGGGTAGGGATTGGGGGAGAGGGTGAGATGGCAAGCTGTGATTGGTGGGTAGATTAGGATTGGGTGGGAATTAGGTTTAGAGTTTGGGTGGACCGATTTTATTCTGGGGGTGGTCGACTGGGTCGAATCGGCCCGTTCGACTGCCCCCCCAAAAATAATTAAATATTTTATTTATTTCAAACAGGGCTTTTGCAAACCGATAGCAGACAAAACAAAATAATCCGGAGACCCGGGTTTTTGTGTTTGACAAAGACGGGGCATTTAGAAAACAAAAATAGGTTTTTCCGAAAATAGTTTAATGCAAGCAATGCAAGATGACATGACGATGCTCAAATGCAATGTGGCATGATGACATGAGCATGCGGTCACGATGATGCAATGCACAAAAACAACACGATTTTCTAGTAGTGGTTTTTGCGGGATACCACATAACCCAAGAGTTTCCTTGAGTCTTGGAAGTTATTACTTCTGTATTGACCTATCCTTATCCTTTTTGTTTGCTTTTTGTGCCAGGAATGACCTCTAATGAGAGGGAAGTAAGATTTGGGGAGTTGCTGTCCTAAAACAGATTTCTGCCCTCCACCAAAAAAAATCCGTGAGGAGGTTATTTAACTCGGATTGAGCTAAAAATTTACGAGTAAATCCCCCAATATGTTGGCTAACTTTCGTTAGTTCAACATTGTTTTATTTGAGCAGCAGAAGTTGTTCGAAAAAATTCGTTTCTACCTGCTGGTCTGTTTTGATAGATTTCTGCCACTATTTGCATTTGCTTCTTATTGATTCATTTTTGAGTTCTCTTCAGGTAAATTGAGTTTTTTGAAGGGGTTACAACATTATCTTGTATTTTTAGTGAAAATCCTTGCTGTTCCAAAGCTTTGCCAAAGTTGTAATATCTTTTGAATAAGCTAATGTTGCTAATGAAGATTGTATGAAGGAAAAAATTTCAGGTGTAGAGAGAGAATGATGCAATAAGATGAAGAATGGACAAAAGCTCAAGCTTGGGGATTCCACCATGGTATTACCCCAAGAAATATCCAAGAGGTACAAGCGTCAAAGCTTGGGGATGCCCAAGGCATCCCCTTCTTCATCAATAAAAAGCTCAGGTATGTCTAGACACTTCGTTTTCATTGTTTCATGCACGGTTATGTTGTTCTTGGAGCGTCTTAGTTTTCGTTTGCTTTGCTTAGTTTGTTTAGTTTTCTTAAGTAGTTTGGACCCCCATTCTCGCTGTGTTGTTTTGCAAATAAATTTTCTTGGTGTTTGGAAAGGAGTAGTAAGTTCTTGCTTGAAGTGCAAGAGGAGCTTGCATTGACTGTGACTTAGACTTTAGCATGACATGCTAGGTGTTGTTTTAGCATTATGCTTAGTGATTATTGCTGTAGCATGTCTTGTTCCAAACAATTGGGATTGCTTAGTGTGCCTTGAATAAATTATGCGTTGTTTTAGCATACAAAAGCATAGTATTGTGGTATTCTCCTTTGATGTTTTGCTTGGGTTGACTTGGCACATCCTCACACCATGTTATGACTATGACAAGTCACCATTAGCCTCTATGATCATTTAGTCCTTGACTTGTAGTACCACTCTTTGCTTTGATTAGTTTGCTTTGTTGCATTGCATGATTATGGCCATTATTGCTCTCTTGGTTGGTTGCTCCCAGTCTTTTGCTAGCCTCCACTTGTATGAGTAAGTTCTACTCATGCTTCCAACTCCCAAGAAACCAAGTTATTCCAAAGTGTCCACTATAAACTCCTAAGCATGGTGTGTTACACCATTCCAAAGTATATTCTTGTTTTCATTTTTCTTCCAATTAAAAACTATTTTGTTATGTGAAAACTTAGTGATTAAAGCCCTCACAAACTTGATGGCACACTTTATTCTTTGCCCCTAATAAACTTGAACCATTGTGAAAACTTTGTTGTATATGCTTGCACTTATAATTTGGAATTAGCAGAACCGTGCTGTCACGGGGAACGTTTTCAATATTGCACTTGTACCTTTTGGTACTCAGTTGATATCATGTTTTTTGTCTATGGATGTCACCGGTGTGAAATTAAGAGGGAACTTGTAAGTCCATGGAGTTTGTATCCTGTGTTAGAGAAACGCCTAGGCCGCTAGCCTAAGCCATGCCTAATCATGGTGGAAACTTGAAGCATCACCATAGTGACATCTATGAAGCATTCTTCTTATAAAAAAGAGACACATTTAGAAAAGAGGAAAGAGAGAAAAAAGCACCATATTCCCATGGTACATAAGAATAATTGCTGAGATGCTCATTGTCTGCTTGCATTGTCATTTTGGTTATGGGAAAGCTCCTGTACCATGTGCAAGGGGTACCCTGTTGGCGGTTCTCAATGATATGCAAATACTAAAAGTGACAAGAACTAACCTGGACCCAAAGTTGAGTATGCATGAGGTGTGGCCCTCGTATTCAAGGGGCATGAGATTGCCAACTTATACTTCGTCAAGCATATACTCTAGCTTTGCCACTTTAACCTTAACCACTTCAAGATGCTTATGATAGGGGCAATGAGGGCTGAAAGCTAACAAGTACCATAATTTTTGGAAGCTCTTTTTGAAACTTGTAATCACTGCTTACTTTACAAAAAAGGCCTTTTTTCCACCATTATTGAGTCTCCACCTTCTACCTTTAGGCACCATTAAGAGAGCATAGTTGTCATTCTGTGTGCAGTGTTCCAAAGCTTATTAATTGATGCATATTGTGATATTACTTGTTCTTGTGCTACTTATTTCTAGTCACCCTTGTGAACTTTGTAGGTGTCCTATGCATCTATTTGCTACTCTATGAAGGACAAGATGATTGGCACTATGCTATGTTTTCTGCATGTGAAACAAACAAACATTTTTCAATGCATGTTATTCATGATCTTTGTTTGTAGCTTGCCATGTTGCATGCATAGTTACTATGTCCTATTGTTAGAACTCCATATTTCATGCACATGTTTAGAGTTCTTTGATCCCAGCTTTCAATGCTTGCAAATGGTTGGATCTTTATTGTGAGGGTGCATGTCACCTCAAAAATTATTTTTTTATCACTTACCTACTCGAGGACGAGCAGGAGTTAAGCTTGGGGATGCTGATACGTTGGAAACGTATCTATAATTTTTGATGCTCCATGCTTGTTTAGTACCTACTTTGCTTTACTTGTCCACACTTTGAGGTGCTTTTTACATGTTTTCTGGTACTAACCTATTAACAAGTTGCAACAGTGCCAGATGCCTGTTTTCTGCTGTTTTTGGTTTCAGAAAAGTTAGTAAAGAAATATTCTCGGAATTGGACCGGACAAACGTCAAAGTCAATAACTTTCCGTGGGGAAAAAGAAGTCCAGAGGGGAGCCGGAGGGGCCGGCCAGGAGGGCCAGACCCACCCCGGGCGTGGGGGCAGATGGGCCCGCGCCTGGCTAGGGTTTGGTGGCCCTGGCCTCCTCCCGGTCTCGCCCCTTCGCCTATAAGAATCCCCCGATGCAGAAACCCTGAGTACCCGATCTGAAATCCACGAAACTGTCTATATCCGCCGCCACCATCGTCCCTAGATTGGAGGGGATCTGAAGTTCTTCTCGGCACCCTGCCGGAGGGGAGATCATCCCGGAGGCCTTCTCTCTGGTATGATTCGTGAGTAGTTCCACCTTGGACTATGGGTCCATGTAGTAGCTAGATGGTTGTATCTCCTCCTTTGTGCTTTCTTGTATAGATCTTGTGAGCTCCGCTCATGATCAAGATCTAATCTATTTGTAATCATGCATGTTGTGTTTGTGGGGATCCAATGGATATTGAGATTATTATGTTAGTTTGATTAATGGTTTGGCCTTTATGATTCTATCATGTATGTGTTGTTTGTTATCTTGCATTCTCTCTGTTGCTAGTGGTTATCTTGGCCAAGTAGTTGTTAGTGACTCCAAGAGGGGGTATTTATACTCGATAGTGGGTTCATGCCTCTAGTTTCCAAGGGAAGTGACAGAAATCTCTTCTAGGTAGAAAACAACGGTCTCTTGTTCATGGAACATGTGGACTGTTTACCTTACACACTCTGCTTAAATCAGTTGTCTGTTGCTTGCAACTTAATGCTGGAAGGGATTCGGATGATAACCTTACGGTGGACTTCTAGTCATAGATGCAGCTGGATGGCGGTCTATGTATATTGTTGTATTGCCCAATCAACCTCATAGGATCTTTCTGGCTAGTAATTGCATTGTTATGCCTTGCTCAGTTCCTGTAAATTGCCTCACTTTAATTTGTTTACCCTTCATGCCATGTTGTTTATCTAAGGAGAGCACCTCTAGTGAACTATGGACCCCGGTCAAATATTTACCATTGATACATCTTCCATTTTTACATGTTTACTTGCTGCAAACCATTACCTTCCACACCATACGTTTAATCCTTTGTTACAGCAAACCAGTAAGCTTGACAACCTCACTGATTCGTTGGGGCAAAGTATTGAGTTTGTGTTGTGCAGGTATTCGCATTGCTTACAACACCTGTGTGACGTTTCCTTCCTCCTTCCGGTTGGATAACCTCGGTCTCTACTAAGGGAAGACTTGCTGCTTGCTGCTTCACACCTTGCTCTTGGGGTTTCCAACGAAGTGCTCCACGTCAGCACCATCAACACAGATCTAGTAGCAAACGGTGTTTCAATGCTTAGAAACAAGGCCTAGGGATCATACTTTCACTATTGAACACTCTCTCATATAAATATCCTCTCTTCATGATACTACTCTTAACTACTCTCCGGTTGGACACTCTAATCATTGGTATGGCTATAACACCACTCCTCAAAGTCCGCCTTCCCCAATCTAGATAACCCCACACTGTCACCTTGAGCGCTAGATGGTTCCAACAAACACCACAATTTCATAGAGACATCCAACTCCAAATATAACTCATAACAAATATTCAATCTAGCCAAAGTGCCACACACGGTATGCACGCTGTCACTTTCACACACGTGGGGAAAAGCATAGATCTATTAAAGCACAAAGAGTATTTATGTAGACTCAAACCTAAGTGCCACCATGGTGTGCACGCTGTCACTTTCACACACATGGGGAGAGCAGAGATCTAATGAAGCACTTGAGTAGCAAGGTAGATCTACTTGATTACAAAGCTCATGACCACAAGATCATGCATAGAGAGAGAGATGAACTACCGGTAGATCCCTTAGCCTCAAGGAAGAACTACTCCCTCCTCATCATGGGAATCAGCAACGGTGATGAAGATGGCGATGGAGATGGCTCCGGGGGCACTTCCCCATGCCGGCAGGGTGCCGAAACAGAGACTTTTTGTCCCCCGAATCTCCCCTTCGGTGGCGGCGGCGCCATAGAGGTTTTCGTGGATTTCTTCTGGATTGCCTAGGGTTTTTGGGTCGAAGGCATATTCTGATGGGTTTCGCAGCATAGTAAATCAAAAAAATTCTATGGATGCAAATGGGAAAGACAAGATCTAATCTAGGAGATGCAAACAACGAGGGGGAATAGATGAGATCTTCATACCCTTGAAGATTCGCACAGCGGAACGTGGGTGATGTAGTCGTACTCGCTTCTCCTCCTCGTGATCTGATCCGATCTAACACCGCAAGTGGTGATGCCTCCGAGAGATGCACACGTGCGGCACCTCCACGTCTCCTCCTTCCTATGTCCATCAAGTATGGTGGAGAGACGGATTGGATCTACAACGCGACGGCGCGGTGCAGCTGGTGGAGAGTTTCTGCAGCAGGGCTTCGCCTACGTGCAGTCGGGAGGGAGAGAGAGAGGAGGGCAGCAGGGCGGCTAGGTCTTGAGGAGGAGGTGTGGGAGGGGTGCGCCCCCAGCCCTCTTTAAGCTCCTCAAGAATCTCAAAGGGCCCGGGATAGTCTTCAAAACGATTTTGAAGGTCCGATTCCATATCAAACAACATGGTGCTCTTAATCACACAATAATCATCTTTGCGCGACTGATAGACAGCTTTCTCATCAGCCGGCGCATCAATAGCAGGGGCATCACCTAGCGCATTCTCAAGGACATAGTCCTTTTGACCGCCAGAGAGAATGATTCTTAGATTGCGGAACCAGTTGGTGAAGTTAGACCCATTGTTTCTAAGCTTTTCTTTCTCAGCAAAAACGTTGAAGTTGAAGTTGGACTTAGCCATTTGATCTACAATGTTTGCAAGTACAAATTAGACTATGTTCATGATAACTAGTTCAACTTTAATCAAATTACTAGATAAACTCCCACTAAATTCAACATACCTCAAGTTATTTAGTGAACATGATCCAAATTCACCACACCTAATCCGATCTTCACGAGAAGAGATGTGGTTTCAATGGTGGACAACGAAGTGTCAATCATATCATTCATATGACTCATGCTTAACCTTTCAGTTATTGTGTTCTGAGGCCATGTCTGTACATGCTAGGCTCGTCAAGTCAAACCCAAGTATTTCCGCGTGTGCAAAACTGGCTTGCACACGTTGTATGTGAACGTAGAGTCTATAGCACCCGATCATCACGTGATGCTTGGACACGACGAACTTTCGCAACAGTGCATACATGGGGAGAACACAGTTTTATCTTGATCTTTAAGTGAGGAATCATCTTATAATGCTACTGTCGCGATCTAAGCATAATAAGATACATAAAAGGATAAACATCACATGCATATAACTTTATGTGACATGGTATAGCCAATCTTCGCGCAATGATATCCATCTTGTGCGTGCCGGCATGATCTCCATCACTCCACCATGATTGCCTCCACCACGAATAGCAACTACAACTATTGCTAACTACTTAGCTATAAAGTAAAGCTATTACATGGCGTATAAGAAGTTGACGCGCAGGTCATACACAATTATAAAGACAACCATATGGCTCCTGCCGGTTGTGTACTCATCGACATGCAAGTCATGAAACATTACAAAACATGATCATTGCATACAACACACACATCACATCTTGGGCCATACCATATCACAGAAAACACTCCCTGCAAAAACAAGTTAGACGCCTCTACTTTGTTGTTGCATGTTTTACGTGGCTTATGGGAGTAGCAAGCTAAGAAAGATTCTTACCTATGGAAAGCCACAACGGTGATATTATGGTTGCCAAACTCCAGTGTAAATATCATGACAACTATAGTGAGAGAAACTGGCATCCACCAGCCGCATGTGTGGAACAAGCCACACGTCAAGTGCGGAGCCGGTCTCGCGAACGAGGTCGCGTAAGGTTGGCCTGGACCGCTTCGATCTCACTATCCCGCGTCATAAGAAGAACACAAACAAGAGGCTTGCAACAGAAAACATCAATTCCCGCAACAACCATGTTGCGTTCTACTCGTGAAACACATCTACGCATAGATCTAGCTCTGATACCACTGATGGGTTTCGCAGAATAGTAAATCAAAAAAATTCTACGGATGCGAACGGGAAAGCCAAGATATAATCTAGGAGATGCAAACAACGAGGGGGAATAGATGAGATCTTCATACCCATGAAGATTCACACAGCGGAACGTTCGACGGAACGTGGGTGATGTAGTCGTACTCGCTTCTCCTCCTCGCGATCCGATCCGATCTAACACCGCAAGTGGCGATGTCTCCGAGAGATGCACACGTGCGGCACCTCAACGTCTCCTACTTCCTCGGTCCATCAAGTATGGTGGAGAGACGGATTGGATCTACAACGCGACGGTGCGGTGCAGGTGGTGGAGATTTTCTGCAGCAGGGCTTCGCCTACGTGCAGTCGGGAGGGAGAGAGAGAGGAGGGCAGCAGGGCGGATAGGTCTTGAGGAGGAGGTGTGGGAGGGATGCGCCCCCAGCCCTCTTTATATAGAGGGGTGGGCGGCCAGCCCTTGCCCCTCCCCCAAGACCTAGGGCCGGCGGCCAAGGAGGGAGGAGTGGGGGGCAAGTTTCCCCCCCCCCCTTCTAGAAGCTCCCCTAGGGTTTGCCCTAGGTTTGCCGGCTGGGCCCTATAGGGCCTTGTGCCCCTGGCCCAATGCGGCCAGGGCACTCCCTCATAGGCCCGTGCCCCCTCCCGGCAGGTGGGGCCACGTTGGTCCCCCTCCGGAAGGTTCTAGAAGCTTCCGATATAATATCGATTAACCCGAAACAATTCCGAACTCCAAAAACTGCATTGCCTTATATGAATCTTATTCTCCGGACCATTCCGGAACCTATCGTGATATCCCGGATCCCATCCGAGACAAAAACTCATAAACCAATTATCCAATCTATCCTAGCGTCGAGACACGTTAAGTGTGTGACCCTTCGGGTTCGAGAATATGCAGACATGATCTTATATCAATAATCAACAGCGGGGTCTGGAAACCCATATTGACTCCCACACATTCATCGATGATCATATTGGATGAACCACGATGCCAGGATTCAATCAATCCCATATATATTCCCTTCGTCTCGCGATATTTTACTTGCCCGAGATTTGATCGTTGCATGCCATACCTAGTTCAATCTCGTTCACAGCAAGTACTTTACTCGTTCCGTAATCCGACATCACTTTGTGATTAACTCCTTAACCACATGCTTGCAAGCGGTGTTGATATCGGTTACCGAGTGGGCCCGAAGTATATCTCTCCGACTTGGGAGGGACAAATCCCATCTCGATACATACAACCCAACAGGTAATTTCCGATCACCTGAGAGACACCTTTATGATCACCCTCTCATAGGATGACGTTTGATGACCTCAAAGCTTTCTTCCGATACCAGGGAGTTGTATTATCTCATAGTCTAAGGAATACAATATTTGACATAAGAAAAGCTTTGCAAAGATGAACACGATGACACGATCTAATTTCTCCGCTTAGTTTGGGTCTGTCCATCATATCATTCTCCCAATGACATGATCTCATTATTAATCGACAACTCATGTCTATGGTTAGGAAACCTTAACCATCATTAATCAATGAGCTAGTCCATAGAGGCATACTAAGGACACGGTGTTGTTCACAAACCACACAAGTATTAAAGTTTCCGCTTAATACAATTCTACCATGGAATATAAACTTTATCATGAACAAGAATTATAATAATAACATCTTTATTATTGCCTCTAGGGCATAATTCCAACATCTTATAGGCGAAGGGGGAGGTCGAGGAGGCGGCCAAAGGGCCCACACCCTCCCCAAGTGCAGGCCAGGCTTGGCCGCGCCCGGGGGGGTCTGGCCACCCTATGGTGCCTCTCCGTCCCTTCTTCTGGATTCGTGTCCCCCACGGAAAGTTATTGACTTTGGCTTTTGTCCCGTCCAATTCTAAGAATATTGATTTTCTGCATTTCTAGAACCAAAAACAGAAGAAAATAGGCAACTGGCACTGTGGCAACTTGTTAATAGGTTAGTTCCAGAAAAGATATAAAAACACCTCAAAGAAAGACAAAGCAAAGCAAAGTAGATACTAAACAAGCATGGAACATAAAAAATTATAGATACGTTTCCGATGTATCAGTTAGTACCAGAAAACATGTAAAAATAACCTCAAAGTGTGGACAAGTAAAGCAAAGTAGATACTAAACAATCATGGAGCATCAAAAACTATAGATATGTTTCTGACGTATCAGGGGTAAACAAATTACAGCAGGGCAATTGACAGGAACTGAGCAAGGCATAACAATGCAATTACTAGTTAGAAAGATCCTATGAGATTCAATTGGGAAATACAACAAGATACATAGACCTCCATCCACCTACATCTATGACTAGAAGTCCGCCTTCAGGTTATCATCCGAACCTCCTCCAGTATTAAGTTGCAAGCAATAGACAACTGCTTTAAGCAAAGTGTGTAAGGTAAATAGTCGACATGCTCCATGAACAAGAGACCGTTGTTTTCTCCCTAGTGGCAACAACACATCTACAACCAAAGAGATTTATATCACTTCCCTTGGAAACTAGAGGCACGAACCCACTATCGAGCATAAATACCCCCTCTTGGAGTCACTAGCAACTACTTGGCCAAGATAGGTACTAACAACGGAGAGCATGCAAGATCACAAACAACACAGACATGATAGAATCATAAAGACAAAACCATTAATAAAACCAACATAATAATCCCAATATCCATCGGATCCCCGCAAACACAACATGCACGATTACAAATATATTATATCTTGATCATGAACGGAGCTCACAAGATCTATACATGAAAGCACAAAGGAGGAGATACGACCATCTAGCTACTACTTGGACCCATAGTCCAAGGTGGAACTACTCACGCATCATACCGGAGAGAAGGCCTCTGGGATGATCTACCTCCAGCAGGGTGCCGGGAAGAACTTCAAATCCCCCCGATCTAGGGACGATGGTGGCAGGGGCTATAGACGGTTTCGTGGAGATTTCATCGGATGGTTAGGGTTTCTGCATCGGGGGATTCTTATAGGCGAAGGGGAAGGACGAGGAGGCGGCCAGGGGTGCCAAACCCTAGCAGGCGCGGGGCAGGGCCCACCTGCGCCTGGGGGAGGTTTGGCTGCCCTGGCCCGCTTCCTCTTCTCCCCTCTAGACTTCTTGTTCCCCACGGAAAGTAATTGACTTTGATGTTTGTCCCGTACAATTCCGAGAATATCTCTTTACTAACTTTTGTGAAACCAAAAATAGCAGAAAACAGGCATATAGCACTTTTGCAACTTGTTAGTAGGTTAGTACCAGAAAACATGTAAAAATCACCTCAAAGTGTGGACAAGCAAAGCAAAGTAGATACTAAAAAAGCATGGAGCATCAAAAATTATAGATACGTTTCCAACATATCACATATTCCACTTGAGCTTGATGATAACAATCTTGTCCACCTCAAGATGGAACACCTTTCTTGATTGCGCTAGCTTGGTGAAGTCTTCCAAATTGCTCACCCATACTTACTATGGGAGAGCCTCTCTTTTAGGCATATCTTCACATATCCATGATCACCATAATGATGGCAAACCCCAAGAATATGATATCTTCGAGATGGCTCATCTTGAACTTGCACTTCATTTCTTCTTTTCTTCATTATGTCAGTACCTTGAAGGTACACTAGAGATATCACTCCATCTTATTCTTCAAGACACACTTGCCATATGCTCAACTCTCCCATGACCAATCTTTGTATAACTCCTTGAACATCTTGGTCATCACTTGATCTTCTTCATTTTCTTCTTCTTTCAACCTTGACACCACCACATGGTTCAAGCATTGCCAATGAACAATTCCTACAAGTGCAACTTGATACAAGCATTAGTCCATATAGATTGTCATTAATTACCAAGACCACACAATGGGGGCCCACATGCTCTTTCAAAATTCATCTATCATGTTTTTTCTGGCAGGAACCCAAGGGGGACCAAAAGTATCACATGGTCAAATGGGCGGACATTTGCGCCCCCATGTCACTTGGGGGCATAGGAATCCTAGCTTTTCGACACTTCAATAAGGCCCTACTACTAAAATGGGTCTGGCGCATTCAAAAAGACGACGAAGGCCTTTGGCTCAAGTTGATCAAGGCCAAATACCTTCGAGGTCGCCCCCTGCTGGACTGTGAATGTCGGCACGGCTCACAGTTCTGGCATTCCATCCAGGAGAACAAACATGAGATTCGGCTAGGACTCAATGTCTCCACAAGAAATGGAGAAGGACCCTATTCTCGCTAGACTCATAGATTCGGGAACGCCCCCTTCGGGAGGTGTAACCATGCATGTTTGCCATATGCTCCGAGCCATCGCTGCGGGTGGCCACCGCGGCCTAGGAGGGAACATGGAACATCTTTTTCCGTCGGACCTTTGGTTCGGTAGAAACCGAAGCATGGAGGGAGCTTATGTCGGATCTGCCAAACACGTTATCGGAAGGTCCCGACAATATGGCATGGAGGCTGACCCCTTCAGGAAACTTCACGCATAGCTCAGCTTATCATGCTCTTTTTAGATGCCCTGAACTCCCATGGACGAAACCCCTCTGGAAGGCCCCTCTTCCTCTAAAGATGAAGATTTTTGTTTGGCAATTGCTTCGTGTTTGCCTACCCTCTAGGGTCGAAGTGGAAAAAATACATGGGCCGAGCGACGGGTTGTCCCCACTATGTGGAATCCCAGAGACAGGAACCCACATAATGTTCATGTGCCCTGTATCCCGTTTTCCATGGAACTTCACCAGGGATGCATTGGGCCTGGACTAGCGAGCCCATGATCTCGGTGAATTCCTAGATACCCAGTCGAACCGTGTCGGAAAGGGCCGCCGCCTATTCTGGCTAGTGTTTGCCGCACTGTTTTGGTCACTTTGGACCATTCGTAATAAGATGGTGATTGAGAAAGTTCTCCCTCGAAGTGCTTCTGACCCAGTGGTCAAACTCTTGGAATGTTTGAAGCTCTGGTATCCGTTGTGTAGATAGCGGGACAAGACGTGGCTGGACGAGATTCTTCGACTTCTTCTAGAGGTGGCTCGGCGGCTTCCCTCTTAGTCCATCGTAGCGGTGCTTTTTTCGGTGTTATCTCGCATGGCATGTGTGTTTTTTCGTTTTCCTTTGGATCATGTTGTGATGTGGCCCTAGCAGGATTCTTGTAGTGTTGGTTGCACCATATAACTCGTTATGAATGGTTGCTTTATTTATAAAGCGGGGCGAAATTCTCGAGGTAAATTGGTAGATGTTTTGTGCTGCTGCAACCATTAGTTTCATGTAATCATTGGTCAATTTTCTGACAACTTAGTATCTCCGTATTAATTATGAATCAGATTTACATCGGAAATCAACAAAGGTAGTAAAACTGTCTGGGAATCATCAAGCCAAACGGATTTGCTTGCTCCCTTGCCATAGACTAGCCCCAATGGGGGTATCATAGGTAGTATCATGCACCACATGCATGCAAAATGCTTATGTGTCACTGCAATTAATGATGAAAGAGATTGTATTGATATTATAGGTAGATACGATATCATAGCACATAGAACTAGAAAAACTAATCCCTAATAAATCTTACACACAAATTTACATTGAAATTCTACAAAACAATAAATACACTAAGACTATGATACTATTACATGATACTATGCATTATGAAGATGGTATCATATACTAGTATCATATGCATGATACTAATATATGATACTTTCCATTGTGACTAGTCATACTAGCTAATTCATGCGCAATAACTTTTGCTTCCCTCGTCTCATGTTCAAATTAGGACTTCACAAATTCAGTGGCTAGATGGTACTCCCTTGGTTTCAAAATATATGATGTTTTAGCTTATATATAGATTCAGAGTAAATCTATACACTAAAAGAGATCTAGATATACTCATTTCACAAAGCAAAAACATCTTATATTTTGAAACAAATGAAGTAGCAATCATCGAAAAATTGGCTCAGCATGCCCTGCACTTGAATTTTATTCCTCATAGTCTGTACCACCTCCATACTATCTGAACCCATTGATAACTCTGTTACAGCCTATGACTGAGCTAGCAGGATTCGGTGCTTCAGGGAAAAAGCTTCAGCAGTTAAAGAATCTTGAACAAAATCAAGTTGCTAGCAGCAATTAAACTCCTAGATGCGTCTCAGATCACCTCGCCCACTGTGCCACGAAATGAATTTTCATCAAAAGAGGCGTCAACATTGACCTTAACATGGTCTCTCAGGGTCTTTGTCCACGTTACGTGCTTCCTCTTTGCTTAGCCTTGTATACTGCTCTGTAGTTGGCCGACAGTGCCAAGATCGACATCGCTCTCCCTTGACAAACTGGCGCCACTCCCACCACAAGTACCACCACGTCACCGCAATTGTTTCAGGTTGTCTTACTTTCATCCATGACTACCGAAGGGTGCAGCTGGTCCGGTCCAAGCCTCATTGATCTTCAGATCCAAACCTCGTTAGCTCGGGAACAAAGAAATAATATGTGCTTAATATCCTCTGCCTCGTTTTCACAGACTGCACATCGGCCACTCACTTTTATATGTCTTGCTAAAACTGATCTGCACGGTATTGTATTTTGCATTGCTCTCCATACAAGTATCTTAACCTTTGGTGGCACTTTCATTTTTTCCTCCCCAAACTCAAACACAAGAATAGCTAAGATCACTCTCGATATCCCTTCGTAAATAAATGCATGATGGTCTTTTATAAATGCTAAATGAGCAGTTAACTTTATACATAGCACTACAGAAAATTCGTATAGCCTAACTAATTATACGGATTGCATACATAAAAAGTATGTACGAGAGAGGGGGGGTCCACCCATGTCGGGGCAACATGTGTTTCATGGCGGTGTGACGGCACGCCCCCCCACCCCACCCACAATGAGGTGCTGGCTATTGGTATTCTGACGGGAACGATACCCTCGCTAGAGGGATCGGTTACGTGTTTATAGGGATCGGGAAGAGCCCCCGATGTGGCGTTACAAGAATATGTACAGGCACAAGAGGTGTACTACACCAGGTCATGACCGTACGTATTTACAACTCCAACACACCCCCCCCCCCCCCCTTAATCTTAACCTACGGAGAGGTTAAGATTACGCCTAAACTCTGCTAAGTTCTTTACAGGCAAAGTTTTCGTAAAACCATCAGCTACTTGATCCTTGTTGGAGATGAACTTGATGTCAAGAGATTTGTTCGCCACTCTTTCACGAACAAAATGATAGTCAATCTCAATATGTTTCATCCTGGCATGAAAAACTGGATTTGCAGATAGATAAGTAGCACCAAGGTTATCACACCATAGACGAGGTCTTTCTTTGAGCGGAATGCCAAGTTCTTGAAGTAAAGCTTCAACCCAAATTAATTCAGCTGTAGCATTAGCTAGAGCCTTATACTCAGCTTCAGTGCTAGAACGAGACACGGTAGCTTGTTTTCTAGCGCTCCATGAGATCAAATTAGGACCAAAAAATATAGCAAATCCTCATGTAGAACGTCTATCATCTAGACAACCGGCCCAGTCGGCATCTGAGAAAGCACTAAGAAGTGTAGAGGGAGATTTCTGAAATGTGAGACCAATATTTATTGTACCTTTAACATATCTAAGAATTCTTTTTGCAGCTGTCCAATGAGTAGTGGTAGGTGCATGAAGAAACTGACATACTTTGTTCACTGAAAAAGATATATCAGGACGTGTCAATGTTAAATATTGTAAGGCGCCAACAATACTCCGATAATTGGTGCTATCTTCGGGTCCAAGAGGAGACCCATCTGTTAATAACAGTTTATCTGCAATAGACATAGGTGTTGGAGTGGATTTGCATGAATGCAAACCAACTTTAGAAATTAAATCGGCTGCATACTTCTCTTGAGTAAGAACAAGACCATCCGAACATCTCTTGACTTCTATGCCCAAGAAAAAGTGCAAGTCTCCCAAATCTTTGAGTGCAAAATGCCCACTCAAATCATTTAGTAATGCTGAAATAGCTTTATCCGAAGAACTAGTTAAAATAATGTCATCAACATAAATCAGGACAAACATAGTGATTCCTGATTTGTGATAGATGAATAGTGATGTGTCAGCCTTGGATGGGCGAAAACCAAAATCATGCAGCTTAGAACTCAAACGAGAAAACCAGGATCGAGGTGCTTGTTTTAACCCATATAGAGCTTTGTCAAGTTTACATACATGATGCGGGGCACGAGGATCTTCAAACCCAGGCGGTTGTTTCATATAAACTTCCTCTTCCAGAACACCATGTAAAAACGCGTTCTTGACGTCTAATTGTCGAAGACTCCATCCCCTGGAAACGGAGATAGCAAGTACAAGCCTGATAGTAGCTGCTTTGACAACTGGGCTAAAAGTATCTTCATAGTCTATGCCATAACGTTGTTTAAATCCTTTTGCAACGAGTCGTGCTTTATATCTGTCAATAGTACCATCGACACGACGTTTGATACGATATACCCACTTGCAGTCAATCAAGTTCTTATCGGAGCTTGGAGGAACAAGATGCCAAGTATTGTTTTGCATAAGAGCATTATACTCTTCTTTGATGGCCTTTTTCCATTTGTCATTACCAAGAGCTGCGGAAATAGTACTTGGTTCTCCTATAGAGGTGAACATACCATATCGTATAGTACCATCCGTATAAATTTTTGGTTGGCGTATACCTTTTTGTAGTCTGGTACGTGGCTCAACCACAGGAGGAGGCGTGGTACGTGGCTCAACCACAGGAGGAGGCGCAGGATCATTTGTTGTAGAAGATCCAGCAGAAGATACATTACTATTCGCTGGCACAGGAGATCCTGGTGGGCAGACAATAGGTGATGCAGCCACAGAAAATCCGGGTGAGGCGGTGGCGTCAGTGGGCTCATGCGACGTGTCGCTGTTGGACACGCAAGAGCCGGGCTGGAGTGCCTGCCCCCGCTGCATGGTCCCTGGGCCCGCAGCAGACCTGGTCAGGTGGTGATGTCGTCCGATCGCGGGAGTGGTGGAGGGTGAGGACGACGTGGAGACGCGTCGTTGGTGACGCGGGGTCTGCGGCGAGGAACGATCCGAGTCAAATTGCGCCAAGGAATCTGCATCAGAGTCCGTGTCAGGTGCCGAATTGCATGGTGCTGATATTTCATGTCCTGTAGCACTTATTTCTTCTCTGTTTTCACTTATTTCTTCACTATTGGCACTCGAATTTACATCTCCATCTTGAAGTACATGTGGATGATTAGTACTAGGAGCAATATGCATGTGGTCATTAGAAAACACACCCTCATTATTAGTTGTAGGAGGACACAAATGCGAAGGGAGTAGAAGAATTTCTTCACGGAGGCGAGAGCCGGCATTAGGATGTAATGCAGCAAAGGGAAAAACACTTTCATCAAATACAACATCCCGAGATATGTAGACGCGGCCAGTGGACACATCTAGACATTTTACACCTTTATGTAGTGGACTATAACCAAGAAAGACACACTGTTTGGAGCGAAAATCAAGTTTGCGTTTGTTAAAGGGGCGAAGATTAGGCCAACAAGCACAACCAAAAACACGAAGAGATGTATAATTTGGTTTGATGTGTAGAAGCTTTTCTGAAGGAGTCTCCAAATTTAGCACCTTAGTAGGAAGAAGATTAATGAGATAAGTGGCGGTAAGAAACGCTTCATCCCAAAATTTTAAAGGCATAGAAGCATTTGCAAGTAATGAGAGGCCAACTTCAACGATGTGGCGATGTTTGCGTTCCGCGGAACCATTTTGTTGGTGAGCATGTGGGCAAGAGACATGATGTGTAATACCAACTTTCTGAAAAAAGGTATTGAGTTTCTCATACTCACCACCCCAGTCGGTTTGCATCGTAATTATTTTCCGACCAAACTTTCGTTCAACAAGTTGTTGAAAATTAAGAAAAACTTGATAGACATCGGAACGCTTTTTAAGCAAATATATCCAGGTGAATTTGCTATAATCGTCAATAAAACTTACATAATAAATATGTCTGCCAACAGAGGGAGGAGCTGGACCCCACACGTCAGAGAATATTTGTTCCAAAGGAACACTGGATACACTAGTAGAAACAGGGTAGGGTAGTTGATGACTCTTAGCTCGTTGGCAAGGATCACAAATATAGGGATTTATTTCAGGCGAGTGCGAAAGTTTATTCTTTCTAAGAACTTGTTGAACGATAAATGAAGATGGATGCTCTAGACGACAATGCCATGTAGATGAAGTGGGCTTGATAGTGATGAAGGCATGCTTGTGAGACCCCATGGAGATTGGTGCAAGAGGATAAAGACTGCCATGACATGGTCCTCTAAATATGGTTTGCTTCGTGGCCTGATCCTTAATCAAAAAGAAATGTGGGTGAATTTCAATGAAAGCATTATTATCTAGAGCAATCTTGTGTGCAGATAATAAACTTTTGGAGGCACTAGGAACATGTAATATGTCATTGAGATGAAGAGATCTATGAGGGGTGTGTAATATCGAATGACCAACATGTTTAATTGCTATACCTTGTCCACTAGCATTGTAGACTTGATCATGCCCATGATAATTTTCTTGAGTATGTAGTTTGCTCAATTCTCCCGTGACATGATTGGAAGCACCGGTGTCCATATACCAATTTGTATCAACACCATAAGCACCTCTTTGTTCAGAACGAGAGTCATCATCATCATTATCTGAATAACGCCACCAACACTCACTTGTAGGATGACCATGTTTTTTACAAATTTGACAAGTAATATCTTGGTGAGGTGAAGGAATACGACCACGACCACGGCCACGGCCCCTTCCAGGTGAACCACGACCACGGTTTTGATCATATCCACGACCACGGTTCTGATTATTACGACCACGATTTTGATAGCCCCCACCATTGCCACGGTAATAGCCTCCATCCTGTCCATGATACTGACCATTATTACCGTTGTTGTTTGGGTAATATGAACGACCACGACCACGATGTATAGCATTTGCCGAGGACAGAAAACCACCAGAGTTCTGGCCACTCTCAGCCAACATTTTCTGGCGTTGATCATATGCTGTGAGCTGCGAGCACATGTCCGTAAGTGTAGTGCTTGGAACAGCATTGATGGAGGCCACTAATGGATTGTATTCACCATCTAAACCATTCAGAATATATTCCTTTAACTCAATATCATCAACTCTTCGACCAACTGCTGCAAGTTCAGATGCAAAAGATTTCATCTTGGCTATATACTTAGCAGCAGACATGTCCAATTTCTTGGTATTAATAAGAGCACCACGAAGTTGTGTGATACGAGAGGTGGACTGAGAGGTATAGAGTTCTTCAATCACGGACCATACATCAGCAGAGTGTTCGAGTCCAACAACTTGAGCAAGAATATCCGGGGAAAAACTCTTGACTAAAAAACTCAATACCTGTTGATCTCTTGCAAGCCAATCACCATAATCAGGATTTGGAATAGTCCGTGTCCCTGATTCATCTTCCACCTGTAGAGTTTCAGCAGGTGCTGCGTCGGAGCCGTCCAGCAACCCCATGACGCGAGCACCGTGCAAAGCAGGAAGGATCCGCATCTTCCAGAACATGTAATTTTCCCGCGTGAGTTTTTCCGTGGGAGGCGCACCAAGGGCCGTCGCCAGGGCAGTCACCGCTGCAGTTGAGGAGGACGTCGCCATTGATCTTGGGGAGAAGCACCACCAATCGTAACCGGAGATGGCAGAGTTTTTGGGCAACCCAATAGGAACCGGGGCGGAGGATTTTTGGTGGAGATCGGCCAAGCGTATCAGCAGCGATCGATCTGAGATTTGGCGGAATTTTAGACGTCGGGAAGAGGCGGCTCTGATACCATATTGGTATTCTGACGGGAACGATACCCTCGCTAGAGGGATCGGTTACGTGTTTATAGGGATCGAGAAGAGCCCCCGATGTGGCGTTACAAGAATATGTACAGGCACAAGAGGTGTACTACACCAGGTCGTGACCGTACGTATTTACAACTCCAACACTGGCCGCGAAGCGAACCAGAACGGTGGCCACTTGTAGGCAGTTCCGAGCCTCTGATTTGTGGTCGTCGATGGCAAGGCCAACGACGGCGGAGGTTGGCGGCGGCATGTAAGCACAGTGGCGTTGTGTGTGCAGTTTTGCTGCCCGACTGTTCGGCCACAAAGACGGTCTTGTGAGAATAAAGACATAAAATTGACGGGGTTTAATCTGGTATGTCCGACCGACATGTCCGATTACTTGTCCAGCGAAGTGCATAGCACGAAATTAACATGGACATGTCCGGTTACATGTACGACACGACAAAGAAGATCGTATGGACTGGCCTCTCCAGCGTCAAATTTACGGACTTTCCGACATCTTATTTACGTCTAAAACCACTAGAGATTTGCCTCGGTAAGTATGTGTTAGCAGCATTTTCACAGTAGTCAGAGTGGATCATGGCGACGTGGGGAGGAATGGATCGTGGCAGCAACAACCATGATCGAGAGCGGAAATTGAGCGACGAGAGGCGGGTGACGAGTACCGTAAACCACGTATCGTTATAGCGGGTTTGGATATGGTGGGCTTAGATGGATCAACGTAATTATGCAAACACATTAATTAATCAATTAGCTAATTACATTGGTACCCTTAATGGGTTTGGCTCAGTTTGGAGGACGGGGTTGTAAGGGAGCTAGCCTCTTTTTCCAGATCATCATCTCCCACGTAGGGTGTGATTTGCTCAGCCCACTCCCCTGACCAGCGTCAAGTTTACTTCCCAGCTCAGAAAACGTGCATGGCTTGGTATAATTCCAAACGACGAAGCCTGTCATATCTATGGTCAAAGTATTTGTTGATCTCCTGCCTTAACCTGATTCAAAGGCTACTTGGATCCTATATTAACCTAGCCTACACTGTGTTTAAACATAAGGAGCTGCAACCAATTAAGCCTATCGGATCCAGCCCGACAACGTTTTCAAAATCAGGTGTCATAGGCATTTTCCAGGTCCCATCTTCCCAGTCTAAGCTATCTTATTAACAGATCCTTCGCCATACAGATGGCATAGCACATCCACTTTCTCGAGTTCCTCTATAGCTTCTTTGCGCTTTGGAGGGCGCCCCACGCCATGCGTTATGTGATATGGGTGGTCTGATCTTCTCGTGAGCTGTGGATGATGATGAACGTATAGGGATAACTTGTGAGAAGATGACGAACTTTCTGGTTGATCCCCGCTGCCAATGCAACAGAACTTCAACCATATAAATATTCGTAACACCACACACATGTGCAATGCAGCCGCCGACCACGAGCGGTTTGCAATTTGTCAATTCCCAATGAAATGAAAGATCGTACTTTAATTCAGTACACAAACTCCAGATCAAGACAAAGATAGAGTGCTGATAATCCGACTGAAACACAAAGAATTATCGGTAATTCCACATGAATGTTTGATAGCCATTCGAGTCTGGAATCTGGAAATAGTTTTAACGTGGTCTCAGCCTAAAAGCCACGGCTTATAAGATTATATAAAGGCTGCTGGATATTTAACATAGAGTTGGGTCGAAATTAAACATATCTCTAATTTTTCTAACTTAAACGAACTCTATTTGGAAACCGGCAGAAAATGACCGTCGACTTGTTTCGGTCAACGAACCAGGAGACGTACGAATACCCATTGGAAAGATTTTGGAATTATCTTTCTAACAAGTAATTATTTGTTTGATTCAAAGTTGGTATGAGAATACCATGTTCGTTTCAACTTCAGAGTTTCTGTTTGTCCAAACCAAACCTTCCTTCTCCGATGATGGCACCCCTTCCTTCCACGCCTCTCTCGTGCGTGCCATTTTATTAAGAAATTAGAATGTCGAGATAATCCATAAGCTTCAGGCCTTAGTTGCACAATATAGTCTATAACCGGGGACACGGCTAATCGATTAGATTTATATCTTCTGCAGAAGTTGTACACTTTACCCACACGACACAATCTCGCCTTGACGCCACCAGTGGCCGCTGGTTTAGTACACACCAATTGGTATACCGGCAGATCGAGAATGTGACGAAGTCTTTCCATAGAAGTTCTCCCAATACACAATGCTAGCACGTCTAACAGGCACCAATGCACGGATATAACCTCCAATACACAATTCTAGTTAACCTGAAGATATATCAATGCAAAGGGTTTTCCGCTATGTAATTAACTAAGCTAGAGCCCACATTAGCATGTGGTTGTACTGGAAGCTACTGTACGAGAAACATGTCAAATCTCTACGACGCCTAGGTGGTCTTCTTCCAGTGCACACATGAGGGAGGTAGCCAAAGATAAGGTCCTCTTTGTTGTCACTTCTTCCAAACTCAACAACAACAATATTCCACCCAGGTGATTCATTAAGTACTTGTTTTATTATTTAAAGCATAGCTTTCCCAATACCTCATAATACTCATGACATGATATTCCACCTCGAATCCATAGCAGGGCTAAGCATACTACAACTACGATGTTTCCAATAAGAAAGATACAAAAGGGTATCCTAATAGGACATAGCATAGCACATAGTGCAAAATATTCCTATACATGCACTTCTACTAAAAACAACTACAATGCATAGGAAAATAAGTAGGACATTTATGATAGTGCCACTTGCCTTTAGTTGATGTAGTCATTCGAACAATCCTCACAATTGCAATCGTTGCACTCACCACAATCAAAATAGTTACACTCCTTGCAATCTATCGACCAAACAATTGCACAACAAACACACCAATCAAAACAATGCAATTATGCACAATACAACAAAACAATGATGAACAAATGCATGCATGACGATTTAATATGTCACAATGGTTGAAATTAGTTCTCTGAACATTACGAGAACACATGATGCATGCAGGAGAATTATTTAATGCAATAAGGTATTTATTATTAAATATTTATTGCCAATAGAGGGGTTTTAATAGTTCTATTCAAACTTCAATCCTAATTGTCGAATTAAATTTGGGTCTGGAGTGTAATGGATATAGGACATTATTACGAACCAGTAGCAATTGGATTCACCTTAGTCGGAGTTATAAATCTTTTTCTATGATTTAATTACTATTTAATAGGGTTGACATCATTTAAATAGTTCAAATTGTCTAAAAATCAAAATAAAATCATATCTATAACCTACACAGGATTGTGATTCTAGGAACATATTATTTATATTATTCTGACCTATAAATTATTTAGTATAAATTTTATACTCTAAAAGGCCATTAAAACTATTTAAATCTCTACAGCAGTTCTACACTGTAAAAGCTAGATACAGCAGTATATTAATGTTGTATATGAAATTACTAATCCATAGACATATTATTTATATTTTTTTGGTATACAGATAATTTTCTATGATTTATTTAGTCTAAATTGTCCATTAAACTATTTAATTTATTACAGTAAACCTATACTGTAAACATTATATATAACCATATATTATTATTCTACACAATTTTATGAATCCAACCATATACTATTTATCATTTTTGGACAACTATTCAATTTTATATGAATTTTACAATTTTATTACGTTTTCTGTCTATTTTCTTATTCCAGAAATTTCAAGGGAATATTCCTAGAATATTCTGCGGACCGGAGCAGCCACGTGGTGTTGTTTCATTGGCTGGTACCTCTTTGATGCTGAATAGAACGTTGGCCGTTAGATCGTGTGGGGATCCAACGGCTGAGGTTATCCCGGACGAGACCCACAGGCAAGGTCAATGGGCGGCGGCTTCGGGTGGCGACGGTGGCGGCGTCCCGACGGTCTCCGGCGAGGTTGAGGTGGTCCACGAGATGCGGAGGGAGAATCAGAGCTTCCCTATGGCATCGTCTTCGTCTCTTGCTCCTCTAGATGTCGTCACGGCACGGACGGAGGGGTGCAGCGGCGGTGTTCCTCTGGCAACAGATTCTTGGCACTACGGTGGCCCTGCGATGAAGGGGATGGGTTAGGGCAAAGCGGCACAAAAAGGGGAAGAGGTCAGGAGAAAAAGGGGAGGCGCGGGCGGTCGAAGGCGAAGTGCTCCACCTTGATCTGAAGGTCCAGGGTGACGGCGGAATCGAGAACTCTGGTGGAGGTGCTTAGGGCTTCCGAATGGCGAAAAATCGAAAAGAAGGAAGAGGAGGTGGTTTATAGGGGTGCTGGCGTAGATAGGGGGTCAAAATCGAACGAATTCGTCGCGATTTTTGGGGGAATTCGATCGGGGGAAGGCAGTCGTGGCCGCGGTGGTCTTCAGTTCGCGAGGAAGAAGGAGAAAGGTGGGGCCTGACTGTCGGTGGCTGCGAGGAGGGAAACGGGCTGCGGGCTAAGCCAGGGCACTCGATTTGGGCAGCCAAGTTTTGCGGCTGGCCAAGGACATGAGGCGAGCACATAGGCAAGGGGTTAGGTGGGCTGGTCAGCCAATGTAATGGATCACGGGTAGGTAGGTTTAGTTTAGTTTTATTTTCCTGTTTCTTTTATTCTTTTTTCTGTTTTGTATTTCTTTTATAGATTTTGATTTATAGCTCCAAATGTAGTGATTCCAATTTATAATTTTTTCTAAATTCAAAACACACACAATAAATTTTATATAAGACAATTTTGTCTAGTGAAAAAATTTAAAATATGTCGTTTGCATATAATGCTTTGTATGGCAATATTTGAAAAGGCAAAATTGGGTCTTGACACAAGGTTTTTTATTCAAGATCTTTCATGAGATGATATGATGAATGAAATGCATTTTTTTAAATCCAAAATTCTAAAATCCTAGGATGTTACAGACTACCACCCTTAAAAGAAATCTCGTCCCGAGATTTAAAAAGGACTAGAAATAAGTAGGTTCGAGGTACACCAGGGTTCTACCACCCTTAAAAGAAAATTGTCTAGGTTGCTTCTCCGGTGTTCTCTTGGAAACATGTGAGCTTCTTGGCATACCAAAGTTGCTACCAATTGTCATATATCATCTTCATCCAGCTCTTCAATGACTCCTTCATCAAAGAGGTGGTAAATGTTGAGGTGGTTCACATTCCCCCTCTAGGCTGGATTGGGCTTGTTCCCATTAGAGTTTCCAGCATTCTTCTTCTTCTCAACCTTCTTCTTTTTGTTCTCAGGAAAGTTTGATGCATAATGCCCTAGTTCCTTGCAATTATAACATTGTAGCTGGCTTATACCCCTCTTCTTGGACTTCTTATGATGGTTAAGGCCACTATTTCCATCATTGTCTCGACTATCCTCGTCACCACTATTAACTCCATCATTGTTGTGGTGGTCCTCGTGCCCATGGTGGTCATGTTCATTCCCTACATGCTGATGGTGTCCATTGCCTTCATACATGTGATCTACAGAGTTTCCATTCCCGTTATGGAAGGTACAAATTCTCTGACATGATCCTGAGTTGTAGTTGTTGTTGTGCTTCCTCTTGCGCTTCTCAACTTGCCTCTGTTTTTCCTCAAGAATTCTAGCTTTGTCCATTAGATCCTGGAAAGTGGGAGTGTAAACTACTGATAGCTGAACCGGAAAATCATTACTCAGTCCATCAAGAAATCTCTCTTTCCTTTTATCATTAGTGTCGACATCCTCCGGAGCATAGTGAGACAAATTGGTGAATTCCTCTATGTACTCCGAAACTGTGGGATCGTACTGGTGTAGATCACGGAATTCCTTTCTCTTCAGGCTCATAACTCCAGACGAGACATGGTTTGTCTTGAATCCTTCCTCAAACATATCCCAGGTGATTGTATCAATGGGGTGGATGATTTGAAAGGTATCCCACCAAGTAGTTACTTGTCCTTCAAGTAAGTGAGCAGCAAATCTCACTTTCTCTTCCTCCGTGCATCCAACTATTACTAAGTCCTTATTCACTGAGTGTAGCCAATCAAGTGCTATCATAGGCTCAGGTGCGCTTGCGAACTTTGCAGGCTTAGCTTTGGGAACCTAGTGAGTGCATCCACTTGGCTTGGGTTGTTGTTTGCTACAAACTGATTCACCACTTGTGCTAGTTGCGCCTGTACTACTATCAACTGCTCCATCTCAGTGGGTTAACGACGAGGCGGCATCTATTTGGGATAGCATAGATGAGTATAGATAGAAGAGGACTAAGAGAAGTATTTCTACCCATAACTATATGAAGCAATCAATGTCACAAACAAGCAAACAATCATAAGCAATCAACACACAAGAAAACACTTGCATAACAACGTTACAGAGGTTTAAAACTAGCATTATATAACCACAAAATAGTTTGGGAAAGTTGGGAACAATACTAGAATAGAATAGAGCAACAAATAAGCAATAAACAAAATCTGTCAAAAAAGTACAGCAGGCTTCACGAATTTTTCTGGGCACCTTAAGCTCGTCAGGAATTTTAGCCAATTTTTGTGCATGTAGTACATGTAATTACGCTTTAGATCCTATTTTTCAGAGTTTTTTTGAGTTACCAGTAAAATATGAAAAATCGCGCGGTTCAACAGGTCATGCAGAAAACTACAGCAGTAAAATCACGAATTCCAATCAATTCACACAATTAAACTAATTTAAAAACCACATGAAAATTTCAGAAACTTTAGAGTTCAAAACTAACTGATCCTAAAGAAGGCATCACACAAAATATCTCAATACAAATAAAAAAGCAACTAATATTGTCATACCACATAAGTTGATAAGATCAATATGCTAACACGATAGCGATGATCTCCTAAAGAGATAAAATATGGTGGTCTAGATCTAACCAAACATGATGAGATGCTCATTTGTGCCATCATATTTATTACTTTACTTGTAGACAACACTCATAAATGTATCAAAGAAATGGACAACTACAATTTTGAACAAGAAAAGGTTATAAAAAATATAGCCAAGGAATATAGGAACTCTAATAACTAGAAAATATGATAGTTATCCTATTAGAGGTCTCCTATTAGTAATCCATTTCTAAGGTCACGATCCTACAGTCAACGCACGGCTCTGATACCATCTTTTAACACCCTCGCTTGATAAGGCTGAGTTCATGTGTATAGTGCCAATCCCTGGATCGGTTCACTGGCACACACAGTACAAAATGATACCAAATATAACTATACATCATAAATACAACGAATATGATCCAGAATTTACATTTTATCACAGCGGAAAGCAATACAGGGTAGATCTCCATCCTTCAAATGTTTCACAGGCGAACAATCGTTGAGTGGAGTCTCGCGACCTATAACGATCACTTAGAAACGATATAACCTGCAACATGAAAGGTTGCAGCCATGAATGATCAATACTTTGAATGTATTGGCAAAGTGTCACTAGTATGTGGATATAAAATGGAATCTATCAAATTACATGCATATTTGGCTAAGTGGAGTTTCAGGCTCATTTGCATAAAGCAATAGTTTTATCCTAACATTTCTAAATAGTTTTAATCCTTTCTGAAAATTGTCTGAACATATTGGCCAACACCAAGTGCTCATAATCCCTTGTTCAACCATCAAATTTTATTAAGAAATTAGAATGTCGAGATAATCCATAAGCTTCAGGCCTTAGTTGCTCAATATAGTCCATAACCGGGGACACGGCTAATCGATTAGATTTATATCTTCTGCAGAAGTTGTACACTTTACCCACACGACACAATCTCGCCTTGACGCCACCAGTGGCCGCTGGTTTAGTACACACCAATTGGTATACCGGCAGATCAACAATGTGACGAAGTCTTTCCATAGAAGTCCTTCCAATACACAATGCTAGCACGTCTAACAGGCACCAATGCACGGATATAACCTCCAATACACAATTCTAGTTAACCTGAAGATATACCAATGCAAAGGGTCTTCCGCTAAATAATTAACTAAGCTAGAGCCCACATTAGCATGTGGTTGTACTGGAAGCTACTGTACGAGAAACATGTCAAATCTCTATGACGCCTAGGTGGTCTTCTTCCAGTGCACACACGAGAGCGGTAGCCAAATATATGGTCCTCTTCATTGCCACTTCTTCCAAACTCAACAACAACAATATTCTACCCAGGTGATTCATTAAGTACTTGTTTTATTATATAAAACATAGCTTTCCCAATACCTCATAATACTCATGACATGATATTCCACCTCGAATCCATAGCAGGGCTAAGCATACTACAACTACGATGTTTCCACTAATAAAGATACAAAGGGGTATCCTAAATAGGACATAGCATAGCATAACACATACTGCAAAATATTCCTACACATGCACTTCTACTAAAAACAACTACAATGCATAGGAAAATAAGTAGGACATTTATGATAGTGCCACTTGCCTTTAGCTGATGTAGTCGTTCGAACAATCCTCACAATTGCAATCGTTGCACTCGTCACAATCAAAATAGTTGCACTCCTCGCAATCTATCGACCAAACAATTGCACAACAAACACACCAATCAAAACAATGCAATTATGCACAATACAACAAAACAATGATGAACAAATGCATGCATGACGATTTAATATGTCACAATGGTTTAAATTAGTTCTCTTAACATTACTAGAACACATGATGCATGTAGGAGAATTATTTAATGCAATAAGGTATTTATTATTAAATATTTATTATCAATAGAGGGGTTTTAATAGTTCTATTGAAACTTTTGTCCTAACTGTCGAATTAAATTTGGGTCTAGAGTGTAATGGATATAGGACATTATTATGAACCGGTAGCAATTGAATTCACCTTAGTCGGAGTTATGAATCTTTTTCTATGATTTAATTACTATTTAATAGGATTGACATAATTTAAATAGTTCAAATTGTCTAAAAATCAAACTAAAATCATATCTGTAATCTACACAGGATTGTGATTCTAGGGACATATTATTTATATTTTCTAAACTATAAATTATTTACTATGAATTTTATACTCTAAAAGGCCATTAAATCTATTTAAATCTCTACAGCAGTTCTACACCATAAAACTTGGATACAACAGTATATTAATGTTTTATAAGAAGTTACTAATCCATAGACATATTATTTATATTTTTCTTGTATATAGATAATTTTCTATGATTTATTTAGTCCAAATTGTCCATTAAAATATTTAATCTATTACAGTAAAACTATATTGTGAACATTATATATAATCATATATTATTATTCTACACAATTTTATGAATCCAACCATATATTATTTATAATTTTCGGACAACTATTCAATTTTATATGAATTTTAGAAGTTTATTACGTTTTCTATCTATTTTCTTATTCCAGAAATTTCGAGGGAATATTCCCAGAATATTCTGCGGGCCGGTGTTGACTGGACAACCACGTGGTGTTGTCATTGGTTGGTACCTCTTTGATGCTGAATAGAACTTGGGCCGTTAGATCGTGTGGGGATCCAATGGATGAGGTTGTCCCGGACGAGACCCACCGGCAAGGTCAATGGGCGGCGGCTTCGGGTGGCGACGGTGGCGGCGTCCCGGTGGTCTCCGGCGAGGTTGAGGTGGTCCACGAGATGCGGAGGGAGAATCAGAGCTTCCCTATGGCATCGTCTTCGTCTCTTGCTCCTCTAGATGTCATCACGGCGCGGAGGGAGGGGTGCAGCGGCGGCGTTCCTCCGGCGACAGATTCTTGGCACTATTGTGGCCCTGTGATGAAGGGGGTGGGTTAGGGCGAAGCGGCACAAAAAGGGGAAGAGGTCAGGGGAAAAAGGGGAGGCGCGGGCGGTCAGAGGCGAAGTGCTCGACCTTGATCTGAAGGTCCAGGGTGACGGCGGAATCGGGAACTCTGGTGGAGGTGGTTAGGGCTTCCGAATGGCGAAAAATCGAAAAGAAGGAAGAGGAGGTGGTTTATAGGGGCGCTGGCGTGGATAGGGGGTCAAAATCGAACGAATTCATCACGATTTTTGGGGGAATTCGATCGGGGGAAGGTAGTTGTGGCCGCGGTGGTCTTCAATTCGCGAGGAAGAAGGAGAAAGGTGGGGCCTGGCTGTCGGTGGCTGCGAAGAGGGAAACGGGCTGCGGGCTAAGCCAGGTCGCTCAATTTGGGCCCCTAATCATGCTATGGCCAAGCGCTGGCAAGGAGGCAATCGCACATAGTCGGGGTTAGGTGGCTGGGCTGCTGCAATGGATCGCCGGGTAGGTAGGTTTAGTTTAGTTTTATTTTCCTGTTTCTTTTATTCTTTTTTTGTTTTGTATTTCTTTTATAGATTTTGATTTATAGCTCCAAATGGAGTGATTCCAATTTCTAAATTTTTTTAAATTCAAAACACACACAATAAACTTTATATAAGACAATTTTGTCTAGTGACAAAATTTAAAATATGCCGTTTGCATATAATGCTTTGTATGGCAATATTTGAAAAGGAAAACTAGGGTCTTGACACAAGGTTTTTGATTCAAGATCTTTCATGAGATGATATGATGAATGAAATGCATTTTTTTTAAATCCAAAATTCTAAAATCCTGGGATGTTACAAAAACCATCAATATAAGTATCAAAATTATATTCATGTGTGTATAGGTGAAATGTTTCCAGCTCACATTCATATATTTTCCTCCTTTTCTTTTTTTACGTTCTACATGACATGACACAACCAGAATTTAAAGAAACCAATTATTAATCAAAACATTCGAAAGATACAATCTACTAGATCATCTCAGGAGATCTAACCAATCATCATGTCAAACTCACAAATCATAGATCCCTAACCAACATTTGATAAATTGATTACCAATTACCCATAGCGACATGAACACATAATATAACTCACCATTTGTAAAATTTATGAATCAACCTTGAGTAGTGCCCCAAACGAAAGTGTCCCTAAATAACTACCGTGTACTAGTTAGATCAATCAAACATTAGCATGGTATAATTAGGGCATAGACCACGTATAGAAGTAGAGAATTACGGACATACACCTGGAGCGTCGTACCGGTGGCCGATTTGAAAATGTTCTCTCTGCGCTAGGGCGCGATGGGCTGTCATGGGGGCTGTGGCCGATTCATCATAGAACTCAAGAAGCCAGCGAATGAGGCGGGGCCGAGAGGGAGCTTTGGCTGAGTTTTTTTTGAACGGAAATGGTCCCAGGGGGACCTAGAAGCTTTCATTAAACGGTGTGTTCACATCACAGTTACAAAGAGAGCACAAGAAAACAAGGAAAAATACAACCTATCCCAAACTTTTTGTAATAAGGACCCTAGAAGAAACTGAGAAAAAGCCACCGGGTCCAGCTCCAAATCCACTGCGTTGAAGCCTCACACCACCTTCAAGAATCTCGCCACTAGGGACAAAACCACTTGGGGCAAAGCTCCGGGAGCTAACGACAGTGGAGCTAAGAGGCCTCCATCTTGGCATCTTGGCCTGGAGGTTGTTGAAGCCCTGCAGTCGCCGGCCAGAAAAACTTGTTGCCGACGAGGAGGGAGGGAGCGGTCGCCCTACGACCGAGTTGAGCGGCAGTCGACGAAGGACCACCGTGGAGGAACTCCCGGGACTAGCTTCAAGACTCCCATGATGCAGAACAGGCAGCTGGAAGTCACAAACAAGGAGGATCTTCTCGATCTCGTCACCATGGCGAGCAAGGAACAGGAAACTCCACATATCCTGACTTCTAGCCACCCCGCACTTACCACACCAACTCTAGGAAACAGAGGAGCATGACAACGCAGACGCCATATTTTGGTTCTCCCCCCGCCCCCCGCTACCATGGCCGGTCAGGAGAGGCCCAACAGCGCCGCGGATGTCGCCACTTGGCCTCTCACCCCCGCCACCACGACCGGCCAGGAGAGGCTCAACGGCTTGCTGACACTGCAACTGAAGAAGGCTCCTAAAGAACCCTTTATTCTAGGAGTTTCCGGTAGGACTTCCTCCCTTCACCATCGGCTCCGAGCGCCGGAGCACCACAAAGAGCAGAACGGCTACCAGACAACGCAAGATCTTGGGCAGCAGAGCTCGACGCCAACTCCCGACAGAACGCCAAACGACGGGAAGCTTCCGCACAACTCTACAACTACAAGGCCTACATCTAGTCATGACTCCGGCGCCTCCCCAGGTCCACCTCCAGCCGGCTATTCCGGCCGGTTGGCTCTAGAAGGGTTGGCTCTAGAAGACTCTCAAGGGGAGGGTGCCTCTAGAATCGTGCAGGTCGGGACTTCCCCTCTCGCTGTCGACTTCCTATAGCTTTGGCTGAGTTGTGTGCGTACATCAGGAAACCGCAAAAATAACCAAGCCCGTGAATGGGAGCTTCGGCTGCTTGCGTGGGCAGATGAGCTGGGGATCGAACTATGGCATGATCTGCCCAGCTAGTCAATGCTCCTAATTACGGACGTGGCCCTTTGCGTTCGTGTCGCTCCCACACTGCCGCATCAAGCATTAAGCCTGTTAAGCTGACATGATCTGCTCAGCTAGTCAATGCTCCTAATTACAGACGTGGCCCTTTGTGTTCGTGACGCTACCACACCGCCGCATCAAGCATTAGGCCTGTTCAGTTTTTTGCCGGCGCTGGCCAGGCCAAAAATACATATCGCATGGCCCGTGGTTTTCTTGGGGCCGGAGCGGTCGCCCCTCCAGCCCTGCCCTAGGGCCAGGCCTGATCATGTCGCTCCTGTATCTAAACAACACTGTCCGTCCAATACATGAAAAACATAAAATTATCATGATGTGCTCTAGCGAGGATTACCGTCACCCCTTTTTGTCGATTTTCGGAACAGCCTTAACATTCATCGAACGCCCATTTTCGATTGAGGGAGGATGTTAGAATATATTACCGTATTGTGTTATATAAATATAATGTCATGTATTATGTATTCTACGTGTATGTGTCCATGTTGTATGCGGCTAGGATTCCTTATAATCCTCCTATATATTGAGAAATACAAGACACAATTTTTTTTCGGAAAACGGCGCTTTTATTACAATAAAGTAATGTTTACATCTGGCCTCTGCATAACCAAGATGCACACAACCGCACAAACCACACAACCAGAGAAAAATGAAAGCATAGTAAAAATGAAAAGTCTCAACTAAAAACAAGAGTCCTCCACTATGACAAATTAATGCGCAAATCACACGGCCATCTATGTAGGAAGAAAATATCACTCGCCGTATCCTCCACACACGTATATCCCTCCAAAAACAAGTTGAAAAGCTCCATATATTAAAAAATACAAGGCACTACTACGTGTGATTTCCCTCATCTTACAATATTGATGCATTTTTTCACGGTAAGTAACGCCTATGTTATATGTAAGTCATACCTGGCCTCTCCCTTGCTGAAAATTTGCTAACTTCTTTCGGTCTCTTGGTAAATCGTCAATAGTCCGCAGGTCCCAGAGTAACAAAGGAGACACAATGTAAATAAACCATATTAAAAACATTGCAAAGCAAAGTACAGCTAAGCACCGACCGTCCCGTGCATGCAGCATCGGTATGTCGCAGATCGTCGGCAGTACTGTATCATTCAACAGCGTGGAGATTTTGCTGTGCGACGTCACATCTTAATCGCAACTCGGCAAAAAAAAAAAAAACTACCGACATAGAGAAAATCAGGGTGCCGCAGTTTTTTTAGTCAAACATAATATATTAAGCAAACAAGCTGTCTTATTAAAAAAATTTAAGTTCCTTTAGACATCCTAATAGAAAAAAGAGTGTGTAAAAAACTTGCTGCCGACAGTTACATCATCGAGAAGAGTTTAAGAATAAAACTAGAGGTGCATTTACACAATTATAAGAATTAGAAGTGGTATAGCGGTTCCTAGCTAGCTAACACGCGGTCTACACGGACCATATGTCGATTCACAGAGACTTGGTATGCTGCCGTACGGGCCGAAAGCACCACGCGTCAAAATCGTAATAAAAGCATCTTGAACAGATAATGTAAAATAGGGCATTGAAAAGAACAAGTTCCTTTTGAATTATAAGTATATCGCAGAAGGAAGGCTGAGCCGTTCGGCAGATAATGTAAAATACCCTCGACCACGACAGTGGCTCACCGCTCACTACAGTGAATTGGTTGTCTCGTACTCAAATTGAACAGAGAGCGGGGCTAGGGGAAGATGGGAAAGATACATGCAGGCACTGTACGAGATGTCACGACAGGTCGACGGGGCAAACATGCAGGATCACACAGCGGAATCCACGTACAGTATATAGCGACGTCGCCGTGACGACGTGGTCCACGCGGAAGGGTCGAGCCGAGAGTTGGGCGTTGTGTTATAGCGGAGTAACTAGAACAGTAAGTTATCTTATAATGGAAAATAATTTGGACGTAATAACATGCGATGCCATATTAATTAATTTTAGACACATTTTGTCTTGATATGTGTGACGTTATAGTAACGTACTCCTTCCTCACGGTTTGAAGGGCGTCTTACAAAACTCTTCTCCTCCTAGGCTCGTTAAACTTAATCACATAATTAATGTCCATTTTCCTCCCCACTTTTACTCTATGCAGCTAAGAAATTAATTCTTACATTCAACTTCACCAATACATGCGCCAAACTCCTTGTTTTCGTTAAATAATTATGTTTAATAGAACGCCCTTCCAGTGAATTTGCATGTTTTTGGCACAAATCTGCCCAATCAGCGTCCACCTAGATCTCAACAATCTCTCTAAAACGCTCTCCAAACCGTGACGGAGAGAGTAACTTGTTACTCAATTCATCTCTCTTTATTAAATCATTGTCACAAAAGCAAAAATGCTGACTTGGACTCTTAGTTACTAGTGAAGTTAGGTTGGTCATAGTGGGGTAACTTTAGTAATAACTAAGAGTCCAACTCAGGAGATAGATAAACTAGCCATGTTACTGTAACATCACACATATCAAGGCAAAATGAGTCTATAACATAATTAATGTAACATTGCAAGTTACCACACTTAAGTTATTTTGCACCATGAAGACACTAACTTAGACTAGTAATATATATATACACTGTGACCGGCCTTACCCCTACTATGACCAGCCTCAGTGTTCGAGCGGAATTGAAAATCAATTGCTGCACACAAATCAATCAATCGCATAAATGTGTGCAACTCGCGGACAAAAAAAAGTCCTTCATTTGTCGGTCCAGCCCTCATAGAGCGTGAATGCGTCGCTCCCAAACTGGACCAACCGGTTGGAAATTTGGAATAGTGCGTCGGGCCCTTAATTACAAACTCCACGTATCCACATCCTGTATAAGGCCATGTCCATCTCGGGTGCTAGTGAGATCCAACGCCCAACGCTAGACTGAAGTTTGCCATAATGCTTTATATTAAAAAAATTGAAACATTGCTAGAGGAATTAGATATTTTTTAATATAGTAGAAGCGGGATTGACATAGATCGAACTCCGGTCGCTGGGCTATGCCAACTGCGACCCAATCACTAAGCTACTGTCATGTTCTTAGTATACTTTAGTTTTTGCATTTTAGATTTGGATCTTTTCGTATTTTAAAATAGTGAAAAAGTCAAATAAGAGGTGTTAAGCTTTTTATCATTCTGGCATCGAGCTATTTTGCCGTGGTTGGAGGACAAGATGCTACTCACTCTGTTCATAATATATGATGATTTAGATTTGTAAAACGAATATATCTAGACAACTTTTACACACAGACAACTTTTAGTGTGTAAGTTAACTCTAAACCTAATTGTCAAAGTTTGTGGGAATCGTACTTGGACCTCATACGGGTTGCGTGTTTATATAACCGCAAAGGACACAAGTGTACAACGTATAGGAGTCTATATCCAATGTACAAGAGGTATGGTATACCTGTACAATATAAAGGAAACCTATTACATTGTCTAACAGCCTCCCTTAATCAAAATCAGTGGACATGTTGAGATTACGCTTAAACGCATCTAACTTGTTGACTGAAAGTGTTTTTGTAAAACCATCTGCAACTTGATCACCACTGGAGACAAACCAAATAGCTAACTGGTCATTTGCAACTCGTTCTCTGACAAAGTGGAAGTCAATTTCGATGTGTTTAGTACGGACATGAAACACATGACTGACAGACAAATAGGTAACACCTAAATTGTCACACCAAAGACTTGGCTTTTCCTTTAGTTTTACTTCAAGTTTAGTAAGCAGAGCCTCAACCCAAATCAACTCAGCCGTGGCATTTGCAAGTACCTTATACTCAACTTCAGTGCTAGAACGAGACATTGTGTATTGCTTCCTGGCACTCCAAGAGACCAAATTTGGTCTAATGAATATAGCAAAACCACCTGTAGAACGTCTATCATCAAGACAACCTGTCCAATCTGCATCTGAGAATGCACCGAGGAATGTAGAGAAAGATTGTATAATAGTGATTCCAAGCTTCAATGTATCTTTGACATATCTGAGAATTCTCTTAGCAGCTATCCAATGCTCCGTGGTTGGAGCATGAAGATACTGACAAACCTTGTTCACTGAGAAGGACAAATCTGGACGTGTCAAAGTCAGATACTATAAAGCTCCAACAATGCTTCTGAATTGAGTGTGATCTTAAGTGCTAAGGAGTGTACCATCTGTAAGAGACAACTATTCTGAGAAAGACAAGGGTGTAGGAGCAGACTTACAGCCGCACATGCCAACCTTATCAAGTAAATCTGTAGTATATTTCTCGTGTGTCAGAAGTAGACCATTGTGTATCTTATTCACCTCAATTCCAAGAAAATAGTATAAATCACCTAAATCCTTAATAGCAAAATTCTTGTTTAAGTCACAGATTAGGGCAGTAATGGCATGATCAGAGGAGTTTGTGACTATGATATCATCAACATATACTAGAACAAACATAGTGCCATCTGACCTGTGAAAATGGAATAATGATGTGTCGGTCTTTGATGGTGTAAAACCAATATCATATAATTTAGAACTGAGCCTAGAATACCAAGCTCGAGGTGCTTTCTTCAAACCATATAATTCTTTTTCAAGTCTGCAAATATGATGCGGAGCATGAGAATGTTCAAAACCCGGGGTTCCTTCATATAGACCTCCTCTTACAAAACACCATGAAGGAACGCGTTCTTGACATCTAGCTATCGTAGATTCCATCCACGAGAGACAGATAGAGACACAAAATAGTCCTAATGGTTGCAATTTTGACCACTGGACTAAAGGTATTCTTATAATCAATGACATAGATCTTACTTCTCCAATCTTGGATTAGGGAAGAAGGAGATATTCGCGACTACTGGCGGTTTCATTATGGGACAGCTCATGATCTTCATATCGATCTATTAGCCACCACCGTATCTATTCTTTCTTAGCTAAACGGGTGGAGGATCCACCCAATTTGTTTATATCATGGGCTCGAAAAACGGATCCAAATTTGACTGAAATACACGATCTTCATAGGTATCACTTTTCATGATACCTAAAAGGTGCAATAGCCATTTTGAACCATTTCCTATGCTATAAGAGAATGATTTCCATTACTTTGAGAAATGGATTATTATATCAAACTATAGCTATTACATTAAAGCTTTCGTCCTCAAGCTAGGGGACAAGCCTATCTGAGTGAGAGTGCCTCATTCAATTCGTTCAAAGCACAGTCTTTCGCACTCCAATAGCCATATATTGTTACAAACAAGGTTATGCCCAAAGGTCTCAAAAACGCCGGTGCTACATATCAACGCGCCATGACTAAGATCTTCGATGAGATAATACATAAGATTGTCGATTTCTATGTAGATGACCTCATTGTAAAGGTGGTATCCTATGAAGAACATCTTCAACATCTCAGAATCGTATTCGACCGCCTAAGGCAACATGCACTCAAGTTAAACCCATTGAAGGGTTTGCCTGGGATTGTTTAAGCAATTCCCTTAATCGTCGACCCCTTGCCAATTGATTCTGACTATGTTAATACTTTATATATCCGTGTTGCTGCGTTTATCCGAGTGATCCACAAACGACGAAAATCCATCTTTTGCCTAGTCAACCCTACTTTCGATAGGACCGGTTGACAATTAAATCCAATTTTTCCCATTATTTGACTATCCATAATAGTGCAGAAAGAAAGCCCGAAGGACCTTTGCTTTAAACCTTTTGCAACTAATATGACTTTGTACCTAATCGTGGAGATCACGGCCTAGGGATCCTAAAGATGTGGCGACCGGAAACAGAACTGATCTAGTACGTGGAAAAAAACTTGACGTGGGAATTGGAGGTTGTCGTGTGGAGGAATCGATTCGGGATGGAAAGGCCGTAACAAGCATGTCCTGTTCCTGTGGAGAAGAGCCTGACGGCAGCAGCACAGAGGAGAACTTCGGCGGCAGCGGCGGCTTAGCTAGACGGGAAGAGGTAGGCTCCTGATACCATGTAGAAATCGTGAATAGAACGGCTTAACCTCTCTCGAGGGCCGGTTTCATGTTTATATCGTGTGTGGAATAGCCCCACACATGGCTTACAGAGTTCGATATGTATAAGTTAGTGTACTACACCATACCGTATACATACCTGTATTACATGTCTAATAGCGCGCACGTTCTTAGGAAGCACCACGTGTCACACATAGTAAAAAGTTTGTTCTTGTACATAATCTTGGATCAAAGTACACAAATACCAGAATGCAAGTACACATATGCTCACAGACAAAGTACACGAAAGTACAAGTTTACTCACTACCGAAGTACAAAGATACAACTGTACTGGAAGCCAAAGTACAAAAATACAAGTTTACTCATAGCGAAAGTACACGAAAAATACAAGTTTACTCACAGCCGAAATACAAAGTACAACTATACCGAGAGAAAAACTAAAGAAAAGTACAAGTTTATTCATAGCAAAAGTATAAAAAAGTTCAAGTTTACTTACAGCAGAAATAAACGAAAAATATAAGTTTACTCACAGCCGAAGTACAAAAATACAACTGTACTAAGAGGCAAAATACAGAAAAGTACCAAGTTTACTCACTTCCCAAGTACACGAAAATATAACCATACTCAGAAACAAAGTACATACAAGTATATACGCAAAAATACAAGTGTAGGAACCCAAATACAAAGTACATTAAAAACCCAAAATACAAAAAATACCGAATTGAAGTAATCTAAAATACGAACGCAACGGTTTGAAAGTATAAAAAAGTTGTTTAAAACCTATCACCGCGTCCCAGGTGTGAACCGTGGATTAGAACTGTATAGAACCAGACCCGTTCATAACCTGAACTGAACGTGACCACAAGCAGGAACCGATCTAACCCACCCGGTTAATTCAGAACCAATCTCTCAGATTTACATGGATCGATCTCGTGATTGCAACTAGGAAGTAGTACTAGGAGTAATTTCATAGCAGCTACTCCATACATTATAACACGGATGCGTTGAGTCAATGTCATGTTATCCAACTGGACGCCGTGCAACTTGGGACAGTCCTTTTTCGTCTGGTTGTACCCGTAAGCTGGGAAGTCGGAATAATACTCCATGGCGACCCAAACAACGCGTGCAGTGTAGTCTTCAGGACTCCGTTGTTGTCACCGGCAAACTGAGTATATAAGTACAAAACTGCCCTCCTGAGTCCTGACTATGGACCCAATTATTCCATTATATGTTCTGGCCACCAATGGCAGCGGAGGAAGGAATGCGTGAAAGAATGAGGGCAAACTAGGAAGCAACGCTGATGTACAAAGAATTAACCGGCCGGGGGAAGTACGTACGTTTCACGGCTCAGTCCTAGTACGATGCTTACAGCATCTGTCACTAAGTGTCACTGGAGTTAGAAGTTTCTCTCGTAGACTTGCCAGGTCCAAGTCCACACGCATGCATGTCACTCTCTAGTGCATGTGTCCAACTATTAATTATCTGGCACTATTCATGATAACGAGAGGACCGGGTTACCGAAAAGATTAAATCATCCTTCCCCACGCGGTTTTAGTTTTTTTTTTTTGAACAGGAAAGGGCCTGGAAGGCCCTAGGTAATGCATTCATTCAGCGATGGGATACATTTTACAAAGAGGTCCAAAAGTAAACAAAAATCACAATTAGGACCTACAATTTTACATCAAGGATTCTAAAAATTTCAGAAGAAACGCCATCAAGTCCTTCTCCATCGATCTTGTACTCTTCGCACCGCGGCCTGGCCAGCCTCACCGCCGCCGGGGACGAACCACTTGGGGCGGGGACACCGTGAAGCGCCAGGGCAGAGCGACTTAGAAGCCTCCACAACGGCATCGTGCCTAGAGGTTGAGAAACAACCAGCAGAAAGCGGCTACGGAGGGTCGCCCTTCGACCATCTGAAGCAGGGGCAAGACAGTTTCGACTGCCGCGAGTCCCATGCTGAGAAACTCCCGTGAACAACAGCAACACAGGTTCCCCGCTGCACCGACGAAGGCCTGGGGCGGAAACCGATGTCGTCGACTGCGCCACCTCCTTGGTGTCCACGAATCAACAACACAACGGCCCAAACTTCCAGATCGGGGCAGCCACCGAGTCTTATTAAAGGGATGTAGGGATGCAGCCGGTCGTCGCCTTTGGCTTCGTCCACCGGAGTGCCATAACCACCATCTACACCAACACCCACCACTCGAAGCCACTCGTGAACTCCAGCGGTGAAATCCCCCACGGTAGAATGCCAATCGCAACAAGAGACAAACTGCTACCTAAACTACAACCTAGACTACACTGCACAAGCCGGCCTCCCCTCCCCCACCATCTCCGGCTGGCAGAGACGCCGAAAAGGAGGGAGAAAGGAGCCGAGAGGCGGCATGCGACTTTCAAGGGGGAAAGAGAGGATAAAGGAGGAAGGGAAGGGAGAGTGAGCGGTTCCCCACACGGTTTTAGTGAACCTTCACCAGGTGGGTTGGGGGATAGTGATAGGGTGGCACCTTACACATGGGTATCCTTCCGGGGTAATAGAGAGCTTCACACATGATGTTACCAAACCGGGCCGTGTGCGTTTTTGGACGATCGCAAAACTACTACTCACTCCGATCCATAATAAGTGTCGCTCATCTAGTATAAAATTTGTACTAGTTTAATATAAAATAACCGACACTTATTATGAAGCCTTATGTTGGTCTATATAGAGTTGCATAAACGATATATGTTCTAATAAAATTTAACTTTTTGCAGATTAATCATGTGGTGGTCCATTTTATGCAGCTATCGGCATTCTTACTTTTTCAGGACCAATAAAATACTATGGCTACTGGATGCAACCATCTGTTGACAATCGCTCAGGATATCTTCAGCCGGTGTGGCTGGCAGCATACTAGCCGAATACATAATGTTTAAGCTTTTACCGGTTGATTCATGTGTCAAATATAAGCAATACTTGATTTTGTAATAAATTTGGATGACAGAATTTTTAATAAGTGTGTGCATCAAATGATGCAGAGGGCCGAGATTCACTACTTTTTTAAAAAACATTAATTATGACGAGCCACAAGTGAGAGTGGCTCAACCAGCCGTTCATATGCACGAGAACAACTTGCTACGCCTCTATTTATGTCGCAAATACCACGGTAGCACCATCCTCACCTATAGGATAGAAGCTCCGGTTTACACATCCACACCACACCAGACCTACCTGGCTACCTGTTTTTCGGCAATGATGAAGCTGGGGTGTTCTCCGCTTCTTCTCTCTGGCCATCTTCTTCTCTACCTTTCGGCGACTTTGTTGCTGGCCACATCCGATGTAGCATCAGGCCAGCATCCTGGCTGCCCAGCGAAGTGCGGCGACGTTGACATCCCGTTCCCATTCGGTATCGGCGACCAGTGCGCGTTGCACAGTGGCTTCAACCTCAGCTGCACCACCATCAACGGCACCACGAATCTTTTCGCGGGGACTGTCGAGGTGACCAAGATCTCCGTGGCTGATGGCAAGGCTTGGATGAACGCCCGCACGGTATCCTGGCGGTGCTCTTTCTCAGCCATAGATACGAAGTACTCTGATGGATGGTTGAACCTCACATATACACCTTACTGGATATCGGATGAGGATAACAAAATAATCGTCATCGGCTGCAACACGCTCGCTTATATGATGAGCTCCTCTGTAAGTATTTCGACATTTCCCCTGTATTCAACTGATCCTCGGCTCTATATTAATTAGTAGCCGAAACTTATAGGAAGAGATTTTAATTCAATACTTACTACTCCCTTCGTTTCAAAATATAAGATGTTTTAGACTTATGAAGAGATTGTATCTAAACTTGTTTTAGTATGTAGGTTCACTTTAAACTTGAGTGAATCTATACACTAAAAGAAATCTAGATATATTTATTCATAAACCTAAAACATCTTATATTTTAAAACAGAGGGAGTACTTACTACTACATAACTAACAAGCCCGCACTAGGCAAACAATGGTCTAATGTAAGAAACTTCTAGAAAAAATGGTAGTCGTGTCATGGGCAACCGGTAAAACATGGGTAAACGGTGGTCCTTTTATCCACAGGTTGACCGCTCTTCTCTGTCCCTCTCCAAATTGTCGCACTATTCTATATCTCTATCTATAACTTAACTTGCAAAAGACCTTCTAGCTACTGACTTAGGTCAGGAATCAGGATCATATGTAGAACTGTTTCATTTTAACCCAGAAGTTAATGTTAAACGCCGTTGCTTTCCTTCTAGTCCACAATCCTCGTGAAGCTGCAGCAGTTTACAGTATTAGAAGTTGTGAGTAACGCTACATCTACGGACAGATTTTACAAAATATTCTTACGGACTGTTACGTGGCGCATCAGATAAGGTTGAAACAGATACCTGCACCGATTTTTTAGCAAGTCGAACCAACCCATTTACTCCAAGTTTGCCCGTAAAATTTCCGTAGCCACCACTGTCCGTAAGTCTAGCTTTATACTCTAGAAGTAATATAACTCTTGCTATGCAGCCAAATAAACTTTGCTAAAGCTATTCAATATTTTGGAATATGACTTTGGAACTGGTGATACATCCTCTTGCACAAGTTTATATCATGAGTCGTAAGGGACCAGGCAGAGAGAAGACATGACTTTTAGGTGGTATATCTGAATTTTCCAACAGCTTACAGAAATACTCGTTGAATATCAGTCCAAAGTTTATATTCCTCTCCGACATTTTTTGGAAATTGTTTTGTTGATTTGTCATATCCCAGAGAAGATTCTTTCAATTAAATACTATGAATAGACTTGCAACACTTGCTCCATAAATAGTAAAAAAACATAAGTCCTGAATTAGCAATTTTATTGTGGTTAAAGACACATCTTACATACATTATTTGTTCACCTGCAGTATGTAGTAGGTTGTTATTCAACCTGCGCCAATGGCAACCTCAAGAATGGCATGTGTTCCGGTGCCGGCTGCTGCCAAGCCGATGTCCCCAAAAACATCCGGTATTTTTCTGGCTATTTCAACGTAACTTACAAAACCACATCGCAAGACAGTCCTTGCGGCTACTTGGTACTGATGCAAAAGGAGGCTTTCACATTCAGCACCAGTTATGTCGAATCGACAAAGTTTTATGACGCATACAATGGTACAGTTCCAATTGTTCTAAACTGGGAAATACATCGGTCGACATGCGAGGTAGCTAAGCAGAACATGAGCTCCTATGCATGTATCAGCAACAACAGCGAATGTCTAAATTCCCCCAACGGGAAAGGTCACCGCTGCGTTTGCTCCCATGGGTATGAAGGCAACCCTTACATCACGGATGGATGCAAAGGTTCCATACAATCTTCTCTCTGAACACATTTGCCGACTCTACATTAAGTTATTGATCACTTGTCCGCACAATTTAGCAACTTCTTTTGGTTTGCAAGATAAACAACTTAGTCTGGTTATAGTGGCAAGTATATCATGCATTAGTATCATGTGTATAATACTAGTGTATGATAATAGTATATGATATTAATCTTTATAATGCATAGTACTCTGCATCATATAGTAATATTATAGTCCCATCCTATTTATATACTTTTAGAATCGCAATACAAAATTGTGTACAACATCCATATTTGGTATTAATTTTTGTAGTCCTCTGTACAATGATACCATATATACCATTATACCACCATATTCTCTCTTAGTTAGTTCTTGTGTCACATTAGTGTTTTGCCAACATGAAACTCATTGTACTACTTGCTCTACCTTGAATACTTGTCGCAAATTTATCTAGATACATATGTATGTAGATGTATTTTACTGTATAGATAAATATGTATCTAGATAACTAGGACAAAGAGAGTACCTATGATCCTCTTAATATGAGAGGCCTTAGCTACTTGAACTGAAAACTGCTGTTTTTCTTTCAGATATCAATGAGTGTCTCGCGAATCCCAATCCTTGCGGCCTTGACATCTGCAACAACACGCCGGGGAATTACAGCTGCTCATGTCACCGAGGATATTATATGACGAATGGTGTTTGTGTGAAATCTTCTCGTTTTCCAGCTATGCCTGTTGTTGGTAAGTGCGTTTGATCGGTGATCACTAAAGTAGTATCAATTATAGACCATTAAATAGATATTGTAGGGAAAAATACAAATTAAGCTTGAAGATATATAGTCCGGTATATCATGTAGAAGCAAGTAGGGGTGTTAAAGGACCGGATCAGATTTTTCTTGCACCATATATTTTATCATATTTTTCCCTTAGATTCAAGGTGGAGCGGATAATGACTCGTTAAGGATTCAATTAAGAATACATCAGATCTGATCGACTGCAGATTTGAAATGAAAACGGCAGACTCGGACCGGTAACCAAATAGTTGGACAAATTCTCTCATAGGCATAGAATTTTTCTTTTCAAAAATCAAACGGATTTAGTGTCTCTACCTTGCCACAACCAATTAATTAAGAAATAAAGACATGACATATACTAAACCAAAGCGGTCACGAAATAGTATGAATATAAATTGAATATATGAATCATCACTCTACGGTGCTAGAATTTGAAGGCAAACATGGTGGCAAAATGAACTCGGTAACTCACTAACTGCTAACTAGGCCAAATTGGCCTTGACTTTTGGGTCGATGATTGAAAATCTAGTTTAAACCTGTAGGATAATCCTACTTAATTTCTGAATAATCCATATTCACAGGCTAGTATATCCTATCTTATAGGGTATCCGTCTTTCCTTTCATATTCGGATATTCTGATCCGCTAGATTATTTCAAACAAGATATGGATTTTCAAATGGAACATGCATGGCCTAATTTGGTGTTGAAATTTATGTCCCTCTTTTCTTGCAATTATGATGTTTTTTATACGACTCAAATATTTCTAAGTTTGGCAGGCACTATTGAAATATTACCAACATTACTAACACGACTCAAGATCATTATCAAATATACTCATATAATGTATACTTATCTTCATTATAAACAAGATATTTTCGTACAAACTGATGGTCAAAATGGTTTCACCGGAGATCGGTTGTCAAGTACATGCGTAATTGGCATTACTACTTCGAAATTTTCTCTTTCTCTTCATCATAGAATACTTTTAGGTGTTCAATTAATACTCATGGAAATTGATTTACTTCGTACAAATATATCTCATGCAGGTACGAGTGTGGGACTTGTCGTCTTCGTGATTGGTGTAGCATGTGCGTGCTTGGTCCAAGAGAGAAGAAAGCTACAGAAGATGAAACAGGACTACTTTCGGCAGCATGGTGGTCTGATATTATTTGATGAGATGAAGTCAAAGCAAGGTATTGCATTCAAAATCTTCACCGAAGAAGAACTGCAGCAAGCCACAAACAGGTTCAGTGAACGACAAGTACTTGGTCAGGGGGGACAAGGAACCGTGTACAGGGGATTTCTGAAGGGCAACGTCGAAGTAGCGGTCAAGAGGTGCAAGACGATCGACGAGCAGCACAAGAAAGAGTTCGGTAAAGAGATGCTAATCCTGTCCCAGATCAACCACAGAAACATCGTGAAGCTCCTCGGGTGCTGCCTCGAAGTGGAAGTTCCCATGTTGGTGTATGAGTACGTCCCAAACGGCACGCTCTTCCATCTCATACATGGCGACCATGGACGGCGTATCTCCTTGGCTACTCGCCTAGGGATCGCTCACGAGTCCGCCGACGCGCTCGCGTACCTTCACTCATCGGCATCGACGCCGATCATCCACGGTGATGTCAAGTCCTCCAACATCCTTCTTGATGGCGACAACAGAGCTAAAGTCTCCGACTTTGGCGCTTCCATCCTGGCACCAGCTGACAAGTCACAGTTCGTCACACTTGTACATGGGACGTGCGGGTACCTCGATCCAGAGTACATGCAAACCAACCTGTTGACTGATAAGAGCGACGTATACAGCTTCGGGGTTATTCTTCTGGAGCTTCTTACATGCAAGAAGCCGTTTAATTTCAATCCCAATGCTCCAGACCGTGAAAAGAGCCTATCTATGATGTTTACATATGCGATGAAGGAGAATAAGTTGGAGGAGATCTTGGATGCCGAGATCAAGGACGAGGACAACATGGAGATTCTTGAGGAGATCGCGGAGCTAGCAAAGCAGTGCTTACAGATGTGCGGTCAGAACAGGCCATCGATGAAGGAAGTCGCGGAGAAACTTGATAGTCTGAGGAAGGTGATGCAACATCCGTGGGTGCAACAGAACCCTGAAGAGATGGAAAGCTTACTTGGGAAACCCTCATCCATAGTCAGCTCGACGGTTGTGAGTGGTGAATATTTCAGCATCGAGAAGAAAGCCGTTAACGGTCTGCAATCTGGTCGTTAAGAATGAAGTGGGAAACCCTCATCGCTCTATTCTATTTTTTTTTTTTGTATTCACAAATAGGTAAGTTAGATAAATAAGTATGGGGTCGATTGTGGTAGCTTGATTTAATATATAATTACTTTTCATTTTGCCAATTGTACATGCACAGATTATGATCCTTTTATATGGTTGTGCATCTTCCGGATTGCAGTTTAGCTCTTCCATCAGTTTGCAGTGTCCCCCTTTTGAAATTTGATTTAGCATGCTAAACGCTTGGCACCGCCTCCAAATCACTAATTGTCTATCAATGACCAATTATCTTCTTCAAGCTGGTCGCTTGCAACGCGAGGGTGTTATGGCCTCATGCTTTGCATCTTGCTTGCTACTATCTGTGTGGCTTCTCTGTACGTGCTGGAGTGGCCGCATTCAGCGACCCTCCTTGGGCATGGCGTCCGCGAGGGCTTGCGCCTGGGACGGCCATGCCTTCATTGGTGAGACCAGAAGCCTAACGGGTCCTGCAATTTTGCTCTGAATAATTTCGATTCGTTGGTGTGGATTGTGGATGGAAGGTTCAGCTCGGCAGATGCCACGGTAATTTCTACCACAACTGCGACTCACTGCACTGCATTGGTTCTCTCGTGCTCAAATTAAGCGGAGAGCCGGGCTACGAGATGACGATGATTGAACCGCACTGTAGGCCTCAGATGTCACGCGGGAGCACACTGCGGAATCCACGTACAGTACAGGCGACGTCGCCGCGACGACGTGGTCCACGCGGAAGAGGCAAGCAGAGCTACTGGACCTAATCGATCAGTCACCGAGCGGAATCTGAAAAACAATTGCTGGACACCGATCAATCATGCAGGCATGCAACTCGCTGACAAAAAAGAAGTCCTTAATATGTCTGTGCAGCGTCAATGATCCACCGCCGGCGGGCAAGCTGCAGGAGGTCCCAGCACACGACCCAAGCGTCGCTCTCGAATTGGGACTCCATCCTTCGGGAGAAAAGGAAAATTCAGGTCTCAGCGGGACCCACCACTCAAATCTTCCGAGTTGCTAGTAGTTCTACCTCCGGCCCTTTTCTATCAAATATTTATATTTTGTAATGAATGTGTGTGCTCTTACCGGCCCATTAATGTACGACTGTTTGCGATAGATCTGATAAGACATGTATATCTTCCATTATTTTCTATGTTGGCACCCATGTCCGGACTGGGACACCAGCACATATGCCTTGAATGCGAAGAGGTTGGAATAGTGAGCTAGGCCCTTAGCAAAATGCCCGCGGTGGAAGGAAAAAAAATATGCTTATATACCTTTTCTCTAGGTGAATACATGTCCGTCGCGGGCATAGAAAGCTGAAAACGTGGGCAATACCGAGCTCGTACTCATCATATCTATTTTTTACGCTGCCAACAGTCTTTTGATTACCTTTGGGTTTGATGTCCGCTCGAACTTTTATTTCTTGATATTGTTTGAAAGCTGGTTGACGCTACCACTTGGCACTTCACGGTTTCACAAGAGCACCGGAGGAACCGGTCTAGTCATTTTTGCCAGATCATATAGAAAACATCGGCACAACGTTTACGGAGAATACCACACAATAACAATGTTTGTGTATAATAATAGTTGCTTAATTATTCATATATTTGTATGTACCGATGACGATGTATGTGTATACCGCTCCTGATCGATTCCCCCTCCCCGCCCCGCCGCTTGTAAATACGCCGTAACGGGCGGGGCGAACTCGCCATGGCAGAGATTTAGGCCGTTTTCCTACCGCGTGGCTGAGCGCTGCGGCAGCCCCACGTGCGCCACCCTTTAACACCGGTTCGTATAAGAACCGGTGTTAAAGGGGGGACTCTAACACCGAAACCGCAATAGCGGTTCTATAACCGGTGTTAGAGGGTCCTCCAAACCGGTGTTAGAGGGGTACGTGCACTAGTGTTAGTAATTTAGATATTTCCAAACTATGAGGGCTAGTTTGGCAACAAAGTTTTCACAAAACTGAAGTATTACAAGACTATAGTACTTACTTGTCTAGGCTAGGAATACTTTAGTTTTAGAAAATGAGGTCCGGAGTTTTTTTTAATACTTAAAAAATAGCACGTTTTGAAAGATAATGAAGTATTAATACCACAATATTTAATAATAGCCAAACACATCAAATTATTTTGAACTATAGTATTTTGAAAAACTAAAAATGTGTTTGGTAGCCTGGGCCGGTGGAAAATTGCTATCTCAACTCATACCAGCTGACCCTAGCTAAAGCTAGGGGCTAGGGTCAGATTATTTCACATGTTTGGTAACTCGTATTTGTTCAGACTTGTTGAGTGTCTCTTGCTTGGTGGGTTTGTATGGAGGGAGAGATGCCGAGGAGGTCCAAATTTGCATAGAAATCCCTGAATCAAAAATGAAATGCAATCGGTTCCCTATATACAAAATAAAAAGCAACCAGGTCCCTGTAAACAGAAATAAAAAGCAATCGGGTCCTTCATGGTCGTGGCTGGCCATGGCGGCGCTGGCCGTGGAGGCGTTGTCCGTGCTCCTCGAGGAGCCAGGGGCGAAGCTTGTTCGTGCTCGTCGCGGAGCCTTGTGCGGAGCTCGCCTAGGAGCCAGGGGCCGAGCTCGTTCATGCTCATCGCCGAGCCAGGGGCGGAACTCGAGGCGGCGCGAGGAGGTGCTTGGCGGTGGAGATTCCAAGCGGCACGAGGCCATGGCGACGCGAGGAGGTCACGGAAGCCTGGGATGGGTGACGGGTTTGCTCGATGGGGAAGATGGGGGGGATTGCGGGGCCGTGACCCCTAGCGGGATGCATCGCACATGGGGGATTTTTCGGGATGGACTCTCAGCTAGGCTGAGCTCAGAAGCTCATTTTGAGATTCTCTATCGGGCAGGGCTGTAGGGGAACTTGCGATGGCCGGCAGCTAGTTTTTATATTGGGATTTGGCGGTGCAAGCGGCAAGGGAACCTGCGACAACGGCGGCGATTTTAGCAGCTAGGTTAGGAAGACAGGATTTGATACCATATTAACGTTTTAGGATCAACAATACATTGGACTCGGCTAGGCTACGTGTTAATATATCGAGGGACAAACCCACCGAAGAGATATTATAAGAGGGGGAGGAGTCCGGTTGGAGTACTACTCCATACCGTGACACATAGGAAAAATAATGTTACACATGTTGTTCAACACTTTCTACTTGTGATCTTCTACCGGCACGAGTTGTGATATTCTTGAAGGTCGCTTGCAACATGAGGGTAATGGCACCACACTTTGAATCTTGCTTGCGACTTGTGTGGCCTCTTAGCATTGGAGTGGCCGCGTTTGGCGATCCTCCTTGAGCATGGCGTCTGCGAGCGCTTGCGCTTGGACAACTATGGATTCATTGGTGATACCAGAAACCCTAACGGGTTCTGTAGTTTAGCTCCAACTTTCTGATGCGTTGGTGTGGATTGTGAACGGAAGGCTCGGCCCGGCAGATGCCACTATAATATTGAATATAAAGTGGCCGAGAAACTTCTCCCATGGATTGGGAAGAATGCTTATATGACCGGTTAGGCTGTCCTTGTGAAGTCGGTCCTCATTAGCATCGTCATCGACTTCATCACCGTCTTGAGATTCCTTTGGAAGTGTTATTCAAGATTGATAGCGTCCTGAGAGCTTCTTATGGGCGGCTTGTGACAAGGTCTCCGAGGCCAAATGCAAAGTCAATTGGGATCTCGTATGTAGACCAAAATACAAAGGAGATCTTGGAATCCTAAACCTCAAAAAAATCGCCGTGGCCCTTCGTCTTAGATGGATTTGGATGGAATGGATGGATGACTTCCAACCTTGGATTGGGCTTTGGGAACCCTTGCAACCCTCAAGACCACGAGCTCTTTGCAATGGCCACAAAGATTACCACTAGGGATGGGAGGAAAGCCTCCTTTTGGGAATCATCTTGCATCAATGGATGTAGCGCATGACAGTATGATACAGCTCCTTGATCTATGATATTTTCCTTAAGAAAAGGTTTTCCGTTCGAAAGGACTTGGATCAAAACTTTTGGGTCTTACAAATCAACACGCAAAAGGATTAACCATGAAGCACATAGAGCAATTTGCCAAACAATGGGGGTGCATTTTCAACACCACCCTCACCAATGACACAACCGATTCCAGCATTTGGAAATTAAATAATACTAGTAGTCAATACTCCTCATCCTCCGTATACACCAAAACGACAAGGAACGTAATGCCGCGAGAGTAGTTGTCGTAGTCTTTTGATCTAGCCTTTTAATTTCGCCTAAATCGTCGGTTTGTGATGCTCTTAAGATTTCTTTTCTATGTTAATGAAAATTGTAAGCTATTTTGCCGCGTTTCAAAAATAAAATTTTGCAGTGCATTGGTTCTCCTTGGCACATTAAGCTGATAACCGGGCTACGGCTACGCGATGGATCAAACATGATTGAACAGCAGCACTGTAGGCGATGTCATGACGGAGCACCGGGATCACACACCGGAATCCGCGTACAGTACAGGCGACGTCGCCGCGACGACGTGGTCCACGCGGAAGGGTCAAGCGCGAGCTGCTGGACCTCGAATTGGGACTCCATCCTCGTAGAGCGTGAAAGCGTCGCTCTCGAATTGGGACTCCATCCTTCGGGAGAAATAGAAAATTCAGGTCTCAGCGGGACTCACCACTCAAATCTTGCCAGTTGCTAGTAGTACTACCTCCGGCCCTTTCTATCAAATATTTATATTTTAGAATGGACGTGTGCTCTTAGGACGTCTCCAATGCTTAACGTTGAAGTCGACCATAAGGTCTGACACTTCTCGTCTCCTATAGCAAATCAGAAACCTCCTAATGTTTAAAGACAACTTTCAACCATAAGGTGGAGCCCACTTATGCGATTTTTTTCTCTTTCCCAGCCACTCATCCTTTCTTTATTCTTTATTCTTGCAAACGGGTCCGCAAAGGACAGAGGAATAAATATTTTCTATGCCCTACGGACAGGTCATACGGGTAAGGCCGACCTTAGCAAATGTTTTACTATGACCGACCTCTACAATGCTTAAATTCTCTTATGGTCGACCGATTACCAGTCCATTGATGTACGACTGTTTGCGATAGATCTGAAAAGACATGTATATCTTCCATGATTTCCTACGTGGGCACCCATGTCCGGACTGGGACACCGACACGTGAAGGGGGTTGGAATAGTGAGCTAGGCCCTTAGCAAAAAATTCCACCAATTTGTTAATACCCATAACTGCACTACATGGATGCAAGTCAGGAATTGGTTGCATAACCCACTTTGGAGTCAGATGAACTATTACAAAAATTATCCCATAGATTTACTGATGCTATACGTTTTTGTTTGCAGAAACGGCTTTGGATAAAATGCGTCTTACTTATCTCGAATATCTTGTTACTCAGCTCCTGTTTGCAGTTGTATTGATTTCTAGAACTCATAATCGTGGGAGAGCCCTCTTTGCCATTTTTAGTTGTATGATCCTTTGTGGCATCCCACATAAGCCATTGTCTATTGATTTATGTACCACCACTAAGAATATAAGTTAATTTTAAAAAAAACACAAGTTGAGTTTTGATATTTTTTCCTCCGTTGTAGCCGCTTTTTTCTTGATTTCATCAACCACCTGATATCCTTTGAAGGGGTTTCATGCATGGAGTCCACTGTTGTTTAGTCTAGGCTTCAAAAACTTCCTAGTTCTGCCAATGAGCAATGCTGATGTGATTTATTGATCATGAAAACCCTATGGTCCTATACATCAAAGTGATGTGGATACTAACCGGGTAGTCACACAAGAAGGAAACAAGCATGGATCCGGTGCCAAGGCGATGTTGCGGCTTGGCGTGCAAGACAAGTAACGTAGTCCAGCTTGTATAGGTTGGATCTGGAACCCCTAACGAGATGTGTATATAAAAGCAGGCCAGGTTAACCCTAGAGGGTACCAATAATCATATAGCCAAACCCTAGTAGTCGTCTTGTCAGGTTAGAGATGTGCTAAGCCGATGAGACCTTCTAATCGATCAACTATCATAAATACAAACAAGCAATAATAGGTCTTTTCATTTAGCGTGAGGAGCTGAACCTAGGTACATCGTACGCTAATCTCGCATCTGGAGTCCTTGTTACGCACCGCTCCGCCCTTCGTAAGCCACCTGAATGACTAGTGACGTGACTTTTCCATGACTCAAAGTGCCTTAAATACTTTGGCAATCTTTCCTGTGTTTTTATAATTGCCTCGGGTACAAATCCTCATATCCATGTCACTAAATACATCAGTAGTGATTGATGAACTGTTTGGGTCCCCTTTTTTAATGGTCATTTTAATCGGTATAGGCCCGCTGCCTCTGCCCACCAACCATTCCAACAGTATACCAACACGGACCTATATCAGGCTTTATCCCTTCTCCCCTTCAAAAAGACTAGCCCCACTATACGTAAGCGTGTCAGCACACTAACCCGACTAGCCCCACTACACACGTGTGTCAGCACACCAACCCATCTCAACTTCTGACCATCACGGACTTACATTAGACTTTAGACTTTCTCCTTCAATGATTAGGCTTATGAGTCGCTCTCGGTCTCCTTTTACAACTAATGCGGGACTAACTCCAACAAATATTCTCCTTTCACGTCAGCCACCATTGGCATGCTTAACACATCGTTTACATCCCACCAACCATGACCGTCCACCATGCGTACACTCGAGATTAGCATTAGCTGTCGTGGTGGTGGCACGACAGATGCCATGGATAGACTTAAATTGGGGGCCGAATGGGTGCTTGTGGTCACCGGGGAGGGAGTACACGGTCGAGCCATGCACGAAGAACAAGAAGAACTCTCCAGACTTGGCAACTAGATTGATTTCCCAAAGATTACAGGTGCTCCTTGAGCTGTTTAGGCTTGAGTTCACAGCACTAGTTCCCCACTTGGTCCAACCTCCTCCTACTACTACTATGACCTCCCTTATATAGGCAGTGCTAGCTTGCTAATACCCCTTTGGGTTCTAGGGTTTACTGTTTGGATCTTGGTCCCTACAATATGGGCCGGGTCATGGGCTTGCCCTAAGACCAGAGGCCCGATCCATAAAGCTTGACAGCTAACGGTCTTCTGGTACGCTGCTTCTTGTTCTTTTTGGCGTCACGCTGTTACTTTGTATGTCAGACCATGCTTTGGGCGTCACCCGGCTCCTTTTGTGTCACCCAGCGTCGCCCTTCTCTTTTGACCATGCTTTACCATGGTCCCTCTTGAACCTTACTCGGAAAGGTGCCACGTGTCCTTCTTGACTCGGCCCTTCCTCGGTTGACTCGGCTCGTTGGTTCCTGCAAGGGTTACAACTTTGTCCTATGCGGGCCGACATAGTTTGTATGTCGGCTTTCATGCTTATCTTACCCGGCCGTTCTTACCTGCATGGTTCTATATTTACTCAAGCCAATTGCGTTATGTTTCCCCTCTCGTGACCCTACCGGGGGTTATCCCCTCGACATTAGTCCCCGAAGCTGGTGAGGTCTAGCAGTTCAAGCTGTTAGGTGTCTCTAGGTTCCTTTTGTGTGAATGGAACTTAGTTTTTGTCTTTATCTGTCGCAATCTCCCACCTTGCCGGGTTAGTCTGACAATTTCGGGTCAAATCTTTGACTTCTTGGCTCATTCTTGCCTCGAGCCAAGTTACTTTGGCCAATTCTGAGTCATTTTGGGCGCGCTTCAGTCGCTGACAGCTGGTAATCATGATTACTTGCCTCATTTTTTGTTCCAAGCTCTGGCGGCACAGTGACGGCTACGCAGTTATTTCCCATCACTGTGGTTGTCCCATCGACCTGCGCCTCTTGTCCTTCTAGTTGAGACGTGGCACGGGATTTTTCGTGTATCCTTGGCTATGTGGCGCTTGCTGACTGGCTTTCCCGGCCTGGTACACGGCCACACGCTTGCCACACGGCATAGATAGATCCCATGACCGGTGTTTTTACTGCCCTTAAGTAGGGGTTGGGGGTTTGCACTTTCCCCACGCCCGTTCAGTTTTCCGTTTTCCTTTCTTCTTCCTTGCGCCCGCAAAATCGAACTGCCCCCTTTGCGGTTCGTTCTTCCTCCTGCTCTTGCGTTGAGATTGCCCCTGTCTTCTTTCCATTCCAGCACGGGTCCACGCTGCTCCAAGCCTCTTCCTACCTCGGAGGAGATGGACTCTGTTGATCTCATGGACGCTCGCGACGTCGCTGATGGTGCTGAGGAGCAGGAGATTCCCGCCGGCGAGCGCGGCGGCTGGGAAGGCTCGGATGTCTCCGTCGAGGAGGTGGAGTGGCTCCACTCCACCAGACGCATTCCACTGCAGGTGGATTGTCGTCTCCCTTCCGGTGAGATCTCTCCTAAGCCCCAAGCTGGCGAGCGGGTGGTTTTCCTTTCCCATTTTGAACGCGGTTTCGCTCTTCCTGTGAGCACCTTCTTCTCATCGTTTCTTTCTACCTTCCATCTGCAGACCCACCATCTTCCTGCCAATGCGATTGGCTCTCTTTCTTGTTTCATCTTTGCTTGCGAGGCCTATCTTGGAATTTGGCCCATAGTTCCTTTGTGGGCCAAATATTTTGGCTTTAAGGTTCAGGTTGTTCCCCAGCCTGGTGCTCCTCGATCCGAGAAGAGGCCGACCCGGTGCGGTGCTGCTAGCATCACTCCTAGGAGAGATTCTATCTTTCCTCGGGTTACTGGTATTGACTCCTGCAAGAAGTGGCATAGAACCTTTTTCTATGTCAAAAACAGCGGGTCCACTGATAACATCCGGCTCCCCCTTTCTCGGATGAGGTCCCAAATAAGAAGCACTGGCAGCTGGACCCGCGCGACCAAGACGTCACGGTAAACGAGGCTAACGCTATCCTGGAAAGGTTGCTGTCGCCGGATGAAAACTTTCATCTCGCCGGCTGTGACCTCATGTGCACCTTCGTCTCATGCCGGGTTAGCCCCATCAAAGCGATGAGCCACAAGATGTGCTTCATGAGTGGCTCTCACGGTCCCACTCGGCACTCCACTATGGAGCTCACCCAAGACTCCATTGCCCGCCGAGTAAGCTCAATCTTTAAATTGAACTTGGCGGATGATTGGGCTTGGAGTTGCCCGCCGTTTAGCCGGGTCAGGCATGTCCCCTGGGTAAGTTTTCTGAATCAGTTTCACGCCGAGTAGGCTTTAGCTCTTTTGCCACTCTTAGTTTAGTTCTCAGTTTCTCACTCTGTTTGTCCTTCACAGAATCTCCTTCACCGGGTTGATGACAGTACTGTCCCTCCTGCTGGTTATAATGGGGATCGCTCTGAATCGGATGAGGTCGAGTATGACCTGGAGTGCTTCATGCCCATCCCGCACGCTGCGGCTGCTTCAGCTTCGGGTAAGAGTCAATCTCGCAATCCCTTACAAGATTGGTCTGACGATGATGAGGATGATGATTGTACGCTTTTGGAGGTATATGCCTTGTGACCTTAATCTCCTTGCTTATCCAAGTAAGCCCGTTATTTACTTTTGCAGCTGACCAGGTACATGACACTCCTCCTCTCGCCGTGGGTGGAGTCGGCAAGATCCCCGTCTCCAAGCCGAAGCGATGCGGAGCCTCCTCCAGCACTCAGTCGGCCAATAAGAACAAGCCCACCCCGCCAGCTCCTGATGCCCCTGCTGCTACCAGCCTGGGTGAGACTCGTCAAGCTGCCGGGCGCCGAGTCACACGCCGAGTCATCCGTGACCCGGTTGTCACCGGGTAAGCTTTTTGTTCTCTGCTTGCTCCATTCTTTTCTTCTTCATCACTGATGTTCTCTTACATATGTCTCGTTTTGTTTTGAGTGTCGCACCTCTGACAGCGAATCAGGCTGCTTCTAGCATTGCCTTGCCGCTTAGGCCAGCACCTCCTCCAGCTGACTCGGCGGCGCCGAGTCCCGTCCGGGTTGAGGCTCGCACTGTTGAGGCTCACGCTTCTCAGTGTCAGTCAGACCCGGTGGGTCATTCGGCTAGCGCCCCTGGCGCTGGCCAGGAGAAACTTCCTAATCTTGGTTCCCGTGAATCTAGCGCCGAGAAACCTTCTGCTACCAGTTCCTCTGGCATCAGCCCTCAAGCTGATGTGAATGAACAACTTCCTGATTTTGGAGCCAAGAAACCCGGTCAAAGCGGCTCCACGTTCTTCTCCAAATCCTTCGCCGCTCTCCCATTACGTCAAAGGGCTGACCCGGCGAAGGCTTCTGGCTCTACTCGCCCCTCATCTGGAAAATCCACCTCTTCCAAGCAAATAATGCTAGTCTGCGCTCCGGGTTCTTCTCCTCAGATCCGGCCTCCAACGTCCGCGACAATGTTCGCTTCAATGGGTAAGGGGGACGAATCTGTGGCTGCCGGGTCAGGTGATGGCTCTAGGGCTGTTACCCTCCATACTTCTGCTACTGAGACCCGTGCCACTGTGGGAACCGCCCTGAAAACGGGTCAAGTTATCACTCGGACGCGCAATGGCAAGAGCCTTGGTTCGGTTGAGCCTTACACCGTGGCATGGAATGCAGCAGGCGAGCAGGAGGTCAGCACTCGTGCCGGTAAGAAACTGAAGCTGGGCCCCAAGGCCGTCTCTGACATGACCCAGCAGGCCATTAATCTGATGGCCCGCGCCGACGAAGTAAACGAGGTAAAGTAATTTCTTACTCTTTTGTACTGTTGAGTATTTCCTTTATACATATCACCTAGTACCCGAGGTTACGATTGAGTAAGGCACTTACTCAGCCGTAAGCTCTCACCAATCACTTTAATCTTTGAATCCCAAGCTTGCATGTTAGAGCTTCGATCCCTAGCCCTCGAGGTTACCGTCGAGTAAGGAACTTACTCGGCTGTAAGCTCTTAATCTCTTTGATTTCTTTACGCCAAACTCATGTTAGAGGTTCGATCCCTAGCCCTCGAGGTTACTGTCAAGTAAGGAACTTACTCGGCCGTAAACTCTTAAGCTCTTTGATTTCTTTATGCCAAACTCATGTTAGAGCTTCGATCCCTAGCCCTCGAGGTTACTTTCGAGTAAGGAACTTACTCGGTCGTAAACTCTTAAGATCTTTTATTCAGTAGGTTGCCTGACTTAACTCTTCCTTATCGTCTGTCTTCTTTGATTAGCTGACGCATAATGAGCGCACCAAGGTGCACCAAGCTCTCGTCCTGTCGCATCGCAAGCTCGAACTTGTGTATGAGAAGCTACGGACTGACACCCACGACCAAGGTAATATTTTTGCTCTTCCTTTTTTCTATTCTGTGTAATTTTCCTTGGTTCATCTTCTCATTTTTCTCTTGCTCTTGTTCCACAGTTACTGCTCACTCTACCATCAATGATCTTCACTCGAAAATCATCGAGGCCGAGAGTAAATTTCTTGCCCCCCTAAGCCAATAGCTGAAAGTTTTCTGTTGGTACTGATAAATATTTGTTCTGAATAAGCAGATAAGCACCAAGCCGAACTCGGGCGTGAAGGAGGTGACTCATTTCAAGAAACTGATGGCCGAGACGGAGCAGAAGCACTTGGCCGAGGTGAAAGGGCTGAAGGAAGAACTTGCCAAGAAGAATGATCAGCAGGCCGCCAGCACCGAGAAGACCAAGATATTGCTCGACGAGGCCGAATCATCGGTTGAATATTCTGCGGACCGGAGCAGCCACGTGGTGTTGTTTCATTGGCTGGTACCTCTTTGATGCTGAATAGAACGTTGGCCGTTAGATCGTGTGGGGATCCAACGGCTGAGGTTATCCCGGACGAGACCCACAGGCAAGGTCAATGGGCGGCGGCTTCGGGTGGCGACGGTGGCGACGTCCCGGCGGTCTCCGGCGAGGTTGAGGTGGTCCACGAGATGCGGAGGGAGAATCAGAGCTTCCCTATGGCATCGTCTTCGTCTCTTGCTCCTCTAGATGTCGTCACGGCACGGACGGAGGGGTGCAGCGGCGGTGTTCCTCTGGCAACAGATTCTTGGCACTACGGTGGCCCTGCGATGAAGGGGATGGGTTAGGGCAAAGCGGCACAAAAAGGGGAAGAGGTCAGGAGAAAAGGGGCGCGGCGGCGAAGTGCTCCACCTTGATCTGAAGGTCCAGGGTGACGGCGGAATCGAGAACTCTGGTGGCGGTGGTTAGGGCTTCCGAATGGCGAAAAATCAAAAAGAAGGAAGAGGAGGTGGTTTATAGGGGTGCTGGCGTGGATAGGGGGTCAAAATCGAACGAATTCGTCGCGATTTTTGGGGGAATTCGATCGGGGGAAGGCAGTCGTGGCTGCGGTGGTCTTCAGTTCGCGAGGAAGAAGGAGAAAGGTGGGGCCTGACTGTCGGTGGCTACGAGGAGGGAAACGGGCTGCGGGCTAAGCCCGGGCACTCGATTTGGGCCGGCCCAGCTGCGCGCTGCGATTGGCGGGGAGGCGAGCGGCACATAGCTGGCGGGGTTAGGTGGGATGGCTGGGCCACGTGGGCTGGATCGTCGGGTAGGTAGGTTTAGTTTAGTTTTATTTTCCTGTTTCTTTTATTCTTTTTTCTGTTTTGTATTTCTTTTATAGATTTTGATTTATAGCTCCAAATGTAGTGATTCCAATTTATAATTTTTTCTAAATTCAAAACACACACAATAAATTTTATATAAGACAATTTTGTCTAGTGAAAAAATTTAAAATATGTCGTTTGCATATAATGCTTTATATGGCAATATTTGAAAAGGCAAAATTGGGTCTTGACACAAGGTTTTTTATTCAAGATATTTCATGAGATGATATGATGAATGAAATGCATTTTTGTTTTAAATCCAAAATTCTAAAATCCTAGGATGTTACAGACTACCACCCTTAAAAGAAATCTCTTCCCGAGATTTAAAAAGGACTAGAAATAAGTAGGTTCGAGGTACACCAGGGTTCTACCACCCTTAAAAGAAAATTGTCTAGGTTGCTTCTCCGGTGTTCTCTTGGAAACATGTGAGCTTCTTGGCATACCAAAGTTGCTACCAATTGTCATATATCATCTTCATCCAGCTCTTCAATGACTCCTTCATCAAAGAGGTGGTAAATGTTGAGGTGGTTCACATTCCCCCTCTAGGCTGGATTGGGCTTGTTCCCATTAGAGTTTCTAGCATTCTTCTTCTTCTCAACCTTCTTCTTTTTCTTCTCAGGACAGTTTGATGCATAATGCCCTAGTTCCTTGCAATTATAACATTGTAGCTGTCTTATATCCCTCTTCTTGGACTTCTTATGATGGTTAAGGCCACTATTTCCATCATTGTCTCGACTATCCTCGTCACCACTATTAACTCCATCATTGTTGTGGTGGTCCTCGTGCCCATGGTGGTCATGTTCATTCCCTCCATGCTGATGGTGTCCATTGCCTTCATACATGTGATCTACAGATTTTCCATTCCCGTTATGGAAGGTACAAATTCTCTGACATGATCCTGAGTTGCAGTTGTTGTTGTGCTTCCTCTTGCGCTTCTCAACTTGCCTCTGTTTTTCCTCAAGAATTCTAGCTTTTTCCATTAGATCCTGGAAAGTGGGAGTGTAAACTACTGATATCTGAACCGAAAACTCATTACTCAGTCCATCCAGAAATCTCTCTTTCCTTTTATCATTAGTGTCGACATCCTCCGGAGCATAGTGAGACAAATTGGTGAATTCCTCTATGTACTCCGAAACTGTGGGATCGTACTGGTGTAGATCACGGAATTCCTTTCTCTTCAGGCTCATAACTCCAGACGAGACATGGTTTGTCTTGAATCCTTCCTCAAACATCTCCCAGGTGATTGTATCAATGGGGTGGATGATTTGAAAGGTATCCCACCAAGTATTTACTTGTCCTTCAAGTAAGTGAGCAGCAAATCTCACTTTCTCTTCCTCCGTGCATCCAACTGTTACTAAGTCCTTATTCACTGAGTGTAGCCAATCAAGTGCTATCATAGGCTCAGGTGCGCTTGCGAACTTTGCAGGCTTAGCTTTAGGAACCTAGTGAGTGCATCCACTTGGCTTGGGTTGTTGTTTGCTACAAACTGAGTCACCACTTGTGCTAGTTGCGCCTGTACTACTATCAACTGCTCCATCTCAGTGGGTTGACGACGAGGCGGCATCTATTTGGGATAGCATAGATGAGTATAGATAGAAGAGGACTAAGAGAAGTATTTCTACCCATAACTATATGAAGAAATCAATGTCACAAACAAGCAAACAATCATAAGCAATCAACACACAAGAAAACACTTGCATAACAACGTTACAGAGGTTTAAAACTAGCAGTATATAACCACAAAATAGTTTGGGAAAGTTGGGGACAATACTAGAGTAGAATAGAGCAACAAATAAGCAATAAACAAAATCTGTCAAAAAAGTACAGCAGGTTTCACGAATTTTTCTGGGCACCTTAAGCTCGTCAGGAATTTTAGCCAATTTTTGTGCATGTAGTACAGGTAATTACGCTTTAGATCCTATTTTTCAGAGTTTTTTTGAGTTACCAGTAAAATATGAAAAATCGCGCGGTTCAACAGGTCATGCAGAAAACTACAGCAGTAAAATCACGAATTTCAATCAATTCACACAATTAAACTAATTTAAAAACCACATGAAAATTTCAGAAACTTTAGAGTTAAAAACTAACTGATCCTAAAGAAGGCATCACACAAAATAGCTCAATACAAATAAAAAAGCAACTAATATTGTCATACCACATAAGTTGATAAGATCAATATGCTAACACGATAGCGATGATCTCCTAAAGAGATAAAATATGGTGGTCTAGATCTAACCAAACATGATGAGATGCTCATTTGTGCCATCATATTTATTACTTTACTTGTAGACAGCGCTCATACATGTATCAAAGAAATGGACAACTACAATTTTGAACAAGAAAAGGTTATAAAAAATATAGCCAAGGAATATAGGAACTCTAATAACTAGAAAATATGATAGTTATCCTATTAGAGGTCTCCTATTAGTAATCCATTTCTAAGGTCACGATCCTACAGTCAACGCACGGCTCTGATACCATCTTTTAACACCCTCGCTTGATAAGGCTGAGTTCATGTGTATAGTGCCAATCCAAGGATCGGTTCACTGGCACACACAGTACAAAATGATACCAAATATAACTATACATCATAAATACAACGAATATGATCCAGAATTTACATTTTATCACAGCGGAAAGAAATACAGGGTAGATCTCCATCCTTCAAATGTTTCATAGGCGAACAATCGTTGAGTGGAGTCTCGCGACCTATAACGATCACTTAGAAACGATATAACCTGCAACATGAAAGGTTGCAGCCATGAATGATCAATACTTTGAATGTATTGGCAAAGTGTCACTAGTATGTGGATATAAAATGGAATCTATCAAATTACATGCATATTTGGCTAAGTGGAGTTTCAGGCTCATTTGCATAAAGCAATAGTTTTATCCTAACATTTCTAAATAGTTTTAATCCTTTCTGAAAATTGTCTGAACATATTGGCCAACACCAAGTGCTCATAATCCCTTGTTCAACCATCAAATTTTATTAAGAAATTAGAATGTCGAGATAATGCATAAGCTTCAGGCCTTAGTTGCTCAATATAGTCCATAACCGGGGACACGGCTAATCGATTAGATTTATATCTTCTGCAGAAGTTGTACACTTTACCCACACGACACAATCTCGCCTTGACGCCACCAGTGGCCGCTGGTTTAGTACACACCAATTGGTATACCGGCAGATCAACAATGTGACGAAGTCTTTCCATAGAAGTCCTTCCAATACACAATGCTAGCACGTCTAACAGGCACCAATGCACGGATATAACCTCCAATACACAATTCTAGTTAACCTGAATATATACCAATGCAAAGGGTCTTCCGCTAAATAATTAACTAAGCTAGAGCCCACATTAGCATGTGAAGCTACTGTACGAGAAACATGTCAAATCTCTATGACGCCTAGGTGGTCTTCTTCCAGTGCACACACGAGAGCGGTAGCCAAAGATACGGTCCTCTTCATTGCCACTTCTTCCAAACTCAACAACAACAATATTCTACCCAGGTGATTCATTAAGTACTTGTTTTATTATATAAAACATAGCTTTCCCAATACCTCATAATACTCATGACATGATATTCCACCTCGAATCCATAGCAGGGCTAAGCATACTACAACTACGATGTTTCCTCTAATAAAGATACAAAGGGGTATCCTAAATAGGACATAGCATAGCATAGCACATACTGCAAAATATTCCTACACATGCACTTCTACTAAAAACAACTACAATGCATAGGAAAATAAGTAGGACATTTATGATAGTGCCACTTGCCTTTAGCTGATGTAGTCGTTTGAACAATCCTCACAATTGCAATCGTTGCACTCGTCACAATCAAAATAGTTGCACTCCTCGCAATCTATCGACCAAACAATTGCACAACAAACACACCAATCAAAACAATGCAATTATGCACAATACAACAAAACAATGATGAACAAATGCATGCATGACGATTTAATATGTCACAATGGTTGAAATTAGTTCTCTTAACATTACTAGAACACATGATGCATGTAGGAGAATTATTTAATTCAATAAGGTATTTATTATTAAATATTTATTATCAATAGAGGGGTTTTAATAGTTCTATTGAAACTTTTGTCCTAACTGTCGAATTAAATTTGGGTCTAGAGTGTAATGGATATAGGACATTATTATGAACCGGTAGCAATTGAATTCACCTTAGTCGGAGTTATGAATCTTTTTCTATGATTTAATTACTATTTAATAGGGTTGACATAATTTAAATAGTTCAAATTGTCTAAAAATCAAACTAAAATCATATCTGTAATCTACACAGGATTGTGATTCTAGGGACATATTATTTATATTTTCTAAACTATAAATTATTTACTATGAATTTTATACTCTAAAAGGCCATTAAATCTATTTAAATCTCTACAGCAGTTCTACACCATAAAACTTGGATACAACAGTATATTAATGTTTTATAAGAAGTTACTAATCCATAGACATATTATTTATATTTTTCTTGTATACAGATAATTTTCTATGATTTATTTAGTCCAAATTGTCCATTAAAATATTTAATTTATTACAGTAAAACTATATTGTGAACATTATATATAATCATATATTATTATTCTACACAATTTTATGAATCCAACCATATATTATTTATAATTTTCGGACAACTATTCAATTTTATATGAATTTTACAAGTTTATTACGTTTTCTATCTATTTTCTTATTCCAGAAATTTCGAGGGAATATTCCCAGAATATTCTGCGGGCCGGTGTTGACTGGACAACCACGTGGTGTTGTCATTGGTTGGTACCTCTTTGATGCTGAATAGAACTTGGGCCGTTAGATCGTGTGGGGATCCAATGGATGAGGTTGTCCCGGACGAGACCCGCCAGCAAGGTCAATGGGCGGCGGCGGCGGCTTCGGGTGGCGACGGTGGCGGCGTCCCGGTGGTCTCCGGCGAGGTTGAGGTGGTCCACGAGATGCGGAGGGAGAATCAGAGCTTCCCTATGGCATCGTCTTCGTCTCTTGCTCCTCTAGATGTCATCACGGCGCGGAGGGAGGGGTGCAGCGGCGGCGTTCCTCCGGCGACAGATTCTTGGCACTATTGTGGCCCTGCGATGAAGGGGGTGGGTTAGGGCGAAGCGGCACAAAAAGGGGAAGAGGTCAGGGGAAAAAGGGCCTTGGGCGGTCAGGCGAAGTGCTCGACCTTGATCGAAGGTCGGTGTGGCGGAATCGGGAACTCTGGTGGAGGTGGTTAGGGCTTCCGAATGGCGAAAAATCGAAAAGAAGGAAGAGGAGGTGGTTTATAGGGGCGCTGGCGTGGATAGGGGGTCAAAATCGAACGAATTCATCACGATTTTTGGGGGAATTCGATCGGGGGAAGGTAGTTGTGGCCGCGGTGGTCTTCAATTCGCGAGGAAGAAGGAGAAAGGTGGGGCCTGGCTGTCGGTGGCTGCGAAGAGGGAGCTGCATGGGCTAAGCAAGTCGCTCAATTTGGGCTGCCAACTGGCTTTGGGCTTCATGCTTGGCAAGGAGGCAATCGGCACATAGCTGGCGGGGTTAGGTGGGCTGGCTGCGCCGCGTGGGCTGGATCGCCGGGTAGGTAGGTTTAGTTTAGTTTTATTTTCCTGTTTCTTTTATTCTTTTTCTGTTTTGTATTTCTTTTATAGATTTTGATTTATAGCTCCAAATGGAGTGATTCCAATTTCTAAATTTTTTTAAATTCAAAACACACACAATAAACTTTATATAAGACAATTTTGTCTAGTGACAAAATTTAAAATATGCCGTTTGCATATAATGCTTTGTATGGCAATATTTGAAAAGGCAAAATTGGGTCTTGACACAAGGTTTTTGATTCAAGATCTTTCATGAGATGATATGATGAATGAAATGCATTTTTTTAAATCCAAAATTCTAAAATCCTGGGATGTTACAAAAACCATCAATATAAGTATCAAAATTATATTCATGTGTGTATAGGTGAAATGTTTCCAGCTCACATTCATATATTTTCCTCCTTTTCTTTTTTTACGTTCTACATGACATGACACAACCAGAATTTAAAGAAACCAATTATTAATCAAAACATTCGAAAGATACAATCTACTAGATCATCTCAGGAGATCTAACCAATCATCATGTCAAACTCACAAATCATAGATCCCTAACCAACATTTGATAAATTGATTACCAATTACCCATAGCGACATGAACACATAATATAACTCACCATTTGTAAAATTTATGAATCAACGTTGAGTAGTGCCCCAAACGAAAGTGTCCCTAAATAACTACCGTGTACTAGTTAGATCAATCAAACATTAGCATGGTATAATTAGGGCATAGACCACATATAGAAGTAGAGAATTACGGACATACACCTGGAGCGTCGTAGCGGTGGCCGATTTGAAAATGTTCTCTCTGCGCTAGGGCGCGCATGGGCCAGTTCCGCTGTGGGGCCAGGTGGCCGCCGATTCGTCATAGAACTCAGCAAGCCGGCGAATGAGGGGCAGGGCCAGCGAGAGGGAGCTTTGGCTGAGTTTTTTTTGAACGGAAATGGTCCCAGGGGGACCTAGAAGCTTTCATTAAACGGTGTGTTCACATCACAGTTACAAAGAGAACACAAGAAAACAAGGAAAAATACAACCTATCCCAAACTTTTTGTAATAAGGACCCTAGAAGAAACTGAGAAAAAGCCACCGGGTCCAGCTCCAAATCCACTGCGTTGAAGCCTCACACCACCTTCAAGAATCTCGCCGCTAGGGACAAAACCACTTGGGGCAAAGCTCCGGGAGCTAACGACAGTGGAGCTAAGAGGCCTCCGTCTTGGCATCTTGGCCTGGAGGTTGTTGAAGCCCTGTGGCATCCCGCAAAAACCACTGCTAGAAAATCGCGTTGAATTTGTGCATTGCATCGTCATCATCATATGTTGTTTGCATAAAACTATTTTCGCAAGCCTGTTTTGTTTTCTAAACGCCCCGTCTTCTATTCAAACGCCAAACCCCGGGTGCTGCCGGATATTTCATTTGTCTAAAAATCACTTGCAAAAGTTCATCGCAAATTAAATAAAATCTTTAATTGTTTTAGCGGGGGCAGTCGAACGGGCCGAATTGACCCGAACGACCACCCCCATTTTTCTAAACGGTCCACCTACACCCGCCCTTCGAAATCCTAAAGCTACCAAACTATCTACCCCAACCCAGCCTCCACATCACCCCAACCAACCCCCTCTCGCCACCTCACCCCTCCCCAAATCCCCACCACTAGGGAGCTGCCACCTAGACCAATCCACCCCTCTCCTTTTTCCTCTCTCTCCCAACCCCCCAGCCTGGCCCCACCGTCCTTTTGCCACTTTCATGCACCTGACGCCTTTCCCACCCTGGTCGCCACCAACCGCCTGCACCACCTCCGGTCAACCACCTGCAAGCCCCACAGCCTCTCCTTCCACGGCCCCACTCCTCCCCTGGGACCCACCCACACCTGCCCTGTCCCCCGGCCCACCTCCCTTTCTCTCCCCCCGGCAACCTCCTCCCGTGCGTCGTCTTCCTCTGCACCCCACGGCCCCTCCCATCCTCTCTCCTTCTCCTCTTCTCCACCGCCTCCTTCCACCACCTCACAGCCTCTGGCCCGCCACGGCCGCTCGCCCTCCTCACTTTGGCTCGCCGCCGCCTCTCCTCCCCCGCTAGAGAACCACCACTGCCTCGCCACCTCACGACCTGCTCGCCGCGCTCCTCTGCACCCCCCGCGTCGCCCTTCCCAGCATGCTCGCCCGCCCAGCGTCTGCCCGCCGCCGCTTGCGCTCGCCGCACCGCCCGCGCGCCACCGCGGCTCGCTCCAGCGTCTGGCCGCCGACGACGAGTTTCTCTCGCCGCCTCAGCGCTCAAGCCCGCGTCGCCTCCTCGTCCGACTGCTCCAGCGCAAGGTCGCGCGCCGTCGGCCACCTCGAGCCTCGCCGGCGAGCTCCCGGCCGTCGCCGTCGCCGCCCTGCGCTGCCGGCCCGGCTCTCTCGCCGCCACGGGCGCGCCTCCAAGGGCTCGCGAGCCTAGCCTTTAGCCTCGCCCGTCGGCTGCCAGGCCTGCCGCCCGTTCTTCCACGTCCCCGGCCGCCCGAGCCTCCCTGTCCGCCGCTCTGTGCATCGCCTCCTGCAGCATGGTTCTCGTCGGCCTCCTCCCTGTCCAGGACGGTGTCGCCAAGGCCGCCTTAGTTGCGTGTGTAGACAGAGATGGTGTCCTGGCGTGTGGTTTTCCAAGTTTTTCCCTTGGCATGGATGAGAGGACCCCATGAGGATGGTTTGAACCCGATCTGTTGGAGATGCATCGAGGTGACCCGCAACCCGCAAGATCTCAGATGCGCCAGGGCGACCACGCCGAGAGCTTTCCCGAACGCAGAACCTCAAGATATGCCCCACGGATCCGATGGTTGTAGCCTCAAGACCGATCCGGCGGATCAACCCCGGGCGACCACCAAGGCCCTCGGGATCGCCAAGTTCTCCTCCCGGACGCGATGGCGGGAACCCGACACCGAGGCCAAGATCGCCACCGGTTCAACAAGCGCTCCGCCCCGAACACCAATTTCTGCACCCCGAACGTCAAGACCGACTCGATGGCGTGGACCCGACAGGAGCTTCGCAACGATAAGAACGGCACCGACCCGGAAGAATCCGATGCGCCCCGACGCCGAACCAAGACCTGCTCCTCGGATGCGGCAAGTGCTTCATCCCGAACGCCATGACCGTCGACATGACCCGAAGACACGGATGCGCCAAGACCTACCTCCGTGGTCCGAGAGCGTTTTCGTCGAGACCGATCCGTCGAACCCTGGACCCTGAGACCGACCCCGAACCCCGGAACCCCAAGATCGTCGAGACCCCTAATGTGTGACCCTTATCCGAGAACCCTATTTTATAATATAATACAATTGTTGCATATTAAATTGTCATTCCCGCATGCACACCATTGGTTTGGGGGCCTTATGCCGATTCACCTCTAATTAAATATGGGGCTCATATGCGGGCAAATCTAGTCTCATATCGGCCTCATTTAAATTTTTGTAGCGAACCGGTGATATCTTTTGCCATGCTAAAACCAACATTTAAATGCGGGGTAGCTAGATAACTTGAACCGTTTAATTAATTGCCGGGACCCCGGTTCCGCTTAATATGGCCTAATTGCACCGCACCTTCGCCATGCCATACATCATACATGCATCATGCCGATCTTCTGCCGTTGTATTAAATATTGCATCCGGTGTTTACTCTAGTGTTTTGCTTCTTCGCGGATAAGGTCGTTGAGTTGATGTGAGCTTCGCCCCGATCTTCGGTTGAACCTTCGGCAATGTTTTCAGGCGAGCATCTCCCCCTTTCTACCTATCTTACTTTTATAGTATTTACTTCCCTCCTGTTGATCTATTGCTATCTGTGTGCGATGCTTTAATTTCCGTACCTGTGATATACCGTGCAGCCCTATATTGCCTTGGACACATCCTATTACCTGTTGTTTGGTAGATAGTTGGACTTGCGCGTCGTAGTCGCTTGCTTAAGTGCTGTTGCGTTCGTCCAGTGCCACAGTTGTTGATGTATTGCCGCATGTTGATGTTGGAGATGATTCTAGTTTTACTTATCGTTCACTTTAATTCATGTTTAACAACTAACATTGAAATAAGCAGAGGCATCGGTGGGTGATAGATAATATTTGGTTTCCGAACGCCCACTTGTGTCCCGTAAGACCCCGAGTACTTGATACCTGTTCCTTGATTTATCGCGCTATCCACATCCGGGAGGTATATGGGACCCCCCCCCCCTGAGCCAGAGCTTGATTCAGTCTTATTTCTTGGGGCCACAAACTAGTTTGAGGTTTTATTTACGATCCCGTACTTATGCCATGCTACTTTCTGTATTTAAATTGTGTGATGATAGCACCTTTGTCTTAGGAAGGCGGAGTGATTACGCGGTATCGACACCCGAGTTTTCGGGTTCCCGATCGCTTCTGACCATTGGCGCTAACCTTGAGTCCGTCTCAAGGCTAGCTTACTTCGTTCGGGATCTACTCAAAGGGTGGCCCCAAATATTTCTGAATCTGTGATTGTTCGATCGTGAAAGCCTCGTTGGGTTTTGATTTGGTTTTCCGAGGTTGATCGGCGTGTGTTGCTATTGGTGCACCCGGCGGGTAAAACTTTCTGAAAGCCGTGTCCATGGATATGGACGACTTGGAGCACGATATCTCGATCATAGACAAGCATAACTAAAGTTTATTGCTATAAATTTGACTTTATAATGACTAGTAATCAGCTTCACTATAATGGAATGGCTAATTAATACGCCCACAATTGCTTGTTTGGAGTGTCGCTATGACCATTGTACCTGACTAGTAAGTGTTGCAACTACAACGGAATGGCTGAATAAAAGTACCAACAACTGCTGGGTTTTGGGTTTATCTCATGCTATCTGTACCTGATTAGTAATTGTTGCAACTATAACGTAATGATTAACTAAAAGTGCCCACTGCTTATTTTATCAGGACGATTATCTAAACCTGACTAGTAAAGTGCCGCAACTATAATTGACTACATAAAACTGCCAACGGTGTGAGTTCCTCGGTTGACTTTCTCGTTTGGTCTCGAGGGGGAAACGCCAGGATGGGTTTGTTTGATGATAGTATCATGTTGGATCCGAATAGGTTTTTCTCACCCCTCTCTGATAACCGCCAGTTGTATCAAGTCTCTATAGGTTGTTTAGTGCATCTTGCGCCGCTTGATCCACCATACCTATGTAGGCGAGGACCGGCAATTCTAGCCTCGCTGTGTCTTGGCCTCGATCTTGGCCTCCTCTTTTCCTTTGCCCTTTGTCGGCACCCTTTTGTTTAAGCAGGTTTTGTGATCGGCCGTTAGCGAGGTTACCCTTCCGGCTTTGGCAAGGGGTTATGGACGCCATTGGTTATTCTTCAGGGCTCTTAGCCCCATTTGCATCTTGTCCGTAGCTGGACGCTCTATCGTTTTCAAGGTGACTTGGATCTTGTATATTATATTGGTATTCTTGACTCTTTGAGTCGTTGATATATATATCTGTTCTGTGGGTCCCATCGAGGACTGTTGTGTAATGTTATTACTTCGTTTTCCACCCGCACGAAAGTGCCTGGTGGGCACCTTTGAATCATTTCTATGCGGGTTTGGCGAATTTTGCTCAAACTTGCATAGGTCCGATTCTGAGGGTGTTACAAGACCTGCAGTCGTCGGCCAGAAAAACTTGTTGCCGACGAGGAGGGAGGGAGCGGTCGCCCTACGACCGAGTTGAGCGGCAGTCGACGAAGGACCACCGTGGAGGAACTCCCGGGAGTAGCTTCAAGACTCCCATGATGCAGAACAGGCAGCTGGAAGTCACAAACAAGGAGGATCTTCTCGATCTCGTCACCATGGCGAGCAAGGAACAGGAAACTCCACATATCCTAACTTCTAGCCACCCCGCACTTACCACACCAACTCTAGGAAACAGAGGAGCATGACAACGCAGACGCCATATTTTGGTTCTCCCCCCGCCCCCCCCGCTACCATGGCCGGTCAGGAGAGGCCCAACAGCGCCGCGGATGTCGCCACTTGGCCTCTCACCCCCGCCACCACGACCGGCCAGGAGAGGCTCAACGGCTTCGACATCAGAATCAAGAAGGCTCCTAAAGAACCCTTTATTCTAGGAGTTTCCGGTAGGACTTCCTCCCTTCACCATCGGCTCCGAGCGCCGGAGCACCACAAAGAGCAGAACGGCTACCAGACAACGCAAGATCTTGGGCAGTGAGCTCGGCGCCAACTCCGACAGGCAAACGACGGAAGCTTCCGCACAACTCTACAACTACAAGGCCTACATCTAGTCATGACTCGGCGCCTCCCAGGTCCACCTCCAGCGGCTATTCCGGCCGGTTGGCTCTAGAAGGTTGGCTCTAGAAGACTCTCAAGGGAGGTGCCTCTAGAATCGTGCAGGTCGGGACTTTCCCTCTCGCTGTCGACTTCCTATAGCTTTGGCTGAGTTGTGTGCGTACATCAGGAAACCGCAAAAATAACCAAGCCCGTGAATGGGAGCTTCGGCTGCTTGCGTGGGCAGATGAGCTGGGGATCGAACTATGGCATGATCTGCCCAGCTAGTCAATGCTCCTAATTACGGACGTGGCCCTTTGCGTTCGTGTCGCTCCCACACTGCCGCATCAAGCATTAAGCCTGTTAAGCTGACATGATCTGCTCAGCTAGTCAATGCTCCTAATTACGGACGTGGCCCTTTGTGTTCGTGCCGCTACCACACTGCCACATCAAGCATTAGGCCTGTTCAGTTTTTTGCCGGCGCTGGCCAGGCTAAAAATACATATCGCATGGCCCGTGGTTTTCTTGGGCCCGGAGCGGTCGCCCCTCCAGCCCTGCCCTAGGGCCAGGCCTGATCATGTCGCTCCTGTATCTAAACAACAATGTCCGTCCAATACATGAAAAACATAAAATTATCATGATGTGCTCTAGCGAGGATTACCGTCACCCCTTTTTGTCGATTTTCGGAACAGTCTTAACATTTGTCGAACGCCCATTTTCGATTGAGGGAGGATGTTAGAATATATTACCGTATTGTGTTGTATAAATATAATGTCATGTATTATGTATTCTACGTGTATGTGTCCATGTATGCGGCTAGGATTCCTTATAATCCTCCTATATATTGAGCAATACAAGACACTATTTTTTTTTAGAAAAGGGCGTTTTTATTACAATAACGTAATGTTTACATCTGGCTCTGCATAATCAAGATGCACACAACCGCACAAACCACACAACCAGAGAAAAATGAAAGCATAGTAAAAATGCAAAGTCTCAACTAAAAACAAGAGTCCTCCACTATGACAAATTAATGCGCAAATCACACGGCCATCTATGTAGGAAGAAAATATCCCTCGCCGTATCCTCTAGACACGTATATTCCTCCAAAAACAAGTTGAAAAGCTCCATATATTAAAAAATACAAGGCACTACTACGTGTGATTTCCCTCATCTTACAATGTTGATGCATTTTTTCACGGTAAGTAACGCCTATGTTATATGTAAGTCATACCTGGCCTCTCCCTTGCTGAAAATTTGCTAACTTCTTTCGGTCTCTTGGTAAATCGTCAATAGTCCGCAGGTCCCAGAGTAACAAAGGAGACACAATGTAAATAAACCATATTAAAAACATTGCAAAGCAAAGTACAGCTAAGCACCGACCGTCCCGTGCATGCAGCATCGGTATGTCGCAGATCGTCGGCCTCACTGCACTGGCTGCGCTCCTGAAACCTGCATTGGCAATGCGTCATTACTGTATCATTCAACAGCGTGGAGATTTTGCTGTGCGACGTCACATCTTAATCGCAACTCGGCAAAAAAAAAAAAAACTACCGACATAGAGAAAATCAGGGTGCCGCAGTTTTTTTAGTCAAACATAATATATTAAGCAAACAAGCTGTCTTATTAAAAAAATTTAAGTTCCTTTAGACATCCTAATAGAAAAAAGAGTGTGTAAAAAACTTGCTGCCGACAGTTACATCATCGAGAAGAGTTTAAGAATAAAACTAGAGGTGCATTTACACAATTATAAGAATTAGAAGTGGTATAGCGGTTCCTAGCTAGCTAACACGCGGTCTACACGGACCATATGTCGATTCACAGAGACTTGGTATGCTGCCGTACGGGCCGAAAGCACCACGCGTCAAAATCGTAATAAAAGCATCTTGAACAGATAATGTAAAATAGGGCATTGAAAAGAACAAGTTCCTTTTGAATTATAAGTATATCGCAGAAGGAAGGCTGAGCCGTTCGGCAGATAATGTAAAATACCCTCGACCACGACAGTGGCTCACCGCTCACTACAGTGAATTGGTTGTCTCGTACTCAAATTGAACAGAGAGCGGGGCTAGGGGAAGATGGGAAAGATACATGCAGGCACTGTACGAGATGTCACGACAGGTCGACGGGGCAAACATGCAGGATCACACAGCGGAATCCACGTACAGTATATAGCGACGTCGCCGTGACGACGTGGTCCACGCGGAAGGGTCGAGCCGAGAGTTGGGCGTTGTGTTATAGCGGAGTAACTAGAACAGTAAGTTATCTTATAATGGAAAATAATTTGACGTAATAACATGCGATATTAATTAATTTTAGACACATTTTGTCTTGATATGTGTGACGTTATAGTAACGTACTCCTTCCTCACGGTTTGAAGGGCGTCTTACAAAACTCTTCTCCTCCTAGGCTCGTTAAACTTAATCACATAATTAATGCCCATTTTCCTCCCCACTTTTACTCTATGCAGCTAAGAAATTAATTCTTACATTCAACTTCACCAATACATGCGCCAAACTCCTTGTTTTCGTTAAATAATTATGTTTAATAGAACGCCCTTCCAGTGAATTTGCATGTTTTTGGCACAAATCTGCCCAATCAGCGTCCACCTAGATCTCAACAATCTCTCTAAAACGCTCTCCAAACCGTGACGGAGAGAGTAACTTGTTACTCAATTCATCTCTCTTTATTAAATCATTGTCACAAAAGCAAAAATGCTGACTTGGACTCTTAGTTACTAGTGAAGTTAGGTTGGTCATAGTGGGGTAACTTCAGTAATAACTAAGAGTCCAACTCAGGAGATAGATAAACTAGCCATGTTACTGTAACATCACACATATCAAGGCAAAATGAGTCTATAACATAATTAATGTAACATTGCAAGTTACCACACTTAAGTTATTTTGCACCATGAAGACACTAACTTAGACTAGTAATATATATATACACTGTGACCGGCCTTACCCCTACTATGACCAGCCTCAGTGTTCGAGCGGAATTGAAAATCAATTGCTGCACACAAATCAATCAATCGCATAAATGTGTGCAACTCGCGGACAAAAAAAAGTCCTTCATTTGTCGGTCCAGCCCTCATAGAGCGTGAATGCGTCGCTCCCAAACTGGACCAACCGGTTGGAAATTTGGAATAGTGCGTCGGGCCCTTAATTACAAACTCCACGTATCCACATCCTGTATAAGGCCATGTCCATCTCGGGTGCTAGTGAGATCCAACGCCCAACGCTAGACTGAAGTTTGCCATAATGCTTTATATTAAAAAAATTGAAACATTGCTAGAGGAATTAGATATTTTTTAATATAGTAGAAGCGGGATTGACATAGATCGAACTCCGGTCGCTGGGCTATGCCAACTGCGACCCAATCACTAAGCTACTGTCATGTTCTTAGTATACTTTAGTTTTTGCATTTTAGATTTGGATCTTTTCGTATTTTAAAATAGTGAAAAAGTCAAATAAGAGGTGTTAAGCTTTTTATCATTCTGGCATCGAGCTATTTTGCCGTGGTTGGAGGACAAGATGCTACTCACTCTGTTCATAATATATGATGATTTAGATTTGTAAAACGAATATATCTAGACAACTTTTACACACAGACAACTTTTAGTGTGTAAGTTAACTCTAAACCTAATTGTCAAAGTTTGTGGGAATCGTACTTGGACCTCATACGGGTTGCGTGTTTATATAACATAAAGGACACAAGTGTACAACGTATAGGAGTCTATATCCAATGTACAAGAGGTATGGTATACCTGTACAATATAAAGGAAACCTATTACATTGTCTAACAGCCTCCTTAATCAAAATCAGTGGACATGTTGAGATTACGCTTAAACGCATCTAACTTGTTGACTGAAAGTGTTTTGTAAAACCATCTGCAACTTGATCACCACTGGAGACAAACCAAATAGCTAACTGGTCATTTGCAACTCGTTCTCTGACAAAGTGGAAGTCAATTTCGATGTGTTTAGTACGGACATGAAACACATGACTGACAGACAAATAGGTAACACCTAAATTGTCACACCAAAGACTTGGCTTTTCCTTTAGTTTTACTTCAAGTTTAGTAAGCAGAGCCTCAACCCAAATCAACTCAGCCGTGGCATTTGCAAGTACCTTATACTCAACTTCAGTGCTAGAACGAGACATTGTGTATTGCTTCCTGGCACTCCAAGAGACCAAATTTGGTCTAATGAATATAGCAAAACCACCTGTAGAACGTCTATCATCAAGACAACCTGTCCAATCTGCATCTGAGAATGCACCGAGGAATGTAGAGAAAGATTGTATAATAGTGATTCCAAGCTTCAATGTATCTTTGACATATCTGAGAATTCTCTTAGCAGCTATCCAATGCTCCGTGGTTGGAGCATGAAGATACTGACAAACCTTGTTCACTGAGAAGGACAAATCTGGACGTGTCAAAGTCAGATACTATAAAGCTCCAACAATGCTTCTGAATTGAGTGTGATCTTAAGTGCTAAGGAGTGTACCATCTGTAAGAGACAACTATTCTGAGAAAGACAAGGGTGTAGGAGCAGACTTACAGCCGCACATGCCAACCTTATCAAGTAAATCTGTAGTATATTTCTCGTGTGTCAGAAGTAGACCATTGTGTATCTTATTCACCTCAATTCCAAGAAAATAGTATAAATCACCTAAATCCTTAATAGCAAAATTCTTGTTTAAGTCGCGTATTAGGGCAGTAATGGCATGATCAGAGGAGTTTGTGACTATGATATCATCAACATATACTAGAACAAACATAGTGCCATCTGACCTGTGAAAATGGAATAATGATGTGTCGGTCTTTGATGGTGTAAAACCAATATCATATAATTTAGAACTGAGCCTAGAATACCAAGCTCGAGGTGCTTTCTTCAAACCATATAATTCTTTTTCAAGTCTGCAAATATGATGCGGAGCATGAGAATGTTCAAAACCTGGGGTTCCTTCATATAGACCTCCTCTTACAAAACACCATGAAGGAACGCGTTCTTGACATCTAGCTATCGTAGATTCCATCCACGAGAGACAGATAGAGACACAAAATAGTCCTAATGGTTGCAATTTTGACCACTGGACTAAAGGTATTCTTATAATCAATGACATAGATCTTACTTCTCCAATCTTGGATTAGGGAAGAAGGAGATATTCGCGACTACTGGCGGTTTCATTATGGGACAGCTCATGATCTTCATATCGATCTATTAGCCACCACCGTATCTATTCTTTCTTAGCTAAACGGGTGGAGGATCCACCCAATTTGTTTATATCATGGGCTCGAAAAACGGATCCAAATTTTACTGAAATACACGATCTTCATAGGTATCACTTTTCATGATACCTAAAAGGTGCAATAGCCATTTTGAACCATTTCCTATGCTATAAGAGAATGGTTTCCATTACTTTGAGAAATGGATTATTATATCAAACTATAGCTATTACATTAAAGCTTTCTTCCTCAAGCTAGGGGACAAGCCTATCTGAGTGAGAGTGCCTCATTCAATTCGTTCAAAGCACAGTCTTTCGCACTCCAATAGCCATATATTGTTACAAACAAGGTTATGCCCGAAGGTCTCAAAAACGCTGGTGCTACATATCAACGCGCCATGACTAAGATCTTCGATGAGATAATACATAAGATTGTCGATTTCTATGTAGATGACCTCATTGTAAAGGTGGTATCCTATGAAGAACATCTTCAACATCTCAGAATCGTATTCGACCGCCTAAGGCAACATGCACTCAAGTTAAACCCATTGAAGGGTTTGCCTGGGATTGTTTAAGCAATTCCCTTAATCGTCGACCCCTTGCCAATTGATTCTGACTATGTTAATACTTTATATATCCGTGTTGCTGCTTTTATCCGAGTGATCCACAAACGACGAAAATCCATCTTTTGCCTAGTCAACCCTACTTTCGATAGGACCGGTTGACAATTAAATCCATTTTTTCCCATTATTTGACTATCCATAATAGTGCAGAAAGAAAGCCCGAAGGACCTTTGCTTTAAACCTTTTGCAACTAATATGGCTTTGTACCTAATCGTGGAGATCACGGCCTAGGGATCCTAAAGATGTGGCGACCGGAAACAGAACTGATCTAGTACGTGGAAAAAAACTTGACGTGGGAATTGGAGGTTGTCGTGTGGAGGAATCGATTCGGGATGGAAAGGCCATAACAAGGATGTCCTGTTCTGTGGAGAAGAGCTTGACGGCAGCAGCACAGAGGAGAACTCCGGCGGCAGCGGCGGCTTAGCTAGACGGGAAGAGGTAGGCTCCTGATACCATGTAGAAATCGTGAATAGAACGGCTTAACCTCTCTCGAGGGCCGGTTTCATGTTTATATCGTGTGTGGAATAGCCCCACACATGGCTTACAGAGTTCGATATGTATAAGTTAGTGTACTACACTATACCGTATACATACCTGTATTACATGTCTAATAGCGCGCACGTTCTTAGGAAGCACCACGTGTCACACATAGTAAAAAGTTTGTTCTTGTACATAATCTTGGATCAAAGTACACAAATACCAGAGTACAAGTACACATATACTCACAGACAAAGTACACGAAAGTACAAGTTTACTCACTACCGAAGTACAAAGATACAACTGTACTGGAAGCCAAAGTACAAAAATACAAGTTTACTCATAGCGAAAGTACACGAAAAATACAAGTTTACTCACAGCCGAAATACAAAGTACAACTGTACCGAGAGAAAAACTAAAGAAAAGTACAAGTTTATTCATAGCAAAAGTATAAAAATGTTCAAGTTTACTTACAGCAGAAGTAAACGAAAAATATAAGTTTACTCACAGCCGAAGTACAAAAATACAACTGTACTAAGAGGCAAAATACAGAAAAGTACCAAGTTTACTCACTTCCCAAGTACACGAAAATATAACCATACTCAGAAACAAAGTACATACAAGTATATACGCAAAAATACAAGTGTAGGAACCCAAATACAAAGTACATTAAAAACCCAAAATACAAAAATACCAAATTGAAGTAATCTAAAATACGAACGCAACGGTTTGAAAGTATAAAAAAGTTGTTTAAAACCTATCACCGCGTCCCAGGTGTGAACCGTGGATTAGAACTGTATAGAACCAGACCCGTTCATAACCTGAACTGAACGTGACCACAAGCAGGAACCGATCTAACCCACCCGGTTAATTCAGAACCAATCTCTCAGATTTACATGGATCGATCTCGTGATTGCAACTAGGAAGTAGTACTAGGAGTAATTTCATAGCAGCTACTCCATACATTATAACACGGATGCGTTGAGTCAATGTCATGTTATCCAACTGGACGCCGTGCAACTTGGGACAGTCCTTTTTCGTCTGGTTGTACCCGTAAGCTGGGAAGTCGGAATAATACTCCATGGCGACCCAAACAACGCGTGCAGTGTAGTCTTCAGGACTCCGTTGTTGTCACCGGCAAACTGAGTATATAAGTACAAATCTGCCCTCCTGAGTCCTGACTATGGACCCAATTATTCCATTATATGTTCTGGCCACCAATGGCAGCGGAGGAAGGAATGCGTGAAAGAATGAGGGCAAACTAGGAAGCAACGCTGATGTACAAAGAATTAACCGGCCGGGGAAAGTACGTACGTTTCACGGCTCAGTCCTAGTACGATGCTTATAGCATCTGTCACTACACTAGTGCAGAGACCCCCCTTTAACTCCGGTTGGGAGGGCCCTCTAACAGCGGTTCCCCAACCGCTGTTGAGGGTTCGGTGTTAGAGGGGGGCCCCTTTAACACCGGTTCCTATACGAACCGGTATTAAAGGGTGGCGACGTCAGGGCTGCCAACCTTTCGCTTTAACACCGGTTCGTGTCTGGAACCGGTGTTAAGATTCTTGGCGAGATTTGAAACGTTTTCTGCGGCAGAAAACGGCTAAATCTTCGCCACTCTGCCCGTTACGGGCGTATTTACTGCGGCGAGGAAATCGATCGGGCGGTATACTTATAAATCGTCATCGGTACATACAGTACATGAATAATTAAGCAACTATTATTATACACAAACGTCATCGGCATACATCGTAATCGGCACATACATCGTCATCGTTCATTTTGGTGGATATCTATAGAGTTCTCCGCCAGCGTGGCGACCTCATCAAGTATGAACCCCGCCAATTCCTCTTGAATGGCTCGTATGCGTTCAAATGGTAGGAGTTGGTCCGCATCCGTTCGATCTGAATATATATGAAGAATGTGCGTCAATATATATATAAGAATAAAACTCAACACAATTGATGGTAATAAAATAATGTTGTGGACTTTGTTTACTTACTCTAAGTTGTTCTAGTGCGGCTTGGCTGTCGACATATCGTGTTGCTAATGAATTCGCAAACATAGTACCCACATAAGTTATTGCCGTGTCCTTGATGCGCGACTTTACGAGAATAGAGAGTTCAATCAAAATAATAATCAATAAAGCATGATATAATGGAATTGGAAGCTAGCTAGTATTACTTACATTTTGGTCTACAAATTTTAGTTCTTCTGACCATTCACCCACGGCCCTGCCCGTGAACATTTTCCAAACCCTGTCCGACAAAAAAAATGGATAAAGGAGTAATTAATTACTTATTGTCACGAAAGTTGCCGATCTAGTGCGATAATATGATTGAAATTACCTCTGGAGCATCTCTCTAAAGTCTGCCCATAGCTCTTTTTCTTTTAGAACGAGTCCATGACAAGGACTTTTCTGAGTCGGGTTGAATGACTAGCAGAATAAAGTGGAACCTACGCACGCATAACTCATCATCAGTTACACTTAACATCGAGTAAGCCGAAACAGAATGTGTACAAGAGAGAGGGTAACAGTACTCACGAGAAGTTGTAAGGCAATAGTATTTCCCTTTTGGTTTGTTGACTCAGTAAAGACTTTAGCAAGTAATCTTCTGTTTGCCCGGATTTGTCTCTTACCACTTCTTCATGAACTCTATTTGGGTCAACGAACCCAATGTCAAAAGGGCCTCCTTTCATGCATTCCATAACCTTTTTCCTGCATAATAGTATATACATATATGGTGAGCATATATATATACATGCAATTAATGAAGTGAATGAGTTGAGATAAAAATTACAGAAATAGTACTTACACACAATAAAGGCTGATGGCAGATTTGTCGAGTTCCTTCTGATTGAATAGAAAATGCAAGTCTTGAATGTTGAAGTCGATCGCGTCGTCTCCGCACAAGAAAATCTCATCTCTTATATGCGCCGTGATCCATTCTTCTTTTCTCGTCTTACAGAAATGAAGGTACCACTTGTGCAATTTTCGCATCTTTGTTGGTAGATTCTTGAGCTCCTCTTTCTTGACGAGATTCTTCCCATACTTCCATGGCTATATGGGGTTGACATCGCATTTGGGCAAGTTGTCTCCCATGACGTTCAAGTATGCAATGTAAGTCATCCCCATCTCATTGGCCTTTCTTTGTAGCTCTGCCTCGTAATCATCTACGGGAGGAGCGTCCGTTGTCAAACATTTGGGCGGGCGCATGATTGGTTTTCCTGCTCTCCGAGCATGGGAACTGTTTTCTGGGGTGCCTCACGACTGCTACTTTCAGTCTCCCTACGGTGCCTTGCATCCGCCTTCAAAATCTGGCGCTCGTAGTCCGGCACAAGTGGGGTTTCAGGTTTCAAAAGATTTTTGTAAAACTTCTCCACCACCGGATCTATTTTCTCCTTTGGCTCGGCCCGTCTAGGTGCAAAGAATTTCTTGACCTGTTCTCCGAGATCCTATTGGTCTCCTCGTCGCTGCGATTCCACGGTAAAACCGGCAATGGCTTGACGGAAGGCTGCGGGGCGTAGTTTTTGAACTCTTTGGCGACGGTTTCTGCGGATTTCTTTGTGGCAGTGCTCCGATGCTCCTCGTGGCGTGCTCTTCCGCTTACCGAGGAGATGGCTGAAGCAGGAGATGGCTGTGGGCGGAGATGGCTGCAAGCAGAGATGGCCGACGGCCGGAGATGGCTGCCGCAGGTGAGATGGGTGACGGGCGGAGATGGCTGCTTGAGCAGAGATGGTGAAGCGGCTCAGATGGCGGCAGCTGAGACGGGCGGGGTGCAGTGACCTCAATTTGGAAGCACAATGTGTTCCTTCTTCCAAAGAATGGTTGTTTTCACTGCAAATTTGAGTTGAGTTTCCCTTCACGTAGCATGGTCAAGTGCTTCCTCATATTCCTTCACAACCTCATCCACCCCGACAATAGCATAGCCATCCGGAATCGGTCGGCGGTGGTAAGTTCCACCAGCTACGGAGGTAAGGCATAGCCGGACCACCTTAATGGATAATCCCATTAATCTCACATGCAGCTCAGCGTGTTCGCTCTCCGTGATCTCATCAACGGGGTATCGAGGACCCGTCATTTCAAGCGTTGGCTGCACGTTCTCCGTGGAAGCCACACTGCTTTTCCGCGCAGAGTCTGGGCCGTGGGCAGCTTCCAATGCAGGCTCTTCATGCCGCTGAGATGGGCCGGTAGCTTGATGGCTCATTGTGCATTCACTTGCGTCTGCAGCGCCGCAAGTGCATGTTCTATCTGTGTCATCCGATCTGTACGCTCTTTTTCTTTTCTGCCGCGCCATCTGTAAGAGTCGCTCCAGTCGGCAAACCCATCCTTCCACGTCATACCCCCTGTGCCTCGTGCATGTCCAGGGTGTTCTTTTTACCGATGGCGTGTGAGCTGGTCATTCTCTCTGTCGGGATGGAAGATCTGGCGGATGTTTCCTCGTATGCCGTGATAAGTTCGGTGACGGGTTTGGCAAGGATGGTTGGGAAGATACACAATCCATTTCGGGTCCAACCTTGCCCGATTCCGTAGAACCAAGTCTTTGCACGTAGGTCCCACCCATCTGTCTGGGTGTGATCCCTCTCTCGCAGGGCCTCTCAGCTTCCTCCCACTTAGGCCTCACGAGATATGTAGCCACGACCCGTCCTCTGGTGATATTCCTTCTTGAGGCATTAAGCGTTGGTTTCGACCTCTTTTAGCTATAGCACTTTTTTATATGTCTCAAATTCGGGCCAGTGAGGTCTTATCTTCGCATAATATGCGTCTTCGAAATTTGGAGTCTCGCGAGCTTTGACAAATTTGTTCAATTTTGTCTTCCAGTTGCGGAAAGCCTCAGCCATCTTCTTTAGAGTCCACTCTTTGACCTTTTTCTTTATAACCGGGTTGTTTTCATCCTCCTCTGGCGGAAGGGTGAAATTTACCAACAACGAATTCCAAAGCGTTTCTTTGGATCTGTCATCGACAAAGGTACTGTCGCCCTTCTTTGGCTTATTCCAATATTCAATTATGATTGGGATTTGGTCCCTAACAAGAATATGCATATATATATACATGCAATTAATGAAGTGAATGAGTTGAGATAAAAATTACAGAAATAGTACTTACACACAATAAAGGCTGATGGCAGATTTGTCGAGTTCCTTCTGATTGAATAGAAAATGCAAGTCTTGAATGTTGAAGTCGACCGCGTCGTCTCCGCACAAGAAAATCTCATCTCTTAATGCGCCGTGATCCATTCTTCTTTTCTCGTCTTGCAGAAATGAAGGTACCACTTGTGCAATTTTCGCATCTTTGTTGGTAGATTCTTGAGCTCCTCTTTCTTGACGAGATTCTTCCCATACTTCCATGGCTGTATGGGGTTGACATCGCATTTGGGCAAGTTGTCTCCCATGACGTTCAAGTATGCAATGTAAGTCATCCCCATCTCATTGGCCTTTCTTTGTAGCTCTGCCTCGTAATCATCTACGGGAGGAGCTTCCCGTTTGTCAAACATTTGGAGGCGCATGATTGGTTTCTGCTCTCCGAGCATGGGAACTGTTTTCAGGGTGCCTCACATTTGCTACTTTCGATCTCCCTACGCCTTTGCATCCGCCTTCAAAATCTGGCTCGTAGTCCGGCACAAGTGGGGTTTCGGTTTCGAAAGATTTTTGTAAAACTTCTCCACCACCGCCGGATCTATTTTATCCTTTGGCTCGGCCCGTCTAGGTGCAAAGAATTTCTTGACCTGTTCTTCGGAGATCCTATTGGTCTCCTCGTCGCTGCGATTCCACGGTAAAACCGGCAATGGCTTGGCGGAAGGCTGCGGGGCGTAGTTTTTGAACTCTTTGGCGTCACGGTTTCCTGCGGATTTCTTTGTGGCAGTGCTCTGATGCTCCTCGTGGCGGTGCTCTTCCGCTTCTGTTGAGGAGATGGCTGAAGCACGGAGATGGTCGACGGGCCGGAGATGGCTGCAAGAGAGATGCTGCCGGGCGGAGATGGACGGGCCGGAGATGGCCCCCATGAGAGATGGCTTCAGATCGGCTGACGCTGCATGGAGACGGGTGCAGTGACCTCCAATTTGGAAGCACAATGTGTTCCTTCTTCCAAAGAATGGTTGTTTTCACGCAAATTTGAGTTGAGTTTCCCTTCACCGTAGCATGGTCAAGCTGTGCTTCCTCATATTCCTTCACAACCTCATCCACCCGACAATAGCATAGCCATCCGGAATCGGTCGGCGGTGGTAAGTTTCACCACTACAGGAGGTAAGGCATAGCCGACAGCCACCTTAATGGATAAGCCCATTAATCTCACATGCAGCTCAGCGTGTTCGCTCTCCGTGATCTCATCAACGGGGTATCGAGGACCCGTCATTTCAAGCGTTGGCTGCACGTTCTCCGTGGAAGCCACACTGCTTTTCCGCGCAGAGTCTGGGCCGCGGGCAGCTTCCAATGCAGGCTCTTCATGCCGCTGAGATGGGCCGGTAGCTTGATGGCTTCATGCATTCACTTGCTGCGGCCGCAAGTGCATGTTCTATCTGTGTCATCCGATCCAGACGCTTTTTCTTTCTGCGCGCCATTTGTAAGAGTCGCTCCGCCGGCAAACCCATCCTTCCACGTCATACCCCCGTGCCTCGTGCATGTCCGGGTGTTCTTTTTACCGATGGCGTGTGAGCTGGTCATTCTCTCGTCGGGATGGAAGATCTGGCGGATGTTTCCTCGTATGCCGTGATGAGTTCGGTGACGGGTTTGGCAAGGATGGTTGGGAAGATACACAATCCTGTTTCGGGTCCAACCTTGCCCGATTCCGTAGAACCAAGTCTTTGCACGTAGGTCCCACCCATCCGTCAGGGTGTGATCCTCTCTCGCAGGCCCTCTCAGCTTCCTCCCACTTAGGCCTCGAGATATGTAGCCACCGACCCGTCCTCCGTGATATTCCTTCTTGGCATTAAGCGTATTGGTTTCGACCTCTTTTAGCTATAGCACTTTTTTATATGTCTCAAATTCGGGCGGTGAGGTCTTATCTTCGCATAATATCGTCGAAATTTGGAGTCTCATGAGCTTTGACAAATTTGTTCAATTTTGTCTTCGATTGCTTGGAAAGCCTCAGCCATCTTCTTTAGAGTCCACTCTTTGACCTTTTTCTTTATAACCGGGTTGTTTTCATCCTCCTCTGGCGGAAGGGTGAAATTTACCAACAACGAATTCCAAAGCGTTTCTTTGGATCTGTCATCGACAAAGGTACCGTCGCCCTTCTTTGGCTTATTCCAATATTCAATTATGCCCGCGGTGGAAGGAAAAAAAATATGCTTATATACCTTTTCTCTGGGTGAATACATGTCCGTCGCGGGCCATAGAAAGCTGAAAACGTGGGCAATACCGAGCTCGTACTCGTCATATCTATTTTTTACGCTGCCAACAGTCTTTTGATTACCTTTGGGTTTGATGTCCACTCGAACTTTTATTTCTTGATATTGTTTGAAAGCTGGTTGACGCTACCACTTGGCACTTCACGGTTTCACAAGAGCACCGGAGGAACCGGTCTAGTCATTTTTGCCAGATCATATAGAAAACATCGGCACAACGTTTACGGAGAATACCACACAATGACAATGTTTGTGTATAATAATAGTTGCTTAATTATTCATATATTCGTATGTACCGATGACGATGTATGTGTATACCGCTCCCGATCGATTCCCCCTCCCCCCTCCCCGCTGCGTAAATACGCCTTAACGGGCAGAACTGCATGGCGGAGATTTAGGCCGTTTTCCTACCGCTGGGGCTGAGCGCTGCGGCAGCCCCACGTGTGCCACCCTTTAACACCGGTTCGTATAAGAACCGGTGTTAAAGGGGGGGACTCTAACACCGAAACCGCAATAGCGGTTCTATAACCGGTGTTAGAGGGTCCTCCAAACCGGTGTTAGAGGGGTACGTGCACTAGTGTTAGTAATTCAGATATTTCCAAACTATGAGGGCTAGTTTGGCAACAAAGTTTTCACAAAACTGAAGTATTACAAGACTATAGTACTTACTTGTCTAGGCTAGGAATACTTTAGTTTTAGAAAATGAGGTCCGGAGTTTTTTTTAATACTTCAAAAATAGCACGTTTTGAAAGATAATGAAGTATTAATACCACAATATTTAATAATAGCCAAACACATCAAATTATTTTGAACTATAGTATTTTGAAAAACTAAAAATGTGTTTGGTAGCCTGGGCCGGTGGAAAATTGCTATCTCAACTCATACCAGCTGACCCTAGCTAAGCTAAGGTCAGATTATTTCACATGTTTGGTAACTCGTATTTGTTCAGACTTGTTGAGTGTCTCTTGCTTGGTGGGTTTGTATGGAGGGAGAGATGCCGAGGAGGTCCAAATTTGCATAGAAATCCCTGAATCAAAAATGAAATGCAATCGGTTCCCTATATACAAAATAAAAAGCAACCAGGTCCCTGTAAACAGAAATAAAAAGCAATCAGGTCCTTCATGGTCGTGGCTGGCCATGGCGGCGCTGGCCGTGGAGGCGTTGTCCGTGCTCCTCGAGGAGCCAGGGGCGGAGCTTGTTCGTGCTCTTCGCGGAGCCTTGTGCGGAGCTCGCCTAGGAGCCAGGGGCCGAGCTCGTTCATGCTCATCGCCGAGCCAGGGGAGGAACTCGAGGCGGCGCGAGGAGGTGCTTGGCGGTGGAGATTCCAAGCGGCACGAGGCCATGGCGATGCGAGGAGGTCACGGAAGCCTGGGATGGGTGACGGGTTTGCTCGATGGGGAAGATGGGGGGGATTGCGGGGCCGTGACCCCTAGCGGGATGCATCGCACATGGGGAATTTTTCGGGATGGACTCTCAGCTAGGCTGAGCTCAGAAGCTCATTTTGAGATTCTCTATCGGGCAGGGCTGTAGGGGAACTTGCGATGGCGGCAGCTAGTTTTTATATTGGGATTTGGCGGTGCAAGCGGCAAGGGAACCTGCGACAGCGGCGGCGATTTTAGCAGCTAGGTTAGGAAGACAGGATTTGATACCATATTAACGTTTTAGGATCAACAATACATTGGACTCGGCTAGGCTACGTGTTAATATATCGAGGGACAAACCCACCGAAGAGATATTATAAGAGGGGGAGGAGTCCGGTTGGAGTACTACTCCATACCGTGACACATAGGAAAAATAATGTTACACATGTTGTTCAACAGTTTCTACTTGCGATCTTCTACCGGCACGAGTTGTGATATTCTTGAAGGTCGCTTGCAACATGAGGGTAATGGCACCACGCTTTGAATCTTGCTTGCGACTTGTGTGGCCTCTTAGCATTGGAGTGGCCGCGTTTGGCGATCCTCCTTGAGCATGGCGTCTGCGAGAGCTTGCGCTTGGACAACTACGGATTCATTAGTGATACCAGAAACCCTAACGGGTTCTGTAGTTTAGCTCCAACTTTCTGATGCGTTGGTGTGGATTGTGAACGGAAGGCTCGGCCCGGCAGATGCCACTATAATATTGAATATAAAGTGGCCGAGAAACTTCTCCCATGGATTGGGAAGAATGCTTATATGACCGGTTAGGCTGTCCTTGTGAAGTCGGTCCTCATTAGCATCGTCATCGACTTCATCACCGTCTTGAGATTCCTTTGGAAGTGTTATTCAAGATTGATAGCGTCCTGAGAGCTTCTTATGGGCGGCTTGTGACAAGGTCTCCGAGGCCAAATGCAAAGTCAATTGGGATCTCGTATGTAGACCAAAATACAAAGGAGATCTTGGAATCCTAAACCTCAAAAAAATCGCCGTGGCCCTTCGTCTTAGATGGATTTGGATGGAATGGATGGATGACTTCCAACCTTGGATTGGGCTTTGGGAACCCTTGCAACCCTCAAGACCACGAGCTCTTTGCAATGGCCACAAAGATTACCACTAGGGATGGGAGGAAAGCCTCCTTTTGGGAATCATCTTGCATCAATGGATGTAGCGCATGACAGTATGATACAGCTCCTTGATCTATGATATTTTCCTTAAGAAAAGGTTTTCCGTTCGAAAGGACTTGGATCAAAACTTTTGGGTCTTACAAATCAACACGCAAAAAGGATTAACCATGAAGCACATAGAGCAATTTGCCAAACAATGGGGGTGCATTTTCAACACCACCCTCACCAATGACACAACCGATTCCAGCATTTGGAAATTAAATAATACTAGTAGTCAATACTCCTCATCCTCCGTATACACCAAAACGACAAGGAACGTAATGCCGCGAGAGTAGTTGTCGTAGTCTTTTGATCTAGCCTTTTAATTTCGCCTAAATCGTCGGTTTGTGATGCTCTTAAGATTTCTTTTCTATGTTAATGAAAATTGTAAGCTATTTTGCCGCGTTTCAAAAATAAAATTTTGCAGTGCATTGGTTCTCCTTGGCACATTAAGCTGATAACCGGGCTACGGCTACGCGATGGATCAAACATGATTGAACAGCAGCACTGTAGGCGATGTCATGACGGAGCACCGGGATCACACACCGGAATCCGCGTACAGTACAGGCGACGTCGCCGCGACGACGTGGTCCACGCGGAAGGGTCAAGCGCGAGCTGCTGGACCTCGAATTGGGACTCCATCCTCGTAGAGCGTGAAAGCGTCGCTCTCGAATTGGGACTCCATCCTTCGGGAGAAATAGAAAATTCAGGTCTCAGCGGGACTCACCACTCAAATCTTGCCAGTTGCTAGTAGTACTACCTCCGGCCCTTTCTATCAAATATTTATATTTTAGAATGGATGTGTGCTCTTAGGACGTCTCCAATGCTTAACGTTGAAGTCGACCATAAGGTCTGACACTTCTCGTCTCCTATAGCAAATCAGAAACCTCCTAATGTTTAAAGACAACTTTCAACCATAAGGTGGAGCCCACTTATGCGATTTTTTTCTCTTTCCCAGCCACTCATCCTTTCTTTATTCTTTATTCTTGCAAACGGGTCCGCAAAGCGAGAGGAATAAATATTTTCTATGCCCTACGGACAGGTCATACGGTAAGGCCGACCTTAGCAAATGTTTTACTATGACCGACCTCTACAATGCTTAAATTCTCTTATGGTCGACCGATTACCAGTCCATTGATGTCTGTTGTTGCGATAGATCTGAAAAGACATGTATATCTTCCATGATTTCCTCGTGGGCACCCATGTCGGACTGGGACACCGCACGTGAAGGGGTTGGAATAGTGAGCTAGGCCCTTAGCAAAAATTCCACCAATTTGTTAATACCCATAACTGCACTACATGGATGCAAGTCAGGAATTGGTTGCATAACCCACTTTGGAGTCAGATGAACTATTACAAAAATTATCCCATAGATTTACTGATGCTATGCTTTTTGTTTGCGAAACGGCTTTGGATAAAATCGTCTTATTTATCTCGAATATCTTGTTACTCAGCTCCTGTTGCAGTTGTATTGATTTCTAGAACTCATAATCGTGGGAGAGCCCTCTTTGCCATTTTTAGTTGTATGATCCTTTGTGGCATCCCACATAAGCCATTGTCTATTGATTTATGTACCACCACTAAGAATATAAGTTAATTTTAAAAAAAACACAAGTTGAGTTTTGATATTTTTTCCTCCGTTGTAGCCGCTTTTTTCTTGATTTCATCAACCACCTGATATCCTTTGAAGGGGTTTCATGCATGGAGTCCACTGTTGTTTAGTCTAGGCTTCAAAAACTTCCTAGTTCTGCCAATGAGCAATGCTGATGTGATTTATTGATCATGAAAACCCTATGGTCCTATACATCAAAGTGATGTGGATACTAACCGGGTAGTCACACAAGAAGGAAACAAGCATGGATCCGGTGCCAAGGCGATGTTGCGGCTTGGCGTGCAAGACAAGTAACGTAGTCCAGCTTGTATAGGTTGGATCTGGAACCCCTAACGAGATGTGTATATAAAAGCAGGCCAGGTTAACCCTAGAGGGTACCAATAATCATATAGCCAAACCCTAGTAGTCGTCTTGTCAGGTTAGAGATGTGCTAAGCCGATGAGACCTTCTAATCGATCAACTATCATAAATACAAACAAGCAATAATAGGTCTTTTCATTTAGCGTGAGGAGCTGAACCTAGGTACATCGTACGGTAATCTCGCATCTGGAGTCCTTGTTACGCACCGCTCCGCCCTTCGTAAGCCACCTGAATGACTAGTGACATGACTTTCCCATGACTCAAAGTGCCTTAAATACTTTGGCAATCTTTCCTGTGTTTTTATAATTGCCTCGGGTACAAATCCTCATATCCATGTCACTAAATACATCAGTAGTGATTGATGAACTGTTTGGGTCCCCTTTTTTAATGGTCATTTTAATCGGTATAGGCCCGCTGCCTCTGCCCACCAACCATTCCAACAGTATACCAACACGGACCTATATCAGGCTTTATCCCTTCTCCCCTTCAAAAAGACTAGCCCCACTATACGTAAGCGTGTCAGCACACTAACCCGACTAGCCCCACTACACACGCGTGTCAGCACACCAACCCATCTCAACTGCTGACCATCACGGACTTACATTAGACTTTAGACTTTCTCCTTCAATGATTAGCATGTTAGTGGTATCACAATTAGGCTTATGAGTCGCTCTCGGTCTCCTTTTACAACTAATGCGGGACTAACTCCAACAAATCTTCTCCTTTCACGTCAGCCACCATTGGCATGCGTAACACATCGTTTACATCCCACCAACCATGACCGTCCACCATGCGTACACTCGAGATTAGCATTAGCTGTCGTGGTGGTGGCACGACAGATGCCATGGATAGACTTAAATTGGGGGCCGAATGGGTGCTTGTGGTCACCGGGGAGGGAGTACACGGTCGAGCCATGCACGAAGAACAAGAAGAACTCTCCAGACTTGGCAACTAGATTGATTTCCCAAAGATTACAGGTGCTCCTTGAGCTGTTTAGGCTTGAGTTCACAGCACTTGTTCCCCACTTGGTCCAACCTCCTCCTACTACTACTATGACCTCCCTTATATAGGCAGTGCTAGCTTGCTAATACCCCTTTGGGTTCTAGGGTTTACTGTTTGGATCTTGGTCCCTACAATATGGGCTGGGTCATGGGCTTTCCCTAAGACCAGAGGCCCGATCCATAAAGCTTGACAGCTAACGGTCTTCTGGTACGCTGCTTCTTGTTCTTTTTGGCGTCAAACTGTTACTTTGTACGTCAGACCATGCTTTGGGCGTCACCCGGCTCCTTTTGTGTCACCTAGCGTCGCCCTTCTCTTTTGACCATGCTTTACCATGGTCCCTCTTGAACCTTACTCGGAAAGGTGCCACGTGTCCTTCTTGACTCGGCCCTTCCTCGGTTGACTCGGCTCGTTGGTTCCTGCAAGGGTTACAACTTTGTCCTATGCGGGCCGACATAGTTTGTATGTCGGCTTTCATGCTTATCTTACCCGGCCGTTCTTACCCAGACTGGTTCTATATTTACTCGAAGCCAACCCAGCTGCGTTATGTTTCCCCTCTCGTGACCCTACCGGGGGTTATCCCCTCGACATTAGTCCCCGAAGCTGGTGAGGTCTAGCAGTTCAAGCTGTTAGGTGTCTCCAGGTTCCTTTTGTGTGAATGGAACTTAGTTTTTGTCTTTATCTGTCGCAATCTCCCACCTTGCCGGGTTAGTCTGACAATTTCGGGTCAAATCTTTGACTTCTTGGCTCATTCTTGCCTCAAGCCAAGTTACTTTGGCCAATTCTGAGTCATTTTGGGCGCTCTTCAGTCGCTAACAGCTGGTAATCATGATTACTTGCCTCATTTTTTGTTCCAAGCTCTGGCGGCACAGTGACGGCTGCGCAGTTATTTCCCATCACTGTGGCTGTCCCATCGACCTGCGCCTCTTGTCCTTCTAGTTGAGACGTGGCACGGGATTTTTCGTGTATCCTTGGCTATGTGGCGCTTGCTGACTGGCTTTCCCGGCCTGGTACACGGCCACACGCTTGCCACACGGCATAGATAGATCCCATGACCGGTGTTTTTACTGCCCTTAAGTAGGGGTTGGGGGTTTGCACTTTCCCCACGCCCGTTCAGTTTTCCGTTTTCCTTTCTTCTTCCTTGCGCCCGCAAAATCGAACTGCCCCCTTTGCGGTTCGTTCTTCCTCCTGCTCTTGCGTTGAGATTGCCCCTGTCTTATTTCCATTCCAGCACGGGTCCACGCTGCTCCAAGCCTCTTCCTACCTCGGAGGAGATGGACTCTGTTGATCTCATGGACGCTCGCGACGTCGCTGATGGTGCTGAGGAGCAGGAGATTCCCGCCGGCGAGCGCGGCGGCTGGGAAGGCTCGGATGTCTCCGTCGAGGAGGTGGAGTGGCTCCACTCCACCAGACGCATTCCGCTGCAGGTGGATTGTTGTCTCCCTTCCGGTGAGATCTCTCCTAAGCCCCAAGCTGGCGAGCGGGTGGTTTTCCTTTCCCATTTTGAACGCGGTTTCGCTCTTCCTGTGAGCACCTTCTTCTCATCGTTTCTTTCTACCTTCCATCTGCAGACCCACCATCTTCCTGCCAATGCGATTGGCTCTCTTTCTTGTTTCATCTCTGCTTGCGAGGCCTATCTTGGAATTTGGCCCACAGTTCCTTTGTGGGCCAAATATTTTGGCTTTAAGGTTCAGGTTGTTCCCCAGCCTGGTGCTCCTCGATCCGAGAAGAGGCCGACCCGGTGCGGTGCTGCTAGCATCACTCCTAGGAGAGATTCTATCTTTCCTCGGGTTACTGGTATTGACTCCTGCAAGAAGTGGCATAGAACCTTTTTCTATGTCAAAACAGCAGGTCCTTGATAACATCCGGCTCCCCTTTCTCGGATGAGGTCCCAAATAAGAAGCATGGCATTTGGACCAGCGTGACCAAGACGTCACGGTGGCGAGGCTAACGCTATCTGGAAAGGTTCTTTGTCGCGGATGAAAACTTTCATCTCGCCGGCTGTGACCTCATGTGCACCTTCGTCTCATGCCGGGTTAGCCCCATCCAAGAGAGGAGCCACAAGATGTGCTTCATGAGTGGCTCTCACGGTCCCACTCGGCACTCCACTATGGAGCTCACCCAAGACTCCATTGCCCGCCGAGTAAGCTCAATCTTTAAATTGAACTTGGCGGATGATTGGGCTTGGAGTTGCCCGCCGTTTAGCCGGGTCAGGCATGTCTCCTGGGTAAGTTTTCTGAATCACTTTCACGCCGAGTAGGCTTTAGCTCTTTTGCCACTCTTAGTTTAGTTCTCAGTTTCTCACTCTGTTTGTCCTTCACAGAATCTCCTTCACCGGGTTGATGACAGTACTGTCCCTCCTGCTGGTTATAATGGGGATCGCTCTGAATCGGATGAGGTCGAGTATGACCTGGAGTGCTTCATGCCCATCCCGCATGCTGCGGCTGCTTCAGCTTCGGGTAAGAGTCAATCTCGCAATCCCTTACAAGATTGGTCTGACGATGATGAGGATGATGATTGTACGCTTTTGGAGGTATATGCCTTGTGACCTTAATCTCCTTGCTTATCCAAGTAAGCCCGTTATTTACTTTTGCAGCTGACCAGGTACATGACACTACTCCTCTCGCCGTGGGTGGAGTCGGCAAGATCCCTGTCTCCAAGCCGAAGAGATGCGGAGCCTCCTCCAGCACTCAGTCGGCCAATAAGAACAAGCCCACTCCGCCAGCTCCTGCTGCCCCTGCTGCTACCAGCCTGGGTGAGACTCGCCAAGCTGCCGGGCGCCGAGTCACACGCCGAGTCATCCGTGACCCGGTTGTCACCGGGTAAGCTTTTTGTACTCTGCTTGCTCCATTCTTTTCTTCTTCATCACTGATGTTCTCTTACATATGTCTCGTTTTGTTTTGAGTGTCGCACCTCTGACAGCGAATCAGGCTGCTTCTAGCATTGCCTTGCCGCTTAGGCCAGCACCTCCTCCAGCTGACTCGGCGGCGCCGAGTCCCGTCCGGGTTGAGGCTCGCACTGTTGAGGCTCACGCTTCTCAGTGTCAGTCAGATCCGATGGGTCATTCGGCTAGCGCCCCTGGAGCTGGCCAGGAGAAACTTCCTAACCTTGGTTCCCGTGAATCTAGCGCCGAGAAACCTTCTGCTACCAGTTCCTCTGGCATCAGCCCTCAAGCTGATGTGAATGAACAGCTTCCTGATTTTGGAGCCAGCAAAACTGCTGAGCCCAGTCAGGCGGCTCCACGTTCTTCTCCAAATCCTTCTGCTCGCTCTCCCATTCTGTCAAAGGGCCAGACCAAGCCGAAGGCTTCTGGCTCTACTCGCCCCTCATCTGGAAAATCCACCTCTTCCAAGCAAACAATGCTAGTCTGCGCTCCGGGTTCTTCTCCTCAGATCCGGCCTCCAACGTCCGCGACAATGTTCGCTTCAACGGGTAAGGGGGACGAATCCGTGGCTACCGGGTCAGGTGATGGCTCTAGGGCTGTTACCCTCCATACTTCTGCTACTGAGACCCGTGCCACTGTGGGAACCGCCCTGAAAACGGGTCAAGTTATCACTCGGACGCGCAATGGCAAGAGCCTTGGTTCGGCTGAGCCTTACACCGTGGCATGGAATGCAGCAGGCGAGCAGGAGGTCAGCACTCGTGCCGGTAAGAAACTGAAGCTGGGCCCCAAGGCCGTCTCTGACATGACCTAGCAGGCCATTAATCTGATGGCCCGCGCCGACGAAGTAAACGAGGTAAAGTAATTTCTTACTCTTTTGTACTGTTGAGTATTTCCTTTATACATATCACCTAGTACCCGAGGTTACGATTGAGTAAGGCACTTACTCAGCCGTAAGCTCTCACCAATCACTTTAATCTTTGAATCCCAAGCTTGCATGTTAGAGCTTCGATCCCTAGCCCTCGAGGTTACCGTCGAGTAAGGAACTTACTCGGCTGTAAGCTCTTAATGTCTTTGATTTCTTTACGCCAAACTCATGTTAGAGGTTCGATCCCTAGCCCTCGAGGTTACTGTCAAGTAAGGAACTTACTCGGCCGTAAACTCTTAAGCTCTTTGATTTCTTTATGCCAAACTCATGTTAGAGCTTCGATCCCTAGCCCTCGAGGTTACTTTCGAGTAAGGAACTTACTCGGTCGTAAACTCTTAAGATCTTTTATTCAGTAGGTTGCCTGACTTAACTCTTCCTTATCGTCTGTCTTCTTTGATTAGCTGACGCATAATGAGCGCACCAAGGTGCACCAAGCTCTCGTCCTGTCGCATCGCAAGCTCGAACTTGCGTATGAGAAGCTACAGACTGACACCCACGACCAAGGTAATATTTTTGCTCTTCCTTTTTTCTATTCTGTGTAATTTTCCTTGGTTCATCTTCTCATTTTTCTCTTGCTCTTGTTCCACAGTTACTTCTCATTCTACCATCAATGATCTTCACTCGCAAATCATCGAGGCCGAGAGTAAATTTCTTGCCTCCCTAAGCCAATAGCTAAAAGTTTTCTGTTGGTACTGATAAATATTTGTTCTGAATAAGCAGATAAGCACCAAGCCGAACTCCAGAAGGAGCGCGATGAGGTGACTCGGCTGAAGAAACTGATGGCCGAGACGGAGCAGAAGCACTTGGCCGAGGTGAAAGGGCTGAAGGAAGAACTTGCCAAGAAGAATGATCAGCAGGCCGCCAACACCGAGAAGACCAAGATATTGCTCGACGAGGCCGAATCATCGGTCGAGTCGGCAAATCTGAACTTGGATGCCCTTGAAGCCAAGGCCAAGACTTGGCATAGCAAACTCGCCACCATCAACTTCTTTCTCGCTAGTGAGTTCTTACTCTTTACGCACCGTATAATTCCTTCTGGGCTTCTTCCATCTGACCTTGTTATTTGCTAACTTTCTCTTTTTGCTTGCAGAGAACTTTCCTGCGGCCAACATGTTTGCCATCCGAGCCATGAAGAAAGTGAGAGCCGAAGCTGGTGCTCCTGCTGACGGCGAGGTGTCCATGGAGGAGCTCCTCGCAGCGGTGTCTGAACGGGTCAAGGCCCTTAGGTCTTGCGGTGTGGACTTGCTCAAGTCGGCTATCCATGCATTTCGCATGCTCTGGCCAGATGAAGACCCACCCGAACTCATCGAGCCACTTGCTGACAGATTACTCCTTACTGAAGACCGGCTAGATCAATGGCGTGAGTCGGCCGGCCAAGCTGCCGCGGACAAGGCTCTCTCCTTCGTTCTTTCATGGTACGAGGACATCAACCTTGATGTTCTTTCTCGCATAAGGGTGAAGGGAATATGCCCGAGAGGCAATAATAAAGTGGTTATTATCGTATTCCTTATTTATGATAAATGTTTATTGTACATGCTATAATTGTATTAATACAGAAACGTTAATACATGTGTGTTTAATAAACAAACAGAAAGTTCCTAGTTATGCCTCTCTCATAAACTAGCTCGTTGATTAACAAGATGATCAAGGTTTCCTGATCATGGACATTGGATGTTGTTAATAACAGGATCACAACATTAGTGTAATGATGTGATGAACATTCATCCGAAGTATAGCATTACGATCAAAGTCATTGAGTTTATATTGCTATAACAACTTACGAAGTGATCCTAATCCTTAGACCATGAGATCATGTCAATCACTAACACCGGAAGAGTTTCTTGATAACATCAAACGTCACACCGTAACAGGGTGATTATAAAGATGGATTCAGAACTAATAAAGTGTTATGTTGAGGCCCATGGATCGAGAGTGGAATTTGTTCATCCCAATGACGGATAGATATGCTCTGGGCCCTCTCGGTGATATCACATTGATTAGCTTGCAAGCAAGTGATTTGATCACTAGAATGGTATATCACGGGAACGAAAAGAGTGCATGTCGAATGAGATCAAACTAGGTATGGAGATACCGATGATCGAATCTCGGACATGTAATATATCATGCTAAACAAAAGGATTAAGATACTAGCGTAAAAGGTTCCGCGATCACAAGAAAGTCATCGTTGAATGTGTGGGAGTCGATGGGTCTCAGATCCGCTTCGATTATTGATCCGAGAGGGTCTCGATCATGTCCACATTATTCGCTAACCGTAGGGTGACACACTTAAGGGACACCGACATCCAATTGGAGCAAAAGTTTCATGCCGAAAAGAAAAGGAAAGCGCAGAATTTATTTCACTAGACACAAAGCTGTTTTGGTTGAAATTGCTGAAACTGGTTACGCATGTGAAATGGAATACTAGCAAGGGTTTTATGTGAATGTTTGTTAATTAAAGTAATTAACAAAATTCTGAATAAATAAATAAAATAGTTTTATTTAAATGAGAGCTTGCATTAAATTTGGTGGAAATTTAATGCATGTGAGTGATTTTGAGTGGAGGCTTTTAATGGGAGTGGAGGCTTTTCATTTTGAGTGGGAGCTCCACCCACATGAATGTGGAAGAGGTGGGGGCCCCATGGCTGGCGCCATGCCCTTGGGATCCCCCTCTCCCCTATAAAAGGCCCCCCTCTCCTCCTCTCACACCACACCTCCTCGTGAAGGATCTCTCTCCCCCTCTAGAATTTATCCCCCATGGTTTCGGACTAGCGAGATACATGTTCCCGGTGGCTATTCGGCAAGAAAGAGTTGTGCTTCCGCTGCATCGCTGGAGCGAGGAGGCGGAGGTTGCTCAGTGCCTCGAACGTGTGTGCGAGCACGGATGCGCTGCTGTTTTGCGGCGCTAGGACTTCCTCTCGATCTTGAGATCGACAAGAGATCGTCTACATCAACCACGAGTTTGGACTCGTTAAGCTTTGTCGGTATTCAAGGGTATGTTCTCTACGGATATACATCCGCCCGTTGTTTGTATCTAGTAGATAGATCTTGGTACATAGTTGTTCCCATCGTAGGAAATTTTTTGTTTTCTATGCTGCGAACCCTACAGTGGTATCAGAGCCGGATCTATGCGTAGATACTTTGCACGGGTAGTACACATATGAGTATGTGGGCGATGATGATCATTTTATTGCTTCTTAGTTGTACTTTGGATATTGGTGGCATAGTGGGATGAAGCGGCCCGGACAAACTTTACATGTCCTCGCATGAGACTGTTCCACGCTTGACATGCAACTAGTTTGCATAAGTGGCTAGGGTGTCTCTCCTACTATAGTCAATATCTAATTTGCAACGAGTTGTCAACAATTTGGTTATCCTCGTTGTGGTTCATGTTCGTAGGTAAGAACGGTTCTATCTCGAAAGCCCTAAGCCACGTAAAATTTGCAATGGATAAATTAGAGGCGTCTAGTTTAGATTGTTGCTGGGCTAGTGTTATGATATGGTAGTGTTGTAAGTAGAAGTATGAGATGATACTCTTAGAACACACATAGCGTGTAAACTCCATAGACCTTGGATTTACACATATAGGTATGATAGTGATCATACCACGGTGCACATGATAGAGATCATATGCGGGAACCATATCATTCCACTAATAACACATGTGATGTTTGATAGCATCTTATATTGCTTATTTGGCGTTTTATTAGCATAATAAAATGATCCCTCATTTAGATATCAAGATAAGAATGTGTTCTTCCTTAAGTATGCACCGACAATGTTTCGTCGCTTCAAGACATCACGTGATGATCGGGTGTACTTGAATCCATGAGCATATCTCGGGTGTAAGACAGTTACACACGCGAATACTAAGGTTCTTACTTGACGAGCCTAGCATGTACATACATGGCCTCGGAACACGGACCGAAAGGTTAAGCATGAGTCATATGTTTTGATATGATGACCATATGGATGCTCGCCTTTGAAACTACACCGACTCACGTGATGATCGGACTTGGTGTAGTGGATTTGGTTCATGTAATCACCAAAAAGACACGAGGGATGTCGTTTTTGAGTGGGAGTTCATTTCTAATTTGGATTAGTAGAACTCAATTTATCATAAATTAAATCAAAGTGAATTTGCATAATTTGTTGTAGTCATTGGCATTCGTTCACCACCTTATGCTTAGTTGTAATTGAGATAATAGAACTATAGAATTCTGGATATATACTTTACGAACTGGTAACGTATTGTGTTGAGTGTCAATCTAAAGTTTAAGTCCTATTGCAAACTTTCAGCAAACTCTATTTACTCCAGGAAATTTAATAGTTGGTATTAAATCGAGAGTAACAATTCCAGTGTTAGTATCTTAAGTATCATTTTTGCCCCCATGATTCTTGATTGTTTTAATATCAAGTTTATCTAGGAGCTGAAAGAATTGTTTCAGAAACCATCATGTGTGGCAGATATAACGATATCTAAAACAATGTTTTGGTTGCAATATGATAGAGTATAATATATGTTCTCATATTGGATGAGAATTTACAAAGGTTGGAGATGCTAGACATCCTAATCATCCAAAAGGGTTTTGGAAAGTAATGTTATACTCACGATTTGCCTTCATAAGCTACAGTAGCTTGATCATGAAAGTCGTCATGATAAGGATGAATAGAAGATGTATGTAAAGTGTTTACTACACTAAAAGATTACTAAAGAATGGATTTTGAAAGAATACCGATCATTTTGATGATGGTGATCTACTTCAAAGTGCAAGTCCAAAGGTATTATTATTTGAATATACACGCTTTGGACTATGTGTCATGTATATGGCGCCACTTTTGATGTTGATAAATTCTTTTAAAAAGGAAAAGGAAATGCTGAAAGAGAATCTATAAAATATACTTGGCAGAAAAGAAAAGATTGGAAATATCCAGTTTAGGTATATATATGATATACATGTTATGGTTGTATTCTTTGCTTGTTAAACAATGTGGTTCTTGGGTATTGGATACCGAATTGGTTGGTATGAAATTTCATACGGAACGATGCAATTCATGAACCACAATGGCCTAAGTAACTAGCAAGAGAATATGTGATGATGTTCATAAAAAAACAAACAAACCGTTGTTTGTATTTATCGTTGACATCAAAGCTTGAGTTCAAAATTTGTTTTAATAATTGTTATTTAAATCAGGTATTATGAGAACAAAGGTTGTTCAAATAATTACCGTGTTCCATATAAGATGGATGATTTACAAATCTAGTTGGAGAAATCACATCCATAAAACCTAATGCTAAAATGTCGCAAGACAAATGATTGAAATATCACTTACGAAGTGACATCGCCGTTTAAATTATATTGGAAAGAAAACATGAAGAATCTCCATATTCATGGATTTTTGGAGTCTTTGATTTGATCAAGTGACGCCAGAGACTTTCCTCGGGATAATTAAAACTTCGTTCAAAGGCCAAAGAAGAACGAACGACTAAATTATTGGAATTTATACATATCGATGTATGTAGTCCATTATGTGTAGTGGCGTGTTTATGGGTTTCAACTTCATATGCTTTCTCGAATTTTGAGTGAATGTTCACTTAATGAGAAAGAAGTATGAAATATTTGAAAATGTTTCAAAGACTTTCAAGATGAAGTGGAAAATCATTGTAACAAGAAAAATAAATGAATTATGATTTGATCATAAAGGGATTTATTTGAGTTACAAGTGTAACAAGAAAATAAATGAATTATGATTTTATCATAAAGGGATTTATTTGAGTTGCAAGTTTAGCAAAACACCTAGATTTACATCTCCAGAAACACCATAGGAGTATGGAGTGTTTGAGATTTGTAATGAAACCTTGTGAGACATGGTTGGATCAAAGGTGTTATTTATAAACTGCCATTATGTTTTAAAAGATTAAAGCTTTAGAGACTACCGCTTTTACACTGAAAAGATCTCCATCTAGATCCGTTGAAATGACACCATGGAAGTTATGGTTTGGGGTAAAACCCAAGTTGTCATTTCTTAAATTTTGGTATGCTAAACATAAGTAAGATGTTTACAACCGAATTCGGATGAGCATGTCTTTGTAGGTTATTCCGAATAACAATTGGTTATTCCTCCATAACACCGAGGACAAAAGGGTTTGTCTCTTGAAATGTGAAGTTTCTTGAAAAAGGAATTTTTCGCAAAAGTTAAGTGGGAGGACAATAGAACTTTGATAAGGTTAACGAACCTTAGGTAAATGTCTTTGAGTCATAGCCGAAATCGCTCGAGGCTGCCATAATGCTCATAGCTTATGTGCCTCAAAGGTTGTGGTCACGGAGGTCTAAAGTTCCTATTGAACCAAGAAGGTCGGTTAAACAATCAAATGCTAAGATTTGAGAGTAAATCATTATTGTTTGACAATGATGAACCGAATATATGCAAAGAAGCGATGATGGGCCCTGACTCCGTCAAATGGCTTGAAGCCATAAAATCCGTGATAGTTCCATACACGAGAAATCAAGTTTTGAACTTGGAAGACCCTCCTGAAAGGTGTAAAAACCTATCGGTCGTATTTGGATCTATAAAGAAACAGACATGGATGTTTCACATCTATGAAATAGTCGACATGTCGTAAAGTATTTTATGACAATGTTCAAGGAGTTGACTATGACAAGATTTGATCTTTCATAGCGATATTTAGTCTGGACGGATTAAAGTAGCAACCACTACATATAATTTGGTATATGGTAGATGAATAAACAAAACAAAGTTCTTCTAATAGAATGGTTACCTAGGACGTGTACATGACACGGTCTAAAGGGTTTTGTTAAATTCAAAGGATGTTAAAAGGGCATGCAAACTTCAATGGTTGAAGTAAGCATCGCGGAGTTGGAATCTTCACCATGATGAAAAATGAGTTTTTCATCAGGAGACAATGAAGATGCTTGCATTTGCAAGAAATTAAGTGGGAGCGCTGAGGCATATTTCTAATACATCATGTGGAGGACATCTTGTTGATTGGAAATGATGTATCTTTTATTGACAAAGGTTAAGAATTTCATTTCGATGAAAGACTTAGGCAAAACCCGAATATTTAGCATGAATGTCTATAGTGGATAGACTGTAACGCTAATATGTTTATGCCAAACATACATATATGAGATATTGAAGGAGTTCAATATAGAAACGACAAGAAATAGTTCTTGTTGCATGGAAAGGAATTGAATCAAGATTCAATTGTATCGACACTTGATAAGTGAAACAAGATTCAAGTGCTTTGACACTTGATGAGTGCAATCACGAGAATGTTTTGATCAATCATACCATGATATGTACACATCCAGATATGTCCTATGCTCTAAGTGTTATGAGCATATACCAGAATGAATCATAAAATGATCATTGGATGATAGTGAGGATATTCTTATGATCTTTTGGAAGAACTAATAATATATTTGTGTAGAGGTGACAAACAATTAGAAATAGTTCATTGTAAAGTGTTACATTGATACTAGTTTTGTCACAAGATACAAATTAAGTTTATCTCAATTTAAACTATGGGTGGCACAATGTAATGGAAAGGAGATTCCATGATGGATTTGGAAGAGTTCCAAATTTAAGACATTGTGACGAATACTATAACAAAAGGCTAAGTATATGACTGCTATAGTAGCAGCAAAGGAGGGAATTTGTGTCAAGTAGTTTGTTATCAAACTAAGGTGTGGTTCGCAACGGGCTAACACTAAAGATATATTGTATGACAATAGTATCGATGTGTTTTAACCCCAAGGAACTAAAGGTCTCACCAAAATACCAAATTTATACAATGCCATCTCATTGGAGAATGAGTGATGCGTGAAGACGCAAAGACATGCAAATACACACGGACCTGAAAGCGTCAGATCCGTAGATTATGTTAACCACTTGCAATTGCGTATATGGAACACCAGAAAGCCATAGGTGTTCAATACGCAAAGTTCTCAAACTAGATTATTGTCTCTAGTGCAAGTGGGAGACTGAAGGGAATATGCCCGAGAGGCAATAATAAAGTGGTTATTATCGTATTCCTTATTTATGATAAATGTTTATTGTACATGCTATAATTGTATTAATACGGAAACGTTAATACATGTGTGTTTAATAAACAAACAGAAAGTTCCTAGTTATGCCTCTCTCATAAACTAGCTCGTTGATTAACAAGATGATCAAGGTTTCCTGATCATGGACATTGGATGTTGTTAATAACGGGATCACAACATTAGTGTAATGATGTGATGAACATTCATCCGAAGTATAGAATTACGATCAAAGTTATTGAGTTTATATTGCTATAACAGCTTACGAAGTGATCCTAATCCTTAGACCATGAGATCATGTCAATCACTAACACCGGAAGAGTTTCTTGATAACATCAAACGTCACACCGTAACAGGGTGATTATAAAGATGGATTCAGAACTAATAAAGTGTTATGTTGAGGCCCATGGATCGAGAGTGGAATTTGTTCATCCCAATGACGGATAGATATGCTCTGGGCCCTCTCGGTGATATCACATTGATTAGCTTGCAAGCAAGTGATTTGATCACTAGAATGGTATATCACGGGAACGAAAAGAGTGCATGTCGATGTGAGATCAAACTAGGTATGGAGATACCGATGATCGAATCTCGGACATGTAATATATCGCGAAACAAAAGGATTAAGATACTAGCGTAAAAGGTTCCGACGATCACAAGAAAGTCATCGTTGAATGTGTGGGAGTCAGTATGGGTCTCCAGATCCCGCTTCTGATTATTGATCTGAGAGGGGTCTCGATCATGTCCACATTATTCGCGAACCGTAGGGTGACACACTTAAGAGACACCGACATCCAATTGGAGCAAAAGTTTCATGCCGAAAAGAAAAGGAAAGCGCAGGAATTTATTTCACTAGACACCGAAACTGTTTAGGTTGAAATTCTCAAACTGGTTACGCATGTGAAATGGAATACTAGCAAGGGTTTTATGTGAATATTTGTTAATTAAAGTAATTAACAAAATTCTGAATAAATAAATAAAAGAGTTTTATTTAATGAGAGCTTGCATTAAATTTGGTGGAAATTTAATGCATGTGAGTGGATTTTGAGTGGAGGCTTTTAATGGGAGTGGACGCCTCTCATTTTGAGTGGGAGCTCCACCCACATGAATGTGGAAGATGTGGGGGCAGCCCCATGGCTGGGCGCCATGCCCTTGGGTGCCCCCTCTCCCTATAAAGGCCCCTCCTCCTCTCACACCACACCTCCTCGTGAAGGATCTCTCTCCCCTTGTAGAATTTATCCCCCATGGTCTCGGACTAGCGAGATACATGTTCCCGGTGGCTATTCGGCAAGAAAGAGTTGTTCTTCCGCTGCATCGCTGGAGCGAGGAGGCGGAGGTTGCTCGGTGCCTCAAACGTGTGTGCGAGCACGGATCGCTCTTGTTTGCGGGCGCTAGGACTTCCTCTCGATCTTGAGATCGGCAAGAGATCGTCTACATCAACCACGAGTTTGGACTCGTTAAGCTTTGTCGGTCTTCAAGGGTATGTTCTCTACGGATATACATCCGCCCATTGTTTGTATCTAGTAGATAGATCTTGGTACATAGTTGTTCCCGTCGTAGGAAATTTTTTGTTTTCTATGCTGCGAACCCTACAAAGGGGTGATGGCAAATGGCTGAATGACCCTGAGCTGATCAAGAAGCGCCAGGAGCGAGCTTATGCCATGATCGAGTACACCATGGTGCATGCTTGGTGTGAAGGGACCAGCTTCCTCGACCTTGGCGACCCGCTCGTCGAAGTTGCTGATGAAGAGGGTGGCGACAGCGAAGCAACCGAGTCAGATGATCCAGATGACCTGGCCTCATATGCCCCTCACCCAGCCAATGCTCCAAGCACCACTCCTGGCTCCGAGGATGCTCCTCCGAGTTCTTTCGCTCCCTAGGCTAACCAACACTCGAACTTTGATCAGATCCCCGGTATGCCGGGTACATATGTAACATACATTGCACTTTTAAGTTTGATTATGTGCCTTTTGACAAGCTTTATATGTTTGCGTTATGCTCTAAGTGTGAATCATTCAAGGCAAGTCCCTGAGTTTCTTTTTGCCGTGTCACCTTTCCTTGCATTTGGCCCTTGTCTACCTTTTTCGGTGTTCGACATTAGGGTCTCAAAATACGAAGGATATAGTTAGCGGGTATGAAACTTGGATAACTTGGCCGAGATTACTCGACACGTAGTATAACGCGACCGATAGAGAGTTAGGCAAAAACTAAAGTCGACTCGCGTTTCTCCTTTGTACTTATCTGGCGTTCGTGTTTACCCGTCTTACATCTTTTTCTCTTGCTTGCCATGAAGCCATGTTTTCGGACAACAGCATAGTCGAAGAGTTGATTTCTTCCGAGTAAACACTACTTGTTCCGAGATAAATTTCGGGTATCACGCCAGCCGACGTAAAATAACTGAAATGGAAAACTTAAGGGGTAGTCCCCGAGTCAGTTTTTCGAATCATACCATTTTATTATTAGCACATAGCCGGCAAACACGTCCGACATATGAGAGTTCGAGTGATACATGCATTGCTTCTCCTAAGTATAGAAGGGACGAAGGAGTGCCACATTCCATGGCCTTTTGGTTTCATCTCCTGACCTATCCGCCTTGTTCTTTTGCGCTTCACAAGCGTTTATGAGATAGTAGGAATCATTGTGCAATGCTTTGCTTACAATGAATGGACCTTCCCATGGAAGTGATAATTTATGCATTCCTGCTGTGCGCTGCACTAGTCTTAGCACCATATCCCCATATCGAAAAACACGAGGTTGCACTTTCCGTCTATGGTAGCGTCGGGGATTTTGTTGATATATAGCGGATCTAGAGAATGCCAGTTCCCTTGCTTCTTCGAGTAAGTCTACTCCATCTTCTCGGGCCTCTTTTACCTTGGCTTCCGAGTATTGCCTTATCCTTGGCGAGTCATATTCTATGTTGGCAGGCAAAACTGCTTCAGCCCCATATACAAGGAAAAATGGCGTATAACCAGTTGACCGATTCATAGTTGTTATTAGGCTCCACAGTACTGAGGGTAGTTCCTCTATCCAACAACCAGGTGATCTTTGGAGTGGTTCCATTAAGCGGGGTTTATCCCGGATAGAACTAAGCCATTAGCCCGTTCAACTTGTCCATTTGATTCTGGATGGGCGACTAATGCTACATCAAGTCTTATTCGGTGCTTCCCATAGAAGCGAGCAAAATCTCCTTCGGCAAAGTTCGTGCCATTGTCAGTTATCACACTGTGTGGGTAACCATATCTGAGGATTATATCCCTTAAGAATGTAATAGCTATTTTACCATCCAATTTCTTGATTGGTTTCACTTCTATCCACTTGGTGAACTTATCAATCATGACCAAGATATGAGTCATGCCTCCCCTTGCTGGTTTGAATGGTCCTACCATATCTAGGCACCATACTGCAAAATGCCAAGTAATTGGTATAATCTTCAATTCAGACGCTGGTAAATGCGACTTGGACGCATAGTGTTGACAACCACTGCATCTTCCGACTAACTCTTGCGCTTGTGCCAATGCGCTTGGCCAGTAGAATCCATGTCTGAATGCCTTGGCTACCAATGCTCTTGATGACGCGTGGTGCCCGCACTCTCCTTGATGGATATACAATAAGATCTCCTGGCCTTTCTCTGAGTTGATACAACGCTGTAGTACACTTGTGACACTTCGCTTGTAGAGTTCCTTGTTGATTATGGTGTACGCCTTTGCCCTTCGTGTTGTTTTCCTTGCCAATATTTCATCACTCGGCAAGGTCCCATCTTTCAAATAGATGAATATTGGCTGTGCCCACGTTGGTATTAGTGGTTCCGGGTCTGCTTCAACATTAATGTCCATTGGTTCCGCCGACATATGCTCCGCCGACACAACCTGAGGAGTCCTCGAGTGTGATTCGGCGATCCCTGAATTGAACGGATCAGTCCCCGAGTGACTCGAACCTACCCCTAAGTCGATGTCCATTGGCACTGCCTCTGATTCCTGACTCGCCGGGATGACCCTGATTGATTCGGACTCTGGTGACGGCTTGATCGATGGCTTCCTGAGATGCTCCAACGCTACCCCTGGTGGTATTGCTTGCCTAGATGATCCTAGTTTGGATAGTACATCTGCTGCCTCATTTTCTGCTCTAGGAATGTGATGAAATTCACAACCGTCAAAATATCCCGAAATTTTTTGTACGTGGAAACAATATAACGCCATGTTTGCGTCCAGCGCATCCCAATGTCCAGACACTTGCTGAATCACCAAATCCGAATCGCCAAAACACATGATCCTTTTGATACCAATTTATTTGGCTACTTTAATGCCATGGACAAGTGCTTCATACTCGGCAACGTTGTCAGAAGCAGCAAAATGAATCTGAAACACGTATCTCAGTTGATCCCTCTTTGGAGATGTGAGCACTATCCCGGCGCCCAGACCCATTTTCGTCTTGGACCCGTCAAAATGCATCTTCCAGTAATTCGTACCTGGCAGTGGTGGTTCGTACTGCATTTCCATCCATTCTACAAAGAAATCTGCAACAGCTTGAGATTTTATTGCATCTTGTCTATCATATTGTAGAGTGTATGGTGCTAGTTCGATGGCCCATTTGGCGACTCGGCCGCTGGCATCGTTGCTGCCCAATATATCCGAGATAGGTGCCTCGCATATTACCCGGATTGGGTGTTCTTGAAAGTAATGTTTCAGCTTCTTTGCTGCCATATATACCCCATATGTCATCTTCTGATAATGCGGGTAATTCTGTTTCGAGACAGAGAGCACTTCGCTCAAGTAATACACCGGTCTTTGGGCTGATTTGCCCCTTCTTCACGTTCAACCACTACTACTGCACTTACAACTCTGTTGGTTGCGGCGACATAGAGCAACATTGGCTCCTTGGATAATGGTGACGCTAGTATTGGTGTTGTTGCCAACATTTTATTTAATTCATGTAATGCGCCATCAGCTTGCTATGTCCATGTGAATTTGTCTGATTTCTTCATCAGTTGATATAGTGGTAGGGCTTTTTCACCTAGCCGACTAACAAACCTGCCCAACGAGGCCAGGCATCCAGTAAACTTCTGGACATCATTGAGGGTTTTTGGAAATTCCATTCTTTCGATGGCCCTGATCTTTGTCGGGTTAGCTTCGATTCCTCGGCTGGATACAAGGAATCCGAGTAACTTGCCAGCCGGGACACCAAACGTACATTTTTCCGGGTTAAGCTTCATCCAGAATCTTCTCAAGTTTGCGAATGTTTGACGCAAGTCCTCAATTAGAGTATGACTTTGTTTGGTTTTTATTACCACGTCATCGACGTATACTTGAACATTTTTGTCCAATTGATCTTGCAAGCATTTTTGCATGTATCTTTGATATGTTGCGCCTGCATTTCTCAATCCGAATGGCATGGTGCAATAGAAATAAGCCCCGTACGGGGTGATAAAATTTGTATTTATTTTATCACTTGGATTTAGTGGTATCTGATGGAATCCTGAATATGCATCCACAAATGACAACAACTCAAACCCAGCAGTAGAATCTATGACTTGATCGATCCGAGGCAGAGGAAATGGATCTTTTGGACACGCCTTATTGAGGTTCTTGTAATCAATACACATGCGCCATACCACTGCCACGTTCGGGTCGTCTTTTTTCTTCTCGGCCAAGACTGGATTTGACAACCAGTCTGGGTGCAGTACTTCCATGATAAATCCAGCAGCTAAAAGTCTTGCAATCTTGGCAACTATTACTTTCATCCTATCTTCGGCGAAGCGGCGGAGGGGCTGCTTCACCGGCTTTGCATCTGGCCTTACATGAAGAGAGTGCTCAGCCATCTCCCTCGGAACCCCTTGCAGATCTTGAGTGGACCATGCAAAGATGTCCCGATTCTCACGGAGGAAGCTGGTGAGCTCGCTTTCCTATTTGTCTGTGAGGCCAGCCCCAATGGTAACTGTGCGCTCTGGGAAAGTTTCATCCACCTGAACCTTCTTGGTTTCCTTGGTATCTTGAAATGACATACTTCCATGCGGGTTGGTGAGTGCCAGCATGGACATTTGTGCTGCTTTGGCCAATGCTGCCACTTCCAACATCTGAATTTTCTCTTGTGCTATGACGAGTGACTCAGCCAGTGAAGATCCGGCTAAGGCACAAGCAATAGATCTTTTGTAGTCCCCTTCAACTGTGATCACCCCACATGGGCCTGGCAGCTTCATCTTCAAGTAAGCGATGTGAGGAGTAGCCATGAACTTTGCCATAGCCGGCCTGCCGAGTAAGGCATGATATGAGCTGACCAAATCTACCACCTCGAACTCTATAGCTTCAGTGCGACAATTTTCTCTGTTGCCGAATAAGACATCGACCCAGATCTTGCCAATTGGCTCACAGGGCAGTCCCGACACGATACCGTGGAAAGTTGTCCTAGTCGGCTCCAGCATGTTCATGGTAATGCCTAACTTGAGCATGGTATCCTTGTACATGATGTTGATGCTACTGCCATCATCGATTAATACCTTTGAAAATTTCACGTTGATATCTGGGCCCATAAATGTTGGATCCAAAACCAGAGCGTATCCTCCAGGGGTTGGCATGATCTTGGGGTGATCTTTTATGCTCCAAGTTATTTCTTGCTCAGACCAATGCATGTACTTGGGAATTGCCGGCATCGTGTCATTCACTTCCATCATTCGCCGCTGCTGGATCTTCTTGTCATTTGGCTCTGTGACAAAGACAACATAACTCTGGTGATGTTCTCTGTACTCATTTCTGGTTCTGTGGCCGACATGGGCATCGTCACCTCTTGGATTGTGCACCTGGTGCACAGCTTCTCTTCTTTCTTGATTCTGATACCTCGGCTGCCTGTTTTCATATTTGTTATCTGCTCCTACTTCTTGAGCATTTCCTCCTGTAAGTGGTGGAGGGGGAGGTGGTGGAAGCTGCTTATTCAGCGAGTCCACTCTATCTCCCTTCTGAAACCAAGTGCATTGCCTCGTCGTGTGATTGGCTGGTTTATTCGGACTAGGCGTGTGAAACTTACACGGCTGATCCAGCATCATCTCATAGGTGTATTTTTGTCGGTCCTGATACTGCTTCCTCTGATCGTATGGCCTTTTGCCGTCATTCTTTGGCACCCATTGTTGTTGACCATTTGTCCTTTGACGCTGACTGCTTACAGCATCTAGATGATCCTGACTCACAGCCGCAACCTGAGCCGAACCATATATGTAATCTGGTCTTTCGTCTCTTCTCTTGCTTCTGTATTCGGATCTTTCCTGGCGCCTTTGCGACCCGGCAGCATCATAGATCTAAGTCTCAGTCATCCCGTCTGCCGACATGAGCAGCGGCTGAGTCGAATCTCCTAACGCATACGAGTCGGTGATTCTTATCGTCTCCGCCAGGCTTGCCGGCATATCTCTTTGTAACCTTTGCCTCAACACACTTCCATGTCTACATCCTTGGGTAAACCATGCGATTTCTTGTGACTCGATTACTCCTTCACAAGAGTTATGCATCGTACACCACCTTGTGAGGAATTCCCTGTGTGTCTCATTCGATCTTTGCTTTCACATTGCTAGTTGTTGTGGGCGATTCGGCCTCCTGTAAGTGCTTGTGAAATTGCTCACGAAAGCGTCGTGAAAATCGATCCAACTTTTGATGCTTCCGGGTGGCAAATTGTTCAACCATACCCAAGCTGGTCCTTCCAGCATCTGTGGCACATAACGTACTGCCCATATCAAGTTTCCCTGTGCGATCTTCATAGCGGTTCCATAATCTATGATCCATTCCTCTAGCTTTGTGCTTTCATCATACGTTTTTGTCCCTCTGTCCAGCTGGAAATTTGGCACCGGTGGCTCCTTCATGATCCTTGGGCCAAAGCACGGTGGACCCTGCGGACCTTGCGATTCAATTATCTCTGCCATTTTTATGCGGTCAAGCTTCAGCCTTGCATCATCCGGCTGAAGGTTCCTGCCTCCAAATCTTGCTCCCATTGCTTGATATGCATGATCCGACAGTTCATGCCCGTCATTTACCATAGCCGAGTAACCATCATTATACTTATTCGCGTTTCGGTCAGCAGGCTGTTGAACTGCTTTTCCCGTGCTTTGTTGTCTTCTTTCCGGCTGAGCTGGTGCGTTATTCGGAGCTGGATTTCCTCCTCCCGTCGAGTGAGTTCCGCGCCTAGCATGAGGCACAAAATTTTGCCCTCCGTTGTCATTTCTCTGCCCAACTTTTTCCTGGTTTTCATTTTCTCGGGGATTATTTCTTTTTTCCCCTTGCGCATGCGCCTGGTTTCCTTGAACTACTGTCGGATCATAGGCGACCATCTGCTTGTTTCTTCTAGAATCCACACTTTTTTCTTTTCTCGGCCTAGGTGCCGCTCCGGGTGAGGACGCTGTGTTCCCAACCGATCTTGCCGGGACATGAGTCGCCGATGAACCAGCTGTGACCTCCTTTCTATACCCGGATTTGCTCTGTAATACGCCTCAGTTAGCATGCTGGCTGCTTTTACTAACTCATTGACTCGTTCTTGCTGCCTTTTCTTTGCTTCCCCCTCCAAGTGGGGTAACTCTGCCATTGTTGCTTCTGCTGCTCGCAGATTAGCTGCTACTATGTTGTACGTTGGACGCATGGCCGTCTCATTGCTGTTCTCCGGTGTTATCTTCGATGTCGTATCTGCCAGTCCTTCGTTGAGGTTCATTCCTCTCAATCTTGTTGCATCAAGCCGGGTCTTTGCGCCCTTGACTCGATTTGCCGAGTTAAGCTCTCGGATGGTGATATCCACGTCCTGCTGTAACTGTGCTAACTCTTTGGCTTTCTCCAGGACTTTTATCCACTTGGTCCAACCTCCTCCTCCTACTGCTATGCCCTCCCTTATATAGGCAGAGCTAGCTTGCTAATACCCCTTTGGGTTCTAGGGTTTACTGTTTGGATCTTGGTCCCTACAATATGGGCCGGGTCATGGGCTTGCCCTAAGCCCAGAGGCCCGGTCCATAAAGCTTGACAGCTAACGATCTTCTGGTATGCTACTTCTTGTTCTTTTTAGCGTCACGCTGTTACTTTGTACGTCAGACCATGCTTTGCGCGTCACCCGGCTCCTTTTGTGTCACCCGGCGTCTCCCTTATCTTTTGACCATGCTTTACCATGGTCCCTCCTAAACCTTACTCGGAAAGGCGCCACGTGTCCTTCTTGACGCGGCCCTTCCTCGGTTGACTCGCCTCGTTGGTTCCTACAAGGGTTACAACTTTGTCCTATGCAGGCCGACATAGTTTGTAAGTCGGCTTTCATGCTTATCTTACCCGGCCGTTCTTACCCATCCTGGTTCTTTCTTTACTCGAAGCCAACCCAGCTGCGCTATTTTTCCCCTCTCGTGACCCTACCGGGGGTTATCCCCCAGACATTAGCGCACCTAAGCTCTGATACCAATTGTTGCCGGTGTGGGTTCGCTACATGAGTGTCTCAGCCCACCAACCTAGCCCAACCGGAGACCAACAGAGACTTACATCAGGCCTTGGACCCTCTCCCCACAAAATACTAGCATGTTAGGTGATGACCCTTAGACTTATAATTCGCTCTCATTCTCCTCCAAAACCGATCTAGGAGTAAATCGAACAGTCACAAAATAGTGTTTCTTTACTTGCATTCTAAGGCGATTGATAAATACTGCTTTAACTCAATGAGCCAAGGGGTAGTCAGTACTCAACTGTCACGTCCACGGGAATTGGGGTGTCCTAGGACCCTCGGGCAGGTTGCGACCTAGGATCAGTGCCCGCACTGGCGCTCGGGTGGAACTCCACTCGGGATCCCGTCGATGCCCTAACGAGATCAACCTTGGGTAGACACCTGGGGACAAGGACCTGACCGACATGACACATCACAGCGCCTATCTGCACTATGCAGGCTCCGTGCGACACGCGGTGCCAAGGCAGGATTATAAGTCTACATTGTAGGACGTGGCCTGCCGCGTGGATGTGCTTTGCACCTCCGCGTGTGATCCGAACCATGTGGTGTCCCCTTGTCCATATAAAAGGATGCCTAGGTCGAACTTAGAGGAGGGGAGTTTTTAGACTAGAAAACCTTCGCGGGGAAGGAATCCAGTGTAACATTGTGATAATTAGATAGCTAGTGGACATAGGGATCCGCTCACTGTGGACCTGAACCTAGGTAAAACTCTCTCTCTCTATGTGAGTGTGTTCATATAGTTCGCCGATCGATATTGTCGTACGTTGTGCCCTGGCCGAACAACAAAGGGGGACTCATACCCCCTGTTTAAAAACAAGACACGACATCTAGCGCGCCAGGTAGGGGGCGCTCCCAAGGAAAACTCGCTGACGCGACTCCTATGCCTGGCCTCTTGCAACCCGGAGCATGGGTGATGTTTCGGCTCCTCGGTTCGACCGAAGCGCTGGACACTACAAGAATCTAGACGGTCCATGACGATCTGATAACGTGTTGGATCAGGGGCAGAGCATCGTAGATCACCATCCACTACGAATTTTTCAATGAAAAAAATGTCATGAACCTCATGTCATAATCTGATGCGCAACATTTCTTCTGCCTGAAAACATCACGGCTACCCATGACGTTCCTGTTGGAGATATGCCCAAGAGGAAATAATAAAGTGGTTATTATCATAGCTTTATACTTGTGATAAATGTTTACATACCATGCTATAATTGTATTAATAGGAACCATTAATACTTGTGTGATTTGTAAACATAAAAGAGTCCCTAGTAAAGCCTCTTGTTAAACTAGCTTGTTGGTTAATATATGATCATGGTTTCCTGATCATGAACATAGAGATGTTATTAACAACAGGGTCATATCATTAGGAGAATGATGTGATGGACATACTCCTATAGTTAAGCGTAGCATAAAGATCAAGTCATTTAATATAGTTCATTTGCTATAAGCTTTCTGATACATAGTAACCTAATTCCTTCGACCATGAGATCATGTTAATCACCATCTCCGGAAGGATGCTTTGATGACATCAAACACCACACCGTAACTGGGTGGCTATAAAGGTGGCATTGAGTGTTCGGAAAGTATGGGTTGAGGCTCATGGATCAAGAGTGGGATTTGTCCATCCATATGACGGATAGATATACTCTGGGCCCTCTCGGTGGAATGTCATCCAATTAGCTTGCAAGCATGTGACTGGCTCACAAGGGATCACATATCACGGGAACGAGAAAAGAGTACTTATCGGTAACGAGGTTGAACTAGGTATGCAGAGATACTGACGATCAAAACCTTGGATAAGTAAACTATCGTGAGACAAAGGGAAATTGGTATCATATGTAAGTGGTTCATTCGATCACAAAGTAATCGTAGAAATATGTGGAAGCCATATGAATTTCCAGATTCCTCTTTTTGGTTATTGATCGGAGAAGTGTCTCGATCATGTCCGCATAATTCACGAACCGTAGGGAGACACACTTAAGGATTCGACGTTGTTGAGTAGTTATGGAATGATGAGTAAGAGACCGAATGTTGTTCGGAGTCTCGGATGGGATCCGTGATATCACAAGGAGATCTGTAATGGTCCGGAGAATAAGATTCATATAAGGAAAGTCCTGTTTCGGAGTTGGAGAATGGTTCCGGTGTATTAATCGGGAATGTTCTAGAAGGTTCCGGAATGTCCGGCACTCCGGAGGGGAAGGGTACATGAATGTGTCATAACAAGTTGGAATGGTTGCATCATGTACTAGGTGTCATCGCTGAACAAAATAAAGGGTTAAATCAAATCCTAGTTTGAAAAGTCAAACGCCAATTTGAAAAATCAAACGGCTATTTTGTTTGGTGGAGGGAGAGTAGGAAACCTACTTGGGGAGGAAGTCCCTCTCCCTCCATCGTCGGCCTTGGAAGCCAAGTTGGGGAGGGACTCCCCTCCCCTTGGCGCGCCCCCTCCACCTATATAAGGAGGGGCAGGGCTGCCCCTCCAAGGACACACCTTGCACCCTGCAAACCCTAGCTCCAAGCCACCGGCGCCGCCACCTCCTGCAGCCGCCGCCTAGGGCTAAACCCTAGCCGCCGAATTGGGGCATCCCCTTGCCCGAGCCGCCGGCCTAGCTCCCTCTACTTGGTGCGTATAAACCCTAGATCACCGAGGCTCTCTCATAGTCCACCATACTCGCTCCGGCTTAAGGCGAAGCCCTACGAGATCTTCCCTCTACTTCCAGTACCACGCCGTCGTGCTACCAGTATCGCGAGGAGAGTGCTACAACCTCCGCTGCCTGCTGGAACAAGGGAGAGGAAGGTCTTCATCGAGTACCGAACGTGTGACCGACTGCGGAAGCGCTGCCAGAACGCAGCGCCGGAAGGATCGTCTACGCGATCTTGAGATCGACAAGTGTACGACTACATCACCCACGAGAATCTGCTCTCGTTAACCGCTTTGGAATCTTCGAGGGTGAGTTCCTCTATGGACTCGTTGCTACAATCTAGTAGATAGATCTTGGCTTGTTTGTGTGCATGCGGTAGAAATTTTTTGTTTTCCATGCTACGAACCCCTACAGTGGTATCAGAGCCGTGTCTATATGTAGATCTGTTGCACGAGTAGAACACAATGGTCATTGTGGGCGTTGATGCTTTTTTTGTCGATTGCTTCTTGTGTACTTTGCATCTTGCGGGATGGTGGGATGAAGCGGCCCGGGCTAACCTTACATGACATCGTTCATGAGACTTGCTCCACGCTTAACATGCAACTTGTATTGCATAAGTGGCTTTGTGGTTGCCTGTTTCTCCCGACATAGTTAAGATTCAATTTACAACGGGTGATTGACAATACTAGTATCAATGTTGTGGTTCTTGTTCGTAAGTTAGAACGACACTTATTAAAAGCCCCAAACCACGTAAAACATGCAAAGAAAATTAGAGGCGTCTAACTTTGTTTTGCAGGGGTGTGCTGTGATGTGATATGACCATGATTGTGATTATATTTGATGTATGCAATGTTCCTTATTGTAAGTTGGCAACCGGCAGGAGCCATATGGTTGTCTTTAAATTCTGTTAAGACCCGCGTGTCTATTCAAAGTAGCTGTAATAGTTGAAGCTGGTGGACGACAACCCATGGAGCAGCGTCATTGACCTTGATGCAATGCCGGTGATGATGGAGATCATGTTCGTGCTTGAAGATGGAGATCGGAAGCACAAAGAAGAAAGGCCATATCATATCACATATTATGAATTGCATGTGATGTTAATCCTTTTATGCATCTTGTATTGCTTAGTTTACGACAGTAGCATTATAAGATGATCCCTCAAGCACACAATTTCAAGTTTTAAAGTGTTCATCCTTAGTAAGCACCGTTGCTAAAGCTCGTTGTTTCGAAGCACCACGTGATGATCGGGTGTGTTAGATTCTGCGAGTGTATACAACGTGAGCAAGCCAGATTTGCTCATGCGGAAGCTAAAGTTTGATCTTGACGAGCCTAGCATGTACAGACATGGTCTCGGAACACGGATCACCGAAAGGTAAAGCATGAGTCATATAGTAGATATGATGAACATGTTGATTGTTCGCCATTGAAGCTACATCAACTCTCGTGATGATTGGTTTTGATGTGGTGAATTTGGTTCATGTGATCACTAAAACAATGTGAGGGATATTGTTTTGAGTGGGAGTTCAACAGCAATATGATTAAAAGTTGAACACTATTTATCATAAATTAAATCAAAGTGAATTTGCATAGTTGTTGTAGTCATTGGCATCCGTTTACCACCTTCCGCTTAGTTATAATTGAGATGATAGACTATAGAATTCTGGTTAGTTACTTTACGAACTGGTATCATAATTTTTTGAAGTGTTAATCTAAAGTTTAAAAGTCCCATTGCAAACTTTCAGTAAGTTTCGATTACTTCGTGAAATTTAATAGTTCGTATTAAATCAAGAGTAACAATTCCAGTGTTAGTATATAAGTATCATGTTTATCTTCATGATTCTTGATATTCAAAGGATTGTCTTAATATCAAGGTTATCTAGGATCTGAAACAGTTGTTTTAGAAACCATGATGTGTGGAAGATATTGTGATATTTGAAACGAAGTTTTGGTTGCAACATGATAGAGTATAATATGGAAAAAGTCATGTTCTCATATTTGATGAGAATTTGCAAAAGGTTGGAGACACTAGTTGTCCTAAACCTCCAAAAGGTTTTGGAGAGCAACATTATACTCGTGATTCACCGTTATAAGCTAAAAGTAGATTGATCATGGATGATTCCATGATAAGGGTGAATATTTGATGTAGGTAAAATGTTTACTACACCAAGAGATTACTAAAGAAAGGAATTTGAAAGAACACCAAACATTTGATGATGGTAATCTACTTCAAAGTGCAAGTCCAAAGACATTGGTATTTAACTATACACGCTTTGGACTATGTGTCATGTGTATGGCTCCACTTTTGATGTTGATAGATTCTTTCAAATAGAAAAAGAAATACTGAAAGAGAATCTCATAAATATATGGCAGAGAAGAAAAGACTAGAATTGTTCAGTTTAAGTATATAGATGATATACATGTTATGGTTATATTCTTTTCTTATTAAACAATGTGGTTCTTAAGTATTTGATACTGAATTTGTTGGTATGAAACGTCATACGAAACAACAGAATTCATGAACTACAATGGCCTAAGTAACTAGAAAAAGAATATGTGATGATGTTCATCGAGAACAAATAAAGGGTTATTGTGTTTCTCGTTAAAAGCTTGCCTTCAAGATTTTTTTATCAGGTATTATGAGAACAAAAGGGTTGTTCAAATAATTGCCGTAATCCATAAAAGCTGGATGATTCACAAATCTCGTTGGAGAAATCACATCCATAAAACTAGTGCTAAAAATGTCGAAAGACAAATTGATTAAAAGATCACTTAGGAAGTGACATCGCCGTTTAAATTATATTGGAAAGAAAACATGAAGAAACTCCATGTGTATGGAATTTTGGAGTCTTTTGATTTTTGATCTTGTGAAACTTTCCTAGAGATAATTAAAACTTCGTTCATAGGCCAAAAGGGAACGAATGACTAGCTTATTGGAACTTGTACATATTGTTGTACGAAGTCCATTTTGTGTAGTCAAGAGCGATGGATTTCAACTTCATCTGCTTTCTCCGAAAATTTGAGTGAATATAAGAATATTTACTTAATAAGGATGAAGTATGAAACATTTGAAAAGTTCAAAGACTTTCAAGATGAAGTGCAAAATCATTGTAACAAGAATATAAATAGTTTATGTTAAGATCATAAAGGAAGATATTTGAGATACAAGTTTAGAATAATACCTAAGATTTAAGGAATCGTTCTGTGGATTTGCATGTCCCGAAACACCATAAGAGTATGGAGCGTTCGAGATATGTAATTAAACCTTGTTTGACATGGTAAGATCAAAGGTGTAATTCATAAAACTGTCATTATATTTTAAAGATTAAAAGCTTTTGAGACTACCGTTTTTCCACTGAAAAGAGCTCCATCATAATCTGTTGAAATGACACCATATAAAGTTATGGTTTGGGATAAAACCCAAGTTGTCCTTTCTTAAACATTGGTATGCTATGCATAAGAAAGATGTTTGCAACCAAAGTCGGATGAACCTGTCTTTGTATGTTATTTCGAATAACTGTTAAGTAATCCTCCATAACATCGGAGACAAAAGTGTTTGTCACTTAGAACGTCAAGTTTCTTTGAGAAGGAATTTTTCGTGAAAAGATAAGTGGGAGGACAATAGAACTTTGATAAGGTTAAAAGAACCTTAGCTATATGTGCAAAGTTGCGCAAAGGTCAAAAAGTGTTCGGAGGCAAAGAATAATGCTCATGGATCACGTGCCTCAAAGGTTGCGGTCACAGAGGTCTAAGTTCCTATTGAAACAAGTAGGTCGGGTAAACAATCAAATACCAAGATTTGAGAGTTAAATCATTATTTGACAATAATGATCTGACTACATGCAAAGAAGCAATGATGAGCCCTGACTCCGTCAAATGGCTTGAAGACATAAAATCTGTGATAGTTCCATACACGAGAAATCAAGTTTTGAACTTGAAGGACCCTCGAGAAAGGTGTAAGACCTTACAGTTGTGTTTGGATCTATAAAGAAATAGACATGGATGTTTTCACATCTATGAAATGGTCAACATGTTGGGAAAGAGTTCACAACAATGTTCAAAGGTTGATTATAACAAGATTTGATCTTTCATAGCGATATTTAGTCTAGACGGATTAATATAGCAACCACTACATATAATTTTGTTATGTGGTAGTTGAATAAACAAAACAAGTTCTTCTAATAGAATTGTTACCTAGGACATGTGCATAACATGGTCCATAGGGTTTTGTTAATTCAAAGGATGCTAAAAGCATATGCAAACTTCAATGGTTGAAGTGAGCATCGCGGAGTTGGAATCTTCACTATGATGAAACTGTTAAAAGAGTTTAATTTCATCAGAGACAATGAAGATGCTTGCATTTGCAAGAAATTAAGTGGGAGCGCTAAGACATGTTTATAATACATTATGTGGAAGACATATTGTTGATTAAAAATGATGTATCTTTTATTAACACATATTAAGAATTTCATCCCGATGAAAGACTTAGGCAAAACCCAAATATTTGGCATCAATAGACACTAATATGGTTGTGCCAAAAGTACATAGATGATGTATTTAATAAGTTCAATATAGAAACTACAAGAAAGGTTCTTGTCGCACAGAAAGGATTGAATGAGTTCAATATTGATGATATATTCAAGTGTATTGACACTTGGTAAGTGAAACATAAATTCAAGTATAGATTGATACTTGATGTATAAAATCACAAAGAGTATTTTATCAATCATGTTGTGATGTGTACAAATCCAGATATGTCCTATGCTCTAAATGTTATGAGCATATACCAGAATGATTCATAAGATGATTATTGGACAATAGTAAAGATATTCTTATGATCTTGTAAAAGAAATAAGAATATATTATTTTGTAGAAGTGACAAATAGATGGTTAGTTCATTGTAAATGAATTACATTGATACTAGTTTTGTCACAAAGTACAAATTAAGTTTATCTCAATCTAAACTAAGGGTGGCACAATATGATGGAAAGTAAGTTCCATAATGGATTTGGATGAGTTCCAAAGTTGAGACATTGTGACAGATACTACAACAAAAGGGCTAAGTATATAACTGCTATTATAGCAGCAAAAGAGGGCATTTGTGTCAAGTAGTTTGTTATCAAACTAGGTGTAGTTCACAACAGGGATAATACTATGAAGATATATTGTACGACAATATTATCAACATGTTTTAACCCCAAAGAACTAAAGGTCACACCAAAGGACCAAATTTGTACAAAGCCATCTCATTAGAGAATGAGTGATGTGTAGAGACGCAAAGACATGCGATTACACGGACGGAAGTGTCGATCCGAGATCGATTGACCACTAGCAATCGTGTACATACGACACCAGAAAGCCATAGGTGTTGAATACACAAAGGTTTGAAACTAGATTATTGACTCTAGTGCAAGTGGGAGACTGTTGGAGATATGCCCAAGAGGCAATAATAAAGTGGTTATTATCATAGCTTCATACTTATGATAAATGTTTACATACCATGCTATAATTGTATTAACAGGAAACATTAATACTAGTGTGATTTGTAAACATAAAAGAGTCCCTAGTAAAGCCTCTTATTAAACTAGCTTGTTGGTTAATATGTGATCATGGTTTCCTGATCATGAACATAGAGATGTTATTAACAACAGGGTCATATCATTAGGAGAATGATGTGATGGACATACTCCTATAGTTAAGCGTAGCATAAAGATCAAGTCATTTAATATAGTTCATTTGCTATAAGCTTTCTGATACATAGTAACCTAATTCCTTCGACCATGAGATCATGTTAATCACTATCTCCGGAAGGATGCTTTGATGACATCAAACACCACACCGTAACTAGGTGGCTATAAAGGTGGCATTGAGTGTTCGGAAAGTATGGGTTGAGGCTCATGGATCAAGAGTGGGATTTGTCCATCCATATGACGGATAGATATACTCTGGGCCCTCTCGGTGGAATGTCATCCAATTAGCTTGCAAGCATGTGACTGGCTCACAAGGTATCACATATCACGGGAACGAGAAAAGAGTACTTATCGGTAACGAGGTTGAACTAGGTATGCAGAGATACCTACAATCAAAACCTCGGATAAGTAAACTATCGTGAGACAAATGGAAATTGGTATCATATGTAAGTGGTTCATTCGATCGCAAAGTAATCGTAGAAATATGTGGGAGCCATATGAATTTATAGATTACTCTATTTGGTTATTGATCGGAGAAGTGTCTCGATCATGTCCGCATAATTCACGAACCGTAGGGAGACACACTTAAGGATTCGACGTTGTTGAGTATTATGGAATGATGAGTAAGAGACCGAATCTTGTTCGGAGTCTCGGATGGAATCCGAGATATCACGAGGAGATCCGGAATGGGTCCGGCGAATAAGATTCATATAAGTAAAGTCTTGTTTCGGAGTTGGAGAATGGTTCCGGTGTTTTCATCGGGAATGTTCTAGAAGGTTCCGGAATGTCCGGCACTCTGGAGGGGAAGGGTACATGAATGTGTCATAACAAGTTGGAATGGTTGCATCATGTACTAGGTGTCATTACTGAACAAAATAAAGGGTTAAATCAAATCCTAGTTTGAAAAGTCAAACGCCAATTTGAAAAGTCAAACGGCTATTTTGTTTGGTGGAGGGAGAGTAGGAAACCTACTTGGGGAGGAAGTCCCTCTCCCTCCACTACCGGCCTTGGAAGCCGAGTTGGGGAGGGACTCCCCTCCCCTTGGCGCGCCCCCTCCACCTATATAAGGAGGGGCAGGGCTGCCCCTCCAAGGACACACCTTGCACCCTGCAAACCCTAGCTCCAAGCCGCCGGCGCCGCCACCTCCTGCAGCCGCCGCCTAGGGCTAAACCCTAGCCGCCGACTTGGGACATCCCCTTGCCCTAGACGCCGGCCTAGCTCCCTCTACTTGGTGCGTCTAAGCCGGCCTAGCTCCCTCTACTTGGTGCGTCTAAACCCTAGATCACCGAGGCTCTCTCATAGTCCACCATACTTGCTCCGGCTTAAGGCGAAGCCCTGCGAGATCTTCCCTTTACTTCCGGTACCACGTCGTCGTGCTGCCGGAATCGCGAGGAGAGTGCTAAAACCTCCGCTGCTTGCTGGAACAAGGGAGAGGAAGGTCTTCATCGAGTACCGAACGTGTGACCGAATGAAAGCGCCGCCGAACGCAGCTACCGAAGGATCGTCTACGCGATCTTGAGATCGGCAAGTGTACGACTACATCACCCACGAGAATCTGCTCTCGTTAACCGCTTTGGAATCTTCGAGGGTGAGTTCCTCTATCGACTCGTTGCTACAATCTAGTAGATAGATCTTGGCTTGTTTGTGTGCATGCGGTAGAAATTTTTTGTTTTCCATGCTACGAACCCCTACAGTTCCTTCAATTTCATCGTGGCAAACATGACCGGCCCAGCCCAGGCCCAACCGGTCATGATGTTTTTTGTCAAGGTCCACGCCACGTGGCAGATGGCGTCACGGACGCCCGTTAGCGCCGTCAGCTGACATCACGCCGGTCGTCAGTGACAGCATAGCTGTCCTAATGTTTGTTTTTCGTCATAGATTGATTACGTTTAAGCCGGTTGATGATGTAATTCATTCCTTTTATGGCGCCATTTAGTCTGTTCTTGAAGTTACTTGAGCTATGACAAATTTATTTTCATCATTGCACGAAGCTGGCCTGCTCAGAGGTGGACCAAAGTATGAGGACACATGGGCCTTCCCAAGAGTGACACGTGGACCAATGAGATATGGGCGCGTATCTCAAACACATGACTTTTTTTGTTAGTCCAGAAAAGACGACCTCATCTTTTTCCATGTCGTTTCTGTTTCATCAAGGCCGTTCACCATATGTTTCGTCAAGACCGTTGACCATTGAAATCGAGGCACGTCGGCATCTATCTGCGATGAAAATATTTTCGACAAGTAAACAACCATGACGTTTTTGTTTATGTAGGGGATGTGTGCTGGCGTCACCCCTAGATTAAGCGGCCCAGATAAAATGACAGAAATTTCACACCATGTGCGACAGATGATATAAATTTCAAGACAAATGTTTCAGACCACATAAAATTCACATACATCACTTATAGCCTGACATAATAAGTTTTCACAGGTTAAACATAAGTTTATCGCCAAAAACCTAATAAGCTTTCACTCACAAGTTTTCACATATTCACCACTAGTTCACTTACCTACGCAACATAGCTACGAATTGCTGAAGTAATGCACTTCCACGGTCTGCGAAGTTCACAAGTGTTTTCCGCGCTTCTTTCTTTGCTTATTTCTCCTTCTGCAGTGCTGCAATGTGTTAGTGCCTCATTAGCTGCTCTCTCAGCCCCAAGTTGCGTTTCAAGGAGAGAGTTGGTTGATAGTGCATCAGCTGTAGCAGAAGTCGGTCGATGCTCAATGCAATGCTCAATGCGATCCGTAATTTCCTGACAGTTATGGAAGCAAATATTAGACTACTAACGAGAAAAATACAATTATATCGTATACATTTCAGAGACAAACAGGGTATTTAATTGCATGAAAATGACAAAGATGGACCTGGTATAGTTTCTCTGTCCCGAGTTGCGCTTCAAGGAGAGTCTTGGTTGGTCTTAAAGAATGGATGTCGATGTCCTCTGATAGAAAATAGTGCACAATTTTGGTGGAAGGAGGTCGTTCATCCTCAGTGAGATATTCTGTAGCAGAAGGCGCCATCTTGCTTTCTATGGTTCCGTGCGAGTTTTAGGAATAGAATCGAACATTACAAAAATAGCCAGCAATTTACAAGCGCATCGTACTAATTTCAGAGACAAAGTCAGCACTGAAATTTAGGAAGATGACAAAGATGATAAGTATTCTAGAGGACTTACTTTTACTTTTGTTCACATTGTGATGTGCGAATCCTGGGCCGTCAGAGAAAAACACATCGCTGCGATATTTGTCGTATTTTCTTCTGTTATGCTTGTTTATTAGACAACAGGCCTACATAAACAGAGAGCATAAAAGTCTAAGAGGCAGTCCTGGTTAAACACAAACATGCGGGAAAGTTGAGTAGACAAGACATGACCTGGTTCTTGGGGTCAGTCCAACTATCAACAAGCTTCCACCACTCCATATTGTTCATGTGTTCAACAGGATATATCCTTGTAACTTGATTCAGTGGATAGGTGTCAAAAACTGCTTCTTTAGAAGATGCCGTTGAGTTCTTGTGTGCTTCATTAACTGCTTGTTGTAAGCAACCTACACCTCTGGTCTTGATGCGTTCATGAATTTTTTTTTTCTGAAAGGTGCATAAGCCTTTGCATGAATAATAATGAAAAGAAAAGGGACAGTTGAGTCACAGAACATACAGAAACTCTATTGTAGAACTCTACTCTGACATCCAGCCTATCCTTGTATTCTTTCCAGCGACTGAAGATATGCACACCAGTCCTGACTATTTTTGCACACTGAGTGGAGAACTTGGAAGCAATTTTTGCTGACTTTGGTTTAGTTCTTCCTCGAGGTATGACAAATGGAAGATTTCTTCCTATAGACATCTTCTCAAGCGACTTCCCCGTGTTTTCCCCTCACCACAGTTTGATGATCATCATGTGTAAAAGTGTCTTGAGAAGTATTATGGCCAAAATCATCTAAAAAACATATAATGTGGAGTTAGTGTTCTATTATAGTACAATGCAATAGGTACCATTCACACAATATAATGTGCTTTCCTTGGAGAGTTGGTTGCTTTCCTAGGGCAGCTGACTGCTCCTCTTGGACTACTGTCTTCCTGCCATGGAGTGTTGCCGTCTCGTATTGGGCTACTACCTTCTCGCCTCGGGTATCATGCTCTGCAGCACTCTCAGTTCCTTGCGAAGGGGTTGCACCACGTGGCGGTCTTGGTGGACGTCGTGGACAACTTGCAGGTGGAAGTACTGATGGCGGATTCCCCTTGGACCTGATATGTCTCAATGTTTCTATGCAGACAACTACACCAGCCAAGACGCGCTTCCGAGAAGTTGATACACCAGCACCAGACATCCTTGTCCTGACGATAGGTGTCTTCTTGTATTTCCTCTTCTCGGGCTACACAATTCAAATAAATTCAATTCAGGATAATAAAAAACATAAGATATATGGAAAATTCAATAAGCAAACAATTACACAACAGATGAGTAGGAAAGTAATGGGACAACCTACAGCTCATCTTCCTCCCCTTCGGGATAATCCTTAGATCAAGAGCCTTCATCCTTGCTCTTTTCAGGGGAGAATTCAGTGGACGATGCATAAACAGGGGCCCTAACACCTATTTGTTGCATCCGTGCATTGTTTCTCGTGATGGTTTTAGCCGTCTTTCATCCATGGGATGCAACTGTGGTTCTATCATGAATAAACAACCCCAAGTAATGTACAAAAATAAAACCTATGGTGTTGATTGTTTTATAGTAATTATAATATACAACAATCCACTATGAGCAACTTATGCATGTTAATTACCATGCAATTAAAGAGGAGATTAAACAAAATATAATCTATGTTATATAATAATCATCATGCAAAACAGTCCACTTCGTGCAGTTTTTAGTCTGATCATAAGACATATGATGAAGCAGCCAAAATAATGCAATAGACAAGATGATGAAACCTTTGTCTCACGGAAAACAGATCATAAGATGAATAGTATATACAAGATGGATAATTAACCAATTGGTTATAATAATAAGCAGTGTGGGACGATTAAACATAAGCAGGATAAGCATTAATATTACGATTAAACATACAATTAAACAAAATATAACCTACGACACTGTTTTTTTATAGAACTTATTATGTGACAGCTCACTCTGAACAATTTATACTATGATCATAAGGCATATAATGAAGCAGCCAAACTAATGCAAAAAAAGCAAGATAATGTAACCTTTATTACACGCAAACAAATCATAAGCCGAACTAGTATACATGTAGTTAAACAGAATAACCATAATAAAACATAAGCATGATAAATAACTATCATGAAAATAAATAAAATATAACTTATGGTGCTGATTGCTCCATAGTAATCATCATATAATACAGTCCACCAATTAATTTATAATCTGATCAAAAGACATAGGATGAAGTAGTCAAACCAAAGGAACAGAGTACAAACAATATAATGCAAACTTCATCTGTATGTAAACTAATCATAAGTCGAATACTCTGAATCTCACTTATCAATTGGTTGAAACATAACAAAGAAGGGCAGGACAAATAAACATAAGAGGGATAAGCATATTTTAGGAAATTAAGAAAATAACATATGAGGTTGATTGTTCGATAGTAATCATCATGTAAAACCGATAATTATAAACAATTAATACTCTGCTCATCAGACATATCACAAAGCAGTAAGACTAATACAATAGACATGACAATGCAACTATGATCACAAGCCTTGTAAAATCACAAGCAATTTCACAGGCAAAACAAATAAGAGAGATTAATTGCACCAAAACAAGCAAATTGGTGTCATGAATAGGATAATGAAGAGCATTTCACAGGAAAAAGTAAAAAAACATGAGCATCGAGCATGAGCTTGTTTCCTTGACTGCAAGCTGTAGGGCCATTTTGATACCGCGTTTCTTGTAGTGACCCTTGGCACGTGGCATCGAGCTGTACGACGAGGTAGAAGATCTCGTCAACGAGGTGGGCGGCAAGGTAGACGGGACTTGTCAGTGTGGTGACGGATCTTGTCGGCGAGGTGGACGGCGAGATGGCGAGATGGATGTCGAGCTGGGCGAGTATGATGGTGAAGTGTACGGCCAGGTGGTAGACAAGGTCGGCAGGCTGTCGGTGAGGTGGACGACCTGCTAGCTGAACGACCTGGTGGAAAATCGGGACGGTGAGGAGGGGATAGGGTTTGGGATAGGGATATGGAGAGGTAGCCACTAGAGGGACGGACGGAGATGAGAGGAGTAGAGGTAGAGAGCGGAGGGGCACGAATGGCGGGGGGGGGGGGAGGAGAGAAGGGAGAGGACGAGCCGAGGGCGGTGGGGAAATTAGGATCTGTCTCATTTCGGCGAGGGGATAAAAAGGGTTTCAAATAGATTACGTAAATGACCTTTGGACGAATGCTTAGGTGGCACTGTGGGGGTGTGCTGAAAGGTAATTGCACACCGAGAAATTTTCGTTTGAGTAGAAACTCTCCCGCGTCTAGCACCAAATTTCGCGTGGACGGGAGGACCTGGCCTAGAAATTTGGGCTTGGTGTCCTGGCCGTCGGATGCATGATGGATGACACAAATAAATTAACCATTTAAAAAAGACTTCACTATAAGGGCCTCGTGATGAAAACTATAAATTATAGATAAATAAATCTATAAAAAAGCAATAATGTGGACTACTACTTTATATTTTGTTTGTGACATAATATTTGTATACTGATCTTAAGAGATGTAAACGTATTTTTGATACTATATTCAAATTTAGATAAGAATCAAACTCTGGCCAAAAACATGGTTGAGATCTCGTCAAACGGGTAGCATCAAGACCAGGTCCAGGACAATCAGATTTGGGATCCGGAGATAGTCCGGAGATAGACCAGAATTTCCGGTCTCCAGGCCGGAGTTTCCAGTGTGAAACTTCCCTAACGGGCAAAAAATGGTCAGAAGCATTGGGGCTATAAATAGGGGACTTCATCCCCTACCTCCAGTTGCTCGTTTTCAGAAAAGAAGAACACCTCCATTAGAGCCACCAAATCAATAAGATCTCCCCCTCCAACCACTCAAAGTCTCTGATCTTTGGAGAATCAAAGGAGGAGGCATTGATCTACAGCTTCACCAAAAGAGATCTTCATTTCCACCTCATTCACTTGGGGGCCCCTTGCTCTAGTGTTTCATTAGAAACCCTAATTCTTGATTTGATTCTTACAAGCTTGTCTTTAATTGTTGTGACAACTTGCTTGCATTCGGGAGCCTCCAATTCAGTTGTGGATGTGTGCCTCGAACTTGTTGTAAAGGTGCCGGTTTCCACCTCAAATATTACCGATATATCGATCCCTTTGGGGTGAAGTTCACCGTAGAACAAGGAAGGCCTTTCGTGGCGTTGGTGGTTTGATACCACCCCCTCTCCAAACACAGACGAACTTCCCCTCAAAAGGAAGAAACTGCGGAAAACCATCATTTTGTCTCCGCGTGCTTCACTTTGGTTACTTCTATTTTTACCGCACTTTACTTATATCTTGCTCTTGCTTTGTTAGTTGTGCTAGTGTGACATATAGGTAAATTTACCTTAGTTACATATCTAGAGAATTTACCTTTTGTGTCAAACCCTAAATCGAAAAAGAGTAAAATTTGAAGTAGCACATATTCAATCCCTCCCCCCTCCTCTAGGTGCCCATACAATCCTTTCAAAAACAAATACTCCAAAACCCTAACGGAATGCATAGAGCCATATTAGACACTGTGCAATCCAAAGAGCCAGTTAACAACGGGTGTCCGATTTTTTGCTATGTTGCAAAAATATACAGTGAAGACCAAAACATATATACACGGTACAATTCGGGTAGGCACATTAAGAGGCTTGCTTCGTTATCCCCTCCCCGACCCACGAAAACTTCAAGGGGTAAGTTTGCCCTGGGCAGTTTTTTTTGTCCTGGCGAAACCCGTAGCTCTGCCCTATATACCCTCGTATCAGTATACGGTGTAGAGTTGGGTATAATCGGCATCCCCATATTTATAAAATGCATGCAACGTTGTAATATACACATTGACTTTCCGCCTTCCGCAAACACGCGAGCGCACCTACACACATCACTACTGGAATACAGGCCTTCGGTTCGATCAGAGCAACGTCACCAGTCCCGGCCCGTCATGAACCGTGACTAGTGCTAGCACTAGTCCCGGTCCATGGGGCCTCCAACGGCTAGAAATGGCCATAAGCACTAGTCCCGGGTCGGACCAGAGCATTAGTCCCGGTCCGTAATACGGCCCGGGACTAATAAGTCGGAGCGGCTCTTTTCGGGACTATTAGTCCCGGGTCGTATCACGGCCCGGGACTAATTGTCCATCACTATATATACAGCTCCCTGGCCAGCTGCCCTAAAACATATGGTGGCCATTTTTCTCAAAGAAGCAAGAGAGTTCATGCCATTTTTTTTCTCAAGGTTTGTCAAGATTTAGTTTGCAACACCTAAATCCAAAGCTTTAAAAGGTTAGAACTTCATTCTTTCATCTCTTATTGCTACTTTAGCTCTATAATGCTCTAGATGTATAGAGATATGGATCAAATGAATGCATGCTCTAGAAGTAGCTAGAAGGATTTTGATATATATGTGTAACAAATTTTGATTAGGCACATAGTTACTGAAAATTGAAATGTGTAATTTTAGAGTTTCAGAGCTTAGAATGGAATGAGGTTTTCACTGATAGAACAATAATAAAAACTCCACTTTTATCATGTTGATTGTTTTCTCCAATTCACAAATTGGTGCATGTAAATTTTTCAAAATTCAAAATTAATGCTCTAGAAGCTCTCAATATAACTTGTAATAATTTTATCATGTTGTGTAATGGTTTTTGATATACTTTTACTATAATGCAGATGGTCCGGGAATGGATGTACGGTAGTGACCGACGCTCTGGCGAGTTCATTAATGGCGTGCATGAATTCATCTGTGTTGCTGATGCAAACAAGCACAATGGTTTTGTATTCTGTCCATGTAATGGATGTATGTCGGGGGGTTAACCTCGGGTAGGTCAGAGACGGGGAAAGACAGAGGTATTATCCCCGTCTAGTTTCCGATTTACGGTCTAAGTCGGCCGAATCATGGATATGTCGGCCGATGAACGGAGGCAAGAAGCCCACGTATATGTATCAAGTAGTTACCCGGCCGAGTTAATGAGATAATCGGCCGGGTTACCCAAGTGATCTTGATGCAGGTGAAGAACGAGCCGAGTAACACAAGGTAAGGCCGAGTGATACGAAGCTTGCAGGAGAAGGAGAAGCCCAAGGTCAAACTATAGCTGCGAGCTAGAAGGAAACAGAACAGAGCCAAGCACAAGGGACAAAGATGCACAGCGTCAGAGGGGCATAAGGAGGTCACGGAGGTGACAGTCCTGGAGCCCGAGGCACGCAGGAGGGGGCCACTGGAGCCTTGCCGTCATTAGAAAGGCGACAGAGAAAGGAGGCCGCCGAACTACTATTTTGGGACAAGCATATTCCACGAATATGCTTGCCTCGTCAGCCCTAAGGGCACCCAAGGCACTCCTTTATAAGGGGAGGTTTGGGCCCTGAGGGAGGGATCGACTCTTTGAGCACCGTTAGGCTGGGGAGATTCATCTTGTCCCCCTGTATACAGCTCAAGGAGCATTTATAACCCATCAAGAGAGAAATAAAGATCATCACTTTGGCAGCTTGAGTGTAGAGACAGTTGCATCTTCCCTCCCCAGATCACACTAGCATCCATTGGCCCCATACTTTAGCCTACCCATGGCATCTGCCGTGCCACCACCACGACAGTTGGCGCCCACCTTGGGGCCAGCAGCGGTGCTAGCTGGAGTTGTGATCCGGACGGGAAACTTCATCAACACCGGCGAGCGTGTTGTTTCTGGCTTGGTCCAGAGACTTGGTCTCTGCGACTACGTCAGAGACAATGCAGGAAGCTTCAGGGGGAAAACTCCCCCGCGCAACGGGATCTTCATCGGCCTGGGCGAGCACAGGGTCTACGTCGGCGTCGACATCACCGGCATTTATCCTCACGAGGTTGTTGTTGCAGGAGAGCCGCCTCGAAGCGCGGCAAGCCCTCCATCAGGAGAGCATCTTGCAGGCAGCGTCGAGGTGATGGTCGCAGCAGGAGCTCAAGAGGGAGCAGCAGTAGCTGGGTCAAGCAGAGAACCCGCCGCAGGCGCACAAGGCGCACCCAAGCAGACCACACTGCAAACCACCGAGGTAATTCCGCCAGTGACAAACCCGGCCGAGCTGCATGACACCACCCCAAAGGCACCAAGAGTGAGAGGGCCACCTCTGGAAAGACCAGAGAACATTCTGCAGGCGACTATAGAAAACTTAACCACACTTGTAGCACCGATACTTGATCCGGCAAATGCTCAGGCAGAGTTAGAAGAAACCAGGCAAAAAGTGCTGGTAGAGGCCAAAAAAGTATCAGCCCTGCGGGAATCCTTGAACAGGACCCTGAGAGAATATGCAAAGGCTAATAAGCTTGATATCGCACCCGAGCGGGTGGACGAACTAAGATTAAGAGGGAAGAACCTCATGAATGACATTAACAAAGAGCATGAAGCTCACAGAGCAGAATCAGGTGATTTGGGTTTGCCGAGGTACAATACCCCGGCGAAAAACCTGAGAGCGGCAAATGCCGCAAAGATTGGAATTAGAGGGTTAACCGGGAAGCTCGGCGAAACAACAAGAAAGAGTGAATGAGCTGGCGCATCGCGAACCAGCAAAATGAGGAAATACTCGAGCTAACCCAAAGAACAGGGGCTTCACGGATGGTTCATTCGGGCAGCACTGCTTATCTCATGTCATGCATCTTCACCCGAAACAATGCTAGAAAAGAGAAAGCAAGAACTCGTGGAAGAGGAACAAGCAAATCGTTCCATATGACCCGGCAATAGCTGGAAAGGCAAATGAGAACAGAGGCAATGCAAGCCGAGGTAACAGTGGGGAGAGAAACCACGGCCGTATGGAAAAGGACGGCGGGGGCCGAGGTAACGGGGATCTCGGCAGGAGAGAACCCGCAAGAGATAATCATGAAAATCAGACCCCGGCCAAAGTAAGGAGAGAAGTGCCGCCCAACCCGCACCCAAGACATGAACCTCGGCAGGAAAGAGAAGTGAGGCTAGCTCGCCACAATCAGATGAATGAAAGATACAATGATGGATATTCCGAGGTGGAATACGCAAACCAGGGTGGAAACAATCACTATGGGATACAGGATAGAATCTTGTACAGAGATTTGCCAGCAAGTGACGCAAGAGTAAAGTTGGATCGGCTATACCGGTCCGAGTTGTTGGAGGAGCAAGGTCCACCAGGTCCGGCATGTTTTGGACCACGGATCATGGGCGAACCACCAGTGCCGAATTTTCAGTTAGCAAGAGGCACAAAAACGTACAATGGAAGTACCAAGCCACAAGACTGGTTGATTGATTATGCCACCGCTGTGAAGATAGCGGGTGGCAACCTAAGATGGGCAGTGCGGTATGTCCCACAGATGTTGGAAGGACCAGCCAGGGTATGGTTGAATAATCAACCAGCCGACAGTATCAACTGCTGGTTAGATTTCGAAGAAATGTTCGTCAGCAACTTTACCAGCACATACAAGAGACCAAATAGACAACAACAGCTAGCCATGTGCAAGCAGAGGCCGAATGAAACGGATAGAGAATTTTTAACTCGATGGTGCAACCTGAGAAACTCATGTGAGGGAGTTATCGAATCACAAGCAATCGCTTGGTTCGCACAAGGCTGCCGTTATGCCAGCGTGTTGTGGCAACGCCTGCAACGAGATATGCCAACCACACTGGCAGAAACTATCAGAATAGCAGACTCCTATGCATTGGGCGACCCAACCCAACCGGAATTAATGTCGGCAGATCATCGTGAGCAACAGGACCAGTGCGCAAGAGAATTGGCCGGGTCATCCAGGCGTGATTTCAGAGGAAGAAGAAGAGAGGAGAGGCCGGATTATAGATATAATTCGCCCGTGTGGCAGAGCACAAGATCAGAGTCACGGAGCAACTCAACGATGTAAAATGGACCTCAACAAAGGACATCAAGAAATGAGGGAAAAGGCAATGGACCCCGAGCAAAAGAAGCAATGGCAAGAGAGGTCAAGTATACGTCAATCCATGTTAGATCACCGCAAATTTCACACATCAAACCCATCCGACCAGCAAATCATACAACCCGCCAAAGGTGCTCGATGAAAAATGCGATGGGGAACCCAGCAGAGTTCAGGCTCCCATCGATGCAACAAAGATCAGCCGTAATTAATCGGAGCAAATACACAATCGATGCTACCGCCCCCTCCCCCTAGGTACGATAACTCGGATCGGAGGGATGCAGTGCATCAAGTAATGAACAAGGGCCAGGACGGAAGGATGAATCCGGCAAATACCGGACGTAATGATTACAGGGAACATCACCAGTCTTATTGTGTGTTCACAATAAATGGACAAGCAAAGTGTGCAACCGCATATGGAAGTGAATGAAGTTGTGCCGGCAGTACCAAGATACCAGCCATGGTCTGATCAGGAGGTGACCTGGAGCATGAAAGACCACCCCAGAATAATGCCGAGTCCAGGATCATATGCACTTGTGTTGGATCCGACATTTGTTGGACCAAGCATCAATGTAAGATTTTCAAAAGTACTCATTGACAATGGGAGCAGTATCAACATCATGTACAAAGATACCATGCATAAACTGGGAATATCGCAGAATATGCTGCAGTCCACGAGGACAACTTTCCATGGGATAGTGCCAGGGCTTTCATGTGAGCCCATCGGTAAAGTCCGAGTGGACGTGTTATTCGGTACAAGAGATAACTGCAGAGCAGAAAACTTAGAATTTGAAGTGGTGGATCTGGAAAGTTGTTATCATGCTCTACTCGGACGACCAAGACCGCCAAATTCATGAGCATTGTCATATAAGTTATCTAAAGATGAAGTTACCCGGACCACAAGGGGTAATAACAGTTGCAGGGGATTACAAGAAGTCAATGGAGTGTGCTTCAGCCGGGTCAAATTTGGCCGAGTCATTGGTTATAGCAAGAGAAAAGAAGAGGATTCAAGAGGTAGAAGCCCTCACTCAGTCAGCGCAGTTGAACATGCCGGCACTGGCCAACCCTCATGGCAGTGTTTCTTTTCAGCCAACTAAAGAGACGAAGAAATTTCAGATTGATGAGCAATTCCCAGAGCGCACTGTTACTATTGGTGCAGGCCTTGACGCTAAATAGGAAGGCGATCTCACCAACTTCCTCCGTGAGAATCGGGACATATTTGCATGGTCAACTCAAGATCTGCAAGGTGTTTCGAGGGAGTTGGCTGAGCACTCTTTAAACGTCAGGCCAGGAGCAAAGCCGGTGAAGCAACCTCTCCGCCGCTTCGCCGAAGACAGGAGAAAAGTAATAGGGGATGAAATAGCTCGGCTCCTCGCGGCCGGGTTCATCATGGAGGTGCTATATCCGGATTGGTTATAAAATCCGGTGCTAGTAGAAAAGAAAAAAGATGACCCCAATGTAGCCATTGTATGGCGAATGTGTATCGACTACACCAACCTGAACAAGGCGTGTCCGAAAGATCCTTTTCCATTGCCTAGAATAGACCAAGTCATTGAATCGATCATTGGCCGTGAGTGTTATCATTTGTAGACGCGTATTCTGGTTTCCACCAGATACCGTTAAATCCGGCCGATCAAATAAAGACTGCATTTATTACCCCGTACGGGGCTTATTGTTATCGCACAATGCCATTCGGCCTGCGAAATGCAGGAGCAACATATCAAAGATGCATGCAAAAATGTTTACATGATCAGATAGGGAAAAATGTACAAGTGTATGTGGATGACGTGGTCATCAAAACTAAGGAGAGCAAAACCTTGCTAGAAGATATACGGCAAACTTTCGCGAACCTGAGAAGGTTCCGAATGAAGCTTAATCCAGAGAAATGCACGTTTGGCGTGCCGGCAGGAAAACTACTCGGTTTCCTTGTGTCCAGCCGAGGTATCGAGGCTAATCCAACAAAGATAAGAGCAGTAGAAAGAATGGAGTTGCCGAGATGTTTGAACGATGTACAAAAATTCACGGGCTGCCTGGCCTCGCTTAGTCGATTTGTATGTCGGTAGGAGAAAAGGCACTGCCACTTTATCAGCTGATGAGAAAGTCGGACAAATTCAGCTGGACTCCGCAGGCGGACCTTGCATTTCATGAGTTGAAAAAGATGCTAGTTACGGCACCCATTTTATCTTCTCCATTATCGAAAGAACCTATGCTACTCTATGTAGCGGCCACCAATCGAGTAGTTAGTACTGTGGTCGTAGTGGAACGACTTAAAGATGGTAAGTCAATTCAGAGGCCGGTGTATTATCTAAGTGAAGTATTATCCACTTCAAAGCAGAACTATCCGCACTATCAGAAGATGGCTTATGGAGTATATATGTCGGCAAAAGAGCTTAAGCATTACTTTGAAGAGCACCCCATCAAAGTAATATGTGAGGCACCCATAGCCGACATATTGAACAACAAAGATGCAAGTGGCCGAAGAGCAAAATGGGCGATCGAGTTATCACCGTATGCTCCACAATTTGATAGAAGAGATGCAATCAAATCTCAGGCTGTCGCCGACTTTCTCGTAGACTGGGCCGAGGTGCAGTATGAGCCACCATTGCCAGATCCAAATTACTGGACAATGCATTTTGATGGTTCCAAACTAAGGAATGGTTTGGGAGCAGGAATAGTGCTAACCTCGCCTAAAAAATATCAATTGAAATATGTACTTACATTTTGCTGCGTCCAACAATGTAGCCGAATATGAAGCGCTAGTCCATGGATTAAAATTGGCAAAGGAAATTGGTATACGCCGAATCCTATGCTACGGTGACTTGGATCTAGTAGTACAGCAAGTATCAGGCAGTTGGGACGCATTAGATGCTAATATGGCTTTATACAGATTCCATGTGCAAAAAATCAGTGGATACTTTGAAGGATGTGAATTCCACCACATACCACGAGCGAAATGACGCCGACACATTGTCAAATTAGGATCAACTCGTGATCAATTCCGCCGGTATTGCTCGAGCACCTCAGAAACCATCAATAATCCCATCACCGTAATCCGAATCAATCTTTATCCCAGCAAGTTCGCAGAAAATCACACGCCAATGGAGGTAGATCCAGAAAGACTCGGAACCCCAAAGAGGGGACAGCCGAGGTAATCACAATCATGGAGAGAGCCGAGGTATATACGTCACAGAAAACATGGAGATAGACGGTGAGATCACTTCGAAAGAGTAACACGGTATGGGCGCAACCCATATTTTCTTACCTAAAAGACGCGATATTGCCGAGTAATGAGGTATTAGCTAGACAAACCATAAGAAGAGCAAAATCCTATACAATCATAAACAATGAGTTATATAAGAGAAGGCCAAAACATATTGCGTAAGTGAGTTCCACAAGATCGGAAATCCTTCTAGACATACACCAAGGAGAATGTGGGCACCACGCCTCATCTCGCTTTAGTAGCCAAGGCATTTAGGCATGGATTTTATCACCAACGCGTTAAAAGAGGCAAAAGAATTAGTTAAGAAATGCAATGGATGTCGAGATACGCAACTGTAATACATATGCCATCGCCGAGTTAAAAACAATACCCATCACTTGGCCATTTTCAGTATGGGGTTTAGATATGGTGGGACCGTTCAAGCCGTGAGAGGAGGAATGACCCACATGTTGGTTATGGTAGACAAGTTCACAAAATGGATTGAAGTAAAACCGATTAAAAGTGTGATGGGCACACACGGTGAAATTTCTCAAGGATATCATCTTGAGATACGGGTACCCACATAGTATTATTACGGATAATGGCACGAACTTTGCGTATGAGCTTGCTAGATTTTGCCAAGAGAAGCACATAAGACTAGATATTGCCTCGGTGGCTCACCCAACATCCAATGGACAAGTGGAAAGGTCTAATGGACTGGTGCTATCGAATAAAACCACGACTTGTTGAACCGTTGCAAAGGTCAGGATGTTGGATCGAAGAAATCCCAGCCTTATGGAGCCTTCGGACTACTCGAATAGATCAACAGTTACACTCCATTCTTTCTCGTGTACGGTGGAGGCCAGATCTCGTACCGACATAATATATGACTCGCCAAGAGTTGCTCAAGACACAACCTCGAGACAAATGAGATAGCTCGAAGATGTCAGAGACCTGTTGGAAGAAGCCAGAGAGTTGACATTATCACGATCGGCTATTTATCAACAGAACTTACGGCGGTATCACAACAAGAAAGTGAATCCAAGAGTGTTCAAAGAAGGAGATTTGGTCCTCCGACTAGTGCAACGCACGGCCGGCATGCACAAATTGTCACCCCCATGGGAAGGACCATTTATTGTGAGCAAAGCATTGCACAACGATGCATATTATCCGATCGATGCTCACCCACGAGAGAACAAGGCGCATAAAGCTGGTGAAGAAACGGCGCCGAATGTGGCTTTACTTCGGCCATTCTACTCGTAGCATTATATCTCAAGGTCAAAATCCAATGATGTATTTGAACCTCGGCACCCTAAGCAGTGACTCGGGAACTGCCTTAGGATATGTTTATTTCGTATTATGTATTCGAACCTCGGCACCCAGAGCAGTTACTCGGGGACTGCCATATGTTATGTTATTTCGTGTTATATGTTTGAACCTCGGCACCCAGAGCAGTTACTCGGGGACTGCCATATGTTATGTTATTTCGTGTTATATGTTTGAACCTCGGCACCCAGAGCAGTTACTCGGGGACTGCCATATGTTATGTTATTTCGTGTTATATGTTTGAACCTCGGCACCCAGAGCAATAACTCGGCGACTGCCATATGTTATATTTCTTTATTTCGCATTACGAGCTTGAACCTTGGTGTCCAAAGCAGTGACTCGGGGACTGCCGTATGTCGTATTTCTTTCATGTTACGAACATGAACCTCGGTGCCCAGCGCAATGACTCGGGGACTATCATATGATATATCAATTTTGTGTTGATACCTAAACTTCGGCATCTAAAGCAGCGACTCGGGGACTACCGTATGCTACCTCAAACTTATGCTGAACGCACTCATATCAGTTTTATACTACCTCTGAAATTTGATTTACATGAGGAAGTTTCGGACAATAAACAACGATCCAGTGATTGCTGCATACTTCCACAATGAAGTAGTTAACGTATGTTCAGAACAGATCAATATCATAAGTATTCAGCGCTCATGCCTGGATAAGACCATAAAAAATAACGGCAAAGTTAAGCCCTAAAAGGTCAAGAAATTAAGGGCCAGCGAAGCAAGAATTCGGACAAGCATCCACTTAACCAAATGTCTCAACAGAACGTGGCAAAAGAAATTCAAATCATACAGCGAGTTAACAAATTTTTCGCCTACATCATACGCCCGGCATACTAGGGATCGGAAATAACTTAAGCTTTGTTCGTTGGAGAGGCAGCTACTTGCTCAGGTGCGGGGCACTCCGAGGTAGGAGGGACCTCGACTGAGGTTGCCTCGCCATCCGCTGACCCAGGTGCAACTTCGGCGGACGTCCGAGGTTGTTCAGGAGCGCCGATCCGCGTAGAATGCCCGTACCTTTGAAGAGGACCGCGATCGTCGTTTGTCCGAGCTTGAGCTAGAGCTATCGATGCGGCGAATCATTTTCACTTTCCCCGCTCCTGAATCATCATCCGAGGCACCTCACCGCAACCTCCGATCCGGTCCGGGAGAAAACTCGCCCTTCATTCTAAGTGTGCACATCGGCGTACTCGACGAGTTGGAACGCCCGAGCTTGCCGAAGAGCAACAAAAGTGGGATGTTCAACCCAGCGGGAGCCAGTGCGCAAATTTCTCAGGATGTCCAGAGAGATGTCTTCATACCATGACATGATAACAAGAGGGCCATGTCGGCACCAAAGACGCCCACCGATTCTCTCCAAAGACTCAATCGCCTCTCGATGCCATCAGCCTTGTCACCAATAACTTGACTTCTGATATCGGAGTCCCCGAGGTATTCGCCGAGTACATGGTAAGCTCGAAAGCGGCTGCACCAAGTCCCGCCCATAATTTTCATTGGACCAACTGCGGCACCAACGGCAACCAAGTAATCCTCCATTGAATATTCTGAATCAACAGTAACAGGTTCACCTCGGCGCGCACGAGCTGCAAGAACTGCTTTAGAACTCACGGGCTTGGCCTCGGGGAAATGATCTCGCAAAGCACCTAACGTGTCAAAGGCAGCAGGACAAAAAGAAAAATATAATTCGCCATGCCAAGTAGCTTACGATGAATATAGCTCATCATTATCTCAAGATCTTTGGCCCAATCAGCCTTGCTCTTCTCAAACGAGCAATTTCCTCGCCAAACCCGCGTTTTAAGTTCGGCAGCTTCAAGGAGTTCTTTGTTCTTCTGCAGATCCAGTCACCGATTCTTTCCTCGGAAAATTCTTGGTCGACTTTCTAGTTCAGATTTTGAGAGAGCTTAAGGGTATCCACCTCGGATCGCAGCGAGCTATCTCATCGTCTTTTTCTTGTAGTTGCGCGAATGAACTGCATTTTGTTCTAAAAATGCAGCATCACGTGCATGGGCATGCAATCTTGATGTGACATCGAAGTCTTGCAACTCGGCTTTACCACAGCCAAACGCAATAAGGAACCTTAGCATATATATTAAGAAGGAGAAGGAGTAAGATAGAAAGGAAACTAACCTTCCAGGTTCTTGATCTTCTTTTCAAGGCGAATATTGAGGTTATTAATATTACCTATCCAACAAGAAGTAAGCCGGCATTCCATGGACGAATACATGAGAAAGTTGGGAATAAGGAAAAAGAACTATCGACATACCAGCCTTCTTTGCCACGCGTAACCTTCTCATTTCTCTTCCAAATTATGCGAAAAGAGCAACCTCTGGAACTCGGCAGTCCGCCAGTCATGTGCAACCTGAGTAATAAGGCAAAATGATAAGTCAACGAGTAAAAGCTAAATTAAATCCGAATCAAGCAAAGCTTAAATTCGGCTTTAGGTGGCTGGATATTCAAAGCTAAATTAAATCCGAATCAAGCAAAGCTTAATTAGGCTTTAGGTGGCTGGATATTCAAAGCTAAACCAGATCCGAGTCAAGCAGAACTTAACTCAGATCTAGGTGGCTGGATATTCAAAGCTAAATTAAATCCGAATTCATGAAAAGCTTAATTCGGCTTTAGGTGGCTGGATATTCAAAGCTAAACCAGATCCGAGTCAAGTAGAACTTAAACTCAGATCTAGGTGGCTGGATATTCAAAGCTAAATTAAATCTGAATCAAGCAAAGCTTAATTCGGCTTTAGGTGGCTGGATATTCAAAGCTAAACCAGATCCGAGTCAAGAAGAACTTAACTCAGATCTAGGTGGCTAGATATTCAAAGCTAAATTATATCCGAATCAAGCAAAGATAAATTCGGCTCTAGGTGGCTGGATATTCAAAGCTAAACCCGATCCGAGTCAAGCAGAACTTAACTCAGATCTAGGTGGCTGGATATTCAAAGCTAAATTATATCTGAATCAAGCAAAGCTTAATTCGGCTCTAGGTGGCTGGATATTCAAAGCTAAACCCGATCCGAGTCAAGCAGAACTTAACTCAGATCTAGGTGGCTGGATATTCAAAGCTAAATTAGATCCGAATCAAGCAAAGCTTAATTCGGTTCTAGGTGGCTGGATATTCAAAGTTAAACCAAGTCCGAATAAAACACAACTAAACTCGGATCTAGACGGCCGGATTAACGAACCTTGGAAACAAGTTTAAGTCAAACTTCCAAGTATACAACAAGTTATTTCCTTGCAAGTTTCGGGGACTAGAGCATATGGTAACATCTGAAGAGTAATTTAAGACTCAGAGAAAATAATTACCTCATTCATCTTGTTGGTATCAATGATGAATCGGCAAGATGGTCAAACGGTCACCGATGTCGAAAAGTCGAAAGGGCTGGTTTGGATTTCCTCAAACCGATCAATGGCATTCCGCTTATTGGCATACTCAACCAGCGCCCAAGGCGTTCCACTAGCGTCCGAGTTAAAACTTTACCCAGGCGGTCCGACCACGGCAATCGTAGGGCTCTTATGAAGAGCAAGTGTCTGGCGTCGAGGTAACTGGGACTTTGGTAGGCGCAGCTCCCTTACGCAGCACGTCAGCAATACTCGGCTGAGAGGAGCCGGCAGGACCTTTCTGAGAAGAAGAAGTCTTGACGGCAATAGCTTTTTTCGCCTTAGAAGAGGCATCAGCAGGAAGTGGCGCCTCGGAAGTAGGGACGGGGTCCTTAGGAGCAGCGGAGGATAAGGTCGCAGAGGGCGCCGGGATAACGACCTTTTCGGCCGAGGTCGAGATGGCCGTAGAAACTGCCGGAATAGATGGAGGCTCAGTAGCAGCACTGGGGCCCATAGAAGGGGCGGCGGGCTCAACGAAAACTTCAGAGGGTTGGTTTGAATCCAGGTCAATGGAGGGGGTCTCAGGGAGATTGCGACGAACAGGCGACGCATTCGGAGCTGGAGGAGAAGCAGGACGAATAGGACTAGGAATTCTGGTATCATCAGCGGGAGGAGGAGATGGCGGCCGAATCAGACGGCTAGTCATACTAGGACCGCCGGGTTTAACAGAAAGAGGAGCACTGCAAAAATAAGAAAGAAGATTCACAGGAGAAATGTAAAGAGAGAAACAAGAAATATAGGTAAAAGAACTTACCCGGCGACCCCAGGCATGGTCTTGCGCCTGGGAGGGTTCGGAGCGGATTTCTTCATTCGCTTCTTAGGAACCGCCTCCGAGGCACTAGCAGGATCCCCGCGCTTCCCCGAGGTAACGGGAGGCCGGGAAGCAATAGGCTCGGCGTCGTGAACCTGACCGGTCGGATTAGCTGGGAAAGTAGAAGCCGGAAATGCATAAGAAATAGGCATTGCAGCAACTACCTCAAGAATTTGGACCTCGTCCGAATCACCTTCCTCCTCATGCGCTGAAGTTTTGCTGCGAGCTCGAGCCGGAGCAGGATCCGACTTAGGGACGAACTCCTCGGAGTCCGGCTCGCCAGTATCCGGGGCACTCCTGTCCGCGGGCCAAGGGAGCTGCAGAACTTCGGCGTCCTCGTTCTTCTGCTCTGTGAACCTCTGCAAGACGAGGAGAAAAAGAATCATGTAAGCCAGTTTCTAAAAACTGTGAAATAACAGAGAAATGCTGGTTAAGCTTACCTCGGGAGGCGGACGATCGCGGGTGAATGGTTTTAACCCCCAAGACCAATCCTCAGGCATCTCAGTCTTGAAGATAGCTCGGACGCGCTTATAAATAAGATAGTTATCCAGCTCCACGGTCGAGACTCGGTTAGGGTCAAGGGGACCACTCATGTAGCACAGCTTGTGGGTCCTTTGGAAGAAGGGCGATCCGCTACTAATAAAAGTTGCCATCGTCTTCACCAGATAACCCGCCCGGATCAACTCTTTTAGCCGAATCTCGAAGGCCTCGCCAAGGCATGAGTTTTCCTCGATTATAGAGCCAGTTCACTTTAGAAGGTGGGCCAATTGAGAATGGAGGGAGCCAATCCTGTCTTCCTCCGTTTGACGTAGAAGAATGACTTGTGCCACTTCTTGCACGACTCCAACCTAGTGACACGAGGGAACACGGATTTCCTCCGAGGTGTGATAGACGCTGCCCCACATTGGGTGAGCAACTTCTCGGATGGGTGCAGAGATTTGTCAGGGACAACGTTGGAGCGGATCTGGAAGAACTTCGACCAGACATGCACTGACGGCCACAGGCCGAAGTAACCCTCCGAAGCGGAGATAAAAGCAGAAAGAGAAGCTATGGCGTTCGCAGGAAGGTGATGCAGCTGAAGGCCGAAGTAATCAAGGAATTCTCTAGCGAAATCGCTAAGAGGGATACCGAAGCCGCGGGCGAAGTGAGACATGAAAACCACATACTCGCCCTCTCTGAGATCTGGAGATGATTCGCTGCCGGGTAAACGGCAAGAAACCTCGGCGGGAATCCGTCGAGTCTGGATGAGCCATTCAATCTCACGGCGCGTGACTGAAGAGCCCTGCCACGAGCCTCGCTCGGGCCCAGAGCCAGCGTCGTCGTCCTCAACAAGGGCGCCGCTAAACGAACTAGACATATGTGCGCCGGAAAGATCGCCGGAGGAAAAACTGGCGGCGGAGGGGAGTTTATAGCTGCAAGGCCCCGTCGGAACTTAGCACGGAAACAATGGCGAAGAAACGGAGGAACCGTCGCCCGAGCACGAAAACGGAGCAAATGAATATAGGGAAAGATCAGGGCAAGATGGCCAGAGAGGACTCACCGGCGGCGGAGCCAGAGCCGCGGAGCGCGGGCAAGAAAGGCAGAACGACGTGGCGGAATCCTCGCCGGCGGAGGCTCTGGCTGACGAGCGGCGGCGGAATTGCAAGAGAACGTGCCGGCAAAAGGAAGAAGGAGAACGGAGGCGAGCGATAAGGGGAAAGGTGAATCCCACGAGCGCAGTTCCCCTCTTTATAGTCGAGCCATGAACAGGGAAGTGGGATCGTGGGTGTGGCAGTTATCCGTGTAGATCGTGGGAGCAGCACGAACGCACGACGGTGAGTGGAGCCACACCAACGGCCACACACGAAGAAAGGACGTTACAATCCCCAAGGGGAACGGCACACGAGGCGTCGCAATGGCGCAAGCAGTCTGTGGTTCATCAGCTTGTCAAGAAGCAATCGAGAAGGACCTAAAAACTAGAAGAACAATGATGGGATGACACGTAGGACATGGCGTACGAGGGAAGGAACGAGGAAATCTCGGACGAGGCCATACCTCGGAAACAAGACTGAAGAATATAATGAAGCTGATATAACCCGGCCAAAGCTATTGACAGGGCCACACCAGGTTCGGGGACTAATGTCGGGGGGTTAACCTCGTGTAGGTCAGAGACGGGGAAAGACAGAGGTATTATCCCCGTCTAGTTTCCGAGTTACGGTCTAAGTCGGCCGAATCATGGATATGTCGGCCGATGAACGGAGGCAAGAAGCCCACGTATATGTATCAAGTAGTTACCCGGCCGAGTTAATGAGAGAATCGGCCGGGTTACCCAAGTGATCTTGATGCAGGTGAAGAACGAGCCGAGTAACACAAGGTAAGGCCGAGTGATACGAAGCTTGCAGGAGAAGGAGAAGCCCAAGGTCAAACTATAGCTGCGAGCTAGAAGGAATCAGAACAGAGCCAAGCACAAGGGACAAAGATGCACAGCGTCAGAGGGGAAGAAGGAGGTCACGGAGGTGACAGTCCTGGAGCCCGAGGCACGCAGGAGGGGGCCACTGGAGCCTTGCCGTCATTAGAAAGGCGACAGAGAAAGGAGGCCGCCGAACTACTATTTTGGGACAAGCATATTCCACGAATATGCTTGCCTCGTCAGCCCTAAGGGCACCCAAGGCACTCCTTTATAAGGGGAGGTTTGGGCCCTGAGGGAGGGATCGACTCTTTGAGCACCGTTAGGCTGGGGAGATTCATCTTGTCCCCCTGTATACAGCTCAAGGAGCATTTGTAACCCATCAAGAGAGAAATAAAGATCATCACTTTGGCAGCTTGAGTGTAGAGACAGTTGCATCTTCCCTCCCCAGATCCCACTAGCATCCATTGGCCCCATACTTTAGCCTACCCATGGCATCTGTCGTGCCACCACCACGACAATGTAGGAATTAGAAGGATTACTCTGACTCAAAAACCCTTCATAGCCACCTGTTGAAGTCCGGCTTCATGCCCAGTTATAATTGTTGGACCAAGCACGGAGAGAGAGGGGTTATAATGGAAGACAATAAAGAAGAGGAGGAGGATGACAACTATCATGGTTTCCCTGAGTACGGAGATACTTCCATGGGGGATGCTGAAGGGGAGGATGAAGAAGAGACACATGATGAACCCGTTGATGATCTTGGTCGGACCATTGCCGATGCACGAAGAGATTGTCAAACTGAAAAGGATAGGGATAAGTTCAATCACTTGCTAGAGGATCACAAAAATTTGTTGTACCCAAATTGCGAAAATGGTCTGAAAAAGCTGGGCAGCACACTGGAATTGCTGCGATGGAAGGCTGAGTGTGCTATACCTGACTCCTTATTTGAAAAGTTGCTGAAAATGATGAAGAATATTCTTCCAAAAGATAACGTATTGCCCGCCAGTACGTACGAAGCAAAGAAGGTTGTCTGCCCTCTAGGTTTAGAGGTTCAGAAGATACATGCATGCCCTAATGACTGCATCCTCTACCGTGGTGAGGAGTATAAGAATTTAGATGGATGCCCGGTATGCACTTCACTTCAGTATAAGATTAGACGAGATGACCCTGGTGACGTTGAGGGCGAGCCCCCCGGAAGAGGGTTCCTGCGAAGGTGATGTGGTATGCTCCTATAATACCACAGTTGAAACGCTTATTCAGAAAAAAAGAGCACGCCAAGTTGTTGCGATGGCATAAAGAGGAACGTAAGTCAGATGGGATGTTGAGACACCCCGCTGATGGGACGTAATGGAGAAAAATCGATAGAAAGTACCCGGACTTTGCAGATGACGCAAGGAGTTTAAGGTTTGGTCTAAGTACAGATGTCATGAATCCCTTTGGGGAGCAGAGCTCCACAAAGACTGCCCGTGACTCTATGCATCTATAACCTTCCTCCTTGGTTGTGCATGAAGCGGAAGTTCATTATGATTCCAGTGTTGATCCAAGGTCCGAAGCAACCCGGCAACGACATTGATGTGTACCTAAGGCCATTAGTGGAAGAACTTTTACAGTTGTGGCATGAACCCGAGATACGCGTGTGGGATGAGCACAAGCAGGAAGAATTTAACCTCCGAGCATTGCTTTTTGTAACAATCAATGATTGTCCTGCTGTTAGTAACCTTTCAAGACAGTCAAACAAGGGATACAATGCATGCACACACTGTTTAGATGATACTGAAAGTATATATTTGGAACATTGTAAGAAGAATGTATACAATGAGCATCGTCGATTTCTTTTGGCCAAGCATCCCTTAAGAAAGAAAGGCAAGCATTTCAACGGTCTGGCATGTCACCAGACGAAGCCTAAGGAGCGTACTGGTGCTGATATATTTGATATGGTCAAAGATTTGGATCAACTGGTAACCTTTGGAAAGGGTCCTGGAGGAAAATCTGTTAGAAAAGACGTGAAGGACACGCACCCATGTGGAAGAAGAAATCTATATTTTGGGAGCTACCATATTGGAAATTCTTAGAGGTCCGCTCTGCAATCGATGTGATGCATGTGACGAAGAATCTTTGCGTGAACCTGCTAGGCTTCTTGGGCGTGTATGGGAAGACAAAAGATACACAGGAAGCACGAAAGGACCATCAACGTATGAAAGACCCATTGTGAAGCTACGCTCTTACCTGCATCCAGAATGGTTTCAAGGTCATGCCAGCTACGCTCTTACCAAACAAGAGAAGGAAATATTTTTTGAATTCCTAAGCAGTATTAAGGTCCCGTCTGGCTTCTCGTCGAATATAAAGGGGATAATATATATGGCAGAAAAAAAGTTCCAAAACCTAAAGTCTCATGACTGCCACGTGATTATGACGCAAATGCTTCCGATTGCATTGAGGGGGCTTCTACCAGATAATGTTTGAGTACCCATTGTGAAGCTATGTGCATTTCTCAATGCAATCTCTCAGAAGATAATCAATCCTGAAGATCTACCACGGTTACAGAATGATTTGGTCCAATGTCTTTTCGGTTTTAAGTTGGTGTTCCCACCATCCTTCTTCAATATTATGACGCACCTGCTGGTTCACCTAGTCGAAGAGATTTCCATTCTCGGTCCTGTATTTCTACACAATATGTTTCCCTTTGAGAGGTTCATGGGAATCTTAAAGAAATATGTTTGTAACTGCTAGGCCGAAGGAGGAAGCATCTCCAAGGGCTATGGAACAGAGGAGGTCATTGAATTTTGTGTTGACTTTGTTCCTGACCTTAAGCCGATTGGTCTTCCTCAATCGCGGTATGAGGGGAGCCTGAGTGGAAAGGGTACTCTAGGAAGGAAATCAATAATATGTAGAGACGGACATTCTTACACCGAAGCACATTACACATTTCTACAGAATTCTATCTTGGCAGCCCCATATATCAAGGAACACAAGAAAATCTTACGCTCCAACAACCCTGGAAAGCATGACTCTTGGATTAGCGATGAACACATGAAGAGTTTCGGCGGTTGGTTGCAACATCTCATCAAAAACAACACTCTTGGAGATCAGCTATACTTGTTGTCTAGGTCACCATCTTCGACTATATCGACTTTACAAGGTTACGAGATAAATGGGTATACATTTTACACGATAGCCCAAGATAAAAAGAGCACCAACCAAAACAGTGGTGTCCGCTTTGATGCAACAGACAACAATGGGTCAAAGACCACATATTATGGTTACATAGAGGAGATATGGGAACTTGACTATGGACCTACTTTTAAGGTCCCCTTGTTTCGGTGCAAATGGGTCAAGCTGACAGGAGGAGGGGTTGAGGTAGACAAGAAATACGGAATGTCATCGTTGGATCTCAACAATCTTGGGTACTTAGACGAACCATTCGTCCTAGCCAATGATGTGGCTCAGGTTTTCTATGTGAAGGACATGTCTACCAAACCTAGAAAAATAAAAAATAAGAAAAAGAATACATCAAACGATGAGCCAAAGCGCCACATAGTTCTTTCAGAAAAAAGAAACATCGTGGGAGTGGAGGACAAGACAGACATGTCAGAAGATGGTGATAAGTTTCATGAAATTCCGCCCTTCGCGGTGAAGGATGACCCAAGCATCATGTTAATGAATGAATATGCTCCATGGATACCCAGGATCGAAAGGAACACACGCGAAGAAATGATATGTAATAATTGTAACATTTTATGAGTGAAGATGCTCCATGTGTCCATTTTATAGTGTTTACGCAAACAATCTTGAGTGTTAGTCCCGTTTGTGGCTGGACGGGAAGAGGGCCTTTAGTACGATTCATACTTACTGATCTCCAAGCGATGTCACATATTAGGGAGTGCCTCTATGACCAGTTTCTCGGAGATGCCGGAGGACTGGGCTCCGTCGGCATCTCCCTGAAACTGGCCATAGAGGCACTCCCTAATATGTGACATCACGCGTTTGGAGATCAGATCTTAATGGTAAGTATGAATCGGTACTAAAGGCCCTCCTTTAGTCCCGGTCCAGCCACAAAACGGGACTAACACACTCAAGATTGTTTGCAGACAACACTATAAAAATGGACACATGCATGGAGCATCTTCACTCAGTGAAACTGGCCGTAGTGGTGTCCCTACTCTCGAAAACCATCTTCCAGCTTGTAACTTATCTAAATAGATCAATACGCCTGGGAGCTAACTAATTTCACATATTAGGGAGTGCCTCTATGACCAGTTTCTCGGAGGTGCCGGAGGACTAGGCTCCGTCGGCATCTCCCTGAAACTGGTCGTAGTGGTGTCCCTGCTCTCTAAAACCATCTTGGAGATGCCTCAAACTGGCTGGAGGACTGGACTCACAAGGATGCCTATTTATAGTACAAGAAGCTCGGCATAATGTCGACACTCACGACATAATGTCGACACTCACCCCTATTATTAGTGCTGACTCATGTTTAGTCCCGGTTGGTGTCTCCAACCGGGACTAAAGGTTCATCTTTAGTCCCGGTTGGTGACACCAACCGCGACAAGGTACAAGCCTCACGACATAATGTCGACACTCACCCCTATTATTAGTGTTGCTGGCCCATCACATAATCCTTCGCCATGGTTGGTTTCTCCAACCGACTAAAGATGAACCCTCTTTATATAGGCATTTCCTCTATTTATTAGGTAACACTCAAGACATTTATTAATATTAAAACCGACAAACCGGGACTAGCTAACACTCGGGACTAAAGCGCCTGCTTAGTCATAATCATGCCTAGTCCTATAGTACGCAGCTTTAGGGTCTTCTTCGTCATCGTCATCATCATCGTCATCGTCACCTGCCACTCCGGGGATCCTCAGCCCATCCATGGCATATACCAGGGGCCATTCCAGCCTCGGATTCACGGTGGGCGGGGGAGGGGTCTCCTGGAAGACGATGCCGCTACCGCCGGGCCGGTGTGGGGCCTTTTTGTGGCTTTGTGGCGGGTGGGCTCGTGGGCACCGCAGGCGAGGATGGTCTCCCCCGGCGATAAAGCGCATCACTCCGATGATAGTATGGTTCGCCCACCACAGATGACGACCGGCTTCGTTGTGGTTCATCGGTGGCGGGCCATCACCCTCGTACCTGGCGAGCTCCCTTTCCCGCCTATTAGCGAAGAAGGCATTCCAGGTGTCATAGTTGTCGGGATCCTACTAGGGATCCATCCGCTGCTCCGGCGTGAGCTCGTGGTAGAAGTGGTTTGATGGTCGCTGGCGTGGAACCTTGAGGGACGGAGGGAAAGGAACCCTCCAAAAGATCCAGTAGGGCCGGTAGCCCGGCGGACAAGGGTAGTTGGAGGCGCACAGCGCCTCGGTCCCCTCGAGGGTCAGAATGGCCCAGTAGGCGTTGTCCATTGTTCTAAGAGAGGAAGATGTGGATGTGTGGATAGCCATGGCACGATCGCCCTAAATATAGAGGGAAAGGGCGGGAAAACTTGGCGTGAAGCTTTGGGAAATGGCGGGAAATATCTTTAGTCCTGGTTAGTGACTACATCCGAGACTAAAAGCTCTCGTAGAAAGGAAAGGGCGGGAAAACTTGGCGGGAAGCGGTGGGAAATGGCGGGAAATATCTTTAGCCCCGGTTTGTGACTATAATCGGGACTAAATGGATATTATATTAAGAGTCTTTATATTTTTCTGATAATAATAGACATATTTTTTGTGTTATTTGGATTATTACAAGAAAAGATATGATTTTCCAAAGTTTTTATATTTGATTTGAATTAAAAAAGAAAATTTACAAATGAAATAATTTATAAATGATGGAAACAGATAAATGGATATTATATTAAGATTCTTTATATTTTTCTGATAATAATAGACATATTATTTGTGTTATTTGGATTATTACAATAAAAGATATGATTTTCCAAAGTTTTTATATTTGAGTTGAATTTAAAAAGAAAATTTACCAATGAAATAATTTATAAATGATGCAAACAGATAAATGGATATTATATTAAGATTCTTTATATTTTTCTGATAATAATAGACATATTATTTGTGTTATTTGGATTATTACAATAAAAGATATGATTTTCCAAAGTTTTTGAATTAAAAAAAGAAAATTTACAAAAAAACAATTAGTCGCGGGTCGTTGCTGGACCCGTGACTAAAGGGTGACTAAAAACCTTGCATGGCAAGCGGCCGAAAAAACCTTTAGTGCGTATATTTAACCCGCGACTAAAGGGGGTCTTTAGTCATGTTAAGCTCACGACTAAAGACTTTAGTCGCGGGCGGTGGCTTAGCCCGGGAGTAAAGGTCCGTTTGTATATATTCCGCGCGCCAGGGGGCTGCCCAACACTTAGCATTTCTCGACGAACGAATCAAACGAAGACGAAGCATCGAAGACGCAGGGGAGGTGCTGCCCAGACGCCGATTCCACCGCGCCGCCTCGGCCGTGCGTGCGCCGTGCTGCGTGCTCACAGCCGCCTCCCGCTCCCGCCAGCCTTGGCTGCACGCCTTGTCCCATGAGCCAAGAACGCCACAGCCGCCATCGCTTGCCTTAACGCATACCGACGTATGCTTTTTTTAGATAGGAATTTTTAGTTTCTTTTTTTATATCTTAGTAGCATTTTTAGTTTCTTTTTTTTAGGAATATATAATTGCTTTTAGTTTCTTTTTTTAGAATATATATTTGTTTATATAATTGTTTTTAGTTGTTTTTAGGAATATATAATTGTTTTTAGTTTCTTTTTTAGGAATATATAATTGTTTATATAATTGTTTTTAGTTTATTTTTTTAGGAATATATAATTGTTTTTAGTTGTTTTTAGGAATATATAATTGTTTTTAGTTTCTTTTTTAGGAATATATAATTGTTTATATAATTTTTTTTAGTTTCTTTTTTAAGGAATATATAATTGTTTATATAATTGTTTTAGTTGTTTTTAGGAATATATAATTGTTTATATAATTGTTTTTAGTTGTTTTTAGGAATATATAATTGTTTATATAATTTTTTAGGATTGGGATTATTGTTTTAGTGATTTTTTTGTTTTATTTATTAAGATTAGAATTAGGATTAGGATTAGGGTTATTTTTTTGTTTAAGTTATTATAATTAGGATTATATTGTTTTAGTTATTAGGATTATTGTTTTTCTAACCTGTTTAACTCTCTTTTTGTTAAAGATAATTAAGTCATGGATCCATCCGAAGATCCTGGACGCATCGGTGAAGGTTTTCTTCAGGGCATGATAAGAGGTGAAATTCCTCTTATTACTACCGGCGCCGAAGATATTTTGCTCGAGGAAGAGATATCCTCATATCTGAATCCATCCGGTGATGGACTAGAGGAAAACCTAATATACCAAGGGGAAGACCAGATGGACGAAGGGCAAACAAATAACAACAATAATGATGGCCCCTCGATAGGATCCGGCGAGGTACACACATATATATATATGTATAAAGTCTCGTGTTACCTCTATTCATTAACTGATCTAGATATATATTAATCATTCTCTCTTCTTATTTTAGCCCACCGGATCGAAGCAATCGACAGCTCGAACGAAACGAGGGCCGAACAAAAAGTTGGATGGTAATCAGAGGTTCACCATCGAAGAAATAGATGATGATGGTGAACCGATTGCTCCAGAGAAGCACCGGAGGATGTTTATAAATCAATGCGGGATGCTTGTTAGGGACAACCTGCCGATCACCATCCAAGAATGGAATAAGTCAAAGAAAGCAGGTGAAGAATCCAACAACTATGTCACTGATGATGCCAAAGATGACCTTTGGCAGAAGCTCATAGCGCATTTCATACTACCTCCAGAGTATGAGGAATTTGAGGTAGATGGTATTACCCCAAGGCCGGGTGGGCTTGAAAATAGAGCGAAGTCAAGGATTGGGCACTAAGCAAGATGGTTGAACTGTACCGGAACCACAAGAAAAGTTTATACGCGAAATATGTCGCGAAAAAGAAAACTCCAGACTTCAAAGGAGTAAACGAGAAGTTGAGAGAACAGTGGCCCGATTTTGTACAGTACAAGCAATCTGATAAAGCAAAGGCAAAGTCGGCAAAGAACGCGTTAAATGCCGCCAACAAGAAATACCATCATAAAATGGGGACATGTGGCTACAAGAGTGCCATCCCTAAGTGGGAAACTATGGAGAAGGATATGAGGGCTAGAGGCATCACTCCTGGTACAGATGGATGGCCCGAGATGTCAAAGCACTAGTGGTACGGGAACGGGGGATCCTTGGACCCAGAAACAGGGAAGACATTATTTCATGATAAAATTCTAAAACCCTCCCAAGACCTTATTCAAGCAATGAACGATGCTCAATTGGGATTGTTCTGTCCCGAGAGAGAGAATGACGAGCTGACACGCTCCCTAGGGAATCCTGAAAAGGGAGGACGAACATGAGGCAAAGGCGCCGGTGTCTCGTGGAAGAAAGGGTTTCCTCAGTACGATGCCAGTTACAAAAGCCGTCAGAGAAAGAAGGACCGGGAGGCAGACCGGATCTCCAGGGTAGAGCAGGACCTAGCTGATCTGAAGAACCTCATGCATGAAATTATCCAAAGGCCACCGTCGTCAACTCACCTATGATCTGATGATCCTGCATTGGATCTTAGCCAACGGAGAAGCAGCGTGGCTTCCACGGAGGTCCGTGCTGATGATCAAGCACTGCTAGATGATGCACCGGCTCCTCACTACCCCGTGGATGATGTCAGAGAGATGGCACAATGTGAGCTACATCAGCCAATGAACAACCTGTCCTTCAAGGTGGCGATCGGCACTGCTTTACCTTGTCTACCTGGAGCACACCACCATTCACTTCCGATTCCACCAGGCTATGCTCGTGTCACGGTGGATGACATAATGGAGGATTTTGCGGACCTAGAGATTGAAATAGCTACGCCTGAAGGCCTTACGAAACTAGGAGATGTCAAGCGCAACATCATTCTATGGAATAAGAAGTACATCAAGTTTCCAGGCTCGGCGCCAAGGCCACCGACTCCAAGGAATCCAAATCCACCCCGCATTGAATATCTTCAACCTCCAAGTCCACCCCAACCCGATTATCGCCAACCTCCAAGTCCACCCCAACCAGATTATCGCCAACCTCCAAGTCCACCCCACCCCGCTGACGATCGCCGCGGCAGGAGTACATCAACTCGATCTCCGCCTCCATGCAATACTACTACCTCGTCGAACAAACGGAAATTTGACGGTCCCCCGCGCCCCACATCGAAGAAAGGTCAAACGCCGAAGATAGTGAAGGGTTTCGCGGCATAGTAAATCAAAATTTTCTACGGATGCGAACAGAGGGAAGCCAGGATCTAATCTAGGAGATGCAAACAACGAGAGAGATTGGATTAGATATTCATACCATTGAAGATTCGCACAGCGGAACGTTCGTCGGAACGTGGGTGATGTAGTCGTACTCGCTTCTCCTCCTCGCGATCCGATCCGATCTAGCACCACAAGTGGCGGTGCCTCCGTGAGATGCACACGTTCAGCACCTCGATGTCTCCTCCTTCCTTGGTCCAGCAAGTATGGTGGAGAGATGGGTTGGATCTACAACGCGACGGCACGGTGCAATTGGTGGAGAATTTCAGAGGGCTTCCTACAAGCGATCGGGAGGAGAGAGGAGGGCAGAGGCGGCTAGGGTTGGAGGAAGGTGTGGGTGGTTGTTGCGCCCACCCTCTTTATAGAGGGCAGCCTCAGCCCCTACCCCAAGCCCAAACCGACGCCCCAAAGGATAAGGAGTGGGGCAAGGAAACCCCTTCTAGAAGGTCTATCTAGTTTAAACCTCTCTTGGCCGGCTGGGCCCTATGGGCCTTGTTCCCTGGCCCAATGCGTCCAGGGCACTCCCTCATAGGCCCATGCCCCTCCCGGAAGGTGGGGCCACGTTGGTCCCCTTCCGAAGGTTCTAGAAGCTTCCATAACACCGATTAACCGGAACAATTCAACTCCAAAAACTGCACCGCCTTATATGAATCTTATTCTCGGACCACTCCGAACCTCTCGTGATGTCCCGGATCCCATCCGAGACTCGAACAAAACTCATAAACCAATTATCCAATCTATCCTAGCGTCGAGACACGTTATGTGTGACCCTTCGGGTTCGAGAATATGCAGACATGATCCTCTATCAATAATCAACAGCGGGGTTTGGAAACCCATATTGACTCCCACACATTCATCGATGATCATATCGGATGAACCACGATGCCAGGATTCAATCAATCCCATATATATATTCCCTTCGTCTCGCGATATTTTACTTGCCCGAGATTTGATCGTCGGTACCGTCATACCTAGTTCAGTCTCGTTCACAGCAAGTACTATACTCGTTCCGTAATCCGATATCACTTTGTGATTAACTCCTTAACCACATGCTTGCAAGCGGTGTTGATATCGATTACCGAGTGGGCCCGAAGTATATCTCTCCGACTTGGGAGGGACAAATCCCATCTCGATACATACAACCCAACAGATACTTTCCGATCACCTGAGAGACACCTTTATGATCACCCTCTCATAGGATGACGTTTTATGACCTCAAAGCTTTCTTCCGATAACAGGGAGTTGTATTATCTCATGGTCTAAGGAATACAATATTTGACATAAGAAAAGCTTCGCAAAGACGAACACGATGACACGATCTAATTACTTCTCTTAGTTTGGGTCTGTCCATCATATCATTCTCCCAATGATATGATCTCATTATCAATTGACAACTCATGTCTATGGTTAGGAAACCTTAACCATCATTGATCAATGAGCTAGTCCATAGAGGCGTACTAGGGACACGGTGTTGTTCACAAACCACACAAGTATTAAAGTTTCCGCTTAATACAATTCTAGCATGGAATATAAACATTATCATGAACAATAATTATAATAACAACATCTTTATTATTGCCTCTAGGGTATAATTCCAACAGTCTCCCACTTGCACTAGAGTCAATAATATAGTTTACATTTGGCAACAATCTCACACCTATGGCACTGAGGTGCTGATCATGTTTTACACGTGGAAGAGGTTTAGTCAATGGATCTGCGACATTCAGATCTGCATGTACTTTGCTAATTTTCAGATCTCCATCTGCTATATAATCTCGGATTATATGAAACTTGCGGTTGATATGCTTGGTCTTTGGATGATATCTTGGTTCCTTAGCGAGTGCTATGGCGCCAGTGTTGTCACACAATATCTCCAGTGGGTCCAATGCACTTGGAACCACGCCAAGCTCAGTGATGAAGTTCCTGATCCAAACTCCTTCACTTGACGCTTCTGCAGCAGCCATGTATTCCGCTTCTACTGTAGATCCCGCGATCACGCTTTGCTTGCAGCTTCTCCAGCTCATAGCTCCTCCATTCAAAATATAAACGTATCCTGTCTGAGATTTGGAATCATCCTTGTCGGTGTCGAAACTAGCGTCGACGTAACCTTTTACGACGAGCTGTTCATCACCCCCATAGACTAAGAACATTTATTTAGTCCTATTTAGGTACTTTAGGATGTTCTTCACGGCTGTCCAATGTTCCACTCCTGGATCACTTTGATACCTGCTCGTCAAACTGAGAGCATTGGACTCATCCGGTCTAGTACATAGCATGGCATACATGATAGAACCTATATCCGAGGCATAAGGCACTTTGCTCATAGCTTCCCTATCATTTACCGTAGCTGGACACTGAGCCTTGCTCAATATCTTACCTGACAACATAGGCACTGAACCTTTCTTTGCCTTATCCATTCTGAACCTTTTCAGAACTTTGTCTAGATATGTACTCTGGCTTAAAGCTATCAGCGCCTTTTGTCTATCTCTATAGATTTTGATGCCCAATATATAAGCAGCTTCACCTAGGTCTTTCATTGAAAAACACTTGTTCAAATAACTCTTCACATCGTTAAGCATGTTAATGTCATTTCCAATAATCAATATGTCATCCACATATAGTACCAGAAATGTCACCGAGCTCCCACTCACTTTCTTGTAGATACAAGCTTCGTACCAATTTGGAACAAATCCAAAGCTCTTGATCACTTGATCAAAACGAAGGTTCCAACTCCGAGATGCTTGCTTTAGTCCATAAATGGAACGCTCAAGCTTGCATACTTTATCAGCATCCTTAGGATCGACAAAACCTTCGGGTTTCATCATATACACCTCTTCATCAATGTTGCCATTGAGGAACGCAGTCTTGACATCCATCTGCCATATTTCATAATCATGAAATGCAGCAATTGCTAATAAAATCCGAATGGACTTAAACATCGCTATGGGAGAGAAAGTCTCATCGTAGTCAACACCTTGAACTTGTCGAAAACCTTTCGCGACAAGCCGTGCTTTATAGACGGTAACATTACCATCCGCGTCCGTTTTCTTCTTGAAGATCCATTTGCACTCAACGGCCTTTCGGTCGCTAGGAGGGTCCACCAAAGTCCATACTTGGTTTTCGCTCATGGATCCCAATTCGGATTTCATGGCCTCTAGCCATTTCTCAGAGTCTGGGCTCATCATCGCTTCCTCATAGTTCGTAGGTTCACTGTCTTCTACTAACAAGACAGTCAAGACAGGGTTGCCGTACCACTCAGGAGGGGCACGCGACCTTGTCGACCTGCGAAGTTTAGTAGCAGCATCGTCTGAAGTTTCCTTAGGGTATCCTATGAAGACACATTTCTCCGCTTTGGGTTCGAGCTTGTCCGGCATCAACTTCTTGACGCAAGCTTCGCATCCCCAAACTTTAAGAAACGACAACTTAGGTTTAGCACCAAACCACAGTTCATACGGTGTCGTCTCAACGGATTAAGATGAAGCCCTATTTAAAGTGAATGCAGCGGTTTCTAATGCATAACCCCAAAAAGATAACGACAAATCAGTAAGAGACATCATCGATCGGACCATATCTAATAAGGTTCGATTCCGACGTTCAGACACACCATTGCGTTGTGGTGTTCCGGGTGGCGTGAGTTGCGAAACAATTCCGCTTGCTTTAAGATGCGTCAGAAAATCATAACTCAAATATTCACCTCCACGATCGGATCGTAGAAACTTAATCTTTCTGTTACGATGGTTCTCCACTTCATTCTGAAATTCTTTGAACTTTTCAAACGTTTCAGATTTATGTTTCATTAAATAGATATACCCATATATACTTAAGTCATCGGTAAAAGAGAGAAAATAGCGATATCTACCGCGCGTCGAAACACTCATCGGTCCGCATACATCGATATGTATGATTTCCAACAAGTCCGTTGCTCGCTCCATCATACCGGAGAACGGGGTTTTGATCATCTTGCCCATGAGGCATGGTTCGCATGTGTCAAATGATTCAAAATCAAGAGACTCCAAAAGTCCATCAGAATGGAGTTTCTTCATGCGCTTTACACCAATATGACCTAGACGACAGTGCCACAAATAAGTAGTATTATCACTATCTACTTTGCATCTCTTAGCCTCAATGTTATGGATGTGTGTTTCATCCCTTTCGAGATTTAGAATAAATAAACCATTCTCAATAGGTGCATGACCATAAAAGATGTTACTCATATAAATAGAACAACCATTATTCTCCGATTTAAATGAATAACCGTCTTGCAATAAACAAGATCCAGAAATAATGTTCATGCTCAACGCAGGCACATAATAACACTTATTAAGGTTTAAAACTAATCCCGAAGGTAAAACTAAGGAGAGCGTGCCGACGGCCATCACATCAACTCTTGATCCGTTGCCAACGCGCATCGTCACCTCATCCCTCGCAAGTCGCCGTCTATTCCGTAGCTCCTGTTTCGAGTTACAAATATTAGCAACCAACCGGTATAAAATACCCGTGCACTACAACGAGGGCTAGTAAGGAAAACATCAATAACATGTATATCAAATATACCTTTGATGGTGCCAGCCTTCTTGTCCGCTAAGTACTTGGACACGAAGGCTTCCAGTGACCCTTGTCCTTGCAATAGAAGCACTCAGTGTCCGGCTTAGGACCAGACTTGAGCTTCTTCTCAGCAGGGGCAACGCGCTTGCCGCCGCCTTTCTTGAAGGGCTTCTTTGCACCCTTACCTTTCTTAAAGGTGGGCTTGTTGACCATCAACACATGATTATCCTTTTCGATGTCCACTTCCGCGGCCTTCAGCTTTGCGAAGATCTCGGTGATCGTATCAGTGGAACCAATCTGATTATGAGTCACTACAAAACTTTTATAGCTGGGAGGGAGTGATTGCAGAACCCTGTCAATCTTGAGCTCCTCTGGAATCGTGCATTCCAGTTGCTCAAGGCGTTGAGTGTAGCCCGTCATCTTAATGGCGTGCTCACTAACGGAACTCCCTTCCTCCATCTTGCAGTTAAAGAACTTCTCAGAGATCTCATATCTCTCGAGCGGGCTGAGTGCGAAACATGGTTTTCGGGTCTTGAGAATCTCAAAGGGCCGAGATAGTCTTCAAAACGATTTTGAAGTTCGGTTCCATAACAAACAACATGGTGCTCTTAATCACACCATAATCATCTTTGCGCCGATCGATAAACAACTTTTCATCACCGGTAGCATCTATAGGCGTCACCTAGCGCTTTCTCAAGGACATAGTCCTTTTGTCCGCCAATGAGAATGATTCTCGAACGCGAACCATTTGGTGAAGTTAGACCCATTGTTTCTAAGCTTTTCTATCTCAGAAAAACGTTGAAGTTGAAGTTGGACTTGGCCATGTGATCTACGATTTTGCAAGTACAATTTAGACTATGTTCATGATAAATAGTTCAACTTAATCAAATTACTAGATGAACTCCCACTAAATTCAACAACCCTCAAGTTGTTTAGTGAACACGATCCAAATTCACCACACCTAATCTGATCATCACGAGAAGAGATGTGGTTTCAATGGTGGACAACAAAGTGTCGATCATATCATTCATATGACTCATGCTTAACCTTTCGGTTCTTGTGTTCCGAGGCCATGTCTGTACATGCTAGGCTCGTCAAGTTAGACCCAAGTATTTCCGCGTGTGAAAAACTGGCTTGCACCCGTTGTATGTGAGCGTAGAGTCTATAGTACCCGATCATCACATGATGCTTGGACACGACGAACTTTCGCAACGGTGCATACTTGGGGAGAACACAGTTTTTATCTTGATCTTTAAGTGAGGAATCATCTTATAATGCTACCGTCGCGATCTAAGCATAATAATATACATAAAAGGATAAACATCACATGCATATAACTTTATGTGACATGGTATAGCCAATCTTCGCGCAATGATCTCCATCGTGCTCCGCATGATCTCCATCACTCCACCATGATTGCCTCCACTACGAATAGCAACTACAACTATTGCTAACTACTTAGCGATAAAGTAAAGCTATTACATGGCGTATAAGAAGTTGACGCAGGTCATACACAATTATAAAGACAACCATATGGCTCCTGCGGTTGTGTACTCATCGACATGCAAGTCGTGAAACATTACAAAACATGATCATCGCATACATTATACACATCACATCTTGGGCCATACCATATCACAGAACACTCCAAAAAAACAAGTTAGACGCCTCTACTTTGTTGTTGCATGTTTTACGTGGCTTATGGGAGTAGATGCTAAGAACGATTCTTACCTACGGAAAGCCACAACGGTGATATTATGGTTGCCAAACTCCGTGTTAATCCCATGACAACTATAGTGAGAGAACGACATCCACCAACCGCATGTGTGGAACAAGCCACACGTCAAGTGCGGAGCCGGTCTCGCGAACGACGTCGCGTAAGGTTGGCCTGGACCGCTTCAATCTCACTATCCCGCGTCATAAGAAGAACACAAACAAGAGGCTTGCAACAGAAAACATCAACGCCCGCAACAACCATGTTGCGTTCTACTCGTGAAACACATCTACGCATAGATCTAGCTCTGATACCACTGAAGGGTTTCGCGGCATAGTAAATCAAAATTTTCTACGGATGCGAACAGAGGGAAGCCAAGATCTAAACAAAGAGATAGATTGAATTATATCTTCATACCCTTGAAGATTCGCACAGCGGAATGTTCGTCGGAACGTGGGTGATGTAGTCGTACTCGCTTCTCCTCCTCGCGATCCGATCCGATCTAGCACCACAAGTGGCGGTGCCTCCGTGAGATGCACACGTGCAGCACCTCGACGTCTCCTCCTTCCTTGGTCCAGCAAGTATGGTGGAGATATGGGTTGGATCTACAACGCGACGGCGCGGTGCAATTGGTGGAGAATTTCTGCAGCAGGGCTTCGCCTACAAGCAGTCGGGAGGGAGAGAGGAGGGCAGCAGGGCGGCTAGGGTTGGAGGGGAAGGTGTGGGGGGTTGGTGCGCCCCCACCCCTCTTTATATAGAGGGGGCGCAGCCCTAGCCCCTCCCCCAAGCCCAAACCGGCGGCCCCAAAGGATAAGGAGTGGGGGGCAAGGAAACCCCCCTTTCTAGAAGGTCTATCTCGAGTTTAAACCTCTCTTGGCCGGCTGGGCCCTATGGGGCCTTGTGCCCCTAGACCAATGCGTCCAGGGCAATCCCTCATAGACCCATGCCCCCTCCCGGAAGGTGGGGCCACGTTGGTCCCCTTCTGGAAGGTTCTAGAAGCTTCCGGTACAATACCGATTAACCCGGAACAATTCCGAACTCCAAAACTGCCGCTTATATGAATCTTATTCTCGGACCACTCCGAACCTCTCGTGATGTCCCGGATCCCATCCGAGACTCAACAAAAACTCATAAACCAATTATCCAATCTATCCTAGCCGAGACACGTTAAGTGTGTGACCTGCGGGTTCAAGAATATGCGACATGATCTTCTATCAATAATCAACAAAGGGTCCGAAACCCATATTGACTCCACATTCATCGATGATCATATCGGATGAACCACGATGTCGATTCAAACAATCCCATATATATATTCCTCTGCTCGCGATATTTTACTTGCAGAGATTCGATCGTCGATGCAGTCATACCTAGTTCAATCTCGTTCACAGCAAGTACTTTACTCGTTCCGTAATCCGATATCACTTTGTGATTAACTCCTTAACCACATGCTTGCAAGCGGTGTTGATATCGATTACCGAGTGGGCCCGAAGTATATCTCTCCGACTTGGGAGGGACAAATCCCATCTCGATACATACAACCCAACAGATACTTTCCGATCACCTGAGAGACACCTTTGTGATCACCCTCTCATAGGATGACGTTTGATGACCTCAAAGCTTTCTTCCGATACTAGGGAGTTTTATTATCTCATGGTCTAAGGAATACAATATTTTACATAAGAAAAGCTTCGCAAAGACGAACACGATGACACGATCTAATTGCTTCGCTTAGTTTGGGTCTGTCCATCATATCATTCTCCCAATGATATGATCTCATTATCAATTGACAACTCATGTCTATGGTTAGGAAACCTTAACCATCATTGATCAATGAGCTAGTCCATAGAGGCGTACTAGGGACAGGGTGTTGTTCACAAACCACACAAGTATTAAAGTTTCCGCTTAATAAAATTCTAGCATGGAATATAAACATTATCATGAACAAGAATTATAATAATAACATCTTTATTATTGCCTCTAGGGTATAATTCCAACAGATAGTCGATATCCCGCCGGCTCTTCCAAAGAGACCTTATGACAAGACCAATGAGGAAACTAACGCGGATGTGGCTGCCCAAGTTAAGGCACATTTTGCACCCAAAAAGCCTGAGCCAAAGCCGGTATATAACTGTTATCGCCATATTTTGGCCAAAGACGGAGATGGGCCGTGATCAAGATGGGCCTGGAGATACGTATATTCAACGTGTTGTTGAATCGGCCTTGTGCGTGGATTTGGGCTAGATTGCCCGTGTATCTTGTATCATAGTAGGTTTCGTTTCAGTTTAGGTAAAGATAGAGTTGTAGAGTTATTCCAAAGATAGAAAGTCTCCGGACTATAAATATGTACCTAGGGTTATCAAGAAAGGAGGACAATCACGTTCACAAAAAACACAATCTCGGCGCATCGCCACCCCTTGTTTCTAGGGTTTCTTTCGGGTAAGTGTCATGCTTGCGATCTAGGCAGTATCTTTACTTATGCGTTATTTGGTGTTACTCGTACTGAAGCCTTTTTGATGGTGAGTAACACTACTATCATAGATTTGTTGAGGCTAGCATCGGTGCTTTTCGTTATAATTGTTTATGCTACCTCTAGTTACCTCGCTACCTTTGCACCTTTTCCCGAGTGCAAGGGTAGCATCTTGCTTGATCTTTATTTAGCTGATTCGATCTGTTATGGTTGTGCCTTGCTCACCAAGGTTTAGTTTGATATCTACGTAGCCAGGCCTTACAAACGGGTTGAACGATCCAGTGGTACGTAAGGACGTGGTTTGCTAGTTCTAGAGAAGTTGTTCCGGTAATTGACTTTACGTTGGTTGTTAGGCCTCCTCTAGGGTTAGTTTTTCTATCATCTTTTGTATCTACTAGGCTCAATTACGTGTAGGACGTTCCAGTTACGTGGTGAAAACATTAAACTGTCGTAGATCGATTTAACTTGTAATGATCAAGCAAAACCCCATGTTATCATAAATCTAATACAGAACCATGGGATAATCGGCTCTAGGAGCCGATCCACAGGGAAACCTGGGAGCCGGTCACGGCTCGAATTTTACGTATACTTGTTTACCATGCAGGAAATCAATCGGAGCAATCCTTCACCTTCCTGACCAGGTATAGGTCAGGTGCGCATCTCGAACCAAGCCGGACGTGTGCGAGTTTTTGGCCGTTGCCCGAGGGACCAGGGCCCACCAGCAGTCCTGGGAGCCTCCCGGCTCTTCGTGTTGCTCGTCGCTGCTCGCCGGTGAGTTTTGGCAGGCAACACATTCTGGCACGCCCGGTGGGACAATCAACAACATCTGCATCAACATCCGACGCTGAGATGGGGGACAGACCCGATCCACGTCTGACGATCTGCCTGAAGAGCACAAGGCCAAGTATGACGAGATCAAAGCTCTCTTTGAAGCCGATCTCATCGGCTCTTTTGAGAGGACCCGTAAGCATGGCATCAAGTGGAGGGGGTTCTCACCCGAGGGTGCTCTTGATGAGGTGGATCTGTCTGTTCCTTCAGAGGAGCGCACCAGAGCTCTGCGACAGGACGTCAACTACATGGTGGCTCATTCTCTTCACCGCCATTCTGAGAGCCTGGTTAACGCTTTTGAGCGGATCGCAGTTCGCGTAGTTCAGGAGATCATGAAACATCAGTATTCTCCGACGGGGCCTACTCTGGGGACTCACCAGGGAGAAAGACCGCTCCAGGCCAGGCCACCACTGCTATTCACACTTGCAGCTCCGGAGCCGCCAGGGGCAGCCGCGTATGTCGTCTACAAGGTCGGAGGCGACCCAGGCGATTGCCAGTTCCTGTTTGAACCCCCTAAAGAAATCCCACACGGATATGTGTGCACTTACGTGTCGGACTGCAATTACCTGACACGCACCAACCAGATTGCAACCGCAGGGATTTCCGCGGCAGGAATTCCTGGAGCTGGGGTTTCAGTAGGCGTTCCTGGGGCAGCGATGCCCGGGATGGACGCCGACAAACAGGCATGGCTAGCCAAGTATGCCACTGGAACGAGTCATGAGAATCTAGTCCCTACAGCTCACACAGTGGAGCAAATCCGTACCATCCTGAGAGACCAGTTCGGCTTCGTGCCGAAGAGAAGGACAATCGGCTATTCAAAGCCGTACCCCAATGAGTTTGATCTGATCCCGCTGCCTCCCAAGTATCGGCTCCCTGAGTTCTCAAGGTTCAGCGGATCGGAAGGATCGAGCTCGATCGAGCACGTGAGCCGATACCTGGCACAGTTGGGCGTGGTTTCAGCATCGGATCAGCTGCGCGTAAGGTTCTTCGCGCAATCTCTGACAGGACCAGCTTTTGGATGGTACACCTCGCTACCACCTGATTCGATTCAGACCTGGAAGCAACTGGAAGACCAGTTCCACACTCAGTATCATTCAGAGGCTACCGAGGCTGGCATTGCAGACATGGCTCAGGTGCGGCAGAAGCGAGGAGAAACTGTAGCCGAGTATATCCAGCGCTTTAGGACCGTCAAGAACCGATGTTACTCGGCTGCTTAATCGAGAAAGAAGCATCGAGCTAGGTGTTGGGTCTCAGCACCCATCAAGGATCCGGCTTTCGTAGAGTACAACTTCGTTGGCGCACATGGCCGAAGTCGACAATGTATGAACAGCGCCACCGAGTTGTACCAAGACAAATTCAAGCGTCCGATAGGCCTGGTCGATGCGTAAGAAGATGATCCTACACAAGACCAGGAATTGGCCGAATGAATGGGCTCGGGCAGATCTGTATCCTGCAAATGGGTGAAACCGCAAGGGCTCGCAAAAGGGTTCGACTGATGTGAGCAAAGCCGAGCAGATATTCGATTCTTGAAAGAAAAGTACCGAGGTTACCCGAAGGCCATAAAATCCCTACGGCTCAGGAAATGCACGGGAGACCATACTGCAAGTGGCATCATTCGTTCACCCACACCACCAATGATTGCAAAGAGCTACGTCGCCAAATCCAAACGGCGATAGAACAAGGCCGTCTGATCCTTGGGCAGTTCACCATGAAAGTGGACACAAACCCATTTCCCGGCGTCAACATGGTAGAGCTCAGTTGCTCCGCGAGGCGTCAGCTGGATTTCTCGTTCGGTGTTAATATGGCAGGGTCTGGGTACCACCATGACACGTACAAGGAGGAAGGTGGTTGCTCTCGGGGCAAAGAAAGAGAGGAGGCTGGTCCATGCGACCGGCCCAGCCACAATGACAGGCGGTATTTAACAGAGGAACAGGTGAGGAGAGTGCGGTATCAGAAGCCACATTCCACGCATCTCCTTAACAAGTATGAGTGTCAGTATGACCAGCGGCGCCGGCGCGATAGAGACGACGAAGGATATGAGCACCTTGCTAGGGGACCGTCAAAAGAAAAGGAAGGCGCAGACAAACATTGGGATTGTCCTTTCTTCAAGTATTGCTGGGATGCGGGAATGAGCCGATTGCCTACAGTCGACAACTGCCCGGAATGCGGACAGCAGAAGGAGGACACGAGGCCAGTTTCAGTGTTCAAACGTCTAGGGCCTCTCCCACCTCGGCCGTTAGGGGAGTCCGCTCGAGCAAAAGACCTCGAGAAGCCAAGGGATGACAAAGAAGAAGAGATATCACCGCCAAGATGGTGTCCCGACGGACTCGACATACCCAAAAGCGTAGAGTGCAGCGGCTGCGTAACTTGAGGAAGTCAAGCCAGATTCCACGCTTTAAAGAAAGCACGGCCCGATCTGGCCGTTAAAGTGAGGCAGACCTTGGAAACGGAAGATCGCCCGAGAAGGAAGGAGTGGCGCCCCAAACCGGTAAAAGCCGATGCAAAGACATCGGCTGGCACAAACATGGTGTTCATACTTCCATCAGAATTCTGCGCGCCAAGAACCAATGAGCTACCAGTGGCACAGTTCGACTGCGGCCCACGGCCGGTTATCTTTGAGAAGCCACGTGAGAAGGGTTACAAACATCTGAAAGCCCTGTACCTACGAGGTTACATCAATGGGCAACCTGTCAGCAAGATGTTGGTCGACACCGGAGCGGCAGTCAATATCATGCCATACTCCATGCTACGACGTTTGGGACGCTCCACTGCAGATCTGATCAAAACCAACGTCACGTTGAGCAACTTCAACGGTCAGACTTCGGAAACGCAAGGCGTACTGAACGTGGATCTGACCATGGGTAGGAAAACCATACCCATGTCATTCTTCGTCGTGGACAGCAAAAGCACCTACGCTGTCTTGCTAGGGAGAGATTGGATTCACGCGAACTGCTGCATTCCATCCACGATGCACCAGTGCCTAATACAATGGGATGGAGATGAAGTGGAGGTCATCCATGCAGATGATTCTATCGAGATCTCCATAGCGGGCATGAACGTCTGGGAAGCAGAAGACCAAGAGCCGATCTCTGGAATCAGTCTAGACGGCTGTGAGCGCATTGAAGCTACAAAAAACGGGGTGAGGCTGGTCTTATCCACTGGCCTTACAGAGTAGAAAAGTCCACGATCATCCGTGGTACGGCCGATCCCTGCGATCGGCCACAAAAAATAAAAAGCAGCAATCATGCGACAAGCGGATTACGTAGTCGTAGCAGGGAGATGCCCTGCCATTGTAAAACAATAAGGTGTAAACCATCCTTGACTAATGCAATCAAAAAGGGGGCCGATTCAGGCAATCGGCCCAAATTATTTTTGTTATCCTCACCTACCGTTTGCCCTGTGTTTAGCATCGATTTGACAGGTGACGGAAAGCTAGGGTATGGGTTTACATCCGCTGATGAACTAGAAGAAATCGACATTGGTCCTGGGGATAAGCCACGACCAACATTTATCAGCAAGAAGTTAGATCCGAGTATGCGGGGTCCTATGATAGCCCTGTTGAAAAAATATCCAGACTGCTTCGCCTGGGACTACACAGAGATGCCTGGGTTAGACAGGAGCATCATTGAGCATCGACTCCCGCTTAAAAAAGGATTTCGGCCATTTCAAAGAAATGAGCACGATGATGAAGGCGAAATTCGGAAGAAGTCAAGAAGGAGGTCGAGAAAATGTTGACCAAGTTAATCAGGCCATGCGGGTATCTTGAGTGGATTTCTAGTATCGCACTGAGAGAAAAAGGATGGCCGTTGGCGTGTTGCCATAGATTTTCGGGATCTCAACAAGCTACCCCAAAGGATGAGTATCCGATGCGGTGTGAAACGTTAATCAATGCAGCGGTGGTCATAAAATCTTGAGCTTCATGGATGGCAATGCGGTTACAACCAGATTTTATGGCTCCGAAGACATACACAAGACGCATTGAGTCCCGGTCGGTGGGGTTGTTTGAATATGTAGTCATGACGTTTGGACCGAAGAATGCGGCGCCACGTACCAAGGGCCATGAATTATATTTTCCATGATCGATCGGCAAGCTGGTGGAAATTTACATCGACGACGTGGTGGTCAAGTCCGCTCAAAGACAAGGACACTGGACGATCTGCAACGCGTCTGGACCGAACAAGAAAATTCGACTACGGATGAATCCAAAGAAGTGTGCCTTGGGTGACGGTCGGTTCTTGGGTTTTTGGTCCATGAACGCGAATTGAGATCGGCCTGAAAAGTCGGGAGGCGGTCACGAACAATGAAGCCACCCACCACAAAGAAAGAACTGCAGTCTCTCATCGGCAAGATCAACTTCGTCAGAAGATTCATCTCTAATCTGTCAGGAAGGATAGAGCCGTTCATGGGACTAGTGAAAATTAAATCTGACGAGGAATTCCGCTGGGGGGCAGAACAACAACGAGCCTTCGACGAGATCAAAGAATATCTGACAAAGCCGCCAGTGTTGGTTCCACCGCAGCCGGACAGACCGTTCTACATTTACTTGTCAGTAGCTGACACGTCCATCGCCTCGGTCGTGGTGCAAGTTTATGATGGGCTGGAGCGAGTCGTATTTTACATAAGCAGAAGGATGCTGGACGCAGAGACAAGGTATCCTAATATCGATAAGTTGTGCCTCTGCCTGTTTTTCACCTGCACCAAGCTGCGCCATATTTTGCTATCAGCAGAGATTGTCATCATATGCAAGTCAGACGTCATAAAGCACATGCTGTCGGCTCCTATGTTGAAAGGCCGACTGGGCAAATGGATGTAGCATTATCAGAGTTTGACATCCGGTATCAACCCGCGAAAGCAGTTAAGGGACAGGCATTGGCCGACCTTATCGCTGAAAGGATCAACACTAATATAGCGGCCTTTGTCTATCTGACGTGGGCTATGTTTTTCGATGGATCGGTTTGTGACGATGGGTGCGTCGGCATGCTACTCGTGTCGCCCGGGGCAACATTTTCTTCTCCATCAGTTATCAGCCCTCGCACCAACAACGTCGGCGATGCGAGGCGATACGCAAGAATGGAGTTGCTCATCGGGCTGGAGCGAGCGGTGGAAATTTTGGAGACTCCAAGTTGGTGATTTCTCAGCTCACGGAAGAATACAAATGCGAGGCGAGTCCCTCTACCCATTATGGCTGCACCGCGGTGATGTACACAGTTACGGTACATAAACTTCACTGGATCCAGCGTTCGCGAATCCGAGACAAATGATCTTGCACAATGGCTTGGGCTACAAGGACGTAGCAGAGGAGCCGATGTTGTCAGTTCACGAAGAAGCGGATCGGAGAGCCGATATCTTCAACTACTTGAAGGATTCGGCTGGGCACCTAAGCGGATAAGGTACAAAGCCATGAAGTATGTGCTTATTGGGGATGACATGTTTACAGGACTCGGAGGGGTTATTGCTCAAATGCCTGGGAACAGCCGAGGCCAATCGGCTCCTACACGAGGTACACGAAGGCGCCTGTGGAACTCACCAATCAGCTCACAAGATGAAATGGTTGATCAGGCGATCAGGGTTTTATTGGCCCACCATGCTCGAGGACTGTTTCAAGTACTACAAAGGGTGTCAAGTATGTCAGAAATTTGGGAAAATTCATATGGTACCCGCGTCAGCAATGAACCCCATCATCAAGCCTTGGCCATTCCGAGGTTGGGGCATGGATATGATCGGCAAAATCAATCCTCCATCAAGCAAAGGCCACATGTGGATTTTGGCCATCACCGATTACTTCACTAAATGGGTGGAGGCTGTCCCGATGAAATCAGTGAACTCAAAGGATGTTATCAACTTTGTGAAAGAACATGTCATCCATAGATTCGGGATTCCCCAAACTATCACGACCGATGGAGGCTCGGTCTTCATTTCTCACGAGTTTAGAAAGTTCTGTGAGGACACGGGATCAAGTGATCGATCATCTCCATACTATGCTCAAGCAAATGGGCAAGCTGAAGCATCCAACCAGAGCCTCATCAAACTGATCAAGAGAAAAGTCGATGAGCACCCTAGGCGTTGGCACGAGGTTTTGTCAGAGGCGTTATGGGCTTATCGCATGTCATGCCATGGAGCGATAAAAACCTCGCCATACCATCTAGTATATGGACAAGAAGCCGTGTTGCCCTGGGAAATTACGGCTGGATCGAGACGTGTCACTTTTCAGAACGATCTAACAACTGAAGAATACGCAACCCTGATGAGTGACAGTGTGGAGGATTTAACCGAGCTCAGGCTGTGGTCACTAGAGAAAATCAAAGAGAACAAGGCCAAGGTAGCTTGGGCATATAACAAGAAAGTGAGGCCAAAGGAGTTCCACGTTGGTGATCTGGTATGGGAAGCTGTGTTGCCATTGGGGACTAAGGATGCAACATATGGTAAATGGTCTCCAAATTGGCACGGGCCGTACAGGGTCGATCAAGTTTTAAAAGGAAACGCATATATACTCGAGGAGCTGGACGGCGTAAAATTCCCAGTGGCGGTCAACGGTCAACATCTCAAGAAATATTTCCCAAGCATGTGGGATGATGGACAGTAAAAAGTGAGGGCCGATACATAAAATCGGCCAAATAAAAACAAAAATATATAGCCGATGCACGGTCATCGACTCTAGAGGTTGACATATGTTACAAACAGGTGCCAGTTTACACATACGAGCTACTGAAGAAATGCTTCGAAGGCGTGGAGGGCGTCAGCACGGACACGATCCACCTCGGCGATCTCGGCTTCGTCGTCTTCGTCCTTGCCCGTCACCAGCTGCTTGTTCAGGGCACGTATTTCCCCCAGATCGGTCTTCATTTGAGCTTTGAGGCTTTCTGCTTCGTCTTGAGAGCGGGCGATGGATTCTTCTTTATCACGAATGAGCTGTTTAGTCTCCCGGACCTTCTCTTCAAGATCTTCCAACTCCTTTTTCAAGGATGCGAGCTCGGCGACACTGACAGAGGTGTCAGTTTTGGCATCCAGAGACGCCTTTTTCTCGTTGAGCTGCTGGCATCTGTCTGCGATATTGGCTTTCAGTGGGAGTTGGGCGCGGCGCAGACTGATCCTCTCACGAGCTAGCTTCACCCTGGGCCCGTAGAAAGACAGGGTTACGACTGGCCAAAGCTTCACCTGCAATGCTACTGGGAGTTGGTCCTTTATTTCAGCCAGGACGCTCTTCACCTCCTCAGAACCCTCGATCAGCTCTTCGATTGGGGAGGACAGCAGGGCTTTGAGACGCTGAATTGAGGGGGAACAACCCTGGCTCGTGGTTCATCAGCAGCAACGGAGGGAGTTGGTTCGATAGATTCAGGGTCGAACGACAGCAAACCTGAAATATCACAACTCTGGCAGCCAGAAAAGCGTCAGTATACATCCAAACGTGTAAGGATGAGCCGAAAGAACCTAAACGTACCTCTCCTAAGATCGAGGGGATAGCCGATGAGGAGACCATCGGTTTGTGTGTGGTCGCTGACGGCTTGGCCAGAGTGGTAGCCGTTTCATCTGCACCTTCGGGGATTCCCAGATCCGGCGTCGGCCGCCCGCTTTCCATCGAAGACATCGATTAAATGCGCATGAAAGATGTTCTTAGCCGGTGTAAATAATCAGCAGACAAAAGGAAACAAGTAGTAAGAGTATGAAGGGTGGTGATTTTCGAAACCTCCTGGCTCGACGAAGAAGCTTGTAGTCCTTTGCGAGTTCTCTTGGGACCAGATTGGCCCGCCTCGTTGGCGCTCGGGCGGCGGGTTCAGAGCCGACCTTTTCCTGGAAGCCGATGGTGGTGAATCTGGCTGGTTCGGTGTGATGGTCCTCTCAGAATCCGTTGGGCCTAGTTCTCCTCGATTGGTCTGGGTATCCTCACTGGAGGTGTCTTCGGGAAGCTCGTAAAGAGGAGAACCCGATGGCGAGCATGTCTGCAAGAATGGAAGAATGACAAGGATCGACCAAGGCCTGAATTAGCTTACATGCGAGCTGTCTGGAGAAGGGCTCCGGCACCTCAAGGTCTTCCTAGCAGCTACCTTCCTCACCATCGTTCTGGTTTTAGTCGGAACTCGAGGGGCAGCTGACTTAGGAGCTGCTGGTTTCTTGGAAGCCGATTGTGGTGTTATCGGCTGTTTCTGCATTATGACCTTTTTCAGAGGTGGCGAGTTTTTGCAGAAGAGGACCACAGGAGCTGGCGGGAAGAACTCGAAGGGGGAGCCATCGCTGTGCGTAGGCTCAGGGCCATCTTGTTGCTGCAAAGAGCAAGAATGGATTAATAAAAGGATCAATTGCAAGCTGCACCAAGGAAATTTGCAGGTAGTGGTATTTGCAGGTAGTGGTACCTGTTCCACGGGGACGTCATAGTCAGCATCGAGCTGTTTCAGCAACGGTCCCAGAGCTCTCCTGAAGGCGTGAGTCTTCCACATCGACCACCAGTCTTCAAAGCCATCGGTTGATGAGGCAAAGGTGAGGTCGTTGGGAATTGGGATGGTCAGAGCATCAAAGAAGTAATAACACCTTTGGCTGGTGAGAGGATCAGGCAGATCGGCTCTGCTCTCCGTAAGGTGATGGAGAAAGAAGTGGGGAGCTACTTGTCCAAGGCCAAATTGGCGAGCCATTACGACTGGCTGGTAGAATTCATACCCAGGTTTGATTATTCTGTTGGACGTGCTCATGCCAACTGGAAGGAAACAGGGACGAATAACGGTGGAAAAGAGCTGCCGAGTGCTAGTGTCATCGGCAAAATTGTCCAGCCTGAAGGAGAGTGGATTTTCAAAGTGTTCCGATTCCTCCATGTAAGGGAAGAAGGTAGGGTTGTCCAGGCCTTGGAAGAAAGTGCTGAACCACTTGGATGCCTCCTGAGGGGTCAGTTTACTGCCTGGTAGTCGACACAAAGCTTGGCCATAGCTGGTGCATCGGATCTGCTTCCCTTTTACATCTGGAAAGGTGCAGCTCGCCAAAAGGGGGAAGTTTGGGATGTGATTTTGCAAATACAGCTGAGCCCATAGCTGAATAAACCACCAAGGACCACCTGTTTTGACTGCTATGCCAGAGAACAGCAGCTTGAGACATCAACTGGAGGTATCGATAGACTTCTCCAAGCAGTTTGCGAGGCCAAGTTGAGTACCTTTGGCCAGTTCATGGGCTAAGGAGAGATAGTTTTGGTTGGAGCAAGGAAGGCCACGAGAATATGAAATGCTCCGGCCGAAGTTGAGAAAGGTCAGTATGTTCTTTCTCCGAGACAGGCCTTTGTTTTCATATGGCGTTGGAGGTAAGCACCCGGCTCGTGCGATCTGTTTTGGAAGACAGTTTGTAGGGACTTTGGTCGGTTTGAAAGCGGAGGGGCTGGGTGATGTAACATCCGGACCGATGATCATCACCACGTCTAGCGAGGGTTGGTGACATAGGGCCATGACCGAACATAAAGCGTTCGAGCGTCGGACGAAGTAGCCGATGGTTTTCAGAAGGTTCTCATGTTTCTCAAGGGGAGACAATGATAGATGCAAGGCATCGGCTATTCCTGTGGTTTCCCATTGGGATTGGTAAGCCCTAGCTACCCTACTGAACCAAGAAACCCAATGTTCGGGGGGATTAGGCCGGGGCTAAAGTGATGGCCCAAGAGTTCAGATCTAGGTCTTGGCTTACGAAGGGGATTCTATTTGCTTCGCAAGAAATCAGATGGGCAGGACTAGAATCTGTACGAGGGCCAAGACAGAGGGAATTTGGGAGAGAAGGATGCGGCAGCAGGATGTCTGAAACCTAGAAAGTTTAATGGTGGGATAAAAGGCATTAATTCAGGTGTTCGCCATTAAATTCTAAACATCGCGTTCAGACTGCGAGGGGTAGGCGTACCTTCAGACCGGAGACCTCTGGATTGGTGTTGGACGATTCCGCCATCTAGTTTGCCGGCGAAGATGGATCTATGCAGTTAAGGATTGAGGGTTCTTGTTGCTGTGAGCTCGATCTGGTCGGTGGGCAATTGGAGATCTAGGTCGCCCTTTTTGAAGAGGGTCACAGGTTACCGTTCGAAACTAAGAAGTGGCCGTTTAGGTTTGCCTAAGTATGCGACTAAGTTTGACCTTATCAACATTTTTTGGGAAAGCCGATGTGCATCGGCTCTTTGAGCTATGGCTTGGTTGACTGTGTGAACGTAACAAGGTGAAAGCCGATACGTTGCTATCGGCTTCTGGAGCATCGACCTATTTTTGTTATCGGCAAAATTGGGGCGACAAAAGCAGTCTTCGAGAAATAGATTTTCATTCATTCAAAAGCTGATTGCTTACAAAAGGCTGGTTGATTACAAAAGGGAGCCTACTACTACTACTACTACTACTGGTTCCTAATCTAGGCCGAGGTCGTCGTCGCTGCCGTCGCCGCCGTCTTGTTCGCTGTCCTCAGCGCTGCTGCCGGCGTCGTCTTCGCTGCTGCTGCTGAAGAAGCCAGCGGGGGCCTCCTCGTCTTCGTCGTCGTCTTCGGTGTCCTCGCTGGACCCGGCACGGAAGCGCTTCGTCGGCGGGTACTCGTCAGAGGAGGTGTCCTTCTCCGATTCCTCCTTCTCGTCGGAGGACTCGATGCCGTCCCACGACCAGGCGTCGTCGCTGCTCTTCGCCTCCAGTTCCCCGTCAACGAGGAATCAGAGGCTCTCTCGCCGTCGATCGGGACGTCGTCCTCCGACCAGACGGCGAAATCAATCCTTCGTCCCACCATCGTGGGCGAATCTTATCTGCCGCCGTGGTGCTCTGGCGTCGGCTCTCGGTCATCTTTGTTGGAAGACTGGGAGGAGCAGGCGGAAGAGGAAGAGGCCATGGCGGAGGAGGAGGGTTTTCGGCGGAGGAAGAGGGTTTTCGCTCCGGAGGAAGATGGGGACTGAATCGCTGCTCGAATTTAAATAAGGGGAATAGTGGAGAGGCGGTTCAATGCCATAGCGGTTTCCCAGAATGTGCTGCCAAAATCGTCAAATCATGCACTGCGAAGGAGTTGAGAAGACAGGGCATCATGATGAAGGGGTAGCGTGACGATCCTGTTCTGCAACGCATTTTGTCAACGCGCAACCCAATACAAAAAAAAAGGGGGGGAGAAGGAAAAAACAGAGTGGTTTTGGAATTATTATTGCCAAAACCAGGGGGGCATGTGTTATCGCCATATTTTGGCCAAAGACGGAGATGGGCCGTGATCAAGATGGGCCTGGAGATACGTATATTCAACGTGTTGTTGAATCGGCCTTGTGCGTGGATTTGGGCTAGATTGCCCGTGTATCTTGTATCATAATAGGTTTCGTTTCAGTTTAGGTAAAGATAGAGTTGTAGAGTTATTCCAAAGATAGAAAGTCTCCGGACTATAAATATGTACCTAGGGTTATCAAGAAAGGAGGACAATCACGTTCACAAAAAACACAATCTCGGCGCATCGCCACCCCTTGTTTCTAGGGTTTCTTTCGGGTAAGTGTCATGCTGCCTAGATCGCATCTTGCGATCTAGGCAGTATCTTTACTTATGCGTTATTTGGTTTTACTCGTACTGAAGCCTTTTTGATGGCGAGTAACACTACTATCATAGATTTGTTGAGGCTAGCATCGGTGCTTTTCGTTATAATTGTTTATGCTACCTCTAGTTACCTCGCTACCTTTGCACCTTTTCCCGAGTGCAAGGGTAGCATCTTGCTTGATCTTTATTTAGCTGATTCGATCTGTTATGGTTGTGCCTTGCTCACCAAGGTTTAGTTTGATATCTACGTAGCCAGGCCTTACAAACGGGTTGAACGATCCAAAGGTACGTGGGCGTGGTTTGCTAGTTCTAGAGAAGTTGTTCGGTAATTGACTTTACGTCGGTTGTTAGGCCTCCTCTAGGGTTAGTTTTTCTATCATCTTTTGTATCTACTAGGCTCAATTACGTGTAGGACGTTCCAGTTACGTGGTGAAAACATTAAACTGTCGTAGATCGATTTAACTTGTAATGATCAAGCAAAACCCCATGTTATCATAAATCTAATACAGAACCATGGGATAATCGGCTCTAGGAGCCGATCCTGTGGAAACACGGGAGCAGTCACGGCTCGAATTTTACGTATACTTGTTTACCATGCAGGAAATCAATCGGAGCAATCCTTCACCTTCCTGACCAGGTATAGGTCAGGTGGCACGCCCTCGAACCAAGCCAGGACGTGTGCCGGAGTTTTGCGGGACGTTGCCCGAGGGACCAGGGCCCACCAGCAGTTCTGGGAGCCTCCCGGCTCTTCGTGTTGCTCGTCGCTGCTCGCCGGTGAGTTTTGGCAGGCAAAAATAACGAAAAAACCAAAAAGTGGGCTAAGTCCTTTCTTGAGCAACCATCCCATATATCGATGAATCTGGAATCAGACTATGACCGGGAGATTATTAAGCAAGCACAGAAGAAAAAAATCACAAGTGCAAAAAGCGGGAAGCAAGTTGCCTAGCTCGGAGCACAGAAGAATCAATTGGTCGCCCCGCTCAAAGTCATTTCAGACCTCGACAAGGCCTTCAGAGCTGAAATGGATATGGACATGCAAATAATGGACCCTAGAGCCCGTAATAATGCTGCACTTATGGGAATCACTATATCGGAGGCCAAAGCACTTGCTAACGAAGCAATTATGTCTCTTGGTCAATATTTAGGCTATGAAGATACGCCAGTGGGTCAGATAATACGGCAGTATGTCCAAGGGCAGCCTCTAGTCAGTAATGAGGAGCCCGCGCGTCTATCCACACATATGCGAAATCTGCATGAATGGTACATGTCGCAAGCAGAAAAAAGCATCATAAAGATTGGTTTCCGGTGGACGTTAGAAAGGAGCATCACTTCAAACCATACTCGATACAGGTTCAAATGACCGAACTGTTTCAGTTATACAACCAGCGCGTCCTCGACAAATCTATCATTGGTTGCTACTGTCTGTAAGTTATTTATTTCTATAATTAAGTTTGTAGCTTTAGCTCGTTCATTGCATTTAATATATTATCCTAACTATATATCCTTTTGTATGATGATATTATATTCCGCAGAATGAAGATGCTTGAATGCAAAAGAGCTAGAAGATACGACGTTGGGTCCATTGACCCACATATCATTAATGAATATACGTTAAAGAATCACCTCAAATACGTGGAGGAAGACCTGTCCAGGTTCTTAACCGAGCATAATTTTGTTAAGGAAATACTATTTCCTTACAACTTCAAGTGAGTGTTTATATCTTATACACATTTTATTTTTGCTTACTGGATGAGCTATGTATGTATGCTTATGTAAATGTCCGCAGATTCCACTGGATCTTGCTAAACATTCAAGTTGACAACTCCCTAGTTGAAGTCCATGAATCATTAAGTTGGGACCAAGAGAAGTGGAGCGACATGAAAGCAATGCTCCATAAGTAATTTCAATCATTATCGCATTATATCGTCCTCTTTCATTTATTTCCTGATATCAAGTAACTAATAACTCCTTTGTTCATTTTCTTTGACGAGCAGGTGTTGGACACGGTTCAGACAGAAAATACCAGGTCCATTCAAAGAGGAGCTAACTTATAAAATGGCGAAGAGTTTACAGCAGCCACCGGGAACTCATTTATGTGGATACTACGTCTGCGTCTGCGAGTACATCCGCGAGTTGACCAGTGAGCGAAAAGTTGACTCACATTATATTTATGATTTGCGAGAGAAACTAGAGTCAGACCAACGTATAAGAGCAATTCAAGAGGAGTTAGCGGAATTTATGATGAAGGAAGTCCTTGATGTACATGGAGAGCATTATGCGGATGACGTGGAACTCGATTTGCCTTAGTCATCTCCATGTAGCTCATATGATATATATATTCATCAATGACCATGTAATTTCAAAACATTTCTTCCTTTTGATATGATTGATTATATGTATGCTTACAAGGGATCGATTAATTATATAAATGCATCGACGTGTAGTGTGTATGTAGTAGCTTATAATATGTATACTGAAATATATGTTTGTTATAGTGAAACACAAAACGAAAAAGAAACAAAATGGCAAAAAAAAAGAAAATACACAATCTCTGCAGAGAAATGTGTTCTCTGCGGCAGAAACCTTTAGTCCCGGGTGTTACAACCGGGACTGAAAATTCCGCCTCGCTGAAACAGCCACGTGGTCGATCATCGGCCGTTCTGAGCAGGACTAGAGGGGCTCTAATCCCGTTGCATGATCCCGGACCAAAAAGCCCGTTGCGGCCCGGGACTAGAGACCTGTTTTCCACCGGCGCATGTATAATTATTGTACCGTGCGTACATTTCCAAAAGGCGGACCGTACGGTTTTCAGTGGGTTCGTTTGGACTACGCATCCAAACAGTACCGTGGAATCCCGGCAGTCCATGTGTTTATGTTTGGCAAAGTTTGCAGGAGAGAGCGTACACCGAAGCAAAAGTGGCGCATTAATTACGATGAATCACATGTTAGTGACAGTCAACCAGCTGCTCATATGCACAGAACAACTTGCTACGTCTCTATTTATAGCGCAAATACCACGGTAGCACCATCCTCAGCTATAGGACTAGAAGCTCCGGTTTACACATCCTCACCAGACCTACCTGTTTATCGGCAATAATGAAGCTGGGGTGTTCTCCCCTTCTTCTCTACCTTTCGGCGGCTTTGTTGCTGACCACGGCCGATGTAGCAGCAGGCCAGCGTCCCGGCTGCCCGTCGCAGTGCGGCGACGTCGACATCCCGTTCCCGTTTGGCATCGGCGACCAGTGCGCGTTGCACAGCGGCTTCAACCTCAGCTGCACCACCGTCAACGGCACCACGAAGCCTTTCGCGGGGATTGTCGAGGTGACCAATATCTCCGTGGCTCACGGCACGGCTTGGATGAACGCCCGCACGTTGTCCTGGCGGTGCTCTTTCCCATCCACGGACGGCACGCAGACGCAGCACTTCGATGGATCGTTGAACCTCACCTATACACCTTACTGGGTATCGGAAGTGGAGAACAAAATAATCGTCATCGGCTGCAATACTCTCGCTTATATGATGAGCTCCTCTGTAAGTATCTTTGACTTTTCCCCTATACGCAACTGATCCCAGTGAGAATATCTGCAAAAGCCTACGTAGATATCAATAGAGTAAACATACTCAGCACTCAGCTCCATATTCATTAGAAACTGAAATCTATAGTAAGAGTTCTCAATTCATTACATATCCCTCACTACAGTGGCGGAGGCAGGATTTGAGCAAGTCCCAGGCCAAAAATTGAGGGCAAGAAAAAACCACTGATAAAATTGGTACGATTGCAAAAATAAATATACGAATCCAACTCCGTACATAAGAGATGGCAAAAAAACTAAAAATAGTGGTGCGGGGACACATAGGATGGATATATGATTTCAACTTAGTTTAATGATTTAGATTTGCTGATTGGTTTGGTGTTGAAATCAATGGGTACAAATTATCTTCTATTCCTAAAAGATGAAATTGGCAAACGAGAGAAACAGTACAATTACAAATCAATCCAATTTACCCTAAAAAACAAATCAATCCAATTGAACTATTGAAGAAATTACACGGTTGAGGCCTAGACGGGGAGCTGCAACCGAGCCAAAGATCTCACGAGAAGGCAGAGCTGCAGCAATCAGACGCTAAATTTTTAAAATAATATATTTTTTTTGTCAATTTTATAAATAGTACACGAAATCCAAAAATTGCAAATCTAACGGACCGTCGTCCGTTGAAAAGACGAAGGCGGTGGTTCGTCTTTTGAAAAGACGAAGGGGTGGTTCGTCCGTTCAAAAAACGACCGACCACGCCAAGCCAACATGTGAAGAACATGTCCATCGTCTTTTCAAAAGATGAATCATCCCCTTCATCTTTTCAAAAGACGAAACCCCCATTCGTCTTTTCAAAAGACGAACCACCATATTCGTCTTTTCAACGGACGACGGTCCGTTAGATTTGCAATTTTTGAATTTCGTGTATTATTTGTGAATTGAATAAAAAATGTATTATTTAAAAAAAATTAGCGCAATCAGGCGGTGTTGGCCGACGCCCGAAGGGGTCACCTGGTGGAAGGCGAGCAGTGACCAGTCTGGCTAGGCGGGCCAGCGGCGGCAGCGCAACAACCCAGCCGAGCAGCGGGGTGCGTGGACGTAGTGGAGAAGAACAGTGCGACGGAGTCCGGACTACCAAAGTGACCGACGGAGAGAAGCAGAGAGGCGTGGCGGCAGGCAGCAGGGCAGACAGATTGAGGAAGGAGCGATACAGAAGGGCCTTGATTTGATCGCTTGTCTCGTTGTTGATTTCAGTCTAATCGCTGTCATGGATCAGAGATAATGGGCTATACTTAGGATGTGCCCCGTCTAGTAAAAAAAAATCACAAGAGTAGTAGGCCAGGAAATATGCCGCGCCCCGGGCCATGGTCCTGGTTGCTCGGGTGTAGCTCCGCCCCTGTCTCACTACATCGTCGGCATAGCTCTTTAAAACAAAATTGATTGGTCTGTGCCGACGGCTAGGCTGTTGGCGTAGGCCTCTAGATTCGTTTTCTATTTAATTTTAGTCATAGCTATTTTTCCTTTTACCTCATTAATTTTAGAAAAATCATAACTAAATCATTCTAATTTACAAAAATATAAATAATATATCAAAAATTTACAGAAAAATAAGATCTATCTATTTAAACTCAAATATTACACATTTGTAAATAAAAATTAAGTGAAACATAAAACATTATATATAGTTTAAAACGGGTATTAAAAATTCAAAAACGATCCAAACAATGCGAAACCTTCGCGTGGTGTCATATTATGTGACATAGTTAGAAGGAAAAATATCAAACTTAGTATATTGATTATGTTTCAAAAAACCTTCACAAAATGACCTATCTCATTCGAGGTTTTCTGGCTTTCGGGTCAAATGACCAATGTTATGGCTAGAATAAAGACATAATTTATGATAATGTGTCCATATTGTGCATACATGTGCATCATGAGATGACAAACAATGTTTCAGGAGGAAGTTTTCCTTTTCGTCGCACCAAAAAGCAATTTTCTGAATGCAAAAAACGGGCGGTTTTGTGAAACAACCACCAAATGGCTAATTCAAAATGTTACCACCATATTTTTCAAAAATATTAGACCACCTTATATGAACAATGTCCTAATAAGGAGTTTATCAAACTTTTCCGTCTATCTCTGATGGAAAAGACAAATTCGTGCCAAATCGGTAGAAAGTGGGTCAGATATAAACTACAAGTACATGATCGGATGCTCATGATTTTTTACAAAAATCATTTTTAAGTTCATAATATGATGTTTTATGAGAGATCCACTTCAATTTTAGAGAGTCTCATCCCCGAGTTAAGAATCTTTATGCCCGCCCTTCGACAAAGTTTAACGATAGTTTAAAACGGGCATTAGAAATTCAAAAAGATCCAAACAATGCGAAACTTTCGCGTGGTGTCGTATTATATGACATTGTTAGAAGGAAAAATATCAAACTTAGTATATTGATTATGTCTTAACAAAATCTTCACAAAATGACCTATCTCGTTAGAGGTTTTCTGGCTTTTGGGTCAAATGACCAATGTTATAGATAGAATGAAGACATACTTTGTGATAATGTGTCCATATTATCTATACATGTGCTTCATGGGATGACGAATAATGTTTTAGTACGAAGTTTTCTTTTTCGTCGCATAAAAAAGCCATTTTCTATTTTCTAAGTGCAAAAAACGTGCTGTTTTATAAAGCAACCACCAAATGGCTAATTTAAAATGCTATCATCATATTTTTTAAAATATTAAACCACCTTATATGGATAATGTTCTAACAGGGGTATCTCAAATCTTTCTTCTATCCCTGGTAAAAAGATAAATTCCTGCCGAATCGATAGAAAGTGGGTCAGATATGAAGTACATATACATGATCAAATGCTCATGATTTTTTACAAAAATCATTTTTAGGTTCACAATATACTGTTTCATTAGAGATCCACTTTAAGTTTAGCGATTCTCATCCCCGAGCTAAGAATCTTTATGCGTGCCGTTTTAAACGGGCAAATGAAATTATGATAAGAATTATGGCATAGTTTATGATAAGTTGATATTGATATCATATTTGGATTCCTCTCATTTTTTAATCAATTTAGACATATTATTTGTCAAATTCCGATTTAAAGATATTAATTATTATATATTAGATAAAAATACAAAAAAAATATTATATTTTAATTTGAATTTAGTAATATTTTTACTTATTCATTGTTCTTTACTTAAATAATTATTTATAATTTTAAAAAAATATAAACATGTGACATGATAATATAAGAGTTAACATGATTCGTATTATAGTATTGACAACAATGTATAAATTGCTTTATGGAAAAAGATTCTGAAGGAACGAGAAAGTTAAGCGTGCTGGGGGTGGAGTAGTGAGAATGGGTGACCAACTAGAAAGTTTGACTAAGACTAAAATTTAATCAATGATTAAGTGTAAATAGTATTAAAAATGTTCAAAGAGAGAGATTAACGAGTCAAACAATTTAAAGATAATTTTTAAAAAAAAAAATTATGTTAGGCTATGCCGACGGCCTGGCCTACAGCTCCAGGGCTAGGCCGTTACGAAACAGCCGTCGCCTGGCATCGTGGGGCCCGCTGCGAGCGCTATGTCGAGGGGGGGGGGTCCTCTATGCCAACGGCCAAGGCCTACGCCGAGAGGGATATGCGACGGCCACCATCGGCACAGGCTGTGCCGATGGTTGTGCGACGCTGTGCCGACGGCAGCTGACGGTCGGCGCATCGAATCTTGCGTGTAGTGCCTTACTAGTAGTAAATATATGCCCGTGAGTTTGCGACTGCTTGATTTTTATTGTGGCATGGCACGGTCTCGTGTAGGCCGTTTTTTTTTAACAAGGAAAGGGGTCAGAGGACCCCGAGAGCTGCATATCATTAATAAGCAGTGGGTACAAAGTGCAAACAGGCCTCTCAACAAACACTAACTAAAAAGCAGGCCTACTGTTTGACAAAAAGGATCCTGGAAAGAAATAGAAAAAGCAATCCAGTCTAGCATCCTCTCCACCGACGACGGGATTCCGACGCCGACCTCCAAGCACCTGCCACCGGGGACAAACCACTTGGCTGCGGGGAGGAACAAATCGCCGGCGAGGATCTCGGGAACAGGCCTCCGTCTTGGAGGTTGATGAATCACTGTCGAGGCAGCGACAAGGGTGACCATCTTGGCCACAGATCGTGACGACGAGCTTGTCGACCACGAGATGAGCTGTAGCGGTAAATACTCGACGGGAAGATAGATCTAGCTGCAGCGGTAAATTTATCTAGCTCTGTGTGAGCTCTTTTCGGGTACCCAGAGATAAATATGGGCTCTCTGATGGACGACTTTAAGCATGGTGATGACATCTGTTTGACTTGAAATTTGAGCTCCGGGTTGACGGAACTTGGAGATCAGAGGCAGTAAGGAGGAGGATTGGGGTGGGCGGCGGGTATGAGATGTGATCGAGGAACATGGATATTATAATCTATGCAAACAATGGCTAATCTCAAAAACTCCTCCGCAGCTGTCTTGTTCTGTCTAAATCAGAAACTACTAAGGTAAACTGTGGCCGTTTTATGAACAGGTTGATCGAGGTTCTCTGCTCCTCTCCAAATTGTCGCAGTATTCTAGATCTCTCTCCGTAACTTAATTTCCAAAAGGTCTTCTAGCTTCTGACTTAGATCAGAAATCAGGATCTAGGCGGAACTGTTTCATTTTAACCAAGACATTCATGTTAAACACCGTTCCATTCCTTCAAATCCACAATCCTCGCCAAGCTGCAACAGTCACAATATTAGAAGTAGGGGCTGCAAACGAGTGGAGTTCGAGCAATTTACAGTAGGCACAACTCAACTCGTGCTGAAATCCGAGCGAGCTCATACTGAGTCGGGTTAATGGTCAAGCTTTAGAAATGATTCAGACAGTCGACCTCGAGCTAGTTTCTGTTAGTTCTAGTCTAGCCTCGGTATATATACTATAAGGTGGAAACTCATAGATCTGTGAGAGAGATTGGAGAGTAGGGGTACTATCTGCGCCCTGACTCGACAAGCATGAGCCAGAGGAGATGCCGGAGCTAGCCCCGGAGCTACAGCCGTCGTCATTGGCCATAGGAAAGGGTCGACGGCGTGGGTGTGCGGTGGTGGCGGTGCTTCCCGTCGGCTCGCGCTAACCCTAGATCGGTAGGGGTGTAGGTGGGGTGATTGGCACAACGGCGAACCTCGTGACGCGCGCTAACTCCACAACTTTATATAGCGCGGCGACAGGGGCCCACCAACCAGATAGGGTTGGACGCCCCCGATCAGGGCGCGGATAGGGGCGTGACAGGCCGTTGGGCTCTGTCACGTTGAGATCTATCTAACATTCTCCCCCTAGATCTCGACTTTACGTTTAACTTTGTACTTTACTCGTTTCATCACAGATTAATACATAGAGCATGTTTTATCGTCTCAGCTCAATTGTCGATAGAATCAGACATCCACTATATACTTTTCTATTTTCAAACAAAACCTGTTACTTTTGGGCCTCTGTAGTCCAGGAGTCCTAGGCTTTTCATTAAACCCATGTCGGCTATGTGTTCCTTAAACACATTGGGTGGTAAGCCTTTCGTTAGCGGATCTGCAAGCATATCCTTTGTCCTTATATGCTCGAGTCTTATAGTTTGATCCTGGACTTTGTCCTTCACAACATAATACTTTATATCTATAGACTTTGTAGCATTACTCGACTTGTTATTGTGAGCATAGAATACTGCGGGCTTGTTGTCACAGTACATCTTTAGTGGCCTGCTGATGCAGTCAACCACTTTCAAGTCGGGTAGAAATTTCTTCAACCATAACGCCTGTCCCATGGCCTCATAACATGCTATAAATTATGCATACATCGTAGATGATGCAACTATCGACTGTTTGGCGCTTCTCCATGAAATAACACCTCCTGCGAGAGTAAAGACATATCCTGTCGTGGACTTTCTGTCGTTTTTGTCTCTCGCAAAATCTGCATCTGAATACCCTTTTATCTCTAGGGAATCAGATCTTTTATATGTTAGCATGAGGCCTTTTGTGACTTGCACATAACGCAAAGCTTTCTTTACCATTTTCCAGTGTTCTATGTCTGGATTCTCTTGATAACTACCGAGTATCCCGATGATAAAAGCTAAGTCAGGGCGAGTGCACACTTGTGCATATTGTAAGCTTCCAACAGCCGAAGCATATGGTACTGACTTCATTTGATCGATCTCATATTGATTCTTTGGATATTGGGATTTCCCAAAACTATCGCCCTTGACTATGGGAGCAGGTGTTGCATTACTCGCATGCATATTGTATTTCTTTAGAATCTTTTCACAATATGCTTCCTGCGACAGTCCTAACACTCCATTCTTTCTATCTCGGTGAATTTTTATGCCCAAAACATAAGAAGCTTCACCAAGGTCTTTCATGTCAAAATTTGATGACAAGAACTTCTTTGTCTCTAGTAGTAGGCTGACATCACTGCTAGCAATCAAGATGTCATCCACATACAGAATTAGGAAAATATATTTCCCATTTTTGAAATTTACATAAATGCAGTTGTCCTCAACATTCTCTTTGAATCCAAATCTTTTAATTGTATCATTGAACTTTAAATACCACTGCCTAGAGGCTTGCTTTAACCCATAAATGTATTTCTTTAGGCGGCATCCCATATGTTCCTTCCCCTCCATGAAAAAACTCTTGGGTTGTTTCATGTAAACATTTTTTTCTAAATCTCCATTTAGAAATGCCGTCTTAACATCCATTTGATGTAACTCTAAATTAAAATTTGCAACTAGTGCCATTATGATTCTGAAGGAGTCCTTACATGAGACCGGAGAAAAAGTCTCATTGTAATCTACCCCTTCTCTTTGCGTAAAGCCTTTTGCCACAAGTTTAGCTTTATACTTTTCTACATTCCCATTGGAGTCATACTTTGTTTTGTAGACCCATTTGCATCCTACTGTTTTGGCTCCTTTAGGAATTTCCTCTAAGTCCCAAACATTGTTGGAACTCATTAATTTCATTTCATCTTCCATTGCCTCCACCCACTTGGCTGAGTGAGGGCTACTCATGGCTTCTTCATATGAGGTAGGATCGCCCTACATATGAATTGTGTTGTAGACTTTGTAGATTTCTTTGGAAATGGCTGGTCTTCGTTTTCTTTTAGACCTTCTGAGTTCATCAGACTCTTGCTCATTTCTTGCCTCGGGTTCAGGCACATTTACAGTATGTGGCTGTTCTGGCTCCCTTTCGTGCTCAACAGTGGGTTCAGGTGGCTCCTGATGGACAGGTTCCGAACTTTCGCCCATTGTTGTCACGTGTGGAGTCACAACAGGTGTCGGCACCACAACCTCAGAGGTTGTAGATGGTGACACAACAAGTAGCGAGAAAAATGGCTCCTGAGTCATCGGATTAGGTGCATGCACCCTCTTCTCCTCAAGATTTTCCGAGCTATCGTGCTCCCCCTCATCAATTCGTCCTCCAAGAAGACTGCATGTCTTGTTTCTACAAACTTTGTGTATCTGTCAGGGCAGTAGAAACGATAGCCTTTTGATTTATCTGGGTAGCCAATGAAGTGGCAAGATACTGTTTTGGGGTCTAACTTTGCAATGTTTGGATTGAAAACATTTGCCTCAGTTGGGCTCCCCCAGACCCTCAAGTGGTTCAGAGAGGGGACTCTACCTGTCCACAATTCATACAGTGTTTTGGGCACCGACTTACTTGGTACTCTGTTGAGAATGTGAATGGCGGTTTTAAGCGCCTCCATCCACAATCCCAATAGGAGGGTGGAATAGCTCATCATGCTGGGCACCATATCCATAAGGGCACGGTTACGCCTTTCAGCTACTCCGTTTTACTGAGGTTCGCCCGGCATAGAATACTGGGCGACTATTCCATTTTCCTGCAGGAACCTTGCAAAAGATCCTGGTACTTGACCATATGGAGTATGCCGACCGTAGTACTCCCCCCCCCCCCCCCCCCCACGGTCAGACCGGACTATCTTAATTCTTTTATCGTGCTGATTTTCTACTTCAGCTTTGAAAATTTGAAATTTATCCAATGCTTTAGATCTTTCTTTAATTGGATAAATGTAACCATACCGGGAGTGATCATCTGTGAATGTTATGAATGAATCATAGCCATCCACACTTTTCACCGGAAACGGTCCACAGATATCAGTGTGGATTATTTCTAGTGTAGCTATACTTCGGTTTGCACCATTTTTTAATTTGTTTTACATACTTTCCTTTAATGCAATCTAAGCATTGCTCGATATCTGAGAACTCTAACGGAGGAAGAATGTCATTTTTAACGAGGCTTTCTATTCTTCCCCTTAAAATATGGCCTAATCTGCAGTGCCATAACTTCGATGAGTCAAGAGTTCGCTTTCTTTTCTTTTGTTCTTTGTTCGACAAGAGAACTTGTTCATTCACATCACACACAGAAAATACTTTCTCATGAAAAGATAATAAATAAAACTTGTCATGTAGTGTAGCAACACCCACACAAGTATCTTTCAACCAAATGGCACATTTGCCATGTCTAAAATAACACTCATACAAGTCTTTGTCCAAGCACGACACACTTATTAAATTTCTATGAATAGAAGGAACAAATAAAACATCCTTAAGAAAAAGAGTAAAGCCATCAGCCAGCTCCATAGGAATGTCGCCAATAGCCTCCACTTCTGCTTCAATCTCATTTGCCACTTTAATGAGTCTTTCTCTTTTTGGCAAAATCCTTGTCGAATGGAACTCCTGTAAAGAGTTGGCAACATGAACAGTTGCACCAGAGTCAATCCACCAAGTAGATTTAGAAAACTTTTCATACAAGAATTCATTTACAAAAGATACTATGTCTTTACCGTTTTTCGCCATTGTGGACTTTAGCCATATTGGGCAATCCTTTTTGTAGTGGCCAACCTTCTTGCAATGGTGGCACTGGTCTTTGTCCCCAGGGGTAGACTGCTGGTACTGATGTTGGTGCTGTAGTGCCCTTGCCATGTGGCTTGGAAGGTGAGCCACCATGGTTACTGTTGGTGAAGTTCCTCTTCCTATTGTCTTTCACGTAGTTTAAGGAACCACCGTGAATGGACTTAAGCCTTTCTTCCTCTTGAGAACACATCCCTATGGTCTTTTCAATGTCCCACTTTTCAAGGGACATGTTATAGTTGATGACGAAGTTCTCGAACTGTTGGGGAAGAGAGGCCATGACAAGATGCACCAGAAGAACAGGCTTGAGCTCGAGGTCCGCATCCATGGGCTTTAACTTAGCCGCCATGTTGGACATCCTCAAGATGTGCTCTCTAATGGCATGTGGCCCTCCCGTATACTTTTCTGTTACCAGCTGTTTTAGCAGCTGGGTTGCATACATCTTTGAAGAGCCAGTAAACTGGTTTACTGGCTCTTTATCTTTGCAAGGTACTCACCAACAGAGGCACACTCTTCAATTGAGCCCACTATTGTGTTCTCAATTGTGTTCTTGACAAAAGCCAAGCACTTCTTGTTTGCATTGACCCACTTTTGGTTGTCTATTGAGTAGGCCAGCTCCAAAGGAGCATGGTCTTTCTTTCTCTTTTCAAATGCAGCACTTTCCTCAGCATCACCCCTCACTGGGTCCTCAGGCTTGACTGGCTGTTTAGTATCAACAACTCAGTCCACCTCGGCGCAGACAAAGGCCAGATCAACTTTTTTCCTCCATTCGGAATAGTTATCCCCTCTGAGCAGTGGGACATCTTTCAGGCAGCTCATGAGGTTGAGACCTCCTGAAAACCACAAAAGATGTGAGATAACAAAAAAAAACCGTATGCATTAATCCAACGTTGGTATAAATTAAGTATGCAATTGTTTGTGTCATTTAAAGTAATATCACCGTTGGATAAAAATTAAATTAAATGCACCTTTAATACTCAATGAAAAAGATCATGATCATGTTAATTAATAACATTGGTCAATTAATAACATGGGGCACAATCATCTTTAATTACGTTGTCACATCTTTTAAAACAAAATTTAAACAAACGTTATTGCATTCAAGCAATTTAAAACAACTATTTGCAGCGGAAACAATATTACAACTTTCATAGAACTTCAAACTTTAAAGAAAAAATTCTGCATCTATTCCATTCTCTAGACAAATATTCTTGAAATAATATGACTAGAGAAATCTGTGTTAAAATTTGCTTAAAAAATAAGCAAAAACAATAAAAACAGCTAATAAAACAGTTCTATAAAAAAGAAAACAGAAAAAACTGTTCTGCTACGGCCTCCTGGGCCTTTTCCCTGAGCGGCTAGCAGCAGCCCAGCGGCCTGCTCGCCACTTGCAGATATCTGCCGCCGCCATGACGGCCTTTCGGCCGCCCGCTAGCTACCGCGCCTAGCTCTACGCTTGGCTTCGCTATGGTCCACATGACCAGTGACCAATTTGTTTCACGCCAGCTCACTTGGCTCGCTCGTCCGGCCCGCGCTTAATCGCGATCGTCCGTCTGCGTACCACTTAGATCCGACGGATGTGCGCTCTTCTCGCCGCAACAAAACCCCCGCGCGCAGCACCCCCAACTAACCCTAGCCCCCATTCACCCCCATCCGCCCTGCGACCCCCCAGCTCCATCTCTGGCGGCGCTTCTCGTCAGACGAGGTGAGGTGGCCGTCCCGCCCGGCGTCGCCGCCGACGGCGATCCCCTCCCTCTCCCACGTTGTTTCCCCTTCCCCCTTACTCTTCCTCTGCCCCATCCACCTCCCCTACCTCGCAGATGCAGAGAGGAGAGACGGCCAGAGCCACAACGCCTCCCTGCCCCCTTGCCGGCGGTGGGTGGACGCACGACCGTCAAGAGGCGCAGCGGCGGTGCCCCTTTGCCGGTGCTCGGCGGCGGCCGGTTGTTATTTTCTTTTGGGGATTTCGAATCGAGGTTTTGGATTTGGGGCTGTTCTCTTCGTGTTTTTTGCATACGGGTGGGATCTGGGAAAAAACTAGGGTTAGGTTTTTTGGATATTCTTTGGGATAGATCTATGGTTTGCTTTGCCCCCGAAAGGGTGTTTCTTCTTCTAGATGTCTCCCAAGGGAATGCCCATCTAGATCGAGAGGAATGGCGCGGCCATAGGGCAGGCGCTCTTTTGGATCTAGGGTTTCTCCTTTTGCTTTGATTTCTTTCTACCAAAAAAGGCTAGCAACTAAGATTGCTCTGATACCATTGCTAGTTCTAGTCTAGCCTCGGTAGATATACTATAAGGTGTGAACTCGTAGATCTAAGAGGGAGAGAGATTGGAGAGTAGGGTACTACCTGTGCCCTGGCTCGACAAGCATGAGCCAGATGGGATGCTGAAGCTAGCCCCGGAGCTAGAGCCGCCGTCATTGGCCATAGGAAAGGGTCGACGGCGTGGGTGTGCGATAGTGGCGGTGCTTCCCGTCGGCTCCCGCTAACCCTAGATCGGTAGGGGTGTAGGTGGGGTGATTGGCACAGCGGCGAACCTCGTGACGCGTGCTGCCAGCTCCCCACCACTTTAGGCGACAGGCCCACCACCCCATGGGGTAGGGCGCCCCCATCGCGGCGCTGGATAGGGGCATGACAGGCCGTTAGGCTCTGTCACATTGAGATCTATCTAACAGTTTCGAGCTAAGCAAGACAATGAAAGTTCCTATTTCTTACCATAGCAACATTATAGAAAAATATCATAAGTGTTGCTCCAACAAAACAACAATACCATAATTTTCTTCAAGGTAGATTGGCTTATTCTCTCTCACTCAAAAGACTTTGGCTGAAAACAATAGGAATCAAGTATATAGTACAATTCTGCCTTCCGCTTAATTAACCTACCAACTTTTCTTGCGTGTAGAAGAAGGAAAAAAATATCATCCACAAACATATAAGGTTACAAATTATCCTATTTCCTTTCAACATATAGCATAATCCTTGTACATAGTATACTATTATGAGCTGACAAGCTAAAATCGAGCGAGCTAGTGCTGGCTCAAGATCAGCTCGTTTTTCAGTCGTGTAGGATAAGATACTCATACTCAGCTCATTACTTTTTTAGTCAATCTTGAGTTGAGCTACCTGCTCATGACTCTTATCTCTTGAGATTTTCTTGTAGCCCTATTACAAATAAGGGTTTGATTAATTTTTAATCGATTGAGAATTAGCTTAATTTCAGTTAGGTGACATCATCGACTCTCAGATGTAACTCATGTTGCAACTCATGGCTAGAGCGAATCACAAAGCAAATATAATGGTTCAAATGATTTTTCTCAGTTTGTAACCCCACTCTTAACTGGAAAAATCCAAGTTGCAATCCAACATGTAACTCATAGATGCACAAATCTAATGCAAATATGACGGTGTAGGACTCGATTTAAGTTAACTAGATGATTCCCCGCCGCGGTGCTGCGGGAACATTCGCATACAAATTGTTGACACTATGTATTTTACCATGGAAAATTGAACTTACAGTTTCTAGGAGTTTTCTGTGAGAAGTTAAATTCAAAGTACTATCTTTGAAAGATGTAACTATACTAACATTGGCGTATATATTGTATTCATATGAATGATACAATAACAGTTCGAAAGAAAAAGTTCATTAACGACGGAAAAAAATTGTAACCTCAAACAGCTTCTCCTATTTGATCCGTCTATGAAGCACCTTCATTCATCATCTATTTTACATCTGGATAATGCAAGACATGGGCACTCATTCATCCTTATGAACATGATGTTTTGGCGTCATGTCACAAAAAGAAAAGAACAATGTGAGGCGTTATTAGTTCAACTTAGCTAGCGACCCAGACCTGTATAACTAAAAGCAAATGCAACATTTGATCTGTCCACAAGAATTATGTTTCAGTTAAAACTGAAAATCCTTTTCTTGCTCTAACATCGTCAGGTCCTGAAAACTTGACTATAAGAATGCTCCATGTACAAAAAAAAAGAGGTCAGAGGGAGCTGCACAAAAAGTGTTTGTTATGAGGTAAACATCAATTGTTCCTGATAACAAAATTACAGTAGAGTACAGACTTAAAAAAATATGAGCACTTGCTGGCCATCAACATCGATCCAAGAAAAGCTAGTAGTATGAAAATATCTTAGGATGTTTAGATAATTGTACCGGTGGTGTCAGTAGGGCCTTGCGATGGAGAGCAAATTCCAATGTAACTAATTCATTTAAGGGAGCATGCGACCAGCAAGAGTAGTAAAGTAAAAAATGCATGTGCTCAACCTATGTAAATTAAAAATTAAGGGACAGATGAGAGCTTGTGTACTGATGTAAGCAGGCATTGCTGTCTAGCGTGATGATTGTCACTTCTTCCTACTACTACATTCAGCAAGCACCACGCATAATTCAACCAAATCAGGTGGAGGGGCAGAAGGTCGAGGAGCTTCCGAGCCTGAAACCTGTCAGATTGAGGAACATATGTTGTGGGATTGAAAAAAAAGGGGATTAAAATCGGGAGCAGGAGGCTGCCAACGTGAAGACTACTGCAAGAGGTGACGATGCAAGTAGAGTGGTGTGGTTGATGCTGATGGCAACACAACTTGGTTTTTAACCTGGATGGCGGCAGCACAGTTAAATTTATACTCGATGGATGCATTTGACGGCTTCATGAGCATATTCAATGCAGGCACACTGACATATTCAGGAAACTTAACAATTAATTATGCCAAATAGGAAAATAAATAAATTTTCTTATTTGAGAATGTCAAAGCTAAGAGAAATCACTGGAACATACCAATCTTGGGATACTTACCTTAAGTTTCAGAAACATAGATGCGAAGTAATCAGTAGATTTATCTTTGAAATCAGCACTCAAAATCCAATTGTAATCGCACCAATTCAGTGGAGGCTTGAGCGAGTAACACATATAATCCAATGAAAATCCAACCAAATCGGAGGAGGCAAAATGTTGATCAGATCTAGAGCGGAGAGCAACCTGAGAAATTGACCAATATGAGTGAGGGGATAAAAAGAAAGGAGACAGATGTGGATTACAGTTGCAGAGATGGACGCGAGGAGGCAGCCGCTAGAACTCTATTGGAACAAAGTGAGCTTTTTAAAGATGGAGGTGGTGCCTGATCAGTTCAGCGCAGCAGTTTCTTCTGCAATTACAGGGCAATCATGGCAGATGAATGATGGGTAGGGGCGGTTTCATGAGCATTTGTAGCGAGAAGGGCATAGGTCGCACTGGAGAGAAATTGTAGGTCGCGGCAGCGGACATCGCCATGAGGGAAGAGGAACAGACCGAGAGTGGGAGAATAAGGATGAGGTTGACTACTTTTTTTGGAGACCACTTTTTTAAGGGCAAGCGACTGTCAGTCTTTCGTCCAGCCCAATTAGAATTAGCGACGGCCAAGCGCGATGCAGCCTACAAAGGAGCGAGCGAGGGTGGGGAATAAAAGGCGACGTGGATGCAGGAGAACGCTGGAAATTCAGGTAGTAGGGGATTGGTATTTAGATATAGTAGAAGATTCTCAACTAGCCGAGAATTACCAATTCCATAGAAGTAACTATAACTCTTGATATGCAAGCAGATAAACTTTGCCAAACATATTCAACATTTTTGAAAATGACTTTAGAACTGGCCATACATCCTCACTAGTAGAAAATGGGCATGTAGTCACGATTTGTAAGGACCTTAGTCCCGGTTGTCCAACCGGGACACGTAATCGGGACTAAAGGTCCCTCCTTAGTCCCGGTCGTGCCACAAACCGGAACTAAAGGTCCTCCTGGGGTCGCGGTCGAGTTTTTTTTTTCAATTTTTTTAATTTTTTGAATTGTTTGACTCGTCAATATCTCTCTCACACTTGGAATATTTTTAACACTAACTTTACTTAATCTCAGGTCAAATCGCACTTGTGGTCAAAATTCCCAGTCGGTCACTCATCTTAGCATTACTCCACCCCTAGCACGTTTAACTTCTCTGTTTCATTAGGATATTCTTGCGCGAAGCCTATTTATATATTGTTGTCAACACTAGCATATCAATTCTGTTAGCTCATATCAATATGTCACACGTCTTTCTGTTTTAAAACTACAAATAATTATTTAAGTAAAAAAAATAAATAAGTAGTAATAATATTTTAATCCAATGAAAGTAAAAAACTAATTAAAATAATATTTTATTCATTTTTTGCCATTTTTTAATATGGCATAAATAATATCTTTAAATCTGTAAATATAAATTCAACAAGTAATATATCCATTATTATCAAAAAAATGCGAGGAATCCAAATATGGCATAAAAATATTTTGCTAAAAAATTAGTTTTTTAAATAACTTTTTTTCCTTTTAGAATTTTAAAAATCTAAAAGAATCCCAAACGCCCTAAGGCGGTCGAAAACGAACTCTAAACTTTTTTCACACATTTTGATAGGTTGTACTTTTTTTTTCTCACATTGTACGCAAAAGTTAGAGCCGTTTGAAGTTTTTATGACAGTTTTTGGCAAAATATGTCAAAATTCATATTTGTTAATTTTCGTAACAACTAAATCACTTAATATAACTACATTTTAAAGATTTTAGAATTTTTATAATTTTGTGGCATGCTTTCCAAACTAAAAAAGGCGATCTCAGGGTGTGTGTGTGTGGTGGATAGAAATATCCTGCCGCGACAGGATTTTTGTCTATTTTCCTGCCATGGCAGAACCCGCCAAAGTTTTTTTTGCCAATTTTTTTAGTTCCGGTTGATGTCTCAAACCGGAACTAAATGTCTATCTTTAGTCCCGATTGGAGACACATACCGGGAGTAAAGGGTGTTGCGCACGTCCGCACCCCTTTAGTCTCGGTTGGTAATACGAACCGGGACTAAATGACCGTTCAAACCGGGACTAAAGGTTGTCGGCGTCCTAGCCGGAGGGTGCTGGACGAATGTTTTCTACTAGTGTCTCTCGCACAAGTTTAGTCATGACATAGTTAAGTTAATTTGTTTTTAAAAATGGAAATTATCTTTTGCCATAAGGGACCAGCCGAGAAGACATGACCTTTAGGTGGTATTGGAAGTTTCCAACAGTTTACATAAATACTTGTTGAATATTTGTCTAAAGTTAATAATAGCATATGGAGAAAACACTTCTAATTTTCTTTTCCTCCTGTCTTATTTTTAGAAATTTTCTTGTTGATTTGTCCTATTCCGGAGAACATTTTTGCAATTAAATACTGTGAATAGACTTGCAACACTTGCTCTATACATGGTAAAAACAAATGAAGCGTAATTCCTGAATTAGCAATTTTATTTTGGTTGAAGACACGTCTTATATACATCTGTTTTTTTTTTGACGAAAGTCTTATATACATCTGTTCACCTGCAGAATGTATCAGGTTGTTATTCAACATGTGCCAATGGCAACCTTGAGAATGGCGTATGCTCTGGTGCCGGCTGCTGCCAAGCCGATGCCCCAAAAGGCATGCGGTCTTTTTCTGGCTATTTCAACGAAGCCTACAACACCACATCGCAATACAACAGTCCTTGCAGCTACATGGTACTGATGAAAAATGACGCTTTCAGATTCAAGACCAGCTATGTCGATTCGACAGTGTTTTATGACGCATACAACGGTACAGTTCCAATTGTTCTAAACTGGGAAATACACCGGACGACATGCGATGTAGCTATGCAGAACATGAGCTCCTACGCATGTATCAGCATCAACAGCGAATGTCTAAATTCCCCCAACGGGAAAGGTCACCGCTGCGTTTGCTCCCATGGGTATGAAGGCAACCCTTACATCATGGATGGATGCAAAGGTTCCTTCCCCTTTCCTACATCAAGTCATTGATCACTTTTTTAGCAACTTGAACTGAAAACTATTGTTTGTTTCAGATATCGATGAGTGCCTTGCCAATCCCAATCCTTGCGGTCTTGGGATCTGCCGGAACACGCTGGGGAATTACAGCTGCTCTTGCCACCAAGGATATTATGTGACGAATGGCGATTGCATCATTCGTGATACTCATTTTCCAGTAGGTAAGTTACTTTGCTCGATGAGCACTAAAAGAGTGGATTCCAACTTTCATCATTTAATTATGCACTTGTGACACTAATTACCCCGTCTAATGAAAAATCGTCTAAATTAGCCCTTTAGGAACTTTAAACCCTCTAACTCGAGTCCATTGGGTAAGGTGTGAAGTCATGACCAGGGTTCATAATTATTAGGACAGCGACGGCAGAACATATGGATAAGAAAAGTTTGGACATGATTTTCGATAATACTCCGACCTTTATATATTTTTTCTGCACCACATCCATGTAACATGTCTGTCCTATCTAACAATTTTTTTTGCTAAACTGAGGTAATACCTTGTTTAAAGTCTCCTTAATTCATAGGAAGTTTCACTAAATGGACTAATATGTGTAAAGAATTTAGAATTGTAGGGTAAAAACTAGAATTCGCTTGCACCATAATAACATCACTTGTAGTTGTAGACGATTGATTAGAAATGGTACGAAAAGAAACAGAGTTTGTACCAACGCGATTGTCCGGTATATTTCTGTAGAAGCAAGTCTTGTTTAGCCAAATTTATCCTCTCTCTGGTGGTGAATGTGGTCTTTTACCAGTAAAATACTTTTAAGTCTTGCCATAACTGCGAAAATTTACCAACATTAATATGACTCAATACAAGATTCATTATCTTTTTTCTGAAATGGGAATACCAGATTTAATATCAGAATATACCTTATAGGTCTCATGTATTCCCAGCATAAGTCGTGGTCCATACATATGGGCGATTTGCTCACCAGTACTTTCAGAGGGAAAAAAGTCAAACTTGATAGGCTATTTTTTTCGAAACGGAGGATAACTCCCAGCCTCTACACCGAAAAGATGCATACAATCTCTTTATTATATTATTCAACAAAGATCTGATAAAGGACATATATCAAAAGACCTGAAGTCACCATACAACACCTACAAACCCGACAATGGGCGAAGATCATGTGCGTAGGGGCTTATGCCCCCAAAACACGAAAATCCCCTACCAACTAGTAACTGGGGACATATCATATGGACAGCCCTACGCGTCCCCTGGGGGATATGTGGTTTTTATCCCCCGGGTCCCTAGCCAACCACGTGTCCGTTTTTTGGATTCAAAATCCCTCTTTTGCTACATTTGCCCCCGTTTTTGCTACATTTGTCCCGCTTTTGCTACATTGTAGCAAAAAACGGTTCAGTCCAGAAAATAAAAAAACAAACTGGACCTCGTCGGGGATTTTGCCGGAGACCTCGCCGGAGACCTCGCCGGCGACCGTGTAGCAAAAAAGTTGAGCTAATGTAGCAAACCCGACCTCACCGGAGGCTTTCGCCGGTAGACCTCACCGGAGACCGTGTAGCAAAAACGTTACGCTATTGTAGCAAAAAGGCAAAACGGTGGTAGCAAAAAATTTGTGCTAATGTAGCATATCCGATCTCGCCGGAGACTCGTAGGAGGTTTTCGCCGTTAGACCTCATCGGAGACCATGTAGCAACAAATTTGCGCTATTGTAGCAAAACCACTAAACAGGTGTAGCAAAAAAAAGTCCTATTGTAGCAAATTTAACTTCGCCGGAGACGTCGCCAGAGATCTCGTAGCAAACTATTTATACTATTTTAGCACCACCGTCAGCCGCATGTAGCAAAACACGACACCACTCGTAGCACCACCGCGGCTACACATAGCACCGCTCACGACCCCATGTAGCAAACTTCGATTACGTACGTAGCAAACTTCGATTAAGTAGCAACTCTGCTAGTCATATGTAGCGCTATCAGTGACCATTGAAGGCCACCTGCAACACGTACCGCCGGAGAGGACGCCAGCGTAGGCCTCGACCGCCATGGAGGCAGGCCACCTTGACCTCACTCCCCCTTGGCAGCAGCAGCAAGGCCTCGTGGGCGTGGAGGCGAGCAGGATGGGGTGGAGGGTGGCGCGCGGCGACGCCCTGCCCAAGAGCACCATGTGAGCGCGGCGGAGGAGGGCGTCGCGGAGGAGCTCGGTGGAGGAGTTCATCGCGAAAAATCTCAGCGGAGGAGCCACCCGGGGAAGTCAACGCGATGAGATATGAGAGAGAGGTTGGAGGCAGAGAGAGAAAATACAGATCAAGAAGAGACGTACGTTCCCTGGTAAAGGATGTGGGTGGGCCCAGCCCACCGTTGTCACCGCACAGGAGGAGGAACCGGGGGATCGCATCCCCCGGGGGAGTCCTATCATTTTCCATATCATATACCACGAAACACCCTCTACGTGAAACATGAGAGCTCATCTGATCTAGCGGACTCTTAGCGAGCACCTCAAGCACACGCTACAGAAGCTGTCACCGTCGTCGAACCTCTGAGCAAACTTCAGGGTTAAGATCCGCATAGCCCTTGTCAGATCTGTCATCGATATCTCCACGATGCCAAACAACGCCTCCGCCCTGCGTGAGCACCTTAACATGTGTTCGTTGCCGAGGCTCCGCTGCACCATGCTGCCAACACCGGCTGTCGACAATGCGATAGAAGCTACACCGCTCGATCTCATCGAGCACCACCAACTGCCACTGATCCCACAAGCCAGGTCCAACTCCCGGATGTTACCCCCAAGGGGAAGAACAACGGTAGCGCCACCAACATCTAACCTGGAGACCAAATCTAGGGTTTCTGCTCGAGTGATCCGGGGGGTCGCGAACTGCATCTCCGACGCCTACAACAAGGTTACGGTGCCCACGAACACCGTTATTGATGGATCTAACCGCCGCTGGAGCCCGGTTTTCGCCGGCAATATCGCATCCACCTTGATCCGGACTGTCCTGTCCGCATAGCGCTTCACCACAAACTGCCCCGCCGCAACAAACCAGTTCCATGCCCCAAAGGAGTCAGGCCATGAGGACGCTCCGACCGATGCTAAGGCTGCCTCGCCGTACGCCGCATCACGCTGGCCCAAAGAGCAGATTGCTGCAGGGACGCTGGAAAGTCAGAAGGTGCTGTTGACGGGGAGTGCCGATCTTGCCATGTGTCCATGAACTCCGGGAGAAAGAACGCCGCCGAGGATCGCCACAGCCCCGGGTCAGCATATCCGTAGATCCAGATCAAGCCCGTGATCCTCCTCTAATCGGTGGAATCGCCATGGACAAACAAGAGAGACATCGTCCTAGGGGGAGAGTACTGCCACCGCCATCACCAGAGCCTGACTAGACTTTGTCGTAGGCGCTTCAGGTATCTTTAAGGTGATTTCAGTAATGCATGTCATACCCGAGTTGCAAGAGTTGTGTCGGATGACCGCTTCTCTAGAGGTGGGCTCAATTGGGACCTAGGTTGTGGCAGTCATCACTGAGGTGGTGGCTCTAGTTCTGCAGGAGCTATATGGGAACCATCTTTGCTGATCTCGAAGGAGCTGGGCTCGGTCAAGGCCTTGGCGGTGCTCGTGACGCCCTCACCACCTATGGGTCGCTCGCCCGTGACCTATGGGCAGGTGGTGTCTTCGAGTGATCAGGTTAAGGTGTTGTCTTTGAGTATGAGGTTAATGAGGCAAACATGTTGGTACTTAGTTCTAGATCTATTTGCAAAAGAGCTTTGCGACTTACTCATCACTTTGGAGGCGGCTACCTCTGGATGGCAAGGAGATTGCTAGCATCCTGGTGGGGAATGACTCGAGGGGCACTATCAAGAAGGTGAGAAGTCTTTTAGGAGAAAATGCAAAAAGAGTGGCGCGACAAGGAAGGCGTCTGCGGCTGCTTGATGGTTGATTCTCATCTTCTCGGGTTCTCATGTTTTGTGTGGGGTTCCTTTGGAGTGTTTGTTGGTTTGCCTTGGCATCCAGGGAGTTCATGCTACTTGTCGTGACGGTTTTCGTTCTAGTTTTTTGTTAATTAATTGGACAATTTTTTCTTCTTAATTAATAGATTGGGGCAAATCTTTTGCTTCAATTTCAGAAAAGAACAATGACCGAAAGTGCTTCTGGTTAGAAAATGTAACTTGTCGCTCGTTCAAGAATAACTTTTTCCACCATCTTGTCATTTCATAAGTACATCCATTCCTGAAAAGTAGGCATATGACTTTTCAAAATACTCAACTAGTGTAAAGTTTGACCAAGTTTATAGAAAAAAGTATCAACAACCATAATACTATATATATGTCATATGAAAATATATTTCATGATGTATCTAACGTTATTAATTTGATATCGTATATGTTAATGAAATTTTCTAAAAACATGATTAAACTTGATGTAGTTTGACTTCTCTAAAATAATTATGGGCCTCTTTTGAGGAACAGAGGTAGTCCTATTTTGAACCTACGATCAAGTGGCTCCTGTCAAAATATTTATATAAAGGACATGCAAAAGCTAAAATACAAATATGAGTTTATAGGGATCCATTTTATGCGTTGGAACTAGAATTGGAATTTGTTGTGACAACATGCACTACTTTTTCTCGCTTTTTTGCTCACACCATTGGCTGAAAACGTGGTTTCTCTCTGTAACCATGTCGACGATTAATGGTACCGTTATACGAAAAAATCATTCTAGCTTCTTAAGTAGCTAAAGTATTCAAAATAAAATAGTAAACCTAATATAGGTGGTTTTAGTTTTGAAAAAATGCTGTAAAGGATATATATAATATCAAATGGAAATAAATAGAGAGATATTGTAATAACGTCAACATGATTATGTACATGTTAAAGAATATAGCTTTGAGAATCATTTACACACAGAATCAAGGCAATATATAACCGTCATTTTATCAATTAACAAAGAACACAAAAGTGGTGTCCGGCGTGGCGCACGTGGCAACCCACACAACAAAGATGGTTGCATCAAATCTTGCCTAGGTATGCATAGCACAACAGAACACCAATGATAATAGTTGTCGATTGCATATCAGAGAGATAGGGATTGCATCGGTTCTTGCTCTGTTTCATAGTAGATATTTCTCCAGAACCATGATACACCTTTTCTCTCGTATGTTTCAGTTTTAAGTGTCAGCATAGGAATTGGTAGCGGCACGGGCCTTCTACTCCTGGTACTTGGTGTCATTTTTGTGACCAGGAAGCTTAAGCATCGGAGGGCAAACATGTTGAAGCAAAAGTTTTTCAAGCAAAATAGGGGACACATTTTGGAACAATTGGTGTCACAAAAGGCAGACATTGCCGAGAGGATGATCATCCCCTTGGTGGAGCTGGAGAAGGCCACGGGCAATTTTGACAAAGCTCGTGAGATCGGAGGAGGAGGGCATGGCACGGTGTACAAAGGGATCATGACAGACCTGCACGTCGTGGCGATTAAGAAGTCCAAGGTCGCGATCCAGAGGGAGATCGATGAGTTTATCAACGAGGTAGCCATCCTCTCGCAAATCAACCATCGAAACGTGGTGAAGCTCTTTGGGTGTTGCCTCGAGACGGAGGTGCCATTGCTGGTGTATGAGTTCATCTCCAATGGGACCCTTTACCAACATCTTCATGTCGAAGGGCCTGACACATCGTTGTCATGGGTGGATCGGCTAAGAATTGCAACGGAAACTGCAAGAGCTCTCGCGTACCTTCACTCGGCCGTGTCATTCCCTGTAGTCCATAGGGATATCAAGTCTCAGAACATTCTGTTAGATGACACTCTCGTGTCAAAGGTGTCGGACTTTGGAGCTTCGAGGTGCATTCCGGTTGATCAAACGGGTAACACAACTTCAATCCAAGGGACATTCGGGTACCTAGACCCCATGTACTACTACTCAGGACGCCTCACCGAGAAGAGCGACGTGTATAGCTTCGGAGTTCTCCTCATGGAGCTTCTCACCAGGAAAAAACCGTGCTCATATCGGTCGTCTGATGGGCAAAGCCTTGTTGCATATTTCACAGCTTTGCTTGCAGCAGGCGACCTGACACGTGTGCTAGATCCTCGAGTCGTGCAGGAAGGGGACAAGGAGGTTGAAGAAGTAGCTGTCTTAGCGGCAGCATGCGTGCGGATGGAAGGTGACCACCGGCCAACTATGAGGCAAGTGGAGATGAGACTCGAGAGCTTTCATATACGCTACGCAAATGTTGTGATGTGTGATACGTATGGACCAAGTTATCCAGCGATCAAGGTTACCGATACGGAGGAGGTGAGCAGACAATATAGCTTAGAAGAAGAATATCTGTTGTCGTCAAGGTACCCCCGGTAGTCAATGTATCTATGTGAGTTCAGCTTAACTAGGGAGGTGAACCCCTTGCTGTGGCTAGATTTTGATAATATTTGTAAAAATATTTTGTAAACTTTGACCATTATTGTTCATATATATATGGACGATGCTGAGCGTCCCCCGGACGATACAGGTTTTCCATCATCATGGTCCGTTGCCTGACACGTGTCCTGTTTTTTCCCCACAGATCCCGTTTTTGCTGCAAAACATCCCGTTTTTGCTACATATGTCCCCGCTTTTGCTTCCGAAGCAAAAAATGGTTCGTTTTAGAAATAGAACGTCTCGCCGGAGACCTCGCCGGAGACCTCGTCGGAGACCATGCAGCAACAAAATTATGCTAATGTAGCAAAATCGACTTCGCGGGAGACATCGTCGGAAAAACTCGCTGGTGATTCTCGCCGGAGACCTTGTAGCAAATAGTTGACACTGTTGTAGCAAAACCACAAGACGGTTGTAGCAACAAAGTTCTTCCAATGTAGCAAAAAACCTATTTCGCCGGAGACATCGCCGGAGAATTTAGCCGAAAGACCTCGTCGGAGAACTTGTAGCAAAAGCCAGGCCGACCGCCGTTGGAAGCAACCATGGCCGCCCATGGCAGTGATCAAGGCTGCCCATGGAAGCAAGCTCGGCCGTCCGTGGAAGCAATGTCAGACACCGCTGGAAGCAAGTTCGGTCGCCGCTGGCAGCAACCACAGTCGCCCGTGGCAGCAAGGTCGGACGCCCATGGAAGCAAGATCGACGGTCCGTGGAAGCATGCTCAGCCACCGCTAGAAGCAAGTTCGGTCGTCGTTGGAAGCAACCACGGCCGCCCGTGGCAGCAAGGTCGGCCGCCCATAGAAGCAAGCTCGGCCGCCCGTGGAAGCAAGCTCGTCGAGCGGCTCGTGAACATGCCGGCGGAGCAGCGCACGACGGGCTGCTGGACCTCGCGTGTGTCGACGACCTTGCAGGCGGCCTTGTCTGGCTAGGCACGGCCCTTGACTCCGGCAAGGTTCAGGAGGCGGCAGGGGAGGCGGGGGCGGCGATGGCGCCGGGGCAAGGAGGTGGCAGGCGATCAAGAGGAGGAGGGCCTGGTCGTGGATGCGACGCGCTGGAGGCAAGGGCGGCGGAGCAGGTGCGAGGCCATCGAGGAATCTCTCGTTGTGAGGGACTGCAGAGGAGATAGATTAGTTGGTGGATGAGAACGAGAGGATAAGAGAAGTGGTCCTGGGATAGGACGCGTATACGTGTATTGAATTAGCGAGGAATCGTGGAGCGAGCGACCCGGACGATGAAAACGGCCCATCGTCCGGGGGATGAGAATCGTTTTCCTATATATATGCCTGTATGGAACAATAAGTGATTGTATTATGAGAGTGGATTTTGTGCTTATACACATGGTCACATGAGTTGTGCTCATACAGATACATGGGCTAGTCAACATGCGGGGTCCAAGTTGTCGTGCCGAATGCATCGCTGGTCCAGCGTTGCTTGTAGTTGTCGGATTTCCCAAAGTTGGACGGCCAAACACTGAGAGGGCTCATTTCGAGGCAATCTCATTCCACCCCTACCAAATTCAAACATTCTATCAACTGTCTCATAAAGAAGACGGTCGGGACCTCCATGTCACTAGTCTGTCCATGACGCAAGAGTCAAGTCGGCAACCATGTAGGAAAAACGAGGAACTATACCACACATCTTAGTGCGTTGACGAAATTCACAAATTCACTCCCTTCTTTGCATTAACCCTAGACCCTGTGGCGGAGAAATCCACCCTCACCCAGAATGATCCCTTGGGATATTTTCCTTTTGGTGGCAAGTTGCGCTGCGCCCACTCGTGGATCCCGATCTCTAATGCCGCATACCGTGCCCACCGTTGCGAGGTTCTAGCCTGCCTCCGCCGTCGGACGAGCTGAGCAACACGAAGGATGGCAGATCACCGTACCCTCAAAGAAGTATTGGATACATGCGATTGAGCTATTCTTCTCTTTGATATTGGCACTAACTATAACTGTTAGCTAGCTATTGACATTAAAAATATAGATCAAATCTAAATTGTTTGCTAGCTGAACGCTGACAAATAGTTCTTACTTTTTGTCCCCAAATTTATGTCAACTAGGATTCCTCAGAGACCCCTTACGTGGTTTCGGAACTCCTTGGCAGCTACCATTCTAAATTAGCAAATGGAAAGGGCAAGTGAAATCCTGGTAATTGTATCACGATTAAAAAGCACCAAATAAGATCCGCACTATCTCTGGTATGGTTGCTACCCTGCATAAACATACTAAAATGGGCCCGACGCAGACTACACAGTTCATCTTCAAGGATAAGCAAGGCAGCAAGGTTTCTATAACGTGTGACAGTCAGCTATCCAGGTTGCTAAAACGGTGTCCGATGGCTCGAATATTTCTCCTGAATTTTAAAATACTGGATGTGGTAGCTGCTTCCACTCGTATTCGCTCTGCTATCCTTGGTCAGGGTGGTTTAATTTGAAGCCCATATGTTGTTAAGCAAAATGTGATTTCTCGTCTACACCATGCTTCTATTGCGCAATCTTCTCGTAGGAGTGCTCGTATTGCCATTGTGCAAAATCCAGTTGTGGATACATGTCATCCTCATTGCTACCGTCACTTTCTATTTTAGTTGCCTCAGCATTCGTAACCTTGAATCTTAAAAATTTGCACATCGGGAATTCACGCAAATTGATGTAGGCATCACCACGATACAATGTACAATCGTTTTAACATGCATGTATTATCTAAACCTCCATTCCCAACGGACACACAATCCTCTTAACTTTGTAAAAACTATCTGGCATGTGAATTTCTTAAGGAAGAGAGTCTTGTAAGTATGTTAACAACTTGGTTACACTCTTATTTTACCACCCATATATTTGCTTCATCTACATCAGTTCTAGCACAGTAGATAACTTTGTGTAGTGCGGCTTACACCCATGGTACATTGGTTTGTCCGAGTCTTCGATCCTGCAAGCATATTTATCATTCATTATTTATCCTAACAGTTTTCTTTTAATTCCTGCAACACCCGATTCATATTGTATTTTCAACATATTTCATGTTCTCTTGCGACAATGCATTGTCTATGTCGTTTGTTTGATGAATATCGTCATCAGTTGATGGAAATATGGTGGTAATCTCAACATCATCCATGTAACCCTCCTCATAAGCATCACCCTCCTCATTAGCATCACCCGGACTTCTCATAAGGATCACCCTCCTCATATGTACTTTGTCGTACTTCTCCGTGGTGGATCCAACAAACGTACCCTGCCACGAATACCCTTTTGATAAAATGTGTATGAATTTGTGAAATGATTGTAAAATTATGGTTGCTTTTACAGTCGCAACACGGGCAAAGTATCCATGGGTCCTGTGCATAAACTGCATTCATTCCAGTTGTGTTCAAAAACTCGTTGACACCGTTAAGGTACACATCTGTCGCACGATTCCCGAGGTACATTCACCCATGGTCTATCTGCAAAAGAAAACAAATTAATATGCACAAGTATAAAATATGAATTCACATGCATTTAATACATCATTTATCCAAAGACAAATAGATGAAAATTCAAGTAATCCAAAAATAAAAGTAGTTTGAAGGACGTCCGATTATTATCTAGAGGGTCCAAATTCTCCTTTTTATGACCTGGCACCCTTCTTCCTTGCTTTCCTCCTTACTCTTCTGAAGCCCCCTTTCTACCCCGCAACCTCTCTCTTCTCCCTCTCGAACCACCTCCGCTGGCTGCCGCCACCCGTCGCCGTCCACTAGCACCCCGTCATCTGGATCTCGTCGCCATGATGTGCCGCAAACATCAAATCACCGTTGCGCCTGAGATCTCCGTCGCTTGCATGCCATGGTTAGGAAAATAGACGACAGTGAGATCCTCGTCAGCGTTGGGAACTCCTCCTCGTCGGATGAGGTACTAAGCTTCTAGCTTCCGCCTTTGTAATTCTATTTGTTTTGAAATTTTGGATGCATCTGCTGAGCTATTCCCAATTCAGTTTGTTTTTAAATTTTTCTAGGAATCAACCTGTGACTATTAATTCGTGATGGGTGTGCCCAATTTCAACGTTCTAGACGCAAAAATCATTGTCCTAGAAGAATTAGACTTTACAAGGGAGGAGAAGAGAAATACATATGAAGAATTGAGGAAGACCAAAAAAGAATTGAGGAAGACCAAAAAAGAATTGAGGAAGACCAAAAAAGAATTGAGGAAGACGGAAGAGAAGCTGAGGCTATCTCATGAGACAATCTGAATGATGGAGCAAGCAATGAAAACCGTCAACGAAAAAATAGAAAGGGTCATAGAAGATAAGGGGCAAATAAAGTTGGTGTTGGCCGATATCATTGATGCAAACAACACCAAGAATCAATAAAGTAGAAAACAACTAGGTTAAAGATGAATAAGATTAAAAAGTATGCTATTTGGAAAGAAAGATGTCTACAATATGTCGTTAGTGTCATTGTTATTCTAGTTGCGGTTATAATAGCCATGTATGTGTTTTTAAAATGTGCGAAGTAGTTGTTATTTTGAGCATGATTGTATGTGTTACTAATCTTTATGTGAGAATTGATTGCATGATAAATTTTGTTTGCAAGAAAAATAGATTGTATAAAAATAAAAGTGGACAAAAACACACCTTAAAAATAACACTGCCAAACTCACCACAACGGGAATCCTTGATCTATATAAACTCACCAGCACGATTAAACTGGTTAGTGAATCTCCAAGGAATCTCACCAGCAAAGTCTTGATCCGTATATATAATCAACAAAAAAGGAGACCTTAAAAGGTTTATAAGGGAAACCATCTCAAGTCATATATATGTTTGAGGCGGTCGGAATTAATAAATGCCCTAATTAAAAGTTTTTTAGGCGGGTAGTATAATGTTGTGCCTCAAGGGATGCCTAGAGGCGGTTGATTTTTGTGGATGGCGGTGGCTGAAATTTTTAAAGAGATGTCCAATAATTTCCTTTGTATCAAGTTTCGTTTAGAGGCGTTTAATTTTAACAAGCGGTTGAGGAGGAAGTAGTACTAGAGATGGTGTCAATTTCTAATTGTATGAGGATGTAGTTAGAGACGATCAGAAAATAACAACCACCTGAGGTTTAGCGCAACCGGTTCTTTCTAGTTTAGGGTTTAACTGCATCTAGGCATCGTCTCTAAGTAACGAGTTTGTACTAGTGCACCCTTCATAAGCCATCCGAATGACTAGTGATGTGACTTTCCCATGACTCAAATTGCCTTACATACTTAGGAAATCTTTCACCATGTCACTAAATACATCAATAACGGTTGATGAACTGTTTGGGGTGCCCTTTTTAACGGTCATTGTTACTGGTATAGGCCCGCTGCCTTGGTGTAACACCGTAGTTTTAGTTACTAGTAATTAGGGTTGATTGTGCATACATGAGCACTGTAGCACCCCGGGTTAAACCATTACCAGCAAATCGCCTGTTGTTTAAATTTTGTGCATCATCATGACATCATGCATAATTTTGCATAAAACCATATCCGAAAAACCCTATTTTTTTCTACAAATAGCTCGCTCTTTATTTCAAATGTCAAAGCCCGGTACCTCTGAATTATTTTGTTTGTCTAAATCTATTAGGAAAAGATCTTTATAAAAAATGGTTTTATTAAAACCGGGGGAGGCAGCCAGCCACTTGGCCCAAAAGGCCCAGCAGCTAGCCACCTACAACCCTTCCTGGAAACCCTAACCCAAAAATTCCCAAACCCTAGCCTACCCGACTCTCCACCCTGCCGCCGCCGCCCAGCGGCAACACACACACCCGCGGGTATGTGCGTTGCCGCTGGGCGGCGGCAGCAGGATGCACCCGCCCGCTCTTGTGTGTCCCCACTCTACCCTGTCGTGTGGACCACTTACACCATCCCCGCACACCACACACGACGCCACGCAGCGCGTCCCACAACCCCCACCCAGCGATTCCCACGTGTCCACCAACTCCTTGGGCCACCCTGTGGGTCCCGCTCCTCTCTCTCTTTCGACTGATCAAGCAAGTACTCCGTCGAATCTACGATTCGAGCAACTACTCGGGGGCTACTCCTATCAGGAGCGCTGGCCGCGCACCTGAGGCATGATTAAGGTACTACACCACTAATGATTCTTCGAGTCCTACGTCGAGTCTACGGCTCCACTATGGACTCGGGGGCTACTCCCATAGGGATGATTGATCAAGCATCCAAAAAAATCGTGTCCTATGGACCAAAGCTAAAAACAATTGAATTAAAAGTCTCTGCTCGACTCTACAACTCGAACAGACACTCGGGACTACTCCCGTAGGGAGCGCTGGTCGCGCACCCTATGAATTCTTCGACTGCGATCCTTCGGATCAAAATATAAATTTTTTTCTGGCAACTTTGCCCAAACCAACGCTAAGGGAGAAGCAATCTCCTCGTCCACCCGAAACACCTCCGCGGTGGTAAAATTTTGGATGTCGTGTCTACGACACAAAGATAAGACCTACAGATACCATCTGATGGCCTGGTGATGCACCTGACTGCGCTCTGCCAGTAAAACACCGTGTCAACAGATACAATGAAAATCCTAACGGACGCGTTGGGTACATCACTCGAAAACTACTGGGATTTGATTCCTGTAAGACCTCAGCGGCCTGAGTCGAATTACACCAGCTTCCGTTCCAGGTTCTAGTCTAGGGACTTGAATCTGAAGAAGATCATATTGTTTTATCCTATGACAGTTAACTAGCCCTGATCCATCATGAGAGTCAGGAACACGCATCAGCAATCCCTACAAGCTAAAAACCATTCTCTTATAAACATGCATAAAACTGCACCCGAAAGATTGGAGAGTCCCCAGCCGAATCTGTGATTCAGCTGAGCACTCGGGGGCTACTGACATGGTTATACCCCACGGGTACACAACATCAGCATACCTAGTCTAGCCCGAAGGAAGGCCCACTACAAGATACGCGGCCTGCGGAGATTCCGGGTGGCCCAGGCCCATGACGCCTTCGGATGCTTGGAGAACAAGACTAGAGTAGATAGAATTTCAAAGGGCAAACCCTAATCTGTAATTGAATCGACCTATGCCTGGGACCTGCCTATCTATATAAAGGCTAGGAGGGCACGGTGAGGAGGGCACCTCTCACCACATACACACCTCCACGCCAGATTGCATCTGCGCATCCATATACTTTTCGGTTTTGCCATAATCAAGAGTAGACAAGCAGGAGTAGGGTTTTCCCTCCGGGGGCCTAAACCTGGGTAAATCTCGTGTCCCCGTGTTGCTTGTCTGTTAACCGTTCCGCGATCTCTAGTATCCCCATCTTATCCAAAACCCAAGCTCATAACAATGGGCATTGACGAGATCGAACCTCGTCATCAGTATCTATGTCCACAACACTACCAGATGACATTTTCTCAACCTCTGCTTTGAAGTTATACAACATCCTAAAAGTATTTGCCCAATCACCATACAATTCTTTCGTTTCCCTTTGTTTTGCCTTCCACACAGTGCTATAATTCACCTTAATTGGGTAGTCCTTTTCCAAGTCTATTTTTAGCCTCTTTGCACTAGTGTTTGGTGTCTTGGCTAAAATAGGAGTGATCTTTTCAACAACCCAAATTTGTGATGTCATTGTTGATACTCTCTGTGAACTAGTAATGCAAGTGTGTTCAAAAGGGATTTGATTAACTCTAATGGTGCTTCCATCTGGTTAGGGTCTAGCAGAAATGTACCATTTGCAAGGATTGGCGCCCCCATCAAAACCTCTGCATCTAGCATAGAACTTATTTTTATCAGTCCACTCAGTCTTGGCATCAAACTCCTTCTTGATTGCATAAGTTTTGAAACACATCCTAAACTCACCCATGCTTGGAAACAGTTACCCTACTGCAATAACATGGGTTTCCTTGTCATAGACAGTAACCAACTCATCATAATGTGCATCATTTACATCATCTGCAGCATTCTCCATCAACACTCTATTTACATCTTCATAAAATGTTCTGTTACCACCACCATCATCAGCCAAATTAGTTTCATCAGCCTTTTCCTTATATCTGTCATCTACTGGAATCTCAAATATTTTGGCCATTTCTATGTCAGCCATTGGTGCTATGACTAAATCAGTAGTTTTATCTAACTCCACTGAATTCCAATCAAAATACATACTATCCCCTGCATCAACCCCATGCCCTGCATCAACATCATTTCTGTCTGATAATACTGTCACTTCAGTTCGTATGGGCACCATCTACCTCTATGAAGCCCAATCATTATCTTACATTTGTGAAGCAAAATTTGAAGCCACATATCTAACCTTGGAATATGCTTGCAAATCGATGAGCTCAGCATGAAAAGTAACCTATTTATTTGTCCAGCCATCTTGTCGATCAATTTCATCTACTAAATCTTCTTCATCCTCAATTCTCAAATATTCTCCCTTCCAATTTTCAAATTGTAACAATGCAACTTCTTGCCGTGGACCCCAAGGAACACTTTGCCCGATTTTCTCCACCAAATTCTTCACAGCAAATTCTTCCATTTGCTGCATTTGCCGAGGATCAATATCTGCAACTCAACCTCCCAACCCACAAATGTACCTCTCTCGATGTTACGCACACTACCATCACCTAGTTTCGCTTTAGATGGGAAGAACTTGACATTGAATTGGAAATTTTCTCCGCTCATAATCACCATGTTTTGAGTAGAGGCGGGCAGAGTGAGCTAGAGAAATTGGTGATTATCCAAATGCAATAAAATCAAATAAAAAATAGTGAGATTGACCTATTGGAAGTGCTCTCTTGCCTCTCCATCTCGATGCCCCCGATTCAGCCAACCTGCCCATGGCTATCTAGCTCAGAAATAAGAAATCAGAGAGGAAGCGATTGGGTTAGATCCAAATCCAGGCGCACTGAATGATCTAGGGTTTCGAGATTACGCACCACCGATGGGGCCGTCAATGCCGAGCACACGAAGTTGACGCGCCGCCGCCGGAGAAGATGGAGGAGGATGGCGGTCGGGTCGGTCAGCACAGGGGCGAACACTGAGTGGGACCCACTCGAAACGGTTGTCTTTTTAGAGCTGGAACGAAACCGTTGTCTGAATCTAACCCTAATCCTAACCCCACCGTTCATTAAAACACGTCGCAAGAGAGAGTTGACACTGATTTATGGCCCGTGTCGTCCAGGGGCTATTTTTTCCACGAGAAGCGTCGTGCTATAGCAATTCTTTCGAATGACATTGTGTTTTAGTCTATTCCAAAAAAAAAAAAAACGTCGCACAGGAGCTATTTGGCCGTATCTTCCGGATTGCAATTTAGCTCTTCCATAAGTTTGCAGAGTCCGCCTTTGAAATTTGATTTAGCATGGTAAACGCGTGGCACTTCCTCCAAATCACTAACTGTCCTATCAATGACCAATTATCTTCTTCAAGGTCGTTTGCAACGCGAGGGTTGTGGCCTCATGCTTTGCATCTTGGTTGCTACTATCTGTGTGGCCTCTCTTTGCTAGAGTGGCCGCATTCAGCGACCCTCCTTGATGAGGGCTTGCGCCTGGGACGGCCATGCCTTCGTTGGCGAGACCAGAAGCCTAACGGGTCCTGCAATTTAGCTCCGAATAATTTCGATTCGTTGGTGTGGATTGTGGATGGAAGGCTCAGCTCGGCAGATGCCACGGTAATTTCTACCACAAGTGCGGCTCACTGAACTGCATTGGTTCTCTCGTGCTCAAATTAAGCGGAGAGCCGGGCTACGAGATGACGATGATTGAACCGCACTGTAGGCCTCAGATGTCACGCCGGAGCACCCAGCGGAATCCGCGTACAGTACAGGCGACGTCGCCGCGACGTGGTCCACGCGGAAGGGTCAAGCAGAGCTGCTGGACCTAATCGATCAGTTTCCGAGCAGTAATGCTACACCTACGGAATATTTTTACGGACTGAACTTACGGAGACCAGGTGGTTCAGCCTGATTGGTGAGCGTGGAACGGTTGTTCCGTTTTTCCCTCGGCCAGAATCAAGATTGATTGACACCTAATCCCGTAAGATCATCCCGTAACAAATCCTCCTGTAAGTCTAGCATTATTGGTTTCCGAGCGGAATCTGAAAAACAGTTGCTAGGCACCGATCACAACTCGCTGACAATAAATCCACCGACGGCGGGCAAGTTCCGGCCATAGTTTTAAAAACCACATCGGTTCACTGATTAAATCAGAAAAATCCGAAACTAGAGGCCTCATCGGTTTTGTACAGCTAACGAACCAGAAAAATTAGACAAAAAGAAGTTGAACCGGCGGTTTAGTGAAAAACCAGTTCTTGGTCCGACCAGTAGAAAATCGTCGACGAAAGAAAATATGGAAAATATATTGCTAAGATCCGGATTCAATCCCAAGACCTTCCAGCTCGGGCCAACAGAGACTTTGATGGTCTAGCCAACTGGGTCAACCAGTGTTTGCGTCAAAGTTCTTCATGTATACTTTAAATGTGTTTCTATTTTCTAACAGATTAGTATTTTCTTATCCATATTTTTTTCTTAATAGACGAGAACCGAACCGGTTTGAACCAGCGGTCTAACCAATGAACTGCAAATCGAGGACCTCATCGGTTCGATCGCCGGTCTAGTATTTTTAAACTATGGTCCCAGCACACAACCCATGCGTAGAGCATGAAAGCGTCGCTCTCCAATTGGGACTTCATCCTTGGGGAGAAAAGGAAAATTCAGGTCAAAGCGGGACTTACCACTCAAATCTTCCGAGTTGCTAGTACTATCTTAAAATAGACTTTTGCCCCGCTTTATAAATAAAGCAACCACACAATACAAGAGTCGGATGGACAAGAGTGCTGGGGCAACAACAAAGACACACCCAAAAATAAAAGGAATGAAAGAAACGGCGAGTCGACGAGATGAGGGTAACCAGCACCGTTATGCCCTCCAAAATTGTCCCACCACACTCCTAGCACATCGAATCACCTAGTGCCAAACAACACCTTCAAAAAGGAAGCATCGCTGATACGACGTTGTTGTCCGGACCAGCGAACTGGACCTGGGGTTTCCCCCGACACTCGAAGTAAGGTGGGTTGGGGATATCGGCAACGCCCTTCATGAAGGAAAGGCGCCACCTGAGAGTGGCACCGCGTCAGAGTCGGAGAGCCGACAAGGATTTCTCCCTAACCCCAGAAACCAAAAAACCCTGGGCAAGTCGATGCACCACCACCATTCTCGCCGTCCACCAACATGCACCACCACGATCTTTCGGTCACCATCATCACCGTCTCCTCATGCACGGCAGTGAACAGCCCGCAAGACGGTGTCACACGACATGGCTCGAGTTAGGAGCGGGAGCACAACAACCAGCGAGAGGAACCCACCTCCACCACGGAGTTGCTAGTACTACCTCGGCCCTTTCTATCAAATATTTATATTTTGGAATGGATGTGTGCTCTTACCAGCCCATTGATATACGACTGTTTGCGATAGATCTGATAAGACATGTATATCTTCCATGATTTCCTATGCGGGAACCCATGTTCGGACCGGGACACCAGCATGTATGCCTTGACTGCGAATGGGGTTGGAATAGTAAGCGAGGTCCGTAGCAACAAATTCCAACAATTTTTTAATACCCATAACTGCACTACATAGATGCAAGTCAGGAATTGGTTGCATAACCCACTTTGGAGTCAGATGAACTTTTACAAAAATTATCCCATGGATTTACTAATGCTATACTTTTTTGTTTACAGAAACGGCTTTGGATAGAATAAGCTCTTGTTTGCAGTTGTATTGATTTCTAGAACTCATGATCGTGGAGAGCCCTTTTTACCATTTTTAGTTGTATGATCCTTTGTGGCAATCCACATAAGCATTGTCTATTGATTTATGTACCACCTGTAGAACGATAGAGAGGAATTTGCGAAATATGTTAGATGTATTATTGAGCCCCATAGAAAGTATATATAGATGTACAAGAGATTATCTTGGAGTACAAGTCAAGTTAGGTTGGAATCCTAACTATCCTAAGCTATCATAACAATCGTACACGTACAATACTCTAACATCCCCTGCAGTCATAGTGGTAGCATCGTGAACAACTAGAACGTCGAGGACAGTCAGACTGGAGATAAACCAAAGTAGCATCCAGTAGACTGACATCCCCCCGCAGTTCGAGCGAGAACATCGTGGACGATGTCGCGTCGCGATAGCTTGGACTATAGAGGAAGATGGTGAGATGCTCAAGCGAGGTGATATCTCTTGTGCCGATGTCGAGGGAGCCAAGAGCGTTGGGCACGGAGAGCGGTGCAACCTTGGTCTAGGTGGCCGTGCGAGGGATCATCGTGGTCAATGTCGTGGTCAGGGATGCCGGTGTCGAGGTAGCCTCACGTGAAGCCGCGTGCACATAGTGTTGGAGATATGACCTAGAGGCAATAATAAATGTAGTTATTATTATATCTTTGTGTTTATGATAAATGTTTACATTCATGCTATAACAGTATTAACCGGAAACATTAATACTTGTGTGATTTGTAAACTAAATTAGAGTCCCTAGTAAAGCCTCTTTAATAATACTAGCTTATTGGTTAATAGATGATCGTGGTTTCTCGATCATGAACATTGAGGTGTTATTAACAACGAGATCATATCATTAGGAGAATGGTATGATGGACATACTCCTATAGATAAGCGTAGCATAAAGATCAAGTCATTTTAATAGTTCAATTGCTATAAGTTTTCTGATACATAGTAACCTAATTCCTTCGACCATGAGATCATGCTAATCACCATCACCGGAAGGATGCTTTGATGACATCAAATACCACACCATAACTGGGTGGCTATAAAGGTGGCATTGAGTGTTCGGAAGATATGGGTTGAGGCACATGGATCAAGAGTGGGATTTGTCCATCCATATGACGGATAGATATACTCTGGGCCCTCTCGGTGGAATGTCATCCAATTAGCTTGCAAGCATGTGACTGGCTCACAAGGGATCACATACCACGGCAAGAAAAGAGTACTTATCAGTAACGAGGTTGAACTAGGTATGCAGAGATACCGATGATCAAAACCTCGGACAAGTAAACTATCGTGAGACAAAGGGAAATTGGTATCGTGTGTAAGTGGTTCATTCGATCGCAAAGTAATCGTAGAAATATGTGGGAGCCATATGAATTTCCAGATTCCTCTATTAGTTATTGATCAGAGAAGTGTCTCGGTCATGTCTGCATAATTCACGAACCGCAGGGAGACACACTTAAGGATTCGATGTTGTTGTGTAGTTATGGAATGATGAGTAAGAGATCAAATGTTGTTCGGAGTCTCGGATGGGATCCGGGATATCACGAGGAGATTCGGAATGGTCCGGAGAATAAGATTCATATAAGGAAAGTCCTGTTTCGGAGTTCGGAAAAGATTCCGGTGTTTTCACCAGGAATGTTCTAGAAGGGTCTGGAAGGTCCGGCACTCTGGAGGGGAAGGGTACATGGATGTGTCATGACAATGTGGAATGGTTGTATCATGTACTAGGTCACTTGGCTGGGCAATATGAAGAGAGAAATCAAATCCAAGTTTGAAAGTCAAACACCAATTTGAAAAGTCAAATCCGAAGTTTGCTTGGTGGAGGGAGAGTAGGAAACCTACCTAGGGTAGGAGACCTACTCCCTCCACACGCCAGCCAAGGAGGAGGAGTTGGAGGAGGACTCCCTCCTCCCAAACCGCCCCCTCCCACCTATATAAGGAGGGGTAGGGCGCCCGCTACCCCTCACACCAAAACCCTAGCTCCTGGCGCCTCCACCACAAGTGCTGCCGCCGCCTAGGGATCTCCAAGTCGCCGACTAGGGTTTCCCCAAACCCTAGCCGCCGGCCAAGCCACCTCCCCTTGGTGCCTCTAAACCCTAGATCGCCAAGGCCCCTCTCTTGCTCCACCATAATCGCTCCGTCTTAAGGCAAAGCCCTGCGAGATCTCCCCTCTACTTCCGACACCATGCCGTCGTGCTGCCGGAATTGCGAGGAGAGTGCTACAACCTCCGCTGCCTGCTGGAACAAGGGAGAGGAAGGTCTTCATCGAGTACCGAGCGATGTGGCTGCGCTTAACGCAGCGCCGGAAGTATCGTCTACGCGATCTTGAGATCGGCAAGAGTACGACTACATCACCCACGAGAATCTTCTCTCGTTAACCGCTTTGGAATCTTTGAGGGTGAGTTCCTCTATCGACTCGTTGCTACAATCTAGTAGATAGATCTTGGCTTGTTTGTGTGCATGTGGTAGAATTTTTTTGTTTTCCATGCTACGAACCCCTATAGTTGTATCAGAGCCGTGTCTATATGTAGATCTGTTGCACGAGTAGAACACAATGGTCATTGTGGGCGGTGGTGATTTTATTATCAATTGCTTTTTGTGTACTTTGTATCTTGCGGTATGATGGGATGAAGCAGCCCGAGCTAACCTTACATGACATCGTTCATGAGACTTGCTCCACGCTCAACATGCAACTTGTATTGCATAAGTGGCTTTGCGGGTGTCTGTCTCTCCCATCATTGTATAGATTCAATTTACAACGGACACTTGATAGTTCAAGCATCAACGTTGTGGTTCTTGTTCATAAGTTAGAACGACACTTATTGAAAGCCCCAAACCACGTAAAATATGCAAAGAAAATTAGAGGCGTCTAACTTTGTTTTGCAGGGGTGTGCTGTGATGTGAAATGGTCATGATTGTGATTATATTCGATGTATGCAATGTTCCTTATTGTAAGTTGGCAACCGGCAGGAGCCATATGATTGTCTTTAAATTCCGTTAAGACCTGCGTGTCTATTCAAAGTAGTTGTAATAATAATTGAAGTTGGTGGACGACAACCATGAAACGGCGCCATTGACCTTGATGCCATACCGGTGATGATGGAGATCATGATTGTGCTTGAAGATGGAGATCAGAAGCACAAGAAGAAAGGCCATATCATATCACATATTATGAATTGCATGTGATGTTAATCCTTTTATGCATCGTGTATTGCTTAGTTCACGACGGTAGCATTATAAGATGATCCCTCAAGCACACAATTTCAAGTTTTAAAGTGTTCATCCTTATAAGCACCGTTGCTAAAGCTCATTGTTTCGAAGCACCACGTGATGATCGGGTGTGCTAGATTCTGCGAGTGTATACAACGTGAGCAAGCCAGATTTGCTCATGCGGCAGCTAAGGTTTGATCTTGACGAGCCTAGCATGTACAGACATGGTCTCGGAACACGGATCACCGAAAGGTAAAGCATGAGTCATATAGTAGATATGATGAACATGTTGATTGCTCGCCATTGAAGCTACATCAACTCTCGTGATGATCGGTTTTGATGTGGTGGATTTGGTTCGGGTGATCACTAAAACAATGTGAGGGATATTGTTTTGAGTGGGAGTTCACCTTGATTAATTTAACTATTAATTAGAACTCACTTTTTCATAAACTTAGTCTAAACTATTGAAAATATGTTGTAGATCAATGGCGGCCCCTATCATCAATTTTAATGCGTTCCTAGAGAAAGAAAAGTTGAAAAACAATGGAAGCAACTTCGTGGATTGGTTCCACAATTTGAGAATTGTCCTCAATGCTGGTAATTTGACCTATGTGCTGGATGCACCACTTGGTTACCCGCCTGCAGCTACTGCTACCGATAAAGTAAAGAATGTTTACCTCACTCGGAAGAATCAGTACTCCACAGTTTAGTGTGCTATCTTGTATGGTTTGGAATCGGAGCTTCAGAAAAGGTTTGAGAACCATGACCCACATGATATTGTCCGTGAAATCAAAATGATAATTGAGGCTCACGCGGCAGTTGAGAGTTATGAGGCTTCTGAAAAGTTCTTTAACTGCAAGATGGAAGAGGGCAGCTCCGTCAGTGAGCATGTGCTTAAGATGTCTGGGCACGCAAACAAACTCCAAAGTTTGGGTATAGTGATTCCTAATTCTTTGGGGATTCCCCGTGTCCTCCAATCACTGCCACCAAGTTACAAGAACTTTGTGATGAATTACAATATGCAAAACATGGACAAGACGTTGCCAGAACTCTTCTCCATGTTGAAATCTGCAGAAGTGGAGATCAAGAAATAGCACCAAGTGTTGTTGGTCAATAAGACCACAAAATTCAAGAAGCAAGGAAAGTATAAGCAAAAGGGAAGCTTCAAGAAGGGCGGTAAGAAAGTTGTCGCGCCGGCGAAGAAGACCAAGGCTGGGCCTAAGCACGATCTTGAGTGCTTTACTTTGCAAGGAGAAGGTCCTTTGGGCGAAATTGCCAAAGTACTTGGCGGATTTGAAGAACGGCAACATCAAGAAGAAAGGTATATCCGATATACATGTTATTGATGTGTATCTCACTAGTACTCGTAGTAGTGCCTGGGTATTTGATACTGGTTCGGTTGCTCATATTTGTAACTCGAAATAGGTGCTGCAGAATAAACGGAAGCTAGCGAAGAACAAGGTGACGATGCGCGTTTGAAATGGATCAAAGGTTGATGTGATCGCGGTCGGCACGCTACCTCTTCATCTACCAACGGGATTAGTTTTATACTTAAATAATTGTTATTTGGTGCCTGCGTTGAGCATGAACATTATATCCGGATCATGTTTATTGCGAGACGGTTACTTGTTTAAGTCCAAGAATAATGGTTGTTCGATTTATATGAGTAATATGTTTTATGCACATGCACCTTTGATAGATGGTCTATTCTTATTGAATCTCGATTGTGGAAATACACACATTAATAATATTAAAGCTAAACGTTTGAAATTGAGCAATAACATGACCTATATGTGGCACTGTCGTCTTGGTCACATTGGAGTGAAGCGTATGAAGAAACTCCATTCCGATGGACTTCTTGAATCACTTGAAAGATGCGAAGCATGTCTGATGGGTAAAATGACTAAGACTCCATTTTCTGGTATGATGGAGCGAGCTACGGACCTATTAGAAATCATACATACCGATGTGTGTGGTCCAATGAGTGTAGCATCGCGCGGTGGTTATCGTTATGTTCTTACCTTCACGGATGACTTGAGTAGATATGGGTATATCTATTTCATGAAAAATAAGTCCGAAACTTTCGAGAAGTTTAAGGAATTTCAAAGTGAGGTAGAGAATCAACGTAACAAGAAGATTAAATTTCTACGACCTGATCGTGGAGGTGAATATCTGAGTTACGAGTTTGGCGAGCATTTGAAGAAATGCGGAATACTTTCACAATTGACACCGCCGGGAACACCACAGCGTAATGGTGTGTCCGAACATCGTAATCGAACTCTCTTAGATATGGTTCGTTCTATGATGTCACTTACAGATTTACCACTATCGTTTTGGGGTTATGCATTAGAAACATCCGCATTCACTTTAAATAGGGCACCATCTAAATCCGTTGAAACGACACTGTATGATTTATGGTTTGGGAAGAAACCTAAATTGTCGTTCCTTAAAGTTTGGGGTTGCGAAGCTTATGTAAAGAAGTTACAGCCGGACAAGCTTGAACCCAAAGCGGAAAAATGCGTCTTCATAGGATACCCGAAGGAAACTCTTTGGTATACCTTCTATCATAGATCCGAAGGCAAAATCTTCGTTGCCAAGAATGGATCCTTTCTAGAGAAAGAATTTCTATCGAAAGAAGTGACTGGAAGGAAAGTAGAACTTGACGAGGTTGTTGAACCTTCTCTCGAACTTGCGAGTAGCGCAGCACCGGAAGTAGTTCGTGTGGCGCCTACACCAGTAAGAGAGGAAGCTAATGATGTTGATCATGAAACTTCAGTTGAAGTTACTGTTGAACCTCGCAGGTCAAGGAGAACTCGTACCACTCCTGATTGGTATGATCCCGTTATGAGTGTCATGTTGGTGGACAACACCGATGATCCTGCGACATATGAGGAAGCGATGATGAGCCCAGATTCCAATAAATGGCAAGAAGCCATTAAATTCGAGATTGGATCCATGTACGAAAACCAAGTATGGACTTTGGTGGACTTACCTGATGACCGGAATGCTGTCGAGAACAAATGGATTTTCAAGAAGAAAACAAATGCTGATGGTAATGTTACTGTCTATAAAGCTTGACTTGTCGCAAAAGGGTTTCGACAGATTCAAGGAGTTGACTACGATGAGACTTTCTCACCAGTAGCGAAGCTTAGGTCTGTATTATGTTAGCAATCGCTGCATATTATGATTATGAGATATGGCAGATGGATGTCAAAACGACGTTCCTCAATGGAGTCAAAACGACGTTCCTCAATGGAGACATTGATGAAGACTTGTATATGATGCAACCCAAAGGTTTTGTCGATCCTAAAGATGCTAACAAGGTATGCAAACTTCAACGGTCCATATAGGGATTGAAGCAAGCATCCCAAATTTGGAATCAACGTTTTGATAAGGTAATCAAGCGCTTTGGTTTTATACAAACTTATGGAGAAGCTTGTATTTACAAGAAAGTGAGTGGGAGCTCTGTAGCATTCTTAATTCTATATGTAGATGACATATTGTTGATTGGGAATGATGTAGACCTTCTTAATAGTGTCAAGGATTATTTGAATAATAGTTTTTCAATGAAAGATCTTGGCGAAGCAGCTTACATATTAGGCATAAATATTTATAGAGATATATCGAGACGCCTAATATCATTGTCACAAAGTACATATTTGGACAAAGTTCTAAAGAGGTTTATAATGGAAGATAGCAAGAAAGGGTTCTTGCCCATGTTGCCCAATACGACCTTGAGTAAAACTCAAAGTCCCGCATGACGTAAGATAGAGAAAGGATGAGTAAGACTCCCTATGCCTCAGCCATAGGATCTCTAATGTATGCCATGCTATGTACTAGACCCGACATTGCATATGCTGTTAGTTTGACTAGCAGATATCAAAGTGATCCAGGAGTGGATCATTGGACAACGGTCAAAAACATCCTTAAGTACTTGAGAAGAACTAAGGATATGGTTCTTTCTTATGGAGGTGATGAAAAGCTCGTTGTAAATGGTTACACCGATGCTAGTTGGAACACTGATCCCGATGATTCTAAATCTCAATATGGATACGTATTTACTTTGAATGGTGCAGCAGTTAGCTGGAGGAGTGCAAAGCAAAGCGTTGTGGCGAGATCTTCAACTGAATCGGAATACATAGCTGCTTCAGAGGCTTCACAAGAAGCAATATGGATGAAGGAGTTCATTACAGAGCTCGGTGTGGTTCCAAGTGCGCTGGACCCAATGTCTATCTACTGTGATAACATGGGCGCCATAGCCAATGCGCAAGAACCAAGGTCACACAAGAAGCTGAAGCATATCAAGCTACGTTTTCACGCTATTCGAGAACATGTCCAAGATGGTGACATAAAGATTTGCAAAGTACACACAGATCTGAATGTAGCGGATCCGTTGACTAAACCTCTCCCGAGGGCAAAACATGACCAACACCAAACCGCCATGGGTGTTCGGTATATTACCATGTAATCTAGATTAGTTGACTCTAGTGCAAGTGGGCGACTGTTGGAGATATGCTCTAGAGGCAATAATAAATGTAGTTATTATTATATCTTTGTGTTTATGATAAATGTTTACATTCATGCTATAACAATATTAACCAGAAACATTAATACTTGTGTGATTTGTAAACTAAATTAGAGTCCCTAGTAAAGCCTCTTTAATAATACTAGCTTGTTGGTTAATAGATGATCGTGGTTTCTCGATCATGAACATTGAGATGTTATTAACAACGAGATTATATCATTAGGAGAATGATATGATGGACATACTCCTATAGATAAGCGTAGCATAAAGATCAAGCCATTTTAATAGTTCAATTGTTATAAGCTTTCTGATACATAGTAACCTAATTCCTTCGACCATGAGATCATGCTAATCACCATCACCGGAAGGATGCTTTGCTGACATCAAACACCACACCGTAACTGGGTGGCTATAAAGGTGTCATTGAGTGTTCGGAAAGTATGGGTTGAGGCACATGGATCAAGAGTGGGATTTGTCCATCCATATGACAGATAGATATACTCTGGGCCCTCTCGGTGGAATGTCATCCAATTAGCTTGCAAGCATGTGACTGGCTCACAGGGGATCACATACCATGGGAACGAGAAAAGAGTACATATCAGTAACGAGGTTGAACTAGGTATGCAGAGATACCGACGATCAAAACCTTGGATAAGTAAACTATCGTGAGACAAAGGGACATTGGTATTGTGTGTAAGTGGTTCATTCGATCGCAAAGTAATCGTAGAAATATGTGGGAGCCATATGAATTTCCAGATTCCTCTATTGGTTATTGATCGGAGAAGTGTCTCGGTCATGTCCGCATAATTCACGAACCGTAGGGAGACACACTTAAGGATTCGATGACGTTGTGTAGTTATGGAATGATGAGTAAGAGACCGAATGTTGTTTGGAGTCTCGGATGGGATCCGGGATATCACGAGGAGATTCGGAATGGTCCGGAGAATAAGATTCATATAAGGAAAGTCCTGTTTCGGAGTTCGGAAAAGATTCCGGTGTTTTCACCAGGAATGTTCTAAAAGGGTCTGGAAGGTCCGGCACTCCGGAGGGGAAGGGTACATGGATGTTTCATGACAATGTGGAATGGTTTCATCATGTAATAGGTCACTTGGCTAGGCAATATGAAGAGAGAAATCAAATCCAAGTTTGAAAGTCAAACGCCAATTTGAAAAGTCAAATCCGAAGTTTGCTTGGTGGAGGGAGAGTAGGAAACCTACCTTGGGTAGGAGACCTACTCCCTCCACCCGCCGGCCAAGGAGGAGGAGTTGGAGGAGGACTCCCTCCTCCCAAACCGCCTCCCTCCCACCTATATAAGGAGGGGTAGGGCGCCCCCTACCCCTCACACCAAAACCCTAGCTCCTGGCGCCTCCACCTCAAGTGCCGCCGCCTAGGGATCTCCAAGTCGCCGACTAGGGTTTCCCCAAACCCTAGCCGCCGGCCAAGCCACCTCCCCTTGGTGCCTCTAAACCCTAGATCACCAAGGCCCCTCTCTTGCTCCACCATACTCGCTCCGTCTTAAGGATAAGCCCTGCGAGATCTCCCCTCTACTTCTGACGCCACGCCGTCGTGCTGCCGGAATCGCAAGGAGAGTGCTACAACCTCCACTGCCTGCTGGCATAATGGAGAGGAAGGTCTTCATCGAGTATCGAACGTGTGAACGACTGCGAAAGCACTGCCGGAACGCGGCGCCGGAAGGATCGTCTACGCGATCTTGAGATCGGCAAGAGTACGACTACATCACCCACGATAATCTGCTCTCGTTAACCGCTTTGGAATCTTCGAGGGTGGGTTCCTCTATCGACTCATTGCTACAATCTAATAGATAGATCTTGGCTTATTTGTGTGCATGCGGTAGAATTTTTTTGTTTTCCATGCTACGAACCCCTACACATAGTACGCGAGGATGATGACGGAGACACATCGAGACAGTCGTCGAGGATGTTGATGTTAGAGCCGATGCAGTCCGAGCCATCGAAGACGAGGTGTGGCCATAGTTTTGCCAGAATTAGGCACACTTACGTAATGAATGCATACATCGGTTTTGCCAAAACAAGGTACGTAAATAAGAACTCGTCGGTGACACGGTCTAGGCAGTCATAGAGGTCGATGTTGAAATGACGTTGTTGATGACGATATAGATGAGGTGTCGATCCGAGTTTGTCAAACTTGGGAACATGTCAGGGATGAAGGCACGCACTGATGTTTCCAGTACCGGGCGTGCAAGGACAGCAGTGGCGGATCGAGGATTTAACCATATGGGGGCATGACGAGGGTTCGACTCGTCAATTTCCATTGTTATGGACTTAGGTTTGGAGAAGATGGGGATGCTGGAGATCACGAGACGGTTAAGAGACATGCAGCAAGGGGACACGAGGTTTACCCAGGTTCAGGCCCCCAGAGGGAAAACCCTACTCATGATTGTCTGTTCTTGTTTGACGGCAGAACCAAAAGTTACGGGGGGTGCGCAGATGCAATCTGGCGCGAGGTGTGTGTATGAGTTGGAGAGATCTATTGTGGTGTAACCTATCCTCCTCGTTGGACCCTCCTAGCCTTTATATATGGGGAGGCTAGGTCTCAGGTACTGATACGAGTAGGTTATAAGTTGTATTCAAACTCTAGTCTTGAGATTTCCTTGTCTTGTGCGCTTGGGAGTTCATGTCCATATAGGCTTCATAGCAGCCAAAACGTCATAGGCATCATGGACCCTGGCAGGTCATCGAGTGGGCCTTCCATCGGGCTGGACCAGGTAGGCTAACATCGGGTACCCGTAGGGCATATCCATGTCAGTAGCCCCCGAGTGTGCATCCGAAACATAGATTTGGGTGGATACTTAGTTGTCTTGAACCTTGCATTTGGATGTCGGAGTCGAAAGTTGTGTCGATTGTGAAGCACTTTAGCCAAAAGTTCATCGGGTCAGCTGAATTTGTTCGGTTATTGTAAAGAAGTCAACATTATGGACGTAGTCAACACAATGAACTATAGGGTGCGCGACCAGCATTCCCTATGGGAGTAGCTGTCACATCCCAGCATTTAGGACTAAACGAAGGGTAGATTTAGGATTTGTGCATCTGCATTCATGCATCTGAAAATCCGGGGGGATTTTCTTTCGCTAAATTAGAAGACTAGAGTGATCACAATTCTCACTCAGATGAATTAGGTTTAGTGACATCAGAAGGGGAGTGAGATGAATTTTGACATGACCTCTATTGTTTTCTGGAGTTATGAGGGAAGAAATTTGACTTATAAATAATTATTCACAATAATACAAATACAAGTATTATAAATAAAAGTATAAAGATTATTAAACTCCAACATTACAATGTTCTTTTACAATAAAATAATAAAGGAATATTACAATAAAAAAAAGTGAATAAAGAAAATGGAAAATGAATTACAATAATTAAACAAATAGTAGAATTCTTTATTAAAAGAATATATACATAAATTACATTATCCTTTTACAATAAAGGAATAAATAAGAGATGAATACAATTATAATAATATAATTAATGTATTATAATATCCTTACATAATTTCTTGATAGAAAAGGAAATTACAAAAAGGGATAAAAATAAAAATATCTACAACTAAATTCCTATATAGTATTGATGTTCCTATACTCCTTCTTGTTACCTGCAAAGGAAGACAAAAAGAAATAAAGGATTTGGATTAGGGTTAGTGCTCTCAGTCTAACAGTGAGTTGCAGTGTTCATTACATCATAGAGCCTTATTAAGTAGGGGCAAATTTCACCAAAAACAATATCTGTTCTTATCAGTGTATCACTTGTCTCAGCACAACATCATTGACATAATGGGGCAAGTTTCACCAATTTAGTAAAAGGTAAAAGTCAAAGAGTAGAACCATCAGCAAATATCAAGATATTTTAATTTGATCCGATCCATAACATCACAGCAAGCAACCACACAGCTCACACACACATGCAACTATGTGTGCTGTCAACACCACAAGAGAGCAGCAAATGGAGAGGTAGCACCAGCCATAGCAAGGCTGTTAACATATCCATCCCACACATACCACCAGCCCATAGTTCCTCCACTATCTCTAAAGCACCATAAAGGACGTCACCTGTTCTCATCAGATTTTCCAATAACATTTAGATCAAACCACATCACTAGCACCCTGGTTGCTTGAGAAAGCCATCCAAGAACACCAGGAGGAGGCCAGAAGCATAAGGAGTAGATCAAGTGAGCAGCAAGGGGAGAAGTCCAGGAGTGCAAGGGGAAGCAGGATAGACACTAGATCTAGCAACAGAACAGAAGCACCACAACATCCACAACCAAGTCATATATCTCCACTGCAAGCATCAGGTTGGCTACTAGAACCTTGCTAGTATATGTTCTTGTCAAATTAAAACAAGCATCAGTGGGGAAGAGAGAGAGAGCTCTCCATATAGTGTAGAAATGCTACACTAGATCATCCTAGAGCTATTAAAAGCCAACCAATTATCTCTTCTTATCTCTCTAAGAGTTTGGTCTCAGCCTTGTGCATCATGGACCAAGGTAAAATAGTAGGGTGGTACATCTAGATCATCTAGATTAGAGGATATCATTTTTTCCCACACCTACTTGGCAAGTCTAGAAGATCCATTAGGGGGAAATCACTATGTTCCATCCTAAAGGAGGCATCACAGTGACATTCCACTATTGAATCTACACATTACAAGAAATCAACACCACATAATCATTTTCCTAGTTTACAATAACTAGAAATCATTTAAATTCTCACTGTCATATTGACAGAATAAATTGTCACTCACTTACATACAAGCTATCAATTGGACGACAAGTTATAGCCAGAAAAGAGTCCAGTTAGTAGTTCCCAGCTACAGATCATACTACCTAGGCCATCACTATGCACACTCCAAGAAGGGAAGCATCACAACAGTAGCTCAGATAGTAGATGCCACTAATAAGTAAGGAATCCATTTTGCAATACATTCATTTAGCCAAATCAATCTCATCTGAACATGCTAGATATGATCAGGCTAGTGTGTACACTCCAAAGAGGCATCACAATAGCAGAACCATATTAGCAGAAGTCACTCTGGAAAATTCCATTAGGAAAGAATGTAATCATTTTCCTAGTATATTCTAGGAATCATATCTTCTATATACTACCTTATTGGTAGTGAACACTAGATTCCTTGCAAAGAAATCAACCCTCATGTACAGCTACTGTGTTGTTCACCACTGTGCTCAATCCAAAGGGAAGCACCACAGTGGCAAACCTCATAGTAATAATCCCTAGATAATTTACCAAACAGTTCATCATTTAGTAAAAGCTCTCCAAATATAATCTATCATCTCCCCATCTTAGCAAGCTAGGAATCATTGCAACCATTCAGACTGTCATGACAACAATGTTAAAGGAAACATGTAAGCTATGCTTACAAGACACATCCATACAAGATTCATCATCTTCCTAGATAAAAAAATCTAGGAATCATTCTTTAAATTATGATCTCTCTGACAACCTGGACAGGAAATAAGATTAATACATATCATCATTTTAGCCAGAGACATATACCAATTTTTCTGTTATATCTAACAGATATTAAGTTACAGAAAAAAATGACTTCCTGAAGCAAAGCTTCAGTAAGTTAAGAATCAAAACATCAAGTTTGTAGGGTACTTTAGAATTCCATGTGTTCAAATCCAAACCATGTGTTTGAATCCAAACATTTCCATTGTATCAATTACAGTATGAGCATTGTGTTATATTAGTTCCAACTAAACTAACAATCATCAGAACATGGTGAACATCCTCTCAGTATCCTTAAAGGAGATACAAATCAAAGTTGCAGCACATCAACTAATCATACTCAACGGCGACTGCCAGAACAATATGCCGTGAGAGAGATTTGAGAGAAAATAAGAGGGGCGAGGAAAATGAGCATCTGGACGTGTACCTAGCGCCCGAGGCACAACCACTGCGGCATGGAGAGGCAGGGCTCGCGTGACCGCAACAATGCACACATGGGGAAGACTTCACCATGCACCTGCATCATCACCACGATGCGGCGGAACGAGGAGCACCGTGGTCCTCAACCCGCACTGAGCCGCACCCATGGATGCCTGTGCATAGAAGAGACGACACCAGCTACCAACCCATCATCAGATCACCTCGCCACCTTCTCCATCCAGGGGTCACCAGAGCACAACGGAGTCAAAGCCGAAACCCTAGTAACCAAGATGTTGGGGGGGGGGGCGAGCAAAAAAGGATCAAGTGACAGATCGAATTGGATAGGAAGGAGTAGCGGAGTGGGGCGTGTCAAGGATGACCGATGGCGGCGGCCAAGGAGGCCGGAGCCGGCCATGGTTGCGCTGCGACGGCAGCGACACCACGTCGCCAGAGAGGGAGAAGGTGAGGAACGATGTAACATCCCAAAAATACCAAACTTAGATCAACAAACACTAATCATAAAGATTAGGGTTAACAAAAACTTTTCTAAGTAAATTCATGAATGCATGTATATGTGTATGCATGGATTTTGAATTTCTTTAAAAACCACCTTGTTTGTGTGATCCATTGCTTGTAAAATGTTTCTTAGGTGAAATGAACATCATCTAAAACATTTCCCACACTTTTCCTAAAGACAAGTAAATCAAAACAAATATATGGAGTGAATGGTCATTTTGACCAATTTAACTCCCATGCCTACTTTGGCTGTCTCAAACTTTCAAAACCTAACAGAAACTTTTCTGGATCTTTGCACCCCTTGAATGTACTCATAACAAAGTATCAAGGCCCACTTTGTGATCATCCAGAAACTTTCAAATGCATAGTTTAAATGACAATTCAAAATTGAATCTTCTTCATATGGGAAGATCCCACTTTTTCAAAACCCACTCAAACAAGCTCAACTTTCAAAACCCAAGCATCTGCAGACTCATAAGCACCAATCTAGCAAACCCACCAAAATTCATTTCAAAATTCAAAACTTGATTTCATGCGGCCATTTCATCAAACAGGTTGCAGACACAAATCAAACAAAACATCAAACACTATAGTGTGCAGTGTTTTGAGCCTAACTTGTTCCCTAGTTAGCTCACACACAATCCAGGAGATCATCTAGAAAGATTAGCCCAACACTAGCACCCCTGTGAGCTTGCCATTGCCATCAATGGTGAACAGCCGAGCACCTCAATGCCACCCCATAGTCGACAGCAGGCTAGAGGAAGAACTAGCCGTGCCAACCTTGTCTGGGAGGCAGCCCACCGTCCACCGCCATCGCTGTCCCAGCCGCGAGCGTTGCTAAGCCCTGGACCACGCGCACAAGACACGCCCAAAACATGCCGAGCGTGCGCCAGAGCGCCACCCTCGACCATCACCCACTGCATCGCGCCGCCTCACCGCGGCGCACATGATCACCACCGACCCAGAGACCGCCAGACATCCCGCTTGCCGCCCGTGCATACCGCCACCGCCGCTGCCGAAGACGCCGCCAGCAGCACCGCCTGCTCTGCACCAAACCACACCGCCCCATGCCTCGCGACCATGTCGTTGAGCATCGCCAGAGACACAGACCGCCCTACCCTTGCCCATGCCATTAGCTGCCTGTAACGCCGCCCGACGAGCTCACCTTGCGCCCGACGCTCGCTCGACTATAAATAGAGGCCACCCCATACGATTTCTTCACACCATCTCACTCCCTCTCCCCACCGACCGTGCCACCATTCTCGAGCAAGCCGAGCACCACCTCGCCAGAATTTCACTAGAGCCCGCCGCCGGGAGAAGAAAGGAGCCAGCGATTGAGCCGCCCAGAGAAGCCACCGTACAGGAGGTTCGCCGAGTCGACTTCGTCATTCGCCTCGCCGACCCTCGCCTGCACTCGTGAGCCCCAAAGACCCCTCACTGGCCGCGCTAGGTTTCGTTTTCGCCGGAGTTGTCTCGCATCGACGATGACCCTCAGCCGTTGGATTAGAACTAGATCGAACGATCCACGTTGCCCCATACCGCTTCGCCCAGCCTCGTGTCACTGACGAGTGCGGACACCCACTTAAGCAGCCCGCAGGAGCACTGCGCTTAGCAGGCCGGCCCGTTAGAATTTCCCGCGCAGCCCAGCAATTCAAATTAAACCTTTTTCTTTTTAAATTCAAACACACTTCTGCACCCAACTTCAAAAATCAACCCAGATCGATTCAGTGCACCAAATTGGATGAAACCAATTTTGTTGGAAAGGTCTGTGAATGCTTAATCCAAGCCCGTTGGATTCAAGTCATTTGGATCTGTAGATCACCCATAGTAAAAATAACAAGGCAGAATCTTTTCTGCATTCAAACATTTTTTAAATTTAAACCATAAAAGATTTTGAGTTGATTCCAACTCTCAAAAATCACATTTAACCATACCTTTCAGAATATATAAATATATATATAGGTTTACTTGCAGAAATAATGTTCAAGTATTAAAAGAATGCTTCATAAGCATTTCTAGCCACTTTAATTAATTAAAATAAAAGGGTAAAACCTTATTAAATTGTGACACCACTTTAAATCACATTCCCATGGACTACAATATGTGGTGATGACATGTGTCAACATGATCCCATGTTTAGTTTGGAGGATATTAAATCTTAAGTAGTTTTTCAATGAGTAGAAATTACTTTTCTAAAAATAAAAAGGATTTAAACCAAGCTTTAACCTTGTAATGTTAGAGATGATGCTAGATCATCTATAGGACCCTTGTGTGTGATGATTGCAAGTAGTTAAGTATTGTTTGGTGATTGTGTACCTCGTATTTATTCATAGACGCTAGTACCGACCAAGGATACGAGGAGGAAGGAGGATACTACGAAGATGGATCATTCTATGGAAATGTTTCAATGAGTAAAACTTGATCAACTTTAGATGGGAATACTTGGTGGAAAAATGGTTATGAAAACCTTGGAATGATGGATCATTCTATGGAAATGTTTTGGACATGTGTTTCCAAACACTTGATGATTCTGGTGATAAAAATGTTGAGGCATGAGCCTTAGCCCTTTATAAAACTAATGGTTGTCTGGATGCGACACCATTCCAATTTTAGCGTACAACTACAATACCCGAATATTGGGTAGGGCTTGACTGGAAACTTATATACCTTAGTATTAGTTCCCTCACGGCCAAGGTCTGAGCTGAGGCTACCTTGTGAAGATTGTCCACCTGTGCAGTACCCAAGATGACAGTGGTCATGGTTGGGAGGCCAAACTCACAGGAGAGGTGCTTATACTAGGGAGTGTAATTGAAAGGTTAGGATTGATTATCCGCATATTGAGTATGGTGAATTCAGGATTTGTTCCTGACGGATGTATCGAATGTTGTGGTGAAAGTGTACAATCTCTGCAGAGTGTCAAACTATTCGAATAGCCGTCATGCCATGTTATGGACAGTTGGAGTGGCCATACTGTTCCCCCGTCAGACTTTTCAAAATGACTTGTGAAACGACTTGAGACTTTGACTTGACCACAACAGAGTTGTGACCTGGATTACAAGATCCCATTTAGGAGTTATAAAATTGTGACCAGCTTTGGAACTTAGTAAATATAAACCTGGCTTTTGCAAAACAACCCTAGAGCCTAGTGTCCTATTATCCAACCCCCCCTTTACTTGTTAGTACTAGTTTGCGAGTACTTAAAGAGTACTCATGGCTTTGTCCCTGGCTATTCCCATGGCCAGACTATGAAGAGGAGTACCTGGAGGATGGACCCCAGGAAGGTTACGACAACTAGGATCATCTCCCATCGTCAAGATTGCTCGTGACCTCAAGAAGGAGCTTCGCCACGCTATTATTACGTATTCACCGCTTGATGTTGTATTAAGAACTGGATCATGAGATCCCTATTTGTGTAAGAACTTATGTATCGTTTGTAATGGATGAAGTACTATGGTATCCAATTCTGTTATGTCTCGCAAAATGGTAATCCCGGGATTGCGATGTATGGCATAACAGGCATCTAGGATTGAAAAATCTGGGTGTTGACAAGTTGGTATCAGAGCCATCCTGACCATAGGAGACCCTAGTTAGATTGGACGTTGAACCAAAAACTTAGTTTCAAAACTCAAGATCAAAAATATTTACGAAAACTTATTCTCATTCTTACCTCTTTAATTCTTTAATAAAACTTCATGTTCCTCAAAAACTCTTGCAAAATAGATAAAATTTTGACACACTTGATCACTCTGCTAATCTACTCATCCTCTATTTTTATATATGGACGTGAAGTACAACAAGTTTTACCAACTTGGGAATGGAGGAGACCTTATCTTTGAGAGGGATCTGGATCAGCTTTCGGAACTTCTGGAGCGCCCGCATCCCGAGTTCTTCGGAGCTCAGCTCAATGATCAAGGGGGAGAAGATCTGCAGTGGATAATTGTTGCAAGTCTCCGAGGAAAGATTGAACCTCCCACTACTGAGGGAATTCAGTTTACCTTGAGGGAAAACAACTGGCTCGATGGACTTGCCAGAGCAATGCAGGAAGCTCTTTCCCGTCTGGGCGAGCATCAATCGATCAAGGGTACTCGCTTTGAGTTTTGCCCAAGACGTGATGCAAATGGAAACCACCGGAAGCCCCATACCACCCCGGCTGAAGACTCAATTGGACCACCTTAGCTTCATGATGTATGATCGCCGCAGAATCGGACAACTGCCGTGACTATTGCAACCACAAGTCTGCCATCATCAAGACGAAGGATCAGACCTTCGCCATGCTAGCAAAGGATCGCAAGTCTCGCCGCCGTCAGCTCGACAAGAAGGAGCGCATTATTGCCCGTCTTCGCCATCGCATCTCATCTCTGGAAGAGACCATCCATGAGAGAGACATGCAGTTAGAGGAAAGGGAGAATGCCGGAGAAGATCTTCGTGGAGACCCTTACTCCTATCTCAGCGATGACGATGATTTTCTGGAGGATCAGGCCATGGACTTCTTCACCGATGAGGATGATTTCGCCTTCATCGATGATGTGGAAGATGATGAAGCCACAGACTCTGAGCAGTAGTAGCACTGAGCACTAGCGTAGTGAGTAGTAGTTGGTCCCACTGTATCGTAGTTTCCAGAATGGTTCTTAAAACCATCTGTTTTTCTTTGTTGTGGTGTGTGTTGTACTGTGTGCTATGAGTGAATGAATGAAAAAGCAAGTTGCTAGAAAACTTGAGTCAAACTCTAAAAACTTTTCAAAGACCCAAAACCTTAGAAATTTCCCTCTTTTCTCATGATCTATATCAATCTTCAGATGCCACGTGGAGGAAGTGGTTCAGCCCCAGACCCGATGTTGTAGATCCTGCAAATGTTGACTTCTGACCGCGAAGCTGAAAGAGCGGAACGTCAAGCCAACCTAGCCACTCTGCAACAGATAGCCCAGCTAGCCCACAACAACCAAGGCCATGGAAATCAGGATAACCACGGATCTAAGCTCAAGAATTTCTAGAATACCAACCCACCCGTTTTCACCAAGTCGGAAGAACCCCTAGACGCTGATGATTGGCTGCAAACCATGGAAAATAACTTAGAAGTAGCCGGAGTAGAAGCCACGAGAAAGTCTTGTTCGCCACTCATTATCTAGCCGGAGATGCCAGGGCATGGTGGAACAGTGTTCGTGCCATGACCGGAGGCCAAATGATGACCTGGGAGGAATTCAAGGTCAAGTTTAGCAGAACCCATGTGCCGCCGGGTTTGATCAAGAGAATGAGAGACGAGTTCAGAGAATTGAAACAAGGAAGGATGACTGTAGTAGAATACCGTGACAAATTTTTGTCATTAGCTAGGTATGCCCCGGACGAGATAGACACCGAAGCCAAGAAGAAAGAAAGATTCCTGAATGGTCTGCATGACGAGATGCAGACAGTGTTAGTCAATATCCCCTTTGCTGATATTGAAGCCCTTGTCGACTCTGCTATCCAGATGGAAGGAAAGATCAACCAGGCCAATGAGAACCGCAAGCGTCGCATGATGCATCAACCAGGAACCCATCAGACCCCAAAGTATCGCCCAACCCATCTCCGGATTTGCCCCAAGAACCAACAGACTTCTATGACCCGTCCGACCTATCCCAACCATGGAAACCATAGACCCGGAGGAAATCACAACAACCCCGGCAACTCTAGCAATTTCACCCGTGCCCCACCCAAGTTCAACACCAACAATGCTACCGCCAACCCCAACACTGCCCCGAGGACTGGAAGCAATGCTGTGCTGCAGCCTAAGGACAAGTCACAAGTGACCTGTTATGATGGAAATAAAGGCCACTATTCTAACGAGTGCCCCAACAAGAAGAATGTTGCAGCCCTAATACCAATGTCCCAAATTTCAGCAGAAGTCGTGTCCAGCCAGGGAGAAGATTTGCCCCAGGGAATTCACTCAACCGCAATGGCCGTCTTTTTCTCATGCATGCTGAAGAAGCTCAGGAAGCGCCAGACGTCGTGCTGGGTATGTTTTCTGTTAATTCAGTACTTGCAAGAGTGTTGTTTGATTCTGGTGCATCGCATTCATTTGTCACCGAAGAATTTGCCTGCACTAGTAAAATTCAACCAACCAAACTGAAGCATGTGATGATTGTACAAATTCCCGGATCAACCACCAAGGCTAGGCAAATTTGCAAGGCCGTCCCTATCCGAATCCATGGCATAGATTTTTATGCTAACCTAATAGTACTCGGAACTAAAGGTTTGGAAGTAGTACTAGGAATGGATTGGATGTCCAAACATAAAGGAATAATTGACTGTGCCAAGAAAGCCATTACCATGACCAGTACCGCCGGAATATCAGTCGAGCATATATCTGAAACCTTAACTCGCCAATTCAAGTGTAACAAGAGTCTAGCCCAACCTACCATTGACCAAGTTCGGATAGTCTGTGAATACCCCGATGTATTTCCAGATGTTTTGCCCGGTATGCCCCCAGATCGGGATATCGAGTTTATCATCGAACTAATCCCCGGAACAGGACCCATAGCCCAAAGACCCTATAGTATGAACCCGTCAGAACTAGAAGAACTAAAGAAGCAACTGGATTCCATGTTAGAAATCGGATTGATTCAACCAAGTGCGTCCCCATGGAGGTCACCTGTCTTGTTTGTGGACAAGAAGGATGGAGGTAACCGTTTGTGTACGGACTATAGGAAGTTGAATGATGTCACCATCAAGAACAAGTACCCCTTGCCTAAGATCGAAGATTTGTTTGATCAGTTGACCGGTGCCCAGGTGTTTTCTAAGATTGATCTTAGAACTGGCTATCATCAACTCAAGATTCGTGCAGAGGATATCCCAAAGACTGCCTTTACCACCAGATATGGATTGTATGAGTATACAGTCATGTCTTTTGGATTAACCAATGCCCCCGCTTATTTCATGAACCTCATGAATAAGATTTTTATGGACTTCCTGGATAAGTTTGTCATTGTTTTCATCGATGACATTCTGATTTATTCCAGATCAGAAGAAGAACATGAGATACACCTAAGGACCATTCTTGGAACCCTAAGAGAGCATCAGCTCTATGCAAAATTTAACAAATGTGAATTCTGGTTACGGGAGGTAGGATTCCTCGGTCACATTGTATCCGCCGGAGGAATTGCCGTTGACCCTGCCAAAGTGAAAGATGTAGAAGATTGGCAAGCCCCAACCACTCAAACCCAAGTTCGTGCTTTTCTCGGATTGGCGGGATATTACCGCAAATTCGTAGAAGGATTCTCTAGTATCGCCCGACCCATGACCCAATTGCTGAAGAAGGACAATAAGTTTGACTATACAGACAAGTGTGAAGCGAGTTTTCAAGAACTCAAAAGGAGATTGATTTCAGCCCCAATCTTGATCATGCCGGATATCACGAAGCCCTTCGATGTGTATTGTGACGCATCCAAGATTGGTCTCGGATGTGTGCTAATGCAAGAAGAGAAAGTTATATCTTATCTATCGCGACAATTGAAGCAACATGAACAAAATTACCCAACCCATGACCTCGAACTCACAGCCATAGTTCTAGCCCTGAAGACATGGAGACATTACCTTATGGGAAACCGTTGTGAGATTTATTCGGATCACAAGAGCCTAAAGTATATATTCACTCAGAAGGAGCTGAATATGAGGCAGATAAGATGGATTGAGATAATCAAGGATTACGACCTGGACATTCACTATCACCCGGGTAAAGCCAACGTGGTAGCCGATGCCCTTAGCAGATTGCCGTGCCGCTTGAACTCCATGATTTTGAAGGAGCAACCAAGTTTGCACAAAGAGATGGAAGATTTTCGAGTGGAATTAGTAAGTGAAGGATTTTTGGCTAGCATAGAACTTCAGCCCACTTTGATCAGTCAGATTAAAGAGGCGCGGAAAGGAAATGCTAGTATCGATGGAATCAAACGTCGTATCGGTACAGGCAAAGTACCCGGATTCCACGAGGACGAAGAAGGAGTTTTGTGGTACAAAGGACGCCTTTGTGTACCAGCAGATTCTGAGTTAAAAGAAGTTATCTTGAAGGAGGCTCATGATACTCTTTATTCTATCCATCCCGGAGGAACTAAGATGTATCAAGATTTGAAAGAGCAATTTTGGTGGCATAAGATGAAGAGAGAAATCAGAAGCTATATCGCCAAGTGTGATATATGTCAGCGAGTCAAGGCAGGACATCAAAGACCCGTTGGATTGTTGCAACCTTTACAAATTCCGGAATGGAAATGGGATTCTGTAGGAATGGACTTTATCACTGGACTACCTACTTCTAGTAGGGGAAATGACTCTATTTGGGTCATAGTGGACAGAATGTCCAAAGTCGCCCATTTCTTGCCCGTTAAAACTACCTATCAGAGTTCGAAACTAGCGGAGTTGTACATCGCTAGGATCGTTAGTTTGCAGGGAGTCCCCAAGAATATCGTATCGGATCGAGGAACTCAGTTTACCTCGAGATTTTGGAAGAAGGTCCAAGAAGGTTTAGGAACCCGCCTAGATTTCAGTACCGCGTATCACCCTCAGACCGATGGACAAACGGAGCGAGTAAACCAAATACTCGAAGATATGCTTAGAGCATGTGTGCTAGAATATGGATCCAAGTGGGAAGACTGTCTGCCGTTTGCAGAATTTTCCTACAACAATAGTTACCAAGCCAGTTTGCAAATGGCCCCATTTGAATTCATGTACGGAAGAAAGTGCCGCACCCCTTTGAACTGGTCGGAAGTAGGAGAGAGTCAAATTTTTGGACCCGACATCCTACGAGAAGCAGAAGAGAAGGTTCACAAGATTCGTGAGCACCTCAAGACAGCCCAATCCCGACAAAAGAGTTATGCCGACAAGAGACGTCGAGACCTCGCCTTCAACATTGGATATTTTGTTTATCTGAAAGTGTCGCCATTGAAGGCAATGCATCGTTTCCAACTCAAAGGAAAGTTAGCCCCCAGATATATCGGACCTTTCAAAATTCTGAACCGTCGAGGAGAAGTATCGTATCAACTGGGGCTACCAGAAGAGATGTGAGCTGTGCACAATGTGTTCCATATCTCGTTACTTCGCAAATGTCTCGAACTCCCCGAGAAGACCGAAGTGTTCAAGAACATCGATCACCGGACCATAGAGATCAATGATGACCTGACCTATCCCAAAGTACCCATCCGTATATTGGAAGAAGCCTTTCGAACTACCAGAACCCGAAGCATCAAGTTTCTCAAGATTCAGTGGAGCAACCACACAGAAGAGGAAGCTACACAGGAGCGAAGATCACATCAGGACGGAGTTTCCAGATCTCTTCACATCCTAGGTAATCTTTTCGTCCTTTTTCAAATCTCGGGACGAGATTTTGTTTAAGGGGGGAAGGTTTGTAACATCCCAAAAATACCAAACTTAGATCAATAAACACTAATCATCAAGATTAGGGTTAACAAAAACTTTTCTAAGTAAATTCATGAATGCATGTATATGTGTATGCATGGATTTTGAATTTCTTTAAAAACCACCTTGTTTGTGTGATCCATTGCTTGTAAAATGTTTCTTAGGTGAAATGAATATCATATAAAACATTTCCCACACTTTTCCTAAAGACAAGTAAATCAAAACAAATATATGGAGTGAATGGTCATTTTAACCAATTTAACTCCCATGCCTACTTTGGCTGTCTCAAACTTTCAAAACCTAACAGAAACTTTTCTGGATCTTTGCGCCCCTTGAATGTACTCATAACAAAGTATCATGTCCCACTTTGTGATCATCCAGAAACTTTCAAATGCATAGTTTAAATGACAATTCAAAATTGAATCTTCTTCATATGGGAAGATCCCACTTTTTAAAAACCCACTCAAACAAGCTCAACTTTCAAAACCCAAGCATCTGCAGACTCACCAACACCAATCTAGCAAACCCACCAAAATTCATTTCAAAATTCAAAACTTGATTTCATGCGGCCATTTCATCAAACAGGTTGCAGACACAAATCAAACAAAACATCAAACACTATAGTGTGCAGTGTTTTGAGCCTCACTTGTTCCCTAGTTAGCTCACACACAATCCAGTAGATCATCTAGAAAGATTATCCCAACACTAGCACCCCTGTGAGCTTGCCATTGCCATCAATGGTGAACAGCCGAGCACCTCAATGCCACCCCATAGTCGACAGCAGGCTAGAGGAAGAACTAGCCGTGCCAACCTTGTCTGGGAGCCAGTCCACTGTCCACCGCCACTGCCTCTCCCAGCCGCGAGCGTTGCCAAGCCCTGGACCACGCACAAAAGACACGCCCAGACCATGCGGAGCGTGCGCCAGAGCGCCACCCTCGACCATCACCCACAGACCGCGCGCCGCCCTCACCGCGCACACACATGATCACCACCGACCCAGGAGACCGCCAGACATCCTCGTTTGCCGCCCCGTGCCATACCGCCACCGCCCGCCGTCGAAGACGCCCGCCTGCAGTGAGCACCGCCCGTTCCAGACCAAACCACACCGCCCCATGCCTCGCGACCATGTCGTTGAGCATCGCCAGGAGACACAGCACCGTCCCCTACCCTTGCCCATGCCATTAGCTGCCTGTAACGTCGCCCCCGACGAGCTCACCTTGTGCCCCGACGGTCCCCTCGCTCGACTATAAATAGAGGCCACCACGCACGATTTCTTCACACCATCTCACTTCCCTCTCCCCACTGACCGTGCCACACCATTCTCAGAGCAAGCCGAGCACCACCTCGCCGGAATTTCACTGGAGCCTGCCGCTGCCGGAGAAGAAAGGAGCCAGCGATTGGAGCCGCCCCAGGAGAAGCCACCGGTACCAGGAGGTTCGCCGTCGTCGACTTCGTCGTTCGCCCGCCTCGCCGACCCTCGCCCGTACCCCGATGAGCCCCCAGCACCCCTCACTGGCCGCGCTAGGTTTCGTTCTCGCCGGAGTTGTCTCGCGTCGACGATGACCCTCAGTCGTTGGATTAGAACTAGATCGAACGATCCACGTTGCCCCATACCGCTTCGCCCAGCCCCGTGTCACTGACGAGTGGGGACACCCACTTAAGCAGCCCGCGGGAGCACTGCGCTTAGCAGGCCGGCCCGTTAGAATTTCCCGCGCAGCCCAGCAATTCAAATTAAACCTTTTTCTTTTTAAATTCAAACACACTTCTGCACCCAACACTACTAGGAAAACGGCTATAGGTAATCAGCACATCCGTGGCTCACATGGTTGAAGTGCCCCACGGCTAAAACAGGCATGGCTCACCTGTGGGCAGTGCCCTACTAATAACTAGAACATCCGTGGCGCACATGACCCTAGTGCGCCACAGATATGTGGGCTGAGGCCCTGGCCCTACGCCAAACTTCATGGCGCACCATGCACACGTGCGCCACGGTTGTTAGGGTCATCTGGCGCGACGTGTGCATGGTGCGCCACGAGCCGCATGCCCACCTCTGCCCGAGACGGCCACTAACCATGGCGCACTCCGCCTAGTGCGCCACAGGACTAAAACATCTGTGGCACTCGCCTAGTGCGCCACAGAAGTTTGTACTCCCTGTGGCGCACTGTTGCCGTGTGCGCCACGGATGTGTCGATTTTTTTAAGACAGCACTTTATGTGCACATGTGTGACCACATCCACCACCCCACACTTCACTTTGCCCTTCTTCTTCCTCCTTAGATCTAGTCGGGATCTTCTCCTTCCCACCTCAATTTCTCCACACATTCACCATTTTTAGCATGTAAAACTTGCTTTGGATGTTACATAAGTAATAGAGGAGGTCTCCGGTCTCTCATCTATCCGTCTCCGGTCGACGCGCGCACCTCTCCTTTCCATCTTTCTCGCGATCGGTCTCTCATCTCGGTAAGTTGTCCATGTAAGGATGTGTTCATGTGTATATGGATGATGCATGTGCTCATATGTATGTAGATGATCGATGCTCATGTCATGATGTGTGTATGTGTGGAGAGCTAGGATCGATGGTCATATGTGTGTGTATATGGAGAGTATCGATGATGCTCATGCATGTGTGTATGGAGAGGATAATGATATGTTCATGTGTGTATGGATCGGTCTCTCTCTCTCTTGTGTTTGTATGTGAACAAGTTGCCATTGTTTTGCCAAAATGTTGATTCATTTCCATTTTGGCAAGACTTTGGCATTCATAAAGGTCCTAATTTTAGGATAGGTCATGCCGAAATTTTCTATCGACCATTGCATGCATGCATTCATTATGTGGTTCTAATAGACTTCAAAATTGTACCGTGTACATCGTGCGAGCAAAAATGGTCCGCATAATGAGAGAAGGCATTGTGGCTAGATTTTTGAAATGTGACGACCGACATGATACGAAATAACAAGATGGATATAAGATGTCCGTGCGAGAAGATGCAAACTCAATGGGTGATCGACCCAGTTCGGGAAAGAATCTGCAGCGCACTGCTCCGCCATGGTTTCATGGATGGATACACTCGTTGGATAAGCGATGGCGTAGATGATGGAGACGGTGATCATCATCACGGCGAACGGCGAGATGATGAAGAGGCTCTGGAGATGGTGAAGGTGCAAGCGGATCGGGATGATGATGATCTAGATGCGGAGGAGCGACGGCGATGGAACAACGTCAGTGGTGCGGACCCTTATGTGCAAGAGCTGCTTCTCAAGCGCATTTAGTAACGCCAGGCTGCCGCTAGAGAGAAAGCCAAGCTGCGCAACTTGAGAAAGACGCGGTTACTCCATTGTATGAAGGATGCAGCCCGATGATACCCGGTTGAATGTAACGCTCAAGGCTATGGAGATGAAGGCAAAGCACAAATTGAGCGGCAAGCTTGACGATATGATGGCATCAGCACGATCGTCTCCGGAGGGGAACACATGTCCAACTAGTATCGAGGATGCCAAGAAAATCGTCCTCTCGATCTACCGACGTTAGATATCACGTATGCATCAATTGCATCATTTATCGGGCGAGGACGGAGAAAACCACATGTCCGGTGTGCGGCGTGAGTCGATACAAGAAAGGGAAGAAAGCACCTCGAAAAGTGGTATGGTACTTTCCTATCACCCTCGTCAGCGCTATTTCACGGACCCTAAGCGAAGCTCATGCGATGGCATGCGGAAAGGAAGAAGCCGGAGATGATGATGACCCGAAAAGGATGAGCTCTTGACGCACCCGGATGCTAGCCGCTGGAAAGCATTGGACCTCGAATTCCCGACCGTGGAGATTCGAGGAACATCGGGCTTGGTGCGAGCACCGATGGACTCAATCCGCTCGGTAGCCAGACGCAGCAAAGACTTGGCCTGTGTTTGTATGGATGTACAACCTCCCTCCATGGTTGTGCATGAAGAAGAAGTACATACAAATGAGTATGCTAATTCAAGGGCGAAACAACCTGCACCGACATCAATCGTATCTCGGGCTGTTGAAAGAGGAGCTAGCCACGTTATGGGAATCTGGAGCCAATACTTACGACGCGTCGCACAAGATTATTTCACTATGAGAGCCGCGTTGGTCACTACGGTGCAAGACTATCCGGTTGGGTATATCTCGGGCAGGTTATCCAAGGATTCCACGCATCGTTAGGTGCATGGATAACACAAGCTATCTCCAACTAGAGAAAGATCCGGTCATCGAAAACCGTGTTCATGGCGCACCGGAGGTGGCTCGGCAAGAATGATCCATGGAGAAAGCGTGGAGACCTGTTCGATGGCAAATCGAGACCGAGGAATCCCGGGCGTAGGAGCAGCGAAGAAGTGGAAGAGTTGCTGAAAAGCTGGAAAGATTGTCCTAAGCCCGGAAAGAAGCGAAAGAGGCAGCAACAAGACAAACCGATGAAGGTATGGAAAACAAGGTGCATTTTCGAGTTGCCATCTGGAAGTTTCTCCGCGCCTCATAGCCTCGACATCATGCATATCACGAAAACGTGTGCGAGTCCGGTCGCCACCATAATCAACATGCGGATAGGACGAAAGATGGTCCGAAAGCAAGGCACGACCTGATATGCTTGGGTATCCGGAAGGAGCTTCACGGACGACTACTCTCGATGATCGGAAGATGACGATGATCATTAGTCGGAGACGACACAAGGTCGTCGGAAGGGTAAAAAGTTCAAGAAGAGCGAATATTACGCCTCCTTCTTGCTTCACTCTAAGCCGGATGAGATCAAACAGTTTTCAAGTGCCTTCTAGAGTCAAATTTCCTTACGCTCGGGCAAGATAAGCGAGATACCTAGGCGAGGCGAGGTTCGATGGCATGAAGTCTCACGACTGCCGTGCTAATGACGCAGTACTTCCGGTCGCACTAAGAGGGATAATGGACGAGCACGTCCGTGAAACGTTATTTGGCCTATGCAAGTTTTTCGGCGTCATCTCTAGGAAGTCGATTGGCTTGAATCAGCTCGGAAGGCTACAGGAGGAGATCGTGGTGATACTATGTGATCTTGAGGTCTACTTCCCACCCGCATTCTTCGACATTATGGTGCATCTGCTGGTCCATGTCGTGGAGGACATCACAACTCGGGCCGATGTTTCTCCGGCATGATGGCGTTCGAAAGGATGAACGGACACATCAAAGGATACGTTATAGCAATGGTCCGTCGGATGGAAGCATAGCCAAGGGCTTTCGGCGAAGAGTGCATCTCTTTCGCACGAATTATCTAGACATCGAGAACCCCGCCGGTCTTCCGTCAACAGACACCTTGGCAAGCTCGACGGATCTGGTCACCGAGGGTCGCCGCATCATGGACCCGATTTTCGACGCGAGACTTTGATCGAGCAAACCTCGTCGCGCTACAGCATTTAGAACTGGTCGATCCTTGGGTACGAAGCACAAAAGGTTAATCGAGAAGAAGAAAGTGACGGGGCATACAGAGGACGCAGGGAGAAATAATCAAAGAGCACAACTCAGATTTCACGCGTTGGTTTAGGCAGACGCTCCTTGATAATCCCCCGCGCTCGCATTCTTCTGACACGGAAAAGATCATATTCACCTTGTCGCAGGGACCGATGCAAAAACTGGTGACCTATCAGGCGTATGATATCAACGGCTACACATTCTACACGGAGGAAAAGGACAACAAGTGTGATTATCAGAACTCAGGCGTAACGTCGGAATTCTACACCGATGACAACGTGAAGGAAAGATTCTACGGAAGAATCGAGGAGATGGGAGCTCGACTACTGGAGAAAAGGTGCCGATGTTCCGTGTCGATGGGCAAAGAACGTCGAAGAGAAGACCGGTATTTCACAACCATGGTTATACCCGGCAGCCAAATCCAAGGTCACGGTGCAAACGTGGCGCGAAAAATGAACCGTGGTACGGCTACCAAAGTGGACCAATGTTTTTCATTACCGACCCGACAAAGCCTAGCCGTGTTGTCGTGAGGAGAGGAAAAGGAACATCATCGGAATGGATGGAGTCGCCAATGAGCAAGACTTGACCGATCTGGCGATCCAAAGATTGAAGATGACGGCGACTACGATGCAACAACATACATCACAAGAAGAAAAGGACAACCCTACCCAAAAAGGTAGCCTGCTCGAAAGAAGAAACATTAAAGTGCCGGGCTAAATTATTCAACCGCGACAAAGAAGGGAAAAAGATTGTAAAACGCTAGCTCAAAAACATTGTAAAACGCTAGCTCAAAAATATTGTAAAACGCGTGGTCAAAAAAAGATTGTAATATTTATGGACAAATTATTATGACATATTTGAAGCATATTTAATTTGTACCACTTTTATGACATATATTATCACTTTTGGGCATTTTGGAATATATAAAAGTATTTTAAAAACAAAACAAAACTTTTGTAGCATATATCACCACTTTTGGGCATTTTTGGAATATTTAAAAGTATTTTAAAATAAAATAAAAATGTGGGCACCAGGATTCAACCTGGTGCTAACAGTTTAGAATAGACCAAAGGCGAACCAAGGTAAGGCGGTGCTAGTGTTAGCAAAGGGGTGGCAGCCTCTTATCTAAGTAGTCGTACCACTTAGGCGTGCGCACCACAGGCAAGTGCCACGGTTATCCGTAGCGCACTTTCCCAGGGTGCGCTACGCCCAAGTGAGTATGACTAGCTAGTCAACAACTCCATCGTCCTTAGCCGCATATCCCATCCCCATCGTCCTCCGACACCGCCAGACGACGCCACCGCAAGATCTCTCGACGACGCCACCGCCGCATCCCAGCCACGCCGGAGGAGGAGGCCACCTTGCCCGGCTCGAGGAGGAGGCCGTGCGGCCGAGGAGGAGGATCTCGCCCGTGCCGCCGAGGAGGAGGAGGACTGCGGCTCGAGGAGGAGGAGGCCGTGGAGGAGACCGCCGTCCTCATCTTAGAGGTGAGCCTCGCCTCTCTCCCTCTCTCGCCTCTCTGCATCCATTCCATCTTAGAGGTAACCGCCGCTGCTGCTCGAGGTTAGGGTTCAGAGGATTAGGTTAGGGTTCAGACGATTAGAGGTTAGGGTTTAGAGGAGTTCTTGTTCAGATGGTCTGCTCGAGGTTAGGGTTCAGAGGATTAGGTTAGGGTTCAGACGATTAGAGGTTAGGGTTTAGAGGAGTTCTTGTTCAGATGGTCACTGGCCTTCAAAGTCTATGCAAGCTAGGTGTGCAAATATTCACTCGACCCTCTTCTGCCATTTATCTACTTGGTGGTGTTTCTACAAGTGTTTTGAAACTGTGGCATATTCCTTGGTTCGATTTCCTCTTACTTGGTCTGACTAGTGAAGATCCATATGGCTTGGCATTATTGTCTGGGTTATTGTCTGTACAACCTTAGTATATACAACTAGCCAGCACCAAGCAGCTAGCTAGTTCATTTTGTGTAGAGCAAAATAAAATGGAGACCAAATGCTCCTGGATATTCTTTAGAGCCAAGTACATAGCATAGATTATACAACACAATATTGTACCAAAGGTCAAGCATAACTGTTGTGGTTTAAGTCAAAATCTGCATCATTAATTGTGGTTTGGTGAAGCCCGAAAATAATCATTGCATGATCATTCTCATGGAAACTGATGTATGTTTCTTGGTGCTCACTGTGGTGAAGAATAAGCAGCTCGTTAGGCCAAGAAACATTAGATTCATATACTTCTAATGAGATGGAAAACTGCGATGTGCGATAATAAATAAAATCCTAGGCTGTGTACAATTGTTTTCAAGAGACTATTTGTTTGAGATGTAAAGTCCAAATCTGATCCGACACTGTAGCATTTCTATTGGTGACCATTTTTGTAATGGCTGGTATCTAGTTTAAAAACTATATAGTATCAACTTGGGTCGTTGATGCACGCCCGAGACCTAGGCTGAAGTTTGAACAAGTGCTATTTTACTGCCCCTTTTCTTAAAGATCCTATGATGTGTAGACCATGTCTCTTGCATGATTACTGAGGATATTTCCCAACAACTATTGTATATACATGTATGTGATCAAGTGTTGGATCAAAAGATTGGAGGTTTACCTTGTGTTGCTGTTGCCTTGTGTTGTTGTTGCCTGCTACCCTAGTGTCTGCAGTTGCTGGTTATTCCTCCTTGACCTTGCCTTGGAACTCCTGGAACTATAGCTAGTACCAGTACCAGTGCTAGTGCTAGTGCTAGTGCTAGTGCTGACTAGTGCTAGTGCTAGTACCAGTACCTAGTGCTAGTGCTAGTACCAGTACCAGTACCAGTACCAGTACCTACAGAAGTTAAATTCAGACACAAACTTTGCTAGTGCTAGTGCTAGTACCAGTACCTACAAAAGTTAAATTCAGACACAAGAATGTGCTAGTGCTGACACAAGAATGTCCAGCATTTGCAGAAGTATTTCTTGATTGATGTGATATACAGGAGCTACTTTATTATGTCGTGTATGCAGGTTCTTGTATGAAACGAGTCACGATTTTTGCCGGAATGTTGATTAACTTCCGTTTTGGCAGAAATCGGGCACTCCTAGTTTAAGAAAATTAGCAAAGGTCATGCCGGATTTTTCCGTGCATTTAACCAATTATTTGTTTTTTATTAGTGCAAAGATGTGTGATAACGACGAGGCTGGATGTTCTAAGCGCATCAGCGCTGAAGGAGAACTCAGACCTACGCATAACCACTTGACATTCTGGGAGGCGGCCCAGCGGCTAGAAGACGATGACGAATACCATCCTTCGGAGAGCGAGGATGATGAGATGGAAGACGCGGAGGAAGAAGCCGAAGGAATAGCGGGTGATGAAACCACTGATGGCGGCGAGGGCACAGGGAGTGGTAGCAACCTCCTAAGAAGAAGAAGGACCGGCGCCAACACGGTCGCACGGTCAGGAGGAAATTACCAAGTGAGCCCATCAGGGGTTCCTTTGGAGCCCGCCTTGTCGTCAAAGGGCACGGTGGGCAAGTGGCGGCGATCACCCGACAACCATCTCGATCAACACCGAGAATCTCCGCATAAAGATAATGGCCACTTGCACACCTCTTCGAGAAGTCACGCCGATACAAGTTCCCGCTAAGTATCGTAACACAAATTATCATGGGAACGAAGTAAACAAATCAGCCTCACAAAGATGAGCACCGCAGCCAGTTGGAGAACCCGGATAAAGAAGAAGATCTATAAAGAAGGCAAAAGTCTCGAGGAGATCCAGAAGATTGACCCGCAGATCACCGAAGATCAGTTCCGGGAGTTCAAGGAGAGGTGTGAATCCGAAAGAGCCCTGGCCAATAGTAATCGGGGAAAGGTGCTGCAGGCGATGAATATAGGTCATCACCATCTCGGATCTGGTGGATACAGAACCGCGGAGGCCAAATGGAATAAGGAGGACGAAGAGTATAGATCCAAGGGGATAGAAAACCCCTTTGCTAAATTCGAACCCGGGCAGGTTCGAAACTTCATCAGGGCCCGTTACCATGTGGACCCAAAAACCAAACAACTCACCGCGGATCCTGCGGTGAAGGAATTCGAGGAAATTGTGGTAAGTATAATCTAATTACCGGTGATCAACACGATTGCAATCTAATCGATGATCTAAATGATTCATTTACTTCTTCCGCAGGAGGAGGAAATTGTTGCTAGTCATGGATCCTGTGGTTCCTCATCCTGTGGGTCGACGGCGCCACCCGTGGGATAACCTTTACTGTATGGCGAACCGGGCCAAGAAAATAGAGCGGTTACGAAGAAGCCGTTGGCCCGTCGTCTGCCGCCTCGGGGTAAGAATTGGGTGGATCATTTGGTCCACCGCCGAGGACGCATGTGGCGCCGTCGGAAGGAGCGAGGAGGAAAACAGAGAGGTTCAAGAACTTAAGGCACAAGTGGCGCGGATCCCGCAGATCGTCCAAGACAACTGGCAATCACCCTTACGTCCTTCCCGCCTACCTTGGTGGAGTCAATAGCGAATCGGAGTGCGGGTGGTCGAGTAGGGCCGTGCGATTCCAAGCATGGTCAGCCACTCGAACAACGCGGGCGCCGATTTAATCAGCGAACCACGTGTTCGTGACTCCGCCAGCACCGCGGCCGCAAGTGTTGGTGACTTCCCTGCCATCACCGCGCGCCGAGTACATGTTGGTGCCCCCGCCATCGCCGCGGGCGCACCGGAGCTCCAAGCACCCGGTAGGGAGAATACACCGCGCCAGCACCGCGCCATCAAGCAGCCCTTCCGCCTTGCACGCCTGCCGCCAGCGTGCGCCGACATTAGCCGATCTCGACGCCATCACGGTAAACAAATTGCTTTAATTACCGCCTTTCATGCCATCTATATATTACTCTTGTGGCATCTCGCTCGACGACGCCAGACATGTTTTCCGCAGACGGATGTTCCTTGCACTCTCTTATGCTACGTGAACAACGAAATGAGGGATGTTGCCAGGGTACCATCGTTCAACCCTTGCAGCGACGTTCCACTCAAAGCCGATGCCGATAGCGTGCATGTGGTTAAAATTAGTCGGTGCTAAGGGCTGACGACCGAACCTCCCATTCAACCCCGTGAGCGGATGAAGAAGAGTCGTCTCCTCGGTTGCTTCGCTTGTTCATGCTATGGCCAAAGAGCATGATCCGTTTGGGGACGGGGCCATCACGCCACAGACAACAAGCACCGCTGTCGTGCCGACAAGCGGTGGCAAGGCCCTTACCGCCTCGCCGTCACCTCCACGCGGTGGGTCGGATGATCATGTTGATGATATGCACATGGCGCAGATCCGGCCGAGGACTTCAAGACCGGAATGATCACTTCTTCAAGACTCGGTTTAACGAAGAAGACCTAGCTGGTGGCCCCACAGAGAAAGCCACTATCACCAAGCGCCTGCTTTGGTTCTCGAGACGCCCAGCTTGCGCCTTTACAGCCAGCTGATACAACCAACCGCCCTTTATTCTAAGCCCGACACTACATAGGGCGGCGGTGCTCAGATATGTGCCTGCCCGCTTCCAAAAGGAAAAAGGGCAGGAAAAGAAAATCTAGCAGCTCGAGCCAGCCGGTGGCGTCAACAACGCGAATCCGATCAGGTTTCGGACGGGCCACCAAGACCCGAGGTATTATGTGGAGGATTCATGTGCGGGTGAGCCCATGCTACCTAAGAATTTGCGGAAGCTCGCCATCGAATCGCAGAGTGTGCATGACGGCGTCGACGATAGAGAGAGACGCCTTCTATCGGAGAAAGATCCTCGCACCCGGTATTCGTGGTTAAGGTGCCACCAGGCTTGGGCACGACCGCCCCCGCGGATCTGTTCTTCCCGCGTTCGAGGACATCTTCAATATGTTCCACCTATACCCGCTGCACTATACCATGGTCCGTCTCTTTCTCTCACCTGGACACGCAGATCATTAGAGAGAACACACCGGCATCGCTATAGTGGACCCCTACTACATGCGTGACGGCTGCTTGGGTTCCCCAACGAACGTATCGTGGCCTCGTACCTAAAAATAATCCTCGTGGCGAACAAGACAAAGGAATACATTCTCGCCTTACTTTCCCGAGTAAGTCGTTATTCACGCCACCGTCGATTGGCTTTATTAGATCATCATCATTCTTTTTTCAACACATTCCATTTGAATTTTTTGCGCAGAGATGAACACTGCACGCTCATCTCCTTATCGCCGAAGCATTCCCACGCCACGTATTTCGACTCGGGGAGTCTAGAAAAGAAGAAAAACTACGACAAGATCAAGGAAGTTCTGGATGATGCTCTCACTGGCTTTGCCTCAACGGAAGGCACCAGCTTCGTGCGTAAGAAGGTCAAGTTCGGCAGGCACTTCTTCAACCACGTAAAAGAGTTCCCCTGCATGAAGCAGCCAGAAAACAGTAAGAAGGAAGCCTACTACGCACTCCATCACATGAGGGCGTTCCTACTTGACCAGCAGAATTCTACGCTGCCAGATCATCTCAAACAGTGGGCCGAAGCAAAGGCCAAGATCAATGATTCGGATATTAGACAAGAGATGTATCGCATCCAGCAGCAGTTTGGGGCAATCATCTTTCGTGATGTCATGACTTCGGGGGGGATCTTCTACGGAGGAAATATCCCGAATAACCGTGACATAGAAGATCGCCTAGAGATGCAGGGTGACTATAGGAAGTTCATGACGAGGTATGCCTCCCGTCCTGCCTAAGCCAGAAGGCTTGATGTTGGCCTAGTTGTAGTTGCAAACTATAGATGACCTTTGTGTGTGTGTGGACGACAAGTGTACTTATCTTATTAGGTTTATGTATCACCGCTTACTTATTTTGCTTATTATTATTATATATCAATCAATGCTTGGTTTTTTTGCTTACTCTTTGGTTTTTTTGCTTACTCTTTGGTTTTTTTGCTTACTCTTTGGTTCTCGGACGACAAGTGTGAGTTATTTTTGTATTTTTCGAGAATATGCCGGTGATTGAAATGTCGTGGCACAATATATATGTGAATGTGCTATGACGGGATTGTCAGCCTTGTGATATGCACAAGTCTAGGAATTGTGCATCCTACTTGGCTGACAGTCCCGTCATAAGCAATTCCTGTGTCCAACGACCTACCTAGCTAGTTATATATGAGGCATGCTTTTCGAGTTATTTTTGTATTTTTCGAGAATATGCCGATGATTGAAATGTCGTGGCACAATATATATGTGAATGTGCTATGACGGGATTGTGAGCCTTGTGATATGCACAAGTCCAGGAATTGTGCATCCTACTTGGCTCACGGTCCGTCATAAGCAATTCGTGTCCAACGACCTAGCTAGTTATATATGAGGCATGCTTTTCGAGTTATTTTGTCTTTTCGAGAATATGCCGATGATTGAAATGTCGTGGCACAATATATATGTGAATGTGCTATGACGGGATTGTTAGCCTTGTGATATGCACAAGTCCGGGGTGTGCATCCTACTTGGCTAATGGTCCGTCATAAGCAATTCGTGTCCAACGACCTAGCTAGTTATATATGAGGCATGCTTTTCGAGTTATTTTTGTCTTTTTAGAGAATATGCCGATGATTGAAATGTCGTGGCACAATATATATGTGAATGTGATATGACGGGATTGTTAGCCTTGTGATATGCACAAGTCCAGGAATTGTGCATCCTACTTGGCTAACGGTCCCGTCATAAGCAATTCCAGTGTCCAACGACCTAGCTAGTTATATATGAGGCATGCTTTTGAGTTATTTTGTCTTTTCGAGAATATGCCGATGATTGAAATGTCGTGGCACAATATATATGTGAATGTGCTATGACGGGATTGTTAGTTTTGTGATATGCACAAGTCCGTGAATTGTGCATCCTACTTGGCTAGCAGTCCCGTCATAAGCAATTCGTGTCCAACGACCTAGCTAGCTAGTTATATATGAGGCATGCTTTTGAGTTTGCTCTTTTGATTTAAGAGTACTTTCTATAAGTGTATCTTCATATGACTTTAATTATACATGTTTTTCAATCACCGGTTAGTTATTATTGTCAACTTGTAGATGACGTGGTACGTCAGGTACAAGGGACGGGTTCGAGTCTACGATGATTGGGAAGACTACGGAGACAGTGCACCGTTCAGCGGCAATAGCTACAAAGGGTACAACACTATGGCGGGCGGAAGATAGATACACGCTATATAGCGGAGTTAGGACAAGGAACCGGATGAAGACCTACACCTTCGTCGCGGTGATCATGCTTATCTTCTTTGGTTATTTATCCGCGTTTGTGTCTAGCTAGCTAGTTTAGATGTCTAGGCGAGCTTCCGAGCTCTAACTTGTTCGATCGACACATGTATTCGCATGTCACCAACTACTACTTTGTAACATGATCAAAACAATGTAACTTGGACTATGTATTCATGTATGAGACTTATCTATATGTATTTGTTTCAATCTTGTTTTTCATATCAGTATTTATATATATAATTGTATATCTTGTATCTGTGTGTATATCTGCTGTAATATTGTATATAATCTGTATTGCATATAATCTGGCATGGAAATTAAAAAACAAAAAATACATCTGGCGCACATGTTTTACCTTCGTGGCGCACTACCCTAAAGCGCACCATGGATGTTTAGTGGCGCCGGGTAGTGCGCCACGTAAGATAAAAGGGTAGCGCACCATGCCAAACACGTGGCGCACTAGCGGTGCGCCACGCCTATCTCTACACAACCGTGGCGCACTAGGCGATGCGCCACGGCCGAGAGCGCAAGGCCCGTGGCGCACTACTGGTGCGCCACGGATGGGCCTTTCAGGTGCGCCACAAACGACCATTTTCCTAGTAGTGCAACTTCAAAAATCAACCCAGATTGATTCAGTGCACCAAATTGGATGAAACCAATTTTGTTGGAAAGGTCTGTGAATGCTTAATCCAAGCCCGTTGGATTCAAGTCATTTGGATCTGTAGATCACCCATAGTAAAAATAACAAGGGAGAAGCTTTTCTGCATTCAAACATTTTTTAAATTTAAACCATAAAAGCTTTTGAGTTGATTCCAACTCTCAAAAATCACATTTAACCATACCTTTCAGTATATATAAAAATATATATAGGTTTACTTGAAGAAATAATGTTCAAGTATTAAAAGAATGCTTCATAAGCATTTCTAGCCACTTTAATTAATTAAAATAAAAGGGTAAAACCTTATGAAATTGTGACACCACTTTAAATCACATTCCCATGGACTACAATATGTGGTGATGACATGTGTCAACATGATCCCATGTTTAGTTTTAAGTAGTTTGTCAATGAGTAGAAATTACTTTTCTAAAAATAAAAAGGATTTAAACCAAGCTTTAACCTTGTAATGTTAGAGATGATGCTAGATCATCTATAGGACCCTTGTGTGTGATGATTGCAAGTAGTTAAGTATTGTTTGGTGATTGTGTACCTCGTATTTATTCATAGACACTAGTACCGACCAAGGATACGAGGAGGAAGGAGGATACTACAAAGAGGAAGCCGAGGAGAACTTCAACCACTGCTCTTCACAAGGCAAGCCTTACTAATCAAGTTGACCTATGCAAGCTAGCAACTATGCCAGCATAATACTACTAGTGAATGTGCAAGCTAACACTTGCAAGATACCTTACTGATGCCACAAACCCATACTTGTGAGATGATTACTTTATGCCTTAAGCATATGTGACCATACCCACTTGCTAAACCAATCCTAGTTTTATGGCAAGCTTCTTACTTTATTTCTTTATCAAAGCTTACTTGGATTCTACCTAAGAGTTTGGTAGATACTAGACAGTTGTGCTGAAGGTTTGCATAAAGAGCATAAAATTTGGCCTAAGCTAGAAACCTTGATATCAGCCTAAGATATAAGGTTGGACTTAGTTGAAACTCCACTAGTTACCACACCCCATTAGTACTACCCCCACCTGTAGATGCTAGTGCTAAGCATAAAACTTGATCAACTTTAGATGGGAATACTTGGTGGAAAAATGGTTATGAAAACCTTGGAATGATGGATCATTCTATGGAAATGTTTTGGACATGTGTTTCCAAACACTTGATGATTCTGGTGATAAAAATGTTGAGGCATGAGCCTTAGCCCTTTATAAAACTGATGGTTGTCTGGATGCGATACCATTCCAATTTTAGCGTACAACCACAATACCCGAATATTGGGTAGGGCTTGACTGGAAACTTATATACCTTAGTATTAGTTCCCTCATGGCCAAGGTCAATGAGGCTACCTTGTGAAGATTGTCCACTGCAGTACTCCAAGATGACGGTGGTCATGGTTGGGAGGCCAAACTCACAGGAGAGGTTCTTATACTAGGGAGTGTAATTGAAAGGTTAGGATTGATTATCCAGACATCGAGTATGGTGAATTCAGGATTTGTTCCTGACGGATGTATCGAATGTTGTGGTGAAAGTGTACAATCTCTGCAGAGTGTCAAACTATTTGAATAGCCGCGTCCGCGGTTATGGACAGTTGGAGAGGCCATACTGTTCCCCCGTCAGACTTTTCAAAATGACTTGTGAAACGACTTGAGACTTTGACTTGACCACAACAGAGTTGTGACCTAGATTACAAGATCCCATTTAGGAGTTATAAAATTGTGACCAGCTTTGGAACTTAGTAAATATAAACCTGGCTTTTGCAAAACAACCCTAGAGCCTAGTGTCCTATTATCCAAATCCCCCCCCCTTTACTTGTTAGTACTAGTTTGCGAGTACTTAAAGAGTACTCATGGCTTTGTCCCTGGCTATTCCATGGCCAGACTATGAAGAGGAGTACCTGGAGGATGGACCCGAGGAAGGTTACGACAACTAGGATCATCTCCCATCGTCAGCATTGCCTGTGACCCCGAAGATGGAGCTTCGCCTACGCTACCGTTATTATTACGTATTCCGCTGCTTGATGTTGTATTAAGAACTGGATCATGAGATCCCTATTTGTGTAAGAACTTATGTATCGTTTGTAATGGATGAAGTACTATGGTATCCAATTCTGTTATGTCTCGCAAAAATGGTAATCCTGGGATTGCGATGTATGGCATAACAGGCATCTAGGATTGAAAAATCCGGGTGTTGACAAACGAGCCTGTGTGGGAGAAGGAAAGGGGTCGAATGGATCGAGCTGACCGACTCGGTCAGTTGGGCTCTGTGGCTCAGTCCAACCAGGTGGACTAGGCTGGGTTTTGGGCTAGATGGGCCCAAGAACTAGGCCCAATTTATATAATAACAAAAATGGAAATTACTAAAATACCCTCTACACGTTTTAAGCTCTAGAAAAATGTAGAAAATCCTAAAAATATATTTAATACATCCAAGTGTTTATTAAAATAATATCCACCTAAGAAAAATATAATCAAATTTATTTAAGTTTAATAAAATGCAAATAAATATTAACACCCTTAAATATCTAAAGAAAAATTAATAAATTTAGAAAAATTCCTAAAAATAAATAAACATCATTTTTATGAATAAAAAGAAATTTCTTATCTCATAAAAATACTAACTTAAAATTTTACTAATAAAATTTAAAACAAATATTTAAAGACATTAAATAATTAAGAAATTGCATAAAAAATAATAATAATAAAGATAATGTTTTAAAAAATAAATAAAATTCATTTTTAAGAAGTTAAGCAAGTATATTTACTAGAAAGGTACTAAGTATATTTTTATAAAAACATTTTTAAAGTTATTAAAATAAGATAATTGTTTTGTTAATTGTTTAATATTATGTCCTAAGTAAGAAATGATCTTATTCAAAACATAATCTTTTGAATCTAACTAGTCTAAACCATAATTATAATTTAATATAAAATCTAGGTGTAAACAATTAACTTTATAATATTCTTTTAAAATCTTCAACTAACTATAAGTCAAGGATTTACAAAGTTATTCTTTGCAAAACATTAACAAGTCATAAATAATCATATTTAACAAACTTGGAATTCACTAAATAAATTATAATATAATCCACCTATTTTTCTTTATAAAGAAAATTCTCATAGTATGATCTATAAATATTACACATGCTAAATTTACATCTTTAAAACAAAGTTCCATAATTATAAGGTTTCATTTTTTATTATGCTTAGGAAAAACCCTAATAATTGATAATGCTACAAATGCTATATCTCAAATCCAATTACATTTTTATGGTTTACTTTGGTCTAAGATATCTTAAGCTAGATATATAATAACTCGAATCAATTAAACCTTATTACAAAACCATAGCTTCAATCCTATTAATCTTCAAAGTTGAATAGCTTAACATAAATAATATTTTCTTCAAATGTTATTCTTTTTGACACTTCAAAAGAAACACTATACGATTTCTTTAAAGCCATGACAGCTTAAAACATGAATTTTGTAATAATTACATAATATCATGGAATCATAAAATTATATTATAATTGTACTTTACTATTCATATTTTATATGTTTATCTTTCTTATGAAGTAAACTTAAACTAAAGTAAATCTTAAATAAATCATAAATATATCTCACCGGCAATGATTGAAGAATTACTTGGGATTTTGCATTATGCATCTCATTACTTATGCATAACAACATATTGCTTCTTTAAACATTGTCCTTACCGGGCAATGATGGTATTTTTGTAGAACCGGAGATCCAGGGTCAAGTCGAGACATTCGATTACAATACTTCGCTATATCAAGGCACGTTCACACTTCCTCATGTCCTTTGATTATTTTCTGTAAAGTAATTGCAAACTGTGTGTCATCACCTGCATTTCAAAAAGGTCAAAAACACTATTTTCATAATTAACTTGAAGTATCGGTTACTGATCCAGGGTGATCAGCTAATCTATTAAGACTAGCAGTTGGGATACCACTGCACAGGATTATATCATCTAGGACTTAACAACCAATGTCGCCAGTGATTCTTGCGTCGTATATTACACGTTAACCATGAGATTTGGAATGTGACGGAGAAGTCAGCTGGATCGGCTCCATTTCGCATGCATTGGACACTGTTCTGGGAATTTGTGAGTTGTAGATCGTGGGTATAGCCGTTTTATACGAGGAAAGGTCTATCGTGGATCTGGGCTTACAAAAGACAGATTACTAGTGTTAATGGTTGTTGTGTGTATCCAACTAAGGTATAGCCATTTTATACGGGGAAAGGTCTATCTTGTGTTTGGGCATACAACAATTGTGGTGCATGCGGTGTTGCGGAGAAGGAAAGTGATTAGATTGGATCATCTACTGGGCCCCACACCATAGGAAGTGTGGACGGAAAAGATTCGCTCGTTTGTGCATCAAGGATTTGATCTCTCATGCGTAAAGTGACGCACCTCTACAAAGTGTAAGAACTGTAACTTGTTACTCCCTGTTCCGGGAAGGAGCTGCGAACGCTGCAGGAAAGGAACTCCATGAAAGTTCTGGTAAACCTGTGAAGGCTGACGGAGATAGTTCAGAATAAAAGCAACCTTTGAAGAAATGTTTACGAAAACCTGCATTGCCTACGACCTATGGTCTGTGGCTGTAGATATAGTGCATCAAACACTTCTTGTTAGTGAACTTGCTGAGTATGCTCGTACTCAACGTATCTTCTTAACCCTTGCTAGATTCGGAAGACAATAACGGTTAGGAATAGGAAATACTATATCCAATTGAAGACCAAGAAGAATTCCTCTATGAAGAACCAGAAGTATCCGGAAGTGTTGAAGGGAACAATTACGAAAACATTTATGGAATGGAGACCGACGTATCTAAAGAGTAGATATAGCATATATAGTGATCTAGTCCAATAGCATAGATCTCTATCCCCTATCTATATGAAATCTCTTATAAACCTTAAAGTTTAGTTTGCTTCTTTATCTTGATATCAGAATTATTATAGCTTAGCCCTGAGTCATTGGGATACCTCTATGGACATAGGAGGATCTCAAAGTCGTCATGTAATTCTAGTTGTAATAATGATAATGTATGATGTGGACCCTCTTTGTTTCTGTTGTACCACTCTGAGGATGTAATATTTGCGGAATGGTACTCCGTGAGTGTTATGTCCACGACTATAGTATACTACAACATGCAGTGGTATGCTGGATCACCACAGTAGCCCCCGAGTGTCTGCTTGATTCGTAGACTCGAACATAAACTTATAGTCGCCAGGTGCGCATTATGGTGATGCGGAAGTTTTTCCAATGATCTTGTGAATGCCATCGACATCGGCACTTTTTCGAATGCGCGACCAACGCTTCCTATGAGAGTAGCCCCCGATTCCTCAATCGAATCATTGATTCGAGTGAGGAATCGGAGCGTGCCACTCGAAGATCTTGTATGTGCTTGACCAGCGCTCCAGTTTTGTGAAGTTGTAGTCGACAATCTCGTGGGTGTACCACTGACCCGGAAGTATATCGAGCGCGCGACCAGCGCTCCTGATAGGAGTAGCCCCCGAGTGTCTAGTCGAGTCGTAGACTCGAGTGGAGATTCATGTGAGGAGAAACCACTGACCCGGAAGTGCATCGAGTTAGCGTCTCATGCATAAGGAGCCAAGAATCGATGATGCAATCGGAGTTGACATAACGGAGTCATGAGACGTCTTAGTCGGGTGAGTCTTCGATGCATATGGAGTCGACGTCGTTCCCTCTGCCGGGTGCGCGGCTAGCGTTGCATTGTGTAGCATCAAACGATGCAACCATCCGAGGAGGGATTTGACTCGGGTCTTGAGTTTATAGCGTCGTCAGTTGTTTTGTCGACTCCTGTTGGAGGACCCGATAGAATATCTCGGCGCAGTCGACGTCCTTGTAGGATGCAGAAAACATAAAGAATTATGAAGTACTTGTATCTTGTAAAGAGTATTTGCCTTTCGGCTTGTATAGTAAGATTCTGGTGTCGATCGAGTTGACACTTTTGCACTGTATGCTAGGCCTTTTTGTTAGCCCGATTACCTTAGTCTCAGTACCTTGTCGAGGCACTCGAAGTTCAAGGATTCGAGGATCAGGCAGAATCAGCTACTCGGGTTGTCGCGTATGAGGTGCTCGAGTGCGTGGAGCCGATGGATATTAGGTTACTCGAAGAGGGTGTAGCCCCCGAATGTATCGAGTGTGATTTAAAGTAAGAAAGAAATCAACTCTAAATAGAGAACTTAGCTTTATTGGTTGTCGATGAGGTGGACAGACTCGCCAGGATGGCAAGTCGCGATAGCGGGAGCCGTTACGACCGACGGGTCACCATAGTCGAAAACCGCAGTGGGTAGCTGGAGCCGAAGACCGCAGCGGGTCGAAGGATCTGAAGGAACCCCAGGTCGCTGGAGCTAAAGACCACACCAGGTCGCCGAAGCGGAGGGAGCCCCCGAGTCGCTAGAGCCGAAGATTGTAGCGGATCGCCGGAGTAAAAGACTACAACAGGTCGCGAGATCGACGTCGGATGAGTAGTCAACGTGGCGGTCGAGAGTTGTGCAACAGACATATAGTTAACGTGGCAATGGGTGCGGCGGCGCGGCAGACCAGAGCACGTGGTGATGATGAATTGCTGCATCCAGAGACTAACGGGCCACAGCAGTCAAAGACCGCATCGGGCCACCGGAGTCTAAGAAGTCCGCGAGTCACCAAAGCCGAAGGCCGCAACGCACAGCAGAGTCGATGTAACCCCCGAGCGTAAAGTTGGACGTTTAGTCAGACGGAGACATCCTAGCAGAGCGGCGCCTTTTAGTATGTGATTGCTGCACTTGAATCTTGCTTGCACGAGCATGGTTTCTTTTTCCTGATCGATGTGTATGACATGAAATCCCTTTTTTCTCTTTGCTTGGACCGAACTGGGTGCCGTGTGCGAGAGGCCACAAATTCGATGATGATTTTTCTAGATGCAGTTGCATGTATACTTGACCGATTGATGATATTTGTGTCCTCTTCTTCTATTTTCTTTTCCGTACATAGAATTGAATATAATAATCATACTCTCTCCATCCATATTAATTGACTTGGATTTGCTAAAATTTGGATGAACTTATATACTAAATAGTGTCTAGATTCATCTAAATCTAGACAAATTCAAGTCAATTAATATGGGTCGGCGGGGGTATTAAACTCTAGCAGGGAGAGATTCTTTTGACTAATATGATGCATGCATGTGCTGCGTTGCTACATGCCCCTTTATGTTCTAAAAAACTTGACTGCCTGGAAACTTGGTCCATGAACCTATTCAATTGGGCTCTCTAATTCTTGGCACGGCTCGTTACATCTGGCAAAGAAACATACGCGCGTGCACTCCATATGACGAGGATTTGACTCATCCACGACTATAGATCCGATTGACGTGCCGAAGCAGGTTGATGGTCTCGCGACTCCAGCTCTTATCGGACTCGACCACCCGATGTAGGATAGCCTGGCGAAGGAAGACCTAGATCTGGTAGATCAGATCAACCAAGCAAGAGAGCGGTGTGCTGACGTTGAGCTCCACGCCTGTGTTGATGAATTTAAGATTGGTTGTGGCAGCGATGCTAACGAATCGTAGATTGTTGGTGATGGAGTCGTCACGATTGTAACATCAGCATCCCCAGTTCCCACAGACAGCGCCAATTGACGAGGGTTCGACTCGTCAATGCCCAGTGTTATGGACTTGGGTTTGGAGAAGATAGGGATGCTGGAGATCGCGAGACGGTTAATAGACACGCAACAAGGGACACGAGGTTTACCCAGGTTCAGGCTCCCGGAGGGAAAACCCTACTCTTTCTTGTTTGTTCTTGATTGACGACGGAACCAAAAGTTATAGGGGTGCGCAGATGCAATCTGGCAAGAGGTGTGTGTGTATGAGTCGGAGAGATCTATTGTGGTGTAGCCTATCCTCTTTGTTAGACCCTCCTAGCCTTTATATATGGGGAGACTAGGTCTTAGGTACCGATACGAATAGGTTACAAGTTGTATTCAAACTATAGTCTTGAGATTTCCTTGTCTTGTGCGCTTGGGAGTCTGTGTCCATATGGGATTCATAGTAGTCGAAATGTCATAGGCGTCATGAACCCTAGCAGGTCGTCGAGTGGGCCTTCCATCGGGCTGGACCAGGTAGGATAACATCGGGTACCTGTAGGGCATATCCATGTCAGGGCGAGATCATAGTGACGATAAAATAGGTATAAAACAACACTATATCGATTCTTAAATATATGTAGTTTTATTATCAGACAACATGTTTTATAATTAAAGCTTCTTTTTATTTATCTAATATATGAGCATGTGGGGTAAAAAAATTACCATAAAAGAGATAAACATGAAAATATATCAAGTCTTCTAGTGTACACTATGGATATCAAACTATAACATTATATATTTTGCAATGAAAAAGCAAGATACATTATACTAGTTTGAGTGTAGGTCTATGCCTATACTTATCAAATAAGTCAGTGACTCGATAATTAGTTAATCACTAAATAGTTCATAAAAATGCTGGTGTATATAATCTGCAATTAATTACACAAAATAGTTTCTATTAGATAGGGTAATCAACTAGCAATTCTATTAAATAACATGCAATATATCTGAGATCATATGTTAGCACGATCAATTAATAAATTGGGCATGACGTGTAACGGTGGCTTATGTCATAGTTGATAGTTCCCAGATGCACGGGATTTGTGATTTGTGCCTTCACTAACTGGTAATCACGGACACGACGATGCTTGAATACAAAATACCGATCCCGACGACGATGCTCAACCAATGAGATCCTTACCCTACGTAGGGGCCACCATGGTGGAGGCGGATAATGGAGAAATAATTCGACTAGATCGTCAACCGAAACCAAGTAGAGCAGACATTCAGAGGCGTCTCATGGGTCAGATGATTGATATGTGGTCTTGCCAATGTTTCAGTAGAGATGTATTATCCCTTGATGACTATAATGTTTTAGTATTGTCCCATAAACCTTCACCAATTAGCATGTTGCAAACATCGGTCTAAGCTAATAGACAGAGTATTACGATTAGTAGTTTAGCATCAAAACTAGTGTTAGCCTCTACTGCATATCCTTGAGGGGGGCAACCATAGGGGAGGCATGGACACCCCTCTCCCTTCCCTGGATCCGCCTCTGGAGGGCAGGGACCATCATGAACCTATACGCTAGTGTCGTAGGGGACGACATGACAACGGAGACGAGGTCGTTGTGGAAGAAGATGTAGAAAAAAGAAGTCCTTAATTTGTCTGATCCACCCCGACAGGCAAGCTGCCGCTCCTCGCACACGTTTCATGCGTAGAGCGTGAAAGTGTCGCTCTCAAATCAGGACTCCATCCTTCGAGAGAAAAAGAAAATTCGGGTCTTAACGGCACTCAATGCTCAAATCTTTCGAGATGTCAGTACTACCTCCGTTCTAAAATGTAGGACTTTATAGCAAATGTTTTTTTTGGAAAAAGGGCGCTTTTATTACTTAGAGTAATGTTTACATCCGGTCTCTGCATAACCAAGATGCACACAGCCGCACAAACCACACAACCAGAGAAAAAGAAAGCATAGTAAAATTTCATAGTCACAACTAAAACAGGAGGCATCAACTATGGCAGATCAATCCGCAAATCACACGGCCATCCATATAGGGAGAGAATATCCCCCGTGTCCTCCAAATGCGTAATCCCTCCAAAATCAAGTCACAAAACTCCTTGCGCTGGAGAATAGTCCATGATCCGAGGATAATCGTGGCCCGATAAATAACCTACAGGGGAGAAGACACAATGTTATTAAAAATCTTGTCATTTCTACAAAGCCATAGCGACCAAATAATGGAAAGCGCTCCCACCCTAATCAAAGTATGTATTTATCATCAACTCCATGCATCCAGTTACCAAAAACATTGGTCACTAAACATGGAGGTGGTAAACCAGAAGTTATTTGGGTGAATTACCACATAGAACGAGCAAATTTACAATTGAAGAATAAATGACAAATTGTCTCACCGTAATAACAAAAAATGCATTGTGTACTTCTATGCCAATTTCTCTTTACAAGATTATCTTTAGTAAGTATTACACCTTTACATAGATACCATGTGATTATCTTTGTTTCAAGGGTTATTTTCATTTTATAAATTTTACTGTTATCATCGACTGGGATATCAGGTTGAACCAATGCTCTATACAGTGAGCAAACTAAAAAATTACCACTCTCTTGTAATTTCTATTTGAACTCGTCCACACCGTCCAACTACTGTATCGTGGATAATCGTAATAACAAATTGTTCTAAGATACCAGTCGAGGACCTATAAGACTTCTCCTGAAAGACACGTTTGGAGTATTATCTTCCATCACTGTGGAAAGTGTGTCTCATTTTTGTCTAACGATCGAATATAGATCTGGATATTTTTCGCAAAGAGAAGTTTGTCCAAGCCACTTATATTTCTAGAATATAATTTGTGAAATGCTTTTTGGTCTCCATTATATCCGCCAAAAAATGTGAGTCACCGGGTTTCCAAACCACTTGAGACACAACTTTGGACCCCACATATTTCCTCCATAAAATGATTTGCCAGACACCATCTTACGTAAGTAGTTTAAAAAGCCATTACCTAGAAGCGCGGTGTTTTTGATTTGCAAATTATGTATGCTCAGTCCATCATATTCTTTCGGTCGGCAAACCACATTTTATTTGGCCAGTTGATATTTCTTGTTCTCACTATCCCCTTGACAAAAGAATCTTGACTGGAAATAATATACTTTCTTCAAGGAACCTTTTTGTAGCTGGAAAAACGAGATCATATACAGTACCATATTGGTGAGTACTGAATTTATGAGTACAAGTCTTCCGTCAAGGGATAGTAATTTAACTTTCCAACTATTAAGACATTTTCGGAGTCTTTTCTCAACGAGTTTCCGTTTAGCAATTATGAACGCCGATAGTGAATCGGTATTTCCAAATAGTTGATTAGAAATTGCCCCTGACCACAGCCGAAAAGTTTAGCATATAGGTGGGCCTAATTTTGGGCCTCGCCAAAGCAATACAAATCTCTTTTATGGAAGTTTATTTGAAGTTAAGATAATTTCTCAAATGCTGATAATATTAATTCCAGATTCTTAACTTTCTCTAGATTATGTTCCATAAATAGGATTGTGTCATCAGCGTATTAAAGAATAGAGAGTCCGCCATCAACAAGATGTGAAACTAGTCCTTCAATTTGACCATCAGCCTTTTCTCTCTCAAAAAGGATATCCAACATATCAGTCGCTATATTAAATAGTAGAGGCGATAATGGATCCTCTTGCCTCAGTCCTTTCTTGGTCTGGAACTATTTGTCAATATCATTATTTACTTTGATGGCAACACTACCCCTAGACACAAAAAACTATATGAGAGCGCGTCACTCCTCAGAAAAACCTTTCATGCGGAGTGTTTGATGGAGAAAGACCAATTAACTTTTTCATATGCCTTCTCAAAGTCAATCTTAAACAGTACACCATTTAATTTTTTTATAGTGTAGTGCATGGATTGTTTCATGCAGGGTTACTACACCATTGAGTATGTTTCTCCCTTGCATGAACGCCATCTGAGAAGGTCTAACAACATGGTCAGCTACTGAGTTTAATCTAATCGTGGCAACTTTAGTAAAATCTTAAAGCTTAATAAGGAAGATTGGACGATACTGTTGTATATGTTCTGCATTATTAACCTTGTGCAGTAAAATTATGTTGGCAAAATTTAGTCTAAAAAGATCGAGTTGGCGGACATGTAAAAGCCCAAACAAATTCATCAGGTCTATCTTGATGACGTTCCATAATTTTTGGTAAAATTTTGCTGGGAAACCATTCGGCCCTGGCGCTTTGTTATGTTCCATCTGGAAAATACGATTTCTTAACCTCCTCCTCCTCGGTATACGAGGCAAATAGGAATTTTTTCCTCCACAAAAACCTGGGGGATATCCGCCGTTTGGGACTCATCCATAGAAAATGAATTTTCTGGTGGAGCCCTGAACAAGGATTTATAATATGTTGTAATATAGGAATTTAGATGCTCCTGACCCTCAATCATACCTTCTTCCTAGATTAGAGACTGAATAAGATTCTTCTTATGCTTGCCATTGGCAACAACATGGAAGTATCTTGTATTGGCATCACCTTCCAGAATGAAATTTGCTTTAGAGCGTTTGTCGTGGGAATGGCCACGGCAGATGCTACGACTGGCAGCGAGTAGTAGAACGAGGGGCAAGGGAGGCCAGACATCTTCGGTGCGAGATGAGGCAGAGACACAAGGTTTTACCCAGGTTTGTCCCCCTAGAGGGTAAAGACCTACTCCTGCTAGATTGTTGTTGCGTGAGTACAAGGGTGGCGAGCTCGGCGGCTAGGCAGCGAGTCAATGGGGTGTATGGTGGAACGTAAGTATAGAGAGTACCCTAGGGAGGTTTATATAGGGCTACTTTCTAGGGTTTACAGATCTACAACCGAGTTGGATAAGGACTCAGAGTGTTTTGACCTAATCCGACTAGGCCTAGCTACGCTTCTAGGCCTCTAGCTTCTAGTCGCCTAGCTCCTTTTGGGTCGTGACCAGTCGCAGTCCTGCAGGCCCACTCGTTGAGAGTTGGATCCAATAGGGAACATCCTGCTGGACATACCCCAATCGGCATATCCCCATTAGCATTCGTATCATTTGAGTTCCTCTTCGCGTAGTAGCCAGGCTATTTCTACAGTCGACTTGCTTTTAAGCTTAATTTCTTATGCAGATAACGTCTTGACTTCCACAGAAGCTTCTGAATCATCAATAATAGATGATAGGCGCATTTTCTCATTTTTAAGAATATCAGCAGTATGCCTAGCCTAGCCACGAAGGAACTTGCGTAAATCACGCATTTTATTGTTCCATTGTAGTATAGGCGTTTGGCCACTAACAGGTTTCTCCCAAATAGCCTTTACCATCTCGTAAAAACCATCACGAATCATCTAACCAAGTTCAAATTTAAACTCATTCGCAGACTTACGTGGTGGTGATCCAATAGATAGAAGTAAAGGAGCATGATCCAACAAATCTCAATACGCTCTAGAGCGCGAACAGTTACCATAGGGAACTTCTATTTCCATTCAGTATCCATAAGCACTCTATCTAGTTTCTCATATATTGGCTCCAAAATACTATTAGCCCAGGTAAATTGTCTTCCTAACATTGTAACCTCTCTTAAGTCTAGGCTGTCTATGACATCATTGAACAAAAAAGGTCAATGTTCATCGAACCGGCCCCGACTTTTCTCGTGAGGGAATCTTAGCAAATTAAAATCCCCACCTATCAGAATAGGTTATGGATTGTCCTTTGACAGATTCTCTATCTCGCGTAAAAATTCTGCTTTATAAACATCTTGGGCGACCCCATATACAGTCACTAGAGACCATGTGGAATCATCAGCCTTGTTACGGATATGGATTTTTATAAAAAAATCTTCCACCAAACTAGCTAAAACTTCCATAGTCTCATCACGGACCCCTATCAGGATCCCCCAGATAGACCACGCGGTGGATGCGATATCCACGTAAAGTACACTCCACCAGAGAGTCGATTGAGTAGGGCTAGTGAAAAATCATGTCTACCAGTCTCAGAAATACAAAGAGAATCCAGCTTATAATCTCTCACACAATCAATAAAGAACAAATGTTTAGCCAAGTCCCGAAGATCTCTGCTACTTGAAAATATTCCATTCATTGAGAAACTATAGGAGATATGGATACACGGGTTATCTTGTGTGACCTCTAGCTTTTTGATTTTTGACTAGATGCTTTTAGCTCATACATAGAGGCAAGCCTAGTCTCATCAAAGTCCAGCTCCAACACTTCACCAACTAAGTGAGAAAGGAGTTGACCATCTACTGTGGCATGCAAATCCTCCTTCTCCATTGGTGAAGAATCAGGAACACCAACGACCGTAGGAGTAACCGTTAGACTGTCAACCTCCATGTGACGCAAAACATTAGAAGACAAAAAAACTTCCTGTACAGAGCTACCCAAACTAATGCCGACGTTGTCTAGTTTAGAAGTAATAACAGGAGTAGAAAAATAGAGAAATGATTTCAAGTTTTAAAAAGAGCTTCCAAAAATTATGGTACTTGTTAGCTTTCAGCCCTCATTGTCCCTATCATAAGCATCTTCAAATGATTAAGGTTAAAGTGAACAAAGATGGAGTATATGCTTGACAAAGTATAAGTTGGCAATCTCATGTCCCTTGAATACGAGGGCCGCACCTCATGCTACTCAACTTTAGTCACCTGTAAGTTCTTCTCATAGTAAGTACATGTGTATCATAGAGAACCGCCAACGGGGTACCCCTTGCACATGATACATGAGCTATATCATAATCAAAATGACAAGGCAAGCAGACAATGAGAATCTCAGCAATCTTCTTATTTACCATGGGAAAATGGTGTTTTTTCTCTCTTTCCTCTTTTCAATATGTCTCTATTTTTTTATAAGAAGAAAGCTTCATAGATATCATTATGGTGATGCTGCAAGTTTCCACCATGATTAGGCATGGCTTAGGCTAGCGGCCCAGGCGTTTCTCTAACACACATACATAACTCCATGGACTTACAAGATTCCTCTTTATTTCACACTGACGACATCCACAGACAAAAGATCATGATATCAACTGTGTATAAAGTACAAGTGCAATGTTGAAAGCGTTCCCCGTGACAGCACGGTTCTGCTAATTCCAACATATAAGTGCAAGCATATACAACATAGATGATACAATGGTTCAAGTTTATTAGGGGCAAGAAAAATAAAGTGTGCCATCAAGTTCGTGAGAGCTTTAATCACTAATTTTCACATAACAAAATGAATTTTTAACTGGAAAATAGATGAAAACAAGAATATACTTGGAATGGTGTAACACACCATGCATAGGAATTTATAGTGGACACTTTGGAATAACTTGGTTTCTTTGGAGTTGGATGCATGAGTAGAGCTTACTCATACAAGTGGAGGCTAGACAAAGACTGGGAGCGACCAACTAAGAGAGCAATAATGGCCATAATCATGCAGAGCGACAAAACATTACTAATAAAAGCATAAAGTGGTACTACAAGTGAAGGAATAAATGATCATGGAGGCTATGGTGACTTGTTCATAGTCATAACATGGTGTATGCATGTGCCAAGTTAACCCAAACAAAGCATCAAAGGAGAATACCACAATACTAATCTTTTGTATGTTAAAACAACACATGATTCTTTCAAGGAACACTAAGAAATCCCAATAGTTTGGAACAAGTCATGCTACAGTAATAATCACTAAGCATAAGGTCAAAACAACACCTAGCATGAAATGCTAAAGTCTAAGTCACAGTCAAAGCAAGCTCCTCTTGTACTAGTCAAGCAAGAACTTCTACTCCCCTCCAACACAAATCAACTTATTTGAAACAACACAGCGAGAACAGGGGTCCAAACTACTTTATTCAAGCAAAATAAAACGAAAACAAAGACGCTCCAAGAATAACACAGCCGTGCATGAAACAATAAAAACGAAGTGTCTAGAAAGACCTGAGATTTTTATTAATGAAGAAGGGGATGCCTTGGCCATCCCCAAGCTTTGACGCTTGTACCTATTGAATATTTCTTGGGGTGACACGGGGTGGCATACCCAAGCTTGAGCTTTTGTCCATTCTTCATCTCATTACATCATTCTTTCTCTACACCTAAAATTTTTCCTTCATACAAAACTTCACACAATCTTCATTAGCAACACTAGTGTATTCAAAAGATAATAGACCTTTGGGTTTATCTTTAGAACATCAAAACTTCCACTAAAAACACAAGCTAATGTAGCATTTCCCTCAAAAAGTTCAATTTTCCAAAAATAACCCAAAAAGGAATCAATAATAAGCAAATGCAAATAATGGCAGAAATCTGTCAAAACATACCAGCAGGTAGAAACCGATAATTTCAAAGACCTTATGTTGCTCAAATCAAAAAGTGTTGAACTAACAAAAGTTAGCTAACATACTGGGGGATTTTTCAGAAAATATTAGCTCAATCCGACTTACAGAGATTTTACACGATTGTTTACAGTGGAGCACAAAAATCTGTTTCGGGACAACAACTCCCCAAATCTCACTTCCCTCTCATTAGAGGTTATTCTTGGCACAAAACCAAACAAAAAGGATAAGGAGAGGTCATTAATGAAGTAATAACTTCAAAGACTCAAGAAAACTTTTGGGTTATCTTCCAATAAGTACTTTTATTTAACATCTTTAAGTTAGGCACAATAGCTTGAAAAGATGCTCACATAAGAAATATGAATTGAAGTAAAAGAGAGCATCAAGAAGAAAATTCAAAACACATTTAAGTCTAACCCACTTCCTATGCATCGGAATCTTGTACACAAATAAATTCACAAAGAACAAAGTGACAAGCATAGGAAGATAAAACAAGAGTAACTTCAAAACTTTCAGAACATAGAGAGGTGTTTCAGTACCATGAAAACTTATACAACCATATTTTCCTCTCTCATAGTAATTTTCAGTATCATAATGAATAAACTCAACAATATAAATATCACATAAGGCATGCTTTTCATGATATACATACACATAATTTCTATCATTCTCAAAAATAGAGGGATTAAAACCTTCAAATCCACTTTTAACAATTTTATAACAAGGTGACTGATCATTCAATATAGGACAATCATCTAGAGCTTTATCATAAACATTTTCTAAGCAAAACTCTTTAGTACCATGCATTTCGAAGTCAGGAACAAATAAGGGATTATCATATATAACTGGAGCATAATTATTATCACAAGCTTTACCCATAGTAGGTATCTCAAAAGAATCCATAGGAACATAACATTCATCCTCCTTTGTTAAGCATGGGGGACTATCAAATAATGTAAGAGGTAAAGAGTTACTCTCATTAGAAGGTGGGCATGGGTAGATCCATTATTCCTCCTCTTGACCATCACTCTCCTCATCTTTTTCATCTAATGAGCTTTCAGGTTCAGCAATTTCGTCTTTCATAGGCTCCTGCAAGGAATTAGTCTCTTTCGTTTGTGGAAAGCACCTATTAAAATATTCAAGAATATAGCCATTTTTTCCTTGTAATTATCAAAGAAAAATTTAAGTATCTCATAAACCTCATATTCATAAGGTGCATCATCAGTATTTTCAAGCAAACCGGCAAGTTCAAATGCACCCTTGAAGGCAATAAATTCTTCAATCTGTTCCACATCATAAAAGTCATAATTTCATTTAACATAAGAAGATATGGTAACATTATCATTATACTCACATTGAAAAGGTAGGTGTTTATACCTCCTACAGCAACAAGATTTATCAAAGCAATAAGTAACATTATAAGTAGAGCACACCTCTCTTGCAATAGTATTCAATTTATCAATTTGTTCCCATAAGTGTTTCCCTTTTTTTGACAACCGGTGTTCCTTATAATAATATTTTTGTTCTTCTGTGAACCCACCTTGCCAATAAGAACTAGTTTCAAAGAAACCATCCATTGATAGAAAGCATGACCAAGCAAGGCAATAACAGACCAGCAACTAGAGTAGGAACTAATTTTTTTTTGTGTTTTTGATAAGAAAAGGCAAACCAAACGAAACTAATTTTTTTGGATTTTTTGATAAAAAGAGGCAAACAAAACCAATCATAAGAAACTAAGCAAAACAAAAACAAAGTAAAGAGAAAGGTTGTGAAGGACTCCCCTTGTGAAGACGACCTTAGCCTCCCCGGCAACGGCACCAGAAAACTTGTTGATGCGCGTTGACAGCGCTTCGTTGGAAGACCCCAAGGGCAAGGTGTGATGAGCACAGCAGCAAGTCTTCCCTCAGTAAGAAACCAAGGTTATCGAACCAGTAGGAGGAAGGAAATGACTTCAAAGGTGTTTCTAGCAACTTGGAGACCTGCATAACACAAACTCAAGACTTTGCCCCAACAAACAGTGAGGTTGTCAATCTCACCGGTTGCTGTAACAAAGGATTAATTGTATGGTGTGGAAGGTAATAGTGGTTTGCAGAAAGTAAACAGTAACAGTGGAAGGTATATCAATGGTAAAGATTGGACCGGGGTCCATAGTTCACTAGAGGTGTTCTCCTTAAGATAAACAAACATGGCATGCTGGGTAAACAAATTACAGCAGGGCAATTGACAAGACTGAGCAAGGCATAATGTAACATCCCAAAAATATTATACTAGAATCATCAAACTCTAATCATCAAAATTAGGGTTAACAAAAACTTTTCTAAAATAGAATGAGAAAGCATGCATGTGTGTATGCATCCCATTTTGAATTCTTTTGAATTGCCTTGTTTAGGTGTTTCTTTGCTTGTAAAATGTTTCTTAGGTGAAATAAACATCATCTAAACAATCCCCACACTTTTCCCAAAGACAAATAAATCAAAACAAACCAAATTGGGTGAATGGTCATTTTGACCAATTTAACTCCCATGCCTACTTTGGCTGTCCCAAACTTTCAGAACTTAACAGAAACTTGTTTGGATCTTTACACCCCTTGATTGTACTCATAAAAAAGTATCAAGGCCCACTTTGTGATCATCCAGATACTTTCAAATGCATAGTTTAAAGGACAGTTCAAAATTGAATCTTTATCATATGGGAAGATCCCACTTTTTCAAAAACCACTCAAACAAGCTCAACTTTCAAAACCCAAGCATCTACAGACTCACCGGCACCAACCTAGCACACACACCAAAAATCTTTTCAAAATTCAAAACTTGAATTCTTGCGGCCATTTCATCAAACACCTTGCAGATTCAAATCAAACAAAATCCAAACACTATTGTGATCAGTGATTGGAGCCTAACTTGTTCCCTCTCTGGTTGCAACTAGGCTTTAGTAGATCATCTAGCTCAAGTGCAAACCTCTAGCATCACTGTAAGCTTGGCAATGCCATCAATGGTGAGCAGGTCGAGTGCACCCTTGTCACCCCCATGTCGATAGCAAGCTAGGAGAAGAACCAAGCCTAGCCAGCATGTTTGGGAGAAAGCCAACACCCCACCGCCACTCCCTGTCCAGCGCTCGAACCTTGCCAACCCCTGGACCACACGCACGGACCATGCCAAGCTCCCCAGCAACCATGCCGAGAGCGCGCCCCGTGCGCCACGCTCGACCGCCGCCCACAGACCGCGCGCCGCCCTCGCCGCGTGCATACGTGATCACCACCGTCGTAGCAACCCCGCAGACACGCTCGTTTGCCGCCGCGCGGACCACGCACGCTGTGCGCATTAAAAACCTCCGTCGGGCACGCACAACACCGCCGCGTTCCGACCAAACCGCACTGCCCCACGCCTCGCCACCATGTCGTTGAGCATCGCCAGGGAGCACCGCACCGCCCCCTACCGTCGTCCACGCCGCTAGCCTTCTGTGCCGTCGACCACGACGAGCTCAGATTGCGCCCGTCGGTTAGCTCTCGCCACTATAAATAGAGGCCACCCCCAGCCTAATTGAGCAGACCACCTTACTCCCCTCTCACCCAGAACCACCTTGCCTCAGTCCCGAAGCAAGGCGAGAAGCGCTTCTCTGGAATTGCACAGGAGCCCGCTGCTACTGGAGAAGAAGGGAGCCAGCGATTGGAGTTGCCCCAGGAGAAGCTGCCGGTACCAGGAGGTTCGCCGTCATCGACTTCGTCGTTCGCCCGCCTCGCCGACCCTCGCCTGAGCCCCGGTGAGCCCCCAATGACCCTCACCCGCCGCGTTAGGTTTCAGTCTCGCCGGAGTTGCCCGACATGGACGACGACCCTCAGCCGTTAGATTAGAACAAGATCCCACGGCTCACATCGTCCCATACCGCTTCGCACCCCCTCGTCTCACTGACGTGTGGGGACAGCGACTTAACCAGCCCGCGTAAGCGCTGTGCTTAGCAGGCCGGCCCAGTATCACTTCCCGCGCAGCCCAGTCATTTGAATTTAACCTTTTCCCTTTTATTTCAAACACACTTCTGCACCAGATTCAAAAATCAACCCAGATCGATTCAGTGAACCAAATTGAATGAAACCAATTTTGTTATAAAGGTCTGGAAATGCTGAATCCAAGCCCATTGGATTCAAGTCATTTGGATCTGTAGATCATCCTTGGTAAAAATAATAAGGCAGAGGCTTTTCTGCATTTAAACATTTTTCAAATTTAAACCATAATAGCTTTTGAGTTGATTCCAACTCTCAAAAATCACATTTAACCATACCTTTCAGAATATATAAAAATATATAGGTTTAATTACAGAAATAATGTTCTAGTAATAAAAGAATGCTACATAGGCATTTCTAGTCACTTTATTTAATTAAAATAAAAGGGTAAAACCTTATTAAATTGTGACACAACTTTAAATCATATTACCATGGACTAAAATATGTGGTGATGACATGTGTCAACATGATCCCATGTTTGGTTTGGAGAATATTAAATCTTAAGTAGTTTTTCAATGAGTAGAAATTACTTTTCTAAAAATAAAAGGAATTAAACCAAGCTTTAATCTTGTAATGTTAGTGATGATGCTAGATCATCTATAGGACCCTTTTGTGTGATGATTGCAAGTAGTTAAGTATTGTTTGGTGATTGTGTACCTCTTATTTATTTATAGACGCTAGTACGGACCAAGGATACGAGGAAGAAGGAGGATACTACGAAGAAGAAGCCGAGGAGAACTTCAACCACTGCTCTACACAAGGCAAGCTTATAATGATACTGTGCAAGCCTAATGCTACTAGTTGAATGTGCAAGTTAACACTTGCAAGATACTCTACTGATGCAAACAAACCCTTACTTGTTACCATATTCCCTAAGCATATGTGATCATACCCACTTGATACCCCCTCCTAGTTTTATTTTCAAGCTTTCTATTTTATTTCTTTATCAAAGCTACTTCCTTAGAATGTACTTAAGTAACTTGTAGATTCTAGAAAGATATTTGAAGGTTGCATAAAGAGCATAAAATGTGGCCTAAGCTAGAAAATCTTGATGTCATCCTAAGGCATAAGATTGAACTTAGTTGAAACTCCACTAGTTGACTACCCCTCATTAGTACTCACCCCCACTTATAGATGCTAGTGCTAAGCATAAAACTTGATCAACTTTAGATGGGAATACTTAGTGGAAAAATGGTTATGAAAACCTTAGAATGATGGATCATTCTACTGAGATGTTTTGACATGTGTTTCCGAACACCAAATAATTTTGGGTGATGAAAATGTTGAGGCATGAGCCTTAGCCATTTATAAAACTGATGGTTGTCTGGATGCGATACCATTCCAATTTTACCGTATAACCACAATACCCGAAGATTGGGTAGAGCTTGACTGGAAACTTATATACCTTAGTATTAGTTCCCTCACGGCCATGGTCTGAGCTGAGGCTACCTTGTGAAGATTGTCCAATTGCAGTACCAAGATGACAGTTGGTCATGGTTGGGAGGCCAAACTCAGGAGAGGTGCTTATACTAGGGCGTGTAATTGAAAGGTTAGGATTGATTATCCGTGACACGAGTATGGTGAATTGGGATTTGTTCTGACGGATGTATCAAGGTTGTGGTGAAAGTGTACAATCTCCGCAGAGTGTCAAACTATTCGAATAGTCCATTCTGATTATGGACAGTTGGAGTGGCCATACTGTTCCCCCGTCAGATGTTTTCAAAATGACTTGTGAAATGGATTGAGACTTTGACTTGACCACAACAGAGTTGTGGCATGAGATACAAGTTCCCACTTAGGGTTATAAAACTTTAACTAGTATTCTTTTCTTCTGAACTTAGTAGAGATAAATCTGGCTTCTTGCAAAACAACCCTAGAGCCTAGTGTCCGATTATCAGAAACCCCTCTCACTTGTTAGTATTAGTTTGTGAGTACTTAAAGAGTACTCATGGCTTTGTCCCTGGCTATTCCCGTGGCTAGAATATGAAGAGGAGTACCTGGAGGATGGACCCCAGGAAGGTTACGACAACTAGGATCATCTCCCATCGTCAGCATTGCCTGTGACCCCGAAGATGGAGCTTCGCCTACGCTACCGTTATTATTACGTATTCCACTGCTTGAAGTTGTATTAAGAACTGGATCATGAGATCCTTATTTGTGTAAGACCTTATGTATGGTTTGTAATGGATGATGTACTATGGTATCCAATTCTGTTATGTCTCGCAAAAATGGTAATCCTGGGATTGCGATGTATGGCATAACATGCATCTGGGATTAAAAATCCGGGTGTTGACAAGTTGGTATCAGAGCCATCCTGACCATAGGAGACCCTAGTTAGACTGGACGTTTGAATCAAAAACTTAGTTTCAAAACCAAAAAGAGCAAATATTTACAAAAACTTATTCCCATTCTTATCACTTTGATTCTTTCATAAAAATTCATGTTCCTCAAAAACTCTTGCAAAATACATAAAATTTGACACACTTGATCACTCTACTAACTTACTCATCCTATATTCTTAATAGATGGATGTGAAGTACAACAAGTTTTATCAGTTGGGAAATGGAGGAGACCTTATCTTTGAGAGGGATTTGGACCAGCTTTCGGAACCTCTGGAGCGTCCTCACCCCGAGTTCTTTGGAGCTCAGCTCAATGATCAAGGAGGAGAATATCTGCAGTGGCTAATTGTTGCAAGTCTCCCAGGAAAAATTGAACCTCCCACTGCGGAAGGAATTCAGTTTACCTTAAGAGAGAACAACTAGCTCGATGGACTTGCTAGGGCCATGTAGGAAGCTCTTACCCGTCTATGTGGGCAGAGTATCAACCAGATCAAGGGTACCCGCTTTGAGTTTTGCCCAAGGAGTGATGCTAATGGACAACCACTGGAAGCCCCATACCATCACGAGCTGAAGACCCAACTGGACCACCTTAACTTCATGATGTACGATCATCAGTAGGAGTTGGATAACTGTCGTGACTACTCCAACCACAAGTCGGCCATCATCAAGACGAAGGACCAAACCATTGCCATGCTAGCGAAGGATCGCAGGTCTCGCCACCGTCAGCTCGACAAGAAGGAGCGCATCATTGCCCGTATTCGCCACTGTATCTCATCTTTGGAGGAGACCATCCACGAGAGGGCCATGCAGTTGGAGGAAAGGGAGAATGCCGGAGAGGATCTTCGTGGAGACCCCTACTCCTATCTCAGCGATGATAATGATTTTCTGGAGGATCAGGCTAAGGATTTCTTCACCGATGAGGACGATTACGCCTTCATCGATGACGACGAGGATGATGAGGATGACGGCTACACCGACTCCGAGGAGTAGTAGCACATGAGCACTAGCGTGGTGAGTAGTATTTGGTCCCACTGTATCGTAATTCCAGAATGGTTCCTAAAACCATCTGTTTACCTTTGTTGTGGTGTGTGTTGTATCGTGTGAATGAATGGATGAAGAGCAACTTGCTAGAAAATCTGAGTCAAACTTTAAAAACTTTTCAAAGTCCTAGAACCTTAGAAATTTCCGTCTCTTCTCATGATCTATCTCAATCATCAGATACCACGTGGAGGAAGTGGTTCATCCCCGGACCCGATGTTGCATATCCTGCAAATGTTGGTTTCTGAACGCGAAGCTGAAAGAGCGGAACGTCAGGCCAACCTAGCCACCCTGCAACAGATAGCTCAGCTTGCCCACAACAACCAAGGCCACGGAAATCAATACAACCATGGATCTAAGCTCAAGAATTTTCAGAATACCAACCCACCTGTTTTCACTAAGTCAGAAGAGCCCCTAGATGCCGACGATTGGCTGCAAACCATGGAAAATAACCTAGAAGTCGTCGGAGTGGAAGCGAACGAGAAAGTTCTGTTCGCCACCCACTATCTAGCCGGAGATGCCAGAGCATGGTGGAACAGTGTTCGCGCAATGACCGGAGGCCAGATGATGACCTGGGAGGAATTCAAGGTCAAGTTTAGCAGAACCCATGTGCCACCGGGTTTGATCAAGAGGATGAGAGACGAGTTCAGAGAACTAAAGCAAGGAAGGATGACCGTAGTGGAATACCGTGACAAATTTTTGTCATTAGCTAGGTATGCCCCGGATGAGATCGACACTGAAGCCAAGAAGAAAGAAAGATTCCTGAATGGTCTACACGATGAGATGCAGACAGTGTTGGTCAAATATTTCCTTTACGGATATTTAATCCCTTGTCGACTCTGCCATCCAAATGGAAGGAAAGATCAACCAAGCCAATGAGAACCGCAAGCATCGCATGATGCATCAGCCAGGAACCCATCAGACCCCAAAGTATCACCCTAACCTATCTCCAGGATTTGCCACAAGAACAAACAGACCCCCGATGAACCGTCCCACCTACCCCAACCGTGGAAACCCTAGACCCGGAGGAAATAACAACAACCCCGGCAACTCTAGCAATTTCAACCGTACCCCACCCAAGTTCAACAACAATGCTGCCACCAACACCAACACTGCCCCGAGGACTGGAAGCAATGTTGTGCCTATAGCAGCAAAGGACAAGTCGCGGGTAACTTGTTATGACTGTGGAAATAAGGGTCACTACTCCAACGAGTGCCCCAACAATAAGAATACCGCAACACCCAATGCAAATGCCCCAGTTCAGCAGCAGCGTCGTGTTCATCCAGGAAGAAGGTTTGCCCCAGGGAATTCACTCAACCGCAACGGCCGTCTTTTCCTCATGCATCCTGAAGAAGCTCAGGAAGCGCCAGACGTCGTGCTGGGTATGTTTTCTGTTAATTCAGTACTTGCAAGAGTGTTGTTTGATTCTGGTGCATCGCATTCATTTGTCACCGAGGAATTTGCATGCACTAGTAAAATTCAACCAACCAAACTGAAGCATGTTATGATTGTTCAAATTCCCGGATCAACCACCAAGACTAGGCAAATTTGCAAAGCCGTCCCTATCCGAATCCATTTCCTGTATTTTTATGCTAATCTGATAGTACTCGGAACTAAAGGTTTGGAAGTAGTACCAGGAATGGATTGGATGTCCAAACATAAAGGATTGATTGACTGTGCCAAGAAAGCCATCACCATGACCAAGATACAACGGAATATCGATCGACCATATCTCCGAAACCTTACCTCAATTCAAGTGCAACAAGAGTATAGCCCAACCTACCATTGACCAAGTCCGGATAGTCCGTGAATACCCGATGTATTTCCAGATGTTTTGCGGTATGCCCCGGATCGGGATATCGAGTTTATCATCGAACTAATTCCGGAATCGACCAATAGCCCGTAGATCCTATAGAATGAACCCGCGGAATGGCGAATCAAGAAGCAATCGGATGCCATGCTGAAATTGGATTGATTCAACCAAGTGCGTCACCATGGAGATCACCTGTCTTGTTTGTGGACAATAAGTATGGAGGTAACCGTTTGTGTACGGATTATCGGAAATTGAATGATGTCACCATCAAGAACAAATACCCCTTTCCCAAGATAGAATATTTGTTTGATCAGTTGACCGGTGCCAGAGTGTTTTCTAAGATTGATCTTAGAACTGGTTATCATCAACTCAAAATTCGTGCAGAGGATATTCCAAAGACTGCCTTTACCACCAGATATGGATTGTACGAGTATACAGTCATGTATTTTGGATTAACCAATGCCCCCGCTTATTTCATGAATCTCATGAATAAGATTTATATGGACTTCCTGGATAAGTTTGTCGTTGTTTTCATCGATGACATCCTAATTTATTCCAAACCAGAAGCAGAACATGAGCTACACCTAAGGACCATTCTTGGAACCCTTAGAGAGCATCGTTTGTATGCAAAGTTTAGCAAATGTGAATTCTGGTTATAGGAGGTAGGATTCCTCGGTCACATTGTATCAGCTGGAGGAATTGCCGTTGATCCCGCAAAAGTGAAAGATGTAGAATATTGGCAAGCCCCAACCACTCAAACCCAAGTCCGTGCATTTCTCGGATTGGCGGGATATTACCGCAAGTTCGTAGAAGGATTCTCGAGTATCGCCAGACCCATGACCCAATTGCTGAAGAAGGACAAGAAGTTTGAATGGACCAACAAATGTGAAGCGAGTTTTCAAGAACTCAAGAGGAGATTGATTTTAGCCCCAATATTGATCATGCCGGATATCACAAAGCCCTTCGATGTGTATTGTGATGCATCCAAGATCGGACTCGGATGTGTGCTAATGCAAGAAGGCAAAGTTATATCTTATCAATCTCGACAACTGAAGCAACATGAGCAAAATTACCCAACCCATGACCTCGAACTCGCAGCCGTAGTTCTAGCCCTGAAGACATGGAGGCATTACCTGATGGGAAACCATTGTGAGATTTATTCGGATCACAAGAGTCTGAAGTATATATTCACTTAGAAGGAGCTGAATATGAGACAGAGAAGATGGATTGAGCTAATCAAGGATTACGATCTGGACATTCACTATCACCCTGGTAAAGCCAATGTGGTAGAAGATTCCCTTAGAAAATTGCCATGCCGCTTGAACTCCATTATTTTGAAGGATCAACTAAGTTTGCACAAAGAGATGGAAATTTTTCGGATGGAATTAGTAAGTGAAGGATTTTTGGCTAGCATAGAACTCCAACCCACTTTTATCAGTCAGATCAAAGAGGTGCAGAAGGGAAATGTTAGTATAGACGGAATCAAGCGTCGTATCGGTACAGGCAAAGTACCCGGATTCACTGAAGACGAAGAAGGAGTTCTGTGGTACAAAGGACGCCTTTGTGTACCCACAGATTCTGAGTTGAAAGAAGTTATTTTGAAGGAAGCTCATGCTACTCTTTATTCTATCCACCCCGGAGGAACTAAGATGTATCAAGATTTGAAGGAGCAATTTTGGTGGCATAAGATGAAGAGATAAATCGGAAGTTATATCGCCAAGTGTGATATATGTCAGCGAGTCAAGGAAGGACATCAAAGACCCGCTGAATTGTTGCAACCATTGCAGATTCCGGAATGGAAATGGGATTCCGTTGGAATGGACTTTATCACCGGATTGCCTACTTCTAGTAGGGGAAATGACTCTATCTGGGTCATAGTGGACCGATTGTCCAAAGTCGCCCATTTCTTACCTGTCAAGACCACATATCAAAGTTTGAAGCTAGCGGAGTTGTACATCGATAGAATAGTTAGGTTACATGGAGTCCCCAAGAACATCATATCGGATCGAGGAACTCAGTTTACCTCGAGATTCTGGAAGAAAGTACAAGAAGGTTTAGGAACCCGCCTAGATTTCAGCACCGCATATCACCCTCGGACCGATGGACAAACAGAGCGAGTAAATCAAATACTCGAAGATATGCTGAGAGCCTGTGTGTTAGAATATGGATCCAAGTGGGAAGACTGTCTACCGTTTGCAGAATTTTCATACAACAACAGTTATCAAGCTAGTTTGCAAATGGTCCCATTTGAATTCATGTACGGAAGGAAGTGTTGCACCCCTTTGAACTGGTCGGACGTAGGAGAGAGTCAGATTTTCGGACCCGACATCCTACGAGAAGCAGAAGAGAAGGTTCACAAGATTCGTGAGCACCTCAAGACCGCCCAGTCCAGACAGAAGAGTTACGCCTACAAGAGACGTCGAGACCTCGCTTTCAACATAGGAGATTTTGTATATCTGAAGGTGTCGCCATTGAAGGGAATGCAGCGTTTCCAACTCAAAGGAAAGTTAGCCCCCAGATATATCGGACCCTTCAAGATTCTGAACCGTCGAGGAGAAGTGTCGTATCAATTAGAACTACCTGAAGAGATGTCAGCCGTGCACAATGTGTTCCATATCTCATTACTTCGCAAGTGTCTCTAAGTCCCCGAGAAGACCGAAGTGTTCAAGAATATCGATCATCGGACCATAGAGATCAACGATGACCTGACCTATCCTGAAGTACCCATCCGTATTTTGGAAGAAGCCTTCCAAACTACCCGAACCAGAAGCATCAAGTTTCTCAAGAATCAGTGGAGCAACCACACGGAAGAGGAAGCTACCTGGGAGCGCGAAGATCACATCAGGACGGAGTTTCCTGATCTCTTCAAATCCTAGGTAATCTTTTTCGTCCTTTTTCAAATCTCAGGACGAGATTTTGTTTAAGGGGGGAAGGTTTGTAACATCCCAAAAATATTAAACTAGAATCATCAAACTCTAATCATCAAAATTAGGGTTAACAAAAACTTTTCTAAAATAGAATGAGAAAGCATGCATGTGTGTATGCATCCCATTTTGAATTCTTTTGAATTGCCTTGTTTACGTGTTTCTTTGCTTGTAAAATGTTTCTTAGGTGAAATAAACATCATCTAAACAATCCCAACACTTTTCCCAAAGACAAATAAATCAAAACAAACCAAATTGGGTGAATGGTCATTTTGACCAATTTAACTCCCATGCCTACTTTGGCTGTCCCAAACTTTCAGAACTTAATAGAAACTTGTCTGGATCTTTACACCCCTTGATTGTACTCATAACAAAGTATCAAGGCCCACGTTGTGATCATCCAGAAACTTTCAAATGCATAGTTTAAAGGACAATTCAAAATTGAATCTTTATTATATGGGAAGATCCCACTTTTTCAAAAACCACTCAAACAAGCTCAACTTTCAAAACCCAAGCATCTGCAGACTCACCAACACCAACCTAGCACACACACCAAAAATCTTTTCAAAATTCAAAACTTGAATTCTTGTGGCCATTTCATCAAACACCTTGCAGATTCAAATCAAACAAAATCCAAACACTATTGTGAGCAGTGATTGGAGCCTAACTTGTTCCCTCTCTGGTTGCAACTAGGCTTTAGTAGATCATCTAGCTCAAGTGCAAACCTCGAGCATCACTGTAAGCTTGGCAATTCCATCAATGGTGAGCAGGCCGAGTGCACCCTTGTCACCCCCATGTCGACAGCAAGCTAGGAGAAGAACTAAGCCTAGCCAGCATGTCTAGGAGCAAGCCAACACCCCACCGCCACTCCCTGTCCAGCGCTCGAACCTTGCCAACCCCTGGACCACACGCACGGACCATGCCAAGCTTGCCAGCAACCATGCCGGGAGCGCGCCCCGTGCGAAACACTCGACCGACGCCCACAGAACGCGCGCCGCCCTCGCCGCGTGCATTCATGATCACCACCGTCCTAGCAACCCCGCAGACATGCTCGTTCGCCGCCGCGCGGACCATGAACGCTGTGCGCATTAAAAACCTCCGTCGGGCACGCGCAGAGCACCGCCGCGTTCCGACCAAACCGCACCGCCCCACGCCTCGCCACCATGTCGTTGAGCATCGCCAGGGAGCACCGCACCGCCCCCTATCGTCGCCCACGCCGCTAGCCTTCTGTGTCGTCGACCACGACGAGCTCAGATTGCGCCCGTCGGTTCCCTCTTGCCAATATAAATAGAGGCCACCCCTAGCCGAATTGAGAACACCACCTCACTCCCCTCTCACCCAGAACCACCTCGCCTCCCGGCGAAGCAGCAGCGCCGGAATTGTACCGAGCCGGCGGTTTGGAAAAGAAGGGGCCAGCGATTGGAGCCGCCCCAGGAGAAGCTGTCGGTACCAGGAGGTTCGCCGTCGTCGACTTCGTCGTTCGCCCGCCTCGCCGACCCTCGCCTGAGCCCCGGTGAGCCCCCAACGACCCTCACCCGCCGCGTTAGGTTTCAGTCTCGTCGGAGTTGCCCGACGTGGACGACGACCCTCAGCCGTTAGATTAGAACAAGAACCCACGGCTCACATCGTCCCATACCGCTTCGCACCCCCTCGTCTCACTGACGCATGGGGACGACGAATTAACCAGCCCGCGTAAGCACTGTGCTTAGCAGGCCGGCCCAGTATCGCTTCCCGCGCAGCCCAGTCATTTGAATTTAACCTTTTCCATTTTATTTCAAACACACTTCTGCATCAGATTCAAAAATCAACCCAGATTGATTCAGTGAACCAAATTGAATGAAACCAATTTTGTTATAAAGGTCTGGAAATGCTGAATCCAAGCCCGTTGAATTCAAGTCATTTGGATCTGTAGATCATCCTTGGTAAAAATAATAAGGCAGAGGCTTTTCTACATTTAAACATTTTTCAAATTTAAACCATAATAGATTTTGAGTTGATTCCAACTCTCAAAAATCACATTTAACCATACCTTCCAGAATATATAAAAATATATAGGTTTAATTATAGAAATAATGTTCAAGTAATAAAAGAATGCTACATAGGCATTTCTAGTCACTTTATTTAATTAAAATAAAAGGGTAAAACCTTATTAAATTGCGACACCACTTTAAATCATATTCCCATGGACTAAAATATGTGGTGATGACATGTGTCAACATGATCCCATGTTTGGTTTGGAGAATATTAAATCTTAAGTAGTTTTTCAATGAGTAGAAATTACTTTTCTAAAAATAAAAGGAATTAAACCAAGCTTTTATCTTGTAATGTTAGTGATGATGCTAGATCATCTATAGGACCCTTTTGTGTGATGATTGCAAGTAGTTAAGTATTGTTTGGTGATTGTGTACCTCGTATTTATTTATAGACGCTAGTACCGACCAAGGATACGAGGAAGAAGGAGGATACTACGAAGAAGAAGCCGAGGAGAACTTCAACCACTGCTCTGCACAAGGCAAGCTTATACTGATACTGTACAAGCCTAATGCTACTAGTTGAATGTGCAAGTTAACACTTGCAAGATACTCTACTGATGCAAATAAACCCTTACTTGTTACCATATTCCCTAAGCATATGTGATCATACCCACTTGATACCCCCTCCTAGTTTTATTTTCAAGCTTTCTATTTTATTTCTTTATCAAAGCTACTTCCTTAGAATGTACTTAAGTAACTTGTAGATTCTAGAAAGATATTTGAAGGTTGCATAAAGAGCATAAAATTTGGCCTAAGCTAGAAAATCTTGATGTCATCCTAAGGCATAAGATTGAACTTAGTTGAAACTCCACTAGTTGACTACCCCTCATTAGTACTCACCCCCACTTATAGATGCTAGTTCTAAGCATAAAACTTGATCAACTTTAGATGGGAATACTTAGTGGAAAAATGGTTATGAAAACCTTAGAATGATGAATCATTCTACTGAGATGTTTTGACATGTGTTTCCAAACACCAAATGATTTTGGGTGACGAAAATGTTGAGGCATGAACCTTAGCCCTTTATAAAACTGATGGTTCTCTGGATGCGATACCATTCCAATTTTACCGTACAACCACAATACCCGAAGATTGGGTAGGGCTTGACTGAAAACTTATATACCTTAGTATTAGTTCCCTCACGGCCAAGGTCTGAGATGAGGCTACCTTGTGAAGATTGTCCACCTATGCAGTACCCAAGATGACAGTTGGTCAAGGTTGGGAGGCCAAACTCACAAGAGGTGCTTATACTAGGGCGTGTAATTGAAAGGTTAGGATTGATTATCCGCATACTGAGTATGGTGAATTCAGGATTTGTTCCTCACGGATGTATCGAAGGTTGTGGTGAAAGTGTACAATCTCTGCAGAGTGTCAAACTATTCGAATAGCCGCATCCGTAGTTATGGACAGTTGGAGTGGCCATACTGTTCCCCCGTCAGATGTTTTCAAAATGACTTGTGAAACGGATTGAGACTTTGACTTGACCATAATAGAGTTGTGGCATGAGATACAAGTTCCCACTTAGGGTTATAAAACTTGAACTAGTATTCTTTGCTTCTGAACTTAGTAGAGATAAATCTGGCTTCTTGCAAAACAACCCTAGAGCCTAGTGTCCGATTATCAAAAACCCCTCTCACTTGTTAGTATTAGTTTGCGAGTACTTAAAGTGTACTCATGGCTTTGTCCCTGGCTATTCCCGTGGCCAGACTATGAAGAGGAGTACCTGTAGGATGGACCCCAGGAAGGTTACGACAACTAGGATCATCTCCCATCGTTAGCATTGCCTGTGACACTGAAGATGGAGCTTCGCCTATGCTACCGTTATTATTACGTATTCCGCTGCTTGAAGTTGTATTAAGAACTAGATCATGAGATCCTTATTTGTGTAAGACCTTATGTATGGTTTTGTCACATCCCAAAATTTTCCAAATTTTGAAATGTGAAAAATAAATAAACAAAATAAAATTTTGGTGAAATTTAGGGTGAGAAGAAACTTTTTGATTCCAATTTGAAACATCAAAACCTATTTTGATCAAATAAAATCCTAAAGGGATTTAAAAAGATAAACAAATAATAAATAAAGTTATATTAGTTGAAATCACCATTTTTGGATCTTTAAATAAAAAGATATGGTTTTTATAAGCAAAGGTAGAAATAATGAATAAGGACTATTTTTAAAAAGAGCCAAATTAAATCTTGGCCAAACATTTAAAATAAAATATTTTGTTTGATAAAAATAGTAAAGGTTTATTTAAATAAAACCATGAGGATTTATTTATATACAAATTTCATTCAAGTATAGACTATTTCCTATTTTGAATGAGCATTAAAACTTAATAAAGTATTTTATTTCAAAGTGTTATGTTTTTAATAAAACCTACTGAAAAGTTTTTGGAAAAATTTAGAAAGTCAAATAGAGATTTAAACCTATTTGAAATAAAGACTAAAGCCCTTTTATTTATTTTTAAAAATTAATAAATCCTAAAAATAATTGTTTTATTTTGGACCTTGGAATATGTTGTTAAACAGAATTAAAACATACCCAAAGTTTGCTGGTGGTTTGAATGCAAATGGAGTTTGAATTGTTTGAATGAAAAATCAAAACAGAAATTCCAAATAGAAAAAGAAAAGCAATCAGTATAAAAAAATAGAAACTAGCCCAACCCATCTGGCCAGCCCAGCAAGCCTAGTAGCGCAGCCCAACTAAACCCCCTCAGCGAACCGTTTTCTCACGCGCAACGTCACCCGCGAAGTTACTGATGCAGGGATCCCACACTCACTCCCTCCCTCTTGCTGTCAGCCGGACCCCACTGGCTACCTCATCATCGTCTTCACCGCGACCACGTCCCCCTCGCTGTTTCTGCCATTGATTGCGGCGATCAATTCGTGTTGATGGCTGGGTTTAACTAGACAGTGACCACGCGCCTTTAAACGCCTCGCCCTCCTCTCTGTTTCCCCCCAAGCCATGCTCCCCCTTGGCCACCAGGCTGCACGAATTGCACGCCCAAGCAACCACTGCTCCGACGAGCTCCTCCGTAGATTCCGGCGAACTGCAACCGCCCCTCGCCTCCCACTACATGCGAGCTTGCTCCCCATCTCCTGGCGCATCTCCCAGTGCCAACCGCTTGGCCGCGCTCGCTCCACAACATCAGCAATCTCGACACTTGAACGCCACCATCGTATGCCGTTTCTCCGGCGAGCTCCCCTGGTAAGCACAGACTGCCCCGAGCCCTCCCGATGATGCTCCTGTAATCCCTAGCCCTGTACGCATCTAACCCCGTGTTCCGTTTTCCTTAGCACGCTCGCAAACTCCGTCCCCGTCGACAACCAGACGAACCCGACGCCGCTGCAAGCTCCGGCGAGCAATCGTCGCTTCTCCGGTGCGCCCCTCGACAAACCGACCACACCTCTAGCTTCTCCGCACTTCCACGAGCACGGTGAGCCACTCCTTCCTCTCCATCGCTTCCTAAATCGTCGCCAACGCCACTGGCCGAGCATGCACCGCCGTCCGTCGCCGCCAGTACCGCCAGTCCGTGGTCAAACACGTTGTGCCCGTTGGATCTTGATCTTGCGGCTGAGATTAGATTTAATCGAAGGGGTATCGTGTCCTTTGTGCCGCACGATCTCATTTAGATACAACAACCCACAGAGCTCAATCCGCGCGAAACGGTATCAGCCAGTAATATTAAGACACGTGGCCAGACTCAGGATTTAAATTAGAAATTTGATCTATTAGATTTGCAAACTTGTAAAATTCATAACTTTAATTCTACACGTCCAAATTTTGCAAATTTTATATCAATGGATTCAGCAGAACAAGTACTTTGAAACCATGCACTTTGTTTAATGTTTTTCTTCTGTAAAATTGGTTGAAATTTCATAAAGTTGTGTAGGCATAATTTGAATATAAAAATTGTTCTAGATATATTTTTTATGGTGAAATCTTTGCAAAATGGATTGTTTTGAACCTACTGACCATAGGAACCAACTTATGGATTTAAAAATGTATTTTGTGAGGTTAAGGAATAAATATTTGAATTAGCACATTTCTAGTCAAATAAAAATATTGTTTATGGTTTAGAAATGAATTTTGAGTAAAAGCTTTGGGAAATGATTTGATTCAAACCTTCTGACCCTAAACACCAAGTTTTGAGGTTAATAACATATTTGATGAACCATATAAAGTTATTGCTTTGCTAAAAGATATTTTCAACAACATAAAATATCACCTTAACATAATATTTGGTTTATGAGATGAAACCTTTGGCAAATGGTTTTACCACTATAGTAAATGACCAATGTGAGCTTGAAAATGTTTAGAGCCTAGTAGAAACCACTTTTCCAAATAAAACTATCTTTTGCATGCTTGCATGCATGACCTTGTTTTGTTATTTTATGTGTGATCAATTGTTTGAATGCTAGTTGAATTTGTGTTTGCTTAATTGAATTGTAGTGAAGCTAGAAGAGTGTGATATTTGCAAGATCAAGAAGTGAACCAACATTCTCTACTAAAAAGGCAAGTGACACTATCATCCATGTCCTACTATTTTCATTACACTTAGTGGATTTTTGTAACATGCATTATAAGGACTACTATATTTTATGCTATGCTAAATCCTAATAGGATGCCCTTATATCTTCCTTGGTGAAAACATTATAGTTGTAGTAAGCTTAGCCCTGCTATATATTTGGGTTGGGATACATGATATGATTATATGAAGTGTTGGAAAGATATATGTTTTCTATAATAAAACAAGTACTCAATGAACCACCTGGGTGGAAAAGGATACTCAAGATTTGGACAAGGTGGCAACAAAGGGAACCATGTTTATATGGCTATCTTTTTGTGTGTTCACTAGAAGAAAACCACCCAGGGACTTAGAGATTGAACATGTTTCTCGTACAGTGGCTTCCGTGTACAGCCACATGCTAAATGGGCTCTGGCTTAGTCAACTACATAGTGGAAGACCCATGCATTGGCATCTTCAGGTTAACTCGAATTGTGTAAGGGAAATAAATCCCTACATTGGTGCCTGGTTGACAAGCTAGCATTCTGTATTGGGAGGACTTCTATGGAAAGACTTTGTCACATTCTCGATCTGCCAGTACTCCATTTTGGTGAGTACTTATCCAGCGGCCACTAGTGGCATAAAGACGAGATTGTGTCATGTGGGTAAAGTGTACAACTTCTGCAGAAGATCAAAATTGTAAGTACTTAGCCGTGTCCCCGGTTATGGACAACTCTGAGCAACTAAGGCCTGAAGCTATGGAAGATCTCGACATTCCAATTTCTCAAAGTAAAACTTGATGGTGACAACAAGGGATTAGAAGCACTTGGAGTTTTCCAAGAAGTTCAGAAAGATTTGACAAAAGATCAAAAACTATTTTTAAAATATAGGATAAAACTATATTGCTTTCTGCAAATGAGCCTAAACCCCACTTAGCCAAATATGCATGTAATGATAGGATCCACTTATTTCTACATAGTAGTGAAACTTGCCAATACAATTCAAATGTATTGACCCTTGTGGCTGCAACTTATTATGTTGCAGGTTTGTTTGATGTTAGTGAAGTGTGTTGAATAGGATTATAAGTCTACAACCAACATGATTGCCTGTGGCACTTTGAAGATGAAGGACTCCATGCTATATATATATTCCGTTGCATTGTAATGTGATATCCAAATGAGCTATTTAAGATGTAATGAATTATTTTATTCCTGGTTATAAAGTTGTATTATGACCTTAGTTTCTTGATATTACATCTTAACTGTGGATGCTAGCTATTGATCCAGGGACTAGCATTGTAAACACAGGGATCTCAACCTTATTAAAGGTTGGGAACCCTACAGGTTTGTAATGGATGATGTACTGTGGTATCCAATTCTGTTATGTCTCGCAAAAATGGTAATCCTGGGATTGCGATGTATGGTATAACAGGCATCTAGGATTAAAAATCCGGGTGTTGAAAAATAACAATGCAATACTAGACATTCATGATCCTGTGAGATTCGATTTGGCAATAAAACAAGATACATAGACCGCCATCCAACTGCATCTATGACTAGTAATCCACCTTCAGGTTATCATCTGAACCCCCTACGGTATTAAGTTGCAAGCAACGGATAACTGCTTTAAGCAAAGTGTGTAAGGTAAACAATCCACTTGTTCCATGAACAAGAGACGGTTGTTTTCTCCCTAGTGGCAACAGCACATCTACAACCTTAGAGATTTCTGTCACTTCCCTTAGATTAAATAGAGGCATGAACCCACTATCGAGCATAAGTACCCCCTCTTGGAGTCACTAGCATCTACTCGTCCAAGATAGCTACAAGAAATGGAGAGCATGCAAGATCACAAACAACACAGACATGATAGAATCAATAAGAAAAAACCATTAATCAATCTGACATAGTAATCTCAATATCCATCGGATACCTACAAACACAACATGCATGATTACAAATAGAAGATCTTGATCATGAACGGAGCTCACAAGATCTAAACATGGTAGCACAAAGGAGGAGATACAACCATCTAGCTACTACATGGACCCGTAGTCCAAGGTGGAACTACTCACACTTCATACCGGAGGATGGCATGATGAAGAAGAAGGCCTCCGGTATGATCTCCCCTCTGGCAGGGTGCCGGGAAGAGCTTCAGATCCCCTGATCTAGTGACGATGGTGGCGGCGGCTACGGACTATTTCGTGTGATATTGATCGGTGTTTTAGGGTTTCTGTATAGGGGGGTCTTTATAGGCGAAGAGGCGAGGCAGGGGCTGCGGTGACCCAGCATACCACTTCATGTGTAGTACACTATAGTCGTTGACATGACATCCACAGAACACCGTTCCGTAAATATCACATCCCTTAGAGTGGTACAACAGAAACATTGCGGGTCCATATTACAAAAGTACACACATTACTATTATTACAATACCGGAAGTTCAAGACTTCCAAAATATCCAACTTACAAAACAAAATATGAAGTGTTTCAGCGGAATTTAAAAGTAGCAACTCCGTCTAGGAGTTGAGCTCAGCAGCTTATTCTATAGAGTTCATGCTGCTCGGCTTCGTTGGTTACTATTAACTAGGAGTAATTAGTTGGACTCGTTATCATCGAAACCATAGTGGATCTCGTAATCCACTCCTTCAACACCTCCGGATAGATCAGGTTCCTCGTAGAACACATCTTCTTGACAATCCGCTGCATACATTGGCACGTCTTCGGGATCCTCAGAGTCTAAGCAAGGGATCAAAGGAAAGAATGAGTAATAGCATTACCGAACAAGTTCATTTTATGCAAGGTGGTAAGTTTGATGCTCTAACTACCACCTCGGATTATAAATCCTTGGCACTATGCAGTTTTTGTAAATCTTTCTTCAAAGATTGATTTTATTCTAAAAAACTATGACCATCGGCCTTCACAGGTTGACCAGAACTTTCATGGAGTTCCTTTCCTGACGCGTTCGTAGCTCCTTCCCGGAACAGGGAGTAACAAGTTACAATTCTTACACTCTGTAGAGGTGCGTTACTTTACCCATGAGAGATCAACTCCTTGTTGCACAACCGGGCGTACTTTCCCGTCCACAATTCCATGATGTGGGGCCCAGTAGTTGGTCCAAGCCAATCTCTGCCCCCTTCGCGACCCCGCATGCCTCCTTGGTGTACACCATGCCCACATAATGAATTACGGCAATGGTTTGTACAAACTGTTAGATGCCAGAACTATCATGGGACGATGAGGGTTCCCACCCATATGCTGCATATCCTCTACGAATTACCAATTAATATGCACGCTACGAGGATAACACCCACGACCTGCACGTCCGGCTTCATGCGAGAGGAAGAAGATACAGCTGGATTCTCTGTCCCATTCCAAATCTCATGGCTAATGCGTAATATACGGCGCTAGAATCACTGATGTCAGGGGTTATTAAGTCCCTACTTGATCATAATTGTTTGCAACTAGAACCCTAAGTTCTATTGCTCCATTATATCATCACTTAGGATGGTATCTATGATTTCTTTACTTGTGAAAATAATATTTTCTTTCTTTTATAGCATATATGATAACACACAATTTGCAAATACTTTGATAAAGACTCTTCAAAGGACATGAGCAAGTGATGAACTTGCCTTGTGATGGCAAGGTAGTGAAGTCTGATGCTTGCACTGGACCTTGAGCTTCTAAGTCTACAAAAACATCATTATTGCCCGGTAAGGACAATATTTAAAGAAGCAAAATGATTATGCAAGTAATGTAATGCATTATTTAACTCTATATGCATTTTCCCTATATAAGGTGCCTTTAAATGATGATTAAGCATTTATAAATATTACTTTTTAATATTTATAGCATGTATTATTTTATTTTATTTTATTTTGTTTGACTTTTATTGATTTAATAATTCTTTTAGGAATTATCAATTATACATTAAAAAAATTATTAAATATTTATTTAGTATTTTTCAAAAATAATATTAATATATAATGAAAGTGATTTTTATTTATTTTTATCATCTTTCAATAATTTTGTAAAATTCCATAAGGAATATATAAATTACAAAATTCTTATAAAAATTTAAATGTCCAAAATTTTATATCTTATTTTATTTGGATAGAGTGGATTATTGTGAATCCAAAAATGTATTATTTATAATTTTTGGAATTTTATTTTATTTTCTAGAATTTAATTAAGTCTAGGGGTATTTTGGTCTTTTCCTTTTTATTCAAACATGCTTGGAAGATTTCTGGGCTAGTTGTACTTATTGGGCCCTAGTGGCCCATTAGTTCTAGACAAAAGAACCACCCCGAAGGGTTTGGCCCAGCTCGGCCCACTCCTCACTACCTCTCTCTCTCTCCCTCGAGCTTATCCTCTCCTCCTCTGACCCCGACCCTGTGGTCGGCGATGCCGCCACTGGCGATTCCTGCAGCCGTAGGCCATTCTGGTCGCCGCCGTGGTGCAATAGGGGGTTGTCGACAACGCCCGTTCGTTCTATCCAATTGGATTCGAGCCTGGGGCTCTCCTGCAATGGATCGATGCCGTTCCGAACCCTAGGGTTTGGGGGTTGGCATGGATTCAAGTGCTGACGTGGCCGTCGTGTGTCGAGGTGATGCTCTGCACCTGTAGGCGTGATTAGGGTCGCTGCCGCGGCGCCGTGCGGGTTGCAGCGCACCCTCTGGGGTGCTCCCCGTGCCGCCATGGTCGTCGGCCCCTCTGCTTCCTCTTCTAATCTTCAGCGAGGACCTACGGTGAGTTTGATTCATCTCCCCTGGTGCTCTCTGTGCTTGTTGATCCGATGATATATGTTGGCAGTGTCCTATCTTGCTACTGTCTGATTCTGATTAGGATGACATATCCAGTTAGGGCTCTTAGCTTGGGGTTGATCATATACTGGATGAGTTGGATCATGTTTGGATGAATTGTAAACCTGCTAAGTGGTTATTGGTTTGAGGATTGTTGATTAAGATGATCTATATTGTTTCTGGTGGCTTATTAGATGATGTTATGCTTGGATTGCATGTGATTCAGATGATGTAGTGGCTTGGGAAACATGCTTGGTAAAGCCAATGACTTGATAACTTTCCACTGGTATTTGCTTCATGGTCATGATTAAGATAGGATGAAATCACTGTCCTAATGATGTTGGCTTAGAACAAATGTGTGGTTTGAGATCATCATGATGTTAAACATTGAAGTGTAACATAGGAATATCCTAGTTATGATTCCTGTGTTAACAGGAAAATGATTAATTAAGTTGATTGTTTGAATTTGTGATGTTTAAATGTCTATCCTGATTCATAATGGATTGTTCTTGTGACACCATCATGGTATGGCACAAAAGTTTGACTCAAATCCATTGAGTGGGTTGTTTGATGCTTAATGATCAACTTGGCTTTAAAAGATAACTAGAAATGTTCTTTTCTAAATTCCCTAAGACCAATGATGTTGGTCTGAGGCTTAGGGATTCAGATCTTATCTAGTTGATTCATATAAATAGTCCTGGTAGTGGTACCAACTATTCTTTCTTGAATCAAAGCTTGGAAAAAATGATAGTAAGCTTTATCCTGATCTGGATCCAAAGGATTGGTTTCTAAGGTGCTACCCTTTCTTTAGGGATGTGCCTAGAAATAGATCATAGATGTATTTATGCTTGAATTGTAAGATATAGCCCAATGACCAGAGCAATGGTGTTGCTCTGAGCTCTGGCTGGATCCAGGTGTTTTGTTGTTTGCCTTTAGAGTTTTAAAAATCCCTATGATGGATTCACCCCACTTGGGTGCTTTCTGAGGGTTTGTTTTATAAAACAACACATGCTTCTCTCTAAATAAGATGATTTGATCATGTGAAGGTTTTATGAAACTCACCAAAATCTGATGACTGTGGAGTAAGTTGGTGATGATCTTGATCTGGTTTTGCTAGACTCATGTGCTTGATCTTGAGCTAGACTGCTCCTCCTAGCTCCTGGATTTGTCCTTGAGCTAGCATGCTCCTCCTAGCTCGTGGACTTGTCCTTGCTGTTCACCTGATCCTTCCCCCTCCTTATGTCACCATCCTAGTGATGTTTGGTTGATCCTTGGTGGTTTGGTTTGGCTGATGTGCTTGGTAAACTGTTGTCTAGGCTGGCTGTTCTTGTGTGCAAACAGTGGAGTGATGCACTAGTGCCTCTCCACGGCTGTGCTTGTGGTTTTGTGAGATTGGGACTGTGCTGTGAGGTCGACAACACACCACATGCATGTTGGTGTGTGTCCTGCCTGTGTGCCTGCTATGCACTTGTGGATATGTTCAGAATTTTGAAACTTACTAATACCTAGTTACTTTCACCTGGCTGGTGGATTTGTCCCTCTTGGCTGTCATTTGACTTCTGGCTTTAAATTTATGAAAGATGGATTCTTTCATATTGGTGAAACATGCCTCTTATATAAATTTCTCAATGATGAATTTGTCAAGTGCATTTCACTGACCTAACTGAGAGAAAATAATACTAACTCTAACCTTTTACTTCTCTATATATTTTCTGTTTGTTTTGCAGGTATAGATATAAAGATGAGGATTTAGTTTAGGTTTAGTTCTAGAGTAGCTTATTCTTTTGTAATCTTCATTTTATTCCTTTGTAATAAAGATTATATTATTACTAATAAAGAATATTCTTATTCTTTGTATATTTGCCTTTTTGAATTGTGTGGATGATTACAGTAAGTTATAATTTTATAACTTGATTATATATATTGATGATAAGAAATAAGTTTCATATTCATTATTGTTTTTATTTGGATAGAGTTTAAGTTATAATATTTATCTCTTAATTAAATTAAGATTCAAAACTTACTCCTAACTCACTGAAATTATAATTCTAATACTCAAGTTTAAAATTAAAATTCATTTTAGAAACACATAATTCCTTAAATATCATAACAAAGTTTATGACAATCATCCCTTAAGACTAAACCTAATCTTAAAGTATGAAAGAAACATTGATCACTTAGGTTTTTATTTTACCCACATTTTCACAAATGAATGCATGCAACATTCCATATTCCTAAATCTACCCTTCGTTAGTTCCTAAATGCTGGGATGTTACAGACTTCCCCCCTTAAATTAAACTTCGCCCCGAAGTTTGTGGAGATGTACCTGAATAGTTCTGGATAGGATTTTCTTAAATCCTCTTCTTTCTCCCATGTGGCTTCCCTTTCAGTGTGATGTTCCCATTGTACCTTGCAATATTTGATTGCTCTGTTCCTTAATCTTTTCCTGTTTTATTCCACAATCTTAGAAGGCTTTTCAATATAAGTCAGGTCTGCTTGTAGTTCTAATGTGTGATTGCATCATCTGGAACTTTTAAACATTTACGAAGTTGTGACACATGGAAAACATTATGCACTTGAGCCAATATTGATGGTAACTCTAAAGCATAAGCTATAGTTCTGTTTTGACTCAGTATCTTGAATGGTCCGATGTATCTTGGACTCAATTTCCCTTTGACTCCAAATCTTTTCACCCCTTTCATTGGATTTACTTTCAAATAGACCATATCTCCCACTTCTGGATGCCATGATCTTCGACTTTGATCCGCATAACTTTTCTGCCTGCTTTGGGCTATTTTTAGTCTATCCCTGATCTTATCAATGATGTCTTGTCTTTCCTTGATATAATCTGGCGCAAATTCTTTGCTGCTTCCAGATTCATGCCAACATATTGGTGATCTACACTTCCTTCCATATAGAACCTGATATGGAGCTGCCTTCAGACTACTATGATAGCTATTATTGTAAGGAACTTCTGACAATGGTAGGTGATCTTCCTGTGTTCCTCCAAAATCTAGTGCACAAGCTCTCAACATGTCTTCTAGTATTTGATTTGTTCTTTCAGTTTGACCTCCTGTCTCAGGATGATATGTCGTGCTGAAATCTAACTTTGAACCAAGTGCTTCATGCAATTGCTTCCAAAATGCTGAAGTAAACACTGATCCCCTATCAGTTACGATCTTTTTGGGTACTCCATGCTTACTTACTATCTCTTTGACATATACTTCAACTAACTTATCGGCATTATCCTTTTGATTCACCGGAATAAAATGTGCACTCTTAGTGAGTCTGTCCACAATTACCCATATCATATCCTTCCTTTTTGGTGTCATAGGCAATCCTGTAATGAAGTCCATACCTATTTCCTCCCATTTCTATTCAGGAATTTCTAAGGGTTTTAATGGTCCTGATGGACTTTGATGTTCAGCTTTCACCCTTTAAAAGTATGGCATTCAGAAACATATTTAGCAATATCTCTTTTCAGGTTATTCCACCAGAACAGTTCTTTCAAATCCATATACATCTTAGTACTCCTTGGATGTATAGAATATGGTGTATCATATGCTTCTTTGAGTATGAAATTTCTAATCTCAGTCACATCTGGTACACAAAGACGGTCTTGAAACCATAAAGAACCATAATCCCCAAGGCGAAAAACTAATTTTTGCCCTTGAGATATCCTCCGAATTTCCTCAGCAATAAAAGGATCTTCTGGTTGATGTCTAAAAATTTCTTGCTTAAGATCACTGTCCTGCTCTGTAACTACCTGCATAGTAGCTAATCCTCCAAGAACCTCTGTTCTGATGAATTGAAGTTCTAATCTTTCCAAGTCCATTTGTAACTCTTTTGGTAACTCCCTATTGCTTGGCTGAATATCTGCACTCTTTCTACTTAGAGCATCTGCTACAACATTTGCTTTCCCTGGGGTGTAGTTGATTGTTAAATCATAATCCTTGATTAGTTCCAACCAACGCTTCTGTCTCATATATAATTCCTTTTGAGTGAATAAATATTTGAGACTTTTATGGTCTGTGTATAACTCGCATCTGGCTCCATAAAGAAAATGCCTCCATCCTTTCAGTGCAAAAACTACTGCTTCTAACTCTAAATCATGACTTGGATAGTTGACTTCATGTGGTTTCAGTTGTCTTGAACCATAAGCAATCACTTTCCAATCTTGCATTAATACACAACCCAAACCTTCTTTAGACGTATCACAGTATACGGTGAAGTCCTTCCCTGTTTCAGGAACGGCTAAGATTGGAGTTGTGGTTAATCTAGTCTTCAACTCTTGGAAACTTGCTTCACATTTCGCATCCCACTTGAATGGTGTATTCTTCCTTAATAATTTGGTCATTGGTCCGGCTATTTTGGAGAAACCTTCAATGAATCTCCGATAATAACCAGCCATTCCTAAGAAACCTCGAATTTGCTTCACATTGGTGGGTACAGTCCACTCTAGTACTGACTGAACTTTAGATGGATTCACAACAATTCCATCCTTATTGATCACATGACCGAGGAATTCTACCTCATCAAGCCAAAATTCACATTTACTGAACTTAGCATAAAGCTTATGTTCTCTTGAAGTCTGCAATGCTATTCTCAAATGATCAGCATGCTCTTCCTTATCCTTGGAATATATCAGAATATCATCAATAAAGACTATGACAAACTTGTCCAAATATGGCATGAAAATCTTGTTCATCAGATTCATGAATATTGTCGGTGCATTGGTCAAACCAAATGGTACTACCAGATACTCATGGTGTCCATATCTTGAGACAAATGCTGTTTTTGGAACATCTTCCGGCTTGATTTTTATTTGATGGTATCCATATCTTAAATCGATCTTTGAAAATACTCCAGCCCCTTTCACCTGATCAAATAGATCTTGAATTCTTGGTAAAGGATACTTATTCTTGATAGTCACGTTGTTCAAATTTCTATAATCACCACACATCTGTCTTCCACCATCTCTCTTATCCACAAAGATTACTGGTGTTCCCCATGGAGATACACTTTCCTGTATAAATCCTTTTCTAGCTAACTCATCAATTTGCTCTTTGAGTTCTTTCAACTCTTTGGGTCCCATTTTATATGGTGCTTGAGCTATTGGTGCTGTACCAGGAATTAGGTCAATGGTGAACTCTATCTCCCGGTCTGGTGGCATTCCCGGTAGCTCTGTTGGAAAAACATCTTGGAATTCATTAACTATAGGAATCTCTTCCAATTTAACTTCTTTCATAGAATTTAACTGCAGATCCACCATGATATGACTGTGCTTATCTGCTTGGTAAACTATCCTTGCTTCACTTGGAGTTTTGATTGAGACAGTTTTCTCCTCACAATTTACCTGAGCTCCGTGTTCCATCATCCAATCCATCCCCAGCACTACTGCAATTCCCTTCAAAGGAATCACATAAAGGTTTGCGAAATATGTACAACCACAGATCGAGATAACCTGATCTTGTTTTATGTGGCGTACAATAACATTCCCTCCTGCCGTAATTACGGTCATAGGACTTTCTAACGTTGCCCTTCTAATCCCGAACTTATCACAAAATTCTCCAGAAATGAATGAAGTAGTTGCACCAGTATCAAATAGAACTTTGCTGGGATTGGTAAGGATATTGAGTGTACCTATCACTGCATGCTCCGAATTATCCACCTCCTCGAGGGTTGCACAATTCAGTTTCCCAGTAGGTCGGTTCCTATTGCCATTGTTGTTCTTACCATTATTTCCTCCTTTATTGGGATGTCCATTACCTCCACTGGATTGTCCTCCTCCCTTGGTAGGCCATCCTCCTGGTGGTTTGCTCGGACAATCTGGCTTGATATGCCCCTTCTGACCACAACCATAACAGAACACTACAGGCTTTTTGCATTAATGCCCTGGAATTCCACAATTGTTACAAATAACATTCCTTCTCGGATTGGATTGATTTCCACCACAGCCCTTGTTATTATTGTTGTTATTGTTATTGTTGCCATAATTCCTCCGAGGTTTGAACTCCAGGTTAGGTTTAGGTTTGCTTGCATGAATCCTCTTGGTTTCCTTCTTGGCTCTCTTCCCCTGATCCTCTTGGACATTCTTATAATCATCTTCAAAAGTAAGGGTTGCATCCAACAACTGCTGATAAGTTTGCTTATTGGCTAACCTTAGCTGCATCTTCACAAACAGGTTTAATCCACACAGGAAACGCTTCTTCTGCTTCTCTTTAGCGTTGACATCCTCCTCAGCATAGCGAGACAGTTGACTAAACTCCCGGATGTACTTCATAACACTCGTATACCCTTGCTGAAGCTCCTCAAATTCTCTCCGCTTCAACTCCATAACACTTTCCGGAACATGATATTCACGGAATCTCTGCTTGAACTCTTCCCAGGTAAACTCCCTTCCTGGTTGTTGCATGGCCAACTGATTTTCCCACCATGATGTTGCAGGTCCAGTCAGCAGATGAGTTGCATACCTCAATTTCTCCTCATCATTGCAACCTACAGTTTTCAGCTTCCTTTCAGTATCTGCTAGCCAGTCTTCTGCGTCCATTGGTTCAGGAGCTGATGCAAAAGGTAACGGTCTTGCATTCTAGAAATCAGATAGACTCACTCCTCCACCTTTAGGTTCCCTCTGATTTGCTCGCCCCAGCAGCTCTTCCATGAACTTGTTTTGGGTTTCTTGCATCATTTGCATGCATTGCATAAAATTCTGCTCCATTAACGGCCTCATTAGTGGTGGTGGTGGTAATGCTTCTTGGTTTGTTGTGTCTGCATCGGCCTTTTCCTTGGCCTCTCTCTCCATCCGCTGCTACTCAGTTTCCATTCCTACACCCGTATCCATGACCCTCTAGTCCTGCAACATAAAGCGAATACTCATAATTACATCATGCACATGTGTTCCGAGCTCGACTTTACGCACAGAACTAGTCACAAAATGAAAATCCAAAGAAATCCAAATATGCATTTCACATATTTTACATATTATCATAATGATACAAAGTCATTACATCATATACCATATAGCTATAATCACAAAACTACCTTATTACTTGGGGTACAATACACAGTACTTGATACTACTAACTAATTGTCTCCTTATAGTAGTAACTACGCTCATCGTACATGCCTGATGTCCAACCATGATGACGTGTTGTTCGTCGCACAGTTTGTGGAACATATGGCCTTCCAGAAGGAATATACTCTGTATCTGAAGTGTCAGGACTTGAGTCATTACTCAACCTGAGCGTATTGACTCCCTCCAGCTCAGCTGAAAAGTCTTCAGAAACATATTCAACATTATCCAGCCTGCATCTCCTGATCTTCATTTCTTGAGTTGTCAACAGGATACGCAGACCCTGCTGCTTCCCAGGTGCTCACGTGGGCAAGATAGTTAAACACTGGATAATGTATATTCCCTGGGTTTTGAGAAGATGTTGATGATTCAAACACTCTCTCCTCAGGATCTTCTTATTCATCCTGATTATCTATTGACATGGTATTTCTACTTCTATTATTAAGGTTCATTCTTGCACCCATCCAACTAGATTGTCCAACATTTCTGTCAGAACCATCAGTGGACATCTGGTGTTCATGAGATCCATTATATGATCCCATCCTCCAACCATCCGAATTCTCAATAGGAAGTTCTGAGTCAGAACCATCCTCTGAGCCCTGTGGTACTGCATACCGCATATCCATAGTAGGATCATGTATAGGTTCAGGTCTTGGTGAATAAGGATATGGTATAAAAGATTCAGGATCTATAGGTATATATTTAAAAATTGGTGTTACACTACTACTTGCTTCCTTCTCTAACTGGAATGCTAACTGCTTTCTCCTATCCGGATCAGTTAGATCCTCTAACATGTCATTTTTGTCTTCAACAATCACTTGATGGGTCTTATACAAAGACGCAACGAGTGTTCGATATCTATCCATAAACCTGGAGGCTAACTTAGGATGCTTCTTAACCAAAGTAAGATGATCCGGTATAGGCTCCGAGTCTATAGAATCATGAGGTATCACAGAGAATGTGCTACCTTCTAGCTCCTTGGTTTTTTGTTCCCGGATATTAGCTATTGCCTCCACAACAGCAACATGATATGCTGCTAAATGACTCCTACCTTCTCCTATAGGTAGATCATGATATAATCCAAGCTTCTCTGGAAGTTGGATACTCACAGATACTTGGATAACATCCGGCCATCCAGATAAATGATAGTGTTTACTGGAATTCTAGTTGGACAACTAAAGAGCTTTAAAAGTTGACGAAGTTGGTCTGTGAATGATCCTTGATAATCATCAAGAGTCTCCTCTTTCCTTACCAAAGTCTGTTTTGGAAACTTTGGTGCCATAACTCTGTATTTCAGAAAAATAATTTTGATTAGTATCCAATAATATATTGCATCATAACAAAGAATTATCACACTAAAATATATAACAGAATATTCTCATTTGAATACCCATTATAATACTTTTAGAGAATTCTTTATCGTTGTTAAATTTTCCTACAGGTAATACCCTTTACTAGGTTCCCAACCTAAGGTCAAAGCAATTTGCTCTGATACCAACTGCGGTGCCCAGCATACCACTGCATGTGTAGTACACTATAGTCGTTGACATGACATCCACAGAACATCGTTCCGTAAATATCACATCCCTCAGAGTGGTACAACAGAAACATTATGGGTCCATATTACAAAAGTACACACATTAATATTATTACAATACCGGAAGTTCAAGACTTCCAAAAGATCCAACTTACAAACCAAAATATAAAGTGTTTCAGTGGAATTTAAAAGTAGCAACTCCGTCTAGGAGTTGAGCTCAGCAGCTTATTCTATAGAGTTCATGCTGGTTGGCTCCGTTGGTTACTATTAACTAGGAGTACTTAGTTGGACTCGTTATCATCGACACCGTAGTGGATCTCGTAATCCACTCCTTCAACACCTCCGGATAGATCAGGTTCCTCGTAGAACACATCTTCTTGACATTCGGCTGCATACATTGGCACGTCTTCGGGATCCTCAGAGTCTAATCAAGGGATCAAAGGAAAGAATGAGTAACAGCGTTACCCAACAAGTTCACTTTATGCAAGGTGGTAAGTTTGATGCTCTAACTACCACCTCGGATTATAAATCCTTGGCACTATGCAGTTTTTGTAAATCTTTCTTCAAAGATTGATTTTATTCTGAAAAACTATGACCATCAGCCTTCACAGGTTGACCAGAACTTCCATGGAGTTCCTTTCCTGCCGCGTTCGTAGCTCCTTCCCGGAATAGAGAGTAACAAGTTACAATTCTTACACTCTGCAGAGGTGCGTTACTTTACCCATGAGAGATCAACTCCTTGTTGCACAATCGGGCGTACTTTCCCATCCACAATTCCATGATATGGGGCCCAGTAGTTGGTCCAAGCCAATCACTGCCCCCTTCGCGACCCCGCATGCCTCCTTGGTGTACACCATGCCCACATAATGAATTACGGCAATGGTTTGTACAAACCGTTAGATGCCAGAACTATCCTGGGACAATGAGGGTTCCCACCCATATGTTGTATATCCTCTACGAATTACCAATTAATATGCACGCTACGAGGATAATAGCCACGACCTGCACATCCGTCTTCATGCGAGAGGAAGAATATACAGCTGGCTTCTCTGTCCTATTCCAAATCTCATGGCTAACGCGTAATATATGGCGCTAGAATCACTGATGTCAGGGGTTATTAAGTCCCTACTTGATCATAATTGTTTGCAACTAGAACCCTAAGTTCTATTGCTCCATTATATCATCACTTAGGATGATATCTATGATTTATTTACTTGTTAAAATAATATTTTCTTTCTTTTATAGCATATATGATAACACACAATTTGCAAATACTTTGATAAAGACTCTTCAAAGGACATGAGAAAGTGATGAACTTTAATTAGGATGACATATCCAGTTAGGGATCTTATCTTGGGGTTGATCATATACTGGATGAGTTGGATCATGTTTGGATGAATTGTAAACCTGCTAAGTGGTTATTGGTCTGAGGATTGTTGCTTAAGATGATCTATATTGTTTCTGGTGGCTTATTAGATGATTTTATGCTTGGATAGCATCTGATTGAGATGATGTAGTGGCTTCGGAAACATGCTTGGTAAATCCAATGACTTGATAGCTTTCCACTGGTACTTGATTCATGGTCATGATTAAGATAGGATGAAATCACTATCCTAATGTTGTTGGCTTAGAACAAATGTGTGGTTTGAGATCATCATGATCTCAAAAAGTGAAGTGTAACATAGGAATATCCTAGTTATGATTCTTGTGTTAACAGGAAAATGATTAATTAAGTTGATTGTTTGAATTTGTGATGATTAAATGTCTATCCTGATTCATAATGGATTGTTCTTGTGACACCATCATGGTATGGCACACAAGTTTGACTCAAATCCATTGAGTGGGTTGTTTGATGCTTAATGATCAACTTGGATTTAAAAGATAACTGGAAATGTTCTTTTCTAAATTCCCTAAGACCAATGATGTTGGTCTGAGGCTTAGGGATTCAGATCTTATCTAGTTGATTCATATAAATAGTCCTGGTAGTGGTACCAACTATTCTTTCTTGAATCAAAGCTTGGAAAAAATGATAGTAAGCTTGATCCTAATCTGGATCCAAAGGATTAGTTTCTAATGTGCTACCCTTTCTTTAGGGATGTGCCTAGAAATAGATCATAGATGTATTTATGCTTGAATTGTAAGATATAGCCCAATGACCAGAGCAATGATGTTGCTCTGAGCTCTGGCTGGATCCAGGTATTTTGTTGTTTGCCTTTAGAGTTTTAAAAATCCCTATGATGGATTCACCCCACTTGGGTGCTTTCTGAGGGTTTGTTTTATAAAACAACACATGCTTCTCTCTAAATAAGATGATTTGATCATGTGAAGGTTTTATGAAACTCACCAAAATCTGATGACTGTGGAGTAAGTTGGTGATGATCTTGATCTGGTTTTGCGAGACTCATGTGCTTGATCTTGAGCTAGACTACTCCTCCTAGCTCCAAGATTTGTCCTTGAGCTAGCCTGCTCCTCCTAGCTCTTGGACTTGTCCTTGCTGTTCACCTAATCCTTCCCCCTCCTTATGTCACCATCCTGGTGATGTTTGGTTGATCCTTGGTGGTTTGGTTTGGCTGATGTGCTTGGTAAACTGCTGTCTAGGCTGGCTGTTCTTGTGTGCAAACAGTGGAGTGATGCACTAGTGCCTCTCCACGGCTGTGCTTGTGGTTTTGTGAGATTGGGACTATGCTGTGAGGTCGACAACACACCACATGCATGTTGGTGTGTGTCCTTCCTGTGTGCCTGCTATGCACTTGTGGATATGTTCAGAATTTTGAAACTTACTAATACCTAGTTACTTTCACCTGGCTGGTGGATTTGTCCCTCTTGGCTGTCATTTGACTTCTGGCTTTAAATTTATGAAAGATGGATTCTTTCATATTGGTGAAACTTTCCCCTTCTATAAATTTCTCAATGATGAATTTGTCAAGTGCATTTCACTGACATAACTGAGAGAAAACAATAATAACTCTAACCTTTTACTTCTCTATATATTTTCTGTTTGTTTTGCAGGTACAGATATAAAGATGAAGATTTAGTTTAGGTTAGTTATAGAGTAGTTATAGAATAATCCAATGTAATTTTCTTATTATTTTGTAATCTTCATTTTATTCCTTTGTAATAAAGATTATATTATTAATAATAATAAAGAATATTCTTATTCTTTGTATATTTGCCTTTGTGAATTGTGTGGATGATTACAATAAGTTATAATTTTATAACTTGATTATATATATTGATGATAAGAAATAAGTTTCATATTCATTATTGTTTTTCTTTGGATAGAATTTAATTTATTATATTTATCTCTTAATTAAATTAAGATTCAAAACTTATTCCCAGCTCACTGAAATTATAATTCTAATACTCAAGTTTAAAATTCAAATTCATTTTAGAAACACATAATTCCTTAAAGATCATATCAAAGTTTATAACAATCATCCTTTAAGACTAAACCTAATCTTAAAGTATGAAAGAAACATTGATCACTTAGGTTTTTATTTGGCGAAATTGTTACCCACATTTTCACAAATGAATGCATGCAACATTCCATATTCCTAAATCTACCCTTCGTTAGTTCCTAAATGTTGGGATGTTACAGGGGCCATGACTTCGCAGTGGTGGGCCACCAGCAGCCAGGGGGTGTGGCCCCCTGGTGGCTCTCCTCCGTCTCGTACTTTGGCTTCGTGTTCCCCACGGTAAAATATTGACTTTGTCTTTTGTCCCATCCAATTCTAAGAATTATTGATTTTATGCCTTTCTAGAACCAAAAACAGAAGAAAGCAGGCAACTGGCACTATGGCATCTTGTTAATAGGTTAGTATCAGAAAACATATAAAAACACCTGAAAGTATAGAGAAAGCAAAGCAAAGTAGATACTAAACAAGCATGGAACATCAAAAATTATAGATACGTTTCCGACGTATCAGGCCCCTAAGGGAGGCCCCTCGACATCATGTAGCTGCTTGTCCTCACTGCCCAACACTACAAGAAATCTGCTGACTAGTGACCTTTTTTAACAATTATGGATTTTTTGGTCATAGCTATATGACCATTCTGAACCAATTGGTCGTAGGGAATTTGGGAGGGTCCAAACATTAAAAATAATGACCAATTTAGTCACGAAGGTCGTCTTACCACGAAAAGGCCATAGATAGATATGACTGGGTTGGAGCCTTTTATTTGGCATACTGTGACCAATTTAGATGGTGGTTATGGTTAAATTCTAAGGAAAAAATTATAATATTGCCAACTCAGTAGTATCACCTTTATGGCATGTCCATGTGTCATTGTTTTGCTTACTTGTCATGTCTACGTGGCATCTAGGACCAACCATCACTTGACAGGACCTGTGGAAATTATTCCAGCAAAAAAATCTCCGTGGGGGATCGAAGTCACCAACCCACAATTTGCCCTTAGGAACCTAACCACTACACCTTGGACCATCCAGCACTTGACAGGACCTGTGGAAATTATTCCAGCAAAAAAGAGCTTCGTGGGGGATCGAACTCACCACCCCACAATATGCCCTTAGAAACCTAACCACTACTCCACTCGACTGGTTCGTGCCAAGAAAGGATCTTGGCACCCTTTAAAACAACCCAATCTGACATGTAGGAAAATTTTAACTAAAAATATCCCACCCGAAAATCAAACCTGTGACCTCCTCCTGTAAATAGAGCCACCAAACCACCACTCCATTGTACAGTAGGTGTCAGACCACCCCGCGGGAAGTATTTAGGTAAGCAAAAATTGGGTTGGGCCTGGGCGGGAGAAAGGCAAAACTTTTTTCCTTGTGATTTTTTACCGCGGTTGGGCCACCGGCCCATAGGCCATTAGAAGGTCAGTTTTTGTGGGAATTGTGGGCTTCTTATAAGTTTTGAGCCCACATAATTAGAGGGCTTCAATTTTTTTAGAAACTCTGCAAATATAAATTCAACTTCAATTTTTCCTATGGCCTCGGATTAAGATGAGTTAAATATCATTTTGGTTCATCTCAAAGATATGTATAACCTTCATGTTCATGAGTTTCTCATTTTATTTCATCCCGAGTGTGTGGTCCATCTTTATTGTTCTCATGCTCTCAAAAAGCAGTCAAAACGGCGACATGAACGTTCTTCGTTAGGGGTTGAAACTTTTTAAACTTTTGGTGGATTTATGATGAAATAGAATATTATGAACCTAAAAATATTTTTTTGCAAAAAATCACGAGCATTAGAAAATGTACATGTAGTTCAAATCGGACCCCCTTCCTACCGATTCGGCAGACATTTGTCTTTTCACGAGGGATGCACGAATAGGTTTGAGATATCCTTGTTGTGACATTGTCCATATAACATAGTCTAGTATTTTTGAAAAATGTGGTGGTGGAATTTTGAAACTTTCACTTGGTGGTTGCTTCACAAAACATCCCATTTTTCATTCAGAAAATGGAAAACAAATTTTCTGTGCGACGAAAAATAAAACTTCCACCTGCAACATTGTTCGTCATCCCAATATGCACATGTGTGCACAATATGGATACGTTATCACAAACTATGTCATGATTCTGGCCATAACATTGGTCGCTTGGCCTGAAAGCCATGAAACCTCGAACATGATAGGTCATTTCTGTGAAGGTTTTTGAGATATTTACAATATACCAAGTTTGATATTTTTCCTTGCAAATATGACGCCAAGCGAAGGATTTACCTTGTTTTGACCGTTTTTGAATTTTCCATGCCCGTTTCAAACTATGGTCAAAACGGTGGGCACGAAGGTTCTTATTTAGGGGATGAGTCTCGCTAAACTTGCATCGGATCTCTAATAAAATGGCATATTGCGAGTCTAAAAATAATTTTTTCAAAAATTCACGAGCATTAGATAATGTACATGTAGTTCAAATCGAACCCCCTTCCTACCGATTCGGCAGATATTTGTCTTTTTCACGAGTGATGCACGGATAGGTTTGAGATACCCTCATTGGGACATTGTCTATTTAAGGTGGTCTAGTATTTTTGAGAAATGGGGTGGTAGCATTATGAAACTTTCATTTGGTGGTTGCTTCACAAACGCCCCATTTTTTGCATTTGGAAAATGGAAAACGCATTTTCTGTGGGACAAAAAGGAAAACTTCCTCCTGCAACAGTGTTTGCCATGCCAAGATGCATATGCATGCACAATATGGGCACATTATCACAAACTATGCCATGATTCTGGCCATAACATTGGTCGTTTGGCCTGAAAGCCATGAAACCTCGAACATGATAGATCATTTTTGTGAAGGTTTTTTTTTGAGATATTTACAATATACCAAGTTCGGTATTTTTACTGCAAATATGTCACATAATATGATGCCATGCGAAGGTTTTACCTTGTTTTTACCTTTTTGATTTTTTCATGCTCGTTTCAAACTATGGTCAAAACGGCAGGCACGAAGGTTCTTAGTTAGGTGATGAGTCTCACTAAACTTGCATTCAATATCTGATAAAATAGCATATTGTGAGTCTAAAAACATTTTTTTCAAAAATTCACGAGCATTAGATAATATACATGTAGTTCAAACCTTGTTGAGCTAGATGCAACTCTAGGTGCTATCTGTCGGACAATTTTAGGATTGCGGGCTAATAGATGCTAGGATTCTTCACGCGGTAGTATTGAATCTGCTGTTGGCTTGGAATAACTTGGAGTTTATGTGGCAACCGACCTAAGTTTTGTTTCTTGTTGAGCTTGCTCAGTTCCCTGGTCAATAGCAGTATAGCAATAGTAACTACATTCACTTTCATGTTGTCGCATGTACCTTGTGCTTTTTAGACATCAAATGGCATGCGCTTGATCCACCAGGTGTGGTGCACTATCAAGGTTTCCTTGGGTCAATATGTAGAAGCCTAGTATAACATATCTCACAATAATCTACAAGGATGTACTAGTCTAACAGATCAATAACAGATTCAATTTGAGTTTCTATATGATGTTCTAATTATGTTACTGCGCAATTCATCTTGAATCTTAGCAAATCTTCGAATCCCGCCGAGCCTGCAAATTCGTGCCGCCAATCTCAAGGAGTAGGAAGGTGCTGCCTTGAGGAGGGCTTCCGCTCTAGCTCCGTTCGGGTGTAGTGTAGCGATGCTTCAGATCTTGTCAAGTTTAGTGTAAGTAATAAGCAGGATTGTATTGATCATTGAAGTAACTTGCACGGCTATGATGGCAGCTCGGATCACTTTAGAGCTTCGTTGGGAGTCCCGAAGAGGGAGGTGTAATGAGCACAACAGCAAGTCTTCCCTTAGTAAGAAACCAAGGTTATCGAACCAGTAGGAGGAAGGAAACGACTCAAAAGTGTTTCTAGCAACTTGGAAACCTGCACAACACAAACTCAAGACTTTGCCCCAACGAACAGTGAGGTTGTCAATCTCACTGGTTTGCTAAAAACAAAGGGTTAACTGTATGGTGTGGAAGTTAATGGTGGTTTGCGGAAAGGTAAACAGTAACAGTGGAAGATGTATCAATGGTAAAGATTGGACCGGGGTCCATAGTTCACTAGAGGTTCTCTCCTTAAGATAAACAAACATGGCATGCTAGGTAAACAAATTACAGTAGGGCAATTGACAGGACTGGGCAAGGCATAACAATGCAATACTAGACATTCATGATCCTATGAGATTCGATTGGGCAATACAACAAGATACATAGACCACCATCCAACTGCATCTATGACTAGTAATCCAGCTTTAGGTTATCATCTGAACCCCCTACAGTATTAAGTTGCAAGCAATAGATAACTGATTTAAGCAAAGTGTGTAAGGTAAACAATCCACTTGATCCATGACCAAGAGACCGTTGTTTTCTCCCTAGTAGCAATAGCACATCTACAACCTTAGAGATTTCTGTCACTTCCCTTAGATTAAATAGAGGCATGAACCCACTATCGAGCATAAATACCCCCTCTTGGAGTCACTAGCATCTACTTGGCCAAGATAGCTACTAGAAATGGAGAGCATGCAAGATCACAAACAACACAGACATGAAGAATCAATAAGACAAAACCATTAATCAATCTGACATAGTAATCTCAATATCCATCGGATCCCCGCAAACACAACATGCATGATTACAAATAGATGATCTTGATCATGAACGGAGCTCACAAGATCTAAACATGGTAGCACAAAGGAGGAGATACAACCATATAGCTACTACATGGACCCGTAGTCCAAGGTTGAACTACTCACGCTTCATACCGGAGGCTGGAATGATGAAGAAGAAGGCCTCCGGGATGATCTCCCCTCCGACAGGGTGCCGGGAAGAGCTTCAGATCCACCCCCCCCCGATCTAGGGACGATGGTGGCGGAGGCCATGGACTGTATCGTGGAAGACTATTCGGGTGCTTAGGGTTTTGGTATCGGGGGGTCTTTATAGGCAAAGAGGCGAGGCAGGGGCAGCCAGGACGGCCTTACCTCCCTAGGCGCGGGCTCACCTAGGCCACGCGGCCAGGGGTGTGGCCCCCTGGTGGCTCCCCTCCGTCTCGTACTCTGGCTTCGTGTTCCCCACGGTAAAATATTGACTTTGGCTTTTGTCCCGTCCAATTCCAAGAATATTGATTTTCTACCTTTTCTGGAACCAAAAACAGAAGAAAACAGGCAATTGGCACTGTGGCATCTTGTTAATAGGTTAGTCTAGAAAACATATAAAAACACCTCAAAGTGTAGACAAAGCAAATCAAAGTAGATACTAAACAAGCATGGAACACTGACGTCTATGCACTTATATTCTTGTAGAAAGTTGTTGGGCCTCCAAGTGCAGAGGTTTGTAGAACAGCAGCAAGTTTCCCTTAAGTGGATTAGCCAAGGTTTATCGAACTCAGGGAGGAAGTGGTCAAAGGTATCCCTCTCAAGTAACCCTGCAATCAAGATACAAGAAGTTTCTTGTGTCCCCAAGACACCCAATGCACTTGTCAGGTGTATAGGTGCACTAGTTCGGCGATGATATAGTGAAATACAAGTGGTAACGGTGCCAGAAAAGAGCTTGACGGTGAGGTAAAGACTAAAGGCAAAAATATGGAAGCAAGCAAACATGTAAAAGATCTAGATGCAAACGGTGTTTCAATGTTTAGAAACAAGGCCTAGGGATCATACTTTCACTTGTGAACACTCTCTCATATAAATATCTTATCTTTGTTACTACCCTGAACTACTCTCCGGTTGGACACTCTAATCCACGGTAGGGCCATCCCCAATATAGATAACCCCACACTGTCACCTTAAGCGCTAGATGGTTCCAACAAATACCACAATTTCATAAAGACATCCAACTCCAAATATAACTCATAACAAATATGTGTGTAGTCTAGCTTAAGTGCCACACACGGCGTGCACGCTGTCACCTTCACACACATGGGGAAAAGAATAGATCTATTAAAGCACAATGAGTATTTATGTAGACTCTAGCCTAAGTGACACCATGGCGTGCACGCTATCACTTTCACACACATGGGGAAAGCAGAGATCTATTGAAGCACTTGAGTAGCAGAGCAGATCTAATTGATTACAAAGCTCATGACCACAACATGATCATGCATAGAGAGAGATGAACACATAGCTACCGGTAGAGCCCTTAGCCTTGAGGAAGAACTACTCCCTCCTCATCATGGGAATCAGCAACGGCGATGGAGATGGTGGTGGAGATCGAAGGAGATGGCTCCGGGGGCACTTCCCCGTCCCGACAGGGTGCCGGAATAGATACTTTCTATCCCTCGAATCTCCCCTTTGGTGGTGGTGGCGCTGCGGAAATTTTCGTGGCTTTCTGGTCGATTCTATAGGATTTTTGAGTCAGGGGCTTCTTATAGGCGAAGGAGGCAAGGTCGTTGGAGGTCCAGGGGGCCCACACCCCCTGTGGGCGCCACTAGGGCTAGCCCGCGCGTAGGAGGGTGTGGCCACCCTGGTGTCCTCCGCCAACTCTGTTTCGTGGTTACGTGTTGCTCCAGAAAAACATAATGACTTTGGATTTTGTCCCGTCCAATTCCGAGAATATTGATTTTTTAGCTTTCTGAAACCAAAAACAGCAGAAAACAGGCAACTGGCAATATGGCATCTCGGCAATAGGTTAGTTCCAGAAAGTGTATAAAAATTCCTCAAAGTATATACAAAACATAGCAAAGTGGATACTAAACAAGCATGGAACATCAAAAATTATAGATACGTTTCCGACGTATCAAACATAAAAAATTATAGATATGTTTCCGACATATTAGGCTATTATTTACTTTGCTAGCTAGTTTAAATATGTTGTGTAAAATGTTTATTTACTCACGATTTTATCGTGTTATCCTGTTGTCCCTTTTATGTAGCGTCGTAATTAGTTTATGAATAATTAGTAATGTGACTAGGTATAGTACAAGATGACTTGGTCTGGTACAAGATGATAAATGTGTTAGTGATTGTCCAATATTACTCTATACTAATTTGTATTCAAGTACTTGCTATTTGTGGATATGCATGTCTACCATAGAACTAGCTTAGCTTCCTAGTTTATTACGATCGCATGCATGGCATGTATATTCCCTTTTTCTAACTAACTATTTCCTTAGGTGATGACCTTCTGGATAGCACTGATGCAAATAGCTCGGGGATGTTGTCCACTGTGTTATTGGCCATCTTTATATTTTGGAGTTCCTTAACTTCTTCTGTATTTTGCTTAAAATTTACGCTAGAATTTCTTGATGGTTCAAGGTATATATATTGAGATAAATGGGGAGTATATGCACCCGATCATTATTCTCGTTTGATCTCACTGAGTGAGATGTTGCTATTATATAAATAAGCTATTGTTAGTGACTGAAAAAGCTTGTTGAAGCATGTGTTATGAATAAATAGTGCTTCTTGCATAATGCATACTAAACATGATATTTACCTTGAATTCTAAACATGATGGTTACTATGATCTTTGCAAATGACATCTTGACGGTACTTGTAACTTTGTTAGCTTTTGTTCATCCATTCTTTAGTTTACTGCTAGCTCCATGTCTAAAGTCCCATTTTAAGAGTGTTAATTCCAAATCAGATATTCCCTCCAACTTCTGACCTATCGGATCATCTTATTATTATGCTAAATAAGTCCCTTTATTACCTAGTTGTCAAATGTTATCTACTTGATGCTTTAATATTGTGATAGAGTGGTATAGTTCGTATGTTTCTCTTTTCTGATTAAATGATCAAAACTATCTAGTATACATCATACCTCTTGTCTGGTTTATGTGGTATTCCCCATTAAGTTTCTTCCTACAATTGGAGAAGCGGTTACTTACTAGTAAAAAAATTGTTCATTAACTTCCGTTAGATTCTGATATTTCTGTAACTAGCTTTCCTGCCATCAATATCAGTTAAAGAGTCAGCCACATAAGAAAATGATTTAACCACGTTATTGTTTTCCCCCTATACTAGGTTTAACATTATTAATTTGTTTGCAGGTTACTGATGCTCTTGCTCAAGCTTGACTCGAGTCTTCAAATTTTATCGTATGTATTTATTTCACAAAGAGCAATGAATGGACAGGTTAGTGCTTATGATCCACCCTTTTGGTTTACTTGACAGTAGTCTGCTCACTACATTTTGATGCATGTAAAGCAATTGTGAAGTTCATGTTCAACCTGGTGTGTTCTATTCTGATGCGTGTAAAGCAATTGTGTATGCAAATTCTTACCCTTTATAGTCAAGCTTAAGATGGTTCTCAGTTTTCTTTGTTTCTTTTTATGTTTTAAATGAATGCATAGCATGGTGGAATGTTTAGATTGTGTGTCGAGATGTAGTTTCTTGTGCAATACGGTCCATGTATGCTACTCACTTGTTCTTTCGATGTTACTAGGAAATATGTGTTGTTGCTCTATCGTACAAAAGCTCCAGCAAACAACGGCATGCTAGCGGGGATAGGAGCCACTAGAGGTGAACGACACAGGAGGCCGGAGATGCATGGCCCAACGGTGTTCTGCTAACAAGGGTGCTATGTTTGCTGTGGGCTGCTTGTTGGACGCTTGACATACTTGTGTGCTTGTACTGCCTTATGTTGGTTGCTAACCCAGATGTTGGTATCTTGTAATCATTAATAGTTCTCTTTCTTATGGTAGTGTTGCTTGGTATTGTGTAATCACGATTGATGCTGTGAGCTTACTTTTAGACAAATATGTCCCGTGATTTAAAGATTTTATTGCTTAAATATTGTGTATTTATTGTGGAAATTGAAACCTGGCCAAACTTGACAGGTAGGGCCCATAAAAAGATAGACATGTGGGTCCTAGTACATTTTGTGCTCTCAAAATGTCACAGCCCAAATAATATTGACAAACATTTTAAAAATGTAGAACAAATCAAAAAGAAATGAACCATAAAGCCCAAAGCCCAAATAGAGATGGACTAAAGACAGCCAAGCAGGTCATGTAAACAGGCTGAAATTATTGGGCTTGGCGCATATAAAAAATCTAACTGGACTAGGCTAAATCTGAACGACGACCTTTCCAATTGGTCACCGATTTGCCACGTATGATCTGCCACGTAGGACCTGACGTGGACAGGGCATGCAGTCTGTGACCAATACACTTGGTCATAGAATCTATGACCAACTATATTGGTCATAGACTTCTATGACCAATTTAGAAAATAGGTCATGGTGTTTAACTAGTGAAGCTTAGCTTTTGACCATCTGTATTTGGTCATAAAAAGGTCATAAATTAAAAACTATGACCTTTTAGTGATCAATATGGAGGGTCATGTATCACCAAATTTCTTGTAGGCCATGCGCTCTGACACACCGTCGTGGTCGGCCAACCCCTCTTGGGCCAGCCCCGTAAGGACATCGACCATGTCCCGACCACCAACGACACGGTCAGCTGACCCCTCCTAGTTCACCTTCCGCGAGCACTCCATCGGAACAAACTCCTCGAGAATCGGTCGAGGGCGGTCACTAGGAATAGATCTGGCCATAACATGCGTCATGGACCTCGCCAAAGAAACTGAACGAGCCCGCTGAACAACCATAGAGGCAGACTGTAAAGCCTCCTGCAACTAAGCCTAAGAAAAATGAGATGCTGAAGAAGTGCCCCTTCCACAAAGGGGGGAATCCACAGGTAGTGCAGCCACTAATTCTCTTCCACAAGGGGTAGACGGATTAGCATTAAACGACGTGACAACAAACACCCTTTGCACCCCCTGACTAGAAGATGAAGGCGCCAAAGCCCCCTGCACAGGCGCGACCGAGGAGGAACTAGATCCCTCCACCTGAGTAGCAGCAACTGTATCATAAGTATCCATAGCATCCTCCATAGGCTTCTCATTAGCATCATCATATGCTTCATCACCCCTTTCCTCCATAAGAAAGGAACAAACTCTGGTTCTGGAATATAGCCCTCAGGATCTAACTGGAAACGAAACGCATAGATCTTATGCTTAACCACAACATCTAACAAAATATAGTGACCAAAGAATCATGCAACTTTAGGAAGACCTTAGTATCAAACATATCCATAACAATATGAACTACCCCGCGCTTTCGCAGACTAAATAGATCAACAACTAGAGTATTCCCCATGAGGCCTCCAATAGCCCACACACCTAAGTAAGGGCATAAAATGTGAGGAACCCCTTCAACATGCAACCAAACCTGTTGGAGCTCAAACTTATGCGGAACCTCCTGCATCCTGTAAGCAGATAAAGTGAGCTGAGAGGTACTAAGTGACACTAACATCTAAATCCCATCAACCCTGTCAAGGTCCTCAAAGGACGGGAAGCTCACTAAGAATGCATCATCTCCATATGGCAGAGCCTCCTACTTCCACTGATCCCACACAGGGCCCCTCCTGGCAATCTGTCTGTGAACAATATCCACGGAAACCATTTGTCCAGAGACACGCGCCAGAGCTATAGGGATCTAATTAGGAGCCAAGTGATCATGAGCCACTGCATCAAGAATATGAGTAAACATAGTGTGCTTGCTGCTGATACCAGCCATATAAGGAGTCAGACGCGGTTGCTTCAGCACAAGACATCTCAAGATGCAATGGGCAGAGTTGTCACAGATATAACAGTAGTGGACCACCTTATAGTCCTTTTGTTGCGTGAGTATTGACTGCTCACTTCCAGCAATGAACAAACTTATTTCTTTTCTTGCCCACACCAGCAGTCGTTACCTGCGACGCGACAACAGGTGGCTGAGGTGGAGCGACAATAGGCATAGTAGTGCTCTGATCCTGCATATGTTGTCCCTGCAATCATACTGGTAGTGCAACTGCTGACCCTGATCCATATATTGAGCATCAAAAGGTCCTCGAAACCTGCGATTGTGAATGCCCAAACTGCACCGTGGGCTGCTGTAGCAACTACGGATCAGCCTGACTGCACCGTGGGTTGCTGTAGCAACTACGGATCAGCATGTGGTACCTACACCTGCTTCTTCTTCCGCTTGGGTGTTGCCATTGCTGGAGCACCCACCCCAACAGAGAACTGTTGGCCAAGTTATGGTACTCCAGACGATGGCTGAAACGACATCATTCCTTGATCATTTGCAGGAAAACCCGCACCACCGGCGTAACCTGACGATGGACCGTGATAATGCGGCTGAAGCGGGCGCTGCGGGGGCATTGTAGTATGCAGCAGGAGCAACTAGGAAACGCTCCCTCGGAGCCACCTGACCTCACAACCCTAGGCGGCGGCATCCCCGGCGGCCTAGAGTACGGTGGCGGCTCATAGCCCGGCACGACAGCATGAAAGCCTGGAGTAGCAGCGGCCACAGGCGGCCCTGCGTGGTGATGGGCGACGGCCTGGCCCCTTGGAGGCGGTGCAACAGGTCCCGAGGGTGGCGCAACGTTAGAGGAGCCCACCTTGGAGGCACGGAAGAAGGCCCTCTAGGGGGCAGCGATAAGAGGCCCCCTTGGGTTCGGTGCCGCCATGGAAGCCAAGAGTGCTTGGGAAAACGCCCAACAAAGAGGAGGCGGCGATCCAGCTCCAGGAGCATGCGAAGGCTAGGAAGGCGGCGCCGACGACGAAGGGAAAAGCGATCCCGAGTCCTATAACGAAACCAAAGAAGGCAGAGGCACCGATCCCGAGTCTTGCGTTGACGTACGCATGATCTGTGTCGATGTCGGGCATGACTCGGGGCCACTCTCCCAGGCGCCACACAACCTGTGGGCCACAACATGCCAGGATACCCGAACTGCCTCCTCCTCGTCTGGCCCACCATCTCCATCACATGGCGTAGAAACCGGAATAGTCGTCTCCCTTATTTCGAATGCAGCCTCAAGGAGAATCCCGATCACCGGCGACACGGAGGCGGGAGAGGCCCCTTCCATGGCTTCATCCTAGGTTGGCGAGAGAGAACGATCCTAGTAGGCAACGCTAATGCCCCATGTCTCCGCCCCTACGCTGTCGGCAGCGACACCGGCCTCCTCCTCTCTATAGCCGACTCCACCACCGGCAGAGAACCACCCGGAGCCGACGAAAATGGCAACCCTCTCTCCTAGAACCTCGACGCCGGGGTTGGATACCCCATTTCTTCCTAGAAATCTTGACAAAGCTCCTCGTCCATCCTCCGGCGCCGACGAGCCATGGTGGTCCAGCCCAGGTCCCCGGCATCATCTTCCAACGCCTCAAGCGCCTTCCGATCCACCACAGCCTCCTCTTCGTCCACCTCGAAATCGGATCCCAAGCAGTGGAACCGTGATCCAGACGGTGGCTTCCCGGGTGAGGAAAACGACGGTGGCGAGAAAGCCCCCGGAGCCAGGGTTAGGCGCCGACGATCTCCCCCCATCTCCTTCCAAAAATGGAGAGACGATTTCACCAAATGGACAGTGGCTCCCCCCCCATTCTAGCAAATGTATATATTTTGGAATGGATGTGTGCTCTTACCAGCCCATTGATGTTTGCAATAGATCTGAAAAGACATGTATATCTCCCATGATTTTCTATGTGGGCACCCATGTCCGGTCTGGGACACCAGCACATATGCCTTGGCTCCGAAGAGGTTGGAATAGTGAGCTAGGCCCTTAGCAACAAATTCCGTCAATTTGTTAATATCCACAATTGCACTACATTGATGCAAGTGAGGAATTGGTTCCATAACCAACTTTAGAGTCAGTTTAGCTATTACAAAAATCATGTCATGGATTTATTGATGCTATACTTTTTTATTTGCAGAAACGTCTTTGGATAGAATGCGTCTTTTTTATCTCAAATATCTTGCTACTCGGGTCCTCTTTGCAGTTGTATTGATTTCTAGAACTCATTATCGTAGGAGAGCCCCCTTTACCATTTTTATTTGTATGATCCTTTGTGGTAACCCACATAAGCATTGTCTATTGATTTATGTACCACCACTAAGAACACAAGTTAATTATTTTAAAAAATAACACAAGTCGACCGGACCCATAGAAGGGTGCAGCAGGAAGGAGAAGGACAGCCCGAGGGTGTTGGAAGAGGCGGCGGCCATGGTGGAGTGCACCAGGGCGTTGGTGAGCACCGCGGAGAGCCCCGGAACGTCTAAAGGAGATCCATTCGAGGGGAGCAGGGCCGAGGAGATCGGGGCGGCCAACGGTGGCAGTGACCGGGGCAGGAGAAGTGGACATGGCGGCGGCTATGGTTTTAGGGTTAGGACCTTTCTGTCGTCTGATACCATGTAAAACGAGAGAGATCGATGGTTTGGGGGAATAGCACGATACCTCAATGGGTTCAGCCTCCGGTATATATAATAGACTTGACAATACAATTACATGATGATAACCGTGAACGGTTAGGATTAGACTAGATTAGACCTATACTCAATATGTCTAACAGGCCACTACATGAGCAACTGTTAATGGTCATTATGGAGAAATCCTTTACAAAAGCGATAAGTTAGTTACTTTTATATATGAAAAATTAAGATCTAGTGCATAACTCAAGTTCTTCCCAAAGTGGAACAAATCTTTGAAGCGGGTTCAATTGATTCATTATCCCATAATCTCAAAAGGAGAATTGAGGATTGGAATGAGCGTATACCAAGAATTCTTGGGGTCCCCTGGGGATTCTGGATTGGAGCAGATCTAATCATAGCTCAAAGTCGTATTTTTTTGTTAATAAAATCCAAAAAAAATTTGTCGATCCCAAGGGGTACAGATCCATAATAGACAAATAGAGATTATTATACACCAAGTAACATCAAAAGTTTGGGTTTCCAAAGATGGAATGTCTAATATTTTTTCACCTAGAGAATTAATCGGACTATTGCGAGCGGAATGAGCAAGGCGAGCTTTGGATGAATCAATTTATTATTGAGCAATCTTATTAGGAATAACCAGAGCTTTCCTGAATAATCAAAGTTTTATATCTGAAGCAAGTTTTCAAGAAACAGCTCAAGTTTTGGCAAAAGCTGCCTACAAGGTCTCCTTGATTGGTTCGTCAAATCACTCGTAGTCCAGGTCCATATCGTCACCATCTTGAGTTGCCATGATGTAATTTATTTGCTCACCAATCATGGATGACACCATATGCTCATGGCAAATCTTCTTCTGCGGATATGATTCTAGGTGCACTCCTAGACGTTTCATGTCTCCCTTTACAACTGCACCAGTAAATACGAGTTAGCCAACATATTCCACTTATAGAATGATGAAACAATCAATAGTAACAACACTATAAATGCCCTATTCATTTTGTATAATAATAGCATAATTTGGTCACAATGCTTCATGTTGTTAATTGCATCACTGTGTGCATGCCCTGGTTTGCAAATTATCTTGCTTTGTGCATTGTTGCCAGTTAGTTTTTTCTTGTTGCCAGTTAGAGCATCTCCACTCGGCTACCCATGACGCCGATCCGGACGCCGAAAATAGGTCTGGACGCCGAAATTTCGTCCAGTCGCGTACCCAGGACATGTTTTCGTCCGTATTTGGGTCAACTTTGGTCTGGACTATCCAGGCCATACCAAGGATCCTGGGTACGCCTTGGAAACGCCAGACGAAGCGAATTCGGCGAGTGGACCCGCTCAGTCAGCATATATTCGCCCATATTCATCAAAAGTTCGCCCAAAGTTTGCCCATATTCGCCCAAAGTTCGTCCATATAGACCATATTCGTCCAAAATTCGTTCATATAGACCATATTCGCCCAAAGTTCGTCCAAAATTCAGGCATATTCGCCCAAATTTCGTCCGTATCGCCCAAATTTCGTCCAAAGTTCGTCCATATAGACCATATTCGCCCAAAGTTCGCCCAAAATTCGGACATATTCGCCCAAAGTTCGTCCGTATCTCCCAAATTTCGTCCAAAGTTCGTCCATATAGACCATATTCGCCCAAGTTCGCCCAAAATTTGGGCATATTCGCCCAAAGTTCGTCTGTATCGCCCATATTCGCCCAAATTTCGCTCAAAGTTCGTCCATATAGACCATATTCGCCCAAAATTCGGGCATATTCGCCCAAAGTTCGTCCGTATCGCCCAAAGTTCGCCCATAGTTCGTCCATATCGCCCAAAATTCGTCCATATCGACCATATTCGTCCAAAGTTCGTCCATATTCGCCCAAAACCATCAAAGTTCGCCCAAAGTTTGCCGAAATTTGTTAAATTCTAATCAAACGCGGAAACTCGCCTGGGTACGCGAGTGGGAAACTCGGCGTACCTAGGTCGAAAACTTGTTTTGTCCGGTCAAAAAAAGGTCCGGATTTCGGCCTGGGTTCGCCCAACGAGTGGAGATGCTCTTAGTTGGACAAACAACAAGGTGATTTGTCAGGTTAGACAAGATCTTTACTACTCCCTCTATCCTATTATATAAGATTACAACCAATATATCATGGGACGGAGGGAATATGTACCTCCTCTAAATAACTGATTAGGTTTGTCTAAATTTGAATGTATCTAGACATATTTTAGTGTATAGATACATTCATAGCATTTTTTTTAATAATATATTTTTATTCAATTTTATAAATAATACACGAAATCAAAAAATTGCAAATCTAACAGCCTGTCGTCCGTTGAAAAGACGAAGGTGGTGGTTCGTCTTTTGAAAAGACGAAGGGGGTGGTTCGTCCATTCAAAAGACGAACGTGGTGACTGGGACAGGAACCAACCCCCTTCGTCTTTTCAAAAGACGAACCACCACCTTCGTCTTTTCAACGGACGATGGTCCGTTAGATTTGCAATTTTTTGATTTCGTGTATTATTTGTGAAATTGAATAAAAAAATATATTATTTAAAAAATAGCTACATTCATATATAGACAAACTCAAGTTAGTTATTTCAGGGCTGAGGGAGTATTAAGTGTGTGTCTATCTACTGCTCCCTCCGACCCATATTAGACCCAGTTCTTTTGGCGGCTTCTTCGAGAAGCTGCCCTGCCCCTAGCTTCGTGGGGAAGCCGGTTCAAAAAAATTATGAGGCTTCCAAAGTGGTTAAGCCAAACTAATTTGGAAGCCGCATAAAATTGTAGAACCGGTTTTCCTAGGAAGCTAGGGGTAGGGCGGCTTCTCGGAGAAGCCACTAAAATAACTGGGCCTTAATTAACTCATATTTATCTAGATTTAAATGAATCTATACACTATTCAGTATATATGTTTATCTAAATTTTAACAAATTCAAGTCAATTAATATGGGTCTGAGGGAGCTTGGATCCTGGTCAAAGACAGAACTACAGAACGGACTACAGCAATATGGTATGAGTTTGATGGCATTCCGGTCCATGTCATTGGCAGTAAAGCCATTATATTGTGCTGAATAAAGCAGCTGGCACACTTGACTAAAAGCTTGTAGTAAGAAAATAGGGTAGATGCATTTACCTGGAGGAGCGGTCATATCAACATGCCTGGAGATGGTGCTGTAGGACATTTCTTTGGCTAATCTCACGCTTCGATAGCTAGACTCCTAGCAGTATCTTGTTTGCCATGTCAAGAGCAATGATCCAAGTCCCCGTGTTCTTCATGTAGCGCGTGGCAACGAAGCAGACAACGTTGTCTTGGTGCAAGCTCATCAAGGGCATGTTTACGTAGAGCTCATCACCGAGAGTGCGCTGGTCATATTCCTCGTCATCGCTGTCCTACTCCGACGTCTCGGGAAGCAGTCCTTGGTGAGACCTGTTGGTGGCAGCGAGAGGTGGTGGAGCTTTGGGTGCTCGCCGTCGAGCACGTCGCGGAAGAGGATGCCGGTCCAGATGTCGACGAAGGCGACCATGGAGCCACCGACAGGGATCGCATAGTAAGTAATGTGGATGAAGCAGCCACCGTCGTCTGCGGGTGGCATCATCATGACGGGCCTCTTGACTGTCCAGGTCTGTGTCAACGAGCTGTAGAGGAAGAGGTCGAGCTCCCCTGGCTCTTCATTGACTAGTGCGGTGATGAGGTAGTCACCGTTGCCGCCGTGGGGGTGGGGGCAGGATGCAGGCAGCAAAGTGTTGGGCGTCCAAGCACTTGTCGCCGCTGGGTTGCGGGATCGGGTGCAGCGAAGGAGCGCCGGCCGGCTGGTACGGTAGAGGAAGAACTGGGATTGCGCCGACCAATTAGGCCATGTTTGGTACTAGTGTATTGTGAGGGATTGGTGGGGATAATCCCCTCAGGGATTGGGTGAATCCCCTACCTTCACCCAATCCCCACCGGTTCCCCAATCCACTCTAATCCCAATTCCCACTATAAAATTTGTTGTTTGGTACACAGGTATACAATGTACTGATCTTTTACTATCAAATACTAAAAGCTCAATCTTTAGAACAATGACACAAAGTTATTTGAATAAAAACACCAACTTTTATGCAACAACAGTCACAGGTGTAGTAATCAGACATCATGTACTGTAAAATAAATACTCCAGATCTGAATTTACTTGTTCAAGTTAGATGAACGACAACACACATATATTACATAAACATAAGACATGAAAATTTCAGACTTATACTAGGATAGTATCGAACTAGTTCTGGCGAGATCATACATAACAAGCACACTATTGCAGAATAGGTTTACGTCATGGTTCAAACTTTTACAAAAGACCATGGGAAGTCTACTCTTCATTGTTTTCACTCCTCAACCGATCTTTGCCACATAGCAGATATGTGTTAATATCATTCCTGCATTTTCAAACAAAGCATGATTGTCAACCATTGTCGCCTATGACGGTCAAAGACATGCTCAAACAGGAAAGTGTGCATGATGGATGATGAATGTGTAGATGAGCAACCAACAAGAGGAGTGCATTATACATGAATGCATGCAACTAGTACTCCACTACTTGTGCCTCTACAAGCATGAACGATTCATGATTAATACACATGCATGAAACATGGACGTACACAAGTACAATCATCGCCAACACAACATCCGTTAACTACAGATAATGACTGAAAAGATCTATAGTACTCACATGTATGAGAAGATATCTATACATATAAACACATTGCAATTCACAAACATAAACACCCTTCTCTCCCTCTCTTTTCATTGATATGTAGGTATAAATTACATCCAGTCCATAGCCAAATAAATTGTCAGGACAGTTGAACAAATGTAGGTACAAATTGTCAGGACAGTTTAGTGGGGATAACACCAAAAACATGCAAAAAAGAATCCAACTCGGCATAAATTACAAAAGATTCAATTTTTATGGAAAATATAAATACAAGGCTGTAAAGTCAACATCCAACATACACGTGTTATAGAAAACATTGTCAGTTGAGGAAGACTATCATGAAGCACAGTGTACAACTAGTTTCAAGTATGGCCTAGTGAAAGAAAGCATAAGAGAAACATGCATAATTCTAGATGGATACAAGAGATAGGTCGTACAAATAGAAAATTAGTTAGAACTTACCTCAGGTTAACTTATTCATCTCAATCCGAAGCCAAATCAGAGCAGTACCATCTTTTTCATTCACGGCATTGAGGAATATCTCACGGTTCTCGACACTTTTGAAGACCACAAATGCTCTTGCCTTTTCAGTCGGATCAAACCCTTGTAAGTTTCTCAATTCAGCAATGCATTTGGTTATTGAGAAATCTTGCAAAGCTTCATGATTTGCTTCTTTTTCTTTCATCTTGACAAATCTCTCCATCACGCCAACTAAACCATCTGCACTACTCTTCTTTGGGCTTCTCTTTGGCTTGTTACACTTGTTTGTGGAAGGACCAGCAACTTTTCTTTGATTTACTTGTACATGCTCCACCTCGATGTTTCTTTGGTTGACTTGTTCATGCTCCACCTCGGTGTTTCTTTGGTTGACTTGTCCATGCTCCACCTCGATGTTTCTGTGATTGACTTGTTCATGCTCCACCTCAGACCTATCTAGAATTTGCAAATCCTGCTCCTCACTCTCATCATCACCACTTTCGATATCCGTAACATGAGGTTTTAGTGATTGCTTAGAATTAGAGGTGAAGTTAAATTTTCCCTCAGCTAAGTGTCCTGCAAAAAATACATGTTAGTAAACCAAACAAACACTATAGTTGTACATAAGTAGAGGAAGCACTGAAATTTTCATAAGTAGAGGAAGCACTGAAATTTTCATAAGTAGAGGAAGCACTAATGAAAATTTTCATAAGTAGAGGAAGCACTGAAATTTTCATAAGTAGAGGAAGCAACAAGTGTAGAGGTGCTCCCTTATTTTCATTAGTGCTGAAATGAGCCTGCGGAGTGTAGAACGTATTAGGAAGAGGAAAAATGAAGATGAAGAAATTATGTTTGTCATTTTACCTGCATTGCACTTGCATTTTACATGCCCAAGAGGAAGAGTGAAACGGCACCTTTCCTTTTTATATGGCAAGGAGCGCGTTAGGGAATTGCTTGGTGGGCACCTGAAGAATTGCCTCGTTGCCTTTAGGATGGAGCCACACATATTCATGTGGTTGGCATCATATCTTAGAGATCAAGGCCTGATTTCAGATTCAAGAATCAAGGTGGAAGAGAAGTTGGCATTCTTTCTGTACATGTTGTCACATAATGCTTCCTATGAAAAACTGCAATTGGAGTTTCAGCATAGTGGGTGGTCCTTCAGCAAGTATGTTAGAAATTTCTTTGACATCATTCCAATCTTAGCAACCAGAATCGTGAAGCCTCTCAAACACTATGAAACTCATCCAAAAATAGCTACCGACACTCGCTTCTTCCCTTATTTTCAGGTTCCACACTTCAAAACTTCTTTTCTTATCTGATTTTTGCCAAATTGTTCTCTCCTCTAGTTCTTATTTATCCAAACTTCCTATATGCAGAACTGTATTGGTGCGATTGATGGGTCTCATGTTCCAGTCACGAGAACACCAAACCGTGCGGCACCATGGAGGAATATAAAAGGCACACTGAGCCAAAATGTGATGTTTGCTTGTGATTTCGACCTCAACATAACTTTCATCTCGTGTGGCTGGGAGGGATCTACAAGTGATGCCCGGGTTCTTAATTCAGCCATCCAAAGAGGTTTCAAAGTACCTAATGGAAAATTCTATTTGGTTGATGGTGGCTACGCTAACACACAATTCTTTCTTGCCCCATACCAAGGTGTTCGGTATCATTTGAAAGAGTTTGGACATGGTCGTCGCCGTCCACAAAACTACAAAGAGTTGTTTAACCATCGGCATGCAGTCCTTAGAAACCACGTGGAGAGGCTTTTGGGAATTCTTTTTCCTATTCTTAAAGTTGGCACCTTCCACAAAATAAGAAATCAAGTGAAGATCCCGGCTGCGGCAGCAATATTTCATAATATTATCAAACAACACAATGGAGATGAGGAATGGCTTGATAACCAAGAACATAACATAGACCCAAATGAATTTGTGGATCTACCTAATGATGATGATAACTTCCAAGGGCTCCCGGGGAACAATGTGGAAGGCAATAATTTGAGGGATCGGATTGCACTCCAGATGTGGAATGATTACCAAAATGAGTAGTAGTATCTTAATGTAGTAGTGAACTCTCTTTGTTCTTTGTTCTCTTTGTTCTATTTTGTTCATTGTTCTCTTTGTTCTATTTTGTAATAATAATGAACTTGTTCTCTTTGATCAGATTGTGTTCTTTGTTCTTTGATCAGATTGTGTTCTTTGATCAGATTGTATTCAGTTTATGTGTTAATTACTTTATCTCAACCAGATATGTATCCCAAAGGTTCTCCTAAACACCACATAAGTCAGTTAAGCACAATGGGCAAGAAATGGTTGTCTCCTAAGCACACCAAAAGGCCTTCTCCAAAGTATCGCAAGAAGAGTTCTCCAAAAGGTACTCAAAAAGTCTATACAACTCTTTTCATTCATAACTTCCAGAACTATAATCCTTGTGTATGCTTGTGCAGGTAGAAAAGAGCGGGCAATATGGAACGCCATGCTTGAAAAGTCACTTGTTGATATTCTTCATGAGCATGATAATGCTTATCACAGAGGGCAGAATGGCTGGAGCGGTGAAACCTGGAGTGCAATGGTGGACATTTTCCACAATAGGAATCAACATGTGAAGTTTGCCAATACCCAAGTACATGACAAAGAAAAGGAGTTGAAAAGGGACTATAAAATGCTGAATGAAGCCCGTAAGCAAAGTGGAGTTGGCTGGAGCGAGAGCGAGTTCAAATTAGAAGCTGAGCCACATCTTTGGGAAAATCTGGCAATTGTAAGTTATCTACTGATCTTCTTGTCTAGACTAGTAATTTTTTTTCACAACTTCTATCTTGTTGACAATCATTTGTTCTACTCTTGTAGTCTTTTGGCCCCAAAATCCTGAAGTTCAAGAACAAACGCTTTCCTCTATATAATACACTTGGAGATCTCTATCAAGGTATGTTTGCTAAATACTTGTTGCTTCCTCTACTTATGTACAACTATAGTGTTTGTTTGGTTTACTAACATGTATTTTTTGCAGGACACTTAGCTGAGGGAAAATTTAACTTCACCTCTAATTCTAAGCAATCACTAAAAACTCATGTTACGGATATCGAAAGTGGTGATGATGAGAGTGAGGAGCAGGATTTGCAAATTCTAGATAGGTCTGAGGTGGAGCATGAACAAGTCAATCACAGAAACATCGAGGTGGAGCATGGACAAGTCAACCAAAGAAACACCGAGGTGGAGCATGAACAAGTCAACCAAAGAAACATCGAGGTGGAACATGTACAAGTAAATCAAAGAAAAGTTGCTGGTCCTTCCACAAACAAGTGTAACAAGCCAAAGAGAAGCCCAAAGAAGAGTAGTGCAGATGGTTTAGTTGGTGTGATGGAGAGATTTGTCAAGATGAAAGAAAAAGAAGCAAATCATGAAGCTTTGCAAGATTTCTCAATAACCAAATGCATTGCTGAATTGAGAAACTTACAAGGGTTTGATCCATTGAAAAAGCAAGAGCATTTGTGGTCTTCAAAAGTGTCGAAAACCGTGAGATATTCCTCAATGCCGTGAATGAAAAAGATGGTACTGCTCTGATTTGGCTTGGATTGAGATGAATAAGTTAACTTTGAGGTAAGTTCTAACTAATTTTCTATTTGTCGACCTATCTCTTGTATCCATCTAGAATTATGCATGTTTCTCTTATGCTTTCTTTCACTAGGCCATACTTGAAACTAGTTGTACACTGTGCTTCATGATAGTCTTCCTCAACTGACAATGTTTTCTATAGCATGTGTATGTTGGATGTTGACTTTACAGCCTTGTATTTATATTTTCCATAAAAATTGAATCTTTTGTAATTTATGCCGAGTTGGATTCTTTTTTGCATGTTTTTGGTGTTATCCCCACTAAACTGTCCTGACAATTTGTACCTACATTTGTTCAACTGTCCTGACAATTTATTTGGCTATGGACTGGATGTAATTTATACCTACATATCAATGAAAAGAGAGGGAGAGAAGGGTGTTTATGTTTGTGAATTGCAATGTGTTTATATGTATAGATATCTTCTCATACATGTGAGTACTATAGATCTTTTCAGTCATTATCTGTAGTTAACGGATGTTGTGTTGGCGATGATTGTACTTGTGTACGTCCATGTTTCATGCATGTGTATTAATCATGAATCGTTCATGCTTGTAGAGGCACGAGTAGTGGAGTACTAGTTGCATGCATTCATGTATAATGCACTCCTCTTGTTGGTTGCTCATCTACACATTCATCATCCATCATGCACACTTTCCTGTTTGAGCATGTCTTTGACAGTCATAGGCGACAATGGTTGACAATCATGCTTTGTTTGAAAATGCAGGAATGATATTAACACATATCTGCTATGTGGCAAAGATCGGTTGAGGAGTGAAAACAATGAAGAGTAGACTTCCCATGGTCTTTTGTAAAAGTTTGAACCATGACGTAAACCTATTCTGCAATAGTGTGCTTGTTATGTATGATCTCGCCAGAACTAGTTCGATACTATCCTAGTATAAGTCTGAAATTTTCATGTCTTATGTTTATGTAATATATGTGTGTTGTCGTTCATCTAACTTGAACAAGTAAATTCAGATCTGGAGTATTTATTTTACAGTACATGATGTCTGATTACTACACCTGTGACTGTTGTTGCATAAAAGTTGGTGTTTTTATTCAAATAACTTTGTGTCATTGTTCTAAAGATTGAGCTTTTAGTATTTGATAGTAAAAGATCAGTACATTGTATACCTGTGTACCAAACAACAAATTTTATAGTGGGAATTGGGATTAGAGTGGATTGGAGAACCGGTGGGGATTGGGTGAAGGTAGGGGATTCACCCAATCCCTGAGGGGATTATCCCCACCAATCCCTCACAATACACTAGTACCAAACATGGCCTTAGTTGGGCCACTCTCGGTCTAGGCCACCTTGCGATTTGTGTGAACTCGGCCATTTGGAGGTGCGTTAAATCCGGAAATCCCTATACACCTCTCGTTGCCGTGCCAAACGTCCGCGCAGCGCACGTATCGTTCTTTTGGGATTTGGCCCAGTATGCATCGCGCGAACTTCACCGCATTTTTTTTTTCGGTTTCTCTGTATGTGGTCTGTTTAGACTTTACGTTTTCCATCTAAAAAAAGGCTTTAGGTTTTCTGCTCCGATTTTTCATGGTTTTTTCTATTAGGTTTTTACTTTTCAATCATTTTTCTTTTCTTTTCTTTTCTCCTTCCGTTTGTATTCTTTTTCCCTCCTTTTGTTTTCTTTTTTGGCCTCTTTGATTTTGTTTCATTTTAGTAGAAAATATGACCATGCATTGCTACGGTTGATCTTATTGAAATGTTTTTGTTACGGAGGATTTCACCATTCAAAATTACTAGCTTTTTTTAGACTGTACAAAGAAATCTTGATGGGGAAAATGGCAAGTTTTAATTGGCGGTTATCAATGGTGCTCTTTCATAATCGTTGGTATGTCAAAATTAAGAAAGACCTAGTTTATGGGTGACGTCATATGTATCATTGTTAAGAAACCAGTTCAAAAAATGAAATATGCATAGAGAACCTCCAAATTGGATGACAAAAGAAGATAAACCATAAAGAGTTATTCATATTACGGATGTCTATGACATCTACACTACAAATAGTGGTGTATCATTTGTTCCTGAGGATGGCACTTTCTAAGCAAGTAATTGCTTTAGTAGACAGACGTTATTTTTAGCATTTTTACTTGAGTTCTTCAATAGCACTTATCTAGCTAAACTGCGAATCTCGCACCAATCACACCTTCTCCACGGGAATATTAATAGAGGCACCACTTTTATTCATAAAAAGATTTTCTCCAAAGAAACTTCAAGGGAGATGAGTGAAGAAACAACATGCTTTTTACATGGTCGATGTTTCATAAATGTAAGATCTAGAAATCTTTGATTGAAAACGCTGTTGCTAACATACGACAGCACATGCTCTATCATGTAAAGATTTTTTACTACTCTACAATGTTACCGTTAATCTGATTTTATTTCGTTAACAAACGTTTTTATTACTTCTGATAATTTGATATTTTCAAGGGTTAAGTGCACTTTTGGTCCCACAATGGTTGCAAAAGTGCAACTTTGATTTCCTCAACTCTTTTTTTGTCTAAACCAGCCCCCAACCACTTAATTAAGTCCAATTATTGTCCCCGGCAACGGTTTAAAGATGGTTAAGCGGTTTTTTACCTTTTTGGGCCATGTTGGACAGTTTTTGGATGTATTTAGTCTATAGGTACGCTCATCTGATGCGGGGATCGGTTCTCATCAATCAACATCATGAGCGGTAGTGATTCAGCAGAAACCAAACGAAACTCTTATCCTCTCTCGTTCTCTCGATGAATGGGGCAGTCTTCCTAGATGGAAGTGTGGCAGAACTAATCGACTCCGCCTTCGTGCTGACACAGTCGGTCTCGCCGTGTTTCATCCACCGCTGCCTTTTGTTCGGCATGAAGCAGAGTTCGTACGAGTAACAGATACATATCGTGATCACATGTGCCATCAAACGCACCTAATTCTAACTGCATAACAGATCCCCGATGAGCCTATGTGGTTTAGACCCGGCCAAAAACTATCTAGAGTGGCAAGAAAATGTCAGAAATCGGTCAAAAAATTACTAAACCATATCCAGGGGTTCTTTATATAATCAATTTTAGGTCAAAACAAGTTTGTGAAGCCGCATGGTGGGTGCTCTTTTCCACCTCGTGGCATTTTCCATTTTCTTCTTCTCACAATCCTCTATTTCCCAAAAAGATAATGTGGCAAAACGATTGGGTCCTTTTGACGTTAGAAGGTCCTGAAAATCAAAATAAGCAAAAACAAGCAAGTGTGTTAAAGCCAAATGAAAGGGGATTATTTAAAAAATCCCTAGAATCAATAGAAAACATGTCTAGGTCCTCATAAAACTATCAAATAACTAAAAATATAATCATGGATGCATTTTACATGCATCACCACAATAAGACTACCAGGCTTCAAAATATTAATGGGTCGTTCATCACATTAATTCCTAAGAAACAAGTTCCGGTGCAGGTCAATGATTTTTGGCAGATTTTCTTAACAAATGATTGCATAAATTTTTTGACCAAGCTTGCGGCTAATTGACTGCAAGAATTTTTTTTGAGATGTATTCATAAGAAACAATATGGGTTTCTGAAAAATAGATCTACTCAGGACTGCTTGGCATGGTCGTTTGAATACTTATACCTCTGTCAGCTATCAAAGAAACCAATAATCATATTAAAGATAGATTTTGCTAAGGCATTCAATACCATTGAGCATGAGGCAATTCCGCAAGTGATGAAGCATAAAGGATTTAATGACAAATGGCTTAATTGGTCCAAGGCCATACTAGAGGCAATAATAAAATTGTATTATTCATATTCATGTGTTCATAATAAAGTTGTATTGGTTTGGCGCAGTCCTAGGGTTTCTCACACTCCACGAAGATCTACCTTCAACCTGTTTTCATCGATCTAGTGGCAGTGACGTGTTTCGGAAGGCTTCACCAGCGAACTCTCATGGGCAATTCATGCCTGGAGATTGATGGAACGAATGTGATTTAGTCGCGTGCAGCCATTGTTTTTCTAACCATTTGATTTTAGAGAGATCAAGGTGAAGCTTTGCGGTCTATTGCCATCGTGGAACATGTCTTTAGTTCCATGTTAAAGTCAGTGTGCGGAGAATGTCATGGAAGCCAAGATTTGTGGACTAGCTATGGTGGGTCGAGTCCTGGTGGCGATGAGGAATTAGCTTGGTGATTCGTGAATTATAGAAGAGGCATCAGAAAGTAGGGGCGGCGGCATAGGAGGAGTTTATAGTCTTACCTTGCAGGGTGAAAATCCAAGGTTTGTCCTTAATTGGTTGTGCCTAGCAATGACCTTATTAAAGACATTGTTTTGTGAGCGAGGACTTCCTCCACGATGAAAACCTATGATATTTAATCGGGTTACGATAGTGTGTGTGCTCTGTTTCCTTCTTGAAGGCGTCTCTATTGGAGATGTTAGACTTCTGGTATTGTTTTGGTGGGTTAGTGTCGCTGCTACTAACGATCTCATCGTTGTGGCGGGACTTCTCTTTTTTGTAATTCTTCTTTTTTCGGTTGTGTGCATCCGTAATGCCAATAGGGTAATGCATTGTTACAGAGGCTGGGTGTAATTGGTATCATCGTGATATTAATATATGCTCATTTACAAAAAAAATAAACACTAGCATAAGTTGAAAGAGAAAGTTCGGGATCATGTATGGTGCAACCTAAGCTGCGCCAATGGCAGCAGCATTCATGTTGTCACCCATGTTGAGGTTGCCAAAGAGATCGTTGATGTCCGGGAGGAAGTCGTCATCATACACGTCGTGTTACCAGTCAGTGGCGGAGCGTGAAAAAAACACAAGAGGGGGCGAATTCTATAAAAAACAACAAATAAGCATAAAAATTGGGCTAGTTATAGAGCAACTATAAAATATACGGAGTATATTAGATGGCAATATCATGATGATATATACATATCTTGTTTATGCAAATACAACAGATATAACTGGTTTGAATATATCTAAGTGTTGTGAACAAGTAATTTTTCACACTCCAAAGAAAACAACGCATATAATGACCAAAAGGTAACTAAATTTGACCAATAACTAGCTAGAGAAATCCTTTTTATTTCTCCTCTTTAAGAAAAGACCGCATCTTCTGTTTTTCCCCATTGCTACATAAATAAGAATTTTTCTTGAATCAATTTTTCATCAAAAGTAATCAAACAAGTTTAGCACATCTAGTTACAAGTAACAGTGGCGTCTGAAATAACTAAAGGAAGTGGATTGAAATAGTTTCTCAATTTGTCTTGAAACAATCGAATTTAGAAATACAGTAGGACACTAGACTTTATTACCTTAACTGGGTTCTTGGGTGTGGCATGGCCGCCTGCCCTGGCCGGTGGAGAATAGTCTGGCTGGTCTTTAGTGGGAGTGCTGGAGTGGGGTGCAGCTCGTCGGTCGGAGTAGCAGCAGCAAGACGGAGCGGAATTAAGACGCGGAGAAGGGGATTGGAGAGGAGGGTCAAGCTATCTAGGGGAGAAGGACGGGATTGAGGAGGAGGATCAAGGGACAAGGATGTAGACCAATCGATTGATCGAATTGGAGGACGACTTAGCGATCTGCTGCCGATGATGCCATCGAGGGCACAGGTGTATGCGATACGGCACTGTTTGCTTCGTCCATGTGTGGTCAAACTAGAGGAAATCGGAGAAAAAGGGATGATCTGCTCTTGGTTTCGTCCTGGCTGCCGACTAATACTCTACGTAGTAAATGTTTTTTTCAATTTGGAAAGGGGGGAGGGGGGTCGCAGCCCAGTATCGCCTCCGTTACCCTCCGCCAGTGTTACCAGTAGTCGTGCTAGAGCGCTCGATAAAAACCTGATCGCCCATCACTCGTATATGTCTACGAAAGGCGAGGATTCCGAAGGCTTGCTTTCTCATTGTATGCCGGAATATGGGATTGGAAATACGATGGCGACGACACAAGGTTCTGGAAGAAGGTGGTCGCATGTAGAGTGTGATGCATGTGAAATGCATCTATGATATTTGTAGTTTATCGTATCATATTCTATTATAGTTGATTCATATATGTGGTTATAATCATGCAGTAGAATGTTATTTACGAAAAAATAACATGATAATAATAAAGATTGCCCTAGATAAAGCCACAAAACCTACTACAAAATTCACCTATACAGTGTGACCTATGATAATAATAATAAAAGATGATTATTGAAAATAATTTAAAAATAGAAAGATAAGACAAGAGTGTAGTTGTTGAAAGTGGTTCAAAGCAGTTCAGCCAATACTTTCCTCTTTGTTCTTAAACAAAATGCTACTCCGTCGAGCTAGCAACAGTAGCACTGGAGTACCGGACCCTTCCCTCCCGGCTCCCGTCCATGCAGCATCGGGGTGTCGCGCACCGCCTGGTTTTTTATCCGGTCTCGGTTAACCCGCCGGCCTCGCTGCCCTGGCCCATGCCGTGGTGGGTCGACCTGGCGAACTGCGACCCCCTTCGTGGTACGCCCACGAGCCCACGGCTACGCGCAGCCGAACACTGCGTCAGTACACTGATTTCATTCAGCTGGCCGTCGTCGTGTCGACCGCTCTGCTGTTCTGCTTGAGAGCTGCACGACCGCGCTGATGGTGTGTGGCGAACTTGCCATGCGCCCTCCCTCATGAAGTGCTGCCGATTCTTTGCATGTGATTACAGTAGACGCGTCAAGCAGTGTTAAATGTTCATGCTCTGAGGAATGAATCAAATGACTGTCTGTGTAGCTTCTTGGACCTTCTGGACCAGGACAATTCCTTCGGCAAATGAGAAAAGAGACATGGGATAAACGAATGAAAGCGACCGAAAAGTACTCCCTCCGGTTTAAAAGGAAAAAAAAAGTTTGACCATATATTTAGCCAACAAAACATGAATTATATATCACAAAAATCATATTATTGAAAAGATATTTTGAATATGAATCCAATAATATAATTTTACAATTCATATTTTGTTAATCAAATTGTGCTAGCCCTTTAAACCGGTATGGAGAAAGTATTGTTTCCCATGAAAACGGTCCTTGGGATCCGAGGACTACAGAATTACACGTCCATGCCCAATCGGATGGTGCGGCATGACAAAGCCTAGCACGTGAATTGATTCGTGTGCACATGTACTCGCGATGGGTCACGTCCAGTACAACACTAGTTATGTACAAGAAGGAAAAATAGTAGACTTAAATTTGTAGCCAAAGCTAAATCAAACCTCAAATTCAAAAAAACAGCACACAAAACTTTCAAATCCCGGTTTTTTGGCGAAAAACCGACCCATATATTCATATTCCTCAAAAACGGTACAAGGAATCCTAAAAGTAATACAAATTACATAAAGGTCCTTAGACCACCTAGCGACGAATACAAGCACTCGAACGAGCCGAAGGTGCACCGCTATCCTCGCCCCTCCCTTACTGGAGCCGGGCAAAACTTGTCATAGTAGAGCTTATTGTAGTAGACAGATGAAAAATCTTCGTGCTAAGACACCAAAAGTCCAATGCACAAGAGCAGCAACTGTCGTCGATGAAAAGAAGTGTAGATCAGAAGAAACATCGACCAAATCCGACGAGATCCACCAGAGACACACCTCCACACGCCCTCCAGCAACGCTGGACGCACCACCGAAACATAGGCTAGTTTGTGAGGACTTTTTTCCATCTTTAGGGAGTCGCCACCGCCACACCTTCCTGAGTAGGACACGAACACTAAACATACTTGTGAAAACATAAAAAAGAGGAGCCCTTCCATCGACAAGGACCAAGATCCACCATGCCTCCATGGCAGTATGGCATCAAGGCCACAGGAGGCGAGGCAGATCGGCAACGGCAATGATGGGAGGCAGGGAAACCCTGGTCGTTGGTGTCTCACTTATGTAGCATGTAAAACTAGACAATTGATCACTTGGGCCCACATGAATGGATCCGCGCATGCAACCAAGGCTCATCAATCTTGCGCATGACCTCATGGGAGAACATGTCTGATGTTGTCTCTGACGTAGCACGTTGGTGCCTCCTAGGAGCGGGATAAGGTCACATCCGTGAATGAGGACTAGAGCTCGCCATCCTCCATTGCTTCGGCCGCCACCGCACGAAGCATTCATGTCGGGCACATGCTCCATCGGCAGTCGTCATGGCTAAAGTCTGGAGTCGGACCGCCCGTGGAGTAGCAACTCCTAGAGCCTCACGCATGGAGAAGTAGCGTCAGAGGCTGGCGATCATGCTAGTTGATGAGGAATGGAGCTCCCCTCCTGCAATAGAACATCCAATCTTGCAGTGGTTGTAGCCTATAAGATTCTACACCTACTGATAAGGCATCTACTAGAAGCTGCTATTACATGGCCACACCGGCTTGCATTGCTTTGCTATCCACTACAGTATAGGTCATGGGAACAACTAGTTAGAGTGGAGAAGGCGGGTGGCCAAGGAGAGAGTGGAGAAAGTCAATGATTAGTAGGGAGATGTGTTGTGCATAGGAGCGGACCCGAGAAGAGCTGAGTGGGGGCTAGGCCCCAGCCACCCACTCAAATTTGGTAATCTTTTTAGATTTCAAAGGAAGAGATAAAAAAATTTAGAAGTAGCAATAGAAAGGCCCCCAGGCAACAGTTGTGCCAGCATTGATTATTTTCTCTAGGTACGGCGTGGTCGTATGTCTACCTGTCTTGCCTTGTCTAGGCAACCAGGTGTGGGATGCATCGAGACTATGGTGCAGCATGAAGGGAATATGTCCTAAGAGGCAATAATAAAGTGTTTATTATGTGTATTCCAAGTATATGATAGATGTTTATTTTGCATGCTATAATTGTATTAATACAGAAATATTAATACATGTGTGTTTAATAAACAAACAGGAAGTTCCTAGTTATGCCTCTCTCATAAACTAGCTCGTTGATTAACAAGATGATCAAAGTTTCCTGATCATAGACATTGGATGTTGTTAATAACAAGGTCACAACATTAGTGTAATGGTGTGATGAACATTCATCCGAAGTATAGCATTACGATCAAAGTCATTGAGCTTATATTGCTATAACAACTTACGAAGTGATCCTAATCATTATACCATGAGATCATGTCAATCACTAACACCGAAAGAGTTTCTTGATAACATCAAACGTCACACCATAACAGGATGATTATAAAGATGGGTCCTGAACTAATAACGTGTTATGTTGAGGCCCATGGATCGAGAGTGGAATTTGTTCATCCCGATGATGGATAGATATACTCTGGGCCCTCTCGGTGATATCACATTGGTTAGCTTGCAAGCAAGTGATTTGATCACTAGAATGTTATATCAAGGGAACGAGAAAAGAGTGCATGTCAGTAACGAGATCAAACTAGGTATGAAGATACCGATGATCGAATCTCGAACATGTAATATATCATGAAACAAAGGGATTAAGATACTAGCGTAAAAGGTTCCGACGATCACAACAAAGTCATTGTTGAATGTGTGGGAGTCAGTATGGGTCTCGAGATCCCGCTTCTGATTATTGATCGGAGAAGGGTCTCGATCATGTTCTCATTATTCGCGAACTGTAGGGTGACACACTTAAGAGACACCGACTTCCATTTTGTAGCAAAGGTTTCATGCCGGAAAGAATAACAAGCGCAGGAATTTATTTCACTAGATACCAAAACAGGTTTTCGGGTGAAATTGCAGAAAGTGTTTTTGCATGTGAAATGAAATACTAGCAAGGGGTTATATGTGAATGTTTGTCATTAAAGTAATTGACAAAATTCTGAATAAATAAAAGGAGTTTTATTTAATAAGAGTTTGCATTAAATTTGGTGGAAATTTAATAGCAATTTTGAGTGGGATTTTGAGTGGAGGGAATTGAAAGGATTTTGTGAGTGGAGTGTCCACCCACATGAATGAGGGAAGGGCAAGGGGGCAGCTGACGAGGTTTAATCTCGTCAATGCCCATTGTTATGGACTTGGGTTTTGGAGAAGATGGGGATGCTGGAGATCGTGGCACGGTTAAAATACAAGCAACCAGGGGACACAAGATTTACCCAGGTTCAGGCCCCCGGAGGTAAAACCCTACTCCTGCTTGTCTGCTCTTTGATTACGGCGGAACCGAAGGTTACAGAGTGCGCAGATTCGATCTGGCGTGGATGCGTGTGCGAAAGTATGAGTCGAGGCGGGTTGAGTTACCCTAGGACGTGCCCTCCTGGCCTTTATATAGACTAAGGCAGGTCCCGGGCATAGTCCTAGTCGGTTACAAGTTCTAGGGCGTTTGCCCTTTTGAGTTTCCTATCTAAACTAGTCTTGTTCCCCAAGGATCCGAAGATGTCTTGGGCCTTGGTCACCCGAAAATCTTCATGGGCCAGCGTATGCCTGCAGTGGGCCTTCCTTGGGCTGGACTAGGTATGTTGAAGTTATGTACCCGTAGGGTATAACCATGTCAGTAGCCCCCGAGTGATCAGTAGATTCGGCTGAGGACTCTTCAATCCTTCGGGTGCAACTCTATCTTTCAAGAGAATATGTAGGGATTGTTGATACGTGTGCCTGACTCACCCGACGGATCAGGGTCAGTTAACTGTCTTAGGACGAAACAACACGATCTTCTTCAGATTCTGGTCCCTTAACCCGGGCCTGGAACATATGCTGGTGTAATTCAACTCAGGCCGCGGAGGACTTACAGGAGAGGAATTCCAGTGATTTTAATTGGTGTACCCAACGCGTCCGTCAGGATTTTTCATCGCACTGCTGCACGGATTCATGCTAGCGAGCGCAATCAAAGTGCTGCCGTGCCATCGACGATATCTCAGGGTCTTATCTTTGCGCATACGCAGATCTCGAACATTTATCACCTCGGAGGTGCTTCGGTGGCCAAGGAGATTGTTGCTCACTTAGCGTGCTAGGGGCGAGTTGCCAAAAAGTTTTTTGCGTGCTGATCCGAAAGATCGTAGTCGAAGACTTCATGGGTTGCGCGACCAGCGCTCCCTATGGGAGTAGCCCCCAAGTGTCTGTTCGAGTCGTAGACTCGAACGGAGACTTTTAGTTCAAACATTGTTTCGGTCTTTAGGTCCGCAGGACTCGAAAATTTTCGGATGCTTAAATCCATCCTCCCTATGGGAGTAGCCCCCAAGTCCGTAGTGGAGTCGTAGACTCGACGTAGGACTCAGAGAAGTAATTTTGTCCTCATTTGTTCCGGTGCGCCGCCTCGATAGGAGTAGTCCCCAAGTATTTAGTCGAATCGTAGATTCGAGTGAGTACTTTTAGCTGTGGAGCCGAAGTGGTGCTAGTATAGCTTTTGATGATGTCAGTGCTTACGGTTGATGACCTCAAGCGTCTGATGCGCCAGAGATGACTTGACGGGACGGAGCGTGGATCCCACTTGCTGACTTTGAATTGACCGGTCACGCGGGGCGTGGAGATGATTACGGCGCCTCCTCGATTTCCACGCGTAGTGGACGGTGTGGTAACGATGGTTCGTTGTGGTGTTGACACGTGTACGGTCAGATCTACCGTTGGCGTTAGGTCTTCTCGATGGACGGCTGGTGTGCGTCGTCTTCGCTGTTATAATCCTGGGTGAAATCGTGTTTTGTTTTTCACCGCACCAGTTCATCTGTTCGCTGCCTTCTTGTTCTTGAGCGATTCTTGCTGCGCGCTGAGCTTTTCTTCCACACTTCCTTTGTTCTTTGTCGTTGCCAACGCCACCACCGCTGCAGCGTCATGGGGAAGACGAAGAAATCCTCGTCCGCGGTTGGGACCAGCGCCGCCGGAGGCAAGAAGGGCACCGCCGCTGCTCGCGTCACCGATGGTGGCTGGCGGCGATCGGAGACGCGGGAGAGCGATCTCCGCAAACTGCGCGAGCGGAGCCTGATCCCGCAAGATGCGACGGCCGTGAGACTCCCCGGCAATGAGGTAATCCCCCGTCCCCCAGATGGGTACCGGGTTATGTTTCTTGCCTTTGTCTTGCGTGGGTTCTCGTATCCATCCATGACTTCCTTCGTGATCGCTCTTCTTCTATGGGGTTCGGTTGCATCATCTGCTCCAACTCCCTTCTCCACATTGCGTGTTTTATCACGCTTATGCAGTGTTGGCTTGGCATTAAGTCGACTTTGGCCTCTTCCTAAGCTTTATTCCGTGAAGAGGCAATCTGTTCGGATGGTGTGTATCCGTTGGGGTTTCATCATCTTTCTCGATCCCAATGTCCAATTCTTTTCCTTTTCCATGTCCGAATCTGTCCAAGATCTTGGAGGAAATGGTTTTACATCCGTGACTCATCGTCTCTGGGCAAGATTTTGGTCTCGTTCCTTTTGACCCCTCCCAGTTGATTGAGAAGAAAAGATCCTGGAAAAAACATATCTTAGACGGTGAGGTGGCGGAGATAGAGGCCCTGTACCGTCGGGTGGAGGATCTCCAATTGATTCCTGAGAAGGAGGTGAACGGTGTCGACGTCATCCGAACGTTTCTTGAGCGTCGGGTACAGCCTCTCCAAGCGAGGGCGCATCCGATGTTTCTTTACTCTGGGCGCCGTGATCCGACGAGGGTTTTGAGTGAGAAAATCTCCGAGGCGGAACTTGACAAGACTCTTCGCGCGCTGTTGAAGTTCAAGGCAGACGAAGAAATTCCGGGGAAGTCGCAGACTCCTCCCTTTTCTTCGACGTTGGCCGTACCGAAGGTGTAGATTTGTGCACGTAGTGCTCCCCTTTTGTTTTGTCAGCTGTGTACTTTTTCCCTTTGTTTGCTTAACAAAGTTTTGTCTCCTTTTGTAGAGCTTCAAAGTTCCGGGCATGGCACCATCATTGCCCGAAAGGTATCTGAATGCCCCGGATAATGAAGTCGTGGACTCCGTGTCCGAGCTACCGTCAGCGCGATCTCCAACGGAGGATGCCGACGAGTCGAGTGAGGACCATTCGCGCAAGCGATCACGGATCTCCAGCGAGTCTTCGGATGCCTCGACTCCTCCGACTCCCAGGAATCCTCTGGGCCTTGAGCGTCAGGGTGATGTTCATGAGGGTTCTTCCTCTCTTCCCCGCCGCCTCTGTGCGAGTTGTTGCTCCGCACCCGCCAGCAAAGCGGAATAAGGAAGAAAAGAAGGAGGAGAAGAAGGAAGAAAATAAGGAAGAGAAGAGGGCCCGAAGGGCTTCTCCTATCTTCGACCTGAGCGCGTTGGGCTCCTAAGTTTTCTTGTTGCCACTATTTTCCTTTGTTCCCTTGTTGTTTTTGCACCTGTGTTGATTGGTTTGTGTGCAGGCAATCTTCCGACGGCTCTAGTGATGGAGCGCACGAGATGATGGGGGATTCGAACATTGCGTCGCCTCCTCCTCAGACGGTGGCGACTTCTGGTGATGCTGCGCCAGTTCCTGCAGGAGAGAGGTGGTTGCGCCTCAGAATTTCGGAGGCGGGCCTGCGGGTTCGCCTTCGGAGCACGTAAGTTGTCCTTCTTGATGTTATGGGGGGAAGCCCCCGAGTGTCTTCGAGTGCCGATGTTGTTGTTGCTTCTTTGTGTGGGGCATAGCCCCCAAGTCATGTTCTTCTTCTGTTGTTTTTCCTGCAGCCTTTTGTCCAAGAGGCCAAGCTGGTGGAGGAGTCGACGCCTGGAGGCAAAAGCTGCGGCAACCGCAAGGTATTCGTCGCCTTTGTAGTATTTTTCTTGCATATCCTGGTCCTTTTCTTTGACACTTGCTTGTTGTAAATGCAGAGGAACATAACGACTCTCTCCGCGAGGTTGATGCTCTGAAGAAGAGCCTTGGCCAAGCTTAACGAAGTCAAGTCGCTGCAGTGCGCGAGGGCGCCTTGAGCTAGAGCTGACGAAGGCAGCCGAAGCAAAAGAGCTTCTGCAGCAGGAGGCCGCCGATCGTGAGGAGCAGCTGGCCACCGTTGCGGCTGCTCGTGAAAAAGGGGTGGCGGAGAAGCTCATGGTTGCTGCCAAGGCTATCTCGGATGAGATTTAGCTTTTGTACTTGCTTCTTTTCCTTCGGATCTTCTTCTCCTTCTTTTCATGTTTTCTTCTTCTTGTCACAGATGCCGCAGGCATTGAGTTCGACCGCGGTGCTCTGGAGCACGGGAGTGCTCTGGATGATGCCACTGTAGCGGTCGAAGACCGCCGCAAAGACCGTGCCAACTCCCTCGCAAGGCGAAAGAAGTCCTTGGTCGCTTCTACCAGGAGCTCTTCCCGAAGGGTGCGTCTCTTGAAGATGTGGATGCCCTGGCGGAGGCTCTGTCGGTTACCGCAGCTGCATAAGCGCAGCGTAAAGGCATCGGCGTCCGTCCGGGCAATGGCCATGGCGGCTGGAGCGGAGCTGGACCTGCCCCAGATTACCTCTCGGATGCCGACGGCCGCGGATGGATCCGAGGTAGCCTTCGCCGTCTACTCCGCTCGCTGCCGACGATACGGGCCCAAGATTATTGACTTATTGTCTGAGTACGCGCTGCGGCAGCAGGGCGAGGCTAAGGCTAGGCAGTCTGGCTCTGAGGTGACTCAGTGTCCTTCACCATAGGCATAGTAGGCGTAAAGTAGGTTGTAGTCTGCTTCTATTGTAAATATCTTTTTTAGTACCATCCTTGTGCCACGTAGTGGCCTTATTTTAATGAATTCCTCCGTGTTGTGCTTTTATCCTTGGCTGAATGTCTGTGTGCCTTTCTGCTGCTATAGGTTCCTTCGGGTGTTGACCCAGTTGACACTTCATCCGAAAGGCCCTTGCGAGCATCATTGGATGATTCCTCGTAGCTCGCTTTTCTTAGGGATCGCGTGCGTAGCTTGGAGAGGGATTTGCTTGGGTTACGCGGTCGTGCTGACGTTTGGAAATCCAAAGCAGACCGTGGTGCAGCTAGAGAGGATTATTTGATGGCGGAGTTGGGTCGACTGTCCGAGCAGCTGCAATGTAAGTTGATCCTTCTTTCGGGCTGTAGCCCAGTTCTTCGGGTGAGCCTTCTGACCTTACTCTTGTTTTGTGCGTTTGTCGCAGGTGCCAATATTGCTCTGAGGGAAGAAAAGGAGTGTATTGCTATTCGAGTCAATTGTTTGACTCAACAGGACATGGAGGCCGGTGGCTTCTTCTGGATGGACCGTGATCGCGCCATGGTTCTGGCAGCGGTGCAGGATCGCGTTTACCAGGTTTCGCGGGTGCTCGCCAGTGCGAACATCATCGTCTTGATCGCACGTCATGTTTCCGTTGGATGCCGTGCCAACGACTCTTGCGGGTCTTCTGACGAAGTTTTGGAATGCCGGAAATGTCAAGGAGCTGGTGCGGCAGCAGCTCGTCGCAGGGGTGAAGGTTGCCTTGTCTCTTGTGAGGGTGCACCGCCCTGACGTAGATTTGGCTGCTGTGGCGACCGGGCCACCTTCTCGACCAGATGGTGGCGAGTGGAACATGCGTCTGCATTACGCGGCTGTAAGGCAGTATGCCGAGCAAATTGTAGACTTGTTTGAGCCCTCAGTCGATGAAATCGTGAGGTGGGGGGAGCCCCCGGATGCGTTTGTAGTATGTAGTAAAGTTGTAGAAAAGTAGTCAACCGAAGGTTGGGGCAAGACACTTAGCTTTATTTATATCGTAATGGAGGAGGTACATGGTTCGGCTGAGTAGCCTTGGCTTAAAGCCTTATTGAAAGTAAAAGGGGGTAGGTTGCTATGGGTAGAATCGTCGCAGGTGCAAGACGTTCCATGGGTTGGAGTGTGCGACTCCAGACTCCACGTGCTTGAGGCGATAGGCGCCACCTGGGATGACCTCGGTGATGGCATAGGGTCCTTCCCATGGTGAATCGAGTTTGTTCGGTCGCTTTTGCTTGAGTCGCAAGACGAGGTCTCCTTCGACGAAGGACCTTGGGCGCAGCCGTCGGCTATGATAGTTGCGGAGACTCTGCTGGTACACCGCTGATCTAGCTGCTGCTATATCATGTGCTTCGTCGAGCGTGTCGACGGCATCTTCGAGTGCAGCCGTGGACTCGGCTTCGCTGTAAGCGACGACTCGTGGAGCCTGATGGCGTACTTCGGCTGGTAGCATGGCCTCAGCTCCGTGCACCATGAAGAACGGTGTGTATCTGGTGGAGCTGTTTGGCGTAGTCCGTAAGCTCCACAGATGCGGTAGCTCTATCGTCGATTTCGACTTTGTGCTCGAGTGAGCTCATGAGGCGCTTCTTGATGCCGGCGCCGATTAGGTCGTTGGCCTTTTCCACTTGCTCGTTTGTTTGCGGGTGTGCCACTGAGGCATATGTGATATTGATCCCGAGGCCTTCGCAGAAGTCCTGGAATTCTTCGGAGATGAAGTTCGATCCGTTGTCGGTGATGATGCTGTGTGGTATGCCAAACCTGTAGACAATGGACTCGAAGAACTTGACGGCGGTTGTGCCCTTCTGGTTGGTGACTGGCATGGCTTCGATCCACTTGGTGAATTTGTCGACTGCGACCAGGAGGAAGACGTGTCCTCCTTTCGAAGATTTTGGCAGTTTGCCAATCATGTCGAGGCCCCATTGGGCAAAAGGCCAGGCTATGGGTATGGGTCGAAGTTCAGACCCAGGTGTGTGCGGTTTGTCTGCGAACCGTTGGCACCCGTTGCATCTTCGGACGATGTCCTTCGCGTCGCTCATGGCCGTTGGCCAGTAGAATCCTGCTCGCAGAGCTTTGGCGACGAGGGAGCGGCTGCCTGCGTGGTGGCCACAGATGCCCTCATGGATATCTTGGAGTATGGTCTTGCCGTCGTCGATGGTGACGCACCGTTGTAGGACACCCGTAATGTTGCGTTTGTACAGCTCGCCATTGATGATGGTGAAGGCTTTTGACCGACGAGATATGCGCCGGGCATCTGTCGGGCTGTCTGGCAATTCTCCGTTTATCGTGAGGCGGAGGTATGGACGTGTCCAAGTTTCTTCGACTGCCATGACCTGCATCAGGTTCACCATGGCAACTTCGGTATCCAAATTTTCGGGTCCTTCCTGACCTTCGGGTAGCGTAGCCCCCGAGTGTTCTGCTTCTTTGGGTGATCCCTTGGGAAATTTCCGCTTGATGGATGGCACGCAGATCTGTTCGAGGAACACACCTGGTGGTACCTTTGCGCAAGTGGAGCCGATGTTGGCGAGTCTATCGGCCTCCTTGTTGCTCTCTCTTCCAACGTGACGAAGCTCGCAGCCGTCGAATTCTCCTTCGAGTGCGTTGTATAGCGCGCGGTACGCGATCATGTTTTCGGCGTGTGCGTCGCACTCATTCATCGTCTGCTGTACGACAAGGTTGGAGACGTCGTAGATAACCTGGCGTGTTGCGCCGCATATTTTTGCCATCTTCATGCCGTGGATCAGGGCTTCATATTCGTCCTCGTTGTTGGAGGCTCTGAATTTCATCCGAAGGACGTACTTCATCTTGTCACCTTGCGGGGAGGTCAGTATGACCCCTGCCCCTGCTCCGGCTTCGCATTTGGAGCCGTCAAAATGCATTGTCCAGGACTGCGACATGTCTGGGGTGTCCGGCAGCTGCAGCGCCCTGTTTGTTGGGCGTCCCTTTTGTATCATATTGAGTGCTCCTTTTGATGGTGGGTATGGGACCCCGGCGTTGTTTTGTGCTGGTGCGACTGGTTGACTTTGGCCTCCAATAGGTGGCGGTGGAGGAGCTCCGTGTGCTACTTCACTGGCGCAGTGTGTTTCCGACGGGGGTTGGACCTTGTTGCCTCATCTGCATCATGCCCTCGCGAGTTTTTGGAACTCGCGACAATCCTTGAGCATGTGGTGGCTTTCTTTTGCCATCCTGTTTGTCGATGTAGAAGTGGATGGTGCATGGACCCGAAAGTTTGTCGAATCTTTGAGGTCCGTTGTCATGATCGCGGCGTTGCCACGACTGCGTTGGTCGTCCATTGTCGTGGAAGTTTCCGCTGCGATATCCTCCGCTGCTGTGGCTGTCATTACGGCGTAGCCGGCGCGACCTCATGTCGGGTCGTCGCGGTCATCGAGACGCGATCTCCTCTTGTTGCGGCGTTGCGTCTTCGCCGTAGTCGTCCTCTTCATCGATTGTGGTCGCTGGATGCAATCTTCGCCGTCGCTTAACTGTTGGCGATTTCCATGAGGTGGTCGAGTGTCTTGGGATTTACGCCAAGTTCCTCCTTGAAGTCTGGGCGTTGACGCCGTCCGAAGGCGTCGATGGCCTCTCTTCGGAGATGTGTCTTTGTGGAGTTCTTGGTCGTAGACCAGCGTAGTATGTATGAGCGAATAGATTCACCCGTTCTTTGAGTGCAGGCTCGCAATTCTTCGATTGAGGCGGGCCTCTTGCTGGTGCCTTTGAAATTTCGGATGAAGCTGTATGAAAGCTCCTCCCAGCTTCGGATGGATCCTGATGATAGGCTGCTGAGCCAGACTCGCGCCGCGCCTGTTAGCTGCAACTGAAGGCATTGCATGGCGGTTTCTTTGTTGCCTCCATGAAGCTTGACGGATGACAGATGGTCACTGAGCCAGGACTTTGGATCTTGTGTGCCGTTGAACTTCGGAGTATCCGAAGGAAGCTTGAAGTGGCATCTGCGTTCGTCGGACAGATCTACTGAAGCATCGAGCCCCGCAGAGTTCTCCTTTGTCTTTGTCCATCTCAGATTCAGACGAGCATGCGCGTTTGGCGCGTGCTTTGTCGATCTTGCGCTGTGTAAGCTTGTCTCTGGAGTCGTAGTCGCGTTTGTGGCGGTTGGAGCTCTTCTTCCTTCGAGGAAGATCGTGCTCCTCTTCCTCTTCGGATGAGGTTGTGGGGCTCCGGTCGCGCCTGGCCGGAGCTTTTTTCCTCGGCTCCGCAGGAGCGTCCTCGTGGAGCGTAGCTCCGATTAGTCCTAGTCCGGTGAGTGCGGACTTATGCATGGCCCTTTGCGGGTCCCCCTCCGGAGGTGGGTGAGCTGCGAGATACGCAGTGGCTGCCATGATCGCTGCTTGTGGCATCTTCGGGGTGATGTTGCCGTCAGCGTCCATATCCATGAATGATGTGTGGAGAGTTCGGGTCACGTCGCGCCGCTCCTTGGGGTCCCTGTTTTCCATCCGAGAACGGTGCTTGTTTCCTTGATTTCTGTTTGTGCTAGATCCGGGTTCCATGGCGGAGAGCGCAGCTCGTCGCGCGCTGGACTCGGAGGCTGCTTGCTTGCGTTTGTCGAGCGTCTTCTGCATCTCAACTTGTTTCTTGTGCTCCTCGATGAGGAGGTAGTGGTATGCCCTCAGCAGATCACGTGGGGAGTCCAGTAGGACTATTTCGCTGCGACGGTAGCGTGCCGACCCATCCTTCTTTGCTAAGTTGGATGAGGTGGCCTCTGTTTTCCCGTTTTCGTTTCCGCCTGCGGGTTGGGGTTGGGCGGGTTAGCGTCTCCTCGTCGGCTTGGATGACCGCGCGCATAGATAGCGCTGCAGATTGGTTATCGCTGCAGCTTTCGGATCCGAACGTAGGTCCCTTCATCCGAAGGTGGATCGCATGCATCGAGTTGTAGTTCTTGCTGCTATAGAACTCATCTGTTGATGGTGACGTGCGTAGCAGGTGCGGATCCCACGGCGGGCCTGATTGACGGGCACCCTTCGAGGCGGAGGTACGGTTGTCCCACAGGAAGCTCCCGAACAAAATCTCGAGTCCGCCTACGGGCTCGAAATCCTTCATGGTGGCGGCGAGTGGGCGGTGAAGTCGAAAGTGCGAAGAGGAGGTGATTCTCCGTCGTCAGAGTTGTAGATCGATCGGGTCGGAATCACGACCGACAATCAGCCCCAATTTCCCACAGACGGCGCCAATTGACGAGGTTTAATCTCGTCAATGCCCATTGTTATGGACTTGGGTTTTGGAGAAGATGGGGATGCTGGAGATCGTGGCACGGTTAACAGACAAGCAACCAGGGGACACAAGATTTACCCAGGTTCAGGCCCCCGGAGGGAAAACCCTACTCTTGCTTGTCTGCTCTTTGATTACGGCGGAACCGAAGGTTACAGAGTGCGCAGATTCGATCTGGCGTGGATGCGTGTGCGAAAGTATGAGTCGAGGCGGGTTGAGTTACCCTAGGACGTGCCATCCTAGCCTTTATATAGACTTAGGCAGGTACCGGGCATAGTCCTAGTCGGTTACAAGTTCTAGGGCGTTTGCCCTTTTGAGTTTCCTATCTAAACTAGTCTTGTTCCCCAAGGATCCGAAGATGTCTTGGGCCTTGGTCACCCGAAAATCTTCATGGGCCAGCGTATGCCTGCAGTGGGCCTTCCTTGGGCTGGACTAGGTATGCTGAAGTTACGTACCCGTAGGGTATAACCATGTCAGCAGCCCCATGCGCCGGCCACCCCCTTGCCCCCCCTCTCCTATAAAAGGCACCCCCTCCTCACTTCTCACTCACACCTCCTCGTGAAGGATCTCTCTCCCCCTCTAGAATTTATTCCCCACGGTTTCGGACTAGCAAGATACATGTTCCAGGTGGCTATTCGGAAAGAAAGAGTTGTGCTTCCGCTGCATCGCTGGAGCGAGGAGGCGGAGGTTGCTCGGTGCCTCGGACGTGTGTGCGAGCACGGATGCGCCGCTAAGTTGCGGTGCTAAGGACTTCCTCTCGATCTTGAGATCGCTAAGAAATCGTCTACATCAACCACAAGTTTAACTCGTTAAGCTTTGTCGGTCTTCAAGGGTATGTTCTCTACGGATATACATCCGCCCGTAGTTTGTATCTAGTAGATAGATCTTGGTACATAGTTGTTCCCACCGTAGGAAATTTTTTTGTTTTCTATGTTGCGAACCCTACAGTGGTATCAGAACCGGATCTATGCGTATATGCTTTACATGGGTAGTACACATATGAGTATGTGGGCTATGATGTCATGTTATTACTTCTTAGTTGTATTTTGTATATTGGTTGCATAGTGGGATGAAGAGGCCCGGACAAACTTTACATGTCCGCACATGAGACCTGTTCCATATTTGACATGCAACTAGTTTGCATAAGTGGCTAGAGGGTGTTTGTCTCTCCTACTATAGTCAATATCTAATTTGCAACGAGTTGTCAAAAATTTGGTTATTCTCATTGTGGTTCATGTTCGAAGGTATGAACGGTTCTATCTTCGAAAGCCCTAAGCCACGTAAAACTTGCAATGGATAAATTAGAGGCGTCTAGTTTAGATTGTTGTTGGGCTAGTGTTATGATATGGTGATGTTGTAAGTAGAAGTATGAGATGATACTCTTATAACACACATAACGTGTAAGTTCCATAGACCTTGGCCTTACACATATAGGTATGATAGTGATCATACCACGGTGCACATGATAGAGATCATATGCGGGAACCATATCATTTCACTTATAAAACATATGATGTTTGATAGCATCTTATATTGCTTGTTTGGCGTTTTATTAGCATAATAAGATGATTTCTCATTTAAATATCAAGATAAGAATGTGTTCTTCCTTTAGTATGCATCGATTATGTTTTCGTCGCTCCAAGACATCACGTGATGATCGGGTGTTCTTGGATCCACGACAATATTTCGGGTGTAAGACAGTTACACACGCGAATACTAAGGTTCTTACTTGGCGAGCCTAGCATGTACAGACATGGCCTCGGAACACGGTCCGAAAGGTTAAGCATGAGTCATATAGTAGATATGATGCCCATTTGATGCTCGCCTTTGAAGCTACACCGACTCACGTAATGATCGGACTTGGTGTAGTGGATTTGGTTCATGTAATCACCAAAAAGGCACGAGGGATGTTGTTTTTGAGTGGGAGTTCATTATTAATGTGGATTAGTTGAACTCAATCTATCATAAACTTAGTCTAAACTTTACAAATTCTATTGTAGATGGCACCACCTGCTTTTAATTTCAATGTGTTCATGGAGAAAGAGAAACTTGCAACGAACGGTAGCAACTTTAACGAATGGGCCATGAATTTGAGGATTCTCCTCTCTGCTGCACAAAAGCAATATGTGTTGGAGGAGCCGCTAGGCCCCCCACCTTTTGATGATGCCCCTTACGAGGAGAAGAATGTCTATCAGACTCGTCAGGAGGACCACAACTTAGTTCATTGCGGCATATTGTATGGGCTAGAGCAAGAACATCGAAAGCGTTTCGAAAACGGCAATGCATTTGATACAATGGTGAGTTGAAAATGATTTTCGACACACATGCTGCTGTAGAGAGCTACAATGCTTCAGAAAAGTTCTTTAGCTGCATGATGGAAGAGCACAGCTCCGTGAGTGAGCATGTACTCAAGATGTCGGGTTACGCCGATAAGCTTGTGTCCTTAGGAATATCGATTCCCATTGACTTAGGCATCCATCGTTTTCTGCAGTATCTGCCACCTAGCTATAAGAGCTTCGTGATGAACTATAATATGCAAGGCATGAAGAAGTCTCTCCCCGAGCTTCTGTCAATGCTTAAAAATGAAGAAGTGGAGATCAAGAAGGAACATCAAGTGTTGATGATCAATAAGAACACTTGTTTCAAGAAAGACAAGAAGGGTAAACGGAAGGGAAGTAAGGGCGGCAAGTCGGTTGTCGTGCCTAAAAAGAAACCCCGAGTTGGCCCTAAGTCTAATACCGAGTGCTATTATTGTAAGGGGGCTAGCCACTGGAAGCGCAACTGCCCCAAGTATTTGGCAGACAAGAAGGACGGTAAGGCAAATAAAGGTATATATGATATACATGTTATTGATGTGTACTTGACTAGTGCTCGAAGTAGCACCTGGGTATTTGATACCGGTTCAGTTGCTAATATTTGTAACTTGGATCAGGGGCTGCAGAACAAGCGACCGCTAGCAAGGGGTGAGGTCAAGATGCATGTCGGCAATGGATCAAGTGTTGATGTGATCGCCGTCGGAACGATACCTCTCCACTTACCGTCGGGATTAGTAATAAACTTGAATAATTGTTATGTGGTGCCTGCACTGAGCATAAACATTGTATCTGGATCATGTTTGATGCAAAGTGGTTATTCATTTAAATCCGAGAACAATGGTTGTTCTATTTATATGAATGAAATCTTTTATGGTCATGCACCGATGATGAATGGTTTATTTCTGTTGGATCTCAATAATAGTTTTACACATATTAATAATGTTGATGCTAAAAGGATTAAACTTAATGATGATATATCCGCATATATGCGGCACTGCCGTCTAGGTCATATAGGCGTTAAACGCATGAAGAAGCTCCATTCAGATGGACTTTTGGAATCACTTGATTTTGAATCATTTGATACATGTGAGCCATGCCTTATGGGCAAGATGACTAGAATGCCGTTTTCCGGTTCAATGGAACGGGCGACAGATTTATTGGAAATCATATACTCTGATGTATGTGGTCCAATGAGTGTGTCGGCGCAAGGTGGATATTATTATTTTGTTACTTTCACGGATGATTTGAGTAGATACGGTTATATCTACTTGATGAAATACAAGTCTAAAACCTTTTAAAATTTCAAGGAATTTTAGAGTGAAGTGGAAAATCATCATAATAGAAAGATCAAATTTCTACGGTCCGACCGTGGAGGAGAGTATCTAAGTTACGAGTTTAGCACTCATATTAAAAAGTGTGGAATTGTTTCACAACTCACACCTGCCGGAACACCATAGCGTAATGGTGTGTCGAAACGTCGTAATCGTACATATTGGATATGGTTCGATCTATGATGTCTCTGACGGACTTGCCGTTGTCATTTTGGGATTATGAACTAGAAACTGCTGCATTCACTTTAAATCGGGCACCATCTAAATCCGTTGAAAAGACACTGTATGAATTATGGTTTGGAAACAAACCTAAGTTGTCATTTCTTAAAGTTTGGGGATGTGATGTTTATGTGAAGAAACTTCAACCGGATAAACTTGAACTCAAAGCAGAAAAATACGTCTTCATAGGATACCCCTAAGGAAACTATTGCGTATTCCTTCTATCACTGATCCGGGGGCAAGGTTTTTGTTGCCAAGAATGGATCCTTTCTAGAGAAAGAGTTTCTCGCAAAAGGCGTGAGTAGTCGGAAGGTAGAACTCGAAGAGGTTTTTAAACCTTCTCTTCAATGTATGGCAAGTAGCGCAGCGCCGGAAGTTGTTCCGGAGTTGGCTTCACCAGTTGAAGAAGGAACTAATGATAATGATCATGAAACTCCGAAAGAGAGTACTGCCGAACCTCGCAGGTCTAGAAGGACGCGTGCAGCTCCCGAGATGTACGGAAACCATGTTATAAGTTTCATGGTTGATGAAATTGAAGACCCTGCGACGTATGAATAAGTTATGATGAGCCCGGATTCCAACTAATGGTTAGAAGCCATGAAATCCGAGATGGAATCCATGTATGAAAATTAAGTTTGGAACTTGGTGGACTTACATCACGACCGAAAGGCCCTGGAGAATAAATGGATTTTCAAAAGGAAAACTGATGTTGATGGTAATGTGACCGTCTATAAAGCTCGACTTTTCGCAAAGGAGTTTCGACAAATTCAAGGAGTTGACTGCGATGAGAAATTCTCTCCCGTAGCGATGCTAAAATCAATTAGGATTATGTTAGCAATTGTTGCATATTTCGATTATGAGATATGGCAGATGGATGTCAAAACCGCGTTTATCAATGGTAATATTGAAGAAGAGTTGTATATGATACAACCAAAGGGTTTGGCAGCATAGTAAATTAAAAAAAATTCTATGGATGCGAACGGGAAAGCCAAGATCTAATCTAGGAGATGCAATCAACGAGAGGGATAGATGATATCTTCATACCCTTGAAGAAAATCGCACAGCGGAAACGTTCAACAGAACGTGGGTGATGTAGTCGAACTAGCCTTCTCCTCCTCGCGATCCGATTCGATCCAACGACGCAAGTGGTGGCGTCTCTGAGAGATGCACACGTACGGTGCCACGACGTCTCCTCCTTCCTCGATCCAGCAAGTGGGGTGGAGAGATAGATTGGATCTGCAGCACGACGGTGTGGTGCTATGGTGGAGAGTTTCTGCGGTAGGGCTTCGCCTACGCGCAGTCGGGAGAGAGAGAGAGAGAGAGAGAGAGAGGGCAGCAGCTGGCGGCTAGGGTTTGGGGTGGAGGGAGGGTGCGCCCCCTGCCCACCTTAAATAGGGGGCTCGCCGGCCCCCTTGCCCCCTCCTCCAAGCCCTAGGGCGGCAGCCCCAAGAGTGGAGTGGGGGCAAGTCTTCCCCCCCCTTATAGAAGGTTTCCTAGGGTTTCCCCTAGGGTTTTGGCCGGCTGGGCCTATGGGGCCTTGTGCCCCTGGCCCAAAGCGGCCAGGGCACTCCCTCGTAGGCCCACGCACCCCTCCGACAAGTGGGTCCACGTTGGTCCCACTCCAGAAGCTTCTAGAACCTTCCGGTACAATACCGAATACTCCGAAACGATTCCGAAATCCAAAAACTGCTTTCCTTTATATGAATATTATTCTTCGGACCATTCAGGAACCTCTCGTGATGTCATGGATCTCATCCGAGACTCCGAACAAAAACTCACAAACCAATTATCCATTCTATCCTAGCGTCAAGACACGTTAAGTGTGTGACCCTACGGGTTCGAGAATATGCAGACATGATCTTTTATCAATAATCAACAGCGGGATCTGGAAACCCATATTGACTCCCACATATTCATTGATGATAATATCGGATGAACCACGATGCCAGGATTCAATTAATCCCATATATATATTCCCTTCGTCACGCGATATTTTACTTGCCCGAGATTCGATCGTTGGTATCAGCATACCTAGTTCAATATCGTTTACAACAAGTACTTTACTCCTCCCGTAATCCGATATCACTTTGTGATTAACTCCTTAACCACGTGCTTGCAAGCGGTGTTGATATCGATTACCGAGTGGGCCCGAAGTATATCTCTTTGACTCGGGAGGGACAAATCCCATCTCGATACATACAACCCAACAAGTACTTTCCGATCACCCGAGAGACACCTTTATGATCACCCTCTCATAGGATGACGTTTGATGACCTCAAAGCTTTCTTCCAATACCAGGGAGTTGCATTATCTCATGGTCTAAGGAATACAATATTTGACATAGGAAAAAGCTTCGCAAAGATGAACACGATGACACGATCTAATTGCTCTGCTTTATTTCGGTCTGTCCATCATATCATTCTCCTAATGACATGATCTCATTATTAATCGACAACTCATGTCTATGGTTTGGAAACCTTAACCATCATTAATCAATGAGCTAGTCCATAGAGGCGCACTAGGGACACGGTGTTGTTCATAAACCACACAAGTATCAAAGTTTCCGCTTAATACAATTCTAGCATGGAATATAAACTTTATCATGAATAATAATTATAACGATAACATCTTTATTATTGCCTCTAGGGAATAATTCCAACAGTCTCCCACTTGCACTAGAGTCAATAATCTAGTTTACATCTGGCAACAATCTAACACCCATGGCATTAAGGTGTTGATCATGTTTTGCTCGTGGAAGAGGTTTAGTCAACGGATCTGCGACATTCAGATCCGTATGTACTTTGCTAATCTTCAGATCTCCATATGTTATATAATCTCTAATTATATGAAATCGGCGGTTGATGTGCTTGGTCTTTGGATGATATCTTGGTTCCTTAGCCAGTGCTATGGCGCCAGTGTTGTCGCACAATATCTCCAGTGGGTCCAAGGCACTTGGAACCACACCAAGCTCAGTGATGAAGTTCCTGATCCAAACTCCTTCACTTGACGCTGCTGTAGCAGCCATGTATTCCGATTATACTGTAGATCCTGCGATCACGCTTTGCTTGCAGCTTCTCCAGCTCACAGCTCCTCCATTCAAAATATAAACGTATCCTGTCTAAGATTTAGAATCATCTGGGTCGGTGTCGAAACTAGCGTCGACGTAACCTTTTACGACGAGCTACTCATCACCTCCATAGACCAAGAACATTTCTTTAGTCCTATTTACATACTTTCGGATGTTCTTTACGGCTGTCCAGTGTTCCACTCCTGGATCACTTTGGTATCTGCTCGTCAAACTAAGAGCATTGGACACATCCGGTCTAGTACACATCATGGCATACATGATAGAACCTATGGCCGAGGCATATAGCACTTTGCTCATAGTTTCTCTATAGTTTACCGTAGCTGGACACTGAGCCTTGCTCAATATCTTACCTGACAACATGGGCACTGAACCTTTCTTTGCCTTATCCATTCTGAACCTTTTCAGAACTTTGTCTAGGTATGTACTTTGGCTTAAATCTATTAGGCGTCTTTGTCTATCTCTATAGATTTTGATGCCTAATATATAAGCAGCTTCTCCTAGGTCTTTCATTGAAAAACATTTGTTCAAATAACTCTCCACATCGTTAAGCATATCAATGTCATTTCCAATAATTAATATGTCATCCACATATAGTACTAAAAATGTCACTGACCTCCCACTCACTTTCTTGTACATACAAGCTTCGTACCAATTTGGAACAAATCCAAAGCTCTTGATCATTTGATCAAAACGAAGGTTCCAACTCCGAGATGCTTGCTTCAGTCCATAAATGGAACGCTGAAGTTTTCACACCTTATCAGCATCCTTAGGATCGACAAAACCTTCGGGCTGCATCATATACAACTCTTCATCAATGTTGTCATTGAGGAATGCAGTCTTGACATCCATTTGCCATATTTCATAATCATGAAATGCAGCAACTGCTAATAAAATCCGAATGGACTTAAACATCGCTATGGGAGAGAAAGTCTCATCGTAGTTAACACCTTGAACTTGTCGAAAACCTTTCGCGACAAGTCGAGCTTTATAGACAGTAACATTACCATTCGCATCAGTTTTCTTCTTGAAAATCCATTTGCACTCAATGGCCTTACGGTCGCTAGGAGGGTCCACCAAAGTCCATACTTGGTTTTCGCTCATGGATCCCAATTCGGATTTCATGGCCTCTAGCCATTTCTCAGAGTCTAGGCTCATCATTGCTTCCTCATAGTTCGCAGGTTCACTGTTGTCTACCAACAAGAAAGTCAAGACAGGGTTGCCGTATCATTCAGGAGGGGCATGCGACCTTGTCGACCTGCGATGTTCAGCAGCAGCATCGTTTGAAGTTTCATAATCCTCGTCATTAGCTTCCTCTCTTGTTGGTGCAGACGACACTGGAACAATTTCAGGTGCTGCGCTACTCTCCAACTCGAGAGAAGGTTCAATAACCTCATCTAGCTATACCTTCCTCCCACTCACTTCTTTAGAGAGTAACTCCTTCTCAAGAAAGGATTCGTTCTTTGCAACAAACACTTTGCCTTCGGATCTGTGGTAGAAGGTATACCCGATCGTTTCCTTAGGGTATCCTATGAAGACGCATTTCTCCGCTTTGGGTTCGAGCTTGTCCGGCATCAACTTCTTGACGTAAGCTTCGCATCCCCAAACTTTAAGAAATGAAAACTTAGGTTTAGCACCAAACCATAGTTCATACGGTGTCGTCTCAACGGATTTAGATGGTGCCCTATTTAAAGTGAATGCAGCGGTTTCTAATGCATAACCCCAAAATGATAACGACAAATCTGTAAGATACATCATCGATCGCACCATATCTAATAGAGTTCGATTCCGGTGTTCAGACACACCATTGCGCTGTGGTGTTCCGGGTGGCATGAGTTGCGAAACGATTCCGCTTGCTTTAAGATGTGTGAGAAAATCATAACTCCAATATTCACCTCCACGATCGGATCGTAGAAATTTAACTTTCCTGTTACGATGGTTTTCCACTTTGTTCTGAAATTCTTTGAACTTTTCAAACGTTTCAGATTTATGTTTCATTAAATATATATACCCATATCTACTTAAGTCATCAGTAAAGGTGAGAAAATAGCGGTATCCACCGCGCATCGAAACACTCATTGGTCTGCATACATCGGTATGTATGATTTCCAACAAGTCTGTTGCTCGCTCCATTATTCCGGAGAACGGGGTTTTGATCATCTTGCCCATGAGGCACGGCTCGAACGTGTCAAATGATTCAAAATCAAGAGACTCCAAAAGTCCATCAGAATGGAGTTTCTTCATGCGTTTTACACCAATATGACCTAGACGGCAGTGCCACAAATAAGTTGAATTATCACTATCTACTTTGCATCTCTTAGCCTCAATGTTATGGATGTGTGTTTCATTGCTTTCGAGATTCAGAAGAAATAAACCATTCACAGCAGTTGCATTACCATAAAAGATGTTATTCATATAAATAGAACAACCATTATTCTCCGATTTAAATGAATAACCGTCTTGCCATAAACACGATCCAGATATAATGTTCATGCTCAACGCAGGCACATAATAACACTTATTAAGGTTTAAAACTAATCTCGAAGGTAAAACTAAGGAGAGCGTGCCGACGACAATCACATCAACTCTTGATCCATTGCCAACGCGCATCGTCACCTCATCCCTTGCTAGCTGTCGTCTATTCCGTAGCTCCTGTTTCGAGTTACAAATATTAGCAACTGAACCAGTATCAAATACCCAGGCACTACAACGAGCGCTAGTAAGGTAAACATCAATAACATGTATATCAAATATACCTTTAATGGTGCCAGCCTTCTTGTCCGCTAAGTACTTCGGACAGTTGCGCTTCCAGTGACCCTTGTCCTTGCAATAGAAGCACTCAGTGTCCGGCTTAGGTACAAACTTGAGCTTCTTCTTAGCAGGGGCAACGCGCTTGCCGCTGCCTTTCTTGAAGGATTTATTTGCACCCTTCCCTTTCTTAAAGCTAGGGGGCTTGTTGACCGTCAACACATGATTATATTTCTTGATGTCCACCTCCGCAGCTTTCAGCTTAGCGAAGACCTCAGTGATCGTATCAGTGGAACCAATCTGATTGTGAGTAACTACAAAACCTTTGTAGCTAGGAGGGAGTGATTGCAGAACTCTGTCAATCTTGAGCTCTTCTGGAATCTTGCAGTCCAGTTGCTCAAGACGTTGAGTGTATCCTGACATCTTAATGGCGTGCTCACTAACGGAACTCCCTTCCTCCATCTTGCAGTTAAAGAACTTCTCAGAGATCTTGTGGCATCCCGCAAAACCACTACTAGAAAATCGCATTGTTTTTGTGCATTGCATCCCCATGACCGCATGCTCATGTCATCATGCCGCATTGCATTTGAGCATCGTCATCATCTTGCATTTGCTTGCATAAAACTATTTGCGGAAAAAACGTTATTGTTTTCTAAACACCCCATCTTTATTCAAACGCAAAACCCGGGGCTCCGTATTATTTTGTGTTGTCTGCTATCGGTTTGCAAAATCCCTGGTTATAACAAATAAATTATTAAATTATTTTAGGGGGGCAGTCGAACGGGCCGATTCGACCCGAACGACCACCCCCAGAAATAAAATCGGTCCACCTCAAAATCCCTAGTCTACCCAACCTATTCTACCCAGCCCCTCTCCACCTCACCCCCTCCAACCCCTGGTCGCCACGTCACCCTGCCCCTTCCCTCTAACCAACCCCAAACCGCCACATCAGCCCCTCCCACGTACGCAAAGACTCCCTCCCCTCACGACCCCACCCACACCACTCTCTCTCCCCACCCCACCCACCGCCCATACGCCCCTGCCCCACCCCGGCCCCTGCCCGTTCCTGCCTCGTCCCCCGACCCGCTCGCTCTCTCCACCTCCCCTCTGCTCCCCCGCATCCTCCCCGGCCGGCTTCCTTCTCCTCTCGCCCGGCCTCCTCCTCCAGCGTGGCACGCTGCCTCTCTCTGGCTCTCCTCTGCCCTGGGCCTCCTCCTCGAGGCCGGCGTCGCCACGGGCCGCCTCACCTCCTCGCCTCGCCGCCACCACCGCGACCTCTCACGCCGCGTCGTCGCCTCGCCACCCGCCGCCTCGTCGTCCCTCCGTGCGGCCCGCCTGGCCGCCCGGCGCCTCGCTCGGCGCCCCTCCCGAGCCTGCCGTCCTGCTCCGAGCCTCCCTCTCGCCGTCCCCGAGCCGACCTATGGCGCCCGACGCTCTCCGCGCGCCCCTCTGCCCTGCGCCGTCCCCAACGACCTCCCACTCTCCTCGCCGGCCGCTGCCTACCGACCCTCCCTGCGAGCTCATTTTCTACGCCTCGTCGTCCTCCTCTGTCCCCGAGCACACCCATCGGAGCTCGCCGTGGGACCTGCCTCGCCCCCTCCTCCCCAGCTCCGCGACGACCCCCCCTCGGCGCCCTTCCTTCTGTGCCAGCATCGCCTTGAGTTCCCGCCTCCAATGACGTTGTCCTGCTGCGTGTCTGCTCCCCGCCGTGCGTGTGGTGTCCAGGTCCCCGATGCCTAGTGCCATGCTTCTCCACGGTCGTCCCTGTGCAGGTCATCCGTGCCACCGTGGTAGAGCCGCCCAGGATCCACGGGCACCTGCGAACCCTTTGGCTTGTTCAGCTTTTGGACATCGCGTCGGCTGCAGATCCCAGTCTATGTGTTGTTGTGCTGTTGTCCAATAGCCAAAGCTGGAAGATCTTCGTTTGGTGGTCGTGTTGTCTACTCGAGGCTCGGAAAAGGTTCCGCGACGCCAAGTTTCGCCAAGACCATCTTCGGATGTCACCGCAAGATCTTCACCAAGGCCATGTCATGTGGTGTTTATCACAAAACCCGAGTACGCCCTCTTGGAATCGAAAGCACGGAAACCGCAAGACCGATCCCGCCGAACGCCAAGATCTTCCATCAGATCCGAGGACGCCGAGACCCCCGAACCCGAAGACCGATCCGAAGCGCCAAGGACTTCGACAAGGAATCGACAAGATCATAGCGGAACTCCAAGGTCTACTTCGTAGGTTACCGAACGACAAGTTCTTCCTCTCGGAACGCCATGACCGCCGACAACATGACCCGAAGACCACGGATGCGCCAAGATCTACCCCGCTACCCGAGAACAATCCCGCCGAGACCGAACCCGTCGAACCCTGGACCCTGTCGAACCCCGAACCCCGGAACACCAAGATCTGCCGAACCCTAATGTGTGAACCCCTTTCCGAAACCCTATTTTACAATATAATACAACTTGTCGCATATTAATGGTTCATGCATGCATCCTTGTCAGGTGGTTTGGGGGCCTTATGCCGATTCACCATCTAATTAAATATGGGGCCCATATGCGGGAAAATCTAGTCTTATATTGGCCTCATTTAAATTGGTGTAGCGAACCGAAGCCATGTTTGGTCTTGTTAATTCAACATTTAAATTGCGGGGGTTCTAAATAACATGAACCATCTAATTAATTGTCGGGACCCCCGGTTCCGCTTAATATGGCCTAATTGCATTGCACCTTTGCCATGTCATGCATCATACATGCATCATGCCGATCTTTTGCCGTAATATTAAATATTGCATCCGGTGTTTATTCTAGTGTTTTGGTTCTTCGCGGATAAGGCCGTTGAGTTGATGCGAGTGTCGACCCGATCTTCGGTTGAACCTTCGGCAATGTTTTCAGGCGAGCATCCTCTCCCTTTATACCTATCTTACTTTTATAGTATTTATTCCCTCCAGTTGATCTATTGCTATCTGTGTTGCGATGCTCTAGTTTTTCGTACCCGTGATATCCCTCGCAGACTTATATTGCCTTGGACACATCCTATTACCTGTTGTTTGGTAGATAGATGGACTTGCACGTCGTAGTCGTTTGCTCAAGTGCTGTTGCGTGTCACCGAGAACCACAGTTGTTGGAGTATTTGCCGCATGTTGATGTTGGAGATGGTCGTGGCTTTACTTATCGTTCACTTTAATTCCTGTTTAATAACTAAAATTTAAGTAAGCAGAGGCATCGGTGGGTGATAGATAATGTTTGGTTTCCGAACGCCCACTTGTGTCCCGTAGGACCCCGAGTGTTTGATACCTGTTCCTTGTTTTATCGCGCTATCCACATCCGGGAGGATTATGGGACCCCGAGAGCGAGCTTGATTCAGTCTTATTTCTTGGGGCCACAAACTAGTTTGAGGTTTTATTTACGATCTGTACTTATGCCATGCTCGCTTTATTTAAATTGTGCGATGGATAGCACCTGTCTTTATTTAGGTAAGGAGTGTTTTTGCGGTATCGACACCCGAGTTTTCGGGTTCCCGATCGTTCTGACCATTGGCAAACCTTGAGTCCGTCTCGAGCTAGCTTACTGTTCTTGGTCTACTCAATGGGGTGGCCTGAAATATTTCTGAATCTGTGATTGCTTTGTCGTGAAAGCCTCGTTGGGTTTTGATTTGGTTTTTCCGAGGTTGATCGAGCGTGTGTTGCTATTGGTGCACCCCGGCCGGGTAAAACTTTCTGAAAGCCGTGTCCGCGGTTATGGACGACTTGGAGCACAGTATCTCGACCATAGACAAGCATAACTAAAGTAGTGCCATAAATTTGACTTTATAATGACTAGTAATCAGCTTTAGTATAATGGAACGGCTAAATAAAACTGCCAACAATTGCTTGATTGGTTTGTCGCTTGCGACAATTGTACCTGACTAGTAAGTATTGCAACTACAACGGAATGGCTAAATAAAAGTAACAACAACTGATGGGTTTTGGGTTATCTCATGCTAATTGTATTTGACTAGTAAGTGTTGCAACTACAACGGAATGGTTAACTAAAAGTGCCCACTGCTTAATTTATCAGGATGATTATCTATACTTGACTAGTATTTGCTGCAACGAGAACTGAATAAATAAAACTGCCAACGGTGTGAGTTCCTCGGTTGACTTCCTCGTTTGGTCTCGAGGGGGGAAACGCCAGGATGGGTTTGTCTGATGGTAGCATCAGATTGGTTCCGAATAGGTCTTTCTCACCCCTCTCTGATAGCCGCCAGTTGTATCGAGTCTCTATAGGTTGTTTAGTGCATGTTGCCGCTGCCGCTTCAGTCCACCATACCTATGTAGGCGAGGACCGCCGAATTCTAGTCTCGCCGTGTCTTGGCCTCGATCGACGCTCCTCTTTTCCTTTGCCTTTGTCAAGACCTTTTGTTTAAGCAGGTTTTGGGATCGACGTCATTAGCAGGGTTACCCTTCTGGCTTGGCCTGGGCAGGGTTGTGGACGCCATTGGTTATTCTTCAGGGCTCTTAGCCCCATTTGTATCTTGTCCGTAGTCGGATGCCGTGTCATTTTCAAGGTGATTTGGATCTTTGTATATTATATCTGTATTCTTGACTCGTTGAGTCGCTGCTGTATATATCTGTTCTGTGGGTCCCTTCGAGGACTGTTGTGTAATGTTATTACTTCGTTTTCCACCCGCACGAAAGTGCTTGGTGGGCACCTTTGAATCGTTTCTATGCGGGTTTGGCGGGTTTCGCTAAGACTTGCATAGGTCCGATTCTGAGGGTGTTACAGATCTCATATCTCTCAGAACGGGCCTAAGTCTGAAACATGGTTTTCAGTTCCTCAAGTATCTCAAAGGGCCCGGCGAACTCCTCAAAACGATTTTGAAGGTCCGATTCCATAGCAAACAACATGGTACTCTTAATCACTCCATAATCATCTTTGCGCGATTGATAAACAACTTTTTAATCAGCCGGCGCATCTATAGCAGGGGCGTCACCTAGCGCTTTCTCAAGGACATAGTCCTTTTGTCCGCCAGCGAGAATGATTCTCAGATTGCGGAACCAGTTGGTGAAGTTAGACCCATTGTTATTAAGCTTTTCTTTCTTAGCAAAAACGTTGAAGTTGAAATTGGACTTAGCCATTTGATCTACAAAATTTGCAAGTACAATTTAGACTATGTTCATGATAACTAGTTCAACTTAATCAAATTACTAGATGAACTCCCACTAAATTCAACATCCCTCAAGTTGTTTAGTGAACATGATCCAAATTCACCACACCTAATCCGATTTTCACGAGAAGAGATGTGGTTTCAATGGTGGACAACAAAGTGTCGATCATATCATTCATATGACTCATGCTTAACCTTTCGATTCGTGTGTTCCGAGGCCATGTCTGTACATGCTAGGCTCGTCAAGTCAAACCCAAGTATTTCTGCGTGTGGAAAACTGGCTTGCACCCATTGTATGTGAACGTAGAGTTTATAGCACCCGATCATCACGAGGTGCTTGAACACGACGAACTTTCGCAACTGTGCATACATGGGGAGAACATAATTTTATCTTGATCTTTAAGTGAGGAATCATCTTATAATGCTACCATCGCGATCTAAGCATAATAAGATACATAAAAGGATAAACATCACATGCATATAATTTTATGTGATATGGTATAGCCAATCTTCGCGCAATGATCTCCATCTTGTGCGCGCCAGCATGATCTCCATCACTCCACCATGATTGCCTCCACCACGAATAGCAACTACAACTATTGCTAACTACTTAGCGATAAAGTAAAGCTATTACATGGTGTATAAGAAGTTGACACACATGTCATACACAATTATAAAGACAACCATATGGCTCCTGCCGGTTGTGTACTCATCGACATGCAAGTCGTGAAATATTACAAAACATGATCATTGCATACAACATACACATCATATCTTGGGCCATACCATATCACAAAACACTCCCTGCAAAAACAAGTTAGACGCCTCTACTTTGTTGTTGCATGTTTTACGTGGCTTATGGGAGTAACAAGCTAAGAACGATTCTTACCTACGGAAATCCACAACGGTGATATTATGGTTGCCAACATCCGGTGTAAATCCCATGACTACTATAGTGAGAGAAACCGGCATCCACCAGCCGCATGTGTGGAACAAGCCACACGTCAAGTGCAGAACCGGTCTCGCGAACGAGGTCGCGTAAAGTTGGCCTGGCCGCTTCAATCTCACTATCCCGCATCATAAGAAGTACACAACAAGAGGCTTGCAACAGAAAACATCAACGCCCGCAACAAGCATGTTGCGTTCTACTCGTGAAACACATCTACGCATAGATCTAACTCTGATACAACTGAAGGGTTTCATAGCATAGTAAATTAAAAAAAAATCTACGGATGCGAATGGGAAAGCCAAGATCTAATCTAGGAGATGCAATCAACAAGAGGGATAGATGAGATCTTCATACCCTTGAAAAAATCGCACAGCGGAAACGTTCAACAGAACGTGGGTGATGTAGTCAAACTAGCCTTCTCCTCCTCGCGATCCGATCCGATCCAACGCCGCAAGTGGTGGCGTCTCCGAGAGATGCACACGTACGGTGCCGCAACGTCTCCTCCTTCCTCGGTCCCGCAAGTGGGGTGGAGAGAGATATTGGATCAGCATCACGACGGCGTGGTGCTATGGTGGAGAGTTTCTGCGGCAGGGCTTCGCCTACGCGCAGTCGGGAGAGAGAGAGAGAGAGAGAGAGAGAGAGAGAGAGAGAGAGAGAGAGAGAGAGAGAGAGAGGCGGGGGCGGCTAGGGTTTGGGGTGGAGGAGGGTCGCCCACCTTAAATAGGGGCTGTGGCCCCTGCCCCTCCTCCAAGCCCTAGGGCGGCGACCCCAAGGGTGGAGTGGGGGCAAGTCTTCCCCCCCTTCTAGAAGGTTTCCTAGGGTTTCCCCTAGGGTTTTGGCCGGCTGGGCCTATGGGGCCTTGTGCCCCTGGCCCAAAGCGGCCAGGGCAATCCCTCGTAGGCCCACGCACCCCTCCGACAAGTGGGGCCACGTTGGTCCCACTCCAGAAGCTTCTAGAACCTTCTGGTACAATACCGAATACTCCGAAACAATTCCGAAATCCAAAAACTGCTTTCCTTTATATGAATCTTATTCTCCAGACCATTCAGAAACCTCTCGTGATGTCCTGGATCTCATCCGAGACTCCTAACAAAAACTCACAAACCAATTATCCATTCTATCCTAGCGTCAAGACACGTTAAGTGTGTGACCCTACGGGTTCGAGAATATGCAGGCATGATCTTTTATCAATAATCAACAGCGGGATCTGGAAACCCATATTGACTCCCACATATTCATCGATGATCATATCGGATGAACCACGATGCCAGGATTCAATTAATCCCATATATATATTCCCTTCGTCACGTGATATTTTACTTGCCCGAGATTCGATCGTTAGTATCAGCATACCTATTTCAATCTCGTTCACAGCAAGTACTTTACTCGTTCCATAATCCGATATCACTTTGTGATTAACTCCTTAACCGCGTTCTTGAAAGCAGTGTTGATATCGATTACCGAGTGGGCCCGAAGTATATCTCTCCGACTCGGGAGGGACAAATCCCATCTCGATACATACAACCCAACAAGTACTTTCCGATCACCTGAGAGACACCTTTATGATCACCCTCTCATAGGATGACGTTTGATGACCTCAAAGCTTTCTTCCGATACCAGGGAGTTGCATTATCTCATGGTCTAAGGAATACAATATTTGACATAGGAAAAAGCTTCGCAAATATGAACACGATGACACGATCTAATTGCTCTGCTTTATTTGGGTATGTCCATCATATCATTCTACTAATGACATGATCTCATTATTAATCGACAACTCATGTCTATGGTTAGGAAACCTTAACCATCATTAATCAATGAGCTAGTTCATAGAGGCGCACTAGGGACACGGTGTTGTTCATAAACCACACAAGTATCAAACTTTCCGCTTAATACAATTCTAGCATGGAATATAAACTTTATCATGAACAAGAATTATAACAATAACTGCTTTATTATTGCCTCTAGGGCATAATTCCAACATTTGTCGATCCTAAGGATGCTAACAAGGTGTGCAAGCTTCAGCGATCCATCTATGGACTGAAGCAAGCATCACGAAGTTGGAATCTCCGCTTTGATGAGGTGATCAAAGAATTTGGATTTGTCCAAACTTATGGAGAGGCTTGTATTTACAAGAAAGTGAGTGGGAGCAATGTGGCATTTCTGATATTATATGTGGATGACATATTATTGATCGAAAATGATATAGATCTTTTAAACAGTGTTAAAAGTTATCCAAATAGCAAATTTTCAATGAAGGACCTAGGTATAACATCATACATATTAGGCATAAAGATCTATAGAGATAGATCTAGGTGCCTAATAGGGCTATCGCAAAGTACATACCTTGATAAGATTTTAAAGAAGTTTAAAATGGACAGAAGTAAGAAGGGGTTCTTACCTATGTTGCAAGACAATACATTGAGTAAGACTCAAAGTCCGGCTACGGCGGAAGAAAGAGAGATAATGGACAAAGTCTCCTATGCTTCAGCCATAGGCTCTATAATGTACGCCATGCTATGTACAAGACCGGATGTGGCACATGCTATTAGTTTGACTAGTAGGTACCAATCGGATCCAGGTTCGGAACACTGGATAGCGGTCAAGAATATCCTTAAGTACTTGCGAAGAACTAAGGATATATTTCTTGTGTATGGAGGTGAAGAAGAGCTTGTCGCTAAGTGTTATGTCGATGCTAGCTTTGACACCAATCCGGATGACTCTAAGTATCAATCCGGATACGTATTTCTCATTAATGGCGGAGCGGTTAGTTGGAGGAGCTCCAAACAACCTGTGGTGGCGGGATCAACAATGGAGGCCGAATATGTTGCTGCTTCGGAAGAGGCTCAGGAAGCGGTTTGGACGAAGGAGTTCATATCCGAACTAGGTGTGGTTGCGAGCGCGTTGGACCCAATGGTGATCTATTGTGAAAACAATGGTGCCATTGCCAATGCCAAAGAACCAAGGTCTCACAAGAATTCCAAGCATATTAAGCACCAGTTTCACTCCATCTGCGAGCATGTCAAGGATGGAGATATAAAGATTTGTAAAGTACACACGAATCTCAATATAGCAGATCCGTTGACTAAAACTCTCCCTAGAGAAAAACATTATCAACACCAGAACTCCATGGATGTTAGATACATCACTATGTAACTAGATTATTGTCTCTAGTGCAAGTGGAAAACTGAAGGGAATATGCCCTAAGAGGCAATAATAAAGTGTTTATTATGTGTATTCCAAGTATATGATAGATGTTTATTTTGCATGCTATAATTGTATTAATACGGAAACATTAATACATATGTGTTTAATAAACAAAGAGAAAGTTCCTAGTTATGCCTCTCTCATAAACTAGCTCGTTGATTAACAAAATGATCAAAGTTTCCTAATCATAGACATTGGATGTTGTTAATAACGAGGTCACAACATTAGTGTAATGGTGTGATGAACATTCATCCGAAGTATAGCATTACGATCAAAGTCATTGAGTTTATATTGCTATAACAACTTACGAAGTGATCCTAATCCTTAGACCATGAGATCATGTCAATCACTAACACCGGAAGAGTTTCTTGATAACATCAAACGTCACACCGTAACAGGGTGATTATAAAGATGGTTTCAAAACTAATAAAGTGTTATGTTTAGGCCCATGGATCGAGAGTGGAATTTTTTCATCCCGATGATGGATAGATATACTCTAGGCCCTCTCGGTGATATCACATTGGTTAGCTTGCAAGCAAGTGATTTAATCACTAGAATGTTATATCACGGGAACGAGAAAAGAGTGCATGTCAGTAACGAGATCAAACTAGGTATGGAGATACCGATGATCGAATCTCGGACATGTAATATATTGCGAAACAAAGGGATTAAGATACTAGCGTAAAAGGTTCCGACAATCACAAGAAAGTCATCGTTGAATGTGTGGGAGTCAGTATGGGTTTCCAGATCCTTCTTCTGATTATTGATCGGAGAAGGGTCTCGATCATGTCTGCATTATTCGCGAACCGTAGGGTGACACACTTAAGAGACACCGACATCCATTTTGGAGCAAAGGTTTCATGCCGGAAAGAATAACAAGCACAGGAATTTATTTCACTAGATACCGAAACAGGTTTTCAGGTGAAATTGCAGAAAGTGTTTTTGCATGTTAAATGAAATACTAGCAAGGGGTTATATGTGAATGTTTGCCATTAAAGTAATTGACAAAATTCTTAATAAATAAAAGGAGTTTTATTTAATGAGAGTTTGCATTAAATTTGGTGAAAATTTAATAGCAATTTTGAGTGGAGGGAATTGAAAGGATTTTGTGAGTAGAGTGTCCACCCACATGAATGAGGGGAGGGCAAGGGGGCAGCCCCATGCGCTGTCCACCCCCTTGGGGTCCCCCTCTCCTATAAAAGGCACCCCTCCTCACTTCTCACTCACACCTCCTCGTGAAGGATCTCTCTCTCCCTTTAGAATTTATTCCCCATGGTCTCGGACTAGCGAGATACATGTTCCCGGTGGTTATTTGGCAAGAAAGAGTTATGCTTCCGCTGCATCGCTGGAGCGAGGAGGCGGAGGTTGCTCGGTGCCTCGGACGTGTGTGCGAGCATGGATGCGCCGCTAAGTTGCGGTGCTAAGGACTTCCTCTTAATCTTGAGATCGGCAAGAGATCGTCTACATCAACCACGAGTTTAACTCGTTAAGCTTTGTCGGTCTTCAAGGGTATGTTCTCTACAGATATACATCCGCCCGTTGTTTGTATCTAGTAGATAGATCTTGGTACATAGTTGTTCCCATCGTAGGAATTTTTTATTTTCTATGCTACGAACCCTACACGGCATAACACCGGCGAAGTTGTCAGCGTGTGCCTACCAGAGGCGAGGCGGAGGAGATCGTGTCGGGCGCAGCGCAAAGCTCGAGCCTGGACGGTGTTAGTCTTGGCCACGAGCAGATTGGGGAATTTTGGAGAGGCGAGGGAGGAGGATGGATATGACTATCAGGTCTACATTGTCAATGAGACTAGAAATTTATCTCGTCGTGGTTGTTGCTTTCCCGATGAACCAAACTGATGCAAGGTTTGAAATAGAACAGGGTTCGATGATTTCTGGGATTGAGAGTTGGACCGTGCTACAACGCGGCGCCGCACATTTGTCTATCTCGTGCGGCGGCAGTTGCCGGCTGGTCCTAGCGTCGCACGTCTAGTACATGTAAAAAATGTTTGTACCATGCAGTCAAGCGCAAGCGATATTCCTAGCCACAAGTTCTCCACGACCGTCAAGTTTTTTGCAGTCTCATCGCAATCAACTGGTGTTTCTTTGGTGGTTACTAAGATGACTAATTTTATCACATGCATTTTTCCTTGTACCATTCAGAGCACATACAGTCTAGTGTGTTACTAATTACCCGATTATTGCCATATTACTAATTTATAGATTAATTACGCCTAGTTGTCAGATTTAATTATTACTAATTGCTAAATTAGCTAGTCACGGTTGCCATATTACTAACGCTGAGATAAACTAGTCCTAGCCTGCCGGATTTAACTCTTACTAATTGCTATATACTGATTAGTTTCCAATTACCAGATTAGGCTAGTCATAGTGGAGAGTAACTTGGACTAGTGTCATGCATTTGACACTAGTCTAAGTTACCACATTTATAGTGGGTAGTAACTTATGCTAGTAACATGTAAGGTCATATTTATTAGTTTGTAGACTCGTCTTGCTTTGGAGAGTGTGATGTTATGGTAACATAGTTAGTTATCACAAGCCTATCTTTCATCATTTAATGACATGCCATACCATCAAACTCCCTAGTTGGCACTGCATGTAGATGCATGTTAGCACCTTAGTTACACCCACTATGACTAGCCTTAGATACTCTAATTGCCACATTAATTAGGCCATACTTGCATGACTACTTATGACTAGATTAAGTAAGCCTAATTGCTAGATTAAATAAAGCCTAATTGCCAGATTACTGTATACTCCAATGCAAGTGATGCAGCACCCTTGTTCTCTAATAAAATCAAGATACAGGCAACCAGAAAATCACTCAGCATGTTTCCATTCACATGCAAAATCCATAGATAAACTGCAAAACAATTCTAATCGAGATTTGGGGAAGAGGAAAACTAAGGCGGTGGCCTGCCCTTGCAAGCTCGGTGGCGCTGCTCTTCTATGGCGGAGGCCCTGTGGAGGAGACCGACGCCTCGTCGGCAAGCTCATCAGGGTCGCCCTCCCCGCAGCATGTTCATCAGTGGCGATGTCCCTGCGCTGCGGACGAATGTCTCCTCCACGCATTCATCGGTGTTGAACTGTCAGAGCCTGCCCTACGATGGTGTGGAACGCCTCCTCCTCGAGATCGTCGGACACGCGCTGGCGGAGCCCTCCCTGCGGTGGCGAGGGGCGCCTCCTCCTTCAGCTCGTCGAAGATGCGCTGGTGGAGCCCTACCTGAAGTGGCGAGGGACGCCTCCGCCCACCGCGATCACGGAGCGTCTTGGCATAGCCCTCCCTGCAGTGGCGAGGGACGCTTCCTTCTCGCGCTTGCTGGAGACAAGCTGGAGAATCTCTCCACGCGCTCCTCGACGGCCTGGTAGTCATGCTCGTTGACGGCGGCCTCCCTACCTCGAGTTCGGCGGCGATGGCGGCCTCCCCACCTCGAGGTCGGCTGCGACGGCGTTCTCCTCCTCTCTCACCTCTCCGACGCAGTGCTCCTCCAGCGCGGCGCTGCTCCCGTGGCGATTTCTGTGTACACGAGAATGTGTGGTGAGGAGGTCCGTAGGGGTGAGAGCATAAGAGATAAGACTGTGATGAAGTCACGATCCGTTCCGTGAATCTTAGCGCACACGGTAGAGAGCCGCGTGCCGCGCCTCTTATCAGATTTTTCCTTGAGAGTTTGGGGTTTCGATTTAGTTTTTGTCCACGAGTTCAAATTTTGTCTTGGACTTACATAGAAGAACGATCAATCCAGTATCGACGCGTGGCAGCAAACCACAGTGCGCATCGGGAGGCCCGAAAGTCCAAGTCGATGCTCCCCTTTCCCCGGCCAAACAAACAGCCGCCCGTGCCATCCTATCAGCGAGCGCGACCCCCGCCGGATATTTTTTGACGGCACAGCCCCCCTGGACCGGACGGCCCACGCAAGCGACGCCCGCCCGACCCACACCGCATCGCCGCGCCGCACCCGCACGCACCAACTCGCAGGCCAAGCCTAGCCACAGCCACCCCTTCTCCTGCCACCACCACTGGGCACTGCCTATCCCCCTCCCCTGCACTGCTCTGCACCGAGACGCCCGTGTGGCCGTGTCCCCCTTTATAACTACCGGCCTGGGATGTGCCTCGCGGCGTCGTCTACCCGTACGCTGCCACGGCAGAGCAGAATCTCGTAGCCAGAGCCCCCTCCCACGCCCAGACTCTCTCTCCCCACTTCGCCCACGTCCTTCTCTCGTCCCCATCGCCATGGCGCTCCTCCCCCGCGCCGGCCGCGCCTGCCTGCTCCTCGCCGTCTCCGTGTGTCTCGCGTACGCGTTCGGCCGCCGCGCCGACGCGGCCGTGAAGGAGCTCAGGGTCGGGTACTACGCCGACACGTGCCCCGCCGCGGAGGAGATCGTGCGGGAGGCCATGGCGCGCGCGCTCGCCCGCGAGCCCCGCAGCGTCGCCTCCGTCATGCGCCTCCAGTTCCACGACTGCTTCGTCAACGTGAGTACCCCGATCCCTCCCTCCCTGCGTCGATGGGCGCGCGCACGCGCGATCGATCCCGTTCTCGCCGCGGGCTGCTCTGATCGGTTTCTTCTCTCGATTTCCTCTGGTGGCGACAGGGATGCGACGGGTCGGTGCTGATGGACGCGACGCCCACGATGCCTGGGGAGAAGGAGGCGCTCTCCAACATCAACTCCCTCCGCTCCTTCGAGGTGGTTGACCGGCTCAAGGACGCCGTGGAGGAGCGGTGCCCCGGCGTCGTCTCCTGCGCCGACATCATCGTCATGGCCGCCCGCGACGCCGTCTCCCTGGTACGTACTTCATGCCGCCGCCTTCCCTGTCCCCCTCTCGCCGCTCGAACAGCTCGTGTGCCCCGCAGCCGCGTCGCACATTCTCCCTCGCTTTTATCGTTCGCTAGACGAGACGAGACGAGACGAGACGGGGGAATATGCCGATGCGCACGACCCGTTGTCTTGATACTGCCTGGCGTTTCCCGTGCAAATTATTCTCCCGGCCGGCGGTTTCGAATCCAGAATCCCCCGGTCTTTCAACCAAAAAATGAGAAAAGAGGGAGGGCAACATTACTAGTCCATAACTGTCCCTATAATTAATTCAGTTGCTTCCTCGTCCACTACTACTAGTACCAATAGCGCTTCGGCGCAATGCGATGTCGGCAATTAGGTTGTTTGTTTTATGCTCGGTTCGGGGACGCTCGCCATGTGCGGTTCAGCGTCTCTGGCACGCAAGCACCATTTTCCCACTATTGTTGACACTATGGACCATCCAACGAGCTGACACAGAATCGCAACTGAATTTACGACCCAGTTTGGCAACTTGGGACTTGGGAGTCTCTGGACTCTGGAGCACAATTAGTTTGCGTGATACGTTCCGGGAAAAGCGTTTTACTACTACTGTTTTGGTCCGGTGCATTGAATGTTCTTTGAAATGGTGAGGCCGGAAATGCTTGACAGGGACGGCAGCCCCCTTTTGCTCCCCGTAAGGCCCTCCACACTGAGCCAGAGGAACCGGGCAGGGGGTGGCGTCAGCGTCACCCTCCCGCATCCTGCACTGAACCTGCGCCTGCACATGACTCCTCGTAGGCAGGCAGGCGCGTTGATCGACGCCGGAAAAGGCCATGCGAGGTGGGCTCGCCGACGGAAGGGCCAACCGCCCGGACGTTTCGTGCCGACACACGTACCCCGTCTGGCGCTATCGAACTGGTCCTTGCCCAGGCATGGAGCATAGAGGCTGGGCCTGCATCGATCGTCGATCGGAGATCTTTTGCCCCCCCTCCTCTCACACCTTCTGTCGGATCAGAAGATGATAATGATGTGCGGGTGCTTCGCCTGCTCCATTGTTCCTTTGCGCGTGTGTCGCTGTGCCAGCCATACGTTTTTTCTTCCCAGTGAGATTCGGGGTGCTTTGATTGGTGCAGGCGATGGGCGATGGCGATGGATGCTGCCGTTGTCTTTGGCATGTATTTCATTTCCGTTTCGAGGAGTTTATTGTCGTGTTTAAGTCTTTGGTAGTAGCATAGGCGTGATGGCGTTTCTTCAAGGAGTATTAACCAGCTGAATTGCTGCCAGCGAAAAACCATGGGCACTGCCCCATTACTGACGAGTCTTGATTTTCATTAATTAGCAGCGATTATACCGAGTAAAGTTTTGATTCACAATGGACCCCTGTTGACTTAGTTTGACTGTGATTTCCCCCTTGCTCTCGCAGACCGGTGGGCCCCGCTGGGACGTGAGGCTCGGGCGCGAGGACAGCCTGACGGCGAGCCAGGAGGACTCGGACAACATCATGCCGAGCCCGCGCGCCAACGCCACGGCGCTCATCCGCCTCTTCGCCGGCTACAACCTCAGCGTCATCGACCTCGTGGCCCTCTCCGGGTCCCACTCCATCGGCGAGGCCCGCTGCTTCTCCATCATGTTCCGCCTCTACAACCAGTCGGGCTCCGGCCGCCCCGACCCGCACATGGACCCGGCGTACCGCGCCGCGCTCCACGCGCTCTGCCCGCTCGCCGTCGACCAGAACGTCACCGCCGGCATGGACGCCACCCCCGTCGTATTCGACAACCAGTACTTCAAGGACCTCGTGCACCTCCGCGGCTTCCTGAACTCCGACCAGACGCTCTTCTCCGACAACCCCTTCACCCGGGTCATGGTCAAGAGGTTCAGCGAGGACCAGGACGCCTTCTTCAGGGCCTTCGCCGAGGGGATGGTCAAGATGGGCGAGCTACAGAACCCCAGCAAGGGGGAGATACGGGCCAACTGCCGCGTCGCCAACGGCTCGCCGCCGCCGCCGCTCAGGAACCAGGTCGCGCCGTTCCGGGTGCTGGACTTCTGATTCCCGGTAGGCCTCTAGGTGTGTGTCTCACGAAAGCTCTGATACTACGTGGAGTGATCCATATGTTTGACATAGTTTTGGTCGTGTCGCAGACGGCTCTGTGCCTACATAAAGCATGGTTTCAGGTCTAGCTATTGCTTATTGCTACTAATTGCTGAGGAATAATAGAAAATTCGAGGCCTCTGGTCGATAGCTGAAGTCTGCATTAAGGGCTGCTTCTTTGGAAAGGGTAACTAGTCCCTAAATGTGTCTTGCGCTGGGTCCTTCAAAAACCATGTTCACACATTCCTTGACAAAACAACCTTCATCATTAAGATTCAATAACCAAATTTAAATTTTTGTCTGCCTTCAGTTTTTTGACCATCTATCACGCAAAATTATTGCCAGTCAAAACAGTACATGCTTAGAATCTAAATATAATTGAAAACTGAAAGTACAACAAATGCTAAGTACTATCATCATTAGTTCTTCCAAATTGAAACATTTGTTTTCACATTTACACTAATCGTTGAACCACTTGGAAGTGTGATTTGGCTTTTCAATGCCGATGCTAGTTGTTATCTTTTTTGACCAGAAAGAGGTACGTATATACATTTTTAGTCCCATAATTTGTATCACAGAAGCGTTTAGGTCCCACAACTTGCAAATTGAGCAAGACTAGTTCCATAACTTGCAACCCGTGAGCATTTTAGTCCAATTCAACCAAATTTCTGTGATTTTAATGGAATTTGTGCACTGTGGCATCACAATTTTTGCAAAATTACCCCAATGTACTTTTTTTTAGTACATGAACATGGCTAATCATGATTAAAACTTACAGGGGAACACCATGGCGAGAGTGCGGTGAAGCCGGTCGATTGAGAATGGCAGATATTGTCAAACTTCTGCTATAATAAAATCATCCTTTCATGACTAACAGGTTCTGAATATAGTTGAAACAAGCAGATGCAGTGTGTATTTCATTTAGAAAACTTCAGATCGACTCATTGGACTTCTCCCACAGCGCGCTCTGGTCAATCTTCTTCACCAGAGGTATCGTGAAGTGCTTTGAAGATCGTTGAGAAGAGTGAAAAGAAGAGATGTCTTGTTGGTTGCCGAGTATTTGTTCCATGGATGAAGATGATCGAATGCCATTGTGACCTGGTATGATGTTTGCCAGGTGCTCAAGGGGATGATTGAAATAAAGGCGTGATTCATTCATTCATCTTCTCCATGTCTTCCCAAAATCCCTGTTTTTATGGTTCCTGAAACATGTAAATAACTGATTTGTGGTTCGTTTGTAACCTTGTTTGTGTTAAATTACCATCTCTGGTTACCCAACAATTATTCTCTTCTGATAATATTATGTATAGAAAATTTATATTCACTGAATTTGTAATGCATTTGCGGGTATATATGGGACGAAGGACACGCACATAATTTTTACGGGCTCTCATAGGACGCCCACTTAGAATGTGTGGGACTGTGCGGGCAGAAGCGGGCCCCCCGCGGGTAGTCCCACCTGCACCCTGACCTGGTAGGCTGGTAGCGTAAGTCTCAAATCTTGGGGCTTCTCAGGAATTACCAATTGGCAAGACATGAATTACAACCGGAGGGCCTTGCACTTCAGACAGTTCCACAAGCTGGTGCTGATGGCTACGATTTTGTTGACAGAAAATAAATGATCCATTCTAAACATTTATCTAATTATTGATGTCTGCAAATTGCTGTAAAAAAAGGATGCGGCTCTCCAGTTTCTGGTTCAGGATCCTCGGCTGGTGGTGGCACATCATGAACATGTGCATTCCAGTCTACCTATGTCTAGCTCCCCCAAGTTGATGGCAAATACCAGGACCTTTTGGTACAAACTTAGCGTACAAGCCAAACTTTAACCAGAACTTGTTTCCCCTTGGATAATGCCAGAAAAAAAGTAAACCCAAAGTATCCACTGCTCTATTAATATAACAGTTGGTCTGATAGTAATCTAATGGAAACCCAAGGAACATAATCTCTAAGACGCACATTTTTCTTACATTCCTTGCCAAAGACTTTCAACATTACTAGGTTAACACATACACATAACTTCAGCTATCATAGATCTAACTTTCATCGCTACAAAATCATCAGGGATTCAAACACCAGTTACACTAAATTGTCAGATCATCAACAGTAGCAATTATCTCGGCGGCATAATTTTTTTGATCTTCAATCTCTTGACTAGTATTGTGTTGCAGAATTCAGGTGTCATTGATATTATCTTGATATTAACATATTACCCTTTGTCGAAAAACCACATTTACATGTTCTCCAAATCAACCAAATGCAACCACAGCAACTCAAGTTATGCTTCCTACATTCAGGAAAAAAATCTCACAACAAAAAACCACAATATCATCTGGGGGTGCCCTAGCCCAACCCAGCACCTCGCACAACAAAAAACCACAATATCACCAGGTTCACTGTGCAGGACAAGTGTGAGAAAGAACATCAAAACAAAAGATGTGGCACTCGTTCTACTACAGTACCTGTTTGAGATGCATGAATTTCACAACAAATTTAGAGCATTTGTTTAGTAAATCATACAAGCATTTGCCCTATGCCAATACCCAATAAGAAGACAGAACAGACAAATTTGAGAGGTATGTTTCAAGAAAGCCAAGCACCAATTGCAAAAATTGGGAGCACGAGACAAATGGAGAACAGTGCAAAAGATGGAACTAAAATACTTTTAAAATACTAGGCTAAACCTAAAAAGATGAATCTGCCTTCTAGAGTACTAAAAATGCCTCTTCCAGCTTACAAACTGCCCCTCTCTCGACACAAGTCGAAAGAGAAACTCTACACTACCTAGAGCAAAGCAAAGTAACACCTACACGAACTTTTACAGATGCTCAACGGAGATGAAGCAGCACACAAAATCATCTATTATCGTCATTCAGAAGGCTAGCTCGCTGACACTGACTCAGTTGGCCGTATAAATGCTAAACAATCAACAAATAGCTGGACCATATTTACCATGGAGGTATCTACAGAGAGCATGTGTTATTCCTCTTGATCACATTGTCCTGTTGCCAAAATGAAACCGATTGCTGACAACAAGGTTTTCTGCAAGCAGAAGGATGGGAGTCCTGATGGCTTTAGCGGTTGGGGAGACCGACTCGGGAAGACTGGGTAAGCAGGTTGGTAGATGTTCACCATGCTCCTCAGGATGAAAATAGAAGAGGACTGCTCGACAGAAAATAAACCTGACAACAAATAAGGAAGAATATTAGCACTTTACATAAAGAAATCAGCAATGTCTAGAATGCAGGACAAGATACAACTGAATCAAAATATACAGACATAAAACCGAGAAAGCATAAGATTTAGTTGGCACATACGGGATGAATTTTGAATGTAAACGTGTTCTTTCATCCCACGAAAAGAGTATGCATGCTGATAATATGGACACACAGTTCATGCTTCAAGATACCTTTACATGTTATATTGCCAAACTAACATGCAACTGCCAGAAACTCCAGGATGGAAGGAATGCATTAATGTACCTGATAATCAGGCGCCTGAGAAATGGATCAGGTAAAATTTGTCCCCAAACAATGTTCAATCCAACAGATGTGCAGAGAGTTTCTTCATATTGCTCCAGAGCAGATAAAAGCATGTTTTCAGCATTGGCATATGTATCCTGAAACCAAGACCCAACGAAATCAGACCACCGAAAACAAATATCTCAGGAATACGCAACACAAAACCTAAAAGAACGTACAACGTCAATGTCTGAAGTTATTCCAGCTAATTGACAGAAGGCTTGCATCGGAGCAGTCAGGAAGTATGTAAATTGGCCTCCATTACACACAGATTCTGCACCAGGCATTGCCGATGTTATCCTAGGAGAAATAAGTAAGGCAGCTGGCTCTCCCTTCTCTGCATTATGTATGGCCTGGTAATCATACAAGCAAATGATAATTCGCTCAAGGAAATTTGTTCTGCTTATTATTTCAAACAGAATGGCGAAGGAAACACTTCAAGAAATTAGAATCCACTATCATTTGTAATCCTGATTTTGAGATAAAACGGGTTGTTATAGAAAAAACTTGTTCTAGATACCTTTTAACTAATCCATTATCAGTTCTAATATAACTATGTGCAAGGAAAAAAGGAGCCAAAGAAATAAGAAGTCCACAGGATGGCTTTACAGGCTACTGACAAGGGCAAGTTTGAGTGTTTACTGTATGAAGGTATGGCTATATATTTTAAGTATCAACAGAAAGAGATCCATAATACCAAGCTGACTAGTACTAGAAACCAACCTTCTAAGTTCAGACTATGTTATGCATGAGCTATATACACATTTAGTCCCACATCTTGCATCGCCCGAGCGTTTTAGTCCCACATCTTGCAAAGTGAGCAATAATAATCCCACAACTTGCATTCCTGAAGCATTTTAGTCCAGTTTAATTAAATTTCAATAAGTTTGCTTAAATTCGTCCAGCTATGGCGTTACAATTTTTTCAAAATAAGCCCTCTATCTTTTTTCTATGGCATTTGTGTCCATGGTACGAACTGAAAGATGGACCCATTTGTCAGTAGACTATAGATAAAATAGTTAAAACTATAAGCAAGTATTGGGATTTAACCCCGGTACCTTCCTGTGCCTACTCAACCGCACAAACCACTATGCCAACTGATGCTATATGATACATTTGAGAACGTAGTTTATTTATATAGTATAAAAGCACACACGTACGTAAAAATAATTGTATCAACCGTCAACATAATTTTATGCATCGTCTATATCCAATCATCTTGTCATGTGGAGGCCTTTATTTCAAGCGTTTAAAAAATACAATTTAAAGTATAAAAACACCTTCAAAATATATGTATATGTGGGCAATGATGCAAGCTTTTCCTATGTAGCCTAGAACATAAATTATTTTGGATTAAAAATTTGCATTTTTTTTATTTTTTCACAACTGTAGAATACGTATTTTTGAATTTCTAAAATAAAAGCTTACATGTAGCCTAGGTGTATACACTCAATCGAGCTTCATTTTCCTACGTGTGTGTTATTCTTTTTGTATTTTATGTTCGTGTGAGCTGTCTAGAGCTAGCTAGCGTGACTAAGCCATTTAGAACTAACTAGTATGATTGAAAGCTAACGTTTTCTTCACGTGCTTAACGTCCGTGAGAGTGTGTGTGTAGGTGAGTTAGGGCTCATCATTCTCAAAATAATGAATAATAGACTACCGCTCTTCAATTTATCATGATTTCTTGTGTGCTTTAGTGGCAAGCATGATTCTTTAGAAGAGCACGTCGTGAGTTCAAATCCCCCACTCCACATAAAGATTTTCTTATTTGTTATCTTGTTTGTACAACCACTGACAGGTGGGGCCTTCCTATCAGGCCGTAACAAGGGTCGCAAGCGGCAGAGAAAAATACGCAGGGGTCATTTGCAAAAACTACAATGCCACATGTCAGTTTTAGAATGAGTGTGAACAAATTCGGTCAAAATCATAGAAATTCGATCAAAATAGACTAAAATGCTCTTGGGTTGCAAGTTGCGGGACTAATCTTGCTCACTTTACAAGATGTGGGACTAAAACGCTCTCAGGGTGCAAGTTGTGGGACTAAAAATGTATATACCTCTACCTTTTAACTAATCCATTATCAGTTCTAATATAACTATGTGCAAGGAAAAAAGGAGCCAAAGAAATAAGAAGTCCACAGGATGGCTTTACAGGCTACTGACAAGGGCAAGTTTGAGTGTTTACTGTATGAAGGTATGGCTATATATTTTAAGTATCAACAGAGAGAGATCCATAATACCAAGCTGACTAGTACTAGAAACCAACCTTCTAAGTTCAGACTATGTTATGCATCACAGATGACCAACTAACAGGCTGATAACCATCTTAATCCTTGTTTAGTGATTTAAAGATCAAGAAGACATGAATCTGTGAGCCCCATTGTACAAAAATGCCAACTTAAGTATAGAGATGATTCCGCTTGGAAAACAAGCGAGTATCTGTTCCTTCAAATTGAATGAATACAATGAATCATGATGTGAACTAGAGAGAAAGATACATACATACAGTCTGGTAGTTAAAGAAACAGCTGAAAGCTCACGCATCATGGTAACGTTTTATTCTACTACCAAGCCAAGATTAAGTTCTGACAAACCTGCCTTGAATGCATGGCTATTTTCACTGTCGATTACAAGGAAAAGTGGATATCTTGTAAATGGTATCAGGTCTTCTGGATAAAGATTGTTTGGACCTGACAAAATTATAATCTTGTCAGCATGACAAAAATAGGCTATCCATCCTCAAAAAGTAAGATATGATTTCACAATCTAGTCCCACCAATCTAACAAACCATAACAAGAGGACTTAATTGATAACTGACATTGCCATGAGATATAGTTGGTAAAACAGTCAAATGAGAAAGCAGGATCATACCGCCACTTCCACGAGGACCAAGCCATAGATGACTATCTGAACTGGTATGTGAATTCGGCTTATTGATGGAGAAAGTAGAAGCAGGCCTTGCACTTGATGAGGAGCTAGATGCATACTTTTGAAAAGCATTCTGGTCAGCAAAGCCTGGAAGTGTAATGGTGGAAGTTAGAAGAGAAACCTAATTAAAACAAGAGTGCAACATATATTAGAATGCCGGATAAAAAAGGAACCTGATGCTGATATATAAATGAGCAAAATGCTATCTTGAGAAAGCTCCTCGCAGATTGTGGCAAGAACCTGCGCAATTGCCATTCATTAACAGGATTCCAGATTCCGAAGATTCTGGTGGCCAAAATAGATAAAAGATACTATGCAGATCAAAATTATATGTTGCTGTCCATGTGACTTGGAGTGTGTGTCTCACAAGATGTAGTAATATATTAATTTCTAAATTATTATTAGCAATTTGTCTGAAAGTCAGAACATCTCCATGTGCAATTGGCAATTTGGCAGTGCAGGTGCTCAAAATTCTGATGTTCATTTCTGCTAACCATGTATAACATCACTATGCCTATTTACAAGATGTGTTCTGAACACAATATTACCAGTGAATGTGCTATCGGCAATTATTGGCAGTTAACGCGCGTTTAGGGAATGCCTTTATTCACAACTGAGGTATTTAATTCCGATTTCATTTTATTCTTGTAAAAGGAGAGAAGGTATACACTCCTATGCACATTGGTATATCATATGAAACTTCAAACAGAGAAATATTAAATATACTACACGGACTGCAGCAAATAACTAAACTGGTAAAGCAGAACTGCAGCATTGCAGATCTGAAAATCATATAATTTCCATCAGTAACACAGCATAATGAACACATCACAAAATACATGTATCCCAGGGTTGAAACTGCACAAAAGAAGCCTAAGAACACAACCAGCTCATAGTGAGGAGCAAAGGCCGCCTGCTAACCATGTTGCAGTAAGAATGCAGGAAATCATCCCTTCATACTCTACTTATTTTTTAACCGATTCTATTTAAGTTGTGCTCAGTTCAACACAATTTATCATCACTTTATTTTATTGCATATCAACAACATGTACTCTATCGTTTCTTACGTCGACAACACAAACAAGTCAAGAAGGCACATTATCAACATCCAGTCTGCCAAATGGTAGGCATGATGCATCTTTATCGATTTATACAATACTGCAATTTCCATGAAAAGAATATGTGATTATACCAGTATTACGCATGCCTCGTACAGAATGCAAAATCTGAACTAAGGGGGATAGAAAAACAATTGAGAAGCTACCTACCGCTATAAGATGAGACACTGTAGGGTGATATATAATTGCTTTTTGAGGATTTGAAGGAAGACTTCCATCAGACATTTCTGTAGAAAGGTGAATATCGATCAGACCAGAGGGTCCACTCTGATCACTCATAGTTCCATTTTCCGTAAGTTCTTTAACAGCTATTTGATAAGACCCTGTGGGCTCCCATTCTAAACACTGTAGCATTCTGAATGTGTCTAAAGTTAGCTCTGTGAACTTGACCTGCATTGCACATGACAAAATTCTGTGAGGGGCATTCTCAGCTGATCAACAGAGAATTAAAAATAAGCTAGAACCAGATGAATAATTAAAATACTGATGAAGGGGGGTATATATAAGTAACCTCGTTTCGACGATAACTTGTTAATACAGCTTCCTTCAGTTTCAGTACTCTTTTCGAATGGAATCTTGCTATAGATGCAAGGTTCGATGCATAAGAATCAAACAAATTGTCATATCTAAGTGATCTAGATCCCTTGTATGCTCCATCAGCTTTCAAGAATCTCTCAAGCTCTTGAAGCACTTGTTTCCATTCCTTGAAGTTGGTTTTCTAAGAAGAGGTCCAGCGTAAGTTATGATGGAAGAATTAAATGATAAGCAAAACAGGCTTGAAATGTCCTAGCATACTGAAATGGACAAAAACTGAAACCCGGTTCTGGTAAATAAGTGGCTAACACGCAAACAAAGTCCACCGTGCTTTCTTGTAGGCATATAGCAATAAAATATTCGCTAGTCTCCCCCTCATGCATAGGTCCATTGATGTGTTTGCTCCGTTCCAAATATACATAATTACATGTATCAGTGCTTGTAAAATTGGCTAATGTATGCAACCCAACCATCGTCCACAGGTAACCCCAAATTTACAAATCCTAATTAAGGATACGAACTAAGAACACACTACTTGACAGGCTGAGATCACCAGGCACTCCAACACCAGATAACAAGAACAATATCAGCTCAAACTCTCTCTCGTTATGATCAGCAAAAGAAAAGTGTCAGGCGACCACAAAGGATTGACACAGTAACTCAAACTGAATTGCACAACAACAAAAACCACAAAGGATTGAGTAGCAGCATCTTCTGGCAAAGCAACTGACGAACACCGTTTGGGGAGAAAAAAGAACATACTACTTAGTACATTCGTTCGCTAATACCTAAACGCGTCATTGGCTCCCCAATTCGAATTCGAATTCGAAGCACACAGAGGAGAAAAGCTGCCTTACGGGATAGGCCGACTTGGACTCCTGGACGAGCGAGCGCAGGCGTCCGGCGAGGTGGTCCACCGCCTCGGCTCGGCGCATGAGCATGGCGACGACGAGGAAGCGGGCGATGAAGCGCAGCTCCTTGTAGCGGATCAGGAGGCCCTGGTGCTTCCCTCCTCCTCCCGCAGAGGCGGAGGCGGAGCCTGAGGCGGGGGCTGCGAAGTAGCCCCGGCTGTAGATGGCCTCGTAGAAGACGTATGCGCCGACGAGCGAGCGCGGCTCGGCGGTGCGGAGGTAGCGCGCGTAGTAGAGCTGGCCGATCCGCGAGGCGACCTCGCCGATCTCCCAGCGGCGCAGCCCGGCGGCGACGAGGTCCCGGCGCCGGTCCTGCTGCAGGCGCCAGAGGCGCGTGTAGGCCTTGAAGGCCTTGCGGCTGTGGTGGTCCCCGCCGCCGTAGAGCGGCAGGTCCCGCGCGCGCGCGAACTTGCGGTCCGCGGCCTCCGCCAGCGCCTTGAACTCCCTGTACGCGCCGGAGGCCTCGCCGTCGGTCATCGCCGGCGACGAGGCGGGGCTCCGCCTCGCCGTGTCCCGCCCTCTCTCCCCTCTGGATTCGGGCGGCGAGTGGGCGGAGGAGGAGGTGTCGAGGCGTGAGATGGCGACGGTGGAGAGAGAAAGAGAGAGAGAGTAATAAAAGGGAAGTTCGTTCGAGAAGAGATAAAAAGCGGAGGGGGGGTGAGCTGTTACTCTGTAAAACCGCTGTCATCTCATCTGGGTCATTAATTGGGCTCTTATGGGTCAATCATTCGAGCTTTGTTTAATGGCCTCCTCTCCTCTCTCTCTCTCTCTCTCCGTCACTCCGCAGCGCAGTCCACAGTGCGGGATCCATTTTTCGTTTTGGACAGCGATAGTCTACGCCCATCCCGTTGGGTTCTGCGTACAAGTCAGTGTGGGAACTGGGAACCATGTCACCGCCGTTGAGGAAGTCGCGCTGCTTGACCGAGGTGAAAGCGAAAAGGATACGCAGTGGCAGACAGAGGGAAACAAATGCAGCAGCAGGTTGGACCCAAAAGGTACGGCGAATTGACTCGCGACTGGGTCTGTCAGACAATGTTTAGTCGTCTTCCACTTGATTCGTTGTGGATCTTCCCTGGAGAACAATTAGTACTGTACCGACGGAATTCAATGTGAGGGAGAGCGAAATTTTTATTCCCTCTGTTTTAAAATATATTTAGACCATCTTTTAGTGTGTACTAATGTCTAGATATATTATTTTCAAAAGCTAAAACAACTTATATTATGAAATGGAGGGAGTAGTTGTCAATTAGAAAATCTTCAGCGGGCAGGCCAGGGACTTGTTCGAATGGGTTTGGGTCGGTCCATGGATAGGAAGATGGGTACTGTTCTGTCTTGGCATGTTCGGCGGGTATCCAACGGCACGACCTATTGGCCTCTCAGGCTATTTTGATCAGTTTTTCCTAAAATGACATATATATGTATGAAAATAACAAAAAACAACAAATTCACTGCCAAGCAAATTACCGCTAATTAGCATATCGCCGACTTCAAACACGCCATGATACCGAATCATAGTGCAAAATAACACAAATTGCATGTATAATGCATAAATGAACAGAGATCATCGGAGAGATCATGCTTGGCGTTTGCGGATGTCATTTTGGTTCTTCTCAAACCAAACCCTTTTGAGCCGGTTTCAAGATGATCACATCTACCATAATGAGTTTGGTCTCCTCGGGGACCTCAGCCATGAGTTTGGCATCGGCCTCTGACATGGGTATGACCTATCAGGTCTCTATGATTAGTTACCCTAATCGCATAAAAGCGTCAATCTAAAGATCTCTCTTTGTGAGGTCAAGTAAGCTTTCAATGGTGGCATCTTTCTCCTAGTGTCGCCCCTCCCCCCTCTTGACATTTGCCTCCTTCTCGGCGATCAGTCTCTTTAATGAATCTTGTGGAATTGTGGCCCCTTGGTCGAATGGCAAGGCCATTGTTTGAGATATCATACTTGGTCTATCCTCACGAAGATCAGTGACTGATGATTCACTCTCACACTTCTTTGAGCCATCAAGACTCTTTTGGTAAGGCGCAAAACTCGCTTCCCACTTCAGACATTTCTTGATCATCATCCAACAATTGTTCAACGTGAATGGCTTGTTGTCCTGCTTCTCTTTCAAGTACTCCATAGCTTGAGTGACCTACACAAAGCATGAGAATCCACAAAATATTCTACATATGCAATGTATGTAAACCAAAATGAACGAGATATTACCATGTCCCCAAGGCCGATGTCGCTCATGGGCTGAGCCTCCACATGCTCATGTGCACGGCAAAATTTGTTCCCTCCGCATTCATGAAACTCCATCTATTTTGAAGAGAGAGGTCATTTCGATCACTATGGATATGATAGGGCTTGAACTTCTTGCGCTCATGGAAATACTTGCCAATCAGATGTCTATATGTTGCTCCTTTTTGCTCGATGCTACAAATTTTGCATGTCTTCTTCAACCAGGCATAGGGGCAGACTCTCGGTATTTCGAGATTGTGTATTCAAGATTTCAAATGCTACTAATTCTTTTTTCCGGTCTAAAGTCTAGTTTTTGGCATATATAATTGAAGGGTTTTCGCAGCATAGTAAATCAAAAAAATTCCTACAGATGCGAACAAGAAAGCCAAGATCTAATCTAGGAGATGTAATCAATGAGAGAGATTGATGAGATCTTCATACCCTTGAAGAAATCAAGAGTGAAACGCTCAATGTAACGTGGTTGACGTAGTCGTCGCCGCCTCCTCCTCGCGATCCGATCCGATCCCACGCCGCAAGTGGCGGCGCCCGAGAGATGCACACGCATTTGGCGTCTCCTCCTTTCCTTGGTCCAGCAAGTATGGTGGAGAGATAGATTGGATCTGCAGCACGACGGCGTGGTGCTTATGGTGGAGAGTTTCTGCGGCAGGGCTTCGCCTACGCGCAGTCGCGAGAGAGAGAGGTGGAGGGGCAGCAGTAGGACGACGGCTAGGGTTGGAGGAGTAGGGGAGGCTGCTCCCCTGCCCTCCTTATATAGGGGGCTGGCCGGCCCCCTTGACCCCTCCTCCAAGCCCTAGGGCAACGGCCCAAGGGGTAGAGTAGGGGGCAAGTCTCCCCCCCCCTCTTCTAGAAGGTCCCTTAGGGTTTCCCCTAGGGCTGGCCGGCTGGGCCTTAGGGCCTTGTGCCCCTATCCCAAAGTGGCCAGGGCACTTCCCCTTAGGCCCACGTAGGCCTCAGACAAGTGGGCCCACGTTGGTCCCACTCCGGAACCTTCTAGAACCTTCCGGTACAATATCGATAAACTTCGAAGCGATTCCGAAATCCAAAAACTGTTTTCCTTTATATGAATCTCATTCTCCGGACCACTTCGGAACCTCTCGTGATGTCCTAGGTCTCATCCGAGACTCCGAACAAAAACTCATAAACCAATTATCCATTCTATCCTAGCGTCGATGCACGTTAAGTGTGTGACCCTACGGGTTTGAGAATGTGCAGACATGATCTTCTATCAATAATCAACAGCTGGATCTGGAAACCCATATTGACTCCCACATATTCATCGATGATCATATCGGATGAACCACGATGCCAGGATTCAATTAATCCCATATATGTATTCCCTTCGTCACGCGATATTTTACTTGCCCGAGATTCGATCGTTGGTATCGGCATACCTAGTTCAATCTCGTTCACAGCAAGTACTTTACTCGCTCAGAATCCGATATCACTTTGTGATTAACTCCTTAACCACGTGCTTGCAAGCGGTGTTGATATCGACACGAGTGGGCCCGAAGTATATCTCTCCGACTCGGGAGGGACAAATTCCATCTCGATACATACAACCCAACAAGTACTTTCCGATCACCTGAGAGACACCTTTATGATCACCCTCACATAGGATGACGTTTGATGACATCAAAGCTTTCTTCCGATACCAGGGAGTTGTATTATCTTATGGTCTAAGGAATACAATACTTGACATAGGAAAAAGCTTCGCAAATATGAAAACGATGACACGATCTAATTGCTCTGCTTAATTTGGGTATGTCCATCATATCATTCTCCTAATGACATGATCTCATATTAATCGACAACTCATGTCTATGGTTAGAAAACCTTAACCATCATTAATCAATGCGCTAGTCCATATAGGCGTACTAGGGATTGTTCATAAACCACACAAGTATCAAAGTTTCCGCTTAATACAATTCTAGCATGGAATATAAACTTTATCATGAACAAGAATTATAATAATAACATTTTTATTATTGCCTCTAGGGCATAATTCCAACAGTCTCCCACTTGCACTAGAGTCAATAATCTAGTTTACATCTGGCAATAATCTAACACCCATGGCATTAAGGTGCTGATCATGTTTTGCTCGTGGAAGAGGTTTAGTCAATGGATCTGCGACATTCAGATACGTATGTACTTTGCTAATTTTCAGATCTCCATCTGCTATATAATCTCGAATTATATGAAAACGGCGGTTGATGTGCTTGGTCTTTGGATGATATCTTGGTTCCTTAGTCAGTGCTATAGCGCCAGTGTTGTCGCACAATATCTCCAGTGGGTTCAAGGCACTTGGAACCACACCAAGCTCAGTGATAAAGTTCCTGATCCAAACTCCTTCACTTGACGCTTCTGAAGCGGCCATGTATTCCGCTTCTGTTGTAGATCCCGCGATCACGCTTTGCTTGCATCTTCTCCAGCTCACATCTCCACCATTCAAAATATAAACGTATCCTGTCTGAGATTTAGAATCATCCGGGTCGGTGTCGAAACTAGCGTCGATGTAACCTTTTACGACGAGCTGCTCATCACCTCCATAGACCAAGAACATTTCTTTAGTCCTATTTAAATACTTTAGGATGTTCTTTACGGTTGTCCAGTGTTCCACTCCTGGATCACTTTGGTATCTTCTCGTCAAACTAAGAGCATTGGACACATCCGGTCTAGTACATAGCATGGCATACATGATAGAACCTATGGCCGAGGCGTATGGCACTTTGCCCGTAGTATCTCTATCATTTACCGTAGCTGGACACTGAGCCTTGCTCAATATCTTACCTGACAACATGGGCAATGAACCTTTCTTTGCTTTATCCATTCTGAACCTTTTCAGAACTTTATCTAGATATGTACTTTGGCTTAAAGCTATTAGGCGTCTTTGTCTATCTCTATAGATTTTAATGCCTAATATATAAGCAGCTTCTCCTAGGTCTTTTATTGAAAAACATTTATTCAAATAACTCTTCACGTCGTTAAGCATACCAATGTCATTTCCAATAATCAATATGTCATCCACATATAGTACTAAAAATGTCACCGAGCTCCCACTCACTTTCTTGTAGATACAAGCTTTGTAGCAATTTGGAACAAATCCAAACCTCTTAATCACTTGATCAAAACGAAGGTTCCAACTCCGAGATGCTTGCTTCGGTCCATAAATGGAACGCTGAAGTTTGCAAACCTTATTAGCATCCTTAGGATCGACAAAACCTTCGGGCTGCATCACATACACCTCTTCATCAATGTTTCCATTGAGGAACGCAATCTTGACATCCATCTGCCATATTTCATAATCATGAAATGCAGCAATTGCTAATAAAATCCGAATGGACTTAAACATCGCTACGGGAGAGAAAGTCTCATCGTAGTCAACACCTTGAACTTGCCGAAACCATTTTGCGACAAGACGAGCTTTATAGACACTAACATTACCATACGCGTCCATTTTATTCTTAAAAATCCACTTGCACTCAACGGCCTTACGGTCGCTAGGAGGGTCCACCAAAGTGAAGGGTTTCGCAGCATAGTAAATCGAAAAAATTCTACGGATGCGAACGGGGAAGCCAAGATCTAATCTAGGAGATGCAAACAATGAGGGGGGATAGATGAGATCTTCATACCCTTGAAGAAATCGCACAGCGGAACGTTCAACGGAACGTGGTTGATGTAGTCGTACTAGCCTTCTCCTCCACACGATCTGATCCGATCCAACGCCGCAAGTGGTGACGCCTCCGAGAGATGCACACGTATGGCACCTCGACGTCTCCTTCTTCCTAGGTCCAGCAAGTGGGGTGGAGAGATAGATTGGATCTACAACACGACGGCGTGGTGCAAAGGTGGAGAGTTTTGGCAGGCTTCGCCACGCTGTGGTCGGAGAGAGAGGAGGGTAGCAACTAGGCGGCTAGGGTTTGAGGAGGTGTGGGGGGAGGGTGCGCCCCTGCCCTCTTTATATAGAGGGATGGTCGGCTTCCCTTGCCCCTCCTCCAAACCCTAGGGTTGGCGGCCACATGGGGTGGAGTGGGGGGCAAGTTTCCCCCCCCCCTTCTAGAAGCTCTCCCTAGGGTTTCCCCTAGGGCTTGGCCGGCTGGGCCTATGGGGCCTTATGCCCCTGGCCCAATGCGGCCAGGGCACTCCCTCGTAGGCCCATGCCCCCTCCCGACAAGTGGGGCCACGTTGGTCCCACTCCGGGAGCTTCTAGAACCTTCCGGTACAATACCGAACATTCCGAAACAATTCCGAAATCCAAAAACTGCTTTCCCTTATATGAATCTTATTCTCCTGACCATTCCGGAACCTCTCGTGATGTCCTGGATATCATCCGATACTCCGAACAAAAACTCATAAACCAATTATCCATTCTATCCTAGCGTCGAGACACGTTAAGTGTGTGACCCTACGGGTTCGAGAATATGCAGACATGATCTTCTATCAATAATCAACAGTGGGGTCTGGAAAGCCATATTTACTCCCACATATTCATCGATGATCATATCGGATGAACCACGATGCCAGGATTCAATTAATCCCATATATATATATATATTCCCTTCGTCGCGCGATATTTTACTCGCCCGAGATTCGATCGTCGGTATCGGCATACCTAGTTCAATCTCATTCACAACAAGTACTTTACTCGTTCCGTAATCCGATATCACTTTGTGATTAACTCCTTAACCACGTGCTTGCAAGCGGTGTTGATATCGATTACCGAGTGGGCCCGAAGTATATCTCTCCGACTCAGGAGGGACAAATTCCATCTCGATACATACAACCCAACAAGTACTTTTCGATCACCTGAGAGACACCTTTATGATCACCCTCACATAGGATGACGTTTGATGACATCAAAGCTTTCTTCCGATACCAAGGAGTTGTATTATCTTATGGTCTAAGGAATACAATACTTGACATAGGAAAAAGCTTCGCAAATATGAAAACGATGACACGATCTAATTGCTCTGCTTAATTTGGGTCTGTCCATCATATCATTCTCCTAACGACATGATCTCATATTAATCGACAACTCATGTCTATGGTTAGGAAACCTTAACCATCATTAATCAATGAGCTAGTCCATATAGGCGTACTAGGGACACGGTGTTGTTCATAAACCACACAAGTATCAAAGTTTCCGCTTAATACAATTCTAGCATGGAATATAAACTTTATCATGAACAAGAATTATAATAATAACATCTTTATTATTGCCTCTAGGGCATAATTCCAACAATAATCGATTATAGCATTATATAATCTGAATTGTATATACACCGATTCATAGAAGATATCATAACTAGAAATTGTTCTAACATATACGAGTATACCGTGTCAGATAAGCAACATCCTAAGCATATAGGACAAAAAATGGCAAAATATATTAGCTAGAAAAGCTTACAAATTATAGGATAACTCTCCGATGATTGAATACTTGAAAACAACTAATAATGTCGTCATACTTAACTTGCAAGAATTCCATTTTAATGAATATAACAAACAATCATTACAGGCCTCAAATATTGGAAATTAGAGATTGGGAGGGAGCCGGCCTACAACACTGCAGTTCAGCAACAACGACAAGAGGAGGAAAATGGACAGGAGGAGGCGAGCTTGGCAGTCGACCCTATCAGTGAGATGAGAAACTCGATGGCCTGAGTAGCAGTCCGGCGCCCGCCGAGCATGGAGGGAGCGGGAGGAGAAGCGGCGGCCGTCAGTCATGCCTGGTTTATGGCACAGTCTTCTGGACGTGTTGGGGAATCGGGAACGAGGAGACGACGAACGATGGAGCTAATCTAAACTACCAAACGGATTGTTTGATTGTGTCTCGTGCGATTGACGGAACTATACCTAATTGGATACACAGAGTACCAGAAAAGAGACAAGATAATAGGTATGTGGGATCTTAGGTTGCATATTCTATCCCCTCTCCTGTTTCCCATTTTCTTCACATATATACGTTTGAATATACCTAGTTTTTTGCTAAAATCTTTGGGTATTCAACCAAATACCCATGAACTGAAGTGATCCCGCCCCTTGTGAACCCCATTGCGAGTTCTTCATTATTGATCACTATGTTACACATGTCGGAAATGCTACTCTTGTGTTGTACCAATTGGTATCACTTGTTTGTACTAATCATTTTTACTTCATAGTCAAATGTATAAATAGTAGAGTTGACTATTATTTAATGTTCTTGTTCAGTAACATACCTATTTACTATTTTCTTCGTCCTGAATTAGATGTCATAGATTTATCTAGATTCCTATGCATTTAGATATAATGTGTATAGATACATGCTAATGTAGACAAATCTATGACATCTAATTTAGGAGAGAGAAAGTATAATATTTTGTTATTTATTATCACAAATATAATTTTTTGTGCTAAACTAGAGCCGTATTTTATCATAAAAAGTTATATTTTTGTTTAAGTTTGAGAAGTTCACACAATTATTTTTATTATAGTGCATTTCTACTCAAATCTAAAAAAACAGAAGTATCATAGTACTCTAAGTATATATTTGAGCCTATTGTATAATATTTTTTATATCATGTATGAAGTCTCTCCAATTTAGGTGAAACTTAACTGAGACTATCGAGAGAAGTGTATGAGGTCTCAATAAGTAAGTTCCTGGAATCGTCTCCTCTGCTCTGACTTGTGTTATTAAGTTTAATATCCTTCAAAATCTAACCAACAGATTTTGGATGCATATTTTCAAGGTATTATGTGTTGTTGTTTATGTTCCCAAAAATCACAGTGCAGAAAGTATCGTCCCATTAAACACATGGGTGCAGAGAGAGGTAGGTTCAGTGAGCAAACACCAACATTGTCGTCCTATTATAGCTTGACTAAAAAATCCATATTTTTGAAACCTATACCACCCATATCCTTCGGCAAAGATAACCAAGTCCAAGATCTTCGGTGCATCTTCCGGTGTCCATTCTCCATCGCCACCACTAATCGGCGATGGTTCACCTCATTTTTTCACACGTTGCAACTGGAAGTTGGAGATAACTCATCACATAGGACTAGGGTAGAAGGCCCTCCACGTCTCACTCGCCAGAGGTTGCGCAAGTCAAGGAAGAATGTCCCAGTATACAGCAGGAGAATCAATACCTGATATACCTTAGTGACCTATCTTTTATGCGAATACAATGAGCAAAGGCTCTATCATAAATTCTTACTGACACTACGTACATTTGACATTTGGTTATACACTTTGTTGGACTCATACACTCTACCAAGTTATTTAGATATGTTTGGATAGTACACTATGGAAACACGTTGTATAACAATGGGAAAGAATGTATACATCAAGTAATGTGATACTTTTGGTTTTCTTTGATTTATGTTGCAATGCATTCTAAGGAATGTTTATATAATCATCTCCACCTAAAAATTTGAGAAATTTCAACTTAGGTTTAATACAAAAACTATATATTTGGGATGATTATTAATAAAACGTTATATCAATATATATGTGTGTAATAGAGCATGACTAATACTACTTATACCCGAAAAACTTATAAGCAATACAGTATATCAAACATCGTGTCCAGATGAAATAAACTATGTATAGCTATATGATAAACTACGATGTAAAAAATGTTCAATATAAATAGGGGAGAACAATCGATTTCAAAAACGTTTTGGATGATACTCGTTTACCAAAGCTTGTCTATGTACACTTGGCTTTAGATGCCACAAATCATGTATATAACTGATACGTTGGAAACGTATCTATAATTTTTGATGCTTCATGCTTGTTTAGTATCTATTTTGTTTTACTTGTCTACACTTTGAGGTGCTTTTTACATGTTTTCTGGTATTAAACTATTAACAAGTTGACACAGTGTCAGTTGCTTGTTTTCTGCTATTTTTGGTTTTATAAAAGTTAGTAAAAAAATATTCTCGGAATTGGACGGTACAAATGTTAAAGTCAATTACTTTCCGTGGGGAACAAGAATCCAGAAGACGAGACAGAGACGCAAGCCAGGGCGCCCAGACCCCCCTAGGCGTGGGTGGGCCCTGCCCCGCGCCTGTGTAGGGTTTGGAGCATCTGGCCACCTCCTCGGCCTCCCCCCTTCGTCTATAAGAAGCCCTCGATGCAGAAACCCTAAGTACCCTATCAAATCTCCATGAAATCGTTGGTAGCCGCCGCCACCATCGTCCCTAGATCGGGGGGATCTAAAGTTCTTCCCGGCACTCTGCCGGAGGGGAGATCATCCCGGAGGCCTTCTCTCCGGTATAATGCGTGAGTAGTTCCACCTTAAACTATGGGTCCATGTAGTAGCTAGATGGTTGTATCTCCTTCTTTGTGCTTTCATGTATAGATCTCGTGAGCTTCGTTCATGATCAAGATCTAATCTATTTATAATCATGCATGTTGTGTTTGCGGGGATCCGATGGATATTGAGATTATTATGTTGGTTTGATTAATGGTTTTTTCTTTATGATTCTATCATGTCTGTGTTGTTTGTGATCTTGCATGCTCTTCGTTGTTAGTAGCTATCTTGGTCAAGTAGTTGCTAGTGACTCCAAGAGGGGGTATTTATGCTCGATAGTGGGTTCATGCCTCTAGTTTCCAAGGGAAGTGACAATAATCTCTTCGGTTGTAGATGTGTAAACAACAGTCTCTTGTTCATGGAACATGTGGACTGTTTACCTTACACACTTTGCTTAAAGCAGTTGTCTGTTGCTTGCAACTTAATACTGGAGGGGGTTCGGATGATAACCTGAAGGTGGACTTCTAGTCATAGATGCATTTGGATGGCCGTCTATGTATCTTGTTGTATTGCTCAATCATATCTCATAGGATCTTTCTGACTAGTAATTGCATTGTTATGCCTTGCTCAGTTCCTATCAATTGCCCTGCTCAATTTGTTTACCCTTCATGCCATGTTGTTTATCTAAGGAGAGCATCTCTAGTGAACTATGGACCCCGGTCCAATCTTTACCACTGATACATCTTCCACTGTTACTTGTTTACTTGCTGCAAACCATTACCTTCCATACTATATGTTTAATCCTTTATTACAACAAACCGGTGAGCTTGACAACCTCACTGATTCGTTGGGGCAAAGTCTTGAGTTTGTGTTGTGCAGATCTTCGCGTTGCTTGCAACACCTATGTGACATTTCCTTCCTCCTACTGGTTCGATAACCTCGGTTTCTTACTGAGGGAAACTTGCTGCTGTTGACGAGGATTGATCTCGTCAATGCCCATTGTTATGGACTTGAGTTTTGGAGAAGATGGGGATGCTGGAGATCGTGGAACATTAACAGACAAGAACCAGGGGACACGAGATTTACACACATTCAGGCCCCCGGAGGGAAAACCCTACTCCTATATAGAGATAGGCAGGTCTCGGACATAGATTGAGTCGGTTACAAGTTTAGGGTTTGCCCCCTTTTGAATATTATATCTTTTCTAGTCTTGCTCTCTAAGGATCTGAAGGCGTCATGGGCCCAGGCCACCCGAAAGTCTTCATGGGCTGGTGCATATTCTGTGGGCCTTCCTTGGGCTGGACCAGGTATGCTAAGGTCGTGTACCCGTAGGGTATAACCATGTCAGTTGTGCTGCTTCATAGCTTGCTCTTGGGATTTCCAACGAAGCGTCCCACGACAAGTGCTGGGCGCCATCAATAACTAGGTGAAATTGTAACCACTCTACATTTTTAAGTTTTGTTTGTACAATTAAAATAATAAATGATATGACATGTATGGTCAACAACATAAAATATGAAATCGTAAGAGTGATGCAGAATGAGATTACAATTGTTAACTTCAAAAATATAATATGGGAAACTATATGAGAAGGATTACATATTAACTTCGAGTTACAAAATTATTATACTAATTGGGCGTGCGAAGTACACATCTTAGAAGTATTTCAAAGTTCATTATTACAAATGATTTATATCAAATAGTTAAAGAGCACATGAGAGGTTAGATCTATATGAATATATATTTGTAAACAATTGTTTCCCCTTATAATTGATTCTACCATCTCTCTCCTCATTGTTTCATGTATATATACTATCGTAAGATCAATGTGTAAGGTTCATCGACACTACAATAAGATGAAACAAGTTTTATTTTTCAAATATTCAAAACCGGTTGCAATGTCATAATTATTTACCGATGATACATAACTTACTGTAAAATCTGTTTATCTATTGGGATGTTAGAACTTGGTTACACATAGTAGCACTGTCCGAGGATTTGAATGCTTGATGTTGATACGTTAAGACATTTCCTTCTCGATGAAGTTAGTTTGCTAGTATCTTCATGCCCGAACAAAAGTGTCTTGGTCAGGAACAAAGAAAGTCGAAGTTATGACCAAAACACCAAGGTCTATGCTTATAGGTGTGCTTCTGGATAGAGATTTCATATGCTTGAATTGAGATCCTACAACTATTTAATGATAAAGTGAATATTTTATATCAAGCAAACAATTTTACTGATTCTTGCACACAATGGAGGATTGACAAAACTCCAATCGACTAAAGCATAGAAGGGATCACATTAAACTTCATTTTGTGAGTGAAACCAGGGAGTCTGTTTGCACATTTTTTTCCTTTCTAACCGTCAACATTTTTCTTAGTTGTGCGATATGGATCCCACCGAGCCATGAACATGACTATGTGGTGGTGGGGGGCAAGGAATGGCGTGCTAGCACTGGAAGAGCAATGCATTTAGGAAATGTCGAGCAGAGAAAGAATAAGATCTGAGAAAAAATTCCATCGGGTCGTAGCATCTTTGTTTAGCGGCTAAACAAAAATTAACATAACTCTATTTCACCCTTATGCATGGAAAAGAAACATGAAAAAATCTTGAGGTTAGTAGGACCCTAGTAAGCTGCCATCCCGGCTATTGACTGGCACCGTCACCTGGCAGGTGCAGAGCTCTCATCTCCCGCGTTCCGGACACCTCCCGCCGAAGGTGCGGTCGATGATGCCGGGCCAGGACGCATGTGATCCACCTTCCAACGACTTGTGGCATATGCTAACCAGCCGCGGGGGAATCTCGCGCACGACCGTGTTGTGGGTCTGTCTCTCGGGAGAGGGGGCTTCGTTTCTATCGGGACGAGTGCCTTCTCTGGGCTCCATCGGACGGCGAGAAAGAATCGAGAAGGCGTGAATATCAATATGAGCCGAAAGATTTGGTAGCTCTTATTTACTCCAATATTTCCATGAGAGTTTTGCGAAGGAATGATCAAATACTCTCTTGTATTTAACTCTCTCTTCTTTTCATCAATTGGGTCCGCAGCCAGGTCTGCAGTCAGTCAGCAACGAATATTCTAAGTTTCTAAGAGCAAGTCCAGGAGGACCCCGATAGCCTCCCCGATACCGAGCATAGGGGAGAGAGAACGAGAAAACCCCCTCCAGCAGCTCCCCTACCGCCTCCCCGACGAATCCGCCTCCCCGACCCAGCCCCCCCACAACCCCTACGCATCGGGGCGACGGAGGCGTCCCCAATCCGTGGACGGGAGCAACCGCTCGCCCCTGGAAGGTTCCCTCCCGCCACCGGCCGCGCGAGATTGAAATCAGGTTCAACTCCTCCCCTTTTTTTTTCTCCAAATCGAGCTCGCAATAGGGCGGACAGGATGGGATGGAGCGGCTGCCATGGCGGGGCGGCTCTGTCCTTGGAAGACTCTCTCCCGCCGGCGCCAAGTAGAGTAGAGGGGAGGGGATGGAGCAGCCACGCCATGGCGAACTGGGAAGGAAGAAGGGCGCGCGGGAGAGGATGGAGATGGGGCAGCCTCGTGTGGAGAGGAAGGGGATGAGGCCAGGGAGAGGAAGAAGATGGGTGGAGAGGAGGCGTGCACGGAGAGGAAGGAGATGGGGCAGCCCGTGTGGCCATGATTTGCTCTTATCGCCATCTAATGTGCACGGTCCGGAGAGCTCGCGTGATCTAAATTTTTTTAGCTGTGATACTGTCCCTGCCATGCTACTGTCTTCTAATTTTTCTACTGGATGTTTGCTATGCAATGAACAAATGTTTCTTGTTTTTCACTGATATTGGTACAATATAGCTTGTTGTATTAGTTGTTGTTCAAATCTGTCAAATTAATGTCCAATTGCCCCATGCAAAATGCTGTCAACTTTTATCAATTTTAAGTCAAGTATATATTAATAAGATGATCTTACAATGTTGAGTATTGTTGCCTGCCATTTATTGTAAAATTCTTGTCAATTTTGTGATGTAGATTGATTTGATGGCGGATCCATCTAATGTTGATCTGAGTTCAATCTCGAAGGATGAGGTGTCTAACAAAAAACAGAAAAAGTTCTCTAGTTCTGCCTCTGGTTCATCTACTCCTAGTGCCAAGACAAGCAAGTTTGAAGATCCTGCTATGGATCCCAACATTGAAATTTGCCGATCCGAAACAAGACCGATTAGTAACAAGGAGGCAAGATCGCTCTGAGCTAAATTACTACATAGATGGCCTAAGGTACTACGTAAGCGTACGTAATTGAACAAGCTACATCCTATTTCGTAAAATTTGCATCGGCGATCAACTAGGTTTGCGTGAAATTAAGAGTGAACTTCTTTGTCTTGTTGGACATGAGATGAGACAATGTGTTGTATGAACTATTTCACATTTATCAACTATTTGATGTGTTGTATGAATTAATTTTTGTGTTATATGAACTATTTCCAAACAAATAATCGTTAATAAGTTAGTTATGAAATATTGGTAAAATATAGTAGAATGTGCTATAGGGGAGATGACATAGGGGAGCTGCTGGAGATAGACAAAATATAAGGGAGGAATCTTTTTAGGAAAAACCCCTACAGGGAGATATATGGAAATTTAGGGACTTGCTCTAACCACCACAACTGCCTCATACTCCTTAATTAAACAAAAGAGGAGCATTAGAGAATATATATACACCTGCTCTGAACCATTGCCCATTGAGCTGCCTCAATTGCCTAACTAACAGTACTAGCACACTATATTTTAAAGTACTGTATACTTTTTGAAAGATATCGAAAGGGGGCCTAGCTAAATTCTTGCACACGAGGGTCACAAAGAAACCCTCTGTAATCGATTAAAGTAGGCCGCTTTTGCTGCAACCATCATTCCCCTCCTGCCCGAACGAGCGAGCTGGCTTGCTGGAGTATTCAGCAATAGTGGTCGGTGCAGAGCAGTGCCTGCCCGTGCAATCATTCGGCGCCGAGGTCCACTCGTCTGGCCCGGACTCTTTATTTGCAAATCTTTGCCCTGAACGCTCACTCGCTGCTTGGAACAGGCTGGCGCCGCGGTGCCGCAACGGCAGGGTCGTTAACAAATCCGTTTGCGCAGGGAATCTCCTTCAAAGGCTGCTGCGGCGTGGAGATTAGGACAGGATTAGCTGAGCTAAAAAGACCGGCGGCGGCTTTACGGCGAAGATTCACGGTAAAGTCCACCTAAACTGCTGCTTGGCCTTGGTCCGCTGGTCCCTGGAGCCGTTGATCGTAGGAGTTGTTCGTGGGATAATACATATAATCACGACTTGGCATCTCTTGTTGCATGATCGACGCGTGTCTTCATAAACTCTCTCATCGACAACTTACGCAAGATCGATCCACCAGGACATAACCAGTTACCTCTCTTCCACATAACTGGTCTAGTTTATGAGCTGGAATTTCTTTGTTTCGCATAGATCGTATCCCAACAATTCCAACGAGTCGAACGATGGCTCGATGGCGAGTTGCACAACGCGGTGGTGGTCATCTCTGATGGCGAGAAGGGCTCGGGAGGTTGTTGGAGACGATGTTCTCGAACTCCCCTTGCTCAGGCGGGACCGAATCGGGGTAGTTGGGACTCATGCGAGTGGTCTATGGTGTTTTAGGTGCTTGGGATTGTATCCATGACGAGGGTATCGACCGGAATTCAATGCGTCTAGGGCAAGCTCACTATTGGCGGACGTGGCATTCCCAAGATGGTGTCTTCACTGAGAAATCGATTGAGAGAGAGAGAGAGAATGCACGAGTCCTCCAAAGACCTCGCTGCATGAAAAAAAAACGCTCCCTCCAGGGCGACGGGGGGAGCCAAACCCTATCCACCCCCCGCCGCCGCCTGATACCTCCTCCGCCGCCCGAGACGGCCGAAGCCGTGCACGCCACGGTGAAGGCGGGGTTCGTTCCTCGTCGCGCGCGCTCGGAGGAAGCGGCGCCTCGCAATGAGTGGTTTTCACGGCCATGTGAGAGCTTGGCGGTGGCCCTCGGCGGCAATGGCGGGCGTGGGCGGCGTGCTCGGGCGGCAGCTGGGGCCACAGGCTGGCCGGCCGTGGGTCTGGCGGCGTGCTCGGGAGGCCCGTCGTGGTCTGGCGTGCTCGGGAAGGCCGGGCGAGGCCGCGGAGGGCTGTCTGCCCCGCCCATGTCGGGTCTGGACCTCGGTCAGGCCCTTCAGTGCCGCTCTTGGTTGAAGATGGTGGGCGGCGAGGCCACGTCCATGGATCTCATGGCGGTGCTCTTGGCAGGTGGCCCGGCGTGGTCTGATGGCGGGCGAGGTGAAAGGATCGTATGGGCACCTAGAGGGGGGGGTGAATAGGTGCTACTTCAAATTTTCTTCTTTTTCAAATTAAGGTTTGACAATAAGGTAAATTCTCTAGATAATGCAACTACGGTGAATTTACCCATATGACAAAATGCAAGGGCTACCACAACACAAAGTAGTAACAAGTAATTAAGGTGCGGTAAAGGATAGAGATAACCGAAAAGTGGACGCGGAGACACAAGGATTTGTTTCCCGTAGTTCCTTCCTTTTGAGGGGAAGTACGTCTACGTTTGGAGAGGGGGTGTTTTCAAACCACCAACGCCACAAGAGGCCTCCCTTGTTCTCCGATGAATCTCACCCCAATGGGATCGATTCACCTTCCACTATATCGGCAAACTTCAAGGTGGAAGCCGGCACCGTTACAAGTTTGGGGCACACATCCACAACTTAATCGGAGGCTCCCAAATACAAGCAAGCTGTCAAAGCAATCAAAGACAAGCTTGTAAGAACAAAAACAAGAGCTAGGGTTTCCAACAAAACACTAGAGCAAAGGGGCCCTCAATGAAATGAGGGGGAAATGAAGATCTCTTTTGGTGAAGTAGTAGATCGGGGACTCCTCCTTCGATTCCCCAAAGATCAAGGACTTTGTGTGGTTGGATGATGAGATCTTGAGAATTTGAGTGGCTCCAATGGACTCCAATGGTGGGCAATGACTTTAATGAGCTGAGCAATTTGTCCCAAGGTAGGTGGAGGGGTATTTATACCCCTCCACGAAATATATGGTCGTTGGAGCATTAAATGACCGGTAGTACCGGTACTCAAGCGGTAGTACCGCTCGGTCCAGTACCGGACCAAGTACCGGTGGTGACCTTGTTCATCAGAATTCTTCAGTCTTGGGCGGTACCCCCTTGCGGTACTTGTTGGAATTATGCCCTAGAGGCAATAATAAAGATGATATTATTATAATTCTTGTTCATGATAAAGTTTATATTCCATGCTAGAATTGTATTAAGCGGAAACATTAATACTTGTGTGGTTTGTGAACAACACCGTGTCCCTGGTACGCCTCTAAGGACTAGCTCATTGATCAATGATGGTTAAGGTTTCCTAACCATAGACATGAGTTGTCAATTGATAATGAGATCATATCATTGGGAGAATGATATGATGGATGACCAAACTAAGCAAAGCAATTAGATCGTTTCATCGTGTTCATCTTTGCGAAGCTTTTCCTATGTCAAATATTGTATTCCTTAGACCATGAGATAATGCAACTCCCTGGTATCGGAAGAAAGCTTTGAGGTCATCAAACGTCATCCTATGAGACGGTGATCATAAAGGTGTCTCTCAGGTGATCGGAAAGTATCTGTTGGGTTGTATGTATCGAGATGGGATTTGTCCCTCCCAAGTCGGAGAGATACTTGGGCCCACTCGTAATCGATATCAATACCGCTTGCAAGCATGTGGTTAAGGAGTTAATCACAAAGTGATATCGGATTACGGAGCAGTAAAGTACTTGCGTGAGCGAGATTGAACTAGGTATGACGGTCGACGATCAAATCTCGGGCAAGTAAAATATCGCGAGACGAAGGGAATATATATATGGGATTGATTGAATCCACGGCATCGTGGTTCATCCGATATGATCATCGATGAATGTGTGGGAGTCAATATGGGTGCCTGCACCCGCTGTTGATTATTGATAGAAGATCATGTGCATATTCTCGAACCCGCAGGTCACACACTTAACGATCTCGACGCTAGGATAGATTGGATAATTGGTTTATGAATTTTTGTTGAGTCTCGGATGGGATCCGGGATATCACGAGAGGTTAGGAATGGTCCGAGAATAAGATTCATATCTGGCGGTGCAGTTTTTGGAGTTCAAATTGTTAGGATTAATTGTACCGGAAGCTTCTAGAACCTTCCGGAAGGGGACCAACGTGGCCCCACCTTCCGGGAGGGGGCATGGGCCTATGAGGGAGTGTCCTGGCCGCATTGGGCCAGGGTCACAAGGCCCCATAGGGCCCAGACGATTCTAGAGAGATTTGACTCGTTTAAATCTCGGGATAGAATTTCTAGATAAGGGAGAGTTTAAATCGTTTAAATCTAAAGATAGGATTTCTAGATAAGGGAGAGTTTAAATTGTTTAAACTAGAGATAGGCTTGGAGGAGGGCAGGGCCGCCCTCTATATATAGAGGTGGTGCGCCCTCCCCCACACACACCTTCCTCCAAGCCCTAGCAGCCTTGCTACCTTCCTCTCCTCCCGACTGTTTGTTTGTAGGCGAAGCCAAGATCGTAAATTCTCCACCATATACACCACGCGTCGTGTTGTAGATCCAATCTATCTCTCCACCATACTCGCTGGTCCGAGGAAGGAGGAGACGCCGAGGTCTTTGCGTGTGCATCTCACGGAGGCACCGCCACTTGTGGTGCTAGATCGGATCGGATCGCGAGGAGGAGCGAGTACGACTACATCACCCACGCTCGTTACGAGCGTTCATTGTGAGAATCTTCAAGGGTATGAAGATCTAATCCAATCTCTCTCGTTGTTTGCATCTCCTAGATTAGATCTTGGCTTTCCCTCTGCTCGCTCCGTAGAAAATTTTGATTTACTATCTTGAAACCCTTCAAGATTACCCCAAGCGGTAACCGGACGTAAGCGGTACTACCGGTTCGAAGTAGTATCGGTCCCAATACCGCTTGGCACTGACCAAAACGGAGAGGGAGGGTGCTAGTCAAGATGCATCTGACCGATGACGACCGCCTCAAGCGGTAATCAAGCTTGGCCAGCGTACTACCGGTTGGGCGGTAGTCTGCGCTCAAGTACCGGTGTCTTGACTAGTACTCACCCTTCTCTCTTTTGATCGGTGCCAACCAGTACTAGAACCGGTAGTACCGGTTGCAGGTCCGGTACTACCGGTTGACACAGAAGTTTCTGCAAAGGGAAAATGCTATGCCATGACTTGTGCCTTCTTTTATCAATCATGTGATAAACTTAGTACACGGTTAAATCGATAAGTGTATTGTTATCAAACATCAAAATCCGAGGGATAGAAAAATGCTCTTTCAATCTCCCCCTTTTTGGTGTTTGATGACAATACACTTTTGCAGGATGATTTTAACAATAGGCAAATGAGATTTGTAAAATAGAGAAGAGACTCCCGCTAGATGTGTAGAGACAAATCTCCCCCTCTATTTTACAAACCCAACATGGGTGCACAAGTATGGAAACTAGCATTTGAAGACATACCTTTGCACAAAACATGTGATGAGGAATATATAGACAATAGATATTGCATAACATCACAAGATGGATCCTGAAATAAACCACATAGTCGCATAAGATGGATCCAACCACATAGTTTCACACGACATAAACCACATAGTATCACACGACATAAACACATAGTAGTCTCACACATAGAATAGAGAAATCAAGTTCACAAGCAATAAAAGGATCAAAGAGAAGAGTGAGCTTGTGACTTCCCATGCAACACCGTGCCTAAGTGCAACTTCTCCCCTTTGGCATCAAGACGCAAAAGGGACAAGTCTTGAGCTACCGCCCAAAGGTCAATCATCATACTCCTCCTACTCATCCTCATCCTCAAGATCCTCCTCATCCTCATACGTGGGTGGGCGCGGCGAGGAAGAGACATCATCGTCCCCAACTTTTGTCTTTGAGAAATCCACCGATCCTCTGGAGTGATATTGTTCTCGGATCCCTCGGAGATGGTCAACCCTTGAGCAGACATGAGCTCCTTCTGACGAGCACAGGCTTTCTTTGCATACACGTGCGCCTCATACATACGCTCCTGGTTGTCAACCTGGAAGCAGAAGATCTTCTTGAGCTTGACCTCCATCCTTTTGGCCCAAGAGGGCTTGGCGTTCTTGCGACGAGAGACCTCATAGTCAGTGTCATGACCACTGTCAGCATGCTCAGAGTCATCCTCATCCTCCTCACCTGGCGCAACGCGAGGTTTAGCATGTACCTTGAGCTTGAGTGCCTTTGGCTTGTGCACAACAAGAGAGCGAGTGGAGAGCGTCCTAGCAACGACGGGGCACTTGGACACAATGAGGGCCATAATGTAAGGAGCAAAAGGTGGAACCCTCCGAGTGTGTGCAGCGGCAACCATCTCATTCCAAATGAAGTCTGTCACATCAAGAGTTTGGCCGGTTTCTCTGTTGAGGAACGTGTTGAACAGCAAGTCAACGGAGAACCCATGTATCTCGTCCTTGTTGCCCGCACGAGGAGCAACAGTCTCACGGAAAATGCGATGGAGAATGTCATATGTGGGTAGGAGATCCTTGATTTTGCCAGCAATCCCACGGCCTCGAATATACAAAGGTCGGGGAACATCCTTTTTGGAGGGATTCTCCCGCATGTGACAGCGGAAACCACATGGAACGTCACGGCCACGGTCCTCATACCCCAATATGGCAGAAAACTCCGCAAGCGTAGCCTCCTTGACAGCACCTTGAGTCATCCAGGTAATCTTCCGATTGCGGCCATTGTGGAAGTGTGCAGTGGCATAAAACTGGCAGATGAGTAGGGGATCATAGTCATCTTTGAAGCGCATAATGGGGAGCATACCAAGGTTTGAGCAGATTTCCTTAGCTTCACCAAAGTAGCCAGAGTTCTTGTCAATGTGTCCCAAGTCAATCCACTGCTGAGGCACCACCAGCTGGGTATTGGTCATAAGAACCTCATGATACACACGCTCTTGGAAGTCATCATAGAAAAGACTATCTGCCCTTAACGCGCTCCTGCTGTGGGAGTATGCATTGTCCAGTCGGAGAGCCCTAAACTCTGCCTCAGAGATGTCAGAGAGTGTCTTTGGCCCAGATGGCCTAGAGCTGAGACTCTTGGTACGCCCAGTAGAAGGGGGGCGAGAGGGAGGGGCTCTGCCACGCCCAGCTGAGCGCTTGGTAGCCCCTTCGCGACCCCCACGACCACCTCGATTGGTAGGCAACTTGGAACAGCGTCTTGGCTGGGGCATAACTTCTTCCTCAGACTCAGTCTCTTCCTCAACAATCTCACGGTCAGACTTGGAGCGCTTCCGTGCACCCCGAGAACCACCTGCATCTTTTGATCCACATCTTTACCATTTGGATTTTGTTCTAGATGAGTCTTTGTTGCCATGGGAGTAGGGGCTCCATTCAAATATTGCATTTTGAATCTCTTGAGCATATCTTGAGTATACTTGGCTTGATTGAAGAATGTTCCTCCTCTAACTTGCTTGATCTCAAAGCCAAGGAATACTTTCAACTCCCCCATCAAGGACATCCGGAACCTACTAGTCATAAGCTTTGAGAATTCATCATTAAAAGCTTTGTTAGAAGAGCCAAAGATAATATCATCAACATAGATTTGGCATACAAAAAGCTCCCCATTAACCCTCTTAGTAAAAAGAGTGGGATCGATTTTCCCAACCTCAAAGCCACGGTCAAACAATAACTCTCTAAGGTGCTCATACCACGTGCGTGGGGCTTGCTTGAGCCCATAGAGCGCCTTATCAAGTTTGTAGACATGGTTTGGGAAGTTGGGGTCCTCAAATCCCGGGGGTTGCTTGACATATACCAATTCATTCAAGGGACCATAAAGGAATGCACTTTCTACATCCATTTGTTGCAACTTAAAGTTATGATGTGCCGCATAAGCAAGAAGGATACGAATGGACTCAAGGCGAGCCACGGGTGCATAAGTCTCTCCATAATCAATGCCTTCAATTTGGGAATAACCTTGTGCAACCAATCTAGCCTTGTTCCTTACAATAATCCCATGCTCATCTTGCTTGTTCTTGAATATCCACTTTGTTCCAATAACATTGCGGCAATCCTTTGGCTTCTCAACTAACTTCCATACTTTGTTTCTCTCAAAGTTGTTGAGATCTTTGTGCATAGCTTCTAACCAATCCGAATCTTCAAGGGCTTCCCACACTTTCTTTGGTTCAATCATGGAAATGTGAGCTTGATGTTCACTGAACCTCTTCAATTGTGCTCGTGTGGAAATTCCTTTCCTTAAATCTCCAACAACATTTTGGAGAGTGTGGTCTCTTATTTCCAACATTCTTTCCTTTCTAGCTTCGCGACGAGCGTGGATATCCTCATTGTTTCTTGGAGGACCCTCTTCATCATTTTGATCCTCGTATTAACCATCAACTTGACCTTGGTCATTATTGGATTCATTCTCTATATTGGGAGGCACGGATTGACCTTGGTCTTGATCAAGTGTTCTTCTAGCCTCAACTTGAGCACCCCTCAAAACAGCTTGGATGGATCTTCCTTGGCAAATTGACTTGACTCCACTTGACACCCCATCAAATGGACCAAGCTCCCTTTGACTAGAGTTCACACATTGATCACTATGTTGAGGTTCCACATCTTGTCTTTGGCTTGAGTCAATGTCCTCCTCGGTAGACGGAGCATGTTGAGGTTGTGAAGTAAGGGCTCCACTCGAGTGGAGCATAGTTCTTCTCGATCCGCCATAAGGGGTTCCTCAATGGGGCGGATATAACCCACACCCATTCTTCCTATGGCATCCTGAGGCATTTCAACATCTGCATCACAAGCATCAACACGCCCCCCTTGGGTACCATCATATTCTTCGAAGGTCACACTACAAGATTCTATGACGGCTCCGGAGAGCTTGTCATAGATTCTATAAGTGTGAGATTCGAGACCATAGCCAACAAAAATACCCTCTAATGCTTTAGATTCGAATTTAGACAGATTTAACACCTTTGATGAGATAGAAACACTTACAACCGAACACCGGAAATAAGATATGTTGGGCTTGTTACAGAAGTATCTCATATGGAGTCTTGTTGATTTTCTTTTGGAGGTAGAGCCGGTTTGAAGCATGGAAAGCGGTGGAGACGGCCGCCCGAAGTTGTATGGAGATTTAAACTCCGCCAACATGGTCCTAGCCATCTCAATAAGAGTCCGGTTCTTCCTTTCGGCCACACCATTTTGTTGAGGGGTGTATGCGGCAGAATATTGATGCTTAATTCCCTCATCACTAAGGAAGTCATTCAAGGTGTAGTTCTTGAACTCGGTGCCGTTGTCACTTCTTATAATCAACACGGGAACATTGTGTTGCCGTTGAACCAAGTTGATGAAGTCGATAAAAGTCCTTTGAGTTTCACTCTTCAACTTGAAGAAATAAACCCAAGAGTATCTTGAAAAGTCTTCAACAATCACCAAACAATATTTCTTCCCACCAAGACTTGCATGAGATGGAGGACCAAATAGGTCCACGTGAAGGAGTTCCAAGATCTTGTTAGACTTGATTTGGTTCGTGGGCTTATGAGGAGCGTCATGCATCTTCCCTAGAACACATGCCCTGCAAACACGATCTTTGGCAAAGGAAACATTTTCTTTTAGTCCAACAATATGGCCCTCTTTATGGAGACTTTGCAAAGTTCTCATATTGACATGGGCTAGTCGGCGGTGCCATAGCCCACATCGGCCTTTCTTCCGTATAAGCACATCGGACTGCAGTGGCTTGCCGAAAAGTCCACCACATACAAGTCATTTTCGTACTCCAACTAAAAGCGACCTTGAGAGACTTGCTCCACATGAGGACCACAATATCATTATCAATAAAGACGGCAAAGCCCATCTTTCCAAGAGCACGGACAGCAAGTAAATTGTAACCAAGGGTTTCAACAAGCATGACGTTCACGAGTGTAATGTCGTGAGCCACCACTACCTTGCCGAAACCCATTACCGTAGATTTTGACTTGTCGGCATATGTGACGGTGATTTGATCTTCATTTGACACCAAGTCCTTGACAATAGACGAGCTTCCGGTCATATGACAAGTGCAGCCACTATCAAGCACCCATTTTGAACATCCGGAAGCATAGGTCTACAAAAGATCAAGCTAGTTTTTAGGTACCCATTTTTCAATGGGTCCTCTTTTGTTAGCAACAAGGGTCTTGGGAACCCAAATAGACCAAGCAATATAACCATCATACGGACCAACATATTGTGCATACACATCACCATAGTAATCACGCATTAGAACATAGTGAGGGTTAGCACTTCCCGCAAAATCGTCATGAGACATAGTTTTGCCAATTGTGGTCTTACTTCTGTGGCATCCCGCAAAACCACTACTAGAAAATCGCGTTGTTTTTGTGCATTGCATCATCATGACTGCATGCTCATGTCATCATGCCACCTTGCATTTGAGCATCGTCATCACCTTGCATTTGTTCGCATAAAACTATTTTCGGAAAAACCTATTTTTGTTTTCTAAATACCCCGTCTTTAATTCAACTCAAACCTGGGTCTCCGGTTTATTTCGTTTTGTCTACCCCCGGTTTTCAAAAGTCCCGGTTTAAATAAATAAAATGTTTAAATATTTTTAGGGGGCTTAACCGCCGATCCGACCCAGTCGACCACCCCCAGTACAAAATCAGCCTACCCAAAATCCGTTCCTACCCAGTCCTATTCTACCCACTCTGCCTCCACCTCACCCCACCCAATAGCCTGTCGACACCTCACCTCTCCCTTTCCCCCCATCCAATCCTAGCCCGCCACCTGGCCCCCAGCCCCCACTCCCCCACCCACCGGCAGCCTCCCACCGGCTGTCCCACCTCGGCCCCACCTGCAGCGACACGCCCTGCTACCCCAGAACCCACCCCAAACCATCCCGCGTCCACCCCGCGTGGGACTCACGCGGTCAAACCGCGGCCCACCCGCGGGTCCCACCTGACGCGTCGTGCCCACCTCCCCATCCCGCGTCCCTCGCTCCGCACTCCTGCCTCCCTCGCATCCTCTTCCTCGCATTCACCCCGCCGCCATCCTCCTCTTCCCGACAACCACCCCGCGCCGCCAGGGCTTCCCCTCTCCCTTCCGCCGGTGAGACCTGTGGACCCTGTCGCCCAAGGCCACCTCTGCCTCGCTAGCGGCCGGCCACTCCACACGACTCCTTCCTCTGTGCCACCGCCAGAGTCTGCCCCTGCTGGCTACCCTCTCCCCGACCCCACCTCCTCACGGAGCTCGCGGCCGCGCGTTGCCGAGCCACTCCTCCGCCAGAGTCGGCCCGCATCTCGTCCACCTTGCCTCCTCGCCGACAGGAGCATCTCTCCTCCCTCTGGCGCGTCACAGATCCGTCAGCGCTGACCCGCCTCGGCCACGTGAGGCCCGTCCCCGACCTTCCGCCAGGGGCACCGCCTCGACCCCCTCTTCGTCGCCGTCTCTGCGTGGTCGCCGTTGGCGTTCGCTATCCTTCCGCGCCATTGCCGCCACCTCTCCCGGCGCATCGCCTACCTAGCGCGACCTTCCTCCCGCCGGTCGTCGCCATCTCCACTACCCCGACCAAGGACTGCGGCGACCGTAGAGCCCTTCTCGTCCTCCTCGTGGGATGCCCGCAGTGCGGCCCCAAGCCGCTGTTCGTTGAGTCCGCGTCACAGTTCCTCTGTAGTGGCCGTGGTATCTGGGCCGGGCGCACCTCTATGTGCCAGTGCAGGCACAACGGCCTGGTGGGCTTCCTTTGCTGCAGATACATGCCGTTTAGGCGATCGTCTGTGCCATCACCCCTGCAGTATCGTCCAAGACCTTCTGCTAAGATCTGCTGGCGCCAAGGAAAACCGAGTTGGACACCGATAATCGAAGCCGGTCTTCTTCACGGAACCACCAAGTTCTCCATCTCGGCGTCTGAAGGCCGCGGAGCGCCAAGGTCGCCTCACGGAGCCGAAGCCCCCGAACCCCAAGGTCGTCGACATGGAACTGACAAGGTCTACTACATGGATTCAAAGACCAAACCCGACACGCCAAGTTCTTCCTCCCGGACCCAAAGACGCCGAGACCCGGGACACCAAGATCTCCGCCGTGAAACGACAAGACCGACGACACGACCCGACGACCGCGGATGCAACAAGATCGTCTCTCGGACGCCAAGTTCTTCTTCCCGTCTGCCAAGACCGATCTCATCGAACCGAACCTTGCCTTTCCGTCGAATCCTGAGACCGATCCATCGAACCCCAAGATCCGCCGAACCCTAATGTGTGACCCCGATCCCGACCCACTATTTTATAATATATGATACCTACTTGTTGCATTTAATTGAACATGCTTGCACTCATATCATGTGGTTTGGGGGCCTTACGCCGATTTATCTCATAATTAAATATGGAGACCATATGCGGGCTTTTCCAGTCTAATATTGGTCCCATTTAAAATGGTGTAGCGAACCGGTGTGATATTTTGCCTTATTAATACAACCGTTAAATTGCGGGGTATCTAAACAACATGAACCTTCTAAATATTTGCCGGGACCCCGGTTCCGTTAACATTGCCTAATTGCATCGCATCCTTGCCATGTCATGCATCATACATGCATCATGCCCGGTCTTATATCGTAGTATTAAATAGTGCATCCGGTGTTTCTTCTAGTGTTTTGCTTCTTCGCGGATTAGGCCGATGAGTTGATGCGAGTGTCGACCCGATCTCCGGTGAACCTTCGGCAATGTTTTCCAGGCGAGCACCTCCCCCTTTCTACCTATCTTACTTTTATAGTCTTTATTTCGTCCTGTTGATCTATTGCTATCTGTGTTGCGATGCTCTAGTTTCGTACCCGTGATATCCCTTGCAGCCTTATATTGCCTTGGACACATCCTATTACCTGTTGTTTGGTAGATAATTGGACTTGCGCGTCGTAGTCGCTTGCTCAAGTGCTGTTGCGTGTCGTCAAGTACCACAGTTGTTGGAGTATTGCCGTATGCTTAAGGTTGGAGATGATCATGGCTTTAATTATCGTTTACTTTAATTACTGTTTAATAACTAAAATTGAAGTAGGTTAATGCAGAGGCACAGGTGGGCAATAGATGTTATTTGGTTGTTAACCGTCCACTTGTGTCCCGTAGGACCCCGAGTTCTTGACACCTGTTCCGAGATCGAGCGCGCTAACCACAGGTGGGGTGTATGGGCACCCCCATCGATTTAGTACCGATTCCAAATCTGCATCTTGGGGCCACAATTAGTTTGGGTCTTTATTACTATTCGTACATATGCCATGCTTTCTGCTTTATTTATTTACAGCGAGGAGCACTGATCGCTTAGGGTCGTGACACGTTTATTGTGTCGACAAGCCCGAGAGTTTCGGGTTCCCAGTCGTTTACAGCCGTCTCCACAAACCCTGAGTCCATCTCGGAGACCGGCCGACTTCGTTGCGGGTAGCTTAGTGAGGTGGCCCCCCGTGCTTGCTTTGGGTCTGGGAAACGTCGTGTCCGAAACCCCGTCGACATACCGTTGGGTGTATGTTTTGTGATCTTGTACCTAGCTGATCCGACAACAAGGGTGTAGGTGCGTGTGGAAACTTTGGTGCACCCCTGCAGGGTTAAATCTTTTCGAGAAGCCGTGTCCACGGTTATGGACGACTTGGAGCACAGGTCTCGATCATAGACAACTATAACTAAAGTTTACTGCTATAATTTGACTTGTATCCGATATGATTAGTAATCAGCTTCACTGCAACGGAATGACTAAATAAAAGTACTAACAACTGCTGGGTTTTGGGGTTATCTCATGCTAATTGTATCTGACTAGTAAGTGTTGCAACTACAACGGAATGGTTAACTAAAACTGCCCACTGCTTATTATATCAGGATGACTATCTATACCTGACTAGTAATTGCTGCCACGATAACTGAATGAATAAAACTGCCAACTGTGTGAGTTCCTCGGTTGACTTCCTCATTTGGTATCGAGGGGGAAATACCAGGATGGGTATGTTTGGTGGTAGTATCAGGTTGGTTCCGAATAGGTATTTCGTATCCCTTTCTGATAGCCGCCAGTTATATCGAGTCTCTATAGGTTGTTCTAGTGCATGCTGCGCTGCCGCTTCAGTCCACCATACCTATGTAGGCGAGGACCGCCGAATTATAGCCTCGCCGTGTACTGGCCTCAGTACTGACCGCTCTCTCTTTTTCCTTTGCCCTTCGTCGGCACCCCTTTTGTTTAAGCAGGTTTTGAGATCGACGTCGTTAGCAGGGTTACCCTTCCGGCTTGGCCTGGGCAGGGTTATGGACGCCATTGGTTATTCTTCAGGGCTCTTAGCCCCATTTGCATCTTGTCCATAGCTGGACGCTCTATCGTTTTCAAGGTGATTTGGATCTGTGTTCTGTATATCTGTATTCTTGACTCATGGAGTCGTGTTGTATATATATCTGTTCTGTGGGTCCCATTGAGGACTGTTGTGTAATGTTATTACTTCATTTTCCACCCGCACGCAAGTGCCTGGTGGGCACCTTTGAATCGTTTCTATGCGGGTTTGGCGGGAAGCGCTGAAACTTGCATAGGGCCGATTGTGAGGGTGTTACAACTTCCCACAATGGTCTTGTTGGTCTCTTGTGCGGGCTTGTCCTTCTTCTTGTTGTTGTTCTTCTTCTTTGTTTTGGAGACAAAACCAATGCCCCCTTTATCACCACTACGCCTTTGCTTGCTCAAAAGATCATCAATAGACTTGTTACCTTGTGGAAATGTGGTCTTTGCAAGCTCCCCCTTCAACCTAGCATTCTCTTCAAGGATAGTCGTGCTACTCGATGGAATGAAGTTACTAGGTGAAGGAATATTGGCCAATTGAGTTTGAAGCGTTTCATGGGACTTTGTGAGAGACAAGAGTTCACTCTCCAAGGCTTTGTGGGCCTTGTTAAGCAAGCTAAAGTCCTCGGCAAGTTTTTCATGAACCACACCAAACTCAACCTTGTCCTTTTTAGCTCTTTTGTATTTAGCAATAGCATGATCACGCTCTTTAATGAGTTTGTTAACAATGATGTCATTGGCCTCATCAAGCCCTTCAAGTTTTGACTCAAGGGACAACCTAGTCTCTTGTTCTTCTTCTAGAGCATTGCTTAAAGCCTCTAGTTCAATCATATGTTCATGCCCAAGTTTACATCTAACATCTAGAAGCTCTTGAGTGTGGGAGAGTTGATCTAAGATGTTCCCAAAATGTAGTTTAACATCACCTTCTAGGTTAGTCATGAACTCATCAAAGGCAATTAATTCCTTTTTAACATCAAGAGACATTTCATCATCAATTTCATCATTATCTATTTGAGTAGAGTGGGATGATGAGGATACCTCCGTTCCTCTTGCCATAAGGCAAGTGACGTCCTTGGAGGAAGAGTTATCATTTGGAGAGTCGAAGAGTGAGAGTGTCGGAGTAGAGGTGGTGGCTAGAGCAGCCATACCATGTGAGGTTTCTTCTTCTTCCTCATCTTCATCATCGTCATTATCGGAGGAGTATTCTTCATGAGTGATCAAGACAATTTCTCCCGATTTCTTGTTGATGGGGTTCTTTTTGATGAAAGGTTTCTTGTAGGGTGCCTTGAGAGTCTTCTTCAACACAAGCTTCCCACCATTATCTTCTCTCTTCTCATAGGGTTAGCTTGCCACAAAGTGGTAGCGGTCACCACAATTGAAGCAAGTTCTCAACCTAGTGGCATTCTCTCTTTTCCCATTTGGATTGCTTCTTCATTGCATTTCCATCTTGGCCTTGGCGGGATTCTTCCAAAAGTTCTTTGCATAGAAAGCCATATATTGACTATGAGCAATCTTGACATCATCGGGATGGTCCAAGGAGAGGCCTTCATCACTATCATCTTCATCTTCAAAGTTCACAACTTTGGCCTTTAAAGCAACTTTGACCACATTGCTCATACCGAGGGCACGAGCACGGGCATCTTTGGCGTTCTTGGCGGCGACCTTGAAAGCGGCCATCTCTTGCATAACTTTGTTTGAGGTCATGAGATGGTAGTTGTGTCTTCCTTGTAAGCTCTTCAAGTCGGTGGGCTCAAAAGGCATGAGTGCACTCACATATTTCCTTTTTATCCATGCATCATCCACATGTGAGGCACCTACATTTCTAAAAGCGGTGGCGCTGGTCTTGAGCCTTCGATACATGTCTTCGTGATCTTCACCTTCTTTCATGTAGAAACCTTCGGCTTCATTGCTTAGAGCATCATATCTGTTCCCCTCATACTCTCATTTCCAACAAACAACACAGTGAGAGCATCCCAAGCTTCTTTGGCAATGCTAAAGTGCTCAATGTGTGGATAATCCTTTGTTCCCAATCCTTGTTGAATCATATGCAAAGCAGTGGCATTGAGTTGACTATTGACAACCTCACTTCTTGTCAAGTTGTTTGGATCCCCAATAAAGAGTCCATGCTCGATGATGTTCCATAGTTCAATGCAAGAGCTGCGCATATGAGTTCTCATTAGTGATTGCCATTGAGCAAAAGTAGCAGACTCTTCAAGCTTAGGTGGGTCACCTCTATTGTACACATGAGGGTGAGGGATGGGAGGATCGGGATAGTACCAAGAATCACGGTGCTCGCCCTTCCCCCCATCAGGTCGTGTGGAGGTATTAGCATTGTCTAGTTTATCCCCTACCACCATACCTTCGGGGGATACCGGAGTATTCCCTTTAGGTACGGGTGGTAGTTCCTCTTGAGGGGGTGGGGGTGATGAGCCATCTTTGTCTTTAAGAAGTTGCTCAAGCATCTTCTTGACTTCGTTGACCAAGGAAGAGCTCAATCTTGTTTCCAAGTTTCTGAGATCTTCCATGGTCACCGGAGTTGACTCACTACCACCATCCCCTTCTTGGCTACCCATAATCTCTTAGGCGGTAAAGCCCGAATAAAGAGCCGAGGCTCTGATACCAATTGAAAGGATCGTATGGGCACCTAGAGGGGGGGTGAATAGGTGCTACTTCAAATTTTCTTCTTTTTCAAATTAAGGTTTGGCAATAAGGTAAATTCTCTAGATAATGCAACTACGGTGAATTTACCTATATGACAAAATGCAAGGGCTACCACAACACAAAGTATTAACAAGTAAGGTGCGGTAAAGGATAGAGGTAACCGAAAAGTGGACGCGGAGACACAAGGAATTGTTTCCCGTAGTTCCTTCCTTTTGAGGGGAAGTACGTCTACGTTTGGAGAGGGGGTGGTTTCAAACCACCAACGCCACAAGAGGCCTCCCTTGTTCTCCGATGAATCTCACCCCAATGGGATCGATTCACCTTCCACTATATCGGCAACCTTCAAGGTGGAATCCGGCACCGTTACAAGTCTGGGGCACACATCCACAACTTAATCGGAGGCTCCCAAATACAAGCAAGCTGTCAAAGCAATCAAAGACAAGCTTGTAAGAACAAAAACAAGAGCTAGGGTTTCCAACAAAACACTAGAGCAAAGGGGCCCTCAATTAAATGAGGGGGAAATGAAGATCTCTTTTGGTGAGGTAGTAGATCGGGGACTCCTCCTTCGATTCCCCAAAGATCAAGGACTTTGGGTGGTTGGATGATGACATCTTGAGAATTTGAGTGGCTCCAATGGACTCCAATGGTAGGCAATGAATTTAATGAGCTGAGCAATTTGTCCCAAGGTAGGTGGAGGGGTATTTATACCCCTCCATGAAATATATGGCCGTTGGAGCATTAAATGACCGGTAATCAGATTGCCAGTACCGCTTGCAAGCGGTACTACCGGTCCAGTACCGGACCAAGTACCGGTGGTGACCTTGTTCATCAGAATTCTTCAGTCTTGGGCGGTACCCCCTTGCGACACTACCCCCAAGCGGTAGTACCGGACATAGTAAGCGGTACTACCGGTTCGAGCGGTAGTACCGGTCCCAAGTACCGCTTAGTACTGACCAAAACGGAGAGGGGAGGGTGCTAGTAAGTATGCAGCGGTACCGATGAGCGGTACGACCGCCTCAAGTGGTAGTACTGCTTGTACTACCGGTAATGATAGTGCCGCTCCGTGGTACCGGTGGGTACTGACTAGTACTCACCCTTCTCTCTTTTGATCGGTGCCAACCGGTACTATAACCGGTAGTACCGGTGTCAAGCGGTAGTACCGGATGCAGGTCCGGTACTACCGGTTGACACAGAAGTTTCTGCAAAGGGAAAATGCTATGCCATGAATTGTGCCTTCTTTTATCAATCCTGTGATAAACTTAGTACACGGTTAAATCGATAAGTGTATTGTTATCAAACATCAAAATCCGAGGGATAGAAAAATGCTCTTTCAAGGGGGCTACTGGTTGGTGGCGGTGGTGGCAGGGACGAGATTGGCGTTGTCCCCAAACCCTAGATCTGGGCTCTTTGGGCCTGGTCTGGGTTAGGGCGGGCTAGCTCGTTCTCATGCTGCTGCCCTGGTTGGTCTAGAAACTCTTCGGGACAGGGGGAGCGGCGTCGCCACTACGTCTGCTGCAGCGCGGTGGTGGGAACTTTATGGGCCCGCTTTGGGTCCAGCCGGGCCTAGATTGGCCTGGTATGCTTCTGCCGCGGTGTCCGGTCTGCTACTGCTATGGCGGTGGAGGTTGGTCCCTCCCACGTGGCGTGACGCCATCGCCCCTTGTCTTCGGCGGGTTTCTTGGTCCGGCCAACCTCGCGGTGTTTGCCATGGTGAGACGCCGATGAAGACTGCAAGACCGTTTTGGCGCATGTTGGTGGGCGGCAAGCTTGGTGGAGTGCAAGGGTTGACCGGGGTTGTGGTTTGGGGGTCCGGGAGAAATCTTGGCCGGCTCGGCTGGCTCCGACGCGGTGACATCTGCGGATGCCACCTTCCTTCTTGAAGGGTGTCGGATGTACCTCCCCCCACTCCCCCACGTGTACCGGGAGAAATCCTAGGGGTATTCCGGGCAGCAGCGTCGTCATCGTCGCCATCCTTCTTGAAGGTGTTGCTTGGTACACGACAATTCAGAGGCATAGGATCGGGGGTGGGTTTACTTCGGGGGGCGCAGCGATCTCGAGTCTTTGTCGTTTGTCGATCCGGCGTTGTTGTGCATTTTTTCTCTTTCTTTCTTTTGTATTTTCTCTTGGGCTTACAGCTGCTCGGCCCCAAATGTTCGGTCATCCTTTGGGCGATGTGCTGTCTGGCCCAGCAGCGGTCTCACCTATGTGCTTTATTTATAAAGCGGGGCGAAAGCCTATTTCGAGGAGAGAGAGAGAGAGAGAGAGAGAGAGAGAGAGAGAGAGAAGTGAGGGGCAAGGTTCTCTGGAGGCTAGGGTGTCTGTTTTATAGGAACTCGAGATGGCCGATGCCATGGCAGCTCGGGCGAGCGTCTGGACAACAATGGCGATGGCTCAAGATGGCAGGGCGGCTCATGCATGGTTCGGCGATGTGAGGGGTGGGGCTTTGGCCGCTAGAGACACTAAATGGCGGCGCATGCACCAATGGGGGGGTCCCACATCCACTATGTCGTGGGGACACGGTAACGGCAGCACAATGTCGTCCCTTGGGGGAGGGTGGCGATTGGGTGTGTGGAGAGGCAGGGATGCAGTGCTGCTCGCTGGACACAGTTTGGTGGCAAAGGGGAGCTAAAGGACAGCGAGCACAAAGTGGCGGCGCTCCGGGGCATGCAAATGCCGATGTTGCCATGGCGATGACCATGCCAATGTCGGCATCGAGACCGCTCTCACAGCTGGTGCAACGGATGGAGATGAGGTTTTCACCGATGGATGCAGAATGAAAAATGCAACAACTTCCATGTTCAAGGTTTTGGCAAATCCAAAACTTGTTCTGTGTAGAAATTCAAAATTCAAAACCATCTGAAAGTTAAATTCAATTTTTGATCAAGCAAATGCAACGTTCTGGATCCCAGCTTAGTGTACCTATCTTGATCATTGCCAAGGTTTAGAAAAATCATTTTCATAGTTTCAAAAATGGGGAAGAAATAGGGTAGAAAGTCAACTAGGGTTTTAAATGGTTTCTTTCCAAACCACATATGGGTTATTTTGCATATATTGGCTGTATATTGCCTAGGGAACATTTTCCCATTTTTAGAGATTTTTTATAAACATATAAATTATACCTACTTCTTTTGCAAAGCCGAACTGAACTGTACAGACAAAACCATGCTACCTACGTCTGTTTAGCTGGTACTCTGTGCTAAACATGCTTTCCAGATTTTGAAATGGTGGCACGTAGAAGCATGTTTGCCATGTACGCCTATCCGTTGTGCAATCTGGTGTACGTGACCAAAATTCAGTTTCAGTACATCTGCACTGTACAGACAAGACAAACCTGCAGGTTGACGCGAACTATGTTGTACAGGACCAATACACTGAATCTGAACCTCGTACAGCTTTCTTCTCTCTTACTTACACATTCAAACTTGTAAGAATTGCTGATCGTTCCTTCGGATTACTCATGTTTGGTCCTCCAGGGTCACTGAGAAAGCGTCGGCGGACTGAGAATCTGAGATGAGGGAAGCACTGGCATGGTCTGGGCCCTGGGCGAGCGGTTGCTTGAAGGCCAGGTAGAGGTGGCACCGACTCCGGTGAAGATCGCGATCAGGTGGGCTTGCTTCGAGCCTTGGGCCGGTCAATATGGTCGATCAGATTCTGTCCGTGATTCAGGCCTAACTGAAGGGGCCACCCTCTCGGTCAGGCCCATTACCACACCAGACTGTCTAGTTTCCTACTGTACTTTCCTCTCTTCCAAAATAAAATCAGTCAAGTTTCACTAAAAAAAACCTCACAAAATTCCATTCACTGCTCTTTTTGAGTATTACAGCAGAACATTTAACGAGCAAGTGGTTGTTGTTTTTTGAGTTAAATACACCAACTGTCTCTGTACTTGTCGAACTTTCTCGATTAGTCCCCGTACTTAGAATGTATTTTGTTCATGTACTTGTAAATTAGGCTCGATTTAGGCCAATCCAATGTTTGACGTTCAATTTGACCTGACGCAGACGACACATGGCCTAGAATCTTGCAAGAACACCCAACCGCATCCGAGAAAATTATAAAAAACCATAATTTAGGCTATCGGTTAAAAAATAGGAGGCGGGCGTTACACGACTTGCTCCGTTGGTCGTGTCCCTCATCAAGACAAGTCAACATGACTTCCTTCTTTGGATCCCACGTCTCCGGTGCGATGGACGCCCATGGCGGCGCGCTGTCGTTGCTAGCCATCAACAACGAGGTGCTAGTGCGCGCATGCATAGGGGTGCTATCCTAGGCTCGGAATCGTCAGAATTCACCGAAATCAATGATGATGGTGGCTTGCCAACTAATTCTTATCGAGGAAATCGTCCTATGGTGGTATCCAAGCTCGACGGAGTCGCAGACGGGCGTGATGAGCCTTTGATCCGTGGGGCATATAGGGTAGTCCTCTTCTGATAGAGGAGCTTACTCCGAAGAAAATTGCTCGTTGGAGCAATGGCGGCGGCGCATGAAAAAATCTATACGTACAACAAAGGCGGCTGCGCCTCCTGACACGCGGGCGGAGACGTGCCCGTCTTGTTTCCGTTAGGTTTGCTCATGTGGGTGAACAAGGGCGCAAACCATCAGTGCGCCGCCAGCGGGTTGCAGGGCAAGGGTGTTGCCGTGCAAGCTCAGGTAGAGGGGAGGGGCGGCGCGCCTCACCGAGCTCCGGTCGGAGGAAGGAGTAACAATGGGGATGGGGGAGATGAAGGGTTTAAGGAAAAAAGAAGAAAAGGACGAATAGAGGAAAAAAAGGTCGGTGTCTAAGTTCGTTTGCATTTTGCAATTTTCTCAAATGTTAGAGGACGTTCTTGCAAGATTCTAGTACACGTGTTTGACGGCAAACATTAAATTAGACGAAATCGAGCCTAATTCACAAGTACATAGGCAAAATTCAGCAAATTCTATGTACAAGGACCAAATCGAGCCAGCCCTACAAGTACAGGGACTGTTACTATATTTAACTTTAGTTTTTTATCTGCACCCTCCATGTTCAGTTCCAGCAACTCAGCAAGCTCGGCTGCGCACACATTGTCAACCACCATACTCATTCGGTGGCATTGGTGTCGTGAACTCGTAGCCACAAGATATAGGGAAATGGTTGACGAATTTCGATAGGCCATGAATGTGAGACAACCGCAAAAATCAACTCCGAGCGATGTGGACAGAGGAGCAAACTAAACTACATGCATGTCACGTAGTAGCTCGTACTACAAGATTTTTCCATCAACCGAGGAGGCCGTCAACATCAGCCCTATCGTTTCCTCGCAAGCTAGCCAGAGAGAATCGCTCTGAAGTTTCATTATCGTGACGAGTCAAATAATACGTCGATTCCGAAACTTAATCTCTCGAGGATGCGATTCCGAGCATCTCTGTGTGTCCGCACTGGCCACCAAGAGGTACAATACCCCTGGACCCGGTCACCCGTCAAGCTGTCCCCCAAGTCGCTCTGAACCATAGGTTTCTCCCAGGGTTTGTTTTCCAAGTGCAAGACACCTCAATCTCGATCCATTTGTCTCGCTGGCGATGCGTATCAACTCCGTGCCCCCGGAAAGAACAAGCGGAGAAGGGCATGAATGAATCCTTATCGGAATCGTTCCACGGTGCGTGACAGAGCGAGTCAGATGTGTGATGCTCTGAGGAGCACCTGAAGCTGTCTGTCTGTCTGTATATCCTCTCGCCACACAGTGAATTTATATATACCGGATTAAAATAGAGCGTCGATCTAGCGGAAAGAAAGGAATCTGCCTCGAGAGGCGTAAACAAACAACTGGGAACTCGACAAAGGCGCTCAGCGGCGCGTACTGTACTCTCTCCTGGACTGCTGTGTTTAAATTACTAGTACTGATGCTGTGAAGGGATTAAGCCTTGGAAGTGAAGGGAGCGGTGGTGGTAAACTGGGTAAGCACGCCGCGGGTCTTATTTAACCCGGTGCCGGTAATCATTCCGACAGGATATTCCGCGGCGCGCGGCGGCCGGTGGCCACGATTCCGACGACCCTCCTCGCGCGACCGTGCGGCAGCAGCGGCGTACTCGATGACGCGCGCTAGATCACCCCCAGAATCTCCGAGCACAAGGGGGCCGCCACGACAGGATTAGTCTCCGAAAAGCTTCGCATCATGAGAGCTGATCATCATATATCCAGATACGTGCGACGTACTACAGCGTGTCGATACGTGCATCAGAGGTGCACGGGGTCGCAGGCTTCAACTGGGAAGCCGCATCCAGCGACGTGCCCGGCCGGGTCGCCGTCGACGACGATCGCTTTCGCGGAGGAGGGCCGCCATGCGTCGTGGTGGTGGACCAGGCAGGTTGGCGTCGCGGAGCGGATGGCTGTCGGTTACCACTCTGCACCTTTCCCATCAATCAAGCCCGGTCAATGGGAGGCCCAATGCCTGCGCTTCACGTGGCCTCACGGGGCCCCGCGGGACAGCGACGCTGTTCCGTGCCCGTCCGTCCGTTGGTTGCTCTCCCTTCCGCTACACTGCTCGCCCTTCACTGTCCTTTTCCCTTTGTCCCCTTTCACCCTCTCTCTCTCACCCTCACCCTCACCCTCACCCTCTCGTGTGGGTTTTACACTTGACCCCATCTCTGTAAACCACCACCACGTAGCTTGAATTTTTAGGTTAAACAGGCAAGGGTTTTTTGGAAGAAAGAAGAGCTAGAGTAGTACTACTGGGCACTGGCCTAGATAGAGAGGGCTAGAATTGACAGAAAACGACTAGATAAAAATACGATTTACAAAATTTGCAGAAAAGCCCCTGCTTCCTTCGCTATCTTTTTATTCCCCCGCGCGCAAGGTGTCTCTCCCAAGAGCCAAGGCTCTGTTGTCACGCGGCCCTCATTTCCAGGGCTCCGTGGGCTCGGTCCACCACGCCAGAGGCGGCTCGTCGGCGAAGAACCCGCCGCACGGCTCGTCGTCGTCCAGGAACCCCGTCTCGTCCTCCTCCAGCTTGGGGAAGCTCCCGTGGAAGAACACGTGCCCGTGCCCCGCCACCGCCGCGCCGGGCCCACCGACGAGCATCCCTGCAGCATCCGGTGCTGGCGCCTCCCCCGGCGCCACGGGCGTGGCCCCGGTCGCGTCGGTGTCGTTCAGCACCCCGCTGGAGTCGCTGTCGGATGACCCAACGCCCGCGGGCGGCGGGCCGTCGGAGGCCGCCGGTTCCTCCTTCACCGACGTGAAGCTGGCCGCCGCGTCCTCGTCCCCCAGCTTCCCCTTCAGATCCTTGATCTATATATCACACAAGCACACACCACAATCAGCCATTGCGCACGTCCTAAGAACAACGGCGCAAGAGCCTAGCCCTGGCAGGACGGCCGGCCTTACCTCGGCGAGGAGGGCTTCCTTGTCGCGGCGGAGCGCGTCGTGGTCGAGGCGGAGCGCGTCGTAGGAGTGGCGCAGCGCGTTGTAGTCGCGCTCCAGCTGCTTGGTCTTCCAGCGCGCGCGGCGGTTCTGGAACCACACGGCGACCTGCCGCGGCTGCAGGCCGAGGTCGCGCGCCAGCCGGGCCTTGCGCTCCGGCTCCAGCTTGTTCTCCACCTCGAAGCTCCGCTCCAGGGCGCGCACCTGCTCTGTGCTCAGCCGCCGCTTCTTCTCCCCTCGGCCGCCGCCGTACGTCATCATCTCCTCCTCCGCCTCCACCTCCGCGTCCATGCCGACCACGCCGTAATCCATATCTAAATACACACGCACGGCACAAACACTCAGAACCTTCTTGGGCATCTTTCCACTCCTACACGACGGATTCCGGCCACAGAGAAACAGAGCAGAGGCAGGAGTAATTTACCGTTCGGATTGGCCATCTGGAGGAGGGAGGAGGGGCTACCGCCGACGGGCCGCTTCATGACTGAGTTTCAACACGGAATTTCACAGCGCACGAGCAGCACCGCCAGGACAAACTTCGTCGATTACTGCGAGAAGCAGAGCAAAGAACTGGAAGCAGGGCACGGGCGCCTCCATTGCTGATCCCTCCCGCTTCTCCGGTGCACGCTTCGATCCATAAACAACACCATGTACCCGCCCTTCAAGCAACCCCGATCAAAATGTTCCCCTGCAGCGGCGAAATTCTTGCGCGTTTCTTACGATCCAAGGAAGAAATCGAGAGGGGGCCTGGGAGGGAGGCGAGAGTGGAGGAGTGTGGAGTGGAAGTCTTGCTCCGTTTCTTTTCCTGCTTTTCCTTTCTGTTTTCCCAACACTGCGTCCTGCATTTCCGTGTGCGTTTAATAAAGGATGGCGAGGGAGAGAGAGGGACAGACGGGCCGGGCCGGGTCGCGGCTCGGCGCGCCCTAGGGTTAGGTGGAGACGGTGGTGCGGTCAGGTGCTGACCATGGTTAGCCAGCAAGCGTCGAACGGCAGTTTGCGAGGGAAAACGGGGCCGTTTCTTTGGCTTTTTGCCGCTCAGCTCGAAGGCAAAACCGAAGGAACGAGCCAGGCGTGGCGAGCACGGAGTACAGCATGCACGTTAGCACGTAGCGTATCGGACAGCGCTCACAATCGAAGATTTTTTGTTGTTGTTACAAGGTCCACGGTGTATTTAGACAATGGGCGGTGCTAGGCGTCACTTTTCATCTTCGCTTTCCGGCCGTCCGATCATATCAGATTGTTGGCCAGATCTTATTTTTGGCTACAGATCATCTATTTTTTGCTAAAAAAAATCATGTAAGGAGGCGAGGAGAGATCGGGATCCGTCTCCATGTGCACTCTGGGGGGATTCACTAGAGAGAACGGGTTGGCGATCAACAAGCTCGGTTATGCCAGGGGTGGCAGTTTCAAATCTTGTTGGCCCACTCAAGAGAGACTATGGAGGTCATGGATTGATGCCACATGGCAATATCCGATGCGGCGTCGAGGCAGAAAGCGGATACTTGGAATACGCGTTCGCAAGCAGTCAAAGTTGTTCAGGGGGATCTTCCTCGGCAACGATCTAGGGTTTCCCACAAATCCGCTCTGCTATGGATTAGAAGAGACCTGTTCGAGGAAAAATCCTTCACGTCGGAGGATTGTTTTCCAGCTGGTGGAGGTCATCTTCCGAAGCCAAAGCAGTTCCGTTTCTCAGAGGAGTGGAGCAGAGAAGTTGGACGCACGTCGTACCTGAAGGTGTTCATGGCGGGAGGACGTGGGGATGGTGGATGATACGGATGGGTCAAGGTCGGGGGAACAGAGCTGGTCAGACAAATCCCGAGCAGCGCAGCCCCGTGGTGGTGCAAGGTAATCGTCCAGCTCCTGTTGCCCCCGTTGCTCCGCCTGCTCCGATTGTTCCTCGCCACGTCCAGTTTGGTCCTATAAATCATGCGCAACAACAATTTGGGATGGATCCAGGTCAGATGTTTCAGCTTGCAACAGGGGCTGTATCCGCGGTTTCAATTAGGCCTGTATCCCCCGTTCTAGATGAGTTTCCCGCGGCAGATGAATTCGAGTCAGATGTTTCCTGGGAATCCCAATCTGCAGCAACATAACTCTGTGAGTCAACCGACGATCAATAGTCCAATACAATTAAGAAGCAGTGGCAAGCTTCTAGCAGTCAGACTAGCAGTGTTGGTTTGAGTCAACCACAAAAGCAAGCTAAGCCTAAGAAGAAAAATGGAAAAACAAGCTCTAGTTCTTTTGGTCAGAGTGGACAGATACGAGGGAATGGTCAGGTAGAGGCCTCTGAGAGAACTAAATCTTCTAATGCCCTGGCTTTCGACCCAAAGTACAAGGATGTGATATGCTATAATTATGGTGAGCCTCGACACTTTGTTGGTTTGTGCTCTCAAGAAAAAAGTGTTTCATATGTGGGAGGGTAGGACATCATATGGATTCTTGTTCTGTCTGTACTCACCTTTGCTTATGGCTCAGTATTGGGGGAGATGCAGGGCTTGTCTTTTTATCTGGAGGTAGAGAGACCTGAAGCTAAAAAAGGCTGAATTTTGATAATGTTGGTGTGGTTACAATTATGGAAGAGGAAGTAACTGACAAGGAGCTGGAAAGTAATTTCGGTGAGATGTGGAAGAGCAACTGGTATTGGCAGATCAAGGAGTTGGCATCTAATAAATTCTTAGTCGGGCTACCTCCTTCAAAAAAGATTGAAGACCTTGTAGAATATGTTGGAGATATGTCCAAGAGGCAATAATAAAGTGGTTATTGATATGTTGAAAACGTATGTATAATTTTTGATGTTCCATGCTTGTTTAGTATCTTCTTTGCTTTGCTTTGTCTACACTTTGAGGTGTTTTTATATTTTTTCTGAAACTAACCTATTAACAAGTTGTCACAGTGCCCGTTGCATGTTTTCTTCTGTTTTTTGTTCCAGAAAGGCAGAAAATCAATATTCTCGAAATTGGACGGGACAAAAGTCAAAGCCAATATTTTACCGTGGGCGACACGAATCCAGAAGACGAGACGGAGGGGCGCCACAGGTCAGCCAGACCTCCCCGTAGGCGCGGCTAGGGCTGTCCCAAGCTTGGGTAGGGTGTGGACCCCCTGGCGGCCCCCTTGTCTCGTCTCTTCACCTATAAGAAGCCCCTGATACAGAAATCCTAGGCACCCGATCAAAACTCCACGAAACCGTCTGTAGCCGTCGCCACCATCGTCCCTAGATCGAGGGGATCTGAAGTTCTTCCCGGCACCCTGCCGGAAGGGAGATCATCTCGGAGGCCCTCTTCTCCGGTATGAAGCGTGAGTAGTTCCACCATCTTGATCATGAAGCGTGAGTAGTTCCGCCCTGCTAGATGGTTGTATTTCCTCCTTGTGCTTTTATGTATAGATCTTGTGAGCTCTGTTCATGATCAAGATATAATCTATTTGTAATCATGCATGTTGTGTTTGCGGGGATCCGATGGATATTGAGATTACTATGTCAGATTGATTAATGGTTTTGTCTTATTGATTCTATCATGTCTGTGTTGCTTGTGATCTTTCATGCTCTCCGTTGTTAGTGGCTATCTTGGCCAAGTAGTTGCTAGTAACTCCAAGAGGGGGTATTTATGCTCGATAGTGGGTTCATGCCTCTAGTTTTCAAGGGAAGTGACAGAAATCTCTTCGGTTGTAGATGTGTTGTTGCTACTAGGGAGAAAACAACGGTCTCTTGTTCATGAAACAAGTGGATTGTTTACCTTACATACTTTGCTTAAAGTAGTCGTCTGTTGCTTGCAACTTAATACTGGAGGGGGTTCGGATGATAACCTGAAGGTGGACTACTAGTCATAGATGCAGTTGGATGGCCGTCTATGTATATTGTTGTATTGCCCAATCGAATCTCATAGGATCTTTTTGTCTGGTATTGCATTGTTATGCCTTGCTCAGTTCTTGTCAATTGCCCTGCTGTAATTTATTTATCCTTCCTGCCATGTTGTTTATCTAAGTAGAACATCTCTAGTGAACTATGGACCCCGGTCCAATCTTTACCATTGATATATCTTCCACTGTTACTTGTTTACCTGCTGTAAACCATTATCTTCCAAACCATACGTTTAATCCTTTGTTACAGCAACCGGTGAGATTGACAACCTCACTGTTTGTTGGGGCAAAGTTTTGAGTTTGTGTTGTGCAGGTTTTCACGTTGCTTGCAACACTTGTGTGACGTTTTCTTCCCCCTACTCGTTCGATAACCTCAGTTTAAGACTTGCTACTGTGCTGCATCACACCTTTCTCTTGGGTTTTCCCGACGAAGCGCTCCTACATCAACTAGGCGCATCAACAAGTTTTCTGGCGCCGTTGCCGGGAGGGTAAGGACTTCTTCACAAGGGAAGTCTTCCACTTCCTTTCTATTTACTTTGTTTTTAGTTTGCTTATTTTTTTTGCTTGGTTTTGTTTGCCTCTTTTTATCAAAAAAAAAACCAAAAAAAATAGTCCAGTTTGGTTTGCTTTCTATTTTCAAAAACACAAAAAAAATTAGTTCCTGCTCTAGTTGTTGGTCTGTTGTTGCCTTGCTTGGTCATGCTTTCTATCAATTGATGGTTTCTTTGAAACTAGTTTTTATTGGCAAGATGGGTTCACAGAAGAACAAAAATATTATTATAAGAAACACCGTTTGTCACAAAAAGGGAAACACTTATGGGAACAAATTGATAAGTTGAGTACTATTGCTAGAGACGTGTGCTCTACTTATAATGTTACTTATTGCTTTGATAAGTCTTGTTGATGTAGGAGGTATAAACACCTGCCTTTTTAATGTGAGTATAATGATAATGTTACCATATGTTCTTATGTTAAAGGAAATTATGACTTTTATGATGTGGAATAAATTGAAGAATTTATTTACTTCAAGGGTGCATTTGAACTTGCCAGTTTGCTTGAAAATACTAATGACGCACCTTATGAACATGAGGTTTTTGAGATACTTAAATTCTACTTTGATAATTACAAGGAAGAAAATGGTTATATTCTTGAATATTTTAATAGTTGCTTTCCACAAACGAAAGAGACTAATTCCTTGCAGGAGCCTATGGAAGAAGAAATTGCTGAAGCTGAAAGCTCATTAGATGAAAAAGAGGAGGAGAGTGATGGTCAAGAGGAGGAATAATGGATCTACCCATGTCTACCTTCTAATGAGAGTAACTCTTTACCTCTTACATTATTTGATTGTCCCCCATGCTTACCAAAGGAGGATGAATGTTATGTTTCTGTGGATTCTTTTGAAATATATGCTATGGGTAAACTTGTGATAATAGTTATGCTCCTGTTATCTATGATAATCCTACATTGATGCCTAACTTCGAAATGCATGGTACTAAGGAGTTTTTCTTAGAAAATGTTTATGATAAAGCTCTAGATGATGGTCCTATATTGAATGATCAGTCTTCTTGTTATAAAATTGTTAAAGGTGGCTTTGAAGCTTTTAATCCCACTATTTTTGAGATTGATAGAAATTATGTGTTTGAGTATCATGAAAAACATGCCTTATGTGATAGTTATATTGTTGAGTTTATTCATGCGGCTACTAAAAGGTATTATGAGGGAGGGAAACATGGTCTTATGTATCTCAACAATATTAAGTTTCCCCTCTTTATGTTGAATATCTTGAAGTTGCACTTGTTTTGCTTTCCTATGCTTGTTGCTTTGTGCTTTCATGACTTGTTTCTTTACAAGATTTCTATGCATAGGAAGTGGGTTAGACTTAAATGTGTTTTGAATTTGCTTCTTGATGTTCTCTTTTACTTCAATTCATATTTCTTATAAGTATTGAGTTTGTAATAGTGATACATCCTTATAAACATAAGTATTGAGTTTGTAATAGTGATAGATCCTTATAAACATAAGTTGTCTTGTAATATATAACTGGCGAGTGCAACCAAATATTTGTTTTGTTTGTGGAACCGATCGCTCTAAGTTATTCATTACTCTTTTGTCTGAGTCACAAGTTAAGCAAGACCTTGACTACACTGATATGAAAGCCAGCATATAACTAAGTTTCAATTGTCATGGGCATGAAGATGTCACCTCCACCCATAGACTTGGCCAAAGAACTAAAATAAGTTATTTGTCATAACCGACTCGAATAATAGAATCCTTATCAATGTTGTTTGTACCTGGCTTGGAGATTCCCTATGGGGGAGCTTGGCCATGGAGGTACTCGAACAAATAGCGATATCGTTGGGGGTCAGAATTGAACCTGCTCGCTAGAATCGAATCTCCTCATCACGGAATCGAGCTCGGGTGTCATTAGCGTCGCCGCCAACATGAGCGTTGACTTGTTTCCCATTTTCCTCAAATATCAAATCCAAAACTTGTTAAATGGGGTATATATATGATTATACTACCTCTGTTTTAGGGCTTAAGGCGCACACGCTTACCAAAGCAAAGTTTGACCAAAAGAATTGAGTAACAAAATCTTGATTATATTGTACATAATTAGTACCGCTGGATTCGTATTGAAAAATACTTTTCAGTGATACTAGTTTTATACCAAAACTTTTTACGTATTTAGAGTAATTCTTGGTCAAAGAAAACGAGGACGCCTTAAGCCCTGAAACGGAGGAAGTATCTAGAATTTTGTTTTTGTTGTTTATCCGGTTTTACGGGATTTATTTGGTACTTCGTTTTTGGACAAAAACTGGAAAATTGGGGTTTGACCCTTTTTTCCAGGATCTGCTAACAATTTAGTCCTTCAAACACGAGGGAAAAGAGTCTCGTCATACTAGCATAATGAACACTATCTACACTTGGTTACACAAGCGAAACACATGTCGATTTAGAGCATCTATAATGGGCTTCTGAAACGCTACCCAGCGGTCCGTTTTGGTCCAAGCATACCGATGAACACGAAAAATAGCACCCAATGGTGCCCCATAAACCTTACCCTTCCTCGGCTAGACAGCCCAATCCCCCCCTCCCCGCCAAACTGGCCCCAATCTTGGGGACGATTTGGGGCCAAGAAGAAGTTGTTCGCGATCCTCCCATGTGCGCATATGGCTCACTTGTCGTCGACACTGAGCAATCTCTTATCTCCTCTCCTTTTCTCATCTCCCTAGCTCACACGTGGTCAAGACTCCACCCTAGCCGCCTTTGACATCTCCCCTCCTCAACCTTCGGTCTTGGGATCCACAGAGCATGTCGTCGAGGTTGCTATCATGGCGAAGAAGGCCTCGTCCAAACCATAGAGCAAGAAGTTGCAGGGGTGGCGCTTAAGGGTGTCGGGTAAGAAGACTGTCGTGGATGTCGCACTCACTACTGCCGCAGAAAGGACGCGCAAGCTTGGTTCGACTCCACGTGTCAAACATATAACCCCCTAGACACGCGACATGCACTATTCATGATGAATCACCAGGCGGTGGACGGTGCGATCGCCGCACATCATGCCTCTCAAAGCGCGGTATATCACTTATCTGACATGTTCAAGCATCCTCAGAGCATGTCGCCGCCACAAATACGAGTATCTCTCCAGGAATGGGCCGGCACCGCCCATAAGCCGCTTCTCCTCGCGGAGTGAGACCCCTAATTTCGCTAACTCGATTCCCTATGCTGATATGCCATTGGCTATTGATCGCAATGATGCTTACGCCTCGGGAGACTCGTCGATGGTGCAAAGGGCGCCTCTCGCACGCGGCATGCCTAAACCTGTGTGATGACCCAAGATTTTACACTATTGGACGATGAGGGGAGGGCTTGGTATGTTGAAGAACTGGAAAGAAATCATTGACAATCACATGTGATCTTTCTTTTCTTAGTATCATTATGGATTTGATGTCATTTTGCTACTATTTGACCCTTTGAAGAGTGAACCTAATTTCGATGTTGCTGATTAACACTCTGGGTTTGGTGTCATTTTTGCATTCCATCATATCGCTTGCAAAAACGATGGAAAATGGATAAAATGGGCCAAATCCATGGGGAGGAAAAGATTTTTTCCCCTCCAGATCGAATAAAAAGAGGATAATATTTGGAGGATAAAAGAGCACAATAGTGTTCTTCATTTGCACAATATTTGGCCGTACCATGCTAGTATACATTTCGTCTTCTCTTTCTTTCGCGTACCAAATACTACGTTCCCAACTTGATCTAGAAGTCCTATGCTGATGAGGGGGCGGTGGTCAAGGTCAGGGTCACCTGGTCGATCAGGCCGTCAGTCCCATGCACCAAGGCAGGCAAGACGAGCAACAACTCCTCCCCGATCCCCAGAAAAAGAAAAGCCAAACCCAGCCCGGCCAGGAATGGCGAGCTCGCCCGGCGGCCATGACGTCGGACCAAAAACCACGCCAAACCGCAGCGTGAGCGACGCGAAACTGTGGGACGATGACGACGACGACCTGCTGCAGATGGACTCGACGTCCGTCGCGGTGGCTGGCGGTTCGTCCCGTGCGCGTGCGCGCGGCCCCAGACGAGACGAGACGGGGCGTGGCGTGGCGTGGACAAGCGCGCGAGGGCAGGCAGCGGCCGCGGGTCCCCACCTGCGGCAGTAGGGGGAAAAGGCGGGCCGCTTCGATTGGTCGGGGATCAGAAAGGCAGAGGCCCCGCCCGGTAAAAGCCAAACGATACGGAGCTGCAGCTTTTTCCTGGGGAATGCTGCCGCCTACTGCGGTAGCAGCAGTAAATTTCCCCTTCACGTCCCGTTTTGCAGCCACACCCCTACACAGTGTATGAATTGCCATTCTTTAATGCTGGAGTAGGAGTACGGGGTAAGTTTGGTGGTAAGCCTAGTATAATCGCCGAAGATTCTGCGCCCCGTTTCAGCGGATAGCGACCCGGGATCGTTTTCGATCGCGGCCAGTTTAGTCGCCGTGGAAAAAGTAGTCCCGGCTTTTGCGACACATCCCTGCCCCTCCGTTTTTCTTATCTGCATATGGAGACGAGCTAGGAGGAGGAGGAGTATTTTAGTTGTGCCCAAATCCCCATCAGACCCCATCGACGCAGGGGACTATATATGCGTATTCTAATCCATCCGCTCGAGTAAACAAACCCTCGCTACGGAAAGGAAAGCGATCCGGCCCAAAAGCTGGATCGGTTTTGGATGGATGCTCCGGTGGTGGTTATGTGTATGTGTGAACGGCCTTACTACTATGGAGTAAGTACCTGCTTGGTGTGTTTCTCGTACCCGAAGTGCTGCCAATTGTACTCTCTTTTTTTACATGGCAACCGCATTGTACTCTTGATTTCTTAATTATGGACTAGTGTCAGAAGTTCAGCTTTGCTTCCGTTGTGCGTGGTATTTTAGTCGTGTTTTGCATTGGACAGCCGAATCGGAAAGAGGGGAGGTATGCCAGATAAAGCAGTCCTCCACGAGATGCTACTACTACAAACTACCATAGCTAGAAATGGAATACGCTTCAGGGTTTAGGATGCAGGAGGGCTCCCGACCCGATTTTAGGCTGTATTTTTACAGGTATCGAGACCGTATTCGTCAATCGCCGGTGCTGCACGCTAGTAAAAAGTTGTCAGCACACGACCCCTCGCGTCTCCATCACGTACTCCTACAGCAGGTGCACACGTGCCCGGCGCCCGTTGGGTCGGGTCTGTCTCCCGCGCCCTGCCCTGCCCCTGCGTGCCGGAGAGGACAAGAGGGAACCGTGGCGCGAGAGATTCCGGGACAAACAGAGGTGGCGACGCGACGCGCGCCCTGCAGCAGACAATCAGAAACAGCGAGCGCTCTCGATCGCTCGCTCGATGGATCCACCGCCGGTCTCGTCGCCGTCACAGGAACCGCGGCAACAGGATAGGCGAGAGCGAGCTGAGCCCCCGTGTCGTGTCGACCACTGTGCGCCACGATCCCGCGCACGCTTTCGCCCGATATCGATCAGTCGCTCCGGTCTCCTTTCGGTTCCTCGGTCGTCCTCTTTGTCGCCGCCGTACGCACGTATGTGCGTGCGTGGCGTCGTCACGACTCACGACCCGCGGTCTGCGTCCATCGATCGGTCGGGCCGTGCGTGCGGACCTGAGTTTTGCGTGGAAGTGGAACTAGAAGGGGGTCTGATCGCGATGGCGCCATGCCAAGCTCCCGGCATGGGTGGGAACGGAAGCTAGCTAGCCGCGAATGCCGATCGATCGATCTCGTAGCCGTGGAACCAGAAGGAATCTCTTGATGGCGCCAAGCTCCCGGCATGGGTGGGAACGGGAGCTAGCGATCGATCGATCGATCTCGTAGCGTAGCAGACGCGCATATGCGCCGCGCCTGCCGCCCGCTGATGCCATCCGGGCGCGCGCAGGCGCAGGCGCAGGCGGAGGCGGAGCCGCAGGCATAGCAGGCTGAGCCTCGCCTGGTCCCCCTGTGGATTCTGCGAAAGCTGGCGCCTAGCGGCACTGTGGAAGGCAGGCCCACTAGCCTCTGCCCGGCTCCCCGTCGCACTGACGCGCCCCCTGTAGCCGTTGCCTGCCTACAGCCACTACTGCTCCTACCGCCACAGGTTTTACCCTACACATCCATCCAGCGCGACGGATCATGGCCCTCCATCGACTTGGTTCCGTTATTTTTACAGTTTTTACACATAAACACAGACGCTGTTTTTCCTAGGTAGGAACAATTAAGCGATTGAATTTTACTGCTGGTACGGACACAGCTGCGAGTTTAGGCGCGCGCACAGTAGAACAGCCTTACAGAAAGCACCTGCATGCATGCATGGGCCGAAAAGGTGTGCGTGTGATCTCGACAGAGGAGCAAAGGGAGTCGGGGAAAAACCCAAAGACGAGAGGGAAAGGTATGTGGCTCCACCACCACCGGCTCTCTGCCTTTTCCCACAGTGAGCTTGCCCTGGCACTGGCAGGGTGGAGATCGAAGCGCTCAAGTGCACGAGACCACGAAACAACACAAGGATCATTCGTAGATCACCAAAGTGTCAAGGGCCGTAAAATATAAAATATCTTGTGAAAATGCCTATGTACTCCACAGCTCGCTCTATGGTAAAGCTCGCTCTATGGTAAACACGGAACCATGATGAAGGACAGGTACCGCCGCGTAGAGAGTACATGCCAGTCAACAAGGTACTAGTAGTAGGGGGAGACCCATGTACGCCTGCGGCCGTAGAAAAGAGTCCGTCCGGGCGCACAACGCCCTACCTACAGTATTCATGACGCATGTGTCCAATAAACCTTTAGTCGTATTCAAAGACCTGGACCCCGTGTTCTCCGGTACACGTTGGCCACCCCTACCCTGTCCTGTCCAAGAGCAGAGAGCCAACAGCATCTACGCATAACATAATGGGCCTCCCCCAATCCCGTCGCATTAGTCACGTAGTAGTGTAGTACCCCCTCCATCCAAAAACAACTCTGAAAAAAAAAGTTAACCAAGATGAAACGAGAGCACTCTCTCTGTAACGAGGACGTGGTAGACCGGGAATCAGCAAGCGGCCAAGCAAAGCGGCACCTGCCCAAAAGGTCTCGACCCCGGCCGGTGTAGGCGCGGCGGGCGCTCGCTCGGGTCCATCACGTCACCCTCCTCTCCTCCTCCTTTTCTCCACGTCCATGCGTGCCCCACACGCACCCACCAGCCATGGCCCGGCCCCGATTCCTTCCCGTCGCAAGCGGAGCAAAAGCTTCCGTGCTTTCTAGCCTATAGCTAGCGCCCTACCCTAGAGGCCTAGACCTAGCTAGCCAGCTTTTCTTGCCGGGCGAGCGATGGCACGTACCGTGCGCCAGACGAGAAGAGGAAATGCGGGAGGGGGTGAAAACTGGCTGCCGCGGCAGGGATTTCCGCTTTTCCGCATGGACACGGCTGCCGCGGCAGTGGCCTTGGCGTGCGCTGCGTTGCATGGCCGCTCTGCCATGCCGTCGTGTGGGCACGCCCGCGCGCGCGCGCGTCGCCGGAGAAAGCGCGCCCCGCCCCGCCCTTTCGCGCCATTCTCTCGCCCACAGCAGCTCGCAGAAAAGCTCCTCCTCTTTTAGAGTATACGGTAAACTTGTGCAGCAACTCGTGTAGCCAGCTAGCTAGCTACACGCTATAGTACTAGGCATCGATCGGTGGGCACTTGAACAAAAGCTCGCTGTTACCGTCGACCTCAGGCGCATACTACTTCCCTTTCGGAAAAGATACTCTGCCGTCGTGCGTGCGTGCGTATCGAGCAGGAGAGAAAGGTTCTTTTCTTTTGGAATTGTATTGTCCCGAGATCAGGAAGCTGAGAACGGCGTCTGGGTTTCCACTAATAGTAGAGCGGGAGATTTGGTAGTAGGCCTGTGATCGCGCGTACTATCATCTTTTGCTGTTTTTTTTTTGGGTAGCAGCAAAAGTTTCTTTTGATTTCGATCGGGCGCCTAGAAAGAACCCTAACTAGTAGTACTAGCTTGCTAGAGGGCTGGGGTTGGCGACGCTACGTACGCACTTTCGTGACGTGCGCTCAGGGAGTTGTGCGTTAGCCTACTAGCTAGGCAGTAGGCAATGTTAGCTGACGTCGCCAACACGAAGTTGTATCGATCCGCAATAGTAGTAAACTAATCAAGGAACTGCCGTTCTGAGCCGTGTGGAACACTGCCGTTGCATCAATCTTTGGCTGGTAATAATGTCAAACTACCCGTGGCTACATGGTTAACCCCGAATGTCGTCCGTGCGTGGTCGACAGCGCGTCAACACATTCACAGCCGCGTCCGTGCGTGGCACCTCACGGCGACGCGACCGGAGGGAGGAGGAGATGCCCCTCTCGACAGGAGGCCGCACGCACCAGCAGGAGCTGACGAGGCCTTTTGTTTGTTCGGGCCACACGACGTAACGGACGTACTACTACGTGTACCGAGTAGTACGTAGTAGGTGCGTGCGTGCGTGGCGGCAGCCGCGGGTAGGCACCCGTCAAGTCCGTCCGTCCGTCCGTCCGTCCGTGGAGTGGACGGTACACGCGCGCAAGGGACGGGACCATCCTATCGCTTCCTTTCGAGTTGGTTACGATCAGGTGGTCCACCGCCTGCTGCTGCTGCTGCTGCTGGAGGAGGAGGACCATACGGCCGCCTCATCGACCTCGCGTCTCGAACAGTGCGACGTACTACTGTGCGCAAGGGATGGGACGGACGGACGGAGTAGTGGTGTACACTATGGCACGTACGGTATTCAGATTCACTCTAAAGTGCCTCCAATAATCAAATTAGTGTCACAATTGAGTTTTTAAGGCACTAAAAAAAGCGTCGGGGACGGTCGTGTAGGTAAAAGTTTTTTGAGGCAGTTTTAAAAAATGCCTCTAAATCATAGTTAATTAAGCCACTATGACTAATGCCTCTAAATTCTAGCCAATTGAGGCACTATGACTAATGCCTCAAAAACCAACTTAAGGCATAAATTAGAGTGCCTCTAAATCCTAGCCATTTGAGGCACTATGACTAGTGCCTCTAAAATCCAACTTTTTAAGGCACTATCAATAGTGCCTCTAAACCCAACTTTTTGAGGCACTATGACTAGTGCCTTTAAAACCCAACTTTTTGAGGCACTATGACTAGTGCCTCTAAAACCCAACTTTTTGAGGCACTATGACTAGTGCCTCTAAAACCTAGCCAAAAGCAAATGTGTACTACATTGACATATATTACAAAATGGCTCACATTAATTGAATCATAGCGACATATATTACAAACCACATTACAGTGAAATATTATCATGAAATATATTACAAACCACATTATAGTCATATCTTACATTTGTTCACAGCCATATCTTACAGTCATTGTTCACAACCAATGTTCACAACCATTCGCCCACAACCATTCGTCCACAACCATTGCTGCTCGCCGGAGCTGTGGCCAGAGCTCCTCCTTGCTGGCCGCGGCCGCCGAAGCTGCTCCCTGGTTGGGATCAAGAGGCAAGTCGTCTCACCACTGGAGCTCCTTCCTCGCCCTCCTGCTCGTGCTCCTACTCAACAGAGGAAGCTGTTCAGGATGCAATTTAATTTATTTCATATTATGTTGTTCTTTCATATAATAACAGAGGAAACATGATGAGTGACAAATTACAATTTATTATCTACTTCGTCCATCCCATAATATAAGATGGTATTACGGCCAATATTACGGGAACAGATGGAGTACCAAAAAAATATACACAAGGGGGACTCAACTAAGGTAGCAACCATTGCGATAGTAAGGCACAACTCAACTAAGTTAGCAACTTAAACCAGTCAGTCTAAAACTTGAGTCAACTAACATGGGTCGGAGGGAGTAATATAATTCTGAATTGAGCAACGTGCAATGTACGGACCTAAACATTAGCATGGCAACACTAAGAGCTTGCAAAGTTGAATCTCAATCAAAATTTGCAGGAATCTGATTATGTGAATACTAAATAAAATTTTAGAAAATAAAATCTGTCTTCAGACTGTTTTCTATTGACCGTCGATATTATCAAACTGGTTTTTTGCTGAAGAAAAAAATATGCTTACTTACACAGGTAAGAAAGGGGACTATGACAAATAATAAATTCACTGACAGATGTGTTTTTTTGCATTGATGGATGGAAATGTTAAAACAGTAATGTCGTAATAGCATACCTCATTGCGCGATAGAGGGGTCTATACCACATCAGGTAAGAAAGGAGGATTCCAAGCAAAGCATAGATCATAGCAAGTAAGAACAACTTCGAATCCGCAAGCATAAAGAATCCAACCATTCAGCATGAATGGACATACAAAATACACATGCATTGATAGATACTCATGAAACCCACCCCCTCCTTGATCCAGCAGACTATGACAGCAATGAAGTTCCAGGAGAGACAGAGCACAATTCCTGTAAGTTAAAATAACACGAAATGGACGCTATCATGAATCGCCTCTGAAATGAACCATGTTTACAACCTACTAGACCATAAAAGCACGTGTTCCCGCGCCCGTCATAACTGGGAATTAGATACACGAGAAAATACTTTGGTGCTGCTTAGATATCAATACTGCATATTATTTCATAGGTAAAAGATGAGCTTTGCTGGCTATATTTCAGAACCTAGATAATAAAGACAAATAACAATAAAATAACCTAAAAGATGGCACAGTAACATTTATAACTCGATATGCTATAGCAGATACCTCCTTATTGATTCCGTGCTATATTGTATTTTTCTCTCTCACCATAGTAGCAGTATCCAGTAAAACAAGCCAGGTTTTCCTTACCCATACAAAATAAATTTCTAACATTCAGATCAAATTATAACTTAAAGGAAATGGTTGACCTATATGAATGATTGAACCCTTTTTTCTTAGTCGATAACTTAGAGTTTGACACAGAGAGAGACAGAGTTGGTGCGTCTGTAGCTCCTCGAGCAGCTAAAAAGTGCCCCCCCAAACAGTTGCATCTCCTGATACTGCAAGGATTATTGGAATCCTTCACAACGAGATAGAGAAGTAATAAAATTTATTCAGGTGCTCTTTTCTTTGTTAACCAATAAATGCACATGCTGCTGGTAGAAATAAAAGAAGAGATTATTATGAGTAGGGAGTAATTAGCAACCTGGTGGCGGAAGGTTGTTCTTGGTGGAGCATTTGTGCTTGACTGCTTGAGACTGGAGGTTGAGATCAAAATCCAGCACCATGGCCATGATATCTCTCTGTACATGTACAACAAGAACCAACAGAAAAAGCTACTTATTTAGACCAAGAAAACCGGCATTTGGCAAGAACATACAAATGGACACAGATCACTAAACTCTGTAGCAATCGGAACAGACAAAACTATCGGGGACGGAGAGTGTGATTACCTAGACGTCGTACTTGATGGAGATGCTCCAGGTTGTCCAAGGCCAAGCAGAAAGACAGCGGCATTTAAGATTCATATTAAAAACAGGCAAATAGTTTTATGAGACATAATTAGGTAGAAGAAATCACAGGACATGCCAGAATCAAATGATCTCAATGTGAGGTATGTAGTAATTGGTTCTTGAATTAACCATGAGCATTACCTGGTGGACGTTTCCGTAGTGCCAAAACCAATCATGGAGGACAGACGTTCTCTCTAGCAGAACTCACCAATCATGGAGGACAGACGTTCTCTCTAGCAGAAGCCACTGTGCGGGAGGCCATGACCAGCCTAGTCGACAGTAGTAGCAGCAACCAGGAGCTCGAGGTCGATGTAGAGGCGGCATAGGCTCTGTAGGAGAGCAGCCGGTGGTGTGGGAGTTGGGGCCGGCGACCACCGCGGCCGCGACGGCAAGCCCAAGACACGGGCTAGGGTTATCCCTAGAAAAACTATGGTCAAAGATGATGAATTCCTCAAGACAAACAATTAGTGAAAAGAGGAAACAAGAAAAGACAATACACATACATTGTAGTTCAACTAAGCACTAAAAGTAACTTTCTGGGTTAACCATATTGCCTTTAATAAAAGCAAGGATGGACAAAACAAAAATCAAAGTCACAAACATATCTTTCACTAACATATACACTAACAAAAATATTGCATTGCAGAAGTTTAGGATTCCTTGTGATATCGTTATATGCAGTAAGTCAAAAATGAGGATTCCTGCGGGGATCACCTTCTCTGCCACTCCACTCGCCGTCAGAGGGTTCCTGCGGGGGTCACCTCCCCCGACCCAGCTTGTTGTATTTAGATCACCAGATTACAGCATATAGCTTGCTATTTTAGATCCGCACACAAAACAAAAGAGATATAGGAGAATCTTACCCCTATTGTTCATTCTTAATGCACCAAATTACAGCTAGTAGCCTGCTATTTTCAGACCCACATCAAGAAAAGTGAGCTAGGAGAGAGAGCACGGAGATCATTAATACATGGAAAATTGACTTTCACCAAGATGAACTACTACTCAGCAACCTCCATTCCCAGAAAACATATAAGTCCCCGGAAAAGCATGAGCATGTGCTTGACATTGAAGAGGACAAATTAAATGACTTACCCGTCATAGTATTCAAGAAACGATTGCTATATACTAAAAGAAAAGTCCCCCCTGTCATAAGTGCATGCAGATATCAGGTGCAACTATCAATCATACGCGTAACTAGATTAGAGGTTTTTTATAGTAAATAGTATGCACGTAGGTTGTCAAAGTCAATCTGACTTGTTAAGAGAAGAATTAGCTGCTAGACTCTAGAACTCTTAGATTTTCAATTCGGTTGTGTTTACCTAGTAAAGGCCATGTACCTTGCACATATAAGTTCAAGCAACAGAGCTTTAATATATGCAGGTATCACCGCATGAGACATATGTATACAGTCTGTGTATGATCCTTCGACAGAGTAAAAGTTCTAATAGTTGGCTGACTCTAAGCAATAAAAAATACAGTATATTAGCAAGAAATTAATTCTCACAAGGTTAGTGTGTCTGGCAATTGCTAGGCTCAGGAACACGTGACTCTGGAGAACTTGAGTCTGCACTTGCCCTTGCATTGTTTCTGCTTGCTTGCCGGTTGCATAGAGTTGAAGAGGATGTCCTATGACCTGTAACCATATTGCAAAAATTGGGGGCAAGGTGCAAATTTTACCAAGAGAATCTAAACACGTTAGGAATTCAGACACGAATTAAGACTTACCTGGGACATGAGACCTTGAACCTGTTCAACAGATATCTTGGAGCTATCCCAGGTTACCTTAGCCAGGCCTGAGGTGGAAGGAACAAATAATTCAGGATTCGGATCAAAATTGCCCCAAATCATGATCCAGCCAGAAACTACAAACATGGCTCTTTAGTAAATGCACTCTGAAAATGTGAAGATATAAAATGCATAGGGAAGATAATGAAGAAAAGTTTACATATGGATTAGAATAAAAATAGATAATTACACGCCTCTCCACTCAGACAAAATCTAGTTGTCCTCCCTGGAGATGGACTTTGGGTACGTGAGTAAAAATATAGTCGATCAAGTAACATAAAGTGCACAGGCAGAGCTATTGTAGGTGCAGATTACTAAATCTAATTATTCAGACCTTTTATAATCTAACTGCCAAACGAGATTGCCTAACAGCATGCATGTTTGATGTTTTGTAGATGGAAATTACTCTGTATTGACCACGGAACCTGCAGGGAGCATCGAGTTGGAGCAACAGAAGATTTCATTAGATTAATGCTAATACCAAATTTGCAGAAGAGGAGAACCGAAATATAATGGTCCGTGAAGAAGTTGCAGGTCTTTCTAGCAAAGCAGAAGAATAGAAGAGAGGGCTAGGGTGAACCTGCACGAAGTTGTCCATCCTGAACCGCGAGAGGCCATAGCGCCATAGCAGTAGGAGCGAGTTGGCGACCTCGTGCAGCCTGTGGCGCACCAGGAGCTCCCGGGTGTCGGCGGGCGGAGGGTCTTGAACACAAAGCGGCTGCCGTCCCAGATCCCGAGCCAGTCGTCATCGTCGTCGGCCCTGGCGGTGAGGCCGAGGAGGGAGGCAAAGCGGTGCACGTGGAGGTTGCGCGGGTGGATAATGGACTGCAACAAGCACATAGAAGCTGTCGGCACCGTTCAGATCGTATCTCGACGCATGGTCTGGCCATGAAGCGGTGCTCAGCCGGTGCCGCCGCCATCGGAGGACATCCACTTCATGCCGTGGGATCTCCGTATCCTCACCATAGACCATATCGAGAAGGGGATCGTCCTCCCCAAGCCCATGGGAGCAAGGCTGCGCACTGAGCGGGAGGTAGAGCGGAGGAGGTGCACGAGAACCGGCTCACCCCGGTTGCGTTGGAGGCATGGATGAGGCCGAACGGGACGTGACGGTGCGAGAATCATCCTCGACGAGCGACCACTTCAAATACCGCCGCCGCGTCCACTTCAAATACCGGCTGCGCCGATTCCATCCTCCGCCCGGCCGGCCCCTTCCGCTGTGGCGGCGCGATTTAGGGTTTCAGGAGGCCACCAAAGGCGGAGCTAGGGTTTCCTTGGGGTTGAGCGAGAGAGATAGTTGGTCGGGGATATGGGAGAGTGGGAAGGAGAGGTGGCGGAGCAGCGGCGACGTGCGAGGAGAGGTGGAGGAGACTGGCCGCCGGCCAGGCGACGGGCAAGACACTGGGCGGCAGCTGCGTGAGAGAGGAGACGAGAGGAAGAGGGAGAGTGAGAATGAGGGGGTCGGTCCTGAGTGGGGGTCTCGACCTGGTCCGGGGTGATCATGTGGTCTCAGCCCACTAAGGCCGAGTCCAATAAGCCCATAAACCCTTTTTTCTTTTATTTTTTTGGATTCAAAATTAATTGAATAAAAATTTGAAACAAAGCCAAAGATCAAACAAAAATAATAAAACACAAATTATAAGGTAGAAGGCAGACGTGTATGCATTATTTATATTGAAAGCTAGAACACATATATGTATGCATTATTTATATTGTGTTGTTGTGGAATATTCTATTTTTTAGTAAAAAGAAAAGGTTTTCGAGCTCGGCCGTGTCCGCGTCAGACGCCGCAACAACGTCATCGAGGCGCCGCTTCAGGCCCGACACCGTGCGCTCTGCAATAAGAGAAGAGACGCGCCGCGGTCAGCCGAGGACGTGCACGGAATCCTACTGACGGCGTGTTTGGGCGACCGCGTCGGAGGACGGAGCCCGGTCACGCTGCCCTTGCGCGGAGGGCTCGCGGACACCGACGGTCTCCATCTCTCCCGCCCGCACAAGCTGATCCTCTCTACCATCCGTGGCTCGCGCCGCCGCCGCCGCCCTCGTGGTCGGCGCTCGCTGGCTTGCAACGACACCCAACGGTCGCGCCACACGCACGACGCGTCCGGCGACCTCGACGCGCCATGCATCGTGCTACCGATGCACGCTGGTCGGCGAGCGTACGGGCCGACGGCTTGGTTCGAGCACGCCGTCGCCTCTCGTTGTCGGAGCGGAAGGAGCAGTGGAGGAGAAATGCGGCTAGGGTTTCTGTTCGGTGTGTTTGTTCAGGCCGGGTTGAATTGCAACCTTCGATCTCCATCGCACGGTTCTGAGCGCGTTGACCTGAAAATGAGCCGTCGAGCAGTGCGATGGGCTGGCTTTTGCAATGCGTCATAGCCCGCGTTTGCTTCTGCCTATGATTCTATTTTTGTTTTTATTATTACAATTACAATTATATTTTTCCGGCTGGTTGCTCTACGGCTCTACGACCATGAAGCTCGATGTAAAGTAGTAATAATGTCTTAAACTCAACGGCATGTCTCCACGCTCCTTTATTTAATTTCAATCCATGGATATATCATCTACATAGATAAGATGTATTGTATTAATCAAGATAAGATGTCTCAGTAGAGCAGCAGGGGTATGGCTAATCTAATGACGATGATGTGCAAAAGGAATCACCGGCCGGGGGTTCCAGCTCAGCAGGCTAGCAGAGAAGAAAACGAAAACAAAAACCAACGGATCGGCCAGATGAGATAGAGAAAATTGCGAAAACCAGTAACTCTTGGTGCAGGAGTTGCACATACCAACAAATCTAGTTTTTTTTGCACAAACCAGCAACTTTGGTAATATAGTGGTTACAAAAAATTAATGATAGTTAAATAAGTATCCGACAATTAGGGCCACCGATCATAACAGACAAACTTTAAAATTACAAAAAATTATGAACGAAAATTTCGTATGTATATACGAACATTTAGTGATCACACACAAGTTATCAAGAAAAATATTATTATTATATGTAGTTTGTGTAAAAAGACGAGAAAATATCCGTGAATTGGAGCATCGAATTTTTTATTTCTACAAAGAACAGAAAAATTATATATTTCCAAAAAAATGTGAATGGACATATATGGGCAGCTCCGATGCACATCCCAAGTAAGACACAAAATGTGTCTGGTTTGATCCGTTTGTAGGTGGGGGACACGAATGACACCACGTTGTCTCTCAGCTAGACCCATGGCCGCGAGAAACCGCGGCCGACATGTGCTTACGGCGCCACATCGGCTCTAGACGAGCCTTGCAACCCGGTGGGTGCAGACATGTATCGCGTCGAAAACGCCTCTCACTAAGCACGATTCTGTCAGCTTACGCCGATGGCGGACCGAGCATGATTCTGCCAGCTTACGCTGACGTAGGTGATCTCTTCTGCTCGTGCGCGTCCTCATGGCGCGGGAGACGCGGGCATGCTCTCCAACCAATTTGCGTCGGCATCGAGCTAGCACGCGCTCTAGCCTCTTTGCGCCGGCATCGAGCTAGCATGCGACAAATGGAGGACATTCATGCCCCCCTCCCGCAAACGGATCAAATCTGACATTTTTTTGTCTGATTTGTGGTGCCTATCAAAGATTTCTATATATGTTCGTTCACAAATTTTCGGGAATAAAGAATATTTTTGTGTTATCTGTAAAAAGAAAAATTCGATGCTCCAACGTGACTATTCACGAATATTTTTTCATCTTTTTGCACAAACCATATAAAATAGTAATTATTTTTCTTGATAACTTGTGTGTGAACAAAAATGTCCATATCTACGTGTGGAATTTCCGTTTATAATTTTTCGAAATATTTTTTTTCTGTTATTATCGGTGGTCCTAGTTGTCTAGTACGTAATTAACTACCATTAGATTTTTATTATAACCGCTGTATTTCCAAAGTTACTGGTCTGTGCAATAAAAAACTAGAGTTGCTGGTTTGTGCAACTCCTGCACCTAGAGTTACTGGTGCTTGCAATTTTCTCGATGAGATAAGAAGATCCCGAGAGGAGAAGAGAAGGTGCTCCGTTGGCTACATGCAGTGGTACGGTGCATGCACCTGGTATTATTAGTGGAAGTGGTTAATTCGTTCCTTGATTTTATTCTTAGCTCGTGAACGGTTTCCCACTGACGGATGCTTTTGGCCAAAGCAAACCATGAACATAGCAACAAAGAAGAGCTAGTTGGCCTAATTGATCCATCGATTGATCTGATGCTCCTCTATCGAGCTAGCTAGATTAGCTAATTGATCTGTTGTAGCTAATTGTAAACCAGAGGTACTTAGTGGATTCACTTCAACTATGACTCGGATAAGGATTCTTTTTTGAGGCAATATCCAAGATGCCTCTAATGGTTTCATCCATTTGAGGCATTTTTATTTGTGCCTAAAAAACTATGTATTTGAGGCATAACTAATGGTGCCCAATTGGTCAACCAATAGAGGCATATTCTAAGTGCCTCTAAAGATAAATCATTTGTGGCACTTTCATTTGTGCCTCAATGTTATACTTTTAGTGACATTTTGACAAATAGTGCCTCTAAAAGATCAGTCCTTTTGAGGCATAAATAAAGTGCCACAAATAGTTTAACATAGAGCATGTCTATTTTTATTTTTTAAAACCTTAGAGGCACTATCAATAGTGCCTCAAAAGACTTAACTATTAGTGGCATTCTAAAAACTGCCTCCAAATGTTCACAATTTGAAGCATTATTTTTTAAAGTGCCACAAAATATTAAAATTAGAGGCAGTTATAAATAATGCCTCAAAAAAAGTGCCTCTAATTCTTTGACATGCTATAGTGGTAGGCGCGGATTCATGGCGGGGGCTTTCGGTTGCCTTCGAGCTCCGTTGGCGTGGCGCTGAAATTTGGGTTCACGATTGGTGGAGCGTGGGCCAAAGCTCGCTTACTCACTGGCCAGTGACAGTGACGAACAAGCACAAGGCTGGTAGCCTAGCCAGTATGACAATTGACCATGGTGGACAAGGTTTACTGGGGTTGTTGTGGATCTAAACATAGTATTTTCGCCTGTGACAACCAGTAGTGCTGTTCGCGACATTCACCGCATATTTTAGCTGCAAATGTGTTTTCCGCTAACAATTCTAGCTGCACTTTGTTTCTCTACACATGCAGCCCTGAATTGTTTGCCCCCGCTTCTTGCTTCTTCCCACGGGTAATACCATTCCATTCGGGCACGAAATGACGCAGGTAAAGCAGTGTCACCATGCGAGTCATCAACTAAGAACACTGTAATACCAATCCATTCCATTCTTGCTTCTTCCTATTTCAGCATCAAGCTGTTCGGGCTCTAATTTACATTCCCAGAGAGGAACCGGGAGCAGATGTACAGGACGGGGAGAAGGAAATGACAGAGGCTCAACACAGATTAATCTGCCATTGCCCTATCATCAACTGACCACAAGAAGTGTAAGGAACATGCCACCCAAGGATGAGCTCAGCAAAGTTCCGGTCAACTTACGGTGCCCGCAACTGTCAATAGAGCCCCAGAAACTTCCACCAAAAGGTTCCAACAACTCCCCATATCAGAGCATTGATCAAGGCTGTCACGAAGCCCAGCTTGAATATATCCGGAAGCTCCAGATACCCCGCTGCACAAGGAAAGCAACAGGTTACCGACTACGTGAGACTATCGATGTCATCTGATTTACTGATTTAACATCATAGTATATAAATAGTATAGAAAGAGGATACGTAGTTAAGGAGAACAACTCATTTCTCATTCTACATGTTTAACCGTGTTAGTCTTCCTCTTGTCTTTTCATTCTACAGTCATATGCAAATGCAGGGAAGTTCCATTCTACATGGTTATCTGCCAAAGTATGCCTCTTGTTTTTTTTTTCAATTCTACAGACATATGCAAATGCACTGAAGTTCCATTTCAAATTCAGAAACTGAACGAGTCGATGCAGAAAATTACCTCCAAAGTACACCGCAGCTTGCCCGCTACTGTAGTGAGTCAGCGCGCCAAACAGATTTGTGTTGAAAGCCAAAGCAAGCGCAGACAGCACGCCAGGGACACCGGCGGCTACATGCATAGCCAGAAACGCGGAGAATAGAGCTCCAACATGTCCAGTTTGGCTTGCAAACAGGTAGTGGATGAAGAAGTAGGAGGCCTCAAGAACAACAAAAGCCATGGGCCAACTCAACGAGAAAGATCCGAGCAGCTTGGCGACAGACGCTGACATCCACGACACGATTCCGAGGTTTGTTAGCTGTCCTGCCATCGCGACTAGAACTGCAAACCAGGACAGCGTATCCCAGGCTGACTTTTCGCTCAGGCAGTCATCCCAGTCTAGCACACCGAGCAGGAGAAGAATAGAGAGCCCAAGCATTGCAGCAACAACACTTGATACACCGATAGCATCCCTGCACAGAAATTGCGAAATGGATTATACAGTGAGACATCATGACCAATAGTCAAGAAATATTGCAGAGGATTGTAGGGTATAACACAGATCTCTTATATGCTTATGACCAAAATTCTATGCTTGTTCCAAGTTCTCTGAGAGCGGGATGTGGAGTTTCGGATTGATCTTATTCTTGGTACTCTGACCTATCTCTAGGTTTCCTTATCAATTATGACGACCATTTCAAGAAGATTTCAATAAGCAGTTGGACGATGTTATCCAAATGTTTGGTTTGACTTGGTGCCTCAACTTGGGGAGCACCAATGATGTTTACAACCAAGGGAGTGGTAGTGGGAGAAAAGTCTGCGGATTATCGTGCTATCAGCACGGTAGCCATCAAGAGAAAATGTCCAAAACCCCACATCGAGTTGTTTGATTAGCTGATTGGAGCTAAGGTGTTCTACAATATTGATCTCTAGGCTAGCTATAATTGAATGTGTCACTGAACATGATATTCAAGAGATTGCCTTCGATACTAGGCATGTTTCTAAAGTTCTGTCAGACCCGCAGTGCTGGTCATCAGTCATCACTACTAGATTTATTCCATAGTGTATTCAATGGACTGGAATGAACATGCAGCAAAGCTGAACAGGGCGGTGTTTCAAATGAACATGGTAGAACTGGGATTAGGATTGGGAGTAGAAAGGGGATAAACGGAGTTGTGTCTGTGACTGAGATATGAGTTTTTACTACAAGCACCCAAAAGCAGTTCTGATGACTAGTGACTAGATGAACTGACATCATTGGAGGCAGGATCCAAATGGTTTCTTTTGATTCATCCTGTAGATTAAATGTTAAATGTTATTTCAGTGCAAATATCTTAAGCATTGATTACGTAATTTCCATACTTTTGAGTTATGGACATATTTATATAACAGAAAGTTTTGTCAGCAATGGTAATGCGTATCAAATTCATAAATGAAATGAAATGTGATTTTTTCCAGGCATACATAACTAGGTGCCTATCAATTTAACAATTCTTTCTGAAGCAAGGATTTGCCCCAATTTCCTGCCAACTAAACAATTAAACAAGTGCATTGCTTCAATAAAGATATGTGCTACTCCATCCGTTCACTAATGTAAGAGATTCTAGCCTTTTTCTAAAACACATGTATGTAGAGAAGTTTTAGTGTGTAGGTTCAGTCATTTTGGAGTGTATCTAGTCCACTTTCAAATATCTAAAAGGTCTTACATTAGTAAACGAAGGGAGTATCAATTTAGAGGGAGCAGTAACCCATGAAATAATCAATAGAGATAACCACACAATAAAAGATATCACAAATTGCATGATTATCTAGATACTGCAAGTCAGTATTATGGTGCGGTTTATTAATGATATAGAAGCTTACCCAAAAACCCATAATGAGACTGCAAGAATCATTGTACCAATCATAACCCATTCATTCTTAGTCACTGGACCCATGCGCTTCAGCTTCTCTGCCGCTAATGCTGGGGCCTCAGGTGTGTCCTTTATTTCAGGGGGGAAGATTTTGTACAGCAAGTATGGTGTTGCTAGTAGAGACAAAATAGCTGGCAAACTAGCAGCCTGGAACCATGCTACCCACGGATTTGCAACTATGATACCAAGCTCTTCTGCTAGCTTCAAGCACAACAGATTTTGTGCAGCAGCAGTCAGGAAGAGAGCACTGGAGTTGCTAGCAGCCTGTCAAGGAACAGAAAGCAAAGTGGTTATTGTGTGAAAACCTCTGATAAATTTTAATGAGTATAAGAGAGTAAAATACAACACACACCCCACCCCACCCCACACACATGCAAAGAACAACAGCATCCACACTCATGGTCTACCAACAAGCTGCACCTATGATATATTGCCTGTTAGATCCGAACATGAAACATATAAATGAAGTGATGACCAAACAATAAGCAGGATTCTATGACCTTGAATGTGGTCCAATCCCATGTGGGTTGGCCATTGAGTGGATTTTGGGAGTGTGACAACAATATGCAGGACCATTATGCACAACACAAGCATATCGTGTTACTCCATGTAAATATTCACCGATTATACATTTTGAATGAACCATACGAATTTAAACCTGAAAGATTCATCACTTACACTAAGGGCCTCAAGACATTCACAGAATCATTTTGCTTCTCTAGGAACATTCACACAATTCTTGCATTTGAAAAGCTGCTTCTCATATGTTTGTCTGATCCCCTTCTCTCTCTTTTTTAATTACTGTAGCAGATACCGCCTTTCTAAATTGTTTTGCTTGACCCAAACTTTGTAGCACATGCTTTGAATTAGGGATGTGCCACTACTCCTCTGAATTAACGTAGTTTCGCCATAGAGTAGTGACAAAGTTTTCCTTTGAATTAACATGTCTTTGTTTATTTGAGTCCTCTTGGAACATTCGGCATCTCTGGCTGAAATACTAAACGCGACCACTCATCTATTATGAAATCAATTTTCATCTTGAATGACCATTTCTCAATTTTGCAAATATGGCTTGAAGATGCCTTCAAATGTTTCAAGTTGTCAGCTCCCTTTTTCTTTGAAATTTTGATACAATTATCATAACTTGTGAGCATATTTTTTGAAGACTGCAACGCACCAGGGTCCAAATTAGCTTTTTAGGCCAAACTCATTTTAGAAAGATTCAAAAGAATCTATATCTGAAAGATTCATCACTTGCACACTAAAGGCCTCAGTAGTTTCACATAATCAGTTGCTTTCCCTAGGAAACAGGGAAAGAATTCTTGCATTCAAAAGGATGCTTTATATATATATATATATATATATATTTCTCTGATATCCTTCTCTGAATTTTTTAAATATCAGATACTGTATTTTATTTCTAAATTGTTTTCCTTGACCCAAACAGTGTAGTACCATATGTTTTGAACTACCACATTTCTTTGTTTGAGGCCTTTGGGAATTGGGAACATTCGACATGTCCCACCAAAAGAGTATAAGTGGGCACTCATATATCATGACATCCATGTTCATATTGAATAAAGATTTCTCAATTTTGTGAATTTGACTTGAAGAAACCTTCAAATGCACAAAGCCATCAGTCCCTTTGTATTTGAAAATTTCATACAACTGTGATAACTTGTGAGTATATGTTTATGAAGATAATGCCCCAGGGTCCAAATTAGCCTAGGCCTAACTCATTTTGGTAGGCCATGAACACTGAATAACCCAGGCATTTTCATAATTAACTCAAGCAAATTGGTCAACCGACTGTTTATCCGTTTATGTTGGTAAGTCTTCAGCCAAACTAACTAGGCGGGATTAGTCACCCCTCCAAGCACTCAACATATAGGTTTCTATTTGTCCTAATTCAAAAGGGGATCAACATTACAAGATAACTTTCCAACGCATTCAATCATTTCTAACTTTTTACAATTTAAGAGTGTACAACTTCCTTTTGAGACTGTACATACCACAGGAGTTCTATAGCACCTGCGTTGTTCTAAACAAATTATGTCTAGGTGATAAAACTGTTTTAACCTCACAGAAGAAGCAATTTCTACAGGAGAAAACCTTCTTGATAGGATAGTTAACATGAATACAACTGCTTTCAGAGATCACGAAATACTGCCCAACTAGGATGGGATATCATAATGTCGTTTCGGTAAAATGCACCCTGTCTTTCAAAAATCTCCATCTACGTTCGTGATCAAATGACTGTCATCATGATCCATGCATGGAATGTTGTCATAGAAACAAAATACTTTAAATTTAAGTGCTCCTGCAAATAGGCTAACTAAACATTGCGCTGAAATGACTGAACCAGGTCTTGCAGTGAATTGGGTCGATTCCTACTACCTCTCGGTGGGTTCAACATTTTCTATATGTTCAACTTTACCAATTTAAGTGATATAATTAATTAAGAACTCCAAAAATAGGATACTGCCTTTGAAAAGACTTGATGAAACCACCAAGCTGAATGCACAAAATTACACTTCAACATGCTAGAGCTCTTAAGTTAATTTCACCTGCAGAGCATACTAAATAATTTCTGACCCAACAAGCAACCACGTGACACATACAGCCGCGTGCATTCCACCTAGGCAAATCATACTATCACCAAACAGAAACAAGTTAATGTTTCATACAACCTTCTACGGTTTCTAATTGTGCAGATCAGAGCTAGAGCAGAGCTCTGCGAAATGTTAAAGTGATCGAGGTAACACGGTCAGGTCAGCACTGAACCCTTTCCGAACCAAATGTTGGCTGGGCGAAATGCATAAGTTTAGTGAGAATTAGCAACTCGGTGCCAGGACTGTAACATCGACTAATCTACAACCAAGTCACTAGCAGCAAGCGCATTAAGTGATTTCCATGAATAATGATGGATTGATGACACACTCACCTGGAATTGGGTCATCACAAGATATGAGCCGAGCTTCCGGGACGAGGGATCGTTCGGCTTGCTGTCAGCCGAGAGCGATAGCGACTTGATGATCGGCAGGAACACGCCCCCGGCCCTGGCGGTGGTGCTGGGCATGGCCGGCGCGATGCACGCCTCACTGATGGTGAGCCCGTAGGACAGTCCCAGCGTGCTGCTCCCGAGCCACTTGATGAAGTAGGTGGCGATGCGGTCGCCCAGGCCGGTCTTGACGAACCCTCGCGCGAAGAAGAAGGAGATCACGATGAGCCAGATGACCTCGTTGGTGAAGGCCGAGAAGGCGGCCTCGAAGGGGAGCGTCCGCGTGGCGACGGCGGTGGTGAGGCCGAGGAAGGCCCAGGCGCCCACGGGGAGCGGGCCCAGCACCAGCCCCGCGATGGTGGAGAGGAAGATGGACAGGAGCTGCCACGCCTGCAGGCTCACCTCCGCGGGCCGCGGCGCCAGGAAGCGCACCGCGAGGCCGGCCGCCAGGGAGATGAGGAGCGGGACGATCTTGGCGCCGGCGGGTGGCGCGCTTGGCTCGGGCTCGGAGTCGGGGACAGGTGTTTGGGAGGCGAGGAGAGGCGGGGTGTGCCGGCGGAGGACGGGGGCGAGGCGATGCCGGGAAGAGATGGAGCTGGGGGCGAGTGGGAGGGGCCGGGGCGCTGGGAGGTGGAGGTGACGGCGACGGATACTGTTGGGTGCAGGGAGGAGCAGAGGCGGGCGGTGGGAGACGGCGATCCGGAGGCGCTCCATCGGCGCCGGCGGCGAGAGAACGGGGGGCGGAGTGGTCCAGGAGGTGGGCAGTGGTTTCAGACTTATAATGCTGCTTTTTTTTCTGAAATAAATATATTTTTTAGCTTAGATACTGACGAGGGAATCTGGGATACGAACGCCTTGTTATTTTCGCCCGCTGCCATTGGAGGCCCACCTGGTAGTGTGTCAAGAAGGATCCCAGAACGCCTCGTCAATTTCGCCCGCTGCCATAGGAGGCCCACCTGGCAGTGTGTCAAGAAGGAGTGCTGTGTCGCACACACGTTTTGTTTCCAGGGAGCGGCGTGGGGACCAGTCGCAGTCACAGGAATCTGGCTGGGTGCTCACCTGAGAGGGGTGTGGGCGTGTGGCTGAGCTGAGCAGTGTCGTCGCCGGTGGATACCACAAGGCATAGCGAGCGTTTTGGATGGGAGCTGGCAGCCAATGTGAGATTGACAAGTGGCGACAGAAGATACTCGTTGGTGATTTTTGTGGACGTCGGATGAGAATTGAACGATCCGGATGACCAGCACAAGTCGTTTTCATGAAGATCGCCACATTTCCCACGCGACATTCTCCAACACAAGGAGCACCATGGGACCACCTGTCAGTGGACACATGTTGCCGCTAAACACAGCAAAGTGTATTCAACAGAATGCACATGTAAACCTAAAAAGAGTGTGAATAAGACCAGGGTTTGCACAAAAAGAGCGTGTGAAGACTGGAGAAGTCACACTGAAAAGCCTAAAACGAAAACTGCAATCTTCTACTCCATCCGTTTCAAAATATAAGATATTTTAGGTTTGTAAAGTAAATATATTTAGACTACTTTTAGTGAGTGAACCTATATACTAAAAGTAGTCTAAATATATTTACTTTACAAATCTAAAATATCTTATATTTTGAAACAGATGGAGTATAAACCAAATGTAATCTGTTTTCCAAAAGAAAAACAACGTACTCCGTTGCAATAACTTTCATGTTTATAATACTGCTTTTACAACTTTCTTGGATTGTCCTTAACACTAAATTCTGCAGCTGCTTGCAAGCAATACAGTGAAAATACATCAAGCCATCGACATTTTCATCGGAAAACCCCTAGCTGCATTCTAAGAGACAAAATCTTCGTAACTATCACAACCTATCAGCTAGTTTCAGCATACTGTTGGAAAATTCTATGCTGAAGCAATGAGAGCGAGGCCTACATCTATGACTAAAACCTCGTGGAAACTTGTCATGTTAATATGAGGGATCACTTCTGTGCGACCGCCCTTCCTGTCGTCAACTCGCACCGTGGTACCTGTCCCCTGGACGTTTCATGTTAGGGACATTTGGTCGGTGGGCAGAACTCTGATATGTCAACGCCAGTATCCTCCATTGCATCATGCTGGCATTTGGTGGGAGTGCAGCACTCCGATATGTCAATGCCGGCAACCTCCATTGCGTTATGAACCCACTTTGGAACGTCGCCCTTCGGGAACTGTCATGATGATTTTAGCATTTACAGATAACACAAAACTATCAAGAAAGAAAATAATAAAACAGAGTGTAGTTTTGGGTTTGTAGATATTGGGTAGCACAAACTCCGATAAGGAGGTACAGCTTATTTCAAGCACGTGTGGTTTCTTATATGTGTAACAGAAGACAGAACAAGACAAACCTGCACCCTCAAGAATCCTCTCACGAATCTGCAACATGTCAGAAAAAATTCCTTATTCACCAACACACTTTCACCGATAAATCAGGCATATTTATGTCAAATGAGATAACATACTCTGGAAATCGTCCTTCAAGAATTGACATGTGGAGATCTCTACTTAACTGAAATAGAGAGGTGGATAATCAAGAAATAGATGATAGTGCTTCGAAAATGAAGACCTCGGTAAAAAACATTAGCATACCCGCATCATAAAAGATAAATTATGATATGACAGCAGTTGAGAACCCATAGGATCTTTCGTGACGAGGCAATGCAAGTAAGCACGTGTATAGTTTTTGCAGACCTGACAAGACAAGCATGTTACAGAACGCCAAAGATGATAATTATATTGATTGGTTTACCACTTTGTTCCTAGTGGTGTTGAAGCCATACCATGCACGAACAGGAAGGATCAATGGGCCGTTCATCAGTTGCCATTGCATTTTGTTTCAACTTCAGAACACCCTAAGGAGATACAGAAAAGGTTTCATAAAATATCAACGCTAATTAAGGTAAAGGGGCCAATAAACTAAATTAGCACTAGCTTAGAAACTAAGGCGACCTTATAATCTTAAAGCCTAGACCTCCTATAAACATGCTTACTTTTACGACAAGCATAGGTAATATAAAAAATGTACCCAAGAAGCGGAAATGCCAGGGTCCCTTTTGCACCACCACCACCATCAAATGATTTATCAACTTGTCCAGCTTATGGGGTTTCTGGAAGAAAGAATGCCCCCTACCACTCAGTCACATGGCCACGCCTCTCATGTGAGTTCATTAGAGTGATGCCAAGTGAGGAAAGTGCGGACAAAGTGATCCAGAATTTAGATGAACTACAGTTGTATATGATAATGTTCTCACCCATATAAGGCTAACCCAAGAGCAAGTACTGTGAATGCCAAAGATCAATAGAAAACTTCAAGAAAAGACTAGAAAAATTGATATCGGTGCTAAAAGAAAACGCACAAATAGTGAGTCTCTCTTGAATTACATAGACCTGTCAAATGGGATATAATTTTCCTACCTCAGGCACAAGTGCGGTCCCAAAGCGAGCTGTGCGTGTTGGATAAACACAGTCATACATATCTGCACCCAAAGCACTGCATACTACAATATCAAGTGGATAGCCAACACCCTGCATATAAGTATAAGATCAATATCAACAACAAGATTGAATCATATGCGGACACAATACTATATTCGGCCTAACAAGAGCTTTTCAAGAAATATTAAACTTTATTTCTCAACATACATAAAAAATGCATGTTGGTTTCTATTAGAAAAAGAACGCCGACAAGGCAAGTAAAATTTAGAACGTACCATTACATATCGGGGTTTATCCTCAGGCAATCCAGCAGTGCACTGGGCAACAACGCGCCAAAATGAATCTTTATCTTCACCACCTGCAAGACCACCAATAGCATATCTAGCAACAAAAAATTCAAAGTATCAGCCACTGAACTGTTGAATTAACAGCACGGAGCCATGGATAGAAACAAAAAATCATACAAAAAACTCTTCAATTATGTGACAGAAATTTTGGCTGCCTGTAAGAAAAGGAGACAAATTTTGTTTGCGAAGTGTAATCCTGTGAGCATATAGTCTGACATACCCAGGAAGGTTCCGCTCAACCAAGCCCCTCACGCAGATATCTCTGGAATTTAAAAGTTACAAGTTAATGTATCAAACTTTATTGATTACATGAATGTCTACCTTTTATGCATGTACCAAGAAGCCAGATAAACTCACCTAAGAACTGGATCTAATCCTCCTTGAACAATCCCAAATAAGTTTTGGACATCTGGTTTCTTATGAGCTACATTTGAACATCAGAAGACAAATCACCAGTCATTAGTTAACCATGATTATCACCGTTTCAAAAGGTTTTCAATATATCCTAATTTCATAGCATAAGTAGAGGCAGTAAGTGAAACTACGTTGAGCTATAACTTAAAGATGGTAAATCATTGACTATAGGCTAATTTACCAAAAGATCTTATATTGTGGAATGGATGGAGTATATAATTTGGACAACGATAATCATACCAGATATGCACCTATCAATCCAACGAAGGGTGCGGTACATAGCCTCCTCTATCCTTGGGCCAGTAATTGTGGTCTTCACAACATCGTCAAGGGCCATGATTATATCAGCTCCAATGTTGTTCTGCATTCATGTCCCACAAATATGAAGGATGTGTACACAAGTTTTAATATGCCAAATAAAGATTTTGTGATTATTCACAATGACTCAACGAGTTTCCAAAGTTTGTTAAGAAAAGGGCGGACCTGAATATGGATGGATTCCTCAGGTGTCAAGAGCATGGGTTTACCATCAACAGGTGACTGCAGATTGGGCACAAAAGAATAATAAGGTTAGAAAATGTGCAAAACGGAAAGCAGATCTCTGCAGCAGTAAAGTTTATCCAGGACACAGAAAATAAAACTGCATCATGAAATTCACGAGGAATATATTTCCACAAAGAAAGCTAAAGAAACTTTATGCTTCTAGCCTTCTAGCATCCCACATGGGAATTAACATAGTAAATGGACTAGAAAGAGGATGGCATTAGACATTGTACATGATGATACAATGCGGAGACACGACTCTTGATTGTTCATTATTCAAAATTTTCCAACCAAACAAGTAACACGTTGTCAAAATACCATCAGTTAATTATACATCAGTCTCAAAAGATCATTTCTGAATTACTGTTCTGAATTTTTCATAATGGAAATTACAGTTTGCACAATGTAAAATAACAAGCATGGAAAAGGAAAATATGATTGAACTCATAAATAAATAAAAAGTGTACTACACTGCAGGACATTAAATTAATGACAACTGAGCTAGAAGAGGGCAAACAAAAAATTTAATTGCCAACCCTAAAACAACCTTAACCAGCCTAATCATAACAAATATGGGCATTATTTGAACCAAGAATTATAAACAGTGGCATACCCTAAATTTCTAATATCTGAGTAATTTAATTTGACTGTAGGATATGCATGAAAGCTGAAAAGTTGCATCATATATTCAGGTGGCGGAAGAAACCTAATAGTATAAGTTTACTTTTGTGAAGAACGAGTAGCTGCAAGAGTACCTGAAATGTAACTCCTTCCTCAGTAATGTCAGCTAAATGGAGCAAAGAGACCTAAAACCATGTTTACTAATTAGTAAAATTTCAGAAGCAAACCTAAATAATTGAAAGCAGAATGAAGAAAGAAAAAGGGATCATGTCATTGTGCTAATGGTAATCTTCCAGCAAACACCATTTCTCCTCTTTTAGATATTCAACTAGAATGGTGCTAATGTAAAGACCACAGATGAATCTAAGCATGCCATTTATTAAGTATCCAGTGAACAACTACATGTTAAATTTTGCTTGAATAGATGGAACCAAGACTTGATGTGCAGATCAACCAATTGCTGGTAGCACCAAACAGAAATATTACCCATCACATATCATTAGGCAACTGCCATAAATCATCAATTGTCAAAACAAGGTTTAAGCAACACTGTACAGTATAGGATTATTTATTCGCAACGAAATAGCACACTTTATTAAGTAACGGCTTAGCTAGGTTAGTTCTGCATGTTCAAATGGTACACTACAACATCTGTGCGAAAAGAGAATAATGATTTGGATCAACCATTTGGAAACCACCAGAGTCAGTCAGCAATGCCCTTTTCCAATTCATAAACTTGTGAAGGCCACCCAAGTCATCAATAAGTTGGGAGCCTGGACGAAGTTCAAGGTGGTAGGTATTTCCAAGTATAATCTGGCAACCTATAGTCTCTAACTGGTCTGTAGTCAAGCCTTTAATTGTACCTGAGAAGAAAAAAGGGAAAAACGAAACAAGAACAAATTGTGAGATGCGAGAATCACGCGCATCATTCCACAAAGTTTTCTGTCACATCCAAAATCTCTAAATTACAGTATAAATCAAGTCAAGTCACCTCGGGTAATTGCTTATAAACTCAGTTATACAAAAAAAAACAGCAAGATCAAAAATATAATACCTTGCGTTCCAACAGGCATAAAAAGTGGCGTTTGACAAGTAAAGTGTGGCAGAGTTAACCGAGCTGCACGAGCACGATTAAATCTTCCTAATACCTGCAAGCACAAAATAAAATAATTTTCACTTCAGATTCATCATTATGTTTAATGCCTCCTTTAAGGTCTACTGTTTCAAACTTCAACATTCATATTCCCAATTAAGGTCTACTGATTTAACTAGCCACCTTCCATCATTTTGTCCCACAGAGGTAACGAGGTCTGAAGGAAGCCCGATATGAGCTGACAGTGGTACCACCGCACCAGCTCTCTGTACCATTCTGACATCATGTGACACGTGCCAGTTACATCTGGCCCACTTCTCAAACTTTTTACCTTACTACTGTATATTTTTTATGGAGTGAAACAGTTAAAGATTTCACCATAAGAAAATGCCAAGATACAGTAAGTGCACCGTCTACAGTACTAGGTAAATGCAATGTGTATGTCTCCCCAAAAGGACAATATGTAAATATTACAAACACGTGCCTAGGACAGTACGTTCAGTACTATGTCCAACTGCCATTTTCTGGACTAGTCAGTATCGATAGTAAGTTTAAAATAAAACATTATTTAGCAATTGAGAATCTGTGGTTGCAGAAAATCGTCTGAAACAATATACTCATCCTAGCGTCATGCCAATTTATCAACTAAAAGTACAGGAGCGTACAGTCTTATCTACTTCGTCACCACACTGACTTCGGCTAAACTCCACACTCCGCGGGGTCCGGACAAACAGACCGCCGAGGCTGTTTCTCATCCCAGGAATCAAGGGGCACAAAACGAACTGTAAAAAACGTAATCCCCAAGAGAGAAGGAAGCACATGTAATCAATTAAAACTTTGACCAACCTCGAACCGGAGCGCCATGGAGTTGGGAGAGCGGTACTCCAGCCACCGAGCCGAAACCTGCGCAGCCGCATTTTTCAATCAGCTCGGGCCAAGCAGAGGCGCTTTTATTTTGGCGCGAAACAGAGCGACGAATGCGAACCAGTAGAGGAATCCGGCGAAACTAACCTTGGGTAGGGCGTTAGGGCAGTAGGGTTGTTGTGGAGGTGAAGAAGGCGAAGGACGGCTCCGCGCGAGGTCTCACCGGCGGCGGGGAAGGAAGCCCTAAAACGCTTTGGTTCTTCCGAGTGGAATGGCTCCGTGGTCCTTGGACCGTGGCGGCGGCCGGCCGAAGTCTAGAAGGATTTAAAAAAAGGAAAGAGGAAGGGGAGGGAGCTTCGCCGCACGGTCGCCACGCATATGGTCAGGGTTAGCGACGGCCGTTGATAGTGATGGATCGGCCTGAACGGGCCAGTGACCTCTTCGGACGGCCAAATTTTATTCTCTCCGACTTGATCCACTACTGCTCCCCGCCAAAGACCTTTCAGCCCAATATGGCAATTTGGCCAATGGGCTTGGGCATCCACATATCGGCCCGAATAGGTAGGTTCGTTTTAGCCATGGGGAGAAGTTTATACCCACCGTACCGAAACAATTCAGTATTGATGCGAGCCTCCTTTAATGGAAGCACGATCTTTTGAAGCATAATACTTCTAATTTGTTTTCTTGTTCAAACAAATTGATGGAAGCATCTAAAGAACATAAGTTTCCTCTAGTTAGGGTTTACAGGTTCTCTTGCAGTGACGTCATCTTTAAGGCTATCTTCATTGATCGTCGTGCATTCTCTGCATTATTGTTGATCTCCGTCTCTTCGGACTGATCTTCGTGTTGCCTCCCGACACTGGTCCTCCTATTCGGGGAGAAAGAAAAGTTCTAGAGGGTTTTCTTCCTGTGAGATTGGTTCTGCACCGTGGCGAAGTTTTCATCATCGGGATCATTCAGTGGAGGTGAGGACATTGAAGCAATGATAAAGCAGATGGGTATTAGAGAGGAAGATCTAGACTACATGGTCTTGGGACAGGAAGTTGTTGGCAAAGCTAACTAGGTGTTGGCTATAACTAAGGTTTATACTGAGGTGGAGTACTCGAGCTTCTGGTTCATTAAAAACATGTGAACTGCATGGGATATGGCACAAGATGTGAAGACAAGATCTCGTGAGGGCAATCTTCATATTTTTCAGTTTTCATGTCTTGTGATTGGGAGAGTGTCATGGAAGGGGGGCCTTCTATGAGGTAATCAATTCGAATAATGTTTGGAGGTTAACTGGCATATATTGGAAGCAAGATGGAAAGCATAAAACTCGGGACAATATTCATGAGCTTCACGAGCAGTATGATATGCCATGGCAATAATTGGTGATTACAATAAAAACGAACTACCCTCTCGTTTAGGGTTTTCCTGCTTCGGCGGTGTCCCTGCGCCACCATGAGATTGGGTCGGTCTCCGCCCCCCAAGTATCTTGTCCTGCTCTTCTGCATGTCTCCCCTCCTCGCCTCCGTGGGGTGCGCGTTGGTCTCTCCCCCCCATAGCTTTCCACCCGACTCCGCTAGGGTTTGGTGACTTTTGGATCTCATGGAAGCGACTGCCGGTACCAAGTTGGGCTCCGGAAAGAAAGGAAACCCAAAGCTAGGCGATCCAGCGGCGGCTGTCTCGGGTTCTTCGGCGCCGGCCAGCAGCAATCCAGAGGAGAAAATTGATGATTTGTTCAGCCACCTGGAGCTGAACGAGGACGAGCTAGATGATGTGGTAATTGGTGTTGACGATGCTAGAGAGTATCAACAGGCAGCCCGGTGGCTGGCGATCGGCAAGGTCCACATAGCGCGTTCGTTCAGTGTTGATGCCTTCTTCGAAAAGATGAAGGTTATTTGGAATCTCTCCCGTGAACCAACCTTCCGTGAAGCGGGAGAGAACCTCTTCATCTTCCAGATGTACTGCCTGGGTGATTGGAAAAAGTTAGTTCACCAAGGTCCCTGGACCTTCCGGGGATGGGATGTTCTCATCGAAGATTATGATGGCCTATGCGATCCAGAAAGCGTTGTCTTCGGTGGCTTACACGTCTGGGCGCAAATCCATGGTGTGCCGGAGCTGTACCGGAAACAGGAGGTGCTGGATGAGCTAGCTCGGCGAATTGGCATTGTCAGGAAGTCCAGATGGCCCCAAAGCTCTTCTTTGAGGGGAACTATGTTTGAGTGCGTGCTAGGATTGAGATTTCCAGGCCACTTATGCGATTTGTGTCTTTAACGCTTCCTGAAGGAAAGCGGAGATTAGCAGTCAAGTATGAGAAAATCCCGTTTTTCTGTAAACGATGTGGCCTTCTTGGTCACGACCATGAGGAGTGTGGTGATGGTGTTTGGACGGAACAGCAGCTGCAGTATGGTTCATGGATGCTTGATACTCGAAGGGTAAACCAACCCTCACCCGCACCTCGTCGCTTTACCCCTCGTGCTCCTATGCGTGGAGGTTTTGGCGGCAGAAACCCTCAGTTCAACGGGAGGCCAAGGAAGCGATCGTCCGAGGATGCTGAATTGGAAGGCGATGAAGAGCTTAAAGACACTGCCAGCAGCCCGGTTAAACTTGGGGACCCTCCACTTCTAGTGGGGGTGAAACCAGGAATGATTCAGATGTAAGGAAACAGCTTGTCATGATTGAGGAAGGACAATGCTAAAAAACCCATGGAGACTGACTTTTTCTATGGCGATGACCTAATCCCCCCCACCTACGTATGTTAAGACAAAGGACAATGCTAAGATGAGGAAGACTGGCTCAATGGAAAACCAACATGATCTTATGGCAACATCGGCGGCATCCTTCGAGGATGACCGCCGGGCCCAATGAGTCTTCTAGAATGGAACAGCCGGGGAGGGGCACCCGTGACTGTTCAGGAACTGGTCATTCTTGTCCAGACTTATAAGCCCAGTCTGGTTTTTCTTTGTGCGACCAGACAATCGGAGGATCGTGTAAAAAACCTTTGTTTTCGTATAGGTATGCGGAACTGTTTCCATGTCAAAGGAGAGGGCTCTGGTGGAGGCATTGCTCTTTACTCTCTGGATGGCATTGAAGTAGAAGTTCTTTCGTTCAGTAAGAGACACATTGATGCTCATATTAGTGGAGGCCCATATGACTCCAAATGGCGTGGTACTTTTGTTTACGGGGAGCCGAGAGCTAGCGATCGTCATTTTATGTGGGACAAACTCCGAGTGATTAAACAACACTCAACTGAGCCATGGTTAATGATTGGCGATTTCAACGAAGCTGTGTGGCAGGAAGAGCACTTCTCGAATTCCCGAAGATCTGAGAGACTGATGCTCGATTTTAGGGAGGTCCTTTCCCACTGTGACCTACATGATATTGGTTTCTTGGGCACCCCCTGGACCTAGGATAATAAGCAAAGAGGAGATCGCAATGTGAAGGTACGGCTTGATCGCATCGTCGCTTCGCCGTCTTGTCAGCCTTGTTCCCTGATGCTAGGCTGCGCCACCTTACCTCCCCTCGGTCTGATCATTGTCCGCTACTTCTCTCCATGGACCCTATCGTTGAGAAAAGGCCTAACCAGCCCATTCGGTGTTACGAAATAGTATGGGAGCGTGAGCCGTGTCTGGATCCGACTGTGAAAGAGGCTTGGTCTCGTAGAGTGCCAACGCAGGATTTGGGTGATATCTACTCCTCGATGAAATCTGTCATGAACAACATGTACGCCTGGAAAGTGGATCATTTCAGTGCTTTTAAAAAAGATCTGGAACGGAAGAGGAAAAGGATTGAGGAGCTAGCTTTTTTCAATGATGCTGAAAGTTTGAACGAGAGAGCTAAGATTTCTAAGGAGATGGATGAACTCCTCTATCGAGAAGAAATCATGTGGATGCCACGTTCCTGAGTAACATGGCTACGCGAGGGAGACCGCAATACAAAATACTTCCACAGGAGGGCTTCTAACAGGAGGAAGAAAAATCGCATCAGCAAGCTAAAGCGAGCGGACGGGTCCTGGACTTCTGACACTTCGGAGATGGAAGATATCACTAGGGAGTTTTTCCAAGGACTCTACGCGCGAGAAGATACTATTGATCCTACCATTGTCACTGATGTTCTGTAGGAATGTATTGATAATGAGATGAATGAGAGGCTGTGCGCCCCGTTTTCAGAAAAGGAGATCAGCAATGCGTTGTTTCAGATTGGGCCAATTAAAGCTCCTGGACCGGACGGTTTTCCAGCCAGATTCCTTCAACATAACTGGGATATTCTTTGGGATGATGTGGTTCTTGCTGTGCAGAAGTTCTTCTCTAATGATGTCATGCCAGAGGAGGTAAATGATACTGCCATTATTCCAATCCCTAAGAAGGACAATCCGGAGGATATTAAGGATTTTAGACCTATCAGTCTGTGTAATGTGATTTTCAAAGTGGTATCCAAGTGTCTTGTGAATCGCCTACGCCCAATTCTGCAGGACATCATCTCGCCAAATTAAAGTGCGTTTATCCCGGGAAGACTTATTACTGACAATGCTTTGGTTGCTTTCGAGTGCATTCATTCTATCCAGACGGGTTCTGCTGCTCGCAAGAACTTTTGTGCATACAATTTGGACATGGCCAAGGCCTATGTCGCGTGGACTGGAGGTTTTTGGAAGGGGTTTTAGCGAAGCTGGGCTTTCAAAGTCGATGGATTCGGTGGGTGATGGCCTGTGTCACCACTGTTCGCTACTCTATTCACTTTAACAGAAATACGTTGGACCCCTTTACTCCTACACGCGAACTTCGCCAAGGTGATCCCCTCTCTCCATACTTGTTCTTGTTTGTTGCTGATGGTCTGTCTCGTCTAATCCAAAAGGAAATTTCTGACAACGCGCTTAAGGAGCTTCAGCTGAGTAGAAGGGGGGCCGGGTGTGTCCCACCTACTGTTTGCAGACGATAGCCTTTTATTTTTTAAGGGATCGACCAACCAAGCCTCGGTGATTAAAGCTATCCTTGACAGATATGAAAAGAGCACTGGACAGCTGGTTAGCTTGGGAAAATGCTCCATTCTTTATGGTGATAGAGTGTCCTCTAATACCCAGGAAGAAATCAAAGGTATATTGCGTTATGAGACTTTATGCTTTGAAGAAAAATATCTTGGTCTACCTGTTCCAGAGGGGAGGTTGAAAAAGGGCAAGCTCCAAAAAACAAAGGAAAGATTCTCGAAAAAAGCTAATGACTGGGCCGAGAAGTATATGTCTAGTGCGGCAAAAGAAATCCTCATAAAGACAGTGTTGCAATCTCTCTCAACGTATGCAATGGGGGTGTTTAAGTTTCCTGCAGGTCTGACCGAGGACCTCACCAAAATTGCCCGTGATTTCTGGTGGGGCGATGAGGAGAATCGTCGTCGCATGCATTGGCTTTCATGGAAAAAATGACAAGGCCGAAAAGCCAAGGTGGCATGGGTTTTAGAGACCTTCGTATATTCAACCAAGCTTTGATCGCACGACAAGCTTGGAGATTGATCCATTTCCCCGAAAGTTTCTGTGCAAGGGTCCTCAAAGCTAAATACTACCCTTCTGGAAACCTCCTTGACACTGCCTTGTCCAAAACACATCTCAGTCTTGGCAGGGGGTTTTGCATGGCCTCGATCTTCTTAAAAAGGGGGTGATATGGAGGATCGGCTCTGGAACTCAAGTGAAAATTTTCAGGGATAATTGGCTACCCCGCGCCGATGCCCCTACTACCCCGAAGAAGCTGGGGAACTGCCGTAGGCGCTGGGTGTCCGAGCTCATCGATCAGACCACTCGGACCTAGGACACGAACCTGGTTCGGTCCTGCGTACCCCCGTCGGATGCTGAGTTGATCCTCTCCATAAAGCTTCCCGCAAGACAATGTGACGACTTTGTTGCGTGGCTCCCGGAGAGCAATGGCCTTTTTCGGTTCGGTCTGCATATCGTCTTGGCATGGAACCATCATACGCTAGACTTAGTGGTGTCCAATCAAGCTCGGAGCCTTCAGGGGATAGAGGCATTTGGAATGTGATCTGGAAGGCTAAGGTACCCCAGAAGTTAAAAATCTTTGCTTGGAAGGCTGCTACATCTACGCTTGCTGTTAGGCTTAACTTGCATGTAACACCCTCAGAATCGGACCTATGCAAGTTTTAGCGAAACCCGCCAAACCCGCATAGAAACGATTCAAAGGTGCCCACCAGGCACTTTCGTGCGGGTGGAAAACGAAGTAATAACATTACACAACAGTCCTCGATGGGACCCACAGATATATACAATGACTCGAGAGTCAAGAATACGAGATATAATATACAAAGATCAAAATCACCTTGAACGATATAGCGTCCACTACGGACAAGATGCAAATGGGGCTAAGAGCCAAGAATAACCAATGGCGCCCATAACCCTGCCTGTGCCAAGCGGAAGGGTAACCTCGCTAACGACGCCGATCTCGAAACCGCTTAAACCAAAGGTGCCGACAAAGGGCAAAGGAAAAAGAGGCGTCAAGATCGAGGCCAGTACACGGCGAGACTAGAGTTCGGCGGTCCTCGCCTACATAGGTATGGTGGACTGAAGCGGCAGCGGCAGCATGCACCAAACAACCTATAGAGACTCGAAACAACTGGCGACTATCAGAGAGGGGTAAGAAAGACCTATGCGGAACCAACCTGATGCTACCATCAAACAAACCCATCCTGGCGTTTCCCCCTCGAGACCAAACGAGGAAGTCAACCGAGGAACTCACACAGTTGGCAGTTTTATTTATTCAGTTATCGTTGCAGCAATTACTAGTCAGGTATAGATAATCATCCTGATAAAATAAGCAGTGGGCACTTTTAGTTAACCATTACATTGTAGTTGCAACACTTACTAGTCAAATACAATTAGTATGAGATAACCCAAAACCCAGCAGTTGTTGGTACTTTTCTTTAGCCATTCCGTTGTAGTTACAATACTTACTAGTCAGGTACAATGGTCGCAAGCGACACTCCAAACAAGCAATGGTGGACAGTATTATTTAGCCATTCCATTATAGTGAAGCTGATTACTAGTCATTATAAAGTCAAATTTATAGCAGTAAACTTTAGTTATGCTTGTCTATGGTCGAGATACTGTGCTCCAAGTCGTCCATATCCGCGGACACGGCTTTCAGAAAGTTTTACCCGGCCGGGGTGCACCAATAGCAACACACGCTCGATCAACCTCGGAAAAACCAAATCAAAACCCAACGAGGCTTTCACGACTAAGCAATCACAGGATTCAGAATTATTTCAGGGGGCCACCCCATTAAGCTACCCGCAACGAAGTAAGCAAGCTCCGAGACGGACTCAAGGTTTGGGTATACGGCTGTGAACGACTGGGAACCCAAAACTGGGCTTGTCGACACCGCGGAATCGTGTCCCGATCCTAGACAAGACAAAGTGCTGTCGCACAATTTAAATAAAGCAAGAAAGCATGGCATAAGTATAGGATCGTAAATAAAACCTCAAACTAGTTTGTGGCCCCAAGAAATAAGATGAATCAAGCTCGCTCAGGGGGTCCCATATACCTCCGGATGTGGATAGCGCGATAAATCAAGGAACAGTATCAAGTACTCGGGGTCCCACGGACACAAGTGGCGTCGAAACCAAATATTATCTATCACCCACCGATGCCTCTGATTAATTCAATTTTAGTTGTTAAACAGGAATTAAAGTGAATGATAAGTAAAACTATGATCATCTCCAACATCCAACAGGCGGCAATTCTCCAACAGCTGTGGCACTTGACAACACGCAACATCAATTGAGCAGCGACTACGACGCGCAAGTCCAGCTATCTACCAAACAACAGGTAATAGGAGGTGGCCATGGCAATATAAGGCTGCAAGGGATGTCACGGGTATGAAAACTAGAGCATCGCAACACAGATAGCAATAGATCAACAGGAGGGAATAAATACTATAAAAGTAAGATAGGTAGAAAGGGGGAGATGCTCGCCTGAAAACATTGCCGAAGGTTCAACCGAAGATCGGGTCGACACTCGCATCAACTCAACGGCCTGATCCGCGAAGAAGCAAAACATTAGAATAAACACCGGATGCACTATTTAATACTACGGCAAAGATCGGGCATGATGCATGTATGATATATGGCATGGCAAAGATGCGATGCAATTAGGTCATATTAAGCGGAACCGGGGTCCCGACATTTAATTAGACGGTTCAAGTTATTTAGAAACCCCGCAATTTAAATGTTGTTTAACAAGGCAGAATATATCACCGGTTCGCTACACAAGTTTAAATGAGGCCGATATGGGACTGGATTTGCCCGCATATGGGCCCCATATTTAATGATATGGTGAATCGGCATAAGGCCCCCAAACCACATGAGATGCATGCGAGATGAATGATTTAATATGCATCAATTTGTATATATTATAAAATAGGGTTTCGGAAAGGGGTTCACACATTAGAGGGCCTCGACGAACTTGGGGTTCCGGGGTTTGGGGTCGGTCTCAGGGTTCAGGGTTCGACGGGGTCGGCGGGAGCGGATACAAGGCGGAGAACTTGGGTCCAAGCGGTCGATCTTGCCGTCGCGCAGATCTTGTCGGGGTTCTCGGCTTCGGGCGCCGGGATCGGTCTTCGGGGTCTCGGACAACGGCCTTTGATCTCCGTGAAGAAGAGCTTGGCGGTCATCGGGTCCGGGGCGATCTTGGAATGTGGCGCCGATGGTTCATCGGGATCGGAGAACTTGCGAAGACGGAGATCTTGCGAAGACGGGCTTGAAACCGCTATAGGGCCTGTTGAACATCTGTGTCCACGGGGTCATCAAGCTTCCCCCACCGAAACTTCTTTGCACTCCGTAAGAATCCACTCTTGGTGATTGCAGAGCTTCCTTGCCTCAGTATCGCCCTCTGTATCTCAATTGCAGATTGCATCCCTTTTGCGGTGATCCACAGTCTTGACCGACAATGCGGAGTATGCAACCTGAATTGCTCAGCAGCGAACATTCCTTTGACTCAAGATTCATAGATTCAAGCAAAGCTGTGAGGCCATAGACCACATCCGCAGAGGCCTTGGACTTGTACCCATGCACCCTCGTGAAGCTCCTAGTAGAAGTCTGTGAGCCCATTCTCCGGCAGAGGCGATCAAACTCATCGCGCATCTTCATTTGACCTCCATGCTCATGTCTTGGAACCTCTTACGGCACAAGAAGCGGAACCCCATCTCGGCGAGAAGAAGCTTCAGCTTGAGCCTGTTGTCGCCCACGCCTTGAGCCTCGTGGCGACATAAGTGGAGCAGACCATGGAGTCGAACAAGGTCCACTCCAGCAGCATCAGCCTTGGCCCGTCCTCGTAGGCGATGCGAGGTCTCTGGCGCCGGATCTGGTCCCGCCCTGAGCGTCACCACCGAGCCGAGCCCGGAAGGATCGAGGTTGCCGGATCCGTTGGTGTGCTTTCGAGCTCCATGACAGCCCCGGTAGCGCAGCGTTGGTGTGATGCGTGGACGAACTGGTCGGTGAGACGCAGCGAGCCGGAGGAGGTCGTTGGTGTTCTGCGCAGTGGGCGAGGTCGAACATGAGGCACCCGACGGCTTCCGTGGAAGGTGCCGAGCAGTAGTACTCCCTGCAGCCTGGCGAACAGCCTCACGGGTCGCCGCGCCGTCCGCCTCCGTCACCGACGGCCCGGCGGGACGGGTCGGGCTAGCCGAGCGTGACGGAGGCCGCGGGCTGGAGCTCGGTGGAGGCGGGCGAGGCGAACGGCAGGCGGGGCTTGCGGAGAGATGCGGTGGGGCGGCGGTGGAGACGGAGGCGTGCGTGGAGGGAGAGGCCGGCGGCTGGCGGCGGAGGAGCAGAGGGAGAGGGTGACTCGGGCGAGGTCGGCGGAGGAGAAGGAAGAAGCGGCGGCGGGCCGCGGGAGCCGCGAGCGCCGGTGGCGGCGGGGTCGCTGAGGGAGAGGAGAGGCCGGTGGAGCGGCGGCGTCGGGGCCTGGGGAAGACGTGGGGGAGGAGAGATGGGAGAGAGATGAGGGAGGGAGAGAGCGGGGCACGCGGGGCAGGTGGGGCCAGGTGGACCAGGGGGGCTGTCGGCTGGTGGGGGGTGGGGCCGACGGTGAGGTGGTTGGAGGGAGAGAGAGATGGGGGGGGTGAGGTGGCAGCACCTGGTTGGAGGGGGTGAGGGATGAGGGTGAGGTGGCAGCGTGGGACTGGTCCGGGTGAGGTGGCCGGGGGTGTGGGTAGGATAGGACTAGGTAGAGAAGGATTAAGGGGTGGACCGTTTTGAACCGGGGGTGGTCGTTCGGGTCGGATCGGCCCGTTCGACTGCCCCCACTAAAATAATATAATAATTTTATTTAATTCTAAATGCACCGTTTGCAAACCGATAGCAGACAAACAAAAATGTTCTGGAGACCCGGAGTTTGCATTTTGAAAACAAGTCGGGGCGTTTTAGAAAACAAAACAGTTTTTCCGCAATAGTTTTATGCAAGCAATTGCAAGATGATGCCGATGCTCAAATGCAATGTGGCATGATGACATGAGCATGCGGTCATGATGATGCAATACACAAAAACAACGCGATTTTCTAGTAGTGGTTTTGCGGGATGCCACATTGCACCACCGTATTCCAAATGTGGACCCCTTCTGCTCGATCTGTGGAAGAGATATTGAGGATGGGCACCATGCGCTGGTCCGCTGCACCATTGCTAGAGCCCTCAAAGCGGAGCTTAGAAGCTCCTGGACCCTTCCTTCGGAGGAGGCATTCTCTGACGCGGGTCCGGAGTGGCTTCTCGTCCTCCTTCATAAGCTTCCTACCGATATGAGAGCTAAGTTAATCTTCCTCTTCTGGCGTGTGTGGCACCACAGGAACAATATTGTGCACGGTGATGGGAAAGCTTCGGTTTCAGCTTCTGTCCCTTATTTGGTGAATTATCTCAACTCATTTAATTTTGTAGCTGATCCAAAGGCGGACAACAAGGGGAAGACCCCGCTTCTCCCTGACAATGCCATAGTACACCTAGTCTCTTAGGGCCTTAGCTCCTGGGTGGCCCCTCGGTTTGGCGATGTTAAGGCTAATGTTGATGCTGGCTGGGACGCCCTCTCAAGGAAGGCTGGAATTGGTGTCATTATTCGTGACCATGAAGGGACTGTTATCCTCTCAGAATGGAAACCTATCCACAGCTGTATGTGTGCTGAAGAAGCGGAGATCCATGCCGTCATTGTGGGCCTGAAGCACCTCATCCACCTGCACTGTTGGCCGGCGATCATCGAGTCTGACTATCTTCGTGTGGTTCAGGTTCTCTCCAGTCATGAGGTGAATAGATCAGGGTTTTGGTGTCTGTATGAGGAAGCTAGGGAACTCCTGAAGATTTTCACTCAAATTTCTGTAGTTAAGGTTCCCTGTAGTAGCAATCTCGCTGCGCATAGTCTAGCCCAACTAGGAAAGTCAGGCGCTTCTGGTACCTTATGTGGTGCAACGCCGAGCTGCGTCTCGGGCACTGTTGTCCACGATTTTAATGTGTAACCATACTCTGTGCTGATCAGCGGGCAAGTTTTCAGACGCACTTTTTTCCTTCTAGGGTACCTAAGGGGACCGGAAGGTTTTTAATGAGGCGGGCTTGCTTTGCTTAATATAGTGTGGTTTCCTTTCAAAAAAAATTGGTGATTACATTGAGATTTTATTTTCGCACGAGCAAGAAGGTGGAAACACGCATCCACAAAGTTATACGCAAGCCTTCCGAGACGCATTAACTGACTGTGGGTTAAATGACTTGGGGGATCCATTCACATGAAAAAAAAGCTAGGATTCCAGAAAGGTTGGATATGGTGGTGGTTAACAATGCATGGAATGACATGCATCCGGGGGCATTGGGGAAACATATGGAGTATGCCAAATCATGCCACCATACAATTATCTTGGATACGGAATATATCAGAACATCCCTACTAACTAGAGTTTCTTCAACAAGAAGGTTTGAGGTGAAGTGGTTGCATGAGAAAATTTCCCGAGAGGCAGTAGAACAAGCATGGCTGGATGCGGCTAGTGTGTTTTAGACGGAGGACGCATGTTAGCCAAGTTGAGTCGGATGCACAAGACCTTGCATGACAGGACTACCATGTTTTAAAAAGACGAGGGAACGAAACAGTAGAGCCTAGAGGATTTTAAACAAAGGCCATGAATAGGCCAATGAATGAAGAGAACAAAAAATTGCAAAGGAGATGGCTGAATTGATAGAGATGCTACTAGAATAGTAAGAAGTTCATTGGATTATATCGCTCGCATGCTAACTTCTCGCTCATGCAAGGAGATAAGAATACTTCATTTTTTCATCAATTTGCATCAGCATGTCGAAAGATTTATTTTTATTAGGAGACTTAAAGATAAGCAAAGTGAATGGGTTGATAGTGCTAATTCACTTAAACCAATCATTTGTCATTATTTTCTATCTTGTTTATGTCTAAGGTTAAGGCCACGGACCATGCTGTTCCTAAAAAATTCAACCAAAAGTTATGCAAAGCATGAATGAGAAACTGTTGGTGGTCTTCACACCAGAAGGTGTCAAGATAGTGACTTTTAATATAGGAATTTTAAAACTCCTAGGCCCGCAGTTTGCTCTAGGCTATATGTGGAGACCAAATCACTCATGCTTCAGGTAGTGAACACCGGGATACTACCTGAAGGTTGGAAGGATACCACAATTTTCCTCATCCAAAAAGTAGATAACCGGGAGCTTGTGTCTCAAATTCGGCCTATAAGTTTGTGTAATATGATATACAAAATAATTTCCAAGATGTTGGCGCTTCGTTTGAAACAAATTATTCCTGATGTGATTTCTCCTATATAAAGTGTTTTTTTCCAGTGCATCTCATAGTTGATAATGTGTTGGTTACCTATGAGTGTGTGTGTAACATAAAGAACAAGAGGTCAGAGAAAACAAGAGCTTGCACCGTTAAGTTGGGTATGCATAAAGGTTATGATCGTGTTGAGTAGATTTTTCTGGAAAATATGATGAGGCGGTTGGGTTTCGATGAGAGATGGATGACATTTATGATGGGTTGTGTGATTTCATTGAGACATCGGGTCAGATTTTCATAAGAAATTGGTATGTTACTCCTATGAAAGGGCTTCTCCAGGAAGTCTCTCTCTTCATATTTGTTCCTTACATGTGCAAAATGTTTATCAAGTCTCTTGCTACATGAAGGAAGTTGATGGCATCAATGAGGAAGGGTATATAGAAATATACCAGCGGTCTCATATTTAGTTTTTTGCCAATGATTTACTGATCCTCATGAAGGTAGACATGAAAATGCACTTCCTTACAACAAGTGTTAGGTACATATTGTGCAAATTCGAGCCAATTGGTGAGTTTGGCTAAGTCAATCATTTTCTTTTCTCCTGATACACATGTCTTGGTAAGAGCAGAAATATGTGAAACACTTCATATTAATTCTCAAGCACTCTTTGGGACTCCTAGCTCTTGGGAAAGCTGATAGGAAGCGATTGCTTTATCCAATTTAAAAAGCGTATTAGGGAATTGTAAGGAAAAATTATCTATTGAAGGGAAAGAAATTTTGTTAAAGGCTGTTACGCGGGCCATCTAGATTTATACAATGTCAGTGTTTCAAATACCAATTGAAATTCGTAAAAGGATGATGGATCCTATTTCTCAAATTTGGTGGGATGATGATGATAGTAGCAAGAAAATGCATTGAATGGTGTGGTGGAAACTTTGTTATCATATGAAATAAGATAGTATGGGCTTACGGATTTTTATTCGTTTAATTTCTAGCTAAGCAAGTTTGATGCCTTGTCAACGAGCCGTAATCTCTTTATGCTAGGATCTTGCAAGCGAAATACTATCCACATGGTGATTTATTGAAGGCGGGACCAAAGGTGGGGTCATTTTTTAATTGGCAAAGTTTGATTGCGGGATTGGTGACCTTTAAGCATAGTTATATTTGGAGAGTCGGTAATGGGGAGCACATTAATATTTATAGAGATTCTTGGATTCCATCAAGTGAAGACATGAAAATAATCTCGTCTAGAGGTGTTGTGGTTTATTTCAAGGTATCTCGGCTAATCAGTCCAATGACCAGTCAATGGGACGAGTCCCATTATGTCTTATTGACGTGTACTTCAAATTCCTTTGAATAATCAAGAATTCGAGGATTTTATTGTCTGGAACTTTATCAAACATGGGAGGTATACTATTGGCTCTGGATATTATTTGCAATGAAAACATCACTTTGGACCGGGTGCAGCCCCCTTGCGTGATAGTTCAACATCTAAACTAGTTTAGAAGGCCATGTGGAAGATGAAAATTCTAAACAAAATAAGTGTTCATATGGCAAGATCTACATGGTATTTTACCACTAAAATCTATTATGGATAATAGACATGTGGGAACAAGTGGCGAGTGTACAATTTGTAATAAAGGTGTCGAAGATGTCATGCATCTTTATTCAAATGCCCTACCACTTTCTGCCTTATGGGACACTTTTTGTATTCAATCTCTAATGGATGAAGCAATGTCGATTTTTCAGGATCTGTTGTTCTGAAATTTCTCCTCACTAAGCAAGGTAACAACTTCCTAGGTTTTGATAGTGTCGGAATAAAATAGGTGATATCTGTTGGCTGTTGGTACTTTTGGTGGATAAGGATTGTACTCATGATGAAACAACCCCCAATGAATCAATGGAGAATGTCAATCCTTTTGATAGCTGCAAATTCAACCAATGCTCTATCAAAACTAAGTATCACACAAGCGCATTGGAGTAAACCAGACCCAAGACAAATTAAGTTGAACATGGATGGTTCTTTTCACTTTGATAGCTTTGCAGGTTAAGTGGGAGCGGTCCTTCGTGATTATAAAAGACGTTTCATTGTTTCTTCAACTATGTTATTGCCAAATGTGGCCTCGGCTTCTGTGGAGGAAGCTATTGCTATGCATGAAGGACTTATCCTAGCCAACATGGTGGGGTGCAATAATGTGTTAGCTGAATCTGACTCTATGGACATCATCAAGTCGTGCACGGTGGGGTGAGGCATCGATGTTTTTTTAGATAAAAAACTCATGTTATTGGGTCGATGAGCCCCCTAGCTTTACTCTTGATAAACTTGTAATCGATGTAACATTTGTTGGTAATTAATAAATCTCATATGGTAGAGTCATGTTATTTCTCTAAAAAATAACTACCACATTATAAATAGCTAAATTAATTGTTCTCATATCTTTACTATTAAAACCGAGTTGGTCGCTCACTTTGCCCTTCAAACATTGGAAAGATATGGACCATTCAACACACCCATCAAACAATGGAAGAATCATAGCCTTCATATCGTCCATATTTTTGTGAACCAACAATTAGGAAAGTCTAATATGTCCAACAATTAAGGATCACCAAAATCAAGGGAATTAAAATAAACGAATCACGGTTAATCAAGTCTCCCTCGTCCAGATAAAAAAAGTCTGTCATGGCCAGACCAAAAGAAGAGAATAGGATCTGGGACGCCTCTCCCGTCGTTGCCTTCTCCCGCATGTCATTCGCCGTCTTGCCGGACCAGAAACTCCTCCTGTTGTTGCTGTTTGAAACTTGCCAGCTCTTGCACTGTCTGACTGCTCTCTTGGAGCGCCTGCACCTGAATGCCCTGGAGCTTTGCGAAGCCCCTCATTGTCTGCCCTCCTAGCAACTCCTTCTGGTTCTCTAGCGACCTGTCGGTGGCGCTCCAGATCTCCTCTACCGTTCTCTGCAGCCATCCATCCTCGCCGCCATGGCGTCCCTGACGAGCCTGGCCTTTCCCTCGATCTTCGCCGCCTACTCCATCAGCCTCCCCATCTCAAAGCCCATCCTTGTATACTCCTCCTCCACTCATGTCATGTCGGTGTCAGCGTCGATCCGACCATGCATCTTTGCCTGCCCTTCACCGAGCGCTGCCTGCGCTGCTCGGCGATCGCCGTCTAATGTTGTTGGATGCCATGGTCAGGTGCTCTGTCTGGGTATGAGACACGATCTAGGACATGGAGCCATGGAGGTTTGTCGACTCTTGGATTATCTGGTCCAATCTCTCCTTGATCGTCGACAGCTTCTCGCTTGCCACCGTGGCTGGCCGAGACAGATCATTCACCAGCCTCTCCGTGCTCTGCTTGAAAGCCTCCGCCCTGATGGAGAACACACGCACAATTCAATTACAAATCAATCAATAAGAATTCACGTTAGGATGAAAAAGGTGATGAAGGGCGTATTGCATATGGTGGCAAAGGATGTTGGTCTGGAGGAATAACTCGAGAAAGACCTTGTCCCAGACGTCCTCCTGGAAGCAGACACGCCAACCTCGGCTGTCACTCCTTGTTGGCCATGATGTTGGCGCAACCGGCGAAGAGGCGGCGGTACGCCTCACTCTAGCAGGTGCCAGTAACAGCGATATTGCGCCACGTGCCATCCGTGACCTTGAGACCTCTCGGGTCACTGCCAGCGACATTGTCAATTGAGAAGTCGCCATCATGTTACTTTTCTCCTCTGTCGGCTACATCTGGTGCAAACTGATGACCTATAAGTATAGGGGATCGCAACAGTCTTCGAGGAAAGTTAAACCCAATTTATTGATTTGACACAAGGGGAGCCAAAAAATATTTATAAGTCTTAACAACTGAGTTGTCAATTCAGCTGCAACTGGAAATAGTCTTGCTCACGGTAGTTTATCGGTAGCAATAGTTTTTTTGTAACAATAGCAAAATAATAACAGTAGTAAAATAAAGGCAGTAGCAACAATTATAGTAAACAACAGGATTTAAGTGCGGTAGCTATAGGGATGGATGGACGGGCGTTGCATGGATAAGTCTATTCATGTAATATCAAGATCAAGAGAATTTGTAGATAAATAAGATAAAACATCCAAATACTAAATAATCATAGGCATGTGTTCCATATATAGTCATATGTGCTCGCAATGAGAACTTGCACAACATATTTTGTCCTGTCAACCCATTGCAGCGGGGCCTTAAGGGAATCTTCTGACAATTAAGGTGCTCCTTTTAATAGAGCACCAGAGCAAAGCATTAACACTTTGTGAACACACGTGATCCTCACATCATAGTCATCCCCTCCGGTTATCCCAATTTTTGTCACTTCAGGGCCTTCGGTTTCGGACAATAATATGTGTAAACAACTTGCAGGTAAGATCCCAAACAATAATATCGTCATGAATCAATAACATGTTTAGATCTGAGATCATGGCACTCAGGCCCTAGTGACAAGAATTAAGCATAACAAGTTGCAACAATGTCAAAAAGCACTAACACAAGATACTAGGCACCATGCCCTAACAATCTTATGCAACTACATGATAGATCTCATCCAATCCCTACCATCCCCATAGCCTACTGCGGGGGATTACTCACCCATGGATGGGGAAAACATGGATGGTTGATGGAGAGGCGTGGGTGATGATGATGGCGATGATCTCCTCCAAATCTCCGTCCCGGCAGGGTGCCAGAACGGAGTTTCTGGTTCCGAATCGCGGTTTCTGGTGGTGACGGCGTAACGGAACTCTATCTGGAAAAACGTCGACCCCCTCGTTGTTTTTAGGTTTGAGGGTTTATGTAGGCGAAGGGAGAGGTCGAGGTGGTGCCCGAGGCGGCCACACCACCCCTGGCGCGGCCTGGCCTGGCCCGCGCCACCAGGTGGTGTGGGCCCCTCGTGGCCCTTCTCCGTCTCGTCTTCTGGCTCCGCGAGTCTTCTGGTAAAATAGAAATTTTGCGATATTTTCCGAGATTTTTGCTGAAAGTTGATTTCCTGCACAAAAATGAGACACCAAAGCAATTCTGCTGAAAACATCATCAGTCTGTGTTACTTGTATCCGCACAAATTAGAGGAGAAACAATAGCAAAAGTGTTTGGAAAGTAGATATGTTTTGGACGTATCAACTTCCCTAATCTTAGCTTATTGTTTGTCCTCAAGCAATTCAGTTGAAAACTGAGTGCGATAAAAGAAACTTTCACGAACACATTTGCTTCATAAGATGTATATATTCTCAGCATATGAGTAAATACTTAGGCAATTCATAATAAAGAGTATGCAAATAAGTCTACTCAATAATCATGCAATCTATGAAGAGATTCCAACACAATAATAATAAGCAGCATGAAACATAAGCATAAACAACATTGTAATGCTCATAAGAAGGTATGATAAATTGGTATCTCGCTTGACTTTGATTATGGAGCAAAACATAAATTCCAAGGCACCTCTGAAGTTTAAATGAAGACTAGAAGTAAAGATATCAAAGATACAAGCATCAAAGTTATGTCACAATTAACCGTGTTATGGGACAAGCACATTACACTAAGAATGACAGCTATGCTCTCGTGAAGGTGCTCATAGAATAAATAGTGACTCAACATTAAAATGAAAGAAAAGATTAAAAAATTTGAAAGGCTTCCAAATGCCTAAAAGTATGGTACTCAATAGCTTTGATCTCCCATTGCCCTTGTCATAAGCATCTTTAAAATGGTTAAGTTTAAAGTGAGGTCAACTACGAGTTATATGCTTGATAGATCATAAACTAGAATTCTCATGTCCCTTGAGTACGAGGGACATTCCTTATGCTACTCAACTTTAGTCACCGGTAAGTTCTTGTCATTGTAAATATATGTGTATCATAGAGAACCGCCAACAGGGTACCCCTTACCCCATGATACAGGAGCTATCCCATATCAAAATGACAAGGCAACAGACAATGATCATCTCAACGATCTTTTTATTTGCTATTTACATAGGTTTTTATTGAGGATGCTTCACAGATTGCTCACTATGGTTATGCTGCAAGTTTCCACCATGATTAGGCATGGCTTAGGCTAGCCACCCAGGCGTTTCTCTGACACATATACATAACTCCATGGACTTACAAGCTTCCCTTTTATTTTACACCACCGACATTCATAAACAAAAGAGCATAATATCAACTAGGTAGATATTTACAGGTGTTGAAAGCATTCCCCATGACAGCATGGTTCTGCTAACTCCCAGCCTATAATTTGCAAGCATATAACTACATAGATCATCACAATAGTTCAAGTTTATTAAGTGCAAGAAAATAAAGTGTGCCACCAAGTTTGTGAGATCTTTACTAACTAATTTTCTCATAACAAGCAAACATTTTTTTTGGAAGAAAACAAGGCATAATAAATATGCACGGAATAGCAATGATGCTGGGTAGATATGGTGGACTCTTTTTGACAATTTTGGTTTTGGGGAGTTGGATGCACGAGTAGAGTTCATACTCGGTGCAGGTGAAGGATGGCAATAGAAAGGGAGCGACAATCGAGAGAGCAGTAACTGTCATAATCATGCTTGCAACAAAACAAAATTAATTATGGCATAAAAGTGACACAAGAACTCTAAGGCAAAATAAATCATCGAGGCTTAACTGGCTTTTTTTCAGGTATATGCATGCGTGAGCATGTGCCAATTCGATTCAAATAAACATTCGTAGGAGGATACCACAATGTCATACCAAGTTATGAATAGAACAATGCAAGCAAACATTTATATGACATGCCACAAACTATTAGCAAGCTGGAGCTAATAATAAGAGAGCAAGAACTACTAAGCATCCATTAAATAACATACACCCTACACGAACAGACTAATCATGTCCACAATGATGAGTATATGTACAAAAATGAAAACAAATAGAGTTAATACCAGCCTCTTACCACACCTCGAGTTGTCATAAATCATCATTGTCTTTCACTTCTGTGGCTTGAATAATAATATAAAACCAAAATCCAAAGGAGTCACTGAGGACCGCTGAACCCTGCAACAAACTTTACAAAACTAGATAAGAACAACAAATATTTTTGGATTTTCAATTTTTTAAAGCAAGCGCTGAAGGGAAAACAAAGCAGAATATTTTTGGATTTTTCTTATAGCAAACCAAAGCTAAGAAGGGTGAAACAAACCAAAGCTAAAAGAAACAAACAGAGAGAAACAACAAAAATATTTTTGGTATTTTTGTGTTATGGAAACTAGAAACAAAAACTAAAAAGAAAGCGAAACATGGATATGCAAAGTACCGATGGAACATGATATGTATATGAGTGTGATGTCGATATACCTCCCCCCAAGCTTAGGATTTTGGCCTAAGCGGAGATCAATCCCATCCTGGCCAACAAGGAGCGCCTCCGTAATGTGACGAAGAAGTGCCTTCATCCTGGTATGCACTCGAGGAAGCCCCTGTGTAGTGCACAGAGTAGTCATAAGAGGGCGCATCCCCCTGGTAGTGCCCGTGGAAACCAAGCAAGCGTAGCTGCTCATCCATCTCCTCCTTGGAGCGCGACCATGGCCTCCTGAAAATACTGAACAAAGTAGACTGTGGCAAGGGAATTTCCCTCTCCTCTCCGTCAGTAAACAACATCATGTAAACTAAACTCTCAAGGCTAGAGCTAGCAGTAACAAAGTGATGTGCTTTCATGGCAGCTCGATCAAGCCTCTATGGGGCCAGCACTATATCATTTGGATCAACAGGAAGGTCCAAGGCAGCAACCATGCGTGCAACAATAATACCCCCATAAATGGGTCCTCTAGCAGCTAGGCGGCGAGCAATGGGAGAACCAAGATTATACCTGGTTTCATTATTAAGCGCAGCAGAGAGAAAATCCAAATGATAATTAGAAATATTACTAGTGTTCTCCCTACCAAGAATGCTAGTGGCAAGATAGTAAGCAAAATATCTAAGAGCTGGGAGTTGAATGTTTCTTATCTTCCCACGCTGGGCTGCGCAGTCATCATCATTTGTTACCCCTCGGTAGAGGTATAGCAAATCAACGGGTCGCCCCTGGATCTTCTTTGCCGTCCCTGACATGCCAATACCTATAATGCTGCAAAATCTTTCCAATGGCATGGTGATAGGTTTATCATAGATTTTAAATGAAAACAGTTGACCTATAAGGAGTATTAGTAAAAGTGAAACTCTCCACAAAAGTTTTGGTGAGCAAAGCATATTGCTCACTCTCATCCTGCATGTAAGTGGTTAGACCAACTCTCTGAACAAGAATTAAGAAATTATTGAGGATCCCTGCAGCTTGCAAAAAGGCAAAACAATGGAAGGTAGATGAGTGCGCATCTCTATCATCTCCCTCATTGCCAAAGCGCGACGTAATAAGATCTTCATTATATGATGGCCTAAATTGATAGGCTGATCTTGAAGGTCTTGCCCTCCTAGGTGTATCTCTTGAAGGTAATATGCCCTGAGAGGCAATAATAAAGTGTTTATTATGTGTATTCCAAGTATATGATAGATGTTTATTTTGCATGCTATATTTGTATTGATACGGAAACGTTAATACATGTGTGTTTAATAAACAAACAGAAAGCTCCTAGTTATGCCTCTCTCATAAACTAGCTCGTTGATTAACAAGATAATCAAGGTTTCCTGATCATGGACATTGGATGTTGTTAATAATGGGATCACAACATTAGTGTAATGGTGTGATGAACATTCATCCGAAGTATAGCATTACGATCAAAGTCATTGAGTTTATATTGCTATAAAAACTTACGAAGTGATCCTAATCCTTAGACCATGAGATCATGTCAATCACTAACACCGGAAGAGTTTCTTGATAACATCAAACGTCACACCGTAATGTGGTGATTATAAAGATGGATTTAACTAATAAAGTGTTATGTTGAGGCTCATGGATCGAGAGTGGAATTTGTTCATCCCGATGACGGATAGATATACTCTGGGCCCTCTCGGTGATATCACATTGATTAGCTTGCAAGCAAGTGATTTGATCACTAGAATGTTATATCCACAGGAACGAGAAAAGAGTGCATGTCGGTAACGAGATCAAACTAGGTATGGAGATACCGATGATCGAATCTCGGACATGTAATATATCGCGAAACAAAGGGATTAAGATACTAGCGTAAAAGGTTCCGACGATCACAAGAAAGTCATCGTTGAATGTGTGGGAGTCAGTATGGGTCTCCAGATCCCGCTTCTGATTATTGATCCGAGAGGGGTCTCGATCATATCCGCATTATTCACGAACCGTAGGGTGACACACTTAAGAGAGACCGACATCCAATTGGAGCAAATGTTTCATGCCAAAAGAATGAACAAGCGCAGGAATTTATTTCACTAGATACCGAAACAGGTTTTCGGGTGAAATTGCATAAAGTGGTTGTGCATGTGAAATAGAATTCTAGCAAGGGGTTATTTGTGAATGTTTGTCATTAAAGTAATTGACAAAATTCTGAATAAAATAAAAGAGTTTTATTTAATGAGAGTTTGCATTAAATTTGGTGGAAATTTAATGGGAATTTGAGTGGACTTGTGAGTGGAGGGAATTTAAAGGAGATTTGTGAGTGGAGTGTCCACCCACATGAAGAGGGAGGCAAGGGGCAGCCCCATGCGCCTGCCACCCCTTGGGGTCCCCTCCTCCTATAAAAGGATCCCCCCTCCTCACTTGTCTCTCACACCTCCTCGTGAAGGATCTCTCTCCCCCTCTAGAATTTATCCCCCATGATCTCGGACTAGCGAGATACATGTTCCCGGTGGCTATTCGGCAAGAAAGAGTTGTGCTTCCGCATCATTTGGAGCGAGGAGGCGGAGGTTGCTCGGTGCCTCGAACGTGTGTGCGAGCACGGATGCGCTGCTGATTTGCGGCGCTAGGACTTCCTCTCGATCTTGAGATCGGCAAGAGATCGTCTACATCAACCACGAGTTGAACTCGTTAAGCTTTGTCAGTCTTCAAGGGTATGTTCTCTATGGATATACATCCACCCGTTGTTTGTATCTAGTAGATAGATCTTGGTATATAGTTCACATCGTAGGAAAATTTTTGTTTTCTATGTTGCGAACCCTATAGTGGTATCAGAGCCGGATCTATGCGTAGATACTTTACACGGGTAATACACATATGAGTATGTGGGCGATGATGATCATGTTGTTGCTCCTTTGTTGTAATTTTGGATATTGGTGGCATAGTGGGATGAAGCGGCCCGGACAAACTTTACATGTCCTCGCACATGAGACTTGTTCCACGCTTGACATGCAACTAGTTTGCATAAGTGGCTAGCGGGTGTCTGTCTCTCCTACTATAGTCAATATCTATTTTGCAAGCGAGTTGTCAACAATTTGATTATCCTCGTTGTGGTTCATGTTCGTAGGTAAGAACGGTTCTATCTCGAAAGCCCTAAGCCACGTAAAACTTGCAATGGATAAATTAGAGGCGTCTATTTTAGATTGTTGCTGGGCTAGTGTTATGATATGGTAGTGTTGTAAGTAGAAGTATGAGATGATACTCTTACAACACACATAGCGTGTAAAATCCATAGACCTTGGATTTACACATATAGATATGATAGTGATCATACCACGATGCACATGATAGAGATCATCTGCGGGAACCATATCATTTCACTAATAAACATATGATGTTTGATAGCATCTTATATTGCTTGTTTAGCGCTTTGTTAGCATAATAAGATGATCCCTCATTTAAATATCAAGATAAGAATGTGTTCTTCCTTTAGTATGCACCGATTATGTTTTCGTCGCTCCAAGACATCACGTGATGATCGGGTGTTCTTGGATCCACGACCATATTTGGTGTAAAAGCGATTACACGCGAATACTAAGGTTCTAACTTGGCGAGCCTAGCATGTACAGACATGGCCTCGGAACACGGACCGAAAGGTTAAGCATGAGTCATATAGTTGATATTATGCCCATTTGATGCTCGCCTTTGAAGCTATACCGACTCACGTGATGATCGGACTTGGTGTAGTGGATTTGGTTCATGTAATCACCAAAAAGGCACGAGGGATGTCGTTTTTGAGTGGGAGTTCATTCGTAATATATATTAGTTGAAATCAATCTATCATACACTTAGTCTAAACTTTACAAATTCTGTTGTAGATGGCACCACCTGCTTTTAATTTCAATGTGTTCATGGAGAAAGAGAAACTAGCAACGAACGGTAGCAACTTTACCGAATGGGCCATGAATTTGAGGATTCTCCTCTCTGCTGCACAAAAGCAATATGTGCTAGAAGCGCCGTTAGGCCCCCCACCTCTTGATGATGCCCCTGACGAGGAGAAGAATGTCTATCAGACTCGTCAAGAGGACCACAACTTAGTCCATTGCGGCATATTGTATGGGCTAGAGCCGGAACTTCGAAAGCGTTTCGAAAACGGCAATGCATTTGATACAATGGGTGTGTTGAAAATGATTTTCGACACACATGCTGCTGTAGAGAGCTACAACGCTTCAGAAAAGTTCTTTAGCTGCATGATGGAAGAGCACAACTCCGTTAGTGAGCATGTACTCAAGATGTCGGGTTACACCGATAAGCTTGTGTCCTTGGGAATATCGATTCCCATTGACTTAGGCATCCATCGTGTTCTGCAGTCTCTGCCACCTAGCTATAAGAGCTTCGTGATGAACTATAATATGCAAGGCATGAAGAAGTCTCTCCCGAGCTTACCAATGCTTAAAACTGAGAAGTGGATATCAAAAGGAACATCAAGTGTTGATGATCAATAGGAACACTAGTTTCAAGAAAGACAAGAAGGAAAGCGGAAGGAAGTAAGGAGGCAAGCACATTGCCGCGCTGAAAAGAAACCCGAGTTGGACCTAAGTCGATTCCTAGTGCTACTATTGTAAGGGATCGCCATCGGAAGCGCCCCAAGTATCTGGCAGACAAGAAGGCCGGCAAGGCAAACAAAGGTATATATGATATACATGTTATTGATGTGTACTTTACTAGTGCTCGCAGTAGCACCTGGGTATTTGATACCGGTTCAGTTGCTAATATTTGTAACTCGAATCGGGTCGCAGAACAAGCGCTAGCAAGGGGTGAGGTCAAGATGTGTGTCGGCAATGGATCAAGCGTTGATGTGATCGCCGTCGAAACGCTGCTCTCCACTTGCCGTCGGGATTAGTTATAAACTTGAATAAATGTTATCTGGTGCCTGCACTGAGCATGAACATTGTATCTGGATCGTGTTTGATGCGAAGTGGTTATTCATTTAAATCCGAGAACAATGGTTGTTCCATTTATATGAATGAAATCTTTTATGGTCATGCACCGATAATGAATGGTTTATTTCTATTAGATCTCGATGATAATGTTACACATATTCATAATGTTGATGCTAAAAGGATTAAACTTAATGATGATATATCCGCATATATGTGACACTGCCGTCTAGGTCATATTGGTGTTAAACGCATGAAGAAGCTCCATTCAGATGGACTTTTGGAATCACTTGATTATGTATCATTTGATACATGTGAGCCATGCCTTATGGGCAAGATGACTAGAACGCCGTTTTCCGGTTCAATGGAGCAGGACAGTTTATTGGAAATCATACATTCGATGTATGTGGTCCAATGAGTGTGTCGGTGAGGTGGATATCGTTATTTTGTTACTTTCACGGATGATTTGAGTAGATACGGTTATATCTACTTGATGAAACACAAGTCCGAAACCTTTGAAAAGTTCAAGGAATTTCATAATGAAGTGGAAAATCATCGTAATAGAAAGATTAAATTTCTACGGTCCACCGTGGAGGTGAGTATCTAAGTTACGAGTTTAGCACTCACATGAAAGAGTGTGGAATTGTTTCACAACTCACACCGCCGGAACACCACAAATAAATGGTGTGTCGGAACGTCAGTCGTACTTTATTAGATATGGTTCGATCTATGATGTCTCTGACGGACTTGCCGTTGTCATTTTGGGGTTATGCACTAGAAACTGCTGCATTCACTTTAAATCGGGCACCATCTAAATCCGTTGAAAAGACACCGTATGAATTGTGGTTTGGAAACAAACCTAAGCTGTCATTTCTTAAAGTTTGGGGATGCGATGTTTATGTGAAGAAACTTCAACCGGATAAACTCGAACCCAAAGCGGAAAAATGCGTCTTCATAGGATACCCTAAAGAAACTATTGGGTATTCCTTATATCATAGATCCGAGGGCAAGGTTTTTGTTGCCAAGAATGGATCCTTTCTAGAGAAAGAGTTTCTCGCGAAAGGTGTGAGTAGTCGGAAGGTAGAACTCGAAGAGGTTGTGGAACCTTCTCTTCAAAGTATGGCGAGTAGCGCGCGCCGGAAGTTGTTCCGGAGTTGGCTCCACCTGTTGAAGAGGGAACTAATGATAATGATCATGAAACTCGAAGAGAGTACTACCGAACCTCGCAGGTCAAACAGACGCGTGCGACTCCGAGCAGACGGAAATCCTGTCATGAATTTCATGGTTGATGAAAATGATGACCTGCGACATATGAAGAAGCGATGATGAGCGGATTCCAACAAATGGTTAGAAGCCATGAAATCCGAGATGGAATCCATGTATGAAAATCAAGTTTGGAACTTGGTGGAATTACCTCACGCGAAAGGCCGTGGAGAACAAATGGATTTTCAAAAGGAAAAGCGATCTTGATGGTAATGTGACCGTCTATAAAGCTCGACTTGTCGCAAAGGGTTTCGACAAATTCAAGGAGTTGACTACGATGAGACTTTCTCTCCGCATCGATGCTAAAGTCGTTAGGATTATGTTAGCAATTCTGCATATTTCGATTATGAGATATGGCGATGGATGTCAAAACCGCGTTTCTCAATGGTAATATTGAAGAAGAGTTGTATATGATACAACCAAAGGGTTTTGTCGATCCTAAGGATGCTAACAAGGTGTGCAAGCTTCAGATCCATCTATGGATTGAAGCAAGCATCACAGTTGGAATCTCCGCTTTGATGAGGTGATCAAAGAGTTTGGATTTGTCCAAACTTATGGAGAAGCTTGTATTTACAAGAAAGTGAGTGGGAGCAATGTGGCATTTCGATATTATATGTGGATGACATATTATTGATCGGAAATGATATAGATCTTTAAACAGTGTTAAAAGTTATCTAACGACAAATTTTCAATGAAGGACCTAGGTGAGCGTCATACATATTAGGCATAAAGATCTATAGAGATAGATCTAGGCGCCTAATAGGGCTATCAAAGTACATACCTTGATAAGATTTTAAAGAAGTTTAAAATGGACGGAAGTAAGAAGGGTTCTTACCTATGTTGCAAGGCAAGACATTGAGTAAGACTCAAAGTCCGGCTTCGGAAGAAAGAGAGATAATGGACAAAGTCCCTATGCTTCAGCCATAGGCTCGTAATGTACGCCATGCTATGTACAAGACCGGATGTGGCACATGTTATTAGTTTGACTAGTAGGTACCAATCGGATCTAGGTTGAACCTTTGGATAGCGGTCAAGAATATCCTTAAGTACTTACGAAGAACTAAGGATATGTTTCTTGTATACGGAGGTGAAGAAGAGCTCGTCGCTAAGTGTTATGTCGATGCTAGCTTTAACACCGATCCGGATGACTCTAAGTCTCAATCCGGATACGTATTTCTCATGAATGGCGGAGCGGTTAGTTGGAGGAGCTCCAAACAACCTGTGGTAGCGGGATCAAGAACGGAGGCCGAATATGTTGCTGCTTCAGAAGCGGCTCAGGAAGCAATTTGGATGAAGGAGTTCATATCCGAACTAGGAGTGGTGGCAAACGCGTTGGACCCACTGGTGATCTATTGTGACAACAATGGTGCCATTGCCAATTCCAAAGAGCCAAGGTCTCACAAGCATTCCATGAATATTAAGCGTCGGTTTCACTCCATCCGCGAGCATGTCAAGGATGGAGATATAAAGATTTGTAAAGTACATACGGATCTCAATGTAGCAGATCCGTTGACTAAAACTCTCCCTAGAGCAAAACATGATCAACACCAGAACTCAATGGGTGTTAGATTTATCACTATGTAACTAGATTATTGTCTCTAGTGCAAGTGGGAGACTGAAGGGAATATGCCCTGAGAGGCAATAATAAAGTGTTTATTATGTGTATTCCAAGTATATGATAGATGTTTATTTTGCATGCTATAATTGTATTAATACGAAAACATTAATACATGTGTGTTTAATAAACAAACAGAAAGTTCCTAGTTATGCCTCTCTCATAAACTAGCTCGTTGATTAACAAGATGATCAAGGTTTCCTGATCATGGACATTGGATGTTGTTAATAACGGGATCACAACATTAGTGTAATGGTGTGATGAACATTCATCCGAAGTATAACATTACGATCAAATTCATTGAGTTTATATTGCTATAACAACTTACGAAGTGATCCTAATCCTTAGACCATGAGATCATGTCAATCACTAACACCGGAAGAGTTTCTTGATAACATCAAACGTCACACCGTAACAGGTGATTATAAAGATGGATTCGAACTAATAAAGTGTTATGTTGAGGCTCATGGATCAAGAGTGGAATTTGTTCATCCCGATGACGGATAGATATACTCTGGGCCCTCTCGGTGATATCACATTGATTAGCTTGCAAGCAAGTGATTTGATCACTAGAATGTTATATCCACAGAACGAGAAAGAGTGCATGTCGATGCGAGATCAAACTAGGTATGGAGATACCGATGATCGAATCTCGGACATGTAATATATCGTGAAACAAAGGGATTAAGATACTAGCATAAAGGTTCGAAGCGATCACAAGAAAGTCATCGTCGAATGTGTGGGAGTCGATGGGTCTCCGGATCCCGCTTCGATTATTGATCCGAGGGGTCTCGATCATTTCCGCATTATTCACGAACCGTAGGGTGACACACTTAAGAGACACCGACATCCAATTGGAGCAAATGTTTCATGCCGAAAGAATGAACAAGCGCGAATTTATTTCACTAGATACCAAACAGGTTTTGGTGAAATTGCATAAAGTGGTTGTGCATGTGAAATAGAATTCTAGCAAGGGTTATTTGTGAATGTTTGTCATTAAAGTAATTGACAAAATTCTGAATAAAATAAAAGATTTTTATTTAATGAGAGTTTGCATTAAATTTGGTGGAAATTTAATGGGAATTTGAGTGGACTTGAGTGGAGGAATTTAAAGGAGATTTGTGAGTGGAATGTCCACCCACATGAAGAGGGAGGGCAAGGGCAGCCCCATGCGCCACCCCACCTTGGGGTCCCCCTCCTCCTATAAAAGGAGCCCCCTCCTCACTTCTCTCTCACACCTCCTCGTGAAGGATCTCTCTCCCTCTAGAATTTATCCCCATGGTCTCGGTCTAGCGAGATACATGTTCCCGTGGCTATTCGGCAAGAAAGAGTTGTGCTTCATTGCATCATTTGGAGCGAGGCGGAGGTTGCTCAGTGCCTCGAACGTGTGTGCGAGCACGGATCTTGGCTGATTTTGGCGCTAGGACTTCCTCTCGATCTTGAGATCATCAAGAGATCGTCTATATCAACCACGAGTTGAACTCGTTAAGCTTTGTCGGTCTTCAAGGGTATGTTCTCTACGGATATACATCCGCCCGTTGTTTGTATCTAGTAGATAGATCTTGGTATATAGTTCACATCGTAGTAAATTTTTTGTTTTCTATGCTGCGAACCCTACATCTCTTTCAAACACTTCTCCAAAGGTATGGTTGTCCATCTCCCTTTTTCATAGAGGATCTCTCCAAAAATCAGCAGCTAAGATGCGCTGAGCAAGGAGATCAAAAATCGCGAGCAAGAACAACAAGAACTTGATCTTTGAGAAAATTTCCGGTGTTTTCTCGGGAGATAGAGTGGAGTGGCAGGTGAGAGAGTAAGTGGAGGGCCAGGGGTGGCCCACACCATGGCCAGGCGCGCCCCTAGTCTGGCCACGCCACCAGGTGGTGTTCCTGCCTGGTGGGGTCCCCCTGGTTCACTCCAGGTGCCTCTCTGCCCCTTTTTGGCGTAAAAATTTAAAATGAATTTTCTGGAAATTTTCGGAAAACTATATTTTTGAGCAATTTTCAGGTATTGATAAATGATTTTCTCATAGAAAAATAATTTTGGAAAGATGCAAAAGCAAACCAAAGCTAAAACTACAGAAGTTCAAAGACACTCTAAAAAGTAACTAGCAAAACTAAGACAAACAAGAAGAAAAGCAAAGATCTTGTTACCAAAACAATTTTATATGAAACAAAACTTTGTATTTCACTTAATGATAATGTTACCTAGATCCTGATAGCAATAGTCCCAATCATAATATTTCATAATTTTCTTGTGGTACGGGACAATATATTTCTCCAACTTTGATGCCCTCAATATTTTCAATTGAATTTAAGCCATTGATACGTCCAAAACGTATCTACTTTCCCGAACACTTTTGCTATTGTTTCTCCTCTAAACTTGTGTGATTTGGGTACAACTAACACGGACTGACGCTGTTTTTAGCAGAATTACCTTGGTGTCTAGTTTTTGTGCAGAAATCAACTATTAGGAAAAATCCCGGAAAATATGCCAAAAATTCTATTTCACCACAAGACAAGACAGAGTGGGGCTCTGAGGGGCCCACGCCCCCTGCCGCGCGGGCTAGGCGTGGTCGCGCCTAGAGGGGGTGTGGCCGCCTCAGTCACCCCCTCGGCCTCCCTCTTAGCATATAAGTTGCCTTCTGACCTAAAAACTCAGGGGGGGTCGACATTTTTCCAGAAAGAGTTCAGATGCGCCGCCACCACCAGAAACTGCAATTCTGAACCAGAAACGATGTTCTGGCACCCTGCCGGGACGGAGAATTTGGAGAGGTTCATCGCCATCATCATCACCAACACCTCTACATCAACCATCCATGTTTCCCCCATCCATGAGTGAGTAATCCCCCACTATAGGCTTTCGGGATGGTAGGGGTTGGATGAGTTCTATCATGTAATCGAATAAGATGGTTAGGGCATGGTGCCTAGTATCTCTATTAGTGTTGTTTGACTTTGTTGCAACTTGTTGTGCTTAATGCTTGTCACTAGGGCCCAAGTGCCATGATCTCAGATCTGAAATTATTATTGATTCATGATGATGGTATTGTTTGTGATCTTATATGCAAGTTGTGTACACATATCATTGTCCGGATCCAAAAGCCCCGAAGTGACAGAAATTGGGACAGGCGGAGGGGATGGCTGTGATGTGAGGATCACATGTGTTCGTGGAGTGTTAATGCTTTGCTCTGGTGCTCTATTAAAAAGAGTATCTTAATTGCCAGTAGATTCCCTTGAGGCCCCGCTGCAACGAGCTGGCTGGACAAAAGATGTTGTGCAAGTTCTCATTGCGAGCACATAAGACTATATATGGATCACATGCCTATGATTGTTTAGTACTTGGATGCTTTATCTTATTTATCTTCAATTGCCCTAGATCTTGAAGTTAGATGTTTAGACTTGTCCATGCAACACCCGTCCATCCATCCCTATTCCTACCGCACTCATATCCTATTGTTTGCTACTACTGATACTGTTGCTCTTGTTCTATTACACCTGATAGATCACCTGAGTCTAGAGAGAGACATGATATTAGTGATGGTTACATTGAAATGACTGATAAATTTATTGAAGAGTACCAAAACACACGTGGTGCTAGTGCTATTAGGAATCTCCTTGAGAGACGTATCATTATTCCTAAACTGTCTTCTGATGCTAAGTTTGCTACTTCTCCCATAGATATTAAAGATGAAGATTATGATTTTTCTCTTGATTTATACTATTTAGACATTGTTGAGAAAGAATCTTTTTGTGGGACTGAAAATGAAAGTGTTGTGGCACATATGAATAAGATTTCCACTATGAGTGCCTTATTCTCTGATGATTTTAAGATGCACAAGTACTTTGTTACAAAGATCTTCCCTTTTTCACTAAAAGGAGAAGCTAAAGCTTGGTTTAATAGATTACCTCCTGGTTCCATTGATAGACCTGATTGTTCGATTGCTTCTTTCTTCTAGAAATATTTTACTCCCAGTGCTAGACATGCTGCTTTGCAGAAACTTTTTGATTTTAAACAGGGAGAAGAAGAGAAATTGCCTGAGTCATGGACAAGATTCTGTGCCTTGATTCATGCACATCCTGGATGTCCATTACCTAAAAATGAGCTTCTTCATATTTATTATAATGGACTAACTGATGATTCTAGGACATACCTAGATAGCTTTGCTGATTGTGTTTTCAGGAAAAGCTCCTACAGATGCTGAAGAATTAATGGCTAAAATAAGCAAGAATTAATGGCTAAAATAAGAAAAAATGAGCTTCTTGATGTTTGCCTAAAAATTTCATAAAAAAGGGGTCATTGACAACCACACCTTTGGAGAAGTGTTTGAGAGTGATGCACCTAGGAGGACAAGGCCTTCGAGATCATCTTTCTGAGCTAGGCCGTCATACAATGAGGATATTATTACACCACGTTTTGCCAACGAGGGAGATGAGGGGATGCGCACCCTTCTACCTTCCCTTATTTTACCTTTTTGCAGGCTGCAGGGATTCTCAATAATTTCCTAACTTTGGTTCAGAGGGTTGGTCTAACTAGTTATATGCAGTATGAGAGTGAGAAATATGCTATACTCACCAAAACTTTTGTGGAGAGTTTCTCTTTTACTAATAATCCTTTCAGGTCAGAGGTGTCATTCAAAATCTATAATAGGCCTATCTCCATGACATTGAAGAAATTTTGCAAAATTTTGGGTATTGGCACGACTGGAACGGTGAAGAAGATTCCAGCTCAACCCGCTGATTTATTGGAGCTCTACCGTGGGGTAACTAATGATGATGACCGCGGAGCCTAACGCGTAAAGATAAGAAATATTCAACTCCCAACTATCAGATATTTTGCTTATTATCCTGCCACTAGTACCAACTATCATTTGGCCTTTCTAGCTGCTGCACTCAACAATGAAACCAGGTGTAATCTTGGTTCTCTCATTGCTCATCGCTTATCTACTAGAGGACCCATTTATGGGGGTATTATTGTTGCACGTGTAGTTGCTGCCTTAGAACTTGTTGTTGATCCAAATGATACAATTTTGTCTCCTCAGAGGCTTGATCTTGCTGCCATGAAAGCGCATCACTTTTTCACTGCTAGCCCTACCATTTAGAGTTTGGTTTACAAGATGATGTTTACTGACGAGGAAGAAAGGGAAATTCCTTTGCCATAAACCACTTTGTTTAGTATTTACTAGGGTCCTTGGTTATGCTCCAAGGAGGAGATGGACGAGCAGCTACACATTCGTGGTTTCCACGAACACTACCAGGGGGACGCGCCCTCTTATGACCACTCTGTGCACTACACAGGGGCGTCCTCGAGCTCGTACCAGGATGAAGGGGCCGCTTCGTCATACTACAGACGTATACCTTCTTGGTCACCATGAGATTGAGCCCCACTTAGGCCAAAATCCTAAGCTTGGGGGAGGTATATCGGCATCACACTCATTTATATATCATGTTTCGTCGGTTCTTTGTATATCCATGTTTCGCTTTTTGGTTTTTGTTTCTGCTTTCCCAAAACACAAAAAGACCAAAAATATTTTCGTTGTTCTCTTGGTTTGTTTCTTTGTTTTTTATCTTTGGTTTGCCTTAAAGAAAAATCCAAAAAGATTTTGCTTTGTTTGTTTTTGCTTTGTGTGCTTGCTTAAAAAATCGAAAACACCAAAAATATTTGTTGTTCTTCTTTGGTTTTGTAAAGTTCTTTGCAAGGTTCAGCGGTTCTTAGTGGACTGTGGTTTCATGTTATTATTCAAGCCACGCAAGTGAAGGGCAATAATGAAGATTAATACAATTTGAGGTGTGGTAAGAGGCTGGTAACGAACTCTATTTGTTTTCATTTTTGTACATATACTCATCATTGTGGGCGTGCTTAGTCTGTTCATGTAAGGTGTATGTTATTTATGGATGCTTAGTAGTTCTTGCTCTCTTATGATTATCTCTAGCTTGCTAATAGTTTGTAGCATGTCATATGAATGTTTGCTTGCATTGTTTCATTCATAACTTGGTATGATATTGTGGTATCTTCCTCCGAATGTTTCATTTGAATCGACTTGGCACATGCTCACGCATGCATATGACTGAACAATGGTCAGTAAGCCTCGATGATTTATTTTGCCTCAGAGTTCTTGTATCACTTTTATGCCATAATTAGTCATGTTTTGTTGCAAGTATGATTATGACAGTTATTTCTCTCTCGTTTGTCTCTCCCTCTCTATTTCTAGCCTTCACTTACACTGAGTATGAGCTCTACTCGTGTTTCCAACTCCCCAAAACCAATATTGTCAAAAGTGTCCACCATACCTACCTACTAGCATCATTTGCTATTCCGTGCATATTTCATTATGCCTTGTTTTCTTCCAAATAAAATGTTTGCTTGTTATGAGAAAGTTAGTTAGTAAAGCTCTCACGAACTTGATGGCACACTTTATTTCTTGCACTTAATAAACATGAACCACTGTGACTGTCCATGAAAGTTATATGCTTGCAAATTATAGGCTGGGAGTTAGCAGAACCGTGCTGTCACGGGGAACGCTTTCAACACCTGTAAATATATACCCAGTTGATATCATGCTCTTTTATTTACGGATGTCGTCGGTGTGAAATAAAAGGGGATCTTGTAGGTCCATGGAGTTATGTATATGTGTTAGAGAAACGTCTGGGCCGCTAGCCTAAGCCATGCCTAATCATGGTGGAAACTTGCAGCATAACCATAGTGAGCAGTCTATGAAGTATTCTTCTTATAAAAAAGAGAGATTGAGATTGAGAGAAAAAAGAGACATATGAAAAGAGGAAAGAGAGAAAAAAGCGCCATTTTCCCATGGCAAATAAGAACATTGTTGAGATGCTCACTCTCTGCTTGCCTTGTCATTTTGATTATGGGATAGCTCTTGTATCATGTGCAAGGGGTACCCCGTTGGCGGTTCTCTATGATACACATGTATTTACTATGACAAGAACTTACATCCTTTGCCCCAACTAACAGTGAGGTTCTCAATCTCACCGGTTGCTGTAACAAAGGATTAACTGTATGGTGTGGAAGGTGATGATGGTTTTCAGCAAGTGAACAGTAATAGTGGAAGATGTATCAATGGTAAAGATTGGACCGGGGTCCATAGTTCACTAGAGTTTCTCTCCTTAGATAAACAACATGGCATGAAGGGTAAACAAATTACAGAGGGCAATTGACAGGAACTGAGCAAGGCATAACAATGCAATACTAGACAAAAAGATCCTATAAGATTTGATTGGGCAATACAACAATATACATAGACCGCCATCCAACTGCATCTATGACTAGAAGTCCACCTTCAGGTTATCATCTAAACCCCCTCCAGTATTAAGTTGCAAGCAACAGACAACTGCTGAAAGGATACATATGTCGCCTAGAGGGGGGGTGAATAGGCGATTAAAAATTTTCCTAGAGTGGCTCAACAAAGGCGGAATAAAACTATCGTTTACTTTGTCAAGCACAACCTAGAACAACTAAGGTTCACCTATGTGCACCAACAACTTATGCTAAGCAATACAAGCAACAATGTGATAGCAAGATATAGATTACTTCAAGCACGAAGGCTATCACAATGTAAAGTGCATAAGTAAAGAGCTCGGGTATAGAGATAACCGAGGCACGCGGGGACGACGATATTTTACCGAGTTGCTCCCAACATGGAGTACGTCTCGTTTAGAGAGGGGGTGGTATCTAACCATCTACGCCACAAAAGGCCTCCCTTATTCTCCGGTGAATATCACCCCTATGGGATCGATCCACACTTCCACTATCGGTGCACTTGTCGGTGGCAACCGGAACCTGTCACAAGGTTGGGGCACTTCTCCACAACTTAATTGGAGGCTCCCAACAAACACCACCAAGACCACAAGGTAGGGGCACTTCTCCACAACTTAATTGGAGGCTCCCAACAAACTCCACCAAGGCCTAAACCAGCAACACAACAAACCTTCTAGGGTTCCAAGAACCCAAGAGTAAAAAGCTTCTCAACTTCCACTCACCAAATCCTTAAGGGAGAACTCAAACCGATGCACCGAATGCAAATGGCAAGAACACCACAAAGGTTTTACAATCCCTCACTCTCAAGTTCCAACAAAGCTACTAAATATATTGGGGGAACAAGAGAGGAGGAATCAAAGAGGGACACAAAATCCCTTAAAATCTAGATCCCCAAAGGTACACTCACAAAGAGATGTTTTGGTTTGGTCAAAACGTGGATCTAGATCTCCTCTCTCTTCCACTCAAATATGGGCAAGAATCATCGGAGGGGAAGAGATTAATCAAGCAAGAGAATGAGAGCTAGTATGGACAAAGCTTAGACTAATAGAGGAGGAAGAAACGAACTAAACTGAAAACGGGCAAATGACTCAAATAAGGGTCCCAGAAAATATGGCCGTTGGAGCAATATTTCGGTCAGGACCGGTACTACCGCGAGACCAATGAGCAAGCAAGTGAATCTGGGCGAGCAGACGTGTGACACGGGCGATCTGAGGCCAGCGATAGGCTAGTGGCGGTGGCAGGCGGTAGCCGAAACAAGAGACTGGCAGCGATGATCGACCTGCGTGGCAAGAAAGTCAATGACCATGCGAGCCACAGTGAGCTGGAGTTGGCAGCAAGGCAAAGAAAAGACGCGCAAGGCAGCAAGCAGCTGGGCCCAGCGTGGCAGCAGCGAGAAGTGAGGGAGGCAGCCGTGGTCGACGAGCTGCCGCAGGCTGCGAACACAGGAAACAAGGTGGTGGGTGGTACCGGCCCACCCGGGCGGTACTACCGGGCCAGACCGATACAGCTGAATGCAGGTGCCAGGTCAGGTAGAGAATGGGCTGCGAGCGCCAGGCGTGTCCGGTACTAGGCCCGGTAGTACCAGACGTCCCAGAAAATAACCTTTTCTTTTTCTTTTTAAACCGAATAACAACCAATATTCAAACGTCAATAACTTTTGATTGGTAGCTCCGATTGACCCGATTCCAATTGCGTTGGAAAGAGGACGACAATAGCTACCCTATAATAATGTGAGATACCTCACTTATTGAGAAACCGAAAAACCGCCAAGATCAAAATCGCAATAAGATACAATTGGAAGATCCGATTTTGATGATCAAGAGCTTGTTATGGAGATTACCACGGTCTCTATATCCTCACATGAATAATACCAAATAACAACCAAATACGATGATGCAAGTATGCAAAGGTTTGATCTCTCTCCGAACGATATGATCGAGTTACTCATTCGAGATCCCCTCTTGATAGTACGACCATCTATCCTAAACCCGGTCTCCCACTAACAACATGAGACCGGCAAAAGGGAAAACCTATCAAGATTATACCTTTGCCTTGAGCATTCCACTTGAGCTCGATGTAGACGAACTTGACCTTCTCAAGATGGAACGCCTTTCTTGATTCCTCATCATCGATCCATGATCACCGAGGATGGCAAGCATCAAACATGAGATATTCTACAGATGACGCATTTTGAGCTTGCACAACATATATTCTTCTTCATATTATCGACCTTGAAGCCAACACATGCTCCAAGCGATGCCAATGGACAAATCCTACAAGTACAACTTAATACACACATTAGTCCATAAAGATTGTCATTAATTAACAAAACCACACATGGGGGCCCACATGTTCTTTCAACTGCTTTAAGCAAAGTGTGTAAGGTAACCAATCCACTTGTTTCATGAACAAGAGACCATTGTTTTCTCCCTAGTGGCAACAACACATCTACAACCGAAGACATTTCTGTCACTTCCCTTGGAAACTAGAGGCATGAACCCACTATCGATCATAAATACCCCCTCTTGGAGTCACTAGCAACTACTTGGCCAAGATAGCTACTAACAATGGAGAGCATGCAAGATCACAAACAACACATACATGATAGAATCAATAAGACAAAACCATTAATCAATCTGACATAGTAATCTCAATATCCATCGTATCCCCGTAAACACAACATGCATGATTACAAATAGATTAGATCTTGATCATGAACGGATCTCACGAGATCTATACATGAAAGCACAAGGAGGATACACAACCATCTAGCTACTACATGGACCCGTAGTCCAAGGTGGAACTACTCATGCTTCATACCGGATAAGAAGGCCTCCGGGATGATATCCCCTCTGGCAAGGTGTCGGGAAGAACTTTAGACACCCCCAGATCTAGGGACGATGGTGGTGGCGGCGGCTACAGATGGTTTCATGGAGTTTTGATCGGGTGATTAGGGTTTCTGCATCGGGGGATTCTTATAGGCGAAGAGGTAGGCCGAGGGGGTGCCCAAGGCGGGTGCACCACCCCTAAGCATGGGGTGGGCCCACCCACGTGGCCAGGGGGTGTGCCCCCCTCGAGGCCCTCCTCCGTCTCGTACTCTGGCTTCGTGTTTCCCACGGTAAAATATTGACTTTGGCTTTTGTCCCGTCCAATTTCGAGAATATTGATTTTCTGCCTTTCTGAACCAAAAACAGAAGAAAACAGGCAACTGGCACTATGGCAACTTGTTAATAGGTTAGTTCCAGAAAACATATAAAAACACCTCAAATTTTAGACAAAGCAAAGCAAAGCAAAGCAAAGTATATACTAAACAAGCATAGAACATAAAAAATTATAGATACATTTCCGACGTATCAAGCATCCGCAAGCTTAACTCCTACTCGTCCGAGTAGGTAAGTGATAAAAGAATAATTTTTAAGGTGACATGCACCATCAAAACCAAGATCAAACCATATGCAAGCATTGAAAGCTGGGATCAAAGAACTCTAAAGATGTGCATAAAAGATGGAGTTCTAAAAATAAGACAAAGTAACTATGCATGCAACATGAAAGGCTACAAACAAAGATCATGAATAACATGCATTGAAAAATGTTTGTTTGTTTCACATACAGAAAACATGGCATAGTGGCATTCAGCTTGTCCCTCATGGAGTAGCAAATAGATGCATAGGACACCTTCAAAGTTCATAAGAGTGACTAGATACAAGTAGCGCAAGAACAAGTAATATCACAATATGCATCAATCAATAAGTTTTGGGACACTGCACATAGAACTAAGAAAGGAAACTATGCTCTCTTAATGGTGCCTAAAGGTAGAAGGTGAAGACTCAATATAATAGTGGAAGAATGGCCATTCATAAAGGGAAGCAGGGATTTTAAGTTTCAAAAAGAGCTTCCAAACATTATGGTACTTGTTAGCTTTCAGCCCTCATTGCCCCTATCATAAGCATCTTGAAGTGATTAAGGTTAAAGTGAACAAACTATGGAGTATATGCTTGACAAAGTATAAGTTGGCAATCTCATGTCCCTTGAATACGAGGGCCACACCTCATGCTACTCAACTTCAGTCACTTGTAAGTTCTTGTCATAGTAAGTACATGCGTATCATAGAGAACCGCCAACCGGGTACCCCTTGCACCTGGTAGAGGAGCTATCCCATAACCAAAATGACAAGGCAAGCAGACAATGAGCATCTCAGCGATCTTTTTATTTACTATGTGCATAGATTTTTATTGAGGATGCTTCACAGATAGCTCATTATGGTGATGCTGCAAGTTTCCACCATGATTAGGCATGGCTTAGGCTAACGACCGAGGTGTTTCTCTAACAAAAAATACATAACTCCATGGACTTACAAGCTCCCTATTTATTTCAAACCGGTGACATCCATAGAAAAAAGAGCATGATATCAACTATGTACAAAGTACAAATGAAATGTTGAAAACATTCCCCATGACAGCATGGTTTTGCTAATTCCAACGTATAAGTGCAAGCATATACAACATTGTCACATCCCAAAATTTTCCAAATTTTGAAATGTGAAAAATAAATAAACAAAATAAATAATTGTTGAAATTTAGGGTGAAAAGGAACTTTTTGATTCCAAATGGAAACATCAAAACCTATTTTGAACAAATAAAATCCTAAAGGGATTTAAAAAGATAAACAAAAAATAAATAAAATTATAATAGTTGGAATCACCATTTTTGGATCCTTAAATAAAAAGATATGGTTTTTATAAGCAAAGGAAGAAATAATAAATAAGGACTATTTTAAAGAGCCAAATTAAAACTTGGCCAAGCAAATAAAATAAAATGTTTTTGTTTAATAAAAAGAGTAAAGGATTATTTAAATAAAATCATGAGGATTTATTATTATCCAATTTCATTTAGGTAAAGAAATTTCCCATTTTAAATGAACATTAAAACATAATAAAGTATTTTAAATAATAATTCAAAGTGATTGTTTTTAAATAAAACCTACTGAAAAAGATTTGGTAAAACTTAGATTTCCAATAGAGTTTGAAAACATTAATAAATCTTATTTGAATTAGTACAAGGGCCTATTTTAAATAATTAATATACCCTAAAAAGTAATAAAAGAGATATTCTAAATTTGACTTTAGAATATGTTAATAAATAGTATTAAAATATACACAAAGTTTGGAAAAGGTTTGAATTCAAATAGTGTTTGAATTATTTGAATACAAATCAAAACATAAATTCAAAATAGAAAAAGAAAAAGGTTCTGTATAAAAAAAGAAACGAACCCAACCCACCAACATGCCCAGTCCAGCCCAGCAAACGCAGCCCACTCCTCCCCCGCAGCGAACCGTTTTCCACCCACGAGCACACCCGCGCAGTCGCTGACCAGCAGACCCCACACCCACTTCCTCTCTCTCACTGTCGACGCGACCCCACGCTGTCAGTCATCTCTTCCACCCCGCGACGACCGTTCCCCCTTCACGCCTCCCGTTTCTGCCGCGATTTAATTCCGGTGAATTCGCATCAATGCACGATCAATACTCGCCAGCGATGATGCACCTTTAAACGCCCACACCCTCTCTTCATTTTCCCCCAGACGCTGTCCACTCTCTAGCACCGGGCTGTCCCAATTGACCACTGCAAACTTTCTGCTCCGATGAGCCTCTCTAGAGAAATCCGGCGTCGTCCGACCACCCCTAGCCTTCCGGTGCATGCGAGCCTGCTGCCCATCTCCTGGTGCTTCTCCCAGTACCACTCACACGCTTGCACGCGCTTCATAACGTCGTCACGGACCACCTCCGAGCGTCGTTGTTGTCTGCCACTCCTCCGATGACCCCTCCCCGTAGGTACCGTCCACCCCTGACCCTCTCGATGATGCTCCCGTAATCGCCACAGTCGCCCGCATCTAACGCAGCTTCCGTTTTGCCTTCGGGTGGCCTGTAACCTCGCCCCCGTCGATGAACAAAGGCACCTGGCGCCGCCGCGAACTCCGACGAGAAATCACCGCTACCCCCGAGCGCCCCTCGACAAATAGAGACCACATTGAGCATCCTCTCCCTCTCCCGCGCGACCTAGTTCCTCGGCAACCTCCCCCTCTGAGTGTGTGCTGCCGTCCGCCGCCGCCAGCACCGCCAGTCCATGGTCAGGTTGCTGTGATCCGTTGGATCTTGATCTGTTGGCTAGGATAAATTAGTTAGTCGAAGGGGTAAGTTATCATCTGCACCGTGCGTTGTTAGTTAGATCGGACGGCCAGCGTTGATCAATCCGCACGAACCGTTACCGACCAGTAAGAAAGCACCACGTGGTCAGTGCTTTGATTTAAAAACAGAAATGTGTTTATCAGATATTCAAACTTGTAAAATTCATAACTTTTAATCTACACGTCCAAATTTTACAAATTTTATATCAATGGAATCAGCAGAACAAGTAGTTGCCAACCATGCACTTTGTTTAATGAATTGCTTCTGGAACTTAGTTGTTTTTGCAAAAACTTGTGTAGGCATAATTTGAATATAAAAATTATTCTAGGAATATTTTTATGGTAAAATATTTGGAAAATGGATTTGTTTTGAACCTACTGACCATAGAAACCAACTTATGGATTTAAAAGTGTATTTTTGTGAAGCCAAAGAATAAATCTTTGAATTAGAACATTTCTAGTCAAATAAAAATATTTTTTATGTGTTAAATTTTTTTTTTGAGTAAATCTTTGGAAAATGAATTGATTTAAACTCTTTGATCCTAAAACACCAAGTTTTGAGAATTGAAAACATATTTGATGAACCTTAGTAAATTATTACTTTGTTAAAGGCATTTCTAGCAAATAAAAATATTGCTCTGAATTAAAAATGTGATTTTGGATGAAACCTTTTGCAAATAGATTAATATTAAACACTTTGACCATAAACACTAAATTTTGTGTTTAAATTTTTTTTTGGCTAACCCTACAAATTATTACTTTGATTTAAACCATTTCTAGCAAAACAAAATGGTTTAAATGGCCACTTTCACCAACTTGAATTTAAATGGTTTTACCACTTTTTTAAATGACCTATATGAGCTTTAAAATGTTTAGAGCCTACTAGAAACCACTTTTCCAAACAAAACAATCTTTTGCATGCTTGCATGTATTGCCTTGTTTTTGTTATTTTATATGGTGAATTGTTTGAATGCTAGTTGAATATATGTTTGCTTGATTGAATTGTAGTGAAATTAGAAGAGTGTGATATTTGCAAGATCAAGGAGTGAACCAATATTCCCTACTAAAAAGGCAAGTGACACTATCATCCATGTCCTACTATTTTCATTACACTTAGTGGATTTTTGTAGCATGCATGATAGGACTACTATATTTCTATGTTATGTTATATCCTATTAGGATATCCTTATATCTTCCTTAGTGAAAACATTGTAGTTGTAGTATGCTTAGCCCCGCTAAATATTTGAGATGGAATACAAGATATGATTATATGAAATGTTGTAAAAATATATGTTTTATATAATAAAACAAGTACTCAATGAACCACCTGGGTGGAAAGAGGATACTCACTTTTGGACAAGGTGGCAACAAAGGGAACCATGTTTATATGGCTATCTTTTTGTATGTGCACTAGAAGAAAACCACCCAGGGACTTAGAGATTGAATAAGTTTCTAAATGCATGGATTAGTGTACTGACCACATGCTAAATGGGCTCTGGCTTAGTTAACTACATAGTGGAAGACCCTTGCATTGGCATCTTCAGGTTAACTAGAATTCTGTATTGGAAATATATCCATACATTGGTGCCTGGTAGACAAGCTAGCATTGTGTATTGGGAGGACTTCTATGGAAAGACTTTGTCACATTCTCGATCTGCCGGTACTCCATTTGGTGAGTACTTATCCAGCTGCCACTGGTGGCGTCAAGACGAGATTGTGTCATGTGGGTAAAGTGTACAACTTCTGCAGAAGATAAAATTCTAAGTACTTAGCCGTGTCCCCGGTTACGGACAACTCTGAGCAACTAAGGCCTGAAGCTATGGAAGATCTCGACATTCCAATTTCTCAAAGTAAAACTTGATGGTGACAACAAGGGATTAGAAGCACTTGGAGTTTTCCAAGGAGTTCAGAAAGATTTTCAAAAGATCAAAACTATTTTGGAAAGATAGGATAAAATTATATTGCTTTCTACAAATGAGCCTAAACCCTACTTAGCCAAATATGCATATAATGATAGGATCCGCTTATTTCTACATAGTAGTGAAACTTGCCAATACAATTCAAATGCATTGACCCTTGTGGCTGCAACTTATTATGTTGCATGTTTGTTTGATATTAGTGAAGTGTGTTGAATAGGATTACAAGTCTACAACCAACATGATTGCCTGTGGCACTTTGAAGATGAAGGACTCCATGCTATAGTTATTTTTGCTGCATTGTAATGAGATAGCCAAATGAGCTATGTAAGATGTAATGAATTATTTTATTCCTGGTTATAAATTTGTATTATGACCTTTGTTTCTTGATATTACATCTTAACTATGGATGCTAGCTATTGATCCAGGGACTAGCATTGTAAACACAAGGATCTCTACCTTATTAAAGGTTGGGGCCTCTACAGATGGTATTAGAGCACTGTGTTGCCTGTAGGATTGTAACCCTAGGATTGGACAAAACCCCTTAGAAAAATAGGAGTTGTATTTATTCCAAAACTTATTTAAAAACAATCTTGTAAATTCTTTCCTCAACATTTTTGGTTTTGATTCTACATCTCTTCCTTTTCAACTTGATGGACAAAGCCTCCACCATGACCAAGGACTTCAACTTAGACATCACTAAGGACTACAAGTGAGAACCAATAGACATTAGATTGCCTACCAAAAACATTGATATCATGTTAGTGTATGGATCATATTGACCTATGAGGTATGACTATACTAAGTTGATTGTTTCAAGAAAACTTATTGTTTCCTTCAACTCATGAGATAAACTCATAAGTTGTTAAGTGAATAGTTGCTTGTTGCTTGTTTGATTGAACTTGATTGTTTTGGGTGGTGTGTTAGAACTTCTTTAGATCTATCTATCATTACTTATTCCTATCAAACCAACAGATGCCTCCCTGTCGTGCCAAACCCAACCAAAACAGCAACAACAACACCACTCCCGAGATGCAGCAGTTGATGACATCTCAAGCTCAAATAATGCAGATGATGACGCAGTTTATGCAAAATCAGAACAACAATAACAATAACAACAACAACAATAACAACAATCAAAATAATCCTCCAGCACTTGACATGCTCACCAGGTTTCTGAAACTAAGACCTGCAAGGTTCTCTGGAACAACTGATCCAATGGTAGCCAATTACTGGTTACATTCAGTGAACAAGGACTTAGTGTTGCCTGTCAAAACCCACCGGCGAGCAGCGACGAGCAACACGAAGAGCCGGGAGGCTCCCAGAACTGCTGGTGGGCCCTGGTCCCTCGGGCAACGGCCCGCAAAACTCCGGCACACGTCCTGGCTGATTCGAGGGAGTGCCACCTGACCTATACCTGGTCAGGAAGGTGATGGATTGCTTCGATTAGTTTCCTGCATGGCAAACAAGCATACGTAAAATTCGAGCCGCGACCGGCTCCCAGGTTTCCCTGTGAATCGGCTCCTGGAGCCGATTGTCCCATGGTTCTGCATTAGATCTACGATAACATGGGGTTTTGCTTCATCAATACAAGTTAAATCGATCTACGACAGTTTAACGTTTTCACCACGTAATTGGAACGTCCTACACGTAATTGAGCCTGGTAGATACAAAAGATGATAGAAAACCAACCCTAGAGAAGGCCTAACAACCGACGTAAAGTCAATTCCCGGAACAACTCCTCTCGAATTAGCAAACCATATCCTCACGTACTACTGGATCGTTCAACCCGTTTGCAAGGCCTGACTACGTGGATATCAAACTAAACCTTGGAAAACAAGGCAAAACTATAACGGATCAAATCGACTGAATAAAGATCATAAGATGCTACCCTTACACCCGGGAAAAGGTGCAAAGGCAGCGAGATAACTAGAGGTAGCATAACTAAACAATCATAGCAAAAAGTACCGATGCTAACCTAAACAAATCTATGATAATAGTATTACTCGCCATCAACAAGGCTTCAGTACGAGTAATACCAAATAACGATAGCGAATCGCCTAGATCGCAAGATGCGATCTAGCGACATATTACCCGAAAGAAACCCTAGAAACAAGGGGTGGCGATGCGCCGAGATTGTGTTTGTTGTGAACGTGATTGTCCTCCTTTCTCAATAACCTTAGGTACATATTTATAGTCCGGAGACTTTCTATCTTTGGAATAACCCTAACAACTCTATCTCTTACTTAAACCGAAACGGAACCTACTACAATATACAGATACACGGGCAATTTAGCCCAAATCCATGCACAAGGCCGATTCAACAACACGTTGAATATATGTATCTTCCAAGCCCATCTTGATTACGGCCCATCTCCTCCTTTGGCCAAAATATGGCGATAACACATGTCCCCTGGTTTTGGCAATAATAATTCCAAAACCACTCTGTTGATGTTTTTTCTTCCCCCTTTTTTTATATCGGGTTACGCGTTGCGAGCGTAATCGCCACCCCCTCATCATGATGCCCTGTCTTCTCAACTTCTCCGCAGTGCATGATTTGACAATTTTGGCACCACATTCTGGGAAACCGCTATGGCATTGAACCGCCTCCCACTATTCCCCTTATTTAAATTCATCTGAGCAGTTTGCAGCCCCCATCTTCCTCCATTAGCCAAAAAACCCTCTTCCTCCGCCGAAAAAACCCTCTTCCTCCGCCATGGCCTCCTCTTCTTCCTCCAAATCATCCGCCCTTTCCTCCCAATCTTCCAACACGATGAGCAACCGAGAGCCGACGCTGGAGCACCCGCCAATGGCGGCGTACGAGGCTCTCGCCCCACAATGGTGGGACGAGAGGGACTGGGACTCCGCCGCCTGGCCGGAGGACGACGAGTCCCTGACCGACGGCGAGGAGGGCCTCCAGTTCCTTGTCGACGGGGAACTGGAGGTGGAGAGCTCCGACGACGCCTGGTCCTGGGATGGCGTCGAATCCTCCGACGAGGAGGAGGAGGCGGAGGAGGACACCTCCTCTGATGAAATACCCGCCGGTGAAGCGCTTCCGCGCCGGGTCCAGCGAGGACACCGAAGACGACGACGAGGACGAGGAGGCCCCCGCTGACATCCTTAGCAGCAGCGGCGAAGACGACGCTGGCGATAATGGCCGACTGACGACAGCGAAGACAGCGGCGACGACACCGGCCTCTAGATTAGGAACTAGTAGTAGTAGTAGTACTAGTAGTAGATTTCCTTTTGTAAGCAATCGGCTCCATTGTAAACAATCGTCTTTTGAATCAACAAAGATTGCTTTTCCAATTCGCTTTTGCCGATAGTCAAAATAGGTCAACGCTCCAGAAGCCGATAGTAATGTATCGGCTTTCACCATACTGCGCTCATACAGTCAACCAAGTCAAAGCCCCAAGAGCCGATGGTAACACATCGGCTTTCCCCACAAACGTTGACAAGGTCAAATTTGGTCGCATACTTAGTCAAATCTGAGCGGCCACTTTCCAGTTTCAAACGGTAGCCTGCGACCCTCTTCAAAAAAGGCCAACCCAGATCTCCAATTGCCTCACGGAATAGACCGAGCTCACTGACAAGAACCCTCGATCCCCAATTGCATAGATCCATCTCCGCCGCAAACTAGATGGCGGAATCGTCCAACACTAACACAGCGGTCTCAGTGCAGTACGCCTACTCCTCGCGAACACGGTCTTTGGAATTAATGGCAAACACTGAATTAATGCTTTATTCCACCATTAAATTTTTAGGTTTCGGACATTCACTGCCGCATCCTTCTCTCCCAAATTCTCTCTGTCTTGGCCCCTGAGAATCTAGTCCTGCCCATCGATCTCTTGCGAGGCAAATGAATCCCTTCGTAAGCCAAAACTTAAATTTGAATTCTTGGGCCATCGCTTGCAGCTGGCCTAATCCTCCTGAACATTGGGTCTCTTGGTATAGCAGGGTAGCCAAAACTTACCAATCTCAATGGGAAACCACGGGAATAGCCGATGCCTTGTATTTGTCATTGTCTCCCCTTGAAAAACACGAAAATCTTCTAAAAACCATCGGTTATTTCTGGTCCGATGCTCTGAACTGCTTCATGTTCGGTCATGGCCCCATGACACCAACCCTGTTAGACGTGGTGATGATTACTGGTCTGGACGTTACATCACCCAGCCCCTCTGCTTTTAATCTGACAAAGGTCCCCTACAAGCTTTCTTCCAAAACAGACTGCACGAACTGGGGTGCCTATATTCAAAACCACATGAAAACTAAAGGCCCTGTCACGGAGAAAGAACACACGGCTTTCCTCAACTTCTGGCTGGAACATTTCATATTCTGTGGCCCTTCCCTTGCTCCAACCAAGAATTATCTCTCCTTGGCCTACGAACTTGCCAAAGGCACTCAACTTGGCATTGGCAAACTGTTCCTTGGAGAAGTCTATCGATATCTCCAGTTGATGTCTGTCAAGCTATTCTCCGGCATAGCAGTCAAAACAGGAGGTCCTTGGTGGTTCATTCAGCTATGGGCTCAGCTGTATTTTCAAAACCATGTCCCAAACTTTCCCCTTTTGGCGAGTTGCACCTTTCCAGATGCCAAAGGGAAGCAGATCCGATGCACCAGCTACGGCCAAGCTCTGTATAGACTGCCAGGTAGTAAATCGATCCTCGAAGCATCCAAGTGGTTCAGCATTTTCTTCCAAGGCCTGGACAATCCTATCTTCTTTCCTTACATGGAAGAATCGGAACATTTCGAAAATCCAATCTCCTTCAGGCTAGACAACTTTCCGATGACACCAAAGACTCGGACTATTTTCCACTGTGATCCGTCCCTGTTTCCTTCCAGTTGGCATGAGCACATCCAACAGAATAATCAAGCCTGGATACGAATTCTACCAGCCGGTCCTAGTGGCTCGGCAATTTGGCCTTGGACAAGTACCTCCTCATTTCTTTCTCCACCATCTTACGGAGAGTAGAGCTGACCTGCCTGATCCTCTCACCAGTCAAAGGTGTTATTCCTTCTTCGATGCTCTGACCATCCCAATTCCCAACAACCTCACCTTCGCTTCATCAACCGATGGTTTTGAGAACTGGTGGTCGATGTGGAAGACTCATGCCTTCAGGAGAGCTCTGGGACCATTGCTGGAACAGCTCGATGCTGAATATGACATCCCCGTAGACCAGGTACCACTACTCGTAAATTTCTGGATGCAGCTCACAAATGATTATTCTAATAAACCACTCTGTCTCCTTGCAGCAACAAGATGGTCCTGAACCTACGCACGGTGATGGCTCCCCCTTCGAATTCTTCCCACCAGCTCCTGTGGTCCTTTTCTGCAAAAACTCGCCACCTTTGAAAAAGGTCGTGATGCAGAACCAGCCGATATCACCACAATCGGCTTCCAAGAACCAAGCAACTTCTAAGTCAGTCGCCTCTCGAGTTCCAACTAAAACAAGAACGATGGTGAGGAAGGTAGCTGCCAGGAAGACCTTGAGGCACCGGAGCCATTCTCCAGAAAGTTCGCATGTGCGCTGATCCATGCCTTGGTTGATCTCTTTCATCCTTGCAAACATGCTCGTGCTTACTAGCTCTCCTTTCTTTCAGGCTTCCGTCGAAGACACCTCCAGCGAGGACACACAATCCAATCGAGGAGAATTGGGCCCAACAGACTCTGAGAGGACCATCACACCGAGCCAGCCAGATTTGCCACAATCGGCTACCAGGAAAAGGCCAGTTCCTGAACCTGCTGCCCCCGAGCATCAGTCGAGGCGGGGCCAGCCGTGAGCCCCAAGAGGGTTCGCAAGGGATTGCAAACTTCTTCGTCGAGCCAGGAGGTTTCGAAACATCACCCTCCATGCTCTTACCATTTTTTTTATCTGCCGATTCATCACTATTTACATCGTCAAGCACCTTCCATGCATGCGACTGACACTTCTAGTGGGAAAGCCGGGGAAGCGCCGATGCCTCTCGCAAGGCTGGATCCAGTAATCCCTGACGGTGTAGATGAAACGGTCACCACTCTAGTCGAGCCCCCAGCGACAACACACAAGCCGATTGTCTCGTCATCTGTTGTCCCCTTGATCTTAGGAGAGGTACGTTCGCCTCGCTCGGCTCATCCTTCCATGTTAGATGCATACTGATGCCATTTCGGCCTGCCAGGGATGTGATATTTCAGGCCTGCTGACGTTCGACCCTGAATCCATCGAACCAACTCTCTCTGTTGCCAACGATGAACCACGATCAAGGGCTGTTCCACCTCAATTCCAGCGTCTCAAAGCCTTGCTGTCCTCCCCGATCGAGAAGTTGATCGAGGGTTCTGAAGAGGTGAAGAGTGTTCTTGCCGAAATCAAGGACCAACTCGGTAGCATTGCGGTGAAGCTTTGGCCGTTGTAACTCTGTCTTTCTGGTCAAGGGTGAAGTTGGCTCGTGAGAGGATTACCCTGCGCCCAACTCCCGCTGAAGGCCAATATTGCAGACAAATGTCAGCAGCTCAACGAGAAAAAGGCGTCTCTGGATGCCAAAACTGACACCTCTGTCAGTACCGCCAAGCTCGCGTCCTTGAAAAAGGAACTGGAAGATCTTGAAGAGAAGGTCCGGGCGACTAAACAGCTCATCCGTGACAAGGAAGCATTCGTCGCCCGCTCCCAAGACGAAGCAGAAGGCCTCAAAGCTCAACTGAAGACTGATCTGGCGGAAATACGTGCCCTGAACAAGCAGCTATTGGCGGGCAAGGACGAAGACGACGAAGCCGAGATCGCCGAGGTGGATCGTGTCTGTGCTGACGCCCTCCACGCCTTCGAGGCATTCCTTCACTAGCTCATTCATGTAAACTGGCACCTGCTCGTAACAGTTTGAACCTCTAGAGTCGATGACTGTGCATCGGCTATATATTTCCTTTTTTTTGGCCGATTTCATGTATCGGCCCCCACATTTCACTGTCCCTCATCCCACATGCTTGGGAAATATTTCTTGAGATCTTGGTTGGCGACCTTTGAATTTCGCGTCGGCTCCTCAAGCATGTACGCGTTCTTAAAACTTGATCGACCATATGGCCCGTGCCAATTTGGAGACCATTTACCATATGCTGCATCCTTAGTCCCCAATGGCAACACAGCTTCCCATACCAGATCGCCAACGTGGAACTCCTTTGGTCTCACCTTCTTATTATATGCACGAGCTACCTTGGCCTTGTTCTCTTTGATTTTCTCAAGCGACCACAGCCTAAGCTCCGTTAAATCCTCAACACTGTCACTCATCAGGGTCGCATATTCTTCAGTCGTTAGATCGTTCTGAAAAGTGACACGTCTCGATCCAGCCGTAATCTCCCAGGGCAATACGGCTTCCTGTCCATAGACTAGATGGTATGGCGAGGTTTTTATCGCTCCATGACATGACATGCGATAAGCCCATAAAGCCTCTGACAAAACCTCGTGCCAACGCCTAGGGTGCTCATCGACTTTCCTCTTGATCAGCTTGATAAGGCTCACGGTTGGGCCTTGACTTGCCCATTTGCTTGAGCATAGTATGTAGATGATCGGATCAGCTTAATTCCCATGTCCTCGCAGAATTTCCTAAACTCATGAGAAATGAAGACCGAACCTCCATCGGTCGTGATAGTTTGGGGAATCCCGAATCTATGAATGACGTGTTCTTTCATAAAATTGATAACATCCTTCGAGTTCACTGTCTTCATAGGGACGACTTCCACCCATTTAGTGAAATAATCCATAATGGCCAAAATCCACATGTGGCCTTTGCTTGATGGAGGATTGATCTTGCCGATCATATCCATGCCCCAACCTCGGAATGGCCAAGTCTTGATGATGGGGTTCATTCTTGGCGTACTGGTACCCGAATTTTTCCAAATTTCTGACATGCTTGACACCCTTTGTAGTACTTAAAACAGTCCTCAAGCATGGTGGGCCAATAAAACCCTGATCGCCTGATCAACCATTTCATCTTGTGAGCCGATTGGTGAGTTCCACAGGCGCCTTCGTGTACCTCGTGCAGGAGCCGATTGGCCTCGGTTGGCCCCAGACATTTGAGCAGTAACCCTTCCAGAGTCCTGTAAAACATGTCGTCCCCAATAAGCACATACTTCATGGCCTTGTACCTTATCCGTTTAGGTGCCCCCCGAGCCGAATCTTCCAAGTAATTGAATATATCGGCTCTCCGATTCGCCTCGAAGCGTACTTGAACATCGGTTCCTTCGTCCTTGTAGCACGAAGCCATTTGTGCGAGATCATTCGCCTCGGTATTCTCGCGATCGCGGGATCGATTAAAGTCTATGTCTGGAAGCTGTGCCATCGACTCACGGCATTCCAACCATAATGGGAAGAGCGACTCTCACACTTGTATTCCTCCGTGAGTTGGGAAATCACCAATTTGGAGTCTCCAAAATTTCCATACGCTCCGGCTTCGATGAGCAACTCCATTCCCTTGCATCGCCATACTCGTGACGTTGTTGGTGCGAGGGTAGATAGTCGATGGAGAAGGAATATGTTGCCCCGGGCGACACGAGTAGAATGCCGATGCCGCAACCATCATCACAAACCGATCCATCGAAAAACATGGCCCATGCTCGTATAGACAAATGCAATATCAGTGTTGATTCTTTCAGCAATAAGGTCGGCCAACGCCTGACCTTTAACCGCTTTCGCGGGTTGATACCGGATATCAAATTCCGATAATGCAAACATCCATTTGCCGAGTCGGCCTTTCAACATAGGAGCCGACAGCATATGTTTAATGACATCTGATTTGCATATAATGATAATCTCCGCTGAGAGCAAGATGTGGCGCAGCTTGGTGCAGGTGAAAAACAGGCAGAGGCACAACTTATCGATCTCAGGATACCTTGTCTCCGCATCCAGCATCCTTCTGCTGATGTAAAACACAACTCGCTCCAGACCGTCATAAACTTGCACCACCACCGAGGCGATGGACATGTCAGCTACTGACAAGTAAATATAGAACGGCCTATCCGGCTGGGGGGAAACCAACACTGGCGGCTTCGTTAGATATTCTTTGATCTCGTCGAAGGCTCGTTGTTGTTCTGTCCCCCAGTGGAATTCCTCATCAGACTTAATTTTCACCAGTCCCATGAACGGCTCTATTCTTCCTGACAGATTGGAGATGAATCTTCTGACGAAGTTGATCTTGCCGATGAGAGACTGCAGTTCTTTCTTCGTGGTAGGTGGCTTCATTGTTCGCACTGCCTCCTGACTTTTCAGGCCGATCTCAATTCCGCGTTCATGGACCAAGAAACCCAAGAAGACGGCCGTCACCCTCAAGGCACACTTCTTTGGATTCATCCGTGGCGAATTTTCTTGTTCGGTCCAGACGCTGCGAATCGTCCAAGTGTCCTTGTGCTGAAGCAGACTTGACCACCACGTCATCGATATAAATTTCCACTAGCTTGCCGATCAGATCATGGAAGATGTAATTCATGGCTCTTTGGTATGTGGCGCCGGCATTCTTTAGTCCAAACGTCATGACTACATATTCAAACAATCCCACCGAACCTGGGACTCTGAACGCAGTCTTGTGTATATCTTCCGGAGCCATAAAAATTTGGTTGTAACCGGCATTGCCGTCCATGAAGCTCAAGATCTTATGACCAATAGCTGCGTTGATTAAAGTCTCTGCTACCGGCATCGGATACTCATCCTTCGGAGTAGCTCTATTGAGATCCCGAAAATCTATGGCAACACGCCAGCGGCCATCCTTTTTCTCCATAGGTACGATACTAGAAATCCACTCAGCATACCTGCATGGCCTGATTAACCTAGCTGTTAACATTTTCTCGATCTCTTTCTTGACTTCTTTCAAAATTTCGGCCTTCATCTGTCGTGCTCGCTGCTGGAATGGCCGAAACCCTTTTTTAAGCGGGAGTCGATGCTCAATGATGCTCCTGTCTAACCCGGGCATCTCTGTATAGTCCCAGGCAAAGCAGTTTGGATATTCTTTCAACAAAGCTATCATCGGACCCTGCAGATTCGGGTCTAAATTCTTGCTGATAAATGTTGGTCGTGGCTTATCCCCAGGACCGATGTCAATCTCCTCTAGCTCATCAGCGGAGGTAAACCCATACCCTAGCTTTCCGTCACCTGCTAAATCGATGCTAAACACGGGCAAGCGGTTGGTGAGGATAACAAAGATAATTTGGGCGATTGGAATCGGCCCCATTTCGATTGCATTAGTCAAGGAAGGTTTACAACTTATTTGTGCTCTACAATGGCAGGAATCTCCCTACTACGATCGCATGACCTGTTTGTCGTAAGCTTCGCTTTTATTTTTGCGCGATCGCAGGATCGCCATACCACGCTCGATCGTGGACTTTGCTACTCTGTCGGGCGATGGATAAGACCAGCCTCACCCGTTTTGTAGCTTCAATGCACTCTGGCTGTCTAGCGATTCCGGAGATCGGCTCTTGGTCGTCGCTTCCCGGACGTTCATGCCAGCTATGGAGATCTCGATCGAATCATCTGCATGAATGACCTCCACTTCATCTCCATCCCATCAGTATAGGCACCTTTGGTGCATCGTGGATGGAATGCAGCGATTAGCGTGAATCAATCTCTCCTCAAAGAAGACAACGTAGGTTCTTTTCTTTGTCCACGACGAAGAATGACGTGGGGATGGTTTTTCGCCCACGGTCGATCCACGTTGATGCGCCTTGCGTTTCAAGTTTGGCCGTTGAAGTCGCTTAACGTGGCGTTGGTTTCGATCGATCTGCGATGGGCGTCCCAAACGCCGTAGCATGGAGTATGGCATTATATTGACTGCCGCTCCGGTGTCAACCAACATCTTGCTGATAGGCTGCCCATTGATGTAACCTCGCAGGTACAGGGCTTTCAGATGTTTGTAGCCCTTCTCACGTGGCTTTTCAAAGATAACTGGCTGTGGGCCGCAGTCAAACTGTGCCACTTGCAGCTCTTTGGTTCTTGGAGCGCAAAACTCTGACGGAAGTATGAACACCATGTTTGTGCCAGCCGATGTCTTCGCATCGGCTTTTACCGGTTTGGGGCGCCACTCTTTCCTTTTCGGGCGATCTTCCGTTTCCAAGGTCTGCCGAATTTTAACGGCCAGATCGGGCCGTGCTTTCCTTAAAGCGTGGAGGTCTCGCGCCGGCTTCCTCCAAGTTACGTGCCGCTTGAACTCGACGCTTTTGGGTGTGCTCGAGTCCATCGGGGCACCACCTTGGCGGTGATATTTGTCTTCTTTTCCACCCATTGGCTCCTCGAGGTCTTTTGCTCGAGGAGGAGAGGCCCTAGACGCTTGAACACCGAGATCGGACTGTGTCATCCTTCGCTGTCCACATTCGGCGGTTGTCGATTGTAGGCAATCGGCTCATTCCGCATCCCAATACTTGAAGAAGGGACAATCCCAATGTTTGTCCATGCCTTCCTTTTCCTTTGACTTTCCCTAGCGAGGTGCTCATATCTTTCATCATCCCTATCGCCACGGCGTTGGTCATCTTGGCGCTCATACTTGTTAAGGAGATGCGTGGAGTGTGGCTTCCGATCCGCACGCTTCTCACTTGCTCCTCGGTTAAATACTTTGTCGTCATAACGGGCGGTCGCGTGGACCAGCCTCCTCTCTTTCTTTGCCGCATGACGGCAGTCTTCCTCCTTATATGTGCCATGGTGGTACAGGTCCCGCCATATTAACATCGAACGAGAAATCCAAGCGGCGCCTCGTGGAGTGGCTGTGTTCTACCATGTTGACGCCGGAAATGGGTTTGTGTCTACTTTCATGGCAAATTTCCCAAGGATCGACGGCCTGTTCTATCGCCGTTTGGATCTGCGCCGTAGCTCTTTTGCAATCATTGGTGGTGTGGGTGAACAGTGATGCCACTTGCAGTATGGTCTCCGTTCATCTCTTGAGCCGTAGGGATTTTGTGGCCGGGTAACTTCAGCTTTTCTTTCGTGATAAATCGAATATCTGCTCAGCTTTGCTCACATCAAGTCGAACCCTTTTGCAGGCCCTTGCCGCTTCACCCATTTGCGGACACGGATCGCCCCGAGCCCATTCAGCCACGGCCACCTCCGGTCTTGTGTAGGATCCTCTTCTTATGTCGACCAGGCCTATCGGACGTTTGAACTTGTCTTGGTACAACTCAGGTGGCGCTGTTCATACATTGTCGACCGGGCCATGTGCGCCAATGAGTTGTACTCTACTTGAAAGCAGATCTTTGATAGGTGCCGAGAGACCCAACACCGCCAGCTCATCGCTTCTTTCTCGATTAAGCAGCCGAATAACATCGGTTCTTCGATCTGAACGCCGAATGTACTCGGCTACCGTTTCTCCCGCTTTGCCGCACTGTGCGGATCGCAATGCCAGCCCTCGGTAGCCGAATGATCTTGAATGTGGAACTGCTCTTCCGGTTGCTTCAGTCTGGATCGAATCCGTGGCGGCGGTGTACCACCCAAAAGCTGGTCCTGTCGAGATTGCGCAAAGAACCTTCGCGCGAATCGATCCGATCTGAAATCATGCCTAATTGTGCGGTATCGGCTCACATGCTCGATCGAGCTCGACCCTTCGATCCGCTAAACCTTGAGAACTCGGGAGCCGATACTTGGGCGGCGGAATCGAGATCAAACTTCGTTGGGTACGGCTTGAATAGCCGATTGTCCTTCTCTTGACGGAACCGGTCTCTCAGATGATGTACGGATTTGCTCCACCGTTTGAGCTGCAGGGTTGAATTCTCATGACTAGTTCGGTGGCGTGCTTGGCTAGCCACGCTGTTATCGGCGTCCATCGGACATCCTGCTCCCAGAATACCGCCCCGAAACCCTGCTCCGTAAACTCGCCCTGTAAATCCTGCGGTTGCAATCTGGTTCGTGCGCGTGAAGCCATTGCAGTCCGGCACGTAGGTGCACACATATCCATGTGGGATTTCCTTAGGTGGTTCAAACAGGCGGCAATCGCTGGGTCACCTCCGACCTTGTAGACGACGACGTGCGGTGCCTGGTGGCTCCGGAGCTGCAAGTGTGAATGGCACTGTGGCTGGTCTGGCGATCTTTCTCCCGGTGAGTCCCTAGAGTAGGCCCCGACGGAAATGCGATGTTTCATGATCTCTGAACTACGCGATGCGCTCGAAAGCGTTCACTAGGCTCTCAGAATGGCGGTGAAGAGAGTGAGCCACCATGTAATTGACTTCCTGTCGCAGAGCCCTGGTGCGCTCCTCTGAAGGAACAGAAAGATCCACCTCATCAAGAGCACCCTCGGGTGAGAACCCTTTCCACCTGATGCCATGCTTACGGGTCCTCTCAAAAGAGCCGATGAGATCGGCTTCGAAGAGAGCTTTGATATCATCATACTTCGCCTTGTGCTCCTCAGGCAGATCGTCGTACGTGACCGGTCTGTCCCCCATCGCAGCGTCGGATGTTGATGCAGATGTTGTTGAAAGTCCCACCGGGCGTGCGAAATGTGTTGCTGTCAAACCCACCGAAAGCGGCGAGCAACACGAAGAGCCGGGAGGCTCCCAGGCTTGGTGGGCCACGGTACCTCGGCAACGGCCGCAAAACTCCGAGACACGTCTGGCTGATTCGAGTGCCACCGACCTATACCTGGTCAGAAGGTGATGGATTGCTTCGATTAGTTTCTGCATGGCAAACAAGCATCGTAAAATTCGAGCGCCGGCTCCTGGGTTTCGTGAATCGGCTCCTGGGCGATTGTCCCATGGTTCTGCATTAGATCTACGATAACATGGGGTTTTGCTTCATCAATACAAGTTAAATCGATCTCTGACGGTTTAACGTTTTCACCACGTAATTGGAACGTCCTACACGTAATTAAGCCAGGTAGATACAAAAGATGATAGAAAACCAACCCTAGAGAAGGCATAACAACCGACGTAAAGTCAATTCCCGGAACAACTCCTCTCGAATTAGCAAACCATATCCTCACGTACTCTTTGGATCGTTCAACCCGTTTGCAAGGCCCGACTACGTGGATATCAAACTAAACCTTGGAAAACAAGGCAAAACTATAACGGATCAAATCGATGAATAAAGATCATAAGATGCTACCCTTACACCCGGAAAAGGTGCAAAGGCGTGAGATAACTAGAGGTAGCATAACTAAACAATCATAGCAAAAAGTACCGATGCTAACCTAAACAAATCTATGATAATAGTATTACTCGCCATCAACAAGGCTTGATGCGAGTAATACCAAATAACATAAGCGAATCGCCTAGATCGCAAGAAAGAAACCCTAGAAACAAGGGGTGGCGATGCGCCGAGATTGTGTTTGTTGTGAACGTGATTGTCCTCCTTTCTCAATAACCTTAGGTACATATTTATAGTCCGGAGACTTTCTATCTTTGGAATAACCCTAACAACTCTATCTCTTACTTAAACCGAAACGGAACCTACTACAATATCTGAGATACGGGCAATTTAGCCCAAATCCACGCACAAGGCCGATTCAACAACACGTTGCATATATGTATCTTCCAATCCCATCTTGATTACGGCCCATCTCCTCCTTTGGCCAAAATATGGCGATAACACTTAGTGACAATTGGCTTCACCGACGAAGAGAAAGTTAGGTTTGCAGCATATTTGCTTGAAGGACCATCAACAACATGGTGGGACAACTTTCACATCACCACTCCCCTTGAGGATGTGACTTGGGCTATTTTTGAGGATGGTTTCCGTACAACTCACATCTCATCTGGAGTGATGAACTTGAAGAAAAAGGAGTTCCACAATCTGAAACAGCGTCACCTCAGTGTGGATGAATACATTGAAGAATTCAACAATCTCGCACGCTATGCACCAGATGAATTTGATACAGATGCTAAGAGGAAGGAGAAATTCCTCAAAGGACTTAATGATGAGTTGAACCTACAACTGCCTGGTGCCTATGTCCCAACTTATCAATCACTCTGTGACAAAGCCACCATCTTGGAAAACAAGATGAATCAAGTTGAGAAAAGAAAGAGGAAGCATAAACTCAAGTATCACTCAGGATCATGTAGTGACCTCGGATCGGTAAGGATCCTAAGTCCTGTGATTAACATGCTAGTCCCTGGATCAATAGCTAGCACTCACAGTCGATGAAATATCATGTAAAACACAAAGTCTTTATTACACGGAGAATCCAGAGTATGAATTTATTACAAATATTGCTTAACATTATGCTAGCTCAAATAACAGCGGAAACATTAAAAGCAGCATGAGTCCATCAACGCCCAGGCTTGTCGAGTGTAGACCCGCGATCCCTACGCACCTTTCAATCTTCGGATTCTGCACATAAGACGTGCAGCCAACAAGTTGGGTCAATACTTTGAATGTATTGGAAAATTACACCAAGGAGAGAAAAGACTATCTCTACATGCAAGGCTAGTATAGGCTGTAGAGTTCATTTGCTCAAAGCTAGTTTTCTTAAGTAGAGAGAAGAAGAGATGATTGCCCTACTTTGTAAACATTTGCTTTAGATAAAATAAGGTCGAGTGGCACACGAGGATATTACGCACCAAGTGTCCAAACAACCAAACACTTGGATATTACGCACCAAGCGTCACTTGGATATTACACACCAAGTTCCCAAATTCCCACCCATTAGCGATATTACGCACGCCATGGGGTTTCAAAACTTTGTTTTAGAAAAGAGAGAGGAAGATCCTTCAGAGGCTCCATCCTTCAGATGCTCAATGTTGTTACATTTAGTGAACACGGTGATCGATCGATTGCAATACTCTCAAGAGTTTGTGCACTTTACCCACAATCCACGATCAAGCCCTTTACTGAGACAAGACCATGGCGAGGCTTTCCTTAGTAGCCCCTCTACCTCCTGGATCCAACCGTGCCAAGAACCTCCAAATGTTGGTACCGGTGAGGTTTCCCACTAAGTACTAGGCCAAGACAGAGCCCATAATGTATTGTGGTTGCCTTTGGAAGCTTCAATTCAAACATGGCAGGACTTCTTTGATTCCTGGGCGGCCGTCCTCCACCAAAATCACACTCGTTGACCCGACAACCATTCCGCCCAGAAGAAAACTTAGTTTTATTTTGAAGTGGATTTGAGAAGAAAAGTTTGCTCTAGAGAGCCTTTATACTTAGAAAAATTCTTTGTCTTTCGAACCCCCCAACGGTACTTTGTATATATAGCATAGCAAGCAATACTTAGCAAAAACAGGGGTAACCTATTAGGATGGTAAATCCTAAGTATAGAGCTACTCATGGCATACTACAAAATCATCGCACTTGCAGAATAATACTAAGGAAAAAATCTACTAGAATATCCTACACATGCATACTACAGAATTTTGAAGATCACATGCATAGAATCAAAACTGGGACAAAATTATGAACAAGCGGTGTAACGCCTTGATCCGAGCAGCACTCTACACAATAGCACTCCTTAGCGCACTCCGAGCAATCTAACGAATCACAAACATAGATCTGATCACAACTTGCTCTAAGCATATCACAAAGAATATCATGCATGCATGCAACATGGTATTTTTTGCAAGGTTGGTTAAATTGATCAAGGTAGCAAGTTTGTGTTGTGATGGTGTCACTAGGATTGATTTTCCCAAGGGTTTAGATCTAATAGAGTCACTAAAACAAATCCTGGGATTATAAGAAGATCAAACCATCTAATTAGCCCCAAACTAGATCTAATGATCTTAAGCAAATCTTAATGATTTGGATCAGTAGGTATTGTGGAAACAAAGTTATAGCAACAAGAATCAAATAGGATAGAATTTTAATTATTTTTCTATAGATTAAACTCTCTAATCTAATGATTAAAATCTACACCTAAAACATTACTACAAACCTGCAATATTATCACAGATTTGGATTCTACATAAAATTAGGAATCCAACGGTATATTACAAGCTATATTTGGACAAATATTTGATTTTATATGATTCGCAAGGTTGAATTCCAAATCTGCAAACAGATCTAAACTTCACTTAAAACCTAGCTGGTGTCGTGTCAGTTGGTCCACCGAGGCGCGGCCTTGGCGCTGCAGCGACGCTGCCACGTGCCAAGCCGCTATATTCGCCGATATCCCTTGATTCTTCTAATCCTGCGTCAACCTCAATCCGGCCAGTCGGGGCGGCAGCGACTTACAAGGTGTGACGGCGGCGCGGGGCGGCGGTGGCGTCAGTGGTCGACTGTGGCGGCGCTCCGGCGGGTCCCTGGAACCGCGGCGAGGTCGACGAGGTTCGCCTGGCTCTCGCGGTCACGCTCGCGTCCTCGTCGTCTCCCCTCGCTTCCTTGGCTGTCAGCGGCGACATGCTGTTCTCCTCGTCTCCTGCGATGCTCCAGCGTGCAATTGCGGGCAAGTTCCTGCGAGAGAGAAGGGGAAAAGCACGCGGATAGAATCAGGGGTGGATGGTGAATCTCCAGAGAGAGGAAGGAGCAAGGGAGGGCTTCGAACCGTCTTCAACGAGGTTGACCCGATGGCGGCGATGCGATTCGACGACGGCTAGGGTTTGTTTGCAAGAAGGTATCGAGCGGGGGATATTCGAGGGTGGTGGGGTTTAAGTAGACGGGAGCCTTGGCGTCGGGGACACGGACTCGTCTCCGTGTCGGTCGGAGTCCGACCACCTCACGGCGGCGCGCGGTTTCCGTGGGGAGGAAGGTGATGACGGGTGGGCCAGGGCGGTCAACGGGTGTGGCAGGTGGCGGCAGACGAGTGGGCGGTGGCGGAGGCTGGCGGCAAGGCTTGCAGCGTGGTACCGTGGCTACATGCTGACCATTAGATAGGTTCCCCTTTTTTTCTCCTTTAGTCATTTTTTTCTGTTTTAGTAAAACCATAACAACTTTTGCAAACTAAGTCCAAAATTGACGAAACTTGTTTCTAAATTTTCATAAAATTAAGGTGGTCAACATAGGGCCATAGTTTAATGTTTTACAAGGTTTTTTAGAAGGGCCTCTACCATAATGCTTACATAAGGCAACCACTATTAGGGTTTTCTAGGTTTAGGTGTTTAGGATTTTTATTGCAATTTTCAATTGTAGGATGCAATGATGCAAGGATGATGCATGATACTAATAACATCCTAATACAAAGTCTGGGATGTTACAAACCTACCCCCCTTAAGAAGAATCTCGTCCTCGAGATTCGGGTTGGCTAGCAAATAGGTGTGGGTGTTCTGCCTTCAAGTCTTCTTCACGCTCCCACGTAGCTTCTTCCTCGGAGTGGTGGTTCCATTGTACCTTGCAGAATCTTATAGTCTTGGTGCGGGTAATCCTTTTCATTTGTTCCAGATTTTGATGGGTTTTTCCTCATAGGTAAGGTCATTCTCCAATTGAACCTCTTCTAGGGAAATGGTGTCTCTTAGCGGTGTTTTGGCCATCTCCGGGTGACACTTCTTTAGTTGCAACACGTGAAACACATCATGAACAGTCTGTCCTTCCGGTAACTCCAGCTGATAAGCCACTTCCCCTCTACGGGCCAGAACCTTATATGGTCCTATGAATCGTGGGGCTAACTTTCCCTTGATTCCGAACCTCTTAACTCCTCGTAGGGGTGAAACTCGGAGATACGCACGGTCCCCTATTTCATAGGCCACATCCCTGCGCTTGGAATCAGCGTAGCTCTTCTGTCGGTATTGGGATACCTTTAGCCTATCCTGAATCCGTCGTACCTTTTCTTCGGCATCCTTTATCAAGTCAGGTCCAAAAAGACTGCGTTCACCTACTCCATTCCATAGCAATGGAGTCCTACACTTCCTGCCATATAGAACTTCAAACGGAGCCATCTTGATACTTGTCTGGTAGCTGTTGTTGTATGAGAACTCAGCATATGGCAGGTTATTGTCCCAACTAGACCCATAGTCTAGTGCGCAAGCTCTCAACATATCTTCCAAAATTTGATTCTCCCTTTCTGTTTGGCCATCTGTTTGTGGGTGGAAGGCGGTACTGAATTCTAGTCGGGTCCCAAGAGACTCATGTAGTTGTCGCCAAAACTTTGAAGTAAACTGGGTGCCTCTGTCTGACACAATTCCCTTGGGAACACCATGTAGGCTTACAATCCTTGACATGTATATCTTAGCGAGCTTAGCACTTGTATATGTGGTCTTTACGGGGATGAAGTGAGCCACCTTGGTAAAGTGGTCCACCACTACCTAGACAGAATCAAATCCAGAACGAGTCCGGGGCAATCCCGTGATGAAATCCATGCCTACCTTGTGCCACTTCCAGTCGGGTATAGGTAGTGGTTGAAGTAATCCAGCCGGTTTCTGATGCTCGGCCTTAACTCTGTTGCACACATCACACAGAGAAATATACTCTGCAATATCTCTCTTTAGGTTATTCCACCAGAATCTATCCTTCACATCCATGTACATCTTTGTGTTACCTGGATGAATTGAGTATGGCGAATCATGAGCTTCTTGTAAAATCATCTTCCTGATATCGGGGTCATTGGGAACGCACAAACGCTTCCCATACCAGAGGGTTCCTTGTTAAATCGGACGAAATTCTTTAGTCTTTCCTTCACTTATCCTGACTCTTATTTCTTCCAACTCTTTATCCCCCTTTTGTGCTTCTTGGATCCTTTCTTGGAAGGTGGACACTATTTCCATAGTCGCTACGTGTCCTTTCGGGACTATCTCTAGCATGAGATCCCTGCATTGCTTGCATAAATCCTCTGGAAGTTCCCCTGCGGTAAGTCCATTCACATACACCTTACGACTTAAGGCATCAGCCACCACGTTTGCCTTTCTGGGATGGTACTGTAAATCCAAGTCATAATCCTTAATTAGCTCAAGCCATCTTCGTTGTCTCATATTCAACTCCTTTTGGGTGAATATGTACTTCAAACTTTTATGATCTGTGAACACATCACAATGTTTGCCCATGAGGTAGTGTCTCCATACCTTGAGTGCATGAACCACAGACGCAAGTTCCAAATCATGTGTGGGATAATTGTGTTCGTGGTTCTTAAGTTGTTGGGAGGCATAGGATACCACTTTCCCATCCTGCATCAATACACTTCCAAGTCCTTGTCGAGAAGCGTCACAATAGACTTGAAAATCCTTCGATATCGCCAGATCTGAGCGTGCCGTTACAAGGCGTTTCTTCAACTCTTGAAAACTTGCTTCACATGCCTCGGTCCATAGGAATTTCTTTTCCTTCTTTAATAGTTCCGTCATGGGTTTTGCTATCTTGGAAAAGTTTTCGATGAACCTCCGGTAATATCCTGCGAGGCCCAAGAAACTTCTAATATCTCCCACATTCTTGGGTGACTCCCATTCCGTCACGGAAGCTACCTTGCTAGGATCTACGGCAACTCCTTTACCTGACACAACATGACCAAGGAACCCCACTTCCTTTAACCAGAACTCGCACTTGCTGAATTTGGCGTACAACTTGTGTTCTCTTAGTTTCTCCATAATAAGGCGCAGGTGTTTCTCATGTTCCCTCTCATCCTTAGAGTATATGAGTATATAATCTATGAATACCACGATAAACTTGTCCAAATATTCCATGAACACTTTGTTCATCATGGTCATGAAGTATGCTGGGGCATTGGTCAGACCAAACGACATTACGGTGTACTCATACAATCTGTATCTTGTGGTGAATGCTGTTTTGGGCACATCCTGCTCTCGAATCTTTAGCTGAAAGTAGCCTGATCGCAGATCGATCTTTGAGAACACACTTACTCCTTTTAACTGGTCAAACAGGTCATTGATGTTGGGCAGTGGATACTTATTCTTAATCGTCACTTCGTTCAATGAGCGGTAGTCCACAACCAGCCTCTTGGTCTTATCCTTCTTTTCCACAAATAGGACAGGTGCTCCCCAAGATGACGCGCTGGGTTGGATGAACCCCTTATCCAATTGTTCCCTAAGCTGTTTCTTGAGTTCCTTTAACTCGTCCACATCCATCTTGTATGGTCTCTTAGCTATCGGCCCCGTGCCTGGCATTAAGTCAATGAGAAACTCGATATCACGGTCGGGTGGCATTCCGGGTAGCTCTTATGGGAAGACATTTGGGTATTCCTTTACAATAGGTACCTCCTCCAAGCTAACCCCCTTAGGAGAGTTCACCATGACTTCTTTAAGTGCGAAATTCGACTTGATACAAATCCTTTTCCCTTCCGGTGTTGTGAGCATGACAGTTCTCTTGGCACAATCTATGACTCCTTCATATTCGGTCATCCAATTCATGCCCAAGATTATGTCTAATCCTTGTGATTCTAGAACTACTAGACTGGTGGGAAAAATATGTGTCCCAATCCTTAGTTCTAATTCCCGGCAACCGGAGTTTGCCACTATTTCTCCCCCAGGAGAACTTACCCTTAAAGGAAAGTTTATAGTCTCCGTTGGTATCTTGCCTCTATCCACAAATACCCTTGATATGAATGGATGCGATGCACCTGTATCAAAAATAACAACTGCGGGAATAGAATTGAGTTTGAACTTACCAATTACAGAGTCTGGCGCATCACAAGCATCCTCCATAGAAACATGATTCACCGTGGCTTTGACAAACGGATTTGGCTTCTTCCCATTTCCATTGCCATGGTTGTGTCCATTACCATTCCCATTCCCATTGCCATTGCCATTCTTCCTCTCAGGGCAAGAGGTTGCATAGTGCCCTGTCTTGTTGCACTTAAAGCATGTCACCTCACTGAGATCCTTTCCATTGCTGCCATTCCCATTGCGGTTCTTATGCCCATTGTGTTTGTGGCCACCATGGTTATGACCGTTATAGTTGTGGCCATTATTGTTATAAGGTGGAGGCGAAGAGTTGCGCTGCTTCTGATACGGAACAGAGTGCTTGTGAGGATTAGACTTCCTCTTGCGGTTTTCTATGCTCTTCCTTTTCGATTCAACCACAATGGCTCTGTCCAGGAGTTCCTGAAAGTTATCAAATTTCTGAGCCACAAGCTGAATGGATATCTCATCATTGAGCCCTCTTAAGAACTCCTCCTGTCTCTTGGCATCAGTGGAAACATCATCGGGCGTATAACGGGCTAGCTTATTGAAAAGCTCTCCATACTCGGTGACGAGCAGTGCGGTGGTGTGAAACTCGCGCCTCTTTAGAGTCATGACACCAACAGCCACATGATGAGTGCGAAAAGCTAACTCAAATTGTTCCCAAGTGATAGCATCAATATCCGAGTGGGTGACTTGGTAGTTATCCCACCATTCTGCAGCAGGTCCTTCAAGCTGGTGTGCGGCATAACGCACCCTGTCGGCTCCGACAGCTTGCACGGTGTCTAGCTTCTTGTTGATCGTGACGGTCATCGGCGATGATTGGTTCGATCTTGCTAGTGAAGGTAGGTGGGTTCACCTCAAAAACCGAGTCAAGCGATCTGTTGAGGAGGTGGCGAGGTGGTGGTGGCGGGTTGTTGTTGTTGTTGTTGTTTTGCATGTTACGAGTGGCGGTTGGATCGGTGGTTCTGAGTGGCCAAAAGTTGTGCTATTTCTGGCGGGATTTCGGGGTTCGCACGTCTTGGCGGCATCTGTGGGTTTAAGAGAATAGTTAAGAAATAGACAGAAAGACTAAGTAGTAAACTCCTACCCTTATGAAAACACACCAAGCACACAAGGCACACAAGACATAATAACACAGCTTTAACACAGAAAACGACCAAGTTTAACTAAACCAGACTTGTCTTGGTATTTATTACATTTGCGAATAACGTTCTACTATAGAACTAAAGGTGGTCCAACTATTACACATCTTCCACGCCTTCCTCTTCCTCGTCCTCAAACGAGTAGCCTTCTTGCTCTAGAGTTTTCTTGTACAACTCCATCTCCTTTGTGGTGGCTTCAAGCTTCTCTTGGAGGTTCTTTATCTCATCCTGTAGCTTCTTGGTAGTGGCTTCCAGCTGCTCCTGAAGTCCCTCCTTCTCGCTTTGTAGTTCCTCCACTAAACTTGACTTCCTCGCGGCTTCAAGTTGCTTTGCCAAGTCCCTCTTGGAAGCACGCACATCATTGATTATCTTGCAAAGGCCTTCAGTTTGCACTTCATCTCCATCGATCTATTGTTTGAGTTCCCTAATTCTCTTGTTTTTATTTATCACCCTCTTCTCTTGGTTAGCGAACTTCTTCTCTTGGTCCTGGAATTTTATCTCTTGGAGCTTCATTGCCTCCTCCTGCTGCTTGATCATTTCTTCCTTCTCCTTGATGAGGGCGCATTGCTCGTCGTTCTTCAACATCTCGAGGAAGGTACCCTTCTCAAGGTCATGGATGTGGCACTCCAAGTCTTGATATTGTGTTCTTCGGCGCTTGGTAGAAGTTCTTTCCTCAAAGGTTAACTCCATGGGAATTCCTTCCTCATCTCGTCTTCCAAAGAGGCCGCCGCAGTGTCCTTGGAGAGCTTCATGATGACGTCCACATAGGCGACCAATGAGTTGCTGCAAGCTAATGCTAAGGGCCTTCTCCTTGGAATCGCTAACAATGTGGATTGCTATGTCTTCCTCCGGGTTCTTGCCTCGCTCTTTTCCTGGTTGGATGACCTTGACTCCCCAACAACCGTCCTTGTGGAGTTTCTTCATTGTGCTCCCCTGGATTGTTGGGAGAGGAAGGTCCAAACGTGTGAGTAGATCCATGAGGCATCCACCAAAGCGAAGGGGCTCGATGTCCGCGACGGTGTCGTAGAGGAAGCTTGTCATCTTTGAGTCGGAATAATGAAGGTTAGATACTTAAACAAGTAGAGGAAGGTAGATACTAGAAGTGCGGAAATTAACTTAGTAGAAGAATGGGTAAGGAACAAAAGTTAGAGGTGGTTCCAATCCTAGGGTCACGTCCTACAGGCAACGATGTGCTCTGATACCATCTGTAGTGACCTCGGATCGGTAAGGATCCTAAGTCCTGTGATTAACATGCTAGTCCCTGGATCAATAGCTAGCACTCACAGTCGATGAAATATCATGTAAAACACAAAGTCTTTATTACACGGAGAATCCAGAGTATGAATTTATTACAAATATTGCTTAGCATTATGCTAGCTCAAATAACAGCGGAAACATTAAAAGCAGCATGAGTCCATCAACGCCCAGGCTTGTCGAGTGTAGACCCGCGATCCCTACGCACCTTTCAATCTTCGGATTCTGCACATAAGACGTGCAGCCAACAAGTTGGGTCAATACTTTGAATGTATTGGCAAATTACACCAAGGAGAGAAAAGACTATCTCTACATGCAAGGCTGGTATAGGCTGTAGAGTTCATTTGATCAAAGCTAGTTTTCTTAAGTAGAGAGAAGAAGAGGTGATTGCCCTACTTTGTAAACATTTGCTTTAGATAAAATAAGGTTGAGTGGCACACGAGGATATTACGCACCAAGTGTCCAAACAACCAAACACTTGGATATTACGCACTAAGCGTCACTTGGATATTACACACCAAGTTCCCAAATTCCCACCCATTAGCGATATTACGCACGCCATGGAGTTTCAAAACTTTGTTTTAGAAAAGAGAGAGGAAGATCCTTCAGAGGCTCCATCCTTCAGATGCTCAATGTTGTTCTGTTTCCGTGAACACGGCTGATCGATCAGATTGCAATACTCTCGAGAGTTTGTGCACTTTACCCATAATCCAGATCAAGCCCTTTTACAGACAAGACCATGGCGAGGCTTTCCCTTAGTAGCCCCTCTACCTTCCGGATCCAACCGTGCCAAGAACCTCCAAATGTTGGTATCCAGGTGAGGTTTCCCACTAAGTACTAGGCCAAGACAGAGCCCATAATGTATTGTGGTTGCACTGGAAGCTTCTGAATTCTGAAACATGCAGGACTTCTTTGATTCCTGGGCGCCGTCCTCCACCAAAATCACACTCGTTGACCCGACAACCATTCCGCCCAGAAGAAAACTTAGTTTTATTTTGAAGTGGATTTGAGAAGAAAAGTTTGCTCTAGAGAGCCTTTATACTTAGAAAAATTCTTTGTCTTTCGAACCCCCAACTAGATTTCTTTGTATATATAGCATAGCAAGCAATACTTAGCAAAAACAGGGGTAACCTATTAGGATGGGAAATCCTAAGTATAGAGCTACTCATGGCATACTACAAAATCATCGCACTTGCAAAATAATACTAAGGAAAAATTCTACTAGAATATCCTACACATGCATACTACAGAATTTTGAAGATCACATGCATAGAATCAAAACTGGGACAAAATTATGAACAAGCGGTGTAACTTGCCTTGATCCGAGCAGCACTCTACACAATAGCACTCTTTAGCGCACTCCGAGCAATCTAACGAATCACAAACATAGATCTGATCACAACTTGCTCTAAGCATATCACAAAGAATATCATGCATGCATGCAACATGGTATTTTATGCAAGGTTGGTTAAATTTATCAAGGTATCAAGTTTGTGTTGTGATGGTGTCACTAGGATTGATTTTCCCAAGGGTTTAGATCTAATAGAGTCACGAAAACAAATCCTGGGATTATAAGAAGATCAAACCATCTAATTAGCCCCAAACTAGATCTAATGATCTTAAGCAAATCTTAATGATTTGGATCAGTAGGTATTGTGGAAACAAAGTTATAGCAACAAGAATCAAATAGGATAGAATTTTAATTATTTTTCTATAGATTAAACTCTCTAATCTAATGATTAAAATCTACACCTAAAACATTACTGCAAACCTGCAATATTATCACATATTTGGATTCTACATAAAATTAGGAATCCAACGGTATATTACAAGCTAGATTTGGACAAATATTTGATTTTATATGATTCGCAAGGTTGAATTCCAAATCTGCAAACAGATCTAAACTTCACTTAAAACCTAGCTGTGTGTCGTCTGGTTGGTCCAAATTGAGCGACGCTGGCCGGGCGCTGCGTCGACGCGTGGCCACGTGGCAAGCCGCTATTCGCCGATACCCCTTCGGTATTCTTCTAATCCTACGCGTTCAACCTCAATCCGACGGTCAGGAGGGCGGCGGCGACTTACAAGGTGTGACGGCGGCGCGGGGCGGTGGTGGCGTCAGTGGTCGACGGTGGCGACGCTCCGGAGGGTCCCTGGAACCGTGGCGAGGTCGACGAGGTTCGCCTGGCTCTCGCGGTCACGCTCGCGTCCTCGTCGTCTCCCCTCGCTTCCTCGGCTGTCAGCGGCGACCTGCTGTTCTCCTCGTCTCCGGCGATGCTCCGGCGTGCAATTGCGGGCAAGTTCCTGCGAGAGAGAAGGGGAAAAGCACGCGGATAGAATCAGGGGTGGATGGTGAATCTCCAGAGAGAGGAAGGATCAAGGGAGGGCTTCGAACCGTCTTCGGCGAGGTTGACCCGACGGCGGCGGTGCGATTCGACGATGGCTAGGGTTTGTTTGCAAGAAGGAATCGAGCGGGGTGATTCGAGGGTGGTGGGGTTTAAGTAGACGGGAGCCTTGGCGTCGGGGACACGGACTCGTCTCCGTTTCGGTCGGAGTCCGACCACCTCACGGCGGCCTGTGGGAGGAAGGTGATGACGGTGGCCAGACGGCCGGGTGGTGTGTGGCGACGGCAGTGCGAGGGTGGCGGGTTCATGAGGTGGCGGCAAGCTGGCTGCCCGTGGTGGGCTACGCCATGCCCGCTTAGATAGGTTGCCCCTTTTTTTTCTCCTTTAGTCATTTTTTTTCTGTTTTAGTAAAACCCTAAGAACTTTTGCAAACTTAGTCCAAAATTGACGAAACTTGTTTCTAAATTTTCATAAAATTAAGGTGGTCAACATAGGGCCATAGTTTAATGTTTTACAAGGTTTTTTAGAAGGGCCTCTACCATAATGCTTACATAAGGCAACCACTATTAGGGTTTTCTAGGTTTAGGTGTTTAGGATTTTTATTGCAATTTTCAATTGTAGGATGCAATGATGCAAGGATGATGCATGATACTAATAACATCCTAGTACAAAGTCTGGGATGTTACAGATCATCACAAAAGCAACGTTCATTCAAAAAGAGCAGTGAAGATTCTGAACCACATCAGCATCACCACAACAACAATGGAAGTGATAATAATGGAAATGATGCTGACAATGGAGATGACCTTGGTCAGAACCAACATGAAAATTTCAGGAAGAAAGACATTAGCCAGTTGCAGTGCTATAATTGTAAGGAACTTGGACACTATGCATCAGACTGTCCTGAGAAGAAAACAAAAAAGGATGCTAGAAACTCCAATGGAAATGACTCAACTGTGACCCAGGAAGGACATGTGAACCACATTGACATGTATGGAACCCTTGAAGAAATAGAGGATGTGGATGTCAGGAGTTAGTTAACTCAGAAGAGTCAAATAAGGATTCCTTGTCTGGATATCAAGTGTTGAACCCATAGTCAAGTGAACCATCAATGTAACTCTATAAGACTTTATTTCAAGGGTGGTAGTACCCTAGTTGTATTCAAGCCAACTTGTAACCCTAGCCTTCCCAAATCTCGGGACGAGATTTCTTTTAAGGGTGGTAGCCTGTCACATCCCAAAATTTTCCAAATTTTGAAATGTGAAAAATAAATAAACAAAATAAATAATTGTTGAAATTTAGGGTGAAAAGAAACTTTTTGATTCCAAATGGAAACATCAAAACATGTTTTGAACAAATAAAATCCTAAAGGGATTTAAAAAGATAAAAAAAAATTTATAATAGTTGGAATCACCATTTTTGGATCCTTAAATAAAAAGATATGGTTTTTATAAGCAAAGGAAGAAATAATAAATAAGGACTATTTTAAAGAGCCAAATTAAAACTTGGCCAAGTAAATAAAATAAAATATTTTTGTTTAATAAAAAGAGTAAAGGATTATTTAAATAAAATCATGAGGATTTATTATTATTCAATTTCATTTAGGTAAAGAACTTTCCCATTTTAAATGAACATTAAAACATAATAAAGTATTTTAAATAATAATTCAAAATGATTTTTTTAAATAAAACCTACTAAAAAAGATTTGGTAAAACTTAGATTTCAAAGAGTTTGAAAACATTAATAAATCTTATTTGAATTAGGACAAGGGCCTATTTTAAATAATTAATATACCCTAAAAAGGAATAAAAGAGATATTCTAAATTTGACTTTAGAATATGTTAATAAATAGTATTAGAATATACGCAAAGTTTGGCAAAGGTTTGAATACAAATAGTGTTTGAATTATTTAAATAGAAATCAAAACAGAAATTCAAAATAGAAAAAGAAAAAGGTTCTATATAAAAAAAGAAACGAACCCAACCCACCAACAGGCCTAGTCCAGCCCAGCAAACGCAGCCCACTCCTCTCCCGCAGCGAACCGTTTTCCACCCACGAGCACACCCGCGCAGTCGCTGACCAGCTCTCACTGTCGACGCGACCCCACTTTGTCAGTCATCTCTTCCACCCCGTGACGACCGTTCCCCCCTTCACGCCTCCCGTTTCTGCCGCGATTTAATTTCGGTGAATTCGCATCAATGCACGATCAATACTCGCCAGCGATGATGCACATTTAAACGCCCACGCCCTCTCTTCATTTCCCCCAGACGCCGTCCACTCTCTGCCACCAGGCTGTCCCAATTGGCCACTGCAAACTTTCTGCTCCGACGAGCCTCTCCGGAGAAATTCTACGTCGTCCGACCACCCCTTGCCTTCCGGTGCACGCGAGCCTGCTCCCCATCTCCTGGTGCTTCTCCCAGTACCACTCACACGCTCGCACGTGCTTCATAACGTCGGCACGGACCACCTCCGAGCATCGTCGTCGTCTGCCACTCCTCCGGCGACCCCTCTTAGTAGGTATCGTCCACCCCTGACCCTCTCGATGATGCTCCCGTAATTTCCACACTCGCCCGCATCTAACACAGCTTCCCTTTTGCCTTCAGGTGGCCTGTAACCTCGCCCCCATCAACGAACAGAGGCACCTGGCGCCGCCGCGAACTCATACGAGAAATCACCGCTACCCTCGAGCGCCCCTCGACGAACAGAGACCACGTCGAGCATCAGTGCTTCACGGCGAGTCTGGTGAGCATCCTCTCCCTCTCCCGTGCGACCTAGTTCCTCGGCGACCTCCCCTCTGGCGTCTTGCCGCCGTTCCGCCGCCAAAGACCGCCACCTTCGTCAGTTGTGATCCGTTGGATCTTGATCTGTTGGCTAGGATAGATTAGTTAGTCGAAGGGGTAAGTTGTCATCTGCATCATGCGTTGTTAGTTAGATCAGACAGCCAACATTGATCGATCCGCACGAACTGTTACCGACCAGTAAGAAAGCGCCACGTGGTCAGTGCTTTGATTTAAAAACAGAAATGTGTCTATTAGATATTTAAACTTGTAAAATTCATAACTTTTAATCTACATGTCAAAATTTTAAAAAATTTATATCAATGGAATCAACAGAACAATTACTTTCCAACCATGCACTTTCTTTAATGAATTGCTTCTGGAAACTTAGTTGTTTTTGCAGAAACTTGTGTAGGCATAATTTGAATATAAAAATTATTCTAGGAATATTTTTATGGTAAAATATTTGGAAAATGGATTGTTTTGAACCTACTGACCATAGAAACCAACTTATGGATTTAAAAGTGTATTTTTGTGAATCCAAAGAATAAATCTTTGAATTAGAACATTTCTAGTCAAAAAAAATATTGTTTATGTGTTAAAAATAATTTTTGAGTAAATCTTTGGAAAATGAATTGATTTAAACTCTCTGATCCTAAAACACCAAGTTTTTAGAATTGAAAACATATTTGATGAACCTTAGTAAATTATTACTTTGTTAAAGGCATTTGTAGAAAATAAAAATATTGCTTTGAATTAAAAATGTGATTTTGGATGAAACCTTTTGCAAATAGATTAATATTAAACACTTTGACCATAAACACTAACTTTTGTGTTTAAAAAAATATTTGTCTAACCCTACAAATTATTACTTTGATTTAAACCATTTCTAGCAAAACAAAATGATTTAAATGTCCACTTTCACCAACTTGAATTTAAATGGTTTTACCACTTTTGTAAATGACCAATATGAGCTTTAAAATGTTTAGAGCCTACTAGAAACCACTTTTCCAAATAAAACAATATTTTGCATGCTTGCATGCATTGCCTTGTTTTTGTTATTTTATGTGGTGAATTGTTTGAATGCTAGTTGAATATATGTTTGCTTGATTGGATTGTAGTGAAATTAGAAGAGTGTGATATTTGCAAGATCAAGGAGTGAACCAATATTCCCTACTAAAAAGGCAAGTGACACTATCATCCATGTCCTACTATTTTCATTACACTTAGTGGATTTTGTAGCATGCATGATAGGACTACTATATTTCTATGCTATGTTATATCCTATTAGGATATACTTATATCTTCCTTAGTGAAAACATTGTAGTTGTAGTATGCTTAGCCCTGCTAAATATTTGGGATGGAATACAAGAATTCAACAATCTGGCACGCTATGCACCGGATGAAGTTGATACAGATGCTAAGAGGAAGGAGAAATTCCTCGAAGGACTTAATGATGAGTTGAACCTGCAACTGTCTGTTGCCTATGTCCCAACTTATCAATCATTCTGTGACAAAGCCACCATCTTGGAAAACAAGATGAATCAAGTTGAGAAAAGAAAGAGGAAGCATAAACTCAAGTATCACTCAGGATCATCACAAAAGCAACGTTCATTCAAAAAGAGCTGTGAAGATTCTGAACCACATCAGCATCACCACAACAACAATGGAAGTGATAATAATGGAAATGATGCTGACAATGGAGATGACCTTGGTCAGAACCAACATGACAATGTGGCGCCCCGCAAACCACTACTAGAAAATCGCGTTGTTTTTGTGCATTGCATCATCATGACCCCATGCTCATGTCATCATGCCACCTTGCATTTGAGCATCATCATCATCATGCATTTGTTTGCATACAACTATTTTCGAAAAACCTGTTTTTGTTTTCTAAACGCCCCGCCTTTATTTCAAATCCAAAACCCGGGTCTCCGGATTATTTTGTTTTGTCTACCAACGGTTTGCAAAAGCCCCGTTGTAAATAAATAAAATGTTTAATTATTTTTAGGAGGCAGCCCGCCAGGCCCGAAAGCCCGGCCGGCCACCTCCAAACCCTAGTATAAAAATATCTAGTCCTATTCCTACCTAGCTCTATCCTACCCAGCCCCCTCCACATCACCCCGGCCAACCCCGTCACGCCACCTCACCTCCCCTTCCTTCCCCGGCCAATCACCCGCTGCCACCTCACCCCAACTCCCTCTACTCTCCCACAGAGCCACCTGCCCCCAACCACTACCCATCCCCACCCTCAGGCCCCACATCCCACCTTCCTCGCCAAGATCGGGCCCACCTCCTCCCACCTCACACCGCCTCGCCCGCTCTCGATTTCTTCCCCATCGCCTCACCCCAGCCACCCCTCCCGCTGCCAGGCGCCGCTTGCCACCTTTCCCCTCTGCCAGCCACCTCCCCGCCTCTCTCCAGCACCGCCCGGAGGCCGCAAACCCTCCTCCCGCCTCCGTCAGCAGGTCCTGCGGCCGCCCGTCGTCGACCCCAGGCGCCAGAGCCGCCTCCGCCTGGGAACCCGAGGCCCTCATCATGAGCCCTTCGCCTCGGCTGCCATTCTCACCTCGTCGCCTGCCCGCCTCCTCCTGGAGCTCCTCACCAATCCGAGGCGGCCACCGCTTGTCGCCCTCTGCTTCGGCAAGAACCACCGCCTGCCTCGCAGTCTCGCCTCGCTTCCCTCTGCGTCCAGCAGCCCGACCGCCTCCTCCTGGCCTCTCCCGCCGCACTGTGTCGCCTCCACCTCGTTAGGCCCTGCCATCCTCCCGCGATCTCTCCCTCCTCCCTGGACTCGCCTAGTTCGCCGGCCCCGCCCACCTCGTCGCTGGCCGCCGGCCGTTCTCCCCACCCTGCACCGCAGCCCCGTGCTCTCTGCCTCGCGCCTCGGGCCGCCGAGAGCTAGCCTGCCGCCATCGCCTTCCTCGACCGCCTTCGCGCAGGTGCCCTCCTCTGCTCGGCCTGCGGCCTCGCCCCGGCCCACACCGTTTGGCTCCAGCACCACCTTGTCGTGCCCTTCTCCTCTGGCCACATCGAGCCCATCATGCGCCGCCCCTCGCTGAGCTCTTCGTCTGCCCCTGCCGCAAGGTCGTCGCGGCCATGTCTGTCTCCGCAGGGCCGCCTCCTCAAGCTCCGCGTTGTAGCCTTCTACAATTTGTTTTGCCCCTGTCGTCTGGACCCGAAGACCGCGATGATGTTGAACCAAGATCTGCCTCACGGGACCGAACCCCTCGGAACTCCATGTTCTCCTACCCGGAGACCCCGATGCCTTCGACACGGAGCACCGAGGATGCCTTCATGGGACGCCTGTTGGAGATATGCCGTAGAGGCAATAATAAATGTAGTTATTATTATATGTTTGTGTTTATGATAAATGTTTGCATTCATGCTATAATAGTATTAACAAGGAAACATTGATACTTGTGTGATTTGTAAACTTAATTTGAAGTCCCTAGTATAGCCTCTATGCATCACTAGCTTGTTGGTTGATAAATGATTGTGGTTTCACTATCATGAACATTGAGATGTTATCAACAACAAGATCATATCGTTAGGAGAATGATATGGTGGACATACTCCTATAGATAAGCGTAGCATAAAGATCAAGTCATTTCAATAGTTCAATTGCTATAAGCTTTCTGATACATAGTAACCTAATTCCTTCGACCATGAGATCATGCATATCACCTTTACCGGATGGATGCTTTGATGACATCAAACACCACACCGTAACTGGGTGGCTATAAAGGTGGCATTGAGTGTCCGAAAAGTATTGGTTGAGACACATGGATCAAGAGTGGGATTTGTCCATCCATATGACGGATAGATATACTTTGGGACCTCTCGGTGGAATGTCATCCAATTAGCTTGCAAGCATGTGACTGGCTCACAAGGGATCACATATCACGGGAACGAGAAAAGAGTACTTATCGGTAACGAGGTTGAACTAGGTATGCAGAGATACCGACGATCATAACCTCGGATAATTAAACTATCGTGAGACAAAGGGAAATTGGTATCGTATGTAAGTGGTTCATTCGATCGCAAAGTAATCGTAGAAATATGTGGGAGCCATATGAATTTCCAGATTCCTCTATTGGTTATTGTTTGGAGAAGTATCTCGATCATGTCCGCATAATTCACGAACCGTAGGGAGACACACTTAAGGATTCGACGTTGTTTGAGTAGTTATGGTATTATGAAAGAGACTGAATGTTGTTCGGAGTCTCGGATGGGATTCGGGATATCACGAGGTGATCCGAAATGGTCCGGAGAATAAGATTCATATAAGGAAAGTCCCGCTTTGAGTTCGGGAATGATTCCTGTTTTCATGAATGTTCTAGAAGGTTCGGAATGTCCCAAGACTCCGGAGGAAGGGTACATGAATGTGTCATTACATATTGGAATGATTGCATCATGTACTAAGTGTCCTCGCTTCCAAATAAAGGATTAAATTGAATCCTAATTTGAAAAGTCAAATAGCTAGTTTGAAAAGTCAAACGCCTAAAATTGGAAAGAGGAAAGAGGAAGGAGAGGGAACCGAGTTGGGAGGGAATCCTCCTCCAACCGGCGCCTCCAAGCCGAGTTGGGAGGGACTCCTCCCTTGGCCGCCCTCCACCTATATAAGGAGGCAGGGCTCCTCTAGACACACAAGTCCTCACCTCAAACCCTAGAAAGTCGCAGCCCTCCATAGCCACCACCTAGGGTTTTGCCCTAGCCGCCGACTTGGGGTCCCTAACCCTAGCCGCCGGCTCTAGCCCCTCCTCCTTGGTGTGTCTAAACCCTAGATCGCCGAGGAGCTCTCTCATACTCCACCATACTGCAGGCTTGCCAAGGCCTCATGATTTCCTACTTCCTGCAGACCACGCCGCCAGGCCGAAATCACGAGGAGAGTTCTACAACCTCCGCTTCTTTGGAACAAGGAGAGGAAGGTCTTTGTCGAGTACCGAACGTGTGACCGATCATGGAGCGCCACGAACGCAATGGGAAGGATCGCTCACGCGATCTTGAGATCGGAAGAGTACTACATCACCCACGAGAATCCGCTCGTTAAACACTTTGGAATCTTCGAGGGTAAGTTATTCCATCGACTCGTTGCTACAATCTAGTAGATATATCTTGGCTTGTTTGTTTGTATGCGATAGAAATTTTTGTTTTCCATGCTACGAAACCCTACAAAGGGTATCGAGCTGTGTTTATATGTAGATCATTGCAGTAGAACACAATGGTCATTGTGGGCATTGATGCTTTTATTGTCGATTGCTCCTTGTGTACTTTGCATCTTGCGGTATGTTGGGATGAAGCGGCCCGGGCTAACCTTACATGACATCGTTCATGAGACTTGCTCCACGCTTGACATGCAACTTGTATTGCATAAGTGGCTTTATGGTGCTGTTTCTCCTAGCATAGTTAAGATCCAATTTACAACGGGTGATCAACAATGCTAGTATCAATGTTGTGGTTCTTGTTCGTAAGTTAGAACGACACTTATTGAAAGCCCCAAACCACATAAAATATGCAAAGAAAGTAGAGGCATCTAACTTTGTTTTGCGGTGTCTTGATGTGATATGGCCATGATTGTGATTATATTTGATGTATGCAATGTTCCTTATTGTAAGTTGGCAACCGACATGAGCCAGATGGTTGTCTTTAATTTATGTTAAGACCCGCGTGTCTATTCAAAGTAGTTGTAATAGTTGAAAACCGGTGGACGACAACCATGGAGAAGCGTCATTGACCTTGATGCAATGCCGGTGATGATGGAGATCATGTTTGTGTTTGAAGATGGAGATCGGAAGCACAAAGAAGAAAGGCCATATCATATCACATATTATTGAATTGCATGTGATGTTAATCCTTTATGCATCTTGTATTGCTTAGTAGACGACGGTAGCATTATAAGATGATCCCTCATGCACATGAATTTCAAGTCATAAAGTGTTCACCCTCGCTAGCAATTTTGCTAAAGCTTGTTGTTTCAAGCACCACGTGATGATCGGTGTGTTAGATTCCGCAAGTGTATACAACGTGAGCAAGCCAGATTTGCTCATGCGAAACTAAGGTTTGATCTTGACGAGCCTAGCATGTACATACATGGTCTCGAACACGGATCACGAAAGGTAAAGCATGAATAATATAGTAGATATGATGAACATGACGATTGTTCGCCATTGAAACTATATCAACTCTCGTGATGATCGGTATTGATGTAGTGGATTTGGTTCGTGTGATCACTAAAACAATGTGAGGGATGTTGTTTTGAGTGGGAGTTCACCTAGTTTAATTTCATCATTAATTTGAACTCAATTTGTCATAAACTTAGTCTAAACTATTGCAAATATGTTGTAGATCAATGGCAGTCCCTACCATCAATTTTAATGCGTTCCTAGAGAAAGAAAAGTTGAAAAACAATGGAAGCAACTTCGCGGATTGGTTCCGCAATTTGAGGATTGTCCTCACAGCTGGTAATTTTACCTATGTGTCTTTGGATGCATTGGTGACCCACTGCAATTGATGCTTGCCGAAGTAAAGAATGTTTACCTCGCTCGGAAGAATCAAGATCTCCATAGATCGATGGGTTATCTTGTATGGTTTAGAATCGAGCTTCGTAAAAGGTTTGAGAATTCAGACCCATATGATATTGTCGAGGATCTCAAATTGATTTTTGAGACTCGTGCAATTGAAAGCTATGAGGCTTCTGAAAAGTTCTTTAACTGCAAGATGGAAGAGGGCAGATCCGTTAGTGAGCATGTGCTTAAGATGTCTGGACACGCAAACAAACTTCAAAGCTTGGGTATAGTGATTCCCAATGCTTTGGGGATTTACCGTGTCCTCCAATCACTACCAAGAAGTTACAAGAACTTTGTGATGAACTACAACATGCGTAACATGAACAAGCTGCCGTAACTGCTTGCTATGTTAAAGTCTGCAGAAGTGGAGATCAAGAAAGAGCACCAAGTGTTGTTGGTCAATAAGACCACCAAATTCAAGAAAGGCAAGTCTAAGCGGAAGGACACTTCAAGAAGGGTGGTAAGAAAGTTACCACGCCGGAAGAAGACCAAGGCTGGACCCAAGCCCGACATCTTGAGTGCTTTACCGCAAGGAGAAGGTCACCGAAGGAATTGCCCAAAGTACTTGGCGGATTCGAAGAACGACAACATCAAGAAGAAAGGTATATCCGATATACATGTTATTGATGTGTATCTCACTAGTACTCGTAGTAGTGCTCGGTATTTGATAATCGTCGGTTGCTCATATTTGTAACTCAAACAGTGCAGAATAAACGGAAGCTAGCGAAGAACGAGGTGACGATGCGTGGGAAACGGATCAAAGGTTGATGTGATCGCGGTCGCACGCTACCCTTCATCTACCATCGGATTAGTTTTATACTTAAATAATTGTTATTTGGTGCCTGCGTTGAGCATGAACATTATATCCGGATCTTGTTTATTGCGAGACGGTTACTTGTTTAAGTCCGAGAATAATGGTTGTTCGATTTATATGAGTAATATGTTTTATGCACATGCACCTTTGATAGACGGTCTATTCTTATTGAATCTCGATAGTGGAAATACACATATCAACAACACTGAGGCTAAACGTTTGAAATCAGCGATAATTAATTCACCTATATGTGGCAATCGCTGCCTTGGTCACATTGGAGTGAAACGTATGAAGAAACTCCATTCCGATGGACTTCTTGAATCACTTGATTTTGAATCACTTGAAAGATGCGAAGCATGTCTGATGGGTAAAATGACTAAGACTCCATTTTCTGGTATGATGGAGCGAGCTACGAACTTATTGGAAATCATACATACCGATGTGTGTGGCCCAATGAGTGTAGAATCGCGCGGTGGTTATCGTTATGTTCTTACCTTCACGGATGACTTGAGTAGATATGGGTATATCTATTTCATGAAACATAAGTCTGAAACTTTCGAGAAGTTTAAGGAGTTTCAAAGTGAGGTAGAGAATCAACATAACAAGAAGATTAAATTTCTGCTCGATCGTGGAGGTGAATATCTAAGTTACGAGTTTGGCGAGCATTTGAAGAAATGCGAATACTTTCACAGCTTGACACCGGAACACCACAACGTAATGGTGTGTCCGAACGTCGTAATCGAACTCTCTTAGATATGGTTCGCTCTATGATGTCACTTATGATTTACCGCTATCATTTTGGGGTTATGCATTAGAAACAGCCGCATTCACTTTAAATATGGCACCGCCTAAATCCGTTGAAACGACACCGTATGAATTATGGTTTGGGAAGAAACCTAAATTTTCGCTCCTTAAAGTTTGGGGTTCGAAGCCTATGTAAAGAAGTTACAAAGGACAAGCTTGAACCCAAAGCGGAAAAATGCGTCTTCATAGGATACCCAAAGGAAACTATTGGGTATACCTTCTATCATAGATCCAAGGCAAAATCTTCGGTTAAGAATGGATCCTTTCTAGAGAAGGAATTTCTCTCGAAAGAAGTGACTGAAGGAAAGTAGAACTCGACGAGGTTGTCGAACCTTCTCTCGAATTGTAGTAGCGCAAAGACCGGAAGAAGTTCCCGTGGTGCTGCACCAATTAGAGAGGAAGCTAATGATGATGATCATTAAACTTGGTTGAAGTTGCTACAGAGCCCTGAGGTCAACGAGAACTCGTACCACCTGCATTGGTATGATCCTGTTATGAATGTCATGTTGGTGGATAACACCGATGACCCCGAGACATATGAGGAAGCAATGATGAGCCCAGATTCCAATAAATGGCAAGAAGCCATGAACCGAGATTGGATCCATGTACGAAAACCAAGTATGGACTTTGGTGGACTTACCGGATGGCCGGAAGGTCACGAGAACAAATGGATTTTCAAGAAGAAAACATATCGATGGTAATGTTATCGTTTATAAAGCTCGACTTGTCGCAAAAGGGTTTCGACAAATTCAAGGAGTTGACTACGATGAGACTTTCTCACCGGTAGCGGCTAAAGTCCGTGGAGGATTATGGTAGCAATCGCTGCATATTATGATTATGAGATATGGCGATGGATGTCAAAACAAAGATTCCTCAATGGAGATATTGATGAAGAGTTGTATATGATGCAACCCAAAGGTTTTGTCGATCCTAAAGATTCTAACAAGGTATGCAAACTTCAACGGTCCATCTATGGATTGAAGCAAGCATCCCGAAGTTGGAATCAACGTTTTGATAAGGTGATCAAAAGTTTTGGTTTTATACAAACTTATGGAGAAGCTTGTATTTACAAGAAAGTGAGTGGGAGCTATGTAGAATTCTTAATATTATATGTGGATGACATATTGTTGATTGGGAATGATGTAGACCTTCTTAATAGTGTCAAGGAATATTTGAATAATAGTTTTTCAATGAAAGATCTTGGCGAAGCAGCTTACATATTAGGCATAAAGATTTACAGAGATAGATCGAAACGCCAAATATCATTGTCACAGAGTACATATTTGGACAAAGTTCTAAAGAGGTTTGGAATGGAAGAAAGCAAGAAAGGGTTCTTGCCCATGTTGCCCAATACGACCTTGAGTAAAACTCAAAGTCCGACATCGGCAGAAGATAGAGAAAGGATGAGTAAGACTCCCTATGCCTCAGCCATAGGATCTCTAATGTATGCCATGCTATGTACTAGACCCGACATTGCATATGCTGTTAGTTTAACTAGCAGATATCAAAGTGATCCAGGAGTGGAACATTGGACAGCGGTCAAAAACATCCTTAAGTACTTGAGAAGAACTAAGGATATGGTTCTTTCTTATGGAGGTGATGAACGGCTCGTTGTTAATGGTTACACCGATGCTAGTTGGAACACCGATCCGGATGATTCTAAATCACAATCTGGATACGTATTTATTTTGAATGGTGCAGCAGTTAGCTTGAGGAGTGCAAAGCAAAGCGTTGTGGCGAGATCTTCAACTGAATCGGAATACATGGCTGCTTCAGAGGCTTCACAAGAAGCGATATGGATGAAAGAGTTCATTACAGAGCTGGGTGTGGTTCCAAGTGCGCTGGACCCAATGTCTATCTACTGTGATAACATGGGCGCCATAGCCAATGCGCAAGAACCAAGGTCACACAAGAAGCTGAAGCACATCAAGCTGCATTTTCACGCTATTCGAGAACATATCCAGGATGGGGATATAAAGATTTGCAAAGTACACACATATCTGAATGTGGCGGATCCGTTGACTAAACCTCTCCCGAGGGCAAAACATGACCAGCACCAAACTGCCATGGGTGTTCGGTATATTACCATGTAATCTAGATTAGATGACTCTAGTGCAAGTGGGAGACTGTTGGAGATATGCCCTAGAGGCAATAATAAATGTAGTTATTATTATATCTTTGTGTTTATGATAAAAGTTTGCATTCATTCTATAATAGTATTAACAAGGAAACATTTATACTTGTGTGATTTGTAAACTTAATTTGAAGTCCCTAGTATAGCCTCTATGCATCACTAGCTTGTTGGTTGATAAATGATTGTGGTTTCACTATCATGAACATTGAGATGTTATCAACAACAAGATCATATCGTTAGGAGAATGATATGGTGGACATACTCCTATAGATAAGCGTAGCATAAAGATCAAGTCATTTCAATAGTTCAATTGCTATAAGCTTTCTGATACATAGTAACCTAATTCCTTCGACCATGAGATCATGCATATCACCTTTACCGGATGGATGCTTTGATGACATCAAACACCACACCGTAACTTGGTGGCTATAAAGGTGGCATTGAGTGTTCGGAAAGTATTGGTTGAGACACATGGATCAAGAGTGGGATTTGTCCATCCATATGACGGATAGATATACTCTGGGCCCTCTCGGTGGAATGTCATCCAATTAGCTTGCAAGCATGTGACTCCACAAGGGATCACATATCACGGAACGATAAAAGAGTACTTATCGCAACGAGGTTGAACTAGGTATGCGAGATACAAGCGATCATAACCTCGGATAAGTAAACTATCGTGAGACAAAGGGAAATTGGTATAGTATGTAAGTGGTTCATTCGATCGCAAAGTAATCATAGAAATATGTGGGAGCCATATGAATTTCCAGATTCCTCTATTGGTTATTGTTCGGAGAAGTGTCTCGATCATGTCCGCATAATTCACGAACCGTAGGGAGACACACTTAAGGATTCGACGTTGTTTGAGTAGTTATGGTATTATGAAAGAGACCGAATGTTGTTCGGAGTCTCGGATGGGATCCGGGATATCACGAGGTGATCCGGAATGGTCCGGAGAATAAGATTCATATAAGGAAAGTCCCGCTTTGAGTTCGGGAATGATTCCGTGTTTTCATCGAATGTTCTAGAAGGTTCTAATGTCCCAAGACTCCGAGGGAAGGGGTACATGAATGTGTCATTACATATTGGAATTATTGCATCATGTACTAAGTGTCCTCATTGTTCCAAATAAAGGATTAAATTGAATCCTAATTTGAAAAGTCAAATAGCTAGTTTGAAAAGTCAAACGCCTAAAATTGGAAAGAGGAAAGAGGAAGGAGGAAACCGAGGGGAGGAATCCTCCTCCAACCGCGGCACCCTCCAATCCGAGTTGGGAGGGACTCCTCCCTTGGCAGCCGCCTCCACCTATTCAAGGAGGTGGCTCCTCCTCTAGACACACAAGTCCCTCACCAAACCCTAGAAAGTCAGCCCTCCATAGCCGCCACCACCTAGGGTTTGCCCTAGCCGCCGACTTGGGGGTCCCTGAACCCAGCCGGGCTCTAGCCCTCCTCCTTGGTGTCTAAACCCTAGATTGCCGAGGAGCTCTCTCATACTCCACCATACTACCCGGCTTAAGGCGAAGCCTCATGGATTTCCTCTACATCCGCATACCACGCCAGCCGCCGAATCACGAGGAGAGTGCTACAACCTCCGCTGCCTTTGGAACAAGGATAGGAAGGTCTTCGCCAGTACCGAACGTGTGACCAATCATGGGAGCGCCGCTTAACGCAATGGAAGGATCGTCAACGCGATCTTGAGATCGGGAAGAGTATGACTACATCACCCACGAGAATCCGCTCTCGTTAAACACTTTGGAATCTTCGAGGGTAAGGTATTCCATCGACTCGTTGCTACAATCTAGTAGATAGATCTTGGCTTATTTGTTTGTATGCGATAGAAATTTTTTGTTTTCCATGCTACGAAACCCTACAACGCTAAGACACCCGTCGAACCCCGAAGACCGAACCCCGTGGACCGACATGATCTTCTTCAAGGATACGACAAGTACTTCCTCGAGGATGCCAAGTTCTTCACCCCGAATGCCAAGACCGACTTGATGGCGCGGACCCGACAAGATCTTCGCAACGAGAAGATCGACATCGACCAGGACGAATCCGATTCGCCCTGACACCGACCCAAGTCCTTCTTCGCGGAACGCCAAGATCTACTCTTTTATCCGAGAACGATCCCGTCGAGACCGGACCCCAGATCCGGACCCTGAGGACCGACCCCGAATCCCTCGGAGCCCAAGTTCGCCGAGCCCCAAAGTGTGACCCTCTTTTCCGTGACCTATATTTTATAAATAGTATTACTTGTTGCATATAAAATTGCCATGCTTGCATACATATTGTGTGGTTTGGGGGCCTTATGCCGATTCATCATATAATTAAATATGGGATCCATATGCGGGCAAATCTAGTCGTATATTGGTCCCATTTAAATTTGTGTAGCGAACCGGTGCTATCTTTTGCCATGTTAAGACAACATTTAAATGGCGGGTATCTAAACAACTCGAACCTATTAAGTAACTGTCGGGACCCCGGTTCCGCTTAATATGGCCTAATTGCATTGCACCTTTGCCATGACATACATCTACATGCATCATGCCCGATCTTCTGCCGTAGTATTAAATAGTGCATCCGGTGTTTCTTCTAGTGTTTTGCTTCTTCGCGGATTAGGCCGATGAGTTGATGCGAGTGTCGACCCGATCTTCGGATGAACCTTCGGCAATGTTTTCAGGCGAACATTCTCCCCCTTTCTACCTATCTTACTTTTATAGTATTTATTCCCTCCTGTTGATCTATTGCTATCTGTGTTGCGATGCTCTAGTTGTCGTACCCGTGATATCCCTTGCAGCCTTATATTGCCTTGGACACATCCTATTACCTGTTGTTTGGTAGATAGTTGGACTTGCGCGTCGTAGTCGCTTGCTCAAGTGTTGTTGCTTGTCGTCAAGTACCACAGTTGTTGGAGTATTGCCGCATGTTTAATGTTGGAGATGATCATGGATTTAATTATTGTTTAATAACTAAAATTGAAAGTAGGTAAATGTAGAGGCACCGGTGGGTAATAGACAATATTTGGATTTTAACCACTCACTGGTGTCTCGTAGGACCCCGAGTTCTTGACACTTGTTCCGAGATCGAGCGCGCTAACCACAGGTGGGGTGTATGGGCACCCCCATCGATTTAGTACCTGATTCCAAGTACTGTACTGGGGGCCACAATTAGTTTGGGGCTTTATTACTATTTTGTACTTATGCCATGCTTACTGCTTAATTTAAGATTGTGTGAGGAGCACCTGTACTGTTTAGGTAAGCGGAGTGTTTTCGCGGTATCGACAAGCCCGAGAGCTTTGGGTTCCCAGTCGTTTACAGCCATTGACGCAAACCCTGAGTCCGTCTCGGAGACCGGCCGACTTCGTTGCGGGTAGCTTAGTGGGGTGGCCCCCCGTTCTTGCTTTGGGTCTGGGAAACGTCGTGTCCGAAACCCCGTCGACATACCGTTGGGTGTATGTTTTGTGATCTTGTACCTACCTGATCCGACAACAAGGGTGTAGGTGCGTGTGGAAACTTTGGTGCACCCCTGCAGGGTTAAATCTTTTCAAGAAGCCATGTCCGCGGTTATGGACGACTTGGAGCACAGGTCTCGATCATAGACAACTATAACTAAAGTTTATTGTTATAATTTGACTTGTATCCGATATGACTAGTAATCAGCTTCACTGCAACGGAATGGCTAAATAAAAGTACCAACAACTGCTGGGTTTGGGATGTCTCATGCTAATCGTATCTGACTAGTAAGTGTTGCAACTACAACGGAATGTTTAACTAAAACTGCCCACTGCTTATTATATCAGTATGACTATCTATACCTGACTAGTGATTGCTGCAATGATAACTGAATAAATAAAACTGCCAACGGTGTGAGTTCCTCGGTTGACTTCCTCGTTTGGTCTCGAGGGGGAAATACCAGGATGGGTATGTTTGGTGGTAGCATCAGGTTGGTTCCGAATAGGTCTTTCTTATCCCTCTCTGATAGCCGGCGCTTATATATCGAGTCTCTATAGGTTGTTTAGTGCATGCTGCCGCCGCTCCACCATACCTATGTAGGCGAGGACCACCAATCTAGCCTCGCCGTGTACTAGCCTCAAGATCGACCGCCTCTCTTTTCCTTTGCCTTTGTCGGCACCCTTTTGTTTGAGCAGGTTTTGAGATCGACGTTAAGGTGGTTACCCTTCCGCTTGGCTCAAGGTGGTTATGAACGCCATCGGTTATTCTTCAGGGCTCTTAGCTCAATTTGCATCTTGTCCATACTCGGACGCTATATCGTTTGAAAGGTGATTTGGATCTTTGTATTGTATATCTGTATTCTTGACTCTTTGAGTCGCCGTTGTATATATCTGTTCTGTGGGTTCCATCGTGGACTATTGTGTAATGATATTACTTCGTTTTCCACCCGCACGAAAGTGCCTGGTGGGCACCTTTGAATCGTTTCTATGCGGGTTTGACGGGTTTCGCTAAAACTTGCATAGGGCCGATTCTGAGGGTGTTACAGACAATTTCAGGAAGAAAGACATTAGCCAGTTGCAGTGCTATAATTGTAAGGAACTTGGATACTATGCATCAGACTGTCCTGAGAAGAAAAAGAAAAAGGATGCTAGAAACTCCAATGGAAATGACTCAACTGTGACCCAGGAAGGACATGTGAACCACATTGACATGTATGGAACCCTTGAAGAAATAGAGGATGTGGATGTCAGGAGTTAGTTAACTCAGAAGAGTCAAATAAGGATTCCTTGTCTGGATATCAAGTGTTGAACCCATAGTCAAGTGAACCATCAATGTAACCCTATAAGACTTTATTTTAAGGGTGGTAGTACCCCAGTTGTCTTCAAGCCAACTTGTAACCCTAGCCTTCCCAAATCTCGGGACGAGATTTCTTTTAAGGTAGAATTTGTCACATCCCAAAATTTTCCAAATTTTGAAATGTGAAAAATAAATAAACAAAATAAATAATTGTTGAAATTTAGGGTGAAAAGAAACTTTTTGATTCCAAATGGAAACATTAAAACCTATTTTGAACAAATTAAATCCTAAACGGATTTAAAAGGATAAACAAATAATAAATAAAATTACAATAAAAAAATAAGCAAAATTAAAACTTGGCCAAGCAAATAAAATAAAATAAGGACTATTTTAAAGAGCCAAATTAAAACTTGGCCAAGCAAATAAAATAAAATATTTTTTAATAAAAAGAGTAAAGGATTATTTAAATAAAATCATGAGGATTTATTATTATCCAATTTCATTTAGGTAAACACATTTCCCATTTTAAATGAACATTGAAACATAATAAAGTATTTTAAATAACAATTCAAAGTGATTTTTTTAAATAAAACCTACTGAAAATGATTTGGTAAAACTTAGATTTCAAATAGAGTTTGAAAACATTAATAAATCTTATTTGAATTAGGACAAGGGCCTATTTTAAATAATTAATATACCCTAAAAGGAATAAAAGAGATATTCTAAATTTGACTTTAGAATATGTTAATATAAAAAGTATTAGAATATACATAAAGTTTGTCAAAGGTTTGAATTCAAATAGTGTTTGAATTATTTGAATAGAAATCAAAACAGAAATTCACAATAGAAAAATAAAAAGGTTCTGTATAAAAAAAGAAACGAACCCAACCCACCAACAGGGCCAGTCCATCCCAGAAAACACAGCCCACTCCTCCCCCAAATAGAAATCAATAAGAAGCACATGCAAATAGTGGCAGAAATCTATCAAAACGGACCAGCAGGTAGAAAGCGATTTTTTAGAAAATCTTATGTTGATCAAATAAAAAAGTGTTGAACTAAAGAAAGTTATCTAACATACTGGGGAGATTTATTAGTAATTTTTCAGCTCAATACGACTTATAGAGACTCCTCATGATTTTTTATGGTGGAGGACAGAAATCTGTTTTAGGACAGCAACTCCCCAAATCTTACTTTCCTCTCATTAGAGGTCATTCTTGGCAGAAAAAGCAAACAAAAAGGATAAGGAGAGGTCATTACTTAAGTAATAACATCCAAGACTCAAGGAAACTCTTGGGTTATCTCCCAACAAGTACTTTTATTTTATCGCCTTTAAGTTAGGAACAAGAAGCAAGAAATCAAGTATTTTCAAATGAAGAATTTAGATCAATACTTGCAAAGTCTTCAACTATGAAAGGTATCTAATCCAAATGAGTTTTGGAGGATCCCTTGTCATCTCTCTTTGGGTTACTACTTTCGTCAAAAGAATTTTCAGGAACAATCCAATCAAAATTATTTTCAAAGGCCTCATGCATCCCAACAAGCTTAAAGGGTATGGGTATCTTAAATTCCTCTCTAGGCTTAGTTTTATCAGAAGTACCCACAACATCTACACATGAGCCTAGAATATTGAAACGCTCAAAGACCTTTTTGGCTTCCATAGCAACATCATGGAACTCTTTGAGTAAAGATTCAAGAATAAATTCTCTCTTTTCAGCATTCTTTTCTTCTTTTAGTTTTAGAAATAAAATTTTCATCATGGGGTTAAGGCTAACAAACCTAGACTCCAACGTATGAACTAAAGAAGTTGTAGCAATTTCATAATTAGGAGCAATTTCTGCTATAGATCTATCCTCAATGTCCTTATGCTTGCTAACAAGATTAAAGAATTCTTCAATATTATCTTTCCCAATTATGGAGCCATTACCTATTGAAAGGTATTTCAGGGCGAACTTAGGGAACAACATGGTGAGCTAGAGTAGGAACTAATTTTTTTGTGTTTTTGAATAGAGAAAGCAAATCAAACTAAACTATTTTTTTGGAGTTTTTGATAAAAAGAGGCAAACAAAACCAAGCAAACTAAAAACAAAGTAAATAGAAAGGTTGAGGAGGACTCCCCTTGTGAAGACGTCCTTAGCCTCCCTGGCAACGGCGCCAGAAATGTCTTGATGCGTGTAGCAAAAATTCGTTGGGAGACCCCAAGAGGAAGGTATGATGCAATGAAGGTTTCAAGAAGAAACCAAGGTTATCGAACCAGAGAGGAGGAAATGTCCCAAAGTTGTTGCAACGTGAAACCTGCACAACACAAACTCAAGTCTTTTCCCCAACTAACGGTGAGGTTGTCAATCACAGTTCTTTGTAACAAAGGATTAATTGTATGGTGTGGAAGGTGATGATGGTTTGCAGCAAGTGAACAGTAATAGTGGAAGATGTATCAATGGTAAAGATTGGACCGGGGTCCATAGTTTACTATAGGTGCTCTCCTTAGATAAACAACATCGCATGAAGGGTAAACAAATTACAACAAGGCAATTGACAGGAACTGATCAAGGCATAACAATGCAATACTAGACAAAAAGATCCTATGAGATTCGATTGGGAAATACAACAATATTCATAGACCGCCATCCAACTGCATCTATGACTAGAAGTCCACCTTTAGGTTATCATCCGAACCCCCTCCAGTATCAAGTTGCAAGCAACATACAACTGCTTTAAGAAAAGTGTGTAAGGTAAATAATCTACTTGTTCCATGAACAAGAGACTGTTGTTTTCTCCCTAGTGGCAACAACACATCTACAACCTTAGAGATTTATGTCACTTCCCTTAGGTTAAATAGAGTCATGAACCCACTATCGAGCATAAATACCCCCTCTTGGAGTCACTAGCAACTACTTGGCCAAGATAGCTACTAACAACAGAGAGAATTCAAGATCACAAACAACATAAACATGATAGAATCAATAAGACAAAACCATTAATCAATCTAACATAGTAATCTGAGTATCCATCGGATCCCCGCAAACATAACATGCATGATTACAAATATATTAGATCTTGATCATGAAAGGAGCTCACAAGATCTATACATGAAAGCACAAGGAGGAGACACAACCATCTAGCTACTACATGGACCCGTAGTCCAAGGTGGAACTACTCACACTTCATACCAGAGAAGAAGGCCTCCGGGATGATCTCCCCTCCGCCAGGGTGCCGGGAAGAACTTCAGATCCCCCTGATCTAGGGATGATGGTGGCGGTGATTATAGTCGGTTTCGTGGAGTTTTGATCGGGTGCCTAGGGTTTCTGCATCAGGGGATTCTTATAGGAGAAGAGGGAGGCCGAGGGGGTGCCCGAGGCGGCTGCACCACCCCCAGGCGTGGGGTGGTCCCACCCGCTGGGTGTGGCCTCGAGGTTCTCTCCGCCTCAGACTCGATTGCACTTGTAAAATATTGACTTTGGCTTTTGTCCCGTGCAATTCCGAGAATATTGATTTTCTGCCTTTCTGGAACCAAAATCAGAAGAAAACAGGCAACTAGCACTATAGCAACTTGTTAATAGGTTAGTTCCAGAAAACATATAAAAACACCTCAAAGTTGGCAACTAGCTTTGTCTACACTTTAAGGTGTTTTTATATATTTTCTGCTACTAACCTATTAACAAGATTCCACAGTGCCAGTTGCCCGTTTTCTTCTGTTTTGGGTTCTAGAAAGGTAGAAAATCAATATTCTCGGAATTGGACGGGACAAAAGCCAAAGTCAATATTTTACCTTGGGGAACACGGATCCAGAGTACGAGACGGAGGGGAGACACAAGGGGGCCACACCCAATGGCGGCGCGGGCTAGGGCTAGCCATGCCTAGGGGGTGTGACCACCTTGACCGCCCCTGCCTCACCTCTTCTCCTATAAAGACCCCCCGATGCATAAACCCTAAGTACCCGGTTAATATTCCATGAAACCGTCTATAGTCGCCGCCATCGTCCCTAGATCGGGGGGATCTGAAGCTCTTCCCAGCACCCTTCCGGAGGGGAGATCATCCCGGAGGCCTTGTTCTTCATCATGCTAGCCTCTGGTATGAAGTGTGAGTAGTTCCACCTTGGACTACAGGTCGATGTAGTAGCTAGATGGTTGTATCTCCTCCTTTGTGCTACCATGTTTAGATCTTGTGAGCTCCGTTCATGATCAAGATCATCCATTTGTAATCATGCATGTTGTGTTTGAGGGGATCCGATGGATATTGAGATTACTATGTCAGATTGATTAATGGTTTTGTCTTATTGATTCTATCATGTCTGTGTTGTTTGTGATCTTGTATGCTCTCTATTTCTAGTAGCTATCTTGGCCAAGTAGATGCTAGTGACTCCGAGAGGGGGTATTTATGCTCGATAGTGGGTTCATACCTCTATTTAATCTAAGGGAAGTGACAGAAATCTCTAAGGTTATAGATGTGATGTTGCCACTAGGGAGAAAACAACGGTCTCTTGTTCATGGAACAAGTAGATTGTTTACCTTACACACTTTGCTTAAAGCAGATGTATGTTGCTTGCAACTTAATACTGGAGGGGGTTCGGATGATAACCCAAAGGTGGACTTCTAGTCATAGATGCAGTTGGATGGCGGTCTATGTATCTTGTTGTATTTCCCAATCGAATCTCATAGGATCATGAATGTCTAGTATTGCATTGTTATGCCTTGCTCAGTCTTGTCAATTGCCTTGCTGTAATTTGTTTACCCAGCATGCCATGTTTGTTTATCTTAAGGAGAACACCTCTAGTGAACTATGGACTCCGGTCCAATCTTTACCATTGATACATCTTCCATTGTTACTATTTACTTTCTGCAAACCACTATTACCTTCCACACCATACAGTTAATCCTTTGTTACAGCAACCGGTGAGATTGACAACCTCACTGTTCGTTGGGGCAAAGTCTTGAGTTTGTGTTGTGCAGGTCTCCAAGTTGCTAGCAACACCTTTGAGTCGTTTCGTTGCTCCTAGATGTTCGATAACCTCAGTTTCTTACTGAGGGAAGGCTTGCTGCTGTGTGATGACCCACAAGTATAGGGGGTGTATCATAGTACTTTCGATAAATAGGAGTGTCGATCCCAACGAGGAGCAGAAGGTGTTGACTAGTGGTATGGAGCAGGAAATATCTGTAAATACTTAGCAAACGGATTTTTAGTGGTTTTCTAATAAATCAAGGAAATAAAGTGCAAGTAATAAAGACAACAAACAAATGCAGCAAGTGGCCCAATCCTTTCTTAGCAAAGGACAAGCTGGTGGAAACACTTATAAGGACCAAACGTTCTCGAGGACACATGGGAATTCTGTCAAGTGCTTTCGCTTCAGATAGCTGAGTACCTTTCTTTGGTGTTGTAAGTGTTGTGTGTGTGAACCTGTGCTAATGTATCGACCTTACTTGGACTAATACATACTTGTGATTAAACCCCCTGCTAGCATCCGCAACTACAGGAAAACATTTAATATATAAACCTAACAATAGCCTTAAACTCTAAGATCCTACGCTCCCTGGTGCAAAGGTGTCCTAACGGGGGTTCAGGTTTCTGTCACTCCGGCAACCCCATAATTAGTAGCCAAATACACAATGCATTCCCCTAGGCCCATAAATGGTGAAGTATCATGTAGTCGAAGTTCACATGACACCACTAGAAGAATAGCACCACAACTTAAATACTAAACCATTGAATAATATCTCAACACAAATCCACTACTAACAACATGACTTCTCCCATGTCCTCAAGAACTAAACGAACTACTCACAAGACATCATATGGATCAAGATCAAAGATGATATGGTGATGGATAACAATCTGAACATAAACAATAATCCAATGGTTCCACCCACAAGCATCAACTACAATAGTAATCAACACCGGGAAAGTTTCCCCTGAGAACTATGCAAGTATCCAACACAATTGTTACATCGGGATGGAGTGGTGATGATGGTGCTAGTGGATATGATGGTGTGGATGATGATGATGATGATCTCGATGAAGTCCAGCTTCACGATGGTGTTGATGGCGACGATCTCCCCTCTCCGGGAAGGAATTTCCCTGGCAAAAATCTGTCTGCCGGAGAGCTCTTTCTCTCTCGGTGTTTTCCGCCCCGCAGAGGCGGCGGAATCTTTCTGTGGTCGCCCCCATGTATTAGGGTGTAACATCCCAGCATTAGAGCTTATAAATAAGCTGAACACAGATGTGTGCATTGCATTCATGCATAGAAAATCCGAATAATTTTCACGCTTTTGAACAAAACTTGTCAAAGTGATTGAAGCTTCTCTCAACTTGATGGAAATGAAGTAGATCATCAAGTTGACTGCGATAAGTTTCAATATGAGCTTTGCTAAAACCTTATTTTGGGTAAAGGATATTTGATCTAAGGGTAGATCAAATGTAATAAAATTAAACCCTATTACATTCCTTAATGATTAATATCATATCCTTAAGTGATCATCTCATAGTATTCATCACAATAACCCATGAATACCAAGCTATGAATATAATTCAAGTAACAAGAATGTAATAACTAAATCTTTACTTATCTATTCTCATATGTTTCTACCATGAGTATCATGGTAATACCTAACCTTAACTCTTTAATGAGATTGAGTAGGAAAGAAACCAAGTTGTGATCATTCACCATATATCTTTCTTTCCATATCAATCCTTATCATATCTATTTAATCTTGTTCTAATATCTGTTTTTCATCAATGTTGAGTAATCAACTATTGATTCACCAATTCTTAACCTATCAATTCTTGATCTATCAACTCTTGCTCTTATCATAACAATCACCTTTAGCCCATAAAGAAAGAAGTAAGAAGAGGTAAGTGGTAATGCTAGTTTATTATATCATCTATATGATGGGTGTGATTGAAGGGAGTCAAATCAATAGGATAATTGGTGGAGTTAACTCACTCCTGAATGGATATAAGAGTTATCTGGAATATATATTTATATGGTAACAAAGAAGATTACAAGGATGAATTCTGAAGATAGTTACCAGGGGTAATCCTACTAGATCAAGTAGGCATAGTCAATGAATAAATATCTCCTAGTCAAATAGAAATATTAAGAAGATAATCATAATACAACTGTAATGTTATATTGATAAAACCTTGATTAGCCAACTGGAAACCTAAGCCATAAATGATCAAAGGATTGTAATGATCATGCTCAAGTCACTAGGAGTGAATGATTATATCATGTATAAGTGACATTGGTGGATATAACATGATTAAACCCTAGTATAGATATGTTATCTTAGGTTAGTCATGACAAGTCATAATGGATAAGGAGAAGTTGGTGTATGAGTTACAAAGGCAAGTAAAAGATAAGATAGTATGATTAAGATGATATTAGAGCAACTTTGGATTATAGAAGTAGTAGTTTCCTCTTGGGAAATACTAAACACTTGAGGTGAAGTAAAGTTTGATATATACATCTACTGGAGTAATATTGGTGATGAGGATAAAGGAAGTATATGAAAGGAGTTAGAAGTGACTATTTAATAGATTTAGGAGGATAAATTATTGATAAGAATATTCTTGTGAAGTAAAGCTCATCATGTTAACACATGATGATGGATATGAAGAAGTAATATATCTAGGAAATGAATTCTCTAAGTAGAAGTCAAGAATTATAAAGTGTGGGAGATAGGAACTCTGGATAAAAACTAAACCTTAAATCTAGAATCAAACTTAATAGCTATCTCATTTGTTTGATCAATCATCTTATTTCCACAATGGCTTATAGGAATATTTTCCTATAGCAAATCACTCAAGCATATATTTTTCACTCCAAACATTAAAATCATATATGCCTTGAAACTATAATTATCAATTCTCTCTCATAATTCATTCCAGAGAATAACTTTCTATTTTAAAGGGGGATATCATTAAAGATCACAAACATAAAGACAATATGTTTAGCCATTAATCTTTATTCACATCAATAAAAGAATATAAGTATATTAAGTACCCTAAACCCTAGGGTAAGCATTTAGAATTCAAAACCTAACTCCTATGTTAGTTATACTACAATATATACATTACTAATTCCTAGATTCATGGGAATAATATTAACCATATTAATTCTTTAGTATATCATGCATCAAATAATAATATAGGATCATTATATAAAAATTTCCCTCCAAACTATAAATTAACTAGAACTAAGTTTTATAAATAAATAAGGAAATATCATATAATAAATACATGGTTTATTATATAAATTAATAACAAAGGCCCTTACAAAATATTAAGAAAATAAAGAAACATAACAATATATAATAAAAGTTCACAAAATGATACTTAATACATTTCACTTTTGCTACAATTATTTTGCAAATAAATTCTATGAAGGAAGATTCCAAAGTAAATGAAAAATACAAATCTAAAAACAAAACAGAAAATAGAAAATCAAAATAGAAAGAAAAAAGGAACCAGGCCCGAGCAGCAGGCCGGCCCAGACTTTCTCCTCTCATGTCTACCGCCAGGTGCACTCAATATCAGCTCAGTATTGGCCCAACAAGGACAGCTCAAGGCATCTCTCTGGACTGACGAGTGGGACCATATGAAGGATTGTGGGTTGAGTTTGAAATCATGTCAGGGTTTTACAGAAAACGCCAAATCATCGTCTTCCAAGAACGCCACAAGCTGGCAGTGCATGTCAAGATCACCACCACTGCGCCATGACGTGGCCCAGACAGATTCGTGCCGCCGCTGATCAACGTCTATAAAAAGCTTCAGCGCCGCCATCAAGGAACCCTAGACCCCAATTCCCCTTCTTCCTCCCAACTTTCCCCTTTTAGCCAAAACCCTAGCTTTGGTTCACCATCGATTGCCACCGCTTTGAGCTCTCCCGTTCTCCATTGATCAAGCACACGGCTTCGCCTTGTTCCCCTGAGTCTCCTAGTCAAAGGAATTGAACAAGGGTGCCTCGAATCGATGTGGCGACCTTGTCTTCCCAAAGTCCGGACGCCGTCGTCCACCTCGATTTCGGCCACGATATCCTTCACCGAGCCTTCCACGAGCTTCCTGGTGAGCTGCTGAGCATGCTACTGCCTTCCGTTGATTTGTTTGCTTCCGGTACCGAGCCACCACCGTGCGTCGCCGTGCATAGCCGCTAGTCGCCATCGTGCACCACCTTCTAGTGACCAAAACCCAGCGGCGCCGCCCCTTTATTATTCAGCGCGCGCACCCCTGTACCCTACGCGCTTAGCCAGGAAGCCTCGTGCGCGCTATCTCACTGTGTCTGTGCTCGATTGGGGAGGAACTCCGGCGGGATGACATCATCGCGACGCCAGGGTGATGTCATTGCATGTGGTCAAGCCCAGTCAAACTCTGTCGGGTCCCGTGTTGCTGTTGTGGAGTGCTGACGTGGTGGAGACCCCACCAGTTAGTGTCTGTGTGGGTAGAAATAGGTTAGTACCGAAAGTTTTATTAATTAGGGTTTTGTTTGCTGATGTCATCTTAACCTAATAAAAATATTTAATAATTTTAGAAAAGGATTAAACCTTATAAATTCCATATCTTATGTTTTCTAATTCAGAAAAATATGTGTAATATATGAAAATTTTCCGAAAATAAAATCTATAACATTAAACTATTATCAAACATTATTATGTTAACAATTTAAATAATAATTATTTAATAAATATTTTATAAGTAATAATACTAAGATAATTAATATTTTAATATTGGTAAATGTTACAAATATTAATAAAATCCCAAAAATCTTAGAAAAATAACAACTATAATTTAAAACTATAATCATGCATTATTATTTCACCTAATTAAATATTTAATATTTATCAAGTAGTTATGAAGTAATAAATCTTATAAAAATCATATCTTATTATTTATAAATCACAAAAATAAATGTAATATACCAAAATGATCACAAAAATAATACCTACATGTTAAAAATATAATATTACACTTTTGAGGTAAATAAAAATTTGAAACACTTTAACAACTTGAATTTAAACATATTTCCTTAGTTAATAATTCATATAAGTGTAAATAAAAAAATGCTAATATTTCTAAAATTTGCCAATTGAGTCTAATAAATAGTATTAGTCTTAAATATTGATATTATGAAGTCAAATGGTTCAACACATTTTAAATACAATCTTATTGAGTTACCATTCAACCATAAGTGTAGCTTATTCTCTAAAAAGATCTTCATCAAATATAAAATCCTCAAAGATAGTTTGTGACTAAATAAAACCTTTTCCCTTACTTCAGCCACAAGTTTATAAACATACCAAGACACCATAGTGAATCCATAAGTACTTAAGAAATATTATTTACTTGTTTACAAACCATAAGCACTCATCTATAAAAAGATAAATGATTCTATTCCATTATAATGTTGAGAAACCACTACACCAAATAAAAGTAATACATTCCTAGTTAACTTTAAAGAAACCTTATGAAGTGAACAAATTACAATTATTGTAAGCATTACATCTTAAATCCACCTATGTCCTTAAAGTTAACTTTAGTCTATAAGACTTTAAATATAAGGCTAAAGACTTTGTTCTGTGTTTTATAGTTAACTTTGGTCTATTTCAATTAAGACCTAATGCATCTCAAGTCCATACTATTCAAGCAAGCATAAACAACATCAATCACATTCTAAAAGCTATCAGGATTGTTTAAACATTAGTAAAGAAATCTTTTCTTCAAATGTTATTCTTTTTGCCATTTCAGACAATGGATGACAATTAATAATAATCACATTACTTCATACTTTACTTATATACTTAGGATTGTTAACACTTAAGCTCCTTATAAATGCCATTACTTGCAAAGTAAAATTTGAAGATAAGGCAATTATCATATAAGTAGTATTTGAGTAGCATACCTCAATAGTATATCTTATTGTTGTATACCATTATGTTTACATGTTGTTTCACACACACTCACAAGCCTTAATAAGAAGCACAAGTGTGAAACTTATCTAAAAGGACAACACATTCTAAAGTAACCATTTCCAGTTTCCAAACCCTAGATCAACGCTTATTCCGGGGATTCGAGTTTATCAAATTGCATTACATTACTTATGCATAATAACATCTTGCTTCTTTAAACATTAGTCCTTACCGGACCAATGATGCTGGTTTCAGATATTGGATCTTTTATATTGTCTCGAAGATCGTGAGTGCATAATCTTGCAATCACAAAAGGCAAGTTCACACTTGCTCATGTCCTTTGATTATTTTCTGTAAAGTAATTTGCAAATCCAGTGTTGTCATCACCTGCATTTCAAAAAGGTTCGAAAACACTATTTTTTATAATAATATGAACTATTGGTTACTGATCCAGGGTGATTAGCTAATCTATTAAATCTGGCAATTGGAGTACCACTGCTCAGGAATATATCATCTAGGACTTAACAACCAATGTCGCTAGTGATTCTTGCGCCGTATATTACGCATTAACCATGATATTTGGAATGGGACAAAGAAGTCAAATGTATCCTTTTCCTCTCGTATGGAGGCAAGACGACCTTAACGTGACGTTGTGATTCCTTGTGCGGATCCAACATATGGGTGGGCACCCTTATGCCCCACACTTTTGGTGTCTAGATTATCTATGAGTGGTTTTTAGTGGTATAGTCCATCTGATATGTCACTTGCCAGGGCATCACCAGTTCATAGAGTCTTTGGGAACTCATCAAGGTTTTAGCATGCCCGGAAGGGGGCTTAACAAAGGTGAGCCAGCCCCAAAGGATCATGTAGACGTATGGGGTCGCGTAGAGGGCAGTGATTGGCTTGGATCATCTACTCGGCCCCACACCATAGGAAGTATGGACGGGAAAGATCGCCCGGTTGTGCAACAAGGATTTGATCTCTCATGGGTAAAGTAACGCACCTCTACAGAGTGTAAGAACTATTACTTGTTACTCCCTATTCCGAGAAGGAGCTACGAATGCAACAAGAAAGGAACTCCATGAAATTTCTGGTAAACCTATGAAGGTTGACGGACATAGCTTTTCAGAATAAAAGCAACCTTTGAAGAAATGTTTACAAAAACCTGCATTGCCTACGACCTATGGTCTGTGGTTGTAGATATAGTGCATTAAACACTCTTTTTCTAGTGAACTTGCTGAGTACGCTTGTACTCAATGTATCTTCTTAACCCTTGCTAGATTCTGAAGCCAATACAGACGACGTCTACATCAACTTATGCTCCAGGAATCATCATCAAAAAGCTCAAGCTCTTCAATGAAGTCAAGAAAGTCAAAATATACATCAACTCAAGTGAAGAAGAAGTTACTGATTAGATAGGAATATAATCTCTAGCCATAGAACCTATTTTTATAGTGTATTGCAATAGCATCAATGCCAGATCAATAGTTCAGATACTAGTCTTATTAGTATGATAATTTTTGAGTTGTTTATTTCTGATTCTTCTTTGTGAGAAGTTTCTTTCTCTCTCTTGAACCTAGAGTGTTCTCTGGATCTTGTGTAAAGAGTGGAGTTGTAACCTATAGTCATGTCTTGGACTTGTTGTGTTTATGTTGTACCACTCTGAGGGATGTAATACTGGTGAATGGTGTTTCATTGGTGTTATGTCAACGACTATAGTGTACTACATCATGCAGTGGTATGCTGGGCCACCGCATAGGGTTCCGAGGAGAAGATATAGGCGAGAGGGTGGAGCCAGAGGTGGGCCAGGTGGGACACACCCCCTGTAGGCGCAGCCAAGGGGTGGCCCGCACCTAGGGGTGTGGGACCTTTGTGGCCCATCTCCGCATCCCCTTTCGGTATTCTTCTTCTAGGAAAATATGATTTTCCATAGTTTTTCTGGTATTTTTCTGATCTTTGCAAAATTGCATCAAAACACCTCTTTTTCCATCAGAATCCTGACTCTGGCAGTTCATCCTCCAAGAATCATCCAACATGCAAAAACAGATGAAAAGACATAAGTAACACCTCTTAATATGAAATATATCAATGAATAGAGGCAAATTATGATATAGAATGGTGATGAAAATTGGACGTATCAACTCCCCCCAGGCTTAGCCCTTCGCTTGTCCCCAAGCGAAAACTGAGCTCAGTAAACAAGTCCACGCGTTTATGGAGTGAAGTGTCGATAAAAGAATTCAGACAAGAAACATCACACTTACCATTACACAACTCATATAAGAAAGCAACTCACCATTATATAACTTAGCTTGCAACAAGTACATGAGTCACAATAGAGATGCATAAAGATTAATCATAATTGGAATTGGCAAACTTTGTTCTTGGTCAGAGAATAGTTGGCAAACAGTTTCACAAAAAGCTTTTATAGAAATTTTCACAACAAGAGTACTATTTGCTCAAACACAAAAGGTTTTCCACAATGAAGGCTTTCAAAGTAATACTCAATAGATAAGAGTCTTCTGCAAACAAGGAAGATAAAGAACATGATTGAATAAATCATCATATGAATGCTTGAAACACAACAACTCAAATGCTTGCTGGAGATAGAGATGAAGTAGGTTTAACTCAACCTAGAAATAGGAGAAAGGCCCTTCATAGAGGGAAGCAGGGATTTAAAGTTCATAAAGAGCTTCCAAAAGATTATGGTACTTACTAGCTTTGAGCTATCATTGCCCCTATCATAAGCATCTTGAGGTGATTAAGGTTAAAGTGAACAAATATGGAGTATATGCTTGACGAAATATAAGTTGGCAATCTCATGTCCCTTGAGTACGAGGGCCGCTCCTCATGTTACTCAACTTTAGTTACCGGTAAGTTCTTGTCATTATAAGTACATGTGTATCATAAAGAACCGCCAACAGGGTACCCCTTGCACATGGTACAGGAGCTTTCCCATAACCAAAATGACAAGGCAAGCAGACAATGAGCATCTCAACATTCTTCTTATTTACCATGGGAACATGGTGCTTTTTTATCTCTTCCCTCTTTTCTCAATCTCTTTTTTATAAGAATAATGCTTCATAGATGTCACTATGATGATGCTGCAAGTTTCCACCATGATTAGGCATGGCTTAGGCTAGCGGCCCAGGTGTTTTTGTAACACATATACATAACTCCATGGACTTACAAGCTCCCCTTTTATTTCACACCGATGACATCCACAAAAAAAAGAGCATGATATCAACTGGGTATGCATTTACAGGTGTTAAAAGCGTTCCCCGTGACAGCACGATTCTGCTAATCCCAACGTATAGATGCAAGCATATACAACTTCGATGACACAATGGTTCAAGTTTATTAGGGGCAAGAAAATAAGGTGTGCCATCAACTTCGTGAGAGCTTTACTAACTAGTTTTCACATAAAAAATAATTTTTAATTCGAAAGATAAATGAAGCTTGAGAATTTGCTTGGAATAGCAATAATGCTAATAGGTAGATATGATGGACACAAATGGCACAGGTTTTGGTTCAAAAGGGGTTGGATGCATGATAAGTATGCCTTCTCAAAACAGGTTTTTGGCTAGCAAGGCTAGGTAGAAAGCAAAAGAGTTGAAGGAAGCAAGCAAACCTACAAGTGATAAAGCCAAACATGCAATCTTCCTTGAAGACACAAAAGATCTTAAATAAAGAGTACTAAGCTTATGAGCCAATCAAGAAAGAAAATAAATGATACAAAAAACCTATAAGCTTTTTCTCTTTTCCTTTCAAACCTCAAAAAGTGTTGCTACTGACCAGATATCAGTTTGCCAAAACCAATTTATATCTACTTGATGCTCCCAAAGTGATGCCAATACTGATCAACAAGACCAATAATATAATAGAGATTGCAAACTGAAATAAGAAGTGCAAAAAGTAAAAGAGGAAACTTCTCATTAATATTTCATAAAGGCACTCACACCAAGGGATACATAGATAACCAACTAAAGGAGAGATACTTCCATGTGGCATCCCGCAAAACCACTACTAGAAAATCGCGTTGAATTTGTGCATTGCATCGTCATCATCATGCATTGTTTGCTAAAACTATTTTCGCAACGCCCGTTTTGTTTTCTAAAACGCCCCATCTTTAATCAAATATCAAACCCCGGTCTCCGGAATATTTTTGTTTGAGTGCTATCGGTTTGCAAACGGTGTTGACAAAACAAATAAAATTTATATTATTTTAGTGGGGGCAGTCGAACGGGCCCGCCCGACCCGAACGACCACCCCCAGAAAACTAATCGGTCCAAATAGACCGGCCCCTCTAAATCCTAAACTCACCCATCCCTATCTACCCAACCAAACAGCCACATCACTCTGGCCAATCAGAACATGCCACCTCACTTTTTCTCTTCCCCCACCCAACCACCAACCGCCACATCAGCCTCCACTCCCTCTCTCTCTTCCCACTCCCTCCACCCTGGCCTCTACCCGACCCACAGCTCACACACCACCGGCCCCACCTAACCCTGGCCACCCACTCACACCGACACACACATGCAACACACCTGCAACCCCACACCTGACCTCACCAAGGGCCCCACCCCACGCTGCTCTCTCCTCACAGACGCTCCCCCCCTGCCCCTCCTCCTCCGCTCGTCCCTCCTCTCACCCGCCTTCTTCCACTCCGGCACCGCCGCTCCCCTCCTCCCTCCTCTGCTCCGCGGCCTCTCCCCCTCCCTAGCCTCGCCGGAGCTTCCCCAGCCTTCCCCTCTCCAGCTCGCCTCCAGCTCGCTGGCGACGCCACAGGCTCTTCCGCCAAGGCGCCTCCTCCGACCTCGCGACCGCCCGACCTCGCCCGCACCGCCTCTTCCGCCGTTCCTCCACGCCCGAGCCCGAGCCCGCCCGCCTTCAGAGCCAGGCCGCAGCACGCCGCCGGGCCCGCCTTCCGCCGCGTCCCGACCGCCGCTGCCGAGCCGCTCCGGCCACCATCCCTAAGCTCCGCCAGCCGGCCTCCCAGCAACTCCCTCCGCCGCCCGCCATCGCCTCGCCCGCTGCCCGCCAACCCGGCGTCCCCGCCTGGCCCGAGCCGCTGCTGCAGTCCCTCCTCGCGTCGCCTCTGCAAGGTCGCCCCAACCCCACCCATGGTCGCCGCCAAGCTCGTGTCGCCTGTCCTCGTCATCCTCCTTGCGCCCGCGCCTGGCCACCGATGTCCTTGCAGGCCCAACCTCGTGTCCTCCTGCGTGACCGAGTACCCCACCGTGTGTATGTTTGGAAGTTCTCGCTCGTCAGCACCGCTTTGCTAAGAGCTCCTGTAGTTATGTTTGTCTCGCAGCATTGTTTCCATCTTCCGCCATGTACAAGTTGGTGTCTCTCGGAATCGCAAGATCTTCTTATAGGGACGCCCCCGACAAGTTGCACAAGACCCTTGAACTCGACACCCTCGAATCGACAAGACCTACTACACGGAGCATATGTCCGAGACCGCGAACCCACAGGGACTTCATCCTAGAATGCGAAGACCTCGTTCTCGGACCAAAGGCCCTGAGTTCTTCGTCACGGATCCGATGGTCGGATCCCCGAAGACCGATCCCGGAGCCCGATCCGAAGACCACATGGGACGACAAGTACTCCGTCATGTACCCGATTGGAGCAGACCCGAAGACGGCAGATGCGACAAGTACTTCTCCCCAGATCCGATGCCGAGGACCCGGACGCCAAGGTCGCCCATGCGAATACGACAAGTGCTTCACCCCGAACGCCAAGACCGAACCGACTCGAGGACTCGACAAGATCTGTGCGGGCCCGACAAGACCTTCGCAACGACAAGACCTACCTCCGATATCCGAGAACGCTCCCGTCGAGGCCGCACCCGTCGAACCCTGGACCCCGAGACCAACCCCGGAACCCCAAGTTCGCCGAACCCTAATGTGTGAACCCCTTTTCGAGAACCCTATTTTATAATATAATACAACTTGTCGCATAATAATTGTCTTGCATGCATACATTCATGTGGTTTGGGGGGCTTATGCCGATTCACCTAATAATTAAATATGGGGCCCATATGCGGGCAAATCTAGTCTCATATCGGCCTCATTTAACTTGTGTAGAGAATCGGTACCATAACTTGCCATGTTAAACAACATTTAAATTGCGGGGTAGCTAAACAACTCGAACCATCTAATTAAATGTCGGGACCCCGGTTCCACTTAACTTGGCCTAATTTCATCGCACCTTTGCCATGCCATGCATCATGCCGATCTTCTGCCGTGTATTAAATATTGCATCCGGTGTTTCTTCTAGTGTTTTGCTTCTTCGCGGATAAGGCCGTTGAGTTGATGTGAGCTTCGCCCCGATCTTCGGATGAACCCTTCGACAATGTTTTCAAAGCAGCATCTCCCCATATCTACCTATCTTACTTTTATAGTCTTTATTCCTCCTGTTGATCTATTGCTATCTGTGTTGCGATGCTTTAGTTTCGCATTCGTGATATGCCGCAGCCCTATATTGCCTTGGACACACCCTATTACCTGTTGTTTGGTAGATAGTTGGACTTGCGCGTCGTAGATGCTTGCTCAAGTGCTGATGTGTGTCGTCGTATGCCACAGTTGCTGATGTATTGCCGCATGTTGATGTTGGAGATGGCCCTAGTTTTACTTATCGTTCACTTTAATTTCTGTTTAACAACTAAAATTGAAATAAGCGAGGCATCAAGTGATAGAAAATATTTGGTTTCGAACGCCCACTTGTGTCCCGTAAGACCCCGAGTACTTGATACTGTTCCTTGATTTATCGCGCTATCCACATCCGGAGGTATATGGGACCCCCGAGCGAGCTTGATTCGGTCTTATTTCTTGGGGCCACAAACTAGTTTGAGGTTTTATTTACGATCTGTACTTATGCCATGCTACTTATGTATTTACGTTTGTGCGAGGAGCACCTGCATCTGTTAGGAATTGTGACCCGTTACGTGGTATCGACAAGCCCATCCACACTTTCGGGTTCCCATTGCATCACGCCCCACAAACCTTAAGTCCGTCTCAAGTCACTAACTTTGTTATGGTTCTACTTTAAGGTGGCCCTCAAATATTTCTGAATCCTGTGATTGTTCAGTGAAAGCCTCGTTGGGTTTTGATTTGGTTTTCCGAGGTTGATCGAGCGTGTGTTGCTATTGGTGCACCCCGGGTAAAACTTTCAAAGCCGTGTCCGGATATGGACGACTTGGAGCACAGTATCTCGATCATAGACAAGCATAACTAAAGTTTATTGCTATAAATTTGACTTTATAATGACTAGTAATCAGCTTCACTATAATGGAATGGCTAATAATACTGCCCACAATTGCTTGTTTGAGTTGTCGCTTGCGACCATTGTACCTGACTAGTAAGTATGGCAACTACAACGGAATGGCTGAATAAAAGTACCAACAACTGCGGGGTTTTGGGTTTATCTCATGCTATCTGTATCTGATTAGTAATTGCTGCAACTATAACGGAATGGTTAACTAAAAGTGCCCACTGCTTACTTTATCAGGACGATTATCTATACCTGACTAGTAATTGCTGCAACGATAACCAAATAAGTAAACTGCCAACGGTGTGAGTTCCTCGGTTGACTTCCTCGTTTGGTCTCGAGGGGGAAACACCAGGATGGGTTTGTTTGGTGTTAGCCTCAGGTTGGATCCGGATAGGTCTTTCTTACCCCTCTCTGATTACCGCCAGTTGTATCGAGTCTCTATAGGTTGTTTAGTGCATGCTGCCGCTGCCGCTTAAGTCCACCAAACCTATGTAGGCGAGGACCGCCGAATTCTAGCCTCGCTGCATCGCCTCAAGATCGACGCCTCTTTTCCTTCGCCTTTGTCGGCACCCTTTTGTTTAAGCAGGTTTGAGATCGACGCCGTTAGGTGGTTACCCTTCCGCTTGGCACAGGTGGGTTATGGACGCCATTGGTTATTCTTCAGGGCTCTTAGCCCCATTTGCATCTTGTCCGTAGCTGGACGCTCTATCGTTTTTAAGGTGATTTGAATCTTTGTATATTATATTTGTATTCTTGACTCTTTGAGTCGTTGTTATATATATCTGTTCTGTGGGTCCCATCGAGGACTGTTGTGTAATGTTATTACTTTGTTTTCCACCCGCACGAAAGTGCCTGGTTTCTATGCGGGTTTGGCGAATTTTGCTCAAACTTGCATAGGTCCGATTCTGAGGGTGTTACATTCCACATGCAAACGAACCTATAAGATAACTCCTCTACCAAATATAAGAATCTACTAAAAAGGTAAAAGATAAAATATAATGATGTGATACCGCGGCACTCCCCAAGCTTGGAACAAGCCAAGGGGATGCCAAACCTGATGACGAATTACTCCTTCGGCGGTGGTGGTGTTCTTTTGATAATATCTTTAATAAGTTCCCTCAAATCCTCAATCTCGAAGGTTAGAGTACGAATCAACTCTGAATTATGCTCAATTTGCAGAGACCATGGTGCTCTAAACTTGAGAAGATTTCCTGACAGAAACAGATCGAAATGAAAACATGACGAGAACACGATGCACGAACCTTAGGGGATTCGGGGGGTTATATATTACGAAGTTTTAATGCATAAGGAAGGTATGGGTTCGAAAACAAGGCAGAGATGAGCTCCGGGGGCTCACACCCCCTCTAGGCGCGGCCATCTAGGGCCCGCGCCTAGGGTGGGTGTGGCCACCCTGGCCTCCGTTTCCTCCTGTGTTTCGTTTCGTAACCTTCGTATGTAATAAAAACATCAAAAAATATAAAAAGATAGGGTTTTCACGACCTTCTGTTTTCACCACTTTTACCTATTCAAAGATGAACTCTGCAGATTCCTTTTCTCCATCTCCTGAAAATTCCTTTCCTACAAGGTCTCACACAAACCTCAATGGCAACATTAGTGTATGCAAAAACAATAAACATTTAGGTTCACACTTCAACTAAAATCCATCAAAACAAAAGCTACTGTAGCAACTCCTTTCCAAAAACCTAAAAGAATCTGGAAGGGAATCAATATAAGGGGCAAATTCAAATGATGGCAGAAATATGTCAAAACAGACCAGCAGGTAAAGATTGATTTTTCGAAAACCTTCTGTTGCTCAAATCAAAATGTGCAAAACTAATGAAAGTTGAGTAACAACTTGGAGAACAAGCACATCAAATTACGTACAGCTCCATCCTAAGTACTGAGCTCCTTCACGAATGTTTCCAATGCAACACAAAAATCTGTCCCAGGACAACCACTTTTCACAACTCCCCTACTTCTCAAAAGTAGTTGATCTTGACACAAAAACCAAAAAAAAAAGGATAAGGAGCGGTTATTACTGAGATAATAACTTCCAAGACTCGACAAAACTATTGGGTTAGCTCCCAATAATTACTTTTCTTTAATGCCTTTAAGTTAGGCTTGATAGTTTCAAAAATGCTCACATAGGAGATAAATATCTGAAGTGAAAGAGAGCATTAAGAAGCAAATAACCAACACATTTGAGTCTAACCCACTTCCTATGCAAAGGAGTATCATTGTTGAAACAAAAAGCCACTAGCATAGGAAGACAAAATAAATGCAACTTCAAAGCTTTCAACATAAAATGGGGAAACTTAATATTATTGAAATGCATAAAGCCATGTTTCCCTCTCTCATAATAACTTTCAGTAGCACTTTGAATAAAGTTGACAATATAATTGTCACTGGAAACAACTTTATCAACAGAATGAGCATACTTACAATCATCAAAAAGAGGTCCAAGGTCATAAACTAGATCAATAGAAGCATGTTGTTCCATCCTGAAATCTTCATTAGGCAAGCTATTTTCACAAGGATCTTTAGCAAATTTGGAAAAGTTAAACTTATAAGAATCTCCATCAAACTTAGTTCAAACTTTTTCCTTTTTACAATCTATAATAGCTCCACGAGTGTTCAAGAAGGGTCTACAAAAAATGATAGGACAAGTTTTGTTAGCTGCTGAATTAAGCACTAGAAAATCATCATGATACTTAATCTTACCGCAGAGGACTTCCACATCTCTTACAATACCAATAGGCCAAATGGTTTCCTTATTAGCAAGGTGAATAACCACATCAATGTCCTCAAGCTCACAAGGACCAATTTCATGCATAATTTCCCTGTAAAGCTCATAAGGAATAGCACTAGAACTAGCACTAATATCACATAAACCATAGTAGCAATGATCACCAATTTTAACAGGAAGCACCGGGACACTAGATTTCCTAGCTTTACTAGGATGAGAGATAATATTAGAAGCATCTTCATAGAAGACAATGTGCTCATCCTCTATATTTTTAGTGACAAGATCTTTCACAATAGCTAACACAGGTTCAGTATTCATTTGCTCAACAGGTTCCACAGTTTTCTTTGTACCTTTTGTATTCGCACTAATCATCATAGAATACTCTTTTAACTTAGTTGGGAAAGGTATTTTCTCAACATAAGGTTCATGCAAAATATGATCAATAGTACAAACTTCAGTGCTTCTAACAGGAACATGGCTAACAACATCTTTATAAGGTGCATGGTACTTATTCCACTTCTTTTTAGGAATTTCTATGTAAGAGGCAAAGTCCTTAAAACAATTGGCAATAATTTTGGAATAAAGACCATACTCATTACTAATATCACGGAAGTCATCAGTTCCCATAAAAGATTTAGTGCATTCATAATCATAGTTTATACCTGACTTTCTTCCTTTGTCATTATCCCAAGCTTCAGTGTTCTCTTGAATACAGTCTAGGAGATCCCATTTAGCTTCTTCCTTCATACGTGTGGATGATCCAGCACAAGAAGCATCTAGTAAATCTTTATCATGAAGAGAAAGCCTAGCATAAAAGTTATTGGTAATAATATTGTTAGGGAGTTCATGAATAGGACATTTAAGCATTAGTAACTTCAATCTCCCCCAAGCTTGAGTTGTACTCTCTCCATCATGAGGCAAAAAGTCTTATATCAGATTCCTATCCTTATGAATTTCACTGGGAGGATAAAATTTAGAATAAAAGAGAGGTACTATTTCCTCCATTTCCATGGATTGCCCATTCTTCAGCAGCTTATACCATTCTTCAGCTCTCCCTTTCAAGGATATAGAGAGTAACTTCTTCTTCACTGCCAGGTTGTGATACCGACACTTAAACAATCCGCATAATTCATGGATAAAAAGCAAATGATCAGCAGGATGGACAGTTCCATCCCCTAAATAATAATTATCCATAACACGATCAACAATACTTGTAGGTATCTTAAAAGGATGTATCTCAATAGGTGGTGGTTCATCTACCACCCTAATAGTGGTAGTAGTTTTCCTAAACAGAAAACCAAGTGGGTTATCCATATTGGAAACAAAGTAACAAACAAAAATAAAAAGCAATACTCATAGTAGAAGTTTCCTTTACAAGTTCCACTCTTCAATAGCGCTTCACTCCCTGGCAACGGCGCCAGAAAATAGTCTTGATGATCCACAAGTATAGGGGGTGTAACGTAGTACATTCGATAAATAGGAGTGTCGATCCCAACGAGGAGCAGAAGGTGTTGACTAGTGGTATGGAGCAGGAAATCTCTATACATACTTAACAAATGGATTTTTAGTGGTTTTATGATAAAGCAAGGAAATAAAGTGCAAGTAATAAACACAACAAATGAAGCAAGTGTCCCAATCCTTTCTTAGCAAAGGACAAGCCGGTGCAAATACTTATAAGGACCAAATATTCTCGAGGACACATGGAATTTTGTCAAGTGCTTTCACTTCAAATAGTTGAGTACCTTTTTTTGGTGTTGTAAGTGATGTGTGGGTGAACCTGTGCTAATGTATTGACCTTGCTTGGACTAATACATACTTGTGATTAAACCCCCTGCAAGAATCCACAACTACATGAAAGCAATTAAGATATAAACCTAACCACAACCTTAAACTCTGAGATCCTACACTCCCTTGTGCAAAGGTGTCCTAACGGGGGTTCAGGTTTCTGTCACTCCGGGAACCCCACAATTAGTAGCCAAATATACAATGCATTCCCCTAGGCCCATAAATGGTGAAGTATCATGTAGTCGATGTTCACATGACACCACTAGAAGAATAGCACCACAACTTAAATACTAAACCATTGAATAATATCTCAACACAAATCCACTACTAACAACATGACTTCTCTCATGTCCTCAAGAACTAAACGAACTACTCACAATACATCATATGGATCAAGATCAAAGATGATATGGTGATGGATAACAATCTGAACATAAACAATAATCCAATGGTTCCACTCAAAAACATCAACTACAATAGTAATCAACACCGGGAAAGTTTACCCTAATAACTATGCAAGTATTCAACACAATTGTTACAGCGGGATGGAGTGGTGATGATGGTGCTGGTGGAGATGATGGTGTGGATGATGATGATGATGATCTCGATGAAGTCTAGCTTGACGATGATGTTGATGACGACGATCTCCCCTCTTCGGGAAGGAATTTCCCTGGCAGAAATCTGTCTGTCGGAGAGCTCTTTCTCTCTCGGTGTTTTCCGCCCCGTAGAGGCGGCGAAATCTTTCTATGGTTGCCCCCATGTATTAGGGTACCGAGGAGAAGATATAGGCGAGAGGGCGGAGCCATAGGTGGGCCACACCCCCTATAGGCGCGACCAAGGAGGGCCCGCGCCTGGGGGGGTGTGGGCCCCCTGTGGCCCATCTCCGCCTCCCCTTCTGGTATTCTTTGTTTTCTGGGAAAATATGATTTTCCATAGTTTTTCTGGTATTTTTCTGATCTTCGTGAAATTGCATCAAAACATCTCTTTTTCCATCAGAATCCTGACTTCGGTAGTTCATCCTCCAAGAATCATCCAACATGCAAAAACAGATGAAAAGACATAAGTAACACCTCTTAATATGAAATATATCAATGAATAGAGGCAAATTATGATATAGAATGGTGATGCAAATTGGACGTATCACTGTGCTCATCACACCTTGCTCTTGGGGTCTCCCAATGAAGCGCTACCAATCGCCATCAACAAGTTTTCTGGCGCCGTTGCCGGGGAGTGTGAGGACGTCTTCATAAGGGGAGTCCTTCACAACCTTTCTCTTTACTTTGTTTTTGTTTTGCTTAGTTTCTTTTGCTTGGTTTTGTTTGCCTCCAAAAAAATTAGTTTAGTTTGGTTTGCTTTCTCTTATAAAAAACAAAAAATTAGTTCCTACTCTAGTTGTTGTTGTTGTTGGCTTGCTTCACTTTTGCCAAAATGAACTCTGCTGAGAACACCAAGTTGTGTGACTTCACCAGCACAAACAACAATGATTTCCTAAGTACTCCTATTGCTCCACCTGCTCCTGATGCTACCTTTTATGAAATTAAGCCTGCTTTATTGAATCTTGTGATGAGAGAGCAATTTTCTGGTGCTAGTTCTGATGCTGCTACCCACCTCAATAACTTTGTTGAACTTTGTGAGATGCAAAAATATAAGGATGTAGATGAGATATTATTAAGCTCAAGTTGTTTCCTTTCTCCTTGAGAGGAAAAGCTAAAGAATGGTTGCTATCCTTGCCTAAAAATAGTATTGATTCTTGGATTAAGTGCAAAGATGCTTTTATTGGAAAATACTATCCTCCTGCTAAGATTATATCTATGAGAAGTGAAATAATGAAATTTAAACAACTTGATAATGAACATGTTGCTCAAGTTTGGGAAAGAATGAAATCTTTGGTTAAGAATTGTCCCACTCATGGACTTACTACTTGGATGATTATCCAAACTTTTTATGCAGGTTTGAACTTCTCCTCAAGAAACCTATTGGAATCATCTGCTGGAGGTACCTTTGACCATTACCTTGGGTGCTTCAACAAAGATCCTTAATAATATAATGGTTAATTATTCTGAATGGCACACTAAGAGAGCTCCACATGGTAAGAAGGTAAATTCTGTTGAAGAAACCTCCTCTTTGAGTGATAAGATTGATGTTATCATGGCTATGCTTGTTAATGGAAAAGCTTCTTTAGATCCTAATAATGTTCCCTTAGCCTCTTTGGTTGCTCAATAAGAGCAAGTTGATGTAAACTTCATTAGAAACAACAATTTCAACAACAATGCCTATATGAATAATTTTGGTAGTAACAACAATTATAGGCCTTATCCTCCTAATAATGGCAATACCTATGGAAACTCCTACAACAATACTAGAAGTGCCCCTCTAAACTTTAAGTCATGCTCAAAGAATTTATTAGTAAACAAACCACTTTCAATAAGACTGTGGAGGAAAAGCTTTTGAATGTTGAGAAAAATATTTCCTCTTTGTCTGAAGCATGGTCCTCTTTGATTAATAAAATGGCTGCTAAACCTGAAAATTTGGAAAGTACCTTTGCTGCCACCCATGCCATACAAGTTACTATTAATGAAAATGTAAGACTGTTAGCCCAACTACATGTTAAGTGGGAAAGAGAAGCTGAAATTGCTAGAAACAATAGTGTGTGCGCTATCACCACCACCAATATGGATGCCACTAAACCACAAGAAGTCCCTATTCCTCCTACCACAATACCTAGACCCAATGAGTCTATTACTAGTGATGCTAAGTTTGATTTTGATCTTGATGGTTGCAATATTTCTGAAGTGATTATGTTCCTACAAAAGCTTGCTAGAAGTCCTGATGCTAGTGATATGAATGTGGCTTTCACCAAACACATTAAAGATGCTCTTATTAAAATTAAGGAATAGAAGTTGAAACACAAAGGCTCTATTCCTAGGAAAGTAGAAGATAGTTGGTAACCCATTATTAATATGCAAGTGAATGACTTTGATCTCAAAGCTTCATGTGATATTGGTTCTAGTGTCTCTATTATGCCTAGAAAGATTTATGAAATGCTTGATTTGCCACCTTTAGAAGATTGTTATTTGGATGTCCCACTTAATGATAATGCTAAAAATAAACTCATGGGGAGTGTTAATGATGTTCTTATTATGGTTAACAATGCTTATGTCCCTACTGATTTATATGTTTTGGATGTTGAATACAATGCTTCTTGTCCTATTACTTTGGGAAGACCTCTTCTTAGAACTGTTGGTGCCATTATTGATATGAAAGAAGGCACCATTAAATATCAATTTCCATTCAAGAAAGGTATTGAACACTTCCCTATGAGGAGAGAGAATTTGCTTTTTTCTCCTCCTTTGAAAGCAAGGTTTGATGTTAATGCTTCTTCATTTGAAAATACTTGATTCTTGCTTCTTGTGCCTAACTTAAATGCGTTAAAGAAAAGTACTTATTTGGAGATAACCCAAAAGTTTTCTTGAGTCTTGGAAGTTACTTCAGTAATGACCTCTCCTTATCCCTTTTATTTGATTTTTGTGCCAAGAATAACCTCTAATGAGAGGGAAGTAAGATTTGGGGAGTTGCTGTCCCGAAACAGATTTTTGTGCTCCACCATAAAAATTCGTGAGGAATCTCTGTAAGTCAGATTGAGCTGATTTTTTTAATAAATCCCCTAGTATGTTAGATAACTTTCGTTAGTTCAACACTTTTTGATTTGAGCAACAGAAGGTCTTCGAAAAAATCGTTTTCTTCCTGTTGGTCTGTTTTTACATATTTCTGCCATTATTTGCTTTTGCTTCTTATTGATTCCTTTTTGGGTCCTTTTTTAATTGAAATTTTTGAGGAATTGCTACAGTAGCTTGTGTTTTTAGTGAAATTTTTGCTGTTCCAAAGCTAAACCCAGGGGTCTATTATCTTTTGAATACACTAATGTTGCTAATGAAGATTGTGTGAAGTTTTGTATGAAGGAAATTTTTTAGGTGTAGAGAGAGAATGATGTAATGAGATGAAGAATGGACAAAAGCTCAAACTTGGGGATGCCAAACCGTGTCACCCAAGAAATATTGAAGAGGTATAAGCGTCAAATCTTGGGGATGCCCAAGGCATCCCCTTCTTCATCAAAAAAAAGCTCAGGTCTTTCTAGACACTTTGTTTTTATTGTTTCATGCACTATTGTGTTTTTCTTGGAGCGTCTTAGTTTTCATTTGGTTTGCTTAGTTTGCTTGAATAAAGTAGTTTGGACCCCCGTTCTCGCTGTGTTGTTTCAAATAAGTTGATTGGTGTTGGAGAGGAGTAGAAAGTTCTTGCTTGAGTAGTACAAGAGGAGCTTGCTTTGACCGTGACTAAGACTTTATCATGTCATGCTAGGTGTTGTTTTGACCTTATGCTTAGTGATTATTGTTGTAGCATGACTTGTTCTAATCAATTGGGATTGCTTAGTGTGCCTTTAAGCATTCATGCGTTGTTTTAGCATACAAAAGCATAGTATTGTGGTATTCTCCTTTGATGCTTCGTTTGGGTTGACTTGGCACATGCTCACACCATGTTTTGACTATGAACAAGTCACCATAGCCTGTATGATCATTTAGTCCTTGACTTGTATTACCACTTTATGCTTTGATTAGTAATGTTTTGTCGCTCTGCATGATTATGGCCATTATTGCTCTCTTAGTTGGTCACTCCCAGACTTTGCTAGCCTCCACTTGTATGAGTAAGCTCTACTCATGCATCCAACTCCCAAGAAACCTAGTTATTCCAAAGTGTCCACTATAAACTCCTATGCATGGTGTGTTACACCATTCCAAGTATATTCTTGTTTTCAGCTATCTTCCAAATAAAAAGTATTTTGTTATGTGAAAACTTAGTGATTAAAGCCCTCACAAACTTGATGGCACACTTTATATTCTTTGCCCCTAATAAACTTGAACCATTGTGTCATCTATGTTATATATGCTTGCACTTATACGTTGGAATTAGCAAAATCGTGCTGTCACGGGGAACGCTTTCAACATTGCACTTGTACTTTATACACAATTGATATCATGCTCTTTTGTCTATGGATGTCGTCGGTGTGAGATGAAAGGGGAGCTTGTAAGTCCATGGAGTTATGTATGTGTGTTAGAGAAACGCCTGGGCCGCTATCCTAAGCCATGCCTAATCATGGTGGAAACTTGCAGCATCACCATAATGACATCTATGAAGCATTATTCTTATAAAAAAAGAGATATAAAAAAGAGATTGAGAAAAAGAAAAAATATGAGAAAAGAGGAAGGAGAGAAAAACACCATATTCCCATGGTAAATAAGAAGATTGCTGATGCTCATTGTCTGCTTGCCTTGTCATTTTGATTATGGGATAGCTCATGTGTCATGTGCAAGGGGTACCCCGTTGGCGGTTCTCTATGATACACATGTACTTACTATGACAAGAACTTGCAAGTAACTAAACTTGAGTAGCATGACGCGGCCCTCGTATTCAAGGGATATTAGATTGCCAACTTATACTTTGTTAAGCATATACTCCATAGTTTGTTCACTTTAACCTTAATCACTTCAAGATGCTGATGATAGGGGCAATGAGAGTTGAAAAACAAGTACCATAATTTTTGGAAGCTCTTTATGAAGCTTGAAATCCCTGCTTCACTTATGAAGGGCCTTTCTTCCACTATTATATTGAATCTCCACCTTCTATCCTTAGGCACCAGTTAAGAGAGCATAGTTGCCATTCTTAGTTCTATGTGCATTGTCCCAAAACTTATTGATTGATGCATATTGTTGATATTACTTGTTCTTGTGCTATTTGTATCTAGTCACTCTTATGAACTTTGAAGGTGTCCTATGCATCTATTTACTACTCCATGAGGGACAAGATGAATGCCACTATGCCATGTTTTCTGTATGTGAAACAAACAAACGTTTTTCAATGCATGTTAGTCATGATCTTTGTTTGTAACCTTTCATGTTGCATGCATAGTTACTTTGTCTTACTGTTAGAACTCCATCTTTCATGCTCATGTTTAGAGTTCTTTGATCCCAGCTTTCAATGCTTACAAATGGTTTGATCTTGATTTTGATGGTGCATGTCACCTCAAAAATTATTCTTTTTATCACTTACCTACTCGAGGATGAGCAAGAGTTAAGCTTGGGGATGCTTGATACGTCGGAAACGTATCTATAATTTTTGATGTTCCATGCTTGTTTATTATCTAATTTGCTTTGCTTTATCTACACTTTGAGGAGTTTTTATATGTTTTCTGGTACTAACCTATTAACAAGATGTCACAGTGCCAGTTGCTTGTTTTCTTCTGTTTTTGGTTCTAGAAAGGCAGAAAATCAATATTCTCGGAATTGGACGAGACAAAAGCCAAAGTCAATATTTTATCGTGGGGAACACGGAGCCAGAGTACAAGATGGAGGGGAGACACCAGGGGGCCACACCCCCTGGCGGCGCGGTGTGGCATCCCGCAAAACCACTACTAGAAAATCGCGTTGTTTTTGTGCATTGCATCGTCATGACCGCATGCTCATGTCATCATGCCACATTGCATTTGAGCATCGTCATCATCTTGCATTTGCTTGCATAAAACTATTTGCAGAAAAACCTATTTTGTGTTTTCTAAAACTCCCCGTCCTTGCTCAAGCGCAAAACCCGGGTCTTCGGAATATTTGTAAAACCCACGGTTGGCAAAATTCCCGTTTGTAAATAATAAAATATTTAATTGTTTTAGTGGGGGCAGTCGAACGGCCCGACCCGACCCGGACGACCACCCCTAGAATAAAACGGTCCACCCAAAATCCCTAGTCTACCCAACCTAGTCTACCCACCCCTCCAGCCACCTCACCCCACCCAATAATCTGCCGCCACGTCACCCTGCCCTTCCCCCTAACCTACCCCAGGCCGCCACCTAATCCTACCCTCTCCCCCACCTCTGTCCACCCCACGGTCCCACCCCAGCTCACACATGCAACACACACACGCACGCCACACCCACAGCCAACCGACCCAACCCCCACCCCCCACTGCCACCGTGGGCCCACCCCCAGATCCCACCTGTCGGCCTCCCACCCCACCAACCGCACCCCCCCGCTTCCACCGACACCCCTGGGTCCCACCCACGCGCCCACTCCTCTCTCTCTCCCTGGCTCTCCCGACGCACCCTCCCCAACCTCCGCCTCCTCCTCCTTCCCAGCGTGACGGCGCCGTCGCCTCCTCGCCACGCTCACGCCTCCGTCTCGCCTCGCCCTGCCCGCCTTCCTTTCATTGTCGCACAAGGTCCGGCCTCAACCACCGCGCCCGTTCCTCCCTCCTCGTGGCGAAGCTCTTCCCGCCGGTCCTGCCTCCTCCGGCTGCCCCGCTTCTCCTCTCCTCCTCACGCTGGCGCCCGCACTGCCTCCTCCGGCGCCCGCCACTGCGGTTCCTCCGCTCGCCATGCGCCGCTGGCCAAGGCCGCGAACCCTCCTCCCGGCGCCTCCCGCCGCCTTCGCTTCCTCCACCTCGCTCATGCCGCCATGAGCTCGCCACCGGCGTCCCCTGTTCACCTCCTCTGGCCGCCTCTCCTTGCAAGCCCCGTCCGGTCCTGTCCACCCCGGCCATCTTCGGCTGACGCCGCCGCCATCCTCCGTCTCGCCTGCCGCCATCGCCCCCACCTCCGGCCTCCAGTAGCGCGCGGCGTCCGCATCCGCGGGCCGCGCCGCCTCAGGTCCGCTTGCCGGCCTCCTCTCGCGAAGCGACCGCCACCCGCCGGAGCCTCCGCGAGCCTCAAGTCTGCACAGAAGGCGTGGGGTTCACCGCGAAGCTCTCGGGCTGCCAGGTTCTACATCGCTCGAGAGACACCGAAGGACCACTGAGAACCGCTGTTGTACAAGATCTACCGCCTGGAAACCGAGACCTATCCTGAACCCGACGCCGCGCCAAGTCCTCCTACCGGGATTCGACGCCCCGAGACCATCACGAGGATGTGAAACGCCAAGGCCCGGACCAGAAGACCGCCGAGATCTACCGACGCCGAGAACCCGGATGCCCAGGGTCGCCGACCCGGTACGACAAGACCTACCACCGGAACGCCTTGGTTTGTCAAGATCTTCGTCATGGACTCCGATGGCCGTGGCCGGCCGAACCTCTCGGACGTCAAGCTCTTCCTCCTGGAACCCTGAAGACCCCGTTGTTGAGCCCCAAGTTCGCCACCGATGATCAGGATGATACCCCAAGATCGCCTCCCCGGAATTTGACGCCTCGATCCTGCGGGCCCGAAGACCACGGACGCGACAAGGTCTACCTCACGAAACCCCGAGAACTTCCCCCTGAACGCCAAGTTCGCCGACACGGATGCGACGAGTATTTCCTCGAGGACACCGAGTGCTTCACCCCGGGCGACAAGTTCTCCTTCCCGGAAGCTTTGACGCTCGTGCGACAAGATCGACTTCCGTTGTCCGAGAACGATCCCGTCGAACCCCAGACCCGAACCCTGCCTTTCCGTTGAACCCTGAGACCGAGACCGAACCCCGGAACCCCAAGATCGTCGAGACCCCCCTAATGTGTGAACCCCTTCCCGAAACCCTATTTTATAATATAATACAACTTGTCGCATATTAATTGTTCATCTCGCATGCATATCATGTGGTTTGGGGGCCTTATGCCGATTCACCTTATAATTAAATATGAGGCCCAAATGCGGGCAAATCTAGTCTTATATTGGCCTCATTTAAATTTGTGTAGCGAACCGGTAACTTATTTTTGCCTTGTTAAGACCACATTTAAATTGCGGGGGTTCTAAATAACTCGAACCTAATAATAAATGTCGGGACCCCGGTTCCGCTTAATATTGCCCAATTGCAGCGCATCTTTGCCATGCCATACCTCATACATGCATCATGCCCGATCTTTTGCCGTAGTATTAAATAGTGCATCCGGTGTTTGTTCTAGTGTTTTGGTTCTTCGCGGATAAGGCCGTTGAGTTGATGTGAGCTTCGCCCCGATCTTCGAGTGAACCTTCGACAAAGTTTTCAGGCGAGCATCTCCCCCTTTCTACCTATCTTACTTTATAGTATTTATTCCCTCCTGTTGATCTATTGCTATCTGTGTTGCGATGCTCTAGTTTTCGTGCCCGTGATATCCCCTGCAGCCTTATATTGCCTTGGACACATCCTATTACCTGTTGTTTGGTAGATAGTTGGACTTGCGCGTCGTAGTCGCTTGCTCAAGTGTTGTTGCGTGTCCGATTACCACGCTTGTTGGTGTATTGCCGCATGTTGATGTTGGAGATGATCATGGCTTTAATTATCGTTCACTTTAATTCCTGTTTAACAACTAAAATTTAAGTAAGTAAGCAGAGGCATCGGTGGGTGATAGATAATATTTGGTTTCCGACCGCCCACTTGTGTCCCGTAGGACCCGAGTACTTGATACTGTTCCTTGATTTATCGCTATCCACATCCGGAGGATTATGGGACCCCTGAGCGAGCTTGATTCGGTCTTATTTCTTGGGGCCACAAACTAGTTTGAGGTTTTATTTACGATCATGTACTTATGCCATGTTTTATCGCTTTATTTAAATTGTGCGATGGATAGCACATCGCATCGCTTTAGGAAAGCGGAGTGTTTTCGCGGTATCGACAAGCCCAGTTTTGGGTTCCCAGTAGTTTACAGCCATTGACGCAAACCTTGAGTCCGTCTCGGAGTCAGCTAACTTCGTTGCGGGTCTACTCAATGGGGTGTCCCCCTGAAATATTTCTGAATCCTATGATTGCTTTGTCGTGAAGGCCTCGTTGGGTTTTGATTTGGTTTTTCCGAGGTTGATCGAGTGGGTGTTGCTATTGGTGCACCCCGGCCGGGTAAAACTTTCTGAAAGCCGTGTCCGCGGTTATGGACGACTTGGAGCATAGTATCTCGATCATAGACAACTATAATTAAAGTAGTGCTATAAATTTGACTTTATAATGACTAGTAATCAACTTCACTATAATGGAATGGCTAAATAAAACTGCCAACAATTGCTTGCTCGAGTTGTCGCTTGCGACCATTGTACCTGACTAGTAAGTATTGCAACTACAACGGAATGGCTAAATAAAAGTACCAACAACTGCTGGGTTTTGGGTTATCTCATGCTAATTGTATTTGACTAGTAAGTGTTGCAACTATCACGGAATGGTTAACTAAAAGTGCCCACTGCTTATTTTTATAAGGATGATTATCTATACTTGACTAGTAATCGCTGCAACGATAACCGAATAAATAAAACTGCCAACTGTGTGTGTTCCTCGGTTGACTTCCTCGTTTGGTCTCGAGGGGGAAACGCCAGGATGGGTTTGTTTGATGGTAGTATCAGGTTGGTTCCGAATAGGCCTTTCTTACCCCTCTCTGATAGCCGCCAGTTGTATCGAGTCTCTATAGGTTGTTTAGTGCATGCCACGCCGCTTGATCCACCATACCTATGTAGGCGAGGACCGCAATTCTAGCCTCGCTGCACTGGCCTCGAGATCGACGCCTCCTTTTTTTTACTTTTTGCCTTTCCGGCACCCTTTTGTTTAAGGTGTTATGGGATCGACGTCGTTAGCAGGGTTACCCTTCCGCTTGGCCAAGGGGTTATGGACGCCATTGGTTATTCTTCAGGGCTCTTAGCCCCATTTGCATCTTGTCCGTAGTCGGACGCTCTATCATTTTCAAGGTGATTTGGATCTTTGTATATTATATCTGTATTCTTGACTCATTGAGTCGCTGTTATATATATATATATGTTCTGTGGGTCCCATCGAGGACTGTTGTGTAATGTTATTACTTCGTTTTCCACCCGCACGCAAGTGCCTGGTGGGCACCTTTGAATCGTTTCTATGTGGGTTTGGCGGGTTTCGCTAAAACTTGCATAGGTCCGATTCTGAGGGTGTTACACGCGGTCTAGGCTAGCCGCGCCTAGGGGTTGACCACCCTGGCCGCCCCCTGCCTCGCCTCTTCGCCTATAAAGAACCTCCCGATGCATAAACCCTAAGTTCCCGATCAATATTCTACGAAACCGTCTGTGGCCGCTGCCACCATCGTCCCTAGATCGGGGGGATCTGAAGCTCTTCCCGGCACCCTGCCAGAGGGGAGATCATCCCGGAGGCCTTCTTCTTCATCATGCCAGGCTCCGGTATGAAGTGTGAGTAGTTCCACCTTGGACTACGGGTCCATGTAGTAGCTAGATGGTTGTATCTCCTCCTTTGTGCTACCATGTTTAGATCTGGTGAGCTCCCTTCATGATCAAGATCATCTATTTTTAATCATGCATGTTGTGTTTGCGGGGATCTGATGGATATTGAGATTACTATGTCAGATTGATTAATGGTTTTGTCTTATTGATTCTATCATCTCTGTGTTGTTTGTGATCTTGCATGCTCTCTGTTTCTAGTAGCTATCTTGGCCAAGTAGATGCTAGTGACTCCAAGAGGGGGTATTTATGCTCGATAGTGGGTTCATGCCTCTATTTAATCTAAGGGAAGTGGCAGAAATCTCTAAGGTTGTAGATGTGATGTTGCCACTAGGGAGAAAATATCGGTCTCTTGTTCATGGAACAAGTGGATTGTTTACCTTACACATTGATGGCGTCAGGTGGGCGTCCTGGAAACCCCAAGAGCAAGGTATGATGCACGGTGACAAGTCTTCCTCAAGAAGAAACCGAGGTTATCAAACCAGTAGGAGGAAGGAAATGTCTCAAAGGTGTTGCAAGCAACGTGGAAACCTGCACAACACAAACTCAAGACTTCGCCCCAACTAACAGTGAGGTTGTCAATCTCATCGCTTGTTGTAACAAAGGATTAACTGTTTGGTGTGGAAGGTGATGATGGTTTGTAGCAAGGAAATAGTAATAGTGGAAGATGTATCAATGGTAAAGATTGGACCGGGGTCCATAGTTCACTAGAGGTGTTCTCCTTAGATAAACAAACATGGCTTGCAAGGTAAACAAATTACAGCAGGGCAATTGATAGGACTGAGCAAGGTATAACAATGCAATACTAGACATAAAGATCCTATGAGATTCGATTGGGCACTACAACAAGATACATAGACCGCCATCCAACTGCATCTATGACTAGAAGTCCACCTTTGGGTTATCATCCGACCCCCCTCCAGTATTAAGTTGCAAGCAACATACATCTGCTGTAATTTGTTTACCCAGAACACCTCTAGTGAACTATGGACCCCGGTCCAATCTTTACCATTGATACATCTTCCATTGTTACTGCTTACTTTCTGCAAACCACTATTACCTTCCACACCATACAGTTAATCCTTTGTTATAGCAACCGATGAGATTGACAACGTCACTGTTCGTTGGGGCAAAGTCTTGAGTTCGTGTTGTGCAGGTCTCCAAGTTGCTAGCAACACCTTTGAGTCGTTTCCTTTCTCATACTGGTTCGATAACCCGGGTTTCTTACTGAGGGAAGACTTGCTGATGTGCTCATCACACCTTGCTCTTGGGGTCTCCCAGCGAAGCGCTACCACGCGCCATCACTAAGCTTGGGGGGAGTTGATACGTCCAAAACGTATCTACTTTCCCGAACACTTTTGCTATTGTTTATCCTCTAAACTTGTGTTATTTGGATACAACTAACACGTACTGACGTTGTTTTCAGCAAAATTACCTTGGTGTTTAGTTTTGTGCAGAAAATCAACTATTAGGAAAAATCCCGGAAAATATGCCAAAAATCATCTTTCACCAGAAGACTCACGGATCCAGAAGACGAGACGAAGTGGGGCTCTCAGGGGACCACACCCCCTGCCGCGTGGGCTAGGCCTGGCTGCGCCTGGACGGAGTGTGGCCGCCTTAGGCACCCCCTCGGCCTCCCTCTTCGCCTATAAGTTTCCTTCTAACCTAAAAATTCAATGGGGCTCGACGTTTTTCCAGAAAGAGTTCTGCTGCGCCGCCACCACCAGAAACCGCGATTCGGAACCAGAAACTCCGTTCTGGCACCGTGACGAGATGGGAAATTTGGAGAGGATCATCGCCATCATCACCACCAACGCCTCTACATCAACCATCCATGTTTACCCATCCATGAGTGAGTAATCCCCCAGTGTAGGCTATGGGGGTGGTAGGGATTGGATGAGTTCTATCATATAATCGAATAAGATTGTTAGGGCATGGTGCCTAATATCTCTATTAGAGCTATTTGACTTTGTTGCAACTTGTTGTGCTTAATGCTTGTATCTAGGGCCCGAGTGCCATGATCTCAGATCTGAACTTATTATTGATTCATGATGATAGTATTGTTTGTGATCTTATCTACAAGTTGTGTACACATATCATTGTCCGGATCCATAGGCCCTGAAGTGACAGAAATTAGGACAGCCGGAGGGGATGGCTGTGATGTGAGGATCACATGTGTTCATGGAGTGTTAATTTTTCTCCGGTGCTCTATTAAAAGGAGTACCTTAATTGCCAGTAGATTCCCTTGAGGCCCCGCTGCAATGGACTGGCTGGACAAAATATGTTGTGCAAGTTCTCATTGCGAGCGCGTATGACTATATATGGAGCACATGCCTATGATTGTTTAGTACTTGGATGCTTTATCTTATTTATCTGCAATTGCCCTAGATCTTGAAGTTACATGTTTAGACTTGTCCATGCAACGCCCGTCCATCCATCCCTATGCCTACCACACTCATATCCTATTGTTTGCTACTACTGATACTATTGCTCTTGTTCTACTGTTGATGTTACTTTGCTATTGCTACTACAAAACTATTGCTACTGATAAACTACTGTGAGCAAGACTATTTCTAGGTGCAGCTAAATTGCCAACTCAGTTGTTAAGGATTATAAGTATTTTTTTGGCTCCCCTTATGTCGAATCAATAAATTGGGTAATAATACCCTCGAAGACTGTTGCGATCCCCTATACTTGTGGGTCATCAGCCATAACTCTTATCAATCTTCTTGGGGAAATAAACAGTATGCTCCTTGTCATTAATATTAAAAGTTAATTTTCCTTGATGACAGCACCTACAGTATTAAAAAAAGGTCTCCCAAGAATAATAGACATATTATCATCTTCAGGCATTTCAAGCACAACAAAATCAGTTAATATCAAACAATTATGAGCCACTTAAACAGGAACCTCACATATACCAACATGAATAGTAATAGACTTATCAGCCATTTGCAAAGATATATCAGTTGGTATCAAATTTTCCACTTGAAGTCTCTTGTAGAGAGAAAAAAGCATAAAACTAACTCCTACTAAATCACACAAAGAAATTTTAACATAATTATTTTCAATAGATCAAGGAATAGTTGGAATCCCTGGATCTCCAAGTTTCTTTGGAACCTTACCATTGAAGGAATAATTAGCAAGCAAAGTGGAAATTTCCTCATTAGGAATCTTCCTTTTATTAGAGACAATATCCTTCAGATACTTTGAATAAGGAGGAAATTTAATAACATCAGTCAAAGGAATTTTCAAAAATAAAGGTTTCATCCACTCTCAAAACTTGTTATTGTGTTCTTCTTCCTTTGACTTGTGTTTCTTATCACGGAAAGGCATTGGTTTTTGCACCCAAGACTCTCTTTCACTGCCATGTTTATTAGCAACAAAATCTTCCTTAGTGTACTTAGTGTTCTTAGTGTGCCTTTCAGGTTCCTCTTCAATTTATTCCTTATCAGGAGCATCATTTTTATCATTACCACTTTCAGTTTCAGCATTAGAGACAGATATACTATTAGGATCTATAGCAAGTTCAGAAGATTCTACAACTATTTTATGTTTATTTTTATTTCTCTTAGAATAAGTACCACTATTTTCAGCTTGTTGAGAATCTTGCTCAATTCTTTTAGGATGTCCCTCAGGATATAAAGGATCTTGAGTGGAAGCACCACTCCTAGTTCAAATTTCATAGGCATGTTTTTCTCAAGAAGCATTAACTAGCAAATATTTTTGTACTTTAGCAAGTTGATCAATTTGAATTTGAACCATTTGGAAATGATTAACAAGCACTTTAACATCATTGGAAGTTCTTTCCACAATATCTTTCAACTCATTAATAGCTCTAGAGTTTCCCATTAAATGATTCTGCACTCTCTTATTAAAATTATCCTGCTTAACAATAAAGATATCAAATTCTTCTAAGAATTGATCAGGAGGTTTAGAATAAGGAATATCACCTTCATCAAAATGTTGGAGAGAGTGTACCTCAATAGTGGATGAGTGGGAGATTGGCTTACATAATTCTTCCATAGGAGGTAAATTCTTCACATCTTCAGATCTAATACCCTTCTCCTTAAGACATTTCTTAGCTTCTTTCATCACTTCATCATTTAGTTCAATCACTCCTCTCTTCTTGGGTGTTGGTGTTGGGGTTGGTTCAGGCATAGTTGGTTCAGGTGTAGTTGACTCAGATGTAGTCCAATCATCATAATTCTCGCTTATTTTAGCCATTAATTCCCCAGCTTCTGCGAGAGTTATTTTCCTAAAAACACAATCAACACAACTATCCAGGTATGTCCTAGATTCATCAGTTAGTCTATTATAGTATATATCAAGAAGATCATTTTGAGGTAATGGACATCCAGGATGTGCATGAATTAAAGCACAGAACCTTGCCCATGATTCAGGCAATTTCTCCTTTTCCCCCTGTTTAAAATCAAAAAGTTTCTGCAAAATGGCATGTCGAGCACTAGGAGGGAAATATTTCTGAAAGAAAGTAGCAATCAAGCAATCAGGGCTATCAATGGATCCAGGAGGTAAATTATTAAACCACGCTTTAGCTTCTCCTTTCAGTGAAAAAGGGAAAATTTTAGCAACAAAGTAGGTGCGCATCTTAATATCATCAGAAAATAAGCCACTCATAGTAGAAAGCTTAGTCATATGTGCCACAAAACTTTCTTTCAGTCCCACAAAAAGGTTCTTTCTTAACAATGGTTATGTAGGATAAATCTATAGAGAAATCATAATCCTTATCTTTAATGTTTATGGGAGATGTGGCAAACTTAGCATCAGGAAATAGTTTAGGTCTAATAGTAGTCTCTCAAAGACTCTTAATAGCACTTGCACCATGTATGTTTCGACATTCTTCAATAAATTCATCAGTCATTTCAATATAACCGTCATTAATATCATAGCTCTCTCTAGACTCAGGTGAACTAACAGGTGTAGTAGTATCTTCATTAGGAGTTTCAGTGTTTCCCATTATAGTTCTAGCAATTGTAGCATATAGGAAATAACCTAATGAAACACTCTCATCAAGCATAGCAGAAGTAACACCAGGAGTTTCAGAAGCAATTTCAGATTCAACAGTAGTAGCAGTATGTGTAACATGTGTATGTGTATGTGTATGTGGTGGTGGTGTAAGGAGCTTACTCATAACATATGGTGAATCAAGAGCAGCAGAGGTGTTCAGAACTGTACCTTTTCTTGTAATGGATGGTAAAATAGGAACTTTTCCATCACGAGTTTTACCCATGATGAATGGATAGCAGCAAACAATAATAATTACAAGTGAACTTTATAAATAAAGCTATGCTCCCTAGCAACGGCGCCAGAAAATAGTCTTGATGACCCACAAGTATAGGGGATCACAACAGTCTTCGAGAAAAGTTAAACCCAATTTATTGATTCAACACAAGGGGAGCCAAAGAATATTTATAAGCCTTAACAACTAAGTTGTCAATTCAGCTGCACCTGGAAATAGTCTTGCTCACTATAGTTTATCAGTAGCAACAGTTTTGTAGTAACAATAGCAAAGTAATAGCAGTAGTAAAATAAAGGCAGTAGTAACAATTGTAGTAAACAACAGGATTTGAGTGCGGTAGGCATAGAGATGGATGGACGGGTGTTGCATGGACAAGTATATGAATGCAATATCAAGATCAAGGGCATTTACAGATAAATAAGATAAATCATCCAAGTACTAAATAATCATAGGCATGTGTTCCATATATAGTCATATGTGCTCGCAATGAGAACTTGCACAACATCTTTTGTCATGCCAGCCCGTTGTAGGGGCCTCAAGGGAATCTACTGGAAATTAAGGTGCTCCTTTTAATAGAGCACCGAAGGAAAGCATTAACACTCCATGAACACACGTGATTCTCACATCACAGACATCCTCTCTGGTTATCCCTATTTCTGTCACTTCGGGGCCTCGGGTTTCGGACAATAATATGTGTAAACAACTTGCAGGTAAGATCACAAATAACAATATCATCATGAATCAATAACATGTTCAGATATGAGATCATGGCACTCGGACCCTAGTGACAAACATTAAGCATAACAAGTTGCAACAATGTCAAAAGCACTAACATAAGATACTAGGCACCATGCCCTAACAATCTTATGCAATTACATGATAGATCTCATCTAATCTCTATCATCCCCATAGCCTACTGCAGGGGATTACTCACTCATGGATGGGGAAACATGGATGGTTGATGGAGAGGAGTGGGTGATGATTATGGCGATGATCTCCTCCAAATCTCCGTCCCGGCAGGGTACTAGTACACAATCTCAACAAATATGTCGACTTGGAAGTGAGTAGAGAACATGAGGTTTTTTGTGTCCAAAGTGCTTATACACTTTGTTCATGAATTCAGTCGAACGAGTTTTTATCACTAATTACATAATCGCTTTGCTTCATATTCCATATTAAATCTACATACATCGAAGAGGGGATAGAAATCGTCTATGTTGTTATAGAATGCAAGCACACAATGAAAAACAACCCTAAGTGGAGTCAGGATTATCAAGGATCCAACGGAGGTGAAGATGGATGAATTGATAAAATATTCAATGTGTACCATAACGACACGTAGATGGAGAAGGAGACGTCTTGACAATATAGATGTGCAAGTTACCTCTAGAGATAATTAATGGGGAAAATATGTGATAGTTTGTAACAGAACAAAACGGGTATCAGTATCTTGCTAGGTGAACTGATATAATGCAAGTAATCACGCGACGTTGCAACAACAAAGGTGGACACATGCAAGGGGACGCCGGAAAGGGTACATAGAAAAGCGTGAGATGAACGACAAAGAAAAAGGTCTAGTCATGAACTATAGAAACAATGAAGCAAAATGGGATGTTGTGTTGTGGACATGTAACCAAGATTAGTTAGGCCATCGGAGATGATGCGGACTAGCCACATGGAAAAATGAAAATTATCATTAAAATTAATCTTTTATACATAGTATTGTTTTTCCGTGGCAACGCACGAGCATTCAACTAGTTATATACTATATTAAAGTTATGGAGATTAGTCCAATATTAGATGTCCAGGTATCATAGATCCACTAAATTTTTGTTTGTTGCTCGTCATCATGCCTCCTCACCTGTAGCATCCCAGTTGTCTAACCCCTGTAATGCTACATGTTATAATAATAAAATGGGCCACTTCCAACATATAATTGTTGCATCATCATCATATCATGCTCATGTCATCATGTCACCTTGCATTTGAGCATCATATAAAACCTTTTTCTTGTTTGGTTCTTATCTCATGTGCATGATTAATTGTAGTTGCCTCTTGATATTGTATTTGGTTCTTGATATATTGTTAAATGCCCAAGTTGAGTTGAGGGCATCTCTCTTATTGACTCCACCACCTTTTTATTTCACCACCTTGTAATTCCACCATCCAATTAATATGAGCTTGGCATTTTAGTTTTGAGTATCTCTAGCTCATGTTGTTGGTTGGATCCACCCATCATCTTTTGCTTGGCCTTTGCCCACCTTTTTGGGAATGCATATGAGTAATGCCATGTAATCTTTTTGTTTCACAAGGATAATTCTGGCATTAATTATCTTGCATGGGCCATGCAAGTGCCACCTCTTCTGTTATTTGGTTTTTGGTTGCATTCTAAGTGGATCACCTTTTCCTTACTTAATCTTGTTTTGGGCTTGTAGCTTTCTCCACCATATCCTATATCTATATCTCCCTTAGCTAGACCCTATCACCTTTTCTATGCATACACATGTGATCATGTGTAAGCATAAGAACCATCCCATCATCTTGCTCATCTCTCTCTTTTCTCTCCTTCTTTTTCTTGCTTGAACATGTTGAGGCTTGTTTGAAGCATGTTTGATCAACCCAAGTGCCACCTCCCTCTTTCTTACCTCTCTTAGCCAAAAACCCTAGATCCTACTTTGCCATCTATCCTTCCTAGCTAAACCAAAAACCCTAATCTACATCTTCCCCTAAACTAAACCCTAATCTACACCTACCCTAAACAAACCCAAAAACCTACCCTCCTCTTCCCCTCTACCTAGCATGTTTCCCCATGCACCTGTACCGCCAACCCTCTCCCCTCTCCCTGCATGAGGACCCCACCTCCATGCCCTAGATACCCCACCCTCATCTAACCTAGCCCGAGCCGGCCCCTCTCCTCTCCCCTCTTTTTCTCTCCCTAGCCTCACTGCCACGACCCCAGGGCCACCTGTCTGCCTCCCTAGCCTCGCCACCCCACCCGGCCACCACTGGTGCACGCTGCCTCGGCACGACCAAGCCGAGCACGTGAAAGGAAGGTGGCCGACGCCACCCTGGCCATCTACCCCTCCCCCCACGCTAGCCCCTCCTCGCCTCATTCTTATCCTCTCCCTCACCTCTCTGGCCTCACCAGATCCCATCCCTCTGCCCTGCTTCGCTTCCTTCTGCCCTTCTCCACCGCAGTGCCGACGCCGGCCACCGTCGGTCCCCTCCGTTTCCTTGCCTGCAGCCGGTGGCGAGGAGCTTTAGGTGTCGAGGAGGAACGAGGAGACGCCTAGGAGGCCGCCCGTGGCCGCCGTCGAGGAGGAGGAGATCTATACGCCGTTGTACTCCGCGAGGCCGACACGAAACCCTAGCTGGCCGTCCGTCTGCGTCATCGCTGCCTCTCCTGCGCCCAGCCGATCCGACCACGTCAGCAACTCTCGGTGAGCGGCCCACCTCCCGACAACCTCTCGCCGATCTCGCCTAGCCTCGCCCGGACGGCCGTCACGTGCGCCTTGCTGCCGCTTCTGCAGCCTCCCGCCAAGGCCAACCTTTTTCTAGCCGCGTAGCCCTCTCTTGACCGGCACCACCAGAACGGTCCGAGCCTCACTTGAGCCCCAGTCGAGGTTCGATTCCATCACGCCAAGGCACATGAAAGTTGCGCCGTCAGGCTTCAGAGAAGAAATACAGTGCGCCATGGTCTTTTGCGAAAAACCCCCTGCAGAACCTTTTTGCCAACCCGCGGTCCCTAGGTAGCCCACTTGTCTATGTCTAGAAGTTTTTGCAAAAAGGCTCCTGGCGATTCCGAGAATAAACCCGCGGTCCTTGGTTGCCTCAGCCGCTGGCTTGTGGGTCAGAGAACCCCCTGGCCCCACCTGTCTGCGACCCAGGCTGGATTAGGCCGTGTATAAACGCCCCGAGCTGTTTAAAATTCAAATATAGTTTAAATTATTTAAAAATTCAAATTCAATTCAGTTTCAAATAACTTTTCCATACTAAATCCAAACTTGACAAATAATATATGTTTGGATATCATAAAAATGAGAGGATTCCAAATATGCCATCCATTTTGCCTTTTGCACAAATAAAATTCCAAGTTTATTTAAATTACACCAATTGCCACTAGAATTTAATAATTTAATAACTTTTGTTTTATAATTCCAAATTAAGCAAATGATATGTCTAAAATGATCAGCTCGACGAGACCTTTCTGTTTATGATATCCATGACTTCAATTGCAGCATGCATCATATAAAAATATAATGAACAGCAACTATTATGGCAACAAATGTGATCCAAATCCCCATTAAAATGTTATTTACTTGTCCTCCACACCGCACACATGCCATGCTACCTTAATGCCATGCAACTTGTGCATCATTCATCATAGCATGATTGTTTGCTTGACGCATCTTATTCATGTGCTTGTGCTCTATATTCATGTTGGCCTTGTTTGTTTGGTTTTCTGGATAGACACGAAAGGGGGTTGTATCAAGAGAACCAGAGCACTACCGGATCCGTCCCTCGCGTCAACCGAGTTAACAGGCAAGCACTTCCACATGCTTGCATACATACAGTACCTATTGCCTCTATCTTATTCTTGCATCATTGAGTCGCGATTGCATTAAATTGAATCCCAAGTATGCATAGCCTTTACTTTTAAACCCCACCAAGCTTGTCCCTCCATCCCATGAGCCACTACTATAGGAGTTGTTTGAGCCATGCAGTCGTAGAACAAAGATGTAGGGTATGTGAGTGTCTGTTGGATAATGAGGTACCTAAACAACTAAACCGGAGTAGTATGGGACAACTAAAGAAAGTGGCACCGGTGAGCAACATCTGCTATTTGGTTTTTCCTGCTCACTTGTGTCCCGTAAGACCCCGAGTACTTGATTCTTGTTCCTTGATTTATCGCGCTATCCACATCAGGGAGGTATATGGGACCCCCCTGAGCCAGAGCTTGATTCCGTCTTATTTCTTGGGGCCACAAACTAGTTTGAGGTTTTATTTACTATCCTGTACTTATGCCATGCTACTTTCTGTATTTAATTTGTGCGAGGAGCACACTGTACTGTTTAGGATCGGGACACGATTCCGCGGTGTCGACAAGCCCAGCCCACACTTCGGGTTCCCCGTTCACTACCGTCACCCAAACCTTGAGCCCGTCTCTGAGTCACCGTTCGCGGGATCTACTTAAGGTGGCCTCAAATATTTCAATTCGTGATTGTTCACCGTGAAAGCCTCGTTGGGTTTTGATTTGGTTTCCGAGGTTGATCGAGCGAGTATTGCAATTGCTGCACCCCGGCCGGGTAAAACTTTCTGAAAGCCGTGTCCGCGGATATGGACGACTTGGAGCACAGTTTCTCGATCATAGACAAGCATAACTAAAGTACCGCCTTAATCTGACTAAATAACTTGACTAGTAAATAGTGCAACTCTCATGGAATGGTTAATAAAATTGACAACGGATGGGAGGTTGTTCGTCCGCTTCCTTGTTGGTAAGCAGGGAGGAGGATGGATCGGATGAGATTACCATTATAACTGTTGTTCTTAATTCCCGGACATCCGTCTATCATTGGTTAGGCGGATGGTTAGCGTTTATCTGTAGAACTGCTAGGGTTTATCTTTTCGCAATTGCGTCACCCTGTGTTGTGTCCCTTTAGAGGCATTAAGACTTGCCGAAAATTTTAGGGTCTCACACGATAAATTCTTGATTCAGATGAAGTACCTTCTCGTGACGGACATCGGTGGAAGAAGCCGAAGATGTGGGCAACGATCGTTCGGTGTAGAGATTCCGGGAACGGGGATCCGTGAGACCTGTAGTTGGGATGTGCTTATTTCTATGGCATCTTATGCCGATTTGCTTCTTATCCGTACTCGGATTTTGTTTGCCGCTTCCGCATGATACTCTGATGTGTGTTGTATGAGGAAGTATCCTAAAATATATATCTATCTAGGTCATTTGAAATCTTGCCGTATGGCGTTGGTATATTTCCTTTCTTTATAGATGGTATGGCTCTGATGTACTCTTGTATGGTGGCTTGCGTACATACCCACTTGTGTACGTAGTTGATCCCTTCGCCTGCCGACTACGCCGCCCATACAGGTCCCGTTGAGAGGGTAGTGGTTGGGACGTCTGAAAGGACTACCAGTGAGTGGCTTTTGGGGCCCCACCGTACTATTTCAACCACTACCACTCATCCAGACTTGTATCTAGGAGCGTAGTTCACCGAGGTAGTTACATCACCTTTGGGTTTTATGTTCCATTTGATTTTTTGTTTGGTTTTGGTTTCATGTGCTTTCTTCATAGCCTCAATTGTGGATGGTGTCATGATGTTTTGTGTATGGGTATAGAGGTGGTGGGGATTGAATGCACAGATCATATTTGGTTTTATTTGGCCGGAGGTAGGAGATCGCCTCAATTGCGAAGAACTTACCGCTCTTACTTGATAGCAAAGATTTCCTTCCTTGCATATTTTATTAGTTGGATAATTTTCTATAATTCTGGTGGATTGCCACAAGTTAGTAGGGAAAACATGATAAAGAGTTGGTCTACTGATCTTGGAAGGCACACATTGAACATCGCGATCTTTTCCATAATTGCATGTGGTCATATATAATTACCAATACCAATGTACTCGACTCGAACGGTCAAACATGCTTGAGAAAATATTATTTCCACTTGTATTGTGAGGTAGACGATGGGTACTAGTAAAAACAAACGGACCAAAGTCCTAAAAAAACCCGAAGTATGGAAAATAGATATCCGCAACCTTGAAAGATAACACGTCAACTATGGTTTTATAAAGATAAAAACACGAGAGAAAAATAAGCATGGGAGGGTAAGAGAGTGCGCGACACCCGCTAGTTCTAGACATTTACTTATTTAGGGCATTTTTGACTCAAAAAACAAGATTGGGAAAAGAGCCTTATGCTTAGTTGAATATGACAAGATAAATTTTCTCCAAAGCTATTAAGGAATAACAAATATTTATTTCCAAGAGATTTCAATGGATGTGAAAAAAAATCTATGAAGTTCATTATAAATAAATATAGTTTTTTTCTTTACATGATTCAATCAGATAAAACAATTCACCTAGAGAAAATCATACAGATTCAATCATCTAAACTCCCCTGAATATCTTTGAGATCAAATAGGCCCTTGTCTTTTTCATCATTTTCAACAAACAGGACAGTGGGCCCGGCGATGAGCCAGAGAAGCACGTGGCGGTGTGGTCTCCTGCGAACACACAAAGCGACGGGCCTCCTCCTAGTCGGGCCGGAAGAGAGGTCGTCCGTCCACTTCTCTATCCGCCGCGCCCGCTCCGCGCATGCGACACCACGTGTCCCCCATCCTCCGTCCGTTACCTCCGCGCGCTCTCTCCCCAAGGTGAGATCACCGCATCTTCCTCCTCCGAGCTCCGACTCGCCCTCCCCATCGCCACTCCACTCCACTCCCTCCCTCGAGAGCCGCGAGCCTAGGAGGCGCCCCATGATCCGGCGCTATAACTAGCCTCGATCCCGAATCAAACCCTTCCCGCTACCTCGCCCACCTCCATTTGGATGGATTCGTCCGTCTCTACAAATCGCTCCCCGCTGCGCTCCGTCGCCGCCGCCGCACGCCGAAGCAGCCCGGGCCGCTCCGCGCTCCCGAACCGGTCAGTTTTCTCCTTCCGTTCGTTCCGCCGCGCTGCATTGTTTCGATCCGCGCCGTTCGGCCGCGCTGAATGTCGTACTACGTTTTTTCTTTTTGACGCTGCTGAATGTTGTACGTGTTCGCCGGGATTCCCTGTGCAGCGTGGCCGCGTCTGGGTGCGGGGGAGCGCAGTTTGGAAAGGCGAGTGTCTCTGTTTTTGGTATTCCGTCTCCGTGGCGAGTCTCTGTTCTATTTGGTGGATTGATCAAAGCGGATTTTGTCATGGTGCAGGCACAACGATTTGGGGCCGTGCGGATCGCAACGGCGAGAGCTCAGAGCGCGAATGCTGGGAGAAGCGTGACTGAGGTACGGCACAGTGCTGCAGCTTCTTATCCGGTATTCTGTGCCGTGTTATCTGTGTTAACATTTGTTCGTTCTGTAACAACCACCAGGAGAGGCAACCTACGGTGGCGGATACCAAAATGCCCTTGAAATATTCTTCTGGCAAAGCATCCCCGTTAGGGGTGTCGCAAGATGGAAGTGATCTGAACTTTGCGATTTTCTCTCAGCACGCTTCTGCTGTCACCCTCTGCATCAAGCTTCCTACGAGGTACAGACAGCTTTCGCAAATCGTGCAGCATTGTTGCTTTTGATGCCATTTAAGTTAACTGCTTGCTTTCTTTGTGAAAGGGGATACCCCCAAGCTTCGTTGACATAACCCTGTAAAGTTACAGGATAACAACCTAAAAAAGAGGCCAGGACTCACCAACCTTCTTACAAGTTGTTTGCAAAGCCAAGACGCGCCCAATTGTCGCACTTCGATCAACTGGCTATAGGACGACTTATAAGAGCCCATCCTTGCGATCTGTTAAAAAAAATCTCTGAGAGTGCCTTCTCTTTCAGCATCCTAGACCCTTGCTGCAGCACTTTCCATAACCGGCTTTCTGCAAATCACTCCAGAAGCCAAACTTGTGATATATATATGATATATGACACCTGTAGGTCATTAGCAACTTGTTCCAAAAGTTAACTTTTACTAGATTAATGAACAACTCTTTTCATCAGAGGTAGCTCGTTTCGTTGCTTGCTGCCGTGCTTGCCCCTGTTACCAGAACCAGAACCAGCGCCAGCCCATGTGGTTCTGGGCTTCTGGTTGCTTTGGAAGGTTACTTTTTCAACCATGATAACTCTCATTACTTCCATTCCCACTGTCTTCGTAGCAGCATTATAATGTTATAATGTATTTTTTGAAGCAACACTGTAATGTTTCAAAAAACTTTTTGCAAATTGAATGCCAAGCCAATGCTTATTTGTTTCACTGGTTCCCCATTTTGTTATCTTTCAACCCTGATAACTCTCTAGGGTGTTGGCCTTGTTGAAATGAGCAGCATTGTACTTCAGCTTGTCATCTCACATTCTCTTTCTAATGGGATATGATTTGTGATTTGTCTCATCATCTGACATACTGGATTGTCCCTCAGAGGGATCCAGGATGAAGAAAATGCAGAAATTGTGGAATTTGCTCTAGATTGTCAGGAGAATAAGACTGGAGATGTATGGCACGTGTCAGTGGAGGTACTTTTATGAAGTTCTGATGTTATGTACCTTTGAAGATAAGGCATTATCTTTTCAATATTGATGACTTGGTGTGGCTGACACATATGGAACCACCGAACCACAATCCAGCATTCATCTCATGTCTATTCATATTATATTTACATATTCTTCAAAACAAGATTTCATTTTATGACAATCATATCGCTGAAAACACAGGCTTTGTCATGTGAACCATTCACAAAAGAAATAAAATGTGCTACTAAGTAGTACATTTTCATATATTTGACCATTTCTCTGTGTCACTTTTAGCATGTTTCAGTTCCCCAAAAGGACTCTGGTGGTTTCTGTAACGAAACTGGGAGAACATCCCATTTAACAAAAAAAAAAGAAGCTTCTACCATGTTTCACGTCTGTTTGGTCTGGACTTTTGGTCTTGGCTGAGAATGTTCTGTGTTGTATTTATTCCTAGGAAGAAGAATCTATGTATTTCCCATCTGTCTGTCGGTCTTGGCCTATTTTGCTTCTATGTATGTTTCCATGCATATATGTAGAATGAAACCTTCTGTACTTTCAGGGATTGCCTACTTCTGGAGTTCTTTACGGATACCGTGTTAATGGTCCTCAAGGATGGGAACAGGGCCATAGGTTTGATAGCAGCATTCTTCTTCTTGACCCTTACGCGAAATTAGTTTCTGGTAGAAATTACTTTGGGGTTGACAGTGACAAGCCAAGTCAGCCTTTTGGAACATATGATTTTGATAGCTCTCCATTTGACTGGGGTGTCGATTACCAGCTTCCAAATTTGCCTGAGGTACTATGATCATTTAATAGAAGCAGAAATCATCCCAAACATGGAGTTCACTGCTTTCATTTTTCTTCTTTAATCTAGACAGATCTAGTTGTATATGAAATGAATGTTCGCGCTTACACTGCGGACGAGTCAAGTGGGCTTGACCCAGCTGTTCGTGGAAGCTATCTAGGTTTCATCGACAAAGTAAGTCTTAATATCTTATTTTTTGTGTGGTTTATGATCGCAGTCATTTATTTTGTCTTTACTAGAGGTTATTCGCAACAAATATGTTTCCACCATTTTTTGTTCCAATATTAGGAACCTGATATGCGTATTATCTGCCTAGTATTATTTAATGACTAATGCTTGCAATAGTTGCGGTTCTGTAGATCCCTCATTTGCTGGAACTTGGAGTTAATGCAGTGGAGCTACTTCCTGTTTTTGAGTTTGATGAGCTGGAGTTCAAGAGATACCCCAACCCAAGGGACCACATGGTAAATTCTGACACGCCTCATTCATTCATGATATTTTCACAATTAATCAGTGGAATCATTGTGGAGTGACTTCTCATCTTCTGAATTGGAAGGTCAATACATGGGGTTATTCTACAATAAACTTTTTTGCTCCCATGACCCGCTATGCAAGTGCCGGTGGTGGACCAATTGCTGCTTCCAGAGAGCTCAAGCAGATGGTCAAGGCGTTGCATAATGCTGGGATAGAGGTATGGACATCCAGTAGACATGGCAACCTATTGTGGCAGTCTTATTCATCCCACACATGATAAAACTGTTTAACGGTATCATCATTTTGTATAGGTTATTCTGGACGTTGTTTACAACCATACAAATGAAGCAGATGATGCTAACCCTTATGTTACTTCTTTTCGTGGCATTGATAACAAGGTGATTTATCTATCTATTTGAGTTATCTGATAAGGGAACCTATCTGCTTGTCACTATCTTTTCTAAGTTCTAACATGTTTTGTCACTATCTTTTCTAAGTTCTAACATGTAGACTGTATTTTGTTCAGGTTAATAAAACTAGGTTAGATGATCCTAATCTGACTAGGGTTGCTTAACTCATTTTTTTGCATTTTGCTTATTCCACCCTTTTTAATTGTTAATTTACAATGGACCAGTATTTAGATACAAGGTTACATTAATCCGGTTTAAGCTACATGTGTTTGGAAGTGTAAACCTGCTTCATGTTTTGGATGAATTTACCAAAAACGCTACCTCCTTTCATGCAGGTTTATTACATGGTAGACCCAAATAACAATGCACAACTGCTGAACTTCTCGGGATGTGGTAAAACCATGGTTCCTAAACTTGTTATTTAATTATTTTAGTTGTGCTTGTGCTAGGTAAACATGTTCTTGGATGCTATCTGATGTTTTGTATTGTATGTTTCTTTTTTGCTCCGGCTTTAGGGATGCTAATGTATCTTGTTTTGGTGATACGCTTATTACCGTGTACCTTATGAATTCATCTTGCATTTATGTGTTTCTAGGCAATTAAACTGTATCTGTGGCTGTTACTTTGTTTTGATGTACTTCAAATGATAAATATTGGTTTAATGTATGTTTCATTATTTTCTTCTGCATGCCAACATGCCAGCAGACTGAACCTTGCAGGCATGTTAGCTGCTATATTGACTGGTAGAAGGGTTAAGAGTAGTCAGTTGATCATTATCTGGCTGCAGCCACTATATGTGTCAAGCCTTGAATTGGCAGTGAGCCTTCCACATTGCTACCCGTGCGAAAAACCTTATTATATTGCAAAAGCCTACTTGTCTGATTGACCTAACATTTAGATACCTAGATATTTAATGTTCTGGTATTGTTTAAAGTATTCAAGTAAGTCTAACAGTACGCTTGTTTTAATCCAGGAAATACACTAAACTGCAACCATCCTGTTGTCATGGAGCTCATACTTGACAGCTTGAGACATTGGTATGGCAAAGCTTGCATGCTTCCTTTTCAGACACACAATGCAACTGCATTTTGCTTTGATGCATATTTCTGTTTTCATCTTTCTCATTTCTTTTGTCTTCAGTAACCTCATTATAGTCAATGCTCCGATGGCACCTGGTTTTACTTGTGTTCAAATCCCAGTCGATTGCTACCAAAGAAGCAAATTTGTATATGGAATTGAACTCTCAGGTCTATATGAAAAACCAAGATGTTGCTGATAGACTGAAATTAAAGAAAACCGCCTCTGTTTTACAGTACACACTGCACATATTAGTTCATCACTAGCAGATCATCTGGTTTGTGACAAGATATAGTTGATGGGGGCAACTTATGAATTATGATACAGGGAGGGCTGGCCTTCATGGCATAGAACATATGGCTTGAGTTGCTTGATCAATCGAGGTCAATAACATGCCCCAGTGCCGCAGCCTTTGATGAAAGAACTCACGAAGAAAAAACATTGATGGGATGCAACGATGTCCGCTTGAATCCTTTCGATTCTTGCATATGGCAGGAATTACAGAAATAATGGTGGAGGAACTCCCAATGCTAGGGTGGCATATAAGCTGTAACCCAGAGGTTCAAAGCTCACGGAGAACATTGTCTAACCCTAGAGCCTTCAGTAACATGGTTGTTCAGACTACTTTCGCTGTTGCAATCCGACCAAATGGAGCTTGGCTTGCCATCCATTCTTTTTTCCTCTCACTTGTTAGTACTCACGATGTCCAGCTAAGTTGTGGAAGCATCAGATATCATCCAATTTGCATGAAGTTTACAAAGTGGAGAGGCATCAGGTTGCAAAACTTCCCATGAAGTTTTGTATTGTCAACCTTGCATTGAGTGACATCACTAGGGATGTCCTCATCAGATTATATATGCACTGCCAAGTCCTATATTAAACTATCACTGCAAGGCAACCAAAAGATTAAGAACCTGCACTGTAGTAGTTCATTAATATTTTGATATAAAATTCGTCCAAAGTATTTCCTTATGATATCTTTTAAAAAAATCGTACAAAGTATTTTCTTATGATCTCTTTTAAAAATTTGTAATAATTTACGTGTGTTTTCTTATTTGCATTAATATTTCATGCTTCTAGGGTTCAGGAGTACCACATAGATGGTTTTCGGTTTGACCTTGCAAGTGTTCTTTGTCGTGGACCGGATGGCTGTCCTCTTGATGCTCCTCCACTCATCAGGGTAATTTATAGTTGCAGAATTGCATTGTTTAACTTTACATCAGATCTATCATTTTCCTCTTCTTAGCCAGGCAAATGAATTTTATTCGTATCATAAATGCACAAGCAATCAATTCTTACATAAACTACTAGGTATAAGTTAAATCTAGGGTTGACTGAATACAAATCGTGACTCAGTAGTGAATTCACATAAACAAATTGTGGATGTCAGCTTGAATTCTATGGATTTTACTACATTGCATATCGTACTTGCTCCTTCTCAGTTGTTTGCTGGGCACACATTTAGTGCAATCATGCAAAATTTCGACATTAGCTGTTGAATGAATGAACTACATTTACAGACCTTAGGGTCCTATGAATGTGTAACCTTATGAATGACCCCTTACACTTTGGAAAATTGTATGCGATGAATCCCACCTTTTCAAGACTCTAATTCTAGTCCATCAATCTCTGATTATTGACAGCTTACATCCGTGTTTTTGTAAAACTACCAGCCTATGATGTTTTTTTGGTGTTTTTGTATGATTGTTTATTGTTTTGGTCTCAGGAAATTGCCAAAGACTCTGTGTTATCTCGATGTAAGATCATTGCTGAACCTTGGGATTGTGGTGGCCTTTATCTAGTAGGGCGATTCCCTAACTGGGACAGGTAAGTTTCCACTACGACTGTATCTGTAACAGATAAGAATTGTTTGTTTGTATCCCTACTTATGTTTCATGGTTAGCACTAAACTGTTTTTACACTGTGATAGTAATATTACACGAACTGTCATTTTTTTAGACGATATAAAATATTCAGATGGTCATTCATAAATTACTCAACGACTGTAACGGTGTACTCCTTTTCGTATGAGATTGATGGTGGTTCTTGTTGTTGCCTGATTTGTTGCCAATATTTTCGAAGATATGGAGAGCCATGGAGACCCGTAATATATTCAATGTTATTGTAGATTGTTGCCTATATTTCTAAGATACAATCAAATGCTATTATGCTGTTTATTGTAGGTGGGCTGAATGGAATGGAAAGTACAGAGATGATATGCGAAGGTTCATCAAGGTATGTTTTGCACAAAGATGACCTGTTAAAACAAGTAGTACCTTGCCAAAAATGAATGCATTTTGGAATAATAAGGTGGCAGCCAGTCTTCTAATCCTGAATTCCTGATCATTACTGTTTCTTAAGCCAGATCTTTAGGTCAAGCCATTCACACCCGTTTTGTTGAGGTGAAATATTGAGGATCCTCTACCTTATATTTGCATCAACCAAAACCAAGCTAGAAATACAAATAAAATGCAGAAAGTTAAAAGGCCAGAACAGCCAAAATAGAGAAAGATTACAACAGAAGAACACAGAAATTTCAAGAATACACATGGCTTCTATGCCTGTTCGTTTTTATTGGCCCAATTCTTCATGGACTACTGTTGCCTTCACTTGCTCACACCTTCAATAGCATAATGCCTCAGTACTTCCATAACTAGATCATCAAAGGCCCTCAACATCAAGATCTATCCTTTTTAGCATTAATGGATTTTGACAACTTTAGCTCTGAATTTACAGTGCATTTTTGCAAATAAGCATTGTACTGATTACTTTGGTTATATATTTGACTTCAATCTTGTTTCTGCAAGCACTTAGCAATGATAGGACGTCGCTAATCAATTTGGAGTTTTCTCAGGGTGAGCCTGGTATGAAAGGGGTGTTGGCAACTCGTGTGTCTGGATCTGCTGATCTCTACCAGGTAATTTTCTTTACTCTTTCCTTGACTAGGTTGCTGTTTTATTGATCCGCCGAGGAACTTACTTGCTTGGTTATCTCATCCTTAAACACTTTCTTTTGGAGTTGTGTTTCGTTATCTTTTACAGTCTTTGTGCTTTAATGATTCCTGGGCTAAGCCTTAGTGTTGTTGAAACTATGCTCCTAATTTCTTAGCATCATCAGAGTACAGATTAATGCTCATCCTCGTTAATTTCTCATCGATCCATCAAAACATTTAATGGTATTGACTATACTCAGTTAGAGATGACATTTCAAGGTGTCAAATCCAGTTGTACCTGCACGGAGAGCCTGTGTATATAAGCTTTGAGACTCCTTATGGAAGATTTTGGATCACATGGTTCAAAACAGGGACATATGTGAAGTTAAGTTCCCCTCGTGTGATTTTTCTTGGCAGGTGAATAAGCGGAAGCCTTATCACGGTGTGAACTTTATAATCGCACATGATGGGTTTACCTTATGTGACCTTGTTTCATACAATTTAAAGGTAACTCGAGTATACCAACAGTATAAATTCAGGTTCCTTCCTATGCAAGTACTGGTATCTATGTTAATATGCTTTCTCTTTGACCAAAATTATAGCACAACGATGCTAATGGAGAAAGTGGACGCGATGGATGCAATGATAATTTTAGCTGGAACTGTGGTGTTGAAGGTACCATCTATACCCAATATCATGTATTGCTCTTCACATTGGAATTAGCAAGTGAGAATAGATGTTATTTCTGAAGATATTTGACTGAATTAGAGTATTATATAGTAATCAGGAGAATGAGGAAAATTATTCTTTTGTTGAAAACTTGTTCTGTACTAGTATGCTTGACAATTTGACGGAACTCAAAGACTACTCATAGTATTGAAGCTTCTATATCAAGATTAGACTGAATAACTGTACAAGTTAATAACTATAGAAGTGTGATAGTACCTTTTCAAATACAACCATGGAAGGTTATCATTTTTCTGAAGGAAAATAGTTGAACTTGTTTCACTTAACTCTAATGTAATGTGAATATTGACATATCCAATGTTATTAACAACTTATGGTATTGTTCACCTAACAGGAGAAACAAATGATTTGAATGTGTTAGCTCTGCGTTCAAGGCAAATGAAGAATTTCCACGTGGCATTAATGATTTCTCAAGTAAATATTACTGATCACTCCACAGTTTTTTTTTTTACATAGTATTGCATTTTGTATAAATAAGTACCATTTTGTGTAACAGGGTACCCCAATGATGTTGATGGGAGACGAATATGGTCATACACGTTATGGAAATAATAATAGTTACGGACATGATACCTGCATAAATAATTTCCAGTGGGGACAGGTTATATGATACTTTTGCTTTTCCATTACAAATGTGCTTTTACGGGTGTGCCAGATCTATATGCTAACTTGTTTCCCTCATGTTCGTGTTATATAGTTGAAAGAAAGAAGAAATGGCCATTTCAGGTTTTTCTCAGAGATGATCAAGTTTCGCCAGAACAACCCAATACTGAAACGGGATAGGTTTCTTAATAAGGTATGTTCAAATTGTACTGTTATTCTTGGAGTTGACTAGTTTATTGAAAATAACATTTTCTTCCTTCACTAAGAAACTGTTAGCTGTGTCTGTTGAGTATTTGCTAAGTATGTCATCTCCCCGGTCTCCAATTATGCATTAAACATTGGAGAAGACAGTTCCTAGTTTTTGTAGGATGCAATGCTTGGTTTAGTTGTTCTTGCGAAGGTATTCACTGCATTGTGATCTTTCTTTGTTGTAGAATGATGTCACCTGGCACGAGAATTGTTGGGATAACATGGAAAGCAAATTCTTGGCATTCACGTAAGGAAGTTTGTTTATCAGTTTTGGTTATGTACTTCATTTTGACTATGTGAAAGTATTGTTGTAGTTTGGCTGCAACAAATTCTTGTTTTCTGAACGGTTCTTTTGGCATTTTAATGTAGGATACATGACGAAAATTCTGGTGGAGATATCTATGTGGCATTCAATGCCCATGACTATTTTGTGGATGCTGTAATTCCCCCAGCACCTCATCTTAAACGCTGGAACCGTGTGGTATGTATACTTTCTTGCCTTGTTAAACTTTTGAAACTCGGTTGTCCTTGCATAGTCAAACTCTAATCATGTAATAGTACTGTCTGTAGTTCCTCCTGTTCTACTACAGCTATCTCTTGGACAAATCTACCAATATTTTTTTCACAATCTTTTCCAAGAGAGACTAGATTTTCGCAAATTTGAAAGCAAGAGGCTTGGTTCTGAACTTGCTACAAGTGGAGTGTGATAATTAGCCTGAAACTGCTATTGTGGTTCTATGCAGGTGGATACTAACCTGGAATCACCAAATGATATTGTACCGGAAGGGGCGCCGTTTACTGGATCAGGGTACAGGATTGCTCCGTACTCTTCCATCCTGCTCAAAGCAACCCCATAGATTGGATTAGAGTAGTCAGTCAAGCATCAGAATAATGTCAGCTCCGCTCATTTTTGTGAGCTGTTAGCTGATCTCACTTTCCGAGATTTTGACAAACTTCGAGCTGGGAGTCGGGCGCATCTCTGTGAAAATCGACCGGCGGGGAGCTAGTGGCAACTGGTATATAAGGCTTTGTCTAATAATGACACACGCAGATGACACCTTTCTTTCCACAAATAAGAAGCATGAAGAGCATGTGTAGACTGAAGCTGCTAGCCATTTAGTTGTGATAAGAAGCTTGAGGGAACCTAGTCCATAGGTGTATGTTCTTTCATTCTTCGTATGACCTGTGAATTCTCTACCAAACTCTTGTTTCTATAATAATGCGGCATGGGGAAATGCCATCCTTTACAACTTATTTGTGTTTTTATGGCACAACAAACAGTCCCGTAATGGAACATATGATGAATGCGTGGCTGCAAAAAGATATCGTTTTGTCATTATGGACCAAATTCAGTTCTGTAATATTCCTACTTTGAACTAACATACCCCGTGCGAGTTCTTGCGTGTAGCGATCATGACATACCGCGTCGTGCCCATCGCCATACTGACATGCTCATGGTGCACTGGACTGACCGTGACGGCGGCTGGTGCGGAGAAAATCTCTACATACATGCGCAGCGTGAGAAATGGTACAGCTTCCGAAACAGGAATCGGCGGGTAGCAAATCATCACTGGCATTGCTGGGGCCAGGAGCCCCAGCGGTGCTCGGACTTGAAGCTGGCATGTGGTCGAGTCCTCATGTCCATCTCACCTGAGGCGGCCGGCCAGCTCCTCCCATCACGGCCGGCCAGGTAATCCTCAAATCATTGGCGGCCACCTAACAATCCATTAGCTTCCAGACGGAAGGAAAGGAAATGGGACGAAAAATGAAGCTAGGTGATCAGTGCCTTTAGCTGAAGAGAACCTAGCTGTCGTGTTAGGGGGTCCAGATCTTCTTAAGGCTGTGGGGGCATATGCTTTGCGAGCGGTGGCTGTCTTCCTGATTTTGCTCATCTAGTATTTTTTTTTGTGAGCGGTTGCTTTGCTAGTAGTACCAACCGCCTCTAAACCTATGGATGGTGGAATTTCGGAAGTTTTTTTTGGGGAAATTCCCAATCATTCGGTTGATGACCCATGAACCACTGTAGTGTAGTATAACGATGTCGAGCTGGTTCCTCGCTCACTTTTTTAAGGAAAAAAAAAGGTTTCCGAGGAGGAATTATGCGGTGGTCTTGCAACCGACTAGTAAAGACAGCCAATTCGGAACACAGGGAATTATGCGGTAGTTTTTTTTTACCCGCAAAAAAAAACTATGCAAGAAATCGGCAAGGAAATACATGTTCAGTTTCACCTGATATTTGATCTGCTACAATACCAGATTCGTATGTGAATCGTGTGTGCCTTTGTAAATGCTTTTAGTGGGAAAAAAAAGCCTAGTTGCCCACTGGTCTTTTGTGATGACCCCTCTCTAAAGTCTAACCTCCATGGATCACAAGGCATCTCCAGTTACTCACTGTACAGCACTACGTACTTCATGGGCGTACAGGCCACGGGAAGACGACCTGCGATTTTCCAGCCAAAGTTTGTGGCCGTCACGTAGCAAACTCGATGGGCACCACGTAGTCGGTTTCACTCGGAAGGTGGAGGGGGGCCTGTCTCTGCTTAGTTGGCACGTCGGCGTCACGTACTAGCTCTGTACACCGCCGCTGCTGGTTGGCCGGCTGGAATCTTCCACCCTGGCCACAGCCCATGCATGCAGTTTGATCGAACCAACATATATATTTCTGGCACATTGTTGGCCATTCTTAAATGGGATCGGATCAGATGTCATTCCCCGGATAATGTTTCGGCCAGTATTAGGATTATCTTCTGGGCAAATGACACCATCGTCATTTAGAATGGTCAATGCTTTCGCGATGCAGGGAGATTTGTCTGATTTAGCACTAAATCAAACGTGAAATCGCAATAAATGTTGTAGGGCATTGCAATTCGGCCATATTCCAGTTGGAAAAACCCTTCAAATTACTTCAAGACGGTAGACAGGGACCTCCTTTTGGCGCTTTGGATTTGATATCCACTGTCATGACCGCACTTCTCCACATGGTTGTTAGGACGAACCAGACAAAGCGCATCGCATGCATTTGTGTGTATCCTCTTTGGTTCAGGAAGATGAACGTTGGCGTGGAGCGTCGGGTTTTGGAAGGTACCTCCTTCCAGTTAGGTCGGAAATCTCTGGATTTATCTTACGGAACAAGATGGACGTTGCGGAAGGAACGGCAGCATATTAGGTTTCGGCAAGGTTTGGCGCCATTAGGTACGTCCCATGGACCAAATCGAGCAATGTGGACGAGTGGAGCTTTAGGTTTTCGATGAAAGGGTTGTGAGTTGTGACCCACTGTCCGTCCAAAACTCCAAATAAACACATTTTCCCTAGGGGACCAAGAACGCTATCTTCTTCTAGAGAACATACCAGGGGGACCGAAGCTTGCAAGCCAGTCACTCGAGATGCGCATGTGTAAACGATGGACAATTCATAGTCCTCTTATATCGTGATTTGATCCTTATTTTGGTCTCTCTTAAACCCAAAAGTTTATTCGATGGAGAAATAACGCTGAGAGCGACACATCGTTTGCCTCTACGCGGCGGTTGAATATAGAATCAGGGACGGAGCACAACGTGCGCTCCATCAATTGATTAGCACCGAACCAATCATTTCTTTCATTAGCAACGTGCGCTCCATCAATTGATTATATACAGGCAACCGATCTTAGCTGGTTGATGATGCTAATCATGAAATGATCAAATAGAGCTCTATAAGAGGACTATTTGATACCGCCTTTCTATATATAAGTGGCCGCCAATGAATATTGTAGCAACGGCAGCTGCCTTTTTAGACCTGTATAAGCTTCTCTTTCTTCGAGTGGGCCAATCACCCCTTTGTGCGCTGCATATGCATGCGCGTATATATATTTGAAAACGCAGCAGAAAATAATGATGTTTTTTGCATTAGTATCCATGACCTATATACATCAAAGAATAGAGTGATACTACTTTATTTATTTATATCCACAAAAGAGAGTGAGGATTTACCCCTCCTAGGTTGGGCCCCTAGCACCGTCGTAGCTGGAGATTTGTTGAAGATTCGTGTAAAGTTTGTGCGGTCAAAGCCTCGTATACTTTTGCATTTTAACCCTCGAAAAATCTTGGATTTAAACCATAATCCACGTGGAGAGGATAAACTCCCAGGCTCCCAGCCGTACGTAGACCACCCGTCGCTCTTATCCTCCACCTACCCCCGAACACGCTCCCCTCCATCGCATCGCCATGCCTCCTCCTCCTCCCCGATAGCCGCCCACCGCCCACCACCTCCTCCTCCTACATGCCTCGCGCATCCGTCTCTCCCCATCCCGACCTCCTGCCCCGGCTATGAGGATTGCCGGCTCCAGCCAGATCTGGAGGATTGGACGCCTCTCCTTTTCCTTTATTTGTTCTTTTTTTTGCTCATTTTCCTTTCTTTTTTCTTTATGCTTTTGTATTTTTTGTTTGGAACCAGTTCTAGTTCATGCGATTTTGTATGAATCTTTGATGGATCTGTGATGGATCTTTCTTTTTTTTTTCTTCATGCTTTTGGACACGGATTTGAGTTCCTCCATTATTTTTTCCACTGTGAATCTTGTATGACACCACTGCGAATCTTGTATGCATTATCAAGTTTTTGTGTGGCACGAATCTGGGCGATGGGAGTACGATTTTTTTATATGTATGGTTCTTGTGTGAATCTTGATTCACTTGAAAAAATGCTAAGAATCTATAATAAAACATTGTTGGATCTAATACGAATCTTGTATGTGTCAAGATTTATATCTTTTATGGTTCTTTCAAGTTACAGTGAAATTTCTTACATGTTTTTTGTGAACCATGTATGAAACAGATATGTTTTGAGCTGTAGAAAAGCAAGCTCATGATCATATATGAAGCATGTATTCTCTCTGTATAAAGACCGTGTATAAAGAAAACCTTACGGGTTAATTGGATTTTACGTTGAGCCGGACCGTGTATGAATAGTGTATAAAGCATGCATTCTCTCTGTATAAAGACCGGTGCGTCGGTTTCTACTTGTGAATATATTCAATTGTGAATCTTGTATAAAAACTTATGTATCGTGTATGAAGCATGTATGGAACATGTGATATAGATTGCATTTATTAATAAATGTACTGTTAAAATCTATATTGTTAAATAAATAGTATGATAAAAATTATTTTAAATTTGTATGATAATTGCTTCAATCCCTAATGAAACGTCCATACTTTCATAGAAATAATCCAAGAATATTATTCCGGAAATATCCTATATGAATATGAATATTATTCCTGTGAATCTTGAATGAATATTATTCCTAAAATATCCTAGAATATTATTCCTATGAATCTTGGATGAATATTATTCCTGAATATATCCAAGAATATTATTCCTGAAATATTCTAGTATGTATCCTATATGAATATTATTGCCTATGAATCTTGAATGAATCTGTGTTGGAAGGTTTCAAATATTTGGAAAATATCCATACTTTCGTAGAAATAATCCAAGAATATTCAACCTGCATATTGGCATGTTTCATTTTCAGAATAAAAAATGTACATAAAAATTGTTGATTATCCCTGAAATTTTGCGAGAAAAAATGAGGTGAAAAAGAAACAGACATTATGCATGTATTCTGTGAAAAATTATATGAATATCTCTTGGCAGAAATAAGTTTGTAAAACGTGTGAATCTTGTATGAAACTTCTGAATCTAGGATGAAACAAAATAAGAGTGTCTAAATATTGTTAAATAAATAGTAGAAAAATAAAAATTATCAACAGAGATTGTTGAAAAAATAAATTATGCATGTTTCATTTTCAGAATTTGAAATGTACACAAAAAATTGTTGAATATTCCTGAGATTGTACGAGAAAAAATAAGGTGAAAAAGAAACAGGAACGTGTAGAAAACTATCGATTGTGAGGAGACAAACAAGCGACAAAAAATTTAGAATATCCAAAAACGTTAGGGGTTAGATAGAAAAACTGTAGCAGACCTAAGAGATGAGGTGAGAGGGTTATTTTGTAAAACGCATAGCACGAATCTCCAACAAACGGAGAGCAGAGATGGTGCCAGGGGCCCCTCCTACGGGGGGAATTGCATTGTCCCACAAAAGATGAGAACCGTGTTTTGAAGGGTGGAGCCTTGTAGACATGACTGCCAACCAGCACTTGATGTTTAACATCATGTTCATAGATGGGGGAGCCTGGCTAACGATCTCGCGATCTATGTGGCCCGTGCTCTGTTCCTCGTGATGGATATCTAACTTGTTTTCACGTCAAAGCTCTAGGCACAGTGAAAGGTAATTTTGCTCTTAGTACTATTTTTTTTGGTTTTGATGAAGACATGTTAAAGGAACTAATGAGGCTCAACTTTCTAGTTCCATTTGTTTGAGCGTCATGGATCGATACCCCCGCCCCACCACCACCACCAGAGTGAAAAGACTATAGTAAGCGAAAAGATGAAGTTGCCTTTTTCATTTATTGAGTATAGAGATCCCACACTATTAAGAGGGGATGAAGAGTGGTAAGTACTTGCTCAAGTTCTTTTCCTCACCATATTACCTTCCCATCTATAGAAAAATCCTTCCGAAGACATGCCAAAGAACAAAACACAACAAGCTAAAATGTTGTTTTGTTTCGCCAAACGTACCGTCTGGCTACTTAGAATCATGTTGTTGGTTGCCAGACATGGGTAGGGCCATGTCCAACGACCTTTGGTTACTCCCACGACCGGTGTTGGGGTTTTGATTCCTGACAATAGATTTGTAGGTGATAGGGGGTTTGGGGTCACGATTTGAGGGGACAACAACCTCAAAGAACACAATATTTATACATGTTTAGACCCTCGGGGTGTACTCAGTGAAAAGACCTACTCCCCGTGTGGTTTGTATAAACGAGCGTGTGAGGTTCTCAATAGGTTACAAAGGTGGTGGCTGGCTAAAAATCTAGCCGGCCAGCTAAGTTCTCCTTTCCTAAGGGAGAAGACTTGGTGAAAAATACGGTGAATTGTGCTAGCTATAATAGCCTAAGGATGAACTACTTATGGACTACTACTCTGGCGAGATCCTCTCGTCTGAGTTCTTTGTGGATTGCTTGAAGTTGGCGTATGTTGGTGAGGGTGTGTTGCTTCTGGTCAGGTGTATCTGTGTGCTTATGATTGCTCTCCCTTCTATGGATGGCTTGGTCCTTATATAGCCCTGTCCAGGGACATTAGGGCATGGCCAAGGTGTTGCCACCGTCTTGATGTGACCTGAGCGAGGTCAGACACCGTTGTTTCATCTAGCTGCTCGTCAGTGCGTTGTCCGCGCACCATGATACTGTAGTAGGGTCATACTGGAATTTCCTGTCCACGAGAATGACCCTTTGTAGCCACGAAACCTTTTGTAGCCGCCGCCACCATCGTCCCTAGATCGGGGGGAGGGATCTGAAGTTCTTCCCGGCACCCTGCCGGAGGGGATATTATCCCGGAGGCCTTCTTCTCCGGTATGAAGCGTGAGTAGTTCCACCTTGGACTACGGGTCCATGTAGTAGCTAGATGGTTGTATCTCCTCCTTGTGATTTTATGTGTAGATCTTGTGAGCTTCGTTCATGATCAAGATCTCATCTATTTGTAATCATGCATGTTGTGTTTGCGGGGATCCGATGGATATTGAGATTACTATGTCAGATTGATTAATGGTTATGTATATTTGATACTATCATGTCTGTGTTATTTGTGATCTTGCATGCTCTCCATTGTTAGTAGTTATCTTGGCCAAGTAGTTGCTAGTGACTCCAAGAGGGGGTATTTATGCTCGATAGTGGGTTCATGCCTCTAGTTTCCAAAGGAAGTGACATAAATCTCTTCGGTGTAGATGTGTTGTTGCCCCTAGGGAGAAAACAACGGTCTCTTGTTCATAGAATAAGTGGATTGTTTACCTTACACACTTTGCTTAAAGCAGTTGTCTGTTGCTTGCAACTTAATACTGGAGGGGGTTCGGATGATAACCTGAAGGTGTACTTCTAGTCATAGATGCAGTTGGATGGCGGTCTATGTATATTGTTGTATTGCCTAATCAAATCTTATAGGATCTTTTTGTCTAGTATTACATTGTTATGCCATGCTCAGTTCCTGTCAATTGCCCTGTTGTAATTTGTTTACCCTTTATGCCATGTTGTTTATCTAAGGAGAGCACCTCTAGTGAACCATGAACCCCGGTCAAATCTTTACCATTGATACATCCTCCACTATTACCTGTTTACTTGCTGCAAACCATTACCTTCCACACCATACGTTTTATCCTTTGTTACAACAACCGGTGAGATTGACAACCTCACTGTTAGTTGGGGCAAAATCTTGAGTTTGTGTTGTGCAGGTTTCCATGTTGGTTGCAACACCTGTGTGACGTTTCCTTCCTCCTAGTGGTTCGATAACCTCGGTTCCTTACTGAGGGAAGACTTGTTGTTGTGCTGCTTCACACCTTGCTCTTGGGGTTCCCAACAGGCTCCACATCAACTGAGCCATTATTGCGGCATGTAGGGGTGTGCCAAATGATGGTGATGTGAAGTATTATCGACCTTCTCAACTATCATGGCCCACTCTCTAAGTGGATAATTTCTAGGGGAATGAACCTAACTCCGCTCTAGCTGGTCTTCCCCCGAGCCAGCATGAGGAAATAGTGCTTGACCGACCTACATTTTTTAGCCAAGCTAAGGAGGTAACATTTTGCCTACGACTTAACCGTTGAGTCAGGATTCAATCCTAGTCGGCATGCTAATCTTCATTGTTCTTGGGATACCCCATATCCTAGGACCCCATCAGTCAGACTGTTAGGTGCCTGTAATAGAGGTCGCTTGCCCAAGGTGTCGGGCACTGGCTGCATGCACATTGCTTGCCCTATGTCCAGTGAATTTTACTTATTTTTGCACCAAAGACTAGCCTTACCTAGCATCAGACTGCCTGACCCCTTAAGTCTGGATTGCCCACCCTATTAAGTTCCCTGAAATTATTACTTTTTAGCCCCCATATAAGCCTTTACCCTTTCAAGGGTTAGATCAGCTATTCAATTCCCATATCATATTTGATATTCCAAGCTCCTCACACACTCTCCCACCTTAATTATTTGATTCCTTGAGAGATTTGTGAAGGATTTGAGAGAAGAGATAATAATTTGACCAATCAACTTTTTGTTGAGCAAGTGCCAAGCTTTCCCCTTGGATCATGTTACTCTTGAAGTTTGAGGGCCCTCTCTAAGGCTTCCACTAGTGGTTGAGATCCTAGTTTGTGGAGGAGGCTTAGGGATAATAATTGAGCCTTCAGAGTGATTCTGGTGTCCTGTATGGTAACCCACACCTTAACTTCCCCTGGACAAGTGAACATCGAGATTTCTATCCTAGCTCATTTACATTTGTGATAGCCTTCACACTTGAAGTACCAATTCCACTTTATAGGTTGTTTAGTTTCAATTGCATTAGACCCACTTTCTTTATTAGCAATTCCCAATATTGAAAAGAAAAGAATAGATTTGTAGAAACCTATTAACTCCCTCTAGGTTATCCATCTCGATCCTTCATATAAGAATTTGCATGATCTTTATAGGGTGAACTTGATGACTTGAGTTTAACGTTATGCAGATGTTGTTATTATTTTCTACCACTTGGTGAGAACAAGATATCTTAGTATCCTCTGGATTCCCATGTTTTGACAAGCATATGGGGACTTCACAACAACTTTTCCAAGTGCTCGGTCCCACTCATCAGATATTCAAGTGCATTGGCAAGGAGGGGTTATCAGGATGGCGCAGTTCATAGTTCAATAGAAAAACCTAGTTTAGGAATGATCAAATATCACAAAACCACAACTAATGTGATTAGGGTTTCACAAAACCATAATCAAAAGAAATTTATTAAAACCCAATTTTATTTGGGTTCTCATAGTTTGGTCAGTTTGACACTGATCCTACAATCGACATCTTAGGTTCCACATGTCAGAGGAGCTAGTTCTTTCCCTTTTTTCCTACACGCAAAATAAGGACTCAACTGTACAAGTTTTCCTACATCTTTTTTAACTTCAGAACACAATTCAATTAAAAACATAACCATTTTAATAAATGTAGAAAGCTTTTCCTAGATAGGAAAGTAGAGTAGGCACACATGATCCATAAAAGGTAAAAGGCGTGTTTGGTTGCCTGCAGAAAAATTTGCGCTCCATGGGACGTGGCCCCAGGGGAAACAATGTGGTTTGGGACATGTTGTGCAGCCCGTTAGAATCTATGGATCGCATTTCAGGCAACACTGATGCAACTTGATTGGTTGCCTGCAAGGTCTATAGCGATGGTGTTTGTGTCTTTGGTTGTCTGCGTAGTGATGTTGCTCTCACCTCTTCTCAACATGATAATCTTACCTCCTAAATCACCACGATTGCAAATTAACTCATAATCGTTATGTTTATGAGCCTCAAAACAAAAAAGTAGTAACATGAACGTTGTGGAGAACATCAAGCTAAAACTAGTATTCAAAGGAAATTGAAATGGTCGAATGTGTGTCATGAATTTGTCGAAACCGTTCTACAAATGGTTCAAGCATGAACATGAAATAGAAGATTTGTAGATACCAAAATCCATAATCAATTGCCAGAATTGAATCATATCATCACTGTACATAATTCTTTTTGTATCATGTTGCAAACCGTTGGTCAAAATACACTAAGGATCATGAGAGAGAGGTAGATATACCTACAAATATCAAATTTCGGAAGAGAGCATGTAGAGAGAGAACATAAATATTGGAGAAATTAAGAACTTGGAACTATTCGTCTATGAATCTCAAAACATAAAATTAACAAGAGATTTGTGTGAAACGACGAGATGAAGCTAATCCTTAAAGTAAATTTCAAACAGTCGACCGTGTGTGATTTGACAAAATTCATCTAAACAAGATCTGAACATGAACATCAAATTGAGAAGATACATCTAACGAAACTCAAAATTGATTTCTGAAATGGAATCATCATCAATGCACATGTTTTTCATGTTGGCCTGATCATGAATCGAAGCATGGTTGTTTAGATAAAAAGAGGTATACATAGAACACATGTGGTGATCAACTAGGTTTAGGAGCCAATTAGAACATATTCACATTAGAGGCTTGCATCCAGAGTGCATCGCTGGGGAAGCCACATTCTTCAAAAGGCCAGCAAGCCCAGGAGAAACGCTTGATTCGAGGTTCCCCTGCAACCAGGGCCAGAGGTTCTTTAAAGCACGCGCGGTCCTCTTAACGTGAAGATGCTATATGCAACCAATCAACCCGTTGTTTTCAGGCTACCAAACACCTCCAAGATGTATATGCAATTTTTTTGATCAGACTCATTCCATGAGCAAACGATTGAAGGAAATTCTCTTGAGCAACTAAATAAAGTCCTAGCCCATTTGTTCTCTTATTGAGTTAGCTAATTCATTTCCTTTCTATCTTTGGATTTGATTTGGCATTATTCATAAAAATTTATTGAATAAATTATTTGTGTAGTTGTTTTGATTTTTAAATAAAATCAAAATGCAATTGATTTTTCCCAAAAGGTATGAGAACTATGAAATAATACTAGTTTATTTCATTAAATGTAGTGAATTAACAACATATTTTCATTTTTATAATGTTTGTTTTTGAACAAAAATTACCAAAAGTAAAAAAAACATGAAACGGTTCGGTTCAAAACCGATCTATACGGAAAAAAGAGAGAATCGTTTCCTATGCCATGTGACACCTGACTAGTGTACTCAGATTGTTAGAAACCATGTCTAAGTGACTAATTCTATAAAAGTATCTACCCTAACTGCTTAAAAAAAGTACTTACCCTAACTTTTTTAAATGCACCAAGACACAATCTGGTCAAATAGACAAATACACTGAACACAGAACCTTTGGGTTTTGTCGACCTTTTTTTTAAGTCAATGCTAAAATATACTCCCTCCATTCAGAAATATAAGACGTTTTAACTTTGTGAAATGAATGTATCTATACTTTTTTAGTGTATCGTTAGTAGAGATTTAGAGTGAATCGATACACTAAAAAACGTCTAAATGAATCTATACACTAAAAAAAGTGTAAATACATTTATTTTACAAAGCTAAAATATCTTATATTTTTAAACAGAGGGAGTAGAAAGAAAACATGGACACACTTTGCGAACAACAAAAAGCATAATTGCGCAAGAACGAACATGTAGAGAAACTAAGCTCAACAACGACCAAATTATGCGTGAAACAAAAGAAAACTAATGGATATTTACCATACTTTTCATTGTCATAGCTACTTTTCTGGAAATCTTTTTACGAAATGCAACCGATCTATTAATAATCATCAACAGTAGTACAAAGAATCCAATAACTAACAAAAATCCCAAATAGGCCCTCAAACCTCCTAACGACGACTACACACTAGCACAAGCCAAAGACGCACCGCCGTCCTTACCCCTCCATCACCGGAGCCGAGCAAACCATGTCGTAATAGAACTTTTTGTAGTAGACAAATGAAAAATCATCATGATAAGGCCCCACAGGACTAACACACCAGAGCAGTAACCACCACTGAAGATGACAACAGCAGATCAGAAGGGACTGATCTCAAACAACACCAACGAGATCCATCGCACATACGACTCCACCCGTCCTCCGTCGGTGCTAGACGCACCACCGTAGTGAGGATAGGACGGGGAAGACCTTATTCCGACTTCAGGATGCAGTCGCCGTCTCAACATTCCGAAGAAGACAATAAAAAGCTAAACAAAAAACATAAACCCTCTTTCCAACAAGAGACCGTGGTCCATCACACCTCCAAGATCCCAAGGCCGGTGAGGCGGGCGGCATCCGGCGAGGGATGGAACTATATGAGCATGTACCGGCCCGTCGGCCCGACTTCGGAAAAAGCCCCGAACTGGGCTTGAGATTTGTGGCCGGTGGGTGCAGGCTGGCTTAGCCAAGAGAAATGCTAAATAAGGAAAGGCCCGACCGTCTTGAGAATTTACAGTGTCGGTAGGGCTTGGGAGTTTTAGGCCGACAGTAGGGCTGTGCCCGAACCTAGGATTTATGCGGACGGGTTTTGTCAGGCCCGGCCCGAGTCTGGCCCAGCCCGGAACATGCCCAGGTATAGATGGAACCCTAGATGGGTTTAGCTTGCTCCCGTATTGTCATAGCTGTTTTGCAAGAGAATTTGTGGGTACATCTTGCCAAGTGAAGAAAACAAAATTAGGCAAGAGCAAACATGTAGAGAAACCCAGGTCACCACCGACCAGCATTACGGGGCTGTTTGGTTTAGAGGATGTCATTTAGGGGACGAGGATATCCCCAACCAGCTGGTTAGGGGTAGCCATTTTTTCTGTTTGGCTAAAGTGAGATAAAAAGTGGTTAGGGATAGCCACTCAAAAAGTAGAGGATAAATGAATAAGAAAACGTTTTGGAGGAGCTAACCAAAAGTGGTTGAGCTCATCCAGCTCTTTTTGTGGGATATGCTCAACCACAATTTTGAGCCAAAAGTGGTTATCCATATCCCCTCCACCCTCTAAACCAAACACTGGATAACCATAAAAAAAGTGGATATCCCTTGTCATCCACTGGATAGCCACTGAACCAAACAGCCCCTACGTACGCGTGAAACAAAAATGGAAAATCACAAATACTTGTCATACTACCAGTTTTGCAAGAGAATTTGTGTGAAAATATATTTTACCCAGCTGTCCACGCGACATTTTTAAAAACTTGCCGTTCAGAGGTCAGAGAAAGAATCGAGGCTTCCGAACCAACAGGCTGTAACAGAGGCGCATCGTGGCCGTTAGACACAGATCCGACAGCCGCTCTGCACAAACAAATATCACTAAGCCCCCTGATACTAGTTGTAATTCCGAACCGTAATCCCGTCCTCTGCCCCTTTATAACCTCGGTCGCCAATACCGTCTCGGACACCATTACAGTACAGCACCACCTCAAGCAAGCAAGGCTCACACACCCAAAGCACAAGCTCCTCCTCTCAGACACACTCGCTCCAATGGCGCGCATCCAGCTCGTGGCTCTGGCCCTGACCATGCTCTTCGCCGCCACCGCGGCTCAGGCCCCGGCGGCCACCCCGACGCCCGCCCCCATGTCCCCGCCTCCCATGTCCCCGCCTCCGATGATGCCGCCACCGACCCCGGCGCCGATCTCTCCTCCCCCTGCCGTGGCCCCCGCCACCCCTCCCCCGGCGCCTGCTCCCATGGCACCAGCTCCCGCCCCCGTGGTCCCTGCTCCGGCTCCCATGGCCATGGCCCCCACTCCCGAGATGAGCTCGCCGCCGGCCCCGTCGCCCATGGGCCCTGCCCCTGGCCCGTCCGGCAGCGACATGCCCCCTCCCCCCAGCGCCGCCACCGGCGTCCACCCCGCCGCCGCGTGGGTCGCCACCGCCGCCGTGGCCGCCGCCGCCGCCTTCTACTGATGAGCAGAGACCCGCAGATCGGCTGCCGCTGCGACCTGCGATATACGTATTTAATTTATTATCCGTCCGTTCGAGGGACTCATTTATTCTCCTTTTGTGCTGAGTTGTTATTCTTCTTCTTCTTCTTCTTCTTTTGTTTTCTCTTTTCTTACTACTACTTGGATTCCATTCGGCTTCGATTCATCGGTCAGTGATCAGTAGGACACTCTCGTGTTGTGTTTGTGGGTGCGTGGCGTTGTACTTGGACAGATTGGTTGGCTGTTGGTGGTGTTCTCCATTGTATGTACAATCCCCCCGGTTAATTTCTTTGTCTCGCTCGTATGTTGTTGTATCATCCGTCTGTACTTGCAGCTCCGTCGAGTAGCTATCTATCTTCAGCTCTGTGTTGTCCAGCGGATCAGATCTCGAACAGCTTACGCATGTTTATGTAGGCAGCTCGCAGCAGATGCTCGTGCTCGTTCGTACATCGCGGCCCAGCGCGTGTACGATCGATCGAGCGAGCGCGGTCGTATGATCCAGTGAGACGAGTGGATCTGGGCGCAGCAGGGCGAGGCACAGTGGCTCCCCAGATCTGGTCTCCTTTAAAAAATCTTTATTTACACGCTCGCTCCAACGGCATCTCGAGGCTGCGAAGGAATTCCTTTTCTTTGGCTCTTCCTCCCTTTGGTAACTCGGATCGAGGAGGCCAGGCCAGCTGGTGGGGGTGCAGGAGGGAGCATCCGTAGAATACGCCAGTGGGTCGGTGGGGAACGATCATCGACGATGGCGAAATGTCGAGGGGCGGTAGGGTGGGGCTGTCGAGTGGCACCACGTGCCTTGCTACTTGCTACCGGCTGGCTGGCTGGCAGCACGGGTGCCCGCGCGCGCCGGCTTGCGGCGCCGATCGATCGATCGGGGCAGGGAAAAACCGATCTGCTGCCTGCCGCGGCAGCACGAGCAGACGCCGGCGCCGCCGTACGGACGCGACGGCGCGTCATCTGCGGCAGGGTACGGCGAGCCAGGGCGGCCGTGCGTCGCTGGCCGCCCTGCCCGTCCGGTAGCCCGTCGCTGGCTGGCGGCGATCGGTCGGTCGTCTCGCAATGAATTGTGGTGGTTTTCCTAACCAACCACCGAGAAGGAACTTGCGGTGCGCAGCTCATCAGGATGCCGGACCGAAAGGCAGATTCGGTGGAACGGGACACCGCAGAAAGGATGGTAGTAGTAGTAGGTCCCCGTGACTTTCGATCTCCATCATCGTAGCGGCCTATTTCTCGCAGTGCTGTCTTAGGCCCTTTTTAGGCAGCCGCCCTTTGACAATTATCATCACAGGAGGCGATCATCATCGCAGGAATCCCATTCCCTTCCGCCCGCGGGAAAATACCTTCTCAGGATTAAGGTTACGAGAGCATCACAAGTTTTCGGCCTGGTTATGTCTAGTTTTTCGCTAATTTTTTTTAAACAATACATTTTTTTATTGAATTGCACAAATAATACACAAAACGGACAAATTGCAAATCTGTTGGTCGCCGTTCGGCCGACGGCGTTTCGTCCGTCGCGCCGTCCGTTCAACGAACGACACGCTGTCTTCGTCCGTTGAACGGACGACACACTCTGCTGGGTTTGCAAGGTGTGTCGTCCGTTGAACGGACGAATGCAGCGTGTCATCCGTTGAACGGATGAAGGCAGTGTTTCGGTTGAACGACGAAGGCAGTGTTTCGTCTGTTGAACGGCCGACCGACCAACAGATTTGCAATTTGTCCGTTTTGTGTATTATTTGTGAAATTGAATAAAAAAATGTATTATTTAAAAAAAATTAGCTAGTTTTTCACTCTCGTACCCACCGGAGTTGCCGGAACGCCTGTTTTCATTGAAATTCGGCTCAAGTTCGTCTAGATTTTGGTATAGTTCGGCATACAATGAATACAAAATATTTTAAGACCAAAGTTCGGCGAATTTTAAACATAGTTCAACGTAAATGAAAACATAGTTCGGCCAGAAGTGAAAATACAATATTTCGGCCAAGTTCGGCCTAGTTCATGGTGGACATTTACAACGTGTTGCCCCTGCGTATCCATAGGTGCTCAACAAGATTATCCTGTAGCTGTTGATGCATCGCCGGATCTCGGATCTCTTGACGCATGACGATGAATGCAACCCAGGTTGGAGGCGCCTGATGATCAGGCTAGGCAAGAGGACCTTGTCTGTAGTATGACTCGCCCTCCTCGGGCAAACTCACTGGATCCTTCCTCTCATCCTCAATGATCATTTTGTGACACACAGTTCATCACTTTCCACATCTGATCTTTCGATTAGGTCATAGCATCCAATCTATGCTTCCAAGCATACTAGGAAATCCTCTACTTTCATTGACTGCGAGGATCCGAGCAGTGTCTTCAACAGTGGGTGATCTCAAGCATCGTTCCCGAATCGCAATCAACGCCTGCAGAACACTGCAAGCAATCAATGGCGATGGAATCGGCGATGCGGAGATAGTCATCGATCCTTTGTCACCGGCTCCATATGCAAGCAACCTCATCGCCACGGTGCGCAAGCGAGGAAAACCCAACCAAGCCGATCACGATCCTTCTTGCAAAGAAATAGGGTCAAACTCCGGATGGCATGCGATCTTGAGGAAGAGCTCGGCTTATCACGAAGCGGCGAAACACGTCCTCTCCATGGAGTGGCTGGTCGAAGAGTCGGCGTACAACATGCGATATCCCTATCCTTTGTCTCGCTTGCACTTTGGCGACTGGCGCAACCACCACGCCGGCTTCGCCATCTGCATATCTGATTAGGCGGCGATGCGAGATCTCAAGTGCTCTTCGCTTGGCGACCTCGACGCCCTCCTCTCTAGCGATGCGAGCATCTCCTTGTCGTCGGAGTCCATGGTGAGTATCTCGTCCTCGTCGGTGTCCATGGCGAGTATCTCGTCGTTGTCGGAGTCCATGGCCGAATCCGGCCAAATGTTGAACACTTGGCAGGCGTGGTGGTGGGAGCACACAGCGAAGCAGAGCTACGGTGAAGTTCGGTCGGCGAAAGCAGCCGTGGAGAGGGCGTGGAGGTGGACGGCAGCTACGACGAGCGTATCTAGTGGCGTGGGTATGTCTCGGCGTGGGGAGCTCCGCCGGCAAAGTCATGACGACAGAGAGCGCTGGGAGCTCTTCGCCGCAGTCTGGGCGAGTAGAGTGTGGGAATGGGACTGTCTCGCCGACAAAGCTGGCCCACGCCTTTTTTCGTGGCGTCCGGCGTCCCCAGGACGTATCCGGAACCTAGGTTTGGCCTGAGTATGCCGGACCAAAATACGCCGAAATACGGACAAAAACAAGTCCCTAAGTACGCGACTTGGCCAATTTTTGCATCTGAACCTAATTTCGACGTCCGGATCGGTATCCTGGTTAGGCGAGCGGAGATACTCTGGTGCCCAGACATTTCCGGCCTGCCTGCCTTTCGATGATCCTCCTCCGCTCCGCCTAAACACCGTCCGTCCACCATTGCAGCTTTGGAGCTGGAAAGGAAGCTACGCGGGAACCCACCCCTCTTTCCGCTTTTCCGCGTGGGGGACAAAAGAGGAAAATCAACAAATAAAGGAAGGCCCACTCGCTCGCTCGGGGAATTGGCTTTTCTGCAAATCTGGTGCGGCGAGGGAGGAGCACTTCGTTCACCGGAGCGAGCTGGGGGGTTTCCGCGGCGTGTAGGCCTCGCTTGCTCTGTTTCAGTGGAACACGCCTGTCGTTTTGATGTCTTGTCGTGATAAAGAAAATCCCAGGACCCTAGCCGTGCTCCGTTGTGTTAAACCGGTGTTACTCGGGGGCCTCGGGCCCGCTTGCCAGTCGGCTGCTGCGGTGGGTCCAACCCAGCATGTGTGCTCTGTGATGCGAAATGGGCCGAATTAGGGGCATCCAAGGTGGTACTACTACTTAAACCGCTTTGATTAGCTTCGCTGATTGAGCTTTCATTCCGATGGTGCTGAGTCGAAGTACGGGCAACTGAGAGTGATTATTTTCAGGTGTCAGGCCGTGATGTCCCCAATTATTCAGGTTCAATTTTCGTCCGTCTAAGAAGAGACTAGCGTGTTTTGTTTCATATATGGAGCGAGGGCTATACATACCCTTTCTTGCATTTTCATAACTCGTGGAATTCTTTCAATTTGCGACCTACCATGTGATTTGTTAGAGACATATAATTGGCTATAACATATAGAACATATAATTGGCTATAACCATTATTCAGTACCCTTTCCACATTGTATTTTGAGAGGAAAAATTACACAATGATAGAACATATAATTGGCTATAACCATACTTTTTTTCATTAAAAAAAAATAAATCCAACTTTTTAAAGCTTTCTTCAAAAACGCGGCCCCCTTTAGTCCGGAAGCCATCACGCCACACTCCTAGACCAGCCATGTTCGCTCCTTCTGTATCAATATAAAGAAAACACTTTTGCCTCGTTTCAAAATGAAAACAAGACATAGACTATTTCAAAAGAGATATTTACCGCATACGAGTGTGGATTTAGCCAAACCTCTCACGTGTCATGTTTTGCCTTATTCTTTTGCCCTTTTATATGGGGATGTTTTGTCCTTTCGATTTTAGCCTTCTCGCAGTGTCTCTTTTGAACACGCTGTTATAATAAATTTCTCAAAAATATATTACCTCTGTTCCAAAAAAAAGGATGCACTTAAATATTTTTTTGAATATCAAATAACATAAAGTTTGACCATGCTTATAGAAAAAATATTAATATCTATAATACAAAATTAATATCATTAGATATTGCCACGAAATATACTTTTTGATTATGTCTATTTAGTCTTTGTGAATGTTTTTCTTTTGAGATAAGTCTTGTGAATGTTGATAGTACCAATGTGTGCAATGCAAATACAAAATAGCCTCCCGCCGCACCGTGTGTCATACATAAGTTTTGTACTCCCTCCATTTTAAAATATAAAATGTTTTAGATTATATAAAGACTATGTCTTTACACTTCTTTTAGTGTGTATGTTCGGAACAATATGAACGAATCTATACACTAAAATACGTCTAGACACATATGTTTTAAAAAAGGTAAAACATCTTGTATTTTAAACATGAGGGAGTATCTTTTCCCGACGCTACCAGATCATATTTTGGCTTTTACAGAGAAACATGTTGCACTTATACATGAGTTTTTGGTACCTAATCCAGATGTTTAAGTGCGATTTTGCAATACCGTGTGATTGTGTGAACTTAGTATCCACGCATCTAAGCATAGAATAATATACATATACTCCTAGGAAATGTTAGCACGAAATGTTTTCCTTCTCTTTCGGGTCATATACTTTTCTTCTTCTTGGCGCGCTCTTATTCAGACATGGTGTCTGGCTAGTCCGCTGGCTTGAAGATGGCCTGTAATATCCTCGGAAAAAAAGAAAAGAAGACAGCCTGTAATATTACAAACCACTCCTGTGCTTGCTTGTTAGGCTTAACTATTGGGCTTATATTCCAACGATATTACATGCACACTTTCTTCCTGACTAGCAAATTTTCCAAATATTCATGCCATTGAGAAAAGAGAGGAACGTATTCATACTTAAATGCCATTTGAGTAATGGTTTGATCTTGTTATATAAAATTTATAACCTTAAGAAGATTAGGCTACACTTGGGATGGCGTAAGTTCATAGAAATGTTGAAGTAGTTATCTTGATCCTTACAAAATCCCAGTTAAAACAGCCGAGCTTTTATTCAAAGAAACATACAAGTAAGGTCTGAAAATATGAATATAACCTCAATTTGAGTCTAGAAGAACTTAAATTTAGCGCCAAGGCGTTGCATACTCAGACATTCAAGAGAGCTAGGCTCATTTCTTACGAAGGTTTCATCCTTTCATAGTGAAGTTATGACAAGTAACTCTATAGGTATCTGCTATGTTGTTGTATGTTGTAATTGGAGATCAAGCGTTTTCTAACCTTTTAGATTGCCAGAGTTTCATAGCTATCCATACGAAAGGATTGCACTAGCATGATCAAACCGACCATGATTTTGCTTTACTTTGTTCTCGCCTCTCGATCTTTTCTCTTTTTGTGTTCAGTTTTTTGCCAAGTGAACCTCCCGCATCGCCCTAACCCGAAAACACATAACCTTTGGTCGTGTTTATTGCTATTATACGCCGATGAGTCCGAGACACATCACCAACACTCTTGGAAGCCCAAAGAGTATGTAGGGCTCCTTGGTTCAACGAAGTTCATAGTTCTCTGGAGGATTCTATTTGTTAGAAAGAAAATCTTATATAGAATTTTCAGTTTGTAGGATTGTAACCATAAGAATTTCCCTACGAGTTATTACTTAACATGCAAGTTCCTAGTAGTGTTTTCTTTAGATCTAAGGTCATGGATTTCCCCCTATTTCAAACACAACTATGTCAAAGTCAAATTCCTGTAGAATCCATATGGCATGCTATCCCAATTCTGTGTTTCTGACCTGATATCTGTATTTTCAAAATCCTACTAACCAAAAGACCGCATAGGCAGGATTTTTCTACTACTCAAAAAGGAAAAAAGTTAAGCACCATAGCCACCGTGAAAAAGAATATTTCTCTGCATGCGATTTCTTTTCTAGGAAGGAATATGTTAGTGTGGAATCTACTCCACGTGCCCCAGGAAAAAGGAGATGTAGCGTTGGGGGTTGGGACGCGTGTTGATGCTGGTCCTAGTGGTAGTATCATACTACTAGTATCATACATATGATACTAATGTATGATACTATCTCTATAGTGCATGGTATCATAAAGTAGTATTATATCAGTACTATATTTAATGATTTGTAAAATCTCAATACAAAATTGCGTATAAGATTTATTTATATGAGGATTTTTTAGTTTTACGTGCTATGATACGGTATCTACCTATGATATTCTAACCATCTCTTTCTTCATTAATTGTTGTGCCACATCAGATTTTGCCAACATGGCATGCATGATACTACTAGCTATGATACTCCCACTAGGACCAGCCTAAACCGACCGTAGATTTATTTTAGACTGACCACAAGAAACTTTATCTTTGCAAACCTCACACTGTAGTACTAGTTCTGAGTCATCACCAAGAACCACATTCCAGCTCCACACACATTACAAACCAATGTACAAACCAATGGACGAAACATATAGCACAAGACAAAGTGAACTTACTATAGTACGTACTCCCTGCACTGCCTCTACCCTGATCATTACTCACCAACGACGGCGGGCTTCATCAGAACAGAGCGAGCATGATCATCAGAACCCCAACAGCCGCAGCGACGAGGGTACTGCTCGTCGCGGGCACCAAAGATCCCCCGGCGTCGCCGGCAGGGATGCCGCTTCCCGTGGTCGAGCCGTTGTCTCCCCCAGCGACGGTAACGACGGTGACGACGAGCTTCATGCCACCGACGCAGTGGCCGGGGACGCTGCAGATGAAGTAGTGCACGCCGGGCGTGGTGAGCGTTACGCTGGTCGCGCCGCTGTTGTCGCTGCTCACCGAGTTGCCGCCGGAGCAGGCGTCGTAGCCGCTCTGGCTCACCTCCGTCACCGTGTGCGCCTTGCTCGTGTAGTTGAACACTGCACAGGAGATCTTCAGACACGTGCGTACCAGTTCACCCTAGAGGCCTAGACCATAGTGTGTGCTGACTAGGAATAGTTAGTTAGTACTCTCGCTCACCTAGCGTGTCACCGACCGCGAACGTCTTGCCAACGGTCCAGTCGGTGTAGTCGACGCCGGTGTCCCAGCCATGCCCGTCGCCGACGTCGAACGTCGTGGCCGCCGCCGCCGCGGCGCAGCTCGCGATCAGCAGCGCGACGAGAGCGGCAGGAGGAGAGGACGCCATGATCGATCGAGTAAAATCCTCGCCTAGCTAGTTGAGGCTAACTCACACTGTTTCTGACTTGCTGTTGCACACTCGACAGCAGGTCGGAGGGTCTATTTATACACACAAGAATCACAAGTTTTGCAGTTCAGAACCCACCGAACCCACGCCAAATTATGTTACTGTACGTCCTCTTTTCTGAGTCGTCGTGGGTGTTGCGTGTGAAGGGAATGGGATTGGGAACGGCCTTGGCGCCACTCAAAGGACCTTCCCAATACTCCAATGAGAGGCGACGCAAAAGTTTCACTGCAGCGCTAGCCTATCTGATCGGCCGGCATCTCTGCCTGAGCGGAGTCATGTACTTGTTCCTCGCGCTGGCAACCGCACTACACATATATGGGAGCACCTCCCGGCTCCGTGGGATCGGATTCGGAACTCGTGTTTTCCACGAGCCTCTGGGCAAACAACTCACGAACCAACACGTCGAGGGCACCCAGAGCATAAAGGGAGGAGCTAGTGATAGTGTGGACTCATAGAGCACTCGAACTGACAGAGACCGAGGATGAAGTGCAAAACGAAATTTCTACGGAGATGTGTATGGTACTCCCTCCGTTAATTGACTCAAATTTGGTTCATTCAAATTTTAACAAATCAAAGTCAATTAATATGGATCAGAGGGAGTAGGAAAATCTGTATGAACATGAGTTCTGAGCACTCTCGGTCAATCTCGGAGTGTTGAGGTGTTTGCCACCGACCTTGTATTATCACTTATAGAAAACTGACATTTCGTCTAGAGTATTAGTCCTGGTTCTGTTACAAATCAGGGCTAATATTCTGGTTCCAACGATTAGAAACGGTCACAAGGCCCGGCCGTCACTAGTACCGGTTGAATGGGACCTTTAGTTCTGGTTCGTTTAATAATTTAGGACTAATGTCCTAGAGGCAGGCTAGGACCGGCGCCAGACCATTTAGTTCCAGTTTGTTACACGAACTGAGACTACAGATGAAACTTTAGTTCTGGTTTTAAGTTACAAACCGGGACTATTTAGTCCTGACTATATCTTCTTTCTCTCTTGCACGAGCGCCATTTCAAGCAGCTGCGGCGTCTCCCTCTGTTTTCCTTCAAGCTCGAGTTCATACCCATATTTTCTCGAGTTTTTTCAAGATTTTTTCTCTCCACATCTATCCAAGGCTTCTAAAGGGTTAGCAACTTCATCTTTTTTTTATCTTTCATTGCTAGTTTAGCTCATTTCATGCTCTAGAAATAGAGGGATTTGTGGGTTTATTAGTTTGGTAGTAATTTTTTGAAAAAATTAACATGAAATGTGAACTTGTATTAATTTAGATTCTATATATCTTGTATTAATATAATGAAATCCATGCTAAATATCATTTTCAATGTGAGGATTCTATCTATATATCTAGTTTGGCACATAGCTAGTCTCGAAATTCATTTGATTCATAGACGCACAAAGATACATGAGTTCATCCTATCTATATATCTTGGTTTCGCACATAGTCTCGAAATTCATTTGATTCAGATGCATCATGCCATCGTCCAGCAACAAAATATCCTTCTTATTCTACCTGCCTTTATTAAACTCATAAATTATAACAAATATAAGGTTAATTCACAAAATATATTGCAACAAAAATAAAAATAAAAACTATGAAGATCAAGCATTATAGGGGATGAAGTCAGCGAGCCAAGTAGGATGCCCAGTATATGTGCTTGTGCATATCACAAGGCTCGCTGACACCACCCCCAGGATCACATTTGAAATAAAGGCACACATATATATTGGCGCCCTAGCATTTTAATCATCGGCAGTTGAAACAAGCAAGAACCAAAAACATAAACACGCCGGGGAGCTAACAAATTAGGAACCTCTATGACGAGCTCCTCGAAGATGTCTAAGGACGGGATCCTAAGACATATTCGAGAAGCTCCGCCGTAGTGGTGTCCCTGCTCTCGCACACCATCTTGCATTTTATAACTTCTCTAGCTAGATCAATATATACGCTGGTGAAGCTAACTAATTTCACATATTAGGGAGTGCCTCTATGACGAGCTCCTCGAAGATGTCTAAGGACGGGGTCCTAAGACATCTTCGAAAAGCTCCGCCGTAGTGGTGTCCCTGCTCTCGCATACGATCTTTCTTGCAGTTCATAACTTCATAAGGAAGCTTATTTATAGATTAAGCAGCACAACATAGTAATTTTAATCATTATCGTACTATATCTCTCTCTTTCGTTCATTCTATGATATATCAAGTAATTAATAACTCATTCATTCATTTATTTTTTGCCGGACATGGTTCGGAAAAAAGTTCACGAAGGAGGTTGAGGGTGAATGGCGTACTGACTTTTCGTCCGATCATGGTAAGTAGTACGAGAGCTAGGTCCTCGCATCTTTTCAATTCTAGTCTCCATACAATTATCATGCTTAACTATTATTTGATTAAATTAGATTCTCGAAAAGTCTGTGAGGAAGCCAAAAGAGACTAATTCATGTGGATTTATGCGAGTTCATTCATGGGTGTATGGAGCAGCGCACATACTTTCTTAAAGTACGTAAACAGTATATTCATAATTTATTTTATACTATAATTTTTTTGAGTTTCATTCATAATGATATACTTCTTTATATATAGTTGGATGCGATACGGGATAAGCTCCTAACATAACAATGCCTACTAGTAATTCAAGAGGAATTATCGGGATTTTTGCTCAAGGAGGTCATAAACCCAAAAGGATAATACAACTTGAATAGAAATTAAAGTATCCATGTAATTTAATGATCTTCGTGTAATCAAATAGACGGGCTCTAGTCCTGGTTGGCACTCGTATACCAAATTGTATATATGTTTGTATGCTCGTGAGAGAAATTATATTTTATATGCATCAACGTGTGCAGTATGTAGTAGCATAGAATAATATATATACGAAAACTTGTTTGAAATAAAAACACAAAAAGAAAAATAATTGAACACAAAAAAGTAAAAAAGAAAACCTTAAAACCCCATCTCCTCCGGCGATAGCTGATTGCCTCAAAACACTGCCACGGCAGAAAACCTATAGTCCTGGTTCGTGTTATGAACCGGGACTAAAGGTCCTCCAGCCTAGCGCACTCTGCGGGGCCATGTGGAGACCCTCTAGTCCCGGTTCGTAACGGAACCGAGACTAACGGTTAGATAGAACCTTTAGTCCTGATTTCGTAGTTCTGCATGCATATCCGGGACTAGAGTCTCTTACAAACCAGGACTAGATGTCTGTTTTCTACTAGTGTATGCTACCAAAACTTGTGGTTTTTGAAGTATCGTTGAACTTGTTACTTTCGAGTTTTGGTTTAGATTGTGTGAACATTCAAATCTTGTAAAGGCTTAATACGTTTTTGATTTAAGTTTCACGTTAGCTAGGAGGTATCTAACCTGAAGTCCTAAGCAACAAGCAGGTATCATGTCTCCTGTTAGCTCTTGTCGAGATATTTGAAGGTAGATTTATGTTCCGAGGGGTCACGCTCGGAGATTGGGCTGGTACAAGTTCGGGCCCTGACATAGAATGTCCGGTAAAAACCTTACTCCTATTTATGAGTGTTTATGATTAGCGTAGTGTGCTCGGGTGATGTCAAGGTAAAGCTCGATCTCGTCTATGGTGGATGGTGGAGTTTGTGCGGAGGTGCACAAAAGGGGTAGAAATGTCTTGGATCTGAGTTGTGATCCTAACCTCGGGCGGTCCGAGACTGTTGTCGGCTCGCTCATAGATAGTCTGCAGGAGCGGTGCACTACACACCATGCGCGGCGCCGAGGTCCACGCCGTGCACGCGCCGAGCAACGACAGTGGCATCTAGGATAACAGTCAGGTATGCCAAGTATGCCGAGGATGACGCCAACGCTGCACCGGCCCCCACGCCCAAGGCCGCTGGTGCATCGCCGCCCAACCTCTTCGGTCTTTGCGCCGTCGGGCTCTACTTCCTCTACAGCCTAGGCCGTGCGGTGCCCACAGGGTGTTTGTAAAAATGCTAACCAAAATTTATTTCGGTATTAGGGTGTGACTGGATAGTATCTAAACCCCATAATCAAAAACAGCCCCCCCCCCACACCACCCCCACACACACACACACCATACGGGCAAAAAAATGCTACCGTCGGACCTTGTATGGGGGTGACGAGTGGAGATGCTCTAACCTTAAATCACTAAACCTTGTTTTTTATCTGGTAATGAAATCATGGGTGTGCCTCGGATCCAAAAAAATTGAGATGGTATTATATATTGGATTTGCTAGTTCTCATGCGTCTGAGAACTTGTTATGTCTCTGTCACCTCTCTCGTCATTAGATTTACTTCGTGATTCGTGCACCATGGAATATACACATGAATTGCAACTAGAAATTTAATGAGTTACAACTAGGTTGCAAGTTGCAACTGAGAATTAGTACAAACTAATCCCAGCAAAAAGGGGAAAGAAAAGGAGAACATCAACTTGATGATTTTTATTGCAGCATTACTTGATCCAAGGTAAAACATTACAATTATTGTAATATCTTTTTATTGTGTAATGCTTTGTAGAGAATGACCAAATCTAATCATGTCTTCTATTTTTAATTATAGGTACAAGCTTTTCAGAATACGTATAGTTTGCATTTTAGAAACGTACGGGGATGACAAAAGGCCTAAAATGTGGGCTGCAGCCAACTCAGTCCGAGAGATTTATTTGAAGAATATAGGGTCACGTATGCTCCAACTGTTGGATCATATCAAGCTAGTGATTTAGCGTAAGCTGAAGCAAGTGGAGGACGTGCGAGCTTGATGAAATCCTTGATTGCCAAAAAAATAAAATAAGGTTGAATACAGGTGGCAGCAACAGCAAGTCTGAATATACCAGTTCCTTGCCGAGGAGTGTGAAGATGATAGCCCAAAGTTTGATATATTAGCATGATGGAAGGTCAACTCATCTAGGTTTCCTGTATTGACATGCTTGGCACGTGATGTTCTTGCAATCCCCATCTAGCATCGGAGTCCGCTTTTTTCCACTGGTGGTCGTGTTCATGATGACTTTAGGACATCGCTGACTCTATTCATGGTGGAAGCTCTCGTGTGCACTCAGGATTGGCTTCGACACGGAACTCCTTTTTTTTTCTTCTAAAAGGAGCATATATTAATATATTAATATAAGAGGATACCAATTACACCTAGTCTCTGCAATAACGCATTGCCCTAGCGGTCATACAGATGCACACAACTAAAAAGGAAAGAAGAATTACAAAAAAGATAAGTCCCGCTACAGTGCATCATTCATTGAAACAGCAGTAGTACCACCATCAAGACATCACCGAAAAGTCCAGCTTCTCCAAAAATGACGCCTCCAAAAAGGAAATAGTACACAAACATCGTCATTGTCCGATCAAAGATCTAGGGTTTCATCCTAAAAAAGTCCACGCTCTCAAAACTATACCTTCAACAAGGCCATTGCCAGTCACAACCAATTAAGACCAGACCCTTGGTTTTCATCCTGAAAGATAGGCCCATGAACCTCTCATATATAGTCGCCCCCACTTGCATGCCACTGCTCCAAGTCACGAGTCACCAAGCGAATTCTTCATTACTAGCCAGACTCGAACCACCATTGCCAGTCCTCAGATCTTGGTCTCTATGACTTCCTCCGTCAGCACCATGGAACGAGAACATGCCACATGATAATAACATCAAACAGAGCTTCGAAGCGCACCCTCCAAAATCAAACAGTCAGAGTAAAACATGGGTACGTACAACCGACTCCCATCCGATTCGGGAATCTCTCGGCATGAGCGTGCTATGGAGTTTGCCGGCGAAGCCTTTCAGAACATGACATAGAAACTAGATCAATGGAGACAAACATCATGCATATCTTCTTCTTGACTTGAGAGGGATCCAGGACCGCCTCCTTTATTAAAACCGAGCCACTAGCCCCATGCCACCCGCTAGAAACTAGCAGGATCCATCGCTCGACGGCAAGGCCATCCGTCCGACCACTCCGACGGAGAAGGATGTCACCACCACTGAAATGGATCATATGGGCACCTAGAGGGGGGAGGGGTGCATAGGTGCTACTCCAAATTTTAATTCCTTTTCAATTTTAGGCTTGACACAAAGGTAAATTCTCTAGATATAAAACTACGGAGGATTTCCCAATATGCAAAGCTAACTACTAAGCGAATAAAAGTGAGGAGCGAGGAAACCGTAGTAGAGAACGCGGAGACACAGTGATTTGTTTGACCATAGTTCCTTCCTTGTTAAGGGAAGTACGTCTGCGTTGGAGGGGCGGGCGGTTCTAAGACCACCATGCCACAATAGGCCTCACCCTATTCTTCGATGGATCTCTCCACCAAATGCCAGATCCACCTATCCATTATAGGTACCCTTCGAGGCGGGAACCGGTGCCTTTTACAACACTAGCGGTGCACACATCCACAACTGAATTGGAGGCCACAAGAACAAGGATTATCAAATAATGAAAACTACGATCAAGATATTTGCAAGAAATACTAGATCAAGAATCCCCAAAATGAATGGATGGAAAATGGAGCGCTTGATTGATGTTCATGAAGATCGAGGCCTCCTCCTTCGATTCCCTAAAGATCGAAGTCTTCGAGATGTTGGAGATGGAGATCTCGGTTTTGAGTTTGAAGAATAGGTCTGCACTTTTGCGAATGGATGAAGAGTTCTGGCAGGAGGGGCTGATGGAGAATATATACCCCCGCCAAAAATCGGTCATTGGAGAAAAATGGGCCAGATTATTCGGGCTAAGTGGGGGCCATTTTATCCGGCCTGGGGCAAAACTCCGCCCCGGAATCGGAATTTCTGGGGGAAATTCTGCCCCCATACAGTGCTCCGTGCCTTGGCTCCCATTGCAAAACTCCCGGGGGGCGGATTATACGTCCCCTTGAGGGGCGGATTATCCGGCCCGGGCAAAAACTACAGCCAAGAGGGAAAGTCCGCCCCCATTCCGTGTGACGTGCCTTGGCTGCTCTTGAATATTGGGGTGGGACGGATTATCTGGCCCTTGGTAGGGGCGGATAATCCACCCCAACACTATGTTGCGGCTTTTAAATGGACCAATAACTGTAGCACTTCAACACACAATAAATATTCTTTGGTATTGTTATCTAACATACAAAATACTAGAGATTATGAAATGTTCTTCCAACCACCATGTCGGGGACAGATGCCCCAAGCGCCCTAGTGTCGCAAGTATGGCCTGGGGAATCTGGGCGCCGACGTTGGGCGACGAACGAAGAAGATCACGGTCCGTCCAGGCCCAAATCCCCGCGTCCACTTGCTGTCATCTGGGCGGAGATTCTCTAGCCGTCGCCAGCCGCGACACCGTCGTCGAAACAGCTAGGTGGGGGCGTCGCCGCCTTTCCCCGTCGGATTGCAGCCAGGGTCACCGTCGCCACACCACCAGATCTTTGCCCGGCGACGATCCGGGCGACGGCAGAGGGCGAGGAGATCGTAGGAGGAGGGTGGAGACTAGAGACGGGTGGGATCCGCCCGGCACTCCTATCGACATAGAAGAGAACACAGAAGAAGTGGCCAAGCTCGAACATGGTAACTCAATAACTTTAATCTTGTATACTGTAATGTGTTCATTTGTTGCCACGTAATGCTTGCTAACACTTCTATTGTATTTCAGAATTGAATGTTGAATACAAGGAGAATAAATCTAAGGCAACCAAGACAACAACCTCCCAAAAGCCTACTTAAAATTTGGTGAGCTTCCTGTTCTGGGTTTTAAACTTGTAACGATTCACCTCTAGTTCTCCATGTATGATGCATCTTTGTTATTCACTCTGTAATATTGAATGGTTGGTTGTAGCTTTGAGTGGCTAGTTATTGAAGGCTGAACATGGAGGCATGAAGCAATGAAGTTTGAATGGTAGAGCATCCACAGCCTAGACCAGTCCAACAATGTCGCCCAAATTTCAGAGCATCCGCCTATATTCGTCCAAATTTCGTCGTGTTTAACTGAATTTAGTCGGACGCGAGAACTCGGCTTGGGAACGCAAGTGGGAAACTCGGCGTTCCTAGGCCGAAAACGAGTCTCGTCCGGCCCAAACTTGGTCCGGATTTTGGCCTGGGATCGCCCAACGAGTGGGGATGCTCTAAGGATACGGAGCATCCGACATAGGCCATCCCAACAATACATTGTCGGTGATGTTCGGTCCAAACTGATGAATGAACCGAGGTACCGATGTACCGCTCGGTTAGCAGAACTCACCTCGGCCGAACGGGGCTTGATTTTGGAACACCGAATTCGCTCGGTGAAAGGGTATTTTACCCTATGCTATTTTTGGTTGGCAATGACACCATGGTTAGAGTTGACTAATGCTATTTCTAGTGTCTTACACAGGTTCTAGTACGATGTTGTGATGAAAGGTTATCGGAGACCCCCCCCATTTTGATAACGAAGCTTCGCACTGGAGTTTTCCCTTTTTATGTAATTTGAGTCCGGTTAGGAGCTCCGCACTATTAAGAGGGGTTCTCTCGATGAGCTTGTTGGGGATGATCACCTAAGCCATATACACATCCCTTTCTCCTACCTAATCCATCACCAAAGAGAGAAGAGAAGAAATCCTATCCACCAAAGCCTTTTCTGCAGATCCGGTTTTCAGACCGGTTGGACCGGCTCCCAGACCGGACTGTCCGGTGTCAGGATCGGAAATCCGGACTCAAACCGGGTTTTCCGGTTTACTCACTCCGAATCTATCCGAGTCTGGGTACTGAGAGCAGATTCGGTTTCAGTCCGGTTTTCCGGGCTGAGGACCAGACTGTCCGGTGTGTGAACCGGTCCAACCGAACTTAAAACCGGACCTTGCGTTTTTGGCTCAAAACTGCTACTTTTTCTCCTTGAGTATAAATATCCCTTCTTCCAGCTTGAGTAGGCAGGCATTTAGTTTATATCATTTCTTGAAGCTCTCTCTCTCTCCCCATTGTTGAAACACAAAAGCTTGAGGATCTCCCATTCTACCCAACCAAATCCAAATCCCCTTGGTAGAAAGGAAGAGGAGGTCCCGATCTACGTTTCCACCAAGCCAAAGTTCATTCCCCCTTGAGTTCATCGAGTTAGCTTGTTACTATTGGGTTTGTGGGAAACCCTAGGCGGCTAGGGTCGCCCGGAGGCATTCGGCTTGTGATTTGCTCCGTGGAAAGTTTGTGAGGGTTTGGAGACTACCTTAAAGTCTACCATGAGTAAGTGAGCTATTCCTTCGTGGGATAGGCTCGGAGAAGAAGGTGAGCCTTCGTGGCGCGTGAGGAATCCTTCGTGGAACCTCACACCTCTCCAACGTGACGTAGCCCCCTTCCCAAAGGTGGTGAACACGGGAATACATCCTTGTCTCCGCGTGCTTCAGTTATTCCTTAACCAATCTCTTACTTGTGTTGCTTATCTTGTGATAGCCTTCGAGCTGGAAGTATCTTGTACATCATCTAGGTTGCCTCACCTAATTTTTATTTAGGCTCACTTATATTCCGCAAAGCCTAAAACTTGCAAAAGATTATAAAGAATTTTGTAGAAACCTATTCACCCCCCTCTAGGTTAACCATCTTACACTTTCAATTGGTATCAGAGCCAAGGGATCTTTTAAGGGCTTTACCGCCCAAGAGAAAAGATGGTTTTCTCCGATGATGAGGAGGAAAAAACTTATTTGGTCAAGGAGCTTCGTGAAATATTAGCCAAGGGTGCCCTTGAAAAGGCTAAGGCGGATTCCGATCTCCTTGTTCGAATGAGTTACCTAGAAGGACAACTTAAGGCCATTGGCGATGGGGCTTTTCTTGGTAATCCATTGGTAGTACCTCAAGGGATACCAATGGACATCGAGAAGGATAAGGATGCCGAGTCCGCTCATGAGGGCGGCTCGTCAAAAACTTCCACGCCCCCTAATCAATTCCCTTATGTTTATCCTAAGCAAAAGAACATCATGCCTCATATTAATGGTTCAGGCCCTGCGCCTCATTATGATGGAACTCACTTCTCTCATTGGAAAGCTTCTCTGGAATCTCATCTTCGCAGCTGCAGCGTTGAGCTTTGGGAGATTGTATGCACCGGCTTCCACCCTCATGATCCCAACAACCTCACCCCGGGAGAGTACTACGACCGTCAACTAAATGCAACGGCTTGTGACAAGATAAGGAGTGCCATTCACCGCACTCTCCATGATCGAGTCAGCGACATCCCCACCGCAAAGGATCTTTGGGATAGGATTGTCATTCTCCAAGAGGGAACCTCTCTTATCCAAAAGTCCAAGTATGAAGCTGCCAAGTCTGAGATGAACATGTTCATGAACCATGATGGTGAGACTATCGCTGAAGCATACAAGAGACTCGTTGCCCTCCGCGTGAAGATTGGTGGCCTAGGGTGTGAGAAGTATGATGATGGATTCAATTTTAATGATGAACTTATCAAGTCCAAGATTGTCTCCATGCTCGCGGTCACCGACAAGAAGCTTGCCTTGAACTTGCAACTCCTCCATAGAGCTAATCAATTCACTCCTGATGATCTAGTCTCTTATCTAGTTGCCATGAATGACTTGGTGGATGAAGGGCAAAAGATCAAGGAGATCAACCGTGCTATCGGGTCTTCCCACTCTCTAGCTTTGAAGGCCAAGCAAGTGCAAGAAGACGTTGCTAGTGATGAAGATAGTGATGGTGATGGAGTTGATGATATGCTCTCTCAACTTTCTCTCTTCACCAAGAACATGAAGTTTCGAAGAAGGAGAAGCTCAATGGGATCAAGTGAGAAGAAGAGGACGTGCTACAATTGTGATGAGGCAACCCATTTTGCCGACAAGTGTCCTTATGAGAAGAGGCTTGACAAGCCTAAGTATGAAGAAGGTGCCAAACCAAGATTGAAGCCCAACCCCATCAATGAAAGATACAAGAGGAACAATAGGCATGATGGTAAGGGCTTCCTAGGCCAAGAATACATATCCGACAATGAGGAAGAGGATGAAGAGAAGGTGGTTGGAGTGGCCGGTTTAGCCTTTGCCAAACCCGGGTCTCTCTTCACCTATGACTACACCAAGGACTACACCGACGACTCTCCTAACCCCAAGGTCACTGTCACTTGCCTCATGGCAAGGAGCTCCAAGGACGAGTCCGACGTGGAGTGTGGGGATAAGGAGAAAGTGGTGGGTGTGACCGGTTTGGCATATGTCGAATCCGGTTCACCTCTCACCTACGAATACTCCAAGGACTACATCGAGAGTTCTCCTATTCCCAAGATCAGCGGTTCTTGTCTTATGGCAAGAAGCTCCAAGGTAATTGTTTCTCCTCCATCCTTTCTAGTGTCTTGGATGATCTTGAGAGTGACCATGATAGTGATAGTGATAATGATGAATTTGGAAAAGAATATATAAAAGAAATGTATGCTATCATGAAGTCTCTTCCTCCCATTGCTCGTGCTAGAGTCAAGCAATTAATGGAACTTGTTAGCTCACGCGATGAGACCATTGATAGCTTGGAATCTCATATTGATGATGAGAAACAAAGATTCAATCTTCTTGAGCAAGAGATTTGTGAGGAAAAGAATACCAACTCTTTTCTTAAACTACAAATTGAAATCTTTGAAATTGATAAAGCAAAAGACATGGACACTATTGATAGGGCTAACTCATTGTCTCAAGAGCTCGATGCCTCAAAGAAAGAGCTTGAAGTTGCTCATGCTTCTCTTACCAAGGACCTTTATCACCTTGCGAAGGCTAGTTTTCTTGTCAAGCGTGAGCTCATAAAACTTGGAGAGAACCATGATCAACTTCGGGTGTCCTATGAGAAAACTCTTGGTACATTGAAGGATCCAATTATAGTTGAAAACGATTCTTGTACCTCTAACTCTACCTTTGATCAAGCGCACCTCATTGAGGAAAATAAGAAGTTGAAAGAGCAACTTGAGAAAGAGCGTCGTGCACCTACCTCCAAGGGAAAGATCCTAGATGAGATTTTATCCCGTCAAAAGACGAGAGTTTCCAAGGAAGGTGCCGGTTTTGACCCAAAGAACAACACGAGCAATGCCATTCCACCGAAGAAGATAACCTTTGTGAAGGAAGGTGACAAGGTGGTTGACCGGGTCAAAAATAATGTGGTGAATGGGGGAGCCATGAGGGGCAATCCCAATCACAAGTATGCGGGAAAGTCTAATCCTTCCTATGTTCTATGTAAGGGCACTCAAGGAAATGTATATGCCAAATATGTTGGCCCTTGAAATGGTTATGCTTATAGGTGGTACTCAATTTGGGTACCTAAGGATCTTGTTGCTAATGCTAGGGGACCCATTATTCAATGGGTTCCTAAATCAAAGAATTTGATTTTGTAGGGTTATGCCTCCGGTGGATCAAAATGGGTGTTTGATAGTGGATGCACCAATCACATGACCGGAGGTAGGAGTGGGCTTGACCAATTCATTCACGATGTCAACTCAACGTCAAGCATCACTTTTGGAGATAATTCAAAAGGAAAGGTTCTTGGTTATGGTAAGTTGGTAATTTCCAAGGTTTTGACTCTTGAGACCGTCCTACATGTTGAAAACCTTGGTTACAACTTGCTTTCTATTAAACATCTCGCGGATGCCGGCTATGACTCCTATTTCTCTAGAACTTTTGTGAAGGTCTTTAGGGGTGATGATCTTAGCTTGGTTCTCATTGGACACGTGGAAGACGACCTTTATGTGGTCGACCTCTCGAAAGAGAGTCAATCTCTTCCTACATGTCTAATGGCCAAGGCTGACAAGGGATGGCTTTGGCAACATCGCCTAGGCCATGTCAACATGAGAAATCTCAATCTCCTCCTAAAGGGTGAACATATTATTGGACTAACCGGTATCTCCTTTGAGAAAGATCGTGTGTATAGTGCTTGCATTTCAGGGAAGCAAATTGGAAAGCATCATCCTTCCGTTACCAAGGTGGCCACATCAAGACCCTTGGAATTGCTCCATCTGGATCTCTTCGGGCCTTCGACATATGACTCTCTTGGTGGAAGAAGATATGGTCTTGTCATTGTTGATGATTACTCAAGGTATACTTGGGTCTTTCTTCTCAAGACGAAGGATGGGACTTTCAAGGAATTCATGATCTTCGCCAAGCAAGCTCAACGCACTCATGGAGTGGAGATCAAGACTATTAGAACCGACAACGGCACCGAGTTCAAGAATTACACCATGCAAGAATTTATTGAAGATGAGGGGATCAAGCATGAATTCTCAGCTCCTTATACCCCTCAACAAAATGGTTTTGTTGAAAGGAAGAACCGGATAATCATTGAGATGGAAAGAACAATATTGAGTGAATTCAAGTCCCCTCACAATTTTTGGGGAGAAGATATTGCTACCGCGGTACACTACATGAACCGGCTCTTCCTCCGTGCTCCCTTTGACATGACTCCATATGAGATTCTCACAATTAAGAAGCCCAATGTCAACTACTTCCTTGTCTTTGGGTGCAAGTGTCTCATCAAGAACAAAAAGGAAAAGCTCGGTAAATTCGAATCTAGAACTATAGAGGGTATTTTTGTTGGTTATGCGGAAAAATCTCATGCCTATAGATACTACAACAAGACTAATGGTTGTGTTGAAGTATCTTGTGACGTGGAGTTTTTTGAGAATAATGGTCCCCATGAGGGGCAAGTTTCTTCTCGTGATGTAGGAGATGGCGATTCTTCTCAAGTCATCAAGTTGATGGGTATTGGGCACATCTTGCCTACCGAGTCTCACATTCATGTTCAACAAGATGATGGGAGAGAATCAAGCTCAACTCAAGAAGATCCGAGCTCTACCCAAGTTGATCCATCAAATGCATCACAAGATCAACATCTCTCTCATGATGCCTTGCAAACCAAAGAACAAGAACCAAGCCCTCAAACCTTCGAGCAAGACCAAGTAGAAGATCAACCTCCATCTCAAGGCCAAGCTCAAGATGGTGTCAGCGATCAAGTCCCCTCAAAAGATGAATTTGTTGATCATGAAGGCACAATTCGGAAGATTAAGGCCGCCTCCATTGCAAGTGGTCTTCAAGTCAACAATATCCTTGGAAGCATATCAAGAGGGATCGAGACCCGTGCCAGGAAGAAGAACCTCACAACCTTTTGTGGGCACCATGCTTTTGTGTCCAACTTTGAGCCCCTTAAGGTACATGAGGCTTTGGAGGATCCGGATTGGGTCATTGCCATGCAAGAAGAACTCGAGTGTTTCACCCGCAATGAAGTATGGTCTCTAGTGGAGAGGCCTAAAGATCATCGCATCAATGTTATTGGGACCAAGTGGGTGTTCAAAAACAAGCAAGATGAGAACGGGGTCGTCATGAGGAACAAAGCAAGGTTAGTGGCGCAAGGGTATGCCCAAATAGAAGGTATTGACTATGAGGACACCTTTGCGCCCGTTGCTCGTCTTGAAGCTATTCGTCTCTTGCTTATGCGTCTTTCCATAACTTCAAGCTTTATCAAATGGATGTGAAAAGTGCATTTCTTAATGGTACCTTGAAAGAGGTTGCATATGTAGATCAACCCCCGGGTTTCGAAAACACACGCTATCCCAACCATGTGTATCTACTCCATAAGGCTCTCTACGGACTAAAGCAAGCTCCTCGTGCTTGGTATGAGCACCTTAGGGATTTTCTACTCATGGATGGGTTTAGCGTGGGTAAGGTCGATTCCAACCTTTTCACCAAACGGGTTAAAGGGGGTGGCTTATTTATTGTTCAAATATATGTTGATGATATTATCTTTGGTGGAACTAACGAATCTCATAACAAAGCTTTTGCCGAGTTGATGACTATGAAATTTAGGATGTCCATGATGGGGGAGTTGAAGTTCTTCCTAGGCTTCATCATAAAGCAACTTCCTCATGGCACTTTCATCTCTCAAGAGTACATTAAGGATATGCTCAATAAGTTCGAGATGGCCAAGGCTAATCCCATGAAGACACCCATGCCACTAAATGGACAACTTGGCCTTGGAGTAGGTGAGAAGGACGTGGATCAAAAGGTATATCGTTCTATGATTGGTTCCTTGCTATACCTTTGTGCTTCTAGGCCAGATATCATGTTAAGTGTAGGAATGTGTGCTCATTTTCAATCCGCTCCCAAGGAGTGCCACTTGATGGCGGTCAAATGGATTTTTAGGTACCTTGTTATCACTACTACTCTCGGGCTTTGGTATCCAAAGGGGTCAACCTTTGAGCTTGTTGGCTATTCGGATGCCAATTGGTCAGGTGATAAGGTTGACCGGAAATCAACCTCCGGGGCTTGCCAATTTATTGGCCGGTCGTTGGTGAGTTGGTCTTCCAAGAAAAAAAAACTCCACAACCCTATCCACCGCCGAAGCCGAATACATATCCGCGACATCTTGTTGTGCTCAATTGTTATGGATGAGGCAAACCTTGAAAGAATATGGTGTGTCTCTTGGTACGGTGCCTCTTCTATGTGACAATGAAAGCGCGATAAAGATCGCCAACAACCCCGTCCAACGTTGCCGCACCAAACATATTGACATTCGCCACCACTTCCTATGTGACCATGTCGCCAATGGTGATATCAATCTCACTCATGTGGGTACGATGTTCCAATTGGCCGATATCTTCACGAAGCCTTTGGATGAAGCCCGGTTTGTCATGTTGAGGCGAGAACTCGGTATCCTAGATCCCCAAAACTTGGATTGATTTGCTTCTTGCACTATATTCCTGCCCTTAACATGCTATGTAGACTAGTTGCACCGCACATGTAGGGATAGCCATCTTACCATGTCTTGGTTTGATGCATACCTATGTGTGCAACATAAATTGATCTCGTGTCATGATATGAGTCCAAGCATCTATCTTTGAGGCGTCATGACACATGTGCTTAAACATAGGGGGAGAAATCCCCCACAACCTTCTAGCCTCCTTTGCTTTTCAATGGTTTCCATCTTGAGGCTCTCTGAGTTTGAGCTTCCTCTAGCTCTTGATATCTTCGAATCATGCCTATTGTTGCTCTTTGTGAGGTTGAAATTGGTTCTTTCCAATATGCATGCCTAGATCACCTGCTTCCTCTACCCTTTTGGAGTCTACTATCTTCCTCTAAATGCACATGCCATCCTCGAAAACAAACAAAAAACATTCTGTTGTTCGGTTTTTGGCCCGGTCGAACCGGCTCCCAGACCGGACAGCCCGGTGCCAGCATCGGAAAACCGGACCAGAACCAGAAAGTCCGGTCATACCATACCGGGTCTATCCGAATCTCGTGTCTGAACCGTTTTTCGGTTGCAATCCGGTTTTCCGAGCTGTGGACCGGGTCCTCCGGTTTGGATCTCGGTTCAACCGAACTCAAAACCGAGTTTTCAGATCTGTTTTTTTTTCTTTTCTCCCTCTTCTCCCTGGTCCCCCCTCCCTCCCACAGTTCCACTTCACTTCCCCCGACCTCTCCTCCTCCATTATCGCCCCTCCCCACCCTCCCCTCCTCTCCTAGGGTGATTCCACCCCTAGGATCCATAGATCGGGCCAAAATTTCGTAAGGAAGGACTTTTGGAGGCTTCTCACCAAAGGAATTTCTTCCTCTCGCGGTGGTTCGGGACCTTTTTGGTGTTCTCCTTCCTCAAGGGCTCCTTGGTGCCTTCCTTCACGGGAAGCCATGTCCTCGGGTACTCCTTTTTCTCCCTCTCCTCTTGTCCTTCTCAAATCCCTATGTTTTGCTATACATTGTGTTGGATTTGAGAAATTAGGGGTCCACCTAGTTTTTTTCCCACCCTCATTCCTCCATGTCCTACCCACTCTGCTTAGAACTGTATTTGCGCAAGTACTTGAGTCATTGGTACGATTTTTTACATTGCATAGTGGCCTCTGTGGATCTCGGTTTGAAACCCGGTTGGTCCGGCTGTAGCACCGGACCGTCCGGTCTGAGTCCGGTTTTCCGGCTCTGACACCGGACCGTCCGGTTTTGCTTTCGGTCCAACCGGCCCTGGCACCGGACCATCCGGTTCTGGGATCGGTTGTTCCGGCCCTGGCACCGGACCTCTCTGCAATGTCTCCTATTTTACCATGCACTTGCCCAAATCCAAGTTTCTTTTTCTCTCATCCTCCCCTTTGGCATGTGTACTTATCTCTGTGCTCCCCAACCTCTCTCTCTCTTTTTCACAGGTGAAGACGCTGATTCTGCTGGTGATGAGTATGTGCCTGATCGTGAGTATGTGCCCAAAGTAGCTAACATGATTAAGCGGGCTCGTCGCAACACTCAGTCTGTGCAGCTTGAGCCTGAGGGTAGCGCTCGCTCTGGGCGCATCAAACTCAAAGCTAACAGGGGTAAGCAGCAAGCTTCTCAGGCCGAGGCTGAGGATGTGCCTTGTCAAAATCTGAAGGGTATGGAGATTGGTCAGTACCGGGCTTTCCGCAAGCAGAATCCCTATCGCTTCAAGCAACGCACCTATAAAGGATCTGACAAGAAATTTTGGACTGAGACTCAGGCTATGATGTGGGATCACATTTACACTCAGTTCCGGGTCACTCCTTGTGGCCACATTCAAGCTCTCAATCTAGAGTGGTTCAATATGTATGCAGCCTCTGATTACTTCTATGTTGATGACGCTTTGAGGAAAATGGATCTATTCGACCTCGTCTGTCTCAAGGAGGACTATTACCCCGACTTCATCCGTCAGTTCTTTTGCACAGTCTATTTTCATGATGATGACAATCGCACTATGACTTGGATGACTGGCACGAGGCATTTTCAGGATACTTATGCCGATTTGGTCGATGTCATGGGCTACACTGGTCGCGGCGGAGGCTTCCGTATTCACAGTGAGAAGGTCAAGCCTACTGAGACTCTTTCTTTCTGTTATCCCAGTGATTCTCAGTGGAGTCCCCCGTGCATGACTGGCATGTATTACTACTATCACACCTTGGCCACTATCTTCCGCCAGTCCATTGTTCCCCGTGTTGGCGATTCCACTAACTGCCGTGGGTATTTTGCCAACTTGTTGTACTACTATCACCCGGATCGGCTGAGGAAGATTGATGGATGTGACTTTGTGTACTGTGAGCTGCGGCGGGCTGCTTTGGACAGGATGACTCCCACTTTCTGCGCGTATGTTCAGAAGATGCTCAATTGGGTGGTGCCGCCTGGTGTGATGGTGGGCGAGCGCGAGGAACAAGAAATGCTTAATCTTTGTCTCCGTGCACACACTCCTGATGTCCCTGGGATGCGGCCTCCTGAGCACCGCACCAAAGATGCTCATGATCCTCGACCTTCTTTTTCTGCTCGGGCTGGTTCTCGTCGTCCTGTTGGTGAGTCCTCCTCTCACCAAAGGCCGAAGGGTGGTGCTGCCAAGTTTTTCAAGAGGCTATTCCAGATGTGCCGTTCTACCTATGATGTGAGTCACAAGGCTTTGGAATTGAGCCAGGAGATTATGCGCCGCCACAATGAGTATCTTGCGACCCAGAATGTCACTCCTCCACCGAATGGTCCTGAGATGGCCCCTGTCTCTTATGTCAACTATGAGATGCCTCCTCTTGATGATGCTATGTTCTATGGGTACTTCCCCGGTCAGTTTGCTCCCAGTGGTCCTGGTGGTCCCTCTGCTCACGGTCATGATGATGATGAGGACAATGATGATGCTGCTGATAGTTGAAGGGAATATGCCCTGAGAGGCAATAATAAAGTGTTTATTATGTGTATTCCAAGTATATGATAGATGTTTATTTTGCATGCTATAATTGAATTAATACGGAAACATTAATACATGTGTGTTTAATAAACAAACAGAAAGTTCCTAGTTATGCCTCTCTCATAAACTAGCTCGTTGATTAACAAGATGATCAAGGTTTCCTGATCATGGACATTGGATGTTGTTAATAACGGGATCACAACATTAGTGTAATGGTGTGATGAACATTCATCCGACGTATAGCATTACGATCAAAGTCATTGAGTTTATATTGCTATAACAACTTACGAAGTGATCCTAGTACTTAGACCATGAGATCATGTCAATCACTAACACCGGAAGAGTTTCTTGATAACATCAAACGTCACCTTTATGTGAGGTGATTATAAAGATGGATTCAGAACTAATAAAGTGTTATGTTGAGGCTCATGGATCGAGAGTGGAATTTGTTCATCCCGATGACGGATAGATATACTCTGGGCCCTCTCGGTGATATCACATTGATTAGCTTGCAAGCAAGTGATTTGATCACTAGACTTTTGAGTGGAGAAAATTGAAGGGCCATTTTGTGAGTGGAGTGTCCACCCACATGAATGAAGGAGGGGAGGGGGCAGCCCCCATGGCCGGAGGCCACCCCCTTGGGTGCCCCCTCCTCCTATAAAAGGAGCCCCTCCTCTCACTTGTCTCTCACACCTCCTCGTGAAGGATCTCTCTCCCCCTCTAGAATTTATTCCCCATGGTCTCGGACTAGCGAGATACATGTTCCCGGTGGCTATTCGGCAAGAAAGAGTTGTGCTTCCGCTGCATCGCTGGAGCGAGGAGGCGGAGGTTGCTCGGTGCCTCGAACGTGTGTGCGAGCACGGATGCGCTGCTGATTTGCGGCGCTAGTACCTCCTCTCGATCTTGAGATCGGCAAGAGATCGTCTACATCAACCACGAGTTGAACTCATTAAGCTTTGTCGGTCTTCAAGGGTATGTTTTCTACGGATATACATCTGCCCGTTGTTTGTATCTAATAGATAGATCTTGGTACATAGTTCACATCGTAGGAAATTTTTTGTTTTCTATGCTGCGAACCCTACAGTGGTATCAGAGCCGGATCTATGCGTAGATGCTTTACACGGGTAGTACACATATGAGTATGTGGGCGATGATGATCATGTTGTTGCTCCTTTGTTGTAATTTTGGATATTGGTGGCATAGTGGGATGAAGCGGCCCGGACAAACTTTACATTTCCTCGCACATGAGACCTGTTCCACGCTTGACATGCAACTAGTTTGCATAAGTGGCTAGCGGGTGTCTGTCTCTCCTACTATAGTCAATATCTATTTTGCAAACGAGTTGTCAACAATTTGGTTATCCTCGTTGTGGTTCATGTTCGTAGGTAAGAACGGTTCTATCTCGAAATCCCTAAGCCACGTAAAACTTGCAATGGATAAATTAGAGGCGTCTAGTTTAGATTGTTGCTGGGCTAGTGTTATGATATGGTAGTGTTGTAAGTAGAATTATGAGATGATACTCTTACAACACACATAGCGTGTAAACTCCATAGACCTTGGATTTACACATATAGGTATGATAGTGATCATACCACGGTACACATGATAGAGATCATATGCGGGAACCATATCATTTCACTAATAAACATGTGATGTTTGATAGCATCTTATATTGCTTGTTTAGCGCTTTGTTAGCATAATAAGATGATCCCTCATTTAAATATCAAGATAAGAATGTTTTCTTCCTTTAGTATGCACCGATTATGTTCCGTCGCTCCAAGACATCACGTGATGATCGGGTGTTCTTGGATCCACGGCCATATTTCGGGTGTAAAACAGTTACACACGCGAATACTAAGGTTCTAACTTGGCGAGCCTAGCATGTACAGACATGGCCTCGGAACATGGACCGAAAGGTTAAACATGAGTCATATAGTTGATATGATTCCCATTTGATGCTCGCCTTTGATGCTATACCAACTCACGTGATGATTGGACTTGGTATAGTGGATTTGGTTCATGTAATCACCAAAAAGGCACGAGGGATGTCGTTTTTGAGTGGGAGTTCATTCGTAATATGGATCAGTTAAACTCAGTGTATCATACACTTAGTCTAAACTTTACAAATTCTGTTGTAGATGGCACCACCTGCTTTTAATTTCAATGTGTTCATGGAGAAAGAGAAACTAGCAACGAACGGTAGCAACTTTACCGAATGGGCCATGAATTTGAGGATTCTCCTCTCTGCTGCACAAAAGCAATACGTGCTAGAGGCGCCACTAGGCCCCCCACCTCTTGTTGATGCCCCTGACGAGGAAAAGAATGTCTATCAGACTCGTCAGGAGGACCACAACTTAGTCCATTGCGGCATATTATGGGCTAGAGCCGGAACTTCGAAAGCGTTTTGAAAACGGCAATGCATTTGATACAATGGGTGAGTTGAAAATGATTTTCGACACACATGCTGCTGTAGAGAGCTACAACGCTTCAGAAAAGTTCTTTAGCTGCATGATGGAAGAGCACAACTCCGTTAGTGAGCATGTACTCAAGATGTCGGGTTACGCCGATAAGCTTGTGTCCTTGGGAATAACGATTCCCATTGACTTAGGCATCCATCGTGTTCTGCAGTCTCTGCCACCTAGCTATAAGAGCTTTGTGATGAACTATAATATGCAAGGCATGAAGAAGTCTCTCCCCGAGCTTCTGTCAATGCTTAAAACTGCAGAAGTGGAGATCAAAAAGGAACATCAAGTGTTGATGATCAATAGGAACACTGGTTTCGAGAAAGACAAGAAGGGAAAACGGAAGGGTAGTAAGGGAGGCAAGCCTGTTGCCGTGCCTGAAAAGAAACCCCGAGTTGGACCTAAGTCTGATACCGAGTGCTACTATTGTAAGGGGACTGGCCACTGGAGGCGCAACTGCCCCAAGTATCTGGCAGACAAGAAGGCTGGCAAGGAAAACAAAGGTATATATGATATACATTTTATTGATGTCTACTTGACTAGTGCTCGCAGTAGCACCTGGGTATTTGATACCGGTTCAGTTGCTAATATTTGTAACTCGAATCAGGGGCTGCCAAACAAGCGACCACTAGCAAGGGGTGAGGTCAAGATGCGTGTCGACAATGGATCAAGCGTTGATGTGATCGCCGTCGGAACGCTGCCTCTCCACTTGCCGTCGGGATTAGTTATAAACTTGAATAATTGTTATCTGGTGCCTGCACTGAGCATGAACATTGTATCTGGATCGTGTTTGATGCGAAGTGGTTATTCATTTAAATCCGTGAACAATGGTTGTTCCACTTATATGAATGAAATATTTTATGGTCATGCACCGATGATGAATGGTTTATTTCTATTAGATCTCGACGATAATGTTACACATATTCATAATGTTGATGCTAAAAGGATTAAACTTAATGATGATATATCCGCATATATGTGGCACTGCCGTCTAGGTCATATTGGCGTTAAACGCATGAAGAAGCTCCATTCGGATGGACTTTTGGAATCACTTGATTTTGAATCATTTGATACATGTGAGCCATGCCTTATGGGAAAGATGACTAGAACGCCGTTTTCCGGTTCAACGGAACGGGTGACATATTTATTGGAAATCATACATTCTGATGTATGTGGTCCAATGAGTGTGTCGGCGCGAGGTGGATATCGTTATTTTGCTACTTTCACGGATGATTTGAGTAGATACGGTTATATCTACTTGATGAAACACAAATCTGAAACCTTTGAAAAGTTCAAGGAATTTCAGAATGAAGTGGAAAATCATCGTAATAGAAAGATCAAATTTCTACGGTCCGACCGTGGAGGTGAGTATCTAAGTTACGAGTTTAGCACTCACATGAAAGAGTGTGGAATTGTTTCACAACTCACGCCTAGGAACACCACAAATGAAATGGTGTGTCGAACGTTGTAATCATACTTTATTAGATATGGTTCGATCTATGATGTCTCGGCGGACTTTCCGTTGTCATTTTGGGGTTATGCACTAGAAGCTGCTGCATTCACTTTAAATCGGGAACCATCTAAATCCGTTGAAAAGACACCGTATGAATTGTGGTTTGAAACAAACCTAAGTCATCTTTCTTAAAGTTTGGGGATGCGATGTTTATGTGAAGAAACTTCCGGATAAACTCGAACCCAAAGCGGAAAATGCGTCTTCATAGGTTACCCTAAGGAAACTATTAGGTATTCTTTCTATCACAGATCCGAGGGCAAGGTTTTTGTTGCCAAGAATGGATCCTTTCTAGAGAAAGAGTTTCTTGCGAAAGGTGTGAGTAGTCGGAAGGTAGAACTCGAAGAGGTTATTGAACCTTCTCTTCAAAGTATGGCGAGTAGCTGGCGCGGAAGTTGTTCGGAGTTGGCTCCACCTGTTGAAGAGGAACTAATGATAATGATCATGAAACTCGAAGAGAGTACTCGAACCTCGCAGGTCAAGCGGGCAGCGTCAGCTCATGTCTGAAAATCCTTTCATGAATTTCATGGTTGATGAAAATGATGACCCTGCGACGTATGATGAAGCGATGATGAGCCCGGATTCCAACAAATGGTTAGAAGCCATGAAATCCGAGATGGAATCCATGTATGAAAATCAAGTTTGGAACTTGGTGGAATTACCTCACGATCGAAAGGCCGTGGAGAATAAATGGATTTTCAAAAGAAAAACTAATGCTGATGGTAATGTGACCGTCTATAAAGATCGACTTGTCGCAAAGGGGTTTCGACAAATTCAAGGAGTTGACTACGATGAGACATTCTCTCCCGTAGCGATGCTAAAGTCAGTTAGGATTATGTTAGCAATTGCTGCATATTTCGATTATGAGATATGGCAGATGGATGTCAAAACCGCGTTTCTCAATGGTAATATTGAAGAAGAGTTGTATATGATACAACCAAAGGGTTTTGTCGATCCTAAGGATGCTAACAAGGTGTGAAAGCTTCAGCGATCCATCTATGGATTGAAGCAAGCATCACGAAGTTGGAATGTCCGCTTTGATGAGGTGATCAAAGAGTTTGGATTTGTCCAAACTTATGGAGAAGCTTGTATTTACAAGAAAGTGAATGGGAGCAATGTGGCATTTCTGATATTATATGTGGATGACATATTATTGATCGGAAATGATATAGATCTTTTAAACAGTGTTAAAAGTTATCTAAACAGCAAATTTTCAATGAAGGACCTAGGTGAAGTGTCATACATATTAGGCATAAAGATCTATAGAGATAGATCTAGGCGCCTAATAGGGCTATCGCAAAGTACATACCTTGATAAGATTTTAAAGAAGTTTAAAATGGACGGAAGTAAGAAGGGGTTCTTACCTATGTTGCAAGGCAAGAGATTGAGTAAGACTCAAAGTCCGGCTTCGGCGGAAGAAAGAGAGATAATGGACAAAGTCCCCTATGCTTCAGCCATAGGCTCTATAATGTACGCCATGCTATGTACAAGACCGGATGTGGCACATGCTATTAGTTTGACTAGTAGGTACCAATCGGATCCAGGTTCGGAACACTGGATAGCGGTCAAGAATATCCTTAAGTACTTACGAAGAACTAAAGATATGTTTCTCTTATACGGAGGTGAAGAAGAGCTCGTTGCTAAGTGTTATGTTGACGCTAGCTTTGACACCGATACGGATGACTCTAAGTCTCAATCCAGATACGTATTTCTCATGAATGGCGGAGCGGTTAGTTGGAGGAGTTCCAAACAACCTGTGGTAGCGGGATCAACAACGGAGGCCGAATATGTTCTTTGCTTGAGCGGCTCGAGAAGCGATTTGGATGAAGGAGTTCATATCCGAACTAGGAGTGGTTGCAAACGCGTTGGACCCAATGGTGATCTATTGTGACAACAATGGTGCCATTGCCAATGCCAAAGAACCAAGGTCTCACAAGCATTCCAAGATATTAAGCGCCGATTTCACTCCATCCGCGAGCATGTCAAGGATGGAGATATAAAGATTTGTAAAGTACATACTGATCTCAATGTAGCAGATTCGTTGACTAAAACTCTCCCTAGAGAAAAACATGATCAACACCAGAACTCAATGGGTGTTAGATTAACTAGATTATTGTCTGTAGTGCAAGTGGGAGACTGAAGGGAATATGCCCTGAGAGGCAATAATAAAGTGTTTATTATGTGTATTCCAAGTATATGATAGATGTTTATTTTGCATGCTATAATTGTATTAATACGGAAACATTAATACATGTGTGTTTAATAAACAAACAGAAAGTTCCTAGTTATGCCTCTCTTATAAACTAGCTCGTTGATTAACAAGATGATCAAGGTTTCCTGATCATGGACATTGTATGTAGTTAATAACGGGATCACAACATTAGTGTAATGGTGTGATGAACATTCATACGAAGTATAGCATTACGATCAAAGTCATTGAGTTTATATTGCTATAACAACTTACGAAGTGATCCTAATCCTTAGACCATGAGATCATGTCAATCACTAACACCGGAAGAGTTTCTTGATAACATCAAACGTCACACCGTAACAGGGTGATTATAAAGATGGATTTAGAACTAATAAAGTGTTATGTTGAGGCTCATGGATCGAGAGTGGAATTTGTTCATCCCGATGACGGATAGATATACTCTGGGCCCTCTCGGTGATATCACATTGATTAGCTTGCAAGCAAGTGATTTGATCACTAGAATGTTATATCACGGGAATGAGAAAAGAGTGCATGTCGGTAACAAGATCAAACTAGGTATGGAGATACCGATGATCGAATCTCGGACATGTAATATATCGTGAAACAAAGGGATTAATATACTAGCGTAAAAGGTTCTGACGATCACAAGAAAGTCATCGTTGAATGTGTGGGAGTCAGTATGGGTCTCCAGATCCCGCTTCTGATTATTGATTCGAGAGGGGTCTCGATCATGTCCGCATTATTCACGAACCGTAGGGTGACACACTTAAGAGACACCGACATCCAATTGGAGCAAAAGTTTCATGCCGAAAGAATCAACAAGCGCAGGAACTTATTTCACTAGATACCGAAACAGGTTTTTGGGTGAAATTGCATAAAGTGGTTATGCATGTGAAATAGAATTCTAGTAAGGGGTTATTTGTGAATGTTTGTCATTAAATTAATTGACAAAATTCTGAATAAAATAAAAGAGTTTTATTTAATGAGAGTTTGCATTAAATTTGGTGGAAATTTAATGGGAATTTGAGTGGACTTTTGAGTGGAGAAAATTGAAGGGCCATTTTGTGAGTGGAGTGTCCACCCACATGAATGAAGGAGGAGGGAGGGCAGCCCCATGGCGTGACCACCTCCTTGGGTGCCCCCCTCCTCCTATAAAAGGAGCCTCTCCTCTCACTTGTCTCTCACACCTCCTCGTGAAGGATCTCTCTCCCCCTATAGAATTTATTCCCCATGGTCTCGGACTAGCGAGATACATGTTTCCAGTGGCTATTCGGCAAGAAAGAGTTGTGTTTCCGCTGCATCGCTGGAGCGAGGAGGCGGAGGTTGCTCGGTGCCTCGAACGTGTGTGCGAGCACAGATGCACTGCTGATTTGTGACGCTAGGACTTCCTCTCGATCTTGAGATCGGCAAGAGATCGTGTACATCAACCACGAGTTGAACTCGTTAAGCTTTGTCGGTCTTCAAGGGTATGTTCTCTACAGATATACATCCGCCCGTTGTTTGTATCTAATAGATAGATCTTGGTACATAGTTCACATCGTAGGAAAATTTTTGTTTTCTATGCTGCGAACCCTACAATAGTGACGAGTACTCTGAAGAGGAAGATGTCCCTCCTCCTCCTCCTCCTCCTCCTCCGATGTTCTTCTAGTTGGGCTGCGTTAACATCACTCTCCTCCTCTTCCTTTTTGGTGTCTCGATGCCAATGGGGGAGAAGAGTAGAGTTCTATTAGTTATCTACGGGTTCCTTGCCGGGGTTTTCTGGGGTTCGCCATTAGCACAATGCCCCTTGCGTTCTCATTGCTTCTTATGGCATTGTGCTTTCCCTTTCGCTTTATGTATGAACTATCTGCTTTCGTTCCGTCTGTTGGAAAAGTTTGTGCTATGTGTGTGAACCATGGATATTTATATTATGCTATGACTATGTCTATTGTTGTTTATAATATCTTTGAGAACTCTAGCTCGGTTTGTCATCGCCAACCAAAAAGGGGGAAATTGAAAGGGTATTTTACCCTATGCTATTTTTGGTTGACAATGACACCATGGTTAGAGTGGACTAATGCTATTTCTAGTGTCTTACACAGGTTCTAGTCTGATGCTGTGATGAAAGGTTATCGGAGACCCCCCCCCCCATTTTGATAACAAAGCTTCGCACCGGAGTTTTCCCTTTTTATGTAATTTGAGTCCGGTTAGGAGCTCCGCACTATTAAGAGGGGTTCTATCGATGAGATTGTTGGGGATGATCACCTAAGCCATATACACATCCCTTTATCCTACCTAATCCATCACCAATGAGAGAAGAGAAGAAATCCGATCCACCAAAGCCTTTTCTGCAGATTCGGTTTTCAGAACGGTTGGACCGACTCCCAGACCGGACCGTCCGGTGTCAGGATCGGAAATCCGGACTCAAACCGGGTTTTCTGGTTTACTCACTCCGAATCTATCCGAGTCTGGGTACTAAGAGCAGATTCGGTTTCAGTCCGGTTTTCCGGGCTGAGGACCGGACTGTCCGGTGTGTGAACGGGTCCAACCGAACTTAAAACCGGACCTTGCGTTTTTGGCTCAAAACTGCTAGTTTTTATCCTTGAGTATAAATATCCCTTCTTCCAGCTTGAGTAGGTCAGACATTCAGTTTATATCATTTCTTGAAGCTCTCTCTCTCTCTCCCCATTGTTGAAACACAAAAGCTTGAGGATCTCCCATTCTACCCAACCAAATCCAAATCCCTTTGGTAGAAAGGAAGAGGAGGTCCCGATATACGTTTCCACCAAGCCAAAGTTCATTCCCCCTTGAGTTCATTGAGTTAGCTTTTTACTCTTGGGTTTGTGGGAAACCCTAGGCGGCTAGGGTCGCCCGGAGGCATTCGGCTTGTGATTTGCTCCGTGGAAAGTTTGTGAGGGTTTGGAGACTACCTTAAAGTCTAGCACGAGTAAGTGAGCTATTCCTTCGTGGGATAGGCTCGGAGAAGAAAGTGAGCCTTCTTGGTGCGTGAGGAATCCTTCGTGGAACCTCACACCTCTCCAACGTGACGTAGCCCCCTTACCAAAGGTGGTGAACATGGGAATACATCTTTGTCTCCGCGTGCTTCGGTTATTCCTTAACCGATCTCTTACTTGTGTTGCTTATATTGTGATAGCCTTCGAGCTTGAAGTATCTTGTACATCATCTAGGTTGCCTCACCTAGTTTGCATTTAGGCTCACTTATATTCCGCAAAGCCTAAAACTTGCAAAAGATTATAAAGAATTTTGTAGAAACCTATTCACCCCCCTCTAGGTTAACAATCTTACACTTTCACTTAGGCACCGAAGAAACGGACGTTCGGTTCAGTGTAACCAAATGCCCAGTCCTAATTGCAACTAAGAATTAGAAGAAATTTTCTAAGTTACAACTAAGTTGGAACTGAGAATTAGCACAAGTAGTAGGATAATGTCATACACTTAAATATAAGAAGTAGTCGGACGCCTGAGATCTCTGGATCTCTAGCCTTTCTGAAAGAGCTGAAAGCCAAAGTTGAGACATGCACCATTCTGGTTCTGGTGGCAGGCGACTTCAACTTGATTCGCTCTCCATACAACAAGAGCTTAACATCACACGCATGCGGATGTTCAACGATTGCATCGCTGACCTCGTCCTTAGAGAGATCACATGAATGGGAGCCCACTTCACTTGGACAAATAACAGAATTGACCCGGCCAGGAGTGTCCTAGACCGAGTGTTTGTCTCGGTGGATTGGGAGGTGGCCTTTCCTCTCTGTTCTCTGTGCGCCATCACCAGGGCAGGCTCGGATCACGTTCCACTCCTTCTATCGACATGGAGGAGCTCCCTGCCACAGATGAACCGCTTTCACTTCAAAAACTTCTGGCTCCACCTGGCGGGGTTTGTGGAAGTGTAGGGGGTTCATATCATGGAAAACAAAAAAATTCTACCGCATGAACACACACACGCCAAGATCTATCTACTATATTGTAGCAACGAGTCGATTAGAGTACTCATCCTCGAAGATTCCAAAGCGGTTAACGAGAGCAGATTCTCGTGGATGATGTAGTCGTTCACTTGCCAATCTCAAGATCATGAAGATGATCCTTCCGACGCCGCATTCCGGCAGCGCTCCTGCAGTCGGTCACATGTTCGGTACTCGATGAAGACCTTCCTCTCCCTTGTTCTAGCAGGCAGCAGCGGTTGTAGTTCTCTCCTCGCGATTCCGGTAGCACGACGACATGGTGACGGAGTTAGAGGGGAAATCCTGCAGGGCTTTGCCTTAAGCCGGAGCGGGTTATGGTGGAGTAGTAGGGTTTCCCCGGCTTCTAGGGTTTAGAATCCGGAGAGGAGGAGGTGGTTCGGCGGCGGCTAGGGCGGCGGCGGCGCGGCGGAAGTGGCTAGATGGGGTGGGGCTTGTTGTGGTCTATTGGGGAGCACCGCTCCCCTCTATTTATGAGAGGGAGGGTCAGCTAGGGAGAGGGGAGTTTGAATCTGTAGGGGTCCCAATCTTAGGTAAGATAGAGCCTCCTGTGTTTTACAATGCTAGTCCCTGGATCAATAGCTAGCATCCACAGTTTAGATGTAATATCAAGAAACAAAGGTCATATTATAATTTTATAACCAGGAATAACATAATTTTATTACATCAATACATAGCTCATTTGGCTATTACATTACATTGCAGCGGAATAATTATAATCATGGGGTCCTTCATCTTCAAAGTGCCACAGGCAGATGTTGGTTGTAGACTTTGTAATCCTAATCAATCAATCTTCACTAAAATCAATCAAACCTGCAACATACAAGTTACAGCCACAAAGGGTCAATACATTTGAATTGTATTGGCAAGTGATACTAGGATAGTATGGTGGAGTCTATCAACTATATGCATTTGGCTAAGTGGAGTTGAGGCTTGCATTGCTCAAAATAGATTTTTCTTATTATTTTGAAAATACTAAGTTTTTGCTTGACAAAAACATTTTTCTCAATCAAAGATTGAAGATCCTTTCCAAGGCATCTATCAATCAAAGATTTAAGATTTCAAACAACCCTTGTTCAATCCACAAGTTTTAACTTAGAAATTTGAATGATGAGATTCTTGATTGCTTCCATGTCTTGATGCTCAAATTGTCCTTTACCAGGGACATGGCTAAGTACTTAGATTTTACACTCTGCAGAGGTGGTGCACTTTACCCACAAGACTTGGTTTCCCAAGACAAAATCTTTCAGAAGCCTTCCCTTAGACCAAAATGGACGCGCTCCAACCTATCAAACACTACCACCCACTGTCCATTTGGCTAAGTTCTTGCAACCTATATGATCATGGCAGAGCCCATATTGCCAAGTGGTTGCACTTGAAGCTTCTCAACATTTGACATCTCAAATCCCTTTGTTTCCTGGGTGGCCATCCACAAGTGAGATACACAATCCAAGTCCATGGCCTTGTGAACCACTCAACATATCCCAATCCTTCCATTCCACCCAGGTGGTTCATTAACTTAGTTGTTTTATTAAACAAAACCTAAGTCCTCAGACTTAGAATATTTTTCCATAGTGTGAATATATATTCCACCCATGTTTTCTATTAGCTAGGCTAATCTTGATAGTAGGAGGAATCTTTAACTTAGGAAAATCCTACTAAGGATTCATCTACTAGGTTTTCTTATAGCAAGGTCTATACTTAGCAAAATCCATGCAAGTTTTACTTAGCAAAATCACTAATGCATAGAGAAAGTAATGGGACAAAAAGTATGAAGCATCACTTGCCTTTTTGGTAGGGAATGGTGGTTCACTCCTTGATCTTGCTAGTCTCACACTTCACTACAAGTCAATCAAGCAAACACCAATTCAATTTACATTCCAAACCAATAATCACTCAATCAAATTCACACACACAAGACAATGGAAACCAATTCATGCATGGGAGCATGCACAAGATAGTTTTATTTTGCAAAGGGGTCTCCATGGGGTTTCTAAAATTTGTAAGATCCAAATTGGTCATTTACCAAAGTGGCAAAGTCATTAGCAAGAGGGTTTTGTCCAAAAACTATTTTTAAATCCATTCATCATTTCATGTGGTGAAAAATGTTTTTATTAAGGCAATAATCTTAAGTTGTTCACCAAATGAGTTGCTATTGCAAAGCTTGGTGTTTTTGGGTCAGTAGGTTTGGTCCAAACTATTTTCTCAAAGTTTCCTTTCCATAAACATTTTTCATAATAAAATCAATAATTTTATTTGGCTAGAAATTGGCTAAGTCAAATAATTCAACCTAAATTTACCAAAATCATTTTTAACACCAAAGGTTGGTTCCTAGGGTCAGTAAGGTCACAACAAACCATTTTGCAAAAGTTTTACCCCTAAATTCAATTTTAAACAATTTTTATACTCTAAACAAGCATACAAAAGTTTCTGCAAATTCAACCAAGCTAGCAGATACTATTTTATAAACTAAGGGCATGGCTGGCTAGGGCTTGTTCTCCTGAATCCATTGATATAAAATTTGTAATTTTTGGACGTGTGGTTTGAAAGTTACAAAGGTTTGAAATTTGCAAATAATTCTGATTCAAATCTATTTTTAGTTTTAATCCTGGCCACGCGTCGCCGTTTTATTGGTCGATACCGGTTCGGCCGGATCGGCATCGTGAACCGCAGGATCTAACTGGAAACGTGTGGCGCAGATCGACGCATACCCCTTCGCTCACTTTCTTTCCTAGCCGATGGATGACGATCTAACGGTTCCTATCAACTAGCCAGGAACTGGCGGCGAGATGTTACCGGCGGCGGTTAAGCGGCGAGGCGAGAAGCGAAACAAGGAGAGAGTAAGCTCACCGAGGTCGCGAGGATGAGGTGATGCTGATCGTGTGGTCGTCGTGGCAAGGGACGCACGGGGACGGGCGGGATTCTTCGCCGGAGTTGGTACTGGCGACGGACGCATGCGGTCGAGGTCGAGGACGACGCTAGGAATCACCCGGAGACAAACGAAACACACAGTCAAGAGCGCAAGCAAGCATTTAAGGCGTGTGCGTGAAACGGAGGGTCGGGGTAGTCTGATTTACCAGAGAGGTTCCGCCGGAGTAGAGCCAGACGGTGGCGGTGCTGGGGTTGTCGTTGGCGAAGCTCAGGGGTGCCCGCGGGGAAGCTGAGGTTACAGAGCGGTGCTCCTGAGTCTGGCGAACCTGCCTGCTTTCTCGGGAAGTCAAGGGCGATGTGATGCCGCCGGAATTTGGCCGAGAACTCATCGGAGACGGCGACGGTGCATAAAAGATTGGCGACAGCCTAGTGGCTCTCGAGGCATGGGGTTTGGGGGGAATGAAAGAGGAGGAAGAGGGGATTTATCACGCGTGATCACTGCGAGGTTTAATCGTGGCATTAAGTCGAATTGACGACGCGAAATCACTGCCGAGACAGGGAGGAAGTCGGCGGGTGAAGAGGAAGAACAGTGCCCAATGGGGTCGGTCAGTCAGTGGGAAAGAAACGAGGAGGAGGTCCACCTGCCAGTGAGGGTGTGGGTTTCTTCTGGGGTGAAGAAAAACGTTTCGGGGGCGAGGGTGAGGTGGGCTAGATGGGCTGCTGTTGGGCTAGTTGGGCCAGATGGTGGGCTGTTCTATTTTTTTCTGTCTAAATCTTTTTCTATTTCTAAATCTATTATTCTGATTTGAATTTCATCCAACTATTCAAGTATTCAAATAATTCAAACAATTCAAACATTGTAATGAGTTTTTGGTTCTGTTTATTAACATAAACCAAATCTCAAAATAAAAATTATATTTTTATTCATTTTTAAGATCTATTTAATAATTAAATAAAATAGCCCTTTAGTTATTTAAAATAGGGTTTGATTTATTTAATAAAATCTTCATTTGAACTCCAAATATTTTCAAAACCAATCAGTAGATTTTATAAAGAATATTTGGAAAATTTGTTTAAAAAAAATAACTTTTTATTTTAGAGTCCATTATTAATTAAATATAATAGACTTTCCTTATTAAATCAAATAGGATTTGTTTTATTGAGATATTTATTTTGAAATCTAAAAATAAAGCCAAAACACTTTAGTAGGTTTTATTTGTGAATATCAAATATTTGGGAAAACTTATTTTAAATAATTTAACAAGTTTTGATGTTTCAATTTAAATTGGTAAGACCTTTTATTTAAATAAAGTTGGATATTAAATCCTTATTAATTTTATTTTAAATAAACCTTTACTATTTTTATTCAAAACAAAATGTTTTAATTCAAAAGCTTGGCCAAGGATTAATTTGGCTTTATAAAATAATCCTTATTTGTAAAACTTCTATTTCATTTGAAAACAAATCTTTTCATTTAATTGTTTCAAAATAGTATTTCCAAATGTTTTTATTTTCCTTTTATTAAATTTTATCTTTTTAAATCCCTTTAGGTTTTACTTAATTCAAATGGGTTTGAAGTTCCAATTGAATTCAATAAGTTTCTTCTGGCTCTGAAAATCAAACAAAGTTTTATTTTATTCATTTATTTTCACATTACAAGATTTGGAAAATCTTCGGATGTGACAGGCTACCACCCTTAAAATAAATCTCGTTCCGAGATTTGGGAAGATTAGGGTTACAAGCATGTTCAGAACAACTAGGGTACTACCACCCTTAAAAATTTTCAAACAAAAATTACATATTGGCCTTCTTGGGATCCTGGGAAATTTCTCTAAGCAACCATTTGCATTGAGTCCTTTATTTCCATACTTGACTCATGGGCCAAGGTTGAGATCCTTCATAGACTTGTTTAACTTGTTCTCCATCCTTTCTGGACAATTGTTGGCATAGTGGCCTAGTTCCTTGCATTTGAAACATGTGACAAGGCTGAGATCTCTCATAGGCTGGTTTATCTTATGCTTCATATTTTCTGGACAGTAGTTTGCATAATGTCCTAACTCTTTGCAATGTTTGCACATCACTTGGCTGATATCTTTCTTTTCCTTTGGTATCATTGCCTTTTGTTTGTTTCTTTGGTTCTTCTTCTTTTCTGGGCATTCACTGGCATAGTGTCCCTTCTCTTTGCAATTGTAACATTGCAACTGGCTTATGTCTTTCTTCTTCTTTTTGGGTCTCTCCAAAGCTAAGAGTTCTTCTAGTTCTTGTTCTTCATAGGTGGGAGATCTTTCTCTCTTCTTGAGGCATTGATCTTCATGCTCCTTGGATGCATGATCCTTGTCTCCACAAGTATTGCTAACTTGGGTTCCTTCTAGATTAACATCTTTGTCATCCTTGTTGTCATTAGCTCTTTGGGAAAAGTTTCCTCCCATGTTGATCACTTGAGTAACCAATCCTTGCATCAACTGGGATTGAAGTTTCAAAATCCTTTGTATGGCTGGGTCTAGTCCATTGTTGTTGGCTAATAGCTAAGTTGTCTCTTGGCTCAACTGGTTTTGGGTTATTATAAGTTCTCTCATGTTGTCCTCTTGGTTGTGGTTGTCATCAGCCTTGGAGTCTTTTGGAGTAGTCATCTGTTTGGGTTTGAAGGGAGATTAGAATGGGCAAGATATTTCTAAGGAAGTATTTCTAATCACACACATCACATTTCACACAAGCAATGTGCAAGCAATCACAAGCAACATTTCACTCAAACATGTTTCGAGCACATACTTAGGCAACAAAATATTTTTGTTACACCACATAAGTTGGTGGTTTGACTTATCTAAAATATGGTGGTCCATCTATATGGTTCACTTGTGATCTTTCCATCCTTCATGATTCTTCTTGCATGAGATCATGGTTTCCTTGAGAAAAGCTCTTGGTTGCAATACTTCAAATGAGGTAGGCTCCTTCTAACTTTTGCATTCCTTCAGTCTCTAAATCTTGAGCAAGATTTCCTTGTCTCACTTGTAGTCCTTAGTGGTATCCAAGTTGGAAGTCCTTGGTGAATATGCTGAAGATGTTGAAGTCATTAGAGTTGAAGAAGTGCTTTGCACATGGTGTAGTCTTTGGTCATGGGGTAGGCTTTTCCATCAAGTCGAAGTAGAAGAGATGTAGAGTTGAAACCAAAATGGTTGAGGAAAGAGTTTACAAGTGTTTTTGTAAATAAGTTTTTGGATCAAATACAACTCCTATTTTCTAAGGGTTTTTGTCCAATCCTAGGGTTTACAAATCCTACAGGCAACACAATGCTCTGATACCATCTGTAGGGGTCCCAATCTTAGGTAAGATAGAGCCTCCTGTGTTTTACAATGCTAGTCCCTGGATCAATAGCTAGCATCCAATGTTTAGATGTAATATCAAGAAACACAGGTCATATTATAACTTTATAACCAGGAATAACATAATTTTATTACATCAATACATAGCTCATTTGGCTATTACATTACATTGCAGCGGAATAATTATAATCATGGGGTCCTTCCTCTTCAAAGTGCCACAGGCAGATGTTGGTTGTAGACTTTGTAATCCTAATCAATCAATCTTCACTAAAATCAATCAAACCTGCAACATACAAGTTACAGCCACAAAGGGTCAATACATTTGAATTGTATTGGCAAGTGATACTAGGATAGTATGGTGGAGTCTATCAACTATATGCATTTGACTAAGTGGAGTTGAGGCTTGCATTGCTCAAAATAGATTTTTCTTATCATTTTGAAAATACTAAGTTTTTGCTTGACAAAAACATTTTTCTCAATCAAAGATTGAAGATCCTTTCCAAGGCATCTATCAATCAAAGATTTAAGATTTCAAACAACCCTTGTTCAATCCACAAGTTTTAACTTAGAAATTTGAATGACGAGATTCTTGATTGCTTCCATGTCTTGATGCTCAAATTGTCCTTTACCAGGGACATGGCTAAGTACTTAGATTTTACACTCTGCAGAGGTGGTGCACTTTACCCACAAGACTTGGTTTCCCAAGACAAAATCTACTAGGTTTTCTTATAGCAAGGTCTATACTTAGCAAAATCCATGCAAGTTTTAGTTAGCAAAATCACTAATGCATAGAAAAAGTAATGGGACAAAAAGTATGAAGCATCACTTGCCTTTTTGGTAGGGAATGGTGGTTCACTCCTTGATCTTGCTAGTCTCACACTTCACTACAAGTCAATCAAGCAAACACCAATTCAATTTACATTCCAAACCAATAATCACTCAATCAAATTCACACACACAAGACAATGGAAACCAATTCATGCATGGGAGCATGCACAAGATAGTTTTATTTTGCAAAGGGGTCTCCATGGGGTTTCTAAACTTTGTAAGGTCCAAATTGGTCATTTACCAAAGTGGCAAAGTCATTAGCAAGAGGGTTTTGTCCAAAAACTATTTTTAAATCCATTCATCATTTCATGTGGTGAAAAATGTTTTTATTAAGGCAAAACTCTTAAGTTGTTCACCAAATGAGTTGCTATTGCAAAGCTTGGTGTTTTTGGGTCAGTAGGTTTGGTCCAAACTATTTTCTCAAAGTTTCCTTTCCATAAACATTTTTCATAATAAAATCAATAATTTTATTTGGCTAGAAATTGGCTAAGTCAAATAATTCAACCTAAATTTTACCAAAACCATTTTTAACACCAAAGGTTGGTTCCTAGGGTCAGTAAGGTCACAACAAACCATTTTGCAAAAGTTTTACCCCTAAATTCAATTTTAAACAATTTTTATACTCTAAACAAGCATACAAAAGTTTCTGCAAATTCAACCAAGCTAGCAGATACTATTTTATAAACTAAGGGCATGGCTGGCTAGGGCTTGTTCTCCTGAATCCATTGATATAAAATTTGTAATTTTTGGACGTGTGGTTTGAAAGTTACAAAGGTTTGAAGTTTGCAAATAATTCTAATTCAAATCTGTTTTTTAGTTTTAATCCTGGCCACGCGTCGCCTTTTATTGGTCGATACCGGTTCGGCCGGATCGGCATCGTGATCCGCATGATCTAACTGGAAACATGCGGCGCAGATCGATGCATACCCCTTCGCTCACTTTCTTTCCTAGCCGATGGATGACGATCTAACGATTCCTATCAACTAGCCAGGAACTGGCGGCGAGATGTTACCGGCGAGCGGCGGAGCGGCCAGTTGGCGGCCATGGCGGCGAAGCGAAACAAGGAGAGAGTAAGCTCACCGAGGTCGCGAGGATGAGGTGATGCTGATCGTGTGGTCGTCGTGGCAAGGGACGCACGGGGACGGGCGGGATTCTTCGCCGGAGTTGGTTCTGGCGACGGACGCATGCGGTCGAGATCGAGGACGACGCTAGGAATCACCCGGAGACAAACGAAACACAGTCGAGGCGCGAGGACACGCGAAGGCGTGTGCGTGAAACGGAAGGGTCGGGTAGTCGATTTACGAGAGGTTCGCGGAGTAGAGCGACGGTGGCGGTCTTGGGGTTGTCATTGGCGGCTTCGGGGTGCCCGCGGGGAAGCTGAGGTTACAGAGCGGTGCTCCTGAGTCTGGCGAACCTGCCTGCTTTCTCGGGAAGTCAAGGGCGATGTGATGCCGCCGGAATTTGGCCGAGAACTCATCGGAGACGGCGACGGTGCATAAAAGATTGGCGACAGCCTAGTGGCTCTCGAGGCATGGGGTTTGGGGGGAATGAAAGAGGAGGAAGAGGGGATTTATCACGCGTGATCACTGCGAGGTTTAATCGTGGCATTAAGTCGAATTGACGACGCGAAATCACTGCCAGGAACGGGGAGGAACGGTCGAGCGGGGTGAAGAGGAAGAACAGTGCCCAATGGGGTCGGTCAGTCAGTGGGAAAGAAACGAGGAGGAGGTCCACCTGCCAGTGAGGGTGTGGGTTTCTTCTGGGGTGAAGAAAAACGTTTCGGGGGCGAGGGGAGCTGGGCTGTTGGGCTGTTGGGCTAGTTGGGCGGATGGTGGGCTGTTCTATTTTTTACATCTAAATCTTTTTCTATTTCTAAATCTATTATTCTGATTTGAATTTCATCCAACTATTCAAGTATTCAAATAATTCAAACAATTCAAACATTGTAACGAGTTTTTGGTTCTGTTTATTAACATAAACCAAATCTCAAAATAAAAATTATATTTTTATTCATTTTTAAGATCTATTTAATAATTAAATAAAATAGCCCTTTAGTTATTTAAAATAGGGTTTGATTTATTTAATAAAATCTTCATTTGAACTCCAAATATTTTCAAAACCAATCAGTAGATTTTATAAAGAATATTTGGAAAATTTGTTTAAAAAAAATAACTTTTTATTTTAGAGTCCATTATTAATTAAATATAATAGACTTTCCTTATTAAATCAAATAGGATTTGTTTTATTGAGATATTTATTTTGAAATCTAAAAATAAAGCCAAAACACTTTAGTAGGTTTTATTTGTGAATATCAAATATTTGGGAAAACTTATTTTAAATAATTTAACAAGTTTTGATGTTTCAATTTAAATTGGTAAGACCTTTTATTTAAATAAAGTTGGATATTAAATCCTTATTAATTTTATTTTATATAAACCTTTACTATTTTTATTCAAAACAAAATGTTTTAATTCAAAAGCTTGGCCAAGGATTAATTTGGCTTTATAAAATAATCCTTATTTGTAAAACTTCTATTTCATTTGAAAACAAATCTTTTCATTTAATTGTTTCAAAATAGTATTTCCAAATGTTTTTATTTTCCTTTTATTAAATTTTATCTTTTTAAATCCCTTTAGGTTTTACTTAATTCAAATGGGTTTGAAGTTCCAATTGAATTCAAAAAGTTTCTTCTGGCTCTGAAAATCAAACAAAGTTTTATTTTATTCATTTATTTTCACATTACAAGATTTGGAAAATCTTGGGATGTGACAGAATCCTTCCCCAACTCCCTCTCCTACTAGGCGCGTGGTGAAGGGAGAGAAGGATTCTCTCCTTCCTCCACCAGGAAACATTATCCCAGTTTGACTTTTCAAACTTGCCTTTTGACTTTCAATTTTTGGAGTTTAATTTCTTTCTTTTAAACGCCCAGCCAAGTGGCCTAGGACATGATGCAATCATTCCACTTATTCATGACACATTCATGTACCCTTCCCCTTCTGGTCCGGTGAACCTTCTAGACTCTTCTATATCATTCCGGTGAAAACACTCGAATCATTCCCGAACTCCAGAATTGGACTTTCTCCAGACCATTCCGGATCTCCTCATGATATCCCGGATCCCATCCGTAGCTCCGAACAACATTCGGTCTTCCTACTTACATTCCATATCGACTAAACAACATCGAATCCTTAAGTGTGTCTCCCTACGGTTCGTGAATTATGCAGACATGACCGATACTCTTCTCTGATCAATAACCAATAGAGAAATCTAGAAATTCATATGGCTCCCACATATTTATACGATTACTTTGCGATCGAATGAACCATTTACATATGATACAAATTTCCCTTTGTCTCGCGATATTTTACTTATCCTAGGTTTGATCGTCGATATCTCTGCATACCTAGTTTAACCTCGTTACCGATAAGTACTCTTTACTCGTTCCTATGATATGTGATCCCTTGTGAGCCAGTCACATGCTTGCAAGCTAATTGGATGATATTCCACCGAGAGGTCCTAGAGTATATATATTTGTCATATGGATGGACAAATCCCACTCTTGATCCATGTGCCTCAACACATACTTTCTGAATACTCAATGCCACCTTTATAGACACCAAGTTTTGGTGTGGTCTTTGATATCTTCAAAGTATCCATCCAGTGATGGTGATTAGCATGATCTCATGGTCGAAGGAATTAGGTTACTATGTATTAGAAAGATTATAGAAAACGAACTAATGAAATGACTTAATCTTTATGCTACGCTTATGTATAGGAGTATGTCCATCACACCATTCTCGTAATTTTATGCTCTTGTTGTTAACAACATTTCAATGTTCATGATTCGGAAACCACGATCATCTATTAACCAACAAGCTAGTATTACAAAGAGGCTTTACTAGGGACTCTAATAAGTTTACAAATCATACAAGTATTAATGTTTCCAATTAATACTATTATAGTATGAATGTAAAAAATTATCATAAACACAAAGATACAATAATAACTACTTTTATTATTGCCTCTAGGGCATATCTCCAACAGTCTCCCACTTGCACTAGAGTCAACTAATCTAGATTACATGGTAATATACCGAACACCCATGGCGGTTTGGTGCTAGTCATGTTTTGCCCTCGGGAGAGGTTTAGTCAACGGATCCGCCACATTCAGATCTGTGTGTACTTTGCAAATCTTTATGTCACCATCTTGGACATGCTCTTGAATAGCGTGAAAACTCAACTTGATATGCTTCAGCTTCTTGTGTGACCTTGGTTCTTGCGCATTGGCTATGGCGCCCATGTTATCACACTAGATAGACATTGGGTCCAGCACACTGGGAACCACACCGAGCTCTGTAATGAACTCCTTCATCTATATCGCCTCTTGTGAAGCCTCCGAAGCAGCTATGTATTTCGATTTAGTTGAAGATCTCGCCACAACGCTTTGCTTTGCACTCCTCCAGCTCACGGTTGCACCATTCAAAGTAAACACGTATCCAGATTGAGATTTAGAATCATCCGGATCCGTGTTCCAACTAGCATCGGTGTAACCATTAACAACGAGCTGTTCGTCACCTCCATAAGAAAGAACCATATCCTTAGTTCTTCTCATGTACTTAAGGATGTTTTTGACCGCTGTCCAATGATCCACCCCTGGATCACTTTGATATCTACTAGTTAAACTAATAGCATATGCAATGTCGGGTCTAGTACATAGCATGGCATACATGATAGATCCTATGGCTGAGGCATAGGGAGTCTTATTCATTCTCTCTCTATCTTCTGCCATAGCAGAACTTTGAGTTTTACTCAAGGTCGTATTGCGAAACATGGGCAAGAACCCTTTCTTGCTATCTTCCATTCCAAACCTATTTAAAACTTTGTCCAAATATGTACTCTGTGACAATGATATTAGGTGTCTCGATCTATCTCTATTAATATTTATGCCTAATATGTAAGCAGCTTCGCCAAGATCCTTCATTGAAAAACTATTATTTAAATAACCTTTGACACTATTAAGAAGGTCTATATCATTCCCAATCAACAATATGTCGTCCACATATAGTACTAGGAATGCTACAGAGCTCTCACTCACTTTCTTGTAAATACAAGCTTCTCCATAAGTTTGTATAAAGCCAAAACTTTTGATTACTTTACCAAAACGCTGATTCCAACTTCGGGATGCTTGCTTCAATCCATAAATGGACCATTGAAGTTTGCATACCTTGTTAGCATCTTTAGGATCGACAAAACCTTTGGGTTGTACCATATACAACTCTTCATCAATGTCTCCATTGAGGAACGCCGTTTTGACATCCATCTGCCATATCTCATAATCTTAATATGCAGCGATTGCTAACAAAATCCTCACAGACTTTAGCTTTGCTACCGGTGAGAAAGTCTCATCGTAGTCAACTCCTTGAATTTGTCGAAACCCTTTTGCGACAAGTCGAGCTTTATATACAGTAGCATTACCATCGGCATCTGTTTTCTTCTTGAAAATCCATTTGTTCTCAACAGCCTTCCGGCCATCCGGTAAGTCCACCAAAGTCCATACTTGGTTTTTGTACATGGATCTAATCTCGGATTTCATGGTTTCTTGCCATTTATTGGAATCTGGGCTCACCATCGCTTCCTCATATGTCGCAGGGTCGTCGGTGTTGTCCACCAACATGACACTCATAACAGGATCATACAAATCGGGACTGGTACGAGTTCTTGTTGACCTGCGAGGTTCCGTAGTGACTTCGACCGAAGTTTATCCTTAGCTTCCTCTCCTATTGGTGTAGGCGCCACAGGAACTTCTTCCGGTGTTGTGCTACTCTCAAATCCGAGAGAAGGTTCGACAATCTCGTCGAGTTCTACTTTCCTTCTAGTCACTTCTTTCGAGAGAAACTCCTTCTCTAGAAAGGATCCATTCTTGGCAACGAAGATTTTGCCCTCGAATCTATGATATGAGGTATACACAATAGTTTCCTTCGGGTATCCTATGAAGACACCTTTTTCTGCTTTGGGTTCAAGCTTGTCTGGCTATAACTTCTTTACATAAGCTCTGCAACCCCAAACTTTAAGGAACGACAATTTAGGTTTCTTACCAAACCATAATTCATACGATATCTTTTCAAGGGATTTAGATGATGCCCTATTTAAAGTGAATGTGGCTGTTTCTAAGGCATAACCCCAAAATGACATAGGTAAATCTGTAAGTGACATCATAGAATGAACCATAAAGAGAGTTCGATTACGATGTTCGGACACACCATTACATTGTGGTGTTCCCGACGGTGTCAATTGTGAAAGTATTCCGCATTTCTTCAAATGCTCGCCAAACTCATAACTTAGATATTCACCTCCACGATGAGATCGTATACACTTAATCTTCTTGTTACGTTGATTATCCACTTCACTTTGAAATTCCTTAAACTTCTTGAAAGTTTTGGACTTATGTTTCATGAAATAGATATACCCATATCTACTCAAGTCATCCGTGAAAGTAAGAACATAACGATAACCACCGCGTGATTCTACACTCATTGGGTCACACACACCGGTATATATGATTTCCAACAAGTACATAGCTCGCTCCATCATACCAGAAAATGGAGTCTTAGTCATTTTACCCATCAGACATGCTTCGCATCTTTCAAGTGATTCAAGAAGTCCATCGAAATGGAGTTTCTTCATACGCTTCACTCCAATGTGACCAAGACGACAGTGCCACATATAGTTTGAGTTATCGCTTAATTTCAAACGTTTAGCTTCAATATTATTAACATGTGTATTTCTACAATCGAGACTCAACAAAAATAGACCATCTATCAAAGTTGCATGTGCATAAAACATATTACTCGTATAAATCGAACAACCATTATTCTCGGACTTAAACAAGTAACCATCTCGCAATAAACATGATCCGTATATAATGTTCATGCTCAACGCAGGCACCAAATAACAATTCTTTGAGTATAAAACTAATCCCGATGGTAGATGAAGAGGTAGCGTGCCTACCGCGATCACATCAACCTTTGATCCATTTCCAACGCGCATCGTCACCTTGTCCTTCGCTAGTTTCCGTCTATTCTGCAGCACCTATTTTCAGTTACAAATATGAGCATCCGAACCAGTATCAAATACCCATGCACTACTATGACTACTAGTAAGATACACATCAATAACATGTATATCGAATATACCTTTCTTCAGGTCCGCCAAGTATTTAGGGCAATTTCGCTTCCAGTGACCTTCTCCCTTGCAGAAGCACTCAGTATCAGGCTTAGGCCTAGCCTTGGTTTTCTTCGCCGGCGCGGTAGCTTTCTTACCGCCCTTATTAAAGTTTCCCTTTTTCTTAGGCTTGCCTTGCTTCTTGAAATTGGTGGTCTTATTGACCATCAACACTTGGTGCTCTTTCTTGATCTCCACTTCCGCAGACTTCAACATAGAGAAGAGTTCTGGCAACGTCTTATTATGCGCTGCATGTTGTAGTTCATCACAAAGTTCTTGTAACTTGGTGGTAGTGATTGGAGGACACGATGAATCCCCAATGCATTGGGAATTATTATGCCCAAGATCTGGAGCTTATTAGCGTGCCCAAACATCTTAAGAACATGCTCACTAACGGAGATGCCCTCCTCCATCTTGCAGTTAAAGAACTTTTCAGAAGCTTCATAACTCTCAACTTCCGCGTGAGCCTCAAATATCATTTTGAGTTCACGGACAATATCATGTGGGTCAAAGTTCTCAAACCTATTTTAAGCTCCGATTCCAAACCATACAAGATAGCACAATGAACTGCGGAGTACTGATTCTTCCGAGTACGGAAAACAAATTCTCATCATCGGTAGCATCTTATGTAGGCGGGTCACCTAGCGGTGCATCCAACACATAGGTCAACTAACCAGCATTGAGGACAATCCTCAAATTGCGGAACCAATATGCGAAGTTTCTTCCATTGTTTTCAACTTTTCTTTCTCTAGGAACGCATTACAATTGATGGTAGGGGCCACCACTGATCTACAACTTATTTGCAATAGTTTAGACTAAGTTTATGACAAATTGAGTTCTAATTAATAGTTAAATTAATCTAGGTGAACTCCCACTCAAAACAACATCCCTCACATTGTTTTAGTGATCACACAAACCAAATCCACCACATCAAAACCGATCATCACGAGAGATGATGTAGCTTCAAAGGCGAACAATCAACATGTTCATTGTATCTACTATATGACTCATGCTTTACCTTTCGGTGATCCGTGTTTTGAGACCATGTCTGTACATGCTAGGATCGTCAAGATCAAACCTTAGTTTCCACATGAGCAAATCTGGCTTGCTCCCGTAATATACACTCGCAAAATCTAACACACCCGATCATCACGTGGTGCTTCGAAACAAAGAGTTTTGGCAATGGTGCCTACTAAGGATGAACACTTTATAACTTGATATTTTGTGAGAGGGATCATCTTATAATGCTACCGTCGTGAACTAAGCAATACAAGATGCATAAAAGGATTAACATCACATGCAATTCAAAATATGTGATATGATATGGCCTTTCTTCTTGTGCTTTGGATCTCCATATTCAAGCACGAACATGATCTCCATCATCACCGGCGAGGGTTTAGGGTCAATGGCACCGCTCCATGATTGTCATCCACCAGCATCAACTATTACTACTACTTTGAATAATAGAACACATGTCTTAACAAAATTTAAAAGACAACCATAAGGCTCCTGCCGGTTGCCTACTTACAATAAAAAACATTGCATACATCATATATAATCACAATCATGGCCATATCACATCACAGCACACCCATGCAAAACAAAGTTAGACGCCTCTAATTTTCTTTGCATGTTTTATGTGGTTTAGGGATTTCAATAAGTGTTGTTCTAACTTACGAACAAGAACCACAACATTGATGCTTGAACTATCAAGTTCCCGTTGTAAATTAAATCTTTACTATGATGGTAGAGACAGACACCCGCAAATCCACTTATGAAATACAAGTTGCATGTTGAGCGTGGAGCAAGTCTCATGAACGATGTCATGTAAGGTTAGCCCGGGCCGCTTCATCCCACCATACCGCAAGATGCAAAGTACACAAAAAGCAATTGATAATAAAAGCACCACCACCCACAATTACCATTGTGTTCTACTCGTGCAACAGATCTACATATAGACACGACTCTGATACCAGTATAGGGGTTCGTAGCATGGAAAACAAAAAATTTCTACCGCATGAACACACACAAGACAAGATCTATCTACTAGATTGTAGCAACGAGTCGATTAGAGTACTCACCCTCGAAGATTCCAAAGCGGTTAACGAGAGCAGATTCTCGTGGGTGATGTAGTCGTTCACTTGCCAATCTCAAGATCACGAAGACGATACTTCCAGCGTCGTGTTCCGGCAGCGCTCCCGCAGTCGGTCACACGTTCAGTACTCGATGAAGACCTTCCTCTCCCTTGTACCAACAGGCAGCAGAGGTTGTAATTCTCTCCTCATGATTCCGGCAACACGATAGCGTGGTGTCGGAGTTAGAGGAGAAACCCCGCAGGGCTTCGCCTTAAGCTGGAGCGGGTTATGGTGGAGTAGTAGGGTTTCCTCGGATTCTAGGGTTTAGAAGCCGGAGAGGAGGAGGTGGGCTGGCGGCGATGGTGGTGCGGCGGCGGCGCATGGCGGTAGCAGCTAGGTGGGGTGGGGCTTGTTGTGGTCTATTGGGGGCACCCCTCCCCTCTATTTATGAGAGGGAGGCGAAGCTAGGGAGAGGGGAGTTTGAATCCTTCCCCAACTCCCTCTCCTACTAGGCGCATGGTGGAGGGAAAGAAGGATTCTCTCCTTCCTCCACCATGAAACATTGTCCTAGTTTGACTTTTCAAACTTGCCTTTTGACTTTCATTTTTTGGAGTTTAATTTCTTTCTTTTAAACGCCCATCCAAGTGACCTAGGACATGATGCAATCATTCCAGTTAGTCATGACACATTCATGTACCCTCCCCCTTCCGGTCCGATGAACCTTCTAGACCTTTTTATATCATTCTGGTGAAAACACCGGAATCATTCCCAAACTCCGGAATTGTACTTTCCTTATATGAATCTTATTCTCCGGACCATTCCTGATCTCCTCGTGATATCCCGGATACCATATGAGGCTCCTAAAAACATTCGATCTTCCTACTTACATTCTATATCTACTAAACAACATGGAATCCTTAAGTATGTCTCCCTACGGTTCGTGAATTATGCAGACATGACCGAGACTCTTCTCTGATCAATAACCAATAGAGGAATCTGAAAATCCATATGGCTCCCACATATTTCTACGATTACTTTGCGATCGAATGAACTATCTACATACGATACCAATTTCCTTTTATCTAGCGATATTTTACTTATCCGAGGTTTGATCGTCGGTATCTCTACATACCTAGTTCATCCTCGTTACCGATAAGTACTCTTTTCTCGTTCCTGTGATATGTGATCCCTTGTGAGCGAGTCACATGCTTGCAAGATAATTGGATGACATTCCACCGAGAGGGCCTAGAGTATATTTATCCGTCATATGGATGGCCAAATCCCACTCTTGATCCATGTGCCTCAACACATACTTTCCAAATACTCAATGCCACCTTTATAACCACCCAATTACGGTGTGGTGTTTGATGTCATCAAAGTATCCATCTGGTGATGGTGATTAGCATGATCTCATGGTCGAAGGAATTAGGTTACTATGTATCAGAAAGCTTATAGCAAACGAACTAATAAAATGACATGATCTTTATGCTACACTTATCTATAGGAGTATGTCCATCACACCATTCTCCTAATGATATGATCTTGTTGTTAACAACATCTCAATGTTCATGATCCGGAAACCATGATCATCTATTAACCAACAAGCTAGTATTACAAAGAAGCTTTACTAGGGACTCTAATAAGTTTACAAATCACACAAGTATTAATGTTTCCGGTTAATACTATTATAGAATGAATGTAAACATTTATCATAAACACAAAGATATAATAATAACTATTTTTATTATTGCCTCTAGGGCATATCTCCAATAGGAAGCAATCCAATCCAAATGGTCGGCAGCTGTGGCAGGTCCCCCCAGGCGATTCAATGTTGTGCACGTCTGGCATCACTGCACTAAAATAGCCCGCCAATTTATGAGAGGATGGGGGGCTAATTTGGGCGCATCTATTAGGCTCCAGCAAGGAGCACCGCTGGAGGAAATCCAGGCCCTCGACCTGATGGCAGACTCGGTGGGCCTCTCAGCGGACGAGTGGTCCCACTATTATGCATTAGAGACCTCACTAGTTGAAATCTACAAGAGGGAGGAGCTGTTTTGGTGCCAACGTAGTCGCCAGTACTGGCTTCTCCAGGGTGATGCGAATACGCTATATTTCCATGCGGTGGCCAATGGGCGTCGTAGGAAATGCTCTATCCCTGCCTCTGGGATAATGAGCACCTCATCGAGGAGGCTGGTGCGCTGTCATCCCATATATACACGTTCTATAAGGAGCTCTTCTCAATAGGACCCCACACTGGGGTCGTGTTAGCTAATGACTTTTGGCCTCTTAGGGTCAGGGTCACAGCCAACGAGAATGCATAACTACCCACCCCATTCCTGCCTGAAGAGGTAGAGCGGACGGTGAAGGCCATGAAGGCCAACTCCTCTGTAACATCCCAAAAATATTAAACTTAAATCATCAAACTCTAATCTTCAAATTTAGGGTTAACAAAAACTTTTCCAATTAAAAATATGAAAGCATTCATATGTGTATGTATTAAAATTTGGATTCTTTTGAATTTCCATGGTCCTGTGTTTCATTGCTTGTAAAATGATTCTTAGGTGAAATAAACATCATCTAAAAAATCCCCAAACTTTCCCAAAGACAAACAGATCAAAACATAAAAATTAAGTGAATGGTCACTTTGGCCAATTTAACTCCCATGCCTACTTTGGCTATCTCTAACTTTCAGAACTTAACAGAAACATGTATGGATCTTTGCACCCCTTGATAATACTCATAACAAGGAACCAAGACCCACTTTGTGATCATCCAAAAACATTAGAATGCATGGTTTAAATGACAGTTTAAAATTGAATCTATTTCATATGGGAAGATCCCACTATTTCAAAAACCATTCAAACAAGCTCAATTTTAAAAACCCAAGCATCCACAGAATCCTCAACACATGCCTAGCACACCCACCAAAAATCTTTTCAAAATTCAAAACTCAAGTTCTTGCGGCCATTTCATCAAACACTTGGAGACAACAAATCAAACTGGCCAAACTTAAATGTTTTGAGCAGTAATTTGGCTAAACATTGTTCACCATTGATCACACTTGTCTCCCCCAGTGCCAACCAGTGCTTTGACCACCCCTAGCCCCTACCCTTTGCACCATGACATGCCAACCCGAAGGAACCCTTGCCAGCCGACCATGGCTAGCTAGACAGAGCAAGCACCAAGCCTAAACACCATGTCTAGGACACAGGCCACCGTCCACCGCCACCCCCTGTCCAGCGCTCGAACCCTGCCAGCCACTGGACCACACGCCCAAGCCATGCCAAGCCTCTCTGCGAGCATGCCGAGCGCCTTGAGCGCCACCCTCGACACGCCCCACGACCGCCGCGCCGTGCACGCGTGATCACCACGGCCCCAGCAACCCCGCAGACACCCCCGTTCACCGCCCCATGCCTCACAGCCACCACTCGCCGCAGAGTTCGCCACCTCTGCCTCGCAGAGCATCGCACGTTCCCGACCACTTGCCACCGCCCCTACACGCGAATTTAAACCATAGAGCATCGCCAGGAGACCGCCCGTCCATTGCCAACCTCGGCCATGCCTCTAGCCGCATGTAGCCGTGTCCCCACCGTCGCCTGCCCATCCCTCTCGGTCTCGCCGTCGGGCCTATAAAAGGAGACGATCCCCGCTCGATTTCTTCACACCATCTCACTCCCCTCACCTCACTGATCATTCCACCGCTTAGTCGGAGCAAGGCGAGCAGCGCATCGCCAGAATTTGGCCGGAGCTTGCCGCTACAGAGGAGAAGAGGAGCCATTGATTTTGTCCACCCCCGGAGCTGCCGCAACCACCCCTGAGTTTGCCGTCGTCGACTTCGTCGTTGCCCGCCTCGCCGTCGTCCCTGGAGCCCCGATATGCCCAAGATCTTCATTCTAATCGAACGCACCACATCGCCCCGTACCGCTTCGCGTTTAATGAGCCACTGACCAGTAGACCCCCTGTCAGTTGCGCCTCGTGCTACGGAGTGACACTGGGCCGGCCCAATAACCCTTCCCACGCAGCCCACTCATCTGAGTCTAGCTTTTTCTATTTATATTCCAACTTAGTTCTGTACCTAGTTTCAAAAATCAACCCAGCTCCATTCAGCGAACCAAATTGAATGAAACCAATTTTTTTAGCAAGGTATTGAAATGCTTAATCCAAGCCCGTTGGATTCAAATCATTTGGATCTATAGATCAACCTTGGTAAAAATAACAAGGCAGAAGCTTTTCTGCATTCAAACATTTTTCAAATTTAAACCATAATAGCTTTTGAGTTGATTCCAACTCTCAAAAATCATAATTGATCATACCTTTCAGAATATGTAAAAATATATGGGTTTACTTACAGAAATAATGTTCAAGTAATAAAATAATGCCACGTAGGCATTTCTAGCCACTTTAATGATTTAAAATAAAAAGGTTAAACCTTATTAAATTGTGACACCACTTTAAATCACATTCTCATGTACTGAAATATGTGGTGATGACATGTGTCAACATGATCCCACGTTTGAGTTGGAGAATATTAACTCTTAAGTAGTTTTTCAATGAGTAGAAATTACTTTTTTAAAATAAATAAATAATGCAAATGCTTTAATCTTGAATGTTAGGGATGATGCTAGATCATCTATAGAACCCCTTTGTGTGATAATTGAAAGTAGTTAAGTATTGTTTGGTGATTGTGTACCTCGTATTTATTTATAGATGCTAGTACCGACCAAGTATACAAGGAGGAAGGAAGATACTACAAAGAAGAAGCCGAGGAGAACTTCAACCACTGCTCTGCACAAGGCAAGCTTATACTGATACTGATGCAAGCCTAATACTACTAGTTGATTGAGCAAGCTAACACTTGCAATTATGAAATTTAGATAACCTATGCAATGCACTAAGCATGCTTGGTTAGACATATTTGATGATACCCCCTCCTAGTTTTACTTGCAAGCTTTCTACTTTATTTCTTTATCAAAGCTATTACTTAAAGTCTACTTAAGTGACTTGTAGATTCTAGGAAGATAATTGAAGGTTGCATAAAGAGCATTAAATTTGGCCTAAGCTAGATAATCTTGATGTCATCCTAAGGCATGAGATTGTACTTAGTTAAACTCCACTAGTTTACCACCCCTCATTAGTAGTTACCCCCACTAGTAGATGCTAGTGCTAAGCATAAAACTTGATCAACTTTAGATGGGAATACTTGGTGGAAAATGGTTATGAAAACCTTGGAATGATGGATCATTCTACTGAGATGTTTTGACATGTGTTTCCGAACACCAGATGATTTTGATGATGAAAATGTTGAGGCATGAGCCTTAGCCCTTTATAAAACTGATGGTTGTCTGGATGAGATACCATTCCAATTTTATCGTACAACCACAATACCCGAAAATTGGGTAGGGCTTGACTAGAAACTTATATACCTTAGTATGGGTTCCCTCACGGCCAAGGTTTGAGATGAGGCTACCTTGTGAAGATTGTCCACCCGTTCAGTACCCAAGATGACAGTTGGTCATGGTTGGGAGGCCAAACTCACAGGAGAGGTGCCTATACTAGGGCGTGTAATTGAAAGGTTAGGATTGATTATCCGCATACTGAGTATGGCGAATTCAGGATTTGTTCCTGACGGATGTATCGAATGTTGTGGTGAAAGTGTACAATCTCTATAGAGTGTCAAACTATTCGAATAGCCGCGTCCGCGATTATGGACAGTTGGAGTGGCCATACTGATGGGGATATGCCTACCGGGGTATACCCAGCAGGACGTTTCCGACTGGCCCAAGACCTGGCGAGTGGGCCTGCAGAACGGCGAGTGGATCAAAGCCCAGCCAGGAGTCGAGTGACTGGAAGCTAAAGGCCCAGGCGAGTAGATAGGCCCAGTTGGACTAGGTTAAACGACTACTGAAGCTGTAACCAAATCGGTTGAGATATGTAAACCCTAGGGGAGGTGAGCCTATATAAACCTCCCAATAGGGCGAGTAGAGACACGTTCCCTCATACACCCTAGCGACTCGCCGCCTAGCCGCCGAGCTCGCCCATTATAACACCTCCATAATACAATCTAGCAGGAGTAGGTCTTTACCCTCCGGGGGGCCGAACCTGGGTAAAACCCTGTGTCTTCGCCCTCATCTCGCACCGCAGATGGATGGCCGCCCTTGCCCCTCGTTCTACTACTCGCTGCCGATTGCAGCATCTTCCGTGACAATTCCCACGACAGTGGCGCCCACCGTGGGGCCTGGCCGGTTTGGCCGGTGTTCTGCGGCGAGATCCAATCTGCCCATCAACGAGACGGTCGCCACCGGCCGCATGATAGCGATCGGCGAGATGCTCCAGATCTTGCCGAGCAGCTACGTCCCGGCGGCGCGACCCGTCACGCGGCGTGATCCCGCCTATCGGCACGATCAGCCTCTTCGTCGGCCTCACGGCGTCGCCGTCTCGGAGGACTCGGCTCGCATCCGAATCGCCGCCTGCGATCGGCTCTCGAGAACCAGATCCGACGATCCACCGCCTACGAGTACAACTCAACCCACAACGTGGCGGAATTGGCCCGCGGAGGATGCGGCCCTCACCGACGACGCCGACTCGGCGACCCGGCATCACTGCGGATCCATCACCGGCCTCATCGCGGGCTCCATCGCCAGGTCTCCAGCGGAGATTTCGAGGACCCCTCCATCCTCGGGATCTTCGAATTCGACTCCGGGTCGGAGAACTCCGCCGACCTCCGCGATGGAACCGGTCGCCACACCGCGACCTACATGGCCACCGGCGCCGATCCGCCGGAGGATCCTTTCTCCACTCCAATCCCTCCTAACGCCACGGCAACGGAGGTCGAGGAACTCCGCTGGCGGCGGGCGATGCATAAGCAAGCCGAAAAATTTCGCCTCGAGCAGGTGACCCAGCGAGGCTGTCACGCTACCACCAGCAGCGGATCAGGTCACGCTGAACCCCACCGTTCAGTAGCGCCTGAACCCGGACGACAACGACCCGGCCGCGTGGCGGCGCGCGTCTGCGAGAAGCGCCACCGAGGAAGCGCCCAGCCCCGCCAGGTCAGCGGCGGCGCCCCACCTCCACCCAACGGCACCTCCCGAGGACCAGCGGATAGTAGTCTCCTCACGGGAGGCGAGACGCGGCCTCCCACCGTTCTCCACCCCAATGGACAACCTCGTGGCAGGTCGAGCAGCGGCCGACACCATCACAGCCACCGGCGGCGGCGCCTCAGATCCAATACGTCGAGGCCCTTCGCGAAGGCCGTCGAGCAGCAAGCGGGCGCCGACTCGGGTCGAGTATACTCGCGTTCCTCGGGAAGCGGCGGCCTCCGGTGCCGCAAACACCCTCAGCGCCGCCACGAGCAGAGCTGCAGCTCCAACATCGACCCGCGAGCGCACTCTCCTGCGACCCCGGCGGCAACCAACCTTGTCGCCGCCAGCGGGCAACCCATCGACGCCCGCACCCACATCATCAACAACCAAAGATGGCGCGCCGCCCGGACGACTGCGGCACACCTAACTAATCGCCGCGACGGCGAGCCTATGGGTCGCTCGACTCGGACCCAAGTGCTTGGACCAATGATCCGGCGAGAAGTACCCACCAAACTTCAAGGCGCCAAAGAGATTGAAAAGTACGACTCCTCATACGACCCCGCCGTCTGGCTCGACACATACCTCATGGCGATGGGGATCGTGGGTCACACTGACCTACTCGCCGCCCGTTACCTCCCCCTGATGATGGAGGGGACGTGCAGGCAGTGGATCAACACTCTCCTCCAGGACAATATCGACTCCTGGGAGGAAATGCGACGCCGTCGGGCACTTCGAGTGCTCCTACACCCGCCACCACTATTGAGGACCTGGGCAGTGCGTCCGGGGACCCCAGTCGACCATAGCTGGGTCCAACGGTGGCAAGAGCTTTGGTACAAGCGGTCGACATTCACCCGGACACCGCGATCCATTGCTTCAAGACCTCGTGCGCTCTGAGCCTCTAGTCGCCAAGCTCAGCGACACTCCACACTCGACAATATCCCGACCTCCTCGAGATCGCCAAGCGACGCCGAGGAAGATCCGAACCAGGAAAGCGGCGACGAGTCGAGGTCAACGCCCGCCGCAGGCGGCAGCGGCGGACGCCGAACCGACCTACACTACGGCACTTCGCCTCGCGGCAGCGCCCAGATGGCGAAGTCGACCGTCGCCAACACGGCACGCAGCAGCAGCCTGAGACCAAGAGCTACCGCCCGACGGAGGGCAACGCCGACGACGGCAACTACAAGAACAAGCCAAGGTTCGATCGCGGCCCTCCTTAACCAACCATGCGTTCCATAGCAGGAAGGAAGCCCAACGCACACCACCGCCGACCGCCACACCCTCGGGGAAATCGAGAAGGCACGGCAAGCGGAGGACCCGACAACGACCGTAAACGGCGGAAAATTCGCAAAAGCGGCTCGCTCCACACCTTCACGAGCTTCAACACGAAGCGAGAAGAAGGTCATCGCCAGCGCCGTCGTCAATGCGGTGGCCCAAATAGTCCCCCGGTTCTGAACTGGTCGGGCAGCCCATCACTGGAGCGGCAAGACCACTCGCCGCGCGCGCCAGTACCGGGGCGAGTCGCCTTGGTGGTCAAGCCCAAGGTTGGCGACTCGGCTCCCAAGACAGCGATGGGCGGCGGCAGCTCCATCAACATCCTCTACCTCGACACCTTCAGGCGGTTGCGGCTCCCGCAGTCGATGATCGAGACGACCGACACCACATTCCACGGCATCGTCCTCGGTCGGAAGGCGTACCCGATCGGCAAGGTCACGCTGCCAGTTACCTTCGGCACACCGGCAAACTTCCGCGCGGCGGATCGTCTTGAGCTGGTGCCTTCGACAACCCCTACCGCTGCGTCACAGGGCGCCAGCGTTCGCTAAATTCATGGCAGCACCCGCTCTGGCGTACAGCGATGAAGCTCCCGGGCGTGCGGCGTCATCACCATCAGCGACCCGACATGGCCGCCGTGCGAGGCCAAAAGGCCGAGATCGCCGCCGTCATCGCGGCGGAGACCAACCACACCGACGAGCTCGCCAAGTACGCGAGCGGGGTCAACAACGACGACCCCACCATACTCAAGAAGCCCAACTCAGAGGGCGCAGGCACCTCAACCTTTGAGGCCACGACACACGCGCACCGTCGAGCTGGTACCAGGCGACTCCAGCCAGACGGTGACGATCGGGACGGGCATGAGCCCAGCATAGGAAGGCGCGCTCATCGAGTTCCTCCGTGAGAACAGGGACATCTTCGCATGGAAACCCTCTGACATGCCCGGTGTCCCTAGGGAGCTCGCTGAGCACAAGCTAAACGCCGACCCCAAAGTGCGACCTGTCAAGCAGTCGCTGCGGCCCTTCAATGAAGAACGCCGTCGAGCAATCGCCGAGGAAGTGCAGCGTCTACTCGCTGCCGGCTTCATCCGGCCAATCAAGTACTCCAAGTGGCTGGCAAACCCAGTCCTGGTCGAGAAGAAAAAGGGACCTGGAGAATGTGTATCGACTACACAAACCTGAACAGCGCCTGCCCAAAGGAGCAGTTCGTCCTCCCGCGGATCGACCAGATAATCGATTCGACCGCGGGCTCGGAGTCGCTCTGTTTCCTCGACGCCTACTCTGGGTACAACCAGATCAAAATGGCCGTCGAGGCGAGGAAAACGGCGTTCATCACGCCATTCGAGCCTTCGCTACCGCCATGACCTTGGCCTCAAGAACGCCGGGCGACCTACCAGCGGTGCATGTAAGAATGCCTCGCGAGCCAAATTGGCGCAACATCCACGTCTACATCGACGGCGTGGTCGTGAAGTCCGCTTCGCCAAGGCGACCTACTCGCCGACTGGCGGAAACTTTCGCCAACTGCGAAGATACAAGATAAAGCTCAACCCAGCAAGTGCACCTTCGGTGTACCCGGGAAAACTCTCGGAATGCGTCGTCTCCAAGCGAGGATCGAGGCGAACCCCATAAAGATCAACACGATCGCCTCGGCAAACCCGAGTGCTGCGCGGCGTCGAGCTGGTCGGGCGAGTAGCGGCTCTCGATCGCTTCATCCCCTTTGGCGAAAAGCGATGCCCTATACCGCTGATGCAGAACCCCACCTTCGGTGGGACAAGGAGGCGGACGCGGCTCGCGACCTCAAAAGGTGCTACTCGCACCACTACTACCGCCCCGACAAAGAACCCATGCTGGTTTACGTCGCGGCGTCCGAAGCGTCGTCGGCGCCGTGATGGTCGTCGGCGACGGAGGAAGAAAGGCGCCCGGTTCAGCGGCCGGTGTACTACATCAGCGAGGTCCTCACCGAATCGCGCCAGCGGTACCCGCAGTACCAAAAGCTAGTATACGCGGTCTTCCGGGCTCAGCGTCGCCTGCCGCACTACTTCCAGGAACACCCGATCACGGTCGTCTCCTCAGCACCACTGCAAGACATCATCCGCAAAGCGATCGGGCGTGGCGAGTCACCAAGTGGGCCGTCGAGATCGGCGTCCACAACATCAAGTATGAGCCACGAAAGGCGATCAAGTCACAGGCACTGGCAGACTTCATCGCCGACTGGGAGGAGGCCCAGCAGCCAGAGAAGCTGCCGTACCTCCACTACTGGAGCCTGCACTTTGACGGCTCCAAGAACACGGACGGCGCAGGCGCAGGGATAGTGTTGACTTCACCAAAGGGCGACAAGCTCCGCTACATCCTCTGCCTCGACTTCACGCCATGCACCAACAACATGGCTGAATACGAGGCCCTACTCCACGGCATGCGAGCCGCCAAGGGGATGAACGTCAATCGCCTCCGCTGCTACGGAGATTCCGACCTTGTCGCGGGGCAAGTCGCCGGCACCTGCGCCGCCGTCTCCCCTACCATGGCGGCGTTCCGCCAAGCGGTGGACAGGTTGGGCGGCCACTTCGCCGGCTACTCCGTCGAGTGGATCGACAGGCGGAAAAACAAGGAGGCCGACGCCCTATCTCGCATCGGTTCGGCTCGACTCGCACCACCCGCCGGCGTGTTCCTCGACACAATCTCCAAGCCATCAGTCTCTCCCCCGAGGGAGATCGACATCGGAGTCCCACTCCAACCAGAGGCAGCCTTGGTCGCTTTTCGTCACCGAGCGAACGGCGGACCAAGCCCTACATCGCCTACGAAGCCGGCACCTGCCGGCGAGACAGGCGCTCGAATGATCACTCGTCGATGCAAGTCCTACACCATCATCGACGGCGAGCTCCTGGCGTCACCGGCGTGTTCAACGCTGCGTCCAACCGGTGAAGGGCGCCAAAATCCTCCGACATTAACTTCGGTGTTGCGGCCACCACGCCGCTTGCTCCCTGGTCGCCAAGGCTATGCGACACGGCTTCTCTTGGCCCACACGCCGCGCTTGCCGACATCGTCAGCGATGCGCCGGGTGCGGTACGCCAATCGGGCGCGCGTCCGAGCTCGCTCAAAACAATCCCCATCATCGGCCATTCTGTGTGGGGCATGGACATGGTAGGCCCCTTCAAGAAGGCCCCTCGGCTATACCCACCGATGGTCGCCGTCGACAAATTCACGAAGTGGGTGGAGGCCAAGCCGTCCGAAATGCGACGGAAGACCGCCACTAAATTCCTGCGAGCTCATATATCGCCACGGGTTCCCCAACAGCATCATCACGGACAACGGCACCAACCGCCAAGGAGCAATGGCTGAATTCTGCGAAGAGCACCATATCCGGCTCGACCTCGCGTCGATCGCCCACCGAATCAACGGCGGTGAACGAGCCAACCAAAGCATCCTCCACGGCTGAAGCCGCGACTCCAAGTACCACTCGGCGCATGGCTGGGTCGAGAGTTGCCCTCATCATCTGGGGATCCGGACTTCCGTCAACAGATCGGGGATTCACCCCTTCTTCATGGTCTACGGTGCGGCGGTCATGCCCACCGACCTCGATCACGACTTCGCGAGTCGTCCACTATCTGAGGCTGCAAGCGAGCTGGCCCGCCAAGATGGGGTCGACCAGCTCGGCGAAGCACGCGACCTCGCTCGGTCACGCACCGCCATCTACCAGCAAGGACTTCGCCGCTACCACAGCCGGCGGGTGAAAGCTCGCACCTTCCAGGAAGGCGACCTGGTGCTACGCCTCATCCAGGACAAGAAGGGGATGCACAAGCTTTCCCCTCCATGGGAAGGCCCATTCGCTATCGGGCGCGTACTCGGCAACGATGCCTACTACCTCATCGACGTCCACGGGGACGGCGAACTCGACGTCAAGCGACCATGGAATGTAAGCCTCCTCCGGAAGTTCTACTCCTAGAACCCCACACATGTACTCTCCAGTCGCTATGAAATAAAAAGAAATGGTTACCGCAACTTGCGCTTACTCTCCATGACTTGTGCCACTCGCACTCGTAAAAATAGCGTTATGCTAAACGCAGAAGTCAACATTTGGTACAGCGATCGGCGCGGCTAAGTAGTGCGGTGTAAGAGCACTGAATCACTTCAGGTCTTGCATCGTCCACGAATAACACCACCCCGGATCCCCATTGGAGTCGCCTAGCTCGACTGGCTCTACGAGCCAAGACAACTGCCCTCGCTTCTCACAGCGACCTTGGTCCTCCGCATCCTCGGCATAGCGACTCGAACGGCTAAGTACCACGCCGGGCGAAGACCAGTTAAATCGCAGTCGAAAACGCCAAGTAAGAGAGCATGCCGGGACTCGCCTTGATCGACCCCACGGGCCAGGCAGGAGTGACGCGCTCACACCAACGCGCTAAGTCCTCAACCACCCTCTATTCGCGCCTAGAACTACCAAGTACCACGCTCGGGGACTCGGCCACCCGACCTCGTTCGCGCACGGTAAAGTACAGAGCACTCAAGGGAGTCGCCTAGCGACTGGTTCTTCGATCTCGGGCGAGTCGACTAAAACATCAAAACACATAACAACAACACATACATCATATACGAGGTAAACCCCACAAAAGGGCGGACGCGCTCGGGGACTCGTCAAAAATCAATCAAAAGCACACAAACAAATATCAAAATAGACACGACGTCTCATTCAATCACATGTTGCATTGTTTCATGTTACAAAATATGCCCGCGTGGCAGAACTGCTGCTAACGCCACAAGGCAAACTACCCTACTGCGGGCTTGAAGGCGACTCGCTTGACATCCGGATTGCGGATGAACGCCGTGTACGGGTTGGATGGATACGTCGTCAGTTCACCCGCCATCGCCGCGCGAAAAGGCTGCTCGACCTTGAAGTCACGATGCGGCAGCTCGGGGTCGTTTGGCGCGACAATCGTCTCCTGGTACGGCAGGAGGTCGCCCATCGCCCAGACACGTTCCGAGTATGTGGCGGCACGTTCTTGCAACTTGAGGACCTCGGACAGCTCCACCGCTCCAGTCGACGATGGATACCCACTCGTCACATCGTCAATGTCGAAATCCTCGGGGAAGTGGGCGAGTCCAAGGCTCAGTGCCGTCGACGCTCCGCGAAGCGCCCGGCGTCATGAACTCAACGACCGCGGGCGCCTTCTCCAAGTACCTCCACACCTCAACGAGGTCGCTGGGAATCACTTCCGTGGGAGATATTTCTTGGAGGTAGGCACGGATGCACGTCGCCGACAACGTCGCCGAATCGACGAGCATGCTTACGCACTGCCTTGCGTCGAGCGAGCTCGCCTCTTCTTCGCTATCAAGGATGCGACCTGCGAATAGAAGACAATGATAAGTATGAAGGACACCACAAAAACCACAACTATTATAAAGGGGAGATGCACTCACCAAGCAACGGGCGGGCGAGTCCCGTGATGAAGCACTGAAGCAACGTGTGGTGTCCGAAGCCCGCAAGAATAAGGACTTCGACACCTTGCGATCCTCTTCAGCGGCGCAATGGCGGCCTTAGCTCGCCCGCCGAGCTCGCTTCTTCTCTCGCCTCGCGATTCGGCGCTCGAGGTCGGCGATCCGCTGTCAGCGGCACCCAGGCGATCACGCCGCCACCAACTCACCCGGGGACAAGCCCTGGCGAGCTTCCTCTGCCTTCACTGATGCAGACTGAAGCCCCTTGTTCGCCTCTGGATGATGGCCAGCTCCTTCTCCATGTTGCGGCCAATCGGTCCGCCGACTCCATTGCAGACCACGCACATCACCGAAAAAGTCGGTCAAATGAAATTCCTAAGTGCCCACTCGCTGAAATTCAGCGAGTGCACTCGAGGACTGGCGATCAAAATTCCTAAGTGCCCACTCGCTGAAATTCAGCGAGTGCGCATCGAGGCCAGCAATCAAGAAATTCCTAAGTGCCCACTCGTTGAAATTCAGCGAGTGCGCTTTCGAGGACTGATGCGAAAATAATAAAAACAAGAAATTATAAGAATCAAGCCTGCAAAGCACCGACGATCCTCGGGGACTGGATGTACACGGATGGCGCGCCAAGCATGCCATGGAGTTGTATCGCGTCCACGGATGCGGTAACGGCGTATGCCACAGCGTTGGTCGACTTCAGCATCGGCGGTCCCAGGAGCGTGGCTCGAGGGCGTAGCCTCACTCGGCGTGGCCGCCTTAGTCACGAAGCGGGGGAAGGTAGCGATAGAGGCACCCGCTCCAAGGGAGGTCGCCTCCGCCGTTGCAGGCAAGGAAGCACCCTCCTTCGTAGACACGGCTGCCCCCACCGCGGGCCCGGCCGACGCGACCGTCGCGTCGTCAGAAATCGTGACGACGTCATCACCCTTGGCCTTCTTGATGCCGACCGCTGAGGCGACGACCTCGTCCGCCTTCCTCTTGCGGGAAGGGTCTTCCTCGCTTGTGGCGGAGGATACCTTGGCCACGGTCGGGTGGCCCATCCTTTTCACTCCGGTCCTGCGCATTAATCAAGTCAACAGAGACAATTGGAATAGTTATGGAAAATAAGAAAGGGTGAGCGCACTCACTTGGCGACCGGGATGAAACGCAGCCCCGTACGAAGGCCGGCCGGTTTTTCCAGTTCAGGGCCTAGTCGGCGACTGATCCCCAGTTCCAGGATGTCGCGTGCCCAAGACACGGACGACTTCTTCGTCGTTGAGGCCGCGGCTGGCGCCTCTGGGACATCCTCGGCGGGAGCCTCCTCGCGAGTTGGGGCCGCTGTAGCCAGAGCCTCCTTGCGGGCCGCGCGATCGAGCCTCCTTGCGAGGCGAAGTCACCGTAGCCGGAGCCTCCCCCAGCCCAGAGACTGGGGCGAATGGCGGAGGCAGTCAGGCCAGCGGTACTTCCACGGTCACCGCGTCCAGCGCGGTTGCCGCTGGTGGCCGCAAATCACCGGCTGGAGCATCGAGCTGCTTTCGAGTGTGGCGGTGAGGCCGTTCTCGACGGCTTCATTTTCTTCTTCGGGGAGGCCCTCGCCTCCCTTTCCTTCTTCTTCTTCTTCTTCTTCTTCTTCTTCTTTGACGGGATGGCTTGACGGCGCGAGGTGGTCTCTGGGAGCTCGTCGTCATCGTCATGACGTTCGAGGCTTCTACTTGCCTCGATCTCGCGCTGTCGTTGCCCGCGGGTCTTTCGGACCAGTGGGGCGACCTCCTCTTCGGACTCGTCCTCGTCGTCTTCGTTGCCCTTGGTAGGCGGCGATTCGCCTATCCGGGCCGAGCTCTCATCATCCGAGGGTGGGAGCCACCCTTCCACCACTTGGAATAGCTGCAACAAATACAAGACGAAATCAGAATTACCGCGACTGCATTTACTGCGACTGCGAGCAAGGTAAAGAAATTACCGTGGGAGCCGGACGCTTCGCGGTATAAGGGGCGACCCCAGCCTGCGCATCCAGGTACACCGCTTGGGTAATCTTCTTCAACGCTGGGAGATAATCCTCCAGCTTCCACTCGTCGAGACAGGCCTTCGTTGAGTATCCCCGGCCCGTGTACTGGTACATGTAGTGGTCGCGGTGGGCGAGTGGGACAAGCCGCCGCCCGAGCCAGCAATTGTACAAATTTATCGTTTGAAGGCCCTTCTTTTTCAGACCGCGGATGGTCTGGAGCATCTCGTTGACGACCATCCGCTGGTCGCCGGGGAGCTTGCCGACTTGAAGATTGCGCGGCTCGGAGCGACTAGCGGAGTACCGCGGGATCGCCACCTCGCCCTCCGGGGTCGCCTCGGCCACGTAGAACCACGACTTCTTCCAGTCGCTTGCTGCCTTGGCGGGTAGCATCAATTCAAAGAAAGAAGCTTTGGACTTGAGCTGGAACGTCAAGCCGCCCGCGGCAAGCATTGGGCCGCCTTCCTCCTCGCGGCTGATCCGTCCGTGGAACAGATCTTGCCACAAGGGGAAGTAGGGCCGGCAGCCCAAGTAGCATTTGTAGAACGCCACGAAGATGGCGAGCTGCTCGATGCTATGGGGACCCATCGAGGCTGGATCCGTAGTAAGAAGCGCCGGAAGAATAGGGACGTAGGAAACCCTAGCCCCCGCTCGAGATGACTGGTGAAACAGATGAATTCGCTCTCTCGCGGGTTTGGGGTCGTTTCTCCGGCTGAGGGGATACGCCCATCAGCTCAGGACCCGGCCTCCTCGAAGGAGGCCACCGTCCTTGTGCACTTGGACCTACCCAGCTCGGTGGAAAGGGCCATGGCGAGATTGGTTGGAGATCGGAAGATTTGGTCGGCTGGTCGCGGCGAAGGAAAAAATGCGCCTTTTCGGAAGAAGTGGTGAGGAGTTGGCTCTCTGACGCTGCCATTCCCCTTATATAGCGGGAGTTACCCGCCAAATCAGGGAGCTGTTACCACGTGGTGATTACGCCAAAAGTTACCGTTGGATTACCCAACGGCTAGTTTGACCACGCCTGATGGTCCAACTGCGGCCACTCGGCTCGCCGACGATCACTAAAAGTGTTTCCACTCGACTCGCCAAAGCTGCGACTGGTCATTGGTTGTTTCCTTTATCAGGAGCCCGACGATTATTTGGATGCCTACTCGAAGCCGTATACTCCGGCGCGGCAGCCACCTCGCCTAATCGACGATGGCCTCGGGGACTCGATGGGGATATGCCTCGGGGTATACCCGGGGCGTTCCGATCGCCCAAGACACCGAGTGGGCCTCCAGAACGGCGAGTGGATCAAAGCCCAGCCAGGAGTCGAGCGACTGGAAGCTGAAGGCCCAGGCGATTAGATAGGCCCAGTCGGACTAGGTTAAACGACTACTGAAGCTGTAACCAAATCGGTTGAGATATGTAAACCCTAGGGGAGGTGAGCCTATATAAACCTCCCAATAGGGCGAGTAGAGACACGTTCCCTCATACACCCTAGCGACTCGCCGCCTAGCCGCCGAGCTTGCCCATTGTAACACCTCCATAATACAATCTAGCAGGAGTAGGTCTTTACCCTCAAGGGCGAACACAGGTAAAACCACTGTCTTCGCCCTCATCTCGCACCGCAGATGGCTGGCCGCCCTTGCCCCTCGTTCTACTACTCGCTGCCGATTGCAGCATCTGCCGTGACAATTCCCACGACACATATTGTTCCCCTGTTAGATGTTTTCAAAATGACTGGTGAAATGAATTGAGATTTTGACTTGAACACAACAGAGTTGTGATATCAAATACAAGTTCCCACTTAGGTGTTATAAAATTTCAACTAGCTTTTCTTGCTTCTGAACTTAGTAGAGGTAAATCTGGCTTTTTGCAAAACAACCATAGAGCTTAGTGTCCTATTACAAAACCCCCTTCACTTGTTAGTATTAGTTTGCGAGTACTTAAAGAATACTCATGGCTTTGTCCCTGGCTATTCACGTGGCCAGACTATGAAGAGGAGTACCAGGACGAAGGACCCCAAGAAGGTTACGACAACTAGGATCATCTCCCATCGTCAGCATTGCCTGTGACCCCGAAGATGGAGCTTCGCCTATGCTACCGTTATTATTACGTATTCCGCTGCTTGAGTTGTATTAAGAACTGGATCATGAGATACTTATTTGTGTAAGACCTTATGTATGGTTTGTAATGGATGATGTACTGTGGTATCCAATTCTGTTATGTCTCGCAAAAATGGTAATCCTGGGATTGTGATGTATGGCATAACATGCATCTGGGATTAAAAACCCGGGTGTTTACAAGTTGGTATCAGAGTCATCCTGACCATAGGAGACCCTAGTTAGACTGGACGTTTGAATCAAAAACTTAGTTTCGAAACCAAAGGAAGCAAATATTTATAAAAACTTATTCCCATTCTTATCACCTTGATTCTTTCATGAAAATTCATGTTCCTCAAAAACTCTTGCAAAATACCTAAAATTTGACACACTTGATCACTCTACTAACTTACTCATCCTATATTCTTATAGATGGACGTGAAGTACAACAAGTTTTATCAGTTGGGGAATGGAGGAGACCTTATCTTTGAGAGGGATTTGGACCAGCTTTGAACTTACGGGCGTCCACACCCCGAGTTCTTCGGAGCTCAGCTCAATGATCAAGGAGGAGAAGATCTGCAGTGGCTAATTGTTGCAAGTCTCCGAGGAAAGATTGAACCTCCCACTGCCGAGGGAATTCAGTTCACCTTGCGAGAAAATAACTGGCTCGATGGACTTGCCAGGGCCATGCAGGAAGCTCTTGTCCGTCTGTGTGGGCAGAGTATCAACCAGATCAAGGGTACCCGCTTTGAATTTTGTCCAAGGCGTGATGCTATGGGACAGCCACTGGAAGCCCCATACCACCACGAGCTGAAGACTCAGTTGGACCACCTTAGCTTCATGATGTACGATCGTCAGCAGGAATTGGACAATTGCCATAACTACTCCAACCACAAGTCCGTCATCATCAAGACGAAGGATCAGACCATCACCATGCTAGAAAAGGATCGCAAGTCTCGCCGCCGTCAGTTCGACAAGAAGGAGCACATCATTGCCCATCTTCGCCACCGTATCTCGTATTTGGAGGAGACCATCCGCGAGAGAGACATGCAGTTGGAGGAAAGGGAGAATGCCGGAGAGGATCTTCGTGGAGACCCCTACTCCTATCTCAGCGATGATGATGATTTTCTGGAGGATCAGGCTATGGACTTCTTCACTGATGAGGATGATTTCGCCTTCATCGATGACGATGAGGATGATGAGGATGACGACTACACCGACTCCAAGGAGTAGTAGCACTTGAACACTAGCGTAGTGAGTTGTATTCGGTCCCACTGTATCGTAGTTTCCAGAATGGTTCTTAAAACCATCTGCTTTTCTTGTTTTGTGGTGTGTGTTTGTATCGTGTGCTATGAATGAATGAAAAGTAAGTTGTTGGAAAAATCTGAGTCAAACTTTAAAAACTTTTCAAAGTCTCAGAACCTTAGAAATTTCCCTCTTTTCTCATGATCTATCTCAATCTTCAGATGCCACGCGGAGGAAGTGGTTCATCCCCGGACCCGATGTTGCAGATCCTGCAGGTTTCTGACCGCGAAGCCGAAAGAGCTGAACGTCAAGCCAAACTAGCCACCCTTCAGCAAATAGCTCAGCTAGCCCACAACAATCAAGGCCAAGGAAACAAGGATAACCATGGATCTAAGATCAAGAATTTCCATAACACCAACCCACCTGTTTTCACTAAGTCAGAAGAGCCTTTAGACGTCGATGATTGGCTGCAAACCATGAAAAACAACCTAGAAGTCGCCGGAGTGGAAGCTAAGGAGAAAGTTCTGTTCACCACCCATTATCTAGCCGGAGATGCAAGAGCATGGTGGAACAGCGTTCGTGCAATGACCGCAGGACAGATGATGACCTGGGAGGAATTCAAGGTCAAGTTCAGCAGAACCCATGTGTCACCGGGTTTGATCAAGAGAATGAGAGATGAGTTCAAAGAACTGAAGCAAGGACGGATGACCGTAGTGGAATACCGTGAAAAATTCTTGTGATTAGCTAGGTATTCCCCGGATGAGATAGACACCGAAGACATGAAGAAAGAGAGATTCTTGAATGGTCTGCACGATGAGATGCAGACTGTGTTGGTCAATATCCCCTTTACTGATATTGAAGCCCTTTTCCACTCTGCCATCCAGATGGAAGGAAAGATCAACCAAGCCAATGAGAACCGCAAGCGTCGCATGATGCATCAGCCAGGAACCCATCAGACCCCAAAGTATCGCCCTAACCCATTGTAGCATCCCATTTGTCTAACAACTGTAATGCTACTTGGTCTAGTAATATAATGGCTACTTCATAGATATAATTGTTGCATCATCATTATATCATGCTCATGTCATCATGCCACCTTGCATTTGAGCATCATGTAAAACCCTTTTTGTGTTGGTTCTTCTCTCATATGCATTGTTAATTGTATTTGCCTCTTGATATTGTATTTGGTTCTTGATATATTGTTAAATTCCCAAGTTGAGTTGGGGGCATATCTTTTATTGACTCCACCAACCTTTCTTTTCACCACTTTATAATTCCACCATCCCATTATCCAGGAGCTTGTATTTTATTTTCTTTTGGTATTTAATCTAGCTCATGGGAGATAGGATGGATCCAAATCTATAAATTCTTTTGCTTGGCCTTTATTCCACTTCTTGGGAATGCATAAGAATAATGCCATGCTATTATTTTTGTTTTCACAAGAATTTAACCAAGGCATTTATTAATTGGCATGGGCCATGCAAGAGTACCATCACCTTTAGCCATTTGCTTTTCTCTTGGTTTAAATGGGTTTTCTCCTTATGGGAACATATCCATCCATCACCTCATCCATGCATGATCATTTGAGGTTATATCTTATGCCCATCTCTATCCCTCACCACCTTTTTATCTCTCTACTCCTTTGACTAGAACTTGTTTGATCTTTGCTTGATCTTGCTTGGTCTTGTCAAAAACACCCAACCTCACCTCTCTCACCTCAGCCCCTCTCTTCAAAACCCTACCGAGCCACCCCTCTCTAGCTAACCCTAGCTACCCACACCCTCTCTCTCGGCCTCTCTCCCTTCCTCTATGCCATGCAGGCCCCACCTAGCTACCTACCACCCCAACCCTACCCAAAAACCCTAACCCGAGCCTACTCCATCCAACCCTAGCTCCATGCCACACCCCCTCTCTCTCTAGCTACCTCTCCCTGCCATGCGACCCCACGAGTCGAGCCTAGCCTCACCCCTCTGCTGGCCCCCCCTTGCAGCCTCTGCCTAGCCTCCCCATGACGAGCACGTGAGGGAGAAGGACAAAGGTGGCCGAAGCCACCTTTATATCCAACCTGATTCCCCACTCCCCCACGGCACCCTCCCCTCCCCCTCTGCTATCCACCACCACCTCCCTTTTCTCCTCTGCCTCTTCCAGATCTCCCCAGGCCGCCCCCTTCCTCCCCGTCTACCCCTACCACCATCCACCACCGATCACCACCTTTAGTCGGCCTCCTCTCGGCGACACCGTACCAGGCGGGCGCGTCCAGTGTCGAGGAAGACCGAGCCGAGACCAGCGTCGCCAGACACGGAGCCGGCGGGAGAGGCACGAGCCGCCGTACTGCCGCCACCTTCGCCAAACCCTAGCAGCCCGAACGTCGCATCGTCGATCGGCTGCCTCCCAGCCCGAACCACCTCCACCGACGCCCCCACGGTGAGCGTCTGAACCTCCCAGACAACCTCCCTCCGTTCACCGTTTCTGTCGCGCCACACCGGACGGACGCGTCGATGCGCTGGCTTCTTTGTCTGCAGCCTTTCCCCCGCCGTGCCAGCCTCTTCTAGCACGCGTCCAACCTCCTGACACCAAGCCCACACCTACCGCAGCGGTTCCGCCCACCGCGCGCGTGTCCCGCGTCGTGGGATCGATCCCCGCGCCCTGCGCTCTATCGCCGCGTGCTGTTTTCCGTCTGTTGTCGTTCATCAAGGAAGATCCACAGTCCCGCGGCGCGTTTTGCAGAAAACCCCCCACCTTGTTATCCCGTCAACCCGCTCCTCCGACCCTTTGCCACGGCCGTGTGCTTTTGGCAGGAAAGCCCTCCGGTTTTCGTAACACCTAACCCGCACTCCATCGCGACCCGCTGTGTCGACCTCTGTCTCTCGCCCATTTGTCACGTGGGCCTGCGCCAGATGGCCCACCCTTGATCTTAGTGGCTAGACGAGCATGATGACAGGAGGTTTTCGCTATTTTCGCCCGGTCGGCCCTACCATCGTTGGCTATGGCTGGGGAGTGCGAGTAATAAAAGTTCTTCCTATTGCCTGTTTTAATTAAACCTTTTCAAAATTAATTTAAATTCAAAATTCAATCTGTTTTTAAATAACTTTTGAATTATAACTCCAAATTCAACATGTAATATATGTTTTCAAATCAGAAAAATGTGAGGATTTCAAATATGCCATCCAAAATATATTTTAAACACTTTAAATTTCAAGTTGTTTAAAATAACAACAAAATGCCCTTTTCCTTATTTATTTAATAACTTTTGTTTTATAACTCCAAATTTAACAAATAATATGTCCAAAGTGATTAGCTCGACGAGACCTTTCTGTTTATGCATTCCATGTTCTGTTTTGCAGCATGCATCATATAAATATAATGTAAACAGCAACTAATATGAGGATAAAATGTGGCCAAAACTCAAAAAAATGTTTATTTCTTGTATCCTACACCTCACCCATGCCATGCTACATTATTGCCATGCAACTTGTGCATCATTCATCATGGCATGATTGTTTGCTTGTCGCATTTTATTCATATGCTTGTGCACTGTATTTATGTTGGCCCTTGTTTGTTTGGTTCTTCTTCGAATAGGCCATTTGGCGGGATATATCAAGAAACCCAGGAGCACTACCCAGATCCTTCTCTCGCTTCAACTGAGATGCCAGGCAAGCACTACCACATGCTTGCATACATATAGTACCTATTGCCTCTATCTTATTCTTGCATCATTGAGTCGCGATTGCATTAAACTAAATCTCAAGTATTGCATAGCCTTTACTTTTAAACCCCACCAAAGCTTGTTCCTCCATCCCATGAGCCATTACTACAGGAGTTGGTTGAGCCATGCGAGTCGTAGAACAACATGTGTAGGGTATGTGAGTGTCTGATGGATATGAGGTACCTAAACAACAACTTTTTTGTGCAGTCATGATACCCCAGACCCCCCCGACCATGTGTGAGCAAATTCCTATTTGGTTTATATTATCCACATCAAGGAGGCTTATGACCCCCGCACTTGTGAGGCTATTCTATTTTATTTTTGGCTAAACACTTATTTTCTTTTTTTATTTATCTTTGTTACTTGCTATATTTTTTTTTTGCTTTAATTCATATTTGACCTTTTTTGCGAGGTGCTTTTAGGATCGAGAAGTGTTTTTCCGGATTTATGCCCGATTTTTTTCGCTCCACTACGATCTCAGCGCCACCCGATCTTTATTTCGAGGTGATCGATTTTGGGGTATCGACCCAGTCAGCGCTGCCGGCTTAATGGCGCTTTTTATCAATTGTCGTCAAATTGGTTGTTTCGTTGGGTTTTGAATTTTGGTTTTGATCGTTGGCCTCTGTGTAACTTTATTGGTTGTGTTTTAATTGTTGTGTTTTATGAAAGTTTGAAATTTTGTTTTGGAGTGTGTGTTGTACTGCGTTGGGTTGATTCAAGACGCGAGTAACTAAAGTGAAGTCGCATATAAAAAGTTAGTTTCATTTGACTTGGAAAAAACATAACTAGTACTAGTTGGATTTTTAAGTAAATACCTCGTTGGGTTGGGAGCGGATCTATGGATCTAATTGGTGCTAGTATGTTGATGTGTTAATTAAGTTGGATACATTGTCATATCTTTGTGGATGGCTATAATTTATAGTATCCATGTTTATTATTGGACATCGAATCATCTTTATTTTCCACGGATATTGTTAAGTGCTATCTATAGAATAGCTAGTGTCTATTATTTTTTCTTGTCAAGGCGGTTGAAGGCTGTGTCCCCTTTATAAGTCTAAACATTTATAATGTCTTGTAAGGGATGGATAACAATTGGAATATAGATCATTGGTCGAGGAGGATAGAGCAGATGGTAGGCGGTGAGATTGTGTGGGAGCGGAGATATGATTGATGTGTTTTATGCCGGGGATGATGTGTTTATTTTATGGGGCATCTTATGCCAATTTGCTTCTTATCCATACTCGGATCTTGTTGCCGCTTCCGCCTGATACTCTGATGTTTGATGTATGAGGAGATATCCTAAACTATTATATCTATCTAGGATATTTGGATCTTGTCGTATGGCGTTGCAATATTTCTATTTCTTTTAGATGGAATGGCTCTGATGTGCTGTTGTATGGTGGCTTGCATACATACCCATTCGTGTATGTAATTGATCCCTTCGCCTGCCGATTACGCCGCCCGTTTTTGTCCCGATGTTTGGAAATGGTTGGGACGGCCGAAAGGTCTACCTGTGAGTGGCATTTGGGCCCCACCGTACTATTTCAACCATTTCCGCTCATCCAGGCTTGTAACTAGGAGCGTAATTCACCGATATAGTTACACCCATCTCCATGATTTGCCCCGAGAACCAACAGACCCCCGATGAACCGTTTGACCTATCCCAACCGTGGAAACCCGAGGCCCAGAGGAAATCACAACAACCCCGGTAACTCTGGCAATTTCAACCGTGCACCACACAAGTTCAACAACAAAAATGCTACCACCAACACCAACACTGCCCCGAGGACTGGAAGCAATGATGTGCCTGTTGCCGCAAAGGACAAGTCGCAAGTGACTTGTTATGACTGTGGAAATAAGGGTCACTACTCCAATGAGTGCCCCAAGAAGAATGCCGCAGCCCCCAATGCAAATGCCCCAGCTCAGTAGCAGCGTTGTGTTCAACCCGGAAGAAGATTTGCCCCAAGGAATTCACTCAACCGCAACGGCCGTCTTTTTCTCATGCATGCTGAAGAAGCCCAGGAAGCGCCAGACGTCGTGCTGGGTATGTTTTCTGTTAATTCGATTGCTAGAGAGTGTGTTATTACGGTGCATCGCACTCATTTGTCACCAAGAATTTGCATGCACTAGTAAGATTCAACCAACCAAACTGAAGCATGTTATGATTGTTCAAATCGGTTCAACCACCAAAGCTAGGGAAATTTGCAAGGTCGTCCCTATCCGAATCCATGGCATAGATTTTTATGCTAACTGAGTAAGATCGAACTAAAGGTTTGGAAGTAGTACTAGGAATGGATTGGATGTCCAAACATAAAGGATTGATTGATTGTGCCAAGAAAGCCATAACCATGACCAAGACAACCGAATATCGATCGAGCATGTATCCGAAACCTTACCGTCAATTCAAGTGCAACAAGAGTATAGCCCAACCTACCATTGACCAAGTCCGGATAGTCTGTGAATACCCCGATGTATTTCCAGATGTTTTGCCCGGTATGCCCCCAGATAGGGATATCGAGTTTATCATTGAACTAATCCCCAAAACAAGACCCATAGCCCAGAGACCATATAGTATGAACCCGTCTGAACTAGCAGAACTGAAGAAGCAACTGGATTCCATGTTGGAAATTGGATTAATTCAACCAAGTGCGTCACCATGGAGATCACCTGTCTTGTTCGTAGACAAGGAGGATGGAGGTAACCGTTTGTGTACGGATTATCGTAAGTTGAATGACGTCACTATCAAGAACAAGTACCCATTGCCCAAGATAGAAGATTTGTTTGATCAGTTGATCGGTGCCAAAGTGCTTTCTAAGATTGATCTTAGAACAGGCTATCATCAACTCAAGATTCGTGCAGAGGATATTCCAAAGACTGCCTTTACCACCAGATATGGATTATACGAGTATACTGTCATGTCTTTTTGATTAACCAATGCCCCCGCTTATTTCATGAATCTCATGAATAAGATTTTTATGGACTTCCTGGATAAGTTTGTCGTTGTTTTCATTGATGACATACTGATTTATTCCAAATCGGAAGAAGAACATGAGCTACACCTAAGGACCATTCTTGGAACCCTTAGAGAGCATCAGTTGTATGCCAAGTTTAGCAAATGTGAATTCTGGTTACAGGAGGTAGGATTCCTCGGCCACATCGTATCAACCGGAGGAATTGCCGTTGACCCTGCAAAGGTGAAAGATGTCGAAGATTGTCAAGCCCCAACCACTCAAACCCAAGTTCATGCATTTCTCGGATTGGCGGGATACTACCGCAAGTTCGTAGAAGGATTCTCAAGTATCGCCAGACCCATGACCCAATTGTTGAAGAAGGACAAGAAGTTTGAATGGACCGACAAATGTGAAGCGAGTTTGCAAGAACTCAAGAGGAGATTGATTTCAGCCCCAATCTTAATCATGCCGGATATCACGAAGCCCTTTGACGTGTATTGTGACGCATCCAAGATCGGTCTCGGATGTGTGCTAATGCAAGAAGGCAAAGTTATATCTTATTTATCTCGACTGAAACAACATGAGCATTATTACCCAACCCATGACCTCGAACTCGCAGCCGTAGTTCTATCCCTGAAGACATGGAGGCATTACCTGATGGGAAATCGTTGTGAGATCTATTCGGATCACAAGAGTCTGAAGTATATATTCACTCAGAAGGAGCTAAATATGATACAGAGAAGATGGATTGAGCTAATCAAGGATTACGATCTGGGCATTCACTATCACCCCGGTAAAGCCAACGTGGTAGCAGATGCCCTTAGCAGATTACCGTGCCGCTTGAACTCCATGATTTTGAAGGAGCAACGAAGCTTGCACAAAGAGTTGGAAGATTTTCGAATGGAATTAGTGAGTGAAGGATTTTTGGCTAGCATAGAACTTCAACCCACTTTGATCAGCCAGATCAAAGAGGCGTAGAAAGGAAATGCTAGTATCGATGGAATCAAGCGTCGTATCGGTACAGGCAAAGTACCCGGATTCACCGAAGACGAAGAAGGATTTCTATGGTACAAAGGACGCCTTTGTGTACCAACAGATTCTGAGTTGAAAGAAGTTATTCTCAAGGAAGCTCATGATACGCTTTATTCTATCCACCCAGGAGGAATGGAGATGTATCAATATTTGAAGGAACAATTTTGGTGGCATAAGATGAAGAGAGAAATCGGAAGCTATATCGCCAAGTGTGATATATGTCAGAGAGTCAAGGCGGGACATCAAAGACCCGCTGGATTGTTGCAACCATTGCAGATTCTGGAATGGAAATGGGATTCCGTTGGAATGGACTTTATCACCGGATTACCTACTTCTAGTAGGGGAAATGACTTTATCTGGGTCATAGTGGACAGATTTTCCAAAGTCGCCCATTTCTTGCCCGTCAAGACCACATATCAGAGTTCGAAGCTAGCGGAGTTATACATCGCTAGAATCATCAGTTTGCACGGAGTTCCCAAGAACATCGTATCGGATCAAGGAACTCAGTTTACCTCGAGATTCTAGAAGAAAGTCCAAGAAAGGTTTAGGAACCCGCCTAGATTTCAGCACCGCTTACCACCCTCATTCTGATGGACAAACGGAGCGAGTAAATCAAATACTCGAAGATATGCTAAGAGCATGTGTGTTAGAATATGGATCTAAGTGGGAAGACTGTCTGCCGTTTGCAGAATTTTCATACAACAACAGTTATCAAGCTAGTTTGCAAATGGCGCCATTTGAATTCATATATGGAAGAAAGTGTCGCACCCCTTTGAATTGGTCGGAAGTAGGAGAGACTCAGATTTTCGGACCCGACATCCTACGAGAAGCAGAAGAGAAGGTTCACAAGATTCGTGAGCACCTCAAGACAGCCCAGTCAAGGCAGAAGAGTTACACCGACAAGAGACGTCGAGACCTCGCCTTCAACATAGGAGATTTTGTGTAACTGAAGGTGTCGCCATTGAAAGGAATGCAACGTTTCCAACTTAAAGGAAAGTTAGCCCACAGATATATCGAACCCTTCAAGATTCTAAACCGTCGAGGAGAAGTGTCGTATCAATTGGAACTACCGGAGGATATGTCAGCCGTGCATATTGTGTTCCATATCTCATTACTTCGCAAGTGCCTCGAAGTTCTAGAGAAGACCGAAGTGTTCAAGAATATTGATCACCGGACCATAGAAATCAACGATGACCTGACCTATCCCGAAGTACCCATCCGTATTTTGGAAGAACCTTTCAGAACTACCAGAACCCGAAGCATCAAGTTTCTCAAGATTCAGTGGAGCAACCACACAGAAGAGTAAGCTACCTGGGAGCGCGAAGATCACATCAGGACGGAGTTTCCCGATCTCTTCAAATCCTAGGTAATCTTTTTCGTCCCTTTTCAAATCTCGGGACGAGATTTTGTTTAAGGGGGGAAGGTTTGTAACATCCCAAAAATATTAAACTTAAATCATCAAACTCTAATCTTCAAATTTAGGGTTAACAAAAACTTTTCTAATTAAAAATATGAATGCATTCATATGTGTATGTATTAAAATTTGGATTCTTTTGAATTGCCATGGTTCTGTGTTTCATTGCTTGTAAAATGATTCTTAGGTGAAATAAACATCATCTAAACAATCCCCAAACTTTTCCCAAAGACAAACAAATTAAGTGAATGGTCACTTTGGCCAATTTAACTCCCATGCCTACTTTGTTTATCTCTAACTTTCAGAACTTAACAGAAACATGTATGGATCTTTGCACCCCTTGATAGTACTCATAACAAGGAACCAAGGCCCACTTTGTGCTCATCCAAAAACATTAGAATGCATGGTTTAAATGAAAATTTAAAATTGAATCTATTTTATATGGGAAGATCCCACTATTTCAAAAACCATTCAAACAAGCTCAATTTTCAAAACCCAAGCATCCACAGAATCCTCAACACATTCCTAGCACACCAACCAAAAATCTTTTCAAAATTCAAAACTCAAGTTCTTGCGTCCATTTCATCAAACACTTGGAGATAACAAATCAAACTGGACAAACTTCACTGTTTTGAGCAGTAATTTGGCTAAGCATTATTCACCATTGATCACACTTGTCTCCCCCAGTGCCAAACAGTGCCTTGACCACCCCTATCCCCTACCCTTTGCACCATGCCATGCCAACCCGAAGGAACCCTTGCCAGCCGACCATGGCTAGCTAGCCAGAGCAAGCACCAAGCCTAAACACCATGTCTAGGACACAGGCCACCGTCCACCGCCACCCCCTGTCTAGGGCTCGAACCCTGCCAGCCACTGGACCACACGCCCAAGCCATGCCAAGCCGCTCTGCAAGCATGCCGAGAGCGTGCTAGAGATCCACCCTCGACACATGCCCACAGACCGCGCGCCACCTTCGCCGCGTGCACCCGTGATCACCACCGCCCCAGCAACCCCGCAGATACCCCCGTTCGCCGCCCCATGCCTCACAGCCACCGCTCGCCGCAGAGTTCGCCGCCTCTGCCTCGAAGAGCATCGCACGTTCCCGACCGCTTGCCACCGCCCCTACATGCGAATTTAAACCATAGAGCATCGCTAGGAGACCGCCCGTCGATCGCCAACCTCGGCCATGCCTCTAGCCGCATGTAGCCGTGTCGCCACCGTCGCCTGCCCATCCCTCTCGGTCTCGCCGTCGGGCCTATAAAAGGAGACGATCCCCGCTCGATTTCTTCACACCATCTCACTCCCCTCACCTCACTGATCATTCCACCCCTTAGCCGGAGCAAGACGAGCAGCGCATCGCCGGAATTTGGCTGGAGCTCGCTGCTGCAGAGGAGAAGAGGAGCTATTGATTTCGTCCACCCCCGGAGCTGCCGCGACCACCCCTGAGTTCGCCGTCGTCGACTTCGTCGTTTGCCTGCCTCGCCGCCGTCCCTGGAGCCCCGGTATGCCCCCTTTCACCCCCACTAAGCCGCTAGGGTTCGAGCTCGCCGGTGACTTATTCATCGTCGACGACGACCCTCAGCCGTCGATCTTCATTCTAATCCAACGCACCACATCTCCCGTGCAGCCGGCGTTTAATGAGACACCCAAGACACGGTTGCGCCCCTCGTTCTTGAGTGACACTGGGCCGGCCTAATAACCCTTCCCGCGCAGCCCACTCATTTGAATCTAGATTTTTCTATTTATATTCCCACTTAGTTCTGTACCTAGTTTCAAAAATCAACCCAACTCGATTCAGTGAACCAAATTGAATGAAACTAATTTTGTTAGCAAGGTATTGAAATTCTTAATCCAAGCCCGTTGGATTCAAATCATTTGGATCTATAGATCAACCTTGGTAAAAATAACCAGGCAGAAGCTTTTCTGCATTCAAACATTTTTCAAATTTAAACCATAATAGCTTTTGAGTTGATTCCAACTCTCAAAAATCATAATTGATCATAACTTTCTGAATATATAAAAATATATGGGTTTACTTATAGAAATAATGTTCAAGTAATAAAAGAATGCCACATAGGCATTGCTAGCCACTTTAATGATTTAAAATAAAAAGGTTAAACCTTATTAAATTGTGACACCACTTTAAATCACATTCTCATGTACTGAAATATGTGGTGATGACATGTGTCAACATGATCCCATGTTTGAGTTGGAGAATATTAACTCTTAAGTAGTTTTTCAATGAGTAGAAATTACTTTTCTAAAAATAAATAAATAATGCAAATGCTTTAATCTTGAATGTTAGGGATGATGCTAGATCATCTATAGAACCCTTTGTGTGATAATTTAAAGTAGTTAAGTATTGTTTGGTGATTGTGTACCACGAGTATTTATTTATATAAGCTAGTACCGACCAAGTATACGAGGAGGAAGGAAGATACTACAAAGAAGAAGCCAAGGAGAACTTCAACCACTGCTTTGCACAAGGCAAGCTTATACTGGTACTGATGCAAGCCTAATACTACTAGTTGATTGAGCAAGCTAACACTTGCAATTATGAAAGTTAGATAACCTATGCAATGCACTAAGCATGCTTGGTTAGACATATTTGATGATACCCCCTCCTAGTTTTACTTGCAAGCTTTCTACTTTATTTCTTTATCAAAGCTATTACTTAGAGTCTACTTAAGTGACTTGTAGATTCTAGGAAGATAATTGAAGGTTGCATAAAGAGCATTAAATTTGGCCTAAGCTAGATAATCTTGATGTCATCCTAAGGCATGAGATTGAACTTAGTTAAACTCCACTAGTTTACCACCCCTCATTAGTACTTACCCCCACTTGTAGATGCTAGTGCTAAGCATAAAACTTGATCAACTTTAGATGGGAATACTTGGTGGAAAATGGTTATGAAAACCTTGGAATGATGGATCATTCTACTGAGATGTTTTGACATGTGTTTCCGAACACCAGATGATTTTGATGATGAAAATGTTGAGGCATGAGCCTTAGCCCTTTATAAAACTGATGGTTGTCTAGATGCGATACCATTCCAATTTTACCGTACAACCACAATACCTGAAAATTGGGTAGGGCTTGACTGGAAACTTATATACCTTAGTATGGGTTCCCTCACGGCCAAGGTTTGAGCTGAGGCTACCTTGTGAAGATTGTCCACCCGTGCAGTACCCAAGATGACAGTTGGTCATGGTTGGGAGGCCAAACTCACAGGAGAGGTGCCTATACTAGGGCGTGTAATTGAAAGGTTAGGATTGATTATCCGCATACTAAGTGTGGTGAATTCAGGATTTGTTCCTGACAGATGTATCGAATGTTGTGGTGAAAGTGTACAATCTCTGCAGAGTGTCAAACTATTCGAATAGCCGCGTCCGCGATTATGGACAGTTGGAGTGGCCATACTGTTCCCCCGTCAGATGTTTTCAAAATGACCGGTGAAATGAATTGAGATTTTGTCTTGACCACAACAGAGTTGTGATATGAAATACAAGTTCCCACTTAGGTGTATAAAATTTAAACTAGCTTTTCCTTCTTCTGAACTTAGTAGAGGTAAATATGGCTTTTTGCAAAACAACCATAGAGCTTAGTGTCCTATTACAAAAAACCCCTTCACTTGTTAGTATTAGTTTGCGAGTACTTAAAGAGTACTCATGGCTTTGTCCCTGGCTATTCACGTGGCCAGACTATGAAGAGGAGTACCAGGACGAAGGACCCTAGGAAGGTTACGCCAACTAGGATCATCTCCCATCGTCAGCATTGCCTGTGATCTCGAATATGGAGCTTCTCCTACTCTACCGTTATTATTACGTATTATGCTGCTTGAGTTGTATTAAGAACTGGATCATGAGATCCTTATTTGTGTAAGACCTTATGTATGGTTTGTAATGGATGATGTACCGTGGTATCCAATTCTGTTATGTCTCGCAAAAATGGTAATCATAGGATTGCGATGTATGGCATAACAGGCATCTGGGATTAAAAATCCGGGTGTTGACATCCTCCCTGGGCCCGGATGGCCTTCATGTAGCTTTCTTCCAGACTTCTGGAGGGAGATCCAGCCGGTCATTATGCCGATGTTCCAGAAATTTTACACTTGGACCTTAGTGATGGGGCGCTTGAATCTTGGCATTATCACCTTGATCCCTAAAGTTATAGGGGCCTCGGACATTCGCCAATTTAGGCCCATAACGATCCTGAACGCCATTCAACGACTCTTCACGAAATTTTGCGCTTCTCGCCTTGCTCCGGTCATGGAGCACCTCACCCACCAGTATCGGTTTTCCTTTCTCAAAGGCAGATTCATACATGATGGGTTTCTCACCCTTCATGAGATTATCCATGAGATCAAGTCCAGAAAGTTGAAAGACGTTTTCCTGAAGCTAGACTTATAGAAGGCCTACGATCGACTAGACTGGCGGTTTCTTCGTCAGGTCCTCATTAGACTAGGATTTGACGAACGCCTGATTACCTAGATAATGCAGTTAATCATGATAGGAAGCAATGCGATCAACATCAATGGCGAGATTGGGCCCTACGTCCGCCCCTCCTGCGGTGTTAGACAGGGGGATCCCATATACCCCTACTGTTCAACACGACGGTGGACGCCCTCGCGGAGATTCTTGAAAAATCCAAGGTAGCTGGACACATCTCCGGGGTGATAGGCTACCTCATTCCAGGGGGTGGTCTCACCCATCTCCAGTATGCAGACGATACGATGATCATGATTGAAGGCTCAACTCTAGATATTATCGCTCTTGGATACTCACAGGACGAGCAATAGAGGATAGCCGCTAACTTTAATTGTAGGCTTACCTCCTGCCCCATCGCCTATTTGGGGTTGCCGATCCACGATACTAGGTTCCTTATCAGGGACCTAGAACTGCTGGTGGACAGAATTCGTTTGAGGTCCGAACGTTTGTGTGGAGGTTCACATCTAAAGGTAGCAAGACTGTCCTGATTGACTCATGTCTGTCCATCTTATCCATGTATATGATGGGTCTGTACCTCCTCTCGGAGGGGGTTCATGGGGCCTTTGACAAGGATCTCTCACGCTTCTTCTGGCAGGACTCCAAGGGACACCATAAATATCTCATGGTCAAGTGGGCAGACATTTGCGACCCCAAGAATTTTGGGGGAATAGGTATTCTTGTGTCTCGCCAATTCAATAAGGCCCTGATGCTTAGATGGGTCTTGGGGATTCTGCGTGACGATGGTGGCCTCTGGCTCAAGCTCATCAAGGACAAATACCTGCGGGGTTGGCCTCTACTGGATTGCGATCGCTGGGACGGCTCCCAGTTCTGGCACTCCATCAAGGAGATCAAGAACGAGATTCGGCTCGGGGTCTCCATCTCCATTGGGAATGGGGAAGGAACCATGTTTTGGCCAGATTCCTGGCTCAGGGAGCGCCCTTTATGAGAGGTGTACCCGAGCCTTTTCACCATTTGTTTCGATCCATCGCTTTGGGTGTCCTCCACAGTCCTAGAGGGAACATGGAACATCTCGTTCCGTCGTACCTTTGGACAGGGGGAAAATGAAGCATGGAGGGAACTTAGGGCGTCGCTACCAGATACATTGGCAGAAGAACCCGACAGAGTGGCGTGGAGTCTAACTCCTTATGGGTCCTTCTCGATTAGCTCGGCATATCGGGCCCTCTTCGGACGGGAGAGCCTCCCATGGACTAAACCTCTCTAGAAGGCCCCTCTCCTCCTCAAGACTAAATTTTTCGTTTGGCAGCTACTACGCGATCGGCTCCCCTCGGGGGTCGAGGTGACGAAGATACATGGGCCGGGGGACGGGTTGTGCCCATTGTGTGGGATCCCCAAAACGGGCACCCACATAATGTTCGCGTGTCATGCGCCTCGGTTTCTGTGGAACTTCAGTAGAGATGCGTTGGGCCTGGACTGGCGGGCCCATGATCTCGAAGAGTTCCTAGAAACCTAGGCAAACCGTGCAGGAAAGGGTCGCCGCCTTTTCTGGCTAGGTTTGACACGATGTCATGGTCCCTATGGAACATCCGTAATAAGATGGTTATTGAGAAGATACTACCACGACGTGCCTCTGACTCGGTTTTCCATTTTCTAGCATCCTTGCAGCTCTGGTACCCGCTATGTAGACAGCGGGACAAGGCGATGTTGGACGAGATTCTCTGGCTTCTCTTGGAGGCGGCTCGGCAGCTCCCCCCATAGTCTGCCTTAGCCTTTTCTTTTTTTTGGTGTTCGCTCGCTTGACGAGGTGGTCTTTGTCTCTAGTTGGGTCATCTTGTGCTGTGGCCCCAACAGTTGTTATGCTTGTCAGTTCGAACCTTATTACTTGTTGTGGATGGTTGATTTATTTATAAAACGGGGCAAGACGCATGAGATCTGGACCTGCCACTATATTACCTTGTAACACAAAGAGGCCTAAATAGACGGTTCACATGTGTACCCATGAAGAACAGGCCGAAGAACACGACTGTCTGTTGTACTCTGCCTTGCACAAAGTAGCTACGACTTCTTTGCTAAAAACTGTAAATAAAATGTCTTTGGAACAGAAGTATTTTTTGTCACAAACGCACAATGCTCAGGCACGGCCGCGACACACACAAAATACATCAGCATGGAGTAACTTGCGTACATGAAGTGCACGGTGAAGAATGAACTGCGCACTAGAGAAGGAAAACAACCGGAAAAAAAGGAAATCGTAGCAAGCTCAACTCGGAAAATCAAATCGACGGGCAATAACCCGCGCACTGCCTCTTCCCCGACACGTCGCACGCCGACGATCGACGTCCATCGATCAGAACAGCGCGACCTTGATCAGAGCCCCGGCTGCCGCGGCGACGACGGCGCCCATGGCCGGAACCTGCAGGGATGCGCCGGACGGGGTGAGACTGCCTCCTCCCGAAGACGATCCGGAGCCGGAGCCGCCCCCGCCGACAGTGACGGCGAGCTTCATGCCGCCGGCGCAGTGTCCGGCGATGTTGCAGATGTAGTAGTGCGTGCCGGCGGAGTTGAGCGTGACGGTGGTGGCGCCGCTGTCGTCGCTGGCCAGCGCGTTGGTGCCGGAGCAGGACGAGTAGTCGCTCTGACTCACCTCCGTCACCGTGTGCACCTTGCTCGCGTAGTTGAACACTGCACGGCAACAATTAAGTTTCCAAACACGCTCTCACATGGTCAGTCGCATTAATTTTCCCAGCACGTACCAAACTACCAACTCAAGTGTCAGTGCAGATCGAGCTTGCTCACCTAGTTTGTCACCGACGGCGAAGTTCTTGCCGCTGGTCCAGCCGGAGTAGTCGACGCCGATCACCCAGCCCTTCCCGTCGCCGACGGTGTACGACGTGGCCGCCGCAGCCATTGCGGCGCAGCTCGCGACGAGCAGCACGACGAGGGCGGCAGAGGACGACGACGCCATCGATCGGCCTGCTTGGGACAGGTTGGTTGGACGACCAAAGGAGCGAGAGCGAGAGGTTAGCGCGCGCACGAAGGGAGACAAGGATTTTATATCACGATCGACGAGTGTTGTACCAACTATACTCGTAGCACTGTTTGACGCACACCTGACCACCGGAGGTTGGAAGGTCTATTTATACACATCAGACTCGCACGTCTCCCCTCACAAAAATTTCGGTGATATTATCTAATGTTTAAAGAAAGAATTGGCCCATATGTCTACTACCTTTGCTGATTTTTCTTGATATGATTTCTCCCCAAACAATCTTACATCCGGTCTGGCCGGCCTGGGTGACAAACAAGACGTGTGGCGTGTGAAGGGAATGGAACCGGGACTGCCGTGGGTGCGACTCAAAGCTAAGCTGGAAGGAGCGCGCGCGAGCGAGAAAGCTGCGGCCGGCTTAGCTGGTTCGCATCTCTGCGCCAGTACTGTGAACGCCGCTCGCTCGCGCACTGCCGACCTCTCGATGATATGATCGTCGGAACATATGGGTTTTGTGCGAGCTTTTGGGCAAACAATCCAGGGGATCAAGACTTTGAGCTCATTGAAAACTTAAAAGGAGCCAGCCAAGAGTTCGTTAGCTTTTTGAACAAACAAATACTCCTGCCTACAAGGTGTGTGAGTGTCTGGCTGGTCAGGGAACTGATGCCAAAGCGCATCAAGGAACAAACTAAAGCCATGCATGGGTTGTTGGCCCAAGCAAGCTAGCTAGCTCCCCTGCTCTGCTATTTGATCCATCGTTCTCGCACAGGTACATGTACATTACATGATGATGATGTGCTTTGCGCGAGAAACGAATCGGACGGAGGCGCACATATATGTGTGCTTTCTCACCTAATCCATTCACCTGGAATGTCATAGCTTCACCTAACACGACCAACTGCCGACCGGGAAAAGGACACAACCGGACATCCACACGTATGCCTCGGTCTCTCTCTTTTTTTTTAACAAAGAAAGTGTTATCGTCATATTTTGGCCAAAGGAGGAGATGGGCCGTAATTAAGATGGCCTTGGAAGATACATATATGCAACGTGTTGTTGAATCGGCCTTGTGCGTGGGTTTGGGCTAAATTGCCCGTGTATCTGTATATTGTAGTAGGTTCCGTTTCGGTTTAGGTAAGAGATAGAGTTGTAGAGTTATTCCAAAGATAGAAAGTCTCCGGACTATAAATATGTACCTAAGGTTATCGAGAAAAGGAGGACAATCACGTTCACAACAAACACAATCTCGGCGCATCGCCACCCCTTGTTTCTAGGGTTTCTTTCGGGTAAGTGTCATGCTGCTTGCGATCTAGGCAGTATTTGCTTATGCGTTATTTGGTGTTACTCGTACTGAAGCCTTGTTGATGGCGAGTAATACTATTATCATAGATTTGTTTAGGTTAGCATCGGTACTTTTCGCTATGATTGTTTAAGTTATGCTACCTCTAGTTACCTCGCTGCCTTTGCACCTTTTCCCGGGTGTAAGGGTAGCATCTTGCTTGATCCTTATTCAGTTGATTCGATCTGTTATAGTTGTGCCTTGTTTTCCAAGGTTTAGTTTGATATCCACGTAGTCAGGCCTTGCAAACGGGTTGAACGATCCAGTAGTACGTAAGGATATGGTTTGCTAGTTCGAGAGGAGTTGTTCCGGTAATTGATCTTTCGTCGGTTGTTAGGCCTCCTCTAGGGTTAGTTTTCTATCGTCTTTTGTATCTGCCAGGCTCAATTACGTGTAGGACGTTCCAATTACGTGGTGAAAACATTAAACTATTGTAGATCGATTTGACTTGTAATGATGAAGCAAAACCCCATGTTATCGTAAATCTAATGCAGAACCATGGGATGATCGGCTCTAGGAGCCGATTCACAGGGAAACCTGGGAGCCGCTTACGGCTCGAATTTTACGTATACTTGTTTACCATGCAGGAAACTGATCGAAGCAATCCATCACCTTCCTGACCAGGTATAGGTCAGGTGGCACGCCCTCGAACCAAGCCAGGACGTGTGCCGGAGTTTTGCGGGCCGTTGCCCGAGGGACCAGGGCCCACGGCGATTAGCAGGAGCCTCCGGCTCTTCGTGTTGCTTTCGTCTGCTCGCCGGTGGGTTTTGACAGGCAACACATTCTGGCACGCCCGGTGGGACCTTCAACAGCATCTGCATCAACATCCGACGCTGAGATGGGGGACAGACCAGTCACGTACGACGAGCTGCCTGAGGAGCACAAGGCGAAGTATGATGACATCAAAGCTCTCTTCGAAGCCGATCTCATCGGCTCTTTTGAGAGGACCCGTAAGCATGGTATCAGGTGGAAAGGTTTCTCACCTGAAGGTGCTCTTGATGAGGTGGATCATGCATTTCCTTGAGGAGCGCACTGAGCTCTGCGACGAAGTCAACTACATGGTGGCTCATTCTCTTCACCGCCATTCTGAGAGCCTGGTGAACGCTTTCGAACGGATCGCAGTTCGCGTAGTTCAGGAGATCATGAAACATCAGTACTCTCCGTCGGGGCCTACTCTGGGGACTCACCAGGGAGAAAGACCGCTCCAGGCCAGGCCACCGTTGCCATTCACACTTGCAGCTCCGGAGCCACCAGGGGCAGCGGTGTACGTCGTCTACAAGGTCGGAGGCGACCCAGGCGATTGCCAGTTCCTGTTTGAGCCACCTAAAGAAATCCCACATGGATATGTGTGCACCTACGTGCCGGACTGCAATAACGACACGCACCAACAGATTGCAACCGAGGATTTACTGCGGGAGTTCTGGGCGGGGGCTTGAGCAGGCGTTCCTGGAGCAGCGATGTCTGGGATGGATGCCGACAAACAGGCGTGGCTAGCCAAGTATGCCACTGGAACGAGTCATGAGAATCTAGCCCCTGCAGCTCAAACAGTGGAGCAAATCCGTACCATCTTGAGAGACCAGTTCGGCTTCGTGCCGAAGAGAAGGACAATCGGCTATTCAAAGCCGTACCCCAACGAGTTTGATCTGATTCCGCTGCCACCCAAGTATCGGCTCCCTGAGTTCTCAAGGTTTAGCGGATCAGAAGGGTCGAGCTCGATCGAGCACGTGAGCCGATACCTGGCACAGTTAGGCATGATTTCAGCATCGGATCAGTTGCGTAAGGTTCTTTGCGCAATCTCTGACAGGACCAGCTTTTGGGTGGTACACCTCGCTGCCACCTGATTCGATCCAGACCTGGAAGCAACTGGAAGAGCAGTTCCACATTCAGTATCATTCAGAGGCTACCGAGGCTGGCATTGCAGACCTGGCACAGGTGCGGCAAAAGCGGGGAGAAACTGTAGCCGAGTACATCCGGTAACGGGTCAGAACCAATGTTACTCGGCTCGTTTAAGCGAAAAAGCGGTCGGTGGCGGTGTTGGGTCTCGGCACCTATCAAGGATCGCTTTCGGTAGAGTACAACTCATTGGCGCATGGCCCGAAGCTAACGATGTATGAACAGCCACCGAGTTGTACCAAGACAAGTTCAAGCGTCCGATAGGCCTGGTCGTCTGAGAAGAAGAAGGTCCTACACAATACCGGAGGTGGCCGTGGTGAATGGGCTCGGGCAGATCTGTATCCTGCAAATGGGTGAAACAGCAAGGGCCTGCAAAAGGGTTCGACTTCGATGTGAGCAAAGCCGAGCAGATATTCGATTTACTGCTGAAGGAGAAGCAGCTGAAGTTACCCGAAGGCCACAAAATCCCTACGGCTCAGGAGATGAACGGGAGACCATACTGCAAGTGGCATCACTCGTTCACCCACACCACCAATGATTGCAAAGAGCTACGTCGCCAGATCCAAACAGCGATAGAACAAGGCCGTCTGATCCTTGGGCAGTTCGCCATGAAAGTGGACACAAACCCATTTCCCGGCGTCAACATGGTAGAACACAGTCACTCCACGAGGCGTCAGCTGGATTTCTCGTTCGATGTTAATATGGCAGGATCTGGGTACCACCATGGCACATACAAGGAGGAAGGCGGTCGCTCTCGGGGCAAAGAAAGAGAGGAGGCGGGTCCACGCGACCGGCCCAGCTACGATAAAGGTATGGCGAGAACAGGTGAGGAGCGTGCGATATCAGAAGCCACATTCCACGCATCTCCTTAACAAGTATGAGCGTCCAAGATGACCGGCGTCGCCGTATGATGGAGACGATGAAGGATATGAGCACCTCGCTAGGGGACCGTCAAAAGAAAAGGAAGGCGCAGACAAACATTGGGATTGTCCTTTCTTCAAGTATTGCTGGGATGCGGGAATGAGCCGATTGCCTACAATCGATAACTGCCCGGAATGTGGACAGCAGAAGGAGGACACGGGGCCAGTTTCAGTGTTCAAGCGTCTAGGGCCTCTCCCACCTCAGAGCCGACACAGGGAGTCCGCTCGAGCAAAAGATCTCGAGGAGCCAATGGATGACAAAGAAGAAGACAGATATCACCGTCCAAGGTGGTGTCCCGACGGACTCAGACATACCCAAAAGCGTAGAGTTCAACGACTGCGTAACTTGGAGGAAGCCGAAGCACAGTACCTCCACGCTTTAAGGAAAGCACGGCCCGATCTGGCCGTTAAAATTCGGCAGACCTTGGAAACGGAAGATCGCCCGAAAAGGAAAGAGTGGCGCCCCAAACCGGTAAAAGCCGATTCAAAGACATCGGCTGGCACAAACATGGTGTTCATACTTCCGTCAGAGTTCTGCGCTCCAAGAACCAACGAGCTGCGGTGGCCGGTTTGGCTGCGCCACGGCGGTTATCTTTGAGAAGCCACGTGAGAAGGGCTACAAACATCTGAAAGCCCTGTACCTACGAGGTTACATCAATGGGCAGACTGTCAGCAAGATGTTGGTGGACACCGGAGCGGCAGTCAATATAATGCCATATTCCATGATACATCGTTTGGGACGCTCCATCGCAGATCTGATCAAAACCAACGTCACGTTAAGCGACTTCAACGGCCAGACTTCAGAAACGCAAGGCGTACTGAACGTGGATCTGACCGTGGGCAGAAAAACCATCCCTACGTCATTCTTCGTCGTGGACAGCAAAAGCACCTACGCTGTCTTGCTAGGGAGAGATTGGATTCACGCTAACTGCTGCATTCCATCCACAATGCACCAGTGCCTAATACAGTGGGATGGAGATGAGGTGGAGGTCATTCATGCAGATGATTCGATCGAGGTCTCCATAGCTGGCATGAACATTTGGGAAGCAGAAGACCAAGAGCCGATCTCTGGAATCAGTCTAGACGGCTGTGAGCGCATTGAAGCTACAAAAAACGGGGTGAGGCTGGTCTTATCCACTGGCCTGACAGAGTAGCAAAGTCCACGATCGTACGTGGTACGGCCGATCCCTGCGATCGGCCACAAAAAATAAAAAGCAGTGATCTTACGACAAGCGGGTCATGCAGTCGTAGTAGGGAGATTCCCTGCCATTGTAAAGCACAAATAAGGTGTAAACCGTCCTGGACTAATGCAATCAAAAAGGGGGCCGATTCAGGCAATCGGCCCAAATTATTTTTGTTATCCTCACCTACTGTTTGCCCTGTGTTTAGCATCGATTTAACAGGTGACGGAAAGCTAGGGTATGGGTTTACGTCCGCTGATGAGCTAGAGGAGATCGACATCGGTCCTGGGGATAAGCCACGACCAACATTTATCAGCAAAAAGTTAGATCCGAGTCTGCGGGGTCCGATGATAGCTCTGTTGAAAAAATATCGATCGCTTCGCTTTGGGACTATATAGAGATGCGGGTTACAGAGCATCATTGAGCATCGACTCGCTTAAAAAGGATTTGGCCATTCCAGCGGAGCACGACGGATGAAGGCGAAATTTTGGAAGAAGTCAAGAAGGAGGTCGAGAAAATGTTGTGACCAAGTTAATCAGGCCATGCGGTATCTGAGTGGATTTCTAGTATCGCACTGTAGAGAAAAAGGATGGCCGCTGGCGTGTTGCCATAGATTTTCGGGATCTCAATAGAGCTACTCCAAAGGATGAGTATCCGATGCCGGTAGCAGAAACGTTAATCAACGCAGCGGCTGGTCATAAGATCTTGAGCTTCATGGATGGCAATGCCGGTTACAACCAAATTTTAATGGCTCCGGAAGATATACACAAGACTGCATTCAGAGTCCCAGGTTCGGTGGGGTTGTTTGAATATGTAGTCATGACGTTTGATCGAAGAATGCCGCCCACGCACCAAAGAGCCATGAATTACATTTTCCATGATCCGATCGGCAAGCTGGTGGAAATTTACATCGATGACGTGGTGGTCAAGTCTGCTTCAGTACAAGGACACTTGGACGATCTGCAACGCGTCCTGGACCGAACAAGAAAATTCGGGCTACGGATGAATCCAAAGAAGTGTGCCTTCGGGGTGACGGCCGGTCAGTTCTTGGGTTTCTTGGGCCATGAACGGAATTGAGATCGGCTGAAAAGTCGAGGCGGTCACGAACAATGAAGCCACCTACCACGAAGAAAGAACTGCAGTCTCTCATCGGCAAGATCAACTTCGTCAGAAGATTCATCTCCAATCTGTCAGGAAGAATAGAGCCGTTCATGGGATTGGTGAAGATTAAATCTGACGAGGAATTCCGCTGGGGGGCAGAACAACAACGAGCCTTCGACGAGATCAAAGAATATCTGACGAAGCCGCCAGTGTTGGTTCCGCCCCAGCCGGATAGGCCATTCTACATTTACTTATCAGTAGCTGACACGTCCATCGCCTCAGTGGTGGTGCAAGTTTATGATGGGCTGGAGCGAGTTGTATTTTACATCGCGGAAGGATCTTTGGATGCGAGACAAGGTATCCTGAGATCGACAAGTTGTGCCTCTGCCTGTTTTTCACCTGCACCAAGCTGCGCCACATTTTGCTATCAGCGGAGATTGTCATCATATGCAAATCAGATGTCATAAAGCACATGCTGTCGGCTCCTATGTTGAAAGGCCGACTGGGCAAATGGATGTTTGCATTATCGGAGTTTGACATCCGGTATCAACCCGCGAAAGCGGTTAAGGGTCAGGCATTGGCCGACCTTATCGCTGAAAGGATCAACACTAATATAGCAGCACTGTCTATACGAGCGTGGGCTATGTTTTTCGATGGATCGGTTTGTGACGATGGGTGCGGCATCGGCATGCTACTCGTGTCGCCCGGGGCAACATTTTCCTTCTCCATCGGTTATCCTCGCTCGCACCAACAACGTCGCCGAGTATGAGGCGTCGCAAGGGAATGGAGTTGCTCATCGAAGCTGGGCGAGCGTAAAGGGAAATTTTGGAGACTCCAAGTTGGTGATTTCTCAACTCACAGAGGAATACAAGTGTGAGAGCGAGTCGCTCTTCCCATTATGGCTGCAATGCCGCGAGCTGATGGCACAGTTCCGGTACATAAACTTCACATGGATCCCGCGATCGCAGAATACCGAGGCGAATGATCTTGCACAAATGGCTTGAGCTACAAGGGGCGTAGGGAGGAGCCGATGTTCGTGTCTGATTCACAGAGCGAGAGCCGATATCTTCAATTACTTGAAGGATTCGGCTGGGGCACCTAAACGGATAAGGTACAAGGCCATGAAGTATGTGCTTATCGGGGCGACATGTTTCTGAGGACTCTGGAGGGTTATTGCTCAAATGTCTGGGACGGCCGAGGCCAATCGGCTCCTACACGAGGTACGAAGGCGCTGTGGAACTCACCAATCGGCTCACAAGATGAAATGGTTGATCAGCGATCGTGGTTTTATTGGCCCACCATGCTTGAGGACTTCAAGTACTACAAAGGGTGTCAAGCATGTCGAAATTTGGGAAAATTCAGATGGTACCAGCGTCAAGAATGAACCCCATCATCAAACCTTGGCCATTCCGAGGTTGGGGCATGGATATGATTGGCAAGATCAATCCTCCATCAAGCAAAGGCCACATGTGGATTTTGGCCATTCGATTATTTCACTAAATGGGTGGAGGCTGTCCCGATGAAGTCAGTGAACTCAAAGGATGTTATCAATTTTGTGAAAGAACATGTCATTCATAGATTCGGGATTCCCCAAACTATCACGACCGATGGAGGTTCGGTCTTCATTTCTCACGAGTTTAGAAAATTCTGTGAGGACACGGGGATTAAGCTGATTCGATCATCTCCATACTATGCTCAAGCAAATGGGCAAGCTGAAGCGTCCAACCAGAGCCTTATCAAGCTGATCAAGAGGAAATTCGACGAGCACCCTAGGCGTTGGCACGAGGTTCTATCAGAGGCTTTATGGGATTATCGCATGTCATGCCATGGAGCGATAAAAACCTCGCCATACCATCTAGTCTATGGACAAGAAGCCGTATTGCCTTGGGAAATTACGGCTGGATCGAGACGTGTCACTTTTCAGAACAATCTAACAACCAAAGAATATGCAACCCTGATGAGTGACAGTGTTGAGGATTTAACTGAGCTCAGGCTGTGGTCGCTTGAGAAAATCAAAGAGAACAAGGCCAAGGTAGCTCGTGCATATAACAAGAAAGTGAGACCAAAGGAGTTCCACGTCGGCGATCTGGTATGGGAAGCTGTGTTGCCATTAGGGACTAAGGATGCAACATATGGTAAATGGTCTCCAAATTGGCACGGGCCATACAGGGTCGATCAGGTTTTAAGAGGGAACGCGTACATGCTTGAGGAGCTGGACGGCGTAAAATTCCCAGTGGCTGTCAACGGCCAACATCTCAAGAAATATTTCCCAAGCATGTGGGATGATGGACAGTGAAATGTGGGGGCCGATACATGAAATCGGCCAAAAAAAAAATATAGCCGATGCACAGTCATCGACTCTAGAGGTTCAAACTGTTACAAGCATATGCGAGCTACTGAAGAAATGCCTCGAAGGCGTGGAGGGCGTCAGCACGGACACGGTCCACCTCGGCGATCTCGGCTTCGTCATCTTCGTCCTTGCCCGTCACTAGCTGCTTGTTCAGGGCTCGTATTTCTGCCAGATCGGTCTTCAGTTGAGCTTTGAGGCTTTCTGCTTCGTCTTGGGAGCGGGCGATGGATTCTTCCTTGTCGCGAATGAGCTGTTTAGTCGCCCGGACCTTCTCTTCAAGATCTTCCAACTCCCTTTTCAAGGATGCGAGCTCGGCGGTACTGACAGAGGTGTCAGTTTTGGCATCAAGAGACGTCTTTTTCTCGTTGAGCTGCTGACATCTGTCTGCGATATTGGCCTTCAGTGGAAGTTGGGCGCGGCGCAGACTGATCCTCTCACGAGCTAACTTCACCCTTGACCCGTAGAAAGACAGAGTTACAACTGGCCAAAGCTTCACCTGCAATGCTACCGGGGTTGGTCTTTGATTTCAGAAGAACGCTCTTCACCTCCTCGAACCCTCGATCAACTCTTCGATCGGGAGGACATCGAGGCTTTAACGCTGGAATTGAGGTGGAACAGCCCGGCTCGTGGTTCATCGTTGGCGGCAGAGGAGTTGGTTCGATGGATTCGTGGTCGAACGTCACAAGCCTGAAATATCACAACCACAGCAGCCGGAAGGCGTCGATATCGTCAAACATGCAAGGATGAGCCGAAAAAGCTAACGTACCTCCTCTCGTAAGGTCGGGGAATAGCATGACGAGAGACAATCGGCTTGTGTGTGGTGCTGGGGGGCTTGGCCAAAGTGGTAGCCGTTTCATGGCACCTTCGGGATTGCTAGATCCGGCTTGGCTAAAGGCATTTGCCCGGCTTTCCCACTAGAAGCATCGATTAAATGCATGTAAGGTGTTTAGCCGATGTAAATAATGATGAATCGGCAGATAAAAAGGAGTAAGTGGTAAGAGCATGAAGGGTGATGATTTTCGAAACCTCCTGGCTCGACGAAGAAGCTTGCAGTCCTTTGCGAGCTCTCTTGGGACCTGGTGGCCCGCCTCTTGGTGCTCGGGCGAGGTTCGAGAACCGACCTTTTCCTGGAAGCCGATGGTGGCGAATCTGGCTGGCTCGGTGTGATGGTCCTCTCAGAATCTGTTGGGCCCAGTTCTCCTCGATTGGTCTGAGTGTCCTCGCTGGAGGTGTCCTCAGCAGCTTTGTAAAAGGAGAACCAGTAAGCACGGGCATGTCTGCAAGAATGGAAGAATGAGAAGGATCGACCAAGGCATGGATCAGCCTACATGCGAGCTTTCTGGAGAAGGGCTCCGGCGCCTCAAGGTCTTCCTGGCAGCTACCTTCCTCGCCATCGTTCTTGTTTTAGTTGGAACTCGAGGGGTAGCTGACTTAGGAGTTGCTTGGTTCTTAGAAGCCGATTGTGGTGTTATCGGCTGGTTCTGCATCATGACCTTTTTCAAAGGTGGCGAGTTTTTGCAGAAAAGAACTACAGGAGCTGGCGGAAAGAACTCGAAGGGGGAGCCATCACTGTGCGTGGGTTCAGGGCCATCTTGTTGCTGCAAAGAGAAAGAGTGGGTTAGTAGAAGAATCATTTGTGAGCTGCATCAAGAAAATTTACAAGTACTGGTACCTGTTCCACGGGGATGTCATAATCGACATCGAGCTGTTTCAAAGCGGTCCCGAGCTCTCTGAAGGCGTGAGTCTTCCACATCGACCACCGTCTTCAAAGCCATCGGTTGATGAGGCGAAGGTGAGGTCGTTAGGAATTGGGATGGTCGAGCGTCAAGAAGGAATAACACCTTTGGATGGTGAGAGGATCGAGCAGGTCGGCTCGCTCTCGTAAGATGGTGGAGAAAGAAATGGGAGGTACTTGTCCAAGGCCAAATTGCCGAGCTACTACGACCGGCTGGTAGAATTCATACCGTGCTTGATTATTCATTGGATGTACTCATGCCAACTGGAAGGAAACAGGGACGGATCACAGTGGAAAAGAGCTGCCGAGTGCTGGTGTCATCGGCAAAATTGTCTAGCCTGAAGGAGAGTGGGTTTTCAAAATGTTCCGATTCTTCCATGTAAGGAGTGCTGAACCACTTGGATGCCTCCTGAGGGGTCAGTTTACTACCTGGCAGTCTATACAAAGCTTGGCCATAGCTGGTGCATCGGATCTGCTTCCCTTTTACATCTGGAAAGGTGCAACTCGCCAGAAGGGGGAAGTTTGGGACGTGGTTTTGAAAATACAGCTGAGCCCATAGCTGAATGAACCACCAAGGACCACTGTTTTTGCTATGCGGAGAACAGCCAGACATCAACTGGAGATATCGATAGACCTCTCCAAGGAACAGTTTCGATGCCAAGTTGAGTGCCTTTGGCGATTCGTTAGGCTAAGGAGATAATTCTTGGTTGGAGCAAGGAAGGGCCACAGAATATGAAATGTTCGGCCGAAGTTGAGAAAGGCATGTGTTCTTTCTCCGTGTGAGGCCCTTTGTTTTCATATGGCGTTGGAGGTAGGCACCCAGTTAAATGCGATCTGTTTTAGAAGACAGTTTGTAGGGACTTTGGTCATTTAAAAGCGGAGGGCTGGGTGATGTAACATCCGGACCAGTAATCATCACCACGTCTAACGGGGTTGGTGACATAGGGCCATGACCGAACATGAAGCGATTGAGCGTCGGACGAGAAGTAGCCAATGGTTTTAGAAGATTCTCATGTTTCTCAAGGGAGACAATGACAAATGCAAGGCATCGGCTATTCCGTGGTTTCCCATTGGGATTGGTAAGCTCTAGCTACCTCTGAACCAAGAGACCCAATGTTCGGGATTAGGCCAGGCTGCAAGCGATCGGCCCAAGAGTTTAAATCTAGGTCTTGGATTACGAAGGGATTCATTTTGCTTCACAAGAGATCGGATGGGCAGGACTAGAATGCATCGAGGCCAAGACAGAGAGAATTTGGGAGAGAAGGATGCGGCAGAATGTACGAAACCTAGAAAATTTAATGGTGGAATAAGGCATTAATTGGTGTTCGCCATTAATTCTAGCATCGCGTTGATTGCGAGGTAGGCGTACCTTGACGGAGACCTCTGGGTTGGTGTTGGACGATTCCGCCATCTAGTTTGCCGCGGAGATGGATCTATGATTGGGGATCGAGGTTCTTGTCGCTGTGAGCTCGATCGGTCGGTGGGCAATTGAGATCTGGTCGCCTTTTGAAGAGGGTCGCAGGTTACCGTTTGAAACTGGAAAGTGGCCTCTCAGATTTGTTTAAATACGCGACCACAATTGACCTTGTCAACGTTTTTTGAAAGCCGATGTTTTACCATCGGCTCTTTGAGATTTGACTTGTTTGACTGTATGAGTGCAGTGTGGTGAAAGCCGATACAGTGCTATCGGCTTCTGGAGCATCGACCTATTTTGACTATCGGCGAAATTGGGTCGGAAAAGCAATCTTCGAGTTGGAAAAGTAATCTTCGTTCATTCAAAAGACGAATATTTACAGTGGGGCTGATTGCTTACAAAAGGAAACCTACTACTACTATTACTACTAGTTCCTAATCTAGAGGCCGATGTCGTCGCCGCTGTCTTCGCCGTCGTCTTGTTCGCTGTCATCGTTATCTGCCGGCGTCGTCTTATTCTTCTTCTTGAAGATGCCAGTGGGGCCTCCTCGTCCTCGTCGTCGTCTTGGTGTCCTCGCTGGACCCGGCGGAAGCGCTTCACCGGCGGTACTCGTCGGAGGAGGTGTCCTCCTCGATTCCTCCTCGTCGGAGGACTCGGCCATCCAGTGACCAGGCGTCGGAGCTCTCCATCTCCGGTTCCCCGACAAGGATCGGAGGCCTTCCTCGCCGTCGGTCAGGACGCGTCGTCCCCTCCAAGCGAAATCCCAATCCCTCTCGTCCCACCATTGTGGGGCGAGAGCCTCGTACGCCGCCGTGGGCGGGTGCTCCGGCGTCGGTTCCCGGTCGCTAATGGTGTTGGAAGATTGGGAGGAACGGGCGGAAGAAGAGGAGGCCATGGCGGAGGAAGAGGGTTTTTTCGGAGGAAGAGAGTTTTTGGCTCGGAGGAAGATGGGGACTGCAAACCGCTCGGATGAATTTAAATAAGGGAATAGTGGGAGGCGATTCAATGCCATAGCGGTTTCCCGAATGTCCGCCAAAATCGTCAAATCATGCAATCTTGAAGGAGTTGAGAAGACATGGCATCATGATGAGGGGTGGCGTGTGATTACGCTGCGCAACGTAACCCGATGTGAAAAAAAAGGAAAGGGAAAGAAAAAACATCAACAGAGTGGTTTTGGAATTATTATTGCCAAAACCAGGGGGGCATGTGTTATCGCCATATTTTGGCCAAAGGAGGAGATGGGCCGTAATCAAGATGGGCTTGGAAGATACATATATGCAACATGTTGTTGAATCGGCCTTGTGCGTGGGTTTGGGCTAAATTGCCCGTGTATCTGTATATTGTAGTAGGTTCCGTTTCGGTTTAGGTAAGAGATAGAGTTGTAGAGTTATTCCAAAGATAGAAAGTCTCCGGACTATAAATATGTACCTAAGGTTATCGAGAAAAGGAGGACAATCACGTTCACAACAAACACAATCTTGGCGCATCGCCACCCCTTGTTTCTAGGGTTTCTTTCGGGTAAGTGTCATGCTGCCTAGATCGCATTGCTTATGCGTTATTTGGTGTTACTCGTATTGAAGCCTTGTTGATGGCGAGTAATACTATTATCATAGATTTGTTTAGGTTAGCATCGGTACTTTTCGCTATGATTGTTTAAGTTATGCTACCTCTAGTTACCTCTTGCCTTTGCACCTTTTCCGGTGTAAGGGTAGCATCTTGCTTGATCCTTATTGATTGATTCGATCTGTTATAGTTGTGCCTTGTTTTCCAAGGTTTAGTTTGATATCCACGTAGTCGGGCCTTGCAAACGGGTTGAACGATCCGAGTACGTAAGGATATGGTTTGCTAGTTCGAGAGGAGTTGTTCGGTAATTGATCTTTCGTCGGTTGTTAGGCCTCCTCTAGGGTTAGTTTTCTATCGTCTTTTGTATCGCCGGGCTCAATTACGTTGCGGGCGTTCCAATTACGTGGTGAAAACATTAAACTATTGTAGATCGATTTGACTTGTAATGATGAAGCAAAACCCCATGTTATCGTAAATCTAATGCGAACCATGGGATGATCGGCTCTAGGAGCCGATTCACGAAAACACAGGAGCCGCTTACGGCTCGAATTTACGTATACTTGTTTACCATGCAGAAACGGTGAAGCAATCCATCACCTTCCTGACCAGGTATAGGTCAGGTGACACGCCCTTGAACCAAGCCAGGACGTGTGCCGGAGTTTTGCGGGCCGTTGCCCGAGGGACCAGGGCCCACCAGCAGTTCTGGGAGCCTCCCGGCTCTTCGTGTTGCTCGTCGCTGCTCGCCGGTGGGTTTTGACAGGCAACAGAAAGGAAACGGGGGTGCCTAATTCATTTCAGCTCACAAGCAGGTTACATCATGTAAGTACAAAGCCGTGTAAATTTGATTCCTGGATCGCTAGAGCCATAGGGCAACAACTATTAAGGTGAGCTGAAGAAATACAACTATAGATAGGCCCAAAAGAGGAGTTTATGATAGCCTGTTGAGAGCAATTATGAGCTCTACCCCATTCAGATCTCTTTTGATGTGGTAGATTGATGTCCGTAGACCGCAGGAGACCTACTTAAATTCAGATACTAGAATGTGAATGTCCTAACGGACCTGAGGATCGGCTAATGAATTTTCTGCTGCCGCTTTTGGCCAGAGAGAGATTGTCAGTTATTAGAAACGTTGCCTGAGAGAGTTTGAGGCGCCAGCAGTGTAGATGCTTGGATTGGGATCTTGGTCGTGTCTTGTCCTTCCTAAAAATCACAAAAGATTCCTAGTAATGTTCTTCATCTGGAGCAGTTTTCTGTGAATTTCTTGTCTTCAACGCCGCTTCCGAGTACATTTTGGGTCCCAAAATGGTTAAGTATGTTCTCAGAGTGCTTCCAGGCCGTGCGTTTGTGTTTGTTGTCATGGTTTGCAACATGCAATACCCTGAGGAAGGTTCCTGCACCGAAGAAGAAGGTTCCTGCTGCACTAAAGAAGAATTAGGTTGTGTTGCTTGTTCATTCTCCTGATCTTTGAGTACCTGCAAGGAAGTGTCTTGTGGTTTCACCCGTATGTGCAAAGGAGTATGGGTACAATCTAACATCTTCATATTATTTTTGATTGTCTGGGCCATCTGATTTGCTTGGTATGGTGCTCCTGCTTTCCTGTCAAATAGGTTATCGTTTCTGAATTTTCAAATACACCACATAAAAGTTAAGATGTTTGAGAGCGAAGCATGTGGGTGATTCATATTTAAAAGGTTTAGAATGATTTGAGTTAGAGAATTACAATTAGCTACAATATACTCTAAGCGAATAAACCAAGGAGCACTAAACCAAGCTGCTTTAGAGAAAGGGCAAGTAAAGAACAAGTGAATATCATCTTCTTCTATACTGCATGTGGCACACAGTTTAATGATATGAGTTGAGTACTTGCATGCTCGAGCACCTATTGGTATTGCTCTCCTGAGAAATCTCCATCCGAAGGTCTAAACTCTTGGGGTAATTTGCTTGGTCTTCCAAATCTGGTTTAAAGGTTGAATTGTAGCTGCCTAGACCTGTGTGGGTGTTGGTTCTCCTAATTCCTATAATTTTTTAAGACACACAGGGTATGCACTCTTGGTGTTGTATTTATCTGATGAAGTTAATTCCCAACAAAGAATATCATCATCAGATGAGTGTATGATTGGTGTTTGCTTGATGTTTGTTGCCATAGTCTGCTGGAAAAGTCTATCTATGAGTTGACAGTTCTAAGCTTGTTGATTGGGCACCCAAAGGTCTCTCACACTAGCTGGGTAAACAAAGTCCGCAGGCTGTATAGTAAGAGCATCATAAATGTGAGACCAATCTTTGCACCAAGGGGTACTCCAAATAGAGATGTTTCCTTGAGTGATTTGGTAGAAAGAGTGAGCTTTAAGAATAGGAAGAACTTTGATAATGGAAGCCTAGAAAGCTAATTTTGGAGCATTTGGTTTTGGCCGCTAAATTGAGGAGTTTGGAAAGTATTTGGATTTAAAGACAACATGTAGAAAATTATTTGGTTGATCTGCTAACCTCCAAGCCACCATAAGAATCAAAGATTGGTTCATGGCTTGAAGATTTGATGCCTAGTCCTCCTTCGTTTTTTTGGTGCACAAATATCCTTCCAGAACCTTAAACAAAGGCTTCTAGAGTGGGCTTCCTCTCTAATCCTAGTCCACCAGAAGTTTCGAATAATAGCATTGAACTTAGCAATGAATTTTTTGGTGAAAATAATATTGGACATGTAGTACACTGAGATAGAAGAGAAAACATATTTTATGAGTTCTAGTCTTGCAGAATGATAAAGTTTATCTGCCTTGTATGTATTGAGTTTGGACCTGAATTTGTCGAACACAAAGTTATAGGTTGTTGTTCTATCTTTTCTTGAAAGAATGAGGGAGTGGCCTAGGTGTATGAAATTGGTGTCAATATCTGGAACTAGTTGATAGAATGGATGATGGAGGCCGGGACATGTTTGCTAAATATGATTCCTGACTTATGCCAGTTTGGGGTCTGACCGAGTGTACGCAGAATTCTTGCAAAATGGTCTTCATACGTGTTGCTTCCTCCATTGTCGCCTGCCTACGAACCAACAAATCATCTCTAAATAAGAGGGAATAGATAGAGGGACAGTTTGGCCCAAGAGTTATTCCTGCAAAATAGTTACTCGACATGGCTTCTTGAAGAGCAATGGATAATTCATTTATGGCGAGAACAAAAATATAGGGAGATAGGGGCATCCCTGTCTTATACCTCTATGGCCATGGAATCTCGCGAAAGGTTGTCCATTAATGACAACTAATAAGGTAAGCTAGGAGATGCATGCATGTATCAAATTTATGAAATGAGCATGTAAACCTTTTACGTGAAAGGGTAGCAATGATGAAATTCTATTCTACTTTGTCAAAAGCTTTAGCAAGATCTATCTTAAGCATGAAAGGTTGGTTTTTCCAAGAGCTGAGGGCAAAAGAATGAGTAATCTTATGAGCAATGATAATGTTGTTACTGATGCATCTATCTTCAATAAAAATTGTTGTGATTGATGAATGTAGTCCGACAAGTGAGGCTTGAGCCTATTTGCTAAGCATTTTGCAATTATTCTGTAAATGATATTACAAAGACTAATAGGCCTATAATATGCTGGAACTAGAGGAACAAGATTTTTTGAAATGAGAGCAATTTGAGTGTCATTAATGTGAGTTGTCATTATACCTGTTTGGAAGAAGTTTGTCACCAGTTGTGTCACAACTTGTCCAATACATGTCCATGTCGCCAAGTAAAATTTAACATTGAAGCCATCCGGTCATGGTGATGCGTTCCTTTTCATATCCTTGAGTGTGTCAAATATTTATTGGTTGTCCGGCACAGAGTATGTGTAGTCATGGTTATTTTGTGGGAGATGTGTTGCAATGAAAGGCATGCCATTGTTAGCATTTGTAGAAGCAAATATGGATCTAAAATAATTGACAAAAGTATTGTTAATCATGTCCGGCATGAACTGCATCACATCATTTTCATCTTTGATTGAAACAATGGTATTTCTTCTCCTTCGCTTGACTATGGCATTGTGGAAGTAGGAAGTATTTCTATCGCCATCCTTAATCCATTATTTTTTTCTCTCTGCACATAAGAATCGGTCAATTTAGTCATAGTTTATTCATATCTTGTGACCAGAGATGCCTCTAGGTTGTGATCATGTTTATCAAGTGGTTGCATCTGGATTTGCTTGATTTTTTGTTCTAAATTGTTGAGCTCCTGCTCTAAAGGCTTCTTCTTTTTAAACCAAATTCGAAGTGTACCTGCAAGATGGTTAGTTCTGGCAGAAAATGGTTTGTTTGAAGTGGAGAACCAAGCAGCCTTTGCATGATCTTGGAAATCTATTTCTTTAGTCCACCAATTTTCAAATTTAAAAGAGCGCTTAATCCTACGAACTAGACCTTCGGTAGAAATAAGAATAGCAGCATGGTCACATTTAACATAGATTTATAATTATAAATAATTTTTAAAATAGATTTATAATTAATTGCAATAATTAATATAAAAATCACATTTAACATTTCCTCATGATCAAAACTCCTTTTCGATGATTCTAAACTATTTCGGACTTTACCCGGAACCATTCTCATTTTCTCTCTTCTTTCTTACGGTGATCCCGATGATTCCAAAATGATCTCCAAGCATCATAGAAACCTTAAGCACTCTTAGTCCCATTTTGCTCTTATCTGTACTCGGATACTATTTTCTTTCTTCATGATTTGTACCTTTGTATTATATCATTTGTATTCTTGACTTGCTGAGTCATTGTTGTATATATATATGAGTTTCCTTGTGGGTAACTACTTGCAATAAAATCGACCCACACGATATTGTCTGGTGGGTGTCTTTGAATCGCTTCTATGTGGATTTTGGAAAAAATGCTAAGATCTGCATAGACCCGATTCAGGGGCGTTACAGTGTGTTACCCTATGGTTTGAAAACATCACAGACATGATCGAGAAACTTCTCTAATCAATGATCATCAACAGGATCTAGATACCCATAATGACCCATGTGCCTTCCACGATGTTATTATCGTTTGAACCATAAACGTTGAGTCCATTTCCTTTTGTTTCTTTGATACACAACTTGTCCAAGATCTGATCATCGGTATCAATATATCTTGTTCAATTTCGTTACCGACAAGTCTACTTATCGTGTTTTCATGATATCGCATCCTTGTGACCTAGTCATTCACTATAGCTTCTTGGATGCAATCTCATCGAATGGGCCCAGTGTATCTTCTGTCACACGGGAGAAAAAAATCCCGATCTTAATGCATAGGTCTCGACATATCCCTTTAGGATCCTTTTCGAAAAAAACACATCCCTTTAGAATACGTGATATACACCGTTATAATCACCATGTTATGGTGTGACGGTTGATGCAATCAAAGCAACTGCGGGTGATAGTGATTAGATATGATCTTATCAAAGGAGAAGGTCACTTCATTTTCTAATTATTGCAACAATGAACTATATGACTTTATCATGTTGCAATACTTATGTTGGGTAAACATGTCCATCATGTCATTCACTAGTGACACGACCTCATTGTCAATTGGCATAAATGCCCATGATTAGGAAACGTTGATCATCAGTTGACCAATAAACTAGTTAAATAGAGACTACTAGGCGCTTGGTTTGTTTACATACCACACTTGTACTAATATTTCCAATTGATACAATTATAGCACGGTATAAAACTATTATAAAATAATTAAGATATAATAATCAACATATTTTATTATTTGCCTCTAGGGCATATTTCCAACAGAAACTTCCTAGGCGAAAGAGCAATTCAAGAATAGATGAGCCGTTGTCTCGAACTGTTGGTCATAGAGACTACAACTGTCGTTATGGTCCTAGCCTCTTGCTCTTAATCTCTCAGCGATCCAATTCCTATTTCGCAACAGGAGCAAGCCTTTGATGCTAGAAAGGAACTGAACTGGCTTACATGGAATGAATGAGTTACTACCCTTGGAGAGTTAAATTGTAGTAGGATGATAGCACACTGATTGAATCAGCCCCCGAACGTACCACCGATGCGTAATGGGGACATACGGGATCGACATAAGAAGACAATGCTCTGCGTCCCCCGGACGATGGGATTTTCCATCGTCCTGCTTCTCCTCACGCCACGTGTCCATTTGCTGCAAAACATCCCGCATTTTCTACATAGTCCCCGCTTTTGCTTTCGAAGCAAAAAAAAACGGTTCGTTTCAGAAATAGAACGTCTCGCCGGAGACCTCGCCGGAAACCTATGCAGCAAAAAAATTATGCTAATGTAGCAAAACCGACTTCGCCGGAAACATCGTCAGAAAAATTCGCTATGATTCTCGCCGGAGACCTTATAGCAAATAGTTGACACAGTTGTAGCAAAACCACAAGACGGTTGTAGCAAAAAAGTTCTTCTAATGTAGCAAAAATCCTACTTCGTCGGAGACATCGCCGGAAGACCTCGCGGAAAAACTTGTAGCAAAAGCCAGGCCAAGCAAGCTGGAAGCAACCACAACCGCCGGTGGAAGCAAACACGGCTGCCCATGGAAGCAAGCTCGACCACCGCTGGCAGCAACCACGGTCGCCGGTGGAAGCAACCACGGCTGCCCATGGAAGCAAGCTCGGCCACCGCTGGCAGCAACCACGGCCGCCCATGGCAGCGACCAAGGCTGTCCATGGAAGCAATCTCGGCCAGCGCCGGAAACAAGCTCGGCCACCCGTGGAAGCAAGTTCGGTCGCCGCTGGCAGCAACCACGCCGTGGCAGCAAGGTCGGCTGCTCCGTGGCTGCTCCGGTCAGTGGCGGAGCTGGCGAAGGTGGAGAAGCCCAGGCGCGCCGCCTCCATCGGCAAGCCCAGGCGCGCCGCCTCCATCGGCAATCCCAAGAGAGCAGGGAGGCAACAGCTCCGGCTACGAGCGCCTCCATCGCCGTGCTTCGCGCGTGAGTGGGCAAAAGGCGCGGTGATGGAGGGTCGGCAAAAGGCCCGAGGCATAGGACGGGGCTCGTGCTCTACCTCCTAAGCTCACTTCCTGCCAGGGGTGGACGGGTATGGGGATGGTTGTGGAGAGGGAATGGTGTGGGATTGGGCACGAGGGAGGAAGGCGAGCAAGAGCAGCAAGGTGGTGCCTGAGTTCATCAATGGAGTTATCGGGCTGTTTGGGGATGGATGGGATAAGGAAAGAGATGAGGGAGAGAGAGAAGACGTGGGTGTGGGCGATCTGGGCAGGAGATGGAACAAGGCGCCGTGGAACCCGGCTCCTTTTCTCCGTACATGACGAGCAGCGTGGTACGATCCGGACGATGAAACGCTCGTATCGTCCGGGGGATATGTATCATTTTCCTAAGAAATATTGCAGTTTTCGAACTTGGTGGATAACCTGGTTGCTCGAACATTTCGCTACAACTTTTGGTCAATGGATGATACCACAAGGATAATTGATCATGAATTATGGGGGACGAATATTGGAAAAATATTTTGAACACCGTAGATCAAGTCAGAAGTGACAAATTAAACAAACAAGGAAAGAAGAGTTACCAAATCTTTGCATCTTGAAGATTGGTACAGCCATATAAAAACCGTAAGTCCTCAATATACAATTGACATAGTTGAAGAGGAATATAAAGGCTACAAAAATGATTACTTATCTTCGAAAACATTTTTTCACAACATGCTCACTTAACGTCCTGATTGTAGACCCTTAATAGCATTTTTCTTAATGCTGAAATATTCATCACTGACAATCGTTGAACTGGCCAGAGATGAAGCAGGCTCCCCAAGCAAGCTTTGGTCCTCTCCAGAATTCTGTTGTGCCCACGGATGCTGCACCACCTTCCTTAGCCTATCAAGCTTATCTGCGACTTCTTTCATCGTTGGCCTGTTCTGACCGCACATCTCTAAGCAGTGCTTTGCTAGCTCCACAATCCCTTGAAGAAATTCCGCGTTGTTCTCACCCTTGATCTGATCGTCCAAGATTTCTTCAAGCTTGTTCTCCATCACCGCAGACAGAAAAATCATCAATAGGCTCTTCTCATCGTCAGGTGCATTGAGGTTCAGAGGTTTTTTGCCTGTGAGCAGCTCTAGAAGAACAACCCCAAAACTATAGACGTCACTCTTTTCTGTCAATTGGCATGTCTGCATGTACTCCGGGTCGAGGTATCCGTATGTCCCCTGCACAACTGTGACAAACTGTGACTCGTCATTTGGTGCCAGGATGGACGCGCCAAAGTCGGAGACTTTAGCCCTGTAGTCGCCGTCAAGAAGGATGTTGGAGGACTTGACATCGCCATGAAGAATAGGCGTAGAAGTCGACGAGTGAAGGTATGCGAGCGCGTCGGCGGACTCATAGGCGATCCCCAAGCGAGTGGCCAAGGAGATGCGTCGTCGGCCATGGCGGTTGCCGTGAATGAGATGGAAGAGCGTGCCGTTCGGGACAAACTCGTACACCAGCATCGGGACTTCCACTTCGAGGCAGCACCCTAGGAGCTTCACCACGTTCCTGTGGTTGATCTGAGAAAGGATGAGCATCTCTTTTCCGAACTCTTTCTTGTGTTGCTCGGTGATCGCCATGCATCTCTTCACCGCCACTTCCACGCCGCCCTTGAGAAGTCCCTTGTACACGGTTCCGTGGCCCCCGTGACCCACAACCTGTTGGTCGCTGAACCTGTTGGTGGCTTGCTGCAGTTCTTCCTCCGAGAAGATTTTGAACGCACCACCTTGCTTCGACTTCATCTCTTCAAATAGTATAAGACCACCGTGCTGCCGAAAGTAGTTTTGCTTTATCTTCTGTAGCTTTCTTCTCTCTTGCATTAAGCATGCACCGGCAACAGCAATCACAAAGACGACGAGTCCAACACTTGCACCTGCATGATTATCGATCATATCCAGGTAAAATTTATGAGATCCTTTCTCTAATTGGATTTAATTTCTGCGAGCGGTGCCCATCATTTTTCTTGAAATCAAAGAGTGCCACTTCCTTGGAGGAGCATATGGGTCGTGATTGGCTGGTGGGTCGTCGCTAGTCATCATTCTACTGCAGACGCCGCAGCTAGCACAAGCTCTACGAGGTATGCAACAGTTTATCTTTTTGACGAGTCTAGCCCTTTCGAAGGACTTAAGACACGTCTGGTCTCTGGTCTCTGGTCTCTAGTCTCAACTAAAGGAATCCGGCCTCCAGGATTGACGTCGAAATGTGTGGCGCCGAGCTTATGCATTTCAGCTCAATTCTCTTTTCCAGGGAACTCTTGCGCACCGAATCATACTAGGAGAAATAGCACGGACTCAGACATGTTACCGCAAACAAAAATGAAGCCAAACTGCACATTTTCATATTGTTTTAAGGAGGAGCCAGATGTCGTTGAAGTCTCTCAAAATTGCCAGATTTATCAAAACAACTTTCTCAGAAAGTATATCGTATGGGACGGCCAATTACTAGATATGCACTTTTTTTCTTGATATGTAACCAATTTTTCCCATTGAAATAAGTTTTGTCCAAGTGTCCAAAAGTAACTCAAATTTGGACTACATGTGTACTATAGTTTATTTGGTCATAAGATCCTAAAAATTGGCTCAAAATAAATTAAAGGTACCATTGTAAGATTGTACTATGCATTACCTACAAAGAAAGTTAAAAAAAAACAACCATTTTATATGAATGGCCAGGCCGTTAATTTTGACCTCATTTTAAAAACTATCAAAACAAATTAAGGCCCAGTGGTGGGTTTGGACGGCGAACCCATGACTGTGCTAGGCGCACTCAGTATCTGGTCTCCCCAAAACATGGACGATCTGGATTCCACGTGGTTTTAACTATTGGCCATGTCATCAAATCCAGAGTCCATAACAGGTCATAGGGGTTACAGAATCAGAAAGTGTAGTTAGAGGGAAAATTAAACCAAAAACAGTTTAGTAAAAAATAAATGAGCGGACCAATAGTTCAGGATGGAAATAGACCTTATCCCATCTTCCTATCATCGATGTCCATATTCATTAGAGAGAAGAACACACCTACAACTGGCGCTGCCGGAAAATGGGGAAACTTCTGAATTGGTACGCAGAAGCCATCTGTCATATGATTTCCCGGGTGGCATGAGCAGTTGTAACTTCCTGGCGTGTTTTCGCAGATTCCATGGTCGCAAAGATTAGCATTTTCAAGGCACTCATCAACATCTAGGGTAAGAAAACATTTGTTAGATTCACCTAGCTAAACTATGAGTACACTCACCATCTACTATACTACTCCCTCCGTCACATCTATTTTGGGACGGAGGGAGTACATCAGTACATGAGATGAAGTCAAATGTACAAGGAGGAAAAAAGAAGGAACCTTGGCAACCAGCCGTGATGTAAGGGTTGCCTTTATACCCTTTAGAGCACTTGCAGTGGTAACCTGGCACGTTGGTGGTAGAGTCAACACACTCACTGTGGCTGCTGACACATGCGTAGGAACTCATGTTCTTTCTAGCTACCTCGCAAGACCACGGCCTTATTTTCCAGTTCGCGACAAGAGGAACTAGCCATTTGTATGTCTCTCCGAACACTGTGGAATCAACATAGCTTGTGTTGAAACTGAAAGCCGCCTGTTCCATCAGAGCCATGTAGTTGCAAGGGTTGTCTCGCCATATCTTAGTGGTGTTGTAATTTTCGTTGAAATAGGCTTTGTAATATTGTATGTCTTTCGGGACATCGGTCTGACAGCAGCCGGCACCAGAACATTTGCCATTCTCTAGGGTGGCGTCTTTGCATGTGGAATAGCAACCTATTACATACTGCACACAAAATAAATATATATGAGATGAGATGTCTCTAACCAAACTAATTAAAAAAATTGGGAAGTTGTTAAAGGATATTTGATGCACTTTTCATACAATTGTGGAATGATGATTTGTAGTTGTTTAAATTGAATTTTGAGATCATCACTCTGCTTCCCAAAAAAGAAAATACGGTACAAATTCACAATAGTAGCAACAAACCGTATAACTTGTATTGCTGAAAAGGTCATCAAACCCACGCAAAGTGCGTTCATGCCTGGAAGACACATCTTTGAGGGGGTCATGGTGTTGCATGAAACCATTCATGAGCTTCATAGAAAAAAATAGATGGAGTCCTTTTCAAAATTGATTTCGATAAGGCCTATGACAAGATCAAATGGCCTTTCCTTTAGCAGACTTTGCGTATGAAAGGGTTTGCACCTGAATGGTGCAATTCAAGGAGGGAGTGTGGGAATTAAGGTAAATGATGGCATTAGTCATTATGTACAAACGATAAAAGGTTTAAGACAAGGGGATCCATTTCACCTCTTCCTTCAATCTTATTGCGAATATGTTAGCCATCCTAATTGCAAGGGCAAAGGAAGATGAACAAATGGGAGGACTAATCCCTCATTTGGTGGAGGGTGGGCTCTCAATTATGCAATATGTGGATGCCACTATTCTATTCGTGGAACATGATCTTGATAAGGATGCCAATATGAAACTCATTCTTTGTTTTTTTGAGCAACTATCTATCCACAAAATTAATTTTTCTAAAGGCAAAGGAGGTGGAGGGAACAGTACAAACAACTCTTTGGTTGTGAGTCAGGTCCCCTTCCTTTCAGGTAACTCGGGGTGCCTATCCATTATCGAAAGCTTAAAATCTAAGTGGTACCCGGTAGAAAGTCGTTATGAAGGAAAACTTGGCTCCTGGGAAGGCATGATGCTTTCATATGGAGACCGTTGTGTGCTAATCAATTCAGTTTTAACTAGCTTACGGATGTTTATGTTGTCTTTCTTGAAAGTACCTGCGGGGGTACGAAAGCTTAAAATCTAAGTGGTACCCGGTAGAAAGTCGTTACGAAGGAAAACTTGGCTCCTGGAAAGGCATGATGCTTTCATATGGATACCGTCGTGTGCTAATCAATTCAGTTTTAACTAGATTACGGATGTTTATGTTGTCTTTCTTAAAAGTACCTGCGGGGGTACGAAAGCGACTAGACTTCTATAAATCACGTTTTTTCTGGAAAAGCGAAGATGGTAAAAGTAAGTATCAATTAACCAAATGGGATATGATCTGTAGACCAAAATACCAAGGGGGCTGGGAATTGAAGTACTTGAACTTAAAAATAAGTGCTTACTCTGTAAATGGTTATTTAAATTGTTGAATGAAGATGGGGTGTGGTAAGAACTACTACACAATAAGTATCTTTCTTAGAAAACCCTAGCTCAAGTCACAAGTAAACTCATAGATTCACCTTTTTGGAAAATATATGTGACATAAGGAGGATTTATTTACCAGTGGACTTAAAATTGGTGGTGGGAACATGACTAGGTTCTAGAAGGATACGTGATTAGGATCAACACCGCTAACCCAACAATACCCCTTATTATATAATATTGTGCAACGAAAAAACGTTATCGTGGAAAATGTTATGGCATTAACCCATCTGAACATCGGTTTTAGGAGGGTATTGATAGGTAATAAGTGAAACAAATGAGTACACATATGCCAAAGATTAATAGAAGTTTCTTTGAATAATGAGTTGGATGTTTTTATTTGAAAACTGACTGCCTCGGGACAATTCTCGGTTAAGAGTATGTATGTTGATATGATTAATGGTCATGCAAGGTACTTAAGAAAATATTTATGGAAATTAAGAACACCTCGTAAGATCAAAAATTTCACGTGGTTCCTAAGTAAAAAAGGATTAACTAGAGTAATTTGGCTAAGAGAAATTGGAATAGGAGTAAGAAATATTGTTTTTGTGGAAACAGTTGAACATCTATTTCTATCATGTCCTTTTGCCAAAATAACCTCACGGGTTTTTTATTCTACTTTTAACATACCACCACCAACCAATATAACAAATATGTTTGAAAATTGTTTGAATCAAATTGATCGTGATACTAAACCTAGGATTCACATTGGTGTTTTAGCTATAGTATGATCAATATAGAATTGTAGAAATAACATTGTTTTTAACAGGAAAGACTAGCAATTTTTTGCAGGTTAACCATATGGTTGTGCACTAGATTCAGCTATAGCGTTTCATGCTTCTGAATGATCAGCGAAAATGCATGGTATGTGGCGGCATAGCAACATGATTGATGTTTAGAGTTATGAGCCTCCTGCTTTTTTCCGTTGGTTGATCTTTGTTTCGACCATGTATGATCCTTGAGATGTAAAACTTTGATACTTGTGAACTGGTCAATAAAGGTCTGTGTGCATCTATTGATGCAGAGGCTCGGGATCATCCCCATTTCAAAAAAAAGTTCCAAAGGAAACCCTTCTTTTATATTGTTTGTAGGACGGATTCACATCTATTCAGAATAACTAATGGAAAGGGTATTTTTTCGAAATCAAATGAATGAATACAATATCTTCTCTATTGTGTTGTGGCCAAACTTGTGTGGAGGATTTAGCACCAGATCTAAATGCCAGATCAGATTTGGAATTTCTGAATATTTGCGAAGTTTGTTCCTAGTTTATTTGGTTGTACATGGAGAACTGTCTTGCTATTAATATTGTAACTCTTCCGTGATGTGAGGATTGTGGAATAGGAGGAACGAATTTGTGTTTAACAATAAAGCCTGGGTTAATATGAAACAGTTTGGAACATAATCCCGACCTATATCAGGAACTGGAAGGTGCTTTACAAAGAAACGTAGGTAGACTTAGAGCTCGTTTGGCTCCCATCATTTCATTTCATTTCATTTCATTTGGTAGAAATGAAATGAAATGACATTGATGATATTATTTTATTTGGCAATTTCACAGAAATGACATGGTACCGAAATAAATTAAGGTTAGACATAAAATAAAAAAACAAAATTTGCAAATGAATTCCATAACCAATTTCGTGGCAGCCAAACAGGTTGGTTCTTGAAATCACAAATAAATTTCTTGATTCCAGCCCCAAATGATGGGAGCCAACCGAGCTTTTGCTAGAATTTTTTGTGGTTCTTATGGTGAGGAGGGTGAGAAAAATAACCTCTAAATACATCTACCAGGTGACCGGGGGATAAAAAAAAGCTAGTGGTCTATGCTATAGAACGTATACCAGCAGCAGGGCTTTGATGTCATACAAAGCTCATAAGAATGTACTGGGTGGATGAGGTAGGAACAGTGGCGGAGCTAGGAAATTATCTCAGGGTGTGCCAGTCTTCATATTTTTTTTTAGCATCACATATACAGCAATATAAATCTTACCCAAAAACACTAACAAAATCAAGTCTTACAATATAATAGGTCGCCAATATGTTTGAAGTTTGCAAAATTAGGGATTGGATTTTGCAGAGGAACCGGGATTCTCTGAGAACGCACGCGAGCAGAGTCGTGAGCGACCAAGCCACCAAGTCATCGGTAGTGATTTAGGCCTTATGGGCTGTAGAAACTAATGGGCCGGGTTGTTTCTACTTCTCCCATAACTTTTCTATTTTTTAAGTGAAAAAACAATTTCTAATTGGCTGTACCGTATCGGGCATCAACTAATCCCAATTTTTTTGCAGAACTTCTGGGTGAGCCAGGGCACACCCGCAGCCCCGCTGGCTCCGCGCATGGGTAGGAACAATGCAAACATGCTTAGAACTATCGGAGAATTGCGTTCTTCTATATGTTACTTGCAAGTTTTGTAAAAAGAGCGGAGCCCTAGAAACCGTACCACCTCCCGGGTCGTCTTGGACGACTCCATAAGACTCCCCGCGCTGCCACCCAAAGCCTACTCTCCGCCTCTCGACCCTGCGGCCATCGGTGGACGATGGCGGTGGGGTACCCCCAATAATTTTTTTTTGCTCTAGCATGCTCTACTTTGCCTCTACCGTGTACTATATTTCGGCGACGATGGTCACATTGGACTGAGTTCCATCCAATGGCCATGCGGGAGTTCTGGCGGATCATCTCACGGCAATTCCTTGTCTTACCAACCATCCTAGGCCAATTGACGGCGATACATGCGTCTGCCGCTCGCAGCGCTGCCCAATACTGGTTGTTTGATCACACTGGTTGGTCACGACTAGGTGCCTCCGTTCGTATTGAAGCCTCGAGCATGCCATCCGACCGTCGCCATATGGCTACCACTGGAGTGCTCCTGGTTGCTCCTTGCCTTTCTGATCCAATGTGCCTCCATGGCCCGGTAGTTTTGGTGTTGTGCAGTAAGGCGGATCGAAGAATTCTAAGCCTCCAAAGGAGAAGCACCGTTAATATGGAAGCTTGCTTTGCATATGCATGGTTTTATATCGTGTGGCGATGTCCACATCAAGACGATGCATGTGAGGGAATGCCTAGAGTGTGTTCGAAATGGACGAGGGTAATGCGACGACTCGCCGCAGAAGACTAGATAGGGTATGGAGGTTCCATCTTACATGCTCGTGTCGAGTCAAGAAGATCTCACGGAGTACTCGCAACGGACTGTAAGAAGTATGTGTGTCGGATGATCGGCGCTTTGCAGCAATGGTCTCAGCAAGTGGGGACATACTTCGTTCTTCACGACACTCTATAATCTCTGTGTCTCGGTTTCTGGGGTAAAAACCCTATATCTGATCTTCGGTGGTAGCACCTGCACGGTGGCTCACGGGTCATTTCCTGGTTGAAGGCACTGTCTGGAGATTGAACCTTCTCCTGGGTGAAAATCCAGGATCTGGCCATGGTTGTTAGACCGAACGATGATAGTGGTTGAACATTGTTACCTTCTTAGAGGCGTTATTTTGGAGAAGATTCTTCAGTTGGGGTGTCCTGACTTTTGTTACTACAAGTCTCTGGTTGCCTTGGTGGGGTCTTCGTTTTTTTTGGATGTGTGCATCTCTTATCTAGACTTGCTCTAGTCGTAGTTAGAGATGCTGAGTGCAGCTGATATTATTTTGGTATTAGTATATTCCTCATATATAAAAATAATGGTATGTATATATTGAACTGAAAACACACGTTGTAGCCTATATTTAATGATGAAATTAGAGCCGTAGAGTAAGGATGTCAATTTTACCCAAGGATACGGGTAACCGCGGGTACCATGGGCACACTTTTATACCCACAGATAATACCGATACCCTGCCCATTAAGTTACGGGTACGGGCACCGGTATAGACTTATATCTATGGTATACCCATACCCTGTCTCATGTCGAACAAATTTATAGAGTTTCAACCTATGTGGCCGAAAAGGCTAGGCATGATTATGCGATTGTGAATTCTAAACTTCGATACTTACATGTACTCGTCTACCTATTATTAAATAGAGATAGTTCTATTTTTAAAATATGTTATTGATGAACGTAAAATTGTGAATAAATTTTATACTATTGGATCTACCCATCGGGTACCCAATAGGTATGGGTATCCGGTGGGTATGGTGATGGGTAAAGTTTTATATCCGTGGTATGGATATAGGTAAACTTTTATACACATTAACTATACGAATATGGGTATAGTATTATTCTAACCTGTCCATACCCTGTTCATTGTCATCATTACCGTCGAGGTTTTAATCTCCAGAAATTAATAAAGTAACAGCTTTTCCAAATATTTTCATCAAGATCAGTAATAATAGAAAGACAGAAATTACTCACAGAAGAGCTCGTCATATAAGCGAGAGCGTTGCATCCGATGACGACAATTTTGTTATCCACTTCCGATATCGAGAAGGGTGTATTGGTGAAGTTGACCCATGCATCGGAGTAATTCATACTGCGAGTGGCTGGGAAATAGCACTGCCTGGACATGGTCGTCTTCATCCAGATCTTGCTTTTGGGCACGGAGATCTTGGTCACCTCGATATTCCCGTTAAGGGCCTTCGTGGTGCCGTCGATGATCGTGCAGTTGAGCTTAAAGCCGCTGTGCAACGCGCACCGCTCGCCGATGCCGAACGGAAACGGGATGTCGACATCGCCGCAGTTCGCCGGGCAACCAGGACGCTGGCCTGCCGGTACATCGGGCGTGGCCAACGCGGAAATTGCCGAAAGGCAGAGAAAAACATGGCCACAAAGAAGAAGCCAAGAACGACCCTGCTTCATCTCTGCCGGTGATTGGGTGGGTGTGGCTGTTCGCTCCCTGAGCTCCTAGCTGACGGACGATGGTGCAATTGTTGGCTATAAATAGATGACTGAACAAGTAGTAGTCGTTCTGGTCAATGGCCGATTGGTTGACTACCACTTGACTTGGGTTAGTGATGAAGTGACACAAGAAAATTAAGCTTAATAGCTGTTTCCTCTTTTTTAATATATCTTCGATTTCATTGATAAACAGTTTTTGCAGTCCCAAGGAAACAAACAACTAACGAGAAAAGTAGTGGCCCGGAGGCGGAGTAAAACTCATCTAGACTTTGGCACTTTCGCTGGCGACGTCGTTGGTCTGCTCCGCCTCCGTGGCCTCAGAGACTAGGGGGTGTGCGGATCACGGTCTCTCGCTGGCGGAAGTTTTTTCGTTATTTGTTTAGGTCCTTTTTTTGTGTCTTTCTTAGGATGTTGAGGCGGCGGCTACATCTTGAAGTCAGAATAATTTTCTCTCCGTCTTATCCTAGCTTCGGTGGTGTATCTAGCGTTGATGGAGGATGCGTGGAGTCGTGTGTCTGGCGGATCTCCTCGGATCTAATCTGTTTTCGTGTTCGCTGGTGTGAGTTTAGATCGGTCTCTTCTAATTTATGGATATTATCATTGGCGATGGTAGATGCTCTAGTGTCCTAGTCCTTTAGAGCTTTAGCACACGACTTTCCTTCCGTGTACTACAACAAGCTCTACTACGTCAAGTTTTGCTTAACTCCGGTGATGGAGAAGCGAGAACGGCGACACGTCTTCGGCTTGTGCTAGTGTTTGTAGTTATCGCTACGTGGTCTGTAGACCTATTTGTATATATTACTTTTAGCCTTCTTTGTACTGTTGTTGATGACTATTAATAAATCGGTAGAATTTCGTAAAAAAATATTTTATTAATAAACAAGAAAAAAACTTGCTAGTTTATAAGAAAAAATTGCTAAAGATCGATTCAACACGGAAGACAACACGACAACTAATATGGACACTAGAAATTGTGATAATTACAAATAGGCACAAGACTAGTCACAGTACCATAGGTAGTATCATACACGCAAAAAGAACATGTATCAATACAAATAATTATGAGAGATGATCATAGTATCATGAATACACCCAAGGGAGCTCACAAAATTTACGCCCATGTCCCAAGGCCCCGTTATATTGGGTTAGTTACCAGTGGCAATTTGGTCTATCCATGGTGAGGGTGAAAGACGTGGACAAATGCAACTACTTCCTTTGTTCACTAAAATAAAACATTTTGACGAACTAAATTAGATATCTTAAAACTTAGTTGGGGTTTGGGTGCTTATGACGCTATCCATTACCATAGTAGTAACATGAACTATTACATACGCATGTTACTACTATAAGTTACTTTCTACTATGATCAGTCTTAGACCATCTTTGGCATCATTGTCTCTGATACTCTTTCATAGAATGTTAACAATTTATGTTTGCCCTAAAAACTATGGGTAGTCTAAGCACAACTCGTAGTTAACAACATACAATTAATTTTGTACTTCAAAAGTTTTGACAGTGTTGTTTCTTTTAATTTGAGCCGAGATCACTCGGTTTAAGCAGAACTCAGAGTTGTCAACATACAATTATTTTTGGACTTCAACAAACAACACGCGGAGTTGCCCGGCAGCCTAATGAGGCAATAAACGATGAGAGATTAGAAACAATGCTCCGGGACATACCAAGCTAGCGGGTAGTATTTCATCTAAAAAAATAGTGGGTAATATTTGTGACGACCAAAATAGTCGAGAATGACAAGTGAACATCAAGTCGTAGTTTGGCGACTCACATTGTCCTTGCTCCCTAAATCATCTCTTGGCGTATTATCACTGTATAATTCCAAGGGTCCCGCAAAGACTAGCCAAGTCCAAGTCTTCACGTCTCTCCAAAAGCAACGAATGATCTAGTATTACACGGTTTGGGGTCAATAGTCTTGCCTGTTCCGGGAAAGTCTTCGGTTACCAGGAAGTGAACAGTACTTTTGGGAAATGGAAGTGAACAGTATTATTGTGCCGATACTTGTTTTTTCGGCTAAAAAGGATTATATTATGAAAGAGGAGGGGGTACTTTCTTAATAGACTGATCACAGTGCAGAGTATCGTATACTAATGCTTTGGTGTCCCTCTCTACCAAACTAAAATCATAAGAACGCATAGGATTGACTGGTATCTCTTTTTGCCCTCCGAACTTAAGGGATGTGGCTTAATATCCTGAGCATTGTTGTATTTTTAGTTTCGTAGGTTTAAAAGAGAGGAGGACACCAAAGCACATAAAAGGAATCAGAAAAAAAAAGACTATTCTAAGTTTAGAACTTCCAGCACTCCAAGCCAATGAAACCGGCTGTTGAGTGTTGTATGGGCTAATCTGTCCCTATTGCAATGAGAATTTTCCAAAAAAAAAAAAAAGGTCCAGCTTCCGGCACTGCTTGGACAGACAGACATTCTCACATCACAATTATTCCTAGCAGTACGTATAGTACCTGCATGCAGGAGACTCGATGTGACGTCTTACCGACGACCTACGGCAGTGTGATTTTGTCCCTCGTGATTTCTTCTCGCTGGTTGCCATCACGATCGAGCGCAGAAGCTCACGGCAAGTTTGAGTTTTTGATCCACTCGAGATGGAACCTAGTCGTCGAATCGTGGCGCTTACTGCAAGATCTACTATGTGCAGGCAGGACAACACATGAAAACCCCAACGTCACGTTCAGCTCTACCAGCTTTGGCAGCGGAAACACGTGTTGACTGCATGCCACCACAGTAACGATGAAAACTGAGACGAAAAACTGAGCGAACGGAATAATCGTATCACTGTCTCCTTCTTGGACATGCCTAACAACCTTGGCACGTTGAGACTATTTCATCTCTTCTCCCCACTTCGTGGATCGTTGAGTCACTGTAAGATAAGTCATCCTAGATTTCAGATTGAGCCCATATCTGGCAGGGTTCAGTAACCATTATTTTTTCAGTTGGTATGTACCATTCGCGTTTATGGCCATTCCACCAGGTACTTCTTCCGTCCACAAAAGAGTGGACGTTTGGCCTTTTCAAGACAAATTAATAATTTTGCAGAAAGCCCCCTCTTTTCTCATTTAAGCTACCGACCAACAAGGAGCAATACTTTGATTTGCGTGTACACTTGATGCATATGCTACAAATCTACTCATGCATGACACTGTGGACAATCCACGCGGTCGAGCTGTCCTTCGGGCGTCACGCTGAGCTAAAATCGAAGCAGCAAACTGGGGGTCTAAACATAAAATTACAACAGCCGAACCCATACGTACACTTTTTTGCAGTCCACTCTTTTACGGACGAAGAAAGTATTGTCTAAGGTGGCATCTCTTGTTCTGAGACCTTCCGATAGAGGTTCAGCCACAAAATTAACACAAAAGTCACCAATCGTTAATATTTGAAGTTTGCAAAGTTGTTGAATAAGCACCTAGTAAAATGCCACCGAGGCGGTAGAATAAACCAAGCAAAACCCAGACACCTAGAGATGACTAAAAAGAGGAGCAGAAGAACTTGATCTTCATGTCTCCATCAAGGCAAAGAATAACACGAAAGTCATCAATATAAATCTTCGAAGTTTGTTAAGTTGTTTAACTAATACTACCTCTGTTTGGGATTATTAGTCCTAAGGCTGGTCCTAATGGGAGTATCATAGGTAGTATTTGCCATGTTGGCAAAAATCTGATGTGGCACAACAATTAATAAAGAAATAGATGGTTAGTGTATCATAGCACGTAAAACTAGAAAATCCGCATACAAATAAATCTGGTATATAATTTTATATTGAGATTCTACAAATTATTAAATATAGTATTAGTATGATACTACCATATGATATCATGCACTATGGAGATAGTATCATACACTAGTATCATATGCATGATACTAGTAGTATAATAGCCACTAGGACCATCCTAAGAGATTTTATATATTGTTTGATATTATAAGGGCTATCTCATTTATTAGTCTCTATGTTCTCATGTTTCTCTCACTTCTCTCGTGCATGTAAAACTATTGGTGCATGCATATATTAATGAGAGAGAGTTATAGAGTCTCTTGGTATTAGCAACTTGGCCCTTAGGACTAATAATCCATCAGACCTTGCTTCGGGCGGTAGACAAAACCAAGCAAAATCCAGATCACCTTATGGATGGCCCAAAAAAAACAAAAAATTAGATCTTTCTATCTCCATCAAGACAAGAAAGCTAAATTGTGCTCCCAGACTTCTTAATTAATGAAGCTATTTTTAGCCAAGTCACCGTGACCTCCGCTATCCCAAAATACCTTCATTACTGAATCTTTGTTCAACCAATGATACCCCAAACCATTTTAGCAGTCACAAACGTAAATAAAAGTTGACTGTTTCAGTGTAATCACAGAAGCAACATAAGATGAATAACTTAAGTGTCTAGAATAAAAGCCGGGTCGATAACCAAAACTTGAGCTCTAACAAAACCATTTCGGTGAGTAAAAGCCATATAGACTGCTTTTGTTTTACCAATCAGGGTTCCCACCGCCACCCTTCAAGTCTTGCGGGACTCCTCGAATCCTCACCCAAACATCTATGAACTGCCTAAATGCATCCTCTTTGGATGACCATTCATCGAACTCTAACAAACAAGGACTTTTCTGCACATGCACTCTGTGTAGCATCTCCTGGGGGCGTGATTGGTAGCCCGGGCCAAATTTTGAGCTCTTTGGGGCAGGCCCTAGGGAACATAGCCACATAGAAATGACACTAGAGCCATGTTTTGCATTTTGTTTGGTACCCCAAATCACATCGTTTGCAACGCAGATGCCACTTTGATTGGTTGGATGCATCTAGTTGGGTGGCCCATCAACAACCACACTAACTCAAGGCTAAATGCAATTATCTCACACCACACCACAACTAGCAACCCTGGGTGAAAGCGCGATGTAGGGCAACATGGTGCCCCGCGGCATGCAACGGCGATGCTCTGGTTCATGGAGTCGAAACTAACGGAAATCGTCCAAAACAGACACTAGCAGTGATCATGTTCATCTGTGCGGGCTACTATAGTTGTTGGCGTGCCACCTGCTGCGGCTGCGATGGCGACGAAGGGCGGCGTAGCACCTGCGTTGGTGATGGAGGACGGCACAAAAACGCAGTGGACTCGAACGCCGAAAATAGGTGCCCGACAAAAGGGGGCTTCTTGTGATCGCAGGTGGATCGATGGCGGTGACGACCTTGGTGCTAAGTCGGGCGGCTCTGCAAGAACTCCTGCATCAAACGAGAGGAGAGAGGAGAGAGAAAAAAGCTTCATCTTCGACCTCCACCCTACTAATGTTGTTGGCTTGTACACATGAATTTCTCAACCTGCACCGAAACTAAAAACTTGCAACATCAAAGTGGTGGGAAACTGCAAGATAAAGCTATTCCTCAAGGGAAACTTCGAATGGTTTATTGCGGGCGAAAAATCTGACGAAAATCGCCAAAAAAGCTTCAACTTTGACATTGAATTTGAGAAGATGCGGTCCATGAATCTCGGTGTTGATGGTCGGAATGGAACCCCATCATCGATGGACATCTTTTTTATGTAGAGTTTGATTTGATTTGGAGCGGACTTGTGCTAAGTAGAAGTGGTTGGGTATGAACTTGTTTACAGAGGACAGACAAAAAACTAAGCAAGCAACATCATGTAACATGTAACCCTTGCGTCGCTGGAGAAAAAAACACGCAGCCAGCTTGCCCTAGAAAACTGTCGATTTGAGCGTTTCTCCCTGGCTGAGCACTGCTCTGAGGCTCACGCTGGACACAGCGTGGACAGCCAATCGGACGTTTTTGCATCTAGCGGGCCTGTTTTCAATTCCGGGCTACCATTCATGCCCTGGAAGACCACTCATCGAACTCCAAGAAAAAAAAAGGATCATTCTGCACCTGAGCTGTCCCACCCGGCCCAACCGAGTTCAACTCCATCTTAAGGGTAATTGAATTTTAAACACATTATCAGTACACGGTGTCTCACATCCCAACTCTTGGAGTAACTCTGAAAGTGAGCTGTTCATGTGGATACATTTACACATCTTCGATCCTCAGATGCACGGCCGGTCCTAAGATTTTAGGGGCCCGGGGCAAGACCAAAACTTAGGGCCCTTATTATAAGGATCACAATATTATTAATATATATTATGTGCGTAAAAAATATGTTGATAATAGCACTTGAATGCATCAAAAAGTAGTAGGCGCATATCGAACAATTTATACATATTACCTTTAAAATTTCTTCTAGCATTTCTTGATGCGAAGTCACTTATGATAGGCTTGATGTCGATGTTGTCCAATAATTTCTTCTCGATGCATAATGTTGCCAAACCATTTAATCTCTGTTGAGTCATTGTTGATCTTAAATAGTTATTCAATAATTTCAACTTTCAAAAGCTTCTTTCAGCCGATGCAACAATCACAGAAACAGTAAATAAGATGTGATAAGCAATGGATATATGATAGGATAACAATCCACTTCTCTAACATGCTCAAAAATCTCCATACTAGACATCACACCATCTCCATCGAGGATATATTAGGATGATTCGATGAACTGGTTATGAGAAATTAAAATTAGGCAAAAAATTAAAGTAAATAAGAACCCTAAATCTCTGAATCAAATAGATTGGATTCTTGCCATACTTACCCTGGTCGTGGTTTAATGCCGAAAGCCTAATCCACTGTCTCACTGGCTCCGTGTCCCGGCGCCGGCGTATGTACCCTTAGGCCCTGCGTACCTTGGTTGCCGAACAATGGTGCATATCCTTGCCGTACATATCCTGATCACGGCCTGACCGCTTCCCGCATGGCCACTAGCGCTAGGTCACTCCTGGTCCCTCCGCCGCATGTTCTTCAATCTCTATGGGCGAGGTAGATGGAGCATCGATGGATGGATTTGACGGTTCATTTTCTGAGCTGAGCGGTCCTTTTTCCTGAGCACAAGCCTCGCCGCTACAGGCCCATTAGACCAAAAAAAAATCTCAATCAAATGTACTATAGCATATACGTATATGTAGTACTAGTGTAACATATATATAATGTGGGGCCCCTGGATTTTTGGGGTCCTGGGCGGCGGCACACCCTGCCCACCCCCATGACCGGCCCTGCTCAGATGCAGTTTAAAGGGTGCACTCGAGGTACCCTAGAAAATACCGTAGCCAGCGCCCACATAACTGAAGAATGTATTGGACGGAAGGAAATGCTGCACGCACGCACACACATATCATATCCATTCTGTATTCTTTAGATGTACCAGTGTTCTTATCAACTTATAGCCAAGGGAGTGATCATTCCCGTCGGTAGCCTTTTTTTCTAGTAATGTTCTTATTGCTATCAGGATTTAGAGTGCTTCAGATTCGAGCACCAAGCGGCCAGCACATCACCATGTCTTACTGTAACCATGGGACACTTCTAGTTCATAGGGCACAGCGAACATATCTACACGCTGGCATTCAGATCAACGAAAGAAAGAAACAACAATAATTACAACAGGGGAGGGGGGGGCGGTGCATATGAGGGTCATTTCTGGGCATCTGATCCGACGTCGGATGCTGGGCTTGGCTTGAACTCCTTCTCGAGCTGTTCCATGACAGGCTCCACCGCCGCGTCGATCTGGTCGCTGATCATTTCAATCTGCAACACCAGTAGGTCAGCTGAGACTTTCATAATCCAAGGTACTTCAGGGATGATACAGACGAAGCAATCTTCAACAGGATTATTTTCAACAGACGCGTGATGTGCAATTTAATTTTACCTGGATGACTAGAGCAAATTAGAATTCGAGCTACCAAAAGCGTGTTCCAGGATAAACCATAGAAACGGTCTATTTTCACTACCAAGTTAGCACATTCTTTTCCCAGCTGAAAGTCTTCCAATACTTTCCCTTGCAGAAGCATAAGCAGCAGCATCGCAGAAAAAATATTAAATCTTCAATTGTTCCTTACAAGCAACAGCTAACTTAAATCCAGGACTAAATTGGTCAGGAAAATTCCGTTGCATATGTTATTCCTAGAAGTAGCCTTCACTAAAATCCATGAGAAAGCACGAGTTATTACGATTACGTTCACACCTGCACTTGTTTAGTATCCTTAACATGTTTGAATATGTACAATGTAAGCAATAATATATCAGCAAGCAGGAACAAGAATAAGTCACCACGAACCTTCCTAATGATGACTTCAACCTTCTGTGCATCCTTATCCACCACCTCAGCAATGTACTCAATCTCCTCGGCAACCTTGTGCAGTGATCCATCCTCCGGCAGGGAACTGGCTACATTAGCAGCCAGCTTCTCCGTCACCTCGGCTGCATGCTCCAAAACATCCAAAGCAGTTTCCACATTTTCGATCGCCTTGTCTAAGATCACAACACGATAATTTATGTAAGAACTTGATTCTCAAATGTCAGAAAACTACTCGTGGACTAATAGACTGCACAGGTGAATATAATGGTTGATTTTGGACATTGTTTGCAAAAGTAGTGATGCACTGTGCAGATCGAGAGTAAGATGCGCGAAGTAGTAGTGTTAGAGTCAGTACCTTCGATCTGCCTGGCCCTCTTGTAGAACGGCACGGCCGTGTAGACCATGCCTCCAAGCACCATCTGCACCCTGAGAAGAGAACATCACAGACGAGATGATCAGTCGCGTTTCATCTCACAGGAACCCTACAGATTACAGATGTACACACGGCCGCGGCGAGAATAAATCTTCGGTAGATCCCTACCAGATAGGTATCATCGGCAGCGGCGAGAAGCCGAGGCGTCGGCGGCCCGCAGCGGCTGCCGCGGCCAATTCCGGCGGAACTACATCAGACTCCCCAAGAAAAACCCACCTGCCCAACAGAAACCATACCATCTTAGACAAGTACACGAATCGAATTTAACCCTCTCGAAACAGGGAAAACGAAAAATACTACTGTACGAAAATTTCGTAAAAAAAAAAACAGGGAAAAATACGAAAATAACCACAGTTCTTGCTGGAGGAAACGTACCCAGAGTCGATGTCGCTCGGATCCGCGGCAGAGCCGTCGAAACCGGTCGTCTCGCTCGCGCTGCATCGAAACAGGAACATCCAAGACTATAATCAGAAAAGGGTCAACGAATTCCATCCCAAAATCAGCCTTGAGCCGAGACGAATCGGAGAGAAAATCAGCCCGTACTGTGGTTCTTCCTGGGCGGCGGCGGCGGCGGTAGGCTGCAAGGCGAGCGTCGCCATGGAGGATCGATTCGAAGAGCAGGAGCTTCGGGGAGGAGAGGAACCAGGAGTCGATTAGCTCGTGGGGAATGTAGTAGGTGCTGTGCTTAATCATGTGAGGGGCCGAGTCTGCATTAAATTGCTAGCGTGGGACCGGTACTAGATTAGGAGAAAAATCTTATCTCCAAACAGAGGGATTAGTTCATGCATGCCTACGTGGCATGCTTCGGGTCAGCGGATTTGAAAGGGCGGTGTGGGCTGGCTATGGATAGCCAGCCCGTACGAGGCAAACTTGGGCTTCCTCTTAGCCCAGCCCGAGTTCAAATTGCTCTCATGTCAAGTTCGGTGTCCTGTGTAATGTATTCAAAATCGTTGTTTCAAAAAAAATAAGGGCGTGCTGAGTGGTCCTCCGGGGATCGATCCGAACGAGATCCTCTGGCTTCCCGACCATTCGATCGGAAGCGCTTAGCCGTTTGATGGGCATCTTTCTTCATGCACTACTGACCGACCGAGGACTACTGACCGACCGACCAAGGACTATCGACCGATCGACCGAGGACTATCGACCGACCGAGGACTACTGACCAACCGGCCGAGGACTACCGACCGATCGAGGACTACTGACGGACCGACCGAGGACTATCGACCGACGTGGACTACTGACCGACCGACCGAGGACTATCGACCGACCGACCGAGGACTACCGACCGACCGAGGTCTACTGACCGACCGACCGAGGACTACCGACCGACCGACCGACCGAGGACTATCGACCGACCGATGTCTACTGACCGACCGACCGACCGAGGACTATCGACCTACCGACCGAGGACTACCGACCGAGGACTACCGACCGACCGACCGAGGACTACCGACCGACCGAGGACTACTGACCGACCAAGGACTACCGACCGACCGAGGACTACTGGCCGACCAAGGACTACGGACCGACCGGCCGAGGACTACCGACCGACCGAGGACTACCTGATGCTGTGGCCAACAAGCTCAACCCTTTCCAGAAGGTACAGGTGAACCACATTAATGTGGAAGAGATTTATGAGGAACCTGATGTTGTGGCTGGTAAGTTCAAACTCAATTCTGTTCCAACACTTGTTCTTTTTTATACTGGTGCATCGCATTCATTCATATCAAAAGCATTTGTTGATAGAAATGAACTTCCAATTGAAACTATTGGGTGTCCTATAAAAGTAAGTTATCTTGGTGGAGAAATTATAGTGAACTTAGGATGTCATGACCTAGTCATAGAGTTTGGGAAGTATAAGTTTCCTGTTAATCTGATAATCCTAAATTCCCAAGGATTGGATGTGATTTTGGGAATGTACTGGATGACTAAGTACAAGGGAGTGCTAGATTGTGCCAATCATACTGTCACACTCACAACCCCGGATAATAAAAAGGATTAGATTCAAGACTAACTTTGAATCAAAAGGGAGTAAGCTAAATTCTCTTAAGGGGGTTAGCATAGACAGTGTGCTAATTGTGAGAGAATATCCGGATGTGTTTCCGAAAGAATTGTCGGGAATGCCACCAGATAGAGATGTGGAGTTCTTGATTGACTTGCTGCCAGGATCAGGACCAATAGCAAAGAGACCTTACAAGATATCAGTTGACGAGTTGAAAGAACTCAAGAAACAACTTGAAGAACAATTGCAGAAAGGATTTATTCAACCAAGTTCCTCATCTTGGGGAGCACTAGTTTGTTTGTGGACAAGAAAGATAGAAGTCAAAGGTTATGCATCGATTATCGTTCACTCAATGAGGTGACTATCGAGAACAAATATCCTTTGCCCAGAATCAACGACTTGTTTGATCAGTTAGAAGGAGCATGTGTGTTCTCAAAGATTGATCTCCGGTCAGGTTATTTTTAGCTTAAGATAAGAGAACAAGACATACCTAAGACAACTTTCACCACTAGGTATGGACTGTATGAGCACACCGTGATGCCATTTGGTTTGACCAATGCACCAGCTTACTTCATGAATATAATGACCAAGGTGTTCATGGAGTTCCTTGACAAGTTTGTTGTCGTTTTCATCGATGACATTTTGATCTACTCCAAGAGCAAAGAAGAGCATGAAGGACATTTGCGTTTGATACTTGAGAAGCTTAGAGAGCATAAGTTGTATGCCAAATTCAGCAAGTGTGAATTCTGGTTGAATGAAGTTGGATTTATTGGGCACATCGTGTCAGGAGATGGTGTAGCAGTTGATCCCGCAAAAGTGTCAGCTGTAACTGAATGGGAATCTCCTAAGTCAGTGAAAGAAGTTCGTAGTTTCCTTGTCTTGGCAGGATATTATAGAAGATTCATTGAGAATTTATCCAAGGTAGCTAAGCCAATGACGGAGTTACTAAAGAAAGACAAGAAATTTGCTTGGACTGAAGGATGTGAACTCAGCTTTCAAGAATTGAAGAATACACTAGTGACAACACCAGTCCTATGTCTGCCAGATTTGGAGAAGGATTTCCATGTTTATTGTGATGCATCTTATCATGGATTAGGTGCAGTTCTGATGCAAGAAGGGAAAGTTGTGGCTTATGCCTCGAGACAACTAAAAACTCATGAGGTAAATTATCCTACTCGTGATTTAGAGTTAGCCTCTGTTGTCCATGCACTCAAAACATGGAGACATTATCTTTTGGGAAAGCGATGTGAAGTGTTCACGGATCACAAAAGTTTGAAGTATATCTTCACTCAGAAAGAAATCAACATGAGACAAAGAAGGTGGCTAGAACTTATCAAGGACTATGACTTGAGTTTGCAATACCACCCCGGCAAAGCAAATGTTGTGGCAGATGCACTAAGCCGTAAGGTATTTGTGAATGGCCTTACTAAGGGAGAGTTGCTAGATGATCTGTGTGCCCAATTTAGAGACCTCGGATTGGAGATTGTGCCTGAAGGACATCTCATGTCATTGGATGTTCAACCCACCTTGTTGGACAAAATCAAGTAAGCCCAAAAGACGGACAAGGAAATTGAAGAGATTAAGGAAAAGATTGGCAAAGGAAAAGCCAAAGGATTCCATGAAGACGAACAAGGTACTTTATGGTATGGAAAACGTATCCGCGTTCCGCAAGATCCGGAGCTTCGGAAACTAATTTTACAGGAAGCACACAACTCACCATATTCCATTCATCCTGGTAACACCAAAATGTAAATGGACATGAAGGAAAGATTTTGGTGGAATAACCTCAATAAGGACATCGCCGAACATATTGCTTTGTGTGATGTATGTAGTAGAGTGAAAGCGGAACATCAGAAACCAGCAGGATTGTTACAACCACTACCTATTCCTAATTGGAAGTGGGACAATATTGGCATGGATTTTATTACCGGATTTCCAAGGACCAGGTCAGGATATGACTCTATTTGGGTAGTAGTGGATCGCCTAACTAAAGTGGCTCATTTCATACCCGTGAAGACAACCTATACAAGTGCTAAGTTGGCCAAGATCTATATGAGTAGAATTGTGTGTCTACATGGAGTACCCAAGAGTATTGTGTCTGATAGGGGAACTCAATTCACTTATCATTTTTGGAGGCAACTGCATGAATCATTGGGAACAAGATTGGAATTCAGTACTGCTTTTCATCCCCAGACTGATGGGCAGACAGAAAGGACCAACTAGATTCTAGAGGATATGTTGAGGGCATGTGCCCTAGACTATGGAGCTAGTTGGAATGAAAGTATGCTTTACGCAGAATTCTCTTACAACAACAGCTATCAAGCCAGTATTGAGATGGCACCGTTTGAGTTTCTCTATGGGTGAAAGTGTACTACCCCATTGCTATGGAATGGTGTGGGAGAAAGAAATTTGTTTGGAACAGAACTAATCAAAGAGGCTGAAGAGAAAGTCAAGCTAGTAAAGGACAGATTGAATATAGCACAGTCTCGACAGAAGAGCTACGCGGATCCTAAGCGTAGAGAAGTCACATATGAGGTGGGTGATAGAGCTTATCTTAGAGTGTCACCACTTCGTGGAGTGAAGAGATTTGGAGTCAAGGGAAAATTGGCCCCAAGATATGTTGGAACATTCAAGATTCTAAGTCGTAAAGGAGAAGTAGCTTATGAGATTGAATTACCGGAATCATTGTCTGCCGTTCATAATGTGTTTCATGTGAGTCAGCTAAAGAAATGTCATCCGGAGATGGAAGAGACTTCTTTGAAGGATACTATACCTTTGGAGGAGGTCCAATTGGAAAGTGATCTCACTTATGAGGAAAAAACTATCAAGATTCTTGAGACTGCAGAAAGAGTTACTCGGACAAAGACTATCAAATTCTGCAAAGTTTAGTGGAACCATCATTCCGAAGAAGAAGCAACATGGGAAAGAGGAGATGACCTTCGGAAAGACCACCCTCACCTATTTGCTAGCCAATCCGAATCTCGAGGGCGAGTTTCATCTTAAGGGGGTTAGATTTGTAACATCCCAAAAATCATGATTTCAAAGTTTGCACATCATTCATGCATTCATGATCATTTTCAAACAGGATTTCAAAAACATAAGCATTTGAATGTCTATTATTTTATGTAAGCAAGGCAATGGCCCAATGCTACTCTCTAGTATGATATTATTTGTTTTAAACCAGAAAGACTTGAACTTAGAGTTGTTAAAGGTTTTCTAAAGCTTGGACAAAATTTTCAAAACAAAGTATGAATTTAAAACCACTCTTATGTCTTTATTAAACAATTAATAAAGGCATTGTTTATTTTTAAATCCAATGTGCCCATATATTTTCAACACTGTTCTGTAGCCAAATGTGTACTTGTTCCACTTTACAAAAGTCCACAAGTGGTTTGAATTCAAACTCATTTGGAATTCATTTGAATTTGGTTTCTGAAAATCAAAATAGAAATAGAAAAGGATAAAAGAAAATGTAAAAGGCTGCATGACCTTTTCGCCCAATGACAAAATCAGCCCAGCAAGCCCACCCGGGCCTTTCCTCTCTCTCTCTCTCATGCGACGCAAGCTTACCCCGCAACCACTGACGCTGGGCCCTCTCCACGTCATCGTCGTCTTCCCCAAACTCCGCGCGCAGACGTCGTCGCCGCCCGTTTCCTCCCCTTTCACTGCCGCAAATTAAGCCGCTTAATTCCCATTGAATCACTGAGTAATTGTCGCCCCTTCTCTGGCTACTTAAACACCTCGCCGCCGCGGTCATTTCCCCCCACACAGCACACTCACCTCGCCACCAGGCTGCCAGTATTTTGAGTCGCACCGCCGCTGCCCGACGAACTCCGGCGTGTGATTACAGTGAGTTCCGACCTCCCCTCTGCCTCTGGTTCAAACGATCGAGACCCTCGTGTCCATGTGCACCTCCTGATGCCATTTGTTTGCCTTCTCGTGACCCAGGTCGTCGTCTTTGTTCGCGCCCGCAAACGATAGAACCACCGCTCGACTCCGACGAGCAATCTAGGTAAAACCCGACCGCCCCTTGACTTCTCCTTGACCCTATAGTGTTCGCCGTAACCTTGCGCATCTCCTGATACATCTGGTTCGTGCTAGGGCGATCCAGAGCCTCGACAACGACCTCGTTTGCAAGCACCTGACACCGCCAGCAACTCCGACGAGCTCCAGCAACCTCTGCAGCACGCCCCCGCCCACGCCAACGACACCTTGAGCACCGTCGTGTTCACACGAGTCTGGTAAGCCACTACCCAGCCCCTAGCCTCCTCTGGAATCACCGGAGCGTCGCCAGCAGAAGCGCCGCTGCCGCCAGCACCCATTGGTGCCGCCAGTCTTTGGTCGTTTGCGTCTTAGCCGTTAGATCTAGATCTGATGCTCAGGATTAGATCACTTAAGTGAACAGGTATGCGCAGATCTGGCTGTGCGTTGCCACTTAAATCCAACGGCCCATGAGCGTGATCCAGTGCAAAGCGGTATCGTCCAATCAGAAAGCGCCACGTGTCTGTGCCTTTGATTTAAAATCTGAAATTAGATCTATTAGTTAATCAAACTTGCAAAATTCATTACTTTTGATCCACACGTTCAAATTTTGTAAATTTTATATCATTGGAATCAGGATAAAAAATTATATCCATTTATGCACTTTGTTTAATAAATTGCGTCTGTGAAATGGGTTATTTTTGCAGAGACATTTCTAAGCTTATTTTGTATATAAAAATTGTATGGAAAATGTTCTAAGGGCCAAATTAATTTTATTTGGTGTACAATTGTTTTGTTTATGATTCAGTACTGTTTCACTTGTCTGGTTTGATTTATAAAAATCATCACATGGCATTTGCATGCATTCATATATTTTTGATATGTGAATGCGGTGCTATCATTTTATGTGTAGATTTTGGTGCTAATAGTGATTCTCGTTGTGAAGATTGTTGCTACTCCCCCAACTACCAAGGCAAGTGGTGTTTCATATTTTTGTCCCAATATTTTGACTATGCATTAGAAATATTTTGTATAGGGCTTGCATGAGTATTTTTGCTAGGTATCTATATGCTATGCTTGGGAAATCCTAGTAGTTGTAGAATTGTTAGAATTTTCTCTAAGTTAAGATACTTGATATTTCCATGCTTAGCCTAGCTAGTAGCAACCAGGGTGGAATATATACATGTTATGTAAAAATATTGCTAAGTCTTTGACTTATGGTTTTACTTAATAAAACAACTAAGTGAATGAAACACCTCGGTGGAATGGAAAGAATGGTTTGTGTTGAGTGGTTACACAAGGCCCATTTCTATGGTTTACCTTGTGTATCTCACTTGTGGAATGCCACCCAGGAACAAAGGGATTTGAGATGCCAAATGTTAAGAAGCTTCTAGTGCAGCCACATGGCATTATGGGCTCTGCCTGGATCATATAGGTTCCAATAACTTAGCCATTTGGACAGTTGGTGGTAGTGGGATGATAGGTTGGAACGCGTCCATTTGGTCTAAGGGAAGGCTTCTGAAAGGTCCTGTATTGGTGAAACCAAGTCTTGTGGGGAAAGTGCACCACCTCTGCAGATGGAAGAAACTAAGTACTTAGCCATGTCCCTAGTATTGGACAATTTGAGCATCAAGACATGGAAGCTATCAAGAATCTCCTCATCCCAATTTTATAAGTTAAAACTTGTGGTTGAACAAGGGTGAAGGTTCACCAATTTCTATTGGTGGTTCCTTGGGAAAGTTTTGCCAAACAAAAACTTAGTATTTTCAACTGATAGGAAAACTTATTTTGAGCAAATCAAGCCTAAGCTACACTTAGCCAAATTCATGTAGTTACTAGATACTAATATTATACTAAGGTATCACTTGCCAATACTATTCCAATGTATTGACCCACTGTGCCTGTAACTTGTGATGTTGCAGGTTACTCTGATGATGATTAGGGGTTATGAGTCTACACTCAACATGCTTGCCTGTGGCACATGAAGATGAAGACTTCTATTTTTATTTTGTTAAGTTAAACTCTTGTACTAGCCTATGGCTATGGAGTTATAAAAGACTATGTTATCTCTGGAATGACGATGTAATAATGACCTTTGTTTCTGTGTACTTCATCTTAAACTGTGGATGCTAGCAATTGATCCAGGGACTAGCATTGCAATCACATGGATCTTTACCTTTTTAAAGGTGGGATCTTACAAGGAGGCATATGGTAATCATAATTAATTTTCTCCTCAATAGTAGGTGGACTGAAAATATCATACTCATCATTGTAATCATCATACATTGGAGCTATAGTATCACCATAAGCAATAGAATAGCTATCTTCCCAAGTGTGTTCATCTGTAAACATATCATCATTGGAAGGAACATGGATAACACTAATAGCACAACAACTATTAATATCATCATTTTCAGAATTGGTACCAAAGAGATTTTCAATATCAAAAGTGATGTGCTTTTCCCAATCATGATCACTACCATAGGTAACAGGCATAGGAAAATCATCTAGTTCAGACTCATCAACAAAAACTATGATAGGAGCAACATGCTTAGAGGAAGATACAGTTTCCTCTCTCCTTTTACTCCTCCTCTTCTTATTCTTCTTCTTCTTCTTCTCCTCCTCCTCTTTAGGAGGGAGAGGCTTGAAAGGAAGCTTCTCCACATACCCTGGTTTATTTTTAAAGACAATAGAAGAAACTTTGGAGGATTCCTCCTTTTCATTGATAAGAACAAAACTCATATCAGTCCTGTCATATTTTGGTAAAATATCATCTTTTTAAGATTTTTTATGTAAGTATTCGCGTGACAACTATCAACACAATAAAGATGACACCCATGCAGGACGCAATTCATACCAAAATCACTCATGTCTACCAAAGAATTTTTTCTTGATAACTCTTCACACCCCAAAAAAATGTAAGTTCATCATGTTGGTTATTAGTGATCGCGTTATCACAATACAAGCTTGCAGTACTCATTAGATTAGAAAGGTTATTATTATGGCCTGAGCATTGAAAATTGAAATGACCCACTTAATAGCAGAGTTCACAAATAAAAGGGTAGAGGGCACAATTTTTTTACCAAGATCATTTAGAGCCTTATACCACGTTCTAGTTTTTTTCATTCTAGTGGGTGATACAATATTCTTCTTCTATTTGATTATTCTTACAAGGTCTATGCACACCACAAAAATTACATGCTTATAAGAAATAGTACTTTTAGAAGTTTGAACATGTTTATTACAATCATTAATAACATTTTCATTTTCCATGCAAGTGTATTTAAAAGGTTCATGATACATGTCCCAATTTTCTTTAGGAGCATTAATATGGGAAGCAAAGGCTCTATAATATCTAACAAGAATTTGAGGATCAAGACCATATTTAGCACTAAGCTCTTGAAAATCAGTAGTTTCAGCGGAAGAGTTAATGCAATCATACTCATAGTTTATACCTGTTTCTTTACCTTTGTCGTCATCCCAATCTTCAGTATTGCTTTGAATTGTTTCAAGAAGATCCCACTTAGCTTTGACCCCCTTACTTGTGAAGATCCCTCTAAACATGTATCTAGATAGTCCTTGTAATGTCTTGAAAGCCTTGCATCAAAATTATTGATAATAATATTACAGGGGAGCTCATGAATGGGACATTTGAGCATTAGTGACTTCAATCTTCCCCAAGCTTGGGCAATACTTGTAGGGTTCGCAGCATAGAAAACAAAAAAATTCCTACAATGGGAACTATGTACCAAGATCTATCTACTAGATACAAACAACGGGCGGATGTATATCCGTAGAGAACATACCCTTGAAGACCGACAACGCTTAACGAGTTCAACTCGTGGTTGATGTATACAATCTCTTGCCGATCTCAAGATCGAGAGGAAGTCCTAGCGCCGCAAAGCAGCAGCGCATCCGTGCTCGCACACACGTACAAGACACCGAGCAACCTCCGCCTCCTCGCTCCAGCGATGCAGCGGAAGCACAACTCTTTCTTTCCGAATATCCACCGAGAACATGTATCTCGCTAGTCCGAGACCATGGGGAATAAATTCTAGAGGGGGAGAGAGATCCTTCACGAGGAGGTGTGAGTGAGAAGTGAGGAGAGAGGTGCCTTTTATAGGAGGAGGGGGCACCCAAGGGGGTGGCCGCCGGACATGGGGGCTGCCCCCTCCCCTCCTTCATTCATGTGGGTGGACACTCCACTCACAAAAACCCTTTCAATTTCCTCCACTCAAAATCCCACTCAAACTTGTTATTAAATTTCCACCAAATTTAATGCAAACTCTCATTAAATAAAACTCTTTTATTTATTCAGAATTTTGTCAATTACTTTAATGACAAACATTCACAAATAACCCCTTGCTAGAATTCCATTTCACATGCAAAACCACTTTCTGCAATTTCACCCGAAAACCTGTTTCGGTATCTAGTGAAATAAATTCTTGCGCTTGTTTATTCTTTCGGCATGAAACATTTGCTCCAACTGGATGTCAGTGTCCCTTAAGTGTATCACCCTATGGTTCGTGAATAATGCGGACATGATCGAGATCCTTCTCCGGTCAATAATCAGTAGCGGGTCCTGGAGATCCATACTGACCCCCACACATTCAACGACGACTTTCCTGTGATCGTCGGAACCTTTTACGCTTGTATCTTAATCCCTTTGTTTCATGATATATTACATGTCTGAGATTTGATCATCGGTATCTCCATACCTAGTTTGATCTCGTTGCTGACATGCACTCTTTTCTCGTTCCCGTGATATAACATTCTAGTAATCAAATCACTTGCTTGCAAGCTAACCAATGTGATATCACCGAGAGGGCCCAGAGTATATCTATCCATCATTGGGATGAACAAATTCCACTCTTGATCCATGATTCTCAACATAACACTTTAATAGCTTTGAAGCCATCTTTATAGTCACCCAGTTACGGTGTGACGTTTGATGTCAACAAGAAACTCTTCCGGTGTTAGTGATTGACATGATCTCATGGTCTAAGGATTAGGATCACTTCGTAAGTTGTTTATAGCAATATAAACTCAATGAATTTGATCGTAATGCTATACTTCGGATGAATGTTCATCACATCATTACACTAATGTTGTGATCTCGTTATTAACAACATCCAATGTCTATGATCAGGAAACTGTGATCATCTTGTTAATCAACGAACTAGTTTATGAGAGAGGCATAACTAGGAACTTTCTGTTTGTTTATTAAACACACATGTATTAACGTTTCCGTGTTAATACAATTATAGCATGCAAAATAAAAATCTATCATATACTTGGAATACACATATTAAACACTTTATTATTGCCTCTTAGGGCATATTCCCTTCAGTCTCCCACTTGCACTAGAGACAATAATCTAGTTACATAGTGATGTATCTAACACCCATGGAGTTCTCGTGTAGATCATGTTTTGCTCTAGGGTGAGTTTTAGTCAACGGATCTGCTACATTGAGATCCGTATGTACTTTACAAATCTTTATATCTCCATCCTTGACATGCTCGCGGATGGAGTGAAACCGGCGCTTAAAATGCTTGGAATGCTTGTGAGACCTTGGCTCTTTGGCATTGGCAATGGCACCATTGTTGTCACAATAGATCACCATTGGGTCCAACGCGTTTGCAACCACACCTAGTTCGGATATGAACTCCTTCATCCAAACTGCTTCCTGAGCCGCTTCTGAAGCAACAACATATTCGGCCTCCGTCGTTGATCCCGCCACCACAGGTTGTTTGGATCTCCTCCAACTAACCACTCCGCCATTCATGAGAAATACGTATCTGGATTGAGACTTAGAGTCATCCGGATCGGTGTCAAAACTAGCATTGACATAACACTTAGCGACGAGCTCTTCTTCACCTCCATATACAAGAAACATATCCTTAGTTCTTCGCAAGTACTTAAGGATATTCTTGATCGCTTTCCAGTGTTCCGAACCTGGATCCGATTGGTACCTACTAGTCAAACTATCTTGACCGCTTTCCAGTGTTCCGAACCTGGATCCGATTGGTACCTACTAGTCAAACTAATAGCATGTGCCACATCCGGTCTTGTACATAGCATGGCATACATTATAGAGCCTATGGCTGAAGCATAGGGGACTCTGTCCATTTTCTCTCTTTCTTCCGCCGTAGCCGGACTTTGAGTCTTACTCAATGTCGTGCCTTGTGTCATAGTTAAGAACCCCTTCTTACTATCTTCCATTTTAAACTTCTTTAAAATCTTATCAAGGTATGTACTTTGCGATAGCCCTATTAGGCGCCTAGATCTATCTGTATAGATCTTTATGCCTAATATGTTTGACGCTTCACCTATGTACTTCATTGAAAATTTGCTGTTTAGATAACTTTTAACACTGTTTAAAATATCTATATCATTTCCGATCAATAATATGTCATCCACATATAGTATCAGAAATGCCACATTGCTCCCACTCACTTTCTTGTAAATACAAGTTTCTCCATAATTTTGGACAAATCCAAACTCTTTGATCACCTCATCAAAGCAGAGATTCCAACTTCGTGATGCTTGCTTCAATCCATAGATGGATCGCTGAAGCTTGCACACCTTGTTAGCATCCTTAGGATCGACAAAACCCTTTGGTTGTATCATATACAACTCTTCTTCAATATTACCATTGAGAAACGCGGTTTTGACATCCATCTGCCATATCTCATAATCGAAATATGCAGCAATTGCTAACATAATCCTAACCGACTTTAGCATCGCTACGGGAGAGAATATCTCATCATAGTCAACTCCTTGAATTTGTCGAAACCCCTTTGCGACAAGTCGAGCTTTATAGACGGTTACATTACCATCAGCATCAGTTTTCCTTTTGAAATCCATTTATTCTCCACGGCCTTTCGGTCGTGAGGTAAGTCCACCAAGTTCCAAACTTGATTTTCATACATGGATTCCATCTCCGATTTCATGGCTTCTAACCATTTGTTGGAATCCGGGCTCATCATCGCTTCTTCATACGTCGCAGGGTCATCATTTTCATCAACCATGAAATTCATGACAGGATTTCCGACTCGGGAGTCGACGCGTCCCGCCGACTGCGAGGTTCTAGTACTCTTTCGAGTTTCATGATCATTATCATTAGTTCCTTCTTCAACTGGTGAAGCCAACTCGAAGCGACTTCCAGTACAAGGCTACTCGCCATACTTTGAAGAGAAGGTTCAATAACCTCTTCGAGTTCTACCTTCCGACTACTCACACCTTTCGCGAGAAACTCTTTCTCTAGAAAGGATCCATTCTTGGCAACAAAAACCTTGCCCTCGGATCTATGATAGAAGGAATACCCAATTGTTTCCTTAGGGTATCCTATGAAGACGCATTTTTCTTCTTTGGGTTCGAGTTTATCTGGTTGAAGTTTCTTCACATAAACATCGCATCCCCAAACTTTAAGAAATGACAGCTTAGGTTTGTTTCCAAACCATAATTCATACGGTGTCTTTTCAACGGATTTATATGGTGCCCGATTTAAAGTGAATGCAACAGTTTCTAGTGCATAACCCCAAAATGACAACGACAAGTCCGTCAGAGACATCATAGATCGAACCATATCCAATAAAGTACGATTACGACGTTCCGACACACCATTTCGATGTGGTGTTTCGGCAGGTGTGAGTTGTGAAACAATTCCACACTCTTTCATGTGAGTGCTAAACTCATAACTTAGATACTCACCTCCACGGTCGGACCGTAGAAATTTGATCTTTCTATTATGATGGTTTTCCACTTCATTCTGAAATTCTATGAACTTTTCAAATGTTTTAGACTTGTGTTTCATCAAGTAGATATAACTGTATCTACTCAAATCATCCGTGAAAGTAACAAAATAACGATATCCACCTCGCGCCGACACACTCATTGGACCACATACATCAGAATGTATGATTTCTAATAAATCTGTCACCCATTCCATTGAACCGGAAAACGACGTTCTAGTCATCTTGCCCATAAGGCATGGCTCACATGTATCAAATGGTTCAAAATCAAGTGATTCCAAAAGTCCATCCGAATGAGCTTCTTCATGCATTTAACTCCAATATGACCTAGACGGCAGTGCCACATATATGCGAATATATCATCATTAAGTTTAATCCTTTTAGCATCAACATTGTGAATATGTGTAACATTATTATCGAGATCTAAAAGAAATAAACCATTCATCATCGGTGCATGACCATAAAAGATTTCATTCATATAAATAGAACAACCATTGTTCTCAGATTTAAATGAATAACCACTTCGCATTAAACACGATCCAGATACAATGTTCATGCTTAGTGCTGGCACCAGATAACAATTCTTCAAGTTTATTACTAATCCCGACGGCAAATGGAGAGGCAGCGTTCTGACGGCGATCACATCAACGCTTGATCCATTGCCGACATGCATCTTGACCTCACCCCTTGCTAGCGGTCGCTTGTTCCACAGCCCCTGATTCGAGTTACAAATATTAGCAACTGAACCGGTATCAAATACCTAGGTGCTACTTTGAGCACTAGTCAAGTACACATCAATAATATGTATATCATATATACCTTCCTTTGCCTTGTCGGCCTTCTTGTCTGCCAAATACTTGGGGATTATGCCCAAAGGGATCCCCTTACAATAGTAGCACTTTCGTATCGACTTAGGTCCAACTCGGGTTTCTTTTCAGCACGGCAACCGCTTGCCGCCCTTACTTCCCTTCCATTTTCCCTTCTTGTCTTTCTTAAAACCGGTGTTCTTATTGATCATCAACACTTGATGTTCCTTTTTATCTCCACTTCTGCAGTTTTAAGCATTGACAGAAGCTCGAGGAGAGACTTCTTCATGCCTTGCATATTATAGTTCATCACGAAGCTCTTATAGCTTGGTGGCAGAGACTGCAGAACACGATGGATTCCTAAGTCAATGGGAATCGTTATTCCCAAGGACACAAGCTTATCGGCGTAACCCGACATCTTGGGTACATGCTCACTAACGGAGTTGTGCTCTTCCATCATGCAGCTAAAGAACTTTTTTGAAGCATTGTAGCTCTCTACAGCAGCATGTGTGTCGAAAATCATTTTCAACTCACCCATTGTATCAAATGCATTGCCGTTTTCGAAGTTCCGGCTCTAGCTCATACAATATGCCGCAATGAGCTAAGTTGTGGTCCTCCTGACGAGTCTGATAGACATTCTTCTCCTCGTCAGGGGCATCCTCAAAAGGTGGGGGGCCTAGCGGCGCTTCTAGCACATATTGCTTTTGTGCAGCAGAGAGGAGAATCCTCAAATTCATGGCCCATTCGGTAAAGTTGCTACCGTTCGTTGCAAGATTCTCTTTCTCCATGAACACATTGAAATTAAAAGCAGGTGGTGCCATCTACAACAGAATTTGTAAAGTTTATACTAAGTTTATGATAGATTGAGTTCAACTAATCCACATTATGAATGAACTCCCACTCAAAAACAACATCCCTCGTGCCTTTTTGGTGATTACATGAACCAAATCCACTACACCAAGTCTGATCATCACGTGAGTCGGTGTAGCTTCAAAGGCGAGCATCAAATGGGTACCATATCTACTATATGACTCATGCTTAACCTTTCGGTCCGTGTTCCGAGGCCATGTATGTACATGCTAGGCTCGCCAAGTTAGAACCTTAGTATTCGCGTGTGTAACTGTCTTACACCCGATATATGGTCGTGGATCCAAGAACACACGATCATCACGTGATGTCTTGGAGCGACGAAAACATAATCGGTGCATACTAAAGGAAGAACACATTCTTATCTAGATATTAAAATGAGGTATCATCTTATTATGCTAACAAAGCGCTAAACAAGCAATATAAGATGCTATCAAACATCACATGTTTATTAGTGAAATGATATGGTTCCTACATATGATCTCTATCATGTGCACCGTGGTATGATCACTATCATACCTTTATGTGTAAGTACAAGGTCTATGGAGTTTACACGCTATGTGTGTTGTAAGAGTATCATCTCATACTTCTACTTACAATATCACCATATCATAACACTAGCCCAGCAACAATCTAAACTAGACGCCTCTTATTTATCCATTGCAAGTTTTACGTGGCTTAGGGCTTTCGAAGATAGAACCGTTCTTACCTACGAACATGAACCACAACTAGGATAACCAAATTGTTGACAACTCGTTGCAAAATAGATATTGACTATAGTAGGAGAGACAAACACCCGCTAGCCACTTATGCAAACTAGTTGCATGTCAAACGTGGAACGGGTCTCATGTGCGAGGACATGTAAAGTTTGTCCGGGCTGCTTCATCCCACTATGCCACCAATATCCAAAATTACAACTAAGGAGCAACAACATGATCATCATCGCCCACATACTCATATGTGTACTACCCGTGTAAAGCATCTATGCATAGATCCGGCTCTGATACCACTGTAGGGTTTGCAGCATAGAAAACAAAAAAATTCCTATGATGGGAACTATGTACCAAGATCTATATACTAGATACAAACAACGTGCGGATGTATATCCGTAGAGAACATACCCTTGAAGACCGACAAAGCTTAACGAGTTCAACTCGTGGTTGATGTAGACGATCTCTTGCCGATCTCAAGATCGAGAGGAAGTCCTAGCGCCGCAAAGCAGCAGCGCATCCGTGCTCGCACACACGTACAAGACACCGAGCAACCTCCGCCTCCTCGCTCCAGCGATGCAGCGGAAGCACAACTCTTTCTTGCCGAATATCCACCGGGAACATGTATCTCGCTAGTCCGAGACCATGGGGAATAAAAATTCTAGAGGGGGAGAGAGATCCTTCACGAGGAGGTGCGAGTGAGAAGTGAGGAGAGGGGTGCCTTTTATAGGAGTAGGGGGACACCCAAGGGGGGTGGCCGCCGGCCATGGGGGCTGCCCCCTCCCCTCCTTCATTCATGTGGGTGGACACTCCACTCACAAAAACCCTTTCAATTTCCTCCACTCAAAATCCCACTCAAACTTGCTATTAAATTTCCACCAAATTTAATGCAAACTCTCATTAAATAAAACTCTTTTATTTATTCAGAATTTTTTCAATTACTTTAATGACAAACATTCACAAATAACCCCTTGCTAGAATTCCATTTCACATGCAAAACCACTTTCTGCAATTTCACCAAAACTGCTTTGGTATCTAGTGAAATAAATTCCTGCGCTTGTTTATTCTTTCAGCATGAAACATTTGCTCCAACTGGATGTCAGTGTCCCTTAAGTGTGTCACCCTACGGTTCATGAATAATGCGGACATGATCGAGACCCTTCTCTGATCAATAATCAGTAGCGGGACCTGGAGATCCATACTGACTCCCACACATTCAACGATGACTTTCCTGTGATTGTCGGAACCTTTTATGCTTGTATCTTAATCCCTTTGTTTAACGATATATTACATGTCCGAGATTCGATCAGCGGTATCTCCATACCTAGTTTGATCTCGTTGCTGACATGCACTCTTTTCTCGTTCCTGTGATATAACATTCTTGTAATCAAATCACTTGCTTGCAAGCTAACCAATGTGATATCATCGAGAGGGCCCAGAGTATACCTATCCATCATTGGGATGAACAAATTCCACTCTTGATCCATGATTCTCAACATAACACTTTAATAGCTTTGAAGCCATCTTTATAATCACCCAGTTACGGTGTGACATTTGATGTCAACAAGAAACTCTTCCGGTGTTAGTGATTGGCATGATCTCATGGTCTAAGGATTAGGATCACTTCGTAAGTTGTTTATAGCAATATAAACTCAATGACTTTGATCGTAATGCTATACTTCGGATGAATGTTCATCACATCATTACACTAATGTTGTGACCTCGTTATTAACAACATCCAATGTCTATGATCAGGAAACTGTGATCATCTTGTTAATCAACGAACTAGTTTATGAGAGAGGCATAACTAGGAACTTTCTGTTTGTTTATTAAACACACATGTATTAACGTTTCCGTATTAATACAATTATAGCATGCAAAATAAACATATATCATATACTTGGAATATACATAATAAATACTTTATTATTGCCTATCAGGGCATATTCCCTTCAATACTTTCTCCATCATGAGGGTTAAAATTATAAATATAATTCCTATATTTATGGATTTCATGAGGAGGATAAAATTTAGAGTAAAAGAGAGATTCAAGTTCCTTCCTTTCCAAATGATGAGGATCATCCAGTAGCTCATACCACTCCTTGCTTTGTACCTAAGTGATAAAGAGAATAGCTTCCTCTTAACTTGGTCCATTGAAATACCTGCACACTTGAACAACTCGCATAATTCATGTATAAAGAGTAAATGATTACTAGGATGGACAGTTCCATCTCCAAAATAGTAGTTATCCATAACATGATCAACAATTTTTGTAGGTATCTAAAAAGGGACACTTTCAGTATGTGGTTTTAAAACATCACGAGCATCATTAGAATTACCACATATGGGAGATAAAGTATCATCAGAGAAAATTTTCTTCCCTAAAGCTAGGGAACTAAACAGATCTTTCTCATAAAAACTAGCTTACCCAAGCTTATACGTTTCCATACCATTAGTAACAATGGTGTTCAAAAAATTCATACTAATAACATTGCTATTAGCATGCAAAGAAAGTTCCATAGTTTTTTTATTTTCTTTTCAAACACTTTATGTCCTAACTCAAGATAAATACTATAAATCTCTCCAATTTTGTTGTTGTTTTCCATTAAGCCTAACTAGTGAAAACAAGAAACAAAAAGAAAAAATTGCAGAATCTAAAGAAAATACCTTCGAGCACTCACACACCTGAGGATGTGAGTACCTTTTACCTTACCTCCCCAGCAACGACGCTAGAAAATACTTTGATGGAGATTGACGTGGAGGAAAGGTAAAAGGCTCAAAACCTCCCCGGTAAGGACGCTAGAAAATAGCTTGATGTCTACGCACTTCTATTCTTGTAGACAGTTGTTGGGACTCCAAGTGCAGAGGTTTGTAGAATAGCAGCAAGTTTCCCTTAAGTGGATTACCCAAGATTTATTGAACTCAAGGAGGAAGTGGTCAAATGTATCCCTCTCAAGCAACCCTGCAATCAAGATAAAAGAAGTCTCTTGTGTTCCCAACACACCTAATACACTTGTCAGGTGTATAGGTGCACTTGTTTGGCGAAGAGATAGTGAAATACAAGTGGTAATGGTGCCAGAAAAGAGCTTCTGACTTATTGTTGATGTGGGAGAGACTAAAGGCAAACTGAAATAAATATGGAAACAAGCAAACATGCAACAGATCTAGATGCAAATGGTGTTTCAATGTTTAGAAACAAGGCCTAGGGATCATACTTTCACTAGTGAACACTCTCTCATATAAATATATTTTCTTCATGATACTACCTTGAACTAATTTCCGGTTGGACACTCTAATCCATGGTAGGGCTATAAAAGCACTCCTCAAACTCCGCCTTTCCCAATCTAGATAACCCCACACTGTCACCTTGAGCGCTAGATGGTTCCAACAAACACCACAATTTCATAAAGACATCCAATTCCAAATATAACTCATAACAAATATATATGTAGTCTATATTAAGTGCCACACACGGCGTGCACGCTGTCACTTTCACACACGTGGGGAAAAGCAAAGATCTATTAAAGCACAATGAGTATTTATGTAGACTCTAGCCTAAGTGCCACCATGGCGTGCACACTGTCACTTTCACACACATGGGGAGAGCATAGATCTATTGAAGCACTTGAGTAGCAGAGTAGATCTACTTAATTACAAAGCTCATGACCCCAACATGCTCATGCATAGAGAGAGATGAACACATAGCTACCGGTAGAGCCCTTAGCCTCGAGGAAGAACTACTCCCTCCTTATCATGGGAATCAACAACGGCGATGGAGATCGATGGAGATGGCTCCGGGGGCACTTCCGTCGAGTCTTGAGCAGAGACTTTCTCCCCGAATCTCCCTTCGGTGTGCAACGCCTGAAACTTTTGTGGCTTTCTGGTCGATGATCTAGGGTTTTCTCCCCGGGGGATTCTTATAGGCGAAGGAGGTAAGGTCGATGGAGGTCCAGGGGACCCACACCCCCTATGGGCGTGGCCTAGGGTGGGCCCACGCCCACCTAGGGTGTGTCCACCCTGGTTTCCTCCTCCGTCCCGTCTTCGATTTTCAGTATCGTTCAGGGAAAATATGAACTTTGGCTTTTGTCCCGTCCAATTCCGAGAATATTCATTTTTTAGCTTTCTAAAACCAAAAACAGCAGAAAACAGGCAACTGGCACTGTGGCATCTTGTCAATAGGTTAGTTCCAGAAAGTGTATAAAAATACCTCAAAGTGTAGACAAAACATAAGACAAATGATATAAAACAAGCATGGAGCATCAAAAATTATAGATACATTTACGACGTATCAGGGAGCGGCCTCAAAATCCAAGGCCCCGTCGCAACGATGATGAGCACGGTGGCGGCGAAAGAGGAGAACCACCACAGAAGCCTGATGCGGAGGCAAAGTGCGGTGAGGAAGGACCAAACAACGGCGACACATCGCGCGAGGAGGAACACGGCGGCATGGTCGCGGGAGCAGAAGCACAACGGCGTCAGCGCAGGAAGGAAGACGAGGAAAGTGAGAATGGGAAAGTGAACCAACCCTTCCCCACTCACCCTATTTATAACCGCGCGTGGTGAGAGTTAGTGGGATCACAAGTGCACCGCGGTAACCGCAAAAAGGCGTGTATCGTGCGTTCTTGATCGGTGATTGGAGCCACAACTAGGATCACACTGCGTAGGAGGAGATCCAGACGCCATGACCGTTATGGTGATCGAAGAGTCACTGCACCGATAAGACCGCCGCAGTAATTACTGTAGCAATGTCAGGATAAGCTGTAGCGGTATAAAAAATGAGACAAAAGGTAATGATTGGTACATGTAGGTTAAAGCTTATTGGAGAAGCTAAAAGGATACCTCTGACAAAGGAGAATGACTCGGAAAACAAGTCACACCTCGGAAAAAGAGGGTGAGCAAAGAGGAGAAAAATGAGAGAGGCGCCGACTAAATAATAAGTCAGAAAGAAAAGTATAAAAAACCGAGTATCTGGAAACTGATGTGGTTTGGCCGAGGTATTCTGCAAGACCGCACCAGCTTCGGGGACTAATGTTGGGGGGATGACCCCAAGTAGGGTCAAGGTAAGTAAAAAGATAGGAAGTTTCATGGTCAAGGCTGGATCTAGATATGATCCGGCCGAATCATGTAAGAGTTGGCCGAATAAGGTTCGACTAACCCGAGTCAAGTGGTTAAGACTTGACTCGACCGACATATGATATATGTCGGAGTAACACGGTCACGCATATTAAGTGCAGGATGAGGTCAAGCCGAGTCATGCGAGGCAAGGCCGGGTGAAGGGAAGCTTGTACAAGAAGGAGGAGGCAAGCCCCGAAGTCAAACCCTAGCCACTGTCTTTCTCTGGAATCTTCACAGTGCCAAGCGCTAGGGACAAGGAGCAGAGCAGCAGAGGAGCAGAAGGAGGTCACGGAGGTGACAGTCTTTAGGCCCGAGGCTCACATGTGGTGGACTCTGGGTCTTTGCCATCGATAGAAGGGGGACACGGAAAGAGGTTCACCGAGTTACCACTTTGGGACAAGCATATTCCAAGAATATGCTTATCCACGTTAGCCCTAGAAGGCACCAGGTCGTTCCTTTATAAGGAGGGGCTGGGCGTGTGAAAGAGGGGGTCGACTGATTTTTCTCTTGAGGCACTAGTTGTAGCTTCTTCTTCCTCTCGCTCATACAGCTCGAGGAGCAAGTGTAGCTCATTTGGTGTTGAATAAAGATTGAGTTCTATCATTCTGTGTGTAGAAACCACTACATCTTCCCCTGGATCCCACTAGCATCTATTGGCCCCCCAACTTAAGCCTACCCATGGCATCTGCCGTGCCACCTGAAGGGTTTCGTAGCATAGTAAATCAAAAAATTTCTACGGATGCGAACGAGAAAGCCAAGATCTAATCTAGGAGATGCAAACAACGAGGGGGATAGATGAGATCTTCATACCCTTGAAGATTCGCATAGCGGAATGTTCGATGGAATGTGCGTGATGTAGTCGTACTCGCTTCTCCTCCTCGCGATCCGATCCGATCTAACACCGCAAGTGGCGATGCCTCCGAGAGATGCACACGTGCGGTACCTCGACATCTCCTACTTCCTCGGTCCAGCAAGTGGGGTGGAGAGATGGATTGGATCTACAACGCGACGGCGCGGTGCAAGCGGTGGAGATTTTCTGCGGCAGGGCTTCGCCTACGCGCAGTCGGGAGGGAGAGAGAGAGGAGGGGCAGCAGGGCGGATAGGGTTGTGGAAGAGGTGTAGGGGAGGGGTACGCCCCTATCCCTCTTTATATAGAGGGGTGGGCGGCCAGCCCTAGCCCCTCCCCCAAGCCCTAGGCCGGCGGCCAAGGAGGGAGGAGTGGAGGGCAAGTTTCCCCCTCCCTTCTAGAAGCTCCCCTAGGGTTTTGCCCTAGGCTTGGCCGGCTGGGACCTATGGGGCTTGTGACCCTGGACCAATGCGGCCAGGACACTCCCTCATAGGCCCATGCCCCCTCCCGGCAGGTGGGGCCATGTTGGTCCCCCTCCGGAAGGTTCTAGAAGCTTCCGGTACAATACCGATTAACCCGAAACAATTCCGAACTCCAAAAACCGCATTGCCTTATATGAATCTTATTCTCCGGACCATTACGGAACCTCTCGTGACGTCCTGGATCTCATCCAAGACTCCGAACAAAAACTCATAAACCAATTATCCAATCTATCCTAGCGTCAAGACACGTTAAGTGTGTGACCCTTCGGGTTCGAGAATATGCAAACATGATCTTATATCAATAATCAACAGCGGGGTCTAGAAACCCATATTGACTCCCACACATTCATAGATGATCGTATCGGATGAACCACGATGCCAGGATTCAATCAATCCCATATATATATTCCCTTCGTCTCGCGATATTTTACTTGCCCGAGATTTGATCGCTGCATCGGCCATACCTAGTTCAATCTCGTTCACAGCAAGTACTTTACTCGTTCCGTAATCCGATATCACTTTTTGATTAACTCCTTAACCACATGCTTGCAAGCGGTGTTGATATCGATTACTGAGTGGGCTCGAAGTATATCTCTCCGACTTGGGAGGGACAAATCCCATCTCGATACATACAACCCAACAGGTACTTTCCGATCACCTGAGAGACACCTTTATGATCACCCTCTCATAGGATGAAGTTTGATGACCTCAAAGCTTTCTTCCGATACCAGGGAGTTGTATTATCTCATGGTCTAAGGAATACAATATTTGACATAAGAAAAGCTTCACAAAGATTAACACGATGACATGATCTAATTGCTCCGCTTAGTTTGGGTCTGTCCATCATATCATTCTCCCAATGATATGATCTCATTATTAATCGATAACTCATGTCTATGGTTAGGAAACCTTAACCATCATTAATCAATGAGCTAGTCCATAGAGGCATACTAGGGACACGGTGTTGTTCACAAACCACACAAGTATTAAAGTTTCCGCTTAATACAATTCTAGCATGGAATATAAACTTTATCATGAACAAGAATTATAATAATAACATCTTTATTATTGCCTTTAGGGCATAATTCCAACAGTCTCCCACTTGCACTAGAGTCAATAATCTAGTTTACATCTGGCACCAATCTAACACCCATGGCACTAAGGTGCTGATCATGTTTTGCACGTGGAAGAGGTTTAGTCAATGGATCTGCGACATTCAGATCTGTATGTACTTTGCTAATCTTCATATCTCCATCTGCTATAAAATCTCGGATTATATGAAACTTGCGGTTTATATGCTTGGTCTTTGGATGATATCTTGGTTCCTTAGCCAGTGCTATGGCGCCAGTGTTGTCACACAATATCTCCAGTGGGTCCAATGCACTTGGAACCACGCCAAACTCAGTGATGAAGTTCCTGATCCAAACTCCTTCACTTGACACTTCTGCAGCAGCCATGTATTCCGCTTCTCATCAGATCCGTGATCACGCTTTGCTTGCAGCTTCTCCACTCACAGCTCCTCCATTCAAAATATAAACGTATCCCGTTCGAGATTTAGAATCATCCTTGTCGATTGTCGAAACTAGCGTCGACGTAACCCTTTACGACGAGTTGTTCATCACCTCCGTATACTAAGAACATTTCTTTAGTCCTATTTAGGTACTTTAGGATGTTCTTCATGGCTGTCCAGTGTTCCACTCCTGGATCACTTTGGTATATGCTCACAAACTAAGAGCATTGGACACATCCGTCTAGTACACAAGATGGCATACATGATAGAACCTATGGCCGAGGCATAAGGCACTTTGCTCATAGCTTCTCTATCATTTCATCAGTGGACACGAGCCTTGCTCAATATCTTACCTGACAACATAGGCACTGAACCTTTCTTTGCCTTATCCATTCTGAACCTTTTCAGAACTTTGTCTATGTATGTACTCTGGCTTAAAGCTATCAGGCGTCTTTTTCTATCTCTATAGATTTTGATGCCCAATATATAAGCAGCTTCCCCTAGGTCTTTCATTGAAAAACATTTGTTCAAATAACTCTTCACATCGTTAAGCATGTTAATATCATTTCCAATAATCAATATGTCATCCACATATAGTACCAGAAATGTCACTGAGCTCCCACTAACTTTCTTGTAGATACAAGCTTCATAGCAATTTGGAACAAATCCAAAGCTCTTGATCACTTGATCAAAACGAAGGTTACAACTCCGAGATGCTTGCTTCAGTCCATAAATGGAACGCTGAAGTTTGCACAATTTATCAGCATCCTTAGGATCGACAAAAACTTCGGGTTGCATCATATACAACTCTTCATCAATTTTGCCATTGAGGAACGCAGTCTACTGTCATCTACTAACAAGACAGTTAAGACAGGGTTGTCGTACCACTCAGGATGGGCACGCGACCTTGTCGACCTGCGACGTTCAGTAGTAGCATCGTCTGAAGCTTCATGATCCTTATCATTAGCTTCCTCTATTGTTGGTGCAGGCGGCACTGGAACAATTTTAGGTGCTGCGCTACTCTCCAATTCAAGAGAAGGTTCAACAACCTCGTCTAGCTCTACTTTCCTCCCACTCACTTCTTTCGAGAGAAACTCCTTCTCAAGAAAGGATCCATTCTTTGCGACAAATACTTTGCCTTCGGTTCTGTGATAGAAGGTATACCCAATAGTTTCCTTAGGGTATCCTATGAAGACGCATTTCTCCTCTTTGGGTTCGAGCTTGTCCGGCATCAACTTCTTGACGTAAGCTTCGCACCCCCAAACTTTAAGAAACGACAACTTAGGTTTAGCACCAAACCATAGTTCATACGGTGTCGTCTCAACGGATTTAGATGGTGCCCTATTTAAAGTGAATGCAGTGGTTTCTAATGCATAACCCCAAAATGATAACGACAAATCAGTAAGAGACATCATTGATCGGACCATATCTAATAGAGTTCGATTCTGCTCGTACACACCATTGCGTTGTGGTGTTCCGGGTGGCGTGAGTTGCGAAACGATTCCGCTTGCTTTAAGATGCGTGAGAAAATCATAACTCAAATATTCACCTCCACGATCGGATCGTAGAAACTTAATATTTCTGTTACGATGGTTTTCCACTTCATTCTAAAATTCTTTGAACTTTTCAAATGTTTCAGATTTATGTTTCATTAAATAGATATACCCATATCTACTTAAGTCATCGGTAAAAGTGAGAAAGTAGCGATATCCACCACGCGTCGAAACACTCATCGGTCTGCATACATCGGTATGTATGATTTCCAACAAGTCCGTTGCTCGCTCCATCATTCCGGAGAACGGGGTTTTGATCATCTTGCCCATGAGGCATGGTTCGCATGTGTCAAATGATTCAAAATCAAGAGACTCCAAAAGTCCATCAGAATGGAGTTTACTCATGCGTTTTACACCAATATGACCTAGATGACAGTGCCACAAATAAGTAGTATTATCACTATCTACCTTGCATCTCTTAGCCTCAATGTTATGGATGTGTGTTTCATCCCTTTCGAGATTCAGAAGAAATAAACCATTCACAGCAGGTGCATGACCATAAAAGATGTTACTCATATAAATAGAACAACCATTATTCTCAGATTTAAATGAATAACCGTCTGGCAATAAACACGATCCAGATATGATGTTCATGCTCAACGTAGGCACATAATAACATTTATTGAGGTTTAAAACTAATCCCGAAGGTAAAACTAAGGAGAGCGTGCCAACGGCCATCACATCAACTCTTGATCTGTTGCCAACGCGCATCGTCACCTCATCCCTCGCAAGCCGCCGTCTATTCCGTAGCTCCTGTTTTGAGTTACAAATATTAGCAACTGAACTAGTATCAAATACCCAGGCACTACAACGAGGGCTAGTAAGGAAAACATCAATAACATGTATATCAAATATACCTTTGATGGTTCCAGCCTTCTTGTCCGCTAAGTACTTCGGACGATGCCCAAAGGACCCTTGTCCTTGCAATAGAAGCACTCAAAGGTCCGCTTAGGTCCGACTTGAGCTTCTTCTCGCAGGGCAACGCGCTTGTGCCGCCTTTCTTGAAGGGCTTCTTTGCACCTTACCTTTCTTAAAGGGGGGCTTGTTGACCATCAACACATGATTATCCTTTTGATGTCCACCTCGTAGCTTTCAGCTTAGCGAAGAGCTCGGTGATCGTATCTGGAACCAATCGATTATGAGTAACTACAAAACTTTTGTAGCTAGGAGGGAGTGATTGCGAACCACAATCTTGAGCTCCTCCGAATCTTGATCCAGTTGCTCAAGGCGTTGAGTGTAGCCCGACATCTTTATGGTGTGCTCACTAACGGAACTCCTTCCTCCATCTTGCGCTTAAAGAATTTCTCGGAGATCTCATATCTCTCGAGCGGGCTGAGTCCGGAACATAGTTTTCGTTCCTCAAGAATCTCAAAGTGCAGGATAATCTTCAAAACGATTTTGAAGGTGCGATTCCATAGCAAACAACATGGTGCTCTTAATCACACCATAATCATCTTTATGGATCGATAAACAGCTTTCTCATCACCGGTGCATCTACGGTAGGGCATCACCTAGCGCATTCTCAAGGACATAGTCCTTTTGTCCGCCAGAGAGAATGATTCTCGGATGCGGAACCGTTGGTGAAGTTAGACCCATTGTTCTTAAGCTTTTCTTTCTCAAAGAAACATTGAAGTTGAAGTTGGACTTAGCCATTTGATCTACAATATTTGCAAGTACAAATTAGACTATGTTCATGATAACTAGTTCAACTTAATCAAATTACTAGATGAACTCCCACTAAATTCAACATCCCTCAAGTTGTTTAGTGAACATGATCCAAATTCACCACACCTAATCCGATCTTCACGAGAAGAGATGTGATTTCAATGGTGGACAACGAAGTGTCGATCATATCATTCATATGACTCATGCTTAACCTTTCGGTTCATGTGTTCTGAGGCCATGTATGTACATGCTAGGCTCGTCAAGTTAAAACCCAAGTATTTCCGCGTGTGCAAAAACTGGCTTGCACCCGATGTATGTGAACGTAGAGTTTATAGCACCCGATCATCACGTGATGCTTGAACACGATGAACTTTCACAACGGTGCATACATGGGGAGAACACAGTTTTATCTTGATCTTTAAGTGAGGAATCATCTTATAATGCTACCGTTGACATGGTTATACCCTACGGGTACGTGATCTCAGCATACCTGGTCCAGCCCAAGGAAGGCCCATGGCAGATGTACGCCGGCCCATGAAGATTTTCGGGTGGCCAAGGCCCATGACGCCTTCGGATCCTTGGAGAGCAAGACTAACGTAGATAGGAAATTCAAAGGGGTAAAACCCTAGAACTTTTAACCGACTAGGTCTATGCCCGGGACCTGCCTGAGTCTATATAAAGGCTAGGAGGGCACGACCTAGATCTCTCTCATACTTTCGCATACACACCTCCACGCCAGATTGCATCTGCGCACCCCTGTAACTTTCGGTTCCGCCGTAATCAAGAGCAGACAAGCAGGAGTAGGGTTTTCCCTCTGGGGGCCTTAACCTGGGTAAACCTTGTGTCCCGTGTTGCTTGTTTGCTAACCGTTCCACGATCTCCAGCATCCCCATCTTCTCCAAAACCCAAGTCCATAACAATGGGCATTGATGAGATCAAACCTCGTCAATTGGCGCCGTCTGTGGGAACTGGGGACGCTGATTGTGCGGTCGTGACGGTCCCAACCCGATCGATCTACAACTCTGCGGTGACGGAGAGTCACCTCCTCTTCGGCGCTTTCGACTTCACCGCCCACTCACCGGCCACCATGAAGGACTTCGAGCCCATAGGCGACGGACTCGAAATCCTGTTCGGGAGCTTCTGCTTCCAGGTGGGGCAAACTGGCACTCTCCGCCTCCCTGAGCGGGTGCCCCTACCATCAATCAGGCCTGATTCGTGGACCCCACACCCCGTGCTACGCACAACATCATCAGTAGATGATTCCTACGACAGCAGCAGTTGTAACTCCGATCTGTGCGATCTGCCGTCGGATGAAGGGACCTACGGTTCCGGATCTGAAAGCTGCGGTAGCAGCGGGCCAATCTACAAGCGCTACCAATGCGCCGTAGTCATACAGGCTGACGGGGATCAGCAAAAACCCAACCCGCCACCCAACCCGCCACCTAACCCGCCAGATCGAAACAGCGGGAATAGAAGAAGCCAGTCCCCCCCACCCGAAGGGGAAAACAATGGCCATGTAATCCGCCTTAGCAAAGAGGGATGGGCCCAGGCACGCAACACCGTGGCAGGCAACATAGTCCTGCCTGCAGACTCCTCCCGGGATCTGCTGATGGCCTACCACCTGCTCCTGATCGAGGAGCACAAGAAGCAGGTCAAGATGCAGGAGGTGCTTGACAAACGCAAGCAAGCAGCCTCAGAGTCCGGTCTTGACGAAGCGCTCCGCCATGGGCATCGGCTCCAGCTCGAACGGCAACCAAGGCAACAAGCACCGCTCTCGGATGGAGAACATGGATCCCTAGGAGCGCCGTGAGGTGACCCGAACCCTCCACACATCCTTCATGGAGATGGACGCCGACGACAACGTCATCCCGAAAACGCCGCAGGCTGCGATCATGGCAGCCACTGCGTACCTCGCGGTCCACCCACCTCCGGAATGGGACCCGAAGAGGGCCATGCACAAGTCCGCACTTACCGGACTCGGACTCGTCGGAGCGGCGCTCCACCAGGAAGCTCCTACGGAGCCGAAGAAGAAAGCTCCGGTCAGGTTCGACCGCAGCCCCACCCCTTCATCCAAAGAAGAGGAACCTGACCTTCCTCGAAGGAAGAAGAGTTCGCGCCACCGCAACCGCGACTACGACGCCAGAGACGAGCTCACACAGCGCAAAGTCGACAAAGCGCGAGCAAAGCGCGCATGCTCGTCTGAATCCGAGATGGACGAAGACGAAGGAGAACTCTGCGGAGCTCGATGCTTTAGCAGATCTGTTCGGCGAACAAAGATGCCGCGCAATTTAAAGCTCCCTTCGGATACTCCGAAGTTCGACGGCACACAGGACCCAAAGGCATGGCTCAGCGACCACCTATCGTCCGTCAAATTGCACGGCGGAAACAAAGAAACCGCCATGCAATGCCTTCAGCTGCAGCTGGCAGGAGTGACCCGGATCTGGCTCAGCAGCCTATCTTCAGGGTCCATCCGAAGTTGGGATGAGCTAGCTTACAGCTTCATCCGAAACTTGAAGGGCACCAGCAAGAGGCCCGCCTCAATCGAAGAGTTGCGAGCCTGCACTCAACGAACTGTGAATCCATTCGCTCGTACATACTACGCTGGTCCAACACAAAGAACTCCGCAGCGCACATCTCCGAAGAGAGGGCCATCGACACCTTCAGGGATGGCGTCAAGCGCCAAGACTTCAAGGAGGAACTTGGGCGCGTCAAGCCCAAAACACTCGACCACCTCATGGACATCGCCAACAGGTGGGCTGACGGAGAAGACTCCATTCACAGAGCACAATCGGAAGAATAAGACGACTACGGTCGACGACGAGAACGCCGTAGCAAGAGAAGATCGCGTGTCTACGAAGATCGTGACGGACCCGACATGGTCGCGGCCGGCTACGGCGATCGCCGCAACGACGCCAACCGCAACAGCGGAGGATACCACGGAGGAAACTTCCGCGACAGAGGACTTCCAGCGCAGTCGTGGCAGCGCCGCGACCGCGATAATGGACCCTCGGCTTACGAAAAGCTTTCGGGTCCATGCACCATCCACTTCTACATCGACAAGCAGGATGGCAAAAAGAAGGCGAGCCACATGCTCAAGGACTGCCGTGAGTTCCAGAAGCTCAGCGAAAGCATGGTGCAGATGAGGCAGCAAGCCCCAATCCCTGCGTTCGGAAACGCACCCGCGCTAGGTGAAATAGCGCATGGAGCTCCTCCACCGCCACCTGTAGGAGGCCCGAACCAACCAGTCGCACCAGCACAGAACAACGCTGGGAACGGGTATCCCCAGCCGAAAGGAGCACTGATGATCCAGAAGGGGTGCCCCACGAATAGGGTGCAGAAGAAAATCACCCGATAGATCAACCTGGCCGTGGCAACTCAACCCGCCATCCCTGAGTACCTCAGCGGATCGGAGTCCTGCATCACGTTCAGTCGTTCGGATCACCCTTGCCAGATCCCTCGCCCAGGTCATGCTGCCCTGGTGCTGGAGGCGCAGATCGGAGGTTTCGAGATGAGTTGCATGGATGGCGGCAGCGACATCAACCTGATGTTCGCAAGCACTCTAGCAGCCATGCGGATCCCTCAGTGCAGCTTGGAAAAATCAGATACAACGTTCCACGACATCGTTCCAGGGAAGGGCATATTCCCCCTGGGCAAAATATGGCTCGACGTCATCTTCGGCAAGCCGGACAACTTCCGACTGGAACAGCTCGAATTCGAAGTGGTGGACTGGCCATCACAGTACCACGCCATCCTCGGGCGTGTAGCATTCGCAAGGTTCTTGGCTGTCCCACACTATGCATACCTGCTACTCAAGATGCCAGGGCCGAAGGGCGTCATCACAATCCACGGGATATTCACCCGATCGGACCAATGCGATAGAGATTTCAACAGAATCTCCCAATCATTCGGCATGCAAGAGGAACTCGTCAGGCTCCGCGAGGTGACGGACAATGGGACACCCCCAGTCGCACGACAAAACGCACCTGACATGTCCTTCGACTCCACCGTCAACACAAAGAAGGTGCAAGTCCATCCGACGGATGCCTCCAAGACGGCGCTGATCGCCAACGACCTCAGCCCCGCATAGGAAGGCGCGCTCGTCGAATTCCTCCGTGAGCGCTGGGAAATCTTCGCCTGGTGTCCTGCGGACATGCCAGGAGTTCCCAGGGAATTCTCCAAGCATGCACTCAACGTCTTTCCAGACACCAAGCCCGTCAAGCAGTCCATCGGGAGACTGTCCAAGCCAGGGGCCGAAGCTATCGGCAAAGAAATCAACAGACTACTCGCTGCAGACTTCATCAGGGAAATCAAAGAAAGCGAGTGGCTTGCAAATACATGATGGTCCCAAAGAAGGACATGGACATCCTGCGGATGTGCATGGATTTCACATCGCTAAACAAGCATTGCCCAAAGGACCACTTCCCTCTTCCTCGGATCGATCAGATCATCGATTCGACTGCAGGTTGCGAGAATATCTCCTTCCTCGACGCCTACTCAGGCTACAACCAGATTCAACTCAAGGTCGAAGATCAGGAGAAAACGGCGTTTATCACACCGTTCGGAGTGTTCGGCTACAACACAATGCCCTTCGGGCTAAAGAACGCAGGTGCCACGTACCAGCGATGCATGCAAGCATGCCTCAAGGACCAGATCAGTCGCAACGTTCAAGTCTATGTTGACGACATAGTCATAAAAACCAGGGAGGCGAGGACACTTATCGACGATCTCCGCGAGACGTTCGACAACCTCGACCGCTACAGGATCAAACTCAACCCCGAAAAGTGCGCCTTCGGCGTCCCATCGGGTCAGTTTCTTGGGTACTTCATCTCTCAGCGAGGGATCGAGGCGAACCCGAAGAAAATCAGAGCCATCATGGCGACGGAGAAGCCGAAAAACCTCAAGGGTGTACAGAAGCTCGCAGGACGAATAGCGGCGTTGAGCAGATTCATCAGCCGCATGGGCGAGAAGGCCCTGCCATTCTACCAGCTACTACGCAAGGCAGATAAATTTGAGTGGATGCCCGAAGCCGACGATGCGTTCGAAAGCCTCAAACGACTACTCTCCACCTCGCTCGTCCTGGTCACGCCAAAGGAGCGCGAGCCTCTGCTGCTGTACATATCAGCCACACACCAGGTGGTCAGCACCGTGCTAGTGGTCGAATGACACGAAGAAGGCAAGACCCACGGGGTCCAACGCCCAATCTACTACCTCAGCGAGGTACTGACGCCAACAAAGCAGAGGTACCCTCACTACCAGAAACTCGTCTACGGCGTGTTCATGACGGCTCGACGGCTGAGCCATTACTTCCAGGAGCACCAGGTGATGGTCGTCAACGAGGCACCCCTGAACAGCATCCTGAATAACCCAGAGGCCACAGGACGCATGGCCCTGTGGGGCATTGACCTGTCACCTCTGTACATCGTCTACGAGAAGCGACTCGCAATCAAATCTCAAGTCCTCCCGGACTTCCTCGTACATTGGATGGAGCTGCAGTTGCCAGACACCCCAGACATGTCGCAGTCATGGACAATGCATTTCGACGGCTCCAAGTGTGAAGCTGGAGGAGGAGTCGGGGTCATACTGACCTCCCCGCAGGGCGACTAGATGAAGTACGTCCTCCGGATGAAATTCCGAGCTTCCACAACGAGGCCGAATACGAAGCCCTCATCCACGACATGAGGATGGCAAAGATCTGCGGCGCAACGCGCCTGGTCATCTATGGTGACTCCAACCTCGTCGCCCATGAACGAACGAGTCATACACACGTCGAAAACATGATCGCGTACCGCGCACTCTACAACGCACTCGAAGGAGAATTCGACGACTGCGAGCTTCGACACGTTGGAAGAGAAAGCAACGAGGAAGCCGACAGACTCGCCAACCGCCGCTCCACCTGCGCAAAGGTGCCACCAGGTGTGTTCCTCGAACAGATCTGCGTGCCATCCATCAAGCGGAAATTCCCCAAGGGATCACCTGAAGAAGCAGAACACTCGGGGGCTACGCTGCCCGAAGGACACGAAGGACCCGAGAAACTGGACACAGAGGTCGCTACGGTCAACTTGATGCAGTTCATGGCAGTCAAAGAAACTTGGACGCGACCGTACCTCCAGTTCTTGATAAACGGAGAACTGCCTGACAGCCCGACAGATGCCCAACGCATATCTCGTCGGTCAAAAGCCTTCACCATCATCAATGGCGAGTTGTACAAGAGCAGTATTATGGGTGTACTACAAAGGTGCGTCACCATCGGTGACGGGAAAGCCATCCTCCAAGACATCCACGAGGGCATCTGCGGCCATCACGCAGGCAGCCGCTCCCTTGTCGCCAAAGCTCTACGAGCTAGATTCTACTAGCCAACGGCCATGAGCGATGCAAAGGACATCGTCCGAAGATGCAACGGGTGCCAACGGTTCGCCGATAAACTGCACGCACCTGGGTCAGAGATCAGACCAATACCTATAGCCTGGCCCTTTGGTCAATGGGGCCTCGACATGATCGGCAAACTGCCAAAGTCCTCAAAAGGGGGGCACATTTACCTCCTGGTCGCAGTCGATAAATTCACCAAGTGGGTCGAGGCCATGCCGGTTACCAACCAAAAGGGCAAGACCGCCGTCAAGTTCTTCGAGTCCATTGTCTACAGGTTCGGCGTACCGCACAACATCATTACCGACAATGGATCGAATTTCATCTCCAAAGAATTCCAAGACTTCTGCGAAGGCCTCGGTATCAACATCACATACGCCTCAGTGGCTCACCCGCAAACGAACGGGCAGGTTGAAAAGGCCAACGGACTAATCGACGCTGGCATCAAGAAGCGCCTCATGAGCCCACTCGAACGAAAGGCCGGAGCCTGGACGAAAGAGCTGTCATCCATCCTATGGAGTTTGCGTACTACGCCAAACAGCTCCACCGGCTAAACACCGTTCTTCATGGTGCATGGAGCCGAAGCCGTGCTACCAGCCGAAGTACGCCACCAGGCCCCCCGGGTCGTCACATAATGACGAATCCACGGCTGCACTCGAAGACGCCGTCGACACACTCGACGAAGCAAGAGACGTAGCAGCAGCTCGATCAGTGGTGTACCAACAGAGTCTCCGCAACTACCACAGCCGTCGGCTGCGCCCAAGGTCCTTCGTCGAAGGAGACCTCGTCTTGCGACTCAAGCAAGAGCGACCGAAAAAATTCGAGTCACCATGGGAAGGACCCTGCATCATCACCGAGGTCATCCCAGGTGGTGCCTATCGCCTCAAGCACGTGGAGTCTGGAGTCGCATACTCCAACCCATGGAACATCGCGCACTTGCGACGATTCTACCCCTAGCTACCTACCCCTTTACTTTCAATAAGGCTTTTTCAGCCAAGGCTATTCAGCCGAACAATATACTTACTCCACTACGATATAAATAAAGCTAAGTGTCTCGCCCCAAAATTTCGTTGCGCTATCTGCAACCTTACTTTATGCTACAAACGCACTCGGGGGCTCCCCCCACCTCACGATTTCATCGACTGAGAATCACACGTGTACATCCTGAGTAGCTGAAAATGTCAGGCAAACGAAAAGGACACGTACCCAATCAAAGCACTGCGTGCTCAAACCACAAACAAACCTTTATAACAAAGGGCACAACACGCCCAGTCGAAATATACAAATTTTACATCTATCTCTTTTACAGGTACTACCTATTCTGGAGAATAACTTGAGCACGCTGCTCAAACAAATCTACAACCTGTCGCATATCGCCTACGGTACCGCATAATACGGACGCATATCCCACTCGCCACCATCCGGCCGAAGAGGTGGCCCAGCTGCTACAACAGACAAATCTACATCAGGACGATGCAACATAACAAGGGACAACACAACCTTCACCCCTGCGACGAGCTGCTGCCTCACCAATTCCTGGACACGGTCACGCTACGAAATCTAGACAGAAGGCCGGACAGGGTTGTTGGCACAGCATCCAGGGGAAACATCACATGCAGAACCGATGAGAGTGAAGTCTGCACTTGATGAAGCACCCGCGACACTTGGTGAACGCGATCCTGCACCGTTGCCAGAGCCATGGCACGGTCACAAACCATCCAGAAGAAACCGCCAGCTTCCATGTCTTGTTGAGTCAAGCAATTGACCCGAACAGCGACACGCTCCTTCTCCTCCCTCGGAGCAAGGTTAGCACCTGCGACACTAGCACAAAATAAGACGCAAGGCCAGCAGGCGCATCCGAAAAACTGAGCTGCAGCTCGAAACAAAGAACAACTTACATTGAAGCTGCTCAAACAGCCGAAGCAGTTCCGCTATCAAGTACTCCTCTCTGGCTGCACCACGATCTGCCTTGGACTTCCAAACATCAGCGTGGCCACGCACCCCAACAACTCCTCAAGACTACGAACACGGTCTCGAAGAAAAGCTAGTTGTGATGAATCATCCAAAGATGGCCGCTGCCGCATTGTAGGCGAGGTGTCAATGGGATCAGCACCCGAAGGAACCTAGAGCAGCAGAAAAGAAAAGGACATAAACATTCAGACGGAGAAGAGCACAACTCAACAAAATTCATTAAGCATATAAAGGGCACTACGTGGCACAATGATTTTTGTTCCTCAACATAATTACAAGCAAAAGAAGATTACAAACTATCCTACAGCTACAACGCCTAAGACGCGGCACCCTGAGTAGCCTTGGAGCCGGATTGCCTCGCCTTGGCCTCCCCCTGTTGCCGCAGCGCATACTCGGACAACAGATCAATGAGCTTTGGCCCATATAAACTGCGAAGCGAATAGGTAGCAAAGGCTACCTCGGATCCATCCGCGATCGTCGGCATCCGGAGGTGATCTAGGAAGGTCCAGCTCCGCTCCGCCAAGGCCATCGCCACCGACGACGCCGATGCTCTTTTTTTGCTTATGCTTGTACGCCGCAGCTCGGATGACAAAGCCTCCGCCAGGGCGTCAACATCGTCAAGGGCCGCGCCCTTAGGGACAAGCTCCTTGTAGAAGCGGCCAAGGACCTCCTTCGCCTTGGCGAGGGAGTTGACGACGGTGCTGCAGCGATCTTCGACCGCTGCAGTAGCATCATCTAGAGCACTCCCGTGCTCCAGAGCGCTGTGGTCAAACTCGATGCCTGCGGCATCTGAGACAAAAAAGACAAGGAATGAAGAAAGTAACACAGAAGAAAGACAAGAAAACAAAAAGAAAGGAGAAAAAATAAGGTACTCACCCGAAATAGCCTTGGCAGCAGCCATGAGTTTGCCCGCCACCTCTCTTTCACGCGCAGTCGCAGCCATGGCAAGCTGCTCCTCGCGGTCTGTAGCCTCCTGCTACAAACGCTCCTTAGCCTCGGCTGCCTTGGCCAGCTCCAGCTCAAGGCGCTCTTTCGCACCAGCGACGTCCTCGGCCTTCTTCTCCGCTTGACCAAGGCTCTTCTTGAGAGCATCAATCTCACGGAGGGAAGTGTTATGCTCCTCTACATTCAAAACATACAAGCGTCAGAAAGCAAGACAATAATGCAAAAAGAAAGAAGCACCAAAGCATACAGGTACCTTGAAGCTGTTGGAGGTTGACCTCCAGCACCAGGTGCTCCTACACCAGTCGCTTGGAATCTTGCACAAAAGGCTGCAGGAAGAAGAACTACCAGTAAGGAAAAGGACTTAGGGGCTGCGTCCAACACGAAGGAACAAAAGCAAAATTCGCACATTTAAAACGCCGGCTCTCAAGACTCAAGAAAGAACAAGACAAGAAATTTTTTTCTCTGGCAGGCCAGGAAATGGAATTTTACATGATCTGCACATCTGAAAGACCAAGGCCCGCCTTCTCTCGAGGCGAAACCACCGAAAGCTTCCCGAGAGGAGGGGCTCTGGGGGCTCCCGTGGCAGAAATGCCCAATGCCCATGGCTGCTCCGAAGGAGCTCGCTCTCGTGATGACGCGGCCACTGGCTTGACTGGGGGAGAGGGGCGGCGCAGCACCCTCAGAGGTAGCCACCATCTGAGGAGGAGGAGACGCAACCTTCGACTCTCCCATCATCTCCCGAGCACCATCGCTGGAGTCGTGGGAGGAATGCCTGCACACGAAATAATTAGCACAAGCACAAAAGGCAACAAAGAAAAAGACAAAGATAAAAGAAACTTACGAGTCCAGTGAGCTCAGGTCGAAGACAGGAGGAGTCCTTCGGGCTCTATTCTCCCCCTTCTTCTCTTCTTTCTTCTCTTCCTTCTTTTCTTCCTTCTTCCGCTTTGCTGGAGGGTGCGGCGCTACAGCCCGCACAGGAATGGCAGGAATAGGGGAGGAAGAGCCTCCATGCCCGTCACTGTGACGCTCAAGGCACAGAGGGTTTCTGGGAGTCGGAGGAGTCGATGCATCCGAAGACTCGCTGGAGCTCCGCGACCGTTTCCGAGTATGGTCCTCGCTCGACTCGTTGGCCTCTTCAGCCGGCGATCGTCTTCAGGCGGTCGGACACGGAATCCACCACGTCATTATCCGGAGCATCCGGAAATAATTCGGGCAATGGCGGCACCATACCCGGCACCTTGAATCTCTGCAAAAAAGAAGGAACTTTGTTAGCAAACAAAGGAAAATAAATATGCAGTCGACGAAAAGCGCTACGCGCACGAATCTACACCTGTGGAACGACCAGCATCGAAGAAAACGGCGGAGTCAGTGACTTCCCCAGGATATCCTCTCCAGCCTTGTACTTCAATAACGTACGAAGGGCCCTGTCGAGATCACCCTGGGAAAGCTTCTCGACCGAAACTCTCGTCGGATCACGACGCCCAACATAAAGAAACATCGGGTGCGCCCTAGCCTGGAGGGGCTGCACCCGACGCTCGAGAAACGTGCAGATAATATCCACGCCGTTCACTTCTTTCTCAGGAGTCAGCTAGAGATCCTCTACCCGGCGGTAAAGGGCCTCTATCTCCGCTGAATCGCCATCCAAGATCTGGTTTTTCCAGGACCTTTTGGGCTCGATTATCTGGGAGGAGTCGAAAGGAGCAAGACCAAAATGCTGCCCAGCCACTGTGGAGTCGCGAATGTAAAACCATCGCCTCCGCCAGTACTGGACAGATTCAGACATAGAGAAAGAAAAGAAAAGAATATTGGCCTTGAGGGAGATGATGCAACCCCCAATGGGATACACACCATCCGAACCGGATTGCCTCTTCACGGAATAGAGTTTCCGGAAGAGACCAAAGTGCGGCTCGATGCCGAGCCAGCACTCGCAGAAAGTGATAAAACAAGCAATGTGAAGAAGAGAATTGGGGGAAAGATGATGCAGCTGGATGCCATAGAGAACGAGCAACCCACGAAGGAAGTCGTGGACTGGGAAGGAAAACCCACGAATAACGAAGGCAAGAAACATAACCCGATACCTAGCGGGGGACGGGGGATTACCTCGTTGCCGGGGAGTCTGACGGCCTCCCTATACTGCGGAATCAAGCCCCGCTCGTGAAGCTTGCGGAGGTCACTCTCCCGCGTCTCTGATCGCCGCCAACCACCGTCGGTGACACGGGTAGTAGTGGCGCCTTTCTTCCCTCCGGCGGCGCTGGTACCAACCGCAGATGAGGACTTCTTCGGTTTCCTCATCGCGCTACAGCGGCGCCGGCGGTGAGAGCGCAGAAGGGAAGAATAAAATGTGGAAGGATATTCCAGCGCGCATCAAGAGCTCCTGGAGCACAAGGAGGCAGTGAAAACAAGAATCGATGCGGTGAAAACAAACTGCAGCTTTCTCCAATGATTATAACGGTGAAGACGACGCACGGCAACCGTCCATCAAGAAGACCTAACGCCAACGGCAGATCTGGCCATACACGTGTCAGCATCACAACGAAGCGTCGTTACCACGCCGTCCACTACGCGCGGAAATCGAGGCGACGCCGTAATTATCTCCACGCCACGCGTGACCGGTCAATTAAATGTCAGCAAGTGGGACCCATGTTCGTCCAGTCAAGTCATCTCTGGCGCAGCAGACGCTTGGGGTCATTGATCGTCAGCACCGATGTCATCAAAAGCTATACTAGCAACAACTACAATTTCTTCGGCTTCAAAGCTAAGAGTACTCACTCGAATCTATGATTCGACTAAATACTCGGGGGCTACTCCTATTAGAGGCTGGCGCGCAGAAATAATATGAATAAAAACGAACTATTTCTTCGAGTCCTACGTCGAGTCTACGACTCCACTACGGACTCGGGGGCTACTCCCATAGGGAGGATGGATTTAAGCATCCGAATTTTTTTGTGTCCAACGGACTTAACACTAAACAATGTCTGAATTAAAGTCTCCGCTCGAGTCTACGACTCGAACAGACACTCGGGGGCTACTCCGGATTAGCATGCAAAAAACTTTTCGGCAACTCTGCCCCAACAAAACGCTAAGTGAGCAACATTCTCCTTGGCCACCCGAAACACCTCCGCGGTGATAAACATTCGGATGTTGTGTCTGCGACACAAAGATAAGACCTACAGATATCATCTGATGGCCGGGCAACGCACACGACTGTGCTCTGCTAGTATAAACCCGTGCCAGCAGGCGTGATTAAAAATCCCGATGGACGCGTTGGGTACATCAGTTAAAATCACTGGAATTCCACTCCTGTAAGTCCTCCGCGGCCTGAGTCGAATTACGCCAGCATATGTTCCGGGTTCGAGTTTAGGGACTCGAACCTGAGGAAGATCGTGTTGTTTCGTCCTAAGACAGTTAACTGACCCTGATCCGTCGGGAGAGTCAGGCACACGCATCAAAAATCCCTACACACATACTGTTAATACATAGTTGCACCCGAAGGATTGAAGAGTCCCCAGCCGAATCTACGATTCGACTGATCACTCGGGGGCTACTGACATGGTTATACCCTACGGGTACGTGATCTCAGCATACCTGGTCCAGCCCAAGGAAGGCCCACGGCAGATGTACGTCGGCCCATGAAGATTTTTGGGTGGCCAAGGCCCATGACGCCTTCGAATCCTTGGAGAGCAAGACTAGCGTAGATAGGAAATTCAAAGGGGTAAAACCCTAGAACTTGTAACCGACTAGGTCTATGCCCGGGACCTGCCTGAGTCTATATAAAGGCTAGGAGGGAACGACCTAGATCTCTCTCATACTTTCGCATACACACCTCCACGCCAGATTGCATCTCGCACCTCAGAATCTTCGGTTCGCTGTAATCAAGAGCGCAAGCGGAGTAGGGTTTTCTCCGGCCGAACACAGGTAAACCTTGTGTTCCCGTGTTGCTTGTTTGCTAACCGTTCCATGATCTCCAGCATCCCCATCTTCTCCAAAACCCAAGTCCATAACAATGGGCATTGATGAGATCAAGCCTCGTCAACCGTCGCGATCTAAGCAAAATAAGATACATAAAAGGATAAACATCACATTCATATAACTTTATGTGACATGGTATAGCCAATCTTCACGCAATGATCTCCATCTTGTGCGTGCCGACATGATCTCCATCACTCCACCATGATTGCCTCCACCACGAATAGCAACTACAACTATTGCTAACTACTTAGCGATAAAGTAAAGCTATTACATGGCGTATAAGAAGTTGACACACAGGTCATACACAATTATAAAGACAACCATATGGCTCCTGCCGGTTGTGTACTCATCGACATGCAAGTCGTGAAACATTACAAAACATGATCATTGCATACAACATACACATCACATCTTGGGCCATACCATATCACAAAAAACACTCCCTGCAAAAACAAGTTAGACGCCTCTACTTTGTTGTTGCATGTTTTACGTGGCTTATGGGAGTAGCAAGCTAAGAACGATTATTACCTACGGAAAGCCACAACGGTGATATTATGGTTGCCAAACTCCGGTGTAAATCCCATGACAACTATAATGAGAGAAACTGGCATCCACCAGCCGCATGTGTGGAACAAGCCACACGTCAAGTGCGGAGCCGGTCTCGCGAACGATGTCGCGTAAGGTTGGCCTGGACCGCTTCGATCTCACTATCCCGCGCCATAATAAGTACACAAACAAGAGGCTTGCAACAAAAAAATCAACGCCCGCAACAACCATGTTGCATTCTACTCGTGAAACACATCTACGCATAGATCTAGCTCTGATACCACAGAAGGGTTTCGTAGCATAGTAAATCAAAAAAATTCTACGGATGCGAACGGGGAAGCCAAGATCTAATCTAGGAGATGCAAACAACAAGGGGGATAGATGAGATCTTCATACCCTTGAATATTCGCACAGCGGAATGTTCGACGGAACGTGGGTGATGTAGTCGTACTCGCTTCTCCTCCTCGCGATCCGATCCGATCTAACACCGCAAGTGGCGATGCCTCCGAGAGATGCAAACGTGCGGCACCTCGACGTCTCCTCCTTCCTCTGTCCAGCAAGTGGGGTGGAGAGATGGATTGGATCTACAACGCGATGGCGCGGTGCAAGCGGTGGAGAGTTTCTGCGGCAGGGCTTCGCCTACGCGCAGTCGGGAGGGAGAGAGAGAGGAGGGGCAGCAGGGCGGCTAGGGTTGTGGAGGAGGTGTAGGGGAGGGGTGCACCCCCAACCCTCTTTATATAGAGGGGTGGGCAGCCAGCCCTAGCCCCTCCCCCAAGCCCTAGGCCGGCGGCCAAGGAGGAAGGAGTGGGGGGCAAGTTTCCCCCTCCCTTCTAGAAGCTCCCCTAGGGTTTTGCCCTAGGCTTGGCCGGCTGGGCCCTATGGGGCTTGTGCCCCTGTCCCAATGCGGCCAGGACACTCCCTCATAGGCCAATGCCCCCTCCCGGCAGGTGGGGCCACGTTGGTCCCCCTCCGGAAGGTTCTAGAAGCTTCCGGTACAATACCGATTAACCCGAAACAATTCCGAACTCCAAAAACCGCATTGACTTATATGAATATTATTCTCCGGACCATTCCGGAACCTCTCGTGACGTCCTGGATCTTATTTGAGACTCCGAACAAAAACTCATAAACCAATTATCCAATCTATCCTAGCGTCAAGACACGTTAAGTGTGTGACCCTTCGGGTTCGAGAATATGCAGACATGATCTTATATCAATAATCAACAGCGGGGTCTGGAAACCCATATTGACTCCCACACATTCATCGATGATCATATCGGATGAACCACGATGCCAGGATTCAATCAATACCATATATATATTCCCTTCGTCTCGCGATATTTTACTTGCCCGAGATTTGATCGTCGGTACCGTCATACCTAGTTCAATCTCGTTCACAGCAAGTACTTTACTCGTTCCGTAATCCGATATCACTTTGTGATTAACTCCTTAACCACATGCTTGCAAGCGGTGTTGATATCGATTCAAAGTGGGCCCAAGTATATCTCTCCGACTTGGGAGGGACAAATCCCATCTCGATACATACAACCCAATAGGTACTTTCCGATCACCTGAGAGACACCTTTATGATCACCCTCTCATAGGATGATGTTTGATGACCTCAAAGCTTTCTTCCGATACCACGGAGTTTTATTATCTCATGGTCTAAGGAATACAATATTTGACATAAGAAAAGCTTCGCAAAGATGAACACGATGACACGATCTAATTGCTCCGCTTAGTTTGGGTATGTCCATCATATCATTCTCCCAATGATATGATCTCATTATTAATCGACAACTCATGTGTATGGTTAGGAAACCTTAACCATCATTAATCAATGAGCTAGTCCATAGAGGCATACTAGGGACACGGTGTTGTTCACAAACCACACAAGTATTAAAGTTTCCGCTTAATACAATTCTAGCATGGAATATAAACTTTATCATGAACAAGAATTATAATAATAACATCTTTATTATTGCCACTAGGGCATAATTCCAACACCACCACCACAACACCGACGCCTCTCCATCAACCATCCATGTTTCCCCCATCCATGAGTGAGTAATCCCCCGCTGTAGGCTATGAGGATGGTAGGGATTGGATGAGATCTATCATGCAATCGAATAAGATTGTTAGGGCATGGTGCCTAGTATCTCTATTAGTGCTATTTGACTTTGTTGCAACTTGTTGTGCTTAATGCTTGTCACTAGGGCCCGAGTGCCATGATCTCAGATCTGAACATGTTATTGATTCATGATGATAGTATTGTTTGTGATCTTATCTGCAAGTTGTGTACACATATTATTGTACGAAACCAAAGGCCCCGAAGTGACAAAAATTGGGACAGCCGGAGGGGATGACTGTGATATGAGGATCACTTGTGTTCACGGAGTGTTAATGCTTTGCTCCGATACTCTATTAAAAGGAGTACCTTAATTGCCAATAGATTCCCTTGAGGCCCCGCTGCAACGGGCTGGCAGGACAAAAGATGTTGTGCAAGTTCTCATTGCGAGCATGTATGAATATATATGGAACACATGCCTTTGATTGTTTAGTACTTGGATGTTTTATCTTATTTATATACAAATTCCCTAGATCTTGAAGTTACATAAATAGTCTCGTCCATGCAACGCCCGTCCATCCATTCCTATGCCTACCGCACTCATATCGTACTGTTTGCTACTATTGTTACTACTGCCTTGGTTTTACTGCTGCTGTTACTTTGCTATTGCTACTACAAAACTATTGCTACTGATAAACTACTGCGAGAAAGATTATTTCTAGGTGCAGCTGAATTGACAACTCCGTTGTTAAGGCTTATAAGTATTCTTTGGCTCCCCTTTTGTCGAATCAATACATTAGGTTATACTATCCTCGAAGACTGTTGCGATCCCCTATACTTGTGGGTTATCAGGTATGTGTTCTCCAATTCTGTCCCGGTGAACATTTGTCGTCGTTCAAGCCCTTTTTTGACGTTTTCTTCTTCTTTTCTTTAGGGCAACGATTTACTTTGTAGATTGCAGCCGCTAACTTCTTCTGATTTACATCGACAACTCCTCGACCGCTTTCCTCACTCTAGTGGTGATCTAGAGGTCTAGAGGTGCACCGAGCTCGGTTCACGAGGTGTGTTGCGAGTTGATTGAAGAGGAAAAAAAGACAACAATACCCCAAGACCTTCGATGCTATTTTCAATTTGGGTAAGAGTGTTTTTGTAAAGGTTTGTTCTACTCGACATATACCCGTTGGCCTTCTCGTGAAAAAGCATATGAACCTATGCAATTGCGCCACTATATTGGGATATTGGCATGTGTACGTTTTGAGCGTTGACGAGACGTAGACCAAAGTGGGCCAACGTGGTAGCTATCGTAAGTCCGGTGTGTGGTGTTTAAGGTCACATACTCACATTCCGAGTGTGGATAATTCAATGGTCTGGTCCAAGCCTCCTTGAAGCAAATTGTTGATTACCTTTACTTTTAGGAGAAAGTTTCTCAACCAAAGACAGAGTATCAAAACAACTCATGAACTAGTACAATTAGTTAAGTGGAAAATATGCACTCTGCATTGTCTCTGCGGTTAGCAACACGTCGAGCTCCCCGAAGCCGACGTTAATGAAAATATAAATTAACCAATAAAGTCCACCCATTTCTGTTCCACGGAGAAAATTACGCACAAACAACCGACCGGTCAGACAAAATTACCAATATGTTGTTACAGTGTCACTATCTTCACTGTTACCCAGTCGACGCTGTCTGGCCATGAACATAATCGTAATCTACCGGCCAAGCCACGGCCTGGACCATTAGCAAAACCCCGTCGCCCTCTCTGTACGAGAAACCCCCACCATTGCCTGACAAATCGACGGCCAGGGTTTGTCCTAGCTAGCGGTGACTGTGAGCGCGACGTGCTAGTCTAAGCCGGAGAGTCTCTGGAGCCTGGACGTACAATGCACGACCGAGTAATTTTCCACTTTTTTGTTAGTGATGAAGAATATATTTTCCACTCATTAAGAGCCGGTATTGACTTGCCTTTGCGTAATCCAAGCCGGGTGCTGCGCTATGCGCACTGGCGGCCATTATAGCCAGATCGTGTACTACTACGCTGGCACGTGGGCCTAAACGCCCGGTCCGTTCCTTAGGCCCAGCTGTCAGTGAGGGAAGACCAGTTCGTGCGTGTGAAGTGTCTCGCACTCGCTGTGTGTGCTCGCCAGCTCCACCCCGAGTTGGGGAGTAGCAGCTACGATCGCCGAACTTCTACCAAACCCAACAACGACCAATCCACTCCACGTCTCCGCCCCCACCACTGCCCTGCCCACTCGCGCACCCGGAGACCGGGGTCATCTCCCCCCACTGATGCGCGCCGCCGATCTCACGCAGCAGCCCCCGCCCTCACCGCCGGCCGCACCCAGCCAGCCATGTACCCGACGCTGCCGAGCCCGAGCCACGGGACCGTCACGCTCAACTGCACCGACAACGCGGTGGACTGCCTCCCGCGCTGCCCGGGCGGCAACTGCGTCGACTACGCCGCGCCGCCACCGCCGCTGCCGCCGCTCCCGCGCGCCCCGGTCGCCGTCGACCGCCGCCTGCCCGTGCGCCTCCTCCTCACCGTCTCCATCCTCTCCGCCTTCCTCTTCCTCTCGCTCGCGCTCGCCACGCTCCTCCTCTATCGCCGCCGCCGCGTCCTGCGCCGGCGGAGGCGCTCGGCCACCGCCCCGCTGCCGCACGGCGAAGGGTTCGGTGACGACGGGGACGAGGAGGCGGGCGGCGGCGGCGGAGGCGGAGGGGTGGTGCACCACGTCTGGTACATCCGCACGGTGGGGCTCGACGAGGCCACCATCGCGTCCATAGCCGCCGTGGAGTACCGCGGGGTGGGGTCGGGCGGGGACTGCGCGGTGTGCCTCGGCGAGTTCAGCGACGGCGAGCTCGTCCGCCTCCTCCCGCGCTGCACGCACCCGTTCCACGCGCCCTGCATCGACACCTGGCTCCGCGCCCACGTCAGCTGCCCGATCTGCCGCTCCCCCGTCGTCGTTCCCTCCAACGTCCTTGCTACCGATGCCGAGACAGAGGATGCCGCGGCGGAAGAAGGCCAGGTGTTCGACGAAATGTCCCCGTCAGAATCACTGCCCGAGGATTCCGACGCCTCTTCGGACACTCAAAGCGAGGGCACCGAAGCTGCAGCAGAAGAGAGTGGAAGCGCGACGCCCAAGCCAATACGGCGCTCGGCCTCCATGGACTCACCATTATTCCTCATGCCCGTGCCTGAAGTTCAGGATGGTGCTGTGCAGTCCAGTCGCAAATTGCCGAGTGGCCGAGAGATGAAGATCATCAGGGTGAAGGACAAGGAGGCAGCAGGGACATCTTCATCATCTTGTCAGACAGGCAAGTCCCGGATTGGCAGGTCCATGTCAAGCAGTGGCCGGGCTTTCTTCTTCTCACGGAATGTTCGCTCTACTGGCACCGTGCTGCCGCTGTGAGTTGGTGTGATTTTGCTGTCAAGAGGGTGCAGCCTCAGCAAAGCCGGGAGCTGGTAATGTGTCTTGTGTCTGTTAATAGGAAGTGTATAGCAGAGAGCTGAAATGGTTTGGATAGAAAAACTTATCTGAAACCTGTGAGTTGACAAGAGTAATTAGCTCATGATAAGTATTTCTGGAGTCGACGTGCTTGTGTTAACTTGCACGCCCAAGTTTCCTTCACCATAATGTCAACTTGTCAAGCTTTGGCCAGGTGAATTTTGGGGAGGAAACTGAAGATTGGTTTCTTCATGTAATATTTATGTGTACCAATCTTGCAAAGAGTGGATCAGTGCCTGCCTCAATGTTAATTGTTTCCAGAAGGGGGTGATGCAAATGTACTACATTCAAGAATCTGTAGTTGGACCAACACTTGTTGATAGCTTACAAATATTGGTAGAGATGTGTTCAGTAGGGAACAGTGGATATCATTGGGCACTTGCCAAATATAAACTTGCACTAGTAACTGAATATCTTAAGAACTAGTTAGCAGCATTCTTATTTCCATGTGCTGTGACCTGATGTATACCAGTTTTTGCGTGTGAGCTCTTCTTGTTGGCAGGATATTCACGAACTTTAAAAGCGCAATGCTATTTTTTGCTCCTGTGGGAAGCTGCACCAGATTGAGGTACTTGATTTCTCTTGTCAGTCCATTCACTTTTTTTATGTTTGTACTTTTTCTTGAATACGCGCCAAACCTGCATTATTTTGTATTGTTTGAAGAACGCCAGGAAGGCGTAAAGGCTTACAAGGGTAAATCCGCAAAGCAGAAGAACCAAAGCCTATGCTAGCCAAGAGTCTAAAAGCTAACAAACGCATGTTGGTATTCCTTGGAACATGTGAAAAGGTTTGTATAGTTTACGAAGTTCGTCTGCAGTTTGACATAATGTGTATTGGGTACTGTTGCGTTGCAATATTTTGGGCTGTTGCCTACGTCAATGTTTATTATTTCCAAAAGGGGATGGTGTGAATGTAAACAAATCAAGAATCTGTAGTTTGGGGGGGACGACACCAAGCTCGAATAAAATAAAAATAAGAAAATATTGTGGATATTGCTAAAAAGAAAATAAACATTGTGGATATTTTGCTAGACTGTAGGTGTTGGGGGGATGACCCCAGTAGGGTGTCAAGTGGGATCCCACCTAAATCCCACTTCTAGTTCATTTGTCAAATTCTAGTGTAAATTTTGAGCAAAAATTTGCACTAGATTTTGAGAAATAAACTAGAAGTGGGATTTAGGCGGGATCCCACTTGACACCCTAGACCCCAGGTAGGGTCAAGCTAAGGTAAAAGGGCTAAAACTCGTATTTAGTTGCTAATAAAATCATATTTTGGTTAGGTTATGGTAAAAATATTTACAAAGTGATCAACGGGAAAAACTTGACAACAATTCAGAAATTCACTTTTGATCCTAAGAACATATGCTCCCTTTACTCAAAAAACATATTTCAATTTGTCAAAAAAATAAAAATAAAAATTCTCTGCGTACATCTTCATTCTATGTACACATGTAAAGTTTCAAGAAAAAACAATATTTCATGAATTTTGTTTTTGTAGCCTGTGTAAAAAAGACAAAGAAAATGCCTTGTGAAGAGCTTTTTTCAGCACCAAATTTTTTCTTTTTATACACCGGCCAAAACAAAAGTTGAGTTTCTGTGGAACGACTTTGTACACATATAGCACGTAGAGGTGAATGCATGAATTTTTCCCCATAAATTTTTAACGTTCCAAAATGCATTCAACATTTATTTTAAATAAAAGGGAGCAGATGCTCCTGGGTGTCAAAACGCCCCTCCCTATAAGTTATAATTAAACTTGATTGGTAAGTGGTTATATTTTCTCAGCATAAGTAAGTTTTGTGTGTGTATCATTTATTTTCTGTTTCAGCTAATGTATATGCCCATTTTTCTCTCAATAATCCTAATAACGGTGAATGCTAACAGAACTAGTCCCAAGCCCTGCTTCGACTACCAGGGACAGTCCCTACCCTGTTCGCATGTTTTCAATGGTTTCTGGAGTAACACCCTAAAATAAGAGAAGGCAACACAACCTATATTTATGTTTTTCTCTTACAACTATTCCGTGCTGAAGAATGTGCTAGATGGCTAGGTGCGTGTTTATTTTCTATATTTATCAGGGCCATACCTGAGACATTTGGGGCCCTGTGCGAAATCAAAACTTTGGCCTCAAGCGTAAAAGTAATTTAAGAAATTACATCCTGCCAAAAAAGAAAATCACGAAACTATTAGCTGAAATGTGCCATCCTTGTAGCATGTGGCTGTGGCATAAGGGGATGAAACGTGCGATCCTTGTAGCATCACGGTACTACGGTTTGATTTAAAAAGCGTTGTTTTGGGGAAATATATTAACTATAAAAAAAATGAGGAGAATCAAGATGGACTGTACACTAGGTGTTAATTTTGGCAATTAATTTGGTCCATTATGCGTGTGATCGGCAGTTTTTCAGTAAAGGTGAAATAGAGATATGAGGTGGGGATACTATATTTGACAATTAGATATTTTCAGCAAGTATTTTTTTTGTAATGTCTAAGCCTCACTAATTTCTTAAGTTTATAACACTACGTACTAGTTAAGAAAGGTGGGGGCTCCATGCAGCTGCTCCGCCTGCACAAGTCCAAAATGCATTTATAACACTACATTTTGGTGTTGGCATAGGTCATGCCTTTATTTCTTACCTTTATCTTCCCACATATTTTCATGCAGTGTGGCCTCTTTTCTTACTTTTATATGTCTATAACTTAATACACAGTAGATCACATGATAGAGGAATCTCACCCTCTTGTCAATCTCTCTCTCTGAAAACCATGGAAGCTGTTAATGTTTTATATCTTTCAGTCATTTGTGGTTGCGGCCTTTGCTTCCCTCTAGTGAATTCTTTCAGACTTCAGTTTGTTCTCAAAGATTAGGGAAGTTAAGCATATCTCATCCAATGTCCGAAGATACACCACTAGTATCATTCTTGATTACTGATTAGAAGCTTTGGTGAGGTTGTCAGCTTAGAAGTGTTGGTTAACTGGTATTTATGTACGAGAAATACCAAATGCCCTGAAGACATGTGTACACATAGCGTCTTCTCTGAAGGTTTCGTCCGAGTTTTTTCAAACGTTATCTTATGTGTGGGGCTAGCTTGATGAGAACGCCCTCTGAACCGAGTCAATGAGGGGCTGTTGTATCAAATGATCGCCTCGGACAAGTTTATCAGTCTACCGTTATCTACTATATATTATTTAATACAGAGTTGATTATAATTCTTCTGATACGCGTTATCGCTTCCACCAAGGTTCAGGTGCTCAACTGAGAACACAAAGGTTGTTCTATCAGAAATCTTTATATAAAGTCCGTATGAAGTCCCGGAACAGGTCCACAACATCTGTAGGTTGTTTTACTATAGCTCCCGCCGAGATGTGATCTATGCAATTGGGCTGGGAACTTGAGATTGGTTGTCTAGACTCACTACTGTATTAAGCTATGGTTATTCTACTAACTAATGACTGACAATCTGGCATGCCATGTCTGCTGTTACTTAATAGCAACTTTTGTCTTGGCGTACAACCTGTTTTGGCATATCTCGAGCCATGATGCTCTACTTACTTTGTCCCTATTGCTAAAAAGGTCTCTAAGCATATGGACCATTACTAATATATATATCGCCGCTGCGTCGTACAAATATACTGCAGCTTCAGGCGCCTTCAGCAACAAACTTCTTGAAAGTTATGATTCAGAATTCATGTACCCCCAAATTCCTTTGTTGATAAATGTAGCGAAGCACATCATTTTGTTCTGGAGCTAAAGCATAGAGGAAGTTTTTTGCATGGAAAAATATTTCTCAACCTGGATTGTAGACTTTCATTTGTCTTTTATTCCCATTGGCAACTTCTGAAAATTCTACTTGTGCTTTGAGTTGACTAAACATGCCCCCTTTCTCATCCTCTTTCTTCATTATTTTCTTCTCCTATTCCTATTCCCAGCCCCTTTAAGGGTGACTTCTTTTGGGCTTATGCTTATGCATAAGCCTGCTTATAGATTCTGGTGGGGAGAAACTACTGTGGGCAAAAGCTCTTAGAAACTGTCGAGAGACTTCTTTTGAGCTTATGCTATTTTGACTTATTAGCTACAATGAGTTGTGAGTTGTCTATTATACCCCTGTTTTGACATGGCATCATTTTTAGACAACACCATCACACAGCAAGAATCATCTACTAGCTAGCAGCAACTACTAGCATCACACAACAAGAATCCTCTACTGGCATATGCGAGAAAGCATCAGTCAAACATAATTTCGGGAAATTATAGCTGCTACATGGAGGTCGGAAACCGACGGCGGAGGGAGACCGGCGGGAGTGGGGGACGAAATCCACCGGGGATTGGAGCTGAAGGTATCAGGATGTGCAGCTCCGGCCAAAACTTGCGGGTGGGATCCGTCCTCCTCCGCCAAGATTGGGAGGTGGTGGCGGTAAGAGACCCGGCGGGATCGAGGAGGCTAGGCCTGGCGGAAGAATCGGCGATGGAGGAGGAGGTGGCAGGCGGAGGATTGGTGCAGGCGAAATGACGGCGGAGGAGACCGGCGGGAGTGGCAAAGGAGCGAGGAAGACCATCTAGGAGCTCACGGATCGGGAGGTGCAGCTCGGGCCAAAATGGGCGGGCGGGTGGGATCCGCCGTCCTGCCGGGATCGGGAGGTGGCGGTGGGGACGGCGGGAGTGGAGGTCGGGCAGAGCTGGCCGGCGCGCTATGGAGGACGGGCCTGTCGTGAGCGGGGGTTGGAGGCGCGAGGCGGGTCGTGGTGGACGGGGCACGCTCTATTTTTTTTTTTGGTTCCACTCGTTTTACGGTCTTTGGCGGTGGCGATTTGGTTGTAATAACGAGATCGAAATGTCTATTTTCGGGAACGTTTGCGTCCGAGCAGGCTCGGGAAACTGGTATCGACCAGTTTCTCTCCACTGTATGTAAATGGGCTTCTGGGGCGTTTTTCGGTGGGGAGAAATTGGACACTTCTTTTGTGCTTATACGGTGGAGGACCTATAAGCCACTCCAGAAGCCCAAAAGAAGTCACCCTAAGTGCAGTTGTTTATTACAAACCTAAAACATCTTATATTTCTAAACGGAGGGAGTAGAAACCAGGACAAATGAAATTGTGCATCTGTTAGATGTCTATTTTTTGTTTATTTGCTATTTGATTGGGTTACCGCTGCTGATATCCAGTTGTGCACATGCTACTTTGTTTGATGCATTGAGGGTAAGCTAGGCTGTACTTTTAAACTCACATACATAAATACAGTACATTTTGGTGTTGGCATAGGTCATGCCTTCTATTTGTTACCTTTATCTTCCAAACATATTTTCATGCGTGAGGCATTTTTCTTACTTCTATATATGTATGTATATATATATGTTTAACTTAATACACAGTAGATCACATGGTAGAGGAATCTCACCCTCTTGTCAATCTCTCTCTGAAAACCATGGAGGGTGTTAATGTTTTGTGTTCTTCAGTGAGTTGTGGCAGTGGCATCTGCTTCATCTAGCCATTTCTTTCAGACCTCAGTTATTCTCAAAGATTAAGCTGGACTGGCGGAACATGGAAGTTGAGCATATTTCATCCAATCTCTGTAGGCAAACTATCATCATTCTTGATTACTGATTAGAAGGTTTGGTGAGGTTGTCGGCTTAGAAGTGTTGGTTAACTGGCCTTTATGTACTTACGAGAAATACCAAAAATGCCCTGAAGACACGAGTACTCCTCGTAGCGTGTTTGCTTCTTTGGAGGTTTCATACGGGGTAAAGTTCTAGCACCGTTATCTTACCTGTGGTTAGTTTGACGAGACCGCCCTCTGAACTGAGTCAATGAGGGGCTGTTATTATCAAATGATCGCCTCGGACAAGTTTATTATTATTTTACCGTTATCTATATATTATTCAACACGAAGTTGGTTATAATTTTCCTGATACGCGTTATCGCTTCCACCAAGGTTCAGGTATTCAACCTGAGATAACACAAAGGTTGTTCTATCATAATAATTTTTATATGAACTCCTGGATCAGGTCCACAACAAAGGTGGCTGAGAACTTGAGATTGGTTGTCCAGGCTGACACTACTGTATCAAGCTATGGTTATTATTCTGCTAACAGATGGATAACAACAAATCTCGCTGTTGGGACTGGTTAATCAATGCGCAACTATGTACTACCTGTTTTGGCATATCTCCAGCCATGATGCTACCTATTTTTGTCCCTGTTGCTACAAAAAGGTCTCTAAGCATATGGGCCATCACTAATCTATACGCCGCTGCCTCGTACGAATTATACCACCTGTTGCCCCCCCTTGCTTGGACGCACACGTGTATGCATGCATTCACGGGCACATATCTATGCTCCATCCACGCTTTCTTTTTCTGTAGGAGACATGCAGACCATACAGTAGGAACTGTGAGTTGCACACCTTTTCCCAAACTCGAACTTTTGGACGGACGATCCGTCCACTGAGGCTGCTGTTTGTTTTTCTACCCTCAGGTAGTACGTGTGTGTCTCCAGTCTCCCACCTTTTACCGGGAGATCGATGATGTTTACTACGTACGTACATCGATCGGAGCAGGAACATCTCGGGGACGGAAGGCGACATGCCGCATGAGAGCGAGCGAGCATGTGTTTCGTCCTGTCGGTCGGTCGAATCGACCAGGGCGGAAACGAGGGTGTTGGCGCGAGCTCTTTCCCGTACTATTTGGTCAATCATGCCTGCATAGAAATGGTAAAAGGCTAGCTACTCGCGAGGTGAAGTGCATGCCTGATGCCCCCCTGTTCTAGAATCTTTTTTTTTCTTGGGTCAATGAGATGCATGGCCTGGCTTGTGTCCTGTGTCTTGCAGTTGGCCCTTCTCTTATCTCCTTGTCTTGGCATCGTTTTGCTTTTGCAGTGCCTGCCTGCCTGCTGCTGACTTGTGTTCGTGCCTCTGCGTTCGCTGCTTTCTCTGAAAGGCTATAAGCTCTTTTACAGAAACGGACTTGTTTTTTAGGGTACACTTGAAGTCTGAAGATATAGTGTTTGTTTGGAATGAAAGGGCGTTTATATATGCATGCCCCATGCATGCATTTCTTGTGGTGTTTTTGGCAGGAGATTCTGCTTCACGGGGAGCACAGAATCCACCGGACAAGGTTGAGGAACAGCACCTGATAATTGTGCCCGTCCTGTGGAAGGACACGGTAGGCCATCACAAGCAGGGAATGTCATCTGTCATGTCTACCATGCATGGCATGGAATTGTTCTCTTCCTCAAGCTTTCAAGTGGTTCGGAACCATGCAAATTTGCTTTTTGAACCGAAGAAGCATATTGCATATATCACACATAAACCTGGCTAGCAACCATGCATGCAACTATGGACAAATCCATCCATTTGATTCTTCACTGGGTACGATTGCTAGGCAGAGATAAACATTATTGTTTTGCATAAGAGCGAGTCACGTTACTTGCTACAACAACAACTAAAATTTTGCATATTGCATAATGTAAGATGGCTAGCTCCCTGCTAAGCTAGGTGGCACAGTACTCTTGCTCTTGTTGGATCCTCTCGACGATCTGGTGAGCCGCGGTGGCGATCTCGTCCACGGAGGTGAGTTGGCAGTCGTCTTCCACCTGACGAAAATGTACATCGTACGATCCCATCAGTATATAAGTTACTACTAAACAATGCAACGTTTTAGCTAGCTAGCTAGGTTTTGCCTGAGAGGTCTGTCCATTAAAGTAAGCAGGATGTGAGAATTCGGAGGCGTTCCAAGACAACGCAAAATACAAAGAGCGCGGAAACCTAGGCGCCAGCTTGCTTCAGACAGGGACGGTATGATATTGCTAACCCGATATAGACTCCTGTGTTTTTTTTAAGCCGAGACGAACACTGTAGAACGTTGGACCGAGAGCCGTATGCATGCACATCAGATTAGCTCGAGTTGTTTAGCTGTACGGACCTACGGGGAGAATAATACTATGTGTACCTTGAGGTTGAGCGAGTAGAGCACCATGTGGCTGCCGGCGGCGCTGGTCATGTTGAGGTGCAGCACGGTGAGCCGGTGGCCCTGCAGCGCCACCAGCAGCCGCAGCAGCTGCCTCGGCCGCCGCCGGGACAGCATCCGCAGGCTGGCGTGGCTCTCCACCATGGTCACCTCCACTTCGGCCACCGTCGACGGCTTTGATCCGGAAGAAGCTTCGGCCTCGGTGCTGGCGCCCTCGTCCGTCGTCGGAGGCGGCGGTGCTAGGTCAGGAGCGCTCATTGAGTACTGCGGGAAGGTGAAGAAGTTGGCGAACGGCGGTGGCGGTGCTTGTTCGCCGTCGTTGGCAGCGCGTTGCCGGGATTGCTTGTGCGATTCGAGGGATTGGAGCCGCTGCTCCAGCTCCTTGACGAAGTTGATCGCGCCTGCGACGATGGACGCCTGATCGCCCTGTATGCATACACAGCAACGACGACGCGGTCATGTAAGCAAAATGATGGGAGATATATAATACTAGCTTTGGGAATGGAAGAAGGCAATGATGGCATGGGTGTTGATGATGCACGTTACCCTTTGGGAGTAGGAGGGCGGCATGAGGGAGCGGAGCGAGGCGAGGTACTCGTTCATCTGCTTGCGGCGGTTGCGCTCGACGGCAATGTGGGTCATCCGCTGGCTCTCCACCTCCTCCGAGTTCTTGGCCGTCCTAGTTCGCCGTCGCTTCCTCCGCCCCGCCGCAGCCGGCGTCGCCGACACGGCATCGGCATCGGCCTCACCAACACCGCCCGCATCCATCTGCCCGTGACCGCCGGGCTGATTATTCCCCTGCGGCATGGCGGCAGTGGAGGCGGTGATATCGAGCTCCTGGAACCACCCATGTGGTGGCTGCATTGACGAACACGCGGCGGCGGCGGCTTCCCCCCAGTCCCCTCCGTCCAGACCCGCCAGACCAAACAGACTATTCCAAGCTCCTCCTCCTGCTCCTGCCATGGCGCAGCGACCGAAGAGACCAGCAGCAGCCCGGGAGAGCACCGCGGCCTCCAATGCCATGCCTTAGCTCCCGCCGCCACGATCTCTCTGCCGATCGACTCCCGAGAACCAAAAGCTACAAGCTAACTAGGTCTTGTCCATGGCAGCAGCAAGTTGCGGACGGTTGGTGTGGTTGCTTGTAATGGCCCCCAGCCCAGCCCCAGGTCGGGATGGACACGTGAAGGGGAAGGGAGCTAGCTAGCTCCTGCTCGGGAATCTGAATGGAATGGAGGTGGTGCGGTGGCGAGAGGGTGGAGCAGCGCCGTATATAGAGTAGGGATTTTGATGTGATGTGATGTGAGGGTTTGGAAGGTTGCTGATTTGCGCGTGATTAGGCCATGATTTGGTCGACTCGGAGACGGAGTGGGCCGTACTTCCGTCGCCAGAAAGGTCATCATGCGCGGCCTCATGGGGGCGACGGCCGGCCGGGAAACCACCACATGCGGATCCAACCGGGGAAAAAGGAAACTATAAAATGCATCGCCGTGAAGTACGTGCTTCATTTTTTTTTCTTGATCTGGACAAGACCATGAATCGGAACGAACGAACGTTATGGACCAATTTTTTTAAGAAACGCCCGTAGATCCCAGAGCATCAAAACTTTTTATGTCTACGTCGCTAATATCATTCTAATTTTCAATTGTAACCTAATTGTAATTTAAAAAAATTATACTAAATCAGCGATAAAAGTGACCACGTTATAGAAATCACGAAATAAATTCAATGACGAGACATAACAGTTTCGGGCGTGTAACAAATAGCAAATCCGGGTTTTTTACCACAGGGGTGATTTTTATATGGAAACCATCGATTCGCCTTTGTCGGCCTGTCAGTGCCGCTAGCTAGCGTAGCGGAGTAGCATCACTGCTTTGCTTGAGGCAGAGTGTCTGAACGCATAAACTGCTCCGACGCCACGACCGAGAGAGGCAGCCGGCCCGGCAGGCGAGAGCGAAGCAGTGTCGCCCTATTGCTGCCGCAGTCAGTGAAGTGAACCCAGCCTTCGCGCCTGATCATGCCACTGTTTCGCCTACCAGGGATATAGCTCCCTGCCATCCTCGGCCATTCTCTAAAAAAATGTATATGCTCGATGACCGATCGATGGCATATGCAGATCGCAGCAGCGGCAGTATCAGAGCAGCTATAGCCAGAGCATTGTTGCGTCCCGGAAGCTACTGATCATGGGCACTGCAGGGAAGGTGTGCGCCTTCTGTCTCCGTTTACAGTCTTACCCGTTCATCCGTTGTCCTCTTCTTGAAAATTATTACTAGCTCTGTTCTAAAATGTACGTCCGAAAATATGTGATTTAGATTTGTCTAAATTCACATATATCTAAACAGTCTTTAGTGTATATATGTAGGTACATCTGAATCTAGAGACAAAGTCAAGCCACTTGTTTATGAACGGAGGGAGTAATAATATTTTGACAGGCTATAACTGGGGTAGTACCTCTTGTTTGTTCTCCGTTGTGCGATGAGGAGTGATATGAGCGCCGGGACAAGAGCGAACAGTAGTGTGGAATCCCGATGTGGATTAGAGCTAGCTACTCATGCTTTGGTCTAGCCCTACTGTGTCTCAGCATGCGGAATCCAGAGATCAGCAATGTGCATGATATGTTTCTCCTTCCAGCTCACATGCATGTTCTTTTTAGTACTCAGAGTAATCTTTGACGGACTAGGACACGGGGTGGTCAGACATGTGACAAAGTGTGAGAGGGTGTTTGAAACAGAGTTGGCGAGTATACCAAGCTCAAAGCGGTGACTAGATCTATTAGGTTTCAGGAGATGAACGGTAGTTCACAATGACCAAATCGAGAACATGTAGAATGTCAAAAGCTTGGAGATGAACGGGAGTTTAGACAATTTATGAAAAATCCTTAGGAACCTTCGAAGGTCATTTTGAAGCTTAGGAATAGGGTTGTCGAGAAACAATTTATCCATGTCTTATGAAAAATCCTTATAAATGTAGAAACAATTTATCCATATGCCTTATAAATTTATGAAAAAAATCCTTAAAAATCTATAAAAAAAATTATCCATGCCTTACAAATTTCTGAAAAATCCTTAAAAAACTAGAAACATTTTATCCATGCCTTCTAAATTTATGAAAGATCATTAAAAATCTAGAAACTATTTATCCATCCAAATATCATTAAAAATCTAGAAACAATTTATCCATGCCTTATAAGTTTATGAGAAATCATAAAAAAACTAGAAAAAATTATCCATCCATTATAAAATTATGAAAAATCATTAAAAAAACTAGAAACAATTTATACATGCCTTATAAGTTTATGAAAAATCATTAAAAATCTAGCAAAAATTCCATGCCTTATAAATTTATGGATGAATCCTTAGAAATCTAGAAACATTTTATCCATGCCTTATAAATTAATGGAAATATCAATAACAATATAAAAATTTTATGCATGTCTTATAAATAAATGAAAAAATTCATCAAACAATTTGGAAATGGTTCGACACATTTAGCAAAAGCAACAATTAAGTGACAAAGGTTCGAACTTAGATTTAGCACAACAACACAAATTGTTCAGCACTTCAAATACATTACAGGTTCAAACATACTTCAAGTAGCATAGGAATAAAGCTAAATATGCCAACAACTAGTTCAACATTACTATATACCAACACTACAAATCCCTCATCACATATTTCCTAGATCTTCTTCACCTTATCCCTTTTACCATTAGTTGCTTTCAGCAGATCGTAGAGAATGTACTCAACTTTTTTATTTTCCTCCCTCAAAGCATCCCTTTCATCATCAAGTTTTTTTCTTTTCTTCTTTCATAACATCCCTTTCATCATCCCATATATTATGCTTGTCCTTCATCACCTCTGCCTGAGAGCTATGCACTTGCTTCAACATTGCTTGTTCATCCATCAACTTATCCCTCTTCTCCTCCATTTCAACCAAATCATCCTTAAGTATGCCCTCCATTCTCTTATTGTCTTCCACCATCTTGGCCAAGTTTTCTCTATCATTGCCTTCTTAGCTTCACTCATGAATGTGTTGACCTTACTAACCAGACATGAGTAGTTTTTCTACAACTTGTTCTTCTCTTCAACTAGCTCCTGCATCAGCTTAGCATTCTCAAGAGTCTCATCTATTCTTATTTTGCTGCTCTCCTCATACAGGGCATATAGTTTTGCAAGTGCATTTTGTAGTGGTTCTGGACAATCTTCATTATACTAGGACACAAAGCCACAATTTATGGCTCCCTAAAAAAAATAAAAAGGTAAGGATGAGGCTACCGGTTTGAAGCAATGCAATCAGAGCACTACACTAAATTTGACTAAAACTAGATGATTTTGTCAAATGCAGTACTGAATTTAAATCAGGTTCCAGAGCCCAACCACACCATATTGAAGTTAAAAGACTACACCTGCATTTAAATACTACAACCCACTTGACTGAATTATCCTGAACTACACAGTATAGTGAACCAAATCAAAACTCCAAATACAAAAAATAACTTACATTTTTAACCGAGCATAGGTAATTGCTTCCAGTGTAAATCCCCTTAAAAGCCACGCTTTTGGTAAGCCCTAGCTGGTGCACGCGACAAACCACTCCAGAGTGTTCTGCTAAGCCCGCAAATGTGATGTCCACATTTGTACCTGAGGCATAATCAAAGTTGATGATGTCCTAATCAACCATCAATTCAAAGAAAATCTAGGTAAATCTTGCTAACCGAGCTAAATCGACAAAATAGAAAAGGTTTCGAAAGTCTCAGATCGAAAACCCTAGCCAAAGATTGAGATGCTTCACTACAACATAGAGCTTGGACGCTTATAGACGCCGAGGCACAGCCTTAGTCGCCGCGATCGCGCTTACGTGGCAAAAAATCCGCCAAGGATAACTGCTTCGGGAATTGTGCAACGGCGACAAATTTTTTGGCGTGGCACAACGTGATCCGCCGATCTAGCGCTTCCGCAACAGCAAGGCGATACGCCATGGCCCATGTAGGGAAGCGCTATGTACATGTTGTGGCAGCTGTGAGACTACAACATAACGAGAATGCCTCGTAGTGTCTCTGTCAGCGCATGCTTTATGGCAATTTTGCAATTTGGCCCCTATTAAATACATAATGTCTATATTACATCTCAACCCAAGAAACAACATAATAAAAAACTCATAACACACATAATGCAACTTCAACTGAATTAATATGAGCATTCATTATATACATACATTACATCTCAACCCAACAAGTTCACAGCTCACAGAAGTGAAGGAGATATGCCATAAAGGAAAATAATAAAGTGTTCTATTTGATATATCTCTTTTATGTTCATAATACATTTCATGTCGTGCTATAACAATTTTAATATGAAATATTAATATATGTGTGGTATGTAAACAAACCTTCCTCTAGTTACCTCTAGCGAACTAGCTCAATGGTTAACCGGTTGATCTAGAGTTTCGAGATCATGGGCATTTATGCCAATTGAAAATAAGGTCATATCATTAGTTGAACGATGTGATATACACACATCCAAATTTATATCATAATGTGATGTCGTTACAAAACGTTCAACATTGATGATAACATAGAAACCTCGCAACGTAATCCTTTGAATATGAGATAATACATAATTTTCGTTACTGGAGGGGGCCTTGCTAGTATCAAGTATCAAGTTGTAAAAGGGTGATCAAAGAGGTACAATCAGGTTTTTCGAAGGGACGTGTTGAGGAGTATGTATGAAGACCAGGATTTGCCAATCCAATTAACAGATAGATACACGTGGCCAACTCGGTGACGTTGCATTAACAAAGTTTGCAAGCGTATTACTAGATCATGGATTGCAACAACACGGGAATGAGTAAACGAGTTCATCGGTAATGAGATTGAACTAGGTATGGAGATAACAAAGATAAAATCTCGGATGAAATAGGTATCGAGTGGCAAAGGGAGTGGGACGCGACGTTGAAGGTTCAAGCGACGAGATTCGTGAAATGTGTAGGGGTTCGTAGCATGGAAAACAAAAAATTCTACCGCATGCAAACAAACAAGCCAAGATCTATCTACTAGATTGTAGCAACGAGTCGATTAGAGTACTCACCCTCTAAGATTCCAAAGCGGTTAACGAGAGCAGATTCTCGTGGGTGATGTAGTCGTACACTTGCCGATCTCAAGATCGCGTAGACGATCCTTCCTGCGTTAAATGGCGCTTCATGCAATCGGTCACGTTGGTACTCTATGAAGACCTTCCACTCCCTTGTTCCAGTAGGCAGCAGAGGTTGTAGTTCTCCCCTCGCGATTCCGGCAGCACGACAACATGGTGTCGGAAGTAGAGGGAAGATCCCGCAGGGTTTCGCCTAAGTCGGTGCGAGTTATGGTGGATCTAGGGTTTCCCGGTGATCTAGGGTTTAGAAGACCGGGAGGAGGAGGAGGTGTCGGTGGCGGCGACGGGCCGACGACGGTGCAAGGAGGCGGCGAGCGGCGGCTTGGCGGCGGCGGCACGGGTGTGGGAGGGCTAGGGCTTTTTTGGGGGCAACCCTCCCCCTCTATTTATGAGATGGGGGAAGCCTAGGGATGGATGGATTTGAATCCAAACCCAAACCCAAGTTGGATTGAGAGAAGGACTCTCTCCTTCTTCCACTAGGAAACCATTGTTCCAGTTTGACTTTTCAAACTTCCCGTTTGACTTTCAAATTAGAGCTTTAATTCTCTCTTGCAAATGCCCAAACCAAGTGACCTAGGATATGATCCAATCATTCCACTTATCCATGACACATTCATGGTCCATTCCCCTTCCGATCCGGTTAACCTTCTAGACCCTTCTAGAACCTCTCCGATGAAAACATCGGAATATTTCCCGAACTCCGGAATCGGACTTTCCTTATATGAATCTTATTCTCCGGACCATTCTGGATCTCCTCGTGATATCCCGGATCCCATCCGAGACTCCGAACAACATTCGGTATCCCTACTAACATTCCATATCTACTAAACAACATTGAATCCTTAAGTGTGTCTCCCTACGGTTCGTGAATTATGCGGACATGACCGAGACACTTCTCCAATCAATAACCAAGAGAGGAATCTGGAAATTCATATGGCTCCCACATATTTCTACGATTACTTTGCGATCGAATGAACCACTTACATACGATACCAATTTCCCTTTGTTTCACGATAGTTTACTCATCCGAGGTTTTGATCATCGGTATCTCTGCATACCTAGTTCAACCTCGTTACCGATAAGTACTCTTTTTCTCGTTCCCGTGATATGTGATCCCTTGTGATCCAGTCACATGCTTGCAAGCCAATTGGATGACATTCCACCGAGAGGGCCCACAGTATATCTATCCGTCGTATGGATGGACAAATCCCACTCTTGATCCATGTGCCTCAACACATATTTTCCGAACACTCAATGCCACCTTTATAGCCACCCAGTTAATGTGTGGTGTTTGATGTCATCAAAGCATCCTTCTAGTGATGGTGATTAGCATGATCTCATGGTCGAAGGAATTAGGTTACTATGTATCAGAAAGCTTATAGCAAATGAACTATTGAAATGACTTGATCTTTATGCTACGCTTATCTATAGGAGTATGTCCATCATACCATTCTCGTAATGATATGATCGTGTTGTTAACAACATCTCAATGTTCATGATCGGGGAAACCACGATCATATATTAAGCAACAAGCTAGTATTTCAAAGAGGCTTTACTAGGGACTCTAATTCAGTTTACAAATCACACAAGTATTAATGTTTCCGGTTAATACTGTTATAGCATGAATGTAAACATTTATCATAAACACAAAGATATAATAATAACCACTTTTATTATTGCCTCTAGGGCATATCTCCAACAGTATCCCACTTGCACTAGAGTCAACTAATCTAGATTACATGGTAATATACCGAACACCCATGGCGGTTTGGTGTTGGTCATGTTTTGCCCTCGGGATAGGTTTAGTCAACGGATCCGCCACATTTAGATATGTGTGTACTTTGCAAATCTTTATGTCACCATCTTGGATATGCTCTTGAATAGCGTGAAAACATAGCTTGATGTGCTTCAGCTTCTTGTGTGACCTTGGTTCTTGCGCATTGGCTATGGTGCCCATGTTATCACAGTAGATATACATTGGGTCCAGCGCACTTGGAACCACACCGAGCTCTGTAATGAACTCCTTCATCCATATCGCCTCTTGTGAAGCCTTTGAAGCAGCTATGTATTCCGATTCAGTTGAAGATCTCGCCACAACTCTTTGCTTTGCACTCCTCCAGCTAACTGCTACACCATTCAAAGTAAATATGTATCCAGATTGAGATTTAGAATCATCCGGATCGGTGTTCCAACTAGCATCGGTGTAACCATTAACAACGAGTTGTTCATCACCTCCATAAGAAAGAACCATATCCTTAGTTCTTCTCAAGCACTTAAGGATGTTTTTGACCGCTGTCCAATGATCCACTCCTGGATCACTTTGATATCTGCTAGTCAAACTAACAACATATGCAATGTCGGGTCTAGTACATAGCATGCCATACATAAGAGATCCTATGGCTGAGGCATAGGGAGTCTTACTCATCTTTTCTCTATCTTCTGCTGTTGCAGGACTTTGAGTTTTACTCAAGGTCGTATTGGGAAACATGGGCAAGAACCCTTTCTTGCTATATTCCGTTCCAAACCTCTTTAAAACTTAGTCCAAATATGTACTCTATGACAATGATATTAGGCGTATCGATCTATCTCTATAAATCTTTATGCCTAATATGTAAGCTGCTTCGCCAAGACCTTTCAGGTCTACATCATTCCCAATCAACAATATGTCATCTACATATAGTATTAAGAATGCTACAGAGCTCCCACTCACTTTCTTGTAAATACAAGCTTCTCCATAAGTTTGTATAAAACCAAAGCTTTTGATTACCTTATCAAAACGTTGATTCCAACTTCGGGATGCTTGCTTCAATCCATATATGGACCGTTGAAGTTTGCATACACTGTTAGCATATTTTGGATCGACAAAATCTTTGGGTTGCATTATATACAACTCTTCATCAATGTCTCCATTGAGTAACGCCGTTTTGACATCCATCTGCCATATCTCACAATCATAATATGCAACGGTTGCTAACATAATCCTCACAGACTTTAGCTTCACTACTGGTGAGAAAGTCTCATCATAGTCAACTCCTTGAATTTGTCGAAACCCTTTTGCGATAAGTCGAGCTTTATAGACAGTTACATTACCATCAGCATCTGTTTTCTTCTTGAAGATCCATTTGTTCTCGACAGCCTTCTGGCCATCCGGTAAGTCCACCAAAGTCCATACTTCGTTTTCATACATGGATCCAATCTCGGATTTCATGGATTCTTGCCATTTATTGGAATCTGGGCTCATCATCGCTTCCTCATATGTGGCAGGGTCATCGGTGTTGACCACCAACATGACACTCATAACAGGATAATACCAATCAGGAGTGGTACGAGTTCTCGTTGATCTGCGAGGTTCCATAGTAACTTCAACCAAAGTTTCATGTTCAACATCACTAGCTTCCTCTCTTATTGGTGTAGGCGCCACAGGAACTACTTCCGGTGTTGCACTACTCGCAAGTTCGAGAGAAGGTTCAATAACCTCGTCTAGTTCTACTTTCCTTCCAGTCACTTCTTTCGAGAGAAACTCCTTCTCTAGAAAGGATCCATTCTTGGCAATGAAGATTTTGCCCTCGGATATATGATAGAAGGTATACCCAATAGTTGCCTTCGGGTATCCTAATAAGATGCATTTTTCCACTTTGGGTTCAAGCTTGTCGGGCTGTAACTTCTTTACATAAGCTTCGCAACCCCAAACTTTAAGGAACGACAATTTAGGTTTCTTCCCAAACCATAATTCATACGGTGTCGTTTCAACGGATTTAGATGGTGCCCTATTTAAAGTGAATGCGGCTGTTTCTAATGCATAACCCCAAAACGATAGCGGTAAATCTGTAAGTGACATCATAGAACGAACCATATCTAAGAGAGTTCGATTACGACGTTCGGACACACCATTACGTTGTGGTGTTCCGGGGGTGTCAATTGTGAAAGTATTCCGCATTTCTTCAAATGCTCGCCAAACTCGTAACTTAGATATTCACCTCCACGATCCGATCGTAGAAATTTAATCTTCTTGTTATGTTGATTCTCTACCTCACTTTGAAATTCCTTAAACTTCTCGAAAGTTTCGGACTTATGTTTCATGAAATATATATACCAATATCTACACAAATCATCAGTGAAGGTAAGAACATAACGATAACCACCGCGCGATGCTACACTCATTGGGCCACACACATCGGTATGTATGATTTCCAATAAGTCCGTAGCTCGCTCCATCATACCAGAAAATGGAGTCTTGGTTATTTTACCCATCAGACATGCTTCGCATCTTTCAAGTGATTCAAAATCAAGTGATTCAAGAAGTCCATCAGAATGGAGTTTCTTCATACGCTTCACTCCAATGTGACCAAGACGATAGTGCCACATATAGGTCGAGTTATCACTCAATTTCAAACGTTTAGCTTCAATGTTATTAATGTGTGTATTACCACAATCGATATTCAATAAGAATAGACCATCTATCAAAGGTGCATGTGCATAAAACATATTACTCATATAAATCGAACAACCATTATTCTTGGACTTAAACAAGTAACCGTCTCGCAATAAACATGATCCGGATATAATGTTCATGCTCAACGCAGGCACCAAATAACAATTATTTAAGTATTAAACTAATCCCGATGGTAGATGAAGAGGTAGCGTGCCGACCGCGGTCACATCAACCTTTGATCCATTTCCAACGCGCATCGTCACCTCGTTCTTCGCTAGCTTCCGTTTATTCGCAAAGAATCGCTTTGAGTTACAAATATGAGAAACTGAACCAGTATCAAATATCCAGGCACTACTACGAGTACTAGTGAGATACACATCAATAACATGTATATCGGATATACCTTTCTTCTTGATGTTGCCGTTCTTCAAATCCGCCAAGTACTTAGGGCAATTCTGCTTCCAGTGACCTTCTCCCTTGCAGTAAAAGTACTCAGTATCAGGCTTAGGCCCAGCCTTGGTCTTCTTCGCCGGCGTGGTAACTTTCTTACCGCCCTTCTTGAAGTTTCCCTTTTTCTTAGACTTGCCTTGCTTTTTGAATTTGGTGGTCTTATTGACCAACAACACTTGGTGCTCTTTATTGATCTCCACTTCTGCAGACTTTAACATGGAGAAGAGTTCGGGCAACGACTTGTCCATGTTTTGCATATTGTAGTTCATCACAAAGTTCTTGTAACTTGGTGGTAGTGATTAGAGGACACGGTGAATCCCCAAAGCATTAGGAATCACTATACCTAAGCTTTGAAGCTTGCTTGCGTGTCCAAACATCTTAAGCACGTGCTCACTAACGAAGCTGCCCTCTTCCATCTTGCAGTTAAAGAACTTTTCAGAAGCCTCATAACTCTCAACTGCCGCGTGAGCCTCAAATATCATTTTGAGTTCACGGACAATATCATGTGGGTCATGGTTCTCAAACCTTTTCTGAAGCTCCGATTCCAAACCTTACAAGATAGCACATCGAATCTGGAGTACCGATTCTTCCGAGCGAGGAAAACATTCTTTACCTCATCGATAGCATCACCGCAGCGGGTCACCCAATGTGCATCCATCACATAGGTCAAATTACCAGCATTGAGGACAATCCTCAAATTGCGGAACCAATCCGCAAAGTTGCTTCCATTGTTTTTCAACTTTTCTTTCTCTAGGAACGCATTAAAATTGATGGTAGGGGCCGCCATTGATCTACAACATATTTTCAATAGTTTAGACTAAGTTTATGACAAATTGAGTTCTAATTAATAGTTAAATTAATCTAGGTGAACTCCCACTCAAAACAATATCCCTCACATTGCTTTAGTGATTACACGAACCAAATCCACCACATCAAAACCGATCATCACGAGAGTTGATGTAACTTCAATGGCGAACAATCAACATGTTCATCATATCTGCTATATGACTCATGCTTTACCTTTCGGTGATCCGTGTTCCGAGACCATGTCTGTACATGCTAGGCTCGTCAAGATCAAACCTTAGCTTCCGCACGAGCAAATCTGGCTTGCCCATGTTGTATACACTCGCAGAATCTAACACACCCGATCATCACGTGGTGCTTCGAAACAACGAGCTTTAGCAACGGTGCTTACTAAGGATGAACACTTTATAACTTGAAATTTTTGTGCTTGAGGGATCATCTTATAATGCTACCATCATGAACTAAGCAATACAAGATGCATAAAGGATTAACATCACATGCAATTCATAATATGTGATATGATATGGCTGTTCTTCTTGTGCTTCCGATCTCCATCTTCAAGCACGAACATGTTCTCCATCATCACCGGTATGGCATCAAGGTCAATGGCGCCGCTTCATGGTTGTCGTCCACCAGCATAAACTATTACAACTACCTTGAATAGACACGCATGTCTTAACGGAATTAAAAGACAACCATATGGCTCCTGCCGGTTGCCGACTTACAATAAGGAACATTGCATACATCATATATAATCACAATCATGGCCATATCACATCACATCACACCCCTGCAAAACAAAGTTAGACGCCTCTAATTTTCTTTGCATATTTTACGTGGTTTGGGGCTTTCAATAAGTGTCATTCTAACTTACAAACAAGAACCACAATGTTGATGTTTGAACTATCAAGTGCCCGTTGTAAATTGAATCTATACTATGATGGGAGAGACAGACACTCGCAAAGCCACTTATGCAATACAAGTTGCATGTTGAGCATGGAGCAAGTCTCATGAACGATGTCATGTAAGGTTAGCCCAGGCCGCTTCATACCATCATACCGCAAGATTCAAAGTACACAAAAAGCAATTGATAATAAAAGCACCACCGCCCACAATGACCATTGTGTTCTACTCGTGCAACAGATCTACATATAGACACGGCTCTGATACCACTGTAGGGTTCGTAGCATGGAAAACAAAAAAATCTACCGCATGCAAACAAACAAGCCAAGATATATCTACTAGATTGTAGCAACGAGTCAATTAGATTACTCACTCTCGAAGATTCCAAAGTGGTTAACGAGAGCAGATTCTCGTGGGTGATATAGTCGTACACTTGCCGATCTCAAAATCGCGTAGACGATCCTTCCGGCGCTGCGTTCCGGCAGTGCTTCTGCTGTCGGTCACACGTTCGGTACTCAATAAAGACCTTCCTCTCCCTTGTTCCAGCAGGCAACGGAGGTTGTAGTTCTCCCCTCACGATTCCGGCAGCACGACGGCGTGGTGTCGGAAGTAGAGGGAAGATCCAGCAGGGCTTCGCCTAAGACGGTGCGAGTTATGGTGGATCTAGGGTTTCCCGGTGATCTAGGGTTTAGAATACCGGGAGGAGGAGGAGGTGTAGGTGGCGACTAGGGCGGCGACGACGGGCCGGCGGCTTGGTGGCGGCTTGGCGGCGCGGGTGTGGGAGGGCTAGGGCTTTTTTGGGGGCAGCCCTCCCCCTCTATTTATGAGAAGGGGGGCAGCCTTGGGAGGGGTGGGTTTGAATCCAAACCCAAACCCAAGTTGGATTGAGAGAAGGACTCTCTCCTTCTTCCACTAGGAAACCATTGTTCCAGTTTGACTTTTCAAACTTCCCGTTTGACTTTCAATTTAGAGCTTTAATTCCCTCTTGCAAATGCCCAAACCAAGTGACCTAGGATATGATCCAATCATTCCACTTATCCATGACACATTCCTGTTCCATTCCCCTTCCGTTCCGGTGAACCTTCTAGACCCTTCTAAAACCTCTCCGATGAAAACATCGGAATCTTTCCCGAACTCCGAAATCGGACCTTCCTTATATGAATCTTATTCTCCAGACCATTCCGGATCTCCTCGTGATATCTCGGATCCCATACAAGACTCCGAACAACATTCGGTATCCCTACTAACATTCCATATCTACTAAACAACATCGAATCCTTAAGTGTATGTCCCTACGGTTCGTGAATTATGCGGACATGAACGAGACACTTCTCTAATCAATAACCAAGAGAGGAATCTGGAAATTCATATGGCTCCCACATATTTCTACGATTACTTTGCGATCGAATGAACCACTTACATACGATACCAATTTCCCTTTGTCTCATGATAGTTTACTCATCCGAGATTTTGATCATCGGTATCTCTGCATACCTAGTTCAACCTCGTTACCGATAAGTACTCTTTTCTCGTTCCCGTGATATGTGATCCCTTGTGAGCCAGTCACATGCTTGCAAGCCAATTGGATGACATTCCACCGAGAGGGCCCAGAGTATATCTATCCATCATATGGATGGACAAATCCCACTCTTGATCCATGTGCCTCAACACATACTTTCTGAACACTCAATGCCACCTTTATAGCCACCCAGTTATGGTGTGGTGTTTGATGTCATCAAAGCATCCTTCCGGTGATGGTGATTAGCATGATCTCATGTTCAAAGGAATTAGGTTACTATGTATCAGAAAGCTTTTATCAAATGAACTATTGAAATGACTTGATCTTTATGCTACGCTTATCTATAGGAGTATGTCCATCATACCATTCTCCTAATGATATGATCTTGTTGTTAACAACATCTCAATGTTCATGATTGGGGAAACCACGATCATCTATTAACCAACAAGCTAGTATTACAAAGAGGCTTTACTAGGGACTCTAATTCAGTTTACAAATCACACAAGTATTAATGTTTCCGGTTAATACTGTTATAGCATGAATGTAAACATTTATCATAAACACAAAGATATAATAATAACCACTTTTATTATTGCATCTAGGGAATATATCCAACAAAATGCCCTGGGATCATTATGGGCATCCAGGTCCCGCTGATGATCATTGATACGAGAGGGGTCTCGGTCATGTACGGAGTGTTTCTGGACCGAAGGGTGGCACAATTAAGGTAAGGACGCATAGGGATTGATCCAGCACCGCAAGACAAATGAGAGAGAGAAACCAGAAAAGTTCAATGTTGGACCCGACGTAGATCGGAGGGGTCCGAAAGGAGTTCCAGAGTGAAAAAGATAATAATATATCTATTTTATATTAATTAATGCAATTAATAATAAAACATATTAATTTATTATATTTTTGAAAGTCAGCCCATGCCTAATGAGCCTCACCTAGAGGGGAGGCCCAAGAGGGGAAAGGCTCCAAGGGAGGAGGGGCTTGACGCCCTAGCCCTACTGGGTTCCCCGCCTAGGGCCCACCTAGAGCCGATGATGCCCTATGGTGGCCGACGGGTGTGGGGGCATTAGTCCCATACCCTTGCCCCTTGGGAGATGGCCCTCTCCTCCTACTATAAATAAAGGGGCACCCTCTCCCCTTTGAGGCATCCTATTCTCTCTCTCTCTCTCTCATTTTCTTTAGAGATTTCTTCTGCAAAATTGGAGAGAACTTTGAGGGACTTGGTTTCTCCATCTCTGCACTATCGTTGTGCGATATTTAGTCCGCTGCTCGCCTGGATTGGAGCCCAAGAGACGTCGCCAACACCGGAGGTGTGTAGAACTTCGAAAGCACTACACTTAGGGTGCTAGGAGGTCGGATCTTGGAGCGAGGAGCTGTTCGTCTTCATCAACACATGACTACCCGCATATGGCGTATCACGATCTTCAAGGTATAAATATTGTTTCCCTCTCCATTACTTATGTCTACATAGAATAAAGCTTGATTATTGTGTTCGCGTAGTTAGAATTGTTTTGTTTTCTGCTACGAAACCCTTCAAAAAGATGCTACTAATTCCAACAAGTTCAAACCATTATAAAAGATGCACCGACACGATCATAGAGCCTGCTTTGACTGCAAACTGGAAGGCATAAACATCACCTTCCTGGAGATTGTGTTGGCGAATGTATTCTCCCTAGTTGAATCTAAAACTGACAGTAGTTTTATTTCCACACGACTTCGTTTGAACGGTTTCTCCAGATATGTAAGGCATAATATACTTCCTAGCGAAACTGGATGATAAATACTATACATGAAAGACATGAATAGTTTAGATTACTAGGCATGGTTGGAGTTTAAGAGAATTACAGTACCATATAGGGAAGAGAATTACCATATTTCTTTTGCATTCTATGGTTTTCTTGAGGGTGCAAACAATTCGCTTCAGATTCTTTCGTCTTGAGCTGGCCATGTCCACTTTATTTCCAAACCTATATCGAAGGGAGTATTTCTCTAGTGATAGAATATTGGGACTTGAAACACCAAGTGAAAGAATATTGGTCATGTTAACTTCATTGCGAAACCAATATCGAAGAGTGTATATTTTCATTGTTAGATGTGTCTTGTATTGATAATGATGTATAAGGAGAGCAATTTTACCTCACATGGAGAGGCCACAGGCTATTGAGACCTTGGAACTTTGTTACCGTTGTTGTTCACCATAGAAATTAAGACAATTTGACTTCACTTCTTACTACCATAAATAAAACAATAATATACTAAGAAATCATAATGCATGAGTATAAACAATGACAGTTGGAGAGACTCGGGACATACTAATATGCGGCCGGGGACAGCTCTGCCACGCAGGAAGGTGCGGTCCGGCGTGGCGCAGGAAGTGAGCGCGGCCGGGGTCAGCGCCGCTGCGGAGGACGGTGGGGTCCGGCGTGGCACAGGAGGTGAGCACGGTCGGGGTCATCGCCGCCGCGAAGAATGGTGCGGTATGGCACGACGTAGAGGTTAGCGTGGCCGGGGTCAGTGCCGCCGTGGCGGACGATGCGGTCTGGCGTGACGTAGAGGTCAATGCGGCAGGGCGAGCACTTCCGTGGAGCTAGGGCTAGGGTTAGGGTTGGTAGGGTGGGAGATTTTTTCGGATAAGGATGGGAGCGACCTGTGTGGACCCAAGGGGAAAGAACTTGTATGATTCTTCAAAAACGCTAACCTTTGCCTTATCGATTTTTTGACAAGTCAAACGTGTCGCATATTTCACAACATTCTGTTTGATAAACATCCGTATTGATTAGCAAACCAACAAAAAAACACAAAAAAGAGGAAATAATAATTTGCATATATGGGAAGATATCAGTACACATGCATGTGTGCATGAGTCGTGGCATTGCAAGATCCAAAATAAAGAAGCCACCAAAAGAACACTATAGATTACTCGATCTACTACAAGATTAATTAGTACTAAGCACTAATACTAGCAACATAATCAACTCTAACTCTAATTACATCTATCAGCAAGATCGTCCAACTTGTTTATAATGGCTTGCACCCTGCTAGCCAATCTAGCGTACCGCTTCCTCACCGCTGCAACACGATCATTTACTGATTATGCAATTTCCTGATTGCAAGTTCCATGTGTACCTCGTACGCGACCTGCCTTATTCGTTCTTTGTAATCCATCTCGTCCCACCAGAGTTAACACAATGACTGTTGGAGGTGGATTGGGTGCTCTGGATCAACCTATTGCACCCAACGGCACAAAGCTGCACCCCGACGACGGCATGAGAGGAACTTGCGGCCTCTGTCCTCTACGAATTTTTTGTCATAGGCCACGTATCGCCAGGAGATTACTTGGTTAGGGTATTGACAGAACACGAGTTCACATCGTGTTCCCTGTGCCATTGCAGGTCATGGATTGAAGGGAATATGCCCTGAGAGGCAATAATAAATTGTTTATTATGTGTATTCCAAGTATATGATAGATGTTTATTTTGCATGCTATAATTGTATTAATACGAAAACGTTAATACATGTGTGTTTAATAAACAAACAGAAAGTTCCTAGTTAAGCCTCTCTCATAAACTAGCTCGTTGATTAACAAGATGATCAAGGTTTCCTGATCATGGACATTGGATGTTGTTAATAACGGGATCACAACATTAGTGTAATGATGTGATGAACATTCATCCGAAGTATAGCATTACGATCAAAGTCATTGAGTTTATATTGCTATAACAAATTACGAAGTGATCCTAATCCTTAGACCATGAGATCATGTCAATCACTAACAGGAAGAGTTTCTTGATAACATCAAACGTCACACCGTAATGTGGGTGATTATAAAGATGGGTTCGAATTAATAAAGTGTTATGTTGAGGCTCATGGATCAAGAGTGGAATTTGTTCATCCCGATGACGGATAGATATACTCTGGGCCCTCTCGGTGATATCACATTGATTAGCTTGCAAGCAAGTGATTTGATCACTAGAATGTTATATCACGGAACGAAAAGAGTGCATGTCGAACGAGATCAAACTAGGTATGGAGATACCGATGATCGAATCTCGGACATGTAATATATCGTGAGACAAAGGGATTAAGATACTAGCGTAAAAGGTTCGAAGCGATCACAAGAAAGTCATTGTTGAATGTGTGGAGTCAGTATGGGTCTCCAGATCCCGCTGCGGATTATTGATCTGAGAGGGGTCTCGATCATGTCCGCATTATTCACGAACCGTAGGGTGACACACTTAAGAGACACCGACATCCAATTGGAGCAAAAGTTTCATGCCGAAAGAATAAACAAGCGCAGGAATTTATTTCACTAGATACCAAAGCAGTTTTCGGTGAAATTGCATAAAGTGGTTATGCATGTGAAATAGAATTCTAGCAAGGGTTATTTGTGAATGTTTGTTATTAAAGTAATTGACAAAATTCTGAATAAAATAAAAGAGTTTTATTTAATGAGAGTTTGCATTAAATTTGGTGGAAATTTAATGGGATCTTTGAGTGGGATTTTGAGTGGAGGAATTTGGAGGAGTTTTGTGAGTGGAGTGTCCACCCACATGAAGAGGGAGGGCAAGGGGCAGCCCCCATGCGCCTGCCACCCCTTGGGGTTCCCCCCTCCTCCTATAAAGGAGCCCTCCTCTCACTTCTCACTCCACCTCGTGAAGGATCTCTCTCCCCTCTAGAATTTATCCCCATGGTCTCGGACTAGCGAGATACATGTTCCCGTGGCTATTCGGCAAGAAAGAGTTGTGCTTCATGCATCGCTGGAGCGAGGAGGCGGAGGTTGCTCAGTGCCTCGAACGTGTGTGCGAGCACGGATGCGCTGATTTGCGGCTAGGACTTCCTCTCGATCTTGAGATCGGCAAGAGATCGTCTACATCAACCACGAGTTTGGACTCGTTAAACTTTGTCGGTCTTCAAGGGTATGTTCTCTACGGATGTACATCCGCCTGTTTGTATCTAGTATAAATAAATCTTGGTATATAGTTCACATCGTAGGAAAATTTTGTTTTCTATCTGCGAACCCTTGAAGAGTAATGTCGAGCGGATCTATGCGTAGATACTTTACACGGTAGTACACATATGAGTATGTGGCGATGATGATCATGTTGTTGCTCCTTTCTTGTGATTTTGGATATTGGTGGCATAGTGGGATGAAGGCGGACAAACTTTACATGTCCTCGCATGAGACCTGTTCCACGCTTGACATGCAACTAGTTTGCATAAGTGGCTAGCGGTGTCTCCTCTCCTACTATAGTCAATATCTATTTTGCAAGCGAGTTGTCAACAATTTGATTATCCTCGTGGTTCATGTTCGTAGGTAAGAACGGTTCTATCTCGAAAGCCCTAAGCCACGTAAAACTTGCAATGGATAAATTAGAGGCGTCTAGTTTAGATTGTTGTTGGGCTAGTGTTATGATATGGTAGTGTTGTAAGTAGAAGTATGAGATGATACTCTTACAACACACATAGCGTAAAATCCATAGGCGTGGATTTACACATATAGGTATGATAGTGATCATACCACGATGCACATGATAGAGATCATCTGGGAACCATATAATTTCACTAATAAACATATGATGTTTGATTGCATCTTATATTGCTTGTTTAGCGCTTTGTTAAGCATAATAAGATGATCCCTCATTTAAATATCAAGATAAGAATGTGTTCTTCCTTTAGTATGCACCGATTATGTTTTCGTGGCTCAAGACATCACGTGATGATCGGGTGTTCTTGGATCCTCGACCATACTTGGGTGTAAAAGCAGTTACACGCAAATACTAAGGTTCTAACTTGGCGAGCCTAGCATGTCTGAGACATGGCCTCGAACACGCAACCGAAAGGTTAAGCATGAGTCATATAGTTGATATGATGCCCATTTGATGCTCGCTTTGAAGCTATACCGACTCACGTGATGATCGGACTTGGTGTAGTGGATTTGGTTCATGTAATCACCAAAAGGACACGAGGATGTCGCTTTTGAGTGGGAGTTCATTCGTAATATAGATTAGTTGAACTCAATCTATCATACACTTAGTCTAAACTTTACAAATTGTTGTAGATGGCACCACCGCTTTTAATTTCAATGCGTTCATGGAGAAAGAGAAACTAGCAACGGCGGTAGCAACTTTCTTGAATGGGCCATGAATTTGAGGATTCTCCTCTCTTGCACAAAAGCAATATGTGCTAAAATCGCCGTTAGGCCCCCACCTTGACGATGCCCCGACGAGGAGAAGAATGTCTATCGACTCGTCGGGAGGACCACAACTTAGTTCATTGCGGCATATTGTATGGGCTAGAGCCGAACTTCAAAGCGTTTCAAACGCAATGATTTTGATACAATGGGTGAGTTGAAAATGATTTTCGACACATGTCTAACATGAGAGCTACAATGCTTGAGAAAAGTTCTTTAGCTGCATGATGGAAGAGAACGACTCGTTAGTGAGCATGTACTCAAGATGTCGGTTACGCCGATAAGCTTGTGTCCTTGGGAATAACGATTCCCATTGACTTAGGCATCCATCGTGTTCTGCTACGCCACCTAGCTATAAGAGCTGTGATGAACTATAATATGCAAGGCATGAAGAAGTCTCTCCCGAGCTTCACAATGCTTAAAAGCTATGAAGTGGAGATCAAAAGGAACATCAAGTGTTGATGATCAATAGGAACACTGGTTTCAAGAAAGACAAGAAGGAAAAGCGGAAGGGAAGTAAGGCGGCAAGCTGCTGTCACTTTGAAAGAAACCCGAGTTGGACCTAAGTCGCGATACCGAGTGCTACTATTGCAAGGGATAGCCATCGAAGCGCATAATCGCCCAAGTATCTGCGGACAAGAAGGCCGCAAGGCAAACAAAGGTATATATGATATACATGTTATTGATGTGTACTTGACTAGTGCTCGCAGAGCACCGGGTATTTGATATCGGTTCGTTGCTAATATTTGTAACTTTCGAATCGTGGGTCATGAAGCGACCGCTAGCAAGGGGTGAGGGGAAGATGCGTGTCGGCAATGGATCAAGTGTTGATGTGATCGCCGTCGGAACGCTACCTCTCCACTTACCGTCGGGATTAGTCATAAACTTAAATAAATGTTATCTGGTGCTTGCACTGAGCATGAACATTGTATCTGGATCATGTTTGATGCAAAGTGGTTATTCATTTAAGTGCGAGAACAATGGTTGTTCCATTTATATGAATGAAATCTTTTATGGTCATGCACCGATGATGAATGGTTTATTTCATTAGATCTCGATGATAATGTTACACATATTCATAATGTTGATGCTAAAAGGATTAAACTTGATGATGATATATCCGCATATATGTGGCACTGCCGTCTAGGTCATATTGGCATTAAACGCATGAAGAAGCTCCATTCGGATGGACTTTTGGAATCACTTGATTATGAATCATTTGATACATGTGAGCCATGCCTTATGGGCAAGATGACTAGAACGCCATTTTCCGGTTCAATGGAACGCAATGATTTATTGGAAATCATACATTCGATGTATGTGGTCCAATGAGTGTGTCGGCGAGGTGGATATCGTTATTTTGTTACTTTCACGGATGATTTGAGTAGATATGGTTATATCTACTTGATGAAACACAAGTCTGAAACCTTTGAAAAGTTCAAGGAATTTCAGAATGAAGTGGAAAATCATCGTAATAGAAAGATCAAATTTCTTCGGTCTGACCGTGGAGGTGAGTATCTAAGTTACGAGTTTAGCACTCACATGAAAGAGTGTGGAATTGTTTCACAACTCACACCTGCCGGAACACCACATCGAAATGGTGTGTCAGAACGTCGTAATCGTACTTTATTAGATATGGTTCGATCTATGATGTCTCTGACGGACTTGCCGTTGTCATTTTGGGGTTATGCACTAGAAACTGCTGCATTCACTTTAAATCGGGCACCATCTAAATCCGTTGAAAAGACACCGTATGAATTGTGGTTTGGAAACAAACCTAAGTCATTTCTTAAAGTTTGGGGTTTCGATGTTTATGTGAAGAAACTTCAACCGGATAAACTCGAACCCAAAGCGGAAAAATGCGTCTTCATAGGATACCCTAAAGAAACTATTGGGTATTCCTTCTATCAGATCCGAGGGCAAGGTTTTTGTTGCCAAGAATGGATCCTTTCTAGAGAAAGAGTTTCTGCGAAAGGTGTGAGTAGTCGGAAGGTAGAACTCAAGAGGTTATGGAACCTTCTCTTCAAAGTATGGCGAGTAGCGCAGTGGCCGGAAGTTGTTCGGAGTTGGCTCCACTGTTGAAGAGGGAACTAATGATAATGATCATGAAACTCAAAAGAGAGTACTCAACCTCGCAGTCAAGCAGACGCGGCAGCCCCGAGTCAGACGGAATCTGTCATAAATTTCATGGTTGATGAAAACAATGACCTGCGACGTATGAAGAAGCGATGATGAGCCCGGATTCCAACAAATGGTTAGAAGCCATGAAATCCGAGATGGAATCCATGTATGAAAATCAAGTTTGGAACTTGGTGGAATTACCTCACGACCGAAAGGTCAGAGAACAAATGGATTTTCAAAAGGAAAATCGTCGATGGTAATGTGACCATCTATAAAGCTCGACTTGTCGCAAAGGGTTTCGACAAATTCAAGGAGTTGACTACGATGAGACTTTCTCTCCGTAGCGATGCTAAAGTCGATTAGGATTATGTTAGCAATTGCTGCATATTTCGATTATGAAATATGGCGATGGATGTCAAAACCGCTTCTCAATGGTAATATTGAAGAAGAGTTGTATATGATACAACCAAAGGGTTTTGTCGATCCTAAGGATGCTAACAAGGTGTGCAAGCTTCAACGATCCATCTATGGATTGAAGCAAGCATCACGAAGTTGGAATCTCCGCTTTGATGAGGTGATCAAAGAGTTTGGATTTGTCCAAACTTATGGAGAAGCTTGTATTTACAAGAAAGTGAGTGGGAGCAATGTGGCATTTCTGATATTATATGTGGATGACATATTATTGATCGGAAATGATATAGAACTTTTAAACAGTGTTAAAAGTTATCTAAACAACAAATTTTCAATGAAGGACCTAGGTGAAGCGTCATACATATTAGGCATAAAGATTTATAGAGATAGATCTAGGCGCCTAATAAGGCTATCGCAAAGTACATACCTTGATAAGATTTTAAAGAAGTTTAAAATGGACGGAAGTAAGAAGGGGTTCTTACCTATGTTGCAAGGCAAGACATTGAGTAAGACTCAAAGTCCGGCTTCGGCGGAAGAAAGAGAGATAATGGACAAAGTCCCTATGCTTCACCATAGGCTCTATAATGTACGCCATGCTATGTACAAGACCGGATGTGGCACACGCTATTAGTTTGACTAGTAGGTACCAATCGGATCCGTTGAACATCGGATAGCGGTCAAGAATATCCTTAAGTACTTACGAAGAACTAAGGATATGTTTCTTGTATCTGAGGTGAAGAAGAGCTCGTCGCTAAGTGTTATGTCGACGCTTAGCTTTGACACCGATCCAGATGACTCTAAGTCTCAATCCGGATACGTATTTCTCATGAATGGCGAGCGGTTAGTTGGAGGAGCTCCAAACAACCTGTGGTAGCGGATCAACAACGGAGGCGAATATGTTGTCGCTTGAAGCGGCTCGGGAAGCGATTTGGATGAAGGAGTTCATATCCGAACTAGGAGTTGTAAGCGGCGTTGGACCCAATGGTGATCTATTGTGACAACAATGGTGCGATTGCCAATGCCAAAGAGCCAAGGTCTCACAAGCATTCCAAGCATATTAAGCGCGGTTTCACTCCATCCGCGAGCATGTCAAGGATGGAGATATAAAGATTTAGAAGTACATACGGATCTCAATGTAGCAGATCCGTTGACTAAAACTCTCCCTAGAGCAAAACATGACCAACACGTAACTCAATGGGTGTTAGATATATCACTATGTAACTAGATTATTGTCTCTAGTGCAAGTGGGAGATCAAGGAATATGCCCGAGAGGCAATAATAAATTGTTTATTATGTGTATTCCAAGTATATGATAGATGTTTATTTTGCATGCTATAATTGTATTAATACGGAAGCGTTAATACATGTGTGTTTAATAAACAAGAGATGTAAAGTTCCTAGTTAAGCCTCTCTCATAAACTAGCTCGTTGATTAACAAGATGATCAAGGTTTCGATCATGGACATTGGATGTTGTTAATAACGGGATCACAACATTAGTGTAATGATGTGATGAACATTCATCCGAAGTATAGCATTACGATCAAAGTCATTGAGTTTATATTGCTATAACAAATTACGAAGTGATCCTAATCCTTAGACCATGAGATCATGTCAATCACTAACACCGGAAGAGTTTCTTGATAAGATCAAACGTCACACCGTAATGTGGTGATTATAAAGATGGGTTCGAATTAATAAAGTGTTATGTTGAGGCTCATGGATCAAGAGTGGAATTTGTTCATCCCGATGACGGATAGATATACTGGGCCCTCTCGGTGATATCACATTGATTAGCTTGCAAGCAAGTGATTTGATCACTAGAATGTTATATCACGGAACGAGAAAAGAGTGCATGTCGAACGAGATCAAACTAGGTATGGAGATACCGATGATCGAATCTCGGACATGTAATATATCGTGAGACAAAGGGATTAAGATACTAGCGTAAAGGTTCCACGATCACAAGAAAGTCATCGTTGAATGTGTGGAGTCAAGATGGGTCTCGATCCCGCTCGATTATTGATCCGAGGGGTCTCGATCATGTCCGCATTATTCACGAACCGTAGGGTGACACACTTAAGAGACACCGACATCCAATTGGAGCAAAAGTTTCATGCCGAAAGAATAAACAAGCGAGAATTTATTTCACTAGATACCAAACAGGTTTTCGGGTGAAATTGCATAAAGTGGTTATGCATGTGAAATAGAATTCTAGCAAGGGTTATTTGTGAATGTTTGTCATTAAAGTAATTGACAAAATTCTGAATAAAATAAAAGAGTTTTATTTAATGAGAGTTTGCATTAAATTTGGTGGAAATTTAATGGGATCTTTGAGTGGGATTTTGAGTGGAGGAATTTGGAGGAGTTTTGTGAGTGGAGTGTCCACCCACATGAAGAGGGAGGGCAAGGGGCAGCCCCATGCGCGGCCACCCCTTGGGGTTCCCCTCCTCCTATAAAAGGAGCCCTCCTCTCACTTCTCACTCACACCTCCTCGTGAAGGATCTCTCTCCCTCTAGAATTTATCCCCATGGTCTCGGACTAGCGAGATACATGTTCCCGTGGCTATTCGGCAAGAAAGAGTTGTGCTTCCATTGCATCGCTGAGCGAGGAGGCGGAGGTTGCTCGGTGCCTCGAGCGTGTGCGAGCACGGATGCGCCTTGATTTGCGCGGCGCTAGGACTTCCTCTCGATCTTGAGATCGGCAAGAGATCGTCTACATCAACCACGAGTTTGGACTCGTTAAACTTTGTCGGTCTTCAAGGGTATGTTCTCTACGGATGTACATCCGCCCGTTGTTTGTATCTAGTATAAATAAATCTTGGTATATAGTTCACATCGTGGCGCAATTTAACACTGTGTATAAATTTGCCAAGGAAAAAAGTAGATGTTCTCGCTGCTTGTCACCAAGAATAGCCCATCCACCGCGTAACCAATCTTTGTCGGTTCTTTTTTGCTTATGTCATCCCAAAAAACAACCGGGTATGGGGGTGTTTTTGTAGTGCTTACCCCTAGTAGAGACTAGCTCAACGAAGAGCCATTGTTCTTTTTTTTGAACAGGGACAGGGTGCTGACGCACCCTAATATATTGCAGCTCAAAAATATTGTACATCATGTATTACAAACCCAAGTTGCCTTATATTTTCAATAGCAGCAATCACTAGGCATAATGTGTTGTTATGAGCTGGGTTCCTGCAAGAACAGATAGGCTCAGATCCTACTGATCTTCTTGCCTGTTGTGCACAATTATGGGCTACCCCATTAATTTCTCTTGAAATATGATAGATGGAGTCTAGCAGGGAGTGAACAAGCTTCTGATATTCAATTGCTTGTCTTCTAATTTCCCAAATCATATTGATATTTGAAGCCCCTTGAGCCACCGCCGCCTTTGCCAATATTAAGTTGTCAGAGAAGAATATTGGCCTTATTAAATTCATAGCATCTGCAAAGTTTGCAGCAAGAACCAGAGCTTGAGCTTCAGCCTGTAAAGGAGATGACACATATTTTTTGTTGCCAAAATGAAAACATCTGTTCTTTCTTCGTCCTGTAAAGATTGAGCAAAATAAATGCCAACTCCAACCGTAGCAGTTGAAGCTTCAGGTTGCTTCCTCCAGGCTGCATCAATGTAAATCTTTGGACCTGCAAAATGGAAATCTGTAGGAACTGATACTCCCAAGGTTCTCTTTGGAGAGTGAGTGGATTGTATTAGATCTTCAGTCTCTAAATCTTTTAGAAGAGCTGCAGTGTGTATTGGCACCTGTTGAGGGGAGTTCTTTTTCCTGCAAAACAACTGATCGTTTCTGGCCTTCCAGATGCACCAAAGGAAAGTAAAAAGATAATTTAGATTGATAGTTGGGTGATTCTGGTTAAGCAAGTTCACAATGATTTGAGAGATGTCTAAAGTATTACTTGTTAAGCTGTCACTTTTTATGTAACAAGGGGGAGTAGCCAAGCAGCTTTTGCAAAAGGATAGAGAAAGAACAGGTGAGATTTAGTTTCAGGAATATTACACCTGCAACAATTCTTGTCAATATGAACAGAGAATTGGGAGCCTCTAGCACCAGTGGTGAGCGCCCCCCTCACTAATCTCCAAGCAAATGTCTTCACTCTGGGAATCATTTTATTGCACTTCCAGACTCTCTTTAGAATTTCGTTTGTTGAATCTTGGACCTGTTCTGGCCTAGGAGTACCTGAAGCAAAAAGCCAAGACAAACAAGTTTTGTATGTAGATTTGGGGTTGCATTTCCCATTTGGGGTTGGTTTCCAACAAAGGATGTCTTCTTCTTCAGAAGGAATAACATTAGTATTCTTAATAGCCTGGGCCACATTGTTACTGAACAGACTCTCAATAAGATTGATATTCCAGTTCTGAGTATTGGGTAGCCAAAGTTGGTTAATGCTGGAAGGATAGTTGAAGCCTTGCTGTTGAATAATAAGGTTATCATATATAGTTTCCCATCCAGAAAACCAAGGAGTGCTCCAGATAGATGAATTGCCTCTGCAGATTTGATAATAGGAATTATTGCTAAGAAGATTCCTGACTTTTAAAATTGAGGACCAGAAAGCAGATTTTGGGATGTTCTTGCTTGCTCTCCAGATGGAAGAATCTGGAAAATAATTTGCTTTGAGCACACTTTGCATAAAGGAGTTTGGGTTTTCCGCAATTCTGCAGGCAGCAGAAAGGATGAGGCCCATATTAGTGGCTTGCAGATTTCTAACCCCCAGACCCCCATCAGCTTTGGGAGCACAAATGTTATTCCAAGCAGTTAGGCAAAGGGATTTTTTTGAGGGCTCAGAGGAAGAGCCTGTCCACCAGAAAATTCTCATAATAGCCTGGCAGCATGGGACAGAGAGTTAGCCTTGTAAGTGGAAAGCTTGGATTTGAATTTCTGAATAATGAAGTTGTAGGCTTCACTTCTATTTCTGGCAGGCAGAATGAGAGGGTGACCTAGGTGTGTAAAGTTTTCATCAATGGTTGGAACAGGAAAGATCTGGGTAATATTACTAATCGTGATTGGATCAAACCTTTTGCTAAAAATGATGCCAGATTTTGACCAGTTAGGGGTTTGCCCAGAAATAGTACAAAAATCAAGAAGGATGTTTTTGATTGCCTGAGCTTCTTGAATTGTAGCAATCCCACAAACCAGGAGATCATCAGCAAAGAGCAGAGAATGAATTGGAGGTCAATGAGGCCCCAGAGAGATTCCAGTGAGTTCTGCTTTTGTCAAAGCCTCAGATAACATGATGGATAGCTCGTTGATACCAAGAATAAACAAGTAAGTGATGAAGGGCACCCTTGTCTTATACCTCTGGAGCTGGTAAATTTTGCATAAGCTTGCCCATTTATAAAAGCAGAAAAAACTGGAGAAGAGATACAAGCATGGATCATCTTAATAAAGTGGGGATGCAAAAAAATTCGGGCCAGGGCCTTACAGATAAAATTCCATTCAATTCTATCAAAGGCTTTAGCAAGGTCGATTTTAAGCATGAAAGCCTTAGAATTCCAACTAGACATATTGAAAGAGTGCGTGATTTCCTGAGCGATAATAATGTTGTCAATGATTCTCCTTCCCTCAATGAAAGCTTGTTGAGAAGGGTGAATATGGTCTGGGAGATGTGGCTTAATTCTATTGGCAAGACATCTGGAGATGATTTTATAAACCACATTGCAAAGTCTTATGGGTCTGTAATTAGTAGGAACAGTAGGGATGAGTTTTTTAGGAATGAGGGCAATATGAGTATCACTGATATGATGGGGCAGAGTAGCTGTGACAAAGAAATTCCTAACCATGCTTGTAACATCGTTCCCAATCCAGTCCCAAGTGGCAAGGTAAAACTCAACATTAAATCTATCAGGACCTGGGAAGCATTTCTTTTCATATCATTTAAAACTTCCCATATTTCTCCTTTTTTAGGAATGGAGTAAGTAGGTTCATTGGGAATGTGATGACTAGAGTTGGTAAAACCTTGGAAATCATTATTATTGGAGGAGGTGAAAATGGGTCTGAAGTAAGAGACAAAAGTATTTGCAATCTGATCTGGCATGTGATAAATTACATCTTCTTCATCTTTTATAGACAGGATCATATTTCTCCTTCTCCTTTTGGCAATAGCTCTATGGAAGAAAGTAGTGTTTCTATCACCATCTTTAACCCACATCTTTTTTGCCCTTTGCATATTTTCATCATTTATTTTTGTAATATTTTGTTCATACCTTTCTACCAGCTTTGCTTCTCTCTATAGATCCTGTTGATCCAGAGGAAGCAACTGTAACTTCTCAATTTCATTTTCCAGCTCCTTAAGCTCCTCCCGCAAAGGCTTTTTCTTCCTGCACCAAACTTTTAACTTTGAAGCAAGATTGTTAGTTCTTTTAGTGAAAGAAACATTGGATTAGCTATTCCAACAATTTTTTGCATAGCTTTGAAAATCTTCCTCTCTAAGCCACCAGTTTTCAAATTTGAAAGAGTTTCTGGGTTTGCAAAGTTTACCTTCAGTGGAGAGAAGGATGGGTGCATGATCACTAAAAGTGTGTATAAGAGGCATGTTGTAAACATTTGATATAGGATAAACAGAGCACCATTCATGATTAACTAGGCATCTATCCAATCTTTGAAAAAGAGGTTTTGAAGAGAAACGTTGATTTGTCCAAGTGTAAGCAGGACTAGTAAAACCAATATCAAACAAACCACAGCTTTTAACAAAAGAACGTAAAGCAAACATGCGATTATAATTTACATTAGGGGTGCTTTTGTCTGAGTCATACAGAAGGTCGTTCATATCACCAATACATATAAAGGGGAGGTTGCTGTTATAATACACAAAGTGAGCAACCTGTTGCCAGATAGTACTAGTAGTACGGTGGTAAGGATCGCCATAGATACAAACAAGGCCAAATTTCTGGTTTTTGGCACGATCGAGCTAAAACTAGATTACTAGAGTGCAGGTGCAAATCAACATCTACTTCATCTGACGACATCATCCAGAGACCCCCAGCTTTCCTCTGAGAAGACACTACAATGCAATCATTCATATTAAATCTAGAGCATATGTTAGTGGCAGTGAACTTAGAATTTTTTGTTTCAGAGATGAATGTTACCCGAGGTTTTGTTGTAGCTATCATCCGAGCAAGATGGCATAGTTTAGGACTGCCAAGGGTCTTGCCCACCCCTTGACAGTTCCATGCCAAGGCCTTCATGGCGCCCGTGGCGCCTTGAAGGCTGGCGCCAACGCCTGATTCGCTGAAGATTCTTCCTGAGCCAGATAGACCTATAGACTGTTCTCATTACCTGAAGAAGCTGTTGTAGGTTGAGTCTCGCGTCGAGCATCGAGGTGTCCGCCGGGGCTAGAAGCATGATGAGGAGTATAGCGAGCCACATAGGGCTTGCTAAGCTCCTGAGGAGGAGAGAACGCACCCCTGCGAGAATCATCAGAACCCTCCGAAGCAGGCGAGATCGACGAGAGAGGCCATGGATCGAAGTCGGCAGTGTCTCCAGAACCTGAAACTTCCGGTCTGCGAGACGGAGCAAGGCATTGCACGACAAGCAGCGGTGACGTGCACCGACAACAGTCACGATGGCGGCGACACTGCAACACATGGGGCTTTGGGCAAAGACGAGTGTGGGAGCATTTATGGTGAAGGACACAGGGTGGGTTAGCATAGGACCTTGACGGTGGGTCCCACCTGTTGGAATTATGCCCTAGAGGCAATAATAAAGATGTTATTATTATAATTCATGTTCATGATAAAGTTTATATTCCATGATAGAATTGTATTAAGCGGAAACATTAATACTTGTGTGGTTTGTGAACAACACCGTGTCCAATGCGCCTCTAAGGACTAGCTCATTGATCAATGATGGTTAAGGTTTCCTAACCATAGACATGAGTTGTCAATTGATAATGAGATCATTTCATTGGAGAATGATATGATGGACAGACCCAAACTAAGCAAAGCAATTAGATCGTTTCATCGTGTTCATCTTTGCGAAGCTTTTCCTATGTCAAATATTGTATTCCTTACACCATGAGATAATACAACTCCCTGGTATCGGAAGAAAGCTTTGAGGTCATCAAACATCATCCTATGAGAGGGTGATCATAAAGGTGTCTCTCGGTGATCGGAAAGTATCATTGGGTTGTATGTATCGAGATGGGATTTGTCCTCCCAAGTCGGAGAGATATACTTGGGCCCACTCGTAATCGATATCAACACCGCTTGCAAGCATGTGGTTAAGGAGTTAATCACAAAGTGATATCGGATTACGGAGCAGTAAAGTACTTGCCGTGAGCGAGATTGAACTAGGTATGTGATGCAGACGATCGAATCTCGCAAGTAAAATATCGCGAGACGAAGGGAATATATATATGGGATTGTTTGAATCGGCATCGTGGTTCATCCGATATGATCATCGATGAATGTGTGGAGTCAATATGGGTGCCTAGACCCGTTGTTTATTATTGATAGAAGATCATGTCGCATTCTCGAACCCGCAGGTCACACACTTACGTATCTCGACGCTAGGATAGATTGGATAATTGGTTTATGAATTTTTGTTGGAGTCTCGGATGGGATCCGAGATATCACGAGGTTCGAATGGTCCGGAGAATAAGATTCATATAAGGCGATGCAGTTTTGGAGTTCGGAATTGTTCCGGGTTAATCGGTATTGTACCGGAAGCTTCTAGAACCTTCCGAAAGGGGACCAACGTGGCCCCACCTTCCGGGAGGGGGCATGGGCCTATGAGGGAGTGTCCTGGCCGCATTGGGCCAGGGGCACAAGGCCCCATAGGGCCCAGCCGATCCTAGAGAGTTTAAATCGTTTAAACTAGAGATAGGGTTTCTAGAAAAGGGGAGAGTCCATGCCCCCCCACTCCTTATCCTTTGGGCTTGGGGGAGGGGCTAGGGCTGCGCCCCCCCTCTATATAAAGAGGGGTGGGGGCGCACCAAACCCCTACACCTCTCCTCCAAACCCTAGCCGCCTTGCTAGCTTTCCTCTCTCCCTCCCGACTGTTTGTAGGCGAAGCCCTGCTGCAGAAATTCTCCACCATATACACCACGCCGTCGTGTTGTAGATCCAATCTATCTCTCCACCATACTTGCTGGTCCGAGTAAGGAGGAGACGTCGAGGTGCTGCACGTGTGCATCTCACGGAGGCACCGCCACTTGTGGTGCTAGATCGGATCGGATCGCGAGGAGGAGAAGAGCACGACTACATCACCGACGCCCGTTTAACGTTCACTGCGAATCTTCAAGGGTATGAAGATCTAATCCAATCTCTCGTTGATTGCATATCCTAGATTAGATCTTGGCTTTCCCTCTCGCATCCGTAGAAAATTTTGATTTACTATGCCACGAAACCCTTGATGGTATCGAGCTAGATCTATCGTAGATGTGTTTCACGAGTAGAACGCAACATGGTTGTTGCGGGCGTTGATGTTTTCTGTTGCAATCCTCTTGTTTGTGTTCTTCTTATGACGGGATAGTGAGATTGAAGCGGTCCGTGCCAACCTTACGCGGCCGTCGCGAGACCGGCTCCGCACTTGACGTGTGGCTTGTTCCACACATGCGGCTGGTGGATGTCAGTTTCTCTCACTATAGTTGTCATGGGATTAACACCGGAGTTTGGCAACCATAATATCACCGTTGTGGCTTTTCGTAGGTAAGAATCGTTCTTAGCATCTACTCCCATAAGCCACGTAAAACATGCAACAACAAAGTAGAGGCGTCTAACTTGTTTTTGCAGGGAGTGTTTTCTGTGATATGGTATGGCCCAAGATGTGATGTGTATATTGTATGTGATGATCATCTTTTGTAATGTTTCACGACTTGCATGTCGATGAGTACACAACCGGCAGGATCCATATGGTTGTCTTTATAATTGTGTGTGACCTGCGAGTCAACTTCTTATACGCCATGTAATAGCTTTACTTTATCGCTAAGTAGTTAGCAATAGTTGTAGTTGCTACTCGTGGTGAAGGCAATCATGGTGGAGTGATGGAGATCATGCCGGAACGCACAAGATGGAGATCATTGCGCGAAGATTGGCTATACCATATCACATAAAGTTATATGCATGTGATGTCTATCCTTTATGTATCTTATTATGCTTAGATCGCGACGGTAGCATTATAAGATGATTCCTCACTTAAAGATCAAGATAAAAACTGTGTTCTCCCCAAGTATGCACCGTTGCGAAAGTTCGTCATGTCCAAGCATCACGTGATGATCGGGTGCTATAGACTCTACGCTCACATACAACGGGTGCAAGCCAGTTTTGCACACGCGGAAATACTTGGGTCTAGCTTGACGAGCCTAGCATGTACAGACATGGCCTCGGAACACAAGAACCGAAAGGTTAAGCATGAGTCATATGAATGATATGATCGACACTTTGTTGTCCACCATTGAAACCACATCTCTTCTCGTGATGATCGGATTAGGTGTGGTGAATTTGGATCGTGTTCACTAAACAACTTGAGGGATGTTGAATTTAGTGGGAGTTCATCTAGTAATTTGATTAAGTTGAACTATTTATCATGAACATAGTCTAAATTGTACTTGCAAATCTTGTAGATCGCATGGCCAAATCCAACTTCAACTAGCGTCAGCGTTTTTGCTGAGAAGGAAAAGCTTAGAAACAATGGGTCTAACTTCACCAATTGGTTCCAATCTAAGAATCATTCTGTGGCGGACAAAAGGACTATGTCCTTGGGAAAGCGTTAGGTGACCCCCTACTGAATCGCTACCGATGAGAAAGTTGTCTATCGATCAAGAAAGATGATTATGGTGTGATTAAGAGCACCATGTTGTTTGCTATGGAACCGAACTTCAAAATCGTTTTGAAACCTATCCGGGCCCTTTGAGATTCTCGAGGAGCTGAAAACCATGTTTGAGACTCAAGCCCGTTCGAGAGATATGAGATCTCCGAGAAGTTCTTTAAGCGCAAGATGGAGGAAGGAGTTCCGTTAGTGAGCACGCCATAAAGATGTCGGGCTACACTCAACGCTTGAGCAACCGGAATGCACGATTCCAGGAGCTCAAGATTGACAGGTTCGCAATGACTCCTCCCCTACAAAAGTTTTGTAGTGACTCATAATCAGATTGGCTCCTTGACACGATCACGAGCTCTTCGCAAAGTGAAGGCTGCGGAGGTGGACATCAAAAGGATAATCATGTGTTGATGGTCAACAAGCCCTCCTTTAAGAAAGGTAAGGAGCAAAGAAGCCCTTCAAGAAGGCGGCAAGCTAATGCCCTCGCTGAGAAGAAGCTCAAGTCCGGTCCTAAGCCCGACCTCGAGTGCTTCTATTGCAAGGACAAGGGTCCTTTGAAGCGCAATCGTCCAAGTACTTAGCGGACAAGAAGGCTGGCACCATCAAAGGTAAATTTGATATACATGTTATTGATGTTTTCCTTACTAGCCCTCGTTGTAGTGCTGGGTATTTGATACCGGTTGCTAATATTTGTAACTCAAACAGAGCTACGGAATAGACGCGGCTTGCGAGGGATGAGGTGACGATGCGTAGCAACGGATCAAGAGTTGATGTGATGGCCGGCACGCTCTCCTTAGTTTTACCTTGAGATTAGTTTTAAACCTTAATAAGTGTTATTATGTGCTGCGTTGAGCATGAACATTATTTCGGATCGTGTTTATTGCAAGACGGTTATTCATTTAAATCGGAGAATAATGGTTGTTCTATTTATATGAGTAACATCTTTTATGGTCATGCACCTCTTGTAAATGGTTTATTTCTTCTAAATCTCGAAAGGGATGAAACACACATCCATAACATTGAGGCTAAGAGTTGCAAAGTAGATAGTGATAATACTACTTATTTGTGGCAGCTCGTCTAGGTCATATTGGTGTAAAGCGCATGAAGAAACTCCATTACGATGGACTTTTGGAGTCTCTTGATTTTGAATCATTTGACGATGCGAACCATGCCTCATGGGCAAGATGATCAAAACCCCGTTCTCGGTATGATGGAGCGAGCAACGGACTTGTTGGAAATCATACATACCGATGTATGCGGACCGATGAGTATTTCTACGCGGTGGATATCGCTATTTCCTCACTTTACCGATGACTTAAGTAGATATGGGTATATCTATTTAATGAAACATAAATCTGAAACATTTGAAAAGTTCAAGGAATTTCAGAATGAAGTGGAGAACCATCGTAACAGAAAGATTAAGTTTCTACGATCCGATCGTGGAGGTGAATATTTGAGTTATGATTTTCTCACGCATCTTAAAGCAAGCGGAATCGTTTCACAACTCACGCCACCCGGAACACCACAAGCAATGGTGTGTCTGACGTCGGAATCGAACCCTATTAGATATGGTCCGATCAATGATGTCTCTTCTTGATTTGCCGTTATCATTTTGGGGTTATGCATTAGAAACCGCTGCATTCGCTTTAAATAGGGCACCATCTAAATCCGTTGAGACGACACCGTATGAACTGTGGTTTGGTGCTAAACCTAAGTTGTCGTTTCTTAAAGTTTGGGGATGCGAAGCTTACTCAAGAAGTTGATGTCGGACAAGCTCGGACCCAAAGCGGAGAAATGCGTCTTCATAGGATACCCTAGGAAACTATTGGGTATACCTTCTATCACGTAACCGAAGGCAAAGTGTTTGTCGAAGAACGGATCCTTTCTTGAGAAGGAGTTTCTCTCGAAAGAAGTGAGTGGGAGGAAAGTAGAGCTAGACGAGGTTTTTGAACCTTCTCTTGAGTTGGAGAGTAGCAAGACCTGAAATTGTTCGGTCACCTGCACCAACAACAGAGAGGAAGCTAATGACAAGGATCATGAAGCTTGGACGATGTCGCTCTTGAGCGTCGCAGTCGACAAGGTCGCGTGCCTCCCGAGTGGTACGGCAACTGCCTTTAACTGTCTTGTTAGTAGACGACAGTGAACCTGCGAACTATGAGGAAGCGATGATGAGCCCAGACTCTGAGAAATGGCTAGAGGCCATGAAATCTGAATTGGGATCCATGAGAGAAAACCAAGTATGGACTTTGGTGGACCCTCCTAGCGACCGAAAGGCCGTTGAGTGCAAATGGATCTTCAAGAAGAAAACGGACGCGGATGGTAATGTTACCGTCTATAAAGCACGTCTTGTCGCGAAAGGTTTTCGACAAGTTCAAGGTGTTGACTGCGATGAGACTTTCTCTCCCGTAGTGATGTTTAAGTCCATTCGGATTTTATTAGCAATTGTTGCATTTCATGATTATGAAATATGGCAGATGGATGTCAAGACTGCGTTCCTCAATGGCAACATTGATGAAGAGTTGTATATGATGCAACCCGAAGGTTTTGTCGATCCTAAGGATGTTGATAAAGTGTGCAAACTTCAGTGTTCCATTTATGGACTGAAGCAAGCATCTCGGAGTTGGAACCTTCGTTTTGATCAAGTGATCAAGAGCTTTGGATTTGTTCCAAATTTCTACGAAGCTTGTATCTACAAGAAAGTGAGTGGGAGCTCGGTGACGCTTTACGGTACTATATGTGGATGACATATTGATTATCGGAAATGACATCAACATGCTTAACGATGTGAAGAGTTATTTGAACAAGTGTTTTTCAATGAAATACCTAGGTGAAGCTGCTTATATATTGGGCATCAAGATCTATAGAGATAGACAAAGACGCCTGATAGCTTTAAGCCAGAGTACATACCTAGACAAAGTTCTGAAAAGGTTCAGAATGGATAAGGCAAAGAAAGGTTCAGTGCCTATGTTGTCAGGTAAGATATTGAGCAAGACTCAGTGTCCAGCTACGGTAAATGATAGGGAAGCTATGAGCAAAGTGCCTTATGCCTCGGCCATAGGTTCTATCATGTATGCCATGCTATGTACTAGACCGGATGTGTCCAATGCTCTTAGTTTTCGAGCAGATATCAAAGTGATCCAGGAGTGGAACACTGGACAGCCGTGAAGAACATCCTAAAGTACCTAAATAGGACTAAAGAAATGTTCTTAGTCTATGGGGGTGATGAACATCTTGTCGTAAAAGGTTACGTCGACGCTAGTTTTGACACCGACAAGGATGATTCCAAATCTCAGACAGGATACGTTTATATTTTGAATGGAGGAGCTGTAAGCTGGAGAAGCTGCAAGCAAAGCGTGATCGCGGGATCTACAGTAGAAGCGGAATACATGGCTGCTGCAGAAGCGTCAAGTGAAGGAGTTTGGATCAGAAACTTCATCACTGAGCTTGGCGTGGTTCCAAGTGCATTGGACCCACTGGAGATATTGTGTGACAACACTGACGCCATAGCACTCGCTAAGGAACCAAGATATCATCCAAAGACCAAGCATATCAACCGCAAGTTTCATATAATCCGAGATTATATTGCAGATAGAGATCTGAAGATTAGCAAAGTACATACAGATCTGAATGTCGCAGATCCATTGACTAAACCTCTTCCACGTGTAAAACATGATCAACACCTCAGTGCCATGGGTGTGAGATTGTTACCAGATGTAAACTAGATTATTGACTCTAGTGCAAGTGGGAGACTGTTGGAATTATGCCCTAGAGGCAATAATAAAGATGTTATTATTATAATTCATGTTCATGATAAAGTTTATATTCCATGCTATAATTGTACTAAGCGGAAACATTAATACTTGTGTGGTTTGTGAACAACACCGTGTCCCTGGTACGCCTCTAAGGACTAGCTCATTGATCAATGATGGGTAAGGTTTCCTAACCATAGACATGAGTTGTCAATTGATAATGAGATCATTTCATTGGAGAATGATATAATGGACAGACCCAAACTAAGCAAAGCAATTAGATCGTTTCATCGTGTTCATCTTTGCGAAGCTTTTCCTATGTCAAATATTGTATTCCTTAGACCATGAGATAATACAACTGCCTGGTATCGGGAGAAAGCTTTGAGGTCATCAAACATCATCCTATGAGAGGGTGATCATAAAGGTGTCTCTCAGGTGATCGGAAAGTATCTGTTGGGTTGTATGTATCGAGATGGGATTTGTCCCTCCCAAGTCGGAGAGATATACTTTGGGCCCACTCGGTAATCGATATCAACACCGCTTGCAAGCATGTGGTTAAGGAGTTAATCACAAAGTGATATCGGATTACGGAACGAGTAAAGTACTTCTTGTGTGAACGAGATTGAACTAGGTATGATGCACCGACGATCGAATCTCGGGCAAGTAAAATATCGCGAGACAAAGGGAATATATATATGGGATTGTTTGAATCCTGGCATCATGGTTCATCCGATATGATCATCGATGAATGTGGGAGTCAATATGGGTGCCTGCACTTATTGTTGATTATTGATAGAAGATCATGTCGCATATTCTCGAACCCGCAGGGTCACACACTTAACGATCTCGACGCTAGGATAGATTGGATAATTGGTTTATGAATTTTTGTTCGAGTCTCGGATGGGATCCGGATATCACAAGAGGTTAGAATGGTCCGAGAATAAGATTCATATAAGGCGGTGCAGTTTTTGGAGTTGAATTGTTCCGGTTAATCGATTGTATTAGGAAGCTTCTAGAACCTTCCGGAAGGGGACCAACGTGGCCCCACCTTCCGGGAGGGCATGGGCCTATGAGGGAGTGTCCTGGCGCATTGGGGCAAGCACAAAGGCCCCATAGGGCCCAGCCGATCCTAGAGAGTTTAAATCGTTTAAACTAGAGATAGGGTTTCTAGAAGAGGGAGAGTCCATGCCCCTACTCCTTATCCTTTGGGCTTGGGGAGGGCTGGGCTGCGCCCCCCTCTATATAAAGAGGGTGGGCGCACCAAACCCCACACCTCTCCTCCAAACCCTAGCCGCCTTGCTAGCTTTCCTCTCTCCTCCCATCGCTTTGTAGGCGAAGCCCTGCTGCAGAAATTCTCCACCATATACACCACGCCGTCGTGTTGTAGATCCAATCTATCTCTCCACCATACTTGCTGGTCCGAGTAAGGAGGAGACGTCGAGGTGCTGCACGTGTGCATCTCACGGAGGCACCGCCACTTGTGGTGCTAGATCGGATCGGATCGCGAGGAGGAGAAGCGAGTACGACTACATCACCCACGTTTCGACGAACGTTCCGCTGTGCGAATCTTCAAGGGTATGAAGATCTAATCCAATCTCTCTCGTTGATTGCATCTCCTAGATTAGATCTTGGCTTTCCCTCTGTTCGCATCCGTAGAAAATTTTGATTTACTATTGCCCGAAACCCTTCACGACCCACCATTAATGGTCGTCTAGAGTTGTTCATATCCCTTTGACACGTCACCCTGCTGGTGAGACCCCATGGTCAGAAATCTTGTTTAGCCAGCTTAAATTGAGCATCAACGCACATTGCAATGAACCAACACGATTCCGGTGGATTTTTGCCAAATTCAAAACGAACTGGTGGATTTTCAAATTTGTCATGCTAATGTGGTGTTTTGTTTGCAATGTACTCCCTTTTAGTACTATCTTAAATTGGGGTATTCCCTCCCTTCCTTCTGGGTGTATTTATATGTCTGAAAAGGCTAAAGGCCATATATTAAGTAGAGTAAACCCTTTCAAAGACATTCTTTGTAGAAGTTTCTTGAACGTTCAAACTTAATTATCTTTGACCAAGTGTCTAAAAAAGTCGACTAATTCGGAGGAAATTAACTGAAGTTTCTTTCTGAATTTTAGTTGGAATCTGTGCAACTCTCTAGTCTAGCACGAGTCAAGACATAACCTACGACCCACGACATTTTTATCAATTGCTAGCCGTATGCAATTAAAAAATCATATGTCTAATTCTCAGTCCATGGTCAGCTGACGGAGCCACCTCAATTGCAACTTAGAAATATTTTACTCTCTTCGATTTATATTAATTGTTGCTGAATCGGATGTAGTTATCATTAAAACATGTCTGAAAACATCATATTCAGCGATAGTTAATATGGATCGAATGGAGTAGTTGCAACCGTATTTGCAACTAAAAAATCTCAGTTACAATCTCATTTACAACTAAAAATCTCACTGGCAACACCGTTTGCAGCTAACATGACACACGAATCTCGATGAAAATCCAGTGGAATATGGCGTGACTGAGATCTAACTTAGGTCTCTTAGCAAACCCTTCAAGAAAATAATAAGTTGCTACCCATGTGTAAAAATCTGCAACCTATGTAGACATTAATCATTAGGCAATTCAATTGTCTAGGAGTCAGCCGAAATTGAGCTAATTCTCAAAATTCCTATTTTCTCTGTCTTAAAATAGATGTAAAAAATCTGTCTAAATATGAATATTTCTAAATACTATTTACATCCAAATTGAGATAAATTTTTTATATCTATTTTAAGACGGAGAAGGTATAATTTTTTCCCTATAAAACTTGGCCAAACATAATCAAGTTTGACTTTCTAAAAGCCAAGTACACAAGGAAAGGACGGTGTACATGAGAGAGGACGTTTCAAACGTTCGGATGCAATTCATAAATCATAATGCGTTTTTGGCGAGATCTGGGTATAATTTCAACAAGCAGTAGATTGGATCTAGTGGAAGGCCCGACCTTTTCTTTTGCTTTGCGCCGGAGCGCGGACACCCCGGAGCGATGGCGAGCGCAGGACTGAAGCGTCAACGTTGCTCGTATACCGCCCGCAAGCGTCCAGAGACCGTCGGGTCGCCGTCCCAGGCGACCGACTGGTCCTCCCTCCCTCTGGATATCGCCGGCATCGTCGCCGAGCGGCTGCTGGCGGAGGACGTGACGGATTACATGTGCTTCCGCGCCGTGTGCTCGCACTGGCGTGCCGCCGCCACCAGCCCGTGCGATCCCACGCTGCAGGAGACCCGCTTCCGTCCTCGCGGCTGGGTCGCCCTCTGCGACGGCGACGGCGTACGCCCGGCAGACGCCTACGAGATCACCTTCTTCCACACGTCCACCAGCCGGCACCTCCGTGTCCGCCTGCCCGAGCTCCAGAACCACCGGATCGTCGGCTTCACGGACGGCCTCCTCATCCTGCTCAACAAGGCCACCACCGTCCTCCGCGTCCTGCACCCGTTCACCCGTGTCTTCGTCGACCTCCCTCCCCTCGCGCCCATCTTCCGCAACCTGGCCAAGCCCATGGAGTCGAGGGCCTGGATGAAAGCCGCGGTCTGCTGGGCCCCCGCCTCCATCGCCGTCGTCGCCTGGTTCCCGATCGCGCCGGTGGTGATCTACGCCGACCCCAGGAAACCACACTGGTCCGTCATCCACCTAGGACTCGACCTTTGCGCCGCCTTGCCGTTCCAAGGCAGGCTGTTCGGCGTCAGAAAGGGGACGGGGGAGCTCGTGCAGGTGTACCCTCAGTGCCCGCAGTACCCAGTAGTCGCTCGTGTTCCCATCGCGTTCGGCTGCCCCACATTATGTCGCCACCACCTCGTGGAACTCGGGCCACACATGCTCCTCGCCGTCCAGCACCGCCGCGTCCGCCGGAGCGAGGGGTGGCAGCCGTTCGCCTTCGCGCTCTTCCTGGTGAACGTGCGCCGTAGAGTGCTGGTCCCGTTCGGTGGGCTCGGCGACCGGGCGCTCTTCCTCGGCAAAGACCGGTGCCTGTGCGTCTCCGCCGGGAAGCTCCCCTCCATCAGCGCCAACTCCATCTACTTCGCGGTGCCCAACCACGACCCTGTCGTGCTGTATTCCCTGAGCAGCGGCACCTTCGAGCGGACGTCGACCTTCGCCCTCATACATGACCTGAAGGAGAGGATTCGGCCCTCTGTACGGCCATTCACCCTGGCCGATCATCTCATGACATATTGCCACCATTTTGAGTGGTAGGTTCTTTTTCCACCGCACTGACCACCGTAGGTGCCACATGTTGTACTGTTCCTGAACCACATGTTTTTTTGCTTTCTTCCTGCAGGTCAAAGGGACTTATGTTTCATGAGTACTATATTATACCTTTTTCCTGGAAGAATTTTTTGGGGGAAATGATGTTGCAAGACTGTGAAATTCGACTTCCAGGTTTGGGTCAAGAGAAAGCAGTGGGAAGCTTGATGTCAAAGAAATACAAGCTGATTTCTCCGAAAATAACAGGTATAGTACTTAGTCTGATTTCTCTGAAAATTATTTGCCCGTGCCCTTTTGTTATCACATCCACTCTTTTTTTTGCGACAACTTATATATTAGTTCTGCTGGTTTCATAGGTTTAACTGAAAAATATGAGCACATTGCCTTCCATGATTCCTTTTTGCACTTGCTTTTCATTGTACTCCACTTGTGGCGTGGACGTCCTTGGTTCGAACCATCCTAAGATTGTGTAGAAATTCCCTTCCCCCTTTTCGAAAAAAAAACCTTTTTAGACCCCATCTGTATTGTCCTTATTCTTACTTTGGAGAATCTCATTCAATGTCGGGAATATATTAGGTGCACGGTGCACTAGCACCGTGAGCTCACTACATTCCATCTTTTGTATTTTATTTTCTAGAACTTCAGTCATAACATACGTATAACTATAAATTTTCAATGTGTGTGATTATCTAACATTCAGATAGAAATAGAGGAGTTATTCTGAAGATTAGAGTTTTCCAAACAAACCCTTTACTTGTACAAATGATAGGCTTGGGTAGCCTCTGCACTACATCCCTAAACCATTTTAAAAAAAGATGAAAGAATGTCTAGGAGGAATTAGACAGTACTCATATATAGGAGAAGGTGAGATTTGAACATGGGATGTCGTGTGCTAGCCAGAAGACCCCCAAGTCTTTCTCATATCCCTAAACCATTTTTATGAAGGTCTTCTTCTCATCTTTTATTGAATAAAAGGGTCTCCTCTCCACAACTACACTAGACTCCAGGTAGAATAACAAAGGATGGTGCATGTGAATAAAGATAATCTTCTTGGTTTTCCGTTCTCTACATTATCTATCTTTACTCGCTAACAACAAGATTTCCTGGCAAAACTATGCTACCCTATACACGTTGAAAATATGTGTCTGGAATCACACTAAACTGGCGTTTATAGAGGATCTGAAGATCGGTGAGACACATCCTCTTATTCATGTCTTATTTTTTTTTCTATTAGCTACCGCTTTTCGAACTCCAATTTCCAGCCTTTGAGCTCCCGAAAATGCATTTGTTCATTGTTCGTTCTGAGGTGGATTCTAATGACTCACTCCGTTTAGATTTCAAGTACAAACAACCAGCGATAGTGGTGTTTTAGTTACACGCCCGCGACCTATATCAGAATCATAAATACAAGGATTGATCCACTCAACACCCTACTAAACCAAATATTGGTAGTACTGAAATTTATGACATTTTGCATGCACATATCCGCGCGTACTGCTTACGTTAGTGGTAGTTATTATACCGCTTGTAAGTTTCGAAGGGGTATATAGCTCAAACAAATATGAGTTCCTTTTCCAAGGCCTTTTATTTGTGCATACATAGTTTGCTTTGTGTAAAAACTGCCGAATCTCTTTGCTAAACAGTACTACGTGAATGCTTTCCTATTTGTATTAACTCATACTTTCTCCGTTTGGAAATATAAGATGTTTTAGGTTTGTGAATGAGATGTATCTAGACATCTTTTAGTGTATAGGTTCAAACGAATCTAGACACTAAAAGGTGTCTAGATACATCTCTTTTACAAACTTAAAACATCTTATATTTCTAAACGGAGAGAGTATGTTTGAAGCACACTATAATACAATGGTTATATCTGTTTCAGGGGTTACATTTGCCTTACAATGGACTCATTCTGGAGCAGTGCCAAAAATGCTAGTACTCCAATAATAGCAAACAGTGTTATGTTGTCTGTCATAAGGACAAATAACTCTTATACTTCTTCCGTTTGAAAATAACTAATAACCTGGGTTTGTGTAGATTCAAACGAATATATACACTAAAATGCGTCTATATATTCAAATCTAAACAAACTTATGTCAGTTATTTCTAAACGGATGGAGTACTACTTTTGTTCTCTCCTTAAACTTTGTCCGGGCCTTTGGTGGTTCTTCTACATATACTACCGAGTTGCCATACGCGTAGAAGTGAGAATGTGTGTAAGAAATATTGTTGTGAAGACGCAAAGCTTGACAGCTCAGCCAATTGTCAAACAACCTGTGGGCATGCAGGAAGCGAGGAGCACGTATGAGTGTAGAGAAGAATCAGCCGCCGACACTTTGCCGAGATGGTTGAAGGGCGACGAAATCTTGGTCGCCTGCTGCTCGTGTACACTGACCCATGACAAACATCGATCGGACTGGTTGCGGCGGTGGGCGCGGGCGCCACCGTTGTCTTCTTCAAATCAACCAGCATATTCATCTGCCTCGCGGCTATACAATCCAAGGTTACGGTGGGCTTTTTTCCTAAACCTGTGCTATGTAGAACTTGTTAGATGTATATATCTGTATATTGTATGTTCTTCGTATATTAGGGGCTGCCTGTATATTGCCCTATACCTGTACTATATATTGTGGCCTTTGGCCCCCAGAGGAATATAATTCTATTCCTAACATGGTATCAGAGCCGGTTTTAGGATTCCTTTGCGCACCGGTACTCTGCTCGTAATCGCGCCGCCGCTGTCAGCTCGCCCCGGCCACCGCCGGTTCCCGTTCTGGCCGTCGTGGTCCTCCTCCCAATCCCGTTCAGCGCCGCGGTCGTGTTACCTCTGCCGTCCGCCCGTCCCTGATTGGCCGGGCCCTCCTGCCATCGCGTATCGCCCGTCTACAAGCCGTACCGCCAGGTGCTCCTCCGTCCAGAACATCTACACACATACACGCACTGCCTCCTGCTGTTTTACACCTGTTGATTCACCCACACCCCCACTGCCGATCGGGCCCCACCTTCCTTGATTGGGCATCTCCACTTCCTGGTGCACCCGCCGATCCGCTCCTGCGCGTGTGGGCCTGTCCTCTGCCTCCAACGCGCGGGCCCCGTCGTCTCCTTCCTGACGCCCGCCTGCGTCACGTCCTGACAGTTGGTTTTCGACGGTCCCCGTTTACATCTGAGATCTACAAAAAAAAGTGAGATATGTCTTCTGCGTCGGGCTATGTTGCGATTCCTCGCTGCCCGGTGATCTTCGATGGCGCGAATTATCCTGATTTCGCTGCCTTCATGCGCGTTCACATGCGCGGTCTTCGTCTTTGGGGTGTGCTCTCCGGCGAGGTCTCATGTCCACCGTGTCCTCCTGCTCCTGTGGCTCCTCTTCCGCCGACGCAGATTGTTCTCGGTGCTGATGCTTCTCAGGAGGCCAAGGATGCTGCTCAGAGTGCCGATGATAGTGTTGTTGCTGCTTATGACCTGAAGTTCAAACAGTACTCTGCTGATCTCGAGACCTATCGCCATGATCTGACGGCCTACACTCAGTGGGTCGATGAGGATGCTCGTGCTGCTGCTGTTCTCATCTCCAGTGTTCTGCCCCAGTATGCTGCCGAGTTCATGAGTCTCCCTACCGTTTGCCGCTCAGTGGACACATCTTCGTCAGCGATATCAGCCGTCTGGGGATGCTCTTTATGTAGGGGTTCGTAGCATGGAAAACAAAAATTTTCTATCGCATACAAACAAACAAGCCAAGATCTATCTACTAGATTGTAGCAACGAGTCGATAGAGGAACTCACCCTCGAAGATTCCAAAGCGGTTAACGAGAGCAGATTCTCGTGGGTGATGTAGTCGTACAATTCCGATCTCAAGATCGCGTAGACGATCCTTCCGGCGCCACGTTCCGGCAGCGCTCCGATCGGTCACACGTTCGGTACTCGACGAAGACCTTCCTCTCCCTTGTTCCAGCAAAATGGAGGTTGTAGCACTCTCCTCGCGATTCCGGCTGACGTGGTACCGGAAGTAGAGGGGAGATCCCGCAGGGCTTCGCCTTAAGCCGGTGCGAGTATGGTGGAGCTTATGAGAGAGGCTATTAGTGGTCTAGTAATTAGACACACCAATTAGAAGTCTCTAAACCAATTAGAAGGCTCTAAACCGCTGGCTAAAGCAATTAGAAGCTCAAAACCAAAACGGCTCTAAACCAATAACTACTCAAACAACGTCGAATCCTTAAGTGTGTCTCCCTACGGTTCGTGAATTATGCGGACATGATCGAGACACTTCTCCGAACAATAACCAATAGAGGAATCTGGAAATTCATATGGCTCACATATTTCTCGATTACTTTGCGATCGAATGAACCACTTACATACGATACCAATTTCCCTTTGTCTCACGATATGTTACTTATCCGAGGTTATGATCGTCGGTATCTCTGCATACCTAGTTCAACCTCGTTACTGATAAGTACTCTTTTCTCGTTCCCGCGATATGTGATCCCTTGTGACCAAGTCACATGCTTGCAAGCTAATTGGATGACATTCCACCGAGAGGGCCCAGTATATCTATCCGTCATGTGGATGGACAAATCACTCTTGATCCATGTGTTTCAACCAATACTTTCCGAACACTTAATGCCACCTTTATAGCCACCCGATTCGGTGTGGTGTTTGATGTCATCAAAGCATCCATCCGTAAAGGTGATATGGATCTCATGGTCGAAGGAATTAGGTTACTATGTATCGTAAAGCATATAGCAATTGAACTATTGAAATGACTTGATCTTTATGCTACGCTTATCTATAGGAGTATGTCCACCATATCATTCTCCTAACGATATGATCTTGTTGTTGATAACATCTCAATGTTCATGATATGGAAACCACAATCATTAATCAACCAACAAGCTAGTGAAGTATAGAGGCTATACTAGGGACTTCAAATTAAGTTTACAAATCACACAAGTATTAATGGTTTCCTTGTTAATACTATTATAGCATGAATGTAAACATTTATCATAAACACAAAGATATAATAATAACTACATTTATTATTGCCTCTAGGGCATATCTCCAGATCTCCCACTTGCACTAGAGTCATCTAATCTAGATTACATGGTAATATACCGAACACCCATGGCAGTTTGGTGTTGGTCATGTTTTGCCCTCGGGAGAGGTTTAGTCAACGGATCCGCCATATTCAGATCTGTGTACTTTGCAAATCTTTATATCCCCATCTGGATATGTTCTCGAATAGCGTGAAACGCAGCTTGATATGCTTCTTGACTTCTTGTGTGACCTTGGTTCTTGCGCATTGGCTATGGCGCCCATGTTATCACATAGATAGACATTGGGTCCAGCACTTGGAACCACACCCTACTGCAATGAACTCTTTCATCCATATCGCTTCTTGAAGCCTCCGAGCGACCATGTATTCCGATTCGGTTGAAGATCTCGCCACAACGCTTTGCTTTGCACTCCTCCGACTAATCGCTGCACCATTCAAAATAAATACGTATCCGGATTGTGATTTAGAATCATCCGGATCGTGTTCCAACTAACATCGGTGTAACCATTAACAACGAAATGTTCATCACCTCCATAAGAAAGAACCATATCCTTAGTTCTTCTCAAGTACTTAAGGATGTTTTGATCATTGTCCAATGATCCACTCGGATCACTTTGATATCTGCTAGTTAAACTAACGCATATGCAATGTCGGGTCTAGTACATAGCATGGCATACATTAGAGATCCTATGGCTGAGGCATAGAGTCTTACTCATCCTTTCTCTATCTTACGCCGATGTCGGACTTTGAGTTTTACTCAAGGTCGTATTGGACAACATGGGCAAGAACCCTTTCTTGCTTTCTTCCATTCCAAATCTCTTTAGAACTTTGTCCAAATATGTACTCTGTGTGACAATGATATTTGGCGTTTCGATCTATCTCTATAAATCTTTATGCCTAATATGTAAGCTTCGCCAAGATCCTTCATTGAAAAACTATTATTCAAATATTCCTTGACACTATTAAGAAGGTCTACATCATTCCCAATCAACAATATGTCATCCACATACGATTAAGAATGCTCTGAGCTCCCTCACTTTCTTGTAAATACAAGCTTCTCCATAAGTTTGTATAAAACCAAAACTTTGATTACCTTATCAAACGTTGATTCCAACCGGGATGCTGCTTCAATCCATAGATGGACCGTTGAAGTTTGCATACCTTGTTAGCATCTTTAGGATCGACAAAACCTTTGGGTTGCATCATATACAACTCTTCATCAATGTCTCCATTGAGGAATCTTTGTTTTGACATCCATCGCCATATCTCATAATCATAATATGCGCGATTGCTAACATAATCCTCACAGACTTTAGCTTCGCTACGGTGAGAAAGTCTCATCGTAGTCAACTCCTTGAATTTGTCGAAACCCTTTTGCGACAAGTCGAGCTTTATAAACGATAACATTACCATCGACATCTGTTTTCTTGAAAATCCATTTGTTCTCGATGACCTTGCCATCCGGTAAGTCCACCAAAGTCCATACTTGGTTTTCGTACATGGATCCAATCTCGGATTTCATGGCTTCTTGCCATTTATTGGAATCTGGGCTCATCATCGCTTCCTCATATGTCTCGGGGTCATCGGTGTTGTCCACCACCATGACATTCATAACGGAATCATACCAATGGAGTGGTACGAGTTCTTGTTGACCTCCGAGGCTCTGTAGCAACTTCAAGAAGTTTCATGATCATCATCATTAGCTTCCTCTCTTATTGGTGCAGCACCACGGGAACTTCTTCCGTGCTGCGCTACTCACAATTTCGAGAGAAGGTTCGACAACCTCGTCGAGTTCTACTTTCCTTCAGTCACTTCTTTCGAGAGAAATTCCTTCTCTAGAAAGGATCCATTCTTAACCGAATGTTTTGCCTTGGATCTATGATAGAAGGTATACCCAATAGTTTCCTTCGGGTATCCTATGAAGGCGCATTTTCGCTTTGGGTTCAAGCTTGTCATTTGTAACTTCTTTACATAGGCCGCATCCCCAAACTTTAAGGAGCGACAATTTAGGTTTCTTCCCAAACCATAATTCATACGTGTCGTTTCAACGGATTTAGACGGTGCCCTATTTAAAGTGAATGGTTGTTTCTAATGCATAACCCCAAAATGATAGCGGTAAATCTGTAAGTGACATCATAGAGCGAACCATATCTAAGAGAGTTCGATTCGACGTTCGGACACACCATTCTGTTGTGGTGTTCCGGCGGTGTCAATTGTGAAAGTATTCCGCACTTCTTTAAATGCTCGCCAAACTCGTAACTTAGATATTCACCTCCACGATCGAGCGTAGAAATTTAATCTTCTTGTTACGTTGATTCTCTACCTCACTTTGAAACTCCTTAAACTTCTCGAAAGTTTCGGACTTGTGTTTCATGAAATAGATATACCCATATCTACTCAAGTCATCCGTGAAGGTAAGAACATAACGATAACCACCATGCGATGCTACACTCATTGGACCACACACATCGGTATGTATGATTTCCAATAAGTCCGTAGCTCGCTCCATCATCGTGAAAATGGAGTCTTAGTCATTTTCCCATCGGACATGCTTCGCATCTTTCAAGTGATTCAAAATCAAGTGATTCAAGAAGTCCATCGAATGGAGTTTCTTCATACGTTTCACTCCGATGTGACCAAGCAGCGATTGCCACATATAGGTCGAATTATCGCTTGATTTCAAACGTTTAGCCTCAATGTTGTTGATATGTGTATTTCCACTATCGAGATTCAATAAGAATAGACCATCTATCAAAGGTGCATGTGCGTAAAACATATTACTCATATAAATAGAACAACCATTATTCTCGGATTTAAACAAGTAACCGTCTCGCAATAAACAAGATCCCGATATAATGTTCATGCTCAACGCAGGCACCAAATAAAAATTATTTAAGTATAAAACTAATCCCGATGGTAGATGAAGGGGTAGCGTGCCGACCGCGATCACATCAACCTTTGATCCGTTTCCCACGCGCATCGTCACCTCGTTCTTCGCTAGCTTCCGTTTATTCTGCAGCTTTGTTTGAGTTACAAATATGAGCAACCGAACCAAGATATCAAATACCGAGCACTACTACAGTACTAGTGAGATACACATCAATAACATGTATATCGGATATACCTTTCTTCTTGATGTTGTCGTTCTTGAGATCCGCCAAGTACTTTGGGCAATTCCGCTTCGATGACCTTCTCCCTTGCGGTAAAAGCACTCGATCGTGCTTAGGTCCGCCTTGGTCTTCTTCGTCGGGCGTGGTAGCTTTCTTACCACCCTTCTTGAAGTGTCCCTTTTGCTTAGACTTGCCTTTCTTGAATTTGGTGGTCTTATTGACCAACAACACTTGGTGCTCTTTCTTGATCTCCACTTCGCAGATTTCAACATGGCAAAGAGTTACGCAACGTCTTGTTCATGTTACGCATGTTGTAGTTCATCACAAAGTTCTTGTAACTTGGTGGTAGTGATTGTAGGACACGGTAAATCCCAAAGCATTAGGAATCACTATACCCAAGCTTTGAAGTTTGTTTGCGTGCCCGGACATTTTAAGCACATGCTCATTGGCGGACTGCCCTCTTCCATCTTGCGTTAAAGAACTTTTGAAGCCTCATAGCTTTCAATTGCCGCATGAGTCTCAAAAATCAATTTGAGATCCTCGACAATATCATATGGGTCGACTCTTCAAACCTTTTACGAGCTCCGATTCTAAACCGTACAAGATAGCACATCTTTGAACTATGGAGTCTTGATTCTTAGGCGAGGTAAACATTCTTTACTTCATCGGAAGCGATGTTGCGGTGGGTCACCAGGTGCATCCAAAGACATAGGTCAAATTACCATTGTGAGGACAATCCTCAAATTGCGGAACCAATCCATGAGTTGCTTCCATTGTTTTTCAACTTTTCTTTCTCTAGGAACGCATTAAAATTGATGGTAGGGGCTGCCATTGATCTACAACATATTTGCAATAGTTTAGACTAAGTTTATGACAAATTGAGTTCAAATTAATTAATGAAATTAAACTAGGTGAACTCCCACTCAAAAAAATATCCCTCACATTGTTTTAGTGATCACACGAACCAAATCCACCATATCAACACCGATCATCACGAGAGTTGACATAGTTTCAATGGCGAACAATCGACATGTTCATCACATCTACTATATGATTCATGCTTTACCTTTCGGTGATCTGTGTTCCGAGACCATGTCTGTACATGTTAGGCTCGTCAAGATCAAACCTTAGTTTCTGCATGAGCAAATCTGGCTTGCTCACGTTGTATACACTTGCAGAATCTAGCACACCCGATCATCATGTGGTGCTTCGAAACAACAAGCTTTAGCAACGGTGCTAACTAAGGGTGAACACTTTATGATTTGAAATTGATGTGCATGAGGGATCATCTTATAATGCTACCGTCGTCTACTAAGCAATACAAGATGCATAAAGGATTAACATCACATGCAATTCAATATATATGTGATATGATATGGCCTTTCTTCTTCGTGCCTCCGATCTCCATATTCAAGCACGAACATGATCTCCATCATCACCGGCATTGCATCAAGGTCAATGACGCTTCTCCATGGTTGTCGTCCACCGGCTTCAACTATTACAACTACTTTGAATAGACATGCGGGTCTTAACATAAATTAAAGACAACCATATGGCTCACGCGGTTGCCGACTTACAATAAGGAACATTGCATACATCAAATATAATCACAATCATGGCCATATCACATCATTGCACACCCGCAAAACAAAGTTAGGCGCCTCTACTTTCTTTGCATATTTTACGTGGTTTGGGGCTTTCAATAAGTGTCGTTCTAACTTACGAACAAGAACCACAACATTGATACTAGCATTGTTGATCACCCGTTGTAAATTGGATCTTAACTATGCTAGGAGAAACAGACACCATAAAGCCACTTATGCAATACAAGTTGCATGTCAAGCGTGGAGCAAGTCTCATGAGCGATGTCATGTAAGGTTAGCCCGCCGCTTCATCCCAACATACCGCAAGATGCAAAGTACACAAAAGCAATCTACAATAAAAGCATCAACGCACAATGACCATTGTGTTCTACTCGTGCAACGGATCTACATATAGACACGGCTCACGATACCCTTTGTAGGGTTCGTAGCATGGAAAACAAAAATTTTCTATCGCATACAAACAAACAAGCCAAGATCTATCTACTAGATTGTAGCAGCAGTCGATAGAGGAACTCACCCTCGAAGATTCCAAAGCGGTTAACGAGGCGATTCTCGTGGGTGATGTAGTCAGACACTTCCGATCTCAAGATCGCGTGAGCGATCCTTCCGCCACGTTCGGCGGCGCTCCTTGATCGGTCACACGTTCGGTACTCGACGAAGACCTTCCTCTCCCTTGTTCCAGCAGGCGGAGGTTGTAGCACTCTCCTCGCGATTCCTAAGACGGCGTGGTACCGAAGTAGAGGGAGATCGCGAGGCCTTAAGCCGGTGCGAGTATGGTGGAGCTTATGAGAGAGGCTATTAGTGGTCTAGTAATTAGACACACCAATTAGAAGGCTCTAAACCAATTAGAAGGCTCTAAACCGCTGGCTAAAGCAATTAGAAGCTCAAAACCAAAACGGCTCTAAACCAATAACTACTCAAACAACGTCGAATCCTTAAGTGTGTCTCCCTACGGTTCGTGAATTATGCGGACATGATCGAGACACTTCTCCGAATAATAACCAATAGAGGAATCTGGAAATTCATATGGCTCCCACATATTTCTACGATTACTTTGCGATCGAATGAACCACTTACATACGATACCAATTTCCCTTTGTCTCACGATATGTTACTTATCCGAGGTTATGATCGTCGGTATCTCTGCATACCTAGTTCAACCTCGTTCTTGATAAGTACTCTTTTCTCGTTCAGCGATATGTGATCCTTGTGACCAAGTCACATGCTTGCAAGCTAATTGGATGACATTCCACCGAGAGGGCCAGAGTATATCTATCCGTCATGTGGATGGACAAATCCCTCTTGATCCATGTGTTTCAACCAATACTTTCCGAACACTTAATGCCACCTTTATAGCCACCCGATTCGGTGTGGTGTTTGATGTCATCAAAGCATCCATCCGTAAAGGTGATATGCATGATCTCATGGTCGAAGGAATTAGGTTACTATGTATCGAAAGCATATAGCAATTGAACTATTGAAATGACTTGATCTTTATGCTACGCTTATCTATAGGAGTATGTCCACCATATCATTCTCCTAACGATATGATCTTGTTGTTGATAACATCTCAATGTTCATGATATGGAAACCACAATCATTAATCAACCAACAAGCTAGTGAAGTATAGAGGCTATACTAGGGACTTCAAATTAAGTTTACAAATCACACAAGTATTAATGGTTTCCTTGTTAATACTATTATAGCATGAATGTAAACATTTATCATAAACACAAAGATATAATAATAACTACATTTATTATTGCCTCTAGGGCATATCTCCAACACTTTACCTGTCTGTGGTTCGCCAGGAGCATGCTCTTCAGCAGGGTGATTCCACTATTGATGAGTTCTATACTCAGTCTTTGCTATTTGCGTCGACTTGATTCTCTTAAATCGCTGTTTGTGGCACATGCTCGTCTTTGCCGGATGCGCTTCGGATTTGGAGTTTCACCGCATCTATGAGTTTGTCTCTTCGCCAGAGTTTGAGCCGGCGTGCTCGGCTAAATGCTCGTGGTCGTGTTCCGCTCTACGAGGTGTTGTCGAGCTTGGTGAGGAGACCCGTCTCCGTAGTCTTGGTCTTCTTGCGTTCCGTCTGCTTGCTACTCGTGGTGCTCCTCCCGTCTGCTCCTCGACTCAGCCGGTCCCCTGGTCGTCGGGGTCAGGTCATCTTGACACCGGCCTCGGGGTCGGCTTCGGCTGCAGCCTCGGTCGAGTCGGCACGAGACTCGTGGTCGAAATCGCCGTGGTTCTCTTAAATCACGCTCTTCTTGCAGGGATGGCCATACTTGGGTCTCTTGTTATACACGGACCCGATTTACGTCGGCAGCACCAGCTCGTGGGATCGGCTCCTTCCGGTCTTCGATTGCTCTCTCGATCGAGACATTATCAGAGTCTTCGCGGTCTTCTTGATGCTGAGGCTCTTCTTGACGAGCACTTCTTGGTTACTGACTCTTGAGCCTTTGTCACCACCTTCTACACAGTCAGGTACGTCTCCGTGGTATCTGGATTATGGAGCTTCTTTTCATATGACCTCTGAGTCTTCTTTTCTGTCTGCTCTTCGTTCTCTCCCTTCTCATGTCCGTGTTTTTACGGCTGATGGTACCTCTCTTCCTGTTTCTAGTCGGGGCACCCTTTCTACTTCTTCTTTTTTTGTTCATGATATTTCTCATGTCCCTCTTCTTAAGATGAATCTGTTCTCTGCTAGCTTGACTTCGACTCTGGTTGTCGCGTCATTCTTGATCTGATTCTTGTGTTATCCAGGACCGCACAGGCCACAGTTGGGCTAACCCTCTGATCGTGACTCTTCAGGACTTTGGGAGTTAGACTGGCTTCGTGTTCCTTCCTTTGCCACTTCATCTGCTAGTTCTTCTCCGGTTGTCGCCTCTACTACCAGCTCCTTTCAGCAGTGGCATCATCGTCTTGGTCACCTCTGTGACTCTCGCCTGTCGTCATTAGTTCATCGTGGTCTTCTAGGGTCTGTCTCAGGAGATGGGTCTTTGCATTGTCAGGGATGTAGGTTGGGTAAACAGATTCAGCTTCCCTATCCTACTAGCGTGTATGTATCTCAGCGACCTTTTGATTTAGTTCATTCCGATGTTTGGGGTCCGGCTCCTTTCGCTTCGAAAGGGGGCCATCGCTACTATATTTTATTCATCGATGATTTTTCTCGGTACACTTGGTTGTATTTTATGCGCTCTCGCAATGAAGTTCTTTCCATATATCAGCGTTTTGCGGCCATGGTCCGTACTCAGTATTCTACCCCCATCCGTGTTTTTCGTGCTGATTCTGCTGGTGAGTATATCTCCCAGATGTTGCGAGGTGTTCTTGCTGAGCAGGGCACCCTTGCCCAGTTCTCCTCTCCTGGTGCACATGCCCAGAATGGCGTTGCTGAGCGTAAGCATCGCCATCTTTTTGAGACCACTCGTGCTATGATGATTGCTTCTTCTCTCCCGCCGCATTTCTAGGCTGAGGCTGTCGCTACGTCGGCTTACCTCATCAATATTTAGCCTTCTGCCGCCTTGCAGGGTGGTATCCCTCTTGAGCGCCTATCTGGACAGTATCTAGACTACTCCATGCTTCGCTTGTTTGGTTGTGTTTGCTATGTTCTCCTTACTCCTCGCGAACGCACCAAACTGACCGCTCAGTCTGTTGAACGTGTCTTCCTCGGATACAGTGATGAGTATAAGGGCTATCGCTGTTGGGACCCTGTTGGTCGTCGGATGCGTATCTCTTGTGATGTTACTTTTGATGAGACGCGTCCTTTCTATCCTCGTCCCACCGCTGGTACTTACCCGGTGGAAGATATCTCCTTTCTTCTCTTTCCTGACACACATCCTTCTACCCCTATTGTGTCTTCTTCAGGATCTCCTCCCCCTGATGTCTCTTCTTTGACATCGTCCTCCTCTGCTCCGTCTAGTTCTCCTCGTTCTCCGGAATCCTCCTCTCCTATTCCCTCTTCTCCCGCGTCGTCTTCCTCTGATGATCTTCCCTCTACTCGTCCTGTTCGTCAGCGTCGTGCCCCCAACCGTTACTCTCCTAGCCAGTATGGTCTTTCCGTTGCCTCCGAGCCGACTTCTTATCGGGATGCTGAGCATCATCCTGAATGGCAGCTGGCCATGGCTGAGGAGATTGCTGCGCTTGAGCGCACTGACACCTGGGATCTTGTTTCTCCCCCTCCCGGTGTTCGTCCTATCACGTGTAAGTGGGTCTATAAGAGGTAAGACTCGCTCTGATGGATCTCTTGAGCGCTATAAAGCACGTCTTATGGCTCGTGGTTTTCAGCAGGAGCATGGTCGTGACTATGATGAGACCTTTGCTCCTGTGGCTCATATGACCACTGTGTGTACTCTTCTTCTTTGTTGTGTACATTCGTCAGCAGTGCGTGTCCCAGCTTGATGTTCAGAACGCCTTTCTCAATGGTGAGTTGAGTCAGGAGGTCTATATGCAGCCTCCTCCTGGGTATTCTGTTCCTGAGGGGATGGTTTGTCGTCTTTGGCGTTCTCTTTATGGCCTCAAACAGACCCCTCGTGCCTGGTTTGAGCGCTTTGCTTCTGTCGTGATTGCTGCTAGTTTCTCCCCTAGTGCTCATGACCCAACGTTGTTTGTTCACACTTTTTCTCGTGGACGCACTCTTCTTCTTCTCTATGTTGATGATATGATCATTACCGGTGTTGCACGTGATCCGGTCAAGCATGAGCTTACCAAGCATATTGGTGTTGATGCTTTCTATACACGTGCTCAGGTGCAGTCTCAGGTTGTTGCGCTCAAGATGTGCCTTGATTCTGATTGGCGGATTTCTTCACGAGGCGCGAAGGCCTTAGCGTGATTCTTCTTCTCCAAACTCGGTGTTGTGGATCCACCATGAGTTTGAGGGAGTGTTAGATATATATCTGTATATTGTATTTCCATATGTTAGGGGAACTTTCTGCGTATTCTTGTATCTTATATATTGTGGCTCAGGAGGAATATAACTTGTCTATTCCTAACAGAACTTTTCTGAATTTGCCCTACGTTAAGATGTGTTCGAACTATGTCAAATGCAATCTATGTTTGTGCAATTTTAGGGGGAAAAGGGACCTGTTCTGGCGCATCCCGAATTCTAGCGAGGATGGTCTCAGCCGTGAGTCTTTCGGGACCCCCCATCTTCTTGTGTTCGAAAGACACAAAAGATGAACCGCCAACCTGATGCAGCAGCAGAGCAGACTGCGACACGATCTAGAAGCGGTGTCGTGCGGGACTCCGGCACCACGTACTACCCAACACGGGCGACTGCTAGCTAGTCTAGTACTAGTACCTCGCGAGTTTCCGCCCGACCAGGTCCCGGACTCCCAGCGGAAGGAAGAGTCCGGTCCAGGCTCCATCTCGATCGATTAGCAATAGGAAAATGGGTTAATGACCCCCGACCGGCCAATTAGGTCGAACTCGCCTCGCCTTTCTCCGTCGCATGATGCCTGGCTACCTAGCTGCATCCATCCACATGCCCCTCTTGGTTTAACACTGTAGCACGGTCGAAGAAACAAAAGCAAGTCAGAATTCAAATGTCAAGATTTGTACCGTTGAATGGTCATGGGTAACAATGACAAGACCATACATATAAAAAACACTTCTCCCTTCACAGGTCGTCTTCTAGATGATTTGCTTGTCAAGCACCCTAGGAACTTTCTTCCTCCCTGTCAGATTTGACTAGCATCAGATCCGCCTACTGGCGCAAAACGGCAAATTGCACAGGAGAAGCAAACGGTCACCGATGACCGGTCCCGGAGTAGGCGTTAGTCAAGTCAGCTTCGCATATACAGGTAGCGCCACGAAGCAGAACGGAAAGAGGAGATTGTATCCACACAGATCTCACACTATGCGACGGGCGCAACGGCCACGTGCTCTCTCTCGCGCGCGCAGCCGGGCATCTCCACCGATCCTTCGGTGGTCGCGTTCGGCTGATGGCCTCCGAGGAAAGCGACGACCAGAGGCAGGAGAGGAAGGGAGGCCCTGCCTACCGGATTCTCTGCCCGACCTACTGCACTACCCATGGAAATGCCTGTGCGCACCAAGAATCATCCAACGGACTGGCCAAGAAGGAAAAGCACATTTTTTGTAACTTAACATTTTGTTGGTTCCCTTCGAAGGGACTTCTTCACTTTTGTTCTGAATAAATAGTTGTTTGATAGCAAATTAAATATTGTTGTGATCCCGTGTTTAACATGATGAAATGTCTTGTTTTTAAAATAGATGCGTACTGAAGTTTGAGTGATCTAGTCACGCTACCTGATTATGTTTCTCTTAATTCTAATAGAATTTAGGAGTTAACAAACGCAGTAGTATGTAATCAAGCCAGTTGTTTGTGGACGCACAAGCAACCCATGAATCTCTGTACTCCTGGACAATATATAATTATTATATGGTCGTACTCACTCTGTTATAAAATATAAGATGATTTAGCTTTTTTTGAATCTTTGTACTCATGTGTATTATATGATTATGTGCGTAGTTAGGACACTTCATACAGCTGCTATTATAATATTAATACTGAGAAAAATGGGTAGGTTACGAAATATATTGTACACATTACCTGGTGTGGACACCGTTCACTTGCACTTGAAACGAAAATTGTACGCTTGAATTTTGTTATTCGACCAAATCATACTCGAAGAAAAGGACAGCGCTAGGCGTCCCCCGGGAGATGGAGACTTTCCATCCCGCGGGTCCCCAGCCGTCCGATCGGCCCAGATCAACGGTTCAGATCTTTCCATCCTGACTTCATCCCGCTTTTGCTATATTTATCCCGTTTTTGCTATAAATATTCCTGATTTTGCTACATGTAGCAGAAAACAGTTCGGTTTCAGAAAAAACAGACAGACTTGACCTCGTCGCATAGTTCACCGGAGAATTCGCCGACGACCTTGTATCAAAAAATATGTTCTAATGTAGCAAAACCGACCTCGCCGGAGACTCACGGAAAAAAACATCGCCGAAAACCTTGTAGCAAAAACTTTACACTATTGTAGCAGAATCAGAAAAAGGTGGTAGCAAAAAAAATATAATAATGTAGCGAAAAAAGATCTCGCCGAAGACTTTGAAGCAATTTTTTTCATAATGTAGTAGAACTAACTTTTCACATACATTGTAGCAAACACTTTGTATAATTATAGCAAAAACATAGAACATATGTAGCAAAAGAATTATGACATCGTAGCAAAAAAATCGACGTCGCTGTAGCACCGTCGATGGCCACGCCCGTAGCAAACCTCGATGGCATATGTAGCAGCGCTTGTGTTCTTCGGTAGCATCGCCGGTGGTCACTTGTAGCAAACCCGTGAGAATACGACTGTTGTCATCTACAAGGGCGGCCGCACGCCGGCCGGAGGTCGCATATGGCAACACAGTTGGACGAAGCTTTGCAGAGAAGCGCGCTCGGGGTGGAGGCGGGGGCTCCCTGGGGACGGTGTCCATGGCGGGTGGCCTTCATCAACAGGAGCAGGTGGGGCTGCTGCGGATTGGAGGCGGGCGGAGGGCGTCTAAGCGGTGGCCATGGCGGTGCCGCCATCTCCCGGCGAAGGCGGCGGCATGGTGGCGTTTTCCTCGACGGAGCGGCGCCCATGGCGGATGGCCTCCATCAACGGGGGTGGGTGGTGCTGCTGCGGGTTAGAGGCGGAGCAGCGGGATGCCCTAGGCGGCAGCCATCCGTGGCGAGAGGAGCACGGCTGCGTGGTGGCGCAAGCTGCTGCCGCGCGCACACGAGATGTCGTACATGAGAAAACAGGGGATAAGGATGCGGTGGGTCCACCTTACGTACACGAGTGCGACGGAGAGCGACCTAAGGGATCGTTTCGTTCGATCCCCGGGGAATCGTTTCGTTCGATCCCCCGGGGGACTAGTATCCTTTTCCCAAAGAAAAATATGAAATTGGGACTATTCAAGACCGTCCTTTTTCCGTTCACGGAAGAGTATACTTCCAATACTTTATTGGAAGTCAAATAATTTTAAATTTTGAATGAGTTTATACAAAAACAAATAACAATACCTATGAAATTAAATAGCTATATGATGATTTTTCGTCATGAATCTAATGACATTTAATTTGGTGGCATACATGTTGGTATTTTTTTGTATAAACACAATCAAACATATTGATTTTTCTTTGACATTTCAAAAATATTGGAAGTACACTCTTTGTAAGAAGAAAAGGAGTATGTAAAGAAAGAGTTCCCGGGTATTTCTATATTCTATTACCTGAAACTAACAGAACACTTGAAAGAAGGAGGCCCCACACAAAAAAACAGATAAACAAACAATGAACTTGTCGTGGTGGACCTAGCAATTTCGCAGCTTTTCTCCTCCACACGCCTACAAAGCCGGGCGTCATCCACCTGACAGTATAAACACTCTGCAGTCTGCACCCAATTGACAACTCCAATCCCCCATAAAGCGTCCAGCCCCGCTCGGTTATTACACCACTCAACCCCGGCCGATCGATGGAGCCAGCACGCTGCGGCAATGGCCGCCTCCTCCTTCTCCTCCTTGTGGTGCTCGCCGTTGCTGACTTCGCGTCAGCGCAGCAGTACCCGCCCCCGCCGGGCTTTGAAGGGTACACAACCAACTTCAGCCCGTCCATGGCGATCGTCATCGTCGTCCTCATCGCCGCCTTCTTCTTCCTCGGCTTCTTCTCCGTCTACATCCGCCACTGCTACGGCGACAGCCTCGGCTACACCAACTCCCGGCTCCCGGTCGGCACGGCGGCCGCGGGGCGATCGCGGCGACAGCGCGGGCTCGACCCGGCCGTCCTCGAGACCTTCCCGACCATGGCGTACGCCGACGTGAAGGAGCACAAGGCCATCAAGGGCGCGCTCGAGTGCGCCGTGTGCCTCAGCGAGTTCGACGACGACGAGACGCTCCGCCTCCTGCCCAAGTGCTCCCACGTCTTCCACCCGGACTGCATCGACACCTGGCTCGCGTCCCACGTCACCTGCCCTGTCTGCCGCGCGAACCTCGCTCCCGAAGACCCCAACGCCCCGGCCGCCGGCGATGATGTGCCCGCCGAGCTGTCGGCTCCTCCCGCCACGCAGCCGCAGGAAGTGCCGCCCCCGGCGTCGCCGACGGCAGCAGCGCCCGCCGTCATCATCGACGTGGAGGAGACAGAGGAGGAGAGGATCATACGAGAAGAGACGGAGGAGTTGACGCGCATCGGAAGCGTGAAGCGCGCGCTGCGCTCCAAGTCCAGCCGCGCTCCCGCACGGTTCCCGCGCTCGTACTCGACGGGGCACTCGCTCGCCGCGCGGGCCGGCACGGGCAGGGGCGCCGGCGCCGGCGCCGACAGGTTCACGCTGCGGCTACCCGATAACGTGCTCCGGGAGGTCGTCGCGGCTGGAAAACTGCGGCGCACAACGAGCCTCATCGCGTTCACCTCTGCTCGCCAGGGCAGCACGCGCCGGGGGTTCAGGATCGGCGGAGAGGGCAGCAACCGCGGCGGGAGGAGCGTCCGGCTAGGCCAGTCAGGCCGGTGGCCGTCGTTCCTGTCGCGGACTTTCTCCTCCGCGGCGTGGGGGTCCAGGTCGACGCGGCGGGTGGCCGAGTCGGACGGATCGGGCAAGGGCGGGAAGCCGGCCGGGGCCGGCGGCAAGTCGGTGGAATGCAACGACCAGGCGTGCGCGCTCGGACAACATGTTTAGTCTGACCGGGCCTCTTCTTTCGCCGTGGTCAAATGATGCGTGCTTGCGTGCCGCTACGTGCCATGAAGGAAACCGTGCTTTCGTCCTCAAGTGGAAATTTTCTGTTTGTGAAATTTTGGACGGTTACTTAATTTTCTTTAGGGACATGTATATAAAATGATGTTTGATTAACGGAAGATTTCCGATCAATTTTACCTGGTTGTCGTAGCATATGTTCTTATCTTCTTTCAGAAAAGTAGACTAGTGTATCGATCATATCATCACACAGTGGGACTTGTGCTTTTGCTTTGTGCAGAATCATGTGACATGGACAAAGAACCGGTAGATTGAGCCAACCACACATGTTTCACACATCCTATTCGCTTGCTTGAGATATTTTATCTTTTTTTTTTGTGGGGGGCATCATATATGCGTTGCTTTGCATAATGCTTCGGACATTGCATCAATACATGCAGCGAATAAGTGGTTTGCCGGACCCATAGTGTGTCAAAATTGGATTTGTTGACATTTTTAATTATCTCAGATTTTAGACAAGGTTTAGTCAAAATTTTGCTTAAACCTAAGACAATTAAATTAGATCAGAGGGGTAAGTCTATTAGCATGTGAGAAATGAAGTCTCACATTGTGGGTTCTATGAACTTGGGACGCCTCCCCTCGAAAAAGCAAGAACCTCGTGATTTTATTGCACGGCCTGAGTTGGAAGTTGCAGTCACAAATGACATATGGTGTTTGCTTGAAAAAAAGTAAGAAAAATACCTTCTCCTCCTCTGTTCCAGAACAATTGAAGCTTTAGGTTTATTCTATGTCAATCTCTAAGTTTAACCAAATTTATAAAAAATATCATATTTACAATGACAATATATTTTATGATGGATCGAATGAAAGCATACAGTGTTGTACATATTGACATATTTTTTCATAAGTTTGACAAACTTAAAATATACCTAGAACATATCTTCCAAACAAGTGGTGCGGGTGAATAAGCTTATCAAGAATTTCTCCAAATAGAAATGATTTGCAGCCAAGTGAAAGGACTATATTTTCCCATGCTATTTTGGTGATGATGACAATCTCACTTTTGATCTAATCGTATGCTTGAGTTTCAGGAAAAATGCTTTTGATGATTCCTATGAATTGTGTGGATGCTCTCTTTGGGATCTCGTGAAGACGGCGGCCTTTAGTTTTTCTATTTCTCTCTTTTTTATCACTTTAGGTCGTCGTACTATCAAGATGGGGTCCATCTCGGAAGGCTGTGGGAAGTCACTTGTTCTTGCACAAACCCCATATGCACCGCCACAGCCATCCTACTCATCTGCGAGAGAGCGAGGTTCTGATCTGCTGGAGTTGTTTCTGTCTGATCGGAACTTCCGGCCAAGCACCGGAAGTTCCACTCAGGGATTTTCTGTGGGAAGATCTAGAACTTTTTTCCGTCCAACTTCCGCTGGAAGTTCCGGCCAGCTCCTACTACCCTCTATTTGGGTATGTTCTATTTGCCGGAACTTCCACCGGAAGTTGCACCGGAAGTTCCGGTGAGGAATTCCCGTTGCTTCTTCCAGAGAGTTCCTGAGCGGAACTTCCGCCTAGACGCCGGAACTTCCGATCAGACATGTTTTGCAACCCAGATGTTTCGCCCCTAGTTCCGATCCAAGTTCCGCTGAGAATCAGTGTACCTTCTGCTCGGAGTGTTCTATTTGACGAAACTTGGGCCGGAACTTGCATCGGAAGTTTTGCCGAAACTTCCGGTCATTTTGACCAGAACTTCCGGTCAGGCTTTTGGAGCGGGCCTCAACGGACTGAAGACCGTTGAAGCTTTGCTGGGCGGAACTTCCGGCCGCTCACCGAAGTTCCGATGAGGCCGCGGAGTCTCCAACGGTTCAGCGTGGAGGGGGCCTATTTAAGGCGCCCTCCTTCTTCCTCCTACCTAACCCTTCAATTTTCTCTCTCCTCCATTAATACTCGAGCTTCACCTCACTAGATCTCTCTCTATCCACTCAAATCACTTGATATTTTGAGAGGTGAGGGAGGTGACCTAGATTTACACTTCCACCAAAGAAGATTTGATTTCCCCCACCTATCCTTTGTGGATCTTGTTGCTATTGGGTTTCTTGAAGCCCTAGACGGTGTAGGGCATCCTCGGAGCTAAGGGCGTGTGTTGTAAGGCTCCGTGGTGTCGCTGAGGGCCTCCAATTGAGTTGTGGAGCTTCCCCCTCAACCTTGTTGTAAAGGTTTCGGTTGGCGCCTTCAAGGTCACCGGTTAGTTGATTGTGAGGCCTCCTTTGTGGGGGAGCTCACCGGAGAAGAAGGTGAGGCCTTTGTGGCGCTCGGGTGACCTTGTGTGGCCCCGACACCTCTCCAACATAGACGTAGCTCCCTTGGGAGTGAACTACGGGAATTACATCTCCGTGTCCCCGCTCCGGTTATCTCGTTCCCTACCTTACTTCTTGCTCTTTACCGTTCTTGTGGTTGTTGTAAGTTATCTTGCAACTAGGTTGCTCAGCTAGTTGCACATCTAGATAAATTTCTTTCTTGCCAAGCCTAAAAGTGTGAAACAAAATAAAAATTGGCAGTCGCCTATTCACCCCCCTCTAGTCGATTCAAAGTCGGTACTTTCAATTGGTATCAGAGCCAAGGCTCTTATTTCGGGCTTTGCCGCCTAAGAGACGATGGCCAACGAAGGGGGCAGTGAAACTGAAAATCCGAAGAACTTGGCCACCATGGATGACCTCAAGCAATTGGAGACATCCGTGATGTCCAAGTTTGAGGAAATGATGACTATTTTGCAATATCTCAAGCCAAACCCCATGGTTTCTCTTGCCACACCCCAAACCACCGAGCTTCCTCCTACCATTCCCGTGACCGCCACCAGGGGAAATCCCACGGCTGCCACTCACCTGGGACTTGGTTTTGTTGCACAAACATCTGTTGGGGTTCATAGCATGGAAAACAAAAAAATTCTACCACATGCACACAAACAAGCCAAGATCTATCTACTAGATTGTAGCAATGAGTCGATAGAAGCACTCACCCTCGAAGATTCCAAAGCGGTTAACGAGAGCAGATTCTCGTGAGCGATGTAGTCGTACACTTGCCGATCTCAAGATCGCGTAGACGATCCTTCCGGCGCTGCGTTCCGGCAGCGCTTCCGCAGTCGGTCACACGTTCGGTACTCGATGAAGACCTTCATCTCCCTTGTTCCAGCAGGCAGCGGAGGTTGTAGTTCTCCCCTCGCGATTCCGGCAGCACGACGGCGTGGTGTCGGAAGTAGAGGGAAGATCCCGCAGGGCTTTTCCTAAGCCAGTGCGAGTTATGGTGGATCTAGGGTTTCCCGGTGATCTAGGGTTTAGAAGACCGGGAGGAGGAGGAGGTGTCGGCGGTGGCTAGGGTGGCGGCGACGAGGCGACGGCGGTGTGCGGTGGCAGCGACGCACGGGTGTGGGAGGGCTAGGGCTTGTGTGTTTGGGGCAACCCTCCCCCTCTATTTATGAGAGGGAGGCAACCTAGAGAGAGGGGAGTTTGAATCCACTTCCAAACCCAAGTTGGAAGGACTCTTTCCTTCTTCCACTAGGAAACCATTGTTCCAGTTTGACTTTTCAAACCTCCCGTTTGACTTTCAATTTAGAGCTTTAATTCTCTCTCACAAATGTCCACACCAAGTGACCTAGGATATGATCCAATCATTCCACTTACCCATGACACATTCTTGGACCATTCCCCTTCCGGTTCGGTGAACCTTCTAGAATCTCTCCGATGAAAACATCGAAATCATTCCCGAACTCCGGAATCGGACTTTCCATATATGAATCTTATTCTCCGGATCATTCCGGATCTCCTCGTGATATCCCGGATCCCATCCGAGACTCCGAACAACATTCGGTATCCCTACTAACATTCCATATCTACTAAACAACATCGAATCCTTAAGTGTGTCTCCCTATGGTTCGTGAATTATGCGGACATGACCGAGACACTTCTCCGATCAATAACCGATAGAGGAATCTGGAAATTCATATGTCTCCCACATATTTCTATGATTACTTTGCGATTGAATGAACCACATACATACGATACCAATTTCCTTTTGTCTCACGATAGTTTACTTATCCGAGGTTTTGATCGTTGGTATCTCTGCATACCTAGTTCAACCTCATTACCGATAAGTACTCTTTTCTCGTTCCCGTGATATGTGATCCCTTGTGAGCCAGTCACATGCTTGCAAGCTAATTGGATGACATTCCACCGAGAGGGACCAGAGTATATCTATCCGTCATATGGATGGACAAATCCCACTCTTGATCAATGTGCCTCAACCCATACTTTCCGAACACTCAATGCCACCTTTATAGCCACCCAGTTACGGTGTGGTGTTTGATGTCATCAAAGCATCCTTCCGGTGATGCTGATTAGCATGATCTCATGGTCGAAGGATTTAGGTTACTATGTATCAGAAAGCTTATAGCAAACGAACTATTGAAATGACTTGTACTTCATGCTATGCTTATCTATAGGAGTATGTCCATCATACCATTCTCCTAATGATATGATCTTGTTGTTAATAACATCTCAATGTTCATGATCAAGAAACCACGATCATCTATTAACCAACAAGCTAGTATTATAAAGAGGCTTTACTAGGGACTCTAATTTAGTTTACAAATCACACAAGTATTAATGTTTCCGGTTAATACTGTTATAGCATGAATGTAAACATTTATCATAAACACAAAGTTAAACACAAAGATATAATAATAACCACTTTTATTATTGCCTCTAGGGCATATCTCCAACAGTCTCCCACTTGCACTAGAGTCAACTAATCTAGATTACATGGTAATATACCGAACACCCATGGCGGTTTGGTGCTGGTAATGTTTTGCCCTCGGGAGAGGTTTAGTCAACGGATCCGCCACATTCAGATCTATGTGTACTTTTCAAATCTTTATGTCACCATATTGGACATGCTCTCGAATAGCGTGAAAACGTAGCTTGATATGCTTCAGCTTCTTGTGTGACCTTGGTTCTTGCGCATTGGCTATGGCACCCATGTTATCACAATAGATAGACATTGGGTCCAGCGCACTTGGAACCACACCGAGATCTGTAATGAACTCCTTCATCCATATCGCCTCTTGTGAAGCCTCCGAAGCAGCTATGTATTCCGATTCAGTTGAAGATCTCGCTATAACGCTTTGCTTTGCACCCCTCCAGCTAACTGATGCACCATTCAAAGTAAATACGTATCCAGATTGAGATTTAGAATCATCCGGATCGGTGTTCCAACTAGCATCGGTGTAACAATAACAACGAGTTGTTCATCACCTCCATAAGAAAGAACCATATCCTTAGTTCTTCTCAAGTACTTAAGGATGTTTTTGACCGTTGTCCAATGATCTACTCCTGGATCACTTTGATATCTGCTAGTCAAAATAACAACATATGCAATGTCGGGTCTAGTACATAGCATGGCATACATAAGAGATCCTATGGCTGAGGCATAGGGAGTCTTACTCATCCTTTCTCTATCTTCTACTGTTGCAGGACTTTGAGTTTTACTCAAGGTCGTATTGGGCAACATGGGCAAGAACCCTTTCTTGCTATCTTCCATTCCAAACCTCTTTAGAACTTTGTCCAAATATGTACTCTGTGACAGTGATATTAGGCGTCTCGATCTATCTCTATAAATCTTTATGCCTAATATGTAATCTGCTTCGCCAAGATCTTTCATTGAAAACTATTATTCAAATAATCCTTGACACTATTAAGAAGGTCTACATCATTCCCAATCAACAACATGTCATCTACATATAGTATTAAGAATGCTACAGAGCTCCCACTCACTTTCTTGTAAATACAAGCTTCTCCATAAGTTTGTATAAAACAAAGCTTTTGATTACCTTATCAAAACGTTGATTCCAACTTCAGGATGCTTGCTTCAATCCATAAATGGACCGTTGAAGTTTGCATACCTTGTTAGCATCTTTAGGATCGACAAAACCTTTGGGTTGTACCATATACAACTCTTCATCAATGTCTCCATTAAGGAATGCCGTTTTGACATCCATCTGCCATATCTCATAATCATAATCTGCAGCGATTGCTAACAAAATCTTCACAGACTTTAGCTTCGCTACCGGTGAGAAAGTCTCATCGTAGTCAACTCCTTGAATTTGTCGAAACCCTTTTACTGTAGGGTTTCGTAGCATGGAAAACAAAAAATTTCTACCGCATACAAACAAACAAGCCAAGATCTATCTACTAGATTGTAGCAACGAGTCGATGGAATAACTTACCCTCGAAGATTCCAAAGTGTTTAACGAGAGCGGATTCTCATGGGTGATGTAGTCGTACTCTTCCCGATCTCAAGATCGCGTAGACGATCCTTCCGGCGCCGCGTTCCGGCAGCGCTCCCGCAGTCGGTCACACGTTCGGTACTCGACGAAGACCTTACTCTCCCTTGTTCCAGCAGGCAGCGGAGGTTGTAGTACTTTCCTCGCGATTCCGGCAGCACAACGGCGTGGTACCGGAAGTAGAGGGAAGATCTCGCAGGGCTTCGCCTTAAGCCGGAGAGAGTATGGTGGAGTATGAGAGAGCTCCTCGGCAATCTAGGTTTTAGACACACCAAGGAGGAGATGCTAGAGCCGGCGGCTAGGGTTTGGGGCACCCCAAGTCGGCGGCTAGGGCAACCCTAGGGGCGGCGGCAGCTGCAGGAGGTGGTGGCGCCAAGCTAGGGTTTGGAGGAGAGGTACTTGTGTGTCCTAGGAGGAGCCTGCCTCCTTATATAGGTGGAGGGGCCGGGCCAAGGGAGGATTCCCCCAACTCGGCTTGGTGGTCTGGCCCGGTTGGAGGAGGGATTCCCTCCCCAACTCGGTTTCCCACTCCTCCTCCTCTTTCCAAAACTTGTCGTTTGACTTTCAAACTAGTCGTTTGACTTTTCAATTTAGGATTTGAATAAACCCTTTATTTTGGACAGCGAAGACACTTAGTACATGATGCAATCATTCCAACTTGCAATGACACATTCATGTACCCCTTCCCCTCCGGTCTTGGTACATTCGGAACCTTCTAGAACATTCCCGATGAAAACACCGGAATCATTCCCGAACTCCGAAACGGGACTTTCCTTATATGAATCTTATTCTCCGGACCATTCCGGATCTCCTCGTGATATCCCGGATCCCATCCGAGACTCCGAACAACATTCGGTCTCTTTCTCATCATACCATAACTACTCAAACAACGTCGAATCCTTAAGTGTGTCTCCCTACGGTTCGTGAATTATGCGGACATGATCGAGACACTTCTCCGAACAATAACCAATAGAGGAATCTGGAAATTCATATGGCTCCCACATATTTCTACGATTACTTTGCGATTGAATGAACCACTTACATATGATATCAATTTCCCTTTTTCTCACGATATGTTACTTATCCGAGGTTATGATCGTCGGTATCTCTGCATACCTAGTTCAACCTCGTTACCGATAAGTACTCTTTTCTCGTTCCCGTGAGATGTGATCCTTGTGAGCCAGTCACATGCTTGCAAGCTAATTGGATGACATCTCACCGAGAGGGCCGAGAGTATATCTATCCGTCATATGGATGGACAAATCCCACTCTTGATCCATGTGTTTCAACCAATACTTTCCGAACACTCAATGCCACCTTTATAGCCACCCAGTTACGGTGTGGTGTTTGATGTCATCAAAGCATCCATCCAGTAAAGGTGATATGCATGATCTCATGGTCAAAGGAATTAGATTACTATGTATCAGAAAGCATATAGCACTTGAACTATTAAAATGACTTGATCTTTATGCTATGCTTATCTTTAGGAGTATGTCCATCATATCATTCTCCTAACGATATGATCTTGTTGTTAATAACATCTCAATGTTCATGATAGGGAAACCACAATCATCTATTAACCAACAAGCTGGTATTATATAGAGGCTTTACCAGGGACTTCAAATTAAGTTTAAAAATCACACAAGTATTAATGTTTCCTTGTTAATACTATTATAGCATGAATGTAAACATTTATCATAAACACAAAGATATAATAATAACTACATTTATTATTGCCTCTAGGGCATATCTCCAACAGTCTCCCACTTGCACTAGAGTCATCTAATCTAGATTACATTGTAATATACCGAACACCCATGGCAGTTTGGTGCTGGTCATGTTTTGCCCTCGGGAGAGGTTTAGTCAACGGATCCGCCACATTCAGATCTGTGTGTACTTTGCAAATCTTTATATCCCCATCCTGGATATGTTCTCGAATAGCGTGAAAACGTAGCTTGATATGCTTCAGCTTCTTGTGTGACCTTGGTTCTTGTGCATTGGCTATGGCGCCCATGTTATCACAGTAGATAGACATTGGGTCCAGCAAGACTAGGAACCACACGAGCTCTGTAATGAACTCTTTCATCCATATCGCTTCTTGTGAAGCCTCTGAAGCGACCATGTATTCCGATTCGGTTGAAGATCTCGCCACAACGCTTTGCTTTGCACTCCTCCGACTAAGCGCTGCACCATTCAAAATAAATACGTATCCAGTTGTGATTTAGAATCATCCGGATCGGTGTTCCAACTAGCATCGGTGTAACCATTAACAACGAGCTGTTCATCACCTCCATAAGAAAGAACAATATCCTTAGTTCTTCTCAAGTACTTAAGGATGTTTTTGACCGCTGTCCAATGATCCACTCCTGGATCACTTTGATATCTGCTAGTTAAACTAACAGCATATGCAATGTCGGGTCTAGTACATAGCATGGCATACATTAGAGATCCTATGGCTGAGGCATAGGGAGTCTTACTCATCCTTTCTCTATCTTCTGCCGATGTCGGACTTTGAGTTTTACTCAAGGTCGTATTGGGCAACATGGGCAAGAACCCTTTCTTGTTATCTTCCATTCCAAACCTATTTAGAACTTTGTCCAAATATGTACTTTGTGACAATGATATTTGGCGTTTTGATCTATCTCTATAAATCTTTATGCCTAATATGTAAGCTGCTTCGCCAAGATCCTTCATTGAAAAACTATTATTCAAATATTCCTTGACACTATTAAGAAGGTCTACATCATTCCCAATCAACAATATGTCATCTACATATAGTATTAAGAATTCTACAGAGCTCCCACTCACTTTCTTGTAAATACAAGCTTCTCCATAAGTTTGTATAAAACCAAAACTTTTGATCACCTTACCAAAACGTTGATTCCAACTTCAGGATGCTTGCTTCAATTCATAGATGGACCGTTGAAGTTTGCATACCTTGTTAGCATCTTTAGGATCGACAAAACCTTTGGGTTGTATCATATACAACTCTTCATCAATGTCTCCATTGAGGAATGCTGTTTTGACAGCCATCTGCCATATCTCATAATCATAATATGCTTCGCTACTGGTGAGAAAGTCTCATCGTAGTCAACTCCTTGAATTTGTCGAAACCCTTTTGCGACAAGTCGAGCTTTATAGTAAGTAACATTACCATCAGCATCTGTTTTCTTCTTGAAGATCCATTTGTTCTCGACAGCCTTCCGGCCATCCGGTAAGTCCACCAAAGTCCATACTTGGTTTTCGTACATGGATCCAATCTCGGATTTCATGGCTTCTTGCCATTTATTGGAATCTGGGCTCATCATCGCTTCCTCATATGTCTCAGGGTCATCGGTGTTGTCCACCAAAATGACACTCATAACGGGATCATACCAATCTGGAGTGGTACGAGTTCTCGTTGACCTGCGAGGCTCGGTAGTAACTTCAACCGAAGTTTCATGATCATCATCATTAGCTTCCGCTCTAATTGGTGCATGCACCACAGGAACTTCTTCCGGTGCTGTGCTACTCGCAATTTCGAGAGAAGGTTCGACAACCTCGTCGAGTTCTACTTTCCTTCGAGTCACTTCTTTCGAGAGAAATTCCTTCTCTAGAAAGGATCCATTCTTAGCAACGAAGATTTTGCCTTCGGATCTGTGATAGAAGGTATACCCAATAGTTTCCTTCGGGTATCCTATGAAGACGCATTTTTCCACTTTGGGTTCAAGCTTGTCCGGCTGTAACTTCTTTACATAGGCTTCGCAACCCCAAACTTTAAGGAACGACAATTTAGGTTTCTTCCCAAACCATAATTTATACGGTGTCGTTTCAACGGATTTAGACGGTGCCCTATTTAAAGTGAATGCGGCTGTTTCTAATGCATAACCCCAAAATGATAGCGATAAATCTGTAAGTGACATCATAGAACGAACCATATCTAAGAGAGTTCGATTACGACGTTCGGACACACCATTACGCTGTGGTGTTCCCGGCGATGTCAACTGTGAAAGTATTCCGCATTTCTTCAAATGCTCGCCAAACTCGTAACTTAGATATTCACCTCCACGATCAGAACGTAGAAATTTAATCTTCTTGTTACGTTGATTCTCTACCTCACTTTGAAATTCCTTAAACTTCTCGAAAGTTTCGGACTTATGTTTCATGAAATAGATATACCCATATCTACTCAAGTCATCCGTGAAGGTAAGAACATAACGATAACCACAGCGATGCTACACTCATTGGACCACATACATCGGTATGTATGATTTCCAATAAGTCCGTAGCTCGCTCCATCATACCAGAAAATGGAGTCTTAGTCATTTTACCCATCAGACATGCTTCGCATCTATCAAGTGATTCGAAATCAAGTGATTCAAGAAGTCCATCGGAATGGAGTTTCTTCATACGCTTCACTCCAATGTGACCAAGACGACAGTGCCACATATAGGTCGAGTTATCGCTTGATTTCAACCGTTTAGCCTCAATGTTATTAATATGTGTATTTCCACTATCGAGATTCAATAAGAATAGACCGTCTATCAAAGGTGCATGTGCATAAAACATATTAATCATATAAATCAAACAACCATTATTCTCGGACTTAAACAAGTAACCGTCTCGCAATAAACAAGATCCTGATATAATGTTCATGCTCAACGCAGGCACCAAATAACAATTACTTAAGTATAAAACTAATTCCGATGGTAGATGAAGGGGTAGCGTGCCGACCGCGATCACATCAACCTTTGATCTGTTTCCCACACGCATCATCACCTCGTTCTTCGCTAGCTTCCGTTTATTCTGCAACACCTGTTTCGAGTTACAAATATGAGCAACCGAACCAGTATCAAATACCCAGGCACTACTACGAGTACTAGTGAGATACACATCAATAACATGTATATCAGATATACCTTTCTTCTTGATGTTGCCGTTCTTCAAATCCGCCAAGTACTTTGGGCAATTCCGCTTCCAGTGACCTTCTCCCTTGCAGTAAAAGCACTCAGTATCAGGCTTAGGTCCAGCCTTGGTCTTCTTCGTCGGCGTAGTAACTTTCTTACCACCCTTCTTGAAGTGTCCCTTCTGCTTAGACTTGCCTTTCTTGAATTTGGTGGTTTTATTGACCAACAACACTTGGTGCTCTTTCTTGATCTCCACTTCTGTAGATTTCAACATGGCAAAGAGTTCTGGCAACGTTTTGTTCATGTTCTGCATGTTGTAGTTCATCACAAAGTTCTTGTAACTTGGTGGTAGTGATTGGAGGACACGGTAAATCCCCAAAGCATTAGGAATCACAATACCCAAGCTCTGAAGTTTGTTTGCGTGCCCAGATATCTTAAGCACATGCTCACTGACGGAGCTGCCCTCTTCCATCTTGCAGTTAAAGAACTTTTCAGAAGCCTCGTAGCTTTCAATTGCCGCATGAGTCTCAAAGATCAATTTGAGATCCTCGACAATATCATATGGGTCTGAATTCTCAAACCTTTTCTGAAGCTCCGATTCTAAACCATACAAGATAGCACACGAACTGGAGATCTTGAGTCTTCCGAGTGAGGTAAACATTCTTTACTTCATCGGAGCATCGGTGTAGGTGGGTCACCCAATGGTGCATCTAGCACATAGGTCAAATTACCACTGTGAGGACAATCCTCAAATTGGAACCAATCCAAGTTGCTTCCATTGTTTTTCAACTTTTTTCTCTAGGAACGCATTAAAATTGATGGTAGGGGCTGCCATTGATCTACAACATATTTGCAATAGTTTAGACTAAGTTTATGACAAATTGAGTTCATATTAATAAAATTAATCTAGGTGAACTCCCACTCAAAACAATATCCCTCACATTGTTTTAGTGATCACACGAACCAAATCCACCACATAACACCGATCATCACGAGAGTTGATATAGTTTCAATGGCGAACAATCGACATGTTCATCATATCTACTATATGATTCATGCTTTACCTTTCGGTGATCCGTGTTTCGAGACCATGTCTGTACATGATAGGATCGTCAAGATCAAACCTTAGTTTCCGCATGAGCAAATCTGGCTTGCTCACGTTGTATACACTTGCGGAATCTAACACACCCGATCATCACGTGGTGCTTCGAAACAACAAGCTTTAGCAACGGTGCTAACTAAGGGTGAACACTTTATGACTTGAAATTTATGTGCATGAGGGATCATCTTATAATGCTACTGTCATCTACTAAAAAATACAAGATGCATAAAGGATTAACATCACATGCAATTCATAATATGTGATATGATATGGCCTTTCTTCTTTGTGCTTCCGATCTCCATCTTCAAGCACGAACATGATCTCCATCATCACCGGCATTGCATCAAGGTCAATGACGCTTCTCCATGGTTGTCGTCCACCGGCTTCAACTATTACAACTACTTTGAATAGACACGCGGGTCTTAACATAAATTAAAGACAACCATATGGCTCCTGCCGGTTGCCAACTTACAATAAGGAACATTGCATACATCAAATATAATCACAATAATGGCCATATCACATCACAGCACACCCCTGCAAAACAAAGTTAGACGCCTCTACTTTCTTTGCATATTTTACGTGGTTTGGGGCTTTCAATAAGTGTCGTTCTAACTTACGAACAAGAACCACAACATTGATACTAGTATTGTTAATCAACCGTTTTAAATTGGATCTTAACTATGCTAGGAGAAACAGGCACCCGCAAAGCCACTTATGCAATACAAGTTGCATGTCAAGCGTGGAGAAAGTCTCATGAACGATGTCATGTAAGGTTAGCCCGGGCCGCTTCATCCCAACATACCGCAAGATGCAAAGTACACAAGAAGCAATCGACAATAAAAGCATCAACGCCCACAATGACCATTGTGTTCTATTCGTGCAACAGATCTACATATAGACACAGCTCTGATACCACTGTAGGGTTTCGTAGCATGGAAAACAAAAATTTTCTACCACATACAAACAAACAAGCCAAGATCTATCTACTATATTGTAGCAACGAGTCGATGTAATAACTTACCCTCGAAGATTCCAAAGTGTTTAACGAGAGCGGATTCTCGTGGGTGATGTAGTTGTACTCTTCCCGATCTCAAGATCGCGTAGACGATCCTTCCGGCGCTGCGTTCCGGCAGCGCTCCCGCAGTCGGTCACACGTTCGATTGACGAAGACCTTCCTCTCCTTGTTCCAAAGAAAATGGAGGTTGTAGCACTCTCCTCGCGATTACAGCGGCAAAGACAACGTGGTACCGGAAGTAGAGGGGAGATCTCGCAGGGCTTCGCCTTAAGCCGGAGCGAGTATGGTGGAGTATGAGAGAGCTCCTTGGCGATCTAGGTTTTAGACACACCAAGGAGGAGATGCTAGAGCCGGCGGCTAGGGTTTGGAGCACCCCAAGTCGGCGGCTAGGGCAACCCTAGGGGTGGCGGCAGCTGCAGGAGGTGGTGGCGCCAAGCTAGGGTTTGGAGGAGAGGTACTTGTGTGTCCTAGGAGGGAGCCCTGCCCCTCCTTATATAGGTGGAGGGGCCGGCCAAGGGGAGGAGGGAGCCCCTCCCAACTCGGCTTGGGTGCGCCGGTTGGAGGAGGATTCCTCCCAACTCGGTTTCCCACTCCTCCTCCTCTTTCCAAAACTTGTCGTTTGACTTTCAAACTAGTCGTTTGACTTTTCAATTTAGGATTTGAATAAACCCTTTATTTTGGACAGCGAAGACACTTAGTACATGATGCAATCATTCCAACTTGCAATGACACATTCATGTACCCTTCCTCCGGAGTGCGGATATCGGAACCTTCTAGAACATTCCGATGAAAACACGAATCATTCCCGAACTCAAGCAGGACTTTCCTTATATGAATCTTATTCTCCGGACCATTCCGGATCTCCTCGTGATATCCGGGATCCCATCCGAGACTCCGAACAACATTCGGTCTCTTTCTCATCATACCATAACTACTCAAACAACGTCGAATCCTTAAGTGTGTCTCCCTACGGTTCGTGAATTATGCGGACATGATCGAGACACTTCTCCGAACAATAACCAATAGAGGAATCTGGAAATTCATATGGCTCCCACATATTTCTACGATTACTTTGCGATCGAATGAACCACTTACATACGATATCAATTTCCCTTTGTCTCATGATATGTTACTTATCCGAGGTTATGATCGTCGGTATCTCTGCATACCTAGTTCAACCTCGTTACCGATAAGTACTCTTTTCTCGTTCCCGTGATATGTGATCCTTGTGAGCCAGTCACATGCTTGCAAGCTAATTGGATGACATCTCACCGAGAGGGCCCAGAGTATATCTATCCGTCATATGGATGGACAAATCCCACTCTTGATCCATGTGTTTCAACCAATACTTTCCGAACACTCAATGCCACCTTTATAGCCACCCAGTTACGGTGTGGTGTTTGATGTCATCAAAGCATCCATCCGGTAAAGGTGATATGCATGATCTCATGGTCAAAGGAATTAGATTACTATGTATCAGAAAGCATATAGCACTTGAACTATTAAAATGACTTGATCTTTATGCTACGCTTATCTTTAGGAGTATGTCCATCATATCATTCTCCTAACGATATGATCTTGTTGTTAATAACATCTCAATGTTCATGATAGGGAAACCACAATCATCTATTAACCAACAAGCTGGTATTATATAGAGGCTTTACCAGGGACTTCAAATTAAGTTTAAAAATCACACAAGTATTAATGTTTCCTTGTTAATACTATTATAGCATGAATGTAAACATTTATCATAAACACAAAGATATAATAATAACTACATTTATTATTGCCTCTAGGGCATATCTCCAACATTTACGACAAGTAAAGCTTTATAGACAGTAACATTACCATCAACATCTGTTTTCTTCTTGAAAATCCATTTGTTCTCGACAGCCTTCCGGCCATCCGTTAAGTCCACCAAAGTCCATACTTGGTTTTCGTACATGGATCCAATCTCGGATTTCATGGCTTCTTGCCATTTATTGGAATCTGGGCTCATCATCGCTTCCTCATATGTCGCAGGATCATCGGTGTTGTCCACCAACATGACACTCATAACAGGATCATACCAATCAGGAGTGGTACGAGTTTTCGTTGACCTGCGAGGTTCTATAGTTACTTCAACCGAAGTTTCATGATCAACATCATTAGCTTCCTCTCTTATTGGTGTAGGTGCCATAGGAACTACTTCCGGTGCTGCGCTACTCACAAGTTCGAGAGAAGGTTCAACAACCTCGTCGAGTTCTACTTTCCTTCCAGTTACTTCTTTCGAGAGAAACTCCTTCTCTAGAAAGGATCCATTCTTGGCCACGAAGATTTTGCCCTCGGATATATGATAGAAGGTATAACCAATAGTTTCCTTCGGGTATCCAATGAAGGCACATTTTCCGCTTTGGGTTCAAGCTTGTCGGGCTGTAACTTCTTTACATAAGCTTCGCAACCCCAAACTTTAAGGAACGACAATTTAGGTTTCTTCCCAAACCATAATTCATACGGTGTCGTTTCAACGGATTTAGATGGTGCCCTATTTAAGGTGAATGCGGTTTTTTCTAATGCATAACCCCAAAATGATAGCGGTAAATTTGTAAGTGACATCATAGAACGAACCATATCTAAGAGAGTTCGATTACGACGTTCGGACACACCATTATGTTGTGGTGTTCCCGACGGTGTCAATTGTAAAAGTATTCCGCATTTCTTCCAATGCTCGCCAAACTCGTAACTTAGATATTCACCTCCACGATCAGATCGTAGAAATTCAATCTTCTTGTTACGTTGATTCTCTACCTCACTTTGAAATTCCTTAAACTTCTCAAAAGTTTCGGACTTATGTTTCATGAAGTAGATATACCCATATCTACTCAAGTCATCCGTGAAGGTAAGAACATAGCGATAACCACCACACGATGCTACACTCATTGGACCACACACATCGGTATGTATGATTTCCAATAAGTTCGTAGCTCGCTCCATCATACCAGAAAATGGAGTCTTAGTCATTTTACCCATCAGACATGCTTCGCATCTTTCAAGTGATTCAAAATCAAGTGATTCAAGAAGTCCATCGGAATGGAGTTTCTTCATACGCTTCACTGCAATATGACCAAGACGACAGTGCCACATATAGGTCGAGTTATCACTCAATTTCAAACGTTTAGCTTCAATGTTATTAATGTGTGTATTACTACAATCGAGATTCAATAAGAATATACCATCTATCAAAGGTGCATGTGCATAAAACATATTACTCACATAAATCGAACAACCATTATTCTCGGACTTAAACAAGTAACCATCTCGCAATAAACATGACCCGAATATAATGTTCATGCTCAACGCAGGCACCAAATAACAATTATTTAAGTATAAAACTAATCCCGATGGTATATGAAGAGGTAGCGTGCCGACCGCGATCACATCAACCTTTGATCCATTTCCAACGTGCATCGTCACCTCGTTCTTCGCTAGCTTCGCTCATTCTGCGAGACTGCTTCGAGTTACAAATATGAGCAACCAAACCAGTATCAAATACCCAGGCACTACTGCAAGTACTAGTGAGATACACATCAATAACATGTATATCAGATATACCTTTCTTATTGATGTTGCCGTTCTCCAAATCTGCCAAGTACTTAGGGCAATTCTGCTTCCAGTGACCCTCTCCCTTGCAGTAAAAGCACTCAGTATCAGCCTTAGGCCCAGCCTTAGTCTTCTTCACCGGCGCAGTAACTTTCTTACCACCCTTCTTGAAGTTTCCCTTTTTCTTAGACTTGCCTTGCTTCTTGAATTTGGTGGTCTTATTGACCAACAACACTTGGTGCTCTTTCTTGATCTCCACTTCTGCAGACTTTAACATGGAGAAGAGTTCGGGCAACGACTTGTCCATGTTTTGCATATTGTAGTTCATCACAAAGTTCTTGTAACTTGGTGGTAGTGATTGGAGGACACGGTGAATCCCCAAAGCATTAGGAATCACTATACCCAAGATTTGAAGCTTGCTTGCGTGCCCAGACATCTTAAGCACGTGCTCATTAACGGAGCTGCCCTCTTCCATCTTGCAGTTAAAGAACTTTTCAGAAGCTTCATGACTCTCAACTGCCGCGTAAGCCTCAAATATCATTTTGAGTTCATGGACAATATCATGTGGGTCATGGTTCTCAAACCTTTTCTGAAGCTCCGATTCTAAACCATACAAGATAGCACACTGAACTATGGAGTACTGATTCTTCCGAGCGATGAAAACATTCTTTACCTCATCGGTAGCATCAGCTGCAGGCGGGTTACCTAGCGGTGCATCCAGCACATAGGTCAAATTACCAGCATTGAGGACAATCCTCAAATTGCGGAACCAATCCGCGAAGTTGCTTCTAGTGCTTTTCAACTTTTCTTTCTCTAGGAACGCATTAAAATTGATGGTAGGGGCCGCCATTGATCTACAACATATTTGCAATAGTTTAGACTAAGTTTATGACAAATTGAGTTCTAATTAATAGTTAAATTAATCTAGGTGAACTCCCACTCAAACAATATCCCTCACACTATTTTAGTGATCACACGAACCAAATCCACCACATCAAAATCGATCATCACGAGAGTTGATATAGCTTCAATGGCGAACAATCTACATGTTCATCATATCTACTATATGACTCATGCTTTACCTTTCGGTGATCCGTGTTCCGAGACCATGTATGTACATGCTAGGCTCATCAAGATCAAACCTCAGCTTCCGCATGAGCAAATCTGGCTTGCTCACGTTGTATACACTCGCAGAATCTAACACACCCGATCATCACGTGGTGCTTCGAAACAACGAGCTTTAGGAACGGTGCTTACTAAGGATGAACACTTTAAAACTTGAAATTTTGTGCTTGAGGGATTATCTTATAATGCTACCGTCGCGAACTAAGCAATACAATATGCATAAAAGGATTAACATCACATGCAATTCATAATATGTGATATGATATGGCCTTTCTTCTTGTGCTTCCGATCTCCATCTTCAAGCACGAACATGATCTCCATCATCACCGGTATGGCGTCAAGGTCAATGGCGCCGCTTCATGGTTGTCGTCCACCAGCATCAACTATTACAACTACTTTGAATAGACACACAAGTCTTAATGGAATTTAAAAGACAACCATATGGCTCCTGCCGGTTGCCAACTTACAATAAGAAACATTGCATACATCATATATAATCTCAATCATGGCCATATCACATCACAGCACAGTCCTGCAAAACAAAGTTAGACGCCTCTAATTTTCTTTGCATGTTTTACGTGGTTTGGGGATTTCAATAAGTGTCGTTCTAACTTACGAACAAGAACCACAACGTTGATGCTTGAACTACCAAGTGCCCGTTGTAAATTGAATCTATACTATGATGGGAGAGACAGACACCCGCAAAGCCACTTATGCAATACAAGTTGCATGTTAAGAGTGGATCAAGTCTCATGAATGATGTCATGTAAGGTTAGCCCGGGCCACTTCATCCCATCATACCGCAATATGCAAAGTACACAAAAAGCAAATGATAATAAAAGCACCACCGCCCACAATGACCATTGTGTTCTACTCGTGCAACAGATCTACATATAGACACGGCTCTGATACCACTGTTGGGGTTCGTAGCATGGAAAACAAAAAAATTCTACCGCATGCACACAAACAAGCCAAGATCTATCTACTAGATTGAAGCAACGAGTCGATAGAAGCACTCACCCTCGAAGATTCCAAAGCGGTTAACGAGAGTAGATTCTCGTGGGTGATGTAGTCGTACACTTGCCGATCTCAAGATCGCGTAGACGATCCTTCCGGCGCTGTGTTCCAAGCTCGCATGATCGGTCACACGTTCGATACTCGATGAAGACCTTCCTATCCCTTGTTCCAAAGTGAGAGGAGGTTGTAGTTCTCCTCGCGATTCCGGAAGACGGCGTGGTGTCGAAGTAGAGGAAGACCCTGCAACCGCCTAAGGTGCGAGTTATGGTGGATCTAGGGTTTCCCGGTGATCTAGGGTTTAGAATACCGGGAGGATGAGGAGGTGTCGGCGGCGGCTAGGGCGGCGGCGACGAGGCGGCGGCGGCTGGTGGCGGCGGCGCACGGGTGTGGGAGTTCTAGGGCTTGTGTGTTTGGGGCAGCCCTCCCCCTCTATTTATGAGAGGGGGGAAGCCTAGAGAGAGGGGAGTTTGAATCCACTTCCAAACCCAAGTTGGAAGGACTCTTTCCTTCTTCCACTAGGAAACCATTGTTCCAGTTTGACTTTTCAAACCTCCCGTTTGACTTTCAATTTAGAGCTTTAATTCTCTCTCACAAATGTCCACACCAAGTGACCTAGGATATGATCCAATCATTCCACTTACCCATGACACATTCATGGACCATTCCCCTTCCGGTTCGGTGAACCTTCTAGAATCTCTCCGATGAAAACATCGAAATCATTCCCGAACTCCGGAATCGGACTTTCCATATATGAATCTTATTCTCCGGACCATTCCGGATCTCCTCGTGATATCCCGGATCCCATCCGAGACTCTGAACAACATTCGGTATCCCTACTAACATTCCATATCTACTAAAAACATCGAATCCTTAAGTGTGTCTCCCTACGGTTCGTGAATTATGCGGACATGACCGAGACACTTCTCCGATCAATAACCAATAGAGGAATCTGGAAATTCATATGGCTCCCACATATTTCTATGATTACTTTGTGATCGAATGAACCACTTACATACAATACCAATTTCCTTTTGTAGCACGATAGTTTACTTATTTGAGGTTTTGATCGTCGGTATCTCTTCATACCTAGTTCAACCTCGTTACCGATAAGTACTCTTTTCTCGTTCCCGTGATATGTGATCCCTTGTGAGCCAGCCACATGCTTGAAATCTAATTCGATGACATTCCACCGAGAGGGCCTAGGGTATATCTATCTGTCATATGGATGGACAAATCCCACTCTTGATCCATGTGCCTCAACCCATACTTTCTGAACACTCAATGCCATATTTATAGCCACCCAGTTACGGTGTGGTGTTTGATGTCATCAAAGCATCCTTCCGGTGATGGTGATTAGCATGATCTCATGGTCGAAGGAATTAGGTTACTATGTATCCGAAAGCTTATAGCAAACGAACTATTGAAATGACTTGATCTTCATGCTACGCTTATCTATAGGAGTATGTCCATCATACCATTCTCCTAATGATATGATCTTGTTGTTAATAACATCTCAATGTTCATGATCGAGAAACCACGATCATCTATTAACCAACTGTTAAACCCCTCCTTTATAAAGGATAGGATCCCTGTGATTGCAATGCTAGTCCCTGGATCAATGCTAGCATCCACAGTTTAAGATGTAGTACACAGATACAAAGGTCGTTTATTACATTCATTCCAGAGATAAAAACATAGTCTTTTACAACTCAGGGCGATAGGCCTAATACAAGAGTTTTTAGGAATAAGTAAATAAACACAAGTCTTCATCTTCATGTGCCACAGGCAAGCATGTTGAGTGTAGACTCATGACTCCTAATCATCATCGGAGTAACCTGCAACATCACAAGTTACAGCCACAGAGGGTCAATACTTTGGAATAGTATTGGCAAGTGATACCTTAGTATATTTTAAGTGGACTACAATACTATATGCATTTTGGCTAAGTGTAGCTTGGCTTGCTTTGCTTAAAAATAAGTTTTTCCTATTAGTTGAAATCACTAAGTTTTTCTTTGTCAAAAACATTCCCAAGGAAACCACCAATAGACATTGGGGTCCTTCACCCTTGTTCACCCACAATTTTTTACTTAGAAGTTGGAGTGATGAGATTCTTGTGGCTTCCATGTCTTGATGCTCAAAAGTGTCCATTGCCTTGGACAAGGCTAAGTACTTAGGTTTTCCATCTGCAGAGGTTGTGCACTTTCCCACTGGACTTGGTTTCCCAAGACAGGACCTTTCGAAGCCTTTCCTTAGTCAAATGGACGTTCCAACCTATCATCCCATCTACCACCAACTGTCCAAATGACTAAGTTCTAGCAACATATATGATCATGGCGAGCCCATTTTGCCAAGTGGTTGACCTTGTAAGCTTTCTCAACACTTGGCCTCCAAATCCCTTTGTGCCTGGGTGGCATACCACAAGTGAGATACACAACCCAAGTCCATGGCCTTGTGTAACCACTCAACATAACCCAATCTTTCCATTCCACCCAGGAGGTTCATTTGTCTTAGTTGTTTTATTAAGAACATATAAGTCTCTTGACTTAGAATATTTTTATCATAAATTATTTAGATGTTCACCACCCTTGTTTGCTATAAACTAGGCTAGGCAAAATATGGTAACCTAACTTAGGAGAACTTCCCTAGCAATTCTACTATTTCACTCTACTTAGGATTTCCCATCTTAGCACTAAGCAAAAATATCATGCAATACTTTAGCAAAAATAACTAATGCTAGTACAAAACTTAGGATAGGAATATTAATGAAAATATCACTTGCCTTGGTAGTGTGGAGAGTAGCACTCTTCACAATCACAATCACTAGCAAAATCTACACAAGAAATCAAAGCATACAATTACACACAATTAAATACAACCAAAAATAATATGAATGCATGCATGCAAGAATTTACCAAGTGTTGAATTTTGAAAGTTCTACCAAGTATGTTCATGAATACAGAAACTTAACATGTCACAAGTTTGCCAAATAAACTTATTTTGGCCACAAAACAATTTATAAAATAAATCTATATTCAAAATAGCCCTAAACTTGTTCCACAAATAAAATCATTTTAACTGTTACTATATGCTAAACAAATTGGATATTCAGAAAGGCCTTGTTTCACTGAATCCAACGGTATAAAGTTTGCAAAAATCTAACGTGGCATTTGAAAGTTATGAGCATTTGAAGTTTGAATCTAAATCAGGTTTTAAATTCTGTTTTTAATCTAAACCTTGCCACGCGTCGTGTTTTCATTCGCCCGTACCGTTTCGCACTGGATCGAGCTCCACAGCCATAGGATTTAAATGAAATCTGGCGGCTCAGATCGCGTACCTCTTCGGTTTAAGTGATTCTATCCTAGCGCCACGACATCGATCCAACGGTTAACTATCCGCCAAGATCCGGCGGCGGTGGCTACGGCGTAGCGATCGATCGGCGATGGTGGCGGCGCTACAGGGGGTTGGTGAGAATGGGGAGTAGCTCACCGTGCTCAGGAGATCTTGGTGAATCTCGTCGTACTCGCGGTTGGTCAAGGCGCACGCCGCGATTGCTCGCCGGAGTTCGTGGCGGCGTCGGGTGCATCAGGTGGTCGTCGTGGACGTCGTTGTGAATCACCTCAAGGCAAGATAGCGACACGATTAGGTTCACAGGGTCAAGGGGAAGTTGTGTGCATGAACGGAAAGGCGAGGGGCGGTCTGTACCTACCGGGAAAACTCGTCGGAGTTGATGTCGCCGTCAGTGCTCGTGGTGTCGAGTGGAACCGGCGACCTGGGGCAGTACAAGACGGACTAGTGACGTCAGGTGATGCGCAAAGATGCAGTGAGTCAGGCAGCAAGAACGATAGGCAGAGGGGAACGCGAGGCTCACCTGAATCGCTCGCCGGAGAGGGCTCTGTCAGCGGCGATTCGCGGAGGATTGAGGGCAGCCTGGGGGCGGAGTGAGCGAGGTGTTTGGGGGAAAAAGATCGCGGGGCAGAGAGGGTCTTATAGCCGGGGAATCGACAAGAAACGCTCGAGGATTATTGCCCATTTACTCCGCGCCATTACCATCATCGCCAGTGACGTGGTCGCATGCGCGGTTTGGGAAGACGAGGACGACGTGGACTGGTCCCGCTTGTCAGCGAAACGCGCAAAGTGTTGGTGGGGTCAGGTTGTCAGCGTCTGTTTGCGTGTGCTCGCGCGTGTGAGAAGAAAAGAAGATCCCCGGGTGGGCTTGCTGGGCTTGATTGGCTGCTGGGCCAGATTCTGGCCACGCGGCCTTTTCCTTTTCTTTTAGTCTTTTCTTTTTCTATTTCTATTTTCTGGAATGATTTTTGATATGAATTCAAATCCTTTTGAATCCAAACTATTTTGGGAATTTTTGCAGGGTTTTGTGGATTCAAAAACAGTCATTTTAACTAAGTGGTTACCTAGCAAGACTTGGTCAAGCTTGAGTTTCAAAGTAAACAGAATTTTGCTCTAATTTGCAAATATTTGAAAAAAGATTTTGAATCTATTTCTAAATTTGGAATCTTGGTTTAAAAGTTTCACCTAATCTTTCCATCAATGGAGGTAAGCAACAAGTATTTAAATTTTCAAATTTCAAAGGGTGATGGTCATTTGGGATAAATTGTCCACATGAAATCATAGCTCCAACTTCTGTTTCTAAATGATTTTTAAGAAAACCCTAAATGGATGAATGATGCAAAGATGATATGAATGAGTATTGAAACTATGATTTTTGGGATGTTACACCAACAAGCTAGTATTATAAAGAGGCTTTACTAGGGACTCTAATTTAGTTTACAAATCACACAAGTATTAATGTTTCCGGTTAATACTGTTATAGCATGAATGCAAACATTTATCATAAACACAAATATATAATAATAACCACTTTTATTATTGCCTCTAGGGCATATCTCCAACAACATCTACCAAGGTTCCAAGTGAAAACACCGAGGAGCCCGAAGATTCTACTTCCAAAGAGGAAAGTGGTGCAAAGGACTACTCGGTGGTGCCCCACCGCCGAAGTACACTCTGGATCCACCCACCCCCATGCCACACATAATTTATCAAGGAGAACCACCTATGCTAGATACTTAAAATTCCGCAAAATTGGCAATATCTAATGCGCTCACATATTTCTAGCTCTTCTATTGAGTTAATGATGCTTGTGGAGGATGGGTTCTCTCCATATGACCCAAAGAAGTTCACTCGAGGTGAAGTGGTGGACAAGCAACTCAATTACACGGCTTTGGGGATGATTCAAAAGGCTTTGACTCCCAAGGACTTTGCTTACATTCGCCAATTCAACACTGCCAAGGAAGCATGTGATCAACTCACCGAAATATTCGTTGGGAATGCAAGCATCCAAAGCTCCAAGTTTGATGAAGTCAACAACGAGTGCGATGGTTTTGCTATGCAAGATGATGAGACTCCCGAAGACATGTATAGGCGGCTCAAGGTTCTTTGTTGCACTATGAGGGATCTTGGTGCCACCTATGTTAATGAAAAGTTCATGAAGAGGAAGTTCATTCAAGCTCTCCTTCCATTTGAAGAACAAAAGCTCAACTATATCAAGGGAAGAACCAACTTTCACCTAATGACCTCCCAAGAAGTCTTGAGTGAAGTAATTGCCATGACCATTGCCATGAAGAATGCGGAGTCAGCCCGTGCTAGGGCCATTGGATCAACAAAAGTAAATCTTTCTTTGAAGGCCAAGGCTATTGAAATTGATGATGATGATGATACATCAAGTGAGTGGTCTCAAGAGGACCTCAAGTGTGCTTTCAACGAACATCTTGCTCTCGCTTCAAGGGCCTTTTGGAAAAAGTCCGGGCTCAAGTCAAGGTCAAGGGACAACTCAAGATTCAACTCACCCAACAAGTCTCCCAAGGCAAGGTCATGCTACAATTGCAACGGCAAGAGTCACTTTGTGGCCAAGTGTCCCTTTGAGAACCGTGAAGACAATGGTGGTCGTCTCATTCGCAAGATCAAGTCAAGGACTCCTCATCCTTTGAACAAGAACTATGCCGTCAAGAATGTCGCCAACAAGGAAAGAGCTATAGTGGTCTGAAGAATACAATTCGGGCACAGATGAAGATGATGATGAAGTCCAAGGTGGAGAGATTGTGGGAGTTGCTGCTATTGCTACTACCTCTACTCCACGATTGTCCCTCTTCGACTCACCTAATGAGAACGTCATCTCCTCCAACAAAAAGTGTCTCATGTCCAAGGCCACCGAGGTAACATCTAAACCCACTCGTCAACCCATCTCTAGTGATCCTTCTTCTCTTGATCTTGTTGGTCTAGAGATAAAGAAAGAGATGATAGACATGTGTGAGTTTATTGCTACCTTGGATGAAGAAACTAAAACTTTCTTTGATTCCTTGCTTTCACAACTTGACAATGCTAGGGATGCTTTAGATGAAAAGGAAGAACTTCTTGACTTGTTAAGTAAAAATGAAAGAGATGCTGCCGATGAAATTGCTTCTCTCACTCAAAGTCTTGAGGATGAACAAAATATGAGAATTAACCTTGAGGAAAGTGTGTCTAAACTTGTTGATGACCATAACAACACCGTGTCCTCCCTCATTAAAGAACGTGATCATGCTCTTGCTTTGGTTAAGGTGCTTAAGAAAAAAAAGGTTGAGTTTGGGGTTGGTCATCATAGGACTCAAGAAGATCTTGAGAACTCAAAGAGGAACACAAAGCCTTGGAGAGAAAATTATCAAGTGTTTTTGAAGCCCATGAACAACTTCAAACTCAACTAACTAGTGAACATGCTAAGTCTTCTGTTGTGCAAATTATAGACTTGTCTAGCACTCCTAACCCTTGTTGCAAGCATGAGCATCTCATTGAGGAGAACAAGGTGTTGAAGGATCAACTTTCCAAGGCTAAGAAGAAGAAGAGGAAGAACAAGAAGAAGAATAAGAACAAGGGCATGACTCAAGGACCTTCTCATGGTCCAACCATCTTGCAAAGTGACAACTTTGCTAGAAAGAACAATCCCTCTTATATTCTTTGCAAATCTTGTGATGGTCATGTATATGCTAGATATGTTGGAACTTCTTACACGCATGATTATCATTGGGCCATTTGGGTGCCAAAGACTCTTCTTACTAACAAAAGGGGACCCATTGCAAAATGGGTACCTAAAACCAAAGCTTGATTTTCTTGTAGGACTATGCTTCCGATGGTTCAAAATGGGTGCTTGATAGTGGTGCCACAAGTCGTATGACCGGAAGCAAGTCTATCATGACGGAGATAAGGCCAAACATTGTCAACACAATGGTATCCTACGGTGATAAAACAAGTTCTCAGGTTTTGGGTTTTGGCAAAGTGGTGGTAACCCCGGATGTATCCTTGGTTGACGTCATGCTTGTCAAAACCCTTGGTTACAATTTACTTTCCGTTCGTGCTCTTGCTATTATGGGTCTCTCTTCTTTATTTAATGAGCACTCCGTGGTCCTCATGTGGAGCAAGTCTCTCAAGGTTGCTTTCGTAGGGTATATAGAGCATGACTTGTATGTGGTGGACTTTTCGGGGACCACTACTCCTCATGCTCTATGTATCTATGCTAAAGCCGACAAGGGTTGTTGTGGCATCGCCGCCTAGCCCATGTTAACATGAGAACTTTGCAAAGACTTCACTCCGAGGGGATCCTTGGTCTTAAATATGTTTCTTTTGCCAAATATCATGTTTGTAGGGCTTGTATTGAAGGGAAGATGCATGAAACTCCTCACAAAGTGCTCAATCAAATCACCACGGAAAGATGCTTGGAGCTCTTGCACATGGACCTCTTTGGCCCTCCTTCTCATGATAGTCTTGGAGGCAAGAAGTATTGCTTGGTTATTATGGACGATTTCTCAAGATAAAATTGGGTGTTCTTCTTCAAGTACAAGAGTGAGACTCAACAAACCGTCATCGATTTTTCCAATGAAGTTCAACGGAAACACAATGCAACCATTCTCTCCATTCAAAGTGACAATGGCACCGAGTTCAAGAACTACACCTTGGATGAGTTTCTTAGTGATGAAGGAATCAAGCATCAATACTCCATCCTTATACCCCTCAACAAAATGGTGTTGCCGAAAGGAAGAATCGCACTTTGATGGATGCGGCTCGGTCTATGTTAGCTGAATTCAAGTCTCCATACAACTTTTGGGCCGAGGCTATCTCCATTGCTTGTCATGCAACCAACCGGCTCTATCTTCCCAAGAAAAAGAACAAGACCCCCTATGAGCTACTCACCGGGAAAAAGCCAAATGTTACCTACTTTTGAGTGTTTGGTTGCAAGTGCTATATTCTCAAGAAAGGAGTTTGTTTGTCCAAGTTTTAATCCAAGGCTCATGAAGGGATCTTTGTCGGATACTCAAGTCAGTCCCATGCTTATAGAGTCTACAATAAAGCCAATGGAAGAGTTGAAGAGATGAGCAATGTGAAGTTTGATGAAAACCATGAGTCCCTTGTTAGGCAAAATGGTGTTTGTGATCCAAGTGATGAAATTCCTCCTAAGGCCATAAGAATAATGGGTGTAGGTTTCCACCTTCCCATTGAGGATCCCCTTGTGGACGAAGGAGAAGTACCAAGCTCTACTCAAGTGGATCCCTCACTCTCACAAGACCATCTTGCTTCTCAAGGACATACTATTTTGGAACAAGCTCCCTCAAGCTCTTCCGAAGCTTCCCATGCACATGACTCTCCAAGCCCCGAAGGTCAAGGTCCTCATCAACAACATCAACCTCCCCAAGCTAAATTAGAGGGCATATTAGGCGACATAACTCGGCCCAGATGCTGTTGACGAGGTATAGATTGGGTCTGGCCCGTAGTTGACTCGGCCTAGAACCAATCTGGCCCAGCCGGACTAGATCTGCTCTCAGCCGAATCAATCAGCAAAGGCCCAGCTGGGTTGAGAGGATTCGGCCCATGAAGAGAAGCAGCAGCTTAGTGACACGGAGGGAGTGTCGGCCCGTGGTGGGCCGAGTCATCCTTATCTCGACCCACCCGGGGGAGTCTGGCGGGGTGAAGTGGCTATGCTGCTCGTGGTGGGCCGGATTGGTCCTCAGCCGGCCCACCCGGGGCTCCTCGTTGGTTCGTCGCGAGGCAGTGGAGACGAGGAGCGGGAGCGAGGTGTTGGCGGGAGCGGGAGGAGATGGTTCGGCGCTGGCGGGATTTGGTGGTGACGCTGGCGAGGTTTGGCGGGAGATAATGACGAGGCGACGAGGAAGGAGGGGCTCGGCGCCGAGGTGGGCTGACTGGGAGCATCTCGGCCCAGCCAAGATGTAGAGTAGCTCGGCCTGGGAGCAAGGAGGTGGGCGACATGGTTTGGTAGACGGCCATAGGGTAATTCGGCCCATGACTGGATCGTTTTCCCTTTCTCTTAATTAATTCGGCTGTAGAGAATGTGGACTGGGCCGAGATTCCCCTTACTCGGCACAGTTGTTATTTATTGTGTTTTTCCTTTTATATTTGATATTCTTTTATCAAATATACTTTCGTTTATTCTTGTCTCTTATTTATAGACCAACTCTGGGGTACCTGGGGTTATATCCCCGACATTAGTCCCCGAGGCCATGTGGGATTCGTAGGATCGCTCATGGGCTTTATATCTAAATATCCCCAGAGTTGTTTTCTGACATACCACTTCATATATTTCTTGGCCGCATAATCCTTTTGGTTAATTTTTTTGACTTCTGGCCTTCTTGGGCACTGGTCATAACCTTTCTGGGCAGGTTTTTCGACTTCTTGCCTTCTTGGGCTCTGGTTATACCCCTTTGGATAAGTTTCTAGACTTCTGGCCATCATGGGCTCTGGTATTAACTCCTTTGGGTAAGTTTCTGGACTTCCGGCCTTCATGGGCACTGGTCATAACCCCTTTGGGTAAGTTTCTGGACTTCCGGCCTTCATGGGCACTGGTCATAACCCCTTCGGGTAAGTTTCTAGACTTCTGGCCTTCATGGGCACTGGTCATAACCTCTTTGGGTAAGTTATGAGCTCTTGCCTTCTTTGGCATTGCTCTTTTAACCTCATCGGGTAAGTTATGCGCTCTTGCCTTCTTGGGCCTTGCTATTTTAACCCCATTTGGTAAGTTATGAGCTCTTGCCTTCTTGGGCTTTGCTCTTTTAACCTCATTGGGTAAGTTATGAGCTCTTGCCTTCTTGGGCTTTGCTCTTTTAACCCCATTGGGTAAGTTATGAGTCTTGGCTCTCTTTGGCACTGCTCTTTTGACCTCATTGGGTAAGTTATGATCTCTTGCCTTCTTGGGCTTTGCTCTTTTAACCCCATCTGGTAAGTTATGAGCTCTTGCCTTCTTGGGCTTTGCTCTTTTAACCCCATTGGGTAAGTTATGAGTCTTGGCTCTCTTTGACACTGCTCTTTTAACCTCATTGGGTAAGTTATGAGCTCTTGCCTTCTTGGGCTTTGCTCTTTTAACCCCATTGTTATGAGCTCTTGCCTTCTTGGGCTTTGCTCTTTTAACCCCATTGGGTAAGTTATGAGCTCTTGCCTTCTTGGGCTTTGCTCTTTTAACCCCATTGGGTAAGTTATGAGTCTTGGCTCTCTTTGGCACTACTCTTTTAACCTCATTGGGTAAGTTATGAGCTCTTGCCTTCTTGGGCCTTGCTCTTTTAACCCCATTGGGTAAGTTATGAGCTCTTGCCTTCTTGGGCTTTGCTCTTTTAACCCCATTGGGTAAGTTATGAGCTCTTGCCTTCTTAGGCTTTGCTCTTTTAACCCCATTGGGTAAGTTTTTATCTGAGTCATCTGATTCCAAATCCGAGTTTCCTTACTCAAAAATTGACTTTATGCCTAAGTCTGAGTCATTTGACTCAAATCCGAGTTACATGATTAAATCCGGGTTAACTTATCACAAATCCGAGTTACTTTATTCAATTCTGACTTTATGTCTTGAGTCATCCGACTCAAATCCGAGTTATATGACTCAAATCCGAGTTAACTCATCCTAAATCCGAGTTACTTTACTCAATTTTGACTTGCATCCCGAATCTGAGTCGTCTGACTCAAATCCGAGTTAACTCATCCCAAATCCGAGTTACTTTACTCAATTTTGACTTGCATCCCGAATCTGAGTCATCTGACTCAAATCCGAGTTAACTCATCCTAAATCCGAGTTACTTTACTCAATTTTGACTTGCATCCCGAATCTGAGTCATCTGACTCAAATTCGAGTTAACTCATCCTGAATCCGAGTTACTTTACTCAATTTTGACTTATATGTAAGTCTGTGTCATCTGGCTCAAATCCGAGTTAACTCATCCTAAATCCGAGTTACTTTACTCAATTCTGACTCACATCCCGAATCTGAGTCATCTGACTCAAATCCGAGTTAACTCATCCTAAATCCGAGTTACTTTACTCAATTTTGACTTGCATCCCGAATCTAAGTCATCTGACTCAAATCCGAGTTAACTCATCCTAAATCCGAGTTACTTTACTCAATTTTGACTTGCATCCCGAATCTGAGTCATCTGACTCAAATCCGAGTTAAATCATCCTAAATCCGAGTTACTTTACTCAATTTTGACTTGCATCCCGAATCTGAGTCATCTGACTCAAATCCGAGTTAACTCATCCTGAATCCGAGTTACTTTACTCAATTTGGACTTGCATCCCGAATTTGAGTCATCTGACTCAAATCCGAGTTAACTCATCCTAAATCCGAGTTACTTTACTCAAAATTGACTTAGTCTGAGTTATCTATTTGCCATGATATAGCTTGATTTGGAGTGATGACGATAACTCGCCTTTGATATGGATCCGAGATATAGGTCCGAGATTAAGCTTTGGGATATGATAATAGGCTAACCGCTGAGAGATCCGATTCGAGATGTAGATATGAGATACAGATTCGAGATATGATAAGCTGGCCAATAATCATCCGAGATATGGGATAACCTGGCAAGATGGTGAGATATCAATCCGAGTCATTGTTGCCTGTCAAAACTCACCGGCGGGCAGTGACGAGCAACACGAAGAGCCGGGAGGCTCCCAGAGCGGCTGGTGGGCCCTGGTCCCTCGGGCGACGGCCCGCAAATCTTCCGGCACGCACGCGTCCTGTCTTGGTTCGAGATGTGCCACCGACCTATACCTGGTCGAAGGTGATGGATTGTTCCGATTGGTTTCTGCACGGTAAACAAGTATCGTAAAATTCGAGCCGTGATCGGCTCCGGTTTCGTAAATCGTTTCGAGCCGATTGTCCCCATGGCTATGCATTGGATCTATGATAACATGGGGTTTTGCTTAATACTACAAGTTAAATCGATCTACGATAGTTTAACGTTTTCACCACGCAACCGAACGTCCCACGCGTAGTTGAGCCTAATAGACGAAGATAGTAGAAAACCGATCCTAGAGAAGGCCTAAAACCAACATAACGTCAATTCTAAAACATCCCTCTAAGATCAATAAACCATACCTTACGACACGGATCGTTCAACCCGTTTGTGAGGCCTAACCACGTAGATATTAAACTAAACCTTGATGAACAAGGCACAACTATAACAGATCAAATCGACTTAAGCAGAAATCAAGCAAGATGCCACCTTTACACCCGGGAGAAGGTGCAAAGACGGCGAGATAGATAGAGGTAGCATAAATAAGCAATCATAGTAAAAGTATCGATGCTAGATCTAACAAATCTGTGGTAAAGGTGTTACTCGCCATCAACAAGGCTTAGTACGAGTAACACCGGATAACGCATAGAATCTGCCTAGATCGCAAGATGCGATCTAGGCAAGATGGCACTTACCCGAAAAAACCCTAGAACAAGGGGTGGCGTCGCGCCGAGATTGTGTTGTTGTGAACGTGATTGTCCTCCTTTTCTCAATAACCCTAGGTACATATTTATAGTCAGGAGACTCTCTACTTTTGGAATAACTCTACAACTCTATCTTTACCCAAACATAAACGGAACCTAAACAAACACGAATCCTACTATGATACAAGATACACCAATTCAGCCCAAATCTACGATTAGGCCGATCCAACAACACGTTGAATATATGTATCTTCTAAGCCCATCTTGATCACGGCCCATCTCCATCTTAGGCCAAAATATGGCGATAACACATGCCCCTCGGTTTTGGCAATGATAATTCCAAAACCACTACGTGTTTTTTTCTTCTCACCGGTTTTTTTATCGGGCTACGCCAGACGTCGAACGCTGCGGCGTAACAGATCGCCACGCCACCCCTTCATCATGATGCCTGTCTTCTCAACTCCTCCGCATTGCATGATTTGACGATTTTGGCAGTAACTGGAAACTGCTATGGCATTGAACCGCTTTCTTCACTATTCCTCCTTATTTAAATCCGCTGAGCAGTTCACGGTCCCCATCTTCCTCCGTAGCGAAAACCCTCTTTCTCCACCGGAAAACCCTCTTTCGCCATGGCTTCCTCTGCTTCTCCGATCTCCTCCCACGCCTCCAATAGCCTCGGTGACCGCGAACCGACTCCGGAACACCCGCCGACAGCGTACAACACTCTCGCCCCACAATGGTGGGACGAGGGGTTAGACTTCTTGCCGTCTGGTCGAGGACGATGCGTCCCCGACGGCGAAGAGAACCTTCGCCTCGCCGACGGGAGCTGGAGGCGACAGCCGATTGACGCCATGTCGGGATGGCGTCGACTCCTCAAGAAGAGGAAGAAGAAGAGGAGGAGGAGGACACCTCCGAGGAGTACCACCGGTGAGGTACTTCCGTGCGGGTCCGAAGACGACGACGATGACGAAGAAGGACGAGGAGGCCTACGGCTTCCTCGATGGCAATAAGACGACCGGTAGCAAATAAGACAGCGAGGAAGACGGCAAGCGGCAGCGACGACCTCGGCTTCGATTAGGATTTAGTAGTAGTGGCCGTAGCATTAGGCCCTTTGTAATCGAATCTTGTAAGCAATGACCTTAGAATGAATGAAACTCTATTTCCCAAATGTTGCTTCTTTTTGCTTTAATTTTGCCGATAACCGAAACAGGTCGATGTTCCATAAGCCGATGACACGGTATCGGCTCCTTCTAAACAGGTTAAATTGCACAAAGCCGATGACCACCCATCTCCCTTCTAAAAAACGTTTGACAGGGTCAACCCTCAGTTGAATCACAACGGCTATTTCTTGGTCTGAAACGGTAACCAAACCTCCATTGCCCATCGAAAAATGTGCCCTGAATGAACAACTATCGACCAGCAAGGATGATGATGACGAAGTTGAAATAACTGAGTTCCGTGCTGACGCTCTCCATGCCCTCAAAGCATTTCCTTAGTAGCTTGTTGTGTTTTTTTTTATTCGGCCGATTTTCAACATCGGCCCCATATTTTATCGCTAATCGACTTAGCCGATCTCTCGTATCGGCCCCTCAAGTTTTATTGTCCCATATCCCACATGCTTGGAAAATACTTCTTGAGATCTTGGCCATTGACCGCCACTAGAAATTTTTACCATCCAACCGCTCAAGCATGTACGCTTCCCTCTTAAAACTTGGTCGACCTTGTACGGCCGTGCCAATTTGGAGACCATTTACCATATGTGCGTCCTTAGTACCCAAGGGCAACATGACTTCCCACACCAAATCTCCAACGTGGAACTCCTTTGGCTTCACCTTCTTGTTGTAGGCACGAGCTACTTTAGCCTTGTTCTCTTTTATTTTCTCAAGCGACCACAGCCTAAGCTCACCACATCTTCCACGTCACTCATCAAAGTTGCATATTCTTGATCGTTAGCTCATTACGAAAAGTAACACGTCTCGATCCAGCCGTAATTTCCCAAGGCAATACGGCTTCTTGCCCATAGACCAGATGGTGCGGAGAGGTTTTTATCGCCCCATGGCACGACATGATAAGCCCATAAAGCCTCCGATAAAACCTCATGCCAACGCCTAGGGTGTTCATCGATTTTCCTCTTGATCACTTGATAAGACTACGGTTGACGCCTCGCTTGCCCATTTGCTTGAGCGTAGTACGGAGATGACCGTATCGGTTTAATCCTGTGTCCTCACGAACTTTCGAACTCGTGAGAAACAAAACCAAACCTCCATCGGTTGTGATAGTCTGGGAATCCCAAACCTATGAATGACGTGCTCTTTCACGAAATTGATGACATCTTTTGAACTTCTCGACTTCATAGGGACAGCTTCCACCCACTTGGTAAAATAATGTGATGGCCAAGATCCACATGTGGCCTTTGCTTGATGGAGGATTGATCTTGCCGATCATGTCCATGCCCCAACCTCGGAATGGCCAAGGTTTGATGATGGGATTCATTGTCGATGCGGTACCATCTGGATTTTTCCAAATTTCGACATGCTTGACACCCTTTGTAGTAGTTGAAACAGTCCTCAAGCATAGTGGGCCAATAAAACCACGATCGCTGATCAACCATTTCATCTTATGAGCCGATTGGTGAGTTCCACAGGCTCCTTCGTGTACCTCATGTAGGAGCTGATTGGCCTCGGCCGTCCCCGTGCATTTGAGCAATAGCCCTTCCAGTCTGTAAAACATGTCATCCCCAATAAGCACGTACTTCATGGCTTTGTACCTTATCCGTTTAGGTGCTCCCAGGCGAATCTTTCAAGTAATTGAAGATATCGGCTCTCGATCGTCTGCTTCTAGGAACTGCACGGACATCGGCTCCTTCTACCATATCCTTGTATCCAAGCTATCTGCGCAAGATCGTTCGCCTCGGTATTCTGCGACGTGGGATCCAAGTGAAGTTGATGTACCGGAATTGCGTCATCACCGCCAAGGCAGCCATAATGGGAAGAGGGACTCGCTCCGACTTGTAGTCCTCCGTGAGTGGGAAATCACCAACTTGGAGTCTCCAAAATTTCCACTGCTTGCTCGCCGAGGAGTAACTCCATCCCATGCATTGCCTGCACTCGGCTACATTGTTAGTGGGAGAGGTAGACAACTGATGGAGAAGGAAAATGTTGCCCAAGGCGACGAGGAAAATGCCGATGCCGCAGCCATCGTCACAACCGATCCGTCGAAAAACATAGCCCATGCTTTTATGGACGGTCTTTGCTATGTTAGTGTTGATCCTCTCGGCAATAAGATCAGCCAATACCGCCTTAACAGCTTTCGCAGTCGATACCGGATGTCAAACTCGATAATGCAAACATCCATTTGCCTAATCGGCCTTTTAACATAGGAGCCGATAGCATGTGCTTTATGACGTCCGATTTGCATATGATGATGACCTCCGATAGCAAAATGTGGCGTAGCTTGGTGCATGTAAAAACAAACAGAGGCACAACTTGTCGATATCGGATACCGCGTCAAGGCCCAAAGATCCTTCGCTTATGTAGAATACGACTCGCTCTAGCCCATCATGCACTTGTACCACCACCGAGGCGATGGACGTGTCGACCATCGACAAGTAAATGTAGAACGGTTTATGCCGGGTGGAACTAACATCGCGGCGGTTTTGTCGTATTCTTTGATCTCGTCGAAGGCCCGTTGTTCTCGCCAGCCGAATTCCTCGTCGACTTTAATTTTCACGAGCCCCATGAACGGCTCTATCCTTCCCGACGTGTTAGAGATGAATCGTCGACGAAGTTGATCTTGCCGATGAGACTGCGGCTCTTTCTTTGTGGTGGGTGGCTTCATTGTTCACGCCTCCTCGACTTTTCAGCCGATCTCAATTCCGCTCATGGACCAAAAACCTAAGAACCGACCGTCACTCCGAAGGCACACTTCTTGATTCATCCTCGGCCAAACTTTCTTGTTCGGTCCAGACGCTGCAGATCGCCCAAGTGCCCTTGCGCAAGAAGACTTGACCACCACATCATCGATGTAGATTTCCACCAGCCGATCGATCATGGAAGATATAATTCATGGCCCTTTGATACGTTCGCGGCATTTTTCATCCAAACGTCATGACTACATATTCAAACAACCCCACGGACCACGGGACTCGAATGCGTCTTGTGTATGTCTTCGGAGCCATGAAGATCTGGTTGTACCCGGCATTGCCGTCCATGAAGCTCAAAATTTTATGACCACCTGCATTGATCAATGTTTCGCCACCGCATCGGATATTCATCCTTTGGGGTAGCTCTGAGATCTCGAAAATCTATAGCAACACGCCATTGGCCGCCCTTCTTCTCTCTACAGCACGATGCTAGAAATCCATTCAAAGATACCGCATGGTCCGATCAACTTGGTCACAAGATTTTCTCGACCTCTTCTGGACTTCTTCCAAAATTTCGCCTTCATTTGTCGTGCTCATTGTTGAAATGGCGAAATCCTTTTTGAGCGGAGCCGATGCTCGATGATGCTCTGTCCAACCGAGCATTTCTGTAGTCCCATGCAAAGATGGATATTGTTTCAACAGGCTATCATCGGTTCCGTAGACTTGGCTCTAACTTCTGGCGATAAATGTTGGTCGTGGCTTATCCCGGACCAATGTCGATCTCTTCTAGCTCATCACCGATGTAAACCCATACCCTAGCTTTCCGTCACTCAAATCGACGCTAAACACAGGGCAAAGCGATGGGTGAGGCCAACAAAAATAATTTGGGCGATTGCAGAATCGCCCCTTCTTGCTTGCGTATGCCAAGGCGGTTTACACCTTATTATTTTACAAAGGCGAGTAGCACTGCCTACGACTACATGAACCGCTTGCCGTATGATCGCTGCTTTTTTTGTGGCCGATCGCAGGATCGGCGCACTACCCGGATGATCGTGGGCTTTTCTACTCTGTAAGGCCAGTGGATAAGACCAGCCTCACCCCGTTTTTTGTAGCTTCAATACGTTCGCAGCCGTCTAGATTGATTCCAGAGATCGGCTCTTGGTCTTCCGCTTCCCAGATGTTCATGCCAGCAGTGGAAACCTCGATAGAATCGTCTGCATGGACGACCTCCACTTCATCCCCGTCCCACTGTATTAGGCACTGGTGCATCGTGGATGGAATGCAGCAGTTAGCGTGGATCCAATCCCTTCCTAGCAAGACGGCGTAGGTACTTTTGCTGTTCACGACGAAAAATGACGGGTACGGGTTTTCCTGCCACGCCGATCCACGTTCGTAACGCCTTATGCGTTCAAGACGGCCGTGAAGTCGCTTAACGTGACGTTGGTTTTGATCGGTCCGCAGAGCGTCCCAAACGTCGTAGCATGGAGTATGGCATGATATTAATCGCCGCTCGGTGTCCACCAACATCTTGCCGACGGTTGTCCATTGATGTAGCCCCGCAGTACTGGCTTTCGGATGTTTGTAACCCTTCTCACGCGGCTTCGAAGATAACCGCCGTGGGCGATCAAGTTGTGCCACCGGTAGCATATTGGTTTGTGGCGCAGAACTCGCCGGAGCACGAACACCATGTTTGTGCTACCGATGCCTGCGCATCGGCTTTTATTGGCTTGGGTCGCCACTCTTTTTCTTGTCGCGCCTCCGTCTCCGTGGTGCCTTACTTTGACGGCCGATCGCCGTGCTTTCTTTAGCGCGTGGAGATCTGCTCAGCCTCTTCTAAGTTACGCAGCCGTTGCACTCACGCTCGGGTGTGTCGAGTCCATCGGGCACCACCTTGACGGGCGGTGAAACCTGTCTTCTTCTTTGTCATCCCTGGGCCTCTCAAGGCCCTTCGCTCGAGCGGACTCCTTAGGACGGCTCTGAGGTTGGAGAGGTCCTAGACGTTCGAACACCGATACTGGCCTCGTGCCCTTCTTTTGTTGTCCACATTCTGGGCAGTTGTCGGCTGTAGGCAATCGGCTCATTCCCACGTCCCAGCAATGCTTGAAAAAGGGGCAATCCCAATGTTTGTCTGCGCCTTCCTTCTCTTTCGACGGTCCCCTAGCAAGGTGCTCATATCTTCCGTCGTCTCTATCGTGCTGGCGACGTTGGTCATACTGGCGCTCATACTTATTAAGGAGATGCGTGGAATGTGGCTTCTGATATCGCACTCTCCTCACTTGTTCCTCTGTTAAGTGTCGCCCGTTATCGTGTCGGGCCGCGTGGACCAGCCTTCTCTTTCTTTGCCCCGAGAGTGATCGCCTCCTTCCTTGTAATGCGTGTCATGGTGGTACCCAGATCCAGCCATGTTGACACCGAACGAAAAGTCGATTGATGTCTCATGAGCGATCGAGTTCTATCATGTTGACACCGGGGAACGGGTTCGTGTCCACTTTCATGGCAAACTGGCCGAGGATCAGACGGCCTTGCTCTATAGCCATCTGGATTTGGCGGCGAAGCTCCTTGCACTCGTTGGTGGGGTGAGTGAATGAATGATGCCACTTGCAGTATGGTCTCCGTTCATCTCCGGGTAGGGATTTTGTGGCCTTCGGCAACCTCACCGCTTCTCCTTCATGAAGATCGAATATCTCGCAGCTTTGCTCACATCAAGTCGAACCTCTCGCAGCCCTTGCTGTTTCACCCATTTACAGGTCACGGATCGCCCGAGCCCATTCAGCCACGGCCACCTCCTGGTCGCGTGAGGATCTTCCTCTTCGCATCGACCGGGCTTATCGGACGTCTGAATTTGTCTTGGTACAACTCGGTGGCGCTGCTCATACATCGCCGTTCGAGCCATGCGCCAATGAGTTGTATTCTACCGAATGCCACGTCCTTGATGGGTGCCGAGAGGCCCGACATCGCCACTCGATTGCTTCCTTCGCTTAAACGAGCCGAGTAACATCTGTTCTTGATGGTCTGAAGCCGGATGTATTCGGCTACGCTTCGTCAGATTACTGCGCCAGTCTGCAATGCCCCTCGGTAGCTTCGAATGGTATTGGATGTGGAACCGTTCTTCTAGTTGTTTCAGTGAATTGAATCGTGGCGTGAGGTGTACCACCCAAAGGCTGGTCTGTTAGAGATTGTGCAAAAAATCTCACGCGATTTGATCCGATGTCAAATCATGCCTAGCTGTGCGGTATCGGCTTATGTGCTCGATCGAGCTTGACCCCTCGATCCGCTGAATCTTGAGAACTCGTGGAGCTTATATTTGGGTGGTAGTGGAATCAGGTCAAACTCGTTGGGGTACGGCTTTGAGTAGCCGATGGTGCGCTTTTTCACGGCCGAACCGATCTCTCAGATGGTAGTGATTTGATCCTTTGTTTGAGCTGCAGGGCTAGACTCTCATGGCTTGTTCGGTGGCATACTTGGCTAGCCACGCTGTTTGTCGGCGTCCATCCTGACATATTTGCCCCAGAACGCCGCTCAAGATCCCGCAGTAGGAACCCCGCCATGGACACTCCTGCGGTTGCGATCTGTTGGTGCGCCAAGTTGTTGCGTCGCACGAGGCACATATGTACCCATGCGGGATCTCCTTGGGTGGCTCGACAGGAATTGGCAATCACTGGATCGCCTCGCCTTGTAGACAATGTATGCCGCTGATCCCGGCGGCCTGGAGCCGCGAGTGTGAATGGCGCTTGTGTGGAGCGGTCTTTCTCCTTGGTGGGTTCCTAAAGTGGCCCCACGGAGAGTAATCGATGTTTCATGATCTCTGGACCACGCGAATCATGACCCGCTCGAACGCGTTCACGGGCTTCAGAGTGGCGGTGTAGAGAATGAGCCACCATGTAGTTGACCTCCCGTCAGAGCCTGGAGCGTTCCTCCGAAGGAATGCAGATCCACTTCATCGAGAGCACCCTGGGAGAATCCTTCCACCGATGCCACGAACGGTCCTCTCGAAAGAGCCGATGAGGTCGGCTTCAAGAGCTCCTTGATCTCGTCATACCGCTTTGTGCTCAGCAGAAGCTCGTCAGACGTGACGGCCTGTTCTCCATCGTGGCGTCGGACATTGATGTAGATGTTGAATGTCCCACCGGCGCTGTAATGTGTTGCTGTCAAAACTCACCGGCGATGACGAGCAACACGAAGAGCCGGAGGCTCCAGAGCTGGTGGGCCTGGTCCCTCGACGGCAAATCTTCCGAAGACGCACGCGTCTGCCTTGGTTCGAGATGCCACACCGACCTATACCTGGTCGAAGGTGATGGATTGTTCGATTGGTTTCTGCACGGTAAACAAGTATCGTAAAATTCGAGCCGTGATCGGCTCCTGTGTTTCCAGTAAATCGGCTTTCAGAGCCGATTGTCCCCCATGGCTATGCATTGGATCTATGATAACATGGGGTTTTGCTTAATTACTACAAGTTAAATCGATCTACGATAGTTTAACGTTTTCACCACGCAACCGGAACGTCCCACGTAGTTGAGCCTAATAGATACGAAGATAGTAGAAACCGATCCTAGAGAGGCCTAAAAACCAACATAACGTCAATTCCTAAACATCCCTCTAAGATCAATAAACCATACCTTACGACACGGATCGTTCAACCCGTTTGTGAGGCCTAACCACGTAGATATTAAACTAAACCTTGATGAACAAGGCACAACTATAACAGATCAAATCGACTTAAGAAATCAAGCAAGATGCCACCTTTACACCGGAGAAGGTGCAAAGAGCTATGAGATAGCTAGAGGTAGCATAAATAAGCAATCATAGTAAAAGTATCGATGCTAGCTCTAACAAATTGTGGTAAAGGTGTTACTCGCCATCAACAAGGCTTAGTACGAGTAACACCGGATAACGATAGTAAATCTTGCCTAGATCGCAAGATGCGATCTAGGCGATGGCACTTACCCGAGAAAACCCTAGAACAAGGGGTATGGCGTCTAGAGATTGTGTTTGTTGTGAACGTGATTGTCCTCCTTTTCTCAATAACCCTAGGTACATATTTATAGTCCGGAGACTCTCTACTTTTGGAATAACTCTACAACTCTATCTTTACCCAAACATAAACGGAACCTAAACAAACACGAATCCTACTATGATACAAGATACACGGGCAATTCAGCCCAAATCTACGCATTAGGCCGATCCAACAACACGTTGAATATATGTATCTTCTAAGCCCATCTTGATCACGGCCCATCTCCATCTTAGGCCAAAATATGGCGATAACAGTCATAACATAACCTGGCAATCTGGTGAACTGAATAAAGCTTCGGCCTGAATCAAAGATACAATTAGTACGCCGAGTCTGAGTACCAATCCGAATTATAAAGTACCCTGGCAAGCTGAATCAAATGTTAGTCCGAAACAGAGACAATTTACTGACCTGAGTTAAAGGTTAATTCAAAGCATAAACAAATTGACTTCAAGTTAAATCCTAATCATCAATAAGCTGGCCGGAAAGCTGAGTTAAAGGGCAATCCACAGCATAAATAAACTGACTCGAAATCTACCTGAATTACAAATAAGATGATTCAACTTATGGCCGAGTTAACAGATAAGCTGGCTGGTGAGCTGAGTTAATGGGTAATCCAAAACATATATTAACTGACTCAAAATCTATCTGAATCACAAACAAGCTGATTCAACTTATGGCCAAGTTAACAGATAAGCTGGCTGGTGTACTGATCTAAATCAACGGGATGTTCTCTTAATCTAAAGGTGACTCCACGGATAAGTTGACTAGTCCCCGGGTTAAGTTATTTTCTCCCCGGGATGAAGGATTGAGTGTAGTTGGCTGAGTTATCTGGCACTTACAGTATACTTGGAGAAGTGTTTGGGTGAGTCTTGCTAGATCATACTTGCCCTGCTGAGCTACTTGGTGCTTACAGTAAGCTTGGAGTAGTGCTTGAGTCCTTCTTGCTGAGTCTTACCCGCTTTGATGAGTTAGACTTTGAGAGTCTCTGCGCTTACCTCTTTGTTCTCTGTTGACTTGGTGAAGCTGAATGAGCCATGTGAGGAAGAAGTTGATGAAGATGTTACCGTCCGGATGGAAACCCAACCAACGCCACTAGAAGGCCCCACGGTGGGCGCCAAATGTCGTGGTGGTATCACGGCATATGCCATGGGTAGGCTAAAGTTGGGGCCGATGGACGTGGAGGAATCCGGGGAGGGATGATGCAGTGAAGACCGCACTCGTATGAACAAAGAGAAATACAATGTATATTGGATTGAAGCTCTCAAGTGGGGATAACACCTCCTTCTATACATCTAATCTCTTACAATCTTGCCATACTTGTGGCTACAATCATGCTCCTGGAGCTGTATCTCCTATCCTTCTATCTAGATTTCTCTATGAGAGTGGAGGAAGAGGAAGAAGGAGAGCTCCTAGTGAGCAGAGAGGGGAGGAGCCCTTTGGTGCCTCCCCCCTGAACGATCCCCCTGGTGCTCCTTATAAAGGGGAGCCCAGGGGACAAGTCTTGCACTACACATTTAGCATCTAGATGGCATATTCTGGGCATCTTTCTGAGATGCTGAGCATATGCCTTGGCATCTTTGGAGATGCCAGGCATATTCCCTAGCATCTTATTTTATGCTAAGAGCATATTCCTAGCATCTCGTTAGATGCCATGGGCATACTCCTCATGACATGTGCCAGTCTGAGCCATGGGCGTCCCAAGACTGGCACGCTTCTTGTGGATCTCGTCTTGAATGGAAGGCGTGCTCTTGTGGTGGTCGGGGAAGCGTCTGGAGATAAATTAGAGGGCATATTAGGCGACATAACTCGGCCCAGATGCTGTTGACGAGGTATAGATTGGGTCTGGCCCGTAGTTGACTCGGCCTAGAACCAATCTGGCCCAGCCGGACTAGATCTGCTCTCAGCCGAATCAATCAGCAAAGGCCCAGCTGGGTTGAGAGGATTCGGCCCATGAAGAGAAGCAGCAGCTTAGTGACACGGAGGGAGTGTCGGCCCGTGGTGGGCCGAGTCATCCTTATCTCGGCCCACCCGGGGGAGTCTGGCGGGGTGAAGTGGCTATGCTGCTCGTGGTGGGCCGGATTGGTCTCACTGCCCACCCGGCTCCTGGTTCGTCGCGAGGCAGTGGAGACGAGGCGTGGGAGCGAGGTGTTGGCGGGAGCGGGAGGAGATGGTTCGGCGCTGGCGGGATTTGGTGGTGACGCTGGAGAGGTTTGGCGGGAGCTAATGACGAGGCGACGAGGAAGGATGGGATCGGCGCCGAGGTGGGCTGACTGGGAGCATCTCGGCCCAGCCAAGATGTAGAGTAGCTCGGCCTGGGAGCAAGGAGGTGGGCGACATGGTTTGGTAGACGGGCCGGCCGCAGGGGTAATTCGGCCCATGACTGGATCGTTTTCCCTTTCTCTTAATTAATTCGGCTGTAGAGAATGTGGACTGGGCCGAGATTCCCCTTACTCGGCCCAGTTGTTCTTTATTGTGTTTTTCCTTTTATATTTGATATTCTTTTATCAAATATACTTTCGTTTATTCTTGTCTCTTATTTATAGACCAACTCTGGGGTACCTGGGGTTATATCCCCAACAGTGAGACTTATGCCCCCGTTGCTCGGCTTGAATCCATTCGTATGCTTCTTGCTTTTTCTACTCATCATAACTTTAAGTTGCATCAAATGGATGTTAAGAGTGCTTTTCTTAATGGTCCTTTGAAAGAGTTGGTATACGTCAAGAAACCTCCAGTCTTTGAGGATCCACTTTTTCCAAACCATGTCTACAAGCTTAATAAGGCACTCTATGGCCTCAAACAAGCCCCACGTGCGTGGTATGATTGCCTTAGAGAGCTCTTATTAGACTGTGGCTTCTAAGTGGGGCTCATTGATCCCACTCTTTTTACTAAGAAAGTTGGAGGACACTTGTTAGTATGCCAAATCTATGTTGATGACATTATCTTTGGGTCTATTAACAAAGCTTTTAATGAGGATTTTGCCAAGCTCATGACCGATCGCTTCGAGATGTCCATGATGGGAGAGTTGAAGTTTTTCCTTGGGTTTGAAGTCAAGCAATTGAGGAAAGGGACTTTCATCAACCAAGCCAAATACATCCAAGACATTCTCAAGAAGTTCAAGTTTGATCAAGTCAAAGGTGCCAAGACTCCCATGCCAACTAAGGTTAATCTTGATCTCGATCCCAAGGGTAAGGATGTGGATCAAAAACTCTATCGCTCGATGATTGGTTCTTTGCTTTATCTTTGTGCATCCCGACCGGATATTATGTTGAGCATGGGTATGTGTGCAAGATCTCAAGCTGCACCAAAAGAAAGCCACGTGGTGGCGGTCAAGAGAATCTTTCGGTATTTGGTTCATACCCCAAACTTTGGGTTGTGGTACCCCAAGGGAGCCAGATTTGACCTCATTCGATATACGGACTCGGATTGGGCTGGTGACAAAGTGGGAAGAAAGTCTACCTCCGGAGCTTGTTAGTTTCTTGGAAGATCTTTGGTTTGTTGGTCCTCGAAGAAGCAAAACTGTGTGTCTATGTCCACTGCCGAAGCTGAATACATCTCCGCCGCGAGTTGTTGTGCTCAATTGCTATGGATGAAGCAAACCTTGAAGGATCTTGGACTCTCTTTTGACAAGGTGCCCCTTCTTTGTGACAATGAGAGTGCTATTTCTATTGCTCATAACCCCGTGAAACACAACCGGACTAAGCACATTGAGATTCGTCATCATTTAATTCGGGACCATGTTGCAAGAGGAGACATTTCTTTGGAGTATGTTCCCACCAAGGCAAATCTTGCGGATATTTTCATGAAGCCTCTTGATGAAGCAAGGTTCCGAGAGTTAAGGCATGAGCTAAATATCATAGATTCAAGCAATGTTACTTGAGTACCTTGCACACCTACCCATGTCTCAATGTGTATATTTGTTTGGATGTAGGCATGGATTTAGGGGGGGTGTAGTTCCTCTTATGAACAAACACTATCCCTATTATGCACACATTAATGTTTTCATACTCTATAGTCTCTAAAGGAGACCATTTGAGCTTCATGATGAGTGTTGGTAATGAACCCAAGATATATCTTCGCGGTGTCAAGCCATTTACTCTTATATAAGGTGGCCTCGGCCACCGACCCTTTTGTGTCTCTTGATTTGTTTTTCCTTGTGTTTATTGTGTTATATTTATTCTTTGTTGGTTTTGTTTCTTCATAGTTTGAGCTCTCTATCCTAAGCCTTTCCTTTCCTCAAGCCCTCTCTATTCTCTGCACAAGTTCTTCCTTGTTATCTTCCTATTCTAAGAAGTTTTTCTGGCGTCACCGGAACTTCCGGTCAGCACGTTGCTCTTAGGAACCACCTGCTGACCTGGACAGTTTTTGCCTGGCTCGGAACTTCCGTTCATTCACCGGAACTTCCGGTGAGGCTCTATGTCCTATATAAAGTGGGCCCTGGGGAAAACGGGATCTTCTTCCTCTTTCCCCAAGACCCACCTTTTATTTGGAGCAGCCGCCAGCAAGGACGACTCCGCGAAGGTGCTCCGACCCCTTCGTCTCCGGCCACCCCTCCTCAGATCTGCTCCGTCGAAACCTTCCCCACCTCGATCTCCCGCCATGGACTCCGGTATTTGCCCTCAACTCCCTCCATTAATGGATATCTTGCTCTCTCACCATTGCTTGAGTTAGGAATCACCTTGTCTAGGCTAGTTCTTTGGCTAGAACATGTTGGGAGATCTTGGTAGGCCTAGGGAAACCTGCTAGGGTAGATTGGTCCAATACATTCATGGAAATTTGTACTTGTGCATTGTAGAATTAGATCTATGGATCTTCCTGTTTGAACCAGTTCATTGGTCTCCTTTGGAACTTCCGGTGAGACAGACGAACTTCCGTGGACCATTTACAGGAAGTTACAGCTTCAATGAAGTTCCGCTTGATCAATTTTTTACCTGACTATATTTTTCCAATCTCGTTTTGTTTATTAGTTCGAACTTGTGCACTTACCCCACCTTCCCTCCCTACTCTTTTGCTTTCTTCTCAGGGCAAGGTGGTACCCGCAAAGGCAAGCGCGCCCATCGACCATCCTCCGATATTCCTCATGAGATTGATGAAGATGATGTTGAGGTGGTGCGTCCATCCACTCAGACCAACCGTCAGAGGTCTGCTGCTGCTCATTGTGCTGCTGCTGAGGGAAAGCGGCATGTTCTTGCCTCTCAGAAGGCCACTGCAACTGGGCCTGACAAATCCAAGGCCAAGATCTCTAAGTGGACTCAGAAGGCCTACTCTGAATTCAGGCGTGCGGATCCTTACCTTGTTCCTCGTGACCTTCACCACTTGGATCCTCTCTTCCACAACTGTCGTCAAGAACAGATATTTGCTGAAATTTATGCTACCAAGACAAAGTTTATGGTTTCTCCTTAGAAGTACACCAACGTGGCTCACATGGAAGAAAAGCATGCATACTTTGGCGAGGCTCTTGACATTTGCAGGAAGTTTGGGCCAATTCCCCTCATGGAGCACCGTCAGAACTTTGATGCTAATGTTATTGCTCGGTTCTACACTACTCTTCACTTGAATATGAGTTCTTCTACTGAAGGTGTTATGAAGTGGATGACTAATGGCGTGCTGCTTACCGCCCAATGGTCCGAGTTTGCTGAGATCCTTGGCTATCCCATTCTTCCTGACAAAGGGGCAAATGGATGGCGTCTCCATTCCGCTCAAGCTGCTGATCCCAAAGTCTTGGAGCCTCTTTACATTGAAGGATGGGGCACTGTTGGTTATGTGAATCATCTTCAGCCTGTTTATGACATCATGCGCAGGGTGTACTTGAACACCATCTCTCCCAAGGCCGGCAACTTTGATTAGTTTCATGCCTATCAAGTTGATCTCATGCATCAGACTTACCTTTGCCGTGACTCTGACAGGAAGATGGATGGCATGCATTTCATCTACACCAAGATGTGGCAAGCCATCATTGACAAGCGCTCCTGCCCCTATGCTCCCTATGTTCAGACTCTCATCAATCACAAGTGGCTTGAGGTGACCGGTACGCGCTTCTCTGAGGACGCCATCACCATTCATGAGCAGAAGAAGACGCGTGTGAGCAAGCACAACAAGCCTCAGTCCCAAGAAGAAAAGGAAGAAGATCTCAGGCAGGCTCGTGCTGAAGCTGGTGGTCCCTCCTCCGCTCATGGTGGATCTAGTGCTGGTGGTCCTTCTCTTTAGAGGCAGCCATCTTGGGCCAAGAAGCTGCTCGGAAAGGTGAAGAAGACTTTCTGCTTTCTGCAGAATCGCGAGTATCAGTCTTATATCGATCAGCGACACAGTGTTCGGCGCCAGAAGGCTATCATTTCAGCTCTCAACATTCCCTGCTCTCCTGTCACAAGCTCTGTCACTGCTCCCAGGGATGATTGGATTCGCGACAACTGCCATTGGTCTGAGGATGAGTTTGAGGAGGAAGTCACCGGTCCTCCGCCTGCGTGGGATTCGTGGGTCCCTGAGCCCTCTCCTCCTCCCTTTCATGGTTGGGGCGATTAGAGTGATCTTTTCTTCCTTTTTGGTGTCTCGATGCCAAAGGGGAGAAAGATGTCTATTAGGTTGCTCACGGTATTTGCATGGGCTGAGTCACGAGCTCGTTCTTGTCTTTGATCTTTTCTAGCTCGTGAACTCTCTAGTTTATTTGTGTGCTTGTGTACCTCTTTGTGCTTGTGAACCTATTTGTGCTTGTGGACCATGTTATTTGCATGAGATTATGTGGTATGCTATGTTAATGCCTAGTGTTTGGTATTATTGTTATTGGCTTATGGGCATTTGTGTATGGTGGTGGAGCATTTTTAGTCTCCCTTGATATTTCTTCTATTGTCTCCACCACATTTGGTTGGTGCAACGGTATGATCTCTATCTTATCCTTTCCTTGCACTTGTGCTATCTTTGCAATAGAAAAGGGGAGCCTCCCTATATGTGTGCTAGTCTTGTCCTTAGAGCATTATCTCTACCTTGCACACATATAGGGGGAGCTTGTTCCATCCATTGCAAAGAGTGTTTCTATCTTATGAAAATTCTTGGGGATTGTCATCAAACACCAAAAAACGGGGAGATTTAAAGGACTATAGTTTCCCATGCTATTTTGGTGATGATGACAATCCCACTTTTGATCTAACCGTATGCTTGAGTTTCAGGAAAAATGCTTTTGATGATTCCTATGAATTGTGTGGATGCTCTCTTTGGGATCTCGTGAAGACGGCGGCCTTTAGTTTTTCTATTTCTCTTTTTTCTTTCTTTAGGCCGCCGTACTATCAAGAGGGGGTCCATCTCATAAGGCTGTGGGAAATCACTTGTTCTTGCACAAACCACATATGCATCGCCACAGCCATCCTACTCATCTGCGAGAGAGCGAGGTTCTGATATGCTGGAGCTGTTTCTGTCTGATCGGAACTTTCGGCCAAGTGCTGGAAGTTCCGCTCAGGGATTTTCTATGGGAATATCTGGAACTTTGTTCTGATCCAACTTCCGCTGGAAGTTCCGGCCAGTTCCCAGTACCCTCAATTTGGGTATTTTCTATTTGCCGGAACTTCCACTGGAAGTTGCACCAGAAGTTCCGGTGAGGAATTTCCGTTGCTTCTTCCAGAGAGTTTCTGAGCGGAACTTCCGCCCAGACGCCGGAACTTCCGGTCAGACATGTTTTGCGACCCATATGTTCCGCCCTAGTTCCGATCCAAGTTCCGCTGAGAATCGGTATACCTTATGTTCGGAGTGTTCTATTTGACGGAACTTGGGCCGGAACTTGCATCGGAAGTTTCGCCGGAACTTCCAGTCATTTTGACCGGAACTTCCAGTCATTTTGACCGGAACTTCCGGTCAGGCTTTTGGAGTGGGCCTCAACGGACTGATGACCGTTGAAGCTTTGCTGGGCGAAACTTCCGGCCTCTCACCGGAAGTATCGGTGAGGTCGCGGAGGCTCCAACGGTTCAGCGTGGAGGGGGCCTACTTAAGGCACCCTCCTTCTTCGTCCTACCCAACCCTTCAATTTTCTCTCTCCTCCATTAATACTCGAGCTTCACCTCACTAGATCTCTCTCTCTAGCCACTCAAATCACTTGACCTTTTGAGAGGTGAGGGAGGTGACCTAGATCTACACTTCCACCAAAGAAGATTTGATTTCCCACACCTATCCTTTGAGGATCTTGGCATACTCGGAGCTAAGGGCTTGTGTTGTAAGGCTCAGTGGTGTCATTGAGGGCCTCCAATTGAGTTGTTGAGCTTCCCCCCTCGACCTTGTTGTAAAGTTTTTGGTTGGCGCCTTCAAGGTCACCGGTTAGTGGATTGTGAGGCCTCTTTTGTGGGGGAGCTCACTGGATAAGAAGGTGAGGCCTTTGTGGCGCTCGGGTGACCTTGTGTGGCCCCGATACGTCTCCAACGTAGACGTAGCTCCCTTGGGAGTGAACTATGGGAATTACATCGCCGTGTCCCTGCTCCGGTTATCTCGTTCCCTACCTTACTTCTTGCTCTTTACCGTTCTTGTGGTTGTTGTAAGTTATCTTGCATATAGGTTGCTCACCTAGTTGCACATCTAGATAACTTTCTTTCTTGCCAAGCCTAAAAGTGTGAAACAAAATAAAAATTGGTAGTCACCTAATCACCCCCCTCTAATCGATTCAAAGTCGGTACTTTCACCAAGTTAATGACACAATTTTGCAAGGACAGAGTGATGTCTTGTCATATATTTGGCGCTCAAATTTTTTTCCTCTTAAAAGGCATACAAATCTCTAGTTGGTGTCAAAGCCACACCTCCACATTGTTCATGGATTTTGAAAACATGTTGTCAACATAAAAATAAAGTATTTTTCTGGCCATGCTCCATGACAGACTTAACATTAGAAACCATTTGTACAGGAAGCAATTTGTGCTACCATCATACTCCTGTGTCACAAGTAGTTGTGCCCATGAAGAAAGTCTCTAAAATATATTATTGGGATGCTCCTATGCATAAATGTGTTGGAATTTTGTTTGCAACTATAGGTAAAGCAAATTTGGCACATATCAAGTTTAGACCATAGTAGATCATTTTTCTTGGGCCAGTTTAGCATCCTTATGTAGCCGACAATATTTTGTCAAATGATACAGACATACCATGATCAGGAAATATGATCACCGTTTGACAATAAGCTAGTCATGCCCGCAAGACTATGACCAATTGGTGTTTACACTTTACACATGATTCTGAGATTCACAATTGATTCTCATAATCAGTTGTAGCATAAAGAATAAACTTTAATCATAACAAAATGAATAACTCATATATTATCTGACTCTAGGGCATACATTCCCATCATGCACAAATAGAAACACACGCATGATCAACTCAGAAAAACAAAAGGAGGGCAAAATGCAATGAGGTTCTATGACAGAGCAATACTAGAACCCAAAGGTTGTTTTAGGGGGCAACCCAACTAAGCTATCCGCGACAAAGTCGGACGAGCTCCGTGAAGGGAATATGCTCGAGAGGCAATAATAAAGTGGTTATTATTGTATTCCTTATTTATGATAAATGTTTATTTTGCATGCTATAATTGTATTAATACGGAAACGTTAATACATGTGTGTTTAATAAACAAAAATAAAGTTCCTAGTTATGCCTCTCTTATAAACTAGCTCGTTGATTAACAAGATGATCAAAGGTTTCCTGATCATGGACATTGGATGTTGTTAATAACGAGGTCACGACATTATTGGAATGATGTGATGAACATTCATCCGAAGTATAGCATTACGATCAAGGTCATTGTGTTTATATTTATATAACATCATACAAAGTAATCTTAGTCCTTAGACCATGAGATCATGTCAATCACTAACACCAGAAGAGTATCTTGATAATATCAAACATCACACCGTAACAGGGTGACTATAAAGATGGGTTTAGTGCTACGAAGGTGTTATGTTGAGGCTCATGGATCAAGAGTGGAATTTGTACATCCCGATGACGGATAGATATACTCTGGGCCCTCTCGGTGATATCACATTAGTTAGCTTGCAAGCAAGTGATTTGATCACTAGAATGTTATATCACGGGAACGAGAAAAAAGTACATGTTGGTAACGAGATCAAACTAGGTATGGAGATACCGATGATCAAATCTTGGACATGTAATATATAGCGAGACAAATGGATTGAGTTAGATGCGTATAAGGTTCACATGATCACAGAAGTCATCGTTGAATATGTGGGAGTCAGTACGGATCTCCAGGTCCCGCTGATGATTATTGATCGCAGAGGGGTCTTGATCATGTCTGTATTATTCGCGAACCGTAGGATGACACACTTAAGGGATACCGACACCATTTGGAGCAAATAATATGTCAGATAAAGAAAAAGGGAAGCGCGGGAATTTATTTCACTAGACACCAAAACTGTTTCGATTGAAATTGCTGAAACTGGTTCTGCATGTGTAAGGGGTTTTATGTGAATGTTTGTTAATTAGAGTAATTAACAAAATTCTGAATAAATAAATAAAAAAGTTTTATTTAAATTAGAGCTTGCATTAAATTTGGTGGAAATTTAATGCATGTGAGTGGATTTTTGAGTGAAGGCATTTTTATGGGAGTGGAGGCTTTTCATTTTGAGTGGGAGCTCCACCCACATGAATGTGGAAGAGGTGGGGGCAGCCACCATGGTTGGGAGCCATGCCCCTTGGGGTGCCCCCTCCCCCTTTAAAAGGCCCCCCTCTCCTCCTCTCACATCACACCTCATCGTGAAGGATGTCTCTCCCCCCTTTAGAAGTTCCCCATGGTCTCGGATCAATGAGATACATGTTCCTGGTGGCTTTTTCTGGAAGGATTTGTTGCTTCCGCTGCTTCGCTGGAGCGAGGGCGCGGAGGTTGTCGGGGTACCCGGACGTGTGTGCGATCATGGATGCACCACTGCTTTGTGGTGCTAGACGTGATGGTGCTGGACCGGCTGGACCAGATGGACTTCATCACAATCTTGAGATCGGCAAGCGTTCGACTACATCATCCATGAGTACAACCTCGTTAACGCTATACGGTCTTTGAGGGTATGTATTCTATGTATGTATATCCACCCGTTGCTTGTATCTCGTAGATAGATCTTGGTGCTTTGTTCCCATCGTAGGAAAATTTTTGTTTTCTATGCTACGAACCCTTTAGTGGTATCAGAGCCGGATCTATGCGTAGATGCTTTGCACGGGTAGTACACATATGAGTATGTGGGCAATGATGATCATTTTATTGCTTCTTAGTTGTACTTTGGATATTTGTGGCATAGTGGGATGAAGCGGCCCGGACAAACTTTACATGTCCTCGCACATGAGACTTGTTCCATGCTTGACATGCAGCTAGTTTTGCATAAGTGGCTAGCGGGTGTCTGTCTCTCCTACTATAGGCAATATCTAATTTGCAACGAGTTGTCAACAATTTGGTTATCCTTGTTGCGATTCATGTTCGTAGGTAAGAACGGTTCTATCTTCGAAAGCCCTAAGCCACGTAAAACTTGCAATGCATAAATTAGAGGCGTCTAGTTTAGATTGTTGCTGGGCTAGTATCATGATATGGTGATGTTTTAAGTAGAAGTATAAGTCGATACTCTTACAACACACATAACGTGTAAGTTCCATAGACCTTGGCCTTACACATAGAGGTATGATAGTGATCATACCACGATGCACATGATGGATATCAAGTGCAAGAACCATATCATTTCACTTATTCACATGTGATGTTTGTTGCATCTTATATTTCTAGTTTGGCGTTTTATTAGCATAATAAGATGATCCCTCATTTAAATATAAAGATAAAAATGTGTTATTCCTTAAGTATGCACCGATTATGTTTCGTCGCCCCAAGACATCACGTGATGATCGGGTGTTCTTGGATCCACGATCATATTTTGGGTGTAAGACAGTTTACACATGCGAATACTAAGGTTCTTACTTGGCGAGCATAGCATGTATAGACATGGCCTCAGAACATGGACCGAAAGGTTAAGCATGAGTCATATGAAAGATATGATGCCCATTTGATGCTCGCCTTTGAAGCTACACCGACTCACGTGATGATCGGACTTGGTGTAGTGGATTTGGTTCATGTAATCACCAAAAAGACACGAGGGATGTCGTTTTTCAGTGGGAGTTCATTTCTAATTTGGATTAGAAGATCTCAATTTATCATAAATTAAATCAAAGTGAATTTGCATAATTTGTTGTAGTCATTGGCATTCGTTCACCACCTTATGCATAGTTGTAATTGAGATAATAGAACTATAGAATTCTGGATATTTACTTTACGAACTGGTATCATATTGTGTTGAGTGTCAATTTAAAGTCCTATTACAAACTTTCAGCAAACTCTGTTTACTCCGTGGAATTTAATAATTGGTATTAAATCAAGAGTAACAATTCCAGTGTTAGTATCTTAAGTATCATGTTTGCCTCCATGATTCTTGATTGTTTTAATATCAAGTTTATCTAGGAGATGAAAGAATTGTTTCATAAACCATCATGTGTGGCAGATATAACGATATCTGAAACAATTTTTTGGTTGCAATATGATATAGTATAATATATGTTCTCATATTGGATGAGAATTTGCGAAGGTTGGAGATGCTAGACATCCTAATCATCCAAAAGGGTTTTGGAAAGTAACATTATACTCACGATTTGCCTTCATAAGCTAAATTAGCTTGATCATTAAAGTCGTCATGATAAGGATGAATAGAAGATATATGTAAAGTGTTTACTACACTAAAATATTACTAAAGAACAAAGAATGTCGATCATTTGATGATGGCGATCTACTTCAAAGTGCAAGTCCAAAGGTATTAGTATTTGAATATACACGCTTTGGACTATGCGTCATATAGACGACACCACTATTGATGTTGATAGATTCTTTTAAAAAGGAAAATGAAATGCTGAAAGAGAATCTACAAAATATATTTGGCAGAAAAAAAAGACTGGAAATATCCAGTTTAGGTATATAGATGATATACATGTTATGATTGTATTCTTTGCTTGTTAAACAATGTGGTTCTTGGGTATTGGATACCGAATTGGTTGGTATGAAATTTCATACAGAACAACGCAATTCATGAACTGGAATGGCCTAAGTAACTAGCAAGAGAATATGTGATGATTTTCATCGAAAACAAACAAGCCATTGTTTGTATTTCTCGTTGACATCAAAGGCTGGCTTACAGATTTGCTTTAATAATCATTATTTAAATCAGGTATTGTGAGAACAAAGATTGTTCAAATAATTACCACATTCCATGTAAGATGGATGATTTACAAATCTAGTTGGAGAAATCACATCCATAAAACTAATGCTAAAATGTCGCAAGACAAATGATTGAAAGATCACTTACGAAGTGACATCGCCGTTTAAATTATATTGGAAAGAAAACATGAAAAAAACTCCATATTCATGGATTTTTTGAGTCTTTGATTTGATCAAGTGACGCTTGTGAGACTTTCCTCAGGATAATTAAAACTTCGTTCAAAGGCCAAAGAAGAACGAACGACTAAAATATTGGAATTTACACATATCGATGTATGTAGTCCATTATGTGTAGTCATAAGCGATGATTTCAACTTCATATGCTTTCTCTGGAAATTTGAGTGAATATTCACTTAATGAGAAAGAAGTATGAAATATTTTAAAACGTTCAAAGACTTTCAAGATGAAGTGGAAAATCATTGTAACAAGAAAATAAATGATTTATGATTTTATCATAAAGGGATTTATTTGAGTTGCAAGTGTAACAAGAAAATAAATGATTTATGATTTCATCATAAAGGGATTTATTTGAGTTGCAAGTTTAGCAAATCACCTAGATTTACATCTCCTGAAACACCATAGGAATATGGACTCTTTGATATTTGTAATGAAACCTTGTTTGACATGGTTGGATCAAAGGTGTTATTTATAAAACTGTCATTATGTTTGAAAAGATTAAAGCTTTAGAGACTACCGCTTTTACACAAAAAAGAGCTCCATCTTGATCCGTTAAAATGACACCTGGTTTGGGGTAAAACCCAAGTTGTCCTTTCTTAAAATTTTGGTATGCTAAGCATAAGTAAGATGTTTACAACCAAAGTCGGATGAGCATGTCTTTGTAGGTTATTTCGAATAACCATTGGGTATTCCTCCATAACACCGAGGACAAATGGGTTTATCGCTTGAAATGTGAAGTTTCTTGAAAAAGGAATTTTTCGCAAAAGTTAAGTGGGAGGATAATAGAACTTTGATAAGGTTAACGAACCTTAGCTATATGTGCTGAGTTGTGCAGCGCCGGAAAATGTTCCGGAGGCAGCTAGAATGCTCATGGCTCACGTGCCTCAAAGGTTGTGGTCACGGAGGTCTAAGTTCCTATTGAACCAAGTAGGTCGGATAAATAATCAAATACTGAGATTTGATAATAAATCATTATTGTTTGACAATGATGAACCGACTACATGCAAAGAAGAGATGATGGGCCCTGACTCCGTCAAATGGCTTGAAACTATAAAATCCGTGATAGTTCCATACACAAGAAATCAAGTTTTTTGAACTTGGAAGACCCTCCGGAAAGGTGTAAAAACCTATTGGTCGTATTTGGATCTATAAAGAAACAGACATGGATGTTTCACATCTATTAAACAGTCGACATGAGGTAAAGTATTTTACGACAATGTTCAAGGAGTTGACCATGACAAGATTTGAGCTTTCATAGCGATATTTAGTCTAGACGGATTAAAGTAGCAACCACTACATATAATTTGGTATATGGTAGATAAATAAACAAAACAAAGTTCTTCTAATAGAATGGTTACCTAGGACGTGTATATGACACGGTTCAAAGGATTTTGTTAAATTCAAAGGATTCTAAAAGGGCATGCAAACTTCAATGGTTGAAGTAAGCATAGCGGAGTTGGAATCTTCACCGTGATGAATCTGTTAAAGGATTTTTCATCTAGAGATGATGAAGATGCTTGCATTTGCAAGAAATTAAGTGAGAGCGCTGAGACATATTTCTAATACATTATGTGGAGGACATCTTGTTGATTGAAAATGATGTATATTTTATTGACAAAGGTTAAGAATTTCATTTCGATGAAAGACTTAGAAAAACCTGAATATTTAGCATGAATATCTACATGGATAGACTGTGACGCTAATCTGGTTATGCCAAACGTACATATATGAGATATTGAAGGAGTTTAATATAGAAACAAAAATAAAAGGTTCTTGTCGCATGGAAAAGAAATGAATCAAGATTCAAGTGTATTGACACTTGATAAGTGAAACAATATTCAAGTGCTCTGACACTTGATGAGTGAAATCACAAGAATGTTTTGATCAATCATACCATGATATGTACACATCCAGATATGTCATATGTTGTAAGTGTTATGAGCATATACCAGAATGAATCATAAAATGATCATTGTACGATAGTGAGGATATTCTTATGATCTTTTGGAAGAACTAAGAATATATTTGTGTAGAGGTGACAAACAATTATAAATAGTTCATTGTAAAGAGTTACATTGATACTAGTTTTGTCACAAGATACAAATTAAGTTTATCTCAATTTAAACTATGGGTGACACAATGTAATGGAAAGGAGATTCCATGACGGATTTGGATGAATTCCAAAGTTAAGACATTGTGACGGATACTACAACAAAAGGCTAAGTATATGACTGCTACAGTAGCAGAAAAGGAGGGCATTTGTGTCAAGTAGTTTGTTATCAACCTAAGGTGTGGTTCGCAATGGGATGACACTAAAGATATATTGTACTACATAGTATCGACATGATTTAACCCCAAGGAACTAAAGGTCTCACCAAAAGACCAAATTTATACAATGCCATCTCATTGGAGAATGAGTGATGCGTGAAGACGCAAAGACATGCAAATACACACGGACCTGAAAGCGCCAGATCCGTAGATTATGTTAACCACTTGCAATCGCGTATATGGAACACCAGAAAGCCATAGGTGTTCAATACGCAAAGTTTTCTAACTAGATTATTGTCTCTAGTGCAAGTGGGAGACTGAAGGAAATATGCCCGAGAGGCAATAATAAAGTGGTTATTATCGTATTCCTTATTTATGATAAATGTTTATTTTGCATGCTATAATTATATTAATACGGAAATGTTAATACATGTGTGTTTAATAAACAAAAAGAAAGTTTCTAGTTATGCCTCTCTTATAAACTAGCTCGTTGATTAACAAGATGATCAAAGGTTTCCTGATCATGGACATTGGATGTTGTTAATAACAAGGTCACAACATTATTGGAATGATGTGATGAACATTCATCCGAAGTATAGCATTACGATCAAGGTCATTGTGTTTATATTGCTATAACATCATACGAAGTAATCTTAGTCCTTAGACCATGAGATCATGTCAATCACTAACACCGGAAGAGTATCTTGATAATATCAAACGTCACACCGTAACAGGGCGACTATAAATATGGGTTCAGTGCTACGAAGGTGTTATGTTGAGGATCATGGATCAAGAGTGGAATTTGTCCATTCCGATGACAGATAGATATACTCTGGGCGCTCTCGGTGATATCACATTAGTTAGCTTGCAAGCAAGTGATTTGATATCACATTAGTGGCTGTAAACGACTGGGAACCCAAAACTGGGATTGTCGATACCGCGAAAACACTCCGCTTACCTAAATAGTACAGTGTGCTCCTCGCACAATCGTAAATAAAGCAGTAGCATGGCATAAGTACAGGATAGTAAATAAAACCTCAAACTAGTTTGTGGCCCCAAGAAATAAGACTGAATCAAGCTCTGGCTCAGGGGGGTCCCATAATCCTCCCGGATGTGGATAGCGCGATAAATCAAGGAACATGTATCAAGCACTCGGGGTCCTACGGGACACAAGTGGACGGTTAACAACCAAATAACATCTATTGCCCACCTGTGCCTCTGCTTACCTACTTCAATTTTAGTTGTTAAACAGGAATTAAAGTGAACGATAAGTAAAGCCATGGTCATCTCCAACATCAACATGCGGCAAGGCTCCAACAACTGTGGTACTTGACGACACGCAACAGCACTTGAGCAAGCGACTACGACGCGCAGGTCCAACTAACTACCACACAACAGGTAATAGGAGGTGTCCAAGGCAATATAAGGCTGCAAGGGATATCACGGGTACGAAAGCTAGAGCATCGCAACACAAATAGCAATAGATCAACAGGAGGGAAATAAATACTATAAAAGTAAGATAGGTAGAAAGGGGGAGGTGCTCGCCTGAAAACATTGTCGAAGGTTCAACCGAAGATCGGGTCGGCACTCGCATCAACTCAACGGCCTTATCCGCGAAGAAGCAAAACACTAGAAGAAACACCGGATGCAATATTTAATACTACGACAAAAGATAGGGCATGATGCATGCATGATGTATGACATGGCAAAGGTGCGATGCAATTGGGCAATATTAAGCGGAACCGGGGTCCCGACAATTAAATATATGGTTCAAGTTATTTAGAACCCCCGCAATTAAATGTTGCATTAGCAAGACAAAAGATGGCACCGGTTCGCTACACAGGTTTAAATGAGGCCAATATAAGGCTAGATTTGCCCGCATATGGGCCCCATATTTAATTATAAGGTGAATCGGCATAAGGCCCCCAAACCACACAAATATGCATGCGAGATGAATGATTAATATGCGACAAGTTGTATTATATTATAAAATTAGGGTTTCGGGAAGGGGTTCACACATTAGGGTTCGACGATCTTGGGGATCCGGGGTTCGGGGTTCGGTCTCAGGGTTCGACGGGGACGGCTCGACGAGATCGGGTTCGGTACGGGAAGAAGGTCTTGTCGCAACCGGAAAACAGGACTTGGTTGGCGTCGGGGCGCATCGGTCCGCTGGCTCGGCAGAACTTGGCATGCCCGCGGCGGCGTCATTGGGTTCCATATCGACGGTCTTGGTGTACTTGATGGAGAACCTGGTGTATCCGTGTCGGCGGCCTTGGCGGTTATCGGGTCCGGTCTTCGGAATCCGTGAGACGTTCTTAGGGCTCCGAGAAGAAGATCTTGTTGAGAGCCTCGCTTGAGATCGGTGGTGACTTGCAAAGGTCTCCTAGGGCCCGACATCGAACCGATGTAGATGTTGGTGACGAACTTGTCGGGCTCGAGTGGCTTGTAGTAATCTTTTACCGAGCACGCACGATATCAGATGTACACCAAAACGGACGGAACCAAACGAGGACGCCATGTACCATACAGGAATTAACTCGAACACCTTGCAGACGGCGTCTGCCTGAACGGAGGGCTGCGCGCGAAAGCCAGCGGTGACGCTGGAAGGGAAGGCGGCGTTGGGAGGTGGCGCCGGGCGGGGGCGGGGACGATGGCGAGGGCGAGCCGCCGGGCGGAGGAGAGGCGGAGAAAGGCGTCGAGGCGGCCTCCGGTCTTGGCCCCGGCGACGATGGAGAGGCGGGTGGCTCGGGCGCCGCAGAGGGTGGACGGCGGGCGCACCGCCGGCGAGGCAGAGCGAGGGGGCCGAGCGGGAGGAACGGGCGCGGCGAAGCTCGCCACGCCGGCGGCAGCGTCTGGAGGAGGAGAGGAGGCGAGGCGGGAGAGGGGGAGGAGGCGCGGGGAGGCGAGAGGCGTGTGAGGCAGGTGGGCCAGGGGAAGTGGGGCGGGGCTGGTGGCGTGCGTCTGGGTGCTCGCGGGTTGGAACAGAGGGAGGAGGGAGAGGGCGGGTAGGTGGGGAAGGTGGGTCCGGGTGGGGCCAGGAGGAGGGGACGCAGTGGGACTGGCAGGTGGGGTAGCGTGGTGTGGGGTTGGGTCCTGAGGTGTGTGTGTGTGGCCAGGGAGGGAGTGGGGGTGGGTTTGGTCTAGGTGGCAGATGGGGATTGGGTGAGGGAGAGAGTTGGGGTGAGGTGGCGAGCGATGATTGGAGGAGGTGAGGTGGAGAGGGGCTGGGTAGAATAGGACTGGTAGTTTTAGGAATTTAGGTGGACCGTTCTAATTCCTGGGGGTGGTCGTTCGGGTCGAATCGGTCCGTTCGACTGCCCCCACTAAAATAATTTAACATTTTATTTATTTTAAATGCACCGTTTGCAAACCAGTAGCAGACAAACAAAATAATCCGGAGACCCGGGTTTTATGCTTGAATAAAGGCAGGCGTTTTAGAAAACACAAACAGGTTTTTCCGCAAATAGTTTTATGCAAGCAAATGCAAGACGATGACTATGCTCAAATGCAATGTGGCATGATGACATGAGCATGCGGTCATGATGATGCAATGCACAAAAACAACGCGATTTTCTAGTAGTGGTTTTGCGGGATGCCACAGGCAGCCACCATGGCTGGGCGCCATGCCCCTTGGGGTGCCCCCCTCTCCCTATAAAAGTCCCCCTTCTCCTCCTCTCACATCATACCTCCTCGTGAAGGATCTCTCCCCCCTTTAGAATTTCCCCATGGTCTCGGATCAACGAGATACATGTTCTCAGTGGTTTTTCTGAAAGGATTTGTTGCTTCCGCTGCTTCGCTGGAGCGAGGGCGCGGAGGTTGTCGGGGTACCTGGACGTGTGTGCGATCATGAATGCACCACTGCTTTGCGGTGCTGGACGTGATGGTGCTGGACCGGCTGGACCATATGGACTTCATCACGATCTTGAGATCGGCAAGCGTTCAACTACATCATCCACAAGTACAACCTCGTTAACACTATACGGTCTTCGAGGGTATGTATTCTATGGATGTATATCCACCCGTTGCTTGTATCTAGTAGATAGATCTTGGTGCTTTGTTTTCATCGTAGAATTTTTTTGTTTTCTATGCTGCGAACCCTTCACTCCGAAACAAACCCAGAGGTTTGCTCCAACAACTAAAAAAGTCTGGAAACCCAAAAGTATGACTGGGTGTATCTACACAACATAAACATTCCACACCTAAACAATACTGAATCATAAACACTCCTCGAGCAACAAATAAATAAAACAGTAAAGCATGACATAAGTACAGTATAATAATAAAGCCTGAACTAATTGTAGCCCCCCAAACATACTTCAAATCAAGGTTATCCCGAGGGGGAACCCAGAAGTCTCCTGCATGTGGATAGTGCGATATTTAAGAAATATGAATCAAGTACTAATGTGGATAGTGCGATATTCAAGAAATATGAATCAACTATTGCCCACCAATGTCTCTTGAATAATTATATCTACTCCTAATATTTTTAATTAATAATTTGTAAGTAGGACCATGATTATCTCCACCATAAAGTATGTGGCAATTTCCCCAACGACTTCGGGACCCGACAACACCTGAGCAAACAATAGAGACTCGCAATACCAACTATCTACCAGAACAACATACAATATAAAGTCACCAAGACAATATAGGATACGGGGAGTATAAATTTTACAAATACTAAAGCATCGTAACACAGATAGCAATAGAGAGAAGTAAAGTCATACAACAAAATGCGAAGCATAAAAAAAGAGTGTTTTCCTAAGTAACATTGCTAAAGATAACCAGATAATTTCGCATCGACCCATCGTCCTATCCGTAAAGAATTAAAACACTAATAAAAAATACCGGATATAATATTTAATATTATAACAAACATCCGACATGATCGTGATATGCATCACATGATAAGGTGGGATGCAATCTAGCATTATTTAGCAGAATATGAATTCCTACAATTTAATTAGACAGGTTCAAGTTATTTAGGTACCCACAAATTAGATGCTAAATTAATAAGACAAAACATGTCATCGAGGCGCTACACAATTTAAACGGAATTGGAATAAGACAAAAACATTCTACTTTAATTTGGATGAGTCTCCTATTTAATCCGAACCACATGATATATTGATGCAACACATTCGGTTTCGTGTATCTCGAACAGTATCTTTACTATTAAAAAGAAGTTGGTGTTGGTACGTCCATTTTGACATCAAACATCAGCAAACATCGGAAGAATCACGACCCTTCAATCTTTTACCGATGGATCAGATCTCCCGCGTGTTTGATAGCCTAAACTGGTCCTACATTGTCCTATCTTCCGCCCGCACGAACAAATCTCACCGCCAATTCAGCTCCTCCCTCGGTCAAGCCAGGGACCTCACGCGATCCCCTTCTGAACGAGCCATGGAGGAGGAGACAATCCCAACCACCTAGGGCCTGTTCTAAGCTCGCCCTCGTCACCCACCTTGCACGCACTGTTGCTGTGGTCGACGATGAGGCCCGCCATGGCCGATGCCGCGGGGAACTTCCATGTGGGCCGGTCGCCGCCCATGAATTCCACCGAGATCTGGTGGCTCGCAGCGGGAAGGCGGCCGCCGTGGCCGACGAAGAGCCCCGCCATCGTCGGCGCATGAGGACGTTGATCAGGTGCCTTGCTGCATGCTAGGCACAACGCAACCCCTCTATACATCCTTCATCCAGATCGAAAGGACAGCAAACGACCAAGGACAAATGTCACCCACGACCCAGCCAACGACGGGAGGGGGAAATCTCCCGGGCTGGTTCCCGGGCAGAGCTCTGCCACCGGCATGACCTGAGAATGGCGGCGAGGGAACTACAGTGGCGGGCTTCTCTGCCTCCGCCCTGCCCCGGTCGGACTAGATCCTCCGCCCTGCAGCGACGGCACCTTCCGCACCCCATGCAAGCTCTCTGATACGCCATCTTTCAACAGTCAAGATCCAGGATGTTGTTGCTTTCTCACTGTAGGTATCCATGTTTTAATGTCCTTCTAATGTTTTCAAATTCTGCTGCTAACAGATACATTTGTACAGATTTATCTTGTATAATTTGTCCTTGTAATGTTTAGAAATTCTAATTCCTTTTAGTACTAACAATCTGTATTTGGTTCAATTGTCTGCTACTAAATATCTGTAACAGTCTACTATGTACTGAATGTCCATGTTCAGTTTACTGCTACTAGCAGCCTAAAACTCTGAATGTCTTGTTGGACTTCCGTTTTAGCTAAGCCTAAAGAATCTGGATTGCAATCGTTGTTGAGTCATGGCTAATGGCGGCAAGGAGCCAGTTTCTCCGGTAAACTGCACAAGATCTCACCCTCTAGGCGCGGATGACGCGGCTCCTCGGACTTGGATGCATCGATGGCGTCGGAACAGGCAAGCCCACAAGGAGACTCTGTTCCCCTGCCCAATTCTTGTTGCATCGTTGTTGGATGTCTCTTCTGTGACTTGTAGGTGAGAGAGATGGCACCGAATATATGCTGGTCATTGGATGTGCTTCGACGGTGGATGTAGGGGCACAAGGCGCGTTGTGCCTTGCCTGCAGCGAGACACTGGATTAGCGTCCGTCGCTCTCCGGAGCTTCCGCCCGGTTCCCGCTAGAGGGTAAGTTGTTCGCGGTGGTGGGCGGCCAGGCCAGGCATCCCAGCGTCGCCTCGTCTCCTTCTAGAAGGCAGGTTGTTCGCGGTGATGGGCGTCGGAAGCTCTGCGTGGTCAACCGTGGAAGTGCGAGGGAGAGCCTCTAGGGAATAAACGAGCTCAATGGACAGACTCACAGATCCTCCGCGGTGGCCGCCTCTGTGAAATCTTGGTTTACCTGATACATGTACACAATGCGGGCCGATAATGCAGAAGACAGTTTTGGTCGTTTTTCTTCTAATGCTCAGCCATTTGATGATATGGATGATCCGACCCAAATCAGCGTTTGGTACTTAGGCCAAAGATGGAACAATTTACGGTCCCCCATGGAGCCAATTGAATATGTGGAAGGTACAGTTTTGGGACCTTTTGTTTTTACAGATACTTTTTTTGTTTGGTGTTTTTTTTTGTTTGGTGGTTTGATCATATCGTGTTTGGCACAGCCAGTTGGGTCGGCTAACTGTTCTTCTTTCCAAGTGTTTTTTCTCCGTGATTATCTCAATTAATTTTATTTTGGTTTTCGTGTGCTCTTTTTCAGGATTAATCTTAAAAAAGTTGTATAATCTTGTTAAAAGTTTCCCCCAAAAGGGATTTGTGCTACATTCATTTACATAACTCTCTTCATGATTTCTTTGTAATTATGTTTACAATAATTTTACTTACTTAAAACTGACCATTATTATGCGTAACAGTTACAAATGTTTTTGGGTGTATGGATTGTAACATGCTACCACCTCTGAATTTTTCTAATATTGCTTGTGTTTCTTGTAGCAGATGGGTCGTGGAGCTGTTAGCTCTGATCTCCATCAGGGGATTACATTTCTTAGGTTTGCATGCATCTAGATATGGTGCTTGCATAGAAGTGGACGTGTAAATTGGTGGATGGCGAGTGTTAAAAATTCTGCTTCAAGTACATCGTCTATGGCTGTCAAAACAAGTGTAGCTTAAGTACAACATCGATGGTTGTCAACTAAAGTGCAGGATAACAAGAGAATAACAATGGCTACAGGAAGGTAACTAAGACCCTGTTAGTCCTCAAATTAGCATAGGTTTACTTTATTGAAAAAAGTTGGAATAGCTAACAAAACCGTCATTGTATTGTGGGACTCGGGGCTTCTCATTGTCTTTTGGACTCGGGGCTTGTGTTCCCCTTTGTTTGGTGGTTAAATTATGATCTAGCCATAGTGCATACCCTGAGATTCTCTAATACATTTTATAAATAACCGCCCATGATTATATAATGAGATTCTAGGAAATTTAGCTTAATTAATTCCATATAAGTTCTTCTTTGAGATTATATTTCTGTATTCACACAAGTGGTTGAAGTATCGATTTTCATATTGTCCATTCATCATTTTTCTATACAGTTTTAGGATTCCAATCCTATTCAAAGGATGTCCATGGTTATACCTTGAGATTTTAGGAAATCATTTTAATTATTTCCATACAAGTCAGCGTCCAGTTGATGGAAGTGGAACTGGTCCTAAAAGAGTAAGCTCACCTCACAGTCGGCTGCTCCTAAAAGTGTAAGTATAGCTGGTGGTAAAACCGTGACAGAGATAACCTGTATTGAGGCTCAAATAGTTAAGTTCTTTCTTTATGATTCACTTCGAAATAATTTTATGAGTAAATGATCCTTATTCAGGATGGAACCATAGGATCTTGAAAACCTCTCTAGGTATTATCATCCACTGCATGTATGTCTAGGGAGTAAGAGATGGAATGTTGATAGGAGAGCCTGATACCTTCACTCCCAAATTCCTGTTTACGTATCAATGATGAACAAGAGAAGTTTTGGAAACATGTAAATTTTAGTAAGTAGACCTTTTTGTGCACGCATTTTAGCTGCCAATCCGATGTAGCTATCATTCATTGTATTCTTGAAGCTGGTAATTTTTCAGCTAACATATTTGTTTTAACTTGACACTTTGTATCTGGAAGCAGACTACCTTCAATATGTATGTCGCCAACTATCTCCCAGTTAGAGAGTAGACTATGACACTCCCGAGGACAGAGGAGCGGGAAAATGGAAGTCGACTTGCAATAAAGGACTTATGGCACACAGATGATCAGGCAAGGTGTGATCAGGCAAAGGTTGGCACGAGTTTGTCCATGACAACCCTTGTTCTAGCTAAGGATGAACCAGCTCACGACTACCATGTATTCATTTTTTTACAAATCATGTAAAGTACATGATTCCTCCTCATATTTACACATTTTGAACATGGATGTTTTATGATAATGTTTATTTGGAGAACCAAGCTAAATATAATTTCCATGTCACTAAGCTGAGTATTTTATCCCATAAAGAAGTTGACATTTGTCAATATAATAAATATTGCGTAATGTTGCTTAGTACATGCTTTTATTAATTTTGCATCACATTATAGTTAAATTATAAATTTTGCAAATAGACATACTATTTTTTTGTGCTTTGGGAATTTTAAATATATGCTGATTGGTTTGTAGGATTAGATGCACCACGATTTAACTTAGAACAAAAGGCTAGGATCGCCCGGACAAGCAACTGGGATATTGAACCCCATGCAACCCGACCTCCAAACGGCATGTCGCAATAGTACATGTTAGTTTAACCAACTCCAATATACAAGAAAACCTCATGTCCATATCTAAAAAAAAAACCTCATGTCATGTCTCGGGCAATCAACTAGTATAATAGAACGTTTGTGTTTTTCTAGAAAAGAATCACGAGGACCGTAGAAAAAAAATCAAGTGGACAAAAGCTCCCAGGGTGTTAATTCAGCAGTAGGCTTCGTTATCACTGTATGGGCTCCCCTCACAAGAAGAATACTCTCCTTGTGGGCCAGATGTGCGGTTCAAATGGGCCAGCCGGTTTTGTGAGTAAAGTAACCGATTGTCGGGCCAAATCTTCTTCAACAACAGAATCCCCGCCAACATTAAGAAAGTGAACGTGATGATGGGTCTCTCAAAATTGTTTAAAAGAAGAACAAGAAAAGGATGGCCCATGGATAATACTTGAAGCATTTTGGTTCTCCTCTCCTTATGAAGATGACCCAACGTTATGAAAATGATTTGTAGATAATTCATTTCTGTCCCCTAAAAAACATACCTCCTTGACCCATATTAATATCTTCAATTTTATCTAGATACAAATATGTATAGTCTAAAACTTAACTAAATACTTACGAATCTAGATAAAATTACTCTCTCCGTTTGGAAATATAGGATGTTTTAGGTTTTTGAATCTAATGTATCTATACACCTTTTAGTATCTAGGTTCTAATGAATCTACACACTAAAATGTGTCTAGATACATTTATTTCACAAATCTAAAACATCTTATATTTTCAAACAAGGGAAGTAAGATCATAAATATAAAACGGATGGAGCAATTCATTTCAATTCTTTAAAAAAAGATACTCCCTCCGACCCATATTAGTTGACTCAACCTTTTCTAAATTCATATGTATCTAGTTAAGTATCTAATTTAGATGTAGTCGTATTTAAAACAATTAAGTTAACTAATATGGATCGGAGTGAGTACTACTCCTAATTCATTTCCGAGCGCTCGTGAGATGTAACATGACACAATTATATTAAGGAATTGTGTTGCCGTGCGAGAAAAAGACAACGAAGCACATGCACAACACATCGACTGGCTCGAGGACACGATTCTGTTGCTGTGCCGTACATGTAAGTAAAACTTCTACTGTATAATTAATTTTTTATTTATTAACCATGTTCAGTTTAGTACGGTCAAACCGTGCCTTACAAGAAACGGATGAAGAAGTACATCTCGGATCGATGAGAAGGTTATCCGCGTGAAGGTCGTCTTGTGTCATCAGCAAGATGCGCTGGCGACGTAGATAGATCGAGCGTATTAACTTGTTGAAACTGACACTTCCATCCAGTAATATTTGGCGGAGCTGCGGGTGCCAACGAGCGTATTACGAAGCGTTGATTATGACATGAGATTCTTTTAGCAATTTGTGTCAGCATCATACTCCTCTTGAGTTGTTAGCATAAAACTATTACTTTACATGTCAAAATTTTTAAATGATACCAGTCGACCTCCAAATCGTAAAAAACTACTAGATTGAAAACGAGTTATCGCAAAAAACACTGATTATTTTTTATCACGAATTGACACGGTAACTGACAATGGGACCCACCTGACATGCCGACGTGGCACCCAGCTGACGCCTCTATGACAAGGACGTTAACGACCGTTACATAAAACTACCACATTTACGGTCATATTTCCCAAATAATACCGATGGCGTATCAATCACAAAAAACTACTACATCGGAACTAAGTTTTCGCAAAAAGTACTGATATCACAAAATGACAACAAATTGACTGTCAATCTGACAGCAGGACCCATTTGTCAGGGTTATTTGATGACGTGCACCGGGATCCACATGTCAGTGATATTTAAAGTCCAAAAATTTATCTTGAAAAATCATCACTGCCTTCCACCCGAGCCAAGCGCCTCCTGCGCCGCCGTCTTGCTCAATCGCGCTGATGTGAGCTTCAGGTCCTGCTCCACACGCGTCTTCGTCACCTCTAGGTCCCGCTCCACACGCGTCGCCCTGGTTTTTCGCACCCCTTGTCGTGGTATTGCCGACGAGTACGTCATAGAGGGGTTCTCACAGTGCGTGTTTAGAGACGTGGGGGAAGGCGGACGGTTGACGGGTACGAGGTAACACAACTTACCCAGGTTCAGATCCCACGACGGTGGCGGAATCCTACTCCTGCTATAAATCACTATAAGGGCAATACGCTGAGTTACAGAGATAGGTTCGCTGTGCGAGGTTGTATGAATCGATACTTGGTTGTCTGAAGTTATGCACTAAAGGCTCCCATAGGCCCGACTTATATAGCCGCCAGGTCCTAGGGTTACAGGAAAAAGTCCTAGCCGGACAGGTTACAGAGTCCTACACCGTCTATTACTAGTCTTGCGTGTCTTGTACTCCAAGGCTCCGGGTACGTCGGTGACTCCAATCGTAGCCTTCCTTTATCCTGCATGGGTCTCCATTCTGGATCCATCTAACTGGGCCGTCCAGCAGGCCATAGGCCATGCTACCAACTGTGGGCCACCCGAGTTAGCCGGATAAGAGACATACTATAGGGATACCCATATAGCATATCGCCAACAGTAGCCCCCGGAGAACTCCGAGATCTTGCGTCGTCTTGCCTCTTCACGTGGAATGCTCCGTCTAGATGGATGTCGGCAAATCGTCAAGCAATATCTTGCAGTCCTCCCAAAGAACCCTGCAAGGTTTTCTCCGTCTTCAACTTGTAAGTCGGAGAAATCCTGAATCTTCCATCGTACTCTTCCGTAGCTGGACTGGATCCGTCCATGCCGGAATCTTCGATGTGACGGCTCATCTGCCCATGTCAGCTAGGGCGACGTAGCTTAGGTCAGCGACGCCTCGTAACTCACACATGCAGAGAACCTAATCATGTCCGATTTTCCCGCGCGAGCGATACAAACCATTGGCAGCGACGGTTGGAGTCGTGGCAAAATTTCCGCACACGTTCACGAACACATTGTCTACGCGGCAACCGTCCGATCAAGCTGCACGAATCTCGACGCTGGAGATGATAAATAGTAACTGCGGTGGAATTTTCACCTTTTACCTCATTCTCCTCGCATCGTCTTCTTCCTCCAGCGCGTGCCTCCTCGAGCTCTCCGCGAAAACTCTCGAATAACCCTAGCCCTAATCCGCACCAGTCACCTCCACACTCACTCCATGGCCAGCAGCAGCACTTCCCCTTCTATGGCGGCGTTGAGCGAAGCCACGGCAAAGTCGGCGAGCTCCGTCGTCGTGCCCCCAGAGGGTTTGGTCATCCCCGTCTCGGCGGTGGTCGAATCCACCGGCGGCGACCATAATCCAGCGGCGCTGGAGCCGTTGGAGGAGGAACTTGACTCGCACAAGGGCGACTGGCGCGGCTCAGACATCACCGACCGTGATATCCAAGAGCTGATCTCCGAAGGCTACCTCCCTGCGACGGAGGGGCTCGCCTGGCGGGTGGCGCCGGCCGGCAAGGTGACACCTTCTCCCCAAGCCGAAGAAAAAGTGTACCTCAAAGCCTAATTGGTACGCGGCGTCTCCCTGCCCATCTCTAACTTCTTCCTTACCGTCTTGAATCACTTTAGAGTCCAGCCAATAGTATTCTAGTGCTTAGCAATTACACGGAACTTTGTGAGGGTTACCTAGCGATTAGGCCTAGGCTAGATTGTTGGAATTATGCCCTAGAGGCAATAATAAAGATGTTATTGTTATAATTCTTGTTCATGATAAAGTTTATATTCCATGCTAGAATTGTATTAAGCGGAAACTTTGATACTTGTGTGGTTTATGAACAACACCGTGTCCCTAGTACGCCTCTATGGACTAGCTCATTGATTAATGATGGTTAAAGGTTTCCTAACCATAGACATGAGTTGTCGATTAATAATGAGATCATGTCATTAGGAGAATGATATGATGGACAAACCCAAATTAAGCAGAGCAATTAGATCATGTCATCGTGTTCATCTTTGCGAAGCTTTTTCTTATGTCAAGTATTGTATTCCTTAGACCATGAGATAATACAACTCCTTGGTATCGGAAGAAAGCTTTGAGGTCATCAAACATCATCCTATGTGAGGGTGATCATAAAGGTGTCTCTCAGGTGATCGGAAAGTACTTGTTGGGTTGTATGTATCGAGATGGAATTTGTCCCTCCCGAGTCGGAGAGATATACTTCGGGCCCACTCGGTAATCGATATCAACACCGCTTGCAAGCACGTGGTTAAGGAGTTAATCACAAAGTGACATCAGATTACGGAACGAGTAAAATACTTGCTGTAAACGAGATTGAACTAGGTATGTCGATACCAACGATCGAATCTCGGACAAGTAAAATATCGCGTGACGAAGGGAATACATATATGGGATTAATTGAATCCTGGCATCGTGGTTCATCCGATATGATCATCAATGAATATGTGGGAGTCAATATGGGTTTCCAGATCCCGCTGTTGATTATTGATAGAAGATCATGTCTGCATATTCTCGAACCCGTAGGGTCACACACTTAACGTGCCTCGACGCTAGGATAGAATGGATGATTGGTTTATGAATTTTTGTTCGGAGTCTCGCATGAGATCCAGGACATCACGAGAGGTTCCGGAATGGTTCGGAGAATAAGATTCATATAAAGGAAAGCAGTTTTTGGATTTCGGAATCGTTTCGGAGTATTCGATATCGTACCGGAAGGTTCTAGAAGGTTCTAGAGTGGGACCAACGTGGGCCCACTTGTCGGGGGCCTGCGTGGGCCTAAGGGGAAGTGCTCTGGACGCATTGGGCCATGGCACAAGGCCCCAAAGGCCCAGCCGGCCAGCCTAGGGGAAACCATAGGGGAGATCTTCTAGAAGGAGGGGGGAAACTTGCCCCCCACTCCAACCCTTGGGGCCGCCGCCCTAGGGCTTGGAGGAGGGGCCAAGGGGGCCGGCCAGCCCCCTATATAAGGTGGGCAGGGGCGCACCCCTCCCCCCACTCCTCCAACCCTAGCCGCCGTCCTGCTGCCCTCCACCTCTCTCTCTCTCCCGACTACGCGTAGGCGAAGTCCTGCCGCAGAAACTCTCCACCATAGCACCACGACGTCGTGCTGCAGATCCAATCCATCTCTCCACCCTACTTGCTAGACCAAGGAAGGAGGAGACGTCGCGTCACCGTACGTGTGCATCTCTCGGAGGCGCCGTCACTTGCGGCGTTGGATCGGATCGGATCGCGAGGAGGAGAAGGCTAGTTCGACTACATCACCCACGTTCCGTTGAACGTTTCCGCTGTGCGATTTCTTCAAGGGTATGAAGATCTCATCTATCTCTCTCGTTGATTGCATATCCTAGATTAGATCTTGGCGTTCTTGTTCGCATCCGTAGAATTTTTTTGATTTACTATGCTGCGAAACCCCTGAAGTGGTATCAGAGCTAGATATATGCGTAGATGTGTTTCACAAGTAGAACGCAACATGCTTGTTGCGGGCGTTGATGTTTTCTGTTGCTAGCCTATTGTTGTGTATTTGTTATGGTGCGGCATAGTGAGATTGAAGCGGTCTAGGCAAACTTTACGCGACCTCGTTCGCGAGACCGGCTCTGCACTTGACGTGTGGCTTGTTCCACACATGTGGATGGTGGATGCCAGTTTCTCTCACTATAGTAGTCATGGGATTTACACCGGATGTTGGCAACCATAATATCACCGTTGTGGCTTTCCGTAGGTAAGAATCGTTCTTAGCTTGTTACTCCCATGAGCCACGTAAAACATGCAACAACAAAGTAGAGGCGTCTAACTTGTTTTTGCAGGGAGTGTTTTGTGATATGGTATGGCCCAAGACATGATGTGTATGTTGTATGCAATGATCATGTTCTGTAATATTTCACGACTTGCATGTCGATGAGTTCACAACCGGTAGGAGCCATATGGTTGTCTTTATAATTGTGTATGACCTGCGTGTCAACTTCTTATACGCCATGTAATAGCTTTACTTTATCGCTAATTAGTTAGCAATAGTTGTAGTTGATTTTCGTGGTGGAGGCAATCATGATGGAGTGATGGAGATCATGCTGGCACGCACAAGATGGAGATCATTGCGCGGAGATTGGCTATACCATGTCACATAGAATTATATGCATGTGATGTTTATCCTTTTATGTATATTATTATACTTAGATCGCGACGGTAGCATTATAAGATGATTCCTCACTTAAAGATCAAGATAAAATTGTGTTCTCCCCATGTATGCACCATTGCGAAAGTTCGTCGTGTTCAAGCACCTCGTGATGTTCGGGTGCTATAAACTCTACGTTCACATACAACGGGTGCAAGCCAGTTTTGCACACGCGGAAATACATGGGTTTGACTTGACGAGCCTAGCATGTACATACATGGCCTCGGAACACACGAACCGAAAGGTTAAGCATAAGTCATATGAATCATATGTTCGACACTTTGTTGTCCACCATTGAAACCACATCTCTTCTCGTGAAGATCAGATTAGGTGTGGTGAATTTGGATCATGTTCACTAAACAACTTGAGGGATGTTGAATTTAGTGGGAGTGCATCTAGTAATTTGATTAAGTTGAACTAGTTATCATGAACATAGTCTAAATTGTATTTGCAAATTTTGTAGATCAAATGGCTAAGTCCAACTTCAAATTCAACGTTTTTGCTGAGAAAGAAAAGCTTAAGAACAATGGGTCTAACTTCACCAACTGGTTCCGCAATCTGAGAATCATTCTCGCTGGCGTCAAAAGGACTATGTACTAGAGAAAGCGCTAGGTGACGCCCTGCTACTGATGCGCCGGCTGATGAAAAAGCTGTTTATACAGTCGCGCAAGGATGATTATGGAGTGATTAAGAGTACCATGTTGTTTGCTATGGAACCGGACCTTCAAAATCGTTTTAAGGAGTTCGTCGGGCCCTTTGAGATACTTGAGGAACTGAAAACCATGTTTCAGTTCGCTCGAGAGATATGAGATCTCTGAGAAGTTCTTTAACTGCAAGATGGAGGAAGGGAGTTCCGTTAGTGAGCACGCCATTAAGATGTCAGGCTACACTCAACGTCTTGAGCAACTGGACTGAAAAATTCCAAAAGAGCTCAAGATTGACAGAGTTCTGCAATCACTCCCTCCCAGCTACAAAGGTTTCGTAGTCACTCACAATCAAATTGGTTCCACTGATACGATCACTGAGCTCTTCGCTAATCTGAAAGCTGCGGAGGTGGATATCAAGAAAGATAATCATGTGTTGATGGTCAACAAGACCCCTAGCTTTAAGAAAGGTAAGGGTGCAAAGAAATCCTTCAAGAAAGGCAGCGGCAAGCGCATTGCCCCTGCCGAGAAGAAGCTCAAGTCTGGACCTAAGCCGGACAGTGAGTGCTTCTATTGCAAGGATAAAGGTCACTGTAAGCGCAACTGTACGAAGTACTTAGCGGACAAGAAGGCTGGCACCATTAAAGGTATATTTGATATACATGTTATTGATGTTTACCTTACTAGCGCTCGTTGTAGTGCCTGAGTATTTGATAGTGGTTCAGTTGCTAATATTTGTAACTCGAAACATGAGCTACGGAATAGACGGCGGCTAGCAAGGGATGAGGTGACGATGCGCGTTGGCAATGGATCAAAAGTTTATGTGATGGCCGTCGGCACGCTCTCCTTAGTTTTACCTTCGGGATTAGTTTTAAACCTTAATAAGTGTTATTATGTGCATGCGTTGAGCATGAACATCATATCTGGATCGTGTTTATTGCAAGACGGTTATTCATTTAAATCGGAGAATAATGGTTGTTCTATTTACATGAATAACATCTTTTATGGTTATGCACCTGTTGTGAATGGTTTATTTCTTCTGAATCTCGAAAGCAATGAAACGCACATCCATAACATTGAGGCTAAGAGATGCAAAGTAGATAGTGATAATCCAACTTATTTGTGGCACTGCCGTCTAGGTCATATTGGTGTAAAACGCATGAAGAAACTCCATTCTAATGGACTTTTGGAGTCTCTTGATTTTTAATCATTTAACAAGTGCGAGCCGTGCCTCATGGGCAAGATGATCAAAACCCCATTCTCCGGAATAATGGAGCGAGCAATGGACTTATTGGAAATCATACATACCGATGTATGCAGACCGATGAGTGTTTCGACGCGCGATGGATATCGCTATTTTCTCACTTTTACTGATGACTTAAGTAGATATGGGTATATCTATTTGATGAAACATAAATCTGAAATGTTTGAAAAGTTCAAAGAATTTCAGAACGAAGTGGAAAACCATCGTAACAGGAAAATTAAATTTCTACGATCCGATCATGGAGGTGAATATTTGAGTTATGATTTTCTCACGCATCTTAAAGCAAGCGGAATCGTTTCGCAACTCACGCCACCCGGAACACCATAGCGCAATGGTGTGTCTGAACGCCGGAATCGAACTCTATTAGATATGGTGTGATCAATGATGTCTCTTACAGATTTGCCGTTATCATTTTGGGGTTATGCATTAGAAACCGCTGCATTCACTTTAAATAGGGCACCATGTAAATCCGTTGAGACGACACTGTATGAACTACACCGTATGAACTATGGTTTGGTGCTAAACCTAAGTTGTCGTTTCTTAAAGTTTGGGGATGCGAACCTTACGTCAAGAAGTTGATGTCGGACAAGCTCAAACCCAAAGCGGAGAAATGCGTCTTCATAGGATACCCTAATGAAACAATTGGGTATACCTTCTACCACAGATCCGAAGGCAAAGTGTTTGTCGCAAAGAACGGATCCTTTCTTGAGAAGGAGTTTCTCTCATAAGAAGTGAGTGGGAGGAAGGTAGAGCTAGACAAGGTTATTGAACCTTCTCTCGAGTTGGAGAGTAGCGCAGCACCTGAAATTGTTCCAGTGACGTCTGCACCATCAAGGGAGGAAGCTAATGACGAGGATCATTAAACTTTGAACGATGCTACTACTAAACTTCGCAGGTCGACAAGGTCATGTGCCACTCCTGAATGGTACGGCAACTCTGTCTCAACCATCTTGTTGTTAGACAACAGTGAACCTGCGAATTATGAGGAAGCAATGATGAGCCCAGACTCTGAGAAATGGCTAGAGGCCATGAAATCCGAATTGGGATCCATGAGCAAAAATCAAGTATGGACTTTGGTGGACCCTCCTAGCGACCGTAAGGCCGTTGAGTGCAAATGGATTTTCAAGAGGAAAACGGACACAGATGGTAATGTTACTGTCTATAAAGCTCGACTTGTCGCAAAAGGGTTTCGGAAAGTTCAAGGTGTTGACTACGATGAGACTTTCTCTCCCGTAGCGATGTTTAAGTCCATTCGGATTTTATTAGCAATTGCTGCATTTCATGATTATGAAATATGGCAGATGGATGTCAAGACTGTGTTCCTCAATGACAACATTGATGAAGAGTTGTATATGATGCAGCCCGAAGGTTTTGTCGATCCTAAGGATGCAAATAAGGTGTGCAAACTTCAGCGTTCCATTTATGGACTGAAGCAAGCATCTCGGAGTTGGAACCTTCGTTTTGATCAAGTGATCAAGAGCTTTGGATTTGTTCCAAATTGCTACTAAGCTTGTATCTACAAGAAAGTGAGTGGGAGCTCAGTGAAATTTTTAGTACTATATGTGGATGAAATATTGATTATTGGAAATGACATTGGTATGCTTAACGATGTGAAGAGTTATTTGAATAAATGTTTTTCAATGAAAGACCTAGGAGAAGCTGCTTATATATTAGGCATCAAAATCTATAGAGATAGACAAAGACGCCTAATAGCTTTAAGCCAAAGTACATACCTAGACAAAGTTCTGAAAAGGTTCAGAATGGATAAAGCAAAGAAAGGTTCATTGCCCATGTTGTCAGGTAAGATATTGAGAAAGGCTCAGTGTCCAGCTACGGTAAACGATAGAGATACTATGAGAAAAGTGCCATATGCCTCGGCCATAGGTTCTATCATGTATGCCATGCTATGTACTAGATCGGATGTGTCCAATGCTCTTAGTTTGACGAGCAGATACCAAAGTGATCCAGGAGTGGAACACTGGACAGCCGTAAAGAACATCCTAAAGTATTTAAATAGGACTAAAGAAATGTTCTTGGTCTATGGAGGTGATGAGCTACTGTCAGAAAGGTTACGTCGACGCTAGTTTCGACATCGACCCGGATGATTCTAAATCTCAGACATGATACGTTTATATTTTGAATGGTGGAGCTGTGGGCTGGAGAAGCTGCAAGCAAAGCGTGATCACGAGATCTACAACAGAAGCGGAATACATGCTACTTCAGAAGCGTCAAGTGAAGGAGTTTGGATCAGGAACTTCATCACTGAGCTTGGTGTGGTTCCAAGTGCCTTGGACCCACTAGAGATATTGTGCGACAACACTGGCGCCATAGCATTAGCTAAGGAACCAAGATATCATCCAAAGACCAAGCACATCAACCGCCGTTTTCATATAATTCGAGATTATATAGCAGATGGAGATCTGAAGATTAGCAAAGTACATACGGATCTGAATGTCGCAAATCCGTTGACTAAACCTCTTCCACGAGCAAAACATGATCAACACCTTAATGCCATGGGTGTTAGATTGTTGCCAGATGTAAACTAGATTATTGACTCTAGTGCAAGTGGGAGACTGTTGGAATTATGCCCTAGAGGCAATAATAAAGATGTTATTGTTATAATTCTTGTTCATGATAAAGTTTATATTCCATGCTAGAATTGTATTAAGCGGAAACTTTGATACTTGTGTGGTTTATGAACAACACCGTGTCCCTAGTACGCCTCTATGGACTAGCTCATTGATTAATGATGCTTAAAGGTTTCCTAAACATAGACATGAGTTGTCGATTAATAATGAGATCATGTCATTAGGAGAATGATATGATGGACAGACCCAAATTAAGCAGAGCAATTAGACCGTGTCATCGTGTTCATCTTTGCGAAGCTTTTTCTTATGTCAAGTATTGTATTCCTTAGACCATGAGATAATACAACTCCCTGGTATAATAAGAAATCTTTGAGGTCAACAAACATCATCCTATGTGAGGGTGATCATAAAGGTGTCTCTCAGGTGATCGGAAAATACTTGTTGGGTTGTATGTATCGAGATGGAATTTGTCCCTCCCGAGTCAGAGAGATATACTTCGGGCACACTCGGTAATCGATATCAACACCTCTTGCAAGCACGTGCTTAAGGAGTCAATCACAAAGTGATATCGGATTACGAAACGAGCAAAGTACTTGCTGTAAACGAGATTGAACTAGGTATGTCGATACCAACGATCGAATCTCGGGCAAGTAAAATATCGCGTGACGAAGGGATTAGATATATGGTATTAATTGAATCCTGGCATCGTGGTTCATCCGATATGATCATCGATGAATATGTGGGAGTCAATATGGGTTTCCAGATCCCGCTGTTGATTATTGATAGAAGATCATGTCTGCATATTCTCGAACCCGTAGGGTCACACACTTAACGTGCCTCGACGCTAGGATAGAATGGATGATTGGTTTATGAGTTTTTGTTCGGAGTCTCGGATGAGATCCAGGACATCACGAGAGGTTCCGGAATGGTCCAGAGAATAATATTCATATAAAGGAAAGTAATTTTTGGATTTCGGAATCGTTTCAGAGTATTCGGTATCGTACCGGAAGGTTCTAGAAGGTTCCGGAGTGGGACCAACGTGGGCCTAAGGGGAAGTTCCCTGGCCGCATTGGTCCAGGGGCACAAGTCCCCAAAGGCCCAGCCGGCCAGCCTAGGGGAAACCCTAGGGGAGATCTTCTAGAAGGAGGGGGGAAACTTGCCCCCCACTACAACCCTTGGGGCCGCCGCCCTAGGGCTTGGAGGAGGGGCAAAGGGGGACGGCCAGCCCCTATATAAGGTGGGCAGGGGCGCACCCCTCCCCCCCACTCCTCCAACCCTAGCCATCCGCTGCCTCCACCTCTCTCTCTCCCGGCTTGGCTGGCAAAGCCTCGCAGAAACTTCCCACCATAGCACCACGTCGTCAGGTCGCAGATCCAATCCATCTCTCCACCCTACTTGCTGGACCAAGGAAGTAGGAGACGCCGGCACCGTGACGTGTGCATCTCGGAGGCGCCACACTTGCGGTGGATCGGATCGGATCGCGAGGAGGAGAAGGCTAGTTCGACTACATCACCCACGTTTTGTTCAATGTTTCTGCTGTGCGATTTCTTCAAGGGTATGAAGATATCATCTATCTATCTTGTTGATTGCATCTCCTAGATTAGATCTTGGCTTTCTTGTTCGCATGCGTAGAATTTTTTTGATTTACTATGCTGCGAAACCCCTACATAGATCTCTTTGTATATTTCTTCACCGTCAAGCGCGAAGCCAGAGCAAGCAAAGATGAACTTAGAAATTGCAGCACCATTAGCTTTAAGATCCGTCCTGGCCGGCGGTTCCCCGACATCGTCGGCCACGAGTCCTGCAAGGACTGGCAGCGTACTTACTTCTACGGTCCAGATATCACTCTGGCTAACCGAGAAGTAACGTACCCGGACTTCGTCGATGGATCCGCTGATGAAGCTTCCACATGGAGATCCCAAGCCTCCCTTCTATCTGAAATCGACGCCTCCCGCACTATAAGGCGAATAGAGTGGCTCGTAGACACGGGTTTGACCGGCTTGGACCTAGCCATGTGCTGGTTCATCAGGCGAATCCAACCTCTTCAGCACCGCTCTAAGATGATGCACGAATATACCAATGATAGAAGGGATAGCCTTCGCATCTCCGTGGACAACTTCTTGAGTGACTCCGTCTAGCTTCGTCTCAAGGACATCATCAAGGTGAAGGACAAGCAACGTGGCTTCGCCATCACCTACGACATGTTCGTAGAGAGCAAGTGCCCAAAGGTAATTGTTTATTTTTCGTATATGACATATACTCCAGTTCTTCCGTCTAGAAACTGTCATCTCGTCTAACACAGTGGCTCTTCACTTAACAGCTTTGCGACATAGATGAGGACAACATGGCTCCCAAAATATATGGACCAAAGATGAAGGAAGTCACTGTCGTGTCCGACGACGATGCTCCGGTGGCACGAAAGCGGAAGAGCTCCACCTCTGACGTTGTCGACGGAGGCAATAAGAAGAAGACGGAGGGTGGAGACTCCAAAAAGTCTACCGCCGCCGTGGAGGCAGAGAAAAGAAAAACCATCGGGATCCCTTTTGCCAAAGCACCCCCACTTGTGTAATTTTCTTTTCTTTCGACATTGTCTATTTATCCGTCTTCCTCCTGTACTTATGCACTCTGCACGTTTCAGGAAGAAAGCCACGACCAGCCTCAAGAAGACCTCCAAAACATCGGGGGCTTCTAAAACCATCAAGGATATGCTGCATCGCCACGCATCTCCCGCCATCGCCCCTACCACTCCCTCCGTCAAGCCCTCGTCTTCCCCGACAGGCTCACAAGATAAGGAGGCATCTGGTCCTTCCGCCATGGAAGTGGAATCAGGTGCCTCTACCGATGTCGCTATTGTCGGCGAGCAGGCGACGCAGGAGAGTACCGCCCACCAAATGGCTGAAGCTCCGGCTAAGGATGCCATCGGTGATGGTAAGGCGGTGGTGGAAGCTGGTACTTCTGCCGAAGGCGGCGCCCTTGCTCCCCAGAAACCTTTTGAGTTCCTTAAGATAGTCTACCCGGCCCTTACGCCAAGTAGCACAACTCTGGTTCCTGGTGCAGCACCGACATCTCCGACGTGCGGTCTTGAGGAGCTCCTCCGACAAGCAGATATCTTGCGAGGAAACAACATATCCTTTGGCAAGCTGCTGGCCAAGAGCGCTACCAATCTCAAGATCATTGCACTCGTAAGTTTTATTTGCCTTTTGAATTTTATATGAATATCCCACTGTAGCCCCCGAGGATGTAGACGGAAAACCATAGGTCTTTGCGTCTAGATGCTCTAAGAGTGACTAAGCTAGAAAACTTCTCACTGTAGCCCCCAAGCATTTAGATGGAATGAATTATTCTGACTAGATGCTTTAAGAGTAGCATATGCAGTGTTTATAAATTTCAATACAGTAGACCCCAAGCTTCTAGTTGTAACTGAGTTAGTTCCGACTAGATGCTTTAAAGGAAAGCTAAGCATATATCCGAGTTAAAAAAACTCTCGCTGTAGCCCCCGAGCATCTAGGTGGAAAATTTCCGGCTAGAGGCTCCAAGTAGACCAAACAATGTTTAACTTTTTTTTTCTATAGGATGAGAATGCTCGGAGGGGCATGGCCAATGACAAGTATCAGAAGATGCGCGCAGACCTTGAAGCCGAAAAGGGTAAAACTGCCTTTTTGAAGGAACAGATCATCAAGAGCAAGCGCCTGTTTCCTTTTTCGCATTCCAACTTGGTTTTGTGCCCACATTCTCCGAGTACTTACTGTGTACTTTGCTTTCTCCGACTTGTAGAATATCTCGCCAAGGTCAAGGATATTGTTGAGCAATCCAAGCACATTCAGCAGCTGGATAGCGAGAACAAAATCCTTAAGGAGGAGAGGAAAGACATGTTGAAAATGCATGAGGAGTCAATGAAGGTCCTGCAGGACTCTGCCACCGAGGAAATCAATCGCTTGAAGGAGGAGATTGCAATCTTAAAATATCAAAAACAAGCTGCCGATGAGCAGAATCAACGCCATAGTAAGGCGTATAAGCTCCTCCAACAAGAGAAAGAATCATGGCGGACACCTCCGCAGGCCAAGCATCTTCAGTAAGTTTTCTCCGCCTTGGATTTCTGTAGTCTAGATACTCTGAATTGTTGAACTCATGTGCTCCTTGTCGGATTTTGCAGCTCCTATGGGTTTGACCCGTTCGCCTCCTCCGGCCAAGGAATGCATGGTTCTTGCCAGCAGCTTCATTAACACCGCCATCGCACAAGCGAAAGAGATCGCCAAGCCCCTTCAAATCTGTTGGAGATATGCCCTAGAGGCAATAATAAAAGTGGTTATTATTATATCTTTGTGTTTATGACAAATGTTTACATTCATGCTATAATAGTATTAACCGGAAACATTAATACTTGTGTGATTTGTAAACTGAATTAGAGTCCCTGGTAAAGCCTCTTTATAATACTAGCTTGTTGATTAATAGATGATCGTGGTTTCTCGATCATGAACATCGAGATGTTATTAATAAGAAGATCATATCATTAGGAGAATGGTATGATGGACATACTCCTATAGATAAGCGTAGCATAAAGATCAAGTCATTTCAATAGTTCATTTGCTATAAGCTTTCTGATACATAGTAACCTAATTCCTTCGACCATGAGATCATGCTAATCACCATCACCAGAAGGATGCTTTGATGACATCAAATACCACACCGTAATTGGGTGGCTATAAAGGCATAATTGAGTGTTCGGAAAGTATGGGTTGAGACACATGGATCAAGAGTGGGATTTATCCATCCATATGACAGATATATATACTCTGGGCCCTCTCGGTGGAATGTCATCCAATTAGCTTGCGAGCATGTGACTGGCTCACAAGGGATCACATATCACGGGAACGATAAAAGAGTACTTATCGGTAACGAGGCTGAACTAGGTATGCAGAGATACCGATGATCAAAACCTCGGATAAGTAAACTATCGTGAGACAAAGGGAAATTGGTATCGTATGTAAGTGGTTCATTCGATTGCAAAGTATTCGCAGAAATATGTGGGAGCCATATGAATTTCCAAATTCCTCTATTGGTTATTGATTAGAGAAGTGTCTCGGTCATGTCCGCATAATTCACGAACCGTAGGGAGACACACTTAAGGATTCAATGTTGTTTAGTAGATATGAAATGTTAATAGGGATGTAGAATGTTGTTCGGAGTCTCGGATGGGATCCGGGATATCACGAGGAGATCCGGAATGGTCCGGAGAATAAGATTCATATAAGGAAAGTCCGATTCTGGAGTTCGGGAAAGTTTCCAATGTTTTCATCGGAGAGGTTCTAGAAGGGTATAGAAGGTTCACCGGACCGGAAGGGGAATGGTCCAGGAATGTGTCATGGATATGTGGAATGATTGGATCATATCCTAGGTCACTTGGTGTTGGCATTTGCAAGAGAGAAATAAAGCTCTAAATTGAAAGTCAAACGGGAAGTTTGAAAAGTCAAACTGGAACAATGGTTTCCTAGTGGACGAAGAAACAAGTCCTTCTCTCAATCCAACTTGGGTTTGGGTTTGGAGTCAAACCCACCCCTCCCAAGGCTGCCCCTCCCTTTCATAAATAGAGGGGGAGGGCTGCCCCAACACCACAAGAGCCAAGCCCTCCCCACACCCGCGTCGCCGCCACCGCCCGCGCACCGCCGCCGCCGGTTCATCGCCGCCGCCCTAGTCGCCACCAACACCTCCTCCTCCTCCCGGTCATCCAAACCCTTGATCTCCGGGAAACCCTAATCCACCATAACTCGCACCGGCTTAGGCGAAGCCCTGCGGGATCTTCCCTCTACTTCCGACACCACGCCGTCTTCGCCGGAATCAAGGAGAACTACAACCTCCGCTGGAACAAGGGAGAGGAAGGTCTTCATCGAAAATCCGAACGTGTGACCGATCATGCGAAGCGCTGCAGAATACGGAAGGATCGTCTACGCGATCTTGAGATCGGCAAGTGTACGACTACATCACCCACGAGAATCTGCTCTCGTTAACTGCTTTGGAATCTTCGAGGGTGAGTGCTTCTATCGACTCGTTGCTACAATCTAGTATATATATCTTGGCTTGTTTGTGTGCATGCAGTAGAATTTTTTGTTGTCCATGCTACGAACCCCTACAAAATCAACATTAAAGCATCGGACTTTGTGGCGAAGTACTCGGAGATCCTGCGCCGAGCCCCCGAGCGTATCACAAGCTGGAAATCTTCATGTGCACGAGCTGGTGCAAGGATGACACTGTCAATGGTGAAGGCACACTATGATGATGCCGACATCGACATGGTGACCTCTGGAATTCCCGACGTGGATGACGATGGCAAGGCTATTAATCATGAGTCCATCTTGTCGTCACTCGCGGGCTATGACACCAGATTCGCCGAGTTGGTTGATGTCAATGTATTCGTGCCCAGGAATACCATCGATGACGGCGACCAAAGCTCTTCTGAGTCTCTTCACACAGCCGACTTTGAGGGTGGCTCTCCTGCTGCTGATGACGCTGTGTCCAAGTCGCCTGCGCCAAAGGAATGAAGAACAACTTTGTAATATTTGTTTCACCTTTGGTGCATATGCGGAAAAAACTTATTTATGTAATCTTAAGGCGGAAAACAATGGTTGTTATTTCCTGCTACTCAAGAACTAATTTCTAGCATGTATATATTTTTAAGTAAGTGCTGGCTTATCCATTACTTTGGTTCTTATGCTTGACTTTTATTGAGTCGAAAGACTCGTTGTCGGAACCATGCGCTCAGGTGATGATGCCCAATGGAACCGTCAATAACCTAAGAACAAAATCGTTGACAATAAGTGCCGAAAGTCACTACTCCAGAATCCACATAAAAACAACAAAGAACGTGTAGACCAGAAAACTTAAGCTAACGCCCGTAGGCGGAATTTTCACAAGTGCAATCACAAAACTTGTGCATAAAAGGTTTTACATGATCCAAAAATGAACACTAAAGGAGGTAAAAGACTCAGAAATATGAGTGAACCAGAGAGCTTTATTTCATTGATCATATAAGAGGTACATATTTAGATTAAAAAATGCTAAGTGTAAAAAGGACGTAGCTGTGCTATGTTCCATGGCCGATCAAGCTCCGGGTAGTCGGCATCCGGGTCACGTCGCTTACGCTTATGATCCTTGTTGGGTCTATCCTTCAGTTCACGATTGTCAACGAGGTAGTAAGACCCATTGAGTAGCGCCTTGCTTATGATGAACGGTCCTTCCCATGACGGGGATAACTTGTGTGACTTCTTATGCTTAAGTCGAAGCACCAAATCCCCTTCTTTAAACGAGCGATGCCGGACGCGGCGACTATGGTAGCTGCGTAGCTTCTGCTGGTAGATGGCAGATCTTAGGCATGCCAAAACGCGCTCCTCCTCGAGAAGGTCCACATCTAGGCGTCTGGATTCTTCAGCGTCATCTTCGTCGTAGGCGGCAACTCTTGGTGCATCGCGGAGTATGTCGGAAGGTAGGATGGCTTTTGCTCCATAAACCATGAAGTAAGGGGTGTATCCGGTGGATCTGTTGGGTGTAGTTCGTAAACTTCACAGCACATATGGTAGTTCCTCTGCCTAGAGGCTCCAGCTGCTCTGTGTAGCGGTGCCTCAAGACGTGGCTTGATTCCCTGCAAAATTAATCCATTGGCTCGCTCGACCTGACCATTGTATTGTGGGTGTGCCACAGATGCAAGGTCAAGTCGGATGCCCTTCTCCCAACAATAAGCCTCCACTTCTCCGAGAGACAAGTTGCTACTGTTGTCGGTGATAATGTTGTGTGGGAGACCAAATCTCACCACTAGATCCGGACAAACCTAGGGCAGTTGCCCCATCAAGCTTTCTAATGGGTTTAGCCTCTATCCATTTAGTGAATTTATCAACTGCTACAAGCATATGTGTAAATCCACATGGTGCCGTTTGTAACGGTCCCACCATGTCTAGCCCCCAGACTGCAAACGGCCAAGTTATTGGCATTGTTCGCAATTCTTCAGCAGGAACATGTGGTTGTCGGGCATAATACTGGCATCCCATGCATGTCTCTGTAGGGTTTCGTAGCATGGAAAACAAAAATTTTCTACCGCATACAAACAAACAAGCCAAGATCTATCTACTAGATTGCAGCAACGAGTCGATGGAATAACTCACCCTCGAAGATTCCAAAGTGTTTAACGAGAGCGGATTCTCGTGGGTGATGTAGTCGTACTCTTCCCGATCTCAAGATCGCGTAGACGATCCTTCCGGCACTGCGTTCCGGCAGCGCTCCCTTGATCGGTCACACGTTCAGATTTTCGACGAAGACCTTCCTCTCCCTTGTTCCAACAGCAATGGAGGTTGTAGCACTCTCCTCGTGATTCGGCAAGACAACAACAGTGGTACCTAAGTAGAGGGGAGATCTCGCAGGGCTTCGCCTTAAGCCGGAGCGAGTATGGTGGAGTATGAGAGAGTCCCTCGGTGTTCTAGGATTTAGAGACACCAAGGAGGGGACAAGCCGGCAGCTAGGTTTTAGCTAGGCGGCGGCGAGTTGATGCCCTAGGGGCCGCCGGCGGCGGCTTGGGCTAGGGTTTAGAGGAGTAGGAGTTGTGTGTCAAGGAGGGGAGCCCTGCCCCTCCTTATATAGGTGGAGGGGGGCGGCCGGCCAAGGGGAGGGAGAGGAGTCCCTTCCCAACTCGGCTTGGAGGTGGGCCGCTGGTTGGAGGAGGGAACTCCTCCCCAACTCGGTTTCCACCTCTCCTCTTCTTTCCAAAAATTGCCGTTTGACTTTTAAAACTAGCCGTTTGACTTTTCAAACTAGGATTTGAATAATCCCTTTATTTTGGACAACGATGACACTTAGTACATGATGCAATCATTCCAACTTGTAATGACACATTCATGTACCCCTTCCCCTCCGGAGTGCCGGACATTCCGGAACCTTCTAGAACATTCCCGATGAAAACACCGGAACCATTCCCTAACTCCGAAACGGGACTTTCCTTATATGAATCTTATTCTCTGGACCATTCCGGATCTCCTCATGATATCCCGGATCCCATCCGAGACTCCGAACAACATTCGGTCTCTTTCTCATCATACCATAACTACTCAAACAACGTCGAATCCTTAAGTGTGTCTCCCTACGGTTCGTGAATTATGCGGACATGATCGAGACACTTCTCCGAACAATAACCAATAGAGGAATCTAGAAATTCAAATGGATCTATGGCATCCGGCAAAACCACTACTAGAAAATCGCGTTGTTTTTGTGCATTGCATCACCATGACATCATCATGCATCTTTGGCTCTCGGAATATTGTAGCTAAAAACTATTTTGTATGATACAATATCTCTTCTCTTATTTCAAAACAAGTCTTATAATTATCTGTTAAATTAATTGCCTAAAAATTATTTGTTAAAAGAATTTAAAACAAAACAACACCACAAATATTTTACAAAATAATAAAACCCAAACCCAAACCCTTTTATACCCAGACCTAATCTACCCAGCCCCATCCACCTCACCCCGACCTATCCTAGCCTGCCACCTCACCTTTCCCTCCACCTCATCACACCCACCGCCACCTCACCAATCCACCAGCCACCACCCCACCTTCCCCAGGCCCACCTGGGCGCGTCCCCACCTCCCTACTCACACTCCCTCTCTCCCCCTGCCACCCGGCCCCACTTCCACTTCCCTGTTTCCCACCCCCACCGAAAACCACACACCGCACACACATTTACAGTGTGACCAGCCACCCAATGACCCCACCCGCCGGCCCCCACCACTCGCCTGCCTACTGACCCCACCTCGTGCTCCACCCCGCGGAACCCAACCCGTCGCCCAGCCCGCTCTCTCCTCCCTTCTGTCATTCCCCATCCCGCGTCTTCCTCCCTCCTCTGCTCCTTTGCCGCGCGCCACCGCGAGCTCTTCCGCCGGCCGCCGTTTGCCCTCCCCGGCAACCGCCGTCGTCGTCGACCCCCTGGCTCCTCCGACATCCCGCGCTCGCTCCCCCACCTCCTACCACCCGAGCCCGCGGCCGCCTCATCGCCGTTCTTCCTCCCCTTTCCCCATCTTCCCCTCCGACCATCGCCCGCGGCCGCTCAACCTCGCCCCCTCTCCTCGTCGGCTTGCCCCGCCGCCGCCAGGAGCCCCGCATGCGTGCCTTCTCCTCCGCCGCCTCGCCCTTCCACCTCGGGCTCGTCCCCGCGTCGGCCGCTCGTCCTTGCGCCTCCGCGCCGCCTCTCCTCCCGGCCCCTCCTGCCTTCCCGGCTGTCGCGACCTCCTCCCGGCCGCCCGCTTCGCCGGTCCCTCGCTCCAACCACCACGGCCGCCGCCTGGCGCCTCGTCGCGGCTCCTCCGCTCCTCCAGGCGCCGCCGCCCCGCCCTCTACCTTCCCCGACGCCCCTCCTCGCCTCTCTGCGCTTCGTCGCCTCTCCTATGGCCGGCCTCGCCACACGCGAGCACCGCCACGAGCGAGCGCCGCCTCCGGCCGTCTCGCCTGCCGCCCTCCCGTCGGCGCCCTGCGAGCCTGCCCTGCTGCTGTCCCCTTCCCGCGAGCATGGCGAGCGAGCCGAGCCATCTCTGCCTACCATATGCGTGCACGTGCCCCAGGATACCTCCTGGTTCTATAATTTTGGATGCTGCCTTCGGTTATGTGTTTGGGCAGGCGTCTAGTAGACATTCGGCGGACCCTAAAGCACTGTGAAAATCTTCCTGAAGATGTGGCCGTGTCGCCCCAAAGCCCCCTAAGAATGCATGCAAGGTCTACTTCACGGATCCCGAGTTCGTCATCGATCCCGAAGGCGATGGTGTCGGAACCCCAAGATCTCCTTCACGGAAACCCCGATGCTTTCGACACGGATGCCATGATCTTCGTCCCGGATGCGAAGACGAGAACCCGAACGCCAAGATCTTCAATCGGATCCGAGGACACCAAGACCCCGGTGCGACAAGTACTCCTTCCCGGACGCCGAGACCCCGGACCCGAAGACCACACATGCGACAAGACCTACTTCCTTTGTCCGAGACCGATCCCGCCGAGACCGAACCCCAGATCCGGACCCTGAGAACCGAACCCGAACCCCGGAACCCCTCCGAATCCCCAAGACCTTCGACCCCAGATGTGTGACCCCTTTTTCTGAGCCCCTATTTTATAAATTGCCAACTATATAACTTGTTGCATATTTAATTGTTCATGCATGCATACTTGACTGTGGTTTGGGGGCCTTATGCCGATTCACCTTATAATTAAATATGGGGCCCATATGCGGGCAAATCTAGTCGTATATTGGTCCCATTAAAATTTGTGCATCGAACCGGTGATATATTTTGCCATGTTCAAACAACATTTAAATTGCGGGGGTTCTAAATGTCGGGACCCTGGTTCTGCTTAATATGACCTAATTATATCGCACCTTTGCCATGCCATACATCATACATGCATCATGCCCGATCTTTTGCCGTAGTATTAAATGGTGCATCCGTTGTTTCTTCTAGTGTTTTGCTTCTTCGCGGATAAGGCCGTTGAGTTGATGTGAGCTTCGCCCTGATCTTCGGATGAACCTTCGGCAATGTTTTTCAGGCGAGCATCTCCCCCTTTCTACCTATCTTACTTTTATAGTATTTACTCCCTCCTGTTGATCTATTGCTATCTGTGTTGCGATGCTCTAGATTTTGTACCCGTGATATCCCTTGCAGCCTTATATTGCCTTGGACACCTCCTATTACCTGTTGTTTGGTAGATAGTTGGACCTGCGCGTTGTAGTCGCCTGCTCAAGTGCTGCTGTGTGTCGTCAAGTGCCACAGTTGTTGGAGTTTTGCCGCATGTTTATTGTTGGAGTTGATCATAACTTTAATTACTGTTTAACAACTAAAATTGAAGTAGGTAAGCAGAGGCACAACTGGGCAATAGATGTTATTTGGTTGTTAACCGTCCACTTGTGTCCCGTAGGACCCCGAGTACTTGATACCTGTTCCTTGAATATTCGCGCTATCCACATCCGGGAGGATTATGGGACCCCCCTGAGCCAGAGATTGATTCATTCTTATTTCTTGGGGCCACAAATTAGTTTGAGGTTTTATTTACTATCCTGTACTTATGCCATGCCTTACTGCTTTATTACGATTGTGCGAGGAGCACCTGTACTGTTTAGGTAAGCGGAGTGTTTTCGCGGTATCGACAAGCCCAGTTTTGGGTTCCCATCGTTTACCACCGACGCAAACCTTGAGTCCGTCTCGAGTCGGCTAACTTCGTTTCGTGTACTCAATGGGGTGGCCCCAAATATTTCTGAATCTGTGATTGCTTTGTCGTGAAGGCCTCGTTGGGTTTTGATTTGGTTTTTCGAGGTTGATCGAGTGTGTGTTGCTATTTGTGCACCTGCGGTAAAACTTTCAAAGCCGTGTCATGGTTATGGACGACTTGGAGCACAGTATCTTGATCATAGACAACTATAACTAAAGTAGTGCTATAAATTTGACTTTATAATGACTAGTAATCAGCTTCACTATAATGGAATGGCTAAATAAAACTGCCAACAATTGCTTGTTTGGTTTGTCGCTTGCGACAATTGTATCTGACTAGTAAGTATTACAACTACAACGGAATGGCTAAATAAAAGTACCAACAACTGCTGGGTTTTGGGTTATCTAATGCTAATTGTATCTGACTAGTAAGTGTTGCAACTACAATGGAATGGTCAAATAAAAGTGCCCACTGCTTATTTTATCAGGATGACTATCTATATTTGACTAGTAATTGCTGCAACGATAACTGAATAAATAAAGCGCCAACCGTGTGAGTTCCTCGGTTGACTTCCTCGTTTGGTCTCGAGGAAATAACGGATGGGTATGTTTGATGGTAGCATCAGTTGGTTCGAATAGGTCTTTCTTATCCCCTCCGATAGCCAAGCGGTGATATCGAGTCTCTATAGGTTGTTTAGTGCATGCTGCCGCTGCCGCTTCAGTCCACCATACCTATGTAGGCGAGGACCGCCGAATTCTAGCCTCGCCGTGTACTGGCCTCAGTACTGACCGCTCTCTCTTTTTCCTTTGCCCTTTGTCGGCACCCCTTTTGTTTAAGCAGGTTTTGAGATGCGATGTCGTTAGCAGGGTTACCCTTCCGGCTTGGCCTGGGCAGGGTTATGGACGCCATTGGTTATTCTTCAGGGCTCTTAGCCCCATTTGCATCTTGTCCGTAGCTGGACGTTCTCTCGTTTTCAAGGTGATTTGGATCTTTGTATATTATATCTGTATTCTTGACTCATTGAGTCGCTGTTGTATATTTATCTGTTCTGTGGGTCCCATCGAGGACTGTTGTGTAATGTTATTACTTCGTTTTCCACCCGCACGAAAGTGCCTGGTGGGCACCTTTGAATCGTTTCTATGCGGGTTTGGCGGGAATCGCTGAAACTTGCATAGGGTCGATTCTGAGGGTGTTATAGGATCCCACATATTTCTACGATTACTTTGCGATCGAATGAACCACTTACATACGATACCAATTTCCCTTTGTCTCACGATAGTTTACTTGTCTGAGGTTATGATTGTCGGTATCTCTGCATACCTAGTTCAACCTCGTTACCGATAAGTACTCTTTTCTCGTTCCCGTGATATGTGATCCCTTGTGAGCCAGTCACATGCTTGCAAGCTAATTGGATGACATTCCACCGAGAGGGCCCAGAGTATATCTATCCATCATATGGATGGACAAATCCCACTCTTGATCCATGTGTCTCAACCAATACTTTCCGAACACTCAATGCCACCTTTATAGCCACCCAGTTACGGTGTGGTGTTTGATGTCATCAAAGCATCCATCCGGTAAAGGTGATATGCATGATCTCATGGTCGAAGGAATTAGGTTACTATGTATCAGAAAGCATATAGCAATTGAACTATTGAAATGACTTGATCTTTATGCTACGCTTATCTATAGGAGTATGTCCACCATATCATTCTCCTAACGATATGATCTTGTTGTTAATAACATCTCAATGTTCATGATAGGGAAACCACAATCATCTATTAACCAACAAGCTAGTATTATATAGAGGCTTTACTAGGGACTTCAAATTAAGTTTACAAATCACACAAGTATCAATGTTTCCTTGTTAATACTATTATAGCATGAATGTAAATATTTATCATAAACACAAAGATATAATAATAACTACATTTATTATTGCCTCTAGGGCATATCTCCAACAGTCTCCCACTTGCACTAGAGTCATCTAATCTACATTGCATGGTAATATACCGAACACCCATGGCAGTTTGGTGCTGGTCATGTTTTGCCCTCGGGAGAGGTTTAGTCAACGGATCCGCCACATTCAGATCTGTGTGTACTTTGCAAATCTTTATATCCCCATCTTGGATATGTTCTCGAATAGCGTGAAAACGTAGCTTAATATGCTTCAGTTTCTTGTGTGACCTTGGTTCTTGCGCATTGGCTATGGCGCCCATGTTATCACAGTAGATAGACATTGGGTCCAGCGCACTAGGAACCACACCCAGCTCTGTAATGAACTCTTTCATCCATATCGCTTCTTGTGAAGCCTCAAAGCGACCATGTATTCCGATTTAGTTGAAGATCTCGCCACGCTTTGCTTTGCACTCCTCACTAACTGCACCATTCAAAATAAATACGTATCCAGATTGTGATTTAGAATCATCCGGATCGGTGTTCCAACTAGCATCGGTGTAACCATTAACAACGAGCTGTTCATCACCTCCATAAGAAAGAACCATATCCTTAGTTCTTCTCAAGTACTTAAGGATGTTTTTGACCGCTGTCCAATGATCCACTCCTGAATCACTTTGATATCTGCTAGTTAAACTAACAGCATATGCAATGTCCAGTCTAGTACATAGCATGGCATACATTAGAGATCCTATGGCTGAGGCATAGGGAGTCTTACTCATCCTTTCTCTATCTTTTGCCAATGTCGTACTTTGAGTTTTACTCAAGGTCGTATTGGGCAACATGGGTAAGAACCCTTTCTTGCTTTCTTCCATTCCAAACCTCTTTAGAACTTTGTCCAAATATGTACTTTGTGACAATGATATTTGGCGTTTTGATCTATCTCTATAAATCTTTATGCCTAATATGTAAGCTGCTTCGCCAAGATCCTTCATTGAAAAACTATTATTCAAATATTCCTTGACACTATTAAGAAGGTCTACATCATTCCCAATCAACAATATGTCATCTACATATAATATTAAGAATGCTACAGAGCTCCCACTCACTTTCTTGTAAATACAAGCTTCTCCATAAGTTTGTATAAAACCAAAACTTTTGATCACCTTATCAAAACGTTGATTCCAACTTCGGGATGCTTTCTTCAATCCATAGATGGACCGTTGAAGTTTGCATACCTTGTTAGCATCTTTAGGATCGATAAAACCTTTGGGTTGCATCATATACAACTCTTCATCAATGTCTCCATTGAGGAATGCTGTTTTGACATCCATCATCCATATCTCATAATCATAATATGCAGCGATTGCTAACATAATCCTCACAGACTTTAGCTTCGCTACTGGTGAGAAAGTCTCATCGTAGTCAACTCCTTAAATTTGTCGAAACCCTTTTGCGACAAGTCGAGCTTTATAGACAGTAACATTACCATCAGCATCTGTTTTCTTCTTGAAAATCCATTTATTCTCGACAGCCTTCCGGCCATCCGGTAAGTCCACCAAAGTCCACACTTGGTTTTCGTACATGGATCCAATCTCGGATTTCATGGCTTCTTGCCATTTATTGGAATCTAGGCTCATCATCGCTTCCTCATATGTCTCAGGGTCATCGGTGTTGTCCACCAACATGACACTCATAACGGGATCATACCAATCTGGAGTGGTACGAGTTCTCCTTGACCTGTGAGGCTCTGTAGCAACTTCAACCGAAGTTTCATGATCATTATCATTAGCTTCCTCTCTAATTGGTGCAGGCACCACATGAACTTCTTCCGGCGCTGCGCTACTCGCAATTTCGAGAGAAGGTTCGACAACCTCGTCGAGTTCTACTTTCCTTCCAGTCACTTCTTTCGAGAGAAATTCCTTCTCTAGAAAGGATACATTCTTGGCAACGAAGATTTTGCCTTCGGATCTATGATAGAAGGTATACCCAATAGTTTCCTTCGGGTATCCTATGAAGACACATTTTTCCGCTTTGGGTTCTAGCTTGTCCGGCTGTAACTTCTTTACATAGGCTTCGCATCCCCAAACTTTAAGGAACGACAACCTAGGTTTCTTCCCAAACCATAATTCATACGGTGTCGTTTCAACGGATTTGGATGGTTCCCTATTTAAAGTGAATGCGGCTGTTTCTAATGCATAACCCCAAAATGATAGCGGTAAATCTGTAAGTGACATCATAGAACGAACCATATCTAAGAGAGTTCGATTACAACGTTCAGACACACCATTACGCTGTGGTGTTCCCGGCGGTGTCAACTGCGAAAGTATTCCGCATTTTTTCAAATGCTCGCCAAACTCGTAACTTAGATATTCACCTCCACGATCAGAACGTAGAAATTTAATCTTCTTGTTACGTTGATTCTCTACCTCACTTTGAAATTCCTTAAACTTCTCGAAAGTTTCAGACTTATGTTTCATGAAATAGATATACCCATATCTACTCAAGTCATCCGTGAAGGTAAGAACATAACGATAACCACCGTGCGATGTTACACTCATTGGACCACACAAATCGGTATGTATGATTTCCAATAAGTCCGTAGCTCGCTCCATCATACCAGAGAATGGAGTCTTAGTCATTTTACCCATCAGACATGCTTCGCATCTTTCAAGTGATTCAAAATCAAGTGATTCAGGAAGTCCATCGGAATGGAGTTTCTTCATACGCTTCACTCCAATATGACCAAGATGACGGTGCCACATATAGGTCGAGTTATCGCTTGATTTCAAACGTTTAGCCTCAATGTTGTTAATATGTGTATTTCCACTATCGAGATTCAATAAGAATATACCGTCTATCAAAGGTGCATGTGCATAAAACATATTACTCATATAAATCGAACAACCATTATTCTCGGACTTAAACAAGTAACCGTCTCGCAATAAACAAGATCCCGATATAATGTTCATGCTCAACACAGGAACCAAATAACAATTATTTAAGTATAAAACTAATCCCGATGGTAGATGAAGGGGTAGCGTGTCGACCGCGATCACATCAACCTTTGATCCGTTTCCCACGCGCATCGTCACCTCGTTCTTCGATAGCTTCTGTTTATTCTGCAGCACCTGTTTCGAGTTACAAATATGAGCAACCGAACCAAGATTCAAATACCGCACTACTACGAGTACTAGTGAGATACACATCAATAACATGTATATCAGATATACCTTTCTTCTTGATGTTGCCGTTCTTCAAATCCGCCAAGTACTTTGGGCAATTCCGCTTCCAGTGACCTTCTCCCTTGCAGTAAAAGCACTCAGTATCAGGCTTAGGTCCAGCCTTGGTCTTCTTCGTTGGCGTGGTAACTTTCTTACCACCCTTCTTGAAGTGTCCCTTCTGCTTAGACTTGCCTTTATTGAATTTGGTGGTCTTGTTGACCAACAATACTTGGTGCTCTTTCTTGATCTCCACTTCTGCAGATTTCAACATGGCAAAGAGTTCTGGCAACGTCTTGTTCATGTTTTGCATGTTGTAGTTCATCACAAAGTTCTTATAACTTGGTGGTAGTGATTTGAGGACACGGTAAATCCCCAAAGCATTAGGAATCACAATACCCAATCTTTGAAGTTTGTTTGCGTGCCCAGACATCTTAAGAACATGCTCACTGACGGAGCTGCCCTCTTCCATCTTGCAGTTAAAGAACTTTTCAGAAGCCTCATAGCTTTCAATTGCCGCATGAGTCTCAAAGATCAATTTGAGATCCTCGACAATATCATATGGGTCTGAATTCTCAAACCTTTTCAAGCTCGATTCTAAACCATACAAGATAGCACCTTTGAACTATGGAGTCTTGAGTCTTCCGAGTGAGGTAAACATTCTTTACTTCATCGGGAGCATCGGTGGTGGGTCACCATGGTGCATCCACATAGGTCAAATTACCGGTGTGAGGACAATCCTCAAATTGCGGAACCAATCCATGAAGTTGCTTCCATTGTTTTCAACTTTTCTTTCTCTAGGAGCATTAAAATTGATGGTAGGGGCTGCCATTGATCTACAACATATTTGCAATAGTTTAGACTAAGTTTATGACAAATTGAGTTCATATTAATAAAATTAATCTAGGTGAACTCCCACTCAAAACAATATCCCTCACATTGTTTTAGTGATCACACGAACCAAATCCACCACATCAACACCGATCATCACGAGAGTTGATATAGTTTCAATGGCGAACAATCGACATGTTCATCATATCTACTATATGATTCATGCTTTACCTTTCGGTGATCCGTGTTCCGAGACCATGTCTGTACATGCTAGGCTCGTCAAGATCAAACTTTAGTTTCCGCATGAGCAAATCTGGCTTGCTCACGTTGTATACACTTGCGGAATCTAACATACCCAATCATCACGTGGTGCTTCGAAACAACAAGCTTTAGCAACGGTGCTAACTAAGGGTGAACACTTTATGACTTGAAATTCATGTGCATGAGGGATCATCTTATAATGCTACCGTCATCTACTAAGCAATACAAGATGCATAAATGATTAACATCACATGCAATTCATAATATGTGATATGATATGGCCTTTCTTCTTTGTGCTTCCAATCTCCATCTTCTAGCACGAACATGATCTCCATCATCACCGGCATTGCATCAAGGTCAATGACGCTTCTCCTTGGTTGTCATCCACCGGATTCAACTATTACAACTACTTTGAATAGACACGGGGGTCTTAACATAAATTAAAGACAACCATATGGCTCCTGCCGGTTGCCAACTTACAATAAGGAACATTGCATACATCAAATATAATCACAATCATGGCCATATCACATCACAACACACCCCTGCAAAACAAAGTTAGACGCCTCTACTTTCTTTGCATGTTTTACGTGGTTTGGGGCTTTCAATAAGTGTCGTTCTAACTTACGAACATGAACTACAACATTGATACTAGTATTGTTAATCACCTGTTGTAAATTGGATCTTAACTATGCTAGGAGAAAGCAGCACCATAAAGCCACTTATACAATACAAGTTGCATGTCAAGCGTGGAGCAAGTCTCATGAACGATGTCATGTAAGGTTAGCCCGGCCGCTTCATCCCAACATACCGCAAGATGCAAAGTACACAAGAAGCAATCGACAATAAAAGCATCAATGCCCACAATGACCATTGTGTTCTACTCGTGCAAGATCTACATATAGACACGGCTCGATACCCTTTGTAGGGTTTCAGAGCATGGAAAACAAAAATTTCTACCGCATACAAACAAACAAGCCAAGATCTATCTACTATATTATAGCAACGAGTCGATGGAATAACTCACCTCGAAGATTCCAAAGTGTTTAACGAGAGTGGATTCTCGTGGGTGATGTAGTCGTACTCTTCCGATCTCAAGATCGCGTGAGCGATCCTTCCGGCTGCGTTCGGCGGTGCTCCCGTGGTGATCTGCGTTCGGTACTCGACGAAGACCTTCCTCTCCCTTGTTCCGGTGAGCGGAGGTTGTAGCACTCTCCTCTTGATTCCGTGACTGGCGTGGTACCTAAGTAGAGGGAAATCTATGAGGCTTCGCCTTAAGCCGGAGCGAGTATGGTGGAGTATGAGAGAGTCCCTCGGTGTTCTAGGGTTTAGAGACACCAAGGAGGGGACAAGCCGGCGGCTACGGTTTAGCTAGGCGGCGGCGAGTTGATGCCCTAGGTGCCGGCGGCGGCTTGGAGGCGGCGGCGGCTTGGGCTAGGGTTTAGAGGAGTAGGAGTTGTGTGTCAAGGAGGGGAGCCCTGCCCCTCCTTATATAGGTGGAGGGGGACGGCCGGCCAAGGGGAGGGAGAGGAGTCCCTCCCCAACTCGGCTTGGAGGTGGGCCGCCGGTTGGAGGAGGGAACTCCTCCCCAACTCGGTTTCCACCTCTCCTCCTCTTTCCAAAAATTGCCGTTTGACTTTTAAAACTAGTCGTTTGACTTTTCAAACTAGGATTTGAATAATCCCTTTATTTTGGACAGCGATGACACTTAGTACATGATGCAATCATTCCAACTTGTAATGACACATTCATGTACCCTTCCCTCCGAGTCTTGGGACATTCCGGAACCTTCTAGAACATTCCCGATGAAAACACCGGAACCATTCCCCAACTCCGAAACGGGACTTTCCTTATATGAATCTTATTCTCCGGACCATTCCGGATCTCCTCGTGATATCCCGGATCCCATCCGAGACTCTGAACAACATTCGGTCTCTTTCTCATCATACCATAACTACTCAAACAACGTCGAATCCTTAAGTGTGTCTCCCTACGGTTCGTGAATTATGCGGACATGATCGAGACACTTCTCCGAACAATAACCAATAGAGGAATCTGGAAATTCATATGGCTCCCACATATTTCTACGATTACTTTGCGATCGAATGAACCACTTACATACGATACCAATTTCCCTTTGTCTCACGATAGTTTACTTATCCGAGGTTATGATCGTCGGTATCTCTGCATACCTAGTTCAACCTCGTTACCTATAAGTACTCTTTTCTCGTTCCTGTGATATGTGATCCCTTGTGAGCCAGTCACATGCTTGCAAGCTAATTGGATGACATTCCACCGAGAGGGCCCAGAGTATATCTATCCGTCATATGGATGGACAAATCCCAGTCTTGATCCATGTGTCTCAACCAATACTTTCCGAACACTCAATGCCACCTTTATAGCCACCCAGTTACGGTGTGGTGTTTGATGTCATCAAAGCATCCATCCGGTAAAGGTGATATGCATGATCTCATGGTCGAAGGAATTAGGTTACTATGTATCAGAAAGCATATAGCAATTGAACTATTGAAATGACTTGATCTTTATGCTACGCTTATCTATAGGAGTATGTCCACCATATCATTCTCCTAACGATATGATCTTGTTGTTAATAACATCTCAATGTTCATGATAGGGAAACCACAATCATCTATTAACCAACAAGCTAGTATTATATAGAGGCTTTACTAGGGACTTCAAATTAAGTTTACAAATCACACAAGTATCAATGTTTCCTTGTTAATACTATTATAGCATGAATGTAAATATTTATCATAAACACAAAGATATAATAATAACTACATTTATTATTGCCTCTAGGGAATATCTCCAACAGTCTCAACCAGCTTGTCGGCGTCCGCCTTCACGATCAACCAGTAGAATCCTTGCCGGAAGGCTTTTGTGACCAACGATCGAGGAGCGGCATGATGCCCGCAATCTCCGAGATGGATTTTGCGTAGGATTTCCATACCTTCTAGCTAGGAAACACATTTTAGGAATACACCAGTAGTGCTCCATTTGTAGAGTTGTCCATTGATCATGGTATAACCCTTTGCTCGTCGTACTATTTGCCGTCTTTCGACCTCGTCGTCAGGAAAAGTTCTGTGTTCGAGATATTCCATGAACGGTGGTGTCCAAGCCGGAGGGACCTTTGTCACCATGTTGACGAAAGAGTCAGCTCTATCCAGGTTGTCGATGTTGGCTCCCTTCACGGATGGTGTGCGCAGATGATCTAGGAAAACTCCTGGTGGAATTCGCTTGCGCCCTGATCCAATCTTAGACAATAGATCAGCCGCTTCGTTTTGATCCCTAGGCACATACTTGAATTTGTAGTCCAAGAAGCTCTTGGCTATCCCGTTGTAGCACCCCGGGTAAATCCACTACTAGAAAATCGCGTGTTAAATAATACTTTGTGCATCATCATGACATCATGCATCTTTTAACCTAAAAACTATTTCTCCAAAAGCCCTATTTGTTTTCTACATAAACCCCTTCTTTATTTTAAATCAAACCCCAGACGCTTCTGGATATTTTGTTTGTATAAAACTAATTACAAAATCTTTTACTAAAATTAAAATAAACAATATTTCTTTTAAATAAAACTGTTTTGATCGGGGGAGGCAGCCCGGCCCGAAAGCTAGGCCACCTACCACCCTGATTGGCCCAACCCAATCCCACCAGAAACCCTAACCCTAACCACCTACCCAGTCTCACCATCCCTCCATCCCCGCCGCCACCCAGCACACCAATCTGGCCACCGGTCCACCCCTCTGTAGCACATACGCACACATACAACTATGCACGGAGCACCACCCTGACTGCCTGTCCCCCTGGCCCCACCTCCCGCATCTCGCACAACCCACGCACGATTCCCCACCCTGAACTGCTCTCTCCTCCTCCCCTTCTCGAGCCGCCACCCTCCCGCGTGCTCCCCTCCGCCGTCGCCTCCCCCTCAAGCAAGGCGCCGCCCAGCGAGTTTCCTCTCGCGCTGCCTCGCCTTCCCTCTCCCTCGACTCCGCGAAGCTCTGCTAGGCCATCCTCGCCTGTTACCCCGCCGCCAAGCCTCCTCGTCTCCGCCCCGGACCTTGGTCCGAGCTCGCCTGCAGAGCGCGACCCCCTCGCCTCGAGCTCGCTGCAGCCGCCTCCCTGCAGTGCCAGCTCGCCACCGCCGCCCTACCTCGCGACCTCCCTGCAGCGCTCTGCAGCTGCCGGCCTCCTCCTTCCTCGCCTTCGGCCTCCCCCGCCTCCCGCGTCAGATCGCCGCGCGATCTCGGTCCCTTGCGAGCCTGGCCACCTCTGCATGCTCCCTCAGTCCGCGGACATCCTCTGTCGCCGCCGCGCCAACCTCCACTCGCTGTCCCGCCTTGCCGTCGGCCGCCTCGCCTCTGAGCAGCGCCTCCGCCCGTCGCCTATGAGCAGACCCGGCCCGCCTCGGCTTCATCGCCCTTCCACGCTTCCCGTGAGCTCGCCTTGAGGTTGCCGTGTGTCGCCAAAGGACATGGCACCCTGCCCCTGTCACTGTTCGCTGCTATGTGTTCTCTTTTATCTGTACCTCACCCGAGTGAATTTGTTTTTCCTTCACTTTCATTCCAGTAGAAGTGGGGCTACACCTTCGTCGTTTCTATGGGTTGTTTGTCCATCCTCGTACCATCTCCTGTCGAGCATGTTTGGAAAACCCTAGAGTGTCCAAAACAGGAAGTAGCCGGATACCGTCGACAAGAGCCTCACCAAGGCCTCCGATAAAATGGATCAACGCCAAGAACGACACTCGAAGGTGAACCCGAAGCACCGGAGACCCTGATCCACGGAATACGAAGGCCATCGTCCTGAAGACCGAACTCTGTCGAACCCCGAGACCCCAAGATCGTCGATACCCCGACGTGTGACCCCTATCCGAGACCCCTATTTTATAAGTGTCATCTATATAAATTGTTTCATATCAATTGACATGCTTGCATACATCTTTGTGTGGGTTGGGGGCCTTATGCCAATTCACTTCATAATTGAATATGGGGTCCATATACGGGCAAATCTAGTCTTATATTGGCCCCATTTAAATTTGTGTAGCGAACCGGTGCTATCTTTTGCCTTGTTAATGCAACATTTAAAATGTTGGGTATCTAAACAACATTAACATCTAATAAATTGTCGGGACTCCGGTTCCGCTTAATATTGCCTATTGCATCGCATCTTTGCCATGTCATACATTATACATGCATCATGCCCGATATTTTACCGTAGTATCAAATAGTGCATCCGGTGTTTCTTCTAGTGCTTTGCTTCTTCACGGATTAGGCCGATGAGATAATGCGAGTGTCGACCCGATCTTCGGATGAACCTTCGGCAATGTTTTCAGGCGAGCATTCTCCCCCTTTCTACCTATTTTACATTTCTAGTCTTTATTTCCTCCTGTTGATCTATTGCTATCTGTGTTGCGATGCTCTAGTTTTCGCACCCGTGGTATCCCTTGCAGCCTTATATTGCTTTGGACACATCCTATTACCTGTTGTTTGGTAGATAGTTGGACTTGCGTGTCGTAGTCGCTTGCTCAAGTATTGTTGCATGTCATCGAGTACCACAGTTGTTGGAGAAATGCCTTATGCTTTATGTTGGAGATGATCATGGCTTTAATTATCGTTTAATAACTAAAATTGAAGTAGGTAAATAATGGAGAGGCACATGTGGGCAATAGATGTTATTTGGTTTTTAACCGTCCACTTGTGTCCCGTAGGACCCCGAGTACTTGATACCTGTTCTTTGAATATTCGCACTATCCGCATGTGCGACCATGAATCCCCGTAGCCAGAGCTTGAGTCATATTTATTTTTTGGGGCCACAAAGTAGTTTGGGGCTTTATTACTATCCTGTACTTATGCCATGCTTTCTTTGCTTTATTCGATTGCGGCGTGGGCGCAGACTTTTTTTGGATCGCGACACGATTACGCGTTATCGACAAGCCTAGTCACACTTTTGGGTTCCCGATCGTTTCTGCTCGCAAACCTCTGGGTCCGTCTCGAGCCGCCAACTCAGCGGGTAGCTTGGTGGGGTGGCCCTGAAATTTATATGAATCTTGCAATTGGTCCGCATTGATGCCACATTGGGTTTTATTTGGTTTTTCTCGAGGTTGATCGTGCGTGTGTTGCTATTTGTGCCCCCCTGCAGGGTAAAACTTTCTGAAAGCCGTGTCCGCGGTTATGGACGAATTGGAGCACACTATCTCGATCATAGACAACTATAACTAAAGTAGTGCTATAAATTTGACTTTATAATGACTAGTAATCAGCTTCACTATAATGGAATGGCTAAATAAAAGTGCCAACAATTGCTGGTTTGGGTTATCACCTGTTACCATTGTATCTGAATAGTAAGTATTGCAACTACAACGGAATGACTAAATAGAAGTACCAACAACTGCTGGGTTTTGGGATGCCTCATGCTATGTGTATCTGACTAGTAAGTACTACAAAATTGTGCACTGCTTATTATATCAGGATGGCCCATGCTATCTATATCTGACTAGTAATTGCCGCAACTATAACGGGATGAATAAAACTGCCAACTGTGTGAGTTCCTCGTTTGACTTCCTCGTTTGGTCTCGAGGGGGAAATACCAGGATGGGTATGCTTGGTGATAGTTTCAGTTTGGATCCGAATAGGTCTTTCTTATCCCTATCTGATAGCCGCCAGTTGTATTGAGTCTCTATAGGTTGTTTAGTGCATGTTGCTTGCCGCTTGATCCACCATACCTATGTGGCGAGACCTAATTCTAGTCTCGCCGTGTACTGGCCTTAGTACTGACCGCTCACTTTTTCCTTTGCCCTTTGTCGGCACCCCTTTTGTTTAAGCAGGTTTTGAGATCGACGTCGTTAGCAGGGTTACCCTTCCGGCTTGGCCTGGGCAGGGTTATGGACGCCGTTGGTTATTCTTCAGGGATCTTAGCTCAATTTGCATATTTTTAGTACTCGGACGCTGTATCGTTTTCAAGGTGATTTGGATATTTGTACTGTATATCTGTGTTCTTGACTTTTTGAGTCGTTGTTATATATATGTGTTCTATGGGTTCCATCGTGGACTATTGTGTAATGATATTACTTCATTTTCCACCCGCACGAAAGTGCCTGGTGGGCACCTTTGAATCGTTTCTATGCGGGTTTGGCGGGAATCGCTAAGACTTGCATAGGGACGATTCTGAGGGTGTTACAGAGTGGTATCAGAGCTCAGCAGTTACGATACCCACTGGTCCAACCTGTAGGATAACCTAGCTAACGGACGTCATAGAGTGTCAAAACTATTTTGGAAAAACGGTTGGATAGATCTGATTAGGTCTGTTTTTACTCCTTACCCCTCTGCTATTCTCCTCTTACCTCTGCGTGATTTGAATCTACCCCTTATCTTTTCTTCGAGTCCAGGAATTCTCGTGGTTGGGATTCTGTCGTACCTTCTGAGTTTCGCTTCCTCTTGTAATGATGCTTCGACATTCTGACTTCATGCCATCTGAGGAATCTCCCTCTGTGTACCTTTAGTGGACCAAAAATTCACTATTTTTTCTTTTTATCTTCCGGTGTTTTTCAATGCGACGACCTCATATCCATCAGATCCGATAAAGACTCTACATCACTTCTTTGCTTCTGAACCTCATTTGTCGAGATCTTCAATCTAAATTCAGAGGGTTGGTTGCATAATCCGTCTGTTTGTGTACATAATAATGCTTTGGGTGCGCGATGGACTGATCACCATCCGACTACTCTTATCATTCGCCCTTGTTCATTGAATGGTGGATCGATGCGATTTTATTCCTTCCACAGAAGTTCGAGGTGGCATTATCTTTTGATACCTTTATCTTCGTCCTTTGTTGTCCGGAGCGTTCTCTCGACGAACATGAGCCCTGACCCTTGTTGGTGGTGTCGCCAATTTCAAGATGAAGAAGGAACCCTCGTTAGTGGTGTCGCGAGGATCTACCTGAAGCGAGAAGATTCAGGTCATCGGCTTTCTTCCCCGTACTAGGAGGCGGATCTCGAGGGCGAGATCCATTGTTAGTGGTGTCGAATTGTAGCACCCCGGGTAAATCCACTACTAGAAAAGCGCGTGTTAAATAATACTTTGTGCATCATCATGACATCATGCATCTTTTAACCTAAAAACTATTTCTCCAAAAGCCCTATTTGTTTTCTACATAAACCCCTTCTTTATTTTAAATCAAACCCAGACGCTTCTGGATATTTTGTTTGTATAAAACTAATTACAAAATCTTTTACTAAAATTAAAATAAACAATATTTCTTTTAAATAAAACTGTTTTGATCGGGGGAGACAGCCCGGCTCGAAAGCTAGGCCACCTACCACCCTGATCGGCCCAACCCAATCCCACCAGAAACCCTAACCCTAACCACCTACCCAGTCTCACCATCCCTCCATCGCCGCAGCCACCCACCACACCAATCTGGCCACCGGTCCACCCCTCTGTAGCACATACGCACACATACAACTATGCACACAGCACCACCCTAACCGTCTGTCCCCCTGGCCCCACCTCCCGCATCTCGCACAGCCCACGCACGATTCCCCACCCTGAACTGCTCTCTCCTCCTCCCCTCCTCGAGCCGCCTCCCTCCCGCGTGCTCGCTGCCGCCGTCGCCTCCCCCTCAAGCAAGGCGCCGCCAATGAGTTTCTCTCGCCTCGCCTTCCCTCTCCTCGACTCAAGCTCCTTGAGCCATCCTACTTTGTTACCCCGCCAAGCCTCCTCGTCTCCGTCCCGGACCTTGGTCCGAGCTCGACTGCAGAGCGCGACCCCCTCGCCTCGAGCTCACAGCAGCCGCCTCCCTGTAGTGCCAGCTCGCCACTGCCGCCCTTCCTCGCGACCTCCCTGCGGCGTTCCGCAGCCACCGGCCTCCTCCTTCCTCGCCTTTGGCCTCCCCCGCCTCCCGCGTCAAATCGCCACGCGATCCTGGTCCCGCGCGAGCCTGGCCACCTCTGCACGCTCCCTCGGTCCGCGGACATCCTCTGTCGTCGCCGCGCCGACCTCCACTCGTTGTCCCGCCTTGCCGTCGTTGGCCCGCCTCTGCCTACGAACAACGCATCCGCATCGTCCGACTATGAGCAGCACCGACCCCGCCTCCAGCTTCATCGCCCATGTTCCCTGCTTCCCGAGGCAGAGCTCGCCTTGAGGTTGTCGTGTGTCGCCAAAGGACATGGCACCCTGCCCCTGTCCCTGTTCGTTGCTATGTGTTCTCTTTTATCTGTACCTCACCCGAGTGAATTTGTTTTGCCTTCAGTTTCATTCCAGCAGAAGTGGGTCTACACCTTGGTCGTTTCTGTGGGTTGTCTGTCCATCCTCGTCCCATCTCCTGTCGAGCATGTTCGGAAAACCCTAGAGCGTCCAAAATAGGAAGTAGCCGGATACCGTCGACAAGAGCCTCACCAAGGCCTCTGATAAAATGGATCAACGCCAAGAACGACACTCGAAGGTGAACCCGAAGGACCGGAGACCCTGATCCATGGAATACGAAGGCCATCGTCCCGAAGACCGAACCCTGTCGAACCCCGAGACCCCAAGATCGTCTATACCCCGACGTGTGACCCCTATCCGAGACCCCTATTTTATAAGTGTCATCTATATAAATTGTTTCATATCAATTGACATGCTTGCATACATCTTTGTGTGGGTTGGGGGCCTTATGCCAATTCACTTCATAATTGAATATGGGGTCCATATACGGGCAAATCTAGTCTTATATTGGCCCCATTTAAATTTGTGTAGCGAACCGGTGCTATCTTTTGCCTTGTTAATGCAACATTTAAAATGTTGGGTATCTAAACAACATTAACATCTAATAAATTGTCGGGACTCCGGTTCCGCTTAATATTGCCTATTGCATCGCATCTTTGCCATGTCATACATTATACATGCATCATGCCCGATATTTTACCGTAGTATCAAATAGTGCATCCGGTGTTTCTTCTAGTGCTTTGCTTCTTCACGGATTAGGCCGATGAGATAATGCGAGTGTCGACCCGATCTTCGGATGAACCTTCGGCAATGTTTTCAGGCGAGCATTCTCCCCCTTTCTACCTATTTTACATTTCTAGTCTTTATTTCCTCCTGTTGATCTATTGCTATCTGTGTTGCGATGCTCTAGTTTTCGCACCCGTGGTATCCCTTGCAGCCTTATATTGCTTTGGACACATCCTATTACCTGTTGTTTGGTAGATAGTTGGACTTGCGTGTCGTAGTCGCTTGCTCAAGTATTGTTGCATGTCATCGAGTACCACAGTTGTTGGAGAAATGCCTTATGCTTTATGTTGGAGATGATCATGGCTTTAATTATCGTTTAATAACTAAAATTGAAGTAGGTAAATAATGCAGAGGCACAGGTGGGCAATAGATGTTATTTGGTTTTTAACCGTCCACTTGTGTCCCGTAGGACCCCGAGTACTTGATACATGTTCTTTGAATATTCGCACTATCCGCATGTGGGACCATGAATCCCCCTAGCCAGAGCTTGAGTCATATTTATTTCTTGGAGCCACAAAGTAGTTTGGGGCTTTATTACTATGCTGTACTTATGCCATGCTTTACTGCTTTATTTACGATTGCGCGTGGAGCGCCTGTACTGTTTTGGATCGTGGCACGATTACGCGATATCGACAAGCCTAGTCACACTTTTGGGTTCGCAATCGTTTACAGCCGTTCTCGCAAACCTCTGGGTCCGTCTCGGAGCCGTCCAACTTCGTAGCGGGTAGCTTGGTGGGGTGGCCCCCTGAAATTTATACGAATCTTGCAATTGCTCTATCGTGATGCCTCGTTGGGTTTTATTTGGTTTTTCTCAAGGTTGATCGTGTGTGTGTTTCTATTTGTGCCCCCCTACAGGGTAAAACTTTCTGAAAACCGTGTCCGCGGTTATGGACGACTTGGAGCACAGTATCTTGATTATAGACAACTATAACTAAAGTAGTGCTATAAATTTGACTTTATAATGACTACTAATCAACTTCACTATAATGGAATGGCTAAATAAAAGTGCCAACAATTGCTGGTTTGGGTTGTCACCTGTTACCATTGTATCTGACTAGTAAGTATTGCAACTACAACGAAATGACTAAATAAAAGTACCAACAACTGCTGGGTTTTGGGATGCCTCATGCTATGTGTATCTGACTAGTAAGTACTACAAAACTGCGCACTGCTTATTATATCAGGATGACCCATGCTATCTATATCTGACTAGTAATTGCCGCAACTATAACGGAATGAATAAAACTGCCAACTATGTGAGTTCCTCGGTTGACTTCCTCGTTTGGTATCGAGGGGGAAATACCGGGATGGGTATGCTTGGTGATAGTTTCAGTTTGGATCCGAATAGGTCTTTCTTATCCCTATCTGATAGCCTCCAGTTGTATTGAGTCTCTATAGGTTGTTTAGTGCATGTTGCGCTGCCGCTTTAGTCCACCATACCTATGTAGGCGAGGACCGCCGAATTCTAGTCTCGCTGCATCGCCTCGATCTTGGCCTTTTTTTCCTTTGCCCTTTGTCGGCACCCCTTTTGATTAAGGGTATTGAGATCGGCGTCGTTAGCGAGGTTATCCTTCCGCTTGGCTCGGGGTTATGGACGCCATTGGTTATTCTTCAGGGCTCTTAGCTCAATTTGCATATTTTCCGTACTCGGACGCTGTATCGTTTTCAAGGTGATTTGGATCTTTGTACTGTATATCTGTGTTCTTGACTCTTTGAGTCGTTGTTATATATATGTGTTTTGTGGGTTCCATCCTGGACTATTGTGTAATGATATTACTTCGTTTTCCACCTGCACGAAAGTGCCTGGTGGGTACCTTTGAATCATTTCTATGCGGGTTTGGCGAGAATTGCTAAGACTTGCATAGGGCCGATTCTGAGGGTGTTACACCCGTCCACTTCGTATCGATATGCCGCCATCATAGGGTTCTGCGCATTCCAGGTGCCAGCCACCTACTGGGCAACCAAGTCGGAATCTCCATAGGAAACTATGTGCTTGATGCCAATATCCTTGGCTACACGTAGTCCGTGAATGAGTGCTTCATACTCCGCCATGTTGTTTGTAGCCTCGAAGTGGATCTGCAAAACATAGTGTAGCTTGTCTCATGTCGGTGACTGTAGCAATACACCAGCCCGCGAGCCGTTGAGCAGCTTTGATCCGTCAAAGTGCATCACCCAATATTCTGGTTCCGGCAACGGAGTAGCATTTGGCATCTCCATCCAATCTGCAACAAAATCCGCCAAGGCTTGCGACTTGATAGCGTCGCGTCTGTTGTAGGTGATCTCGAAGGCGGCAAGTTCAATGCCCCACTTCGCCACCCTTCTTGTGGCGTCGCTGTTGTTAATGATGTCGGACAGTGGAGTCTTGCTCACCACTTTGATTGGGTGTTCCTGAAAGTAATGCCTCAGCTTCCGAGAAGCAAGGAATACTCCATAAGCTATCTTCTGGTAGTGCTGGTAACGCTGCTTGGACTCTGTCAAGACCTCGCTTACGTAGTAAACTGGTCGTTGAACTCCGTGCTCATAGCCAGGTTCCTTCTGCTCTACCACGACGACGACGCTGATTACGCGGTTGGTTGCCGCCATGTATACTAACAGGGGCTCTCCAGGCTCGGGTGCTGCAATGATGGGCGATGAGGAAAGAGTTTACTTGAGCCGCTTCAATGCTGCATCTGCTTCGTCCGTCCACGTGAATTTGTCCGCCTTCTTTAGCAACTTGTACAGCAGCAGAGCCTTCTCTCCAAGTCGGCTGACGAACCGACTAACTGCTGCAACATAACCTGTTAGTCATTTGATGTCCTTTAGGCATGTCGGACGGTTTATGTTTAAGATAGCCTTGATTTTCTCCGGGTTGACTTCGATTCCGTGCTGGGAAACGATGAATCCCAACAATTTGCCTCCTGGAACCCCGAAGACGCACTTCTTAGGGTTAAGCATCATGTTGTGTTTTCGGAGATTATCAAAGGTTTCTTTCAAGTTGGAGATTAAGTCATTTGACTTTTTAGACATCACCGCAATGTCGTCCACATAGGCGTGAACGTTCCGACCAATTTGGTCGTGAAGGCAATATTACATTGTCCGCTGGTACGTAGCACCTGCGTTTTTCAGCCCAAAGGGCATCGTAACAGCAAAACGTGCCGTATGGGGTAGTGAGCGAAGTGGCCAATTGGTCCGACTTCCTCATCTTGATCTGGTGGTATCCTGAGTATGCATCGAGAAAACACAAAAGTTCCAAGCTAGCCGTCGAGTCAATGACTTGGTCAATGCGAGGCAAAGCAAACGGGTCCTTGGGACATGCTTTGTTCAAGCCGGTGTAATCATCGCACATTCTTAATTCATTGGTTCCCTTTTTTGGGGACAAGTACATGATTGGACACCCATTGGGTGTGAAGGACTTCTCAGATAAATCTAGCCTTAAGTAACCTAGCTATCTCTTTGCCAATGGCGCGTCTCTTCTCATCTCCAAAGCGTTGTAGAGGTTATTTCACTGGTTTGGATTTTGGATCAATGTTTAAGCTGTGCTTGGCAAGTTCCCTAGGTGACGAGGTTTAATCTCGCCAATGCCCATTGTTATGGACTTGGGTTTTGGAGAAGATGGGGATGCTGGAGATCGTGGAACGGTTAACAGACAAGCAACCAGGGGACACGAGATTTACCTGTGTTCAGCCCCGGAGGGAAAACCCTACTCGCTTGGCTGCTCTTGATTACGGAACCGAAGGTTCTGGTGCAGATTCGATCTGGCGTGAGGTGCGTATGCGAGAGTATGAGTCGACAGATCTAGGACGTGCCCTCCTGGACTTTATATAGACTTAGGCAGGTCCCGGGCATAGTCCTAGTCGGTTACAAGTTCTAGGGTTTTACCCCTTTAAATTTCCTATCTAGGCTAGTCTTGCTCTCCAAGGATCCGAAGGCGTCATGGGCCTTGGCCACCCGAAAATCTTCATGGGCCAGCGTATGTCTGCTGTGAGCCTTCCTTGGGCTGGACCAGGTATGCTGAAGTCACGTACCCATAGGGTATAAACATGTTAGTAGCCCCCGAGTGATCAGTCGAATCGTAGATTCGGCTGAGGACTCTCCAATCCTTCGGGTGCAACTAGGTGTTAACAATATATGTGTGTAGGGATTGTTGATACATGTGCCCGACTCGCCTGACGGATCAGGGTCAATTAACTGTCTTAGGACGAAACAACATGATCTTCATCAGGTTCGAGTCCCTTAACTTGAACCCGGAACATGTGCTGGCGTAATTCGACTCAGGCCGCGGAGGACTTACAGGAGCGGAATTCCAGTGTTTTTAATTGCTGTACCCAACGCGTCCGTCGGGATTTTTCATCACGCATGTTGGCATGGATTTATACTAGCAGAGCGCAGTCGTGTACGTTTCCAGGCCATCAGATGATATCTGCAGGTCTTATCTTTGCGTCCCAGACGCAGCATCCGAACATTTGTCACCACGGAGGTGCTTCGGGTGGCCAAGGAGATTGTCGCTCACTCAGCGTTTTATTGGGGCAGAGTTGCCAAAAAGTTTTTGCGTCGATCCGAAGATCACGATCGAAGATTTCATAGGGCGCGACGGCCTATGGGAGTAACCCGAGTGTCTGCTCGAGTCGAGACTCGGCAGACTTTAGTTCGTGCATTGTTCAGTTGTTAAGTCCGTAGGACACGAAAATTCGGATGCTTAAATTCATCCTCCCTATGGAGTAGCCCCGAGTCCGTAGTGGAGTCATAGACTGACGAGGACTCAAGAAATACTTTGTCTTTATTCATCTTCCGGGTGCGCGCCATCCCCGATAGGAGTAGCCCCCGAGTATTTAGTCGAATCGAAGATTCGAGTGAGTACTCTTAGCTGTGGAGCCGAAGAATTGTAGTTGGTGCTAGTATAGCTTTTGATGACATGAGTGCTGACGATCAATGACCTCAAGCGTCTGCTACGCCAGAGATGACTTGACTGGACGAACGTGGGTCCTACTTGCTGACTTTGAATTGACCGGTCACGCACGGTGTGGAGATAATTACGGTGTCTCCTCGATTTCCGCGCTTAGTGGACGGCGTGGTAACGACGGTTCGTTGTGATGTTGACACGTGTACGGTCAGATCTGCCATTGGCGTTAGGTCTTCTGGATGGACGGCTGTCGTGTGTCGTCTTCGATGTTATAATCATTGGGGAAATCTGCGGTTTGTTTTCACCGCATCAGTTCTTGTTTCCACTGCTTCCTTGTGCTCTAGCGATTCTTGCTGCGCGCTGGGATTTCCTTCCATATTTCCGTTATTGTTTCTGCATTTTCACCGCCGGCGCCGCCGTAGCTCCATGGGGAAACCGAAGAAATCGTCATCTGCGGTTGGGACCAGCGCCGCCGGAGGAAAAAAGGGCACCACCGCTACCTGTGTCACCGATGGCGGCTGGCGGCGATCAGAGACGCGGGAGAGCGATCTCCGTAAGCTTCGCGAGCGGGGCCTGATCCCGCAGGATAGGGAGGTTGTCAAACTCCCTGGCAATGAGGTAATCCCCCGTCCCCCATCTGGGTATCGGGTTATGTTTCTCGCCTTCGTTTTGCGTGGGTTTTCTTTTCCAGTCCACGACTTCCTCCGTGGACTGCTCTTCTTCTATGGGATTCAGCTTCATCATCTGTCTCCCAATTCTCTTCTCCACATTGCATGTTTTATCACTTTTTGCGAGTGCTGGCTTGGCATTGAGCCGCACTTTGGCCTCTTCAGGAAGCTCTATTCCGTGAAGAGGCAATCTAGTTCGGATGGTGTGTATCCCATTGGGGGTTTCATCATCTCCCTTAGTCCCAATCTGCTCTTCTTTTCATTTTCCATGTCCGAATCTTTCCAGTACTGGCGGAGGCGATGGTTTTATATTCGCGACTCTGTAGTGCCCGGGCAAGATTTTGGTCTTGTTCCCTTTGACCCCTCCCAAATGATTGAGCGGAAAAGGTCTTGGAAAAACCAAATCTTGGACGGTGAGGTGGCGGAGATAGAGGCCCTTTACCGTCGGGTGGAGGATCTCCAGATGATTCCGGAGAAGGAGGTGAACGGCGTGGACATCATCCGGACTTTTCTTGAGCGTCGGGTGCAGCCTCTCCAAGCGAGGGCGCACCCGATGTTTCTTTATTCTGGGTGCCGTGATCCGACGAGGGTTTCGACTGAGAAAATGTCCGAGAGGGATCTTGACAGGGCCCTTCGCACGCTGCTGAAGTTCAAAGCCGGAGAAGAAATCCCGGGGAGGTCGCTAACTCCTCCAATTTCTTCGACGTTGGCCGTACCGCAGGTGTAGATTTGTGCACGTAGTGCTTTTTGTCGGCTGTGTATTTATTTCCTTTGTTTGCTAACAAAGTTCCTTCTGATTTTGCAGAGCTTCAAAGTGCCGGGCATGGTACCGCCATTGCCCTAAAGGTATCCGAATGCCCTGGATAATGAAGTGGTTGATTCCGTGTCCGAGCTTCCGTCGGCGCGATCTCCGGAGGAGGATGCCGACGAGTCGAGTGAGGACCATACGCGAAAATGGTCACGGAGCTCCAGCGAGTCTTCGGATGCCTCGACTCCTCCAACTCCCAGAAACCCTCTGGGCCTTGAGCGTCATAGTGACGGTCATGGGGGTTCTATTTCTCCCATTCCTGCCATTAATGTGTGGGCTGTAGCGCTGCACCCACCAGCGAAGCGGAAGAAGGAAGAGAAAAAGGAGGAGAATAAGTAAGAAAAGAAGGAGGAGAAGAGAGTCCGAAGGACTCCTCCTGTCTTTGACCTGAGCTCACTGGGCTCGTAAGTTTCTTGTTGTACTATTGTCCTTTTTCCGTCATGATTGTTGCGCTTGTGCTGATTAGTTCGTATGCAGGCATTCTTCCCACGATTCCTCTAGTGGTGGTGCGCGGGAGATGATGGGGGAGTCGAAAATTGCGTCTCCTCCTCCTCAGACGGTGGCGACTTCGGGTGGCGCGGCTCCGGATCCTCCTGTGCAGGAGGTGCAGGTGGTTGCGCCTCAGAATTTCGCAGGTGGTCCTTCGGAGTCGCCATCAGAGCATGTAAGTTCCTCTGCTTCATGCCACGGGGGAAGCCCCCGAGTGTCTTCGTGTACGAATGTTGTTTTTACTCCTTTGTGTTGGGCATAGCCCCCAAGTCCTTCTCTTACTGCTATTTCTTTTTCTTCAGCCTTTTGTGCAGGAGGCCAAGCGGCTGGTGCAGGAGCGCTTGGCGCTGGAAGCGAACCTTCGGCAGCTTCAAGGTACCTATCTGCCTTTTGGCGCCTCTCTTATTTATCCTGGTCCTATTTTTTGACACTTGCTTGTCTTGAATGCAGAGGAGCATAACGATTCTCTCCGTGAGGTCGACGCTCTCAAGAAGAGCCTTGGTCAATCGGAGCAGAAAACCGAAGCCGCCGTTGGCGCGAAGGAATGCCTCGAGCTAGAGCTGACTAAGGTAGCCGAAGCAAAAGAGCGTCTGCAGCAGGAGGCCGCGGACCGTGAGGAGCAGCTGGCCACTGTTGCGGTTGCGCGCGCGAGAGAGAGAGGTGGCGGCGAAGCTCATGGCTGCTGCCAAGGCTATTTCGGGTGAGTGATAGTTTTGTACTTGTTTCTTCATGCCTCGTGTCTTCTTCTGTGCTGCTTTTATTCATGTCTTCCTTCTTATGTTTTGTCTCATATGCCGCAGGCATCGAGTTCGACCGCGGTGCTCTAGAGCATGGGAGTGCTCTAGATGATGCTGTTGTGGCGGTCGAAGACCGTTGCAGCACCGTCGTCAACTCCCTTGCCAAGGCGAAAGAGGTCCTTGGTCGCTTCTACAAGGAGCTTGTCCCGAAGGGCGCGACCCTTGATGATGTGGATGCTCTGGCGGAGGCTCTATCAGCCGAAGCGCTTGCGACGTACAAGAGCAATCAGAAGGGCATCGGCGCGTCCGTCGGGCTGGCGATGGCCCTGGCGGCTAGAGCGGAGCTGGATCTGCCCTAGATCACCTCTAAGATGCCGACGACTGCAGATGGATCCGAGGTAGCCTTTGCTGCCTACTCTGCTCGCTGCAAGCGATATGGGCCCAAGCTAATTGATTTGCTGTCGGAGTATGCACTGCGGCAGCAGGGCAGGGCCAAAGCTAGGCAGTCTGGCTCCGAGGCGAATCAGGGTGCCGCATCTTAGGCATTGTAGACGTAGGGTAGTTTGTAGTCTACTTTTGTTGTAAATATCTTGAAGAACACCATCCTTGTGCCACGTAGTGGCCTTATATGTTTAATGAATTCTTCTGAGTTGTGCTCTGTCATTGTCTGAATATCTATGTTCCTTTCTTTTTCTGCTGCTATAGGTTCCTTCGGGTGCTGACCCTGTTGACACCCCGTCCGCAGTGCCGCTGCGACCATCTTTGGATGATTCCTCGCAACTCACTTTTCTTCGGGATCGTGTGCGTAGTCTGGAGAGGGAGTTGCTCGGGGTACGCGATCATGCCGATGTTTGGAAGTACAAGGAGGATCGTGGTGCAGCCAGAGATGAGTACTTGATGGCGAAGCTCGTTCGGCTGTCCGAGCAGCTGCAATGTAAGTTGTTCTTTGGTTCGAGCTGTAGCTCAGTTCTTCGGGTGGTCCTGCTGGCCTTACTCTTATTTTGTGCGATTGTCGCAGGTGCGAATCTTGCTCCGAGGGAAGAAAAGGAGCGTGCCGCTGTTCGGGTCAATTGCTTGACTCAACAGGACATGGAGGCCGGTGGCTTCTTCTGGATGGATCGTGATCGCGCCATGGTTCTGGCGACGGTGCAGGATCGTGTTCATCAAGTTTCGCGGGTGCTCCGCCAAGTGCAGACATCGCTTGCCTCGGTGCTGCACGTCATGTTCCCTTTGGATGTCGTGCCGACAAGCCTTGCGGGTCTTCTGTCGAAGTTTCGGAACGTAAGCAATGTCAAGCAGTTGGTGCGGCAGCAGCTTGTCGCGGGAGTGAAGGCTGCTTTGTCTCTTGTGAGGCTACACCGGCCTGACGTGGATTTGGCATTGTCATTGGCCACCTCTTCGCCCTGATGGTGGCGAGTGGGACATGCGCCCGCATTACGCGGCTGTAAGGCAGTATGCCGAACAGGTCATAGATTTGTTTGAGCAGCGTGCTCAGGTTTTTCTTCAGAATAGGTAGAACCTGAAAAAAGAGATAGATGTAAAACTTGTATATTTCGGCTGTGCGTGTTGTGCCCTTTGTTGTAAAGGTTTGTTTGTTGTGAGCACGCAGTGCTTTGATTGAGTACGTGTCCTTTTCGTTTGCCTGACGTTGTCAGCTACTCAGGTGTACACATTTGATCCTCAGTCGATGAAATCGTGAGGTGGGGGGAGCCCCCGAGTGCGTTTGTAGCATGTAGTAAAGTTGTGAAAATAGTGAACTGAAGTTTTGGGGCGAGACACTTAGCTTTATTTATATCGTAATGGAGGAGGTACATTGTTCGGCTGAGTAGCCTTGGCTGAAAGCCTTATTGAAAGTAAAGGGGTAGGTAGCTAGGGATAGAATCGTCGCAGGTGCGCGATGTTCCATGGGTAGGAGTATGCGACTCCAGACTCCACGTGCTTGAGGCGATAGGCGCCACCTGGGATAGCTTCGGTGATGACGTAGGGTCCTTCCCATGGTGACTCGAATTTATTCGGTCGCTTTTTCTTGAGTCGTAGGACGAGGTCTCCTTCGACGAAGGACCTTGGGCGCAGCCGGCGGCTGTGGTAGTTGCGGAGACTCTGCTGGTACACCGCTGATCGAGCTGCTGCTATGTCCCGTGCTTCGTCGAGTGTGTCGACGGCATCTTCGAGTGCAGCCGTGGATTCGGCTTCACTGTAAGCGACGGCCCGTGGGGCCTGGTAGCGTACTTTGGCTGGTAGCACGGCCTCGGCTCCGTGTACCATGAAGAACGGTGTGTAGCTGGTGGAGCTGTTTGGCGTAGTTCGTAAGCTCCACAGGACGGATGGTATCTCTTTCGTCCAGTTTCTAGCTTTTTGTTCGAGTGAACTCATGAGGCGCTTCTTGATGCCGGCGCCGATTAGGCCATTGGCCTTTTCCACTTGCCCGTTCGTTTGCGGGTGTGCCACTGATGCGTACGTGATGTTGATCCCAAGGCCTTCGCATAAGTCCTGGAATTCTTCGGAGATGAAGTTCGATCCGTTGTCGGTGATGATGCTGTGCGGTACGGTGAACCTGTAGACAATGGAATCGAAGAACTTGACGGCAGTTTTGCCTTTCTGGTTGGTGACCGGCATGGCCTCGATCCACTTGGTGAATTTGTCGACTGCAACCAGGAGGAAGACGTGTCCCCCTTTCGAGGATTTTGGCAGTTTGCCGATCATGTCGAGGCCCCATTGAGCAAAAGTCCAGGCTATGGGTATGGGTCTGAGCTCGGACCCAGGTGCGTACGGTTTGTCGGCGAACCGTTGGCATCCGTTGCATCTTCGGACGATGTCCTTTGCGTCGCTCATGGCCGTTGGCCAGTAGAATCCTCCTCGTAGAGCTTTGGCGACAAGGGAGCGGCTGCCTGCGTGGTGGCCGCAGATGCCCTCATGGATGTCTTGGAGTATGGCTTTGCCATCGTCGATGGTGACGCACCGTTGTAGTACACCCGTGATGTTGCGCTTGTACAGCTCGCCGTTGATGATGGTGAAGGCTTTTGACCGACGAGATATGCGCCGGGCATCTGTCGGGCTGTCAGGCAGTTCTCCATTTAACAAGAACTGGAGGTATGGGCGCGTCCATGTTTCTTCGACTGCCATGACCTGCATTAGGTTGACCATGGCTACCTCTGTGTCCAGTTTTTCGGGTCCTTCGTGTCCTTCGGGTAGCGTAGCTCCCGAGTGTTCTGCATCTTCGGGTGATCCCTTGGGGAATTTCCGCTTGATCGATGGCACACAGATCTGTTCGAGGAACACACCTGGTGGCACCTTTGCGCAAGTGGAGCCGATGTTGGCGAGTCTATCGGCTTCCTCGTTGCTTTCTCTTCCAACGTGCCGAAGCTCGCAGCCGTCGAATTCTCCTTCGTGTGCATTGTAGAGCGCGCGATACGCGATCATGTTTTCGGCGTGTGCGTCGCACTCATTCATCGTCTGCTGGACGACGAGGTTGGAGTCACCGTAGATGACCAGGCGCGTTACGCCGCATATCTTTGCCATCCTCATGCCATGGACGAGGGCTTCATATTCGGCCTCGTTGTTGGAGGCTCTGAATTTCATCCGAAGAACGTACTTCATCTTGTCGCCTTGCGGGGAGGTCAGTATGACCCCTGCCCCTGCTCCGGCTTCACGCTTGGAGCCGTCAAAGTGCATTGTCCATGACTGCGACATATCTGGGGTGTCTGGCAGATGCAGCTCCATCCAATGTACGAGGAAATCCGGAAGGACTTGAGATTTGATTGCGTGTCGCTTCTCGTAGACGATGTCCAAGGGTGACAGCTCGATGCCCCACAGGGCCACCCGACTTGTGGCCTCTAGATTATTCGATCTTTGTTAGGGGTGCCTCGTTGGCGACCATCACTTGGTGCTCGGAAGTAATGGCTCACCGTCGAGCCGTCATGAACACGCCGTGAGGCTAACCACAGTAGTGAGGGTACCTCTGCTTTGTTGGTGTCAGTACCTCGCTGAGGTAGTAAATTGGGCGCTGGACCCCGTGGGTCTTGCCTTCTTCGGGTCGTTCGACCATGAGTACGGTGCTGACCACCTGGTGTGTGGCGGCTATGTACAGCAGCAGGGGCTCGCGCTCCTTTGGCGTAACCAAAATGGGCGAGGTGGAGAGGAGCCGCTTGAGGCTTTCGAATGCGTCGTTGGCTTCTGGTGTCCACTCGAACTTGTCTGACTTGCGCAGCAGCTGGTAGAATGGTAGGGCCTTCTCGCCCATGCGGCTGATGAACCTGCTTAGCGCTGCTACTCATCCTGCGAGCTGCTGGACGCCTTTGAGGTTTTTTGGCTTCTCCATCGTCATGATGGCTCTGATTTTCTTCGGGTTCGCCTCGATTCCTCGTTGAGAGATGAAGTACCCGAGCAGCTGACCCGATGGGACGCCGAAGGCGCACTTTTCGGGATTGAGCTTGATCCTGTAGCGATCAAGGTTGTCGAACGTCTCGCGGAGATCGTCGATAAGTGTCCTTGCATCCTTGGTTTTTATTACTATGTCGTCGACATAGACTTGGACGTTGCGACCGATCTGGTCCTTGAGGCAGGCCTGCATGCATCGCTGGTACGTGGCACCCGCATTCTTTAGCCCGAAGGGCATTGTGTTGTAACAGAATACTACGAACGGTGTGATAAACGCCGTTTTCTCCTGATCTTCGACCTTGAGTCGAATCTGGTTATAGCCTGAGTAGGCGTCGAGGAAGGAGAGTTTCTCGCAACCTGCAGTCGAATCGATGATCTGGTCGATCTGAGGAAGAGGGAAGTGGTCCTTTGGGCAATGCTTGTTTAGTGACGTGAAGTCCACGCACATCCGCAGGATGTCCGTGTCCTTCTATGGGACCATCACTGTGTTTGCGAGCCACTCGCTTTCCTTGATTTCCCTGATGAAGTCTGCAGCGAGTAGTCTATTGATTTCCTTGCCGATAGCTTAGGCTCGTGGCTCCGACAGTCTTCGGATGGACTGCTTGACTGGCTTGGTGTCTGGAAAGACATTGAGTGCGTTCTCGGCGAATTCCCTGGGAACTCCTGGCATGTCCGCAGGACACCAGGCGAAGATTTCCTAGCGCTCACGGAGGAATTCGATGAGCGCACCTTCCTATGCGGAGCTGAGGTCGCTGGCGATCAGGGCCGTCTTGGAGGCATCCGTCGGATGGACCTGTACTTTTTTGGTGTTGATGGTGGAGTCGAAGGACATGTCAGGTGCGTTCTGCCTTGTGACTGGGGGTACTCCGTTGTCCGTCACCTCGCGGAGCCTTACAAGCTCGTCTTGCATGCCGAAAGACTGGGAGATTTTGTTAAAATCCCTATCGCATTGGTCCGATTGGGTGAAGCTCCCGTGGACTGTGATGACGCCCCTCGGTCCTGGCATCTTGAGTAGGAGGTATGTGTAGTGTGGGACGGCCAGGAACCTTGCGAATGCTACACGCCCCAGGATGGCGTGGTATTGCGACGGCCAGTCCACCACTTCGAATTCGAGTCGCTCCTGCTGAAAGTTGTCCGGCTTCCCGAAGATGACGTCGAGCCCTATTTTGCCCAGGGGGAATATGCCCTTCCCTGGGACGATGTCGTGGAACGTTGTGTCTGATTGTTCCAGGCTGCATTGCGGGATCCGCATAGCTGCTAGAGTGCTTGCGAACATTAGGTTGATGCCGCTACCGCCGTCCATGAAGACGCGAGTCATCTCGAAGCCTCCGATCTGCGCCTCTAGCACTAGGGCAGCATGACCTGGGCGAGGGATCTGGCAAGGGTGATCCGCGCGAGTGAATGTGATGCAGGACTCCGATCCGCTGAGGTACTCAGGGATTGCAGGCGGAGTTGCTACGGCCAAGTTGATTTGTCGGGTGATTTTCTTCTGCACCCTATTTGTGGGGAGTCCCTTCTGGATCATATTTAGTGCTCCTTTTGGTGGGGGGTACCCGATCCCGGTGTTGTTCTGTATTTGCGTTGGTTGGTTTGGGACTCCAATAGGCGGCGCGGAGGAGCTCCGTGTGCTACTTCACTGGCGCAGTGTGTTTCGAACGCAGGATTGGGGCTTGTTGCCTCATCGCACCATGCTTCGCTGAGTTTACGAACTCGCGGTCCTTGAGCATGTGGCTGGCTTTCTTTTTGCCATCCTGTTTGTCGATGTAGAAGTGGATGGTGCATGGACGAAAGTTTTTGAATCTTTGAGGGTCCGTTTCGCGGTCATGGCGTTTCCACGATGCTTTGGTCGTCCATTGTCATGAAGTTTCCTCCGCGGTATCCTCCGCTGTTGCGGCTGTTGTCGTTGCAGCGGTCGGCGTAGCCGGCCGCGACCATGTCGGGTCCGTCGCGGTCCTCGTAGATGCGCGATCTCCTCTTGCTGCGGCGTTCCCGTCTTCGGCCGTAGTCGTCCTCTTCATCCGATTGTGCTCGGTGAATGCAATCTTCGCCGTCAGCCCACCTGTTGGCGATGTCCATGAGGTGGTCGAGTGTCTTGGGCTTGACGCGCCCAAGTTCCTCCTTGAAATCTTGGCGTTTGACGCCGTCTCTGAAGGCGTCGATGGCCCTCTCCTCGGAGATATGTGCTGCGGAGTTCTTGGTGGTAGACCAGCGTAATATGTACGAGCGAATAGATTCACCCGTTCTCTGAGTGCAGGCTCGCAACTCTTCGATTGAGGCGGGCCTCTTGCTGGTGCCCTTGAAATTTCGGATGAAGCTGTAAGCTAGCTCCTCCCAACTTCGGATGGACCCTGATGATAAGCTGCTGAGCCAGACCCGCGCCGCGCCTGTCAGCTGCAGTTGGAGGCATTGCATGGCGGTTTCTTTGTTACCGCCGTGCAGCTTGACGGATGACAGATGGTCGCTGAGCCAAGATTTTGGATCTTGCGTGCCGTTGAACTTCGGAGTATCCAAAGGAAGCTTGAAATTGCGTGGCATCTGTGTTCGCCGAACAGATCTACTGAAGCATCGAGCTCCGTAGAGTTCTCCTTCATCTTCATCCATCTCGGACTCGGACGAGCATGCGCGTTTGGCTCGTGCTTTGTCGATTTTGCGCTGTGTGAGCGCGTCTCTGGCGTCGTAGTCACGTTTATGGCGATGTGAGCTCTTCTTCCTTCGAGGAAGGTCGTGCTCCTCCTCCTCTTCGGATGAAGGGGTGGGGCTCCGATCGCGCCTGGCCGGGGCTTTCTTCTTCGGCTCCACAGGAGCGTCTTCGTGGAGCGCAGCTCCGACGAGTCCGAGTCCGGTGAGTGCGGACTTATGCATGGCTCGTTTCGGGTCCCCTTCCGGAGGTTGGTGGGCCGCGAGATACGCAGTGGCTGCCATGATCGCAGCTTGCGGTGTCTTCGGGATGACGTTGTCGTCGGCATCCATATCCATGAACGATGTGTGGAGAGTTCGGGTCACATCACGACGCTCCTTGGGATCCATGTTCTCCACCCATGGCGGTGCTTGTTTCCTGGTTTCCGTGCTTAGAGCCGGGTGCCATGGCGGAGAGCGCAGCTCGCCGCACGCTGAGGTCGCTTGCTTGCGTTTGTCGAGCGTCTCCTGCATCTTGACTTGCTTCTTGTGCTCCTCGATGAGGAGGTAGTGGTATGCCATCAGTAGGTCACGTGGGGAGTCCACATGCAGGACTATGTCGCCTGCGATGGCATGGCGTGCCTGGAACCATCCTTCTTTGCTAAGTTGGATGACGTGGCTGTTGTTTCCCCTTCGGGTGGGGGGACTGGCTTCTTCTGTTCCCGCCATTTCCGCCGTTTCTGTCCTGCGGGTTGGGGATCGTGTTGGGCGGCGGGTTAGGCGTTTGCTTCTCCTGGATGACTGCGGCGCATTGGTAGCGCTCGTAGATTTGTCCGCTGCTGCCGCAGCTTTTGGATCCGGAACCGTAGGTCCCTTCATCCGAAGGTGGATCGCACAGATCGGAGTTGCAGCTGTTGCTGTCGTAGAACTCATCTGTCGATGGTGATGTGCGCAGCACGGGGTGTGGAGCCCACGAGACGGTCCTAATTGATGGCACGGGCACCCGTTCAGGGAGGCGGAGGGTGCCAGTTTGTCCCACCTGGAAGCAGAAGCTCCCGAACAAAATTTCGAGTCCGTCGCCTACGGGCTCGAAATCCTTCATGGTGGCCGGTGAGTGGGCGGTGAAGTCGAAAGTGCCGAAGAGGATGTGATTCTCCATCGCCGCGGAGTTGTAGATCGATCGGGTCGGGACCGTCACGATCGCACAATCAGCAGCCCCGATCCCCACGGACGGCGCCAATTGATGAGGTTTAATCTCGTCAATGCCCATTGTTATGGACTTGGGTTTTGGAGAAGATGGGGATGCTGGAGATCGTGGAACGGTTAATAGACAAGCAACCAGGGGACACGAGATTTACCCAGGTTCAGGCCCCCGGAGGGAAAACCCTACTCCTGCTTGTCTTCTCTTGATTACGGCGGAACCGAAGGTTACATGGTGCGCAGATTCGATCTGGCGTGAGGTGCGTATGCGAGAGTATGAGTCGACAGATCTAGGACGTGCCCTCCTGGCCTTTATATAGACTTAGGCAGGTCCCGGGCATAGTCCTAGTCGGTTAAAAGTTCTAGGGTTTTACCCCTTTAAATTTCCTATCTAGGCTAGTCTTGCTCTCCAAGGATCCGAAGGCGTCATGGGCCTTGGCCACCCGAAAATCTTCATGGGCCAGCGTATGTCTACTGTGGGCCTTCCTTGGGCTGTACCAGGTATGCTGAAGTCACGTACCCGTAGGGTATAACCATGTCACTAGGTACACCTTTTATGTCGGCAGGTTGCCAGGCAAAGATGTCCCTATTATCATGGAGGAACTCGATGAGCGCGCTTTCCTATTTGGGATCCAGGTTCGTCCCAATGTCGGTGACCTTGGAGGCATCGCCTACCACAAGTTCCACCGGCTTGGTCTCAATGGCGGCCTTGATCGCAGGAGCGGAGTCGGAGATCTGCTTCTTCGACGCGGGCATCTCTGATTCATCAACCTTGCTCTGGATCTCTTTGAATTATTCGTTGTAGAGGACAACTTCCGCAACGGCTGCTTCATTGATCTCTAAGTCCCTTGCCTTGGTAAAGCTTCCGGATACGGTGATGACACCGTTTGGTCCGGGTATCTTGAGTTTGTTGTAGACGAAGCATGGCTTAACCATGAACGTGTGGAATATGTCGCGGCCGAATATGACGTGGTACACGCTCTTGAAAGGGACCACCTCAAAGGTCATGCGTTCTTGGCGGTAATTGTTAACATCACCAAAAGCGACCTGAAGTGTGATGCACCCAAGGGACCGAGCCTCCCGACCAGGAACTATGCCATGGAAGATGGTGTTGGTCCGCCTTAGGTTTGCCTCCATCAAGTTCATCTTCTGTAGTGTATCCAGGTACATGATGTTGATGCTGCTTCCACTATCCACCATGCACTTGGTGAACTCCACGCCGTCAATCAAGGGGTTGATGACCATGGTGTATTGGTTCTCCGTAGGAATAAGGTCTGGGTGGTCCGTCCTGTCCCAAGTTATTGGAACCTCCGACCAGCGTAGGTACTGGGGAACTGGGGGTAGGGTAGCCATCAGGATCCTCGGAGAGGTCTTTTGTTGTCGGACGGTGGGGGTACTAAGGAAAGTGTGGTAGACTGGTGCCTTCTTTGCGAAGGGGTTCTTGCCCTTGTCATCGCTCTTGGCGGCGTGCTTGGGATCAACGTCCTCGTCCATGTCACTTGAATCCTTGGATTCCTCCTCCTTCTTCTTCCCCTTGCCCTTCCCTCGCGGTCTGTTCTTCCGACTTTGCTTGTAGCCGGACTCAGGGTCTTCCTTGAGGTCGTTGACAAACTTGCAATGTCGATTGGTGTGAGTGGCTTTACCGTTGGCGTCGAGATGTACGAGGCACGACATATCGTGGTACTCTTTGTATGTTTGGGGAACATGGTGAGTTGCCGAGGTGGTTTCACTTCCTCGCTGCTGTCCCCGACCAGCTCCCCTTCCTCGGACACGTCGTCCGCCATCACCTCGTCCCGCAAAAGTCATAGCGACCATGTCGGTAGATTGCTTTTCTTCTGGAGCGGTTTTCCGCTTTGTACTGCTGTTCCTCCGAGCTTGAGTTGGAACGGCCGTTGCCGGCAAAGAGCCGCGAGCATCGTCGGTGGCGGCTGCGAACTCACTGGTCAACTGGACCATCTGATTTAAGTCAAGTTGGTGATTGTCCTGCAAGCGCTTCAGCTTATGTCGGAGCAACATGCCCCTTTCCAACCCATCGATGAAGGCGGTTATGGCAGTCTGAGCGTGCACTCCTATGCAGGAATTCTTCATGTCTAGCCAGCGGGAGAGGTAGGCGCGAGATGTCTTGTCTTTCTCTTGCATGCACCGCTGCAGATCGCCAACAGTGCAGGGACGCTTGTATGTACCCTCAAAGTTTTTGGTGAACGCTTCTTGCATGTCCAACCAATTGTAGATAGATTTCTCTGGCAAGTCGTCGATCCATTGACGGGTCGTGCCCTCCAACATTAACAGGAGGTACTTGACGGCGACGTTGGGGTTGCCACCGGCAATCTCCACCGCATTGCCGTCATCCTGCAACCATGTGGCTGGCTTGCCGGTGCTGTCATAGGGCTTGATGGTCTTGTCAACCCGGAAACCTTTGGGGTAAGCTCCGGACCGTATTGTAGGTCCAAAGCAACGTGGTCCTAGGTATGGTCCTTCCCGGGCCTCGTGGATCTTATCGATCCGCGAACATGCATCGTATAGCTCCGGGTTCTTCTTCTTGTCAACAGGGGATGGGCTGCGTGAACGACGCGGGCCTCCTCCACCATGGTGACTGCTTGGTGGTGACGGAGGCGGAGATGGCGGTGGGTTAGACTTTTTGTTGTTACCCTCCTGCGATGCCTCACGCCTGTCACGGTTGCTTGTCGGACGTGGATGGTCATGGTGTGACCTGCTCCTGTGTCCTTGGTTGCGCTCTCCGTCATGACGGGTCTGCTCCGTGTTGTCACGGATGACGATGCCAGACTGCTTTGGTGGGGGCATATCCGTATGATGGTGAGCCTTGTGATCTTCGCGGTGTCGGGGGGACCGGGGCGGTGGCGATGGGCAACGAGGTCGGGCCTTTTCTCCGCGGTCGGAGGATATGGGGATGGCATACTTCCTGTTGCGCGCATCCCTCCGTATTTGTTCTGATGAACCCGTCTGGGACCCGACATCAAGAGGATATTTGTCCCTTGGCGGCTTATACTGACTAGACTGGCAAAGCGCTGGGTCAGACTCAAGCCTCTGAGAGGTGGCCTTTTCCTGCTGCTTCACCGCCTTGGCCACTAGGTCATAGACTTGTTCCACTGCCTCGGGCGATCTATCCTGCTCCAGGAGGGTCTTGGCGACAACGAGGTTAAGGAGCGGGGTGGGCATCACCTGCTTGGCTTCATTATCAATGTATGGCTTAGCCTGTGCCAGCTTCGCGGGAGCCCATCCTAGGTTTCGCCGTACACCAGGATCATTGATGACGCGAGCCGGAACTTTCTTGGCCTTCTGTTGCTGCAGCAAAGTCTTGTACTCGGCCTCCATTGCTCTAGCTTTCTCTATGGACTTCTGCGTGTTGACCAGATCTCGATCTAGCTTAGCGCCTTGCTCCATGATGGCCTGCGGTTCCTCCAGCAGCTTCTGTCGCTTCTCGTCGAGCTGGGTCACGTTCCGGATATGAGAAACGGTCAGTGGTTCGACAAGGAGATTGCCGTACATCACTCTATCAGCCGAAGTGACTTGGGCCGCTGCAGACATAGATGCCGGAGGCGACAAGTTTGCGGTGTTGTTGTTGCTCGGGCCGGTGCCGAGTTCCTGCGGCTGCTGTACTGGGTTGGGCGGAGGAGGCATGACCTTTGCGCGATCATCGTCAGCAGCAATAAGTGGCCCCTTCCCCTTGTCCAGCGTGGTAGGCGGATCTCGTCCGGGTTGATCTTCATCCATCGCCGTCCCAATGGTGACGAACACCTCTCGAGATACAACGACGTTGTTGTCTTGCTCGTCGCGCGAGTATTCCTCCTCCATCTCCTGCATAACGGAGTCTAGCTCTTCTGGGCTGAAATCTATCTCCTCCGAATCTGCACTGAAGTCAGCATAAAGCGCGTCAATAACAGAGTCGAAGGGTGCCAGGACTTCCTCGATGACGGGCGGCGGAGGTGCGATGGCAGCAACGATGACTGGAGGTGGTGGCGCTGCTACGACGATGGTGGTCGGAGGCGGTGGTGGCGGTGACTGAATCGGAGGGGCTCCGTCAGCGAGCGAGAGCGTTGTCTGCCGCGTCAGCCTCCGTGTAGCCGTTGACGGTGTTCACCATGCCTTCGAAGGTAAGGAGACCTGCCACTTGCTGTCGTCTCAGAGAATGTCGGAGAAGCGTGCCCCGATCCAGTCCTTCCACGAAGTGATACATAGCATTATCATCGGGGTGGTGGGCCAGATCGGCTCGTATACGGAGCCACCTGGCCAGGTAGTCGCGGGGGGTTTTGTTGGAGATATTCCCTAGAGGCAATAATAAATGTAGTTATTATTATATCTTTGTGTTTATGATAAATGTTTACATTCATGCTATAATAGTATTAACAAGGAAACATTAATACTTGTGTGATTTGTAAACTTAATTTGAAGTCCCTAGTATAGCCTCTATACTTCACTAGCTTGTTGGTTGATTAATGATTGTGGTTTCCCTATCATGAACATTGAGATGTTATCAACAACAAGATCATATCGTTAGGAGAATGATATGGTGGACATACTCCTATAGATAAGCATAGCATAAAGATCAAGTCATTTCAATAGTTCAATTGCTATATGCTTTACGATACATAGTAACCTAATTCCTTCGACCATGAGATCATGCATATCACCTTTTGGATGGATGCTTTGATGACATCAAACACCACACCGTAATCGGTGGCTATAAAGGTGGCATTGAGTGTTCGGAAAGTATTGGTTGAAACACATGGATCAAGAGTGGGATTTGTTCATCCATATGACGGATAGATATACTGGGCCCTCTCGGTGGAATATCATCCAATTAGCTTGCAAGCATGTGACTGGTCACAAGGGATCACATATCACGAACGAGAAAAGAGTACTTATCGGTAACAAGGTTGAACTAGGTATGCAGATACCGAGCGATCATAACCTCGGATAAGTAAAATATCGTGAGACAAAGGGAAATTGGTATCGTATGTAAGTGGTTCATTCGATCAAAGTAATCGTAGAAATATGTAGCCATATGAATTTCAGATTCCTCTATTGGTTATTGGGAGAAGTGTCTCGATCATGTCCGCATAATTCACGAACCGTAGGGAGACACATAAGGATTGACGTTGTTTGAGTAGTTATGGTATTATGAGAAAGAGACCGAATGTTGTTCGAGTCTCGGATGGGATCCGGGATATCACGAGGTGATCCGGAATGGTCCGGAGAATAAGATTCATATAAGGAAAGTCCCGTTTGAGTTCGGGAATGATTAGGTGTTTTCATCGGAATGTTCTAGAAGGTTCGGATTGTCCGGCACTCAAGGGGAGGGTACATGAATGTGTCATTGAATGATTGCATCATGTACTAAGTGTTCTTGCTGTTCCAAAACTGAAAAGTCAAATTGCCGGTTTGAAAGTCAAACGGCTAAAACAGAAACCGTGGGAACAGGAAGCTGGGAACAGGAAGCTGTGGGAAACAAGCAAGAGGAGGTTGAAACCAACTTGGAGGAGGAGTTCCTCTCCTCCAAGCCGGGCCAGCCCTAGGCCGAGTTGGGAGGGACTCCCTCCCTCCTGGCCAAGCCCCTCCACCTATAAAAGGAGGCGGGGCCTCCTTGAGACACACAAGTTTCTACCTCTAATCTCCGGTTTAGAGCCGTTCTGGTTTAGAGCTTCTAATTGCTTTAGCTTGCGGTTTAGAGCCTTCTAATTGGTGTGTCTAATCTCTAGACCACTAATATCCCTCTCTCATACTCCACCATACTCGCTCCGGCTTAAAGCCTCATGGATTTCCCTCTACTTAGGTACCACGCCGTTGTCTTTGCGGAATCGCGAGGAGAGTGCTACAACCTCCACGCTTTGGAACAAGGGAGAGGAAGGTCTTCGTCAGTACCGAGCGATGTGACCGACTGCGGAAGCGCTGCCGGAACGCAGCGCCGGAAGGATCGTCTACACGATCTTGAGATCGGAAAGAGTACGACTACATCACCCACGAGAATCCGCTCTCGTTAAACACTTTGGAATCTTCGAGGGTAAGTTATTCCATCGACTCGTTGCTACAATCTAGTAGTTAGATCTTGGCTTGTTTGTTTGTATGCGATAGAAATTTTTTGTTTTCCATGCTACGAACCCCTACAGTGGTATCAGAGCCGTGTCTATATGTAGATCTGTTGCACGAGTAGAACACAAGGCGTTGATGATTTTATTGTCGATTGCTTTTTGTGTACTTTGCATCTTGCGACATGTTGGGATGAAGCGGCCCGGGCTAACCTTACATGACATCGTTCATGAGACTTGCTCCACGCTTAACATGCAACTTGTATTGCATAAGTGGCTTTGCGGGTGCCTGTTTCTCCTAGCATAGTTAAGATCCAATTTACAATGGGTGATCAACAATGCTAGTATCAATGTTGTGGTTCTTGTTCGTAAGTTAGAACGACACTTATTGAAAGCCCCAAACCACGTAAAATATGCAAAGAAAGTTGTGGCATCCCGCAAAACCACTACTAGAAAATCGCGTTGTTTTTGTGCATTGCATCGTCATCATCATGCATTGTGTGCATAAAACTATTTTCGCAAGCCCGTTTTGTTTTCTAAAATGCCCCCGTCTTTTATTCAAACGCCAACACCGGGTCTCCGGAATTATTTTTGTTGACGGCTATCGGGTTGCGAAAGCCGTGTTTTAAAATAAATAAAATATTTATTTATTTTTAGTGGGGCAGTCGAACGGGCCGATTGACCCGAACGACCACCCCCAGGATTTTAAATCGGTCCAACCAGTCCCACCCATAATCCTAAACCTACCAACTAAACTACCCACACCCAGTCTCCACCTCACCCGGACCAATCGCTTGTTGCCACCTCACCCATCCCCCTTCCCCTAGCCTATCCCCATCTGCCACTTGGCCTCCCTCTCTCTCTCTCTCTCCTTCCCACTCAACCACCCCACCTGCCAAAGACACACACAACCACGCCTTGCGCATAACTGACGCACCAGACGCCCCGACACCCCATGACGCCCGCCTGGGTCCCACCCCGCTCGTCCTTCCTCCTCCTCCCCCTTTCTTCTACCTCTAGCCGCGCGCGCGCCCCTCCCCCCCCGCAGCGAGTCTCCTCCCTCGCCGACTCTCTCCTCCGCCGCCTCGCCCCGGCTCGTCCTCCCACTTGGGACCCGGCGCCTCTTCCCCTCGAGCAGCCCGCCGTTGTCGGCCTGGTGGGCTTGCCCCACCGCCAGGCACGAACCGCCGGAGCCGCCCGCCTCCGTCGAGCCGAGCCTCCGCCTTCCGCAGACGCCTAACCGCGCGCCAAGACGCTGCTTCTCCTCCTCGACCGCCGCCCGCCACAGAACCCAGCGAAGCGCCGAGCCGCCCCCTTCCTCTCCTCCCGCCTCTCCGCAGTTCCCGTCGCCTCATGCAGCGCCTCCTCGACCCGCGGACCCAGCGTCCGGCCTGCTCCCAGCCCGGCGACCTCGAACCGCCTCCACCTCCCGCCGCCATTCGCTTATCGTCGCGGTCGCCGCCCTCGCTCGGCCCTTGCCCGCCGCGCTCGCCCACGCTGCTTGGCTCTGCACCACCTCGCCGTGCCGTCCGCCCGGCGTCCGGTCGGCGTCGCGTCTCGACCGACCGGGCGTGTGCGCGTTCGCTGGTATCCACCCCACGCTGCGCGCTCGCTGCGAGATCCTGCAGCGCGGCTGCGTGGCGGCGTCCTGAAGCCTCGAACCACACCCGGTGTTCCGCGTGGAGGCGGATGAACGCCATGCATAGTGGAGTTTGCGGTCGTTTGTTTTCCGCGACATCAAGTGTCACCATACCGTGAGTGCGGTCCTCCGAAGCATCTTCCGTGGCAAACCCTATCGGGATGTCGCCAAGATCTTCCAAGGACAGAGCGACACCAAGTTCTACCCCGACAAGTTGCTCAAGACCCTTGAACCCGCCACCCTCGAGACGTCAAGATCTTCCACCGGAGCCGAAGATCCGAAGCTCTTCTTCATAGAGCCAAGTACCTCAAGACCGTTCACGAAACCCCAAGATCATCAACGGCACCCGAGCTCGACACCGGCAACTAAGATGGCACCACAAGATCGTCGACAAGAAACCGCGAACCTGAACCGGAGATCTCCGTCACGGAACCCCAAGGCCTTGAGGAGGAGACGATGATATCGCCTCCACGGAACACTGAGTTCTCCATCAAGGACACCAGGACCGTCGACATGACCCAAAGACCGCGAATGCGACAAGACCTACCCCCTCTATCCGAGAACGATCCGTCGAACCTTGGACCCCGAGACCGAACCCCGGAACCCCAAGATCGTCGAAACCCCTAATGTGTGACCCTTTTTCCTCGATACCCTATTTTTTATAAATGATATCAAATTGTTGCATTAAATCATTCATCTCGCATGCATATCTGTGGTTTTGGGGGCCTTATGCCGATTCACCTAATAAGTAAATATGGGGCCCATATGCGGGCAAATCTAGCCTTATATTGGCCTCATTTAAATTTGTGTAGCGAACCCGGTGCTATCTTTTACCATGTTAAACAACATTTAATTGCGGGGTAGCTAAACAACATGAACCACCTAAATAATGTCGGGACCCCGGTTCCGCTTAATTTGACCTAATTGCGTCGCACTTTGCCATGCCATGCATCATACATGCATCATGCCGATCTTCTGCAGTTGTATTAAATAGTGCATCCGGTGTTTATTCTAGTGTCTTGCTTCTTCGCGGATAAGGCCGTTGAGTTGATGTGAGCTTCGCCCCGATCTTCGGATTGAACCTTCGACAATGTTTTCAGGCGAGCATCTCCCCCTTTCTGCCTATCTTACTTTTATAGTATTTATTCCCTCCTGTTGATCTATTGCTATCTGTGTTGCGATGCTCTAGTTTTCGTACCCGTGATATCCCCTGCAGCCTTATATTGCCTTGGACACATCCTATTACCTGTTGTATGGTAGATAGTTGGACTTGCGCGTCGTAGTCGCTTGCTCAATTGCTGTTGCGTGTCGTCCAGTGCCACAGTTGTTGATGTATTGCCGCATGTTGCTGTTGGAGATGATCATAGTTTTACTTATCGTTCACTTTAATTCCTGTTTAACAACTAAAATGGAAGTAAGCAGAGGCATCGGTGGGTGATAGAAAATATTTGGTTTCCGAACGCCCACTTGTGTCCCGTAGGACCCCGAGTACTTGATACCTGTTCCTTGTTTTATCGCGCTATCCACATCCGGGAGGTATATGGGACCCCCCTGAGCCAGAGCTTGATTCAGTCCTATTTCTTGGGGCCACAAACTAGTTTGAGGTTTTATTTACGATCCTGTACTTATGCCATGCTACTTTCTGTATTTAAATTGTGCGACAGATAGCACACTGTACTGTTTAGGATCGTGGCACGATTACGCGGTGTCGACAAGCCCAGTTTTGGGTTCCCAGTCGATCATAGCCGTCCCCACAACCTTGAGTCCGTCTCGAAGCTTGCTTACTTCGTTGCGGGTCTACTTTAAGGGGTGGCCCCCTGAAATATTTCTGAATCCTGTGATTGTTCAGTCGTGAAAGCCTCATTGGGTTTTGATTTGGTTTTTCCGAGGTTGATCGAGCGTGTGTTGCTATTGGTGCACCCCGGCCGGGTAAAACTTTCTGAAAGCCGTGTCCGCGGATATGGACGATTTGGAGCACAGTATCTCGATCATAGACAAGCATAACTAAAGTTTATTGCTCTAAATTTGACTCTATAATGACTAGTAATTAGCTTCACTATAATGGAATGGCTAATTAATACTGCCCACAACTGCTTGATTGGCGTGTCGCTTGCGACCATTGTACCTGACTAGTAAGTATTGCAACTACAACGGAATGGCTGAATAAAAGTACCAACAACTGGTGGGTTTTGGGATTATATCATGCTATCTGTATCTGATTAGTAACTGTTGCAACTACAACGGAATGAAGAACTAAAAGGGCCCACTGCTTATTTTATCAGGACAATTATCTATACCTGACTAGTAATTGCTGCAACGATAACTGAATAAATAAAACTGCCAACTGTGTGAGTTCCTCGGTTGACTTCCTCGTTTGGTCTCGAGGGGGAAACACCAGGATGGGTTTGCTTGATGGTAGTATCAGGTTGGATCCGAATAGGTCCTTCTTACCCCTCTCTGATTGCCTCCAGTCGTATCGAGTCTCTATAGGTTGTTTAGTGCATGTTGCCGCTGCCGCTTCAGTCCACCATACCTATGTAGGCGAGGACCGCCGAATTCTAGCCTCGCTGCATCGCCTCAAGATCGACGCCTCTTTCCTTTGCCTTTGTCGGCACCCTTTTGTTTAAGCAGGCTTTGGGATCGACGCGTTAGCAGGGTTACCCTTCCGGCTTGGCACGGGCAGGTTATGGACGCCATTGGTTATTCTTCGTGGCTCTTAGCCCCATTTGCATCTTGTCCGTAGCTGGACGCTCTATCGCTTTCAAGGTGATTTGGATCTTTGTATATTATATCGTATTCTTGACTCTTTGAGTCGTTATATATCTGCTCATGGGTCCCATCGAGGACTGTGTAATGTTATTACTTCGTTTTCCACCCGCACGAAAGTGCTGGTGGCACCTTTGAATCGTTTCTATGCGGGTTTGGCGAATTTTGCTCAAACTTGCATAGGTCCGATCGAGGGTGTTACAGTGGTATCGAGCTCAGCATTACGATACCCCACAAGTCCAAATCAGAGGATAACCTAGCTAACGGCCGAAGTAGAGTGTCAAAACTATTTTTTTAAAATCGGTTGGATAGTTCTGATTAGGTCTGATTTTACTCCTTACCCCTCTGCTATTTCCCTCTTACCTCTACGTGTTTTGAATCCGCTCTCTTCTCTTTCTTCGAGTCCAGGAATTCTCGTGGTTGGGTTTCCGTCGTACCTTCAGGGTTTCGTTTCCTCCTTTGGTAACGGTGATGCTACGTCCGGTGTTCCTGCTGCCGAGGAATCCTTCATCGGTATAACCATTCTTTGCTCCTTGTTTGTGCCTTCCGGTGTTTCCGACGCGACGACATCATCTACGCCGGATCCGATGCAGAGTCTGCATCATTCTTTGTTTCCGAACCTCGCTTGTCGAGATCTTCAGTCTAATTCCGAGAATGGTTGCACTCTTTTCCACTGATTGTGCGGAGTAATAGTTTGGGTGCGTGATGGATTGGCCCCCATGCCGACTACCCTTTCTATTCGCTTTTTTACATTGAAGTGGACGAGAAAGCATCGGTTCCCCCTTTCCACCGGAAGTTAGAGGTGGCTTTATCTGTGGATACCTCTACCTTCGCCCTTTTGTTTCCTGAGTGTTCTCTCGGCGATCACGGACAACGACCTCTTGTTAGTGGTGTCGCGAGGATCTACACGAAGCGAGAAGATTCAGATCACCGACCTTCTTTCCGGTACCATGAGGCGGATCTCGAGGGCGAGATCCCTTGTTAGTGGTGTCGAATTGTGGCATCCCGCAAAACCACTACTAGAAAATCGCGTTGTTTTTGTGCATTGCATCGTCATCATCATGCATTGTGTGCATAAAACTATTTTCGCAAGCCCGTTTTGTTTTCTAAAACGCCCCGTCTTTTATTCAAACGCCAACACCGGGTCTCCGGAATTATTTTTGTTGACGGCTATCGGGTTGCGAAAGCCGTGTTTTAAAATAAATAAAATATTTATTTATTTTTAGTGGGGCAGTCGAACGGGCCGATTGACCCGAACGACCACCCCCAGGATTTTAAATCGGTCCAACCAGTCCCACCCATAATCCTAAACCTACCAACTAAACTACCCACACCCAGTCTCCACCTCACCCGGACCAATCGCTTATTGCCACCTCACCCATCCCCCTTCCCCTAGCCTATCCCCATCTGCCACTTGGCCTCCCTCTCTCTCTCTCTCTCTCCCTTCCCCCCACTCAACCACCCCACCCTGCCAGCACACACACAACCACGCACGCACGCACGCAACACCGACGCACTCCAAAGACGCCCGACACCCCTGCATGCACGCCTTGGGTCCCACCCCCGCTCCCTTCCTCCTCCTCCCCTTTCTTCTACCTCTAGCCGCGCGCGCGCCCCTCCCACCCCGCAGCGAGTCTCCTCCCTCGCCGACTCTCTCCTCCGCCGCCTCGCCCCGGCTCGTCCTCCCCTGGGACCCGGCGCCTCTTCCTCGAGCCGCTGGCCATTGCCGGCCTGGTGGGCTCGTCCACCGCCGCCGGCACGAACCCGCCGGAGCCGCCCCGCCTCCGTCGAGCCGAGCCCTCCGCCTTCGCAGACGCTTCCCGCCGCGCCAGCACGCGTTCTCCTCCTCGACCGCCGCCTGCCAGCACTGGAACCCCAGCGAAGGCCGAGCCGCCCGACCCTTCCTCTCCCGCTCGGTCCTCTGCAAGTTCCCGGCGCCTCAGGCGCCTCCTCCTCGACCATGGACCCGCGTCCGCCTGCTCCCAGCCGGCGACCTCGAACCGCCCCACCTCTCAGCGCCGCGCTCGTCCGCCATCGTCGCGGTCGCCGCCCTTCCGCTGCCCTTGCCCGCGTCGGCCTCGCGCCGGCCCACGCCGTTTGGCTCCTGCACCACCTCGCCGTGCCGTCCTTCGCCCAGCGTCCAGTCGGCGTCGCGTCGCCTCTCGACCGACCGGCGTGTGCGTTAAGCTTGGCGATCCACCAAGACGCGTGCGCGCCAGCGCCTGCAAGATCCTCGGCAGACGGCTGCGTGGCCCTGAAGCCTCGAACCACACCCTGGTGTTCCGCGCGTGGAGGCCGGATGAACGCCATGCATAGTGGAGTTTGCAGGTCGTTTGTTTTCCGCGGACATCAAGTGTCACCATACCTGTGTGAGGGTCTGGTCCTCCGAAGCATCTTCCGTGGCAAACCCTATCGGGATGTCGCCAAGATCTTCCAAGGACAGAGCGACACCAAGTTCTACCCCGACAAGTTGCTCAAGACCCTTGAACCCGCCACCCTCGAGACGTCAAGATCTTCCACCGGAGCCGAAGATCCGAAGCTCTTCTTCATAGAGCGCCAAGTACCCCGAAGACCGTTTCCGCTGAAACCCCAAGATCATCAACGGCACCCGAGCTCGACACCGGCAACTAAGATGGCACCACAAGATCGTCGACAAGAAACCGCGAACCTGAACCGGAGATCTCTGTCACGGAACCCCAAGGCCTTGAGGAGGAGCCGATGATATCGCCTCCACGGAACACTGAGTTCTCCATCAAGGACACCAGGACCGTCGACATGACCCAAAGACCGCTAATGCGACAAGACCTACCCCCGCTATCCGAGAACGATCCGTCGAACCTTGGACCCCGAGACCGAACCCCGGAACCCCAAGATCGTCGAAACCCCTAATGTGTGACCCTTTTTCCTCGATACCCTATTTTTTATAAATGATATCAAATTGTTGCATTAAATCATTCATCTCGCATGCATATCTGTGGTTTTGGGGGCCTTATGCCGATTCACCTAATAAGTAAATATGGGGCCCATATGCGGGCAAATCTAGCCTTATATTGGCCTCATTTAAATTTGTGTAGCGAACCCGGTGCTATCTTTTACCATGTTAAACAACATTTAATTGCGGGGTAGCTAAACAACATGAACCACCTAAATAATGTCGGGACCCGCCCGCTTAATTTGACCTAATTGCGCAGACTTTGCCATGCCATGCATCATACATGCATCATGCCGATCTTCTGCAGTTGTATTAAATAGTGCTTTCGGTGTTTATTCTTGTGTCTTGCTTCTGCGCGGATAAGGCCGTTGAGTTGTTGTGAGCTTCGCCCCGATCTTCGGATTGAACCTTCGACAATGTTTTCAGGCGAGCATCTCCCCCTTTCTGCCTATCTTACTTTTATAGTATTTATTCCTCTGTTGATCTATTGCTATCGTGTTGCGATGCTCTAGTTTTCGTACCGTGATATCCCTGCAGCCTTATATTGCCTTGGACACATCCTATTACTGTTGTATGGTAGATAGTTGGACTTGCGTCGTAGTCGCTTGCTCAATTGTTGCGTGTCGTCGATGCCACGATTGTTGATGTATTGCCGCATGTTGTTGGAGATGATCATAGTTTTACTTATCGTTCACTTTAATTCCTGTTTAACAACTAAAATGGAAGTAAGCAGAGGCATCGGTGGGTGATAGAAAATATTTGGTTTCCGAATGCCCACTTGTGTCCCGTAGGACCCCGAGTACTTGATACCTGTTCCTTGTTTTATCGCGCTATCCACATCCGGGAGGTATATGGGACCCCCCTGAGCCAGAGCTTGATTCAGTCCTATTTCTTGGGGCCACAAACTAGTTTGAGGTTTTATTTACGATCCTGTACTTATGCCATGCTACTTTCTGTATTTAAATTGTGCGACAGATAGCACACTGTACTGTTTAGGATCGTGGCACGATTACGCGGTGTCGACAAGCCCAGTTTTGGGTTCCCAGTCGATCATAGCCGTCCCCACAACCTTGAGTCCGTCTCGAAGCTTGCTTACTTGCTATGGTCTACTTTAAGGGTGGCCTGAAATATTTCTGAATCTGTGATTGTTCAGTGAAAGCCTCATTGGGTTTTGATTTGGTTTTTCCGAGGTTGATCGAGCGTGTGTTGCTATTGGTGCACCCCGGCCGGGTAAAACTTTCTGAAAGCCATGTCCGCGGATATGGACGATTTGGAGCACAGTATCTCGATCATAGACAAGCATAACTAAAGTTTATTGCTCTAAATTTGACTTTATAATGACTAGTAATTAGCTTCACTATAATGGAATGGCTAATTAATACGCCCTAATCGCTTGTTTGGAGTGTCGCTTGCGACCATTGTACCTGACTAGTAAGTATTGCAACTACAACGGAATGGCTGAATAAAAGTACCAACAACTTCTGGGTTTTGGGTTTATATCATGCTATCTGTAACTGATTAGTAACTGTTGCAACTACAACGGAATGAAGAACTAAAAGGGCCCACTGCTTATTTTATCAGGACAATTATCTATACCTGACTAGTAATTGCTGCAACGATAACCGAATAAATAAAATTGCCAACGGTGTGAGTTCCTCGGTTGACTTCCTCGTTTGGTCTCGAGGGGGAAACACCAGGATGGGTTTGCTTGATGGTAGTATCAGGTTGGATCCGAATAGGTCCTTCTTACCCCTCTCTGATTGCCTCCAGTCGTATCGAGTCTCTATAGGTTGTTTAGTGCATGTTGCCGCTGCCGCTTCACCACCATACCTATGTAGGCGAGGACCGCGAATTCTAGCCTCGCCGCAGTCGGGCCTCAAGATCTTGACGCCTCTTTTCCTTTGCCCTTTGTCGGCACCCCTTTTGTTTAAGCAGCTTTGGGATCGACGCCGTTAGCGGTGGTTACCCTTCCGCTTGGCACGGCAGGGTTATGGACGCCATTGGTTATTCTTCAGGGCTCTTAGCCCCATTTGCATCTTGTCCGTAGCTGGACGCTCTATCGTTTCAAGGTGATTTGGATCTTTGTATATTATATCTGTATTCTTGACTCTTTGAGTCGCTGTTATATATATCTGTTCTGTGGGTCCCATCGAGGAATGTTGTGTAATGTTATTACTTCGTTTTCCACCCGCACGAAAGTGCCTGGTGGGCACCTTTGAATCGTTTCTATGCGGGTTTGGCAAATTTTGCTCAAACTTGCATAGGTCCGATTCTGAGGGTGTTACAAAAGTAGAGGCGTCTAACTTTTTTTGCAGGGGTGTGCAGTGATGTGATATGGCCATGATTGTGATTATATTTGATGTATGCAATGTTCCTTATTGTAAGTTGGCAACCGGCAGGAGCCATATGGTTGTCTTTAATTTATGTTAAGACCCACGTGTCTATTCAAAGTAGTTGTAATAGTTGAAGCCGGTGGACGACAACCATGATGAAGCGTCATTGACCTTGATGCAATGCCGGTGATGATGGAGATCATGTTCGTGCTTGAAGATGGAGATCGGAAGCACAAAGAAGAAAGGCCATATCATATCACATATTATGAATTGCATGTGATGTTAATCCTTTATGCATCTTGTATTGCTTAGTAGACGACGGTAGCATTATAAGATGATCCCTCATGCACATGAATTTCAAATCATAAGGTGTTCACCCTTAGTTATCACCGTTGCTAAATCTTGTTGTTTCGAAGCACCACATGATGATCGGGTGTGTTAGATTCTGCAAGTGTATACAACGTGAGCAAGCCAGATTTGCTCATGCAGAAACTAAGGTTTGATCTTGACAAGCCTAGCATGTACAGACATGGTCTCGGAACACGGATCACCGAAAGGTAAAGCATGAATCGTATAGTAGATATGATGAACATGACGATTGTTTGCCATTGAAACTATATCAACTCTCGTGATGATCGGTGTTGATGTAGTGGATTTGGTTCGTGTGATCACTAAAACAATGTGAGGGATGTTGTTTTGAGTGGGAGTTCACCTAGTTTAATTTCATTAATTAATTTGAACTCAATTTGTCATAAACTTAGTCTAAACTATTGCAAATATGTTGTAGATCAATGGCAGCCCCTACCATCAATTTTAATGCGTTCCTAGAGAAAGAAAAGTTGAAAAACAATGGAAGCAACTTCGGATTGGTTCCGCAATTTGAGGATTGTCCTCACATTGGTAATTTGACCTATGTCTTTGGATGCACATTGGGTGACCCACTGCGGTGATGCTTCCGATGAAGTAAAGAATGTTTACCTCGCTCGGAAGAATCGGTACTCCATAGTTCAAGGTGCTATCTTGTATGGTTTAGAATCGGAGCTTGAGAAAAGGTTTGAAGAGTCGGACCCATATGATATTGTCGAGGATCTCAAATTGATTTTTGAGACTCATGCGGCAATTGAAAGCTATGAGGCTTCGAAAAGTTCTTTAACGCAAGATGGAAGAGGGCAGCTCTCGGTGAGCATGTGCTTAAGATGTCCGGGCACGCAAACAAACTTCAAAGCTTGGGTATAGTGATTCCTAATGCTTTGGGGATTTACCGTCCTCGATCCTTGCCACCAAGTTCTGAGGAACTTTGTGATGAACTACAACATGCGTAACATGAACAAAGAGTTGCGTAACTGTTTGCTATGTTAAAGTCTGCAGAAGTGGAGATCAAGAAAGAGCACCAAGTGTTGATGGTCAATAAGATCACCAAACTCAAGAAAGGCAAGTCTAAGCAAAAGGGACACTTCAAGAAGGGTGGTAAGAAAGTTACCACGCCGGCGAAGAAAACCAAGGCTGGACCCAAGCCTGAAACTGAGTGCTTTTACTGCAAGGGAGAAGGTCACTAGAAGTGGAATTTCCCAAAGTACTTGGCGGATCTGAAGAACGGCAACATCAAGAAGAAAGGTATATCTGATATACATGTTATTTATGTGTATATCACTAGTACTCGTAGTAGTGCCTAGGTATTTGATACTGGTTCGGTTGCTCATATTTGTAACTCGAAACAGGTGCTGCAGAATAAATGGAAGCTAGCGAAGAACAAGGTGACGATGCACGTGGGAAACGGATCAAAGGTTGATGTGATCGCGGTCGGCACACTACCCCTTCATCTACCATCGGGATTAGTTTTATACTTAAATAATTGTTATTTAGTGCCTGCGTTGAGCATGAACATTATATCGGGATCTTGTTTATTGCGAGACGGTTACTTGTTTAAGTCAGAGAATAATGGTTGTTCGATTTATATGAGTAATATGTTTTATGCACATGCACCTTTGATAGATGGTCTATTCTTATTGAATCTCGATAGTGGAAATACACATATCAACAACACTGAGGCTAAACTTTTGAAATAAAGCGATAATTCGACCTATATGTGGCACTGTCGTCTTGGTCACATTGGAGTGAAGCGTATGAAGAAACTCTATTCCGATGGACTTCTTGAATAACTTGATTTTAAATCACTTGAAAGATGCGAAGCATGTCTGATGGGAAAAATGACTAAGACTCCATTTTCTGGTATGATGGAGCGAGCTACGGACTTATTGGAAATCATACATACCGATGTGTGTGGTCCAATGAGTGTAGCATCGCGCGGTGGTTATCGTTATGTTCTTACCTTCACGGATGACTTGAGTAGATATGGGTATATCTATTTCATGAAACATAAGTCCGAAACTTTCGAGAAGTTTAAGGAGTTTCAAAGTGAGGTAGAGAATCAACGTAACAAGAAGATTAAATTTCTACGTTCTGATCATGGAGGTGAATATCTAAGTTACGAGTTTGGCGAGCATTTAAAGAAGTGCGGAATACTTTCACAATTGACACTGCCGGGAACACCACAGCGTAATGGTGTGTCCGAACGTCAGAATCGAACTCTCTTAGATATGGTTCGTTCTATGATGTCACTTATGATTTACCGCTATCATTTTGGGGTTATGCATTAGAAACAATGCATTCACTTTAAATAGGGCACCATCTAAATCCGTTGAAACGACACCGTATGAATTATGGTTTGGCAAGAAACCTAAATTGTCGCTCCTTAAAGTTTGGGGACGATGAAGAAGTAAAAAAAAAATGTACAGACAAGCTTGAACAAAAAGAAAAAAAAATCTTCATAGGATACCCAAAGGAAACTATTGGGTATACCTTCTATCATAGATCCGAAGGCAAAATCTTCGTTGCCAAGAATGGATCCTTTCTAGAGAAGGAATTTCTCTCGAAAGAAGTGACTGGAAGGAAAGTAGAACTCGACGAGGTTGTCTAACCTTCTCTCGAAATTGCGAGTAGCATAGCACCAGAAGAAGTTCCTGTGGTGCCTGTAACAATTAGAGAGGAAGCTAATGATGATGATCATGAAACTTCGGTTGAAGTTGCTACAGAGCCTCGGAGGTCAATAAGAACTCGTACCACTCCAGATTGGTATGATCCCGTTATGAATGTCATGTTGGTGGACAACACCGATGACCCCGAGACATATGAGGAAGCAATGATGAGCCCAGATTCCAATAAATGGCAAGAAGCCATGAAATCCGAGATTGGATCCATGTACGAAAACCAAGTATGGACTTTGGTGGACTTACCGGATGGCGGAAGGTCGAGAACAAATGGATTTTCAAGAAGAAAGCAGATCTCGATGGTAATGTTATCGTTTATAAAGCTCGACTTGTCGCAAAAGGGTTTCGACAAATTCAAGGAGTTGACTACGATGGGACTTTCTCACCAAGCGAAGCTAAAGTCTGTGAGGATTATGTTAGCAATCGCTGCATATTATGATTATGAGATATGGCAGATGGATGTCAAAACAGCATTCCTCAATGGAGATATTGATGAAGAGTTGTATATGATGCAACCCAAAGGTTTTGTCGATCCTAAAGATGCTAACAAGGTATGCAAACTTCAACGGTCCATCTATGGATTGAAGCAAGCATCCCGAAGTTGGAATCAACGTTTTGATAAGGTAATCAAAAGTTTTGGTTTTATACAAACTTATGGAGAAGCTTGTATTTACAAGAAAGTGAATGGGATCTCTGTAGCATTCTTAATACTATATGTGGATGACATATTGTTGATTGGGAATGATGTAGACCTTCTTAATAGTGTCAAAGAATATTTGAATAATAGTTTTTCAATGAAGGATCTTGGCGAAGCAGCTTACATATTAGGCATAAAGATTTATAGAGATAGATCGAAACGCCAAATATCATTGTCACAGAGTACATATTTGGACAAAAGTTCTAAAGAGGTTTGGAATGGAAGAAAGCAAGAAAGGGTTCTTGCCCATGTTGCCCAATACGACCTTGAGTAAAACTCAAAGTCCGACATCGGCAGAAGATAGAGAAAGGATGAGTAAGACTCCCTATGCCTCAGCCATAGGATCTCTAATGTATGCCATGCTATGTACTAGACCCGACATTGCATATGTTGTTAGTTTAACTAGCAGATATCAAAGTGATCCAGGAGTGGATCATTGGACAATGATCAAAAACATCCTTAAGTACTTGAGAAGAACTAAGGATATGGTTCTTTCTTATGGAGGTGATGAACAGCTCGTTGTTACACCGATGCTAGTTGGAACACCGATCCGGATGATTCTAAATTACCATCCGGATACGTATTTATTTTGAATGGTGCAGCGATTAATGGAGGAGTGCAAAACAAAGCGTTGTGGCGAGATCTTCAATGAATCGGAATACATGGTCGCTTGGAGGCTTCACAAGAAGCGATATGGATGAAAGAGTTCATTACAGAGTGGGTGTGGTTCCTAGTGCCTGGACCCAATGTCTATCTCTTGTGATAACATGGGAGCCATAGCCAATGCGCAAGAACCAAGGTCACACAAGAAGTCAAGCATATCATCAAGCTGCGTTTTCACGCTATTCGAGAACATATCCAGGATGGGGATATAAATATTTTCAAAGTACACACAGATCTGAATGTGGCGGATCCGTTGACTAAACCTCTCCCGAGGGCAAAACATGACCAACACCAAACTGCCATGGGTGTTCGGTATATTACCATGTAATCTAGATTAGATGATTCTAGTGCAAGTGGGAGACTGTTGGAGATATGCCCTAGAGGCAATAATAAATGTAGTTATTATTATATCTTTGTGTTTATGATAAATGTTTACATTCATGCTATAATAGTATTAACAAGGAAACATTAATACTTGTGTGATTTGTAAACTTAATTTGAAGTCCCTAGTATAGCCTCTATACTTCACTAGCTTGTTGGTTGATTAATGATTGTGGTTTCCCTATCATGAACATTGAGATGTTATCAACAACAAGATCATATCGTTAGGAGAATGATATGGTGGACATACTCCTATAGATAAGCATAGCATAAAGATCAAGTCATTTCAATAGTTCAATTGCTATATGCTTTCTGATACATAGTAACCTAATTCCTTCGACCATGAGATCATGCATATCACCTTTACCGGATGGATGCTTTGATGACATCAAACACCACACCGTAACTGGGTGGCTATAAAGGTGGCATTGAATGTTCGGAAAGTATTGGTTGAAACACATGGATCAAGAGTGGGATTTGTTCATCCATATGACGGATAGATATACTCTGGGCCCTCTCGGTGGAATTTCATCCAATTAGCTTGCAAGCATGTGACTGGGTCACAAGGGATCACATATCACGAACGAGAAAGAGTACTTATCGGTAACGAGGTTGAACTAGGTATGCAGAGATACCGACGATCATAACCTCGGATAAGTAAACTATCGTGAGACAAAGGGAAATTGGTATCGTATGTAAGTGGTTCATTCGATCGCAAAGTAATCGTAGAAATATGTGGGAGCCATATGAATTTCCAGATTCCTCTATTGGTTATTGTTCGAGAAGTGTCTCGATCATGTCCGCATAATTCACGAACCGTAGGGAGACACACTTAAGGATTCGACGTTGTTTGAGTAGTTATGGTATTATGAGAAAGAGACCAAATGTTGTTGAGTCTCGGATGGGATCCAGGATATCACGAGGTGATCCGGAATGGTCCGAGAATAAGATTCATATAAGAAAAGTCCCGCTTTGAGTTCGGGAATGATTCCGGTGTTTTCATCGGAATGTTCTAGAAGGTTCCGGATTGTCCCGAAGGGGGAGGGTACATGAATGTGTCATTGAATGATTGCATCATGTACTAAGTGTTCTTGCTGTTCCAAAACTGAAAAGTCAAATTGCCAGTTTGAAAGTCAAACGGCTAAAACAGGAAACTGTGGGAAACAGGAAACTGTGGGAAATGAAAACTGGGAAACAAGCAAGAGGAGGTTGAAACCAACTTGGAGGAGGAGTTCCTCTCCTCCAAGCCGGTGCCAGCCCTAGGCGAGTTGGGGAGGGACTCCTCCTCGGCGCCGCCAAGCCCTCCACCTATAAAAGGAGGGGGCCTCCTCCTTGAGACACACAAGTTTCTACCTCTAATCTCCGGTTTAGAGCCGCTCGGTTTAGAGCTTCTAATTGCTTTAGCCTGCGGTTTAGAGCCTTCTAATTGGTGTGTCTAATCTCTAGACCACTAATAGCCCTCTCTCATACTCCACCATACTCGCTCGGCTTAAGGCGAAGCCTGGGATTTCCCTCTACTTCCAGACCATGTCGTTGTCTTGCCGGAATCGCGAGGAGAGTGCTACAACCTCCGCTTTCTTTGGAAAAGGGAGAGGAAGGTCTTCTCGAAACCGAACGTGTGACCGATCATGAAGCGCTGCCGAACGCAGCCTTGGGAAGGATCGTCTACACGATCTTGAGATCGGAAAGAGTACGACTACATCACCCACGAGAATCCGCTCTCGTTAAACACTTTGGAATCTTCGAGGGTAAGTTATTCCATCGACTCCTTGCTACAATCTAGTAGATAGATCTTGGCTTGTTTGTTTGTATGCGATAGAAAATTTTTGTTTTCCATGCTACGAACCCCTACAGGTTTCTCCATCTCTCTGAACACAACGTGCCAGATCAAAGATGGTAACCACGCCGACGAACTTGGATCTCTGGTGTCCAGACGCACGGGCGAAGCCGACGGACTTGCAGGGATCTTCCACCTTTATATCCTGCACTAGGGCGGTTTGGGTGGGCCTTGAATTTTTCCGATCTTTGTCGGCAAACTCCGAAGAGAGATCCGACATCGATCCTTCCGCGAACGTGTCCTGCCCGTAGGCGGTCCGTGCGGGCCTTGATGCTCCTCCGACTCCCAGGGAACTAGTGCTCGAGTCGGTTTCGCCGATGAAGAGGTGGATGTCTCTGATAGGAACGATCGAACACCGCGTAGGGTTCGTCTTCCCCGGGATCCAGAACTCATCGGGAGGGACGATCGGAACGTTGCCAGAGAAGAGAACGCGACCGATGGCTACGGTTTTTCCGATTCCCGTGAAGATCTTGGTCCTCGCCCGCTGAAGAGCCTGAAGCGCCTCTTGCCCCACGGTGGGCGCCAACTATCGTGGTATTGCCGACGAGTACGTCATGGAGGGGTCCTCAGTGTGCGTGTTTAGAGACGTGGGGGAAGGCAGACGGTTGACGAGTACAAGGTAACACAACTTACCCAGGTTCAGATCCCACGACGGTGGCGGAATCCTACTCCTGCTATAAATCACTATAAGGGCAATACGCTGAGTTACAGAGATAGGTTCGCTGTGCGAGGTTGTATGAATCGATACTTGGTTGTCTGATGTTATGCACTAAAGGCTCCCATAGGCCCGACTTATATAGCCGCTAGGTCCTAGGGTTACAGGGAAAAGTCCTAGCCAGGCAGGTTACATAGTCCTACACCGTCTATTACTAGTCTTGCGTGTCTTGTAATCCAAGGCTCCGGGTACGTCGGTGACTCCAACTGTAGCCTTCCTTTATCCGGCATGGGTCTCCCTTCTGGATCCATCTAACTGGGCCGCCCAGCAGGCCATAGGCCATGCTACCAACTGTGGGCCACCCGGGTTAGCCGGATAAGAGACATGCTATAGGGATACCCATATAGCATATCCCCAACACCCCTCCCCACGACCAGGTCGTGGTCGTCGCATCCTCCTACTCGAGGCACGACACAGGTGGTGAACGGGACATCGATGGGGCAGGACGAGGCGGCGGTCGTGCTGGTCAGGGTAGCGATAGGCGACGCCAGTTGTGTACATGCGACGAGGGGACAGGCCAGGACGGCGCCGGTGGTGAACGGGTCAGGACGAGAAGACGGTGCCGGTGGTAGACGGGACAACCGCCGGGATGGGCCAGGTCGGCGCCGATGGTGGACGGTGCGGTGGCCGTGTAGGTCGGTGCTGGTGGTGGCGGGGCAGACCGGGGAGGCGGTGGTGGTGGACGAAGCGGCGACGGTGTGGGCCGATGGTGGATGGGGCACGCCGGCGACGGTGTGTTCAATGTTATTGAAAGAAAAAAATAGATTTTTTATTTTTTTTATTTTTTCTAATATTTTTAGATTTTTCAATAGGGCTGACACGTGGAACCTAGTCCATGTCAAAAAATAGTTCCTGATAAGTGGGTCCTGCTGTCAGATTCGTCGATATCACTGTTTTTTGCGAAAACTTGATTTCGATGTGATAGTTTTTTACGATTGAGCCGGCGACCGATACCATTTGGGAAATTTCACTATAAATGTTGTAATTTTATGCTAACGGTCGTTAACGGTCTTGTCGGAGAGGCGTCAGCTAGATGCCACGTCAACCTGTCAGGTGGGTTAATTCGTGATCAAAAGGCAATTAGTGTTTTTTTATGACAACTCGTTTTCAATCTCATAGTTTTTTGTGATTTGAAAGTTGATTGATACCATTTGAAAATTTTAACACGTAAAGTGTTAGTTTTATGCTAACAACTCTGCTCCTCCCAGACTTCCATGGATGAAGAGGTGCTACATCTCTAGAAAACTCGAGTAGCATCATCCTTCTATTACATGTACTTTTCTGCGTTTACAGGTTGACCCAGGCTCCTCCTCGTAGAGGGAAAAGGAAATAACTTGTTGCGACGAGGAGCAGATGATGAGGACAAGTTGACTCTTCTCCTTCTCACCCAGATCGATCGATCAATGATGCACCCCGTGATGCTCTCCGTACACATAATTTGATCAAGTCAAAGTGTCAAAGCTAGCGATCACGGAGTACTGTGATCCAGTCAAACCCATCCGACGGCCCAGATTGCCCCGTCCGTCGCGGCTGATCCCGCCACCGCACCAGAAAGCATTATACGTACACAAGAACTGGCGGCTTCGTTCCAATTCCCAACCTCTTTCGACGAGGAGGTTCATTCCCACCAGGTAACCACCTCCTCGCACGTCGCCATGGGCATCAAGCTGCTACGGCTCGCGGCGACCCTCCTCTCCCCGGGAACTACCGCCAGCACCTCCACGGCCTCCGCCGCCGACGCGAACAGCGCGGTCCTGCGCGCGACTTCGCACCACCCGTCCACGGCCCCGCCGTCCGCGCACCACCTGGACGCGCTCCTCGCCTTCGGCCGCGGCTCGCGCCTCTCCGCCGCCGCGCTCGCCTCCGCGCTCACGGACCGCCTGCGCGCCGCGTCGTCCTCGGGCCACGGCGGCGACGCCGCCGTGGCCCTCAAGTGCCTCGTCGCGCTCCGTATCCTGCTCGCCCGGGGCGCCTTCATCCTCCGCGACCAGCTCCTCGTGGCGCTCGTCCGGCACCCGGCGTCCGGCCGCAACCCGCTCGCGCTGGCCTCCTTCCCTCTCGCCCGCTCCTTCGCGGCGGCCTCCTGGGTCCGGTTCTCCGCGCGCCTCCTCGAGGTCCTCCTCCTCCTGCCCCCGGACGCCTCCCGCGACCCCGACTACCTCACCGCGCTCCCCAACCCGCACCTCGTCTCCGAGCTGTCCGCCTTCGCGTCCGTGGCCGCGGCGGTCCGCCAGGCCCCGCCCCCGTCCTGCGCGCCCCAGGCCAACGCCCTCATCTGGGAGGCCGTCCGGCTCGCCGAGGAGGACCGCGTCACGGCCGAGCGCAACATCGCCGCGAGGGTCCGGGAGATGGGCGAGCGGCTCGACACGCTCGGCCTCGCCGACGCGATGGAGCTGGTGTGCGTGCTGAGGCGTGTGGAGGAGAGCGCCGCGTCCCCGCCCGAGTGGAAGTGGGCGGGGCTCGACGAGGCCGTCGTGGCCGACGCGGCGCGGCTGCGGGAGCGCGCCGAGGAGGTGCTGTTGCGGCGGACGGAGCAGGACAGGCGGCTCCTGCGGAGGGACAGCGGTGCGAGCGCGTCGGCGCGTGGCGTCGCACGCGGCGCGGACGACGTCCGGTTCCGCTCCTCCCGGTGGGGCGGCGCACTTTCCTCGTGGCGCTAGGACGTCCGGCCGCGAGTGCGTTGTACTGCCGTGTACTCCGTAGTACAGTTTTCACCTGTAAAAAGTACAGCACAGTGTTTGTGTCATAGTACAGTTGTAGTACTACTCGGTGGGAGAACGGCTACTGTATGGAAATTGTGAATTCTTTTGTTGAAACTGGACACAGTGATCTTGGTTGCATTTGGTCTGATTTGATCCAGAAAATTATTGAGCTAGTACTAGTATACTAGTACATTGTTGTCATGAAATTGAATGCTTGTTGGTTTCACGATTGAAAATCGGTGGCGATGATCTATCATACCTCGACTGTGATCTACGAGCATTGACAGCGCCTCCACCTGTACTCGAAAAAGACACCTGCATGCCTGCTGCTCATGACCCGAATACGGCGCAAGAACCAGGTATTTTTTTGGCGCGCAAAGACTCATGTAGGAGCACTCGCGTCCCAAACTCGCGCGCGCACGTCCACGTCTGCGTAACCTTGTGTCTTTTGACTCGGTCGGTGCATATATATATAAAAATGTGGTCACTTGGGTCGACCGTGCGTACGCACCAAGCATCGACATCGAGGCCACGTCCGGTGCCCTTGCTTTTGACTTCTTCCATGATCATCATGTGCTTAGCAATACTTATTCTCGGATCGCTTTACGCGCTGCTCCTCCGGCCTTTATCAACTAGACTAGAGTCGGTCGGCGCCACCACGCAAATAGATAGTAATTACTATCCCGCTCGCTACATTTCCAGCCACGTACGTGACCTGCATTTTGCATCTAACCGCTGCAAAAAAAAAAAAATCACGAGCAGTTCAGCATTTCATAGTTCAATTTTTTTTTTTCGCTCGACGGCCTCGCTGGTAACATGTGTCGATTTGGCTGCAGGCACAGCAATAGCTCAGTGGGTTTGAGTGTTACGCAGGTGCGTGCGTACACACGGTCGACCGTTGACTCTCTGGCTCGGGAACGTACGGGAAGCCTTGAGCAAACAGCACAGCTCGATCGCGTGGGGGGCAAACATCGACTGAAAATTAAACGGAGCATGAGCTCACGACACGCGTACGAGGAGAGCGTCGTTCGTCGTCTTCTTCCTGGCTTAGTGGCCAAGAACAGAGTACGGGGCTAGAGGAGCCGGGCTGTTTTTTTTTTCTGAGATGTCGCCGGGCTGGTTTTGGGTCAACTCTATCCGACTTGGTGCAATCTGTTTCCTTGCAAAAAGGTGGCTCCCTCCCTCTCTCTTGCCTAAATACAGTGCGTATTAGATATTTTTCAAGACAAGCCTTGTAAATTTTGATTAAGTTTATCGAAAAATATCAATTTCCTGGATAGTGGTTCTTGACAAATGCCTTACAACCAACAACCTAATGACCAGGAAGTGGCCCTGTAGCCCGATATGCTCTCTCTGCAGAATCGAGCCGGAGACAGCGGTTCATCCGTTGGCAAATTGTTCTTTCACCCGATCATTTGGGGCCTCGATCTTGAGCGACGTCGGCTGCCGCTAACACTTCGGCCGCAAGCGACGGTCTCCTTACTATCTGATTGGTGGCGCTCGCCGACGAGCTAGCTGAAGGCTACACAATGCAAGGCGTGGTGTGCTATAGTCCAATTGTTCTTGTGGACAAGAGAGAAATGGGCACATCTTCAGAAAGTAGTCTACTCTTTCTCCTCCTCTGTTGGGAAAATTCCTCCTGGATATACCATTTGTAGTGAACCCAATCAACGACCAGTATTGGTTGCCATCACTTTTGAGACACTAAAGCCATCACCCTACAACATATGATGAGGACGTTAGGGGCTCCCACCCGTTGTCATTCCTCGCTGGAAATACAACCCGATATATCCGTCTAAATATATACAGAATAAGGAAGGTACTTCTAACTCGCTTGTCCCATACCAAGATTTGTGGTCGTTGTGATTTATACGGTCCCTTGCAACGCACTAACTATAGTTGATGTTTATTTCATAGTATAACTTCTCCGGTACAATGCCATCTTAAGGACTACTTTGGTAATTTACTTACTTAATTTGGATTCTAACAAGTGTTATTTCCTATTGATTATTTATGTGAGTTTGTCTAGTGAATTCAATCTTTATTCGGTTACTTGATCTTAATTTGGAGCATGGGAAACCATTTGTACCATCTCAATGGAAGAAACACATTTTTTAGGAGGAAACAATGGAAGAAACACATGCTGCCTCTAGTGGATGCAAGGGGATAATTGCTCTTGGGCCAGAGTGCATCAAAAGTCCTCCATGATCCACCTAATAACAGAATCCCCCGTTCCAATGTGACCAAATTGCCCGAGGCAACACCGTACTTGCATCAAACTAGGAAGAATCACTATTTATTTCCCATGCTTGTTTCGAGGTGGTGTCTTGATGAATTTAGTTATCCGGTGTGCTTGGAATTCCGATATCATTTACCTAACCCAATAGGACAACCTGCACAAAATCAATGAATGAACCTAATGTTATTGTTTGGTATACAAAATGATCGGAATGAACGAATGAACATGTCATAATTCTTTGGTAAGCGAAACTGATGTCCCGGAGATGAACTCGGAGTAGAAACTAGGACTCATGTCTTAGATCAAGTCCAACAGATACACCAAATCCCCCTATAGCAAAAGTAGGGGACATAGAATGAAAAAATCGCCTTAACAGATCCCATATAGGTCTCCCGAATATCAGGGACCCAAGCCCAGTCCCTCTCTCCCCTGTACATGGGGTTGGTGGAAGTGTCCCCCATCCATGTCTCTAACCTTCTTGGGCTTGGTAAATGTCTCACATGTGGGATCTATATTGTTAAAATGTGAATATGATACATGGGAGTGACTATTTGGGATCTACTTGAAATGTAAGATATATGGAAGGAATCTTTTTAAGAAGGTTCCCTACATAGGGACATAGGAGAGAAAAGGTAGGTGAGCTGGTGGACTTGTTCTCAAGAAAGTTCTTTGTGCAAGAAAGATGCAGACAAAATGCATTGATTCTTTGATGGATGTCCAATATATTCCAAGCAAGACTGCATAGATGCTCTTACAAACGTGCTCACTGTCTTTGGGCAAGTTCTTACAAAGATTGTTTACATGTTTGCATTGGAAGATGCATGTCTTTCACAATTACATCCTTCAAATAATTATTGACTCTTCTTCTCACTACTTCGAAGAAGTTTGTCCATCACCTAGGAGCAAATGCATCACTGCAACGCGACTATGTGTGACACACTAGCCAAGCAACACCCAACCCGTCCACACGGCTAGAGAATGGCCAAACAAGTAGGAGTGTTAGTCTTGGATTTCAAGACAGGGCACCCGCAGGGTATGGGTACGAGTGGATCCATCCCGTACCCTTACCCGTTCCCTTCGATCTTACCCGTCACCCGTATCCATACCCGTCAATGGGTACAATTTCCCCCCCATATTCGTCACCTGACAGGGTAAATAGGTACCCACGGATAAAAATACCCGTGTTTACAATGCATTAAATCTAGAAACAATATCAAGGCATTATAAACTCAAAACATTGTAAACATCGGCTAAACCTGTAATAGAAGCGTCGACGATCTGGACATAACCCTGGTAGGGACTCACAAAGTTGCGATGGACATGAGAAATACGAGATCGATATTGATTGCTCAAGAATTAGGATGTATATCATATAAACAGAGATATGGACTGCGGTAGTCACATGGCGGGAGGTTAAGCAATCCTAACTAACCTACGAGCAATCATGAGAGTAGGAAGCGCGAGATGATCTAACTAGCGTCAATGTATGATTAGAGAAAACTTAAGTATGTTAGAATATTACGGAGACCCTACTTCAACTGGTAGATGGGAACGCGAATATGGGTTCTACGATCCATACTCGTATCCTCTCTACCCGATGGGTATGGAATTTTTCCTTTTATATACTCATAGGTAATTTGTATACCATACCCGTATTCTTAATGGGTTTTTACCCGGTGGATACGCGGGTCACGGGTACCCATTGCCATCCCTGGAACCCCTCTTTTTTTGGATGATAATATGTTTGGTGCGCTGACTACTTGCTAAGTTTCCGCTGTACCAGAATAATATGCATGATTTGATATATAGAGAGAGAGCACGGCGAGCGGCGGTGTTAGTCTTGGATTTCAAGTGAGGACCCGCTCAAGCAACCCAACCACTCTTCTTTCAAATGATAATGTGTTTGGTGTGCTAACTGTTTGCTGAGTTTTCATTATACCAGAATAATATGCATCAGTTGATACAGAATGTGATCCGCTTTTTTTAAATCATGCTCCCTTCGTTTTAAAATTTAAGATGTTTTAACTTTGTGAAAAAAATGTATGTAGAATCCTTCTAGTGTATAGATTCACTTCAAACCTTATTAACCTACATATTAAAAATAATCTACATATATTTATTTCGCAGAGCTAAAATATCTTATATTTTAAACGAGAAAATACAAACATAGTAAAAAACAGTACGTACCGTTGTCGGAACGTAATGCATCCACCATAGGCAATTTTCCGGTGCGTAAAATATTGCTCCGACTGCGAAGACCAGGCAACATACCCCGGTGCGTAAAAAACAGTATAGGCTAGCTAGTTATAGCTTAGAAGTCATCTCTAGTTCACGGATGTACGTGCAGCACATTTATTTTAGTTTAGCACGTGAAGAGGATTAGCTGGAAATATCGACCTGATTACTCAAGGGGAGCAGCCCGGAACGTGTAGGTTATTCCAAGTGACTAGTGGACCTAAAAGAAAATGGAAGGAAAAAAATGACTCGACGTCATGAATCTCATTTGGCAACTAGTTGCCCTGGATGGTAAGCGGGCAGTAATCCAAATTCGTGTGGGTTTTATTTGTTTCAATATTTGAAGTACGACGTTGTATTTCTAAGGGTGTATAAAAAAATGAAACTGGCCAAACCAGCCAAACCGACCGGTTACACTCTAGTTCATTTTCTTTCACAAATAAAATTTAAACTTTGGAACTAGTACTCCCTTTGACCCATATATTAGTTGAATTGGATTTGTCTAGATTTGAATGAATCTGGACACTAGATATAGGTTTATCTAAATTTTAATAAATCCAAGTCAACAAATATGGATAGGAGGAAGTACACAAATTTAAACTAATCTAAATCGGTCAAACCAGTCAAACCGGATTTGCACAGGCTTCAGTATTTCATACAACGTACAGTATTTCGGTTCATGGTATTTCGAAACTACGCACCCTGTAAGCCAAAAAAAATCGAATGTGTGTAGCAAGCAGACAAAGCCCAAAGGGGAACATGTTAACCATGAACCAGCTGCAACGCCGTGGGAACTAGCAGGGTTCTGGCAATGCGCAGCGCGTGGCTGCAAAGCCAGTTCGGATGCCATCAAACTAACCAAGAGGAGAAAATTACAAAAAACCACCACATTTGAGGTTAGGGTTTTAAAAGATCATCAAAAACTTTAAAATTTTTAAATACCACCGGATTTGAGGCATGAAGTTACAGATAGCACTGATCTGGCTTTGACGCTGCTCTAACGATGAATCTGACTGGTGGGTTCCGGATATCAGGCTAACATGACAGGACTGGCGTGGACGACCGTTATCGACGAAAATTACAAAAAACCACCACAATTAGGGCTAGGATTTCAAAAAACCACTAATTTTTTTTAAAAAAAACCACGAATTTGAGAAAAGAGGACAAACGCACTCTGTTCCACACTAAAGACTGGAAAGATTAAGCAGTGCTACTACAGCCAAAACAGAAATGAAGTAGTAGTACAAAAAGTCACAGACACTCTTCTTCTTGGCAAGCTCAAACACCAAAATGTCATCAGACCAAACTAGAAAGACCACTCACACATCATGCTGACCATCACGCTCAGCTTCATCTTCTACTGTTAACTAGCTAGAGTCATCACAGAAACTTCAGTACCCAGCCGGAACTAGCTAGTAGAACATGTGTACCGTGCACGCACACACACCCGGCTGACACTAGCATTTCTTCCGTGTTGGGGGTGACCCCGGATAGGTTAAAGACGGGGAAAGACGAAGGTACGACCCTCGTCTGGTTTCCAAGTTACAGTCTAAGACGGCCGAACCCTGTAAAAGTCGGCCGACATATGGAGACAAGAGGCCCGTATATGTATATTAAGACATTACCCGACCGAGGTATTACGTAAGTCAGCCGGATTAGCCTGAATGATCTTGATGCAGGTGAAAGACGATCCGAGCTATGCAAGGAAGGGCCGAATTATATGAGGCTTGCAGGAGAAGGAGAAGCCTGGAGTCAAACCCTAGCTGCAAGCTAGGGAGAATCTAAGCAGAGCCAAGCGCTACGGACAAAGGCGCAGAGCGACAGAGAGGCAGGAGGAGGTCACGGAGTTGACAGTCCAGAAGACCGAGGCGCGCAGGAGGGGGCCCCTGGAACCTTGCCGTCGTTAGAGGGGCGACAGGGAAAGGGGGGCGCTGAACTGCTATATTGGGACAATCATATTCCTCGAATATGCTTGCCACGTCAGCCCTAAAGGAACCCAGGGCTCCCCTTTATAAGGAGAAGCTTGGACTCAGAAGGGGGGATCGGCTCATTTTGGTACCGTTAGGCTGGTAAAGTCATCTTTTCTCCCTGTATATGTAGGGTTCGCAGCATAGAAAACAAAAATTTTCCTACGATGTGAACTATATACCAAGATCTATATACTAGATACAAACAACGGGCGGATGTATATCCGTAGAGAACATACCCTTGAAGACCGACAAAGCTTAACGAGTTCAACTCGTGGTTGATGTAGACGATCTCTTGCCGATCTCAAGATCGAGAGGAAGTCCTAGCGCCGCAAATCAGCAGCGCATCCGTGCTCGCACACACGTTCGAGGCACCGAGCAACCTCCGCCTCCTCGCTCCAAATGATGCGGAAGAGCACAACTCTTTCTTGCCGAATAGCCACGGGAACATGTATCTCGCTAGTCCGAGACCATGGGGATAAATTCTAGAGGGAGAGAGATCCTTCACGAGGAGGTGTGAGAGACAAGTGAGGAGGGGCTCCTTTTATAGGAGGAGGCGAACCCCAAGGGGTGGCAGGCATGGGGCTGCCCCTTGCCTCCCTCTTCATGTGGGTGGACACTCCACTCACAAAACTCCTCTAAATTCCCTCCACTCAAAAGTCCACTCAAAATTCCCATTAAATTTCCACCAAATTTAATGCAAACTCTCATTAAATAAAACTCTTTTATTTTATTCAGAATTTTGTCAATTACTTTAATGACAAACATTCACAAATAACCCTTGCTAGAATTCTATTTCACATGCATAACCACTTTATGCAATTTCACCCGAAAACCTGTTTCGGTATCTAGTGAAATAAATTCCTGCGCTTGTTCATTCTTCGGCATGAAACATTTGCTCCAATTGGATGTCGGTGTCTCTTAAGTGTGTCACCCTACGGTTCGTGAATAATGCGGACATGATCGAGACCCCTCTCGGATCAATAATCAGAAGCGGGATCTGGAGACCCATCGACTCCCACATTCAACGATGACTTTCTTGTGATCGTCGGAACCTTTTACGCGAGTATCTTAATCCCTGTGTTTCACGATATATTACATGTCCGAGATTCGATCATCGGTATCTCCATACCTAGTTTGATCTAGATTCCGACATGCACTCTTTTCTCGTTCTGTGATATAACATTCTAGTGATCAAATCACTTGCTTGCAAGCTAATCAATGTGATATCACCGAGAGGGCCTGAGTATATCTATCCGTCATCGGGATGAACAAATTCCACTCTCGATCTATGAGCCTCAACATAACACTTTATTAGTTACGAATCCATCTTTATAATCACCTGTTACGGTGTGACGTTTGATGTTATCAAGAAACTCTTACGGTGTTAGTGATTGACATGATCTCATGGTCTAAGGATTAGGATCACTTCGTAAGTTGTTATAGCAATATAAACTCAATGACTTTGATCGTAATGCTATACTTGGATGAATGTTCATCACATCATTACACTAATGTTGTGATCCCGTTATTAACAACATCCAATGTCCATGATCGAAACCTTGATCATCTTGTTAATCAACGAGCTAGTTTATGAGAGAGGCATAACTAGGAACTTTACATTTGTTTATTAAACACACATGTATTAATGTTTCCGTATTAATACAATTATAGCATGCAAAATAAACATCTATCATATACTTGGAATACACATAATAAACACTTTATTATTGCCTCTCGGGGCATATTCCTTGATCTCCCACTTGCACTAGAGACAATAATCTAGTTACATAGTGATAAATCTAACACCCATTGAGTTCGGTGTTGATCATGTTTTGCTCTAGGAGAGTTTTAGTCAACGGATCGCTACATTGAGATCCGTATGTACTTCTAAATCTTTATATCTCCATCCTTGACATGCTCGCGGATGGAGTGAAACCGGCGCTTAATATGCTTGGAATGCTTGTGAGACCTTGGCTCTTTGGCATTGGCAATGGCACCATTGTTGTCACAATAGATCACCATTGGGTCCAATGCGTTTGCCACTACTCCTAGTTCGGATATGAACTCCTTCATCCAAATCGCTTCGAGCTTCAAGCGGCAACATATATTCGGCCTCCGTTGTTGATCCCGCTACCACAGGTTGTTTGGAGCTCCTCCAACTAACCGCTCGCCATTCATGAGAAATACGTATCCGGATTGAGACTTAGAGTCATCCGGATCGGTGTCAACTAAGCGTCGACATAACACTTAGCGACGAGCTCTTCTTCACCTCGTATACAAGAAACATATCCTTAGTTTTTCGTAAGTACTTAAGGATATTCTTGACCGCTATCGATGTTAGAACCTGGATCCGATTGGTACCTACTAGTCAAACTAATAGCGTGTGCCACATCCGGTCTTGTACATAGCATGGCGTACATTATAGAGCCTATGGCTGAAGCATAGGGGACTTTTTCCATTATCTCTCTTTGTTCCGCCGAAGCCGGACTTTGAGTCTTACTCAATGTCTTGCCTTGCAACATAGGTAGGAACCCCTTCTTACTTCCGTCCATTTTAAACTTCTTTAAAATCTTATCAAGGTATGTACTTTGCGATAGCCCTATTAGGCGCCTAGATCTATCTCTATAGATCTTTATGCCTAATATGTATGACGCTTCACCTAGGTCCTTCATTGAAAATTTCTTTGTTTAGATAACTTTTAACATTGTTTAAAGTTCTATATCATTCGATCAATAATATGTCATCCACATATAATATCGAAATGCCACATTGCTCCCACTCACTTTCTTGTAAATACAAGCTTCTCCATAAGTTTGGACAAATCCAAACTCTTTGATCACCTCATCAAAGCGGAGATTCCAACTTCGTGATGCTTGCTTCAATCCATAGATGGATCTGAAGCTTGCACACCTTGTTAGCATCCTTAGGATCGACAAAACCCTTTGGTTGTATCATATACAACTCTTCTTCAATATTACCATTGAGAAAGCGGTTTTGACATCCATCGCCATATTTCATAATCGAAATATGCAGCAATTGCTAACATAATCCTAATCGACTTTAGCATCGCTACGGAGAGAAAGTCTCATCGTAGTCAACTCCTTGAATTTGTCGAAACCCTTTGCGACAAGTTGAGCTTTATAGATGGTCACATTACCATCGACATCAGTTTTCTTTTGAAAATCCATTTGTTCTCCACGGCCTTTCGGTGAGGTAATTCCACCAAGTTCCAAACTTGATTTTCATACATGGATTCCATCTCGGATTTCATGGATTCTAACCATTTGTTGGAATCCGGGCTCATCATCGCTTCTTCATACGTCGCAGGTCATTATTTTCATCAACCATGAAATTCATGATTTCCGTCTGACTCGGGGCTGCACGCGTCATGTTTGACCTGCGAGGTTTGGTAGTACTCTCTTTCGGAGTTTCATGATCATTATCATTAGTTCCCTCTTCAACAGGTGGAGCCAACTCCGGAACAACTTCCGGCGCTGCGCTACTCGCCATACTTTGAAGAGAAGGTTCCACAACCTCTTCGAGTTCTACCTTCCGACTACTCACACCTTTCGCGAGAAACTCTTTCTCTAGAAAGGATCCATTCTTGGCAACAAAAACCTTGCCCTCGGATCTGTGATAGAAGGAATACCCAATAGTTTCTTTAGGGTATCCTATGAAGATGCATTTTTCCGCTTTGGGTTCGAGTTTATCCGGTTGAAGTTTCTTCACATAAACATCGCATCCCCAAACTTTAAGAAATGACAACTTAGGTTTGTTTCCAAACCACAATTCATACGGTGTCTTTTCAACGGATTTAGATGGTGCCCGATTTAAAGTGAATGCAGCAGTTTCTAGTGCATAACCCCAAAATGACAATGGCAAGTCCGTCAGAGACATCATAGATCGAACCATATCTAATAAAGTACGATTACGACGTTCCGACACACCATTTCGCTGTGGTGTTCCGGCAAGTGTGAGTTGTGAAACAATTCCACACTCTTTCATGTGAATGCTAAACTCGTAACTCAGATACTCACCTCCACGGTCGGACCGTAGAAATTTGATCTTTCTATTACGATGATTTTCCACTTCATTCTGAAATTCCTTGAACTTTTCAAAGGTTTTAGACTTGTGTTTCATCAAGTAGATATAACCGTATCTACTCAAATCATCCGTGAAAGTAAGAAAATAACGATATCCACCTCGCGCCGACACACTCATTGGACCACATACATCAGAATGTATGATTTCCAATAAATCCGTCGCCCTTTCCATTGAACCGGAAAACGGCGTTCTAGTCATCTTGCCCATAAGGCATGGCTCACATGTATCAAATGATTCATAATCAAGTGATTCCAAAAGTCCATCCGAATGGAGCTTCTTCATGCGTTTAATGCCAATATGACCTAGACGGCAGTGCCACATATATGCGGATATATCATCATTAAGTTTAATCCTTTTAGCATCAACATTATGAATATGTGTAACATTATCATTGAGATCTAACAGAAATAAACCATTCATCATCGGTGCATGACCATAAAAGATTTCATTCATATAAATGGAACAACCATTGTTCTCAGATTTAAATGAATAACCACTTTGCATCAAACATGATCCAGATACAATGTTCATGCTCAGTGCAGGCACCAGATAACATTTATTCAAGTTTATAACTAATCCCGACGGTAAGTGGAGAGGCAGCGTTCCGACAGCGATTACATCAACGTTTGATCCATTGCCGACACGCATCTTGACCTCACCCCTTGCTAGCGGTCGCTTGTTCCGCAGCCCCTGATTCGAGTTACAAATATTAGCAACTGAACCGGTATCAAATGTCGGTGTCTCTTAAGTGTGTCACCCTACGGTTCGTGAATAATGCGGACATGATCGAGACCCCTCTCGGATCAATAATCAGAAGCGGGATCTGGAGACCCATACTGACTCCCACACATTCAACGATGACTTTCTTGTGATCGTCGGAACCTTTTACGCTAGTATCTTAATCCCTTTGTTTCACGATATATTACATGTCCGAGATTCGATCATCGGTATCTCCATACCTAGTTTGATCTCGTTACCGACATGCACTCTTTTCTCGTTCCTGTGATATAACATTCTAGTGATCAAATCACTTGCTTGCAAGCTAATCAATGTGATATCACCGAGAGGGCCCAGAGTATATCTATCCGTCATCGGGATAAACAAATTCCACTCTCGATCTATGAGCCTCAACATAACACTTTATTAGTTCTGAATCCATCTTTATAATCACCCTGTTACGGTGTGACGTTTGATGTTATCAAGAAACTCTTCCGGTGTTAGTGATTGACATGATCTCATGGTCTAAGGATTAGGATCACTTCATAAGTTGTTATAGCAATATAAACTCAATGACTTTGATCGTAATGCTATACTTCGGATGAATGTTCATCACATCATTACACTAATGTTGTGATCCCGTTATTAACAACATCCAATGTCCATGATCAGGAAACCTTGATCATCTTGTTAATCAACGAGCTAGTTTATGAGAGAGGCATAACTAGGAACTTTCTGTTTGTTTATTAAACACACATGTATTAATGTTTCCGTATTAATACAATTATAGCATGCAAAATAAACATCTATCATATACTTGGAATACACATAATAAACACTTTATTATTGCCTCTCAGGGCATATTCCCTTCAGTATACAGCTCAAGGAGCACTTGTAGCCCAAGGGAGAAGAAATAAAGATCTTTGGCTTAGTCTTTTGTGTGTAGAATCAACTGCATCTTCCCTCCCCAGATCCCTCTAGCATCCATTGGCCCCATACTTTAGCCTATCCATGGCATCTGCCGTGCCACCACCACGACAGTTGGCGCCCACCGTGGGGCCAGCAGCGGTGCTAGCTGGAGTTATGATCCGGACGGGAAACTTCATCAACACGGGCGAGCGTTGTTTACAGCTTGGTCCAGAGATTTGGTCTCTGTGACTATGTCAGCGACAATGCAGGGAGCTTCAGGGGGAAAACTCCCCCGCGTAATGGTGTCTTCATCAGCCTGGGCGGGCACAAGGTTTACGTCGGCGTCGACGTCACCGGCGTTTATCCTCACCAAGTTGTTGTTGCAGGAGAGCCACCTCTTAACGCAGCAAGCCGTCTGCCCAGAGCGCGTCCTGCAGGCAGCGTCGAGGTGATGGTCGCTGCCGGAGTGCAAGCTGGAGCAGCACCAGCCGGGTCAAGCAGGGAACCCGCCACCGGCGTACAAGGCGCACCCAGGCAGACCGCACCACAACCCACCGAGGTAATCCCGCCAGTGACCAACCCGACCGAGGTGCAGGACACCACCCCAAAGGCACCAAGAGTAAGAGGGCCACCTCTGGAAAGGCCAGAGAACATTCTTCAGGCGACCATAGAAAACTTGACTACACCTGTAGCGCCGATACTTGTTCCGGCAAATGCTCAGGCTGAGTTAGAAGAAACCATGCAAAAGGTGCTGGTAGATGCCAAGAAGGTATCGGCCTTGCGGGAGTCCCTGAACAGGACCCTGAGAGAATATGCCAAAGCTAATAAGCTTGATGTCGCACCCGAGCGGGTGGACGAATTAAGATTAAGGGGGAAGAACCTCATGGATGATATCAACAAAGAGCATGATGCCCATAGGGCGGAATCAGGTGACTTGGGTTTGCCGAGTACTGATGCAAGAAGAACCTGAGAGCGGCAAATGTCGCAGCATTGGAATTAGAGGGGTTGACCGGGGAGGCCCAGCAGAAACAGCAGGAAAGAGTGAATGAGCTGGTGCGCATCACGAATCAGCAAAACGAAGAAATAATCAGAACAAACCCGTGAAGCCGAGGGCCTCATGAATGGTTCACTCGGCGGCACTGCCTTATCCAGTGACATCTTCACCCGGAAATAATGCACGAAGAGACAAAGCAGTAACCTCAGGAAAGAGGAACAAGCAAATTGTTCCATATGACCGGCAATGGCTGGAAAGGCAAATGAGAACAGAGGCAATGCAAGCCGAGGTAACAGTAGGGAGAGTAACCACGGCCGTGTGGAAAAATACGGCGGAAGCCGAGGCAATGGAGATCTCGGCAGAAGAGAACCCGTAAGAGGCAATCATGAGAACGAAACCCCGGTCGAAGTAAGGAGAGAGCTGCCGCTCAACCTGCAACCAAGGCATGAACCCCGGAAAGAAATAGAAGCGAGGCCAGCTCGCCACAATCAAGTGAATGAAAGGTACAATGATGGTTATTCCGAGATGGAATACGCGATCCATGGTGGAAATAACCACTATGGAATGCAAGACAGAATTCTGTACAGAGATTTGCCATCAAATGATGCAAGAGTGAAGCTGGACCGGCTATACCGGTCCGAGTTGTTGGAAGAACAGGGTCCACCAGGTCCGACATGCTTTGGACCACGGATCATGGGCGAACCACCTGTGCCGAACTTTCAGCTAGCGAGAGGCACGAAAACATATAACGGGAGTACCAAGCCACAAGACTGGTTGATTGATTATGCCACTGCAGTGAAAATAGCGGGTGGGAACTTACGATGGGCAGTACGGTATGTCCCACAAATGTTGGAAGGACCAGCTAGGGTATGGCTGAATAATCTACCAGCGGGCAGTATCAACTGTTGGTTGGATTTTGAAGAAATGTTCGTCAGCAACTTTACCAGCACATACAAGAGGCCAAACAGGCCGCAACAGTTAGCCATGTGCAAGCAGAGGCCGAATGAAACAGATAGAGAGTTTTTAACTCGATGGTGTAACCTGAGAAACTCATGTGAAGGAGTTATAGAATCGCAGGCAATAGCTTGGTTCGCTCAAGGATGCGGTATGCGGTGTGTTGTGGGCAACGCAAAGAGATATGCCACCACATTGGCGAAACAATCGAGAATAGCGGATTCCTCGCATTAGGAGATCCAACGCAACCAGAATTCGTTGGCGGATCCTTTGGGATCAACAAGACCAATATGCAAGAGATTTGGCCGGATCATCCAGGCGCAATGACTTCAGAGGAAGAAGAAGAGAAGAAAGGCCGGATTATAGATATAATTCGGCCCAAGTGGAAGCAGTAGCGCAGGATCCGCCGAGTCACGGAGCGACTCAACGGCGGAAGAATGGTCCTCATCAGTGGACACCAAGGAGTGAGGGAAAAAGATAGTGGACCCCAGAACAAAAGAAGCAGTGGCAGGAGAGGCCGAAGTACACATTCGAATCTATGTTAGATCAGCCGTGCAAATTTCACACGTCAAACCCATCCAGGCCAGCCAACCATACGACCCGCCAATGTGCATGGATGAAAAATGCAATGGGAAACCCCATAGGCATTCAGGCAGCGCCCCATCAAGTACATCAACAGCATCAACCACAATTGACTGGAGCAAACGCACAGCAACTGATGTTACCGCCTCCTCCTCCGAGGTACGATAACTCGGATCGGAGAGATGCGGTACATCAAGTGATGAACCAAGTCCAAGATGGGAGGACAAATCCAGCGAATACTGGACGCAATGATTACAGAGAACATCATCAGTCTTATTGCGTGTTCACAACGGAACAGCAAGACAAGTGTGTGCGGCATATGGAAGTAAATGCAGTTATGCCGGCAGTACCAAGATATGTGCCTTGGTCAGATCAGGAGGTAACTTGGAGCATAAAGGATCACCCCAAGATAATGCCGAATCCAGGGTCGTATGCACTCGTGTTGGAATCGACATTCGTTGGACCAAGCATCAATGTGAAATTTTCAAAAGTACTCATTGACAATGGAAGCAGTATCAACATCATATACAAAGATACCATGCATAAACTCGGAATATCGCAGAACATGCTGCAGTCCACGAGACCACTTTCCATGGGATAGTGCCAGGGCTTTCATGCGAACCCATTGGTAAAGTCCGAGTGGATGTGTTATTCGGCACAAGAGATAACTGCAGAGCAGAAAACTTAGAATTTGAAGTGGTGGACCTAGAAAGTTGTTATCATGCTCTACTCGGACGGCCTGCGCTGGCCAAATTCATGGGTAGCTGTCATGTAAGTTATCTGAAGATGAAACTACCCGGAGCACAAGGAGTAATAACGATTCAGGGATTACAAGAAGTCAATGGAGTGTGCTTCAGCCGAGTCAAATTTGGCCGAATCATTGGTTATAGCAAGAGAAAAGAGAAGGATTCAAGAGGTAGCAGCCCTCGCTCAGTCGGCACAGCTGAACATGCCGGCACTAGCCAACCCGCATGGCAGTGTCTCTTTTCAGCCGACTAAAGAAACGAAGAAATTTCAGATCGATGAGCAGTTCCCGGAGCGTACTGTTACTATTGGTGCAGGCCTGGATGCTAAATAGGAAAACGAGCTCACCAACTTCCTCCGTGAGAATCGGGATATATTTGCATGGTCAACTCAGGATCTGCAAGGTGTTCCGAGGGAGTTGGCTGAGCACTCTTTGAACGTGAAGCCAGTAGCAAGGCCGGTGAAGCAACCTCTCCGCCGCTTCGCCAAAGACAGGAGAAAAATAATAGGAGATGAAATAGCTCGGCTCCTTGCGGCCAGGTTCATCATGGAAGTGCTGTACCCGGATTGGTTGTCGAATCCGGTGCTAGTAGAAAAGAAGAAAGATGATCCCAATGTAGCCATTGTATGGCGAATGTGTATCGATTACACCAACCTGAACAAGGCGTGTCCAAAAGATCCTTTTCCATTGCCTAGAATAGACCAAGTCATTGATTCGACCGCTGGTTGTGAGTTATTGTCATTTGTAGACGCGTATTCTGGTTTCCACCAGATACCGTTAAATCCGGCCAATCAAATAAAGACCATATTTATTACCCCGTACGGGGCTTATTGCTATCGCACAATGTCATTCGGCCTGCGAAATGCAGGAGCAACATACCAGAGATGCATGCAAAAATGTCTACACGATCAGATAGGAAAAAATGTACAAGTATATGTAGATGACGTGGTCATCAAAACCAAGGAAAGCAAAACATTACTGGAAGATATACGGCAGACTTTTGCGAACCTGAGAAGGTTCCGAATGAAGCTAAATCCAGAAAAATGCACGTTTGGCGTGCCGGCAGGAAAATTACTCGGTTTTCTTGTTTCTAGCCGAGGTATAGAGGCCAACCCAAAAAAGATAAAGGCAGTAGAAATAATGGAATTGCCAAAATGTTTAAATGATGTACAAAAATTCACGGGATGTCTGGCCTCGCTTAGCCGGTTCGTCTGTCGGCTAGGAGAGAAGGCGCTACCACTCTATCAGTTGGTGAAGAAATCAGATAAATTCATTTGGACTCCACAAGCGGACATCGCATTTCATGAGTTGAAGAAGATGTTAGTCACAGCACCCATTTTGGCCTCTCCATTATTAAAAGAGCATATGTTACTCTATGTAGCAGCTACCAACAGAGTAGTGAGTGCTGTAGTCGTAGTGGAACGACTTGAAGATGGTAAGTCGGTTCAGATGCCGGTGTACTATTTAAGTGAGGTGCTATCTACTTCAAAGAATAACTACCCACATTATCAGAAGATGGCCTATGGGGTGTATATGTCGGCGAAAAAGTTTAAACATTACTTCGAAGAGCATCCCATCAAAGTAATCTGTGAGGCACCCATAGCCGACATATTGAGCAAAAAAGAGGCGAGTGGCCGAATAGCAAAATGGGCAATCGAGTTGTCGCCATACGCTCCACAGTTTGATAGGAGAGATGCAATCAAATCTCAGGCGGTCGCCGATTTTTTCGTAGACTGGGCCGAGGTGCAGTATGAGCCACCATTGCCAGATCCAAATTATTGGACTATGCATTTCGATGGTTCCAAACTAAGGAATGGTTTAGGGGCAGGAATAGTGTTAACCTCGCCTAAAAGAGACCAAATGAAGTATGTGCTACAAATACATTTTGCTGCGTCCAACAACGTAGCCGAATATGAAGCACAGGTACATGGATTGAAAGTAGCAAAATAAATTGGCATACGCCGAATCTTGTGCTATGGCGACTCAGATCTAGTAGTACAGCAAGTCTCAGGCAGTTGGGACGCATTAGATGCTAATATGGCTTTATACAGATTTCACGTACAAAAGATCAGTGGATACTTTGAAGGATGTGAATTTCACCACATACCTCGGGCAGAAAATGATGTCGCGGACACGTTGTCAAAACTAGGGTCAACCCGGCAATCAGTTCCCCCGGGTATCGCCCTGGAACACCTCAGGAAACCATCGATAACCCCATCACCAGAATCCGAATCTATCTTTATCCCGGCAAATTCAGCAGAAGGTAACGCGCCAATGGAAGTAGATCAGCAATATAACTCGGAACCTCCCAAGAGGAGGACAGCCGAAGTAAGCACAATCATGGGGAAAGCCGAGATAGGTATGTCGGCAGAAAACATGGAAATAGACAGTGAGATCACACCAGAAAAAGTCACACCGCTGTGGGCGCAACCCATATTTTTGTTGGAATTATGCCCTAGAGGCAATAATAAAGATGTTATTATTATAATTCTTGTTCATGATAAAGTTTATATTCCATGCTAGAATTGTATTAAGCGGAAACATTAATACTTGTGTGGTTTGTGAACAACACCGTGTCCCTGGCACGCCTCTAAGAACTAGCTCATTGATCAATGATGGTTAAGGTTTCCTAACCATAGACATGAGTTGTCAATTGATAATGAGATCATATCATTGGGAGAATGATATGATGGACAGACCCAAACTAAGCGAAGCAATTAGATCGTTTCATCGTGTTCATCTTTGCGAAGCTTTTCCTATGTCAAATATTGTATTCCTTAGACCATGAGATAATGCAACTCCACAGTACGGAAGAAAGCTTTGAGGTCATCAAACGTCATCCTATGAGAGGGTGATCATAAAGGTGTCTCTCGGTGATCGGAAAGTATCTGTTGGGTTGTATGTATCGAGATGGAATTTGTCCCTCCCAAGTCGGAGAGATATACTTGGGCCCACTCGTGTCGATATCAACACCGCTTGCAAGCATGTGGTTAAGGAGTTAATCACAAAGTGATATCGGATTACGGAGTAAAGTACTTGTTGTGAGCGAGATTGAACTAGGTATGACGGTAGACGATCGAATCTCGCAAGTAAAATATCGTGAGACGAAGGGAATATATATATGGGATTGTTTGAATCGACATAGTGGTTCATCCGATATGATCATCGATGGATGTGTGGAGTCAATATGGGTGCCTGACCCGCTGTTGATTATTGATAGAAGATCATGTGCATATTCTCGAACCCGCAGGTCACACATAACGTATCTCGACGCTAGGATAGATTGGATAATTGGTTTATGAATTTTTGTTCGAGTCTCGGATGGGATCCGGGACATCACGAGAGGTTCGGAATGGTCCGAGAATAAGATTCATATAAGGCGGTGCAGTTTTGGAGTTGAATTGTTAAGGTTAATCAAGATATTGTACGGAAGCTTCTAGAACCTTCCGGAAAGGGACCAACGTGGCCCCACCTTCCGGGAGGGGGCATGGGCCTATGAGGGAGTGTCCTGGCCGCATTGGGCCAGGGGCACAAGGCCCCATAGGGCCCAGCCGATCCTAGAGAGTTTAAATCGTTTAAACTAGAGATAGGGTTTCTAGAAGAGGGGAGAGTCCATGCCCCCCACTCCTTATCCTTTGGGCTTGGGGGAGGGGCTAGGGCTGCGCCCCCCCTCTATATAAAGAGGGGTGGGGGCGCACCAACCCCTACACCTCTCCTCCAAACCCTAGCCGCCTTGCTAGCTTTCCTCTCTCCCTCCCGACTGTTTGTAGGCGAAGCCCTGCTGCAGAAATTCTCCACCATATACACCACGCCGTCGTGTTGTAGATCCAATCTATCTCTCCACCATACTTGCTGGTCCGAGGAAGGAGGATACGTCGAGGTGCTGCACGTGTGCATCTCACGGAGGCACCGCCACTTGTGGTGCTAGATCGGATCGGATCGCGAGGAGGAGAGAATGCGACTACATCACCCACGTTAGACGAGCGTTCATTGTCGAATCTTCAAGGGTATGAATATCCAATCCAATCTCTCTCGTTGATTGCATCTCCTAGATTAGATCTTGGCTTTCCCTCTGTTCGCATCCGTAGAAAATTTTGATTTACTATGCCGCGAAACCCTTCAGTGGTATCAGAGCTAGATCTATGCGTAGATGTGATTCACGAGTAGAACGCATAACATGGTTGTTGCGGCGTTGATGTTTTCTGTTGCAAGCCTCTTGTTTGTGTTCTTCTTATGGCCGAGATAGTGAGATTGAAGCGGTCCAGGCCAACCTTACGCGGCGTCGTCAGCGAGACCGCTCCGCTTGACGTGTGGCTTGTACCACACATGCGGTGGTGGATGTCGTTTCTCTCACTATAGTTGTCATGGGATTAACACGGAGTTTGGCAACCATAATATCACCGTTGTGGCTTTCCGTAGGTAAGAATCGTTCTTAGCATCTACTCCCATAAGCCACGTAAAACATGCAACAATAAAGTAGAGGCGTCTAACTTGTTTTTGCAGGAGTGTTTTCGTGATATGGTATGGCCCAAGATGTGATGTGTATATTGTATGCGATGATCATGTTTTGTAATGTTTCACGACTTGCATGTCGATGAGTACACAGGCCGTGAGCCATATGGTTGTCTTTATAATTGTGTATGGCCTGCGAGTCAACTTCTTATACGCCATGTAATAGCTTTACTTTATCGCTAAGTAGTTAGCAATAGTTGTAGTTGCTATTCGTGGTGGAGGCAATCATGGTGAAGTGATGGAGATCATGCCGGAACGCACAAGATGGAGATCATTGCGCGAAGATTGGCTATACCATGTCACATAAAGTTATATGCATGTGATGTTTATCCTTTTATGTATCTTATTATGCTTAGATCGCGACGGTCGCATTATAAGATGATTCCTCACTTAAAGATCAAGATAAAAACTGTGTTCTCCCCAAGTATGTATCGTTGCGAAATTTCGTCGTGTCCAAGCATCACGTGATGATCGGGTGCTATAGACTCTACGCTCACATACAACGGGTGCAAGCCAGTTTTGCACACGCAGAAATACTTGGGTCTAGCTTGACGAGCCTAGCATGTATAGACATGGCCTCGGAACACAAGAACCGAAAGGTTAAGCATGAGTCATATGAGTGATATGATCGACACTTTGTTGTCCACCATTGAAACCACATCTCTTCTCGTGATGATCGGATTAGGTGTGGTGAATTTGGATCGTGTTCACTAAACAATTTGAGGGATGTTGAATTTAGTGGGAGTTCATCTAGTAATTTGATTAAATTGAACTATTTATCATGAACATAGTCTAAATTGTACTTGCAAATACTGTAGATCACATGGCCAAGTCCAACTTCAACTTCAACATTTTTGCTGAGAAGGAAAATCTTAGAAACAATGGGTCTAACTTCACCAATTGGTTCCGCAATCTAAGAATCATTACATGCGGCGGACAAAGGACTATGTCCTTGGGAAAGCGTTAGGTGACCCCTGCTGCAATCGCTACTTGGTGATGAGAAAGCTGTCTATCAGTCGCGCAAAGATGATTATGGTGTGATTAAGAGCACCATGTTGTTTGCTATGGAACCGGAGCTTCAAAATCGTTTTTAAGAGTATCCGGTCCTTCGAGATTCTCGAGCTGAAAACCATGTTTCGGACTCAGGCCCGTTCGAGAGATATGAGATCTCAGAAGTTCTTTAAGCGCCGCAAGATGGAGGAAGGAGTTCCGTTAGTGAGCACGCCATAAAGATGTCGGGCTACACTCAACACCTTGAGCAACTGGAATGCACGATTCGGAGGAGCTCAAGATTGACAGGTTCTGCAATCACTCCCTCCGGCTACAAAAGTTTTGTAGTGACTCATAATCAGATTGGTTCCACTGATACGATCACCGAGCTCTTTGCAAAGCTGAAGGCTGCGGAAGTGGACATCAAGAAGGATAATCATGTGTTGATGGTCAACAAGCCCTCCTTTAAGAAAGGTAAGGGAGCAAAGAAACCCTTCAAGAAGGGCGGCGGCAAGCGCAATGCCCCTGCTGAGAAGAGGCTCAAGTCGGTCCTAAGCCCGACCGAGTGCTTCTATTGCAAGGACAAGGGTCCTTTGGGCAACTGTCCGAAGTACTTAGCGGACAAGAAGGCTGGCACCATCAAAGGTATATTTGATATACATGTTATTGATGTTTTCCTTACTAGCCCTCGTTGTAGTGCCTGGGTATTTGATACCGGTTCAGTTGCTAATATTTGTAACTCGAAGCAGGAGCTACGGAATAGACGGCGGCTTGCGAGGGATGAGGTGACGATGCGTGTTGGCAATGGATCAAGAGTTGATGTGATGGCCGTCGGCACGCTCTCCTTAGTTTTACCTTCGGGATTAGTTTTAAACCTTAATAAGTGTTATTATGTGCCTGCGTTGAGCATGAACATTATTTCTGGATCGTGTTTATTGCAAGACGGTTATTCATTTAAATCGGAGAATAATGGTTGTTCTATTTATATGAGTAACATCTTTTATGGTCATGCACCTCTTGTAAATGGTTTATTTCTTATAAATCTCTAAAGGGATGAAACACACATCCATAACATTGAGGCTAAGAGATGCAAAGTAGATAGTGATAATACTACTTATTTGTGACACTGTCGTCTAGGTCATATTGGTGTAAAGCGCATGAAGAAACTCCATTCTGATGGACTTTTGGAGTCTCTTGATATTGAATCATTTGACACATGCAAACCATGCCTCATGGGCAAGATGATCAAAACCCCGTTCTCCGGAATGATGGAGCGAGCAACGGACTTGTTGGAAATCATACATACCGATGTATGCGGACCGATGAGTATTTCGACGCGCGGTGGATATCGCTATTTCCTCAATTTTACCGATGACTTAAGTAGATATGGGTATATCTATTTAATGAAACATAAATCTGAAACATTTGAAAAGTTCAAGGAATTTCAGAATGAAGTGGAGAACCATCGTAACAGAAAGATTAAGTTTCTACGATCCGATCGTGGAGGTGAATATTTGAGTTATGATTTTCTCACGCATCTTAAAGCGAGCGGAATCGTTTCGCAACTCACGCCACCGGAACACCACGTAGCAATGGTGTGTACGAGCATGGAATCGAACCCTATTAGATATGGTCCGATCAATGATGTCTCTTCTTGATTTGCCGTTATCATTTTGGGGTTATGCATTAGAAACCGCTGCATTCACTTTAAATAGGGCTCCATCTAAATCCGTTGAGACGACACCGTATGAACTGTGGTTTGGTGCTAAACCTAAGTTGTCGTTTCTTAAAGTTTGGTGATCTGAAGCTTACGTCAAGAAGTTGATGCGGACAAGCTCGAACCCAAAGCGGAGAAATGCGTCTTCATAGGATACCCTAAGGAAACTATTGGGTATACCTTCTATCACGTAACCGAAGGCAAAGTGTTTGTCGAAGAAGAACGGTTCCTTTCTTGAGAAGGATTTTCTCTCGAAAGAAGTGAGTGGGAGGAAAGTAGAGCTAGACGAGGTTATTGAACCTTCTCTTGAATTGGAGAGTAGCACAAAGACTGAAATTGTTCAAAGGTTACTGCACCAACAATAGAGGAAGCTAATGACAAGGATCATGAAGCTTGGACGATCTGCTCTTGAGCGTCAGGTCGACAAGGTCGCGTGCCCTCCCGAGTGAATGCGGCAACCTGTCTTGTTGTCTTGTTAGTAGAAGACAGTGAACCTACGAACTATGAGGAAGCGATGATGAGCCCAGACTCTGAGAAATGGCTAGAAGCCATGAAATCCGAATTGGGATCCATGAGCGAAAACCAAGTATGGACTTTGGTGGACCCTCCTAGCGGCCGAAAGGCCATTGAGTGTAAATGGATATTCAAGAAGAAAACGGACGCGGATGGTAATGTTACCGTCTATAAAGCACGGCTTGTCGCAAAAGGTTTTCGACAAGTTCAAGGTGTTGACTACGATGAGACTTTCTCTCCCGGAGCGATGTTTAAGTCCATTCGGATTTTATTAGCAATTGTTGCGTTTCATGATTATGAAATATGGCAGATGGATGTCAAGACTTCTTTCCTCAATGGGAACATTGATGAAGAGTTGTATATGATGCAACCCGAAGGTTTTGTCGATCCTATGGATGCTAGTAAAGTATGCAAACTTCAGCGTTCCATTTATGGACTGAAGCAAGCATCTCGGAGTTGGAACCTTCGTTTTGATCAAGTGATCAAGAGTTTTGGATTTGTTCCAAATTGCTACGAAGCTTGTATCTACAAGAAAGTGAGTGGGAGCTCGGTGACGTTTCTGGTACTGTATGTGGATGACATATTGATTATCGGAAATGACATCAACATGCTTAACGATGTGAAGAGTTATTTGAACAAGTGTTTTTCAATGAAAGACCTAGGTGAAGCTACTTATATATTGGGCATCAAAATCTATAGAGATAGACAAAGACGCCTTATATCTTTAAGCCATAGTACATACCTAGACAAAGTTCTGAAAAGGTTCAGAATGGATAAGGCAAAGAAAGGTTCAATGCCTATGTTGTCAGGTAAGATATTGAGCAAGGCTCAGTGTCCAGCTACGGTAAATGATAGGGAAGCTATGAGCAAAGTGCCTTATGCCTCGGCCATAGATTCCATCATGTATGCCATGCTGTGTACTAGACCGGATGTGTCCAATGTTCTTAGTTTGACGAGCAGATATCAAAGTGATCCAGGAGTGGAACACTGGACAGCCGTGAAGAACATCCTAAAGTACCTAAATAGAACTAAAGAAATGTTCTTAGTCTATGGGGGTGATGAGCGACTTGTCGTAAAGGTTACGTCGATGCTAGTTTCGACCGACAAGGATGATTCCAAATCTCGAACGGGATACGTTTATATTTTGAATGGAGGAGCTGTGGAGAAGCTGCAAGCAAAGCGTGATCGCGGGATCTACAAGGAAGCGGAATACATGGTTGCTTGAAGCGTCAAGTGAAGGAGTTTGGATCAGAAACTTCATCACTGAGCTTGGCGTGGTTCCAAGTGCATTGGACCCACTGGAGATATTGTGTGACAACACTGGCGCCATAGCACTCTCTAAGGAACCAAGATATCATCCAAAGACCAAGCATATCAACCGCAAGTTTCATATAATCCGAGATTATATAGCAGATGGAGATCTGAAGATTAGCAAAGTACATACGGATCTGAATGTCGCAGATCCATTGACTAAACCTGTTCCACGTGTAAAACATGATCAACACCTCAGTGCCATGGGTGTGAGATTGTTGCCAGATGTAAACTAGATTATTGACTCTAGTGCAAGTGGGAGACTGTTGGAATTATGCCCTAGAGGCAATAATAAAGATGTTATTATTATAATTCTTGTTCATGATAAAGTTTATATTCCATGCTAGAATTGTATTAAGCGGAAACATTAATACTTGTGTGGTTTGTGAACAACACCGTGTCCCTGGCACGCCTCTAAGGACTAGCTCATTGATCAATGATGGCTAAGGTTTCCTAACCATAGACATGAGTTGTCAATTGATAATGAGATCATATCATTGGGAGAATGATATGATGGATGACCAAACTAAGCGAAGCAATTAGATCGTTTCATCGTGTTCCTCTTTGCGAAGCTTTTCCTATGTCAAATATTGTATTCCTTAGACCATGAGATAATGCAACTCCCTGTACCGGAAGAAAGCTTTGAGGTCATCAAACGTCATCCTATGAGAGGGTGATCATAAAGGTGTCTCTCAGGTGATCGGAAAGTATCTGTTGGGTTGTATGTATCGAGATAGAATTTGTCCCTCCCAAGTCGGAGAGATATACTTCGGGCCCACTCGTGTCGATATCAACACCGCTTGCAAGCATGTGGTTAAGGAGTTAATCACAAAGTGATATCGGATTACGGAACGAGTAAAGTACTTGTTGTGAACGAGATTGAACTAGGTATGACGGTACCGACGATCGAATCTCGGGCAAGTAAAATATCGCGCGACGAAGGGAATATATATATGGGATTGTTTGAATCCTGACATCGTGGTTCATCCGATATGATCATCGATGAATGTGTGGGAGTCAATATGGCTGCCCAGACCCCGCTGTTGATTATTGATAGAAGATCATGTCTGCATATTCTCGAACCCGCAGGGTCACACACTTAACGTATCTCGACGCTAGGATATATTGGATAATTGGTTTATGAATTTTTGTTCGGAGTCTCGGATGGGATCCGGGACATCACGAGAGGTTCTGTAATGGTCCAGAGAATAAGATTCATATAAGGCAGTGCAGTTTTGGAGTTGAATTGTTCCGTTAATCGGTATTGCAGGAAGCTTCTAGAACCTTCGGAAGGGGACCAACGTGGCCCCACCTTCCGGGAGGGGCATGGGCCTATGAGGGAGTGTCCTGGCCATTGGGCCAGGGGCACAAGGCCCCATAGGGCCCAGCCGATCCTAGAGAGTTTAAATCGTTTAAACTAGAGATAGGGTTTCTAGAAGAGGGGAGAGTCCATGCCCCCCACTCCTTATCCTTTGGGCTTGGGGGAGGGGCTGCGCCCCCCCTCTATGTAAAGAGGGGTGGGGGTGCACCAACCCCCACACCTCTCCTCCAAACCCTAGCCGCCTTGCTAGCTTTCCTCTCCTCCCGATTGTTTGTAGGCGAAGCCTGCCGCAAATTCTCCACCATATACACCACGCCCGTGTTGTAGATCCAATCTATCTCCACCATACTTGCTGGTCCGAGGAAGGAGGAGACGCCGAGGTGCTGCACGTGCATCTCACGGAGGCACCGCCACTTGTGGTGCTAGATCGGATCGGATCGCGAGGAGGAGAAGCGATGCGACTACATCACCCACGCTCCGATTTAACGCTCATAGGCGAATCTTCAAGGGTATGAAGATCCAATCCAATCTCTCTCGTTGATTGCATCTCCTAGATTAGATCTTGGCTTTCCCTCTGTTCGCATCCGTAGAAAATTTTGATTTACTATGCCGCGAAACCCTTCAATTTTCTTACCTAAAAGACTCGATGTTGCCGAGTAGTGAAGTATTAGCTAGAAAAACTGTAAGGAGAGCAAAAGCTTATACAATCATAAACAATGAGCTATATAAAAGAAGCGTCACAAGCGTGTTGCAGAAGTGTGTGAGTTCGGCAGAAGGTCAGGAGATCCTCCTAGATATACATCAAGGAAAATGTGGCCACCATGCCTCATCTCGTGCCTTGGTAGCCAAAGCATTCAGGCATGGATTTTATTGGCCAACGGCATTGAAAGAAGCAAAAGAATTAGTTAAAAATGCAATGGGTGTCAGAGATACGCAACCAAAATACACATGCCATCGGCCGAGTTAAAAACAATACCCATCACTTGGCCATTTTCTGTATGGGGTTTAGATATGGTGGGACCATTTAAGCCGGCGCGAGGAGGAATGACCCACATATTGGTTATGGTGGACAAGTTCACAAAATGGATTAAAGTGAAACCAATAAAAAAATGCGATGGGTCCACAGCAGTAAAATTTCTCAAAGATATTATTTTAAGATATGGGTATCCGCACAGTATTATTACACATAATGGCACAAACTTTGCAGAAGGAGCCTTCGCTAGATTTTGCAGAGAGAAACACATAAGACTAGATATTGCCTCTGTGGCTCACCCAGCATCCAATGGGCAAGTGGAAAGGTCTAATGGGCTGGTGCTATCAGGAATAAAACCACGACTTGTCGAACTATTGCAAAGGTTGACAGGATGTTGGATTGAGGAACTCCCAGACGTATTATGGAGCCTCAGGACTACTCCCAATAGATCAACAGGTTATACACCATTCTTTCTGATATACGGGGCAGAGGCCGTACTTCCAGCCGACATAATATATGACTCGCCAAGAGTTACTCAGTATACAACCTCGGAGATAAACGAGATAGCTCGGCAAGATGCTGTAGACCTGCTAGAAGAAGCCAGAGAACTGACACTATCACGATCAGCTATTTATCAGCAGAACCTGCGACGATATCACAGCAAAAAGGTGAATCCAAGAGTATTCAAAGAAGGAGATTTAGTCCTCCGGCTGGTGCAACGTACTGCCGGCATGCACAAATTGTCACCTCCGTGGGAGGGACCATTCATTGTGAGCAAAGCATTGCATAACGATGCCTATTATCTAATCGACGCTCAGCCCCCGGAGAGAACAAGGCAGACAAAGCCGGCGAAGAAACGAAGCGTCCATGGAATGTAGCTTTGCTTCGACCGTTTTACTCGTAGCATTGTATCTCAAGGTCAAGAACCAAGGATGTATTGAACATCGGCACCCAGAGCTGTGACTCGGGGACTGCCAAATGTTATCTCAATTTCATGTTATGTATTTGAACCTCGGCACCCAGAGCTGTGACTCGGGGACTGCCAAATGTTATCTCAATTTCATGTTATGTATTTGAACCTCGGCACCCAGAGCTGTGACTCGGGGACTGCCAAATGTTATCTCAATTTCATGTTATGTATTTGAACCTCGGCACCCAGAGCGGTGACTCGGGGACTGCCAAATGTTATCTCAATTTCATGTTATGTATTTGAACCTCGGCACCCAGAGTTGTGACTCGGGGGCTGCCAAATGTTATCTCAATTTCATATTATGTATTTAAACCTTGGCGCCCAGAGCAGTGATTCGGGGACTGCCGTGTGTTATTTCAATATCATGTTATATATTTGAACCTCGGCACCTAGAGCAGCGACTCGGGGACTGCCATATGATGCCCCAGTTTTATGTTAAGCACTACCTTGAGCAACGCCTCGGTATTTGTCTTATATTATTTCTGAAATTTGGTTTACATATTGAAGTTCTAGCGATAAACAAGAATCGTGGATTGCCATATACTGTTCCGAGGTGGTAGTCAACCTCTGTTTAGAACAGATCAATATTATATGATATTCAGAGCTCACGCCTAGACAACTCGGCTAACCCACGGGAAAACAAAGGCAAGGACACATCCTAAAATCGGGAAATTGCGGGCCACCAAAGCAAGATCTCGGACGAACACCCACTTAAACAAAATGATAACAACTACAAGCGTATCTGTCACAGCAGTACACGGCAAAATAAATTCAAGTCATACAAAGAGCGGACAAATGTTTCGCGTACATCATACGCCCGGCATGCCAGGGATAAGAAATAACTTAAGCATTGTTTGCTGGAGAGGCAGCAACTTGGTCAGGCGCCGGGCACTCCGACGTAGGAGGAACTTCGACTGAGGTTGCCTCGCCTTCCATAGACCCAGGTGCAACTTCAGCGGAAGCCCGAGGCTGCTCAGGAGCATCAGTCTGTGCAGTGGAATGACCAGTACCTTTAGAGGAGGACCGCGCATCGCCGTCGCTGTCCGAGCTCGAACTGGAGCTGCCAGATGTGGCCGAGTCATCCTCACCCTCCCCTTGCTCAGCCGAATTGTTATCCGAGGCATCCTCAACTACAACCTCCTCATCCAGGTTTGGAAGGAAACTCGGACCCTCATTCCAGGTATGCACGTCGGCATATTCGACGAGTTGGAAGGAGCGAGCTTTCCGAAGAGCGACGAAAGTGGGGTCTTCAACCCAACGATAACCAGTGCGCAGATTTCTCAGGATATCAAGAGAGATGTCTTCGTACCATGACATAATAACGGTAAGAGCCATATCAGCGCCAGTTCGTCCGGCTGATTCCCTCTAGAGACTTAGTTGCCTCTCGGATGCCATCAGTCTCTTCACCAGTAATCTAACCTCATCGATATCAGGGGTCCCAGAAGTGTTCGGCCAGAGAACATGATAAGCTCGAATAGCTGCCTTGACCAAATCCCGACCCATAATCTTCATTGGACCAACCGCAGCACCAACAGCAACCAGAAAGTCCTCCATCGAATACTCCGAATCAGCGGTAACAGGGACACCTCGGCGTACACAAGCCGCAAGAACTGCTTTAGAACTCACAGGTTTACCTTCGGGAAAATGATCTGCGTTAAACACGAACGGGTCACGTGGCAGCAAGGACAAACAGAAAAAGATAACTCGGCCGTGCCAAGAAGCTTATGATGAATGTAACTCATCATAATCTGGAGGTATTTGTCCCAATCAATCTTGCTCTTCTCAAAGCGAGCGATTTCCTCGCTCATTCCCTGAGTTTTCAGTTCGGCAGCCTCGAGGAGTTCTTTATTCTTCTGCAGCTCCAAAGCTAGCCGATTCTTCTCCTCGGAGAATTCCTAGTTGATCTTCTCTAGTTTGGATTTCTGAGAGTGCTGAAGGGTATTCACCTCGGCTCGAAGGCGGGCTATTTCATCATCCTTTTCTTGTAACTGTGCCGAGTGAGCAGCGCTTTGTTCTAAAAAATGCAGCATCACGTCAGGGAGGGGCGTGCAATCTTGGTGAGATGCTGCAAAGGTTTGCAACTCGGCTTCACCAGAGCCAAACGAAATAAACAAGCTCAGCATACATGTTAAAGGGGAAAAGGTCTAAGATAAAAGGGAAACTAACCTTCCAAGCTCTTCACTTTCTTCTCAACACGAATGTTGAGGTTATTAATATTACCTGTTCACCAAAAGAGTGAGCCGGCATCTAGCAGACAAATCAATAAGACCGCCAAGAATAACGAAAAGGAACTATCGACTTACCAGCCTTTTTTACCACATGAAGGATTTTCTCATACTTTTCTTCCAGCTTGCGGTGCGAAAAAAGCAACCTCTGAAATTCGGCAGTCCGCCGGTCATGTGCAACCTGAGCAATGGGGCAAAAAGATAAATGGATATTCAAAGCTAAATCAGATCCGAACCAAGCAAAACTTAACTCGGATCTAGGTGGCTGGATATTCAAAGCTAAATCAGATCCGAGTCAAGCAAAACTTAACTCGGACCTAACTGGCTGGATATTCAAAGCTAAATCAGATCCGAGTCAAGCAAAACTTAACTCGGATCTAGGTGGCTGGATATTCAAAGCTAAATCAGATCCGAGTTAAGCAAAACTTAACTCGGATCTAGATGGCCGAATATTCAAGCCCTAGAAATAAACTTAAATTAAATCAAAGATCATTAAACTTCCAAGCATATAACAAGTTATTTCCTTGCAAGTTTCGGGGACTAGAGCATATAGTAACATCTGGGGGACTAATCTAAACTCAGAGAAACAGCAATTACCTCATTCATCTTGTTAGTGTCAAGGATGAACTTGGCAGCGTGGTCGAAACGGCCGTTGATGTCGGAAAGCTGAAAGGGATGGTTGATGGGATTACCCTCAAACTGATCAGCAGCATTCCAATTATTGGCGTACTCCACCAGCGCGCCGAGGTTGTTCCCACTAGCTGTCCGAGTTAAGACCTCACCCCGGACATGTGGTGTAACCACTGCGGCCACAGGGCTCTTATGAAGAGCAAGCTGGATGCTGGCAGTCGAGCCAACGGAGGCTTTGGTAGGCGCAGTTCCCTTGCGCAGCATGTCGGCGATACCCGGCTGAGAAGAGCCGACGAGACCTTTCTGAGAAGAGGAAGCCTTGGGGGCAATAACTTTTCTTGCCTTAGAAGAGGCATCAGCAGGAAGGGATACCTCGGTAGTGGGGACGGCGTCTTCAGTAGCAGCAGGAGTCACGGTCGCAGAAGGCGCCGAGATAACGACCTCTTTGGCCGAGGCTGGAGTGGCCGTAGAAACTGCCGGGGCAGATAGAGGCTCAGTAGAGGCGCTGGGACCCACAGAAGGGGCAACAGGTTCGACGAAAACCTCGGAGCGCCGATTGGAATCAGTGTCGACAAAAGGGGTTTCAACGCGCACGCGAGGAGGCGACATTCGGAGCTGGAGGAGAGGCAGTCGAGCAGACTGGAATCCTAGTATCATCGACGCAGGAGAGACTGCCGAATTGGGCGCTAGTCATGCTAGGACCGTGCTTTAATGTAAAGCGAACCTGCAAAAATAAGAAAGAAAAAAGTGTCAGTATGAAAAACAGAGAGAGAAACAAGAAATACGAGCAAAAGGAACTTACCCGGCGACCCCAGGCATAATCTTGCGCCTAGGAGGATTCGGAGCGGATTTCTTCGTTCATTTCTTGGGGACCGCCTCAGGCATCGGCAGAGCCCCTGCTTTCCCAAGGTAACAGGGGTCGAGAAGCAATAGGCTCGGCCGTGAACCTGACCCGGATTAGCGGGAAAGTAGAAGCCGGAAATGCATAAGAAATAGGCATTGCGGCAACTACCTCAAGAATTTGGACCTCGTCCGAATCACCTTCCTCCTCGTGCGCCGAGGTCTTGCCACGAGCTCGAGCCGGGGCAGGATCCGACTTAGGGACGAACTCCTCCAAGTCCGGTTCACCAGTATCCGGGGTGCTCCGGTCCGCGGGTGTGGCATCCCGCAAAACCACTACTAGAAAATCGCGTTGTTTTTGTGCATTGCATCGTCATCATCATATGTTGTTTGTCAAAAACTATTTCAGAAAACCTGTCATTGTTTTCTAAACGCCCCATCTTATTCAAACACCAAAATCCGGGTCGCCGGAATAGTTTGTTTTGTCTGATATCGGTTTGCAAACGGTGTTAATAAAAAAACAAATAAAAATTATATTATTTTTAGTGGGGGCAGTCGAACGGGCCAACCCGACCCGAACGACCACCCCTCATAAAAATGATCGGTCGCCTCTAATCCTAAACCTATCGATATCCTGCCACACCCCGGCCACCTCACCCCTCCAATAGCGAGACGCCACCTCACCCCACCCTTTCCCCTAGCCACTCAGTGCACCACCTAGCCTACCTCTCCCTCTCTCTCTCAACCCCAGCCCACCCGCCCACACTGCACACACTCACGCTCACGCCCGGATCCCACCCCACGACGCAGAAGCACACTGCCGCCTAGCCCTGGCCCTACCCCTGACCTCAGCGATCACCAAAGACCTCCCCCCAACCTCCCTTCTCTCCCTCTCCTTCTTCCTCCCTGGCTCTCCCCGCCAGACTCCCCTCTGGTCTCCAGCCCTTGCCCGGCCTCTCCTCCAGCTCCGCCTCCTCTGTTCCTCCTCACACAAGGCCTTGCGCCAGCCAGACCGCCTCCTCGCTCCGCCTCCTCACAAGTGCGTCTAAGGCCAGGCGAAGCCTGAGCCTGCTCGATGCTCCTCCCTCCGTCCCGCCTCGCCTCGACCAGCGGCCCGCCCGGCGAGCCACCGCCCGACCCAGCCACACCGACCCGCCTCGCTGCTCGCCTGAAGCTCGCTGCCGCCGCCTTGCCGCCGACCTCGCCCGCGCCCGGCCTCGCCAAGCCACCACTAACCGCCTCGGAGCGCCGCCCGCCGTCTGGCCCGCCGTGACCCGCCCTCCAAAGAAGCCGCCGCTGCCGCCCCTCGTGGAGGCCGCCATGGCCTGCCCCTGCCGCGCGTGTAGCCGCCTGCGCCCTCTCGGCCCTGTGTCCACGTGATCGACCCTCTCCTTGGCTCTGTACGTTCCCTGGAGTGCAGTTCATTGTGGAGACAGTGTGGTTCTGGTGCGCTTGCTGGTCGGAGCTCGAGTGCTCCGTCCCAGGATCCGAAGGTGACGAGATTCAAGATCTTCCCTTCGACAGCCGTGGACCCAAAGGTCATCGACATGGAACGCAAAGGCCTTCCGAGAAGCATGTACCGTGTGCCGAGGCCGAATCAAGATCTTCCCCGACACCGAGGATGCCTACCCGGAACGACAAGATCGCCACACAGACGCGAACCCCGAAGCCGAGAACCCCGACAGGAACCACGACACGGATACACCGAGTTCTTCCTCGAGGACGCCAAGATCTTCACCCCGGACACCAAGACCCCGGTGCGACCAGTACTTCGTCCCGAACGCCATAACCGTCGACATGACCCGAAGACCACGGATGCGACAAGATCTGCTCCGCTAACCGAGAACGCTTCCGTCGAGACCGACCCGTCGAACCCTGGACCCTGAGACCGAACCCCGAACCCCGGAACCTCCAGATCTGCCGAACCCTAAATGTGGGACCTTTTTCCTCGAACCCTATTTTATAACATAACAACTTGTTGCAAATTGAATTGTCCATGCATGCATCCTCGTCTGTGGTTTGGGGGCCTTATGCCGATTCACCTAATAATTAAATATGGGGCCCATATGCGGGCAAATCTAGCCTTATATTGGCCTCATTTAAACGTGTGTAGCGAACCGGTGATATATTCTGTCTTGCTAAAACAACATTTAAACTGCGGGGGTTCTAAACAACTTGAACCGTTTAATAATTGTCGGACCTTGCCCGCTTAATATGACCTAATTGCATCGACTTTGCCACGTCATCCATCATGCATGCATCATGCCGATCTTCCGCCGTCGTATTAAATCTTGCATCCGTGTTTCTTCTAGTGTTTTGCTTCTTCGCGGATAAGGCCGTTGAGTTGATGTGAGTCGCCCGATCTTCGGATGAACCTTCGGCAATGTTTTCAGGCGAGCATCTCCCCCTTTCTACCTATCTTACTTTTCTAGTATTTATTCCCTCCTGTTGATCTTTGCTATCTGTGTTGTGATGCTCTAGTTTCGTACCCGTGATATCCCTTGCAGCCATATATAGCCTTGGACACATCCTATTACCTGTGTTTGGTAGATAGCTGGACCCGCGTGTCGTAGTCGCTTGCTCAAGTGTTTTGCTTGTCGTCAAGTACCACAATTGTTGGAGGATGGCCGCTTGTTGACGTTGGAGATGATCATGGCTTTACTTATTGTTTCACTTTAATTACTGTTTAACAACTAAAATTGAATTAAGCAGAGGCATCGGTGGGTGATAGGTAAGTTTTGGTTTCCGAACGCCCACTTGTGTCCCGTAGGACCCGAGTTCTTGACACCTGTTCCAAGATCGAGCGCGCTAACCACAGGTGGGGAGATATGGGCCCCCCATTGATTATTACCTGATTTCAAAGTATTGTACTGGGGGCCACAACTAGTTTGAGGTGTTTTTACTATCCTGTACCTATGCCATGCTACTTATGTATTTACGATTGTGTGAGGAGCACGCTGTACTGTTTAGGAAGCGGAATGTTTTCGCGGTATCGACAGTCCCCGATTGGGGATCTCGTCGTTCTGACCATTGTCGAAACCCTAAGTCCGTCTCGGAGACCGCCGACTTAGTTGCGGGTGTACTTAGTGGGTGGCCTGCATTGCTTTGGTCCGGGAACGTCGTGACTTAGGCCCCGACATACCGATGGGTGTATGTTAACCGATCCGCAAAAGGGTCAAGTGCTGTGGATACTTTGCACCGCAGGTTTAATCTTTTCGAGAAGCCGTGTCCGCGGTTATGGACGACTTGGATCACAAAGGCTTGATCATAGAAAACTATAACTAAAGTTTATTGTTATAAATTGACTTGTATCCGATATGATTAGTAATCGCTTCACTACAACGGAATGGCTAAGTAAAAGTACCAACAACCGCTGGGTTTTGGGGTTGTCTCATGCTAATTGTATCTCGACTAGTAAGTGTTGCCACTATAACGGAATGATTAACTAAAATGCCCATCGCTACTTCATCAGGACGATTATCTAAACCTGACTAGTAATTGCTGCAACGACAACTGAATAAGTAAAACTGCCAACTGTGTGAGTTCCTCGGTTGACTTCCTCGTTTGGTCTCGAGGGGGAAACGCCAGGATGGGTTTGTTTGATGATAGCATCAGTTTGGATCCGAATAGGTCTTTCTCACCCCTCTCGGAAAACCACCAGTTGTATCGAGTCTCTATAGGTTGTTTGGTGCATGCTGCCGCTGCCGCTCAGTCCACCATACCTATGTAGGCGAGGACCGCCAAATTCTAGCCTCGCTGTAATCGCCTCAAGATCGACGCTCCTTCTTTTCTTTTTGCCCTTTGTCGGCACCCTTTGTTTAAGGTGTTTTGAGATCGACGCCGTAGCAGGGTTACCCTTCCGCTTGGCACAGGTGGTTATGGACGCCATTGGTTATTCTTCAGGGCTCTTAGCCCCATTTGCATCTTGTCCGTAGTCGGACGCTCCATCGTTTTCGAGGTGTTTTGGATCTTTGTACCGTATATTTGTATTCTTGACTCTCTGAGTCGCTGTTGTATATATATATATCTGTTCTGTGGGTCCCATCGAGGGCTGTTGTGTAATGTTATTACTTTGCTTTCCACCCGCACGAAAGTGCCTGGTGGGCACCTTCGAATCGCTTATCTTGGGTTTGGCAAGTTTCGCTAAAACTTGCATAGGGCCGATTCGAGGGTGTTACAGAGTGGTATCGAGCCCAGCGGTTGCGATACCCCACAAGTCCAAATGTAGGATAACCTAGCTAACGTCAAGTAGAGTGTCAAAATTATTTTGCAAAATCGGTTGGATAGTTCTGGTTAGGTCTGATTTTACCTTACCCTCCGCTATTCTCCTCTTATCTCGACGTGTTTTGAACCTGCTCTCTTATCTTTTCTTCGAGTCCGGACTTCTCGTGGTGGGTTTTCCGTACCTTCGTGGTTTCGCTTCCTCTTTTGGTAACGGTGTTGCTACATCCGGTCTTCATGCTATCCGAGGAATCCGTCTTCCGTGGTACCATTCTTTGTTCCTTGTTTGTTCCTTCCGGTGTTTTCCGCCGCAACGACATCCTCTACGCCAGATCCGATGCAGATTCTGCATCACTCCTTGATCCAAACCTCGCTTGTCGAGATCTTCAGTCTGAATCTTGAGGGTCGGTTGCATAATATATCTGTTCGTGTACAGAGTAATGCTTCGAGTGCGGGATGGAGTCGCGACCATACCACTACTCTTATCATTCGCTTATGTACGTTGAATGGTGGATCGATGCAACTCTACTCCTTCCATGGAAGTTAGAGGTGGCCTTACCTTTAACTTCGTCCGTTGTTTATCCGGAGTGTTGACGAACGGGATCAACGACCTCTTGTTAGTGGTGTCGCGAGGATCTACACGAAGCGAGAAGACGCAGATCGCCGACCTTTTTCCGGTACCATGAGGTGGATCTCGAGGGCGAGATCCTTTGTTAGTGGTGTCGAATTGTGGCATCCCGCAAAACCACTACTAGAAAATCGCGTTGTTTTTGTGCATTGCATCGTCATCATCATATGTTGTTTGTCAACATTGTTTTCTAAACGCCCCATCTTATTCAAACACCAAAATCCGGGTCGCCGGAATAGTTTGTTTTGTCTGATATCGGTTTGCAAACGGTGTTAATAAAAAAACAAATAAAAATTATATTATTTTTAGTGGGGGCAGTCGAACGGGCCAACCCGACCCGAACGACCACCCCCGTATAAAACAGATCGGTCCGCCTCTAATCCTAAACCTATCAGATATCCTGCCCACACCCCCTGGCCACCTCACCCCCTCCAATAGCGAGACGCCACCTCACCCCACCCTTTCCCCCTAGCCACTCAGGTGCAGCCACCTAGCCTACCCCTCTCCCTCTCTCTCTCAACCCCCCAGCCCACCTGCCCCACACGCTGGCACACACACTCACGCGCTCACGCCCCGGATCCCACCCCACGCACGCAGCAAGCACACCTGCCGCCTAGCCCCGCGGGCCCTACCTGGACCTGGCGATCACAAAGACCTGTCCCCAACCTCCCTTCTCTCCCACCTTTCTCCAGCCTCCCTTCTTCCTCCAGCTCTCCCCGCCAGCCCTCCCTCTGGTCTCCAGCCCACCGCCCTCTCTCCAGCTCCGCCGCCTCCTGTTCTCCTCACATGGCACCCGCGCCCGGCCCGACCGCCTCCTCCTCTGCCTCTCCTCAAGGCCTCCAGCTGGCGAGCCGCTGTATGCCAGCCTCCTCCTCCCGGCCCAGTCCTGCCCTCGACCCCGCCAGCCGGGCGAGCCACCGCCCACTGGCCACACTGCCCGCCAGCCTCGCGCAGCCTGCCGCCACGGCCCGACCGCCAAGGCCGCCGCCTTCGTCTCGCCAAGCCACCAACCGCCTCGAGCGCCGTCTGGCCCACCTCCGCCCGTGACCCGCCCTCATCCAGAAGCCGCCACCGCTGCCGCCGCCGTGGAGGCCGCCATGGCTCGCCGCAGCGTGTAACCGCTTCGCCCTCTGTGTCCACGTGATCGACCTCCTTGGCTCAGACGTTCCTCGGAGTGCAGTTCATTGTGGAGACAGCAGGTTTCAGGCTTCGCTGGTCGGAGCTCGAGTTCGGCCCCAGGATCCGAAGGTGACGAGATTCAAGATCTTCCCTTCGACAGCCGTGGACCCAAAGGTCATCGACATGGAACGCAAAGGCCTTCCGAGAATCATGTACCGTGTGCCGAGGCCGAATCAAGATCTTCCCCGACACCGAGGATGCCTACCCGGAACGACAAGATCGCCACACAGACGCGAACCCCGAAGCCGAGAACCCCGACAGGAACCACGACACGGATACACCGAGTTCTTCCTCGAGGACGCCAAGATCTTCACCCCGGACACCAAGACCCGGTCGACCAGATGCCGTCCAACGCCATAACCGCGATGACCCGAAGACCACGGATGCGACAAGATCTGCTCCGCTAACCGAGAACGCTTCCGTCGAGACCGACCCGTCGAACCCTGGACCCTGAGACCGAACCCCGAACCCCGGAACCTCCAGATCTGCCGAACCCTAAATGTGGGACCTTTTTCCTCGAACCCTATTTTATAACATAACAACTTGTTGCAAATTGAATTGTCCATGCATGCATCCTCGTCTGTGGTTTGGGGGCCTTATGCCGATTCACCTAATAATTAAATATGGGGCCCATATGCGGGCAAATCTAGCCTTATATTGGCCTCATTTAAACGTGTGTAGCGAACCGGTGATATATTCTGTCTTGCTAAAACAACATTTAAACTGCGGGGGTTCTAAACAACTTGAACCGTTTAATAATTGTCGGGACCCCGGTTCCGCTTAATATGACCTAATTGCATCGCACCTTTGCCATGTCATCCATCATGCATGCATCATGCCGATCTTCTGCCGTCGTATTAAATCTTGCATCCGGTGTTTCTTCTAGTGTTTTGCTTCTTCGCGGATAAGGCCGTTGAGTTGATGTGAGCTTCGCCCGATCTTCGGATGAACCCTTCGACAATGTTTTCAGGCGAGCATCTCCCCCTTTCTACCTATCTTACTTTTCTAGTATTTATTCCCTCCTGTTGATCTTTGCTATCTGTGTTGCGATGCTCTAGTTTCGTACCCGTGATATCCCTTGCAGCCATATATAGCCTTGGACACATCCTATTACCTGTGTTTGGTAGATAGCTGGACCCGCGTGTCGTAGTCGCTTGCTCAAGTGTTTTGCTTGTCGTCAAGTACCACAATTGTTGGAGGATGGCCGCTTGTTGACGTTGGAGATGATCATGGCTTTACTTATTGTTTCACTTTAATTACTGTTTAACAACTAAAATTGAATTAAGCAGAGGCATCGGTGGGTGATAGGTAAGTTTTGGTTTCCGAATGCCCACTTGTGTCCCGTAGGACCCGAGTTCTTGACACCTGTTCCAAGATCGAGCGCGCTAACCACAGGTGGGGAGATATGGGCCCCCCATTGATTATTACCTGATTTCAAAGTATTGTACTGGGGGCCACAACTAGTTTGAGGTGTTTTTACTATCCTGTACCTATGCCATGCTACTTATGTATTTACGATTGTGTGAGGAGCACTGCATCGCTTTAGGAAGCGGAATGTTTTCGCAGTATCGACAGTCCCGATTGGGGATCTGCCGTTACGACCATTGTCGCAAACCCTAAGTCCGTCTCGAGACCGCCGACTTAGTTGCGGTGTACTTAGTGGGTGCCCCGCACTTGCTTTGGGTGCGGGAACGCGTCGTGACTTAGGCCCCGCCGACATACCGATGGGTGTATGTTAACCGATCCGCAAAAGGGTCAAGTGCTGTGGATACTTTGGTGCACCGCAGGGTTTAATCTTTTCGAGAAGCCGTGTCGCGGTTATGGACGACTTGGATCAGGTTTGATCATAGACAACTATAACTAAAGTTTATTGTTATAAATTGAGTTGTATCCGATATGATTAGTAATCAGCTTCACTACAACGGAATGGCTAAGTAAAAGTACCAACAACTGCTGGGTTTTGGGGTTGTCTCATGCTAATTGTATCTGACTAGTAAGTGTTGCCACTATAACGGAATGATTAACTAAAATGCCCATCGCTACTTTATCGGACGATTTTCTAAACTGACTAGTAATTGCTGCAACGACAATGAATAAGTAAACCGCCAATGTGTGAGTTCTCGGTTGACTTCCTCGTTTGGTCTCGAGGGGAAACGCCAGATGGGTTTGTTTGATGATAGCATCGTTTGGATCCGAATAGGTCTTTCACCCTCTCGGAAAACCACCGGTTGTATCGAGTCTCTATAGGTTGTTTGGTGCATCTTTGCCGCCAGATCCACCATACCTATGTAGGCGAGGACCGCCAAATTCTAGCCTCGCCGTCTGGCCTCGATCGACGCGCTCCTTCTTTTCTTTTGCCCTTTGTCGGCACCCTTTTGTTTAAGCAGGTTTTGAGATCGACGCCTTAAGGTGGTTACCCTTCCGGCTTGGCTCAGGTTATGGATGCCATTGGTTATTCTTCAGGGCTCTTAGCCCCATTTGCATCTTGTCCGTAGTCGGACGCTCCATCGTTTTCGAGGTGTTTTGGATCTTTGTACCGTATATTTGTATTCTTGACTCTCTGAGTCGCTGTTGTATATATATCTGTTCTGTGGGTCCCATCGAGGGCTGTTGTGTAATGTTATTACTTTGCTTTCCACCCGCACGAAAGTGTCTGGTGGGCACCTTCGAATCGTTTCTATGCGGGTTTGGCGAGTTTCGCTAAAACTTGCATAGGGCCGATTCTGAGGGTGTTACAGCGGGCCACGGAAGCAACAAAACTTCGGCATCCTCATTCTTCTGCTCTGTGAATCTCTGCAAGACGAGGAAAAAGAAAGTTAGCGGAATCCGTTACGAAAACGATGGAATAGCAGAGCGTTATTGATTAGGCTTACTTCGGGAGGCGGATGATCGCGGGTGAACGGTTTCAATCCCCAAGCCCAATCCTTAGGCATCTCCGTCTTAAAGATAGCTCGGACACGCTTATAGATAAGGTAATTGTCCAGCTCCACGGTCGAGACTCGGTTAGGGTCAAGAGGACCACTCATGTAGCACAGCTTGTGAGTCCGCTTCTGGAATGGGCAGATCCGGCTACTAATAAAGGTAGCCATCAGGTCTTCGCCGCATAACCCGGCACGGATCAGCTCTTTAAGCCGAATCTCAAAAGCCTCGGCCAAGGCATGACTTTTCCTTGGATTGTAAAGCCAATTCACCTTAGAAGGCGGACCAATTGAGAAGGCAGGGAGCCGAATCTTGTCCTCTGTCCCTCTGTTCTTGACGTAAAAGAAGGATTTGTGCCACTTCTTGCACGACTCTAACCCGGTGACACGAGGAAATACGGATTTTCTCCGAGGTGTAATGGACGCTGCCCCACATTGAGTGAGCAATTTCTCGGAAGGGTGCAGAGATTTGTCAGGGACTACGTTAGAACGAATCTGGAAGAACTTCGACCAGACGTGCACAGACGGCCATAGGCCGAAGTATCCCTCTGAGGCGGAGATAAAAGCAGAAAGAGAAGCGATGGCATTCGCAGGAAGATGATGCGGCTGAAGGCCGAAGTAGTCAAGAAACTCTCTAGCAAAATCGCTAAGAGGGAGGCCAAAGCCTCGCGCGAAGTGCGACATAAAAACCACATACTCGCCCTCCCTAACGTCCGGAGAGGACTCGCTGCCGGGTAAGCGACAGGAAACCTCGGCGGGAATCCTCCGAGTTCGGATAAGCCACTCAATCTCGCGGCGTGTAACAGAAGAACCTTGCCACGAGCCTCGCTCGGGCCCAGAGCCAGCGTCATCATCCTCTACCAGAGCACCACTAAAGGAGCTAGACATGGGTGGTTCGCCGGAGAGATCGATGGAATAAGAGCTGGCGGCGGAGGGAAGTTTAGAGCTACGAGGCCCCTTCGTGATTTTGCACGGAAGCGGTGGCGGAGGAGCAGAGGAACCGCCGCCCAAATACAAGATCGAAACGGAGAAATCTAGGATAAAACCTAGGCAATGCGGCCGGAAAGAACTCACCGGCGATGGTGCAGGAGCTGACGAGCGCAGGCGAGGCGGACGGAACAGCACGGTGGAGCCCTCGCCGTCGGAAGTATTGATGAGCGCGCGGCGGCGGAGCTGCAAGAAGACGCGGAAGCGAGAGCAGGAAGAAGGGCACAGGCGAGCGAGAAGGGGAAAAGTGAATTCCCAGGCGCCGCGCCCCTCTTTATAATCGAGCCACAAACAAGGTAGTGGGATCGTGGGTGCAGCAGTTGACCGTGTAGATCGTGGGTGCGGCACGAACGCACGACGATAAGTGGAACCGCACCAACGGCCACACAGGAGCGAAGAAGATTGCGATCCCCCAGGGGAACGGCACACGAGGCGTCGCAGCGACGGCGCAGCAGGTACAGTGTTAACTGTAACCTGTCAGTAAATACTGTAGAGGAACAAAAAACTAGAACAATGATGGGAGTGACACGTAGGACGAGGCGTACGAGAGAAGGAACATGAGTACCTCGGACGAGAAAAAGATAACCTAAAACAATAAGTAGTGATGAAGCTGATACGACCCGGCCAAAGTTATCGGCAGGGCCACATCAGCTTGGGGGACTAATGTTGGGGGGGTGACCCCGGATAGGTTAAAGACGGGGAAAGACGAAGGTACGACTCCCGTCTGGTTTCCGAGTTACAGTCTAAGTCGGCCGAACCCTGTAAAAGTCGGCCGACATATGGAGACAAGATGCCCGTATATGTATATTAAGACATTACCCGGCCGAGGTATTACGTAAGTCGGCCGGGTTAGCCTGAATGATCTTGATGCAGGTGAAGGACGATCCGAGCTATGCAAGGAAGGGCCGAATTATATGAGGCTTGCAGGAGAAGGAGAAGCCTGAAGTCAAACCCTAGCTGCAAGCTAGGGAGAATCTAAGCAGAGCCAAGCGCCACGGACAAAGGCGGAGAGCGACAGAGAGGCAGGAGGAGGTCACGGAGTTGACAGTCCAGAAGACCGAGGCGCGCAGGAGGGGCCCCCTGGAACCTTACCGTTAGAGGGGCGACAGAAAAAGGGGGGCGCCGAACTGCTATATTGGGACAAGCATATTCCTCGAATATGCTTGTCACGTCAGCCCTAAAGGAACCCAGGGCTCCCCTTTATAAGGAGAAGCTTGGACTCAGAAGGGGGGATCGGTTTATTTTGGTACCGTTAGGCTGGTAAAGTTCATCTTTTCTTTCTGTATACAGCTCAAGAGCACTTGTAGCCCAAGGGAGGGGAAATAAAGATCTTTGCCTTAGTCTTTTATGTGTAGAATCAACTGTATCTTTCCTCCCCAGACTCCTCTAACATCCATTGGCCATATTTTAGCCTACCCATGACATCTACCGTGCCACCACCGCGATATTCTGCCTGATTCGACTCAGTATTAACGGCGTGTACCGTGCACGCACGCACGTATACCATTCGATCACGCGACGATGGTGCTGTTCGCGGCCGCCGACCAGCAGTACATGCTGGTGGCCGCGGTCCTCATGGTGCTCGTCGACCCGCACTCGCTGTCGTGTAGGGACGCGCTCGACATGTCCAGCTTCACGCCCCACGGGCACGCCGCGGCCGACGCGCTTGCCTGGGACCGGCATCGCTGGACGCGCACGGCTCCGGTCTTGGGCGACAACATCCCGCGTTGCGCCGGCCCTTCCAGCGACGTCCTGCGCCGCCCGCCGCTGGCCTGCCTCTCCCACAACAGTGGTGGCGCCTCCGGGGCGGACGACACCGACGCGTGCTGCCTGGGTGCGCTCTGCGACCGCGCCTTGGCGCGTGAAGACTGCGTGTTGGCCATGTAGCTGGGGAACATGAGCGGGTGTTCGGCGCCGGTGCTGACGCCGTGGCTCCGATGTTGCTGCTGTTTGCAGGACGCGTAATAATGATACGGGCTGGCCCGCGCTGTGCCGAAGGAGAAGTCGTCGTACCGGCTGCTGTACGACCGCCCGCTGGCGTCCGTCAGCGCGGACGGCGTCGGCGACACCCTGTTGTCGTTCTTGGACGGCGTGCGGCAGAGCGGCGTGGCGTAGCAGCTGCTGCGCCGGGACGTCCTCGGCGTGCAGTGGACGTCGCTCGCCCCGGTTCCAGTGGTGTCCACCTCCACGATCTTGATGTTCTCCTCCAACTCCTACACACATTTTCCGAATGAAACTTGGTCACGTGAGGCCGGATTTCTTTTGTACCAAGCAAATTTTAACAGGGCCACATACGCACACATACCTGATGCTGTCGGAGCCGTGGATGGTACGGCGAGCGGCGTGTCGGCGTCATCCGTGGCGTGCGGATGGGCTTCTCGTCGTCGAGGAGCCAGAGACGCGCCGTGCGCGCCCTGTTCTGGGCGGCGACGAGCGCCTGCATGCAGCGCAGGGTGTTGCTGGCCTGCCTCCGCACGAGGTGGCCGCGCACCAACGCCTGCAGCTTCACCAGACCCCTGAGCACGCAGAGTGCCTTCCTCGCCTGCGTATCGATCCCAAGGAATTCCAAGTCTCAGATAAAAACAAACAATGCAAGTGTGCCCCTTAACGCACGCGGATCAAGTACCGGCGACTCACCAGGTACAATCTGAAGATGGACCGAATCTTGATCGCCGCGGCCTCCTCGATGTCGATGACGTTCCGCTTCGACCCCGGCATGGACGCGGCGTACCGGACGACGGCGGCCGCCTGCTTGGCCGCAGCCGCGATAGCGATGGCCACCGCGATGGTGTGCTGGTCCGGGTCGCCCAGCGTCTATAGGAATGCGAGCTGGCCCGTGGCCGCCGCCGCCGACGACGGAGGCCTCTCTGCAACCTCTTGCTCCAAATTTGGTGTTTTTAATTTTTTTAATTTTTTGGTGGTCTTTTGAAACGCTAGCCTAATTGTGGTGGTTTTTTGTAATTTTCGCCGTTAACGGTCATTCACGTCCGTCCGTCCAGATGTGTCACGTCAGCCTGACGTTCGGGCCCACTAGTCAGATTCATCATTAGAGCAGCGTCAGAGCCAGAACAGTGTAATCTGCAACTTCATGCCCCAAATTCGGTGCTTTCTGAAATTTTTAAAGTTTTTGGTGGTCTTTTAAAACCCTAGCCCCAATTGTGGTGGTTTTTTGTAATTTTCTAAATCAAGAGAGAAGAGGTGAGAAACGATCCCTTGGAAGCTGGAGAATATAATCTCAGATTACACGATGCGTGGAGCGTGCTCCGAATCAACTGGCACATGACGAGCTAGGCCGAATGTTGCCTTAAAAATAAATTCTTCCCTTCGGCATAGCTAAGCTGCAGCGAGCTTAGTAGCAACAGACGGTTGACCGATCTTATATCTGCTAGCTGACGCGGATTACTGGATCTGAATTTGTAACTAGGCTGTCAAATATGGAGCAAGTTGCTTGTTCGTGCAGGTGCGGTGCGTGCTCTAATGAAACTAGCTTTACTGGGTCTGAGTTAGGGGCACATGGAAAACCTGGTTCTCGAGTTGCGAATGAAGCGCAAATTGCAGCTCTCGCTGCAAAATAATTAAAGTTCTTTGTTTGTTCAAAATTACAGTATTCTAACGTTCACACATTTTTCTGTAAATTCGGGCAAACTTAGGGAAGTTTAATTTAGGACAGAACTAAAACTTTCATTACACTGGCCCCCCCCCCCCCCCCCTATATATGCTTTGAATAAGTCATGCACATAATAATTTTGTGCCTATTTTGAGTATGTGTGCCCATGCATAGGGAGTGCACCGATTTTTTTAGAAAATATTACAAAATTTAATGGGAAACTGAAATATTCTTGAATTGTGCAACCAAAAACATGAAATTGGATGGAAAGCGTGTTCACAAAATACAAAATAAAATTCGATCTCAAAATCCGAATGAAATAACATAGACATAATCTTTATAAATCACGTGACATAATTCATAATCCAAATTCGATTCATAGATTGATGAACAAAAAAGACAAACCAGACAATGAATAAGACCAAATCAAATCTACAATGAGTAGTATTATAATAGTACCATTCATTGCCATAATTGCCTATTTTACTTCTTGAGTTGCAGATCAAATTTGAATTGGAACGTCTGAGACATGGTAGATTTATAGTCCCTCGATGCTTTAAAAATTTACAATAATTGTTTATTACCATTAAAAATAGTGTAATCTCTCGTCTAGTACACGAGTACACCTTGTCAGCCTAGTTCACAAAAAATATGCAGTCTTAGCAGGCCATCCAGAATAGATCACCTTATGAAAACTAATTACTATTCTGGTAAATACTTAAACAAAATTAAATATATATAGCAAGAATTAATAAAATGTTCCCATCTCTACAAAAGAAAATCCATCTTGGTTAATCTTCATCAATGGCTCCTTGAGACGATTAGGAAATTTCTCTTCCTGGCTATATTCATTTCGAGCTCGTCCATCTTTGGATGCGTTTACTTGCATTAAGAGCCTGCAAAGTTTAATAAGTCAAAGTTTTGATGCCTAATTTACCCGCAAAAAAATGTTTTGATGCCTAATTCACTCTAAAATACAGAGCCAGGAAGAGAAATTACCTCCTCGTCCCAATCACATTGCACGGTGATATACGCGAGGATTAATGTCTGAACTGCAGTACCACCTATCATCCCTGTCCAAATCCCCTGCAAAGAAGATGAGCTAGTGAGTATGCACACATGCGTGCCTAAAATGTACTATAACTACAGCTTGGATAGAACGTACAAGAACTCCTAGACTGAAGATCCAACCCAGCAGAACCCCAACAGGAACTCCAATGATGTAGTAGCTTCCTACGTTTACATAAGCCACTAGTGCTTGCCACCCTGACCCAACAGCAACTCCTGCAAATTTTGTCACACACACAAACAAATACAGAGTAATTAATCTTCAGTTCGGCGTTACATTTCATGTTCTGATCTGATTGGTTACAAGCTCATAAATATTTGCAGGGTGGTAAAAAGAGTACCTGAAAGAACAGGTTGGACGCCATTTAGGAGGATGGTGAGGGCCAGCAGAACGGAAATGCTGTCCACGGCGTCCATCACGGCCTTGCTTGATGACACGATGAGCGCGATCTTGTCGTGGAAGGCGAGCGCCAGCAAGCTAAAGAAGAGACCGATCAGAAACGACGTCGTTGTCGCCACGATCGTCGCAAACCTCGCGCCTTTCCCATTGCCCGCGCCAAGCTCATTAGCAACTCGCACCCTTTAGATCCACAAGGGACATTTCAGCCAACCATTGTGGAGATGGTAAATTGCTAAGTTAACTGAAGTGCAGAGTATATAGTGCAGTTTTAGTTGTTTACCCAGTGCCTGCTAAGAATGCCATAGGGATCATCATCTCCAATCCTTGAACACTCATACTGCAGGATACAGATGTAGTGGCTAGCAACCGTCAGTGACATGAGAATAATTTTCTGGAATCAGGAGGAGGAGGGATGGAGAGGTAGAAGAGGTACCAGATAGAAAGGGCATCCACAGCAAGTTGAGAATTCTTCAGGTGCCCCGTAAGCAAGAGCAGTACCTTGTAGTAAGAACTCTCCAAGCTGCCCAACAAATGCAATGGAAACCAAATGAGACCATGCCCTCCAAACAGCATTTCTAGAGATATACAGAGTTAACTGAATCCTGATACATACCATACCATGACGCCAGAAGACACCGACAGCTTGACGAACCCCCACAGATCAACGAACGCCAAGGGCGAGAACCCACTCCACGTCACCGGGCAGCCGCCGCCGACGGCGTACGCGAGCTGCAGCGCCATGCTGACGCCCCAGGAGACGTTCAGCGCCATGGCGGCGCCGAGCACCCCGAACCGGAAGTAGACCACCAGCAGCCAGCTCGCCGCGACGTGCACCACGAGGGACACCGCCGCCGTGGCCGCCATGACCCAGTTCTTGCGCTGGCTCTGGAGGAACTTGTTGAGCGGCAGGGCGATGGCGAACTGGAAGTGCATCGGGAGCATGCACATGCTCAGCTCGCCGGCCAGCCGCGCCACCTCCGCTGGCTGGCCCAGCGCCGCCAGCAGCGGCTCCGTGAACACGAACAAGGGAACTAGGAGCACGGCGGTCAGGAGGAGGATCACCCATGAACGCTGTAGGTAGATGCCGATCATGGAGTACTGCTTGGCGCCGTAGGCCTGCCCGCACAGTGTTTCCAGAGCACTCGCCATTCCCAGCTGCCAAGCCATTGAATTTGAAGAATGAGTCTACCATATAACATTACTCAAGAGAGAGTTAAGAGGCATGGTTTGTTGGCGTACCAGCAAGCCAAAAGTGAGGCCGGAGATGACGGTGTTGGCGATGGAGAAGGCGGCGAGCTCGAGATCTCCGATGTGGCCGGCGAAGGCCTGGCTGATGACATTCAAACTGTAGAGCACCAGCCTCATGAACATGGCCGGCCCGACGACCTCCCACAGCTTCTTGGACTCCTCCACCACTTCCCTCGCCAATGTCCCCTTCTTCCCCGCCGGCCTCTCGGCGAGCAATGGAACGACGACGCTCTCCATGGCAATAAGGTACGGTGGTCAATTTCTTGTATCTGCAGATAGCCTAAATGCTTGGAATGGATGGAAGACCAAGAATTGTGTATGTGTATTTGAAGGCACGCGGCATACATAGTTTATGGATTATTTCGGATAGTGCGAGAGCACGCAGCACCTAATTTATATTAGTAGTAGATCACACTTCCAGCTACCAAAGATCGTTTCACATTCTCTTTTCATTCGAACTGCACGCGCTGCGCATGAGTCGCAAAATAACCAGCTCGATCTCCTTTTTGCAAAATAGCTAGCCCGATGTCAACTCTGCAATTTCGTTTTGTATTCTAGTGCAGCGACAGATATTGCCGCCAGATATCAAGATGGTAAGCACGCTGGGTGCATTAAGGATGATGGTGATAGGCCTGATGGTGATAGGCCTGATGGCTAGGTACCAGTGGAGGGAGCCAGGGAGGGAGACTTGGGCCAATGTGTGCAGCGGACTAAATCTGCAGCTAGGTAGGTACAGCAGGTTTTGCGTAATTTAGTCGGCTGCAAGACCGTTTAGTGATCCATTTTATTCTTGATCTCGTCTGTAGTATCTTCTAATTCAGACAATTTTGCAGCCATCTTGTAAATCAAAAAACTTTTTTTCTGTCTTAATGAATAAAGACACGCGAGGCTTGTCCATATTCTTGAAAAAAATATATTAAAAAGCCAGTCTGATTTTCTTGTCTTCACAATATTTAAATCTTTACTACTTATTAAAGGCAAAGAGGACAAGATGGTGGTACGTTGTTTTGAAACTACCCCTGAATTTTACACTATTTACAAGACTATGCCACCGCAGAGAGACATACCCCCGACGGCCCAACCTTCTCACGATCTCCCCCATGAACAACCGTCTCTGGTGATTCGGAATCGCTGATTCCCCTTGCCCCGTAGCCAAGATCTGCCACCGCCTGCCTAATCTCATTGCCATCCAACCATTCTCCGCTCCAGTGCTCCCATCCGCAGCCATGGTGTCGACAAAACGGTGACCCACTGCAGTATACCTCACATCCGCCCCCACCCTCCATGTCTTCAACCAGATCTCGAGGATGATAGCCTGCTGGAGTCTCACCCGCACCACCATCCGGTAGCCCTCTTGTGAGATTGATGCTCGGGAGAGATGAATTTGCCCCTCTCAGGCTCTCCATTGTCGGATTTGTATCCCCGTGGAGGTTCCCAGAGCAACCCTGGATTCACCAAGTTTTCCATGCCAAGATTCTGCCTCTCATGTCCGCTCTTTTTTCCCCAACCATAGTATCCATGTCACCGCAGAAACCTTCTTCAGGTAGAGAAGTGATTGACAAGGAGGTGAGTGGTTTTATGAATTCAAGAAGAAAATGTAATCCTTTTACCTGTTGTAATTTTGAATGCTGAAATCATACACTAAATGTATGTCGTAGACTGTAAACTAACATAGTCCATTTATCATGACTCTTTGAAGAGTCCAATGTCTATTCCTTGAAGAAAAACATGTGGCAGATTGACCTGGACATACATCCTTCTAACTCGACCGCTTGCCTGCCTGCACGTGATTGATTTACCTATGGCTAGCATGTTGATCAACCAGAACAGACTATATATATATATATGGCTGTCATATATAATTTTAAGATGTTATCACCGAGACTCAGAGCAGACTATTTGCTGCAGGTTGCTGGGAATGATAGGGGCATGGGCCCATGAACATGATGTGGGCCGTGTCGATGATTAGGTAGTATGATCACATGGTCCATATGGTTCTAGAAACTTCCTGCAGGTAAACATCAGCAGCATCATTACTTCCATCAAATGCATCAACTGCCCTTCGACGCAGTTAACACTACTAGGAAAACGGCTATAGGTAATCAGCACATCCGTGGCTCACATGGTTAAAGTGCCCCACAGCTAAAACAGGCGTGGCTCACCTGTGGGAAGTGCCCTACTAGTAACTAGAACAACCGTGGCGCACATGACTATAGTGCGCCACAGATGTGTGTGGGCAGACCTGTTGGCGACGCCAAACATCATGGCACTACAGTCATGTGCGCCACCGTTGTTAGTGTCATCTGTGGCGCACATGGGGGGGGTGTTACGCCTAAGCGCACGCCCCCCTCTGCTGTGAAACGGCCACAAACATCTGTGGCGCACTCGGCCTAGTGCGCCACAGGGAGTAGGATCATCCGTGGCGCACATGGCATGGTGCGCCACAGATGTTTGTACTCCCTGTGGCGCACTAGGGCCGTGTGCGCCACGGATGTGTCGATTTTTTTAGGATAGCACTTTATGTGCACATGTGTGACCACACATCCACCACCCCACACTTCACTTTCCCCTTCTTCTTCCTTCTTAGATCTAGTCGGGATCTTCTCCTTCCCACCTCAATTTCTCCACCCATTCACCATTTTTAGCATGTAAAACTTGCTTTGGATGTTACATAAGTAATAGAGGAGGTCTCCGGTCTCTCATCTCCTTCTCCGGTCGTCGCGTGCACCTCTCCTTTCCATCTTTTCTCGCGATCGGTCTCTCATCTCGGTAAGTTGTCCATGTAAGGATGTGTTAATGTGTATATGGATGATGTGCTCATATGTATGTAGATGATCGATGCTCATGATGTGTGTATGTGGAGAGGATGGTCATATGTGTGTGTGTATATGGAGAGTATCGATGATGCTCATGCATGTGCGTATGGAGAGGATAATGATAAGTTCATGTGTGTATGGATCGGTCTCGATCTCTCTCTCTTGTGTTTGTATGTGAACAAGTTGCCATTTGTTTTGCCAAAATGTTGATTCATTTCCATTTTGGCAAGACTTTGGCATTTCGCAAAGGTCCTAATTTTAGGATAGGTCATGCCGAAATTTTCTATCGACCATTGCATGCATGCATTCATTATGTGGTTCTAATAGACTTAAAAATTGTACCGTGTACACCGTGCGAGCAAAATGGTCCGCATAATGAGCGAAGGCATTGTGGCTAGATTTTGAAATGTGCGACGCCGACATGATACGAAATAACAAGACAGGATATAAGATGTCCGTGCGAGAAGATGCAAACTCAATCGGGTGATCGACCCAGTTCCGGAATCTGCAGCGCACTCGCTCCGCCATGGTTTCATGGATGGATACACTCGTTGGATAAGCGATGGCGTAGATGATGGAGACGGTGAAGGTGGCCAACATGGCGATGATCATCATCACGGCGAACGGGCGAGATGATGAAGAGTCTCCGTGAGATGGTGAAGGTGCGGAAGCGGGATGATGATGATGATCTAGATGCGGAGGAAGCGGGCGCGATGGAACAACGTCGGCTGGTGCGGGACCCTTATGTGCAAGAGCTGCTTCTCAAGCGCATTTAGTAACGCCAGGGCTGCCGCTAGAGAGAAAGCCAAGATTGCGCAACTTGAGAAAGACGCGGTTACTCCATTGTATGAAGGATGCATGCCCGATGATACCCGGTTGAATGTAACGCTCAAGGTTATGGAGATGAAGGCAAAGCACAAATTGACGATATGATGGCATTCTGGCACGATCGTCTCCCGGAGGGGAACACATGTCCAACTAGTATCGAGGATGCCAAGAAAATCGTCTGTCCTCTCGATCTACCGCACGTTAGATATCATGTATGCATCAACGATTGCATCATTTATCGGGACGAGGACGCGGAGAAAACCACATGTCCGGTGTGCGGCGTGAGTCGATACAAGAAAGGGAAGAAAGCACCTCGAAAAGTGGTATGGTACTTTCCTATCACTCCTCGTCTGCAGCGCTATTTCGCGGACCCAAAGGAAGCGAAGCTCATGCGATGGCATGCGGAAACGAAGAAGCCAGGAGATGATCATGACCCCGAAAAGGATGAGCTGCTGACGCACCCTTCAGATGCTAGCCAGTGGAAAGCATTGGACCTCGAATTCTCAGAATTCGGTGGAGATTCGAGGAACATCAGGCTTGGTGCGAGCACCGATGGACTCAATCCGTTCGGTAGCCAGAGCAGCACGCACAGCACTTGGCCCGTGTTTGTATGGATGTACAACCTCCCTCCATGGCTGTGCATGAAGAAGAAGTACATACAAATGAGTATGCTAATTCAAGGGCCAAAACAACCTAGTACCGACATCAATCTGTATCTCGGGCTGTTGAAAGAGGAGCTAGCCACGTTATGGGAATCTGGAGCCAATACTTACGACGCCGTCGCACAAGATTATTTCACTATGAGAGCCGCGTTGGTCACTACGGTGCAAGACTATCCAGGTTGCGGTTATATCTCGGGGCAGGTTATCCAAGGATTCTGCGCATGCGTTAGGTGCATGGATAACACAATCTATCTCCAACTAGAGAAAGATCCAGGGTCATTGAAAACCGTGTTCATGGCGCACCGGAGGTGGCTCGGCAAGAATGATCCATGGAGAAAACGTGGAGACCTGTTCGATGGCAAATCAGAGACCCGAGGAATCCCAGAGCGTAGGAGCAGCGAAGAAGTGGAAGAGTTGCTGAAAACCGGAAAGATTGTCCTAAGCCCGGAAAGAAGCGAAAGAGACAACAAGACAAGCCGATGAAGGTATGGAAAACAAGGTCTGTTTTCGGGAGTTGCCATCTTGGAAGTTTCTCAGACGCCTCATAGCCTCGACATCATGCATATCACGAAAAACGTAGCGAGAGTCCGTCGCCACCATAATCAACATGCCGATAGGACGAAAGATGGTCGAAAGCAAGGCCGCGACCTGATATGCTTGGGTATCCGGAAGGAGCTTCACGGAGGACGACTACTCCTAATGATGAGGAAGATGACGATGATCATGAGTCGGAGGCGACACAAGGTCGTCGGAAGGGTAAAAGTTCAAGAAGAACGAATATTACGCCCTCCTTCTTGCTTCACTCTAAGCCGGATGAGATCAAACAGTTTTTAAGTGTCTTCTAGGAGTCAAATTTCCTTACGCACGCGGGCAATATAAGCAGATACCTAGGCGAGTGAAGCAGGTTCGATGGCATGAAGTATCACGGTGTGCCGTGCTAATGACGCAGTACTTCGGTCGCACTAAGAGGGATAATGGACGAGCACACGTGAAACGTTATTTGTCCTATGCAAGTTTTTCGACGTCATCTCTAGGAAGTCGATTGGCTTGAATCAGCTCGGAAGGCTACAGGAGGAGATCTTGGTGATACTATGTGAGCTTGAGGTCTACTTCCCACCCGCATTCTTCGACATTATGGTGCATCTGCTGGTCCATGTCGTGGTGGACATCGTACAACTCGGGCCGATGTTCCGCGGCATGATGGCGTTCGAAAGGATGAACGGACACTTCAAAGGATACGTTCGCAATGTGTCCCGTCGGATGGAAGCATAGCCAAGGGCTTTACGGCGAAGTGCATCTCTTCGCACGAATTATCTAGACATTGAGAACCCTCGGTCTTCCCGTCAATGACACCTTGGCAAGATCGACGGATCTGGTCACCGAGAGGGTCGCCGATATCGCATGCAGACTTGATTTTCGACGCGAGACTTTGATCGAGCAAACCTCGTCGCGCTACAGCATTTAGAACTGGTCGATCCTTGGGTACGTAAGAACAAAAGGTTAATCGAGAAGAAGTGCGATGACCGGGGCATACAGAGGACGCAGGAGAAATAATCAAAGAGCACAACTCAGATTTCACGCGTTGGTTTAGGCGACGCTCCTTGATAATCCCCGCGCCGCATTCTTCCGACACGGAAAGATCATATTCACCTTGTCGCAGGACCGATGCAAAACCTGGTGACCTATCAGCGTATGATATCAACGGCTACACATTCTACGGAGGAAAAGGACAACAAGTGTGATTATCGAACTCGAGTAACGCCGAATTCTACACGATGACAACGTGAAGGAAAGATTCTGGAAGAATCGAGGAGATCTAGGAGCTCGACTCTGTGGAGAAAAGGTGCCGATGTTCCGTGTCGGATGGGCAAAGAGCGTCGAAAGAAGACCGGTATTTCACAACCATGGTTATACCGAAGCAGCCAAATCCAAGGCCCGTTGCAAACGTGGCGCGAAAAATGAACCGTGGGTCGCTACCAAAGTGGACCAATGTTTTTCATTACCGACCCGACAAAGCCTAGCCGTGTTGTCGTGAGGAGAGGAAAAAGAAACATCATCGGAATGGATGGAGTCGCCAACGAGCAAGACTTGACCAATGCGGCGATCGATCCAAATATTGAAGATGACGACGACTACGATGCAACAACATACATCACAAGAAGAAAAAGGACAACCCTACCCAAAAAGGTAGCCCGTTCGAAAGAAGAAACATTAAAGTGTCGGGGCTAAATTATTCAACCGCGACAAAGAAGGGAAAAAAGATTGTAAAACGCTAGCTCAAAAAATATTGTAAAACGCGTGGTCGAAAAAGATTGTAATATTCATGGACAAATTATTATGAAATTTAGTTATACTTTCAATCATATTTGTAACACTTTTATGACATATATTATCACTTTTGGGCATTTTTGGAATATATAAAAGTATTTTAAAAACAAAACAAATTTTGTATGGCATGTATCACCACTTTTGGGCATTTTTTGGAACATTTTAAAGTATTTTTAAAATAAAAATAAAAAAGTGAAGCACCAGGATTCGAACCTGGGTGCTCATGGTTTAGAATAGAGCTAAGGGCAGAACCAGTGGGGTAAGACAGTAGTAGTGTTAACTAGTGGGACGGTCGCCCTCTTATCTGATAGTCCAACCCACACACGCGTAGCGCACCCTGGCTAAGTGCGCTACAGTTATCCGTAGCGCACTTGGCCAGGGTGCGCTACGCGTGTGTGGGTTGGACTAGTCAATCGCCGCCCATCTCGGACACACCACGCATCCACAATCCGCTCGAGGCCGCACCGTCGCCATCGTCGCCACCGCCGCGCTGCCGTGGAGGAGCAGGCCCGTGCCGCTGCCAATCTGCCGCCACCGCATCCCAGGAGGAGGAGGTCGCAGTCGCCACGCCAAGAGGAGGGGGTCGCGCTCGTTTCGTGGAGGAGGAGGTCGCGATCGCCAGATCCGTGAAGGAGAAGGCCCTCATCGTCCGCGTGCTCGTTGTCGTCCTTGTCTCGGAGGTGAGAATCACCCTCTCCCCTCTCCCCCTCTCTCCCCTCTCGTTGCATCCATTCACTTAGGGGATTCTGAGTAAGGGTTCAAAGTTAGGGTTCAGTTAGGGTTCTTAGGATTCAGAGTAGGAAATGTTCAGATTTTCTTAGGATTCAGAGTAGGGTTCTGTTAGGAAATTCTCAGAGTAGGAAATGTTCTTAGGAAATTCAGTTAGGAAATGTTTAGATTAGGAAATTCAGATTAGGAAATGTTAATCAGTTAGGAAATTCAGATTAGGAAATTTAGAGTAGGAAATTCAGATTTGGAAATTCAGTTAGGAAATGGTTGCATGGTTTATGGTTGTTCAGAGTAGTGGTTCAGAGTTAGGATTCAGAGTTAGGAAATGTTCTTAGGTAGTATGATTGTATGCTTGCCTGTGTGGATGCTTCTAAGATGGACATTATGGTTGTTCAGAGTAGTGGTTCAGAGTTAGGATTCAGAGTTAGGAAATGTTGTTAGGTAGTATGAAATCATAACAGTGGTTTTGTCTTCATGGTTCATGGTTGCATGGATTACACTGCAATCAACTTCCTTTCCTAGTTGTCTTAGCCGGAGACAGGTGCACCGTTTCAGCGGCAATAGCTACAAAGGGTACAACACTATGGCGAAGGCGGAAGCTAGATACACGCGCTATCTAGCGGGAGTTAGGACAAGGAACCGGATGAAGACCTACATCTTCGTCGCGGCGGTGATCATGCTTATCTTTTTTGGTTATTTATCCCGCGTTTGTGTCTAGCTAGCTAGTTTAGATGTCTAGGCGAGCTTCCGAGCTCTAACTTGTTCGATCGACACATGTATTCGCATGTCACCAACTACTACTTTGTAACATGATCGAAACAATGTAATTAACTTAGACTATGTATTCATGTATGAGACTTATCTATATGTATTTGATTTGATCTTGTTTTTCATATTGAGTATTTATATATATATAATTGTATATCTTGTATCTGTGTGTGTATATCTGCTGTAATATTGTATATAATCTGTATTACATATAATCTGGCTCGGAAATTAAAAAAAACAAAAAATACATATGTGGCGCACATGGTCCACCTTCTGTGGCGCACTACACCTAAAGCGCACTATGGAAGTTTAGTGGCGCACTAGGTAGTGCGCCACAGAAGATCCCAGGGGTAGCGCACCATCCCAAACTTCTGTGACGCACTAGGAGGTGCGCTACGCCTATCTCTACACAACCGTGGCGCACTAGGCAGTGCGCCACGGCTGAGAGATAGCCGTAGCGCAAGGCCCGCCACGGATGGGCATTTCGGGTGCGCCACTAACAGCCTGTTTCCTAGTAGTGTAAGCAGATTAGTGTGAATGCAGCCCCAGTAGTACTGTTAGAACAGTGCCTTGTTAGTTGTCTTGTTGTATCTTATAATGTTGAGACGAAATCCGTTCTTTTCTTGTTTGTGAAGAATGTCAATAGAGGCCACAAATAACTAACTTCTTGTGTTTTATCATTTACCAGTCTTAGATGGTATCCTATACTCTAAAACTGAGTGTGCCTATTACGTTAGAAGAACTAGAGCCTTCCTCAGAGCAACATGAATGTATATATATTTCAGTTCTCCGATATATAATTGAAATTTCCATCCGCCGCTCCAAAATATTTGGTTTGCTCGTGATATTGTGTGAAATATTTGTGCCTTTTTTGTTTACTTCTGTAGAAATCCAGAGATTATTTCTTCTTCTGAGTTGACATACTTAAAAGACCATATATAGGATTGTGCGGTGATTTCCATTATGTGCTTGGATGGCGCACCTTTTCATGTTCCAATTAGAATTATTGCAAGAGGGTGTACTCTCGCTAGAATGAGTGCACAAAATAATTGACGCCATGTTTTTGAATCCATTTTACATTGCTGACAACTATTTTGACAATTATAGTAGAAAAATAAATATCCTTACAAGACATATGCTTTCATGTTCTTCGGGATTGTTAAGTTTTGAACTAGAAGTGCCATTGTATTTTTATAGTACGAAGTACTCTGTGTATAATCGAAGTATTTTGTATATGTAGGAAGTACCATGGACGAGGGGTGAGGACTGGGTTTTTCAGGGTACAAACACTTAAGGTGCCACATTTGTTCTCCCTGGTTAGACTGGGTTTAGTTTTACTGTCTCAATTTACAATCTGAGACATGCCTTCCTCACATGCATGTTTATCGGACAGTTCTGAACTAGAACCTTTGTTGGCAACGTGTAGAACCGTTTCACCATTGCCTCAGGCACCCTTTTCTAAAATGTGTAGCTACTTTTTAGGGAATCATATCCATGTAGGTCATTTACTAATTTTTGAAAAGATTGCTTTCAGTACTTAATGGTAATGCCTTGTGCCAGTGGTTTTCAGTTTGGTCTTTTATGCTGGGAGTCTGGAAAGATTAACTGCTGAGTATATTGAAACAATTCAGAGGTTGCTTTTGAGATTAATTAGCCTTTTCTGTGACATCCAGTACATATACATTTGAGTGAGGAATTAAGAAGTTCAGAACTGCATGTGAAAATCGCTATTGTTCATTTCCAAAAATGCAGTAAACACATGCTTTGAAAGTTAGGACTGCTGTAGAATTTTTGCTTGTCTGATTAACTGCAGTTTCACATCCTGTAAGTGTTAACTGTAACCATAATTTCAGTACCCGTGCATATTTAGTCAAATCAGGATTGAACAAGATTACTTGCACAGCTGAACCGAGAGGAATACTTCATTCCTTCTCTTGTTAGTATGGTCCTGATTTGGTCGCTTGTGTGAGTACCCTTGCTTGCTTGTAGATCTGAACTGCAGGCCATCCATGATGTGCAAAAATTGCTAAAACTGAATCTTTTTAATTTGAAATCCATCAACAAGCAAACAAAGGCTTGTGGTATAACAATTGTCTTCAGCACACCACAATACACTGCACTCGACTATTGTTTTTAAAACAAACTATTTCTCAGATGCCATGACCTTGTTAAATTTAGCCTTTATTCAGTGTAGTACCGCCACTACTGTAGCATATTTTCAGTTTTTGACAACAAAACTTGGATCCATGAAACATTCAGACTACCTAGGTTCAGAGTAGTTCCTGTCTGAGTGACCATATGGTCGCGAGTGTCATGATTGTTTAGTGTGACATCGAAAGTTTGGAACTACTCAAGTCATATCCTGTACTTTTAGCTCCAGGTTACAAATTAACTTTTTTCTGAACTATCAGTAATAGAGTAATAGAGATAAATGTTGTTATAGGATCTCTACTATTATCCTCCTCCATTTCAATCTGAAGTAGAAGAAGGAAACAAGCCTCATGCCGCCGCCCTGCCCCTGCCAGCAATCCATAGCTTCTAAATCCCCATCTCTCCCCTTGCATATTGCTTACGCCGCCGGTCACATGCTATTTTTCCATTGGATTCAAGAGAGCATGGAGAAACATCAAATGGTATGCATTCACACAATATTTTTTCCATTGGAGTGTGGTTATTGTAGGTTCATATTTGTAAGTCTAACCACCCCCTAAGTATTTCTTCAGATATGGTGCTTTGATTTAACAAAGTACACATTGACCTTGCAGAAAGCCTTATAACACTTCAAGGAACATCGAGTTTTTCTGAACATATTGTTTCTAATGCAAGCATTACGCATGATAAAAATCTGCAAAGGAGGAACCATGATAAAGCGGAACGGGGTAGGCTAACACCCGAGCAGAGAGAGGCAATGAATGCATGGCAAAGAGCTGCTAGGCGAAATAAAACTAATGAAGAGAGAAATTCAAGCCAAAGAGCAGCTAGGCAAAAAATGACACTCAAGGAGAGGCAAGAGATCAACGCCCACAAAAGGGCAGCTAGGAAAAATAAGGCAGTAGAGGTGAGGCAAGAAATGAACGCCCGCCGAAGAGCACGCAGGCATAGCATGTCATCCGAGGAGAGGCAGGCCCTGCAGTCTCAGCGCAATGCATACCTCGAGGAAAAGCGGAACACCCCTTGTGCTTAATCCATTGCAGTGCCTCGCCCTGGTGCACATCTCTTTTGAATCACTATGTTAGGTTACTGAGGTATTCATTTGTCCAATCCATATTTGATACTTCCTCCGACCCAAATTAGTTGACTCAAATTTGTTAAGATACGGATGATCTAATACTAAATCATGTCTAGATACAATCGAATCTGGATAAATCTAACTACTAATTTGGGTCGGAGGGATTAGTAACAAGCATTTCTGGTAGGATTCAGTTGTAGCTTGTAGTTTTCTACTTTTCTTGTTCACTATAATAACTTATGTTGGTGATTTCTTTTCTTATTTAGTACTAGATAACTTATAAACATGAGAACCTATGGCACAAGAATTGAACAAACATTTCGTATTGCTATTATTTTTTGTTGAGTACTCATCATTTTATATATTCCCACGATAGAGTTTTTACCTCCTTCTAAGGATGTACAGTCAAATACAAGTCAATAATCATGGACTGCTCACACATCTGCATTCTATATCATGTGCCACACTTACCTGAGTTTGTTGTTGCTTGAATAACTTGGAACCTTGTCTTATTAACAAGCTCCCTAATTCCTCTACAGCGGTGGGTGAGGAAAACATACGATACAAATTTTGTTTTGGTACTGTTGTCATGCATACATCTCATGTTTCACACGGATGGAAAAAATATGTCAAAATAACTTACTTTTAGTATGTTGTGGAAATGATATGTTTTCTAAACAACAAACATAAAAACAATACAATAGTCAAGAAATACCAATGAGAAGAACTTAAGAACGAGACATGCTTGAACTGAATCAAGAATGCACAAATGTGCATTATTCCAGGTTCATACTTCATTATCAGTCTCTTCAACTCCTTTTACCGGTTTCCACTTTTTTCTTCAAGATAAAGGTCAAGCTCCATTATGTCCCCCCACTAAAGTCATACGTCAAATTTTGAGATGTATCTCTCCACAATTTTTATTGTGCAGAAAAATATGCGGTGCTCAATAAAACTAGGGAGTGATAGGAAACCTGGTAATTATTTTGGCCTTTTATGTTATTATAGAAGGATGTTACATATTTGGAGTTGTGCTTTTCCTTGTTAATAGGATCCCGAGGTTTGAAATGTAAGTCTTTTTTAGGGGGGTTTGAAATGTAGTCATTTTTTGTCTTAACATCGTTTATGCATAATTCAAAGTATTTTGATGCAAAATTATTTTTAAAATTTTGAGGAACTGTAGCAACGCACGGGCAGTCAACTAGTAGTACTAACAGTAGTATTGGATATGATTTATTTTTTCCATATATTTAATGTTTCCCTACAATTACGTTTATTGGGATTCCATGTATGTGAAACATCCTTCATCGTCCAATATAACATGTTTGAAGCGCGATCGCTTTGAACCATCTGTTGGGCAAATGAAATCCCTCAATGTTGTGAACTTGTTAGTTTCTTGTGCATCCGTTAATTCATAATGTAATTGGATGTCCATTGTTGTTACAATTGTGCTAGCAATTTCTACTGCTTTCATGGTTTGGAAATACATAAAATCTCGAGTCCAAGACCCAGGACATCGAGCTTCTAGGACTTAGCTGTTTCCAAGGCCACCCCTGTCTGTGTGCAATCGACATTGCAGCCGGACTTGCAATTTCCTGATCGTTGAGCTGTGTGAACTCAATGCCATTGATCATGAGTCAGGCCATTGTGCCTAGGAGCCTCAATACCCTAGGTTCGACGGTAACCTAGTCCACGTCAGCTTTTTTTTTTTGATACACATCTGCTAGTCAACTAACCGTAGCGTCTGGTCGTCATAGCGCCGCAATGCCCTGACCCGAGGAATTGCTCAATACAACCTCAACTTATCTTTGTAGGCGCTGACCGAAAGGGTCAGATAAAAAAAATGAGGATATTTTGGGGGGGAAATTTCTAACGAGAGCTAGATTTGTCACAATTTTGGTCTCCTAGAATGGGCTGCTAACTTTTTTCTGAGTGAGAACGAATGGGCTGTTAAGATGGCCCAACCGTTCGGGTGGCCATGAGCAGGGCCTGTTCAGTGCGTACGGTGGTGCGGACCGCCGTGCAGACATCAAATTGAGCGGCTTTTTTTTGAGGTAAAATTGAGCGGCTAATCAACCATGACAACGCTCACTGTTTCATCTTCCATAGATAGGCCCTGGAGGTAATTTGTCGGCCACTGTTCGTAGCCATTGTAATGCTTAATCATCATTCCTAAACGGTCCCATTTGACTCCAAGCGTCTCCAAGAACGCCACACATGTCAAATATCTACTTACCTACGTCGCTGCAATGGCACGCTATCTTTACTGAGCGGCAGGATGGCGCTCCTCCTCCCGTCTATGGTACGTGCTCAGGACCGCCATTGTTGAGGCAAAGAACAGATTTGTTGGTAGATTTTTTATTCTAGACTAGCCAATGTGATGTGCTCTGCATGTTTGAGAACTCTCTTTTGGAGTTCTGTTGATTTGTTTGGTTAGGGTTTTGGCCGTTGATTTTGGTGCGGTTAGGGCTCAGGGTTTTATCAAGATGCTTAGAAGAAAACCCTTTAATTTCAAGAAAATGTTCATGTTCTATAGGAAGATGCCAACATACCTTCATTTTGCTCTGTTTGATATTTTTTGCAAAAAAGGTTGTGTTTTTCATTGTTTTGGCCGTTGACCACTCGTTTATGGTAAATCACAGATAGGGGAAGTTCATGCTTTACATTGGAGATAAACCATGGTGGATATTTTCTGGAAACAGGCAACAATAGAAGCTATGTTGGTGGTCATGTTATCTACTATGATCAGGTTGACTCTGTATCATGGTCAGCATCAATGCTTGAGCACATAGTTGAGCAAATTGGTTATGAAATGGCAGGTAGAATTAAGGCTCACTACTGCATTCCTATGTTGACAATTGCAAAGAATGGCTTAAGGGAGTTGAAAGATGATCATGCCTTCATGTTTATGGTAACTATGGTGGACATAGGCAACCATTTCTTCAGTGTTTATCTTGATCATGATGACAGCTATAGTTTCAAAGGTTGGGATGATGTTGTCAATTTCCCAGCAGTTCCTCTGCCTCCTGTCATTAGCCCTTGCAAGCCTGTAGATGCAGTTCCAGATGATCCTCCTGTACCCATTCAGGTTGTGTATCCAGTTGAAGATCCAGTGGACATAGTACATGAAGCTTCTGTTGCTGGTAGGGTAAGGGCAAGGAAGAGGTCAGAACCAACTTAGCCGAGACTCGAGTACTCGGTGAGGCTTGAACTATCAGAAGAAGAAGAACAAGACAGTGGGAGTGATGATGCTGACAGTGTACATGCAGCAGATTCAGAGTTTGAGCTGACTGATTCTGATTATGCTCTAAGTGAAGGTGATGATGATCTACATGTTGACAAACTGACAGTATTGACAAAGAATAGTGCATCTGTGACAGCCAAGAGTGGAGGTGAGAAGAAGAAAAGGAAGAGTAGATGCACTAGTCAAAATGACAGTGGGAAACTGTAGTCTGTAATGAAAGAGGAGGATTCTGAAGGAGAAGATCTATGGGGTCCTGAGTCTGATGATGATGTAGTTCACATGAAATTCAAAACCTTTAGAGATGATGATGTACTTGATCCAAAATTTCAAGTTGGCCAAGTATTTGCCAATGTGGATTTGCTTAGGAAGGCTATCAGGTCATATAGTTGTATTCACAGAAAGGCCATCAAACTACCCATCAATGACAAGGTGAGAGTAAGGGCTGTATGTGTACAAAACTGTCCTTGGTATCTTTGGGCTTCAGCTGATTCAAGGACTGGAGCATACCAGATAAAGAGGTACACAGATGAGCACACTTGCACTGGCAAATGGAAGATTAGTGCATTCACTGCTCAATTCATTGCAGACAAGTATCTAGAGAGTTTTAGAGCTGATCAAGGAATGAGTCTGAATAATTTCTCCAGAGTGGTGCAGAAAGAGTGGAACATGACTCCTTCAAGGAGTAAACTGCAGAGGGCTAAAAGGATAGCTATGAGAGTGATTTATGGAGATGAAGAGGAACAGTACAAGATGCTCTGGGACTATGCAAATGAGATCAAGAGAAGCAATCCAGGAAGCACTTTCTGGCTAGCACTAGATCACAATTCAAGATTCAAACATTGCTACATGAGTCTTGAGGCATGCAAAAGGGGCTTCCTAGAAGGCTGCAGGCCAGTTATATTTATTGATGGTTGCTTCTTGAAAACAAGGTACAGAGGACAGTTACTCACTGCTGTTGGGATGGATCCCAATGATTGCATTTTTCCAATAGCTGTGGCTGCAGTTGAAGTGGAGGATACAACATCATGGACATGGTTCTTGGAGACCTTGAAAGCTGACCTGGGAATTATCAACACAACACCATGGACTATCATGTCAGACAGACAGAAGGTACCTGCTTACTCACTTCTAAAATGTAGTTGTTTTCATGTGCTTGGTGAACATTAGACTAATCATTCCACATCAATTTGTTTTAGGGGCTCATTAATGCTGTGAAAGTTGTGTTCCCAGATGCAGAACACAGGTTCTGTGTGAGACACATGTGGCATAATTTCCAGCAACTGTTCAAGGGTGATGTTCTTAAGAACCAACTCTGGAAAATAGCAAGGAGTAATACAGTGACTCTTTATGAGAAGCACATGGATGAAATGAAAGCTCTAAATTCAAATGCTCATTCATGGTTGCAGAATTTGGATCCTAAGTCATGGGTCAGAGCTTTTCAATCAGATTTACCTAAATGTGACATCCTACTTAATAACAATTGTGAGGTCTTCAACAAGTAAGCTACAATCCTACTCAATGCATTTAGTTTTTTACCATCATTCAATACCAGTTCTAGCCATGCTTGTTAGTTACTCAATGCATTTACTTCTGTCAGATACATATTGGATGCTAGAGAACTACCAGTTCTAGCCATGCTTGCAACATTGAAGTCTCAATTACAGAGTAGGGTGTACACCAAAAATAAAGAGAGGGAGACCTGGTCTGGTCCTATTTGTCCAAAAATAAGGAAGAAGCTTGACAAGCACATTCAACAGTCAAAGAATGTGTTTGCAGATGCAGCAGGAGATGGATTATTTTCAGTGGGAGAGCTAGTAGCAGCAAAACCTGTAGATTATGTTGTAGATCTGAAGCACAAAACATGTTCTTGCATGAGGTGGCGTAAAAGGATACCTTGCTCACATGTGATAGCTTGCTTAAGGCATGATGATGTAGATCCTGTCACCCAGGTGGACAAGTGCTACTCACTGGAAATGCATGCAAAGGCATATAGGAATATTATTTATCCTTGCAGAGACAAAACTGAGTGGGAAAAGATGAATGGTACTCCAATTCTGCCACCTATGTACACCAAACATGTAGGAAGGCCAACAAAAAGCAGAAGGAAAGCCCCATATGAGGTAGATGCTAGAGGAGGAGGGAAGAAGCTGTCAAGACATGGTGTCATAATGCACTGCAAGTATTGTGGCTTTCCGATCACAACAAAGTCACGCAAATGGTTAAAAGTCGCCACCACCAACTTCAGCAGATCAGGTTTTCCCTATACATGATGAGAATGTGGATCCACAACCAACTAATGAGGTACTCAACTAGCCTTATGTCTCTTACATGTCTCCAACTGATATATTACTTTCTATGTACTGAATTACTTCTCTGAACTTCTTGAAGGGAATATGCCCTGAGAGGCAATAATAAATTGTTTATTATGTGTATTCCAAGTATATGATAGATGTTTATTTTGCATGCTATAATTGTATTAATACGGAAACGTTAATACATGTGTGTTTAATAAACAAACAGAAATTTCCTAGTTAAGCCTCTCTCATAAACTAGCTCGTTGATTAACAAGATGATCAAGGTTTCCTGATCATGGACATTGGATGTTGTTAATAACAGGATCACAACATTAGTGTAATGATGTGATGAACATTCATCCGAAGTATAGCATTACGATCAAAGTCATTGAGTTTATATTGCTATAACAACTTACGAAGTGATCCTAATCCTTAGACCATGAGATCATGTCAATCACTAACACCTAAGAGTTTCTTGATAACATCAAACGTCACACCGTAATGTGGTGATTATAAAGATGGATTCAGAACTAATAAAGTGTTATGTTGAGGCTCATGGATCGAGAGTGGAATTTGTTCATCCCGATGACGGATAGATATACTCTGGGCCCTCTCGGTGATATCACATTGATTAGCTTGCAAGCAAGTGATTTGATCACTAGAATGTTATATCACGAGAACGAGAAAAGAGTGCATGTCGGTAACGAGATCAAACTAGGTATGGAGATACCGATGATCGAATCTCGGACATGTAATATATCGTGAGACAAAGGGATTAAGATACTAGCGTAAAAGGTTCCGACGATCACAAGAAAGTCACCGTTGAATGTGTGGGAGTCAGTATGGGTCTCCAGATCCCGCTTCTGATTATTGATCTGAGAGGGGTCTCGATCATGTCCGCATTATTCACGAACCGTAGGGTGACACACTTAAGAGACACCGACATCCAATTGGAGCAAATGTTTCATGCCGAAAGAATAAACAAGCGCAAGAATTTATTTCACTAGATACCGAAACAGGTTTTCGGGTGAAATTGCATAAAGTGGTTATGCATGTGAAATAGAATTCTAGCAAGGGGTTATTTGTGAATGTTTGTCATTAAAGTAATTGACAAAATTCTGAATAAAATAAAAGAGTTTTATTTAATGAGAGTTTGCATTAAATTTGGTGGAAATTTAATGGGATTTTGAGTGGACTTTGAGTGGAGGGAATTTGGAGGAGTTTTGTGAGTGGAGTGTCCACCCACATGAAGAGGGAGGGCAAGGGGCAGCCCCATGCGCCGGCCACCCCTTGGGGTTCCCTCCTCCTATAAAAGGAGCCCTCCTCTCACTTCTCACTCACACCTCCTCGTGAAGGATCTCTCCCTCTAGAATTTATCCCCATGGTCTCGGACTAGCGATACATGTTCCTGTGGCTATTCGCAAGAAAGAGTTGTCCTTCCGCTGCATCGCTGGAGCGAGGAGGCGGAGGTTGCTCGGTGCCTCGAACGCGTGTGCGAAACGGATGCGGCTGGCGATTTGCGGGCGCTAGGACTTCCTCTCGATCTTGAGATCGGCAAGAGATCGTCTACATCAACCACGAGTTGAACTCGTTAAGCTTTGTCGGTCTTCAAGGGTATGTTCTCTACGGATATACATCCGCCCGTTGTTTGTATCTAGTATAAATAGATCTTGGTATATAGTTCACATCGTAGGAAAATTTTTGTTTTCTATGTTGCGAACCCTTCAAAGGGTATCGAGCCGGATCTATGCGTAGATACTTTACAGGTAGTACACATATGAGTATGTGGGCGATGATGATCATGTTGTTGCTCCTTTGTTGTGATTTTGGATATTGGTGGCATAGTGGGATGAAGCGCCCGACAAACTTTACATGTCCTCGCACATGAGACCTGTTCCACGCTTGACATGCAACTAGTTTGCATAAGTGGCTAGCGGTGTCCGCCTCTCCTACTATAGTCAATATCTATTTTGCAAGCGAGTTGTCAACAATTTGATTATCCTCGTTGGTTCATGTTTGTAGGTAAGAACGGTTCTATCTCGAAAGCCCTAAGCCACGTAAAACTTGCAATGGATAAATTAGAGGCGTCTAGTTTAGATTGTTTGGGCTAGTGTTATGATATGGTAGTGTTGTAAGTAGAAGTATGAGATGATACTCTTACAACACACATAGCGTAAAATCCATAGACTTTGGATTTACATATAGGTATGATAGTGATCATACCACGATGCACATGATAGAGATCATCTGCGGAACCATATAATTTCACTAATAAACATATGATGTTTGATTACATCTTATATTGCTTGTTTAGCGCTTTGTTAAGCATAATAAGATGATCCCTCATTTAAATATCAAGATAAAATGTGTTCTCCTTTAGTATGCACCGATTATGTTTTCGCCGCCCAAGACATCACGTGATGATCGGGTGTTCTTGGATCCACGACCATATTTCGGTGTAAAACAGATTACACACGCAAATACTAAGGTTCTAACTTGGCGAGCCTAGCATGTACATAGACATGGCCTCGAACACGTAATCAAAGGTTAAGCATGAGTCATATAGTTGATATGATGCCCATTTGATGCTCGCCTTTGAAGCTATACCGACTCACGTGATGATCGGACTTGGTGTAGTGGATTTGGTTCATGTAATCACCAAAAGGACACGAGGGATGTCGCTTTTGAGTGGGAGTTCATTCGTAATATAGATTAGTTGAACTCAATCTATCATACACTTAGTCTAAACTTTACAAATTACATTGTAGATGGCACCACCGCTTTTAATTTCAATGTTCATGGAGAAAGAGAAACTAGCAACGAACGGTAGCAACTTTCTTGAATGGGCCATGAATTTGAGGATTCTCCTCTCACGCAAAAGCAATATGTGCTAGAAGCGCCGTTAGGCCCCCACCTTTGATGATGCCCCGACGAGGAGAAGAATGTCTATCGACTCGTCGGGAGGACCACAACTTAGTTCATTGCGGCATATTGTATGGGCTAGAGCCGAACTTCAAAGCGTTGAAAACGGCAATGCATTTGATACAATGGGTGAGTTGAAAATGATTTTCGACACACATGTCAGAGAGAGCTACAATGCTTCGTAAAAGTTTTTAGTGCATGATGGAAGAGCACAGCTCCGTTAGTGAGCATGTACTCAAGATGTCGGGTTACGCCGATAAGCTTGTGTCCTTGGGAATAACGATTCCCATTGACTTAGGCATCCATCGTGTTTTGCGCTCGCCACCTAGCTATAAGAGCTTCGTGATGAACTATAATATGCAAGGCATGAAGAAGTCTTCCCCGAGCTTCACAATGCTTAAAACTGCAGTGGAGATCAAAAGGAACATCAAGTGTTGATGATCAATAGGAACACCGGTTTCAAGAAAGACAAGAAGGAAAACGGAAGGAAGTAAGGCGGCAAGCTGTGCCGCACTGAAAAGAAACCCCGAGTTGGACCTAAGTCCGATACCGAAAGTGCTACTATTGTAAGGGATCGCATCGAAGCGCAATCGCCCCAAGTATCTGGCGCATAAGAAGGCCGGCAAGGCAAACAAAGGTATATATGATATACATGTTATTGATGTGTACTTGACTAGTGCTCGCAGTAGCACCGGGTATTTGATACCGTTCGGTTGCTAATATTTGTAACTTTCGAATCGTGGTCGGAACAAGCGACCGCTAGCAAGGGGTGAGGTCAAGATGCGTGTCGGCAATGGATCAAACGTTGATGTGATCGCCGTTAACGCTGCCTCTCCACTTACCGTCGGGATTAGTCATAAACTTAAATAAATGTTATCGGTGCCGACCGAGCATGAACATTGTATCCGGATCATGTTTGATGCAAAGTGGTTATTCATTTAAATCGAGAACAATGGTTGTTCCATTTATATGAATGAAATCTTTTATGGTCATGCACCGATGATGAATGGTTTATTTCATTTAGATCTCGATGATAATGTTACACATATTCATAATGTTGATGCTAAAAGGATTAAACTTAATGATGATATATCCATATATGTGGCAATCGCCGTCTAGGTCATATTGGCATTAAACGCATGAAGAAACTCCATTCGATGGACTTTTGGAATCACTTGATTATGAATCATTTGATACATGTGAGCCATGCCTTATGGGCAAGATGACTAGAACGCCGCTTTTCGGTTCAATGGAAAGGGCAGATTTATTGGAAATCATACATTCGATGTATGTGGTCCAATGAGTGTGTCGGCGAGGTGGATATCGTTATTTTGTTACTTTCACGGATGATTTGAGTAGATATGGTTATATCTACTTGATGAAACACAAGTCTGAAACCTTTGAAAAGTTCAAGGAATTTGAATGAAGTGGAAAATCATCGTAATAGAAAGATCAAATTTCTATGATTCGACCGTGGAGGTGAGTATCTAAGTTACGAGTTTAGCACTCACATGAAAGAGTGTGGAATTGTTTCACAACTCACACCTGCCGGAACACCACAGTGAAATGGTGTGTCGGAACGTCGTAATCGTACTTTATTAGATATGGTTCGATCTATGATGTCTCTGACGGACTTGCCGTTGTCATTTTGGGGTTATGCACTAGAAACTGCTGCATTCACTTTAAATCGGGCACCATCTAAATCCGTTGAAAAGACACCGTATGAATTGTGGTTTGGAAACAAACCTAAGCTATCATTTCTTAAAGTTTGGGGATGTGATGTTTATGTGAAGAAACTTCAACCGGATAAACTCGAACCCAAAGCGGAAAAATGCGTCTTCATAGGATACCCTAAAGAAACTATTGGGTATTCCTTCTATCACAGATCCGAGGGCAAGGTTTTTGTTGCCAAGAATGGATCCTTTCTAGAGAAAGAGTTTCTCGTGAAAGGTGTGAGTAGTCGGAAGGTAGAACTCAAGAGGTTATGGAACCTTCTCTTCAAAGTATGGCGAGTAGCGCAGCCGGAAGTTGTTCGAGTTGGCTCCACCTGTTGAAGAGGGAACTAATGATAATGATCATGAAACTCCGAAGAGAGTATACCGAACCTCGCAGTCAAACAGACGCTGCAGACTCCCGAGTCACGGAAATCTGTCATAAATTTCATGGTTGATGAAAATAATGACCTGCGATGTATGAAGAAGCGATGAGCCCGGATTCCAACAAATGGTTAGAAGCCATGAAATCGAGATGAAATCCATGTATGAAAATCAAGTTTGGAACTTGGTGGAATTACCTCACGACCGAAAGGCCGTGGAGAACAAATGGATTTTCAAAAGGAAAACGATCTTGATGGTAATGTGACCATCTATAAAGCTCGACTTGTCGCAAAGGGGTTTCGACAAATTCAAGGAGTTGACTACGATGAGACTTTTTCTCCGTAGCGATGCTAAAGTCGTTAGGATTATGTTAGCAATTGCTGCATATTTCGATTATGAAATATGGCAGATGGATGTCAAAACCGCGTTTCTCAATGGTAATATTGAAGAAGAGTTGTATATGATACAACCGAAGGGTTTTGTCGATCCTAAGGATGCTAACAAGGTGTGCAAGCTTCAGCGATCCATCTATGGATTGAAGCAAGCATCGCGAAGTTGGAATCTCCGCTTTGATGAGGTGATCAAAGAGTTTGGATTTGTCCAAACTTATGGAGAAGCTTGAATTTACAAGAAAGTGAGTGGGAGCAATGTGGCATTTCTGATATTATATGTGGATGACATATTATTGATCGGAAATGATATAGAACTTTTAAACAGTGTTAAAAGTTATCTAAACAACAAATTTTCAATGAAGTACCTAGGTGAAGCGTCATACATATTAGGCATAAAGATCTATAGAGATAGATCTAGGCGCCTAATAGGGCTATCGCAAAGTACATACCTTGATAAGATTTTAAAGAAGTTTAAAATGGACGGAAGTAAGAAGGGGTTCTTACCTATGTTGCAAGGCAAGACATTGAGTAAGACTCAAAGTCCGCTTCGGAAGAAAGAGAGATAATGGACAAAGTCCCTATGCTTCACCATAGGCTCTATAATGTACGCCATGCTATGTACAAGACCGGATGTGGCACACGCTATTAGTTTGACTAGTAGGTACCAATCGGATCCGTGTTCGGAACCTCGGATAGCGGTCAAGAATATCCTTAAGTACTTAAGAAGAACTAAGGATATGTTTCTTGTATACTGAGGTGAAGAAGAGCTCGCTAAGTGTTATGTCGACGTTAGCTTTGACACCGATCCGGATGACTCTAAGTCTCAATCCGGATACGTATTTCTCATGAATGGCGGAGCGGTTAGTTGGAGGAGCTCCAAACAACCTGTGGTAGCGGGATCAACAACGGAGGCCGAATATGTTGCTGCTTCGGAAGCGGCTCAGGAAGCAGTTTGGATGAAGGAGTTCATATCCGAACTAGGAGTTGTGGCAAACGCGTTGGACCCAATGGTGATCTATTGTGACAACAATGGTGCCATTGCCAATGCCAAAGAGCCAAGGTCTCACAAGCATTCCAAGCATATTAAGCGCCGGTTTCACTCCATCCGCGAGCATGTCAAGGATGGAGATATAAAGATTTGTGAAGTACATACGGATCTCAATGTAGCGATCCGTTGACTAAAACTCTCCTAGAGAAAACATGATCAACACCGTAACTCAATGGGTGTTAGATATATCACTATGTAACTAGATTATTGTCTCTAGTGCAAGTGGAGATCAAGGGAATATGCCCCGAGAGGCAATAATAAATTGTTTATTATGTGTATTCCAAGTATATGATAGATGTTTATTTTGCATGCTATAATTGTATTAATACGGAAACGTTAATACATGTGTGTTTAATAAACAAAGAAAGTTCCTAGTTAAGCCTCTCTCATAAACTAGCTCGTTGATTAACAAGATGATCAAGGTTTCACGATCATGGACATTGGATGTTGTTAATAACGGGATCACAACATTAGTGTAATGATGTGATGAACATTCATCCAAGTATAGCATTACGATCAAAGTCATTGAGTTTATATTGCTATAACAACTTACGAAGTGATCCTAATCCTTAGACCATGAGATCATGTCAATCACTAACACGGAAGAGTTTCTTGATAACATCAAACGTCACACCGTAACAGGGTGATTATAAAGATGGATTCGGAACTAATAAAGTGTTATGTTGAGGCTCATGGATCGAGAGTGGAATTTGTTCATCCCGATGACGGATAGATATACTCTGGGCCCTCTCGGTGATATCACATTGATTAGCTTGCAAGCAAGTGATTTGATCACTAGAATGTTATATCACAGGAACGAGAAAAGAGTGCATGTCGGTAACGAGATCAAACTAGGTATGGAGATACCGATGATCGAATCTCGGACATGTAATATATCGTGAGACAAAGGGATTAAGATACTAGCGTAAAAGGTTCCGACGATCACAAGAAAGTCATCGTTGAATGTGTGGGAGTCAGTATGGGTCTCGAGATCCCGCTCGATTATTGATCTGAGAGGGGTCTCGATCATGTCCGCATTATTCACGAACCGTAGGGTGACACACTTAAGAGACACCGACATCCAATTGGAGCAAAAGTTTCATGCCGAAAGAATAAACAAGCGCAAGAATTTATTTCACTAGATACCGAAACAGGTTTTCGGGTGAAATTGCATAAAGTGGTTATGCATGTGAAATAGAATTCTAGCAAGGGGTTATTTGTGAATGTTTGTCATTAAAGTAATTGACAAAATTCTGAATAAAATAAAAGAGTTTTATTTAATGAGAGTTTGCATTAAATTTGGTGGAAATTTAATGGGAATTTGAGTGGACTTTTGAGTGGAGGGAATTTGGAGGAGTTTTGTGAGTGGAGTGTGCACCCACATGAAGAGGGAGGGCAGCCCCATGCGCCACCCCTTGGGGTTCCCTCCTCCTATAAAAGGAGCCCTCCTCTCACTTCTCACTCACACCTCCTCGTGAAGGATCTCTCTCCCTCTAGAATTTATCCCCATGGTCTCGGACTAGCGAGATACATGTTTCCGGTGGCTATTCGGCAAGAAAGAGTTGTGCTTCCGCTGCATCGCTGGAGCGAGGAGGCGGAGGTTGCTCGGTGCCTCGAACGTGTGTGCGAGCACGGATGCGCTGCTGATTTGCGGCGCTAGGACTTCCTCTCGATCTTGAGATCGGCAAGAGATCGTCTACATCAACCACGAGTTGAACTCGTTAAGCTTTGTCGGTCTTCAAGGGTATGTTCTCTACGGATATACATCCGCCCGTTGTTTGTATCTAGTATAAATAGATCTTGGTATATAGTTCACATCGTAGGAAAATTTTTGTTTTCTATGTTGCGAACCCTTCACTTCTGTACTAGCAACAAAACCCTGGGCAATATCCACCTGTGAGGTCCCAAGAAGATACACTTGTAAACAACATGATTGAGGAGGTTAAATATCAACTATTCCTTATCAATATTTCAACTTGTAAGCAACTATTTCCTGTTATTATTATCAACCAATGTTAACAACTGAATATGTCTGTTCAGAGGCCACAACAAAGGCATTTGGAAGAAAGACCAGTTCCTGAGTCTTCATTCATCACTAAAACACATAGTTTGATGAGCCAGTCTGCTTCAACTCAGTCAACTGGACCAAGCTGCATCAGGCAAGGTGAACTTGCTCAAAAACTGCTACAAATGCAACAAGACAAGGATAGAGCCAATGAGCAAAAGGAAATAGCTTTGCTAGAGGAAAGGTACCAAGCAGAGATGAAGAAAGCAGAGGACAAAGCAAAGAAGAAGCTGGAGCAAGACAAGTTGAAGGCTGAACTAGCAATAGCCAAAGCAAAAACAGCTGCAGAGAACAAGGAGAAGAAAAGGCAAGAAGTTGAACTGAAGAAGAAAGCTAGGCAGGAGGCCAATAGAATCCTTGCAGAGGTTAGAAAAGAGGTAGCTGAGAAGAAAAGAAAAGAAGCTGCAGAAAACAAGGCACTGAACAAGATATTAGCTGAAAGCGAAAAGAAAGGCAAAGAGAGATGCTCAAATTGCAGCAAAAACTGCACAAAGGGAAACTGAGGAAGCTGAATTGCTTGTCAACAGAGCTGTGATGTCAGCTAATGCATCAGGTGCTGAAGTTGAGCACATAGATGACCATGTTCCTCTAGTTCCTCAGCTGTCAAGGACTGAAACCATACCCATGGCAGATGTTGTTACAGAGCAAGTGCCAGCATCTAGGAGGATGGAGTGGTACTTGGGTGTCAAAGTAGGACCAGCAGATAAATAGGTGTCAATGTAGTTTAAGATTGCATTTTGGTGTCACAGAACCTAATGGTACTCTTTCATGAGTCCATTCTTTTGTAATCCTTCAAGCTTTGACTTGATAATTATGTCTTGTTTAGTCCCAACTTAGCTAAAGTTGAAACTGTTAGCTTTTGGGAATGTTTGTTCATGCAAATGCTGTTGAAATGGAAGATGATAATTTAGCATGAGTACTCATTTAGCATTTTAGCTCAAGTTTGATTCTACTGAAATGGAAAATTTTGTTCAATACCAATATTACAACTAAACTCAGGCCTTAAATTAGCATTTGATCTCACATTTGATCTCACAAAAGACAATACATTTTGCTTCATTACTCATGATTCACATACATCAGGCCAAAAGGCATCAGTTACATGGTTCAGTGATTAAAAGATCAACAACAAAAGCATCACCACAACAGTACTACACCATCAACTTCTTCAGTTCCTCAGTTGTCAACTAACCAACACTACATCATCACCACATCAACACTACACCTACCATAGCACAGATCACACAACAACCTGAGGCATCACTTCTTCAGTACAAGAACAGCAACTATAGCACATAGCACACACATCAACCCCACAGCATTCTTCAGAACAACCTTCATTTGCTTGAGTTCCTCCAAAATCATGATCAATTGTTGCTCCTGTCCCTGCACACATGTCACTTTAGCCTCCTGCTTCCTCAACTCTAATTCTTCTCTTCTCTCTTCTGCCCACCCATAAGCTTCAATGCAGTCATCCCCACGAATGTGATTGTTCTCGATCAGATAACTGACATAGTCTAGCTCCCAGTGCCAGAAGTTGCACCCTGACTGTAGAAAAACAAAAACCAAATCAAAAATTGGAAAAATCGAGCTCACTTGACAACTGAAACTTGAGAAAATCAAAACGCAATCAAAACTTGACAAAATCTAGCTAAATCCTAAGAGCAGAAACTTACCCCATGGTTTCTACACTTGTAGTAGATCCATCCTGGGTGGTCCGACGTCCCCGAGCGGCCCTGCATCACCTTCCGGCCGCAATCGGGGCAACAGATGAGCGGCAACGGAGGGCCTGGGCGGCGGAGCGCACAACGGGTTGAGCTCATACTGGACATGACTAAGCAGCCCTAGGTCGGCGTCGGTCACTGCGGAGGCAGCTCGCTTCCTGCGGCGGCGGCGCTCTCTACCTTGCGGTGGCACCTCCGATTTAGGGTAAGGAGGATTGTAAGGGGACAACGGAGGGGAACGACTTGGTCGGTGCATGGGTGTTAGTACCAGGTAGAAGATTTTGCAATAAAATCCTCCTATAGTTATTTCTTCCATGACTTATCCACCTCGTCATCTGGCAGTGGGACCAAAATCTCCCAATACTTCGCTACGTATCGCTCAGTGACCACGCGTGACGCGCTCACGCAAGTTCGGTGACCGTAAATACGTATTACCGTTGTACAGGGACCGTATTAACTTAGCTAAGCAAATACAGTTACCTGCCATGAATTTAACTCAGCTGGTACTGTACCAGAAACTTTCTCAATTCTTTTTTCTTCGGCGGGGGCACAAACTTTCTCAACTCATATCCGGAGCCAGCCGGCCGGGCGTCACCGTTGTATCCAAAGCGTCGTCGTCCTAGCTCCTAGACAAAAATAGTGGGAACTGAAATATTCCTGAAATACCATATTTTTTTTTGAGAATTATTTCTGAAATAACATGAAACTGGATTAAAGTATTATCTACCCAAATTATTAGAAAACCAATGTAAGACTTTTATCTTCACAATGTATATCTAAATAAAAGTTAAACAAGTTTTGATTTGTTTCATTGTTTTCTTATATTTAAGGTTTTCCCTATTATTACGTTTATTGGGCTTCCATGTGTGTGAAAAATCTCATCTAGTTATTACATTTTTTGAAGCGTGATCTTCAACCATGTGTTGGCTATGCAATTCCTCGATGTTGTGAACTTGCCAGTTTCTTGTGCATCTGTTAATTTCTAACGTCATTGTGTCTCAACTGTTGTTCAACTTGGGGTGGCAGTTTCTGTTTCTTTGATGGGTTGGGCAACATAAAATCTCAAGGCCAAGACCTTGAGCTTCTAGGACTTAGAGCATCTTCACTCGGGGTCCCTAAAGCCTCCTTAAAGGGCTATGTGGGGGCAAGCGGGGGCACCGGATGAAGCTGGAAACGACGCGGTCCAATCCTATCAATGATACGCAGCCGTGAAGTTGCCTATTCTGCATTTTCTTCTGCCAATGACCACCACCCCAGCAGCTCGCGCCGCTACCATCCCTCGCCACTGTCGGCCCTTCAGTCTGCTAGAACACCCTCGCAGCCCCAGAAAAACTCCCCACGCCCTCCCAAGCCGCCTCCTCGCCCGCGTCGCCGATGCCATTCCGCCTCCTGGTAGCCACATAGCAGGAGGCTTGCAGGAAGGATGCAGAGAGGGTATTCGATGTGCTGCAAGCTCGATTTGCCATTGTCAGGTACCTGTCCTTACCTGGTCGAAAGGTCATGACTGCTTGTCTGATCTTGCACAACATGGTTATTGAAAGAGAACGACTCCAATGTTTGACACTGAACCCTATTATCGCCAAGGTTCTCTTGCAAATATTGATCACCAAGTGCCATCAGTGTTTGTTTTTTTTCTCACTAGGCGGCAAGAAGTTCGAGACGCAAATACTCATAGTCAACTGCAAGATAATTTGGTGAAGCATTTGTGGAGCTCAAAGAAGCCAACTAGTTAGTTTATTTGTTTATCTTTGTTTGCTATATTGAACTTTTTTGAATCACTTGTTAATTTCATAAACTTGTAATAAATTTGTATGTTGAATTACTTATTTGCTATATTGAACTTGTTTGATTTGATAACAAATAAACTTGTAAAAATTGTCGTTTTTTGTACGGGAGACACGGCTAGGAGTCAGCCCCCCCCCCCCCTCCCCCCCCCTCCCAATTCATCAACGTATCTGCGCCCCCTATATGGCCCAAGATCAGGCTACGCCAGACGTCATATGGGTGGACGTGTGGAGATGCTCTTAGCTATCCCAAGGCCACCCAGGTGTGCCAATCGACACTTTCACTGAATTTGCAATTTTCTTATTGATCATGACACCCTCGGTCAGGGCATTGACCTAGTACACATCAGCTAGTCAACTAGTTAGAGTGACTTGTGTTCATAGCGCCACAGTGCCTTGACCCGAGAAATTGAGCAGTACAACTTCAACGTCTCTTTGTACGACTCATAGCAAAAGGGTTAAATGCAAATTTGTTTTATAAAGAGGACAATTGTGTCAAAATTTATAACAAGAGTTGGATTTGTCATGTTTCGCTTCCAGAGGGATACCTTGCGTGTCATGGCAGAATTTTTTTAGTAAACTTTATTGCATAAATTAAAAGAAAAATACGCAAGCAATATGTAGTTGTCTACAGGAATTTGCAAGATTTGATTAGTCAGAGTAGTCAAAAGACTAAATTTAATTGACGTGCAAATTATTTATATTTGACGACTATTAATTGGTGATGCGGACAATTGGAAGAGAAAATATAGGTGACATGAATAACTTGCATGTTAAGATGTACTATTGGTAGTATATTACTTTCTCAGGCCCAAATTAATTACTCAGATTTGTCAAGATACACCGTATCTTTTTTTGAGGGAAGATACGCCATATCTAAATAAATTTGAGTAATTAATTTAGATCTGAGGGAGTGAGTATGTACATAAATCTAATTCATTAATTTGGGTAGGAGGGAGCAATAAATTTTAGTGAGAATGGCATGGACATTTATTTGAGGGAAATAGACAATGTGAATAATTTACATGAATCTTTTCAGTTGAGTCGGGTGGCGAAGAGCATTATGCTGGGCCGAGACACAGTCGTCGGGTACTTATTCTGTTTTCTGCAAACCCAGAACAGTCAGTGCATAAGATGGTGCCAGCCGCTGTTCATTCACCGATCGAGCGGCGAAGTCAACCATGGCAGCCGTCACTGCTCCATAGATAGGCCCTGGACGTTTGTCGGCCACTGTTCGTCGTGGCCATTGCAATTCTCAACAGATCTCAATCATGAACGGTCCCATTCGCCGTCTCCAAACGGCTGCAAGAATGCCACACATGTCCAGATCTTATATACAGTTATTAGACCATGAAACAAGAATGGCACACTATCCAAGTAACAGGACAAGAGTGTTTAACGTACGGGTGCCGGCACTGTCACGCTCACGCACGATATGTTACGATCATCGGCACCGAATTTTGGTCATTAATAAGGTCCGTCGCCATTACCCTTGGCCAGTATATAATGAGCGCTGCGGCCACCAAGCTGGTACCGGAAACTTTCTCAATTCATATCAGCCGGCCGGCCGGCGTCACCGTTGTCTCCAAAGCGCGGTGCGTGCTAACTCCCAAAACTGGAGTCCTAGACAGACGCCAGCCTCGATCGAGGGCGCACATACATTCAGGAAGCGGGCACGCACCTGCCCTCCGTAACGTAAGGCCGGCATGGACGTGGAAGCGGCCAAGGACGCGGTCCCCGCGCCGGCACCAGCGGGGCGCGGCAAGGGGATGCACCGGCTGCTGGTGGCGGTCAACTGCGGGATGCTCGTTCTGGGCACCACGGGCGGGCCGCTGCTGAGCCGGCTCTACTACAGCAAGGGCGGGCACCGGCAGTGGCTGTCCGCGTGGCTGGAGACGGGCGGCTGGCCGCTGCTGCTGGTCCCCGTGCTGGCCTCCTACCTCGCCCGTCGCGCGCGCGACCCGAGCGCGCCGCTGGTGCTCACCCGGCCCCGCATCCTCCTGGCCGCGGCGGCGCTGGGGCTGGCGACGGGCGCCGACGACTTCATCTACGCGTACGGCCTCTCGTTCGTGCCGGTGTCCACCTCGGCCATCCTCATCTCCACGCAGCTCGCCTTCACCGTCTTCTTCGCGTTCCTCATCGTGCGGCAGCGGCTCACGGCCTTCTCCCTGAACGCCGTGGCGCTGCTGACGGTGGGCGCCGTGGTGCTGGGCCTGCACGCCTCGTCGGACCGCCCCAAGGGCGTGAGCAGGGGCCAGTACTGGCTGGGGTTCTTCCTCAGCCTCGGCGCCGCGGCGCTGTACGGGCTGGTGCTGCCGCTGGTGGAGCTGACGTACAAGCGCGCCGCGGGCGGCGGGCGCGTGGTGACGTACGCGCTGGTGGTGGAGATGCAGCTGGTCATGGGTTTCTTCGCCACCGCCTTCTGCACCGTCGGCATGATCGTCAACAACGACTTCCAGGTATGTACTACGGTGCCCCTCACGTACGCGTCCCTTCTTGCCTTCCCTTGCCCGATCGAGTAGCTGATCACTTCCACGTCTCGTGTTTGGTTCCAAGTAGTACGAACTTGTTACGACTAGATTTCTCATACGTAGTAGTATATAGTTAGTTCAACGAGTAAAACTTCTTTCCAAAATCGAAGAAATGATTTTTTCGAGACCGGCAGGGTAGGAGCAGGAGAATTTGGAGTCGTGGCGTGTGCAGCTAGCTAGTTACAGTATTATTCTTGGGGTCCTCCTGCATGGAAGCGTCCAAGGGGGCAGAGCCGAATGATCTCGCCGCCCTCGGAAAGATTGGCCTTTGACCCGTTGCTCCCGGCGGACGGCGGTTGGCATCATCGATAATACTCCTGGAGTAGGACAATACTGGCTACTTCACTTTGATGAGTCCTCGCGCATCTCGTGCGAGACAGACAGACAGAGAGAGACTCCGTCAAGTTTGTCACGTCGGGCACAAGGACAGCGGTCCATCTCGAGTGACCGCGCCGGATCAATTATTGTTGGAGCTCTGATTCGTCGTCTCTGAGATCATGCCGAAAAGATGAGGACTCGAGCATATCGAATTTGTGCTGTTCCTCACGGGAATCGACCAGGGATGGGTTGCGTCGCGTGTCCTCCTAATAATGTTGGTAGTATCAATCATGGAGTGATCATGCGAGGCGTATGCATACCCACAGAGTCTATTTAAATATTCAGAGCATCTCCATGGCGTTCCCAAACACATGGCCGGCAAAGGGCTAACGGAGCTGCCGGCACATGCTGCAGGCGTGTATACATATTTAGAGCGACTGTCCACAGAATTTTGCTTACAAAAATAAATCAAACGCTCAAAAGAATAGAAATTCAAAGTGACAATCACACGTAGGAATATAAATTCAAACTTCATCGTAATATGAATTGAATCTAAAGTCACACCACGTAGTAGGAATTAAAGTCTCGGCCACCACCTCCACCCACCAAATAAAGTTCTTGGCCACTCGGGCCGCACCAACTTCCCGGCCACTCCGGCCATCACCAACAATATATGTCCAGATACCAAAACATGATACAAGCACGAACACAGATGAAATGAAGGGAAATGGCACCTCTGCAAGTGTAAATCATTGTATGGATTTTCTCCCAAAATTCTTGGAATGGTTGGTTAGCTCCATTTCCTATGAACAATGTCTTATCAACAAGTGTTTGATGATGCCATGCAAAGTATGTCTTCATTCTCCAACATTTTGCTTCTTTATTGTTCTTCCACATAGAGCTATGAATTTCAACGAAGATAGGGAAAATTAAACACATTGGTCATACGATCTTATGCCCAATTCACAAAAAAGGGGACAAAATTCACCTTCTTCACATGTTTCCAACTATGTCGGGATGAGAAGAGGAGGATGTGGCCTGCGTCGGTGCTGGCGCTCCAACTACCTTCGCAATCTCCATAGAGGCGTTGTTTGCCGACGATGACGACAATCCTAAAGCCGGTGAGATGTGACATCGGCTAGAGGAGGAAGACAAACCAAGCGGTGTGCAGTGGACCAGATCCGACTGAAACGCGACGATGACGCAGCCTTGGTTCATCGAATCTGACGATGACGAATTTGTGGGCAGACCTAAGGTCGCGCGTCCTGATTCCGACGACGACAACAAGCGACAATGAAGTGGAGTGGTGCGGGATGGTCGGCGGAGCGAGGACACAGCTGGTCACTAGGCTGGAAGGCGGCGGCGAAGCGGCACCGTGGGGATACGGCGGCGATGCAGCACCGTGGGTGAGGATATTTTTAATCGTCCGAGGCGCGGCGGAGTATTCTTTAGGAGTCGACAATCAGGGTCGGATCCAGGATTTGACCATAGGGGGGCGAGATGATAGTGGCGATAAAATAGGTATACAAGAACACTATTGAATCTTAAATATATGCAGAAAAAATATCTGAACACATGTTCTATAATTAAAAACTTTGTTTTATCTGCTTTACGGGTCAAGTCTATGATCTTATGAACGCTAAAATTTACAGGTATTTTCTTTATAAATATGAATAACTATATAAGAATCTAGAAGAATACTAAATAAACCAAGGTGTAGATCTATTATATGAGTATGTGGGTCAAAGAAGAAATTCACCATAAAAGAGATAAACACGAAAATATATCAAGTTTTCCTGTGTATATTATGGATATTAAACTGTAACATTATATGTTTGACAATAAAAATAGCAAGCTAAATTCAACTAGTTTGAGTGTAGGTCTTTGCTTAGACCTATAAAATAAATCAGTAACTTAATAATTAATAAATCACTAAATAATTTGTAAAATAATGCTAGCGTATTATATAATCCATAATTGATATGACAAAGCAATTTCTATTAGATGAGGTAACCAAAGTAGCAATTCTAGTAGCCAAAATGCAGTATACCTGGGATCATACATTACGGTGGCCAATTCATGAATTGGGAATGACTCGTGTGGCGGAGGCATGCCATAGTTAATAGTTCCCATACGCACAGAAGTTGTGCTTTGTGCCTTTGCTAACCGGTAATCATGTACATGACGACGCCTAAATACAAAACCCTGATCCTGGCGACGACGCTCAACCAATGAGACCCTAACCCCTGGGTAGGCACTGACACGGCGGAGGTGGAGAAGGAAAAAATAAGCTGACTAGAACGAGGAGTTGATCAATCTGGATTCTTGCCGATGCTTCGATAGGTATGTATTATCCTTTCATGGCTAATGTGTTTGTCTTGTCCCATAAAGCTTCAGCAATCAAGACAATACACACGTTTGCCTAGGCTAATAGGTATTACAATTAGTAATTTAGCATCAAAACTAGTGCTAGCCTCCGCTCTATATCCTTAAGGGAGGGCTGAACCATAGGAGAGGCCTGGCCACCCCTTGCCCCTCCCTAGATCCGCCTCTGTCGGCAAGGCCGGTGAGTAAACAATTTGTTCCTACAGATTTTAGAATTTCGGATAGGTGCAGTTTTAGAAGATATACATAAAAATTTCGCTCCCCCTAACCGGTTACAGGGGTTCGGCTAGGACATATGCTCTAAGGTGCCGACCAAGCTAGGTGGCAAAAAAGGCTGGACATAGCTGACGATGCGATGCGTACAGCGCGGTGGATGCCGGCTGCCGTTGTTTCCTATCCTCTCCTTTCTCCCAGATGCCATCATCGTCGTAGCTGCGACTCAAAAGGGACATTTGGCGAATGGCCTTTGGCTTAAGTGGAAACACGCGATTTCTTCAGAGAAAAAACGTGTACGGAGGAATCAGAGTGGGCAACCCTCGCCTCCCTTTCCCTAGCCGTCTTGCCCCCACCCGAAAAGAATCGTTGTTTGGTTGCTTAATGCAGTACCACTGTAGTACTGTCAGGCTAGCTAGGGGTTGCACTCGATCGCATGATGATCCCACAGCTTCTTCTGGTTCTGGACGGCACAATCGGGCACTCCAAATGTATCCCACCACTAATCGTCAGAAAAACGATATAAAACGTATTCAGAAATGAGAAAGGATGTAAACGGCCGCGTGCCCATGGAGTATCGAACACTCGTCGGACGGAAAAAGGCAGATTAGGCTTTTCATCAGCGCAAAAGAGATGCGGGGTGTGCCCACGGAGGATAATCACGCCGTCCGATCCCACTTCCTCCCTCCCTTGATCGGATCTTTTCAAAAAAAAGAACTTTCGCCCTCGCTAATCACCATCTTTCTTTTTCGCTCCACACCGACAGCTACCTGAGAGTGCAGTAACAAGTGCCAACGCCGGCACAAGATATAGAAAAGAAAATCAGATCATCATGCTTTTTCTCCGTACCCTGCTTTTCTCCTTAATTTATGTCGCGGTTAGATTAGACAGAGCACGCCCTAGAAGAACATTCCATGACGCATGGCTGACGACTGACTGACCGACGTTTGGCGTTCGTGCGTGTGTTGCGTGCGTGCAGGCGATCGCGAGGGAGGCGCGGGCGTACGAGCTGGGCGTGGCCCGGTACTACACGGTGCTGGTGTGGAGCGCCATCCTGTGGCAGTTCTTCTTCCTCGGCGCCGTCGGGGTCATCTTCTGCGTCCACACGCTCTTCACGGGCATCCTCATCGCGGCATTCATCCCGGTCACCGAGGTGCTGGCCGTCATCCTCCTCCGCGAGAAGTTTAGCAGCGAGAAGGGCGTCGCGCTCGTGCTCTCCCTCTGGGGCCTCGCGTCCTACTCCTACGGCGAGTACGCCGAGGCCCGGGCCAACAAGAAGAAAGCAACGACGGCCTTGTCGGAACGAGCCCAGGAGGCTTCGTGAAACTGTACAGTCTCTGTGAATCTTGTTTCTTTCTTTTTTCTCTCTTTCGAGAGAGAAAGAGAGAACTTGTGATTTGTAATGCTGTGTATGTATTGTGCTGCTTGTGTACGTACGTCTGAGGCATAACTTGCTGCTGCAGCCTGCAGACGTACGTGCTACTACCGGATTGTATGATCTTTGCAAATAGCAAAATGATCTGTTCTTGTTCGGAGAGATCCGTGACCCTGATGGATGGTGCACGCCCCATATTGCATCGAGCAAGAAAACAACACTTAGAGCATCAATAGCTGATCCCTTAAAATTGAACAAAACCTTAAAATAACTGTTTTTATGGTTTTTTAGGTATTCTGCTTGTGTACACAACTTGCAGCTGCAGACTTTTATTTGTAATACTAGCAGATAGTATGAGCTTGCAAGTTGCAAACTAGTAGTAGTAGTAGATTTGTTCTTGTTCTTGTTCCAGAGAGAGAGAGAGAGAGAGAGAGAACTTGTGATTTTTAGTGCTGTGTATGTATTGTGCTTGTGTACGCCTAAGGCGTAACTTGCTGCTGCAGCCTGCAGACGTACTTTTACCACTGCTACCAGATTGTATGATCTTTGCAAATAAATAGCAAAATGATCTGTTCTTGTTTGGAGAGATCCATGACCCTGACCGTGAACGCCCCATATTGCATCGAGCAAGAAAACAACACTTAGAGCGCGTGCGTCGATTTGGCTACTGGGCTCACTAGAGCCCTTTATTTTAAACATTCAAAAATATATTTTCAAAGTGTCAAAAAATTCTAGATTTTTTCGGTTGGATAGATCTCAACGTGATCGCCCAACGCCCAAAGTTTCTAACGCCCTCATCGGGGCACCTAACCTTATCTGGTTGGGGCCGCCATATTATATAAAGTGGTGGGGAGTCGGCAGCACGACTCACGAGGTTAGACGTGCCCTAGCCGCCCCACCTACAAACCCTATCCGATCTAGGCTAAGCGCTGCGCCGACGGGAAGCACCACCGCCGCCACACTCACCCCTTTTCCACCCATGGCCAATGACGGAGGTTCTAGCTCGGCACCATTCGGGCATTCCTCGGCTCGTGTCCGAGCCGGGCAGTGAGCAGAGTTCTCTCTCTCTCTCTCTCTCTCTCTCTCTCTCTCTCTCTCTCTCTCCGTTCTCGATCTATAAAGGTAATGTATAGTGCTACTGTTAGATCTAGACTAGATCCGTTGTAAAGGTGATTTTAACATTGGTATCAGAGCAAGTTTTAGTTGCTAGATTTTACAGTGCTTTTGTAGAAAGTAAGAGTCCAAAAGAAAAGAAATAGATCCAAAGTGCGCCTGCCCTATGGCCGCGCCGTTCCTCTCGATCTAGATGGGCATCTATTGTGGAGACATCTAGAAGAAGAACACACCCTTCGGGGCAAAGCAAAACCCTAGATCTAAAACTCCAAAAGACCCCAAACAAAAGGCAATAAAAAAAGGGGTCCACTCTGGCCATCGCCGGGAAAGTTTCCGCCCCACACCTCGGCCACTTGACGACGGTGCACCCACCCTCGGGTGGATGCACACATCGGCAAGGAGCAAGGTGGGGGGCGCCGCCGTTTTTCGCTATGGACCAAGTAACAAAAAAAAGGGGGGAGCGAAAAGGCTCCACCGCCGCCCCTCTTGACGGTGATGCGCCCACCCTCAGGTGGACGCACCGCCGACAAGGAGGACGGGAGGGGGGCATGGCTCACCGGAGCAAACAGAGAAGGGAGGGGCGCGCGGTAGACGCGACCACCTCGCCTTGTACTCGGGCGGACCAAGCCGCTCAGCTAGAGTGAGGGGCTCGCCGAGAGGCGGCCGCCTCGCCTCGGCGGCGGGCACACCTGAGGCAGGGGCGCGGCCACCTCGCCGCGGGAGGGGCTCGGCCTCCTCGCCTCGGAGCTCGAGTGCCTCCTCTCCAGAGCAGCTGGAGAGGGAGGGGCGCGCCGACCGGCGGCCACCTCACCTCACCTCGGCCGCCCGGGAAGACCACGGGCCCGGCGACGCAGCGGCCGCCGCTGAGCCGACGCTGGGCTGCCGCCCGAGGGGCCAGCGCCGCCACGGTAGCGTGGACGCGGTGACCATGCGGGCAGCGCTGGGCAGCGCCTGTGAGGAGAGAGAGGAAAGTGGATTAGGTTTTGGGGGCTGGCGGTGAGGGGTTCTTATAGCCCCGAGACGCGCGGCTGGCCGTCGATCCTGTGATGACGGCCAGATCGTCTGCCATGGCGGATGGCGGGCCAGCAGGCCGAGCTTCTTTGGGCGTCGGACTAGCTTACCGGCCTGTGGCGTGGCGGCAAGCCAGGCGGCTCCAGGCCGAGCCAGGCCGCTAGTGGGCCAAGTCGCGGGCCAACTGGGCAGCACGCGTGCAGGCCGCCCAGGGAAGGCCCGCAGGCTGTTTTTTTCTAAACAGTTTTTCTGTTTTTATTTTTACAGAGTTGTTTTTAATTGTTTTGCTTAGAATTTTAAGCAATTTTTTGCATAGTTTTCTCTAGTCATTTTATTTTATGTATATTTTGACTAGAAAACGTTATAAAGGTAGAATTTTTTCTGTAAAGTATGAATTTTATGAAAGTCATTATTAAAGTTTTCGCTGCAAATAGTTATTTTAAATTGCAAATGTATGGTTTAAATTGCAACAATGCAATAAAAGTTGTTTAAATTTTGACATAAAGATGTGATAAAGTGATTAAAAATGATTATGTCTCATGTTATTAATTGACCAACGTTATTAATAAACATGATCATAATTTTTTTCCATTGAGTATTAAATATGCATTTAACTTTATTTCTGCCCAACGGTGATGTAATTTTAAATAGCACAAAACGATTGCATGCTTAATTTATACCAACATTGAATTAACACATACAGTTGTTTTCCTTGGTGATCTCACATCTTTTGTGATTTTCAGGAGGTCTCAACCTCATGGCCTGTTTGAAGGACATCCCGCTCCTAAGGGGGGACAACTACTCCGAATGGAGGAAGAAAGTTGATTTGGCGTTCGTATGCGCCGAAGTGTATTGGGTGGTTGACACCAAGCAACCAGTCAAGCCCGCTGACCCGGTCAGAGGAGCTGCTGAGGAAAGTGCTGAGTTTGAGAAAAGGAAGAGGGACCATGCTCCATTGGAGCTGGCCTACTCGATTAATAACCAGAAATGGGTGAACGCCAACAAGAAGTGTCTGGCCTTCGTAAAGAACACAATTGAGAATGCAATTGTGGGCTCAATTGGAGAGTGTGCTACCGTGGGCGAGTATCTCGCCAAGATAAAGAGCCAGTTTACTGGCTCCTCAAAGATGTATGCGACCTAGCTGTTAAAGCAGCTAGTGACTGAAAAGTATACGGGGGGACCCCACGGAATAAGAGAGCACATCTTGAGGATGTCAAACATGGCAGCGAAGATCAAGCCCATGGATGAGGACCTTGAGCTAAAGCCAGCACTCTTGGTGCACCTTGTGATGGCCTCACTTCCACAGCCTTTTGAAAATTTTGTAATAAACTATAATATGTCCCCTGAAAAGTGGGACATAGAAAAGACCATTGGGATGTGCTCCCAAGAAGAGGAAAGGCTGAAAGCCCTTCACGGCGGTTCCCTGAACTTCGTGAAGGACAATAGGAAGAGAGGCTTCACAAGCGGGAACCATGGTGGCTCACCCTCCAAGCCACATGGCAAGGGTCCAATGCAGCACCAGTACCAGCATCACGGTCCACCACAGGGAGAAAGACCCGGTGCCATCCTTTGTAAAAGCCACTACAAGAAAGACTGCCCAATTTGGCTGAAGTACATCATGGCCAAAAATGGTAAAGATATTATTTCTTTTGTTAATGAATCTCTGTATGAAAATTTTACTAGATCTACTTGGTGGATTGATTCTGGTGCAACTGTTCATGTTGCCAAATCTTTACAGGGGTTCCATTCGACAAGGACCACGCCAAGAAGAGAAAGACACATTGAAGTAGCGAATGGAATAGAAGCAGAAGTGGAGGCCATTGGTGACGTCCCTCTGGAGCTGGCTGATGGCTCTTTCCTTTTGCTTAAAGATGTGCTTTTCGTTCCCTCTTTACATAGAAATTTAATAAGTGTTTCCTGTTTGGACAAAGATTCTTATGAATGTTATTTTGGAAATGGCAAGTGTGCCATTTGGTTTAAAGACAAGTGTGTGGGTGTTGCTACATTATATGATAAGTTATATTTGTTATCCCTGCATGAGAAAGTTCTTTCTGTGTGTGATGTGAATGAAAAAGTTTCCTTGTCGAACAAAGAACAAAAGAAAAGAAAGCGAACTCTTGACTCATCGAAACTATGGCACTGTAGACTAGGCCATATTTCGAGGGGAAGAATAGAAAGCCTCGTTAAAAATGACATTCTTCCTCCGTTAGAGTTCTCCGACATAGAACAATGCATAGATTGCATTAATGGAAAGTATGTCAAACAAATTAAAAAGGGTGCAAACCGAAGCATAGCTACACTAGAAATAATCCACACAGATATTTGTGGACCGTTTTCGGTGAAAAGTATGGATGGATATGATTCATTCATAACATTCACGGATGATCACTCCCGGTATGGTTATATTTATCCAATTAAAGAAAGATCTGAAGCATTGGATAAATTTAAAATTTTCAAAGCTGAAGTAGAAAATCAGCACGATAAAAGAATCAAAATAGTTCGGTCCGATCGTGGGGGGGAGTACTACGGTCGGCATACTCCATATGGTCAAGTACCAGGACCCTTTGCAAGGTTCCTGCAAGAAAATGGAATAGTCGCCCAGTATTCTATGCCGGGCGAACCTCAGCAAAACGGAGTAGCTGAAAGGCGCAACCGTACCCTTTATGGATATGGTGCGCAGCATGATGGGCTATTCCACCCTCCCATTGGGATTGTGGATGGAGGCGCTTAAAACCACCATTCACATTCTCAACAGAGTACCAAGTAAGTCGGTGCCCAAAACACTGTATGAATTGTGGACAGGCAGAGTCCCCTCTCTACACCACTTGCGGGTCTGGGGGAGCCCAGCTGAGGCAAAAGTTTTCAATCCAAACATTGCAAAGTTAGACCCCAAAACAGTATCTTGCCATTTTATTGGCTATCCAGATAAGTCCAAAGGCTATCGTTTCTACTGTCCCGACAGATACACAAAATTTGTAGAAACGAGACATGCCGTCTTCTTGGAGGACGAATTGATGAGGGGGAGCACGGTAGCTAGGAAAATTGATCGTGAGGAGAAGAGGGTGCATGCACCTAATCCGATGAATCAGGAACCATTTTTCTCGCTACCTGTTGTGCCACCATCTACAACCCCTGAGGTTGTGGTGCCGGCACCTGTTGTGACTCCACACGTGACAACAATGGGCGAAAGTTCGGAACCTGTCCATCAGGAGACACCTGAACCTTTGTTGAGCACGAAGGGAGCCATAACAGACCACCCTCTGTAAATGTGCACGAACCGAGGCAAGAAATGAGCAAGAGTCGATGAACTCAGACGGTCTAAAAGAAAAAGACCAGCCATTTCCAAAGAAATCTACAAAGTTTACAATGTAGTTCATATGGAGGGCGATCCTACCTCATATGAAGAAGCCATGAGTAGCCCTCACTCAGCCAAGTGGGTGGAGGCAATGGAAGATGAAATGAAATCGATGAGTTCCAACAATGTTTGCGACTTAGAGAAAATTCCCAAAGGAGCCAAAACAGTAGGATGCAAGTGGGTATACAAAACAAAGTATGACTCCAATGGGAATGTAGAAAAGTACAAAGCTAGACTCGTGGCAAAAGGCTTTACGCGAAGAGAAGGCGTAGATTACAATGAGACTTTTTCTCCGGTCTCATGTAAGGACTCCTTCAGAATCATCATGGCACTAGTTGCACATTTTGATTTAGAGTTACATCAAATGGATGTCAAGACGGCATTTCTAAATGGAGATTTAGAAGAAAATGTTTACATGAAACAACCCAAGGGTTTTTTCATGGAGAGGAAGGAACATATGGGATGCCGCCTAAAGAAATCCATTTATGGGTTAAAGCAAGCCTCTAGGCAGTGGTATTTAAAATTTAATGATACCATTAAAAGATTTGGATTCAAAGAAAATGTTGAGGACAACTGCATTTATGCAAAGTTCAAAAGTGGGAAATACATTTTCCTAATTTTGTATGTGGATGACATTCTGCTTGCCAGCAGTGATGTTAGTCTACTACTAGAGACAAAGAAGTTCTTGTCATCTAACTTTGACATGAAAGACCTTGGTGAAGCCTCTTATGTTTTGGGCATAGAAATTCATCGAGACAGAAAGAATGGAGTGTTAGGACTGTCGTAGAAAGCGTATTGTGAAAAGATTTTAAAGAAATACAATATGCATGCGAGTAATTCAACACCTGCTCCCATAGTCAAGGGCGATAGTTTTGGGAAATCCCAATGTCCAAAGAATCAATATGAGATCGATCAAATGAAGTCAGTACCATATGGTTTGGCTGTTGGAAGCTTACAGTATGCACAAGTGTGCACTCGCCCTGACTTAGCATTTATCACCGGGGTACTCGGTTGATATCAAGAAAATCCAGGCATAGAGCACTGGAAGATGGTAAAGAAAGCTTTGCGTTATGTTCAAGGCACAAAAGGCCTCATGCTTACATATAGAAGATCTGATTCCCTAGAGACAAAAGGGTATTCAGATGCAGATTTTGCGGGAGATAAAGACGACCGAAAGTCCACGACAGGGTATGTCTTTACTCTCGCAGGAGGTGCTATTTCGTGGAGAAGCGCCAAACAGTCAATAGTTGCATCATCTACGATGTATGCAGAATTTATAGCATGTTATGAGGCCATGGGACAGGCGTTATGGTTAAAGAAATTCTTACCCGACTTGAAAGTGGTTGAATGCATCAACAGGCCACTAAAGATGTACTGTGACAACGAGCCTGCAGTATTCTATGCTCACAACAACAAGTCGAGTAATGCTTCAAAGTCTATAGATATAAAGTATTATGTTGTGTAGGACAAAGTCCAGGATCAAACTATAAGTCTCGAGCATATAAGGACAAAGGATATGTTTACGGATCCGCTAACGAAAGGCTTACCACCCAATGTGTTCAAGGAGCACATAGCCGACATGGGTTTAATGGGAAGCCTATGATTCCTGGACTATAGAGGCCCAAAAGTAACAGGATTTGTTTCAAAACATGAAGGTATATAGTGGCTGTCTGATTCCATCGGCAATTGAGCTGAGACGATGAAACATGCTCTATGTATCATTTTGTGATGAAATAAGTAAAGAACAAGGTTAAAAGTAAAGTCGAGATCTAGGGGGAGAATGTTGGATAGATCTCAACGTGACTGGGCCCAACGGCCCATCACGCCCCCTAACTGCGCCCTGATCGGGGGCGCCCAACCTTATCTGGTTGGTGGACCCCTGTCGCCAGCGCTATATAAAGTGGTGGGGAGTCGGCAACATGACTCACGAGGTTAGACGTGCCCTAGCCGCCCCACCTACAAACCCTATCCGATCTAGGCTAAGCGCTGCGCCGACGGGAAGCACCACCGCCGCCACACTCACCCCCTTTTCCACCCATGGCCAATGACGGAGGTTCTAGCTCTGGCACCAGCTCGGGCATTCCCTCTGGCTCGTGTCTGTCGAGCCAGGGAGCAGGTAGAGTTCGTCTCTGTTCTCTCTCTCTCTCTCTCTCTCTCTCTCTCTCTCTCTCTCTCTCTCTCTCTCCGTTCTCGATCTACAAAGGTGATGTATAGTGCTACTGTTAGATCTAGACTAGATCCGTTGTAAAGGTGATTTTAACATTTTTTTGTAGATATAGGTTATGATGTATACTTTAAGTGTGCAAAATTTCAATCCGAAATATGTTGTATGATATGCTACATAAAAAAGACAAAGTTTCAGATCTAGATCTCTCAATAGTACAACTTAAATCTTGTCAGATTTTTTTTTGTATAGCCCATAATATAACGTATTTTAGATTGAAAAATTGCACATTTGAAGTATATATCATAATCTACATGTACATTTTTTTCATTTTTTTCGAAACATTAAATTATTATTTTTTATTTTAAAAAAAAATTGCTCCAGTGAACTCGAACTCCAAAAACATTTTTCGCACTTAGAGCGCTCTATAGCAGATCCCCTAAAATAGAACAAAACCTTAAAATAAGTGTTTTTTACGAATTTTTACATATGACATGGCATTACGTAATGGACGATCCGTTCCTCCAGAGATAATGACGGACATACGCATACCAGACCACTCTATTGTTCTTTTCCTATCCTTTTTTCTAAATATTCGGACAACAATGTTAGGAAAGACACGCCTTCTCTTAGCTCTTCATATTATTTAGAAAAGACACAATATATAATTTGTACAATACATTATCTCTTATTGCTATCTCTAGTAAATATATGAGACTTAACTATTTTTAGCAATAAGGGAAGACAATCTTTTTTTTTGTTTCTCCCTTATCCAACTAAGCAAAAATCCAACGTGACAAGTATAAGGAAAGTCTGACGTCACCATATTGTACTTGCCCTTACATATGACTATATGAGAACATGAGGCATCAAAATCCAACTCATATGCCTATGAAGACTAGGCGTACCTTTTGGTATATTATCTCACATGTTATGAGGTTTTCTTCGAATCTCATGACCAGAAACTAATATGATTATTGTATAGAAAAATAAAATTAATCATAATCATGGAAATATATTAATAATACCTTGATTATTTTCTCTAGAGCATATTTCTAACCCCTTTTTTTACCTCTTTTCCTATAACTAGTTAATATAATTTTATTTTTTTCAAATCCTAAATTTTGAGATTCTACTATTTCACTATCATGATGGATTGAGGCAGGCAAATACCAATAACAAATGTGTTTTGTTATTTTATTATGTTGATCCTCAATTAGTATATACCTAGGGCATGCTCAAGGTGACTCTGCACTCAAGATGCGGCAAAACCTGGCCATGACCCGCCCATAATTTTGCACAACTGACTATAAATTAGTAGCCTAGCTCAGAATTTTGAACAAACCAATACAATTTATTTGAGACGGCCCGCCCAATTTTCTTGTAGATCCGCCACTGATCCTCACCTCACTCAAAGGTAGGGAGGAGCCAAGGCTGGGAAGTAGATTGTTTTTTCTCTGCTTCGTTGGACAAAGGGATGTGCAACCTTACGTAGAGAGATCTTCCCTTAACAAAAGTGTCTAATCTCTTGTCCTTCCTAATTTACTTGGTCCGGATCTCTCAAGTCTTAACTACCAATTTTCAATGTAGCATACTATGGAAATACAAACCTATGTAGTGTATAAATATGCTTGTGTGCATAACTGCATTGCTAGGTGTTGTTACAAGCGATGCATGCCATTGTATTAGGAAAATTTATGGATATCTTAGAGGAGGTCATAAGATTTTGTTCAAATAGTTCAGTATTAGAGTAAAAGCTACTCGCTCCGTTTTAAAATATAAGATGTTTTAGGTTTGTAAAAAGAATGTATCTAAACCTAATTTAGTGTGTAGGTTCACTCGAAACCTCAGTGAACCTAGACACTAAAAATAGTCTAGATACATTCTCTTCACAAAACTAAAACATCTTATATTTTAAAACAGAAGGAGTAGATGGGAAAATACAAGTTTGATAAAAGTTGTATCATAACCACCAAGGGGTTGCAAATCTTTTAAGACATTGTTTAGAGACATATATTGTGTGTGTAGAACTACACATCTATAGATTGAGCCATTATATCGAGTACCAGTTAAGGCACAACCTTTAAACTAGAGCATAAATTAAAAAATCCCAGGAGCATTAGGAGTAGGCCTAAGTTAATATCCAACTGAAATTTCATCATCCATAAATATATAGAGATCCTATTTTCATTTACACTAGACAGACCATCATGCTTAGGATTCTCATGAACCTAAGGTTTAGGGAAAAAAGGATGGTGACAGTGCAAAAAAAAAACTAATGAATGCAAACATTGTTAGACTCCAAAAGATGCCGCAACACTTTCTCGCACACGGATCTAGCTCAATTATCTAGGAAGGCTAGTGAAAGACTTCATAGACAATGCAAATATTCTAACTAGAGGCAATTCATGTATAAATTTAAAACAATTACCTTTTTTCCTTACACAAATAGAGAAATTATATCGATATCTAAAATTTTGAGGGAGGGGGGGGGGGCAATGCCCCCCATGCCCCACTCATCTATCACAATTAACTAGCGGCAACATACATGTACACGCACCGTACGCCTATACGTACGAGGTATGTGCACATGCCCATTCCGTTATTGAAGCAACAGTAACTATATAAGTCACTCTCCTGCACCGTTGCCCACTCGGCAGGGATAAAGCATGCAAGAAGCGCATGGCCCGGCCACTTCTCCTCGATCACCGCTCCCTCTTTGCCACTTCCCTAGGCGCGTCGTTACCTCTTTCCCACACCGCACACAACCATGGGCAGACCTCCCAAGGGGCGCACCAGAGACAGAGGCAGGGGCCATGACAAGATCTGTGCCCCATCACCACCTCTATCTCCATCATCGTTGTCGGTTCTGCACGGTAGGGGTTGACATGGTTATACCCTACGGTACGTGACTTCAGCATACCTGGTCTAGCCCAAGGAAGACCCACAGTAGATATACACTGGCCCATGAAGATTTTTGGGTGGCCAAGGCCCATGACGCCTTCGAATCCTTGGAGAACAAGACTAGCGGAGATAGGAAATTCAAAGGGGTAAAACCCTAGAACTTGTAACCGACTAGGACTATGCCCGGGACCTGCCTAAGTCTATATAAAGGCCAGGAGGGCACGTCCTAGGGAAACTCGACTCATACTTTCAAGACGCATCCACGCCAGATCGAATCTGCGCACCAGAACCTTCCTTCCCGCCGTAATCAAAGAGCGGAAGCAGGAGTAGGGTTTTCCCTCGGGGCCTGAACACAGGTAAATCTCGTGTCCCTGGTTGCTTGTGCATTAACCGTGCAACAATCTCCAGCATCCCCATCTTCTCCAAAACCCAAGTCCATAACAATGGGCATTGAGATTAAACCTCGTCCAATTGGCGCGTCTGTGGAATTGGGGCTGCTGACAGCGGTCGTGACAGTTCCGACCCGATCGATCTACAACTCCGCGGCGACGGAGAATCACCTCCTCTTCGGCGCTTTCGACTTCACCGCCCACTCGCCGGATACCATGAAGGATTTCGAGCCCGTAGACGACGGACTCGAAATCTTGTTCGGCAGCTTCTGCTTCCAGGTGGGACAAACTGGCACCCTCCGTCTCCCTGAGCGGGTACCCGTGCCGTCAATCAGGCCCGCTTCATGGGCCCCACACCCCATGCTACGTACGTCACCATCAACAGATGAGTTCTACAGCAGCAGTTGCTGCAACACCGATCTGTGCGATCCACCTTCGGATGAAGGGACCTACGGTTCCGGATCCGAAAGCTGCGGCAGCAGCCAACCAATCTGCAGGCGCTATCTGTGCGTCGCAGTCATCCAAACCGACGAGGAAACGCCTAACCCGCCGCCCAACCCCAACCCGCAGGACAGAAATGGCGATAACGGGGAAAACGGCGGCCACCTCATCCAACTTAGCAAAGAAGGATGGGTCGAAGCACGCCGCGCCGTCGCGGGCGAAATAGTCCTACCTCTGGACTCCCCACGTGATCTGCTGAGGGCATACCACTACCTCCTCATCGAGGAGCACAAGAAGCAAGTCGAGATGCAGAAGACGCTCGACAAACGCAAGCAAGCAGCCTTTGAGTCCAGTGCGCGATGAGCTGCGCTCTCCGCCATGGAACCCGGCTCTAGCACAAACAGAAATCAGGGAAACAATCACCACTCTCGGGTGGAAAACATGGACCCCAAGGAGCGGCGTGACGTGACCCGAACTCTCCATACATCATTCATGGATATGGACGCTGACGGCAACATCATCCCGAAGACGCCACAAGCTGCGATCATGGCAGCCATTGCGTATCTTGCGGCTCACCCACCTCTGGAAGGGGACCCGAAAAAGGCCATGCATAGGTCCGCACTCACCGGACTAGGACTAATCGGAGCTGCGCTCCACGAAGACGCTCCTGCAGAGCCGAAGAAGAAAGCTCCGGCCAGGCGCGACCGGAGCCCCACACCCTCATCCGAAGAGGAAGAGGAGCACGATCTTCCTCGAAGGAAGAAGAGCTCCAACCGCCACAAACGCGACTACGACGCCATAGACAAGCTTACACAGCGCAAGATCGACAAAGCACGCGCCAAACGCGCATGCTCGTCTGAATCTGAGATGGATGAAGACGAAGGAGAACTCTGCGGAGCCCGATGCTTCAGCAGATCTGTTCGGCGAACACAGATGCCACGCAACTTCAAGCTTCCTTCAGATACTCCGAAGTTCAACGGCACGCAAGATCCAAAATCCTGGCTCAGTGACCATCTGTCATCCGTCAAGCTTCATGGAGGCAACAAAGAAACCGCCATGCAATGCCTTCATTGCAACAAAGCGCAGCGCTGGTCCGGATTAGCAGCCTATCATTCGGATTCATCCGGTGGGAGGAGCTCGCCAAGCTTCATCCGAAACTTCAAAGGCACCAGAAGAGGCCCGACTCAATCAAAGAATTGCGAGCCTGCACTCAAAGAATGGGTGAATCTATTCGCTCGTACATACTACGCTGGTCTACGACCAAAAACTCCGCAGCACACATCTCCGAAGAGAGGGCCATCGACGCCTTCAGGGACGGCGTCAAGCGCCAAGACTTCAAGGAGGAACTTGGGCGTGTAAAGCCCAAGACACTCGACCACCTCATGGAAATCGCCAACAGTTGGACAGACGGTGAAGATTGCATCCAGCGACCGCAATCAGATGAAGATGACGACTACGGTCGAAGACGCGAACGCCGCAAGAAGAGGAGATCGCGTCTATGAGGACCGCGGACCCGACATGGCGGCTACGCCGACCGCCGCAATGACAACAACCGCACAATGGAGGATACCGAAGCGAAACTTCCGCGACAATGACGACCAACGCAGTCGTGGCAACGCCGCGATCACATAACGGACCCTCAAAGATTCGACAAACTTTCGGGTCCATGCACCATCCACTTCTACATCGACAAACAAGATGGAAAAAAGAAAGCCAGCCACATGCTCAAGGACTGTCGCGAGTTCCAGAAACTCAGCGAAGGCATGATGTAGATGAGGCAACAAGCTCCAATTCCTGCGTTCGGAAACGCACCTGCACCAGGTGAAATAGCACACGGAGCTCCTCCACCGCCGCCTATTGGAGGCCAAAACCAACCAGTCGCACCAGCACAAAACAACGCCGGGGTCCCATACCCCCCACCAAAGGGAGAACTAAATATGATCTAGAAGGGACGTCCCACAAATAGGGTGCAGAAGAAAATCACCCGACAAATCAACTTGGTCGTGGCAACTCCGCCTGCAATCCCTGAGTACCTCAGCGGATCGGAGTCCTGCATCACCTTCACTCGCGCGGATCACCCTTGCCAGATCCCTCACCCAGTCATGCCGCCTGTGCCGGAGGCGCAGATCGGAGGCTTCGAGATGAGTCGCGTCTTCATGGACGGCGGCAGCGGCATCAACCTAATGTTCACAAGCACTCTAGCAGCTATGCGGATCCCGCAATGCAGCCTGGAACAATCAGACACAACGTTCCACGGCATTGTTCCAGGGAAGGGCATCTTCCCCCTGGGCAAAATAGGGCTCGACGTCATCTTCGGGAAGCCGGACAACTTTTGGCAGGAGCGCCTAGAATTCGAAGTGGTGGACTGGCCGCCACAATACCACGCCATCCTGGGACGTGTAGCATTCGCAAGGTTCCTGGCAGTCCCACACTACGCATACCTACTACTCAAGATGCCAGGACCAAGGGGCGTCATCACAATCCACGGGAGCTTCACCCGATCGGACCAATGCGACAAGGATTTCAACAAAATCTCCCAGTCCTTCGGCATGCAAGACGAGCTCGTAAGGCTCCGCGAGGTGACGGACAATGGGCTACCCCCAGTCACAAGGCAGAACGCACCCGACATGTCTTTCGACTCCACCGTCAACACCAAGAAAGTGCAGGTCCATCCGACAGACGCCTCCAAGACGGCGCTGATCTCCAACGACCTCGGATCAAGATAGGAAGGCGCTCGTCGAATTCCTCCGTGAGCGCTGGGAAATCTTCGCCTGGTGTCCTGCGGACATGCCAGGAGTTCCCAGGGAATTCGCCGAGCACGCACTCAATGTCTTCCCAGACACCAAGCCAGTCAAGCAGTCTATCCGAAGACTGTCGGAGCCACGAGCCGAAGCTATCGGCAAGGAGATCAACAGATTACTCGCGGCATACTTCATCTGGGAAATCAAGGAAAGCGAGTGGCTGGCAAATACGGTGATGGTCCCGAAGAAGGACACGGACATCCTACGGATGTGCGTGGACTTCACGTCACTAAATAAACACTGCCCAAAGGACCACTTCCCTCTACCACGGATCAACCAGATCATCGATTCGACTACAGGTTGTGAGAAGCTCTCCTTCCTCGACGCCTACTCAGGCTATAACCAGATTCGACTCAAGGTCGAAGATCAAGAGAAAACGGCGTTCATCACCCCGTTCAGAGTATTCTGCTACAACACAATGCCCTTCGGGATAAAGAACACGGGTGCCACGTACCAGTGATGCATGCAGGCCTGCCTCAAGGACCAGATCGGTCGCAACGTCCAAGTCTATGTCGACGACATAGTCATAAAAACCAAGGAGGAAAGAACACTTATCGACGATCTCCACGAGACGTTCGAGAACCTTGACCGCTACAGGATCAAGCTCAATCCAGAAAAGTGCGCCTTCGGCGTCCCCTCGGGTCAGCTACTCGGGTACTTCATCTCTCAACGAGGGATCGAAGAGAACCCGAAGAAAATCAAAGCTATCATGACAATGGAGAAGCCAAAAAACCTCAAGGGCGTTCAGCAGCTCGCAGGGCGAGTAGCGGCACTAAGCAGGTTCATCAGCCGCATGGGCGAGAAGGCCCTACCATTCTACCATTTCTGCCAAGGCGCACAAGTTCGAGTGGACACGAAGCCAACGACGATTCGAAAGCCTCAAGCGGCTCCTCTCCACCTCGCCCGTTTTGGTCACGCCAAAAGAGCGCGAGCCCCTGTTGCTGTACATAGCAGCCACACACCAGGTGGTCAGCACAGTACTCGTGGTCGAACGACCCGAAGAAGGCAAGACCGACGGGGTACAACGCCCAATTTACTACCTCAGCGAGGTTCTCACTCCAACAAAACAGCGGTACCCGCACTACCAGAAGCTAGCCTACGGCGTGTTCATGACGGCTCGACGACTGAGCCACTACTTCTAGGAGCATCAGGTGATGGTTGTCAACGAGGCACCCCTAAACAGCATCCTGAATAACCCAGAGGCCACAGGACGTGTGGCCCTGTGGGGCATTGAACTATCACCCCTGGACATCATCTACGAGAAGCGACACGCAATCAAATCTCAAGTCCTTCTGGACTTCCTAGTAATCGGATGGAGCTGCTGCTCGACACCCGGACATGTCGCAGCCCTGGACAATGCATTTTGACGGCTCCAAACGCGGGCGAGGGCAGGAGTCATACTGACCTCCCCGCAAGGTGACAAGATGAAGTACGTCCTTCGGATGAAATTCAGAGCCTCCAACAACAAGGCCGAATACGAAGCCCTCATCCACGGCATGAAGATGGCAAAAATATGCGGCGCAACGCGCCTGGTCATCTACGGTGACTCCAACCTTGCCGTACAGCAGACGATGAATGAGTGCGACGCACACGCCGAGAACATGATCGCGTACCGCGCGCTATACAACGCACTCGAAGGAGAATTCGACGGCTGCGAGATTCGGCACGTTGGAAGAGAGAGCAACGAGGAGGCCGATAGACTCGCCAACATCGGCTCCACTTGTGCAAAGGTACCACCAGGTGTGTTCCTCGAACAGATCTGCGTGCCATCCATCAAGCGGAAATTCCCCAAGGGATCACCCGAAGAAGCAGAACACTCGGGGGCTACGCTACCCAAAGGTCATGAAGGACCCGAAAAGTTGGATACCGAAGTTGCCATGGTCAACCTGATGCAGGTCATGGCAATCGAAGAAACTTGGACACGTCTATACCTCCAGTTCCTGATAAACGGAGAATTGCCAGACAACCCGACAGATGCCTGGCGCGTATCTCGTCGGTCAAAAGCCTTCACCATCATCAACGGCGAGCTGTACAAACGCAGCATTACGGGTGTACTACAACGGTGTGTCACCATCGACGACGGCAAGGCCATACTCCAAGATATCCATGAGGGCATCTGCGGCCACCATGCGAGCGATCGCCTCGCCGCCAAAGCTCGCGAGAAGATTCTCATCGCCAACGCCATGAGCGACGCGAAGGACATCGTCCGAAGATGCAACGGGTGCCAACGGTTCGCCGACAAACCGCACGCACCTGGGTCCGAACTTCGACCCATATCCATAGCCTGGCCTTTTGCCCAATGGGGCCTCTACATGATCGGCAAACTGCCAAAATCCTCGAAGGGAGGACACGTCTTCCTGCTGGTCGCAGTCGACAAATTCACCAAGTGGATCGAAGCCATGCCACTCACCAACCAGAAGGGCAAAACCGCCGTCAAGTTCTTCGAATCCATTGTCTACAGGTTTGGCGTACCGCACAGCATCATCACCGACAACGGATCAAACTTCATCTCCGAAGAATTCCAGGACTTCTGCGAAGGCCTCGGGATTAATATCACGTATGCCTCAGTGGCACACCCGCAAACAAACGGGCAAGTGGAAAAGGCCAACGGCGTAATCGGCACTGGCATCAAGAAGCGCCTCATGAGCTCACTCGAGCACAAACCTAGAAACTAGACGAAAGAGCTACCGTCTGTCCTGTGGAGCTTACGGACTACGCCAAACAGCTCCACCGGCTACACACCGTTATTCATGATGCACGGATCTGAGGCCGTGCTACCAGCCGAAGTACGCCACCAGGCTCCACGAGTCGTCGCTTACAGCGAAGCCGAATCCATGGCTGCACTCGAAGATGCCGTCGACACACTTGACGAAGCACGGGATATAGCAGCAGCTAGATCAACGGTGTACCAGCAGAGTCTCCGCAACTATCACAGCCGCCGGCTGCGCCTAATGTCCTTCGTCAAAGGAGACCTCGTCTTGACTCAAGCAAAAGCGACCGAACAAACTCGATTCGCCATGGGAAGGACCCTACACCATCACCGAGGTCATACCAGGTGGCGCCTATCGCCTCAAGCACGTGGAGTCTGAAGTCGCATACTCCAACCCGTGGAACGTCTCGCACCTGCGACGATTCTACCCGTAGCAGCCTACCCACCTTTTTACTTTTAATAAAGGCTTTCAGACAAGGCTACTCAGCCGAACCATGTACCTCCTCCATTACGATATAAATAAAGCTAAGTGTCTCGCCCCAACCTTCGGTTGACTATTTTTCTGCAACTTTACTACATGCTACAAACGCACTCGGGGGCTCCCCCCACCTCACGATTTTATCGACTAAGGACAAAACGTGTACACCTGAGTAGCTGACCACGTCAGGCAAACGAAAATGGCACGTACTCAATCAAAGCACTGCGTGCTCACAAACAAGCAAACCTTTACAACAAAGGGCACATAAACGCCAGCCGAAATATACAAATTTTACATCTATCTGTTTATTTTCAGATCCTACCTATTCTGAAGAATAGCCTGAGCACGCTGCTCAAACAAATCTACAACTGCTCGCATATCGCCTTACGGCCGTAATGCGGACGATATTCGATCGCCACCATCTGGTCGAGGAGGTGGCCTACCGCCACAGCCAAATCCACGTCGTATGTGCACCTCACAAGAGACAAGGCAGCCTTCACCCTGCGAAGCTGCTGCCGCACCAGTTCCTTGACATTGCCGGCACCAAACTTCGCCGAAGACCTGCAAGGGTCGTTGGCACGGCATCCAACGGAAACATGACGTGCAGCACCGAGGAAAGTGATGTCTGCACCTGGCGGAGCACCCGCGAAACCTGGTAGACACGATCCTGCACCGTCGCCAGAACTACGGCGCGATCACGATCCATCCAGAAGTAGCCGCCGGCCTCCATGTCCTGTTGAATCAAGCAATTGACTCGAACAGCAATACGCTCCTTTTCTTCCCTCGGAGCAAGATTGGCACCTGCGACAACCGCACAAAACAAGAGTAAGGCCAGCAGGCTCATCCGAAGAACTGAGCTACAGCCCGAAAGAAGGATCAACTTACATTGCAATGCCGACAGCCGACCAGCCCGCCATCAAATACTCCTCTCGGCTGCACCACGTGCGCTTTGGATTTAAACGTCGCGACACAGAACCCAAGCAAATCTCTCTCCAAGCTGCGCACGTGATCTCAAAGAAAAGCGAGCTGCGAGGAATCATCCAATGATGCTTGCAAGGGCCTTTTAGATGAAGTGCCAACTGGATCAGCACCCGAAGGAACCTATAGCAGCAGAAAAAATAAGGCACACAGACATTCAGCCAAGGATAGAGCACAACTAAGAGGAATTCATTAAAACATATAAGGCCACTACGTGGCACAAGGATGATACTACAGCAGATATTTACAACAAAAGTAGATTACAAACTACCATACGTCTACTATGCCTAAGGTGCAGGACACTGAGTCGCCTCAGAACCAGACTGCCTAGCTTTGGCCTCGCCCTGCTGCCGCAACGCGTACTCAGACAGCAAGTCAATGAGCCTAGGCCCATATCGTCTGCAGCGAGCGGAGTAGGCGGCGAAAGCTACCTCGGATCCATCCGCAGCCGTCGGCATCCGAGAAGTACCGGGCAGTCCAGCCTCCCACCGCCATGGCCATCGCCAGCCCGACGGACGCGCTGATGCCCTTCTTCTTGCGCTTATACGCTGCAGGCGCTTCACCTGACAGAGCCTCTGCCAGGGCATCCACATCTTCAAGGGGTGCGCCCTTCGGGAAGAGCTCCCGATAGAAGCGACCAAGGACCTCTTTCGCCTTGGCAAGGGAGTTGACGACGGTGCTGCAGCGGTCTTCGACCGCCACAGTGGCATCATCTAGAGCACTCCCGTGCTCCAGAGCACCGCGATCGAACTCGATGCCTACGGCATCTGAGGCAAAAACGAAGAAAACATGAAGAAAGTCAGCATAGAAGAAGATCCGTAGAAGAAGAAACAAGTCCAAAAGCTTGTACTCACCCGAAATAGCCTTGGCAGCAGCCATGAGCTTCTCCGCCACCCCTTTTTCACGAGCAGCCGCAACGGTGGCCAGCTGCTCCTCACGATCTGCGGCCTCCCGCTGCAGACGCTCTTCGCCTTACTGCCTTAGCCAGCCCAGCTCAAGGCGCTCTCGCACTGGCAGCCTTCCGATTGGCCAAGGCTCTTCTTCAGAGCATCGACCTCACGAAGAGAGTCGTTATGCTCCTCTGCATTTACAACAAACAAGTGTCAAAGAACAGGACCAGGATAAGCAAGAGAAGTACTACAAGGGAGACGAAAACCTTGAAGCCGCAGTAGCCTCCAAAGATCAGCGCCTCCACCACCGCTTGGCCTCTTGGACAAAAGGCGCAGAAAAGGCAATAGCAGAAGAATAGGACTTGGGGCTACGCCCAACACAAAGAAGCAAAACAACATCAAGACTTTCGAAGACACTGGGGCTCCCGTAACATCAAGCGAAAAACTTACGGTTCAAGGCGAACCAGAGGCCCGCCTGAAATTGGGCGCAACCACCAGCCTCTCCTCGACAGGAGGAATCGGGCGCAACGTCACGGAAGTCGCCATACCGAGGAGGAGGCGACGCAATGTTCGACTCCCCCATCATCTCCTGCCCACCATCACTAGAGCTGTCGGAGGATTGCCTGCACACGAAGCCAATCAACACAGGTGCAAACACCATCAAGGAAAAAGGACAACAATGGCAACAAGAAAACTTACGAGCCCAACGCGCTCAGGTCGAAGATAGGAGAAGCCCTTCGGGCCCTCTTCTCTTCCTTCTTTTCTTCCTTCTTCTCCTCCTTCTTTTCTTCCTTCTTCCGCTTTGCTGGCGGGTGCGGAGCAACAACTCGCACAGGAATGGCAGGAAGAGGAGAGGAAGAACCTCCATGAACATCATCATGACGCCCAAGGCCCAGAGGATTTCTGGGAGTCGGAGGAGTCGAGGCATCCGAAGACTCGCTGGAGCTCCGTGATCGCTTGCGCGAATGGTCCTCACTCGACTCGTCGGCATCCTCCGCTGGAGATCGCGCTGACGGTAGCTCGGACACGGAGTCCACCACTTCATTATCCGGGGCATTCGGATACCTTTCGGGCAATAGTGGTGCCGTGCCCGGCACTTTGAAGCTCTACAAAAGGAAAAGGAACTTTGTTAGCAAACAAAGGAAAAAGTACATAGCTGACAAAAACAAAAGGGGAGCACTACGTGCGCAAATCTACACCTTCGGTACGACCAACGTCGAAGAAAAGGGAGGAGTCTGCGATTTCCCCGGGATTTATTCGTCGGCCTTGAACTTCAACAGCGCGCGAAGAGCCTTGTCAAGTTCCACGTCGGAGATTTTCTCACTCGAAACCCTCGTCGGATCACGCCTGAGAAAGAAACGCGGATGCCCTCGCTTGAGAGGCCGCACCGACGCTCAAGAAACGTCCGGATGACGTCGACACTGCTCACCTCCTTCTCGAATCAATTGGAGATCCTCAACCCGGCAGACAGGCCTCTATCTCCGCCTCACCGCCTAAGATTTGGTTTTTCCAGGATCTTTTCTTCTCAATCAATTGGGAGGGGTCAAAGGAACGAGGCCAAAATCTTGCCCAGCAAGATGAGTCACGGATGTAAAACCATTTCCGCCAAGATCGGACAGATTCGGACATGGAAAAGGAAAAGAATTGCACATTGGGACTGGGAGAGATGATGAAACCCCCAATGGGATACACACCATCCGAACCAGACTGCCTCTTCACGGAATAAAGCTTCCGAAAGAGGCCAAAGTGCGGCTCAATGCCCAGCCAGCACTCGCAAAGGGTGATAAAACAAGCAATATGGAGAAGAGAATTGGGAGACAGATGATGCAACTGAACCCCATAGAAGAAGAGCAGTCCACGAAGGAAGTCATGGACTGGATACGAAAACCCGCGCAAGACGAAGGCAAGAAACATAACCCGATACCCAGATGGGGGACGGGGGATTACCTCATTGCCGGGGAGTCTCACGGCCGTCATGTCTTGCGGGATCAGGCTCCGCTCGCGCAGTTTGCGGAGATCGCTCTCCCGCGTTTTTGATCGCCGCCAGCCACCATCGGTGACGCGAGCAGGGGCGGTGCTCTTCTTGCCTCCGACGGCGCTGGTCCCAACCGCATGTGAGGATTTCTTTGTCTTACCCATGACGCTACAGCGGTGGTGGCGTTGGCAACGACGAAGGACAAAGGAAACATGGAAGAAAAGCTCAACGCGCAACAAGAATCGCTCAAGAACAAGGAGGCAGTGAACAGATGAACTGGTGCGGTGAAAAACAAACCACGATTTCACCAGGGATTATAACAGCGAAGACGATGCACGCTGGCCGTCCATCAAGAAGACCTAACGCCAACGGTAGATCTGATCGTACACGTGTCAACACCACAACAAACCGTCGTTACCACGCCGTCCACTATGCGCGGAAATCGAGGAGGCACCGTAATCATCCCCACGCCCCGCGTGACCGGTCAATTCAAAGTCAGCAAGTGGGACCCACGCTTCGTCCCATCAAGTCATCTCTGGCGTAGCAGACGCTTGAGGTCATCGATCGTAAGCACTGACGTAATCAAAAGCTACACTAGCACCACTTAGGCTCCACAGCTAAGAGTACTCACTCGAATCTACGATTCGAATAAATATTCGGGGGCTACTCCTATCAGGAGCGCTGGCCGCGCACCGATGCACAAATGAGGACAAAATTACTCGAGTCCCACGCCGAGTCACGACTCCACTACGGACTCGGGGCTACTCCCATAGGGAGGAGGATTTAAGCATCCGAAAATTTTGAGTCCTGCGACCTAATGATTGAAACAATGCTTGAACTAAAGTCTCCGTTCGAGTCTCGACTCCAACAGACACTTGGGGCTACTCCCATAGGGAGCGGTCGGTCGCACCCTATGAAATCTTCGACGCGATCTTCCGATCCGCACGCAAAACTTTTTGGCAACTCGCCCCAACAAAACGCTGAGTGAGTGACAATCTCCTGGCCACCAAGCACCTCCGAGGTGATAAATGTTCGGATCTGCGTCTGCGATGCAAAGATAAGACCTAGATAACATCCGATGGCACGCAACGCACTGATCGGCTACGCTAGTATGAATCCGCATAACAGTACGATGAAAAATCCCGACGGACGCGTTGGGTACACCAATTAAAATCACTGGAATTCCACTCCTATAAGTCCTCCGCGGCCTGAGTTGAATTACGCCAGCATATGTTCCAGGTCCGGGTTGAGGGACCCGAACCTGAAGAAGATTGTGTTGTTTCGTCCTAAGACAGTTAACTGACCCTGATCCGTCGGGTGAGTCAGGCACACGTATCAACAATCCCTACACACATATGCTATTAACATATAGCTGCTCCCGAAGGATGGAAGATTCCTCAGCCGAATCTACGATTTGACTGAACACTCGGGGGCTACTGACATGGTTATACCCTACGGGTACGTGACTTCAGCATACCTGGTCTAGCCCAAGGAAGGCCCACAGTAGAAATACACTGGCCCATGAAGATTTTCGGGTGGCCAAGGCCCATGACGCCTTCGGATCCTTGGAGAACAAGACTAGCGGATATAGGAAATTCAAAGGGGTAAAACCCTAGAACTTGTAACCGACTAGGACTATGCCCGAGACCTGCCTAAGTCTATATAAAGGCCAGGAGGGCACGTCCTAGGGCAACTCGACTCATACTTTCGCACACGCATCCACGCCAGATCGAATCTGCGCACCCTGTAACCTTCTTGCCCGTAATCAAAGAGCGCAAGCGTGAGTAGGGTTTTTCCGGGCCCGAACACAGGTAAATCTCGTGTCCCCTGGTTGCTTGTCTGTTAACCGTGCCACGATCTCCAGCATCCCCATCTTCTTCAAAACCCAAGTCCATAACAATGGGCATTGACGAGATTAAACCTCGTCAGGGGTCGTGGCAGGATCCATGACCCATCACCATTGTCGTTGCCATCGTCACTGGCAGTTCCGACCAGTAGGTGTCGTGGTCGTGCTCATGGCCGTGGCTGTGGAAGTGGCCATGGTGGTTCACCTCCGCCCTCCCAATATCTGTCGCTGTCGTCGGTGCCACGCGGCGAGTTTGTCATGCTCCTATACGACGCCGATTCTTGGGAGAAGCAGCGGCTTCCTCCAAACTTCGTGTTGGTGCTCGACGGTCATGAGCCCCATGAAGTGGAGCTATGCAAGGCATACGACCGTCAGCATTGGCATGCAGAGGTGTGGTTCGATGGCGTCGGCAACATGTACCTCTCGCGTGGTTGGAGGTGCACGGCCTTGGGCAAGGACACATAATGGTGTTCTATTACTCTGGAACCACATTTCCTTCATCAAGAGCTACAACAGAACCTTGTACCGCATGCGCTATGAGGAGGAGGAAGACGTCGAGGTGGAGCATGATGTCAAGGTGGAGGTTGTGGATGCATGGACGATAGCCGTCTTCGACGCCTTGGTGACTCTAGCCGGTGTGGATCACCCGCAACATTTTAATTGATGTATTTTCTTTTCATGTAAATTATTTGGAGGTATTTTGGAACAATTGGTTGTATTTTTGAACATGTGGATCAAATTCGCACAAGTTATCGGTATTTTCTAAACCAATTGGCACGCTTACAACCGTCAGGTCCTCAGGTTCTCACTCGTAACCGTCGGGGTGGGTGAGCGAGAAGAGAAAAAAGATGCTCCCACCTGTCTCCTGGCGGTCCCACTCATCATCAGATAACGGTCGAAGGAGGATCCGCCCTACGTGGCCCCACTCGTAGCAGGTAAGGACTAATCCTTTGATCCGACCGTGGGTGATCTTGTGTGAGGGGTTTGACACAAGAGTGAGCAGAAAATCGAGCAGAAGTTTTGAGCCTGGATAAAACTGAACAAAACTAAAAAACAAGGGACACCAAAATAAAAAATCCTATTTATATATTCATATAACTAAACATTTTTATTATATAGATATATGCATTTGGTGGCCAGGAGTTCTCTGTGTCAACCTTTGGAACGCCGTTTGTGGCTGATAAATCCTGCTGATTATGCAACTCTTATTACCCCTGCATAAAATCCCTATTTATATACCTAAAAAAAACCTAGCGGCACTTGCGCTACATCTGCCGCAAGGCGTGTACTCCGCGATCGGTTCCTCGGTAGACGACGCCGGACACGCAAAGCCGGGCCACTCGGTTTTTGTCTCCTGCCGTTTCGCTGAATTTGAAGGCTCCCGTGACGTCCACATGTGCGAACGTGATAGAATACATGCTGCTATAACTCGAACTGCATATCTACCTATGAATCATCATAGAGATCTTTTTTTTAACGACATCCCTTTCAAATTGCAAATTTTATTTACTAGGTACTCACTTCGTTTCAAAATATAAGATGTTTTAGGTTTGTAAAGAAAATGTAACTATACATCTTTTAGTGTACAGATTTATTATAAACCTGAGTGAACATATATATACTAAAATAAGTCTATATACATTTGCTTTATAAAACTAAAATATTTTATATTTTAAAACGAAGAGAGTATTAGTTAGCAGCCAGGCCCAGCCGAAGAGCAAATCAGCCCGTTTTTCCCCATCTTCCTCAGTTTGACCACACAACCAAACTGTGTCGTCTCGCGGGTACTCCTCCTGCCCTCCATGGCGGCATCAGCAGCAGATTGCTAGGTCCTCCTCCAATCCTCCATCTTGATCAATCGATTGGCCTCCATCCTCACACCCCTTTCTTCTCCCCTCGACGACTCGACCCTCCTCTCCAATCCCCTTTTCTGCGTCGCAATTCCGCGTTGTTTGCCTGCTACTGCTCCGCCTGGCATGGCGACGCCCCACTCCGGCACTCCCACCGGTGTCCTACCACGGCATTATCCACCGGCCAGCCCAGGCGGCCAGCACCCAAACGTCCAGGTTAACGTAATACAGTCTAGTGTCCTGCTGTATTTCTGAATCCACATCCTTTATTTATTTCAGTACTCTTCTGTTACTGATTTCGAATAGAACGGGAAATTGTTTCAAAATCCATACGAAGATATAATTGCTGATTTCAAAGCTAAGAGTATCTCCACTCGACTATCCAGGACGCCGATCCGGACGCTAAAATTCGGTCCGGATGCCGAAAATCGTCCTAGAAGTGTACCCAGGGACCTGTTTTCGTCCGGATTTCGGCGTGTTTTGGTTCGGCCTAACCAGGCCGAACTCAGGTTTCCGGGTACGCTCTGGGGACACCGGACGCCGCAAAAAAGGGCATGGGCCAGCTCTGTCGGCGAGGCAGTCTCATTCCCACCCACTCCACTCGCCCAGACTGCCGCGAAGAGCTCTGTCGCCATGACTTCGCCGGCGAAGCTCCCCCGCGCCGAGACATGCCCACACCTCTAGACACGCTCGCCGTAGTTGCCGCCCACCTCCACGCCTTCTCCGTCGCCGCTTTTGCCGACCTAGCCTCAACGTAGCTCTGCTTCGCTCCGTGCTCCCACCACCACGCCCGCCAAGTGTTCGACATTTGGCTGGATTCGGCCATGGACTCCAACGACGACGAGATACTATCCACTGACTCCGACGAGGACGAGATACTCGCCATGGATTCCGACGACGAGAGTTTCTCGCCGTACTCCTGGAGGAGGAGAGTGCCGAGGTCGCCGAAGGTGAAGAGCACTTGCAGATCCTCCCATCGCTCGCCCAGCTGTACATGCAGATGGCGAAGCCGAAGCGCGGTGGTTCGGCGCCAGGTCGCATGAAGTGCAAGGCGAGACAAAGGATAGAGGGCTACTGCATTGTTGTACGCCGATTACTTTGCCGACCAGCCACTCCATGGAGAGGACGTATTTCGCTGCCGTTTTAGGATGAGCCGGAATCTCTTCCTCAAGATCGTGCATGCCATCCGTGAGTTCGCCCATCTTTCCTTTGCAAGAAGGACTGCACCGGCTTGGTTGGGTTTTCCTCGCTTCAGAAGTGCATCGTGGCAATGAGGTTGCTTGCATATGGAGCGTCGGCTGACACTGCCGATGACTATCTCCGCATCGCCGAGTCCATCGCCCTTGATTGCTTGTACAGGTTCTGCAGGGCAGTGATTGCAGTGTTCGGGGAAGAGTACTTGAGATCACCCACTGCTGAAGACACTGCTCGGATCCTCGCAGTCAATGAAAGTAGAGGATTTCCTGATATACTTGAAAGCATAGATTGCATGCATTGGGCGTGGAAGAACTGTCCATTTGAATGGTAAGGAATGTACAAAGGCCACAAAGGAGGATGCACTGTGATACTTGAGGCGGTTGCTACACATGATCTTTGGATTTGGCACTCCTTCTTTGGCATGGCAGGATCGAACAACGACATCAACGTCCTCAACTGCTGAAAGGGCATGTATGCCCCCATGTGTGGTTTTGGTAATTAATGACAATGTCTATGGACTAATGTGTAAATTGAGTTTCACTTGTAGGTTTTTCCATTGGCATTTCTTGGGCCATGTGTTGGTCTCAAGGTTGGAAGATGAATAAATGTCCAAGGGCTTTGTGCCCATTGGAATCATGAAGAAAGAAGGAGCTTGAAGGTCGATCCAGGCATGTGCAAAGAGTTGCATCAAGATGGATCAACCTCAAGTAGGGATGACGAAGGGCGAGCTCAAGATGCGCCATCTCTAGAAGATCTCATGCTTGAAGCTTTCCATCCTCGTGCTCATGGAATGATGAAGACAAGTTCAAAGAAGAGGTTTCCCCATGGAGTATGGGGGAGCAATTTGCAAGTCTTCATCTTCATCAAGCAAGAGCATCCAAGAAAGGTGTTCCCACTATAGAAGAACAATACAGTCTACATCAAGTTCAAGTGGGATGCTCAAGGCAAAGGTATGTTCTTGATAGGGCTCCTCTCTTGCCGGTCTCGTGTTGTCAGTTGGGAGACCGGGTTTAGGATAGATAGTCGTACTATCAAGAGGGGATCTCAAGCGGGTGTCTCGATCGCATCGTTCAGAGAGAGATCTCAAACCTTTGCATTCATAGCATCATATTTATTGGCTGTTATTTGGTTCTTGTCCATGAGAGGATCTAGAGCTTGTGGTCATCACATAACAAGCTCTAGTTCACCAAATAAGGATTTCACTTGCATATCTTATTGCGGTTTTTGATCTTGCGAGTTTTCCGGCTCCACACCTTGGGAGATACATCACATATATATACTTGATATTTTCTCCCTTGGTGGTATCCAATATTTCACATTTTTTTGGTTTCTACTTGGTTTTATCTTTCCAACAAAATTGGTTTCATCCCAATCGGAGTTTCCAAGCTCAACTTCTTGTGTTTTGGGTTTTGGAGGTTTTACCGGTTCATCGCTTCTAGAGAGGTCATATCTTTCTCAATTTGGTTTTATACTTCCATGCTGGACTATTATGTTTATTTTTATAATCTTGTAAAACTTTTCGTTCTCTTCAAAACGAGCCCAAGATCATCAAAAACGGAGTCCGGGATCAAAAGTTATTGAAGTTTTCGTGCAATGTTGTCCTGTGTTTTTGCTTGAGCGGAAGTTCCGGCCCAAGTTCCGACCCAAGTTCCGGTCAGGTTCAGTAACTTGTGTTTCTATTTCCCAGAAGTTCCGGTGGGGGCGCGAATCTGGCCCAAACGGTCAGTTTTTCCTTGTCCTATTTAAGGGGAGCTTCTTCCCCAATGGTTCCCCATCTTTTGAGCTTGTTTTTGCCCACCATTTTTGACCTATTTGAGCTCTCTTACTCCCTCTCCCTCCCATGATTCTTACATCTTTTTGAGGGAAAAGTGAGAGGAGATCTAGATCTACAATCCCACCAAGTCAAATCCCTTCTTTGTGAAGGAATCATTGGGATCTAGATCTTGGAGAGTTTTGTGTTCTCCTATTGTGTTCTTCCTCCCTTATTCCCCCAATAGCTTTTGTAGCTTTGTTGGAATTTGGGAGAGATGGACTTGCCCTTGCATTTGGTGTTCTCCTCTTGTGTTCTTCCTCCCTTATTCCTCCAATAGCTTTTGTAGCTTTGTTGGAATTTGGGAGAGAAGGACTTGCCCTTGCATTTGGTGCATAAGTTTGAGTTCTCCTCGGAGATTCGGCGAGTTCAAGCTTGTGAGCTTGTTTCTCTTGGGTTCCTTGGAACCCTAGACGGTTGTGTGGTTGGATTGTTGACCTTTTGTGGTCTTGTTGACCTTTTGTGGTCTTGTAGCCTTTTGTGGCGTTGTTGGCCTTTTGTGGCATTGTTGGCCTTTTGTGGCTTTGTTGTTGGGAGCCTCCAATTGAGCTGTGGAGTTAGCCCCAATCTTGTATAGGTTCGGTGACCGCCCTCAAGCGTCCTATAGTGGAGCAAGTGCCCGCCTTTTGTGGTGCGCACTTGGGAGAATAGGGTGAGCCTTTTGTGGCGTCGGTGAGTTGCATGCTTCCGCATCCGGGGTGAGGCCTTGTCACATCCCAAGATTTTCCAAATCTTGTAATGTGAAAAATAAATGAATAAAATAAAACTTTGTTGATTTTCAGGGCCAGAAGAAACTTTTTGAATCCAAATGGAACCTTCAAACCAATTTGGATCAAATAAATCCTAAAGGGATTTAAAAAGATAAACATTTAATAAAGGAAAATAGAAATATTTAGACTTACTATTTTGGATCTTTTAAATAAAAGTTTTTACCATTTTAATTAAAACATCAAAACTTGTTAAATTATTTTAAATAAGTTTTCTAAGTATTTTATTTTCTTAATTAAAACCTACTGAAGTGTTTTGGCTTTAGTTTAGATTTCAAAATAAATATCTTAAATAAAATAAATCCTAGTTGATTTAATAATGAAGGTCTATTGTATTTAATTATTAATGGACCCTAACATAAAAGGTTATTCTATTTTAAACAAGTCTCCAAGTATTCTTTATTTCCAAATAAAACCTACTGATTTGGTTTTGAAAATATTTGGATTTCAAATGAAGATTTTATTAAATAAATCAAACCCTATTTGATTAAATAACAAAAAGATCCATTTTATTTAATTAAAGAATGGATCCTAAAAAAAGAATAAAAATTATTATTTTATTTTGGAATTTGGTTTATGTTGATAAACAGAACCAAATTCATGGTTACAAAGATTGATGATGGTTTGAATTGATTTGAATCTTGTTTGATTGTTTTGAAATTTAAAACAGGAAATAGAATTAGAAAAGAAAAAGGATTCAGAAACAGAAAAAAAATAAGAAAAGGGTCGACCCAACCCAGCAGCCCAACAGGCCCAGAAACAACCCAGTTTCCCCTCTCCGAAAGAAAACGATTCGCACCTCGTTTCTGACCCGTACAGAGTATGACCAGTGGACCCTCCCCTCCTTTCTTTTCCCACTGACCGGTAGGCCCACTTTCCTCTGTTCTTCCTCCTCACCCCCACGACCTGTTCTTCCTCCCCCGTCACCGTTGCAGGCTTTGATTTCGCGGCATGAATTCGTCTTAACGCGGCCACCGTTACTCGCAGCGACCATGCACATTTAAACGCCAGCGCATCCTCTCTCGTTCCCCTCTGACTCCTCCCTCAAGCACGCCCCTAGGCTGACAAATTTTGCTCAACAACCCCTCTGACTCCGGCGAGCTCCACGGGAAATTCCGGCCACGCCTCGCCACCCCTCAACTCCCTCTACACGCGAGCTTGTTCTGCATCGCCTGGCGTACCTCCCCGCGTCGCTTGGCAGCATGAACACTTGTGACGCCGCTTTGTCAAACATCGAGAGCACCACCGCGTAGCGTCTACTCCGTGAAACCTTCTGTAAACAGACTACCCCGACCCCTCTCGTTCACGCGCCCACCTTCGTTGTGTCCTTGCATGCCTAATTATGTGTTTCGTTTGTCTCCGGGTGATCCACAGCTCCGTCCTCGACGACGATCGAAGCTTGGCCGAGACTCCACTCCGTGAGAAATTATCACTACCCTCGTGCGCCCCCTGCTTCCCCGAGAGCACGTTGAGTATCAGCATCGTTCAACAAACCAGTTGAGCACCCTCTCCTCCTTCGCTTCGCAACGCCGGCGCCATCGACAAGCCGCGCCGCATGGGCCAGCGCCGGTTCACGGCAAGCGCTGCCGTAGGATATTAATCGCGTGGCCACGATAGATTGACTGAGTGAAGAGGTACGCTTGCCCCTGTGCTGCACGATCCACTTTAGATCTAACGGCTTCTGTCAGTCGATCCGCGCGAACCGTTTTCAGCGAATTAGAACGTGCCGCGTGTCACCAGAAGTTTGGAAAATAGAATTTGAACCTAATTAGAATGCAAATTTGTAATTGCTGTAACTTTCAAACCACACGTCCAAAAATTACAAATTTTATGTCGTTGGATTCAGGAGAGCAAGTCCTAGCCAACCATGCCCTTGGTTTAGTAAATAGTAACTGCTAATTTACTTGTTTTTGCAGATTCATTTGTGTACTTATTTAGATTAGAAAAATTGTTTAAAAATGATTTTAGGGTTAAAACCTTTGCTAAATGGCTTGTTGTGAACTTATTGACCCTAGGAACCAACCCATGATTTGGAAAAGGGATTTGGAAAAATTTAGAATGGATTAATTGGGTTATTCCATGTCTAGCTAAATAGAACTATTGTTTTGTTTATAAAAAAATGGTTTTGAGTAAAAACCTTGGAGAAAATGTTTTGTACCAAACCTACTGACCCTAAACACCAAGTTTTGAGAAACAACAACTTATTAGGTGAAACCACTTAAGGTGTGACATTGAGAAAAATGGTTTTCACCACATAAAATGATACTTTGTTTTAAAAATGGTTCATGGACAAAACCCTTTTGCTAATGACTTTGCCACTTGACAAAATGACCATTAGGTGTTTTCAAATGTTTATGACCCATTAGGAACCACTTTTTCAAACAAAACAAAGCTTGGCATGCTTGCATGCATTACTTTGACTTTGTTATTTTATGTGTGTTGTTTTGCTTGATTGGTAGATTGAGTTTGTGCCTTGCTTGATTGATTTGTAGTGACTTGAAGAGTGTGATTGTTGCAAGAACAAGGAGTGAACCCATACTCTACCAAAAAGGAAAGTGATGCTTCATACTTTCTATCCCATTACTTTCACTATGCATTAGTGATTTTTCTCTAAGTAAAACTTGCATGGATTTTGCTAAGTATAGACCTTGCTATAATAAAACCTAGTAGATGAATCCTTAGTAGGATTTTCCTAAGTTAAGATTCCTACTACTATCAAGCTTAGCCTAGCAAATATAAAACATGGGTGGAATATATATTTCACACTATGGAAAAATATTCTAAGTCTAAGGACTTGGTTTTTGTTTAATAAAACAACTAAGTTAATGAATCACCTGGGTGGAATGGAAGGATTGGTTTATGTTGAGTGGTTACACAAGGCCATGGACTTGGCTTTTTTATCTCACTTGTGGATGGACACCCAGGAACAAAGAGATTTGAGATGTCAAATGTTGAGAAGCTTCAAGTGCAACCACTTGGCAATATGGGCTCTGCCATGATCATATAGGTTGCAAGAACTTAGCCATATGGAAAGTGGGTGGTAGTGTTTGATAGGTTGGAGCGCGTCCATTTTGGTCTAAGGGAAAGCTTCTGAAAGATCTTGTCTTGGGAAACCAAGTCTTGTGGGGAAAGTGCACCACCTCTGCAGAGTGTAAAACCTAAGTACTTAGCCATGTCCCTGGTAAAGGACAATTTGAGCATCAAGACATGGAAGCAATCAAGAATCTCATCATTCAAATTTCTAAGTTAAAACTTGTGGTTTGAACAAGGGTTGTTTGATATCTTCAATCTTTGATTGAGAGAAGCTTTGGAAAAGATTTTGTCAAAATAAAGTATTTTCAAAATGTTAAGGAAAATCTATTTTGAGCAATGCAAGCCTCAACTCCACTTAGCCAAATGCATATAGATGATAGATTCCACAATACTACAATAGTATCACTTGCGAATACAATTCAAATGTATTGACCCTTGTGGCTGTAACTTGTAATGTTGCAGGTTTGATTGATTTTAGTGAAGATTGATTGATTAGGATTATAAAGTCTACAACCAACATCTGCCTGTGGCACATTGAAGATGAAGGACCCATGACTATAGTTATTCCGCTACAATGTAATGTAATAGCCAAACAAGCTATGTATGATGTAATAAAATTATGTTATTCCTGGTTATAAAGTTATATTATGACCTTTGTTTCTTGATATTACATCTAAACTATGGATGCTAGCTATTGATCCAGGGACTAGCATTGCAATCACAGGGATCCTTTTCCTTTATAAAGGAGGGGTCTAACAGGCCTTGTGTGGCGTTGGGTGAGCATCGAGCCACCACACCTCGAGGTGAGCCATTTGTGGCGTTCGGAGAGCATTGCACCATCGCACCTCTCCAACGGAGACGTAGCTTCTTTGGAAGTGAACTTCGGGAATCAAATCTTCGTCTCCGCGTCCATCGGTTATCTCTCAACCAAACCCTTTACTTATGCCTTTACATTGTGATAGCCATCGTGCTTGAAGTATTTATTCCTTGCTATCACCTTGTTGCTTATATTGCTTAGCATAGGTTGTTGGTGCACCTAGGTGAACTTAGTGGCTAGGTTTTGTGCTCAATAAATTAAACGTTAGTTTTATTCCGCATTTACTTGAGCCTAAGCCGTAATAATTTTAAAAGCCTATTCACCCCCCTCTAGGCGAATTCCTTTGTACTTTCAATTGGTATCAGAGCGAGGTCTCTCGCTTTTAGGCTTCACCACCTCGAGAGTAAAGATGTCTCCTAGGGGTTTAGTGCACTCTCACACATTTACTTTTGATGGCACACATTATGATGTTTGGCGTACTCGCATGCTTAGTCATTTCCGGGCCATTGACCCTATGATTGAGCGAATTCTAGATATGGGCTTGTCTCCTCCTAAGGATCCCCAAAATCTATCTCTGGAGGAGAAGACAAACTCTTATCTCGAAGCTCAAGCATCTAATGTGCTTATTAATGTTGTGAGCTTTGTAGTTCTTTCCTCAATCATGCCTTTTCGGAATGCTCATGATATTTGGACCAAGCTTCAAGCAACATATGATGTGTCCAAGCTTAATGAGGATGATTGTGTTCCATCCACCTCCGGCCGCGATGAGTTCTCATCTTCTTCCACTTCACCAACATGTGAGTTGTCATAAGGTAATGATATGGTGAGTGTTGATAGAACTTGCAATGTAGATAGTGAGATTTCTATTCAGGATTCTTTGTCTCTATCTCATTGCAATGTTGTATCTTTGGGCGTTAACACTTGTAGGACCATATGTGATTTACATCCTAGTGTTGATTGCCCTTGCATATCATGTAGAAATGGTTTGAATATATCTCATGATGATATGCTTGCTTTGCCTTATTGCCATGATAAATGTGCTTCTATTTCCTCTAGTTCTTGTGTTGCTAACCATGTAGAGGAAAGTGAAGAATGTGTGGGCCAAGGCAAGGTTGTCATTAGAGCTTCATGTGTTCCCTCATCATCATCTTCTTCCAATGTTCACTTGTGCCTCATGGCTAAGGGTTCAAAGGTAACCTCTCCTTTGGACTCCAATATATCTCATGATGATGTGAATGTTGATCATGTAGAAGTAGATAATGATGTTGCTTATTTAAAAGAGAAGGGGGCTAGTCCTTCATGCTCTTCATCCTAATAAAAATGCTTGCTCTACTTTCATTGAAATCTTGACTTGTGCTATTGAAAGTAGGCAACTAATATATGAGCATGAGGACAAAATAGATAAAATAAGTAGTCTTGAGCGTGAGTATGCCAATGAAATTGCCAACCTAAATGAAGCTCTTGAAGAGGAACAAACCACTAAGGAATCTCTTGAGGAGGCCTTTTCTCTAGAGCTATCTAGAGTAAGGAAATCTCATGATAGAGAGTTTAAGGTGGCAAGTGCTCTTCAAATTAAAAATGATGAACTTGAAGTTGCCTATGCTAAACTCTTTGAGGATTTTGAGCACCTCAAAAATGGCTCTAGGGTCATCAAGGGTGAGCTCATCAAACTCACCGAGTCACATGAGCAACTTAAAGCTTCATATTCTAAAGAGCTTTCCAAGTTTCCCTCACCTCTTGCTTTAATTGATGATGCTTGTGCCATTAACTCTATTTCATGTGAAGCATCTATCTTGAAGGAGAATTTTGAGCTAAAGGCTCAACTTGCTTTGCTAACTAGCAACTATGGAAAATTAGAAGAAAGTCATGCCATGCTCTCAAGCTCGCACGAGGATCTTCTAGTCTCCCATGGTAGGCTAAGGTTAGCTCATGAGGCCATTATGTCAAAGGTAACATCTAGTGGGCCTCATGTGGACTTTAGCACTACATCTACTCCTAATGCTATATTGCCATGTGCTAGTCCTTGTAATTCATACTCTCACAACCATGCTAAATCTTGTGATGAATTGCATCATTTGCCTTGTTGCTCTAACAATGAAGCTTCTACTTCCTCTAGTATTGTTGTTGATACTAACCATGTAGAGGAAGTCAAAGAGCTCAAGGCTCAAGTCACTTCTTTGAAGAATAACTTGAAAAGGTGTCATGAAGGGAAGACCACGCTCAAGAATATGTTGAGTGTGCGACGTCCCCCAAGTGACAAGAGTGGGCTTGGATTCAACTCCAACACCAAGAGTAAGCCCACTAACTTGTTGAAGCACAAGGGAAACAAGAATAAGGGCCAAGGACAAGTGAAGAATCCGGCCAACATTGTGTGCTTCAAGTGCAAGGAAGAAGGGCATCATGTGAGGGATTTCCCATTGAAGAAGAAGCCTCTTAGTGGTAAGCAACGAGGGAAGCGGCCTCAAGCTCCTCCACAAGCTCAAGATGGGCCACTTCCCAAGAAGCCTCAATCTCTTCTTCATGGTGCAGCTCCTCCCAAGAAGAAAGATGGCAAGAGAAGATGCTGAGAAATAGAGCAATTTACCAAGAGAATTATCCAAAATAAACGCTAGCTAAAACATGACTAGAATAATAGGCAATATACTAATCATGCTAAATAGCGAATACAAATTAAGGCATATAGCCAAACAAACTGCAAGGCATAAAACTTTGGATAGGATCAGAACAAGATTGAGACAGAAGATGTACACGCAGCGAGTAGAACCGCCCGTTGGAACCGTCATTGGCCATGTCGCCGAGGAAGAGGGTCGATGTCGGGGAAGAAGTCCTCGTCGGGAAGACGTCGCTATCTGTGAGGGAGTCCGTGTGAAAGAGGTCGCTGATAGCGCTCCCCAAAAACCTTATCGCCCTTCTCCCGTACAGGACTCGAAGCAGCGGGGTCTCGGAGGCCTACTGTCCCGGCTCGCGGTGCACGCCACAAGACGGGATGGGGAAGATGGAAGTAGCGCAGTGCTCTGGAACTGGAGGCGCAATGTGTGGCAGCGTGACTGAGAGGAGGCGCGACCTCTCTCTCTTATAGGCGCAGAGGGGAAGGCAGACAATGCAGAAGATGAAACGAATGGACGGAAGATGAAGCGAACAGTGGCGATCACGGACAGCCTCCACTCAATTCGTATTCATTTAACTCGTATTAAAAGTCCATTCAAAGCAAACGTTTCAGCTTCTATACATCTGTTCATATACCATTCATGCGTGGCAAAATAAAGCTCGGCTCGGCGAGATTCCCGCAACCCGCAGCACGCGCGCGCGCGTCGTGATGTGACGTGACGTGACGTGACAAGGCGAGGCGAGGCGAGGCGTGGCGTGGCGAGGCGAGCGAGGAGGAGGAGGAGCGCGCGTGTGGAACTCTCTCCTTCTCCTTCTCATCCTTTTACCAAGTGGTAGGAGAGCTCACCTTATAAGCTGGTCCAACTTCCACTCAACTAGCAATGTGGGACTAAACATTTGTCCCAACTCTTGTCTTGCATGAATGGGCCACATGGGCCTCTAGGATTTTCAGGAATTATTGAAATAGAAAATGGGCTAGACTATTTGGGCCAAAATTCCAACAATCCCCCACCAGATCCCAGAGGCACATGTAATTTGCCTTTGGTTCCAAAACACTGTTTATATACCGGTACTATAGTGAGACTAAGTTGAACTTCCACCTAGAATTCTATGCTACACTAGGTTGCGACTTGCAAAGGACTATGCCTTGAACGCAAGTTTGCTGCAATCTAGCTTCACGAAGTCTTGACCAATCTTGGGCTACCGTGGGACTTCCCGTGGGTGGAGCTTATACGTCATACTCCATGACCTTTCATGAGTTTATTAGAGAGCACCCTACTCTCATAGATGCGACGTTTTAACATCGAGACTCATATAGGTGTGTTCTTCAAAAGATGTTCTGCAGACAACATCTTTGCTTAGGATAAGCCACTTAGAACACATTAAGATAATAAATCAACCCATGCAGAATAGGAAAGTATTGCATCTTTATGGAGTGGTGTTTATTAAAGTAGGGATACTTTCCTCTCAGCTAACCAACGACTTGTTTCTCAATTCTAATTCACGGGATCTCCGATCACATAGAGTGGTTTGCCACTGGAAAGCTCAAATTGTGGGTCTCATACCCATCTCCTTGATGCATTTTCTATCACGTTGCGTGATAGACCCTTTGTGAAGGATCTCGCCAAGTTTTTAGATGTTTGGATATAATCCAATGCAATAACTCCGGAGTTTCTCATTTTTCGACAGATTTCAGTCTCCTCTTCACATGTCTTGAGGACTTCATATTATCCTTAGAACTGTTCACCTTAATAATCACAGTTTGATTATCACGTTCATTGGAATTGGGTATAGGTTTTTCAACCACGGTAAGTCCATCAAGAGTTCACGAAGCCACTCGCTTCAACGTGGCGTGTCTAGTCTTTGAGTTCTGCTTCCATAGTTGACCTCGTTAAGATGGTGCTTGCAAGACTTCCAAGAAACAGCGCCACCACCAAGTGTGAAAACATATCCACTCGTGGCCTTTATCTCATCGATCGGATATCCAATTTGAATCACTATAACCCTCTAGTACCCTCGGATACCCGGTATAGTGTATGCCATAGCTCGCAGTGCCTTTTAGATATCGCATAACTCTGTCAAGAGCATGCCAGTGATCATCTCCTGGATTTGAGACAAATCGACTGAGTTTGCTTACAGCAAAGGCGATGTCAGGTCTCGTGGAACTAGCTAAATACATAAGCGAGCCAATGATTTGAGAGTATCTTAGTTGGTCTCTAGCATTTCCTCGATTCTTTCGAAGCAACACACTAGGATCATACGGTGTAGGAGAAAAATTGACGTCGCTATACCCGAAACGACTCAAGATCTTTTCCACATAGTGGGACTGAAGCAATGTAATTCCACCATCATCATCTCTCAATAGCTTAATATTCAGGATGAATCAGCTACTCCCGGATCCTTCATCTCAAAGGAACGAGATAAGAAATCTTTGACCTCCTTAATTGCATTAAGGTTGGTTTCGAAAATCAGTATGTCATCCACATACAAACAAAGGATGACTCCCTCACCCCCACCATGGCGATAGTATACGCACTTGTCAGCTTCGTTTACAACAAAGCCTGCAGCGGTTAAGGTTTTATCAAATTTTTCGTGCCACTGCTTAGGTGCTTGTTTAAGACCATACAAAGACTTCAGTAGCTTGCACACTTTTCTTTCTTGACCATTTACTACAAAACCATCTGGTTGATCCATATAAATTTCCTCATCCAACTCTCCATTTAGGAAAGTCGTCTTAACGTCCATTTGATGAATGAGAAGACCGTGTGAGGCAGCCAGAGAAAGTAGTACTCGAATGGTGGTCAACCTTGCTACAGGTGAGTAAGTGTCAAAGAAGTCTTCACCTTCCTTTTGGGTATAACCCTTGGCCACAAGCCTTGCCTTGTACTTCTCAATAGTACCATCAGGCCTTAGTTTCTTCTTGAACACCCATTTACATCCTACAGGTTTGCACCCATAAGGACGATCAGTGATCTCCCATGTTTCATTAGCTAAGATGGAATTCATCTCACTATGAACAACTTCCTTCCAGTAGTCAGCATCAGGAGATGCATAAGCTTCTGAAATGAAAGTGGGAGTGTCATCCACAAGGTACACAATGAAATCATCACCAAAAGACTTTGCAGTCCTTTGTCTCTTGCTCCTTTTAGGAATTTCATTATCATACTCCTTAGGACTTTCAGAGTGTTCAATCGGAATTGTAGGTTCAGAGAATATAGCAAATTCCTGATTAGATGAACTAGGTATCTTCGGATTTGATGAGTTAGGTTTATCCTTCATTGGAAAGATATCCTCAAAGAAAGTCGCATCAGTCGACTCCATGATTGTACCGACATGAATGTCAGGTACTTCAGATTTTACTATCAAGAATCTATAACCAATGCTATGAAAAGCATAGCCCAGAAAAACACAATCAATGGTTTTTGGTCCAACCTTGCGCTTCTTGGGGATTGGTACATTAACCTTTGCCAAACAACCCCAAGTACGTAAGTAAGAGAGTTTTAGTCTTTTCTTCTCCCATTCTTCGAATGGAGTAATTTCTTTGTTATTTATGGGAACTCGGTTTAGGACATGACACGCGGTCAATAATGCCTCCCCCCACCATTCCTTAGAAAGACCCGATGTGTCTAACATGGCGTTAACCAAATCTGTTAGAGTACGGTTCTTTCTTTCGGCTACTCCATTTGACTGGGGTGAGTAGGGAGGCGTCCTCTCATGAATTATACCATGTTCCGCACAAAAGGAATCAAGCTCGTTGGAAAAATACTCTCCACCACGATCAGACCTAAGCCTCTTAATCTTTCGATCAAGTTGATTTTCTGCCTCAGCTTTATAGATTTTGAAGAAACTCAAAGCCTCATCTTTTGATTTCAGAAGATACACATGACAATATCTCGTAGAGTCATCGATCAAAGTCATGAAATATTTCTTTCCACCTTTTGTCAACACACCATTCATCTCACAAAGATCGAATGTATGAGCTCTAGTGGTGTTAAATTTCTCACTGCAATGTATGTGACTTGCGAGGTTGTTCACTTGCACTTGGCACTTAGATCCCTTAACGGTTGAGAAATCAGGATTAAATTCATTTTGGCTAGCCGTCATACAACCAAAATTAATATGACAAAGGCGAGAGTGCGGACATTTGATTCAAAATTTGTGTAAATATGATTAACAACTTTATTACAAATGTCGATGAGATAAGCGGAACAAGCCTACGCATTCATAGCCTTTACCAATAAAGGTTCCATACTTCGAAATTACAAATTTATTGGACTCGAATACAATCTTGTAGCCATCTCGACACAGAAGAGATCCGCTAACAAGATTTTTATTTATTGAGGGAACATGATGCACGTTCTTCAGGCGCATAGTCTTTCCCGAAGTGAACTTCAGATCGACCGTACCAACACCATGAACAGAAGCATGCGAGCCGTTCCCCATCAGCACGGTTTGAGTCCCTCTGACCTGATATGAAGAAAACATGGAAATATCAGAACAGACATGTACATTAGCGCCCGTGTCAATCCACCAATCAGGAGAATGACATAATGAAAGAACAGTAGGTAATATACCATACCCAACATCTTTCATCTCAACGTCGCCCATGACAACATTAGATCTTCTTGCTCTTCCCATCTTGGCGCTTGTCAAAGCGGTTGGGACAAGCAGGAGCCCAATGATTAGGATCACCGCACACATGACAAGCACCTTTCCTCTTATCAGTCTTCTTCTTGAAGCTGGTGGACTGTGAGGCCTTGTTCTTTCCATCGAGCTTTCCTTTATCATCAAACTTTCCTTTGTTCTTGAACTTGTGAGGCTGGAAGTTCCTTTTCTGTACCAGGTTGGCATTAGAACCTCCCTCGGTACCTCGAGCATGTGTGTCTTTTGCTCTCGCCTTCTCTTCCACATCAAGAGTCCCAATGAGATCCGTCACGGAGAACTCTTGTCTCTTGTGCTTCAGAGAAGTAGAAAAATTCCTCCATGACTGGGGAATTTTGGCAATGATGCCTCCGGCAACAAACTTGTCCGGTAACACACAAGTGAAGTGCTCAAGCTCCTTGGCAAGTGACTGTATCTCATGAGCCTGCTCCACAATGGAGCGGTCATCAATCATCTTGTAGTCATAGAATTGTTCCATGACATACAGTTCATCTTGCCAAAGATCGAGACTCCAAATTTTCTCTCGGCGCATCCCACATATATTTGCCATTGCTAAATGAGATATGAATCAACAATATTGTCGCCAAGGATGCTGATCAAGGCAGCCTTGAAAGTGGTATCAAGTTTTGAACGCCTCTTCCCGGCGGGATTAAGTTCCCTCAGTGCGCCATAGATGGCGTTATAGCAGCTCATGGTGCGAAACGAGCCTTTGCTCTCGCACGCCATCGTTTGTAATTCACACCTTCAAACACGGTGGCTTCATAGAAGCAACAAAGCCACTTGGGCAAATTGCACGAAATAAGGTTTTGGATTGTTGAGAAATAGAGCAATTTACCAAGCGAATTATCCAAAATAAACGCTAGATAAAACATGACTAGAATAATAGGCAATATACTAATCATGCTAAATAGCGAATACAAATTAAGGCATATAGCCAAACAAACTGGAAGGCATAAAACTTTGGATAGGATCGAACAAGATTGAGACGAGAAGATGTACACGGCGATGGCGAAGTAGAAACCGTGGCGTTGGAACCGTCATTGGCCATGTCGGCGAGGAATAGGGTGCTGATGTCGGGGAAGAAGTCCTCGTCGGGGAAGACGTCGCTATCTGTGAGGGAGTCCGTGTGAGCGAAGAGTCGCTGATAAGCGCTCCCCAAAAACCTTATCGCCCTTCTCGTCTGGGACTCAAGCGGCGGGGTCTCGGAGGCCCTCTTGTCGGCTCGCGGTGCACGCCGCAAGACGGGATGGGGAAGATGGAAGTAGCGCAGTGCTCTGGAACTGGAGGCGCAATGTGTGGCAGCGTGACTGAGAGGAGGCGCGACCTCTCTCTCTTATAGGCGCAGAGGAGACAGTGCAGAAGATGAAACGAATGGACGGAAGATGAAGCGAACAGGCGGTAGTCCACCGGACAGCCTCCACTCAATTCGTATTCATTTAACTCGTATTAAAAGTCCATTCAAAGCAAACGTTTCAGCTTCTATACATCTGTTCATATACCATTCATGCAGCTTCTATACATCTGTTCATATACCATTCATGCGTGGCTGGCAAAATAAAGCTCGGCTCGGCGAGATTCCCGCAACCCGCGGCGCGCGCGCGCGCGCGTCGTGACGTGACGAGGCGAGGCGAGGCGAGGCGAGCGAGGAGGAGGAGGAGCGCGCGTGTGGAACTCTCTCCTTCTCCTTCTCATCCTTTTACCAAGTGGTAGGAGAGCTCACCTTATAAGCTGGTCCAACTTCCACTCAACTAGCAATGTGGGACTAAACATTTGTCCCAGCTCTTGTCTTGCATGAATGGGCCACATGGGCCTCTAGGATTTTCAGGAAATATTGAAATAGAAAATGGGCTAGACTATTTGGGCTAAAATTCCAATAGAAGAACTTGCTACATATGCCGTGAGAAGGGGCACCTTTCTTCCTCATGCACCATGGGTAACTCCTCATCCCATCCTATCTTGATTTATGATGCTTATTCACTTTGTAAGGATGAGGGTGGCAATGTGTTTGCCAATTTTGTTGGTGCCCAAAGTGGTGTCAAGAAAAGAACCATTTGGGTGGCCAAGCCTATTGTGACTAACTCTTAGGACCCAACTTGGTTGGGGACCAACAAGCCAAAACTTGATCAATAGGTGTTTTTTGGAGGACATTGGAGACTTGGCTGTCTTATGAAGAGTTGAGGGATCTTCATTATATTCTTGTTGTCAAAGTCAAGTCATTGGTTCTCATGCTTCTATTCCTTATCCAATGTTCCTCCTTCCGGTAACTTGTGCTAAACTCATTTACATTTATAGTTACTTGCTCCCTTGTGCATGTGTTGGTTTTGTACCTTGCATGTGTTTGTACATGTTGTGCTTCCCACTTACTTATATTGATCTATGATGTATATTCGTGTATGTTGGTTGGCACACCATGTATTTGCGTTTTAGTTTGGAGCCTTTATTGTTTCTAGTAGGTATCTTATTTGGATCTTATGAGGGATTAATGGACTATTCCGTTTTGGGGGAGTGCCATGCTTGGGCATGCCACAATCCTAAAATGAGTGTACATGAGTAAAACCACTTAGTAGTTTTATTGCATGTTTATCTAGTCTCTATGTGGTATGTCTCTCTCATGAGAAACTAATTTTCCATAATTTCCATTAATACCTCTATTTTGATTTTCTTGCCTCTTGTTGAGATTTCTTGTTTATTACATTATGGGGGAGTCATATGCTTTGTGCATATTACAAACCTAGAAAATGTGGACATTTGAGGTGGTGCCACTTAGATTTGATATTGAGAATTATCTAGTTCCTATGTGGCACATTTGCTCATACAAGTTCCAATTTACTTAAATGTTTTTATTGCTCATCTTTTGGATCTTGTTTGTGAGAGTGATTCTTGGTATGTGTTTCCTCATATTTGGATCTACATATCCTCATGGGAACCACTTGCTTCTATTTAATCCAATCACTAGTGATTGTGTGACTATTTGAAGCAATCAAGAATCTCTTTCGAAGCATCAAGCTTAATACCTATCTTGTTATATGCTTCTTTGTGTGAATATGATCTTGGATATCCTTGCAAACTACCTCGGGAAAATTATCCCTATTACTTCTTGTCCTTGGACAATTAGTATTTAATATATGGTAGAATTCTTTCATCATATTCGTTTTGGCCTTTTCTTATTTATCTTATCTTTGGCCAATAAAATGTTTGTCTAGTTGCTCCCAAGATTTCCTTGCCTCTTGTGGATCTTCTTACTTTATTTATTTCCCCTTGTGTTTTACTTATTGTAGGTAGTAGTGATGATCTCATTTGTGGGCATTTTGCATTCAAAGGAAAAATTATATATAATGCTCTACTTATGGGGGAGCTCTCCTATGTTATCTAGAACATTGTTTTATGCTTCTTCATTTGATCCTTTTTTTTGCTTGGAAGCTCGATACTTTTTGTGTTGGTACTTTGTGTGCCATCATGAAAAGTGTGAAGAGTTTGTTTTGGTTATTATTTCCTTGCTCTCGTTGGGAGTTGGCTTTATCTCATTCCGTTTCACTTGTTTTGTTCTTTCAGGATGAGATAAATCCTTGAGCCTTGGTATCTTTATTATCATTTTTCTTTGGCTCTTTCGAGTTCATTTGTTGAACTTGTGTTCTTTCATGTGTTGATTTGGATCTTCGATACAATTTGGACACCTTTTGTCGAGTCACACTTTTGTGTGTGTCTTATTGGTTTACTTGGTGTCTTTGTTCAAATTTTATCTCCTTTTGGTACTTGAAAGCCTATGCATGCATATTTACTTATTGTATATATTATGGCATGCTTGCTTTCTTTGATCCAATATATAGGGGAAACTCCACCAAATCCTAATGGGCTAAGATGTGCATGAAATTCAATTTCATATCAATATGCACATATTTGTGTGGGGGCTCTCCTATGTATTGTAGTTTCACTAACTACTTTGAACCCAATTTGTGTTGGGGACCATAGTGTACTTAATTGTGTTTTAGGTACATTGGAGATATATATTGGGTGCTTGTATCTTGAACAAGTAAGAAGTGGCGTCTACATGTTAGTTGGATGCAAGCTAGGATGATCAACGAATTCATATCTTCTTCATCCTACCAATTATATCTCGGTAACAAGTATCTCTCTCTCATGCATACATATCTTGTTCCCAACCTTGTGTAGGTTGCTTGTTGGCATGAATTTGTGTTCTTCCTTATGTAGGATTTCTTGCTTTGGCTTTGAAGAGTTCTCTCTATTGCAAATGTGTGTATGTTGAGATGAGTGAATATAATGGGGACTATACTAAATCATGCTCATGATTCACTAATCCCAAATATGTCAATATAGCAATTTTGTTGCATATCGTTTCCTCAATATCTCTCATGTGCAATAGTGAGTATTTTTGCCAAGTTGATTTCTATCTTGTGATACTTGTTGCCTTTCTCCATATATTCCTTCTATCCTCTTCTTCCCTTGAGAATAGTTGTGTTGTATGGGGTATGTTGGTGTTTGAAGCTCATTGATGTACAATAAGATATATTTGAGCCCTTGGGCATGCTTTCAAGCAAAACATCTTATTGGTATATTCTATGACTTCTTTTTGGGTCTTCATGTGCTTTCTTGAGTATCTATTTTGTGTGTGCATGTTTCTTTGTGGTTATATGTATTTGTGATATTTTCCACCTAAAAATTTATACACACAAGAGAAGATCAATATTTGGTTGTTTTTGCATTTCTTGGAAATCACCTCTTCCTTCATTTTGATTCTTCGGTGGTTTCCAAATTATTGTATTTTGTGTGCATTGCTAAATGGTTCTGAAGGAGTGAGGATTCCATGGTTGTGCATGTTGTTTCCAAATATAATTACTATAATTGGTGCACAATCTTTGGGGAGCTTCTATAATTCATTTAATGATGCACATGTTCCTTCTTTCTCGTTTCTTGTGGTTTAAATGCTTATGGGGGAGCAAGGATTTCATATTTGTGCATATTGTATTCAATACAAGTATTCTAATCTTTGCACAAAGTTTGGGGAGCTTCTCTATTTTTAGTTAAACACTCTTTTGGTTGTTGTTTCCTTTTGACATCATTTGATGGTGTTTCATTTGTTTCTTTTGGATCTTTTGATTGCTCGCTTCATTTGTTGAAGCCCTTTTCTTTTCTTTCTTTTCTTTTTTCTTTCTTTGGGTCCTCAATATAGTTTTACTTCCTCCCTAGTTCTCATCATTTGACTTGTGCATATGCACACCTTTGGAGGAATTCTCACTATGTTGGCCGTCTAGAACTTTTCACCCATTTTGGCAATCGATGCCAATGGGGGAGAAGTTTTGGAGGGTTTAAGGGAAGTTGGACTTTGCTTTGAGTGTGTTCTTAAGAATTTGCCTCTCATGATCTTGCATCTTTGTGTTTGCTTTGCATGTTGAATATATAGAGGAAACTCAACCAACGGTAACGGTTGGCAATCTATGCAATGAAATTTAAGTTCATCACACATGCATAGATTGTGGGGGAGTTTCCTCTATATATTGTGGTTGTACCAACATCACATACTTGTGTAGTATTTGATGTTGGGGCAACCGCTTTGGTCGTTAATTGTCATTTTTAAACCCTCGCTAAGGGATTGTCATCAATTACCAAAATGGGGGAGATTGAAAGGTCATGTATGCCCCCATGTGTGGTTTTGGTAATTAATGACAATGTCTATGGACTAATGTGTAAATTGAGTTTCACTTGTAGGTTTTTCCATTGGCATTGCTTGGGCCATGTGTTGGTCTCAAGGTTGGAAGATGAATAAATGTCCAAGGGCTTTGTGCCCATTGGAATCATGAAGAAAGAAGGAGCTTGAAGGTCGATCCAGGCATGTGCAAAGAGTTGCATCAACCTCAAGTAGGGATGAAGAAGGGCGAGCTCAAGATGCGCCATCTCTAGAAGATCTCATGCTTGAAGATTGCCATCCTCGTGCTCATGGAATGATGAAGACAAGTTCAAAGAAGAGGTTTACCCATGGAGTATGGGGGAGCAATTTGCAAGTCTTCATCTTCATCAAGCAAGAGCATCCAAGGAAGGTGTTCCCACTATAGAAGAACAATACAGTCTACATCAAGTTCAAGTGGGATGCTCAAGGCAAAGGTATGTTCTTGATAGGGCTTCTCTCTTGCCGGTCTCGTGTTGTTAGTTGGGAGACCGGGTTTAGGATAGATAGCCGTACTATCAAGAGGGGATCTCAAGCGGGTGTCTCGATCGCATCGTTCAGAGAGAGATCTCAAACCTTTGCATTCATAGCATCATCTTTATTGGTTGTTATTTGGTTCTTGTCCATGAGAGGATCTAGAGCTTGTGGTCATCATCATAACAAGCTCTAGTTCACCAAATAAGGATTTCACTTGCATATCTTATTGCGGTTTTTGATCTTGCGAGTTTTCCGGCTCCACACCTTGGGAGATACATCACATATATACTTGATATTTTCTCCCTTGGTGGTATCCAATATTTCACATTTTGGTGGGTTCTACTTGGTTTTATCTTTCCAACAAAATTGGTTTCATCCCAATCGGAGTTTCCAAGCTCAACTTCTTGTGTTTTGGGTTTTGGAGGTTTTACCGGTTCATCGCTTCTAGAGAGGTCATATATTTCTCAATTTGGTTTTATACTTCCATGTTGGACTATTATGTTTCTTTGCATAATCTTGTAAAACTTTTCGTTCTCTTCAAAACGATCCCAAGATCATCAAAAACGGAGGTTATTGAAGTTTTCGTGCAATGTTGTCCTGTGTTTTTGCTTGAGCGGAAGTTCCGGCACAAGTTCCGACCCAAGTTCCGGCCCAAGTTCCGACCCAAGTTCCGGTCAGGTTCAGTAACTTGTGTTTCTATTTGCCGGAAGTTCCGGTGGGAGGCCGGAAGTTCCGGTGGGGGTGCGAATCTGGCCCAAACGGTCAGTTTTTCCTTCTCCTATTTAAGGGGGGCTTCTTCCCCAATGGTTCCCCATATTTTGAGCTCGTTTTTGCCCACCATTGTTTACTTATTTGAGCTCTCTTACTCCCTCTCCCTCCCATGATTCTTACATCTTTTTGAGGGAAAAGTGAGAGGAGATCTAGATCTACAATCCCACCAAGTTTCTTTGTGAAGGAATCATTGGGATCTAGATCTTGGAGAGTTTTGTGTTCTCCTATTGTGTTCTTCCTCCCTTATTCCCCCAATAGCTTTTGTAGCTTTGTTGGAATTTGGGAGAGAAGGACTTGCCCTTGCATTTGGTGCATATGTTTGAGTTCTCCTCTTGTGTTCTTCCTCCCTTATTCCTCCAATAGCTTTTGTAGATTTGTTGGAATTTGGGAGAGAAGGACTTGCCCTTGCATTTGGTGCATAGGTTTGAGTTCTCCTCGGAGATTCGGCGAGTTCAATCTTGTGAGCTTGTTTCTCTTGGGTTCCTTGGAACCCTAGACGGTTGTGTGGTTGGATTGTTGACCTTTTGTGGTCTTGTAGCCTTTTGTGGCGTTGTTGTCCTTTTGTGGCATTGTTGGCCTTTTGTGGCTTTGTTGTTGGGAGCCTCCAATTGAGTTGTGGAGTTAGCCCCAATCTTGTATGGGTTTGGTGACCGCCTTCAAGCGTCCCATAGTGGAGCAAGTGCCCGCCTTTTGTGGTGCGCACTTGGGAGAATAGGGTGAGCCTTTTGTGGCGTCGGTGAGTTGCATGCTTCCACATCCGGGGTGAGGCCTTGTGTGACGTTGGGTGAGCATCGAACCACCACAACTCGAGGTGAGCCATTTGTGGCGTTCGGAGAGCATTGGGCCATCGCACCTCTCCAACAGAGACGTAGCTTCTTTGGAAGTGAACTTCGGGAAACAAATCTTCGTCTCCGCGTCCATCGGTTATCTCTCAACCGAACCCTTTACTTATGCCTTTACATTGTGATAGCCATCGTGCTTGAAGTATTTATTTCTTGCTATCACCTTGTTGCTTGTATTGCTTAGCATAGGTTGTTGGTGCACCTAGGTGAACTTAGTGGCTAGGTTTTGTGCTCAATAAATTAAACGTTAGTTTTATTCCGCATTTACTTGAGCCTAAGCCGTAATAATTTTAAAAGCCTATTCACCCCCCTCTAGGCGACTTCCTTTGTACTTTCAACTGCCTTTTCCAAGCTTGTTGAGGGTCATGCCCCCCCTGTGAAATTTGAGATCAGTGGACACCACTACAACAAGGGATGCTATCTAGCAGATGGCATCTATCCAAGATGGCCAAAATTTGTGAAGACTATCTCAAGCTCAATGCTCCCCAAGCATTCTCACTTTGCCAAGGAACAGGAAGCTTGCAGGTAGGACGTGGAGCAGGCATTTGATGTGCTCCAGCAGAGGTTTGCAGTTGTACGGTTCCCTGCTATGACCTGGTCGAAAGATCAGATGTGGGAAGTGATGAACTGTTGTGTGACCTTGCACAACATGATCATTGAGGATGAGAGGAAGGATCCAATGAGTTTGCTCGAGGAGGACGAGCCATACTACAGACAGGGTCCTCTTGCCGAGCCTGATCATCAGGTGCCTCCAACATGGGCTGCATTCATCGCAATGCGTCAGGAGATCCGAGATCCGGCGATGCTCAACAACTGCAGGATGATCTTGTCGAGCACCAATGGATATGAAGTGGCAACACGACGTAGATGTTGAGCATGAACTGACCGAACTTGGCCGAAATATGTTGTACTTTTATTGCAGGCCGAACTATCTTTACATTTACGCTGAACTCTATTTAAAATTTCACCGAACTTTGGTCTTAAAGTGTTCTGTATTTATTGTATGACGAACTATGCCGAAATTTGGACGAACTTGAGCCGAATTTGAGCCGAATTTAAGCGGAAACGGGCGATCCGGAAACTCGGCCTGGGTACACGAGTGGGAAACTGGGCGTACCCAGGCCAAAAACTTGCGCCGTCCGGCCAAAATTTGGTTCGGATTTCGGCCTTGGTTCGGCCAACGAGTGGAGATGCTCTAAGAAGAACCGAATAAAGGGTTTTGGTTCTCTAGCTAGTTATTGGTCATATTTAGTTGCCTTTTGGTCACTATATGCGCCTTCTTTTCTTTTGGTAGTATCAAAAATTACTTGTTCACTACATAGAAGAGCGAGACCTCTTCTTTTCATTTCCTCTTCTGCGATGACCGATGAATAGAGCGTGACGTTAAGGATACGCGGGTTCATTTTCTCCTTGTGTCCGTGTTTTCCCCTCTCCTAAAGGCTCGAGGGCGATTTTGGAATCTCTCTCCAATCCACCTCGCAAGGATCCGTGGGCTCCTCCTCCGTCGGCTGGCGGAGGTGAGGGGGGAACCCCCTTTCTCGGTGTGTATATAGTGTAGGATATGGTAGGGACCCGGCCGGCGGCGCTATGGAGGCGGTGGTGTCGGCAGTGGGGTGTTTGGCGTCGGCGTGCTCCCCCTCCTGCGGTGGAGCTCCACGAAGCGCTCCCGCGGCGCGCGCGACTTCCCCGAGCTCGAGGGTCGCCAGTATCCTCAAGTTCTTCAAGATGTCGGCTCGTGTCCGGCCGCCTCGATCTGGTGCGGCGGTCTTGCGCCCTTCTTCCTCTACTCCATCGTGCGGGCACGCAGAGGCCGAGAGCGACGACTTCCCGGCCGCGACAAAACCGTCTGCAAGCTCCAAGGCGACGCCGGCTCCAGGTGGGAGCGGTGGCAGCGGCGCGTCCTCGCTCCGCATCGGAGTGTGTAGGGATAGGGTCTCCAGGGACCTGGATATAATTTCGGTGTTCTTTAGGGTGTATTGCATTGCTGCTTAATAGATATGAGGTGTTATTCGAAAAAAAAAGGAGACGCGGGTTCTTTTCGTGCGCGTGCACGCACGCTGGTCAATGCACCTAGGACCGTCGATGCGCAGCTGATGGGTCAAAAATTGGGCCGTAGTTCGCGAAGGCTCGGCTCATGTAATTAATTGTCTGGTTCTAAAACTCAACTCGGCTGGTGTAATGGGCCTGACCTGCCGAGTTGATCATTTTAAATGGCCTGAAACCACCAATCAGTCGTTGCCGAATATGCTAACCCGCGCAAGTTCTGGTGGGGAGAGCAGGCAGGTAAAAAAAAGGAGAGCAGGGGGAGGAGCTAGTGTCGTAGGAGGCGATGGTACAGCCGAAATTTGCAGGGGTGTTTTTTTGGTAGCCATATATATGTCAATAGACAATTCGTTTGCAGATATTTTATATAAGGTCATCAAAATGGACACAACTTTGCACAAAGTATCTGCAAGTAGAAAAATTATAATTCCACCCTTGAAAAAACACGTGCCTTGTCAGAACATCATCCACCATCGTCTTATGCCGCCACCATGGCAGAGTTAGAAAAATAGATGAACAGCCGACATACTGAGATCTGGGAGTGCACCTTCACATACAACGATGCTTTTCGAGACCGAGACTTTGTGATACGCCGGTCGGAAATCTTTCCCGTGGTCACAAGATCCCGAAGTCATCAACTTCATCTGATGCAGTCATCAACCCTAACTACAGGCCGAAGCCGAAACATCGAGGTCCCTACCCCCTCCTGTCATCAGATCGGCGAACGGAGAAGGGACCGGTGGCTTGGCGATGTAGTTGGGAGCAGATGAGACAGATCCTTTTTCTCGAAGCGAACAAATTTGCAGGGGCGTTGGGTTAAGAGATATAGAACTTTTTAACCTTGCATTGCTAGCTAGGAAAGCTTGGAGGCTGCTCTAGATGACTGATTTGTTGAGCGCAAGGGTCCTGAAAAAGCAGTATACTATCCCAACAACGACATTATTCTTTGTGAGGAATAGGGATCGCATCCATCATAAATTTGGAGATCAATTTTTTAAGGGCGAGATACTTTAAATATCAGTGTTATCAGACGGATCGGAGATGGACGTACCACATTTGCATGGACGCAAAATTAGATCCCCAGGGACGAAAAAGGAGGATGCAGATGCACCTACACTAGTCAGTGATTTTATTGTGCATCATGAGGCTGCGTGGAATGTGGCAAAGCTGGATGAATTCTTTTTACAAATGGACTCAAAAGTAATCTGGGTTGTGTGCAAAATGACTTCTGGGCTTGGCACTTCGAGAGAACCGGGGTGTCCTCTGTGAGGTCGTGCTACCGAGTACTTGCGGCTACCAAAAGGGCATGAGAGGATTGACTAGGCGAGAGGCCAGGCTCATAGCGAGATGCTGATGAAGGAAAAGAGTGGTCGAGACTCTAGAAAATACCAGTTCCATCAAAGCTAAAAGAATTCTTATGGAGACCGGCAAAACACTCACTACCCGCCCGCGTGGCGGCGGCACCGGCGTGTTCAATCTGCCAAGAGGATTCGTGGCGCCATTCCATTATTGGGTGAGACATTGCACGTCATGTGTGCGTATTTACCGACGATGTGATCGTTGAGAACATATCTCTCTCGACTGAACCAACGGTGCCTAATGGCTATTCTCGATGATGGATTTGATGAACCAACCTGATCTTACACGCATGCTAGTAACAATCAGGGCTATATGGCATGCGTGGCGGAAGGCAATACTTGAGGAGGTTCTCCAAAGCCCTGTGGTAACCATCTTGTTCGTGAACCGGGTTTTAGATGGCCTTGTTGGCATCACTGACCAGGTCCAAGGACAATGAGGCAGTAGATCGGTTAATACCCAGTTGAGGAAGTGGCTACGACCCCTAGGGGGACAAGCGGAAGTAAATGTCGATGCAACTGTCGCAAAAACTGCAGTGAAGGGCGATGTAGGTGTTGCTTGTCGATCGGCAGATGGTGTGTTTCTTGGGGCATCCACGGTCGTGTACCATGACAGTTCTCATCTACTGTAGGTGTTCTTGAAGCATTGGCGTGTAGAGGCAATGGATGTTGCTGATGACCTACTGTTAGATCATATCCTTGTAGCGTCGAACTATCTCGAGGTAGTAAATGGACTACACTGGGAGAATCTTGGTGTTTTTAGGAGTATTGATCGAGATCAAGGACCAAGCTCGGCAATGGGGAAGAACCTCCTTTGGTCATGAGGGGAGGGAATCACATGGAGAAGCTCGTGGGCTGGCCAGCTTAATTGGGAGGCATGTGTGGCTACTAGAGCAGGCTTAAACATACAAGTAATCTTTGAATCAGTTCGAATAAAGGTGTGCTATTCTAAAAAAAAAAACCTATGACTCGGTACTCCTTATCCAGCTTCGATATTTGTAAATATTGTTGTTAATGATCAATAAAACTTAGCAGGTTGTCTCAAAAAATGCTAAGGACCGTATGTTCGTGGATAACTCCACTAAAGTCGCAAACAATATTTCCGGTGCTTTTTAAAAGCGGTTCTCGGTTTAAATCTCACTCGGATATGAGGCATTTAATTTGCACCGTGATCTGGTGCAACTGAGAATTTTTAGTTGCAAGTGAGATTATAATTAAGATTTTCAGTTGCAAATAAAATTACAACTGGGATTTTTCAATTGCAAACGAGATTGAATGACATCATACCGTTTTAAAAAAACTGCAGAAATATATGTACGGTCATAACGTTAACATAAAGGCAGATATGGTTCTTACAAAATTATGTAAATTTATTTCTTAGAAAGCATATACCTGGGCCTACACCAGTACGTGCTACACGCCGCGCACGGTATCGTACGGGAGACTTGCGAACGTTTCTGCAGCTGTCCAGTATATAACGCGCGCACTGACACTGTCATACCGACGCGCCATCATCCCCGCGGCCCGCCACCTGACCATGGAGGTGGAAACCCCAGCCCAGACCCAGCGCGGCGCGCACCAGCAGGCATGCATGATCGGCACCATCAAGCAGCAGCTCCCTACCGGTGCCGGCGCCGCCGCTAAACCGCTCCACCATAACCCCCTCCTGGTCGTCAACTTCCTCCTCATGATCATCGGCTCGGCGTGCGGCCCGCTATTTCTCCGCGCCTACTTCCTCTACGGCGGCAACCGCAAGTGGCTCTCCAGCCTGCTCCAGACCGCCGGGTGGCCGCTCCTGCTCGCGCCGCTCTGCGCCTCGTTCCTCTCCCGCCGGCGTTGCTCTGCCTCCACCACGCCGCTCTTCCTCATGTCGCCCCGGCTCCTGGCCGCGACCGTCGGCATCGGCCTCATGACCGGCCTCGACAACCTCCTGTACGCCTACGGCCTGGCCTACCTCCCGGTGTCCACCTCCTCCATCCTCATCTCCACGCAGCTCGCCTTCACGGCCGGTTTCGCGCTGCTGCTCGTGCGCCAGCGGTTCACGGCCTTCTCGGTGAACGCCGTGGTGCTCCTCAGCGTCGGCGCCGCCATGCTGGGCATGAACGCCGGAGGGGACCGCCCCGCCGGGGTGTCCCGGGCGCAGTACAGCGTGGGTTTCGCCATGACGCTCGGCGCCGCGGCGCTGTATGGGCTCGTGCTGGCCGTCATGGAGCTCAGCCAGGCGCGGCACGCGGCGCGCGCCGGCTGCGCCGTCACGTACACGCTCGTCATGGAGATGCAGGTCGTCATCGGGTTCACGGCCACTGCCTTCAGCGCCGTCGGGATGCTCGTCAACAACGATTTTCACGTAAGTCTGTCGAAATCCGCCGCTAGTCTCTTTTCGTTTTGTTCTCATATCCCGCCGCGTATGTACACACTGACGAGGTGCGAAAGAATCTAAGAGTCACGCGAAATCTAATCCACGTGAAGTCTAATCAACTGAAGTGATGTCTGAACTCTGGAGACTTGTTTTTTAAAAGCTAGCTTCTGATATTGCCAACAACGTACGATTACCGTTTCTGACAGTGATAGGAACAACTTCCACACGCACGCACGAAGATGGCCAACATGGATGGATGGAAAGAGACCGATCTCAAAATACACCAACGAATACGAAAAACGACCAGATACCAAAGAATCTGTCGGACACATGACTTCAAACGTCCTCTCCGTCCATGCTAGACGCGTCACCGGAGCGAGAATAGGACAAGGAGAGGATAGGACAAGGAGTATCTTATTTTACTTTCAGCATATAGTCACCGTCTCAACGTCCTAAAAACACACTAAAAACAATCTAAACAAAACATTGAGACCTCCCACCGGTAAGAGGCCGTGGTCCGTCACGCCTATAAGGCCCTAAGGCTATCGGAGACGGAACAGACCGGTGGCGTTCCCGGCGAGGGAAAGGAACCGTAGATGAGTTTTTCCGCCACCTCTTAACTGGACCATAGTTACACGCGAAAAAAAGAGTGGAGTTCCTTTTGTGTTGTCCTGGAAGTGATCTAATCGTTGGACTATCGGTAAAAATGTCAAAAGACGATTGTGCAGATATGGTAAACTAATTTGGCCCACTAAGAAATGTGACAATAATTTATCCTCAATGACCCTTTCCTGATCAAGCTTTAACGCTTTTCCGAAGGAGCACGTCTTCTGAAAGGATAGGACACTACATACCAATTTCCACATACACATAGTGACAACAAAATGCCAGGGAAGCAAGTATCTAGAAACGAACCGCACGAACTATAAATGCGAGTGAGCAGATCTGATCGCAACCTTCATCTTGCCAAGTTGTATTCGTAGACCGTAGACGGCAGCACAAGGTTTATCCCGCAAAATTCAATCATTTGAGCAACTTGCTCAGGCTTATAACTCTTCCTCGAACAGGAAAATGCTAGCCGCGTAGATGATGTCATGATTGGGAGAATATGATCCAGTGCCTTTGCGTGTAGTTGATCCTTTGCACATAGCAATGACTTGTATGTCTATAAGTTGACATATGTTATACTTCCTTCATTTGAAAATAAGTGATTTGTATTTGTGTAGGTTTTTATGTATCTAGACCTGTTTTAGTATATACTCCCTCCGTTTAGAAATATAAAATGTTTTAGGTTTGTGAAGGAGATGTATCTAGATACCTTTTAGTGTATAGGTCGAAATGAATCTAGACACTAAAAGGTGTCTAGATACATCTCATTTACAAACCTAAAACATCTTATATTTCTAAACGGAGGGAGTAGATACATGCGAATCTGGATAAAGTCAAGTCATTTTATTTTAGGATGGAGTGAGTACTAGCATTTTCGGGTGAGGCTGCGAGAAAGAGGAAGTGGGAAAATTAGTTCATCTCGTGCATGCGTAAAAGCTAGGCGGTTAAGCCAACCAAGAATACATTAATTAGGAAAGCTACGCGTATAAATTTCAAGTTCAAGGGTTACAAAAGAAGTCCACAAGGTACCGTACTTTCTTGATCAAGAAACATGTGTACTTAGATTGGAAGAAGTTGAGAATTCAGTCTGAACATATGAAATTTAACGGGAAAATAACCAAATGCAGGCAATGCCAGGAGAAGCTCAGGAATTCGGGCTCGGCAAGGCGGGCTACTACCTGCTGCTGGCCGGTTCGGCCATTGTGTACCAGTTCTTCTTCCTCGGGACGATCGGCGCAGTCTTCTACGGCTCGGCCCTGCTCGCCGGAGTCATCATGACCGTCCTCGTCCCGGTCACCGAGGTGCTCGCCGTCCTGTTCTTCCACGAGCCATTCAACGGCACCAAAGGGGTCGCCCTTGCGCTCTCCCTCTGGGGCTTTGTCTCCTACTTATACGGCGAGGTACGGGCCAAGGCGCGCCAGTCCGACAAACCCTTGAATACGGAGCATCTAGACCCATAGACGATCACATCTGTGTCCAGGTATATGTACTTGGTCCCATGTTTTTGTTCAGATTCGAGGAAATAAGAAAGCAGTAAATATGGTATAGGACATCACAAAATATTTATGTTGCTATATAGCAACCGGTCCGAGAAAGTTAAAATTTGCGGGCGTCTCAGCCCAACAATTGCATGCACTCACGCACCGTGGCTTGTTAAGCATTAATTAGTCAACTCAATTCAAATATGAAAATTTAAAATATTTTCTAGGTTAAACCGTTTGTCCGAATTAAGATTCGTTTTCACTGTTAGGCTAGTCGTGACCAGATCTTCGAAACTAGATCTCATATTAATAAGTTCTGATAATTTTATTTTGACCAAAAGTTATTCACCCGTAACACACAAGTTATCCAGCCTTTAGCATGTAAGTTATCCATCCAATTACATGTAAGTTATCAACCACTGTAAAATTTACTCACGGATCACATGCTTAGGATAAGTAACTTTTTTTATTTATCCACAAGTTATCCATCAGTAAGAGAGTTATCTAGACTTTAGAATGTAAGTTATTCACCAAATAACATGTATATCCACCACTACAAAAATTTAACCACAGATAGAGTATAAAAAGTTGTTCTAACGGCCTGGCCTCGTCGCCCATCGTCGCTCTTAGAACGTACAAAGTACTCAACCTGAAAATGCTACCGCATCAAACATTAAAATTATTTTTTAAAGGAACTAAATCTAAACTTTTTTTCATACAATATAAACAAATGGAGACTTATACTCACCCATCACGCAAACAGTAATCTAACGGCTCGACTTCGTCGTCCGTCACCGCTACTATGGAGTACTAGTGACGAAACCTCGAATGGTGTTAGGGTACGGAGCCTCTCGTCGACCTAATGTATTAATGACAATAAAGTCTCGGTATCCTAATAACTAGTTATAGCATTTCAATTAAACTTGCTCACTATGTGTGCGAGAACACCTCTACACAACATGTCTATATAGTGGGTAACTTATGTGTTAGTGGGTTGATAACTTACATATTATGACATGGATAATTCATGTGTTTATGGTGGATAACTTTTGGTTCGAATTTTTTTCCTCGAAACATATCAACATGGGATCTAGTTTTAAAGATCTCGTCGCGACTAGTTTAACGATAAAAACGGATCTTAAATCGGACAAACAGTTTGATCTATAAGATATTTTAAATTTTTGATACGATTCTAAGCTGGCTGACAGCACGCATTTACACCTCCTGCCAGGTTTTGAAAATCAACGACCGGTCCGAGAATAGAATTTTCGTTTTTCTATATACTTCAAGATGATAGTATTAAATTATGTTTGGCCTCACGACAACACGAACTATTCAAGCCAGGTGGAATGTAGAGATGCCGAGTAGTTGGGGTTAGCGTGAGGTTGCGCTTGAGATGTCTATGCCATGACGTGTTATAAAGTCTTGGTCTCTTGGCTCTACTTTTATAAAAATGATATATCTCTTAGTACGTATTCTTAAATAAAATATAAAAAACTGGTCAAACGAATACACACATGGATAATTTATTAATAATGAAAAATGTAACCAGCGGAGCAGCTGTAGCAGCAAACCTTTGCAGAAACCACCAATGATAGCACCCGATGGTAAGGAGCGAGAGAGGTGTGCTCCAAAAATAACAGCCGCTCCAAAAATAACAGCCTCTGTGAAAGGCACAGGGCATGGGGTTGACACCGATAGCAAACCAACCTGTGGTTGGATGGTTAGGAGGATGGTTGTATCCCTAGTCCACCAGAGTTCAAATCTTAGGTTTGATACTGTGTGTTGCATAAAAGGCGGAATATTCTTTCAGTGGGAGGCGACGTTCTCGTTGACAGCGAGGCGTCCGTGGTGACTTTGTCAATCTCAAGACCCGATCCATCGGGTCAGTCTCTCGGAGGTGCTCATAGGGGTAGGGTGTGCGTGTGTGTGCGTTCATAGGGGTGGGTGTATATACGTGTTGTGAGTGTCTTCGATTGTACTGTGTTTCTCAAAAAAAAGAGGTTGACACCTATAGATCCAACCACTAAGACAAGATCCATATTTTTCACCAAAAGAGTGAGCCTCAGCAAATTCTGATCGATGTTTTCAACAAGGGAACTCCGCGTGAACATCGCCATTGCCAGTTTCAATGAAAGTCTGACCTATAGTTGTCACCCCGTAACTAGAGAGAGAACGGTCAAGGAGTGTCACGAAACCGAAGCTGTCTTGTGCTGCCACCGACAGTGGATCCATCAACGCAGAGCTACACCCGTCGACAGGGCCGGCTCCAAGCTTTGCAGGGCCCTTGTGCGAAGTTGACATATGGGCCCTAAGATTAATGTATTTATAGATATATCTAAATATATATATATAATTTTACTTTATAAATACTAAAAGTTAACATCCAAATACATATTTTGTTTCAAAATATAACAAGTACTCCATGTGTCCTAAAATAAGTGACTCTGTTTGTCTAAATTCGCATCTATCTATATACCGAAACGTGTCTAGATACATCTAAATATAGACAACCCAAGTCACATATTTTGGGACGAAACAAGTAGTATGTCCTGCCGGTATCACCTAAAATTGTGAGGAAATTGAGTATACATTGCATAAAGAATTAACAATAGAACCCTAATGTTGTCCTGCATGCAAGGGCAAGATTGATTTGTCGGGCAGCAGCACTGCAGGCTTGCAGCAGGCACACGCGAGCAGGGATTTGTCAGCGATCGATCGACTTCGTTTGAGGAGACCGATTGGAATCGGTGGATCGGTCAGAGCACACAGAGCCGGTTTGTTAAAGACGAATAAAAGAGACATAGACGAATAGTCAGGAGATCTATCGCGTGCGCTGGCCGGTGGAGACGAAGAGACATAGACAAGGAGACCGATCGAGATCGGTGGATCATCGGGCGGGGCAGCTGTAGCTATCGATGGTGTGCGATTCGATCCCCTGGTCTACAGTTTGTAGAAAGGTTGTGATCGGCTTTGCTGGGCCTTCTATTTTTTCATGGATGTGTAGGTGATATAGTACAGAAAACTAAGTAGTAATGGGCCCCTTGTTAGCATGGGCCCTTGGCCGTTGCACAAGGATGCCATGCCCTAGAGCCGGCCCTGCCCGTCGACCTTGCTCCATCGGGAACCTCCAATACAAAGGCCTAATCCACCAACCTTGCGCCCAGTAGAGATATATAGCAGCGTGGGGTCGCGAGGTTAAGACAAAATAGCCGACGCATGATCAAGAACCTCTGAGGCAGACCACTTCCGATCGACTAGATCGAGCCCGCCACGCGAGGATGCAAATCATGTTCTGATAGAGACCGGAAAGATGTGTCGTCGTTGCGCCTCCACGAAAGGGAACCAAGTATGAATAAATCTTCGTCGTGAACGGCGAAGCCTGTGCCGCAGACTTTCGCCCATCTTTGACACTACGACAGGATGCCATGCTATGCTATCCCAGCAGGCTGCAGCGACACAACCATCGCCAAGAAGAACCTGAGTTGTCACCTTAGTGCCTGACCTCCACCAATACATGCACCATATGGGGCCTTTGCAACATGTCAGCACGATGGCTAGCTCTTGCAGCGTAAGGAGGCTAGCCCGCTAGCATCATATGTCATGCAGGCCTTGGTCGTCGGCTTCCTCCAATGCTGGCCAGGTAGGTAGGAAGGAAGGAAGGATACTCGGGTTGTGGCGGCTAAAATTTCTTCTTGGCACCCCTACAAGTGGCTCGTTTGTTCGTATCATCTCAATAGAAATTTACATTGATTTGGTTTAACTATGTGGTAGTTGTTGGGATTTGAAGTTTTGGCCTGAGTAGTTTGGTTCATACCGTTTTATTATAAACACGACAATCAAAAGAACGTAGAACGGAGCAAAACCACACGTAAGGGTCCCGAGTAGAACTTGAAAAAACCTCTCCGAAAAGAGAGAAAAATACGGGTGACAGTCCACAAATCTTTACAACATCAGGAGTGTTTCCACAATGTTGTGGGTTTTCTAATGAAGCGGTAAACCCTAACCGATGACTTACAAGATGTATTTATAGACAAAGATAATGATCCATACAGGCCTCACTCCGCTCGTCATAAGTTAGCCTCCTTTATAAATTTGAATCATAACATAGAGGTTAGCCACCTTATGAATTCGGATCACAACATAGAGGTTAGTCTCCTTTATGAATTTGAATCAGAACATAACAAACTTCACCTTGAGATATAACATGAACCGTAACAATCTCTCTGAATAACAAAGGAAACACTTTTAGTGCCAAACAATCACTAAGGCTAAACAGTTATACCAACCAAGTTTGGACAAATCTCAAACTTGGCAAGAGGAACTGTTTTGTCATCATATCAGCGGGATTATCATGATCACTAATCTTGCTACCCTTAGTTTACCTTGTGCAACAATATCGTGAACATAATGTTACTTGACATCAATGTGCTTCGTTCTCTCATGAAACATGTGATCCTTAGTAAGGTATATGGCACTTTAACTATCACAAAACAGATTAATGCAAGAATTATCTCTACAAATCTTAACAAACAAACCTTTTAACCAGCAGATTCTTTGCAAGCTTTAGCAATATCCATGTATTCTTCACGGTTGTAGATTGAGCATTAACTAGTTGTAGTGTTGCCTTCCAACTCACATCACATTCACCAATATTGAATACATAACATGTGAGGGACCTCCTCTTATCCAAGTCGATGGTAAATTATAAAAATCTACATGTTCTTCGCTAGTCTTTTAAATTTCAAGAAAGCATTGGATGTGTCACGAAGGTACCTAAAAATCCATGAAAGAAATTTCCAAAAACATTTACCAGTATTAGCCATGTATCGACTATCAAACTCAAAGCATACAATAAATAAGGATGAGAACAAACCATGGCATACACCAAAGAACCAAAAACACTAGAATATGGAACTCGTGGCATGTACTCATAATCTTCATGAGTACTAGGACATTGCGATGTTGATAACATGAAGCCTCTAGACAACGGAGCTCCTCCTTTATGAATTATATCACAACATAGAATGTAGCCCCTTTTATGAATTTGGATCGCACGATAACAATTTTCAACAACCTGGTAATAAAATCAAAGTCAAACAAACATAGAATTTGGTTAATTCGAGATCTGTTTTGGAAAGTCTTCATTTGTTTATCTGTGTTGGTCATTGGTACTCCCTCCGTCTCGAATTATTTGTCACAGTTTTTTCAAGATGTGCATATATCTAAACGCATTTTAGTGTATAGATACAAGTGAATCTAGACAATTCTTCGAAATCTAATTCAGGACAACGGGAGTAGCTAGATTTCTGGTTCAACATGTGACCTAGTTATACAAAACAGTTCCCTAAGAATAATATATTTTGTTCCAGCAAGAGGAATCATCCTATGTAATTGCTGCTGGTACTCTTTTTTCTAAAAAAAGGGTACTATACTAGTTATTAATCTAAAATGGATTTTAATATGTTGTACGCATCAATTGACACTGGAGTAAATGAGTAGGTAGTGTACATCACGTCGTGTAACACCATTGATTAAATTTTTTTATTACTCTAGAGCAATATTTACGCCTGGCATCTATATAACTAGGATGTACACAACCATACGAACCACACAATTAGAAAAAGGAGATTAGTACTAATACAAAAAGACTGAAAAGAAACGATTGCCTCGAGCTACGACAAATCAATCCGCAAATTATGCGACCATCCATATCGGGAAAAAATATCCCTCGCCGTGTCCTCCAATCGCATATACCCCTCCACAAATAAGTGGATAAAATCCATACATTGGAGGATAGTCCATGATTGGAGTATAGTTGTAGCCCGATAAATGACCTGCACGGGAGAAGACACGATGTTATTAAAATCTTGTCATTTCTATACAACCTTTTTTTTTTGGAAAGGAGCATATATTAATATCACGATGATACCAATTATACCCAGCCTCTGCAATAACACATTATCATATTGGCATTACGGATGCACATAGCCAAAAAAAAAAAGAATTACAAAAAATAAAAGTCTCGCTGCAACGATAAGATCCTTAGTAGCAGCGACACCAACCCCACCAGAACAACACCAGAAGTTCAACATCTCCAATAGCAATGCCTTCAAGAAGGAAACAGAGCACAAGCACCACCGCCGCCCAATCAAATATCATAGGTTTACACCCTGGAGAAAGTCCCCACGCACAAAACAATGCCTTCAACAAGGTCATTGTCAGACACAACCAATTAATGCCAGACCTTGGATTTTCATCCTGCAAGGTAAGACTGTGAACTCCTCCTGTGCTGCCACCCCCACCTTCCGATGTCGCTGCTACAATTCACGAATCACCAAGCCAATTCCTCATCGCCACCAGGACTCGACCCACCATAGCTCGTCCACAAATCTTGGCTTTCATGACATTATCCGCACACTGACTTCACCATGGAACTAAAGACATGTTCTACGATGGCAATAGACTACAAAGCTTCTTCTCGCTCCCTCTGAAACCAAACGGTCAGAAAAACACCGGTTGCGCGCGACCAATTCCCATCCGTTCCAGCAATCTCGAGGCATGAATCGCTCGTGGGAGTTCGCCGTCAGAGCATTCCGAAACACGACACTACCACCAGATCAATGAAAACAGGATGAAGGTAGATCTTCGTCTTGGTGTGAGAGAAACCCTAGGACTGCGCCCCTGGCAGCAGATGCGACCCGCACCGCCATCCACCGAGGGAGAACCTTCATCAAATCCTGAGGCCACCGCCCCGGATTCCAGACCCCGTCGCCATCGGATCGCCGTCGGGGCGACAATATTCGAGCACCCAAGGGGCTACCTATGGGGGAGAGGCCACCACGCGAGGAAGATCCTATATTTACCATCTATCTCGTGCAACCAGTTACCAAAAACATTGGCCATCGAATATGGGGGAGATAGACCAGAGGCTATTTGGATAAATGACCATATAAAGCGAGCAAATTTGCAATGGAAGAATAAATGTTTGATTGTCTCATCGTGATGACAAAACACGCATTGTCTACTTCCATGCCAATTCCTCTTCACAAATTATCTTTTGTAAAAATTACTCCCTTATGGAGATACCAAGCAAATATCTTCATTTTTAGGGGTATTTTCATCTTTCATATTTTACTATTATAATCGACCGAAATATCAGGTTGAATCAATGCTCTATACAAATAGTTAACTAAAAATTTACCACTACCTAGTAATTTCCATTTGAACTCGTCCACACCATCCGACAACTTTATCGTGGATAATCATAATAAAAGTTTATTCCAAGAAACGAGTCTATGACTAGGGCTAGACTTATAACTCGAAACTCGCGAGCTAAATGAGTAACTCGTGAATCGACCCAACTCGGCATGTACTCGGTGCCTAACGATTCAAGCCGAGTTTTAGATTTGAGCTCGTTTGTTCACCCAAGCTAAATGAGTTACTTGCGAGCTACTCGTTTATCTCTTTAAACTCGTTCAACTACAAAGTTTTTTATTTTTTTCATAGATGAGGGTCATACTATGAATAATTCTTGAACCTGCAATGGTGTATAACTACTATATTTTTCATTGCTATTGTCTTTATGTTATTATGAAAATAGTATCATTGTTTTAGTTCCAAAATAGTAGAAAAAATACTAGTTTTTTTTATATGTGCTCCTATTCGCAACTTATAGCGAGCTACTCGTGAGTTTACCGAGTCGAGCCGAGTTTCAAATATGGGCTCGTTATGTAAACGAGCCGAGTCGAGCTAGCTCGTTAGTTGAACGAGCTTTGGCGAGTCGAGCCGAGTTGGCTCGACTCGGCTCGAATTCCAGCCCTATCTAGGACCTACGAGGCTTCTTTTGAAAGACTCATTCGAAGGATTGGTTTTCATTACTGTGGATAGTGTATCTCTTTTGTGTCTATCAATCAAATATAGAACTGGATATTGATTATGAAGAGGAGTCTGGCCAAGCCACTTATCCTCCTAGAATCTAATCTGTGATCCATCATTAATATTGAAAGCATCAAAACGGAAGAAATATTTTTTGGACGCCATAAGTCCTGTCCAAAAATATAACTCACCGGGTTTCAAAACCACTTGAGACACAGCTTTGGAACCCACATACTTCCTCCATAAAATGATTTGACAAACACCATCTTTGGTCAGTAGTTTGAAAAGCCATTTACCTAGAAGCGAGGTGTTTTTGACTTACAAATCATGTATGCCAAGTCTATCATATTCTTTCGGTCGGCAAACCACATTTTATCTGGACAGTCGATATTTATTTTTTTCATTATACTCCTGCCAAAATAATCTTAAGCAGAAATAATCCACATTCCATCTGAGCCAATCAATTAAAATTATATAACTGTTCATGTTAATATGTTGGTGGACGCTTCTTAGTCTCTTCCTCGAGTCTGACTGGACTTGTCAACTTCTCGCTGTACTTTTCTAGGAGTATGAGGGGAGGTACGGTGCAGCCTTGGAGTTGTATTCATGCTAGAGTGAAGCCTCGGTTTGATGTGGATGTGGTGCGGTTGCTTAGAGCATCTCTAGCAGAGCCCGTAAAAGTGCTAAAATCGAAAAATAACTGCCAGTTTACGGGTTTAGGCTGAAAAATGGCGCCGATCAGTTTCTGTGAACGAAGCGAAATTGAAAAAAAAATCCGGGCCGAGACCGAAACCCGTACTCGGCCTGTATTTGTAGGGGACGATGGAGCGAACCGAACGCAGCCCAAACACAATCCCTAGTTGCGCGCGAGGGAAGTTTCAGCTCCTCCCAACCGCCGCTGCCGCCGATCTGCCCGCCCTCACCTTCCTATGTGTCGTTGTCGTCCGATTTCTCCACCATGAGTCTCGAATCGTCCCAGCCGGCCGCCGTTGCTAGATCGCAGGCCCCGCCACCCTCTCCCGCGGTCGTCGGTGCTTCCGCCACTACACCAACCACACCGGCGACCCCCGTGAACCCTACGGACGTTGCTACCACGGCCCCGTCAACGAGCATGGTGAAGAGGCGACGCACGAGAACACATGTGGTCCCCCAAGCTGGTGCAACGGCGGCCAGCGCTGATGTCCCGGCGGTCGCAACAAAGGCATGTCGCGCCAAACCGAAGAAATCGGCGCCCAAAAGGACGAAAGTGAAGGCGACGATGAGCCGTGGCGCCTCGCCTCCGTTCCCCTTCCCGCCAATGCCGCCACCGGAAGACACCGCGAACGACGCCCGGGACGTGCTCAACGGCGGGTCAACAAGGTACAAATTACAACTCTTCCTCGGTTTTCATTGCTGATGGTGCTGACGTGGAGCACTTCATTGGAAACCCCAAGAGCAAGGTGTGATGAGCACAACAGGAAGCCTTCCCTCAGTAGAGACCGAGGTTATCGAACCAGAAGGAGGAAGAAAACGTCACACAAGTGTTGCAAGCAATGCGGAGACCTGCACAACACAAACTAAAGACTTTGCCCCCAACGAATTAGTGAGGTTGTCAAGCTCACCGGTTTGCTGTGACAAAGGATTAAACATATCGTGTGGAAGGTAATGGTTTGTCGCAAGTAAACAAGTAATAGTGGAAGATGTATCAATGGTAAAGATTGGACCGGGGTCCATAGTTCACTAGAGGTGCTCTCCTTAGATAAACAACATGGCATGAAGGGTAAACAAATTACAGCAGGGCAATTGACAGGAACTGAGCAAGGCATAACAATGCAATTACTAGTCAGAAAGATCCTATGAGATTCGATTGGGCAATACAACAAGATACATAGACCGCCATCCAACTGCATCTATGACTAGAAGTCCACATTCAGGTTATCATCCGAACCCCCTTCAGTATTAAGTTGCAAGCAACAGACAACTACTTTAAGCAAAGTGTGTAAGGTAAACAGTCCACATGTTCCATGAACGAGAGACCGTTGTTTTCTCCCTAGTGGCAACAACACATCTACACCCAAAGAGATTATTGTCACTTCCCTTGGAAACTAGAGGCATGAACCCACTATCGAGCATAAATACTCCCTCTTGGAGTCACTAGCAACTACTTGGCCAAGATAGCTACTAACAACAGAGAGCATGCAAGATCACAAACAACACAGACATGATAGAATCATAAAGACAAAACATTTAATCAAACCAACATAATAATCTCAATATCCATCGGATCCCCGCAAACACAACATGCATGATTACAAATAGATTAGATCTTGATCATGAACGGAGATCACAAGATCTATACATGAAAGCATAAAGGAGGAGATACAACCATCTAGCTACTACATGGACCCATAGTCCAAGGTGGAACTACTCACGCATCATACCGGAGAAGGCCTCGGATGATCTCCCCTCACAGTGCGGAAGAACTTGATCCCCGATCTAGGGACGATGGTGGCGGCGACTGAGCGTTTTCGTGGAGATTTGATTGGGTGCTTAGGTTTCTCGAGGATTCTTATAGGCGAAGGGAGGCCGAGGCGGCCGGGGCCCCACACCCTCCCAGGTGGTAGGTCCCACCGCGCCTAGGTGGGTCTGCACCTGGCCGCCTCTCGGCTCCCTCTGGACTTCTTGTTCCCCATGGAAAGTAATTGACTTTGACGTTTGTCCCATCCAATTCCGAGAATATTTCTTTACTAACTTTTCTGAAACCAAAAACAGTAGAAAACAGGCATCTGGCACTGTTGCAACTAGTTAGTAGGTTAGTACCAGAAAACATGTAAAAATCACCTAGAAGTGTAGACAAGCAAAGCAAACTAGATACTAAACAAGCATGTAGCATAAAAAATTATAGATACGTTTCCGACGTATCAAGCATCCCCAAGCTTAACTCCTGCTCGTCCTCGAGTAGGTAAGTGATAAACGAATAATTTTTGAGGTGACATACACCCTCGCAATAAATATCCAACCATTTGCAAGCATTGAAAGCTGGGATCAAAGAACTCTAAACATGTGCATGAAAGATGGAGTTTTAATAATAGGACATAGTAACTATGCATGTAACATGACAAGCTACAAACAAATATCATGAATAACATGCATTGAAAAACGTTTGTTTGTTTCACATACAGAAAGCGTAGCATAGTGGCAATCAGCTTGTCCCTCATAGAGTAGCAATATAGATGCATATGACACCTTCAAAGTTCACAAGGGTGACTAGAAACAAATAGCACAAGAACAAGTAATATCACAACATGCATCAATTAATAAGCTTTGGAACACTGCACACATAATGACAACTATGCTCTCTTAATGGTGCCTAAAGGTAGAAGGTGGAGACTCAATAATGGTGAAAGAAATGCCTTTTTGTAAATAAACAGGGATTACAAGTTTCAAAAAGAGCTTTCAAAAATTATGGTACTTGTTAGCTTTCATCCCTCATTGCCCCTATCGTAAGTATCTTGAAGTGGTTAAGGTTAAAGTGGCAAAGATGGAGTATATGCTTGACGAAGTATAAGTTTGCAATCTCAAGTCCCTTGAATACGAGGGCCACACCTCATGCATACTCAACTTTGGGTCCAGGTAAGTTCTTGTCACTGTAAGTATTTGCATATCATTGAGAACCGCCAACGCGGTACCCCTTGCACATGGTACAAGAGCTTTCCCATAACCAAAATGACAAGGCAAGCAGCCAATAAGCATCTCAGCAATATTTTTATTTACCATATGCATAGCTTTTTATTGAGGATGCTTCATAGATAGCTCATTATGGTGATGTTGCAAGTTTTCACCATGATTAGGCATGGCTTAGGCTAGCGGCCCAGGCGTTTCTCTAACACAGGATACAAACTCCATGGACTTACAAGTTCCCTCTTTATTTCACACCGGTGACATCCATAGAGAAAAGTGAAGGGTTTTGCGGCATAGTAAATCAAAATTTTCTACGGATGCGAACAGAGGAAAGCCAAGATCTAATCTAGGAGATGCAATCAACGAGAGAGATTGGATTAGATCTTCATACCCTTGAAGATTCAAGACAGTGAACGTTCGTCAGAACGTGGGTGATGTAGTCGTCCTCGCTTCTCCTCCTCGCGATCCGATCCGATCTAGCACCACAAGTGGCGGTGCCTCCGTGAGATGCACACGTGCAGCACCTCGACGTCTCTCCTTCCTCGGACCAGCAAGTATGGTGGAGAGATAGATTGGATCTACAACACGATGGCGTGGTGTATATGGTGGAGAATTTCTGCTGCAGGGCTTCGCCTACAAATAGTCGGGAGGGAGAGGAAGGGCAGAAGGGCTACTAGGGTTTGGAGGCAAGGTGTAGGGGGGAGGGGGCGCACCAGCCCTCTATATATAGAAGTGAAGGGTTTCGCGGCATAGTAAATCAAATTTTTCTACGGATGCGAACAGAGGGAAAGCCAAGATCTAATCTAGGAGATGCAATCAACGAGAGAGATTGGATTAGATCTTCATACCCTTGAAGATTCGCTGTGAACGTTAAATCCGGGCGTGGGTGATGTAGTCGATTTCGCTTCTCCTCCTCGCGATCTGATCCGATCTAGCACCACAAGTGGCGGTGCCTCCGTGAGATGCACACTTGCGGCACCTCGAAGTCTCCTCCTTCCTCGGACCAGCAAGTATGGTGGAGAGATAGATTGGATCTACAACACGACGGCGTGGTGTATATGGTGGAGAATTTCTGCAGGCTTCGCCTACAAACAGTCGGGAGGAGAGAGGAAGGGTAGCAACTGGGTTTGGAGGCAAGGTGTAGGGAGGCGCTGAGCCCTCTATATATAGAGGCGGCCCAGACCTGCCCTCCTCCAAGCCTTGGGCGGCCAAGGGAGGGAGAAGTGGGGGGCAAGGACTCTCCCCCTTCTATAAACCTTATCTCTAGTTTAAACGAGTTTAAACTCTATAGGATCGGCTGGGCCCTATGGGGCCTTGTGCCCCTGGCCCAATGCGGCCAGGACACTCCCTCATAGGCCCATGCCCCCTCCCGGAAGGTGGGGCCACGTTGGTCCCCTTCCGGAAGGTTCTAGAAGCTTCCGGTACAATACCGATTAACCCGGAACAATTCCGAACTCCAAAAACTGCACTGCCTTATATGAATCTTATTCTCCGGACCACTCCGGAACCTCTCCTGATGTCACGGATCCCATCCGAGACTCCGAACAAAAACTCATAAACCAATTATCCAATCTATCCTAGCGTCGAGACACGTTAAGTGTGTGACCCTGCGGGTTCGAGAATATGCAGACATGATCTTCTATCAATAATCAACAGCGGTGTCTGGGCACCCATATTGACTCCCACACATTCATCGATGATCATATCAGATGAACCACGATGCCAGGATTCAATCAATCCCATATATATATTCCCTTCGTCTCGCGATATTTTACTTGCCCGAGATTCAATCGTCGGTACCGTCATACCTAGTTCAATCTCGTTCACAGCAAGTACTTTACTCGTTCCGTAATCCGATATCACTTTGTGATTAACTCCTTAACCACATGCTTACAAGCGGTGTTGATATCGATTACCGAGTGGGCCCGAAGTATATCTCTCCGACTTGGGAGGGACAAATTCCATCTCAATACATACAACCCAACAGATACTTTCCGATCACCTGAGAGACACCTTTATGATCACCCTCTCATAGGATGACGTTTGATGACCTCAAAGCTTTCTTCCGATACCAGGGAGTTGTATTATCTCATGGTCTAAGGAATACAATATTTGACATAGGAAAAGCTTCGCAAAGATGAACACGATGATACGATCTAATTGCTTTGCTTAGTTTGGGTCTGTCCATCATATCATTCTCCAATGATATGATCTCATTATCAATTGACAACTCATGTCTATGGTTAGGAAACCTTAACCATCATTGATCAATGAGCTAGTCCATAGAGGCGTACTAGGGACACGGTGTTGTTTACAAACCACACAAGTATTAAAGTTTCCGCTTAATACAATTCTAGCATGGAATATAAACTTTATCATGAACAAGAATTATAATAATAACATCTTTATTATTGCCTCTAGGGCATAATTCCAACAGTCTCCCACTTGCACTAGAGTCAATAATGTAGTTTACATTTGGCAACAATATCACACCCATGGCACTGAGGTGCTGATCATGTTTTACACGTGGAAGAGGTTTAGTCAATGGATCTGCGACATTCAGATCTGTATGTACTTTGCTAATCTTCAGATCTCCATCTGCTATATAATCTCGGATTATATGAAACTTGCGGTTGATATGCTTGGTCTTCAGATGATATCTTGGTTCCTTAGCAAGTGCTATGGCGCCAGTGTTGTCACACAATATCTCCAGTGAGTCCAATGCACTTGGAACCACGCCAAGCTCTGTGATGAAGTTTCTGATCCAAACTCCTTCACTTGGCCTGCGGCAGACCATGTATTCCGCTTCCTGTAGATCCCGCGATCACGCTTTGCTTGCAGCTTCTCGACTCACAACTCCTCCATTCAAAATATAAACGTATCACGTCGAGATTTGGAATCATCCTTGTCGGTGTCAAAACTAGCGTCGACGTAACCTTTACGACAAGCTGTTCATCACCCCATAGACTAAGAACATTTCTTTAGTCCTATTTAGGTACTTTAGGATGTTCTTCACGGCTGTCCGATGTTCCACTCTGGATCACTTTGATATCTGCTTCAAACTAAGAGCATTGGACACATCCGGTCTAGTACACACAAGATGGCATACATGATGGAACCTATGGCGAGGCATAAGGCACTTTGCTCATAGCTTACCTATCATTTACCGTGGTGGACACGAGCCTTGCTCAATATCTTACGACAACATAGGCCTTTGAACCTTTCTTTGCCTTATCCATTCTGAACCTTTTCAGAACTTTGTCTAGGTATGTACTCTGGCTTAAAGCTATCAGGCGTCTTTGTCTATCTCTATAGATTTTGATGCCCAATATATAAGCAGCTTCACCTAGGTCTTTCATTGAAAAACATTTGTTCAAATAACTCTTCACATCGTTAAGCATGTTGATGTCATTTCCAATAATCAATATGTCATCCACATATAGTACCAGAAACATCACCGAGCTCCCACTCACTTTCTTGTAGATGCAAGCTTCGTAGCAATTTGGAACAAATCCAAAGCTCTTGATCACTTGATCAAAACGAAGGTTCCAACTCCGAGATGCTTGCTTGATCCATAAATGGAGCTGAAGTTTGCATACTTTATCGACATCCTTAGGATCGACAAAACCTTGGGTTGCATCATATACAACTCTTCATCAATGTTGCCATTGAGGAACGATCTTGACATCCATCGCCATATTTCATAATCATGAAACGCAGCAATTGCTAATAAAATCCGAATGGACTTAAACATCGCCACGGAGAGAAAGTCTCATCGTAGTCAACACCTTGAACTTGTCGAAAACCTTTTGCGACAAGCCGTGCTTTATAGACGGTAACATTACCATCTGCGTCCGTTTTCTTCTTGAATATCCATTTGCACTCAACGGCCTTTCGCCGCTAGGGGTCCACCAAAGTCCATACTTGGTTTTCGCTCATGGATCCCAATTGGTTCATGGCTTCGCCATTTCTCGAGTCCGGGCTCATCATCGCTTCCTCATAGTTCGTAGGTTCACTTGTCTTCTACTAACAAGACAGTAAGACAGGGTTGGCGTACCACTCGGGAGGGCACGTGACCTTGTCTACTGCGACGTTCAAGATGGCATCGTCCCAAGCTTCATGATCCTTGTCATTAGCTTCCTCTATTGTTGGTGCGGTGATCTTGGAACAATTTCAGGTCTTGCGCTACTCTCAATTCAAGAGAAGGTTCAACAACCTCGTCAAGCTCTACTTTCCTCCCACTCACTTCTTTCTAGAAACTCCTTCTCAAGAAAGGAACCGTTCTTCATGACAAACACTTTGCCTTGAGTTACGTGATAGAAGGTATACCCTATAGTTTCCTTAGGGTATCCTATGAAGACACATTTCTCGCTTTGGGTTCGAGCTTGTCGCATCAACTTATTGACGTAAGCGCATCCCCAAAGTTTAAGAAATGACAACGTATGTTTATCACCAAACCACAGTTCATACGGTGGCGTCTCAACGGATTTAGATGGAGCCCTATTTAAAGTGAATGCAGCGGTTTCTAATGCATAACGCCAAAATGATAACGCAAATCGAAGAGACATCATTGATCGGACCATATCTAATAGGGTTCGATTCCGGCGTTCAGACACACCATTGCGCTGTGGTGTTCCGGGTGGCGTGAGTTGTGAAACGATTCCACTTGCTTTAAGATGCGTGAGAAAATCATAACTCAAATATTCACCTCCACGATCGGATCGTAGAAACTTAATCTTTCTGTTACGATGGTTCTCCACTTCATTCTGAAATTCGTGGAACTTTTCAAATGTTTCAGATTTATGTTTCATTAAATAGATATACCCATATCTACTTAAGTCATCGGTAAAAGTGAGGAAATAGCGATATCCACCGCGCGTCGAAACACTCATCGGTCCGCATACATCGGTATGTATGATTTCCAACAAGTCCGTTGCTCGCTCCATCATACCGGAGAACGGGGTTTTGATTATCTTGCCCATGAGGCATGGTTCGCATGTGTCAAATGATTCAAAATCAAGAGATTCCAAAAGTACATCAGAATGGAGTTTCTTCATGCTCTTTACACCAATATGACCTAGACGACAGTGCCACAAATAAGTGGTATTATCACTATCTACTTTGCATCTCTTAGCCTCAATGTTATGGATGTGTGTTTCATCCCTTTCGAGATTTAGAAGAAATAAACCATTCACAAGAGGTGCATGACCATAAAAGATGTTACTCATATAAATAGAACAACCATTATTATCCGATTTAAATGAATAACCTTCTTGCAATAAACACGATCCAGAAATAATGTTCATGCTCAACGCAGGCACATAATAACATTTATTAAGGTTTAAAACTAATCCCGAAGGTAAAACTAAGGAGAGCGTGCCGACGGCCATCACATCAACTCTTGATCCGTTGCCAACGCGCATCGTCACCTCATCCCTCAAGCGCCGTCTATTCCGTAGCTCTGTTTGAGTTACAAATATTAGCAATCGAACGGTATCAAATACCTGTGCACTAGCGAGGGCTAGTAAGGAAAACATCAATAACATGTATATCAAATATACCTTTGATGGTGCCGGCCTTCTTGTCCGCTAAGTACTTGGACGATTGCGCTTCGATGACCCTTGTCCTTGCAATAGAAGCACTCGATTATCGGCTTAGGACCAGACTTGAGCTTCTTCTCACCAGGAGCATTGCGCTTGCCGCCCTTCTTGAAGGGCTTCTTTGCTCCCTTACCTTTCTTAAAGGAGGGCTTGTTGACCATCAACACATGCTTATCCTTCTTGATGTCCACCTCCGCAGCCTTCAGCTTTGCGAAGAGCTCGGTGATCGTATCAGTGGAGCCAATCTGATTATGAGTTACTACAAAACTTTTGTAGCTGGGAGGGAGTGATTGCAGAACCCTGTCAATCTTGAGCTCCTCTGGAATCGTGCATTCCAGTTGCTCAAGGCGTTGAGTGTAGCCCGTCATCTTTATGGCATGCTCACTAACAGAACTCCCTTCCTCCATCTTGCAGTTAAAGAACTTCTCGGAGATCTCATATCTCTCAGAACGGGCCTGAGTCTGAAACATGGTTTTCAGCTCCTCGAGAATCTCAAAGGGCCCGGGATACTCTTCAAAACGATTTTGAAGTTCTAGTTCCATAGCAAACAACATGGTGCTCTTAATCACACCATAATCATCTTTGCGCGACTGATAGACAGCTTTCTCATCGGTAAGCGATTCTTGCAGGTGTGTCACCTAACGCTTTCCCAAGGACATAGTCCTTTTGTCCGCCAGACAGAATGATTCTTAGATTGCGGAACCAATTGGTGAAGTTAGACCCATTGTTTCTAAGCTTTTCCTTCTCAGCAAAAACGTTGAAGTTGAAGTTGGACTTGGCCATGTGATCTACAGTATTTGCAAGTACAATTTAGACTATGTTCATGATAAATAGTTCAACTTAATCAAATTACTAGATGAACTCCCACTAAATTCAACATCCCTCAAGTTGTTTAGTGAACACTATCCAAATTCACCACATCTAATCCGATCATCACGAGAAGAGATGTGGTTTCAATGGTGGACAAAAAGTATCGATCATATCATTCATATGACTCATGCTTAACCTTTCGGTTCTTGTGTTCCGAGGCCATGTCTGTACATGCTAGGCTCGTCAAGCTAGACCCAAGTATTTCGTGTGCAAAACGGCTTGCACCGTTGTATGTGCGTAGAGTCTATAGCACCCGATCATCACGTGATGCTTGGACACGACGAACTTTCGCGGTGCATACTTGGGAGAACACAGTTTTATCTTGATCTTTAAGTGAGGAATCATCTTATAATGCTACCGTCGTGATCTAAGCATAATAAGATACATAAAAGGATAAACATCACATGCATATAACTTTATGTGACATGGTATAGCCAATCTTCGCGCAATGATCTCCATCTTGTGCGTTCCGGCATGATCTCCATCACTCCACCATGATTGCCTCCACCATGAATAGCAACTACAACTATTGCTAACTACTTAGCGATAAAGTAAAGCTATTACATGGCGTATAAGAAGTTGACACACAGGTCATACACAATTATAAAGACAACCATATGGCTCACTTGGGTTGTGTACTCATCGACATGCAAGTCGTGAAACATTACAAAACATGATCATCGCATACATTATACACATCACATCTTGGGCCATACCATATCACAGAAAACACTCCCTGCAAAACCAAGTTAGACGCCTCTACTTTGTTGTTGCATGTTTTACGTGGCTTATGGGAGTAGATGCTAAGAACGATTCTTACCTACGGAAAGCCACAACGGTGATATTATGGTTGCCAAACTCTGGTGTTAATCCCATGACAACTATAGTGAGAGAACCGACATCCACCGGCCGCATGTGGTACAAGCCACACGCGTCAAGTGCGAGCGGTCTCATGACGGCGTCGCGTAAGGTTGGCACGGACCGCTTCAATCTCACTATCGCGTCATAAGAAGAACAGAAACAAGAGGTTTGCAGAAAACATCAACGCCCGCAACAACCATGTTGCGTTCTACTCGTGAAACACATCTACGCATAGATCTAGCTCTTATACCCTTTGAAGGGTTTGGCGGCATAGTAAATCAAAATTTTCTACGGATGCGAGCAGAGGAAAGCCAAGATCTAATCTAGGAGATGCAATCAACGAGAGATTGGATTAGATCTTCATACCCTTGAAGATTACGCGCAGAGCGTTAAATCGGAGCGTGGGTGATGTAGTCGTGCTCGCTTCTCCTCGCGATCCGATCCGATCTAGCACCACAAGTGGCGGTGCCTCCGTGAGATGCACACGTGCAACACCTCGACGTCTCCTCCTTCCTCGGACCAGCAAGTATGGTGGAGAGATAGATTGGATCTACAACACGACGGCGTGGTGTATATGGTGGAGAATTTCTGCAGCAGGGCTTCGCCTACAAACAGTCGGGAGGGAGAGAGGAAGGGTAGCAGGGCAACTAGGGTTTGGAGGCAAGGTGTAGGGGGGAGGGGGCGCACCAGCCCTCTATATATAGAGGGGGGCGGCCAGCCCTTGCCCCTCCTCCAAGCCTTGGGCCGGCGGCCAAGGGAGGGAGAAGTGGGGGGCAAGGACTCTCCCCCTTCTAGAAACCCTATCTCTAGTTTAAACGAGTTTAAACTCTATAGGATCGGCTGGGCCCTATGGGGCCTTGTGCCCCTGGCACAATGCGGCCAGGACACTCCCTCATAGGCCCATGCCCCCTCCCGAAAGGTGGGGCCACGTTGATCCCCTTCCGGAAGGTTCTAGAAGCTTCCGGTACAATACCGATTAACCCGGAACAATTCCGAACTCCAAAAACTGCACTGCCTTATATGAATCTTATTCTCCGGACCACTCCGGAACCTCTCGTGATGTCCCGGATCCCATCTGAGACTCCGAACAAAAACTCATAAACCAATTATCCAATCTATCCTAGCGTCGAGACACGTTAAGTGTGTGACCCTGCGGGTTCGAGAATATGCAGACATGATCTTCTATCAATAATCAACGGGAGTGCAGGAACCCATATTGACTCCCACACATTCATCGATGATCATATCGGATGAACCACGATGCCAGGATTCAATCAATCCCATATATATATTCCCTTCGTCTCGCGATATTTTACTTGCCCGAGATTCGATCGTCGGTACCGTCATACCTAGTTCAATCTCGTTCACAGCAAGTACTTTACTCGTTCCGCAATCCGATATCACTTTGTGATTAACTCCTTAACCACATGCTTGCAAGCGGTGTTGATATCGATTACCGAGTGGGCCCGAAGTATATCTCTTCGACTTGGGAGGGACAAATTCCATCTCGATACATACAACCCAACAGATACTTTCCGATCACCTGAGAGACACCTTTATGATCACCCTATCATAGGATGACGTTTGATGACCTCAAAGATTTCTTCCGATACCAGGGAGTTGTATTATCTCATGGTCTAAGGAATACAATATTTGACATAGGAAAAGCTTCGCAAAGATGAACATGATGATACGATCTAATTGCTTCGCTTAGTTTGGGTCTGTCCATCATATCATTCTCCAATGATATGATCTCATTATCAATTGACAACTCATGTCTATGGTTAGGAAACCTTAACCATCATTGATCAATGAGCTAGTCCATAGAGGCGTACTAGGGACACGGTGTTGTTTACAAACCACACAAGTATTAAAGTTTTCGCTTAATACAATTCTAGCATGGAATATAAACTTTATCATGAACAAGAATTATAATAATAACATCTTTATTATTGCCTCTAGGGCATAATTCCAACAAGAAGGGGGGGGGGTGGCCAGCCCTTGCCCCTCCATCAAGCCTTGGGCCGGCGGCCAAGGGAGGGAGAAGTGGGGGGCAAGGACTCTCCCCCTTCTAGAAACCCTATCTCTAGTTTAGACGAGTTTAAACTCTTTAGGATCGGCTGGGCCCTATGGGGCCTTGTGCCCCTGGCCCAATGCGTCCAGGACACTCCCTCATAGGCCCATTCCCCCTCCCGGAAGGTGGGGCCACGTTGGTCCCCTTCCGGAAGGTTCTAGAAGCTTCCGGTACAATACCGATTAACCTGGAACAATTCCGAACTCCAAAACCTGCACTGCCTTATATGAATCTTATTCTCCGGACCACTCCGGAACCTCTCGTGATGTCCCGGATCCCATCCGAGACTCCGAACAAAAACTCATAAACCAATTATCCAATCTATCCTAGCGTCGAGACACGTTAAGTGTGTGACCCTGCGGGTTCGAGAATATGCAGACATGATCTTCTATCAATAATCAACAGGTTGTGCACCCATATTGACTCCCACACATTCATCGATGATCATATCGGATGAACCACGATGCCGGATTCAATCAATCCCATATATATTCCCTTCGTCGCGATATTTTACTTGCGAGATTCGATCGTCGATGCCGTCATACCTAGTTCAATCTCGTTCATAGCAAGTACTTTACTCGTTCCGTAATCCGATATCACTTTGTGATTAACTCCTTAACCACATGCTTGCAAGCGGTGTTGATATCGATCGAGTGGGCCAGTATATCTCTCCGACTTGGGAGGGACAAATTCCATCTCGATACATGCAACCCAATGAGATACTTTCCGATCACCTGAGAGACAGCTTTATGATCACCCTCTCATAGGATGACGTTTGATGACCTCAAAGCTTTCTTCCGATACCATGGAGTTGTATTATCTCATGGTCTAAGGAATACAATATTTGACATAGGAAAAGCTTCGCAAAGATGAACACGATGATACGATCTAATTGCTTCGCTTAGTTTGGGTCTGTCCACCATATCATTCTCCAATGATATGATCTCATCATCAATTGACAACTCATGTCTATGGTTAGGAAACCTTAACCATCATTGATCAATGAGCTAGTCCATAGAGGCGTACTAGGGACACGGTGTTGTTTACAAACCACACAAGTATTAAAGTTTCCGCTTAATACAATTCTAGCATGGAATATAAACTTTATCATGAACAAGAATTATAATAATAACATCTTTATTATTGCCTCTAGGGCATAATTCCAACAGTCTCCCACTTGCACTAGAGTCAATAATCTAGTTTACATTTGGCAACAATCTCACACCCATGGCACTGAGGTGTTGATCATGTTTTACACGTGGAAGAGGTTTAGTCAATGGATCTGCGACATTCAGATCTGTATGTACTTTGCTAATCTTCAGATCTCCATCTGCTATATAATCTCGAATTATATGAAACTTGCGTTTGATATGCTTGGTCTTCGGATGATATCTTGGTTCCTTAGCAAGTGCTATGGCGCCAGTGTTGTCACACAATATCTCTAGTGGGTCCAATGCACTTGGAACCACGCCAAGCTCAGTGATGAAGTTTCTGATCCAAACTCCTTCACTTGGCGCTGCGGCAGACCATGTATTCCGCTTCCCTTTGTAGATCCCGCGATCACGCTTTGCTTGCGCTTCTCGACTCACAACCCTCCATTCAAAATATAAGCGTATCCATGCGATTTGGAATCATCCTTGTCGGTGTCAAAACTAGCGTCGACGTAACCTTTTACGAAGCTGTTCATCACCCCATAGACTAAGAACATTTCTTTAGTCCTATTTAGGTACTTTAGGATGTTCTTCACGCTGTCGATGTTCCACTCTGGATCACTTTGATATCTCGTCAAACTAAGAACATTGGACACATCCGGTCTAGTACACAACATGGCATACATGATGGAACCTATGGCGAGGCATAAGGCACTTTGCTCATAGCTTTCCTATCATTTCGTAGATGGACACCGAGCCTTGCTCAATATCTTACCCGACAACATAGGCCTTGAACCTTTCTTTGCCTTATCCATTCTGAACCTTTTCAGAACTTTGTCTAGGTATGTACTCTGGCTTAAAGCTATCAGGCGTCTTTGTCTATCTCTATAGATTTTGATGCCCAATATATAAGCAGCTTCACCTAGGTCTTTCATTGAAAAACACTTGTTCAAATAATTCTTCACATCGTTAAGCATGTTGATGTCATTTCCAATAATCAATATGTCATCCACATATAGTACCAGAAACGTCACCGAGCTCCCACTCACTTTCTTGTAGATGCAAGCTTCGTATCAATTTGGAACAAATCCAAAGCTCTTGATCACTTGATCAAAACGAAGGTTCCAACTCCGAGATGCTTGCTTCAGTCCATAAATGGAACGCTGAAGTTTGCATACTTTATCAGCATCCTTAGGATCGACAAAACCTTCGGGTTGCATCATATACAACTCTTCATCAATGTTGCCATTGAGGAACGCAGTCTTGACATCCATCTGCCATATTTCATAATCATGAAACACATCAATTGCTAATAAAATCCGAATGGACTTAAACATTGCTACGGGAGAGAAAGTCTCATCGTAGTCAACACCTTGAACTTGTCGAAAACCTTTCGCGACAAGCCGTGCTTTATAGACGGTAACATTACCATCCGCGTCCGTTTTCTTCTTGAATATCCATTTGCACTCAACGGCCTTTCGGTCGCTAGGAGGGTCCACCAAAGTCCATACTTGGTTTTCGCTCATGGATCCTAATTCGGATTTCATGGCTTCCAGCCATTTCTCAGAGTCTGGGCTCATCATCGCTTCCTCATAGTTCGTAGGTTCACTATCTTCTACTAACAAGACAGTCAAGACAGGGTTGCCGTACCACTCAGGAGGGGCACGCGACCTTGTCGACCTGCAACGTTCAGTAGCAGCATTGTCCGAAGCTTCATGATCCTTCTCGTTAGCTTCCTCTATTGTTGGTTGTAGAGGTCCCAACCTTTAACAAGGTAGATTCCTCCTGTGTTTTACAATGCTAGTCCCTGGATCATTAGCTAGCATCCACCGTTAAGATGTAATATCAAGATACAAAGGTCATAATATAAATTTATAACCAGGAATAACATATGTTTATTACATCAAACATAGCTCATTTGGCTATTACAATACATTGCAGCGGAATAACTATAGTCATGGGTCCTTCATCTTCAAAGTGCCACAGGCAGATGTTGGTCGTAGACTTTGTAATCCTAGTCAATCAAACAATCTTCATTTAAAAAAACAATCAACCTGCAACATTTCAAGTTACAGCCACAAGGGTCAATACATTTTGAATTGTATTGGCAAGCTTCACTTTTATGTATAATAAGAATGGATCCTATCATTATATGCATATTTGGCTAAGTAGAGTTTAAGGCTTATTTGCATAAATCATTATTTTATCCTATCTTTTCAAATAGGGTTTTAAGTCCTTTTATCAAATCTCTTTTCCAAGAATCCCTTGAACTCCTTGGTAGAAACTCAAGTGTTCAAGTCCTTGTCCAAATCTCTTGAGACACTTGGTAATCCCAAGTGCAACAAGTTTTATCAAAACTCATGAATTCCTTGGTAACCCCAAGTACATCATGCCCTTGAGCACCTTGGTAACCCCAAGTGCAACAAGCTTAACAAAATCTCTTTGAATTCCTTGGTAGACACACAAGGGCATCAAGTTTTTTTTATTTATAGAAGTTAGAATGTCGAGATCTCCCATAGTTCAAACTTTAGTTGCTCAGTATTGTCCATAACCGGGGACACGGCTAAGTACTTAGATTTTATTAACTTCTGCAGAAGGAGTACACTTTACCCGCATGACACAATCCCATCTTGTTGCCACCAGTGGCCTACTGGATTAGTGCTCACCAAGATGGAGTACCGGCAGACTGAGAGTGTGACGAAGTCTTTCCAAAAGGTCCTCCCATACATCATTGCTAGCTTGTCTTCAGCCCCCATGAAGCATTCCAGATCCCCATGTCCGATAACTAAAGACAATGTATGGGTCTTCCTAATGTAGTTGACTAAGCCAGAGCCATAATAGCATGTGGTTGCACATGAAAGCCATAATTGGAGAAACATGTTCAATCTCTAAGTTTCCTAGGTGGTTTTCTTTTGGAGCACAACACAAGGTGATTGCCATAGACATGGTTTCTTTTGTTGCCACCTTCTCCAAAACTTGAAGTATCCACCACCTAGGTGATTCATTGAGTCCTTGTTTTATTATGTAAAACACAAGTCCTTTTCTCAACCTTTGTAAAAATCTCAACATGTATTTCTTTTCAAAACATAGCATGGCTAAGCATGTACAACTTCAATATTTTCACTAAGGAATGTATAGGGAATCCTATTAGGATTTAGCATAGCATAAGTATAAAATGTCTTTTCTTGCATGTTTTCATAATCCACTAAGTATAATGAAAATAGTAGGATTTTTGTATGATAGTGTAACTTGAATTTTTGGTAGGGAATGAGGGTTTACTCCTTGATATTGCTAGTATCACACTTTGCTAATTTCACTACAATCAATCAAACAAGCATGGTATCAAGTAGCATTCCAAACCAATATTCAAACAACATTCCACACACACAAGTAATGGAATCTAAGTCATGCATAAGTATGCAATGGTTGGTTCTATGGTAAGGATGGTCCCTACTAGGTTTCTAAACTTTGTAAGTTCCAAATTGGTCATTTACCAAGATGGAAAAGTCATTTGCACATGTGTTTTATCCTTAACCCATTTCCAAACCACTCATTATTTTATGTGGTGAAAAATATTTTCTTTATTAAAGCAAAACCTTATGTTTTTCACCAAGTGAGTTGTCATTGCAAAACTTGGTGTTTTTGGGTCAGTAGGTTTTGATCCAAAACATTTTCTCAAAGTTTTCTTTGCAAAAACATTTCCATAGTAAAATCCATAATTTTATTTGGCTAGAATATGGCTAAGTTAAATAATTTCAACCTAAATTATACCAAAATAATTTTTAACACCAAGGGTTGGTTCCTAGGGTCAGTAAGGTCACATAAATCCATTTTGCAAAAGATTTAATCCTAAAACCAATTTTAAACAATTTTTATACTCTAGACAAGCATACAAAAGTTTCTGTAAATTCAAACAATCTAACAGATACTATTTTCGAAACTAAGGCCATGGTTGGATAGGGCTTACTCTCCTGAATCCAACGACATAAAATTTGCAATTTTTGGACGTGTGGATCCAAAGTTATGCGGGTTTGAAAATCACAACTAAATTAGATTTCAAATCTGTTTTAAACAGAACAGGGGACACGCGTTGCGTTTTAACTGGACGGTACCGGTTCGGGTGGATCGATCTCTCTGGATCGTTGGATCTAAGTGGAATCGCACGGCACTGGTTGCTCGATACCCCTTCGCCAACTTTCTTTCCTGTACGTTAGATCTAAATCTAACGGTCACTAACATGCTTGCCAAATTCCGGCGGCACTCGGTGGCTACGCGCGGCGGCGACGGTCTGGCTGCGGCTATCGGCGGTTCTAGGAAGCAAAGTACGAGGTGAGAACGCTCACCGTGAACACGAGGAGGAGGTGATGCTCGGGGCGCGGTCGGTTGGTCGCGGGGCGCTCAGGGTCTGCAGTAATTCCTCGCCGGAGTGGAGGTCGGCGTCGGGTGGCTTTGTCCGCGGTCGAGGGCGACGCTGCAGATCGTCCTAGGACAAAACAGGGGCATGTTTAAGTGCGGGAGGTTACGGAGAAGTCACGTGCATGAACGAGAAGGCACGGGGCGGTCGGAATCTACCTGGGCGCTTTGCCGGAGTTGAAGACAGACGCGGCGGCGTTCGGAAGCTTGACGCAGTCGGTGTTCTGGGGCGCCCGCGGTCGAATGGGTGGTACGGAGAGGAAGGTCTGGCGGTGGGGAGTCTGTCAGTGTGTTCAGAGAGGCTCGGGGTGATGTGGTTTGGCCGGAATTCGATGAGGACGGTGGTCGGAGCTGCGGCGGTGCGAGCTCAAATTGCAGCAGCCTCGGGGCGGTGAAGGAGTGGCGACAGAGGGGAAATGGAGAGGAAGAGTGGGTGTTTAAGAGGGCAAGGTCGCTGCGCGGAATCACTGCGGCATTACTGCGAATTAACGCGCGGCATCAACGGCAGAAACGGCCGGCGTGGTCGTCGCGAGGAAGGAGACGGCTGGGAAAGTGGGGTCCGCTGGTCAGTGGGAAATAGAGTGGGAGAGAGGTCCACCAGTCAGTCTCTGTGCGGGTCTGTTACTGCGTGTGAATCGTTTTCCTTCGGGGAAAGGAGCTGGGCTGGTTGGTGGGCTTATTGGGCTGCCTGGGTTGGGTTGGCCAAACTCCATTTTTTTTTATTCTGTCACTTTTTCCTTTTCTATTTCTGATTTCTGTTTTGAATTTCAAACAAACAATTCACTCTCAAATCTATTCCAACAATCAACAAACTTTGCAGCTATGAATTTGGTTCTGTTTATGATCATAATTCACATTCGAAAATAAAATAATATTTTAAATCTTTTTAGGTTCCATTTATTAATTAAATAAATGGATCATGGTTTATTAATCAAATAGGGTTTGATATAATTTATTATACTCCTTATTTGAAATCCAAATATTTTCAAAACCAACCAGTAGGTTTTATTTAGGTAACGAAGAATATTTGGAAACTTATTTAAACAAGATAACATTTTATTTTAGGGTCCATCATTAATTAAATATAATAGACTTTCATTATTAATTCCAATAAGACTTTATTTATTGAAATATTTATTTTTCAATCTAAAATAAAGTCTAAAATACTTTAGTAGGTTTTATTTGTGAATATCAAATATTTGTAATACTTATTTTAAATAATTTATAAGTTTTGATGTTTCAATTAAATTGGTAAAACCTTTTATTTGTATAAAATTTGGTTATTAGATCCTTATTAATTTATTTAAATAATCCTTTGTTATTTTTATTCAAAAACAAAATGTTTTAATTCCAAAGCTTGGCCAAGGTTTTAATTTGGCTTTATAAAATATTCTTTATTTATGAACTCATCTTTTCTTTTGAATACCAAATCTTTTATTAAATGATTTCAAAATTAGAAATTTCAAAAAACATTTTTAATTACCATTAATTAAATGTTTAACTCATTAAATTCCTTTGGGATTTATTTAATTCAAATGGGTTTGGGGTTCTATTTAAACTCAAAAAGTTTCTTCTGGCTCTGAAAATCAACAAGGTTTTATTTTATTCATTTATTTTCACATTACAAGATTTGGAAAATCTTGGAATGTGACAGGCTACCACCCTTAAAATAAATCTCGTCCCGAGATTTGGGAAGGTTAAGGTTACAAGCAAGTTCAAACAACTAGGGTACTACCACCCTTAAAAAAGTTTCAAACAAAAATTACATATTGTCCTTCTTGGGATCCTGGGGAAAATTTCTCATAGCAAACATTTGCATGATTTCCTTGGTTTCTATACTTGACTCATGGGCTAAGGTTGAGCTTCTCCATAGGCTTGTTCAACTTGTTCTTCATCTTTTCTGGACAGTTGCTTGCATAGTGTCCTGAATTCTTGCAGTTGAAGCAATGAATGTCCTTGAGTTCTTTACGTGGCTCTTGTGGACAGGTTGCTACATAGTGGCCCATCTCTTTGCAGTTGTTGCACCACACTTGGTCAATATCTTTATTCTTCTTGTTCTCTGGGCATCCACTGGAGTAGTGTCCCATTTCCTTACATTTACGACATTGTGCAAGGCTCATGTCTTGCTTGGGTTTCTTGGTTTTCTTTGATCCTTTGAATTGGGTTGTCTTGTTTGGAGGTATGAGTGGTCCTTTTCCTTTGGTGGACTTGGATCCTTCTTGTTTCCTTTGTTCTACCATGGCATAGATGGGACATTGGCCAGGAGTATGATCACTTCCTTCACAAAGGTAACAAGTAGCTTGAGAGGTAGGGCATTGTCCCACAGGATGTTCTTCTTCACAATTGGGGCATTGTCCTTCATGCTCCTTGGAAGTATGATCCTTGTCTCCACAAATAATGCAAGATGGGGCTCCATCTAGAATAACATTCTTGTCATCCTTGTTATCATACACTCTTCTAGGATAACTTTCTTCCATGCTAATCATTTGATTAGTCACCTTAAGCATCAGTTGGGATTGTTCCTCCAAAAACTTTTGCAGTGCTGGATCTTTATCACTATTGTTAGCTAGGAATTGAGCTGTCAGTTGGTTCAACTGATGTTGGGTTGCTATGAGCTCCTTCATGCTGTTAGCTTGGTTGGTGTTGGTGTCATCAACCTTGGTGTTGGAGTCCTTTGGAGTAGACATCTGCTTGGGTTGAAGGAAAATTAGAATAGGCAAGATATTTCTAAGGAGTCAATTCTAATCACACACATCACAATTCACACAAGCAATATGCATGCAATCATAACCCAAACACTAGCAAACAATTTTGCACTCAAACAACAAGGTTCAAGCATATTCTTAGGCATTAAAATACTTTTGTTACATCACATGAGTTGGTGTGTTTTGTCTTAACTAAATTATAGTGGTACATCTATATGGTTCACTTGTGATCTTTCCTTCCTTCTTGATTCTTCTTGTATGAGATCATGGTTTCCTTGAGAAGAACTCTTGGTCACAATGCTTCTAAGTTGTTGATGGTTCATTCTTATTTTGCATTCCCTCAGTCTCTAAATTTTTGAGTAAGACTTCCTTGTCTCATTTGTGGTCCTTAGTAGTTTCCAAGTTGGAAGTCCTTGGTGAACATGCTGAAGATGTTGAAGTTATTAGAGTTGAAGAAGTTGAGGAAGTCCTTTGCACATGGTGTAGTCTTTGTCCATGAGTAGGTTTTTCCATCAAGTTGAAGTAGAAGAGGTGTAGAGCTGAAACCAAAATGGTTAAGGAAAGAGGTTACAAGTGTTTTTGTAAATAAGTTTTTTTTGGAACAAAATAACTCCTATTTTCCTAAGGGTTTTTGTCCAATCCTAGGTTTACAAATCCTACAGGCAACACAATGCTCTGATACCATCTGTAGAGGTCCCAACCTTTAACAAGGTAGATTCCTCCTGTGTTTTACAATGCTAGTCCCTGGATCATTAGCTAGCATCCACCGTTAAGATGTAATATCAAGATACAAAGGTCATAATATAAATTTATAACCAGGAATAACATAGGTTTATTACATCAAACATAGCTCATTTGGCTATTACAATACATTGCAGCGGAATAACTATAGTCATGGGTCCTTCATCTTCAAAGTGCCACAGGCAGATGTTGGTTGTAGACTTTGTAATCCTAGTCAATCAAACAATCTTCATTTAAAAAAACAATCAACCTGAACATTTCAAGTTACAGCCACAAGGGTCAATACATTTTGAATTGTATTGGCAAGCTTCACTTTTATGTATAATAAGAATGGATCCTATCATTATATGCATATTTGGCTAAGTAGAGTTTAAGGATTATTTGCATAAATCATTATTTTATCCTATCTTTTCAAATAGGGTTTTAAGTCCTTTTATCAAATCTCTTTTCCAAGAATCCCTTGAACTCCTTGGTAGAAACTCAAGTGTTCAAGTCCTTGTCCAAATCTCTTGAGACACTTGGTAATCCCAAGTGCAACAAGTTTTATCAAAACTCATGAATTCCTTGGTAACCCCAAGTACATCATGCCCTTGAGCACCTTGGTAACCCCAAGTGCAACAAGATTAACAAAATCTCTTTGAATTCCTTGGTAGACACACAAGGGCATCAAGTTTTTTTTATTTATAGAAGTTAGAATGTCGAGATCTCCCATAGTTCAAACTTTAGTTGCTCAGTATTGTCCATAACCGGGGACACGGCTAAGTACTTAGATTTTATTAACTTCTGCAGAAGGAGTACACTTTACCCGCATGACACAATCCCATCTTGTTGCCACCAGTGGCCTACTGGATTAGTGCTCACCAAGATGGAGTACCGGCAGACTGAGAGTGTGACGAAGTCTTTCCAAAAGGTCCTCCCATACATCATTGCTATCTTGTCTTCAACCCCCATGAAGCATTCCAGATCCCCATGTCCGGTAACTAAAGACAATGTATGGGTCTTCCTAATGTAGTTGACTAAGCCAGAGCCATAATAGCATGTGGTTGCACACGAAAGCCACAATTGGAGAAACATGTTCAATCTCTAAGTTTCCTAGGTGGTTTTCTTTTGGAGCACAACACAAGGTGATTGCCATAGACATGGTTTCTTTTGTTGCCACCTTCTCCAAAACTTGAAGTATCCACCACCTAGGTGATTCATTGAGTCCTTGTTTTATTATGTAAAACACAAGTCCTTTTCTCAACCTTTGTAAAAATCTCAACATGTATTTCTTTTCAAAACATAGCATGCCTAAGCATGTACAACTTCAATATTTTCACTAAGGAATGTATAGGGAATCCTATTAGGATTTAGCATAGCATAAGTATAAAATGTCTTTTCATGCATGTTTTCATAATCCACTAAGTATAATGAAAATAGTAGGATTTTTGTATGATAGTGTAACTTGCCTTTTTGGTAGGGAATGAGGGTTTACTCCTTGATCTTGCTAGTCTCACACTTTGCTAATTTCACTACAATCAATCAAACAAGCATGGTATCAAGTAGCATTCCAAACCAATATTCAAACAACATTCCACACACACAAGTAATGGAATCTAAGTCATGCATAAGTATGCAATGGTTGGTTCTATGGTAAGGATGTCCCTACTAGGTTTCTAAACTTTGTAAGTTCCAAATTGGTCATTTACCAAGATGGCAAAGTCATTTGCACATGTGTTTTATCCTTAACCCATTTCCAAACCACTCATTATTTTATGTGGTGAAAAATATTTTCTTTATTAAAGCAAAACCTTATGTTTTTCACCAAGTGAGTTGTCATTGCAAAACTTGGTGTTTTTGGGTCAGTAGGTTTTGATCCAAAACATTTTCTCAAAGTTTTCTTTGCAAAAACATTCCCATAGTAAAATCCATAATTTTATTTGGCTAGAATATGGCTAAGTTAAATAATTTCAACCTAAATTATACCAAAATAATTTTTAACACCAAGGGTTGGTTCCTAGGGTCAATAAGGTCACATAAATCCATTTTGCAAAAGATTTAATCCTAAAACCAATTTTAAACAATTTTTATACTCTAGACAAGCATACAAAAGTTTCTGCAAATTCAAACAATCTAACAGATACTATTTTCGAAACTAAGGCCATGGTTGGCTAGGGCTTGCTCTCCTGAATCCAACGACATAAAATTTGCAATTTTTGGACGTGTGGATCCAAAGTTATGCGGGTTTGAAAATCACAACTAAATCAGATTTCAAATCTGTTTTAAACAGAACAGGGGACACGCGTCGCGTTTTAACTAGATGGTACCGGTTCGGGTGGATCGATCTCTCTGGATCGTTGGATCTAAGTGGAATCGCACGGCACTGGTTGCTCTATACCCCTTCGCCCACTTTCTTTCCTATACGTTAGATCTAAATCTAACGGTCACTAACATGCTTGCCAAATTCCGGCGACACTCGGTGGCTGCGCGCGGCGGCGACGGTCTGGCTGCGGCTATCGGCGGTTCTAGGAAGCAAAGTACGAGGTGAGAATGCTCACCGTGATCGCGAGGACGAGGTGATGCTCGGGGCGCGGTCGGTTGGTCGCGGGGCGCTCAGGGTCTGCAGTAATTCCTCGCCGGAGTGGAGGTCGGCGTCGGGTGGCTTTGTCCGCGGTCGAGGGCGACGCTGCAGATCGTCCTAGGACAAAACAGGGGCATGGTTAAGTGCGGGAGGTTACGGAGAAGTCACGTGCATGAACGAGAAGACACGGGGCGGTCGGAATCTACCTGGGCGCTTTGCCGGAGTTGAAGACAGACGCGGCGGCGTTCGGAAGCTTGACGCAGTCGGTGTTCTGGGGCGCCCGTGGTCGAATGGGTGGTACGGAGAGGAAGGTCTGGCGGTGGGGAGTCTGTCAGTGTGTTCAGAGAGGCTCGGGGTGATGTGGTTTGGCCGGAATTCGATGAGGACGGTGGTCGGAGCTGCGGCGGTGCGAGCTCAAATTGCAGCAGCCTCGGGGCGGTGAAGGAGTGGCGACAGAGGGGAAATGGAGAGGAAGAGTGGGTGTTTAAGAGGGCAAGGTCGCTGCGCGGAATCACTGCGGCATTACTGCGAATTAGCGTGCGGCATCAACGGCAGAAACGGCCGGCGTGGTCGTCGCGTGGAAGGAGACGGCTGGGAAAGTGGGGTCCGCTGGTCAGTGGGAAATAGAGTGGGAGAGAGGTCCACCGTCGGTATGGGTCTGTATCGTGCAGTGTGAATCGTTTTCCTTCGGGGAAAGGAGCTGGGCTGGTTGGTGGGCTTATTGGGCTGCCTGGGTTGGGTTGGCCAAACTCCATTTTTTTTTATTCTGTCACTTTTCCTTTTCTATTTCTGATTTCTGTTTTGAATTTCAAACAAACAATTCACTCTCAAATCTATTCCAACAATCAACAAACTTTGCAGCTATGAATTTGGTTCTGTTTATGATCATAATTCACATTCGAAAATAAAATAATATTTTAAATCTCTTTAGGTTCCATTTATTAATTAAATAAATGGATCATGGTTTATTAATCAAATAGGGTTTGATATAATTTATTATACTCCTTATTTGAAATCCAAATATTTTCAAAACCAACCAGTAGGTTTTATTTAGGTAACGAAGAATATTTGGAAACTTATTTAAATAAGATAACATTTTATTTTAGGGTCCATCATTAATTAAATATAATAGACTTTCATTATTAATTCCAATAAGACTTTATTTATTGAAATATTTATTTTGCAATCTAAAATAAAGTCTAAAATACTTTAGTAGGTTTTATTTGTGAATATCAAATATTTGTAATACTTATTTTAAATAATTTATAAGTTTTGATGTTTCAATTAAATTGGTAAAACCTTTTATTTGTATAAAATTTGGTTATTAGATCCTTATTAATTTATTTAAATAATCCTTTGTTATTTTTATTCAAAAACAAAATGTTTTAATTCCAAAGCTTGGCCAAGGTTTTAATTTGGCTTTATAAAATATTCTTTATTTATGAACTCATCTTTTCTTTTGAATACCAAATCTTTTATTAAATGATTTCAAAATTAGAAATTTCAAAAAATGTGGCATCCCGCAAAACCACTACTAGAAAATCGCGTTGATTTTGTGCATTGCATCGTCATCATCATACATTGTTTGCCAAAACTATTTTCGCAACGCCCGTTTTGTTTTCCAAACGCCCTCTTAATTCAAACACGCAAAACCCGGGTCGCCGGATTATTTTGTTTTGGCCGCGAGCGGTTTGCAAACGGTCCAATTAAACCAATAATTTTTTTTTTTTTTTGCGGGGGCAGTCGAACGGGCCGTCCCGACCCGAACGACCACCCCCAGTTTGAAAATCGGTCCACCTAACCCACCCCTCCACATCACCCCACCCAATCCCTGGACGCCACCTCATCAACCCTCACCCTCTCAGCCTATCACCTAGCGCCACCTAGCCCCTCTCTCTCTCCTTTCCTTCTCTCTCAAAGAACCTCACACCACTCCCCCACCCACACCAAACAACCACACACGCAACGCACGCAGCCCACACCCCACGTGCATCTGGCCCCACCTCCCGACAGGCCCACGCCAAAGACACCCTGCCCCACCACTCCCCACACGTGCCTCTCTCCTCCCTCCTCTCGTCTTCTTCCCAGCCACCCCTAGCGCGCCCAGCTCCTCCCGGCTCCCTCGCGCCGCCTCAGCCAGACGCCGCCGCTCGCCCGCCTGCCGCCTCTCCTCTCCCTCCTTCCGCCCCGACTGCCGCCTCTCCCTCCGCGTCTGCAGCGGCGAGGCGCGTCGCCGCGCTCCAGCTCCGCCGGGCTCGCCTCCACCAGCAGCACCTGCAACCCGCCTCCTCCTCTAGCTCCTCCCTAGCGGCGGACCTTCCCTCTCCCTCAGCTGGCCCGCCTTGCAGAGCGCCCCGCCGCTTCGCCTGCCGCCTTGCTGCCCTGCAGACCCGCTGAGCCCCAGGCCCGGCCTCCTCCCCGCCAGCGCCACCACGCTGCTGCCGCTTACTCCGCCACGGCCTCCGCCTCTGCCGCCTTCCCGACCCGAGCACGCCCCGCTGCTGCCCGGCGCTGCCCCGCACCTTCCTCGCGAGCCTCATCTCGGGAGCCGCGCCGCCGCCAGACGCCTCCGAGCCCCACTCGCCAGGCCCGCTGCCGTTCGCCTCGGCGAGCCTCGCTGCTGCCCCGCCATGCCCAGGATCCGCGAGCCGCCTCCAGCTCGCCACCGGCCACCTCCGACCAGCCCTGCCTGCAGGCCCGCACTCCGCCTGAGCTCTGGCCGGCGAGCCCCGCTCAAGGCCGACCTCGCCCGAGCCCGTCTCGCCGGAGTCCGCCCCGAGCCCTGCCTGGCACCGCCGGTTCCGCCTCGTCTGTCTCCAATCGTGTCTGTGTGCGAGTGAGGAACACCAAGTTGTGCAAGTACCACGCCTCCCACAAAATTCGGTCGGACAAGTGCTTCGTCATGGTACGTCAAGAACCCCGGACACGGATGCCAAGATCGTCGGCATAAGATCGAGACCCCGGACGCTGAGACCCCGAACACGGTGCCGCGCCAAGATCATCTACACCGAACCCCTCGGGTTGACAAGGTCTTCATCATCGCAGATGGTCAGAATCAAGATCGATCCCGCCGAACCCGAACCCCTCGCCAAGATCTTCATCGGAGCCCCGAATCAAGATCGCCACACGAACCCTGGACATGGAACGCCATAAACTCCTTCACGGCACCGCAACCGGAGACCGAACCCTCGACACGCCAAGATCACCTCGCCAAGGTCTTCATCGGGTACGCCGAGAATTTTTCCCCCGGAGCAGAAGGTCCGGAGCTCTGCTTCATAGAATGCCAAGTACCCCGAAGACCGTTCCGCTGAAACCCCAAGATCATCAACGGCACCCGAGCTCGACATCGGCAATTAGGATGGCCCCCACGAGACCGTCGACAAGACACCGCGAACCCCGGAACCCTGAGTTCTCCATCAAGGACGCCAAGACCGACACCATGACCCGAAGACCGAATGCGACAAGAACGACCCCAAGATTCCAAGAACGTTCCTTGAGACTCCCGAACCCTAGACCCCGGACCCCGAACCCCGGAACCCCAAGATCGTCGAGAACCCTGATGTGTGACCCTTTTCCGAACCCCTACTTTTATAAATGCCAAACATAAAATTTGTTGCATATTTAATTGACATTCCGCATGCATAGCATTGGTTTGGGGGCCTTATGCCGATTCACCGAATAATTAAATATGGGGCCCATATGCGGGCAAATTCAGTCTCATATTGGCCTCATTTAAACTTGTGTAGCGAACCGGTATCTTATCTTGCCTTGTTGAAACAACATTTAAATTGCGGGGGTTTTAAACAACTGGAACCATCTAATTAATTGTCGGGACCCCGGTTCCGCTTAATATGACCTAATTGCACCGCACCTTTGCCATGCCATACATCATGCATGCATCATGCCGATCTTCTGCCGTTTTATTAAATGTTGCATCCGGTGTTTCTTCTAGTGTTTTGCTTCTTCGCGGATAAGGCCGTTGAGTTGATGTGAGCTTCGCCCCGATCTTCGGGGAAAACCTTCGACAATGTTTTCAGGCGAGCATCTCCCTCTTTCTACCTATCTTACTTTTATAGTCTTTATTCCCTCCTGTTGATCTATTGCTATCTGTGTTGCGATGCTTTAGTTCCGTACCTGTGATATACCGTGCAGCCCTATATTGCCTTGGACACACCCTATTGCCTGTTGTTGGTAGATAGTTGGACTGCGCGTCGTAGTTGCTTGCTCAAGTGCTGATGCGTGTCGCCATGCCACAGTTGCTGATGAATTGCCGCATGTTGATGATGGAGATGATGCTAGTTTTACTTATCGTCATTTTAATTTCTGTTTAACAACTAAAATTGAATAAGCAGAGGCATCGGTGGGTGATAGATAATATTTGGTTTCCGAACGCCCACTTGTGTCCCGTGAGACCCCGAGTACTTGATACCTGTTCCTTGATTTATCGCGCTATCCACATATGGGGAGTATGGGCCCCTAGCGAGCTTGATTCCGTCTTATTTCTTGGGGCCACAACTAGTTTGGGGTTTTATTACTATCCTGTACTTATGCCATGCTTTATCGCTTTATTTACGATTGCAGGTTGCACAATCGCATCGCTTTTGGAAGCGGATGTTTTCGTATCGACAGGTCCCGATTGGGGATCTGGCATCGTTCTGACCATCGACGCAGACTTGAGTCCGTCTCGAGCTAGCTTACTTCGTGGGTAGCTTAATGGGGTGGCCCCAAATATTTCTGAATCTTGCGATTGCTCTGTCGTGAGACCTCGTTGGTTTTGATTTGGTTTTCCGAGGTTGATCGTGTGTGTTGCTATTGGTGCACCCCGGCCGGGTTAAAACTTTCTGAAAGCCGTGTCCGCGGTTATGGACGACTTGGAGCACAGTATCTCGATCATAGACAAGCATAACTAAAGTTTACTGCTCTAAATTTGACTTATAATGACTAGTAATCAGCTTCACTATAATGGAATGGCTAATTAATACTGCCCACAATTGCTTGTTTGGTTGTCGCTTGCGACAATTGTATCTGACTAGTAAATCTTGCAACTACAACGGAATGGCTGAATAAAAGTATCAACAACTGCTGGGTTTAGGGTTATCTCATGCTATCTGTATCTGATTAGTAATTGTTGTAACTATAACGGAATGGTTAACTAAAAGTGCCCACTGCTTACTTTATCAGGACGATTCTCTAAAACCTGACTAGTAAAGTGCCGCAACCATAACCGAATAAGTAAAACTGCCAACGGTGTGAGTTCCTTGGTTGACTTCCTCGACGGTCTCGAGGGGGAAACACCAGGATGGGTTTGTTTGGTGTTAGCTTCAGGTTGGATTCGGATAGGTCACTCTCATCCCTCTCTGATATCCGCCGGTTGTATCGAGTCTCTATAGGATGTTTAGTGCATCTTTGCCGCTTGATCCACCATACCTATGTAGGCGAGGACCGCGAATTCTAGCCTCGCTGTCTTGGCCTCGATCTTGACGCCTTCTTTTCCTTTGCCCTTTGGCACCCCTTTGTTTAAGCGGTTTTTGAGATCGACGCCGTTAGCGAGGTTACCCTTCCGCTTGGCTGGGCAGGTTATGGACGCCATTGGTTATTCTTCGGGCTCTTAGCCCCATTTGCATCTTGTCCGTAGCTGGACGCTATCGCTTTCAAGGTGATTGGGATCTTTGTATATTATATTCGTATTCTTGACTCTTTGAGTCATTATATATCTGTTCCGTGGGTCCCATCGAGGACTGTTGTGTAATGTTATTACTTCGTTTTCCACCCGCACGAAAGTGCCTGGTGGGCACCTTTGAATCGTTTCTATGCGAGTTTGGCGAATTTTGCTCAAACTTGCATAGGTCCGATTCTGAGGGTGTTATAAAAAACATTTTTAATTACCATTAATTAAATGTTTAACTCATTAAATTCCTTTGGGATTTATTTAATTCAAATGGGTTTGGGGTTCTATTTAAACTCAAAAAGTTTCTTCTGGCTCTGAAAATCAACAAGGTTTTATTTTATTCATTTATTTTCACATTACAAGATTTGGAAAATCTTGGGATGTGACATTGGTGCAGGCGGCACTGGAACAATTTCAGGTGCTGCGCTACTCTCCAATTCAAGAGAAGGTTCAATAACCTCGTCAAGCTCTACTTTCCTCCCACTCACTTATTTCGAGAGAAACTCCTTCTCAAGAAAGGAACCGTTCTTTGCGACAAACACTTTGCCTTCGGTTCTGTGATAGAAGGTATACCCAATAGTTTCCTTAGGGTATCCTATGAAGACGCATTTCTCCGCTTTGGGTTCGAGCTTGTCCGGCATCAACTTCTTGACGTAAGCTTCGCATCCCCAAACTTTAAGAAACGACAACTTAGGTTTAGCACCAAACCACATTTCATACGGTGTCGTCCCAACGGATTTAGATGGGGCCCTATTTAAAGTGAATGCAGCGGTTTCTAATGCATAACCCCAAAACGATAATGGCAAATCAGTAAGAGACATCATTGATCGGATCATATCTAATAGGGTTCGATTCCGGCGTTCAGACACACCATTGCGATGTGGTGTTCTGGGTGGTGTGAGTTGTGAAACGATTCCACTTGCTTTAAGATGCGTGAGAAAATCATAACTCAAATATTCACCTCCACGATCGGATCGTAGAAACTTAATCTTTCTGTTACGATGGTTCTCCACTTCATTCTGAAATTCTTTGAACTTTTCAAATGTTTCAGATTTATGTTTCATTAAATAGATATACCCATATCTACTTAAGTCATCGGTAAAAGTGAGGAAATAGCGATATCCACCGCGCGTCGAAACACTCATCGGTCCGCATACATCGGTATGTATGATTTCCAACAAGTCCGTTGCTCGCTCCATCATACCGGAGAACGGGGTTTTGATCATCTTGCCCATGAGGCATGGTTCGCATGTGTCAAATGATTCAAAATCAAGAGATTCTAAAAGTCCATCAGAATGGAGTTTCTTCATGCGCTTTACACCAATATGACCTAGACGACAGTGCCACAAATAAGTAGTATTATCACTATCTACTTTGCATCTCTTAGCCTCAATGTTCTGGATGTGTGTTTCATCCCTTTCGAGATTTAGAAGAAATAAACCATTCACAAGAGGTGCATGACCATAAAATATGTTACTCATATAAATAGAACAACCATTATTCTCCGATTTAAATGAATAACCGTCTTGCAATAAACACGATCCAGAAATAATGTTCATGCTCAACGCAGGCACATAATAACATTTATTAAGGTTTAAAACTAATCCCGAAGGTAAAACTAAGGAGAGCGTGCCGATGACCATCACATCAACTCTTGATCCGTTGCCAACGCACATCGTCACCTCATCCCTTGCAAGTCAGCTATTCCGTAGCTCTGCTTCGAGTTACAAATATTAGCAACGAACCGATATCAAATACCTGTGCACTACAACGAGGGCTAGTAAGGAAAACATCAATAACATGTATATCAAATATACCTTTGATGGTGCCAGCCTTCTTGTCCGCTAAGTACTTGGACAGTTCGCCCAAAGTGACCCTTGTCCTTGCAATAGAAGCACTGTCCGGCTTAGGACCGACTTGAGCTTCTTCTCACCAGAGCATTAAGCTGCCGCCCTTCTTGAAGGGCTTCTTTGCTCCCTTACCTTTCTTAAAGGAGGGCTTGTTGACCATCAACACATGATTATCCTTCTTGATGTCCACCTCCGCAACCTTGACTTTGTAAGAGCTCGGTGATCGATGGAGCCAATCTGATTATGAGTTACTACAAAACTTTTGTAGCCGGGAGGAGTGATTGCGAACCTGTCAATCTTGAGCTCCTATGGAATCGTGCATTCCGGTTGCTCAAGGCGTTGAGTGTAGCCCGTCATCTTTATGGCGTGCTCACTAACGGAACTCCTTCCTCCATCTTGCGCTTAAAGAACTTCTCGAGATCTCATATCTTTCGAGCGGCCTGAGTCGAAACATGGTTTCAGCTCCTCGAGAATCTCAAAGGGCCCGGGATACTCTTCAAAATGATTTTGAAGTTCCGGTTCCATAGCAAACAACATGGTGCTCTTAATCACACGATAATCATCTTTGCGCGACTGATAGACAGCTTTCTCATCAGCCGACGCAGTTGCAGCAGGGGGGTCACCTAACGCTTTCCCAATGACATAGTCCTTTTGTCCGCCAGATGTAATGATTCTTAGATTGCGAAACCAATTGGTGAAGTTAGACCCATTGTTTCTAAGCTTTTCCTTCTCAGCAAAAACGTTGAAGTTGAAGTTGGACTTGGCCATGTGATCTACAGTATTTGCAAGTACAATTTAGACTATGTTCATGATAAATAGTTCAACTTAATCAAATTACTAGATGAACTCCCACTAAATTCAACATCCCTCAAGTTGTTTAGTGAACACGATCCAAATTCACCACACCTAATCCGATCATCACGAGAAGATATGTGGTTTCAATGGTGGACAACAAAGTGTCGATCATATCCTTCATATGACTCATGCTTAACCTTTCGGTTCTTGTGTTCCGAGGCCATGTCTGTACATGATAGGCTCGTCAAGCTAGACCCAAGTATTTCCGCGTGTGCAAAACTGGCTTGCACCCGTTGTATGTGAGCGTAGAGTCTATAGCACCCGATCATCACGTGATGCTTGGACACGACGAACTTTCGCAACGGTGCATACTTGGGGAGAACACAGTTTTTAGCTTGATCTTTAAGTGAGGAATCATCTTATAATTCTACCGTCGCGATCTAAGCATAATAAGATACATAAAAGGATAAACATCACATGCATATAACTTTATGTGACATGGTATAGCCAATCTTCGCGCAATGATCTCCATCTTGTGTGTTCCGGCATGATCTCCATCACTCCACCATGATTGCCTCCACCACGAACAGCAACTACAACTATTGCTAACTACTTAGCGATAAAGTAAAGCTATTACATGGCGTATAAGAAGTTGACTCGCAGGTCATACACAATTATAAAGACAACCATATGGCTCCTTCCGGTTTTGTACTCATCGACATGCAAGTCGTGAAACATTACAAAACATGATCATCGCATACAATATACACATCACATCTTGGGCCATACCATATCACAGAAAACACTCCCTGCAAAAACAAGTTAGACGCCTCTACTTTGTTGTTGCATGTTTTACGTGGCTTATGGGAGTAGATGCTAAGAACAATTCTTACCTACGGAAAGCCACAACAGTGATATTATGGTTGCCAAACTCCGGTGTTAATCCCATGACAACTATAGTGAGAGAAACTGACATCCACCAGCCGCATGTGTGGTACAAGCCACACGTCAAGTGCGGAGCCGGTCTCGCGAACGACGTCGCGTAAGGTTGGCCTGGACCGCTTCAATCTCACTATCCCGCGTCATAAGAAGAACAGAAACAAGAGGTTTGCAACAGAAAACATCAACGCCCGCAACAACCATGTTGCGTTCTACTCGTGAAACACATCTACGCATAGATCTAGCTCTGATACCACTGAAGGGTTTCGCGGCATAGTAAATCAAAATTTTCTACGGATGCGAACAGAGGGAAAGCCAAGATCTAATCTAGGAGATGCAATCAACGAGAGATTGGATTAGATCTTCATGCCCTTGAAGATACGACAGCGGAACGTTCGTCGAACGTGGGTGATGTAGTCGCTTCTCCTCCTCGCGATCCGATCCGATCTAGCACCACAAGTGGCGGTGCCTCCGTGAGATGCACACGTGCAACACCTCGACGTCTCCTCCTTCCTCGGACCAGCAAGTATGGTGGAGAGATAGATTGGATCTACAACATGATGGCGTGGTGTATATGGTGGAGAATTTCTGCTACAGGGCTTCGCCTACAAACAGTCGGGAGGGAGAGGAAGGGCAGCAGGGCTACTAGGGTTTGGAGGCAAGGTGTAGGGGGGAGGGGGCGCACCAGCCCTCTATATATAGAAGGGGGGCGGCCAGCCCTTGCCCCCTCCAAGCCTTGGGCCGGCGGCCAAGGGAGGGAGAAGTGGGGGGCAAGGACTCTCCCCCTTCTAGAAACCCTATCTCTAGTTTAAACGAGTTTAAACTCTCTAGGATCGGCTGGGCCCTATGGGGCCTTGTGCCCCTGGCCCAATGCGGCCAGGACACTCCCTCATAGGCCCATGCCCCTCCCGAAGGTGGGGCCACGTTGGTCCCTTCCGAAGGTTCTAGAAGCTTCCGTACAATACCGATTAACCGGAACAATTCAACTCCAAAACTGCACCGCCTTATATGAATCTTATTCTATGGACCACTCCGGAACCTCGTGATGTCCCGGATCCCATCCGAGACTCGAACAAAAACTCATAAACCAATTATCCAATCTATCCTAGCCGATACACGTTAAGTGTGTGACCTGGGTTCGAGAATATCGAGCGTACATGATCTTCTATCAATAATCAGCGGGTCTGGGCACCCATATTGACTCCCACACATTCATCGATGATCATATCGATGAACCACGATGCCAGGATTCAATCAATCCCATATATATTCCTCGTGTCACGATATTTTACTTGCCCGAGATTCGATCGCTTGCATGCCATACCTAGTTCAATCTCGCTCACGAAGTAATTTACTGCTCCGTAATCCGATATCACTTTGTGATTAACTCCTTAACCACATGCTTGCAAGCGTGTTGATATCGACACCGAGTGGGCAAGTATATCTCTCCGACTTGGGAGGGACAAATTCCATCTCGATACATGCAACCCAATGGATACTTTACGATCAAAAGACACCTTTATGATCACCCTCTCATAGGATGACGTTTGATGACCTCAAAGCTTTCTTCCGATACCAGGGAGTTGTATTATCTCATGGTCTAAGGAATACAATATTTGACATAGGAAAAGCTTCGCAAATATGAACACGATGATACGATCTAATTGCTTTGCTTAGTTTGGGTCTGTCCACCATATCATTCTCCAATGATATGATCTCATCATCAATTGACAACTCATGTCTATGGTTAGGAAACCTTAACCATCATTGATCAATGAGCTAGTCCATAGAGGCGTACTAGGGACACGGTGTTGTTTACAAACCACACAAGTATTAAAGTTTCCGCTTAATACAATTCTAGCATGGAATATAAACTTTATCATGAACAAGAATTATAATAATAACATCTTTATTATTGCCTCTAGGGAATAATTCCAACAAAAATTACATGATATCAACTGAGTACAAAGTACAAGTGCAATGTTGAAAACGTTCCCCGTGACAGCACGGTTCTGCTAATTCCAACTTATAGGTGCAAGCATATACAACAAAGTTGTCACAATGGTTCAAGTTTATTAGGGGCAAAGAATATAAAGTGTGCCATCAAGTTCATGAGGGCTTTAATCACTAAGTTTTCACATAAAAAAATATTTTTTAATTGGAAGATAGTTGAAAACAAGAATATACTTGGAATGGTGTAACACACCATGCATAGGAGTTTATAGTGGAAATTTTGGAATAACTTGGTTTCTTGGGAGTTGGAAGCATGAGTAGAACTTACTCATACAAGTGGAGGTTAGCAAAAGACTGGGAGCAACCAACTAAGAGAGCAATAATGGCCATAATCATGCAGTGCAACAAAGCATACTAATCAAAGAAAGAGTAGTTCTACAAGTCGAGGACTAAATCATCATAGAGGCTAATGGTGACTTGTCATAGTCATAACATGGTGTGAGCATGTGCCATGTCCACCCAAGCAAAGCATCAAAGGAGAATACCACAATACTATGCTCTTGCATGCTAAAACAACGCATAATTTCTTCAAGGCACACTAAGCAATACCAATTATTTGGAACAATACATGCTACATCAATAATCACTAAGCATAAGGTTAAAACAACACCTATCATGTCATGCTAAAGTCTAAGTCACAGTCAATGCAAGCTCCTCTTGCACTTCAAGCAAGAACTTACTACTCCTTTCCAATACCAAGCAACTTTATTAGCAAAACAACACAGCGAGAACGGGGGTCCAAACTACTCAAGCAAACTAAACAAACTAGGCAAAGCAAACAAAAACTAAGACGCTCCAAGAACAACACAACTGTGCATGGAACAATAAAAACGAAGTGTTTAGATAGACCTGAGCTTTTTATTGATGAAGAAGAGGATGCCTTAGGCATCCCCAAGCTTTGACGCTTGTACCTCTTAGATATTTCTTGGGATGACACCATGGTGGCATCCCCAAGCTTGAGATTTTGTCCATTCTTCATCTCATTGTATCATTCTCTCTTTACACCTGAAATTTTTCCTTCATACAAAACTTCACACAATCTTCATTAGCAACATTAGTGTATTCAAAAGATATTAGACCTCTAGCAAAGCTTTGGAATAGAAAGGATTTTCACTAAAAATACAAGCTAATGTATTAACTCCTTCAAAAATATCAATTCACCTAAAGAGAACTCAAAAAGGAATCAATAAGAAGCAAATGCAAATAATGGCAGAAATCTGTCAAAACAGACCAGCAGTTAGAAACCGATTTTTTTGAACATCTTCTGTTGCTCAAATAAAAAAGTGTTGAACTAACGAAAGTTAGCTAACATACTGGGAGATTTATTCATAAATTTTGAGCTCAATCTGAGTTACATAGAATCCTCACGAATATTTTTGGTGGAGGACAGAAATCTGTTTCGGGACAGCAACTCCCCAAATCTTACATCCCTCTCATTAGAGGTCATTCTTGGCACAAAAAACCAAACAAAAAGGATAAGAAGAGGTCATTGCTGAAGTAATAACTTCCAAGACTCAAGGAAACTCTTGGGTTATCTCCTAACAAGTACTTTTCTTTAACGCCTTTAAGTTAGACACAAGAAGCAAGAAGAATCAAGTATTTTCAAATAAAGAAGCATTAACATCAAATCTTGCTTTCAAAGGAGGAGCAAATAGCAACTTCTCTATCCTAATAGGGAAGTGTTCAATACCTTTTTTGAATGTAAAATGATATTTAATGGTGTTTTCTTTCATATCAATGATGACACCAACAGTTTTAAGAAAAAGTCTTCCCAAAGTAATAGGACAAGAAGCATTGTATTCAACATCCAAAACATAGAAATCCATAGGGACATAAGCATTATTAACCATAATGAGAACATCATTAATACTCCCCATGAGTTTCTTCTTAGCATTATCATTGAGTAGGACATCTAAATAACAATCTTCCAATGGTGGCAAATCAAGCATTTCATAAATCTTCCTAGGCATAATAGAGACACTAGAACCAAGATCACATAAAGCTTTAAGATCAAATTCATTCACTTGCATATTAATAATGGGTTCCCAAATATCTTCTACTTTCCTAGTAATAGAAGCTTTGTGTTTTAGCTTCTCTTCCTTAATCTTAACAAGAGCATCTGTAATATGTTTAGTGAAAGCAACATGCATATCACTAGCATCGGGACTTCTAGCAAGCTTCTGCAAGAACATAATCACTTAAGAAATATTGCAACCATCTATATCAAATTAAAACTTAGCATCACTAGTAGTAGGTTCAATAGGCTTAGGCAAAGTAGGGGGAGGAATAGGGACTACTTGTGGTTTAGTGGTGATGGTGCACACACTATTATTTCTATCAATTTCAGCTTCCCTTTCCCACTTAGCATGAAGTTGAGCTAACAGCCTAACGTTTTCATCAATAGTAACTTGTATGGCATGAGCAGTAGCAAAGGTATCTTCCATAGTTTTAGGTTTAGCAACCATTTTATTAACCAAGGAAGTTTGAGCTTCAGACAAAGAGTATATATTTTTCTCAACAGTTAAAAGCTTTTCCTCTATAGTCTTATTGAAATTGGTTTCTTTACTAATAAAGTCCTTGAGCATGACTTCAAGTTCAAAGGGGGCACTTCTAGAATTATTGTAAGAGCTTCCATAGGAATTGCCATTATTAGGAGTATAAGGCATATAATTGTTGTTGCTACCAAAATTATTCATATAGGCATTATTGTTTCTAATGAAGTTCACATCAACTTGCTCTTCTTGAGCAACCAAAGAGGCTAAGGGAACACTATTAGGATCTAGAGGAGCTTTCCCATTAACAAGCATAGCCATAATAACATCAATCTTTTCACTCAAAGAGGAAGTTTCCTCAATAGAATTTACCTTCTTACCATGTGGAGCTCTCTCAACATGCCATTCAGAGTAGTTAACCATCATATTATCAAGGAGCCTTGTTGCAGCACCCAAAGTGAGGCCCATAAAAGTACCTCCAGCAGCTGAATCCAACAGATTTCTTGAGGAGAAGTTCAAACCTGCATAAAAAGTCTGGATAATCATCCAAGCAGTGAGTCCATGAGTAGGGCAATTTTCATTCTTTCCCAAGCTGGAGAAACATGTTCACTATCAAGTTGTTTAAATTTCATAATGTCAATTCTCATAGATATAATCTTAGCAGGAGGATAGTACTTTCCAATAAAATCATCTTTGCACTTAGTCCAAGAATCAATACTATTTTTAGGCAAAGAAAGCAACCATTCTTTAGCTTTCCCCTCAAGGAGAAAGGAAAAAAGCTTGAGCTTAATAATATCTTGTGGCATCCCGCAAAACCACTACTAGAAAATCGCGTTGAATTTGTGCATTGCATCGTCATCATCATGCATTGTTCGCCAAAACTATTTTCGCAAAACCCGTCTTTGTTTTCTAAACGCCCTTCTTTATTTTTTAACACCGCAAACCCGGGTCTCCGGAGTTATTTTGTTTGTTGCTATCGGGTTGCAAACAGCCCGTTTAGAATAAATAAAAATTTAAATTATTTTAATAGGGGCAGTCGAACGGGCCGATTGACCCGAACGACCGCCCCAGAAAAACTAAATCGGTCCACCTCCTAAATCCTAAGTCTACCCAGAAATCTACCCTCTCCCCCCTCCACCTCACTCCCACCTATCAGGACACGCCACATCACCCTTGCCCACCCCTCACCCACTCACACTCTGACACATGGCACCCCCCCACTCCTCCTCTCCTCTCACCGCCCACCCCTAGCCAGACCCACACCCCAAACCTCCTCACGCTGCTGTGCACTTCGTCCGCGTGGACCCCACCCTGGCCCCACCGGTCCCTCACCTGTCCCGCACCGCGCAGCCTTCTCCCACCTCTGGCTTCCTTCCTCGCCAGTTCCCGACGCGCTCACCACCCTCCGTCCACCCGACCCCCTCCTCGTCGGTGTCCCTCCCTCTCCCTGCCGTCGCTGCTGGCTGGCGCATGGACGCCAAGAACCCCGCCTCGCCCTGCGCCACTGGCTTCTCCCCAACCTCGCCGCTAAGCCCCTCGCCAGGCACAAGGCCTGGCGTCCTCCTCGGCCTTGCCCGCACATGACACGAGCGCCACGGAGCCACCGTGACGCCCCGTGACACCTGCGCCACCGCCTCCGCATCCTCCGAGCGCAGCGCCGCCGCCCGGCCGAGCCGGGCTCCTCCCCGCCAGAGCTCCAGCCTCGCTGCCTCCTCCCGCCAGACGCCGCCGCCTAACCACCCTGGCCAAGACGCCGCCCTGAAGCTTCCTCCCAGCCGCGCCTCAAGGCCGCGCCTCGCTGCCTGCTCCGCGAAGTTCCGCCATCCGCGGCCTGGCGTAGCAGGTCAAGACGTCCGCAGAGCCGAGCCGGACCTCCGTCGCCATCTCGGCCTCGCAGCTTTGCCGCCCTCCGTCTCCCTGCCTGCTCCGCTGCGGCCCCGCTGCGACCTCGCCGGACCGCCCCTTCGAGCCCCTCCGCCGCCATGCCCTCCGACCGTCGCCTTCCGCCACCGGGCAGACCCGCGCCGGCCGTCCTGCGCCGTTGCCTGTGCTCCTGTGTGTTCGAGTGCCGTGGGCCTCCTGGAGCCAATAGATGGATGGGCAAGTTGTGCCGACCGTCTACACCCTCGACAAGGACGACAACGAGGCCAAGTAACCGCCAAGATCGCCACCCCGACCCGAAGACCGACCCTGTTTTGGGTGTGAACCGAGGACCATCGACCAAGTTCGCCCCTATCGCCAAGACCGTCACACGGACGCCGGACCCCTGAACCCTGAGTTCCCCGAAGACCGTGTAGGGGCAGATCCCGAGATCGACGCCGACTCGATCGAACCCGATGGACCACCAGAGTCGGAACCTCATGATCTCCTTCCCGGAAGCATCGACGCCGCGCGACAAGATCTTCACACGGAAACCCCGACGCCAAGATCTCCCTCTCGGACCCGAAGTCGTCAAGACCCTGGAGACCCCGACATCGGACGACAGGATCATCGACACGGACACACCAAGTTCTCCATCAAGGAAAACCAAGGTCGTCAACATGACCCGAAGACAGCGTATGCGACAAGAACGGCACCGGCCAGAACGAACCCGACGAGCCCCCGACACCAATCCAAGTCCAGCTTCCCGGATGCGCCAAGATCTACCCCTGTAATTCGAGAACGACCCCAGTACTCCAAGAACGTTCCCGCGAGACCGCTCAGTCTAACCCTAGACCCCGAACCCCGGACCCCCAAGATCGTCGATCCCCCTCTAATGTGTGAACCCTTTCCTCGAACCCTATTTCATAACATAATAGCAACTTGTTGCAAATTTAATTGTCTTGCATGCATACATTCATGTGGTTTGGGGGCCTTATGCCGATTCACATAATAATTAAATATGGGGCCCATATGCGGGCAAATCTGGTCTTATATTGGCCTCATTTAAACATGTGTAGCGAACCGGTTCCATCTGTTGCATTGCTAAACAACATTTAACTTGCGGGGGTTTTCTAAATGACTTGAACCTGCTAATTAAATGTCGGGACCCCGGTTCCACTTAATATGACCTAATTGCATCGCACCTTTTGCCATGCCATGCATCATACATGCATCATGCCGATCTTCTGCCGTGTATTAAATATTGCATCCGGTGTTCCTTCTAGTGTTTTTGCTTCTTCGGGGATAAGGCCGTTGAGTTGATGTGAGCTCCGCCCCGATCTTCGGATGAACCTTTCGGCAATGTTTTCAGGCGAGCATCTCCCCCTTTCTACCTATCTTACTTTTATAGTATTTATTCCCTCATGTTGATCTATTGCTATCTGTGTTGCGATGCTCTAGATTCCGTACCCTTGATATCCCTTGCAGCCATATATTGCCTTGGACACATCCTATTACCTGTTGTTTGGTAGATAGTTGGACTTGCGCGTCGTAGTTGCTTGCTCAAGTGTTGATGTGTGTCGTCATATGCCACAGTTGTTGATGTATTGCCGCATGTTGATGTTGGAGATGATCATAGTTTTACTTATCGTCACTTTAATTTCTGTTTAACAACTAAAATTGAAATAAGCAGAGGCATCGGTGGGTGATAGAAAATATTTGGTTTCCGAACGCCCACTTGTGTCCCGTAAGACCCCGAGTACTTGATACCTGTTCCTTGATTTTTGCGCGCTATCCACATCCGGGAGGTATATGGGACCCCCCTGAGCTAGAGCTTGATTCATTCTTATTTCTTGGGGCCACAAACTAGTTTGAGGTGTTTTACTATATCCGTACTTATGCCATGCTACTTTCGTATTTAAATTGTGCGAGGAGCACACTGCATCGCTTAGGTAAGCGTAATGTTTTCGCGGTATCGACAAGCCCAGCCACACTTTCGGGTTCCCGTTTACTGCCATTGTCGCGAAACCTTGAGTCCGTCTCGGAGCTTGCTTACTCCGCTATGGATCTACTCAAAGGGGTGGCCCCCTGAAATATTTCTGAATCCGGTGATTGTTCAGTCGTGAAAGCCTCGTTGGGTTTTGATTTGGTTTTTCCGAGGTTGATCGAGCGTGTGTTGCTATTGGTGCACCCCGGCCGGGTAAAACTTTCTGAAAGCCGTGTCCGCGGATATGGACGACTTGGAGCACAGTATCTCGATCATAGACAAGCATAACTAAAGTTTATTGTTATAAATTTGACTTATAATGACTAGTAAACAGCTTCACTATAACGGAATGGCTAATAATACTGCCCACAATTGCTTGTTTGAATTGTCGCTTGCGACCATTGTACCTGACTAGTAAGTATGGCAACTACAACGGAATTGGCTGAATAAAAGTACCAACAACTGCTGGGTTTTGGGTTTATCTCATGCTATCTGTATCTGATTAGTAATTGTTGCAACTACAACGGAATGATTAACTAAAAGGGCCCACTGCTTCTTTTATCAGGACGATTATCTAAACCTCGACTAGTAAAGTGCATAACTATAATCGAATAAGTAAAACTGCCAACTGTGTGAGTTCCTCGGTTGACTTCCTCGTTTGGTCTCGAGGGGGAAACACCAGGATGGGTTTGTTTGGTGTTAGCTTCAGGTTGGATCCGGATAGGTCTATCTTACCCCTCTCTGACTGTCGCCAGTTGTATCGAGTCTCTATAGGTTGTTTAGTGCATCTTGCCGCCGCTTGATCCACCATACCTATGTAGGCGAGGACCGCCAATTCTAGCCTCGCTGTATCGGCCTCAAGATCGACGCTCCTTCTTTTCCTTTGCCCTTTGTCGGCACCCTTTTGTTTAAGCAGGTTTTGAGATCGACGTCGTTAGCGGGGTTACCCTTCCGCTTGGCACGGGCAGGTTATGGACGCCATTGGTTATTCTTCAGGGCTCTTAGCCCCATTTGCTTCTTGTCCGTAGTCGGACGCTCTACCGTTTTCAAGGTGATTTGGATCCTTGTATATTATACCTGTATTCTTGACTCTTTGAGTCGCCGTATATATCTGTTACATGGGTCCCATCGAGGACTGTTGTGTAATGTTATTGCTTTTCTTTCCACCCGCACGAAAGTGCTGGTGAGCACCTTTGAATCGCTTTCTATGCGGGTTTGGCGAGTTTTGCTAAAACTTGCATAGGTCCGATTCGAGGGTGTTACAGAGTGGTATCGAGCTCAGCGATACATTCACAAGTCCACTGAGGATAACCTAGCTAACGGCCGAAGTAGAGTGTCAAAACTATTTTTGCAAAATCGGTTGGATAGTTCTGAATAGGTCTGATTTTACTCCTTACCCTCTGCTATTCTCCTCTTATCTCGACGTGTTTTGAATCTGCTCTCTTATCTTTTCTTCGAGTCCAGGATTTCTCGGGGTTGGGTTTCCGTAGTACCTTCGGGGTTTCGCTTTCTCCCTTTTGTAACGGAGGTGCTACGATCATCAATCTGCAACTTGTCTGTTGTACCCTTCCTCCAATCTTTTGTTCTTGAGCTCCTTATCCATCTGTGTTCCTTGCTGGATATCAGTGTCGTTGAAAAACATATGAGAAGGACGAGCTTTGGTGAAGTTGGAGTCGACCGTGAGCATGTGTTGTTCATGCCAATGGAACCATCGCGGAACCTAATCATTGTGTCTTTCATACGATCTCTGTTGTCTCTTCTGGTGTTTCCGACGCAACTTCCGAACCTCGCTTGTCGAGATCTTCAGTCTAATTCCGAGAGTTGGTTGCAAAATCCATCTATTCGCGTGCAGAGAAATGGTTTGAGTGCGGGATGGGGTAGCTAACCTACCACTGCTCTTATCATTCGCTCTTGTACGTCGAATCAGTGGATCCAGCAGTTTTACTCCGTCCACGGAAGTTAGGGGTGGCCTTATTTGCGATACCTCTACCTTCGACCTTTTGTTTCCGGAGTGCTCTCTCGACGATCAGGAACAACGACCCTTTGTTGGTGGTGTCGCCGATTTCCAGATGAAGGAGGAACCATTGTTAGTGGTGTCGCGAGGATATACACGAAGCGCGAAAGATCAGACCGTCGGCCTTCTTTCCGGTACCATGAGGCGGATCTCGAGGGCGAGATCCCTTGTTAGTGGTGTCGAATTGTGGCATCCCGCAAAACCACTACTAGAAAATCGCGTTGAATTTGTGCATTGCATCGTCATCATCATGCATTGTTCGCCAAAACTATTTTCGCAAAACCCGTCTTTGTTTTCTAAACGCCCTTCTTTATTTTCAAACACCGCAAACCCGGGTCTCCGGAGTTATTTTGTTTGTTGCTATCGGGTTGCAAACAGCCCGTTTAGAATAAATAAAAATTTAAATTATTTTAATAGGGGCAGTCGAACGGGCCGATTGACCCGAACGACCGCCCCAGAAAAACTAAATCGGTCCACCTCCTAAATCCTAAGTCTACCCAGAAATCTACCCTCTCCCCCCTCCACCTCACTCCCACCTATCAGGACACGCCACATCACCCTTGCCCACCCCTCACCCACTCACACTCTGACACATGGCACCCCCCAACTCCCTCCTCTCTCCTCTCAGCCGGCCCACCCCCTAGCCAGACCCACACCCACCCCAAACCTCCTCACACGCGCGCGTGCCTGCACCCCCCCCGTCCGCGTGGACCCCACCCTGGCCCCACCGGTCCCTCACCTGTCCCAAGACCACAGCCTTCTCCCACCTGGCTTCCTCCTCGCCAGCCTCGACGCACTCATCACCCTCCGTCCACCCGACCCCTCCTCGGTGTCCCTCCTCTCCCGTCGCTGCTGGCTGGCCATGGACGCTCGCCAAGAACCCGCTTCGCCCGCCTGCGCCACCTCGGGCTTCTCCCCAACCTCGCGCTTAAGCCCCCTCGCCGCCAGGCAAGGCGCGCCCGCGTCCTTCGGCCTTGCCAATGACACGAGCGCCCTGAGCCACGCGACGCTCCGCACACCTGCCACCCGCCTCCGCATCCTCCGAGGCTGCCGCTTCGCCCTCGCGCTGAGCCGGGCTCCTCCCGCCCAGGCTCGCCGCTGCCTCTCCCGCCAGACGCCGCCGCCCCAACCACCCCGCCAGCACCGCCGCCCATGAAGCTTCCTCCAGCGCCGGCCGCCTCCGTCAGCTGCGCGCTGCCTGCTTCCGCGAAGTTCCGCCATCCGCTGCGGTGGTCAGACGTCTGGCCGCGAGCCGAGCCGCTGACCTCCGTCGCTCATCCTCGGCCTCGCTGCAGTTTGCCGCCTCCGTCCCTGCTCGTCCGCAGCCGCCCCGCTGCGACCTCTCCGGACCGCCCCTTCGAGCCCCTCCGCCGCCATGCCCTCCGACCGTCGCCTTCCGCCACCGGGCAGACCCGCGCCCATCTGCGCTGTTCGTGTGTGTTCGAGTGCCGTGGCCTCTGGAGCCAATAGATGGATGGGCAAGTTGTGCCGACCGTCTACACCCTCGACAAGGACGACAACGAGGCCAAGTAACCGCCAAGATCGCCACCCGACCAAGACCGACCTGTTTTGGGTGTGAACCGAGGACCATCGACCAAGTTCGCCTATCGCCAAGACCGCCACACGGGACGGACTGAACCCTGAGTTCCCGAAGACCGTAGAGGCAGATCCGAGATCGACGCCGACTCGATCGAACCCGATGGACCACCAGAGTCGGAACCTCATGATCTCCTTCCCGAAGCATCGACGCCAGCGACAAGATCTTCCACGAAACCCCGACGCCAAGATCTCCCTCTCGGACCCGAAGTCGTCAAGACCCTGGAGACCCCGACATCGGACGACAGGATCATCGACACGGACACACCAAGTTCTCCATCAAGGAAAACCAAGGTCGTCAACATGACCCGAAGACAGCGTATGCGACAAGAACGGCACCGGCCAGAACGAACCCGACGAGCCCCCGACACCAATCCAAGTCCAGCTTCCCGGATGCGCCAAGATCTACCCCTGTAATTCGAGAACGACCCCAGTACTCCAAGAACGTTCCCGCGAGACCGCTCAGTCGAACCCTAGACCCCGGACCCCGAACCCCGGACCCCCAAGATCGTCGATCCCCCTCTAATGTGTGAACCCTTTCCTCGAACCCTATTTCATAACATAATAGCAACTTGTTGCAAATTTAATTGTCTTGCATGCATACATTCATGTGGTTTGGGGGCCTTATGCCGATTCACATAATAATTAAATATGGGGCCCATATGCGGGCAAATCTGGTCTTATATTGGCCTCATTTAAACATGTGTAGCGAACCGGTTCCATCTGTTGCATTGCTAAACAACATTTAACTTGCGGGGGTTTTCTAAATGACTTGAACCTGCTAATTAAATGTCGGGACCCCGGTTCCACTTAATATGACCTAATTGCATCGCACCTTTTGCCATGCCATGCATCATACATGCATCATGCCGATCTTCTGCCGTGTATTAAATATTGCATCCGGTGTTCCTTCTAGTGTTTTTGCTTCTTCGCGGATAAGGCCGTTGAGTTGATGTGAGCTCCGCCCCGATCTTCGGATGAACCTTTCGGCAATGTTTTCAGGCGAGCATCTCCCCCTTTCTACCTATCTTACTTTTATAGTATTTATTCCCTCCTGTTGATCTATTGCTATCTGTGTTGCGATGCTCTAGATTCCGTACCCTTGATATCCCTTGTAGCCATATATTGCCTTGGACACATCCTATTACCTGTTGTTTGGTAGATAGTTGGACTTGCGCGTCGTAGTTGCTTGCTCAAGTGTTGATGTGTGTCGTCATATGCCACAGTTGTTGATGTATTGCCGCATGTTGATGTTGGAGATGATCATAGTTTTACTTATCGTCACTTTAATTTCTGTTTAACAACTAAAATTGAAATAAGCAGAGGCATCGGTGGGTGATAGAAAATATTTGGTTTCCGAACGCCCACTTGTGTCCCGTAAGACCCCGAGTACTTGATACCTGTTCCTTGATTTTTGCGCGCTATCCACATCCGGGAGGTATATGGGACCCCCCTGAGCCAGAGCTTGATTCATTCTTATTTCTTGGGGCCACAAACTAGTTTGAGGTGTTTTTACTATCCTGTACTTATGCCATGCTACTTTCTGTATTTAAATTGTGCGAGGAGCACACTGTACTGTTTAGGTAAGCGTAATGTTTTCGCGGTATCGACAAGCCCAGCCACACTTTCGGGTTCCCAGTCGTTTACAGCCATTGTCGCAAACCTTGAGTCCGTCTCGGAGCTTGCTTACTCCGCTATGGGATCTACTCAATGGGTGGCCTGAAATATTTCTGAATCTGTGATTGTTCACCGTGAAAGCCTCGTTGGGTTTTGATTTGGTTTTTCCGAGGTTGATCGGCGTGTGTTATTGGTGCACCCGCCGGGTAAAACTTTCTCAAAGCCGTGTCCGGATATGGACGACTTGGAGCACAAGATCTCGATCATAGACAAGCATAACTAAAGTTTATTGTTATAAATTTGACTTATAATGACTAGTAAACAGCTTCACTATAACGGAATGGCTAATAATACTGCCCACAATTGCTTGTTTGAATTGTCGCTTGCGACCATTGTACCTGACTAGTAAGTATGGCAACTACAACGGAATTGGCTGAATAAAAGTACCAACAACTGCTGGGTTTTGGGTTTATCTCATGCTATCTGTATCTGATTAGTAATTGTTGCAACTACAACGGAATGATTAACTAAAAGGGCCCACTGCTTCTTTTATCAGGACGATTATCTAAACCTGACTAGTAAAGTGCCGCAACTATAACTGAATAAGTAAAACTGCCAACTGTGTGAGTTCCTCGGTTGACTTCCTCGTTTGGTCTCGAGGGGGAAACACCAGGATGGGTTTGTTTGGTGTTAGCTTCAGGTTGGATCCGGATAGGTCTATCTTACCCCTCTCCGATGCCGCCATTGTATCGAGTCTCTATAGGTTGTTTAGTGCATCTGCTGCCGCTTGATCCACCATACCTATGTAGGCGAGGACCGAATTCTAGCCTCGCTGCATCGCCTCAGATCGACGCTCCTTCTTTTTCCTTTGCCCTTTGTCGGCACCCCTTTTGTTTAAGCAGGTTTTGAGATCGACGTCGTTAGCAGGGTTACCCTTCCGGCTTGGCCTGGGCAGGGTTATGGACGCCATTGGTTATTCTTCAGGGCTCTTAGCCCCATTTGCTTCTTGTCCGTAGTCGGACGCTCTACCGTTTTCAAGGTGATTTGGATCCTTGTATACTATACCTGTATTCTTGACTCTTTGAGTCGCCGTATATATATCTGTTCTGTGGGTCCCATCGAGGACTGTTGTGTAATGTTATTGCTTCGTTTTCCACCCGCACGAAAGTGCCTGGTGGGCACCTTTGAATCGTTTCTATGCGGGTTTGGCGAGTTTTGCTAAAACTTGCATAGGTCCGATTCTGAGGGTGTTACATATCTCCATCTCCATCCTTATACTTTTGCATCTCACAAAGTTCAACAAAGATATTGAGATGGGAAGCAGGATTATCAGAACCAACACCGGAAAATTGCTCTCTCGTCACAAGATTCAATAAAGCAGGCTTAATTTCATAAAAGGTAGCATCAGGAGCAGGAACTAATTTTTTTTGTGTTTCTGAATAAAGCAAGCAAACCAAACTAGACTAGTTTTTTTTTGGTTTTTTGTAAAGAGGCAAACAAAACCAAGCAAAAGAAACTAAGAAAACTAAAAACAAAGTAAAGAGAAAGGAAGTGAAGGACTCATCTTGTGAAGACGTCCTTAGCCTCCCCGGCAACGGCGCCAGAAAACTTGTTGATGGTTCTGACGTGGAGCACTTCGTTGGAAACCCCAAGAGCAAGGTGAGATGAGAACAGCAGCAAGTCTTCCCTCAGTAGAGACCGAGGTTATCAAACCAGAAGGAGGAAGGAAACGTCACACAGGTGTTGCAAGCAACACGGAGACCTGGACAACACAAACTCAAGACTTTGCCCCCAACGAATCAGTGAGGTTGTCAAGCTTACCGGTTTGCTGTAACAAAGGATTAAACGTACCATGTGAACGGTATTGGTTTGCAGCAAGTAAACAAGTAAAAGTGGAAGATGTATCAATGGTAAAGATTGGACCGGGGTCCATAGTTCACTATAGGTGCTCTCCTTAGATAAACAACATGGCATGAAAGGTAAACAAATTACAGCAGGGCAATTGACAGGAACCGAGCAAGGCATAACAATGCAATTACTAGTCAGAAACATCCTATGAAATTCGATTGGGCAATACAACAAGATACATAGACCGTCATCCAACTGCATCTATGACTAGAAGTCCACCTTCAGGTTATCATCCGAACCCCCTCCAGTATTAAGTTGCAAGCAACAGACAACTGCTTTAAGCAAAGTGTGTAAGATAAACAGTCCACATGTTTCATGAACAAGTGACTGTTGTTTTCTCCCTAGTGGCAACAACACATCTACAACCGAAGATATTATTGTCACTTCCCTTGGAAACTAGAGGGATGAACCCACTATCGAGCATAAATACCCCCTCTTGGAATCACTAGCAACTACTTGGCCAAGATAGCTAGTAAAAACAGAAAGCATGCAAGATCACAAACAACACAAACATGATATAATCATAAAGATAAAACCATTAATCAAACCAATATAATAATCTCAATATCCATCGGATCCCTACAAAGACAACATGCATGATTACAAATAGATTAGATCTTGATCATGAACGGAGCTCACAAGATCTACACATGAAAGCACAAAGGAGGAGATACAACCATCTAGCTACTACATGGACCCATAGTCCAAGATGGAACTACTCACGCATCATACCGGAGAGAAGGCCTCCGGGATGATCTCCCCTCTGACAGGGTGCCGGGAAGAACTTCAGATGCCCCCGATCTAGGGATGATGGTGGCGATGGCTACAGACGGTTTCGTGGAGATTTGATCGGGTGCTTAGGGTTTATGCATCGGGGGCTTCTTATAGGAAAAAGGGGAGGCCGAGGTGGCGGCCAGGGGCCCCACACCCCTCCCAGGCACGGGGCAGGGCCCACCCACACCTAGGGTGGGTCTGGACCCCCTGGTCGGCCTCTCCGGCTCCCCTCTGGACTTCTTGTTCCCCACGGAAAGTAATTTACTTTGACGTTTGTCCCGTCCAATTTCGAGAATATTTCTTTACTAACTTTTATGAAACAAAAAAACAGCAGAAAACAGGCATCTGACACTGTTGCAACTTGTTAGTAGGTTAGTACCAGAAAACATGTAAAAAGCACCTCAAAGTGTAGACAAGCAAAGCAAAGTAGATACTAAACAAGCATGGATCATAAAAAAATATAGATATATTTCCGAAGTATCAATTGCGAGTAGATATTGAGGCCACGTACTGTTAGGAACGACAACACCTCATACATGGAGATGTTGGGCAAGGTTGGAGGAGATGAGGATCAATCGTGAAGAAGGACAAAGCAATGAAGCAACTATTGGCCGAAGAGAGAAAGATCATGATGATGAACACAAAGTACATGAATGAGCAACAAATGGAGTGGTGGAAGGAGGCCTCGGCTGAGATCATGGAGAGACGAAGACTAGCTCGTGAAGAGGCAAGTGGTGGTGGCTCGGTTTGATGCCGGCGGTGAGACAAGATGGTGAACTATGAACTATTTGCTATGATTGTGTCATTTGATGTCAGCACTATAAACTACACATGAGTTGTTTGCATTTGATTGTGTCATTTATTTGATCATATGCACATTCTTGAATAAACCCTGTCTTTACGGGTTTGAAAGCCGCTGGCGCAGAACAGAGCCCGTAAACCAAAACTGTAAATATTCTGTTTTATAATTTTGGTTTACAGGCTCTGTTCTGCGCCAGCCATTTTTCGACCCGTAAACACGAGTTCGGTGAATTAAACTCCAGTTTTTCAGTTCGTGTTTTTACGGGCTCTGCTAGAGATGCTCTCAGTGTCCCATCTCCTCACCTTCAGTAGGGGACCGGACAAGGCGAGTATCTCTGTTGTTGGGTCGATTGTAGAAGGTGTGTTATAGGAGATATGAGTCCCCCGACAAAGGTGTAATGTCCGGCGAGCTCAACCATCGAGCTAGACAAACACAATCGATCATAGAGACACCCAGATTCAGGTCCACATTGAACGGATTCATACGTCCTGCAACTAGCTATTATTTGTTTATCACAAGTTTATAATGGGTAGTTTTGTATTGGCCATCGGACTCATTTTCTATATGATTGATGCATTTTTGGGAATGTATCCTTGAAAAAAATTGAAGATTTTATAACTAAAACTGGTCATGTGAGGCAGACTGCCGAAAGATGTTCCAAACATTTGTGGCACAGTGTGAGTGTGCAACACTTATTTATCCGTTGTACTGAAGCTTGCATAGCTGGAACGGAATTACTGGCGCCCTACGCCGACAGAAGCTGCTCACGGCGAGCCTTGTTGAGCGCCAGGAGCTTGTCTCTAGGGGGCAGGGTCTCCTTCACCACGTCGACGGCGAGGATCCGGTCGAACCATGCCTTAAGCACAGGAAGCTCCTCATCGGTGACGACCTTGGCGCCGGACACCTCCTCGATGATCGGCAGCCAGTACGCGTACCACCCGACGACGACGTCGAGGTACCCGAAGTCGTCGCCCCCGAAGAACTTCTTCCCCTCCAGGGCCTTCTCCAGAGTCTTGAGGCACTGCTGGGCCTCGTGCACCACCTTGGTCTGCGCCTCGCCGGTCGCCGTGAACACCGGGTAGATGGCGGCATTGCACTAGACAATCCCAGCCCAATCCTGACATTAGAGCAAATATCGTGTCTACTGCTAGAAATGCATCAGTGGCTTTACAGGACAGAGCATTGCGTACCTTCTCGTCGGCATACTTGGCCCAGAACCTGGCCTGAGCTCGCTCGTAGGGGTCCGACGGCATGATGGGGTAGCCGTCCTTCCACACCTCGTCGATGTACTCGACGATGATGGCGGACTCGGCGATCGGCTCGCCGTCGTGGACAAGCACCGGAACCTTCTTGGTCACCGGGTTGTGGCGGAGCAGAGCGTCGCTCTTGTTGGCGAGGTCCTCGTCGACGTACTCGTAGACGACGCCCTTCAGCCGGAGCGCCCACTCTACCCGGATGACCATCGGGCTCGCCCACATGCCGAACACCTTCACGCCCTTCTCAGCCATCCTTGGAGCTTCGTGCTGCTGCGTGCTGACTGCTGATGGTGATGCAAGAGACCAGGAGGGGTTGATGCCGCTTAAAGAAGGCCCAGATCTGGGTTGCCGGGTCGTTTTTGGCTACCAAGGAGTCAACTCTCTCTACTCAAAATAGTGCAGAGATATTTCTCTCTAAGTTATCACAGTGAGGTCATGTGGATGTGGATCAACACATAAACTACACGATATCCCATCTTCCCAAATAGTTTGGTAAATGTGTGGTCTGAAGTCTGCGCACGTGAAGAGCAAAAAGATTTTGCCCGAGACAGTTGAATTAGTAAATTCTGCAAACAAAAATTGAGGCGAACTCTGCAATTAAGAGAAGAAAAGATAAGGATAATAGAAAGTTGCATATTGCAGGACTCCAAACATAATCAAGTCAGCAGTGGAGCATACAAATGGTGTGTGCCCACGCTCTCTGAACCCAGATTTTAATACAGACAAACACTATAGCTTCTAATCTTTGGGGTAGAACTAGTCTCTAGGAGTGGTGTATGCCCACGCTCTCTGAACCTTGTGTTTTATATCATCGAGAAGTTCAGATTGAGTCTGAATGTCCTCCCAAGTCCAATTCAGACTGCGGGGCAGGGGGTGTTGTTGAACTGCATTGTATAGACACACACTTAAGCCTTATTTCTTTAACTACAGGAAACGATCCATGAAAGAATATAAAGAAATGTGGCATGGTCCTTACAGGATTTATATGTAGTTGTTGATGTTGGAGACGGTGGTGATGATGTTGGAGAGGGTGGAGATGCAACCGGGGTGACTCCAGCAGCGTTTCCCCTCCAGTCTTTGCCTCTGTTTCGTGTTCATGTGTTTGTGCGCCACCTCTTTTCGAGATCACGAAAGGGGGAATATATATGGTCGGTGTTAGGTCAAGACAAAGAGAATAGCGAGAAGATGAACGACATCAGAGTCCAGTTGCTCCTCTCCATTTTGATAAAAAAACTTCAGTAAAAAACTCAGGTCCGTTTGACTTCACGAAGGTCCTTGAAAGTCAAAAACATATAAAAGTAGGGTTTTCCTATCTTGCAAAGTTATAACCCAAATAAAGAGATCTTTAGAAAAATCTCCAAAATCAATGTAATTCAAGATAGTAACAATGGATATGATGAAAATATATTGTAATATAAATAATAAACTATAAAGTTCATGTATGCATTTTAGGTGCATCAACATCCCAGAAGCTTATGCTCGTCCTCGAGAATAAATGTGATAAAACTAACATGGGCTTTTTAGTTTGTTGTCAATAGATACAAAGACATACAAATAATGATCATTGTTACTCAAAGTATGACAATTCATTGATAGCTCATTTCTAAAAAAAGTAAATAATAGCAAGAAAACATCATATAAAGTGAAACATAGATAAACTTCAAGTATGCATAAGAATAAACAAATCTTGCACTATAGTAAATGAAAAAGTATTGTGGACAACAAAGCAAACTATTTTGCAATTGAAAGTGCAATTGTGAATTGTTCCCATCTTGTTCTTAGAATAGAGATATTTTTGTTTTGAACTAAACAAAAGTAGAAAGTAAGAGTAAAACACTTTTAAAGAAGTGTATAACTCATGTCAACGTTTTATTGCACATATTTGTTCCATTGTCCCTACATAAGCATATCTAATGAAAGCAAAGTTAATGTAAGTGTTAATATTTAGTATATCATTGACATAAAAGTTGACTTGTCGCATGTCCCCAACCATGATTATTTGCACCTTATGCCCTCCTATTCATGCCTCTCCTCACATTTGATCACTATGGTGTCAATGAAATAAACATTGATGTATCTCTTTTCCCCTTTGTATGAGTATTCACACCACAAGTTTCCACTGATGACTATCCACACTATAATCACAAAGACAATCAACTAGGGGTGTTCCTCAATTAATAGTTTTTCGCCATTTGCATAGCTTTTGCTTTAGTTGAGGCCCTGGTCGAAAATGTCCATCATGAAAACATGGCTTAGGTTGATGTACCAATGCTCATTTCTCTTTACTCACAAATGCAAGCTTCTTTAAAGTTAGTTAGGCACCGCTAGATAACCATAATCAAATAACAACATATCAACCATATGGGACTAAGTTGAGAATGTCTACCATAAGCTTGGTTTTAAATCCTCAACTACTATGTCAAGTAAACAATAATAATATTTCCATTTAAAATTTCAAAGTTAATTAATTAAACATTTGCGGCATGTAAAGTTCATGGATTAACCCCACATCTTACTTTTTCATGAGCCATGAGCATATACAAATATGAAGATCTTTAAAATTAAAAGGTAGCACATGTAAAATAAATTTTGAATAGCATGCATGCTACATATAGGTAGGCATGGTGGAATCTACTGGCTATAACTTGGCTCAAATGTTTTTGGATGTACAAGATTTTGCTTGGATTTTTTTAAGAAAGTCTAGCAAAAAGGGAGAAAATGACCACTAAAAGTATGCAATAGTGTCCATAGTACTACACATTTTGTATGATGAAATATAAAACTATAATTAAACATACATGAGGTAACTAAAAGCTCGTACTGTTGGAGATATGACCAAGAGGAAATAATCAAGTGGTTATTATCATATCTTCAGATTTATGATAAATGTTTACATGCCATGCTATAATTGTATTAATAGGAAACAGTAATACTTGTGTGATTTGTAAACATAAAAGAGTCCCTAGCAAAGCCTCTTGTTAAAATAGCTTGTTGGTTAATATATGATCATGTTTTCCTGATCATGAACATTGAGATGTTATTAACAACAAGGTCATATCATTAGTAGAATGATGTGATGGACATACTCCTATAGTTAAAGCGTAGCATAAGATCAAGTCATTTAAATAGTTCACTTGTTATAAGCTTTCAAATACATAGTAACATAAATCCTTCGACCATGAGATCATGTTAATCACCATCACCGGATGGATGCTTTGATGACATCAAACATCACTTCGTAACTGGATGGTTATAAAGGTGTCATTGAGTATTTGGAAAGTATGTGTTGAGGCACATGGATCAAGAGTGGGATTTGTCCATCCATATGACGGATAGATATACTCTGGGCCCTCTTGGTGGAATGTCATCCAATTATCTTGCAAGCATGTGACTGGCTCACAAGGGATCACATATCACAAGAACAAGTAAAGAGTACTTATCGATAACGAGGTTGAACTAGGTATGCAGATATACCGACGATCAAACCATGGAGCGATGCCATTGACCTTGACGCCACGCCGGTGATGATGGAGATCATGTTCGTGCTTGAAGATGGAGATCAGAAGCACAAGATGAAATGCCATATCATTTCACATATTATGAATTGCATGTGATGTTAATCATGTTTATGCATCTTGTATTGCTTAGATCGTGACGGTAACATTATAAGATGACCCCTCTCACAAAATAGCAAGTAATAAAGTGTTCGTCCTTAGTTAGCACCGTTACCAAGACTCGTTGTTTAGAAGCACCACGTGATGATCAGGTGTACTAGATTCAATGTGTGCATACAATGGGAGCAAGCCAGATTTTCTCATGCAGAAACTAAGGTTAATCTTTACGAGCCTAGCATGTATAGACATGGTCTCAGAACACGGAATACCGAAAGGTAAAGCATGATCCATATAGATGATATGATGAACATGATGATTGTTCGCCTTTGAAACTACATCATGTCTCGTGATGATCGGACTTGGTGTAGTGGATTTGGTTAGTGTGATCACTAAAATAATGTGAGGGATATTGTTTTGAGTGGGAGTCCAATAGTAATATGATTAAAAGTTTAAATTAAATCAAAGTGAATTTGCATAGTTGTTGTAGTCATTGGCATCTTTTTACCACCTTATGCTTAGTTATAATTGAGATAATAGAACTATAGAATTCTGGTTAATTACTTTACGAACTGGTATCGTATTGTTTTGAAGTGTTAATCTAAAGTTTAAAAGTCATATTGAAAACTTTCAGTAAGTTCTGGTTACTCTGTGAAGTTTAATAATTGGTATTAAATCAAGGGTAACAATTCCAGTGTGAGTATATAAGTATCATGTTTTGTCTCCCTGATTCTTGATTTTTTCAATATTAAGGTAATCTAGGAGCTGAAAGAGTTTTCTAGAAACCATCATGTGTGGAAAATATTGCGATATCTAAAACAAAGTTTTGGTTGCAACATGATAAAGTATAATATGGCAATATTTATGTTCTCATATTATATGAGAATTTACAAAAGGATGGAGACACTAGTTGTCCTAATCCTCCAAAAGGTTTTGGAGAGTAACATTATGCTCGTGATTCACTATTATAAGCTAAAGTAGCTTGATAATGAATAGTTCCATGATAAGGATGAATATTTGATGTAGGTAAAATGTTTATTACACTAAAATATTACTAAAGAATGTAATTTGAAAGAACACCAAGCATTTGATGATGGTGATCTACTTCAAAGTGCAAGTCCAAAGACACTGGTATTTAACCATACACGCTTTGGACTATGTATCATGAGTATGGCGCCACTATTGATGTTGATAGATTCTTTTGAAAGGAGAAAGAAATACTGAAAGAGAAATCTGAAGAAATATTTGGCAGAAGAGAAAAGACTAGAATTGTTCAGCTTAGGCATATAGAAGATATACATGTTATGTCTATATTCTTTGCTTGTTAAACAATGTGGTTCTTAAGTATTGGATACTGAATTTGTTGGTGTGAATCGTCATATGAAACAACACAATTCATGAACCGCAATGGCCTAAGTAACTAGAAAGAGAATATGTGATGATGTTAATCGAGAACAAATAAAGTGTTGATATGTTTCTCGTTGACATCAAAGCTTAACTTCAAGATTTGTTTTTATCAGGTATTATGAGAACAAAAGGTTGTTCAAATAATTACCATGTTCCATAAAAGATGGATGATATACAAGTCTAGTTGGAGAAATCACATCCATAAAACTAATGCTAAAATGTTGAAAGACAATTGGTTGAAAGATCACTTAAGAAGTGACATCGCCGTTTAAATTATATTGGAAAGAAAACATGAAGAAACTCCATGTGGATAGAATTTTGGAGTCTTTTGATTTCGATCAAATGATGCTTGTGAAATTTTCCTAGAGATAATTAAAACTCCGTTCATAGGCCAAAAGTGAACGAAAGACTAGCTTATTGGAACTTGTACATATAGATGTATGAACCCCATTATGTGTAGTCAAGAGCGATGGATTGCAACTTCATATGCTTCCTCCGAAAATTTGAGTGAATATAAGAATATTTACTTAATAAGGATGTGTTGGAGATATGCCCAAGAGGCAATAATAAAGTGGTTATTATCATATCTTCATGCTTATGATAAATTTTTACATACCATGCTATAATTGTATTAACCAGAAACATTAATACTTGTGTGATTTGTAAACATTAAAGAGTCCCTAGTAAAGCCTCCTGTTAAACTAGCTTGTTGGTTAATATATGATCATGGTTTCCTGATCATGAACATAGAGATGTTATTAACAACAGGGTCATATCATTAGGAGAATGATGTGATGGACATACTCCTATAGTTAAGCGTAGCATAAAGATCAAGTCATTTAATATAGTTCGTTTGATATAAGCTTTCTGATACATGGTAACCCAATTCCTTCGACCATGAGATCATGCTAATTACCACCACCAGAAGGATGATTTGATGACATCAAACACCACACCGTAACTGGGTGGCTATAAAGGTGGCATTGAGTGTTCAGAAAGTATGTATTGAGGCACATGGAAAAAGAGTGGGATTTGTCCATCCATATGACAGATAGATATACTTTGGGCCCTCTCGGTGGAATGTCATCCAATTAGCTTGCAAGCATATGAATGGCTCACAAGGGATCACATATCACGAGAACGAGAAAAGAGTACTTATTGGTAACGAGGTTGAACTAGGTATGCAGATATACCGATGATCAGACCTTGGATAAGTAAAGTATCGCGAGACAAAGGGAAATTGGTATCGTATGTAAATGGCTCATTCGATCACGAAGTAATCGTAGAAATATGTGGGAGACATATGAATTTCCAGATTCCTCTATTGGTTATTGATCGGAGAAGAGTCTCGATCATGTCTGCATAATTCACGAACCGTAGGAAGACACACTTAAGGATTCGATGTTGTTTAGTAGATATGGGATGTGAGTAAAGAGACCGAATGTTGTTTGGAGTCTCGGATGGGATCCGGGATATCACGAGGAGATCTGGAATGGTCCGGAGAATAAGATTCATATAAGGAAAGTCCAATTCCGGAGTCCGGGAATGGTTATGGTGTTTTCACCGGAATGTTCTAGAAGGGTCTAGAAGATTCGCCATTCCGAAAGGGTAAGGGTACATGGTTGCATCATGTCCTAGGTCACTTGGCTGGACACTTGGAAGAGATAAATCAAACTCTAATTTGAAAGTCAAAAGGGCAGTTTGAAGAAGTCAAACTGGGACAATATTTCCAAGTGGAGGGAGAGAAGGATTTCTACCTAGGGAAGGAATCCTCCCTCTCCCTTGGGCCGCCCACATAAAGTGAAGTTGGGGGAGGACTCCCTCCCTATTAGCGCCTCCCCACCTATAAAAGGAGGGGTAGGGCTCCCCCTTGCCTACACAAGAAACCCTAGGTTGTTGCCGCCTCCCTCTCTAGTTGCGGCCAAACTAGATCTCCTCTAAAGCTCTACCAACTAGCTAAACCCTAATTGCTAGCTACCTCTAAACCTCGGCCTCTACACCCTAGATCGTCGGGGCTCCCTCTACTCCACCATACCCGCTCCGGCTTAGGCGAAGCCCTGCGGGATCTCCCCTCTACTTCCGACACCACGTCGTTGTGCTGCCGGAATCGTGAGGAGAGAGCTACAACCTCCGTTGCCTGCTGGAACAAGGGAGAGGAAGGTATTCATCGAGTACCGTACATGTGACCGATCAAGGAGCACCGCCGAACGCTGGCACCGTAAGGATCGCTCACGCGATCTTGAGACCGGCAAGTGAACGACTACATCACCCACGAGAATCTGCTCTCGTTAACCGCTTTGGATCTTCGAGGGTTAGTACTCTATCAACTTGTTGCACCGACCTAGTAGATAGATCTTGGCTTGATCATAGATTAGATCTTGATTGTGTGTTCATGCGGTACAATTTTTTTGTTTTCCATGCTACGAATCCCTATAGGATGAAGTGTGAAACATTTGAAAATGTTCGAAGACTTTCAAGAATTTATGATAGGATCATAAAGGAAGATTTTGAGTTACAAGTTTAGCAAAACACCTAAGATTTGAGGAATCGTTCCATGGATTTGCGTTTCCCGAAACACCATATGAGTATGGAGTGTTCGAGACATGTAATGAAGCCTTGTTTGACATGGTAAGATCAAAGGTGTCATTTATAAAACTGCCATTATATTATAAAGATTAAATCTTTAAGGACTACCGCTTTTACACTGAAAATAGCTCCATCATGATCCGTTGAAATGACACCATATAAAGGTATGGTTTGGGATAAAACCCAAGATGTCATATCTTAAACTTTGGTATGATAGCATAAGTAAGATGTTTACAACCAAAGTTGGATGAGCGTGTCTTTGTAGGTTATTTCAAATAACTATTGAGTATTCCTCCATAACACCGGAGACAAAAGTGTTTGTCGCTTAGAACGTCAAGTTTCTTTGAGAAGAATTTTTTCATGAAAAGTTAAGTGTGAGGACAATAGAACTTTGATAAGGTTAAAAGAACCTTAGCCAGATTATCTAAGTTGCGCAGCACCGGAAAGCGTTCCGGAGGCGGCAACGATGCTCATGGCTCACGTGCCTCAAAGGTTGTGGTCACAAAGGTCTAAGTTCCTATTGAACTAAGTAGGTCAGGCAAATGATCAAATACCAAGATCTGAGAGTAAATCATTATTGTTTGACAATGATGAATCGACTATATGCAAATAAGCGATGATGGGCCCTAACTCCGTCATATGGATTGAAGCCATAGAATCCGTGATAGTTCCATACATGAGAAATCAAGATTTGAACTTGGAAGACCCTCTGGAAAGGTGTAAAAAACCTCACAATCGTATTTGGATCTATAAAGAAATAGACATGGATGTTTTCACATCTATGAAATAGTTGCCATATTGCAGTCAGGGCTGAAACGCCCGCTAAGTATACCCTGCACGGCCTCGACCACCGATGGGGATACGCCACCGGGGTATACTTAGCGGACGCTTCCGATCGGCCCTGTGGTCTGCGAGTGGGCCTGCAGAATCGGCAGTGGATTGAAGCCCAAAGAAGGTACCGAGCGATCGAAGTCAAGGCCCAAAGTAGTAGATAGGCCCATGGATTGGGTTAAACGACCATCAAGTCAGAATCAATCGTTGGGATATGTAAACCCTAGGAGGTGAGCCTATATAAACCTCCCTATGGGGGTAGAGACACGCCTCACACCTAAGCGACTCACCGCCAGCCGCCGAGCTCGCCCATTGTAACACCTCCCTAATACAATCTAGCAGAGTAGGTCTTTACTCCGGGGCCGAACTGGTAAACCCTGTGTCTTTGCCCTCATCTCGCACCGCAGATGGCTGGCCGCCCTTGCCCCTCGTTCTACTACTCGCTGCCGATTGCAGCGTCTGCCGTGACCATTCCCACGACAGAAGGTATACCCAATAGTTTCCTTCGGGTATCCTATGAAGACGCATTTTTCTTCTTTGGGTTCAAGCTTGTCGGGCTATAACTTCTTTACATAAGCTTCACAACCCCAAACTTTTAGGAACGACAATTTAGGTTTCTTCCCAAACCATAATTCATACGGTGTCGTTTCAACGGATTTAGATGGTGCCCTATTTAAAGTGAATGCGGCTGTTTCTAATGCATAACCCCAAAACGATAGCGATAAATCTGTAAGTGACATCATAGAATGAACCATATCTAAGAGAGTTTGATTACGACGTTAGGACACACCATTACATTGTGGTGTTCCCGACGGTGTCAATTCTGAAAGTATTCCGCATTTCTTCAAATGCTCGCCAAACTCATAACTTTGATATTCACCTCCACGATCAGATCGTAGAAATTTAATCTTATTGTTATTTTGATTCTCTACCTCACTTTGAAATTCCTTAAACTTCTCAAAAGTTTCAGACTTATGTTTTCATGAAATAGATATACCCATATCTACTCAAGTCATCCGTGAAGGTAAGAACATAGCGGTAACCACCGCGCAATGCTACACTCATTGGACCACACACATCAGTATGTATGATTTCCAATAAGTCTGTAGCTCGCTCCATCATACCAGAAAATGGAGTCTTAGTCACTTTACCCATCAGACATGCTTCGCATCTTTCTAGTGATTCGAAATCAAGTGATTCAAGAAGTCCGTTGGAATGGAGTTTCTTCATACGCTTCACTCCAATATGACCAAGACGACAGTGCCACATATAGGTCGAGTTATCACTCAATTTCAAACGCTTAGCTTCAATGTTATTAATGTGTGTATTACTACAATCGAGATTCAATAAGAATAGACCATCTATCAAAGGTGCATGTGCATAAAACATATTAATCATATAAATCGAACAACCATTATTCTCAGACTTAAACAAGTAACCGTCTCGCAATAAACATGATCCAGATATAATGTTCATGCTCCACGCAGGCACCAAATAACAATTATTTAAGCATAAAACTAATCCCGATGGTACATAAAGGGGTAGCGTGCCGACCGCTATCACATCAACCTTTGATCCATTTCCAACACGCATCGTCACCTAGTTCTTCGCTAGTTTCCGTTTATTCTGCAGCACATGTTTCAAGTTACAAATATGAGCAACCGAACCAGTATCAAATACCCAGGCACTACTACGAGTACTAGTGAGATACACATCAATAACATGTATATCGGATATACCTTTCTTCTTGATGTTGCCGTTCTTCAAATCCGCCAAGTACTTAGGGCAATTCCGCTTCTAGTGACCCTCTCCCTTGCAGTAAAAGCACTCAGTATCAGCCTTAGGCCCAGCCTTGGTCTTCTTCGCCGGCGCGGTATCTTTCTTACCGCCCTTCTTGAAGTTTCCCTTTTTCTTAGACTTTCCTTGTTTCTTGAATTTGGTGGTATTATTGACCAACAACACTTGGTGCTCTTTCTTGATCTCCACTTCTGCAGACTTCAACATGGATAAGAGTTCGGGCAACGACTTGTCCATGTTTTGCATATTGTAATTCATCACAAAGTTCTTGTAACTTGGTGGTAGTGATTGGAGGACACGGTGAATCCCCAAAGCATTAGGCATCACTATACCTAAGCTTTGAAGCTTCCTTGCGTGCCTAGACATCTTAATCACGTGCTCACTGACGGAGCTACCCTCTTCCATCTTGTAGTTAAAGAACTTTTCAGAAGCCTCATAACTTTCAACTACCGCGTGAGCCTCACATATCATTTTGAGTTCACGGACAATATCATGTGGGTCATGGTTCTCAAACCTTTTCTGAAGCTCCGATTCCAAACCATACAAGATAGCACACTGAACTGTGGAGTATTGATTCTTCCGAGCGAGCAAAAACATTCTTTACCTCATCGGTAGCATCAGCTGCAGGCGGGTCACCTAGCGCTGCATCCATCACATAGGTAAAATTACCAGCATTGAGGATAATCCTCAAATTGAGGAACCAATCCACGAAGTTGCTTCCATTGTTTTTCAACTTTTATTTCTCTAGGAACGCATTAAAATTGATGGTATGGGCCGCCATTGATCTACAACATATTTGCAATAGTTTAGACTAAGTTTATGACAAATTGAGTTCTAATTAATAGTTAAACTAATCTAGGTGAACTCCCACTCAAAACAATATCCCTGACATTGTTTTAGTGATCACACGAACCAAGTCCACCACATCAAAACCGATCATCACGAGAGTTGATATATCTTCAATGGCGAACAATCAACATATTCATCATATCTACTAGATGACTCATGCTTTACCTTTCGGTGATCCGTGTTCCGAGACCATTTCTGTACATGCTAGGCTCATCAAGATCAAACCTTAGCTTCCGCATGAGCAAATCTGGCTTGCTCACGTTGTATATACTCGCAGAATCTAACACACCCGATCATCACGTGGTGCTTAAAAACAACGAGCTTTAGCAACGGTGCTTACTAAGGATGAACACTTTAAGACTTGAAATTTTGTGCTTGAGGGATCATCTTACAATGCTACCGTCGTGAACTAAGCAATACAGTATGCATAAAAGGATTAACATCACATGCAATTCATAATTTGTGATTTGATATGGCCTTTCTTCTTGTGCTTCCGATCTCCATCTTCAAGCACGAACATGATCTCCATCATCACCGGTGTGGCGTCAAGGTCAATGGCGCCGCTTCATGGTTGTCGTCCACCAGCACCAACTATTACAACTACTTTGAATATACATGCAGGTCTTAACGGAATTTAAAAGACAACCATATGGCTCCTGCCGGTTGCCAACTTACAATAAGGATCATTGCATACATCATATATAATCACAATCATTGCCATATCACATCACAGCACACCCCTGCAAAACAAAGTTAGACGCCTCTAATTTTCTTTGCATATTTTACGTGGTTTGGGCTTTCAATAAGTGTCGTTCTAACTTACGAACAAGAACCACAACGTTGATGTTTGAACAATCAAGTGCCCGTTGTAAATTGAATCTATACTATGATGGGAGAGACAGACACCCGCAAAGCCACTTATGCAATACAATTTGCATGTTAAGCGTGGAGCAAGTCGCATGAACGATGTCATGTAAGGTTAGCCCGGGCCGCTTCATCCCATCATACCGCAAGATGCAAAGTACACAAAAAGCGATTGATAATAAAAGAACCACCACCCACAATGACCATTGTGTTCTACTGGTGCAATAGATCTACATATAGACATGGCTCTGATACCACTCTAGAGGTTCGTAGCATGGAAAACAAAAAAAATCTACCGCATGCACACAAACAAACCAAGATCTATCTACTAGATTGTAGCAACGAGTCGATAAAATCACTTACCCTCGAAGATTCCAAAGCGGTTAACGAGAGCAGATTATCGTGGGTGATGTAGCCGTACACTTGCCGATCTCAACATCGCGTAGATGATCCTTCCGGCGCTGCATTCTGGCAGCGCTTCCGCAGTCGGTCACACTTTCGGTACTCGATGAAGACCTTCCTATCCCTTGTTCCAGCAGGCAGCGGAGGTTGTAGTTCTCCCCTCGTGATTCCGGCAGCACGACGGCGTGGTGTTGAAAGTAGATGGAAGATCCCGCAGGGCTTCGCCTAAGCCGGTGCGAGTTATGGTGGATCTAGGGTTTCTCGGTGATCTAGGGTTTAGAAGACCGGGAGGAGGAGGAGGTGTCGGCGACGGCTAGGGCGGCGGCGACAAACCGGCGGCGGCGCGGCGGCGGGACAGCGGCGGCGGCGATGCAAGGGTAGAGGGGCTAGGGCTTGGTGTTTTGGGGCAGCCCTCCCCCTCTATTTATGAGAGGGGGGCAGCCTTGGAAGGGGTGAGTTTGAATCCACTTCCAAACCCAAGTTGAAAGGACTCTTTCCTACTTCCACTAGGAAACCATTGTTCCAGTTTGACTTCTCAAACCTCCTGTTTGACTTTCAATTTAGAGCTTTAATTCTGTAGAGGGAGTGTCCCAACCTTTAAACAATATAAGGTGGAGTCCCCTGTGTTTACAATGCTAGTCCCTGGATCAATAGCTAGCATCCACAGTTAAGATGTAATATCAAGAAACAAAGGTCATAATACAACTTTATAACCAGGAATAACATAATTTTATTACATCTTACATAGCTCATTTGGCTATTACATTACATTGCAGCAGAAATCTATAAGCATAGGGTCCTTCATCTTCAAGTGCCACAGGCAGACATGTTGGTTGTATACTTTGTAATCCTAATCAACACACTTCACTAAAACAATCAAACCTGCAACATAACAAGTTACATCCACAAGGGTCAATACATTTGAATTGTATTGGCAAGTGATACTATGGTAGTATGGTGGAGTCTATCATCTATATGCATTTGGCTAAGTGGAGTTGAGTCTTGCATTGCTCAAAATAGATTTTTCCTTAACATTTGAAACACTAAATTTTTGCTTGACAAAAACATTTTTCTCAATCAAAAATTGAAGAATCCTTTAACCCTTGTTCAAACCACAAGTTTTTATCTTAGAAATTTGAATGATGAGATTCTTGATTGCTTCCATGTCTTGATGCTCAAATTGTCCTTTACCAGGGACATGGCTAAGTACTTAGATTTTACACTCTGCAGAGGTGGTGCACTTTCCCCACAAGACTTGGTTTCCCAAGACAAGATCTTTCAGAAGCCTTCCCTTAGACCAAAATGGACGCGCTCCAACCTATCAAACTCTACCACCCACTGTCCATATGGATAAGTTCTTGCAACCTATATGATCCAGGCAGAGCCCATAATGCCAAGTGGCTGCACTTGAAGCTTCTCAACATTTGACATCTCAAATCTCTTTGTTCCTGGGTGGCCATCCACAAGTGAGATATACAAGGTAAACCATAGACATGGGCCTTGTGAACCACTCAACCAAAAACCACCAAGCAATTACCATTCCACCCAGGTGATTCATTAACTTAGTTGTTTTATTAAACAAAAACACAAGTCCTCAGACTTAGGAATTTTTCATAGTATGGATATATATATTCCACCCTTGTTTTCTATTAGCTAAGCTAAGCATGATAGTAGTAGGTATCTTGACTTAGGAATTTCTACTAAGGTTTCTTCTACTAGGCTTTCCTATAGCAAGGTTTATACTTAGCAAAAAAATCCATGCAAGTTTTACTTAGAGAAAATCACTAATGCATAGTGAAAGTAATGGGACAAAAGTATGAAGCATCACTTGACTTTTTGGTAGAGGGTATAAGTTCACTCCTTGTCCTTGCAACAATCACACTCTTCAAGTCACTACAAATCAATCAAGCAAGGCACATACTCAATCTACCAATCAAGCAAAACAACACATAAAATGACAAAGTCAAAGTAATGCATGCATGCATGCCAAGCTTTGTTTTACTTGAAAAAGTGGTTCCTAATGGGTCATAAACATTTGAAAACACCTAATGGTCATTTTATAAAGTGGCAAAGTCATTTGCAAAAAGGTTTCACTTTATAAACCATTTTCAAAACAAGGTATCATTTTATGTGGTGTAGAAATATTTTTACTAAGGCATTAATCTCCAAGGTTCACCAAATATGTTTTCAAACCACAAAACTTGATGTTTGGGTCAGAGAGTTTAAAACAAAACATTTTCCAAAGGTTTTCTCCCAAAACCATTTTTAACAAATAAACCACATTTCTATTTGACTAGAAATGGTTTTAAATCAAAGAATCATTATTTTGTTTCACCAAATTAATTTTTGAATCCACAAAGTGTTTCCTAATGTTAGTAGGTTCAAATCACACCATTTTCCAAATATTTTATCCCCAAATTCATTTTTAAACAATTTTCACATCCTTAACAAGCATACAAAAGTTTCTGCAAAAACAACCATTTTTCCAGAAGCATTTTACTAAACAAAAGGCATGGTTGGCTAGGGCTTGTTCCACTGCCAATGATATAAAGTTTGTAATTTTTGGACGTGTGGATCAAAAGTTGTGCAATTTACAAAATTGGAAATCTAATAGATCAAATCTGTCTTTTAAATCAACTACAGGCCACGTGTAATGTTTCTATTGGTCCATACCGGTTCAGTGTGGATAGCTGGTGTGGGCCGCACGATTTACATAAAATGAACGGTGCAGATTCATCAAGGCTCGAGCTAGGATGGAGGCTTGGCTCACTGCGCGTGGCTCGGCTAGGCTCGGCTAGATCTAATCGTGTCCGTCGAAGTAAGATCGAAGGGTAAGGAACAGAGGGTGCTGGCTCACCTGGTGGCTCTGGTCACCGGCGATGGTGAGGACGGCGGCGACGCTCGGGATGTGTAAGAAGGCGACGTTCTGGTGGTTCCCGAAGACGGTGGAGACGGAGACGATGCACAAAAGTTCTGGGCAAAGCCATTGTCGTTGGAGCAGTGGAGGTTTGCTTCCTGGAGTGGTTCCTAGGGGTGGACGGAGTCGTGCTTGCGGCGACGCTTGCAGATGATGTCAATGTCGAATGCCTGGGGATCAAGAAACCAAACCAAGGAGTCAGGAAGGTGCGCGTAAGAATACTAGGGAGATTCAACAGAAAATTGGAGGTGCGGGTGTGTTCTTTTCACCGGAATTTGGCTCTGGAACTCGTCGGAGCCAGCGAGACGTTGAGCTCAAATTCGAGGTGCTCAGTGGCTCATGAGCGGTGGTTGTTGAGGGGAAATGAGGAGGAGTCAGAGGGGATTAAGAGGGACTTGATGGTTTTGGTGATTAAGATCGCATTAGAGCGAATTTAAGCCGAGAATCACTCACTGGCAACGGGCGCGCGAGTTTGATGACGACGTGGTGGCTAGGTGGGTCCTGGCTGTCTGTCAGAGAGGGTGCGTGAGTGTGGGGTCCAGTCGTCATCCTATGTGCGGGTAAGTTCCTGAGTGAGAAAATAACGTTTCGCCGGGGAGAGAGGTGGGCTGCTGGGCTGGGATGGGCTTTTGTTGGGCTGGGTCGTTTTGCTCTATTTTTTTCTGTCTGATTGATTTATCCTTTTCTATTTCTATTTACTGATTTGAAATTCAATTCATAATTCAAACAACAAAACAAACATTCAAACAATTCAAACAATCACCACACTTGTAATTGAATTTGGTTCTGTTTAACAACATAAACCAAAATCCAAAATAATATTTTTATTTTAGAGTCCATTTATAATTAAATAAAATGGACACTAATTTAATAAATCAAATGGGTTTTAATTTATTTAAAAACTCCATTTGAAATCTAAATATTTTCAAAACCAAATCAGTAGGTTTTATTTGAAAATAGAAGATACTTGGAAAACTTGTTTAAAATAAAATAACATTTTTGTTTTAGGTTCCATTAATAATTAAATAAGATGGACCTTAGTTAATAATCCATATAGGATTTGTTTTATTAAAATCTTTATTTTGAAAATCTAAAATAAAACCAAAAACACTTTAGTAGGTTTTATTTTAGAATATAAAATACTTAGAAAGCTTATTTAAAATAATTTAATAAGTTTTAGTGTTTATTTAAAATGGAAAAGCCTTTACTTAAATAAAATTGGATATTAAATCCTTATTATTTTATTTAAATAAACCTTTACTATTTTTTTATCAAAACAAAACATTTTATTTCAAAAACTTGGCCAAGGTTTAATTTGACTCTATAAAATAATCTTTATTTATAAATCCACCTTTTCTTTTGAAAACCAAATCCTTTTATTAAAAGATCCAAAATAGTAATTTTTAAATGTTTTGAAGTTTATTGTTTATTTAACTTTTTTTAAATCCCTTTAGGATTTTATTTGATCCAGATGGGTTTTGAAAGTTTCCAAATGGATTCAAAAAGTTTCTTCTCACCCTGAAAATCAACAAAGTTTTATTTTATTCATTTATTTTTCACATAACAAGATTTGGAAAATCTTGGGATGTGACAAATTCTCTCTCACAAATGACCACACCAAGTGACCTAGGATATGATCTAATAATTCCACTTACCCATGACACATTCATGGACCATTCCTCTTCCGAACCGGTGAACCTTCTAGAACCTCTCCGATGAAAACATCGGAATGTTTCCCGAATTCTGGAATCGGACTTTCCTTATATGAATCTTATTCTCCGGACCATTCCGGATCTCCTCGTGATATCCCGGATCCCATCCGAGACTCCGAACAACATTCAGTATCCCTACTAACATTCCATATCTACTAAACAACATCGAATCCTTAAGTGTGTCTCCCTACGGTTCGCGAATATGCGGACATGACCGAGACACTTCTCCGATCAATAACCAATAGAGGAATCTGGAAATTCATATGGCTCCCACATATTTCTACGATCACTTTGCGATCGAATGAACCACTTACATACGATACCAATTTCCCTTTGTCTCACGATAGTTTACTTATCTGAGGTTTTGATCGTCGGTATCTCTGCATACCTAGTTCAACCTCGTTATCGATAAGTACTCTTTTCCCGTTCCCGTGATATGTGATCCCTTGTGAGCCAGTCACATGCTTGCAAGCTAATTGGATGACATTCCACCGAGAGGGCCCAGCGTGTATCTATCCGTCATATGGATGGACAAATCCCACTCTTGATCCATGTGCCTCAACCCATACTTTCCGAACACTCAATGCCACCTTTATAGCCACCCAGTTACGGTGTGGTGTTTGATGTCATCAAAGCATCCTTCCGGTGATGGTGATTAGCATGATCTCATGGTCGAAGGAATTAAGGTACTATGTATCAGAAAGCTTATAGCAAAGGAACTATTGAAATGACTTGATCTTTATGCTACACTTATCTATAGGAGTATGTCCATCACACCTTTCTTCTAATGATATGATCTCGTTGTTAATAACATCTCAATGTTCATGATCGAGAAACCACGATCATCTATTAACCAATAAGCTAGTATTATAAAGAGGCTTTACTAGGGACTCTAATTTAGTTTACAAATCACACAAGTATTAATGTTTCCAGTTAATATTGTTATAGCATGAATGTAAACATTTATCATAAACACAAAGATATAATAATAACCACTTTTATTATTTCCTCTAGGGCATATCTCCAACAATAAGATCAAGTCATTTAAATAGTTCACTTGCTATAAGCTTTCAAATACATGGTAACCTAAATCCTTCGACCATGAGATCATGTTAATCACCATCACCGGCTAGATGCTTTGATGACATCAAACACCACTTTGTAACTGGGTGGTTATAAAGGTGGCATTGAGTATTCAAAAAGTATGTGTTGAGGCACATGGATCAAGAGTGAGATTTTTCCATCCATATGACGGATAGATATACTCTGGGCCCTCTCGGTGTAATGCCATCCAATTAGCTTGTAAGCATGTGACTGGCTCACAAGGGATCACATATCATAGGAATGAGTAAACAGTACTTATCGGTAACGAGGTTGAACTAGGTTTGCAGAGATACCGATGATCAAACCTCGGATAAGTAAAGTATCGCGAGACAAAGAGAAATTGGTATTGTATGTAAATGGTTCATTCGATCACGAAGTAATCATAGAAATATGTGGTTCAGATTCTCGGATGGGATCCGGGACATTACGAGAAGATCCGAAATGGTCTGAAGAATAAGATTCATATAAGGAAAGTCCAATTCCGGAGTTCGGGAATGGTTTCAGTGTTTTCATCGGAATGTTCCAGAAGGTTCTAGAAGGTCCACCGATTCAGAAGGGGAGTGGTACATGGATGTGTCATGACAAATTGGAATGGTTGCATCATGTCCTAGGTCACTTGGCTGGACACTTGGAAGAGAGAAATCGAACTCTAGTTTGAAAGTCAAAAAGCCGGTTTGAAAAATTCAAACTAGAACATTGGTTTCCAAGTGGAGGGAGAGAAGGAAACCTAACTAAGGGAGGAACCCTCCCTATCCCTTGCTCCGGCCACATGAAGTGGAGTTGGGGGAGGATTCTCTCCCCCTTGGAACCTCCCCACCTATAAAAGGAGGGGTAGGGCGCCCCTACCCCACACAAGAAACCCTAGGTTGGCCTTCGCCCCCCTCTAGTTGCGGCCAATCTAGATCTCCTCTAAACCGCTACCGACTAGCTAAACCCTAGTTGCTAGCTACTTCTAAACCTCGGACCTCTAAACCCTAGATCGACAGGTCTCCCTCTACTCCACCATACTCGCTCCGGATTAGGTGAAGCCCTGCGAGATCTCCCCTCTACTTCTAACACCATGCTGTCGTGTTACCGGAATCTCGAATTTGAAAGTAAATTGCAATATAAAACTTAAAAGCTAGATGTAGACACTCCAAGTTTATGCCAAGCTAAAATGGTGCTAAAATGAGAAGTCAAAAGGTTTGCAAATCGAGAGTTATGTATGTCCAGCGGGGTGCCATGTGACGAGGTTTCGACTCGTCAATGCCCATTGTTATGAGCTTGGGTTTTGGAGAAGATGGGGGTGCTGGAGATCGCGGAACAGTTAACATACAAGCAACCAGGGACACGAGATTTACCTAGGTTCAGGCCCTCGGAGGGAAAACCCTACTCCTGCTTGACTGCTCTTGATTATGGCGGAACCGAAAAGTACAGGGGTGCGCAGATGCAATCAGGCGTGGAGGTGTGTATGCGGTGGAAAAAACATGCCCTCCTCGATGTGCCCTCCTAGCATTTATATAGAGTTAGGCAGGTCTCAGGCACATATCGAGTCAGTTACAAGTTTAGGGTTTGCCCCTTTGAATATTCTATCTATTCTAGTCTTGCTCTCCAAGGATCCGAAGACGTCATGGGCTTGGGCTACCCGAAAATCTTCACAGGCCGCGTATATTCTTGTGGGCCTTCTTTGGGCTGGACCAGGTATGCTAATATAGTGTACTCGTGGGGTATAACCATGTCACCATGGGCATCCCCAAGCTTATGGTTTTAACCATTCTTGGATGACTCCTAATTTGTTTTGACATTCCCTATGAAAAAGCTTCACCACAAAAAAAACTATTCTCATTCCTTTTCTACGGTAGTGACATTAGTGGCATAAAGATAGATTTCTTACTATGATAAAGACCCAAAAACATATTTTGATTCGAATGTCCAAATATTTTGCTAATTGGATAACATCCAAAAATATTTAAAGACCCAAAAATAATCAAGTTGAAACTCAAATGAACCACTTTTGCCAAACATAGATTTTGTTCAAAAAAACACTAATGGAAAATGAAAATTTTAAAGGCCACTAGGAAAGTCATAAAAATAGGACAATTTTTGTGCATGTGAAGGACTAAAAGTTGTTCCTAACCTGAATTTTTCATGATTTTAGGATATACAATGATGTTTACAAAAATCGAACAATGAACAATATGTAGAATACTACATCTTGATACGTCCAATTTGCATCACCATTCTATATCATAATTTGCCTCTATTCATTGATATATGTCTTATTATGAGGTATTAATTTGTCTTTTCCACTATTTTTGCATGTTGGATGATTCTTGGAGGATGGACTGTCGGAGTCTGGATTCTGATGGAAAAAGAGGTGTTTTGATGCAATTTCGCGAAGATCAGAAAAATATGGGAAAATTATATTTTCCTGGAAGATGAAGAAAGCCAGAAGGGGAGGCATAGAAGGGCCACAGGGGGCCCACACGCCCCTAGGCGCGGGTCCCCCTAGGCCACGCCTAGGGCAGGTGTGGCCCACCTGCTCGGCCTCCGACTCCGCCCTCTCGCCTATATCTTCCTCACGGAACCCTAATACCAGGAGAGCGACCATAGATAGATTTCCGCCGCCTCTAGGGGCGGAAAACACCGAGAGAGAAAGATCTCTCCGGCAGACAGATTTCTACAGGGGAAACTCCTTCCCGGAGAGGGGAGGTCGCCATCAACACCATCATTAAGCTAGGCTTCATTAGGATCATCATCCACACCATCATCTCCACCACCACCATCATCACCACTCCATCCCGCTGTAACAATTGTGTTGGATATTGCTTAGGGGAAACTTTCCCGGTGTTAATTACTATTGTAGTTGATGCTTGTGAGTGGAACCATTGGATTATTGTTTATGTTCAGATTGTTATTCATCAGCATATCATGTTTGATCTTGATCCATATGATGTCTCGTGAGTAGTTCGTTTAGTTCTTGAGGACATGGGAGAAGTCATGTTGTTAGTAGTGGATTTGTGTTGAGTTATTATTCAATGGTTTAGTATTTAAGTTGTGGTGCTATTCTTCTAGTGGTGTCATGTGAACGTCGACTACATGATACTTCACCATTTATGGGCCTAGGGGAATGCATTGTGTATTTGGCTACTAATTTTGGGGTTGACGGAGTGACAAAAACCTGAACCACCATTAGGACACCATTGCATAAGGGAGTGTAGGATCTTAGAGTTTAAGGATGTGGTTAGGTTTATATCTTAATTACTTTCCTGTAGTTGCGGATGCTTGCAGGGGGTTTAATCACAAGTATGTATTAGTGCAAGTAAGGTCGGTACATTAGCATAGGTTCACCCACACAACACTTACAACAGTAAAGAAGAGTACCTAGCTATTTGAAGCGAAAGCACTTGACAGAATTCCCATGTGTCCTCGAGAATGTTTGGTCCTTATAAGTATTTCCAACGGCTTGTCCTTTGCTAAGAAAGGATTGGGCCACTTGTTGTGTTTGTTCTTTGTCTTTATTACATACACTTTGTTTTGTTGCTTTATCAGAAAACCCCTAAAAATCTATTTGCTAAGTATTTACAGAGAGTTCCTGCTCCATACCACTAGTCAACACCTTCTGCTCCTCGTTGGGATCGACACTCCTATTTATCGAAAGTACTACGATACACCCCCTATACTTGTGGGTCATCAAAACTATTTTTTGGCTCCGTTGCTGGGGAGTGAAGCGCTATTGAAGAGTGGAACTGGTAAAGGAAACTTCTACTTTGAGTATTTCTTTTTGTTTCTGTTTGTTACTTTGTTTCCAATATGGATAACCCACTTGGTTTTCGGTTTGGGAAAAATACTACCACTGCTAGGGTAGTAGATGAACCACCACCTGTTGAGATAGATCCTTTTAAGATACCTACAAGTATTATTGATCGTGTTATGGATAATTATTATTTTGGGGATGGAACTGTCCATCCTGGTGATCACTTGCTTTTTATCCATGAATTATGCGGGTTGTTTAAGTGTGCAGGTATCACAACTGAATAGGTGAAGAAGAAGTTATTCTCCATATCCTTGAAAGGGAGAGCTGAAGAATGGTATAAGTTGTTGAAGAATGGACAAGGAATGGGAGGAAATGGCATCTCTCTTTTATTCTAAATTCTATCCTCCCAGTGAGATTCATAAGGATAGAAATCTGATATATAACTGTTGGCCTCGTGATGAAGAGAGTACAGCTCAAGCTTGGGGGAGATTGAAGTTACTAATGCTTAAATGTCTTATTCATGAACTCCCTAACAATATTATTATCAATAATGCTAGGCTTTCTCTTCATGATAAAGATTTACTAGATGCTTCTTGTGCTGGATCATTCACATTTAAGAAGGAAGAAGCTAAATGGGATCCACTAGACCGTATTCAAGAGAACACTGAAGCTTGGGAGAATGACAAAGGAAGAAAGTCAGGTATAAACTATGATCATGAATGCATTAAATATTTTATGGGAACTGATGACTTCCGTGATATTAGTAATGAGTTTGCTCTTGACCCTCAAGTTCTTGCAAAATGTTTTAATGCCTTTTCCTCTTATATTGAAATCCCCAAGAAGGAGTGGGACAAGTACCATGCTCCTTATAAAGACATTGTTACCCATGTTCCTGCTAGCATAGAAGTTTGTACTGTTGATCCTATTTTGTCTGAACCTTATGTTGAGAAAATCCCTTTTCCTGCTAAGGTAAGAGAACATTCCATTATAGCTAATGTGGTTAGCAAAAGCGCAAAGAAAGCTGTGGAGCTCGATGAGCTTATTGATATTGAACCTGTGGTAGCTATTGTGAAATATCTTGTCACTAGAAATATAGAGGATGAGCACATTGTCTTCTATGAAGACGCTACTAATATTTGTTTCTCATCCTAAAAAAGCTAGAAAAGCTAGCGTTCCTGTGCTTTCTGTTAAAATTGGTAATCATTGTTATTATGGTTTATGTGATATTGGTGCTAGTTCTAGTGATATTCCTTATGAGATTTACAAGGAAATTATGCATGAAATTGGTCCTTGTGAGCTTGAGGACATTGATGTGGTTATTCACCTTGCTAATAGAGAGAAAGTTTGCCCCATTGGTATCATAAGATATGTGGAGGTTCTTTGTGGTAAGATTAAATATCCTGCAGATTTTCTAGTACTTGGTAAGGAAGCTAGTAAAACCTATCATATTATCTTTGGTAGACCCTTCCTGAATACTTGTGGGGCTATTATAGATTGTAGGAAGGAAAAAGTTTTGACTAAGTTTGATGGAGAGTCTTATGAGTTTAATTTTTCCAAATTTGCCAAAACTCCTTATGAAAATGAACTGCCTAATGATGATTTCAGGGTTGAACAACTTTCTGCTATTTCTCTTGCTCCTATCAATTCCTTGCAATAGTTTATGGAAGATCACGAAAGTGATGTCTTCATGAAGGAAAGAAATGAGATTGACGAGGTTTTCCTTCGTCAGACGGAGCAACTTAAGCATAATCTACCTGTGGAAGACTTGGGTACCACACTACCACCTAAAGGGGACCCTGTTTTCGAATTAAAACCTTTACCTGGTGATCTTAAATACGCTTATATTGATGATAAGAAAGTATATCATGTTATTATTAGTTCTAAACTTTCAGGAAAGGAAGAAGAGAGGTTACTAGAAATACTAAAGAAATACCGAGGGGATATGGGCTATACTCTTGATGATTTAAAAGGTATTTCTCCTACTATATGTCAGCATGCTATTAATATAGAACCTGATGCAAAACCAGTTGTTGAGCACCATCGCCGTCTAATCCCAGGATGAAGGATGTGGTAAGAAATGATAAATGTGTACGGTAACAGAGAAAGCGCTACGGTGCAAAATAAAAATAAGACACAAATTTTCATGTATTTTTATTTTGAAAACATAAACAGAAAAAAATTGTAGAAGGAAAGATGCATAAATCTTTATATAGTACACTACTGAACAAACTAAATTAACCTACCCAGCGTTAGATGGTGCTACGATTCTTGACTCTTTTTTTTGAATATTTACTATAGGGGAGCCCCCACAGCCCTGTATTAAAATAAAACCAAGAAGTCTTATGTACAAGCTACCAAACTAAGACAAAAAATATATACAAAAAGAGGAAGAAAAAATACAAAAAAATACAAAATTCACAATAAGGCAGCAATCCAGGAATTAAGATTTGTGATGGTCTTCTTTCTGACTCTGTATTTTAGTAGTGAAACATCACAGATAAATCTTGATTTCCAAGAGCTGAAAGATGGTCTGATTCCCTTGAAAATCCTGTCATTTCTTTGCTTCCATATGTTCCAACAGGACAGAATAGAAATCTCAATAAAACATGGACCTTTGAATTTATGTTTTGCATGTTTCAAAATCTCTGGTCCAGATCCTGTACCCCAGTCAATCTGAAGGTACGTCCAGATTCTCATACTAAAATTGCATTCAAATAATAAATGTGACCAGTCTTCCAGGGTGTGACAAGGGCAAAGAACACAATTATGATTGTTAGAAACATTCCAATGTCTTCTAAGCAACATAACTTTAGTATTGATGCGGTCATGGATTATCAGCCAGGCAAAAAACTTATGTTTGGAGGTGCATTTACTACTCCAGATCCACTGTGATGGAAAATAATTTGGTATATGATTGAAATATCTCTTGTACATATCACTAACAGAATAATCCCCTGTTTTGGAATTCAAATTGTTCAATTCATCATGTTTTGTTTGCTGAAGAGTGACTTGATCCAGTTGCAACTGTAAATGTTGTAATTCAGTACTAGCTTCAGCAGATAATGGTAGGTAAAAAGCTTCAGACATTTGAGTAATTGATATTGCTTGCTTAACAGAGCAATCTTTATCAAGTACATGTGAGAATAAATGTGGATAAGTTGAGTTGAGAGGATTGTTGTTCCAGTTATCCACCCAGAATAGGGCTGTGTCTCCAGAACCCACTGAACATTTAGAATTTAAGAGATATCCTCATGCAAGCTCATAATACTACGCCACCAGAAAGATCCACAGATAGTAACAGTGTGAGGAACCCTGTCATGATAATATGTGTTCCAGACTAGTTTCACCCAAGGCAGATCAGCTTTAATGTAGAAATTGTGTAGATGTTTCATAAGCAGGCATTTATTTTGGATTTGAAGATTTATGATTCCTAAACCACCCTTGTACTTTGGTTTACTGATCATTTCCCAAGATGCCATAGAGTGAACATTAGCATCATCCTTACTCTTTCTCCATAGACAATGTCTTCTTGCTCTGTTTAGGACTTCAATTATTCCTTTTGGGACACTTAGAGAACTAATGTAGTGCAAAGGCAGTGAGGATAACACAGAATTCACCAAAACAAGTCTGTCCCCATAAGACAAAAAGGATGTTGAGGATGTCAGCCTTCTTTCAACTTTGTCAGTCAGAGGTGAGAGATCTTTGATTATTGGTTTTGTGATCCCCATGGGTAATCCAAGATAAGTGAAAGGCATTTTTTTGTGACACAACCAATTTTCAGAGCAAGAGAGGTAGCCTCATCCTGAGATAGATTTAAGGGTATCAATGATGATTTATGATAATTGACCTTAAGGCCAGTGAAAGCAGTGTATTCTTCAAGAATATGTCCGAGAGTGTGTAATTGTTGTGGATCAGCTTGCATTATAATGATAGTGTCATCAGCATATTGCACAACAGGAAAAACATTAGTGCTTCTATTGGGGATTGGTGCAATTAACCTCCCTTCATTGAAAGATTTGTTAATGAAACTCTACAGCAAGTCTCCCCCAATAACATATAGAATTGGGGAGAGAGGATCACCTTGCCTAACACCACGCTTATAGATGAAATTTCTGCCAGGTACACTGTTCAGTAAAATAGATGAAGAGCCAGATGCTAAAATTTCTTTAACCCAACCAATATATATATATCATCAAAACCCTTGCACTTCAAGATTCTAATTATTCCATCATGTTCAATTGTGTCAAAGGCCTTTTTAAAATCCAATTTTATAACCACGGTCTGTTTGTTTGAAGCATGGCATTGATGCAAGTATTCAAAAGTCCAACCCAAACAATCTTGTATTGTTCTGCATTTAATAAAACCATACTGATTCTCATGAATGCAACTTTTAATTTGATTCTGTAACCTGTTTGCAGCCAACTTTGTTAAAAACTTGAGAGAAGTGTTTGTAAGGGAAATGGGCCTAAAATCATTCACAGACTCAGGAGAGTTATTCTTAGGGACTAGGGTAATGAAAGAACCATTAATGCTTGCAAGAGGAGTTAGGCCTTTATGAAAATCATGACATAACTTAATGAAGTCATCTTTAATTATGTGTCAGCACTTATCCACAAACATCCCATTAGAACCATCAGGCCCTGGAGCTTTATCAGTTTTCATATACTTAACAACATCTTCAATTTCCTCTGTACTGAACTCCTCAGAAAGGCAATCTAGGCCATCCACCTTTGAGACAAAATCAGATATATCAGCCTGCATTCAGTAGGGAAAGAAACCCCCATTCTGTTTTTATAGCAACTCCATAGGGCCTCAGCCTTCTCTTTATGTTGGACCAAAATATTTCCATCTTCATCCTTAATTTGGTTGATGACATTGTTCCTATATCTTTCAGTTGCTTTAGCATGGAAGTATTTTGTATTTTCCCCTCCAAACTTGACCCATCTAATTGTGCATTTGTTTCTCCAGTAAATAGACTGAGTGTTGAGTAGGTTTTTGAGATGTAATTTAACAATATTCCTGAAATTAAACTCAAGTTTGCTTAGGGGCCTCTTATCCTCAATAGCATCCAATTCAAGTATACATTTGTTGCATTTATAAATCAGGACCTTAATGTGTGACAATCTTTTCCCCCATCTCTTCAAAGCATATCTGAGATTTTTAAACTTTGCACTAATGATATTAGCAATAGGTCCCTGCCTAACAGGTTGCTTCCAGGCTTGTTCCACTACTTGAAAAAAACCAGGCTGTTCAATCCATATATTATCAAACCTGAAATTTTTTGCTCTTGGGATTGTGGTGGAAATACTGACCACACAAGGAACATGGTCAGAAGTTGATTTTGACAAAGGATTGACCAAAGTGTTTGGGAATTTCAAGGTCCAGCCATGAGTTGTAAAAAACCAATCCAATTATTCTAACAAAGGATTCTCTTGCATATTTAACCAAGTGAAATTTCTTCCCTTTAAAGGCAGTTCTAACAAACCAATATGACTAATGATGTTGTTGAAAAGGATTATATCATTTAGATCAGCACCATCCTTATTTATATTGTCCAGTGATCTGATGAAGTTAAAATCCCCCAATAATAACCAGTCTTCATCGTGTGGGATATTGAGGTCATATATCCATTGCACAAATAGATCCCTCTTCAAACCTCTACAAGGCCCATAAACATTTACAAGTGTCCAGTTATCTGAATTATGGGTTGAAGAAAACTTGATTTTTATTGCAGAGTCTGTGGTTTCTATTAAAGAACCCACAAATAAAGAGCTATTCCATAACACAATTAGTCCACCAGAGGCACCAACAGATGGAACAAAAGCAAACTGGTCAAACCGCCTTGGACAGAATGTTTTGATAAAAGAATGATCAAAATCTTCACATTTTGTATCTTGAAGACAAACAACTGAGCAATGACTTTCATGTTGGAGATATGCCCTAGAGGCAATAACAAATGTAGTTATTATTATATCTTTGTGTTTATGATAAATGTTTACATTCATGCTATAATAGTATTAACAAGGAAACATTAATACTTATGTGATTTGTAAACTAAAATAGAGTCCCTAGTAAAGCCTCTTTATAATACTAGCTTGTTGGTTAATAAATGATTATGGTTTACCTATCATGAACATTGAGATGTTATTAACAACAAGATCATATCATTAGGAGAATGATATGGTGGACATACTCCTATAGATAAGCATAGCATAAAGATCAAGTCATTTTAAATAGTTCAATTGCTATATGCTTTCTGATACATAGTAACCTAATTCCTTCGACCATGAGATCATCCATATCACCTTTACCGGATGGATGCTTTGATGACATCAAACACCACACCGTAACTGGGTGGCTATAAAGGTGGCATTGAGTGTTCGGAAAGTATTGGTTGAGACACATGGATCAAGAGTGGGATTTGTCCATCCATATGACGGATAGATATACTCTGGGCCCTCTCGGTGCAATGTCATCCAATTAGCTTGCAAGCATGTGACTGGCTCACAAGGGATCACATATCACGGGAACGAGAAAAGAGTACTTATCGGTAACGAGGTTGAACTAGGTATGCAGAGATACCGACGATCATAACCTCGGATAAGTAAACTATCGTGAGACAAAGGGAAATTGGTATCGTATGTAAGTGGTTCATTCGATCGCAAAGTAATCATAGAAATATGTGGGAGCCATATGAATTTCCAGATTCCTCTATTGGTTATTGTTCGGAGAAGTGTCTCGATCATGTCCGCATAATTCACGAACCGTAGGAAGACACACTTAAGGATTCGACGTTGTTTGAGTAGTTATGTAATGATGAGAAAGAGACCGAATGTTGTTCGGAGTCTCGGATGGGATCCGGTATATCACGAGGAGATCCGGAATGGTCCGGAGAATAAGATTCATATAAGGAAAGTCCTGTTTCGGAGTTAGGGAATGGTTCCGGTGTTTTCATCAGGAATGTTCTAGAAGGTTCCGGAATGTCCGGCACTCCGGAGGGGAAGGGTACATGAATGTGTTATATCAAGTTGGTATGATTGCATCATGTACTAGGTGTCATCCCTGAACAAAATAAAGGGTTTATTCAAATCCTAGTTTGAAAAAATCAAACGGCAATTTGAAAGTCAAACGGCTATTTTGGGAAGTGGAGTGGAGGTGGAATCCGAGTTGGGGAGGAGTCCCTCCACCTCCACCGCCGGCCCCCTTGGGAGACCGAGTTGGGGAGGGACTCCCCTCCCCTGGCACGCCTCCCTCCACCTATAAAAGGAGGGGCAGGGCTCCCCTCCTAGAAACCCAACACCTACACCTCTAAACCCTAGCCGTCGGCGCCGCCACCTCCACTGCCGCCGCCGCCCTAGGGCAAACCGCCGCCGCCGCCTAGCTAACCCTAGCCGCCGGCTTGCCCCCTCCTCGGCGTGTCTAAACCCTAGATCGTCGAGGGCTCTCTCATAGTCTGCCATACTCGCTCCGGCTTAAGGCGAAGCCCTGCGAGATCTCCCCTCTACTTCCGGTACCACGTCGTTGTGCTGCCGGAATCGCGAGGAGAGTGCTACAACCTCCATTTTCTTTGGAACAAGGGAGGAAGGTCTTCGCGAAAATCAATGTGTGACCGATCATGGAGTGCTGCCGGAACGCAGCGCCGTGTAAGATCCCTCCTTTGTAAAGGAAAAGGATCCATGTGATTGCAATGCTAGTCCCTGGATCATTGCTAGCATCCACAGTTTAAGATGAAGTACACAGAAACAAAGGTCATTTATTACATCCATTCCAGAGATAAAACATAGTCTTTTACAACTCAAGGCCACAAGCCTAATACAAGAGTTTTGGAATAAGTAAATAAACATAAGTCTTCATCTTCATGTGCCAAAGGCAAGCATGCTGAGTGTAGACTCATGACACCTAATCATCATCGGAGTAACCTGCAACATCACAAGTTACAGCCACAGTGGGTCAATACTTTGGAATAGTATTGGCAAGTGATACCTTAGTAAATTTTAAGTGGACTATATTACTATATGCATTTTTGGCTAAGTGTAGTTTGGCTTGCTTTGCTCAAAATAGGTTTTTCCTATTAGTTGAAATCACTAAGTTTTTCTTTGTCAAAAACTTTCCCCAAGAAACCATCAATAGACATTGAGGTCCTTCACCCTTGTTCACCCAAAAAAATTTACTTAGAAGTTGGAGTGATGTGATTCTTGATAGCTTCCATGTCTTGATGCTCAAGTTGTCCATTGCCATGGACTTGGCTAAGTACTTAGATTTTCCATCTGCAGAGGTTGTGCACTTTCCCCACCAGACTTGGTTTCCCAAGACAGGACCTTTCAGAAGCCTTTCCTTAGACCAAATGGACGCGCTCCAACCTATCATTCCCACTACCACCAACTGTCCAAATGGCTAAGTTCTAGCAACTTATGTGATCCAGGCAGAGCCCATATTGCCAAGTGGTTGCACTATAAGCTTCTCAACACTTGGCCTCTAAAATCCCTTTGTGCCTGGGTGGCATAACACAAGTGAGATACACAAGGTAAACCATGTCCATGGGCCTTGTGTAACCACTCAACCAAAAACCACCATTCAAGTCCCATTCCACCCAGGAGATTCATTTACTTAGTTGTTTTATTAAGAAAGCATAAGTCCAAATACTTAGAAATATTTTCATCATAGCATGTATATACTTTACCAACCCTTGTTTACTATTAGCTAGGCTAAGCATGGCATAGTAACTTAACTTAGGAAATTTCCTAGCAATGTTACACTACTTAGGATTTCCCAACATAGCATTTGGCAAAATAATAACATCCAAGTCTTAACAAAATATTTCTAATGCTTGTACAAAATATAGGGATGAAAATATTCATGAAGTACAACTTGCCTTGGTAATGGGGAGAGTAGCACTCTTCACAATCACAATCACTAGCACCAAAATCTACACAAAGATTATAACCACAATCACATACAATTCATATACAAACAAAAATATGTATGCATGCATGCAAGAATGCTAAGTGATGATTTTTGAAATTCCACCAAGCAAGTGCATGATACTGAATCATAACTAAGTCAAAAACTTGCTAATCCAAACTTATTTAGCACTAAAACAATTACTAAACAAATTCTATACTCAAAATGGTCCTAAACAAGTTTCTGCATAAAAAGTCATTTCGACAGAAACTTTTCACTAAACACATTGCATAAATAGAAAGGTCTTGTCTCCCTGATTCCAACGATATAAAATTTGCAAAAATCTAACGTGGAAATCAAAAGTTATAGCCATTTCAATTTAGGATCAAAATCTGATTTCAAATCTGTTTTTGAATCAAACCCTAGCCACGTGTCTTAACGCTACTGGAGCATACCGGTTCGGACGGATCGAGCTCTGCGGGCCGTTGGATCTAAGTCAGATCTGGTGGCTCAGATGCGCGCTTACCTCTTCGCTTAAGTTCTAATTTCAGCCGCAGGATCTGCATCTAACGATCCTAATCGCTTTGACCAAATACGAGCGGCGCTAGCGGCGGCGACTGGCGGCGGCGCATCTGTCAGCGGCGGCGCTAGCGTTCTAGGTTGCCCGGGGAATAAAGGGTGTGCTTACCAGAACCGCAGGGGGCTGCTGAAGCTCAAGGTGGCGATGGCTTGGGAAGGCGACGGCACGGCCGGGGCTCGTCGGAGTTGCGGGCGGCGTCTGTCGCTTGCAGTCGAGGTTGTTGCCGAGGTGTGGCGTCGCCCTAGCACGAACCAGAGGGGTCAGGTGATGCACAAGATGAAGGCGAACATTCTCGTATGAACGAGGGGACAAGGGGCGCTCGGGTTTTACCTCAATTGATCGCCGGAGTCGAGCGGCGCAATCGGTGCGAGCCTAACGGGACAACACCGGGTCACGAGAATGCAAACGAAGGGTATCAGGAGGTGCGAAAGATCAAGCTGGGCGCGATTGTTTGAACCAGAGAAAAGGGGGCGTTCGAGGCTCACCGGAATTAGTTGCCGGAGTCGTCAGTACTGCAGGGTTTCGAGGTCAAATGCGCGCAGCCTGGTGGCGGAGTGAGCGAAGAGAGTGGGGGAAAATGACCGCGGCGGGGTGTGGTTTAAATAGGCTCAAGCGCGACAGGAAACGCTTGCGGCATCAAGGCTAATTACGCCGCGCCATTACCGGCATCAACATCAACGGCGACGTGGTCTGCGGGCGTATTTTGGGGAAGAAGGTGTGACGTGGAGAGGGCCACCAGTCAGTGAGTGCTACGGAGAGGGGGTGGGGTCCGAGTGTCAGCGTTAGTGTGGGTGCGTCTGCGCGTGCGAGGGAGCGAGAGAGTGGCCGCGTGGGCTATCTGGGCCGGTTCTGCTGTTGGGCTAGATTAGGAGCGCCTGGCCCTTTTATTTTCTGTATTCCTTTTCTTTATTCCTTTTCTTTTTCTGTTTTGATTTTCAGGAATGGTTTTCAAATGAATTCAAACTCTTTTTAAATTCAAATCTTTCTGGGGTTTTTGCAGTGTGCAACAGTCTCAAATCCAGGCATAAAATCATGTGGTTACTTTGTATAGGCTTGGGGAAGAAGGTGTGACGTGGAGAGGGCCACCAGTCAGTGAGTGCTACGGAGAGGGGGTGGGGTCCGAGTGTCAGCGTTAGACACATTGCATAAACAGAAAGGGCTTGTCTCCCTGATTCCAACGATATAAAATTTGCAAAAATCTAATGTGGAAATCAAAAGTTATAGCCATTTCAATTTTGGATCAAAATCTGATTTCAAATCTGTTTTTGAATCAAACCCTAGCCACGTGTCTTAACGCCATCGGGCGCTGCAGTCGTTCGGACGGATCGAGCGCTAGGCCGCTTGGGATCTAAGTCAGATCCGGTGGCTCATATGCACGCTACCTCTTCGCTTAAGTTCTAATTTACCGCAGATCTGCATCTAACGATCCTAATCGCTTTGACCAAATACGAAGCGCTAGCGAGGCGATCGGCGCTGTCTGTGGCGGCGCTTAGCGTTCTAGGTTGCCCGGGAGAAAGGGTGTGCTTACCGTAACTCATGGGGAGCTAAGCTCAAGGTGGCGATGGCGGCTTGGGAAGGGACGGGCACGCCGGCCGGGCTCGCTGAAAGGCGGGGCGGCGTCGCTTGTAGTCGAGGTTGTTTCCGAGGTGTGGCGTCGCCCTAGCACGAACCATAGGGGTCAGGTGATGCACAAGAAGAAGGCGAACATTCTCGTATGAAAGAGGGGACAAGGGGCGCTCGGGTTTTACCTCAATTGATCGCCGAAGTCGAGCGGCGGCGCAGTCGGTTGCAGGAACGAACGGGGACGATAGCCTGGGTCACGAGAATGCAAACGAAGGGTATCAGGAGGTGCGCAATATCAAGCTGGGCGCGATTGTTTGAACCAGAGAAAAGGGGGCGGTCGAGGCTCACCGGAATTAGTCGCCGAGTCGAAATCGCGGGTTCGAGGTCAAATGCTATGCTGGTGGCGTAATGAGAGGAGAGTAGGGGAAATGACCGCGGCGGGTGTGGTTTAAATAGGCTCAAGCGACAGGAACGCTGCGGCATCAAGGCTAATTACGCCATTACTGCATCAACACAAGCGACGGCACGTGGTCGGGCGTGTTTTGGGGAAGAAGAAGGTGTGACTTGGAGAGGGCCACCAGTCAGTGAGTGCTACGGAGAGGGGGTGGGGTCCGAGTCGTTGCCATGGTAGAGACCACTGCAAAGGAAGAAGTGTCGGTGTGGTGTGTGCATGTCTGGCGTGCAGCGGCGAGGGAGTGGCCGGTGGGCTAGCGGGGCTTCTGGCCGATGGGCTAGATTAGGGCGCTGGCCCTTTTCTTTATTCCTTTTCTTTTTCTGTTTTGATTTTCAGGAATGGTTTTCAAATGAATTCAAACTCTTTTTGAATTCAAATCTTTCTAGGGGTTTTGCAGTGTGCAACAGTCTCAAATCTAGGCATAAAATCATGTGGTTACTTTGTATAGGCTTGGTCATTTTTGTAGAAACAAAATAACAGGGACTTTGCATTTGAATCTCAAATGTTTGAAAAATGGTTTTTGAACCATTTCCATTTTGTAAAGCTTGGTTCAAATTCCACACTCAATTCATTCAACAAAGGAGACAAACAACCTAGTTTTTAAAACATTCAAATTCTCCAATGGGGGTGGCCATTTGATTTAAGTTTGCTCACATGAAATGATAGCACTATGTGCTTTGTTTTTCTGAAATGAGTTTTGAAATTGATCTCAATTCTATATGCATGCATGAATGATATGCAAACTTTGAAATCATGATTTTAGGGATGTTACACGCCGGAAGGATCGTCTACGCGATCTTGAGATCGGGAAGAGTACGACTACATCACCCACGAGAATCCGCTCTCGTTAAACACTTTGGAATCTTCGAGGGTGAGTTATTCCATCGACTCGTTGCTGCAATCTAGTAGATAGATCTTGGCTTGTTTGTTTGTATGCGATAGAAATTTTTTGTTTTCCATGCTACGAAACCCTCGATTGGTATCAGTAGTGTCTATATGTAGATCTGTTGCACGAGTAGAACACAATGGTCATTGTGGGCATTGATGCTTTTATTATCGATTGCTTCTTGTGTACTTTGCATCTTGCGGGATGTTGGGATGAAGCGGCCCGGGCTAACCTTACATGACATCGTTCATGAGACTTGCTCGACATGCAACTTGTATTGCATAAGTGGTTTTATGGTGCTTTCTCCTAGCATAGTTAAGATCCAATTTACAACGGGTGATTAACAATACTAGTATCAATGTTGTGGTTCATGTTCGTAAGTTAGAACGACACTTATTGAAAGCCCCAAACCACGTAAAACATGCAAAGAAAGTAGAGGCGTCTAAATTTGTTTTGTGCGATGATGTGATATGGCCATGATTGTGATTATATTTGATGTATGCAATGTTCCTTATTGTAAGTTTGTCTATATGTAGATGAGTAGAACACAATGGTCATTGTGGGCATTGATGCTTTATTATCGATTGCTTCTTGTGTACTTTGCATCTTGCGGGATGTTGGGATGAAGCGCGGGCTAACCTTACATGACATCGTTCATGTGACTTGCTCCACGCTCGACATGCAACTTGTATTGCATAAGTGGATTTGCGGGTGCCTGCTTCTCCTAGCATAGTTAAGATCCAATTTACAACGGGTGATTAACAATACTAGTATCAATGTTGTGGTTCATGTTCGTAGTTAGAACGACACTTATTGAAAGCCCCAAACCACGTAAAACATGCAAAGAAAGTAGAGGCGTCTAAATTTGTTTTGGGGGTGCGATGATGTGATATGGCCATGATTGTGATTATATTTGATGTATGCAATGTTCCTTATTGTAAGTTGGCAACCGGCAGGAGCCATATGGTTATCTTTAATTTATGTTAAGACCCGCGTGTCTATTCAAAGTAGTTGTAATAGTTGAAGCCGGTGGACGACAACCATGGAGAAGCGTCATTGACCTAGATGCAATGTCGGTGATGATGGAGATCATGTTCGTGCTTGAAGATGGAGATCGGAAGCACAAAGAAGAAAGGCCATATCATATCACATATTATGAATTGCATGTGATGTTAATCCTTTATGCATCTTGTATTGCTTAGTTAACGACGGTAGCATTATAAGATGATCCCTCATGCACATGAATTTCAAGTCATAAAGTGTTCACCCTTAGTTAGCACCGTTGCTAAAGCTTGTTGTTTCGAAGCACCACGTGATGATCGGGTGTGTTAGATTCCGCAAGTGTATACAACGTGAGCAAGCCAGATTTTCTCATGCGCAAACTAAGGTTTGATCTTGACGAGCCTAGCATGTACAGACATGGTCTCGGAACACGGATCACCGAAAGGTAAAGCATGAATCATATAGTATATATGATGAACATGTCGATTGTTCGCCATTGAAACTATATCAACTCTCGTGATGATCGGTGTTGATGTGGTGGATTTGGTTCGTGTGATCACTAAAACAATGTGAGGGATGTTGTTTTGAGTGGGAGTTCACCTAGATTAATTTAACTATCAATTAGAACTCAATTTGTCATAAACTTAGTCTAAACTATTGCAAATATGTTGTAGATCAATGGCATCCCCTACCATCAATTTTAATGCGTTCCTAGAGAAAAAAAAGTTGAAAAACAATGGAAGCAACTTCGCGGATTGGTTCCGCAATTTGAGGATTGTCCTCACAGCTGGTAATTTGACCTATGTGCTGGATGCACCACTGGGTGACCCGCCTGCAGCTGATGATGCCGACGAAGTAAAGAATGTTTACCTCGCTCGGAAGACTCAAGACTACGCTCAAATGTGCTATCTTGTATGGTTTAAAATCGGAGCTTCAAAAAATGTTTGAGAATTCAGACCCACATGATATTGTCCGTGATCTCAAATTGATCTTTGAGACTCACGCGGCAATTGAGAGCTATGAGGCTTCTGAAAAGTTCTTTAACTGCAAGATGGAAGAGGGCAGCTCCGTCAGTGAGCATGTGCTTAAAATGTCTGGGCACGCAAACAAACTTCAAAACTTGGGTATAGTGATTCCTAATGCTTTGGGGATTTACCGTGTCCTCCAATCACTACCACCAAGTTACAAGAACTTTGTGATGAACTACAATATGCAAAACATGAACAAGCAGTTGCCAGAACTGTTTGCTATGTTGAAATCTGCAGAAGTGGAGATCAAGAAAGAGCACCAAGTGTTGATGGTCAATAAGACCACCAAATTCAAGAAAGGCAAGTCTAAGCAAAAGGGAGACTTCAAGAAGGGTGGTAAGAAAGTTACCGCGCCGACGAAGAAGACCAGGGCTGGACCTAAGCCTGATACTGAGTGTTTTTTTACTGCAAGGGAGAAGGTCACTCGAAGCGGAATTGCCCAAAGTACTTGGCGGATTTGAAGAACGGCAACATCAAGAAGAAAGGTATATCCGATATACATGTTATTGATGTGTATCTCAATAGTACTCGTAGTAGTGCTGGTATTTGAATCTTGGTGTTGCTCATATTTGTAACTCGAAATAGGTGCTACAGAATAAACGGAAGCTAGCGAAGAACGAGGTGACGATGCGCGTGGGAAACGGATCAAAGGTTGATGTGATCGTGGTCGGCACGCTACCCCTTCATCTACCATCGAGATTAGTTTTATACTTAAATAATTGTTATTTGGTGCATGCGTTAAGCATGAACATTATATCGGGATCTTGTTTATTGCGATATGGTTACTTGTTTAAATCCGAGAATAATGGTTATTCGATTTATATGAGTAATATGTTTTATGCACATGCACCTTTGATAGATGGTCTATTCTTATTGAATCTCGATAGTGGAAATACACATATTAATAACATTGAGGCTAAACATTTGAAATCGAGCGATAACTCGACCTATATGTGGCATTGTCGTCTTGGTCACATTGGAGTGAAGCGTATGAAGAAACTCCATTCCGATGGACTTCTCGAATCACTTGATTTCGAATCACTTGATAGATGCGAAGCATGTCTGATGGGTAAAATGACTATGACTCCATTTTTTGGTATGATGGAGCGAGCTACGGACTTATTGGAAATCATACATACCAATGTGTGTGGTCCAATGAGTGTAGCATCGCGCGGTGGTTATCGTTATGTTCTTACCTTCACGGATGACTTGATTAGATATGGGTATATCTATTTCATGAAACATAAGTCCAAAACTTTCGAGAAGTTTAAGGAATTTCAAAGTGAGGTTGAGAATCATCGTAATAAGAAGATTAAATTTCTACGTTCTGATCGTGGAGGTGAATATCTAAGTTATGAGTTTGGCGAGCATTTGAAGAAATGCGGAATACTTTCACAATTGACACCGCCGGGAACACCACAGCGTCATGGTGTGTCCGAACGTCGTAATCGAACTCTCTTAGATATGGTTCGTTCTATGATGTCACTTACAGATTTACCGCTATCATTTTGGGTTATGCATTAGAAACAGCCGCATTCACTTTAAATAGGGAACCATCTAAATCCGTTGAAACGACACCATATGAATTATGGTTTGGGAAGAAACCTAGATTGTCGTTCCTTAAAGTTTGGGGTTGCGAAGCCTATGTAAAGAAGTTACAGTCGGACAAGCTTGAACCCAAAGCGGAAAAATGCGTCTTCATAGGATACCCAAAGGAAACTATTGGGTATACCTTCTATCATAGATCCGAAGGCAAAATCTTCGTTGCCAAGAATGGATCCTTTCTAGAGAAGGAATTTCTCTCGAAAGAAATGACTGGAAGGAAAGTAGAACTCGACGAGGTTGTCGAACCTTCTCCCGAAATTGCGAGTAGCGCAGCACCGGAAGAAGTTCCAGTGGTGCCTGCACCAATGAGAGAGGAAGCTAATGATGATGATCATGAAACTTCGGTTGAAGTTGCTATAGAGCCTCGCAGGTCAACGATAACTCGTACCACTCCTGATTGGTATGATCCCGTTATGAGTGTCATGTTGGTGGATAACACCGATGACCCTGAGACATATGAGGAAGCGATGATGAGCCCAGATTCCAATAAATGGCAAGAAGCCATGAAATCCCAAATTGGATCCATGTACGAAAACCAAGTATGGACTTTGGTGGACTTACCGGATGGCCAGAAGGCTGTCGAGAACAAATGGATTTTCAAGAAGAAAACAGATGTTGATGGTAATGTCACTGTCTATAAAGCTCGACTAGTCGCAAAGGGGTTTCGACAAATTCAAGGAATTGACTATGATGAGACTTTCTCACCAGTAGCGAAGCTAAAGTCTGTGAGGATAATATTAGCAATCGCTGCATATTATGATTATTAGATATGGCAGATAGATGTCAAAACAACATTCCTCAATGGAGACATTGATGAAGAGTTGTATATGATGCAACCCAAAGTTTTTGTCGATCCTAAAGATGCTAACAAGGTATGCAAACTTCAACGGTCCATCTATGGATTGAAGCAAGAATCACGAAGTTGGAATCAACGTTTTGATAAGGTGATCAAAACTTTTGGTTTTATACAAACTTATGGAGAAGCTTGTATTTACAAGAAAGTGAGTGGGAGCTCTGTAGCATTCTTAATACTATATGTAGATGACATATTGTTGATTGGGAATGATGTAGAACTTCTTAATAGTGTCAAGGAATATTTGAATAATAGTTTTTCAATGAAGGATCTTAGCGACGCAGCTTACATATTAGGCATAAAGCTTTATAGAGATAGATCAAGACGCCAAATATCATTGTCACAAAGTACATATTTGGACAAAGTTCTAAAGAGGTTTGGAATGGAAGATAGCAAGAAAGGGTTCTTGCCCATGTTGCCCAATACAACCTTGAGTAAAACTCAAAGTCCGACATCGGCAGAAGATAGAGAAAGGATGAGTAAGACTCCCTATGCCTCAGCCATAGGATCTCTAATGTATGCCATGCTATGTACTAGACCCGAAATTGCATATGCTGTTAGTTTAACTAGCAGATATCAAAGTGATCCAGGAGTAGATCATTGGACAGCGGTCAAAAACATCCTTAAGTACTTGATAAGAACTAAGGATATGGTTCTTTCTTATGGAGGTGATGAACATCTCGTTGTTAATGGTTACACCGATGCTAGTTGGAACACCGATCCGGATGATTCTAAATCACAATTTGGATACGTATTTATTTTGAATGGTGCAGCAGTTAGCTGGAGGAGTGCAAAGCAAAACGTTGTGGCGAGATCTTCAACTGAATCGGAATACATGGCTGCTTCAGAGGCTTCACAAGAAGCGATATGGATGAAAGAGTTCATCGCAGAGCTGGGTGTGGTTCCTAGTGCGCTGGACCCAATGTCTATCTACTGTGATAACATGGGTGCCATAGCCAATGCGCAAGAACCTAGGTCACACAAGAAGATGAAGCACATCAAGCTACAATTTCACGCTATTCGAGAACATGTCCAAGATGGGGACATAAAGATTTGCAAAGTACACACAGATCTGAATGTGGCGGATCCGATGACTAAACCTCTCCTGAGGGCAAAACATGACCAGCACCAAACTGCCATGGGTGTTCGGTATATTACCATGTAATCTAGATTATATGACTCTAGTGCAAGTGGGAGACTGTTGGAGATATGCCCTAGAGGCAATAATAAATGTAGTTATTATTATATCTTTGTGTTTATGATAAATGTTTACATTCATGCTATAATATTATTAACAAGGAAACATTAATACTTGTGTGATTTGTAAACTAAAATAGAGTCCCTAGTAAAGCCTCTTTATAATACTAGCTTGTTGGTTAATAAATGATTGTGGCTTCCCTATCATGAACATTAAGATGTTATTAACAACAAGATCATATCATTAGGAGAATGATATGGTGGACATACTCCTATAGATAAGCGTAGCATAAAGATCAAGTCATCTTAAATAGTTCAATTGCTATATGCTTTCTGATACATAGTAACCTAATTCCTTCGACCATGAGATCATGCATATCACCTTTACCGGATGGATGCTTTGATGACATCAAACACCACACCGTAACTGGGTGGCTATAAAGGTGGCATTGAGTGTTCGGAAAGTATTGGTTGAGACACATGGATCAAGAGTGGGATTTGTCCATCCATATGACGGATAGATATACTCTGGGCCCTCTCGGTGAAATGTCATCCAATTAGCTTGCAACCATGTGACTGCTCACAAGGGATCACATATCACGGGAACGAGAAAAGAGTACTTATCTGTAATGAGGTTGAACTAGGTATGCAAAGATACCGACGATCATAACCTCGGATAAGTAAACTATCGTGAGACAAAGGGAAATTGGTATCGTATGTAAGTGGTTCATTCGATCGCAAAGTAATCGTAGAAATATGTGGGAGCCATATGAATTTCCATATTCCTCTATTGGTTATTGTTCAGAGAAGTGTCTCGATCATGTCCGCATAATTCACGAACCGTAGGGAGACACACTTAAGGATTCGACGTTGTTTGAGTAGTTATGGAATGATGAGAAAGAGACCGAATGTTGTTCGGAGTCTCGGATGGGATCCGGGATATCACGAGGAGATCCGGAATGGTCCGTAGAATAAGATTCATATGAGGAAAGTCCTGTTTCGGAGTTGGGGAATGGTTCCGGTGTTTTCATCAGGAATGTTCTAGAAGGTTTCGGAATGTCCGGCACTCCGGAGGGGAAGGGTACATGAATGTGTTATATCAAGTTGGTATGATTGCATCATGTACTAGGTGTCATCGCTGAACAAAATAAAGGGTTTATTCAAATCCTAGTTTGAAAAAGTCAAACGGCAATTTGAAAGTCAAACGGCTATTTTGGGAAGTGGAGGGGAGGTGCAATCCGAGTTGGGGAGGAGTCCCTCCACCTCCACCGCCGTCCCCCTTGGGAGACCGAGTTGGGGAGGGACTCCCCTCCCCTGGCGCGCCTCCCTCCACCTATAAAAGGAGGGGCAGGGCTCCCCTCCTAGAAACCCAACACCTACACCTCTAAACCCTAGCCGACGACGCCGCCACCTCCACTGTTGCCGCCGCCCTAGGGCAAACCGCCGCCGCCGCCTAGCTAACCCTAGCCGCCGGCTTGCCCCCTCCTCGGCGTGTCTAAACCCTAGATCGTCGAGGGATCTCTCATAGTCCGCCATACTCGCTCCGGCTTAAGGCGAAGCCCTGCGAGATCTCCCCTCTACTTCCGGTACCACGTCGTTGTGCTGCCGGAATCGCGAGGAGAGTGCTACAACCTCCGCTTCCTGCTGGAACAAGGGAGAGGAAGGTCTTCATCGAAAATCAACGATGTGACCGACTACGGAGCGCTGTATAGCCTTGGGAAGGATCGTCTACGCGATCTTGAGATCAGGAAGAGTACGACTACATCACCCACGAGAATCCGCTCTCGTTAAACACTTTGGAATCTTCGAGGGTGAGTTATTCCATCGACTCGTTGCTGCAATCTAGTAGATAGATCTTGGCTTGTTTGTTTGTATGCGATAGACATTTTTTGTTTTCCATGCTACGAAACCCTACATTTCATTAATTTTGTTATACACATCCAATCTTTTATCTTTATCATTTAAACCTCTGACATCCAACATAGCACCAACCAATCAAGATTTATAGTAGAGAAATTATCCATTGGAAATACTGTGTAAAAAACATCCATCTGGTATTCCCAACAAACCAGAGACAAAGATAAGGCACCAACTTGAAGCAATAGTTGCAGACTGACACAGATAAAGATACATCATGAAAACTAGATAGCTGATGTTGCCAAAACACACCAAAAGACCACATGACCACCAGAAGTTCATTACAAGGAGACATAATAATATGAAACACTATAGACATAGACCCTGGACCACACTGGTAAATGAAAGTATCACTCTTCATTGGGGACATTCTTGATCTTGTTGGAGGAAGGATCAGCCATAAGATTTTCTTGTGAGAGCTCTTCTGGTGGAATTTCTAACTCCTTACCTGTCCTTTGGAGAACAGAAATTGGTATGAACAATTCTGCTAGCTCTTGGATTGGTTTGGCAGACCTTGCCTTCTTTTTTGGCCTTGGAGTTTCAGCTGAAATGCAAACTTTAAAACCAGCATCTCTATTAGCAGTTCTTGCACTCCTCCTCACTGGGTAACTATGTATTTGAGCATCATCCCTTCCCACAAAAAGAGGCTTAAGAGGCACTGGTTTTTTAGGCTTTGCAGCACTTCTTATTACTCTAGTTGAAGGTTCAGTGTAAGCCTTTCTACTCCTCTTGGAAACACTGAGAGGGGAGGCTTTAAAGTCTACATGCACAACTTGTTGTTTAATGGTGTTTGCTGAGGTACAACTCCTATTGACTGATCTGACCTTTATATTCAACCTGTGATTGGCTTTCTCATGATCCCAGGAGACAGAGAACACACATTGGCTATTGAAAGCAGTTGGCCAATTTCTTTTTTCCAAAACAGATTTGGAAAACTGATTAACTGACAAGCAAGAAGGAGCAACCTGCTTACAGTAGTGAGGGATCATAAATTGTAGTAACGTATTCATCTCCATGATGGGTGGGATCACATGACCATATGAAGCAGGAAGAAGCATGCTTTCCATAGGTACAATCCTAACATGATTAATTATCAGTTGATTGTGTGCCATCACATTGTCATTGTCAAAAGAACCCCCTGAATCATCAGATCCATCAGTGATAATGGAATCATCAACTTGCTCCACCTCTTGTTCCTGCTATGCTTCATTATCCTGATTCTGATGTTGCACCTCATCCTGCATGTTATCTGGCAAATCTTGATTTTCAGGCTGAGCATTTCCACCTTGGTCATGTGGCCCTTGATCTTGATTATGATCCCACCCAATTTCAGGGTACTGTGGTCCAATAAAGTTGTTAAAATTCATATGCATCTGACCAGGCATGGGATGTGGATTACCATCAAAAGGCATTGGGTCTTCATCATTGGGCAGGGCATCAGCAAATTGGGTTGACAGGATATAACAGACTGCAGTCCATCCTTCCCTCACTCCACCAACTGAAGCATAGTTACCAAACACAACATCTCTAGGAACCTTTGTAATAGCTGGTAAGAGGCATACACCAGAGTTCTTTCAAGGACATTGGGGTATTGGTGTCAATGCAGAAATTTACCAAAAGTGCCAATTGCATTCGCAATGTCATAATCGTTCCTGTAATCTAATGGCAAGCCAAGAAACATTAACCACCCAGTACTGAACCCCACTGCAGCCCTGTGATTTTCCATATCATCATGCGCTAGAAAACGAACAAAAGTGCCATTCTGAAGCTGAAACGGAGGATGATCAATCAGAGCTGATCAAGCAGCCTGACTGTGAAGCACAAACAGACCAACTCCAAACAAACACGGCTGAACTTCCTCAAAAGCCCTATGCAAATGATGAACAATGAAATCCCTGATCTGCTGCCTCCAGAAGGCTTCATGTTGCGGCGGCGGTGCTGGCATCAACTCAGCAATGCAAATATGATCGTGACGGCGGGGCGGCACCATCGAGGGAGTGTAGTATGTCCTCGGCAGTCTTGTTGGACCACCATCGATAATCTGATGCCCTTCAGGAATCCACCTTGTCGGGTCCAGCGGAAAGTTCGCCATTGTTGTCGGGAGGATCTTTGGCAGAAGAATTGAGGTAGGGTTTGTTTGCAAAGGCAAAGAGTCAGAGGCGATGCTCGAGGAAGACAAAGAGGATATCGAAGCCGAAGAGTCTAGGCACTGTTCAACCTTGTCTGTACTAGACTCCTTGTCCAAACATGTAGTTAATTTTTTTCTTTGGAACCCAACGTTTACCAAAATGACTCTTGGAATTTAGACAGTCCTTCTTTACGCGTCCATAGCGAAAAAAAGTCCAACACCGAATATCATTGACACATTGATATGTGCTATGGCCCATAGAAAGACATCTGCCACAATTGAGAACTTTATAAACCATGTCATCAATCATTTTTTCAAAAGCTACATCCTTATCGAAGCTATTATTATTTGTAACAGATGGATGATCAGAGCTGTTTTGTGAAGATTCCCCTAGCTCCACAGAAGAAATGGTACCAAAATTTATGTTTGACAAAGGTCCCTGCAAGGCAGCATGCAGAATAACACCAGATTTTTTTCGAATTTGGGGGCAATCATATCTAGCTTCCATATAACAGATAGCCTCTTCTTTTACTAGACGGAAATTCATAACCTTCACAAGCATCATAGCGTTCGACTGTAGCAAATGAGATTTTTTTTCTTCACCTGATGCTTATGATGTCCAATAGCTTACTTACGGATACTTGATGTAGCCGGCTTTTTCTTCAGTGCATTTAAAGCCCGATCAGTTTGTTTCTTATTAGGACTAATAAAAGTCCAACCTTTATTGCATTCATTTTGCCAATCAATGAATTCCCTCCGCCATAAAGGACCTCCATTGCTCCATAAATGAAAGAAACATTTGAATTGTTTGCAAGAAAAAGAGCGTAGCGCATAAATCATGAAACCAACAAACTTAGAAGCAATAGAGAACCTGAATACCCTATCAGAAAGTTGAGAGATTGCAAGCTCCTGGCTGAGTCCACCAATACAAGATTCCAAAGCCTGACTAACAGAATAATCTTCCAATTTAAATGTTGATCAGCCAAACGACACCACTGTCAGAAAATGGTTAGATTTTCCTAAGGGATGAACTGTTGATCCGAGCTTGATCTTCACATCATTTTTGAAATCATAACCAAGAGAGTAGTCCAGATTTATAGAAATATGTTCCATAGGTTTCTGCGAGGAGGGATCAGTGCTTCCAGAAGTAGGCTCAAAAAGACCAGAAAGGACCGAAATAATGTGATCCGATATCTTAACAGTAGATCCAATCCGTATCATTTCTCCATCAACCAAGAATTTTCCCCCTAAAGGATATCCCTTGGCATTCATGAGAACAAGCCAATCACGAGGTTTACAGAGATGTAACTCACCATCATACGCCTTCAAACGCCCCCGATCAAGATCCTTCGTCGTGGTGTAGGAGATTTTCCATCACCAAGTTGGAGGGATCATCAGGGAAAGGGGGACCAAAAAACCTATAGGAATGTAGAGGGGGGTGGGGTGGAGCTGATGATCGGAGTGGGCTGGAGAGATCACCAGAGATCAGGGAGATCGCCGGTGAGAAGGGTTTTAGGGTTTAGGCCGTGGGGTGGTCGCCATCACGCCTTCCCCAAGTTTTGTCTCCACATAGATATTTGGAATGGAACGGAGAAGTCAGCTGTATCTTTTCCCTCTCGCATGGAGCCAGAAAAATCTACTCTTGATGGTCTTGACGTCTTTAAGGATGGAGAGGAGCATCCTCTTATTCTCCTTCACGCGATGACATTTTACTTAAACTTGTGTAGCGACTTGATGATAGCTTCATCGATCATCACTAGTCAGTTCCTCTGTCAGGACTCTTGTTCAGTTCATCCACGCCAAAGCTAGGAGGTATTCCTTCTTTTGCTCGTCTGAGAATTAAGAGGAGGCGGCGAGCAGAGAACACAATCAGCTGGGAAAAATCTCGTCCAGCATAAGAATCTGAAAAACATAAAAAAAAAGCAAAAAAACTAACGTAAAATGATAAACTTAAAAAAGAGTCCTACAACAAAACAATGGCGAAGGACGTACCATGTGCCCTGGCGACGGCGGGCGGTTGTTCCTCCATCGGCAGGCTCAAGACGACACCAGGTGCGCATGGTTGTACAGCAGAAGCCTGACACAAACAGAACTCTAAAAACAGTAAGGGCTTTGCAACATCGTCGGATAAAACACGAATGCTTGAACATATGACCCTAGAAAGCATACAAAAATGATTTGTTAGGCGCATGAAAAAAAATTAGCAAGAAATGAAAAAAAAGCCTATTCAATCAAATAGAAAAAAAATGCAAGGGAATGTACCATGACGAGAAGCGTGTTTGAAGAGTGGGTCGCGTAAGACGTCAGTGATGATCGCGTATATCACGTTCTATCCATGATCTTTCGCGTCAACAAAAGTAGACGATCCTAGATAGCACATAAAAAGCACGTCACGTAAAAGGCGTAAAAGGCATGGCAAGGAAACGAGAAAAAGGAAGTTGAAATAGAATAGAGGCAACATACCGAGAGCAAAGACGTACCGGCTCGTGTAAGATGGCGGCTATGAGGTCGTCGGAGAAGTTGAGTTCAAACGCAATAGCCTCCAAACGTTGTCTTGTGGTGAGAGTAGTGTATGCAAGAAGCATATACTATTTCTCGACGAGCCCCTCCAACCACACACAGATATACATATGAGAAAGAGTATTATCTTTCGCAGTTATAATAGTATATGCTTGTGGTGAGTCCTTGACTCCCTGAGAATGCCTTGTAGCTATCTTGAAGTTTCCATCATTTATATATCTTATTATTTGTTGATCTCTTTAAATTCATTTTTCTGTCAAATACTCACACAAAAAATCACTTTCACAATTCCCTTGCTTGGAATTTAAGACAACCAGTAGGTAAAGTTTGATAAAATCTCTCAACAAGAAGCAAAAGATCATTTCGTCAACTATACGATACTCTTACTTTGAAAACAACTACAACAACATTATGCACTTGTAGGCACCAATGGTCTACCACGTTCCTAGCAAAAAGATGTCTTTCTTGGAATGTTTGTTAAAGTTAGTAATGTTGGTCTTATTAGGGGTTTATGCCCAAATTTTGTTCCAACACGTTCACCGGCTCACTACAGGAAATTTGTTCTTTGCCGTGTAACATACAATGCACGGCAAAAGCCTAAAAAGGCACGGCAAAGGCTTTGCCGTGAGAAATTACACGGCAAATACCCCACGGCAAAGATAGGGTCGGCAAAGAGTTATTTGCCGTGCACCATACACGGCAAATCCTTTGCCGTGTGCTCGCCACCCCCGGACGGCACACAAAAGGTACTTAACGACGCCACCACCCACCCCCCCTCCCCCCGACGACGCCGTGATAGTGGGTCCCGTGAACTTTTGCCGTGCGCTTCCAGCGATGGACCCCACCTGTAAGCGTTGCCGTGCTTGTTTCTTTGCCGTGAGTTTCTTGTCTACCGTGGTCGCAGTTTTGTCGTGCACCGCGCACGGCAAATATTTTGCCGTGCTTTGGTATTTACCATGCGTTCTTACTCTGTCGTGTTTTCCCTTTACCGTGTGTTTTATGGCAAAGTCTTTGCCGTGTGGGATGGCACGGCAAATACCACCTTGAGCAGCCTGTCTGCCCGCCTTTGTCGTGCGTCCCTATGCCGTGTGCCTTTGGGCGGAATATTTGCCGTGTATTCTTGCACGGCAAAGTGACTCCAATTTGTCACAGATACCCCAGGTGCACAGTATGGCGACATGTGGCACCTTTGCCGTGTGCCCATGGATGATAGTGTGCCGTGTGGTTTCTTTGCCGTGGGCCGTTTTCGAGCTTTGCCATGAATTTATTCTTTGCCGTGTGTCTACACTGAGGTTTGCCGTGAGGTTTTCTGATGCCGTGTATCCTCTAGGGTGCCGCCGTGCAGTTCTTCTTTGCAGTGCGTTGTGGTGTGGGTTCGCACGGCAAAGAGCCTAAGTGCACGGCAGCGCCCAATTTTCCCGTAGTGGCTTATGGAACTCTTCTTTTTCTATAAAAGTATACTGAGTAGCCACTACTCGGACATGGATTTTAATATGTTGTGCGCACCGATTAACACTGTGAGGAAATGTACAGGCAGTACACATTCGCATCGTGTAACAGTAACACAATTGATGAAGATTATATAATTCTTTTTTTGAAAAGAAGAACACGTCCGGGCATCTGCATCGATGGATGCATATATAACTGAAACTGAAAGATATTCCAACCATCTGTTGCATCATGTGCAAGTGTGCAACACTTATTTATTGAAGCTTACGTAGCTGGAATGGAATTACTGGCGCTCTACGCCGCTGGCCCTCTGGATATAAGCTGCTCGCGGCGAATCTTGTTGAGCGCCAGGAGCTTGTCTCTCGGAGGCAGGCTCTCCCTCACCACGTCGACGGCGAGGATCCGGTCGAACCATGCCTTCATCAGAGGAAGCTCTTCGTCGCTGACGATGCTGGTGCCAGACAGCTCCTCGATGATGGGCACCCAGCGCGCGTACCACCCCACGATGATGTCGAGGTAGCCGACGCCGTCGCCCCCGAAGAACTTCTTCCCCTCCAGGGCCGTCTGCAGAGTCTTGAGGCACTGCTTGGCCTCGTGCACCAGCTTGGGCTGCGCCTCGCCGGCCGCCGTGGTGAAGACCGGGTAGATGGCGGCATTGCACTAGACAAACCCAACCCAATCCTGACATTAGAGAAACTCGTTGTTCGTGTCTACCTCCTAGGTACGGAGTACTACAGAACTCCAGCAGTGCTTTACAGAGCGGAGCATATATGTACCTTCTCGTCGGCATACTTGGCCCAGAACCTGGCCTGAGCTCGCTCGTAGGGGTCGGCCGGCATGATGGGGTAGCCGTCCTTCCACACCTCGTCGATGTACTCGACGATGACGGCGGACTCGGCCATGGGCTTGCCGTCGTGGACCAGCACCGGAACCTTCTTGTACACCGGGTTGCAGCGGAGCAGCGCGTCGCTCTTGTTGGCGAGGTCCTCGCTAACGTACTCGTAGGAGACGCCCTTCAGCCGGAGCGCCATCTCCACCCGGGCGACAAACGGGCTCGCCCACATGCCCAACACCTTCACGCCCTTCTCAGCCATTGCTGGAGCTTGGTGCTGCTGCAACTGCAAGAGAGGCCAAGGAGGCGTCGGTGCCTGTTTTTGAAGCGTGATACAAGTCCAGAACGTACGAGGTTGCCGGGTGCTTGTTTGCTTTAATAATTTGATTGGTTGATGGCATGGCATGGGGAGTTGGGGACACGGAGTGGCGGATCAGATTCTCAGAGGATTTTCTGAAGAGTGCAGACATACTTTTCTGGAAGTTGTGACAGGGACGCCTAGACAACTTCCCAATCAATACTACGACATTCCATCTTCTCAAATAATTTGGGAAAAGGAAAGATGGCCAAATTGGTTAGTTCTGCAAAGAAAAGTTGAGACGAATTCTGCAATTCTTACACAAGATAAAGTAAAAGGATGCATAGTATTACATTTATCTTCTCCAGATCTCAAGACAGAGGGAAGTCAGCAGCAGAACATACCAAATGCTCACCCAAACAGAAGTCGCAGACCAGTTTTAATTGGATAGTAGATCGGAGATGCAGGTCAGTAGAATATGGAGCTATTTTCGTTCTCTTGTTATTCTTTTATGTCTATAAGTCTTTCTGTCTTGGATTCGTAATGTTTGGCCATTAGGTTTGAACTTCCATTTGAATTCCGCAACTGCAAGAGAGACCACGAGGAATCAGGGCTTGTTTTTGAAGCGTACTACAAGTCCAGATCGGGGTTGCCGGGTGGTTGTTTGCTTTAATAATTTGATTGATGGCATGGGGGCATAGAGTGACGGATCAGATCCTCGGAGGGTTATCTAAATAGTTCAGACATACTTGTCTGGAAACAGGGAAGCCTGAACTGTAAATTTGTGATAATAATAATAATAATTAATAATTTTACAATAAGAGAATACAATGGTTTATATAGAAGAGGGGGGAGAGGAGGTGCAGCGTCCTGGCCTAAACCCTAACTTGATATGCAAGTAAATATAATCTAATATTCCTCCGCAGTCTCAACCGTGGGCTCGACAACGTTGAGACTGAAACGAAACTCTGTAAATGGTGTAGTAGCAAGTCCTTTGGTAAAAATATCTGCAAACTGGACCGTAGAAGGCACATGAAGAACACGCACTTCTCCCAAAGCGACCTTCTCTCGAACAAAATGGATGTCAATCTCGATATGCTTTATCCGCCGATGCTGAACTGGGTTTCCAGACATGTAAATAGCTGAAATGTTATCACAATATACCACGGTGGCCTGACCAAGAGGTTGATGTAACTCAACAAGTAACTGACGCAACCGAACTGTTTCAGCAACTGCGTGAGCAACAGCACGGTACTCAGCCTCTGCGGACGAAGCGAAACCGAAGTGACGCTCAAGACCAAGAAATTAAATTATTGCCAAGAAAAACACAGTATCCTGAAGTGGATCGACGAGTGTCTGGACAACCAGCCCAGTCTGCATCGGAATATGTTGTCAATGATATGGGTGATGAGTGGTTGATATGCAAGCTATGATCTAATGTACCTTTGAGATATCTAAGTATGTGTTTGACATGGTTAAAATGCGGGACTCTTGGATCATGCATGTAAAGACAAGCTTGCTGGACAGCATATGATATTTCTGGACGTGTAATGGTGAGATACTGAAGGGCTCCAGTTAAGCTACGGTATAGAGTCGGATCAGGAAAAATATCACCATCCGAGGAAAATTTAGAAGAAGTGTCTACAGGTGTACGGGATGGTTGACAATCTAACATTCCAGCCCTAGTTAGGAGATCAACAGAATCGGCGTTGAGAGAGAAAAAGACCAGAAGAATCACGAGTGACAGCTATACCTAAGAAGTGATGAAGGGAACCTAGATCAGTCATAGAGAATTCAGTTTGTAGGAGAGAAATAATATGAGTGAGAAAAGTTGTGGAGGAGGCAGTGAGAACTATATCATCAACATAAAGTAGGAGATATGCAACCTGGGTGTTAGAGTGGTAAACAAAAAGAGAGTAGTCAGAACGAGAGGGAATGAAACCTATAGTTTGAATAAAGGTAGAAAAACGTTGAAACCAGGCTCGGGGTGCTTGTTTGAGGCCTTAGAGAGATTTTTGGAGAAGGCAAATGTGATCAGGAAAAGAAGAATTTTCGAAACCGGAAGGTTGTTGAGAATAGACGACTTCGTTTAAGGAACCATGGAGGAAAGCATTTTTTACATCGAGTTGATGGATGGGCCAGGAAGAGGAAATAGCAAGACTAAGAATGGTTCGGATGGTGCTAGGTTTAACTATGGGAGAGAAAGTTTCGTCGTAATCGACACCGTGTTGTTGAGAGAACCCACGACAAACCCAACGCACTTTATACCGAGAGAGAAAGCCATCAGAATGAAATTTTTGACGGAACACCCACTTTCCAGAAACAACATTTGCATTAGGAGGGCGGGGAATAAGTTTCCATGTGTTATTGGATTGGAGTGCTTGAAACTCATCGCGCATGGCAGCGGACCAGTTCGGATCAAGAAGAGCAGATTTTTATGTTTTGGGAAGAGGTGAGAGAGTTGGAGAAGCATGAAGATTGAGGCGTGTTTTAGGAAGTCGAAAACCGGACTTGGCACGTGTGCGCATGGAATGGTCGTTGTTAGGTGCGATAATGGGAACGACATGTGAAGGAGGAGCTGCTGCATTCGACGCAGCGGAGGAGGAGGACGCAGCAGCATGAGGGGCGGAGGATTGGGTAGTTTGATTGTCGGGGGCAGGAGTTTTGGGGCGGCGAGCGTAAACCTGGGTTATGAGTGGTCGAGACACGGGTGCTGATGGGGCTGTCGGGGCAGCCGAGTCGGCCGGGGCAGAGTTAGGGACTACCGTGGCAGGAGAATCGGGAGCGGTATTGGTCAAGGCAGGATAGGAGGCAGTCGTGGCAGGGTTGTAGGGCAGGTTAGGAACGAAAAAGTGAGGTTTGATGGAATTGGTTGGGCGAGGGGTGGATGTGGTGGGAGGAGATGTAGGGGTTCTAGTGGCGAAAGGAAAGGTGTTTTCATCGAAAGTGACATGCCTAGAGATGTGAATGTGACCGGTCAGAAGATCAAAACACCGGTAGCCTTTGTGTTCGTCTGAATAACCTAGGAAGACACAAGGAAGGGAACGTGGAGAGAGTTTGTTTGGGGAAGTTGCATAGACATTGGGAAAGCAAAGGAAACCAAAAACGCGAAGCTCAGTGTAGTTTGGGTGAGAGAGAGAAAAAGGGAGTAGAAAGGTGTGGTGTTTGGGTTAGTGCTAGATGGTCGAATATTGAGGAGATAGGTTGCGGTTCTAAGAGCTTCAGCCCAAAACGTGGAGGGCATAGATGATTGAATGAGGAGTGTGCGAACTATGTCATTGATGGTGCGGAGTGATCGCTCAGCCTTGCCATTTTGTGGGGAAGTGTAAGGGCAAGAGAAACGAAGGAGAATGCCATGTTGGAGAAAGAAATTACAGTTTGCAAAGTTGTTAAATTCTTTTCCATTGTCACATTGGATAAATTTTATGGGTAAAAAGAAGTGTGTGTTGACATAGATTTTAAAGTTGATAAAAAGTGAGTGGACATCAGATTTGTTGCGAAGCGGAAAAGTCCAAACGAAGTGTGTAAAATCATCTAAAATAACTAAGTAGTATTTGAAACCAGAGAGACTCACAGTTGGAGAGGTCCATAGATCACAGTGCAAAAGTTCAAAGGGATAAGTACTATGAGAAGTAGAATGCGCAAATGGTAAACGAACATGTTTTCCTTGTTGACAGAACTCACAAACAGAGGAATTATGAACCTCCTTATTACAAGGGATCGAAAAATCACTAAGTAGAGAGGATAAAGTGGCTTTATTCGGATGGCCTAAGCGTTTATGCCATAGATCTACGGAGGCGAGCATGGATGATGGATGTAACACCCTCAGAATCGACCCTATGCAAGTTTTAGCGAAACTCGCCAAACCCGCATAGAAACGATTCAAAGGTGCCCACCAGGCACTATCGTGCGGGTGGAAAAACAAAGCAATAACATTACACAACAGTCCTCGATGGGACCCACAGAACAGATATATATAACCGCGACTCAATGAGTCAAGAATACAGATATAATATACAAAGAGCCAAATCACCTTGAAAATGATAGAGCGTCCGCCTACGGACAAGATGCAAATGGGGCTAAGAGCCCTGAAGAATAACCAATGGCGTCCATAACCTGCAGGAGCCAAGCGGAAGGGTAACCACGCTAACGACGCCGATCTCAAAACACCGCTTAAACAAAAGGGTGACAAAGGGCAAAAGAAAAGAGGAGAGTCGATCGAGGCCATTACAGCGAGGCTAGAATTGGCGGTCCTCGCCTACATAGGTATGGTGGATCAAGCGGCAGCATGCACTAAACAACCTATAGAGACTCGATACAACCGGCGGTTATCAGAGAGGGGTGAGAATGACCTATCCGGATCCAACCTGAAGCTAACACCAAACAAACCCATCCTGGTGTTTCCCCCTCGAGACCAAACGAGGAAGTCGACCGAGGGACTCACACGGTTGGCAGTTTTACTTATTCGGTTATCGTTGCAGCAATTACTAGTCAAGTATAGATAATCATCCTGATAAAATAAGCAGTGGGCACTTTTAGTTAACCATTCCGTGATAGTGGCAACACTTACTAGTAAGATACAATTAGCATGAGATAACCCTTAAACCCAGCAGTTGTTGGTACTTTTATTCAGCCATTTCGTTGAAGTTGCAATACTTACTAGTCAGGTACAATGGTCGCAAGCGACACTCCAAACAAGCAGTTGTGGGCAGTATTAATTAGCCATTCCATTATAGTGAAGCTGATTACTAGTCATTATAAAGTCAAAGTTACAGCAATAAACTTTAGTTATGCTTGTCTATGATCGAGATACTGTGCTCCAAGTCGTCCATATCCGCGGACACGGCTTTCAGAAAGTTTTACGGCGGGTGCACCAATAGCAACACACGCTCGATCAACCTCGGAAAAACCAAAACAAAACCAAACGAGGCTTTCACGACTGAACAATCACAGGATTCAGAAATATTTCAGGGGGCCACCCCTTGGAGTACACCATAGCAAGTAAGCAAGCTCGAGACGGACTCAAGGTTGTGGGGACGGCATGAGCATCGGGAACCCAAAACTGGGCTTGTCGACACCGCGGAATCGTGCCACGATCCTAAACAGTACAGTGTGCTATCTGTCGCACAATTTAAATACAGAAGTAGCATGGCATAAGTACAGGATAGTAAATAAAACCTCAAACTAGTTTGTGGCCCCAAGAAATAAGACTGAATCAAGCTCTGGCTCAGGGGGGGTCCCATATACCTCCCGGATGTGGATAGCGCGATAAATCAAGGAACAGGTATCAAGTACTCGGGGTCCTACGGGACACAAGTGGGCGTTCGGAAACCAAATATTTTCTATCACCCACCGATGCCTCTGCTTACTTCAATTTTAGTTGTTAAATAGGAATTCAAAGTGTACGGTAAGTAAAGCTATGATCATCTCCAACATCAACATGCGGCAATACATCAACAACTGTGGCACTGGACGACACGCAACAGCACTTGAGCAAGCGACTACGACGCGCAAGTCCAACTATCTACCAAACAACAGGTAATAGGATGTGTCCAAGGCAATATAAGGCCACAGGGGATATCACGGGTTCGAAACACTAGAGCATCGCAACACATATAGCAATAGATCAACAGGAGGGAATAAATACTATAAAAGTAAGATAGGTAGAAAGGGGGAGATGCTCGCCTGAAAACATTGTCGAAGATTCAACCAAAGATCGGGGCGAAGCTCACATCAACTCAACGGCCTTATCCGCGAAGAAGCAAAACACTAGAAGAACACCGGATGCAATATTTAATACAACGGCAGAAGATCGGCATGATGCATGTATGATGCATGACATGGCAAGGTGCGATGCAATTAGGTCATATTAAGTGGAACCGGGGTCCCGACAATTAGTTAGGTGGTTCAAGTTGTTTGGAACCCCCGCAATTTAAATGTTGTTTAACATGGCAGCAGATAGCACCGGGTTCGCTACACAAATTTAAATGAGGCCAATATGAGACTAGATTTGCCCGCATATGGGCCCCATATTTAATTATTAGGTGAATCGGCATAAGGCCCCAAACCACACAATATGCATGCGAGTATGACAATTCAATATGCGACAAGTTGTTATTATATTTATAAAATAGGGTTTCGGGAAGGGGTTCACACATTAGGGTTCGACGCTCTTGGGGATCCGGGGTTCGGGGTTGGTCTCAGGGTCCAGGGTTCGACGGAAACGTTCTCGGATAACAGAGGTAGGTCTTGGCGCATCCGTGGTCTTCGGGTCATGTCAACGGTCATGGCGTTCAGGGGGGAAGTTCTCGGCGTCCGTGAGGTAGACCTTGTCGCGTCCGGGAAGCAGAACTTGGGTCGGTGTCGGGCGCGTCGGATTCTTCCGGGTCGACGCCGTTCTGGTTGTCGCGAAGGTCTTGTCGGGTCCCACGGGGTCGGTCTTGCCATTGCGAGGGTCTTGTCGGGACCGTGTACCGGGTCGGTCTTGGCGTTCCGGCCGTCTTCGGTCCTCGGATCCGAGAGGGTTCGGGGTATTGACGGGGTTCGGGCGCGCCGGGATCGGTCTTCGGGTCATCGAATCCCAGAACGAGATCTTCGTGTCCTTGTAGTAGAACTTGGGGTCTTCGTATCCGTGAACGGTCTTGGAGATGACCCTGAATGTCCCCGGTCGATCTTGCAGGGCAAGCAGGTCTTGGCGATGGTCTTGTTGGCGAGAAGATCTTGGCGTTTCACTTGTCGGTGTGGACTTGAAACCGCACGGTGTCGTTCTCATGTCGTCTCCATGCACACCACCATCGGACAACAACGGTGCAAGCACATGGACGGGACGAGCCAGCGCGCTGTTCGTGGCGGGTTGGAACTTGCGACGGCGAAGGGATCTGGTGGCTGCGCTGTCTTGCATCGAGACGGCGTATGGTTAGAGCGGTTCGAGGTGGAGCGGGCGGAGAAGCACGAGGCGGCCAGCGAGGCTCCGCCGGGCGAAGCTCGGGCGGCACCGGAGGGAGCGGGGGCGGCGAGGCGGTGGGGCGAGGGCGTCAGCGTCGCCGGGAGGCAGATCTGGCGGCGCGAGCAGCGGAGGCGGGCGAGGAGGACCGCGGCGAGGGCAGCGGCTCGAGGGATGTGAGGAGCAGCGGAGGGAGGCGCTGTGGCTGAGGGTCGAGTCTGTGGCCGAGGCGAACGGCTGGGGCGGAGGCTCGGATGAGTGCGGAGCAGTTCTGGAGCGCGGAGGCGGCTCAGGAGGCCTGCGAGTCTTGGGTCTTGTCAGGGGTCGGAGGCGGGCGACGGAAGGAGGCTCGGCGAGAGAGAGGGGCTTGGCCGAGGCCGAGAGGGCGGAGGCGGAGCCAGCGAGGCTCGGCAATGTGGCGGGAAAGGCGTCAGGCGGCGGGAAGGGAGCGTGGGAGGAAGAGGAACAGTGGAGGGAGAGGGCCGGTTCGGGCGTGGGTGTGCGTGCGTGGGTGGGGCCCAGGGGCGTGGCCAGGTGGGTTGGGTGGTGGTGGTACTGGCGTGCGTGGAGTGCGTGTTGATTGTGTCGTGGCGTGCGGGTGTGCTGGGATGGATCAGGTGGTGTGGGATGTGGGCTGGAGGGAGAGAGAGGAGAGAGAGGGGGTGGCCACGTGGCAGAGTTTGATTGGTCAGGGGGAGGGGAGAGGATGAGGTGGCGTCTCGTGATAGGAAGGGGTGAGGTGGAGGGGGTGTGTGGGTAGGTAGTTTGGTGAACTTAGGAATTAGGGGGGGCTGCTGAGGTGGTCCGATTTAAATCCTGGGGCGGTCGTCATCATTCGCCCGTTCACCGCCCCACCAAAAATAATATAAATTTTATTTGTTTTAATAACACCGTTTGCAAACCGATAGTAGACAAACAAAAATAATCCGGAGGCCCGGGGTTTGCGTGTTTGAATGAAGATGGGGCGTTTTAGAAAACAAAACTGGGTTTATCTGCAGATAGTTTTATGCAAGCAACTGCAAGATGATGACGATGCTCAAATGCAATGTGGCATGATGACATGAGCATGCGGTCATGATGATGCAATGCACAAAAACAACGCGATTTTCTAGTAGTGGTTTTGCGGGATGCCACAACGGAGACGAGGCCGCATGAGTGCCATGAACAGAGTAGAGGTCGCCAGAGCTATCGAAGCGAGCGATCTCCGCCTTGGTCATGAAATCCTTCACAGACAAGCCAAAAGGGTCAAATTTGACGGAAACATAGTTGTCTTTGGTGAAACGACGAACAGAGATTAAATTTTTAATGAGGGCTGGTGCAACTAAGACATCTTTAAGTAGGAGTGGTTTGGAAGTGGAAGATGCAAGGTTTGTATGACCGACACATGAAATTGGTATGGAGGAACCATCGCCTAATGTAATGGATGAAAAATGAGATGGTATGCAAGTTGACAGCATAGTATTCGATGAAGACATGTGACTAGAAGCACCAGAATCGAAAATCCAATCGACTGAGTTACCTTGAGCAGCAAAATTATTCATGGCTCAGAACGCAGCTTGGTCCCAGCTCGGAGGAGAGAGTCAGTCACGATTAATGAGCGAGGACTGGCGCAGGTGGTGGCGGTGCAGCAGGAGTCGAGTACATGGTGTATGGCGAGTAGTAGCCTCCAGGATTATAAGTGACCGGTGGCGAAGGGCCATAAGGACCCATAGCAAAGGGCATCGGCGAGTGCATCAGCGAGGCATAGGGAGCCGGCGATGGTGCAGCATATATGGGCGGTGAAGGAGCGGCGTAATGAGCTTGTGTAGGGACCCGTGGTGCAAGGAGGCCAGGTGAGCCTGTATGAGGATGCACGCCGGGCTGCCACGAACCAGTGTACGCAGGTGGCGCGCCAACAGGAGAGGGCGCGGTCCAGGGCATTGGCCAAGCCTGAACCATGCCAGTCCAAGGGTCCTGAGAAGATCGCCAATCTGGTGCTGCAGGTGGAGCCGGTGGTGGTGCCTGGGAAGGTGGAGGAGCCGGTGCGGTTGGAGGAGGCCGTGGTGCAGGCGGCCGATAGATAGGCCGGGTGCCCCTATAGTTGGGGCTAGGGCGCCAACCTGGCGGTGGAACATGCATGGCCGGGAGGCGTGGCGGTCAGGAGGCCGTGGAGCAGCAGCATAGGCCCGAGGCGAGACTCTTGAGTGGTCATGGCGCGTCCGCCTGGAGAGCATGGAGCGGACTTCGCAAAGGAAGGAGACGGACGTATCATGGGGATGAAGGATGCTGCTTGTCGGGCGATTGAGGCCGACGAGGAGGATCTTGATGAGCTGTTTGTCCTCAACGGGATCACCGAGTTCACGGAGTTCATCGGCGATGGTGCGAGGCATCGGTATACCCCACGGGCAAGTCGCCTGGGCGGTGTTCAAGCTCCGTGTTGAGGGTGTTGACACGGGCGTCGGCATTGTCTGAAAAAGCGACGGAGGGCTGCCCAAAGGGCGCGGCGGTCTGGTGGCGACCGAAAGCAGATTGAAAATCTCGGTGCTCACCCGCTGGTAGATCCAGTGTATCACAGCGAGATCATCCTTGACCCAGCGGGGATCCGAGGGAGACGGCGGGATGTTGGGGTCGACGTGCGCCAGGAGGTTGCAGCAGCCCAAGTGCACCTCAAAAAGATGCCTCCAATGGTAGTAATTGTGTTTGGAGAGATCTAAAGTGATGGGAATCAATGGAGTAATGTCGGAGATTGTATCGGCAAAGTTGATGGTGGGGGCGATAGGAGGTGGGGAGGATGAGGTGGATGGTTTGGCAGCCGTGATGGCGGCCATGGCGGCGCGCCACTCGAAGAATCCCGGAGGGGGCGGCGGCGGCGGGGTGGGAGGCGTGGGAGCCATGCCCTAGAATCTAACCTTAATCTGATACCATGTAAATTTGTGATAATAATAATAATTGATAATTTTACAATGAGAGAATACAATGGTTTATATAGAAGAGGGGGAGAGGAGGTGCAGCGCCCCGGCCTAAACCCTAACTTGATATGCAAGTAAATATAATCTAACATGAACAACTTCCCAATCAATTTGAGAAAAGTGTGGTCTCAAGTCTGAAAAAGTGAAGCGCAAAGAGATTTTCACAAGACAGTCAAATTGGTTAGTTCTACAAAGAAAAGTTGGGACGAATTCTGCAATTCTTACACCAGATAAATAGAAAGTTGCATATTGCATTTATCTTCTCTAGCTCTGAAAACAGAGGGAAATCAGCGGAATATACCAAATGCTCACTCAAACACAAGTCGAAGACCAGTTTTGATTGGATAGTAGATTAGAGAAGCAGGCCAGTAGAATATGGAGTTGTTTTCGTTCTCTTGTTATTCTTATATAGCTATATAAGTATTTCTATCTTGGATTCGTAATGTTTGGCCATTAGGTTTGAATTTCCTTCCCTTTCTGTCTTCAATTGAATTCCTTGATTTATCTGCAATTTGGAGAGTAGTTGATATGGTCTTTCTTGGGTTTGGCTTTCAAAGTGTAGTTAGAAAAGAGTGAGTTGTTGTCAATGACTAGAATGGAATACATAAGGATAATATGGAAAATGGCTTTATTTTCATCTACTTATTTGAAATACTGTCTCCGTCCAAAAATAAATGACTTGGATTTATCTAGATTCGTATGTATCTAGACCGTTTTAGTGTGTAGATCAAGTCACTTATTTCCGGAGAGAGCAGTAAGATTATCTTTTAGGTGGGAATAGTTCACAATCGAGTTTGAAGGCATTAATGAAATGAGCTTATTACATCAAGTTTTGTTTTGACCTTTTCATTGAATGTAGTGATGGCGCTGCGTCAACGTGGAGCGCTTTGTCGGGAAACCCCAAGAGCAAGGTATGATGCAGCATAGCATCAAGTTTTCCCTCAGTAAGAAATCGAGGTTATTGAACCAGTAGAAGGAAGGAAACGTCTCAAAGGTGTTGCAAGCAACGTGGAAACCTGCACAACACAAGCTCAAGACTTTTTCCCAACTAACAGTGAGGTTGTCAATCTCACCGGTTGCTGTAACAAAGGATTAACTGTATGGTGTGAAAGGTGATGATAGTTTGCAGCAAGTAAACAGTAACAGTGGAATATGTATCGAAGGTAAAGATTGGACCGGGGTCCATAGTTCACTAGAGGTGTTCTCCTTAGATAAACAAACATGGCATGTTGTGTAAACAAATTACAGCATGGCAATTAATAGGACTGAGCAAGGCATAACAATGCAATAATAAACATAAAGATCATATGAGATTCGATTGGGCAATACAACAAGATACATAGACCACCATCCAACTGCATCTATGACTAGAAGTCCACCTTTGGGTTATCATCCGAACCCCCTCCAGTATTAAGTTGCAAGCAACAGACAACTGCTTTAAGCAAAGTGTGTAAGGTAAACAATTCACTTGTTCCATGAACAAGATACCATTGTTTTCTCCCTAATGGCAACATCACATCTACAACCTTAGAGATTTCTTTCACTTCCCTTGATTAAATAGAGGCATGAACCCACTATCGAACATAAATACCCTTCTTGGAGTCACTAGCAACTACTTGGCCAAGATAGCTGCTAAAAACGGAGAACATGCAAGATCACAAACAACATAGACATGATAGAATCAATAAGACAAAACCATTAATCAATCTGACATAGTAATCTCAATATCCATCGGATCCTCGCAAACACAACACGCATGATTACAAATAGATGAGATCTTGATCATGAACGGAGCTCACAAGAGCTAGACATGAAAGCACAAAGAGGAGATACAACCATCTACGTACTACATGGACCTGTAGTCCAAGGTGGAACTACTCACGCTTCATACCGGAGGCTGGCATGATGAAGAAGAAGGCCTCCAGGATGATCTCCCCTCTGGCAGGGTGCCGGGAAGAGCTTCAGATCCCTCCCGATCTAGGGACGATGGTGGCAGCGACTACAGATGGTTTCGTGGAATATTGATCGGGTGCTTAGGGTTTAGGCATCGGGGGCTTCTTATAGGCGAAGAGGCGAGACTGGGAGATGGCCAGGGGGGCCACACCCTACCCAGGTGCGGCCCAGGGTGGGCCCGCTCCTAGGGGGTGCGGCCAACCTGTGGCGCCCCTCCGTCTCTCCTCTCGACTCCGTGTTCTCCTCGGTGAAACATTGGCTTTGGATTTTGTCCCGTCCAATTCCGAGAATATTTCCTTATTAGCTTTTCTGGAACCAAAAACAGCAGAAAACAGGCAACTGGCACTATGGCAACTTGTTAATAGGTTAGTACAAGAAAATATATGAAAAGCACATCAAAGTGTGGATAAAGCAAAGCAAAGTAGACACTAAACAAGCATGGAATATCAAAAATTATAGATACGTTTCTGACGTATCAAGCATCCACAAGCTTAACTCCTGCTCGTCCTCAAGTAGGTAAGTGATAAAAAGAATAATGTTTGAAGTGACATGCACCATCAAAACCAAGATCAAACCATTTGCAAGCATTGAAAGCTGAGATCAAAGAACTCTAAACATGTGCATGAAAGATGGAGTTCTAACAATAAGACAAAGTAACTATGCATACAACATGAAAGTCTACAAACAAAGATCATGAATAACATGCAGTGAAAAACGTTTGTTTGTTTCACATACAGAAAACATGGCATAGTGGCATTCAGTTGTCCCTCATGGAGTAGCAAATAGATGCATAGGACACCTTCAAAGTTCATAAGAGTGACTAGATACAAATAGCGCAAGAACAAGCAATATCAACAATATGCATCAAGCAATAAGTTTTGGGACACTACACATAGAACTAAGAATGACAACTATGCTCTCTTACTGGTGCCTAAAGGTAGAAGGTGGAGACTCAATAATAGTGGAAGAAAGGCCCTCCATAAAGGGAAGCAGGGATTTCAAGTTTGAAAAAGAGCTTCCAAAAATCATGGTACTTGTTAGATTTTAGCCCTCATTGCCCTTATCATAAGCATCTTGAAGTGATTAAGGTTAAAGTGAACAAACTATGGAGTATATGCTTGACAAAGTATAAGTTGGCAATCTCATGTCCCTTGAATATGAGGGTCGCACCTCATGCTACTCAACTTTAGTCACCTGTAAGTTCTTGTTATAGTAAGTACATGTGTATCATAGAGAACCGCCAATGGAGTACCCCTTGCACATGGTACAGGAGCTGTCCCATAACCAAAATGACAAGGCAAGCAGACAATGAGCATCTCAGTGATCTTTTTATTTGCTATTTGCATAGGTTTTTATTGAGGATGCTTCACAGATTTCTCATTATGGTGATGCTACAAGTTTCCACCATGATTAGGCATGGCTTAGGCTAGCGGCCCAAACGTTTCTCTAACACAAAATACATAACTCCATGGACTTACAATCTCACTTTTTATTTCACACGGCGACATCCATAGACAAAAGAGCATGATATCAACTGTGTACAAAGTACAAGTGCAATGTTGAAAACATTACCCATGAAAACATGGTTCTGGTAATTCCAGCGTATAAGTGCAAGCATATACAACATAGATGACACAATGGTTCAAGTTTATTAGGGGCAAGAAATATACAGTGTGCCATCAAGTTTGTGAGGGCTTTAATCACTAAGTTTTCACATAACAAAATACTTTTAAATTGGAAGATAGCTGAAAACAAGAATATACTTGGAATGGTGTAACACACCATGCATAGGAATTTATAGTGGACACTTTGTAATAACTTGGTTTCTTGGGAGTTGGAAGCATGAGTAGATCTTACTCATACAAGTGGATTCTAGCAAAAGACTGGGAGCAACCAACTAAGAGAGAAATAATGGCCATAATCATGCAGAGCGACAAAACATTACTAATCAAAGCATAGAGTGGTACTACAAGTCAAGGACTAAATTATCATAGAGGCTATGGTGACTTGTTCATAGTCATAACATGGTGTGAGCATGTGCCAAGTCAACCCAAACAAAACATCAAAGGAGAATACCACAATGTTATGCTTTTGCATGCTAAAACAATGCATGATTCCTTCAAGGCACACTAAGCAATCCCAATTGTTTGGAACAAGTCATGCTACATCAATAATCACTAAGCATAAGGTCAACACAACACCTAGCATGACATGCTAAAGTCTAAGTCACAGTCAATGCAAGCTCCTCTTGCACTTTCAAGCAAGAACTTTCTACTCCTTTCCAACACCAATCAACTTATTTGAAACAACACAGCGAGAACGGGGTTCCAAACTACTTTATTCAAGCAAACTAAGCAAAGAAAACAAAAACTAAGACGCTCCAAGAACAACACAACAGTGCATGAAACAATAAAAACGAAGTGTCTAGAAACACCTGAGCTTTTTATTAATAAAGAAGGGGATGCCTTGGGCATCCCCAAGCTTTGACGCTTGTACCTCTTGGATAGTTCTTGGGGTGACACTGGGGTGGCATCCCCAAGATTGAGCTTTTGTCCATTCTTCATCTCATTACATCATTCTCTCTCTACACCTGAAATCTTTTCCTTCATACAAAACTTCACACAATCTTCATTAGCAACATTAGTGTATTCAAAAGATAATAGACCCTTGGGTTTAGCTTTAGAACATAAAAACTTTCACTAAAAACATAAGCTATTGTAGCAACTCCCTCAAAAAGCTCAATTTCCCAAAAAGAACCCAAAAAGGAATCAATAAGAAGCAAATGCAAATAATGGCAGAAATCTGTCAAAACAGACCACCAGGTAGAAACCGATTTTTTTAAGACCTTCTGTTGCTCAAATAAAAAAGTGTTGAACTAAAGAAAGTTATCTAACATATTGGAGGATTTATTCATAAATTTTCAGCTCAATCCAACTTACAAAGACTCCTCACGAATTTTTGTGGTGGAGGACAGAAATCTGTTTCGGGATAGCAACTCCCCAAATCTTACTTCCTCTCATTAGAGGTCATTCTTGGCACAAAAAGCAAACAAAAAGGATAAGGATAGGTCATTACTAAAGTAATAACTTCCAAGACTCAAGGAAACTCTTGGGTTATCTCTCAACAAGTAATTTTCTTTAACGCCTTTAAGTTAGGCACAAGAAGCAAGAAATCAAGTATTTTCAAATGAACAAGCATTAACATCAAACCTTTCTTTCAAAGGAGGAGCAAAAAGAAACTTCTCTCTCCTCATAGGGAAGTGTTCAATACCTTTCTTGAATGGAAATTGATATTTAATGGTGCCTTCTTTAATATCAATGATGGCACCAACAGTTCTAAGAAAAGGTCTTCCCAAAGTAATATGACAAGAAGCATTGTATTCAACATCCAAAATATAGAAATAAACAAGTACATAAGCATTGTTAACCGTAATGATAACATCATTAATACTCCCCATAAGTTTCTTCTTAGCATTATTCATTAAGTGGGACATCCAAATAACAATCTTCCAAAGGTGGCAAGTCAAGCATTTCATAAATTTTCCTAGGCATAATAGAGACACTATAACCAATATCACATGAAGCTTTGAGATCAAAGTCATTCACTTGCATATTAATAATGGGTTCCCAACTATCTTCTACTTTCCTAGGAATAGAAGCTTTGTGTTTTAACTTCTCTTCCTTAATCTTAACAAGAGCATCTGTAATGTGTTTAGTGAAAGCAACATGCATATCACTAGCATCAGGACTTCTAGCAAGCTTTTGCAGGAACATAATCACTTCAAAAATATTGCAACCATCAAGATCAAAATCAAACTTAGCATCACTAGTAGCAGACTCATTAGGTTTGGGAATTGTAGGAGGAGGAATAGGGACTTCTTATAGTTTAGTGGCATCCATATGGGTGGTGGTGATGGTGCACACAATATTGTTTCTATCAATTTCAGCTTCCCTTTCCCACTTAGCATGAAGTTGGGCTAACAGTCTAACATTTTCATCAATAGTAACTTGTATGGCATGAGTATCAGCAAAGGTACTTTCCATGGTTTCAGGTTTAGCAGCCATTTTATTAATCAAAGAGGATTGTGCTTCGGACAAAGAGGAAATATTTTTCTCAACATTTAAAATCTTTTCCTCCACAGTCTTGTTGAAAGTGGTTTGTTTACTAATAAAGTCTTTGAGCATGACTTCAAGTTCAGAGGGCGCACTTCTAGCATTCTTGTAGGAGTTTCCATAGGTATTGCCATTATTAGGAGGATAAAGCCTATAATTGTTGTTACTACCAAAATTATTCCTATAGGCATTATTGTTGAAATTGTTGTTTCTAATAAAGTTCACATCAACTTGCTCTTCTTGAGCAACCAAAGAGGCTAAGGGGACATTATTTGGATCTAAAGTATCTTTCCCATTAACAAGCATAGCCATGATAACATCTATCTTATCACTCAAAGAGGAGATTTCTTCAACAGAATTTACCTTCTTACCATGTGGAGCTCTCTCAGTGTGCCATTCAGAATAATTAACCATCATATTATCAAGGAGTTTTGTTGCAGCACCCAAGGTGATGGTCATAAAGGTACCTCCAGCAGCTGAATCCAACAAGTTTCTTGAAGAGAAGTTCAAACCTACATAAAAAGTATGGATAATCATCAAAGCAGTAAGTCCATGAGTGGGACAATTCGTAACCAAAGATTTCATTCTTTCCCAAGCTTGAGCAACATGTTTATTATCAAGTTGTTTAAATTTCATAATATCACTTCTCATAGATATAATCTTAGCAGGAGGGTAGTACTTTCCAATAAAAGCATCTTTGCACTTAATCCAAGAATCAATATTATTTCTAGGCAAGGATAGCAACCATTCTTTAGCTTTTCCTCTCAAGGAGAAAGGAAACAACTTGAGCTTAATAATATCTCCATCTACATCCTTATAATTTTGCATCTCACAAAGTTCAACAAAGTTATTAAGATGGGCAGCAGCATAATCAGAACTAGCACCAGAAAATTGCTCTCTCATCACAAGATTCAACAAAGCAGGCTTAATTTCATAAAAGGTAGCATCAGGAGTAGATGGAGCAATAGGAGTGCTAAGAAAATCATTGTTGTTTGTTCTAGTGAAGTCACACAACTTGGTGTTCTCAGCAGAGTTCATTTTGGCAAAAGTGTAGCAAGCCAAAAACAACAACAACAGCTAGATTAAGAACTAAGTTTTTTTGTGTTTTTTATAAGAGAAAGCAAACCAAACTAAATTATTTTTTTGGAGTTTTTGATAAAAATAAGCAAACAAAACCAAGAAAAAGAAACTAAGAAAACCAAAAACAAAGTAAAGAGAAAGGTTGAGGAGGACTCCCCTTGTAAAGACGTCCTTAGCCTCCTCGGGAACGGCGCCAGAAAATCTTGATGGCGTTGCGTCAATGTGGAGCGCTTCGTCGGGAAACCCCAAGAGCAAGGTATGATGCAGCACAACATCAAGTCTTCCCTCAGTAAAAAACCGAGGTTATCGAACCAGTAGGAGGAAGAAAACGTCTCAAAGGTGTTGCAAGCAACGTGGAAACCTACACAACACAAACTCAAGACTTTGCCCCAACTAACAGTGAGGTTGTCAATCTCACTAGTTGCTGTAACAAAGGATTAACTGTATGGTGTGGAAGGTGATGATGGTTTGCAGCAAGTAAACAGTAACAGTGGAAGATGTATTAATGGTAAAGATTGAACCGGGGTCCATAGTTCATTAGAGGTGTTCTCCTTAGATAAACAAACATGGCATGCTGGGTAAACAAATTACAGCAGGGCAATTGACAGGACTGAGCAAGGCATAGAAATGCAATACTAGACATAAAGATCATATGAGATTCGATTGGGCAATACAACAAGATACATAGACCGCCATCCAACTGCATCTATGACTAGAAGTCCATCTTTTTGTTATCATCCGAACCCCCTCCGGTATTAAGTTGCAAGCAACAGACAACTGCTTTAAGCAAAGTGTGTAAGTTAAACAATCCACTTGTTTCATGAACAAGAGACCGTTGTTTTCTCCCTAGTGACAACAACACATCTACAACCTTAGAGATTTTGCCCCTTACCTTGATTAAATAGAGGCATGAACCCACTATCGAGCATAAATACCCCCTCTTGGAGTCACTAGCAACTACTTGGCCAAGATAGCTACTAACAACGGAGAGCATGCAAGATCACAAACAACACAGACATGATAGAATCAATAAGACAAAACCATTAATCAATCTGACATAGTAATCTCAATATCCACTAGATCCCCACAAATACAACACGCATGATTACAAATAGATGAGATCTTGGTCATGAACGGAGCTCACAAGATCTAGACATGAAAGAACAAGGAGGAGATACAATCATCTAGCTACTACATGGACCCATAGTCGAAGGTGGAACTACTCACGCTTTATACCGGAGGCTGGCATGATGAAGAATAAGGCCTCCGGGATGATCTCCCCTCCGGCAGGGTGCCGAGAAGAGCTTCATATCCCCTCCCCCGATCTAGGGACGATGGTGGTGGAGGCTACATATGGTTTCATGGAATATTGATCGGGTGCTTAGGGTTTAGGCATCGGAGGCTTCTTATAGGCGATGAGGCGAGGCTAGGAGTTGGCGAGGCCACACCACCGCCAGCGCGACCAGGTGGGATCGCGCCGGGAGGTCTTGTCGCCTGTAAGCGCCTCCGTCTCTCCTCTGGACTCCGTGTTCTCCTCGGTGAAATATTAACTTTGGCTTTTGTCCCGTCCAATTCCGAGAATATTTCCTTACTAGCTTTTCTGGAACCAAAAACAGAAGAAAGCAGGTAACTGGTACTGTGGCAACTTGTTAATAGGTTAGTACCAGAAAACATATGAAAAGCACCTCAAAGTATGAACAAAGCAAAGCAAAGTAGATATTAAACAAGCATGAAACATCAAAAATTATAGATACGTTTCCGACGTATCATGTAACCATATGCAAAGAGAGAGCGGTGTGGTGGCTCTCAGACTCTATGGAGCCCCTTCTTGAAATTTCAAAAACTTACATTTTGAAAGTTTCAAACAATTGAAAAAAATACTTGGATGTATCCCGCTATGTGTTCTATCACGGTGTAAAATTTCAGCTCCAAATACTTTATATTTTAGGCTCTGCAAAAAAAGACAAATCGAGTTTTTGTCCTTGGTGATTACTGATGAACAGTAGACTAAAATGAAGATTTTGTCGTGTATGTGAAAGTCGATTGCGATTGCAACGAACTGGTATGTACGAGTACGCCGCCAGGGAGAGGCAACGGGAGAGAGAAAACCCATCTAGGGTTTCGCACCCCCTCGTCGGTGACGTCGTCGGTTCGCTCTACTACTGTTGACCCTAGGGTCTTGGAGGTGTGGCCGACCATGCCCTCTTGCCGTCGGGAGGTTTTCCGTTCTCACTTTTGCTTCGGTCCCTCCTCCCCCTCTTTCAAACTTTGACAAACAAAAACTCGATACCTATTGTTTAGAGGACCGTACGAATCCACACGAAGTCCGTATGGTCCTATTAGACGTATACTCATACGTATACTCATGTGCCTGTGTAAGACGAAAATTAGAAGTTATATAACAGAAATAAAAAAATTAAAATATGACATGCAAAGACGTAGATCGCGATAATGGGAAGTGGGATCAGCCGACCGGAAAGTGGTTTATACCGAGTTCGACCGACTAACATATACGGAGATATATGTGAGCCTCAATATGAGTTTCGATGGGTCAAAAAAATAAAACGGCCCATGCAGCTTAAGTTTAAGGGAGGGACCGAAGTGCACCTCTTCCGTTCTTTGTTTCGCTTGTTTTCTAGTGTCTTCTTCGGGGCGTTGAGGCGACGGCTATGTCCCGAAGTCAAAATAATATCCTTCCCTCTCTATCCTTGCTTCGATGGTGCATCTAACATCAACGGAGAGCGCATAGAGTCGTTTGTCTGGCGAATCTCCCGGGATTCTCTTTGTTTTTTGTGTTCACCGGTTTGTTTCCAGGTCAATCTCCTCCGATCTAGGGATGTCATCATTTACGATGGTTGCTTCTCAAGTGCGTTGGTCCTTTGTGGCCTTAGCACCGACTTTCCATCTGTCTACTATAAAAAGCTCTACTACGACAAGTTTTGCCTAGCTCCGATGATGGGGAGCGAGGACGGCGACGTGCCTTTGGCTCGCGTTAGTGTTTGTAGTCGTCGCTAGGTGGTCCTATGATTTATTTGTATTTTTTATTACTTTTAGGCCTTTTATACTATTGTTGATGATTACTGATAGATTGGTGGATTTTGCAAAAAAAAAAAGATTTTGTCACTTTATGCGATTTTATCATTTTCTCTTAGCCCAAAAAACAAAGTATTTCAAGCTAAAAAACTACCGACTAATAGAATAGATGGTTAGCTACATCCCCGTATTATTTCCAGATTTTTTTTTGAAAAGAAGATTCAAAATTTTCAAGTTTCAAAAAAAAAACAAAGGGCTACCTGGAGCCTGGGTTCCACTAGGCTTGTTCGTAGGCAAGGAAGGCTACCTATTGATACGGAAAGAAAGCTATCACAGGCTATTGTTTTTTAGAGTCGAAAAGAGTGCTCCGTGTCCATATATGTGCTTGGAGGGAAGGCCACATCTTTGATTGTATTCTTTTTCGAGCTCATCCTCTACAGCCTGGTCATCCTCTACAGCATGTGTTAGTAGTGCTAGTTTTGAGTTTGTTTTTAGTACCTTAAACACTTGGGGGGTCTATAGATATGCTTAGAGGATTCTAAAGTGTTAGTTTATGTTTGAATTGCTTTGCTCTTTTCTTTACAGCTCAAGCAAATAAGCTTGAAAGGAAGTGCTTTTATTTAATTGGAAATTAAAGAGATCGTTTATCTAGACATAATATTTGTATTATTTGGTCCATGATTACCCTTCTAGGCCCTTTAGATCTATACTAGATGGACCCAGCATGCTTTGCCGCGCTATTCTCTGCTAATGGCATTTAAATTATGTGACAGGAGTACTCATTTCCTAGTATATATATTGTTTTGTATTCGGTTCGATGTGGCATGTGCTTGTTCTGGCAGGATCACCCACAGCCAAGCTCACAAATATATAACATATCAAGGCAAAAAAGAGAGACGTCAGCAGCAAAGACACAGCGGAAAAGACCCAATGCAGCAGTAGAACCGACAGGTCCCTAGGCGGGTTCCTCCGCAGAACCGACAGTTCCTATATTTAATATTTTCTATAATCGTTAAGCAATTAATATAATATATTTATCCTTATTAGCTAAGATATTGCCAGACAAATACAAAATATAACATTATAACTGCGATGCATAGACGTGTACCATCCACGCGAGCCAAGGAGTGCCCGTTTAATTTCTAAACAGGAACAGGCCGTCCTTATTTGGAACAGGCCAGCCGTTCTTACGTGTATATATATGCGTAGGAGGAACAAGCAAACAGTGGGATCACCCGGCAAAGCAACAACCTCTCTCAAAAAAAAACTTCTCTAAAAAACAATTTAGCGGAACCACAAACCTTCAATTCAAGGGAGAACTCTTTAGGGATACATCTTACTATCCAAAAGGGTTTTAGGAGGAGCAGAGCAAGTCGCGTTTGCAGCCAGCAATTCTTAGTTTTTATGGGCTTAAATCCTTCCAGTATTCTCTGTAGAAAATTGTGATAGGAAAGCCTGAACAACCTCCCTGTCATAACTTCCCAATCAATACGAGATTCCATCTCGTAAATAGTTTGCAAAGAGATTTTCAGAAGACAAAGCTAAATTCATATTGTATACTGGGACAAACTCTGCACTTCTTACACAAGATAATTAGAAAAATGCATTTATCTTGCCTAGCACTGAAAACATAGCGAAGTCAGCAACAGAGCATACAAAATGCTCACCCGAACATAAGTCGGAAACAACAACCAATTTTAATTGTTTTATCTCCTATTCATTTCCACATTACAGGCATACGCATCCATGCTCCATCGAAAATCGATCCAATCTTCAACAGGGATGATATTACTCAGCAGTTCATGTGCATATAGCAACTACCGGGAATCTTAGTGCCAGAAGTGTGCCTCTTATTGTCATGGACAAGTGCCTTTTTGCGGCTGTCAGCAATTATAAATTCCGTAAGGCTTCTGCCACATTCCTTGATATCCTTTCATGGATCGGTTCCTGCAGTTAACAAAACAAGGCATAAGTGTCTGTTTACTACTAAGCCAGAAACATAGAAACAGTCCTGTATGTACCTGTGTTTCTGGGATCTCGAATTTCGTGTTTGTAATTGTTTCAAACAGGAATATGTACCTGCAGTGGATATTCATGAAAACGATTATGGAAGCACTATAGGATATGATGTTTTCTTCAGTTTTCACATATGTATAGATGAACATCAACTTGATGATTGGGCAATTGCCCACTAATGCAAGACAAGAAGCTATAGAAACTAACATACCGCCAAGCAAGTTCAGAAACTAGTTCTTCTGGAGCTTCTGGTAGAACCTGAGTTTCAGAATAATTAATGAGCATAAGCTAATTGAAAGAATTGACACGTTGGGAAACACTAACCGTCATTTCCATGACTAATTTGCGTCTGATAGTGGGCTCAATATGGAAAACATGCTTAAGCACCGTTAAAAGTTGACTGGGAAGAAAATGAGGTACCTTATCTTCATATGGATTGCAATTATTCTTAAACCACAGCCTCAGGAACTCCTGGTGAGAATTAAATCACCCTTTCAGCATTTGCATCATAAATAGTATTACTGAAGTACAAAGTAGCAGGAAGGTAAAGTGCCTCCTTTGCCGTTTGTATATACGAATAAGTATGGCTACCTTGTCAACATTTTCAGGTTCAAGGCCATCTTTGAATCTCTCCTCATATGAATTGGCAATCCAATATCTGCTGGAGTCAGGTGTATGTACCTGCTTGTTACAAGAGAATATCAGCATGATTTTGCCAGAAGAAAAACCTCAACTTCTCAGGAACTATCCCATAAAATATTTCCTGCTTATAAATTTTGGAGTTGGTGGGTGAGTTCACCCTTCCTCCACTTTACTTCCATAATATGTGTGACAAACAACTTACAGAGACTAAATAAAGAAATGCAATCATCCTCATATGTGGGACCACTACTCATGCAAAAAAGAACACCAACGAACAAATATAGTACTACCTTTAATCCTTTATATATGTGACCAGTAATATTGCAAAAGTCAAAAATATAAAAATGCACTCTTACTCTGGGATGAACGTTCTAGCAATTGGCAGAATTAACAATACGGGATGACACTCCAACTCAACACCTTAACTCTAGGATTTAGCTTTATCCAGTAAACCCTTGCATTTTAGGCGTTTTTCGTAGCAAAGCACGGGTTCAGTTCTAGTATATAAAAAATAAGAAATCAAATAGCATGACCTATTAACTTAAGTACCTTGCACAGATCTAGTCAAGATAAGTATGTAACTGAATATGGCCACTGTAAAGCATTCAGATCTTTTTCCATGTATAGTTAGTTACTCGGTGCAAAGAGCAAATGTCTAGGCATACACGACATATCAAAATCACCAAGCTGAGATTCTACGTTGAGAGAGAGAGAGAGAGAGAGAGAGAGAGAGAGAGAGAGCTGTAGAAAGTAAGAACTGGTAGTGACAATGACAAAATAACAGCTAGATAGAGCACATTTCAGAAGACATCTACAGGTCAAAGACATGCACATGCAGTTTAAACAAGATGAAGCAATAACCTAATTGTATGGCTACCATGTTTGTGCTTATACATAAGACAGAAACCTCATGGAATTTGGCTCCATGGTTAGGAAAGCATAGAAAAAAGTAACAGGATAATAGAAGATTGCATAAGTCAGAAATACAACCTCATCAATCAACATAATTGTCCCATCAGCTGTTTTCCCAAATTCATACTTTGTGTCAACTAGAATTACTCCATTCTCTAATGCCACTTGCTGCAAGAAGAGAACGATCAGATACAGAGGCTATGGGTGAGTGGTGAATGAAATTAATATGCATGTTAGGGTCTAGACTGAGATTATAGTGTCAAAACTAGTAGACCTGCAAATAAGTGTGTTTACAAATAATAACTATGGTCAAGTGGAGGAGGAACAAGGATCAAAGCCGAACCATTGACAAAGCAAACTTAAGTATTAAGATGTCAAGCATAATCAGTGTCACTTGTGGAACACAATTCTTAAACTTCAAGCTTGGTTAGTGAAGTCAACCAAGGAGGATCACTAAGCATGGACCTGGTGGCTTCTAGAAAAGAGATGAACGTGAGAATTTACCTGCCCATACTCAAATAAGCTCAAGGCTTTGCTTCTTGCCTCATCAAAATCATCCTTGGACATCAGCCCTGACTTGACTATCTGAAGAATAGCGTGACAAGTATAAGGGGTAATGTAACAAAAGAAGTGATGTCAGCAGGTACAATTCAATGCAGAATAAAAGGTAGAATGGAGGATGCAACACCAAAATTTTCCTGTGATGGATCACACCACGACCAAAAGTAATTCTTGCCACGGTACTATGCATGATTAGCAAGTGAATATGAACTTCAACAACAAGCAAGTAAAATGTAATAGAACAACCTTCTTTATATGACAGAATGATGAGCGTTATGCCCTAAACTACTTGCTGGTTGGATCAAAGTGGCAAAATACTGACAGCTACTTATGGAATGCCAATGTTAGAAGATAATCCAAAAACATTTAGTGATTCTCTCCCTCTGTAAACTAATGTTAGCTTGGAGTAGATGTAATCCTACAGCATGTATTTTCTTTGTTCTAGACTACGAGGAGAAAGGAATTTCAGAAAGAATGGAAAAACCTCGTCAGGAGTGATAGGCACATCGTGATCAGCAGCTTTAGTTGTAGGCGTGAGGATATTTGCTGCCAGCTTTTGATTCTTCACCATGCCTGCAACAAGGAATCTAGTCATCCATGCACAAGAGAGAAGAGGGGAACATCCATACTGTATTAGCATACCATCAGGAATGACATTTCCGCAGTAATTCCTCACGCCGTTGTTATAAACTGTCCATAGTGATGTATCAGTGCTTCCAGTAACGTATCCCCTCACTGAAAACAAACTAATTGCTTAGCACTTCCATCAAGATTATGCCTGGTATAATTGCAAACTAGTAAGACAAATAATCAAAGAGATGCAGCACGCCTTAGGTCTCACCAACAAATTCAACTGGGAAAACTGTGCACCTTTTGGCAATTGTCACATTCTTGTCAGGACAAGAGACCACTGCATTCGGAGTGATATGACTGGTCCTACTGAACCACCAAAGGCTTGTCTCATTGAGAACCTGAAATGACATTCTTGTTAAAGCACAACAAAGTACTACTCCCTCCGATCCATATTACTTGTCACTAAAATAGATATATCTAGACATATTTTAGTGCTAGATACATCCATTTCAACGACAAGTAATATGGATCGGAGGGAGTACTAACTTATAGTGACTTTTCGCTGATTCTAGCGTATTCAAGTTCCTCTGCACTTCAGTACACTGGGACAGCTTAACAACGCTGTGCTACATGAACAATTGGCATGATCTTAGACATGACTATGAAACAATGCTTCAAGCTCGTTGTATTACTCGAAGCATGCAACGACTCTATTTTAAAATGGATTTATTTGGAATTGAGTTATCGATGGATGACAAGCTATAGGCTGCATCATACGGACGGCGTGCCCATACAGAGTGGCCTTGCTATAGCAATTTTATATTAGAAAATACTGTGCTTATCAATATAATGGCAACAGCTGAAGGGCTGGCATAGTTGGGAGTAACTTAGAGTAGTAACATGTGCATGTTACTAGTCTAAGTTACTATCTCCATAGTAGAAAATAACATATGTGTGGTGTCATGCAAAGGCTTATTTATTGCAATATAGACTCATTTTGTCTTGAAAGGTGTGATGTTATGGTAACATAACTAGTTACCACAAACCTCTCTCTCATCGTTTAATTGCATGCCATGTCATCTAAATGCTTAGTTGACAATACATGTAGGACTATGTTACTACTTAAGCCTACCTGCCCTTTAAAGGGAATGGAGGCAAGGACACGGTCGAATGCGCTCTGACGGTCGGTTGTCACCAGCACCAGGTGCTCCCCGCTCTCGTAGACATCTCTCACCTGCCCATCAAACACCAAGGGTCACTCAACAAAACCTTCTAGAACCACCTGTAACAGGTAGGTCGAGTGTTGCTCACCTTGCCCTTGGCGGCGAGCCGGAGCCCGGGGACGACGAGGTCGAGGTGGGTCTCGCCGAGGCAGTTCGCCATGGCACCGCGCGCTGCGAGTAGGACGGCGTCACGGTGGTTCGGGTCGGCGGCGAGGAGGGAAGGGGACGCGCTGCTTCCGCCGGCCGCTGCTATTGCGGCGAGGGGTGAAGCACGTGGACGGGAAGGGGGCGGCATGGAGAGGTAGGAGGGGCGAGTGGCAGGGGAGGAGATAGTGGGGAGCAGAGGTTTTGGCGAGTTCGCGAGGCGGACGGCAGTGGGCGGCGCGGTGGGAGACATAGGAGGGACTGGTGCAGGCTTTTGCGGCGGGTGTTCCTGGTGGCTCTCCGCTGGCCGTGGCGGCTGTGCGGCGCGGGGGATTTTTGGGCGAGCAGACAGCGGCGGTGCGAGTACGATGGGTCTGAGAAAGAAGATGCTGAACTTTGCAGACTGCTGGGTTGATTCGATTGGGCCGGTAATGGTCGTGTTTGGGCTTCGGGTAGTCCCGAATTTTCCGAATACACCACTGAACAAAAGATTCCAAAAATAAAATACTGAACAAAAGTGAAAGGCTGATGTGATGGATAGACATAAATTAAAGGGCAGTACTACGCGTCCCCCGGGGATAAAAATTTCTGATCCCCCGGGTCCTCTTTAACGACGCGTGTCACTTTCTCACACTTTCTGCAGACCAACATTTGCTACATACGCTTTTGCTACATGGCGAAGCAGTTTGACCCAGAAATAGAAAAACAGATTGAACCTCGTCGGAGAGTTCGCCGGAGACCTCGCCGGAGACCTCGCCGGAGACCATGTAGCAAATTTTTTTAACTAATGTAGCAAAATCGACTTTGCCGGAGAATCGCCGGATACCTCGTAGCAAGAAGTTTGTGCTATTGTAGCAAAATCATAAAACATATGTAGCAATATAATTATGTTAATGTAGCAAAAGTCGACTTCGCCGGAGCAAAAACTTGTAAGAAAAAAATTCAATGTAGCAGCGCCGCTCGCCGCAGGTAGCAACACCAGAACCCGTATGTAGCAGGACCGGTCGCCATGTGTAGCAGAGCCTCTCGCCGAAGGTAGCACCACCGCTCACCGCAGGGTAGCAACGACTGTCGCCATATGTAGCAACACCAGAAGTTGTATGTAGCATATTTGGTCATGGTGTGTAGCAAAATATATATGAATAATTAGCAAAATTAATATGCTAAAGTAGCAAAACGTTTTTTTTACACGACGTAGCAAAACGTTAGTAGCACTTTGAGACACCAAAAATAGCAGAGCGCCGATGTAGCAGAGCGCTGCGTCTCTGTAGCAGACAACCGCCATAGCTTGTAGCAACTCACGGCCGTGCATAACGTTGTCGCTTAAGTAACCGTGGCCGACGCCGTCGCCGGAGATGGAGGTTGGACGTCTCGGTCCTCGACACCGGAGACGGAGATGGAGGCCGGCCATGGCGGTCGTCGATGCCGGAGACGAAGATGAAGGCCCGGCCAGAGCTCTGTTGGCCGGAGCTCGCAGGAACCGTGGCGGGCGGAGGATGGCGTGGAGGCGACAAGTCATTGGCCGAGCTTGCCGCAGACGGAGGATGGCGTGGTCATGGTGGCCTGGCTACCGAGGTGGCGCGCCGAGAGCGGCTAGAGCGCCAGCGCTGGAGGCGCCGCGTTGGGAGTCAGAGCGGCACATCGACGGATCTGATCTGCAGGCAATGGTTCATGCGGAGGAAGTTGGATTGTTTGGTGGGCCCAGGTACGACGCGAACAGCGGACCGGTCACGCGTTAAGCGACCCGGGGGATGGAATCGCGCAATCCCCCGGGGGAGTAGTATCATTTTCCTAAATTAAAGCATAGCATTGATCATGTTATTGCTTTCGCATATGTCAACTACTATTTTCTTAAATCATGAGATAATGTTACTTCCTGATTCCTGAGAAATATCTTATGAACATCAAACCTCGCTTCGTCATTGGATGACTATAAAGATAGCTTTCAGGTATCTTCGATATGAATCAAGATTGAAATGTATCCCTCCAAGTGACTTAGAGATATCTCTAGGCACTTTTGGTAGTGTAGCATCCTAAAGCCTGCAAGCATGTGACTAATATGTTTAGTCACGGGGATACTATACTACAGAATGAGTAAAGAGAACTTGCTAATAACGAGATTGAGCTATGTTTGGTGATACCGACGATTGAATCTCGGACAAGTAATATATCATGAGACAAAGGAAACTGGATATTGTAACACCCTCAGAATCGGACCTATGCAAGTTTTAGCGAAACCCGCCAAACCTGCATAGAAACGATTCAAAGGTGCTACCGAGCACTTTTGCGGTGGAAAAGCGTAATAACATTACACAACAGTCCTCGATGGGACCCAGCAGATATATATACAACACGACTCCATGAGTCAAGAATACAGATATACTGATGCAGATCCAAATCACCTTGAAAGATACGTCCGACTACGGACAAGATGCAAATGGGGCTAAGAGCCATGAAGAATAACCAATGGCGTCCATAACCCCTTGAGCCAAGCGGAAGGGTAACCACCTAACGACGCCGATCTCAAAACCCTTGAACAAAAAGGTGCCGACAAAGGGCAAAGGAAAAGAGGAGCGTCGATCGAGGCCGACATGGCGAGGCTAGAATTCGGCGGTCCTCGCCTACATAGGTAAGGTGGACTGAAGCGGCAGCGGCAACATGCACTAAACAACCTATAGAGACTCGATACAACTGGCGGCTATTAGAGAGGGATAAGAAAGACCTATTCGGAACCAACCTGATTCTACCATCAGACAAACCCATCCTGGTGTTTCCCCCTCGAGACCAAACGAGGAAGTCAACCGAGGAACTCACACAGTTGGCAGTTTTATTTATTTAGTTATCGTTGCAGCAATTACTAGTCAGGTGTAGATAATCATCCTGATAAAATAAGCGGTGGGCCATTTTAGTTAACCATTCCGTTGTAGTTGCAACACTTACTAGTCAGATACAATTAGCATGAGATATCCCAAAACCCAGCAGTTGTTGGTACTTTTATTTAGCCATTCCATTGTAGTTGCAATACTTACTAGTCAGGTACAATGGTCGCAAGCGACACCCAAACAAGCAATTGTTGGCAGTTTTATTTAGCCATTCCATTATAGTGAAGCGGATTACTAGTCATTATAAAGTCAAATTTATAGCACTACTTTAGTTATGCTTGTCTATGATCGAGATACTGTGCTCCAAGTCGTCCATAACCGCGGACACGGCTTTCAGAAAGTTTTACCCGGCCGGGGTGCACAAATAGCAACACACACTCGATCAACCTCGGAAAAACCAAATCAAAACCCAACGAGGCTTTCACGACAAAGCAATCACAGGATTGAGAATATTTCAGGCCACCCCATTGAGTAGACCCATAGCAGTAAGCTAGCTCGAGACGGACTCAAGGTTTGCGTCAATGGTCAGAACGATCGAACCCGAAAACTCGGTGTCGATCATGAAAACACTCGCCTACCTAAACAAGCGATGTGCTATCCATCGCACAATTTAAATAAAGCAGTAGCATGGCATAAGTACAGGATCGTAAATAAAACCTCAAACTAGTTTGTGGCCCCAAGAAATAAGAATGAATCATGCTCTGGCTCAGGGGGGTCCCATAATCCTCCCGGATGTGGATAGCGCGATAAATCAAGGAACAGGTATCAAGTACTCGGGGTCCTACGGGACATAAGTGGGCGGTCGGAAACCAAATATTATCTATCACCCACTGATGCCTCTGCTTACTTACTTCAATTTTAGTTGTTAAACAGGAATTAAAGTGACGAAAAGTAAAACCATGATCATCTCCAACATCAACCATACGGCAATACACCAACAACTGTGGCACTTGACGACGCGCAACAGCACTTGAGCAAGCGACTACGACGCGCAAGTCCAACTATCTACCAAACAACAGGTAATAGGGTGTGTCCAAGGCAATATAAGGCTGCAAGGGATATCACGGGTACGAAAACTAGAGCATCACAACACAGATAGCAATAGATCAACAGGAGGAAGTAAATACTATAAAAGTAAGATAGGTAGAAAAGGGGGATATGCTCGCCTGAAAACATTGCCGAAGGTTCAACCGAAGATCGGGTCGACACTCGCATCAACTCAACGGTCTTATCCGCGAAGAACCAAAACACTAGAAGAAACACCGGATGCAACATTTAATACTACGGCAAAAGATCGGGCATGATGCATGTATGATGTATGGCATGGCAAAGATGCGATGCAATTAGGTCATGTTAAGTGGAACCGGGGGTCCCGACAATTTAGTTAGATGGTTCAAGTTGTTTATCTACCCCGCAAATTAAATGTTGTTTTAGCATGGCAAAAGATAGCACCGGTTCGCTACACAAATTTAAATGAGGCCAATATAAGGCTAGATTTGCCCGCATATGGGCCCCATATTTAATTATAAGGTGAACCGGCATAAGGCCCCCAAACCACATGACAAATATGCATGCATGAACAATTAATATGCAACAAGTTTTATATAAAGCATTTATAAAATAGGGGCTCGGGGAAAGGTTCACACATTAGGGTTCGGCAGATCTTGGGGTTCCGCGGTTCGGGGTTCGGTCTCAGGGTTCAGGGTTCGACGGGATCGGCGGGAGCGGATACAAGACGGAGAACTTGTCGTGACATGCCGGAGATCTTGGTTCCACGCGGTCGATCTTGTCGGGCCCACGGATCGGCCGGTCTTGTCGTTCGGAAGTAGAACTTGTCGTACTTGTGGCGTTCTTGGCGTCCTTTCGGTTCGGGAGCGGTTCTCGGCGAACTGGTCGGTTCCGTGTCAGCGTACTTGGCGTGTCCGTGTCGACGACCTGGGCGCGCCGGGATTGGTCTTCGGAGTTTGGTCTTCGGGTACTCAGGGTTCTCTAAGGAGAACTTAGGCGATTTTGTCGGTTCCTTGTCGAAGGTTGTCGCGTTGGTGACGAACTCGGGTCCATCACCGATGGTTCATCGGATTCTTCTAAGTCGGTGTCGGTCTTGGGTCCGCGCCCCTTTAGTCTTGTGGACGAGAAGGTCTTGACATATTATGGCACACGCGGGCGAGCGGAGATCTTGTCGGGGTCTTGATCCTGTAGGGGTTCTCGGCTTCGTGGTCGGTGGAGAACTCGGGCTAGGCCACAGCTTGTCGGATAGGTCCAGGTTGTCGTCGATCTTGGGTTGGCGCAGGTGCGAGACAAGGATACTCAGGAGGTGGTTGCTGAGGGGCGAGGCCGTCAGAGCGTGAAGGCGAGCGACAGGGCCGAACGCAGGGCCAGACTTGAGGCGGGTGTGGACGCTATGCTTGGTCCGACGACAACAGCTCGCCGTATGGCCACGGTGAAAGAGGAGAAGCAGTGGGGCGGGAGGCGAGGAGCACGACGAAGAGGGCGGCCTGGGCGGAGGCTCATGTGGCGAGCGAGGTGAGCCTGAGGAGGAAGGAGGCTTGGAGCACGGGGCCCAGCATGGAGGCGGGGAGGAGGCCGGTGGCGCGGACCTTGGCGGTGGAGCTTGAAAGGAGGGAGGAGCTTGCGAGGGCAGCGATGGAGGCGGTGAGGAGGAGGAGGGAGGCTGGGAGGCGAGGCGAGGCGTGCGGGGCGCGGCGGTCAGTGGAGGAAGCAGACGGAGGGAAGGAGGAGGCGGCCACGGAGGAGGCGCCGGGAGGGCCAGCGGGAGGCGGAGGGGAGAGGCGGGCGGTCTTGGGCGTGAGGAGGAAGGGGGGTGCGGGAGAGACGGGTGGGGGAGAGAGCGGTGGTGGGGGTGGGCCGCGCGGTAGGTGGGGCCCAGGGCGGGTGAGTGGGAGTGGGGTTGAGTGGGTGGGTTGAGTGGGAGTGGGGGAGAGGCCAGGAGGGTGGGGTCGGGTTGGCAGTGAGGGAGAGAGAGAGAGGGTAGGATGGGCTAGGGTGAGAGAAGGAGAGAGGGTGGGCTGGTGGATCGGTGAGGTGGCAGGTGGGTAGGAAAAGGGTCCAGGGGGTGAGGTGGCGAGCTGTGAGAGGTGGGTAGGATAGGATTTGGTGGGACTAGGATTTAGGGGGGGCTGGTTTAGAATGTGTGTTTGTTTTGGTGTTGTTTATTTTAAAACAAGGCCACTTTGCAATTAGTTTTAGGGAAATAAAATATCCGATACACTCGGGGTTTTGCCTTTGAAATAAAGAGGGGTATTTGTACCAAGCAAAACTAGGTTTTTCGAAATAGTTCAGACAAACAATGCAAGATGATGGTGATGCAATGCACAAAAACAATGTGATTTTCTGGTAGTGGTTTTGCGGGATGCCACAGATATCAGATTAATATAATCCTCGACATCATGGTTCAACCGATAAAAAACATCATTGGATGTGTGGGAACCAACATGGACATCCACGGTCCTGCTAATGGTTACTGATCGGAGAGGATTCTCAAACCCCGAAGGGTCACACACTTAACACTTCGATGTCACTAGGGTTCACTGAGATAATAGATGGTGAAAAACAAAATGTCGAATCAGAGTCTTGGATGGGATCCTACATATCACGGGGAGTTTCAGAATGGTCTGGAGATGGAGAAAACCTATGTGGATGGTGGTTTTGGATTCCGAAGATGATCGAGATAGTTTCGGAATTGTTCCAGATATTCTATAAGGTTTTGGAAAGTTTTGGAGAGGGTCCCACGTGTCTGGAAGGGTCATGTGCCAAGTGGGGTGGGGGCACCCCATCCTACATGGGCCAGGGCGCCACATCCCCTAGCGGCCCATGCGCCCCAACCCTAAACCCTAGTCGCATGGGACAGGCGAGCCTTCCTTAGGGGAGGGGCTCCCCCATTGGGAGTCGACCCCTTCTTGGGGAAGGGGTTGCCCCACCCTATATAAGGAGGGGTAGGGGTGGAGTCGCAGCACCCTACCCTTCCAGGCGCTGACGACTGTCTACGCACAGCCTGTTGGGAACCCCAAGAGCAAGGTGTGAAGCAGCAAACAACAAGTTTTCCCTCAGTTGAGACCGAGGCTATCGAACCAGAAGAAGGAAGGAAACGTCACACAGGTGTTGCAAGCAACGCGGAGACCTGCACAACACAAACTCAAGACTTTGCCCCAACGAACAGTGAGGTTGTCAAGCTCACTGGTTTGTTGTAACAAAGGATTAAACGTATGGTGTGGAAGGTAATGGTTTGCAGCAAGTAAACAAGTAACAGTGGAAGATGTATCAATGGTAAAGATTGGACCGGGGTTCATAAAATTCACTAGAGGTGCTCTCCTTAGATAAACAACATGGCATGAAGGGTAAACAAATTACAACAGGGCAATTGGCAGGAACTGAGCAAGGCATAACAATGCAACTACTAGTCTGAAAGATCCTATGAGATTCGATTGGGCAATACAACAAGATACATAGACCGCCATCCAACTGCATCTATGACTAGCAGTCCACCTTCAGGTTATCATCCGAACCCCCTCCAGTATTAAGTTGCAAGCAACAGACAACTGTTTTAAGCAAAGTGTGTAAGGTAAACAGTCCACATGTTTCATGAACAAGAGACCGTTGTTTTCTCCCTAGTAGCAACAGTACATCTACAACCAAAGATATTATTGTCACTTCCCTTGGAAACTAGAGGCATGAACTCACTATCGAGCATAAATACCCCCTCTTGGAGTCACTAGCAACTACTTGGCCAAGATAGCTACTAACAACGGAGAGCGTGCAAGATCACAAACAACACAGACATGATAGAATCATAAAGTCAAAACCAATAATCAAACCGACATAATAATCTCAATATCCATCGGATCCCCGCAAATATAACATGCATGATTACAAAAAGATTAGATCTTGATCATGAACGGAGCTCACAAGATCTATACATGAAAGCACAAAGGAGGAGATACAACCATCTAGCTACTACATGGACCCATAGTCCAAGGTGGAACTACTCACGCATCATACCGGAGAGAAGGCCTCCGGGATGATCTCCCCTCCGGCAGGGTGCCGGGAAGAACTTCAGATCCCCTCTATCTAGGGACGATGGTGGCGGCGGGTACATACGGTTTCGTGGATATTTGATCGGGTACCCAGGGTTTATGCATCGGGGGCTTCTTATAGGCGAAGGGGGAGACCGAGGAGGCGGCCAGGGTAGCCAAATCCTAGCCAGGTGCGGGGCTGGGCCCACCCGCGCCTGGGGTGGGTCTGGCCCCTCCGGCTCTCCTCTGTACTTCTTGTTCCCCACGAAAATTAATTGACTTTGACGTTTGTCCCGTCCAATTCCGAGAATATTTCTTTACTAACTTTTCTGAAACCAAAAACAGCAGAAAACAGGCATGTGGCACTGTTGCAACTTGTTAATAGGTTAGTACCAGAAAACATGTAAAAAGCACCACAAAGTGTAGACAAGCAAAGCAAAGTAGATACAAAAGAAGCATGGAGCATCAAAAATTATAGATATGTTTCCAACGTATCAACATCCCCAAGCTTAACTCCTGCTCGTCCTCGAGTAGGTAAGTGATAAAAGAATAATTTTTGAGGTGACATGCACCCTCATAATAAAGATCCAACCATTTGCAAGCATTGAAAGCTGGGATCAAAGAACTCTAAACATGTGCATGAAAGATGGAGTTCTAACAATAGGACATTGTAACTATGCATGCAACATGACAAGCTACAAATAAAGATCATGAATAACATGCATTGAAAAACGTTTGTTTGTTTTACATACAGAAAACATAACATAGTGGCAATCATCTTGTCCCTCATAGAGTAGCAATTAGATGCATAGGACACCTGCAAAGTTCACAAGGGTGACTAGAAACAAGTAGCACAAGAACAAGTAATATCACAATATGCATCAATTAATAAGCTTTGGAACACTGCACACAGAATGACAACTATGCTCTCTTAATGGTGCCTAAAGGTAGAAGGTGGAGACTCAATAGTGGTGGGAGAAAGGCCTTTTTGTAAAGGAAACAGGGATTACAAGTTTCAAAAAGATCTTCCAAAAATTATGGTACTTGTTAGCTTTCAGCCCTCATTGCCCCTATCATAAGCATCTTGAAGTGGTTAAGGTTAAAGTGGCAAAGCTAGAGTATATGCTTGACGAAGTATAAGTTGGCAATCTCATGTCCCTTGAATACGAGGGCCACACCTCATGCATACTCAACTTTGGGTCCAGGTAAGTTCTTATCATTATAAGTATTTGAATATCATTGAGAACCGCCAACGGGGTACCCCTTGCACATGGTACATGAGCTTTCCCATAACAAAAATGACAAGGCAAGCAAACAATGAGCATCTCAGCAATCTTTTTATTTACCATATGCATAGCTTTTTATTGAGGATGCTTCATAGATAGCTCATTATGATGATGTTGTAAGTTTCCATCATGATTATTCATGGATTAGGCTAGCGGCCTAGACGTTTCCCTAACATGGGATACATACTCCATGGACTTAAAAGTTCCCTCTTTATTTCACACCGGTGACATCCATAGACAAAATAACATGATATCAACTGAGTACAAAGTACAAGTGCAATGTTGAAAACGTTCCCCGTGACAACACGGTTCTGATAATTCCAACTTATAAGTGCAAGTATATACAACAAAGTTGTCATAATGGTTCAAGTTTATTAGGGGCAAAGAATAAAATGTGCTATCAAGTTCGTGAGGGCTTTAATCACTAAGTTTTCACATAACAAAATAGTTTTTAAATTGGAAGATGGCTGAAAACAAGAATATACTTGGAATGGTGTAACACATCATGTATATGTATTTATAGTGGACACTTTGGAATAACTTGGTTTCTTGGGAGTTGTAGGCATGAGTAGAATTTACTCATACAAGTGGAGGCTAGCAAAATACTGGGAGCAACCAACTAAGAGAGCATAATGGCCATAATCATGCAGTGCAACAGAGCATACTAATCAAAGCAAAGAGTGGTACTACAAGTCAAGGACTAAATGATCATAGAGGCTAATGGTGACTTGTCATAGTCATAACATGGTGTGAGCATGTGCCAAGTCAACCCAAGCAAAGCATCAAAGGATAATACCACAATACTATGCTTTTGCATGCTAAAACAACGCATAATTCCTTCAAGGCACACTAAGCAATCCCAATTGTTTGGAACAAGACATGCTACAGCAATAATCACTAAGTATAATGTCAAAACAACATCTAGCATGTCATGCTAAAGTCTAAGTCACAGTCAATGCAAGCTCCTCTTGCACTTCAAACAAGAACTTACTACTCCTTCCAACACCAAGCAAACTTATTTGCAAAACAACACAACGAGAACGGGGGTCCAAACTACTCAAGAAAACTAAACAAACTAAGCAAAGCAAACGAAAACTAATACGCTCCAAGAACAACACAACTGTGCATGAAACAATAAAAACGAAGTGTTTAGACAGACCTGAGCTTTTTATTGATGAAGAAGTGTATGCCTTAGGCATCCCCAAGGTTTGACGCTTGTACCTCTTGGATATTTCTTGGGGTGACACCACGATGGTATCCCCAAGCTTGAGCTTTTGTCCATTCTTCATCTCATTGCATCATTCTCTCTTTACACCTGAAAAATTTCCTTCACACAATCTTCATTAGCAACATTAGCTTATTCAAAAGATATTAGACCTCTGGGAAAGCTTTGAAACAGCAAGTCTTTTCACTAAAACACACAAGATATTGTATTAACTCCTTCAAAAAGCTCAATTCACCTAAAGAGAACTCAAAAAGGAATCAATAAGAAGCAAATGCAAATAATGGCAGAAATCTGTCAAAACAGACCAGCAGGCAGAAACCGATTTGTTCGAACATCTTCTGTTGCTCAAATAAAAAAGTGTTGAACTAATGAAAGTTAGCTAACATACTGGGAGATTTATTCATAAATTTTCAGCTCAATCCGAGTTACAGAGCCTCCCACAATTTCTTTTGTGGAGGACAGAAATCTGTTTCGGGACAACAACTCCCCAAATCTTACTTCCCTCTCATTAGAGGTCATTCTTGGCACAAAAAGCAAACAAAAAGGATAAGGAGAGGTCATTACAGAAGTAATAACTTCCAAGACTCAAGGAAACTCTTGGGTTATCTCCCAACAAGTACTTTTCTTTAACGCCTTTAAGTTTGGCACAAGAAGCAAGAAGAAATCAAGTATTTTCAAATGAAGAACCATTAACATCAAATCTTGCTTTCAAAGGAGGAGCAAAAAGAAACTTCTCTCTCCTCATAGGGAAGTGTTCAATACCTTTCTTGAATGGAAAATGATATTTAATGGTGCCTTCTTTCATATCAATGATGGCACCAACTGTTCTAAGAAAAGGTCTTCCCAAAGTAATAGGACAAGAAGCATTGTATTCAACATCCAAAACATAGAAATCAACAGGGACATAAGCATTGTTAACCATAATGAGAACATCATTAATACTACCCATGAGTTTCTTCTTAGCATTATCAGTAAGTAGGACATCCAAATAACAATCTTCTAATGGTGGAATATCAAGCATTTCATAAATATTCCTAGGCATAATAGAGACACTGGAACCAAGATCACATGAAGCTTTGAGATCAAAGTCATTCACTTGCATATTAATAATGGGTTCCCAACTATCTTCTACTTTCCTAGGAATAGAAGCTTTGTGTTTTAGCTTCTCTTCCTTAATCTTAACAAGAGCATTTGTAATGTGTTTAGTGAAAGCAACATGCATATCACTAGCATCAGGACTTTTAGTAAGCTTTTGCAAGAACATAATCACTTCAGAAATATTGCAACCATCAATATCAAAGTCAAACTTAGCATCACTAGTGGTAGGCATAGTAGGAGGAGGAATAGGGGCTACTTGTAGTTTAGTGGTGATAGTGCACACATTATTGTTTCTATCAATTTCAGCTTCCCTTTCCCACTTAGCATGAAGTTGAGCTAATAGCCTAACATTTTCATCAATAGTAACTTGTATGGCATGAGCAGTAGCAAAGGTGTTTTCCATAGTTTCTGGTTTAGCAACCATTTTATTAACCAACAAAGTTTAATCTTCAGACAAAAAGGATATATTTTTCTCAGCACTCAAATTTTTTGACTGTAAACGAGGAATTTCTCTATTCAGATTCTCAAGCTGAAGACTAATGTTTTACAAGATAATAGATTGTTCCTCCATAGTTTTAGTGAAAATTTTGTTTTGCTCATATTGCATTTGCATAAAAAATTTAGTGGATCTCTCAACTTCTAGAATCGTCTCTTCACTAGGCATTCCAGATCTATACTGATAAGGATTTCCACTAGGAGGATAAGGCTTATAATTATTGTTGCTACCAAAATTGTTCCTATAGGCATTGTTGTTGAAATTGTTGTTTCTAATGAAGTTCACATCAAATTTCTCTTCTTAAGCAACCAAAGAGGCTAATGGAACACTATTAGGATCTAGAGGATCTTTCCCATTAACAAGCATAGCCATAATAAAATCAATCTTTTCACTAAAAGAGGAAGTTTACTCAACAGAATTTACCTTCTTACCATGTGGATCTCTCTCAACATTCCATTCAGAGTAGTTAACCATCATATTATTAAGGAGACTTGTTGCAACACCCAAAGTGAGGCCCATAAAGGTACCTCCAGCAGCAGAATCCAACAGGTTTCTTGAGGAGAAGTTCAAACCTGCATAAAAAGTCTGGATAATCATCCAAGCAGTGAGTCCATGAGTAGGGAAATTTTTAACCAAAGATTTCATTCTTTCCCAAGCAGGAGCAACATGTCCACTATCAAGCTGATTAAATTTCATAATGTCACTTCTCATAGATATAATCTTAGCAGGAGGATAGTACTTTCCAATAAAAGCATCTTTGCACTTAGTCCAAGAATCAATACTATTTTTAGGCAAAGAAAGCAACCATTCTTTAGCTTTCCCTTCAAGGAGAAAGGAAAAAGCTTGAGCTTAATAATATCCCCATCTACATCCTTATACTTTTGCATCTCACAAAGTTCAACAAAACTATTAAGATGGGAAGCAGGATCATCAGAACCAGCATCAGAAAATTACTCTCTCATCACAGGATTCAACAAAGCAGGCTTAATTTCATAAAAGGTAGCATCAGAAGTAGGTGGAGCAATAGGAGTGCTTGGGAAATCATTGTTGTTGGTGCTAGTGAAGTCACACAACTTGGTGTTCTCAGCATAGTTCATTTTGGCAAAGGTGGGCAGGCCAAAAACAACAACAGCAGTTAGAGCAGGAACTAATTTTTTTTGTGTTTTTTGGAAAGAGGCAAACAAAACCAAGAAAAAGAAACAAAACAAACTAAAAACAAAGTAAACAGAAAGGAAGTGAAGGACTCCCCTTGTGAATACGTCCTTAGCCTCCCCGGCAACGGTGCCAGAAAAGCTTGACGACTGTGTACGCACAGCCTGTTGGAAACCCAAGAGCAAGGTGTGAAGCAGCAAGCAGCAAGTTTTCCCTCAGTTGAGACCGAGTGTCGTGGTGGTGGCACGGCAGATGCCATGGGTAGGCTAAAGTTTGGGGCCAATGGACGCTAGAGGGATCTGGGGAGGGAAGATGTAGTTGATTCTACACACAGATGACTAACGTAAAGATCTTTATTACTTCTCTCTTGGGCTACAAGTGCTCCTTGAGCTGTTTACAGGAGGAGAAGATGAACTTTTACCAGCCTAACGGTACCAAATGAGCCCTTGCCCTTCTCAGAGTCCAAGCCTCTCCTTATAAAGGGACGTCCTGGCTCCTCTAGGGCTGACATGGCAAGCATATTCGAAGAATATGTTTGTCCCAATATAGTAATTCGGCGGCCTCCTTTCCGTGTCGCCCTTCTAATGACAGCAAAGTCTCAAAGAACCCCACCTGCACGCCTCGGGCTCCAGGACTGTCACCTCTGTGACCTCCTTCTGCCCTTCTGCCACTTTGCGCCTTGTCCTTTGTGTTTGTCTATGCACAGATCCTTCATAGCTCGTGGCTAGAGTTTGACTATGAGCACTTACTTCTCCTGCAAGCTTCACGCTATTCGGCCCTGCCTCGCTTAACTCGGCTTGGCCTTCACCTGCATTCAGATTATTCGGGCTGACCCGGCCGACTTACACAGTATGTCGGCCGGGTAACGCCTTGCTCTTCTCATAAGGGTCCTGCTCTTGCTTACCTCGCCCGACCTTTACAGGATTCAGCCGATTTAGACAGTAACTCGGAAACTGGACAGGGAACCTCCTTTTGTCTTTCCCCGTCCTTACCCTATCCGGGGTCACCTCCCCAACATTAGTCCCCGAAGCTGGTATGGTGCTGCCTATAACCTCGGTCGGGCAATATCAGTTTCCCAATATTCGTTTCTCCTTATTTCCGAGTCACTTTTCCCTCGTCCGAGGTATCTGCGCATCTTCTAGCGTACACCTCGTACTATGTGTCACACTCATCATTGTTTCTCTAGTTTTTTGTTCCTCTACAGTGCCCACTGACAGGCTACAGTAATTACTGCGCCTGTCGCGTCGGCGCTGCAACGCCTCGCGCACCATTTTCGTCAAGGATCCTGATCCTTTCTTGCATCGTGTGGTCATTGGTGCGGTTCCACTCAGCGGCGTGCGGTTATGCCGCACACACGATCTACACAGTTAACACCTGCACGCACGATCCCACTACCACTTAGGCCGCGTGGTTATAAAGAGGGGCACAAGGCTAGGGGATTTACTTTCCTCCTCCGCTTACCGTTGCCCTTCTTCCTCCTCTCCCTTCTGTGCCTGTTCGTGCTCCCGCCGCCGTGCGCCCATCGGAATCTTCGACGGCGAGGCCCTAATCGTTCTGCTCCGTCGACCTCGTCCCCGTATACTTGCTCCGACGCCGTTGCCGGTGAGTTCATCTGGTCTCACTGCCTAGTTTATCCTCTAGGCGCGTCTGCTTCTCTTCAGATTTCCCGTGGCGGTTCCTTTTCCGCTCCACCGCCGTTTTCGCCTAGGATCACGACGGGGCCTTGCAGTTCTAGGCTTTGCTCCGCCGCTAGTTCATCTTCCGTAGATTCTTCCGGCGACCCTATGTCGAGCTTCGTTAGCGGTGCACTCATTGAGGATGACGATGCAGCGTCTGGGCCTGAGCGGGGCTCCTGGCAGGGTTCTTCCGTTACCCGCCGAGAGGTTGAGTGGTTAATCTGAACTCGCCGGATTCCTGCCGAGGTAGCCTGTCGCTTACCCGATAGTGAATCTTCCCCCGTTCTTAACGAGGGTGAGTACATCGTATTTATGTCCCACTTTGCTCGCGGGTTTGGTCTCCCCCTTAGCGATTTCGCTAGGGAGTTCCTTGATTACTTCGGCCTGCAGCCGCATCATCTTCCGGCTAATGTCATTGCTTCTCTTTCCGCCTTTATCTCTGCCTCGGAAGGATACTTCGACCTATGGCCGTCTGTGCACGTTTGGTCGAAGTTCTTTCAGATCTGATCCAATGTCGCCCCAGACAAATCCCTTCAACCTTCCGAGAAATTGCTTACCCAGTGTGGATCTGCGTCAATCACACCTCGGAGGAAATCCGAGTTTCCTCGCGTTGCTGGTCTAGAGTCATGCAAGAAATGGCATAAATCGTTCTCTTATGTCAAGAATTCAGGGAACAAAGACAGGATTCGGCTTCCTGCTTTTTCCATTGGCCCCCCTTCCAAGACGAAGTGGACTTATAATCCGAGGAAGAGCCATGCTCTGGCCGAGGCCTTTGAGATTCGGCTGAAGGAATTGATTCGCCAGCTCTGGCGAGGATCGATGACCACCTTCGTCGTGACCGGATCCGCCCATTCGTAAACGCACGCATAAGCTCTGCTATATGAGCGGTCCCCTTGATCCCAATCGAGTCTCAACGGTGGAGCTTGATAATTATCTTATCTTCAAGCGTGTCCGGGCTATCTTTAAGACGGAGATGCCGGAGGACTGGGCCTGGGGATTGAAGCCGTTCACCCGCGAGCATCCCCTCCCAGAGTAAGTTCTCGCAGTTGTGTTTTGCCTTTTAATCGCATCTGTGATTTCTCTTGTTAATTTCTCTTTTTATTTTCCTGCAGAGGTTTGAGGAGCAGAAGATCGAGGACTCCGAGGTTTTGTCCCTCCCGTGGCCCGCAGATCGGAACACCCCGGATAGCGGGGAGCCTGACTCGAAGGAGTTCGTTCCCAAGTCGGACCTTGCTCCGGCTCGTGCCCGTGGCAAGACCCCGGCCCACGAGGAGGAAGGTGATTCGGACGAGGTCCAAGTTCTTGAGGTAGTTGCCGCAATGCCAATTTCTTATGCATTTCTGGCCTCTACTTTCTTAGCTAATCCGGCCAGTCAGGTTCACAACGCCGAGCCTCTCGCCTCCCGACCTCCTATTACCTCGGGGAAACGTAGCGCTCCAGCTGGTGCCTCGGAAGCCGCTCCCAAGAAACGAATGAAGAAGTCAGCCCAGCACCCTCAGAAGCGTAAAACCATGCCCGGGGTTACTAGGTGAGTTGCTTTTTATTTGTATTTCTTGTTTCTCTCTTTCTTCCTTTTGACCTGACCTCTTTTGATGCCGATACAACTCGTGTTAAGCCCAGTGGCCCTAGCATGACGAGTCACACGACTCAGACGCCTTCTCCTCCACCTCCTGGAGATACTAGAGTTCCTAGTCCTGCTCGCGTTGACTCTCCTCCTGCTCCAAATCAGACGTCATCTCGGCAGGATGCGCCTGAGGTCTCTCCTGTTGATGCCGATACAACTCGGCCAGTAGATATTTCTACTGAGCCTGCTGCCTCCTCCGCGAATCCCAAAGTTTCCCCCGAGATCCCTTCGACCCCCACAGCCTTTACTGCGACTCCGACTCCAGCCGAAGATACCAATATCTCGGCGCCCTCAGAAACCGTAATCCCTCCGGCCCCCAAAGATGCCATTCCAAGTGCCGAGGTAACGGCTCCTGCCGACGCCTCTTCTAAGGCAAGAAAGGTCGTTGTCACCAAGCCTCCCTCATCTCAGAAAGGGCTTGCCAGCTCTTCTCAGCCTACAATTGTTGATGCGCTGCGCAAGGGGGTTTCTTCTGCCAAGACTATTGTTACCCCGGCTATTGATACACAACTCGCTCTTCACAAGAGTCCCGCGACGGCGGTGGCTACACCACACGTCCGAGGTAAAGTCCTGACTCGTACGGAAAGTGGGAACAGCCTCGACTCGTTGGTTGAGTATGTCAACAATTGGAACGCTGCTGATCAGCTCGAGGGCAATCCAAGCAGCCAGCCATTTCAACTCTCCGACATCAGCAGTCGCTTCCATCTGGCTGCCAAGATTGTTCTTGACAGCGACAAGATGAATGAGGTAATTGTTTTTATGGATGTTTGATTAGTCATGCGAATGATATTATATATACTCTAGTCCCCGAGGCTTGCAACCGAATAATTTGTTATTCGTTTGGAAGTTTTATTAGGCTTTGCCTGGTTTAGTTTTGTCTTAGTGTTCGAATATCCATCCACCTAGATCCGAATTAAGATTTGCTTGATTTGGATCTGTCTGAGCTTCGAATATCCAGCCACCTAGATCCGAGTTAAGCTTTGCTTGATTCGGATTTGTCTGAGCTTCGAATATCTAGCCACCTAGATTTGAGTTCAGTTTTGCTTGACTCGGGTCTGTCTGAGTTTCGAATATCCAGCCACCTAGATCTGAGTTAAGTTTTGCTTGACTCGGATCTATCTGAGCTTCGAATATCTAGCCACCTAGATTCGGGTTAAGTTTTGTTTGACTCGGATCTGTCTGAGCTTCGAATATCCAGCCACCTAGATCCGAGTTAAGTTTTGCTTGACTCGGATCTGTCTTAGGTTCGAATATCTTATTGCTATTTGTTTTGTTGCTTAGGTTGCGCATGACCGGCGGAACGCCCAATTCCAAAGGCTGCTTTTCGCACATAAAAAATTGCAATATAAGTATGAGAAGGTCATTCCCGTGGTGAAGAAAGCTGGTAAGTTAACAAACTTTCGCATTATCCCTTAAGTTCTTATTGTTTTGGACGTGAGTCATTAGCTCATTTTGCTGGTGAATAGGCAATATCAACAATCTTAATATCCGTCTTGAGAAGAAAGTCAAGGCCCTGGAAGGTTAGTTACTCTGTTTCTTTACAGATTTCTATTTGAAATGTGCACCGGGTTTCTTTTAACCCTTTTGGCTTTGGTATAGCCGAGTTACAAACTTTTGCAGCATCACATCAAGAATGCATACCCATGCCTGATATGATGCTGCATTTTTTAGAACAAACCGCTACTCACTCGGCGCAGCTGAAAGATAAAGATGACGAGATAATTCGCTTGCGCGCCGAGGTGGAGTCCCTCAAGATTTCTCAGAAATCCGAGTTAGAGAAAGTTGACCAAGAGTTCTCCGAGGAGAAGAATCGGCTAGCTCTGCAATTGCAGAAAAATAAAGAACTTCTCGAGGCTGCCGAACTGAAAACACGGGCGATGGGCGAGGAGATCACTCGGTTTGAGAAAACCAAGGGTGATTGGGCTCAAGATCTTCAGAGAATGCTGAGCTATATTCATCGTAAGTCTCTGACCGTGGCCGAGTTATCTTTTTCTCTTTCTTAGTGTTGACCGATGTATTTTTTATTTTGCGTAGACCATTTCCAGAAGCTAAGCCCGTGAGCTCTAGAGCGGTGGTTAATGCTCGTGTACGCCGAGGTGTTCCCGCAGATGCGAGCCCAGAATACTCGATGGAAGACTACTTGGTTGCCGTTGGTCCGATGAAGATTATGGGCAGGGACTTGTTGCAGGAAGCCATCCAGGCCTACCATGTTCTCTGGCCGAATACTTCTGGAACTCCTGATATTGATGAGATCAAGCTGCTGGTGGAAAGATTGATGGCATCCCAGAACCAGTTAAATCTCTGGAGGGAATCCGCTGGACGAGTTGGTGCTGATATGGCGCTCACAGTCGTTATGTCATGGTACGAGGATATTTCCCTCGATACCTTGATAAATTTGCGCACTGGCTCCCGTTGGGTTGAGGATCTAGAATCCATCGCTGTCGACAAGCTCGTGCCTTCCAGCTTGTTGAGTATGCAGACGTGCATAACTGGATTGAAGGGCCGAGTTTCCTTTCTAACCCGGCGGATGAGGTCGAAGTTGAAGATGCCTCTGATGATAATTCAGCCGACCAGGACGAGGCTGAGGGCGACTCGGATACTTCTGGTGATTCCAGCTCAAGATCGGATGGAAATGGCGACGCGCGCTCCTCCTCCAAAGGGACTGGGCATTCTCAAGCTCAAGCTGATGTTTCTCAACAACCCCGGGCTTCCCCCGAAGTCGTTCTTTGGTTACGTGGAGGCAACCCGGTCAGAGGTACCATCTATCTCGGGCTTGATGCGACCAAGTCGCTGCCCCTTAGGTTTAAAAAATTCTAAGTCGTTTCTTATCCCCGGTATGCTGGTCTGATGTGTGTGAAACAATTGTCCGACTTTCTGTGTGGTATGAAACTCTTTTGTCTTTTGCTGCTGAGGCACACATGATTGTGATTGTTATTATTCTGTTTAAACTGATCTTGTTTGTTTAAATCTTTGCTTTGGTGGCCTTCAATTTCTTAAGTTCGGATTGTGTGTTTGCCTTTGTCCTACCGTAGTTTGGCGTCTAATATTGCCTGACCTTGATAAATTTGACAACTCAAACATTGTGTTCTTGAATTCTATCCAAGTTGTAAATCTCGAAGCCCATATTTGGGGAGAGCGAAATAATATCGGTCTGGGTGCCGAAGTTTGATACCCATGTTTGTAACAAGGGACAATTGTGGGGCAATTCCCTAATCACTGCTCTAAAAATCGAGACTTAACACATCACTAAAAATGCGAAATAATATTGGGCAGTCCTTGAGTCATTGCTCGAGGTGCCGAGGTTTAATACATAACCCAAACTCAAAAACAGAATATGGTAGTCCCCGAGTCATTGCTCAAGGTGCCGAGGTTTAATACATAACCCAAACTCAGAAACAATATAGGACATTCCCCGAGCCACTGCTCAAGGTGCCGAGGTTTAATACATACCAAATTCAGAAACAATATAGGGCAGTCCCCGAGTCACTGCTCAAGGTGTCGAGGTTTAATACATATCCCAAACTTAGAAACAAAATATGGCAGTCCCCGAGTCATCGCTCAAGGTGTCGAGGTTTAATACATAACCCAAACTCAGAAACAACATAAGACAGTCCCCGAGCCACTACTCAAGGTACCGAGGTTTAATACATAACCCAAATTCAGAAACAATATAGGGCAGTCCCCGAGTCACTGCTTAAGGTGCCGAGGTTTAATATATAGTTGATACTTCGTCCTGAAGCATCACTTTACAACGTGTCATAGATGACTTCTACGAGTAAAATGGACGAAGTAAAGCTACGTTCCATGGTCTTTTCGATTCTTCGCCGACTTTGTCTGCCTTGTTCTTTTCTGGTGCCTGAGCATCAATTAGGTAATACGCATCATTGTGCAATGCTTTGCTCACGATGAACGGTCCTTCCCATGGGGGTGATAGTTTGTGCATGCCGGCCGTGCGTTGCACTAACCGAAGAACCAAATATCCTTCTTTAAATACTCTTGGATTTACTTTCTTGCTGTGATATCGTCGCAGGTCCTGCTGATAAATAGCTGATCTTGATAGTGCCAACTCCCTGGCTTCTTCTAGCAGATCGACATCATCTTGCCGATATATCTCATTTACCTCAGCGGTTGTATACCGGGTAACCCTGGGCGAGTCATGTATTATGTCGGCTGGAAGCACGGCTTCTGCCCCATATACTAGAAAAAATGGTGTATACCTTGTTGACCTGTTTGGGGTAGTTCTGAGGCTCCATAGTACTGTTGGTGGTTCCTCAATCCAACATCCTGCCGACCTTTGCAGTGGTTCGACGAGTCGTGGTTTTATTCTGGACAATACTAGTCCATTAGATCTTTCTACTTGCCCATTAGATGCTGGGCGAGCCACCGAGGCGACATCCGGTCTTATGTGTTTTTCTTGACAGAATCTAGCGAAGGCTCCTTCAGAAAAGTTTGTACCATTGTCTGTAATAACACTGTGTGGGTAACCATATCTCAAGATAATATCTTTGAGGAATTTTACTGCTGTGGGCCCATCACACTTCTTTATTGGTTTCACTTCAATCCATTTTGTGAATTTGTCGACCATGACTAGAATGTGGGTCATCCCGCCTCGGGCCGGCTTGAATGGTCCCACCATATCTAAGCACCATACAGAAAATGGCCAAGTAATTGGTATCGTTTTTAACTCGGACGATGGCATATGTATCTTGCTGGCATATCTCTGGCAACCATTACATTTTCCACCAGTTCTTTGGCCTCTTTCAACGTTGTTGGCCAATAAAATCCATGCCTGCATGCTTTGGCCACTAGAGCTCTGGATGAGGCGTGATGCCCGCATTCTCCTTGATGTATATCTAGGAGGATCTCCTGGCCTTCCGCCGAGTCTACACATCTTTGCAACACGCTTGTGACGCTCCTTTTATACACCTCATTGTTTATGATTGTATAAGATTTAGCTCTTCTCACTGTCTGTCTCGCCAATACCTCGTCATTCGGTAAAATCGCATCTTTAAGGAAAGAAAATATGGGCTGCGCCCATGTTGGTATGATTTTTTCTGGGGTAATCTCACTATCTATTTCCATATTTTCCGCCGACATAACTACCTCGGATTTTTCCATATCCATCCGTGCACCGGCCGAGTTCTTTTTTGGAACTTCCGGGTTACATTCCTTGTCAATTTCCATCGGCGTACTATGTTCTCTTGATTTTTCCGGAATAAAGATGGATTCGGACTCTGGTGATGGTGTTATTGATGGTTTTCTCAGGTGCTCTAGGGCGATACCTGGGGGAATTGATTTCCTGGTTGATCCGAGTTTTTACAATGTGTCTGCGGCGTCGTTTTCTGCCCCAGGTTTATGATGAAATTCGCATCCATCGAAGTATCCACTGAGTTTTTGCACATGAAACCTATATAAAGCCATATTGGCATCTAGCGCATCCCAATTGCTCGAGACTTGTTGTACTACTAGATCAGAATCTCCGTAGCATAAGATTCGGCGTATCCCAATCTCTTTTGCCACCTTCAATCCATGGACGAGTGCTTCATATTCGGCTACATTGTTTGATGCGGCAAAATGTATTTGCAGCACGTATTTCAGTTGATCTCTTTTTGGGGAGGTTAACACTATTCCTGCCCCCAAACCGTTTCTTAGTTTGGAACCGTCAAAGTGCATCATACAATAACTCGGATCTGGTAATGGTGGCTCATATTGTACCTCGGCCCAATCCACGAAGAAGTCGGCCACAGCCTGAGATTTGATTGCATCTAGCCTATCGAATTGCGGAGCATAAGGTGACAGTTCAATTGCCCATTTTGCTATTCGGCCACTTGCATATTTGTTGCTCAATATGTCGGCTATGGGTGCTTCACAAATCACTTTGATGGGGGTGCTCTTCGAAGTAATGTTTAAGTTTCTTCGCTGACATGTATACCCCATATGCCCCTCTTCTGATAATGTGGGTAATTTTGCTTTGAGGCTGATAGTACCTCGCTTAGGTAGTATACCGGCCTTTGTATTGATTTGTCATCTTCAATTCGTTCCACCACGATCACAACACTTACTACTCTGTTCGTGGCGGCTATGTAAAGTAACATAGGCTCTTTTGACAATGGAGAGGCCAGGATTGGCGCTGTGACCAACATCTTTTTCAATTCATGGAACACATTGTCTGCTTGTGGTGTCCAAATGAACTTATCAGATTTTTTCATCAGTTGATAAAGTGGTAATGCTCTCTCTCCCAGCCGACACACAAATCGGCTAAGCGAGGCCAGGCAACCTGTGAACTTCTGTACATCATTTAGACATCTCGGCAATTCCATCCTTTCCACTGCTCTTATCTTGGTTGGGTTGGCCTCTATACCTCGGCTAGATACGAGAAAACCGAGTAGTTTTCCAGCCGGTACACCGAAGGTGCATTTTTCTGGGTTAAGCTTCATTCAGAACCTTCTCAAGTTCGCGAAAGTTTGCCGAATATCATCCAGTAGCGTTTTGCTTTCTTTGGTTTTGATAACCACATCATCTACATATACTTGTATATTTTTTCCTATCTGGTCATGCAGACATTTTTGCATACATCTCTGGTACGTTGCCCCTGCATTACGCAGGCCAAATGGCATGGTGCGATAGCAATAAGCCCCGTACGGGGTAATAAACGCAGTCTTTATTTGATCGGCCAGATTTAACGGTATCTGGTGAAAACCAGAATACGCGTCTACAAATAATAACAGTTCACAACCAGCGGTCGAATCATTGACCTGGTCTATTCTAGGTAAAGGAGAAGGATCTTTTGGACACGCCTTGTTCAGGTTCGTGTAATCAATACACATTCACCATACAATGGCTACATTTGGATCATCCTTCTTCTTTTCCACTAGGACCGGGTTTGATAGCCAATCCGGATAAAGCACCTCCATGATGAACCCGGCCGCAAGGAGCCGAGCTATCTCATCCCCTATTATTTTTCTCCTGTCTTTGGCGAAGCGGCGGAGAGGTTGCTTCACCAGCCTTGATCCTGGCCTTACATTTAGAGAGTGCTCAGCCAACTCCCTCGGCACACGTTGCAAATCCTGAGTTGACCATGCAAAGATATCCCGATTCTCACGGAGGAAGTTGGTGAGCTCGCTTTCCTATTTAGCATATAGGCCGACACTAATGGTGACGGTGCGCTCTGGGAACTGCTCATCTATCTGGAACTTTTTTGTTTCTTTAGTCGGCTGGAAAGAGACACTTCCATGCGGATTGGCCAATGCCGACATATTCAGTTGTGCCGACTGAGCGAGGGCCGCTACTTCCTGAATCCTTCTTTTTTCTCTTGCTATTACCAATGACTCGGCCAGGTTTGATCCGGCTGAAGCACATTCCATTGACTTCCTGTAATCTCCTGATACTGTTATCACCCCTTTTGGTCCGGGTAATTTCATTTTCAAGTAAGTTATGTGGCAGCTGCTCATGAATTTGGCTAATGTCGGCCGTCCGAGTAGAGCATGATAACAACTCTCTAGGTCCACCACCTCAAACTCCAAATTTTCTGATCTGTAGTTATCCCTTGTGCCGAATAACACGTCCACTCGAACTTTTCCAATGGGTTCGCATGAAAGCCCTGGCACTATTCCATGGAACGTGGTTCTCGTGGATTGCAGCATATTCTGCGATATTCCGAGTTTATGCATTGTATCCTTGTACATGATATTGATGCAGCTCCCATTGTCAATGAGTACTTTTGAAAATTTCACATTAATGCTTGGTCCGACAAATGTCGGATCTAATACGAGTGCGTATGACCCCGGATTCGGCATTATTTTAGGGTGATCCTTTATGCTCCAAATTACTTCTTGATCTGACCAAGGCACATATCTTGGTACTGCCGGCATAACTGCATTTACTTCCATATGCCGGCGCTATACACTTTGCCTGTCTTGTTGTTCTGTTGTGAACACGGAATATGATTGATGATGTTCCCTGTAATCATTGCGTCCTTTATTTCCTGGGTTCGTCCTTCCATCCGGACCCTGATTCATCACTTGATGCACTGCATCTCTCCGGTCGGAATTATCATATCTCGGGGGAGGAGGTGGTAACATTAGTTGTTGTGCATTTGCTCCAGTCAACTGCGGCTGATGTTGCTGATGCACCTGGTGGGAAGTTGCTTGCATGCCCGCCGGGTTACCCATTGCATTTTTCATCCAGGCGCATTGCCGAGTTGTATGATTGGCCGACTTGGCCGGGTTTGAAGTCTGAAACTTACACGGTTGATCTAACATAGACTCAAACGTGTACTTCGGCCTTTCCTGCCATTGCTTCTTCTGTTCTGGTGTCCACTGTTTCTTCCCTTCATTCCTTGGTGTCCATTGCCGAGGACCATTCTTCTGTCACTGATTGTTTCCGTGACTCGGCTGATCTTGCACTACCGCTGCCACCTGATTGGAGGCATATTTATAATTCGGTCTTTCTTCTCTTCTTCTTCCTCTGAAATCATTGCGCCTCGATGACCCGGCGACATATCTTGCATATTGATCTTGATGCTCCCGATGATCTGCCGACATTAGTTCTGGTTGTGTCGGATCTCCCAATGCATACGAATCTGCTATCCTGATGGTTTCTGCCAAAGTGGTTGGCATATATCTTTGCAATCTCTGCCATAATACACTGCCATAACAGCATCCTTGAGCGAACCAAGCTATCGCTTGTGATTCTATAACTCCCTCGCATGAATTCCTGAGATTAAACCACCGAGTTAAGAATTCTCTGTCTGTCTCATTCGGCCTTTGCTTGCACATGGCTAGCTTCCGCGGCCTGTTTGGCCTTTTATAAGTACTGGTGAAGTTGCTAACAAACATTTCTTCAAAATCCAACCAACGATTGATCTTTGCTGGAGATTATTCAGCCATACTCTGGCTGGTCCTTCCAGCATTTGTGGGACATATTTTACTGCCCACCGCAAGTTTCCACTTGCTATTTTTACAGCAGTGGCATAATCAATCAACCAATCCTGTGGTTTGGTGCTCCCGTTGTATGTTTTCGTGCCTCTTGCCAGCTGAAAGTTCGGCACTAGCGGCTCGCCCATGATCCGTGGTCCGAAACATGCCGGACCCGGTGGACCCTGCTCTTCTAACAACTCGGACCGGTACAGCCGGTCCAGTTTTACTCTTGCATCACTCGACGAAAAATCTCTGTACATAATTCTTTCCTACATTCCATAGTGGTTATTTCCACCATGAACCGCATATTCCATCTCGGAATAACCATCATTATACCTCTCATTCATCTGATTGTGGCGAGCTGGTCTCACTTCTCTTTCCTGCCGAGGTTCATATCTCGGCTGAGGATTGGGCGGTGGCTCTCTCCTTCCTTATGACGGGATATTATTCTCGTGATTTCCTCTTCCGAGATCTCCATTACCTCGGCTTCCGTTGCCTTTATCGGCACGGCCGGGGTTTCTCTCGCCACTGTTACCTCGCCTTCCATTGCCTCTGTTTTCATTTGCTTTTCCGGCTAGTGCCGGATCATATGGAACAATTTGCTTATTTCTTTTTCCCGAAGTTACCGCTCTGTCTTTCCGCGCATTGTTTCCGGGCGAGGATGCTGCTGCCACAGATAGGGCGGGTGCTGCACCAGCCGAATGAACCATTCGCGAGGCACCAGGCCTTGCCGGGTCTGCCCTGAGCATTTCTTCATTCTGCTGGTTCGCGATGCGCACCAGCTCATTCACTCTTTCTTGCTGCTTCTGCCGGGCTTCGCCGGTCAGTCCTTCTAACTCTAGTGCAGCGGCATTTGCCGCTCTTAGGTTCTTTGCATGGGTGCTATACCTCGGCAAGCCTAGATCAACTGAATCTCCCTTATGAGTCTCATGCTCTTTGTTGATATCATCCATGAGGTTCTTTCCTCTCAATCTTAATTCATCAACCCGCTCGGGGGCGACATCAAGCTTATTTGCCCTAGCATATTCTCGCAGGGTCCTGTTTAAGGACTCCCGCAATGCCGACACATTTTTTGCCTCTACCAGTACTTTTTGTCTGGTTTCTTCTAATTCTGCTTGAGCATTAGCCGGATCAAGTAACGGCGCTACAGGTGTAGTCAGATTATCTATAGTTGCCTGGAGAACATTCTCTGGTCTTTCCAGAGGTGGCCCTCTTACCCTTGGTGCCTTTGGGGTCGTCTCCTGCACCTCGGCTGGGTTGGCTGCTGAAGGATTTACCTCGGTGGGCGGTGGAGCTGCACCTTGTGGCCACTGACACCGTCGTCGGATCCTTGCTTGATCCGAAGTGCATTGCTCCTTTGCACCCCGGCTGCGATCATCACCTCGACGCTGCTGACGGAGTGCTCTCCGCGCGAACCGTTTGCGGCGCTAAGGGGAGGCTCTCCTGCAACAATAACTTGGTGAGGATAAACGCCGGATGTGTCGACGCCAACGTAGATCTGGTGCATGCCCAAGTTGATGAAGACGCCGTTGCGCGGAGGAGTTTTTCCCCTGAAGCTGCTTGCGTTATCGCTGACATAGTCACAGAGATCAATTCTCTGGACCAAGCCAGAGACAACGTGCTTGCCAGTGTGGATGAAGTTTCCCGTCCAGATCATGACTCCAGCTAGCACCGTTGCTGGCCCCACGGTGGGCGCCAACTGTCGTGGTGGTAGCACGGCAGATGCCATGGGTAGGCTAAAGTTTGAAGCCAATGGATGCTAGAGGGATCTGGGGAGGGAAGATGTAGTTGATTCTACACACAAATGACTAACGTAAAGATCTTTATTACTTCTCTCTTGGGCTACAAGTGCTCCTTGAGCTGTTTACAAGAGGAGAAGATGAACTTTTACCAGCCTAACGGTACCAAATGAGACCTTGCCCTTCTCAGAGTCCAAGCCTCTCCTTATAAAGGGACGTCCTGGATCCTCTAGGGCTGACGTGGCAAGCATATTCGAAGAATATGCTTGTCCCAATATAGTAATTCGGCAGCCTCCTTTCCGTGTCGCCCTTCTAATGACGACAAAGTCTCAGAGAACCCCACCTGCACGCCTCGGGCTCCAGGACTGTCACCTCCGTGACCTCCTTCTGCCCTTCTGCCACTCTGTTCCTTGTCCTTTGTGTTTGGCTCTGCACAGATCCTTCATAGCTCGTGGCTAGGGTTTGACTATGAGCACTTCCTTCTCCTGCAAGCTTCACGCTATTCGGCCCTGCCTCGCTTAACTCGGCTTGGCCTTCACCTGCATTCAGATTATTCGGGCTGACCCGGCCGACTTACATAGTATGTCGGCCGGGTAACGCCTTGCTCTTCTCATAAGGGTCCTGCTCTTGCTTACCTCGGCCTTTATAGGATTCGGCCGATTTAGACAGTAACTCGGAAACTGAACGGGGAACCTCCTTTTGTCTTTCCCCATCCTTACCCTATCCGGGGTCACCTCCCCAACACCGAGGTTATCGAACCAGAAGGAGGAAGGAAATGTCACACATGTGTTACAAGCAACGCGGAGACCTGCACAACACAAACTCAAGACTTTGCCCCAACGAACAGTGAGGTTGTCAAGCTCACCGGTTTGCTGTAACAAAGGATTAAACGTATGGTGTGGAAGGTAATGGTTTGCAGGAAGTAAACAAGTAACAGTGGAAGATGTATCAATGCTAAAGATTAGACCGGGGTCCGTAGTACACTAGAGGTGCTCTCCTTAGATAAACAACATGGCATGAAGGGTAAAATAATTACAGCGGGGCAATTGACAGGAACTGAGCAAGGCATAACAATGCAATTACTAGTCATAAAGATCCTATAAGATTCGGTTGGGCAATACAACAAGATACATAGACCGCCATCCAACTGCATCTATGACTAGAAGTCCACCTTCAGGTTATCATCCGAACCCCCTTTAGTATTAAGTTGCAAGCAACATACAACTTCTTTAAGCAAAGTGTGTAAGGTAAATAGTCAACATGTTCCATGAACAAGAGACCGTTGTTTTCTCCCTAGTAGCAACAACACATCTACAACCAAAGAGATTATTGTCACTTCCCTTGGAAACTAGAGGCATGAAACCACTATCGAGCATAAATACCCCCTCTTGGAGTCACTAGCAACTACTTGGCCAAGATAGCTACTAACAACGGAGAGCATGCAAGATCACAAACAACATAGACATGATAGAATCATAAAGACAAAACCATTAATCAAACCAACATAATGAAGGGTTTCGCGGCATAGTAAATCAAAATTTTCTACGGATGCGAACAGAGGGAAAGCCAAGATCTAATCTAGGAGATGCAATCAACGAGAGAGATTGGATTAGATCTTCATACCCTTGAAGATTCGCACGTGAGCGTTAAATCGGAACATGGGTGATGTAGTCGTACTCGCTTCTCCTCCTCGCGATCCGATCCGATCTAGCACCACAAGTGGCGGTGCCTCCGTGAGATGCACATGTGCAGCACCTCGACGTCTCCTCCTTCCTCGGACCAGCAAGTATGGTGGAGAGATAGATTGGATCTACAACACGACGGCGTGGTGTATATGGTGGAGAATTTCTGCAGCAGGGCTTCGCCTACAAACAGTCGGGATGGAGAGAGGAAAGCTAGCAAGGCGGCTAGGGTTTGGAGGAGAGGTGTGGGGGGTTGGTGCACCCCCACCCCTCTTTATATAGAGGGGGGCGCAGCCCTAGCCCCTCCCCCAAGCCCAAAGGATAAGGAGTGGGGGGCATGGACTCTCCCCTCTTCTAGAAACCCTATCTCTAGTTTAAACGATTTAAACTCTCTAGGATCGGCTGGGCCCTATGGGGCCTTGTTCCCCTGGCCCAAAGCGGCCAGGACACTCCCTCATAGGCCCATGCCCCCTCCCGGAAGGTGGGGCCACGTTGGTCCCCTTCCGGAAGGTTCTAGAAGCTTCCGGTACAATACCGATTAACCCGGAACAATTCCGAACTCCAAAAACTGCCGCCTTATATGAATCTTATTCTCGGACCATTCGGAACCTCTCATGATGTCCGAATCCCATCCGAGACTCGAACAAAAATTCATAAACCAATTATCCAATCTATCCTAGCGTCGAGATCGTTAAGTGTGTGACCCGGGTTCGAGAATATGCGCACATGATCTTCTATCAATAATCAACAATGGGTGCAGGCACCCATATTGACTCCACACATTCATCGATGATCATATCGGATGAACCACGATGCCAGATTCAATCAATCCCATATATATATTCCCTTCGTCTCGCGATATTTTACTTGCGAGATTCGATCGTCGGTACCGTCATACCTAGTTCAATCTCGTTCACAGCAAGTACTTTACTCGTTTCGTAATCCGATATCACTATGTGATTAACTCCTTAACCACATGCTTGCAAGCGGTGTTGATATCGATTACCGAGTGGTCCCGAAGTATATCTCTCCGACTCGGGAGGGACAAATTCCATCTCGATACATACAACCCAATAGGTACTTTCCGATCACGAGAGACACCTTTATGATCACCCTCTCATAGGATGACGTTTGATGACCTCAAAGCTTTCTTGGGTACCAGGAGTTGCATTATCTCATGGTCTAAGGAATACAATATTTGACATAGGAAAAGCTTCGCAAAGATGAACACGATGAAACGATCTAATTGCTTCGCTTAGTTTGGGTCTGTCCATCATATCATTCTCCCAATGATATGATCTCATTATCAATTGACAATTCATGTCTATGGTTAGGAAACCTTAACCATCATTGATCAATGAGCTAGTCCTTAGAGGCGTACCAGGGACACGGTGTTGTTCACAAACCACACAAGTATTAATGTTTCCGCTTAATACAATTCTAGCATGGAATATAAACTTTATCATGAACAAGAATTACAATAATAACATCTTTATTATTGCCTCTAGGGCATAATTCCAACAGTCTCCCACTTGCACTAGAGTCAATAATCTAGTTTACATCTGGCAACAATCTCACACCCATGGCACTGAGGTGTTGATCATGTTTTACACGTGGAAGAGGTTTAGTCAATGGATCTGCGACATTCAAATCCGTATGTACTTTGCTAATCTTCAGATCTCCATCTGCTATATAATCTCGGATTATATGAAACTTGCGGTTGATATGCTTGGTCTTTGGATGATATCTTGGTTCCTTAGCGAGTGCTATGGCGCGGTGTTGTCACACAATATCTCCGATGGGTCCAATGCACTTGGAACCACGCCAAGCTCGATGATGAAGTTTGATCCAAACTCCTTCACTTGACGCTTAGAAGCGACCATGTATTCCTCTTCCTTTGTAGATCCCGCGATCACGCTTTGCTTGCAGCTTCTCGACTCAGCTCCTCCATTCAAAATATAAACGTATCTGTCTAAGATTTGGAATCATCCTTGTCGGTGTCGAAACTAGCATCGGCGTAACCTTTTACGACAAGTTTCATCACCCCATAGACTAAGAACATTTCTTTAGTTCTATTTAGGTACTTTAGGATGTTCTTCACGGCTGTCGATGTTCCACTCTGGATCACTTTGATATATGCTCGTCAAACTAAGAGCATTGGACACATCGGTCTAGTACACAACATGGCATACATGATGGAACCTATGGCCGAGGCATAAGGCACTTTGCTCATAGCTTCCCTATCATTTACCGTAGCTGGACACTGAGCCTTGCTCAATATCTTACCTGACAACATAGGCACTGAACCTTTCTTTGCCTTATCCATTCTAAACCTTTTCAGAACTTTGTCTAGGTATGTACTCTGGCTTAAAGCTATCAGGCGTCTTTGTCTATCTCTATAGATTTTGATGCCCAATATATAAGCAGCTTCACCTAGGTCTTTCATTGAAAAACACTTGTTCAAATAACTCTTCACATCGTTAAGCATGTTGATGTCATTTCCGATAATCAATATTTCATCCACATACAGTACCAGAAACGTCACCGAGCTCCCACTCACTTTCTTGTAGATACAAGATTCGTAGCAATTTGGAACAAATCCAAAACTCTTGATCACTTGATCAAAACGAAGGTTCCAACTCCGAGATGCTTGCTTGATCCATAAATGGAACGCTGAAGTTTGCATACTTTACTAGCATCCTTAGGATCGACAAAACCTTGGTTGCATCATATACAACTCTTCATCAATGTTCCCATTGAGGAAAGCGATCTTGACATCCATCGCCATATTTCATAATCATGAAACGCAGCAATTGCTAATAAAATCCGAATGGACTTAAACATCGCTACGAGATAGAAAGTCTCATCGTAGTCAACACCTTGAACTTGTCGAAAACCTTTTGCGACAAGCCGTGCTTTATAGACGGTAACATTACCATCCGCTTCCGTTTTCTTCTTGAATATCCATTTGCACTCAACGGCCTTTCGGTCGCTAGGAGGATCCACCAAAGTCCATACTTGGTTTTCGCTCATGGATCCCAATTCAGATTTCATGGCTTCCGGCCATTTCTCAGAGTCTGGGCTCATCATCGCTTCCTCATAGTTCGTAGGTTCACTGTCTTCTACCAACAAGACAGTCAAGACAGGGTTGCCGTACCACTCAGGAGGGGCACGCGACCTTGTCGACCTGCGACGTTCAGTAGCAGCATCGTCCGAAGCTTCATGATCCTTGTCATTAGCTTCCTCTATTGTTGTGCGGTGACCGGAACAATTTCGGTGTTGCGCTGCTCTCCAATTCAAGAGAAGGTTCAATAACCTCGTCTAGCTCTACTTTCCTCCCACTCACTTCTTTCGAGAGAAACTCCTTCTCAAGAAAGGAACCGTTCTTTGCGACAAACACTTTGCCTTCGGTTCTGTGATAGAAGGTATACCCAATAGTTTCCTTAGGGTATCCAATGAAGACACATTTCTCCGCTTTGGGTTCGAGCTTGTCCGGCATCAACTTCTTGACGTAAGCTTCGCATCCCCAAACTTTAAGAAACGACAACTTAGGTTTAGCACCAAACCACAGTTCATACGGTGTCGTCTCAACGGATTTAGATGGAGCCCTATTTAGCGGTTTCTAATGCATAACCCCAAAATGATAATGGCAAATCAGTAAGAGACATCATTGATCGGACCATATCTAATAGGGTTCGATTCCGGCGTTCAGACACACCATTGCGCTGTGGTGTTCCGGGTGGCGTGAGTTGTGAAACGATTCCACTTGCTTTAAGATGCGTGAGAAAATCATAACTCAAATATTCACCTCCACGATCGGATCGTAGAAACTTAATCTTTCTGTTACGATGGTTCTCCACTTCATTCTGAAATTCCTTGAACTTTTCAAATGTTTCAGATTTATGTTTCATTAAATAGATATACCCATATCTACTTAAGTCATCGGTAAAAGTGAGGAAATAGCGATATCCACCGCGCGTCGAAACACTCATCGGTCCGCATACATCGGTATGTATGATTTCCAACAAGTCCGTTGCTCGCTCCATCATCTTTGGAGAACGGGGTTTTGATCATCTTCCCATGAGGCATGGTTCATGTGTCAAATGATTCAAAATCAAGAGACTCCAAAGTCCATCGAATGGAGTTTCTTCATGCGCTTTACACCAATATGACCTAGGCACGATGCCACAAATAAGTAGTATTATCACTATCTACTTTGCATCTCTTAGCCTCAATGTTATGGATGTGTGTTTCATCCCTTTCGAGATTTAGAAGAAATAAACCATTCACAAGAGGTGCATGACCATAAAAGATGTTACTCATATAAATAGAACAACCATTATTCTCCGATTTAAATGAATAACTGTCTTGTAATAAACACGATCCAGAAATAATGTTCATGCTCAACGCAGGCACATAATAACACTTATTAAGGTTTAAAACTAATCCGAAGGTAAAACTAAGGAGAGCGTCTTAGCCATCACATCAACTCTTGATCCGTTGCCAACGCATCGTCACCTCATCCTCGCAAGCAGCCGTCTATTAGTAGCTCTGTTTGAGTTACAAATATTAGCAACTGAACCGGTATCAAATACCCAGGCACTACAACGAGGGCTAGTAAGGAAAACATCAATAACATGTATATCAAATATACCTTTGATGGTGCCAGCCTTCTTGTCCGCTAAGTACTTCGGACAGTTGCGCTTCCAGTGACCCTTGTCCTTGCAATAGAAGCACTCAGTGTCGGGCTTAGGACCAGACTTGAGCTTCTTCTCAGCAGGGGCATTGCGCTTGCCGCCGCCCTTCTTGAAGGGTTTCTTTGCTCCCTTACCGTTCTTAAAGGAGGGCTTGTTGACCATCAACACATGATTATCCTTCCTGATGTCCACCTCTACAGCCTTCAGCTTTGCGAAGAGCTCGGTGATCGTATCAGTGGAACCAATCTGATTATGAGTCACTACAAAACTTTTGTAGCTGGGAGGGAGTGATTGCAGAACCCTGTCAATCTTGAGCTCCTCCGAATCGTGCATTCCGGTTGCTCAAGACGTTGAGTGTAGCCCGACATCTTTATGGCGTGCTCACTAACGGAACTCCTTCCTCCATCTTGCGCTTAAAGAACTTCTGAGATCTCATATCTCTCGAGCGGGCTGAGTGCGAAACATGGTTTTCAGCTCCTCGAGAATCTCAAAGGGCCCGGCATACTCTTCAAAACGATTTTGAAGCTCCGGTTCCATAGCAAACAACATGGTGCTCTTAATCACGCCATAATCATCTTTGCGCGACTGATAGATAGCTTTCTCATCAGCCGGCGCAGTTGCAGCAGGGGGGTCACCTAACGCTTTCCCAAGGACATAGTCCTTTTGTCGCCAGAGAATGATTCTTAGATTGGAACCAATTGGTGAAGTTAGACCCATTGTTTCTAAGCTTTTCCTTCTCAAAGAAAACGTTGAAGTTGAAGTTGGACTTGGCCATGTGATCTATGATTTGCAAGTACAATTTAGACTATGTTCATGATAAATAGTTCAATTTAATCAAATTACTAGATGAACTCCCACTAAATTCAACATCCCTCAAGTTGTTTAGTGAACTCGATCCAAATTCACCACACCTAATCCGATCATCACGAGAAGAGATGTGGTTTCAATGGTGGACAACAAAGTGTCGATCATATCACTCATATGACTCATGCTTAACCTTTCGGTTCTTGTGTTCCGAGGCCATGTCTGTACATGCTAGGCTCGCAAGCTAGACCCAAGTATTTCGTGTGTAAAACTGGCTTGCACCCGTTGTATGTGAGCGTAGAGTCTATAGCACCCGATCATCACGTGATGCTTGGACACGACGAACTTTCGCAACGGTGCATACTTGGGGAGAACACGGTTTTATCTTGATCTTTAAGTGAGGAATCATCTTATAATGCTACCGTCGCGATCTAAGCATAATAAGATACATAAAGGGATAAACATCACATGCATATAACTTTATGTGACATGGTATAGCCAATCCTCGCGCAATGATCTCCATCTTGTGCGTTCCGGCATGATCTCCATCACTCCACCATGATTTCCTCCACCACGAATAGCAACTACAACTATTGCTAACTACTTAGCGATAAAGTAAAGCTATTACATGGCGTATAAGAAGTTGACTCGCACTTCATACACAATTATAAAGACAACCATATGGCTCCTGCCGGTTTTGTACTCATCGACATGCAAGTCGTGAAACATTACAAAACATGATCATCGCATACAATATACACATCACATCTTGGGCCATACCATATCACAGAAAACACTCCCTGCAAAAACAAGTTAGACGCCTCTACTTTGTTGTTGCATGTTTTACGTGGCTTATGGGAGTAGATGCTAAGAACGATTCTTACCTGCGGAAAGCCACAACGGTGATATTATGGTTGCCAAACTCCGATGTTAATCCCATGACAACTATAGTGAGAGAAACTGACATCTGTAGGGGTTCGTAGCATGGAAAACAAAAATTTTCTATCGCATACAAACAAACAAGCCAAGATCTATCTACTAGATTGTAGCAACGAGTCGATGGAATAACTTACCCTCGAAGATTCCAAAGTGTTTAACGAGAGCGGATTCTCGTGGGTGATGTAGTCGTACTCTTTCCGATCTCAAGATCGTGTGAGCGATCCTTCCCAACTGCGTTAAAGCGCTTCATGATCGGTCACATGTTCGATTACTCGACGAAGACCTTCCTCTCCTTGTTACAGGGCGGTGGAGGTTGTAGCACTCTCCTCGCGATTCCAAAGACAACTGGCGTGGTACCTAAGTAGAGGAAATCATGAGGCTTCGCCTTAAGCGGAGCGAGTATGGTGGATTATGAGAGAGGGCTATTAGTGGTCTAGAGATTAAACACACCAATTAGAAGGCTCTAAACCGCAGGCTAAAGCAATTAGAAGCTCTAAACCAAAACGGCTCTAAAGGAGATTTAGAAGAGATAGGAACTTGTGTGTCTCAAGGAGGCCCCCCTCCTTTTATAGGTGGAGGGCTAGGCGGCCAGGGGAGGGAGTCCCTCCCAACTCGCCTAGGGCTGGCCTCGGCTTGGAGAGTGACTCCTCCTCCAAGTTGGTTTCAACCTCCTCTTGCTTGTTTCCCACAGTTTCCTGCTTCCCACAGTTTCTGTTTTCCACGTTTCTGTTTTAGCTTTGACTTTCAAAGCAGCTTTGACTTTCAGTTTTGGAACAGCAAGAACACTTAGTACATGATGCAATCATTCAATGACACATTCATGTACCCTCCCCTTGAGTCTTGGACAATCCGGAACCTTCTAGAACATTCCCGATGAAAACAGAATCATTCCCGAACTCCAAAAGCGGGACTTTCCTTATATGAATCTTATTCTCCGGACCATTAGGATCACTTCGTGATATCGGATCCCATCCGAGACTCAACAACATTCGGTCTCTTTCTCATAATACCATAACTACTCAAACAACGTCGAATCCTTAAGTGTGTCTCCTACGGTTCGTGAATTATGCGGACATGATCGAGACACTTCTCCTAACAATAACCAATAGAGGAATCTGGAAATTCATATGGCTCCACATATTTCTCGATTACTTTGCGATCGAATGAACCACTTACATACGATACCAATTTCCCTTTGTCTCACGATAGTTTACTTATCCGAGGTTATGATCGTCGGTATCTCGCATACCTAGTTCAACCTCGTTCGATAAGTACTCTTTTCTCGTTCCCGTGATATGTGATCCCTTGTGACCCAGTCACATGCTTGCAAGCTAATTGGATGACATTCCACCGAGAGGGCCCAGAGTATATCTATCCGTCATATGGATGGACAAATCCCACTCTTGATCCATGTGTTTCAACCAATACTTTCCGAACACTCAATGCCACCTTTATAGCCACCCAGTTACGGTGTGGTGTTTGATGTCATCAAAGCATCCATCCGGTAAAGGTGATATGCATGATCTCATGGTCGAAGGAATTAGGTTACTATGTATCAGAAAGCATATAGCAATTGAACTATTGAAATGACTTGATCTTTATGCTACGCTTATCAATAGGAGTATGTCCACCATATCATTCTCCTAACGATATGATCTTGTTGTTGATAACATCTCAATGTTCATGATATGGAAAACACAATCATTAATCAACCAACAAGCTAGTGAAGTATAGAAGCTATACTAGGGACTTCAAATTAAGTTTACAAATCACACAAGTATTAATGTTTCCTTGTTAATACTATTATAGCATGAATGTAAACATTTATCATAAACACAAAGATATAATAATAACTACATTTATTATTGCCTCTAGGGCATATCTCCAACAGTCTCCCACTTGCACTAGAGTCATCTAATCTAGATTACATGGTAATATACCGAACACCCATGGCAGTTTGGTGTTGGTCATGTTTTGCCCTCGGGAGAGGTTTAGTGAACGGATCCGCCACATTCGGATCGTGTGTACTTTGCAAATCTTTATATCCCCATCCCGGATATGTTCTCGAATAGCGTGAAAGCAACTTGATATGCTTCACTTCTTGTGTGACTTTGGTTCTTGCGCATTGGCTATGGCGCCCATGTTATCACAAGAGATAGACATTGGGTCCAGCGCACTAGGAACCACACCCACTCTGTAATGAACTCTTTCATCCATATCGCTTCTTGTGAAGCCTCAAGCGACCATGTATTCCGATTCAGTTGAAGATCTCCACAACACTTTGCTTTGCACTCCTCCATAGCTGCTGCACCATTCAAAATAAATACGTATCCAGTTGTGATTTAGAATCATCGGATCGGTGTTCCAACTAGCATCGGTGTAACCATTAACAACGAGTTGTTCATCACCTCCATAAGAAAGAACCATATCCTTAGTTCTTCTCAAGTACTTAAGGATGTTTTTGATCATTGTCAATGATCCACTCTGGATCACTTTGATATCTGCTAGTTAAACTAACAGCATATGCAATGTCGGGTCTAGTACATAGCATGGCATACATTAGAGATCCTATGGCTGAGGCATAGGGAGTCTTACTCATCCTTTCTCTATCTTCTGCCGATGTCGGACTTTGAGTTTTACTCAAGGTCGTATTGGGCAACATGGGCAAGAACCCTTTCTTGCTTTCTTCCATTCCAAATCTCTTTAGAACTTTGTCCAAATATGTACTCTGTGACAATGATATTTGGCGTTTCGATCTATCTCTATAAATCTTTATGCCTAATATGTAAGCAGCTTCGCCAAGTGTAACACCCTCAGAATCGGACCTATGCAAGTTTGAGCAAAATTCGCCAAACCCGCATAGAAACGATTCAAGGTGCCCACCAGGCACTTTCGTGCGGGTGGAAAACGAAGTAATAACATGACACAACAGTCCTCGATGGGACCCACAGAACAGATATATATAACAGCGACTCCATGAGTCAAAAATACAAATATAATATACAAAGATCCAAATCACCTTGAAGATGATAGAGCGTCCGACTACGGACAAGATGCAAATGGGGCTAAGAGCCCTGAAGAATAACCAATGGCGTCCATAACCCTGCCCAGGCCAAGCCGGAAGGGTAACCCTGCTAACGACGTCGATCTCAAACCTGCTTAAACAAAAGGGGTGCCGACAAAGGGCAAAGGGAAAGAAGGAGCGTCGATCTTGAGGCGATGCACGGCGAGGCTAGAATTCCGGTCGCCTACATAGGTATGGTGGATCAAGCGGCAAAGATGCACTAAACAACCTATAGAGACTCGATACAACTGGCGGATATCAGAGAGGGATAAGAATGACCTAACCGGATCCAACCCGAAGCTATCACCAAACAAACCCATCCTGGCGTTTTCCCCTCGAGACCAAACGAGGAAGTCAACCGAGGAACTCACACAGTTGGCAGTTTTACTTATTTGGTTATCGTTGCAGCAATTACTAGTCAGGTATAGATAATCGTCCTGATAAAGTAAGCAGTGGGTCCTTTTAGTTAATCTTTCCGTTGTAGTTGCAGCAATTACTAATCAGATACAGATAGTATGATGTAATCCCGAAACCCAGCAGTTGTTGGTACTTTTATTCAGCCATTTCGTTGTAGTTGCAATACTTACTAGTCAGGTACAATGGTCGCAAGCGACACTCCAAACAAGCAGTTGTGGGCAGTATTAATTAGCCATTCCATTTTAGTGAAGCTGATTACTAGTCATTATAAAGTCAGATTTATAGCAATAAACTTTAGTTATGCTTGTCTATGATCGAGATACTGTGCTCCAAGTCGTCCATATCCATGACACGGCTTTCGAAAGTTTTACCGGATGGGGTGCACCAATAGCAACACATGCTCGATCAACCTCGGAAAAACCAAATCAAAACCAACGAGGCTTTCACGGTGAACAATCACAGATTGAGAAATATTTGGGGGCCACCCATTGAGTAGATCCCATAGAGTAAGCAAGCTCGAGACGGACTCAAGGTTTGCGACAATGGCATGAAGCGATCGGGAACCGAAAGTGTGGCTGGGCTTGTCGATGCAGCGTAATCACTCCGCTTACCTAAGCGACAAAGGTGCTCTCGCACAATTAAAATACGTAAAGTAGCATGGCATAAGTACAGGATCGTAAATAAAACCTTAAACTAGTTTGTGGCCCCAAGAAATAAGACTGAATCAAGCTCGCTCGGGGGTCCCATATACCTCCGGATGTGGATAGCGCGATAAATCAAGGAACAGTATCAAGTACTCGGGGTCTTCAGGACACAAGTGGGCGTTCGGAAACCAAATATTTTCTATCACCCACCGATGCCTCTGCTTATTTCAATTTTAGTTGTTAAACAGAAATTAAAGTGAACCGTAAGTAAAACTAGAATCATCTCCAACAGCAACATGCGGCAATACATCATCAACTGTGGCATATGACGACACACATCAGCACTTGAGCAAGCAACTACGACGCGCAAGTCCAACTATCTACCAAACAACAGGTAATAGGATGTGTCCAAGGCAATATAGGGCTGCACGGTATATCACAGGTACGGAACTAAAGCATCGCAACACAGATAGCAATAGATCAACAGGAGGGGAATAAAGACTATAAAGTAAGATAGGTAGAAAGAGGGAGATGCTCGCCTGAAAACATTGTCGAAGGTTTCACCCGAGGATCGGGGCGAAGCTCACATCAACTCAACGACCTTATCCGCGAAGAACCAAAACACTAGAAGAAACACCGGATGCAATAATTAATACGACGGCGGAAGATCGGCATGATGCATGTATGATGAATGACATGGCAAAGGTGCGATGCAATTAGGCAGTATTAAGTGGAACCGGGGTCCCGACAATTCAAGTTGTTTAGCTACCCCGCAATTTAGATGTTGTTTAGGAATGCAACAGATGGAACCGGTTCGCTACACATGTTTAAATGAGGCCAATATAAGGCTAGATTTGCCCGCATATGGGCCCCATATTCAATTATAAGGTGAATCGGCGTAAGGCCCCCAAACCACACAATATGCACGTGAGTATGGCAATTTAAATGTGCAACAATTCTTATAGTTGACCATTTATAAAATAGGGTTCTCGGAAAAAGGGGTTCACACATTAGGGTTCGGCAGATCTTGGGGTTCCGGGGTTCGGGGTCCGACAGGGTCCAGGGTCCGGTCTCGGGGTCCAGGGTTTGACGGGGTCGTCCTCGGACTCCGGGGTAGGTCTTGGCGCATCCGGGGTCTTCGGGTCATGTTGTCGGTCATGGCGTTCGGGACGAAGCACTTGTCGTTCATGGCGATCTTGGCGGCTTGGAGGGGTTTCGAGGACTCGGAACGGTCTTCAAATTCCGTTAGGGAGATCATGGCGTCGGTGTGGTCGATCTTGTCGGTTCCACGGTTTCGGTCTTCGGGGTCCAGGAGGAGGCCTTCGGATCCTCGGGTCCGTGACGGAGTACTTGGCGTTGCCGAGCGGAAATCTTGATGATCCTCGGGTCCGAGAAGATCTTGTCGCGCGGTGTCCGGGTAGGCGAACTTGTCGGTTCCGCGGCGACGACCTTGGGGTTTTTCCCTTGACGAAGAGGTTCGGTGTTAAAGACGAAGGCCTTGGCGTAGGGGAATCTTCAGGCATCGACCATGGGGTTCTGAGGAAGAGCTCGTTTTTCCGCGGTCTCACGTGGCGCCGGCGGTGACGGAACTTAATGGTTTACGACGGTCTTGACGAGACTTGGTATCACGAACTCCTGACATGTACATGAGTGCACGACACGATTCCGACAAAGATATTGTGGCCCAGACTCTAGGTCAACGGCTGGGCATCAAAGAAGATGGTAAAACAACACCACAGACATACTGAGGCCACACATCGGGATGGTGCTGCAGGGCTTGCAGCGAGCAGGTCGGGCGGAAGCGGCCGAAAGTCGGGGCCGGTCGGGCGGCATGCAGAGGCCTGCCGGCGGTGACGGCGCTCCAGGGTCGCGACCACGGGGAGGCGAGCCGGAGGGAGCGGCTCGGGTTGGGCGAGGGTTGAGATCGGCGGCGAAGGAGGTGGCCGAGAGGGAGGTCGGCGGGCAAGCCGGGCCGGGCGGAGGAGGTCTGGCGGCGGCGCTTGTCGGCAGGGTCGAGGAGAGGCGGCGGCAGCGGCTGGCGATCGCGTGAGGCGCCGGGCGCGGTGGGGTAGCCAGCGGTGGCTCCAATGACGCCAGGTGGCGGAGCGGGCCGGCGCGTGGGTCGAGGCAGTGGCGGGCGACGAACAGCGGGGCAGGAGTCGTCGGGCGGCCGAGGTAGCTTGGCGGAGCGGCGGGCCGTGGCGGAGCGAAGCGGCGCTTGGCGAGGCGGCGGCGGGGCAGGCGCTAAGCTGCGGGGGCAGCGGCGAAAGCACGGCGGGCGGATGCTGGGCCAGGCAGCGGAGAGGCGATCAGGCTGGGCTCGAGTGAGGGTGGCCGGGCTCGTCGGAGAGGATGGCGGCGGGAGGCGGCGGCGCTAGGGAGGGTGACAGGCGGAGGCGGGCGCTCGGAGGGACCGTCTTGGGGGCTCGAGGAGGGGCCGATGAGAGGTTGGGGTCGGGAGGGAAGAGAGGATGAGGGCGTCGGTGGGGTGGGTCCATGGGAGGCCAGTGGCAGTGGTGTTGTCTTGGTGTGGGGGTTTGTGTGGTGTGTGTTTGAGAGGGAGAGAGAGGGAAGGGAGAGAGGGCCAAGTGGCAGGGTGGGGTTGGTTGGAGGGGAGGGAGAGGGTGAGGTGGCGGCTCGGGGTTGGTCCGGGTGATGTGGCTGGGGTGTGTGGGTAGTATAATTGGTAGGTTTAGATAAAGGGGGCGGACCGTTTATATTTTCTGGGGTGGTCGTTCGGGTCATTCGGCCCGTTCGACTGCCCCACTAAAATAACTTAATATTTTATTTGTGTGAAGCGGACCGTTTGCACAACATATTTAATCAAAACAAAATATTCCGGAGTCCCGGTTTTGGTGTTGATTTAAAGACGGGGCGTTTCAGAAAACAAAACGGGCTTTGCAAAAATAGTTTTAGACAAACAACACATGATGAGGACGATGCAATGCACAAATTCAACGCGATTTTCTAGTAGTGGTTTTGCGGGATGCCACACCAAGATCCTTCATTGAAAAACTATTATTCAAATATTCCTTGACACTATTAAGAAGGTCTACATCATTCCCAATCAACAATATGTCATCCACATATAGTATTAAGAATGCTACAGAGCTCCCACTCACTTTCTTGTAAATACAAGCTTCTCCATAAGTTTGTATAAAACCAAAACTTTTGATTACCTTATCAAAACGTTGATTCCAACTTCGGGATGCTTGCTTCAATCCATAGATGGACCTTTGAAGTTTGCATACCTTGTTAGCATCTTTAGGATCGACAAAACCTTTGGGTTGCATCATATACAACTCTTCATCAATATCTCCATTGAGGAATCTGTTTTGACATCCATCGCCATATCTCATAATCATAATATGCAGCGATTGCTAACATAATCCTCACAGACTTTAGCTTCGCTTGGTGAGAAAGTCTCATCGTAGTCAACTCCTTGAATTTGTCGAAACCCTTTTGCGACAAGTCGAGCTTTATACAAGAACATTACCATCGATCATGCTTTCTTCTTGAAAATCCATTTGTTCTCGACAGCCTTCCGGCCATCCTGTAAGTCCACCAAAGTCCATACTTGGTTTTCGTACATGGATCCAATCTCGGATTTCATGGCTTCTTGCCATTTATTGGAATCTGGGCTCATCATCGCTTCCTCATATGTCTCGGGGTCATTGGTGTCCACCAACATGACACTCATAACAGATCATACCAATATGGAGTGGTACGAGTTCGTTGACCTCCAAGGCTCAGTAGCAACTTCAACCAAGTTTCATGATCATCATCATTAGCTTCCTCTCTAATTGGTGCAGCACCACAGAACTTCTTCCGGTCTGCGCTACTCACAATTTCGAGAGAAGGTTCGACAACCTCGTCGAGTTCTACTTTCCTTCCATCACTTCTTTCGAGAGAAATTCCTTCTCTAGAAAGGATCCATTCTTGGAAACGAAGATTTTGCCTTCGGATCTATGATAGAAGGTATACCCAATAGTTTCCTTCGGGTATCCTATGAAGACGCATTTTTCCGCTTTGGGTTCAAGCTTGTCCGGCTGTAACTTCTTTACATAGGCTTCGCATCCCCAAACTTTAAGGAACGACAATTTAGGTTTCTTGCCAAACCATAATTCATACGGTGTCGTTTCAACGGATTTAGACGGTGCCCTATTTAAAGTGAATGCGGCTGTTTCTAATGCATAACCCCAAAATGACAGCGATAAATCTGTAAGTGACATCATAGAACGAACCATATCTAAAAGAGTTCGATTACGACGTTCGGACACACCATTACGCTGTGGTGTTCCCGGCGGTGTCAATTGTGAAAGTATTCCGCACTTCTTTAAATGCTCGCCAAACTCGTAACTTAGATATTCACCTCCACGATCAGAACGTAGAAATTTAATCTTCTTGTTACGTTGATTCTCTACCTCACTTTGAAACTCCTTAAACTTCTCGAAAGTTTCGGACTTATGTTTCATGAAATAGATATACCCATATCTACTCAAGTCATCTGTGAAGGTAAGAACATAACGATAACCACATGTGATGCTACACTCATTGGACCACACACATCGGTATGTATGATTTCCAATAAGTCCGTAGCTCGCTCCATCATACCAGAAAATGGAGTCTTAGTCATTTTTCCCATGAGACATGCTTCGCATCTTTCAAGTGATTCAAAATCAAGTGATTCAAGAAGTCCATCGGAATGGAGTTTCTTCATACGCTTCACTCCAATGTGACCAAGGCAGGTTGCCACATATAGGTCGAATTATCGCTGATTTCAAACGTTTAGCCTCAATGTTGTTGATATGTGTATTTCCACTATCGAGATTCAATAAGAATAGACCATCTATCAAAGGTGCATGTGCATAAAACATATTACTCATATAAATCGAACAACCATTATTCTCGACTTAAACAAGTAACCGTCTATAATAAACAAGATCCCGATATAATGTTCATGCTCAACGCAGCACCAAATAACAATTATTTAAGTATAAAACTAATCCGATGGTAGATGAAGGAGTAGCGTGCCGACCGATCACATCAACTTTTGATCCGTTTCCGCGCGCATCGTCACCTCGTTCTTCGCTAGCTTCCGTTTATTCTGCGGCTTTGTTTGAAAGTTACAAATATGAGCAACCGAACCAAAGATCAAATACCGTGCACTACTACGAGTACTAGTGAGATACACATCAATAACATGTATATCAAATATACCTTTCTTCTTGATGTTACCGTTCTTCAAATCCGCCAAGTACTTTGGGCAATTCCGCTTCCAGTGACCTTCTCCCTTGCAGTAAAAGCACTCAGTTTCAGGCTTGGGTCCAGCCTTGGTTTTCTTCGCCGGCGTGGTAACTTTCTTACCACCCTTCTTGAAGTGTCCCTTTTGCTTAGACTTGCCTTTCTTGAATTTGGTGGTCTTATTGACCATCAACACTTGGTGCTCTTTCTTGATCTCCACTTCTGCAGACTTTAACATAGCAAACAGTTACGCAACTCTTTGTTCATGTTCGCATGTTGTAGTTCATCACAAAGTTCCTGTAACTTGGTGGTAGTGATCGGAGGACACGGTAAATCCCCAAAGCATTACGAATCACTATACCCAAGCTTTGAAGTTTGTTTTGCGTGCCTGGACATCTTAAGCACATGCTCACCGACTGCCTCTTCCATCTTGCGCTTAAAGAACTTTTGAAGCCTCATAGCTTTCAATTGCCGCATGAGTCTCAAAAATCAATTTGAGATCCTCGACAATATCATATGGGTCGACTCTTCAAACCTTTTCGAAGCTCCGATTCTAAACCATACAAGATAGCACATCGAACTATGGAGTCTTGATTCTTAGGCGAGGTAAACATTCTTTACTTCATCGGGAGCATCACCGCAGTGGGTCACCAACGGTGCATCCAAAGACATAGGTCAAATTACCATTGTGAGGACAATCCTCAAATTGCGGAACCAATCCGCGAAGTTTCTTCCATAGTTTTTCAACTTTTCTTTCTCTAGGAACGCATTAAAATTGATGGTAGGGGCTGCCATTGATCTACAACATATTTGCAATAGTTTAGACTAAGTTTATGACAAATTGAGTTCAAATTAATTAATGAAATTAAACTAGGTGAACTCCCACTCAAAACAACATCCCTCACATTGTTTTAGTGATCACACGAACCAAATCCACTACATCAACACTGATCATCACGAGAGTTGATATAGTTTCAATGGCGAACAATCGTCATGTTCATCATATCTACTATACGATTCATGCTTTACCTTTCGGTAATCCGTGTTCCGAGACCATGTCTGTACATGCTAGGCTCGTCAAGATCAAACCTTAGTTTCTGCATGAGCAAATCTGGCTTGCTCACGTTGTATACACTTGCAGAATCTAACACACCCGATCATCACGTGGTGCTTCGAAACAACAAGCTTTAGCAACGGTGCTAACTAAGGGTGAACACTTTATGATTTGAAATTCATGTGCATGAGGGATCATCTTATAATGCTACCGTCGTCTACTAAGCAATACAAGATGCATAAAGGATTAACATCACATGCAATTCATAATATGTGATATGATATGGCCTTTCTTCTTTGTGCTTCCGATCTCCATCTTCAAGCACGAACATGATCTCCATCATCACCGGCATTGCATCAAGGTCAATGACGCTTCACCATGGTTGTCGTCCACCGGCTTCAACTATTACAACTACTTTGAATAGACACGCCGGTCTTAACATAAATTAAAGACAACCATATGGCTCCGGGTTGCCAACTTACAATAAGGAACATTGCATACATCAAATATAATCACAATCATGGCCATATCACATCATCAAGACACTCGCAAAACAAAGTTAGACGCCTCTACTTTGTTTGCACATTTTACGTGATTTGGGGCTTTCAATAAGTGTCGTTCTAACTTACGAACAAGAACCACAACATTGATACTAGCATTGTTGATTACCCGTTGTAAATTGGATCTTAACTATGCTAGGAGAAACAGGCACCCGCAAAGCCACTTATGCAATATAAGTTGCATGTTAAGCGTGGAGCAAGTCTCATGAACGATGTCATGTAAGGTTAGCCCAGGCCGCTTCATCCCAACATACCGCAAGATGCAAAGTACACAAAAAGCAATCGACAATAAAAGCATCAACGCCCACAATGACCATTGTGTTCTACTCGTGCAACATATCTACATATAGACACGGCTCTGATACCACTGTAGGGGTTCGTAGCATGGAAAACAAAAATTTTCTATCGCATACAAACAAACAAGCCAAGATCTATCTACTAGATTGTAGCAACGAGTCGATGGAATAACTTACCCTCGAAGATTCCAAAGTGTTTAACGAGAGCGGATTCTCGTGGGTGATGTAGTCGTACTCTTTCCGATCTCAAGATCGTGTAGACGATCCTTCCGGGCTGCGTTCGCAGCGCTTCATGATCGGTCACACGTTCGACTCGACGAAGACCTTCCTCTCCTTGTTCCAAAGCAGCGGAGGTTGTAGCACTCTCCTCGCGATTCCGGCAGACAACGTGGTACCAAGTAGAGGGAAATCATGAGGGCTTCGCCTTAAGCGGGCAGTATGGTGGATTATAAGAGAGGGCTATTAGTGGTCTAGAGATTAGACACACCAATTATAAGGCTCTAAACCGCAGGCTAAAGCAATTAGAAGCTCTAAACCAAAACGGCTCTAAACCGGAGATTTAGAAGAGATAGGAACTTGTGTGTCTCAAGGAGGAGGCCCTGCCCCTCCTTTTATAGGTGGAGGGGCTAGGCGCCCGAGGAGGAGAGTCCCTCCCAACTCGGCCTAGGGCTGGCCGCTGGCTTGGAGGAGAGTGACTCCTCCTCCAAGTTGGTTTCAACCTCCTCTTGCTTGTTTCCCACAGTTTCCTGTTTCCCACAGTTTCCTGTTTTCCACAGTTTCCTGTTTTAGCCGTTTGACTTTCAAAGCGCTTTGACTTTTCAGTTTTGGAACAGCAAGAACACTTAGTACATGATGCAATCATTCAATGACACATTCATGTACCCTCCCCTTCGAGTGCTTGGGACAATCGGAACCTTCTAGAACATTCCGATGAAAACAGGAATCATTCCCGAACTCAAACGGGACTTTCCTTATATGAATCTTATTCTCCGGACCATTCGGATCACTTCGTGATATACGGATCCCATCCGAGACTCAACAACATTCGGTCTCTTTCTCATAATACCATAACTACTCAAACAACGTCGAATCCTTAAGTGTGTCTCCCTACGGTTCGTGAATTATGCGGACATGATCGAGACACTTCTCGAACAATAACCAATAGAGGAATCGGAAATTCATATGGCTCCCACATATTTCTCGATTACTGCGATCGAATGAACCACTTACATACGATACCAATTTCCCTTTGTCTCACGATAGTTTACTTATCCGAGGTTATGATCGTCGGTATCTCGCATACCTAGTTCAACCTCGTTACCGATAAGTACTCTTTTCTCGTTCCGTGATATGTGATCCCTTGTGACCCGTCACATGCTTGCAAGCTAATTGGATGACATTCCACCGAGAGGGCCCAGTATATCTATCCGTCATATGGATGGACAAATCCCACTCTTGATCCATGTGTTTCAACCAATACTTTCCGAACACTCAATGCCACCTTTATAGCCACCCAGTTACGGTGTGGTGTTTGATGTCATCAAAGCATCCATCCGGTAAAGGTGATATGCATGATCTCATGGTCAAAGGAATTAGGTTACTATGTATCAGAAAGCATATAGCAATTGAACTATTGAAATGACTTGATCTTTATGCTACGCTTATCAATAGGAGTATGTCCACCATATCATTCTCCTAACGATATGATCTTGTTGTTGATAACATCTCAATGTTCATGATAGGGAAACCACAATCATTAATCAACCAACAAGCTAGTGAAGTATAGAGGCTATACTAGGGACTTCAAATTAAGTTTACAAATCACACAAGTATTAATGTTTCCTTGTTAATACTATTATAGCATGAATGTAAACATTTATCATAAACACAAAGATATAATAATAACTATATTTATTATTGCCTCTAGGGCATATCTCCAACAACATCCACCAGCCGCATGTGTGGAACAAACCACACGTCAAGTGCGGAGCCGGTCTCGCGAACGACGTCGCGTAAGGTTGGCCTGGACCGCTTCAATCTCACTATCCCGCGTCATAAGAAGAACACAAACAAGAGGCTTGCAACAGAAAACATCAACGCCCGCAACAACCATGTTGCGTTCTACTCGTGAAACACATATACACATAGATCTAGCTCTGATACCACTGAAGGGTTTCGCGGCATAGTAAATCAAAATTTTCTACGGATGCGAACAGAGGGAAAGCCAAGATCTAATCTAGGAGATGCAATCAACGAGAGAGATTGGATTAGATCTTCATACCCTTGAAGATTCGCCTGATGAACGTTCGTCGGAACGTGGGTGATGTAGTCGTGCTTGCTTCTCCTCTCGCGATCCGATCCTATCTAGCACCACAAGTGGCGGTGCCTCCGTTAGATGCACATGTGCAGCACCTCGACGTCTCCTCCTTCCTCGGACCAGCAAGTATGGTGGAGAGATAGATTGGATCTACAACACGACGGTGGTGTATATGGTGGAGAATTTCTGCAGCAGGCTTCGCCACAAATAGGGAGGAGAGGAAAGCTAGCAAGGCGGCTAGGGTTTGGAGGAGAGGTGTGGGGGTTGGTGCGCCCACCCTCTTTATATAGAGGGGGCGCAGCTAGCCCCTCCCAAGCCCAAAGGATAAGGAGTGGGGGCATGGACTCTCCTCTTCTAGAAACCCTATCTCTAGTTTAAACGATTTAAACTCTCTAGGATCGGCTGGGCCCTATGGGGCCTTGTTCCTGGCCCAAAGCAGCCAGGACACTCCCTCATAGGCCCATGCCCCTCTCGAAGGTGGGGCCACGTTGGTCCCTTCCGGAAGGTTCTAGAAGCTTCGGTACAATACCGATTAACGGAACAATTCAACTCCAAAAAACTGCTTGCCTTATATGAATCTTATTCTACGGACCATTCGAACCTCTCGTGATGTCCGGATCCCATCCGAGACTCAACAAAAATTCATAAACCAATTATCCAATCTATCCTAGCGTCGAGATCGTTAAGTGTGTGATCCTCGGGTTCGAGAATATGCGAGACATGATCTTCTATCAATAATCAACTGGTCTGGGCACCCATATTGACTCCCACACATTCATCGATGATCATATCGGATGAACCACGATGCCAGATTCAATCAATCCCATATATATATTCCCTTCGTCTCGCGATATTTTACTTGCGAGATTCGATCGTCGGTGCCGTCATACCTAGTTCAATCTCGTTCACGCAAGTACTTTACTCGTTCGTAATCCGATATAACTTTGTGATTAACTCCTTAACCACATGCTTGCAAGCGGTGTTGATATCGACACCGAGTGGGCCCGAAGTATATCTCTCCGACTTGGGAGGGACAAATTCCATCTCGATACATACAACCCAACAGATACTTTCCGATCACCTGAGAGACACCTTTATGATCACCCTCTCATAGGATGACGTTTGATGACCTCAAAGCTTTCTTCCGGTACCGGGGAGTTGCATTATCTCATGGTCTAAGGAATACAATATTTGACATAGGAAAAGCTTCGCAAAGATGAACACGATGAAACGATCTAATTGCTTCGCTTAGTTTGGGTCTGTCCATCATATCATTCTCCCAATGATATGATCTCATTATCAATTGACAATTCATGTCTATGGTTAGGAAAGCTTAACCATCCTTGATCAATGAGCTAGTCCTTAGGCGTACAGGACACGGTGTTGTTCACAAACCACACAAGTATTAATGTTTCCGCTTAATACAATTCTAGCATGGAATATAAACTTTATCATGAACAAGAATTACAATAATAACATCTTTATTATTGCCTCTAGGGCATAATTCCAACACATAATAATCTCAATATCCATCGGATCCCCGCAAACACAATATGCATGATTACAAATAGATTAGATCTTGATCATGAACGGAGCTCACAAGATCTATACATGAAAGCATAAAGGAGGAGATACAACCATCTAGCTACTACATGGACCCATAGTCCATGGTGGAACTACTCACGCATCATACCGGAGGGAAGGCCTCTGGGATGATCTCCCCTCCGACAGGGTGCCGGGAAGAACTTCAGATCGTCCCCGATCTAGGGACGATGGTGGCGGTGGCTACAAACGATTTCGTGGATATTTGATCGGGTACCTAGGGTTTCTGCATCGGGGGCTTCTTATAGGCGAAGATGGAGACCGAGGAGGCGGGCAGGGTAGCCAAACCCTAGCCAGGCGCGGGGCTGGGCCCACCCGTGACTGGGTGGGTCTGGCCCCCCTGGCTGGCCCCTCCGGCTCTCCTATGGAGTTCTTGTTCCCCACGGAAAGTAATTCACTTTGACATTTGTCCCGTCCAATTTCGAGAATATTTTTACTAACTTTTCTGAAACAAAAAACAACAGAAAACAGGCATCTAGCACTGTTATAACTTGTTAATAGATTAGTCCCAGAAAACATGTAAAAGCCACCTCAAAGTGTAGACAGGCAAAGCAAAGTAGATACAAAACAAGCATGAAGCATCAAAAATTATAGATACGTTTCCAACGTATCAGGCGCCGCCTCTATCTTCCCTCTCCACTCATCCCTCCAGTAGTTGCTTGGCGAATCCCTACCACTCCCATACACCATAGCCATCGTAGCATTGTCGTGCTGCCGGGATCTTGCAAGATTCCTCTTCCACTCTTGCTGGATCAACGAGAAGGAGACGACATCAAGCCAAACATGCGGATACCGCGGATGTGCTACCCGTGCGGTAATTCTTCGGATTGATCTGACCGTGTGTACGACTACATCAACCCCGATCTATAAATCATAAAGCTCGTGTTTCTTCGAGAGTAAGTAGATCAGATCTCCCTAGCTACCAGCATCTCATAGATCTGGATCTTTGGTTTCTTCTGTAACCACAAAGGAATTTTTTTGTTTTCCATATAACGAACTCATCATGGACTCATAGCCAGATTTATTTTTACGTCTTGCCAGCCCCGGAGGGAGATCGGTCCTTGCTGCAAAATTCAGCTTCGCCAACATCGTCATCATCGTTGCCTCCATATAAGTCAAAGCCATTGCCTGAGGATCTCAATGTCGACGTGTGTGCCCCGTTCTAGGCTACAATCTTCTCCGGTAAAATGCATTCATACTCACGAACTAGACCATCTGTAGGGTGTTTGACATTTTGCACCGCACACGTTTTTGTGGTATGATTTTATCAACATTTTGCATCATCATCGCAAAATAGTGGAACATATGTGACCTTTGTTTGTTTTCGACTTGCATAGATCACGGCCGACAGATGATGCGTGCATTTTGCATCACCATATTTGTATTATATAGCATTAGTTTTAATTATTATTCATATTGATATTGCAAAATTTTCTTCCATATAGATGATTTATGGTTTTTTTTCTAAAATCCTTTTCGTTGGTATTTATTTTGGGAGGCAGAGAAAACATGATTTTGTGTTTTTTTGTTTTAGGGATTTTTATGAACTAAATTAAATCGAAAAAATATCATGTCAGTTTTCAGTGAGAAGACCATGGACACCCGCGTCGCCTCTCTATTTTTTCAAGAGACTCCATATTGACATAAAAGTCGTGCCATAAATTTTTCAAGATTTAATAGATACGATGACATAGAAAAGAAACTCTTCCGCAACTTGCAATACCCGAAAAATTGTCTATTCTGTTTCTTTAATATTTTTTATTTTCTCGATTCCTTTCTCTATTTCTATAACTAATGGCATGTATTATATTTTTCTTGCAAGGAGGACTTTACTGTTCTAAAACGGAAATTTTGCAAGGACTTTACAAGAGTCTTGTTTGTGATTCCCAATACCCGAAAAACTATCTATGCTAATGTTCATGGTTGGTTTATTTCCTTGTTATTGTGTAACACCTAAAAATATTACGACAAACTTTGTTTGGTAGATACGCTCGGCATCTTCTCGATCTTCGGTTCGACTTTCACTGTATGTTGTTCTGCCTTCTTTACGCGATGATTAGTGTATTTTTTAGTTCTTGCGCACTTTTTTTGTACAAGTTCTTACTTAAGTTACTTTTGTACATGTGTTTCGAATAGGTATGTCGGTGGATTCCTTCGTGTCAGGACAAGGAGACTCATGACAACAAGGTGGTGAACCTTCGTCTCCTTGATGACGAGTGTCTGAAGCTTCGGGGCGACGCGGGCGAATGTCTCACTACTAGGAAAAGTCTACTCGTGGCGCACCAATTTTCGTTATCCGTGGCGCACTAGCCGTGCGCCACACAACCCAAGTTGCGGGTAAATTTACCCGTGGCGCACTAGGTGGTGCAGCACTACTAGTAGAAGTTACTCGTGGTGCACCACCCAGTACGCCACGGACAGGGTTCTAGGTGCACCACGAATATGTTTTTTGGAAATCAAAAAAATTGTATAAAACACCCTTGTTTTGAATTGGAAGATCAATCGAGTCCCGCACATCGCTATCGTCGCCTCGCCAGAGCATAGTGGTCGTGACCACAACCTACCACCGCAAGGAGGTGCGGGAGGCCGTGGCCGCGCTAGTCCTCGCTGGCGTCGAGCGGGTGCGAGCGGGAGGTGTCAGACCGAGGTGGTAGGAGATGGCATCCGTGGTTGCCGAAGGAGGTTGCAGTCGAAGGAGCTGCCGAAGGAGGTTGCGGCCGAAGGAGGTGTGGTCAGAGGAGAGGATAAGGAGGAGGAGGAGGAGGAGGAAGAAGAGATGAGGAGGATGAGAGAAGAATGAGTAGGAGAAAGAGAGAAGGAGAAGAGGAGGAGGAGGAGGAGGAAGAAGAAGAGAGGAGGAAGAGGAGACAGACGAATACGAGAGGAGAGGAGAAGGGGAAAAGAAGAGAGGAGGAATAAGAGGGGATAAGGAGGAGAATGGAAGGGGAAGGTGGAGAAGGGGGTAGGTGGACGGGTGGACATTCAAATTTGAATCCCACCCAAACTTACTCGTGACGCGCCATGGATAAGTTGGTCCAATTTTTTTCAGTCAAAATTATTTTTTTAACTCTTTTTCTTTTCGAATTTTGGGGTTCTTATAAATCGCTAAACAACTGTTGAGAGCGGATGTATAATTTTGCGTAGATCAATTTTTATATATTTTTTCATTCGAGGCCATATGCACGTTTTTTGAAAAAAAGTCAAAATTAATGTTTGTTAATTTGTTTACAAAATATACCACATTACGTATCTATATGTCAATGAATTTTATTTTTTGAAGTGTTTTTTATTTTTTTGCAAAACTAAAAAGACGATCTAGGGGGTAGAGTTGAAAATAGGTAGCTCGCTTACTCGTGACGCATGACATAAATGTTTCCACAGATAGTACACAGTCGTAACGCACCTATTAGCAGCATGCTACGGGTAAGCAAGCTTACAACATGGATGCGCAAACATACACGATGTGTTATGAGAAACTCGCGTAGTCCCATGAGCTTCTGGATCCACGGTGCTCACCTATAATTTATATCCCCGCTTTCTACGGCCATGCCATCGCCTTGTGTGGTCAGTGCGCTCGTGAGATGCAAAGAAAAGTTAGGGTATCTTCATCCGACCGATCTAAACGTTCCATTTAAAACGTTCGTTTCTGTTTGTTTGACTCGGTCTACGGATAATTTTGAGCTGTGGTCCGGTCTATATGGACAACCTGCCTAGCGGCGCAACCTATTTGTCCGAGCTTGACCAACAGGATCATGCTGAACTTTTTTTGAAATTCAAACAAAGACAATTCATGCAAAAACTGAGGAAGTTCGTACATATTCATACGTAATTTACGTTCAAAACATAAAAGAAGAAATTTAAACTAGCCCTAGCTACCGATATTCGCGCATCAGCATCGACGCGTCCATCTAGGGGTTGAGGTCGATGTACTTCGGCGGTGTCCAAAGGTTGGCCGGTGGCAGGGCCAGAGCGGGATGCGGGCGGGTTGATCACCTGTCCAAGCCACGCTGTCGGCGACGCCATGCGGAGGTGGAGGTGCGCTAGCTCCAACCCCTCCTCCGGTGCGAGGTAGCGCCCATCCTAGCAGGGGCGGCGCTGGAGGTAGTGATGGCTAAAATACCACCTCTTTTAGCCATATAAAATGTGTCATTTATCTCTCATATCATGTTTCTTCTAGCTATAGCTATGCCTTATATGCATGACTTCTAGTTCTCATTTACTTTCATATGAGCTTTGCACATTTAGTAGTTTAGGTAGAATTTTATCAATTTCCTTGTCTATGACATGTGTGTAGGTGTTGGTGAAGATTATGGATAAAAAAGAACAAAGAGAACAAAGTATGGAGGAGCTGTAGGGACCAGACTTAGCCATTTGAGAGGTTGAAAAAGTGAAATTTTCCAACTTCTCAAAATAAATATGCAATACCATGGAGTTTTATCCCTCGACGAGACGAATCCAACGAGCCCAAGAACTCCCAAAATGGAGCTCGTATGAAGAAATGACGGCCAAAGCACTGCGGGGCATGAAAGTTTGACGACCAATTATACGGGTCGCAAACGATGGAATTTCACCCCAGAGAAGCTCCAGAACCTTCCCTAAGTCATATGAAGGTATTGGGGTACCCCAGGGCACCCCCACGACTTATATAAAAAGGGGAGGAGCCAAGAGAGAACCACCAATCCATATTCTCACCCACGGCGGAGCCCTGCCGCCGTGCCACCGCCATAGCCTCCTCCAATCAAATCTACACCATCACCATCACACAAAAGGATAAGGGACCAGGATCTTGAAGGCCTCCACATCGATCTAGATGGTCATCTTCATCAACAATGTCTCAATCACCGATCCCCTTTGGTTACTTGTAATTCTAGATTGAATCTTGGATTTGCACTTGTTCTCAATTGTATCATCATACTTCATCCATATTTAATTCATGATGTTGATTGCCTTCATGTGTGAGTAGTCTCCTTTGTTCTCTGGGAGATGGAGAAACCCTAGTATATGATTTAACTGAGATAAATATTATTATGTGATATTGTTCATTATGTGTCTATGTTAAATGTCTTTATCTTGATGTTGGGAGTTGTGCACCTCCTTAATATTTGCCTCTTGATGGAAATTGATGAAAGGGATTACTTGTTGGTAGACGAAAGGATGATAACACTTATTATGACTATAAATTAGTTGTCGTTCTTTATGTATTAACTAGGGAATCAAGGATAACTCATCAAGCCATGTACATGCCACGGGAGAAATCCCTTAAGAGCGCAGTAATTCGATTGATGTCGATTGTTGTCTGTTGTGGTTATGACGGATGATGTGAGCAGTGGTTGCTGCCTATTCGTTCATATATGGAGCTCCTCCCACACATATTATAGATGGTCTTATTCATTATAATAATTTTGATCACTCTTTCTAATTACTAGCGGTGGATTCACTACTCCCCGAGAACTCTTTCCGTTATCTTGCAAACCTTCGTAATCATAATCACATGCTCTTGTCTACTTACAGCTTTAGTTTACTTATTGTTCTCCTATTTGAAAACCCAAAACTATCTTTTATACAAAACTCGCATTTTATTTTGTTACTTAGAACGTTATTTAGTATTACTATTTCAATATTTAGTTCAAGAGTTATTTATATTTCAGACTCCTGCTCTTTGTGGGATCGATATCTTTATTTCGAAACTAGCTACAAACGATCTGTGCACTTGTAGTCATCAAGCTATTTTCTGGCGCCGTTGCCTGGGAGATAAGGTTGTAGGTCTTTTCGCTTTTGTTTATTTATTTTAGTTTTATTAGATTTTGTTTTAAGCTTTCTTTATTTGCTGCATTTGTCTTTTTTTATTTTTTTTACAAACCAAAAACCCATAAAAATATCTGTCACTAATCATGTCTTCTGAGATTACTATCTTTGAATAGGAAAAGCTCGCAAGGGAGGAGGAGAATCTATTAAATAAGCGAAAAATACTGAATCAGTGGCTGATAAGGGTGAATGATTATTCATCCATACTATGTGCCTTATACAAGTTTGTTTGTAGATTCTGCGGATCCAAAGATCACATCGCTTACCAATGTAAGTATAACATTGATCCCGCATTAGAATCTTATAATAGAGATGAGTTTGAAAGCTTAGTTGATATGAATGTTCTAGAATTTGCGTTTTTTACTGGTTCTTTAGAGTTTCTCTCTTCTATGAAAAATATTCGAGAAAGATGCCAGGAGCTTGATGACATCTGTGAAGACGTTCATCTCATGTATTCATTTTGCCGTGAGAACCTTTATGGATAATGATTTATTGATCACTGTTCATGAGCGGATTTCAGCCCATATGCAAAAGCCTAGACTTTTGCAGGATCAAAAAGCTAAAGAGAAGGCAACATCATATGAAGAACCTCCACCGAAACCGCCTGAACATATTGCTAATGAAGAGGTGACGCTTGACGTTTCATCCTCTCAACTAGTGGAAGGTAAGCCTGAAGATAAGACTATCGCTGAGCTACTCGCGAATTATCTTAGTAAGAATGAAGAGGAGCAACTTGATCAACCACTTGAATCTTCTACTTCTGAAAATAACTTTCCACACACAAAGACTTAGTGTCATCCGGATCGGTGTCGAAGCTAGCGTCGACATAAAATTTAGCGACGATCTCTTCTTCACCTCCATACACGAGAAATATTTCCTTAGTTCTTCTTAAGTACTTAAGAATATTCTTGACTGCTATCCAATGTTCCGATCCTGGATCAGATTGATATCTACTATTCAAACTAATAGCATGTACCACATCCGGTCTTGTACATAGCATGACGTATATTATAGAGCCTATGACTGAAGCATAGGGGATCTTGTCCATGATATCTCTTTCTTCCGCCGTAGCCGTACTTTGAGTCTTACTCAATGTCTTGCCTTGCAACATAGGTAAGAACCCCTTCTTAGAGCCTGTTTGTTTGGGCTTTTACTGGCTTTCCACTAAAATAAGCCATCTAATCCAAACAAACAGAGTGGCTTCGCTTCCCGCTTTTTCAAAGCCAATGCGCTGAATAGACAGACGGAGAGAAGCACGTCCCGGGATGCTTCGCTCGGCTTCCCACAGCTTTCCCTCAAAAAATCCAACCAATACATTGGTTTACCCCTATCGGTTGAAGTAATAATGAGGAAATTGCCACCGAGCCTTTTGTCCTGAATGAACGGAACACGTTTCTCCCTACGCACCGAGAAAGTCAGAGCAGGCAAAAACGCATACGTTGGCATATAAACCAAAAACGTCTGCATGCGGCGTGCGGCAAAAATACGATCTAGCTACATGCTAGCAACTACTTTTGCTATTACGTCCTAGCTACATGGATGAAAGAACTAATTTTTGTTTAAGGTTCCGATGGATGTACATAGAATTTAGTTTAAACTGGACTATGTTCAAACATGAGTTGCTCTTGAAATAATTACAAAGCTTATTCGGATTTTTCATTTACAAAGCTATAATATTTACTCGCATGTCTCAAACAAACTGACCAAATAAACTTTGTATAAATACGTATATAACTATACGTATCTACACAAAATGGAGTCAATTATTTTGGCACTGATGGAATGTTTTTGAAAAACCTCTTCTGTTGCATTACTTGGTTCATTTTTTATTCATGTAATTATAAAGTGATTCACGTGTTATTTACATATTAATCAACAAAAAATACACGACTTCATTCAGGGTATTTAAGACAATTTCTCATTTTACAGCTAGACAGCCAGCAAGTCACCAAACAGTACAACTCACAATAGCAGCTTTTATTGCGCAACAACTTTCCATGCATAGCACCGCAGCCAGTCACAGCCAGCCAGCCATAACCCGAACAAACAGGCCCTTACTTTCGTCCATTTTAAACTTTTTTAAAATCTTATCAGGGTATGTACTTTGTGATAGCCCTATTAGGCGACTTGATCTATCTCTATAGATCTTTATGCCTAATATGTATGACGCTTCACTTAGGTCCTTTATTGAAAATTTGTTGTTTAGACAGCTTTTAACATTGTGTAAAAGATCTACATTATTTCCGATCAGTAATATGTCATTCATATATAATATTAGAAATGTCACATTGTTCCTACTCATTTTCTTGTAAATACAAGCCTCTCCATAAGTTTGGACAAATTCAAAACTCTTTGATCACCTTATCAAAACGGAGATTCCAACTTCGGAATGCTTGCTTTAGTCCATAGATGGATCGCTGAAGCTTGCATACCCTGTGAGCATCCTTAGGATCGATAAAACCCTTTGGTTGTATCATATACAACTCTTTTTCAATGTTGTCATTGAGGAACACAGTTTTGACATCCATCTGCCATATCTCATAGTCAAAATATACAACAATTGCTAACATAATCCTAACCGACTTTAGCATCACTGCGGGATAGAATGTCCCATCGTAGTCAACTCCTTGAATTTGTCGAAATCCCTTTGCGACAAGTCGAGCCTTATAAGCGGTTACGTTACCATCAGCATCAGTTTTCTTTTGAAAATCCATTTATTCTCCACGGCCTTTTGGTGTTGAGGTAAGTCCACCAAGGTTCAAACTTGGTTTTCGTACATGGATTCCATCTCGGATTTCATGGATTCTAGCCATTTGTTGGAACCGTGGCTTATCATCGCTTCTTCATACGTCGTAGGGTCATCTATTTCATCAACCATGAAATTCATAACAGGATTTCCATACAGTTCAGGAGCTGCACGTGTCCTACTTGACCTGCGAGGTTCGGTAGTATTTTTTCAGAGTTTCATTATCATTATCATTAGTTCCCTCTTCATTCGGTGAAGTCAACTTCAGAACAGCTTCCGGTGCTGCGCTACTCGCCATATTATGAAGAGAAGGTCCAGTAACCTCTTCGAGTTATACCTTCCGACTACACACACCTTTCACAAGAATCTCTTTCTCTAGAAAGTATCCATTCTTGACAATGAAAACCTTGCCCTCGGATCTATGATAGAAGGAATACCCAATAGTTTCCTTAGGGTATCCTACGAAGACACATTTTTCCGCTTTGGGTTCAAGTTTATCAGGCTGAAGTTTCTTCACATAAACATCGCATCCCCAAACTTTAAGAAATGACACTTAGGTTTGTTTCCAAGCCACCATTCATATGGTGTCTTTTCAATGGATTTAGATGGTGCCTGATTTAAAGTGAATGAAACGGTTTCTAGTACATAACCCCAAAATGACAGTGACAAGTCAGTCAGAGACATCATAGATCAAACCATATCTAGTAAAGTACGATTACGACGTTCCGTCACACCATTTCGCTGTGATGTTCCGGCAGGTGTGAGTTGTGAAACCATTCCACACTCTTTCATATGTGTGCTAAACTCGTAACTTAGATACTCACCTCCATGATGATTAGACCGTAGAAATTTGATCTTTCTATTACGATGATTTTCCACTTCATTCTGAAATTTCTTAAACTTTTCAAAGGTTTCAGACTTGTGTTTCATCAAGTAGATATAATAGTATCTACTCAAATCATCTGTGAAAATAACAAAATAACGATATCCACCTCGCGCTGACACACTCATTGGACCACATACATCAGAATGTATGATTTCCAATAAATCTCTCGTTCGTTCTATTGAACCGAAAATGGCGTTCTAGTCATCTTGCCCATAAGGCATGGCTCACATGTATCAAATGATTCGAAATCAAGTGATTCTAAAAGTATATCTAAATGGAGTTTCTTCATGCGTTTAACGCTAATATGACATAGACGGCAATGCGACATATATGCGGATATATAGTCATCAAGTTTAATCTTTTTAGCATCAACATTATGAATATGTGTAACACTATTATCGAGATCCCACATAAATAAACCATTCATCACAGGTGCATGACCATAAAAGATATCATTCATATAAATCGAACAACCATTGTTTTCAGATTTAAACGAATAACCACTTCACATTAAACACGTTTTGGATACAATGTTCATCCTCAGTGCAGGCACCAAATAACAATTATTTAAGTTTATAACTAATTCTGATGGTAAGTGGAGAGGCAACGTTCCGACGACGACCACATCAATACTTGATCCATTGCTGACACGCATCTTGACCTCACCCCTTGCTAGTGATCGCTTTGTTTCGCAACCCCTGATTCGAGTTACAAATATTAGTAACCGATCTGATATCAAATACCCAGATGCTACTGCGAGTACTAGTCAAATACACATCAATAACATGTATATATTTGCCTTGCCGGTCTTCTTGTCTGTCAAATACTTAGGGCAGTTGCGCTTCCAATGGCCAGTCCTCTTACAATAATAGCACTCGGTGTCAGACTTAGGGCCAGATCATGATTTCTTTCCAGGTGCGGCTATAGTTTTGCCGCCCTTCTTTTTCTTATATTTACCCTTCCCGTCTTTCTTAAAACCGGTGGTCTTATTGATCATTAACACTTGATGTTTTTTCTTGATCTCCACTTCTGCAGTCTTAAGTATTGACAGAAGCTTGGAAGAGACTTTTTTATGCCCTGCATGTTATAGTCATCCGCTAGGTCAAAGGCCTGGATCTCCTCCAACAGTGCTCCTTTCTAGAGCCTGATCGCTGCCCCCAAATTAGCCCCCAACCTCTCATGAGATGGCGGGCCATTTTGAAGCAGTGATGCCAATCTTATGGGGGTTTTTCGCGACCACCTTCCGTTTGGTTTGGACTGCTTCCACAAATCCTAACCGGTGGAGCCAGAAATTTTCGAAGTAAAAGTGGTTTAACCGTGACAGGGAACTTTCCTGTCGATAGAAGGAGTGGTACCTAATCCGATCCTGCCCTGGTGATGGCACGAAGTGAGCAAAGTAAGAAAACCACCCTCCATTCAACCGAGACAAAGACTCGGTCGAGGACTCTCCCGTAGATTAGATCACATTGTGATTACCCGATGCAGCAGCAGCAGTGGCATTATTAGACTGTAACAATCACATGCTGTGCGAAAGTAAATGCGAAGACAGGAGCAAAGCACCGTGCCAGTGCGGTGCCGCTCTGCTCCACACGAACAGCCCGTGACGCGGTCGTAATGGACTCGTGTCCAACACAGATTCGCTCCAGACGTGGAGGGGGAGTCGCACGCGAACGAGAAGTCCCCAACCTTCCAGAACCCTCCGCCGTCTGCCTACCCATACCCATACCCACCGTGAAAACACACCAAACCTCTTTCCGGCTGGAAAAAGATCTCGGAGCACCGGACAAAAAATCGCACCATCGCCATCACCGTCGGCGCGACCGCACCCGCAACCGAAGCGGCGAGTCAAGGGACGCGGACCGTCGCGTGATTTCACCGCGCAACATCCCATCACCCACCCGTCCGGCACCATCACGCCGCCCGTACTACGACTCCACCGGTCCACCCGCCCCGCCCGTAGCGAGGCGAGGCCGGTGCCTTTCCCTTCTACGGAGTACTCCCGTGCCGTGCTCCCGATCCCCCGAACCGACACCACCCACCCGCGGCAGCAGACACGAGTCCAACAAAGGCAGCCCCACGCCACGCGCGCCCCCACCGTCCTCCCTCCCCCCATCTGATCACCTCCACCTCCTCCCCCTCGAGCCCCTCCCCATCTCCCATCTCGCCACCAACCTCCCCGATCCACCCCCCCATCCCCCATGACCCGCAAGAGGCGCAGGCACGCCGCCCCCGCCGCCGCCTAGGGTTCCCACTCCCCCCCTCCCCCGATGGACTCCCTCCCGCGGAAGCGCAAGGGCGCGCGCTCCCTCGCCGGCTCCCTCCACGACGCCTCCGCCGACCGCAAGCGCACCTGCCGGGAGCGCAAGCCGCGCCCCGAGAAGAAGAAAAAGAACCCCTCCTCCTCCCATGCCTCCGCCTCCGCCTCCCCCTCCGCCTCCGTCCGGGGCGGCGTCGTCATGACGGCGCCGCCCGCCAGCGGCCGGGCCGCGCCCGACAGCCCCGGCCGGGGCCTCAAGCGCAAGGTCGGCTGCATCGAGTCCGCCTCGCGGATAGGCCGCAAGAAGCGCCTCGAGAGCGAGTACGAGCTCGGCGCCGAGATCGGACACGGCAAGTTCGGCTCCGTCCGGAGCTGCCGCGCCAGGGCCGGCGGCGAGGAGTTCGCATGCAAGGCCTGCCAAAGAACGGCGAGGAGACGGTGCACCGCGAGGTCGAGATCATGCAGCACCTCTCGGGCCACCCGGGCGTCGTCACCCTCAAGTCAGTGTTCGAGAACGCGGACAAGTTCTACCTCGTCATGGAGCTCTGCAGCGGAGGACGCCTGCTCGACGAGATCGCCAGGGAAGGGACCTTCTCCGAGCACCGGGCCGCCGTCGTCATCAAGGATCTCATGTCGGTCGTCAAGTACTGCCACGAAATGGGCGTCATTCACCGGGACATTAAGCCCGAGAACATTCTGCTCACCAAGACTGGCAAGATGAAGCTGGCAGATTTTGGATTGGCGGCACGGGTTACTAATGGTAAAGTTCATGCTTTTTTTTTTTACTTCTATATATACCCTGTCCCTAGATGATGAAATGGGTTTATTATGTCAGGGATAACTTGAGTTTTTCCTCTTCAGAGCAGTGGCCCATCATCAGCACAATTTGCATTTTTAAGCCACCTCATAGCCAAACTAAGTCAGTTAGAAGTAGTAGATCGACTGGAATTCCCACACTGGACCGTAAAAGCTTGCGTAATCTTTAATAATTAGCTGTTACTAGTTGATCTGTGTATAGTAATATTTCATGTTACTGGGATTAAGGTCGGTCTCAGGATTATATTATATAACTTACCAGATAAGTGATTGGTCGTCTAACTAAATTTGTCTTCAAGTTGTCAGCTCCCTTGTTTGCTGAGTCCTTGTTTGTCGGCAATTGCTAAATTCTCACTGATACTATATCTTGTGTGCTTAATCAGAGAAATGCGCGTGAGCTCCTTCCATGCTTTGAATCATGAATTAGTAGGAAGTTTATTCATGTGTCATCTCCTTTCGCTCGATATGATTAGAGAATTTGGTTTTTTAAATGTAGTTTTGAAGTTTTAAGAGTTTCCCTCTTTCAGAGCAGTGGCCGTTCATCAGCACAATTTGCAATTTTAAGCCACCTCATCGCCAAACTAAGTCGGTTAGAAGTAGTAGCAGATCGTCTGGAATTCCCACATTGGACGTAAAAGCTTGCGTAATCTTTAATAATTGGCATAGTGTTGCAACAGTTAGAATTTATAGCTGTAGCTAGTTGATCTGGGTATACCAGAAATATTTCATGTTACTTGGAATAAGGTCGGTCTCAGGATTTCACCCAAAATCCACTTGTTATGCAAATAGATCTTTCTTTTACTACGAGTCCAAGTAGCATTTTTGCAGGATGGTCCTGTTGGCCGTGCTAATCGCATATCAGCTAATGAAATGTGTTTTAAACTAGTCAGTTGGACAATTATTATATAACTTGCCAGATAAGTGATTGGTCGTCTAACTAAATGTGTCTTCAAGTTGTCAGCTCCCTTGTTTCCTGAGTCCTTGTTTAGTTGTTTGTTGGCAATTGCTAAATCCTCACAGATACTATATCTTGTGTGCTTAATCAAAGAAATGCGGGTAACCCAAGTTTGTGTTATCTCCTTTTGCTCGATATGATTAGAGAATTTGGTTATTTAAATGTAGTTTTGAAGTTGAGAACCTGTGGCCATGGATAATGCAATCCTAAATATTCCACAGTTTCTGAAGGCATTCATCTGCAAGTATTCTGCATTCTGAGACCCACTCCATCTCTCTTGAAGTATTGAGCATTTCAGACAGTTTTATGTTTCATACTTACGATTTATACTCACTGGTATTCACTGACTTGGGTTACTTGGTTACGACGGGCTTAGGTTTGCATCAAGGTTTAGGTGCTCTTGTTACGTGTCCTTGCCAAGTTGACAGTGATGGGTATTTTTTGCTTGGAGTATCGTTTAAATCACTTGCTGCATAATGATTCAAATTTTTTCATAGGACTTACAAATGAAGAAATTGTTTGTATTGTACATAGCCATTAACGTGTGATTTTTTTTTGATAGTATCGTTTCTTCTTTTGCTAGGTATGAGAATTTAAGCATCGTTAGTTGATATTTGGTTCCATTGTTTGTGTGGTAGGTCCGATACTATTCTTTATTTTGCATGCATTTTGAAAGTTGACAATCTAATACTGATGGGCAATTTAATTCTTGTGTTGATTTTAAATTTCTATGGCATTCTCTTGCAAGTACCTGTTGTGACAGTCTTGAGGACCTGCATAGTGTTCTTGAGCACACCAAACAGGCTTTATCATGTTTGAATATGGTCCAAGTTATTTTGATGAATTAGGAAGTGGTGTGGTGTCTGTCTGCATGGAGTCGTATAGTCTGTGAGTTGGAGTTGTCAGCATGGCTGCAGGGGTGCTGTTTATGTTTCGTAAGGTAACAAATAGATTTTAGCAATTCTGCAGTATTTACCTTCTGTTTCCAATATCTCTATCCTCTGTTCTAACTCTAGGTAACCCTCTAATGCAATGCTGTATGCCACTGCCTTGTGTATTTTTTGTGATGCTCAAATTCGACTCACTTCAGAGTTTCTTCTGTCATGTTACAGTGATGGTTTTGTTGTCTTAAATGTCACTGTCAGCGCCATACACCAAGAGAACATGCATCCGATTGTGCTAAGGTGGAGCTGAATGAGAGGAATTAGCTCTATGAATATTGAGGGATGGACAGTAATAGCTAGGGAGAGAAGGCTTGATACTGAAACTAAAAATGGCAAATGATGCTAAGTGACAATACTATTACTATTTTCTATTTGAACTTTATCTTAAAAGTTCATAGTATTCTGTACTACCTAAGCTAGGTGCTAATGGATGCGGATGCTTCGAACTTTGATTCTTTTTTGTTTAGTCTGTTATCTTTGTACAGTTTTGACTTGCACTTCATCTCCCTTAGGGATTTACCATATGTACAAATGCTTGTTAATAGGATTTATATCAGCTGATGTTTTTATTCGCCACTAAACAGGTCAGAAATTATCCGGCATTGCTGGAAGCCCAGCCTATGTGGCACCTGAGGTGCTGTCAGGGAGCTATTCTGAGAAAGTAGACATATGGGGAGCTGGAGTGCTACTCCATGTACTACTGCTTGGTTCACTTCCATTTCAAGGGGGCTGTTTAGATGATGTCTTTGAAGCTATAAAGACAGTTGAGCTTGATTTCCACAGTGGTCCATGGGAATCAATGTCAGTTTATGGACGGGATCTTATTAGTCGAATGTTGGATCGAGATGTCTCCTCTAGGATAACCGTTGATGAAGTTCTTAGTAAGTTCAAACATTTTTTTCATCTAGCTTAACTTGATGTTGATAGTTCAAGGTTTTAATTTCTTGATGGTACTTATTCCAGGTCACCCATGGGTGTTGTTCTACACTGAATGTACCCTGAAGGCAGTAACTCCTAATGTAAGTGTCACTAACAAGGTTGTAGCACCCAAACTTCCATGGGAAAGAATTAGGTCACACTGTGAGTCGTCAGCTTCAGATTCGTCAAGCCAGAGGTCTGAGGATCAGGATGAGTGTGGCATAGTTGATGCACTTACAGCAGCAATAACACATGTTAGAATATCAGAGCCGAAAAGGACTCGGCTCTGCAGCCCGGCCATTCCCATACAGCAGGAGTGTTCTTCAAACCTGAAGACTTCAAACCTCTGTACGGCATTCTGACATGACCACAATGTATAGCTCCTTATTGGTTGGTGGTTTGATGTCACTGATGGCTTGGCCCTGTTCGCTGTTCCTGAGCTGCGGATAATAACTCGGGTTTCCTGTCAGAGCAAACAAGCGTTTGACATGGTATGATGTAGATTGCGGTGATGATGATAAACCCGACATGATAGGTGGTGCTGTGCTGTAAATTTTGTAAATAGAATGATCCCTGTAGCTAATTTTTCTCTTGAAAACATTTTTCAGTTTTGTTGGTGAATGCATTGTGTGCCCATGTAGCTTCTTCTGATTCTATTGAGATCTGATTTCTTGGAATGGTATTGGACATTTAGTTGTTTTGCGGTTATTAGATGCTATTCATCCTGAGAATGTTCTACAGCAGCTAAACTCAGTCTGTTGCTCGTGACTACTCATCTTATTGATATTAGAGTAGAGAGTACTGGGAACTGCATGTGTATGCAGCTTGCAGCCCCTGTAAGACTGCTGATTGGTTTTTTATTTCTTACAATGGCTGTAGAGCTGCGAGTCTGCTATTGCAGACTGGAAGACAAAGTGTATGTGTACGTACTTATTTATTACAAGGGCTTAGCTATGGATCTGCTACGAAGCATTGCAAGCTGGAACGAAATGGACACTTGAGCTCATTGCCTCTGAAATACTCCTACTTCTGTAAACTTCTATCGGATTTGGCTTTCATAATTTCATTTCGGTCTAGATCAACTTGAAGATAACCTGGGAGAGGTGTCACAAAAAACGCGAGAGTGGGTGTGGTGTTGCGGTAGTGTTCTAGTATACCCCAAACCGTCGGCGATGAGGGTCTGATCTTGTAATTATCTGTCTTCTATGAAGTTAAAAGGCGTGCTCTTGAAAAAAAAGATAACCTGGGCCTTATGGGATTGGGCTGCACAGTTGCAATGTTGAAGAACTTACGGGCTCTTGGTTTGGTTCCATGCTTCACGAAACATCCCGCTAAAAACATGTAAAAAAAATCCCGCTAAGGAAAAGCAATTACACACACATCTCTCTCAAAGAAATAGAACACACACGCACGCACACAGATCCTTCTTATCATCCCCTATAGGAAGACTCACTTTAGCATTATAAATATGGAATCTACATATTGCTCTCAGATGTGCAAGAAACTAGGAGTATACAGAATAGAAAAAACGGCGCAGCTTCTCAAGCTGTATAAACTCATTTAAGACAATTTGCTTTTACTGCACCAAGACAAGATCGATGCAATGAACATCTATGCCAAGATAAAAGGGTTAAATGAATATTACGACAATATTATCCCTCCACCAGTCTTCTCTTAGAAACATAAAAGGCTACACTACTTTCTTTTACCAGTTTGGTAGAATTGATATGTTATACCGCACACTATCATAAAATTGGTGTGCCTCGCCAGGATGAGGGATATGGTCCGTATGGATAAGCCGACGAGTCGTTCAACAAGTGACGATAAATTCGTATGCCACATAATTGCGGCTTTGCATCTTTAGTTAGTCATTAGTCATTCATTTATTAAGTAAGTTGGGATACTTTTTAGTTTCGACTAACAACATGCACATCCATTTTATAGGTGCCAAAGACCAAAGTACAAATATGGCTCATCTTATAAATGTTCTTTTCCCCTCTATTGTGCCACTTGAATTATTGAAGTTTATTTTAATTTTGGTGACAACTGACAGGGTGGGTGTGAATGCAGATTAAATGACAAGAGTGGGTGGATGCGACCGCAGATTAAATGGACAAGAGTGGGTGTTACTTGTTAGAGATAGTCCTCGGATAATTCATCGCGCTCCACCAAATTTGCCACCCACCAACATATGCCAATATGGTCCGGTCCTGCAGCATTATCGACATCTCACCATGGCAAATGTTGTGAGGCTGACAGGACCAAAAAGACCGCCAATGACATGGGACGGCATAACCATAGCTACATGGAAGTAGCAGACCAAACACAACAGTAAAAGCACACCAGGCCAACATAGGCCTGGTTGGGCCCATCTCAGGCCCATAAAACTCCCGCCATCGACCCGTCGTGCTGCAGCATGAGGTGGCTCCATCACCGCAATCCCATCCTGAGCGGCCCACGGGCCAACCGGAGGAACCCATGCCCGAGCCTGAGCCAGCCCTGACCCAGGCTCTCACAGGCCAATCGAGTGTAGGACCTTTCTTGTTCCCGTTCTTGCTCATGTACCTTGAATTGTCCTTCAATGTTTCATTTGTTCATGAAAACCGGGGCATGTGTAGGGGAGCAGTTTCTTCGCGATCCCAGAACAGTACACTGACCATGTGTCTGCACGCCCTAGAAATCTGAAGATAAGAAAGCTCGGCTGTACGATTTGTCCGTAAGAAAGTGGCGCCACTGTAGAAATATAACCGTGCAAAATCATTACGCAGCAGGCTGAGCTGCACCCGTACGTAGCGAACAAACAAGTCCAGTGAACGGTCACCCGTCAAATTATTAGCGCCGGCTACACGACCAACATATCCAGTGCCGCCAATAGTAATCTGTCAATTAGCGTCTCTGCCTTTTCCTATTTTTCAGATCATTTGGTGTGCAAACTCCTGAGCAAACTCTACGCTGTCGAGGATAGCGTGCTAAGAAACAGTGTGTCGTGAAATTTCCTAGCAGGAATTACTTCGAACTGTTTTGAGGCATGGAAATTAAGCAGGTGATGACCGGGGAGGACTATTGAGTTATTATGCAGGAGGGGCAAGGGAGTGCGCAGACGATCGGCGTCGGCGGTGAGAGTGACATGTCGATGGGAGCACATCCTGTTTCCCATGGGGTATTCCTGCATGGATTCGCAACGCATCGCTCTTGTCAGTTGTCACCAACCTATCAACTGTCAATGCAGCGGCAACAAAGTCACAAATGCGTCCAGAAAAAACTCTCGGCGCCGTGCCTCCGTTTCACCAACCATACTATGCCGATGGAACCGGGTGAAAACGAATAAAAAATTATACTATTCAAAACATCGGCAAAAATTAACACCATTTCAAATTTGAAACTAATCATTCTTATGCACCATAGCACGACTCACTGGTAGTATAAGATTGCCATGCTATGGAGCGTGAAGCTAGGCATCGAGAGCGGATAATTAGAGTCTCTTTAATTCAAAGGGTTTTCACAGGAATAATGGTTTCAAACCTTTGTAGTTTTTCCTATAGAGACTGTTTGATTTATAGTATGATCAGAAAATTCATATGGGTTTTTTCTACATTCATTTCCAAAGGAAAAAACTTAAGCCCAACCTCTTATATATGTCCTCTAAATAAACTATTATTACCTCATACCTAAAGATAATCAATACAACTAGAACAAGACATATCTAATTTCTACACAACAATTATTTTCATTGTTTCTCTTTAGGATTTCGAAGGATCAAAGAGGGTATCCAAAACAGAAGCAACCCGACCCCATTTTATGGAGTTATATGTACGACAAACCAACATCTTAAGACATTTGACTACGTTATACCTTATTACAAATGCATAGCGCGATGGTTTCTCGTTTTGCATGCCATATATCCATTGAAATTGGCCCAAATTCAGGTACTGATGACCCAAACTCATTGCCCCTCCAAAATTTTGGCCCAAGCTCCACCACTGGTCCAAACTAAATCTTCTCCTCCTTTAATTCAAAAATTTCTTGACAGATTGTTCCCTTGCTAAATGGAAACAGAATCACATCTTGTTTTTCTCATGCAGTATATGACCAATTTTTATTTCATTTATTTCTTCCTTTCCACTGGGTTAGTACGTACAAATGAGTCTTTTGCTAAAAGGGTGTGTTTCTGGGAGCTAACGAACGAGACATGTTAGAATTGGAAGGTGCATAATAAATTGGAAAATTCGTCGAACCGCCGTCAGCAACTCTTGTCTAACTATAAGTATGATAAAAATAGACCGAGGAAATGTTTTGAGAGCTGATGCATCCATTCGCTATGATGTGGCACGGACGGAGCTTCCCTTAGGGAAAGGTAGGATCGATGGCATCCCTACCTACATATATATAGGCATTTCCCTGGTGTATACAACATTTGTTATTTTCTACTCATTAAAATGCACTTTTTGGTGGCATGAACTCAAATTTGAACGTTGAAATGGGCAAATGAATGCTTTGGAAAAGGCTCACAACTTTCATGCGTTAATTTTTTAAATTTGAAATCATCTTCCTGAAGCCTTTTTAGTGATCTCTAAGAACTAGTCCAAGAGGGGCAAAGTTTAAAAAACTCTGAATTTCATCGCTGGCTACTTCGTGATTCATCTAATATCCATGCAATTCTTACACATCAAAGTATAAACGAAAACCTGTGCACTCTTACAGCTATTAATATGTTAGTCCCAGTAAATATAATAAAAGTTGTCAAGTACATAAATAATAATATAACAAACTTCAAAATATATAGATATGTTTATTTTGAGTGTGCTACATCGAGCGAGGGATATTCATGAGTCCCGATCTTGGTTAAATTAAGATTTTTTTAAAAAGAAGCTATGAGCTTTGCTTAGGACTTCTAGACAACATTAAAGCTTCATAATTTAAATGGTTTGATATTACCTTGTGTTTGTAAATAGTACAACGTTTCAAAGAACCAACTTTTATCTTGTGTTTGTGAATTGTACAACATTTCAAATAACTAGATTTTATCTTGTGTTATGTGATTAGATCTTGATTGAAATCCTTGAATAGCCGACAAAACTGATTTTTATGCAATATAAATATAGTGGAGGGGGGCCGATGCCCCCTCCCCCTCCCTCATCGTTCTAGTTAAACAATGACATACGTCTATGAGTTCACCCTACAAAAATTTTGAACTGTCGACAGGTGGAAAGGCTTGGAAGGGTGAGTTGTGGTACATCGATGGAGGTTTCGACGTAGCTATCATTGTTGGTCTACTACTCTTCTACATCCTACGCCGGAGAGTGATAGTGAACAGATCTCGACAAATCCTCCACCGTTGTGGGCTGATAAAGCAAAGATTAACGCCGTGAAGACAACCGCGTACACAACACCACCAAAGGAGGAGGGGACAACAAAATGTGGCATATTTCTTGAAGAGTACACAAAGGGGTAGCCACTCAAGATCCTCCCGTGTGAGCACTTCTTCAACCCGGAGTGTGCAGCGAGGGCACGCTCAAAGGCAGTTGTCCAAGGTCATTTGAATCAGTAAGGTTGCCTTTGTTGTTCAGTAACTTATTTTACTTGCGTAGTACATTGCAATTTAGTGCCGGTGTTAACGTTTTTTAATAATTATGCATTATGTTTTTTTAATATTAAGTCTGAAGCGTACGTCGTTGTCAGTTTTGCATTTTAGCTGCTCTAAAATTACAAAATCAACCCAGTGTCTTACGTTGAATTGCTAGGCTTTGGTCAGCCTAAAATCTGAAAGCAACGGTTCAGACTGAGCTTGAAATTGCCGAACACTGTAGATGAAAATTTTGAACCGTTTTCATGCAAATTTGAGAATTAACTACTATAGCGTTGTACTGTAGTTGATCCCTAAAGTGTCTAATCTGGTTCGTCCATTTTGGGTCGTGCGTTTTTTTTAGAAATGGAGTTCATCTCGCACGTCAGGTGATTCACATCCCTCTAACACGTCCCCTCGTCCATCCTTCGCTGTATCCCTCGTGTTCCCCATCGAGGTGGCGACGTGGAGTTCGTCTGGCACACCATCTGTACGTTGAAATACATGAGTGGAGTATGATATTGGGCAATGACTAGGACTCTGGGTGTGGTGTTTCTTGAACCTGTGGAATCAGGAATCCTTGCCAGGCCACCATATTGACTGCACCCGCATAGGCGGCAGGTACGCAATGGTCTAGACTGACAGTTGCCATCCACCGTAGATCAATAATATTCTACGGCTAGCAACTCGTTTTGTCCATGTTCTAACGTGCTCTCCTCGTTTTAAAATATAAAACGTTTAGTGTATCTTTTAAAATATAAAAACATTTTCTATTTTGAAACAGTGCGAGTAGACGTTTTGATCCTTGTAACTTTTCCATAAAAATGTTAATTGGAACTTAAGTATGGTTTTCGCACGGCTAATGTCCTAACATGCATGATTTTAATTTGCAGCGTTCACGTACGTCCATCCACTGCTTGCACATGCACGAACATAAAAAAAAGTACAAGGCGGACGTTCCCGCGCGCCTTAAGTTCCATGTCTGGCGAGGCGATGCACCGGCAGAACGAAATGCGTGCCATGCCCACACGCCTTTCCTCCGTACCGTACGTGCCGGTCTACCAAAAGGCTGCATTTCGCGCGGCTGGGGACGTGAGTGCGAGCGAGCCTGCTTCGGCAGCAGGACGCAACGCGGTCCAGCTGCCATGGCTCCAGCGTGTGGCGTTGTGGGATCCAATGCTTCCGCGCGCGAGCTTTGCCCGGTGAAAACCCGGTGGCCGGAGCCGCCGATCGCATGTGCACGCAGGCTGTCTTCATGAGCTGAGCGACCACCGGCGAGGCAGACCGGAGTCCGGAGAGCGTACGTGCAGAGAAGTATGGGTCCAGCTGGTAGAACGGGGATTCTATCATGCATGCGAGGCAGCCTCTCTCTTCAGCTTTTTAGCAGATGTGTCAACTTCTTCTTCTTCCTCTCTCTCTCTCTCTCTCTCTCTCTCTCTCTCTCTCTCTCTCTCTCTCTCTCTCTCTTTCTCTCTCTCTCTCTCTCTCTCTCTCTCCTTGCATGTTCTATTGAATCTAGATCTAAAACTTGAAATTTGTATAGCTTTTAAACTATAATGTTAATTTGAAATCCGTTTGAATACTTGGGTTACTAGAAAAGAGAGCTTTACAACAAGTCCAATATGGGATATATTTTTGGCAATATTTAAAAATTGACTTTTGAAAACTTTGAAAAAAATTATGACACCGGGTGATTTTTTTTAAAACAGTTTGTTTTCACCGTATTTCAAACTTTGTTCACTCATAGTTAGAAATTAATTGGTAGTTTTCTTAGAGTTTAGACCATAAAAAATATTAATGAGGAACAAAATACATTGCGTCCCGCTGCGAATACTAACATTTTATCATGTTTCTAAATTTAATTTTTAAAATTTATCAAAACATATTCAAAATTGGTCTTACTTTAAAGTAATCATCATTTGGAACACAAATATGCAATTAGAACATAAATTGAACATTTGTTTTAAATGATAACATGCGCCGAAATTTTACAATCTAATGAAAAAGCATGGAAAAAAAGAGAGTAGGCGGTGGCATAAAATTGTTGCATGTCAGAGAGAGAGAGAGAGATATATTTTAAATCTACTTGATATCACAACGTTGGAGAGGGCGTAAGTGCATCGTACGTCGACGAGGCATCCAGTACCAGCAGCAACACGGAAAAAGGCGTACGGTAGCCGCACGGATAGGCTACAGCGCGCGCGTGATCCCACGAACGGACGAACTGCATCAATGAGCTACTCTGCCCTGCTCCGTCAAGTTCAGCCCGGCCGGTGCACGCACTGCAGCAGCAGCTGAACTGCTGCCCGGCCATACCAGACCAAAGCGTGTGCACTGTGGCCAATGCGCTCTGCGTGGCCCGACATACGTAGTACACTCTGCACCACATACTATCCCATACAGTTTGCTTTGTCTTTTTGCTGAAACGCAACGCTCACTATGTTACATACGTATTTTTTGTCAAATCTGCCCAAATCTAAAAAATTCAACCAAATTTGACCCTTTTCCGAAACTAATTCGGAATCTGACCACTGGGGTCGGCGCCATTTAAAATGACGCCGAAGTTGTACAGGTCGGCGCCAAGATAAAGCAGCCGTGAGGCAAACCAGGGAGGTCGGCGCCGTTTTAAACAGAGCCGACGTCGGCGCCGTTTTAAATGGAGCCGACCTCCTTCAGTTCAGTTTTCTGATGTGTGCGCGCCGACATGTACAACTTCGACGCTATTTAAACGGCGCCGACCCCGGGGTCAGAGTCCGAATTAGTTTTAAAAAAGGGTCAGATTCGGTTGAACTTCTTAGATTTGAGCAGATTTGGCAAAAAATACGTTACATACTACGCCCATTCCAAGGAATAAGACATCCTCGTTTTGTGTATTTTTTATTAAAATTTACTCTAAATATATAAAGATTGTTGGTACAAAATGAGAATTATTAAAAAATGCGTTTTAATACGAATCCAACTATACTAATTTTACACGGTATAGTCAAATTTTAGTTGCTCTATTCATTCGGTTAAACTTTGTTTTGAAATGCATGTGGGAGTAGCTCTCTGCTCCTTTTGATGCTCTGAAACATGAAGACCTCTGAAGCTCGGGAAAGGGCCGGATGAACCGGATCCTGGCATCTCAACTAAAATTCCTAGATTTGTCAAGATATCAACTTCCTCCGTCTTAAAATAGATATTGCATATTTGTTAAAATTTAAATAAATCTAGACACTATTTAGTTTATAGATTCATTTAAAATTTAGCAAATCCGAGACATCTATTTTGAGACGGAGGAAGTTATATCTTGACATAGAGTATTTAACTTGAGATCTCATCTCAATGTATACTATATTGAATTGATGCACGAGTTCGAGTGAAGATTTTGTGCACATGGACACGAGTGATCCTAGTATAAAACAAAATTAGATTTCTGAGAAAAAAACCGAAATGTAACCAATAATGTATCCCACAAACATGGAACATAGCAATTTCAAATACTTTGTATATTATCTGCTACATAAAAATGACAAAAATGATGATCTAGTATGCATAGTTTTACATCTCCAAATTTTATTAGATTTTGTCATTTTTATGTATCCTGCAATATAAAGAAATCTGGGTTGCGACTTTGCATGCTTATAAGATACCACATTGACGTACTATGCCCAGTATTTATTTTTATATTTTTTGAAACATGTAAATATAATATATTTTTTCTAAACAAAGAGAGCATTGAATCTTGGGTTGCTTTCCGCACTAGTTCATCTTAATAAAAAGTTCGAACTAATAAGATATGCTAGACTGCATATATATATTGTCAACAGTGTGTGCTCGTTATCCAGCTGGGGACATATGTCTCCGCTGGGTTGCTTGGTCAGGGAGACACAATCGCGGCTAGGTGGGCACAGTCATTGGTCATGGCCTCATGGGCTCGTTTTCTCTTGAAATAGGCTTTCGCCCCGCTTTATAAATAAAGCAACATCCACAACCAAGTTTCGAACAAGCATCCAAGCAGGCCGAGGCCAAACAAGAAAAAAAGAGAGGAAGGTCGGACAGCTGGGGCCACAGCACAGCAAAGCCCAAACATAAAACAAAACGGTACGACTACAAGACTGGGGGGGCCCTCAAGCCACCAAAGGGGTCGACGAGGCCGGAGCCGAGAGGGGGAGCGCCGCTGCCCTCAAGGTCCGAAGAGTGTCGTCGAAGGCTGACCGGTCACGCTGCCGCACTGGGAGACCATCTGAAGGAAGCCAAGAAAGGAGAAAACTTGGTCGATCACACGGGAAGATCTTCTCGATCACCATCTTGTTACGCACATTCCACAAGGTCCAGGAGATGCCCGCAACTGAGCCAAGAGGCGGCCTCCCGGCCCTGTTCGCTGGGTTTGCAGGAACTCCCGAGCTCCCGCGCCACGCAGTCCCAGCGCCTCTGGACGAAGGACCAAAGTGCGCAAGGCCACGAAGGTGAGAACAAAATATGGGCACAAGTCTGGAGTCTCACATAGGGGACATAGGCCCGTGCGAGGCCGTGGCAGCCGCCACCCGAGGGAGCCTGTCCCGGCAAATGCCAAACGAAGATCCTAATACTAAGCGGAAGGGGGCCTTCCACGGGGAGGTCCAGGGAGCTCGGGCCTCGAACAGGCCCGGTAGGCCACGGAGAAATCCCGGACGGCTGGAGCCGCCACGATGCTACATCGGGGGACGCTAAGGTCGCTGGGAGGAGCCCGCATTGCACAGGTCCTCGGCCGTCCATGGTGAGGTAACGCCGAACAGGATGTTCCATGACCCTCGTCAAAGGCCTCACCACCGTGGCTGCAGGGAAGCGGAAATGGCGAAAGCCCGGGAACTGACTTCAACGGATAGGTATTAGCCACGGTCGAGCGAACCGCACCCCACCGTCGTTCCCCACCACAAAGGAAACGCCAGTGCCAATGAAGTGCTTGATCTCTGGATGGCTCTCCAGAACGGGACCCCTCCGCCGTTCACAGCCGGAGGCGACCTTGAGGTACTTGGCCTTGATAAGCTGCGGCAGAGTCCTCCATCGTCCCTAAGGATGCGCCAAACCCACTTCAACATCAGCCACATTAAAGCGCCTAGACTCAAGGATCCCTAAGCCCCCAAGACATTTGGGGCGCAAACATCAACCCATTTGACCATATGATATTTCGATGGCCATCCCTAGCGCCCAAAAGAACCTAGACAACTCCTTGGCAAAGTCGGCATGGGTCCCCTCCGGAAGGTATAGGCCCATCCGGTACATGCGGAACTCGAGAGACATGAATTAATCAAGATGGACTTGCTCCCTTGGTCGTAAGGCGTGCTCGCCACGGTTCGGTGGCGTACCCTCGAAACCAAGGGGCCAAGTCCTGATCGAACTCTAGTCTCCGGATGGGGATTCCCGATAGGTAATAGGAAGTCCGCCACTTGCAATTCAAATTATCCGCAATCCTTTGACGCTCTTCGTCGGAGTAACCAAGAATCATCACCTCGCTCTTGTCGGGTTAATCGTCACCCAGACAAAGACTCAAGCACAGCACAGAACTTTAGGTTAATAATGTCCAGGCGAGCCACGAACCATGATCGTGGTGTCATCGCAGCATCGGAGGTGGGAAATTCCACCGCTGCATCGAGATGGCCCACCACCCCGAAATGTGGCCAGCTGCTCGCCCTATCTAAAATCTCGCCAGGCGTCACCGCGTTGAGCGAAGGGGAGATAGGATCCCCGCCTAACCCACAGGAAGGGCGAAAGGACGGTCCAATCTCTCCATTGATGTTGATCGCCGCGCCCACTCATCACGAACGCATGATCCACCGGATCACACGGACGTCGAAACCCTCCTTTCCAAAGACCATCCTCAAGAAGGCCCACCAGCGATCATAGGCCTTTTGGAAGTCCAACTTGAGAAAGACCCTCGTTGACGCTTTCGTCTTGACTTCATGAATAATTTCATGGAAGGCCGTGACGTCATGAATGAGGCGCCCTTCAAGAAGGCGGCGGAGAGGGTGGGTAAGTCGCTCCAGCACCGGAGCGAGACGGAGGGCACAAACCTTGGCGAACAAACGCTGGATGACGTTGATCACAGTAATCGGGCGGAAGTGGCGGATGTCCGTGGCGCCAACCACTTTGGGGATAAGAGAAATAACGCCGAGGTTCAGGCGGGACATCACCAGGGTCCCCACATAGAATTCTGGAACATCCGAAGAATCACCATCAAGCCGAGGCCGGAAGGTCGGAAGAATCCCACGGGCAACCCATCCGGCCCGGGCCGAGCTAGTCTTCATGGACTTGTGGCCGCCACCTCCTCCGAGAGAAAGCGGCGAGGTCCTCATTCTCTGCTGGGAGACCAGTAGCAGACGACCAAGTCGGGGGTGAGAGACCAAGGCGCGGACGCCGAGAAGAGGTCCCGGTAGAACGAATACCGTCCCGATTGATTCGTAGGATATGAAAACAGTATGAACCAGAAAAACACAAGATTAAATATCATGTCCATCTAAATTCTATAGGATTTAGAACCTATAGATTTTTTCTTCAAGCGGTGTTTGCATCACTGGAAAAATAAAAATTGTAACATTAGGTTTGAGCGGATGCAAATTCTCGTTCAAAACATAGTGCAATGCAATTCTTTGAAATTTTATCCTAGGGGTCTAATCATATGAATCTAACGACACTCATAGAAAAAATCCTAAGCATCAAAATCCTCCAAAATTCCAATATGATTAATTGATTATGAATCGAACAAGCCCTATGAACACGGTGCACACGCATGGCACATGCAATATATAGTTTCTGCTGAAATGGGTGCACGTCGCCGACAGACCATGTGACAGGGTAAGGCGAGAAAAACAACCCAATAATGCATGTTACGGCCGAGGTACCAAATACTCGATGCAAAGTCATGCATGTGAATGAAGAGAGATGCATTCACCTGACATGGGTTGTGTGCGGAGCTACTAGGAGCGAGGGCTAGTCATGTCGACCAACGTTTTGCGCCCTGTTGCTGCTGCCGCTGACACACCAGAAACATCAGCTCAATATTGACCCGTGCATGCATGCATGCACACACACGCAGCAAACCACGTACGTAACTCGTACTCAGCGAGCCCTAAATGAACGACAGGACATGTGTTGCTGTACTTTTGGTCAAGTTAAACTTCGATTATTCACGCTTGGCTTTTACAGGCATTGCTCCGTCACCTCGAAAGGAACCGCATCATGTAAACTAGTTTTTGTGACAAGTGACAACACTAAGGTAAACTACTGTTTGTGACAAGTGACAACACTAAGGTGAACCATGTACTGCATGTCTGTAGTTTGTAAGCGACGTCCGTGCATGCTTATCCATACTTCCTCTGTTTCAAAATATAAGAGGTTTAACCTTTTTAGGGAGAAGCATGTATGTAGACGTTTTTATATACTATAAATTTTGGAGTAAAATAAATGAACCTACACACTAAAACACTATAATATATTTAGATACATGTGTTTTAAAAATTAAAATATTTTATATTTTAAAACAGAGGGAGTACAAACGAACATATCCATGATATTCTCCAAACTAAATGTGAGGGCCTTCGGCCTAGATTGTTGGCAGGTGTTCAGCGACATCGATTGGCATTTACTATTCGCAAATAAATAAATGTCAAAATCGTTGGACCAAAACAAAAAAAATGGGTACTCAGATGTGTAGAGCCAAAACGGCATGGTCTCCCTCTCCTCGTGGCTGGCGCGTCACGTGATCACGAGCATACGGTTGCCTCCTCTATCCCATTCCCTGCGGTCGATCCCGGAGGCGTGTAGCTGCAGAGCCAACCACGCAACATGCACGCACCAGCGGCAGAGTCCGGCGGGAATGGACAAAATTAATTCAAAATCGAAAGAAATTCATAAATTAAACTCGCGGCAAAAAGTATTTCACTAGATTTAACCCTTTTTACAGCGCCGTATAGAGTGGTGCTACTCTACGGTGCAATGTCATCGCACGTGGCGTTGCACAACATAGTGCAGCGCCATCGGCTATGGCGTTGCATTTACAAAGTGTGGCGCTATCAGTCATGACGTTACACTATACAGTACAACTCCGTAGGTCATGCCGTTGCATTATAGAGTGTAGCGCCACTCTATACGAGCCGCCAAAAGGGTTAGATCTAATAAAATACTTTTCCGCGAGTTCACTTTATAAATTTGTTTCGACCTTAGGTCAATTTTGTCCAAATAGCCGAGTCCAGCACCAGTCAACACCGCTATCTTTTTACTCCCTCTTTTCTTCCGATTGCTCGCCTGCTACCCATACCGGCACGACTGCATGGGGCACACACGAAAACACACCTGACTCCGGCCAGCCCCACCCTCTGATCTGGCCGACTTGAACTTATCATTGATGTATGCATGCCTGCTGCTACCTGCGACACCGCATGTGTAGGCGGAGGGAAAACGGCTATTTCAATCTCCACGTCAAAATCCCTGTCGTTTGCACCCTCACTCTATAATCTAGTTCTAATCTAACATGGAGACGGATTAGGCTAGAAAACGCTGACGTGGCTTTTGTTAGAGGTGGGCCAGGGACCGTGCTAACTTAACCGCATCGGCTGGTCCAGAGCATTATGCGCCTAAGAGACAAAGAAATCAGGCTTCTTCTCGATAGCGGGCAGGGATAGGCTGCGGGGTGTCACGGCGGCGGACCGCGACGGCAGGAAATAATGAATTGGTCCCAAGAGGGCAAATTTTGAAAAAAATCTGATTTTCAGCGACAACAACTTCGCGATTCGTCTACTATCCATGCATATCCTAGACATCAAAGTTAATGAAAAACTTGCATACTCTTACAACTACTAATATATTAGTCCCAATAAATAAAATAAAACTTGTCAAGTACATAAATAATAACATAACAAACTTCGAAATATATAGATATGTTCATTTTTTGTGTTTTACATCAAATGAGGTAGATTCTGAAGTCTTGATCTTGGTTAAATTAAGAAAGATTATAAAAAAAGAAGCTATGAGCTTTTCTTAGGACTTTTGGACGGCATTAAAGCTTCATCAGTATGTTTATAGTTTCTACTTCTATTTAAAAGTGTTGATATTAACTCATGTTTGTAAATAGTAATTTTTTAAATAACCAGCTTTTATCTTCTATTTGTAAATTGTACAATCTTTCAAATAACTAGCTTTTACTTTGTGTTATGTGATTAGATCTTGATTGGAATCAGTGAATAGCCGACAAGACTCATTTTTATGCAACACAAATAAAGGAGAGGGGGCATTTTGACCTCTCCCCCTTCCCCATCATTATAGTTAGACAATTACATATGTCTATGAGTTCACCCTACCAAAAATAGATCTATTGACGGGTGGAGGGGCGTGGAAGGGTGAGTTTTGGCACGTCGGTGGAGGTTTTGCCGCGGGTATCCCAATTTGTGAAATGCTCATCGACATCCTACGATGGTGGGTCGTAGCGAACAGGCGGATGAATCCTCCACCGTTGAGGGCCGATTAAGCAACAATCAATGCCTTGAAGACAATCATGTACATGACGCCACCGGAGGAGGAAGGGACAACAAAATGCGAGATATGTCAATCCATAGAGGGGGAACCATTGAAGGTCCTCCCGTGTGAGCACTTCTTTCACCCGGAGTGGGCACATAAGGCACTTTTTCTTAATTGTGCATTATATTTCTTTAATATTAAGTCTGAATCGTACGTCATTGGCAGTTTTGCTTTTTAGCCCATCTAAAACTATAAAATCAACCCAAAGTCTTACGTTAAATTGCTAGGGTTTCAACAGCCGTGAGAGCTAAAAGCAATAGTTTAGACTGAGTTCAAAATTGAGGGGGCACTGTAGTTGAGATTTTCTAACCGATTCCATGCAAATATTGAGAATTGACTACCGTAGCATTCTACTATATAGTTGTCCCTATAGTATATAATCTGGTACATCCATTTTGGATCGTACGGTTTTGAAATGGTCAAAGGCAGAACACTGTAGTTGTCTGCCTGGCCTTTAGCATGTCACGTGATCCACGTCCCTCTAACGCATCCCCTCGCGCCACCCTTCGCCGTAGCCCTCGTGTGCCCCATCGAGGTGGTGGCATGGAGTTCATCTCGCACACTAGCTGTATGTTGAAATACATGTGTGGGGTATGATATCGGGCAGTGACTAGGACCCTAGGCATGATATTTCTTGAACCACACTGGAACTAGGAATCCTTGCTAGGCCATAATAATATTGACTGCAGCATGCGCGTATAGGCGGCTGTCTACACTGACAGTTTGCCATGTATACCGTCGATCAATAATATTCAACGGCTGGCCTAAAATCTACACTTTTGCTCCTCATAAGTCATAACTATTCCACAAACATGTTCATTGGAACTTAACTTTTATTACGGTTTTCCCACGGCTATTGTCTAACGAGCATTATTTTGCAGCGTTTACGTACGTCCGGCCACTGCATGCACGAATATAGTAAAAAGGACAAGGTGAACGTACTCGCGCCTTAAGTTCCATGTCTGGCGATGCATCGGCATAAGGAAATGCGCGCCACACCCACACGCTTTCCTCCGTACGTCCCAGACTGCCGGTCTACCTAAAAGCTGCATGCCTGGGAACTGCGCGGGAAAACACGGTGGCCGGAGCCGCCGCGCGCGTGCATGCATGGACCATGTGTTGCGTGGAGAACTATGGCCTATGGGTCATTATTCAGTCTATCGGCAATGCTCATCGAACAGCAGCTAACCAAAAAGCGTACGTACGTACTGGTGCAGTGGCAGTACGTAGAAGTGGTGATTAAAGGTATGTTTGGGACAGCTCCGCTCCACCAATTCACAGGTGAAGCAGCCGAAGCCATCCCAAACACACAAACTCCACCTATCTGCTGGAGTGAAGCCGGATACGCTGCTAGTTCATTTTGCCGAAGCAGCAGAACAGGTGCTTCACTAGCTTCACTTCACCTTCCCTGAAGTATATTTACCCACCAATGCCACTAGCTAGTTAAACATACAGTACCGAAAGGTTTTTCTCCTTTTCTTCCTCGATGGTAACAGGGGAATCGGAACCCCGCCGCCACCATCTCCAGCGAGATGGATCCCTAATAGAGCAGCTCCGGCGCCCTCCTTTCTGTCTCCCTCGAGGCACGCACTTCTCTCCTTCACCCCTGGCCACCCTCCCTTCGCGCCTCCACTCCCTGCTCGCTTCTCGTCCATCTCAAGTACCTCGTCGCCGGAATAAGGCGGCCCATCGCCATACTACCAGAACACCAGGAGGTAGCCGCCGAGTCTTTATTCCGGTAAAATCTCGTCGTCTACTCGTTTCCTGTCTGCTCGGGGCTCGTTTCCTGCATGCTCGGGGGACAGCGCTTCGCAAATTCTCCCTGTACCAGGAACTCACCCCGACCTTCAATAGCAGCACGACTATGATCCCGTAACCAATCTTGGAAGGAGCTCGCTGATTTCCTGTACTACTTTCTGTTGATGTACGTGGTCTCTGTACAAGGTGTACAGAACTACAGATTGCAGTGATAAACAAATACTCTCCTTACTGCTCGATGCATATGGGTGATCAGTTGACATGTTTTTTATTGATGTACATGTACATGATCTGTACTTGGTGTACAGATTTTCCGTGAGCCCTTGACAAACCAATATTATAGTCACGGCTTTATGCATATATGGTTTGGTGTGTATGCATATTATTAGGCAGTAGAGTGGACATCTTTTCTCTAAGGTGCGTGTTGTTGTATGTGCTTGCAAAGGAAATAATTTTGATGCTATCATAAGAATATGTAAGATATATTATGTGTACATGTGGTATTTCCCTTTTCTATTACGTATCCGATCGGTAGGAAAATTTTAAAGAATAAAGGAAATGAGTGGGTACTACATGCATTTTCATCCAAAACGCTCTAATCTGAATCTGAAGCTATTTTATGAGCCAAACACTATTTTGGCTGCTCTAGAGCACTTTGGTGGAGTGGAGTTTAGAGTTGAAGTGGAGTGAAATGGAGTGGAGCTCTCCCAAACACACCCTAATAAAAGAGTAAACAGAAGTGGAAATCCAGAGCGCCGCGGTGGCCAAGTCCAAACTAGTCTGGCATGCATGCACGCAGTGTCGGATCGGTCACGCACAAGTGAAATCCAGGTACGTCCGACGAGGCATCCAGCACCAGCAGCGACACGGAAAAGCACGTACGATAGCCGCACGTACAGGCCACAGTGCGCGCGTGATCCCACGAACACGAACGGCACTGCTCCAGTGCTCCGCCAAGTTCACCCCGGCCCGGCCGGCTGGGCTGAGCTGAGCTCAGCTATACTCCGAGCGCCGTCCAATGCACGCACTGCAGCAGCGGCAGCAACTTGCCTGCCCTGTCTGCTGCCCGGCCATACCAGACCAAAGCGTGTGCACTGTGGCCAATGCACTCTGCACTACCATACGTAGTACACTTTGCACTACCATACAGTTTGTTTTGTCTTCTTCCCGAACCTCTCCTTCTGTTCATCGCTCTCTGCTCCTTTCGTTTCGTTGCTCTCAAACATGAAGACCTCTGTAGCTCGCGAAAGGGCCGGTCGAAAGGGATCATGGCATCTCTAAGTCTCAACCAAAAGTCGTCGTAGATTTGTCTAGATACCCATATATTTAGATGCGTTTTATTCTTAACACTTCACCTAGGTTATTCGAGTCCTTGGCGCGGGTTCTATGTAAGTTGTACTTTTTTAACACAGGGTCTTCAACTTGAAACCTCTTACCTCTGAAAAACTACATTGAATTGATACACTAGTTCGAGTGGAGATTTTGTGCACATGGACACCAGTGATCCTGGTTTTTCTTTTAAAAAAAATTATATTTGTGAGTTTCAAAAAAAATCTGACAAAAAATCTACAATGTAGCCAATAATGTGTGCCACAAACACGGAAAATACCAATTTCAGATACTTTGTGTTATGTGCTACACAAAAATTCTGATCAGTATGCATAGTTTTGCATCTCCAAATTTAAACAGATATGTCATTTTTGTGTAGCCTGCAATATAAAGAAATCCAGATTGCGATTTTTGCATGCTTATATGATACTACCACATTGACTATGCCTGGTATTTATTTTTAGGTTTTTTTCAAACCTGTAAATATAATTTTTATTTTTTTTCTAAACAAAGAGAAAACTAAATCTCAGGATCCAAAGACACTTTCTGCAATAGTTTATCTTGATAAAAAATTCAGCTGAACATATGTCTTCGTTAGTTTGCTTGGTCAGGGAGACACGATCGTGGCTAGGTCAGGGAGACACGATCGTGGCTAGGTGGGCACATTCATGGTCATGACCTCATGGGCTTGTTTTTCGAATACAGGCTGATTGATTCGTAGGATATGGAAACAGCAGAAACAAGAAAAATACAAGATTAAATATCATGTCCATGTAAATTTTATAGGATATGGAACCTATAGAATTTTCTTCAATTGGTGTTTGAATCATGGGGAAAATATAAAAAATTGTTACGTGAGTTTTGAGCGGATGAATTTTTTTGTTCAAAACATAGTGCAATGCAATTCTATGAAAATTTATCATAGGGATCTAATCATAGGAATCTAACGACACTCATAGAAAAAAATTCCTAAGCATCAAAATTCTCCAAATTCCAATTTGATCATGATACTTTTGAATCGAACGAGCCCTATGAACATGCGCTGTGCGCACACGCATATAATTGCATGCTATGGCACACCATGTTATGCGATATATAGTTTCTGCTAAGGCCTTGTTTACTTCTCCGGTATTTTTATCCTCAAAAGACGCGGTGATATGTGGGGACACGGGGATATGTGGGATTTGATGTTCGCCCAATACTCTCAAATTCCTGCAAATACCTTTTCCTAAAAATACTCTAGCACAATGGAGAGTTTTTAATCTAGTCACAAATACACTAGTGTGAAGGAAATTTGTGGAGATATTCCGGGATTATCCCCTTAAAATCCGGCCTAGTAAATGACCTATCGGGAAAATTTTGGAATACAAAATAATTCTCTCTCGTCCCCTAAAATACACTAGAAGTAAACAGGGCCTAAAGTGGTGGTGCACGTCGCCGACACACCATGTGATACCGTGCATAGCCAAGGAAATCAACCCAATAATGCATGTTACAGCCGAGGTACGTACGAAACTCGTTGCAAAGTCATGCATGCATGCAGGTGACGAGAGGTGCATTCACCTGACCCGAGGCGATGAACAATTGAACATGGGTTGTGAGCGATGGCTAGTCATGTCGACCAACGTTTTGCGCCCTGCCGCTGACACACAAGAAACATCAACTCAATATTGACCCATGCATGCATGCATGCACACACAGCAAAGCACGTACTACGTAACTCGTACTCAGCGAGCCCTAAATGCACGTACGGCAGCACATGTCTATGTGTACTTTTGGTTGAGTTAAACTTCGATTCACGCTTGGCTTTTACACGCATTGTTCCGTCACCTCGAAAGGAACCGCGTCATGTAAACTAGTGTTTGTGACAAGTGACAACACTAAGATAATCTACTGCTTGTTCGTACGCGCTATAGCTGGTACTCCTCGTGAACCATGTACCGCACGTTTGTAGTTTGTAAGTGACGTTCACGTCCGTGCATGCTTATCGATACTTCCTCTGTTCTAAAATAGAAGATCGGTTTTAGCCTTTTTCAAAAAAGCATGTAGAATAAGTTAACATATACAATAACACTAAAAGGTGTCTAGTAGATGACTAGATACATGTATTTTTTTTTAAAAAAAAATCTTATATTCTAAAACGGAGGGAGTACGTACGTTAAGAACCTATGCATCATGATGATCTCCAAACAGAATGCGAGGCCGTCGATCGGCCTGGATTGTTGGCAGGTGTTGAGTGACATGAATTAGCATTTACCATTCGCAAATAAATGTCAAAATCGTTGGATCGAACAAAAAGCGTACTCACACGTAGAGCCAAAGCAGCATGGTCTCCCTCTCCGCCTGGCAGGGGCGTCAGATCACGAGCATACGGTTGCATGCTCTGCCCCATTCCCTGCGCTCGATCCCGGAGGCATGTACCAGTCCACACACCGCCAGCTTTTTGCTCCCTCTTTTCTTCCGATTGCTCGCCCGCGACCCATACCAGCACGGCTACACGTACGGGGTACACGGCAACGCATGCACCCGACTCCGGCCAGCCCCATCGTCTGCGTCTGATCCGGTCAGCCGGCCGGCCGGCTTGAGCTTATCATTGATATATGCATGCATACATGGCTGCTGCTACCTGCTAGGCTGCCCTGCCACGCCGGATGAAGTGTACTCCCTCGGTTTCAAAATATAAGATGTCTTAGGTTTGTTAAGAAAATGAATTTAGACTTTTTTAAATGTGTAGATTTATCATAAGGTTGAGTGAATCTATATACTAAAATAAGTCAAGATTTATTTTTTTCATAAACGTAAAACATCTTATATTTTAAAACGGAGGGAATAGGAAAGAGTGGCTAGCTACCACCGTCTATCGTACCACCCGCTTGTTTTCTTCTGGGATTGTCCCCTAACTCTCGGCTCACCTGATGATCGTCCACGCCAATGGACGACGCCACCTACAGTTCCGTCGATATATAGTTGCATGCACGGGGAGTAAAGTGACACGTCCCTTCGATCAGCTATATATATCACTGCTGTGGGTGATCCGTACGTACTTGCATGAAGCACATGCACGTGTACGTGGCCCCTGTTAGCTCACCATTCTTCCTCCCTAGCTCACCCCAAGGCGCCGCGGATGAGAAGGCGCTAGCTCAATACTAGCTAGTACTCTTCAGTTTCAAAATATAAGATGTTTTAGGTTTGTAAAGAAAATGAATCTAAACTTGTTTTAGTATGTAGATTCACTTAACTTTGGGATGAACCTACACACTAAAACAAGTCTAGAATTATTTTTTTTACAAACCTAAAACATCTTATATTTTGAAATGGAGGGAGTAGTACGATAGCTCTGCACGTATAGGAGCATATAATGCGTTGTGATCTTTGTTGGAGCGCACGCGCGTATATTCGTAGCATCGTAGGCCGTCGCAAATCTAGACCGAGACGCTCGTATAGTAGTACAATTGTTCGAGTCCGTCCTGCCGGCCGGGGATGGGGAATAGTAGATCATCACTCTCGCACGCGTTCTAACGGCAATTTAAATAAAAATAACCCAAAAGTTAAACAAATTTAAATAATAAACCTTCTGGCAAACTATTTTAGACAGACTAACTCTTTTCTGCAACTTCCGCCCGAACAATGCCGCACACGTGGGTGCAACTCCATGACGCACGGCGCTACACACTTGCCTAGCTGGCGCGACGGGATCCGGATCGGCAGGATTGCCACGCTGACACGCATTTGTGGCGCCATGTTGTACGGCGCCGCAACCACTGCGGCAACGCCAACTCAAACGGCGCTGCACCCTTGCACACGCCAGTGTGGTGGGTCCCAACATCACAAGTGTGGCACCATGGTAGACGGTGCCGCACCCTTACCTGCAGCGCCGTGGTGGATGGCGCTACACATCGAGCACGAAGTAGGCGGCGTGACGACATGGCCTCGGCGAAGTAGGATGGTGCCCCCGCACTTGGTCGCTGAGCCGGCGGTGGCCGACCCGCACGCGATGAGCTGCAGGAGCATCGAGCCGGTCCTGTTCGGCTCAGTATCATCACAGCGGCTCGCCGGCCGCGGCAACCGGAGGATTGTCCGAGGAGGTCGAGGATGGCGGCGAGGTCACCTCGACGGGCAGCTCCACAGGGTGGTCGTGGTTGGTGTGGACAGACACATGCTTGTCCCCTTGCCGGGCGAGCCGAGCTCCGGCTGCTCCTCGGCGGTGGTACGGGTACCCCAGCTGCTGCTCGTCGTCCTCGGGGTCTTCGCCGCCGTCGTCCCGGTACCCGTCCACGTACTGCTTGTGGCTGTGCGCAGCGGGCAAGGCTAGGGGCGGTGGCTTCGTCAGAGACCTGTCCGTCACGCGGAGGTGCTGGAACCGGTCTGCTGCAACTGCTTTCATCAGAAAAAAATTAAATCGCTTCATCAGTTGAACAGTTGGGCGCAGACTGCTGCACATAAATTCAGATTCATTTCAGCAACGGATGCTATATCTCGATAGACTTTCTGGTGCCATGGTAGTATATGCATTAACCTCAGGGAGAGAAAAAAGACGAAGGAATTCTAGCGTTGAGCAGTTGGCTAATAAACTTACGAAGCGACCGGGTGCAGAAAGGGAACGTGAAAGGTGTAAGAAGGTGCTGTACTTCGTCTCACTTGGACCCATTCATTTGAACACGAGTTGACAATGAAAAGAGGGAGAAACAACGAAAAAGGGGTCGAGTTCAATCGACAAGATGTCTTGTTTTTTCCAATAAAATTTAATAGTAAAAGAAAGAAAATATTTGCTCTCCTCCAAAAAGAAAAGAGAGTAGTACTTTCTACTAGCTTCACACGAATCATGCAGGTCATGTCTGTTTCTCGGCACAAGACAGCCAAGAGTAATGCTGAGTAATGGTCGTTGCCTTACCCGGGGAAGATCTTGGAGCCCTTGAGAGCATGTACAATAGTGCTGAGTCAGCTGTCTGTAAAGGGAGGTTATAAGTGACTTTGATGATGTGGAGAAAAGAGAGAGTGTGGCTGTCTATAAAGTTGTAGACAATCTATAGAAATCTTATAAACAGCTTATAGACGTAATTTTGTTGCTGTATAAGTGACGTTTATAACTTATACTCACATAGCTATGGCTAAAAATAGGTATGTTACAGACAGAACTGTTATATAAATTGTCTATAATGTTGTCTATAAGTTTTATTACTGACATGGTTATACCCTGGCGGATACACAACATTAGCATACCTGGTCCAGTCCAAGGAAGTCCCACAAGAATATACGCGGACCGTGAAGATTTTTGGATGGCCCAAGCCCACTTGAAGAGCAAGACTAGAATAAATAGAATATTCAAAGGGGAAACACCCTAAGCTTGTAACCGACTCGATCTGTGCCCGAGACCTGCCTAACTCTATATAAAGGCTAGGAGGACATGGCGAGGAGGACCAATCTTTTCCATCGCATACACACCTCCACGCCAGATTGCATTTGCGTACCCGTGTAACCTTCGGTTCCATCTGTGCCTGAACCTGGGTAAATTCCGTGTCCCCTAGTTGCTTGTCTGTTAACCGTTCTGCGATCTCTAGCACCCCATCTTCTCCAAAACCCAAGCTCATAATAATGGGCATTGACGAGTCGAAACCTCGTCAATTACAGACATCGCCTGTCTAAACCAATGCTCATGCCCTGAGGACGTACTCCACGCCGTCCGAAGGGTAGATCACATCATTCTCCGACAGGTCGTTCCACACGTAACCGTTCTTGTAGTTCCTTCATTTGCAAAATCAGGTGTAAGTTGCAGCTTTCATCCAAAAAAAGATGCAGCACTGCCCCCAAAAAATACACTGAAGAAGACGCTTGGTGTGAACGGCCAAGCAGAAATCGTTACCTCTTGCAAGACCATGAGTAGAGAGCAGGCATACCTTTTCACCCGAGCACCGTCAGCTTATCCATCGCATCTTCACTCCAAGAAAAGGGATAATCAGTGACTAACCCAGAACGCGTATGCCTGACAAAGGTAGAAGTATGCAACGCCGCAAACAAGTACCTTTGAGGCGAAGCGGCTGGTGGGGATGCTGCGCGAGCTCCATGAAGTGCGGCGCTGTCACTTCTCTCGACGTGCAGCGTCATCCACCGTGGCACTGCAGGTAAGGGTGTGATACCGTCTACCATGTCGCCACACTTGCGATGTCGGGACCTACCACGCTGGCGTGTGTAAGGGTGCATTGCCGTTTGAGCTGGCGTTGCCGCAGTGGTTGCGGCACCATACAACATGGCGCCGCAAATACGGGCAATCCTGCCGATCCGGGTCCCGCCGCGCCAGCTAGGCAAGTGTACAGCGCCGTGCGTCGTGGAGTTGCACCCATGTGTGCGGCGCCGTCCGGACGGGAGTTGCAGAAAATGGTTAGTCCGTGTGAAATAGTTTGCGAGAAGGTTTATTATTTGAATTTGTTTGATTTTTGGGTTATTTTATTTAAATTGCCGGCTCTGGCAGATCCGGTGGTCCACGCGTCATTACTACAGCTGAATTGAATGAAGAGATCGCGTGCCACAGTTTTTGTTGCATGCGGTGAAATACCAGCAGTGCTCGCCGTGAGAAATCGCGTTCACTACCAACGAGTGGTACGTAGTTACTGTATGCTCTCTCTGCTGAATACTCCTGCCGAATAGGCCCACAAAATAAACCAGACGTACGTACGTGACGACAAGTAAAATAAACCAGACTTACGTGGCGGTGGTGCTGTCATAGGCCCACAAAATATCCCGATTTGGATTCCGTCCCGTGGAGAGAAATGGGACGCAGCAATCTCCGTGGGCCGCGGCGCAGGAGGACAACGAGGGCAGCTCCGCCCTCCCCGCCGGCCGTGTCTCCACGTAGATATACTCATATGCGGAGTACAACACCACACGCGCCCGGCCGGAGCGCCGCGGACGAAAGCAGCCGGGCGGCCGGCGTCTTCGTGCCACGCGCGCGGACCGGTCGCCGTCGGCGGAGATTAGCAGCATGCGGACCTCTGCTGTTTAGCTTACCCATCCCTTATCATTCCAGATAAGGCATATGCCGCCCTAATAATTCGGTCAGTCGGCGTACGTACGTACGCTCCCTTACTGAACTAAAATCAATCCCGCTGTTTCCAGAAATGCATGCGCACCGCACGCAGCAACAACAGGTCATCTTGGGGTAACGCTAGCCTGCCCGTGCGTGACATGGGCGACGGGCAGGCCTAAACACGTGTTTTGGCCACCTGGCGATAGGTGCACGTAGTCCGTAGGCCGTAGCTTAAGATAGGAAGTATAGCCCCTGTCCGTGCGTGACATGGGCGAGGCCCGCATGGGACGAAGTGTGGCATATTCCCTCTGTTTTAAATACTCTCTCCGACCCATATTAGTTGACTTGGATTTGCAAAATTTGAATAAATCTAGACAATATTTAGTATATAGGTTCATCCAAATTTTAACAAATCCAAATCAACTAATATGGGTCGGAGGAAGTATAAAATTTTAAAATATAAGATGTTTTATATTTATGAAGAAAATATATCTATATTTTTTTTAGTGTGTAGATTTATTTTGAACCTGAGTAAACCTAAATATAAAAAAAGTCTACATATATTTGTTTCACAAAGCTAAAATATCTTATATTTTAACATGAAAGACCTTGAAGGGCCTGGACTCTGCATTAAGCGGCAATGGGTGTACAACTTACAAAGAGGGCCCTAAAGAAAAAGGAAATTACATCATGGTCCACAACTATTGCACCAAACACCCTAGAAGCGACCGTAGAAACGTGATCAGGACCTTTGTTGCCACCGGTAACTCGCCTTAGAATCCGGCCACCGCTGCAAGCACCGGGGACGGCACCACTGCAGCAACGATAAACGCAGGACTGAGGGAGAGAGAAGGCCTCCCTTGCTGGAGGTTGAAGAATATTTGACCATCTTGGCCAACGAGACCGGCTCTGCCTGGATCTTGGCCTAGAGTAGCGGTTACCCACCATGGGCTCCGCTTGGGATACGCCGGAGTAGCAGCAGAGTCGCCCGGAGAAGCCGGGCCATGATCTTCGCCAAACAGAAACATCTGAGTGGCTGATGGAGCACTGGGTTGATGTAGGAGCTCTTCGTTGGGAACCCCAAGAGCAAGGTGTGAAGAGCACAACAGCAAGCCTTCCCTCAGTAAGAAACCGAGGTTATCGAACCAGTAGGAGGAAGGAAACGTCACACAAGTGTTGCAAGCAACGTGGGAACCTGCACAACACAAACTCAAGACTTTGCCCCAACGAATAGTGAGGTTGTCAAGCTCACCGATTTGCTATAACAAAGGATTATCTGTATGGTGTGGAAGGTGATGAGTGGTTTGCAGAAAGTAAACAGTAATGGTGGAAGATGTATCAATGGTAAAGATTAGACCGGGGTCCATAGTTCACTAGAGATGCTCTCCTTAGATAAAAAACATGGCATGAAGGGTAAACAAATTACAGCAGGGCAATTGACATGAACTGAACAAGGCATAACAATGCAATACTAGACAAAAAGATCCTATGAGATTCGACTGGGAAATACAATAAGATACATAGACCGCCATCCAACTACATCTATGACTAGAAGTCCACCTTCAGGTTATCATCCGAACCCCCTCTAGTTTTAAGTTGCAAGCAACACACAATTGCTTTAAGCAAAGTGCGTAAGGTAAACAATCCACTTGTTCCATGAACAAGAGACCGTTGTTTTCTCCCTAGTGGAAACATCAAATCTACAACCGAAGAGATTTATGTCACTTCCCTTGGAAACTAGAGGCATGAACCCACTATCGAGCATAAATACACCCTCTTGGAGTCACTAGCAACTACTTGGCCAAGATAGCTACTAACAACGGAGAGCATGCAAGATCACAAACAACACGGACATGATAGAATCAAATAGAAAAAACCATTAATCAATCTGACATAGTAATCTCAATATCCATCGGATCCCCGCAAACACAACATGCATGATTACAAATAGATTAGATCTTGATCATGAACGGAGCTCACAAGATCTATACATGAAAGCATAAGTAGGAGATACAACTATCTAGCTACTACATGGACCCGTAGTCCAAGGTGGAACTACTCACGCTTCATACCGGAGAAGGAGTCCTTCGAGATGATTTCCCCTCCGGCAGGGTGCCGGGAAGAACTTCAGATCCCCCTTGATCTAGGGACGATGGTGGCGGCGTCTACAGAAGGTTTCGAGGAGTTTTGATCGGGTGCCTAGGGTTTCTGCATCAGGGGGCTTCTTATAGGCGAAGAGGGAGTCCGAGGGGGTGCCCGAGGCGGCTGCACCCCCCCAAGCATGGGGTGGGCCCACCCGTGCGGCCAGGGGGTGTGGCCCCCTCGAGGCCCTCCTCCGTCCCGTCTTCTGGCTTCGTGTTGCCCACGGTAAAACATTGACTTTGGCTTTTGTCCCGTGCAATTCCGAGAATATTGATTTTCTGCCTTTCTGGAACCAAAAACAGAAGAAAACATGCAACTAGCACTGTGGCAACTTGTTAATAGGTTAGTTCCAGAAAACATATAAAAATACCTCAAAGTGTAGACAAAGCAAAGCAAAGTAGATACTAAACAAGCATGGAACATCAAATATTATAGGTACGTTTCCGGCGTATCAAACATCCCCAAGCTTAACTCCTGATCATCCTCGAGTAGGTAAGTGATAAAAAGAATAATTTTTGAGGTGACATGCACCATCACAATCATGATCAAACCATTTGCAAACATTGAAAGCTGGGATCAAAGAACTCTAAACATGTGCATGAAAGATGAAGTTCTAACAATAAGACAAATTAACTATGCATGCAACATGAAAGGATACAAACAAGTATCATGAATAACATGCATTGGAAAACGTTTGTTTGTTTCACATACAGAAAACATGGCACAGTGGCAATTAGCGTTTCCCTCATAGAGTAGCAAATAGATGCATAGGACACCTTCAAAGTTTACAAGGGTGACTAGAAACAGATAACACAAGAAAAAGTAATATCACAATATGCATCAATCAATAAGTTTTGGGACACTGCACATAGAACTAAGAATGATAACTATTGCTCTCTTAAATGGTGCCTAAAGGTAGAAGGTGGAGACTTAATATAATAGTGGAAGAAAGGCCCTTCATAAAGGGAAGAAGGGATTTCAAGTTTCAAAAAGAGCTTCCAATTTTTTTTTGGTACTTGTTAGCTTTTAGCCCTCGTTGCCCCCATCATAAGCATCTTGAAGTGATTAAGGTTAAAGTGAAAAAACTATGGAGTATATGCTTGACAAAGTATAAGTTGGCAATCTTATGTCCCTTGAATACGAGGGCCACACCTCATGCTACTCAACTTCAGTTGACATGGTCATACCCTACGGGTACGTGACTTCGGCATACCTGGTCCAGCCCAAGGAAGGCCCATAGCAGATACACGCTGGCCCACGACGATTTTCGGGTGGCCAAGGCCCATGACGCCTTCGGATCCTTGGAGAGCAAGACTAGCATAGATAGGTAATTCAAAGGGGTAAAACCCTAGAACTTGTAACCGACTAGGACTATGCCCGGGACCTGCCTAAGTCTATATAAAGGCCAGGAGGGTACGTCCTAGATCTCTCGACTCATACTTTCGCACACACCTCCACGCCAGATCGAATCTGCGCATCCTGTAAATCTTCGGTTCCGCCGTAATAAAGAGCAGACAAGCAGGAGTAGGGTTTTCCCTCCGGGGGCCTGAACCTGGGTAAATCTCGTGTCCCCTGGTTACTTATCTGTTAACCGTGCCACGATCTCCAGCATCCCCATCTTCTCCAAAACCCAAGTCCATAACAATGGGCATTGACGAGATTAAACCTCGTCAATTGGCGCCGTCTGTGGGAAGCGGGGCTGCTGATTGTGCGATCGTGACGGTCCCAACCCGATCGATCTACAACTCCGCGGCGACGGAGAATCACCTCCTCTTCGGGACCTTCGACTTCACCGCCCACTCGCCGGCCACCATGAAATATTTCGAGCCCGTAGGCGACGGACTCGAGATTTTTTTCGGGAGCTTCTGCTTCCAGGTGGGACAAACTGGCACCCTCCGCCTTCCTGAGCGGGTGCCCGTACCATCAATCAGGCCCGCCTCGTGGGCTCCACACCCCATGCTATGCACGTCACCATCGACAGATGAGTTCTACAGCAGCAGCTGCTGCAACTCTGATCTGTGCGATCCACCTTCGGATGAAGGGACCTACGGTTCCGGATCTGAAAGCTGCGGCAGTAGCAAACCGATCTACGAGCGCTACCTATGCGCCGCGGTCATCCAAGATCAACAAACGCCCAACCCGCCGCCCAACACGAACCCCAACCCGCAGGACGGAAACGGCGGAAACAGAAGAAGCCAGTCCCCCCACCCGAAGGGGAGAACAACGGCCACGTCATCCAACTCTGCAAAGAAGGATGGGTACAGGCACGCCGTGCCGTCGCGGGCGACATAGTCCTGCCTATGGATGCACCACGTGACCTACTGATGGCGTACCACTACCTCCTCATCGAGGAGCACAAGAAGCAAGTCAAGATGCAGGAGACGCTCGATAAACGCAAGCAAGCAGCCTCCGAGTCCAGCGCGCGACGAGCTGCGCTCTCCGCCATGGCTCCCGGCTCTAGCACGAACGGAAATCAGGGAAACAAGCATCGCTCGCGAGTGGAGAACATGGATCCCAAGGGACGCCGTGATGTGACCCGAACTCTCCACACATCGTTCATGGATATGGATGCTGATGGCAACATCATCTCGAAGACACCACAAGCTGCGATCCTGGCAGCCACCGCGTATCTCGCGGCCCACCAACCTCCGGAGGGGGACCCGAAAAGAGCCATGCATAAGTCTGCACTCACCAGACTCGGACTCATCGGAGCTGCGCTCCATGAAGACGCTCCTGCGGAGCCGAAGAAGAAAGCTCCGGTCAGGCACGACCGTAGCCCCACCCCTTCATCCGAAGAGGAAGAGGAGCACGACCTTCCTCGAAGGAATAAGAGCTCGCATCGCCATAAACGCGCCTACGACGCCAGAGACGCGCTTACATAGCGCAAAATCGACAAAGCGCGAGCCAAAAGCGCATGCTCGTCCGAGTCCGAGATGGATGAAGATGAAGGAGAAATCTGTGGAGCTCGATGCTTCAGCAGATCTGTTCGGCGAACAAAGATTCCACGCAATTTCAAGCTTCCTTTGGATACTCCGAAGTTCAATAGCATGCAAGATCCAAAATCTTGGCTCAGCGATCATCTATCATCCGTCAAGCTGCACGGCGGTAACAAAGAAACCGCCATGCAATGCCTCCATTGCGGTGACAGACGCTGGTCAGCTCAAGACCTATCATCAGGATCCATCCAAAGTTGGGAGGATCTAGATTACAGCTTCATCCGAAATTTCAAGGGCACCAGCAAGAGGCCAGCCTCAATCGAAGAGTTGCGAGCCTGCACTCAGAGAACGGGGGAATCTATTCGCTCGTACATATTACGCTGGTCTACCACCAAGAACTCCGCAGCGCATATCTCCGAGGAGAGGGCCATCGTCGCCTTCAGAGACGGTGTCAAGCGCCAAGATTTCAAGGAAGAACTTGGGCGTGTCAAGACCAAGACACTCGACCACCTCATGGAAATTGCCAACAGTTGGGCAGACGGCGAAGATTGCATCCAGCGAGCGCAATCAGATGAAGAGGATGACTACGGCCGAAGGCGAGAACGCCGCAGCAAGAGGACATGGTCGCGGCTGGCTACGCCGACCGCCGCAACGACAACAGCCGCAATAGCAGAGGTTACCGCGGAGGAAATCTCCGAGACAGCGGTCGATCATCACAATCGTGGCAACGCCGCGATCGCGACAACGGACCCTCAGCATTCGAAAAACTTTCGGGTCCATGCACCATCCACTTCTACATCGACAAGCAAGATGGCAAAAAGAAAGCCAGTCACATGCTCAAGGACTGCGCGAGTTCCAGAAACTCAGCGAAAGCATGGCGCAGATGAGGCAACAAGCCCCAATACCTGCATTCGGAAACGCACCCGCGCAAGGAGAAATAGCACACGGAGCTCCTCCTCTGCCACCTATTGGAGGCCCAAACCAACCAGTCGCACCAGCGCAAAACAACGCTGGGGTCGTATACCCCCCGCCAAAGGGAGCGCTCAATATGATCCAGAAGGGATGCCCCACAAACAGGGTGCAAAAGAAAATCACCCGACAAATCAACTTGGCTGTGGCAACTCCGCCTGCAATCCCTGAGTACCTCAGCGGATCGGAGTCCTGCATCACGTTCACTCGCGTGGATCACCCTTGCCAGATACCTCGCCCAGGTCATGCTGCCCTGGTGCTGGAGGCGCAGATCGGAGGCTTCGAGATGAGTCGCGTCTTCATGGACGGTGGCAGCGGCATCAACCTAATGTTCGCAAGCACCCTGGCAGCTATGCGGATCCCGCAATGTAGCCTGGAACAATCAGACACAACGTTCCACGGCATTGTACCAGGAAAGGGCATATTCCCCCTGGGCAAAATAGGACTCGACGTCATCTTCGGGAAGCCGGACAACTTTCGGCAGGAGCGAATCAAATTCGAAGCGGTGGACTAGCCGTCACAATACCACGCCATCCTGGGGCGTGTAGCATTCGCAAGGTTCCTGGCCGTCCCACACTACGCATACCTACTACTCAAGATGCCAGGACCAAGGGGCGTCATCAAAGTCCATGGGAGCTTCACCCGATCGGACCAATGCGACAGGGATTTCAACAAAATCTCCCAGTCTTTCGGCATGCAAGACGAGCTTGTAAGGCTCCACGAGGTGACGGACAATGGGCTACCCCCAGTCACAAGGCAGAACGCACCTGACATGTCCTTCGACTCCACCGTCAACACCAAGAAAGTGCAGGTCCATCCGACGGATGCCTCCAAGACGGCCTTGATAGCCAATGACCTCAGCACCGCATAGGAAGGCGCGCTCGTCGAATTCCTTCGTGGACGCTGGGAAATCTTCGCCTGTTGTCCTGCGGACATGCCAGGAGTTCCCAGGGAATTCGCCGAGCACGCACTCAATGTCTTTCCAGACACCAAGCCAGTCAAGCAGTCCATCCGAAGACTGTCGGAGCCACGAGCCGAAGCTATCGGCAAGGAAATCAATAGACTGCTCACTGCAGACTTCATCAGGGAAATCAAAGAAAACGAGTGGCTCGCAAACACGGTGATGGTCCCAAAGAAGGACACGAACATCCTGCAGATGTGTGTGGACTTCACGTCACTAAATAAGCATTGCCTAAAGGACCACTTCCCTCTTCCACGGATCGACCAGATCATCGATTCGACTGCAGGTTGCGAGAAACTCTCCTTCCTCGACGCCTACTCAGGCTATAACCAGATTCGGCTCAAGGTCGAAGATCAGGAGAAAACGGCGTTTATCACACTGTTCGGAGTATTCTGTTACAACACAATGCCCTTCAGGCTAAAGAACGCGGGTGCCACGTACCAGCGATGCATGCAGGCCTGCCTCAAGGACCAGATTGGTCGCAACGTCCAAGTTTATGTCGACGACATAGTAATAAAAACCAGAGAGGCAAGGACACTTATCGACGATCTCCGCGAGACGTTTGACAACCTCGATCGCTACAGGATCAAGCTCAATCCCGAAAAATGCGCCTTCGGCGTCCCATCAGGTCAGCTGCTCGGGTACTTTATCTCTCAACGAGGGATCGAAGCGAACCCGAAGAAAATCAAAGACATCATGGCGATGGAGAAGCCGAAAAACCTCAAGGGAGTCTAGCAGCTCGCAGGACGAGTAGCGGCGCTAAGCAGGTTCATCAGCCGTATGGGCGAGAAGGCCCTACCATTCTACCAACAGCTGCGTAAAGCAGACAAGTTCGAATGGACGCCAGAAGCCAACGACGCATTCGAAAGCCTCAAGCGGCTCCTCTCAACCTCGCCCGTTTTGGTCACGCCAAAGGAGCGCGAGCCCCTGCTGCTGTACATAGCAGCCACACATCAGGTAGTCAGCACCGTACTCGTTGTCGAACGACCCAAAGAAGGCAAGACCCACGGGGTCCAGCGCCCAATTTACTACCTCAGCGAGGTACTGACACCAACAAAGCAGAGGTACCCTCACTACGAGATGCTAGCCTACGACGTGTTCATGACGGCTCGACGGCTGAGCCATTACTTCCAGGAGCACCAGGTGATGGTCATCAACGAAGCACCCCTGAACAGCATCCTGAATAATCCAGAGGCCACAGGACGGGTGGCCCTGTGGGGCATCGAACTATCACCCTTGGACATCGTCTACGAGAAGCGACACACAATCAAATCTCAAGTCCTTCCGGACTTCCTGGTGCACTGGATGGAGCTGCAGTTGCCAGACACCCCAGACATGTCGCAGTCCTGGACAATGCATTTCGATGGCTCCAAGCGCGAAGCCAGAGCAGGGGCAGGGGTCATACTGACCTCCCCGCAAGGTGACAAGATGTTCTTCGGATGAAATTCAGGGCCTCAAATAACGAAGCCGAATACGAAGCCCTCATCCATGGCATGAGGATGGCAAAGATATGCGGCGCAACGCGCCTGGTCATCTACGGTGACTCCAACCTCGTCGTCCAGCAGACGATGAATGAGTGTGACGCACACGCCGAAAACATGATCGCATCACGGCTGCGAACTTCGGCATGTTGGAAGAGAGAGCAACGAGGAAGCCGATAGACTCACCAACATCGGCTCCACCTGCGCAAAGGTGCCACCAGGTGTGTTCCTCGAACAAATCTGCGTGCCATCCATCGAGCGCAAGTTCCCCAAGGGATCACCCGAAGAATCAGAGCACTCGGGAGTTACGCTACCCGAAGGACACGAAGGACCCGAGAAACTGGACACAGAGGTAGCCAAGGTCAACCTAATGCAGGTCATGGCAGTCGAAGAATCCTGGACACGACCATACCTCCAGTTTATGATAACCGGAGAACTGCCTGACAGCCCAACAGACGCCCGGCGCATATCTCGCCGGTCAAAAGCCTTCACCGTCATCAACGGCGAGCTGTACAAGCGGAGTATCACGGGTATACTTCAACGGTGCGTCACCATCGACGACGGCAAGGCCATACTCCAAGACATCCACGAAGGCATCTGCGGCCACCACGCAGGCAGCCGCTCACTTGTCGCTAAAGCTCTACGAGCAGGATTCTACTGGCCGACGGCCATGAGCGACGCAAAGGACATCGTCCGAAGATGCAACGGATGCCAACGGTTCGCCGACAAACCGCACACACCCGTGTCCGAGCTCAGGACGATACCTATATCTTGGCCTTTCGCTCAATGGGGCCTCGACATGCTCGGCAAACTGCCAAAATCCTCGAAAGGAGGACACGTCTTCCTTCTGGTTGCGGTCGACAAATTCACCAAGTGGATCGAGGCCATGCCGGTCACCAACCAAAAAGGCAAAACTGCCGTCAAGTTCTTCGAGTCCATTGTCTACAGGTTCGGCGTACCACACAGCATCATCACCGATAACGGATCGAACTTCATCTCCGAAGAATTCCAGGACTTCTGCGAAGGCCTTGGGATCAACATCACATATGCCTCAGTGGCGCACCCGCAAACGAACGGGCAAGTGGAAAAGGCCAACGGCCTAATCGGAGCCGGCATCAAGAAGCGCCTCACGATCTCACTCGAACATAAAGCTGGAAATTGGACGAAGGAGCTACCCTCCGTCCTGTGGAGCTTACGAACTACGCCAAACAGCTCCACCGGCTACACATCGTTCTTCATGGTACACGGATCCGAAGCCGTGCTACCAGCCGAAGTACGCCACTAGGCCCCACGGGTCGTCGCCTACAGTGAAGCTGAATCCACGGCTGCACTCGAAGACGTTGTCGATACACTCGATGAAGCACGGGATATAGCAGAAGCTCGATCAGCGGTGTACCAGCAGAGTCTCCGCAACTACCACAGCCGCCGGCTGCGCCCAAGGTCCTTCGTCGAAGGAGACCTCGTCTTGCGACTCAAGCAAAAACGACCGAATAAATTCGAGTCGCCATGGGAAGGACCCTACGTCATCACCGAAGTCATCCCAGGTGGCGCCTATCGCCTCAAGCACGTGGAGTCTGGAGTCGCATACTCCAACCCATGGAATATCTCGCACCTGCGACGGTTCTATCCGTAGCAACCTACCCTTTCTTTTACTTTCAATAAGGCTTCCAGCCAAGGCTACTCAGCCAAACAATGTATCTCTTCCATTACGATATAAATAAAGCTAAGTGTCTCGCCCCAAAACTTCGTTTCACAATTTTCTGCAACTATACTATGTGCTACAAACGCACTCGGGGGCTCCCCCCACCTCACGATTTCATCGACTGAGGGCCAAACGTGTACACCTGAGTAGCTGACAACGTCAGGCAAACGAAAAGGACACGTATCCAATTAAAGCACTGCGTGCTCACATACAAACAAACCTTTACAACAAAGGGCACAACACGCTCAGCCGAAATATACAAATTTTACATCTCTCTCTTTCTACAGGTACTACCTATGTTGAAGAATGACCTGGGCACGCTGCTCAAACAAATCTACAATCTGTTCAGCATACTGCCTCACAGCCGCGTAATGCGGACGCATGTCCCACTCGCTACCATCAGGGCGAAGAGGTGGCCCAGCAGCCACGACAGCCAAATCCACATCAAGCCGGTGCAGCCTCACAAGAGGCAACGCAGCCTTCACTCCGGCGACAAGCTGCTGCCGCACCAATTCCTTGACATTGCTCACGTTCCGAAATTTCGACAGAAGACCCGCAAGGCTTGTTGGCACGACATCCAACGGGAACATGACGTGCAGCACCGAGGAAAGCGATGTCTGCACTTGGCGGAGCACCCGCGAAACTTGATGAACATGATCCTGCACCGTCGCCAGGGCTATGGCACGATCACGATCCATCCAGATGAAGCCGCCGGCCTCCATGTCCTGTTGAGTCAAGCAGTTGACCCGAACAGCGACACGCTCTTTTTCTTCCCTCGGAGCAAGATTTGCACCTGCAGAAATCGAACAAAATAAGAGTAAGGCCAACAGGCTCACCCGAAGACCAGAGCTACAACTCGATCAAAGAACAACTTACATTGCAGCTGCTCGGACAGACGGACCAACTCCGCCATCAAGTACTCCTCTCTGGCTGCGCCACGATCCGCCTTGGACTTCCAAACATCGGCATGACCGCGTAGCCCGAGCAATTCCCTCTCCAAACTGAGCACACGATCCCGAAGGAAAGTAAGCTGCGAGGAATCATCCAAGGATGGGCGCAATGGCGTTGCGGATGGGACGTCAACAGGGTCAGCACCCGAAGGAACCTATAGCGGTAGCAAAAGAAAGGAACACAAACATTCAGCCAAGGATGGAGCACAACTCAGAGAAGTTCATTGAATATAGAAATCCACTACGTGGCACAAGGATGGTGTTCTTCAAGATATTTACAACAAAAACAAACTACAAACTAGCCTACATTTACTACGTCTAAGATGTAGGAGCCTGAGTCGCCGAGCTGCCGCTTAGCTTTGGCCCCACCGCAAAGTGCATACTGCATACAAAGAAATCAATGAGCTTGGGCCCATATCGCCTGCAGCAAGCAGAATAGGCAGCAAAGGCTACCTCGGATCCATCCGCAGCCGTCGGCATCCGAGAAGTAATCTGGGGCAGATCTAGCTCCGCTCCATCCGCCATGGCCATCGCCAGCCCGACGGACACGCCGATGCCCTTCTGCTTGCGTTTGTACGCCGCAGGCGCTTCGGCTAACAGAGCCTCCGCCAGAGCATCCACAACGTCAAGGGCTGCGCCCTTCGGGACAAGCTCCTTGTAGAAGCGACCAAGGACCTCTTTCGCCCTGGCAAGGGAGTTGATGACGGTGCTGCAGCGGTCTTCGACCGCCACAGTGGCATCATCTAGAGCACTACCGTGCTCCAGAGCACCGCGGTCGAACTCGATGCCTGCGGCATCTGAGACAAAAGAAGAAAACATGAAGAAAAGCTGCATAGAAGAAAGACCCAAAGAAAAAGAAACAAGTACAAAACTAGCACTCACCCGAAATAGCCTTGGCAGCAGCCATGAGCTTCGCCGCCACCTCTTTTTCGCGCGCAGCCGCAACCGTGGCCAGCTGTCCTCACGATCCGCGGCCTCCTGCCACATATGCTCCTTCGCTTTGGCTGCCTCAGTCAGCTCCAGCTCGAGGCGCTCTTTCGCGCCAATGGCGGCTTCGGCCTTCTGCTCTGACTGACCAAGGCTCTTCTTGAGAGCGTCGACCTCACGGAGAGAGTCGTTATGCTCCTCTGCGTTCAAGACAAACAAGTGTCAAAGAACATGACCAGGATAAACAAGAGAGGAATTAAAAGGCGATTTAATACCTTGAAGCTGCGAGCCTCCGGCCAGGTGCTCCCCCACCAGCCGCTTGGCCTCCTGTACAAAAGGCTGCAGAAAAAGGAAATAGCAGTAAGAAAAGGACTTGGGGGCTATGCCCAACACAAAGGAATAAAAACAACATCAGCACACGAAGACACTCGGGGGTTTTCCCCGCGACATGAAGCAGAAAACTTACATGCTCCGATGGCAACCCCGAATCCCCGCCTGCGAAATTCTGAGGCGCAACCACCAGCACCTCTCGCACAGGAGGATCTGGAGCGGCGCCACCCGAAGTCGCCACCGTTTGAGGTGGAGGAGACACAATTTTCGACTCCCCCATCATCTCCAGTTCACCATCACTAGAGGCATCGTGGGAGGATTGCCTGCATACAAACCAATCAGCACAAGTACAAAAATCACGAAGGAACAAGGACAACAGTACAACAAGAAAACTTACGAGCCCAATGCGCTCAGGTCGAAGAGAGGAGAAGCCCTTCGGGCCCTCTTCTCCTCTTTCTTCTCTTCCTTCTTCTCCTCCTTCTTTTCTTCCTTCTTCCGCTTTGCTGGCGGGTGCGGCGCGACAGCCCACACAGGAATGGCAGGAAGGGGAGAGGAAGAACCTCCATGACCATCACTATGACGCTCAAGGCCCAGAGGATTTCTGGGAGTCGGAGGAGTCGAGGCATCCGAAGACTCGCTAGAGCTCCGTGATTGCTTGCGCGAATGGTCCTCACTCGACTCGTCGGCATCCTCCGCTGGAGATCGCGCTGATGGTAGCTCGGACACGGAATCAACCACTTCATTATCCGGGGCATTCGGATACCTTTCGGGCAACAATGGTACCATCCACGGCACCTTGAAGGTCTACAAAATCAGAAGGAACTTTGTTAGCAAACAAAGGAAACAAATACAGAGCCGACAAAAAAAGGAGGGAGCACTACGTGCGCAAATCTACACCTTCGGTACGACCAACGTCGAAGAAAAGGGAGGAGTCAGCGACTTCCCCGGGATTTCTTCGTCGGCCTTGAACTTCAACAGCGCGCGAAGAGCCTTGTCAAGATCCCCCTCGGAGATTTTCTCACTCGAAACCCTCGTCGGATCACGGCGTCCAGAATAAAGAAACATCGGGTGCGCCCTCGCTTGGAGAGGCTGCACCCGACGCTCAAGAAACGTCCGGATGATGTCCACACCGTTCACCTCCTTCTCAGGAATCAGTTGGAGATCCTGCACCCGGCGGTACAGGGCCTCTATTTCCGCCATCTCACCGTCTAAGATTTGGTTTTTCCAAGACCTTTTCTTCTCAATCATTTGGGAAGGGTCAAAGGGAACAAAACCAAAATCTTGCCCGGGCACTACGGAGTCGCGGATATAAAACCATCGCCTCCGCCAAGATCTTGGATGATTCGGACATGGAAAAGGAAAAGAAGAGCAGATTGGGACTAAGAGATGATGGAACCCCAATGGGATACACACCATCCGAACAGATTGCCTCTTCACGGAATAGAGCTTCGAAGAGGCCAAAGTGCGGCTCAATGCCAAGCCAAGACTCAAAAAAGTGATAAAACAAGCAATGTGGAGAAGAGAATTGGGAGATGATGATGAACCCCATAGAAGAGCAGTCCACATAGGAAGTCATGGACTGGATACGAAAACCCATGCAAAACGAAGGCGAGAAACATAACCCGGTACCCAGATGGGGGACGGGGGATTACCTCATTGCCGGGGAGTTTAATGGCCTCCCTGTCCTCCGGGATCAAGCCCCGCTCGCGTAGCTTGCGGAGATCGCTCTCCCGCATCTCTGATCGCCGCCAGCCACCATCCGTGACGCGAGCAGCGGTGGCGCTTTTGTTTCCTCCGGCGGCGCTGGTCCCAACCGCAGATGAAGACTTCTTTGGTTTCCCCATCACGCTACGGCGGCGCCGACGGTGAAAACGTACAAAGGACGACGGAAATGTGGAAGGAAATCCCAGCGCGAAGCAAGAATCGCTCGAGCGCAAGGAGGTAGTGAAACACTAGAACTGGTGCAGTGAAAACAAACCACGGTTACCCTCAATGATTATAACAGCGAAGACGACGCATGGCAGCCGTTCATCCAGAAGACCTAACGCCAACGGCAGATCTGTCCGTACATGTGTCAACACCACAACAAACCGTCGTTACCACGCCGTCCACTACGCACGGAAATCGAGGAGACACCGTAATTATCTCCACGCCCCGCGTGACCGGTCAATTCAAAGTCAGCAAGTGGGACCCATGTTCGTCCAGTCAAGTCATCTCTGGCGTAGCAGACGCTTGAGGTCATCGATCGTCAGCACTGATGTCATCAAAGCCTAAACTAGCACCAATTACGATTCTTCGGCTCCACAGCTAAGAGCTAAGAGTACTCACTCGAATCTACGATTCGACTAAGTACTCGGGGGCTACTCCTATCAGGAGCGTGTTGGAGATATGCCCTAGAGGCAATAATAAATATAGTTATTATTATATCTTTGTGTTTATGATAAATGTTTATATTCATGCTATAATAGTATTAACAAGGAAACATTAATACTTGTGTGAATTGTAAACTTAAATTGAAGTCCCTAGTATAGCCTCTATACTTCACTAGCTTGTTGGTTGATTAAATGATTGTGGTTTCCATATCATGAACATTGAGATGTTATCAACAACAAGATCATATCGTTAGGAGAATGATATGGTGGACATACTCCTATTGATAAGCGTAGCATAAAGATCAAGTCATTTCAATAGTTCAATTGCTATATGCTTTCTGATACATAGTAACCTAATTCCTTCGACCATGAGATCATGCATATCACCTTTACGGATGGATGCTTTGATGACATCAAACACCACACCGTAATCGGGTGGCTATAAAGGTGGCATTAAGTGTTCGGAAAGTATTGGTTGAAACACATGGATCAAGAGGGATTTGTCCATCCACATGACGGATAGATATACTGGGCCCTCTCGGTGGAATGTCATCCAATTAGCTTGCAAGCATGTGACTTGGTCACAAGGGATCACATATCACGAGAAAAGAGTACTTATCGAACGAGGTTGAACTAGGTATGCGAGATACCGACGATCATAACCTCGGATAAGTAAACTATCGTGAGACAAAGGGAAATTGGTATCGTATGTAAGTGGTTCATTCGATCGCAAAGTAATCGTAGAAATATGTGGAGCCATATGAACTTCCAGATTCCTCTATTGGTTATTGTTCAAGAAGTGTCTCGATCATGTCCGCATAATTCACGAACCGTAGGGAGACACACTTAAGGATTCGACGTTGTTTTGAGTAGTTATGGTATTATGAGAAAGAGACCGAATGTTGTTCGAGTCTCGGATGGGATCCGGATATCACGAGGTGATCCGGAATGGTCCGGAGAATAAGATTCATATAAGTAAAGTCCTTCGAGTTCGGGAATGATTCCGTGTTTTCATCGGGAATGTTCTAGAAGGTTCCGGATTATCCAAGACTCGGGGGAGGGTACATGAGTGTGTCATTGAATGATTGCATCATGTACTAAGTGTTCTTGCTGTTCCAAAAACATGAAAGTCAAATTGCCGTTTGAAAGTCAAACGGCTAAAACAGAAACTGTGGAAAGGAAACTGTGGGAAACAAGCAAGAGGAGTTGGAACCAACTGAGGAGGAGTTGGACTCCGCAGGCCGCCCAGCCCTAGGCCGAGTTGGGAGGGACTCCTCCCTCCTGGCCGCCAAGGCCCTTCCACCTATATAAGGAGGCGGGCTCCTCCTAGACACACAAGTTTCCACCTCTAATCTCGTGTTTAGAGCCGCTTTGGTTTAGAGCTTCTAATTGCTTTAGCCTGGTTTAGAGCCTTCTAATTGGTGTGTCTAATATCTAGACCACTAATAGCCCTCTCTCATAATCCACCATACTCGCCCGGCTTAAGCCTCATGGATCTCCCTCTACTTCCTGCATACCACAGTTGTTGCCGGAATCGCGAGGAGAGTGCTACAACCTCTCACTTTGGAACAAGGGAGAGGAAGGTCTTCCGAAAATTTAACGTGTGACCTATCATGGAGCGCTTAACGCAGCCGGAAGGATCGCCCACACGTTCTTGAGATCGGAAAGAGTACGACTACATCACCCACGAGAATCCGCTCTCGTTAAACACTTTGGAATCTTCGAGGGTAAGTTATTCCATCGACTCGTTGCTACAATCTAGTAGATAGATCTTGGCTTGTTTGTTTGTATGCGATAGAAATTTTTTGTTTTCCATGCTACGAACCCCTACAAGGGTATCGAGCCGTGTCTATATGTAGATCTGTTGCACGAGTAGAACACAATGGTCATTGTGGGCGTTGATGCTTTTATTGTAGATTGCTTTTTGTGTACTTTGCATCTTGCGGTATGTTGGGATGAAGCGGCCCGGGCTAACCTTACATGACATCGTTCATGAGACTTGATCCACGCTTGACATGCAACTTGTATTGCATAAGTGGCTTTGTGGGTGCCTGTTTCTCCTAGCATAGTTAAGATCCAATTTACAACGGGTAATCAACAATGCTAGTATCAATGTTGTGGTTCTTGTTCGTAAGTTAGAACGACACTTATTGAAAGCCCCAAACCACGTAAAATATGCAAAGAAAGTAGAAGCGTCTAACTTTGTTTTGCAAGGGTGTGCAGTGATGTGATATGGCCATGATTGTGATTATATTTGATGTATGCAATGTTCCTTATTGTAAGTTGGCAACCGGCAGGAGCCATATGGTTGTCTTTAATTTATGTTAAGACCCGCGTGTCTATTCAAAGTAGTTGTAATAGTTGAAGCCGTGGGCGACAACCATGGTGAAGCGTCATTGACCTTGATGCAATGCCGTGATGATGGAGATCATGTTCGTGCTTGCAGATGGAGATCGGAAGCACAAAGAAGAAAGGCCATATCATATCACATATTATGAATTGCATGTGATGTTTATCCTTTATGCATCTTGTATTGCTTAGTAGACGACGGTAGCATTATAAGATGATCCCTCATGCACATGAATTTCAAATCATAAAGTGTTCACCCTTAGTTAGCACCGCTAAAGCTTGTTGTTTCAAGCACCACGTGATGATCGGGTGTTAGATTCTGCAAGTGTATACAACGTGAGCAAGAGATTTTCTCATGCGAAACTAAGGTTTGATCTTGACGAGCCTAGCATGTATGCAGACATGGTCTCGAACACGGATTACCGAAAGGTAAAGCATGAATCGTATAGTAGATATGATGAACATGATGATTGTTCGCCATTGAAACTATATCAACTCTCGTGATGATCGGTGTTGATGTAGTGGATTTGGTCTGTGATCACTAAAACAATGTGAGGGATGTTGTTTTGAGGGAGTTCACCTAGTTTAATTTCATTAATTAATTTGAACTCAATTTGTCATAAACTTAGTCTAAACTATTGCAAATATGTTGTAGATCAATGGCAGCCCCTACCATCAATTTTAATGCTTCCTAGAAAAAGAAAAGTTGAAAAACAATGGAAGCAACATGGATTGGTTCCGCAATTTGAGGATTGTCCTCACACTGGTAATTTGACCTATGTCTTTGGATGCACCGGGTGACCCACTGCGGTGATGCTTCCGATGAAGTAAAGAATGTTTACCTCGCCGGAAGAATCGGTACTCCATAGTTCGAGTGCTATCTTGTATGGTTTAGAATCGGAGATTCGTAAAAGGTTTGAAGAGTCGACCCATATGATATTGTCGAGGATCTCAAATTGATTTTTGAGACTCATGCGGCAATTGAAAGCTATGAGGCTTCAAAAGTTCTTTAACCGCAAGATGGAAGAGGGCAGCTCAATGGTGAGCATGTGCTTAAGATGTCCGGGCACGCAAACAAACTTCAAAGCTTGGGTATAGTGATTCCTAATGCTTTGGGATTTACCGGTCCTCCACCAACGCCACCAAGTTACAGGAACTTTGTGATGAACTACAACATGCGTAACATGAACAAAGAGTTGCCAGAACTATTTGCTATGTTAAAGTCTGTAGAAGTGGAGATCAAGAAAGAGCACCAAGTGTTGATGGTCAATAAGACCACCAAATTCAAGAAAGGCAAGTCTAAGCAAAAGGGACACTTCAAGAAGGGTGGTAAGAAAGTTACCACCGACGAAGAAAACCAAGGACCAAAGCACAACCGAGTGCTTTTACCGCAAGGGAGAAGGTCACCGAAGCGGAATTGCCCAAAGTACTTGGCGGATCTCAAGAACGGCAACATCAAGAAGAAAGGTATATCCGATATACATGTTATTGATGTGTATCTCACTAGTACTGTAGTAGTGCACGGTATTTGATACTGGTTCGGTTGCTCATATTTGTAACTCAAAAGGTGCTGCAGAATAAACGGAAGCTAGCGAAGAACGAGGTGACGCGTGGGAAACGGAGCAAAGGTTGATGTGATCGCGGTCGGCACGCTACCTCTTCATCTACCATCGGGATTAGTTTTATACTTAAATAATTGTTATTTAGTGCCTGCGTTGAGCATGAACATTATATCAGGATCTTGTTTATTGCAAGACGGTTACTTGTTTAAATTAGAGAATAATGGTTGTTCGATTTATATGAGTAATATGTTTTACGCACATGCACCTTTGATAGATGGTCTATTCTTATTGAATCTCGATAGTGGAAATACACATATCAACAATATTGAGGCCAAACGTTTGAAATCAAGCGATAATTCGACCTATATGTGGCACTGTCGTCTTGGTCACATTGGAGTGAAGCGTATGAAGAAACTCCATTCCGATGGACTTCTTGAATCACTTGATTTTGAATCACTTGAAAGATGCGAAGCATGTCTGATGGGAAAAATGACTAAGACTCCATTTTACGGTATGATGGAGCGAGCTACGACTTATTGGAAATCATACATACCGATGTGTGTGGTCCAATGAGTGTAGCATCGTGAGTGGTTATCGTTATGTTCTTACCTTCATGGATGACTTGAGTAGATATGGGTATATCTATTTCATGAAACATAAATCCAAACTTTCGAGAAGTTTAAGGAGTTTCAAAGTGAGGTGGAGAATCAACGTAACAAGAAGATTAAATTTCTACGCTCGATCGTGGAGGTGAATATCTAAGTTACGAGTTTGGCGAGCATTTAAAGAAGTGCGAATACTTTCACAATTGACACCGCCGGAACACCACACAGTAATGGTGTGTCCGAACGTCGAATCGAACTCTCTTAGATATGGTTCATTCTATGATGTCACTTATGATTTACCGCTATCATTTTGGGGTTATGCATTAGAAACAGCGTGCTCACTTTAAATAGGGCACCGTCTAAATTCGCTGAAACGACACCGTATGAATTATGGTTTGGGAAGAAACCTAAATTGTCGCTCCTTAAAGTTTGGGGATGAAGCCTATGTAAAGAAGTTACAGCGGACAAGCTTGAACCCAAAGCGGAGAAATGCGTCTTCATAGGATACCCGAAGGAAACTATTGGGTATACCTTCTATCATAGATCCGAAGGCAAAATCTTCGTTGCAAAGAATGTATCCTTTCTAGAGAAGGAATTTCTCTCGAAAGAAGTGACTGGAAGGAAAGTAGAACTCGACGAGGTTGTCGAACCTTCTCTCGAAATTGCGAGTAGCGCAAAGACCGAAGAAGTTCCTGTGGTGCCCGCACCAATTAGAGAGGAAGCTAATGATGATGATCATGAAACTTGGTTGAAGTTACCAGAGCCTCGGAGGTCAACGAGAACTCGCATCACTCCATTGGTATGATTCCGTTATGAATGTCATGTTGGTGGACAACACCGATGACCCCGAGACATATGAGGAAGCGATGATGAGCTCAGATTCCAATAAATGGCAAGAAGCCATGAAATCCGAGATTGGATCCATGTACGAAAACCAAGTATGGACTTTGGTGGACTTACCGGATGGCCGAAAGGCTGTCGAGAACAAATGGATTTTCAAGAAGAAAACAGATGTCGATGGTAATGTTATCGTTTATAAAGCTCGACTTGTCGCAAAAGGGTTTCGACAAATTCAAGGAGTTGACTACGATGAGACTTTCTCACCAAGAGCAAAGCTAAAGTCTGTGAGGATTATGTTAGCAATCGCATATTATGATTATGAGATATGGCGATGGATGTCAAAACAAGATTCCTCAATGGAGATATTGATGAAGAGTTGTATATGATGCAACCCAAAGGTTTTGTCGATCCTAAAGATGCTAACAAGGTATGCAAACTTCAACGGTCCATTTATGGATTGAAGCAAGCATCCCGGTTGGAATCGACGCTTTTGATAAGGTGATCAAAAGTTTTGGTTTTATACAAACTTATGGAGAAGCTTGTATTTACAAGAAAGTGAGTGGAGCTCAGAGCATTCTTAATACTATATGTGGATGACATATTGTTGATTGGGAATGATGTAGACCTTCTTAATAGTGTCAAGGAATATTTGAATAATAGTTTTTCAATGAAGGATCTTGGCGAGCAGCTTACATATTAGGCATAAAGATTTATAGAGATAGATCGAACGCCAAATATCATTGTCACAGAGTACATATTTGGACAAAGTTCTAAAGAGGTTTGGAATGGAAGAAAGCAAGAAAGGGTTCTTGCCCATGTTGCTCAATCGACCTTGAGTAAAACTCAAAGTCCAACATCGCGTAAGATAGAGAAAGGATGAGTAAGACTCCCTATGCCTCAGCCATAGGATCTCTAATGTATGCCATGCTATGTACTAGACCCGACATTGCATATGCCGTTAGTTTAACTAGCCGATATCAAAGTGATCCAGGAGGGGATCATTGGACATGGGTCAGAAACATCCTTAAGTACTTGAGAAGAACTAAGGATATGGTTCTTTCTTATGGAGGTGATGAACATTTCGTTGTTAATGGTTACACCGATGCTAGTTGGAACACCGATCCGATGATTCTAAATCACAACTGGGTATGTATTTATTTTGAATGGTGCAGCTTATTTGGAGGAGTGCAAAGCAAAGCGTTGTGGCGAGATCTTCAACTGAATCGGAATACATGGTCGCCGGAGGCTTCACAAGAAGCGATATGGATGAAAGAGTTCATTAGAGCTGGGTGTGGTTCCAAGTGCTACTGGACCCAATGTCTATCTCATTGATAACATGGGCGCCATAGCCAATGCGCAAGAACCAAGGTCACACAAGAAGCTGAAGCATATCAAGCCGCGTTTTCACGCTATTCGAGAACATATCCAGGATGGGGATATAAAGATTTGCAAAGTACACACAAAACTGAATGTGGCGGATTCGTTGACTAAACCTCTCCCGAGGGCAAAACATGACCAACACCAAACTGCCATGGGTGTTCGGTATATTACCATGTAATCTAGATTAGATGACTCTAGTGCAAGTGGGAGACTGTTGGAGATATGCCCTAGAGGCAATAATAAATATAGTTATTATTATATCTTTGTGTTTATGATAAATGTTTATATTCATGCTATAATAGTATTAACAATGAAACATTAATACTTGTGTGAATTGTAAACTTAAATTGAAGTCCCTAGTATAGCCTCTATACTTCACTAGCTTGTTGGTTGATTAAATGATTGTGGTTTCCATATCATGAACATTGAGATGTTATCAACAACAAGATCATATCGTTAGGAGAATGATATGGTGGACATACTCCTATTGATAAGCGTAGCATAAAGATCAAGTCATTTCAATAGTTCAATTGCTATATGCTTTCTGATACATAGTAACCTAATTCCTTCGACCATGAGATCATGCATATCACCTTTACCGGATGGATGCTTTGATGACATCAAACACCACACCGTAACTGGGTGGCTATAAAGGTGGCATTAAGTGTTCAGAAAGTATTGGTTGAAACACATGGATCAAGAGTGGGATTTGTCCATCCACATGACGGATAGATATACTCTGGGCCCTCTCGGTGGAATGTCATCCAATTAGCTTGCAAGCATGTGACTTGGTCACAAGGGATCACATATCACGGGAACGAGAAAAGAGTACTTATCGGTAACGAGGTTGAACTAGGTATGCAGAGATACCGACGATCATAACCTCGGATAAGTAAACTATCGTGAGACAAAGGGAAATTGGTATCGTATGTAAGTGGTTCATTCGATCGCAGTAATCGAGAAATATGTGGAGCCATATGAACTTCCAGATTCTCTATTGGTTATTGTTCAAGAAGTGTCTCGATCATGTCCGCATAATTCACGAACCGTAGGAGACACACTTAAGGATTCGACGTTGTTTTGAGTAGTTATGGTATTATGAGAAAGAGACCGAATGTTGTTCGGAGTCTCGGATGGGATCCGGATATCACGAGGTGATCCGGAATGGTCCGGAGAATAAGATTCATATAAGGAAAGTCCTGCCGAGTTCGGAATGATTCCGTGTTTTCATCGAATGTTCTAGAAGGTTCGGATTGTCCGCACTCCGGGGAGGGTACATGAGTGTGTCATTGAATGATTGCATCATGTACTAAGTGTTCTTGCTGTTCCAAAAACATGAAAGTCAAATTGCCGTTTGAAAGTCAAACGCTAAAACAGAAACTGTGGGAAACAAGCAAGAGGAGTTGGAACCAACCGAGGAGGAGTTGGACTCCTCGGTGCCGGCCAGCCCTAGGACGAGTTGGGGAGGGACTCCTCCTCCCTGGCCAAGGCCCTTCCACCTATATAAGGAGGGCAGGGCTCCTCCTAGAGACACACAAGTTTCCACCTCTAATCTCGTGTTTAGAGCCGCTTTGGTTTAGAGCTTCTAATTGCTTTAGCCTCGGTTTAGAGCCTTCTAATTGGTGTGTCTAATCTCTAGACCACTAATAGCCCTCTCTCATAATCCACCATACTCGCTCCGCTTGGCGAAGCTCATGGATCTCCTCTCTACTTCGGTACCACGCCGTTGCCTAGGAATCGCGAGGAGAGTGCTACAACCTCCGCCGCTGGAACAAGGAGAGGAAGGTCTTCCGAAAATCGAACGTGTGACCGACGGAAGCGCTCTTAGGAATGCAGCCGGAAGGATCGTCCACACGATCTTGAGATCGGAAAGAGTACGACTACATCACCCACGAGAATCCGCTCTCGTTAAACACTTTGGAATCTTCGAGGGTAAGTTATTCCATCGACTCGTTGCTACAATCTAGTAGATAGATCTTGGATTGTTTGTTTGTATGCGATAGAAAATTTTTGTTTTCCATGCTACGAACCCCTACAGAGTGCTGGCCGCGCACCCGGAAGATGAATAACGACAAAGTATTTCTTCGAGTCCTACGTCGAGTCTGCGACTCCACTACGGACTCGGGGGCTACTCCCATAGGGAGGATGGATTTAATCATCCGAAATTTTTTGAGTCCTGCGGACCTAACAACCGAATAAATGCTTGAACTAAAGTCTCCGCCGAGTTCACGACTCGGCAGCGCACACTGGCTACTCCCATAGGGAGCGCTGGTCGCGCGCCCTATGAAATCTTCGACTGCGATCTTTCGGATCAGCACGCAAAAACTCTTCGGCAACTCTGCCCCAACAAAACGCTGAGTGAGTGATGGGGATATGCCTACCGGGGTATACCCAGCAGGACGTTTCCGACTGGCCCAAGAACTGGCGAGTGGGCCTGCAAGACGGCGACTGGATTGAAGCCCAGCGAGGAACCAAGCGATCGAAGTCAAGGCCCAGGCAGTAGATAGGCCCACGATTAGGTTAAACGAAGCTTTAACTGAATTGGTTGAGATATGTAAACCCTAGGGAGGTGAGCCTATATAAACCTCCTCTAGGGCGCAGTAGAGATACGTTCCATCATACACCAAGCGACCGCCGCCTAGCCCGAGCTCGCCCATTGTACCACCTTCATAATACAATCTAGCAGGAGTAGGTCTTTACCCTCCGGGGCCGAACCTGGGAAAAACCCTGTGTCTTTGCCCTCATCTCGCACCGCAGATGGCTGGCCGCCCTTGCCCCTCGTTCTACTACTCGCTGCCGATTGCAACATCTGCTGTGACCATTCCCACGACAGTGGCGCCCACCGTGGGGCCTGGCCGGTCTGGCCGGTGTTCTGCGGCGAGATCCAATCTGCCCATCAACAAGACGGTCGCCACCGGCCGCATGATAGCAATCGGCGAGATGCTCCAAATCTTGCCGAGCGGCTACGTCCCGGCGGCGCGACCCGTCACGCACAGCGTGATCCTGCCGATCGGCACGATCAGCCTCTTCGTCGGCCACAACGACGTCATCGTCTCAGAGGATTCGGCTCGCATCCGCGAGTCGCCGCCACGCGATCGGCTCTCCGAGAGCTAGATCCGCACGATCTATCGCCTCGCCTCCGAGTACAATTCGGCCCACAGCAACATTGCCGAAAACTCAGTGGCCGCAGAAGACGCGGCCCTCAACGACGACGCCGACTCGGCGACCCCGGCGTCGCTTGCCGGGTCCATCACCGCGGCTTCACCCGCGGGCTCCATCACCCAGGTCTCCAACGTGGGAGACTTCGAGGACCCCTCCATCCTCGGGATCTTCGAGTTCGACTCCGGGTCTGAGAACTCCGCCGACCTCCGCGACGGAACCGGTCGCCACGCCGCAACCTACATGGCGACCGGCACCGATCCGCCGGAGGATCCATTCTCCACCCCAATCCCTCCTAACTCCACGGCGACGGAGGTCGAGGAACTCCGCCTGAAACTGGCGGAGGCGGTGCGCAAGGAACAAGCCGAGCGTGAAAAATTTCGCCTCGAGCAGGTGACGGCGCAGGAACTATCGCGCTACCACCAACAGCGGATCAGGTCGCGCCTGAACCCCACCGTCCAGGGGCGCGCCCTGAACTTCAACGACGAAAACGACCCGACCCGCGTGGCCGAGCGCGCGATCTGCGAAAATGCGCCACCAGGAGGAAGCGCCCGACCCCCGCCAGGACCAACGGCGATGGGTGCCCCACCACCACCCAACCGCACACCTCCCAGGGACCAGCCGCGGATAGTAGTCTCCTCACGGGAGAGAGACGCAAACGGCCTCCCACTGTTCTCCACCCCGATGCACAACCTCGTGGCGGGCCGAGCAGCAGCTGACAACATCACGACAACGGGCGACGGCGCCCTACAGATCCAATACGCCGTGGCCCCGCCGCAAGGCCGCCGAGCAACGCAACGCGCCGACTCGCAGGTCGAGTATATTCGCTCGTCGAAGCGTAGCGGCCTCAGCGGCGCCCAGCGGCAAACACCCTCAACTGCCCGCCACCGAGCCACCGCAGCTCAACACCGACCGCGAACGCTGCACTTCCACCAACGACCTGTGCCAGCGACCAACTTCGTCGCCACCAACGGGCAACCAATCGACGCCCGCACCCACATCATCAACAACCAAAGCTGGCGCGCACGCCAGCCCGACGACCTGCGACACACCCTAACCAATCGCCGTGACGGCGAGCCCATGGGGCGCCAAGTCGACTCGGCCCCAAGTGCTTCGGACCAATGATCCGAGGCGAGAAGTACCCGCCAAACTTCAAGGCGCCGAAGGAGATAGAAAAGTACGACCCCTCGTACGACCCCGCCGTCTGGCTCGACACATACCTCATGGAAATGGGGATCGCGGGCCACACCGACCTGCTAGCCGCCCGTTACCTCCCCCTGATGATGGAAGGACGCAGGCGGGATCGACACCCTTCCTCAGGACAGTATCGATTCCTGGGAGGAGATGCGTGACGCTTTCGTCAGGCACTTCGAGTGCTCCTACACCCGCGCCACCACCATCGAGGACCTGGAGCGATGCGTCCAGGGACCCTGCGAGTCGACCCACAACTGGGTCCAACGGTGGCAAGAACTCTGGTACAACGCGGTCGGCATCCACCCGGACACCGCGATCCATTGCTTCAAGACCTCGTGCCGCTACGAGCCCCTGGTCGCCAAGCTCAAGCGACACTCTCGCACACTCGACAACATCCCCGACATCCTCGAGATCGCCAAACGGTATGCGGAGGAAGATCCAAACCAGGAAACTGACGACGAGTCGGGAGGTCAACTCCGCACGGGCGGCAACGACAGCGGACGACGGTCCGACCTACGCTACAGCAACACTCGCCTCACCGGCAAGCGCCGCAGTGACGGGCGTGTCGACTTCGTCGCCAACGCCGGGCACGCGCAACGCGAGCCCAAGAGCTTCCACCGCGACGGAGGACAACTCCACGACGGCGGCAACAACAAGGCCAAGCCAATGTTCGACCCCGCGGCTCTCCTTAACCAACCATGTGGGTTTCATAGCAGGGAAGGGAAGCCCGCAACGCACACCACTGCCGACTGCCACACCCCCAGGGAGATCGAGAGGCACGACGAGCACGGGAGGACCCCGACAACGACCCGCCAAACGGCGGAAAATTCGGCAAAGTGGCCGGCTCGCTCCACACGTTCACGGGCTTCAACACGAAGCGCGAGAAGAAGGTCATCGCCCGCGCCGTCGCCGTCAACGCGGTGGCCCAGGTGGACGTTCCCCAGTTCCTTAACTGGTCGGAGCAGCCCATCACCGGTCGACAAGACCACTCGCCACGCGCCAGTACCCAGGCCGAGTCGCCCTGGTGGTCAAGCCTAAGGTCGGCGACTACTGGCTCCCCAAGACATTGATGGACGGCGGCAGCTCCATCAACATCCTGTACCTGGACACCTTCAGGCGGCTGCGGCTCCCGCAGTCGATGATCGAGACGACCCACACCACGTTCCACGGCATCGTCCCCGGTCGGAAGGCATACCCGATCGATAAGGTCACGCTGCCAGTCACCTTCGGCACATCAGCAAACTTCCGCACCGAGCGGATCGTCTTCGAGCTTGTGCCCTTCGACAACCCCTACCATTGCCTCCTGGGGCGCCAGGCGTTCGCCAAATTCATGGCAGCGCCCCACTACGCGTACAACGCGATGAAGCTCCCCGGGCCGTGCGGCGTCATCACCATCAACGGCGACCCCGACATGGCCGCCGAGTGCGAGGCCAAAGGAGCCAAGCTCGCTGACGCCGTCATCGCGGCGGAGACCAACCACGCCGATGAGCTCGCCAAGTACGCGAGCGGGGTCAACAACGACGACCCCACCATACTCAAGAAGCCCAACTCGGAGGGCACAAACACCTCAACCTTCGAGGCCACGATGCACACCCGCACCGTCGAGCTGGTTCCAGGCGACTCCAGCCAGACGGTGACGATCGGGACGGGCATGAGCCCAGCATAGGACGGGCATGAGCCCAGCATAGGAAGCCCTCTGACATGCCCGGTGTCCCTAGGGAGCTCGCTGAGCACAAGCTAAACGCCGACCCCAAAGTGCGACCCGTAAAACAGTCGCTGCGGCCCTTCAATGAAGAGCGCCGCCGAGCAATCGCCGAGGAGGTGCAGCGTCTACTCGCTGCAGGCTTCATCCGGCCAATCAAATACTCCAAGTGGCTGGCAAACCCAGTTCTGGTCGAGAAAAAGAACGAGACCTGGAGAATGTGTATCGACTACACGAACTTGAATAGCTCCTGCCCAAAGGAGCAGTTCGTCCTCCCGCGGATCGACCAGATAATCGATTCAACCGTGGGCTCGGAGTCGCTCTGTTTCCTCGACGCCTACTCCGGGTACAACCAGATCAAAATGGCCGTCGAGGACGAGGAGAAGACGACGTTCATCACGCCATTCGGGGCCTTCTGCTACACCGCCATGACCTTCGGCCTCAATAACGCCGGGGCAACCTACCAGTGGTGCATGCAAGAATGCCTCGCGAGCCAAATTGGCCGCAACATCCACGTCTACATCGACGACGTGGTCGTAAAATCCGCTCGCCAGGGCGACCTACTCGCTGACCTGGCGGAAACATTCGTCAACTTGCGAAAATACAAGATAAAACTCAACCCAGGCAAATGCACCTTCGGTGTACCAGCAGGACAACTACTGGGGTACGTCGTCTCCAAACGAGGGATCAAGGCGAACCCCACGAAGATCGACACGATCGCCCGGCTCGGCAAACCCGAGTGCCTGCGCGACGTCCAGAAGCTGGCCGAGCGAGTAGCGGCTCTCAGTCGCTTCATCCCTCGCCTAGGCGAAAAGGCGATGCCCCTATACCGCCTGATGCGCAAGAACCCCACCTTCCAGTGGGACAAGGAGGCGGACGACGCGCTCCGCGATCTCAAAAAGGTGCTACTCGGCGCACCGCTACTCGCCGCCCCCGCCGACAAAGAACCCATGCTGGTTTACGTCGCGGCTTTCGAGCGCGTCGTCAGCGCCGTGATGGTCGTCGAGCGACCAGAGGAAGGAAAGGAGCGCCCAGTACAGCGACCGCTGTACTACATCAGCGAGGTCCTCACCGAGTCGCGCCAGCGGTACCCCCAGTACCAAAAGCTGGTATACGCGGTGTTCAGAGCTCAACGGCGACTGCCGCACTACTTCCAGGAGCACCCGATCACGGTCGTCTCCTCGACACCATTGCAAGACATCATCCGCAACTGCGAGGCGACCGGGCGGGTCGCCAAGTGGGCCTTCGAGATCGGCGTCCACAACATCAAATACGAGCCGCGAAAAGCGATTAAGTCACAGGCCCTAGTGGACTTCATCGCCGACTCGGAAGAGGCCCAGCAGCCAGAGAAGCTGCCATACCTCCATTACTGGAGCCTGCACTTCGACAGCTCCAAGAACGCGGACGGCGTAGGCGCGGGGATCGTGCTAACTTCATCAAAGGGCGACAAGCTACGCTACATCCTCTGCCTCGACTTCACACCCTGCACCAACAACATGGCCGAGTACGAGGCCCTACTCCACGGCATGCGAGCTGCCAAGGAGATGAATGTCAACCGCCTACGCTGCTACGGAGATTCCGACCTAGTCGTGGGGCAAGTCGCTGGCACCTGCGATGCCGTCTCCCCCACCATGGCGGCGTACCGCCAAGCAGTGGACAAGTTGGGCGGAGACTTCACCGGCTACTCTGTCGAGTAGATCGACAGGCGGAAGAACGAGGAGGCCGACACACTCTCTCGCATCGGGTCGACTCGACTCGCACCACCCGCCGACGTCTTCCTCGACACGATCACCAAGCCATCAGTCTCTCCCCCGAGGGAGATCGACATCGGAGTCCCGCTCCAACAAGAGGCAACCCTGGTCGCACTCGTCAATGAGCCAGACGATTGGACTAAGCCCTACATCGCCTACCTGGAAGCCGGCACCTTGTCGGCAGACGAGACGGAAGCTCGGATGATCGCTCGCCGATGCAAGTCCTTCGCCATCATCGACGACGAGCTCCACAAGCGCAGTGTCACCGGCGTGTTCCAACGCTGCGTCCAACCCGTCGAAGGACGCAAGATCCTCCACGACATCCACTCCGGTGACTGCGGCCACCACGTTGGCGCCCGCTCTCTTGTCGCCAAGGCTATGCGACACGGCTTCTATTGGCCCACTGCACACGCCGATGCTGTCGACATTGTCCAGCGGTGCGCCGGTGCCGGCACGCCAACCAGACGACGCGTCGAGCTCGGCCAAAACAATCCCCATCACCGCCATTCGTGGTGGGCATGGACATGGTAGGACCCTTCAAGAAGGCTCCCTCCGGCTACACCCACCTCCTGGTTGCGGTCGACAAATTCACAAAGTGGGTGGAAGCCAAGCCAGTTCGGAAATGCGACGGGAAGACCGCCACCAAATTCCTACGCGAGCTCATATATCGCTACGGGTTCCCAAACAGCATCATCACGGACAACGGCACCAACTTCGCCAAAGGAGCCATGGCCGAATTCTGCGACGAGCACCACATTCGGCTCGACCTCGCGTCAGTCGCCCACCCGGAATCTAACAGCCAGGCGGAACGGGCCAACCAAAGCATCCTCCACGGCCTGAAGCTGCGACTCCAAGTACCACTCGAGCGCACTGCCTGGTGCTGGGTCGAGGAGTTGCCCTCTGTCATCCAGGGGATCCGCACCTCGGTCAACAGGTCGAGAGGGTTCACCCCCTTCTTCATGGTCTATGGCGCCGAGGCAGTCATGCCCACCGACCTCGAGCACGATTCGCCGCGGGTCGTCCACTACACGGAGGCCGCAAACGAGCTCGCCCGCCAAGACGGGGTCGATCAACTCGACGAGGCACGCGACCTCGCTCGGTCACGCACCGCTATCTACCAGCAGGGACTCCGCCGTTACCACATCCGGCGGGTGAAAACTTGCACCTTCCAAGAGGGCGACCTGGTGTTACGCCTCATCCAGGACAAGAAGGGCATGCACAAGCTCTCCCCTCCGTGGGAAGGGCCATTCGCCATCGGGCGAGTACTCGACAACGACGCCTACTACCTCATCGACGTCCGCGGGGACGGCGAACTCGACGTCAAGCGACCATGGAATGTAAACCTCCTACGGAAGTTCTACTCCTAGAACCCCACATATGTATTCTCCAGTCGCTATGAAATAAAAAGAAACGGTTACCGCAAATTGCGCCTACTCTCCATGTCTTGTGCCACTCGGACTCGTAATAACAGGAGTCCGCTAACCGCAGAAGTCAACCTTTGGTACAGCGATCGGCACGGCTAAGTAGTGCGGTGCAAGAGCACTGAGTGACCTCAGGTCTTGCATCGTCCATGAAAAACGCCTACCCGGAGCCCTATTGGAGTCGCCTAGCCCGACTGGTTCTACGAACCAAGACAACTGCCTTCGCTTCTTACAGCGACCATGGTCCTCCGCATCCTTGACATAGCGACTCGAACGGCTAAGTACCACGCTCGGGGACTGCAGACCAGTTCACCGCGAGCGGTCCGGAAAAACTCCAAGTAGGAGAGCATGCCCAGGACTCACCACGCGACTGACCCCACGGGCCAGGCAGGAGTGATGCGCTCAAACTAACGCGCCAAATCCTCACTCACCCTCGAGTCGCGCCTGGAACAGCCAAGTACCACGCTCGGGGACTCGGCCACCCGACCTCGTTCGCGCAAGGGAAAACGGCAAAGTGCAGAGCGTTCAAGGGAGTCGCCTAGCGACTGGCTCTTCGAGTCTGGGCGAGTCGACCACAATAACAAAACACACAAAATAACAAACATATCATATACGAGGTAAACCCCACAAAAGGGCGGATGCGCTCGGGGACTCGTTCAAACATCAATCACAAACACATGACAAATACCAAAATAGACACGATGTCTCATTCGATAGCATGTTGCATTGTCTCATATTACAAAATATGCCCGCATGGCAGAACTGCTGCTAACGCCACAGGGCAAACTATCCTATTCTGCAGGCTTAGACGACGACTCGCCAACACCTCGGCGATTGCGGATGAACGGCGTGTACGGGTTCGACGGATACGTCGTCAGTTCACCCGCCATCGCCGCGCGGAAGGGTTGCTCGACCTTGAAATCATGATGCGGCGGCTCGGGGTCGCTAGGCACGACGACCGTCTCCTGGTACGGAAGGAGATCGCCCATTGCCCAGACACGCTCCGAGTACGCGCGCGTCCCTGCAACTTGAGGACCTCGAAAGCTCCACCGCGCCGACGGCGGTAGCCACCGTCATCATCGGCGTCGAAGTCCTCGGGAAGTGGGCAAGTCCAAGACTAAGTGCCGCCGCTCACGCCAAACGCCGACCGCGTCATGAACTCAACGACCGCGGGCGCCTTCTCCAAATACTTCCACACCTCAACGAGGTCGCTGGGAATCACTTCCGTGGGTGATATCTCTTGGAGATAGGCACGGATGCACGTCGCCGACAACGTTGCCGAGTCGACAAGCGTGCTTACACATTGACGCGCGTCGAACGAGCTTGCCTCTTCCGCGCTATCGATGATGTGACCTGCGAGTAGAAGACAATAATGAATACGACGGACACCACACAAGGCATAACTACTGGCAGAGGCAGACGCACTTACCAATCAACGGGCGGGCGAGATCCGTGATGAAGCATTGAAGCGAAGTATGGTCGTCCTGAAGCCCAGCAACAAGGGCGTCCGACACTTTGCGATCCTCTTCGGCGGCTGCAATGGCGGCCGTGGCTCACCCATCAGCCGAGCTCGCTTCTTCCTTCGCCTCCCGCAGCTCGCGCTCGAGGTCGGCGATCCGTTGTTCAGCCGAACTCAAAGCCGATTGCGCCGCCGCCAATTCACCCGCGAGGACAAGTCCCTGGCGAGCTTCCTCTGCCTTCACGGCAACCGCCTAAAGCCCTTTGTTCGCCTCCTGGACGATGGCCAGTTCCTTCTCCGCGCGGTGCTTCGCTGCTAAACGGTCAGCCGATTCAAGCTACAGGCCCTGCACATCACCAAAAAGGTTAATCAAAGCAAAATTCCTAAGTGCCCACCCGCTGAAATTCAGCGAGTGCGCACACAGGGACTGGCAATCAAGAAATTCCTAAGTGCCCACCCGCTGAAATTCAGCGAGTGCGCACTCGAGGACTGGCACTCAAGAAATCCCTAAGTGCCCACCCGCTGAAATTCAGCGCGTGCGCACTCGGGGACTGGATGCGGAAAATAAAGATAAGACACTAAAAGAATCAGGCCGCTGCAAAGCACCGACCTGATCCTCGGGACTGGATATACCTGGATGGCTGCACCAAGCATGCCGTGGAGTTGTATCACGTCCATGGACGCGAGGAGAGCCGGCGTATGCCCACGACGTTGGTCGACTTCAGCATCGGCGATCCCATGAGCGTAGCTCGAGGGCGAAGTTCCACTCGCCGCGGCCGCCTTGGTCATGAAGCGCGGGAAGGTGGCGATAGAGGCACCCGCCCCAAAGGAGGTCGGCTCGGCCGTTCCAGGCAAGGGAGCGCCCTCCTTCGTGGACGCGGCCGCCTCCGTTGCGGGTCCAGCCGGTGTGACCGCCGTGTCGTCAGAAATCGTGACGACGGTGTCACCCTTGGCCTTCTTGCCGCCATCCGCAGGGACGACGACTTCGTCCGCATTCCTCTTGCGGGAAGGATCCTCCTCGCTGACGACGGGTGGCACCTTAGCCACGGTCGGGTGGCCCATCCTCTTCACTCCGGTCCTGTACATCGATCATATAAGCAAGATAATTCGAGATGCTATGGAAGACAAAGGAAGGATAGTGTACTCACTTGGCGACTGGAATGAAGCGCAGCCCCGTACGGAGGTGTAACACCCTCAGAATCGGACCTATGCAAGTTTCAGCGATTCCGCCAAACCCGCATAGAAACGATTCAAAGGTGCCCACCAGGCACTTTCGTGCGGGTGGAAAACGAAGTAATAACATTACACAACAGTCCTCGATGGGACCCACAGAACAGATATATATATATACAACACGACTCCAAGAGTCAAGAATACAGATATAATATACAAAGATCCAAATCACCTTGAAAAGATGGAGCTTCCGACTACGGACAAGATGCAAATGGGGCTAAGAGCCCTGAAGAATAACCAATGGCGTCCATAACCCTGCCCAGGCCAAGACGGAAGGGTAACCCTGCTAACGACGTCGATCTCAAAACCTGCTTAAACAAAAGGGGTGCCGACAAAGGGCAAATGAAAAAGAGGAGCGCCAAGATCGAGGCCAAGACACGAGGCTAGAATTGCGTCCTCGCCTACATAGGTATGGTGGATCAAGCGGCAGCATGCACTAAACCACCTATAGAGACTCGATACAACTGGCGGCTACCAGAGAGGGGTAAGAAAGACCTATTCGGAGATAACCTGATACTACCATCAAACAAACCCATCCTGGTGTTTCCCCCTCGAGACCGATCAAGGAAGTCAACCGAGGAACTCACACAGTTGGCAGTTTTATTTATTCAGTTATCGTTGCAGCAATTACTAATCAGGTATAGATAATCATCCTGATAAAATAAGCAGTGGGCACTTTTAGTTAACCATTCCGTTATAGTTGCAACAATTACTAATCAGATACAGATAGCATGAGATAAACCCAAAACCCAGCAGTTGTTGGTACTTTTATTTAGCCATTCCGTTATAGTTGCAATACTTACTAGTTAGGTACAATGGTCGCAAGCGACAACTCAAGCAAGCAATTGTTGGCAGTTTTATTTAGCCATTCCATTATAGTGAAGCTGATTACTAGTCATTATAGAGTCAAATTTATAGCACTACTTTAGTTATGCTTGTCTATGATCGAGATACTGTGCTCCAAGTCGTCCATAAATGCGGACACGGCTTCCAGAAAGTTTTACCCGGCCGGGGTGCACCAAGAGCAACACACGCTCGATCAACCTCGGAAAAACCAAATCAAAACCCAACGAGGCCTTCACGACAAAGAAATCACAGGATTCAGAAATATTTCAGGGGGCCACCCCATTGAGTAGACCAAGAACGGTTAGGTGACCGAGACGGACTCAAGGTTTGCGCCAATGGTCAGAAATGACCGGGAACCCAAAGTGTGGCTGGTTTGTCGATACCGAAAACATTCCGCTTCCCTAAACAAGACAAAGGTGCTCCTCTCACAATCGTGAATACAGTAGTAGCATGGCATAAGTACAGATAGTAAATAAAACCTCAAACTAGTTTGTGGCCCCAAGAAATAAGAATGAATCATGCTCGCCTGGGGTCCCATAATCCTCCGGATGTGGATAGCGATAAATCAAGGAACAGTATCAAGTACTGGGTCCCACGGACACAAGTGGGCTCGGAAACCAAATATTATCTATCACCCACCGATGCCTCTCGCTTACTTACTTCAATTTTAGTTGTTAAACAAGAATTAAAGTGAACGATAAGTAAAACCATGATCATCTCCAACGCCAACATGCGGCAATACACCAACAATCGTGGCACTTGACGACGCAACAACACTTGAGCAAGCGATTACTACGACGCAAGTCCAACTATCTACCAAACAACAGGTAATAGGAGGTGTCCAAGGCAATATACGGCTGCAAAGGATATCACGGGTACGAAAACTAGAGCAACGCAACACAGATAGCAATAGATCAACAGGAGGGAATAAATACTATAAAAGTAAGATAGGTAGAAAGGGGGAGATGCTCGCCTGAAAAACATTGCCGAAGGGTTCATCCGAAGATCGGGGCGAAGCTCACATCAACTCAACGGCCTTATCCGCGAAGAAGCAAAACACTAGAATAAACACCGGATGCACTATTTAATACTACGACAGAAAATCGACATGATGAATGTATGATGTATGGCATGGCAAAGATGCGATGCAATTAGGTCATATTAAGCGGAACCGGGGTTCCGACAATTAATTAAACGGTTCAAGTTATTTAGCTACCCCGCAATTAAATGTTGTCTTAACATGGCAGAAGATAGCACCGGGTTCGCTACAAAAATTTAAATAAGGCCAATATGAGACTAGATTTGGCCGCATATGGGCCCCATATTTAATTATGAGGTGAATTGGCGTAAGGCCCCCAAACCACACAAGATGCATGCGAGATGAACAAATAAATATGCAAGAATTTATATAGTTGACCATTTATAAAATAGGGTTCTCGGATAAGAGGTCACACATTAGGGTCTCGACGGTCTTGGTGTTCCGGGGGTTCGGGATCGGTCTCAGGGTCCAGGGTTCGACGGGTCGGTCTCGGCGGAAACGATCTCGAACAACGGGGCAGATCTTGTCGCATCCGCGATGTTCGGGCCATGTTGTCGGTCTTGTCGTTCGGAATGAAGTACTTGGCGTTTCGCGGCGAAGTGCTTGACGTAATGTGGTTTCATGTCGATGGTCTTGGTGTCCTCGATGGAGAACTCGGTGTTCCGTGTCGAGGTTCCTGGCGGTTATCGGGTTCGGGTTCGGGTACCGAGGAGATCTTATGCGTCCGGTTCGGCCTCTTGATCCGAGAAGGAGAACTTGGCGATTCCGAGGGCCTTGGCGTCCGACGGGGTTCGGGCGTGCCGGGATCGGTCTTCGGATCGGGGCATCGGGCTTCGGTTTTTCCGTGTAGAAGATCTTCGGTGACTTACTTGTCTGATTTGTAGATTTGTACACCCCCATGTCTTAATCATCTCGCCGGGAGATTTTAGCCGAGATCACATCATCACGCCACACCATCTTGTCAACCATCGCGGCGGCACTCATCGACCAACGCTGAAGGAAAAACATGCACGAGCCTTTCATGACGATGGTCTCGATCCGAGCTCACCGGTGCGGTTCATCGGCAGCGCCACGGACTCGGTCGACGATCTTGGCCTCAGATAGGCGACAGAGCCCGCCGCCCTGCATCGGGCGGCTCTCGGCCGAGTCCGTGGACGCCCGATGGCGGTTTCCGTGAGTCCGCACCGCAGGATCTCCACCTGCGGGTACTTCTCCCCGAACCTTCGATGAGCTCCTTGTTGAGCGGGAGCCGCCGGAGAGCACCTTTCGGAGGTTTCCCCGGGAGCGGCTTGCACGCGACCATGGCGACGATGGGTGGCACGAGCGGGTAGGTGACCCGTGGCGCTGATGCAGCGCAAGATCTCGCAGCTCGAACTTGGAGAGCACGACGACGGCGCTGGCGCCGAGCAGGCCCGTGGCAAAGGCGACGAGGGCGGGTAGCGGTCTCCGCGAGCGGGCGGGGAGAGGTTGAGGAGGCGGCGCGGTGGGACCTGCGGCTCAACAGCCGGGGCGGCCGAGGAGGAAGGGGAGGTGCTGGAGACGACGAGGAGGAAGGCGGCGGGTCGACGGAGTTCGGGGCGAGGCGGAGCTTCACGGGTGGAGAGGAGGCCGGGAGGAGGAGCGAGGCGGCGCCGACGAGGGGTGAGGGCGGCGAGCTCGAGGCGAGGAGGCGGGCGGGCGGCGCTGGGGAAGGGACGATGGAGGCGGTGAGTGCGGTGGGTAGGGGAGGAGCGGAGGGAGAAGCCAGGGGGCGCAGAACGGCGGTGAGGGTGGAGGCGGCGTCGGGGCGAGGGGGCTACACGCGGTGAGGGCGTGAGGACGAAGGAGGGTGCGGGAGAGACGGGTAGGGAGAGAGCGGTGGTGGGGTGGGTCGCGCGGTAGGTGGGGCCCAGGGCGGGTGAGTGGGAGTGCGGTCCTGGGTGGGTCGGGTGTGTGAGCTGAGAGAGGGGTGGGGCCAGGGTGTCGGTGGGAGGGTGAGAAATAGGGTTAGGTGGGACTGGGGTGAGAAAAGAGAGAGAGAGAGGGGATGGGGATTGATGAGGTGGCAGGTGGGTAGGAATTGGGTGAGAGGGTGAGGTGGCGGGCCGTGAGAGGTGGGTAGGATAGATCTGGGTGTAAATAGGATTTAGATTTAGGCTGATTAGAATGTGTGTTTGTTTGGTGTTGTTTATTTTAAAACAGGGTCACTTTGCAATTAGTTTTTAGGGAAATAAAATATCCGATACACTCGGGGTTTTGCATTTGAATAAAGAGAGGGACGTTTGTAAAAATGAAAAAGGGTTTTTATTAAAATAGTTTTAGACTAATATATACATGTTGATGACGATGCTCAAATGCAAGGTGGCGTGATGGCATGAGCATGCGGTCATGATGATGCAATGCACAAAAACAACGCGATTTTCTAGTAGTGGTTTTTGCGGGATGCCACAATTCGACACCACTAACAATGGATCTCGCCCTCGAGATCCGCCTCATGGTACCGGAAGGAAGGTCGGCGGTCTGAATCTTCTCGCATCGTGTAGATCCTCGCGACACCACTATCAAGAGGTCGTTGTCCGTGATCATCGAGGGGAACACTCCGGAAACAAAAGGTCGAAGGTAGAGGTATCAACAAATAAAGCCACCTCTAACTCTGACAGGAAGAGAGAACCTATGCATTCTTATCCACTTCAATGTACAAAAGCGAATAGAAGGGGTAGTCGGCATGGGGGCCAATCCATCACGCACCCAAACTATTACTCTGCACAATCAGTGGAAAAGGGTGCAACCATTCTCGGAATCAGACTGAAGATCTCGACAAGCGGGGTTCGGAAACAAAGGAGTGATGCTCAGACTCGGATCTGGCGAGGTGATGTCGCCGTCGGAAAAACACCGGAAGGCACAAACAAAGAACAAAGAATGGTACCAGATAAAGGATCACTCGATAGCATGAAGTCCGATGGTAGAACACCGTTAACAAAGGAGGAAGCGAAACTCAAGGTACGACGGAACCCAACCACGTGAAACTGGACTCAAGAAAGAGAAGGAGCGGATTCAAAACACGAGAGGTAAGAGGAGAATAGCAGGGGTAAGGAATAAAATCAGATCTAATCGTAACTATCCAATCAATTTTCAAAATAGTTTGGACACTCTACTTGGCCGTTAGCTAGGGTATCCTACAGTCTGGACTTGTGGGTATCGCAATCGCCGAGCTCGATACCACTCAGAACACCCTCGGACCTATGCAAGTTTCAGCGATTCCGCCAAACCCGCATAGAAACGATTCAAAGGTGCTCACCAGCACTTTCGTGCGGGTGGAAAACGAAGTAATAACATTACACAACAGTCCTCGATGGGACCCACAGGACAGATATATATACAGCACGACTCCAAGAGTCAAGAATACAGATATAATATACAAAGATTCAAATCACCTTGAAAGCGATACAGCGTCCGACTACGGACAAGATGCAAATGGGGCTAAGAGCCCAAGAATAACCAATGGCGCCCATAACCCTGCCCAGTGCCAAGCCGGAAGGGTAACCCCGCTAACGACGCCGATCTCAAAACCCGCTTAAACAAAAGGGTGCCGACAAAGGGCAAAGGAAAAGAGGAGCGCAAGATCTTGAGGCCAAGACAGCGAGGCTAGAATTCGGCCCTCGCCACATAGGTATGGTGGATCAAGCGGCGGCAAAGATGCACTAAACCACCTATAGAGACTCGATACAACTGGCGGCTACCAGAGAGGGGTAAGAAAGACCTATTCGGATATAACCTGATACTACCATCAAACAAACCCATCCTGGTGTTTCCCCCTCGATACCGATCAAGGAAGTCAACCGAGGAACTCACACAGTTGGCAGTTTTATTTATTCAGTTATCGTTGCAGCAATTACTAATCAGGTATAGATAATCATCCTGATAAAATAAGCAGTGGGCACTTTTAGTTAACCATTCCGTTATAGTTGCAACAATTACTAATCAGATACAGATAGCATGAGATAAACCCAAAACCCAGTAGTTGTTGGTACTTTTATTTAGCCATTCCGTTATAGTTGCAATACTTACTAGTCAGGTACAATGGTCGCAAGCGACAACTCAAGCAAGCAATTGTTGGCAGTTTTATTTAGCCATTCCATTATAGTGAAGCTGATTACTAGTCATTATAGAGTCAAATTTATAGCACTACTTTAGTTATGCTTGTCTATGATCGAGATACTGTGCTCCAAGTCGTCCATAACATGACACGGCTTTCGTAAAGTTTTACCCGCCGGGTGCACCAATAGCAACACACGCTCGATCAACCTCGGAAAAACCAAATCAAAACCCAACGAGGCCTTCACGACAAAGCAATCACAGGATTCAGAAATATTTCAGGGGGCCACCCCATTGAGTAGACCCGCAACGAAGTTAGCTGACTCCAAGATGGACTCAAGGTTTGCGTCAATGGCTGTAAACGACTGGGAACCCGAATGTGTGGCTGGGCTTGTCGATACCGCGAAAACATTCCTCTTCCCTAAACAGTACAGTGTGCTCCTCGCACAATCGTAAATATAGTAGTAGCATGGCATAAGTACAGGATAGTAAATAAAACCTCAAACTAGTTTGTGGCCCCAAGAAATAAGAATGAATCATGCTCTGGCTCAGGGGGGTCCCATAATCCTCCCGGATGTGGATAGCGCGATAAATCAAGGAACAGGTATCAAGTACTGGGTCCCACGGACACAAGTGGGCGGTCGGAAACCAAATATTATCTATCACCCACCGATGCCTCTGCTTACTTACTTCAATTTTAGTTGTTAAACAGTAATTAAAGTGAACGATAAGTAAAGCCATGATCATCTCCAACGTCAACATGCGGCAATACACCAACAACTGTGGCACTTGACGGCACGCAACAGCACTTGAGCAAGCGATTACGACACGCAAGTCCAACTATCTACCAAACAACAGGTAATAGGAGGTGTCCAAGGCAATATACGGCTGCAAAGGATATCACGGGTACGAAAACTAGAGCAACGCAACACAGATAGCAATAGATCAACAGGAGGGAATAAATACTATAAAAGTAAGATAGGTAGAAAGGGGGACATGCTCGCCTGAAAAACATTGCCGAAGGGTTCATCCGAAGATCGGGGCGAACCTCACATCAACTCAACGGCCTTATCCGCGAAGAAGCAAAACACTAGAATAAACACCGGATGCACTATTTAATACTACGGCAGAAAATCGGCATGATGCATGTATGATGTATGGCATGGCAAAGATGCGATGCAATTAGGTCATATTAAGCGGAACCGGGGTTCCGACAATTAATTAAACGGTTCAAGTTATTTAGCTACCCCGCAATTAAATGTTGTCTTAACATGGCAGAAGATAGCACCGGGTTCGCTACACAAATTTAAATGAGGCCAATATGAGAGTAGATTTGGCCGCATATGGGCCCCATATTTAATTATGAGGTGAATTGGCGTAAGGCCCCCAAACCACACAAGATGCATGCGAGATGAACAAATAAATATGCAACAATTTATATAGTTGACCATTTATAAAATAGGGTTCTCGGATAAGAGGTCACACATTAGGGTCTCGACGGTCTTGGTGTTCCGGGGGTTCGGGATCGGTCTCAGGGTCCAGTGTTCGACGGGTCGGTCTCGGCGGAAACGTTCTCGAACAACGGGGTAGATCTTGTCGCATCCGCGGTGTTCGGGCCATGTTGTCGGTCTTGTCGTTCGGAATGAAGTACTTGGCGTTTCGCGGCGAAGTGCTTGACGTAATGTGGTTTCATGTCGACGGTCTTGGTGTCCTCGATGGAGAACTCGGTGTTCCGTGTCGAGGTTCCTGGCGTTTATCGGGTTCGGTCTTCGGGGTACCTGAGGAGATCTTGGCGTTCCGCGTCGGTTTCGGTCTTCTGATCCGAGAAGGAGAACTTGGCGATTCCGAGGGTCTTGGCGTCCGACGGGGTTCGGGCGTGCCGGGATCGGTCTTCGGATCGGGGCATCGGGCTTCGGTTTTTCCGTGTAGAAGATCTTCGGTGACTTACTTGTCTGATTTGTAGATTTGTACACCCCCATGTCTTAATCATCTCGCCGGGAGATTTTAGCCGAGATCACATCATCACGCCACACCATCTTGTCAACCATCGTGCGGCACCTTACTGACCAACGCCCTGAAGGAAAAACATGCACAGCAGCCTTTCATGACGTATGGTCCCCTGATCCAGAGCTCACCGGTGCGGTTCACCGGCAGCGCCTCGCCGGACTCCGGGTCGACGATCTTGGCCTCATTATTGGGCGACAGGAGCCCGGCCGTCTGCATCGGGCGGCTCTCCCGGCCGAGTCCGTGGATGCGCCGATGGCGTGTTCTCCGTGAGTCCGCACCCTGCAGATCTCCACCGCGGTACTTCTCCCAACCCTTCGATGAGCTCCTTGTCGAGGGCGCCACGGAGAGCACCTTTCGGAGGTTTCAGCGGAGCGCTGGGCACGCGACCATGGCGACGAGGATGGGCGACGAGTGGCGTGTAGGTGACCTCGAGGCGCTGATGCGCCGCAAGATCTCTCGGCAGCTCGAACTTGGAGAGCACGACGACGGTGGCGCCGAACCGAGCAGGCCTGGCAAAGGCGACAGGCATGGGGAGCGGTCTCCGGCGAAGCGGGGAGCGGAGGTTGAGGGAGGCGGCGCGGGATGGGACCTTGCATGGCTGCGGGCCAGTCTGCGGGGCCGGAGGAGGAAGGGAGGTGCCGGAGACGAAGGAGGAAGGCGGACGGGTCGACGGAGTTCGGGGCGAGGGCGAACGGCGAGGCGGAGCTCGCCGGCGGGTGGAGAGGAGGCCGGAGGAGGGGAGCCGGAGGCGGCGGGGCGCGCCGACGAGGGGGGTGAGGGGCAGAGGGCGGCGAGCTCGAGGCGAAGGAGGCGGCGGCGGCGCTCAGGGGGGCGGACGATGGAGGCGGGTGAGTGCGGTGGGTAGGGAGGAGCGGCGCGTCGGGAGGAGAAGCCGGCGAGGGGCGGCGCAGAACGGCGGTGAGGGTGGAGGCGGCGTCGGGGCGAGGGGGCTGCGCGCGGTGAGGGCGTGAGGAGGAAGGAGGGTGCGGGAGAGACGGGTGGGGAGAGAGCGGTGGTGGGGTGGGTCGCGCGGTAGGTGGGGCCCAGGGCGGGTGAGTGGGAGTGGGGGTCCTGGGTGGGTCGGGTGTGTGAGCTGAGAGAGGGGTGGGGCCAGGGTGTCGGTGGGAGGGTGAGAAAGAGGGTTAGGTGGGACTGGGGTGAGAAAAGAGAGAGAGAGGGGATGGGGATTGATGAGGTGGCAGGTGGGTAGGAATTGGGTGAGAGGGTGAGGTGGCGGGCTGTGAGAGGTGGGTAGGATAGATCTGGGTGTAAATAGGATTTAGATTTAGGCTGATTAGAATGTGTGTTTGTTTGGTGTTGTTTATTTTAAAACAGGGTCACTTTGCAATTAGTTTTTAGGGAAATAAAATATCCGATACACTCGGGGTTTTGCATTTGAATAAAGAGAGGAACGTTTGTAAAAATGAAAAAGGGTTTTTATTAAAATAGTTTTAGACTAATATATACATGTTGATGACGATGCTCAAATGCAAGGTGGCGTGATGGCATGAGCATGCGGTCATGATGATGCAATGCACAAAAACAACGCGATTTTCTAGTAGTGGTTTTTGCGGGATGCCACAGGAGGCCGGCTGGCTTCTCTAGTTCGGGGCCCAGTCGGCGGCTGAGCCCCATTTCCAGAACGTCGCGTGCCCAAGACACGGACGGTTTCTTCGTCGTCGAGGCCGCAACCGGAGCCTCTGGAACATCTTCAACAGGAGCTTCCCTGTGAGGCGAAGCCGCTGCGGCCGGAGTGTCCCCCAGCCCAGAGACTGGAGCGAATGGCGGAGGAATCGATGCCAGGGGCACCTCGATGGTGGCCGTCTCCAGCGCGGCTGTCGTTGTCGGTGCCTCGTCCTTGGCCGGACTGGGGGCGTCAGAACTGCTCGCTGAATGTGATGGCGAGGCCGGCCTCGTAGGTTTCATCTTCGTCTTCCTCGGAGGGGCCTTCGCCTCCTTTTCCTTCTTCTTCTTTTTCGATGGAGTAGCCTGGCGGCGCGAGGTGGTTTCTGGAAGCTCGTCGTCGTCGTCATGGCGCTCGAGGATTTTGCTTGCCTCAAGCTCATGTTGACGCCGCACGGGTCTTGCAAAGCAAAGGCGACCTCCTCTTGGACTCATCGTCATTGCCTCGCTACTCCTGGCATCGCTTCAAGGAGGCGACTCGCCCATGTCCTGGACGGACGAGCTCGAGTTCTCGTCGTCCGAAGGCGGGATCCATCCTTCCACCACTTGGAATAGCTGCAATGAACACAAGATAAAATCAGAATTACCGCGACTGCAAAAACTGGGACTGCGAGTGAGGTGAAGCGACATCGCTGGGGGCTGGACGCCAGGTGTAAGGGCGACCAGCTTAGCGCCCGTGTACACCGCCTGGGTGATCTTCTTTAGTGCTGGGATGTAGTCTTACAACTTCCACTCAGCGAGGCAGGCCTTCGTCGGGTCATTCCGGTCGGTGTACTGGTACATGTAGTGCTCGCGTCGGGCCAGTGGGACGAGCCGTCGCCCGAGCCAGCAGTTGTACAAGTTTATTGTTTGGAGGACCCTCTTCTTCAGACCGCGGATGGTCTGGAGCATCTCATCGACGACCATCCGCTGGTCGCTGGGGAGCTTGCCGACTTGGAGTCGGCGCGGATCGGACCGATTGGCGGAGTACCGCGGGATCGCCGTCTCGCCCTCCGGGGTCGCCTCGGCAACGTAGAACCACGACTTTTTCCAGTCGCTCGCCGCCTTGGTGGACAGCATCAGGTCGTAGAATGAAGCCTTTGACTTCAGCTGGAAGGTTAGGCCGCCTGCGGCTAGCATTGGGCCGCTTCGCTGCGGCTGATCCGTCTGTGGAATGATCTTGCCATAGAGGGAAGTAGGGCCGGCAGCAAGTAGCACTCCAGAACGCCACAAAGATGGCGAGCTGCTCGATGTCAGGGGGACCAGATCCGATGGTTGATCTCGTAGGCGCAGGTTACCGGAAGATCAGGGACGTGGGGAACCCTAGCCCCCGTTCAAGATGGCTGGTGAAGCAGATGAATTCCCTCTCTCGCGGATTTGGGGTCGTCTCCCCGGCCGCATGGATGCGCCAACAGCCGGCTCGCAAGATCCCGGCCTCCTCGAAGGAAGCCAGTTGCGCCCTCGTGCACTTAGATCTACCCCAAGGCTCGGTGGAGAGGGCCATGGCGGAGAGATTTGCTGGGGGTCGGGGGATTTCTGGTCGGCTGGGTCGCGATGCGAAGGGATGCGAAAATGCGAGCAGTCGGAGGAAATGGTGAGAAAGTGGTTCTCCGATCACCTGCCATTCCTCTTATATAGCGGTTGTTACCCGCCAAATCAGGGAGCCGTTACTACGCGGTGATTACGCCAAAAGTTACCGTTGGATTACCCCAACGGCTAGTTTGACCACGGTTAACGTTCCAACTTCAGCCACTCGGCTCGCCGACTCGACTCGCCAAAGTTGCGATCAGAACGACTAGTTTCTCCTTTATACAGGAGCCCGCCGACGATTCGACTGGATGTCTACTCTGAAGCCGTATACTCCGACTGCCAGCAGCCACCTACTCCTAATCGAAGGCGGCCTCGGGGACTACTGATGGGGATATGCCTACCGGGGTATACCCAGCAGGACGTTCCGATCGCCCAAGAACCGAGTGTGGGCTGCAAGACGACGATCGGATTGAAGCCCAATGAGGAACCAAGCGATGGAAGCTAAATGCCCAAAGTAGTAGATAGGCCCAGTCGGATTAGGTTAAACGAGTACCGAAGCTTTAACTGAATCGGTTGAGATATGTAAACCCTAGGGGAGGTGAGCCTATATAAACCTCCCCGTAGGGCGAGTAGAGATACGTTCCATCATACACCCAAGCGACTCGCCGCCTAGCCGCCGAGCTCGCCCATTGTACCACCTTCATAATACAATCTAGCAGGAGTAGGTCTTTACCCTCCGGGGGGCCGAACCTGGGTAAAACCCTGTGTCTTTGCCCTCATCTCGCACCGCAGATGGCTGGCCTCCCTTGCCCCTCGTTCTACTACTCGTTGTCGATTGCAGCATCTGCCGTGACCATTCCCACGACAGTGAGTGACAATCTCCTTGGCCACCCGAAGCACCTCCATGGTGACAAATGTTCGGATGTCGCTCATGACGCAAAGATAAGACCCAGATATCATCCGATGGCTCGCAACGTATACATCAAGGCGCTCTGCTAGTATAAATCCATGCCAACAGGCGTGATGAAAAATCCTGATGGACGTGTTGGGTACATCAATTAAAAACACTGGAATTACACTCTTGTAAGTCCTCAGCGGCCTGAGTCGAATTACGCTAGCATATGTTCCAGGTCCGAGTAAAGGGACTCGAACTTGAAGAAGATCGTGTTGTTTCGTCCTAAGACAGTTAACTGACCCTGATCCGCCGGGTGAGTCAGACACACGCATCAACAATCCCTACACACATATATTATTGCACCCGAAAATGGAAGAGTCCTCAGCCGAATCTACGATTCGACTGAACACTTGGGGGCTACTGACATGGTCATACCCTACCGGTACGTGACTTCGGCATACCTGGTCCAGCCCAAGGAAGGACCATAGCAGATACACGCTAGCCCACGACGATTTTCGGGTGGCCAAGGCCCATGACGCCTTCGGATCCTTGGAGAGCAAGACTAGCATAGATAGGAAATTCAAAAGGGTAAAACCCTAGAACTTGTAACCGGCTAGGACTATGCCCGGGACCTGCCTAAGTCTATATAAAGGCCAGGAGGGTACGTTCTAGATCTCTCGACTCATACTTTCGCACACACCTCCACGCCAGATCGAATCTGCGCATCGTGTAAATCTTCGGTTCCGCCGTAATCAAGAGCAGACAAGCAGGAGTAGGGTTTTCCTCCGGGGCTCGAACTGGTAAATCTCGTCCCCAGTTGCTTGTCCGTTAACTGCTACACGATCTCCAAAGATCCCCATCTTCTCCAAAACCCAAGTCCATAACAATGGGCATTGACGAGATTAAACCTCGTCATCAGTCACCTATAAGTTTTTGTCATTGTAAGTACATGTGTATCATAGAGAACCGCCAACGGGGTACCCCTTGCACATGGTACATGAGCTATCCCATAACCAAAATGACAAGGCAAACAGACAATGAGAATATCAACGATCTTTTTATTTACTATGTGCATAACTTTTTATTGAGGGTGCTTCACAGATAGCTCATTATGGTGATGCTGCAAGTTTCCACCATGATTAGGCATGGCTTAGGCTAGCGGCCCAGGCGTTTCTCTAACACAAAATACATAACTCCATGGCCTTACTAGCTTCCTCTTTATTTCACACAAGTGACATCCATAGACAAAAGAGCATGATATCAACCGTGTACAAAGTACAAGTGCAATGTTGAAAACATTCCCCATGACAACATGGTTATGCTAATTCCAATGTATAAGTGCAAACATATACAACATAGATGACACGATGGTTCAATTTTATTAGGGGCAAAGAATATAAAGTGTGCCATCAAGTTCGTGAAGTCTTTAATCACTAAGTTTTCACATAACAATTTTTTTAATTGGAAGATAGCTGAAAACAAGAATATACTTGGAATGGTGTAACACACCATGCATAGGAATTTATAGTGGAAACTTTGGAATAACTTGGTTTCTTGGGATTAGGAAGCATGAGTAGAACTTACTCATACAAGTGGAGGCTAGTAAAAGACTGGGATCAACCAACTAAGAGAGCAATAATGGCCATAATCATGCAGAACGACAAAACATTACTAATCAAAGCATAGAGTGGTACTACAAATCAAGGACTAAATGATCATAGAGGCTATGGTGACTTGTTCATAGTCATAACATGGTATGAGCATGTGCCAAGTCAACCCAAACAAAGCATCAATGGATAATACCAAAATACTATGCTTTTGTATGCTAAAACAACGCATGATTCTTTCAAGGCACACTAAGCAATCCCAATGACTTGGAGCAAGTCATGCTACAACAATAATCATTAAGCATAAGGTCAAAACAACGCCTAGCATGGCATGCTAAAGTCTAAGTCACAGTCCAAGCAAGCTCCTCTTGCACTTCCAAGCAAGAACTTTCTACTCCTTTCCAACACCAATCGACTTATTTGAAATAACACAACGAGAATGGGGGTCCAAACTACTTTATTCAAGCAAAATAAACAAACTAAGCAAAGCAAACAAAAACTAAGACGCTCCAAGAACAACACAAAAGTGCATGAAACTATAAAAACGAAGTGTCTAGACAAACCTGAGCTTTTTATTGATGAAGAAGGGGATGCCTTGGGCATCCCGAAGCTTTGACGCTTGTACCTCTTGGATATTTCTTGGGGTGACACCATGGTGGCATACCCAAGCTTGATCTTTTGTCGATTCTTCATCTTATTTCATCATTCTCTCTCTACACCTGAAAATTTTCCTTCATACAAAACTTCACACAATCTTCATTAGCAACATTAGTGTATTCAAAATATAATAGACCTTTAGGGTTAGCTTTGAAACAGCAAAATTTTCACTAAAAACACAATCTACTGTAGCAACTCCTTCAAAAATCTCAATTACCCAAAAGAGAACTCAAAAAAAGGAACCAATAAGAAGCAAATGCAAATAATGGCAGAAATCTATCAAAACAGACCAGCAAGTAGAAACTGATTTTTTCGAAAATATTGTGTTGCTGAAATCGAAAAGTGTTGAAATAAAGAAAGTTAGCTAACATACTGGGGGATTTATTCGTAAATTTTCATCTCAATCCGAGTTACAGAGGCTCCTCACGAAATTTTATGGTGGAGGACAGAAATCTGTTTCGGGACAGCAACTCCCCAAATCTTACTTCCCTCTCATTAGAGGTCATTCTTGGCACAAAAAGCAAACAAAAAGGATAAGGAGAGGTCATTACTGAAGTAATAACTTCCAATACTCAAGGAAACTCTTGGGTTATCTCCCAACAAGTACTTTTCTTTAACGCCTTTAAGTTAGGCACAAGAAGCAATGAATCAAGTATTTTCAAATGAAACATTAACATCAAACCTTGCTTTCAAAGGAGGAGCAAAAAGCAAATTCTCTCTCCTCATAGGGACGTGTTCAATACCTTTCTTGAATGGAAAGTGATATTTAATGGTGCCTTCTTTTATATCAATGATGGCACCAACAGTTCTAAGAAAAGGTCTTCCCAAAGTAATAGGACAAGAAGCATTGTATTCAACATCCAAAACATAGAAATCAACAGGGACATAAGCATTGTTAACCATAATGAGAACATCATTAATACTTCCCATGAGTTTCTTCTTAGCATTATATTAAGTGGGACATCCAAATAACAATGTTCCAAAGGTGGAAAATCAAGCATTTCATAAATATTCCTAGGCCTAATAGAGACACTAGAAACAAGATCACATGAAGCTTTGAGATCAAAGTCATTCACTTGCATATTAATAATGGGTTCCCAACTATCTTCTACTTTCCTAGGAATAGAAGCTTTGTGTTTTAAATTCTCTTCCTTAATCTTAACAAGAGCATCAGTAACGTGTTTGGTGAAAGCAACATGCATATCACTAGCATCAGGACTTCTAGCAAGCTTTTGCAAGAACATAATCACTTCAGAAATATTGCAACCATCTATATGAAAATCAAACTTAGCATCACTAGTAGTAGACTCATTAGGCTTAGGCATTATAGGAGGACGAATAGGAACTTCTTGTGGTTTAGTGGTGATGGTGCACACACTATTGTTTCTATCAATTTCATCTTCCCTTTCCCACTTAGCATGAAGTTGAGCTAACAGTATAACATTTTCATCAATAGTAACTTGTATGGCATGAGTGGCAGCAAATGTACTTTCCATGGTTTCAGGTTTAGGAGCCATTTTATTAATCAAAGAGGATTGCTGTAACATCCCAGCATTAGAGCTTAGAAATAAGCTGAACACAGATGTGTGCATTGCATTCTTGCATAGAAAATCTGAATAATTTTCGCGCTTTTAAATAAAAACTTGTCAAGGTGATGGAAGCTTCTTTTAACCTGATGGAATTGAAGTAGATCATCAAGTTCACTGTGATAAGTTTCAATAGGACCTTTGCTAAAACCTTATTTTGGGTAAACATGATTTGATCTAAGGGTAGATCAAATGTAATAAAATTAAAACCTAATACATTACTTAATGAATTATATTTGATCCTTAGGTGATCATATCATAGTATTCATTATAATCACTCACGAATACCAAATTATAAATATAACACAAATAATAAGAATGTAACAACTATATCTTAATCTCATCTACTTATACCATAAGTATCATGGAAATACCTAACTTTAACTCTCTAGTGAGATTGAGTAGGAAAGAAACCAAAGTCAAGATCATTCAATATATATCTTTCTTTCCATGTCAATCTTTATCATCTCTATTGAATCCTATCCCTATATTTGTTGTTCATCGATATTGAGTAATCAACTATTGATTCACCAATTCTTAACCTATCAATCCTTGACCTATCAACTCTTGTCCTTATTATAGCATTCACTTAAGGCTTATAAAGAAAGAAGAAGAGGTAAATAGTGATGCTAGTTTTAGATGTCATCTATAGGATGTGTGTGATTGGAGGAAATCAAATCAATATGGTAACAAAGAGGATTAGAAGGATGAAGTCTGAAGATAGTTACTAGGAGTAGTCCTATTGGATCAAGTAGGTATAGTCAATGAATTATATCTCTTAATCCAATAGAGCTAAATAGAAGATAATTAGAATACAACTGTAATGTTGTATGGCTGGAAGCCTTGTTTAGCCAACTGGAAACCTGAACCATAAAGGATCAAAGGATTATAATGATCATGCCTTACTCACCAAGATTGAATGCTTATATCATGTAAAAGTGACATTAGTGGATAAAACATGATTGAAACCTAGTATAGATATGTTATCCTAGGTTAGTCATTATAGGTCACATTAATATAATGTGAGGTTGGAGTATTTGTTATTAGAGTAAAGTAAATATAAGATAGTATGATTAAAATGATGTTAGAGCAACATTGGATTAAAGAAGTAGTATTTTCCTCTTTGGAAATACTAGCACTTGAGGTGAGTAGGATTTGGTGGATACATCTATTGAAGTGATATTAGTGAATGATGATTAAGGAAGAGTATGATTGGAGTTAGAAGTAATCACTTGTTGGATTGGGGATTATCAACAACAGAGTAGTTGATATACCCAAGAATAGATATGAAGGAGAAGAATATCTTGGAAAGGAATTCTTTAGTTAGAAGTCCAGGATTATGAATTATAGAATATAGAAATTCTTGGTAAACACCAAAACTTAATTCTATAACCAAACTTATTATCCATTTCATCTAATTGATCTATTATCTTACTTACACAAAGCTTCATAAAAATATTTATTATATCAAATCACCCGAGCACATCTTTGTCATTTTCAACCATCATCATCATATGTGCTTAGGAGTTATCTTTACCAAATCCTTTTCATGAGACCTCCTAGATAACATCATTCTGATCTCAAACATAAAGACAATATATTTAGCCATTAATCTTTATTCACATCAACAAAAGAAAAGAAGTATAGTAAGTACCTTAAACCCTAGGGTGAGTAATTACAATTCAGAACTCTAAACTTATTAATAAGTTTTATCATCAACATCTCATAAATATTCTATCTATAATCATTATAAAAAGTCTTTAGTTCATTTCTCTAACCACTCATCCCATATGAGCATGGAATAAGTGGGGATCTAATATTATAAACCATTCTATCCTATACTATGTGATTAAATACATATAAATAAATCCTATGAATATTATTAAACCTTTTAAAACTTAAATACTCCAAATAAAAGTGAAAACAATGTTATAGAAAAGTATATACATAAATAAAATAATGAAATTATTTTTGAAGATTTAAACAAATCCTAAACCCCAAAACCCTAGATTCTATTTATTCCATTTAATATAATAACTCCTTATATGTGAATCATTAAGGAAATGTAGAAGAGTAAATAAATAAAGTATATAATAATAATAATAAATCATACCAAAATATTAAGTAAAAATTTCTAAAGAAAAATTTCTGGGAAAACTTAAAACAAAAGTGTGAACAATTCAAATCTGAAAAGAAAGTAAAATACAAAACAGAAAACAGGAAAAAAATAAAGAGAAAAAAAATTGAGGAATCAGATCCGGCCCACGGCCCATTCTCCCTTCTTTCTATTCGCCACTGTGTCGCAGCCCAAACCTCCGCTCATTGTAGCCCACTCCGCCCAACAATGCCACCCTTTGACCTTTTTTCCTTTTTCCTCCTTCCCAGAAGAACACCGGCTGGCGACTGGCTCAAGCTCCGCCGCCGTCGCTAGGCTTTATTCGATTGACCGCAACGTCATCCTGAGGGATAAGAACTCCACCGCGATGCTCCGTCTCATCCTCATCCACTCGCCCCTCTTCTTCCTCTCTGTTCTATCTCGGTGATCGACACACTAACCTCAACTCTCGCCGGAGTTCATCGATATAGACCTCCCCACGTCTATCTAAGGTGTCCAGGACGATCGCCTCGCCACCCTCGTTCTCCCTGGCCAGATCATGGAGGCCGGAAAGCTCCCAGTCGACCCAATCGACGTGTCATTCCCTCTCCGATCATCTTCTTCAATTGACGATTGCCACCTCCATAGGTTTCCCCCGGTCACGCCGTCGCGCCCTTCAGTTTCACAGTGAGTTACCGGTGCTCACGCACCTCCCCAATCCCCTTTTTGCTTCCTCGTTTGCTCTTCCACCATGAACCGCCGCCGACCACCGCAGTTGAGGGTCGCCGGAGTAGCTCCAGTGACCAAACTTGAGCGGCGCCACCACTATCAGGTTCACCATCACACCCTCTTTCTGATAAACCTAGCCATTTTCCCACGTACTCACCAAATCGCGAGATCGAGTATTGATCTGAGAGGAACAACCCGACTGTCGTCATGCCGACGTCATTCTCTCGTCAGCCCAGCCCAGTCAGCACATTTGACTTAGTCCTTGTCCCGCGTGGCACACCAACGTGGCCACTGACCCACTGGTCAGTGACCGTGGGTAGATTTAGCTTAGGCGCACAATATATTTTCTGTTTAGGAATTAAATAAAACCATATTAATTCTAATAGAAATAAAATAACTAAATCTTGTTTAAGTAATAACTTTTGTTTTATAATTCAGAAAAATATGTTTAATATATGAAAATTTTCAGAAAAATAAAATCTACAACTTAAAACTATTATCAAATATTATTATGATGATTATTTAAATAAATATAATTGAATAAAAGGTTTTATAAGTAATAAAACTTTGATAATTAATATTTTAATAATGTTAAAAATATAAATAAAATACTAAAAATCTTAGAAAAATAAGAATTAGAGTTTAAAACTATAATCATGCATTATTATTTCTCTTAATTAAATATTTATGAAGTAATAAACCTTATTAAAAAAATCATATCTTATTATTTATAAATCACAAAAATAAATGTAATATACCAAAATGATCACAAAAATAATAACTACATGTTAAAAATGTGATATTCCACTTTTGAGTTAAATAAAAAGTTAAACACTTGCATAACTTGAATTTAAACCTATTTCCTTAATTAATAATTCATATAAAGGTAAATAAAATTTGTTAATAATTATAAAATTAAATAATTAAAGTCTAATATATAGTATTAGTATTCAATATTTATAATTTAAAGTCAAATTGGTCCAACACATTTTAAATATAATTTTATTAAATTATCTCTCAACACATTGGTGTAATAAATAGTATTAGTCTTGAGGGTCGCCGGAGTAGCTCCGTGCGGTGACCCAGCATACCACTACATGATGTAGTATACTATAGTCGTGGACATAACACCAATGAAACACCATTCACTAGTATTACATCCCTCAGAATGGCACAACAGAAACACAGCGGGTCCAATACATGGCTAAAGGTTACAACTCACTCTTTACATAAGATCCAGAGAACACTCTAGGTTAAGGAGAGAGAAATAACTTCTTACGAAGAAGAATCAAAGATAAATAACGTAAGAACAATTATACTATTAAGTCTAGTATTCCGGCTAAGAGGTTGGCATTGCTGCTATCGCAACACACTATAGAAATAGGTTCTTTGGCTAGAGATTATATTACTATCTAATCGGTAACTTTGTCTTCACTCGAGTTGAGGTATATGTTGTCTTTATTGAAAAGCTTTAGCTGAGCAAGATAAGTGCCGGAGAATTCCTTGATGTGGTTGTTGTTTACTCCGGCTTCAGAATCTAGCAAGGGTTAAGAAGATACTTTGAGTACGAGCGTACTCAGCAAATTCACTAGAAAAGGAGTGTTTGATGCACTATAACTACAGCCACATACCGTAGGTCGTAGGCAATGCAAGTTTTCATAAACATTTCTTCAAAGGTTGCTTTTATTCTGAAAAGCTATGTCCGTCAGCCTTCACGGGTTTACCAGAACTTTTATGGAGTTCCTTTACCGCCGCGTTCGCAGCTCCTTCCCGGAACAGGGAGTAACAAGTTGCAGTTACTCTGCAGAGGTGCGTTACTTTACCCATGAGAGATCAACTCTTTGTTGCACAACCGGGCAGCTTATTCCCGTCCACAATTCCATGATGTGGGGCCCAGAAGATGATCCAAGCCAATCACTGCCCCCTTCGCAACCTTGCATGCCTCCTTGGTGTACACCATGCCCACATAATGAATTACGACAATGGTTTGTACAAACCGTTAGATGCCAGAACTATCGTGGGACGATGAGGGTTCCCACCCATATGCTGCATATCCTCTATGAATTACCAATTAATATGCACGCTACGAGAATAACAACCACGACCTGCACATCCGGCTTCATGCGAGAGGAAGAAGATATAGCTGACTTCTCCGTCCCATTCCAAATCTCATGGTTAACGCGTAATATACGACGCAAGAATCACTGGAGACATTGGTTGTTAAGTCCTAGGTGATATAGTTATGAACAGTGGTATTCCAACTGTCAGATTTAATAGATTAGCTGATCACCCTGGATCAGTAACCAATAGTTCTCATTATTATTGAAAATAGTATTTTCTGACCTTTTTTAAATGCAGGTGAAGACAACACTGGATTTGTAAAATACTTTACAAAAAATAAACAAAGGGCATGAGCAAGTGTGAACTTGCCTTTTGTGATTGCAAGATTATGCACTCACGGTCTTCGAGTCAGTATAAGATCCAAAATCTGAAATCAGCATCATTGGTCCGGTAAGGACTAATATTTAAAGAAGCAATATGCTTTTATGCATAAGTAATGTGATGCACGTTCTAAGCGCAAATCCTAGGAATAACGTTGTCCTAGGGTTTGGATTCCGAAAGTGGTTACTTTGGAATGTGTGGTCCTTTTGGATAAATTTCATAGTTGTACTTTTATTAGATTTTATGTGTGGTTGTAAAAAACACATATGTAGGAGTAAAGTATACATACTTATGACATACTAGTTAGGATTACTTATTCAAGGTTTCTTATTTAAAGTGGCAAAAAGGATAACCTTCGAAGAAAAGGTTTATCTTCTAAGGTTTAAACAAACTTTGTGGTTAGTTAGTGGTGGTTGATGTTATTTGTTTGCTTAAATGGTTTGGCTTGCGTTGCTTTATAGTTTAACTACTTCAGACCAAAGTTAACTATAAAACATATAATAATGCTTATAGTGTTATATTAGGATTATGTAGACTAAAGTTAACTTTAAAGTATAGATAGTTTTGAAAGTATCGTACTTATACATTGGTATCTTGTATATCTGAAATGTGTTCTTTAAGTTACTTAAGAATGTTTATTCTGTTACTTGAGTAATGGTTTCTTGATTTGAGTATGGAGTAATACCATTTATCTTTTATAGATAAGTGGGTATAGTTAATAAACCCAACATAATGTTACTTAACTACTTATGGATTTATATAGTGTTGTAGTAGTTTTAAACCATTATGGCATTAGATTATTAATATTTAAGACTAATACTATTTATTAGACTTATTTGACTCATTTTTGGAATACTAATAAATTTTATTTATCTTTATATAAATTATGAATGAAGTAAATAAGTTTAAATTTGAGTTATTAAAATATTTAATTTTTTATTTACCTCAAAAGTATATTATTAGATTTTTAACATGTAAATAATATTTTTGTGATCATTTTGGTATATCATATTTATTTTTTGATTTATAAATAATAAGATATGATTTTTATAATTCTTATTACTTTATAATTACTTGATAAATAATAAATATTTAATTAAGTGAAATAATAATACATTATTATAGTTTTAAATTAGAATTCTTATTTTTCTAAGATTTTTGGTATTTTACTTATATTATAAACATTTATCATTATAGGAATATGAATTATTAAAGTTTTATTACTTATAAAACTTTTATTAAATAATATTTATTTAAATAATCATCATAATAATATTTGATAATAAGTTTAATTTGTAGATTTTATTTTTCTAAATTTTTTCATATATTATACACATTTTTCTGAATTATAAATCAAAAGATACTAATTAAACCAGATTTAATCATTTATTTGATTTCTGGAATATTATTAATTGAATCATAACATTTTATTTATTTCTTAACAGAAAAATACTTTTTATACCACGTCTAGAGCTAGCCCCAGTCACTGACCTATGGGCCAGGTCCACCTCAGCTCTCAGGTCTAGAAATGCTTTTGCTACTGACCTCCTCTCTACTCACTATCGATGACATGTTGGCCGTGGGCCATGTCATCCACCACGCGAGGCAAAGACCAGTCAAACTAGCTGACGTGGTGCGATCATGACGTAACGATGGCGTCAGCATCACCACCTCCGCCAGAGGTTGGTCGCCGGCGACGGTCTACTGCACCCCAGCAAGCAAAATAGATCTAGTTCGAATCAGCGCAACCTACTGAACCTAATGGTGGCAGTGCGGCTCAGAAGTAGTCATCGGAGGATCATCGGCGACGAGCTTTTGCGGCGGCCAGCGGCGGTGCTCAACAAAACTAGACCTATGGTGCGAATTTGCAAACAAAACTAAGGTCCAGAGATGCGCAATCTTACCCTGATGACGATAGAGCGGTCGACGAGGACAGGCACGGACGAAATCGAGCTTCCCAACGAGGATTCCGACGAACTGCTGCGAAGGGAAATGACCAAATTCACCCGCTCCATTGCTCCCCTTGATGCAAGCTTCTACCCAGAGGATCTACGGAGGAAGGCGCTTCTCCATGACGGCTCAGAATGGTGTGGGGAAACGTGGTTCGACGGCAAGAGGTGACTCCAGTGAGCAAGGGTTTCGGTCTCGTTCGTATCTGAGAGGATAAGGAGGAATTGGAGATAGGGATTGAGGCAGGGCGTCATGGTGGCCTTCTTATCCCGTCCTGGCAACGACGGCGAGTATCTTGGCGCAACGACGATGATGACGGCATCGGGTGGCGGCGAGCTCCGCCAACGAGCTGCCTGTGTGCGTGACGATGACGACGATGACCATGTTGCGGATAACCCCCTGACGATCTTTGCTTCTCAACCCATAGTCCTTTGCTGTCCCCACTTGTCAGTCATAGAAGAAAAAGTTCTCGGCTGGTTATTGGGTTGTTGTGGGCTGCACAGGGGCGTCAGATAGGTGTAGGGTGTTGGGCCATGACCAGGTTTGGTTTTTATTTGTTTTATCTTTTTTCTATTTTCTATTTTCTTATTCAGATTTGAATTTGATTTATATTTTGAACTTTTCTTTGTAGGATTTCTTTACTGGATATTTGCAGTAATATTAAAATATATTTGGTAACCTTTGTGAACTTTTATTATGTCTTCTTTTTATATTTATTTTATTTACTCAATAAGAACTCCTTTTTAATGATCTGAAGAAACTTCTTCTTATTATTTTTATCTTCTATTTTAATTAGGGATTTCTTGAATGCTATATTCTTATTAATTTATAATCTTAACTCTAGTTGATCCATAGATTGAATAGAAACTTTTATATGTGTAATGATCCTATATCTTTATTTAATGCAGGAAATATAAAAGACATTGATATAGTTATTACTACCCCCATTAATTTAGAAAATGTCAATGTATCTATTTTATTATGATAAATAAGGAGGTTTAGGATTTCAAATTATGATTACTACTCTTGGCTTTAGGGTTTTGTATAAGCTTAGATTCCTTTTAAGATTCAAGATTTAATGACTAAGCATATTGCCTTATGTATATAGTATTTGATGAAATCTTCCTTTTTAATAGAAAGTTGTAATTAGAGTGTCTTATAGAAGTGAATTAATAAAAATATACTTAGGCACATATAGTTATGATGGTTGGAATTAACAGAGATGTGCTTATGTAATTCTATGCATGAATACAATGCACACATCTGGGTTCAACTTATTTCTAGGCTCTAATGCTGGGATGTTACACTCCGGTGACCAAACTTGAGTGGCGCCACCACTATCAGGTTCACCATCGCACCCTCTTTCTGATAAACCTAGCCATTTTCCCACGCACTCACCAAATGGCGAGATCGAGTATTGATTTGAGAGGAACAGCCTGACTAACGTCATGCCGACGTCATGATCTCGTCAGCCCAACCCAGTCAGCACATTTGACTTAGTCCTTGTCCCGCGTGGCACACCAACGTGGCCACTGCCCACTGGTCAGTGACCGTGGGTAGATTTAGCTTAGGTGCACAATATATTTTCTGTTTTAGGAATTAAATAAAACCATATTAATTCTAATAGAAATAAAATAATTAAATCTTGTTTAAGTAATAACTTTTGTTTTATAATTCTGAAAAATATGTTTAATATATGAAATTTTTTAGAAAAATAAAATCTACAACTTAAAACTGTTATCAAATATTATTATGATGATAATTTAAATAAATATAATTTAATAAAAGGTTTTATAAGTAATAAAACTTTGATAATTAATATTTTAATATTGGTAAAAGTTAAGAATATAAATAAAATACTAAAAATATTATAAAAATAAGAATTAGAGTTTAAAACTATAATCATGCATTATTATTCCTCTTAATTAAATATTTATTATTTATTAAGTATTTATGAAGTAATAAACCTTATTAAAAAATCATATCTTATTATTTATAAATCACAAAAATAAATGTAATATACCAAAATGATCACAAAAATAATAACTACATGTTAAAAATGTGATATTCCACTTTTGAGTTAAATAAAAAGTTAAACACTTGAATAACTTGAATTTAAACCTATTTCCTTAATTAATAATTCATATAAAGGTAAATAAAATTTGTTAATAATTCTAAAATTAACTAATTAAAGTCTAATAAATAGTATTAGTCTTGAATATTTATAATTTAAAGTCAAATTGGTCCAACACATTTTAAATATAATTTTATTAAATTATCTCTCAACTATTAATGTAGATTATTTTATAGAAGGATCCTTATCCAATCTAAAATTTCCAAGAATAATTTGTAAAGAAATAAAATCTATTCCTTTACTTTAACCACAAGATTATAAACAAATCAAAACACTATAAGTGAATTCATAAGTAGTAAATAATATTGTTTATTTATTCACAAACCTTAACCACACCCTTATTGGGAGATAAATCCCTTAATACATTTATAATGTAAAGAAACCACTACCAAATAAAAGTAATACCATTCTCAAGTAACTCTAAGGAAACAATATAAAGTAAACAAGATACAAGTATCATAAGTAATACACCCTAAGTCTATCTACATTCTTGAAGTTACTTATAGTTACCAAGCTTTAAGTATAATTCTAAAGACTTTATTATATGCTTTATAGTTCACTTTGGTCTGTTATAATTAATTTATAAAGCATCTTAATACCAAACCAACCCAGTTAAAAACCAAGATAGATAAGTCTCAAATGCTACTAATTTTATTATTCAAGTAAAGGTAATTCTCTCTGACTTAAAGACTATAACTAGAAAGAACACCTCATAAGGTTAACTTAAAAGCTTAAATGCTTCTACTTAGTTGAGTGAGATTTTCTTCAAAAGTTATTCATTTTGCCACTTCAATCAACATATGACAATTAATAGTAAATACTTTACTTGTGTAATAAGATTGTTAATACTTAAATTCTTTATAAGTGACATTACTTGTGAAGTAAAACTTGAAGATAAACAATTAAGATGTAAGCAACCTTATGTAGCATTCCATATGTGTGTATTTTATTGTTGTATAAATACATGTTGTTTTCCACACACTCACAAGCCTTAATAAGAAGCACATGTATGAAACTTAATCTAAAAGGGCAAACATTCCAAGGAAACCCTTTCCGGTATCCAAACCCTAGAACAACATTATTCTCGGAATTCGCGTTTATCAACTAGCATTACATTACTTATGCATAAAATCATCTTGCTTCTTTAAACATTAGTCCTTACCGGACCAATGATGCAGATTTTAACTATGGGATCTTATATTGTCTTGAAGACCGTGAGTGCATAATCTTGCAATCACAAAAGTCAAGTTCACACTTGCTGATGTCCTTTGATTATTTTATGTAAAGTATTTTGAAAATCCAGTGTTGTCATCACCTGCATTTGAAAAAGGTCAGAAAACACTATTTTCATAATAATATGTTTATAGGTTATTTACCATCAAGTAATAACATACTATAAGATTTCCAGTGTTAAAGGAACATATTATCTAGGACTTAATAACCAATGTCGCCAGTGATTCTTGCGCCGTATATTACGCGTTGACCATGAGATTTGGAATGGGACAAAGAAGTCAGATGTATCTTTTCCCTCTCGCATGGAGCTGGATGTGCGGGTCGTGGCTGTTATCACTCGTAGCGTGCATATTATTTATGGTAATTCGTAGAGTATATGTAGCATATGGGTGGGAGCCCTCAACGTCCCACGATAGTTCCGGCATCTGAACAGTCTGTACTGCCATTGCCGTAATTCAATAGGTGGGCTGACGTACACCAAAGAGACATGCAAGGTCGTGGAGAAGGCAGTGATTGGCTTGGATCTTAGTCTGGGGCTCACACCAAGGAAGTGTGAACGGGTTCGCGGCCCGGATGTGCAACAAAGCTAAGATCTCTCATGGGTAAAGTGACGCACCTCTGCAGAGTGTAAGAACTGTAACTTTTTACTCCCTGTTTTGGGAAGGAGCTGCGAACGCGGCGGGAAAGGAACTCCATGAAAGTTCTGGTAAACCCGTGAAGGCTGATGGACATAGCTTTTTAGAATAAAAGCAACCTTTGAAGAAATGTTTACGAAAACCTGCATTGCCTACGACCTATGGTCTGTGGCTGTAGATATAGTGCATCAAACACTCCTTTTCTAGTGGACTTGCTGAGTACGCTCGTACTCAAAGTATCTTCTGCTAGGTTCTAAAGCCAGTACAGACGATGACTACATCAAGCCATGCTCCAGGACTCATCATAAAAATCTAAAGCTCTTCAATGAAGTCAAGAAAGTCAACATATACATCAGCTCAAGTGAAGACGGAGTTGTTGATTAGATAAGAATAGAATCTCTAGCCATAGAACCTATTTCTGTAGTGTATTGAAATAGCATCAATGCTAGACCATTAGTTAATATATTAGTCTTAATAGTATTATAATTTTGGAGTTGTTTATTTCTGATTCTTCTTTGTAAGAAGTTTTTTTTCTCTCTTTAACCTAGAGTGTTCTCTGGATCTTGTGTAAAGAGTTGAGTTGTAACCTATAGTCATGTCTTGGACCTGCTGTGTTTCTGTTGTACCACTCTGAGGGATGTAATACTAGTGAACGGTATTTCATTGGTGTTATATCAATGACTATAGTGTACTACATCATGCAGTGGTATGCTGGGTCACCGCAATTGTGCTTCAGAAAAAGAGGATATATTTTTCTAAACAGTTAAAAGCTTTTCCTTTATAGTCTTGTTGAAAGTGGTTTGTTTATGAATAAAGTCTTTGAGCATGACTTCAAGTTCAGAGGGGGCACTTCTAGCATTGTTGTAAGAGTTTCCATAGGAATTGCCATTATTAGGAGGATAAGGTCTGTAGTTGTTACCACCAAAATTATTCCAATAGGCATTGTTGTTGAAATTGTTGTTTCTAATGAAGTTCACATCAACTTGCTCTTCTTGAGCAACCAAAGAGGCTAAAGGGACATTATTAGAATCTAAAGGAGCCTTCCCATTAACAAGCATAGCCATAATAACATCAATCTTATCACTCAAAGAGGACGTTTCTTCAACAGAATGTACCTTCTTACCATGTGGAACTCTTTCAGTGTGCCATTCAGAGTAGTTAACCATCATATTATCAAGGAGCTTTGTTGCAGCACCCAAAGTGATGCCCATAAAGGTACCTCCAGCAGCTGAATCCAACAGGTTTCTTGAAGAGAAGTTCAAACCTCCATAAAAAGTCTGGATAATCATCCAAGCAGTAAGTCCATGAGTGGGACACTTCTTAACTAAAGATTTCATTCTTTCCCAAGCATGAGCAACATGTTCATTATCAAGTTGTTTAAATTCTATAATGTTACTTCACATAGATATAATCTTAGCAGGAGGGTAGTACTTTCCAATAAAAGCATCTTTGCACTTTATCCAAGAATCAATACTATTTCTAGGCAAAGATAGCAACCATTCTTTAGCTTTTCCTCTGAAGGAGAAAGGAAACATCTTGAGCTTAATAATATATCGATCTACATACTTATACTTTTGCATCTCACAAATTTCAACAAAGCTATTGAGATGGGCAGCAGCATCATCAGAACTAGAACCAGAAAATTGCTCTCTCATCACAAGATTCAACAAAGCAGGCTTAATTTCATAAAAGGTAGCATCAGGAGCAGGTGGAGCAATAGGATTGCTTAGTAAATCATTGTTATTTGATCTATTGAAGTCACACAACTTGGTGTTCTCAGCAGAGTTAATTTTGGAAAAGGTGGGGAAAGCCAAAAACAGCTGCAACAGCTAGAGCAGGAACTAATTTTTTTGTGTTTTTTATAAGAGAAAGCAAACCAAACTAAATTATTTTTTTTGAGTTTTTGATAAAAATATACAAACAAAACCAAGCAAAAGAAACTAAGAAAACTAAAAAAAGTAAATAAAAAGGAAGTGGAGGACTCCCCTTGTGAATCCGTCCTTAGCCTCCCCGAGAACGACGCCAGAAAAGCTTGATGGAGCGCTGGGTTGATGTAGGAGCGCTTTGTTGGGAAACCCGAGAGCAAGGTGTGAAGAGCATAATAGCAAGCCTTCCCTCATTAAGTAACCGAGGTTATCAAATTAGTAGGAGGAAGGAAACGTCACACAAGTGTTGCAAGCAACATGGGAACCTGCACAACACAAACTCAAGACTTTGCCCCAACAAACAGTGAGGTTGTCGAGCTCACCGATTTGTTGTAACAAAGGATTAACTGTATGGTGTGGAAGATGATGAGTGGTTTGCAGCAAGTAAACAATAACAGTGGAAGATGTATTAATGGTAAAGATTGGACCGGGGTCCATATCTCACTAGAGGTGCTCTCCTTAGATAAACAACATGGAATGAAGGGTAAACAAATTACAGCAGGGCAATTGACAAGAACTGAGCAAGGCATAACAACGTAATACTAGACAAAAAGATCCTATGAGATTCGATTGGGCAATACAACAAGATACATAGACCGCCATCCAACTGCATCTATGACTAGAAGTCCACCTTCAGGTTATCATTCGAACCCCCTCCAATATTAAGTTGCAAGCAACAGACAACTGCTTTAAGAAAAGTGTGTAAGGTAAACAATACACTTGTTCCATAAACAAGAGACCGTTTTTTTCTCCCTAGTGGCAACATCACATCTACAACCGAAGAGATTTCTGTCACTTCCCTTGGAAGCTAGAGGCATGAACCCACTATAGAGCATAAATACCCCCTCTTGGAGTCACTAGCAACTACTTGGGAAAGATAGCTACTAACAACGGAGAGCATGCAAGATCAAAAACAGCACAAACATGATAGAATCAAATAGACAAAACCATTAATCAATATGACATAGTAATCTCAATATCCATCGGATCCCCGCAAACACAACATGCATGATTACAAATAGATTAGATCTTAATCATGAACAGAGCTCCAAGATCTATACATGAAAGAACAATGAGGAGATACAACCATCTAGCAACTACATGGACCCGTAGTCCAAGGTGGAACCACTCACGCTTCATACAGGAGAAGAAGGCCCCCGGGATGATTTCCCTTCCGGCAGGGTGCCGGGAAGAACTTCAGATCCCCCCGATCTAGGGACAATAGTTGTGACGGCTATAGAAGGTTTCGTGGAGTTTTGTTCGGGTGCCTAGGGTTTCTGCATCGGGGGATTCTTATAGGCGAAGAGGGAGGCCGAGGGGGTGCCCGAGGCGGCTACACCCCCCAGGTGCATGGTGGGCCCACCCACGCGGCCAGGGGTGTGGCATCCTCGAGGCCCTCCTCTGTCTCGTCTTCTGGCTTCGTGTTGCCCACGGTAAAATATTGACTTTGGCTTTTGTCCCGTCCAATTCCGAGAATATTGATTTTCTGCCTTTCTGGAACCAAAAATAGAAGAAAACATGCAACTAGCACTATGGCAACTTGTTAATAGGTTATTTCCAGAAAACATATAAAAACACCTCAAAGTGTAGACAAAGCAAAGCAAAGTAGATAATAAACAAGCATGTAGCATCAAAAATTAGAGATACATTTCCAATGTATCAGTGGCACCTTCCCGTCGCTCGCCCTCGCCTTCTCGGCCGGCCATGAGTCCAAAGGGACACCAAACCTGCAAATCCATTGGAGATGCTCGAGCATACATCCCGAGCTGCAGACACTGGCCCACCCGCCACCGGCTCCTACCATAGGAGCGTCGAACAGGGGGGGGGGCTCTCTGCAACCTCCAGCGCTGCTCCAGCGCGCCAAGGCAACGACGGGATGACATTCTGCATGCCTTTGTCGCCTCTTCGCCCCCTGCCACCATGACCGGCCAACGCAAGAGAGGAATCCGGTAGCAGAATATCAAACCCACCGCCAGAAGCAGATTTATTGGCAGAAGCCGTGGCCACCTCTTCTATCGACCGCCCACCATCAACCAGAAGAAAGGAACGAAGGAGAACCCCTACACCGCCTCGGATCTGGATGCTTAGATCCCAGACACAACTTTTATCTACGAGCAACAAGCCCAACCGAGGCATCCAGCCGAAAAACCTATCTACAAACAGGACTCCTCCCCCTCCCCTCCGACCGGTGAGACCGCCGGAGAAGGGGGGAAGGAGCCGGAAGACACTGGAAGGCTCTCAGAAACTGCCTCTCATTTCGTGCGGGAGGCAAGACTTGGAAATTTTGAGTTCTTCTATGGCAGGAATTGGAGACTGCCTACCTAACTAGTTAGGCCATGTTTGCTATCATCTGTTTCCATTTGTAACACCCACTTTGCTAAGCTGAGCTGGGTCCATGCCTTACATGACATTATTGTTAAAACATGACAAAAAGTGGCCTGCTGGGAACACCCAAATCAAGCTTTTCTATGGATCCAAGCTCTTGTGAGTTTGAATGCCCCATGGTTGCACACGTTGGGAGGCCGGGAGACGGTATGTTTTCGTCTTAACTCCCACTTCACTCCCTCACCGTCCAAGCCACTCCCTCACCCCCATTCGGCATTGCCCTCCATGGACGGTGCACCTCCTCCTCTCCCTCTACTCCACTCCCTCATCATCCAAGAGGCAACCGACCAACTGGAGAAGCTCGTCGCCGGAGGCGAGGGCGCTCAAGGATCCCTTCCCCATCTGTGCGATTCCTCGACCACCACCATGTCCACCCCTGCCACGACCCGCCATGTCATCGCATGGATGGTGCCAGCCCTCAAGCACCAGCAACAACCACCTCTCTAGTACGTGGACATGTCCGGCGTTCGGAACTGCGACCATTGCTTTGACGAAGAAAGAAGATAGAAGAATGAGGGTCGTGGGTTGATGGCAGATCTCCCTCGGCGCCACTTAAATAGGCCCAGGGCATGATCTGCTGAAGCTTGAGCACCAGCAATAACTGCTCATGGGAGCTTTTGAAATTTCCAAGATGACGAACATGTCTTGTCCGCACGACGATTGGTTCACATCTTCCAAGTCCTAGGCAGGGACAAAGTGCCAAGCCTTCCTGGGGACATCCATGGCCCTTCGCCCTTTAGGGCAAGGCGCCATCGCTAACCCGCTGCCTCAGATGACACATTACCCATGGGCTACTATCACTTCCATGGAATCCGGGGTGCACGGTCCGGTGGGCAAAGGACCGGGCGTCGGACGGGAGCGTGGAACCAGAGCATCTACCCCGAGACCCCTGGGAAGCTCCATGGCAGGAAGCGCACCGGGTAACTAGCACGGGAACGGAAGATCGAGGCATGTCCCGAGAAGGATAAAGGACAGCTGGCCAGTGATTCCTGACCTAGGCACTATGCCACTCCTACTCATACTCTAGCACACACACTAGGGATAGCAGGGCAGCCACGCCACATCGAGGCCAAGCACATTCCACCTGACGCATGGTAGCCACACGTCGCTGCGGAATTACCGACCCTTGTGGTGTCCCCTTATCACTATAAAAGGAGGCTCTAGTCGGTCATGGGAAGAGGAGACTTAGAAGGGAAGAACTGGATGTGTTCTTTCCCGGAAACAAACTCTGTAGTCATGTGATGAACTACCACATAATAGCTAGATGCAGGACCTAGGGATCGTCCATCTGTGGTGTTGAAATCTAAGACACGGTTCTTGCCAAATCGATCTCAATAGTCAATACTCTCGGTCTCCCAAGGCCCCATGCCCCCAAGTCTAGAGCTGAGATTTTTGAACCGTTTGCATGCAAATCAGAGAATGAATTATTGTAGCGTTATACGTTATACCCTAGTTGATCTCTAAATTGTTTAATCTAGTTCATCCATTTTAGATCGTGTGGTTTAGAAATGTCCTAAAGGCGGAGTATTGTAGTAGTTGTTGGAATTTGATGAGTTTTGGGCTGCTGGCCCATTAGACAAATTCTGAAATTCTCTTTGGCCCACTTGTATATGGTAGCATATGGTTGTGCTAGTGGTGCTAAAGTTTAATCCCACATTGCTAGTTGAAGGGGAGTTGGACCACCTTATATAGTAGAGTGTTGCACCACTCACTAAGGTGTGACAAGGAGAGAAGCCCTCGCGCACTCCTCCTCCGACGCCGCCCGCCTTGTCATGACGCGCGCGCGTGCCGCGGGTTGCGGGAATCTCGTCGAGCCGAGCTTTATTTTGCTGGTTGAGAAAACTGATTATGAGTCATTAACAGACGTGTTAATTACAACCGTTTCCAGTTTTTATGGACTTATGGACATGGGTTGTTACCGACTCGGACGTAGGCTGAGCCCCACGATCTCCCTAACCTGCACTATATAAGCGTCTGCGCTAAACCTAATCGGTGAATCAATCCACACACGCGCCTACCTATAGAACCTTGCACCGCCACTTTCGTCTTCCCCATCCCGGCTTGCGGCGTGCACCGCAGATCGGGACAGTAGGCCTCCTGTCGTGGTGTGGAACACGGAAGAGCCATCGGGGATGGCAAAGAAGGGACACATGGATGCATTCGGTGGCTCACGCAACGGGTTGAGCACGATGCACTGCAAACACAGATACGTACCCAGGTTCGAGGCCCTCTCGGCGAGGTAACACCCCTACTCCTGCAAGATGAAATATGTATGGGAGCTCGATGCTCAGTACAAGTGCTCCTTGAGTTGTTTCCTTTGCTACTGTCAATGGCTAGAGGAAGATGGGACCTAGATGCTAATCCTTATCTTCTTCTACTCTTGTTTTCTCTATCCTTCACCTTACCTAGAACCCTGGATCCGCCCTCCCTTATATACTGGTCTAGGGGCAGATTACAATTCGGGTCCTAGGGTTTATTGTTTGGATATGGGTTTACAGGGCAGGGCCGACTACAGGGCCCAGCCGGTGGGCCAGGACCCAGTCCGCCCTTCTTTCAGTGTCATCCTTCTCTTTAGTGGTCACCCGGGCTTCCTTTGGGGCGTAACCCTTGCTTTAACGGTCACCCAGACCGCTTTCGCCAGTCCAGCCGATCGCCTTGCTTTATCTTTGTCTGGTAGTGCTGGTAATGATGGCATGCCAGCTTCCTTGATGACGAGGGAGAGCCAGAAGCGTACCCCGCATGGAGCGCCAGTCCTTCCGTGCTCTCCATTGAATCCGAGGTGAGCCGGGTGGGAACGGCCACCCGACCGGTTCTTCTGGCCACCGGCTAGACGGGCCAGCAGCAAAGGTTATAAGCCCAGCCGGGCTTGCTCGCCAGACGGTTAGAGCTGTATTTCTTGGATGCCAGGAGGCCTGCATCTTCTGGAGCCGGCCCACTTACGCCTGGCTTTCCCCACCCGGGGGTTATTCCCCCGACACTAGTCCCCGAGCACGTATGGGCTTGGCCGGCGGGCAAGATCTTCCGTGCTCCTTCTTTTCCTAAGTGGTTGCTTTACTTTCTCCGGCTGCGGCTTTTGCTTTTGCTTTCTGGCTGGAGTCAATCCGGCTGCGGAATCGATGGCCGTCCACTGGGTGTAAACAACAAAGGTAGATACCGGCTGGCGGAGCTGAAGACTAAACGTTGGGCTAGATGACGTCATTGGTGCCGTCACCCACGCCTGCGGCTCTGGCGCATGTCGCGTCAATTTGACTTCCGCGTCGCTGCGTCAGTTTTTGGCAACTGCGCACGCAAACTTGCCGCAGCGTTTCCTCGGGCCAACGGTGCACGCCTCGCCTCCCGCTGAAGCCCGGGGATCTTCTGTGGCAACCACTATGGCGCAGGGGATCTGGAGCCGAAGCGACGCGCAGCTATGACGCCGTGACATCAAGTGTCGTGCAGAAGCCGAAGGGATGACGCTGCCTCTTGTGGGGATAAATAGGGCTCCGAGGGGATCGGTTCCTACGCTTGTCCATCCTCTGACTCATCTTCTCCTTGTGCCCATGCGCTCCTTGTTCTTGCGCCCTCTCCCTGTCACCGCCGGCCAACTTCTTCTCGCCAACCACGACCTGCTCCTCTGTCGAGATGCTGCCGGAGCAACGCGGCGGTTGGTGCGGGTCCTTTCTGACCGATGAACTCATCAACAAGTATCGGCGGGGGAGGTTTCTTCCCTCGTCGTTGCTTGTGAAGCACCGGCTTGCGCCGGAGGGGGAGCGGGTGCCAAACCCTCTGCCAGGGGAGCGGGTCGTCTTCCTCGCTTACTTCGCGCGCGGGTTCGGCCTCCCCGTCAGCCCGTTCCTCCTCCATCTCTTTGGATTCTTCGACCTCCACCTTCACCACCTTGGCGCCAACGCCATGGCACAACGGTCGCAATTCGCGGCCTGCTGCGAGTCGTACCTTGGGGTGTGGCCCGAGGTGGCGAAATTTCTCCGGTTCTTCCACTTCAAGGCCCAGAACATCGTCAAGGGTGGCCCGCTGACGCGGACGGGCTGCTGCGCCGTCTACCCGCGGACTTCCTCGCCGATGCTGCGGTTCGAGCTCCCCGACACCGTCAAGCTGTGGCAGCGCACATACTTCTATGTGAGCAATGCCATGGAGATTGACTGGATCTGCCTCCCGCCCTTCACCGACGTGCCCTCATCACAAAGGGCCTATACAACGAAGAGCATGGGCGCGGTGGCGGACCTCGATTGGACGGCCGCCCGGGTGGAGACGATGGTGGGGACGGAGAGGCTCACCACGCGGGACATCACCTTGTTGTGGATGGTGCGTAGCATGCTTCCGCTGCAGAAACGGTCGCACAAGATGTGCCATCTATCGACCGCCAACGATCCGACGAGGACGTCGCGGAAGGATGTGCCCATCCAGGACCTGCGGAACTGCATCTCAATGATCTCCAAGTTCCGCATCGAGGCCAACTAGGCATACTCCTACCCTCCGTACCATCGCGGCCGCCTGCCGCCGTCGGTAAGTTTTTCTGGTTGCCTTGCGCTTCGCCTCTTGTATTTGCGAGCTTTCCTTGGGTGCCTTATGCCCCCCTTTTTGATTAGTTGTTCACGACGCAGCTGGCCGAAGATGGCATGGGTAACTTCCCACTTTCGTCCTTCTTGGAGGATAGGAAGCCAAAGAAGTATCCACAGACGGAGCCCGAAGGGTTTCCCGTCCTGGCGGAGGACGGCCCCCGGATCCTCATGGTAGGTTGCTGTCCATAGCTCTTTCTTTCACCCTTGATCTTGAGGTTATGGTTTTACTCCTTGCTTGTGTCGTATTCGATGTCACCGACGAGGAGGGTCCGCGAGAAAGACCCGCGACGAGAGCCCGGGGAAAGAGGGCGGCACCTGTTGCCGCTCCCGCTCAAGTTGAGACGAAAAAGACGCGTTGAGGGCGTCAAGTTGTTGCTCCACCCACCGTCGTCGGGTTAGTATGTCTCTTGCCCTTGCTTGCCATTCTACGGTTTTGCTGGCTTCTCCTTTAACTCTTTGTGCTTTGCAGCGAAGCCATGGAGCTTGGCGACGGAGGTGCCGCCGTCATGCCCCCTCCACCTCCTCCTCCGGTTGAAGAGGTTGCGCGGACGCCGGCTGCGCCCATGCCGGCTACGGATGGCCCGGCTACGGCCATCTCGGCTGCATCGGTCTTGCCCTCTCCGCCCAGGGCGCCTAAGGGCTCTCCGACCACGGGGCTGCTGCACTAGGCCCCTGCGTTTTCGCGGTTGGGCCAGTTGCTTGCCGTTGCGCAGGACCCGGAGACCCCCGTCCCTCTCCTAAGGGCTGGCATGAACCCGGCTTGGAGCGATGCTCCGAGCAGTTCTGCCAGGACCGTCATCGCGGAGGTGACGGAGGGAGCGGAGGCCGCGCAGGCGGCTGCGGCAAATGCCGGTCAGCTGGCTAGGAGGGAGATGGTGGTGGCTGCGCCTTTGGGTGTAGCTGCCAACGATGACGAGGTTGTCGTCACCGGCTCGGAGCCAGCTCCGGGTGTGCTGACGCCGGCTGCGATCCTTGCCTAGCTCTCCGGCTTGGCACCCGTCGCGCTCAACCAGGTTCGCCACCTGGTTGAAGGAATGGAACAGGGCCTTGGCGAGGCCAAAAAAATTTCAGTTTTGATGGAGGTGAGTCGTTGCCCTTCAAACATTTTCCACTGTTTCGTCCGGCGTGTGCGTCTGTTGCTTATTTTCTTTCTTGCTGCAGAAAGCGTTTACGGACTCGGTGAGGAACACCAGGGACCTTGGCCGTAAGATTTCTTCTTCAGATCTATCTTGGCGATTGGTTCCCTTTTTCCGCTTTTTGTTGACCATCGGGTATCCTCCTACAGCCATGATCCAGGACAAGAAGAAGGAGCTGGAACGCCTCAAGGCTAAGGTTGCCCGGCTGGAGGAGTCGAACAAAGCGCGACAAGTGCAGTTTGACCAGCTCGCCACAGCCAAACACCAGCTTGAGGTTAGCATAGAGCGGGCCAAGAAGGCGGCTAATATCCGGGTGGAGGCGCTGAAGAACTTTGAGACGATCTGCGCCCAGCAGGAGGGGACAATCCAGTCTCTTCGCTGTAGGGAGGAGGAGCTCAATCAGCACCTCCAGAACGTCTCAGAGATGGTTATCAGTATGTTTTTCAGTTACTCCCTTCCGTTGCGCCGTGACTTGCTTGATCTTGTTTGTTTATTCTGCTTTGTGTCTGGCTGCAGCTCACTATCCTAAGGCAACCGAGATGGCCATGGAGAAGCTGCCGCTGGAGGAGGTTGGTCATGACCTGACCGCCCTCGACCTGGTCAAGGTGGTGGCGGAGGAGAGCAACGGCTTGTACGCCGTTGGCAATGATCTCTTCCACTACATCTGGCCGGACGCGGGTCTGGTCATGCATGACATGGCTAGCCTGGCCGTGGCGCTGTCCAAGGGCATCGACGTGCTGGAGGTGCATAAGGAGTGGGCTTCTCGAGGCGGTGCGGAGATGGCGCTTGCGATGGTGAAGTCATGGTATCCTAGCGTCGACCTGAGCATGATCGACCGCGGCTTCCGCCTCAGGACGAATTACGATGGTCTTCGCGAGATCCTTCCTGCGCTCCAGGCCTGCGGGATGAGGATTGGCACCTATGTGGATCTGGAGCGTGACTTCAGCGCCCCCAGAGAGCCACGGCCGTTACACTGGGAGCCAGCGCCTTGGAATCCCATCGACATAGCCTCCAGCAGCCAGCCTCCTCCTGCTGACGCCGGTGCCACCCCTGCTGATCCAGCCACCGCTCCTTCGACTTTGCAAGCTCCTGACTCTTGATTCCCGGGATGCCAGGTGTATTTGTTAGAACTGCTACTCTGATGTGCTACACTTCGGCTGACTTCTGTCACCGATCTTTTAATCTGTGCGGAGCCTTCGTGCTCCGCTTTATGGCTTGGTGCCTTCTGCTAATCTTTGTTTGTGTCTTCGTCATTTGCGGTCTTTTATGCTCGCGCCGGTTGGGATAGCCACCCGGGGTCGAGCTCTTTTGCCGTCTTGACTTTGCTTTTTGGGTGCGTGGGAGCGCGTCCGCTGGGTGTAGTCCCCGAGGTTCGGGCCGGCTGGGGTAGCCAGCCGGGGCGAAGCTCTTTTGGCTACCGTGACTTGAGTTTGTGGGTGCGCGGGAGCGCGTCCACTAGGTGTAGTCCCCAAGGTTCGGGCCGGCTGTGGTAGCCAGCCAGGGCGAAGCTCTTTTGGCTACCCTGACTTGAGTTCATGGGTGCGCGAGAGCGCGTCCACTGGGTGTAGTACCCGAGGTTCGGGTCGGCTGGGGTAGCCAGCCGGGGCGAAGCTCTTTTGGATACCTTGACTTGAGTTTGTGGGTGCGCGGGAGCGCGTCCACTGGTGTAGTCCCCGAGGTTCGGGCCGATTGGGGTAGCCAGCCGAGGCGAAGCTCTCTTGGCTACCTTGACTTGAGTTTGTGGGTGCACGGGAGCGCGTCCACTAGGTGTAGTCCCCGAGCTTTGGGCCTGCTGGAGTAGCCAGCCGGGGCGAAGCTCTTTTGGCTACCTTGACTTGAGTTTGTGGGTGCGCGGGAGCGCGTCCGCTAGGTGTAGTCCCCGAGGTTCGGGCCGGCTGGGGTAGCCAGCCGGGGCGAAGCTCTCTTGCCACCTTGTTTCCTGCCAACTTGTGACTCAGGTAGTGCAAGACAAAGTGTTTCTTTGGGTTAGTTTTCTTGTGCATATGCTCATGCGTGAGTTGGTAATTATCATAGGAGAAGAATAGACATGCGCCCCTTCGAGTTAGGCCGCTAGCAACTCCCCTTTTCTCAACGAGTATTGGCCCGTCTAGCATTTTTCCTTGCCGGCCGTCAGTCGGGTTGCGGTCTGCAGCCGGAACCGAAGGAGTTACTATGTTGGCGTGCCTCGCGATACTTCGGTTCACTGTTGTTGGCTTAACTTTTGTAGGGTGCAACCAGTTTGCCTGGACGCCCTTGCTTTCTGCGTTGGCATCCTCTTTCCGCATGCGCTTTGAGTTTTTGCTCTTGCCGGGTCGACAGCCGCCATGCGTACTGAAGCCGGAACCGAAGAGTCTACTCTAGGCGCCGCGTGCAATATTATGCCGTCTGTAGAAATCGTGGGGCCTAGACCAGCCGGTGCAAAAATGCAGATGGTACGTAGAATTGGGAAGAAGTCCTTAGCGCTGCGCTAAAGCTCTCATTCTTGTTCACTTGTTACATAAAAAAGGGAAGATACATACACTTCTCTAAGTCTAAAATGGCCAGAGCAGGCTGGCCTTCCATGGGCGCTCCGTTTCCTCGTCTGAGGGATCTTCCTTGTTCTTCATCGGCTGCTATGCGTCGATCAGGTAGTACGAGTTGTTGTGGAGTGCCCGACTGACGATGAATGGTCCTTCCCATGGCGGGGATATCTTGTGCATTCCTTTGGTGCTCTGGACCAGGCGCAGTACCAGGTCTCCCTCGCGGAAAGAGGTTGGCCGGATCCGGTTGGCGTGGTATTGGCGCAGGTCTTGCTAGTAAATTGCTGATTTGGACAAGGCTAACTCGCACACCTCCTCGAGCAAGTCCACGCTGTCCTCCCTTGCCTCCTTGGCTTCCTGCTCCGTGTAGAGCTGCTTGCGAGGTGCGTCGAACTGGATGTCTGTGGGGAGAATGGCTTCTGCCCCATAGACGAGGAAGAACGACGTGAAACCGGTTGAGCGATTGGGCGTGGTGCGTAGGATCCAGCGCAGTGCTGGCAGCTCCTGTATCCATCATCTGGGTGATCTGACGAGCGGTTCGATAAGCCTTGGCTTGATTCCAGCTAGCACCAAACCATTGGCGCGCTCGCATTGTCCGTTGGACTATGGGTGTGCGACCGATGCCAGATCCAGGCGGATCCCTTTTTCTCCACAGAAACGAGCGAAGACTCCTTTCGCAAAGTTGGTTCCATTGTCAGTGATGATGTTGTGGGGGTAGCCGAACCGGATGATGATGTCTGTGAAGAATTTGATCACCGTCGCACTTGCAGGGCGGTCCCCACGTGCGGGGCATGGTGGCCACATTCGCCCTGGTGTATGTCCGTTAAAAGCTTGGCTCCTTCCTCTCGACTGACGCATAGATGTCTCCGACGTTGCGCTTGTACAGCTCGTTGTTGATGATGGTGTAGGCGCTTGCCCTTCGTCGCACTTGTCGTGCTGCCACCTCTTCTGTTGGAAGTTCACCCTTGGCCAGGAAATCCATGAACGGCTTCACCCAGTCGGGAGCCTCCCGTATGGTGTGCACCGTCTGTATGGTAAGCTTGACCTCCTCGCGGACGACCAGCTCCAGAGCGTCGGGAGGTCTGCCGGGTGGAAGGGTGCTGATGTCGACCGTGGGCAGCGTTGAGGTAGTCCCCGGGTGTGGCTAAGCAGTCCCCGGGTGCGGTGAAGCAGTCCCTGGGTGCGACACGGCAGTCCCCAGGCACGCTGAAGTAGTCCCCGGGTGCGGGGCAGCACCGGCTGCTCCTGGATCCGCGTCAAGCACGATGGAGTCAGATTCTGGTGAGGGGACGATGGAGGGCTTGTGCAGGTGTTCGAGAGAAACTCTAGGTGGTATGGCTTGTCTTGTTGACCCGACCCTGGACAAAGCATCAGCGGCTTCGTTGTTGGCTCTAGGTACATGGTGAAACTCGCAGGCTTCGAAGCAAGCAAACAACTGTTGGACGAAGAAATGGTAGAGGGCCATGTTCGCGTCCCTAGCGTCCCATTCGCCAGATACTTGTTGCACCACCAAGTCCGAATCTCCGAAGCACAACACCCTTTGGATGCCTATCTGCTTGGCCATTTTGAGCCCATGGATGAGCGCTTCGTACTTGGCGACGTTGTTGGAGGCTTTGAAGTGGATCTGGAGAACGTATTCTAGCCGGTCACCCTTGGGCGAGGTGATCACGATTCCGGCTCCGAGTCCTCCTCTCATTTTGACCCGTCGAAGTGTAGTTTCCAGTAAGTCGAGTCCGGTACTGGGGTCATGTATTGTGTCTCCGCCCAATCAATGATGAAATCAGCCAATGCTTGCGACTTGATTGTTGTGCACGATTCGTATTGGATGTTATGCGCAGCGAGCTCGATGGCCCATTTCTCCATGCGGCCAGTGGCGTCCTTGTTGACGATGATCTCCACGAGTGGGGCCAACGATACCACCCGGATGGAATGCTCCTGGAAGTAGTGCTTGAGCTTCCTGGCAACCATGTCCACGCCGTACACCAGCTTCTGGTAGTGAGGGTAGTTCTGCTTGGACAGCGAGAGCACCTCACTCAGGTAGTATACGGGGCGCTGGACCATCTGAGCTTTTCCTTCCTCCGGCCGCTCGACGAATATTACCATGCTGACCACTCTGTTTGTGGCAGCGATTTACATCAGCATGGGCTCCTTCGCGGATGGTGCCGCCAGGACAGGTGGAGAGGTGAGCATGCGCTTGAGGTCTCGGAAAGCTTCGTCTGCCTGAGCTGTCCAGACAAATTTGTCTGTCTTCATCACCGGTAGTGGAGAGTTTTTCTCCCACCGCTAACGAACCGGCTGAGTGAAGCGAGGCACCCGGTGAACTTCTGTATGTCACGCAGGTTCTGTGGCAGCTCCATGCGCTCGATGGCCCCGATCTTCTCCGGGTTCGCCTCGATTCCACGCTCAGAGACGAGGAAGCCCAGGAGCCTGCCGACTGGGACACCGAACACGCACTTCTCCTGGTTCAGCTTGATCTGGAAATGGCGGAGGTTGTCGAATGTTTCCTTCAGATCCTCAAGGAGCGTGTGCCGTTCCTTGGTCTTGATGACGACGTCGTCGACGTAAGCGTGTACGTTCTTTCCAATCTGCGCCTGCAGGCATTTCTGCATGCAGCGCTGATAGGTTGCGCTCGTGTTCTTCAGTCCGAAGGGCATGGTGGTGTAGCAGTATGCTCCATACGGGGTTATGAATGAAGTCTTTATTTGGTTGGTTACATTGAGCTTGATCTGATGGTAGCCCGAGTAAGCGTACAAAAAAGACAACAAATCGCACCCGGCGGTGGAGTCGATGACCTGATCAATTCGCGGCAGGGCGAAAGGATCCTTGGGGCAAGCCTTGTTGAGACTAGTATAGTCGACACACATGCGCCATGTCTTGTTCTTCTTCAACACCAGCAGCGGGTTGGCTAGCCATTCCGGGTGGAAAACTTCCATGATGAAACCGGTCGTGAGCAGCCGTGTGATCTCCTCACCAATGGTTCTTCTTTTTTCTTCTGCGAAGCGGCGTAAAGATTGTTTGACCGGCTTTGCATCCAGACGAACATGAAGGGAGTGCTCGGCGAGTTCCCTCGGGACACCTGGCATGTCTTTGGGGCACCATGCGAAAATGTCCGAATTCTCACGGAGGAAATCGACGAGCGCGCTTTCCTATTTGCTGTCCAGGCCGTCTCTGACCAGGACGAACTTGCTTGGGTCCTCCTCATTCAGCAGGATCTTCCTTGTTCCCTGCGAGGGCTTGAACTATGATTCTCCAGCCGGCAGGTCCTTCTGCAGAGCCGCCACGTTCTGCATTATGACGCGCTTCTCTTCAGCGATGATCATTGCTTCAGCTAGCTTGGAGCCGTTTGAGGCGCACTCGATCGAACGCTTGTAGCATCCATCGATGGTGATCACTCCCTTTGGGCCTGGCAGCTTCATCTTGAGGTATGCGTAGTGCGGTACTCCCATGAACTTGGTCAGAGCTGGGCGCCCTAGTATGGCATGGTAGGCGCTGGAGAGATTCACGACCCCGAACCAGATTGGCTCGCGGCGGAAGTTGTTCTTGCTGCCGAAAATTACGTACAACTAGATCTTGCCGATTGGGGAGTGCGACGGCCCTGGTACTGCTCCATGGAACGAAGTGCTTGAAGCATCCAGCTGGGACTCACTGATGCCCAGCCTCTCGAGGCTGCTCCGGTAAAGGAGGTTGATGCTGCTCCCTCCGTCGATCAGCACCCGAGAGAAGCGGCATGAATGCTTCTTGGAGATTAGGATGGGGTCCAGGACCAGCACGTAGCTACCAGGGCTTGGTAACACGGCTGGATGATCCTCCTTGCTCCAGGTGATCGCCTGATCGGACTAGTGCAAGTACTGGGGGACGGGTGGGACGATTGCGTTCACCTCCGCCTCACGTCTCCGCTTGGCGTGCTTTGTTTCTGGCTCCGCCAGGAATATGTGGTAGTTACCCACCTGCCGTGGGTAACCATCTTCGTCATCCTCGTGGCGATTGCGTCGTTCCCTATTATCCGGTGGGCCTCCGGCTGGCGGTGGAGGTGGTGGTGGGAGTCCACCGGCTTCGGCCATCTTCTTTGTCCAGCTGCATTGGCGCGTCGTATGGTTGGCGGATTTGTTGCCGCCGCTGTGAAACTTGCACAGCCCATCGAGCATGGAATCGATGGTGTACCTGGGCCGAGGTGGCCTGTCATCCGGCCTCTGCCTCCGGCTGTCTCCTCCAGCCGGATCCTCATGCATCGTGGCTACCTGTTTGGTACCGTACCGGCTATCCGGCTGGTCGTCTTTCCTCTTGCCGTGGCGGTTGTCGTGACCGTGCCGCCTGGGATGATGGTCGCCCGGCTGATGATGCTCCGCCTGCTCTTCCATGACGATTTGGCCCTGGTCGTCCACCATGATGGGCTTCTTCATTTCCACATCCGCGGTGGCGTACTTGTCTGCGATGGCCATGACCTGATCCATGATTTGCGGGTCTGCCCGGCTAAGTTTGTGCTTCAGCATGGTGTCGTCTCGGCATCCGTTGGTGAAGAAGTCTTTCGCCTGGTGCTCACGCACCCCTTCGCATGAATTGTGCATGCTAGTCCACCGGGTGAGGTAGACGCGGTCCGACTCGTCCTTGCCTTGCATGTAGAGGGCGAGCTCGCGAAGTTGACCCAGCCGTTTGTATGTTCCGATGAAGTTGCGGATGAATGCCTCTTCGAAGTCCAGCCACGTGTTGATGCTGTTGTCGGGGAGGCTGTTAAGCCACGTCCTCGCCGAGTCGACGAGCATGAGTGGGACATAGCGTACGGCCAAGCGGAGGTTGCCATTGGCGATTCCCATCGCGGTGGTGTAATCCACCAACCAATCCTCAGGCTTGATGGTCCCGTTGTACTTTGGCGTGTCTCTTGGGATCTAAAATCCTTTCGGGAACGGTTCGTTCCGGATGCGCGGGCCAAAACACTTTGGGCCAGCCGGACTTTCCTCCTCCAAGGTGTGTGAATTAACCAGGAGGTCGATGCCCTCCCGCGCATCAGCTGGTTCTCGAGGACCGAGCCGGCCCTTCAAATGTGACGCAGGCGGGTCCTTGTTCGCGTCTTCTTCCTCCTCTGGTGCTCGCGTCTTTTTCCCCTGGAAGGCTCCGCCTGCGCGACTAACGCTGGAGGCTGCGGCGTCACGGTTGTGGCGTCCGCGGTTTCCAGATTCTCCACGTGGGCGGCTGTTTTGCCCGACCCCTCCTGGAGAAGAGGCTTGCTGGTTCTTGCTTCCTCCGTGCGCCGTTTGGTCCACGCCTTTGCGGACGACGATATAGTGGGGGTTGCCCACCTGGCTGGGGACGCCCTCAGCCTGCTGCTTGTTAGCAGTGGCCACGAGGAGCTGCACACGCTCCTGTTGGGGACGAAGTTCCTCGCCCTCCAGGTGCTTCAGCTCTGCGGCCACCGCCTCAGCCACCCTCATGTTCTTGGCGGGAGTGTTGTAAACGGGTCGCGCCACACCTGCATGTGAGTCGGCGGCACGGTCCAGTTTTGAAGCCAGGTCGCGCCCTTGGTGCTGGATCTTCCTGACGAAGCCATGGGCGGCGTTGTACTCGTGCACGGTGGCGTTCAGCCGACGCTGGTTAGCCGCGACCTTGGTGGCTTCCTAAAGGAGCTTATGGTGTGTGGCTTCGAGCGCTGCCGCCGCAGTCGCTGGATCCGTCTCGATGATGACCGGAGCACGCAGGTGCTATATGGAGGCGGTGAGCGGGTCTTGCTCCAGCTCAGGCGCGGAGTTTTCTCCTCTTGCACGACGTTATTGAGGCTACCGATGGTTTTCGCGAGCGTTCACCATCATGACTTCGACGCAACTCCCCCCTGCGGCTGGGACGCGGGCGAGGGGCACGTCGAGGACGAGGGTGACCACACTGGGGTTCTGCGACAGTGGCTACGTAGGCACGGATGTCCCCAAAATGGATGATGGAGCCGCCGGCGGGGAAGGTGTTCCCAGCAAATCACGCTGCGTTGTCGAGGACGCAGTCGAAGGCACCGAGCGTGAGCACGAGGCCAGAGGCCACGCGTTCGCCGGGGACGAGCGGAAGTCCCGTGCGGAAGATGATCCCAGCCGAAGCGCTGTTCCCCACGGTGGATGCCAACTGTCGTGGTGTGGAACAAGGCAGAGCCATCAGGGATGGCAAAGAAGGGACACACAGATGCATTCGGTGGCTCACACAACGGGTTGGGCACGATGCACTGCAAACACAGAGACGTACCCAGGTTCGGGGCCCTCTTGGCGAGGTATGTAACATCCCAAAAATATTAAACTTGGATCATCAAACTCTAATCATCAAAATTAGGGTTAACAAAAACTTTTCCAACTAAAAATATGAAAGCATTCATATGTGTGTATTAAAATTTGGATTCTTTTGAATTGTCATGGTTCTGTGTTTCTTTGCTTGTAAAATTATTCTTAGGTGCAATAAACATCATCTAAACAATCCCCAAACTTTTCCCAAAGACAAACAACCCAAAATAAACAAATAAAGTGAATGGTCACTTTGGCCAAATTAACTCTCATGCCTACTTTGGCTATCTCTAGTTTTCAAAACTCAACAGAAACATTTCTGGATCTTTGCACCCCTTGTTAGTACTCATAATAAGGTACCAAGGCCCACTTTGTGATCATCTAGAAACATTAAAATACCAAGTTTAAATGACAGTTTAAAATTGAATCTATCTCATATGGGAAGATCCCACTATTTCAAAAACCACTCAAACAAACTCAATTTTCAAAACCCAAGCACCCATAGAGTCTCCAGCACATACCTAGCACACCCACCAAAAATCTTTTCAAAATTCAAAAGTAAGTTTCTTGCGGCACATTTCATCAAACAGCTTGCAGATTCAAATCAAACAAATCATAAACACTATTGTGTCCAGTAAATTTGGCCTAAGTTGTTCCCTATCTGGGTGCAACTAGTCCTTAGTAGATCATATAGCTCATTTAACTATCCTTGGCAGCACTGTAAGCAAGCCTAGCCATCAATGGTGAGCAGGCCGAGAGCAAACTTGCCACCCCGTTGTCGCCGACGAGCTAGAGGCCACACTAGCCTCGCCAACCTTGTCTGGGAGCTAGCCAGCACCCCACCGCCACTCCCTGTCCCAGCCTCGAGCAATGCCAGCCCCTAGACCACACGCCACGCTCATGCCAAATCTCTCCGCGACCATGCCGAGAGCGCGCCCGTGCACCACGCTCCACCAGCACCCCCAGACCGCGCGCTGCCCTCGCCGCGTGCGTAAGTGATCGCCAGCACCCCAGCACCCTGCCAGACATGCCTGTTCGCCGCCGCACAGACCATGCTCGTTGTGCGCCATCAAAACCCCCATCGGACTCGCTCAGAGCGTCACAGTGTTCCGACCGATCAGCACCGCCCCACGCCTAGCCACCATGCCGTTGAGCTTCGCATGATAACGGAGAACTGCCCCTACCGTCGCCCACGCCGATAGCTGCCTGTTCCGTCGACCATAACGAGCTCAGCTCGCGCTCGTCGGTCCCCTCTCGCCACTATAAATAGAGGCCTCCCCCGCTCGATTTCTTCACACCAGTTTGCTCCCCACCTCTCACTGATCACACTCGCTCACCCCCGGAGCAAGACGAGCACCAGGTGGCCGAAATTGCACCGGAGTTCGCCGCTGTAGAGGAGGAGAGGCACCGTCGATTGGAGTCGCCCCAGGAGGAACTGTTGGTGCCAGGAGAATCGGCATCGTCGAATTCGTCGTTCGCCCCCATCGCTGACCCTCGCCTGAGCCCCGGTGAGCCTCCCATGACCCCCACCTTCCGCATTAGGGTTCCGTCTTGCCGGCGCTGCCCTACGTGGACGATGAGCCGTAGCCGTTCGATTAGATTTAGATCGTGCGGCCGAGATCGCCCCGTACCGCTTCGCGTGTTATGAGCCACTGATGGGTGGAACCCCCTGTAAGCTGAGCCCCGTGCTGCGGAGTGACACTGGGCCGGCCCATTAACCTTTCCCGCGCGACCCAATCGTTTGAATTTATATTTTTGCTTTTTAATTCAAACCCAGTTCTGTTCCTAGTTTCAAAAATCAACCCAACTTGATTTAATGAACCAAATTGCATGAAACCAATTTTGTTAGAAAGGTACTAAAATGCTTAATCCAAGCCCGTTGGATTCAAAGCATTTTAATCTGTAGATGAACCTTGGTAAAAATAAGAAGTCAGAAGCTTTTATGCATTCAAACATTTTTTCAAATTTCAACCATAAGAGCTTTCGAGTTGATTCCAACTCTCAAAAATCACATTTGATCATACCTTTCAGAATATATAAAAACATTTGGGTTTACTTATAGAAATAATGACCAAGTAATAAAAGAATGCCAAATAGGCATTTCTAGTCACTTTATGTAATTAAAATAAAAGGTTAAACCTTATTAAATTGTGACCCCACTTTAAATCACATTCCCATGTACTGAAATATGTGGTGATGACATGTGTCAACATGATCCCATGTTTGAGTTGGAGAATATTAAATCTTAAGTAGCTTTTCAATGAGTAGAAATTACTTTTCTCAAATTAAAATGAATAATACAAATGTTTTAAGCTTGTAATATAGGTGATGATGCTAGATAATCTATAGTATACCTTCGTGTGATGATTGAAAATAGTTAAGTATTTTTTGGTGATTGTGTACCTCGTATTTATTTATAGACGCTAGTACCGACCAAGGATACGAGGAGGAAGGAGGATACTACGAGGAAGAAGCCGAGGAGAACTTCAACCACTGCTCTGCACAAGGCAAGCCTAATACTACTAGTTGAATGAGCAAGCCTTGCTAACCAAGTTGGTCTATGCAAGCTAACACTTGCAACCTAGCAAGCTTATACCACTTGATAAACCATCCTAGTTTTACCTACAAGCTTTCTACTTTATTTCTTTATCAAAGATTTTCTTAGAGTTTATTGAAGTGACTTGTAGATTATAGAAAGATAATTGAAGGTTGCATAAAGAGCATAAAATTTGGCCTAAGTAGATAATCTTGATGTCATCCTAAGGCATGAGATTGAACCTCATTAATCTCCACTTGTTTACCACCCCTCCTTAGTACTTAACCCCGCTTGTAGATGCTAGTGCTAAGCATAAAAATTGATCAACTTTAGATGGGAATACTTGGTGAAAATGGTTATCAAAACCTTGGAATGATGAGTCATTCTACTGACATGTTTTGACATGTGTTTCTGAACACCAGATGATTTTGATGATGAAAATGTTGAGGCATGAGCCTTAGCCCTTTATAAAACTGATGGTTGTCTGGATGTGATACCATTCCAATTTTACCGTACAACCATAATACCCGAAAATTGGGTAGGTCTTGACTGGAAACTTATATACCTTAGTATGGGTTCCCTAATGGCCAAGGTCTGAGCTGAGGCTACCTTGTGAAGATTGTCCACCTGTGCAGTACCCAAGATGACAGTTGGTCATGGTTGGGAGGCCAAAATCACAGGAGAGGTGCCTATACTAGGGCGTGTAATTGAAAGGTTAGGATTGATTATCCGCATACTGAGTATGGTGAATTCAGGATTTGTTCCTGACGGATGTATCGAATGTTATGGTGAAAGTGTACAATCTCTATAGAGTGTCAAACTATTCGAGTAGCTGTGTCCGCGGTTATGGACAGTTGGAGTGGCCATACTGTTCCCCCGTCAGATGTTTTTAAAATGACTTGTGAAATGAATTGAGACTTTGACTTGCCATAATAGATTTGTGATATGAAATTCAAGTTCCCACCTAGGTGTTATAAAATTTCAACTAGTTTCTTTGCTTTTGAACTTAGTAGAGGTAAATCTGGCTTTTTGCAAAAAGACCCTAGAGCTTAGTGTCCTACTACAAAAAACCCCTTCACCTGTAGTATTAGTTTGCGAGTACTTAAAGAGTACTCATGGCTTTGTCCCTGGCTATTCCCGTGGCCAGACTATGAAGAGGAGTACCCAGATGATGGACCACAGGAAGGTTACGACAACTAGGATCATATCCCATCATCAGCATTGCCTGTGACCCCCGAAGATGGAGCTTCGCCTACGCTACCTTTATTATTACGTTATTCCGTTGCTTGAGTTGTATTAAGAACTGGATCATGAGATCCTTATTTGTGTAAGACCTTATGTATGTTTTGTAATGGATGATGTACTGTGATATCCAAATATGTTATGTCTCGCAAAAATGGTAATCCTGGGATTGCGATGTATGGCATAACAGGCATCTGGGATTAAAAATTCGGGTGTTGACAAGTTGGTATCAGAGCCATCCTGACCATAGGAGACCCTAGTTATACTGGACATTTTAATCAAAAACATAGTTTCAAAACCAAAGGAAATGAGTATTTACAAAAAACTTATTCCCATTCTTATCACTTTGATTCTTTCATGAAAATTCATGTTCCTAGAAACTTTTGCAAAATACCTAAAACTTGACACACTTGATCACTCTACTAACTTACTCATCCTATATTCTTATAGATGGACGTGAGGTACATCAAGTTTTATCAGTTGGGGAATGCAGGACACCTCATCTTTGAGCGTGACCTGGACCAGCTTTCTGAACTTCTGGAGCGTCCGCACCCGAGTTCTTCGGAGCTCAGCTCAATGATCAGGAAGGAGAAGATTGGCAATGGATAGTTGTTGCAAGTCCCTGAGGAAAGATTGAACCTCCCACTGCCGAGGGAATTCAGTTCACCTTAAGAGAGAACAACTGGCTCGATGGACTCGCCAGGGCCATGCAGGAAGCTCTTGCCCGTCTATGTGGGCAGAGTATTAATCAGATCAAGGGTACCCGCTTTGAGTTTTGTCCAAGGCGTGATGCTATGGCACAACCCCTGGAAGCCCCATACCACCCCGAGCTGAAGACTCAGTTGGACCACCTTAGCTTCATGATGTATGATCGTCAACAAGAACTGGACAATGCCCATGACTAATCCAATCACAAGTCCGCCATCATCAATACAAAGGATCAGACCATCGCCATGCTAGCGAAGGACCGCAAGTCTCATCGCCGTCAACTCGACAAGAAGGAGTGCATCATTGCCCGTCTTTGTCACCGTATCTTGGATTTGGAGGAGACCATTCACGAGAGAGACATGCAGTTGGAGGAAAGGGAGAATGCCAGAGAAGATCTTTGAGGAGACCCCTACTCCTATCTCAGCGATGATGATTTTCTGGATGATCAGGCCATGGACTTCTTCACTAATGAGGACGATTTCGCTTTCATCGATGACGATGAGGATGATGATTACACTAACTCCGAGGAGTAGTAGCACTTGAGCACTAGCGTAGTGAGTGGTATTCGGTCCCACTATATCATAGTTTCCAGAATGGTTCTTAAAACCACTGTTTTCCCTTTGTTGTGGTGTGTGTTGTATCGTGTCATATGAATGAATGAATAAAAAGAAAGTTGCTAGAAAATCTGAGTCAAACCTTAAAAAAACTTTTCCAAGTCCCTGAACCTTAGAAATTTCCCTCTTTTCTCATGATCTATCTCATTCTTCAGATGCCTCACAGAGGAAGTGATTCATCCCCGGACCCAATGTTGGAGATCCTGCAAATGTTGGTTTCGGACCGCAAAGCTGAAAGAGCCGAACGTCAAGCCAACTTAGCCACCCTTCAGCAGATAGCTCAGCTATCCTACAACAATCAAGGCCAAGGAAATCAAGACAACCATGGATCTAAGCTCAAGAATTTCCAGAACACCAACCCACCTATTTTCACTAAGTCGGAAGAGCCCCTAGATGCAGATGATTGGCTTCAAACCATGGAGAACAACTTGGAAGTCGCCAGAGTGGAAGCTAATGAGAAAGTTCTGTTCACCACCCACTATCTAGCCGGAGATGCAAGAGCATGGTGGAACAACGTTCGTGCAATGACCGGAGGACAGATGATGACCTGGGAGGAATTCAAAGTCAAGTTCAGCAGAACCCATGTGCCACCGGGTTTGATCAAGAGAATGAGAGATGAATTCAGTGAGCTAAAGCAAGGAAGGATGACCGTAGTGGAATACCATGACAAATTCTTTTCATTAGCTAGGTATGCCGCGGATGAGATCGACACTGAAGCCAAGAAGAAAGAAAGATTCTTGAATGGTCTGCACGATGAGATGCAGACGGTGTTAGTCAATATCCCCTTTGCTAATATTGAAGCCCTCGGCGACTCTGCCATCCAAATGGAAGGAAAGATCAACCAAGCCAATGAGAACCGCAAACGCCGCATGATGCATCTGTTGGAATTATGCCCTAGAGGCAATAATAAAGATGTTATTATTATAATTCTTGTTCATGATAAAGTTTATATTCCATGCTAGAATTGTATTAAGCGGAAACTTTAATACTTGTGTGGTTTGTGAACAACACCGTGTCCCTAGTACGCCTCTATGGACTAGCTCATTGATCAATGATGGTTAAGGTTTCCTAACCACAGACATGAGTTGTCAATTTATAATGAGATCATATCATTGGGAGAATGATATGGTGGATGGACCCAAACAAAGCAGAGCAATTAGATCGTGTCATCGTGTTCGTCTTTGCGAAGCTTTTCCTATGTCAAATATTGTATTCCTTAGACCATGAGATAATGCAACTCCCTGGTACCGGAAGAAAGCTTTGAGGTCATCAAACGTCATCCTATGAGAGGGTGATCATAAAGGTGTCTCTCAGGTGATCGGAAAGTATCTGTTGGGTTGTATGTATCGAGATGGAATTTGTCCCTCCCAAGTCGAAGAGATATACTGGCCCACTCGTAATCGATATCAACACCGCTTGCAAGCATGTGGTTAAGGAGTTAATCACAAAGTGATATCGGATTACGGGCAGTAAAGTACTTCCGTGAACGAGATTGAACTAGGTATGACGGCAGACGATCGAATCTCGCAAGTAAAATATCGCGAGACAAGGGAATATATATATGGGATTGATTGAATCGGCATCGTGGTTCATCCGATATGATCATCGATGAATGTGTGGAGTCAATATGGGTGCCGACCCGCTGTTGATTATTGATAGAAGATCATGTACGCATATTCTCGAACCCGCAGGGTCACACACTTAACGATCTCGACGCTAGGATAGATTGGATAATTGGTTTATGAATTTTTGTTCGAGTCTCGGATGGGATCCGGATATCACGAGAGGTTCCGGAATGGTCCGGAGAATAAGATTCATATAAGGCGGGCAGTTTTGGAGTTCGGAATTGTTCCGGGTTAATCGGTATTGTACCGGAAGCTTCTAGAACCTTCCGGAAGGGGAGCAACGTGGCCCCACCTTCCGGGAGGGGGCATGGGCCTATGAGGGAGTGTCCTGGCCGCATTGGGCCAGGGGCACAAGGCCCCATAGGGCCCAGCCGATCCTGGATAAGTTTAAACTCATTTAAACTAGAGATAGGATTTCTAGATAAGGGAGAGTTTAAATCGTTTAAACTAGAGATAGGATTTCTAGATCGGATCGGATCGCGAGGAGGAGAAGCGAGTACGACTACATCACCCACGTTCCGACGAACGTTCCGCTGTGCGAATCTTCAAGGGTATGAAGATCTAATCCAATCTCTCTTGTTGTTTGCATCTCCTAGATTAGATCTTGGCTTTACCTCTGCTCATTCGTAGAAAATTTTGATTTACTATGCCGAAACCCTTCAAAGGGTATCGAGCTAGATCTATGTGTAGGTGTGTTTCACGAGTAGAACGCAACATGGTTGTTCGGGCGTTGATGTTTTCTGTTGCAAGCCTCTTGTTTGTGTTCTTCTTATGACGCCAGTATAGTGAGATTGAAGCGGTCCAGGCCAACCTTACGCGACGCCGTCATGAGACCGGCTCCGCACTTGACGTGTGGCTTGTACCACACATGCGGTGTGGATGTCGGTTTCACTATATAGTTGTCATGGGATTAACACCGAGTTTGGCAACCATAATATCACCGCTGTGGCTTTCCGTAGGTAAGAATCGTTCTTAGCATCTACTCCCATAAGCCACGTAAAACATGCAACAACAAAGTAGAGGCGTCTAACTTGTTTTTGCAGGAGTGCTTTCGTGATATGGTATGGCCCAAGATGTGATGTGTATATTGTATGCGATGATCATGTTTTGTAATGTTTCACGACTTTCATGTCGATGAGTACACAACCGCAGGAGCCATATGGTTGTCTTTATAATTGTGTATGACCTGAGTCAACTTCTTATACGCCATGTAATAGCTTTACTTTATCGCTAAGTAGTTAGCAATAGTTGTAGTTGCTATTCGTGGTGGAGGCAATCATGGTGGAGTGATGGAGATCATGCCGAACGCACAAGATGGAGATCATTGCGAAGATTGGCTATACCATGTCACATAAAGTTATATGCATGTGATGTTTATCCTTTATGTATCTTATTATGCTTAGATCGCGACGGTAGCATTATAAGATGATTCCTCACTTAAAGATCAAGATAAAACTGTTCTCCCCAAGTATGCACCGCGAAAGTTCGTCGTGTCCAAGCATCACGTGATGATCGGGTGCTATAGACTCTCGCTCACATACAACGGGTGCAAGCCGCTTTTGCACACGGAAATACTTGGGTCTAGCTTGACGAGCCTAGCATGTACGCACATGGCCTCGAACACAAGAACCGAAAGGTTAAGCATGAGTCATATGAATGATATGATCGACACTTTGTTGTCCACCATTGAAACCACATCTCTTCTCGTGATGATCGGATTAGGTGTGGTGAATTTGGATCGTGTTCACTAAACAACTTGAGGGATGTTGAATTTAGTGGGAGTTCATCTAGTAATTTGATTAAGTTGAACTATTTATCATGAACATAGTCTAAATTGTACTTGCAAATCTTGTAGATCCAATGGCCAAGTCCAACTTCAACTTCAACGTTTTCTTTTGCCGAGAAAGAAAAGCTTAGAAACAATGGGTCTAACTTCACCAACTGGTTCCGCAATCTAAGAATCATTCTGTCATGACAAAAGGACTATGTCCTTGAGAAAGCGTTAGGTAACCCCTCAAGAATCGCTTACCGATGAGAAAGCTGTCTATCAACAAGAAAGATGATTATGGTGTGATTAAGAGCACCATGTTGTTTTCTATGGAACCGAGCTTCAAAATCGCTTTTGAAACCTATCCTGCCCTTTGAGATTCTCGAGGAGCTGAAAACCATGTTTCAGACTCAAGCCCGTTCTGAGAGATATGAGATCTCTGAGAAGTTCTTTAATTGCAAGATGGAGGAAGGGAGTTCCGTTAGTGAGCACGCCATAAAGATGTCGGGCTACACTCAACGCCTTGAGCAACTGGAATGCACGATTCCAGAGGATCTCAAGATTGATAGGGTTCTGCAATCACTCCCTCCCAGCTCAAAAGTTTTGTAGTGACTCATAATCGATTGGTTCCATCGATACGATCACCGAGCTCTTCGCAGTCAAGGCTGCGAAGTGGACATCAAGAAGGATAATCATGTGTTGATGGTCAACAAGCCCTCCTTTAAGAAAGGTAAGGAGCAAAGAAGCCCTTCAAGAAGGGCGCGGCAAGCGCAATGCCCTGCCGAGAAGAAGCTCAGTCCGTCCTAAGCGGACATCGAGTGCTTCTATTGCAAGGACAGGGTCATCGAAGCAACCGTCAAGTACTTAGCGGACAAGAAGGCTGGCACCATCAAAGGTATATTTGATATACATGTTATTGATGTTTTCCTTACTAGCCCTCGTTGTAGTGCCCGGGTATTTGATACTTGGGTTGCTAATATTTGTAACTCAAAAGGAGCTACGGAATAGACGGCGGCTTGAGGGATGAGGTGACGATGCGCTGGCAACGGATCAAGAGTTGATGTGATGGCCGTCGGCACGCCTCCTTAGTTTTACCTTCGGATTAGTTTTAAACCTCAATAAGTGTTATTATGTGCTGCGTTGAGCATGAACATTATTTCGGATCATGTTTATTGCAAGACGGTTATTCATTTAAATCGGAGAATAATGGTTGTTCTATTTATATGAGTAACATCTTTTATGGTCATGCACCTCTTGTGAATGGTTTATTTCTTCTAAATCTTAAAGGGATGAAACACACATCCATAACATTGAGGCTAAGAGATGCAAAGTAGATAGTGATAATACTACTTATTTGTGGCAATCGCTGCTCAGGTCATATTGGTGTAAAGCGCATGAAGAAACTCCATTCGATGGACTTTGGAGTCTCTTGATTTTGAATCATTTGACACATGCTAACCATGCCTCATGGGCAAGATGATCAAAACCCGTTCTCCTAAGATGATGGAGCGAGCAACGGACTTGTTGGAAATCATACATACCGATGTATGCGGACCGATGAGTGTTTCGGACGCCGGTGGATATCGCTATTTTCTCACTTTTACCGATGACTTAAGTAGATATGGGTATATCTATTTAATGAAACATAAATCAAACGCTTTGAAAAGTTCAAAGAATTTCAGAATGAAGTGGAGAACCATCGTAACAGAAAGATTAAGTTTCTACGATCCGATCGTGGGGGCGAATATTTGAGTTATGATTTTCTCACGCATCTTAAAGCAAGTGGAATCGTTTCACAACTCACGCCACCCGGAACACCACAGCGCAATGGTGTGTCTGAACGCTGGAACCGAACCCTATTAGATATGGTCCGATCAATGATGTCTATTACTGATTTGCCGTTATCATTTTGGGGTTATGCATTAGAAACCGCTGCATTCACTTTAAATAGGGCTCCATCGAAATCCGTTGAGACGACACCGTATGAACTGTGGTTTGGTGCTAAACCTAAGTTGTCGTTTCTTAAAGTTTGGGGATGCGAAGCTTACGTCAAGAAGTTGATGCCGGACAAGCTCGAACCCAAAGCGGAGAAATGCGTCTTCATAGGATACCCTAAGGAAACTATTGGGTATACCTTCTATCACGTAACCAAGGCAAAGTGTTTGTCGAAGAACGGTTCCTTTCTTGAGAAGGAGTTTCTCTCGAAAGAAGTGAGTGGGAGGAAAGTAGAGCTAGACGAGGTTATTGAACCTTCTCTTGAATTGAGAGTAGCGCAAGACCTGAAATTGTTCCAAAGGTCACCGCACCAACAATAGAGGAAGCTAATGACAAGGATCATGAAGCTTGGACGATGTCACATTAAACGTCGCAGTCGACAAGGTCGCTGGCCCCTCCCGAGTGGTACAAGAACTCGCTTGACCGCCTTGTTGGTAGAAGATGTGAACCCACGAACTATGAGGAAGCGATGATGAGCCCAGACTGAGAAATGGTGGAAGCCATGAAATCCAATTGGGATCCATGAGCGAAAACCAAGTATGGACTTTGGTGGATCCTCCTAGCGACCAAAAGGCCGTTGAGTGCAAATGGATATTCAAGAAGAAAACGGACGCGATGGTAATGTTACCGTTTATAAAGCACGGCTTGTCGCAAAAGGTTTTCGACAAGTTCAAGGTGTTGACTACGATGAGACTTTCTCTCCGTAGCGATGTTTAAGTCCATTCGGATTTTATTAGCAATTGTTGTGTTTCATGATTATGAAATATGGCGATGGATGTCAAGATCGCTTTCCTCAATGGCAACATTGATGAAGAGTTGTATATGATGCAACCCAAGGTTTTGTCGATCCTAAGGATGCTAGTAAAGTATGCAAACTTCAGCGCTCCATTTATGGATGAAGCAAGTATCTCGGAGTTGGAACCTTCGCTTTGATCAAGTGATCAAGAGCTTTGGATTTGTTCCAAATTGCTACGAAGCTTGTATCTACAAGAAAGTGAGGTGGAGCTCGGACGCTTTTATTGTATGTGGATGACATATTGATTATCGGAAATGACATCAACATGCTTAACGATGTGAAGAGTTATTTGAACAAGTGTTTTCAATGAAAGACCTAGGTGAAGTCTTATATATTGGGCATCAAGATCTATAGAGATAGACAAAGACGCTCGATAGATTTAAGCTAGAGTACATACCTAGACAAAGTTCGAAAAGGTTCGTAATGGAAAAGGCAAAGAAAGGTTCAAAGGCCTATGTTGTCGTAAGATATTGAGCAAGGCTCTGTCCAGCCACGGTAAATGATAGGAAGCTATGAGCAAAGTGCCTTATGCCTCGCCATAGGTTCCATCATGTATGCCATCTCGTGTACTAGACCGGATGTGTCCAATGCTCTTAGTTTGACGAGCAGATATCAAAGTGATCCAGAGGAACATCGACAGCCGTGAAGAACATCCTAAAGTACCTAAATAGAACTAAAGAAATGTTCTTAGTCTATGGGGTGATGAACGACTTGTCGAAAAGGTTACGTCGATGCTAGTTTCGACAATCGACAAGGATGATTCTAAATCTCGTGATACGTTTATATTTTGAATGGAGGAGCTGTGGAGTCGAGAAGCTGCAAGCAAAGCGTGATCGCGGGATCTACAGAGAAGCGGAATACATGGCTGTTGCGAAGCGTCAAGTGAAGGAGTTTGGATCGAAACTTCATCATCGAGCTTGGCGTGGTTCCAAGTGCATTGGACCCATGGAGATATTGTGTGACAACATCGCGCCATAGCACTCGCTAAGGAACCAAGATATCATCCAAAGACCAAGCATATCAATCAAGTTTCATATAATCCGAGATTATATAGCGATGGAGATCCAAGATTAGCAAAGTACATACGGATCTCAATGTCGCAGATCCACCGACTAAACCTCTTCCACGTGTAAACATGATCAACACCTCGGCCATGGGTGTGAGATTGTTGCCAGATGTAAACTAGATTATTGACTCTAGTGCAAGTGGGAGACTGTTGGAATTATGCCCTAGAGGCAATAATAAAGATGTTATTATTATAATTCTTGTTCATGATAAAGTTTATATTTCATGCTAGAATTGTATTAAGCGGAAACTTTAATACTTGTGTGGTTTGTGAACAACACCGTGTCCCTAGTACGCCTCTATGGACTAGCTCATTGATCAATGATGGTTAAGGTTTCCTAACCATAGACATGAGTTGTCAATTGATAATGAGATCATATCATTGGGAGATTGATATGGTAGATAGACCCAAACAAAGCAGAGCAATTAGATCGTGTCATCGTGTTCGTCTTTGCGAAGCTTTTCCTATGTCAAATATTGTATTCCTTAGACCATGAGATAATGCAACTCCCTGGTACCGGAAGAAAGCTTTGAGGTCATCAAACGTCATCCTATGAGAGGGTGATCATAAAGGTGTCTCTCAGGTGATCGGAAAGTATCTGTTGGGTTGTACGTATCGAGATGGAATTTGTCCCTCCCAAGTCGGAGAGATATACTTCGGGCCCACTCGGTAATCGATATCAACACCGCTTGCAAGCATGTGGTTAAGGAGTTAATCACAAAGTGATATCGGATTACGAAACGAGTAAAGTACTTGCTGTGAACGAGATTGAACTAGGTATGACGGTACCGACGATCGAATCTCGGGCAAGTAAAATATCGCTAGAAGGGAATATATATATGGGATTGATTGAATCTCGGCATCGTGGTTCATCCGATATGATCATCGATGAATGTGTGGAGTCAATATGGGTGCCTGCACTACCTGTTGATTATTGATAGAAGATCATGTCTGCATATTCTCGAACCCGCAGGGTCACACACTTAACGTATCTCGACGCTAGGATAGATTGGATAACTGGTTTATGAATTTTTGTTCGGAGTCTCGGATGGGATCCGGGATATCACGAGAGGTTCCGAAATGGTCCGGAGAATAAGATTCATATAAGGCAGTGCAGTTTTTGGAGTTCGGAGTTGTTCCGGGTTAATCGGTATTGTACCGGAAGCTTCTAGAACCTTTCGGAAGGGGACCAACGTGGCCCCACCTTCCGGGAGGGGGCATGGGCCTATGAGGGAGTGTCCTGGTTGCATTGGGCCAGGGGCACAAGTCCCCATAGGGCCCAGTCGATCCTGGATAAGTTTAAACTCGTTTAAACTAGAGATAGGATTTCTAGATAAGGGAGAGTTTAAATCGTTTAAACTAGAGATAGGATTTCTAGATAAGGGAGAGTTTAAATTGTTTAAACTAGAGATAGGCTTGGAGGAGGGGCAAGGGCTGGCCGCCCCTCTATATATAGAGGGTGGTGCGCCTCCCCTACACACACACACCTTCCTCCAAGCCCTAGCTGCCTTGCTACCTTCCTCTCTCCCTCCCGACTGTTTGTAGGCGAAGCCCTACAGCAGAAATTCTCCACCATATACACCACGCCGTCGTGTTGTAGATCCAATCTATCTCTCCACCATACTCGCTGGTCCGAGGAAGGATGAGACGTCGAGGTGCTGCACGTGTGCATCTCACGGAGGCACCTCCACTTGTGGTGCAAGATCGGATCGGATCGCGAGGAGGAGAAGCGAGTACGACTACATCACCCACGTTCCGACGAACGTTCCGCTATGCGAATCTTCAAGGGTATGAAGATCTAATCCAATCTCTCTCATTGTTTGCATCTCCTAGATTAGATCTTGGCTTTCCCTCTGTTCGCTCCGTAGAAAATTTTGATTTACTGTAACTACCTCGGTGAATTACGCTCCTAGATACAAGCCTGGATGAACGGTAGTGGTTGAAATAGTACGGTGGGGCCCCAAAAGCCACTCACGGGTAGACCTTTCGGCCGTCCCAACCACTTCCAATTCATCGGGACCTGTACGGGCGGCGTAATCGGCAGGCGAAGGGATCAACTACATACACAAATGAGTATGTATGCAAGCCACCATACAAAAGTACATCAGAGCCATTCCATCTAGAAAGAAAGGAAATATAGCAACGCCATACGGCAAGATTCAAATGACCTAGATAGATATAATATTTTAGGATAATTCCTCATACATCACACATCGAGTATCAAAGCGGCAAAACAACAAGTCCGAGTACGGATAAGAAGCAAATCGGCATAAGATGCCATGTATAAGCACATCCCGCCTACAGATCTCATGGATCCCGTTCAAATCTCTACACCGAACGATCGTTGCCCACATCATCGGCCTCTTCCACCCAAGATCCGCCCCGCGAGTGTACTGCTCATCCGAACCAATAATTTATCATGTGAGACCCTAAGGGTTCAAAGAAGTCTTAATGCCTCTAAAGGGGACACAACCTGGGGTGACGCAATTGCAGCAAAAGATAAACCCTAGCAGTTCTATAGATACTCGCTAACTATCCGCCTAACCAATGATAGACGGATGTCCGTGAATTAATGACAACAGTTATAACAGTAATTTCATCAGATCCATCCTCCTCCTCGCTTACCAACGAGAAAGCGGACGAACAACCCCCCATCCGTTGGCAATGTTATTAACCATTCCATGAGTATTGCACTATTTACTAGTCAAATTACTTAGTCAGATTAAAGCGGTACTTTAGTTATGCTTGTCTATGATCGAGAAACTGTGCTCCAAGTCGTCCATAACCGCGGACACGGCTTTCAGAAAGTTTTACCCTGCAGGGGTGCACAAATAGCAACACACACTCGATCAACCTCGGCAAAACCAAATCAAAACCCAACGAGGCCTTCACGACAAAGCAATCACAGGATTCCGAAATATTTCAGGGGGCCACCCCTTAAAGTAGACCCGCAACGAAACCGGCGTTCAAACGGACTCAAGGTTGTGGGGGCCATGAACGATCGGGAACCCAAAACTGGGCTTGTCGACACCGCGAATCGTGCACGATCCTAACAAGACAGTGTGCTCCTCGCACAATCGTAAATAAACAGTAGCATGGCATAAGTACAGGATAGTAAACAAAACCTCAAACTAGTTTGTGGCCCCAAGAAATAAGACTGAATCGAGCTCTGGCTCAGGGGGGGTCCCATAAGCCTCCCGGATGTGGATAGCGCGAATAATCTTGGAACAGGAATCAAGTACTCGGGGTCTTACGGGACACAAGTGAGCAGGAAAAACCAAATAGCAGATGTTGCTCACCGGTGCCACTTTCATTAGTTATCCCATTACTACTCAGATTAAGTTGTTTAGGTACCTCATTAGCCATCAGACACTCACATACCCTACACATGCTGTTCTACGACTCGCATGGCTCAAACAACTCCTGTAGTAATGGCTCATGGGATGGAGGAACAAGCTTGGTGGGGTTTGAAAATAAAGGCTATGCGATACTTGGGATTCAATTTAATGCAATCGCGACTCAATGATGCAAGAATAAGATAGAGGCAATAGGTATTGTATGTATGCAAGCATGTGGTAGTGCTTGCCTGGCAACTCAGTTGAAGCGAGAGACGGATCAGGTAGTGCTCACGGTTCTCTTGATATATCCCCTGCTCAGTGTCTATTCGAAGAAGAACCAAACAAACAAGGGCCAACATAAATATAGTGCACAAGCATAGGAATAAATGCGTCAAGCAAACAATCATGCCATGATGAATGATGCACAAGTTGCATGGCAATAATGTAGCATGGCCTGGGTGAGGTGTGGAATACAAGAAATAACATTTCTATTGGGCTTTGATCACATTTTATTGTCATATTAGTTGCTGTATAGTATATATTTATATGATGCATGCTGAAATTTAAGTCATGTATAGCATAAACAGAAAGGTCTCGTCGAGCTGATCATTTTAGACATATCATTTGCTAAATTCGGAGTTATATATCAAAAGTTATTAATTTATTAAGTTCCAGTGGCATTTTGTTGTAATTTACTCAACTTGGAATTTTAAATGTGCAAAAGGTAATTTGAATAGCATATTTGAAATCCTCACATTTTTCTGATTTGAAAACATATATTATTTGTATTATTTGGAGTTGTTTTCAAAAGACATTCTAAAACGGATTTGAATTTTGAATTTAAACATTTTCTAGAAACATTTTTGTTAAACAGACAAACAGGCAGACTTTTTATACTCAGCCAGAGCTAGCCCTAGACGCTGGGCCTCTCTCGATCGGGACACACGCCACAGATACTTGTCACATGAGATAACCCACCATGAGAGGCCGACAGGGTCAGGCCACAGGGACCACGAGATGAGACGAGCGGGCTGTGGTCCAGTGGGGGCATGGGACCGGGTTGATAAGCCCAAACTCGAGGAGCCTATTTAGAAGATGGCCACACCACCGATCGTGGGCGGCCTGATCGCGTTGAGGGAAACAAAAGAGAGGGGTTTTATGGAAAAAGGCATCAGGCCTATCATCGCTTTCTCTACATCCGACGGAAAACAGAGAACGCGGCGGCGTGGCGGATTCGAACACGCGATCGGGCGCCATGACGCGGAACCATCGCAGGCTAGGAAGGTGTTAGAGGCGGATGGCGGTGGTTAAGCCGTCTGCGAGGCACAAGCGCAGGTGCAGGCCGCCGGCAGTGCGCCGACGAACGATCGCCGCCCGGAACGAGGAAGGGCCGAGAGTATGTCTAGGAGGGTCAGGGGCTTCATGAGTTCGCTGGTGTGGCTGGATCGGAGGCGCAGCAGACGGGCGCCAAGGTAGGCAGGCGAGCTAGGGTTAGCGCCGGGTGTCGACGCAGGCGCCTGGTCCCTCTCCTGGCTCTGGGCAGGGTGGTGCAGGGGCCCTCGTGGCCTTCCTCGACAACCCTAAACGCCACGCCACCGGCTGGTAGAGTATGGGGAGGAAGGGGCCGACGGTGGACGACTCCGGTGGGTGGATGTGGCGAGGGAGAGAGGGAGAAGAGGGCAGGGCCCTGGGGAGATCTGGGAGAGGCCAGAGGGTAGGGAAGGGGTAGATAAGGACGGGGGTGAGTGGTTGGCGTGGGGGAGGGGAAGGTGGCTTCGGCCACCTTTTTTCTCCTCACGTGCTCGGCAGGCAGGTGGGGAGGGCCCGGGGGGCTGTGTGGTCATGGCAGGGGGGGGGGCTCATGGGGCCTGAGCAGGGAGAGAAAAGAGAGAGAAAAGAGAGGGGTAGGCTCGGGTCTAGGGTTGGACTTGGCAAGGGTGAGAGGTAGCTAGGGGGTACGGTGGGACCAGCTAGGAGGAGAGGAAGGCCGAGAGAGAGGGGGGTTAGGGCTTAAGCATGCAACAACCACACACATGGGTGGGGATGGTCTAGAGAGGGAGGTGGGGTTTAGGGTTAGAAGGGAGGATGAGATGAGAGGGGGAGAGTAATTGGGACTAGATAGATGGGGTGATTAGGGTTTAGATGGGGCATGGAGTTTAGGGTAGGTTCTATATCTAGCAAGAGAGATAGAGAGAGGAGGGGTTTAAGGGCTTGTGCATGCCCACATGATCACATGTGCATGCATGGATGGGGAATGGTGATTAGGGTATAGCTAGAGGGGGGAGAGAGAGAGAGATAGAGGGTTTGGTGGGTTTATTAGATCAAGCATGATCCACACAAGCTCAACAAGATGGCCAAAAGAGGAAAAAGAAAAGAGGTGATCCATGCAAGCAAAACAATAAAACTCAAATGTCAAGTAAAAGGTGGTACTTGCATGGCTCTAGCTAGATCAAGCAAAGAAGGAGAGAGAGAGAGTATGACCCACTCCAAGAACTTCAAATAAAAACCAGATGACCTAGATGTGGTGGTTTTGCATGGCCCATGCAAATAATAAATGCCATGTATTCATATTGTGAAAACAACATAAAATCATATGGCTCTATTCCATGCATTTCCAAAAGGTGGAATAAGGCCAAGCAAAAACGGACAAGCATTGGATCCACCCAACCCACATGAGCTAGGTAAACTCAATTAAATGCCAGCTCATATTAATTGGATGGTGGAATTATAAGGTGGTGAAGACAAGGTGGTGGAGTCATCAAGAGATATGCCCCCAACTCAACTTGGGCATTTAACAATATATCAAGAACCAAATACAATATCAAGAGACAGATACAAATATTAATGCATATGAGATAAGAACCAAAACAAAAGGTTTTTGTATGATGCTCAAATGCAAGGTGGCATGATGACATGAACATGACATGATGATGATGCAACAATTATTTGTAGGAAGTGGCCATTTTATTACTAGATCAAGTAGCATTACAGGTGTTGACAGGGATGCTACAACTCTCCCCACTAAACAGGAATCTCGCCCGAGATTCTAGGAAGGAGAAGAAGACACAAAGAGGGTAGGATAGTTGGCACGGAGTTCATCTTCACGCTCCCAAGTGGCTTCATCAATGTAATGGTGTGACCACCTTGCGTAACTTGATGGACTTGTTGCGAGTCCTTCTTTCTGCGGTCTCAAGGATTTTTGTGGGGTGTTCTTGATAAGACAGGTCTTCTTGGAGATCGATTAGCTCATGATCCACGGTCCTGCCGGGATCTTTGAAGCACTTCTTGAGCTGAGAGATGTGGAAAACATCATGAACCTTGAGTCTCTCCGGAAGCTCAAGGGCATAAGCAACTTCTCCTCTTCTACCACGAATCTTGAAAGGACCGATGTATCTAGGAGCCAGTTTTCCTTTGATACCAAAGCGGTGTGTGCCTCTCATGGGAGTGACACGAAGGTAAACGAGATCACCAGGGGCATACACCATGTCCGTGTGCTTCCTGTCATAATTGCTCTTCTGACGACTTTGAGCAATCTTCAGGTTTTCAAGAATGATATGCACCTTCTCCTCTGCTTGAGTTACAATGTAAGGGCCAAACCAGATTCTTTATCCTGCACCGGACCAACCAATCGGAGTTCTGCATTTGCGACCATAGAGAGCCTCAAATGGTGCCATCTTCAGACTTTTCTGGAAGCTGTTGTTGTAGGAGAATTCAGCATAAGGAAGACATTCCTCCCACTTCATGCCAAAAGAGATGACGCAAGCACGAAGCATATCCTCCAGAATCTGATTGATCCTTTCAACTTGTCCTTGCGACTGAGGGTGGTAAGCAGTGCTGAAGTTCAACTTTGTCCCCAAAGCATTTTGGAAACTTTCCCAGAACTTGGACGTGAAGATGCTTCCACGGTCTGAACTGATCTCAAGCGGAACCCCATACAGAGAGACAATTCTGTTGATATAGAGCTCAGCCAACTGAATTCCAGAAATTGTTTCCTTGACGGGGAAGAAATGAGCCATTTTAGAAAGCCTGTCGATGACAACAAAGATTGCATTGTTGCCCTTCTGCGACCTTGGAAAGCCAGTGATGAAGTCCATCTGTACTTTCTCCCATTTCCATTCCGGAGGTTTCAATGGTTGTAGAAGACCGAAAGGTTTCTGATGGACAGCTTTCACTCTGCGGCAGACATCACATTCCGAGACATACTTGGCACAATACCGTTTTAGACCAGGCCACCAATATTGTGTTTTCAAGTCCATGTACATCTTTGTGCTGCCAGGATGGATAGAAAGAACAGAATCGTGCGCCTCCTTGAGAACTTGCTCTCTCAAACCCGGGTAGTTTGGCACAAACATCCGGTGTTCAAAGAAAAGCGTGCCTTGATCATCCACGTGGAAGGACTCATACTTCGGAAGCTCAAGTTTAGAGATGATCTTTTTGGTGTGTGGATCACTGTCGACGAGAGCGAATCTTTTCTTCCAAGAGAGGAGTAGCCAGAAGGTTCAGGAGATGCCCTTGTTCCACAATTTCCAGGTTGAGCTGACGGAATTCCTCGCACAAGAGAGGCTGTTGCTCTTCCATCATGAGGTTGTTGACATAAGCTTTGCGGCTAAGAGCATCTGCCATGACATTAGCTTTGCCCGGAGTGTAGTTGATGGTCAAATCAAAGTCATTGATTGCTTCAATCCATCTCCTCTGCCGAAGGTTGAGATCAGGCTGAGTGAAGATATACTTCAAACTCTTGTGGTCAGAAAAGATCTCACAACGGTTACCAAGCAAGTAGTGCCTCCATAGCTTCAAAGCAAAGACAACTGCTGCGAGCTCGAGGTCATGTGTGGGATAGTTGATCTCATGCGTCTTCAACTGACAAGAGGCATAAGCAACCACTTGCTTCTCTTGCATAAGGACCGCACCCAATCCTTGCAAAGAGGTGTCACAGAATATCTGGAAAGGCTTAGATGTATCCGGAGGAACCAAGACTGGTGTGGAAGTGAGCTTCTCTTTGAGTGTCTCAAAACTTGCTTGACATGCAGGAGTCCAAAGGTATTTCTTGCCTTTCTTGAGGAGATCGGTAAGAGGCTTCGCTATCTTCGAAAAGTTATGAACGAAGCGACGGCAATAACTAGCCAAACCGAGGAAACTCCGCACTTCTTTGACATTTACAGGAGGAAGCCATTCAACAATTGTCTTCACAGTTTCCGGGTTGACTGCAATGCCCTTGGCAGAGATGACATGGCCAAGATAAGTTACTTCAGGTAGCCAAAACTCACACTTTGAGAACTTTGCATACAAGCGGTTCTCACGAAGCTTGTTCAGGACACACCGAAGGTGTTCTTCATGCTCTTCCTTAGACTTGGAATAGACTAGGATGTCATCCAGATAGACCACAACGAACTTATCAAGGTACTCCATGAAAACCGAGTTCATAAGCCTCGAGAAGGTAGCAGGTGCGTTGGTGAGACCGAAAGACATGACCGTGTACTCATACAGGCCATAGCGGGTGGTGAAAGCTGTTTTGGGCACATCTTCCTTGCGAATCTTGATTTGGTGATAACCACTTCTCAAGTCCAGCTTAGAGAACACCACAGCTCAGCTAGTCGATCGAAGAGATCATTAATCCGCGGAGGGATATTTGTTCTTGATGGTTTTAGCATTGAGAGCCCGATAGTCAACACAAAGTCTATCGGTCTGCCACGCTTCTTCACAAAGATTGTTGGGCTACCCCAAGAAGAAATCTTGTGTTGAATGAAACCCAACTTCTCTTGTTCATCAAGTTGTCGCTTGAGTTCAACTCTCGGAAGGACCCATTTTATAAGGCCGCTTGGAGATAGGAGCCGTTCCAGGTTCAAGCTCAATTACAAACTCAACCTCACGATCCGGAGGCATACCCGGAAACTCTTCAGGGAAGACATCTGGGAACTCACAGACCACCGGTACACTCTGAATAGCTTCCATAGCATCATCATTCAGAGCCGCCAAAGAGAAAAGCTGGACAGCAGGAGTCAGACTTGGAGAAAAGACTATATGGCCTTCAGGAATCTTCAGAGAAACTGAGCGTTCAGCACAATAAATCACAGCTGTATTTGCTGTCAACCAATCCATGCCCAAGATGACATCAATGTCATAATTGCCCAGAAGAATTAAGGACGCCGAGAACGAAGAGCCACCAATCTCAATTTGATTGCCATGGCTGATATAAGCAGCCCTCAGGTTTGAACCAGGAGATAGGACCATTAACTTCTTAAGGAGAGGATCCAGAGTTAACACATTCTCATTTGCAAACTTGTGAGAAACAAAAGAATGCGATGCACCAGAATCAAACAAAACTCGTGCAGGAGTTAATCGGAGAGCATACCCATCACAACTCCAGGTGCATGCTCAGCTTGAGTGGCGTTGATACAGTTGGCACGAGCAACAGTAGACCCGGGCTTGGTGTTGATGTTGAGAGCCCGAGGTGGTGGTGCACGAACCAAAGGAGAGCTTGCTGCAGATCTTGGCGGGGGTGGAGGAAGAGCTTTGTTTTTCAACGGACAGTTCCAGTTGAGATGTCCAGGATCTCCACACGTGAAGCAAGCACCAGGTGGACGTGGAGCAACGTAGCCAGGGACTCCGCCAGGCGCTCCAGGGTAGTGGTGGTTGTAGCCCCTGGGAGCCGCAGTGGTGAAGTTTGGTGGCCTTGACGCGTAACTTGCAGGTATTGGTGGAGCCGGGAGCGACGGTGGGGTGTTAGGAACCCAGACACGCCGCTTAGAAGGAGCTGCCATAGCTGAAGAGCTTGATGCATCACGGTTGTGTTTCTTGGACTCCTCAAACACTTGCCTACTTGCTTCCTCTTGCAGAGTTGTGTGCTGAAGTTCCAGGAAAGATGTCGGCCTTGCATGTGTGATTGCATACTTGATCGATGCATTGAGCCCTTGCCTAAACCTCTTTTGCTTCTTCTTGTCATCGGAGACCTCATCGCCACCATAACGAGAAAGATTCATGAAGTTCCTGATATAGGTGTTGACATTATCGTTTCCCTGCTTAAGGTTGAGAAAAGCTTCCTTCATCCTCTCCATAACAATTTCTGACAGATACTGCTCCTTGAACGCTTCCGTGAACCTTTCCCAAGTAGGCTGAAAACCAGTGCAGCTTGCCTTCAAGTAATTCTCCCACCAAAGAGCTGCATCTCCCTTCAGAAGGTGAGTAGCACACTTTACCCACTCCTGCTCAGGAACATCAGATCTCGCAGCCTTGACATCTCACGCAACCAATCATCCGCGTCCAGTGGTCGATCAGAAACATCAAACTGACGAGGGTTGAATTTCAGGAAGCTTTTGATGTCTCCACGCTTGGGAGGTGGAGGTAGTGGAGCAAACTCGTTCCTCCTGACACTTTCCTCAAAGCGTTGTTGGTTCTCACTGCATTCTGCCAAAGCATTGGCGATGTTTGATGCATGAGCCCGATTCAGGTGGTATGTCCTCATCAGAACGGCGTGGTGGAGCCATCCTGTGATTGATATAAAACACAAGTCAGTACTATAATGGAGAATGATAATAATCCAAAATAGTACCAAGATGGAATTAACCAAGATTAAAGGATACAATTTACTAAGATGATATTAAAATATCAACAAAGTTCAAAGCACCTAGAAGATATTAAGCATATCGCACACGATTGAAAAGGAGTGTGGTACACAAATATATCAAAGAAAAATTTTCCACAAATTTCGGCATTAAAATACCAATAGATGCGCAAAATTACTTAATGAATCAAGATTAGTGACTCTACCAATTCAATATACAAAAGCGAATGATTCGAGTAGTGGTATGGTCGCGACTCCATCCCGCACTCAAATCATTACTCCGCACATGAACAAGTGGAACACATATCCTAACCCCTTCTTCTCACGTCGAACCTAAAGATTGGTAACTACGGAAATGAACACCCCAAACAAGATAACATCGGTTAACAAAGAGTAAGACAGATTGCGTCGGTAAACCACGAATCAGATAGATCGCGTCGGTTTGCAAAAGCCTATCGGTATGGAATGTACCAACAGTTGATAACCAAAGACTGATTAGATAACAACTTGGATGCAACAGATAGGCAAGGGAGTACACACACACACACAAACACAACCTATGGTACTACGGAAACCCATAACACGTGAATCCTAGTTTGAACTTTTAAGAAGAGGATTGAAAACGTTACACTTCCTTACCAGAAAAGTGTGGGTGGGTGGGTAAGAAGAAAAATGGAAGCAGTCCTACTCTCGCGTTTTGTTTTTCCCTAGTATACATAACTACCAAAATATTTGCTAGACTGACAACGACCGTTTGGCTGAGACCCTGAAGGTCGGGATGGCTCTGATACCAATTGTAACTACCTCGGTGAATTACGCTCCTAGATACAAGCCTGGATGAACGGTAGTGGTTGAAATAGTACGGTGGGGCCCCAAAAGCCACTCACGGGTAGACCTTTCGGCCGTCCCAACCACTTCCAATTCATCGGGACCTGACGGCATAATCGCAGCGAAGGGATCAACTACATACACAAATGAGTATGTATGCAAGCCACCATACAAAAGTACATCGAGCCATTCCATCTAGAAAGAAAGGAAATATAGCATACGGCAAGATTCAAATGACCTAGATAGATATAATATTTTAGGATAATTCCTCATACATCACACATCGTAGTATCAAGCGGGCGGCAAAACAAGTCCGAGTACGGATAAGAAGCAAATCGGCATAAGATGCCACGTAAGCACATCCCCACAGATCTCATGGATCCCGTTCGAAATCTCTACACCGAACGATCGTTGCCCACATCATCGGCCTCTTCCACCCAAAGATCCGCCCCGCGAGTGTACTGCTCATCCGAACCAATAATTTATCGTGTGAGACCCTAAGGGTACTCGGCAAGTCTTAATGCCTCTAAAGGGGACACAACACGGGGTGACGAATTGCAGCAAAAGATAAACCCTAGCAGTTCTATAGATACTGCTAACCATCCGCCTAACCAATGATAGACGGATGTCCGTGAATTAATGACAATAGTTATAAGTAATTTCATCGATCCATCCTCCTCCTCGCTACCAACGAGAAAGCGGATTTAACAACCCCATCCGCTGGCAATGTTATTAACCATTCCATGAGTACCGCACTATTTACTAGTCAAATTACTTAGTCATATTAAAGCGGTACTTTAGTTATGCTTGTCTATGATCGAAATCGTGCCAAGTCGTCCATAACCGCGGACACGACTTTCAGAAAGTTTTACCCTGCAGGGGTGCACAAATAGCAACACACACTCGATCAACCTCGGAAAAACCAAATCAAAACCCAACGAGGCCTTCACGACAAAGCAATCATAGGATTCCGAAATATTTCAGGGGGCCACCCCTTAAAGTAGACCCGCAACGAAACCGGCCGGCTCCGAAACGGACTCAAGGTTGTGTAGACGGCTGTGAACGACTAGGAACCCAAAACTGGGCTTGTCGACACCGCGGAATCGTGCCACGATCCTAAACAGTACAGTGTGCTCCTCGCACAATCGTAAATAAACAGTAGCATGGCATAAGTACAGGATAGTAAACAAAACCTCAAACTAGTTTGTGGCCCCAAGAAATAAGACTGAATCGAGCTCTGGCTCAGGGGGGTCCCATAAGCCTCCCGGATGTGGATAGCGCGAATAATCTTGGAACAGGAATCAAGTACTCGGGGTCTTACGGGACACAAGTGAGCAGGAAAAACCAAATAGCAGATGTTGCTCACCGGTGCCACTTTCATTAGTTATCCCATTACTACTCAGATTAAGTTGTTTAGGTACGTCATTAGCCATCAGACACTCACATACCCTACACATGTTGTTCTACGACTCGCATGGCTCAAACAACTCCTGTAGTAATGGCTCATGGGATGGAGGAACAAGCTTGGTGGGGTTTGAAAATAAAGGCTATGCGATACTTGGGATTCAATTTAATGCAATCGCGACTCAATGATGCAAGAATAAGATAGAGGCAATAGGTATTGTATGTATGCAAGCATGTGGTAGTGCTTGCCTGGCAACTCAGTTGAAGCGAGAGACGGATCTGGGTAGTGCTCCTGGTTCTCTTGATATATCCCCTGCTCAGTGTCTATTCGAAGAAGAACCAAACAAACAAGGGCCAACATAAATATAGTGCACAAGCATAGGAATAAATGCGTCAAGCAAACAATCATGCCATGATGAATGATGCACAAGTTGCATGGCAATAATGTAGCATGGCCTGGGTGAGGTGTGGAATACAAGAAATAACATTTCTATTGGGCTTTGATCACATTTTATTGTCATATTAGTTGCTGTATAGTATATATTTATATGATGCATGCTGCAATTTAAGTCATGGATAGCATAAACAGAAAGGTCTCGTCGAGCTGATCATTTTAGACATATCATTTGCTAAATTCGGAGTTATATATCAAAAGTTATTAATTTATTAAGTTCCAGTGGCATTTTGTTGTAATTTACTCAACTTGGAATTTTAAATGTGCAAAAGGTAATTTGAATAGCATATTTGAAATCCTCACATTTTTCTGATTTGAAAACATATATTATTTGTATTATTTGGAGTTGTTTTCATAAGACATTCTAAAACGGATTTGAATTTTGAATTTAAACATTTTCTAGAAACATTTTTGTTAAACAGACAAACAGGCAGACTTTTTATACTCAGCCAGAGCTAGCCCTAGACGCTGACGGTGGGCCTCTCTGCTGACTGGGACACGCTGTGACAGATACACATCATGAGATAACCCACCACAGAGGCGACAGGTGGTCAGGCCACAGGGACCACGAGGCAGGCAGGCTGTGGTCCGACAGTGGGGGCATGGGACCTGGGTTGATAAGCCCAAACTCGAGGAGCCTATTTAGAAGATGGCCACAGCCACCGACTGTGGACCTGGGCTGGATCGCGGTTTGAGGGAAAACAAAAGAGAGGGGGTTTTATGGAAAAAGGCATCAGGCCTCATCGCTTTCTCTTCTCTACATCCGACGGAAAATGTAGAACGGCGCCACAGAAGGGATTCAACGCGCGATCGGGCGCCATGACGCGGAACCATCGCGGCAGGCTAGGGAAGGTGTTAGAGGGGCGGATGGCGGCTGGTTAAGCCGTCTGCGAGGCGCAAGCGGTCAGCAGCGCCGGTGCACGCGCGCCGACGGAACGACGCCGGAAACGAGGAAGGGCCGAGTATGTCTAGGAGGGTCAGGGGCTTACATGAGGTCTGGTGTGGCTGGATCGGGTGGGCGCAGCAGATCGGCCGAGGCGAGCTAGGGTTAGCGCCGGGTGTCGACGCCTGGGCGCCTGGTCCCTCTCCTGGCGTCTCTGCAGGGGGTGGTGCAGGGGCCCTCGTGGCCTTCCTCGACAACCCTAAACGCCACGCCACCGGCTGGTAGAGTATGGGGAGGAAGGGGCCGACGGTGGACGACTCCGGTGGGTGGATGTGGCGAGGGAGAGAGGGAGAAGAGGGCAGGGCCCTGGGGAGATCTAGGAGAGGCCAGAGGGTAGGGTAGGGGTAGATAAGGACGGGGGTGAGTGGTTGGCGTGGGGGAGGGGAAGGTGGCTTCGGCCACCTTTTTGCTCTCCTCCCTCACGTGCTCGGCATGGAGGCCAGGCAGGTCTGGGGGAGGCTGCCAGGGGGCCAGGTGGTCATGGCAGGGCCAGGGGCAGGCTCGGCTGGGGGCCACAGGCAGGGAGAGAAAAGAGAGAGAAAAGAGAGGGGTAGGCTCGGGTCTAGGGTTGGACTTGGCAAGGGTGAGAGGTAACTAGGGGGGTACGGTGGGACCAGCTAGGAGGGAGAGGAAGGCCGAGAGAGAGGGGGGTTAGGGCTTAAGCATGCAACAACCACACACATGGGTGGGGATGGTCTAGAGAGGGAGGTGGGGTTTAGGGTTAGAAGGGAGGATGAGATGAGAGGGGGAGAGTAATTGGGACTAGATAGATGGGGTGATTATGGTTTAGATGGGGCATGGAGTTTAGGGTAGGTTCTATAGCTAGCAAGAGAGATAGAGAGAGGAGGGGTTTAAGGGCTTGTGCATGCCCACATGATCACATGTGCATGCATGGATGGGGAATGGTGATTAGGGTATAGCTAGAGGGGGGAGAGAGAGAGATAGAGGGTTTGGTGGGTTTATTAGATCAAGCATGATCCACACAAGCTCAACAAGATGGCCAAAAGAGGAAAAAGAAAAGAGGTGATCCATGCAAGCAAAACAATAAAACTCAAATGTCAAGTAAAAGGTGGTACTTGCATGGCTCTAGCTAGATCAAGCAAAGAAGGAGAGAGAGAGAGAGTATGACCCACTCCAAGAACTTCAAATAAAAACCAGATGACCTAGATGTGGTGGTTTTGCATGGCCCATGCAAATAATAAATGCCATGTATTCATATTGTGAAAACAACATAAAATCATATGGCACTATTCCATGCATTTCCAAAAGGTGGAATAAGGCCAAGCAAAAAGGGACAAGCATTGGATCCACCCAACCCACATGAGCTAGGTAAACTCAATTAAATGCCAGCTCATATTAATTGGATGGTGGAATTATAAGGTGGTGAAGACAAGGTGGTGGAGTCATCAAGAGATATGCCCCCAACTCAACTTGGGCATTTAACAATATATCAAGAACCAAATACAATATCAAGAGACAGATACAAATATTAATGCATATGAGATAAGAACCAAAACAAAAGGTTTTTGTATGATGCTCAAATGCAAGGTGGCATGATGACATGAACATGACATGATGATGATGCAACAATTATTTGTAGGAAGTGGCCATTTTATTACTAGATCAAGTAGCATTACAGGTGTTAGACAACTGGGATGCTACATTTACTATGCCGCGAAACCCTTCAGCATCAGCCATGAACCCATCATACCCCAAAGTATCGCCCCAACCCATCTCCAGGATTTTCCCCGAGAACCAACAGACCCACGATAAACCGTCCGACCTATCCCAACCATGGAAACCCAAGGCCCGGAGGGAACTACACCAACCCCAGCCACTCTAGCAATTTCAATCGTGCACCACCCAAGTTCAACAACAACAATGCCGCCACCAACACCAACACTACCCCGAGGACCGGAAGCAATGTTGTGCCTGTTGCAGCAAAGGACAAGTCGCAAGTGACTTGTTATGACTATGGAAATAAGGGTCACTACTCCAATGAGTGCCCAAAGAAGAATGCCACAACCCCCAATGCAAATGCCACAGCTCAGTAGAAGCGTCGTGTTCAGCCTGGAAGAAGGTTTGCCCCAGGGAATTCGCTCAACCGCAACGGTCGTCTTTTTCTCATGCATTCTGAAGAAGCCCGGGAAGCGCCAGACGTCGTGCTGGGTATGTTTGCTATTAATTCAGTACTTGCTAGAGTGTTGTTTGATTCTGGTGCATCGCACTCATTTGTCACCGAAGAATTTGCATGCACTAGTAAGATTCAACCAACCAAACTGAAGCATGTTATGATTGTTCAAATCCCCGGTTCAACCACCAAAGCCAGGAAAAATTGCAAAGCCGTCCCTATCCAAATCCATGGCATAGATTTTTATGCAAATCTGATAGTACTCGGAACAAAAGGTTTGGAAGTAGTACTAGGAATGGATTGGATGTCCAAACATAAAGGATTAATTGACTATGCCAAGAAAGCCATAACCATGACCAGTACAGATGGAATATCAGTCGAGCATGTATCTGAAACCATACCTCGTCAATTCAAGTGCAACAAGAGTATACCCCAACCTACCATTGACCAAGTCCGGATAGTCTGTGAATACCCGATGTATTTCCAGATGTTTTGCCCGGTATGCCCCCAGATCGGGATATCGAGTTTATCATTGAACTAATCCCCGGAACAGGACCCATAGCCCAGAGACCATATAGTATGAACCCGTCTGAACTATCGGAACTAAAGAAGCAACTGGATGCCATGTTGGAGATTGGATTGATTCAACGAAGTGCGTCGCCTTGGAGATCACCTGTTTTGTTCGTGGACAAGAAAGATGGAGGAAACCGTTTGTGTACGGATTATCGGAAGTTGAACGATGTAACTATCAAGAACAAGTACCCATTGCCCAAGATAGAAGATTTGTTTGATCAGTTGACCGGTGCCAAAGTGTTTTCTAAGATTGATCTTAGAACTGGCTATCATCAACTCAAGATTCGCGCAGAGGATATCCCCAAGACTGCCTTTACCACCAGATATGGATTATATGAGTATACTGTCATGTCTTTCGGATTAACCAATGCCCCCGCTTATTTCATGAATCTCATGAATAAGATTTTTATGGACTTCCTGGATAAGTTTGTCGTTGTTTTCATCGATGACATTCTGATTTATTCCAAGTCAGAAGAAGAACATGAGCTACACCTAAGGACCATTCTTGGAACCCTTAGAGAGCATCAGTTGTATGCCAAGTTTAGCAAATGTGAATTCTGGTTACAGGAGGTAGGATTCCTCGGTCACATTGTATCATCCAGAGGGATTGCCGTTGACCCTACAAAGGTGAAAGATGTCGAAGATTGGCAAGACCCAACCACCCAAACCCAAGTTCATGCATTTCTTGGATTGGCGGATACTATCGCAAGTTCGTAGAAGGATACTCGAGTATCGCCAGACCCATGACCCAATTTCTAAAGAAGGACAAGAAGTTTGAATGGACGGACAAATGTGAAGCGAGTTTTCAAGAACTCAATAGGAGATTGATTTCAGCCCCAATCTTAATCATACTGGATATCACGAAGCCCTTTGACGTATATTGTGATGCATCCAAGATCGGTCTCGGATGTGTGCTAATGAAAGAAGGCAAAGTTATATCTTATCTATCTCGGCAACTGAAACAACATGAGCAGAACTATCCAACCCATGACCTCGAGCTCGCAGCCGTAGTTCTAGCCCTGAAGACATAGAGGCATTACCTAATGGGAAACCGTTGTGAGATTTATTCGGATCACAAGAGCCTAAAGTATATATTCACTCAGGAGGAGCTGAATATGAGACAGAGAAGATGGATTGAGCTAATAAAGGATTATGACCTGGACATTCACTATCACCCCGGTAAAGCCAAAGTGGTACCAAATGCCTTAGCAGATTGCCGTGCCGCTTGAACTCCATGATTTTGAAGGATCAACCAAACCTGCACAAAGAGATGGAAGATTTCCGAATGGAATTGGTGAGTGTAGGATTTTTGGCTAGCATAGAACTTCAACCCACTTTGATCAGTCAGATCAAGGAGGCACAGAAAGGAAATGCTAGTATCGACGGAATCAAGCATCGTATCGGTACAGGCAAAGTACCCGGATTCACCGAAGACGAAGAAGGAATTATGTGGTACAAAGGACGCCTTTGTGTACTAGCAGATTCGGAGTTGAAAGAAGTGATTCTGAAGGAAGCTCATGATACTATTTATTCTATCCATCCCGGAGGAACAAAGATGTATCAAGATTTGAAAGAGCAATTTTGGTGGCATAAGATGAAGAGAGAATCGGAAGCTATATCTCCAAGTGTGATATATGTCAGAGAGTCAAGGCGGGACATCAAATACCCACAGGATTGTTGCAACCATTGCAGATTCCGGAATGGAAATGGGATTCCGTTGGAATGGACTTTATCACCAGATTGCCTACTTCTAGTAGGGGAAATGACTCTATATGGGTCATAGTGGACAGATTGTCCAAAGTTGCCCATTTCTTACCAGTCAAGACCACATATCAGAGTTCGAAGCTAGCAGAGTTATACATCGCTAGAATAGTCAGTTTGCATGGAGTCCCCAAGAACATCGTATCGGATTGAGGAACTCAATTTACCTCGTGATTCTGGAAGAAAGTCCAAGAAGGTTTAGGAACCCGAATAGATTTCAGCACAGCTTATCACCCTTAGACCGACGGATAAACGGAGCGAGTAAATCAAATACTCGAAGACATGTTGCGAGCATGTGTGTTAGAATATGGATCTAAATGGTAAGACTGTCTGCCGTTTGCAAAATTTTCATACAACAACAGTTATCAAGCTAGTTTGCAAATGGCCCCATTTGAATTCATGTATGGAAGGAAGTGTCGCACCCCTTTGAACTGGTCGGAAGTAGGAGAGAGTCAGATTTTCGGACCCGACATCCTATGAGAAGCAGAAGAGAAAGTTCACAAGATTCGTGAGCACCTCAAGACAGCCAAGTCAAGGCAGAAGAGTTACACCGACAAGATATGTCGAGACCTCACCTTTAACATCGGAGATTTTGTGTATCTGAAAGTGTCGCCATTGAAAGGAATGCAGCGTTTCCAACTCATGGGAAAGTTAGCCCCTAGATATATCGGCCCCTTCAAGATTCTGAACCGTCGAGGAGAAGTGTCGTATTAATTGGAACTACCCAAAGAGATGTCAGTCGTGCACAATGTGTTCCATATCTCATTACTTCGTAAGTGCCTCAAAGTTCCGGAGAAGACTGAAGTATTCAAGAACATTGATCACCGGACCATAGAAATCAACGATGACCTGACCTATCCCGAAGTACCTATCCGTATTTTGGAAGAAGCTTTCAGAACTACCAGAACCCGAAGCATCAAGTTTCTCAAGATTCAGTGGAGCAACCACACAGAAGAAGAAGCTACCTGGGAGCACGAAGATCACATCAGGACTGAGTTTCCCAATCTCTTCAAATCCTAGGTAATCTTTTTCGTCCTTTTTCAAATCTCGAGACGAGATTTTGTTTAAGGGGGGAAGGTTTGTAACATCCCAAAAATAGTAAACTTGGATCATCAAACTGTTATCGCCATATTCTGGCCAAAGGAGGAAATGGGCCGTAATCAAGATGGGCTTGGAAGATACATATATGCAACGTGTTGTTGAATCGGCCTTGTACGTGGATTTGGGCTGAATTGCCCGTGTATCTGTATATTGTAGTAGGTTACGTTTCGGTTTAGGTAAGAGATAGAGTTGTTAGAGTTATTCCAAAGATAGAAAGTCTCCGGACTATAAATATGTACCTAAGGTTATTGAGAAAAGGAGGACAATCACGTTCACAACAAACACAATCTCGGCGCATCGCCACCCCTTGTTTCTAGGGTTTCTTTCGGGTAAGTGTCATGCTGCCTAGATCGCATCTCGCGATCTAGGCAGTATCTGCTTATGTGTTATTTGGTGTTACTCGTACTGAAGCCTTGTTGATGGCGAGTAATACTATTATCATAGATTTGTTTAGGTTAGCATCGGTACTTTTCGCTATGATTGTTTAGTTATGCTACCTCTAGTTACCTCGCTACCTTTGCACCTTTTCCCGGGTGTAAGGGTAGCATCTTGCTTGATCTTTATTCAGTTGATTTGATCTGTTATAGTTATGCCTTGTTTTCCAAGGTTTAGTTTGATATCCACGTAGTTAGGCCTTGCAAACGGGTTGAAGGATCCAGTAGTACGTGAGGATATGGTTTGCCAAGTCGAGAGGAGTTGTTCCGGGAATTGACTTTACGTCGGTTGTTAGGCCTTCTCTAGGGTTAGTTTTCCATTATCTTTTGTATCTACCAGGCTCAATTACGTGTAGGACGTTCCAATTACGTGGTGAAAACGTTAAACTGTCGTAGATCGATTTAACTTGTATTGATGAAGCAAAACCCCATGTTATCATAGATCTAATGCAGAACCATGGGACAATCGGCTCCAGGAGCCGATTCACGGAAACCAGGAGCCGTTACGGCTCGAATTTTACGATACTTGTTTACCATGCAGAAACTGATCGAAGCAATCCATCACCTTCGACCAGGTATAGGTCGTGGCACGCCTGAACCAAGCCAGACGTGTCGGAGTTTTGCGGGCCGTTGCGAGGGACCAGGGCCCACCAGATTCCGAGAGCCTCCGGCTCTTCGTGTTGCTCGTCGCTGCTCGCCGGTGGGTTTTGACAAGCAACACATTCGCACGCCGGTGGGACATTCAACAAAGATCTGCATCAACATCCGACTGAGATGGGGACAGACCGGTCACGTCTGACGATCTGCGAGGAGCACAAGGCTAAGTATGATGATATCAAAGCTCTCTTTGAAGCCGATCTCATCGGCTCTTTGAGAGGACCCGTAAGCATGGCATCGTGGAAAGGGTTCTCACCGAAGGTGCTCTTGATGAGGTGGATCTGTCTTCCTTCCGCAGGAGCGCACTGAGCTCGCGACAGAAGTCAACTACATGGTGGCTCATTCTCTTCACCGCCATTCCGAGAGCCGTGAACGCTTTCGAGCGGATCGCAGTTCGCGTAGTCCAGAGATCATGAAACATCGTACTCTCCGTGGGGCCTACTCTAGGGACTCACCAGGAGAAAGACCGCCTGCACCAGCCACAGTGCCATTCACACTTGCAGCTCCGGAGCCACCAGGCGGGGCACGTCGTCTACAAGGTCGGAGGTGACCCAGCGATTGCGATTCTGTTTGAACCACCTAAATAAATCCCACATGGATATGTGTGCACCTACATGCCGGACTGCAATAACTGGCAAGACGAACCAGATTGCAACCGCAGGATTTCTGCGGCAGAGTTCTGGAGCAGGGCTTGAGCGTATTTATGGAGCAGGGTGTATGCAGGATGGGCCGACAAACAGGCGTGGCTAGCCAAGTATGCCACCGAACGAGTCATGAGAATTTAGCCCTGCAGCTCAAACAGTGGAACAAATCCGTACCATCTTGAGAGACCAGTTGACCGTCAAGAGAAGGACAATCGGCTATTCCAAGCCGTACTTAACGAGTTTGATCGATTCCGCCGCCCAAGTATCGGCTCCCCGAGTTCTCAAGGTTTAGCGGATCGGAAGGGTCGAGCTCGATCGAGCACGTGAGCCGATACCGCGATTAGGCATGATTTCAGCCGGATCGATATGCGTAAGGTTCTTTGTGCAATCTCTGACAGGACCAGCTTTTGGGTGGTACACCTCGCTGCCACCTGATTCGATCCAGATCTGGAAGCAACTGGAAGAGAAGTTCCACATTCAGTATCATTCAGAAGCTACCGAGGCTGGCATTGCAGACCTGGCACAGGTGCGGCAAAAGCGGGGAGAAACGGTAGCCGAGTACATCCAGCGTTTCAGGACTGTCAAGAACCGATGTTATTTGGCTCGTTTAACTGAGAAAGAAGCAGTCGAGCTGGCTTTCCAAGTATCTGGCTTTCCAAGTAGAGTACAACTCATTGGCGCACATGGCCCAGAAGCTGACCATGTATGAACAACGCCACCCTGAGTTGTACCAAGACAAGTTCAAACGTCCGATAGGCCTGGTCGATACAGAAGAAGAGGATCCTACACAAGACCAGGAGGTGGCCGTGGCTGAATGGGCTCGGGGGGGCAGATCCTGTATCCTGCAAATGGGTAAAGCAGCAGGGGCCTGCAAAAGGGTTCGACTTCGATGTGAGCAAATCTGAGCAGATATTCGATTTACTGCTGAAGGAAAAGCAGCTGAAGTTACCCGAAGGCCATAAAATCCCTACGGCTCAAGAGATGAACGGGAGACCATACTGCAAGTGGCATCACTCGTTCACCCACACCACTAATGACTGCAAAGAGCTACGTCGCCAGATCCAAACGATGATAGAACAGGGCCGTCTAATCCTGGGGCAATTCGCTATGAAATTAGACACAAACTCGTTCCCCGGCGTCAACATGGTAGAACACAGCCACTCCACGAGGCGTCAGTTAGATTTCTCGTTCGATGTCAACATGGCAGGGCCTGTGTACCACCATGGCACATATAAGGAGGAAGGCGGTCGCTCTCGGGCCAAAGAAAGAGAGGAGGCCGGTCCACGTGACCGGCCCCGGTACGATGACAGGCGGTATTTAACTGAGGAGCAGGTGAGAAGCGTGCGATATCAGAAGCCACACTCCACGCATATCCTTAACAAGTATGAGCGTCAGTATGACCGACGTCGCCGGCGCGATAGAGACGGTGAAGGATATGAGCACCTCGCTAGGGGAACGTCAAAAGAAAAGGAAGGCATAGACAAACATTGGGATTGTCCTTTCTTCAAGTATTGTTGGGATGCGGGAATGAGCCGATTGCCTACAGTCGACAACTGCCCGGAATGCGGTCAGCAGAAGGAGGACACGAGGCCAGTGTCAGTGTTCAAACGTCTAGGGCCTCTTCCACCCCAGAGCCGACACAGGGAGTCCGCTCGAGCAAAAGATCTCGAGGAGCCAATGGATGACAAAGAAGAAGACAGATATCACCGTCCAAGGTGGTGTCCCGATGGACTCAGACACACCCAAAAGCGTAGAGTTCAGCGGCTGCGTAACTTGGAGGAAGCCGAAGCGCAGTACCTCCACGCTTTAAGGAAAGCACAGCCCGATCTGGCCGTTAAAATTCGGCAGACCTTGGAAACGGAAGATCGCCCGAAAAGGAAAGAATGGCGCCCCAAACCGGTAAAATCCGATGCAAAGACATCGGCTGGCACAAACATAGTGTTCATACTTCCGTCAGAGTTCTGCGCTCCAAGAACCAAAGAGCTACCAGTGGCACAGTTTGACTGCGGCCCACAGCCGGTTATCTTTGAAAAGCCACGTGAGAAGGGCTACAAACATCTGAAAGCTCTGTACCTGCGAGGTTACATCAATGGGCAGCCTGTCAGCAAGATGTTGGTTGACACCGGAGCGGCAGTCAATATAATGCCATACTCCATGCTACGACGCTTGGGACGCTCCACTGCAGATCTGATCAAAACCAACGTCACGTTAAGCGACTTCAACGGCCAAACTTCAGAAATGCAAGGCGTACTGAACGTGGATCTGACCGTGGGCAGAAAAACCATCCCTACGTCATTCTTCGTCGTGACAGCAAAGCACCTACGCTGTCTTGCTAGGGAGAGATTGGATTCACGCTAATCGCTGCATTCCATCCACGATGCACCGTGCCTGTCTGATGGGATGGAGATGAAGTGGAGGTCATTCATGCAGATGATTCGATCGAGATCTCCATAGCTGGCATGAACATCCGGGAAGCGAAGACCAAGAGCCGATCTCTGGAATCGTCTAGACGGCTGTGAGCGCATTGAAGCTACAAAAAGCGGTGAGGCTGGTCTTATCCACCGACAGAGTAGCAAAGTCCACGATCGTGGTATGGCCGATCCTGCGATCGGCCACAAAAATAAAAGCGATAATCTTCGACAAGCGGGTCATGCAGTCGTAGTAGGAGATTCCCCGCCATTGTAGAGCACAAATAAGTTGTAAACCTTCCTTGACTAATGCAATCGAAAGGGGCGATTCGCAATCGGCCCAAATTATCTTTGTCATCCTCACCAACTGTTTGCCCCGTGTTTGGCATCGATTTAGCAGGTGACGGGAAGCTAGGGTATGGGTTTACATCCGCTGATGAGCTAGAGGAGATCGACATCGGTCCTGGGGATAAGCCACGACCAACATTTATCAGCAAGAAGTTAGATCCGAATCTGCGGGGTCCGATGATAGCTCTGTTGAAAGAATATCCAGACTGCTTCGCCTGGGACTATATAGAGATTCCCGGGTTAGACAGGAGCATCATTGAGCATCGACTCCCGCTTAAAAAAGGATTTCAGCCATTCCAGCAGCGAGCACGACAGATGAAGGCCGAAATTTTGGAAGAAGTCAAGAAAGAGGTCGAGAAAATGTTGACAGCCAAGTTAATCAGGCCATGCGGTATCGAGTGGATTTCTAGTATCGCATCAGAGAGAAAAGGATGATACCGGGCGTGTTGCCATAGATTTTCGGGATCTCAATAGAGCTACTCAAAGGATGAGTATCCGATGCCTAGAGAGATGTTAATCAACGCAGCGGCTGGTCATAAGATCTTGAGCTTCATGGATGGCAATGCGTTACAACCAAATTTTTATGGCTCGGAAGATATACACAAGACCGCATTCGAGTCCTGGTTCGTGGGGTTGTTTGAATATGTAGTCATGACGTTTGGATCAAGAATGCCGCCACATACCAAAGAGCCATGAATTACATTTTCCATGATCTGATCGGCAAGCTGGTTGAAATTTATATCGATGACGTGGTGGTCAAGTCTTCTTCAGTACAAGGACACTTGGACGATCTGCAAAAAGTCCTGGACCGAACAAGGAAATTGCCACTGGATGAATCCAAAGAAGTGTGCCTTGATGTGACGGCGTCAGTTCTCGGGTTTCTTGGTCCACGAACGCGAATTGAGATCGGCCGAAAAGTCGGGAGGCGGCGAACTATGAAGCCACCTACCACGAAGAAAGAACTGCAGTCTCTCATCGGCAAGATCAACTTCATCAGAAGATTCATCTCCAATCTGTCAGGAAGAATAGATCCGTTCATGGGACTGGTGAAAATTAAATCTGATGAGGAGTTCACTGGGGCGAGAACAACGAGCCTTCGACGAGATTAAAGAATATCTAACGAAGCCGCCAGTGTTAGTTCCGCCCCAGCCGGATAGGCCGTTCTACATTTACTTGTCCGTAGCTGACACGTCCATCGCCTCGGTGGTGGTGCAAGTTTATGATGGTCTAGAGCGAGTTGTGTTTTACATCAGCAGAAGGATGCTGGATGCAGAGACAAGGTACCCTGAGATTGATAAGTTGTGCCTCTGCCTGTTTTTCACCTGCACCAAGTTGCGCCACATCTTGCTCTCAACGGAGATTATCATTATCTGCAAGTCAGATGTCATAAAACACATGTTGTCGGCTCCTATGTTGAAAGGCCGACTGGGCAAATGGATGTTTGCATTATCGGAATTTGACATCCGGTATCAACCCACGAAAGCGGTTAAGGGTCAGGCGTTGACCGACCTTATTGCCGAAAGAATCAGCACCGATATAGCAGCGTTGTATATACGAGCGTGGGCTATGTTTTTTGATGGATCGGTTTGTGACGATGGTTGCGGCATCAGCATTCTACTCGTGTCGCCCCGGGGGGCAACATTTTCCTTCTCCATCAGGTTATCTACCCCTCGCACCAACAACGTCGCTGAGTATGAGGCGATACGCAAGGGAATGGAGTTGCTCATCGGGCCGGAGCGTAAAAGGAAATTTTGGAGACTCCAAGTTGGTGATTTCCCAACTCACGGAGGAATACAAGTGTGAGAGCGAGTCGCTCTTCCCATTATGGCTGCAATGCCGTGAGTGATGGCACCTTCCGGTACATAAACTTCACCGATCCCGCGATCGCAGAATACCGAGGCGAATGATCTTGCACAATGGCTTCAGCTACAAGGACGTAGCGAGAGGGAGCTGATGTTCAGTTCACGGAGGCCAACGATCGAGAGCCGATATCTTCAATTACTTGAAGGATTCGCCTGGGGGCACCTAAACGGATAAGGTACAAGGCCATGAAGTATGTGCTTATTGGGGCGACATGTTTTACAGAATGGAGGGTTCGCTCAAATGTCTGGGGCCAACCGAGGCCAATCAGCTCCTACACGAGGTACAAGGCGCTGTGGAACTCACCAATCGGCTCACAAGATGAAATGGTTGATCAGCGATCAGGTTTTATTGGCCCACCATGCTTGAGGACTGTTTCAAGTACTACAAAGGGTGTCAAGCATGTCGAAATTTGGGAAAATTCAGATGGTACCAGCGTCGAATGAACCCCATCATCAAGCCTTGGCCATTCCGAGGTTGGGGCATGGATATGATTGGCAAGATCAATCCTCCATCAAGCAAAGGCCACATGTGGATTTTGGCCATTACTGATTATTTCACTAAATGGGTGGAAGTTGTCCCTATGAAGTCAGTGAACTCAAAGGATGTTATCAATTTTGTGAAAGAACATGTCATTCATAGATTCGGGATTCCCCAAACTATCACGACTGATGGAGGTTCGGTCTTCATTTCTCACGAGTTTAGAAAGTTCTGTGAGGACACGGGGATTAAGCTGATTCGATCATCTCCATACTATGCTCAAGCAAATGGGCAAGCTGAAGCATCCAACCAGAGCCTTATCAAGCTGATCAAGAGGAAAGTCGATGAGCACCCTAGGCGTTGGCACGAGGTTTTGTCAGAGGCTTTATGGGCTTATCGCATGTCATGCCATGGAGCGATAAAAACCTCGCCATACCATCTAGTCTATGGACAAGAAGCCGTATTGCCCTGGGAGATTACGGCTGGATCGAGACGTGTCACTTTTCAGAACGATCTAACAACTGAAGAATATGCGGCTTTAATGAGTGACAGTGTTGAGGATTTAACTGAGCTTAGGTTGTGGTCGCTTGATAAAATCAAAGAGAACAAGGCCAAGGTAGCTCGTGCATATAATAAGAAGGTGAGACCAAAGGAGTTCCACGTTGGCGATCTGGTATGGGAAGCTGTATTGCCATTGGGGACTAAGGATGCAGCATATGGTAAATGGTCTCCAAATTGGCACGGGCCATACAGGGTCGATCAAGTTTTAAGAGGGAACGCGTACATGCTTGAGGAGCCGGCGGCGTGAAATTCCCGATGGTCACAACGGTCAACATCTCAAGAAATATTTCCCAAGCATGTGGGATGATGGATGTGAAATGTGGGCGATACATGAAATCGGCCAAATAAAAACAAAATATATAGCCGATGCACATCGACTCTAGAGGTTCAAACTGTTACAAGGTGCGGTTTACATGAATGAGCTCTTGAAGGAATGCCTCAAGGCGTGGGCGCCAAGACGCACACGATCCACCTCGGCGATCTCCCGTCATCTTCGTCCTTGCCCGTCACTAGCTGCTTGTTCAGGGCACGTATTTCTGCCAGATCGGTCTTCAGTTGAGCTTTGAGGCCTTCTGCTTCGTCTTGGGAGCGGGCGATGGATGCTTCCTTGTCGCGAATGAGCTGTTTAGTCGCCCGGACCTTCTCTTCAAGATCTTCCAACTCCCTTTTTAAGGATGCGATCTCGACAATACTGACAGAGGTGTCAGTTTTGGCATCCAGAGACGCCTTTTTCTCGTTGAGCTGGCGACATCATGCGCAATATTGGCCTTCGGAAGTTGGGCGGCATGATTGATCCTTTCACGAGCTAACTTCACCCTTGACCCGTAGAAAAGAGTTACAACCGCCGAGCTTCACCGCAATGCTACCGAGTTGGTCCTTGATTTCGGCAAGAACGCTCTTCACCTCCTCGTAACCCTCAATCAACTCCTCGATCGGGGAGGACAGCAAGGCTTTAAGACGCTGGAATTGAGGTAGAACAGCCCTGGCTCGTGGTTCATCGTTGGCAACAGAGGGAGTTGGTTCGATGGATTCAGGGTCGAACGTCAGCAAGCCTGAAATATCACAACCCTGGCAGCCCGAAAAGGCGTCAGTATGCGTCCAACATGTAAGGATGAGCCGAAAGAAGCTAACGTACCTCTCCTAAGATCGAGGGGATAGCAGATGACGAGACAATCGGCTTGTGTGTGGTTGCTGGGGGCTTGGCCAAAGTGGTAGCCGTTTCATCTGCACCTTCGGGGATTGCTAGGTCCGGCTTGGCTAAAGGCATCGGCACGGCCCCGGCCTTCCCACTAGAAGCGTCGATGCCCAGATGAAGGTGCTTAGCCGATGCAAATGGTGATGAATCGGCAGATGAAGAAACAAGTGGTAAGAGCATGAAGGGTGATGACTTTCGAAACCTCTTGGCTCGACGAAGAAGTTTGCAGTCCCTTGCGAGCCCGCTTGGAGCTCACAGGTGGCCCCGCCTCGACTGATGCTCGGGGGGCAGTAGGTTCAGGAACCGGCCTTTTCCTGGGAGCCGATGGTGGAAAATCTGGCTGGTTTGGTGTGGTGGTCCTCTCAGAGTCTGTTGGGCTCGATTCTCCTCGATTGGGTTGTGTGTCCTCGGGGGAGGTGTCTTCGAAGGAAGCCTGCAAGAGAAGGAGAGCTAGTAAGCACGAGCATGTCTGCAAGAATGAAAGAATGAGAGATATCAACCAAGGCATGGATCAGCGTACATGCGAACTTCTGGAGAAGGGCTCCGGCCTCAAAGTCTTCTGGCAGCTACCTTCTTCACCACCGTTCTTGTTTTAATTGGAACTCGAGGGCGGTGACCTTGAAGTTACTTGGTTCTTAGAAGCCGATTGTGGTGATATCGGCTGGTTCTGCATCACGACCTTTTTCAAAGGTGGCGAGTTTTTGCAGAAAAGGACCACTGGAGCTGGTGGGAAGAATTCGAAGGGGGAGCCATCACCGTGTGTGGGTTCAGGACCATCTTGTTGCTGCAAGGAGACAGAGCGGGTTATTAGAAGAATCATTTGTGAGATGCCTCGAGAAATTTTACAAGTAATGGTACCTGTTCTACGGGGATATCATATTCAGCATCGAGCTATTTCAAAGAACGGTCCCGAGCTCTCCTCGAAGGCATGAGTCTTCCACATCGACCACCGTTTCAAAGCCATCGGTTGATGAAGCGAAGGTGAGGTCGTTAGGAATTGGGATGGTCGAGCATCGAAAAAGGAATAACACCTTTGGTGGTGAGAGGATCGCAGGTCGGCTCGCTCTCGTAAGATGGTGGAGAAAGAAATGGGGAGGTACTTGTCCAAGGCCAAATTGCCGAGCCACTACGACCGCTGGTAGAATTCATACCAGTCTTGATTATTACATTGGATGTACTCGTGCCAACCGGAAGGAAACAGGACGGATCACAAGTGGAAAAGAGCTGAAAGTCTTGGTGTCATCGGCAAAGTTGTCTAGCTGAAGGAGGTTGGATTTTCAAAATGTTCCGATTCTTCCATGTAAGGAAAGAAGATAGGATTGTCTGGGCCTTGAAAGAAAGTCTGAACCACTTGGATGCTTCGAGGGATCGTTACTACCGCGATCTATACAAAGCTTGGTCGTAGCTGGTGCATCGGATCTGCTTCCTTTGACATCCGGAAAGGTGCAACTCGCCAAAAGGGGAAGTTTGGGATGTGGTTTTGAAAATACATGAGCCCATAGCTGAATGAACCACCAAGGACCTCTGTTTTGATTGTTATGCCGGAGAATAGTTTGAGACATCAATGGAGATATCGATGAACCTCTCCAAGGAACAGTTTGCGATGCCAAGTTGAGTGCCTTTGGCAAGCTCAGTAGGCTAAGGAGAGATAATTCTTGGTTGGAGCAAGGGAAGGGCCACGAATATGAAATGTTCCAGAAGTTGAGAAAGGTCAGGTGTTCTTTCTCTGTGTGAGGGCCTTTAGTTTTCATATGGCGTTGGAGGTAGGCACCCGTTCATGCGATGCTTTTGGAAGACACTTGTAGGGGACCTTGGTCACTTAAAAGCGGAGGGCTGGGTGATGTAACATCCGGACCAATAATCATCACCACGCCTATGAGTTGGTGTCATGGGGCCATGACCGAACATAAAGCGATTGAGCATCGGACCGAAATAGCCGATGGTTTTAGAAGATTTTCGTGTTTTTCAAGGAGACAATGACAAATGCAAGGCATCGGCTATTCCGTGGTTTCCCATTGGGATTGGTAAGCTCTATCTACCCCTTTGAACCAAGAGACCCAATGTTCGGGGATTAGGCGGGCTCATAGCGATCGGCCCAAGAGTTCAAATCTAGGTCTTGGCTTACGAAGGATTCGTTTGCTTCGCAAGAGATCGGATGGGCAGGACTAGATTACTGCAGGGCCAAGACAGAGAGAATTTGGGAGAGAAGGATGCGGCAGCAGAATGTCTGAAACCTAAAAAAATTTAATGGTGGAATAAAGCATTAATTCAGGTGTTTGCCATTAATTCTAGCATCGTGTTCAGACTGCGAGGAGTAGGCGTACCTTCAGACCAGAGACCGCTGGGTTGGTGTTGGACGATTCCGCCATCTAGTTTGCCGGCGGAGATGGATCTATGCAGTTGGGGATTGAGGGTTCTTGTTGCTGTGAGCTCGATCTGGTCGGTGAGCAATTGGAGATCTGGGTCGCCCTTTTTTGAAGAGGGTCGCAGGCTACCGTTTGAAACTGGAAAGTGGCCGCTCAGATTTGTCTAAGTATGTGTCACATCCCAAGATTTTCCAAATCTTGTAATGTGAAAATAAATGAAAAAAATAAAACTTTGTTTAAATTTCAGAGCTAGAAGAAACTTTTTGAATTCAATTGGAACTTCAAACCCATTTGAATTAAATAAAACCTAAAGGTATTTAAGATGATAAACTTTTATTAAAGTAAAATAAAAATAATTAAAATACTAATTTGAAACTCTTAAATGAAAAGATTTGTTTTCAAATGAAATAGAAGTTTTACAAATAAGGATTATTTAATAAAGCCAAATTAAACTTTGACCAAGCCTTGGAAATTAAAACATTTAGTTTTGAATAAAAATAAACAAAGGTTTATTTGAAATAAAATAATAAGGAATTAATATCAAAATTTATTCAAATAAAAGGTTTTACCATTTTAATTAAAACATCAAAACTTATTAAATTGTTTTAAATAGGTTTTCCAAGTATTTTATATTCTCTAAGAAAACCTACTAAGGTGTTTTGACTATAATTTAGATTTCAAAATAAATGTCTCAATAAAATAAATCCTATTTGAATTAATAACTAAGGCCCATCTTTTTTTTTAATATTAATAGACCCTATAATAAAATATTATTTTTAAACAAGTAATTCAAGTATTTTATACTTTCAAATAAAACCTACTGATTTGGTTTTTGAAAATATTTGGATTAAATGGGGATTTTATTAATTAAACCAAACCCTATTTTATTAATAAACCATAGCCATTTTATTTAATTAATAAATAAAACCTAAAAAGGATTTAAAATATTATTTTATTTTGGAGTGTTGGATTATGTTGTTGAACAGAACCAAAAACACAATGCAAAGTTTAATGTTTGTTTGAATGGTTGAATTATTTGAATGCTTGAATGATTGTTTGAATTACAAATCACGAAAATAGAAACAGAAAAAGAAAAGAGTTCAGAAACAGAAAAAAATATAAACACAGGTCGACCCAACCCATCAACCCACTAAGGCCCGTAACCAGCCAATTTAGTCTTTTCCCAGAGAAAACGATTCACACCGCTGAAACAACCCGCAAAGCCCCTGACAAGTGGACCTCCCCTCGTTTCTTTTCCCCACTGATCAGAGGACCCCACACCACACCCTTCTTCCCCACCCGAACCACGCCTTCCTCGCCTGTTATGTGCCTTGATTCCGCTGCTCAATTCGCCTTAAAGCCACGTTAATTCCTCGTCGCGGCCACGCCCATTTAACCGCCTGCTCCTCCTCCTCCTCTTTCCCCAGACACCGCCTCCATTCCACCCCTAGGCTGCCTCCAATTTTCTCTGTACCTCCGCCGCTCCGACGATGTTCCAGTGATGATTCCGACGAAACCCCGTGCGCCCCTCGACGGACCAGTCCCTCGTAGAGCATCAGCGCCTCTCCACTAACCCGGTGAGCACACTCCCCCTCTGCTTCGCTTCGCCGGGCGCCGTGAAATGTAGTCGCCGCCCGCCAGTCATTGCCGCCGACTATGGTTGAACACGCTAGTACCGTTCGATCCAGATTTAGCGGCCACGATTAGATCACTTATCATCGAAGGGGTATGTCCTCTGAGCCACTCGATCTGACTAGATCCAACGCCCCACAGCAGTGATCCAACCGAAACGGTATGGACCAATAGAAACACGACGCGTGGCCAGGTTTTAAACTAAAAACAGAATTGAATCTAATTTAAATTGCAAACTTCAAACCCTTGTAACTTTCAAACCACACGTCCAAATTTGGAAAATTTTATATCAATGAATTCAGGAGAACAAGCCCTAGCCAACCATGGCCTTAGTTTTGAAAATAGTATCTGTTAGCTTGTTTGAATTTACAGAAACATTTGTGTACTTATTTGGAGTATAAAAATTGTTTAAAATTGATTTTGGGATTAAATCTTTTGCAAAATGAATTTGTGTGACCTAACTGACCCTAGGAATCAACCCATAGTGTTAAAAATGATTTTTGTGAAATTTAAGTTGAATTATTTAACTTAGTCATTTTCTATCCAAATAAACTCATTAATTTTTATTATGGAAATGTTTTTGTAAGGAAAACTTTGGGAAAATGTTATGGATCAAACTTACTGACCCAAAACACCAAGCCTTGCCAAGAGCAACTCACTTGGTGAAAAACATAAAGTTTTGCTTAGAAAGGAATAATTTTCACCACATAAAAATGTTGAATGGATTTTAAAATAGACTTTGAGCAAAACCCTCTAACTAATGACTTTGCCATTTTGGTAAATGCCCAATGCAGACCTTACAAAGTTTATAAACCTAGTAGAGACCAACCTTGCAATAGAACCCTCTTTTTACAAGACTTAGGAACCATTGCTTTGTGTATGTGAATTATTGTTTGAATGTTGGAATGCTACTTGATACTATGCTTGTTTGATTGTAGTGAAATTAGCAAAGTGTGAGACTAGTAAGATCAAGGAGTGACTATCATTCCCTAACAAAAAGGCAAGTTACACTATCATACAAAAGACCTACTATTTTTCATTATACTTAGTGGATTTTGTAAACATGCATGAAAATGTTTTATACTTATGCTATGCTAATCCTAATAGGATTCCCTATACACTCCTTAGTAAAAATATTGAAGTTGTACATGCTTAGCCATGCTATGTTTTGAAAAGAGATACATGTTGAGATTTTACAAAGGTTGTGAAAAAGACTTATGTTTTATATAATAAAACAAGGACTCAATGAACCACCTAGGTGGTGGACACTTTATGCTTTGGAGAAGGTGGCAACAAAAGGGAACCATGTCTATGGCAATCACTTTGTGTTGTGCTCCAAATGAAAACCACCTAGGAAACTTAGAGATTGAACATGTTTCTCCAATTGTGGCTTTCGTGTACAACCACATGCTATTATGGTTCTGGCTTAGTCAACTACATTAGGAAGACCCATACATTGTCTTTAGTTACCGGACATGGGGATCTGGAATGCTTCATGGGGGCTGAAGACAAGCTAGCAATGATGTATGGGAGGACCTCTTGGAAAGACTTCGTCACATTCTCGGTCCGCCAGATTACTCCATCTTGGTGAGCACTAATCCAAGAGGCCACTTGGCAATAAGATGGGATTGTGTCATGTGGGTAAAGTGTACTCCTTCTGCAGAAGTTAATAAAATCTAAGTACTTAGCCGTGTCCCGGTTATGGACAATCTTGAGCAACTAAAGTTTGAACTATGGGAGATCTCGACATTCTAATTTCTAATATAAAAACTTGATGCACTTGGGGGTACCAAGGAATTCAAAGAGATTTGTTAAGCTTGTTGCACTTGGGGAGTTACCAAGGTGCTCAAGAGCATGATGTACTTGGGGTTACCAAGGAACTCATGAGTTTTGATAAAACTTGTAGCACTTGGGGTTACCAAGGTGCTCAAGGATTTTTGACAAGTACTTGAACACTTGAGTATCTACCAAGGATGTTCAAGGAACTTGGAAATGAGATTTGACAAAAGACCAAAACCATTTTTGAAAAGATAGGATAAATATTGCTTTATGCAAATAAGCCTTAAACTCTACTTAGCCAAAAATGCATATAATGATAGGATCCATTCTTATTATACATAAAAGTGAAACTTGCCAATACAATTCAAAATGTATTGACCCTTGTGGCTGTAACTTGTAATGTTGCAGGTTGATTGTTTTAAATGAAGATTGTTTGATTGACTAGGATTACAAAGTTTACAACCAACATCTGCCTGTGGCACTATGAAGATGAAGGACCCCATGATTATAATTATTCCGCTGCAATGTAATGTAATAGCCAATGAGCTATGTATGATGTAATAGAATTATGTTATTCCTGGTTATAATGTTATAATATGACCTTTGTATCTTGATATTACATCTTAACTGTGGATGCTAGCTATTGATCCAGGGACTAGCATTGTAAAACACAGGAGGACTCTACCTTATCAGGTTGGGACCCCTACAGTATGCGACCAAATTTGACCTTGTCAACGTTTTTGGGAAAGCCGATGTTTTACCATCGGCTCTTTGGGCTGTGACTTGGTTGACTGTATGAGCGTAGCATGGTGAAAGCCGATACATTACTGTCGGCTTCTGGAACATCGACCTATTTTGACTATCGGCAAAATTGAGTTGGGAAAGCAATCTTCGAGTTGAAAAAAGCAATCTTTGTTCATTCAAAAGACGATTGTTTACAATGGAGCTGATTGCTTACAAAAGGAAATCTACTACTAGTACTACTACTAGTTCCTAATCTAGAGGCTGGTGTCGTCGCCGCTGTCTTCGCCGTCATCTTGTTCGCTGTCATCACGCCGCCGTCGTCTTCGCCGCCTTCTGAAGATGCTGGGGCCTCGCCCTCGCCGTCTTCGGTGTCCTCGCTGGACCCGGAAGCGCTTCACCGGCGGGTACTGCCGGAGGAGGTGTCCTCCTCCGCTTCCTCCTCCTCGTCGAGGATTCGACGCCATCCTGTGACCGTGCATTGTCGGTGCTCGCCTCCAGTTCCCGTCGACAAGGAACCCTCCTCGCCGTCGGTCGAGGACTCGTCGTCCTCGACCAGCGGCGGTTCAATCCTCGCCCCACCATTGTGGGGCGAGAGCCTCGTACGTCGCCATTGGCGGGTGCTCCGGCGTCGGCTCTCGGTCGCTCATCGTGTTGGAAGACTGGGAGGAAAGGGCGGATGATTTTGAGGAAGAAGAGGCTGCCATGGCGGAGGAAGAGGGTTTTTTGGCTAATGGAGGAAGATGGGGGCTGCAAACTGCTCAGATGAATTTAAATAAGGGGAATAGTGGGAGATGGTTCAATGCCATAGCGGTTTCCCAGAACGTGGTGCCAAAATTGTCAAATCATGCACTGCGGAGAAGTTGAGAAGACAGGGCATCATGATGAGGGGGTGGCGTGACGATTCTGCTCTGCAACACGTAACCCGATATAAAAAAAGGGGGAAGAAAAAACATCAACAGAGTGGTTTTGGAATTATTATTGCCAAAACCAGGGGGGCATGTGTTATCGCCATATTCTGGCCAAAGGAGGAAATGGGCCGTAATCAAGATGGGCTTGGAAGATACATATATGCAAAGTGTTGTTGAATCGGCCTTGTACGTGGATTTGGGCTGAATTGCCCGTGTATCTGTATATTGTAGTAGGTTACGTTTCGGTTTAGGTAAGAGATAGAGTTGTTAGAGTTATTCCAAAGATAGAAAGTCTCCGGACTATAAATATGTACCTAAGGTTATTGAGAAAAGGAGGACAATCACGTTCACAACAAACACAATCTCGGCGCATCGCCACCCCTTGTTTCTAGGGTTTCTTTCGGGTAAGTGTCATGCTGCCTAGATCGCATCTCGCGATCTAGGCAGTATCTTCTTATGCGTTATTTGGTGTTACTCGTACTGAAGCCTTGTTGATGGCGAGTAATACTATTATCATAGATTTGTTTAGGTTAGCATCGGTACTTTTCGCTATGATTGTTTAGTTATGCTACCTCTAGTTACCTCGCTACCTTTGCACCTTTTCCGGTGTAAGGGTAGCATCTTGCTTGATCTTTATTCATTGATTTGATCATTATAGTTATGCCTTGTTTTCCAAGGTTTAGTTTGATATCCACGTAGTCGCCTTGCAAACGGGTTGAACGATCCGAGTACGTGAGGATATGGTTTGCCAATTCGAGAGGAGTTGTTCCGGAATTGACTTTACGCCGGTTGTTAGGCCTTCTCTAGGGTTAGTTTTCCATTATCTTTTGTATCTACCGGCTCAATTACGTGTAGGACGTTCCAATTACGTGGTGAAAACGTTAAACCGTCAGAGATCGATTTAACTTGTATTGATGAAGCAAAACCCCATGTTATCATAGATCTAATGCAGAACCATGGGACAATCGGCTCCAGGAGCCGATTCACAGGGAAACCTGGGAGCCGGTTATGGCTCGAATTTTACGTATACTTGTTTACCATGCAGGAAACTGATCGAAGCAATCCATCACCTTCCTGACCAGGTATAGGTCAGGTGGCACGCCCTTGAACCAAGCCAGGACGTGTGCCGGAGTTTTGCGGGCCGTTGCCCGAGGGACCAGGGCCCACCAGCAGTTCTGGGAGCCTCCCGGCTCTTCGTGTTGCTCATCGCTGCTCGCCGGTGGGTTTTGACAGGCAACACAAACTCTAATCATCAAAATTAGGGTTAACAAAAACTTATCCAACTAAAAATATGAAAGCATTCATATGTGTGTGTATTAAAGTTTAGATTTTGTTGAATTGCCATGGTTCTGTGTTTCTTTGCTTGTAAAATGATTCTTAGGTGAAATAAACATCACCTAAACAATCCCCAAACTTTCCCAAAGACAAACAACCCAAAATAAACAAATAAAGTGAATGGTCACTTTTGCCAAATTAACTCTCATGCCTACTTTGGCTATCTCTAGTTTTCAAAACTCAACAGAAAGATTTCTGGATCTTTGCACCCCTAGTTAGTACTCATAATAAAGTACCAAGGCCCACTTTGTGATCATCTAGAAACATTCAAATACCAAGTTTAAATGACAGTTTAAAATTGATTCTATCTCATATGGGAAGATCCCACTATTTCAAAAACCACTAAAACAAACTCAATTTTCAAAACCCAAGCACCCACAGAGTCTCCAGCACATGCCTAGCACACCCACCAAAAATCTTTTTAAAATTCAAAAGTAAGTTTCTTGCGGCCATTTCATCAAACAGCTTGCAGATTCAAATCAAACAAATCACAAACACTATTGTGTGCAGTAAATTTGGCCTAACTTGTTCCCTCTCTGGGTGCAACTAGTCCTTAGTAGATCATATAGCTCATTTAACTATCCTTAGCAGCACTGTAAGCAAGCCTAGCCTTCAATGGTGAGCAGGCCGAGAGCAAACTTGCCATCCCGTTATCGTCGGCGAGCTAGAGGCCACACTAGCCTCGCCAACCTTGTCTGGGAGCTAGCCAGCACCCCACCGCCACTCCCTGTCCTAGCCTCAAGCAATGCCATACCCTGGATCACACGCCACGCTCATGCCAAATCTCTATGCGACCATGTCGAGGGCGCGCCCGTGCGCCACGCTCGACCAGCACCCCCAGACCGCGCGCCGCCCTCGCCGTGTGCGTAAGTGATCTCCAACACCCTAGCACCCTGACAGACATGCCCGTTCTCCGCCGCGCGGACCATGCTCCCTGTGCGCCATCAAAAATCCCGTCGGACTCGCTCAGAGCGTCGCAGTGTTCCGACCGATCAGCACCGCCCCTAGCCTAGCCACCACGCCGTTGAGCTTCGCCAGGGAACATAGAACCTCCCCCTACCGTCACCCACACCGATAGCTGCATGTGCCGTCGACCACAACGAGATCAGCTCGCGCTCGTCGGTCCCCTCTCGCCACTATAAATAGAGGCCTCTCCCGCTCGATTTCTTCACACCAGTTCGTTCCCCACCTCTCACTGATCACACTCACTCAACCCTGGATCAAGGCGAGCACCAGGTGGCCGGAATTGCACCGGAGTTCGCCGCTGCAGAGCAGGAGAGGAGTCGTCGATTGGAGCCGCCCCAGGAGGATCTGCTGGTGCCAGGAGAATCGCCGTCGTCGACTTCGTCATTTGCCCCCATCGCCGACCCTCGCCTAAGCCCCGGTGAGCCTCCCACGACCCCCACCTGCCGCGTTAGGGTTCTGTCTCGCCGGCGTTGCCCGACGTGGACAATGAGTCGTAGCCGTTCGATTAGATTTAGATCGTGCGGACGAGATCGCCCCGTACCGCTTCGCGTGTTATGAGCCACTGACGGGTGGAACCCCCTGTTAGCTGAGCCCCGCGCTCCAGAGTGACACTGGGCCGGCCCATTAACCTCTCCCGCGCGACCCAATCGTTTGAATTTAGATGTTTCCTTTTTAATTCAAACTCAGTTCTGTTCCTAGTTTCAAAAATCAACCCAGCTCGATTTAATGAACAAAATTGCATGAAACCAAAAAATTTAGAAAGGTAATGAAATGCTTAATCCAAGCCCGTTTGATTCAAAGCATTTGGATATGTAGATCAACCTTGGTAAAAATAACAAGTCAGAAGCTTTTCTGCATTCAAACATTTTTTCAAATTTCAACCATAAGAGCTTTTGAGTTGATTCCAACTCTCAAAAATCACATTTGATCATACCTTTCAGAATATATAAAAACGTTTGGGTTTAATTACAGAAATAATGACCAAGTAATAAAAGAATGCCACATAGGAATTTCTAGTCACTTTATGTGATTAAAATAAAAGGTTAAACCTTATTAAATTGTGACACCACTTTAAATCACATTCCCATGTACTAAAATATGTGGTGATGACATGTGTCAACATGATCCCATGTTTGAGTTGGAGAATATTAAATCTTAAGTAGCTTTTCAATGAGTAGAAATTACTTTTCTCAAATTAAAATGAATAAGACAAATATTTTAAGCTTGTAATATAGGTGATGATGCTAGATCATCTATAGTACACCTTTGTGTGATGATTGAAAATAGTTAAGTATTGTTTGGTGATTGTGTACCTCGTATTTATTTATAGACGCTAGTACCGACCAAGATACGAGGAGGAAGAAGGATACTACGCGGAAGAAGCCGAGGAGAACTTCAACCACTGCTCTGCACAAGGAAAGCCTAATAATACTAGTTGAATGAGCAAGCCTTGCTAACCAAGTTGACCTATGCAAGCTAACACTTGCAACCTATCAAGCTTATACCACTTGATAAACCATCCTAGTTTTACTTACAAGCTTTCTACTTTATTTCTTTATCAAAGCTTTTCTTAGAGTTTATTTAAGTGACTTGTAGATTATAGAAAGATAATTGAAGGTTGCATAAAGAGCATAAAATTTGGCCTAAGTAGATAATCTTGATGTCATCCTAAGGCATGAGATTGAACCTCATTAATCTCCACTTGTTTATCACCCCTCCTTAGTACTTAACCCCGCTTGTAGATGCTAGTGCTAAGCATAAAACTTGATCAACTTTAGATGGGAATACTTGGTGAAAATGGTTATCAAAACCTTGGAATGATGAGTCATTCTACTGAAATGTTTTGACATGTGTTTTCGAACACCAGATGATTTTGATGATGAAAATTTTGAGGCATGAGACTTAGCCCTTTATAAAACTGATGGTTGTCTGGATGCGATACCATTCCAATTTTACCGTACAACCATAATACCCAAAAATTGGGTAGGGCTTGACTGGAAACTTATAGACCTTAGTATGGGTTCCCTCATGGCCAAGGTCTGAGCTGAGGATACCTTATGAAGATTGTCCACCCGTGCAGTACCCAAGATGACAGTTGGTCATGGTTGGGAGCCCAAACTCACAGGAGAGGTGCCTATACTAGGGCATGTAATTGAAAGGTTAGGATTGATTATCCGCATACTGAGTATGGTGAATTCAGGATTTGTTCCTGACGGATGTATCGAATGTTATGGTGAAAGTGTACAATCTCTGTAGAGTGTCAAACTATTCTAATAGCCGCGTGTCTGATTATGGACGCTGAGTGGCCATACTGTTCCCCCGTCAGATGTTTTTAAAATGACTTGTGAAATGAATTGAGACTTTGACTTGACCACAACAGAGTTGTGATATGAAATTCAAGTTCCCACATAGGTGTTATAAAATTTCAACTAGTTTATTTGCTTTTGAACTTAGTATAGGTAAATCTGGCTTTTTGCAAAACAACCCTAGAGCTTAGTGTCCTACTACAAAACCCCCCTTAACCTGTTAGTATTAGTCTGTGAGTACTTAAAGAGTACTCATGGCTTTGTCCCTGGCTATTCCCGTGGCCAGACTATGAAGAGGAGTACCCGGATGATAGACTCCGGGAAGGTTACGACAACTAGGATCATCTCCCATCGTCAGCATTGCCTGTGACCCCGAAGATGGAGCTTCGCCTACGCTACCTTTATTATTACGTTGTTCCGCTGCTTGAGTTGTATTAAGAACTGGATCATGAGATCCTTATTTGTGTAAGACCTTATGTATGGTTTGTAATGGATGATGTACTGTGATATCCAAATCTGTTATGTCTCGCAAAAATGGTAATCCTGGGATTGCGATGTCTGGCATAACAGGCATTTGGGATTAAAAATCCGGGTGTTGAAAAGGTAACGCCCCTACTCCTACAAGATGAACTATGTATGGGAGCTCGATGCTTAGTACAAGTGCTCCTTGAGTTGTATCCTTAGCTACTGTCGATGGCTAGATGAAGATGGGAGCTAGATGCTAATTCTTCTCTTCTTCTACTCTTGTTTTCTCTATCCTTCACCTTACCTAGAACCCTAGCTCTGCCCTCCCTTATATACTGGTCTGGGGGGCAGATTACAATTCGGGTCCTAGGGTTTACTGTTTGGATATGGGTTTACAGGTACTGCAGGCTCAGCCGGTGGGCCAGACCCAGTCCGCCTTCTTTAGCGCCATCCGTGGCTTCCTTTGGGCGTCACTTTGCTTATCAATACCCCGGACCGCTTTCGCCAGTCCAGCCGACCTCCTTGCTTTATCTTTGTCTGGTAGTGCTGGTCATGACGGCATGCCAGCTTCCTTGATGACGAGGGAGAGCCAGAAGCGTACCCCGCACGGAGCCCCGGTCTTTCCATGCTCTCCATCGAATCCGAGGTGAGCCAGGTGGGAACGGCCACCCGGCCGGTTCTTCTGGCCACCGGCTAGACGGGCCAGCCGGGAAGGTTATAAGCCCAGCCGGGCTTGCTCGCCAGACGGTTAGAGATGTATTTCTTGGATGCCAGGCGGCCTGCATCTTCTGGATCCGGCCCACTTACGTCTGGCTTTCCCTACCCGGGGGTTATCCCCCCGACACCTCCAGAACCCCGCCTCTCGTGAACCTGTACGGGTGAGGGGCGATCAGGTTTTTGGGGAGCGCTCAAGCGTGACTACTGGCAACCACGGCGTTGTCCGACGGCGAGTTCTCGAACGACGACTTCTTCCCGGACGTCAGCGACCTCTTCGATAACCTCAACATGGGCGACGCTGCTACAACCGCTGCGGCTGCTATTTATCCTACACTATATGTGATCTTCAACTATCCTTTTCGGATTATGCTAGAGTTCTTTGTTCTAGCGTTTGGTGTAGATGTGATAGGTTTATCTTGTATATATGTAATCTGTTCATCTACTTTGTTGATCTGCATGGTTGGTTTTAATATTGTCTATATGATCATGCTCTATCAGTTTATTATTCGGATTAAATCATATGGATTATTGCTTATATTTTCAACAATCCAAAAACCTGATTATAGGCAACTGAATTCGATTGGTGTAGCCGCGGCTACTAGGCCGCCTCCTTTTGATGGCATGCACTATAAGAGATGGCGCAAGAGAGCAGTTCTCTGGTTTGAAAACCTAAACTGCTATAGCGCCACTCTTGGCAAGCCTGAAGGAGATCTTTCTGCTAAGTAGGAAGCGACCTTTAAGAAAGTCGATACCATGTTTATGGCGGCTTTGTTCAGTGTTCTTGGGAACAACATTCTTGACCCGTATATGTCATTTGATAATGGCAAGGATGCGTGGGAAGCGCTCGAGGCCAAGTTTGGGGTCTCGGACGCTGGCACTGAGTTGCATGTCATGGAGCAATTCTATGACTACAAGATGGTTGATGAGCACTCCATCGTTGAGCAGGCTCGTGAGATACAATCACTTGCCAAAGAAATTGAGCAGTTCAAGTGTTCCTTACTAGAAAAATTTGTGGCTGGTGGCATTATTGCCAAGCTTCCTCCCTCGTGGAGGAACTTTGCTACTTCTCTGAAACATAAGAGACAAGAGTTTTCCGTTACAGATCTTATTGGTTCTCTTCATGTGGAAGAGAAGGAGAGAGAAAAGGACAAAACTGCTCGAGGATTTGAGGGAGGTTCTACTGCCAATTTAGTGCAGAGGAAAAACTCCCAATCCCACAAGTTCAAGAATAAGAACAAAACTGAAGGAAAGGGGAAGTTTGATGGCAAGAACAAGGCCACCCACTCTACCAACTTCAAGAAGAAAAATGATAAGAGGAAAGGCTCTTGCCACGTCTGTGGTGATCCTGATCATTGGGCTCCTAGCTGCCCTAATCGCTTTGACAAGCGTCAACATGGAAACAGCGGCAAGTCCGCTAACGTTGTTATTAGCGATACTGAGATGAAGGGTACGGTATTTTACCTACTATCCTTTCAGTATGTCATTCTCCTGATTGGTGGATAGACACGGGTTCCATGTTTTCCTCTTATCAGGTCTCAAGGACCTCTTCTGTGCTGATGGGAAATGGCTCACGTGCTTCTGTTCATGGTGTTGGTATGGTAAATCTGAAGTTTACTTCGGAGAAGACCGTACAGCTGAAGAATGTGCAACACGTTCCCTCCAACAATAAGAATCTCGTCAGCGGAACGCTTTTATGTCGAGATGGCTTTAAGTTGGTTTTTGAGTCCAATAAAGTTGTAATTTCTAAGTATGTACAATTTGTTGGAAAGGGTTATGAGTGCGGAGGTCTGTTCCGCTTGTCTTTGTCAGACTCATGTACTAAAGTTATTAATCATGTGTGCAATGATAATGAGTCCAATATTTGGCATTCACAACTCTGTTATATTAACTTTGGTTGCATGACGCGGCTATCCAATATGAGTTTAATTCCGAAATTTACCACTGTCAAAGGTTCTAAGTGCCAAGTTTGTGTGCAAGCAAAGCAACCCCGCAAGTCTCATACGACTGCGGAACCGAGAAACTTAGCACCGCTAGACATTACACATTCAGATCTTTGTGAGATGAATGGTGTGTTGACAAAAGGTGGAAAAAGATACTTTATGATGTTGATTGATGACTCCACTAGATACTACTATGTTTATCTCCTGAAATCTAAAGATGAAGCTTTGAACTACTTCAAAATCTATAAAGCTGAGGCAGAAAACCAACTTGATCTTAAAATCAAGCGGCTAAGGTCGGATCGTGGTGGAGAGTAATTTTCAAACGAATTTGATTTATTTTGTACGGAACATGGTATTATACATGAGAGGACGCCTCCCTACTCATCTCAGTCAAATGGGGTGGCCGAAAGGAAGAACCGTACTCTAACTGATTTGGTTAACGCCATGTTAGATACATCGGGTCTTTCCAAGGAATGGTGGGGGGAGGCGCTAATGACTGCGTGTCATGTCCTAAACCGTGTTCCTGTAAAGGATAAAACCATGACTCCATTTGAGGAATGGGAAAAGAAAAGGCTTAAACTCTCTTACTTACGAACTTGGGGTTGTTTGGCGAAAGTTAATATTCCAATACCCAAGAAGCGAAAGCTTGGACCAAAAACCGTTGATTGTGTTTTTCTGGGATATGCTTGTCATAGCATTGGCTATAGATTTTTGGTAGTAAAATCTGAGGTATCCGACATGCATGTTGGTACAATTATGGAGTCGAATGATGCGACTTTCTTTGAGGACATCTTTCCTATGAAAGGTATGTCTAGCTCATCAAATCAGGAGATGACTAGTTCATCTAGTCAGGAATTTTCTATAATTCCTGAACCCACTATGCCGATAGAACACTCTGATGATCCTGTGGAGGATGACAATGAAGCTCCCAAAAGGAGCAAGAGACAAAGGACTGCAAAGTCATTTGGTGATGATTTCATTGTGTACCTTGTGGATGATACTCCCACTTCTATTTCAGAAGCCTATGCATCTCAAGATGCTGACTACTGGAAGGAAGCTGTCCGAAGCGAGATGGACTCCATCTTAGCTAATGGTACTTGGGAAGTCACTGATCGTCCTTATTGGTGCAAACCGGTAGGATGTAAGTGGGTGTTCAAGAAAAAGCTTAGACCTGATGGTACTATTAAAAAGTACAAGGCATGTCTTGTGGCTAAGGGTTATACCTGAAAGGAAGGTGAAGACTTCTTCGATACCTCCTCACTTGTAGCCAAATTGACCACTATTCGAGTACTACTTTCCTTGGCTGCCTCACATGGTCTTATTGTTCATCAAATGGACGTTAAGACAACTTTTCTAAATGGAGAGCTAGATGAGGAAATTTGTATGGAGCAGCATGACGGATTTGTAGTAGATGGTCAAGAAGGAAAGGTGTGTAAGTTAGTGAAGTCTTTGTATAGTCTTAAGCAAGCTCCTAAACAGTGGCATGAGAAGTTTGAAATAACTTTAACTGTTGAAGCCTTTGTTGTAAATGAAGCTGACAAATGTGTGTACTATCGCCATGGTGGGGGCGAGAGAGTTATTATGTGTCTCTACGTTGATGACATATTGATATTCGGGACCAACCTCGCTATTATCGAGGAGGTCAAAGAGTTCCTATCTTGCTCTTTTGAGATGAAGGACTTGGGAGTGGCTGATGTAATATTAAACATCAAGCTACTAAAGGATAACAATGGTGGGATTACATTGCTTCAGTCTCACTATGTGGAAAAGATATAGAGTCGCTTTGGGTATAGCGACTGCAATTCTTCTCCAACGTCTTATGGTCCGAGTGTGCTACTTCGAAAGAATCGAAGGACTGCTAAAGATCAATTGAGATATTCTCAAATTATTGGCTCGCTCATGTATTTAGCCAGCGCTACTAGACCTGACATCTCCTTTGCTATAAGCAAACTAAGTCGATTTGTGTCAAATCCTGGAGATGATCATTGGCATGCTCTTGAAAGAGTTTTGCGCTATTTGAAAGGCACTATGGGTTATGGTATTCACTATACTGGGTATCCACAGGTACTTGAGGGTTATAGTGATTCAAACTGGATATCTGATGCTGATGAGATTAAGGCCACAAGTGGTTATTTGTTTACACTTGGTGGTGGCGCTGTTTCCTGGAAGTCTTGCAAGCAGACCATCTTAACGAGGTCAACAATGTAAGCAGAACTCGCATCATTAGACATAGCCATTGTTGAAGCAGAGTGGCTTCGTGAGCTCTTGATGGTCTTACCTGTGGTTGAAAAACCAATACCCGCCATCCCGATGAACTATGATAATCAAAATGTGATAGTCAAAGTAAACAGTTCTAAGGATAATATGAAGTCATCAAGGCATGTGAAGAGGAGATTGAAATCTGTCAGGAAACTAAGAAACTCTGAAGTTATTGCGTTGGATTATATCCAAATATCTAAGAATATGGCAGATCCCTTCACAAAGGGTTTATTACGCAATGTGATAGATAATGCATCGAGGGAGATGGGTTTGAGACCCACGCTATGAGTTGATCCCAGTGGCAACCCACTCTAAGTGATCGGAGATCCCGTGAATTAGAGCTGGGAGACAAGCTGTTGGTCAGCTAAGAGGAGAGTATCCCCATATTATATTTACATCTCCATAAATATGCAATACTCTCTTAATTTGCATGGCAGGTTGATATTTATCTTAATGTGTTCCAAGTGGCTTTTTATAAGCGGAGATGTTGTCCTGCAGAACATCTCTTGAGGAACACACCTACATGAGTCTGTCGCAGTCCATAAGAGTTGGATGCTCTCTAATAAACTCGTAAAAGACACTGGAGTATGACGCATAAGCTCCAAATCGCGGGTAAGCCGACGACAGCTCTGTACCGGTCTAGATTTTGTGTGAAACTAGCGCGCAGAAAACTTTTAGTTCAAGGCATAGTCCACTATTCAAGTTGCTAGCTACTGTAGCATGAAGTTTAACGTGGAAGTTCAACTTAACAGTCTCTACTACACACTGGTATATAAAACAATATTCCGGAATAAAAGTGATGTGATGTGCCAATGAGACTTTGTGGGGGATTATTGGAATTTGATGAGTTTTGGGATGCTACCCATTAGACAAATTCTAAAATTCTCTTTGGACCACTTGTACATGGCAGCATATGGCTGTGCTAGTGGTGCTAAAGTTTAGTCTCACATTGCTAGTTAAAGGGGAGTTGGACCACCTTATCTAGTAGAGTGTTGCACCACTCACTAAGGTGTGACAAGAAGAGAAGCCCTCGCGCACTCCTCCTCCGACGCCGCCCGCCTCGCCCCGCCTCGCCTCGTCACGACGTGCGCGTCGCTGGTTGCGGGAATCTCGCCGAGCCGAGCTTTATTTTGTTGGTTGGGAAAACTGATTATGAGTCATTAACAGATGCGTTAATTACAGCCCCGCGATGGACTTATGGACTTGAGTTGTTACCTACTCGGACGTGGGATGAGCCCCGCGATCTCCCTAACCTGCACTATATAAGCGTCTGCGCTAAACCTAATCGGTGAATCAATCCACACACGCGCCTACCTCCAGAACCTTGCGCCGCCGCTTTCGTCTTCCCCATCCCGGCTTGCGGCGTGCACCGCAGATCGGGATAGTAGGCCTCCGGAACCCCGCCTCTCGTGAACTCAGACGGGTGAGGCGATCAGTTTTTGGGAGCGCTCAAAGCGCATCGGGCAACCACGACGTTGTCCGACGGCGAGTTTCCGAACGACGACTTCTTCCCGGACGTCAGCGATCTCTTCGACAACCTCAACATGGACGACGCTGCTGCAACCGCTGCGGCTGCTATTCAGCCTGCACTGTATATGATCTTCAACTATCCTTTTTGGATTATGCTAGAGTTCTTTGTTTTAGCGTTTGGTGTAGATGTGGTAGGTTTATCTTTGTATAGATGTAATATGTTTATCTAATTTGTTAATCTACATGATTAATTTTACTACTGTATGTATGATCATGTTTTATCAGTTTATTATTCGAATTAAATCATATGGATTATTGTTCAACAGTTGCCTTCCTTGCCGTTCGCATGTCAGGTGATCGACGTCCCTCTAACGCATCCCCTCACTCCATCCGTGGCCGTAGCCCTTGTGTTCCTCATCGAGGGTGGCGGCGTGGAGGCGGAGTTCGTCTCGCACCAGGCTCCCTTGCTAGGCCACCATATTGGCTGCAGTACTGTGCGCGTAGGCGGCAGCGTGCAACTCCTTCGGTCCATGTTCTAAAATCTAGACGTTTGCTCCCCATAACTTTTCCGTAAAAATGTTCCCTGGGCAAAAGTACGGTTTTCACACGGCTAACGTCTGCCCTAACGAGCATGATTTTGCAGCGTTTACGTGTACGTCCATCCACTGCATGCATGCACGAACATAAAAAAGGACAAGGTGGACGTATCCCTAGGTTCCATGTCTGGAGATGCATCGGCAGAACGAAAAATGCGTGCCATACCCCCACACGCTTTCCTCCGTACCGGTGTACCAAAAGGCTGCCTTTCGCACTGCCGGGGACGTGCGTGCGTGCATTCGAATGCTTGGTTGAATCCATCGGTTCCACGCTGCATGCATGTGAGTGCGAGCGAGCCTGCTTCGGCCGGGCAAGGTAGGAAATACCGGCGCAACACACGACGGAGAAGCTGCCATGACCATGGCCCGCCCCAACGTCTGGGAATAATCTGGGGTCCGATATTTCCGCCCGTGAGGTTGTCCCAGGAAAACCCGGTGGCCGGAGCCGCCGCGTGCATGCACGCTAGCCGCACGTACGGCTACAGGCTACAGCGCGCGCGTGATCCCACCAACGCAGCCAACAAAACTATTTCGCCCTACTCCGTCAAGTTCAGCCCGGCCGGCCGGCAGAGCTGAGCTATACCGGGGAGCGCCGGCCAAAGCACGCACTGCAGCAGCAGCAGCAACTGGCCTGCTGCCTGCTGCCCGGCCATACCAAAGTGTGTGCACTGTGGTCTGTGGCCAATGCGCTCTGCACGGCCAGACATACGCAGTACAGTCTGCACCACATCCGGTACTACCCCATACAGTTTTCTTTGTCTTCTTCCCGACCCTCTCTCGGTACATCGCTCTCGGTTCCTTTCGATGCTCTCGAACATGAAGACCTCTGTAGCTCGGGAAAGGGCCGGATGGCCGGAAAGTTGCGGATTATTACGTGCTTTAGGGCATCTCCACCTCACTAGGGAGAACTCAAAAACGCCGACGGCAAAGTCGGGGCCAGTGGCGAAGATGGCTGGGCTTGGCAGCCGGGCAATGCGGCAATCGGCGTAGGATGGATAGGCAGCGGCAGTCGTTGGTGTAGGGATTCGTCATGACGGCGATGCGACGGTGTCAGGCTATGTCATATTAATCTTAGAAAAATCATAACTAAATCATTTTTATTTAGAAAAATATATATAATATCAAAATTTGCAGAAAAATAAAATCTATCTATCTGAACTCAAATATTACATATTTTTGTAAAAAAATATAAAATATTACAAATACTTTTGTATAACAGAAGTCAAGATTAATATAACTTATTCTTTTTGTTTACTTAAATAATTGTTTGGAATTTTAAATAAAGGCGTGTGACACTATGGTCCAAGGGTTGATAATATTTATATGGTAGTATTATCAATAAGGTCTAATTTCTTTATCTAAAACAAATCCAGAAGGAACAGAGAAGTTAAGCATGCTAGGACATGAGTAGTGCAAGGACAGGTGACCGCGGGAAATTTGACCATAAGTGCAAATTGATCGGAGATTAATCGTACTTAAAGTTAAAAACGCTTATGAGATTAACGAGTCCAACAATTCGAAAAAGGTGTTTGTGAGATTAACAATTCAAAAAATCAAAAAAATTGAAAACAAATTTAAAAAATTGAAAAAAACTAGGTTGTCGGCGTAGCTATCGCCAGACCAAATGACCGTCAACCGCCGATGTGAGCCCCGTAGACGCTACGCCAACGGCAAATTGGGGCTACGCCAACAGTCCCTGGCCGTCGATGCCTGCTCTGTTTCTTGAAGTGTCAAGTCGATCCAAACAGTCTGCCCGCGATCACTTTGGATCATGGTTCGGCCTGTCCGGTCATCCACGTTCAGCGGCCTGTCATGAGCATTCTAAGCATGTTATTGTTAGCATTACATATAAAAATATTCATTATTAGTTTGATAAAGGGCCCGATTATTATATTTTGGCTCTGGGCCCAAAATATTATGAGCGACCCTGAACATATTATATTCTCAACCGCGTGTGCTCGAACGTATGTCTTCACTGGATTGCCCGGTCAGGGCGACACTAACAAGGCTTGGTGGACATGGTCGTGGTTATGGCCTCATGGGCTCGAGGTCCGATTACATAGCTATTTGATTCGCATGATAGGAAAGATGCAGAAACGGTGAAAACGCGGGATTACAGTGTCATGTTCGGTTGAGTACTACTACGATATAGAACCAACGGAGATTTTCTCCGAACAATGTTTGAACCACATGAAAAAAGAAAGAACTATGACATGTGGTTTGCGTGGATAGAAACTTTTCTTGAAAACAAAGTGCAATGCAATCCTATATATATTTTCTAACAATCTAAACCATACGAATCAATTCATCAAACGATGCTCATAGAAAAAAATTGCTAAACACAAAAATCCACTAAATTTCCTATGTGATTCCTTTGGCACATGCAATATATATAGTTTCTATTGAAGTGGTGGTGCACGTCGCCAACAAAACATGTGACACGGTGCAAAGCCAAGGAAAACAACCCAATAATTCATGTTACGGCCGAGGTACGAAACTCGATCGATGCAATGTCATGCATGCATGCATGTGACGACGGGTGCAATCACTGGGCCGATGAACAATTGAACATGGGTTGTGCCGAGCGCTAGAGGAGCGAGGGCTTGTCATGTCGACCAACGTTTTGCGCCCTGTTGCTGCTACTGACACACAAGAAACATCAATTCAAACTTGACCCATGCATGCGTGCGTGCGCGCACACAGCAAACCACGTACGTAACGCGTACTCAGCGAGCCCTAAATGCACGGCCGGCAGGACATGTCTATTTTGTACCTTTTGGTCAAGTTAAATTTTGGTTCACGCTTTCGCTTTTTACACGTATCGTCCCGTCACCTCCGAAGGAACCGTGCATGTAAACTAGTGTTTCTGACGACGACACCAAAGTAAACAATGCTTGTTCGTACGCGCAATATAGTCGGTACTCCTGGTGAACCATGTACTGCAGGTAGACATGTTAGCATGAAACTTTAGGAACAACAGCAATAGGATCCTAATCTCATAATAGAACACCAACTTCAGATTTAAACGGGCGTACCTGAGATGGCCGTCATGGACTCATGGCCATTGCTGGCCCCTTCCTGCACTATGCAGGTATGGTGAAGGGGTCGCGGTGGAGTAGAGGGGCTGCCCATGGCTGCAGGCACAGCCGCACAGCCCTCCTGGCGGCTGGCGGTGGCCGGCGGTGAAGACGGTCTTCGTCTCTCTCAATGTAGACTATTAGGATCGGTGGTAACTTTAGGGACCTGGCCGCGTGTGTTAGTCTCATTGGGTGGTAGGACATATTTTTTCTTTATATATTGGGTGCTGGCGGGACGGGACCAAAACCAATGTTGGGTTTGGGTGTCTCCCGATCAAGGGCACGTATGTGGGGTTGACTCCCCTTTCTCTCGGTTTGTTACAACAACATAGATCAATTCCAACATTTCTCCTTGATCGTATAGTTAATAAACATCATAAGTCTAGTCTTAATAGAAATAACATACCAAAGTAATGTGTTACAGTGACCAATAAAATACCACATAACCTCGGTAGTCATAGCACATCATTTTATCTTGAAATGGAAAAGATAGTACTTTATGGGAGTTGGTTCATTCGACGGTCCTTATTCCAGTATAAAAAGGCTTTTCTTGCAACCCATGTTGACAACATAATTATTAAAATAGGTGGTAAGCCTTCAATAGACGGATCCATAAAACATATAAATCATATTTATATGCTTGACGTCAATCGCTCGATTCTGGATTATATATTTCACAACAGGAAACATATTGTCGATGGTTTTGGCAACACCACTTGACTTGTTGTTACTCGAATAGAGAACCGTGTGTTGATAATACAATAAGTTATTTGGAAATGTTGTCTACCACCTTAATTTTGGAAGAAAAAAAACTTATTTGACATACAACGTGTTCGGTAGCCTCATGACATGTGACATAATAGTTTGCATATTTACTAATGCCTTAAGTGTTATTTGGAACTATTCCACGACAGAGCTCCAAATACAAGGGTGAGGATTCGATAAAACATGACATGGAAAACTTAATCTCCACACACTTTGCCAAAATAATGTCTGAATACCCCCACGAAATCCAGGTTACCAAACTTCTTATTGGTGAGCATGTAAACTTCATTGCCTTGCAAGTGCTGCAAGACATTTCCCAGTGGTCCATTTCTAGACTTATTGTACATTTTCCACTTGTCATGATTGTAAATAGGGTGCATTCATACTTCTATACACATGTTGCTTCTCACACCAAGTTAGGCAGAGGGCGCGATCCCAACCTCACCCTTCCTGGCACACCATCCACCGCCGCCGGCCAAGCTGCCTGAGACGCCGCGAAGCCCCCATGCCATCGAAGCAGACCCACATCGTCGTCGCCAGAACCGCGCGCTTCCGCCGTCGGACGCCGCATTGAGCCCAGCGCCCCCGTACCTAAGATGCGGACCGTGCTGCTCCGAAGACCATGCATGCGGGAGAGAGGGCGAAGCCTCGCCGCCGCTAGCGTCACACTGGCCCGGCTGCGCCCCCGATGACGGCGAGGGGAGGAAGGAGGGGGAAAGTGGCCTCTAGGCTGGCGGCGCTAGGCTTCTCCCGGACGCTCGCGGGGAGCGGTTCTTCTTTTTTTATACCATTCACTACGGGAAAAAAATATCGCTGCCGTGTAGACACGTCTTTGTCGTGTGCCAAACATATCGGAACACGACAAAATCTGTCTTTACCATGTGTAACTCACAAAGTACACGACAAAGTACGTGAACACGGCAAATTTCTGAAAAAGAACAGAAATATAAACTGCAAAGACCCACAAAGGAACACGGCAAAGAAAATACACTCGGCAAAGTCGACAACGGCAGACGGCATAGGTGTTATCACGGCAACGAGGTGGAACCCGTGACCCCACAAGTCCATTTAACGGGAGGAGCTAACGGCTGCAGAAGGTGGTCTCTTTGCCGTGTGCCCTCGCTGATCCTTTACCGTGTGTATTTTGCACTATACAGTGCAAAAGGGTCTTTGTCGTGTGTATTCTATAGTACACACGGGAAAGGGCCTTTGCCGTGTGTATTCTGCAGTACACACGGCAAAGTCCTTTTTTTCTTCTTCTTTTTCTCTTTTATCACATTACTATTAGGAAAATCATAAAAAATCATTCTAATTCATAAAAATACAAATAATATATCAAAATTTGCAGAAAAATAAGATCTATCTATCTACACTCAAATATTAGATATTTATATTGAATAATAATCTTCATGCTCGCAGTTTTGACCATAGTTTAAAACATGCGTTAAAAATTCAAAAATGATCGAAACAATGTGAAACATTCGCGTGGTGTCATATTATGTGACATAGTTGGTAGGAAAAATATCAAACTTATTATATTGAATATGTCTCAAAAAACCTTCAAAAAATAACCTATCTCATTCGAGTTTTCCTGGCTTTCGGGTCAAATGACCAATGTTATGGCTAGAATCAAGGCATATTTGTGATAATATGATCATATTGTGCATGCATGTGCATCATGGAATGGCGAACAATGTTGCAGGAGGAAGTTTTCCTTCTCGTTGCACAGAAAAACTATTTTCCATTTTCCGAGTGTAAAAATCGGGGGATTTTATGAAGCAACCACCAAATGGCTAATTCAAAATGCTATCACCCTATTTTTCAAAAATACTAGACCACTTTAAATGGACAATATCCCAACGGGGGATCTTAAACCTTTCCGTCCACTCCAGGTGAAAAAGACAAATTCTGCCGAACCGGTAGAAAGTGGGTCAGATATGAACTACATATATATGAATCTGATGGGCATGATTTTTTACAATAATAATTTTTAGGTTCACAATATGGTATTTCATCAGAGATCCAATGAAATTTTAGAGAGGCTCAGCTCCGAGCTAAGAATCTGCATACCCATCGTTCGACAAAGTTTGTCGATAGTTTAAAAGAATCATAAAAAATTCAAAAACGATCGAAACAATGCTAAACCTTTGCTTGGTGTCATATTATGTGACATGGTTGCAAGGAAAAATATCAAACTTGTTATATTGAATATGTCTCAAAAAAACTTTCACAAAATGACCTATCTCATTCGAGGTTTCCTAGCTTTCGGGGTCAAATGACCAATATTATGGCTAGAATCAAGGCATAGTTTGTGATAATATACCCATATTGTGCATGCATGTGCATCATGGAATGGGGAACAATGTTGCATGAGGAAGTTTTCCTTTTTTTCGCACCAAAAAGCTATCTTCCATTTTCCGAGCGTTGAAACGGGGGATTTTATGTAGCAACCACGAAATGGCTAATTCAAAATGCTACCACCCCATTTTTCAAAAATACTAGACCACCTTAAATGGAAAATGTCCCAACGGGGGATCTCAAACCTTTTCGTCCACTCCAGGTGAAAAAGTCAAATTCCTGCCGAATCGGCACAGAGTGGGTCATATAGGAACTACAGGTACATGATGTGATGGGCATGATTTTTTACAAAATTCATTTTTAGGTTCACAATTATTAGAGATCCAATGAAAGTTTAGAGAGGCTCAGCTCCGAGGTAAGAATCTTCATACCCGTCGTTCGACAAAGTTTGTCGATAGTTTAAAAGAGTCATAAAAAAACGATCGAAACAATGTGAAACCTTCGCTTGGTTTCATATTATGTGACATAGTTGGAAGGAAAAATATCAAACTTGTTATATTGAATATGTCTCAAAAAACCTTCACAAAACGACCTATCTCATTCGAGGTTTCCTAGTTTTCGGGTTAAATGACCAATGTTATGGCTAGAATCAAGGCATAGTTTGTGATAATATGCCATATTGTGCATGCATGTGTATCATGGAATGGAGAACAATGTTGCAGGAGAAAGTTTTACTTTTTGTCGCATCAAAAAGCCATTTTCCGAGCGTAAAAAACAGGGGATTTTATGAAGCAACCACCAAATGGCTAATTCAAAATGCTACCACCCTATTTTTCAAAAATACTAGACCACCTTAAATGGACAATGTCCCAACGAGGGGATATCAAACCTTTTCGTCCACTCCAGGTGAAAAAGACAAATTCCTGTCGAATCGGTACGAATTGGGTCAGATATGAACTACAGGTACATGATCTGATGAGCATGATTTTTTACAAAAAATCATTTTTAGGTTGAATATGGTATTTCATCAGAGATCCAATAAAGTTTAGAGAGGCTCAGCTCCGAGCTAAGAATGTTCATACCGTCGTTCGACAAAGTTTGTCAATAGTTTAAAAGAGTCATAAAAAATTCAAAAACAATTGAAACAATGCGAAACCTTTGCTTGGTGTTATATTATGTGACATAGTTGGAATAAAAAATATCAAACTTATTATATTGAATATGTCTCAAAAAAAACTTCACAAAATGACCCATCTCATTCGAGGTTTCCTACTTTTGGGTCAAATGACCAATGTTATGGCTAGAACCAAGGCATAGTTTGTGATAATATACCCATGTCATGCATGCATGTGCATCATGGAATGACGAACAATGTTGTAGGAGGAAGTTTTCCTTTTTGTCGCACCAAAATCCATTTTCAATTTTCCGAGCATAAAAAACGGGGGATTTTATGAAGCAACCACCAAATGGCTAATTCAAAATGCTACCACCCCATTTTTCAAAAATACTAGACCACCTTAAATGGATAATGTGCCAACGGAGGGATCTCAAACCATTTCCTCCACTCCATGTGAAAAAGACAAATTTCTGCCAAATCAGTAGGAAGTGGGTCAGATATGAACTACATGTACATGATCTGATGGGTATGATTTTTTATAAAAATCATTTTTAGGTTCACAATATGCTATTTCATCAGATATCCAATGAAAGTTTTGAGAGACTCAGCTCCGAGCTAAGAATCTTCATACCCGTCGTTCGACAAAGTTTGTCGACAGTTTAAAAGAGTCATACAAAATTCAAAAACTATCGAAACAATGTGAAACCTTCGCGTGGTATCATATTATGTTACATGGTTGGAAGGAAAAATATCAAACTTGTTATATTGAATATGTCTCAAAAAACCTTCACAAAATGACCTATCTCATTCGAGGTTTCCTAGATTTCGGGTCAAATGACCAATGTTATGGCTAGAATCAAGTCATAGTTTATGATAATATGCCCATATTATGCATGCATGTGCATCATGGAATGTCGAACAATGTTACAGAAGGAAGTTTTCCTTTTCATCGCACCAAAAAGCCATTTTCCATTTTCCGAGCACAAAAAACGGGGGGTTTTATGAAGCAACCATCAAATGGCTAATTCAAAATAATACCACCCTATTTAACAAGATTATATGGATGTCATATTTGGATTGCTCACATTTTTCTGATCGATTTAGACATTTTATTTGTCGAATTTCGATTTACAGATTTAAATATATGAATTATTCCATATTATATAGAAAAATGAAATAAAAGAAAACATTTAATTTTTTATTTGGATTCAAGATTATTATTACTTATTCATTATTGTTTACTTAAATAATTGTTTGGAATCTAAAACTGAGATGTGTGACATCATGATCGAAGAGTTAATAAGATTGATATGAAAGTATTATCAACAAGGTATGGTTTCTTTCTCGGAAGCTCATTCGGAAGGAACGAAGAAGTTAAGTATGCTAGAGCTAGAGTAGTGTTAGGATGGATTATCAAAGGAGAAGTTTGATTACGAGTGCAATTTGACCTAATATTAAACATACAAAAGGTTAAAATATTCTATATGAGATTATCAAGTAAATAATATTCAGAAAAAATTGAAACAAAATTTAATATTTTCATTTTTTTTGAAAAGGCAGTCTCTTTGCCGTGTACTTTTTCCACGAGACACACGGCAAAGACATCTTCTTTGTCGTGTACTTTTCGAGGAGACACACGGCAAAGGCAGCTTTTTTGTCTTGTATTTTTTAAGAAGACACACGAAAAGAATAGACACCGTCATCTCCACGGAAACTGTCATCTTACTTACTTTGCCGTGTCTACGCGTAAGACACACGACAAAATCTTTGCTGTATCTTATTTAGAAAACACACGGCAAATGCCTTTACTGTGGCGAGTGTTGCCATGTGGCATTTGTTATGTATATACACACAATAAAGTCTTTACCGTGTTTGCCCACATCGGCAAAGAGTCTGTGTGCCCTAGTGAGTATGTCTACCGTAGGAAAAAAATGTGCAAGATCAAAAAAGCGTGCGTACTGATGCGTAGAGCCAAAACGGCATGGTCTCTCTCTCCTCTTGGCAAGCGCGTCACGTGATCACGAGCATACGGCTGCCTCCTCTGCCCTCCCCATGCGCTCGATCCCAGAGAGGCGTGTAGCTGCAGAGCCAACGACGCAACATGCACGCGCACCGGCGGCAGAGTCCGGCACCAGTACTCCACACCGCCAGCTTTCTTCCGATCGATCGCCCTCTACCCATACCAGAATGCAGGGCTGCACGGAGCACACGGCCGCAACGCAACAGACTCCGGCCAGCGCCACCGTCTGATCCGGCGATGGGGGCATGTTCCTACGCCTACACGAGTACGTGCCAGCCGCTTGTTTTCTTCCGGGATTGTCCCCTAACTTTGCTCGGTCACCTGATCGTGGGCGCTAGCTATCTAGCTCCACGCCCATGGACGCCGCAGTGACCTGTCCCTTCGATCAGCTATCGCTGCAGTGGGTGATCCGTACATGCACGTAGTAGGCCGGCCATCGGGCGAGCGAACCAAATCTAGACCGGGACGCTCGTATAGCACAGTAGTACGTACTCTTGTTGGAGTCCGGCCGGGCGGTAGATCCTCAGTCGCGCTCGTGCAGATCCGGTGGTCCACGCGTCATACCATACGGCAGCTGAATTGAATGGACAGATCGCTCGCGTGCCACAGTTTTTGTTGCATGCATGCGGCGAAATACCAGCTGTACTCTCCGTGAGAAATCGCGTCCACCGCTGCCGCCAAAGAGACATCCTGCCGATGGCGACGGAACTTGAGAGGCGGTGGTCCGGCTGCCAGTGGAGACATGGAGATCCATGGAATATTTCATTGCTGGTCTACCTGTTTGACATCTACTGGCACGTAGATTACTGAATACTCCTGTGGGATACGTACGGAGACGACAAGTAAATTAAACAGGAGGCGTACGTACGTAGAGGCCCACACAAAATCCCAGTTTGGATTCGGTCCCGTAGCCGTATCGTAGAGGCCGCAAACAATTTCCGTGGGCCGCCGCGCGCGCGCGCAGGAAGGATCGGACAACAACGAGGCCGGCCGTCGTGTCGCCACAGCGCCATCCACCACACGCCCGGCCGGCGGATCGGACCGCCGCGGCGGAAAGCAACGGGGCGGCGTCTCCGCGCCACGCGCGCGCGGGCCGGTCGCCGTCGGCCGAGATTAGCAGCCTGTGGACCTGTGCTGCTTAGCTTACCCATCCCTTATCATACCAGATAACACTATGGCACGTCCAGGAATCAGAGGCACTTTTCGGGCGACTTTTCAAACGCCTAATCAGATCTATCGTGACTTTTGAAAATAGTCGCCAAATATGAATTTTAGTGGCAGTTTGAAAGTGCCACTAATAGTTATTCTTTTGAGGCACTATTGATAGTGCTCTAATGTTTTGAAAAATAGAGGCGGTCCACGCTAAACTATCGCTATCGGTGGCACTTTGACATGTGCCTCAAAGACATAAATTTTAGAGGCATTTTCTGTGATAATGCCACTAAAGTATATCAACCGAGGCACAATTAAGTGCCACAATTGGTTACCATTTAGAGGCACTAAATTATGCCTCTAAATAGTGACCAACTGTGGCACTATTTGGTGTGCCTCCAATGAATAGTTTTTTGAGGCACATATGATAATGCCTCTAATAGTTGGTCATTTGAAGCATTTTAAATATCTTAAATTGACGATCATTTGAGTGACTGACTTTGATCGCCCCTACCCAAGAGAGAGGCGGCGGCGGCGCGACTGACTTTGATCGCCGACTCGTGCGTGCATCGGTACCACGATGCGCGACGCCCCGTCAAACTCGCCGGACCGCGTCGCCGACCTGTGAGGACGCCACGGGTACGCATCCGGTCGTCCGCAAAATATTGTGCAAAGTGTTTTGTTTAGTCAGATTACACAAGCATCTCTGTCCTAATATAACTAGCTAATTAATCACCATTGCATATTTACCGCGCGCAAGATCTCAAAATGAAGCGTATACATCACGATGAGCCAATCGTATGTGTTTGTCTTTGACACACTAGATTGCGGAATCCTTGTTGAAAAAAAAACACCGATTGTGAAATAAATATTTATAAAAACCAACAACTCTCTCGTCTTATCTCATTATTTACAGTGATCCCAGAACACATGACATATGCATGGTACTCTATCCATTTTAAAAAGGCAAAAATATAGTGACTCGAAGTCACCACGCGCCTGGGCCTATCTGGGCCCGAAAACCTGCCTCCGCGACCGGCCCAGCCTGAAGCCGCCAGCCTCGCCCGACTGTGACCGTTGATCATCTCCGACCTAGATCGGACGGCACGCTGATCGTGGCTGGAACAAAGCTGCCAGCTACCCTGAGCCCTTTGCTACGCTAGCTCCGGCTGCGGGCAGAACGCCTCGGACGATCCCTCAACGCCCCCCGCCCCGGCTTCTCCGCCCGGCCCGGCTCTCCTGTGACGATCCTCAAAAGTTACTACGGTAAAACACTTTGCGCCGGCTCTCCGCCCGCCATGGACGCGATGGGGCGGTGGGCGTGCTCATGGGGCCAACCGCAACGGCGACGTGCGGAGGTCAACCGCAGTAGCCGACCGCGACGTATGTCGCCTCGCCTCTTCCCCACGATCTCTTCCAGCTCACGATGCGTATCCATCTAAACCCTCCCCTTGCGGGGAGCTCCTCCTCGTGGTGAGGTGAAGCGATTGTGGTTAGTCCTAACTAGATTAGGTTTTGGAATTGAAGTGGAGAAGATGGCCTGTGCTATTGCGTCTGTTGGAATTCATTCGTGCGAAGCCGGGTGTATGGTGTGTGCTCGCTTAGAGATAATCTGGAGTAGTTTCACTTCCATGATGCTGCGATCTGACCGTTAATTTCGCTTGTGGCGTAAAATGGATCTCGGACCTTGCCCCAAGGTCCACTCGCTTCACCATGGAAAGAGTATCCTTCCTTCTGTTATGCAGCATGGCATGTTTCTGTAGTAACTTTTCTTCCAACACACTCTAGAGTTTGCAAATTGCCTTCTGAGCTCTTGCTAGTTATGAAGAAGTAAAAGCGAAATTGAAAAACGATAGGGAACTCGAGGATATGATAGATAGGCTCATCGTGGAGTGCGAGAGGAAGATTCAGAGGCGCTCAAACGACTCGCCGATGAGGATGCCAAGGCTGCTATCGCCATATCGGTGTCCGAGGTTACTCGTACTTTACCCATCTGTGTATTTCAAAGCTCGTTTGTCGCTTAAGAGGCTAATTCTTCAAATAAGTGATCGTGGTCTTGTTAATGTTTGCAGGATGATGAGGTTGTGCAGCTGTCAAAGGTAATCAAGGAAAAATGAAGGAAGTTGATAACTTCGGTAATGTCACCTCATTTATATTTTGCACAATTTGTTTGAGTATTCCTATTCACAGCGGTGCAGCGGTTTGATCGATCTGAAAGCGTGTTGATAATGTTATTAGGCATGAAATAGCAGTCCATTGGAATCTTAGAATCCTTATTTTCAAAAGAACCATCTGTGTTTTCCTGCTGGATTGAAGATAGTTTAAATTGTTCAAATGTCAACTTATTGCAGCTATAGATTTGTGTGCTGATGGTTTTGTGATTGGTACTCAGAATCTTAAGTCTTAATAACAATGTTTAACACTCTTCACCGTAAGCGAACGCAACTAGCATGACACATAAAATATACTTCTGCTCTAATATTCTTGAGCAGTACTATGGATGGACGATGGAATAATTTTATCTCACCATAATTTTCACTAATTTGGGAGATGAGCACTGTGATCTAGCTAATAATGGGACATGTACCAAACAGATTTTGAAGGAGAACTGATGATAAAATCAAGGCCATGGAAGTGGTGGAAAAATTAAGATCTAAAAGGGCTGACATGCAGGTATTGCTTTGGAATTTTGAATATGAGTTCTACTCATATATTCTTTGGTTTATGTTTTGTGAGCACATGTTATCAAATATGTAATGCTTTAGTTTTAATATGATAGGGTGTTTTTTCTTTCATTGCAGGCTACCCTCTTGCTTGATGCCTTTAACAAGGACCGCGCTTCAATACCTCAGCCTGCTCCAACTCAAATGGCACCACTGCCGCCACCGCCTCCTCCTCCTCCTACTGATGCTCGTACTCAACAACTGATCAATGAAAAGCTAAGCAAAGCAGAAGCCCTAGGTATGTTCTGTACCATTAAAAAAAGCATCTATAGTATTTTTTTCCTTTTAAAAGCATATATTTGTGCGAGTGATTGGAACCAAGTTGCGTGAATTTTCTCCAAATACGTGTTAGCTTCGAAAAGAACCACTCAAATACTCAATTAGTCGATTACTACGTACAACATTAGATATTTCCTAAGGATATGTGCTGGAAATTTTACTTTGTTACATTTTTCATCATTCTAAAGGTGAGAAACTAACAAGGTAACTCTTACTGGAGAACCGTAAACTTATATAGCTTTGAGTATTTTCTTATCAAGGACCATTTCGGCATGACTAGAACTTTTTGAACATCTGTATCATCGTGATCATGGATTATGTTTGTGGTATTATATAGATCTTTACTTATTGGTTCATTGCACATTACTGTCTTCACTATCTTGGACAATCAAATTGGTTCATTGCACATCAGTGTCTTCACTATATATGTACATGCTAAGCAGAAAAGGTAAGCATTGATATTTTCATGTTTGTCCTTTTGGTAGGTGAACAAGGGATGGTAGAAGAAGCACAAAAAGCTTTAGAAGAAGTAGAAGCTCTAAAAAAGGTAGCTGTTTCTATCATTATCTAACTTTACCATGTCATGCTTTTCACCAGTCAGTTCTAGTCGGTTAATTTATTTATTTTAGCACCACCTCTGCAAACATATGATACAGATAACTTGCCACTACTCACTAGTAGTTTGATTGTTTTCTTTGTTTTGTATGAACCATTACTGATGTCTTGTTTTGTTTACTTTATCACCAGTTGTCGGCATCACGGCAGGAACCGGCTTCTGATCCTTCTAAATACAGTGTGGCTGATGTTGTATTAAAAATGCATGTATTGAGACATCTCATTAACTGAATGTTGGTGAGCGCTATAACTGGTCAGATGATAAATAATAGTATTTAAACAACCATTCCTTTTCTTATTTATGTATGAAAATAAAGAGGTCAAAAGCAATATTGAATGTGATAGTTAAACCAGTTCGAGAATTTCAATATTATATTTTGTTAACCCAAGGTTATTGCAATAGTCATGTACCATGCTCGGCTCATTCATATGCTGAACCAGTTCGTTAAATCCCAATTTTCATTTTGTTTGGATGATAAATGCTATTACTAACTCCTTTGATCTTTTGGATGTTCTATGGGAGGACTTAAGGAGCAGGAAGCAACACATGTTTTAGAGAAGAAGATGATGGATATCTCGCAGCTCACATATGACCAGACTGTTGAGGTAAGTTTTCCACCAGGCAAACAAGAAGCTCTGAACTAGGTTGTGCTTATGTTTCTGAAGCTGATTATTTTTAGCTCGAAGAGATCCTTATATTACTTTATTTTAATAGTCCTGTAGAACTTGAGTCTACTACTCTCTATTAATTGTGTATCCTATGTTCCCAGATTGCGATTTCTGCTTTGTAGAAAGATTTCAAGGCTACAGAGGAAGCTTGAGGTATTAATGTTCTTTCTAGATTTTGGACATCTCAACCCTGATTGTGCTTGTATAGCTTGTTGTGTTTCAGAGTCGCACTCCTTAAAGTTTCGCATCTGGCATCATGATTTACAAAAAAGCAGATAAACAAGGTGTATATTTGCAAAGATATGCTCTCTTCTTACTTTATCATTGTCACCACGCCATGTTGAAGTTACACTAACAGTTACAGTGCCCTGTTTGTTATATCAGAGCATTTTTGCTTACTTAACAGTGTGCTCACTTACACCTCAGAGACACCTCAAAAAAGACAGTGTGCTCACTTACATAAGAAAACAAATGTGTTCATATTTTTTAGAAAACAATGCGTTCGTTGATGCTGCTTCATTGCGCACTGTGGTTTTATAGATGCATGTACCAGACAAGGACATATGGTTCAGACATTGGATGGAAACAGTGGTCCTTTCACTATGAATCCAGTTTGACTATTTACAATTATATGCTTTGCTCCTGTTATGTTGGTGATAACAATGTTGTGGAATTTTGTTCTCAGTATTTTTCGGTATGTACTCTTTGGCAGACGCTGGAAAGGTTAGAATTAGGAACTTTATTTGACCTGCTTTTCCCTTCAATATGATGCTGCTATGTCTTTATCTTTTACAGTGTCATACAATTTAGCAAGAGAGATACTATGCAGAGCGCTTCTGATCGGCTTAGATGAAGTTTTCGCTTCTTTGTCAATATTTTAATTCCTATAAGTAGATAGAGAAACTGCATCTCCTCCACTTTTAACTCCGGTTTCTTTCTTTATTTTTGTCAATGTTGTGTAATAACCTAGAAGTTGTATTTTCCCTTCAAATAGTGTTAGATGATTTAGTAATTGAGACTGAAAATTACCGTTGAGTTGTACATATTGTTGTGTTGTCATCTGCCTAACTGCTCATTGTTAGACTTTTGCTTTTGTCTTGGACCGATTTAGGTATATATGTATTTGGTAGTCGTAGTTTTGATTGGTTGGTCTATTGCCTATGGTGTGTTCATATTATGACATGTACCAATGTACATTAAGTTCAAAAAAATAGTCTCCTGGCTAACTTATCCATACTTAGACTATCGTATTTTTCTATTTCATCTATATTTACTTTGCAAGTGTCTGTCTCTAGAATATTTACATGACCATCCATGCTTCATTTATAGCCTTTTTGAGAGACTTTTCTTCTGATCACAGGTCATAGGGGAGTAAGTTGTAGCGCTCCATGTTGTTCGTACATCAACGAGGATCTTCCTGAGATCAATAAGCTGCTTACAAGGTAAGTGCTACATATGTGCTTAGGGGCTTAAATTTGTCTCAAAATATCTATGGTTCCTGTAACCAAGCCTCATTCTACCTACTTTTCATCTAAAGGTTAAAGCCTCATTCTTCCTACTTTTCATCTAAAGGTTAAATCCTTCCAGTCTATAGTATTCCACTCCTGGAACAGTCTGCTGTTAAGTGCCTAGCTTGATCGCCGGACGAGGACTATATCTCAACTGATTGGCTTAAAAATCTGTGAACCCGAGGTGTGTTTCTATAGTTTTATGGTCTATCGATTTTTTTGACCATCTTCCAGAGTGCTTAACATTGGTGTTTCTTTGCAGAAAACTAAGTTTTTATGTATTGTTATTATCACAAAGCTTAGCGCTGGACAACATTTTTGGGTCTCTTCCTATATAACTTGGCAGTTGGCAAGATTAGTACTATTTTGAGTACTAACACCCCACTTGATTTGGGAAACGTCTGGAGCACATGAGAATGATCTCTTGTTCCTAAACTCAGTACTAAGTTGTATCGATAAATGCACTCCTGTAGAACCTGTAGGAAGTTGTATCTATAACCCGTATGGTCAACCTCTCTTCAGTTCAGCTATTTCGTATTTGTTTGAGTGAGCGATGTAATTTGAGTTCAGTTCAGCTATTTCGTATTTGTTTGAGTGAGCGATGTAATTTGAGTGAGCGATGTAATTTGAGTGAGCTATTTCGTATTTGTTTGAGTGAAATTTAAACATCTGCATAAACTACTGTAATTTGAGTGAGCGATGTATTTGTTTGTATTATTGTGATTTGTATTGATGGGATTTGAGTGCAATACCTGCTGTAATTTGACAGTTGTCAGCCATTTTGAAAATTTAACTGCTGTAATTTGACTTTTGTTAGCTAAATTGCTACTGTAATTTTATGGTTGTTATCTTTTAGAGGCACTATGGATAGTGCCTCAAAAAGTTGGGTTTTAGAGGCACTATGGATAGTGCCCCAAAAAATTGGGTTTTAGAGGCACTATTGATTGTGCCCCAAAAAGCTGGTTTTAGAGGCACTATGGATAGTGCCTCAAAAAGCTGGTTTTTTGAGGCACTATGGATAGTGCCTCAAAAAGCTGGTTTTTTGAGGCACTAGGGTTTTTAGAGGCACTAGTCATAGTGCCTCAATTGACTAGGATTTAGAGGCAATCTAATTTGTGCCTTAAGTTGGTTTTTGAGGCACTAGTCATAGTGCCTCAATTGGCTAGGATTTAGAGGCATTAGTCATAGTGCCTCAATTAATTATGATTTAGAGGCATTTTTTAAAACTGCCTCAAAAAACTTTTACCTACACGACCGTCCCCGGCGCTTTTTTTAGTGCCTCAAAAACTTAATTGTGGCACTAATTTAACTATTGGAGGCACTTTAGAGTGCCTCTGAATACTGTACATGCCATAGTGTAAGGCATCTGCCGCCCTAATAATTCGATCGGCCGGCGTGGTACCTAGCTACTCCTGTGAATAAATCCGCAGTTTCCAGAAATAAGCGGCAACAGCAAGCAAGGTCTTGGGGTGACGCTAGTTGGCGAGACATGCCGCGCATGCATGCATGTCGACGGGCAGGCCTAAACACGTGTTTTGGACGTGAACCCACCTGGCGATCGGCGCACGTAGTCCGTAGCCTAAGATAGCAAAGGCTTATCCTTGCGCTAGGGACGTAGTAGCTTGTTAGTGTAGCCGTGCCGGTGCGTGACATGGGCGTGCCCCGGATGGGACAAATCGTGACCTAAATAGGCAATTAAGTCGGCCGGAATTGGAGACTGGCTACCTTGCTAGCGAGTTAAGCGGCACACGGCACGGCGAGAAAGAAGTCCCCAGCCAACCAGACAGCCAGAGCCAGGGTCAACTCTGCGCCACCGCCGGCCGCGCCCGTGAACGAGAGATCGTATCTTACCATCAGGGTGGCCGGCCGATGTTGTGACGAGGTGAACTGGTCCTCACATGCATGTCACACCTCCTCACTGCAAAAAAAAAAGGTCACACCTCACTGCAGGTGACGGGGACCGGACGGATGGACGGGTGGGTTCATGTAGGATGTGGCCGGTCGAGCGTAGGGATGGAGCCATGGAGGGGTAGCCTGTTCGCTGCCGTTCCCGACGCTCTCTTTTCCCTATCGATCGGACACGCTGGACAGCCGAAGCGGCTCACGTAGGGTCAGCTGTATATATCTCCACGGTGAACTGGACGTACGCCGACAGCGGGGAAGGCCGGGACGGGACGGGATGGAGCTGCACGTTTTATTCCTCCGTCATTTCCAGTTGATTCGCCGTGGAGATACACAGCCTGCTGACCCTACGTGACCCGGTTCCTTGCATTGCCCCACTTGATTTGCTTGCATCATGGAGGGTTGTTTTTTCGTAGTGTCCTAAATTTCCAGCTGCAGCCACAGACATATATAGAGTGAAGGTTGCTATACAGATGGAAATGCACTGTGTGGTAAGTACGTATACAGACATACTACCGTGGAGGTTTTGTATGCATTCGGTCATGTGGTCACATACTTACAGCAAGGATGATGACTCCAGTGTAAAAGTGAGATTATAGTGATGACTCTAGTACTACTTTTTTTCAGGCTTCGTCCCTGGTAGCTGGTGGGTGAGGGCATCATCAAACTTGCAAGGTGCTTTCAGAAAAAGGCTTAACACTCTTACCATGTTGATTGCTTGGAGCAACCGACGCGAGAAGAATGGTAGAGTGTTTGAGAATAATTACTGAACCATCCGGAGGATCATCGAGCAGGTTAATACATGGGTGCAATTGCAAAGGTCTGGTAGGAGCTAGTAGTAAGGGTCGTCTTACCTTATCGGATTGATAAGGGTTTAATGTTTTATCAAGGGTTGTATTTTTTTTCGCGGTTGTTTTTGTTTTGCCCTTCTGGCCAAGGGTCGTGTTTTATGTTGGGTTTGTATTATGACACTTGCTCTTGGCCGTTATGGCCTCTTGTCTTCTAATATGTACATGCACCGTACCTCTCCTGCATGGTTCTGAAAAATATAAATCTAAACAAGTCCAAGTCACTTATTTCAGAATAGAGTGAGTTTTTACAGGGAGACATACTGTGAAGAAAATGCAGTCCGTGTGGTTTACAGGGAGACATACTGTGAAGCTTTTGTACTGTACGATACTATAATTAATTAGGACTTCCAAATGAAGTGTTGCGCATCTCGATGCAGCAGGAAAGAGCCTGGTGTTGCTTACATCAGTCGACCTGGAAATAGCGGCCGGTGGAGTAATTATCTAATGGACACCCTGCATGTCCAATTATTACAGCATCTAGCTGTGTGTTCTTCTCGTACCTGAAGATTTGGAGTACTACTAATGCAATTGACCAAACTAGTCAGGTACTTACTACCATGCATATATGGATTCCGAGAGTACGAAGTGTGAAAAAAGAAAGACCAAATGTCACGATCAAATATTCCAAACCCCAATTTAAAAAGCATCAGGGCCAAACCGCGCTTGAAAGGAGCAGCGGAGAGAGAGAGGGACAGCAGCAAGCAAAGGCACGAGCACGAACCAGCAAATTAAAGAACGAACGTACATCACGCCCCCGAGATCGATCGGACAAGTGCGAATCCAGAGGGGTAAGTGGTGCCGTGGTGGTGAACAGGAGGGAAAGCGAGAGAGTTTACATCATCGCTGCCACAGAGAGCGTTCGTCTTGCTGCCGAGCGAGCGGCGCGTCAAAAGTGGCAGCTAGCCGGATGGTGTCCACACTCTCTCCTTCGTCTCTTATCCCTTCATTCATCCCGCTCTTAACCTTGCTAAGCCTCTCTGCTTAGCCCCCTCCTCCTCCTCTCAGCAACACACGCGCAAATAAACCCAGAGCTTAGCCTCGGCGAGCATGGACTTCGAGGACGAGCACGACGACGGCGAGGACGAGGAGATGCCGATGTCGATGGCGATGCCGGTGAGCTCGAGCTACGAGACTCCGCCGGCGCTGTCGACAGGGAACAAGCCTCCTGGCGAGCCCGGCAGCCGTGCCAAGGCCACGGGCGGCGCCAGGTACCGCGAGTGCCTCAAGAACCACGCGGTCGGCATCGGAGGGCATGCGGTGGACGGCTGCGGCGAGTTCATCGCCGCCGGCGAGGAGGGCAGCATCGACGCGCTCCGCTGCGCCGCGTGCGGCTGCCACCGCAACTTCCACAGGAGGGAGTCCGACCTCCCCGCCGGCGCCGAGGGCTCGCCCTTCTCCGCGCTCGTTCCCTACGGCGCCATGCCGCCGCACCACCAGTTCTCGCCCTACTACCGCACCCCGGCGGGATACCTGCACAACCACCACCACCACCACATGGCTGCCGCGGCGGCGGCAGGGCACCCGCGGCCGCTGGCGCTCCCGTCCACCTCCCACAGCGGCCGCGACGACGTGGACGACATGTCCGGGATGGCGGCGGGGCCCATGTCGGCGGTGGGCCCGCTGAGCAGCATGTCCCTGGGCGCCGGCCCCTCTGGCGGGTACCTCTCGGGGTCCGGCTCGGCGGGCCGGAAGCGGTTCCGCACCAAGTTCACGCAGGAGCAGAAGGAGAGGATGCTGGCGTTCGCGGAGCGCGTGGGGTGGCGCATCCAGAAGCACGACGAGGCGGCCGTGCAGCAGTTCTGCGACGAGGTGGGCGTCAAGCGCCACGTCCTCAAGGTGTGGATGCACAACAACAAGCATACCCTCGGCAAGAGGCCGCCCGGCAGTGTCTGAATGTCTGATCCCGTCGGCCGGCGCCGGGGACCGCCGAAGAAATTAAGCCCCGTTTGTCCGTGCGTGCATGATGCGTCATCCTGGCCCCGGAGAGATGACCGATCGATCCACCGTGGCTAGGTACCTGCATGTGCTTCGTCCTTACTTAGCTAGCGTTCTCCTCTGAATTTCCCAGCGCGCGCTGGAGGGGTGCATGCCATGGCTAGCTTAATTAGGTTAATCCGTAGCGAGAGCGTTCCTTGGTTCTTTATTTTTTTTTATTACTGTCGCTCTATCCATCGTGTTGTGTTTAGGACTGTAAAATTCGATCCGTGCTATTGGCGCCATGGCCATTTGCCCATTTGGTTCTTCTTGGGAGGTCGAGTAATGTACTGCCTTCTGGTGCTGCAGCCAGCTAGCTAGCTGACGAGGAATTGTATGTGGGGATTGGGGCTGCATGGCCATGGATTCCGTGTCTGTTTTCTTTCTGAGTTTTCTGTGGTTGGGACCTGCGCTCATGGCGGGTCCGCGGCCATTCTTCGTCTACTAATACTATTTGCTTTCTTTTTCGAATGTCTAAGATTTGCTTAGTTCGCTACTGCATGCCAGCCCTGAAGAAGAGAAACACAGTTGAATTCCGTTCTTTCCTACTAGTACTGTACCTTGTTTCTTTCTCCAGTATTCTTCTCACTTACGGGATTATTACTTCTGGGCATTTGCTTGGGCATGATCCGGGCACGGGTCGACGCTGTCTGGCCCCCTCTCGCTGATCACAAAGTAAGAAACAAATCAATGCCGCCGTGCCGTGCATGCCCATTTCCAGCACGTCTAATTTGTCCTGGATGATCCATGCAGCGGAACTGTAGCGCTACACTCCATATATATGACGCGCTCCACTGTTCTTGTCTCCGACGAGTTATTAATACGCGGCGCAACCGTTCGCGCTCGAGTCCAACACACGCATTAACTCCCAATCGCACCATTTCTCTTGACACGCGGGCGGCAGGGAGGGATCGGTGACGACGGTCCGATCCGGACGCCAGCACAGTGCGCGCGCGACGCATGCATATGCAGCCACGGCGCCCGTGTGTCGTCGCTCGCTCGCTCTACCGCTTGACGGGTTCTGTTCTGGCTTCCTGCCATTAACTTGGATCGATCTCGATCCCCTGCTGCCTGCTGTCTACGCCTTTCCGGCCGTTTTTACTCTCTCGCCATCGACCATACGGAGGGTCGTCGTTGCATTCATCACATACGGGTAGCCATGGACGGACCGACGGACCGAGCTACTCTAGTAGTAGTAGTACTTTACCGTAGTATAGGAGCTCTCGACCGGAGACACATTATGACGTAGACGTACTTTACCGTAGTTATTGTTCGTCTCGCTGTAGTAGTACTATGTAGCTAGCACGGGTATATGCCGGAAGGTACTGGCGCGTAGGTAGGTAGTCCGATCGAACGTAGCGACATGTCCGTTTAAGCTTTTCGCCGCACGTACGTGCACGCACTGCACAAGGAACAAAACAGTGAACACACACTGCCTTGCCTTGCCTTGCATGCATGCACATATGACTATACCATGCATCTCGCTGCCGTACGTACGTCGTCGCGCCGAAGATGCATGCAGTAGTGGGAGGAAAGAGGAGCTGAGAGCGGCCATAGTGCAGCGATCCTTTTCCGTCTCGATCTCTCTACCTTCGAGCTAGGCCGATGCATTTCGATGCCTCATCGGGCGCGGTTGGGAAACCACAAGGCAGCCATGGTTGAGCCTGACAAGTGGGACCGCGCCCGTGGCACAGTCTACCACCTGGCGCCACGCAGGGGGTGCCACACATGCACGTGATACACTGCTCCAGTGTCCAGCGACCCCACCTCCCTGCGTATAGCTGAAGTTGCATGCTTGGCAGCTCGCCTCGCGATGCATGGCCGTCTCCGCAACAAACTTACCCAAGTTCCTGCACGCGGGCTTCACTGTGGGGCAAGGTGTGGTGGACAGGCCGGCGGAGCACGCTACTCTCGTAATCCAACATACTCCCGTGTGGTCCCACTGAAACTCGTTGAGGAATGGATGCACATAATTTATTTTAGGGCCAAGTTCTGTAGCAGGAAAAGAATTGCTCGCGTTTCCGGATCCAATTTTAATACTATTTTTTAGCGTTGGACAGATGTAACATTCGATCCGGAAATGGCCAGTTTCTCACCCGTTTTTCAGGTCGAGTTCCTTTCTTTGGTAAAATAAAATTTGAACAAAACGATGAAATTTCGGCGATTGCATTAAAATATAGGGAGTGTCTATGTCTCATGCGCCTGAGAAATTATTTCTCAGTCGCTGACGTCGTTGTCAATTATAATCAAGTTTCAGACGCCTAATATTTCTCAGTCGCTGACGACGTTGTCAATTATAAGCAAGTTGCAATCAGAATCCGTCAGAGCTCGATTACAAAGTAAGTTGCAATCGCACCTCCATATCTTGATGGGTGCTCGATTACGGAAGTTGCAAGCTGGACCCAGAGCTTCGATTACAACCAAGTTGTAACTAGCCCTCCGGCGGTGCCCTAGTTACAAGCAAGTTGCAACTGGCCCGCCGATGGAAATCAGCGACACAGTTGCAACTAGGGTTTCAGTCACACCATGCTTGCGACTGGCTCAATACATTTTCGATTACAAAACAAGTTGCAAATGACTCAAAATCTAAAAAACAATATCAACATGATTGCAACAAGGGTTATGGTTCAGTTGCAAACATACGTGCGACCGGCTCGGCGCGTCCTCGCCTATAAGCAAGATGCAAATGACTAAAATCCAAAAATTCTAGTCACAACATACTTGTGACTGGCTCGGGGCGTTCTGGTTACAAGAAAAATTGCAAAATAACTCAAATCCAAAAATCCTAGTCGCTACATAATTGCAACTGGCTCGGGGCGTTCTCGTTACAAGCAAAACATAAAATTTCAAAAACATAAAAATGGATTTTCGGAAAAAACAACGGACCAATAAAAAACCAAAAAAAAAGCAGAGAAAAACCGAACATGAGAAAAAAATAGCAGAAAACTAATTACCAAAAAGTTCATTCATGACCAAAATAGAAGAGAAAAATATTTGAAGGGGGTTTGAAATAGTTCATTACGACATAAAACAAAAACATACCAAAAACAGTGAACAAAAAACCTTAAAAAGGATAATTGAATTTTTGAAATATCATAAACATCAACATAAAAACATCCACAAAAAAATGCACTCCTAGTTACAACAGAAACAAAATAACAGAAATAAAACAGCAAAGTAAAAAAACAGATGAGTCGCCGGTCCATAGACAGACAACCCCATCCAGCACAAGCGGTACATAGTGGATTCTTCGATTTTCTGTGCACAGCTAGCGACAACGCATAGTAAATTCGTACAGGCTCACTTCAGCTTCCTGTTAAAAAGGTAAAAGATACAGTCCACACACCACAGAGTACCATAAAAAATAGACCGAATCGCGAAGCAGATCATATGGCGAGACGCGCGACTGAGAAATAGCTTTCTCAGGCGCCTGAGATATAGCAATTCCGTAAAATATATGCAAGTTCATACATATTATTTTGAACTCGGATATATACCTAAGTTTTGACTGCAGTAGGCTAAAAAAACTTGAATAAACATCGAGCTAACTAATAAACTAGGGGTGTCGACGCCGATGCCGGCGGGTGCGCCGACCACATGCCGAAGTAGCGGTAGAACAATGTGTAGTCGGTGTTCCGGGTCCCGTCGTCGTCGCTCAGCGGCTGTACTGGCCGCGAGCCGTCCTCGTCGACGGGCACCGTCTAAGCCGCCGGCTCAGTCTTCAACGTGTGCAGCTTTGGCATCAACGGTGGCCACTCAACGGCGACGGCGTACGACGCTTGTTGATGACGAGTCCACGAGAGCGGGTCCGTGTCGGCGAGCGCACCGGCGACTCCACCTCCCATTTCAGCGAGCAGAGTGGCGCCATGGCGTCCGGCGACTACCGAGCCGGATGAGCGCGACGCCAAAGTTGAGGACAAGGAATAAATTCCTTCCATCCTTCTCGGCATCCAGTTTGCCGCCGCATGGCGCCGGACGACCGACAGTTTCACACGCTGATAGGACGAGGTCATCAACGCAAGGTATTTTTCGCTAAAATCGTTCCATCCGGCGTTTACATGCGGTTCCAGCGCCTCGAGTTCGGCCCGAGAAGCCGAATATGAAATGGGTCAAATTTGACAAAAACGTAATGCTGCTAGGCGACTTTTTTCCCATACAAGATGAAAAAAATCCGCGTAGAAAGGCCCGATGAAAATGCTTGTGGAGATGCTCTATGACTGTGCCGTGCCCCTGCACGCCCGGAAAGGCGAGTGTGGCATCCTTCTGTTTTGGGAGAGGTAGGATAGCAATAAGCTTGTTCTTGCAGCCTGCTGCACCGCATGCTCTCGTTTTTCCTATCGGTGTGAATCATTGCATTGCATGCATGGCACATGCTAACGTGTTGTAGCTAGTACGTATATAGGTGACACATATTGAAAATTCAGCTGTGTTACAAAATACAGCACGAGTTAAATGCAACACACGGAGTAGTGTGGCTTCTCCGTCAACGTTAACTGTTGGAGTAATATAATGTTGAGGCACGAATTACCGTTAACTGCATTTGTATGACTAGTATGTTACCGTGTTATTTGCTCTCTACGGCAACATTGATTGCTCTCGAGCGGCTGCTGCTTGAATAACCTGTAATCATTCATACAGTTTCGCTTTCACACTCTGCGATTTTATTGGTTGGGATCCGTTAGTCAGTGCGTCGACTTTTTACAGCTTTTGAATCTGCAAGAGATGCACGTGTTCTGTAGCAAAGAACCTAATAATGCAGCCAGGTACACTCTATTTGCACTTTCATCATCACTTTGCTTGTCTCCACGTACTTCCTGAAATCAATTGCATGCTTACCGTCAGGACCAGCTGAAGAAAACATCTGTTGCTGAGACGGGCAGAGCTAACCCGCTAGTGGTACTGCTCATCATTTACCGACGTCCAGGTCAGGTACCTCTCAGTGGTGAGTCCTATGGCCACGCGAGGTCCGTCGGTGATGGTAATGCTACTACGACAGACTTACACTACCGAGGGCCAATTTTCGGCCGTCAATGGTGAAGTGTTAACCCAGCTATATATTTGGGGTCCATGAAGCCCATCTAGCCCACCAACATTATGGGTACTTTCTCCGTTGCTGAAAATGAGGTCTGTTAGTTTTTTTTATAGAGTAGTATGACCAAGTTTATAGAAAAAACAGTTAACAAGTACAATACTATATAGATATCATATAAAATGTATTTCACAATGAGAAGCTAACCCCTAATCCCATTCCTCTCTGCCCCCGCCACACACACACACACACCCACACACACCCACACACCCCCACACACACACCCAATGACCCATCCCCTACTCTTGATATATAGAGTTTTAGGAAACAAGAGAGATGCAACCCACACTGTATTGATCATGTTAAACATAGTTTTGTCTTCCCTCGTATGTGCACTGTACATGTATAGTGTAGTACACCACCATGTCGGTGCCTCCCTTTGTTCACCGATGGGCTCTTTCATCATTGTATAACACCTACACAAACCCCTTCAACATGGATATTGTTTTCACCTAATTAATATGGTATGAGAGTCAAGAGGTCTCGAGTTCCTCCACAAAATCATTATTCGGGGCCGCGCTGAAGTTTCTCGCGGCAATAGGGATTCGCTACTTGTTCCTACACAACGCCTTGATCCGGACCTTCGTCGGGCGCCGCACAGGTAGCCAGCGAGCCCCCAACCATGTAATCTTGGCATCCACTTCAAGTGTTGCGCTAGCACAGGTACCATTGACGAGGGTTCGCGCTATAGACCACACGCCACTAGTTGTTTCCCTTGTTAGATCCGTGGAATTGATCCAATTTCATTGGGGTGTGTGCCAGATCAATGCACTTGACACAGAAATTTAGCCTTCCTTCTTGATTCTTTGCCGAAGTGTTTGTATCCCTCATTTACTGATGTGTTCTGGGTAGGGAGTATTCGGTGGTCAAGTGAGGTGCTGGATGAAAAGAAGGTTTACATATTGATAGCCGTAGCTAGAATTTTTATCTACACATATTTTTGTCAATGTATAATTTTGTGCTTTACAGTTTTTTTAGGCCACGCTTTATAGTCGACTAGCGGTAATATAGCAAAGAAGTGCCGCTTATTCAAGTAACATAGTCGGCCTCACACCTCTTATTCAAGTGCCGCTTGTCCATAAGGATTTGGAACAAGTTAAAGAATTGGCTCGACCTCCACCAAATCGACACGGCTTCTTGGCACCAATTCCACTCCGTCAAAGAGTGGTGGAAGAAGGCAATCCACAAGAAAGGACCACAAAGGAGGACTTTGGCCTCGCTTGCAATGTTGGTCTCATGGGAAATATGGAAGGAAAGGAACGCAAGAGTTTTTCGAGGCACTCTGTCACCGTGGATATGATGGTAATAAAATTCAAGGAAGAAGCACGCTTAGGGTGCTGTGCAGGGGCAAAAGCACTTAGTAGTTTAATCTCTCGCGAGTAATTGTTTTGTTGTTGGTCTTGTCTTTCGGCCAAGACGTGGTTTGTAAGAACTATCTAAAAATGTTTCTCCTTAATCAATAAAAATGGCAAGTCTTTTGCCGTGTTTCAAAAAGACATAACAAAGAAGTAATACTTCCATGAGAACTTTACTTTAATGTTTTACTAAATTCCATAGGAGAAGTAATAACAAAATTGGACTGGTATATAAAATTGGGCTCCTATCTAATTCGGGTACACATGTATGCACAATATGGGCACATTATCACGAACTGTGCCTTGATTCTAGCCATAATATTGGTGACCCGAAACCCAAGACACCTCGAATGAGATAGGTCATTTTGTGAAGGCTTTTTTAGACATAATAAATATAATAGGTTTGGTGTTTTTCCTTCCAAATATGTCACATAATATGACACCGTGCGAAGGTTTCTAATTGTTTCGATCGTTTTTGAGTTTTTTTATGCCCGTTTTAAACTATCGTCAAACTTTGTCGAAGGGCGGGCATGATGATTCTTAGCTCGGGGCCGAGTCTTGCTAAACTTGCATTGGATATTTCATAAAATAGCATATTGTGAACCTAAAAATGTTTTTTGTAAAAAAACATGAGCATCAGATCATGTACATATAGTTCATATCTGACCCACTTCCTTTAGATTCGGCAGGAATTTGTCTTTTTCACCAGGAGTGGATGAAAAGGTTTCAGATCCCCCTGTTGGGACATTGTCCATATAAGGTGGTCTAGTATTTTTGTAAAATGTGGTGGTAGCATTTTGAATTAGCCATTTGGTGGTTGCTTCACAAAACCGTCCTTTTTATGCTCGGAAAATGGAAAATGGCTTTTTGGTTCGACGAAAAGGAAAACTTCCTCCTGCAACATTGTTCGCCATCCCATGATGCACATGTATGCACAATATGGGCACATTATCACAAACTATGCTTTGATTCTAGCCATAAAATTGTGTTAGAGATATGCCCTAGAGGCAATAATAAAAGTGGTTATTATTATATCTTTGGTGTTTATGATAAATGTTTACATTCATGCTATAATAGTATTAACCGGAAACATTAATACTTGTGTGATTTGTAAACTAAATAAGAGTCCCTAGTAAAGCTTTTTTGTAATACTAGCTTGTTAGTTAATAGATGATCGTGGTTTTCCGATCATGAACATTGATATGTTATTAACAACAAGATCATATCATTAGGAGAATGGCATGATGGATATACTCCAATAGATAAGCGTAGCATAAAGATCAAGTCATTTTAATAGTTCGTTTGCTATAAGCTTTCTGATACATAGTAACCTAATTCCTTCAACCATGAGATCATGCTAATCACCATCACCGGAAGGATGCTTTGATGACATTAAACACCACATCGTAACTGGGTGGTTATAAAGGTGGCATTGAGTGTTCGAAAAGCATGGGTTGAGGCACATGGATCAAGAGTGCGATTTGTCCATCCATATGACGGATAGATATACTCTAGGCCCTCTCGGTGGAATGTCATCCAATTAGCTTGCAAGCATATGACTGGCTCACAAGGAATCACATATCACGAGAACGAGAAAAGAGTACTTATCAGTAATGAGGTTGAACTAGGTATGTAGAGATACCGACGATCAAAACCTCGGATAAGTAAACTATCGTGAGACAAAGGGAAATTGGTATCGTATGTAAGTGGTTCATTCGATCACAAAGTAATCGTAGAAATATGTGGGAACCATATGAATTTCCAGATTCCTCTATTGGTTATTGATCAGAGAAGTTTCTCGGTCATGTCCGCATAATTCACGAACCGTAGGGAGACACACTTAAGGATTCGATGTTGTTGTGTAGTTATGGAATGATGAGTAAGAGACCGAATGTTGTCCGGAGTCTCGGATGGGATCCGAGATATCACGAGGAGATATGGAATGGTCCGGAGAATAAGATTCATATAAGGAAAGTCCTGTTTTGGAGTTCTAAAATGATTTCGTTGTTTTCACCGAGAATGTTCTAGAAGGGTCTGGAAGGTCCGGCACTCCGGAAGGGGAAGGTTACATGGATGTCTCATGACAATGTGGAATGGTTGCATCATGTACTAGGTCACTTGGCTAGGCAATATGAAGAGAGAAATCAAATCCAAGTTTAAAAGTCAAACACCAATTTGAAAAGTCAAATCCGAACATTGCTTGGTGGAGGGAGAGTAGGAAACCTACCTAGGGTAGGAGTCCGACTCCCTCCACCCGCCGGCCAAGGAGGAGGATTTGGGGGAGGACTCCCTCCTCCCAAACCGCCTCCCCCACCTATATAAGGAGGGGTAGGGCGCACCCCTACCCGTCACACACCTCAAACCCTAGCTCCTAGGCGCCACCACCTCCAAGTGCTGCCGCCGCCAGGGCCTCCTCTAAGTCGCCGACTTGGGGCTTCCCCAAGCCCTAGCCGTCGGCCACACCACCGCCTTGGTGCCTCTAATCCGTAGGTCGCCAAGGCCCTCTCTTACTCCATCATACTCGCTCCGGCTTAGGCGAAGCCCTACGGGATCTTCCCTCTACTTTCGTCACCACGCCGTCGTGCTGCCGGAATCGCGAGGAGAGTGTCACAACCTTCGCTGCCTACTGGAACAAGGGAGAGGAATGTCTTTATCGAGTATCGAACGTGTGACCGACTACGGAAGCGCTGCCGGAACGCAACGCCGGAAGGATCGTCTAGGCGATCTTGAGATCGGCAATTGTACGACTACATCACTCACGAGAATCTACTCTCGTTAACCGCTTTGGAATCTTCGAGGGTGAGTTCTTCTATCTACTCGTTGCTACAATCTAGTAGATAGATCTTGGCTTGTTTGTGTGCATGCGGTAGAAATTTTTTGTTTTTCATGCTAGGAACCCCAACACATTGGTCAGTTGATCTGAAAGCCAAGAAAGCTGAAATGAGATAGGTCATTTTGTGAAGGTTTTTTTCAGACATAATTAATATACCAAGTTTGATATTTTTCCTTGTAACTAAGTCACATAATATGACACCACGCGAAGGTTTCACATTGTTTTGATTATTTTTGAATTTTTTATGCCCGTTTTAAACTATCGTCAAACTTTGTGAAACGACGGGCATGAAGATTCTTAGCTCGGGGCCGAGCCTTGCAAAACTTGCATTGGATCTTTGATAGCATATTGTGAACCTAAAAATGATATTTTTAAAAAACAACATGAGCATCGTATCATGTACCTGTAGTTCATATCTGACCTACTTCCTACCGATTCGGCAGAAATTTGTCTTTTTTATCAGGGGTGGACGGAAAGGTTTCAGATCCTTCTGTTGGGACATTGTCCATATAAGGTGGTCTAGTATTTTTTTTTGTAAAATGTGGTGGTAGCATTTTTAATTAGCAATTTGGTGGTTGCTTCACAAAACCGTCCGTTTTTTGTGCTCGAAAAATGGAAAATGACTTTTTAGTGCGACGGAAAGGAAAACTTCCTCCTGCAACATTGTTCGCCATCCCATGATGCACATGTACAATATGGGCATATTATCACAAACTATGCATTGATTCTAGCTATAACATTGGTCATTTGACCCGAAAGCCAAGAAACCTCAAATGAGATAGGTCATTTTGTGAATATTTTTCAGACATAATCAATATAGCATGTTTGGTAATTTTCCTTCCAACTATGTCACATAATATGACACCACGCGAAGGTTTTACATTGTTTCGATCGTTTTTAAATTTTTATGCTCGTTTTAAACTATATATAATATTTTATATTTCACTTTTTTTTACAAATATGTAATATTTGAGTGTAGATAGATAAATCTTATTTTTCTGCAAATTTTGATATATTATTTATATTTTTCCGAATAGAATGATTTAGTTGTGATTTTTCAAAGTTTAATGAGGTAAAAGAAGAAATAGCTACGCCGAGGACAGCCGTCGGCGTAACATTAGATACGCCGAGAACAATTCTACACCGACGTCTGCTTGGCGGGGCTGGCCTAATCACGATCTACGTCAACGGGCCCGATGTTTGACCGTCGGTGTAGCGTCCGGCCGTCGGCATATTCATCTATTCATGTAGTGGTGGTCTCCTTCCCCTTTCTGAATAATCCGCACCAGACCTAGGTTGATATGTGCGAGATGAAATCGATGCGGCGGGAGTCTTCTCAGTAGCAATGTTTGGCATGTTAATATAGATATATTCCCTAATTTGTTTTCATCAGATCGATATTTTGATAAAGTTGGGATAAATCTTTTATGGCAAAGCGTCCGTCTTAGCTCCTAGATTCCATATATAGGCATATCTGTGTAGATTATGAGCTGCTCAGCACAGAACTGTTTTCCTACTGCACTTTCGTCAGTCCATATCTCGTGTAATTAACTGCAAAAAAAAAAAAAACTGCAGCTGCAGGACACTTGCTTGTATAAATGGCAAATGGCGAGGTTGCGGTACGTACTAAAGCTAGCGCTAATAGCAACCACCACTGTGGCATGCGTCGATGTTGCGCATTGTTCCTGACACGGACCAGACCAGACAGAATTAGAGATCCAGTCAAAGACGCTGTACCTGCGGGTCCCAGGCTCGAGGCTGATCATGCGGTGTAATAATGGCAACTTACGCATTGATCATCTGATCTTGTCCGTCTTGATCTGTCCACGTCACCGCCCCACCAGGGCACGCGCGCGGTTCTGCTGTCAACGCTAGCTAGAAAATGATTAAAAGGTCAGCCCTAGCTTTGTGTTGTCCTGGCTAAGTTATGATGGATCATGGCTCAGCGTAAATAGTGTCATAGTAGGGCATGCTGCTAGTACTACGTGACATGTTGCTTTGAAACATCTAATCGTAGGCCCTACTACGTACGTAATAATCGCTTTCAGGCCATGATTTGATGTCACGATCTAGCCATTTCCCAGGTAGATAGCAGCATCTGCATGCGATCGGTGCTTGTTGTTGTCGCATGTTTATATCAGTAAACGATGACACATGATAATCTTCTGTTGCAACGTTAACAGTCGATCGATGAAGCTAATCTGTGGACCTTAAATTAAGTCTAGGTATTACAGGACTTGGACACTGATTGCTCTTCATTTGATATTCTCCTCTATCGTCGACGTTAGCTAGCTACTGTACACGCAGCACAGGTACCTTGTAATCGATGGGGCGACAAATGCAGGAACCGGAACTTTGTCAGTGCGAAAGGCTTGTCGGCCGGCCGGCACCGCTTGCCGACGGTGGCCGGAGAAAAAGCGGGCTCGCTCAGAGGCGACACCGATACGGACGTTGGCCGTGCATGGTGCGTGCACGGACTTTGCATAATGAGCTCTGTCTTGTATTCTCCGTCTTTGCAGATCTTGCATCGATCGCGTGGTGCACACATTGATGCCTCGAGTGCATGCAGCTTGGCTTGTGTAAAGCGATCGACGAAAGGTGGGAGGCATGTATAAAGACATGGATGGATGGATGCCTGAGCTCCTGCTTGCGTGCATGCATGGCCATGGACGCTCATTTCCTTCTCCGGGTTCTGAAGTTTTTTTTTGCTTTGTCAGGACTCCTCCTTCCGGAATTTCTGGCGAGGAAGGGCAGCAGCTTTTGCACGATCGATCGAAAGATGGCGCGCGCATGGCGCATGCACGATCGATGATCGTGCATGTCTCGTGCTCGCTGCCATCGGCCGGCCGCTGGTAGTGAAAGTATACGTACGCATGCCGCATGTGTACTTGCTTGTGGTTCAGCCTGTACAAAATGTTTGCAGATGTATATCATGGGGCAGGATCATGGACGTAAACGTATGGCACTGTCGACGCGAACCGGTTGCCTGCAGCAAGGAACGTGGCCATCAATGTCGGTCCGTAGTCGATAGTTCACATGCACGCACGCAGCTAGCCTGACTACTCGATCGATCGTCAACCACACAATTCAGCAAGCGTTTGACCAGAGTCCTGATCGATTGATTGGACCGGCCGGAGACGTCCGTCGTCGGCGAGATTTGTCGGCAGGCACGCACGGAATCTCTCCTTTTTCCCGGTCGCGAGTCGCGGCCGCTCATGATGGCCGTCCGTCGTGGTGGTAGCCGGCCGGAGAGATGGGCGAAAGCGGGCCGCGCGAGCCCCCACCGGAGGCCGTACAAAAGCTGGGGGATCGATTTGCCAACACGGACACATGCGAGCACGGAGAGGAGAAAGCCTGTTGTTCCAAGGAGGAATCCGTCGCGCTCGCGGCCGGCCCCCGCGCCGGTGACGGTGATCGGGACGTATCGGACGCGGAAAGGCGCGCCTGATAGGGACAAAACGGTGCCTCAGTTTCAGGTCTGGGTTCCTGCTGCCCCTTTGTCTAGCCTTTGGGTTTCAGGTTGCCGATTTGCTTTTGTTTTTTGAGAAATACTAAGTTGCCGATTTGCTATGCGCCGTGTGCTGTGTGACTGTGTCTGGTCTGCTCGGCCTGGCTCGCGTCTGGGCCGGCCAAGCTTTGTCTGGATGGTGGTCCGTCTGAATGTCTGACTGAACGGTCGTCGGGATGGACTGACAGGGTTTACAAGTACTCCCTCCAACCCATAGTAGTTGATTTATCTACATATGTATCATATGTACTCCTCCGTCCCAAAATAGCAAAATAGATGCCTTAGATTTGACAAAATTTAAATAAATCATTATACTAAATAGTGTCTAGATTCATCTAAATTTTGACAAATTTGAGACATCTATTTTGGAACATCTATTTGATAAACCATTAGTTGCAAAACCTTCCACTCACTCCGTTGCTTTTGGGCCAGGCCCATATAACGTGGTCGGTCTTCTATGCCGGTTTTAATTTCATGTCAGCTATTTTGTGTTTTCTGGAGGTTTTCAACTAATTACCCGTGATGTCCGATTTTTTTAAAAAATATGAATAATTTTGAAATCTAGACTTTTTTAAAAATGTTAACACTTTTTAACATCTGAACACTTTTCCATGAACATTTTTTAAATCTTAGCATTTTTCCAATTCAAACATTTTTTTCACAATATGGACTTTTTTAACCTGAGCTCTTTCGAATTTCAAAATATTCAAATATGAACATTATCAAATATTAACCTTTTCGAGTCTGAAAATAAAAAAGAAACTGAAAAGAAAAAACTGAACAAGAAATATAAGGAAAAAACATAAGACACCTAAATGGGCCACACTTACCTCACCGTGAGTTTGCGGCGCACATTAACTATCAACCTAGTCGGGATTTGAGTTTTTCCGCGAAGGTCTGTACAAGTACGACCGGAAGGTTATGCAACTATGGGCCATGAGAGGCTGCGAATTTGTTTAGCAGCTAACGTTAGTTTTGGTTGCAAAACCTTCCAATCGTACTAGGCCGGGCCCAACAAGATTCCGTGGGACGTGCAATGTACTGTATGCCCGTATACGAAATGCTAATTGCCGCCGACTGCGGCGCGGACGGCTAGCGACGCACAGGGGCTTTCCCCTGTTGGGTTGACCATTTCCGCAGTTCGGTGATTCTCATTTTTATTTTATTTTTTTCTGTTTCGTTTTTCTTTTTTATATTTCGTTTTAGTTTTCTTTTTTGGTTGTCTTCATTTCTTTTCTTTCTTATTAGAAAATATTCATTATATTTTGAAAAAATTAACACTTTTAAAAAAAATTGGTTTACGGTTTGTAGATTTTGTTCATGACTTTTTGAATTTTGTTTATGAATTTTGAAATTTTGTTCAAGTTTTAAAATTTTGGTTTATGATTTTCTAAAATTGGTTCATGATTTTTTTTGAATTTGGTTTATGAATTTTGAAATTGGTTCATGTTTTTTAAAATTGATTCATGATTTTGACATTTTTATTCATGATTTTTCAAAAATGTTTATGCTCTAAATATTGTTTAGATTTAAAATCCGTCTAAATATAAAGAAAAAATTGAAAAAAAGAAGAAAGGAAGAAGCCCGCTTGCAGAAGCTAATGGGATGTCCCATCTACCACAGTCTTCAGGCGGCGTTAGCTGCTGGTGCCACAACGGGCGGCAACTAACAGCTCCCTCACGGTGCCACCCAGAGCAGCATATAGTATAGTCAAAGAAAGAGAATCAAGTACACGGGTCTTACGGAACACAAGTGAGCGGGAAAAAACCAAATAACAACTATTGCTCACTGTTGCCTCTTTTTTAAGTTATCCCAGTACTACACAATTCAGTTGTTTACGCATCTTGTTATTAAAAAACTCCCACAAACCCTACACATGCAGTTCTACGACTCGTATGCCTTAAACAACTCCTGTAGTAATGGATGATAGGAGTGAGAGTACAAGCTTGAGTGGGGTTTAAAAAAAGTCTATGTAGTACTTGGGATTGTAACTTTATTTGAAACATGACTTATGATGCAAGAATAATATATATGCAATAGGTACTATATGTAATACAAGTATGGGGAAATGTTTGCCTATGAGCTCAACAGTAGGATAACCGGGATCCTGGTAGTACTCTTGGTTCTCCTCGAAACTCTCTTACTCGGCGTATATCCAGATAAAAACTAAACGCATAAGGACCATAATAAATAAAGTGTACGATCATATGAACCATATGTAACAAGCAAAACAAGATATGCCATGGTGGAATGATGCACAATTGCTTGGTATAATATAACATTGCATGGGTGAGGTGTAGGAACAAGAATAAAGCATTTTTATTATTTGTTTAGTCATGTTTTGATATCATAAACCTTGCTACCTAGTAAATAGGTATATGATGCATGCTTCAGATGATATCATGGAATGTATAGTAAGAAAAGTCTCATCGCGCTGATTGATTTAGACATATTATTTTTCGAATTCAGAATTAGGGTTTAAAAGATATAGATTTAATGGAAATAGGCATTTGCTGGTATTTAATAATTTGATAAAAATTAAATGCCTAGAATTTATTTTAAATATCATATTCATATTCCAGGAATTTTTTGATTAGAAAACATATATCATTTGGATTATTTGAATTTATGAATTTTAAACATAATTAAATGAAAAATAATTCAACTTAGTCAAAAAACCAAAGGTTTGAATAGTTAGGGTCAAATCTGAAAACGTTTGAAATTATGTTTGAATTCATATTTTGAAAATAGTTCATATTATTTTTTCAACATTGCTCAAATTCAAAACATTTTGAAAGATATGATTAAATTTGAATTATAAGCATTTTTGGAATTTTATCTAATTTAGAAAAAAATTGCTGGAACCTTTCTCACTCAGGGCTAACTTACTCCTAGTCACTGACCAGGTAGGGCACTGAAGTGACACGTGGACAAGCTCGGGACAGCGATTTGAGGATCTAGAAAACTTGTGTACCTCGGTGCAAAAGCGTCTGGCGATGGGGTGTTGGTGTGACTGCTAGGTGGGGCCGTTGGGTGGACTACGTGTTAGGGATAAGAAGTGTCAGGGGGTATGGGCAAAACGACCACGCGGTATACTCAACTACTGTTCTTCGTGTTGGGGTTTACTAATGACGCACGCGACAGCAGAAAAAGTTTAGAGCGCGCGGGATAGAACTGGCGACCTCGGGCACGGGCACGGGCACGGGCAGGTGGGTGTTGGCCATTGCTGTGGACGTAGGGTTGTTGCTGGTTTGGTATACGGCGCCTGATAAGGTTACACGACCCGAATCCGATGACCATAGATGGGGGCGCCCGGAGCGGCATGATCGTGTCGAGGCGGCGCAGGCAGCTAGATCTAAAGGTCACATCAACGACGGGTTTAGGCACAACATAGCGAGGCGGACACAGACGTGCAAGCGTGATATGGCGACATGCTCTGCTGCGGCAGCAAGCAAGGTGGCGACGCGCGGCGGCGCAGCTAGGGTGTTCGGCAAAACTATCTGGCCATCTAGGAAGCGATGCAACATGGGATGATGTCCAGGGGTAGAGGAGATCACCGCCGGGGAGTTGGCGAGGTCGATCGTGCGTGGGGCAGCAACAATCAGTGGAGGAGCTCATGGACTGGCAGCTAGGGTTTTCCTCTCGACCTTCTCCTTGACTCCATGTACTGGCCTTCTCCGTCGATGCTCCTAGTCTTCCCCAACTCCCGTGCTCCTCTTCTCCTTATCCACTATGCCGACTTCTGGATGGTAGCGTATTTAGGTGAAGATAGGCATGGAGGCGGCCATGTCCATGCTTGAGGAAGGAAGAGGAGGGTAGAGGGGCTGGATCTCGATCTGGAGAGGCGCCTAGGCAGGTAGATAATGGGGAAGGCTTCACGTGGTGGTGGTGCTTGATAAAAGGTGAGGAGAGGGGCTCGAATTACTTTCTCTCTGTGTGTTTCTTGTCGAGAGGGATAGGAGGAGGGGTCCAGGGTGTGTCGGTGGCCTGGGTTGTGGCCTGATCGGCACAGGGTGCAGAGGGGCAACATGGATAGTTGGTTCCCATGTCCTGGTCTTGGCCACCATGGTTAGATAGTTAAGGGTGGCTCGGGTTAGCTTGGGGTTTGGGGTTAATTAGGGCTAGATATGGTGGTGGTGGTGTTTGTTTGGTTTGGTGCAACCAAACCAAGCCAAAGAGGGAGGCTCGGGTTAGAAGGGATAGGTTAGATAGAATGAGGTAGTTTAGGTTTAGGTTTAGATAGTTTATTTCTTTTCTTTCTATTTGGTTTTATTTGTTTAGAAAAAACCCTAGTTATATAAGCTTCCAAAAGAACACATGATCAAATGGAACCAAAGATAAACAAAGATGTGGAGGGAAGGTGAGCTATTGCGGCATGGTTTGAATTTGTCCACTATTTGAATTCAACTCAAACAAGCTCTACTTAAAATTCAAATAAAACTCAAATAAAGGGAAGATGTGGAACAAGTTGGCAAGCTTGCATGGGCCATGTATGAGGTAATAAATGTCACTACTAGTTGTGAAAACAACTATAATACATCATGTGCATTTATTCAAACATGCATTCAAATTTGAATTAAGGACGCACAAAATAAAGCTGAGCTTGCTTCCCCACATGGTATATATGGAATAAAGCATGAATGAATATAAAGTGGCCAACGAGTGTGTGTGATCCACTAAATAAACTATAGAGGCAGAAATATATTCATGCATGATCATATAGTCCAATACAAACCATATGGAAGCTTGAGAAGGATTCCAACCCACATAGCATGCAAAGGTGGCCATGTGGCTCCACATATTTAATATTGTGAAAACAACATGTGTCATATATGGGAGCATGTAGAAATAGAAGTGGATCCACCCAAACACATATGAGCTAGATTTAAATACCAAAAGAAATGCAATGGATCATATGTAATTAGGATATATAGTGGAATTTATAGATAGAACCAAAGAAAGGTGGTGGAGTTTGAAAAGGTATGCCCCCAACTCAACTTCAGCATCAAGCAATATATCAAGAACCAAATACAATATATTAAGAGGTAAATACAATTAATGAAGCAATGCATATGAAGGAAGAACCAAATAAGAAGGGTTTTAATATGATGGTCAAATGTAAGGTGGCATGGTGACATGAGCATGATATTATGATGATGCAATAATGATATGTAGGAAGTAGCATAATATAAAATAACCCATGTAGCATTATATTAGACAATTGGGATGCTACGGGCGCTGAGCACATCCCATGTGGAGCGGTATGGCCTCGGCATGGTGGACACGCTATTAGGCCACGCCGAACCAAAAACGGCTTTGGGGCACGCCCTTGGCGTGTTTTTCTGCCCGCGTGCCCCTATGGCCTTTAGGGTATCATTTGGGGACGCGACTGGAGATGCTCTAAGACCATAACTCCTACATACTACTCATAAGTAGAAACAATTAGGGGTCCTACATATTACAGATAAGGTAAGAAGTACGCCTGGGAAAACCTTGGGCCTAGCTAGATTTCAGGTGGGCTCGGTTGACAAAAAACTCACGTCAGAGTTTGGTCCAACCCAAAGTGTTAAGTTTATCATGAAAGTATAAAACACCTACTTTTCGAGAAAATAGGTAAAATCACTAGATCCATGATTTTTCTTGAGAACCCGCAATATACGTGTGCGTCTTTGTATTAAGTTAACATTAACACCATATAATGGATACAACACCACACTCGCCTTTTGGCTTACAACACACTCCTACACACAAGCAACAAGCTCGCCTTGCCCAGCCCTAGCCAAGGATGGCGAGAAAGCGGACAGTGAGCCTACAAGACGCGTCACCATCAACACCAAACACCACCAAAGCATGACCAAAATCAGAGTTGTCCAGACCAACAAAACACTACATGCGCGTAGAAGATGAAGCGAGCGAGTGCCAGGGTCTGGTCGAACTTGGGAAGGGGTCGACTGGAGGAAGTTGACGATGACGTACATTGCACCCCGGAGACTCACACCTTGAGTGTTAGCCAACACCGGCAAGGCCACCTCCACATGCCACATTGAGAACACCCCACTCGGTCTAAACAACGCCTTTAAGAAGGGAAACGATGCCACCGCGCCGCTGCTGTCCGGTCCAACAAAGCAGACATAGGGTTTCCCCGACATCGAGGGAGGGGGAGGACGGTCAGGCCCAAGACCATGCCTCCAAGGAGGGGTATGGCACCCGCAGGCGTCACCGGTCTGGATTCATGCAACAAAACTGTGACCTAAGCCCAACGCGGACTTTGGACTTCAGACTAGGCTCTTGTTCCCATGTTTAGGAAGAAGCGAGAAACACACCTAGGGAAGGTAGGATAGAATTCGGTGGACCCAACCATAAGGTGTGTGTCTCCCTCCTAGACAAAGTTTTCTCTAAGTTCTTTCCTTCCATGTTATTCTTCCTTACTTGTTTCTTGGCTTTTTTCCTTTTATTTCTTTTTTATCAATTCTAATTTTTTGTAGAGTATTCTACCATTGTTACTTTAATACTATTGAAAAAATAAAAAAATATAGAATATTACAAAAATCATCATTGCATAAACACTCCACAGACGCGGCGCTATCACAGATCACTTCACGATTTCTCTCTGCCCAACCTCACACAACATGTATTTCCTAGTATAAACTATGTAACCCACACCACATTTACACTAGCCTGCTACACCGGTGACATCGAATTCTAGAACTTCGGATTTACCTTTGAGCTTATTTCTTAATTTTATTGTTGTATGTTTCTTGAGAAGCAAGGGCATGGAAGTTTAGTTTTCCTTTTAAAGTCAACTATTGTAACTATAAAGGATTAAAAGTTACTGCATAAATAAAAATTATGTGTTATTCTTATCACACTAATATATATGTTATTTGTTTTTCCATGGACCAAATCAATGTTATTCACCAACACCTTGTTGTCCTTGTACCTACTACCTAGGCCATGGAGTAACTGATGAGCTCATTGCTAACCTGGAGCATTTGTTAAAAAAATTCTCCTCTCCTTCGTGCTTCTCGTTAGGGTATGCTGCCGCACGCGTCCCGGAGACTCATCGCACCGCCAACCATTTGACATGCAGATCAGATTTGCTACGTTTCCTGGTGGGACACCAATTCTTCTGCTCTATTTAATTAGGGGAAGAAGAAAGACCAGATACCAAGGATTATGGTTGGTTTTTCATGTTATCTCCGTCATTTTCAATACGACATAAGATCTGATGAGTTGGTGTACGCTTTAGACTTAGAAAACGTTATACTAATTTTTTATACTTTTTCATTTTTTATGTCATTAGCAATTTTATGTTCAACATTACTTAGTTCGCATACTTAACCAAATAACAATATTGCTAAATATTAATTATTATATTCTTTATTGCATTGTTGCACTATGTCACTGAAAATATATCTAAATTGTGCTAAATAAATTATTTCTAACACATCCCCACTAAAGATATTGCTAAAATGAAACCGCCTTAAAATGTGAAAAACGATCAAAAGCGCACACCTATTTGAATTATTTTTTTAAAAATTTATGAATTCTATAGTGTATGGGTTTATGTTTTGTGAGTGTTTCTTTTTGGTATTATTAAATACATTGATAAATATCTCAAATATTACAACCTGACAAATATATTAATAGTTATTTCTAGTGTATAGTTAGGTAAATAAATTTGTAAAAACTTATGGTGTATGAATTAATTTGTTTGCATGATTATTTTTCTGTTGGTTAGATAATCTGATGTTTTACAAGTTACTTGAACTTTAAACTAAAATAGTGTTAGTTCTACTACTCTTGTATACATAAAATTTGATTATTTAATATGCTCACCACAGTGCACAGTCTATATAAGTTCTCGTGCCACTTTCATGAATAAAATTTGCTCACTGAATTAAGTATGGAAATATATCAAACATAACTCTAATAGAACATGTAAGGCATCCATTGGATAGACTAGGAGACAAATTAAACTTTCCACCGCCGATCTAGTTAATTTTTCATATCTGGTACACAGTGAGTTGGACCTAATATGTGTAATTCCTTATGTCCATTGAGGTCGAATTTTTTATCAAGATAATAAACAGTCACTTATATGTGACAGGAAAATAGTGTAGGATTTTCTGTTGTGTTTAAAGTACTAACGAGGTTTGATCTCGTCAATGCCCATTGTTATGAGCTTGGATATTGGAGAAGATGGGGGTGCTGGTGATCGCAGAACGGTTAATAGACAAGCAACCAGGGGACACGAGATTTACCCAAGTTGAGGCCCCCGGAGGGAAAAACCTACTCCTGCTTGTCTGCTCTTGATTACGGCGGAACCGAAGATTACAGGGGTGTGCAGATGCAATCTGGCACGGAGGTGTGTATGCGGTGGAAAGGTTTGGCCCTCCTCGCCGTGACCTCCTAGCCTTTATATAGAGTTAGGCAGGTCTCGGGCATAGATCGAGTCGGTTACAAGTTTAGGGTTTACCCCTTTGAATATTCTATCCATTCTAGTCTTGTTCTCCAAGGATCCAAAGATGTCATGGGCTTGGGCCACCCGAAAATATCCATGGGCCGCGTATATTCTTGTGAGCCTTCCTTGGGCTGGACCAGGTATGCTAATATTGTGTACCCATAGGGTATAACCATGTCAATAGTCCCCGAGTGTTCAGTCGAATCGCAGATTCGGCTGAGGACTCTTCAATCTTTCGGGTGCAGCTTTTTCTGTTCACAAAAGAATGATTTTAGTGTGTAGGGATTGTTGATGTGTGTGCCTGACTCTCTTGACGGATCAGGGTCAGTTAACTGTCTTAGGACAAAACAACATGTTCTTCTTCAGATTTGAGTCCCTAGACTCGAACCCGGAATAGATGCTGGCGTAATTCGACTTGGGCTGTTGAGGTCTTACAGGAGTCGAATCCCAGTAATTTTCAAATGATGTACCCAACGCGTCCGTCGGGATTTTCATCGCGTCTGTTGGCACGGATTTTTACTAGCAGAGCGCAGTCGGGTGCGTTACCAGGCCATCAGATGGTATCTATAGGTCTTATATTTGCGTCGCAGACACATCACCCAAAATTTTATCACCGCGGAGGTGTTTCGGGTGGCCAAGGAGGATGTTACTCACTTAGCGTTGGTTGGGGCAAAGTTTTTTCGGATGTTACTCACTTAGCGGAGGTGTTTCGGGTGGCGAAGGAGGATATTACTCACCGCGGAGGTGTTTTTGCATTCTGATCTGAAGGATCGCAGTCGAAGAATTCATAGGATGCGCGACTCTCCCTATGGGAGTAGCCCACGAGTGCCTGTTCGAGTCGTAGATTCGAGCAGAGACTTTAATTCAGTCGTTGTTGGTTTTAGGTCCGTAGGACACAATTTTTTCGGATGCTTGAATCAATCCTCCCTATGGGAGTATCCCCCGAGTTCATAGTGGAGTCGTAGACTCGACATAGGACTCGAAGAATAGATCATTGGTGGAGTACCTTATTCATGCCTCGGGTGCGCGGTCAGCGTTCTTGATAGGAGTATCCCCCGAGTAGTTGCTCGAATCGTAGATTCGAGTGAGTACTTTTAGCTGTCAGCCGAAGATTTGTTACCGTTGCTAGTGTGGTTTTGATGACGTCAGTGCTGACGATCAGTGACCTCAACCATCTGCGGTGTCAGAGATGACGTGACCGGACGAATGTGGGTCCCACTGTCTTACTATGAGTTGACTGGTCATGCGCGACGTGGCGATAATTACGGCGTCTCCTCGGTTTCCGTGCTTAGTGGACGGCGTGCGAGCGACGGTTCGCTGCTGTGTTGACACGTGGATGGTTGGATATGGTGCTGGCGTTAGGGCTTCCAGATGAACGGTCCTTGTTCATCGTCTTCGTCCTTATAACTGTGGGGAAAACTGTAGTTTGTTTTCACCTTAGCCATTTGCTTTCTACTGCTTCCATTTTCTCGAGCTTTTCCCGTTGTGCGCTGAACGTTCTCCGATCATTCCCTTCCTCGTTCCTGTGCTTGCACCGCCGCTGTCGTCGCGCCGTGATGGGGAAATCAAAGAAGGCCTCCACCGGAGCGGGCACCAGTGCTACTGCTGGCGGCAAGAAGGTCACCGCTGCCGCTCGCGTCACCGAAGGTGGGTGGCGGCGCTCGGAGACGCGCGAGGGCGACCTGTGCAAGTTGTGTGAGGCGGGTGTGATCCTGCAGGACAAGGACGCCGTTAGGATCCCCGGCGATGAGGTAACACCCCGTCCACCCGTAGGGTTTCGGGTGATGTTCGTTGCTTTTGTTCTTCGCGGCCTCTCGCTCCCAGTACACGATTTTCTCCGTGGACTGTTGTTCTTCTATGGCATCCAACTCCACCATCTTTCGCCCAATTCTCTTCTCCACATCGCCTGCTTCATCACTTTTTTCGAGTGCTGGCTCGGTATTGAGCCGCACTTTGGCCTCTTCCGGAAGCTCTATTCCATGAAGAGGCAGTCCATCTCCGACGGAGTTTATCCGATCGGTGGCTGCATCATTTCTCTTCGATCTACTATTCTTTTCTTCTCTTTCTCTATGTCGGAGTCCGTCCAATACTGGCGGAGGAAGTGGTTTTATATCCGCGACTCCACAGTGGACGGGCAAAACTTTGGCCTTGCCCCTTTCGACTCCACCCAGAAGAGATCCTAGAAAAATCATATCCTGGAGGGCGAGGTGGAGGAGATAGAGGAGCTCTATCGTCGGGTGGAGGCCCTCTAGGTGGTTCCGGAGAAGGAGGTGAATGGTGTGGATATCATCCGCACCTTCCTCAAACGTCGGGTGCAGCCACTCCAGGCTAGGGCGCATCCGATGTTCTTTATTCTGGCCGCCCCGACCCGACGAGAGTTGCGGCTGAGGAGCTTTCCAAGGGGGACCTCAACAGAGTTCTTCGGCCACTGCTGAAGTACAAGTCTGACGAGGACATTTCGGGGAAATCACGGACCCCCCTCCCGCCCGTTCAGTGCTTCTCGACCAGTTCCGCATGTGTAGATCTGTGACATGCGCGTAGCGCTTTTCCCGAGTGATTTTCCTTGTAATTATCTATTCTGAAAGTTTTTCTTCATTGTGCAGGAGATCAAGGTACCTGGCATGGTGCCTCCACTACCCGAACGATTTCCGGATGCGCCGGACAACGAGGTAGTGGACTCCGAGTTCGAGCTTCCGCCGACGTAGTCGCCAATCGAGGAAGCCCCTGAGGCGAGCGAGGGGCAGACCCGAAAGAGGGCATGGAGCTCGAGCGAATCTTCGGATGCCTCGACTTCACCGATGCCTAGGGACCCTCCGTTCCTTGCCCGCCACAATGGAGGTGACGACGCTTCTTCCTCGCCTATCCCAGCCATGTCTGTGCAGGCTGTAGCGCAGCAGCCGCTGGCAAAGAGGAAGAAGGAAGAGAAGAAAGGAAAGAGGGCGCTGCCCGTCTTTGACTTGAGCGACATGTACTCGTAAGTATCTTCGGATGCGATTCATTATTTTCTTGTCTTCTTGTGTTCTTGCTTTTTGACTGGTATGTTCCTTGCAACCACTCCTCTGAGGGCTCTTTTAGCGATGCCACTCAGGAGGCAGTAGGGGAGTCGAAGAGGACACCTCCTCCCTCTCAGACGGTGGCCATATCTAGGGGTGATGCTTCGAAGCCTTCTCCGCAGGAGGCTCGAGTGATCGTCGCCTAGAAGACTGCACCCGGACCTTCAGAGTCTCCGTCTGAGCATGTAAGTTGTTTTCTCTCTTGCTGTAGGGGGATCCCCCGAGCCTTATTTTTCAGATGATCTGTTGATTTTGCTTCCTTTCTGCATGTCTCGGGGGGAGCCCCCGAGCATGTTTCGTGTGTTTGATGTCTTGCTCGTTTCTTGGGCGCAGCCCCCGAGCCATTTTGTAATACTTTTATTTCTTCTCGTAGCCCTTTGTTTATGGTGCGAACCTGCTTGTGCAAAGAAAGCTAACTGAAGCAGCTTCAAAAGCTTCAAGGTACATGCTGAATTTGATCCTATTCTTTTTAGTCTGCTTGCTAGCTTGTGTAGCTCATGTATGTTCTTGTTGTTTTTTGCAGATGAGAATAATACTGCCCTCCGCGAGCTTGATGCTCTCAAAAAGAGCCTTGGGCGAGCGGAGAAGAAGGCCGAGGATGCCGTTGGGCGCTGCGCATCGAGGCCTGGCTGATGCCAAGGAGCGCCTGCAGCGAGAGGATTCGGATCACGACGAGAAGCTTGCAACCGTTGCGGGCGCACGCGAGAAGGAGGTGGCCGAAAAACTGATGGCTGCTGCCAAGGCCGTCTCTGGTGAGTGATTTTGTCTTTCTTTGGTTTTTTCGGTTGCTGCTTCTCCATTCCCTTATTCGATTCTTATTGTACTTTTCTTTTGCTTCAGATGCCGCGGGCATTGAGTTCCATCGCAGTTCCGTGGAGCACGGTAGTGATCTGGATGATGCCGCTATGGCGGTCGAAGACTGCTGCAGTACTGCGCTTGGCTCCCTTGCCAAGGCCAAGGAGATCCTCGGGCGCTTCTACAAGGAGCTCGTTACCAAGGGCTCTGCCCTTGAGGATTTCGATTCTTTGGCGGATGCGCTGTCCGCGGATGCATCTGCGTCCTACAAGCACAAGCAGAAGGGCATCAACACTTCCATGGGCCTGTCCATGGCCCTGGCATCTGGGGTGGAGCTGGATCTTCACCAGGTCACCTCCCAGATGCCAATGGCTCCCAATGGTTCCGAGGTAGCCTTCGCTCTCTATGCTTCTCACTGTAAGCGCTATGGGCCGAAGCTCATTGACCTTCTGGCGGAGTATGCGGCGAAGCAGCAGGAGGAGGTCAAGAGCAGGCATTCTGGCTCCGAGGCCACTCAGGATGCAGCTGCTTAGGCTTTGTAGTTATAGGATAGTTGTCTTCTACTTTTGTTGTAATATTTGATGAACAATTTCCCTGTGCCACGTAGTGGCCTTTTGTTGTATATAAATGAGCCTTCGAACTGTTGCTCAGTCATTCGTTGTTCATACTCTTTTCTATTTTCCTTTAGGGACCTTCGGGTGGGGACCCCGTTGATACTTCGTCTGCTCTGCAGCAGCGACCATCCTTGGATGATGCGTCGCAACTTGTTTTTCTTCGTGACCGCGTCCGCAGCCTTGAGAAGGAGATACTTGGCGTCCGAGGCCATGCGGATGTATGGAAATCGAAGGCGGAGCAAGGTACCGCCAGACAGGAATATCTGATGGGGGAGCTACGGCAGTTGGCCGAGAAGCTGCAGTGTAAGTTTCTATGAGCTCCTGCTAATTTTCGGATGCACCTGGTTTGCGGGTCATCTTACTTTGTAGTTGCTACAGGTGCCAACCTTGTGCCAAAGGAGGAGAAGGAGCGCGTTGCAGTTTAGATCAACTGCTTGACCCAACAGGATATGGAAGCCGGAGGCTTTTTCTGGATGGACCGCGACCGTGCCACGCTCCTTGCGACTGTGCAGGACCGCGCTCACCAGGTGTCACGAGTGCTAAGGCAGGTGAAGTCTTCTCTGGCGTCGATTATGCACGTCATGTTTCCCCTTGATGAAGCGCCATCGACTCTCTGGGGTTTGCTGGCGAAGTTTCGAGATGTGCATACGTCAGGGAGTTGGTGCGGCACCATTTGGTTGCGGGGGTGAAGGCCGCCCTTTCCCTTGTGCGGCTGCATCGCCCTGAATTTAATCTTGCGGCTGTGGCGGATGGGCCGTCGCCTCAGCCAGATGGTGTCCTATGGGACATGCGCCCGCACTACGCGGCTGTTAGGCAGTATGCCGAGGAAGTTGTGGATCTCTTTGAGCATCATGCGCAGGTGATCCTTCAGAATAGGTAGGTCGTGTAAAAAAGATAGATATAAAACTTATATGTATTTCGACTGGGTGTGTTATACCCTTTGTTGTAAAGGTTAATTGTATTAGCACGTGGTGCTTGGTTGTATGCATGCCCTTTTCGTTAGTCTGACGTGATCAGCTACTCATGTGTACATGCGTTATCCTCAGCCGACGAAGTCGTGAGGTGAGGGGGAGCCCCCGAGTGTGTTGTAACATAGAGAAATGTGAGGAAAAGATAAATTTTCAGGCAAGGCACTTAGCTTTATTCATATCGTAATGAGGAGGTACATTGTTCGGTTGAGTAGCCTTGGCTGAGTAGCCTTATTGAAAGTAAAGGGGATAGCTATGGGTAGAAGCGTCACAATTGTGCGACGTTCCATGGATTGGAGTATGTGACTCCAGACTCCACATGCTTGAGGCGGTAGGCGCCACCCGGGATGACTTCGGTGACGACGTATGGTCCTTCCCATGGCGACTCGAGCTTTTTCGGCCGCTCTTGATTGAGTCGTAGGACGAGGTCTCCTTCGACGAAGGACCTTGGGCACAGCCGACGGCTGTGATAGTTGTGGAGGCTCTGCTGGTAGACCGCCGAGTGAGCCACGACGATGTCGTGTCCCTCGTCGAGTGTGTCAACGACGTCTTCGAGTGCTGCCGTCGATTCGGCTTCGCTGTAGGTGATGACCCGTGTGGCCTTATGGCATACTTCTGCAGGTAACACGGCTTCGGCTCCATGCACCATGAAGAAGGGCGTGTAGCCAGTTGTAGCATCCCAGTTGTCTAACCCCTGTAATGCTACATGTCATAATAATAAAATGGGCCACTTCCAACACATAATTGTTGCATCATCATCACATCATGCTCATGTCATCATGTCCCCTTGCATTTGAGCATCATATAAAACCTTTTTCTTGTTTGCTTCTTATCTCATGTGCATGATTAATTGTAGTTGCCTCTTGATATTGTATTTGGTTCTTACTAAATTGTTAAATGCCCAAGTTGAGTTGGGGGCATCTCTCTTTTGACTCCACCACCTTATCTTTCACCACCTTATAATTCTACCATCCAATAATATGGGCTTGGCATTTTATTGAGTTTCTCTAGCCCATGTTGTTGGTTGGATCCACCCATAATCTTTGCTTGGCCTTGCCCACACTTTGGAATGCATATGGATAATGCCATGATTATAACATTGTTTGCACAAGGATAACCTGGCATTGATTATTCTGCATGGGCCATGCAATAGCCACCTTTTCCCTAGCATTTGGTTTTTGCTTGTTTTCTAAATGGAACCTTCTTCCTTGCCTGATCTTGTTTTGTGAGTGTAAAACCCCCCTCTCTTTGGATCTTGCTTGGTCCTTTGTTGGATCATGCATGAGCCATTAGCACCACCCCATCACCATATGACCATCTCCCCTCCTCTTCCTCTTTTCTTGTTTGATCTTGCTAAGTATAGTTTGTAGCAAATTTGTTAAAACTTAAGTATTCCCCCTCCATCTTTTCTTACCTCTTTTAGCAAAACCCTAATCCCACTCTTGCCATCTATCCTCTAGCTAAACCTAAACCCTAAGCTACTTCCCCCTCTAATCATCATCCCCCTAAAACTAAACCCTATTTTTACATCTACCTAAACAAACCCTAGTACTACCCCTTTTCCTATCTAGCATGTTCCCATGCCCATGTTCCTCTCACCTCTCTCTACCTACCATGCGCCCCACCCCAGCACCCTACATGCCCCCACACGACCATGCCCCTCTCTCCTAGCCCTAGCCGAGTGTTTCCCCTTCCCTCTTTCTCCCTCTTGGCAGACCGCCTGCCCCTACCCCACCTGCCTCCCACCAAACGCCTACCCCACCGCTGCCTCCCTTTCCTCTTCCCGCTCCACCACGCCACCCCTGCCCCCATGCAAGAAGACGTGAATGTGAGGTGACCAACGCCACCTCAGCTAACCCCTCCCCACGCAACCAGCCTCCCTGCCGATCTTATCTACCCTCTCCGCCTCTCCTGAGCCTCCCCAGATCTACCCGCAAGCACCCCGCCTCTCCCCTTTCTTCCCAACTCCTCTCGCCGCGCCACGCCTACCCCGCCCCGCCGATCTAACCGAGGAGTACTGCTGAGTGGCCGAGGAGGACCAGCGGCCACGCTGCAAGACGCCATCGAGGAGGAGACGGACCGCAGCTCGCCAGACCGCTACCGAGGAAACCCTAGCTCTCCAGCATGAAGCCGGTGATCGCCTGCTCCCGCGCCACGCCGACCACGCCACGAGCCGCGGTGAGCCCACGAGCCTCCAGACATCTTCCTCTCTAGTTCGCTTCGGTTTTGCGGTCCGCTGCCGAGCACCCTCGAGCACGGTGGAACGACGATGTCGACAGCCTGCCAGCGTAAGCCTTACCTAGGCCCCGCCCAACCTCCCAAAGACTAAGTCCGACTCCAACAGGCTCCGGCGTCACAACCAACGCCCCTGTGTTCGAGTCCACTGCGCCAGCTGCACGCCGATGCACGCAAGGGGAAGATCCACGGCCACCAGGCGTCGTTGCACAAGACCCCGGCCGCTTTTGCTCAACCCAGCCCCCGAGCCACTTGTCGTGGCGGTGCCTTTTCTAAAGGGCCCCAGAAGAACGAGCGGAACCCAGCCTCCCCCTCGCCGCAAGTTCTTTTAGCAGATAACCCCCGCTTTTAGTTTAACCAACCCGCGGTCCAGTAGCCCGTTGTCGTCGATGATAGTTTTCTAAAAGGGACCCGATGTTTTGTTTAATAAACCCGGTCCAGATTTGTTCCAGTAATCGGCGTAGGGCTGAGGACCCCCTGGCCCACCTGTCTGCGACTCAGGCTGGCCTGTGGCTGTGTATAAAACGTTCAGAGCTGTTTTGAATTCAGATTTTGTTAAATAAATTCAAAATTCAAATTTCAAATCAGATTCCAATAACTTTTAATTTGTAAATCCAAATTGGGCAAATGATATATGTATTGATATCAGAAAAATGAGGGGAATTCAAATATGCCATCTATTTTGTAATTTGCACAAGTAAAATTCCAAGTTCATGTTAATTACATCAAATGCCACTGGATTTTCAATAATTCATAACTTTGGTTTTATAATTCCAAATTGAGCAAATGAGTAGTCTAAAATGATCAGCTCGACGAGACCTTTCTGTTTATGCTAACCATGACTTCAATTGCAGCATGCATCATATAATTATCTATTGAACAACAAATGTTATGGCAACAAATGTGATTCAAAAACCCAACTAAATGTTATTCTATTGTCCTCCACACCTCACCCATGCCATGCTACCTTACTTGCCATGTAAATTGTGCATCATTCATCATGGCATGATTGTTTGCTTGACGCATCTTATTCATATGCTTGTGCTCTATATTCATGTTGGCCTTGTTTGTTTGGTTTTTCTCGGATAGACACTGAGCAGGGGTTGTATCAAGAGAACCAGGAGCACTACCCAGATCCGTCCCTCGCTTCAACTGAGATACCAGGCAAGCACTACCACATGCTTGCATACATACAGTACCTATTGCCTCTATCTTATTCTTGCATCATTGAGTCGCGATTGCATTAAATTGAATCCCAAGTATGCATAGCCTTTACTTTTAAACTCCACCAAGCTTGTTCCTCCATCCCATGAGCCATTACTATAGGAGTTGTTTGAGCCATGCGAGTCGTAGAACAGCATGTGTAGGGTTTGTGAGAGTCTGTTGAATAACGAGGTACCTAAACAACTTAACCTGAGTAGTTCTGGGATAACTAAAGAAAGTGGCACCGGTGGGCAACATCTGCTATTTGGTTTTTCCTGCTCACTTGTGTCCCGTAAGACCCCGAGTACTTGATTCCTGTTCCTTGATTTATCGCGCTATCCACATCCGGGAGGTATATGGGACCCCCCTGGGCCAGAGCTTGATTCCGTCTTATTTCTTGGGGCCACAAACTAGTTTGAGGTTTTATTTACTATCCTGTACTTATGCCATGTTTATTGCTTTATTTACGATTGTGCGAGGTACTGCACACTGTACTGTTTTGGAAGCGGAATGTTTACGCGGTATCGACAAGCCCCGTTTGGGGTTCCCAGTCGTTTACAGCCATTGTCGCAGACCTTGAGGCCGCCTCGGAGCTTGCTTACTCGCTATGATCTACTTAAGGGTGGCCCCAAATATTTCTGAATCTTGTGATTGTTCACCGTGAAAGCCTCGTTGGATTTTGATTTGGTTTTTCCGAGGTTGATCGAGCGTGTGTTGCTATTGGTGCACCCGGTAAAACTTTCTGAAAGCCGTGTCCATGTTATGGACGACTTGGAGCACAGTTTCTCGATCATAGACAAGCATAACGAAAGTACCGCCTTAATTTGACTAAGTAACTTGACTAGTAAATAGAGCAATACTCATGGAATGGTTAATAAAATTGCCAATGGATGGGGGTGTTCGTCCGCTTCCTTGTTGGTAAGGTGGAGGAGGATGGATCGGATGAGATTACCATTATAATTGTTGTACTTAATTCACGGACATCCGTCTATCATTGGTTAGGCGGATGGTTAGCGGTTCTCTCAGAGAATTGCTAGGGTTTATCCTTTCGCAATTCGTCACCCTGGTTGTGTCCCCTTTAGCGGCATTAAGACTTGCCGAAAATTTAGGGTCTCACGATAAATTCTTGATTCAGATGAATGGTACCTTCTCGTAACGGATCTTGGGTGGAAGAAGCCGATGATGTGGGCAACGATCGTATGGTGTAGAGATTCCGGAACGGGATCCGTGAGACCAGAGTTTGGATGTGCTTATTTCTATGGCATCTTATGCCAATTTGCTTCTTATCCGTACGGATTACGCTTTGCCGCCTGCATGATACTCTGATGTGTGTTGTATGAGGAGTTATCCTAAAATATAGATCTATCTAGGTCATTTGAATCTTGCCGTATGGCGTTGCTATATATTTCATTTCTTTCTAGATGGGATGGCTGTGATGTACTCTTGTATGGTGGCTTGCGTACATACCCACTTGTGTACGTAGTTGATCCCTTCGCCTGCCGACTACGCCACCCGTACAGGTCCCGTTGAGAGGTTAGCGGTTGGGACGTCTGAAAGGACTACCAGTGAGTGGCTTTTGGGGCCCCACCATACTATTTCAACCGCTATCTCTCATCCAGGCTTGTATCTAGGAGCGTAGTTCACCGAGGTAGTTACAATTGGTATCAGAGCCAGGTTTCGATCCTGGGACCTGTGGGTGAGCTGTTTGGCGTTGTACGCAAGCTCGAGAGGACAGAGGGTAGCTCTTCTGCCCAGGCTCCCGCAAGCCGTTTGAGTGGGCTGAGTAGGAATTTCTTGATGCCGCCGCCTACGAGGCCATTGGCCTTTTCGACCTTCCCATTGGTTTGCGGGTGCGCCACGGAGGCGTATGATATGTTGATCCCGAGGTCTTCACAGAAGTCCTGGAATTCTTTGGAGATGAAGTTCGACCCGTTGTCCGTAATGATGTTGTGTGGCACGCCGAACCTATATACTATGGATTCGAAGAACTTCACGGCCGTTTTACCATTTTGGTTGGTAACGGGCATGGCTTCGATCCACTTGGTGAACTTGTCGACTGCGACCAGGAGGTAGACGTGGCCTCCTTTAGAGGATTTGGGCAGCTTGCCGATCATGTCGAGGCCCCATTGGGCAAAGGGACAGGCCAGGGGTATTGGACTGAGATTCGATCCTGGTGCGTGCGGTTTATCTACAAACCTCTGGCAACCGTTGCACCTTCGGACGATGTCCTTCGCATCGTTCATGGTCGTTGGCCAGTAGAACCCATCTCGTAGAGCTTTGGCGACGAGGGCGCGGCTGCCCCGTGATGGCCGCAGATGCCCTCGTGGATGTCTTGGAGGATGGTTTTGTCGTCACCGATGGTGACGCACCTTTGGAGTACACCCGAAATGCTGCGCTTGTACATCTCGCCATTGATAATGGTGAAGGCCTTGGACCGGCGAGATATGCTGTCGTGGTGGTCGCACGACAGATGCCATGGGTAGGCTAAAGTATGGGGCCAATGGATGCTAGAGGGATCTAGGGAGGGAAGATGTAGTTGATTCTACACACAGAAGACAAACGTAAAGATCTTTATTTCTCCTTTCTTGGGCTACAAGTGCTCCTTGAGCTGTATACAAGTGGAGAGGAAGAACTTTACCAGCCTAACGGTACCAAATGAGTCGGTGCCCTTCTCTGAATCCAAGCCTCTCCATATAAAGGAGACCTTGGCTCCTCTAGGGCTGACATGGCAAGCATATTCGAGGAATATGCTTGTCCCGATATAGTAATTCGGCGGCCTCCTTTCCCTGTTGCCCTTCTAATGACGACAAGGTTCTAGAGGACCCCACCTGCACGCCTCGGGCTTCAGGACTGTCACCTCCGTGACCTCTTTCTGCCCTTCTGTCGCTCTGCGCCTTGTCCTTTGTGTTTGGCTCTGCTTAGATTCTTCCTACCCTGCGAGTAGAGTTTGACTATAGGCATTTCCTTCTCCTGCAAGCTTCATATCATTGGGCCCTGTCTCGCTTAACTCGGCTTGGCCTTCACCTGTATTCAGATTATTCGGGCTGACCCAGCCGACTTACACAGTATGTCGGCCGGGTTACGCCTTGCTCTTCTCATAAGGGTCCTGCTCTTGCTTACCTCGGCCGACCTTTACAGGACTCGGCCGACTTAGATTGTAACTCGGAAACTTGACGGGGAACTTCCTTTCATATTTCCCCGTTCTTACCCTATCCGGGGTCACACCCCCAACATTAGTCCCCGAAGCTGGTATGGTCCTGCCTATAACCTTGGCCGGGCCGTATCAGTTTCACAATATTCGTTTCTCCTTGTTTCCGAGTTACTTTTCCCTCGTCCGAGGTATATGTGTATCTTCTCGCGTACGCCCCGTCCTACGTGTCACACTCATCATTGTTCTTCTAGTTTTTTGTTCCTCTAAAGGCCACCGACAGTTACGATAATTCTGCGCTGTCGGCGTCGCGCAACGCCAAGACCGCATCGGTCGAGGCTGATCCTCTCCTACGTGTGGTCGGTGTGGCTCCACTTATCCACGAGCGGTTCCGCCGCGCACGATCTACGATTATCGGCCAGACGACGATCCCACTACCGCTGGCCACACGGTTATAAAGAGGGCAGAGGCTAGAGGGTTCATTTTCCCCTTCGCTGTTGCCCTTCTTCTTCCTCCTCACGCCACAAGATCTGCCGTGCTCGCCGCCCACGCCATTGTTGACCTCTTCGACGGCGAAGCCACAGTTCCCTTGCTCCGTCGTCCTCATCGCCGTGCGTTTGCTCCGGCGCCGCCGCCGGTGAGTTTTCTTACGGTCCCCTTGTTAGGCTCCCTCCTAGACGCTTCCATTGTTTTCCAGATTTCCTGGGCGTCTTTTTTCCGCTCCGCCGCCGCCTCCGCCTAGAATCACGACGGGGCCCTGCACCTCTAAGCCCCGCTCCGCCGTTAGTTCATCTTCCGTAGGTTCCTCCGGCGACCCTATGTCGAGTTCAGTTAGCGGCGCGTTAGTTGAGGATGATGACGTAGCGTCTGGTCCAGAGAGGGGCTCATGGCAAGGTTCCTCCGTCACTCAGCGCGAGATCGAGTGGCTAATCCGAACTCGCCGGATTCCTGCCGAGGTAGCTTGTCGCTTACCCGGCAGCGAATCTTCTCCCGTCCTTAACAAGGGCGAATACGTCGTATTTTTGTCTCACTTTGCCCGCGGTTTCGGTCTTCCCCTTACCGATTTTGCTAGGGAATTTCTTGATTACTTCAGCCTTCAGCCGCATCATCTTCCGGCTAATGCCATTGCCTCCTTATCTGCTTTTATCTCTGCCTCGGAAGGATACTTCGGCCTCTGGCCGTCTGTGCACGTATGGTCTAAATTCTTCCAGATCCGATCTAACGTCGTTCCAGACAAATACCTTCACCCCTCTGAGAAGTTGCTTACTCGGTGTGGGGCTGCTTCCATCACTCCTTGGAGAAAATCCGAGTTTCCTCGTGTTGCAGGTCTCGAATCTTGCAAAAAGTGGCATAGATCGTTTTCCTAAGTCAAGAATACTGGAAAGGAAGATAAGATTCGGCTCCCCGCTTTCTCCATCGGCTCCCCCTCAAAGAAGAACTGGACCTACAATCCCAGGAAGAGCCATGCTTTGGCCGAGGCTTTTGAGATTCAGCTGAAGGAGTTGATCCGTGCCGGGCTACGCGGTGAGGATCTGATGACCACCTTTGTCAGCAGCCGAATCTGCCCTTTCCAGCACCGTACGCACAAGCTGTGTTACATGAGAGGTCCTCTCGATCCCAACCGAGTCTCAACGGTTGAGCTCGATAATTATCTCATTTTCAAACGTGTCCAAGATATCTTCAAGACAGATATGCCGGATGACTGGACCTGTGGACTGAAGCCGTTTACCGGCGGGAATCCCCCTCCCGAGGTAAGTTTACGCATTTATGTTTTGTCCCCTAATTGCGTTCGTGATTCCTTTTGCTAATTTCCCTGTGTATCTTTTCTTGTAGAAATTTGCGGAACAGAAGATCGAGGATGCCAAAGTTCTGGCCCTCCCGTGGCCCGCGGATCGAAATACCCCGGACAGCGGGGAGCCTGACTCGGAGGAGTTTGTCCCCAAGTCAGACCTCGCTACGGCTCGCGCCCGTGGCAAGACCCTGGCCCACGAGGAGGAAGGTGATTCGGACGAGGTCCAAGTTCTTGAGGTAGTTGCCGCAATGCCAATTTCTTATGCATTTCCGGCCTCTACTTTCTCAGCTAATCTGGCCGGTCAAGTTCACAACGCCGAGCCTCTCGCCTCCCGACCTCCTGTTACTTCGGGGAAACATAGCGCTCCATCCGGTGCCTCGGAAGCCGTTCCCAAGAAACGGATAAAGAGATCTGCCTCGCACCCTCCTAAGCGTAAAACTATGCCCGGGGTTACTGGGTGAGTTGCTTTTTATTTGTATTTCTTGTTTCTCTCTTTCTGCCTTTTCACCTGATCTTTTTTGCCTTTGCAGGGCTCCTCTTTCTGTTAAGCCTAGTGGTCCCAGAATGACGAGTCACACGACTCGGCTGCCTTCTCCTCCGCCTCCTGAAGATACTAGAGTTCCTAGTCCTACTCGTGTTGACTCTCCTCCTGCTCCGAATCAGATGCCATCTCACCAGGATGCGCTTGAGATCTCTCCTGTTGATGCCGGTACAACTCGGCCCGTAGATATTTCCACTGAGCCTGCTGTCTCCTTGGTGAATCCTGAAGTTTCCCCTGAGGTACTTTTGACCCCCACCACCTTTACTGCGACTCCGATTCCAGCCGAGGAAACCAATATCTCGGCGCCCTCAGAAACCATAATCCCTCCGGCCCCTAAAGAGGTCATTCCAAGTGCCGAGGTAACGGCTCCTGCCGACGCCTCTTCTAAGGCAAGAAAGGTCGTTGTCACCAAGCCTCCCTCATCTCAGAAAGGACTTGCCAGTTCTTCTCAGCCTACAATTGTTGATGCGCTGTGCAAGGGGGTTTCATCTGCCAAGAGTACAGTTACCCCGGCTGCTGATACACAGCTCGCTCTCCACAAGAGTCCCGTGGCGGCGGTGGCTACCCAACATGTACGAGGTAAAGTTCTGACTCGCACGGAGAGTGGGAACAGCCTCGGCTCGTTGGTCGAGTATGCCAACAATTGGAATGCTGCTGATCAGCTCGAGGGCAATCCGAACAGCCAGCCCTTTCAACTCTCCGACATCAGCAGCCGCTTACATCTGGCTGCCAAGATCGTTCTTGACAGCGACAAGATGAATGAGGTAATTGTTTTTATCGAGGTTTGATTAATCATTCGAATGATATTATATATACTCTAGTCCCCGAAGCTTGCAATCGAATAATTTGTTATTCGTTTGGAAGTTTTATTAGGCTTTGCCTTGTTCAGTTTTGTCTTAGTGTTCGAATATCCATCCACCTAGATCCGAGTTAAGTTTTGCTTGACTCGGATCTGTCTTAGTTTGAATATCCAGCCACCTAGATCCGAGTTAAGTTTTGTTTGACGCGGATCTGTCTTAGGTTCGAATATCCAGCCGCCTAGATCCGAGTTAAGTTTTTCTTGACTCGGATCTGTCTTAGGTTCGAATATCCAGCCACCTAGATCCGAGTTAAGTTTTGCTTGACTCGGATCTGTGTTAGTTTCGAATATCCAGCCACCTAGATCTGAGTTAAGTTTTACTTGACTCGGATCTGTCTTAGTTTCGAATATCCAGCCACCTAGATCCGAGTTAAGTTTTGCTTGACTCGGATCTGTCTTAGTTTCGAATATCCAGCCACCTAGATCCGAGTTAAGTTTTGCTTGACTCGGATCTGTCTTAGTTTCGAATATACAGCCACCTAGATCCGAGTTAAGTTTTGCTTGACTCGGATCTGTCTTAGTTTCGAATATCCAGCCACCGAGATCCGAGTTAAGTTTTTCTTGACTCGGATCTGTTTTAGCTTCGAATATCTTATTGCTATTTGTTTTGTTGCTTAGGTTGCGCATGACCGGCGGACCGCCGAATTCCAAAGGCTGCTCTTTGCGCATAAAAAATTGCAAGATAAGTATGAGAGGGTCATTCCCGTGGCGAAGAAAGCTGGTAAGTTAACAAACTTTCGCATTATCCCTAAAGTTCTTATTGTTTTGGATGTGAGGTGCTAACTCATTTTGCTGGTGAATAGGTAATATCAACAATCTTAATATCCGTCTTGAGAAAAAGGTCAAGGCCTTGGAAGGTTTGTTACTCTTCTTTCTTTTACAGATATCAATTTGAAATGTGCACCGGGTTTCTTTTAACCCTTTTGGCTTCGGTATAGCCGAGTTACAAACTTTTGCAGCATCACACCAAGAATGCATACCCATGCCTGATATGATGCTGGATTTTTTAGAACAAGCCGCCACTCACTCGGCGCAGCTGAAAGATAAAGATGACGAGATAGCTCGCTTGCGCGCCGAGGTGGAGTCCCTCAAGCTTTCTCAAAAATCTGAGTTGGAAAAAGTTGACCAGGAGTTCTCCGAGGAGAAGAATCGGCTAGCTCTGTAGTTGCAGAAAAATAAAGAGCTCCTCGAGGCTGCCGAACTGAAAACCCGGGGGATGAGCGAGGAGATCACTCGCTTTGAGAAAACCAAGGGTGACTGGGCTAAAGATCTTCAGATAATGCTGAGCTATATTCACCGTAAGCCTTTGACCGTGGCCGAGTTATCTTTTCCCCTTTCTTACTGTTGACCGACGCATTTTTGTTTTGCGCAGACCATTTTCCAGAAGCTAAGCCCGTGAGCTCTAAAGCGGTGATTAATGCTCGTGTGCGCCGAGGTGTTCTCGCCGGCGCGAGCCTGAATACTCGATGGAAGATTTCTTGGTTGCCGTTGGCGCTGCCGTCGGTCCGATGAAGATTATGGGCAGGGACTTGGTGCAAGCAGCCATTCGGGCCTACCATGTTCTTTGAACGAATACTTATGGGACTCCTGATATTGATGAAATCAAGATACTGGTCGAAAGATTGATGGCATCCCAAAACCAGTTGAATCTTTGGAGGGAATCCGCTGGACGAGCTGGTGCTGATATGGCACTCACAGTCGTTATGTCATGGTATGAGGATATTTCCCTCGATACCCTGATAAATTTGCGCACTGGCTCCCGTTGGGTTGAGGATACAGACTTCGTCGCTCTCCGACAAGCTCGTGCCTTCCAGCCCATTGAGTATGCGGACGTGCATAACTGGATTGAAGGGCCGAGTTTCCTTCCTAACCCGGCGGATGAGGTCGAAGTTGAAGATGCCTCTGAGGATGATTCAGCCAACCCAGACAAGGCTGATGGTGACTCGGATACTTCTGGTGGTTCCAGCTCGAGCTCGGATGGCAATGGAGACGCGCGATCCTCCTCCAAAGGTACTGGGCATTCCACAGCTCAAGATGATGTTTCTCAATAGCCCCAAGCTTCCCCCGAAGTCGCTCCTGGTTCTGTGGAGGGCGAAGCAACTTCGGCCGAGGTGCCGTCTACCTCGGAGCGCCCAACTCCTGATCGAGTCGCTGCCCCTTAAAAAATTCTAAGTCGTTTCTTATCCCCGGTATGCCAGGCGTATGATGTGTGTCAGATACTTGTCTGACTTTCTGTGTGGTATGAACCTTTTTTGCCTTTTGTCGCTGAGGCACACGTGTTTGTGATCTTTATTATTCTGTTTAAACTAATCCTATTTGTTTAAATCTTTGCTTTGGTGGCCTTTAATTCCTTAAGTTCGGATTGTGTGTTTTGCCTTTGTCGTACGGTAGTTCGGCATCTAATATTGCCTGACCCTGATGAATTTGACATTTCAACCATTGTGTTCTTGAATTTTATCTGGGGAGAACGAAATAATATTGCCTGACCTTGATGAAGTTGTCAATCTCGAAGCCTATATCTGGGGAGAACGAAATAATATCGCTCTGGGTGCCGAAGTTCGATACCCATTTCTATAACGAAGGACAATTGTGGGGCAATCCTCTAATCACTGTTCTAAAAATGGAGAGTCAACACATTACTAAAGTGAGAAATATATTGGCCGGTCTTCGAGTCATTGCTGGAGGTGCCGAGGTCTAATACATAACCCAAACTCAAAAAGAAAATATGGCAGTCCCCGAGTCATTGCTCAAGGTGCCGAGGTTTAATTCATATCCAAAACTCAGAAGCAATATAGGGCAGTCCCCGAGTTACTGCTCAAGGTGTCGAGGTGTGATACATAACCCAAACTAAAAAAAACGTAGGGCGGTCCCCGAGCCATTGCTCAAGGTGCCGAGGTTTGATACATAACCCAAACACAAAAACAACATAAGGCAGTCCCCGAGCCACTGCTCAAGGTGCCGAGGTTTAATACATAACCCAAACTCAAAAACAAAATAGGGCAGTCCTCGAGCCACTGCTCAAGGTGCCGAGGTTTGATACATAGTTGATATTTTGTCCTGGAGCGTTTCTTTACAACTTGTCGTAGATGACTCCTACGAGTAAAATGGACAAAGTAAAGCTACATTCCATGGTCTTTTCGATTCTTCACCGGCTTTGTCTGTCTTGTTCTTTTCTGGTGACTGAGCATCAATTAGGTAATACGCATCATTGTGCAATGCTTTGCTCATGATGAACGGTCCTTTCCACAGGGGCGATAGTTTGTGCATGCTGGCCGTACGTTGCACTAACCGAAGAACTAAATCTCCTCCTTTAAACACTCTTGGATTTACTTTCTTGCTGTGATATCGCCGCAAGTCCTGCTGATAAATAGCTGATCTTGATAGTGCCAACTCCCTGGCTTCCTCTAGCAGATCGACATCATCTTGCCGAGCTATTTCATTTACCTCAGCGGCTGTATACTGGGTAACCCTTGGCGAGTCATGTATTATGTCGTTTGAAAGCATAGCTTCTGCCCCATATACTAGAAAAATGGTGTATACCCTGTTGATCTGTTTGGGATAGTTCTGAGGCTCCATAGTACTGTTGGTAGTTCCTCAATCCAACACCCTGCCGACCTTTGCAGTGGTTCGACGAGTCGTGGTTTTATTCCGGATAGTACTAGTCCATTAGATCTTTCTACTTGCCCATTAGATGCTGGATGAGCCACTGAGGCGACATCTAGTCTTATGTGTTTTTCTTGACAGAATCTAGCGAAGGATCCTTCAGCAAAGTTCGTACCATTGTCTGTAATAACACTATGTGGGTAACCATATCTCAAGATAATATCTTTGAGGAATTTTACCGCTGTTGGCCCATCACATTTCTTTATTGGTTTTACTTCGATCCATTTTGTGAATTTGTCGACCATGACTAAGATGTGGGTCATCCCGCCTCGGGCCGGCTTGAATGGTCCCACCATATCTAAGCACCATACAGAAAATGGCCAAGTAATTGGTATCGTTTTTAACTCGGACGATGGCATATGTATCTTGCTGGCATATCTTTGGCAACCATTACATTTTTCGACCAGTTCTTTGGCCTCTTTCAACGCTGTCGGCCAATAAAACCCATGCCTGAATGCTTTGGCCACTAAAGCTCTGGATGAGGCGTGATGCCTGCATTCTCCTTGATGTATATCTAGGAAGATCTCCTGGCCTTCCGCCGAGTTCACACATCTTTGTAACACGCTTGTGACGCTCCTTTTATACAGCTCATTGTTTATGATTGTATAAGCTTTAGCTCTTCTCAGTGTCTGTCTTGCCACTACCTCGTCATTCGGCAAAATCGCATCTCTAAGTAAAGAAAATATGGGTTGCGCCCATGTTGGTATGATTTTTTCTAGGGTAATCTCACTATCTATTTACATATTTTCCACCGACATAATTACCTCGGATTTCCCCATATCCATCCTTGCATCAGCCGGGTTCATTTTTGGAAATTCCGGGTTACATTCCTTGTCAATTTCCATCGGCACACTATCTTCTCTTGATTTTGCCGGAATAAAGATGGATTCGGACTCTAGTGATGGTGTTATTGATGGTTTCCTCAGGTGCTCTAGGGCGATACCTGGGGGAATTGACTTTCTGGTTGATCCGAGTTTTGACAATGTGTCTACGGCGTCGTTTTCCGCCCGAGGTACATGATGAAATCCACATCCATCGAAGTATCCACTGAGTTTTTGCACATGAAACCTATATAAGGCCATATTGGCATCTAACGCATCCCAATTGCCTGAGACTTGTTGTACTACTAGATCTGAGTGTCCGTAGCATAAGATTCGGCGTATGCCAATCTCTTTCGCCACCTTCAATCCATGGACCAATGCTTCATATTCGGCTACATTGTTTGATGCGGCGAATTGTATTTGCAACACATATCTCAACTGATCTCTGTTTGGCGAGGTTAACACTATTCCTGCCCCCAAACCATTTCTTAGTTTGGAACCGTCGAAGTGCATTGTCCAATAATTCGGATCTGGTAATGGTGGCTCATACTGTACCTCAGCCCAATCTACGAAGAAGTCGGCCATAGCCTGAGATTTGATCGCATCTCGCCTATCGAATTGCGGAGCATAGGGTGACAATTCAATTGCCCATTTTGCTATTCGGCCACTTGCATCTTTGTTGCTCAATATGTCGGCTATGGGTGCTTCACAGATCACTTTGATGGGGTGCTCTTTGAAGTAATGTTTAAGTTTATTTGCTGACATGTATACCCCATATGCCATCTTCTGATAATGTGGGTAATTTTGTTTTGAGGCTGATAGTACCTCGCTTAGGTAATATACCGGCCTTTGTACTGATTTATTATCTTCAATTCGTTCCACCACGATCACAACGCTTACCACTCTGTTCGTGGCGGCTATGTAAAGTAACATAGGCTCTTTTGACAATGGAGAAGCCAGGATTGGCGCTGTGACCAACATCTTTTTCAATTCATGAAACACATTGTCTGCTTGTGGTGTCCAAGTGAACTTATCAGATTTTTTTATCAGTTGATAAAGTGGTAATGCTTTCTCTCCTAGCCGACATACAAATCGGCTAAGCGAGGCCAAGCAACCTGTGAAATTCTGTATGTCATTTAGACATCTCGGCAATTCCATCCTTTCAACTGCTCTTATCTTAGTTGGGTTGGCCTCTATGCCTTGGCTAGATACAAGAAAACCAAGTAGTTTTCCAGCTGGCACACCGAAAGTGCATTTTTCCGGGTTAAGCTTCATTCGGAACCTTCTCAGGTTCACGAAAGTCTGCCGTATATCATCCAGTAGCGTTTTGCTTTCTTTGGTTTTGATAACCACATCATCTACATACACTTGTATATTCTTTCCTATTTGGTCATGCAGACATTTTTGCATACATCTCTGATACGTTGCCCCCCGCATTACGCAGGCCGAACGGCATGGTGCGATAGCAATAAGCCCCGTACCGGGTAATAAAAGCAGTCTTTATTTGATCGGCTGGATTTAACGGTATCTGGTGAAAACCAGAATACGCGTCTACAAATGATAATAGTTCACAACCAGCGGTCGAATCAATGACTTGGTCTATTCTAGGTAAAGGAAAAGGATCTTTTGGACACGTCTTGTTCAGGTTCGTGTAATCAATACACATTCGCCATACAATGGCTACATTCGGATCATCCTTCTTCTTTTCCACTAGCACTGGGTTCGATAACCAATCCGGATACAAGACTCCATGATGAACCCGCCGCAAGGAGCCGATCTATTTCATCCCTATTATTTTTCTCCAAGATTCGGGAAGCGGAGAGGTTGCTTCACCGGCCTTGCTCCTGGCTTTACATTCAGAGAGTGCTCAGCCAACTCCCTCGGCACACCTTGCAGATCCTGAGTTGACCATGCAAAGATATCCCGATTCTCACGGAGGAAGTTGGTGAGCTCGCTTTCCTATTTAACATATAGGCCGGCACCAATTGTGACAGTGCGCCCTGGGAACTGCTCATCTATCTGGAACTTTTTTGTTTCTTTAGTCGGCTGGAAAGAGACACTTCCATGCGGATTGGCCAATGCCGGCATATTCAGTTGTGCCGACTGAGCGAGGGCTGCTACCTCCTGAATCCTTCTTTTTTCTCTTTATATTACCAATGAATCGGCCAGGTTTGATCCGGCTGAAGCACATTCCATTGACTTCATGTAATATCCTGCTACTGTTATCACCCCTTGTGGCCCGGGTAACTTCATTTTCAAGTAAGCTATGTGGCAGCTGCCCATGAATTTGGCCAACGCCGGTCGTCCAAGTAGAGCATGATAACAACTCTCTAGGTCTACCACTTCAAACTCCAAATTTTCTGCTCTGCAGTTATCTCTTGTGCCGAATAACACATCCACTCGAACCTTTCCAATGGGTTCGCATGAAAGGCCTGTTACTATCCCATGGAATGTGGTCCTCGTGGATTGCAGCATATTCTGCGATATTCCGAGTTTATGCATTGTATCTTTGTACATGATATTGATACTGCTCCTGTTGTCAATGAGTACCTTTGAAAATTTCACATTAATGCTTGGCCCAACAAATGTCGGATCTAGTACGAGTGCGTACGACCCCGGATTCGGCATTATTTTGGGGTGATCCTTTATGCTCCAAGTTATTTCCTGATCTGACCAAGGCACATATCTTGGTATTTCCGGCATAACTGCATTTACTTCCATATACCGGCGCTGCACACTTTGTCTGTCTTGCTGTTCTGTTGTGAACATGCAATATGATTGAAGATGTTCTCTATAATCATTGCGTCCACTACTTCCTGGGTTCGTCCTTCCATCCAGACCCTGATTTATCACTTGATGCACAGCATCCCTCCGGTCCGAGTTATCATACCTCGGGGGAGGAGGTGGTAACATTAGTTGTTGTGCGTTTTCTCCAGTCAACTATGGCAGATGCTGCTGATGTGCCTGATGGGATGTTGCTTGCATGCCTGCCGGGTTTCCCATTGCATTTTTCATCCAGGCACACTGCCGAGTCGTATGATTGGCCGGCTTGGCTGGGTTTGAAGTGAAATTTACACGGTTGATCTAACATAGACTCAAACATGTACTTCGGCCTTTCCTCCCATTGCATCTTCTGTTCTGGTGTCCATTGTATTTTCCCTTCATTCCTCGGTGTCCATTGCCAAGGACCATTATTTTGCCGCTGATTGTTTCCGTGACTTGGCTGATCTTGCACTACCGCTGCCACCTTATTTGAGCCATATCTATAATCCGGTCTTTCTTCTCTTCTTCTCCCTCTAAACTCATTGCGCCTTGATGACCCGGTCGCATCTCTTGCATATTGATCTTGAAGTTCTCGATGATCTGCTGACATTAATTCTGGTTGTGTCGGATCTCCCAAGGTATAGGAATCCGCTATCCTGATGGTTTCTGCCAAGGTGGTTGGCATATCTCTTTGCAATCTCTGCCATAGTACACTGACATAGCGGCACCCTTGAGCGAACCAAGCTATCTTCTGTGACTCTATAACTCCTTCGCATGAATTCCTGAGGTTACACCACCGAGTCAAGAATTCTCTGTCTGTCTCATTCGGCCTTTGCTTGCACATGGCTAGCTGCTGCGGCCTGTTTGGCCTTTTGTAAGTACTGGTGAAATTGCTAACGAACATTTCTTCGAAATCCAACCAACAGTTGATACTGCTTGCTGGCAGGTTATTCAACCATACTCTAGCTGGTCCTTCCAACATTTGCGGGACATATCGTACTGCCCATCGCAAGTTTCCGCCAACTATTTTTATAGCTGTGGCATAATCAATCAACCAATCCTGCGGTTTGGTGCTCCCATTATACGTTTTTGTGCCTCTTGCCGGATGAAAGTTCGGCACTGGCGGCTCGCCCATGATCCGAGGTCCGAAGCATGCCGGTCCTGGTGGACCTTGTTCTTCTAATAGCTCGGACCGGTATGGCCGGTCCAGCTTTACTCTCGCATCACTTGACGGCAAATCTCTGTACAGAATTCTTTCCTGCATTCCATAGTGGTTATTTCCACCATGAACCGCATATTCCATCTCGGAATAACCATCATTACACCTCTCATTCACCTGATTGTGGCGAGCTGGTCTCACTTCTCTTTCCTGTCGAGGTTCATATCTCGGTTGTGGATTGGGTGGCGGTTCTCTCCTTCCTTCAGCCGGGATATTATTCTCGTGATTTCCTCTTCCGAGATCTCCTCTTCCGAGATCTCCATTACCTCGGCTTCCGTTGCCTTTCTCGGCACGGCCGGGGTTTCTCTCGCCACTGTTACGTCGGCTCCCATTGCCTCTATTTTCATTTGCTTTTCCGGCTATGACCGGATCATATGGGACAATTTTCTTATTTCTTTTTCCCGAAGTTACCGCTCTGTCTTTTCGCGCATTGTTTCTGGGCGAGGATGCTGCTGCCACCGATAAGGCAGGTGATGCACCAGCCGAATGAACCATTCGCGAGGCACCAGGCCTTGCTGGGTCTGCCCTGAGCATTTATTCATTCTGCTGGTTCACAATGCGCACCAGTTCATTCACTCTCTCTTGCTATTTTTGCCGGGCGTCGCCGGTCAATCCTTCTAACTCTAGTGCAGCGGCATTTGCCGCCCTCAGGTTCTTTGCCAGGGTACTGTATCTCAGCAAACCTAGATCAACTGTTTCTTCCATATGAGCATCATGCTCTTTGTTGATATCATCTATGAGGTTCTTCCCCCTTAGTCTCAATTCGTCGACCCGCTCGGGGGCGATGTCAAGCTTGTTTGCCCTAGCATATTCTCGCAGGGTCCTGTTTAAGGACTCCCGCAATGCTGACACCTTTTTTGCCTCTACTAGCACTTTTTGCCTGGTCTCTTCTAACTCTGCCTGAGCGTTTGCCGGATCAAGGATCGGCGCTACAGGTGTAGTCAGATTATCTATAGTTTCCTGGAGAATGTTTTCTGGTTTTTCCAGGGGTGGCCCTATTACCCTTGGTGCCTTTGGGGTCGTATCCTGCACCTCGTCTGGGTTTTCCGTTGAAGGAATTACCTCGGTGGGCTGTGGAGCTGCCTGCTTGGTGGCCACCTGCACACCCGTTGTCGGATCTCTGCTTGATCCGGCGCCTGCTGTTCCCGCCTGCACCCCGGCTGCGACCATCACCTCGACGCTGCTGACGGGGCGCACTCCGCATGGACCATTTGCGGCGCTAAGGGGAGGCTCTCCTGCAACAACAACTTGGTGAGGATAAACGCCGGAGGTGTCGACGCCGACGTAGATCTGGTGCATGCCCAAGTTGATGAAGACGCCGTTGCGCGGAGGAGTTTTTCCCTTGAAGCTTCCTGCGTTGTCGCTGACGTAGTCACAGAGATCAAATCTCCGGACTAAGCCAGAGACAATGCGCTCGCCATTGTGGATGAAGTTTCCCGTCCGGATCATGACTCCAGCTAGCACCGCTGCTGGCCCCACGGTGGACGCCAACTGTCGTGGTGGTGGCACGGCAGATGCCATGGGTAGGCTAAAGTATGGGGCCAATGGATGCTAGAGGGATCTGGGGAGGGAAGATGTAGTTGATTCTACACACAGAAGACTAACATAAAGATCTTTATTTCTCCTTTCTTAGGCTACAAGTGCTCCTTGAGCTATATACAAGTGGAGAGGAAGAACTTTACCAGCCTAACGGTACCAAATGAGTCGATGCCCTTCTCTGAAACCAAGCCTCTCCTGATAAAGGAGAACCTTGGATCCTCTAGGGCTGACGTGGCAAGCATATTCGAGGAATATGCTTGTCCCGATATAGTAATTCGGCGGCATCCTTTCCCTGTTGCCCTTCTAATGACGGCAAGGTTCTAGAGGACCCCACCTGCACGCCTCGGGCTTCAGGACTGTCACCTCCGTGACCTCTTTCTGCCCTTCTGTCGCTCTGCACCTTGTCCTTTGTGTTTGGCTCTGCTTAGATTCTTCCTACCCTACGAGTAGAGTTTGACTATAGGCATTTACTTCTCCCGCAAGCTTCATATCATTCGGCCCTGTCTCGCTTAACTCGGCTTGGCCTTTACCTGTATTCAGATTATTCGGGCTGACCCAGCCGACTTACACAGTATGTCGGCCGGGTTATGCCTTGCTCTTCTCATAAGGGTCCTGCTCTTGCTTACCTCGGCCGACCTTTACAGGACTCGGCCGATTTAGATTGTAACTCGGAAACTTGATGGGGAACTTCCTTTCGTCTTTTCCCGTTCTTACCCTATTCGGGGTCACCCCCCCAACATATGCGTCGGGCATATGTCGGGTCATTAGGCAGTTCCCTGTTTATCAGGTACCGAAGGTACGGTTGCGTCCATGTTTCCTCGATTGCCATGACCTGCATCAGGTTGACCAACGCGACCTCCGTGTTGAGCTTTTCGGGTCCTTCCTGTCCTTCGGGTAGCGCAGCCCCCGAGTTCTCTGCTTCTTCGGGTGGTCCCTTGGGGAATTTCCTTTTGATGGATGGCACAAAGATTTGTTCAAGGAACACACCTGGTGGCACCCGTGCGCAGGTGGAGCCGATGTTGGCGAGTCTATCGGCTTATTCGTTGATTTCTATTCCAACGTGCCGAAGCTCACAGCTGTCAAAGTCTCCTTCGAGTGAGTTGTAGAGCATGCGGTACGCGATCATGTTGGCGGCGTGTGCGTTGCACTCGTTCATCGTCTGCTGGACGACGAAGTTTGAGTCACCGTAGATGACTAGGCGCGTCGCGCCGCAGATCTTGGCCATCTTCATGTTGTGGATGAGGGCCTCGTATTCGGCTTCGTTGTTGGAGGCTCGAAATTTCATCCGGAGGATGTACTTCATCTTGTCGCCCTGCGGGGATGTCAGTATGACCTCGGCTCCTGCTCCAGCCTCACGCTTGGAGCCATCGAAGTGCATCGTCCATGACTGTGTCATATCCGGGGTGTCCGACAGTTGTAGCTCCATCCAGTGGACGAGGAAGTCCGGTAGGACCAGACTTGATCGCATGGCGCTTCTCATAGACTATGTCTAGAGGGGACAGCTCGATGCCCCACAGGGCCACGCGTCCTATGGCTGCCGGGTTGTTCAGGATGCTGTTCAGAGGTGCCTCGTTGACGACCATCACCTGATGCTCCTGGAAGTAGTGGCTCAGCCGACAAGCCGTCATAAACATGCCATAGGAGAGTTTCTGGTAGTGAGGGTACCTCTGTTTTGTTGGTGTCAATACCTCGCTGAGGTAGTAGATTGGGCGTTGGACCCCATGGGTCTTGCCATCTTCGGGTCGTTCGACTACGAGCACGGTGCTTACCACCTGATGTGTGGCTGCTATGTATAGAAGTAGAGGCTCGCGTTCCTTTGGCGTGACTAGGACGGGCGAGGTGGAGAGCAACCGCTTCAGATCTTTGAATGCGTCGTCTGCTTTAGGTGTCCACTCAAATTTCTCTGTGTTGCGTAGCAGCTGGTAGAAAGGCAGAGCCTTCTCACCCATGCGGCTAATGAATCTGCTCAATGCCGCGATGCGCCCAGCGAGCTGCTGGACACCTTTGAGGTTCTTTAGTTTCTCCATGGCTAGTATGGGCCGGATTTTCTTCGGGTTGGCCTCAATCCCTCTCTGGGAGATGAAGTAGCCAAGCAGTTGGCCAGATGGGACACCGAAGGCACATTTTTCTGGGTTCAGCTTGATCTTGTAGTGATCAAGGTTGTCGAACATCTCGCGGAGATTGTCGATCAATGTCTTGGCCTTCCTTGTTTTAACTACTATGTTGTCGACATAGACCTGTATGTTGCGGCCGATCTGGCTCTTCAGGCATGCCTGCATGCACTGCCGGTACGTGGCACCTGCGTTCTTCAGCCCGAAGGGCATTGTATTGTAGCAGAATACTCCGAACGGCGTGATGAACGCCGTTTTCTCCTGGTATTCGACCTTTAGTCGAATCTGATTGTAGCCTAAGTAGGCATCGAGGAAGGAGAGTTTCTCGCATTCTGCAGTCGAATCGATGATTTGATCGATCTGAAGGAGAGGGAAGTGATCCTTCGGGCAGTGCTTGTTGAGCGATGTGAAGTCCACGCACATCCGCAGGATGTCCGTGTCCTTTTTAGGGACCAGCACAGTGTTGGCCAGCCACTCGCTTTCCTTGATCTCCCCGATGAAATCAACGTCAAGTAGTTTGTTGACTTCGACTCCGACGGCTCCAGCCCATGGCTCGGACAATCATCGGATGGACTGCTTGACGGGCTTGGCATCTGGAAACACATTAAGTGCATGCTCGACGAATTCCCTGGGAACTCCTGGCATGTCCGCAGGACACCAGGCGAAGATTTCCCAACGCTCATGGAGGAATTCGACGAGCGCGCTTTCCTATGCGCGGCTGAGGTCATTGGCGATCAGCGTCGTCTTGGAAGCGTCCGTCGGGTGGACCTGCACCTTCTTCGTGTTGACTATTGAGTCGAACGACATGTCAGGTGCGTTTTGCCTTGAGACTAGGGGTGCCCCATTGTCCGTCACTTCTCGAAGCCTTGTGAGCTCCTCCTGCATGCCGAATGACTAGGATATTCTGTTGAAGTCCCTGTCGCAGTGGTTGGATCGGGTGAAGCTCCCCTCGACCGTGATGACGCCCCTAGGTCCTGGCATCTTAAGTAGCAGGTACGCATAGTGCGGTACTGCCAGGAACCTTGCGAATGCCACGTGCCCGAGGATGGCGTGGTATTGTGATGGCCAGTCCACCACTTCGAACTCAAGCCGCTCACACCAAAAGTTGTTGGGTTTGCCGAAGATAACGTCAAGCCATATCTTTCCCAGGGGAAATATGCCCTTCCCTTGGACTATGTCGTGGAACGTTGTGTCGGATTGTTCCAGTCTAAGGTGCTAGCGAACATCAGCTTGATGCCGCTGCCGCCGTCCATGAAGACGCGACTCATCTCAAACCCTCCGATCTGTGCCTCGAGCACCAGGGCAGCATGACCTGGGCGAGGGATCTGGCGGGGGTGATCCGAACGACTGAATGTGATGCAGGACTCCGAACCACTGAGGTACTCAGGTATTGCGGGTGGAGCGGTCATAGCCAAGCTGAACTGACGGGTGATCTTCTTTTGCACCCTGTTTGTTGGGCGCCCCTTTTGGATCATTAATGACCCTTTCGGCGCGGGGTACCCGTTTACGCCGTTGTTCTGCATGGGTGCGACCGTGTGATTCGAAGGTCCCACGGTTGGTGGTGGAGGAGCTCCGTGGGCGATGTCGCCTGGTGCAGGTACGTGTCTAAACCCAGGGTTCGGGATCTGCTGTCTCATCTGGGACAGGCCCTCGTTGAGTTTCTGGAACTCGCTGCAGTCCTTGAGCATATGGATGGCCTTCTTTTTGCCATCCTGCTTGTCGATGTAGAAGTGGATGGTGCATGGGCCCGACAACTTGTCGTATGCCGAGGGTTCGTCGTCGCGGCCGCGGTGTTGCCACGTTTCCATTGGGCGTCCTCCATCGCGGAAGTTTTTTCCAAGGTATCCGTCGCTGCTGCGGTTGCTTTCGTTGCAGCGGTCGGCGTAGCTAGCCGCGACCATGTCGGGTCCGTCGCTATTGTCGTAGACGAGCGATCTTCGCTTGCTATGGCGTTTGCGTCGGCTTCCATAATCATATTACTCATCCGAGTGTGCTCGGTGGACGGAGTCCTCGCCATCTGCCCACCTGTTGGCGATGTCCATGAGGTGGTCGAGTGTCTTGGGCTTGACGCGCCCAAGTTCTTCCTTGAAGTCCTGGCGTTTGATGCCATCTTTGAAGGTGTCAATTATTCTCTCCTCAGAGATGTGTGCCGCGGAGTTCTTGCTGTTGGACCAGCATAGTATGTACGAGCGAATAGATTCACCCGTTCGTTGAGTGCAGGCTTGCAGCTCTTCGATCGAGGCTGGCCTTTTGCTGGTACCCTTAAAGTTTTGGATGAAACTATAGGCCAGTTCCTCCTAGATTCAGATGAAACCCGAGAACAGGCTGATGAGCCAGATTCGGGCTGCGCCTGTCAGCTGCAGCTGAAGGCACTACATGGCGGTGTCTTTGTTTCCGCCGTGCAGCTTGACAGACGACAGGTGGTCGCTGAGCCACGCCTTAGGGTCCTGCGTGCCGTCGAACTTCGGAGTGTCCGAAGGAAGCTTGAAGTTTCTTGGAATCCGTGTCCGCCGAACCTATCTGCTAAAGCATCGAGCTCCGCAGAGTTCTCCTTTGTCGTCATCCTCTTTGGATTCAGATGAGCACACGCGTTTGGCGCGTGCCTTGTCGACCTTGCGCTGAGCAAGGTCGTTTTTAGCGTCGTAGTCGCGGCTGCGACGTCGTGGGCTCTTGCATCGTCGAGGTAGGTCGTGCTCATCCTCGTCGGATGAGGGTGTGGGGCTGCGGTTGAATCTGACTGCAGCTTTCTTTTTTGGCTCCGCAGGAGCCTCCTCGTGGAGCGCAGCTCCAACTAGTCCGAGTCCGGCTAGTGCGAACTTGTGCATAGCTCTCTACGGGTTCCCCAAAGGAGGTGGATGGGACATGAGGTATGTGGTTGCTGCCATGATCGCAGCTTGCGGCGTCTTCGGGATGACGTTGTCATTGGCGTCCATCTCCATGAAGGACGTGTTGAGGGTTTGGATCACCTCGCGATGTGCAGCGGGATCCATGTTATCCGTGCGAGAGTGATGCTTGTTGGCTTGATTGCCGTGTGAGATGGAGCCACCAACAGCGGAGAGCGCAGCTCGCCGCGCTCTAGACTCCGAGGCCGCTTGCTTGCGTTTGTCGAGTACCTCTTGCATCTTCTCCTGCTTTTTTGTAGGGGTTCGTAGCATTGAAAACAAAAAAAATCTACCGCATGCACACAAAAAAGCCCAGATCTATCTACTAGATTGTAGTAATGAGTCGATAGAAGCACTCACCCTCGAAGATTCCAAAGTGGTTAACGAGAGCAGATTCTCGTGGGTGATGTAGCCGTACACTTGCTGATCTCAATATCACGTAGAAGATCCTTTTGGCGCTGCGTTCAAGGCTCCATGGTCACATCGGTCACGTTGACTCGATGAAGACCTTCCTCTCCCTTGTTCCAGCAGGCAACGGAGGTTGTAGTTCTCCCCTCGCGATTCCGGCAGCACGACGGCGTGGTGTCGGAAGTAGAGGGAAGATCCTGCAGGGATTTGCCTAAGCCGGTGCGAGTTATGGTGGATCTAGGGTTTCCCGGTGATCTAGGGTTTAGAAGACCGGGAGGAGGAGGTGTCGGCGGCGGCTAGGGTGGTGACGGCGCTAGGCGGTGGCGCGACGGCAGTGGCGGCGGCAGCGGCGACGGCGGCGCACGGGTGTGGGAGGGCTAGGGCTTGTGTGTTTGGGGCAGCCCTCCCCCTCTATTTATGAGAGGGGGCAGCCTTGAGAGAGGGGAGTTTGAATCCACTTCCAAACCCAAGTTGGAAGGACTCTTTCCTTCTTCCACTAGGAAACCATTGTTATAGTTTGACTTTTCAAACCTCCCGTTTGACTTTCAATTTAGAGCTTTAATTCTCTCTCACAAATGTCCACACCAAGTGACCTAGGATATGATCCAATCATTCCACTTACCCATGACACATTCATGGACCATTCCCCTTCCGGTCCGGTGAACCTTCTAGAATCTCTTTGATGAAAACTTCGAAATCATTCCCGAACTCCGTAATCGGACTTTCCTTATATGAATCTTATTCTCCGGACAATTCTGGATCTCCTCGTGATATCCCGGATCCCATCCGAGACTCCGAACAACATTCGTTATCCCTACTTACATTCCATATCTACTAAACAACATCGAATCCTTAAGTGTGTCTCCCTACGGTTCGTGAATTATGCGGACATGACCGAGACACTTCTCCGATCAATAACCAATAGAGGAATCTGGAAATTCATATGGCTCCCACATATTTCTATGATTACTATGCGATCGAATGAACCACTTACATACGATACCAATTTCCCTTTGTCTCACGATAGTTTACTTATCCGATGTTTTGATTGTCGGTATCTCTACATACCTAGTTCAACCTCGTTACCGATAAGTACTCTTTTCTCGTTCCCGTGATATGTGATCCCTTATGAGCTAGTCACATGCTTGCAAGCTAATTGGATGACATTCCACCGAGAGGGCCCAGAGTATATCTATCCGTCATATGAATGGACAAATCCCACTCTTGATCCATGTGCCTCAATACATACTTTCCAAACACTCAAAGCCACCTTTATAGCCACACAGTTACGGTGTGGTGTTTGATGTCATCAAAGCATCCTTCCGGTGATGGTGATTAGCATGATCTCATGGTCGAAGGAATTAGGTTACTATGTATCAGAAAGCTTATAGCAAACGAACTATTGAAATGACTTGATCTTTAGGCTGCGCTTATCTATAGGAGTATGTCCATCATACCATTCTCCTAATGATATGATCTTGTTATTAATAATATCTCAATGTTCATGATCGAGAAACCACGATCATCTATTAACCAACAAGCTAGTATTATAAAGAGGCTTTACCAGGGACTCTAATTTAGTTTACAAATCACACAAGTATTAATGTTTCCGGTTATGATCATATAGCATGAATGTAAACATTTATCATAAACACAAAGATATAATAATAACCACTTTTATTATTGCCTCTAGGGCATATCTCCAACAGTCTCCCACTTGCACTAGAGTCAACTAATCTAGATTACATGGTAATATACCGAACACCCATGGCGGTTTGGTGCTGGTCATGTTTTGCCCTTGGGAGAGGTTTAGTCAACAGATCCACCACATTCAGATCTGTGTGTACTTTGCAAATCTTTATGTCACCATCTTGGACATGCTCTCGAATAGCGTGAAAACGTAGCTTGATATGCTTCAGCTTCTTGTGTGACCTTGGTTCTTGCGCATTGGCTATGGCGCCCATGTTATCACAATAGATAGACATTGGGTCCAACGCTCTTGGAACCACACCGAGCTCTGTAATGAACTCCTTTATCCATATCGCCTCTTGTGAAGCCTCCGAAGCAGCTATGTATTTAAGGATGTTTTCTCAAGTACCATCTCCTTAGTTCTTCTCAAGTACTTAAGGATGTTTTTGACCGCTGTCCAATGATCTACTCCTGGATCACTTTGATATCTGCTAGTCAAACTAACAACACATGCAATGTCGGGTCTAGTACATAGCATGGCATACATAAGAGATCCTATGGCTGATGCATAGGGAGTCTTACTCATCCTTTCTCTATCTTCTGTCGTTGCAGGACTTTGAGTTTTACTCAAGGTCGTATTGGGCAACATGGGCAAGAACCCTTCTTGATATCTTCCATTCCAAACCTCTTTAGAACTTTGTCCAAATATGTACTTTGTGACAATGATATTAGGTGTCTCGATCTATCTCTATAAATCTTTATGCCTAATATGTAAGCTGCTTCGCCAAGATCTTTCATTGAAAAACTATTATTCAAATAATCCTTGACACTATTAAGAAGGTCTACATCATTCCCAATCAACAATATGTCATCTACATATAGTATTAAGACTGCTACAGAGCTCTCACTCACTTTCTTGTAAATACAAGCTTCTCCGTAAGTTTGTATAAAACCAAAGCTTTTGATTACCCTATCAAAATGTTGATTCCAACTTCAGGATGCTTGCTTCAATCCATAAATGGACCGTTGAAGTTTGCATACCTTGTTAGCATTTTTAGGATCTACAAAACCTTTGGGTTGCACCATATACAACTCTTCATCAATGTCTCCATTGAGGAACGCCGTTTTGACATCCATCTGCCATATCTCATAATCATAATATGTAGCAACTGCTAACAAAATCTTCACAGACTTTAGCTTCGCTACCGGTGAGAAAGTCTCATCGTAGTCAACTCCTTAAATTTGTCGAAACCCTTTTGCGACAAGTCGAGCTTTATAGACAGTAACATTACCATCAACATCTGTTTTCTTCTTGAAAATCCATTTGTTCTCGACAGCCTTCCGGCCATCTGGTAAGTCCACCAAAGTCCATACTTGGTTTTCGTACATGGATCCAATCTCGGAATTCATGGTTTCTTGCCATTTATTGGAATCTGGGCTCATCATTGCTTCCTCATATGTCGCAGGATCATCGGTGTTGTCCACCAACATGACACTCATAACGGGATCATACCAATCAGGAGTGGTACGAGTTCTCATTGACCTGCGAGGTTCTGTAGTTACTTCAACCGAAGTTTCATGATCAACATCATTAGCTTCCTCTATTATTGGTGTAGGTGCCACAGGAACTACTTCTGGTGCTTCGCTACTCGCAAGTTTGAGAGAAGGTTCAATAACCCTGTTGAGTTCTACTTTCCTTCCAGTCACTTCTTTCGAGAGAAACTCCTTCTCCAAAAAGGATCCATTCTTGGCAACGAAGATTTTGCCCTCGGATCTATGATAGAAGGTATACCCAATAGTTTCCTTCGGGTATCCTATGAAGACGCATTTTTCCGCTTTGGGTTCAAACTTGTCGGGCTGTAACTTCTTTACATAAGCTTCACAGCCCCAAACTTTAAGGAACGACAATTTAGGTTTCTTCCCAAACCATAATTCATATGGTGTCGTTTCAACGGATTTAGATGGTGCCCTATTTAAAGTGAATGCGGTTGTTTCTAATGCATAACCCAAAAATGATAGCGGTAAATCTGTAAGTGACATTATAGAACAAACCATATCTAAGAGAGTTCGATTACGACATTCGGACACACCATTACGTTGTGGTATTCCCGACGGTGTCAATTGTGAAAGTATTCTGCATTTCTTCAAATGCTCTCCAAACTCGTAACTTAGATATTCACCTCCACGATCAGATCGTAGAATTTAATCTTCTTGTTACGTTGATTCTCTACCTCACTTTGAAATTCCTTAAACTTCTCAAAAGTTTCGAACTTATGTTTCATGAAATAGATATACCCATATCTACTCAAGTCATCCGTGAAGGTAAGAACGTAGCAATAACCACCACGCGATGCTACACTCATTGGACCACACACATCGGTCTGTATGATTTCCAATAATTCCGTAGCTCGCTCCATCATGCCAGAAAATGGAGTCTTAGTCATTTTACCCATCAGACATTCTTCGCATCTTTCAAGTGATTCGAAATCAAGTGATTCAATAAGTCCATCGGAATGGAGTTTCTTCATACGCTTCACTCCAATATGACCAAGACGAAAGTGCCACATATAGGTCAAGTTATCACTCAATTTCAAACATTTAGCTTCAATGTTATTAATGGGTGTATTACTACAATCGAGATTCAATAAGAATAGACCATATATAAAAGGTGCATGTGCATAAAACATATTACTCATATAAATCGAACAACCATTATTATCGGACTTAAACAAGTAACCGTCTCGCAATAAACATGATTCGAATATAATGTTCATGCTCAACGCAGACACCAAATAATTTTAAGTATAAAACTAATCTCGATGGTAGATGAAGAGGTAGCGTGCCGACCGCGATCACATCAACCTTTGATCCATTTCCAACGCGCATCGTCACCTTGTTCTTTGCTATGTTCCGTCTATTCTGCAGTACCTGTTTCGAGTTACAAATATGATCAACCGAACTAGTATAAAATACCAGACACTACTACGAGTACTAGTGAGATACACATCAATAACATGTATATAGGATATACCTTTCTTCTTGATGTTGCCATTCTTTAAATCCGCCAAGTACTTAGGGCAATTCCGCTTCCAGTGACCCTCTCCCTTGCAGTAAAAGCGCTTAGTATCAGCCTTAGGCCCAGCCTTGGTCTTCTTCGCCGGCGCGGTAACTTTCTTACTGCCCTTCTTGAAGTTTCCCTTTTTCTTAGACTTGCCTTGCTTCTTGAATTTGGTGGTCTTATTGACCAACAACACTTGGTGCTCTTTCTTGATCTCCACTTATGTAGACTTTAACATGGAGAAGAGTTCGGGCAACGACTTGTCCATGTTTTGCATATTGTAATTCATCACAAAGTTCTTGTAACTTGGTGGCAGTGATTGGAGGACTCGGTGAATCCCCAAAGCATTAGGAATCACTATACCTAAGCTTTGAAGATTGCTTGCGTGCCCAAACATCTTAAGCACGTGCTCACTAACAGAGATGCCCTCTTCCATCTTGCAGTTAAAGAACTTTTCAGAAGCCTCATAACTTCAACTTCCGCGTGAGCCTCAAATATCATTTTGAGTTCACGGACAATATCATGTGGGTCATGGTTCTGAAACATTTTCTGAAGCTCCGATTCTAAACCATACAAGATAGCACACTGAACTGAGGAGTAGTGATTCTTCTGAGCGAGGAAAACATTCTTTACCCCATCGGTAGCATCAGCTGCAGGCGGGTTACCCAGTGGTGCATCCAACACATAGGTCAAATTACCAGCATTGAGGACAATCCTCAAATTGCGGAACCAATCCGCGAAGTTGCTTCCATTGTTTTTCAACTTTTCTTCCTCTAGGAACGCATTAAAATTGATGGTAGGGGGCGCCATTGATCTACAACATATTTGCAATAGTTTAGACTAATTTTATGACAAATTGAGTTCTAATTAATAGTTAAATTAATCTAGGTGAAATCCCACTCAAAACAATATCCCTCACATTGTTTTAGTGATCACACGAACCAAATCCACCACATCAAAACCGATCATCACGAGAGTTGATATAGCTTCAATGGCGAACAATCAACATGTTCATCATATCTACTATATGACTCATGCTTTACCTTTCGGTGATCCGTGTTCCGAGACCATGTCTGTACATGCTAGGCTCGCCAAGATCAAACCTTAGCTTCTGCATGAGCAAATCTGGCTTGCTCACGTTGTATACACTCGCAGAATCTAACACACCTGATCATCACGTGGTGCTTCGAAACAAAGAGCTTTAGCAACGGTTCTTACTAAGGATGAACACTTTAAAACTTGAATTTTTGTGCTTGAGGGATCATCTTATAATGCTACCGTCGCGAACTAAGCAATACAAGATGCATAAAAGGATTAACATCACATGCAATTCATAATTTGTGATACGATATGGCCTTTGTTCTTGTGCTTCCGATCTCCATCTTCAAGCACGAACATGATATCCATCATCACCGGTATGGCGTCAAGGTCAATGGCGCCACTTCATGGTTGTCGTCCACCAGGATCAACTATTACAACTACTTTGAATAGACACGCAGGTCTTTAACGGAATTAAAAGATAACCATATGGCTCCTGCTGGTTGCCAACTTACAATAAGGAACATTGCATAAATCATATATAATCACAATCATGGCCATATCACATCACAGCACACCCCTGCAAAACAAAGTTAGACGCCTCTAATTTTCTTTGCATGTTTTACGTGGTTTGGGGCTTTCAATAAGTGTCGTTTTAACTTACGAACAAGAACCACAACATTGATGCTTGAACTATCAAGTGGCCGTTGTAAATTGAATCTATACTATGATGGGAGAGACAGACACCCGCAAAGCCACTTGTGCAATACAAGTTGCATGTTAAGCGTGGAGCAAGTCTCATGAATGATGTCATGTAAGGTTAGCCCGGGCCGCTTCATCCCATCATACCGCAGGATGCAAAGTACACAAAAAGCAATTGATAATAAAAGCACCACCGCCCACAATGACCATCGTGTTCTACTCGTGCAACATATCTACATATAGACACGGCTCTGATACCACTTTAGGGGTTCGTAGCATGGAAAATAAAGAATTTCTACCGCATGCACACAAACAAGCCAAGATCTATCTACTAGATTGTAGCAACGAGTCGATAGAAGAACTCACCCTCGAAGATTCCAAAGCGGTTAACGAGAGCAGATTCTCGTGGGTGATGTAGTCGTACACTTGCCGATCTCAAGATCGCATAGACGATCCTTCCGGCGCTGCGTTCCGGCAGCGCTTCCGCAGTCGGTCACACGTTCGGTACTCGATGAAGACCTTCCTATCCCTTGTTCCAGCAGGCAGCGGAGGTTGTAGTTCTCCCCTCGCGATTCCGGCAGCTCGACGGCGTGGTGTCGGAAGTAGAGGGAAGATCCCGAAGGGATTCCCCTAAGCCGGTGCGAGTTATGGTGGATCTAGGGTTTCCCGGTGATCTAGGGTTTAGAAGACCGGGAGGAGGAGGAGGTGTCGGCGGCTGTGGCAGCGGCGGCGACGCACGGGTGTGGGAGGGTGTAACTACCTCGGTGAATTACGCTCCTAGTTACAAGCCTGGATGAGCGGAAATGGTTAAAATAGTACGGTGGGGCCCAAATGCCACTCACAGGTAGACCTTTCGGCCGTCCTAACCATTTCCAAACATCGGGACAAGTACGAATCGGCAGGCGAAGGGATCAACTACATACACAAATGAGTATGTATGCAAGCCACCATACAACAGTCCTCAGAGCCATTCCATCTAAAAGAAATAGAAATATTGCAACGCCATACGGCAAGATCCAAATATCCTAGATAGATATAATAGTTTAGGATATCTCCTCATACATCAAACACCGAGTATCAAAGTGAAGCGAAACCAAGATCCGAGTACGGATAAGAAGCAAATCGGCATAAGATGCCCCATAAATAAACACAACCCGCCCACAGATCTCACGGATCCCGTTCCCGGAATCTCTACACCGAATGATCGTTGTCCACATCGTCTCCTCCACCCAAGATCCATCTCGTGAGTGTACTGCTCATCCGAATCAAATAATTTATCGTGTGAGACCCTAGGGTACTCGGAAGTCTTTATGCCTCTAAAGGGGACACAACCTGGGTGACGAATTGCAGCAAAAGATAATACCTAACAATTCTATAGATACGCTAACCATCCGCCTAACCAAAGATAGACGGATGTACGTGAATTAATAACAACAATTATAATATTAATGATCCATCCTCCTCCTCGCTTACCAACGAGGAAGCGGACGAACAACCCCCATCCGTTGGCAGTTTTATTATCCATTCCATGAGTGTTGCACTATTTCCTAGTTAGGTATTTAGTCAAATTAAAAGCGGTACTTTAGTTATACTTGTCTATGATCGAGAAACTGTGCTCCAAGTCGTCCATAACCGCGGACACGGCTTTCAGAAAGTTTTACCCTGCAGGGGTGCACAAATAGCAACACACACTCGATCAACCTTGGAAAAACCAAATCAAAACCCAACGAGGCATTTACGACAAAGCGATCACAGGATTCAGAAATATTTCAGGGGGCCACCCCATTAAGCTACCCGCAACGAAACTGGCCGGCTCCGAGACGGACTCAAGGTTTGTGTGGACGGCTGTAAACGACTGGGAACCCGAAAGTGTGACTGGGCTTGTCGATACAGCGAAAACGTGTCACGGACCTAAACAGTACAGGTGCTCCTCGCACAATCGTAAATAAAGCAGTAAAGCATGGCATAAGTACAGGATAGTAATAAAGCCCCAAACTACTTGTGGCCCCAAGAAATAAGAATGAATCAAGCTCGCCTGGGGGTCCCATAAGCCTCGGATGTGGATAGCGTGAATATTCAAGGAACAGAATCAAGTACTCGGGGTCCCACGGACACAAGTGAGCATGAAAAACCAAATAGCAGATATTGCTCACCGGTGCCACTTTCATTAGTTATCCCATTACTACTCAGGTTAAGTTGTATAGGTACCTCGTTATCCATCAGACACTCACATACCCTACACATGCTGTTCTACGACCCGCATGGCTCAAACAAATCCTGTAGTAATGGCTCAGGGGATGGAGGAACAAGCTTCGGTGGGGTTTAAAAGTAAAGGCTATGCAGTACTTGGGATTCAGTTTAATGCGATCACGACTCAATGATGCAAGAATAAGATAGAGGCGATAGGTATTATATGTATGCAAGCATGTGGTAGTGCTTGCCTGGCAGCTCAGTTGAAGCGAGAGAAGGATATGGGTAGTGCTCCTAGGTTTCTTGATATATCCCCTGCTCAGCGTCTATTCGAAGAAGAACCAAACAAACAAGGGCCAACATAAATAAAGTGCACAAGCATATGAATAAAGTGCGACAAGCAAACAATCATGCCATGATGAATGATGCACAATTTGCATGGCAATAAAGTAGCATGGCATGGGTGAGGTGTGGAATACAAGAATAAAGCCTTTTATTGAGTTTTGATCACATTTTATACTTCAATAAGTTGCTGTATACTTTATATTTATATGATGCATGCTGCAATTCAGAACATGGAATGCATAAACAGAAAGGTCTCGTCGAGCTGATCATTTTAGACATATTATTTGTTAAATTTGGAGTTATAAATCAAAAGTTATTAAATAAATAAGGAAAAAGGGCATTTTATTGTAATTTTAGTCAACTTGAAATTTAAAGTGTTCAAAATATATTTTGGATGGAAGATTTGAATTCCTCACATTTTTCTGATTTCAAAACATATATTATTTGTTTAGTTTGGATTTATATTTTGAAAGTTATTTAAAAACAGATTTGAATTTGAATTTAAAACAAATTTGAAAAGGTTTTAATTAAACAGCACGCAGAAAACATTTTGTACTCGCTCAGACCTAGCCACAGACACAGACGGGTGGGACCGTTGCTGACTGGACGTAAACGGCGCGCAAAAGCTTTTCTCACCGCGCGGAAGGCTAGCCGCAACAACTGACAGGCTAACCCGGTGCTAGAGCGGGCCCACGCGTCAGGGGCAAGGGTGTTTGCCACGCGGCGAGGATGGGGAGCGCGGGTTGAGGATCCGATGCTTGCGGTCCCTTTTTGCAAAGTGGCAACAGCCGATGACAGGTGGGTCCGGAGGGGTCGCGGGTTTAGGAAAAACAAAAGACAGGGGGGTATCGGCAAAAGGGCACCTCGCACTGTTGTTCTTCTACGTGTTTCTGACGGACTCAAGGCACGCACGGCGACAATGGCGTGTGGGGATTTGATCCGGGACTGGGCTCAAGGCCGCGGCGTAGCCATGCGGTAGGGTGGTGACAGGAGGGGGGATGGGGCCTAGGTAAGGTTCTAGGTGGCGAGGGAAACTGGCGGACACCGACGAGCTCGACGCACAGACGGCGTTCGACGAAAAGAACGGCGGCGCTAGACGGTGGTGATGAAGCGGAGGATGTCAGGGAGAAGGAGATGCTCACCGCGGAGAGATCGGTGCGGTCGGATCGTGATGGAGCGCAGGGGATCGGCGAGGAAGCTGGGGTCTCTGGGCTAGGGTTTCGTCGGGGCGTCTCGGTCCTGGCGAGCCTGGGGTCCTTCTCCTCCTCACTGGCGCGTACATGGCGAAGCAGGGGAGGGTACTCATCCTTCCTCGACACCCACAGCTCCTCGCCACCGGCTGCAAGAGGGGGGACGGTGGAGACCGACGGTAGCCGGCCGGTGGAGAGAAAGGTAAAGGGGAGGAGAGAAGGCTGCGGCGCGAGGCCAGGGGTGGATCTGGGGACGCAACAGGCGAGAGAGAGGGAGTAGATAGGGACGAGAGGGAGGGGTAGATGGAGTGGGGGTTCGGGGTGGAAAAGGTGGCTCGGCATGGAATGGTAGGTCATGGGGTAGGGTTTGGAGAGAGGGTTTAGGAGAGAGGATAGAGAGAGAGAGAGCTTTGGTATGCATGATCAAGAGAGAGAAAATATGGGCATGGGTATGGTCTTGCATGGCACTACACAAAAGAGGTGGATGAGGTTGGATGGCACAAGGCAAGAAACAAAGCAAGGTAGAAAAGATTGAGAGAAAGAGAGAGATGAGAAGATGATCTACTCAAAAACAAATAAAACCAAAAGAGGACAAAAGATGGTGATGGTTGCATGGCCCATGCAAGATAATAAATGCCATGTATCATCCTTGTGAAAACAAAATAATAAACATGGCATTATTCCTATGCATTACCCAAAATGTGGAGTATAGCCCAAGCAAAAGAAATTAAAAGGATGCCCCATGTGAGGTAGATGGAGATGACCATATTTGAATAGAAATGGGACTTGCTAGTGTGTATGTGCCACTAGGTATTTAGTAAGCCCAAAAATATCCCAACATGATAATAACCCCAAAACAACCCATATGGAAGCTAGGAAAAGGGTCCCACTCACAAGGCATGCAAAGGTGGCCATGCGGCTCTCATAAACCAATAATGTGGAAACAATATGGTGCATGTAAGAGAGCATGTGGAGATAGAATTGGATCCATCCCAACCCACATGAGCTAGAGGTAAAACCAAATAAGTTGCAAAGCTCACATTTAGTTGGATGGTGGAATTATGAGGTGGTGAAAGAAAGGTGGTGGAGTGGAATAAAAGATATGCCCCCAACTCAACTTGGGCATTAAACAATATATCAACAACCAAATACAATATCAAGAGGCAAATACAATTTACAATGCATATGAGAGAAGAACCAAAACAAAAAGGGTTTTATATGATGCTCAAATGCAAGGTGGCATGATGACATGAGCATGATATAATTATGATGCAACAATTATGTATAGGAAGTAGCAGTTATATAGACTAGGCTAGTAGCATTGCAATTGTTAGACAATTGGGATGCTACAACTCTCCCCCACTAAACAAGAATCTCGCCCCGAGATTCCTAGGAAAAAGAAAACAACACAAGGAGAGGCGGGTGTTCGAACGAAGGTGACCCTCACGTTCCCAAGTTGATGAACAACGAAATGGTGCGACCACTACACCTTGCAAAACTTGCTAGACTTGTTGCGAGTCTTGCGTTTTGCTTGAGAAACAACGGGTTAGAAGAGTTGAAGGATTGTCGTGAGACAAGAAGGATATGATGGACATAGCTCCGGTTTTTCTCAAGAAACATGATAAAGAATAGAACCACTTGTGAAAGAAAAAGACAAGATGATGTATCATGAATAAAGAAGGACACACCGTTAAGATTAAAGACTTACCGATACTATAGAGGATGAACCTTTATCTCGCCGGAAGAAAAAGAGCTAGATTGGAGAGTTTTGAACCACTATGACAATAGCATCGTATCTTCTCTCGGATTTGAGAAATGAAATATGGAAACAATATTGCCTCCAAACAATAGGGTCCCTTGATATCAACAGAAAGATTTAGTTAGACATCGTCGGATTAGATCCTTTTTGCGCCGGTAAGAACCAAAGGATCACGCAATTGAGGTGCGCGGATATACTTCCAGAGATGGATGTGAAGCTAGATCATGGTGGAATCCTAAGAAGCAAAGAATATGGAGGATCTGGAGTTTATCGTAGAGATACTTATTGCTTTCTTTAACCTTGAGGATAACGCAATAGATTTGCGCCTGATGGCATCAACCATAATTGGCTTTACCACAGAAAAAGAATTGATGAAACAAAGAGAGAGATAGTTTCCTTTAATCTTGTTTGGGGATATCGAGCATCGGTAGAAAGACGAGGATAGAAAAAGGTTTGCGTTTGTTTCCACCAGATAATTGAGGATTTTGCTCCGTGTAGAAAGGGTGAGATCACCAACAAGAGATTATTGATTACTTTCTTCGAAAGAGCACTCCGGAAAAACAAGGACGAAAGTAAAAGTATCAAGGGATAAAGGCCACTTCTAACTTCCGTGGAATGAGTGAAATCACATTAATTCACCAATTCAATGTACAAGAGCGAATGATAAGAGTAGTGGTATGGTAGCTACTCCATCCCGCACTCAAAGCATTACTCCGCACATGAATAAGAAAATCATGCAACCCAACTACCGAAACAGACTGAAGGTGTTGGCAAAAACTCATAGAACTCCGTTAGAAAACAAGGATAGATGCAAACGATTCCCCGGAGATAGATAAGGGTGATGATGTTGTCGTCATATCATAAGTAACCAGCCACTGGAAAGATATGAAGGAAGATCACGGAGACAATTGCAAGATTCCACAGATAAAGAAAAAGATAGCACCACTTGAACAGAAGGAATACAAGATCTGGAAGGTCTTCATGGCCTCCGGTGGATTGAGCATAGATGATAGAACGAGAGGGTTTAAAGATATTACTTAACGAGATGGAGGTGGAAAGAACTCCATGTTGTTCTTTGAAAAGATTGAGAGAGATTTAGCAGTCTTGAGGAAATCTTCGGCGGAACGACGATGATAACTCGCCAACAAGGAAAACTCCGGGTTTGATTGAAGATGGAAGATGGAATTAACCATGAACTTGCTGATTCCAGATTTGAAGTAATGTATTTAGCAGAAGGACGTGGTCGAGATATGTGACTTCCAAAAAGTCAGAAATCTCACTTTGAGACTTTGCACACAGGCAGTGCTCACGAAGCTCGAGAGAAAGAGACACAGATGATCTTCCATGTCCTTCCATAGATATCGAATAGGCAAGCATATTATCAACATATATCACCATGGATTAACAGGATATTCCCAGAATACCAAGTTCAAGAGGCGGGAGAAACGAACAAATGCTCGAAACACTTTCTGAGCTCAACGCTCTTTTAAGGATCAACGTTACGAGTAAGGATTCCTGTTGAAGAAGATGCGCTGACAGAATAGGTTAACTGGTCCTTCGGAAGAAAAAGAGATGTCACCTGGTTCACATTGTCGATCGGATCACCGTTTACAAAGATAAAGAGATCTTGGATAAGAACCGACGATAGCTCATACCTTAAGCAAAGCTATCAGAGACGAAAAGATGCAATTCCCTCGTGTCCAGGAGAATTGTGCAGATATGGGGTTCAAAAGGATGTGCAGCATGATGGACAGATGATAGACCGCCGTAGTGCTTGGAGAAACTCTGGATTGCCAAAGATGCTTGAATATGCATAGATATGATCACAGTGTACTCAAAATCATAGGAGATAACCGTCACCATTTGGAGGATAGAGTTGATAGCATTTTCCATATTCCACTCATGATAAGTGTCATATAGCTATGCCGAGAACCAAATTACAATCACCAGCATCGGATCGACACATGTTATGTAATTAGCCCAAGAGAATTGGGGATAAAAAGAAACTCTAGGATTAAGCGCCGGTGAAAAAAGAATGAGTTAGCATGGACATGCTGATAAAAGGGAGATAGATAATGTTTCACACACGACTGAAAAGGAGTGTTGAAGCACAGATGTATCAAAGAAATTTTTTCCGCATTTTTCGGCATTAAAATACCAATAGATGCGCAAAAACACTTATCAGGTAGCGATTATCAACTAATGGTTTCACAGAATGTGGAGTTGCTAGAAGGAAGGACACCCTTAAGAAGATGGCACCGGTTAACAAGGAGTCAGATAGATCGCGCCGGTATTCAAAAGCTCACAAGATGGAATGTACCAACAGTTGATAACCAAAGGCAGATAAAGATAACATGTTGGATGCAACAGATAGACAAGGAATTACACACACACACACACTCAACCTATGGTACTACGGAAGCCCAGAACACGTGAATCCTAGTTTGAATTTAAGAAGAGGATAGAAAATGTTACACTTCAATACCAGAAAAGGGTGGGTGGGTGGGTAAGAAGAAAAGTGGAAGCAGTCCTACTCTCGCGTTTTGTTTTTCCCTAGTATACATAGCTACCAAAATATTTGCTAGATCGACAACCATTTGGCCGAGACCACGAAGGCGGATGGCTCTGATACCAATTGTAACTACCTCGGTGAATTACGCTCCTAGTTACAAGCCTGGATGAGCGGAAATGGTTAAAATAGTACGGTGGGGCCCAAATGACACTCACAGGTAGAACTTTCGGCCGTCCTAACCATTTCCAAACATCGGGACAAGTACGGCGAAGCGATGTAAAGGATCAACTACATACACAAATGAGTATGTATGCAAGCCACCATACAACAGTCCTCAGAGCCATTCCATCTAAAAGAAATAGAAATATTGCAACGCCATACGGCAAGATCCAAATATCCTAGATAGATATAATAGTTTAGGATATCTCCTCATACATCAAACACCAGAGTATCAGGCGGAAGCGGAAACCAAGATCCGAGTACGGATAAGAAGCAAATCGGCATAAGATGCCCCATAAATAAACACAACCCGCCCACAGATCTCACGGATCCCCGTTCCCGGAATCTCTACACCGAATGATCGTTGTCCACATCGTCCGTCTCCTCCACCCAGTATCCATCTCGTGAGTGTACCTGTTCATCTGAATCAAATAATTTATCGTGTGAGACCCTAGGGGTACTCAGCAAGTCTTTATGCCTCTAAAGGGGACACAACCTGGGGTGACGCAATTGCAGCAAAAGATAATACCTAACAATTCTATAGATACTCGCTAACCATCCGCCTAACCAAAGATAGACGGATGTCCGTGAATTAATAACAACAGTTATAACAGTAATATTAACAGATCCATCCTCCTCCTCGCTTACCAACGAGGAAGCGGACGAACAACCCCCATCCGTTGGCAGTTTTATTATCCATTCCATGAGTGTTGCACTATTTCCTAGTCAGGTATTTAGTCAAATTAAAAGCGGTACTTTAGTTATACTTGTCTATGATCGAGAAATTGTGCTCCAAGTCGTCCATAACCATGACACGGCCAGAAAGTTTTACCGCAGGATGCACAAATAGCAACACACACTCGATCAACCTCGGAAAAACCAAATCAAAACCCAACGAGGCATTCACGACAAAGCGATCACAGGATTCAGAAATATTTCAGGGGGCCACCCCATTAAGCTACCCGCAACGAAACTGGCCGGCTCCGAGACGGACTCAAGGTTTGTGTGGACGGCTATAAACGACTGGGAACCCGAAAGTGTGACTGGGCTTGTCGCTACAAAACGATGTCACGGACCTAAGCAAAGACAGGTGCTCCTCGCACAATCGTAAATAAAGCAGTAAAGCATGGCATAAGTACAGGATAGTAATAAAGCCCCAAACTACTTGTGGCCCCAAGAAATAAGAATGAATCAAGCTCTGGCTCAGGGGGGGTCCCATAAGCCTCCCAGATGTGGATAGAGCGAATATTCAAGGAACAGGAATCAAGTACTCGCGGTCCTACGGGACACAAGTGAGCATGAAAAACCAAATAGCAGATATTGCTCACCGGTGCCACTTTCATTAGTTATCCCATTACTACTCAAAGTTAAGTATAGGTACCTCGTTATCCATCGACACTCACATACCCTACACATGTTGTTCTACGACCGCATGGCTCAAACAACTCCTCTAGTAATGGCTGGGATGGAGGAACAAGCTTGGTGGGGTTTAAAAGTAAAGGCTATGCAGTACTTGGGATTCAGTTTAATGCGATCGCGACTCAATGATGCAAGAATAAGATAGAGGCGATAGGTACTATATGTATGCAAGCATGTGGTAGTGCTTGCCTGGCAGCTCAGTTGAAGCGAGAGAAGGATCTGGGTAGTGCTCCTGGGTTTCTTGATATATCCCCTGCTCAGCGTCTATTCGAAGAAGAACCAAACAAACAAGGGCCAACATAAATAAAGTTCACAAGCATATGAATAAAATGCGACAAGCAAACAATCATGCCATGATGAATGATGCACAATTTGCATGGCAATAAAGTAGCATGGCATGGGTGAGGTGTGGAATACAAGAATAAAGCCTTTTATTGAGTTTTCATCACATTTTATACTTCCATAAGTTGTTGTATACTTTATATTTATATGATGCATGCTGCAATTCAGAACATGGAATGCATAAACAGAAAGGTCTCGTCGAGCTGATCATTTTAGACATATTATTTGTTAAATTTGGAGTTATAAATCAAAAGTTATTAAATAAATAAGGAAAAAGGGTATTTTATTGTAATTTTAGTCAACTTGAAATTTAAAGTGTTCAAAATATATTTTGGATGGAAGATTTGAATTCCTCACATTTTTCTGATTTCAAAACATATATTATTTGTTTAGTTTGGATTTATATATTGAAAGTTATTTAAAAACAGATTTGAATTTGAATTTAAAACAAATTTGAAAAGGTTTTAATTAAACAGCACGCAGAAAACATTTTGTACTCGCTCAGACCTAGCCACAGACACCTGACGGTGGGACCGTTCTTTTGGCGAACGGCAAGTATAAAGCTTTTCTCACCATGGAAGGCTAGCCATGAACAACCGACAGCCGACGGTGCTAGAGCGGGCCCACGCGTCAGGGGCAAGGGTGTTTGCCACGCGGCGAGGATGGGGAGCGCGGGTTGAGGATCCGATGCTTGCGGTCCCTTTTTGCAAAGTGGCAACAGCCGATGACAGGTGGGTCCGGAGGGGTCGCGGGTTTAGGAAAAACAAAAGACAGGGGGGTATCGGCAAAAGGGCACCTCGCACTGTTGTTCTTCTACGTGTTTCTGACGGACTCAAGGCACGCACGGCGACAGCGGGCGTGCGGCGCGGTGGGGATTCGATCCGGGGACCTGGGGCTCGCGCTCGGTCTAGGTGGAGTATAGCCCAAGCAAAAGAAATTAAAAGGATGCCCCATGTGAGGTAGATGGAGATGACCATATTTGAATAGAAATGGGACTTGCTAGTTGTTGGAGATATGCCCAAGAGGCAATAATAAAGTGGTTATTATCATATCTTCACACTTATGATAAATGTTTACATACCATGCTATAATTGTATTAACCGGAAACATTAATACTTGTGTGATTTGTAAACTAAAATAAGAGTCCCTAGTAAAGCCTCTTGTTAAACTAGCTTGTTGGTTAATATATGATCATGGTTTCCTGATCATGAACATAGAGATGTTATTAACAATAGGATCATATCATTAGGCGAATGATGTGATGGACATACTCCTATAGATAAGCGTAGCATAAAGATCAAGTCATTTCAATAGTTCAATTGCTATATGCTTTCTGATACATAGTAACCTAATTCCTTCGACCATGAGATCATGCATATCACCTTTTCGGATGGATGCTTTGATGTCATCAAACACCACACCGTAACAGGTGGCTATAAAGGTGGCATTGAGTGTTCGAAAGTATTGGTTGAAACACATGGATCAAGAGTGGGATTTGTCCATCCATATGACGGATAGATATACCGGGCCCTCTCGGTGTAAATGTCATCCGTTAGCTTGCAAGCATGTGACTGGCTCACAAGGATCACATATCACGAACGAGAAAGAGTACTTATCGGTAACGAGGTTGAACTAGGTATGCGAGATACCGACGATCATAACCCTGGATAAGTAAACTATCGTGAGACAAAGGGAAATTGGTATCGTATGTAAGTGGTTCATTCGATAGCAAAGTAATCGAGAAATATGTGGAGCCATATGAATTTCCGATTCCTCTATTGGTTATTGTTCGAGAAGTGTCTCGATCATGTCCGCATAATTCACGAACCGTAGGGAGACACACTTAAGGATTCGACGTTGTTTGAGTAGTTATGGTATTATGAGAAAGAGACCGAATGTTGTTCGAGTCTTGGATGGGATCCGGATATCACGAGGTGATCCGGAATGGTCCGGAGAATAAGATTCATATAAGGAAAGTCCGTTTGAGTTCGGGAATGATTCCGGTGTTTTCATCGGGAATGTTCTAGAAGGTTCGGATTGTCCCAAGACTGGGGAGGGTACATGAATGTGTCATTACATATTGAATGATTGCATCATGTACTAAGTGTTCTTGCTGTTCCAAATAAAGGATTAAATTGAATCCTAAAACAGAAAAGTCAAATGGCCAGTTTAAAAGTCAAACGGCTAAAACAGGAAACTGTGGGAAACAAGCAAGAGGTGGTTGGAACCGACTTGGGGGAGGAGTCCCTCCAAGCCGGCGCGCCAACCAAGGCCGACTTGGGGAGGGACTCCCCTCCCCTTGGCCGCCCCTCCCACCTACAAAAGGAGGGGCAGGGCCTCCTCCTCTAGACACACACAAGTTCCTATCCTCTAATCTCCGGTTTAGAGCCGTTTTGGTTTAGAGCTTCTAATTGCCCTAGCCTTCGGATTAGAGCCTTCTAATTGGTGTGACCGACTGCAGAGAGGAAGGTCTTCGTCGAGTATCGAACGTGTGACCGACTGCGGAAGCGCTGCCGGAACGCAGCGCCGGAAGGATCGTCTACACGATCTTGAGATCGGAAAGAGTACGACTACATCACCCACGAGAATCTGCTCTCGTTAACCGCTTTGGAATCTTCGAGGATAAGTTATTCCATCGACTCGTTGCTACAATCTAGTAGATATATCTTGTCTTGTTTGTTTGTATGCGATAGAAAATTTTTGTTTTTCCATGCTACGAACCCCTACAGTGGTATCAGAGCCGTGTCTATATGTAGATTTGTTGCACGAGTAGAACACAATGGTCATTATGGGTGTTGATGCTTTTATTGTCGATTGCTTCTTGTGTACTTTGCATCTTGCGGTATGTTGGGATGAAGCGGCCCGGGCTAACCTTACATGACATCGTTCATGAGACTTGCTCCACGCTTGACATGCAACTTGTATTGCATAAGTGGCTTTGCGGGTGCCTGTCTCTCCTAGCATAGTTAAGATTCAATTTACAACGGGTGATTGACAATACTAGTATCAATGTTGTGGTTCTTGTTCGTAAGTTAGAACGACACTTATTGAAAGCCCCAAACCACGTAAAACATGCAAAGAAAATTAGAGGCGTCTAACTTTGTTTTGCGAGGGTGTCTTGTGATGTGATATGGCCATGATTGTGATTATATATGATGTATGCAATGTTCCTTATTGTAAGTTGGCAACCGGCAGGAGCCATATGGTTGTATTTAAATTCTGTTAAGACCCGCGTGTCTATTCAAAGTAGTTGTAATAGTTGAAGCCGGTGGACGACAACCATGGAGAAGCATCATTGACCTTGATGCAATGTCGGTAATGATGGAGATCATGTTCGTGCTAGAAGATGGAGATCGGAAGCACAAAGAAGAAAGGCCATATCATATCACATATTATGAATTGCCACTACAAGGAATGTGTCAAACTATGACGTTTTGGTAGTGACCCTGAATGAAATCGTCATAAATTTATTGCGATTCTACACTAGATGGTCGTAAGCTATTTGGGAGGGCCAAATCCTTATGAAACTATGACGATTTCGTGAAAAACGTCGTAATTTCTATGGACAAAATCGTCATAATTTCTAGACATGTTGAGATATTAGAGAGGGTCAATATCAGCCGTAGGATGTAAACATAATAAACGGCTAGGATGGTGAAGTGTGGAAACTTGTTGTGGATCGGTGACCTGGCATCTTGGCCTCCACTCCCCAAACGCAGACACCACCGCCGCTCCACGAGGGATCCCCGACCCTCCAAACCCTAACCATCTCTTGCACCCCACCTCTACCTCCCGTCCTCCCAGATCCAATCCACGCCGCCTCTCCCCTCCCATGATCAACTCCATCCTCCACCCGCCCTGCTCCTCTTGCGCCGCCTCTCCATCTACATGTGCTTTCTCCCTCCTCCAACCACCAGTCGCTGCCAAACCCTCCTCGAATCCTTGAATCATCGCGGATCCCCGCCTCGTGGAGGCTTGTGTAGGTGGGCGTTGACTTCTTCGCCTACCCCACCACTTCCAGCTCGTCCGAGTTCTAGCAGCCCGCTTCGGCAAGGACCGCTCGCCACAAAACCGTAAGGCATACCGATTCGAAAGCAATCGCTGGATTTTCTTTGATTTATCCGCATTGCCGGCGGTAAACAAAATCCCTGATTTGTTCTTTCTCCGACCGTAAGCTTGCTCACGATGGGGAGGAGTCTTCCGCGATCTCAAGACGCCACCGAGGTGAGCGCTGCCTCTCTCCTCTGGTTGTGCTCGTGATTGGAGGTGCCCGAGTAGTGGAAGCTAACATTTTCTTCCTGTTCTCGATGTGCATGATCGAACACGCCACCGGTGTACCTCAACACGCCACCCATGGCTGCGTTGCTGCCGCCAAGCTCGAGTCCATGGAGCCTGCTCCAAGGACAGTGGGTGCAGCCAATTGTCTCGTGTCTCAATCACTCGTTATTTCCTGCTACTAGCTCCGGTTGAATGAGTATACTATTATTAGTTTGGATCCATGGTGCATTAGTCTAGAATCTGTTTGATTACCTATTCCAAAGACACGATTTTGGTGAATTTAGGTGACCTTTGTAATTCATCATTCGTAATTTTGTTGCTAAGATTTCTTCTGCGATGTCGCTTTTGTTCTTGTGCAGGATTGGATACAAAGATGATCACCGATGCAGGAGAAGGATTCATCACCTGCACGGGTGAAATCGACACTACCTCCCTCCCCCTGTTTTGTGCTTATGATGTTTGAGAATAGTTTAGCGTTACAAACAATAATAACTTGCACTTCATGGAATATAATTTGTTACTTGATTTTGGTATGTATTAGCGTGATTAGACGCTTCCGCTTAGTAGAGAGAACAGTGTTCTTGGTGAGAAACTTGAGTAGGCTACAATATTGTGCATGTGCATGGGCCCCGTGTGCAAAAGTAATGGGATTTATATTATACAACTAGTGTGGTAGTACAAATTTACAAGTCACAAACACCGATTTATATTATAGAACTAGTGTGGTAGCAGGTTAAGGTTGGGAAAACATCACAGTCAATGGAATATGGTCTCTTTCGTTTGAGTTCGTAGTCAATGGAGGAATACCTCATTTGGCATAACGAATCTGCTTTTTTTGCGTATGCCGCTTGACCATTTGTATTAGAGTAATATAGTTGACGGTGTCTATCTGCATTCTGATATTCATGTATGTTGCCTTGATCTGCGGTATTGTTCATTTTCTCCTGCGTCTAGTTGTTTGACATCTCCAGATGCTTGGCCTGAGTATTATATGTCAACCATCCATCAAGACAATTGTTCAAATTTCAGCTTTCCTTTGGGATTACTGAGCCTCTCTATTTAATTATTTCAGAATGCATTTGATGAATGATAATATGTTGCCCCTAATTAGAAATCTTGAGGATCTGGTTTTGCTAATATTTTGCTTTCGGTGCTGAACTGATCCTGACTGACCCACTCTTGGGAATGAAAGGAGCTGTCCAAAAGGCGGAAGAGCTGGCAGCAAAGACACCCAACTCATACATCCTTCAACAATTTGAGAATGCCGCCAACCCAAAGGTGTAGCATAATTTAATGTTTATATTTGAAGGCCATCATGATGCCTGACTTCCCAGTTCTCAGATTTAAATATTTCATGCAGATTCACTATGAGACAACTGGGCTCGAACTGAAAGGCACAAAGGGAAGATTGATGGCCTTATATCCGCATCGGACAGTGGTACCATTATCGGATCTCGACGATACGAAAGAGCAAAATCCCAATATCAAGGTGAGCACTACATAGCATTATTTATGCTACATCGTTAGCCGCAACCTTGACTAACCAACATTTCCTCATTTCTTCCTCTACGAGAAATAGTGTCCGATTTTATTGTGTTTCCTTGTGTAAGCTCTATGGTGTGGAGCCAAGGAGAGTCTTTGTCTTAAATGGCGGAAAGCCCGGTAATCTTTGCTTCTCTACTCTATTCCATTTGTACAAATCATTCATCTCATGGTCTTGTGCTTGTCTTAGGAATAATCGACCGCATTTTTCCCCACTTACATTAGAAGTTAAGAAAAAACTCACTCACTAGGAGTTTCCCTTTTGCATTGCCTTATATCTTGTCAATATGTTTGAAATATAAGTAAGAATTATCGGATGGTTTATAAAAAGAAAAATATCAATTAGGAAGAGGGGACCTTGAGGACCATTTTGCACCAGAAATACTCTGCTTTGTTTCTTGACACTGCCTGCTACGAACTCATGAGATCCAATTTTCGTAAGGTGGCCACACAAGATCCAAGGAATTGGAGCTGGTTTTATCCTGTGTCTTGACGTTGACATCATTGATGAAACCGCATAAGTGAGTTTCCTCTTGTATTAAGTTGTGTTGTAGGGAAGGCACTATATGGGCAATTTTCTACCACCTTATGTTTTGCTTAGTTGCCGCTTATACTTTTCTCTTCGACAATAGAAGTTTGCACGATACTTCTGTTTGTCTTTCCATACCGCTTCTTTTACCTTGTGTAACCTTTTGGTCATTCAAATTGTTTGGCAGGTTTCAAGTGATGAATCTATTGAGATGGCCAAGTCCCTTGCTCGAAAGAAGGATTACTTGGTGGGGTTTCGTAGGCATTTATCTATTATTAGGAAGTAGTGTATACATGTTGCTTTTATCGTCCCTATGGATCATGCAGAATCATCTATTTGCCTCACTATTGACAATCTAATTGTGTTTAGGTTGGAATATCTTACATACCGCTGTTGCAGCAATCAAGGTTGCTCGAGGCCCGAGAATGCAGGAAAACTTTTGTGGTAAGTGGCGATTCCTCCTTGGGGTTTTTAGCATATCTGCCCATTTAAAGTGTCTCAGCTCCATGGGTCTTTCCACGAAATTAATGTCGATCCTTTAAGCACTCACAAATGAATGTTCGATGCAGAGGTAGCCAGTCCGACCATGTCCCGATCGCTGCAAGGACGCCGTGGCGATCTTGTTCATGTTCGATCTCACCATTGCCACGCCTCACCAAGTTAGTATCCGGATCGGTGACTAGGTGCTCATTTGTCGCTTTAAATTTGATTCCACCAGTCCCATACCGTCGGTGTAGCTGCTGAAATAGAAACTATAGAACTTAGTGATGCTACCACGTGTCTACTTGGGAATAATAGTAGAATTAGTTTGCCAAATGGTTTACTCCAATACATATTTGTCATTGTTGAAGTGGTGATTCGACTAACATATCTCATTGCAGTTGAAGTACTAGTATATATCCCGATGCATGTCTCAATACTTATTGTGTATCTGTATATCCCGATGCATGTCTCAATAGTCTCTATAGTGCCCATATTAAATTTTTATAACCTCTCGACCACACGATAGCTTCGTGGAGAAAGAGATGTCCGAATCGGATGTTTATTGGCTCTCTTCTGTTGTATCTATGTAATCTGATGCTTCTATTTTGGTTATGCTAGAGTAATGCATCATCTTAATATTTTTGAAAACCTTGAGATAATATCTTAGTATTCATGCATTATAAATTTGAGTTGAATTCATGTATGTATCATTTTCTGATATGATACCTAAATTAGGACTATTAGCTGTTAGCTGCTCATAGGCTATACAGGTGCATTTATGTTTTGAATGTTGTTCTTGCAGGATAGATACATATTGTTTCATAGCATGGTAAATTTCTATTTTATAGTTATGGTCTGATTATAATTTTTTTTGGAAGCATGCATGCTGTGTTATTTGATATACCATAAGCAGTTAGCAACTTGATGTGTTGTTTGTGTAGGGGAGAGGTCCTGATAATGCAATAGCAAGGGCATCTAGCTTTGGAGTCGAGTTTGGTTGGTGGAAGGATATGCTTTGTTTCCTCGTTCTCGATAGCCGATGGATGTTACCTGCTCAAGGGATATGGTCCTGTAGTGGTTTTACATTCTGCTGCAGCCTTGTATTATGATGGAAGGTTCAATTTGTGTTGTATTTTATACGGATTATTATTTTGTATATCAAGATTCGCCATTTGAACATCGGAAATATTGTAATAGAGTTATGCATATTCATTTTTGTTGTATTTTCAAACCTGGATTATTATTTTGTATATCAAGTATCTTTGATTTAAACAATGAAAATATCGTTATATTCTTGATTATCAAAAATAATTGATGTACTCGATCGATTATGTATGAAAATTGAACTGAAAAGCGGCCTATCCCAAATGTAAAATGTATCGTAAAAAGGCCGAGGTCCAAAATAGAAAAGAGGCCATAAAAGGCTAAGGCACGAGAGAGACACACCATAAAAGGCCGACGACTAGAAAAGAAAAGCAATTATTGGGCTTAGCCCAAGTAAGCAACTAAAATGGATGGCTGATTTTGATTTAAGACGATTTCATTTCGTCACAATTTTGCCACGTAGGATCGTACGTGGGATCCGAGCTGGCACGGCTAGAAGGTCCATGACGATATTGGATCGTCATAGACGTTATGACGATTCAATATCGTCATAGACGTTTATGACGATTTTATCAAAAACGTCGTTATAGTTCATTTGCGACGCCCAGCTTTTGACGATCTCAAAATCGTCATAGAATCGTCATAATCGGACTACTATGACGATTCTGTGACGAAAATTGAGGGTCATATATAGCCAGATTCCTTGTAGTGTGCATGTGATGTTAATCCTTTTTGCATCTTGTATTGCTTAAGTAGACGACGGTAGCATTATAAGATGATCCCTCATGCACATGAATTTCAAGTCATAAAGTGTTCACCCTTAGTTAGCACCGTTGCTAAAGCTTGTTGTTTCGAAGCACCACGTGATGATCGGGTGTGTTAGATTCTGCAAGTGTATACAACGTGAGCAAGCAGTTTGCTCATGCGAAACTAAGGTTTGATCTTGACGAGCCTAGCATGTACAGACATGGCCTCGAACACGGATTAGAAAGGTAGAGCATGAGTCATATAGTAGATATGATGAACATGTTGATTGTTCGCCATTGAAGCTATATCAACTCTCGTGATGATCGGTTTTGATGTGGTGGATTTGGTTCGTGTGATCACTAAAACAATGTGAGGGATATTGTTTTGAGTGGGAGTTCACCTAGATTAATTTAATTATTAATTAGAACTCAATTTATCATAAACTAAATCAAAGTGAATTTGCATAGTTGTTGTAGTCATTGGCATCCGCTTTACCACCTTGCGCTTAGTTATAATTGAGATAATAGAACTATAGAATTACGGTTAGTTACTTTACTAACGGTATCGATTTTTTTTGAAGTGTTAATCTAAAGTTTAAAAGTCCTATTGCAAACTTTCAAGAAGTTCCAGTTACTCCATGAAGTTTAATAATTAGTATTAAATCAAGAGTAACAATTCCAAGTGTTAGTGTATAAGTATCATGTTTGTTTCCATGATTCTTGATATTCAAAGGATTGTCTTAATATCAAGGTTATCTAGGATCTGAAAGAGTTGTTTCAGAAACCATGATGTGTGGAAGATATTGTGATATCTGAAACGAAGTTTTGGTTGCAACATGATAGAGTATAATATGGCTAAAGTCATGTTCTCATATTTGATGAGAATTTGCAAAAGGTTGGAGACACTTGTTGTCCTAATCCTCCAAAAGGTTTTGGATAGCAACATTATACTCATAATTCATCGTTATAAGCTAACAGTAGCTTGATCATGGACGATTCCATGATAAGGGTGAATATTTGATGTAGGTAAAATGTTTACTACACCAAGAGATTACTAAAGAAAGGAATTTGAAAGAACACCAAATATTTGATGATGGTGATCTACTTCAAAGTGCAAGTCCAAAGACATTGGTATTTAATTATACACGCTTTGGACTATATGTCATATGTATGACTCCACTATTGATGTTGATAGATTCTTTCAAATGTAAAAGGAAAATCTTGAAAGAGAATCTCATAAATATATGGCGTAAAGGAAAAGACTAGAATTGTTCAGCTTAAGTATATAGAAGATATACATGTTATGGCTATATTCTTTGCTTATTAAACAATGTGGTTCTCAAGTATTTGATCTTGAATTTGTTGGTGTGAATCGTCATACGAAACAACACAATTCATGAACTACAATGGCCTAAGTAACTAGCAAAGAATATGTGATGATGTTCATCGAAAACAAATAAAGGGTTATTGTGTTGCTCATTAAACATCAAAGCTTGCCTTCAAAGATTTGTTTTATCAGTATTATGAGAACAAAAGGATTGTTCAAATAATTGCCGTAATCCATAAAAGATGGATGATTCACAAATCTCATTGGAGAAATCACATCCATAAAACTAGTGCTAAAAATGTCGAAAGACAAATTGATTAAAAGATCGCTTAGGAAGTGACATCGCCGTTTAAATTATATTGGAAAGAAAACATGAAGAAACTCCATATGGATGGAATTTTGGAGTCTATTTGATTTTGATCAAATGACGCCAGAAACTTTTCTAGAGATAATTAAAACTTCGTTCATAGGCCAAAAGGGAACGAATGACTAGCTTATTGAAACTTGTACATTTGTACGAAGTCCATTATGTGTAGTCAAGAGCGATGGATTTTAACTTCATTTGCTTTCTCCGAAAATTTGAGTGAATATATGAATATTTACTTAATAGGGATGAAGTGTGAAACATTTGAAAAGTTCAAGGACTTTCAAGATGAAGTGCAAAATCATTGTAACAAGAATATAAATAGTTTATGATAAGATCATAAAGGAAGATATTTGAGTTACAAGTTTAGCATAATACCTAAGATTTAAGGAATCGTTAGTGGATTTGCATTTTCAAAACACCATAAGAGTATGGAGCATTCGAGATATGTAATTAAACCTTGTTTGACATGGTAAGATCAAGGTGTAATTCATAAAACTGCCATTATATTTTAAAGATTAAAAGCTTTAGAGAATACCGTTTTCCAATCGAAAAGAGCTTCATCATAATCCGTTGAAATGACACCATATAAAGTTATGGTTTGGGATAAAACCCAAGTTGTCCTTTCTTAAACATTGGTATGCTTTGCATAAGAAAGATGTTTGCAACCAAATTCGGATGAACCTGTCTTTGTATGTTATTTTGAATAACTGTTAAGTATTCCTCCATAACACCAGAGACAAAAGTGTTTGTCGCTTAGAACGTCAAGTTTCTTTGGGAAGGAATTTTTCGTGAAAAGTTAAGTGGGAGGACAATAGAACTTTGATAAGGTTAAAAGAACCTTAGCTATATGTGCAGAGTTGCGCAGCGCCGAAAAGTGTTCCGGAGACAGCAACAAAGCTCATGGCTCACGTACCTCAAAGGTTGTGGTAGCGGAGATCTAAGTTCCTATTGAAACAAGTAGATCGGGTAAACAATCAAATACCAAGATTTGAGGGTTGAATCATTATTTGAGAATAATGAACCGACTACATGCAAAGAAGCGATGATGGGCCTCGACTCAAATGGCTTGAAGCCATAAAATCTGTGATAGTTCCATACACGAGAAATCAAGTTTTGAACTTGAAGGACCCTCGAGAAAGGTGTAAGACCTTACAGTTGTGTCTGGATCTATAAAGAAATAGACATGGATGTTTTACATCTATGAAATAGTCGACATGTTGGGAAAGAGTTCACAAAATGTTCAAAGGTTGACTATGACAAGATTTGATCTTTCATAGTGATATTTAGTCTAGACGGATTAATGTAGAAATCACTACATATAATTTGTTATATGGTAGTTGAATAAACAAAACAAGCTCTTCTAATAGAATCGTTACCTAGGACATGTGCATAACACGGTCCATAGGGTTTTGTTAATTCAAAAGGATGCTAAAAGCATATGCAAACTTCAATGGTTAAAGTGAGCATCGCGGAGTTGGAATCTTCACTGTGATGAAACTATTAAAGGATTTTAAAAGTTCATCAGAGACGATGGAGATGCTTGCATTTGCAAGAAATTAAGTGGGATCGCTAAGACATGTTTCTAATACATTATGTGGAAGACATATTGTTGATTGGAAATAATGTATCTTTTATTAACACATATTAAGAATTTCATCCCGATGAAAGACTTAGGCAAAACCCAAATATTTGGCATCAATAGACGCTAATATGGTTGTGCCAGAAGTACATAGACGAGATATTGAATGAGTTCAATATAGAAACTACAAGAAAGGTTCTTGTCACGTAAAGGATTGAAAGAGTTCAAATGTTGATGATATATTCAAGTGTATAGACATTTGGTAAAGTGAAACAAATAATCAAGTATAGATTGATACTTGATGTATGAAATCACAAAGAGTATTTATATCAATCATCTTTGTGATATGTACAAATCCAGATATGTCCTATGCTCTAAATGTTGTGAGCATATACCAGAATGATTCGTAAGATGATCATTGGACAATAGTAAGGATATTCTTATGATTTTTTGGAAGAACTAAGAGTATATTATTTGTAGAAGTGACAAATAGATGGTTAGTTCATTGTAAAAGTACTACATTGATACTAGCTTTGTCACAAAGTACAAATTAAGTCTATATCAATCTAAACTAAGGGTGGCACAATATAATGGAAAGTGAGTTCCATAATGGATTTGGATGAGTTCCAAAGTTAAGACATTGTGACAGATACTACAACAAAAGGCTAAGTATATGACTGCTATTATAGCAGCAAAAGAGGGCATTTGTGTCAAGTAGTTTGTTATCAAAATAGGTGTAGTTCACAGAGGGATAATACTATGAAGATATATTGTGCGACAATATTATCAACATGTTTTAACCCCAAAGAACTAAAGGTCACACCGAAAGACCAAATTTATACAAAGCCATCTCATTAGAGAATGAGTGATGCGTAGAGACGCAAAGACATGCAATTACACACGGACCGGAAGTGTCGATCCGGAGATCGGTTGACCACTAGCAATCGTGGTACATACAACACGGAAAGCCATAGGTGTTGAATACACAAAGGTTTGAAACTAGATTATTGACTCTAGTGCAAGTGGGAGACTGTTGGAGATATGCCCAAGAGGCAATAATAAAGTGGTTATTATCATATCTTCACACTTATGATAAATGTTTACATACCATGCTATAATTGTATTAACCGGAAACATTAATACTTGTGTGATTTGTAAACTAAAATAAGAGTCCCTAGTAAAGCCTCTTGTTAAACTAGCTTGTTGGTTAATATATGATCATGGTTTCCTGATCATGAACATAGAGATGTTATTAACAACAGGATCATATCATTAGGCGAATGATGTGATGGACATACTCCTATAGATAAGCGTAGCATAAAGATCAAGTCATTTCAATAGTTCAATTGCTATATGCTTTCTGATACATAGTAACCTAATTCCTTCGACCATGAGATCATGAATATCACCTTTTCCGGATGGATGCTTTGATGTCATCAAACACCACACCGTAACAGGGTGGCTATAAAGGTGGCATTGAGTGTTCAGAAAGTATTGGTTGAAACACATGGATCAAGAGTGGGATTTGTCCATCCATATGACGGATAGATATACCCTGGGCCCTCTCGGTGTAAATGTCATCCAATTAGCTTGAAAGCATGTGACTGGCTCACAAGGGATCACATATCACGGGAACGAGAAAAGAGTACTTATCAGTAACGAGGTTGAACTAGGTATGCAGAGATACCGACGATCATAACCTCGGATAAGTAAACTATCGTGAGACAAAGGGAAATTGGTATCGTATGTAAGTGGTTCATTCGATCGCAAAGTAATCGTAGAAATATGTGGGAGCCATATGAATTTCCAGATTCCTCTATTGGTTATTGTTCGGAGAAGTGTCTCGATCATGTCCGCATAATTCACGAACCGTAGGGAGACACACTTAAGGATTCGATGTTGTTTGAGTAGTTATGGTATTATGAGAAAGAGACCAAATGTTGTTCGGAGTCTTGGATGGGATCCGGGATATCACGAGGTGATCCGGAATGGTCCGGAGAATAAGATTCATATAAGGAAAGTCCCGTTTCGGAGTTTGGGAATGATTCGGGTGTTTTCATCGGGAATGTTCTAGAAGGTTCCGGATTGTCCCAAGACCGGGGAGGGTACATGAATGTGTCATTACATATTGAATGATTGCATCATGTACTAAGTGTTCTTTCTGTTCCAAATAAAGGATTAAATTGAATCCTAAAACAGAAAAGTCAAATGGCCAGTTTAAAAGTCAAACGACTAAAACAGGAAACTGTGGGAAACAAGCAAGAGGTGGTTGGAACCGACTTGGGGGAGGAGTCCCTCCAAGCCGGCGCGCCAACCAAGGCCGACTTAGGGAGGGACTCCCCTCCCCTTGGCCGCCCCTCCCACCTATAAAAGGAGGGGCAGGGCCTCCTCCTCTAGACACACACAAGTTCCTATCCTCTAATCTCCGGTTTAGAGCCGTTTTGGTTTAGAGCTTCTAATTGCCCTAGCCTTCGGATTAGAGCCTTCTAATTGGTGTGTCTAAAACCTAGACCACTAATAGCTCTCTCTCATACTCCACCATACTCGCTCCGGCTTAAGGCGAAGCCCTGCGAGATCTCCCTTCTACTTCCGGCACCACACCGTTGTGCTGCCGGAATCGCGAGGAGAGTGCTACAACCTCCGCTGCCTGCTGGAACAAGGGAGAGGAAGGTCTTCGCCGAAAATCTAACGTGACCGATCATGAAGCGCCGCTGAACGCAGGAAGGATCGTCTACACGATCTTGAGATCGGAAAGAGTACGACTACATCACCCACGAGAATCTGCTCTCGTTAACCGCTTTGGAATCTTCGAGGGTAAGTTATTCCATCGACTCGTTGCTACAATCTAGTAGATAGATCTTGGCTTGTTTGTTTGTATGCGATAGAAATTTTATGTTTTTCCATGCTACGAACCCCTACACTAGTGTGTATGTGCCACTAGGTATTTAGTAAGCCCAAAAATATCCCAACATGATAATAACCCCAAAACAACCCATATGGAAGCTAGGAAAAGGGTCCCACTCACAAGGCATGCAAAGGTGTCCATGTGGCTCTCATAAACCAATAATGTGGAAACAATATGGTGCATGTAAGAGAGCATGTGGAGATAGAATTGGATCCATCCCAACCCACATGAGCTAGAGGTAAAACCAAATAAGCTGCAAAGCTCACATTTAGTTGGATGGTGGAATTATGAGGTGGTGAAAGAAAGGTGGTGGAGTGGAATAAAAGATATGCCCCCAACTCAACTTGGGCATTAAACAATATATCAACAACCAAATACAATATCAAGAGGCAAATACAATTTACAATGCATATGAGAGAAGAACCAAAACAAAAAGGGTTTTATATGATGCTCAAATGCAAGGTGGCATGATGACATGAGCATGATATAATTATGATGCAACAATTATGTATAGGAAGTAGCAGTTATATAGACTAGGCTAGTAGCATTGCAATTGTTAGACAATTGGGATGCTACAGAGGGCTAGGGATTGTGTGTTTGGGGCAGCCCCCCCTCTATTTATGAGAGGGGGGCAGCCTTGAGAGAGGGGAGTTTGAATCCACTTCCAAACCCAAGTTGGAAGGACTCTTTTCTTCTTCCACTAGAAAACCATTGTTCCAGTTTGACTTTTCAAACCTCCCGTTTGACTTTCAATTTAGAGCTTTAATTCTCTCTCACAAATGTCCACACCAAGTGACCTAGGATATGATCCAATCATTCCACTTACCCATGACACATTCATGGACCATTCCCCTTCTGGTCCGCTGAACCTTCTAGAATCTCTCCGATGAAAACATCGAAATCATTCCCGAACTCCGTCATCAGACTTTTCTTATATGAATCTTATTCTCCGAACAATTCCGGATCTCCTCATGATATCCAGGATCCCATCCGAGACTCCGAACAACATTCGGTATCCCTACTTACATTCCATATCTACTAAACAACATTGAATCCTTAAGTGTGTCTCCCTACGGTTCGTGAATTATGCGGACATGACCGAGACACTTCTCCGATCAATAACCAATAGAGGAATCTGGAAATTCATATGGCACCCACATATTTCTACGATTACTATGCGATTGAATGAACCACTTACATATGATACCAATTTCCCTTTGTCTCACGATAGGTTACTTATCCAAGGTTTTGATCGTCGGTATCTCTGCATACCTAGTTCAACCTCGTTACCGATAAGTACTCTTTTCTCGTTACCGTGATATGTGATCCCTTGTGAGCCAGTCACATGCTTGCAAGCTAATTGGATGACATTCCACCGAGAGGGCCTAGAGTATATCTATCTGTCATATGGATGGACAAATCTCACTCTTGATCCATGTGCCCCAACACATACTTTCCGAACACTCAATGTCACCTTTATAGCCACCTAGTTACGGTGTGGTGTTTGATGTCATCAAAGAATCCTTCCGGTGATGGTGATTAGCATGATCTCATGGTCGAAGGAATTAGGTTGCTATGTATCAGAAAGCTTATAGCAAACAAACTATTGAAATGACTTGATCTTTATGCTACGCTTATCTATAGGAGTATGTCCATCATACCATTCTCCTAATGATATGATCTTGTTATTAATAACATCTCAATGTTCATGATCGAGAAACCACGATCATCTATTAATCAACAAGCTAGTATTATAAAGAGGCTTTACCAGGGACTCTAATTTAGTTTACAAATCACACAAGTATTAATGTTTCCGGTTAATACTGTTATAGCATGAATGGAAACATTTATCATAAACACAAAGATATAATAATAACCACTTCTATTATTGCCTCTAGGGCATATCTCCAACAGTTTCCCACTTGCACTAGAGTCAACTAATCTAGATTACATGGTAATATACCGAACACCCATGGCGGTTTGGTGCTGGTCATGTTTTGCCCTCGGGAGAGGTTTAGTCAACGGATCCGCCACATTCAGATATGTGTGTACTTTGCAAATCTTTATGTCACCATCTTGGACATGCTCTCGAATAGCGTGAAAACGTAGCTTGATATGCTTCAGCTTCTTGTGTGACCTTGGTTCTTGCGCATTAGCTATGGCGCCCATGTTATCACAATAGATAGACATTGGGTCCAGCGCACTTGGAACCACACTGAGCTCTGTAATGAACTCCTTCATCCATATCGCCTCTTGTGAAGTGTAACACCCTCAGAATCGGACCTATGCAAGTTTCAGCGCTTCCCGCCAAAACCCGCATAGAAACGATTCAAAGGTGCCCACCAGGCACTTTCGTGCGGGTGGAAAACGAAGTAATAACATCACACAACAGTCCTCGATGGGACCCACAGAACAGATATAGATACAACACGACTCCATGAGTCAAGAATACAGATATACAGTACAAAGATCCAAATCACCTTGAAATGATACAGCGCCCTACTACGGACAAGATGCAAATGGGGCTAAGAGCCCGAAAGAATAACCAATGGCGTCCATAACCCTGCCCAGGCCAAGCCGGAAGGGTAACCCTGCTAACGACATCGATCTCAAACCTGCTTAAACAAAAGGGGTGCCGACAAAGGGCAAAGGAAAAGAGGAGGCCAAGATCGAGGCCAAGACAGCGAGACTAGAATTCGGTCCTCGCCTACATAGGTATGGTGGATGGCGGCGGCAAAGATGCACTATACAACCTATAAAGACTCGATATAACTGGCGGCTATCAGAGAGGGGTAAGAAAGACCTATTCGGAACCAACCTGAATCCAACACCAAACAAACCCATCCTGGTATTTCCCCCTCAAGACCAAACGAGGAAGTCATCCGAGGAACTCACTCCGTTGGCAGTTTTATTTATTCGGTTATCGTTGCAGCAATTACTAGTCAGGTATAGATAATCATCCTGATAAAATAAGCAGTGGGCCATTTTAGTTAACCATTCCGTTGTAGTTGCGGCACTTACTAGTCAGATACAAATAGCATGAGATATCCCAAAACCCAGCAGTTGTTGGTAATTTTATTTAGCCATTCCGTTGTAGTTGCAATACTTACTAGTCAGGTACAATGGTCGCAAGCGACAACTCAAGCAAGCAATTGTTGGCAGTTTTATTTAGCCATTCCATTATAGTGAAGCTGATTACTAGTCATTATAAAGTCAAATTTATAGCACTACTTTAGTTATAGTTGTCTATGATCGAGATATCGCTCCAAGTCGTCCATAACCATGACACGGCTTTGAAAGTTTTACCTGCAGGGTGCACAAATAGCAACACACACTCGATCAACCTCGGAAAAACCAAATCAAAACCCAACGAGGCCTTCACGACAAAGCAATCACGGATTCAGAAATATTTCAGGGCACCCTTGAGTACACCCAACGAAGTTAGTGACTTGAGACGGACCCGAGGTTTGTGGGGCCAGAAGCGATCGGGAACCCAAAACTGGGCTTGTCGATACCGCGTAACGGGTCACAATTCCTAACAAGATAAGGTGCTCCTCGACAATCGTAAATAAACAGTAACATGGCATAAGTACAGGATAGTAAATAAAACCTCAAACTAGTTTGTGGCCCCAAGAAATAAGATGAATCAAGCTACGCTCGGGGTCCCATAAGCCTCCCGGATGTGGATAGCGATAAATCAAGGAACATGTATCAAGCACTCGGGGTCCCACGGGACACAAGTGGGCGTCGGAAACCAAATATTATCTATCATCCACGATGCCTCGCTTACTTCAATTTTAGTTGTTAAACAGGAATTAAAGTGAACGATAAGTAAAGCCATGATCATCTCCAACATCAAACATGCGGCAATACTCCAACAATCGTGGTCGACACGCTATAGCACTTGAGCAAGCATCACGACGCTAAGTCCAACTATCTACCAAACAACGGGTAATAGGATGTGTCCAAGGCAAAATAAGGCTGCGAGGATATCACGGCACGAAACTAGAGCATCGCAACACGATAGCAATAGATCCACAGGAGGAATAAATGCTATAAAAGTAAGATAGGTAGAAAGGGGAGATGCTCTTTGAAAACATTGTCGAAGGTTCAATCAAGATCGGGCTTTTCGCATCAACTCAACGGCCTTATCCGCGAAGAACCAAAACACTAGAATAAACACCGGACGCAATATTTAATACTACGGCAAAAGATCGGGCATGATGCATGCATGATGTATGACATGGCAAAGGTGCGATGCGATTAGGTCATATTAAGCGGAACCGGGTTCCCGACAATTAATTAGGTGGTTCATGTTGTTTAGATACCCCGCAAGTTAAATGTTGTTTTAACAAGGCAAGATATGACAACGGTTCGATGCACAGATTTAAATGAGGCCAATATGAGACTAGATTCGCCCGCATATGGGCCCCATATTTAATTAGAGGTGAATCGGCATAAGGCCCCCAAACCACAGACAAGTATGCATGCGAGTATGACAATTTAATATGCAACAGGTTTTATGTTTATCATTTATAAAAATAGGGGTTCGGATAAGGGTCACACATTAGGGGGTCTCGACGAACTTGAGGTTCCGGGGTTCGGGGTCGGTCTGTGGTCCGTGGTTCGACGGTCGGTCTCGCGAACGTTCTCGAACAACGGGCAGATCTTGTCGTGCTTCGTGTTGGTGCGATTCTCTGAACTGGTTTCCTTCCGGAGGTCTTGGCGCTCGGATCGGTCTTGATTCGGGCCTCGTGGTCTTGGGGTTCGCGTCCGTGTGGCGGTCTTGTTGTTCCGTGTAGGCGTTCTCGAGGTCGATGGCGAACTTGTCCGGTACCGGGGTTCGGGTCCGGGAAGGAGTACTTGTCGCGCCGGGGTCTCGGCCATCGGATCCTTGAAGGAGGTCATGGCGTTCACGAGGCGATCTTGGCGTTCACCGAGAGGAATTCGAGAGGGTTTGGGTCTTCGGACGCCGCGAGGAAGATCTTGAGGTACCGGCGGGTTCGTTGTCATCATTCTCGGGCGACTGGACGAGTCAGCAAGGCGGGCCTGTTTGGGTCACACGGGCGAACATTCTGCGGGCGTGCTACAGGCTTGGTGCAGAGGTCCTGGTCGCAGGAGGGCGCGGCGAGCGTCTGCGGCTTGCGGGACCCGCGGAAGCTGCTGCAGAAGAGGGCCGGGCCGGGCCCCGCGGTGGAGGGTGAGGTCGCCGGAGGCGGGCGAGCTGGCAGAGGGGGTCGCCGCGGTTGGAGAAGAGGCCGAGTGGGGAGCTGGCCATGAGAGGGAAGAGGAGGCGCGGGTCGCTGCCGAGAGGCGCTGGTGGCGGAAAGGCAGCGCCGAAGGAGAGAGGCCTGGTCCGACGAGGGAGGAGGCCTGGATGAGCTGCTGCTGAGGCGGAGAGGCCTGAGAGGAGGCTCATGCCAGGAGGCGGCTGGGGAGAGGTGGCGACGCATGGCCGGGCAGGAGAGGCGAGGCCACCGAGGTGGAGGAGAAGGGAGGGCATGACGGGTGAGGAGGTGGAGGCCGTGGGAGGAGAAGGGCGAGGTGAGGAGGCAGGCCAGAGGCGGAGGGGAGGAGGTAGAGGAGGAGGTGAGGAGGAGGGAGGAGAGAGGAGAGAGGGAGAGAGAGGAGAAGCCGGTCAAAAGGGACGGGAGAGGATGGAGTGGTGGGCCACGTGGGCGGGGTTTGGCTAGTGGGGCCTGGGGGACAGGGAGAGGTGGCTGGGTGGGTGTGGTGTGAGGAAGAGAGGGAGAGAGAGGGAAAAGGGGTGAGGTGGCAGCGGTTGGGGTGGGGCCAGGCTGCAAGAGAGAGAGGGTAGAATGGCCTAGGTGAGAAAAAGAGAGAGAGGGGGAAAAAGAGGGGGATTGGTGAGGTGGCAGGGTGGGTAGGGATTGGGGGAGAGGGTGAGGTGGCGAGTTGTGAGTGGTGGGTAGGATAGGTTTGGGTGGTTTTAGGAATTAGAGGGGGCTGGTTTAGGTGGACCGATTTATACCGGGTGGTCATTGGTCGAATCGCCCGCTCGATCGCCCCCACTAAAAATAATTGAAGAATTTATTTATTTCAAACAGACTTTTGCAAACCGATAGCAAACAAAACAAAATAATCCGGTGACCCGGGGTTTGCGTTTGAATAAAGACGGGGCGTTTAGAAAACACAAACAGGTTTTTCCGCAAATAGTTTTATGCAAGCAAATGCAAGATGATGACGATGCTCAAATGCAATGTGGACTGATGACATGAGCATGCGGTCATGATGATGCAATGCACAAAATCAACGCGATTTTCTAGTAGTGGTTTTGCGGGATGCCACATGAAGCCTCTGAAGCAGCTATGTATTCTGATCCAGTTGAAGATCTCGCCACAACGCTTTACTTTGCACTCCTCTAGCTAACTGCTACACCATTGAAAGTAAATACGTATCCAGATTGAGATTTAGAATCATCCAGATCGGTGTTCCAACTAGCATCGGTGTAACCATTAACAACGAGTTGTTCATCACCTCCATAAGAAAGAACCATCTCCTTAGTTCTTCTCAAGTACTTAAGGATGTTTTTGACCGCTGTCCAATGATCTACTCCTGGATCACTTTTATATCTACTAGTCAAACTAACAGCATATGCAATTTCGTGTCTAGTACATAGCATGGCATACATAAGATATCCTATGGCTGAGGCATAGGGAGTCTTACTCATCCTTTCTCTATCTTCTGTCGTTGCAGGACTTTGAGTTTTACTCAAGGTCGTATTGGGCAACATGGGCAAGAACCCTTTCTTGCTATCTTCCATTCCAAACCTCTTTAGAACTTTGTCCAAATATGTACTTTGTGACAATGATATTAGGTGTCTCGATCTATCTCTATAAATCTTTATGCCTAATATGTAAGCTGCTTCGCCAAGATCTTTCATTGAAAAACTATTATTCAAATAATCCTTAACACTATTAAGAAGGTCTACATCATTCCCAATCAACAATATGTCATCTTCATATAGTATTAAGAATTCTACAGAGCTCCCACTCACTTTCTTGTAAATACAAACTTCTCCATAAGTTTGTATAAAACCAAAGCTTTTGATTACCCTATCAAAACATTGATTCCAACTTCGGGATGCTTGCTTCAATCCATAAATGGACCGTTGAAGTTTGCATACCTTGTTAGCATTTTTAGGATCGACAAAACCTTTGGGTTGTACCATATACAACTCTTCATCAATGTCTCCATTGAGGAACGTAGTTTTGACATCCATCTGCCATATCTCATAATCATAATATGCAGCGATTGCTAACAAAATATTCACAGACTTTAGCTTCGCTACCGGTGAGAAAGTCTCATCGTAGTCAACTCCTTGAATTTGTCGAAACCCTTTTGCGACAAGTCGAGATTTATAGACAGTAACATTACCATCAACATCAACATCTGTTTTCCTCTTGAAAATCCATTTGTTCTCGACAGCCTTCCGGCCATCCGGTAAGTCCACCAAAGTCCATACTTGGTTTTTGTACATGGATCCAATCTCGAATTTCATGGCTTCTTGCCATTTATTGGAATCTGGGCTCATCATCGCTTCCTCATATGTCGCAGGATCATCGGTGTTGTCCACCAACATGACACTCATAACGGGATCATACCAATCAGGAGTGGTACGAGTTCTCGTTGACCTGCGAGGTTCTGTAGTTACTACAACCGAAGTTTCATGATCAACATCATTAGCTTCCTCTATTATTGGTGTAGGTGCCACAAGAACTACTTCCGGTGCTTCGCTACTCGCAAGTTCGAGAGAAGGTTCAACAACCTCGTCGAGTTCTACTTTCCTTCCAGTCACTTCTTTCGAGAGAAACTCCTTCTCCAAAAAGGATACATTCTTGGCAACGAAGATTTTGCCCTCGGATCTATGATAGAAGGTATATCCAATAGTTTCCTTCGGGTATCCTATGAAGACGCATTTTTCCGCTTTGGGTTCAAGCTTGTCGGGCTGTAACTTCTTTACATAAGCTTCGCAACCCCAAACTTTAAGGAACGGCAATTTAGGTTTCTTCCCAAACCATAACTCATACGGTGTCGTTTCAACGGATTTAGATGGTGCCCTATTTAAAGTGAATGCGGTTGTTTCTAATGCATAACCCCAAAATGATAGCGGTAAATCTGTGAGTGACATCATAGAACGAACCATATCTAAGAGAGTTCGATTATGACGTTCGGACACACCATTATGTTGTGGTGTTCCCGGCGGTGTCAATTGTGAAAGTATTCCGCATTTCTTCAAATGCTCGCCAAACTCGTAACTTAGATATTCACCTCCACGATCAAATCGTAGAAATTTAATCTTCTTGTTACGTTGATTCTCTACCTCACATTGAAATTCCTTAAACTTCTCAAAAGTTTCGGACTTATGTTTCATGAAATAGATATACCCATATCTACTCAAGTCATCCGTGAAGGTAAGAACATAGCAATAACCATCGCGCGATGCTACACTCATTGGACCACACACATCAGTATGTATGATTTCCAATAAGTCCGTAGCTCGCTCCATCATGCCAGAAAATGGAGTCTTAGTCATTTTACCCATCAGACATGCTTCGCATCTTTCAAGTGATTCTAAATCAAGTGATTCAAGAAGTCCATCGGAATGGAGTTTCTTCATACACTTCACTCCAATATGACCAAGACAACAGTGCCACATATAGGTCGAGTTATCACTCAATTTTGAACATTTAGCTTCAATGTTATTAATGTGTGTATTACTACAATCGAGATTCAATAAGAATAGACCATCTATCAAAGGTGCATATGCATAAAATATATTACTCATATAAATCGAACAACCATTATTCTCGGACTTAAACAAGTAACCGTCTTGCAATAAACATGATCCGGATATAATGTTCATGCTCAACGCAGGCACCAAATAATAATTATTTAAGTATAAAACTAATCTCGATGGTAGATGAAGAGGTAGCGTGCCGACCGCGATCACATCAACCTTTGATCCATTTCCAACGCGCATCGTCACCTCGTTCTTTGCTAGTTTCCGTCTATTCTGCAGTACCTGTTTCGAGTTACAAATATGATCAACCGAACCAGTATAAAATACCAGACACTACTACGAGTACTAGTGAGATACACATCAATAACATGTATATCGGATATACCTTTCTTCTTGATGTTGCCATTCTTTAAATCCGCCAAGTACTTAGGGCAATTCCGCTTCCAGTGACCCTCTCCCTTGCAGTAAAAGCGCTTAGTATCAGCCTTAGGCCCAGCCTTGGTCTTCTTTGCCGGCGCGGTAACTTTCTTACTGCCCTTCTTGAAGTTTCCCTTTTTCTTAGACTTGCCTTGCTTCTTGAATTTGGTGGTCTTATTGACCAACAACACTTGGTGCTCTTTCTTGATCTCCACTTCTGTAGACTTTAACATGGAGAAGAGTTCGGGCAACGACTTGTCCATGTTTTGCATATTGTAGTTCATCACAAAGTTCTTGTAACTTGGTGGCAATGATTGGAGGACTCGGTGAATCCCCAAAGCATTAGGAATCACTATACCTAAGCTTTGAAGCTTGCTTGCGTGCCCAAACATCTTAAGCACGTGCTCACTAACGGAGATGCCCTCTTCCATCTTGCAGTTAAAGAACTTTTCAGAAGCCTCATAACTCTCAACTGCCGCGTGAGCCTCAAATATCATTTTGAGTTCACGGACAATATCATGTGGGTCATGGTTCTGAAATCTTTTCTGAAGCTCCGATTCTAAACCATACAAGATAGCACACTGAACTGTGGAGTAGTGATTCTTCCGAGCGAGGAAAACATTATTTACCTCATCGGTAGCATCAGCTGCAGGCGGGTTACCCAGTGGTGCATCCAACACATAGGTCAAATTACCAGCATTGAGGACAATCCTCAAATTGCGGAACCAATCCGCGAAGTTGCTTCCATTGTTTTTCAACTTTTCTTTATCTAGGAACGCATTAAAGTTGATGGTAGGGGCCGCCATTGATCTACAACATATTTGCAATAGTTTAGACTAAGTTTATGACAAAATTGAGTTCTAATTAATAGTTAAATTAATCTAGGTGAACTACCACTCAAAACAATATCCCTCACATTGTTTTAGTGATCACACGAACCAAATCCACCACATGATGTCCGATCATCACGAGAGTTGATATAGCTTCAATGGCGAACAATCAACATGTTCATCATATCTACTATATGACTCATGCTTTACCTTTCGGTGATCCGTGTTCCGAGACCATGTTTGTACATGCTAGGCTCGCCAAGATCAAACCTTAGCTTCCGCATGTGCAAATCTGGCTTTCTCACTTTGTATGCACTCGCAGAATCTAACACACCCGATCATCACGTGGTGCTTCGAAACAAAGAGCTTTAGCAACGGTGCTTACTAAGGATGAACACTTTAAAACTTGAAATTTTGTGCTTGAGGGATCACCTTATAATGCTACCGTCGCGAACTAAGCAATACAAGATGCATAAAAGGATTAACATCACATGCAATTCATAATATGTGATATGATATGTCCTTTCTTCATGTGCTTCCGATCTCCATCTTCAAGGACGAACATGATCTTCATCATCACCGGTATGGCGTCAAGGTCAATGGCACCGCTTCATGGTTGTCGTCCACCAGGATCAACTATTACAACTACTTTGAATAGACACGCAGGTCTTTAACGGAATTAAAAGACAACCATATGGCTCCTGTCGGTTGCCAACTTACAATAAGGAACATTGCATACATCATATATAATCACAATCATGGCCATATCACATCACAGCACACCCCTGCAAAACAAAGTTAGACGCCTCTAATTTTCTTTGCATGTTTTACGTGGTTTGGGGATTTCGGTAAGTGTCATTTTAACTTACGAACAAGAACCACAACATTGATGCTTGAACTATCAAGTGCCCATTGTAAATTGAATCTATACTATGATGGGAGAGACAGACACCCGCAAAGCCACTTATGCAATACAAGTTGCATGTTAAGCGTGGAGCAAGTGTCATGAATGATGTCATGTAAGGTTAGCCCGGGCCGCTTCATCCCATCATACCGCAGGATGCAAAGTACACAAAAAGCAATCGATAATAAAAGCACCACCGCCCACAATGACCATTGTGTTCTACTCGTGCAATAGATCTACATATAGACACGGCTCTGATACCACTGTAGGGGTTCGTAGCATGGAAAACAAAGAATTTCTACCGCATGCACAAAAACAAGCCAAGATCTATCTACTAGATTGTAGCAACAAGTCGATAGAAGAACTCACCCTCGAAGATTCCAAAGCGGTTAACGAGAGCAGATTCTCGTGGGTGATGTAGTCGTACACTTGTCGATCTCAAGATCGCATAGACGATCCTTCCGGCGCTGCTCCGCAGCGCTCGCATGGGTCACACGCTCGATTTCGAAGACCTTCCTCTCCCTTGTTCCAGTAGGCAGCGGAGGTTGTAGTTCTCCCCTCGCGATTCCGGCATGACGACGGCGTGGTGTCGGAAGTAGAGGGAAGATCCCGCAGGGCTTCGCCTAAGCCGGTGCGACTTATGGTGGATCTAGGGTTTCTCGATGATCTAGGGTTTAGAAGACCGGGAGGAGGAGGAGGTGTCGGCGGCGGCGGCTAGGGCAGCGGCGACGAGGCGGCAACGGCGCGAGGCAATTGGATGACATTTGTGGCATCCCGCAAAAACCACTACTAGAAAATCGCGTTGAATTGGTGCATTGCATCGTCATCATCATATGTTGTTTGTCAAAAACTATTTTCGCAAAGCCCGTTTTGTTTTCTAAAACGCCCCATCTTTAATCAAACGCCAAACCCCGGGTCTCCGGAGTTAATTTGTTTGTTGCTATCGGGTTGCAAACGGCCCAATTAGAATAAATAAAAATTTAAATTATTTTAATAGGGGCAGTCGAACGGGCCGATTGACCCGAACGACCGCCCCAGAAAATTAATCGGTCCATCCATCCCGGCCCTCTAAATCCTAAACTCACCCAACTCTCTACCCAACCTATCCCTCCACATCACCCCCACCTATCACCATCTGCCACCTCACCTCTTTCCTCTTCCCACACCACTCACAACCCGCCACATCACCCAAGCCCCCAATCTCCCTCTCTCTCTCACCCCACCAGCCCTCTCTCTCTATCCACTTTCCACCCCACCATCTAGCACACACGCACACAGCCTCCCCCAGATACACCCCACCCTACCCAGACACGACACCGCCTGGGTCCTACCTCACCCACCGCCTGCCCACCCACCAACTGCCGCCTTCCCCCCGCCTGGACCCGCCCTGGCCCACCGGTCCCACCTGCCCAGCCCTGTGCTTCTTCCTCCTCCCTCTCTCTCCTGCCGCCCGCTCCTCCTCCTCCCTAGCGCCTCCTCCTCCGCCGGCCCCCGCCCGCGCCACCACTGCCGGGCCTCGCCTCCTCCCTCGGACCCGCCGCCCGCTTCAGCACCTCCTCCGCGCCGCCACCTTCGCCTCCGCCATGCGCCGCCCGAGCTCGCCTCGCCAAGACGCCGACGCCTCCCAGACCGCCATCGCCGCGCCGGATGCGCCTGTCCCACGCCCTTCCGGCGTCCCGAGCGGACCCGCCTGGCGCTCGCCGCCCGCGCCGCCGCCCGCCTGCAGTTTCCTCGCCAGCCGGCTTCGCCACCCGGTCGCCACGCTGGGCGAGCCTGCCCGCTGCCTACCTCCGCTGCCGCCCCAGAGCCCGCCGAACCCGCACCATCCCTGCGCCGCCAGCTCGAGCCTTCCGCTCGCAGCATCGCCGCCCGAGCCCCTCGCCACCGACCCACCGCGGCTCGCCCGCCTGCGAAGCCCGGCGTCTGCGACGTCGCCCATCAAGGCCGCTTCGCCAGCAGGCGCCGCCCGCCCGGAACTGGCAAGCTTCTGCCGCCCCGAGCCCGCGCGCCCGTGTGGACGCCCCACCAAGGCCACCTGTTTTCCTGCTAGGACATGCTGTGGTGGTGTGGCATGGTGGTGGTGAAATCCCCGACAAGTACTTCCGAGCGTATCGACAACAAGATCGACACCGTAATCGGACCCGAAACCCCAAGTTCCCTCTCGCCAAGATCGTCATCGGGACCAGAGGACCCCCCGGACAACGAGCTCAGCACCGACAAGCTATCGAGATCCCGAGTTCTTCTTCGTGGAAGCTAGGGGCGAAGGAGCCGATTTTGACAAGATCTACCTCGCGTGGCGAGCCCCGACCGGAGTTCCCGGACACCAAGAACTACCGACGATCCGACCAAGACCAAGGCCGATCCTGCAGTGGCGTCGGTGCGTCATCAAGATCTCCTGAACGACAAGCTCGCCTACCCGAACACCGAGTGCACCGACATGGATCCGAACCGAACCGGAGGACGCAAGATCGCCACGAGACCGACAAGCACCTCACCAAGACAAGACCGACCGGTAGAGAACCCGACAAGACCGTCGCGACGACAAGAACGACACCGCCCGAAGTTCCGGCGCCTCGACACCGAACCAAGTCCGGCTTCTAACGCCAAGACCTACCCTGAAACCCGAGAGAACGATCCGGCGAGAACGAATCCGTCGAACCTCGAACCTCGACCTGACCGAACCCCGTAACCTCAAGATCGTCGAGACCCCTAAAGTGTGAACCCCTTTTCCTCGATACCCTATTTTATAACATAATAACTTGATGCATGTTTAATTGTCATCCATCTCGCATGCATGTCATTGGTTTGGGGGCCTTATGCCAATTCACCTAATAATTAAATATGGGGCCCATATGCGGGCAAATCTAGCCTTATATTGGCCTCATTTAAACTTGTGTAGCGAACCGGTACTATAATCTTGCCTTGTTAAACAACATTTAAATTGCGGGGTAACTAAACAACTCGAACCATCTAACTAATGGTCGGGACCCCGGTTCCGCTTAATATGACCTAAGTGCATCGCACTTTTCCATGCCATCCATCATACATGCATCATGCCGATCTTCTGCCGTTGTAATGAATATTGCATCCGGTGTTTATTCTAGTGTTTTGCTTCTTCGCGGATAAGGCCGTTGAGTTGATGTGAGCTTCGCCCCGATCTTCGGATGAACCCTTCAACAATGTTTTCAGGCGAGCATCTCCCCCTTTCTACCTATCTTACTTTTCTAGTATTTATTCCCTCCTGTTGATCTTTGCTATCTGTGTTGCGATGCTCTAGTTTCGTACCCGTGATATCCCCTGCAGCCATATATAGCCTTGGTCACACCCTATTACCTGTTGTTTGGTAGATAGTGGGACCCGCGTGTCGTAGTCGCTTGCTCAAGTGTTTTGCTTGTCGTCAAGTACCACCATTGTTGGAGGAATTGCCGCATGTTGACGTTGGAGATGACCATGTCTTTAATTATTGTTCACTTTAATTCCTGTTTAATAACTAAAATTGAATTAAGCAGAGGCATCGGTGGGTGATAGGTAAGATTTGGTTTCCGACCGCCCACTTGTGTCCCGTAGGACCCGAGTTCTTGACACCTGTTCCGAGATCGAGCGCGCTAACCACGGGTGGGGAGATATGGGCCCCCCATTGATAATTACCTGATTTCAAAGTATTGTACTGGGGGCCACAACTAGTTTGAGGTTTTATTTACTATCCTGTACTTATGCCATGCTTACTGCTTTATTTAAATTGTGCGACAGATAGCACGTGTACTGTTTAGGATCGGGACACGTTTTCGCGGTGTCGGCGGTCCCTGCTTGGGGATTTCTTGTCGCCACCGCCCACCCAAACCCTGAGTCCGTCTCGGAGACCGGCCGACTCCGTTGCGGGTGTCGACTCGGTGGGGTGGCCCCCATGTACTTGCTTTGGATCTGGGAACGTCGTGACTTAGGCCCCGCCGACATACCGATGGGTGTATGTTAACTGATCTGGCAAAAAGGGTCGAAGTGCCTGTGGATACTTTGGTGCACCCCTGCAGGGTTAAATCTTTTCGAGAAGCCGTGACCGCGGTTATGGACGACTTGGAGCACAGTGTCTGATCATAGACAACTATAACTAAAGTTTACTGTTTTAAAATGACTTGTTTCCGATATGATTAGTAATCAGCTTCACTACAACAGAATGGCTAAGTAAAAGTATCAACGACTGCTGGGTTTTGGGTTATCTCATGCTAATTGAATCGGACTAGTAAGTGATGCCACTTTAACGGGATGACTAATTAAAAGTACCCACTGCTTATTTTATCAGGACGATTATCTATATCTGACTAGTAATTGCTGCAACGATAACTGAATAAGTAAAACTGCCAACTGTGTGAGTTCCTCGGTTGACTTCCTCGTTTGGTCTCGAGGGGGAAACGCCAGGATGGGTTTGTTTGGTGATAGCTTCAGGTTGGATCCGGAATAGGTCATTCTCACCCCCCTCTAATAACCGCCAGTTGTATCGAGTCTCTATAGGTTGTTTAGTGCATGCTGCCGCTGCCGCTCAGTCCACCATACCTATGTAGGCGAGGACCGCCGAATTCTAGTCTCGCCGTGTCGCCTCAAGATCGACGCCCTTCTTTTCCTTTGCCCTTTGTCGGCACCCCTTTGTTTAAGCAGTGTTTTGAGATCGACGCCGTTAGCGTGGTTACCCTTCCGCTTGGCCTCAGGTTATGGACGCCATTGGTTATTCTTCAGGGCTCTTAGCCCCATTTGCATCTTGTCCGTAGTCGGACGCTCGATCATTTTCAAGGTGATTTGGATCTTTGTACCGTATATTTGTATTCTTGACTCTTTGAGTCGCTGTTGTATATATATCTGTTCTGTGGGTCCCATCGAGGACTGTTGAGTAATGTTATTACTTTGCTTTCCACCCGCACGAAAGTGCCTGGTGGGCACCTTCGAATCGATTCTATGCGGGTTTGGCGAATTTCGCTAAAACTTGCGTAGGGCCGATTCAGAGGGTGTTACAACATTCCACCGAGAGGGCCCATAGTATATCTATCCGTCATATGGATGGACAAATCCCACTCTTGATCCATGTGCCTCAACACATACTTTCCAAACAGTCAATGCCACCTTTATAGCCACCCAGTTACGTTGTGGTGTTTGATGTCATCAAAGCATCCTTCCGGTGATGGTGATTAGCATGATCTCATGGTCGAAGGAATTAGGTTACTATGTATCAGAAAGCTTATAGCAAACGAACTATTGAAATGGCTTGATCTTTAGGCTACGCTTATCTATAGGAGTATGTCCATCATACCATTCTCCTAATGATATGATCTTGTTAATAATAACATCTCAATGTTCATGATCGAGAAACCACGATCATCTATTAACCAACAAGCTAGTATTATAAAGAGGCTTTACCAGGGACTCTAATTTAGTTTACAAATCACACAAGTATTAATGTTTCTGGTTAATACTGTTATAGCATGAATGTAAACATTTATCATAAACACAAATATATAATAATAACCACTTTTATTATTGCCTCTAGGGAATATCTCCAACATTTTTGTGCTCTTCGATGAGGAGCGGGTGGTATGCCATCAGTAGGTCTCGTGAGGCACCCACATGCACGATCTTGATGACCGCCACGGCGCCTGGTTCCATCCTTCCTCGCTGAGGTTGATTACTCGATTGGCGTCGGGGTCATCCTCGTTGGGCGGGGGGGATGGTTGCCTCCTGTTTTCACCGTTTCTACCGGGTTGGGTGGCGGTACGTGAGCACCCGAACCTTGTGGTTGTTGCTCGTTTTCGCTTTGGATGACCACGGCGCATTGGTAGCGTCCGCGGATTGGATTGCTGCTGCCGCAGCTTTTGGATCCGGAACCATAGGTCCCTTCATCCGATGGAGGATCACACAGATCTGAGTTGCAACTGATGCTATCATATGACTCATCTGTCGATGTTGACGTGTGTAGAACGCTGGGATGCGGAGCCCACGAGGCGGGCCTGATCGATGGCAGTGGCACCCACTCTGGGAGGCGGAGAGTGCCGGTCTGTCCCACCTGGAAGCAGAAGCTCCCGAACAGGATCTCGAGCCCGTCGCCTATAGGCTCTAAGTCCTTCATGGTGGCTAGTGAGTGGGCGGTGAAGTCGAATGGCTCTCCGTCTCCGAGGAGTTGTAAATCGCTTTGGTCGGGACCGTCACGATCGCACAATCAGCGCCCCTGTTTCCCACAGACGGCGCCAAATGACGAGGTTTGATATCGTCAATGCCCATTTTTATGAGCTTGGTTTTTGGAGAAGATGGGGGTGCTGGAGATCGCGGAACGATTAACAGACAAGCAACCAGGGGACACGAGATTTACCCAGGTTCAGGCCCCCGGAGGGAAACCCTACTCCTGCTTGTCTGCTCTTGATTACGGCGGAACCGAAGATTACAGGGGTGCGCAGATGCAATCTGGCGTGGAGGTGTGTATGCGGTGGAAAGGATTGGCCCTCCTCGCTGTGCCCTCCTAGCCTTTATATAGAGTTAGGCAGGTCTCGGGCACAGATCGAGTCGGTTACAAGTTTAGGGTTTACCCCTTTGAATATTCTATCCATTCTAGTCTTCTTCTCCAAGGATCCGAAGATGTCATGGGCTTGGTCCACCCGAAAATCTCCATGGGCCGCGTATATTCTTGTGAGCCTTCCTTGGGCTGGACCAGGTATGCTAATATCGTGTACCCGTAGGGTATAACCATGTCAAGTACTTTAGTTCATCCTCCTCTCGGAGGCCCTGCAAGTTGTCGTGTTTTCGTAGCCTATGGACCGACCTTGATTAAAGGGGTCATGTTGAACCATGGAACTTTCGATATATCGAGCTTTTTTCTTGGTTTGTATCATGTAGATGTCAAGGAGATAGACGTATAATTATACTTCTTACTTCTATGACTAGAGGTGATGAGGGTCAAAAGCACTCCTTTAATCCCAGTTAATATGTTATTTTCTTTTCACACTCATTGTCTTGTATTTGCTTTTCATAGATGAAAACATTGTCCTTCATCGATAGTTTGACGTTCATGTCTACGGTTGTATTGGGGATGGGTGAAACCTTGTATCTTAGGGCATGACTGGCACATGACGTGGAAACAAACATGGAATGGATAAAGCACTTAGAGTTTATTTCATCCAGGGGTTTCTGCTGCTCACCATGCTTATCATTGTAATCTAATCTGTAGTTATTTCTTAGGTTTGTCATTGAAGCCTCCCATATAGTACTATCTATGAATGTCGATGCAATACGAAGATCGGTCGCGTGCAACCATCGGTCACCCTTCCTCACTACCCTCGCTCTCCTACTCGCACGGCGTGTTGGGTGCCACTGCTTGTTGTTTTGTCAACAATGGCTATGACCATAGTTACTCTCAAATCGGAGGTCTATTGTGCCAAGCCTTGCAAGGCGAGGAACCAACGAAAATAGGTTTGTGGTCATTGGCTCTACTGCTGACGGCCCTCCAGTGAGCTAGATAGGCAGCCAGCGGTGCCGAATCACCGAGATTTTGTCCACCATGCACAACTTTTCCCCATGATTTTTTCGAGGTTGCATATGTTCGTTGATTTTGTAATAAACGTGTATGAGTATTGTAGGGAAAACACATGCAATATGTTGCAATATTTATCTGGGTGTTCGCCAAAAGTTTGTGTTTCCATAGATTTTCGACATTTGTATAGGCTATTTCAAATATAACAAACTCGTTTGAGATTTGTCGGGAAAGCAGGCCATGTAAGGTTTGCTACAAATTATGTGTTTTCTTAAACTTTTCAATGATGTTTAGGTGTCTTTTAAATGGGTGCAAAAACTTGATATTTTGTTGTAATCATTTGTGACTTTTGCTAAAATAGTTGGTGGTTTTTATTGCAATTCATCTGTTGCAAAAAGTAATTTGTTAACGAACTTTTCCATTAATTGCTACAAACATGTTGTAACAATTTATGATTTTTGGAGAAGTTGTTGGAGAATTTTTTTTTTAATCAACTTGCATCAAAAAATTGTTGTTTCATCTTATTTATGTAGCTTTACTTTTTTCAATGTTGCGATAATTTTGTTTAATAATATAGTATGCGGGTATGAGCAGTTTTGTTGCAATACTCTTTGCCCTAGGGTAAATCACCATGATAACATAACTGTTGTAAATATCAGGAAAGTAAGGGCCAAGGGATATACCCTTTTGGTTTAAGTGGACAAGTGGTCTAATGCAATTCTGATTTAGAGCTTATCCTGGCAACTGATTTGTCGGCCTCGATAGAACCCCCAAAAGACCAATAGGCAGGCATCATCGTGCAAAACAGAACATAGTACAAAGTTTGGAAGTTCCAAATCGTGTGAATTTCTTAGTGTTGATCTCCAGTAAAGTTTTACGGAGGACATTCTTTGAATACAACGATTCTACAGTTCCATCGCACACCAGTTATACGGGATGCTGCAATGCCTCCATGAACGGTTGAAGGCAGCTAAAACAATCGCACGTTAATTGGATGATTAACGAATTGAATGAACGATGGTGAAATCAACCCGACATCGTACAAGAAAGATCGTGTGCAAAGCAATTCGGATTAACGCACAGAGCAGAGGCGTATGCGGCCCTGCTGGTGCAGACCATCGTCAGGCTTGCAAATTGCGGAAGCCGCTCAGAGCTTCTTGCAAGTGCATGACGGCGCTGTTGTAGTTGACGAACCCCATGAGCCAGAACTCGTGGTTCTCCACGGACACGATCTGGATGAACTTCTCCGCGGGCTTCACGTTGCTGGCCGACGGGCTCGCCGCCCTCAGCCGGTGCAGAGGGATCGCCACCTGCGCCACCGCCGTCAGTCGACAGTCCGGACGACGAACAACTACATGAATGAAAAGCAGAAATTCAGATTGGGACATGGTGTACTACCTTGTAGTAGCTCCACTCTGTCATGTCGCCGCCAGCGGCCTGGTAGGAAAGCGGCGTGTCGCTGCAGAAGGCGACCCTGGCCGTGGAGAGATACATGACCCCCATCACGGGCCCGGCGGACGTGGAGAGGTAGCAGGCGTAGGACTTGCGGAGCTGCTCGTCCGGCGGGGCGCTGAAGGCCTGCCGGAAGATCTTGTCGTGGCCGCCCTCCGCCAGCACCTTGGTCCCCTGCGCGATCCTCCCCACCGCCGCCTCCGTGATGCTGGGCGCCGTCCTGACTGCAAGAGCAAATCACAAGGGGAAATTTGTCAAACGAAGAACACACACACACAATCTGGTGCTCTGTGCTGATAGCTAGGCGAGCCGAGAACTGGAGAAGCGCTCACGGTGCTGCCATGTGTTGCGCGACAGGTCCTCGGCCTTCCTGGTCGCCTCGCCGACCTTGCGCCCCCACAGCGACAGCGCGTCCTTCACCGTCTCCTTTCTGCCTGCGTAAACAACAGAGTCGCTCCGGTCAGCGGCCGGCGGACAGACAATTCAGGTAAAGCTTTGGCATGGCAGGCGCACGCACTCTTCTGCGCCGGCGGCGGCATCGCGTAGGGGTTGCCGGCCTCCATCGCCATAGGCGACCAGGTTCTCCCCACCGCCTGTTGCATAGCTGAATTTGCAGCGCCCGCCGCGCCTCTTCTTGGAACCTGGAGCTCGGAATGTTCTCCTCGAGCCTGCCGCTGCCGCCTACGTGTACCTCGCGAGTGTCGACAATGGTTTGGCCGCTTCTGCTCGATGGCTACCTGCTCACCTGGCTCGCATCTGCCATGATATAATCTAGTACTACCGATCGGGATGATGAGTGACTGGGTCACCCACCTGCCGTCTTCGTGACGCTTCGGTTGCACCGACTCCTGCGGTGAATTGTTTATCACGGCGTAGGGTGCGGTGGTGGTGGGAGTAGCAGCTACTGGTACTGGAGTTGTTTGTCGGGAGAGGAGAGTCCTGCCGTGGCGGGCGGAGCGGGGCTTGCCGTGGACGGAGACTTCGGAGTGGATGGAGGTCAGGAGGAAATTCTGGGCCAAGCGTACGATTCCATTCCACGTGACGGACGCAGCTGCACCGGACCGGGCCGGAACGACAGGGCCTCCGCCTGGTTTTAAAAAGGATCGGCGCCGGCCTACGGAATCTGGGAATGCTGCCTTGCGGACCTGTTTTCGCGGGTGGTCTGCACTCGATCACGCTACTGGCTAATAAAAGGCGAGTGCTAAGCGTCCTTCGGACGATGGAAGCCTCGCATCGTCCTGGTCCCGTATCCGACACGTGTCTCTCGTTTCCTGGATACACACGGGAAGTATCTCCACACGAGACACGCAATCCCCAACTCACCTCATCTGCCTTCTTCCTCCTGTCACACCTGGATGCAGGAGACACGAAGCTTCCCATGGCAACATCGTCGCCGCGCCAGAGAACACGCCAGGCGACGACGGCCTCGCAGCAAACGTTGGGTAGAAGATTTTAGAAGCTCCGCTCGCCCCTTGTAGCAGCGGCAGCGGCCCATTGTAGAAGCACCGACACCATGTTGTAGCAGCGCCCGCGGGCGGTAGCAGAACCGACGGTCGGACATAGCAGCGCCGACGAAGGTGTCGTCGAGGTAGCAAGGCCGCTCGCATATTGTAGCAGAGCTGGTTGCCCGTTGTAGCAAAGTAGGCCGCCCATTGTAGCAGCACCGCCGTCGCCGGAGGAGTTGTCGTCGGAGAAGGCGTCGTCGCGGCGGCAACAACGCTGGTCACCCCTTGTAGCAGCGCCTCCCGCCGCTGGTAGCAGAACCTACTACCGCTCGCAGCAAAAGGCACCATTGCCGGAGAAGTTGTTGTCGCCGGAGAAGACATTGTAGCAAGGCCGCTCACCCATTGTAGCAAGGCCGCTCGCGCCTTGTAGCAACACCGCCTGCCCATTATAGCAAGGTCGGAAGCGCCTTGTAGCAAGACCGGCCGCCGATTGAAGCAAAACCTACCCCCTCGGAAATAGCACCGTCGCCGTGTTGTGGTAGCAACGCCCCAACTCCATGTAGCAACATGGGCCGCCACTTGTAGCAAGGCCGGCCAACCACCACCCCACCGCAGCACCACCGCCCCACGGAGAGCTCACGGAGGTGGAGCCCCAATGGCACGTGTCGATTGGAGCGACTCCCCTACCCGCAGTACATCGCCCGGGGAAAAATCCGAGATGGGCGGGGGACACAGCGGGCGAGATGAGGAGGGGAAAGGGCGTGTCCGTCGAAGGAGAGAGGAAGGAGGCGGCAGGTAGTGCGTTCTTGGGCAGCTGCAGCTATGGGCGGGGGAAGGAGCTCTCTCATGGGAAGGGGATGAGAAGAAAACGAAGAGGAAGGAGGTGAGGAAAAGGATAAGACGAGCGAGCGGTTCGATTCGGTGGTGGGGCCCATAGGGCGCGTGGCAGGGAGAAATGAGAGCGAGCGCTGAGCCGCTGACCCGGACGATGATCGTCCGGGGGAAGGGAATCGTTTTCCCTAATAAAACCACAGTTTTGTCTTCATAGACTTGTCTTGATCTAAGAGCTTCTCCAACAGGCGCTGGAAAATTTGGCGCGGGAAAAGACCTTTCGCGTGCGTTGTATAACGTTTACCGCGCCAAAAAGCTGTCGGCCAAACTCGGTATTGAGAACTCTTTTTACGCTGCGGCGTAAAATCGAGTTTCACGGTACGTATATTTGCAACAAGGCCAAAGCGCCATCTAGCACAATGTTGACAAGATCACAAACACATGGTAAATATAGATGATTCACATATGAAATTCAACAAGTTCTTCAATAGATTGCACAATTTAAACAAGTTCCTCATTCCCCTACACAAAATATGCATATGACAAGTTCATCATTCACACAAAAGATGCACAAGTTCTTCAAAAGCTTGCACAATGACAAACACATCAAACATCGGTGTTTGCCTCCTTCTCCTCGTCATCACCAACATTCTCACCTTCCTCTTCCTCATCATCACCTCCATCTTTGGCTTCATCGTTTAAAACATGAACGGTGGTAGGCACATGACTTGCATTGGCCGTTGCATCTCCGTAGACATCTCCCATGCCACCCATGTTCATCATAGTGGCCATGAATCCACCTGGTGCCACATTCATGCCACCATAGCCACTAGACGTTGCTCCTATGCCACCCATGCCTCCCGTGCCACCCATACCACCCATGCCACCCATGCCTCCCATGCCAACATAGGCATTTAGAGGTGCTCCCATGCCTCCAAAGCCACTTGTTGGTGCTCTCATGCCTCCATAACCTCCAAAACCTCCCATGCCTCCATACCCAACTCCCATAGTTTGTGCTCACATGCTTCCATAGCCACTTCCCATAGTTGGTGCTCCCATACCTCCCATGCCTCCCACCAACATCCTCTTTTGAGCCAAGATCTCATCACGGCGTAGGTTGATCCACTCCTTTTGCCTATCATCCATATGGCTTGTGTCCATCAAGAACAATTGTTTCTCTTCATCCATGAGCTTTTGGTTTTCCTCCATAGCCACCTTCTTCTCCTCCAAAGCGAGCTTCCTCTTCTCTACCGCCGCCTTGCGCGCCTCAGTCGCCTCATCCTTCTCTCTTTCCTTGTTGAGCGCCACGGTTGCTTCTTTCCTAGCATCCGCAATGGCCACCACCGCCATTGTCAACTCATCGTGTCCATCCTTCCTCTTGGATTATTTGCTTGCTTCCTTCCCATGGGCCTTTTGGTCTTGGCAACCGAATTGGGAGTAGGGCTTCTCTTACCCTCTTCACTTGTAGCTTCGTCATCATCCTCAATGATTTGTGCATCGAAGGTTGCATTCAAAACACTATTGGGAACCGCTAGAATGTCACGGGTCTTCCACTTCTCTTCATTCTCTAGCTCTGTGTAGCAATGGTAGTATTGGAACGACTTTCCCGTGACGACACGGCCTTGCTTGTTCTTCTTCCCGGTGCCTCTATACATGTTTTGAGCCATGTTGTACTACAAGGGAAAAAGAAACCATGAGCATAAATTCATACATAAATAGACACAATGAACCATGTTTGAGCAACTCACCTTGTCCCTCTCATTTGTGCCACTTGGGTTCTCGCGGTCGATGCCGGCCAAGATTCCCGCCCACTTTTGACACTCGGTGGAGATGGTTGACCAACGCGAACGTAGAGAACGATCGGTGCGCTCAATACCACTCTTGTTGCGCTTGTCAAAGTACACCTTCATGCGATCCCAATATGTATCTCTATTTTGATCCGTGCCAATGGTTGCATCCATGCTCACATTGCACCAAGTCTTGCAAAGCAAAATGTCTTCCGCCGGAGTGTAGTTGGATGATCTCCCCTTTGGTGGCTCAATCACCCCTTATCCTTCCTCATCCACCTCAAACTCCGCCTCTTGGGATGCATGTGGCACATAGTTGGAATTAACATTCATGTGAGACATGAACGTTTCGTCGTCAACACTAGAAACAAAACGAACTCACATCAAACACTACACTTCTAGATGATGTCCCTCTCAAATTTGACACATAGTTGCAATTTTTAACCTTGTAGTCATTTCCTCGAGCACCTCCGTCGCGTAGTTCGCCGACGCCGATGGCGCCTCGTTTCTGCGCAGCGGAGGCGACGCTTGGGGCTGGAAGTCAAAGTTTATGGCCGGCACGGTGTGCGACCGTTGCTTTACGGGCGGCTTTCACCTTCTTCATCATCGCCACCTTCCCTTCTTTTGCCCACGGTGCGGCAGATGGCGACGCCTTCTTCGAATCGGTAGCATGGTTAGCTGACGAAGAGCCCACGCGCGATGCCCATGCTAGGGTTTTCGGCGGCGACGGCGGGATTCAGATGGATAGGTGGCCGTATCGCGGCAGCGCCGGCGGCGGAAGGCGCGCAGGTATAGGACGGAGTTGGGGGGTGGCGCTGTGACCTTCCATCGCCGGCTACAGACATATGGCGGAGACGACGCTGGAAGATTCAACAGGCGGTTGGCTCTTCATGACGGTTTCGCTTCCAGCATGGCAAGCGGCAGATAAACTTCAATGCGATAGCGCAAAGTTCCGCACGCCGAACGTTTTTTCCAGCGCGCACCGCTGGAGCGCGGTTTTGCTCACTCGCCGCGGTAAATTAGCGGTTGGTTGGGCACGCGGCATAGATAAAACGCCTATTGGAGATGCTCTAAGTCTGTACCACCCTCGCAAGGTGTCTTATTACAATCACTTTGTCACGCAATTCAAGATGTTTTATTGTCAGCTCGGCACCACTCCACTGTTCCAAAAAAATACGTATTACTACTGCCGTTATAAAAAGTAAAAAATCAGAGAAGGTACTCCATCTGTCTCAAAATAAATGATTTGGATTTATCTAGATTTACATGTATCTAGTACTAAAATATATCTAGATTCATGTCAATCTATACAAACTCAAGCCACTTATTTTAAAACGGTAAAATACTTTTGAGATTTGTCAAGATTTGAAATTTGATCATATTTTGAGAACTGTTCAAATTTCTAATAGTGTTCAGGTTTAAAAATTACCAGAGTTTTAAAATATAAAAAAGAAACAGAAATGAAACAAAAGAAAAACAGAAAAGAAAAAAAGATAAAACAATAAAGAGATAATACCTGATTTGATTGGGCCACGGCCCAGCTAGCTGATCGTGGGTTGACTGGGTGTGCGGCGCCCTTTCCTATACCGCTTTAAGACTAGGAGTATATAGGACTAGGAGTGCCCATTTGATGCCCGTTTTGTCAGATAAAATGGGCAAATGCTATTTCCCGTCCAACGTCGCACGTTTATAGGCTCCGCACACGCGGACGCGTTAGGCCGGCCCATATAACATTTCTTTTTTCTTGTTCTTTTTTTTCTCTGTTCTCTTTTTATTTTCTGTTTTTTCTGTATTCTTTTTCTTTTCTGTTTTCTGAACAGTTTTCGGATTTGAACATTTCTTCAATACCAACAATTTTCGAATTTGAATATTTTTTCAATACGAACAATTTTCGAATTTGAACAGTTTTCTAATGTGAACTATTCTTTAATAAGAATAATTTTTTAATTTGAACAGTTATCATATAGGAACATATTCGAATTTGAACATTTTGTGAATATGAACAGTTTTCGAATATGAACATTTTTTATTGATTTTTGAATTTGAATATTTTCAAGTTTAAATAATTCTCCATTTTGAACAGAACTGCACCATGGACCAAACCAACTGACAGCATTTATTTTTTGAGGGAGAGCTCACTCATAAGAGAAAACAGAACGTGCGGAATCAGGCACAGACCAAAGAAGCGATTTGGGCCTGGCCCATGTAGGAGAGATACACGCGCGGAGCGTATCCTCTCACGCGTCGAGCGTGAAATAGCAGCACCCGATAAAATGTAGCGCCCACGCTCAGCCACTAGTGGGCAGTGGGCTGGCCTACTATAGTTTGGACTTTCTACTTTTCCTACCGGTGCTCCTTTTTTTTGTTGTTTTTGTACTTCGGTATGATTCGAATTAATGGACTCGGATTTATTAGAATCTAAATAAATTCAAGTTCATTAATTTAGTTCATAGGGAGTTTCTTTTCGTTATATTAATTATATTTTTCTTTTGTCAATTTAGTATTAACATGAACCAACAACTTTTTTTAGATACATGAACATTTTTATGGTAGATGATCACCATTTCTATTTTAAATGACATGAATCTTATTTTATGTAAATGTATGCTTCATCTGTCCTAAAAATGGATATCGCAAATTTGTCTAAATTTGGATTTATCTAAAATTATTTTAAAATACAATAACAACTATTTCGAAACACGGAAATAACCTAAAATACAAGCCCTTGTCCAACTTTACATAATTTGCTGAAAGAACCTCTTGTTTGATGAATTAAAAACAAGATTCTAGGGTGGTAGATGTAATTAGATAAATATTAATTTTATCTCACGTATCCTCCAACCATTTATCCTAAAATGATAATCATGGATATATACCACAAGACATGCTTCTCACTACTATCTTATAATTAAGGCTCACTTTGTGTTGAATGTGTTGCAATGGATTATTTTTGAATTTCTTATGTGAAAATATTCATTTAATATTTTCACTATTTTTTCAAACAATAAGTAAATTGTTGTGAAAAGATATGTCCACCTTTTCCATGTTAGGTAATTTTGTTTATCACGAAGCAAAGGCGGAAAAGTCGCTGTATTCTCTAGATGTAGCTCATTTTGAACGGGCTAACATATACCACCTCAATGCTAATTAACCGGTCTGTTATACTATATATGTTTTTATGATGGGGATTGATATGAGTGCTCTAGGTTTTTTCTCCTTTTGATACTCAAATAGCCCTTCAATTATTCTTCTCTTCATTTTCCTCACCTAGCGAGTTTAGATCGAAAGTGTTGGGGGAATTGAGGGGAGGGGTGGCTATACAATTTGTTTCTTACGTATCAGCCCCAGATGTGGCATATGTCTACAATGGTGGAAATTAGGTGCGATGGGAGAGGTATTACGTCATTGTTAACACTTGTGGATCCACAATGCATCATGGTTTGTGTGCTTGAAAGGTTATTTGCCAAAACTCTCATGTGAGGCATGCCTAGATGCCTGTTGTATGGTTTAATAATATGAATAAGCACATTCATATTAGAAAACAAGTGACTACGAAACTACAACTCATACTTTCACTATCCTTTCGGCATGATCAGGGATTCTAGGGGAGCAAATAAAAGGCTAAATTTGGAAATCTAAAATAAAGGGTTTAAGCAGTATTTAATGTCTCTAATTTGGTCCATCAGGTTGAAAGCCTAAAGTTAGTCCGGTCATTGTGGTTATATGTTTTTGCTAACCTGTCATACCAAGCTCCCTTCACTATGCAGTTGGGTTTTGGGATTCTTTTATATAACAAAAAGACCAACAATATTTCTGTGTAACCGCATTTCGTATTCCTTCATTTTTTTTCTATCGTCAAATCCAGTATTTTTTTTCAAAAAATACAGTATTTCAGAAATTCGAGAAATCAAACCCCAGGATGGAATGCCCCCTTGTAATTAGGAGCTACTAGGGTATCCTTTTGCCCAACAGATGGTGATGTCATTGCATGTTTCACCAAATTGCGGCAATTTTCGAGGTTTTCAGGGTCCCTAGCAGCAAAGCCGGTCCATCCCCGGTCAATTTGCAACGTCCCACGGCGATGAAACGATCGTTTGACCGAGCTGCGACATGCATGACCCGAGCCGAGCCGTAGGCGGCATTTTGGACGCAACCCCGATGCAACGTACATTCTCCGTGACGGCCCTACCGTTCTGCCCGGATGACCCGCTCCTCTGCTAGCCTGCGCCCTGCCGTCAGCCCGGAGTGCCACCGGCGAACAGCACCACACACTAGCTGCATGCGCGCCTGTGCCGTGGCGGGGACGACGCGTCCAAGTCATGATGCAGGTAGCTACGGCCGACGGACGACGACGACTAGTCTCGGCGCGCGATCCCATGTCGGCGCTGCACCTGCCTGCAGGGTTCTACGCTTTTTACTGGCGTGGTCTTTGGCCGGGCGTGCATGGCATGGCATTGGCCGGCCTAGCAGCTAAATTATACTCCTACTATACAGTTCCCGCCGTGCCATGCCACTGCAGGAGGTGAAACGCAATTAGTTACGGTTGAGGACGAGCTGGCGCGGCGTGCGTTTATTCCCCGGCCACTAGAGTAAAAAACCCATCGATCCATCGATCGGCTAGCAACTTGGCGTCCGCATCTGCTCCGTCGCTTTCGCGCCTTGCTCGATCGAGCCCCCAACTCTGCTCTCTAGTCCTGTTCCTTTCGCTGCAGAATGAATTTACCGCCAAAGCGGCGGGGCTGGATCAGCTGCCGCTCTGCGCATCTCGAGATCGAGCATGAGGGAACGAATAACTTTGTGGCCGCCGGTCCATGCATGCATGCACGCCCCTCTCGTGTTCGTGGGGGCACACACCCACTTACACCCACGGACCATGCGAGCAAATTATGTAGTAGTAGCACTCACTCGTGAAAGAATTCAGAGCAGGAACCGAACAAACCACCGCCAGCAAAGCTAGCTACCGATCGATATCTTCGATGTAGCTGACTAGCTGGATGGATCTGGCCGTACGTACGTATATATGCCGCACTCGTGAAAGAATTCATCATCTTGTCCCCGCGCGACTTGTCTTCCGAAATGCCCGACGATTCCGACCCTAGATAAAAAAACTAACTTATCAGCTCTGAGACGCCGACGTTTTTATGTATTCGTCCAAGGCTTGACCGGGGGTTAGGTGGTATCAAAGCCTTATACAATGCCGACCAAGCCCATAAATACGCGCATGTGGTGGCCGCTAGCTGAGTGGAGCTCGATCCATGGGTTTTAGTTACTCCTACTACTGACATTTGCCCCTCCCGCGTGCTAGACAACTGATCCAAGATCGAATCTAGTGCAGACATGCCAACGATTTTGCCGTGCAAACGAGCGTGCATATGAGCATCGGCGACCCTGGATCTTATGGCAACAGCAAGAGGTTAAGAGCAACTCTAACAAACGCTGCAAAATGCGGCGCGCTAAAATTGCTTTGCAGTGCTTGTTTTGCTCTTTTAGCCCCATGTGCCGCTTCACCGGGCGCGCTGCAACTTGCGCTCATCAGGTGCTAAAATGCAAACGCCGCAGACCAATTTTGGACCCCCCAAAAAAATCAAACGTAGATCAAACAAACAAACTGAAAAAACGATTTAAAATGAAGTTTATACATGTACTAGTAACATACATGATACAAAATTAAACCTAGGTCTTCAACGATCCGTACCATACAGAGTGAAATTTGTATCGGTGGAAACCTTGGCCTTCCACTCGGCCCAAGCCTCCGGTGACGGGTCTAGCTCCGCTTGTCAAAAGTTGGTCTATACTTTGTATTTAGATAAACATATAACAATTCGCTTGTTTGCACGTTGTCGAAATTCATCTCAGGACCGCCTGCTCACAAATGGTTGTCGGTTTACGGGCATGTTTTAGCTAGGGTGTCTTTTAGAGTTGCTCTAACTGATTACTGACAATTTTCAGCAAGCACAATCGTTAAGAAACAGAGTGGTATAAATCTGACAAGCTCTGTGTGTTACGGATAAGAATATGGCAAAGTGCAGCGTTCCTGCTTCAAGTGGGTACTAACTGAACTGAACAGCATCTCTAACCGTGTTGCTTTCCTGGATGTATTGCGCAATTAGTAGTTAATAACTGTCTCTGCTTCACTGCTTGGGACATAAAATGACAAGCAACGTAGAATCAAACATACTCCTAGCAATGGGCCACCTGAAAAGCAACCGATTTGATCCATTTTAGTATTACCGGTATAGTTTGGCGAGGAAGAAGCTTTAACTCCAAGAAAGGACCCGTAAGCTCCAACCAACCAGCCTAATTTCTTTAGAACAGATTCTCAACACCGCCTGCACTGTAGTATGGCACTAGTGCTATTTTTATGTTTGTGTTCCCGAGGTTTCTCACAGACACTGTCTCCTCTCTTTTATTTTTTTTCTGTGGTCTGTGCAGACAATCGGTCAAACAAGTATGAGGTGGCAGCAACCAGAAGACATACATATTGTTCTTGTACTAGTGGAGAGCAAGAAGAAACTGATCATCGATGATGTTGATAGTTCATACTAACCCCTAAAGGAAACCCACTTCCACGTCTTATGGGTTTTGTCTTTGTTTTTTGTTTTTTTGCTTTGCCTCCATCGTCTTGGATTTCAATCATGCCATCATTATTTGACGCCAAAGTTGTTTGTTGTTCTCTCAAAAAAAAAATCACGGGTAGTTTTGCTCGCCTCGTCTTGAATTTCTATCATGTCATCGTTATTTGACTGCAAAATTATTTTTATCTCACTTTTTTTCTTTTTGCAAGGGGAATTGGTCATCGATGGCAGCAACATAGTATATATAGTGCAAAGCAAGAAGAAGCTAATCATGGATGACGTTGATAGTTCATAACCCAGAAAGGAAACCCCACTTCCACATCTTATGGGTTTTGTCTTTGTTTTTTTTTTGGCTTTGCCTCGATGATGATCGTCTTGGATTTCAGTCATGTCATCATTATGTGAACCGTGTCATCATTATGTGAATCATGTCATCATTATCCCACAGCAAAATTCTTTTTTTCTCTCATTTTTTTACAAGGGGAATTGGGGGAAATTACAGAACAATGCAAAAACTAAGCAGCTAAAACGCAGCTAGGGCAGTGCCTGCTAGTTCTTGCCCCTGTGGCACCGTAATCTCATCGATCGTCTGCCTTTATTTTGGTCATCTCACGCATCTCAGCTCTGCCTTTGTACAAAACCTCTGCTCTTTCGAGACCACCATTGCGGCTAGCAATTCTCTTTTCAAGTCTTTATTCGTCGGGGTTTTTTCTCCGTTGCCATGTCCTAAACGCTTTTGACCCTTCGGTCGCCTTTCACGCTCTTTAATTTTGAAAAGCCATCGCAATCCATGAGACCCGTTTGACTTTCCCACCGAGAGATCGATGAGATGAGCAGTGTGCACACAAGAGAGACTTCTTTCAACCAATCATCGGGTGATCTTCCTCCTCTTGCTGCTGACCGGAGAGCTGTCGAAACCGCCGGAGCTTTCATGTGACGACTCAGAGGATGATTCAGTAGTCGTTGCACTTGTACCATCACTCTCGCTGCAGCTGAGGCAGCCGGCGTCCAGCACCCCGGTAGGGCTCCGCGGCGCGTACAGGGCGGGGGAGTAGGCTCCGCTCAGGCCTGCCGCCGCGGTCTTGGGCGCCATTGGCAGCAGTACGGTGGCGCCTCCCTGCGCCATGGCAGCCTGAACCGCTTCGTGGCAGCGGAGCGCCCTCTCCTGCACGCAGAAAACAACAGACCAATTAAGTCGACACGTTCTGAACTGGTAGAGTAGCTCGCCGCGGCCGTGATGTAGTAAATGCAGCTCACGCGTTCCCTGCATGGTGTCTGGACAAAGTACGCTTGGTTTTTCCCAAAGGCACTGGCTTTTTCTGCACGTCTAGCGTACTGCTACTACAGGACAGCTCCTCAAAGCCTCAAACTGCGCTGCGCTGCGCCGCATTAAATGGAAAGGTGCCCGGCTCACCTTGTCTACGTGGGCGGCGCAGAGGGCGTCCACGACGACGGCGCTGTCTTCTCCGGCCACGGCGGCGGCGACCGTCGCGGCGATCTCCGAGGGCCTGAACTCTAAGCAGCATGTCCCTGCAATGCGTGAACGGATGAAGAACTGTTACTACTACTAGAAGTAGATTTATCCAGATGGTCAATGCTCCTCTGACAGAGGATTGCCAACGACAAGACGATGATGCATTCACGGATGCACACCTCTGGATATGCAGAGGATGAGTTCTGCGGCCTGCTGGATGGAGCGCCTCGACGGCGCATTGCCGCCGCCGTTGAGCCGGTGGAGGAAGTAGTCGATGTAGGAGAAGGGGGTGACGGCCTGCATCCGCCATTTGAGCGTGCTCAGCACCAGGAGCTCCATCCTCTGGATCGTCTTCGCCTCGAACACGTACCGTGCGTCCCCGACCTGATCGATCCAACAGTGCAATGGTGATTAAGACATCTCAGACCAATGTCTACGATGTCAAATCTTTCTGCTGATTTACTGATTTCTCACCTGCAGGTCGAGAGACTGAGGAACAGAGGTCTCCTCCATCTTGGCGGCCAGCGACAGGCACGCCACCGATAGCAGCTGCGTCATCCAAGCCTTGCCTTCCTGGAAACACGAGCGACAGATGAGTTATACACTGATCCTCCAATGGCGCACACCGCAGATACGTTTTCGAGTCGAGTAGGATTCTTACGGGAAGGTGGTAGAGCGAGAGGAAGCGGTCCAGGTAGTTAACCGCCAAGCAGGCAGTGACCGGGCCGAAGCTGTAGTACGAGTGAACCTGTCGAGACATCATCAAGTTCAGGAACACGGATGATTACTCGCCGCTGGATCGCGCGAACAGGACTAAAACAGAAGAGGAAAAACAGCTGGTGTACACGATTATCATAAGAGGAGCAAGAACCCACCTTCCAAATCCAGTCGACGGCGTCGGTCCGCACGCGGAGGTCCACGCCGCCGGCGCGCAGCCGCTCGGCGTAGTCCTCCCTGGGCATGTGGTACGCCTCGGTCGCCACCCAGCGGGCCACGCATTCCTCGGACGGCAACGGGAAATCAACGGCAAGCTCGCCGCCGCCGCTCGTCCTGGCACCCTCCTCCTCGTCGCCGAAGCCGAGGGCGCTGCTGCTGTCCTCGGCGCAGAGCAGGATGGAGGCGGCCATCTCGTAGCTCGGAGCCATCGATCTCTTCTTCTTATTCCTGGTGTCGCTCGATACAGTGATACGATGATAGTGTGCTAGGCCTGGTCGCTCTCCTCCGCCGCCTCGCTGCCCTTGCTCCTCCTCTGGTCTGGAGCGGGCGGGGTGAGGTAGGCGAGGAGTGGAAGGGGAGGAGAGGGCAAATGAGGGGAGGGGGATGACGACTCTTTTGTATGCACACAGCACACTCCGGCGTAGGGACAACGGGGGTTGTTTTCGGGAAGAGGCGACGACAGGCAACGGAAGCGGGAAATGGGGACGCTGACCGCAGAAATGCACGCTCTTTTTTACACGCCGCTTTCGTCTTCTTTTCTTTCCAGGTCTGTACTTTGAGGAAGACGAGGAGACGTGGTATTAATTGCTTTTTTCTACGAATAGACCTTTTACGTCCGGATTTTCTTTTGTTTTTGTTTTTTTCCTATTGCGTTTTCTTCCGTTCGTGTTTCTTCCCTTGTGCGTAAAAGAGAATTGCTTTTTGAGACGACGTAAAAGAGAATATTAACAGTGTGAAAGTAAACAAGTATACATATTTTTACTTCAAAGAAATAAATATTTTCCAAAAAAAAAGAGAGAGATGAGATCTCGAGATGCCAAGAAGGAAAGAAACATGCACGTGTTGAGAGCGATAAAAACGCATACCTCTGAATGAGAGGATTATTAGTGTGAACATAAATAAAGATTATTTCCCAAACACTTGGTATCATGAGAAGCCAAAAAAGGAAACAAATGGACAAATGAGATGAGATCGATGATAATGTTCATCATTTGGCTTTGCAAAGTTAAGTCTCGGCACCAAGAGGTTGGCGTGTGCCATTTCATGGACGCCCATAAATTTTGTATCTTGAAGATTTTTTTTTAAGAGTACACGAAAACGTATCTTAATTTTTTTAGGAAGCGGAGTTTGTATGTACAAGAACAGGTCCATCCGAAACCAGATAGACCACGGCTTCGAGCAAAACAACAAAAACCTACTCTCTCTCTCTCTCTCTCTCTCTCTCTAAGGACTAAGCATCCAACTCCCTCCGCCCTCCTCCGAGCCATCCTCGGGTATCTTAAGATTTGAAATGAGGCATAGCCCGGATGGCTAGGAGTTGTTGATTCCTGTTTCGTTCGTGAGATCCTAGTTTTAAATGCTAGCGCCCACTCTCTCGCTGCAAACACGTGAAATATTTCCTATTGAACTCTCTAGATGCCTCTCTAACCTCCAAGTCACAATTTTCTTTTATGTATCTTAAGATTTCTTCTTAACATGTAATAGGTGAAAATAAGGGTTGTTCTTTCTCTGAAGGCGTCACGACTCTTTCAAAAAGAGAAAAAGTTAATTTCGCTTTTCCTAAATCCAAATCACATAAGACCGTCAACAACAGTTGATGTCGTCACACCTTTCAATGTCTTAAATGACATTTGTGTTGAAGTAGTACCATGGACCACCCTAAAAGCATTTCTAATCACGTTCCCCAAACGATGTCCGACTGAAGCGCCAGATTATTTGTTTAGGGAACGACACTGATATTATTCATCATTTGGCTTTGCAAAGTTAAGTCCCGGCACCAAGAGGTTGGCGTGTGCCATTTCATGGACGCCCGTAAATTTTGTATCTTAAGATTATTTTTTTAAGAGTACGCAAAAATGTACCTTAATGTCCGAAACCAGATAGACCACGACTTCAAGCAAAACAACAAAAACCTACTCTCTCTCTCTCTCTCTCTCTCTCTCTCTCTCTCTCCTAAGGACTAAGCATCCAACTCCCTCCGCCCTCCTCCAAGCCACCCTCGGGTATCTTAAGATTTGAAATGAGGCATAGCACGGATGACTAGGAGTATTTTTGTTCTGTTCGGTGAGATCCAAGTTTTAAATGCTAGCGCCCGCTCTCTCGCTACAAACACATGAAATATTTCCTATTGAACTCTCTGGATGCCTCTCTAACCTCCAAGTCACATTTTTCTTTTATGTATCTTAAGATTTCTCCTTAACATGTAATAGGCGAAAATAAGGGTTGTTCTTTCTTCGAAGGCGTGGCTGACTCTTTCAAACAGAGGAAAAGTTAATTTCGGTTTTCTTGAATCCAAATCACATAAGACTGTCAACAATAGTTGATGTCGTCACACCTCTCAATGTCTTAACTGACATTTGTGTTGAAGTAGTACCATGGACCACCCTAAAAGCATTTCTAGTCGCGTTCCCCAAACGATGTCCGACTGAAGCGCCAGATTATTTGTTTAGGGGATGACACTGATTTTATTCATGAACTCCTATATGAAGAAATGATATTCCGAAACAAATTGTTGAATAGTTTTGGACCGAGATGGCGCGTTAACGTTAACGTGCCAATTTGGGCACCACGGCTTGAACGCACCCCTGCCACACAATGCACATCCGACGTTGGAGGAAAAAAAATTGAAAAATGAAAGTTGCCATTGAAAAGGAAAATTTAACTGGCAACTTAGCAAACTGTTCGCTCTCCCAGACCCTAAAATCTGAATGTTGTGCCAACATAATTTCCGTTAGTGTTTTAAACTGGCCTAAAATCTGAGAGCCTGTTTGGTTGCCGGCCACAATTTGCCAAGCCAAAGTTTGGCAATTTGGTATCTGTTTGGTTTTTGCCACACTTTGGCTTGCCACACTTTATTATTTATAGGGCCCATTCGTCATAGAGTGAAACTTTTGCCAAGTTTTGACACACTTTGTGGCGCCTAATTTTTTAGCCACACTTTTTAGCTGCCACGCTTGCCAAACTTTGGCTTGGCAAATTGTGACCGGCAACCAAACACACCCTGAATGTACTATACTTAGCGTTTTGAAACTGCTTTTTTTTGTGTTACATAGCAGATGCAGTTTCACTGGTGTGCGATTTTCTTACTACTCTGAATCAACCCAGTTTGAAACAGCGGCATAAAGATGCAGCTCACTCATCATTGATACATTCAGAGCTGACTGGCACAAAACTGCGCATTGTCCCATACTCTCGTTGAATCGCGAGGCAGAGCGCTCCTGCTCGCTAGAACCTACGTACAACAACAACGACCGTTCTTTGAACGCACCCAGAGCTAGAGGGATCAGGCTGGCCCCGGCTCGCGCCACTGTTCCACTTGTTATCAGGTCGGTTCCTGTGGCCATGAAATCGTAACAATAACACCGTGGAGCCGGTAGCCGTATTTGCTGTACGCGCGCGTTCGCTAGCTAGCTAGCTAGGCGACACCACGCCCTCCGCCGCTCCTCGTGGCATGCACTGCTCGATCGCCGGCGGCCGGCCTCCGATCGATCCGCCGGGGGACATCGGATTCCCGGCCGACCGCCGAGCTCACGCGCGCGGCCGGCATGCACGCCTCAGCTTTAGCCCATTTCTCGACGTACGAGATTGCTGGCAGGCTATTGCTCGGGCTTCGCACGGCCCGCCCTCCTATAACGGATTCCTACTCCTTGCCGGAAAGGATCCGGTACGGTATCCCCTGTGACCGAAGACGGGGCCACACGTAAAGTATCCCGTTGGATCGGTACCGACAACATATATAGTAGGAGTACACTACTGTAGGCGCGTACATACGGCTCGCGCCATCACTGCGGCGGTTACGCAGTCACTTTTATCCGCGGCACAGTGACGACGTTGCTGTGCGCGTTCTCACAGACGGCCATCTCCTCTCTGTCGTCGAGTTGGTGATGATGGATAGATCGGTCACATAGTATGGCTGCAGCGATCGAAGTCCCCCGGCCACACACACTTTGGTTGCTCAGCGGCTGCCGCGCCTGCACGCGTATCATGCAGTGCAGGCATGGTCCAAAGACGAGGCCGACTAGAGCCGTCGGCCGTCGAGATCCGAGCTCTCGAAATGGCCGCCTGATGACCATTCGAGGAGGAACGCCTTTTAATTTGCTGCGTGTTATTTGATTGGTGACCACTGACCATTCGTGGCAGCAGATGGCTAGCTCTATGTGCAGCAGGCGCATAGAATATTGGCGGGAGGACGTAGATGCGGTGTACGTACATGCCTGCAGTATGGACACGCGAGGCAGGAGTCCGAAACAATGGCGCCGATCGCGACGTGAGTGGTGACTAGTCGGGACTCGGGAGGACGCAGCAGGTCCTGTGATGGTTGACAGTTCCCGGTCCATACCACCTTTCAGTCCCGCGATTGGGACGTGCTGCAGTTGCAAAAGTCGGTGCCTCGACCGAGTTTTCTGCAGCCATAATTTTTATGATCAATTTTAGAATATTAAATATGATAAAATCAGCTCATGTAACTCCAATATATTAGATGTACTATAAATAACAAGATGAATAGAAACAAGTAGCAGCTAAACATATACTCGCATGACATGATGAATAAGCAAACAGGAGCACGTGTCACGTACCTTTCGCTTATCGCAACAGTAACTTTGGGAAAGACTGATCGAAGCAGATGGCGATAAAGACGGCGATAGACAGCACCGTCCGATTTGGATGGAAGACGACCCGTGATGGAGAACTCGAGTAGTCGCGCGTAGCGCTTTCTAAAAACCTTATTCGTCCTCTCCCGTACAGGATTACAAAGTCGGGTGGTTCCGGAGACCTGTTCTCCCGTCCGCCGGGGCACGCTGGCAAGAAGGATGGAGTAGACTACGATGGTGGCGCAAGCAGAGAGGAGGCAAAACCCTAGATTGGTTTTCGGTGTGTTGTGACGGTAGCCGCGCAGAACTTTATGTAGAGTGGCTCAGGAAACACTAACGGAGACGAACGTGGACAGAGTCCACGTTGCGCACGTTCGGGTCGATTACAACAACCCATGATCTAGGAGTGACCCGAATAAGCTAACTATTTGACACATCTGTCAAAACCTAACAACTTTCCTGAGTAGCAAAATAAAGCTCGGCTCGGCAAAATTTTCGAAACCCGCGGCGCGCGCGTCGTGATGAGACGAGCGGGCGAGCGGCGTCGAAAGAGGATCGCGCGTATCTCTTTCTTATTATCACTCACTTACAAAGTGGTGCAACCCTCTACCTTATAAGATGGTGCAACTCTCCTTCAACTTCTCATGTGGGACTAAACTTTAGCTCCCACTCCACTCCTATGTGAGCTGCCACAGTTATGGGCTCAAACACATGTGAGCTGCCATAAACTTGGGCTTTGAGATTTAGGGAAGATCTGGAATATACATGGGCCTATTTGGTTTAGCTCATCATTTCTAACAATCCCCCACCAGATCTCAAAGCCTATTTGAAAATTTGTCAATCCTCGCTACTTGTTTATATACCAGTGTTTCAACAGAGGCTGTTAAGTTGAACTTCCACCTAAAATGTTGAACTACGTCTATCAACAACTTGAACAATGGACGAACCTTTAATTGCAAGTTTGGTGCCAATAGATTTCACTTAAAATCATAACTAGTACCTAACTGCTAGTAGACTACCCCGCGGGTTGGAGAATATGTGTCATACTCTCTGGTCTTTTCATGAGTTTACTAGAGATCACTGATGAGGTTGGAGCATATGGTGTCATCGAAGATGTTGACGATGAGCATGACTTCGCCATCGTACTTGAAGACGACGAAGTTGCCCACTTCGATTTGGTGCCATCGGGCGAACTCCTCCCAGTCGTTGGCGAGGAACATTTGAGGCGGTCGAACAACACCTCCACCATCCACGCGCTGGTATTGACACAGGTGGCCCATAGCATGACCAGCTGGTGCTCTGACGTTGTCGAGTAGCGACACGAATTTGCGGAGGAGGAGCATCATGTCCCGCGTCATGCCCGAGTTGATGGTCATGGCAAACTCGAAGCCAGTGTAGACATAATCGAGCTCGGGCAATGACGATGGTGAGGAAGAGCGTGGCGGTGTGCTGCTTTGGCCGCGTCCCCTAGACCTTTCTCGACTGCCTCGACGGCCACGGCGAAGACCCGGTGGTCGTCCTAGACGCACTCCCCTAGATCCAATGACGTCGGCCATACACTGGTGGAAACAACCCCATGCGTCCCGGTTGGTAAGCGGCATTAGTCCCGGTTGCCCAACCGGGACGGGGCAATCGGGACTAAAGCCCGAACCTTTAGTCCCGGTTGCCCCACCAACCGGGACAAAAGATCATACACGTGGCGGTACCGTGCGAGGAGGGGCTTTAGTCCCGGTTCGTATCTAACCGACTAATAACATTCGCCGCTGCAGATTTGGCCCATTTCTTCGCCATGTAGAATTCATTTTGCACATTTTGTTGCCGGGCAAGATTTTCGCCACTTTTGTGCCGCGACAGAGAATTCATTTATGTTGTTTTATTGTTTATTTAGTGTTTTGCACTTATCAATGAAGGAACCTTATATTACACAAGATCATCATGACAATATTACATTCAATACACGGATCGAGTTCATGCACTACATACAAAAGTATTCCCTTGTCTATACACGGATCGAGTTGCTATTTTTACAATCCATATTGTCTATACACGCAGAATAGTACTCCCTTTGTCTAGGGACTTCGCATCCAAGAATCCCGCCAATTCCTCCCGAATTGCTCAGACGCGATCCTTTGGCGTAAGACCGTCCGTAGACGCTCGATCTAATTTAAAAAGGAGTCACTATATGAATGAAACTAAACACAATTTGTTTGAAAATAAAACTATAGAAATTGTTTACATACGTGGAGTTGCTCTAAATTTCTGCCCTTCTCATCGCACGCTCACGGATGAACTCATGAACATAGTATCCACAGAGATTGTTACCGTCCCCGTGTCGCACTTCACAAGAACATAGTTCAATCAAAATAATAATCAAGCATGATAATAATCGTATCAAAACTAGAATCAAAGATATGCGGATATAGCTAGTGGTGCTTACATCTAGTGGTTGAAATGTAAGCTCCTCTTTCCAAACACCCCTAGCCTTGTTGGTGAACTGCTTCCAGCCGCCCGCGAAGAAAACGAATAAAAGAAGTTATTAAGTACTTGATATCATAAAATTCTAACGTTGCCGATATAGTGTCGTAATGATTAGAATTATCACCGGAGAAGTATCTGCATGTCCTTCCACGCCTCAAGGGGTTTATGTTTCGAGTCCATGACTAGTACACGCCTTTGTCAAGTTGAATGATTAATGTAATATAGTGGAAGCTGCGAATGCATAACTAATCAATTATATACTTAACATCGAGTAAGCGAAATAGAAAGTGTATACAAGACAATAACACTCGCTCAAGTTGTAAGGAAAAGTATTTCCTTTGGTTTCTTGAAACCTTAACGCTGTACTATATTATCCTCCGTATCCTGGGGCTTATTTTGAGATTAGCTTCATGAACCCAATATGGGTCAATGAAGCCAATATCATAGATTTGTCCTCCTGCATTCGAGAATCTTCATTCTGATATTACAAGATGATTATATACATGCAATAAACAAAGTGAGATAGCCGAGACTAAGTTAATTACGTAATTAGTACTTACGCACAATAGGCAATCGATGAGCGATTTGTCCAAGGCGTCTTGATTGAATAATTGAAATAGCTCAACAAATTCAATGGATATCATGTCATCACTTTCTTTCCCATGATGCTTTTTTGTAACCCTCGGACTATCCGCTTAGCCCCGCCCTTGTGGCGTGCATGTACCAGTTATGCAATCTTCGCATTTTGTTGAAAGATTATTTACCTCCTCAGTTTGACGAGAGGTTTGCGTCATCGGTATTTGTATGCTACTTCACTCACGGGAAGAACTCTAATCGATAAGTACTGGCAATACTCATACCTTGAGCAGCGGCTTTTCTCCATTGTGTAAGCACCTCCGGATCATATCGCACTTGCCCCATATTTGCTCGACCCACATTGGTTTGGGAAATCACCTTGAGAGGGGCGCAAGTCTGCTTTGCTTGTTCTCCGAGTGGGCAATAGATTTCTCGCTTGCATCAGTACTGCTCTTCGAGGCTTTTTGTGCCGCATGTGACTTGAGAATAGAACGCTCATAGTCTGATGACAGCTTTGGCTCGGGTTGATGAAGAGTCTTTAGCATTTTGAACACTTTGGCTTTTTCTTCTTTGGTGCTGGGGAACTCTGGCTCTTTCGGCCGCTTAGCAAAACGCTGCTTTCAAGATCAACCCGAGCCGGGTCTCTTCAAGATACCATAAGCTCTCTTGGGAGGAACCTGGTACTTTTGGAAGAGGCTCTTGTTTACGTTTCGCGATCGCCACGACGACAAGAGCGAGACGCTTACGCTTTTATCCCGAGGCGCCGCGATGGCTCAAGGGCGATGGCTGCACCGAGACGGGTGAGGCGACGGAGCCGGTGAGGCGACGAAGACGGCCATGGCGACGACCTCACCGGAGACGGGTGAGGCGGCGAAGATGGCCTTGGCGTGTGATTTCAAGCACGATACAATCCTTCGCCATAGAATGGTGACGTTTTGCGTCACCCAAAGACGATCACATCCCTTCACCAAATAGGTAGTGAAGATCCAAAACCTCAAAGGTGGGCATGATTTCATCCACGCCGACAACAGCGTAGCCCTCCGAACCGGACGATCGTGGTAAGTTGGTGTGGGTCCAATTGGTAAGGCATAGCCGACCGCCACCTTCATTGATATGTTCACAACTTTGACATGTAGCTCGCAGTGTCATCTCCGTGATATCATCCATCGGTAGCCAACAGGAGCCATCGTCGGTGCATCATCGCATCGCCATTGTCATCACCCGGGACCTCGGTGGAAGCCACATCGCTTTTCGATTATTCGATAGGCGGTAGTAGCATCGAATGCAGTGTCAGGCCGAGATGGGCGCCGTAGTACTTTGCTCTTTAAGTGAGTTAATTTCATCTTGTTGTTGCTTTAATCGTTCTTCAATTAAACGCATTCGCTCTTCTCGACTTTCGCTTCAACCGCCGCCCCCTTACTCCTCCGACGGCTTCTATCAGATATTTCTTCCTCTCGGAAACCCAGTCCTCCATGATTGGGAGCCTATTGTGCCTCGTGTTCGTCCATCATGTTCCTTATTTCCAAGGGCGAGTGTGAGCTCATCATTCTCTCTATCGGAATGAAGTCCCCATCTTTAATGCCTTTATCGCTTTTCTCATCCTCTCGATTGGCAAGGGTCTTTATGTCGTATGGTATATATACACCTCCTTCCGAGTCCAACGTGCCCCCATGCCCGTAAAACCAATTCCTTGCACGTTCTACCCAATCGTCTCCTCTGGGTGATATTTTATCACGCAGTTCGCTCAAGTTTCTCCCACTTAGGAATGCCACCAGAGCCACCTTGCCCCATAGTATGGTGATACTTCTTGTTAGCAAAGATTCAGCTTATTCTTGCGTACATTTCCTTAGCTTTTTCGATGTCTTGTATTCCACAAACTCAGCCCGTAATGGTTTTATCTTCTCAAACCGAGTCTTCTTGAAATCGAGTCTTCTCTTTCACGACATAGTCAAGGTGCAATCTTTTCTTCCGCTTGGAAAACACTGGGCCATCTTCTTCAAAGCCCACTCCCGACCTTAGCCTCCATGGCTCTCCCATGTTGTGGCGCCCTCAATCGGATCCTCCGCATTTGGATCCAGCTCTATCTTCGTAGTTTGAAATTAACCATGAGCCTCTTCCACAAGAAATCTTTGGCGTTAGGGACAAATAAACATGTTCCTCTTCATCCGCATTAGCAGGCCTATTCCAATTTCTAATGGTGATCGGATTAAGTCCCTAACGACATTACTCGCATTGTGCCACAAATTTGGTTGCGACAACTTCGGAGCGGTCGATTCGCCATCTACAACATATCTTCGATCCTGAACCTCTCATGGTCTTCCAACTTTTGGTTGGGCCTCGTACTCATTTCAGAGATTCCTTCGATCCGAGGGCTAAAAGAAGAAAGATCGTTACATTATTTCTATATAGATAGCAGATGATTAATTAATGAATTGATTTATATTACATGCACCTCGCCGAAGCGGTCGCTTCTCGGTTACACAAGGCATCGCTTTCCTCATGAAGGCAACACCTTCAACCTCAAACAAGTTGTCTACTCCTAAAAAGAGGATCACCTCACCGAGTTGTTCGTAAACGTTGATACGCCTAAATTATCTTCCCACGGATCACACCTTGGATCAACTCTTCCTTTTCTTCGCCTCTCGACGTGGATCCATATTTTCGCATAGGTGGAAAACGAATAAGTCAAAGCGCTAAAGGAGAAAGTTAAGGAGAAACCCCGATATATACATACACAATAATAAAATGAAGAGAAACCCTAAACCTAGCTACAAAAGGAAACCGTAGTAGATAGGTAACTCTAGCTAAAATCAACGGTTATCAATATTCCGGAGTTCAGGGTGTAACCTAGTTCGAGAAACCTCCGATGCATATGAGAGGGAACCCACATGCACCTAAGGGTATTAATGATTCCTTATCTAACCACAAAGGATCGGCAATGTGAATCGGTCCGGGCTACCCACATTGATGACCAGTCAAGACCAATAATACCAAACTAATTAATAAACCTAATAATACCTAACTAATAATAAACCTAATAATCAAAACACCAAAAGAAAGGAAACAATCAACACATGGCATCGATGCAATGCTCAAGCAAGTACGATGATATGACAAGTTAATTTGCATTGGAATGTAACCCTAAGACATGCTCGACGATTTAATCGGGTTCCGACGGTGAAAACCCTAACTCGGGAAACTCCTAACATATGAGAGGGTGCATTTGTTCTTCTAATTATACTTGTCATTTAAATTGTTGAACAATGCATGATTATAGGATAAATAGATAGGTTTCATTTTTGAACAATTTGATATATTATTTGTATTTTTCGACTTATAAATAAAAAGATATTGAATTTACAAGTTTATATCAATTCGGAATTATTAAATCATTTAAAATTGAATTATCGTGTCAATATGACATCAGCAAAGGTTGGGTTTTTTACCAAGACAGAACCTAGCCATCACATCGAGTGCCGGGCCCTATGCCACATCGCAAGCCACCGTGGTGGTCAAAGGTCACGGGCCCGGCCACGCCGTGACGCCGGTGACATCATCTCGCGGCCACCGTGGGTGCTCACCGGGACTGTGGCGGCTACAACAAGCAAGCGGCAAACGGAGGCACTGGGAGGTGCAGAGGCTCACCGCGTTAGAGAGGCGGCGCTCCTTCTGGTCACGAGCGTCGCCTCCGTCGAGCTCGGCAAGGCGTCGAGTTATAACCAAACAACTAAATCATCTAACAACGAAATCATCTAACAACTAAATAATCATCTACACATACACCTAAAATAATCATCAACTAAATCATCTACATCATCTAAATACACCTAAATCATCTACATCATCTAACACCTATATCATCTAACAACTAAATCATCTAACAAATAAATCATCTAACAACTAATACACCTAAAATAATCATCACCTAAATCAACTAAAAAACTAAAAAAGGGGAGCCTCGGCACGCAGTGCGGCGGGCGACGGGAAGTGCGGCACTATGGCGATCGGGGAGGAGAGGGAGAGGCGGGTGGCGACTGGTACCGGCCAGCTGCACGTGGAGGATGGAGGCGCCTTGCTGCTGACGGAGGACTGAGGCCACTGCACGGAGGACGGAGGCAGCATGGCGATGGACGGAGATGAAGGTGGAGGCGGCGGTCTTGTGGCGACACGGGCGCTGAGGATGGGGCAGCCGTCCGGGATCGGGCGGCGCCTCTATGCGTCGGGTTGCAGAGAATGGAGAAGGGAAGAAGAAGAAGAGGCGTGTGATTATAAAGGAAGGACCTTTAGTCCCTGGTGGCTCCAACCGGACTAAAGTCATACGTCCTGCTGGAGCCACCAACCGGACCTATACTCAAAATTTTCAAGACCCAAGCGTTGGCATGAGGGTCTTTAGTCCGTTGGTGGCTCCAACCGGGACATATTCTGCTTTCAAAAAAATTGTGTTTTCTCTCCGCCTTTATTTTTTATTTTGGGTTTAAATTTGTATTGTTTTTAAATGATAATTAATTTGGAATTTAGAAAACTTTAAACATAAAAGTGTTTGATTTGAATAAATAATTCAAAACCATTTTCATTTTAAAAATAATTAATGTAACCATTTAAAATATGAACCATTTACAATTAAAAATGAATTAACTTTTATTTTTTTAATATCAATTTGGAATTTAGAAAAACTTTAAACATAAAAAGTGTTTGGATTTGAATAAATAATTTAAAACCATTTTCTGTTTTAAAAAACAATTAATGTAACCATTTAAAATATGAACCATTTACAATTAAAAATGAATTAACTTTTATTTTTTTAATATCAATTTGGAATTTAGAAAAACTTTAAACATAAAAAGTGTTTGGATTTGAATAAATAATTCAAAACCATTTTCTGCTTTTAAAAACAATTAATGTAACCATTTAAAATATGAACCATTTACAATTAAAATGAATTAAATTATATTTTTTAATATCAATTTGGAATTTAGAAAACTTTAAACATAAGAAGTGTATGGATTTGAATAAATAATCCAAAACCATTTTCTATTTCTAGAAAATAATTAATGTAACCTTTTAAAATGAATTAACTTATATTTTTAAATATTAATTTGGAATTTAGAAAACTTTAAACATAAGAAGTGTATGGATTTGAATAAATAATCCAAAACCATTTTCTATTTCTAAAAATAATTAATGTAACCTTTTAAAGTTAATTAACTTATATTTTGAATATTAAGTTGGAATTTAGAAAAACTTTAAACATAAGAAGTGTATGGATTTGAATAAATAATTCAAAAACATTTTTGTTTTAAAAATAATTAATGTAACCATTTAAAATATGAACCATTTACAATTAAAAATGAATTAACTTATATTTTTTAATATCAATTTGGAATTTAGAAAACTATAAACATAAGAAGTGATAGGGACGGCCATTGTTCGGATTTTTCCTTTCAAACATGATCAATATACCAAGTCCGGTATTTTTCCTTTCAACTATGTAACATAATATGACACCACCAAGGATTTTCATTGTTCGGATTTTTTTGAATTTATTATGCCCGCTTTGAATTATTTGAATTTCTAACTATGGTCGAACCGGTGTGCATGAAGATAGGGACGGGCATTGTTAGAACTTGCATTGGATCTCTGAAGAAACCACATATTGAGTCTAAAATGATTTTTTCAAAAATCACGGCGATAGATCATGTACTGTAGTACAAACCGGACCCACTTCCGCCGATTCACAGACATTTGTCCTTTTACCCGGGATGGACGAAAAGGTTTGAGATGCACCGTTGGGATATAGTCCATGTAAGGTGGTCTAGTATTTTAGGAAAATAGGACGGTAGCATTCAAACGGCATTTTGGTGGTTACTTCACAAACGACCTGCTTTTTGCTTCGGAAAATGGAAAAGGGCTTTTCCGCGACAAAAAGGAAAACTTCCTCCTGCAACATTGTTCTCCATACCAATGTCCACAGACATGCATAATATGGGCACAACATCACAAACTATGCCGTGATTCAAGACATAACATCGGTCATTTGGACCGAAAGCCATGAAACCTCGAACATGATAGGTCATTTTGTGAAGGTTTTTCAAACATGATCAATATACCAAGTCTGGTATTTTTCCTTTCAACTATGTAACATAATATGACACCACGCGAAGGATTTTCATTGTTCGGATTTTTTTTGAATTTATTATGCCCGTTTTGACTTATTTGAATTTCTAAATATGGTCGAACCGTGTGCATGAAGATAGGGGACGGGCATTGTTAGAACTTGCATTGGATCTCAAGAAACCACATATTGAGTCTAAAATGATTTTTCAAAAATCACGGCGGTAGATCATGTACCTGTAGTACAACCGGACCCACTTCCTGCCGATTCGGCAGACATTTGTCATTTTTACCCGGGATGGACGAAAAGGTTTAAGATGCACCGATTGGGATATAGTCCATGTAAGGTGGTCTAGTATTTTAGGAAAATAGGACGGTAGCATTCTGAAACGGCATTTTGGTGGTTACTTCACAAAACGACCCGCTTTTTGCTTCGGAAAATGGAAAAGGGCTTTTCCGATGCGACAAAGGAAAACTTCCTCCTGCAACATTGTTCTCCATACCAATGTCCACACACATGCATCATATGGGCACAACATCACAAACTATGCCGTGATTCAGCACATAACATCGGTCATTTGGACCGAAAGCCATGAAACCTCGAACATGATAGGTCATTTTGTTAAGGTTTTTCGAAACATGATCAATATACCAAGTCCGGTATTTTTCCTTTCAACTATGTAACATAATATGACACCACGCCAAGGATTTTCATTGTTCGGATTTTTTTGAATTTATTATGCCTGCTTTGAATTATTTGAATTTCTAACTATGGTCGAACGTGTGCATGAAGATAGGGGATGGGCATTGTTAGAACTTGCATTGGATCTATGAAGAAACCACATATTGCGAGTCTAAAAATGATTTTTCAAAAATCACAGGCGGTAGATCATGTACTGTAGTACAAACCGGACCACTTCCCGATTCTAGACATTTGTCCTTTTACCCGGGATGGACGAAAAGGTTTGAGATGCACCGTTGGGATATAGTCCATGTAAGGTGGTCTAGTATTTTAGGAAAATAGGACGGTAGCATTCTCAAACGGCATTTTGGTGGTTACTTCACAACGACCCGCTTTTGCGCCGAAAATGGAAAAGGGCTTTTCCGATGCGACAAAAGGAAAACTTCCTCTGCAACATTGTTCTCCATACCAATGTCCACACACATGAATAATATGGGCACAACATCACAAACTATGCCGTGATTCAAGACATAACATCGGTCATTTGGACCGAAAGCCATGAAACCTCGAACATGATAGGTAATTTTGTGAAGTTTTTTCAAACATGATCAATATACCAAGTATGGTATTTTTCTTTCAACTATGTAACATAATATGACACCACGCCAAGGATTTTCATTGTTCGATTTTTTGAATTTATTATGCCCGTTTGAATTATTTGAATTTCTAACTATGGTCGAACCGGTGTGCATGAAGATAGGGGACGAGCATTGTTAGAACTTGCATTGGATCTCTGAAGAAACCACATATTGCGAGTCTAAAAATGATTTTTTCAAAAAATCACGGGCGATAGATCATGTACCTGTAGTACAAACCGGACCCACTTCACGATTCGGCAGACATTTGTCCTTTTTACCAGGGATGGACGAAAAGGTTTGAGATGTACCGGTTGGGATATAGTACATGTAAGGTGGTCTAGTATTTTAGGAAAATAGGACGGTAGCATTCTGAAACGGCATTTTGGTGGTTACTTCACAAAACGACCCGTTTTTGCTTCGGAAAATGGAAAAGGGATTTTCCGTGCGATAAAAGGAAAACTTCCTCGCAACATTGTTCTACATACCAATGTCCACACACACATGATCATTGTTCACACATTTAGTCCCGGATGTAGTCACAAACCGGGACTAAAGGGATTGGCAGAGCGGGCGACAACACTAATAATAGGGGTGAGTGTCGACATTATGTCGTATGGCTTGTACCTTGTCCCGGATGGTGTCACCAACCGACTATAGATGAATTTAGTCGGTTGGAGACACCAACCGGGACTAAAGATGAGTCAAGACTAATAATAGGGGTGAGTGTCGACATTATGTCGTGAGTGTCGACATTATGCCGAGCTGCTTGTACTATAAATATGCATCCTTGTGAGTCCGGTCCTCCACCAGTTTGAGGCATCTCCAAGATGGTTTTAGAGAGGGGACACCACTATGGCGATTCCAGGAGATGCCGACGGAGCCCAGCCCTCCGGCATCTCCGAGAAACTGGTCATAGAGGCACTCCCTAATATGTGAAATTAGTTAGCTCCCAGGCATATTGATCTAGTTAGAGAAGTTACAAGCTGCATGATGGTTTTCGAGAGCAGGGACACCATCAAGGCCTGTCGAGGAGATGCCGACGGAGCCCAGTCCTCCGGCATCTCCGAGAAACTGGTCATAGAGGCACTCCTAATATGTGAAATTAGTTAGCTCAGGAGTATTGATCTAGTTAGTGAAGTTACAAGCTGCAAGATGGTTTTCGAGAGCAGGACACCACTGCGGCCAGTTGAGGAGATGCCGACGAGCGGAGCCAGTCCTCCGGCATCTCCGAGAACTGGTCATAGAGGCACTCCTAATATGTGAAATTAGTTAGCCCGAGGCGTATTGATCTAGTTAGTGAAGTTACAAGCGCAAGATGGTTTTCGAGAGCAGGACACCATCAAGGCCAGTTTGGGAGATGCCGACGGAGCCTGGCCTCCGGCATCTCCGAGAAATCGTCATAGAGGCACTCCCTAATATGTGAAATTAGTTAGCTGAGGCGTATTGATCTAGTTAGTGAAGTTACAAGCTGCAAGATGGTTTTCGAGCAGGACACCATGCGGCCAGTTTCGTGGAGATGCCGACGCCCGGGCCCCTCCGGCATCTCCGAGAAACTGGTCATAGAGGCACTCCCGGTCCAGCCACAAAATGGGACTAACACTCAAGACATTTATTAATATTAAAAACTGAGACTACAAAACCGGGACTAAAGGCCACAAACCGCGAAAGATATCCTTCGGTCAAGCCACAAACCGCAAAAGACATGAACTAGAGTTACATAATATGAGCATGAACTTCTTGGCATATGTCATTCCTTATGACCGCTTCAGACGTAACCATGGAGCATCTTCTTTACTTAACGAATGCTTGGCCGCTTTTCACCGTGAAGGGCGGAATTTCATCAAACTTATTATAATCTTGACATGTCCATCTTGCCCTCGATTCCCACGATGTTTCTTTTCCCCGAAAGAACTATGTGACGCTTTGGATCATCATATGATGTATTCGTTTGCATATTTTTTCTTTTTTCGGTCCGAGGACATGTCCTTCACATAGAAAACCCGAGACACATCATTGGCTAGGACGAATGGTTCATCTCTATAACCAAGATTGTTGAGATCCACCGTTGTCATTCCGCATAACCGGTCTATCTTTACCCTTCCCCATTCAGTTGACCCATTTGCAAAAAACAAAGGGACCTTAAAAGAGACTCCATAGTCTAGTTCCCATATCTCCTCTATGTAACCATAATATGTGTCCTTTTGTCCATTCTCGTCTATTGCATCAAAGCGGACACCACTATTTTGGTTGGTGCTCTTTTATCTTGGGCGATCGTGTAGAATGTATTCCCATTTATTTCGTGCCCTTGGAAATTCAATACGAGAAGATGGTGACGTGCCAACAAGTATAGCTGATCTCCAACGGTGGTGTCATTCAAGAGATGTGTCCGCATCCAACCACCGCAGACTTCATGTGTTCATCTGTAATCCATGATTCAGATTCCCGGGTTTTTGAGCGCATAATATTCTTGTGTTCCTCCATACGGAGCTGCCAAGGTGGAATTATGTAGAACTGTAGTGTGCTTTAGTGAAAGAATCTGTCCCTACATATCATTGCTTTCTTTCCCAATGCCTTTTCCACTTAGTCTTCCCTCATGCCGCGAGTCGAAACACCAATCGCTTAAGGTCGAATAAAGTCAACACAAAACTCAATGACCTCCTCTGCTCCATATCCCTTGGAGATGCTTCCTTACAGTCTAGCAGTTATGAACATATTTCTTTAAGACTCCCATGAACCTCTCAAAGGGGAACATATTGTGCAGAAATACGGACCGAGAATGGCAATCTCTTCCACTAGATGAACCAGGAGATGCGTCATAATATTGAAGAAGGATGGTGGGAACACCAATTCAAAACTAACAAGACATTGTACCACATCCTTCAGAACCTTGGCAGAATATCTGGATTGATTACCTTCGAGATATTTGCATTGAGGAATGCACGAGCTTCACAATGGGTACTCGAACATTTTCCGGTAGAAGCCCCTCAATGCAATCGGAAGCAATCGCGTCATAATCACGTGATGATCATGAGACTTCAGGTTTTGAAACTTTTTCTCCATATTTATTATCCCTTTATATTAGATGAGAAGCCCGACGGCACCTTGATACCGTAAAGGACTTCAAAAGATTTCCTTCGCTTTGGTAAGAGCATAGCCGCACGACTTAAGTGACGCCTTTATCCGCCTTGTTATCTGTATGCATGTTCTTTGGGTCTTTCATAATTTGTTGGTCCTCCGTGCTTCGTGTGTATCTTTTGTCTTCCCATACACGCCTAGGAATCCTAGCAGGTTCACACGAGATTCTTCGTCACGTGCATCACGTCGATTAAAGAGCGGACACGCAGGACTTTCCAATATGGCAGCTCCCAAAATATAGATTTCTTCTTCCACATGGGTGCGTGTCCTGTAGAGCGATGTCGTTCGAACCGATTGACCACGGGACCCTTTCCAAAGATTACTTCTATGTCCTTGACCATACCAAATACATCATCACCACCGGGAGTTCGGCTTCTTCCGTGATCTGCCTCACCTTTGAAATGCTTGCCTTTCTTTCTTACGGATGATTGGTCGGAAGAAATCGATTCGCTAGGTACACAACCTTCTTGCATTTATGCAAATATGTACCTTCGGTCTTATCTAAACAGGGTGCATGCCTTATATCCTTTGTTTGTCGTCACGAAGGTTACTAAGAGCAGCCAATCATTGATGGTTACGAATAACAACCCTCAGATTAAATGGCTCTGCTTTGTTCTCATCCCACGACGTACACCTGGTTTGCCCCACAACCGTAAGAGTTCTTCAACTAATGGCCTAAGGTACACATCAATGTCGTTGCCGGTTGCTTCGGGCCTTGGATGAGCACTTGGCATCATAATGAACTTACGCTTCATGCACAACCAAGGAGGCAGGTTGTAGATACATAGAGTCACGGGCCAGGTCTTTGGATCAGCTCTGCTCCCAAAAGGATTCATGCCATCCGCATTTTAGACCAAACCATAAGTTCCTTGCGTCACCGCAAAGTCCGGAAAGTCTCTCTCGATTTTTCTCCACTGTGACCCATCGCCAGCTAGGTGTCTCAACTCCCGCCTTTCTTACGGTCTTCTTTGTGCCATCGCAACAACCCGGCATGCTCTTTGTTTCGAACATGCGTTTCAACCTTGGTATTATAGGAGCATACCACATAACCTTAGCAGAACCCTCTTCCGAGGGGCTCCCTCAACATCACTGTGGTCATCTCGTCGATCTTATACCGCAACGCTGCATACCGGGCATTTATCTAAATTCTCATACTCCTTACCGCGTAGAGGATGCGATCATTAATGCATGCATGTATCTTTTGCACATCTAATCCCGAGGATGAGAGTCTTCTTTGCTTCAGAGGTACTCTCGGGAAGTTCGTTATGTTTTGGAAACTTCTTCATTATTTTCAGATCTTTTCAAATGAGGAGTCGTTAGACCACACTCGCCTTCCATCGCAACAATTCCAAAGTGGTACCGAGCTTTGTGCCGCCATCTTCACAATTTGGGTACAACAATTTCTTGTGATCTTCTAACATGCCCTCTAACTTCAACTTCTCATTTTCTGCTTTCACGCCTCGCTTTGCATCGAAATGACCCTACCAAGTTCATCACCGCTCATCCGATGCCCGTTCTTCACCTTTTTCCTCTCCATTGTCTTCCATAGCAAGATCACCGTATTCAGGAAACATATGATGATAGTTGTTATCATCATCTTCTTCTTCACCATCTTCCATCATAACCCCTCTTTCCCGTGCTTGGTCCAGAATTATAGTTGGGCATGAAACCTTTCATAATCAGGTGGCCGAATGATTTTCGAGGAAGAGTACTCCTTGTTGTTCCGATATTGAACACATGGACAACGTATAAATCCATTCTCTTTGTTTGCCAGAGCCACATCGATAAATTTATCCACGCCTTTGATATACCCGGCTACCCGCCGTCACCGTACATCCATTCCCGACCGTTCATGCTCGCATCATATAAGTAAGTTTATCAAAAACAGGACATCGTAAATAGTGAAATAACCAATTCACACCGACACATGAATTGTATCAATGACCTAGAAAAGATAGGATTGCTAACCTCGATCGAGGGAAATAAAGAGGAGAAAGCTCAAGTGCGTCGGACACCTTCTATATTTTTGTTCTATGAGAAATTCAACTGGATTTTTCACTCAAACATTTCAACAAACACCTTCAATGCATGCATGAGAAAAACTAGCACACACCCTCACACCTTACACCATTGAAAAACAGAGTGGAGGCAGAGGGGGTCATGCATTTATAGAGGGCAAGGGTCTTTAGTCGGTTGGAAAGAATCGGGACTAAAGGTGCGTACACCACGTGGTGTGGCCAAACCTTTAGTCTGGTTGGTGGCTCCAACCGGACGCATGCCTACCAACCGGGACCCATTGCCCTCGGCCCGGCTCCAACCGGACGCGTTAAGATTAGTCCCGGTTGGTGGCGCAACCGGGACTAATGCTCCCAGGGGTGGCGAACGGATGTCACTTTTTCCTCTAGTGATAGCTAGCTTCTTGGGAGGGTAGGAGAGTTTGTTGTGTCTGAAAGATGGCCATGGGTGGCCAGTTAAAAAGGTGCAGCATTGGATGCCGACGCGGAGGTCAAAACGACAACATTGAAGTGTCGCGGCAAGAGGAAAGGCGTCGGGCGACGGCGCGGCCAACCTTTGGAACAGCCTTCCATTGATGGCTAGTAGAAGAAAGCCGTTGGGTCGCTGGCAAGCGGACCCGCGGGAGGACACGGGAGGACGCGCGCTGTCTGGCCGACGCAACCGTTGCCTAAATTTGATGCACGGATAGATCGAGCCGAACGCATCGGTCCGAATGGATCGCGCCGTTTGAGAACCGTGCACATCTCACACATCCGCGCGGACATGTTTGGACGCGCGGAAACGGATTGGATCGATCCGGTTAAATACGCACGTCCGCGCGGAAACGGGTTGGGTCGATCCGGTTAATACGCCCTAAGAGCAGTGTTGGATTTTAATTTCTTTCGGTCGTAAGCTTCAGGTATTAGTACTAACTTCAGAACTGTCTCGTCAGCTTGATCTGCAACAAGCTGCTAATTACTGGATGCGTCATATTACCACTTCAAATACTAGTAGTCATCATATTATCAAATTGTATTAATCGCGAATCCCTAGCACTCATCATACTAGTATTTACGACCAAGACAGGCAGAGAGGCATGTTCTGCATCATCGGTTCTCGTAAAGATGTTTGCACAGTACGCTCCAAGTAATATGATACGCCTATTGCTCCATGTCGCTGCAGGGATCGTCGATCGGAAGTCAGAAGAGAAGATTACAAGGCAGTAAAAACAACACAAATGGCAGGCTCACCCACGGAGTCCCGCGGTACCATTGGCTTTTTCTTATTTGACCGATCTGCCTTAGCTTCCCCAAACTCGAGGCACTGTCTGAGACAGGCAGTCAGCGAGTACTACACAGGTTTCGAGGGTAATGCAATGCTGGTCCGAACGGGAATCGTCGGCACGTTCCTCCTGGTCTCTTCGTTAAGATCACCAAGGCAAGGTTAAGTGCTGGTGCTACCGTCCAAGGAGGCAGATGACGAGATGGGACTTTTACTTTTGGCTGTTCCGTTTGGGCTCTCTAGCTTATTAGTGTGCCGTGACTTGATCAAGGTGCTTAATCAACATTTGAATATTGCACTACTATCAAATGAATATCTAGGTAAGATAAAGATAGACAAGTTTGTGCGCCAACTATCGAGGGACATTCACCAAAGCATTGCACGGGGCATTCAAATCCATAGCAGCGGGAAGATCTATCATCATCATCGAGCATCATCGCAAATCAAGGCAGTCCTAGCTGGCTAGGTCCTCCGGGTCGTCATCTTTTATGTATCCGGCCTGCAGCAAACTGCACTTGGTCGGCTCGCAGACTCCACAGTTCACACATGTATGCACGGTGATTGAAGGCGTGCATGGGTCAGCTTAGCTGCATTGCAGCATTAGACACGGGGAATATGTGTGTATGCAGGGATCAAGATGCACGCAACTACATAGTACTGGTATATGTGAGCCACAGTGCGACATGGACTTGCATATGAAGTCGTATTACTATATTTTTCCTTTACAATGATTCCGATCGGTGGAAGAGAAGAAGACTAGCTAGGGACATGACTCCGTACGTGTCGGCGCAATCCGTGCCGGGACACCGCCTCCCTCGTACACGCACCGGTCGTACGCAACATGACCATTTCTATATACCCACCACGCTCTTGCTTCTTGGGTTCTAGATATTTGGCGCTTTGTAGATTGCTCACCACATATACCATGTGGTCTTGCTTCTTGGGTTCTACCATTGCCTCACGTTTCACTCTCTCGTCTTGGTTAATTAATCCATTGGAAAGTACTAGTAGTATACTCCCGGGGACAGAAGCAAGGTACTCCCGATGAAGCGTTCATTTTCATGGCACTTTGGAGCAGATGCACTGCCTTTTCTTTTGGTTTTTGTCATTCAGCGATTGGAGCAGTGCTAACGTTCAGCCGAGAAGCGCGACGACAAGACTGATGTGTGGCTGGACGCAAGACGTACGCACGAGGGCCGAACTGAGACACGAGGCCGGCCGGCACGAGACGCAGGAACACGAGGTCTGGCGACCACGCCTCCACCGGCGCGTGATACCGTGATGTCACCGACATCGCTGGAATTGGGCCAAAGTCACTTCATTTTTGCTTTACCAGTGGATTTGATTTTACCGATATAATAATAATCGTCAGAATCATTACAATCAGAAGCAGCAACTATCGCTAACGATGGCAGCCATATTTCGGAAGAGAGTAACTTGAAAGCAAACCAACAAACATGCAAACGGATCGGATCATAGTAGATCCGCCGGACAAACAACTCCACACATTGGCACTAGATGCACCACTAGAGCGAGGATGGAGCAGGAGGATCTTATGACTTCAGCATGTAGCCATCGTCTTAACGTCCTAAAAAGACACTAAAAAGAGGCTAAAGAAATAACAAAAAATCTCCAAGCCAACAAGAGGTCGTGAACCGCTATATCTCCAAGTCCACACGGCCACCGAAGACGGAGCGGACCGACGACTTCATCAGCGAGACGGATGGAATCCTAGACGGGTTTTTAGCTAACTCCCGATCGCCTCTCTCGTGGCAGCTACGTTGGCTTTAGGGTGTTTGTTTTTTATTCATATACTCCTTACATCTTCAGAAAAGTTCATTACTTGGTTCAACACATATTTTCTTGAAAGTCATTAGCTTGTCTTTCGAACCGTGAGTCATTTTTTCAAGATATTTTATTCAAAACATGAACCCTTTTTCTTAACATTTGTGATCATATTTTTGAAGTGGACTATCTTTTTTGTTACTAGTAAACGTGTTTGTGCAACCCACATCTCTCAAATTATAACTTGTATTTTTAAATCCTATTGTCTTTTAAAATCCGCAGATTTATGTTGCTTTCGCCATCTTAGTAGTGTTGACTTTTCACACCCTTGTCATTCATTTCCGAGTCAATTAAAATTACAGATATTGTTCAAAACCATGTCATGTGAATATGACAAAGTTATTTTCTGTAACATTGAATATGTATCTTGATATCGAGCAAAATACATGTTAAAAATATTGCACACAATATCTCTCATTTAATACTCTATAAAAGAATTGTGAAATAATACTCCATACTTCGTTTGCATTTAAGATTTCTATTTTGTCCATACAAGTTTCGAACTGAAAAACACAAGTTCAGTTCAGTGAATTTGCTTTAGGATTTTAATTAGACGGATTGTTAGAGTTGCTCCCGCACACGGGGTCTAGTAGTAGCATCATTGGCTTTTCTTATTTGACAGGTATGCCTAGCTTCGTCGAACTCGAGGCACTTATTGCACAGGTTTCGCGGTTAATGCATTGCGTCGGTACGTTCCTAGTCTCTTCCTTAAGACCACCAAGGCGAGGTTAAGTGATGATGCTATATTGTCCAAGGCAGCAAATGACGAGATGGGACTTTTACTCTTGGATGTTCTATTTGGAAGGTCTAACTCGTTATACCGTGACTTGATCAAGGGGATTAACTAATATATTTTGAGACGGAGGTAGTACAATACCACACATCCTACACTATAGAAATGAATCTCTAGGTAAGATAGACAAGTGTGTGTTAACTATCGAGGGACTATGAAGTCATCAGATCTCTGACAGCCATCCACTAAAGCATCGCACCCCGGGTTTTCAAATTCGTAGAGCGGGAACATCTATCATCGAGCATCACCGCAAATTAAGCCTGTCCTAAATCTCTCGTCGGTCTTCCAGGTCGTCATCTTTTATGTATCCGGCATGACTCCACACATGTATGCACGGTGATCGACGGCTTGCATTGCATGGATCTGCTGCATATGCAGCATTAGACACGCGGAATATGTGTATGCAGGGATCAAGATGCACACAACTATTCGCTCCGTTTTAAAATATAAGATGTTTTAGCTTTGTGAAGCAAATGTATCTAGAATTTTTTTAGTATATAGGTTCAATCAAGTTTAAAGTGAATTTATACACTAAAAGAAGTCTAGATATATTTTCTTTACAAACCTAAAACATCTTATATTTTGAAAACGGAGGGAGTACATAGTACTAGTACATGTGTGGCACATAAATTTGAGTTTGAAGTCGTATTAATAGAAGTCCCTCCGATTTATGTTAACTGTCGCTGAATCAAAACAAAGAGAGTAGTATAATTCAGTGATAGTTAATATGGATCAAAGCTACTTCAACACTGGCCATGGCCCCCCTTTATGGAGGCCAAATTAGGCCATGGCCCCGCAACACTGGTGCAATGTTTTTAATTAGTAGTATTGTTAAGACTAAGTTATTAATAAAGATTAAGAATAATTATGACTATTAAGTGGTTTAATCAGCATCTTGATCCCTCATTGATTTTTCTCCGAGGTTCGCCGTTGCCTAGGTCGCCGGTCGACCGGCGCCATTAATGAGCGTCCAGAACATCTGCCACGGCCTCCACGCCGGGACACCGCCTCCCTCCTAGGTACGCGCACCGGTCGTACGAGTACTCCGCAACATGAGCATTTCTGTATACCGTACTCTTGCTTCTTGCGTCTCGGGGAGTGTAGATTCACCAATAGTTGTGGTCTTGTCTTGTTTCACTCTCCCACTAGCTTAATTAATCCGTTGGAAGCCCGGGCTACCAGTAGTTGACAGTGCCAGTCCAGGACAGAAGCTAGATACTCCTGGAGGTTTTTTTTTTTGGTTTTTGTCATGCAGTGATTGGAGCTGGGCTAGCGTTCCGCCATGAAGCGCGAGGACGAGACGGGTTTTGTGGCTGGACGCGGGTGGCGTGGCAAGAGTGCGCTGCGAGTCTGCAACGATGCGTTGCGCGTTGCCATGAGAACTGTACTCCGCGGGCGCGTGATACCGTGATATCACCGGTATCGCTGGAATTGAATCAAAGCTACATCAATTTTTTTTGTCTTCATGGGTGGACTTGTTTTTGTTTTTTATTCATATATATACATTCGTTAGTGCCCCTTACCGTCTACGATCAGAAAACTTCTCGTGTATGGCCGGCTGTTTCCCGCCTTTACCATGGTCTACAAAGACGCAGCCGACGTGACAGAGACAACAAGTCCAAGCAAGACCAAACACCACCGAAAAAGCGCCAACCACCGACAACCATGTCTCGCCACAAGATCACCAACTAGACCAGGATCAGAGAGATGTGGCACATATGCTTCCCAGAGGCCGACGTCGAAGTTGTCGAGATTTAGGCCACATTGTTGGCTCAGCGCATGGCCGAGGCGGTGGCCTTCGAGGCTGAAGGCCATGTGGCAAAGATGCGACGCTGGAGCAGGTGGTGGAGGCGGCTTCAAAGTTGGTCGCGCCAATGGGCGGTGTGCGGGATTCACCACATCACCGCCAAGGAGGCGGTGGCCATGAAGGCCGCATCAGCGGACCTCCGCGAGATCCTCCACAAGGAGGGCATGACCATCCTGGAGGAGGTGGCCAGGGAGGCCGCCAATCTCATCATGCGCGAGCTTTACCGTGCCGCCGCCGCGCGCAGGGAGGCAAAGAAGCGCAAGCATGCCGCTGACACGACGACAGAGGAGGAGCGTGTGGCCACGGCCGCCGAGGTGGCGGCCGCATGGGCTATCATCGACGAGGACGAGACAAAGGTGGAGGAGGACGATGAGGAGGAGGAGGCGAAGGCGGGGAAGGAAGAGGAGGGGGAGGAGGCAATCGCCGCTGCCCTGCAGATCACGACGGCGCTAGGCCTCGGCCCCAACGGGGCTCCGGTGAGGGTGACCCTGACAGAGAGGTCGCAGCACAGGGAGGAAGAACGCGCCTGCCGGGCAAAGGCCGTGGTAGCGAGGGTGGCGACGGAGCTAGAGGCGGAGGAGGCGACTCGGGACGACCGAAAGGCGAGGGACCACTGGGCAGACGAGTTGGAGAGGGCCCTGGTCAACCTGGCAGCGGCGGACCGCCATAAGGTGGTGCGTAATATGGTGGATCGTGGCCGAGCGCGCGACCGTTACCACGAACACCTCCTGCAGCACGCCATCTGGGCAGCAAGGGAAGCGATCGATGGGGCCAGCGGCGACAACAATGGCGGTTGTGGCAAGACGACGAGTAGCCATAGGGACGGCCTCCTCCAGCAGTAGTAGTAATGGGTAGGGCCTAATGTAATGTAAAACAAGTTTAAGTACTAATGTTTCACTTACATATTGGCCCAAACGGCTTCCTGACGGACACCCGCTGAAAGAACACAGATGCCGCCTAGAAGGGGGTGAATAGGTGGTTTAAAACTTTTACGAGATGGGCTGGACAAATGCGGAATAAAACTAACATTTACTTTGCCAAACACAAAACCTATATATACTATAGCTCACCTATGTGCACCAACAACTTATGCTAAGCAAGACAAGCAACAAGATGATAACAAAATAGATTACTTCAAACACGAAGGCTATCACAATGTAAAGTACAAAAGTAGAGGGCTCATGTTTACAGATAACCGAGACACGCGGAAAATACTATGTTTTACCGAGTTCCTCCCTACAAGGGAGTACGAGTTGTTGGACGGGTAAGCGGTACTAAGACCACCAGCTCCACAAGAGGCTTCACCCTGTTCTCCCGAGCACCCGTCGCACGACAAGCACCCGATCCACTATACGACACTTGAGGGATGTCACCAAACCCGTACAAGATTAGGGCAATCTCTATAACTTAATTGGAGGCTTCGAATAATCACCACCAAGGCCACTTCACAATATAAGGTTCCAAGAACCACGGAGTAACAAGCTTCTTGATTTCACCAACCAAATCATTCGAGGAGAACTCAAACCTTTTGATTCACCTAATACAATGGCAAGTCCTTCATTCCTAAATTCTACCAAAGCTACAAAATCTGTTGGGGGAATAAGAGAGAAAGAACAAAATAGGAAATCCACAAAAGACTCCAAGATCTAGATCCAATGGGTTCCCCTCACTTAGAAGAGAGAGATTGATTGGTGCAAATGTAGATCTAGATCTCCTCTCTCTTTTCACTCAAGAAGATACAAGAATCATTGGAGGGATTGGGAGATATAAAACTTGGGAAGGTAAACAATGGAGGGGAAAACTTGCAAGGAGAGTTAGGGAACCATTGGGAAAGAAGGCCCCTTAAATAGGTCCCCCCAAAATCCAACTATTGATAGTCCAAACACGCGATTTCTGGTACTACCGGACTTTCCCGGTACTACCGGACATTTCCTGGGGTTCCTGGGTCACCCAACGCACTTTTAACAGGAAATCTCGGTACTACCGAACTTTTTCCCGGTACTACTGGATTTTCGAAACACCCGGACACTCGGTACAAAAACGGCAATAACTTTTGCATCTGAACTCTGATTTCGATGATCTTTTCTCGTTTTGAAGAGCGCAACAAGCTTTACAAAATCATGCAAAGAAACATCATTGTCCAAGCATGGTTTGACCTCTCTAAAAGAGATGAACTGGTAAGACCTCCAAAACGCAAAACGCAATAGCTTGACCTTGCAAACTCCGATTAGGTTGAAACCAATTTTGTTGGAATGATAAAAAAAAAGTAGAATCCAACAAAAATTGAAATATTGAATACCACCAAGGGCTAAAATATCAAGTATATATATGTGAGATATCCCCAAGGTGTGGTGCCATAAAACACGCAAGATAAAAAACGCAATAAGATATACAAGGGAAATCTGTTTTTGATGAACTAGAGCTTGTTATGAAGATTACCACAAGCTCTACAACCTCACTTGGATAAGATCCAAATAACAACCAAGAAACATAATGCTAAGTATGTAAAGGTTTGAACTCTCTACGGAAGATACGATCGAGTTACTCACTCGAGATCCCCTTTTGATAGTACGACTATCTATTCTATAAACCCGATCTCCCAATTAACAACATAAGACCGGCAAAAGGGAAAACCTATCAAGATCATTACTTTGCCTTTAGCATTCCACTTAAGCTTTATGTAGACGATCTTATCCTCCTTAAGATGGAACACCTTTCTTGATTACTCTTTCTCGCGCTCGCTTAATGAAGACTTGCGACTTGCTCTCCCATACACCGTGGGAAAACCTCTTGTTTGATCTTATCTTTATGAATCCATGATCACCGAGGATGGATAGCTTCAAGCATGTGATCTTCTAGAGATGGTGCATATCGAACTTGCATAACTTCATTTATTCTTGAGTGTTGATCCATTCTTTTTATTGACCAACCTTGAATCATCTTCTTCTTCTTTTTTATTTCTTCTACCTTGAAGACAACACATGGTGAAAGTTATGCCAATGGACAATTCCTAACGGTTTAACTCAAACATTAGTCCATAGAGTTTGTCATTTATTACCAAAACCACACATGGGGCCACATATGCCCTATCACCCGTGCAGTTCGTGCGCTGTTCGAGGCGACACAACCGTTGCCCAAAATTTGATGCATCGATGGGTCAAAACGGATGCGTCGGTCCGGATGGGTCGTGTCGCCAGAGAGGCCGAGCACGTCCCGCACATCCGCGCGGACGTGTTCGGACGGGTTGGCTCGTGCCGATGGAGATGCCCTTGCATCTTCTGGAAAGTTCATTACTTGTCTTTCGAACAATGAGTCTTTTTTTCAAGACATGGACCTTTTTTTCATAACATGAACCTTTTTTTATCTCTCTGAACATGTTTTTAAACTAGAAAATCTTTAGTTTTGTTATATGTGAACATTTTTTTTCATGTTTTTTGAAATGAATATTTTTCTAATTATTGATGCAACTATAAAATTCAATAACAAAATACTTTTTCAAAATAAAAAATAGGACTATGCATGCTCCCTTCGTCTCCGTATTTTAATAATAATAAATTGGGATAGAGGGAGTAGTACTTGTAGTGTACAAGAGCAAATCAAGAGCGCTGCATGCGAGCTGGTGCTCCGAGTCGCTATAAGGGTACATAGGAGCTCCCGTTCTCTGGCTCTCGTCCCTCCAAGTTCTGGCTCTCCCCATTTACAAAAAAGGCATGAAAAATACAAAACACATAAATCACAAAAAAATAGAGACACGATATAGATGGCGGTGGTGCTTCGTGTTGGACTTCTCCTAATTATTTCAAGTTGGTAATGATGGTGATGCTTCTTTCCATGGGTCGGCGAGGCGTCTTGGTGGATATGGTGTCCAGCGAGCCCATACGACATTTGCGGAGGAGCAACGCCGACATGTTTATGATAAATGTTTACATCCCATGCAATAATTGTATTAACCAGAAAATTTAATATTTGTGTGTTTTTTAAACATGTAAGAGTCCCTAGTAAATCCTCTTGTTAAACTAGCTTGTTGATTAATAGATGATCATGGTTTTCTGATCATGAAGATTGGATATTATTAATAACAAGGTCATATCATTAGAAAAATGATGTGATGGACATACTCTTATAGTTAAGCGTAGCATAAAGATCAAGTCATTTAAATAGTTCACTTGCTATAAGCTTTCAAATACATAGTAACCTAAATCCTTCGACCATGAGACCATGTTAATCACCATCACCGGATGGATGCTTTGATGATATCAAACACCACTTCATAACTGGGTGGTTATAAAGGTGGCATTGAGTATTCGGAAAGTATATGTTGAGGCACATGGATCAATAGTGGGATTTGTCTGTCCATATGACAGATAGATATACTATAGGCCCTCTCGATGGAATGTCATTCAATTGGCTTGCAAGCATATGACTGGCTCATAAGGGATCACATATCATAGGAACGAGTAAAGAGTACTTATCGGTAACGAGGTTGAACTAGGTATACAAAGATACCGATGATCAAACCTCGGATAAGTAAAGTATCACGAGACAAAGGTAAATTGGTATCGTATGTAAATGGTTCATTCGATCACGAAATAATCGTAAAAATATGTGTGAGCCATATGAATTTCCAGATTCCTCTATCGGTTATTGATCAGACAAGAGTCTCGATCATGCTGCATAATTCACGAATCGTAGGGAGACACACTTAAGGATTTGATGTTGTTTAGTAGATATGGAATGTGAGTAAGAGACCAGATATTGTTTGGAGTATCAAATTGGATCTAGGACATCATGAGTAGATCCGGAATGGTCCGAAGAATAAGATTCATATAAGGAAAGTCAAATTTTGGAGTTCGGAAATGGTTTCGATGTTTTCACCGGAATGTTCTAGGAGGGTCTAGAAGGTCCACCGATCTAGAGTGGGAAGGGTACATTGATGTGTCATACCAAAGTGGAATGGTTGCATCATGTCCTAGGTCACTTGGCTGGGCAATGGGAAAAGATAAATCAAACTCTAGTTTCAAACTCAAACGCGATTTTGAAAAAGTCAAATCCCAACATGTTTGCCTAGTGGTTGGAGGAAAGGAATCCCACTTAAGGAAGGATTCCTTCCTACTCCTTGCTGCTAGCCAAGCAAGGGGAGTTTGGGGAGGACTCCCCTCCCCTTGCCGCCTCTCCCTCTCATAAATAGAGGGGAGGCGCTCCCTCTTGCCCTCCACACCTTGAAACCCTAGATTGGCCGCAGCCCACTCAAGACGCCGCCAATTTAGATCCCTCTAAAGTAGCTGTCGCCTAACCCCTCTACTAGCCGTCGACCACCACCTCAAAACCCCTCGGCCCTCTAAAACCTAGATCGCCTAGGCCCTCTCTACTCCACCATACCCGCTTCGGCTTAGGCAAAGCCCTGTGGGATTTTTCATCTACTTCCACCACCACGCCATCGTGCTGCTGGAATCACGAGGAGAGATCTACAACCTCCGATGCCTGCTGGAACAAGGGAGATGAAGGTCTTCATCGAGTACTGATGTCTACGCACTTCTATTCTTGTAGATAGTTGTTGGGCCTCCAAGTGCAGAGGTTTGTAGAACAACAGCAAGTTTCCCTTAAGTGGATCACCCAAGGTTTATCGAACTCAGGGAGGAAGTGGTCAAAGGTATTCCCTCTCAAGCAACCCTGCAATCAAGATACAAGAAGTCTCTTGTGTCCCCAACATACCCAATACACTTGTCAGGTGTATAGGTGCACTAGTTCGGCAAAGAGATAGTGAAATACAAGTGGTAACGGTGCCAGAAAAGAGCTTGACGGTGAGGCAAAGACTAAAGGCAACAAGAAGGAAGCAAGCAAACATGCAACAGATCTAGTAGCAAACGGTGTTTCAATGTTTAGAAACAAGTCCTAGGTATCATACTTTCACTAGTGAACACTCTCTCATATAAATATCCTCTCTTCATGATACTACTCTTAACTACTCTCCGGTTGGACACTCTAATCCATGGTAGGGCCTTCCCCAATCTAGATAACCCCACACTGTCACCTTGAGCGCTAGATGGTTCCAACAAACACCACAATTTCATAGAGACATCCAAATCCAAATATAAATCATAACCAAAATTCAATCTAGCCAAAGTGCCACACACTGTATGCCTGCTGTCACTTTCACACACGTGGGGAAAAGCATAGATCTATTAAAGCACAAAGAGTATTTATGTAGACTCAAACCTAAGAGCCACCATGGTGTGCAGCTGTCACTTTCACACACATGGGGAGAGCAAAGATCTAATGAAGCACTTGAGTAGCAAGGTAGATCTACTTGATTACAAAGCTCATGACCACAACATGATCATGCATAGAGAGAGATGAACACATAGCTACCGGTAGAGCCCTTAGCCCCGAGGAAGAACTACTCCCTCCTCATCATGGGAATCAGCAACGGTGATGAAGATGGTTGTGGAGATCGATGGAGATGGCTCCGGGGGCACTTCCCCGTCCCGACAGGGTGACGAAACAGAGACTTTCCGTCCCCCGAATCTCCCCTTTGGTGGCGGCGGCGCTACAGAGTTTTTCGTGGATTTCTTCTGGATTATTTATGGTTTCTCATCGGGGGGCTCTTATAGGCGCATGATGTAAGGTCGGTGGGGAGCCAGGGGGCACACACCCCCTATGGGAGACCCCAGGGCTTGCCCGCGCCTAGGGGGTGCGGCCACCCTGTGGCCCCCCTCCAGCTCTGCTTCGTGGTTCCGTGTTGCTCCGAGAAAAATAATGACTTTGGCTTTTGTCCCATCCAATTCCGAGAATATTGATTTTCTTCCTTTCTGGAACCAAAAACATAAGAAAACAAGCAACTGACACTGTGGAAACTTGTTAATAGGTTAGTTCCAGAAAAGATATAAAAACACCTCAAAAAATACAAAGCAAAGCAAAGTAGATATTAAACAAGCATGGAACATAAAAAATTATAGATACGTTTCCGACGATCAAGCATCCCCAAGCTTAACTCCTACTCATCCTCGAGTAGGTAAGTGATAAAAAGAATATTTTTGAGGTGACATGCACCATCACAATAAAGATCTAACCATTTGCAAGCATTGAAAGCTGGGATCAAAGAACTCTAGACATGTGCATGAAAGATGGAGTTCTAACAATAGGACAAAGTAACTATGCATTCAATATGAAAGTCTACAAACAAATATCATGAATAACATGCATTGAAAAACATTTATTTGTTTCACATATAGAAAACATAGCATAGTGGCAATCAGCTTGTCCCTCATAGAGTAGCAAATAGATGCATATGACACCTTCAAAGTTCACAAGGGTGACTAGAAACAAGTAGCACAAGAACAAGTAATATCACAATATGCATCAATCAATAAGCTTTGGAACACTGCACACATGATGACAACTATGCTCTCTTAATGGTGCCTAAAGGTAGAAGGTGGAGACTCAATAGTGGCGGAAGAAAGGCCTTTTTGTAAAGGAAGCAGGGATTACAAGTTTCAAAAAGATCTTCCAAAATTATGGTACTTGTTAGCTTTCAGCCCTCATTATCCCTATCATAAGCATCTTGAAGTGATTAAATTTAAAGTGAACAAATATGGAGTATATGCTTGACGAAGTATAAGTTGGCAATCTCAAGTCCCTTGAATACGAGGGCCACACCTCATGCTAATCAACTTCAGTCACTTGTAAGTTCTTGTCATTGTAAGTATTTGCATATCATAGAGAACCGCCAACGGGGTACCCCTTACACATGGTACAGGAGCTTTCCCATAACCAAAATGACAAGGCAAGCAGACAAGGAGCATCTCAGCAATCTTTTTCTTTACCATATGCATAGATTTTTATTGAGGATGCTTCATAGATAGCTCACTATGGTGATGATGCAAGTTTCCACCATGATTAGGCATGGCTTAGGCTAGCGGCCCAGGCGTTTCTCTAACACAGGATACAAACTCCATGGACTTACAAGTTCCCTCTTTATTTCACACCAGTGACATCCATAGATAAAAGAGCATGATATCAACTGAGTACAAAATACAAGTGCAATGTTGAAAACGTTCCCCATGACAACACGGTTTTGCTAATTCCAACGTATAAGTGCAAGCATATACAACATAGATGACACAATGGTTCAATTTTATTAGGGGCAAAGAATATAAAGTGTGCCATCAAGTTCGTGAGGGCTTTAATTACTAAGTTTTCACATAACAAAATAGTTTTTAATTAAAAGATAGCTGAAAACAAGAATATACTTGGAATGGTGTAACACACCATGCATAGGAGTTTATATTGGACAGTTTGGAATAACTTGGTTTCTTGGGAGTTGGAAGCATGAGTAGAACTTACTCATACAAGTTGAGGCTAGCAAAAGACTAGGAGCAACCAACTAAGAGAGCATAATGGCCATAATCATGACGTGCAACAAAGCATTACTAATCAAAGCATAGAGTGGTACTACAAGTCAAGGACTAAATGATCATAGAGGCTATGGTGACTTGTGAAAGTCATAACATGGTGTGAGCATGTGCCAAGTCAACCCAAACAAAACATCAAAGGAGAATACCACAATACTATGCTTTTGCATGCTAAAACAACGCATAATTTCTTCAAGGCACACTAAGCAATCCCAATTGTTTGGAACAAGTCATGCTACAGTAATAATCACTAATCATAAGGTCAAAGCAACACCTAGCATGACATGATAAAGTCTAAGTCACAGTCAAAACAAGCTCCCTTTTGTACCACTTAAGCATGAAGCTTTCTACTCTTTCCAACACCAAACAACTTATTTGAAACAACTCACAAAGGTAATAACCAATAAAGATCAGTGAGCTTGTCTCACAAATCCACAAAGAAGAACTAAAAAGTTCTAAGCTGAAATCACAAGAAAACTAAGGCTGAACGCAGTGCTAGCAAAAGTGAACACTCACAAAACAATAAGAGTGAAAACTAGAGTGTTCTAGGCAATGTAAATAGAGTGTGTGTCTCTCCAAAAGAAGTGTGGTGTAACCAACCAACTTACTCAAGCAAACTAAAACCAAAAACAAAAACTAAGATGCTCCAAGAACAATACAGCAATGCATGAAACAATAAAAAACGAAGTGTCTAGAAAGACCTGAGATTTTTATTGATGAAGAAGGCGATGCCTTGGACATCCCCAAGCTTTGACGCTTGTACCTCTTGGATATTTCTTAGCATGACACCGGGGTGGCATCCCCAAGCTTGAGCTTTTGTCCATTCTTCATCTCGTTACATCATTCCCTCTCTACACCTGATTTTTTTGTCTTCATACAAAACTTCACATAATCTTCATTAGCAACATTAGTGTATTCAAAAGATATTAGACCCTTAGTAAAAGCTTTGAAACAGCAAAAATTTCACTAAAAACACAATCTATTGTATCAAATCCTTCAAAAAGCTCAATTCCCCAAAAGAGAACTCAAAAAGGAATCAATAAAAAGCAAATGCAAATAATGTCAGAAATCTGTCAAAACAGACCAGCAGGTAGAAACCGATATTTTTGAACATTTTCTGTTGCTCAAATCAAAAAGTGTTAAACTAACGAAAGTTAGATAACATACTGGGAAATTTATTCGTAAATTTGTAGCACAATCCGAGTTACGGGGACTACTCACGATTTTTTATGGTGGAGGACATAAATCTGTTTCGGGACAGCAACTCCCCAAATCTTACTTCCCTCTCATTAGAGGTCATTCTTGGCACAAAAAGCAAACAAAAAGTATAAGGAGAGGTCATTATAGAATTAATAACTTCCAATACTCAAGAAAACTTTTGGGTTATCTCCCAACAAGTACTTTTCTTTAACGCCTTTAAGTTAGACTTGATAGTTTGAGAAGATGCTCACATAAGAAATATGAATTGAAGTGAAAGAGAGCATCAAGAAGAAAATGCAAAACACATTTAAGTCTAACCCACTTCCTATGCATAGGAATCTTGTAAATAAACAAGTCATGAAAGCACGAAGCAATACTCATAGGAAAGCAAAGCAAGTGTAACTTCAAAACTTTCAACATAAAGAGGGAAAACTTAATATTTTTGAGATGCATAAGACCATGTTTCCATATATCATATAACTTTCAGTAGCATCATGAATAAAATTCACAATATAACTATCACATAAAACATTCTTATCATGACCCACATGCATAAAATGATTATTACTCTCCACATAACCATAGTCATTCTTATTAATTGTAGTGGGAGCAAATTCAACAAAATAGCTATCACTATTATTCTCGTCACCATAATCATCAAATATAGGAGGCATATTGTAATCACAATTAATTTACTCCTCAATAGTAGGTGGACTGAAAATATCATATTCATCATTGTAATCATCATATATTGGAGGTTTGGTATCATCATAAGCAATAGAATAATTATCTTGCAAAGCTAGGGAACTAAAAAGATCATTTTCATAAAAAATAGCTTCCCCAAGCTTAGACTTTTCCATAGCATTAGCAACACTGGTGTCTAAAGAATTCATACTAATAACATTGCTATTAGCATGCAAATAAAGCTCCATAGGTTTTTTAATTTTCTCTTCAAACACTTCATGTCCTAACTCAAGATAGATACTATAAACCTCTCTAATTTTGTTGTTGTTTTCCATTAAGCCTAACTAGTGAAAACAAGAAACAAAAAGACAAAATTGCAGAATCTAAAGGAAATAACTTCGAGCACTCACACCGGAGGATGTGAATACCTTTTACCTTACCTCCCCAGCAACGGCGCTAGAAAGGATCATTCTGGCTTGCTGTTGCCGTGGGGTAACGTGTGTGAGTGACTTTTACCTTTCCTCCCCGACAACGGAGCTATAAAAGAGCTTGATGTCTACGCACTTCTATTCTTGTAGACAGTTGTTGGGACTCCAAGTGCAGAGGTTTATAGAACAACAGCAAGTTTCCCTTAAGTGGATCACCCAAGGTTTATCAAACTCAGGGAGGAAGTGGTCAAAGGTATTCCCTCTCAAGAAACCCTGCAATGAAGATACAAGAAGTCTCTTGTGTCCCCAACACACCCAATATACTTGCCAGGTGTATAGGTGCACTAGTTCGGCGAAGAGATAGTGAAATACAAGTGGTAACAGTGCCAGAAAAGAGCTTGGCAGTGAGGCAAAGACTAAAGGAAACAAAAAGGAAGCAAGTAAACATGCAACAGATCTAGTAGCAAATGGTGTTTCAATATTTAGAAACAAGGCCTAGGGATCATACTTTCACTAGTGAAAACTCTCTCATATAAATATCCTCTCTTCATGATACTACTCTTAACTACTCTTCGGTTGGACACTCTAATCCACGGTAGGGCCTTCCCCAATCTAGATAACCCCACACTATCACCTTAAGCACTAGATGGTTCCAACAAACACCACAATTTCATAGATAAATCCAACTCCAACTATAACTCATAACAAATATTCAATCTAGCCAAAGTTCCACACACGGTATGCCCGCTGTCACTTTCACACACGTGGGGAAAAGCATAAATCTATTAAAGCACAAAGATTATTTATGTAGACTCAAACCTAAGTGCCACCATGGCGTGCACGCTGTCACTTTCACACACATGTGGAGAGCAGAGATCTAATGAAGCACTTGAGTAGCAAGGTAGATCTACTTGATTACAAAGCTCATGACCACAACATGATCATGCCTAGAGAGAGAGAGATGAACATGTTGGGGATATGCTATATGGGTATCCTAATAGCATGTCTCTTATCCGACTAACCCGGGTGGCCCATAGTCGGTAGCATGGCCTATGGCCTGCTGGGCGGCCCAGTTAGGTGGATCCAGAAGGGAGGCCCATGCTGGATAAAGGAAGGCCACAGTGGAGTCACCAGCGTACCCGGAGCCTTGGAGTGCAAGATACACAAGACTAGTAATAGACGGTGTAGGACTCTATAACCTGTCCGGCTAGGATTTTTCCTTGTAACCCTAGGACTGCGACTATAAGTCGGGCCTATGGGAGCCTTTAGGGCATCGATTCATACAACCTCGCACAGCGAACCTATCTCTATAACTCGGCATATTTCCCTTATAGTGATTTATAGAAGGAGTAGGATTACGCCACCGTTGTGGGATCTGAACCTGGGTAAGTGTCGTGGTATTGCCGACGAGTACGCCATAGAGGGGTCCTCACAGTGCGTGTTTAGAGGCGTGGGGTAAGGCGGACGGTTGACGGGTACGAGGTAACACAGCTTACCCAGGTTCAGATCCCACGACTGTGGCGGAATCCTACTCATGCTATAAATTACTATAAGGGCAATACGCCGAGTTACAGAGATAGGTTCGCTGTGCGAGGTTGTATGCCCTAAAGGCTCCCATAGGCCCGACTTATATAGTCGTCAGATCCTAGGGTTACAGGGAAAAGTCCTAGCTGGACAGGTTACAGAGTCCTACACCGTCTATTACTAGTCTTGTGTATCTTGCACTCCAAGGCTCCGGGTACGCTGGTGACTCCACCGTAGCCTTCCTTTATCCAGCATGGGTCTCCTTTCTGGATCCACCTAATCGACGCCCAAAGAGCCACGGCCATGCTACCGACTATGGGCCACCCGGTTAGTCGGATAAGAGACATGCTATGAGGATACCCATATAGCATATCCCCAACAAGAGCCCCGGAGAACTCTGAGATCTTGCGTCGTCTTGCCTCTTCTTGTGGAATGCTCCGTCTAGATGGATGTCGGCAAATCGTCAAGCAATATCTTGTAGTCCTCCCAAAGAACCCTGCAAAGGTTTTCTCCGTCTTCTGTGAGTAAGTCAGAGAAATGCTGAATCTTCCATCGTACTCTTCCGTAGTCGGATTAAATTCGTCCATGCCAGAATATTCGATGCGACGGCTCATCTACCATGTCAGTTATGATGATGTAGGCTTAGGTCAGCGACGCCTCGTAACTCACACATGCAGAGAACGCAATCATATCCGATTTTCCCGCGCGAGCGATACGAACCGTTGGTGGCGGCGGTTGGAGACGTGGCAAAATTACCGCGCACGTTCACGAACACGTCATCTACGTGGCAACCGTCCGATTAGCTGAACGAATCTTGACGCAGAGTAAGATAAATAGTAACCTTGGGACACTTGCCACTTTTTCACCCCATTCTCTCGCGTCATCATCTTCTTCCTCCAGCTGCACACCTCCTCGAGCTCTCCGCGGAAAACCTCGAAGAAACCCTAGCCTCTCTTTGCATCAGTCTCCTCCTCCCAGTCCTCCATGGCCAGCAGCAGCTCCTCCCCGTCGATGGAGGCGTCGAGTGAAGCCACGGCGAAGCCGGCGAGCTCCGTCGTCGTGCCCCCAGAGGGCCTGGTCATCCCCGTGTTGGCGGTGATTGAAACCACCGGCGGTGACCATAATCTGGCGGCGCTAGAGCCTCTGGAAGAAGAGACAGACTCGCACAAGGGCGACTTGCACGGCTCGGACATCACCGGCCGCGACATCCAAGAGATGGTCGCCGAAGGCTACCTCCTCGCGACGGAGGTGCTTGCCTGGCGGGCGGCGCCGGCCGGCAAGGTGACACCTTCTCCCCAAGCCGGAGAAAAGGTGTACCTCAAGGCTCAGCTGGTACGTGGCGTTTCTTTGCCCATCTCCCACTTCTTTATGTCCGTCTTGAACCACTTCAAAGTCCAACCCCATAACCTCTCCCCCAATAGTATCTTAGTGCTTAGCAACTTCGTGGCACTTTGTGAGGGTTACCTAGGGATTAAGCCTAGGTTAGACTTGTTCATGTACTTCTTCACCGTCAAACGTGAAGCCGGACATAGTAGGGTGGAGCTTAGGAACTGCGGCACCATAAGCTTCAAGATCCGACCTGGCTGGCAGTTCCTCGACATCGTCGGCCACGAGTCGTGCAAAAACTGGCAGCGGACGTACTTCTACGGCCCCGACATTCCTTTGGCGGGCCGAGAAGTGACATACCCGGACTTCGTGGATGGAGCCGCCGCTGAAGTTTCCACATGGAGATCCCATGCCTCTCTTCCCTCCGACCTCAACGCTTCTCGTGCAATAAGGCGGATCGAGTGGTTTGTAGAGACGGGTTTGACCGGCTTGGACCTAGCCATGTGCTGGTTCATCAGGCGAATCCAACCTCTGCAGCACCGCGCGAAGTTCATGCACGAGTACACCGGTGATCGAAGGGATACCCTTCGGATCTCTGTGGATAACTTCTCGAGCGACTCCGTCAAGCTCCGTCTGAAGGACATCGTCAAGGTGAAGGATAAGAAGCGCGGCTTCACCATCACCTGCGACATGTACGTAGACGACAAGTGCCCAAAGGTAGGTATTTATTTTCCGTGTATGACATTGCTTCAGTTTCTCCGTCTTGCCAGTGCCATCTTATCTAACACGGTGATTTCTCACTTAACAGCTTAGCGATCTAGATGAGGAAAACCTGGCTGCCCAAATCTACGATCCAAAGATGAAGGAAGTCACGGTCGTGTCCGACGATGATGTCCCATTGGCGCGAAAGCGGAAGAGCTCCACCTCTGGCGCTGCCGAAGGAGGCAAGAAGAAGAAGACGGAGGGTGGAGCCTCCAAAAAGAGTACTGCCGCCCTAGAGGCGGAAAAGAAAAAATCCACCGGGATGTTTGCCAAAGAGCCCCCCCCCTAGTGTAAGCCTTTCATTCTCCGACATTGTCTTATTTATCTGTCTTGTTCCTGTACTTATGCACTTTGCAAATTTCAAGAAGAAAGCCACAACCAGCCTCAAGAAGTCCTCCAAGACTCTTGGGGCTTCTAGAAATATCAAAGATATGCTGCATCGCGACTCCTCCCCCGCCATCGCCCCTACTACTCCTGCCAAGCCTCCTCCTGCCCGACAAGCTCTCAAGTCCAGAGGCACCAGCCCTTCCGCCATGGAAGTGGATTCTAGCGCTCACCGAACTCGTTGTCGGCGATCAAGCGATGCAGGAGAGCGCTGCTCTTCAAATGGCTGAAGCTTCGGCTAAGGATGCCATCGGTAGCGGCAAGGCGGTGGTGGGAGCTGGTACCTCTGCCGAAGGCAGCGCCCCTACTCCCCAGTAACCCTTCGAGTTCCCGAAGATAGTTTACCCGGCGCTCCTGCCGAGTAACACAACTATGGTTCCTGGAGGAGTGCCGTCATCTCCGACGTGCGTTCTTGAGGAACTTCTCCGACAAGCAGATATCTTGCGGGGAAATAGTATTTCCTTTGGCAAGCTGCTGGCCGAGAGTGCTACAAACCTCAAGATTATTGCACTTGTAAGTTTTACTTTACCTTTTGCATTTCATATGAGTATCCTACTGTAGCCCCCGAGGATGTAGACGGAAAACCATAGATTTTGCATCTATATGCTCTAAGAGTGACTAAGTTAGAAAGAACTCTCACTGTACCCCTCCAAGCATTTAGATGGAATGAATTACTCCGACTAGATGCTTTAAGAGTAGCATACACAGTGTTCATAATTTTCAATGCTGTAGCCCCCCAAGCCTCTAGCTGTAACTGAATTAGTTCCGACTAGATGCTTAAAGAAAAGCTAAAAATATTGATAAGTTAAAACCTCTCGCTGTAGCCCCCGAGCATCTAGGTGGAAAATCTCCGACTAGGGGCTCCAAGCAGACCAAACAACGACTTAACTTTGTATTTGTTTCCACAAAACGAGAATGCTCGGAGGGGCATGGACAACGACAAGTACCAGAAGATGCGCGCAGATCTTGAAGCCGAAAAGGGTAAAACTGCCATCTTGAAGGAACAGATCATCAAAAACAAGAGTCTGTTTTCTTTTTGCGCATTTCCGTCTTACTTTTGTGCCCATAATCTCCGAGTACTCACTGTGTACTTTGTTTTCTCCGACTTGCAGAACATGTTGCCAAGGCCAAGGACATTGTCGAGCAGTCCAAGCATATCCAGCAGCTGGAGAGCAAGAACAAGATCCTGAAGGAGGAGAGGAAGGAGATGTGAAGATGCACGAGGATTCCATGAAAGCCTCGAGGATTCGCCTCCGCGGAGATCAATCGCTTGAAGGAGGAGCTTGCGATCCTAAAGGATCAGAAGTAAGCTGCTGATGAGCAAAACCTTCGCCATAGCGAGGCGTTTAAGCTCCTCCAACAAGAGAAGGAATCCTTGGCGGACACCGTCTGGCAGGCCAAAGATCTTCGAAGTGCCCTCCGCCTTGTATTTCTGTAGTCTAGATACTTAGAGTTTATTGAACTCATGCGATCCTTGTCGGAATTTTCAGCGCCTATGGGTTTAACCCGCTTGCCTCCTTCGGACAAGGAATGCATGGTTCTTGCCGGCAATTTCATCAACACCGCCATCGCCCAAGCCAAGGATATTGCCAAGCCCCTCCAAATAAATATCAAGGCATCGGACTCTGTGACGAAGTACTCGGAGATCCTGCACCAAGCCCCTGAGTGTGTCGCAAACTGAAAGGCTTCATGCGCACGGGCTGGCGCAAGGATGGCGCTGTCTATGGTGAAGGCACACTATGAAGATGCCAACATCGACACGGTGACATCTGGTATCCCCGACATGGATGATGACGGCAAGGAGATCCATCATGAAGCCATTCTGTCATCACTCGCGGGTTATGACACCAGGGTTGTCGAGTTGGTGAATGTTGACGTCTTCGTGCCCAGGAACACCATCGATAGCGTCAACCAGGACTCCTCCGAGTCCCATCACAGCTCCGATATTGAGGGTGATTCTCCGGCTGGTGGTGATGCGGCCTCCAAGTCTCCTACGCCCAAAGAATGAAGAACACTTTGTAATTTCGTTTCACCTTTGGTGTGTGCACGGGGAAAACTTGTTGATGTAATCTTAAGGCGGAAAACAATGGTTGTCGTATCCTGCTACTTAAGAATTAAGTCCCAGTATGTATATATTTTTTAAGCAAGTGCTGGCTTATCCATTACTCTGGTTCTTATGATTGAATTTTCGTGAGTCGGAAGACTCGTTGTCGGAACCATGCGATTAGGTGATGATGCCCAATGTCACCGTCAATAACCTGAGCACAAAATCGCCGACAATAAGTGCCAAAAGTCACTACTCCAGAATCCACATAAAAACGACAAAGAATGTGTAGACCAGAACACTTAAGCTAACGCCCGTAGGCGGAATTTTCACAAGTGCAATCGCAAGACTTGTGCATACTGGTTTTATATGATCCAAAAAAGAACACTAAAGGAGGTAAAAGACTCAGCAATATGAGTGAACCTAAGAGCTTTATTTCATTGATCATATAAGAGGTACACAATTAGATAAAAAATGCTAAGTGTAGAAAGGACGTAGCTGTGCTATGTTCCATGGCCGATCAAGCTCCGGGTAGTCATCATCCAGGTCACGTCGCTTACACTTATGATCCTCGTTGGGTCTATCCTTGAGTTCACGATTGTCGACAAGGTAGTAAGACCCATTTAGCAACGCCTTGCTTATGATGAACGGTCCTTCCCATGGCGGGGATAATTTGTGTGACTTATTATGCTTAAGTCGGAGTACTAAATCCCCCTCTTTAAACGAGCGATGCCGAATGCGGCGACTATGGTAGCTGCGTAGCTTCTGCTGGTAGATGGCGGATCTTTGGCATGCCAAAACGCGCTCCTCCTCGAGAAGGTCCACATCTAGGCGTCTGGATTCTTCGGCGTCATCTTCATCATAGGCGGCAACTCTTGGTGCGTCGTGGAGGATGTCTGAAGGTAGGATGGCTTGTGCTCCATATACCATGAAGTAAGGGGTGTAGCCGGTGGATCTGTTGGGTGTGGTTCGTAAACTCCACAGCACAAATGGCAATTCTTCCGCCCAGGATCCAGCTGATCTATGTAGCGGTGCCTCAAGACGTGGCTTAATTCCCTGCAGAATTAATCCATTGGATCGCACAACCTGACCATTGGATTGTGGGTGTGCCACAGATGCAAGGTCAAGTCGGATGCCTTTGTCCCAGCAATAGGCTTCCACTTCTCTGAGTGACAAGTTGCTTCCGTTGTCGGTGATGATGCTGTGTGGGATACCAAATCTCACCACTACATCCCGGACAAACCGAGGGATTGCCCCATCAAGCTTTCTAATGGGTTTAGCTTCTATCCATTTGGTGAATTTGTCAACTGCTACCAGCATATGCGTAAATCCATACGGTGCCGTCTATAACGGCCCCACCATGTCTAGCCCCCAGACTGCGAACGGCCAAGTTATTGGTATTGTTCGCAATTCTTCAGCAGGAACATGTGGTTGTCGGGCATAGTACTGGCATCCTGTGGATGTCTCAACCAGCTTGTCGGCGTCCTCCTTCGCGGTCAGCCAATAAAATCCTTGCCGGAAGGCTTTCGCGACCAATGATAGAGGAGCGGCGTGATGCCCGCAATCTCCGAGATGGATTTCGCGTAGGATTTCCATACCTTGTAGCTGGGAAACGCACTTTAGGTATACACCAGTAGTGCTCCTCTTGTAGAGTTGCCCATTGATTATGGTATAACCCTTTGCTCGTCGTACTATTTGTCGTCTTTCGACTTCGTCGTCGGGCAAAGTTCCGTGCTCGAGATACTCCATAAACGGTTTTGTCCAAGCCGGAGGGATCTTTGTCACCATGTTGACGAAAGAGTCAGCTCTATCCGGGTTGTCGATGTCGGCGCCCTTCACGGATGGTGTGCGTAGATGCTCTAGGAAAACTCCTGGCGGAATTTGCTAGCGCCCTGATCCAAGCTTAGATAGTAGATCAGTCGCTTCGTTTTGCTCCCTAGGCACATACTTGACTTCGTAGCCCAAGAAGCTCTTGGCTATCTCGTCCACTTCATCGCGATATGCCGCCATCATAGGGTTCCGCTCGTTCCAGGTGCCAGCCACCTGCTGGGCAACCAATCCAGAATCTCCGCAGCAAACTATGCGCTTGATGCCAATATCCTTGGCTACACGTAGTCCGTGAATGGGTGCTTCATACTCCGCCATGTTGTTTGTAGCCTCGAAGTGGATCTGCAGAACGTAGTGCAGCTTGTCTCCTTTGGTGATCAGAAGACACCAGCCCGAGCCGTTGAGCAACTTTGATCCGTCAAAGTGCATCACCCAGTACTCTGGTTCTGGCAGTGGAGTAGCATCTGGCATCTCCGTCCAATCTGCAATAAAATCCGCCAAATCTTGTGACTTGATAGCGTCGCCTCTTGTAGGTGATCTCAAGGCGGCAAGTTCAATGCCCCATTTCGCGACCCTTCCCGTAGTGTCCTTTGTTATTGATAATGTCGGACAGTGGATTCTTGCTCACTACTGTGATTGGGTGCTCCTGAAAGTAATGCCTCAGCTTCCGAGAAGCGAGGAATACTCCATAAGCTATCTTTTGGTAGTGCGGGTAACGCTGCTTAGACTCCGTCAAGACCTCGCTCACATAGTAAACTGGTCGTTGAACTCCGTGCTCGTAGCCTGGTTCCTTCCGCTCTACCACAGCGACGATGCTAATAACCCGGTTGGTTGCCGCCATGTAAATTAACAGGGGCTCTCCAGGCTCGGGTGCTGCAAGGATGGGCGCTGAGGAATGAATCTCCTTGAGCTGCTTCAATGCTGCATCTGCTTCGTCTGTCCATGTGAATTTGTCCGCCTTCAAAGAATTTGTTGGCAAAGCCTTCTCTCCAAGTCGGCTGACGAACCGACTAACTGCTGCAACACAACATGTTAGTCGTTGAATGTCCTTTAGGAATGTCGAATGATTTATGTTTAAGATGGCCTTGATTTTCTCCGGGTTGACCTCGATTCCGCACTCGGAAAAGATGAAGCCCAACAATTTGCCGGCTGGAACCCCGAAGACGCAACCCTTATGGTTGATCATCATGTTGTATTTCCGGAGATTATCAAAGGTTTTTTTAAGTCGAAGATTAAGTCGTTTGACTTTTTAGACATAACCGCGATATCATCCACATAGGTGTGAACGTTCCGACCAATTTGGTCGTGAAGGCAACGTTGCATTTTCCGCTGGTAGGTGGCACCTGCGTTTTTCAGCCTAAAGGGCATCGTGACATAGCAAAACGTGTCGTATGGAGTAGTGAACGAAGTGGCCAATTGGTCCGACTTACTCATCTTGATCTGGTGGTATCCTGAGTATGCATCGAGAAAACACAAAAGTTCCGAACCAGCCGTCGAGTCAATGACTTGGTCAATGCGAGGAAGAGCAAACGGATCTTTGGGACATGATTTGTTCAAGCCGGTGTAATCAACGCACATTCTTAATTCATTGGTTCCCTTTTTGGGGACAAGTACAGGATTGGCCACCCATCGGGTGTGAAGGACTTCTCGGATAAACCCAGCCTTAAGTAACCTAGCTATATCTTTGCCAATGGCGTATCTTCTCATCTCAAGCGTGGTAGAGGTTGTTTCACCGGGTTTACATTTTGGATCTATGTTTAAGTGTGGTCGGAAGTTCCCTAGGTACACCTTTCATGTCGGCAGGTTGCCGTGCAAAGATGTCCCTATTCTCACGGAGGAACTCGACGCTTTCCTATTTGGGATCCAGGTTCGTCCCAATGGCGACGGTCTTGGAGGCATCGCCACCACAAGTTCCACCGCTTGGTCTCGATGGCGGCCTTGAACGCAGGAGCGTGTCGAGATCCGCTTCTTCGACGGGCATCTCCGAGTCATTGACCTTGCTCGATCTCCTTGAATTCTTTTGTAGAGGATACGCAATGGCCGCTTGCTGATCTCAGTCCCTTGCCTTTGTAAGCTTCCGGACACGGTGATGACACCGTTTGGTCCGTATCTTGAGTTTGTTGTAGACGGCATGGCTTGGCCATGAACGTGTGGAATATGTCGCGGCAGAATATGACGTGGTACACGCTCTTGAAGGGGACCACCTCAAAGGTCATGTGCTCTTGGCGGTAATAATTAACGTCGCTAAAGGCTACCTGAAGCGTAATGCACCCAAGGGACCGAGCCTCCCGACCAGGAACTATGCCATGGAACACGGTGTTGCTCCGCCTTAGGTTTGCCTCCATCAAGTTCATCTTCTGCAATGTATCCAGGTACATGATGTTGTTGCTGCTTCCACTATCCACCATGCACTTGGTGAACTCCACGCCGTCAATCAATGGGTTGATGACCATGGCGCATCGGTTCTCCGTGGGCACAAGGTCCGGGTGGTCCGTCCTGCCTGTTATTGGAACCTCCCAGCGCAGTATTGGGGAACTAGGGGAGAGTGGCCATCGTGATCCTTAGAGAGGTCTTCTGTTTGGATGGTGGGGGTGCCAAGGAAAGTGTGGTTGACGGGGCCTTCTTTGAAGGGGTTCTGCCTTGTCATCGCTTGGCGGCGTGCTTGGGGTCAACGCCTCGCCCATGTCACTTGAATCCTTGACCTCCTTCTTCTTCCCCTTGCCCTTGCCTCGCGGTCTGTTCTTCCGACTTCGCTTGTAGCCGGACTCCGGGTCTTCCTTGAGGTCATTGACGAACTTGCAATGTCGATTGGTATGGGTGGCCTTGCCGTTGGTGTCGAGGTGTAGGAGGCATGGCATATCGCGGTACTCCTCGTAGGTTTGGGGAACGCGGAGCAGCGCCGAGTTGGTTTCACTTCCTGTCGCCCGCCCGCCCCTTCATCGCCATGTTGTCCGCCTTCTCCTCTCCCCCGCAAAAGTCATAGCGACCATATCGGTAGATTGCTTTTCTTCCGGAGCGGTTTTCCGCTTTCCGCTGTTCCTCCGAGCTTGGTTGGAACGGCCGTCGTTGCCGCAAAGAGCCACGAGCATCGCCGGCATTGTGAACTCACTAGCTAACTAAATCATCCGATTCAAGTCAAGTCGATGATTGTCCTACAAGCGCTTTAGCTTATGCCGAGCAACGTGCCCCTTTCCAACCCATCGAAGGGCGCCATGGCGGTTCGAGTGCACTCGCAGGAATTTTTCATATCCAAACACGGGAGAGGTAGGCGAGATGTATCGTCTTCTGCACGCATCGTGTAGATCGCCCACGCTGCAAGGACGCTTGTATGTACCTCAAAGTTCTTGGTGAATGCTTCTTGCATATCCAGCCAGTTGTAGATAGATTTCTCCGCAAGTCATCGATCCATTGGCGGGCCATACCCGCCAACATTAACGGAGGTACTTAACGACGTTAGTTGCCTCCGGCAATCTCCACCGCGTTGCCGTAGTCCTGCAACCATGCGGCAGGTTTGGCGGTGCCGTCATAGGGCTTGATGGTCTTGTCAATCCGGAAACCTTTGGGGTAAGTTGCGGACCGTATTGCAGGTCCAAAGCAACGTGGTCCCAGGTATGGTCCTTATCGGGCCTCGTGGATCTTATCGATCCGCGAACGCGCATCGTACGGCTCCAGGTTCTTCTTGTTGTCAACAGGGGATGGGCTGCGTGAGCGACGCGGGCCTCTTCCGCCATGGTGACTGCTTGGCGGTGACGGAGGCGGAGGTGGCGGTGGGTTAGCTTTCTTGCTGTTACCCTCCCGCGACGCCTCGCGCCTGTCACGGTTGCTTGTCGGATGCGGAGGGTCGTGGTGTGACCTGCTCTTGTGTCCTTGGTGGTGCTCTTCATCATGATGGGTCTGCGCTGCGTTGTCGCGGATGACGATGCCACACTGCTTTGGAGGGGGCATATCCGTGCGATGGTGAGCCTTGTAGTCTTCTTGACGTCGGGGGGATCGGGGCGGTGGTGATGGGCGGCGAGGTCGGGCTTTTTCTCTGTGGTCGGAGGATATGGGGATAGCATCCTTCCTGTTGCGCGCCGCATCCTCCGCCTTCGCTCGATGAACCCGCTCGTGATCCGACATCCCGAGGAGATCCGTCCCTTGGCGGTTTGTCTTGGCTAGATCGGCAGAGCGGCCGGGTCGACTCAAGCCTTTGAGAGGTGGCTTTTTCCTGCTGCTTACCGCTTTGGCCACTAGGTCATAGACTGTTCACCGCTCAGCGATCTATCCCGCCTCCGTAAGAGTCCCGCGACGGCGAGGTTAAGGAGTGGGGTGGCATCACCGCTTGCCTTCACTATCAATGTATGTCTCGCATGTGCCGACTTCGAGGATCCCATCCTAGGTTGCGCCGCACACCAGATCGTTGATGACGCGAGCCGGAGCCTTCTTAGCCTTCTCGCTGCGCAGTAGTCTTGTACTCACCTCAATTGCTCTAGCTTTCTATGGACTTCGCGCTGACCGTATCTTGATCTAGCTTAGCGCCTTGTTCGTGATGGCTTGCGCCCTCCAACAAATACCGGCGCTTCGTCGAGTCACGCTACGGATATGATCAACGGTTAGTGGCTTGATGAGAGATTGCGTACATCACTGACCTCCTCCTTCTTCTTCCCTTGCCCTTGCCTCATGGCCTCGCTCTCTTCCGACTTTGCTTGTAGCCTAATTCGGTCTTCTCATAGGTCATTGACGAATCAAATGTCGATTGGTAAGGTGGCCTTGCTGCTGGTGTCGTAGGTGTAGGAGGTATGGGCATATCAAGCGGTATTCCCTCAGAGAGTTTGGGGGAACGCGAGCGCCAACAGTTGGTTTCACTTCTCGCTTGCCGCCATACCGCCTCCCTTCATCGGCCATGTTGTCCGCTTTCTCCTCGGCCCTGCAAAAGTCATAGCGACCATATCGGTAGATTGCTTTTTCTTCGGAGCGGCTCATGGTACCATTGCCTCCGAGTTTATTGAAACGTTGCTTGCCGCAAAGAGCCACGAGCATCACGTCGGGCACCGTGAACTCACTAGCTAATTCAAATCATCCGGATTCGTCAAGCTGATGATTGTCCCATGCGCTTTTAGCTTATGCCCGAGCAACGCCCCTTTCCAACCCATCGGCGAAGGCGGCTATGGCGGTCTGAATGCGGTACTCGTTGTGAATTTTTCATATTCAACAATGGAGAGAAGCGCGATACCGTTTTCTCTTGCACGCATCAATAGATCGCCCATGCTGCAAGGACGCTTGTGGCGTACCTCAAAGTTCTTGGTAATGCTTCTTGCATATCCACCATTGTAGATAGATTTCTCCGCGTCATCGATCCATTGGAAGGGCCACACCGCCAACATTAACGGGAGGTACTTTAACAACGACGTTAGGTCGCTTCCGCAATCTCCCACCGCTGCTGCCGTAGTCCTGCAACCATGCGGCGTGTTTGGCGGTGCCATAGGGCTTGATGGTCTTGTCAACTGAAACTTTTGGGGTGTTGGCGACCGTATCGCAGTCCAAAGCAACGCGGTCCTGTGGCGGTCCTCATCGGGCCCGCGGATTCATCGATCCGCCGAACGCCGCGATCGCACGGGCTCCGTGCCCTTCTTGCTGTCAATAGGGATGGGCCGCGTGAGTTTATCGCTGGCCCTCTTCCGCCATGGTGACCGCTACGTGACGGAGGCGAGGTGGCGGTGGGGTTACTTTCAGCCGTTATCTCCTGATGACGCCTCGCTACCGTCACGCAAGGTTTGTCGGATGCGGAGGTCGTAAGACCTGCCTGTGTCCTTGGTGGTGCTCATCATGATGGGTCTCAAGGGCCATGCTGTCAGCGATGACGGCGCCATCGCTTTTGAGGGGTATATCCGCGCGATGGTGAGCCCTTTAGTCTTCGACGCCGGGGATCGGGCTATGGTGATGGGCGGCGAGTCGGGCTTTTCTCTGTGGTCGGAGGATATGGGGATAGCATCCTTCCCGTTATGCCGCATCCTCCGCCTTCGCTCGATGAACCCGCTCGCGGATCCACATCTCCGAGGAGATCCGTTCCCTGGCGGTTTCAGAATTGCCAGATCGGCAGAAGTCACCACTCAAGCCTTTGAGAGGTGGCTTTTTCCCCGCCGCCACGCTTTCTGGCTACCAGGTTTGCGACCTGTTCTACCGCTCAAAGCGATCTATCCCGCTTCCGTAAGAGTCCCCGGCGACGGGGCGAGGTTATGAGCGGGTGGCATCACCGCTGCCTTCACTATCAATGTATGTCTCGCATGTGCCGACTTCGAGGGATCCCATCCGAAGGCGCTCGCACACCGTGATTTGATGACGCGAGTCGAGCCTTCAGCTTTCTCTGGCCGCTGCGCCAGTAGTTCATCACTTTCAATTGCTCTAGCTTATGACTTCCGCGGCCGACTGCATCTTGATCTAGCTTAGCGCCTGTTCGTGATGGCTTGGCGCCCTCCAACAAATCGCTGGCGCTTCTCGCCGTCGAGTCAATGCTACGGATATGATCAACGGTTAGTGCTTGATGAGGAGATCGGCCGACATCACTTATCACCGAGTAATATGGACACCACGACGTGGATGCCGGAGGCGGCAAGTTTATGGTTGCTGTTGTCGACTGGTGCCGAACTGCTGGGTCGGGCCGGTTGGGTTAGGCGGAGGAGGCATGACCTTGGCGATCATCACGGGCAGCAATTAGTGGCCCCTTCCCTTTTCTTCCGCGTCATTGTAGGCGGGAGTTTTGCCCTGCTGATCTTCATCCATCGTTGTCCTTAATGGTGACTTAACACCTCGAAGACATGACGGTAAGAAAGAGCTGCTCTGTCAAGCACAGCATCTTCTCCTCCATCTCCGTGAGCATGGAGTCTAGCTTCCTCCGGATTGAAGTCTATCTCCCCATGAGTCTCATCGAATCAAGATAAAGCCGCTGGGCCAATGATGTAGCTTGAGGGTGACAGACTGGCGACGGGGCGGAGGTAACGCCGCGACGATGACTGGAGGGGGTGGTGTCACACGATGGCGGCCGAGGCTGGTGTGTGGTCAATCCAGGGTCTGGCCAATGAGCCGCAAGCGCCCTGAGTCACGCCTGGCCTGGGCAGAGTTGCTGACTATGGTTCAACCATGCCTTCAAAGGTAAGGCGCCTCGACTGCTGTCAGCTCTTAGAGTGTCGAGAAGCGTGCTATGGTCTAGTCCTTCCACAAAAGTGAGGATGGCATCATCATTGGGTAGTGGTCTGACGGGTCAGATAACGGGAGGCACCCGGCCGTAATCACGGGCTTGATTCTCTCAACGCAGCTACGCCGTATCGAAGATAAAACTATGCCGACGAATCCTGGATCTTCGCCCGTACGCTGGCGACAAAGCCGACGGATTTGCAGTGGTCTTCCACCTTTGAGATCTCGCATGTGGGCGGTTTGGGTGGTTTTGAATTTTTCCGGTCTTGCCGCAACCCGAGAGAGATCCGGCATCATCCTTCCGCTGAACGTATCCTGCCCGTGAGGGCGGTCCGCGCGGTCTTGATGCTTTTCCGATCTTTGCCGCTAACTCAAGAGATATCCGCATCGATCCTTCCAGACGAACGAGATTCTCGCCTGCTGGCGGTCCGTAAGGGTTCTAATGCTCCTCCACTTCAGGAACTAGTGCCCGGCCGGGCTTTCACGGCGAAGAGGTGGATGTCTCGATAGGAACGATCGAACACCGCGTAGGGTTCGCTTCCGCCGATCCGTAACTCAATGTGGGGGACGATCGAACGCCGAGAAGAGAACACGCCAATGGCTACGGCTCGCCGATTCGCCAAGATCTTGGTCCTCGCCTCACTAAGAGCCCGGCCGCCTCTTGCCCCACAGCTGGCGCCTAACCGCCATGTTATTGCCGACGAAATATAGAGGGGTACCAGAATGGTTACCATCTTCGACCAAGGGCGATATGCCAAACTCCGCTGTACCTCGTGGGAGGTTTGCTACATCTCGATGGCTACTTCTCCCCGCCCTCAAGATTGCATTTTATACTCACCTGACAGCATATGTCATCAACCCTTTTATTGATGTACTGACGGAGAACCTATATGCATCAACACCATCTTCCACGGCAGTTTTAAATGGAGGCTGGCCTCTTGCGCATTACACTTCAAAGTTGCTCTTTGACATAAGACATCACCGCCAAGAGCTGATAGCCTGGAGAACTTTCACATGTACCACGTCGAGTTGAGGGTTGCCAAGCTTTACCAAGGGACCGCAGGCTCCAGAAACAATCTGTCTCAAAGGGAAAGATAATTTAAAGATCCTTTTGTTTTGCACGGACAATTGGCTCTGGAACGCTCACGCCTTCTACGTGGATGTCCAAAGTCAAATCTCATCTCCAACTTTAACCTACTGAAAATCATCTTGAACATTGTTAATCGAGAAGGTTGTCGATGTACAAGTTGTCGTAATCATCGTTATCCTCATCTCAGACCTCGGAAAGCCTGAGGTTGTTGCACATTCGATGATTGTTGTTGTGGTCAAACAAACGTAGGCGGCCGACTTATGTGAAGGGAGCCGACGCCGACAACCGGATAGAGCTGACTCTTTCATCAACATGGTGACTAAGGTCCTCTCGGCTTGGAGAAACCGCTCATGGAATATCTCAAACACGGAATTTGTCCCGACGACGAAGTCAAAACACGCAAATAATAATGACGAGCAAAGGGTTATACCATAATCAAAGGGCAAATCTACAAAGGAGCACTACTTTGGTGTATACCTAAAGTGTGTTTCCCAGCTAGAAGGTATGGAAATCCCGAAATCCATCTCGGAGATTGCGGGCACCACGCTCCTCGATCGTTGGTCACGAAAGCCTTCCCAAGAAGGATTCTCTTGGTGACCGCGATGGCGGACGCCGACAAGCTGGTTGAGACATGCATGGGATGCCAGTATTATGCCCAACAACCACATGTTCCTGCTGAAGAACTGCGAACAATACCAATAACTTGGCCGTTTGCAGTCTGGGGGCTAGACATGGTGGGACCGTTGCAGACGGCACCTTGTGGGTTTACGCATCTGCTTGTAGCAGTTGACAAATTCACTAAATGGATAGAAGCTAAACCCATTAGAAAGCTTGATGGGGCAACCGCCTCGGGTTAAATCCGAGATCTAGTGGTGAGATTTGGTCTCCCACATAACATTATCACCGATAATGGCAGCAATTTATCACTCAGAGAAGTGGAGGCATATTGCTGGGAGAAAGGCATCCGACTTGACCTTGCATCTGTGGCACACCCACAATCCAACAGTCAGGTTGAGCGAGCCAATGGATTAATTCGCAGGAATCAAGCCACGTCGAGGCACCGCTACATAGAGCAGGCTGGAGCTTGGGGAAGAATTGCCATCTCTTTGTGGAGTTCACGAACTACACCCAGATCTACCGGCTACACCCTTACTTCATGGTATATGGATAAGAAGCCATCCTGCCCTCCGACATCCTCCATGATGCACCAAGTTGCCGCCTACGACGAGGATAACACTGAAGAATCCAGACGCCTAGATGTGGACCTTCTCGAGGAGGAGTGTGTTTTGGCATGCCAAAGATCCGCCATCTACCAGTAGAAGCTACGCAACTACCATAGTCGCGTTCGGCATCGCTCATTTAAAGAGGGGATTTGGTGCGACTTAGCGAAGAAATCACACAAATTATCCCCGCCATGGGAAGGACCGTTCATCATAAGCAAGGCACTGCTCAATGGATCTTACTACCTTGTTGACAATCGTGAACTAAAGGATAGACCCAAGGAGGATCATAAGCGTAAGCGACGTGACCCGGATGATGACTACCCGGATCTTGATCGGCCATGGAACATACATACGCCCACGTCCTTTTTACACTTAGCATTTTTATCTAATTGTGTATCTCTTATATGATCAATGAAATAAAACTCTTTGGTTCACTCATATTCCCGAGTCTTTTACCTCCTTTAGTGTTCATTTTTGGATCATGTAAAACCTTTATGCACAAGCTTTGCGTTTGCACTTGTGTAAATTCCGCCTACGGACGTTAGCTTAAGTTTTCTGGTCTACACGTTTTTTGTCGTTTTTATGTGGATACTGGAGTAGTGACTTTTGGCACTTATTGTCGGCGATTTTGTGCTCAGGTTATTGACGGTGCCATTGGGCATCATCACCTAAGCGCATGGTTCCGAACGAGTCTCCGACTCACGAAAAGTCAAGCATAAGAACCAAAGTAATGGATAATCACTTGCTAAAAATATATACATGCTGGAACTAAGTTCTTAAGTAGAAGGAAATAACAACCATTGTTTCGCCTTAAGTTACATCATCAAGTTTTTTCGCGATACACCAAAGGGGAAACAAATATTACATAGTGTTTTTCACTCTTTGGGCGCAGGAGACTTGGAAGCAGCATCGTCCCCAGCCGGAGAATCAACCTCAACGTCGGCGCTATGATGAGACTCGGAGGAATCTTGGTTGACGCTGTCGATGGTGTTCATGGGCACGAAGACATCGATGCCCACCAACTCGGCAAATCTGGTGTCATAACCCGCGGGTGATGACAAGATGGCTTCGTGATCAATCTCTTTGCCGTCATCATCAACGTCGGGGATACCAGAGGTCACCGTGTCGATGTCGGCACCTTCGTAGTGTGTCTTCACCATTGATAGCGCCATCCTTGCGCCAACCCGTGCACATGAAGCTTTCTAGCTCGTAACACGCTCGGGGGCTCGGCGCAGAATCTACGAGTACTTCGTCACGGAGTCAGAGGCTTTGATGTATATCTGGAGGGGCTTCGAAATCTCCTTGGATTGGGTGATGGCGGTGTTGATGAAGTTGCCGGCAAGAACCATGGATTCCTTGTCCGAAAGAGGCGAGCGCGTTAACCCCATAGGAGCTGAAAATTCTGACAATGAGTGCACGAGTTCAATAAACTCTAAGTATCCTTAGTACAGAAATACAAGGCGGAGGAAACTTACTGAAGATGCTGTCCTTGGCCTGCCAGAGGGTGTCCACCAAGGATTCCTTCTCTTGTTGGAGGAGCTTAAATGCCTCGCTGTGGCGTTGGTTTTGCTCATTAGCAGCTTGCTTCTGATCTTTTAAGATCGCAAGCTCCTCCTTCAAGCGATTGACTTCCGGGCGGAATCAGAGGGCTTTCATGGAATCCTCGTGCATCTTCACATCTCTTCCCTCTCCTTCTTAAGGATTCTTTTGTCGATTCTTTGGATGTGCTTGGACTGCTCGACAATATCCTTGGCCTGGGCGACATGTTCTGCAAAGTCGTAGAAAACAAAGTACACAGTGAGTACTCGGAGAATGAAGGCATAAAACCAAGACGAAATGCGCAAAAAAGAAAACAGACTCTTGTTTTTGATGATCTGTTCCTTCAAGATGGCAGTTTTACCCTTTTCGGCTTCAAGATCTGCGCGCATCTTCTGGTACTTGTCGTTGGCCATGCCCCTCCGAGCATTCTCGCTACGTGGAAAAAGGAAAAGTTAAACCGTTGTTTATCGCTTGGAGCACCTAGTCGGAAACTTTCCATCTAGGCGCTCGGAGGCTACAGCGAGAGTTTTTAACTTAGCAATATGCTTAGCTTTTCTTTAAGCATCTAGTCGGAGCTACTTCAGTTCTCGATTAGAATCTTGGGGGATACAATATAAAGTTTTAACTCGGAAAATTCTTAGCTTTTCTTTAAGCATCTAGTCGGAACTAATTCAGTTACAACTAGATGCTTGGGGGCTACAGTATTCAAAATTATAAACACTGCGTATGCTACTCTTAAAGCATATAGTCGGAATAGTTTCTTCCATCTAAATGCTTGGAGGGCTACAGTGAGAGTTCTTTCTAACTTAGTCACTCTTAGAGCATATAGATGCAAAACCCATGGTTTTCCGTCTACATCCTCTGGGCCTCTGTGGGATACTCATATGAAATGCAAAAGGCAAAGTAAAACTTACAAGTGTAATAATCTTGAGGTTTGTAGCGCTCTAGGCTAGCAGCTTGCCAAAGGAGATCCTATTTCCTTGAAAGATATCCGCTTGTCGGAGAATCTCCTCAATACCGCATGTCGGGCGACGACACTCCTCTAGGAACCAGAGTTGTGTTCGGCGTGGCCTGGTAAACTATCTTGTAACTCAAGGGCTTCGGGAGCGGGCGCCCGCCAGGGTAGTACGATTCACTACCGCCTTGCCGCTACCGATGGCATCCTTAGCCGAGCTTCAACCCTTTGTAGAGCGGTGCTCTCCTATGTACTTTGCCGACAACAATGAAGTTCGGTAGAGAAGCCAGAATCCACTTCCATGGAGGAAGGGCCTGGTGCCTCCTGGGCTTGAGAGCTTGTCGGGGAAGAGGAAGGCTTGATGGCAGGAGTAGCAGGGGCGATGGCGGGGGAGGAGTCGCGATGCAGCATATCCTTGATATTTCTAGAAGCCCCTAAAGTTTTGGAGGTCTTCTTGAGGCTGGTCGTGGCTTTCTTCCTAAGACGTGAAAAATGCATAAGTACAGGAACAGAAGAAAACAGACAGATAGACAATATCGGAGAATGGGAAGCTTACACTAGGGGGGTGCTTTGGCAAAAATCCCGGTGGCCTTTCTCTTTTCCGCCTCTAGGGCGGCGGTAGTCTTTTTGGAGGCTCCACCCCCCGTATTCTTCTTATTGCCTCTGTCGGCAGCGTCAGAGGTGGAGCTCTTCCCCTTTCGCGCCAATGGGACATCGTCGTCGGACACGACCATGGCTTCTTTCATCTTTGGATCGTAGATTTGGGCAACCAGGTTATCCTCATCTAGATCGCTAAGCTGTTAAGTAAGAAGTCACCGTGTTATATAAGATGGTGTTGGCAAGACGGAGAAACTAGAGCATATGTCTTACACGGAAAATAAATATCTACCTTTGGGCACTTGCCATCTACGAACATGTCGTAGGTGATGGTGAAGCCATGCTTCTTATCCTTTACCTTGACGATGTCCTTCAGGCGGAGCTTGACGGAGTCGCTCGAGAAGTTATTCACAGAGATCCGGAGGGTATCCCTTCGATCACTGGTATACTCGTGCATGAACTTCATGCGGTGCTGCAGAGGTTGGATTCGCCTGATGAACGGCATGGCTGTGTCCAAGCCGGTCAAACCGTCTCTCACGAACCATTCGATCCGCCTTATTGCGCGAGCGCCGAGGTCGGAGGGAAGGGAGGCATGGGATCTCCATGTGGAAACTTCAGCGGCGGCTCCATCCGCGAAGTCCGGGTACGTTACTTCTCGGCCCGCCAAAGGAATGTCGGGGCCATAGAAGTACGTCCGCTGCCAGTTTTTGCAGGACTCGTGGCCGACGATGTCGGAGATTCGCCGGCCAGGTCGAATCTTGAAGCACTTGAGTAGCAAGGTAGATCTACTTGATTACAAAGCTCATGACCACAACATGATCATGCCTAGAGAGAGAGAGATGAACATGTTGGGGATATGCTATATGGGTATCCTAATAGCATGTCTCTTATCCGACTAACCCGGGTGGCCCATAGTCGGTAGCATGGCCTGCCCGATTAGGTGGATCAGAAGGAGCCCATGCTGGATAAAGGAAGGCCACGGTGGAGTCACGCCTTGGGTGCAAGATACACAAGACTAGTAATGATTGTAGGACTCTCTTTGTCCATAGGATTTTTCCTTGTAACCCTAGGACCTGGCGACTATATAAGTCGGGCCTATGGGAGCCTTTAGGGCATCGATTCATACAACCTCGCACAGCGAACCTATCTCTATAACTCGGCATATTTCCCTTATAGTGATTTATAGAAGGAGTAGGATTACGCCACCGTTGTGGGATCTGAACCTGGGTAAGTGTCGTGGTATTGCCGACGAGTACGCCATAGAGGGGTCCTCACAGTGCGTGTTTAGAGGCGTGGGGTAAGGCGGACGGTTGACGGGTACGAGGTAACATAGCTTACCCAGGTTCAGATCCCACGACTGTGGCGGAATCCTACTCATGCTATAAATTACTATAAGGGCAATACGCCGAGTTACAGAGATAGGTTCGCTGTGCGAGGTTGTATGCCCTAAAGGCTCCCATAGGCCCGACTTATATAGTCGTCAGATCCTAGGGTTACAGGGAAAAGTCCTAGCTGGACAGGTTACAGAGTCCTACACCGTCTATTACTAGTCTTGTGTATCTTGCACTCCAAGGCTCCGGGTACGCTGGTGACTCCACCGTAGCCTTCCTTTATCCAGCATGGGTCTCCTTTCTGGATCCACCTAACTGGGACGCCCAGCAGGCCACAGGCCATGCTACCGACTATGGGCCACCCGGGTTAGTCGGATAAGAGACATGCTATGAGGATACCCATATAGCATATCCCCAACAGTAGCCCCCGGAGAACTCTGAGATCTTGCGTCGTCTTGCCTCTTCTTGTGGAATGCTCCGTCTAGATGGATGTCGGCAAATCGTCAAGCAATATCTTGTAGTCCTCCCAAAGAACCCTGCAAAGGTTTTCTCCGTCTTCTGTGAGTAAGTCAGAGAAATGCTGAATCTTCCATCGTACTCTTCCGTAGTCGGATTAAATTCGTCCATGCCAGAATATTCGATGCGACGGCTCATCTACCATGTCAGTTATGATGATGTAGGCTTAGGTCAGCGACGCCTCGTAACTCACACATGCAGAGAACGCAATCATATCCGATTTTCCCGCGCGAGCGATACGAACCGTTGGTGGCGGCGGTTGGAGACGTGGCAAAATTACCGCGCACGTTCACGAACACGTCATCTACGTGGCAACCGTCCGATTAGCTGAACGAATCTTGACGCAGAGTAAGATAAATAGTAACCTTGGGACACTTTCCACTTTTTCACCCCATTCTCTCGCGTCATCATCTTCTTCCTCCAGCTGCACACCTCCTCGAGCTCTCCGCGGAAAACCTCGAAGAAACCCTAGCCTCTCTTTGCATCAGTCTCCTCCTCCCGATCCTCCATGGCCAGCAGCTCCTCCCCGTCGATGGAGGCGTCGAGTGAAGCCACGGCGAAGCCGGCGAGCTCCGTCGTCGTGCCCCCAGAGGGCCTGGTCATCCCCGTGTTGGCGGTGATTGAAACCACCGGCGGTGACCATAATCTGGCAGCGCTAGAGCCTCTGGAAGAAGAGACAGACTCGCACAAGGGCGACTTGCACGGCTCGGACATCACCGGCCGCGACATCCAAGAGATGGTCGCCGAAGGCTACCTCCTCGCGACGGAGGGGCTTGCCTGGCGGGCGGCGCCGGCCGGCGAGGTGACACCTTCTCCCCAAGCCGGAGAAAAGGTGTACCTCAAGGCTCAGCTGGTACGTGGCGTTTCTTTGAACATCTCCCACTTCTTTATGTCCGTCTTGAACCACTTCAAAGTCCAACCCCATAACCTCTCCCCCAATAGTATCTTAGTGCTTAGCAACTTCGTGGCACTTTGTGAGGGTTACCTAGGGATTAAGCCTAGGTTAGACTTGTTCATGTACTTCTTCACCGTCAAACGTGAAGCCGGACATAGTAGGGTGGAGCTTAGGAACTGCGGCACCATAAGCTTCAAGATCCGACCTGGCCGGCGGTTCCTCGACATCGTCGGCCACGAGTCGTGCAAAAACTGGCAGCGGACGTACTTCTACGGCCCCGACATTCCTTTGGCGGGCCGAGAAGTGACATACCCGGACTTCGTGGATGGAGCCGCCGCTGAAGTTTCCACATGGAGATCCCATGCCTCTCTTCCCTCCGACCTCAACGCTTCTCGTGCAATAAGGCGGATCGAGTGGTTTGTAGAGACGGGTTTGACCGGCTTGGACCTAGCCATGTGCTGGTTCATCAGGCGAATCCAACCTCTGCAAAGACCGCGAAGTTCATGCTGCAGTACACCGGTGATCGAAGGATACCTTCCGGATCTCTGTGGATAACTTCTCGAGCGACTCCGTCAAGCTCCGTCAAGGACATCGTCAAGGTGAAGGATAAGAAGCGGCTTCACCATCACCGCGACATGTACGTGAGCGACAAGTGCCCAAAGGTAGGTATTTATTTTCCGTGTATGACATTGCTTCAGTTTCTCCGTCTTGCCAGTGCCATCTTATCTAACACGGTGATTTCTCACTTAACAGCTTAGCGATCTAGATGAGGAAAACCTGGCTGCCCAAATCTACGATCCAAAGATGAAGGAAGTCACGGTCGTGTCCGACGATGATGTCCCATTGGCGCGAAAGCGGAAGAGCTCCACCTCTGGCGCTGCCGAAGGAGGCAAGAAGAAGAAGACGGAGGGTGGAGCCTCCAAAGAAATCTTGCCGCCCTAGAGGCGGAAAAGAAAAAATCCACCGGGATGTTTGCCAAAGAGCCCCCCCCTAGTGTAAGCCTTTCATTCTCCGACATTGTCTTATTTATCTGTCTTGTTCCTGTACTTATGCACTTTGCAAATTTCAAGAAGAAAGCCACAACCAGCCTCAAGAAGTCCTCCAAGACTCTTGGGGCTTCTAGAAATATCAAAGATATGCTGCATCGCGACTCCTCCCCCGCCATCGCCCCTACTACTCCTGCCGTCAAGCCCTCCTCTGCCCCGACAAGCTCTCAAGTCCAGGAGGCACCAGGCCCTTCCGCCATGGAAGTGGATTCTAGCGCCTCTACCGAACTCGCTGTTGTCGGCGATCAAGCGATGCAGGAGAGCGCTGCTCTTCAAATGGCTGAAGCTTCGGCTAAGGATGCCATCGGTAGCGGCAAGGCGGTGGTGGGAGCTGGTACCTCTGCCCGGCGCGCCTCCCCAAGAACCCTTGAGTTCGAAGATAGTTTACCGGCGCCTGCCGAGTAACACAACTATGGTTCTGGAGGAGTGTCATCTCCGACGTGTTCTTGAGGAACTTCTCCGACAAGCGGATATCTTCGGGAAATAGTATTTCCTTTGGCAAGGCTGGCGAGTGCTACAAACCTCAAGATTATTGCACTTGTAAGTTTTACTTTACCTTTTGCATTTCATATGAGTATCCTACTGTAGCCCCCGAGGATGTAGACGGAAAACCATAGATTTTGCATCTATATGCTCTAAGAGTGACTAAGTTAGAAAGAACTCTCACTGTACCCCTCCAAGCATTTAGATGGAATGAATTACTCCGACTAGATGCTTTAAGAGTAGCATACAGTGTTCATAATTTTCAATGCTGTAGCCCCCCAAGCCTCTAGCTGTAACTGAATTAGTTCCGACTAGATGCTTAAAGAAAAGCTAAAAATATTGATAAGTTAAAACCTCTCGCTGTAGCCCCCGAGCATCTAGGTGGAAAATCTCCGACTAGGGGCTCCAAGCAGACCAAACAACGACTTAACTTTGTATTTGTTTCCACAAAACGAGAATGCTCGGAGGGGCATGGACAACGACAAGTACCAGAAGATGCGCGCAGATCTTGAAGCCGAAAAGGGTAAAACTGCCATCTTGAAGGAACAGATCATCAAAAACAAGAGTCTGTTTTCTTTTTGCGCATTTCCGTCTTACTTTTGTGCCCATAATCTCCGAGTACTCACTGTGTACTTTGTTTTCTCCGACTTGCAGAACATGTTGCCAAGGCCAAGGACATTGTCGAGCAGTCCAAGCATATCCAGCAGCTGGAGAGCAAGAACAAGATCCTGAAGGAGGAGAGGAAGGAGATGCTGAAGATGCACGAGGATTCCATGAAAGCCCTGCAGGATTCCGCCTCCGCGGAGATCAATCGCTTGAAGGAGGAGCTTGCGATCCTAAAGGATCAGAAGTAAGCTGCTGATGAGCAAAACCTTCGCCATAGCGAGGCGTTTAAGCTCCTCCAACAAGAGAAGGAATCCTTGGCGGACACCGTCTGGCAGGCTAAGGCCAGCATCTTCAGTAAGTGCCCTCCGCCTTGTATTTCTGTAGTCTAGATACTTAGAGTTTATTGAACTCATGCGATCCTTGTCGGAATTTTCAGCGCCTATGGGTTTAACCCGCTTGCCTCCTTCGGACAAGGAATGCATGGTTCTTGCCGGCAATTTCATCAACACCGCCATCGCCCAAGCCAAGGATATTGCCAAGCCCCTCCAAATAAATATCAAGGCATCGGACTCTGTGACGAAGTACTCGGAGATCCTGCACCAAGCCCCTGAGTGTGTCGCAAACTGAAAGGCTTCATGCGCACGGGCTGGCGCAAGGATGGCGCTGTCTATGGTGAAGGCACACTATGAAGATGCCAACATCGACACGGTGACATCTGGTATCCCCGACATGGATGATGACGGCAAGGAGATCCATCATGAAGCCATTCTGTCATCACTCGCGGGTTATGACACCAGGGTTGTCGAGTTGGTGAATGTTGACGTCTTCGTGCCCAGGAACACCATCGATAGCGTCAACCAGGACTCCTCCGAGTCCCATCACAGCTCCGATATTGAGGGTGATTCTCCGGCTGGTGGTGATGCGGCCTCCAAGTCTCCTACGCCCAAAGAATGAAGAACACTTTGTAATTTCGTTTCACCTTTGGTGTGTGCACGGGGAAAACTTGTTGATGTAATCTTAAGGCGGAAAACAATGGTTGTCGTATCCTGCTACTTAAGAATTAAGTCCCAGTATGTATATATTTTTTAAGCAAGTGCTGGCTTATCCATTACTCTGGTTCTTATGATTGAATTTTCGTGAGTCGGAAGACTCGTTCGGAACCATGCGATTAGGTGATGATGCCCAATGTCACCGTCAATAACCTGAGCACACAAAATCGCCGACAATAAGTGCCAAAAGTCACTACTCCGAATCCACATAAAACGACAAAGAATGTGTAGACGAACACTTAAGCTAACGCAGAGGCGGAATTTTCACAAGTGCAATCGCAAGACTTGTGCATCTTGGTTTTATATGATCCAAAAAGAACACTAAAGGAGGTAAAAGACTGAATATGAGTGAACCTAAGAGCTTTATTTCATTGATCATATAAGAGGTACACAATTAGATAAAAAATGCTAAGTGTAGAAAGGACGTAGCTGTGCTATGTTCCATGGCCGATCAAGCTCCGGGTAGTCATCATCCAGGTCACGTCGCTTACACTTATGATCCTCGTTGGGTCTATCCTTGAGTTCACGATTGTCGACAAGGTAGTAAGACCCATTTAGCAACGCCTTGCTTATGATGAACGGTCCTTCCCATGGCGGGGATAATTTGTGTGACTTATTATGCTTAAGTCGGAGTACTAAATCCCCCTCTTTAAACGAGCGATGCCGAATGCGGCGACTATGGTAGCTGCGTAGCTTCTGCTGGTAGATGGCGGATCTTTGGCATGCCAAAACGCGCTCCTCCTCGAGAAGGTCCACATCTAGGCGTCTGGATTCTTCGGCGTCATCTTCATCATAGGCGGCAACTCTTGGTGCGTCGTGGAGGATGTCTGAAGGTAGGATGGCTTGTGCTCCATATACCATGAAGTAAGGGGTGTAGCCGGTGGATCTGTTGGGTGTGGTTCGTAAACTCCGCAGCACAAATGGCAATTCTTCCGCCCAGGATCCAGCTGATCTATGTAGCGGTGCCTCAAGACGTGGCTTAATTCCCTGCAGAATTAATCCATTGGATCGCACAACCTGACCATTGGATTGTGGGTGTGCCACAGATGCAAGGTCAAGTCGGATGCCTTTGTCCCAGCAATAGGCTTCCACTTCTCTGAGTGACAAGTTGCTTCCGTTGTCGGCGATGATGCTATGTGGGATACCAAATCTCACCACTACATCCCGGACAAACCTGAGGGCAGTTGCCCCATCAAGCTTTCTAATGGGTTTAGCTTCTATCCATTTGGTGAATTTGTCAACTGCTACCAGCATATGCGTAAATCCACACGGTGCCGTCTATAACGGCCCCACCATGTCTAGCCCCCAGACTGCGAACGGCCAAGTTATTGGTATTGTTCGCAATTCTTCAGCAGGAACATGTGGTTGTCGGGCATAGTACTGGCATCCTGTGGATGTCTCAACCAGCTTGTCGGCGTCCGCCTTCGCGGTCAGCCAATAAAATCCTTGCCGGAAGGCTTTCGCGACCAATGATAGAGGAGCGGCGTGATGCCCGCAATCTCCGAGATGGATTTCGCGTAGGATTTCCATACCTTGTAGCTGGGAAACGCACTTTAGGTATACACCAGTAGTGCTCCTCTTGTAGAGTTGCCCATTGATTATGGTATAACCCTTTGCTCGTCGTACTATTTGTCGTCTTTCGACTTCGTCGTCGGGCAAAGTTCCGTGCTCGAGATACTCCATAAACGGTTTTGTCCAAGCCGGAGGATCTTTGTCACCATGTTGACGAAAGAGTCAGCTCTATCCGGGTTGTCGATGTCGGCGCCCTTCACGGATGGTGTGCGTAGATGCTCTAGGAAAACTCCTGGCGGAATTTGCTAGCGCCCTGATCCAAGCTTAGATAGTAGATCAGTCGCTTCGTTTTGCTCCCTAGGCACATACTTGACTTCGTAGCCCAAGAAGCTCTTGGCTATCTCGTCCACTTCATCGCGATATGCCGCCATCATAGGGTTCCGCTCGTTCCAGGTGCCAGCCACCTGCTGGGCAACCAATCCAGAATCTCCGCAGCAAACTATGCGCTTGATGCCAATATCCTTGGCTACACGTAGTCCGTGAATGGGTGCTTCATACTCCGCCATGTTGTTTGTAGCCTCGAAGTGGATCTGCAGAACGTAGTGCAGCTTGTCTCCTTTTGGTGATCAGATACACCAGCCCCCGAGCCGTTGAGCAACTTTGATCCGTCAAAGTGCATCACCCAGTACTCTGGTTCTGGCAGTGGAGTAGCATCTGGCATCTCCGTCCAATCTGCAATAAAATCCGCCAAATCTTGTGACTTGATAGCGTCGCGTCTCTTGTAGGTGATCTCGAAGGCGGCAAGTTCAATGCCCCATTTCGCGACCCTTCCTGTAGTGTCACTGTTATTGATAATGTCGGACAGTGGATTCTTGCTCACTACTGTGATTGGGTGGTCCTGAAAGTAATGCCTCAGCTTCCGAGAAGCGAGGAATACTCCATAAGCTATCTTTTGGTAGTGCGGGTAACGCTGCTTAGACTCCGTCAAGACCTCGCTCACATAGTAAACTGGTCGTTGAACTCCGTGCTCGTAGCCTGGTTCCTTCCGCTCTACCACAGCGACGATGCTAATAACCCGGTTGGTTGCCGCCATGTAAATTAACAGGGCTCTCGGGCTCGGGTCTTTGCAAGGATGGGCGAGGAATGAATCTCCTTGAGCTGCTTCAATCTTGCATTCGTCATCCATGTGAATTTGTCCGCCTTCTTCAAAGAATCTGGCAGCAAAGCCTTCTCTCCAAGTCGGCTGACGAACCGACTAACTACTGCAACACAACATGTTAGTCGTTGAATGTCCTTTAGGAATGTCGAACGATTTATGTTTAAGATGGCCTTGATTTTCTCCGGGTTGACCTCGATTCCGCACTCGGAAAAGATGAAGCCCAACAATTTGCCGGCTGGAACCCCGAAGACGCAACCCTTATGGTTGATCATCATGTTGTATTTCCGGAGATTATCAAAGGTTTTTTTAAGTCGAAGATTAAGTCGTTTGACTTTTTAGACATAACCGCGATATCATCCACATAGGTGTGAACGTTCCGACCAATTTGGTCGTGAAGGCAACGTTGCATTGTCCGCTGGTAGGTGGCACCTGCATTTTTCAGCCTAAAGGGCATCGTGACATAGCAAAACGTGTCGTATGGAGTAGTGAACGAAGTGGCCAATTGGTCCGACTTACTCATCTTGATCTGGTGGTATCCTGAGTATGCATCGAGAAAACACAAAAGTTCCGAGCCAGCCGTCGAGTCAATGACTTGGTCAATGCGAGGAAGAGCAAACGGATCTTTGGGACATGATTTGTTCAAGCCGGTGTAATCAACGCACATTCTTAATTCATTGGTTCCCTTTTTGGGGACAAGTACAGGATTGGCCACCCATCGGGTGTGAAGGACTTCTCGGATAAACCCAGCCTTAAGTAACCTAGCTATATCTTTGCCAATGGCGCGTATCTTCTCATCTCCGAAGCGTGGTAGAGGTTGTTTCACTGGTTTACATTTTGGATCTATGTTTAAGCTGTGCTCGGCAAGTTCCCTAGGTACACCTTTCATGTCGGCAGGTTGCCAGGCAAAGATGTCCCTATTCTCACGGAGGAACTCGACGAGCGCGCTTTCCTATTTGGGATCCAGGTTCGTCCCAATGGCGACGGTCTTGGAGGCATCGCCTACCACAAGTTCCACCGGCTTGGTCTCGATGGCGGCCTTGAACGCAGGAGCGGTGTCAGAGATCTGCTTCTTCGACGCGGGCATCTCTGAGTCATTGACCTTGCTCTGGATCTCCTTGAATTCTTTGTTGTAGAGGACAGCTTCTGCAATGGCTGCTTCGTTGATCTCGCAGTCCCTTGCCTTTGTAAAGCTTCCGGATACGGTGATGACACCGTTTGGTCCGGGTATCTTGAGTTTGTTGTAGACGAAGCATGGCTTGGCCATGAACGTGTGGAATATGTCGCGGCAGAATATGACGTGGTACACGCTCTTGAAGGGGACCACCTCAAAGGTCATGTGCTCTTGGCGGTAATAATTAACGTCGCTAAAGGCTACCTAAAGCGTAATGCACCCAAGGGACCGAGCCTCCCGACCAGGAACTATGCCATGGAACACGGTGTTGCTCCGCCTTAGGTTTGCCTCCATCAAGTTCATCTTCTGCAATGTATCCAGGTACATGATGTTGTTGCTGCTTCCACTATCCACCATGCACTTGGTGAACTCCACGCCGTCAATCAATGGGTTGATGACCATGGCGTACTGGTTCTCCGTGGGCACAAGGTCTGGGTGGTCCGTCCTGTCCCAAGTTATTGGAACCTCCGACCAGCGCAGGTATTGGGGAACTAGGGGGAGAGTGGCCATCAGGATCCTTAGAGAGGTCTTCTGTTGTCGGATGGTGGGGGTGCCAAGGAAAGTGTGGTTGACTGGGGCCTTCTTTGCGAAGGGGTTCTTGCCCTTGTCATCGCTCTTGGCGGCGTGCTTGGGGTCAACGTCCTCGTCCATGTCACTTGAATCCTTGGACTCCTCCTCCTTCTTCTTCCCCTTGCCCTTGCCTCATGATGCATTCTTCCGACTTTGCTTGTAGCCGGACTCCGGGTCTTCCTTGAGGTCATTGACGAACTTGCAATGTCGATTGGTATGGGTGGCCTTGCCGTTGGTGTCGAGGTGTAGGAGGCATGGCATATCGCGGTACTCCTCGTAGGTTTGGGGAACGCGGAGCAGCGCCGAGTTGGTTTCACTTCCTCGTTGCTGCCCGCGGCCTGCTCCCCTTCATCGGCCATGTTGTCCGCCTTCTCCTCGTCCTGCAAAAGTCATAGCGACCATATCGGTAGATTGCTTTTCTTCTGGAGCGGTTTTCCGCTTTGTACTGCTGTTCCTCCGAGCTTGGGTTGGAACGGCCGTTGCCGGCAAAGAGCCACGAGCATCGTCGTCGGCAGCTGTGAACTCACTAGCTAACTAAATCATCTGATTCAAGTCAAGCTGATGATTGTCCTACAAGCGCTTTAGCTTATGTCGGAGCAACGTGCCCCTTTCCAACCCATCGATGAAGGCGGCCATGGCGGTCTGAGCGTGCACTCCTGCGCAGGAATTTTTCATATCCAGCCAGCGGGAGAGGTAGGCGCGAGATGTATCGTCTTTCTCTTGCACGCACCGCTGTAGATCGCCCACAGTGCAAGGACGCTTGTATGTACCCTCAAAGTTCTTGGTGAATGCTTCTTGCATATCCAGCCAGTTGTAGATAGATTTCTCTGGCAAGTCATCGATCCATTGGCGGGCCATACCCGCCAACATTAACGGGAGGTACTTAACAACGACGTTGGGGTTGCCTCCGGCAATCTCCACCGCGTTGCCGTAGTCCTGCAACCATGCGGCAGGTTTGGCGGTGCCGTCATAGGGCTTGATGGTCTTGTCAATCCGGAAACCTTTGGGGTAAGTTGCGGACCGTATTGCAGGTCCAAAGCAACGTGGTCCCAGGTATGGTCCTTATCGGGCCTCGTGGATCTTATCGATCCGCGAACGCGCATCGTACGGCTCCAGGTTCTTCTTGTTGTCAACAGGGGATGGGCTGCGTGAGCGACGCGGGCCTCTTCCGCCATGGTGGCCTTGCGACGGAGGCGGAGGTGGCGGTGGGTTAGCTTTCTTCTTGTTACCCTCATGACGCCTCGCGCTATCCTGTTGCTTGTCGGATGCGGAGGGTCGTGGTGTGACCTGCTCTTGTGTCCTTGGTGGTGCTCTTCATCATGACGGGTCTGCGCTGCGTTGTCGCGGATGACGATGCCACACTGCTTTGGAGGGGGCATATCCGTGCGATGGTGAGCCTTGTAGTCTTCTTGACGTCGGGGGGATCGGGGCGGTGGTGATGGGCGGCGAGGTCGGGCTTTTTCTCTGTGGTCGGAGGATATGGGGATAGCATCCTTCCTGTTGCGCGCATCCCTCCGTCTTCGTTCTGATGAACCCGTCTGTGATCCGACATCCTGAGGAGATCTGTCCCTTGGCGGTTTGTACTGGCTAGATCGGCAGAGCGCTGGGTCAGACTCAAGCCTTTGAGAGGTGGCTTTTTCCTGCTGCTTTACCGCCTTGGCCACTAGGTCATAGACCTGTTCTACTGGCTCAGGCGATCTATCCTGCTCCAGAAGAGTCCTGGCGACGGCGAGGTTAAGGAGTGGGGTGGGCATCACCTGCTTGCCTTCACTATCAATGTATGTCTCGGCATGTGCCGACTTCGAGGGATCCCATCCTAGGTTGCGCCGTACACCAGGATCGTTGATGACGCGAGCCGGAGCCTTCTTAGCCTTCTGCTGTTGCAGCAGAGTCTTGTACTCAGCCTCAATTGCTCTAGCTTTCTCTATGGACTTCTGCGCGTTGACCAGATCTTGATCTAGCTTAGCGCCTTGCTCCGTGATGGCTTGCGCCTCCTCCAACAGCTGTTGGCGCTTCTCGTCAAGCTGAGTCACGTTACGGATATGATCAACGGTTAGTGGCTTGATGAGGAGATTGCCGTACATCACTCTATCAGCTGGAGTAACATGGGCTGCTGCCGACGTGGATGCTGGAGGCGGCAAGTTTGCGGTGTTGTTGTTGCTCGGACCGGTGCCGAGTTCCTGCGGCTGCTGCTTTGGGTTAGGCGGAGGAGGCATGACCTTTGCGCGATCATCGTCGGCAGCAATTAGTGGCCCCTTCCCTTTTTCCAGCGCCGTAGGCGGAGCTTGCCCGGGCTGATCTTCATCCATCGTTGTCCCAATGGTGACGAACACCCCTCGAGACATGACGGTGTTGTTAGCTTGCTCGTCGCGCGAGTACTCCTCCTCCATCTCCTGCATAGCGGAGTCTAGCTCTTCTGGACTGAAGTCTATCTCCTATGAGTCTGCACTGAAATCAGCATAAAGCGCGTCAATGACAGAGTCGGAGGGTGACAGGACTTCCTCGATGACGGGCGGTGGAGGTGCAACGCCGACGATGACCGGAGGTGGTGCTGCCTGACGATGGCGGCCGAGGCGGTGGTGGTGGCTGAATCGGGGCTCGTCAATGAGCGCAAGCTGTCCCGAGCCGCTTCGGCCTCCGCGTAGTTGTTGACGGTGTTCACCATGCCTTCAAAGGTAAGGCGTCCTGACGCCTGTTGCCGTCTTAGAGAGTGTCGGAGAAGCGTGCCATGGTCTAGTCCTTCCACAAAGTGATAGATGGCATCATCATTGGGGTAGTGGTCCAGATCGGCTCGTATACGGAGGCACCTGGCCAGGTAATCACGGGGGTTTTCGACCTCTCTCTGAACGCAGCGCGCCAGATCGAAGATGGTAACCATGCCGACGAACTTGGATCTCTGCTGTCCAGACGCGCGGACAAAGCCGACGGATTTGCAGTGGTCTTCCACCTTTATATCCTGCACAGGGGCGGTTTGGGTGGGTTTTGAATTTTTCCGATCTTTGCCGGCAAACTCCGAGGAGAGATCCGACATCGATCCTTCCGCGAACGTATCCTGCCCGTAGGCGGTCCGTGCGGGTCTTGATGCTTTCCGATCTTTGCCGGCTAACTCTGAAGAGATATCCGGCATCGATCCTTCCACGAACGTATCCTGCCCGTTGGCGGTCCGTGCGGGTCTTAATGCTCCTCCGACTCCCAGGGAACTAGTGCCCGAGTCAGTTTCGCCGATGAAGAGGTGGATGTCTCTGATAGGAACGATCGAACACTGCGTAGGGTTCGTTTCCGCCGGGATCCAGAACTCATCAGGGGGGACGATCGGAACGTTGCCGGAGAAGAGAACACGGCCAATGGCTACGGTTTCGCCGATTCCCGCGAAGATCTTGGTCCTCGCCCGCTGAAGAGCCTGAAGCGCCTCTTGCCCCATAGTGGGCGCCAACTGTCATGTTATTGCCGACGAGTACGCCATAGAGGGGTACCGCAATGGTTACCATCTTCGATCTGGCGCGATATGCCAAACCTGCGCGGTACTCCTCGTAGGTTTGGTTAACATCTGATGGCTACTCTCCCCCAGTCCCCCAGTACCTGTGCTGGTGGAGGTTCCAATAACTTGGGACAGGACGGACCACCCAGACCTTATACCCACGGAGAACCAGTAAGCCATGGTCATCAACCCCTTTATTGATGGCGTGGAGTTCACCAAGTGTATGGTGGATAGTGGAAGCAGCATCAACATCATGTACCTGGATACACTGCAAAAGTTGAACTTGACGGAGGCAAACCTAAGGCGACCAACACCATCTTCCACGGTGTAGTTCCTAGTCGGGAGGCTCGGTCCCTTGGGTGCATTACACTTCAGGTTGCCTTTGGCGATGTTAATAATTACCGTCAAGAGCGCATGATGTTCGAGGTGGTCCCCTTCAAGAGCGTGTACCACGTCATATTCGGCCGCGACATATTCCACACGTTCATGGCCAAGCCATGCTTCGTCTACAACAAGCTCAAGATACCCGGACCAAACGGCATCATCACCATATCCGGAAGCTTTACCAAGGCAAGGGACTGCGAGATCAACGAAGCAGTCGTTGCAGAAGTTGTCCTCTATAGTGCAGAATTCAAGGAGATCTAGAGCAAGGTCGATGACTCAGAGATGCCCGTGTTGAAGAAGCAGATCTCCGACTTCGCTCCTGCGTTCAAGGACGCCATCGAGACCAAGCCGGTGGAACTTGTGGTAGGCGATGCCTCCAAGGTCACCGCCATTGAGACGAACCTGGATCCCAAATAGGAAAGCGCGCTCGTCGAGTTCCTCCGTGAGAACAGGGACATCTTTGCCTGGCAACCTGCCGACATGAAAGGTATACCTAGGGAACTTGCCGAGCACAACTTAAACATTGATCCAAAATCCAAACCAGTGAAACAACCTCTACGACGCTTTGGAGATGAGAAGAGACGCGCCATTGGCAAAGAGATAGCTAGGTTACTTAAGGCTAGATTTATCCGAGAAGTCCTTCACACCCAATGGGTGGCCAATCCTGTACTTGTCCCCAAAAAGGGAACCAATGAATTACGAATGTGCGTTGATTACACCGGCTTGAAAAAAGCATGTCCCAAAGATCCGTTAGCTTTGCCTCGCATTGACCAAGTCATTGACTCGACGGCTGGCTCGGAACTTTTGTGTTTTCTCGATGCATACTCAGGATACCACTAGATCAAGATGAGGAAGTCGGACCAATTGGCCACTTCGTTCACTACCCCATACGGCACGTTTTGCTATGTCACGATGCCCTTTGGGCTGAAAAACGCAGGTGCTGCCTACCAGCGGACAATGCAGCATTGGTTTCACGACCAAATTGGTCGGAACGTTCACGCCTACGTGGACGATATTGCGGTGATGTCCAAAAAGTCAAACGACTTTATCTCCAACTTAAAAGAAACCTTTGATAATCTCCGGAAATACAACATGATGCTTAACCCTAAGAAGTGCGTCTTAGGGGTTCCAGCCGGCAAATTGTTGGGCTTCATCGTTTCCTAGTGTGGAATCGAAGTCAACCCGGAGAAAATCAAGGCCATCTTGAACATAAACCATCCGACATGCCTAAAGGACATTCAACGACTAACAGGTTGTGTTGCAGCAGTTAGTCGGTTCGTTAACCGACTTGGAGAGAAGGCTTTGCCGATGTACAAGTTGCTGAAGAAGGCAGAAAAATTCACGTGGACGGACGAAGCAGATGCAGCATTGAAGCATCTCAAGGAGATTCTTTCCTCAGCGCCCATCCTTGCAGCACCCGAGCCTTGTGAGCCCCTGTTAATTTACATGGAGGCAACCAACCGGGTTATCAGCATCGTCGTCGTGGTAGAACGGAAGGAACCAGGCTATGAGCACGGAGTTCAACGACCAGTTTACTATGTAAGCGAGGTCTTGACGGAGTCCTAGCAACGTTACCCGCACAACCAAAAGATAGCTTATGGAGTATTCCTTGCTTCTCGCAAGTTGAGGCTTTACTTTCAGGAGCACCCAATCACAGTGGTGAGCAAGACTCCACTGTCCGACATCATCAATAACAGCGACGCTACAGGAAGGGTCGCGAAGTGGGGCATTGAACTTGCCGCCTTTGAGATCACCTACAAGAGACGCGACGCTATCAAGTCACAAGCCTTGGCGGATTTTGTTGCAGATTGGACGGAGATGCCACCGTTACCAGAACCAGAGTACTGGGTGATGCACTTTGACGGATCAAAGCTGCTCAACGGCTTGGGGACTGGTGTATTGCTACAGTCACCAGCAGGAGACAAGCTACACTACGTTCTGTAGATCCACTTCGAGGCTACAAACAACATGGCGGAGTATGAAGCACTCATTCACGGACTACGTGTAGCCAAGGATATTGGCATCAAGCGCATAGTTTGTTGTGGAGATTCCGACTTGGTTGCCCAGCAGGTGGCTGGAACCTGGAATGCGCAGAACCCTATGATGGCGGCATATCGAGACGAAGTGGACGAGATAGCCAAGAGCTTCTTGGGCTACAAAGTTAAGTATGTACCTAGGGAACAAAACGAGGCGGCTGACCTTTTGTCTAAGCTAGGATCAGGGCGCAAGCGAATTCCGCCAGGAGTTTTCCTAGAGCACCTGCACACACCATATGTGAAGGGAGCCGACATCGACAACCCGGATAGAGTTGACTCTTTCATCAACATGGTGACTAAGGTCCCTCTGGCTTGGAGAAAACCGTTCATGGAATATCTCAAACACGGAATTTTGTCCGACGACGAAGTCAAAACACGGCAAATAATACGACGAGCAAAGGGTTATACCATAATCAAAGGGCAAATCTACAAAAGGAGCACTACTGGTGTATACCTAAAGTGTGTTTCCCAGCTAGAAGGTATGGAAATCCTACGCGAAATCCATCTCGGAGATTGCGGGCACCACGCTGCTCCTCGATCGTTGGTCACGAAAGCCTTCCGGCAAGGATTCTACTGGCTGACCGCGATGGCGGACGCCGACAAGCTGGTTGAGACATGCATGGGATGCCAGTATTATGCCCAACAACCACATGTTCTCGTCAAGAACTGCGAACAATACCAATAACTTGGCCGTTTGCAGTCTGGGGGCTAGACATGGTGGGACCGTTGCAGACGGCACCTTGTGGGTTTACGCATCTGCTTGTAGCAGTTGACAAATTCACTAAATGGATAGAAGCTAAACCCATTAGAAAGCTTGATGGGGCAACTGCCCTCAGGTTCGTCCGAGATCTAGTGGTGAGATTTGGTCTCCCACATAACATTATCACCGATAATGGCAGCAATTTATCACTCAGAGAAGTGGAGGCATATTGCTGGGAGAAAGGCATCCGACTTGACCTTGCATCTGTGGCACACCCACAATCCAACAGTCAGGTTGAGCGAGCCAATGGATTAATTCTGCAGGGAATCAAGCCACGTCTCGAGGCACCGCTACATAGAGCAGCTGGAGCTTGGGCAGAAGAATTGCCATCTGTGCTGTGGAGTTCACGAACTACACCCAACAGATCTACCGGCTACACCCCTTACTTCATGGTATATGGATAAGAAGCCATCCTGCCCTCCGACATCCTCCATGATGCACCAAGTTGCCGCCTACGACGAGGATAACACTGAAGAATCCAGACGCCTAGATGTGGACCTTCTCGAGGAGGAGTGTGTTTTGACATGCCAAAGATCCGCCATCTACCAGTAGAAGCTACGCAACTACCATAGTCGCCGCGTTCGGCATCGCTCATTTAAAGAGGGGGATTTGGTGCTTCGACTTAAGCAGAAGAAATCACACAAATTATCCCCGCCATGGGAAGGACCGTTCATCATAAGCAAGGCACTGCTCAATGGATCTTACTACCTTGTTGACAATCGTGAACTAAAGTATAGACCCAAGGAGGATCATAAGCGTAAGCGACGTGACCCGGATGATGACTACCCGGATCTTGATCGGCCATGGAACATAGCACAGCTACGTCCTTTTTACACTTAGCATTTTTATCTAATTGTGTATCTCTTATATGATCAATGAAATAAAACTCTTTGGTTCACTCATATTCCCGAGTCTTTTACCTCCTTTAGTGTTCATTTTTGGATCATGTAAAACCTTTATGCACAAGCTTTGCGTTTGCACTTGTGTAAATTCCGCCTACGGACGTTAGCTTAAGTTTTCTGGTCTACACGTTTTTTGTCGTTTTTATGTGGATACTGGAGTAGTGACTTTTGGCACTTATTGTCGGCGATTTTGTGCTCAGGTTATTGACGGTGCCATTGGGCATCATCACCTAAGCGCATGGTTCCGACAACGAGTCTTCCGACTCACGAAAAGTCAAGCATAAGAACCAAAGTAATGGATAAGCCATCACTTGCTAAAAAATATATACATGCTGGGAACTAAGTTCTTAAGTAGAAGGAAATAACAACCATTGTTTTCCGCCTTAAGTTACATCATCAAGTTTTTTTCCGCGCATACACCAAAGGGGAAACAAATATTACATAGTGTTTTTCACTCTTTGGGCGCAGGAGACTTGGAAGCAGCATCGTCCCCAGCCGGAGAATCAACCTCAACGTCGGCGCTATGATGAGACTCGGAGGAATCTTGGTTGACGCTGTCGATGGTGTTCATGGGCACGAAGACATCGATGTCCACCAACTCGGCAAATCTGGTGTCATAACCCGCGAGTGATGACAAGATGGCTTCGTGATCAATCTCTTTGCCGTCATCATCAACGTCGGGGATACCAGAGGTCACCGTGTCGATGTCGGCACCTTCGTAGTGTGTCTTCACCATTGATAGCGCCATCCTTGCGCCAACCCGTGCACATGAAGCTTTCTAGCTCGTAACACGCTCGGGGGCTCGGCGCAGAATCTACGAGTACTTCGTCACGGAGTCAGAGGCTTTGATGTATATCTGGAGGGGCTTCGAAATCTCCTTGGATTGGGTGATGGCGGTGTTGATGAAGTTGCCGGCAAGAACCATGGATTCCTTGTCCGAAAGAGGCGAGCGCGTTAACCCCATAGGAGCTGAAAATTCTGACAATGAGTGCACGAGTTCAATAAACTCTAAGTATCCTCAGTACAGAAATACAAGGCGGAGGAAACTTACTGAAGATGCTGTCCTTGGCCTGCCAGAGGGTGTCCACCAAGGATTCCTTCTCTTGTTGGAGGAGCTTAAATGCCTCGCTGTGGCGTTGGTTTTGCTCATTAGCAGCTTGCTTCTGATCTTTTAAGATCGCAAGCTCCTCCTTCAAGCGATTGATTTCCGCGGAGGCGGAATCCTGTAGGGCTTTCATGGAATCCTCGTGCATCTTCAGCATCTCTTCCCTCTCCTTCTTAAGGATTACATTGCTGTCCGATTCTTTGGATGTGCTTGGACCTTTCGACAATATCCTTGGCCAGGCGACATGTTACGCAAAGTCGAGAAAACAAAGTACAGTGAGTACTCGGAGAATGAAGGCATAAAACCAAGACGAAATGCTAAAAAAAGCAGACTCTTGTTTTTGATGATCTTCCTTCAAGATGGCGCTTTACCCTTTTCGGCTTCAAGATCTCGCGCATCTTCGGTACTTGTTGGCCATGCCCTCCGAGCATTCTCGCTTACGTGGAAAAAAGGAAAAAGTTAAACCGTTGTTTAGTCTGCTTGGAGCACCTAGTCGGAAACTTTCCATCTAGGCGCTCGGGGGCTACAGCGAGAGTTTTTAACTTAGCAATATGCTTAGCTTTTCTTTAAGCATCTAGTCGGAGCTACTTCAGTTCTCGATTAGAATCTTGGGGGATACAATATAAAGTTTTAACTCGGAAAATTCTTAGCTTTTCTTTAAGCATCTAGTCGGAACTAATTCAGTTACAACTAGATGCTTGGGGGCTACAGTATTCAAAATTATAAACACTGCGTATGCTACTCTTAAAGCATATAGTCGGAATAGTTTCTTCCATCTAAATGCTTGGAGGGCTACAGTGAGAGTTCTTTCTAACTTAGTCACTCTTAGAGCATATAGATGCAAAACCCATGGTTTTCCGTCTACATCCTCGGGGGCTACAGTGGGATACTCATATGAAATGCAAAAGGCAAAGTAAAACTTACAAGTGTAATAATCTTGAGGTTTGTAGCGCTCTAGGCTAGCAGCTTGCCAAAGGAGATCCTATTTCCTTGAAAGATATCCGCTTGTCGGAGAATCTCCTCAATACCGCATGTCGGAGACGACGACACTCCTCTAGGAACCAGAGTTGTGTTACTCGGCGTGAGCGCCGGGTAAACTATCTTCGGTAACTCGAAGGGCTTCTGGGGAGCGGGGGCGCCGCCTTCGGCAGAGGTACCAGTTCCCACTACCGCCTTGCCGCTACCGATGGCATCCTTAGCCGGAGCTTCAACCCTTTGTAGAGCAGTGCTCTCCTATGTCGCCTGTTTGCCGACAACAGCGAGTTCGGTAGAGAAGCCAGAATCCACTTCCATGGAGGAAGGGCCTGGTGCCTCCTGGGCTTGAGAGCTTGTCGGGGAAGAGGAAGGCTTGATGGCAGGAGTAGCAGGGGCGATAGCGGGGGAGGAGTCGCGATGCAGCATATCCTTGATATTTCTAGAAGCCCCTAAAGTTTTGGAGGTCTTCTTGAGGCTGGTCGTGGCTTTCTTCCTAAGACGTGAAAAATGCATAAGTACAGGAACAGAAGAAAACAGACAGATAGGCAATATCGGAGAATGGGAAGCTTACACTAGGGGGGTGCTTTGGCAAAAATCCCGGTGGCCTTTCTCTTTTCCGCCTCCAGGGCGGCGGTAGTCTTTTTGGAGGCTCCACCCCCCGTATTCTTCTTATTGCCTCTGTCGGCAGCGTCAGAGGTGGAGCTCTTCCCCTTTCGCGCCAATGGGACATCGTCGTCGGACACGACCATGGCTTCTTTCATCTTTGGATCGTAGATTTGGGCAGCCAGGTTATCCTCATCTAGATCGCTAAGCTGTTAAGTAAGAAGTCACCGTGTTATATAAGATGGTGTTGGCAAGACGGAGAAACTAGAGCATATGTCTTACACGGAAAATAAATATCTACCTTTGGGCACTTGCCATCTACGAACATGTCGTAGGTGATGGTGAAGCCATGCTTCTTATCCTTTACCTTGACGATGTCCTTCAGGCGGAGCTTGACGGAGTCGCTCGAGAAGTTATTCACAGAGATCCGGAGGGTATCCCTTCGATCACTGGTATACTCGTGCATGAACTTCATGCGGTGCTGCAGAGGTTGGATTCGCCTGATGAACCAGCACATGGCCAGGTCCAAGCCGGTCAAACCCGTCTCTACGAACCATTCGATCCGCCTTATTGCGCGAGAAGCGTCGAGGTCGGAGGGAAGGGAGGCATGGGATCTCCATGTGGAAACTTCAGCGGCGGCTCCATCCGCGAAGTCCGGGTACGTTACTTCTCGGCCCGCCAAAGGAATGTCGGGGCCATAGAAGTACGTCCGCTGCCAGTTTTTGCAGGACTCGTGGCCGACGATGTCGGAGATTCGCCGGCCAAGTCGAATCTTGAAGCTTATGGTGCCGCAGTTCCTAAGCTCCTCCTTACTATGTCCGGCTTCACGTTTGACAGTGAAGAAGTACACGAACAAGTCTAACCTAGGCCTAATCCCTAGGTAACCCTCACAAAGTGCCGCGAAGTTGCTAAGCACTAGGATGCTATTGGGGGAGAGGTTATGGGGTTGCACCTTGTAGTGGTTCAAGACGGAGAGAAAGAAGTGGGAGATGGGAAGGGAAACGCCGCGTACCAGCTGAGCCTTGAGGTACACCTTTTCTCCGGCTTGGGGAGAAGGTGTTACCTTGCCGGCTGGCGCCGCCCGCCAGGCGAGCCCCTCCATCGCGGGGAGGTAGCCTTCGACGACCATCTCTTGGATGTCGCGGTCGGTGATGTCCGAGCCGCGCCAGTCACCCTTGTGCGAGTCTGGCTCTTCTTCCAGTGGCTCTAGCACCGCCAGATTATGGTCGCCGTCGGTGGATTCGATCACCGCCGATGCGGGGATGACAAGGCCCTCTAGGGGCACGACGACGGAGCTCGCCGGCTTCGCCGCTGCTTCGCTCGACGCCGCCATCGATGGGAAGGAGCTGCTTCTAGCCATGGAGTGTTGGAACGGTGCGACTGACGCAGATGGAAGCTAGGGTTTTCGAGGTTTCTCGCAGAGAGCTCGAGGAGGCGTGCGGCTGGAGGAAGAAGACGATGACGCGAGAGGAATGGGGTAAAAAGTGGAAATTGTCCCACGGTTACTATTTATCATACTCTGCGTCAAGATTCGTGAAGCTAATCGGACGGTTGCCGCGTAGACGACGTGTTCGTGAACATGCGCGGTAATTTCGCCATGTCTCCAACCGCCAATGGTTCGTATCGCTCGCGCGGGAAAATCGGATATGATTGCGTTCTCTTCATGTGTGAGTTACGAGGCGTCGCTGACCTAAGCCTACGTCGTCCTAGCTGACATGGGTAGATGAGCCGTCGCATCAAAGATTCCAGCATGGACGGATTTAATCCGACTACGGAAGAGTACGATGGAAGATCCAGCATTTCTCCGGCTTACCATTCGAAGACGGAGAAAACCTTGCAGGGTTCTTTGGGAGGACTACAAGATGTTTCTTGACGATCTGCCGACATCCATCTAGACGGAGCATTCCATGTGAAGAGGCAAGACGGCGTAAGATCTCGGAGTTCTCCGGGGGCTACTGTTGGGGATATGCTATATGGGTATCCTAATAGCATGTCTCTTATCCGACTAACCCAGGTGGCTCATAGTCGGTAGCATGGCTTATGGCCTGCTGGGCGGCCCAGTTAGGTGGATCCAGAAGGGAGGCCCATGCCGGATAAAGGAAGGCTACGGTAGAGTCACCAGCGTACCTGGAGCCTTGGAGTGAAGATACATAACACTAGTAATAGACGGTGTAGGACTCTGTAACCTGTCCGTCTAGGATTTTTCCCTGTAACCTTAGGACCTGACGACTATATAAATCGGGCCTATGGGAGCCTTTAGGGAATCGATTCATACAACCTCGCACAGCGAACCTATCTCTGTAACTCGGCGTATTGCCCTTATAGTGATTTATAGCAGGAGTAGGATTCTGCCACCGTTGTGGGATCTGAACCTGGGTAAGCTGTGTTACCTCATACCCGTCAACCGTCCGCCTTACCCCACGTCTCTAAACACGCACTGTAAGGACCCCTCCATGGCGTACTCGTCGGCAATACCATGACAGAACACATAGCTACCGGTAGAGCCCTTAGCCCCGAGGAAGAACTACTCCCTCCTCATCATGTGATGAAGATGACGGTGTAGATCGATGGAGATGGCTCTGGGGGCACTTCCCCGTCCCGGCAGGGTGCCGGAACAAATACTTTCTGTCCCCCCGAATCTCCCCTTTGGTGGCGGTGGCGCTACAAAGGTTTTCGTGGATTTCTTCTGGATTCTTTAGGGTTTTCTGTAGGGTTTCGTAGCATGGAAAACAAAAATTGTCTATCATATACAAACAAACAAGCCAAGATCTATCTAATAGATTGTAGCAACGAGTCGATGGAATAACTCACCCTCGAAGATTCCAAAGTGTTTAACGAGAGCGGATTCTCGTGGGTGATGTAGTCGTACTCTTGCCGATCTCAAGATCGCGTAGACGATCCTTCCGGCGCCGCGTTCCGGCAGCGCTTCCGCAGTCGGTCACACGTTCGGTACTCGACGAAGACCTTCCTATCCCTTGTTCCAGCAGGCAGCGGAGGTTGTAGCACTCTCCTCGCGATTCCGACAGCACAACGGCGTGGTACCGGAAGTAGAGGGGAGATCTCGCAGGGCTTCGCCTTAAGCCAGAGCGAGTATGGTGGACTATGAGAGAGAGAGCCTCAGCGATCTAGGGTTTAGACACACCAAGGAGGAGCAAGGCCGGCGGCTGGGGTTTAGCTAGGCGGCGGCGGCTTGCCCTAGGCGGCAGCAGGAGGTGGCGGCGCCGGGCTAGGGTTTGCGGGTGGAGGTATTGTGTGCTAGGAGGGGCAGCTCTGCACCTCATTATATAGGTGGAGGGGGCGCGCCAGGGGAGGGGAGTCCCTCCCCAACTCGGTTTCCCAAGTGGGCCGGCGGTGGAGGGGAGGAACTCCTCCCCAAGTAGGTTTCCTACTTCCCCTCCACCTTCCAAAATAGCCGTTTGACTTTTCAAAGTAGGATTTGATTAAACCCTTTATTTTGTTAAGCGATGACACCTAGTACATGATGAAATCATTCCAACTTGATATGACACATTCATGTACCCTTCCCCTCCGGAGTGCCGGACAATCCGGAACCTTCTAGAACATTCCTGATGAAAACACCGGAACCATTCTCCAACCCCGAAACAGGACTTTCCTTATATGAATCTTATTCTCCAGACCATTCTGGATCTCCTCGTGATATCCCAGATCCCATCCGAGACTCCGAACAACATTCGGTCTCTTACTCATCATTCCATAACTACTCAAACAACGTCGAATTCTTAAGTGTGTCTCCCTACGGTTCGTGAATTATGCGGACATGATCGAGACACTTCTCCGAACAATAACCAATAGAGGAATCTGGAAATTCATATGGATCCCACATATTTCTATGATTACTTTGCGAACGAATGAACCATTTACATACGATACCAATTTCCCTTTGTCTCACGATAGTTTACTTATCCGAGGTTATGATCGTCGGTATCTCTACATACCTAGTTCAACCTCGTTACTGATAAATACTCTTTTCTCGTTCCCGTGACTTGTGATCCCTTGTAAGCCAGTCACATGCTTGCAAGCTAATTGGATGACATTTCACCGAGAGGGCCCAGAGTATATCTATCCGTCATATGGATGGACAAATCCCACTCTTGATCCATGTGTCTCAAACAATACTTTCCGAACACTCAATGCCACCTTTATAGCCACCCAGTTACAGTGTGGTGTTTGATGTCATCAAAGCATCCTTCCGGTGAAGGTGATATGCATGATCTCATAGTCGAAGGAATAAGGTTACTATGTATCAAAAAGCATATAGCAATTGAACTATTAAAATGACTTGATCTTTATGCTACGCTTATCTATAGGAGTATGTCCATCATATCATTCTCCTAACGATATGATCTTGTTGTTAATAACATATCAATGTTCATGATAGGGAAACCACAATCATTTATTAACCAACAAGCTAGTATTATATAGAGGCTTTACTAGGGACTTCGATTTAAGTTTACAAATCACACAAGTATTAATGTTTCCTTGTTAATACTATTATAGCATGAATGTAAACATTTATCATAAACATAAAGATATAATAATAACTACATTTATTATTGCCTCTAGGGCATATCTCCAACATTTTCTCATCGGGGGCTCTTATAGGCGCAGGAGGTAAGGTCGGTGGGGAGCCAGGGGGCCCACACCCCCTATGGGCGCCCCTAGGGCCTGCCTGCGCCTAGGGGGTGCGGCCACCCTGTGCCCCCCCTCCGGCTCTGCTTCGTGGTTCCGTGTTGCTCCGGGAAAAATAATTACTTTGGCTTTTGTCCCGTCCAATTCCGAGAATATTGATTTTCTGCCTTTCTGGAACCAAAAACAGAAGAAAACAGGCAACTGACACTGTGGCAACTTGTTAATAGATTAGTTCCAAAAAAGATATAAAAACACCTCAAAAAAGACAAACGAAGCAAAGTAGATAATAAACAAGCATGGAACATAAAAAATTATAGTTACGTTTCTGACGTATCAAGTACCAAACTGTGACCGACTACGAGAGCATAGTCGGAACGCGCCGCCGAAAGGAACGTCTAGGCGATCTTGAGATCGCAAGTGAACGACTACATCAATCACGAGAATCCGATCTTGTTAGCCACTTCGGATCTTCGAGAGTTAGTACTCTATCAACTCGTTGCACCGATCTAGTAGATTAGATCTTGGCTTGTGTGTGTTCATGCGGTAGAAATTTTTTGTTTTCCATGCTACGAACCCCTACACGTCCTCCAAGAAGGACTTTTTTGAATTTTCCAAAAGCTTGAAATAACTTCAAAATATATATATTCGTGTAGACAAAAATCCTAAATACAAATATAAAAAATTTCAAATAATTTTTTTATTACGGGTACAACAAAAAAGACAAATATGATTTTAAAAAAAAATGGAAGCCCACCCTAAATAAAGTCGTATATTTATCCTCAATTCCATTTACCTAGTTACCAAATATATTGGCTACCGACTATGGAGAAGATAAACCAAAGGCAATTTGGATGATTGACCATATAGCACGAGCAAATTTACATTGGAAGAATAAATGGTATATTGTCTCATTATAGTGACAAAAAACATATTGTATACTTTCATGTCAATTCCTCCTAATACGATTATCTTTTGTGAGAATGACCCCCTTGCGGAGATACCAAGTGAAAATCTTTGTTTTAAGGAGTATTTTCATTTTCCAAATTTTACTATTATCATCGACTGGGATATCAGATTGGATCAAAGCTCTTATACATGGGATGCACCGAAAAATTACCACTCAGTAGTAATTTCCATTTGAATTCGTCCATACCCTTTGACAGCTGAATCATGTCTAATCTTAATAAAAGATTGTTCCAGGACACCTGTCTAGGGCCTATGAGACTTCTTCTGAAAGACAAATTAGGAGGATTATTTTCCATTACCGTGGAAAATGTATCCCCTTTGTGCCTAACGATAGAGTATAGAGCCGGATATTGTTCACGAAGAGGAGATTGGCGAAGCCATTTATCTTCCTAGAACCTAATCTGTGATCCATCCTTAATTTGGAAAGCACCAAACCAGAAGAAGTGTTTTTCGGATGCCATTAGTCCAACCCAAAAGTGTGAATCCCTAGGTTTCTAAAGCACTCGAGACACGGCTTTTAAGCCAACATACTTTCTCCATAGAATGGTTTGCCAGACTCCTTATGTAAGAAGTTTGAAAAGCCATTTACCCAGGAGTGCGGTGTTTTTGACTTGCAAATCATGCATGCCCAGTCCACCATATTCTTTGGGTCAGCAAACCACATTCAATCTGGCTACTATTACCTTGCCAAAAGAATCTTGAGCGGAAATAATCCACTTTTGTCAAGACAACTTTTGGTATCTGGAAAAACAAGATCATATACAGTACCATGTTGTTGAGTACTGAATTAATGAGTACAAGTCTTCCACCAAGGGAGAACAATTTTCCTTTCCAGCTATTAAGACGTTTCTGGAGGCTTTCCTCAACGAGTTTCCATTCAGCAATCGTGAAACGCCGATAATGGATCGGTATTCCCAGATAATTGATTGAAATTTGCCTCTGGCCATAGCTGAAAAATTCAGCATATAGGTGGGCATAATTTTTAGCCTCGCCAAAACAATACAAATCACTCTTATGGAAGTTAATTTTTAATCCAGAGAGTTGCTCAAATGCTGATAATATTAATTTTAGATTATTAGCTTTCTCCAGGTCATACTCCTTAAATAAGATTGTATCGTCAGCATATTGAAGAATAGAGATTCAACCATCGACCATATGTGGAACTAATCTTTTAATTTGGCCATCATCTTTAGCTCTCTCAATAAGGATAGCCAACATATCAGCCACTATGTTAAATAGTATAGGCGATAATGAATCTCCTTGTCTCAGCCCTTTCTTGGTATGGAAATATTTGCCAATGTTATCATTGACATTTATGGAAACACTTCTTCTAGACACAAAATACTGGATGAGTGCGCACCACTCCTCCGAAAATCCTTTCATACGGAGTGTTTGCTAAAGAAAAGACCAATTAACTTTATCATAGTCCTTCTCAAAGTCAATCTTGAACAACACCCATTTAATTTCTTTGAGTGTAATTCATGGATCATTTCATGCAGGATTACTACACCATCAAGGATGTTTCTCCCTTACATGAAAGCAGTTTGAGAAGGGCGTACAACATGATCAACTACTGAGTTTAGTCTAATCGGAGCAAGTTTTGTGAAAATTTTGAAACTAACGTTAAGAAGATAGATTGGACGAGTTGTATTCGTTCTGCATTATTAACCTTAGGTAGAAAAATTATATTTCCAAAATTAAGTCTAAAAAGGTTTAGCTGGCCAATTTGCAAAAACTCAAACAAATGCATCAGGTCCCCCTTGATAACCTCCCAGAATTTTTGATAAAATTCTGCTGGAAAGCCACAGGTCCTAGAGCTTTGTTATGCTCCATTTGGAAAACCGCTTTCATGACCTCCTTAGAATAAGGGGCAGTAAGAAAGTTGTTTTCCTCAACAGAAACCTAAGGAATATCCTCAGTCTAGGACTCATCCAAAGAAAAGGAGTTTTTCGGCGGTGCCCCAAACAAGGATTTTTAATAGCTTGTAATATAAGATTTTAGATGCTCCTGACCTTCAATCGTACCTTCATCCCGAATTAAAGAGTGAATAAGTTTTTCATTATGCTTGCCGTTGGCAACAACATGGAAGTATCTTGTATGCGCATTTCCTTCAAGGATGAATTTAGCTTTGGAGCGTTGATACCATTTTAGTTCTTCCTCACGAAGAAGTCTGGCAATTTCCGCATTCGATTGGTTTTTGAGCTCAGTCTCGTCTGCATTCAAAAGCCTAACTTCCACCGAAGCTTCTAAATCATAAATAATAGCTGAAAGGCGTATTTTCTCTTTTTTTAATGATTCCAGTAGTATGTTTGGCCCCACCACGGAGGAATTTGCGTAAGGCACGCATTTTGTTGTTCCATAGTTGTATAGGATTCTGACCACTAACCGGTTTTCCCCAAATAGCCTTTATCATCTAATGGAAACCATCACGATCGATCCAATCAAGTTTAAACTTGAAACTATTTTTGGATTTTCATGATGGTGTTTTGACAGATAACAATAATGGAGCATGATTCGACAAAGGCTGAATACGTTCAAGAGCACGAACAGTTACCATAGAAAATTTGTCTTTCCATTCGATATCCATAAGCACTCTATCCATTTTTTTATACGTTGGCTCCGGAATACTATTAGCCCAAGTAAATTGTCTTCCTAACATAATAAGCTCTCTTAAGTCCAAGTTGTAAATGACATCATTAAACATGAAAGACCAATGTTTAGGGAGTGAACCTAGCTCAACTAGTTTGGAGAGTGAATGTATAAACCCAATAACTGAGTTCAAATCTTCACGGAAACGAATTAAGGTTCTTATTTATACTTGAGAAGCAGACTTTCCTGATACTCATGCAATTTATCTTAAGGACCGGCTTTCCTAATACTCATGCAATTGAGCCTAGCTTAATGACTGTGTGCATTCCTCCCTTCATTGAAAAAAAAGTTCACACCTAGATCTGAACTTTTATGTGGCCTACAAAGTATTTTCACATGATTTTGTCCATACACATATTATATATCATTATCTATGGCCCTATATTTTTTTGGATTTTTTGAATCTTTAAATTTGAACTTTTCAAAAGAAAAATAAGTCCATAATGGAGGACGGGATCCAAATCGACACTCTCCAAACTTTTTCTCTTTTCAAGTTTTATTCATCGTGTTTTTTTCTCCGTTGTCATGTCCTAAACGCTTTTGACCCTTCAGTCACGCTCTTCAAAATTTTCATAGTCCATCAGAAATGTTTGACTTTCCCACTGAGTGATCGACGAGATGAGCAGTGTGCACACAAGAGAGACTTTCAATCAACCAATCATCGTCCTAATCATCTGTCTTCCTCCTCTTGCTGCTAACCGGGGAGCCGTCGAAACCGCCGAAGCTTTCAAGTGACGACTCGGACGATACAGCGGTTGATGCATTTGAGAAGGAGCTGAGGCAACCGGCGTCCAGCACCCCGGTGGGGCTCGGCGGCGCGGACAGGGCGGAGGAGTAGGCTCCGCCCAGGCCTTCCGCGGTCTTGGGCGCCACCGGCAGCACGGTGCCGCCTCCCAGCGCCATGGCCTGAACCGCTTCGTGGCAGCGCTGCGTCCTCTCCTGCACGCACAAAGCAACAAGCCAATTAAGCCGACACGTTCCCTGCATGGTGTCTGGACAAGTCCTGCCTTTTTCTAACGTACTGCTACTGCAGGACAGCTCCTCAAAGCCTCAAACCGCGCCGCGCCGCGCCGGGGCACGCCAAGACAAGGGGAAAAAGGTACCCGGCTCACCTTGTCTACGTGGGCGGCGCAGAGGGCGTCTACGACGACGGCGCGGTCTTCTCCGGCCACGGCGGCGGCGACCGTTGCGGCGATCTCCGAGGGCCTGAACTCTAAGCAGCATGTTCCTGCAATGCGTTGATTGATAAAGAACTGACAAAGTATTGCCAACGACCAAGAAGATCATGCATGCACTGATGCGCACCTCTGGATACACAGAGGATGAGTTCTGCGGCCTGCTGGACGGAGCGCCTCGACGGCGCATTGCCGCCGCCGTTGAGCTGGTGGAGTAAGTAATCGATGTAGGAGAAGGGGGTGACGGCCTGCATCCGCCATTTGAGCGTGCTCAGCACCAGGAGCTCCATTCTCTGGATCGTCTTCGCCTCGAACACGTACCGTGCGTCCCCAACCTGATTGAGCCAACAGTGCAGTGGTCATTACAATGATCGGGGCTTCAGGAATGCGATGACTAATCTATCTGCTGATTTCTCACCTGCAGGTCGAGAGACTGAGGGACTGAAGTCTCCTCCATCTTGGCCGCCAGAGACAGACACGCCACCGATAGCAACTGCGTCATCCAAGCCTTGCCTTCCTGGAAACATGGGCGACACCACATGAGTCAGTCACACTGAGCTTCGTTCACTGCAATGGCGTATGTTTCAAGGATGAAGAAACAGTAGGGTGGATGGATTCTTACGGGAAGGTGGTAGAGCGAGAGGAAGCGGTCCAAGTAGTTAACGGCCAAGCAGGCAGTGACAGGGCCGAAGCTATAGATTTTTTTACAAATATACACCTCTGCAAATTGGCATTGCTGAAATTACCCTTCTCTCAAATCAATTGACAAAAATACCGTGGCGGAACGTGGAAAAGATGCCACGTGGCACCTCTCGCCTCGGCGCATGGCGGAGCAGACGTCCCGCCACCGGGAAAGGCGGAAGGACGTTCCCGCCCTCGGCAATAGCTGGATGTAGGTGAACTACGTCGATGCATGTGGCGGAAGGAAATTTCCCGTCTGCGGAAAGGCTTCCCGCCGTGCCCTGGTCTTGGGCGGAATCGGAGGGACAGGTCCTGGACACGTACAGGATTACCTGGCAGCTATCGCTAGCAAGACAAATAGCGACGTGGTGTACTAATTGGTGTGTACGTATGCAGATTCCGTAATATAAATTCCTGCTGATCCGGACCGCAATTTATCTGCTAAGAGCGTTCCATGAACCTAGGCTAAAATTTGGACTTTTTTTTGCTAGACGAAACTCGTTTTCGACCTGAAAACGCCGAATTTCCCACTCGTGTTCCCAAGCCGAGTTCCCACGTTCTGCGAAATTCAGTTAAACACGACGAAATTTGGGCGAATATAGATAACTAGGAAAATATTAAATTGAAACTAGGAAAAGGCTGCTGCCGTCGTGGTCGACGACGAACGCCGCTTCTACAAGCCGAGGCGGGGGTGGTTGCCATCCACACCCACTCCCCCACTCTAGTCCCCACTTCCAAACCCTAAAAACCTAGCTGCTCTCTCCCTGTCGACAAGCTCCCCTCGCCGGCCCTCGCCGCTGCGATAACCAAGGACAGTTGGAAGTCCTGGTTCCGGCGCGGCCGGAACGACCACAATGCCGGCTCCTCCAGCGGCGGCGGTCGTGGCCGCCATTCCTTCTCCCGCTCGCCGCCCCGGGGCAGCTCCTCCTCCTTCTTTCACGGCCCACCGCAACGCCCGCGCTCCAAGGGGCCTGCCATTGCGCCCGCGCTCCGAGGATGTCACTACCGCATCGATGCAAACACTAGTGTGTTCCTACCCCTACTGATGGTACCTACTCACCGGAGCTCGCTCCCGCGGCGCAGCTCCTACTTGCTAAAGTCGTCGTTGTCGTCGTATTAGTTCATGACGAAGAAGACGAGGCGTGCCTGGTGCTCGCGCTGGGTACGACGCATCGCACGGCGGAGTTGCCGCTGCTTGGTCTCCCGCGTGACGCGACGGCGCTTGGCGTGGTCCCACACATCGGAGACAACCGTCCCGTGCAAATTAAACTTCGCCTCACGGACGTTGACGTCCGCCGTGACCGCGTCATTGTCGTCCTCGTGAACGGAGTTGTCGGCCTCCATGCGAGGAGTCATCCTGTTGGGATAGGCCGACTTGAGCTTCACGATGCGCTCCGGCGGTGGTGTGTGTGTGCCTATGTGGCTATCTAGGATGGTCGACTGCGCCTCGCAACGATCATGTTCCATGATGGTGTTATCGCCATATTTTGGCCAAAGAAGGAGATGGGCCGTGATCAAGATGGGCTTGGAAGATGTGTATATTCAACGTGTTGTTGGATCGGCCTAGTGCGTGGATTTGGGCTAAATTGCCCGTGTATCTTGTATCATAGTAGGTTCCGTGTTAGTTTAGGTTCCGTTTCAGTTTAGGTAAAGATAGAGTTGTAGAGTTATTCCAAAAGTAGAGAGTCTCCGGACTATAAATATGTACCTAAGGTTATTGAGAAAAGGAGGACAACCACGTTCACGACAAACACAATCTCGGCGCATCGCCACCCCTTGTTTTCGAGGGTTTCTTTCGGGTAAGTGTCATGCTGCCTAGATTGCATCTTGCGATCTAGGCGATTGTTACTATGCGTTATTTGGTGTTACTCGTCTTGAAGCCTTGTTGATGGCGAGTAACATTATTATCATAGATCTGTTGAGGTTAGCATCGGTGTTCTTCGTTATAATCGTTTGATTTTGCTACCTCTAGTTGTCTCGCTACCTTTGCACCTTTTCCCAAGTGCAAGGGTAGCACCTTATGATCTTTATTTAGTCGATTCGATCTGTTATGGTTGTGCCTTGCTCGCCAAGGTTTAGTTTGATATCTCGTAGTCAGGCCTTACAAGCGGGTTGAGCGATCCGAGTAATGCGTAGGGACGTGGCTTATTCGCTCTAGAGAAGTTGTTCCGGTAATTGACTTTACGTTGGTTATTAGGCCTCCTCTAGGGTTAATATTCTTCATCTTTTGTACATACCAGGCTCAGTTACGTGTAGGACGTTCCAGTTACGTGGTGAAAACGTTAAACCGTCGTAGATCGATTTAACTTGTAGTGATCAAGCAAAACCCCATGTTGTCGTAAATCTAATGCAAAACCATGGGGCAATCGGCTCTAGGAGCCGATTTACAGGGAAACCTGGGAGCGGGTCACGACTCGAATTTTACGTATACTTGTTTACCATGCAGGAAATCAATCGGAGCAATCCTTCACCTTCCTGACCAGGTATAGGTCAGGTGGCACGCCCTCGAACCAAGCCGTGGCGTGCGGAGTTTTGCGGGCCGTTGCGAGGGACCAGGCCCACCAGTTACAGGAGCCTCCGGCTCTTCGTGTTGCTCGTCGCTGCCGCGGTGAGTTTTGACAGGCAACACATTACACGCTTCGGTGGGACCTTCAACAACGTCTACATCAACGTCCGACGCTGCGATGGAGAGCGGACCGATCCGCGTCTGACGAGCTGAAGAGCACAAGGCGGTATGATGAGATCGAAATCTCTTGAGCCGATCTCATCGGCTCTTTTGAGAGGACCCGTAAGCATGGCATCAAGTGGAGGGTTCTCCCGAGGTGCTCTTGATGAGGTAGATCTGTCCGCCTTCGGAGGAGCGCACGAGCTCTAGGACAGAAGTCAACTACATGGTGGCTCATTCTGCACCGCCATTCGAGAGCTGGTGAACGCTTTCGGCGGGTCAGTTCGCGTAGTTCAGGAGATCATGAAACGTCAGTACTCTCCGTCGGGGCCTACTTTAGGGACTCACCAGGGAGAAAGACCGCTCCAGACCAGGCCGCAACTGCCATTCACACTTGCGGCTCCAAAGCCGCCAGGAGCAGCGGCTTACGTCGTCTACAAGGCTGGAGGCGACCTAGGCGATTGCCAATTCCTGTTTGAGCCACCTAAGGAAATCCCACACGGATATATATGCGCCTACGTGCCGGACTGCAACAACCTGTCACGCACCAGCCAGATTGCAACCGCAGGAGAGTTTCGCGGGGTTCCTAGGCGGGATCTTGAGGCGGCGTTTGGAAGCGGCGATATGCGGGATAGGCCGACAAACAAAGCGTGGCTAGCCAAGTATGCCCTGGAACAAGTCATGAGAATCTAGCCCTGCATCTCAAGCGAGTGGAGCAAATCCGTACCATCCCGAGAGACCCGGTTACCGTCAAGAGAAGGACAATCGGCTATTCAAAGCCGTACTAACGAGTTTGATCGATTCCGCTGCCCCAAGTATCGGCTTCACGAGTTCTCAAGGTTTAGCGGATCGGAAGGTCAAGCTCGATCGAGCATAAGCGATACAGCACAGCTAGGCATAATTTCGGCATCAGATCAAATGCGCGTAAGGTTTTTTGCGAAATCGCTGACAGGACCAGCTTTTGGGTGGTACACCTCGCTGCCACCTGATTCAATTCATACCTGGAAGCAACTGGAAGAGCAGTTCCACATCCAGTACCATTCGAGGCTCGAGGTGGCATTGCAGACTGGCTCGGTCGTGAAGCGAGGCGTAGCGAGTACATCCAGCGCTTCAGGACCGTCAAGAACCGATGTTACTCCGCTCGTTTAACTGAGAAGGAAGCAGTCGAACTGGCAATGTTGGGTCTCTCGGCACCCATCAAGGATCTGGCTTTCCAAGTAGGGTACAACTCATTGGCGCACATGGCCCAGAAACTGACGATGTATGAACAGCGCCACCCTGAGTTATACCAAGACAAGTTCAAGCGTCCGATAGGCCTGGTCGTCTGAAGAAGGGATCCTACGCAAGACCGTGGAGGTGGCCGTGGCTGAATGGGCTCGGGCGGACCCGTGTCCCGCAAATGGGTGAAACGACAAGGGCACGCAAAGTGTTCGACTTGACGTGAGCAAAGCCGAGCGATTTTCGATTCTTCTTGAAGGAGAAGCGGTGAGGTTACCCGACGGCCATAAAATCCCCACGGCTCGAGAAATGAACGGAGACCATCCGCAAGTGGCATCACTCGTTCACCCACACCACCAATATGCAAAAGAGCTACGCCGCCAAATCCAAATGGCGATAGAGCAAGGCCGTCTGATCCTTGGGCAGTTCGCCATGAAAGTGGACACAAACCCATTTCCTGGCGTTAACATGGTAGAGCTCAGTCGCCCCGCGTCGGCTGGATTTTTCGTTCGGTGTTAATATGGCAGGGTCTGGGTACCACCATGACACGTACAAGGAGGAAGGTGGTCGCTCTCGGGGCAAAGAGAGAGAAGAGGCTGGTCCATGCGACCGGCCCGGCCATAGCGACGGTGCTGCAGAGAGGAACAGTGAGGAGAGTGCAGTATCGAAGCCGCATTCCACGCATCTCCTTAAGAAGTATGGCGTCGGTATGACCAACGGCGCAAAGACGATGGAGACGATAAAGGATATGAGCACCTCACTGGGGGCGTCAAAAGAAAAGGCGCAGAGAAACATTGGGTATCCTTTCTTCAAATCTTCTTTGGGACGCGGAATGAGCCGATTGCCTACGATCGACAACCGCCCGGAGTGTGGACAGCAGAGGAGGACACCAGGCGATTTAGTGTTCAAGCGTTTAGGGCCTCTCCCACCTCGAGCCGTCCACGGAGTCCGCTCGAACAAAGGACCTAGAAGCCAAGGGTGACAAGGAAGAAGACAGATATCACCGTCCAAGATGGTGTCCAGACGGACTCAGACATACCCAAAAGCGTAGAGTGCATCGTTGCGTAACTTGGAGGAAGTCAAGCGCGTATCTCCACGCTCTAAAGAAAGCACGGCCCGATCCGGCGTCAAAATTAAGCGAGACCACAGGCGGAAGACCGCCCGACAAGGAAAGAATGGCGCCCCAAACCGGTAAAAACCGATGCACGGACATCGGTGGCACAAACATGGTGTTCGTACTCCGTCGATTTCTGCGCCAAGAACCAATGAGCTACCAGTGGCAGTTTGGCTGCGGTCCACGGCGGTTATCTTTGAAGCCACGTGAGAAGGGTTACAAACATCCGAAAGCCACAGCCTGCGAGGTTACATCAATGGGCAACTGTCGGCCAAGATGTTGGTGGACCGAGCGACGATCAATATCATGCCGTACTCCATGCTACGACGTTTGGGTCGCTCTCTGCAGATCGATCAAAACCAACGTCACGTTAAGCGACTTCAACGGCGGTCTTGAAACACAAGGCGTCTTTGAGCGTGGATCGGCGATGGGCGTAAAAACCATACCCACGTCATTTTTCGTCGTGGACGGCAAAAGTACCTCTTTGTCTTGCTAGGTAGAGATTGGATTCACGCTAATTCTGCATTCCATCCACGATGCACCATGCCTCATACTGATGGGGCGGAGATGAAGTGGAGGTCATCCATGCGATTCTATCGAGATTTCCATAGCTGGCATGAGCGTCGGGAAGCGAAGACCAAGAGCCGATCTGGAATTAGTTTAGAGCGGTGTGGCGCATTGAAGCTACAAAAAGCGGGGTGAGGCTGGTCTTATCCGGCACGACAGAGTAGGAAAGTTCACGACCAGCGGTAATGCGGCGATCCTCGCGATCGGTCACAAAAATAAAAGCACCAATCATACGACAAGAGGATCATGCGATCGTGGCGGAGACGCCATGCCATTGTAAAACAATAAGTTGTAGACCATCCGACTAATGCAAGCAAAAGGGGCGATTCGGCGATCGGCCCAAATTATTTTGTTACCCTCACCTACCGTTTGCCTGTGTTTACCATCGATTTGTGGTGACGGAAAGCTAGGGTATGGGTTTACATCTGGCGATGAGCTAGAAGACATCGACATTGGTCACGGGATAAGCCACGACCAACATTTATCGACAAGTTAGACCCGAGTGCTGGGTCCGATGATAGCCTGTTGAGAAGATATCCATCGCCGCACAGGACTACACAGAAATGCCGGGTTAGACAGAGCATCATTGAGCATCGACTCCGCTTAAAAAGGATTTCGGCCATTTCAAAGAAATGAGCACGACAAATGAAGGCGAAATTGGAAGAAATCAAAAAGAGGTCGAGAAAATGTTGACGCCAAGTTAATCAGGCCATGCGGTATCTTGAGTGAATTTCTAGTATAGTACACGAGAGAAGAAGGGGCCGATGGCGTGTTGCCATAGATTTTCGGGATCTAACAGAGCTACCCCAAAGGATGAGTATCCGATGCGGTGGCGACGTTAATTAACGCAGCTGGTCATAAAATCCTCGAGCTTCATGGATGGCAATGCGGTTACAACCAAATTTTATGGCTCCGAAGATATACACAAGACGGCGTTGAGTCCTGTGCTCGTGGGGTTGTTCGAGTATGTAGTCATGACGTTGGATGAAGAATGCGGTGCCACTTACCAAAGGGCCATGAATTACATTTTCCATGATCCGATCGGCAAGTTGGTGGAAATTTACATCGATGACGTGGTGGTCAAGTCTGCTTCCTGCGGACACTTGGGCGATCTTCGGCGTTGGACCGAACAAGAAAATTCGGACTACGGATGAATCAAAGAAGTGTGCCTTGGTCACGGCGGTCGTTCTTGGGTTTTTGGTCCATGAACGAGGATTGAGATCGGCCGAAAAGTCGAGGAGCGACGGACAATGAAGCCACCTACCACAGAAAAAGCTGCGATCTCTAATCGGCAAGATCAACCGTCGGAAGATTCATCTCAATCATCGGGAAGAATAGAACCGTTCATGGACCGTGGTGAAAACTAAATCGACGAGGAATTTCATGGAGGCGTAAAGAACGAGCCTTCGACGAGATCAAAGAATATCTAACGAAACCACCAGTGTTGGTTCCGCCCCAGCCGGACAGACCATTCTACATTTACTTGTCAGTGGCTGACACGTCCATCGCCTCGGTGGTGGTACAAGTTTATGATGGGCTAGAGCGAGTCGTATTTTACATAAGCAGAAGGATGCTGGACGCGGAGACAAGGTATCCCGATATCGATAAGTTGTGCCTCTGCCTATTTTTCACCTGCACCAAGCTGCGCCACATCTTGCTATCAGCAGAGATGATCATCATATGCAAATCAGACGTCATAAAGCACATCTTTGTCGGCTCCTATGTTAAAAGGCCGGTAGGCAAATGGATGTTTGCATTATCGAGTTTGACATCCGGTATCAACCGAAAGCGATTAAGGGACATCTTGGCGATCTTATTCTTTGAAAGGATCAATACTAACATAGCAAGACCGTCCATAAGAGCGTGGGCTATGTTTTTCGACGGATCGGTTTGTGGCGATGGGCTGCGGCATCGGCATTTTACTCGTCGCCCGGGCAACATTTTCCTTCTCCATCAGATTGTCTACCTCTCGCACCAACAATGTAGCCGATACGAGGCGTACGCAAGGGAATGGAGTTACTCCTCGAAGCCGAAAGCGGTGGAAATTTTGGAGACTCAAGTTGGTGATTTCCCAACTCACGAGGAGTACAAATGTGAGCGATTCCTCTTCCCATTATGGTTGCACTGTCGTGAGTCGATGGCGCGATTCCGTACATAAACTTCACTGGATCCCGCGTCGCAGAACATAGAGGCAAATGATCTTGCGGATGGCTTGGCTACAAGGATGTAGCGAGGAGCGATATTCGTGCAGTTCACGGAAGTCGATGATCGAGAGCCGATATCTTCAATTACTTGAAGGATTCGTGGGGCACCTAAGCGGATAAGGTACAAAGCCATGAAGTATGTGCTTATTGGGGATGACATGTTTTACAGGACTCTGGAAGGATTATTGCTCAAATGGTGGGACACCGAGGCTAATCGGCTCCTACACGAGGTACGAAGGCGCTGTGGAACTCACCAATCAGCTCAAGATGAAATGGTTGATCAGGCGATCAGGGTTTTATTGGCCCACCATGCTTGAGGACTGTTTCAACTACTACAAAGGGTGTCAAGCATGTCAGAAATTTGGAAAAATTCAGATGGTACCTGCATCAGCAATGAATCCCATCATCAAGCCTTGGCCGTTCCGAGGTTGGGGCATGGATATGATCGGTAAAATCAATCCTCCATCAAGCAAAGGCCACATGTGGATTTTGGCCATCACTGATTATTTCACTAAATGGGTGGAAGCTGTCCCGATGAAATCAGTGAACTCAAAGGATGTTATCAACTTTGTGAAAGAGCATGTCATCCATAGATTCGGGATTCCCCAAACTATCACGACCGATGGGGGTTCGGTCTTTATTTCTCAGGAGTTTAGAAAGTTCTGCGAGGACATGGGGATTAAGCTGATCAGATCATCTCCATACTATGCTCAGGCTAATGGGCAAGCTGAAGCATCCAACCAGAGCCTCATCAAGCAGATCAAGAGGAAAGTCGATGAACACCCTAGGCGTTGGCATTAGGTTTTGTCAGAGGCATTGTGGGCTTATCGCATGTCATGCCATGGGGCGATTAAAACTTCGCCATATCATCTAGTATATGGACAAGAAGCCGTATTGCCCTGGGAAATTACGGCGGGATCGAGACGTGTCACTTTTCAGGACGATCTAACAACTGAAGAATATGCAACCCTGATGAGTGACAGTGTGGAGGATTTAAGCGAGCTCAGTGTGGTCGCTTGAGAAGATCAAAGAGAACAAGGCCAAGGTAGCTCGTGCATACAACAAGAAAGTGAGGCCAAAGGAATTCCACGTTGGTGATCGGTATGGGAAGTGTTGCCATTAGGGACTAAGGATGCAACATATGGTAAATGGTCTCCAAATTGGGACTCGTCTGAGGTTGATCAAGTTTTAAGAGGAAACGACAGGCTTGAGGAGTCGGTGGGCGTGAAATTCGATGGCGGTCAGCGGTCAACATCTCAAGAAATATTTCTCAAGCATGTGGGATGATGGACGGTAAAACATGGGGCGATACATGAAATCGGCCGTAAAAAGCACGTGAGATGTTGGACGGTAAAAATGCCGATATACGAAAATCGGCCGAATAAAAAAAATAAAATATATAATATATAGCCGATGCATGGTCATCGACTCTAGAGGTTCACATATGCTACAAACAGGTGCCAGTATCCACCTACAAGCTACTGAAGAAATCTTCATTCTTGCCCGTCATTAGCTGTTTGTCCAGGGCACATATTTTGATGGGCAATTGGAGATCTAGGTCGCTCCTTGTTGAAGAAGATCGCAGGTTACCGTTTGAAACTAAGAAGTGACCGTTTAGGTTTGCCTGAGCATGTGACCAAGTCAGACCTTGTTAACGTTTTTGGGAAAAACCGATATGCATCGGCTCTTTGAGCTGTGCCTGGTTGACTGAGTAAACATAGCAAGGTAAAAGCCGATGCGTTGCTATCGGCTTCTGGAGCATCGACCTATTTGTATTATCGGCAAAATTGGGGCGGCAAGAGCAATCTTCGAGAGAACGGATTTTTTCATTTCGTGTTTGGTTGCTTACAAAGGACCGGTCGATTCTGAAGGAAGCTTATGACTACTATCATATGCACTGGTTCCTAATCTAGCCCGAGGTCGTCGTCATGCGTCGCCCGCCGTCTTGTGCGCTATCCTCGGTCTTTGCTTCGGCGTCGTCTTATTGCTGCGGATGAAGAAGCCCGTGAGGCCTCCTCGTCTTCGTCGTCGGTATCCTCTGGACCGGTGCGGAAGTACTTCACCGGTGGTACTCCTCGGAGGTGTCCTCCTCTTCCTCCTCCTCCTCGGAGTCGACGCCGTCCGGACATGGCGTCGTCGTCTTTCTGCCTCCGCTTCCCATCGGCAAGGAACTGCAGGTCTTCGCCGTCGGTTAAGGACGTCGTCCTCCGACCAAACGGCAATCAACCCTCTCGTCCCACCATTGTGGGGCGAGTGTTATCTGCCGCCATCGGCGGAGTGCTCGGCGTTGGCTCGGTCACTCATTGAGTTGGGCGTGGGAGGACAGGCGGAGGAAGCGAGAGGAGGCCATGGCGAAAGCAGGTTTTTCGGTGGAGGAAGAAGGGTTTTTGTTGGAGGCGAGATGGGGATTGAACTGCTTAGGTGGATTTAAATAAGGGAATAGTAGAGACGGTTCAATGCCATAGCGGTTTCCCGAATGTCTGCCAAAATCGTCAAATCATGCCTGCGAAGGAGTTGAGAAGACAGGCATCATGATGAAGGGGTGGCGTGGCGATCACGTTACTGCGCGATACATCAACGCAGCAACCCGATACAAAAAAAGAGGGGAAGGAAAAAATATATCACAGTGGTTTTGGAATTATCATTGCCAAAACCGGGGCATGTGTTATCGCCATATTTTGGCCAAAGAAGGAGATGGGCCGTGATCAAGATGGGCTTGGAAGATGTGTATATTCAACGTGTTGTTGGATCGTCCTAGTCGTGGATTTGGGCTAAATTGCCCGTGTATCTTGTATCATAGTAGGTTCCGTGTTAGTTTAGGTTCGTTTCGGTTTAGGTAAAGATAGAGTTGTAGAGTTATTCCAAAAGTAGAGAGTCTCGGACTATAAATATGTACCTAAGGTTATTGAGAAAAGGAGGACAACCACGTTCACGACAAACACAATCTCGGGCATCGCCACCCCTTGTTTTCGAGGGTTTCTTTCGGGTAAGTGTCATCTTGCCTAGATTGCATCTTGCGATCTAGCGATATTATTCTATCGTTATTTGGTGTTACTCGTCTTGAAGCCTTGTTGATGGCGAGTAACATTATTATCATAGATCTGTTGAGGTTAGCATCGGTGTTCTTCGTTATAATCGTTTGATTTTGCTACCTCTAGTTGTCTCGCTACCTTTGCACCTTTTTCCCAAGTGCAAGGGTAGCACCTTATGATCTTTATTTAGTGATTCGATCTGTTATGGTTGTGCCTTGCTCGCCAAGGTTTAGTTTGATATCTACGTAGTCGGCCTTACAAACGGGTTGAGCGATCCAATGAATGCGTGGGGCGTGGCTTATTCGCTCTAGAAGTTGTTCGGTAATTGACTTTACGTTGGTTATTAGGCCTCCTCTAGGGTTAATATTCTTCATCTTTTGTACATACCGGGCTCAATTACGTGTAGGACGTTCGATTCGTGGTGAAAACGTTAAACCGTAGATCGATTTAACTTGTAGTGATCAAGCAAAACCCCATGTTGTCGTAAATCTAATGCAAAACCATGGGGCAATCGGCTCTAGGAGCCGATTTACAGGGAAACCTGGGAGCGGGTCACGGCTCGAATTTTACGTATACTTGTTTACCATGCAGGAAATCAATCGGAGCAATCCTTCACCTTCCTGACCAGGTATAGGTCAGGTGGCACGCCCTCGAACCAAGCTGGGCGCGTCTGGGAGTTTTGCGGGCCGTTGCCCGAGGGACCAGGGCCCACCAGCAGTTCTGGGAGCCTCCCGGCTCTTCGTGTTGCTCGTCGCTGCCCGCCGGTGAGTTTTGACAGGCAACAGATGGTCAATGAGGATACTTGTGCCGGTTTTTGGCCGGTTTTCCGCTAATAAACCAGCCATCTATGTACTTTTGCTTTATTAATAAAATGGCGAGTCTTTTTGTTAGACTCTGTATAGTTTTCCTAACTGTAACCTGATTGTACTTGTACATGTACCGGCCTCTGGCCTCCTATAAATATACGAGACAGCCACCCCTAGAGGGTTGAGCTAGTTCCCCAAAACCCTAAGTCTGACATGGTATCAGCCAAACTGATCCACCCCACCAGCCGCCGCCGTCTCTAACCCTAGGGGCGCCGCCACCCCACCCTCGGCTGCCGCCGCCGCCCTTCTTGGCCGCCGCGCCGCCGCCGCCATGACCGCTTCCGCCTCCGATGCGGCCAGCCACGCGTTCCTTCCCGCGTCGCTCGCCGCCCTCCTCTCCGCGCCTCCACGTCCACTAGCTCCCTCCGTGCCGCAGTTCTTCGGCACCACCACCTCCGTGGGCTCGATGCTCGGCCCGATTCCGCCTTCAGTACTGCCGGGCACCTCCGCGCTCCGCCGCCACCTCGGCGGCCCGCAGCGACGGCACCGTGGCCACGACGTCCTTGATGGGCTCCCAGGCGGCCCCGTTCGCCGACTCCTCCAACACCGCCATGACGGCCTCGGGGGGCCTGGCCGCGCCGACAGCGCCGCCGCCCCTCCCGCCCGCATGCCCCTACGGGGCCGTGGCGCCCCACTCCGCCGTGCCCTCCGGGGCCGCGGCGTCCCACGACGCCGTGTCCTACGGGGCTGCGGCCACCGCCTTCTCCGCGCCACCTGCCGTCGTCGCCACGCCTTCGGGCCCGTTCCACTTCGGCAACCTCATCACCATCCGTCTGACACCGGAAAATTATCTGTTTTGGCGTGCCAAGGTGCTGCCGCTACTCCGCAGCCATTACCTTCTTGGATACGTTGACGGTTCTCTTCCGTGTCCCCCTCAGGTGATCGAGACGGTGCACGGTCCGGCGATCAACCCCGAGCATCGCGCGTGGATACAGCAGGATCAAGCGATTCTCTCCGCCTTCCAGTCTTCTCTGGGCGAGGGCGTTGCTGGTCTCGTGCTCTTCGCTTCCACCTCCAAGGAGGTATGGGACATCCTGGAGCGCGCGTTCGCCTCGGTCTCTACGTCTCGATCCATGGCCATACGCCGTGAGCTTGGCGAGGTCAAGAAGCTGGACTCCTCTGCCACGACCTTCTACAACAAGATCAAGGTGCTCGCGGATACCCTTCAGTCTATGGGGAAACCGCTGAGCGACGAGGAGTTCGCCGGCTTCATCCTGCAGGGGCTCGACCACGAGTACGACATGCTGGCGGAGGCTGTTCATGGTGCTAAACCGCCAATGACCCCCCACGAGTTGTACTCTCGCCTCCTCCGGCTCCGGCAAGCGTCGAGGCACGACGTGCCCAGGCCATCGCCGCCGACCCTGCTGCCGCGGCCTACTTGGCTGCTCGCGGCGCCCCGCGCACCTCGGCGCCTCCAGGCGCCCCGCGCCCCACGGCTCCACCGCCACCGGTGGCCAAGCCGACCCCACCCCCTGCACCGACCTCGGGTGGGGGACGCTACGACTTGAACCAGTGTTGCCAGCTCTGTGGTAAACCGGGCCATCTCGCGTCCAAGTGCCTGGCGCTTCGAGACCAGCTTCAATGGCATCGGCAATGGTAAGGGAACGGCGCCAAGCTCGGATGGCCTCTTCGGCCCGCCGTTCGCACTGCAGCCCATGTCGCTGCCAAGGGGCAGGAGCAGGCGGCGCCATCTTACCCGTTGATCCCGCTGGTACATGGACACCGCGCCCACGGATCACTGACGAGTGAGCTCGGCAAGCTCACCACCCACCAGCCCTATCATGGGCACGACCACGTTCACACCACACCGCCACGGTAGTATGCCCATCTCTCACATTGGCCAGGCATCTCTCATCACTAGTCATCCTAATAGGCAGCTTCACCTTCGTAATGTCCTACGGGTTCCAGCAGTGACTCGTAATCTTTTGTTTGTTACTAAGCTTAACCTTGATAATAATGTCTTATGTGAATTTCACCCTTTTGATCTTTTTATCAAGGATCGAGCTACTCGGGACATTCTGCTTAGTGGTCGCCTAAGCCAAGGCTTGTTGTGGCATCCCGCAAAAACCACTACTAGAAAATCGCGTTGTTTTTGTGCATTGCATCATCATGACCGCATGCTCATGTCATCATGCCACCTTGCATTTGAGCATCGTCATCATCTTGCATTTGCTTGCATAAAACTATTTGCAGGAAAACCTATTTTGTGTTTTCTAAACGCCCCGTCTTGTTTTAAAAATGCAAACCCCGGGCCTCCGGATTATTTTTGTTTGTCTGCTACGGTTTGCAAACGGTCCGTTTAAAGCAAATAAAATATTAAATTAATTTAGTGGCGTAATGAGCGGCCAAACGACAACGACCACACCCCTCCAACAATCGGCCCACCCGTAATCCTTTTGCTACCAGACAACCTACCCAGCCCTCCTCTCCACCTCACCCCACCCTATAGCAACCTGACACCTCACCCTCTCCCTATCCCCAACCAATCAACCGCTGCCACCTAACCCTCCACCTGCCCACCCACACACAAACACACACACACAACCACGCACGCCACGCACGTCCCACTCAGCCACCCTCCCTGCCCCTGGGTCCCACCACACATGCCCACCACACAGCCCACACCCCCACACCACACACCACGCGTCCTCCAGGCCCCACACCGCCCTGGCCCACCTCTGCTCCCCGTCCTCTTCCTCCCACCTCTCTCACCGCCCATCACAGCCCCCGAGCCCCGTGCACCCTCCTTGCTCCCTGGCCACCGCCCGCCTCACCGGCGCCTTCTCCGCCGCCGCCCACGCCCGCCACGCCGCCACCGCCCACCAACCACCTCTCCGGCCGCCACCGCCTCCTCTGGCTGCCGCTCCATCGCCGCGCGCCGGGCCAGCTCGCCTCGCCTCCTCCTGCGGCCCGCGCTGAGCTCCGCCTCGCCACTGCCCCTATTCTCGAGCTCGCTGGCGCGCCTCCGCCTGCCGCCGCCCCGCCTCCTCGCCCGATGACGCCGCGGACCCGCCTCACGGCCTCCTATGCCGTCAGTCGCCGCCGCTTCCTCCTCGACGCTAAGAGCTCTCCGCCCGCCCCCGCTGGCCTCAGCCGAAGGCCGCCGAGCCCGGCCCCGCCCGTCGCCTGCTTTCCCCACGCCGCCGCCGCGCCGTTGCTCGCCTGTGTTGCCGCTGCCGCCGGCTCGTGGCCGCCGCCCGCCTCCCGTAGCTCGCCGGCCGCCATCGCCCCACCGCATGCGCAGGCGCCCGCCGCGCAGGGTCTCCTCTCGCCCGCTCCACCGCTCAGAACCTTCGTCATGCCCGCCTTCGGCCGCCAACCGCCGCTGTGAGCGCTGTCTGGCTTGGTACTCTTGGACGAGGCCCCTGATGGATGTGTTCATGTTCAGTTGCGAGTCCTTTGCATCATCTAAGGCAGACACTCTTGTGTCGTTCTCGGCCACATCAGATGCCAAACTCTGTTGTGCACCGACAAGTTCTACCTCTCGGATCGCCTTCCCGGAAACCAAGACCACCGAGGCCGTCCCAATCCCGTCATCGACAACCGTCACTGATCATCTTCGACATGGGACGTCAAGACCTCCGTCATGAAACTGACAAGATCAGCCACACGGAGCCGAAGACCGCGGAACGCCAAGATCTTCTCCTCGGAACGCCATGACCGCCGACAACATGACCCGAAGACCGCGAATGCGACAAGAACGACATCGACCAGGGCGGACCCAATGCGCCACGACATCGAACCAAGTACTCCCTCGAGGACGCCGAGTACTTCACCCCGGACACCGAGACCCTGGACGACAAGTTCTCTTTTCCGGAAATACCGACGCCCGCGCGACAAGATCTACTTCCCCGATCCGAGAACGTTCCCGTCGAACCCCGAACCCTAGATCCGGACCCCGAGACCGACCCCGAACCCCGGAACCCCGAGTTCGTCAAGACCCCCTAAAGTGTGACCCCTTTTCTCGAGCCCCATTTTACAAAAGTAATAACAACTTGTTGCATATTAATTGCCATACTCTCATGCATATTTGTGTGGTTTGGGGGCCTTATGCCGATTCACCTAATAATTAAATATGGGGCCCATATGCGGGCAAATCTAGTCTCATATTGGCCTCATTTAAATCTTGTGTAGCGAACCGGTGCTATCTTTTGCCATGCTAAAACCACATTTAAATTGCGGGGTAGTTTAATAACATGAACCACCTAATTAATTGTCGGGACCCAGGTTCCGCTTAATATTGCCCCATTGCATCGCACCTTGCCATGCCATGCATCATACATGCATCATGCCCGATCTTTTGCCGTAGTATTAAATATTGCATCCGGTGTTTATTCTAATGTTTTGGTTCTTCGCGGATAAGGCCGTTGAGTTGATGCGAGTGTCGACCCGATCTTCGGTTGAACCTTCGACAATGTTTTCAGGCGAGCATCTCCCCCTTTCTACCTATCTTACTTTTATAGTATTTATTCCCTCCTGTTTATCTATTGCTATCTGTGTTGCGATGCTCTAGTTTTCGTACCCGTGACATCCCTCGCAGCCTTATATTGCCTTGGACACATCCTATTACCTGTTGTTTTGGTAGATAGTTGGACTTGCGCGTCGTAGTCGCTTGCTCAAGTGCGTGTGGTCGCCCAAAGGCTGTTGATGTATTGCCGCATGTTGATGTAGGAGATGATCATAGTTTTACTTATCGTTCACTTTAATTCTGTTTAACAACTAAAATTTGAAGTAAGGCAGAGGCATCGGTGATAGATAATATTTGGTTTCCAAACGCCCACTTGTGTCTCGTGAGGACCCCGAGTACTTGATACTGTTCCTTGATTTATCGCTATCCACATCCGGGAGGTATATGGGACCCCCGAGCGAGCTTGATTCGGTCTTATTTCTTGGGGCCACAAACTAGTTTGAGGTTTTATTTACTATCTGTACTTATGCCATGTCTTCAGATTTACGATTGCGAGGAGCACATCTGCATCGCTTAGGTAAGCGGAATGTTTTCGCAGTATCGACAAGCCCAGCCACACTTTCGGGTTCCCGATCGCTGACTATTGACGCAAACCTTGAGTCCGTCTCGAGCTTGCTTACTTCGCTTGGGTCTACTCAATGGGGTGGCCCCTCAAATATTTCTCAATCCTGTGATTGCTTAGTCGTGAAAGCCTCGTTGGGTTTTGATTTGGTTTTTCCGAGGTTGATCGAGCGTGTGTTGCTATTGGTGCACCCACGGTAAAACTTTAAAGCCGTGTCCGGATATGGACGACTTGGAGCATGAGATCTCGATCATAGACAAGCATAACTAAAGTTTATTGCTATAAATTTGACTTTATAATGACTAGTAATCGCCTTCACTCTAATGGAATGGCTAAATAATACCGCCACAATTGCTGGTTGGAGTTGTCGCTTGCGACCATTGTACCTGACTAGTAAGTATTGCAACTACAACGGAATGGCTAAATAAAAGTACCAACAACTGCTGGTTTTTGGGTTACCTCATGCTAATTGTATTTGACTAGTAAGTGTCGCAACTACAACGGAATGGTTAACTAAAAGTACCCACTGCTTATTTTATCAGGATGACTATCTATACCTGACTAGTAAATGCTGCAACGATAACTGAATAAGTAAAACTGCCAACGGTGTGAGTTCCTCGGTTGACTTCCTCGTTTGGTCTCGAGGGGGAAACGCCAGGATGGGTTTGTTTGATGGTAGCATCAGGTTGGTTTCGAATAGGTCTCTCTTATCCCTCTCTAATAACCGCCAGTTGTATCGAGTCTCTATAGGTTGTCTAGTGCATGCTGCCGCTGCCGCTTCAGTCCACCATACCTATGTAGGCGAGGACCGCCGAATTCTAGCCTCGCCGTGTACTGGCCTCAGTATTGACGCTCCTTATTTTTCCTTTGCCCTTTGTCGGCACCCCTTTTGTTTAAGCAGGTTTTTGAGTTCGACGCCGTTAGCGGGGGTACCCTTCCGGCTTGGCCTGGGCAGGGTTATGGACGCCATTGGTTATTCTTCAGGGCTCTTAGCCCCATTTGCATCTTGTCCGTAGTCGGACGCTCTATCATTTTCAAGGTGATTTGGATCTTTGTACATTATATCTGTAATCTTGACTCATTGAGTCGCTGTTATATATATATATATATCTACATGGGGGTCCCATCGAGATCTGTTGTGTGTTGTGTAATGTTATTACTTCGTTTTCCACCCTTGAAGTGCTGGCAGGCACCTTTGAATCGTTTCTATTTCTATGGGTTTGGCGAATCTGAACTTGAAACTAGGTGAGGTCGAGGGTGTTACACTTACTGTACCGTCTGGAGGATCCTTGGTCTCTCGAGTCTTCACGGTGTTCGTGTGTCCTCCTCCAAAGTGGCACTCTCGCCTTGGTCACCCCGCCACTCCTATCGTCCGTCATGTACTCCATCGTCATGAGCTACCATTAGAGTCTAGCAATAAAGAGATAGCGTGTGTGATGCCCGCCGCAAGGCAAGAGTCATCGACCCCGCTTGTTTCATCTACTAGAGAAGTTAAGAGTCCTCTTGAGTTAGTGTTTTCAGATGTTTGGGGTCCTGCACAAACCTCTGTTAGTGGTCACAACTACTATGTCAGTTTTATTGATGCTTATAGTCGATTTACTTGGCTTTATCTTATTAAGTGTAAGTCTGATGTATTTAATATCTTTGTTCAGTTTCAAAAGCATGTTGAACGTCTTCTCAAGCATAAGATTATTCATGTCCAGTCTGATTGGGGGGGGCGAGTATCGCAACCTCCACACGTTCTTTAATAAGCTTGGGATCTCTCATCGTTTGGCATGTCCACATACACACCAGCAGAATGGCGCCGTTGAGCGCAAGCATCGTCACATAGTTGAGACCGGTCTTACACTTCTTGCCCATGCTTCTCTACCTTTTCGGTTTTGGAGTGATGCTTTTGCCACCGCATGTTTTCTTATTAATAGGCTTCCTACGCGTGTCATTAATATGCAAACTCCTATTGAGCTTCTCTTGCATGAGACTCCTGATTATACCTTCTTTAAGGTTTTTGGGTGTGCGTGTTGGCCTCATCTTCGCCCATATAATAGTCGAAACTTGAGTTTCGGTCTAAAAAATGTGTGTTCCTTGGGTATAGTTCTCTCCATAAAGGCTACAAGTGCCTTCATGTTCCAACTAATCGTGTTTACATATCTCGTGATGTTATCTTTGATGAGAACAATTTCCCTTTTTCAGCTATGCCACAAACACCCACCACCCATCCATCCATGCACTCATCTCCTACTTTGCCTAGCCAATTTGAAGATGTTGCATACTCGCCTGCTTTGTTGCCTAATCATGGTGCAGGAACTGGTCGCGGAGCTCGTCTGGAACTCCTCACGGATGCACTGGAGCATACTGCGCTCTCATTGCTCCCGGGTGCATGTGCATGCCGGTCCCGGCCCGCCCGCCTCCCACGGCGCTGGTGCGCCGCCTCCATCGAGCACGGCGTCGCCAGAGGCGCCGGCCGCCGCCGGCTTCCGCCGCCGCTTGGCGTGTTACGCCGCCGCCGCTATGCGGTGCTCGCGTCCGCCGCCCATGCGCGCCAGTGCTCGCTGTCGCCCATCTCGCTGGCCGCTACGCCCAGTGCCCATCGCCTCGCCGCCCAAAAGTCGCTGGCCTCCGTTCTGACCGTCCCCTACGCTGGCTGGTCTCGCCGTCACCGCCGCCCACTGCCGCCGCCATCGCCGCCGCAGCGCCGCCGGTAGCTCCTGCACCTCCTGTTCTACGTGCGCGCACACGTAGTCAGAGTGGTATCTTCCGCCCCAAGGGGCGCACCGACGCATCGCTTGTTGCTGGCGCGGCTTGTAGCTCATGCCGTGGAGGATCCGACGTCTGAACCACGCAGTTATCAGGCCGCTATGAGCATCCCGCACTGGAGGGCTGCTATGGAACAGGAGTATCAGGCTCTGTTGCAGAACGAGACCTGGACACTTGTTCCTCCTCCACCTCGTGTTAACATCATTGACTCGAAGTGGGTGTTCAAGGTGAAGAAACATCTCGATGGTTCTATTGAGCGCTATAAAGCGCCTTGTGGCTAAAGGCTTCAAACAGCGTCATGGATCGGACTATGAGGACACGTCATTTCGCTGTCAAGCCTACCACTATTCGCCCCACCTTTTTGGCGGTGTCTAGAGGTTGGTCTCTCCGGCCTTGATGTGCGTAATGCTTTTCTTCATGGTCTCCTTGAGGAAGAGGTCTATATGCGGCACCACCGGATTTGTTGATCACGCTCGGCCTCATCATCTTTGTCGCCCGACGAAGGCTCTTTATGGCTGGGCAAGCGCCTCGTGCACGGCACGCCTTTTCGCTCTTTCGTGCTCATGGCTTCCCTCGACGGCAGATACTACTGTTCTTATTCCGGCCGAGTGTGACCATGTAACGCTTGTGTACGTGGGCGACATCATCCCGGTCGATTCTTCATCGACGGCCGATGCTCTTATTTCGCTCTTGGTGCTGATTTTCTTGTCAAGGACTTGGGCCCTACACTTCTTCACGGGTATTGAGGTCACTCACGGTCTTCGGTTTGGCTCTCACACGTAAGAAGTACTCTCTTGATCTCTTGCGCCGCGGTATGCTCAAGTGCAAGACGTCGCCCACGCCTATGTCCTCCATCGACAAGCTCTACCGATGGTGCTCCTTTGTCCCCTGAGGATGCAACTGAGTACCGCAGTATTGTTGGTGGTTTGCAGTATCTGACGATCACACGTCCGGATTTGTCCTTTGCAGTCAACAGGGTATGCCAGTATCTTCATGCTCCTACTGACGTGCATTGGTCTGCTGTCAAACGCATCTTGCGTTATGTGAGCCTCACTGCGTCTTTCGGTCTTCACCGCGCCCGCTCATCGAGTCCTTTCGCTTTCTCCGATCGGGCTGGTTGCCCAGACGACAGGCGCTCCACGGGGGGATATTGTGTTTCTGGGTCCTAATTTGATCGCCTGGAGTGCACGTAAGCAAGCCACTGTCTCCCGCAGCAGTACAGAAGCCGAGTATAAAGCCGTTGCCAATGCAACCGCCGAGCTTATATGGGTTGAGTCTCTCCTTCAGGAGTTGGGTATTTCTCAACCACATCCACCGGTCCTATGGTGCGACAACATTGGGGCTACGTTTCTATCGTCGAACCCAGTGTTCCATGCACGGACCAAGCACATCGAGATTGACTATCATTTTGTGAGGGAACGTGTTGCACAGAAACTACTACAGATCAAGTTCATCTCTTCTAAAGATCAGCTTGCGGACATCTTCACCAAGCCACTACCTTTGCCTATGTTTGAGGTCTGTAGGCGCAATCTCAACCTTCTTGATACATCAGGAGTAAGTTGAGATTGAGGGAGGGTGTTAGACTCTATATAGTTTTCCTAACTGTAACCTGATTGTACTTGTACATGTACCGGCCTCTGGCCTCCTATAAATATACGAGACAGCCACACCTAGAGGGTTGAGCTAGTTCCCCAAAACCCTAAGTCTGACACTTTTTTTGGCTTGAATTTTTTGAAACATTAAATTCAAACTTTTAAAGTTTGAAAATAGAAAAAACTTAAAGGCTACGGGGATCCCAGTTCGATTAGGTCTAATCGTTCTTATATAGCTTTAAATTAGTTAGAAAATTAGCGACCAAATCAGCAGAAATTACACCACGGAATCTACATGCGAGTGCACCAACTAGTATTCTTACAAAGTCATGTCGCTCCTTGTCTCGCTACTCGCTAGCGACAACAGCCAAGAATCCTGCACGCGCGGCAGGGCGTGTCCCTCCGTTTCCGCCCAAGACCAGGGCGGGAAGTGTTTCCGTCAGCGGGAAGCTCCATTCCGCCATGCGGTGACATGGCCCAGCCACATCCCGTTGCTGCCGAAGGCGGGAAGGCTCTTCCGCCATGCTCCGCGGCGGAATCTATGATCCGCTATGCACAGTGACGGAAGGTGGCACGTGGAGCTTTTTCCACCTCCCGCCAGGGCATTTTTGTCGTTAGATTTGGCGAGAGGGTAGTTTTGGCTATATCAATTGGCAGAGGGCTATATTTGTACAAAAATCGAAGCTGTAGTACGAGTGAACCTGTCGAGGACACGGAGGATTACTCGCTGGATCGTGCGAACAGAACTAGAGCAGAGGAGGAAGAACCCACCTTCCAAATCCGCTCGACGGCGTCGGTCCGCACGCGGAGGTCCAGGCCGCCTGCGCGCATCCGCTCGGCGTAGTCCTCCCTGGGCATGTGGTCCGCCTCGGTCGCCACCCAGCGGGCCACGCATTCCTCCGACGGCAACGGGAAATCCACGGCGAGGTCGCCGCCGCCGCCGCAGTACGGCGACCCGCTCGCCTTGGCACCCACGGCTGCCTCCTCCTCGTCGCCGAAGCCGAGGGCGCTGCTTCTGTCCTCGGCGCAGAGCAGGATGGAGGCGGCCATCTCGTAGCTCGGAGCCATCGATCTCTTCTTCTTGCTCCTGGTTAACGTCGCGGGATACAGTGATACGATGGTAGTGTGGTAGGCCTGGTCGCTCTCCTCCGCCGCCTCGCTCCTCGTCTCTGGTCTGGAGCGGGGTGAGGTAGGCGAGGCGTGGCGTGGGAGGGGAGGCGAATGCAAATGAGGGGAGGGGGATGACGACTCTTTTGTACTATCTACTACTCCGGCGTAGTAGGGCCACCGGAGGGTGTATTCGGGAAGGGCGACGACAGGCAACGGAAGCGGGAAGTGAGGACGCTGACCGGACAAATGCACGATCTTTTTTACACAACGCTTTCGTCTCCTTTTCTTTCCCACCCTGTACTTTGTCGACGTGGAGAAGACGCGGTTATGCTTTTCCCGGATCTTTTTTCGTGCATTTTTTTTTTCAAACATGAACATTATTTTTTCGAAATAGTCTTTCGTCCCGCTTTATAAATAAAGCCACACGGTCAAACTAATACAAAGTGATGAGGAATTCCTCAACAATCAGATCAAAGATAAAACAACTAAGCCTAAGAAGCAACTAGCTTGCCACCAAAGACTTCGAGACTAAAGAACCCGAAGCTCCACGACACCGCCTCCAAGAAGGTAACGACGCAAAAAGCGCCGCCGCCGTCGAGACCACAAGGGTCTAGGGTTTTCACCCGGAGCTCCAATACGGCAAGGGTAGACACGACGACGCCCTCAGGAGGGTCACGATACCCGCAGGCACCGCCGTCGTCGGTGCCGAAGCGTAGGGATTTCTCCCGGAAAAACTCTCGCCGCATTTGGTTCCTCGGGCCACCGATCCCCGAGCTGAGCTTCTAGCACGCGATGTGGGCGCTGTCACCACCAGGAATCCCCGATGACCGCTCCAAGCCATCCTCATGGACCGAAGAGACGCGCCATCACCACCGCCACGCCGTCCCGCCGCCAAGACAGTCGTGCAGTCCACCTTCCGGGGCCGCCGCCCCGGCATCCACGAGCTCGCTTCCGTGTACCATGGCACGTTGTGTGACCTGCGAGGAGGAATAGGTAGCCAGGTAGGACACCGGAGTGCGGCAGCGACACGGTCACCGGGGGGACTACCCTCCATCGCTGTAAGCGATTGCCGACCGGCCGCGGCCGCGGAGACACACCAGGCCTGGAAGGCCCGGCCGGGCCCGGATCGGGCCCGTGAAGTCTCTGCCGCCACGCTGCAACAGGAAGACTGCGCCGCTGCTGCCAACCTGCTCCATCTGAGCCACCCTCTCCAACTCCCAGAGAACGACCAGCGAGCGCAGTGGGCCCAACCAAGCCCAGATGGGCTCGGTAGGGCCCCGATCTGGGTCGGCGATGCACTGTCCAACCGCCGTTGCCGCGTCACTCTGCCACTCAGCGTCACCACCCCGCCACCACGCTAACACGGGCCGCGCCGCCACCACCACCACCCGCAGTGACAGACGGGCGCCACCGCCGCCGAACGGCTGCAGCATGAGCTCAGAGACCGCCGCCTCAACGGCGTGAGGCCGCCTGGCGCCGGCGCCGCCGGCCAGACCTTGCCGCCTCGAGACGCACCGGGCCGGAGATCTCCGTCCCGCCGAGCTCCGCGAACGGGTAGAGAGGACCGCCGCACCGCCCGGCTTTGCCCGGCGCGCGCCGCGGCGGCCGGGGAGGAGGAGGTGCGGATTAGGTTGCTCCCCGTGTCGCACGTGAGCGACTGAGGAGCGGGGAGGGAGGGCGAGTGATGACACACAAAGCAACGAGGGCGAGCGGGGAGTGAACATTATTTCTCCGTGGTCCCTCGTTCTGTTTCCTTTCTATTGCGTTTTCTTCCGATCGTGTTTTTTACCTATTTTTGCATGGTAATACATGTCGCATTTATATATCATAAACATCATACTACAAGTCACGTAAACACCGACCTGACAAATTTGAAAAGATAGCATAACGCAAGTCTTTGCACAAAGGACCACTAGCCAAGAAAGAAAACAATCTAAGCCGAAACAGCCTTTGAGATTGACGCCAACGCCCGTCACCTGTCTCTGGCACCACCACAACAGCCACCAAAGAAAAAAAGACGGATCACCTCCTCACCCGATCTCGAAGCGGCTCCATCGCTGACATGCAGCTTTGCGGACCTCCAAGGTGGCTCACCCAAGGTAAAACCATTGCCGTTGAACGAATCAGACCGGGGCAACACCCCGGACACACCATCGAGCCCCAGATCTAGCACCCCCGCACGACTAAGACGTCGAAGGAGGAAGGCACACCTTCCATCCACGAACCACAGACCCAGCACACGATCCGCCATCTTCCAGATGCCGTCAATGCAGACCACAATCTGCATCCGCTCCTGGACTACCCCCTAGGTTCCACGCCGGCGCTGGAGCACACGCCGCCGCAACGGTGGAGCCTGAGGACACGAATCCACCACGAGGATGCCGCCACCGCCACACCATCCTTGCTTGGATAGACTGATCTCCAAATCCATCGGGGAGGAATCCGAAAAAAAATTATTAAGCGCCGCCATCGTCGCCCCCGAAGCCAAGACGATGAGCAGCCTAAAAACAAAGCTACTTTAGCCTAAAAATATCCACACGCGTGGATCCGGCGACCCCCCTCACCACCGATGACATAGGTCGTCGGCGGGGGAGCCGCCGGAGGCCGGCGTTGGAAGGCGGGTGCCCTAGATCTCTCTTCCTCTCCCTCGTTATGTTTCCTTCCTATTGCGTTTTCTTCTGATCATGTTTTTTACCTTACGCGTAAAAGGAGATTACTACCAGTGTGACAAATACTGTATAGTTTTTTCATTAATAAATAAGTAAATATTTTCCAGGAATATGAGACGAGATAAATGAGCCCACAAAGGAAAGAAACGGACACGTTGGTGTGAAAGAGATGATTATTCCAATGTGAACATACATAAAAATGATTTCCCCAAAACAAGGATGGTATGATGAAAAGCCAAAAAGGAAATAAATGGACAAAGGAGATGAGATAATGATAATGTTCATCATCTGGCTTTGCAAAGTTACGTCCCGACACCAAGATGATGGCGTTTTACGAATCTGTGGGCCATTTTATGGTATGAACCGAGGTATAGTCTAGATGGCTAGGAATAAAAATCTTCTAACCTCCAAGTCACACTTTCTTTTATTTATCTCAAGATTTCTTCATAACAAGTAATAAATGGAAATGAACACCAAGAGTAAACGAACCGGTATGTACCATGACGGCGTGAGGCAGCCTAGGCGATCGGGAAAAGCCGAGCTAAACCCAGTTCCATCCTCTCGACGACTAAGCTGCTGGCTGTGACGCATCATGGCCTCTCGCCGATAGAGGTTTTTTTTTGTTTAGTCTTTTTTATGTCTTCTTCGAGATGAAGCAGCGGTTACATAATAAAGTCAGAATAAAGTCCTTTCCGCTCTATCCTTAAATCGATTGTGTGTATATCGCTGACAGAGAGCGTGTGGAGTCTTGTGTCCGGCGGATATCTTGGGATCCGGTCGTTCTCCGAATTCATTGGTGTGGTTTGAGGTCGGTCTATTTCGATGCACGGTTGTCATCTTTGGAGATGGTTGCTGATCTGGTGCGCTGGTCCTATGGGGTCTTAGCAGAACAACTTTCCGTTTATCTACTATAACAAGCTCTGCTCGGTTCCGATGATAAAGGGGCGAGGACAGCGGCGCGCCTTCGACTCGTGCTAGTGTCTGGTGTCGTCGCTAGATGGTCCATTGACCTATTTGTAATTTCTTTTACTTTTAATGCTCTTTTTACTACTATTAATATTTATTACACGACTAGAAAACTATCTATAGGTAGAAAGACTTTCTGAGGCTCATATAAAAGGACATGCTCTACAAAATTAATTATGTGGCGTATATAGACACAAGCGCTACAAATATATGGCAATTCTATGGCGGACGAAATCCATATGCTCCATGTAAATGTGTATCTCTATGGCCCATATTTTTCCGTGCCCCACAGAAATATGATGGGACCCACAACCAACTATTGGTGGATGAAATTTTGTGGCGCATATGTTTATATGCGCCATAGAAATTCGAAAATAGATCCCACCCCCCGTGTGGATCGACTTTTAAGTTTTGTAGAAAATAAACAAAAATAATGAAAACTTAAAAAACATAATTTCTTTGAGACGTAGTTGTATTTTGGAGTATAGTTGTAGAGAAAATTGAAAAAACATGAATTTCTATGTATTTTGCAAAAAAGGTTATAGCACGGTAAACGGTCATAACTTTTGCATACGATGTTGGAAAAAAATGTTTAACCTATCAAAATGATCGTCTCAAAATTTCCCATCTGAATTCAATAGACTAAAGATTGTTTTGAATTTTACAGAATCCCCAAATTCAAAAAGAGTAAAAAGTTATTTCGAAAAAAAGATTTTTTTTCCAATAAAAAAGGGGGGAGACAATGCTGTGAAATATGCGCCACAAACTTGTTGGGCGGGATTCGAAATTTGAGTCCCGCTGGCGCTCCTTCTACCTCTATTTTATCCTCCTCCCCTCCTCCACACTTCAACTCCCTCCACTTCTCCTCTCCATCTCCTCTCCTTCTCCCCATCTCCTCCCTCCTCCTTCTCCTCCCCTCGTCCCTATTTTTTGGTCCTTAAATGCTAATGGAGTTTTTTATACCAAATATGTCTATGTGTGGCTTGAAAGGAACCTTGCTGGATCTAATAACAAATGGATCCGGAAAGCTAAAATTCCCCCTTAAAATTAAGATCTTCATGTGGTAGTTATACCAGGATGCTCTCCTTACTAGACAGAATATGAGGAAACGAAAGTGGCTTGGCTCACCTCTTTGTTCGTTCTATGATCAGGTGGAAACAAATGATCACATCTTATTTACCCGCTATGTTGCTAAAGTTGTTTGGGGGTTCTGGGGATACCATGGGAACCAGTTTTGTTCCTAACAATTTCTGGTAGTCTATGGCCTGGCTTCACTCCTTTCTCCCTTATCAGGAATTTTTTTGTGCTGTTCTGATTGCTTCTATTTGTTGGGCCATTTGGCTTACTCGCAACAAAGTGACTTTTGAGCATCATAAGCTTCACTCACCTGGGGAAATTAACTTCGACTTTGTTTCTTTACTTCTCTATTCGGCAGGTCTACAAAAGTAAGGAGATAAGAATGCTCTGATGCAAGGTGCGAACCAGCTAAGGCATGCTGCAGTAGGGATCTACTCGAAGCCTGGACCCAGAGTTCAGCCCCTCCTAATGATTACTGGACCTTGACTTTGAGTGGTCGTTGATGGTTTTCAGTATTCTAAATATTTGCTCTAGTTTTGACCTGGAATTATACCACGTTTGTGGTTGGTCTGTACTAGTGAACCTGTATGATTGTGGTATCAGGTTTTTACCCTGCAGTGGCATTCAACGGTGCATGTCTACAACAGGTTTCCTGATACTGCACCAACTCGCTTTCTTTATCCCTACCCCTTTCTTTAGACTGTAATAAGCTCCAAAAAGACCTCTGTTATTTCCGTTTTATATGAAGTGAAAGCCCTATTGGAAAAAAATATTGACAGCCTTGCTAGGATCATGTTCATAAACTAAATTTTGCATACCTAAGTCCGACGACCTGCACAAAGGATATTGTTCCCCATTATGTTTGGAGTTCAATTATCACTATTCGTGTTGGTAAAACTGTAGATGTCGATCACAGACCAATTTGTACACTAGTGTCGGGTGCCTTGGAGGTCGTCGATCCATGCATTGCAAATGTATATAGTATTATTTGTTTTCCTACTTAGGTCCTTTTGGTACTAGAGTATTCGAGGTGTGTATTAAAGTGGGATAATCCCCACCGAATCCTAGATCCCCACCTATTGTTAAAAACATGTTTGGTTGTAGAATATTGGACTAGTTTTTTTAAGGAAATATTGGACTAGTTTAATCCTTGTTTATCCCCACTTTTTCTAAGTATACGCTATTCATAACTAATGGATTGGTGGAGATTGAGGTTTTGTACCTATTAGAAGAGCTCTCTTAAAAATTATCTCGGCTAATCCTTAAAAAACACTCGTAGCTAGCAAATTTTCCCTTTTCAGAACCTGACCCAGTTGTGTTTCTAACAAACTAGCAAGGTGGCCCTCGCAAATGCGAGGGCAACATCTTCGGTGTGTCAAAAAACGTTTGAGCAATAAGTCTATTGTTTTACATGTATTTGCATTAAGGAAATAAAAGACATATAAAGAAAATATAAATATTATACGGAAAATGCCAAGAGCATGCGAAGCATCATATTAATGACCACTTGTTCTTTATACGATGTATCCGATCAATACATTGAATAAGTTAAATCCTTAGGGAAGAAAAGTTTCACATTGTTAGTCTATTTTGTCAATAATAATAATTATGTCCGTTGAGTTGTGCACGATAGGTGATTTTTCTAATGGACATCAAGTCAATTTTTCTTATTTTGTGGTATAAATATAATTACCTCGCAAGTTGATAAGTTGTGTAAACGGTAAGTCATAGTGCATTCTTTAGTTCTTTATTCCTCTCATTTAATTTCAACCAATATTATGAACTATGTGATAATATCCCGTTGTCATAACATACTTGAGATGTTTCACATTGACTTCCTTCACAATGCAACTGAACATTCATAAGAGTAAGAAAAATTGTAATGAAATATTAAATAAAATTTTAAAGGATTATAGATCAATAAAAATAACATACAAAAAAGTCAAGATGCATAATATATTGGTATGCTTTAATCCAAGAAATTAATATTCCGAATAGATTGCAATCTATTTGAAATGAAAGTCTGAATAAATAATACTACAAAACAAATGACCTCCTATGTAATATTTAAGAACTACAATTCTACAACGTTCTCTATATTTTGAGCCAATAACATTAAATCTCAAATTATCCAAACAATTTCAGTTTCTAGTACTTATATTTATATTTATATCGTGGTCTCATAGTATCCCTTTGCAAGCACATGCATAGTTATGGATCATCCGACCTCCAAATCCATGAACATCTTACACGTGATAAGTATCTCCCCGTCAAATATCAAGAGCTAAACATTTATTCATGGTGGATCTATCAATCTCAAATCCAATTACAATGCTCAAATATTGTTCACCTTCTAGCACTATCTCACAAGGTTTTCACCTTCCAGCACTATCTCACAAGGTTATAGTGAGAAATGTTTCACGTCACACTTGTAAGGAAACTTGAGTAAGTGTTTATATTGACAAAATAGCCAATAAATTAACCAATCACATGTGTTTTGCTTTGAGCTTTCGGTTTTCAAGAACTGCCTTTCCTGTACCCTTAGGAAAATTCTCACATGTGCATCTAGGTACTCGTCTACATTGCATATCGATTACTTGGGGCAAAGATACATGGGTCAATCGTGAGTATCCTTAGAAAGTGGCAGGTTTGCACAATGTGGGCGTATCATTTAGATGTTGCTTGTTGTCCAACCAATAATATCCACCAATACTTGATGATGGTTTTGTTAAATTACTATTATTTGTTCCGAGTGTGTGACCGCATAGAATAGACGCTTATAAGGATGGACAATTGGATATTATTCCAATAATATTATAATTTGGAAGACCAAGTTTATTAATATTTTAGTGCTAAACTTGCAATTGCATTTTCATAAATTAACATGATTTCTTTTGAACAGCATAAAGGGAAACCCAATCTTTCACATTGCAAAAAGAAGGCACTCCGGTCATCCACATTGACTTAGTTATTTAGCATGTCGGTCGAAATGTGAGTCTTAATTATAAGGGATTATAATGGCCTAGATTTAAAAGCACTTATGGTGATGAACATCGACCAAGTAGAATTTAAAACTGAGTCGCTCATGTTACATAAAAATCATTGGCCATGTTATTTACAAAAGGCAGCAACACAACGATTTAGTGCGATACATTTACAAAATATACTATCAACCTAGTTATTAGGGATGAGAGCAGACATATTTTAGAACCTGAATTTCTTTCGATGCTTTCAATACTCGTCATATATGAATAAATAGGTTTACAATTTGTAGTTCAATTTTAATAAATAAATGCACTTACAAGTTAGTTTCACTATTACCGCTATGTGTCAAGAAGTCTAACACATATTTTATCATGCTACATCGCATTGGAGACACGAACACAAATTGTGACATGTTCTTACCATAATAAGATTCCTATTTTAGATGTCCATCATCCACATGTCCCTTTTTTACTTTATTACCGACTCAAGTGCCTGTTAATTGGAGATGGACTATGCCAAGGCTTAATTATATGTCCAAGTTACTGATGAAATTACAACCATATATTATCTATCCTACTATGTAATGTACATTTGTGCAACTTGATTTTGTATATATGTGTCATTGTGTTTATGTTTTTAGGATTTTTTTAGATTAATTTTTTGGTGTAGACATGTTTTTAAAAAATATTTTTGACTATTTTCATTATACTAAAATTTATGTTGCGCAGTTTTCTTGACCTCCATCTGAGTTATAATTTATTTGAATGTGTGCTTCATGATAGAAATTTTGTTAAGCAAATGGCATAAATTATATTAAGTTTCTGACAATTAATGAATTGGTGTCTGACAACACTTGGCCGATGTTTCATGGCCTGTCATGTGCTACCATGCAATAATCTACACTTTTCTTAAGCAAAAGGCATAAATTATATTAAGTTTCTAACAATTAATGAATTGGTGTCTGACAACACTTGGCAGAAGTTTCATGGCCTGTCTAGTAGGTCATTGATGTGTTAGAACTTTACTAATTTGATGACGTCACCATTGTCCATACTTTGTAATATACATAACAAATTGGCATTAATTTATTGATCTTCTGGTATACTTTTACGATGTTGTTGTGCATACAAATAATATTATTTTACGATCTAAATTTCCTCTCCTCATTATATTGCCATCAAATATGCAAGCGGCCACCTATTCATGCATGAATCCACTCGTTTTGAAATGTGTTTCTTTATCAATATTTATGTGCTATTTTCTAAAACTGGATTTCACATTTCCTCTACTTCCCATCGTAAGGTAGCGGATTTTTCATCTAGTACTCCTTTCTTAATGGGCCGACAAATATGGATGATCAAATAAATATATCAAATAAATGAGTACCTCAAATCATTGTGATGGCATCGATGTGGGAATGAATGCTAATTTATTTATTTTATTCTTCATACTTATTACATGCCATCGATATGGGAATGAATGCTAATTTATTTATTTTATTCCGAACACAAAATCTACAAATTTGATCATATATGGATTTCATACAAAGTACAAAATAAAAATAATTTTAATATTTCTTGCTCTAACAAACACATGGAGCGTGTTGGTCTTATTAAATCCTCTTTTTTATTGTTTTATTTCCACACTTCCCTTACCTACAATACTTGTAGTTTTTTTTTGAATTTCAGCTATTTGGGTTGTTCACGCTAAGTAGGTACCTAGAATAATTTTCCACTTTTAATATTTTTTTGCAATAAGATACACCAGGATCATCTCGGCTTGTGATATTTGCAAAGTATTATTAGAAGAGAAATAAGACTTTTCTTTCTTTACCTTGCAAAAGTATATATGCATACTCATAAAAAACTTGAATATTACCAGATAGTCTGCACTGACTTAGGATGATATATTTCTCTATCTAACACGTCTTCTTTTAAGTAATCTCACATGGACTTGACAGTGTCCTGCCGGTGTACACACCTTCGACATATTTTGTTCTTAATTCTCTTTACAGAAAAAAAAAGAGAAAAGGACCGTGGAATACGTAATTGAGAGGGATACGTACCATGATCTTAACCGTATCAGCCTAGATATTACCTAGGGTCATACGTGACATGATTGATCCTCGCTCATGGGTCCGTTTTGTACACTTATTCTAAACGAACGCGTGTAGCAATATTTGACTTACGTGACATAACGTTTCTTTTGTACATATTTATTTTTTTACGTAACACTTCTTATCTTTTAATCTCAGACGTTCACATTAAAAGCATCGGTTTATATTTATTTAGTATTAGCTGAATGCCCGTGCGTTGCTACGGTCTCTTAAAATTTGGAATATGTTATATCTAGCTACGTGTTGCCAACATTTTTACGCGAGTTTTGGATGGTATTTTTGTGCCTCACGCTCCGAATGCAACACCTTCTGCCGATGAAAATCAGTGACTGGATAAACCCCTGCTCCCAAGGCATTGAATCTCCACATGAAACCATGCTTCCCCTCACCCGCCGCACTGCGACCCCTGGAACTCACCGCCGCCTCCATATGCTAGAGGTCGCCCCTGATGCTGCTAGCCGCTGCCGTCGTGTAAGGCCTCGCCGGCTTCCGCCCAATCATAACACTCCCATGGAGAGATCTTCCTTGCACGGATATCCACGCGTTGGGGAAAGGAAGTCCCACCGTCGCCAGAGCCGCACGGGCTTCGTCAGGCGACGACGGGGGGATAGGAAGGGTGGGGGAAGCTAAGGTTAGAGTCGCCGCTTCAGTTGTCGGCGGGAGCAACACGGAGTGGGTCAAAGCGAAGCCACCACTGCACAACTATATAAACACCCACTCCAAAGGGATCAAATCTCCAATTGAATCCATGCTTTCGCTCGCTCGCTGCCTGCTACGGTGCTTTTCGCCGGCGGGCGCCAATGGGCTCCTCCCTCCACACAAGCCCGCAAACATACATGTATGTCCAGATGTGTCGCTTACCATGTCTTCTTTTTTTGAGACATGTATCGCTTACCTTGTCATGGTCCACTTCCGCTGGTGCGTTTAGAGTATCACAGACATTCCATGTTGTAGAGGTCTGCTGCCATGGCCGACAATTCTAATGGTTCCATGCATCCCCACCTTAGAAAGTTGTCTCGGGCTGGAGACCTAATCCTTTCTCTACATGCAACAAGAGAAGCTGACAGGGGACGGTAGAAGGCTTTGACCTGGCTAGCTATTCTATTTTGGCACCTGATAACATGCGTGTTGGCGAGGTGCAATATCCAGTCGAATGTGGTATTGGTCTTAGCGGGCTGCCGAGACCTCTACCACCACCAGATGTTTCTTTGTGCCGTGTCCATTTTCGCAGCCCCAGTCTCATTGTGTGTAACTATGAAGAACAATGTAGAATACAGACAAATGCACTTGAAGGCACTACCAAGTTAGATTAGTACATATAGTTTGTCCAAAGCCTTTGTTCAACAAACTATTATAGTACACAAACTTTTTGTATCCATGCATTTCCTCATACTAAAACATATACCCCCCCCCCCCCCCGTCTCAAAATAGATGTCGGGGATTTATCAAAAATTATATGTATCTATATAGTAAATAGTGCTAGATTTATAATTTTTGATAAATTTGCGATATGTATTTTAAGACGGAGGATGTATATTTCTTTCAAATAGACCGTGGTTTTTTCCAAACTCCTTGACACACGAGACAAGTGACCATTCTCTTCAATTTTCACACATCCCTCGGCTCTAGTGTTGCTACACATTCATACATCGTGTCTTAATCATTGCTATATTTTTCGTGGTTTGTGTCCAAATTAACGATCACATGACTCATAACTTATCCTCATAATTTGGCCCAATTAGACATACTCCCTCCGGCCCATATTAATTGACTCAAATTTATCTAGATTTGAATGAATCTAGACACTATTTAGTATATAGGTTCATCTAAATTTGACCAATCAAAGTCAATTAATATGGATCAGAGGGAGTATTAACCCCGTTTTAATCAATCGATTGTAACAAGTACTCCTGCAAATATACATTGTGTTATTCTACAAATAACGTGTTCCCACAACTCTCAAATCGAAAATCAAAAGCTACAACTGCATTAGGTTCAGAGCTTACCCTTTCCTTCAGTTATTAGTTTGTAACCCGGTTAGCAAGGCAACAAAACCAATCAAAACCAGAATCTGCGAGCAAAATGATGACCCCAGTCAAAAATCAAAAAACAATAAAAGAAAATTTCTTACACTAAACTGAATATGAACTCATCCACGCCTCAGCCATGAATCCAAGAGACTGGACCAAAAAAAGGAAGAAAACCAAAACAAGATCTAAGAAGAAATCTTAACAGCAATTGCATACAGTGAAAAAAAGCAATTGATTTTGACACAAGGTAGACCCGTTTTCCTAAACAATCTGTTCCAACGAACACATCATTAGTCATGAATGTCTTTGAGGTCGTACTTCAGTAACGGGAGCTTTGCTACCACGAGCCCCCTCGCCGGCTGCCTCCTCTTCTGAAAGGCGAACACAACCCTGGCCAAACTCCAGTCGCAGTTGCCCAATCCGGACGCGCCCCCTATGCCCTACCGCATCCTAGGCTCCAATCCTCCTTCCAGACGCGGCGCCAGGACACTGCTACGGGGATTGAGTAGGTCCGTGGCTGCGGCCGACAGATCGGGTATCGCGCATTTGCGTAGTTGCTGGATGAAGGAAAGGGAGTGGATGGTCAGAGAGAACTTCAGGTTGTGGTAGACGCAGGCGGAGGCGTGTGGTGGAGCTGGGGAGGCAGGGGACGCCGAGCTCGCTGGGAAAGTGCTCGGGCAAGTCCCGGGCGGCGGCGCAGTTCCACATCGGCGACAACGCAAGGAGGGGGAGACGGGTAGGTGCCCGAAGAAGCGTTCAGTTCTTTATTTGGCGGTGGCAGTTCACGTAATTTGTATGAACACTCAGGGACAAACTCGTCCAAAAAAAATCGGAACGAAAAATCTGGGACGGACGAACCTACCGTTATGTAAATTAGTAGATAGATATGTGGATCAACATGGTGCTCCAAAAAACACCCTTATATTGCTTTTAGTATATAATAGATAGATAGCTAACTGCATAAAATGCAGTTCACTCGTCATTGATGATTCAGACCTGACTTGCACAAAACTGCGTATTGTCCCGTACTCCCATTGAATTGCTAGGCAGAGCCTGAGGCAGCGCCCATGTTCGTTAGAACCCTACAGCTACAACGACCCCTCCTTGACCGCACCCAGAGGGATCAGGCATTCAGGCTGGCCCCGGCTCGCGCCACTGTTCACTTGTGATCGGATCCGTCCCTGCGCGCGGCCATGAGATCGCAACAGCGTGTAACCGGTAGCCGTATTGCTGGACTGTACGCGCGCTTCCGCTAGGCAGAGACCACGCCCGCCTCCGCTCGTCGTGGCACTGCTCGATCGCCGCCTGCCGGGCTCCGACCGGCGAGCTCACGCACGCACGCCGCAGCTTTAACCTGGCTTTAGCCCATTTCGACGTAGTACCACGACATAGCTAATTAGATATCCAGTACTTTCTTCGTACCGGTTTATTAGGTTAACACGGAGCCTAAAAAATATATTTAACTAACGCAATATGAATCATATATTATATAAATTATATCACTGAAAAGAGTTTTTAAATATTAATTCAATGGTATAATTTTTATAATATATCATATTTTATTGATAAATTTTATGATTAAACTTTTTCCTTAAACTCTGTATTAGCCCAATAAATTAGTATGCAGATAGTAACTAATGAAGCTGAGGCCGAGTATGCTATTGCTCGGGCTCCGCACGGGGCGCCCTCCTATAACGGATTCCTACTCCCTGCCGGAAAGTATCCCGTTGGAACGGAGGACACAGTGTGTACAGTGTAGGTAGGTACAGAGGACTGTACGCGTACATACGGCGCGCGCCATCAGTCGTTCGGACCGGATGCGTCGGCCCGGTGAGATGACCGAGTGGAGCGAGTGGTGACTGGTCGGGACTCGGAAGGACGCACGTCCTGGAATGTTTGACAGTTCACGGTCCGTACCATTTTTCAGTCCCGCGCGATGGAGATGTGCTGCAGCTGCAAAAGTCGGTGGCTCGACCTAGTTTTGTGTCCTGTTCAAAAAAAAAAGACCTAGTTTTCTGTAGCCATCACGACTCGCGCGTGTCTCCATCATGGCCGTTCGCTGTGCCCGTGTAAATGTAGTTTCTTTAGTACAAGGGTGGTTTTGCCGCATCCGACAACAAAGAATTACTCTTGACAATGTTTCCATTTTTTTTCCAACGAGGGATAAGCACTCGGCCTCTATATCAAGAAGTTCGTCCAGCAAAATATTTCAAATCAAATATTGAAGAGGGTTGATACAAATATCAATCAAGTAAAGTTAACCAAAAATAATAATATTCATACGATGATAATAGACATCTCTCAATCTGTTAGTATGCTGCCAGGTAACCCAGTCTTTTCTATATACTTTATTCTCACTCATACGCATCCGGTACCTACTTCTCAGTCGGCCACCTATCCTAAAATTGCTCTAGGTCAAACACGCTTAACCTTAGAGTTTTTTTAAATGAGCTTCCGAGAAGTTGCAACTTGTTGGTATAAGTATCCTATCAATCATATTAAGCTATGTGCTTGGATCTCATAGCAGTAAAGACCAAAGATGAATTAATGCGACACCAAATAAATAACCTGCAAAAAAAGAGAGACTTAATGTCCCTCCTAACCAAACAACCGCCCATAGACTAGTACAACGTACCATTGCAACTTAAGAAGAACTTATGAAAGAAATTATCTGTTAATTCACATATGACCTTTCTAAAATGGAAATCTATCGGTTTTGCTTGTACCTAAGCAAGAGTTTTATTATTAAGATATTTATTATCCAGCAACTCTTGCCATACCCTTTGTTTTATTAGTAGTTTAACTAGCCATTTGTTGGGCAAAAAATTATTCTTTATCCCTAATATTTGAATGCCAAGGCCCTCTTGGTGTTTCCGGTGGAAAATGATAATTCATTTTGTTAATCATTATTTCTTCTTATTCCCATCATGTTGTCAGAAGAAACGCGAGCTATAGAAGCTAATATTTTTCTTTGCCCTTTGGGTATTTTGAAAAAAGACAACATGAACATCGGCAAGCCTGTTAGAACAGAATTAATCAGGAAAAGTATGTCTCTGTATTAGAGTAACTTGATCTGTCAGCATCCAAGCTTCCCATTTCACTCTGAATTTCTAAGTTTTCTAGGAAAGATAGGTACTCTAAGGTATCTAAAAGATAAAGCACCAAATTCATAGCCCAAAAATTTCTTATATTGTTGTTCCTCTTCGCTTGCTTTCATAAAGCAAAAAATATTTCATTTTGTGAAAGTTAATCTTTAGCCTTGATAGTTGTTGAAATAGGCATAAGATATATTTCATGTTCACATACTTCTGAAGATTATGTTTCTTGAAAAGAAGAGTTAATAGCATTTTGGTACCATATTGGTGGCAAAATTTATAGCTTAGTACTATTTTGTGTTTTGATGACCAAAATCTACCAATCTAGGTTTTTTGCAATTCGCACAAATGAATGTATGATAGCAAATTGACACCAAAACTGACATGTGGGTCCCATCTACGAGTGCTGATGTGACAAAAAATGTTTTATTTATTGAGTCGGGTTGGGTCCCACCTGTTAGTCCACTTAAAAACGTAAATATATAAAAAATAATGGGTCCCACATGCCAGAATAATTTAAAAAAATCAAAATTTCTATAAAAATTAAAAAGTAAGACACAACTCATCAGCACACCAATCATACCCTTCTTTCCCCCGTCGGCCAACCTCACCTTCCCCGCCGTCGGCAAGCATCCCCTCCCCACTAGCAAGACCACCGCCGACGCCCGCCCCTCCGCACTGGCTAGATGATGACCCACAAGTATAGGGGATCACAGTAGTCTTCGCGGGCAGTATTACCCAATTTATTGATTCGACACAAGAGGAGCCAAAGAATACTTGCAAGCCTTAACAACTGAGTTGTCAATTCAGCTGCACCTAGCAATAGTTCTTGCTCACATAAGTTTATCAGTAGAAATAGTTTGTAGTAGCAACATCAGCAGTAAAATAGGTGCAATAGTAACAGTAGCAGTAAACAGTAGGATATGAGTGCGGTAGGCATAGGGATGGATGGACGGACGTTGCATGGACGATTCTAAACATATAACTTCAAGATCTAGGGCATTGTAGATAAATAAGAATAAGCACCCAAGTACTAAACAATCCTAGGCATGTGCTCCATATATATCATAAGTGCTCGCAATGAGAACTTGCACAACATCTTCTGTCCAGCCAGCCTGTGGCAGCGGGGCCTCTAGGGAACTACTGGCAATTAAGGTGCTACTTTTAATAGAGCACCAGAGCAAAGCATTAACACTCCATGAGCAAATGTGATCCTCACACCACAGCCATCCCCTCCGGTTGTCCCAATTTCTGTCACTTCGGGGCCTTTGGATCCGGACAATGATATGTGTACACAACTTGCATATAAGATCACAAACAATACTATCATAATAATTCAATAATAAGTTCAGATATGAGATCATGACACTCGGGCCCTAGTGACAAGCATTAAGCACAACAAGTTGCAACAAAGTCAAATAGAACTAATAGAGATACTAGGCACTATGCCCTAACAATCTTATTCGATTACATGATAGAACTCATCCAATCCCTACCATACCTATAGCCTACAGGCGGGGATTACTCACTCATGGATGAGGGAAACATCGATGGTTGATGGAGAGGCGTTGGTGATGACGATGGCGATGATACTCTCCAAATTCCCCATCCCGGCAGGGTGCCAGAACGGAGTTTCTGGATCCGAATCGTGGCTTCTGGTGGTGGTGGCGCAGCGGAATTCTGAAAAAACGTCGAACCCCCCTCGGTTTTTAGGTCAAGGGGTAACTTATAGGCGAAGAGGGAGCCTGAGGGGGTGCCTGCGGTGGCCGCACCCCCTAGGCGCGGGCAGGGCCCACCCACGCTTGGCAGGGGTGTGGGCCCCCAGGCCTCCACTCCGTTTCATCTTCTGGCTTCGTGGATCTTCTGGCGAAATATAATTTTTGGCATATTTTTCGGGATTTTTCCTGATAGTTGATTTTCTGCACAAAAACTAGACACCAAGGTAATTCTGCTGAAAACAGCGTTAGTCCGTGTTAGTTGTATCCAAATCACACAAGTTTAGAGGAAAAACAATAGCAAAAGTGTTCGGGAAAGTAGATACGTTTTGTACGTATCAACTCCCCCCAAGCTTATCTTATTGCTTGTACTCAAGCAATTCAGTTGAAAACTGAGTGCGATAAAAGAACTTTCACAAACACATTTGCTTCATATGATGTATATTCTCATCACATGAGTAGATACTTAAACCATTCATAATAAGAAACATGCAACCAAGTCTACTCAATAGTCATTGCAAGCTATGAAGATAAACCAACTCAATAATAATAAGTAGCATGGAACATAAACATAAGCAACATTGCAAAACTCATAGTAAGGTATGATACAATGGTATCTTGCTTGCCTTTGTTTGTAGATCATAAATATAAATGCCAAGTCACCTCTGAAGTTCACATGAAGACTAAAAGTAAAGATATCAGAGATACAAACATCAAAGTCATGACATAATTAACCAAGTTTTGAGACAAATACAAGAATGACAATTATGCTCTCAAGAAGGTGCTCATAGAATAGGTGGTGACTCAACAAGGAAGTGAAAACGGTTTTCAAAAGTTTGAAAGGCTTCCTAATGCTGAAAGGAAGGTACTCATTAGCTTTGAGCTCTCATTGCCCCTATCATAGGCATCTTCATATGGTTAAGGTGAAAGTGAGGTTCAATCTGAGTTATATGCTTGATAGACCATAAACTGGAAATCTCATGTCCCTTGAGTACGAGGTCCGCTCCGCATGCTACTCAACTTTGGTTACGTGCAATTTCTTGTCATTGTACATACGTGCATATCATAGAGAACCGCCAACAGGGTACCCCTTACACATGATACAGGAGCTATCCCGTGATCAAAATGACAAGGCAAGCACACAATGAGCATCTCAGCGATCTTTTTATTTACTATGTGCATAGCTTGTTATTGAGGATGCTTCATAGAATGCTCATTATGGTGATGCTGCAAGTTTCTACCATGATTAGGCATAACTTAGGCTAGCGGTCCAGGCGTTTCTCTAACACACATATATACTCCATGAACTCACAAGCTCCCCTTTTATTTCACACTGTCGACATTCGCAAACAAAAGAGCAATGTACCAACTAGATAAAAATATCCAAAAAGTGTCGATAGCATTTCCAATGACAACACGGTTCTGCTAACTCCCATAATTTGCAAGCATATAACTTTCATGGACAGGTCACAATGGTTCAGGATTATTAAGTGCAAGGAATAAAGTGTGCCATCAAGTTCGTGAGAGCTTTACTAACTAACTTTCTCAAAACAGACAAACATTTTATTTGGAAGAAAACAAGGCATATAAAATATGCACTGAAATAGCAAGTCATGCTAATAGGTAGGTATGGTGGGCACTGTTGGCAATATTGATTTTGGGGAGTTGAAAGCACAAGTAGAGCTCATACTCAGTGCAAGTGAAGGCTAGCAATAGAGAGGGAGCGACAAACAAGATAGCAATAATTATCATAATCATGCTTGCAACAAAACATGACTAATTATGGCATGAAAGTGATGCAAGAACTCTGAGGCAAAATAAATCATCGAGGCTTATTGACTATTGTTTAGTCATATGCATGCACGAGCATGTGCCAAGTCGATTCACATGAAAATTTCAGAGGAGGATACCACAATATCATACCAAAATATGAATAGAACAATGCAAGTAAACATTCATATGACATGCTACAAACTATTAGCATGCTGGAGCTAATCATAGACAAGCAAGAACTACTAAGCATCCATCAGTAAGACACTCCTTACAATAAACAGACTAAGCATGCTCACAATGATGAGTATATGTACAAAAATGAAAACAAATAGAGTTTGTTACCAGCCTCTTACCACACCTCAAGTTGTCTTAATCTTCAGTATTGACCTTCACTTGTGTTACTTGAATAATAATATGAAACCAAATCCACTGAGGACGGCTGAACCCTGCAAAGAACTCACAAAACCAAAGAAGAACAACAAATATTTTTGGTGTTTTCGATTTTTTAAAACAAGCAAGAAAAGCAAAAACAAACAAAGCAAAATCTTTTTGGATTTATTTCTTTAAGGCAAACCAAAGCTAAAAAGAAAAGAAACAAACCAAGAGAAACAACGAAAATATTTTTGGTATTTTTGTGTTTTGAGAAAGCAGAAACAAAAACCAAAAAAAGCGAAATAATGGATATACAAAGAACCGACCGAACATGATTTATATGAGTGTGATGTCGGTATACCTTCCCCCTAGCTTAGGCTTTTGGCCTAAGTGGGGCTCAATAGCGCGAATAGTAACCCCAAGATGGTGGGTCATCATAGGAATGACCATAGTCAGGCGCTTGCGATGAAGAAGAAGACGCACCCCAATAATATGAGGACTGCTGGTATGAAAACTCTCCCAAGTTGGAGGGCCGAATCGAATCATTTTCGACATCCTCTCCAACATTCTCCTCTTGCTGGGAGATCTCCGCCACATATGTGTCAACCTCCTCCTCCGTGAGCGACCATCCTTGCCTGTTATCAAAGTTAAACAAAGCAGGTGCAGGAAAATAAACTATTTTCTCAGTCCTACCCCCTCTCCAACCTTGCTAGGCAAAATATAGTTCAAACGGTAAACTTCTCACATTAGCCCCCAAGGAAACAAAACCATGTTGAACCATGGACTCAAGATCAAGCCTCTCTATAGGGAACCGATAATCTGAATGGTGAGGCTCTAAACCATGGAAAGGTAGCAACCTAGAAGCAATGAGACCTCCACAAATTCCACCCTTATCGCGGTTGGTGGTGACACGATAAGCTATCAAAACACCCAGGTTATAAGATCTATTTCTATTCAAAGCAGCTGCGATAAAAGCTAAATCAAAAGAAGATAACTTCCTAGCAATCTTTCTAGCAAGAACACAATTGGTAATGGAATAGGCAAAATATCTAATGGCTGGGAACTAAATGTTCCGAATTTTACCACTTTCCTTGGAGAAGTCGAAACCTTGGCAAATCTTAGCATATAAATCCATAAGTGACTTGGGTCTCTCCTTGATCTTCTCACAAGATCCCCACTGAGGTACTCTAATTGCTGCACAGAAATCAGCAAACGGCAGGTCGGCAGCTATATTGTAAATTTTATAATGGACCATTGGATTAGATGTATACCAAGTAAACCGAAAGTCCTTCACAATAGCCATGGTTAGCTTAACATATTGAAAGGGTTCATTTTTAACAAAGTGTTCCAACCCTGCATTGGTAACTATAGTTTGGAAATCCTGGAGGATTCCCGAAGTTCTCATAAATTCATGGCATGGATATATGGAAGGAAAGACTCCTTCCTCACGATGAACTTTCATTGGTTCATGCACCATCAAGTTATATTGATTCGGTGGGTATGCACTCATCTTCTTTTCTGAAATTTTTGAACAAACATCAAACCAAGTGATTTCCAAGTTGATAAATGATGAGAAACTATTATAGGAACTTGCTAGAGGGCTACACATGCATCAAAATGAAATCTCTAGTCATAGAACAAGCATGCAAGCTCATACAAACTGTCACCTATAGCAGCAAAATACTCAAGATACAATCTATCAATCACAAATCTAATTGGACAAGTGGAGGAGGCACATACCAAGGAGCAATCCCTCCCAAAATCAATGGCAAAGAGGGGCTGAGCAAGGAGATCGAAAATCGCGAGCAAGAACAGCAGGAACTCGAGCTTGAGTAAGTTTTCTGGTGTTTTTTGGGAGAGAGAAAGAAGATGGCTGGGAGGAGACACTTTGGAGGGGCCCAGGTGGGCCACACCCAACCCAGGCGCCACCTGTAGGTAGGTCGCGCCCACCAGGGGTGTGGGTGCCTGGGGTGGCCCCCTGGGTCACTCCACGTGTCCCTCTGCCCCTTTTTTCGAGCAAAAATTTATTTTGAATTTTCTAGGATTTTTCGAGAAACTTTATTTTTGGCCAATTTTCAGGGTATGAAAATTGATTTTTTTTCGCAGAAACAGTTTTTTAGAAGAAGCAAAAGCAAACCAAAAGACAAACTACAGAATCTCTAAGACACTCTAACAAGCAAACAACTAACAAAACCAAAGCTAGCAAAGGAAAATGAAAAGACTAGGAAGGAGAAGAATAAAAGAAAGCAAGAATAACCATAGTTAAAGCATTATTTTGTTCATTAAAATCCTTTTGTTACCAAGGTTGATCAAGTCTTGTTACTAAAATAATCCTATATGAAACAAAACTTTGCATTCCACAAGGTGATTATGTTACCTCATACTTTATAACAATGGTCCCAATCATAATAGTTTCAAAATTTTCTTGTGAAATGGGACAATATATTTCCCCAACCTTGATGCTCTTAATATTTTCAATGGAATTCAGGCAATAGCTTCTAGCAACCTTCTTGGGGAAATGAACAGTATGCTCTTTGTCATTAATATTGAATATTAATTTTCCTTAATTACAATTAATAATAGCACCTGCAGTATTAAGAAAAGGTCTTCCAAGAATAATAGACATATTATCATCTTCAAGCATCTCAAGCACAACAAAATCAGTTAAAACCAAGAAATTATGAGCCACTTGAAGAGGAACATCCTCACATATACCAACAGGAATAGTAGTTGACTTATCATCCATTTGCAAAGATATATAAGTTGGTATCAACTTTTCTAACTGGAGTCTCTTATAGAGATAAAAAGGCATAACACTAACTCGAGCTCCCAAATCACATAAAGTAGTTCTAACATAATTATTCTTAATAGAGCAAGGAATAGTTGGTATACCTGGATTATCAAGTTTTTTGGAACCTTACCATTGAAGGAATAATTAGCAAGCAAAGTAGAAATATCCTCATTAGGAATCTTCCTTTTATTAGAGACAATATCGTTCATATACTTTAAATAAGCAGGCAACTTAACAGCATCAGTCAAAGGAATTCGCAATAATAACGGTTTCATCCACTCACAAAACTTGTTGTAGTGTTCTTCCTCCTTTGACTTGTGTTTCTTACCTGGAAAAGGCATAGGTTTCTGCATCCAAGGTTCTCTCTCACTACCATGTTTCTTAGAAATAAAATATTCCTTAGTGTACCTGGTGTTATTAGTGTGCTTGTCAGGCTCTTCCTCAACTTCCTCCTTATCAGAAGCATCATTATTACCACTCTCAGTTTTAGCATCAGAGACAGATATACTATTAGGATCTACAGCAGGTTCAAGTGGTTCCTCAACTACCTTATGTTTATTTTTCTTTCTCTTATGAGGACTACCACTACTTTCACCTTGTTGAGAATCCTGCTCAATTCTTTTAGGGTTTCCTTCAGGATATAAAGGATCTTGAGTAGCTATACCACTCCTAGTTCTAATTCCATAAGCATGTTTATCTCCTAAGGCATTAACTCGCATGTCCTTTTGTACCTTAGCAAGTTGATCAAGTTGGGTTTGAACCATTTGAAAGTATTTACAAAGCATTTTAATATCATTAGAAGTTCTTTCCACAATATCTTTCAACTCATTGATAGCTCTAGAGTTTTCCAAAAAATGATTCTGAACTTGTTTACTAAAATTACCTTGTTTAACAATAAAAATGTCAAGTTCCTCTAAACATTGATCCGGAGGATTACCATAAGGAATATCACCTTCATCAAAGTGTTGGAGAGAGTGGTGAATTGACTTACATAATTCTTCTATAGGAGGTAGATTCTTCATATCTTCAGCTCTAATACTTTTCTCCTTAAGACACTTTTTTAGCTCCCTTCATCACTTCATCATTTAATGCAATAAATCCCCTCTTCTTTGGTGTTGGTATTGGAACTGGTTCAGGCACAAATAGTACAGGAGAAATAGGCTTAGGTGTATTTAGCTCAGTTGAAGTCCAATCATCATAATTCTTGCTTATCTTAGCCATTCATTCTTTAGCATTTGTAGAAGTTCTTTTACTGAAAACACAATCGGCAAAGCTATCTAGGTATGTCCTAGAATCATCAGTTAGTACATTATAATAAATATCAAGAAGCTCATTCTTAGGCAATGGACATCCAGGATATGCATGAATCAAGGCACAGAACCTTGTCCATGACTCAGGCAATTTATCTTCTTCTTCCTGTTTAAAATCAAAAAGTCTCTGCAAAGCAGCATGTCTATCACTGGAAGGAAAGTATTTCTGGAAGAAAGAAGCAATCAAGCAATCAGGGTATCAATGGAACCAGGAGGTAATCTATTAAACCAAGCCCTAGCTTCTTATTTTAGTGAAAAATGGAAGATCTTTGTAACAAAGTACTTGCGCATCTTAAAATCATCAGAGAATAAAGCACTCATAGTAGAAAGCTCATTCATATGTGCCACATCACTCTCATTTTCAGTCCCACAAAAAGGTTCTTTATCAACAATATCCAAATAAGATAAATCAAGAGAGAAATCATAATCTTTATCTTTAATATCTATGGAAGAGGTGGCAAACTTAGGATCAGAGGATATCTTAGGAATAATAGTACGTCTAGCAAGGAGACTCTTAATAGCACTAGTACCATGTGTGTTTCAGCACTCTTCAACAAATTCATCAGTAAACTCAATGGAACCATCATTAATATCATAACTCCCTCTAGACTCAGGTGAGCTAACAGGTATAACGGTGTCTTCACTAGGAGTTTCAGTATTTCCTAGACAAGCCATAGTAGCATCTAGGAAAGGACCTAATGAACCACTCGCATAAAGCACAATAGAAGTAACATCATGAGCATCAAAAGCAGTTTTAGATTCAGCAGTAGTAGCAGTGTGTGTAGCATGAGTATGTGGTGGTGGTGTAACAAGCTTACTTATAACAGACGGTGAATGAAGAGAAACAGAGGTGTTTAGGACTGTACCTCTTCTTGTAGTAGATTGTAAAATAGGAAACTTCCCATCACGAGACTTACCCATGATGAAAGGAGTAGCAGTGAACAATAATAGATCCAAGTGAACTTACAAATAAAGTTATGCTTCCCGGCAACGGCGCTAGAAAATAGTCTTGATGACCCACAAGTATAGGGGATCACAACAGTCTTCGCGGGCAGTATTACCCAATTTATTGATTCGACACAAGGGGAGCCAAAGAATACTTGCAAGCCTTAACAATTGATTTGTCAATTCAGCTGCACCTGGAAATAGTTCTTGCTCACAGAAGTTTATCAGTAGCAATAGTTTGTAGTAGCAACAGCAAAGCAACAGCAGGAGTAAAACAGGAGCAATAGTAACAGTAGCATCAAATAGTAGGATATGAGTGCGGTAGGCATATGGATGGATGGACGGGCGTTGCATGGACGAGTCTAAACATGTAACTTCAAGATCTAGGGCATTGCAGATAAATAAGAATAATCACCCAAGTACTAAACAACCCTAGGCATGTGCTCCATATATATCATACGTGCTCGCAATGAGAACTTCCACAACATCTTCTATCCAGCCAGCGCGTGGCAGCGGGGCCTCTAGGGAACTACTGGCAATTAAGGTGCTACTTTTAATAGAGCACCGGAGCAAAGAAATAACACTCTGTGAACACAAGTGATCCTCACACCACAACCATCCCCTCCGGTTGTCCCAATTTCTGTCACTTCGGGGCCTTTGGATCCGGACAATGATATGTGTACATAACTTGCAGATAAGATCACAAACAATACTATCATAATGATTCAATAATAAGTTCAGATATGAGATCATGGCACTCGGGCCCTAGTGATAAGCATTAAGCACAATAAGTTGCAACAAAGTCAAATAGCACTAATAGAGATACTAAGCACTATGCCCTAACGATCTTATTCGATTACATGATAGAACTCATCCAATCCCTACCATATCCATAGCCTACAGCGGAGTGTTAGTCACTCATGGATGAGGGAAACATGGATGGTTGATGGAGAGGCGTTGGTGATGACGATGGCGATGATACTCTCCAAATTCCCCATCCCGGCAGGGTGCCAGAACGGAGTTTCTGGATCCGAATCGCGGCTTCTGGTGGTGGCGGCGCAACGGAACTCTTTCTGGAAAAACGTTGAACCCCTCTCAGTTTTTAGGTCAAGGGGGTAACTTATAGGCGAAGAGGGAGCCCGAGGGGGTGTCTGGGTGGCCGCACCCCCTAGGCGCGGGCAGGGCCACCCGCGGCTGGCAGGGGTGTGGGCCCCCAGGCCTCCACTCCGTTTTGTCTTCTGGCTCCGTGGATCTTCTGGCGAAATATAACTTTTTGACATATTTTTCGGGATTTTTCCTGATAGTTGATTTTCTGCACAAAAACTAGACACCAAGTTAATTCTGCTAAAAACAGCGTTAGTCCGTGTTAGTTGTATCCAAATCACACAAGTTTAGAGGAGAAATAATAGCAAAAGTGTTCGGAAAGTAGATACGTTTTGTACGTATCACTAGACCACCGCCGACGCCTGCCCCTGATCCCCGCGCTCTTGGCCTAGATGACCGAGTTGCCATTACTAGATCCAAGTGATGCCACCTTGACATTGCGTGCCACCGCCCATATCCTCTACGCCGCCGCCTGTTGAACTCTCGCCATGGCCCGTAAATCTCACCACCGAAGTTTTTCCGGCTGTAGCAAGGCAAAGCTCCTCCGGCCACGAGCGCGCAAATCTCCAGTCGGATGGTGTGGCGCGTGTGGATCTAGGAGGCCATTGGTGGCACGTGGGTAGAGCTGGGGCGGCGTCACGTAGTGGATCTTGGGGGCACGCTGGCGCACGGGGAAGAAACCGACCTCCCACCTATCGTTTTAATTATTTTTGTTATCTTGATTTCTTTAATAGGTCAGACAAGTGTGGCCTAGTACAACTCAGCTAATTGGGACCCACCTGCCATTTCTGACATGCCACATCATCATGATATTTGGGGCCCATAGCCAGTTCCGATGTCAATTATCTATCACACGGTCATTTGCGCAAATTGCAAAAATTGTGCGCTAGAGTGATAGATTTTAGTTATCAAAACACAAAATGGTACTAAACCATAAATTTTGCCGCCAAAGTGGTACCAAAATGCTAATAACTCTGAAAATAATCATATGATCCGTATATTGCAAATAGAAATACCCCCATAAACAAGATGAAAGATAAGTCGTACTTGTCCATCCTCGTTTGCTCTTGCAATTAGGATAGTTAACATATCTATAACAATATTAAAAAATATAGAAGATAGAGGATCCCCTTGTCTCGGGCCTTTTCTAAATTGAATATCATTGCCAATATCGTAACTAACCCTTATTTCTACACTACATTCTTGCACAAAATCTTTATTAAAATATGTCCATTGTTGTGAAGTATAGATGTCCATTAGCTGTCTAGGACATGTGGATCCTCTTGATCAAACCTCTCCAAGAGGTACCAGTGCCCATCGTGTGAAACGGGATAGAGGAGTACTTAGTGATGATGGTGGTTGGCTAGAGCTGTGTTGGATGCTAATTTCTTTCGGTTTTAAACTTCTTATATTTTAGAAGCTTCAGAATTAACGGTCTCGCCAGGTTGATCTGCACCATGCTGGTAATTACTAGTAGATGCATCATATTACGATATCAAATGCTCTCCTATTATAAAACCATATTAATCACGAATCCCTAGTAACCAAGACAGGCAGAGAGGCATGTTCTGCATCATCGGTTCCGGTAAAGATGTTTGCAGTCCCTAATACTAGTACGCTCCAGTAATATGATACGCCTATAGGTCCGTGTCGCTGCAGCGGCAGGGATCGTCGATTGAAGTCAGAAGAGAAGATATCAAGCGCTAGAAACAACAGAAATGGCAGGCTCACCCACCGGCACCATTGGCTTTTCTTATTAGACCGGTCTGCCTAGCTTCCCCAAACTCGAGTTCACAGGTTCCAAGGTTAGTGCAGTGCCGGTCCGAACGGGAATCGTTGGCACGTTCCTAGTCTCTTCGTTGGCAACGAGACTATAAGCAAAAAATAGTCAACAAAAAATTTCACATATATAGTGGAGGCTATAATAAGCTATCCATAAGCTCAAAATCTTAAGGATGACCTACGAACTCGTGGGTTGTTCATAAGCAATAGAATACTATTTTAGTTTTTTTAATCTCTCTTGCATGTGTGCTACTTTAACCGACACGTGGGTCCAGACTATAGACAAGTTCAACTAGATACATTGTGGTGCAATCAATTAGCTTATGGTGTGATATGTAGGACCCAACTTATGGACAAATTTTTCTACATACATAGATGATGGCCTAAAATCACCAAGACGAGGTTAAGGAGTCGATCGAGGAAGCGCTACCGTCCAAGGTAGCAGACGAAGCGATGGGACTTTTTACTCTTGGCCTGTTCCGTTTGGGCGATCTAACCGTGATGACTTGAAGCTAGGCAATGTGTGCCTCAAGTGTCAACTGTCATGTGCTATGAAATCCACGGATCTCTGACGGCCGTCCACCAAAGCATCTCGTACGGGCATTCAAATTCATAGCAGCGGGCGGGAAGATCTATCATCCAGAATCACCGCAAATTAAGCGAGTCCACCAAAGCATCCCTCGTCTGGTCCTGCGGGTCGTCATCTTTTATGTATCCTGCCTGCATGCAGCGGCCGGTTTGCAGACTCACTCCACACATGAATGCACGGCTCACAGCATTAGACACGGAGAATATGTGTATGCAGGGATCCAGATGCACGCAACGCAACTACTCCTTCTGTTTCAAAATAGATTTATGAACTAAATGTATCTAGACTACTTTTAGTAGGTAGGTTTACTCGTGTTTAGAGTAAATCTACAGACTAAAACAAGTCTAGATACATTTTCTTTACAAATCTAAACATCTTATATTTTAAAGCGAAGAGAGTACATATATACGTGTGCCGCAGCCACATAGACTTGCATATGAAGTCGTATTACTATATTTTTTCTTCTACCTGCTTGCGATAGATCGAAGAGACCAAGACTAGCTAGGGACTCCGTGTAGATCCCTACGTAGACGCACCGGTCGTACTCTTGCAACACGAGCATTTCTATATACTACTAGTAGTACGTACCTACCTACCGCGCTCTTGCTTCTTGGGTCTTGTCACGTTTCACTCTCCTTGGTTAGTTAATTAATCCGTTGGAACTTGGAAGCCGGGGCCAGGACAGAAGCAAGATACTCTCGAGAAGCCAGGGTCGAGGATGTACGCACGAGGGCCGAACAGAGGCACGAGACGCAGGAACACGAGGTATGGCGACCACGCCTCCACTGCCGCATGATACCGTGATATCACCGGCATCGCTGGAATTAGGCCAAAGTTACGTTATTTTTTCTTTACTATGGACTTTATTTTACCAATAGCCAAGTCAGTTCCATTCGTTCAGTTGCTGACCGCACGAATCAGCGCGTGGGGCCACGCCAGCCGAGTGCCCCGTTCGGTCAGGTCGAAACCGAATGGACGTACCATTCGGTTAGGAGCGAGCCGTATGGATGATCAAGCACATGCCACCCCCGCTCGCTCATGATCGAATAGAAGTCATCCATTTGGCTTGCTTCTGAGTGAATGGGCATTTGGCTTGGACGCGACCCAATGGGCACTTGGCGGTGCGGGCCCTGTGGCCGCACCGGCCGACGTGCAGTCGATCAGCTCCTGACCGAATGGAGCTGACTCGGTTTGGCCCACGCTGATTGGTCTATTAGCCGACAAAGTGTTAGATTTGTAAATAGCTAAAATCGTGCAATACAACCAAAAAATGATTTTAAAAAATTGTATTATTTAAAAAAATCACGTCCGATAGCACCATTGGTTTTTATTATTTCACAGATATGCCTAGCTTTGCAGAACTCGAGGCACTTAGTGCACATGTTTCGTGGTTAATGCATTGCTTGTCCGAACGAGAATCGTCGGCATGTTCCTAGTCTCTTCATTAAGATCATCAAGGCGAGGTTAAGTGCTGATGCTACCGTCCAAGGCAGCAGAAGGCGAGATAGGAATTTTACTCTTAGCTATTCCATTTGAGCGCTCTAGCTCGTTATTGTTAAATCTACCTTAGGATCATCTAGGCTAGATCAATTCGATAGCTTCTTTCCATGTGCATAGTCTTGTCCTTAACCTGAGAGAGAGAGAGGAGAGAAACAGAGAGATGGAGCATACCTTCTCCTTGGCTAGAGGAGGGGGTCGATGTGGCCATGGTGTTCGACGACGACGGCTAGCTGGGGCTGGGCTAGGCGGCGGCGGGTGCTTCGTGGTGAGCGCAAAACCCTAGATCGGAAGGATTGTGGTGGGGAGGCGGTGACGAACCTCGTAGTCTGTGCCCCGGTCCCCACCACTTTATATATAGCCACAGGGCCCACCAACCTTGATTTGGTTGGGCGCCCGATCGAAGCGAATCGAGGGTTCGTATGAACCGTTGGGTTCATACGTGAGAGGTCAACCTAACATTCTCCCCTTGATCTCGACTTTACTTTTAACCTTGTTCTTTACTTATTCCATCCTGAGAATGATACATAGAGCATATTTCATCGTCTCAGCTCAATTGCCGATAGAATCAGACAGCCACTATATACCTTCATGTTCTGAAACAAATTCTATTGCTTTTGGGCTTCTATAGTCCAGGAATCATAGGCTTGCCATTAAACCCATGCCGGCTATGTGCTCCTTGAACACATTGGGTGGTAAGCCTTTCGTTAGCGGATCCGCAAGCATATCCTTTGTCCTTATATGCTCGAGACTTATAGTTTGATCCTGGACTTTGTCCTTCACAACATAATACTTTATATCTATAGACTTTGAAGCATTACTCGACTTGTTGTTGTGAGCATAGAATCTGCGGGCTCGTTGTCACAAGTACATCTTTAGTGGCTCGCAAATGCAGTCAACCACTTTCAAGTCGGGTAAGAATTTCTTTAACCATAACGCTGTCCCATGGCCTCATAACATGCTATGAATTCTGCATACATCGTAGATGATGCAACTATCGATCGCTTGGCGCTTCTCCACGAAATAGCACCTCTGCGAGAGTAAAGACATACCTGTCGTGGACTTTCGGTCGTCTTTATCTCCATAAAATCTGCATCTGAATATCCTTTTATCTCTAGGGAATCGATCTTACGTATGTTAGCATGAGGCCTTTTGTGCCTTGCACATAGCGCAAAGCTTTCTTTACCATCTTCCAAAGGCTCTATGCACGGATTCTCTTGATATCTACCGAGTACCCGGTGATAAATGCTAAGTCGAGGCGAGTGCACACTTGTGCATCTTGTAAGCTTTCACCGAAGCATATGGTAATCGACTTCATTTGATCGATCTCATATTGATTCTTTGGACATTGGGATTTCCCAAAGCGCGCCCTTGACTATGGGAGCAGGTGTTGAATTACTCGCATGCATATTGTATTTCTTTAAAATCTTTTCACAATACGCTTTCTGTGACAGTCCTAACACTCCATTCTTTCTGTCTCGGTGAATTTCTATGCCCAAAACATAAGATGCTTCACCAAGGTCTTTCATGTCAAAGTTTGATGACAAGAATTTCTTTGTTTCTAGTAGTAGACTAACATCACTGCTAGCAAGCAGAATGTCATCCACATATAGAATTAGGAAAATATATTTCCCACTTTTGAACTTTGCATAAATGCAATTGTCCTCAACATTTTCTTTGAATCCAAATCTTTTAATGGTATCATTAAACTTTAAATACCACTGCCTAGAGGCTTGCTTTAACCCATAAATGGATTTCTTTAGGCATCCCATATGTTCCTTCCCCTCCATGAAAAAACCCTTGGGTTGTTTCATGTAAACATTCTCTTCTAAATCTCCATTTAGAAATGCCGTCTTGACATCCATTTGATGTAACTCTAAATCAAAATGTGCAACTAGTGCCATGATGATTATGAAGGAGTCCTTACATGAGACCGGAGAAAAAGTCTCATTGTAATCTACACCTTCTCTTTGCGTAAAGCCTTTTGCCACGAGTCTAGCTTTGTACTTTTCTACATTCCCATTGGAGTCATACTTTGTTTTGTAGACCCACTTGCATCCTACTGTTTTGGCTCCTTTGGGAATTTCCTCTAAGTCCCAAACATTGTTGGAACTCATCGACTTCATTTCGTCTTCCATTGCCTCCACCCACTTGGCTGAGTGAGGGCTACTCATGGCTTCTTCATATGTGGTAGGATCGCCCTCCATATGAACTACATTGTAAACTTTGTAGATGTCTTTGGAAATGGCTGGTCTTCGTTCTCTTTTAGACCGTCTGAGTTCATCAGACTCTTGCTCATTTCTTGCACAGGGTTCGCACATTTACTCTAGGTGGCTTCTGCTCCCTTCGTGCTCAAAGTGGGTTGGTGGCTCTCGATGGACAGTTCGAACTTTCGCCCATTGTTGTCACGTGTGGAGTCACAACAGTCTGACCACAACCTCGGGTTGTAGATGGTGGCACAACAGTAGCGAGAAAATGGCTCTGAATCATCGGATTAGGTGCATGCACCCTCTTCTCCTCAAGATCAATTTTCCTAGCTACTGTGCTCCCCTCATCAATTCGTCCTCCAAGAAGATGCATGTCTCGTTTCTACAAACTTTGTGTATCTGTCAGAGAAACGATAGCCTTTGGACTTATCTGGATAGCCAATAAAATGGCAAGATACTGTTTTGGGGTCTAACTTTGCAATGTTTGGATTGAAAACTTTTGCCTCACTGGCTCCCCAGGACCCTCAAGTGGTGCGAGAGAGGGACTCTGCATCCAATTCATACGGTGTTTTGGGCACCGACTTACTTGGTACTCTGTTGAGAATATGAATGGCGGTTTTAAGCGCCTCCATCCACAAAACCCAATGGGAGGGTGGAATAGCTCATCATCTCGCGCACCATATCCATAAAGAATGCAGTTGCGCCTTTTTACTCCGTTTTTTGAGGTTCGCCCGCATTGAATCGGGCGACTATTCCATTTTCTTGCAGGAACCGTGCAAAGGGTCCTGGTACTTGACCATATGGAGTATGCCGACCGTAGTACTCCCCCCCACGATCGGACCGAACTATTTTGATTCTTTTATCGTGCTGATTTTCTACTTCAGCTTTGAAAATTTTATATTTATCCTAAATATAACCATACCGGGAGTGATCATCCGTGAATGTTATGAATGAATCATAGCCATCCACACTTTTCACTGGAAACGGTCCACAAATATCCGTGTGGATTATTTCTAGTGTAGCTTTGCTTCGGTTTGCACCCTTTTTAATCTGTTTGACATACTTTCCTTTAATGCAATCTATGCATTGTTCTATGTCGGAGAACTCTAACGGAGGAAGAATGTCATTTTTAACGAGGTTTTCAATTCTTCCCCTCGAAATATGGCCTAGTCTGCAGTGCCATAGTCTCGAGGAGTCAAGAGTTCGCTTTCTTTTCTTTTGTTCTTTGTTCGACAAGGGAACTTTTCCATTCACATCACACACAGAGAAAATACTTTCTCATGTAGTGATACAAAATAAGGCTCATTGTGAAGCAAAACAACACCCACATAAGCATTATTAAACCATATGACACACTTGCCATGTCTTTGTCCACATGGGATACATTTATCAAGTTTCTGTGTAATGAAGGCTTTTAGTCTTTTCTATGAACTCCCGTGCGGAAGCACACTTTGCAATTGAGCCCGCATTAGCGTTCTCAATTATGTTCTTCATAAAAATAATGCAACTTTTGTCGGCATTAAACATCGTTTGGTCCTCTAAGGTATATGCCATCTCCGATAGAGCATGGTCCTTTTTCTTTTTCCTGCCACGCAATATCATCATCTTTTCTTCTTTAAAACACAATGATGTGTAACCAAAACAACAACTGCATGCATTAATCCAACGTTGGTATAGATTAAAACATACAATTGTTTATGCAATTAAATCTATATCACCGTTGGGCAGATAATAGAGATAAATACATATATTATTGCAACAAAACATGATCATGTTATCAATAACGTTGGTCATAAAAATAACAGAACCATAATTGTTTCAATAATTACTTTAACATACTTTTAAAATTTAATTCTGAATTTAAACCTTTAATAAACACTTTTAACTATTTACATAGATAAATGCACCTTTTAACATAAAATGACAAATCATGATCATGCTATTAATAACGTTGGTTATATAATAACAGAAACATAATCACATTTTAATATCACTTTATCACATCTTTTGAAAATTTAATTATCACTTTATTGCATTTAAGCAATTGCCTTTTTACTATTTGCAGCGGAAACATTTATAATGACTTTCATAATCCTTTGAACTTTACAGAGAAATTCTGCTTTAATATCATTCTCTAGTCAAAATAAAATGACTAGAGAAAACTATTTGAAAATTGCTTAAAAAACTAAGCAAAACAATAAAAAACACGTAAAAATAAAACAGAAAAAGCGGCCCTCTTGGGCTGACATAAGGCTCACCGGCCATGGCAGCTGCTGCCGCCAGCTGCCACTTGCTCACGCAGCGCCTTGGCTGCAGCCTTGCGGCCCGGCATGGCCAAAGACACGCAGCCGGTGCGGCCTGTAGTGGCCCGCTGGCCCTCCGTCGCCCACCGCCTGCGGCCGCATGATCTCGGCCGTCCGCGCGCGATCGCCCTAGATCGGACGGCGGACCGCGCGTCTAGGAGGTATAAAAGAAAACCCCCAGCTGCCGCCCGCGCCTAACCCTAAAACATTTCTCCCCACCCGCCTCACAGCGGCGCGCGCCGCGCGCTGGCCGCCCAAGGTGGTCACCGCGTCTCACAGCGTCCCGGGCGGCGCGCTGCCCTCGCTGGCGGCCCAGCGTCAGCTGCCGGGCCCGTGTGAGGTGGAGGCGGCGAGGCCCTCCTGCTCCGCTCCGCAGCCGTATGCGAGCCGAGTGAGGTGGCGAGGCCCTCCCTCTCGCTCCGCCCGGGTTCACCGTGTGGGTCGAGGCGGCGGCGACGCGCCTCCTCTCCTCGCCCCACCCATGGCGCCCATCAGCGGGCGGGCGCCCGCATCTTGCATGCGGTTGCCCCGCGTCGGCGGCACGCGTCGGCGGTGGTGAGGTGAGGTGGCCGCCCTCCGGCGCGCCCCTCCCTCCATGGCAGCCTGCAGCCCCCTTTTCCCCAACCTCTGTCCACCTTCCCCTCCACTACTCGAGCGACGGAGGTAGTGACTGAGCCGCGGCCCCCTTCTGCCCCCTTTGGCGAGGGTGCGTCCACCCGAGGGTGAACGCACGCCCGTCAAGCGGCGCAGTAGCGGTGCCACTTTGCCGGCGCACGTCGGCGACCGGTGGTTCTTTTCCCCTCTTCTTGATGCGTTTTCTTTTGGGGTGTTCTTTTGGATCTGGGAGGAATCTGACTTAGCTTTTGCATGCGGGATCAGGGGATCTTTCTCTTTGGGGATTTGAGTCGTGGTTTTCTTTGCCCCAGAGGGGTGTGTTCTTCGTCTAGATGCCTCGCATAGGATGCGCATCTAGATCGAGCGGAACGGCGCGGCCGTAAGGGCAGGCGCACTGTAGATGTAGGTCTTTTCCTTTGAATTTCTTTTGCACCGAACAAACTAGCCTCTAGTAGCTCTGATACCAATGTTAAATCTACCTTAGGATCATCTAGGCTAGATCAATTCGATAGCTTCTTTCCATGTGCATAGTCTTGTCCTTAACCTGAGAGAGAGAGAGGAGAGAAACAGAGAGATGGAGCATACCTTCTCCTTGGCTAGAGGAGGGGGTCGATGTGGCCATGGTGTTCGACGACGACGGCTAGAAATTTGGGCTAGGCGGCGGCGGGTGCTTCCGTGGTGAGCGCAAAACCCTAGATCGGAAGGGATTGTGGGGAGAGGCGCGTGACGAACCTCGTAGTCTGTGCCCCGGTCCCCACCACTCTTTATATAGCGCTGCCACAGGGGCCCACCAACCTTGATTTGGTTGGGCGCCCCCGATCAGGGCGCGAATCGAGGGTTCGTATGAACCGTTGGGTTCATACGTGGAGAGGTCAACCTAACAGTTATATCTTGACTTGATCAAGGGAACTAACTAATCCTTAAAAGCCTTATATTTTGGGACGAAGGGAGTATAATACTACACACCCTACACTACAGAAATGAATCTCTAGGTTAGCTAGACAAGTCCGTGTCAAGTGTCAACTATCAAGTGCTATGAAGTCGAATATCTCAAACGGCCATCCGCCAAAGCATCGCACGGGCATTCAAATTTGTAGTAGCGGGAAGATCTATCATCGAGCATCACCGTAAATTAAACCAGTCCTAGATCTCTCGTCCGGTCCTCCAGGTCGTCATCTTTTATGTATCCAGCCTGACTTCACACATGTATTGACGGTGATTGACAACTTGAATTACATCGGTAAGCTGCATATGCAGCATTAGACATGGAGAATATGTGTATGCAGGGATCGATGCACGCAACTACATAGTAGTGGTATATGTGTGCCACATAAGCTTGGGTATGAAGTCATATTAATAGTACTACCTCCAATTTATCGGTCAATCAAATATATCTAAACATGTTTTAATATAAAATACATCTGATAATTAATATAGATAAGAGGATATTAGTATATTTTTCTACTTCAATGAAAGAGACAAAGACTAGCTAGTCTCCCACAGAGCAGCCCAATGCACTAGTAACATCGATCCGTGCTTGTGCCAATGCAACAAGGGGTACCGGGTACGTCGGTTTGTGCACGCCGGCAAGCGGGATGGAGTAGACTACGATGAAGGCGCAAGTAGAGAGGATGGCAAAACCCTAGATTGGTTTTCGGTGGTGTTGTGGCGGTAGCCGCACAGGACTTTATATAGAGCGGCTCAGGAAACCCTAACAGAGGCGAACGTGGGCCGAGTCCACGTTGCGCACATTCGGGTCGGTTATAGTAGCCCATGATCCGGGAGCGACCCGAATAAGCTAACCGTTTGACATGTCTGTCAAAACCTCACAATTTTCCTGAGCAGCAAAATAAAGCTCAGCTCGGCGAGATTCCCTCGGCGCGTGCGCGTGACGTGATGTGACGAGACGAGCGGGCGGGCGGGCGTGCGTGCGTGCGAGCAGCGGCGACGTCGAAGGAGGAGCGCGCGCGTGTATCTCTCTTATTGCCACTCACTTACAAAGTGAACACTCCACATTATAAGGTGGTGCAACTCTCCTTCAACTTTCCATGTGTTACTAAACTTTAGCTCCCACTCCACTCCCATGTGAGCTACCACAAACATGGGCCCAAACACATATGTACTGCCACACATTTGGGCTTTGAGATTTAGGAAAAATCTGAAATACACATGGGCCTAAATGGATTAGCCCCATTATTCCTAACAATCCCCACCAGATCTCAAATGCCCATTTGAAGATTTGCCAATCTTTGCTACTTGTTTATATACCAGCGTTTCAGCAGAGACTGTTAAGTTAAACTTCCCCCTAGAATCTTGAACTACGTCTATCAACAACTTAAACAATGGTCGAACCTTGAATTGCAAGTTTGGTGTCACTAGATTTCACTCAAAATCATAACTAGTACCTCGCTGCCAGTAGTCTACCCCGCGAGTTGGAGCATATGCGTCATACTCTCTGGTCTCTTCATGAGTTTACTAGAGATCACTCAAGTCTCATAGACCGCGACGTTTACAGTCGAGCTCATATAGGTGTGTTCTTTCAAGAATGCCCTGTAGGACGGCATATTTGCTAATTAAAGCCAACAGAAAAACATTAAGACATTGCCAACCTGCCTTATAGATTATGAGAGTTATGCATCTTCACATAGAGAGGGTTACAAAATACTCTCCTTGGTTCACTCACTAGCTTGTTCTTCTCAGGTCCTAATTCGCGGGATCTCCGATCACATAGGTTGGGTTACCACTAGGTGTGACATTCATGGGTCTCAACCCCATCTCCCTCGATGCACTTTCTATCACATTTCTTGATAGTCCCTTTGTAAAGGGATTTGCTAGGTTTTTGTCTGTTTGAATATACGTAACAGTTATTACTCCGGAGTTTCTCAATTTCTTGACAGATTTCAAACGTCTCTTCACGTGTCTTGATGACTTCACGTTATCCTTAGAATTATTCACTTTGACAATAACAGTTTGTTTGTCACAATTTAAAAGGATTACCGGCACAGGTTTCTCAATCATAGGAAAGTCCATCAAGAGCTCAAGCAGCCATTCTGACTCAACGGTGGTTGTGTCTAAAGCAGTAAGTTCTGCTTCCATAGTTGACCTCGTCAATATGGTTTGTCTACGATACCTCCATGACACTGCGTCACCTCCAAGGGTAAATACATACCCACTCATGGCATAGAGTTCGTCAACGTCAGAGATCCAATTCGAATCACTATATCCTTCAAGCAAAGCGGGGTTTCCTGAATAGTGAATCCCATATCTCATTGCACCACATAGATAGCGCATGACCCTTTCAAGTTTATGCCAATGATCAATACCCGGGTTAGACATGAACCTACTCAACTTGCTCAAAGCAAAAGAGATATCGGGTCTTGTAGCGCTTGCTAAGTACTCCCTCCGTTCTGAAATAGTCTGCATTCTGGGTCGATTTTTTGTTCCGAAATAGTCTACGTCCTGGAGCGAGGGCCCACGTCGCTAATTAATCAGCCGCACATGCACTCATCCCCATCCTCATGCCTGGGAATATCCCAACTCCCGTCTCCTCCTCCATCGTCTCCGCCTCCCTGGTTCCCACATCGTTCCGCACTAATCTCTCCTTGTCTTCTCCCCGGAGTTAATGGCGTGGCCACCATATAATCCCGCATACCAGAGGAGTACTTCTTCCACATCCACACATGAGAAAAGTGAGAGATGGAGCGGCGGATCGAGATCGGTGAAGGCAGTGGCGGGGCCAGCGGCGTGCCGGCGCCGTGGATTGGCAATGAGTTTGGGCAGTGGCGGGGCGAGCGGCAGCCGGCGCCATGGATCGAGTCTGAGCAGCGGCGGGGCGAGCGGCGGCGGGGTGAGCGGCGATGGGGTGGGCGACGGCGGGGCGAGTGGCTCTCGGCCAGCGGTGCGGGCAGCGCCACGTCCTCCGCTTGTCCTGGGCATCGAATTTGTCCCGGACACCCAGGATCCTGGTGTGCCAGAGGTGGAAGAGGAAGGTCATGGTAGCATGGATTTCGTCCAAGACACAGAGGACAATAGCGGCGGCATTAGCCTCTTTCCGTATGACTCCGATGAGGTGAAGTTCGTGCCAGATTCAGAGATTGGTGCAGAGGACGAATTTGTTCCTGATTCCATCCTTGAGGACCCTGTTGGAGCTCATGATGACGATTATGCTGAAGAACCGGTCGATGGTCAACTCGATGAGAATGAGGTTTGCTATAGCATGCTTAGGATTTTATGTCCTGACTACTTTAAAGATTCGTGGCAATGAAAACTTGGGGATGTAAGGGAGCATGTCTAGTACTGTCATGCTAAGAATTTTTTGTTTGTTTCATGCTTAAGAATGGAGCATGGATAGTACTGTCATGATAAGAATTGTTTGTTTGTTTCATGCTTAAAATGGATCATGGATAGTATTTCCATTCTAGCTCAAACAAAGTAACTATGGTACTAAAATTTAGAATGGTACAATTGATAATAAGAGCATTACAAGTAGATCAATCAGCTAGATAGCTAACAACCTCTTGGTACAATCCTTGGTCACAGAATAGACGATCAGGTAGTGCATTTTGTAGTAGAAGCCCGCCCTTGTTCATGTGAGGGATCTTGTACCAATTTCCATCCCTTAATCTCATCACTTGTATCATGCATGATTGGAGAGTCAGAAATATTCTATTTATCTTTTCAACCATATACTTGGTGAACTCATCAATCATACCTGCAATAAGCTCATCAATAGTGCTAGGATTTAACTGATCCGTGAAAGATTGCAGCGACCTAAAAAAATCCTAGATCAAGAATATTCAGGTCAGGTGAGTTGGGAGGCTGTTTTAGAATCCGAATATCACGTCCAGTGAGTGCAATAGCATTTAGCAGTGCCGCGTCATCTGACTTAACATGGGATGGTGCATTGTCTTGCTGAATGTAGATAGTCTTCCCTTCATCTGGCCATCTTTCATGAATAGCAGGTACCACTTTGTTGACCATGAATTCTCTCATGACATCTCTTTTTATCTTCAAGTTCTTAGTGACCATGGTACCTCTAGGACTGTTGTCACTTTTCCGCTGTGCTGGTTCCTGTTTAACAATAAATTAACATAAAAACGCATGATAAATCATCAAATTGAAGAAGATTTAGACTAGGATAGTTCACCTCAGTAACCATTGCCCAACAACCAATTTTCCCATCAAATATCTGATCCCCTTTGTCATCATATCTAGGCCTAGCAACAGCTACTAAGAACATAACTTTGCCTATGTAGTTTTTATTTTGAATCGTATGCACTGGATCTTCTTCAGGCAGCAAATAGTAAGTTCTGTTGTTTTTAGTCATATTAAACCATTTTTCATCAAGATGTACAATATCCTCCATATCAACAAACTGCGGTTCACTATGGATAGTGTTCTGATCAATCATGCTCATGCAAAACCGTAATCTTTCCTTCGTGTTACCATCTCAAAACCGGCTTCAAACTATTGGAAATTCTCCTCAAGTAACCTTGCTTGAACCTCATAAAAAGTGTTGTCTTGCTCATATGAATGGCATGACATAGTGCACTCAATGTCTGCCTACGTCTTTTAGGAATGGATTGTACTAGTTGGAGCGGAGCTTCAATTCTCTTGCGCCCACAGTTCCTGGTTTTCCTGTGACTAACATCCACCTCTCTTCCTTCTCTTATGCACTCTTTGTATAATCTCCAAACCTCTTGAACTTGCCTTATACTGTGTCCAAGGTTTCTTGATACAACTGTGGTGCTAGTTTTCTTTAATCTACCAGATTTACTGTCTTTAAGTAACTCATGATAAACTTCCCACCTTTGCTTGTTTGTCAACATCTTCCTATATTTCTTCTTTGGCCGGCGACCACCAACATGAGAAGCGGGAGGTACGTCTTGTGGTTTTGGGTTTCTCCGTTCAGCATCCGCAATATCAAGAGCACTTCTCCTACTGAGAAAAATCGCAAGCTTGAAGAGGGTTACTTCAGAACGCATTCAGAATTTATCTAGACCGCAAACCACCCGAAAACATTCATCTCTTGGATAATCAGCCTCCAACATTTCTGCATATATAGCCTCATAGGACTCTTGTGTTCCATCTAGACGGAGACTATCTCCATCGTCAAAGCAACCAGTTCCTGTCGCGGCGAGAATGACTTGAAGATCACGTGCTTGATTGATCTAGTGGGTATCTGTAAAATAATGGTATGCTTCTTGCTAAATGGCATGTAGAAAGAAATGAAAAACCAGCAGGATGATTTCTAGTGGTACTCATTCTATTTTTAAATGAAAAGTTTAGTTTCTAACCTGGTGCTGCATCTTGGACATCAGGTGTAGGAAGCTGGTTAAGATCAATGGATGAATGAGCTTCTTCCTCTCCATGGCTATGGTTGCCCTCTCCATCAAGGCTATGGTTCTCCTCTTCCTCTGCACCACTTCCTTCATCAGCCGGTGGTGTGGATTTCAAGTCTAGAACCATGGCGTCTCTGTGTGTAGATAGGACTGTGTGGGTGAAAGTGACAAGTTCTAGTCCAGGAGCACTATTTATAGGAGATGACTGCTCAGCTACTTGTAAAACAGCTTGGAGTTGGCGCTGTAAATTCCTTTTTGAAATTTGGAGGTAAAGTAGTAGCACTACTCCTTTTCATTGTAAAATGGAGGAAAGCGTAACACTACTCTTTCCTGTTGTAAAAATGGAGGAAAATGTAATTGTACTACTGTTTCTCTTGTTGGCGTTAAAATAACTAGCAGGATACTTTTTTGCATGCAAATTGCATGGCATAGCATTAAATCATTCTTTGGGTTTGGAGCTAACGCATGGTTTCCAGGAGCTAAGTAGTACTATTAAATGATCTGTTAAATTGTCTTAGATTTTCCAAAGCGCGGACTATTTCAGAATGGAGGGAGTACATGAGAGAAACAACTTGTGAATATTTCAGCTGATCTGTTGGTTCCTTCTTATTTTTTCGTAATGTTAAACTAGGGTCATAAGGTGTTGGAGAAGTCTTGCCATCATTAAAGCCAAATCGTCTATAGACCTTCTCAACATAATGAGATTGCGTTAAATTAATCACATTCTCATTCTTAATAAGCTTGATGTTCAGAATTACATCATCCTCTCCCAGATCTTTCATATCAAAACTCTTTGACAGGAAAGACTTGACTTCATTTATCACTTTCATGTTTGTACCAAAGATCAGAATGTCATCCACGTATAAACATAATATAACGCTATCACCCCCACCATGGCGATAGTAAACACACCTATCAACCTCATTAATGACAAAGCCAGCAGAAAGTAGAGTTTTGTCAAACTTCTCATGCCATTGCTTAGGTGCTTGTTTCAGGCCATATAAATATTTTAATAACTTACACACCTTTGTCTCTTCACCTTTTACCACAAACCCATTCGGCTGATCCATATAGATCTCTTCTTCCAACTCTCCATTAAGGAAAATTGTCTTCACGTCCATTTGATGAACGAGAAGACCATAAGAGGCAGCCAGGGATAGTAGTACTCGAATTGTGGTCAGTCTAGCAACATGTGAATAGGTGTCAAAGTAATCTTCGCCTTCTTTCTGTGTGTAGCCCTTAGCTACAAAACGCGCCTTGTACTTCTCAATACCATCAGGCCTTAGCTTCTTCTTGAACACCCACTTACATCCCACAGGTTTACGACCATAGGGTCGTTCTGATAATTCCCAAGTTCCATTAGAAAGAATCGAGTCCATATCATTTTGGACAGCTTCTTTCCAATCATCTGCATCAGGGGATGCATATGCCTCAGTAATGGATATGGGAGTATCATCCACAAGGTACACGATGAAATCATTACCAAAGGATTTTGCAACCCTCTGTCTCTTACTCCTTGTGAGAGGTTCATCATCATCCTTCTCAAGGAATTCCTCATGTCGTTGTTTAGAATTCTCAATAGATGCACTAGATTCAGGAAGTATTTCAGAAGAAATCCTACCAATGTTATGCATATCTTTCATAGGAAATATATTCTCAAAGAATGTTGCATCACGAGATTCCATTATAATATCAACATGCATATCAGGTACCTTAGATTTAACCACTAGAAATCTATAGCCTACACTCCGTGGAGCATACCCTAGAAAGATACAATCCACTGTCTTGGGTCCGAGCTTCCGTTTCTTGGGAATCGGTATGTTGACCTTCGCCAAACACCCCCAAGTGCGCAGATATGAAAGTGATGGTTTTCTCCCAACCCACTCCTCATAAGAGGTCTTTTCTTTATTCTTGTTACGAACTCTATTCAGGACATGACATGAAGTCAACAAAGCCTCCCCCACCATGCCTTTGATAAACCAGCAGTGGCTAACATGGAATTCACCAAGTCAGTCAGCGTGCGGTTTTCCTCTCGGCAACCCCGTTTGATTGGGATGAGTAGGGAGGCGTCCTCTCATGAATAATTCCGTGTTCCTGACAGAATTCTTCAAATATTTTGGGAAAATACTCAACACCACGATCCGACCTAAGAAGCTTGTGTTATCGCCATATTTTGGCCAAAGGAGGAGATGGGCCGTAATCAAGATGGGCTTGGAAAATACATATATGCAATGAGTTGTTGAATCGGCCTTGCGTGTGGATTTGGGCTAAATTGCCCGTGTATCTGTATATTGTAGTAGTTTCCGTTTCAGTTTAGGTAAGAGATAGAGTTGTAGAGTTATTCCAAAGATAGAAAGGCTCCGGACTATAAATATGTACCTAAGGTTATCGAAAAAGGAGGACAATCACGTTCACAACAAACACAATCTCGGCGCATCGCCACCCCTTGTTTCTAGGGTTTCTTTCGGGTAAGTGCCATGCTGCCTAGATCGCATCTTGCGATCTAGGCAGTATTTGCTTATGCGTTATTTGGTGTTACTCGTACTGAAGCCTTGTTGATGGCGAGTAATACTATTATCATAGATTTGTTGAGGCTAGCATCGGTACTTTTCGCTATAATTGTTTAAGTTATGCTACCTCTAGTTACCTCGCTACCTTTGCACCTTTTCCCGAGTGCAAGGGTAGCATCTTGCTTGATCTTTATTTAGTTGTTTCGATCTGTTATAGTCATGCCTTGTTCTCCAAGGTTTAGTTTGATATCCACGCAGTCAGGCCTTGCAAACGGGTTGAACGATCCAGTAGTACGTAAGGATATGGTTGGCTAGCTCGAGAGGAGTTGTTACGGTAATTGGCTTTACGTCGGTTGTTAGGCCTCCTCTAGGGTTAGTTTTCTATCATCTTTCGTATCTACCAGGCTCAATTACGTGTAGGACGTTCCAATTACGTGGTGAAAACATTAAACTGTCGTGGATCGATTTAGCTTGTAATGGTGAAGCAAAACCCCATGTTATCGTAGATCTAATGCAAAACCATGGGACAATCGGCTCTAGGAGCCGATTCACAGGGAAACCTGGGAGCCGGTCACGGCTCGAATTTTACGTATACTTGTTTACCATGCAGGAAATCAATCGAAGCAATCCTTCACCTTCCTGACCAGGTATAGGTCAGGTGGCATCTCGAACCAAGCCGGGGCGTGTGCGGAGTTTTGCGGGCCGTTGCGAGGACCAGGGCCCACCGATTCAGGAGCCTCCGGCTCTTCGTGTTTCGTCGCTGCTCGCCGGTGGGTTTTGACAGCAACACATTACAGCACGCCGGTGGGACATTCAACGATCTGCATCAACATCCGGCCGAGATGGGGACATACCATCACGTCTGACGAGCTGAGGAGCACAAGGCGATATGATGACATCAAAGCTCTCTTGGCCGATCTCATCGGCTCTTTTGAGAGGACCCGTAAGCATGGCATCGGTGGAAAGGGTTCTCACCGAGGTGCTCTTGATGAGGTGGATCATGCATTCCTTGAGAGGAGCGCACGAGCTCTGCGCGGGAAGTCAACTACATGGTGGCTCATTCTCTTCACCGCCATTACGAGAGCACGGTGAACGCTTTCGGCGGATCGCGATTCGCGTGGTTCAGAGATCATGAAACATCAGTACTCTCCGTCGGGGCCTACTCTGGGGAGTCACCAGGGAGAAAGACCGCTCCAGGCCAGGCCACCGCTGCCATTCACACTTGCAGCTCCGGAGCCACCAGGGGCAGCGGCGTACGTCCTCTACAAGGTCGGAGGCGACCCGAGCGATTGCTGTTTGAGCCACCTAAAGAAATCCCACATGGATATGTGTGCACCTCGTCGGATCGCAATAACCCGACACGCACCAACCAGATTGCAACCGCGGATTTACGCGGCGAGTTCTGGGCGGGGCTTCAGGCGTTTACGGAAGCGGCGATATGCGGAATGGACGCCGACAAACAGGCGTGGCTAGCCAAGTATGCCACTGGAGCGAGTCATGAGAATCTAGCCCCTGCAGCTCAAACAGTGGAGCAAATCCGTACCATCTTGAGAGACGGTTAAACCGTGCGAAGAAGGACAATCGGCTATTCAAAGCCGTACTAACGAGTTTGATCGATTCGCGCCACCCAAGTATCGGCTCTGAGTTCTCAAGGTTTAGCGGATCGGAAGGTCGAGATCGATCGAGCACGTGAGCCGATACCGCGACGCTTAGGAATGATTTCACATCGGATCGATTGGCGTAAGGTTCTTTGCGCAATCTCGGCGAGACCAGCTTTTGGGTGGTACACCTGCTGCCACTGATTCGATTCAGACACGAAGCAAGCTGGAAGAGAAGTTCCACATTTATCATTCGAGGCTACCGAGGCTGGCATTGCGACTGGCACAAAGTGCAAAAGCGGGGAGAAGCGTAGCGAGTACATCCGGTAACCGGAATCAGAACCGATGTTACTCGGCTCGTTTAAGCGAAAAGAAGCGGTCAGTGGCGGTGTTGGGTCTCTCGGCACCTATCAAGGATCTGCTTTCCAAGTAGAGTACAACTCGTTGGCGCACATAGCCTGACGATGTATGAAAGCGCCACCACGAGTTGTACCAAGACAAGTTCAAGCGTCCGATAGTCTGGTCGTCTGAAGAAGATCCTACACAAGACCGGAGGTGGCCGTTCTTGAATGGGCTCGGGGCGGATCTGTACCACGCAAATGGGTGAAAGCAAAGGGCCTGCAAAAGGGTTCGACTTGATGTGAGCAAAACCGGCAGATATTCGATTCTTCTTTGAAGGAGAAGCAGCTGAAGTTACCCGAAGGCCACAAAATCCCTACGGCTCAGGAGATGAACGGGAGACCATACTGCAAGTGGCATCAGTCGTTCACCCACACCACCAATGATTGCAAAGAGCTACGTCGCCAGATCCAAACGGCGATAGAACAAGGCCGTCTGATCCTTGGGCAGTTCGCCATGAAAGTGGACACAAACCCATTTCCCGGCGTCAACATGGTAGAACACAGTCACTCCACGAGGCGTCAACTGGATTTCTCGTTCGATGTTAATATGGCAGGATTTGGGTACCACCATGGCACATACAAGGAGGAAGGCGGTCGCTCTCGGGGCAACGAAAGAGAGGAGGCTGGTCCACGCGACCGGCCCAGCTACGATGACAGGCGGTATTTAACTGAGGAACAAGTGAGAAGCGTGCGATATCAGAAGCCACATTCCACGCATCTCCTTAACAAGTATGAGCGTCAGTGTGACCGACGTCGCCGGCGCGATGGAGACGATGAAGGATATGAGCACCGCGCTAGGGGACCGTCAAAAGAAAAGGAAGGCGCAGACAAACATTGGGATTGTCCTTTCTTCAAGTATTGCTGGGATGCGGGAATGAGCCGATTGCCTACAATCGATAACTGCCCGGAATGTGGACAGCAGAAGGAGGACACGGGGCCAGTTTCAGTGTTCAAGCGCCTAGGGCCTCTCCCACCTCAGAGCCGATACAGGGAGTCCGCTCGAGCAAAAGATCTCGAGGAGCCAATGGATGACAAAGAAGAAGACAGATATCACCATCCCAGGTGGTGTCCCGATGGACTCAGACACACCCAAAAGCGTAGGGTGCAGCGGCTGCGTAACTTGGAGGAAGCCGAAGCGCAGTATCTCCACGCTTTAAGGAAAGCACGGCCCGATCTGGCCGTTAAAATTCGGCAGACCTTGGAAACGGAAGATCGCCCGAAAAGGAAAGAGTGGCGCCCCAAGCCAGTAAAAGCCGATGCAAAGACATCGGCTGGCACAAACATGGTGTTCATGCTTCCGTCAGAGTTCTGCGCTCCAAGAACCAACGAGCTACCAGTGGCACAGTTTGATTGCGGCCCACGGCCGGTTATCTTTGAAAAGCCACGTGAGAAGGGCTACAAACATCTGAAGGCCCTGTACCTACGAGGTTACATCAATGGGCAGCCTGTCAGCAAGATGTTGGTGGACACCGGAGCGGCAGTCAATATAATGCCATATTCCATGCTACGGCGTTTGGGACGCTCCACCGCAGATCTGATCAAAACCAACGTCACGTTAAGCGACTTCAACGGCCAAACTTGAAGCAAGGCGTCTTGAGCGTGGATCGACCGTGGGCGAAAAACCATCCCTCGTCATTCTTCGTCGTGGACGGCAAAAGCACCTACACTTTGTCTTGCTAGGGAGATTGGATTCATGCTAATCTTTGCATTCCATCCACGATGCACCGGTGCCTGTCTGATGGGATGGAGATGAGGTGGAGGTCATTCATGCAGATGATTCTATCGAGATCTCCATAGCTGCCATGAACGTCTGGGAAGCAGAAGACCAAGAGCCGATCTCTGGAATTAGTCTAGACGGTTGTGAGCGCATTGAAGCTACAAAAAACGGGGTGAGGCTGGTCTTATCCACTGGCCTGACAGAGTAGCAAAGTCCACGATGCGTGTAGTGCGGCCGATCCCATGATCGGCCACAAAAAATAAAAAGCAGCAATCTTACGACAAGCAGATCATGTAGTCGTAGGAGGGAGATTCCCTGCCATTGTAACAAACAAATAAGGTGTAAACCGTCCTTGACTAATGCAATCAAAAAGGGGGCCGATTCAGGCAATCGGCCCAAATTATTTTTGTTATCCTCACCTACTGTTTGCCCTGTGTTTAGCATCGATTTAACAGGTGATGGAAAGCTAGGGTATGGATTTACATCCGCTGATGAACTAGAGGAAATCGACATCGGTCCTGGGGATAAGCCACGACCAACATTTATCAGCAAGAAGTTAGATCCGAGTCTGCGGGGTCCGATGATAGCTCTGTTGAAAGAATATCCAGACTGCTTCGCCTGGGACTATAAAGAGATGCCTGGGCTAGACAGGAGCATCATTGAGCATCGACTCCCGCTTAAAAAAGGATTTCGGCCATTCCAGCAGCGAGCACGACAGATGAAGGCCGAAATTCTGGAAGAAGTCAAGAAAGAGGTCGAGAAAATGTTGACAGCCAAGTTGATCAGGCCATGCGGTATCTTTGAGTGGATTTCTAGTATCGTACTGTAGAGAAAAGGATGGCCATTGGCGTGTTGCCATAGATTTTCGGGATCTCAATAGAGCTACTCAAAGGATGAGTATCCGATGCGGTAGCGAAACATTAATCAACGCGGCTGGTCATAAGATCTTGAGCTTCATGGATGGCAATGCGGCTACAACCAAATTTTATGGCTCGAGACATACACAAGCGCATTCGAGTCGAGGTTCGGTGGGGTTGTTTGAATATGTAGTCATGACGTTTGGATGAAGAATGCGGGCCACGTACCAAAGAGCCATGAATTACATTTTCCATGATCGATCGGCAAGTGGTGGAAATTTACATCGATGGCGTGGTGGTCAAGTCGCTTGATACAAGGACACTTGGACGATCTGCAGCGTCTGGACCGAACAAGAAAATTGACTCTGGATGAATCAAAGAAGTGTGCCTTGAGGGTGGCGGTCAGTTCTTGGGTTTCTTGGTCCATGAGCGGAATCGAGATCGGCTGAAAAGTCGAGGCGGTCACGAACAATGAAGCCACCTACCACGAAGAAAGAACTGCGATCTCTCATCGGCAAGATAAACTGCGTCAGAAGATTCATCTCCAATCTGTCAGGAAGAATAGAGCCGTTCATGGGACTGGTGAAAATTAAATCTGACGAGGAATTCCTTGAAGCGAGAACAACAACGAGCCTTGACGAGATCAAAGAATATCGACGAAGCCGCGGTGTTGGTTCCGCCCGGCCGGACGCACCGTTCTACATTTACTTGTCGATGGTGACCGTCCATCGCCTCGGTGGTGGTGCAAGTTTATGATGGTGCGAGCGAGTCGTGTTTTACATAAGCGAAGGATCTTTGGATGCGGAGACAAGGTATCCTGATATCGATAAGTTGTGCCTCTGCCTGTTTTTCACCTGCACCAAGTTGCGCCACATCTTGCTCTCAGCGGAGATTATCATCATATGCAAATCGGATGTCATAAAGCACATGCTGTCGGCCCCTATGTTGAAGGGCCGGCTCGGCAAATGGATGTTTGCGTTATCGGAATTTGACATCCGGTATCAACCTGCGAAAGCGGTCAAGGGTCAGGCATTGGCCGACCTTATTGCTGAAAGGATCAACACTAACATAGCAGCACTGTCCATACGAGCGTGGGCTATGTTTTTCGATGGATCGGTTTGTGACGATGGGTGCGGCATCGGCATACTACTCGTGTCGCCCCGGGGGGCAACATTTTCCTTCTCCATCAGGTTATCTGCCCCTCGCACCAACAACGTCGCTGAGTATGAGGCGATACGCAAGGGAATGGAGTTGCTCATCGAGCGGGGAAGCGATGGAAATTTTGGAGACTCCAAGTTGGTGATTTCTCAACTCACGGAGGAATATAGGTGTGAGCGAGTCACTCTTCCCATTATGGCTGCAATGGCCGGTGATGGCACAGTTCGGTACATAAACTTCACTGGATCGCGATCGCGAATCACCGCGAATGATCTTGCACAAATGGCTTGAGCTACAAGGGCGTAGCGAGAGGAGCCAATGTTCGTGCAGTTCACAGAGCGAACGATGGAGAGCCGATATCTTCAATTACTTGAAAGATTCGGCTCGGGGGCACCTAAACGTATAAGGTACAAAGCCATGAAGTATGTGCTTATCGGGGACGACATGTTTTACAGGACTCTGGAGGGGTTATTGCTCAAATGTTTGGGGACAGCCGAGGCCAATCGGCTCCTACACGAGGTACACGAAGGTGCCTGTGGAACTCACCAATCGGCTCACAAAATGAAATGGTTGATCAGGCGATCAGGGTTTTATTGGCCCACCATGCTTGATGACTGCTTCAAGTACTACAAAGGGTGTCAAGCATGTCAGAAATTTGGGAAAATTCAGATGGTACCCGCGTCAGCAATGAACCCCATCATCAAACCCTGGCCATTCCGAGGTTGGGGCATGGATATGATTGGCAAGGTCAATCCTCCATCAAGCAAAGGCCACATGTGGATTTTGGCCATTACTGATTATTTCACCAAATGGGTGGAGGCTGTCCCGATGAAGTCAGTAAACTCAAAGGATGTTATCAATTTTGTGAAAGAACATGTCATTCATAGATTCGGGATTCCCCAAACTATCACGACCGATGGAGGTTCGGTCTTCATTTCTCACGACTTCAGAAAAATTACGCGAGGACACGGGGATTAAGTGATTCGATCATCTCCATACTATGCTCAAGCAAATGGGAAAGCTGAGCGTCAACGAGCCTTATCAAGTGATCAAGAGGAAAGTCGACGAGCACCCTAGGCGTTGTACGAGGTTACATCGGAAGCTTTATGGGCTTATCGCATGTCATGCCATGGAGCGATAAAAACCTCGCCATACCATCTAGTCTATGGACAAGCCGTATTGCCTTGGGAAATTACGGCTGGATCGAGACGTGTCACTTTTGAACAATCTAACAAGAAGAATATGCAACCACGATGAGTGGCGGTGTTGAGGATTTAAGCGAGCTCGGTTGTGGTCGCTTGAGAAAATCAAAGAGAACAAGGCCAAGGTAGCTCGTGCATATAACAAGAAAGTGAGACCAAAGGAGTTCCACGTTGGCGATCTGGTATGGGAAGCTGTGTTTCCATTAGGGACTAAGGATGCAACATATGGTAAATGGTCTCCAAATTGGCACGGGCCATCTGAGGTCGATCAAGTTTTAAGAGGAAGCGTACATGCTTGAGGAGGCGGACGTAAAATTCGATGGTGTTAACGACATCTCAAGAAATATTTCCCAAGTATGTGGGAAGATGGGCGATGAAATGTGGGGCCGATATATGAAATCGGCCAAATAAAAAAATATATAGCCGATGCAGGTCATCGACTCTAGAGGTTCAAACTGCCTGGCAGATGCGGTTTACATAAACAAACTCTTGAAGAAATGCCTCGAAGGCGTGGAGGCGTCGACGGACACGGTCCACCTCGGCGATCTCGGCCGTCATCTTCGTCCTTTCCATCACTAGCTGCTTGTTGAGGCACGTATTTACGCGGATCGGTCTTGATTGAGCTTTGAGGCTTTCGCTTCGTCTTGGGAGCGGGCGATGGATTCTTCCTTGTCGCGAATGAGCTGTTTAGTCGCCGGACATTCTCTTCAAGATCTTCCAACTCCTTTTCAAGGATGCGAGCTCGTGATCTTGTGAAGGTGTCGGTTTGGCGTCGAGACGCCTTTTCTCGTTCACCGCTAACATCATGCGATATTGGCCTTGATGGAAGTTGGGCGCGCGGTGATCCTCTCGAGCTAACTTCACCCTTGACCCGTAGAAAGATAGGGTTACAACTGGCCAAAGCTTCACTGCAGATTACTCTTGGGAGTTGGTCTTTGATTTCAGCAAACGCTCTTCACCTCCTCGGAACCCTCGATCAACTCTTGATCGGGGAGGACGTGAGGCTTTAAGACGCTGGAATTGAGGTGGAACAGCACGGCTCGTGGTTCATCGGCGGCAGAGAGGAGTTGGTTCGATGGATTCGAGGTCGACGTCGGCAAGCTGAAATATCACAACCACAGCAACCGGAAGGCGTCAGTATGCGTCCAACATGCAAGGATGAGCCAATGTTGATTGTTACCTCTCCTAAGGGCGAGGGGATAGCAGATGACGAGACAATCGGCTTGTGTGTGGTTGCTGGGGGCTTGGCCAAAGTAGTAGCCGTTTCATCTGCACCTTCGGGGATTGCTAGATCCGGCTTGGCTAAAGGCATCGGCACTGCCCCGGCTTTCCCACTAGAAGCATCAGTCGTCTGCATGAAAGGTGTTTAGCCGATGTAAATAATGATGAATCGGCAGATAAAAGGAGTAAGTGGTAGGAACATGAAGGGTGATGATTTTCGAAACCTCCTGGCTTGACGAAGAAGCTTGCAGTCCTTTGCGAGCTCTCTTGGGACCTGGTGGCCCGCCTCGGCTGGTGCTCGAGGCGATGGGTTCAGAACCGACCTTTTCCTGGAAGCCGATGGTGGTGAATCTGGCTGGTTCGGTGTGATGGTCCTCTCAGAATCTGTTGGGCCCAGTTCTCCTCGATTGGTCTGAGTGTTCTCGCTGGAGGTGTCTTCGACGGAAGCCTGTAAAAAAGGAGAACCACTTAGGACGAGCATGTCTGCAAGAATGGAAGAATGAGAAGGATCGACCAAGGCATGATCAGCCTACATGCGAGCTTTCTGGAGAAGGGCTCCAGCGCCTCAAGGTATTCCTGGCAGCTACCTTCCTCGTCATCGTTCTTGTTTTAGTTGGAACTCGAGGGGCAGCTGACTTAGGAGTTGCTTGGTTCTTGGAAGCCGATTGTGGTGTTATCGGGTGGTTCTGCATCATGAACTTTTTCAAAGGGGGCGAGTTTTTGCAGAAAAGAACCACAGGAGCTGGCGGAAAGAACTCGAAGGGGGAGCCATCACTGTGCGTAGGTTCAGGGCCATCTTGTTGCTGCAGAGAGAAAGAGTGGGTTAGTAGAAGAATCATTTGTGAGCTACATCAAGAAAGTTTACAAGTAGTGGTACCTGTTCCACGGGGATGTCATAGTCAGCATCGAGCTATTTCAGCAACGGTCCCAGAGCTCTCCTGAAGGCGTGAGTCTTCCACATCGACCACCAGTCTTCAAAGCCATCGGTTGATGAGGCGAAGGTGAGGTCGTTAGGAATTGGGATGGTCAGGGCGTCAAAGAAGGAATAACACCTTTGGCTGGTGAGAGGATCAGGCAGGTCGGCTCTGCTCTCTGTAAGATGGTGGAGAAAGAAATGGGGAGGTACTTTTCCAAGGCCAAATTGACGAGCCACTACGACTGGCTGGTAGAATTCATACCCAGGCTTGATTATTCTGTTGCATGTACTCATGCCAACTGGAAGGAAACAGGGACGAATCACAGTGGAAAAGAGCTGCCGAGTGCTGGTGTCATCGGCAAAATTGTCTAGCCTGAAGGAGAGTGGGTTTTCAAAATGTTCTGATTCTTCCATGTAAGGAAAGAAGATAGGATTGTCCAGGCCTTGAAAGAAAATGCTGAACCACTTGGATGCCTCTTGAGGGGTCAGTTTGCTACCTGGCAGTCTATACAAAGCTTGGCCATAGCTGGTGCATCGGATCTGCTTCCCTTTTACATCTGGAAAGGTGCAACTCGCCAAAAGGGGGAAGTTTGGGACGTGGTTTTGAAAATACAGCTGAGCCCATAGCTGAATGAACCACCAAGGGCACTTTGTTTTGTGCTATGCGGAGAAACGACAGCGGACATCAACTGGAGATATCGATAGACCTCTCCAAGGAACAGTTTGCCGAGGCCAAGTTGAGTGCCTTTGGCTAGTTCGTGGGCTAAGGAGAGATAGTTCTTGGTTGGAGCAAGGGAAGGGCCACAAAATATGAAATGTTTCAGCCAGAAGTTGAGAAAGGCTGTGTGTTCTTTCTCTGTGACAGGGCCCTTTGTTTTCATATGGCGTTGGAGGTAGGCACCCCAGTTCGTGCAGTCTGTTTTGGAAGACAGTTTGTAGGGGACTTTGGTCAGTTTAAAAGCAGAGGGACTGGGTGATGTAACATCCAGACCAGTAATCATCACCACGTCTAACAGAGTGGGTGACATAGGGCCATGACCGAACATGAAGCAGTTCAGAGCGTCAGACCAGAAGTAGCCGATGGTTTTTAAAAGATTCTCGTGTTTCTCAAGAGGAGACAATGATAAATGCAAGGCATCGGCTATTCCTGTGGTTTCCCATTGGGATTGGTAAGCTCTAGCTACCCTGCTGAACCAAGAGACCCAATGTTCAGGGGGATTAGGCCGGGCTGCAAGATCGGCCCAAGAGTTTAAATCTAGGTCTTGGCTTACGAAGGGATTCTTTTGCTTCGAAGATCGGATGGGAAGGACTAGAATCATCGAGGCCAAGACAGAGAATTTGGGAGAGAAGGATGCGGCGTGAGAATACGAAACCTAGAAAATTTAATGGTGGAATAAGGCATTAATTCAGGTGTTCGCCATTAAATTCTAGCATCGCGTTCAGACTGCGAGGAGTAGGCGTACCTTCAGACCGGAGACCTCTGGGTTGGTGTTGGACGATTCCGCCATCTAGTTTGCCGGCGGAGATGGATCTATGTAGTTGGGGATCGAAGGTTCTTGTCGCTGTGAGCTCGATCTGGTCGGTGGGCAATTGGAGATCTGGGTCGCCCCTTTTTGAAGAAGGTCGCAGGGTACCGTTTGAAACTGGAAGTGGCCGCTCAGATTTGTTTGAATATGCGACCAAAATTTACCTTGTCAACGTTTTTTGAAAGCCGATGCTTTACCATCGGCTCTTTGAGATTTGACTTGTTTGACTGTATGAGCGCAGTGTGGTGAAAGCGTCTGATATTATCGGAGCATCGACCTATTTTGACTATCGGCGAAATTAGGTCGAAAAAGGCAATCTTCGAGTTGGAAAGGCAATCTTCATTCATTCAAAAGACGATTATTTACAGTGGAGCTGATTGCTTACAAAAGGAGACCTACTACTACTACTACTACTACTACTACTACTAGTTCCTAATCTAGAGGCCGAGGTCGTCGCCGCTGTCTTCGCCGTCGTCTTGTTCATCATCGGTAGCTTTGCCCGGCGTAAATCTTCGCTTCTTCTTGAAGATGCCGTGAGGCCTCCTCGTCCTCGTCGTCGTCTTCGGTGTCCTCGCTGGACCCGGCGTGGAAGCGCTTCATCGGTGGATACTCATCGGAGGAGGTGTCCTCCTCACTCCTCCTCGTCGGAGGATTCGGCCGTCGAGACCGAGCGTCGTCGCTGCTCTCGCCTCCGTTCCCGTCGGCGAGGCTGCAGGCCCTCCTCGCCGTCGATCGAGACGCGTCGTCCTCCGACCAAGCGAAATCCCAATCCTCTCGTCCCACCATTGTGGGGCGAGAGTCTCATCTGCATGGTGTAGTGCTCGGCGTCGGCTCGGTCGCTAATGGTGTTGGAAGACTGGGAGGCAGGCGGAAGAAGAGGAGGCCATGGCGGAGGAAGAGGTTTTTCGGCGGAGGAAGAGGGTTTTTGCTCTTGGAGGAAGATGGGACTGCAAACTGCTCGGATGAATTTAAATAAGGGAATAGTGGGAGGCGGTTCAATGCCATAGCGGTTTCCAGAATGTCTTGCCAAAATCGTCAAATCATGCAATGCGAAGGAGTTGAGAAGACAGGGCATCATGATGAAGGGGTGGCGTGGCGATTACGCTTTCTGCAGCGTAACGATGTGAAGAAAAAGGGGAAAGAAAAACATCAATGCCAGTGGTTTTGGAATTATTATTGCCAAAACCGAGGGGCATGTTATCGCCATATTTTGGCCAAAGGAGGAGATGGGCCGTAATCAAGATGGGCTTGGAAAATACATATATGCAATGAGTTGTTGAATCGGCCTTGCGTGGATTTGGGCTAAATTGCCGTGTATCATATATTGTAGTAGTTTTCGTTTGTTTAGGTAAGAGATAGAGTTGTAGAGTTATTCCAAATATAGAAAGTCTCGGACTATAAATATGTACCTAAGGTTATCGAAAAGGAGGACAATCACGTTCACAACAAACACAATCTCGGCGCGCCATACCTTGTTTCTAGGGTTTCTTTCGGGTAAGTGTCATGCTGCCTAGATCGCATCTTGCGATCTAGGCAGTATTTGCTTATGCGTTATTTGGTGTTACTCGTACTGAAGCCTTGTTGATGGCGAGTAATACTATTATCATAGATTTGTTGAGGCTAGCATCGGTACTTTTCGCTATAATTGTTTAAGTTATGCTACCTCTAGTTACCTCGCTACCTTTGCACCTTTTCCCGAGTGCAAGGGTAGCATCTTGCTTGATCTTTATTTAGTTGTTTCGATCTGTTATAGTCATGCCTTGTTCTCCAAGGTTTAGTTTGATATCCACGCAGTCAGTCCTTGCAAACGGGTTGAACGATCCAGTAGTACGTAAGGATATTGTTGGCTAGCTCGAGAGGAGTTGTTCCGGTAATTGGCTTTACTTCGGTTGTTAGGCCTCCTCTAGGGTTAGTTTTCTATCATGTTTCGTATCTACCAGGCTCAATTACGTGTAGGACGTTCCAATTACGTGGTGAAAACATTAAACTGTCGTGGATCTATTTAGCTTGTAATGGTGAAGCAAAACCCCATGTTATCGTAGATCTAATGCAAAACCATGGGACAATCGGCTCTAGGAGCCGATTCACAGGGAAACCTGGGAGCCGGTCACGGCTCGAATTTTACGTATACTTGTTTACCATGCAGGAAATCAATCGAAGCAATCCTTCACCTTCTTGACCAGGTATAGGTCGGTGTACGCCCTCGAACCAAGCGGGGCGTGTCTGGGAGTTTTGCGGGCCGTTGCCCGAGGGACCAGGGCCCACCAGCAGTTCTGGGAGCCTCCCGGCTCTTCGTGTTGCTCGTCGCTGCTCGCCGGTGGGTTTTGACAGGCAACAGCTTGATATTTCTCTCTAGTTGATTTTCAACTTTGGCCTTATAGATTTTAAAGTAGTCTAAAGCCTCATCTTTAGTTGCAACAAGTAAACATAGCAGAATTTAGTAGCATCATCTATCAATGTCATGAAATATCTCTTTTCACCTTTTGTCAACACACCATTCATCTCGCATAGATCAGAATGTATGAGTTCTAGAGGTGCCAAGTTTCTCTCCTCGGTAGCCTTGTGAGGCTTTCGAGGTTGCTTTGATTGCACACAACTATGGCACTTAGAACCTTTGGCAATAGTGAAATTTGGAATTAAAATCATACTGGACATCCGAGACATCAAACCAAAATTAATGTGACATAAACGAGAATGCCAAATGCTGGTATCATCATTAATACCACCACAAATATGATTCACGGATTTATTACAAAACTCTGAAAGTGAAAACCGGAACAAGCCTCTGAACTCATAACCTTTACCAATAAATTGTCCATGTTTCGAAACAACGACTTTATTAGACTCTAAGACAACCTTAAACACATCTCTGCATAGAAGGGAGCCACTAACAAGATTCTTGTTCATAGTAGGGACATGCTGCACGTTCCTCAGCTGCATGATCTTTCTGGAAGTAAAATTCAGATCCACCGCGCCAACACCATGAACAGAAGCATGTGATCCATTCCCCATTAGGACGGATGAATCCCGAGCGACCTGATAAGAAGTGAATATAGAGATGTCAGCACACACATGAACATTAGCACCCGTATCAAGCCACCAACACGGTGATTGAAATACTGAATTTTGTCTGCTATTCGTTCTCTCCCTTCTCCTGTCTATGTTCTCACGGCCGATGGTACCTCTCTTGCTGTTTCTAGTTGGAGCACCCTTTCTACTTCTTTTTCTGTTCCTGATATTTCTCATGTTCCTCGTCTTAAGATGAATTTGTTCTCTGCTAGCTAGCTTACTAACTCTGGTTGTCGCGTCATTCTTGATGCTGATTCTTGTGTTGTCTAGGATCGTCACACACAGGGCCTGGTTGGAGCTGGCCCTCGCAGTCGTGACTCTTCAGGACTTTGGGAGTTAAACTGGCTTCATGTTCTTTCCGCTGCCACTTCATCTGCCATTTCTTCTCTGGTCGCCGCCTCTGCTACCAGCTCTTTTCATCAGTGGCATCATCGTCTTGGTCACCTTTGTGACTCTCGCCTATCATCATTAGTTTATCGTGGTCTTCTGGGGTCTATCTCAGGAGATTGGTCATTACATTGTCAGGGCTATAGGTTGGGCAAACAGATTCAGCTTCCCTATCCTACTAGCGCGTATGTATCTCAGCGACCTTTTGATTTAGTTCATTCCGATGTTTGGGGTCTGGCTCCTTTCGCTTCGAAAGGGGGCCATCGCTACTATATTTTATTCATAGATGATTTTTCTCGGTACACTTGGTTGTATTTTATGCGCTCTTGCAGTGAAGTGCTCTCCATATATCAGCGCTTTGCGGCCATGGTCCGTACTCAATATTCTACACCCATTCATGTGTTTCGTGTTGATTCTGCTGGTGAGTATATCTCCCAGATGTTGTGAGGTGTCCTTGCTAAACAGGGTACCCTTGCTCAGTTCTCCTGTCCTGGCGCACATGCCCAGAATGGCGTTGCTGAGCGTAAGCATCGCCATCTTCTTGAGACCATTCGTGCCATGATGATTTCTTCTTCTCTTCCGTCGCATTTCTGGGCTGAGGCTGTCGCTACGTCAGCTTACCTCATCAATATTCAGCCTTCTGCCGCTCTCTAGGGTGGTATCCCTCTTGAGCGCCTATCTGGTCATTCTCCCGACTACTCTATGCTTCGCTTGTTTGGTTGTGTTTGCTATGTTCTCCTTGCCCCCCGCGAACGCACCAAACTGACCGCTCAGTCTGTTGAGTGTGTCTTCCTTGGATATAGTGATGAGCATAAGGGCTATCGCTGTTGGGACCATGTTGGTCGTCGGATGCGTATCTCTCGCGATGTTACTTTTGATGAGACGCGCCCTTTCTATCCTCGTCCCACCGCTGGTACCTACCCGGTGGAAGATATCTCTTTTCTTCTTTTTCCTGACACACCTCCTTCTACTCCTATTGTGTCTTCTTCAGGACCCCCTTCCCCTGATGTCTCTTCTTCGACACCATCCTCCTCTGCTCCGTCTAGTTCTCCTAGTTCTCCTCGCTCTCCAGAGCCTTCCTCTGTTATCCATTCTTCTTCATCGTCGTCTCATGAGTCGTCTTCCTCTGATGAGCTTCCCTCTACTCGTCCTGTTCGTCAGCGTCGTGCCCCCAACCGTTACTCTCCTAGTCAGTATGGTCTTTCTATTGTCTCTGAGCCGACTTATTATCGGGATGCTGAGCATCATCCTGAATGGCAGCTGGCCATGTATGAGGAGCTTGCTGCGCTTGAGCGCACTGGCACTTGGGATATTGTTTCTCCCCCTCCCGGTGTTCGTCCTATCACGTGTAAGTGGGTCTATAAAATTAAGACCCACTCTGATGGATCTCTTGAGCGCTATAAAGCGCGTCTTGTGGATCGTGGTTTTCAGCAGGAGCACGGTCGTGACTATGATGAGATCTTTGCTCATGTGGCTCATATGACCACTGTGCGTACTCTTCTTTCTGTTGTACATTGCGTCAACGTGCGTCCCGACTTGATGTTGACGCCTTTCTCAATGGCAAGTTGAGTGAGGAGGTTTAGATGCAGCCTCCTCCTGGGTATTCTGTTCCCGCGGGGATGGTTTGTCGTCTCCGACGTTCTCTTTATGGCCTCAAACTGGCCCCTCGTGCCTGATTTGAACGCTTTGCCTCTGTAGTGACTGCTGTTGGTTTCTCCCCTAGTGCTTATGATCCAGCGTTGTTTGTTCACACTTCTCCTTGTGGACGCACTCTTCTTCTTCTCTATGTTGATGATATGATCATTACTGGTGATGATCCTGAGTATATAGCCTTTGTTAAGGCTTGTCTTCGTGATCAGTTTCTTATGACTGATCTTGGTCCTCTTCGATACTTTCTTGGGATTGAGGTTTCCTCCACTTCTGATGGTTTTTTCATCTCCCAGGAAAAGTATATTCAGGACCTTCTTGTTCGTGCTGCTCTTGGGGATGAGCGCACTGTTGAGACCCCTATGGAGCTTAATGTCAAGCTTCGTCCTACTGATGGTGATCATCTTCCTGATCCGACTCGTTAACGCCATCTTGTTGGGAGTTTTGTTTATCTTGCTGTCACTCGTCCTAACATATCTTATCATGTTCATATTCTGAGTCAGTTTGTTTCCGCTCCTACCACTGTTCACTATAGTTATCTTCTTCGTGTTCTTTGTTATCTTCGTGGCATGATCACTCGTCGCCTTTTCTTTCCTCGTTCCAGCTCCCTCCAGCTCCAGTGCTATTCGGATGCTACGTGGGCGAGTGATCCTACGGATCGCCGTTCACTTTCTGCTTACTGTGTGTTTCTTGGTGGTTCGCTTATTGCTTAGAAGACGAAGAAATAGACAGCGGTTTCCCGTTCGAGTGTTGAGGCTGAGTTGCGTGCTATGGCCTTGTTGACTGCTGAGGTGACCTGGTTACGGTGGTTGCTTGCGGATTTTGGGGTCTCTATTACCACACCTGCTCTAGTTTTGTCTGACAGTACAGGTGCTATTAGTATTGCACGTGATTCGGTCAAGCATAAACTTACCAAGCATATTGGTGTTGATGCTTTCTATACACGTCCTCAGGTGCAGGCTCAGGTTGTTGCGCTTCAGTATGTGCCTTCAGAGTTACAGTTGAGGGATTTCTTTATGAAGGCACAGACCATTGCGCAGCATACTTTATTTCTCTCCAAACTCGGTGTTGTCGAGCCACCATGAGTTTGAGGGGGGGGGGGGGTGTTAGATATATATTTGTATATTATTGTCCCCACTTGTTAGGGGGTTTTTCTGCATATTTCCACCTGTACATGTACTATATATTGTGACCTTTGGCCCCATAGGAATACAAGTTGTCTATTCGTAACATATTGATGATTTTAATTGCATCGGTAAGCTACAAATACAGCATTAGACACGGAGAATATGTGTATGCAGGGATCAAGATGCACACAAATACATAGTACTAGTACATGTGTGCCACATAAACTTGCGTATGAAGTCATATTAATAGAACTCCCTTTGATCCATACTCCCTCCGTCTCAATTTACTCTGCGTTTTGGGTTTACTTAAAGTCAAACTTTATAAACTTTGACTATGTATATTAGGAAAAATATCAACATCTAAAATATGAAATAGTATAATTAGACTCACCATAAAAATACTTTTATATTGTATGTAATAGATTTTATAAATGTTGGTATTTTGTAGAATATGCTTGGACAAGTTTTAATATATTTGACTTTGACCAAACCTAGAATGCAGAGTAATTTAGGACAGAGAGAGTATTAATTATCGCTGAATCTAAACATGTTTTAGTATGAAATACATCCAATTCAATGACAATTAATATAGATTGAAGGGTACTATATTTTTTCTATTTCAATGAAGGAGACGAAGACTAGTTAGTCTCCCATAGAGCAGCCCAATGCACTAGTAACATCGATCCGTGCTTGTGGTAACGCAACAAGGGGTACCGGGTACGTCGCCGGTTGACCCGTGCCATCAATGAGCGTCCAGAATATCCGCCATGGCTCCGCGTCGGGACACCGCCTCTGTCCCTAGTGCACGCGCCGTATCGTACCACGCAACATGAGCATTTTTATATATTTTTCTGGCAATAATTACCTGGCATTTTAGGTTTAATCAAAGTTAAATTTTATAAAGTTTGATAGAACATATATAAAAAATTATAAACATCTATAACACCGGATGTATATAATACGAAAATATATCTTATGACCATTCTAATGGTACTTATGTTGTATTATAGATATTATATATATATATTTCACATATTTGTTAAATTTCACAAAGTTTAACCTTGACAAAACCCTGAATGCAGGGTATTTTTAGGAGTACCTACCTCGTTCTTGCTTCTGTCGTTCTCGGAGAGTGTAGATTCACCACTAGTTGTGATCTTGTCTTGTTTCACTCTCCTAGGTTAATTAATCCTTTGGAAGCCGGGGCTATGAGTAGTTGACAGTGCCAGTCCAGGACAGAAGCAAGATAGTACTCCGAGCCCGGGGTTCAAAGTCCCGATTAAGCCTAATGTACCTACTCTTGTTAGCTTTTTTTTGGTTTTTGTCATGCAGTGAATGGAGCGTTCCGCCGAGGAGCGCGACGACAAAACGGGCTTTGTGGCTGGACGCTGGTGGCGTGGCGTAATCCCTCGGTGGCAGCAGTGCGCTGCAAGTCTGCAGCGATCACTAACCGTGCCCAGCGGCCCGGCCTGACACTTCTTGTCCGTATTCTCGGTTGTCACCGTTTGACACCATTGGTGATGAAATGTTAATGCCGACGCGATGTCGGCTATCAACGCCGGCGGCTTTCCGCGCGACCGGTGTTTCCCGCCATTGTTGCGTTCCGTTTTCCACGCGCCTCTTACCGCCCACGATCAGAAAACTTCTCATGCATGGCCGGCTGTTTCCCGCCTTTGCCACGGTCTACAAAACACGTAGCCGACGCGGCAGAGACAACAAGCCCAAGCAAGACCAAACACCGCCGAAAAAAGTCCCCAACCACCGGCAGTCATGTCTCGCCACAAGATCGCCAACTAGACCAGGATCAGGGAGAGGTGGCTCATTCGCTTCCCGAAGGCCGACGTCGAAGCTGTCCATATTCTAGCCACATTGGTGGCCCAACGCATGGCCGAGGCAGTAGCTTTCGAGGCCGAAGGCCATGTGGACGAGAGGTGACGCTGGAGCAGGCGGTGGAGGCGGCATCAAAAGGTAGCCGTGCCAATAGGCTATGTTCCTCAATGGACAACGACGGTGAGATGCTGACGAAGATCTTGATGAAAGAGGAGGCTGATGCCTACGGCTGACCAAGAACAACAAATGATGATCTTGGGCTCTCTTCTTTGTATCAACATGTTGAAGTGATCTCTGATGTTTGCTAGGCTAATCGAGGGTCATCCTTCAGTCGTCAACTATGAGATCAATGGTCGTGCATACAACGAAGGGTACTACCTAGTCGATGGTATCTATCCTTCTTGGTATATGATACGTCGGAAACGTATCTATAATTTTTTATGTTCCATGCCTGTTTAGTATCTATTTTTCTTTACTTTGTCTACACTTTGAGGTGTTTTTATATGTTTTCTGAAACTAATCTATTAACAAGTTGTCATAGTGCCAATTGCATGTTTTCTTCTGTTTTTGGTTCCAGAAAGACAGAAAATAAATATTCTCAGAATTGGAAGGGACAAAAGCCAAAGTCAATATTTACCGTGGGCAACATGAAGCCAGAATACAAGACGGAGGAGGATCACCAGGGGGGCACACCCCAGCATGGTGGGCCCACCTTGCGCTGGGGTGCGGCGCCACAGTGGCCCCCTCGCCTCTTCGCCTATAAAGTCCCCTCGATGCAGAAACCCTAGACACCCGATAAAAACTCCACGAAACCGTCTGTAGCCACCGCCACCATCGTCCCTGGATCGGGGGGATCTGAAGCTCTTCCCGGCACCCTGCCGGGGGGAGATCATCCCGGAGGCCTTCTTCTTCATCATGCCAGCCTCCGGTATGAAGCGTGAGTAGTTCCACCTTGGACTACGGGTCCATGTAGTAGCTAGATGGTTGTATCTCCTCCTTGTGCTTTCATGTATAGATCTTGTGAGCTCCATTCATGATCAAGATCTAATGTATTTGTAATCATGTATGTTGTGTTTTCGGGGATCCGATGGATATTGGGATTACTATGTCAGATTGATTAATGGTTTTGTCTATTTAATTATATCATGTCTGTGTTGTTTGTGATCTTGCATGCTCTCCTTTGTTAGTAGCTATATTGGCCAAGTAGTTGCTAGTGACTCCAAGAGGGGGTATTTATGTTCGATAGTGGGTTCATGCCTCTATTTACCAGGTGAAGTGACAGAAATCTCTTCGGTGGTAGATGTGTTGTTGCCACTAGGGAGAAACACAACGGTCTCTTGTTCATGGAAGAAGTGGATTGTTTACCTTACACACTTTGCTTAAAGCAGTTGTCTGTTGCTTGCAACTTAATGCTGGAGGGGGTTTGGATGATAACCTGAAGGTGGACTTCTAGTCATAGATGCAGTTGGATGGCAGTCTATGTAGATTGTTGTATTGCCCAATCAAATCTCATAGGATTTTTTGTCTAGTATTACATTGTTATGCCTTGCTCAGTCCTGTCAATTGCCCTGCTGTAATTTGTTTACCCAGCATGTCGTGTTTGTTTATCTAAGGAGAACACCTCTAGTGAACTATGGACCCCGGTCGAATATTTACCATTGATACATCTTCCACTTTTACCGTTTACTTGCTGCAAACCATCACCACCTTCCACACCATATAGTTAATCGTTTGTTACAGCAAACGGTGAGATTGACAACCTCAATGTTCGTTGGGGCAAAGTCTTGAGTTTGTATTGTGCAGGTTTCCATGTTGCTTGCAACACCTTCGAGACATTTCCTTCCTCCTACTGGTTCGATAACCTTGGTTTCTTACTGCGGGAAGACTTGTTGATGTGCTGCTTCACACCTTGCCCTTGGGGTTTCCCGATGAAGTGCTCCACGTCAACAAGGAGTCATCAACAAGTTTTCTGGCGTCGTTGCCGAGGAGGCTAAGGACGTCTTCACAAGGGGAGTCCTCCTCAACCTTTCTCTTTACTTTGTTTTTAGTTTGCTTAGTTTCTTTTACTTGGTTTTGTTTACCTCTTTTTATCAAAAACTCCAAAAAAATAGTTTAGTTTGGTTTGCTTTCTCTTATCAAAAACACACAAAAATTAGTTCCTGCTCTAGTTGTTGGTCTGCTATTGCCTTGCTTTGTCATGTTTTCTATCAATGGATGGTTTCTTTGAAACTAGTTCTTATTGGCAAGGTGGGTTCACGGAAGAACAAAAGTATTATTATAAGGAAAATCGTTTATCACAAAAGGGAAAAATTTATGGGCACAAATTGATAATTTGAATACTATTGCTAGAGAGGTGTGCTCTACTTATAATGTTACTTATTGCTTTGATAAAGCTTGTTGCTGTAGGAGGTATAAACACCTCCCTTTTCAATGTGAGTATAATGATAATGTTACCATATCCTCATATGTTAAAGGAAATTATGACCTTTATGATGTGGAACAAATTGAAGAATTTATTGCTTTCAAGGGTGCATTTGAACTTGCCAGTTTGCTTGAAAATACTAATGATGCACCTTATGAATATGAGGTTTATGAGATACTTAAATTTTGCTTTGATAATTACAAGGAAGAAAATGGCTATATTCTTGAATATTTTAATAGGTGCTTTCCACAAACAGAAGATACTAGCGCCTTGCAGGAGCCTATGGAAGAAGAAATTGCTGAAACATGAAGCTCATTAGATGAAAAGAAGGAGGATGAATGTTATGCTCCTGTGGATTCTTTTGAAATATCTACTATGGGTAAAACTTGTGATGATGTTCCTATTCCTGTTACCTATAGAAGTGATCATGGTTGGGAAAAGCACACTACTTTTGATATTAAAAATCTCTTTGGTACCAATTCTGAAAAATCTATTGCCTATGATGATACTTTACCTCCAATTTATGATGATTACAATGATGGTATTGATATTTTCAGTCCACCTACTATTGAGGAGAAAATTGATTGTGATTACAATATGCCTCCTATATTTGATGATTATGGTGATGAGAATAATAATGATAGCTATTTTGTTGAATTTTCTCCCACTACTTATGTGGAGACTAATAATCATTTTATGCATGTGGCTCATGATAAGAATGTTTTATGTGATAGTTATATTGTTAATTTTATTCATGATGCTACTGAAAGTTATTATGAGAGAGGGAAACATGGTCTTATGTATCTCAACAATATTAAGTTTCCCCTCTTTATGTTGAAAATCTTGAAGTTGCACTTGTTCTGCACTTCTATGCTTGTTGCTTTGTGCTTTCATGACTTGTTTTCTTACAAAATTCCTATGCATAGGAAGTGGGTTAGACTTAAATGTGTTTCATATTTGCTCCTTGATGCTCTATTTTGCTTTAATTCATATTTCTTATGTGAGCATCTTCTCAAATTATCATGCCTAACTTAAATGCGTTAAAGAAAAGTACTTGTTGGGAGATAACCCAAGAGTTTTCTTGAGTCTTGGAAGTTATTACTTCATTAATAACCTCTCCTTATCCTTTTTTTTTTGCTTTTTTTGCCAAGAATGACCTCTAATGAGAGAGAAGTAAGATTTGGGGAGTTGTTATCCCGAAATAGATTTATGCCCTCCACCATAAAATTTCGTGAGGAGTCTCTGTAAGTCGGATTGAGCTGAAAATTTACGAATAAATCCCCCAGTATGTTAACTAACTCTAGTTAGTCCAACACTTTTTTATTTGAGCAACATAAGGTCTTTGAAAAAAATCGGTTTCTACCTGCTGGTCTGTTTTGACACATTTCTACCATTATTTGCATTTGCTTCTTATTGATTCTTTTTGGGTTTTTTTGGAATTGAGATTTTGAAGGAATTGCTACAGTATCTTGTGTTTTTAGTAAAAAGTTTTGCTGTTCTAAAGCTAAACCCAAGGGTATATTATCTTTTGAATACACTAATGTTGCTAATGAAGATTGTGTGAAGTTTTGTATGAAGGAAAAATTTCAGGTGTAGAGAGAAAATGATGTAATGAGATGAAGAATGGACAAAATCTCAAGCTTGGAGATGCCACCCTGGTGTCACCCCAAGAAATATCCAAGAGGTACAAGCGTCAAAGCTTGGGGATGCCCAAGGCATCCCCTTATTCATCAATAAAAAGCTCAGGTCTTTCTAGACACTTCGTTTTTATTGTTTCATGCATTATTATGTTGTTCTTGGAGCGTCTTAGTTTTCGTTTGCTTTGCTTAGTTGTTTAGTTTGCTTGAATAAAGTAGTTTGTAACCCCGTTCTCGCTGTGTTGTTTTAAATAAGTCGATTGGTGTTGGAAAGGAGTAGAAAGTTCTTGCTTGAAAGTGCAAGAGGAGCTTGCATTGACTGTGACTTAGACTTTAGCATGACATGCTAGGTGTTTATTTGACCTTATGCTTCGTGATTATTACTGTAGCATGTCTTGTTCCAAACAATTGGGTTTTCTTAGTGTGCCTTGAATGAATCATGCGTTGTTTAAGCATACAAAAGCATAGTATTGTGGTATTCTCCTTTGATTCTTTGTTTGGGTTGACTTGGAACATGCTAACACCATGTTATTACTATGAACAAGTCACCATAGCCTCTATTATCATTTAGTCCTTAACTTGTACTACCACTCTATGCTTTGATTAGTAATGTTTTGTCGCTCTGCATGATTATGGCCATTATTGCACTCTTAGTTGGTTGCTCCCAGTCTTTTGCTAGCCTCCACTTGTATGAGTAAACTCTACGCATGCTTCCAACTCCCAAGAAACCTAGTTATTCCAAAGTTTCCACTATATACTACTATGCATGGTGTGTTAGACCATTCCAAGTATATTCTTGTTTTCAGCTATCTTCCAATTAAAAACTATTTTGTTATGTGAAAACTTAGTGATTAAAGCCCTCACAAACTTGATGGAACACTTTATATTCTTTGCCCCTAATAAACTTGAACCATTGTGTCATCTATGTTGTATATGCTTGCACTTATACGTTGGAATTAGCAGAACCATGCTGGCATGGGGAACGTTTTCAACATTGAACTTGTACTTTGTACACAGTTGATATCATGCTCTTTTGTCTATGGATGTCGCCGATGTGAAATAAAGAGGAAGATTGTAAGTCCATGAAGTTATGTATTTTGTGTTAGAGAAATGCCTAGGCCGCTAGCCTAAGACATGCCTAATCATGGTGAAAACTTGCAGCATCACCATAATGAGCATTCTGTGAAGCATCCTCAATAAAAAGCTATACACATAGCAAATAAAAAGATCGCTGAGATGCTCATTGTCTGCTTGCCTTGTCATTTTGGTTATGGGATAGCTCCTGTACATGTGCAAGGGGTACCCCGTTGGCGGTTCTTTATGATACACATGTACTTACTATGACAAGAACTTAAATGTAACTGAAGTTGAGTAGCATGAGGTGTGGCCCTCGTATTCAAGGGACATGAGATTGCCAACTTATACTTTGTAAAGCATATACTCCATCTTTGTTCACTTTAACCTTAATCACTTCAAGATGCTTATGATAGGGGCAATGAGGGCTGAAAGCTAACAAGTACCATAATTTTTGGAAGCTCTTTTTGGGACTTGAAATCCCTGCTTCCCTTTATGAAGGGCCTTTCTTCCACTATTATATTGAGTCTGCACCTTATATCCTTTAAGAACCATTAAGAGAGCATAGTTGTCATTCTTAGTTCTATGTGCAGTGTCCCAAAACTTATTGATTGATGCATATTGTTGATATTGCTTGTTCTTGTGCTATTTGTATCTAGTCACTCTTATGAACTTTGAGGGTGTCCTATGCATCTATTTGCTACTCTTTGAGGGACAAGTTGAATGCCACTATGCCATGTTTTCTGTATGTGAAACAAACAAACGTTTTTCAATGCATGTTATTCATGAGTTCTGTTTGTAACCTTTCATGTTGCATGCATAGTTACTTTTTCTTATTGTTAGAACTCCATTTTTCATGCACATGTTTAGAGTTCTTTGATCCTAGCTATCAATGCTTGCAAATGGTTTGATCTTGGTTTTGATGGTGCATGCCACCTCAAAAATTATTCTTTTATCACTTACCTACTCGAGGACGAGCAGGAGTTAAGCTTGGGGATGCTTGATACGTCGGAAACGTATCTATAATTTTTGATGTTCCATGCTTGTTTAGTATCTACTTTGCTTTACTTTGTCTACACTTTGAGGTGTTTTTATATGTTTTCTGGAACTAACATATTAACAAGTTTTCGCAGTGCCAGTTGCCTGTTTTCTTCTGTTTTTTGTTCTAGAAAGGAAGAAAATCAATATTCTCAGAATTGGACGGGACAAAAGCCAAAGTCAATATTTTACTGTGGGCAACACGAAGCCAAAACACGAGATGGAGGAAGCTCACTAGGGGGCCACACCCCTGTCCGTGCGAGTGGGCCCACCCCGATCCTGGGGGGATGCAGCCGCCCTGGTGGCCCCCTGCCTCGCCTCTTTGCCTATAAATTCCCCTTGATGCAGAAACCCTAGACACCCGATCAAAACTCCACGACACCGTTTGTAGCCACCGCCACCATCGTCCCTAGATCGGGGGAGATCTGAATCTTTTCCCGGCACCCTGTCGGAGGGGAGATCATCCCGGAGGTCTTCTTCTTCATCATGCCAGCCTCCGGTATGAAGCGTGAGTAGTTCCACCTTGGACTACGGGTCCATGTAGTAGCTATATGGTTGTATCTCCTCTTTGTGCTTTCATGTATAGATCTTGTGAGCTTCGTTCATGATCAAGATCTAATCTATTTGTAATCATGCATGTTGTGTTTGCGGGGTTCCGATGGATATTGAGATTACTATGTCAGATTGATTAATGGTTTTGTCTATTTGATTCTATCATGTCTATGTTGTTTGTGATCTTGCATGCTCTCCGTTGTTAGTAGCTATCTTTGCCAAGTAGTTGCTAGTGACTCCTAGAGGGGGTATTTATGCTCGATAGTGGGTTCATGCCTCTATTTACCAAGGGAAGTGACAGAAATCTCTTCGGTGGTAGATGTGTTGTTGCCACTAGGGAGAAAACAACGGTCTCTTGTTAATGGAACAAGTGGATTGTTTACCTTACACACTTTGCTTAAAGAAATTGTCTGTTGCTTGCAACTTAATATTGGAGAGGGTTCAGATGATAACCCGAAGGTGGACTTCTAGTCATAGATGCAGTTGGATGGCGGTCTATGTATATTGTTGTATTGCCCAATCGAATCTCATAGGATCTTTTTGTCTAGTATTGCATTGTTATGCCTTGCTTAGTCCTTTCAATTGCCCTTCTGTAATTTGTTTACCCAGCATGCCATGTTTGTTTATCTAAAGAGAACACCTCTAGTGAACTATGGACCCCGCTCTAATCTTTACCCATTGATACATCTTCCATTGTTACTGTTTACTTGATGCAAACCATCACCACCTTCCACACCATACAGTTAATCCTTTGTTACAGCAACCGGTGAGATTGAGAACCTCACTGTTCGTTGGGGCAAAGTCTTGAGTTTCTGTTGTACAGGTTTCCACGTTTCTTGCAACACCTTTGAGACGTTTCCTTCCTCATATTGGTTCGATAACCTCGGTTTCTTGCTAAAGGAAGACTTGTTGTTGTGCTGCTTCACACCTTGCTCTTGGGGTTTTCCGACGAAGTGCTCCACGTCAACAAGGAGTCATCAGTATACATATGTGAAGACAATCCTCGACCATCGGACATAGAAGAACTCTTTGATTGCACAGTGCCAAGAGGCTTGTTGGAAGGATGTCGAGCGGGCTTTTGGTGTGCTATAGCAATGTTTTGCAATTTCGATACGCTGCTCTCACCTGGTCAAAGTCTAAAATGTGTGAGGTTATGGACGGTTGTGTGATCATACACAGCATGATAATTGTGAGTGAGCGGGAAGAATCAGTGGACCAACCACATGATCACTAGGGACCTCTAGCTCAACTAGATCAGGTGGCGGCCGAGTCTGCTGTCTTCATTGCCATGTATCAAGAAATTCATAACCCACAGGTTCATATTGAGCTTCAGACTGATCTAGTGGAGCATTTGTGGTTGCTAAAAGGAAACTGCTGCCTGATTCTTGGAGTAGTTTGATTTCTATTTATTCAAATTTTTATATGTATTAATAACTTTGTATGTTCATATTATTGTGTGAAACTGTTTTTCTATTTAAACTATGTGACGTGGTTTGAATTATTGTTTAAAACTGTGCAATATATTTCTATTTTTCTCCATATTTTATTTTGGGGCCGGCTGTTCTGGGAGCGCCGCTATAGGACATGCCACTTAGTATTTAGCCAACAACTGCAAACGGCTACAGTAGCCTTGTACCGGTACCACTTCCGGCCACGTTTTGGGGACCACCCTTGGAGATGCTCTAAGTGGTACATAAGAGCTCCCACTCCTGCTCTCTTCCCTCCAAGCTATGTCTCTCCCCATTTACAAAAAAGGCATGAGACAATACAAAAAAAATGACAGAAAAAATAGAGACACAATATAGATGTCCGTGGTGGTGATGTTGGACTTCAGCTAATTATTTCGAGCTGACGATAATAGCAATGCTTCATCCCATGGGTCAGCGTGGCATATCAGTGGCTGCGGGGTCCAAGCATATAGCAAGCGCAAATGAAATTTGCGGTGGAGCAACACTGGCTCGGGCCAAGATGCATGCACACCAATAAGGTATTTTATAAAAAAATAACACATTTTGCCTCTTTTTCACATGATTTAGATAAGGATCTTGCGAGCAACAATCTTGTTCTATGCGACCCAAACAACAACACCCATGTGTTAATGATTTCAAGTGCAAGCTCTGCTTATGGTGAGCTTCTACGAAACTTCTTAATCCCAGGCAAATATTATCTAAAAGCATATTTTGTACTTAAAATAAGCCACTCTAAATAATTAGCAGGATAAGTCATAATTATCGCTAAATAAAACATCACAATTTCTATTACTCATGGAACATTAAGGTACCATGAAAAATTTAAATATTCAGGGATTACTCAAAGTATTGCGATATTGAATACATCTTAGAGATCAGTCATAGTGCCGAGCTTCGAAAAGAAAAAGAAAAGGTCTTTTGATATTATCAACCTATATATCCAAGCATGTGAAGCGGTTTTGACGGTGTTTTCTTGACATTCTGCTTTTGGTGGCTTTGCTTTTTGAAAAAATAGACATTATGTAAAACCTTCCCGGACTTTAACAGTACATGTAGATACATCTGTCATAGTTTGAAATAATAACAATTTATAATAAACTTTTATACGTCTTTAATTGAAACTTATTTTAGCATGTTGCAATATTATCGAGTAGAGTTTTCTACTATTTATTTCACATATCTAACCACATAACAAACTTAATAAGTGTTACTTGTATTATTATTACCTATATAGTTGTAATGTATATTGTTGAAAAAGATTTTCCATTTGCTAAACTTAGACTGTACATTGTGATATTATTCTTTTCATAAAATATCTTTTGACAACTACATAAACCATAGAGTTATGTAAAACTTATGGTGGAAAAAGTATCTTAACAGTGATTTCTAGCATATGATTAGGTAAGTACCTTTGGCCAGATTTTTTACTGGGTTTTTCATGGTCAAAAGTATTCTATGGTGTAATCAAATCAATTGAGGGAGTACTACTTTTGCATACATATGATTTGATACGCTCATGTACAACGATGCTTGGTATCCTCTCGTGTAACCAAGTGCTATATTGACTTACTTAAATAAGAACTCATGCAAGGAACTAAGATGGTGAACTCCATTGAACATAGATTTTGGTACAACTATAGGACTTCTATAAAAACAAGACTAGTATCCTAAGCATACTCGTTCCCACGGATTAGAATTGTTTGGTCCTATGTACCTAGTGCAAAGTATTGGTGTGTGGTGAGAATTTTAACCTACGATATAAGTCTTTTTTAGATATTATGTATTGTATTAGATGCAAACACTATAGTTGTTATTGTATCATGCCCCTCTTGTTGTCAGGGCCTAGGAAGTCACCCAAATTGCGCCGCTTATGGGTAAACCCCGCCTATGGGTCACTGTGGCATCCCGCAAAACCACTACTAGAAAATCGCGTTGAATTTGTGCATTGCATCGTCATCATCATGCATTGTTTGCGAAAACTATTTTCGCAACGCCCGTTTTGTTTTCTAAAACGCCCCAACTTTAATCAAATATCAAACCCGGGGCTCCGGATTATTTTGTTTTGGCCGCTATCGGATTGCATACGGCCCGTTTAAAACAAATAAAATTTATATTATTTTTAGTGGGGGCAGTCGAACGGGCCGTTTCGACCCGAACAACCGCCCCAGATAACTAAATCGGTCCAGCTGTACCCGCCCTTCTAAATCCTATTCCTACCAATTAATCTACCCAACTTACCCCTCCACCTCACCCTGGCCAATCCCTGAACGCCACGTCGTCCCTCCCCAAACCCTCACCAACCAGGTGCTGCCACTTGGCCACCTCCCTCCACTCAGCTCTCTCTCTCATCCCACCTCACCGCCGGCCCCACACACGCTTAGCACGCTGCACACAGCCACACCCACCCCGCTGGGCACACACGCACGCCACACGCTGCAGCCACGCGCCCCTGACACCCGGGGCCCACTCCCGCGCGGCCCCCGCTGCCCAGCCTCCCACTCCCCACGCAGAGCACGCCCACCCGTCCCTCGCGTACCGGCGACCCAGCCCGCCTCCCACGCGATCGCGTCCCTTCCGCGTGCCGCCCCTCCTTCTTCCTGGCTCCCTCACGGCGTCATGCCCCTGCCCGCCGCCTCGGCAGCCGCGGCCTGGCCCGACCCCGCAACCACCTCCGTCGCGGCACATCCTCCGCCTCGCCACCCTCGCTCGCTCGCCCAGCTTCCCAACCTCGCCGCGCCTCCACCATCACAGCCGCGCCGCCCGCCAGCCGCTCCCCATCTTCTCTCCCGAGCTTCGCCTCACCGCGTCGGCCAGCGCCCGCCAGAAGCCCCACCTCCGGCCCTCGTCCCGCCTCCTCCTCGTCGCCTCGCCGCGACCGGGCTCGCCGGCGTCGGCCTCGGGCCCAGCTCCGCCGGCGCTGTCGCCCGCCGCCACGACCCTGCGCCCACCTGGCCGACCGCGCGCGCCAGCCGCGCGGCTCCGTCTCCTCCGTGGCGGCGCCGCCTGCGGGCCCGCCTCCACGCCGCTCGCGTCCGTCACCGTCGTCTCCCAAGCTCTGCTCGCCCGGCTCCTCGCCTGACGCCGCCCGCCGCCACCTTCACCGCCCGTCGCCGCCGTCCGCCGTCTGCGCGCCGTCGCCGCGTTGCCCCGCGTTCGCCGCCGGCGCACCCTGCGGCGCCCTCGCGCGCCTCAAGCTTCGCCGCCGTCGCCGCTCCATCTGCGAGCTCCGCCGCCGACGATCTCCGCCGCACCCTGCAGTTCGTGACCCGCCCGGCCATCCGTCATTGCCGCCTCGCCTCCTCCGCGGGCCAGCGTCGACACGCGTCGCCGCTCCCTCGTCCGGCGACCTCCAAGCCCGCTTCGCCTCCGCTCGGCGCCTCGGCGATTCGCCCGCCATGAACGTCGCTACCTCGCTGCTCGCTCGAGGGCCATAGTCGCCCGGGACTCCGTCGGGGTGGTTGTCCTCGTCCAAGCGATGGCGTTCCACAGGACGAGCCAGTGTGACCAAGGATGGCCCCGACGAGATCACCGAGACCGTGGGACCACGTCTAGAACCCGCGAGCTCCGAAGACCGTGCCGTAACCGGTGGCGCTAGCCGGACCCTCGACAAGATCTTCATCACGGAAACCCCGACGCCATGATCTCCCTCGCGGAATCCGAAGACCATACCGATTCCTCGACACCCTCGATGCGCCAAGATTGCCGAGACCCTAGACGCAAGATCTCCTTCAGGGGATGACAAGTACTCCGACAGGGACCCGATTGGAGCGAACCCGAAGACGGTAGGGCGACAAGTACTACTTCACGGACATCGAGTGCCAAGATCGCCCACAGAGAATCGTAATTGTCGAGACCCTGAAGACCCGTTCCCGGGGGCGAAGTCCGGACCCGATGCTCGCCAAGAACGGCACCGACCAGAACGAATTCGAGGCGACCCCGAAACCCCAAGTCCGGCTTCCCGGAACGCCAAGACCCTAACCCCCGGAGGCCGAGAATGACCCCGTCGGACCCTGGACCCTGGACCCTGAGACCGACCCCGACCCCGGACCCCGAACCCCGGAACCCCCAAGATCGCCGAGACCCCTAATGTGTGAATCTCTTTCCGAAACCCTATTTCATAACATAATAACAACCTGTTGCATATTTATTCATTCATCTCGCATGCATATCTGTGGTTTGGGGGCCTTCCGCCGATTCACCAAATAATTAAATATGGGGCCCATATGCGGGCAAATCTAGTCTCATATTGGCCTCATTTAAACTTGTGTAGCGAACCGGTGATATATTCTGCCTTGTTAAACAACGGTTAAATTGCGGGGTAGATAAATAACACGAACCACCTAACTAATTGTCGGGACCCCGGTTCCGCTTAATTTGACCTAATTGCATCGCACTTTTGCCATGACATCCATCATGCATGCATCATGCCGATCTTCTGCCGTTGTATTAAATATTGCATCCGGTGTTCCTTCTAGTGTTTTGCTTCTTCGCGGATAAGGCCGTTGAGTTGATGTGAGCTTCGCCCGATCTTCGGTGGAACCCTTCGACAATGTTTTCAGGCGAGCATCTCCCCCTTTCTACCTATCTTACTTTTATAGTCTTTATTCCCTCCGGTTGATCTATTGCTATCTGTGTTGCGATGCTTTAGTTCCGTACCCGTGATATACCGTGCAGCCCTATATTGCCTTGGACACACCCTAATACCTGTTGTTTGGTAGATAGTTGGACCTGCGCGTCGTAGTTGCTTGCTCAAGTGCGGATGTGTGTCGCCATGTGCCACAGTTGCTGATGTATTGCCGCATGTTGATGTTGGAGATGATTCTAGTTTTACTTATCGACACTTTAATTTCTGTTTAACAACTAAAATTGAAATAAGCAGAGGCATCGGTGGGTGATAGAAAATATTTGGTTTCCGAACGCCCACTTGTGTCCCGTAAGACCAGAGTACTTGATACTGTTCCTTGATTTTGCGCTATCCACATCCGGAGGTATATGGGACCCCGAGCCGAGCTTGATTCATTCTTATTTCTTGGGGCCACAAACTAGTTCGAGGTTTTATTTACGATCCTGTACTTATGCCATGCTACTACGTATTTAAATTGTGAGGAGCACACTTTGCATTTAGGTAAGCGGATTGATTACGCGGTATCGACAAGCCCAGCCACACTTCGGGTTCGATCGCTTCGACCATTGTCGCAAACCTTGAGTCCGTCTCGGAGCTTGCTTACTCGTTGCGGGATCTACTCAATGGGGTGGCCCCTGAAATATTTCGAATCTGTGATTGTTCATCGTGAAAGCCTCGTTGGGTTTTGATTTGGTTTTTCGAGGTTGATCGGCGTGTGTTGCTATTGGTGCACCCGGCGGTAAAACTTTCTCAAAGCCGTGTCCGGATATGGACGACTTGGAGCACAGTTTCTTGATCATAGACAAGCATAACTAAAGTTTACTGCTATAAATTTGACTTATAATGACTAGTAATCAGCTTCACTATAATGGAATGGCTAATTAATACTGCCCACAATTGCTTGTTTGGTTGTCGCTTGCGACAATTGTATCTGACTAGTAAGTATTGCAACTACAACGAAATGGCTGAATAAAAGTACCAACAACTGCTGGATTTTGGGTTTATCTCAGGCTATCTGTCGATTAGTAAATCGCCACTATAACGGAATGGTTAACTAAAAGTGCCCACTGTTTACTTTATCAGGATGATTATCTATACCTGACTAGTAAATGCTGCAACGATAACCTAACCAGTAAAACTGCCAACTGTGTGAGTTCCTCGGTTGACTTCCTCGACGGTCTCGAGGGGGAAATGCCAGGATGGGTTTGTTTGGTGTTAGCTTCAGGTTGGATCCGCATAGGTCTTTCTTACCCCCTCTGATTTCCGCCAGTTGTATCGAGTCTCTATAGGTTGTTTAGTGCATGCCGCCGCTGCCGCTCAGTCCACCATACCTATGTAGGCGAGGACCGCCGAATTCTAGCCTCGCCGTGTACTGGCCTCAGTACTGACGCTCCTTCTTTTTCCTTCGCCCTTTGTCGGCACCCCTTTTGTTTAAGCAGGTTTGAGATCGACGCCGTTAGCAGGGTTACCCTTCCGGCTTGGCCTGGGCAGGGTTATGGACGCCATTGGTTATCCTTCAGGGCTCTTAGCCCCATTTGCTTCTTGTCCGTAGTCGGACGCTCTACCGTTTTCAAGGTGATTTGGATCTTTGTATATTAAATCTGTATTCTTGACTCTTTGAGTCGCTGGTATATATATCTGTTCTGTAGGTCCCATCGAGGACTGTTGTGTAATGTTATTACTTCGTTTTCCACCCGCACGAAAGTGCCTGGTGGGCACCTTTGAATCGTTTCTATGCGGGTTTGGTGAATTTTCCCAAATTTGCATAGGTCCGATTCTGAGGGTGTTACAGTCACCCTAATGGCGAATTATCAAATCTAGCTTCAAATTCATGCTTGTGAACTCCAACATCAAGCCTCGTTTCAGAAACTATCTCTATCTCATAGTAGTAGCAAACTCCTTTTCTTTTCAAGTCTTTATTCTTCGGGGTTTTTCTCTCCGTTGCCATGTCCTAAACGCTTTTGACCCTTCAGTCGCCTTTCACGCTCTTCAAAATTTTCACACGGCGTCAGAAGCCATCACAACCCATCAGAGCCGTTGACGAGATGAGCAGTGTGCATAACACAAGGGACACTTCCAACCAATCATCGTCCCAATCATCTGCTGATCTTCCTCCTCTTGCTGCTAACCGGGGAGCCGTCGAACCCACCGGAGCTTTCAACTGACGACGACTCGGACGATGCAGCGGTTGATGCACTTGAGAAGGAGCTGAGGCAGCCGACGTCCAGTACCCCAGTGGGGCTCCGCGGCGCGGACAGGGCGGAGGAGTGGCCTGACGTGCTCTTGGTCGCCAGCGGCATTGCGGTGGCGCCTCCGAGCGCCATGGCAGCCTGAACCGCTTCGTGGCAGCGCAACGCCCTTTCCTGCACGCAGAAAGCAACAGACCATTAAGCCGACACGTTCCCTGCATGGTGTCTGGTCAAGTTCCCTGCATGGTTTTCCCACATGCACTGGTTTTTTCTGCCAGAATGGCAATTCTAGCATGCATGCCTGTACCTTTGGATCTCTTGTGTTTGCTTTAAGATTAACATTTAAAGAGAATCTTTGCATGTAGCATACCCCACACTATCTCTCCGTGAATTTAATTTTGATAGTGAACTTAAAAGAGCAATATATATTGAAATATATATCAGCTTAAAAATCCGTTTGGATATGCGTATTTATTTTGATGAGATCTTCTAAACAAGCCTAAAAAGGGTCTGTTTTGGCAAAATTCAAAATTTGAATTTTGAAACACATTCAAACATGATGATACACAATGAAACAATATATGAAATAATTGTGTTTCCAAAATAAAATTTAAGATAATTCGCAAACATTTTTAACTATGACCAGCCAAATTTGAAATATTCTGAAACAAATTGTTCTAGATAAATTTTTCACCAAGTTTTACTAAGTTTCGAAAGTCAATTTTCAAAAGTAGTTAAAAAGTATTCGATATTGGTCTTATTTTGAAGCTCCCGTCGCTAAAAACTAAAATATTTGAACGGTTCATAAAATAAACTTAAGATTCAATAGATATAAAAGTTTTTAGTATTAAAACTAAATGTACTGTAGTGTTGAAGAAGAGAGAATTCAATACACGTCAGAATCTTCGAAAAGTCAAAAAGAGAAGAAGTGGGCCTGCACACGATAGAGTTGCATTCTCGCTTTTTCCGCATGTCTAAAACGTACTGCTACTACAGGACAGCCTCAAACCGCGCCGCAGCCCGCAGTAAATGAGAGAGGCGCCGGTGCACGCCAAGACAGGGAAAGGTGCCCGGCTCACCTTGTCTACGTGGACGGCGCAGAGGGCGTCTACGACGACGGCGCGGTCTTCCCCGGCCACGGCGGCGGCGACCGTCGCGGCGATCTCCGAGGGCCTGAACTCTAGGCAGCATGTTCCTGCCATGGGTGAACCGAATCCACGATGTTAGATTTGTCCCGATGGTCAATGCTGCACTGACAAAGGATGTAGGGATTGCATGCTGCACTGCACACCTCTGGATACGCAGAGGATGAGTTCTGCGGCCTGCTGGACGGCGCGCCTCGACGGCCCATTGCCGCCGTTGAGCCGGTGGAGGAAGTAGTCGATGTAGGAGAAGGGAGTGACGGCCTGCATCCGCCATTTGAGCGTTTTCAGCACCAGGAGCTCCATCATCTGGATCGTCTTCGCCTCGAACACGTACCGTGCGTCCCCAACCTGATCGATCCATCCAACATTGGTTGTCACTAAGAGATCTCAGACCAATGTGCAATGATCGGGGTTTCATTAGTGCAGGTCTGCGATGTCTAATCTTTCTCACCTGCAGGTCGAGAGACTGAGGCACTGAAGTCTCCTCCATCTTGGCGGCCAGCGACAAGCACGCCACCGATAGCAGCTGCGTCGTCCAATCCTTTCCTTCCTGGAGACATGAGCAACACCACATATGAGTCACACTGATCCTTCACTGCAGCTCTGCAATGGCGTATATCGCAAATATGTTTCAAGGACCAAGAAACAGTAGGATTCTTACGGGAAGGTGGTAGAGCGAGAGGAAGCGGTCCAGGTAGTTAACGGCCAAGCAGGCAGTGACAGGGCCGAAGCTGTAATACGCGTGAACCTGTCGAGACATCATCAGAGGATCAAGAACAGAACAAGAACAGCTGGGCTACGCTAATCATCAGAGGAGCAAGAACCCACCTTCCAAATCCAGTCGACGGCGTCGGTCCGCACGCGGACCACGCCCCCGGCGCGCAGCCGCTCGGCGTAGTCCAATCTGGGCATGTGCTCCGGCTCGGTCGCCACCCAGCGGGCCACGCATTCCTCGGACGGCATCGGGAAATCCACGGCGAGCTCGCTGCCGCCGCCGCCGCCGCAGTACGGCGACCCGCTCGTCTTGGCGCCCGCCGCCTCCTCGTCGTCTCCGAAGCCGAGGGCGCTGCTGCTGTCCTCGGCGCAGAGCAGGATGGAGGCGGCCATCTCGTAGCACGGAGCCATCGATCTCTTCTTATTGCTCCTGATAAACGTCGCGGGATACAGTGTGATAGTGTGCTAGGCCTGATCGCTCTCCTCCGCCGCTCCTCTGGTCTGGGGCGGGGTGAGGTAGGCGAGGCAGGCGTGGAAGTGGGGGAGAGGGCAAATGAGGGGAGGGGGATGACGACTCTTTTGTATGCACACTCCGGCCTAGGGACAACGGGGGCTGTTTTCGGGAAGAACGGAAGCGGGAAGTGAGGACGCTGACCGGAGAAATGCACGCTCGTTTTTACACGCCGCTTTCGACTCCTTTTCTTTCTAGGTCTGTATACTTTGAGGAGGACGAGGAGGCGCGGTTTTGTGGAGCCTGAGCATTATTTATCCAACCCATGGTCTCTCCTTCTGTTTCCTTCCTATTGCGTTTTCTTCCGATCTTGTTTCTTGCCTTACGCGTAAAAGGAGGTTACTACCAGTGTGAAAATAGATAAATACTGTAGGTAATATTTTTTCCATTAACAAATAAGTAAATATTTTCCAGGAAAATGAGACGAGATAAATGAGCCCACAAAGGAAAGAAACGGACACGTGGGAGTGAAAAAGATGATTATTCCAATGTGAACATACATAAAAATGATTTCCCCAAAACAAGGATGGTATGATGAAAAGCCAAAAAGGAAATAAATGGACAAAGGAGATGAGATAATGATAATGTTCATCATCTGGCTTTGCAAAGTTACGTCCCGGCACCAAGATGATGGCGTTTTACGAATCTGTGGGCCATTTTATGGTATGAACCGAGGTATAGTCCAGATGGCTAGGAATAAAAATCCCAAGTCACAATTTCCTTTTATTTATCTCAACATTTCTTCTTAACAAGTAATAAGTGGAAATGAAGACCAAGAGTAAACGAACCGGTATGTACCATGACGGCGTGAGGCAGCCCAGGCGATCGGGAAAAGCCGAGCTAAGCCCATCTAGGGTTCCATCCTTTCAAACGACTAAACAGCTAGTTATGACGGACCACGACCTCTCGTCGACGGGAGGGTTTTCGTTTTTGTTTAGTCCTTTTTAGTGTCATCTTCGAGATGATGAGGCAGCGGCTACATAATGAAGTCAGAATAAGGTCCTCTCTGCTCTATCCTCATTCCGATTGTGTGTCTATCGCTGACTGAGAGCGTGCGGAGTCTTGTGTCCACGGATCTCTTGGGATCCGGTCGTTCTCCGAATTCGTTTATGTGGTTTGAGGTCGGTCTATTCCCATGTAAGGTTGTCATCTTTGGAGATGGTTGATGATCTGGTGCGCTGGTCCTATGGGGCCTTAGCACAACAACTTTCCGTTTGTCTACTATAAAAAGTGTTGGAGATATGCCCTATAGACAATAATAAAAGTGGTTATTGTTATATCTTTATGTTTATGATAAATGTTTGTATTCATGCTAAAATAGTATTAACCGGAAACATTAATACTTGTGTGATTTGTAAACTAAATTAGAGTCCCTAGGAAACCCTCTTTGTAATACTAGCTTGTTGGTTGATAGACGATCGTGGTTTCCCGATCATGAACATTGAGATGTTGTTAGCAACAAGATCATATCATTAGGAGAATGGTATGATGGACATACTCCTATAGATAAGCATAGCATAAAGATTAAGTCATTTCAATAGTTCATTTGTTATAAACTTTCTGATACATAGTAACCTAATTCCTTCAACCATGAGATCATGCTAATCACCATCGCCGGAAGGATGCTTTGATGACATCAAATACCACACCATAACTGGGTGGCTATAAAGGTGACATTGAGTGTTCGGAAAGTATGTGTTGAGGCACATGGATCAAAAGTGGGATTTATCCATCCATATGACAGATAGATATACTTTGGGTCCTCTCGGTGGAATGTCATCCAATTAGCTTGCAAGCATGTGACTGGCTCACAAGAGATCACATATCACGGGAACGAGAAAATAGTACTTATCAGGTAACGAGGTTGAACTAGGTATGCAGAGATACCGATGATCAAACCTCGGATAAGTAAACTATCGCGAGACAAAAGGAAATTCGTATCGTATGTAAGTGGTTCAATCGATCGCAAACTAATCGTAGAAATATGTGGGAGCCATATGAATTTCCAGATTCCTCTATTGGTTATTGATCGGAGAAGTATCTCGGTCTTGTCCGCATAATTCACGAACCGTAGGGAGACACACTTAAGGATTCGATGTTGTTTAGTAGATATGGAACGTAAGTAGGAATACCGAATGTAGTTCGGAGTCTCGGATAGGATCCGGGATATCACGAGGAGATCCGGAATGGTCCGGATAATAAGATTCATATAAGGAAAGTCCGATTCCGAAGTTCGGAAATGATTTTGATGTTTTCATGGGAGAGGTTTTAGAAGGGTCTAGAAGGTTCACCGGACCGGAAGGGGAATGGTCCATGAATGTGTCATGGGTAAGTGGAATGATTGGATCATATCCTAGGTCACTTGGTTTGGGCATTTGCGAGAGAGAATTAAAGCTCTATATTGAGAGTCAAAAGGGAGGTTTGAAAAGTCAAACTAGAACAATAGTTTCCTAGTGGAAGAAGGAAACAGTCCTTCCTTCTATCCAACTTGGGTTTGGGTTTGGATTCAAACTCTCCCCTTCCAAGGCTGCCCCCTCTCATAAATAGAGGGGAAGGGCTGCCCCAAACACACAAGAGCCAGCCCTCCCCACCCCGTGCGCCGACGCCGACACCTCCTCTTCCTCTCCGCCCTTCTAAACCTAGATTGTCGGAAACCCTAGATCCACCATAACTCGCACCGGCTTAGGCGAAGCCCTGTGGGATCTTCCCCTCTACTTCCGACACCATGCCGTCGTGCTGCCGGAATCGCGAGGGGAGAACTACAACCTTTGCTGTCTGCTGGAACAAGGAAGAGGAAGGTCTTCATCGAGTACGGAACGTGTGACCGACTGTGGAAGCGCTGCCGGAACGCAGCGCTGGAAAGATCGTCTACGCGATCTTGAGATCAGCAAGTGTACGACTACATCACCCACGAGAATCTGCTCTCGTTAACCGCTTTGGAATCTTCGAGGGTGAGTACTCTAATCGACTCGTTGCTACAATCTAGTAGATAGATCTTGTCTTGTTTGTGTGGATGTGGTAGAATTTTTTTGTTTTCCATGCTACGAACCCCTATAGTGGTATCAGAGCCGTGTCTATATGTAGATTTGTTGCACGAGTAGAACACTATGGTCATTGTGGGCGTTGATGATTTTTGTTGTTGATTGCTTCCTGTGTACTTTGCATCTTGCGGGATGGTGGGAGTGGGATGAAGCGGCCCGGGCTAACCTTATATGACATCGTTCATGAGACTTGCTCCACGCTTGACATGCAACTTGTATTGCATAAGTGGCTTTGCGGGTGCTTGTTTCTCCCAATATAGTGAAGATTCAATTTACAACGGGTAATTGACAATACTAGTATCAACGTTGTGGTTCTTGTTCGTAAGTTAGAACGACACTTATTGAAAGCCCCAAACTACGTAAAACATGCAAAGAAAATTAGAGGCCTCTAACTTTGTTTTGCAGTGGTGTGCTGTGATGTGATATGGCCATGATTGTGATTTTATATGATGTATGCAATGTTCCTTATTGTAAGTCGGCAGCCGGCAGGAGTCATATGGTTGTCTTTTAATTTCGTTAAGACCTGCGTGTCTATTATTCAAAGTAGTTGTAATAGTTGATGCTGGTGGACGACAACCATGAAGCGGCGCCATTGACCTTGATGCCATACCGGTGATGATGGAGATCATGTTCGTGCTTGAAGATGGAGATCAGAAGCACAAGAAGAAAGGCCATATCATATCACATATTATGAATTGCATGTGATGTTAATCCTTTTATGCATCTTGTATTGCTTAGTTCGCGATGCTAGCATTATAAGATGATCCCTCTAGCACAAAATTTCAAGTTATAAAGTGTTCATCCTTAGTAAGCACCGTTGCTAAAGCTCGTTCTTTTGAAGCACCACCTGATGACCGGGTGTGTTAGATTCTGCGAGTGTATACAACGGGAGCAAGCCAGATTTGCTCATGCGAAAGCTAAGGTTTGATCTTGACGAACCTAGCATGTACAGACATGATATCGGAACACGGATCACCGAAAGGTAAAGCATGAGTCATATAGTAGATATGATGAACATGTTGATTGTTCGCCATTGAAACTACATCAACTCTCGTGATGATCGGTTTTGATGTGGTGGATTTGATTCGTGTGATCACTAAAACAATGTGAGGGATATTGTTTTGAGTGGGAGTTCACCTAGATTAATTTAATTATTAATAAGAACTCAATTTGTCATAAACTTAGTCTAAACTATTGCAAATATGTTGTAGATCAATGGCGGCCCCTACCATCAATTTTAATGCGTTCCTAGAGAAAGAAAAGTTGAAAAACAATGGAAGCAACTTCGCGGATTGTCCTAAATGCTGGTAATTTGACCTATGTGCTAGATGCACCATTGGGTGACCCACCTGCAGCTGATGCTACCGATGAGGTAAAGAATGTTTTCCTCGCTCGGAAGAATCAGTACTCCATAGTTCAGTGTGCTATCTTGTATGGTTTGGAATCGGAGCTTTAGAAAAGGTTTGAGAACCATGACCCACATGATATTGTCCATGAACTCAAAATGGTATTTGAGGCTCACGCGGCAGTTGAGAGTTATGAGGCTTCTGAAAAGTTCTTTAACTGCAAGATGGAAGAGGGCATCTCCGTCAGTGAGCACGTGCTTAAGATGTCTGGGCACGCAATCAAGCTTCAAAGCATGGGTATACTGATTCCTAATGCTTTGGGGATTCACCATGTCCTCCAATCACTACCACCAAGTTACAAGAACTTGAACTACAATATGCAAAACATGGACAAGTCGTTGCCCGAACTCTTCTCTATGTTAAAGTCTGCGGAAGTGGAGATCAAGAAAGAGCACCAAGTGTTGATGGTCAATAAGACCACCAAATTAAAGAAGCAAGGCACGTCTAAGAAAAAGGGAAACTTCAAGAAGGGCGGTAAGAAAGTTACCGCGCCAAGGAAGAAGACCAAGGCTGGGCCTAAGCCTGATACTGAGTGCTTTTACTGCAAGGGAGAAGGTCACTGAAAGCGGAATTGCCCTAAGTACTTGGTGGATTTAAAGAACGACAACATTAAGAAGAAATTTATATATGATATACATGTTAATGATGTGTATCTTACTAATACTTGTAGTAGTGCCTGGGTATTTGATACTGGTTCGGTTGCTCACATTTGTAACCCGAAACAGGTGCTGTAGAGTAGACGGAAACTAGCGAAAAACGAGGTGACGATGTGCGTCTGAAATGGATCAAAGGTTGATGTGATCGCGGTCGGCACGCTACCTCTTCATCTACCATCGGGATTAGTTTTATACTTAAATAATTGTTATTTGGTGCCTGCGTTGAGCATGAACATAATATCTGGATCATATTTATTGCGAGACGGTTAATTGTTCAAGTTCGAGAATAATGGTTGTTCGATTTATATGAGTAATATGCTTTATGCACATGCACCTTTGATAGATGGTCTATTCTTATTGAATCTCGATTGTAGAAATACACACATTAATAACATTGAAGCTAAACGTTTGAAATTGAACGATAACTCTACCTATATGTGGTACTGTCGTCTTGGTCATATTGGAGTGAAGCGTCTGAATAAACTCCATTCCGATGGACTTCTTGAATCACTTGATTTTGAATTATTTGAAAGATGTGAAGCATGTCTGATGGGTAAAATGACTAAGACTCCATTTTTTGGTATGATGGAGCGAGCTACGGACTTATTGGAAATCATACAGACCGATGTGTGTGGCCCAATGAGTGTAGCATCGCGCGGTGGTTATCGTGATGTTCTTACCTTCATGGATGATTTGAGTAGATATGGGTATATCTATTTCATGAAACATAAGTCCGAGACTTTTGAGAAGTTTAAGGAATTTTAAAGTGAGGTAGAGAATCAACGTAACAAGAAGATTAAATTTCTACGATCTGATCATGGAGGTGAATATCTAAGTTACGAGTTTGGAGAGCATTTGAAGAAATGCGGAATACTTTCACAATTGACACCGTCGGGAACACCACAACGTAATGGCGTGTCCGAACGTTGTAATTGAACTCTCTTAGATATGGTTCGTTTTATGATGTCACTTACAGATTTACCACTATCGTTTTGGGGTTATGCATTAGAAACAGCCGCATTCACTTTAAATAGGGCACCATCTAAATTCGTTGAAACGACACCGTATGAATTATGGTTTGGGAACAAACCTAAATTGTCGTTCCTTAAATTTTGGGGTTGCGAAGTGTGGCATCCCGCAAAACCACTACTAGAAAATCGCGTTGTTTTTGTGCATTGCATCGTCATCATCATGCATTGTTTGTCTGAAACTATTTCGAAAAGCCTAGTTCTGCTTTGTACAAACACCCCTCTTTTTTTCAAATGTAAAATCCCGATCGTATCGGATATTTTATTTACCTAAACACTATTTGCAAAGTAGCCTTGTTTTAAAATAAACAAAACCAAACAAACACATATTTACAAAACCTAGACTCTAAATCCTATATCTACCTAGTCCCAATCTACCCACCAACCGCAGCGTGCCACCTCACCCCTCCCCCAATTCCCTACCCACCCCGCCACATCATCAATCCATCAGCCCCACCCTCTCTCCTTCTCTCACCCTAGCCCATCCTACCCACTCTCTCTCTCTCCCTCACTGCCAGCCCGACCCCACCCGCGGCCCCACATTCCCCTGGCCCCACTTGCCAGCCCCCACTCCCTAAACCCTCTCTCTCTCTCCCGCGCGGGCCCCACTCACCTGGGTCCCACCCACCTGTCCCCACGCCCGGACCCACCCCACTGGCCCACTCCTCTACCCACCTCCCTACCCGACCCGAGCGCCCCCGTCTACCTCTCTCTTCCCCCGCTCGCCGCCCACGCTGCCCGCCAACAGCAGCCCGCCTTCCTGCGCCGCCTGCCTCGCCCTCCCACCTCCGCTCGCCGCCGACCCACCTCCCCCGCATCCACCGCGCTCCCTCCCTCTGCCTCACGCGCGCACCGCCCCGCCTTCCTCCTTCTTCCTCCGCGCCCTCTTCGCCTCAGCCTCGTCCATTTCGGCGCGCTTGCCGCCTCCTCCTCGCCCAGCGTCGCCGACGGTCCCCTCCGCCGCAAACCGTGCCGCCGCCTCCAACCGCCCACCGACGCCTCGCAGCCCTTCTTCGCTGCGTGCATTCTATCTCCCGAACCACTCGTGTGGAATCATGCACTTCCGTGAGGGACCCCTCAGAGCGACGCCCATCGAGTCCCGCCATGTCATGTTGGGGAGACCAAGAACAAGGGTATCGACAAGATCTCCCTGTTAGCAAGGCGGTTTGATGCCGATGGTCCGAGGAACGACATGGTGCCACTCAAGCCCTCCTTCATGGAGGCGTGACAAGACTCGTTTCCTTGAACCCCAAGATCGTCAATCCGAGATGAGGCCCAAGATCAAGGCAAGACGACTGCCGGTAACTCAACTCGGGAACTCCGCCACGGAGCATCAAGTACTTCCACAAGGACGCCGCCCGCATTCGGAGGAACCCTCGGACGCCAAGTTCGCCTCATGAACCCTCAAGACCGAACCCGATGAACCATGATCTCCCGCAGAACAACAAGTCCTTCGAGGAAACCAACAAGATCTACCACGGACGCCAAGTACTCCTTCACGGACCCGAGGATCCGAAGGCCTTCTTCCCGGATCCGGAGACCGAACCCGGGTGCGCCAAGTTCTTCGAACCGAGACCCCGGTGCGACAAGTACTTCATCCCGAACGCCATGACCGTCTACGGACCAAGACCACGGATGCGACAAGGACGACACACCGGAAGAATCCGGCGCCTCGACACGCACTAAGTCCTTCTTCGCGAACGCCAAGATCTACTCAGATCCTGTAACGATTCACGAGATCGACCGCCGAACCTCGACCCCGAGACCCTCAACCCCGAACCCCAAGATCGCCAAACCCTAATGTGTGAACCCCTTCCCGAAACCCTATTTTATAATATAATACAACTTGTCGCATATTAATTGTTCATGCATGCATCCTTGTCTGTGGTTTGGGGGCCTTATGCTGATTCACCTTATAATTAAATATGGGGCCCATATGCGGGCAAATCTAGTCTCATATTGGCCTCATTTAAATTTGTGTAGCGAACCGGTAACTTATTTTGCCTTGTTAAAACAACATCAAAATTGCGGGGCTTCTAAACAACATGAACCACCTAATTAATTGTCGGGACCCCGGTTCCGCTTAATATGACCTAATTGCATTGCACCTTGCCATGTCATACATCATACATGCATCATGCCCGATCTTTTGCCGTAGTATTAAATAGTGCATCCGGTGTTTATTCTAGTGTTTTGCTTCTTCGCGGATAAGGCCGATGAGTTGATGTGAGCTTCGCCCCGATCTTCGGTTGAATCTTCGGCAATGTTTTCAGGCGAGCATCTCCCCCTTTCTACCTATCTTACTTTTATAGTATTTATTCCCTCCTGTTGATCTATTGCTATCTGTGTTGTGTTGCTCTAGTTTTCGTAACCGTGATATCCCTTGCAGCCATATATAGCCTTGGACACATCCTATTACCTGTTGTTTGGTAGATAGTTGGGCTTGCGCGTCGTAGTCGCTTGCTCAAGTGCTGTTGCGTGTCGTCAAGTACCCCAGTTGTTGGTGTATTGCCGCATGTTGATGTTGGAGATGATCATGGCTTTAATTATCGTCACTTTAATTACTGTTTAACAACTAAAATTGAAGTAAGTAAGCAGAGGCATCGGTGGGTGATAGATAATGTTGGTTTCGATCGCCACTTGTGTCCGTGGGACCTCGAGTTCTTGACACTGCTTTAGATCGAGCGCGCTAACCAGTGTGGGGAGATATGGGCCCCATTGATTAGTACTGATTTCAAAGTATTGTCTGGGGCCACAAACTAGTTTGAGGTTTTATTTACTATCCTGTACTTATGCCATGCTTTACCGCTTTATTTACGATTGTGCGAGGAGCAGTATCTTGTTAGGTAAGCGGAGTGTTTTCACGGTATCGACGGTCCAGCTTTTTTGGGATTTGTCGTTCTGTACCATCGTCGCAAACCCCGAGTCCGTCTCGGAGACCGGCCGACTTCGTTGCGGGTAGACTTAGTGGGGTGGCCCCCCGTGCTTGCTTTGGGTCTGGAAACGTCGTGACTTAGGCCCCGCCGACATACCGATGGGTGTATGTTAACCGATTTGGCAAAAAGGGTCGAAGTGCTTGTGGATACTTTGGTGCACCCCTGCAGGGTTAAATCTTTTCGAGAAGCCGTGTCCGCGGTTATGGACGACTTGGAGCACAGTGCTTGATCATAGACAACTATAACTAAAGTTTACTGTTATAAATTGACTTGTATCCGATATGACTAGTAATCAGCTTCACTACAACGGAATGGCTAAATAAAAGTACCAACAACTGCTGGGTTTTTGGGGTTATCTCATGCTAATTGTATCTGACTAGTAAGTGTTGCAACTACAATGGAATGGTTAAGTCAAAGTGCCCACTGCTTATTTTTATCAGGATGACTATCTATACCTGACTAGTAATTGCCGCAACGATAACTGAATAAATAAAGCGCCAATCGTGAGTTCCGGTGGACTTCCTCGTTTGGTCTCGAGGGGAAACACCGGATGGGTTTGTTTGATGGTAGCATCGGTTGGTTCGAATAGGTCTTTCTTATCCTCTCTGTACCCGCCATTGTACCGAGTCTATAGGTTGTTTAGTGCATGCTTGCCGCCGCTTGATCCACCATACCTATGTAGGCGAGGACCGCAATTCTAGCCTCGCTGTAATCGGCCTCAAGATCGACGCTCCTCTTTTCCTTTGCCTTTGTCGCACCCTTTTGTTTAAGCAGGTTTTGAGATCGACGTCGTTAGCAGGGTTACCCTTCCGGCTTGGCCTGGGCAGGGTTATGGACGCCATTGGTTCTTCTTCAGGGCTCTTAGCCCCATTTGCATCTTGTCCGTAGCTGGACGCTCTATCGTTTTCAAGGGGATCTGGGTCTTTGTTCTGTATATTTGTATTCTTGACTCTCTGAGTCGTTGTTGTATATATCTGTTCTGTGGGTCCCATTGAGGACTGTTGTGTAATGTTATTACTTCGTTTTCCACCCGCACGCAAGTGCCTGGTGGGCACCCTTGAATCGTTTCTATGCAGGTTTGGCGGGTTTCGCTAAAACTTGTATAGGGCCGATTCTTAGGGTGTTACACGAAGCTTATGTAAAGAAGTTACAGCCCGACAAGCTTGAACCCAAAGCGGAAAAATGCGTCTTCATAGGATACCCAAAGGAAACTATTGGCTATACCTTCTATCATAGATCCGAGGGAAAAATCTTCGTTGCCAAGAATGGATCCTTTCTAGAGAAGAAGTTTCTCTCGAAAGAAGTGACTGGAAGGAAAGTAGAACTCGATGAGGTTGTTGAACCTTCTCTCGGACTTGAGAGTAGCGCAGCACCGGAAGTATTTCTTGTGGCGCCTACACCAATGAGAGAGGAAGCTAATGATGTTGATCATGAAACTTCGGTTGAAGTAACTACGGAACCTCGTAGGTCAACGCGAACTCGTACCACTCCTGATTGGTATGATCCCGTTATGAGTGTCATGTTGGTGGACAACACCGATGACCCTACGAAATATGAGGAAGCGATGATGAGCCCAGATTCCAATAAATGGCAAGAAGCCATGAAATCCGAGATTGGATCCATGTATGAAAACCAAGTATGGACTTTGGTGGACTTACCGGATGGCCGGAAGGATGTCGAGAACAAATGGATTTTCAAGAAGAATACAGATGCTGATGATAATGTTACTGTCTATAAAGCTTGACTTGTCGCAAAAGGGTTTCGAAAAATTGAAGGAGTTGACTACGATGAGACTTTCTCACCGGTAGCGAAGCTGAAGTCTATGAGGATTTTGTTAGCAATCGCTGCATATTATAATTATAAGATATGGCAGATGGATGTCAAAACGGCGTTCCTCAATGGAGACGTTGATGAAGAGTTGTATATGGTACAACCCAAAGGTTTTGTTGATCCTAAAGATGCTAACAAGGTATGCAAACTTCAACGGTCCATTTATGGATTGAAGCAAGCATCCCGGAGTTAGAATCAATGTTTTGATAAGGTAATCAAAAGTTTTGGTTTTATACAAACTTATGGAGAAGCTTGTATTTACAGGAAAGTGAGTGGGAGCTCTCTAGCATTCCTAATACTATATGTAGATGACATATTGTTGATTGGGAATGATGTAGACCTTCTTAATAGTGTCAAGGATTATTTGAATAATAGTTTTTCAATGAAAGATCTTGGCAAATCAGCTTACATATTAGGCATAAATATTTATAGAGATAGATCGAGACGTCTAATATCATTGTCACAGAGTACAAATTTGGACAAAGTTCTAAAGAGGTTTGGAATGGAAGATAGCAAGAAAGGGTTCTTTCCCATGTTGCCCAATACGACCTTGAGTAAAACTCAAAGTCCTGCAACGGCAGAAGATAAAGAAAGGATGTGTAAGACTCCCTATGCCTCAGCCATAGGATCTCTTATGTATGCCATGCTATGTACTAGACCCGACATTGCATATGCTGTTAGTTTGACTAGCAGATATCAAAGTAATCCAGGAGTGGATCATTGGACAACGGTCAATAACATCCTTAAGTATTTGAGAAGAACTAAGGATATTGTAACACCCCCGGTCACTCCGGACCGACGGCTGTCACTTCTGGCAGCTCAATAGGATCTCTAGACTAACCCCACAGACCAACACTAGTCTTTTCTACGCACTTTGTCCTAACTCGTGAGCATCCGGAACCCACTTCCGGGTCGGTCACCCATCCTAGAATTCCTCTAGGCCAAGCACGCTTAACCTTAGAGTTCTTTTCGAATGAGCTTTCGGAAAAGAAATTGTAACTTGTTGGTATGGGTTTCCTATCAATCCTATTGAGCCATGCGCCAGAATCTCACATACACCCACCCTTAGAAGATCGACGTCCTCGTCGATCAACCACAAGCCAGGAACATCCCCTCTTGGCATACATCTGTGCGTCCAGTGCCGGCACATGTGCCATGCCGTGTCCACTCCGGGCCACACATGCCATGCGCCACATGTCCTCCACTGACCCGCACACGCCCGTGTAACCGCGAGGGTCGGCTCTGATACCACTTTATAACACCCCCTGTCACTCCGGACCTACGGCTATCACTTCTGGCAGCTCAATAGGATCTCTAGACTAACCCCACAAACCAACACTAGTCTTTTCTGCGCACTTTGTCCTCACTCGCGCGCATCCGGTACCTACTTCCCGGTCGGTCACCCATCCTAGAATTGCTCTAGGCCAAGCACACTTAACCTTAGAGTTCTTTTCGAATGAGCTTCCGGAAAAGAAGTTGCAACTTGTTGGTATGGGTTTCCTATCAATCCTATTGAGCCATGCGCGAGGATCTCACAGATATGGTTCTTTCTTATGGAGGTGATGAACATCTCGTTGTTAATGGTTACATCGATGCTAGTTGGAACACCGATCCAGATGATTCTAAATCTCAATCTTGATACGTATTTATTTTGAATGGTGCAGCAGTTAGCTGGAAGAGTGCAAAGCAAAGCGTTGTGGCAAGATCTTCAACTGAATCGGAATACATAGCTGCTTCGGAGGCTTCACAAGAGGCGATATGGATAAAGGAGTTCATTACAGAGCTCGTTGTGGTTCCAAGTGCGCTGGACCTAATGTCTATCTATTGTGATAACATGGGCGCCATAGACAGTGCGCAAGAACCAAGGTCATACAAGAAGCTAAAGCACATCAAGCTACGCTTTCACGCTATTCGAGAGCATGTCCAAGATGGTGACATAAATATTTGCAAAGTACACATAGATCTGAATGTGGCGGATCCGTTGACTAAACCTCTCCCGAGGGCAAAACATGACCAGCACCAAACCGCCATGGGTGTTCGGTATATTACCATGTAATCTAGATTAGTTGACTCTAGTGCAAGTGGGAGACTGTTGGAGATATGCCCTGGAGGCAATAATAAAAATGGTTATTGTTATATCTTTATGTTTATGATAAATTTTTACATTCATGCTATAATAGTATTAACCGGAAACATTAATACTTGTGTGATTTGTAAACTAAATTAGAGTCCCTAGTAAAGCCTCTTTGTAATACTAGCTTGTTGGTTGATAGACGATCGTGGTTTCCCGATCATGAACATTGAGATGTTGTTAACAACAAGATCATATCATTAGGAGAATGGTATGATGGACATACTCCTATAGATAAGCGTAGCATAAAGATCAAGCCATTTCAATAGTTCATTTGCTATAATCTTTCTGATACATAGTAACCTAATTCCTTTGACCATGAGATCATGCTAATCACCATCACCGGAAGGATGCTTTGATGACATCAAACACCACACCGTAACTGGGTGGCTATAAAGGTGTCATTGAGTGTTCGGAAAGTATGTGTTAAGGCACATGGATCAAGAGTGGGATTTGTCCATCCATATGACAGATAGATATACTCTGGGCCCTCTCGGTGAAATGTCATCCAATTAGCTTGCAAGCATGTGACTGGCTCACAAGGGATCACATATCACGGGAAGGATAAAATAGTACTTATCAGGTAACGAGGTTGAACTAGGTATGCAGAGATACCGACGATCAAACCTCGGATAAGTAAACTACCACGAGACAAAAGGAAATTGGTATCGTATATAAGTGGTTCAATCGATCACAAAGTAATCGTAGAAATATGTGGGAGCTATATGAATTTCCAGATTCCTCTATTGGTTATTGATCGGAGAAGTGTCTCGGTCATGTCCACATAATTCACGAACCGTAGGGAGACACACTTAAGGATTCAATGTTGTTTAGTAGATATGGAATGTAGGTAGGGATATCGAATGTTGTTCGGAGTCTCGGATGGGATCCGGGATATCACAAGGAGATCCGGAATGGTCCGGAGAATAAGATTCATATAAGGAAAGTCCGATTCCGGAGTTCAGGAATGATTTCGATGGTTTCATCGGAGAGGTTCTAGAAGGGTCTAGAAGGTTCACCGGACCGGAAGGGGAATGGTCCATGAATGTGTCATGGGTAAGTGGAATAATTGGATCATATCCTAGGTCACTTGGTTTTGGCATTTGCGAGAGAGAATTAATGCTCTAAATTGAAAGTCAAAAGGAAGGTTTGAAAAGTCAAACTGGAACAATAGTTTCCTAGTGGAAGAAGGAAAGAGTCCTTCCTTCTATCCAACTTGGGTTTGGGTTTGGATTCAAACTCTCCCCTCCCAAGGCTGACCTCATCTCATAAATAGAAGGGGAGGGCTGCCCCAAACACACAAGAGCCAGCCCTCCCCACCACGTGCGCCGACACCGCCTAGCCGCCGCCTCCTCGTGCCGCCGTCGGCTCGTCGCCGTCGGCCTAGCCGCCGCCGACACATCCTCCTCCTCTTCGGCCTTCTAAACCTAGATTGACGGAAACCCTAGATCCACCATAACTCGCACCGGCTTAGGCGAAGCCCTGCGGAATCTTCCCTCTACTTCCCACACCACGCCGTCGTGCTGCCGGAATCACGAGGGGAGAACTACAACCTCTGCTGCCTGCTAGAACAAGGTAGAGGAAGGTCTTTATCGAGTACCGAACGTGTGATCGACCGCGGAAGCGCTGCCGGAACACAACGCCAGAAGGATCGTCTACGCGATCTTGAGATCGGCAAGTGTACGACTACATCACCCACGAGAATGCTCTTGTTAACCGCATTAGAATCTTCGAGGGTGAGTACTCTAATCGACTCGTTGCTACAATCTAGTAGATAGATCTTAGCTTGTTTATGTGCATGCGGTAGAATTGTTTTGTTTTCCATGCTACGAACTCCTACAACAAGCTCTACTACGACAAGCGCAACTCGGCTCCGATGATGGAGGGGCGAGGACGGCGGCGCGCCTAACGACTCGTGCTAGTGTCCGGTGTCGTTGCTAGGTGGTCCAATGACCTATTTGTAATTTTTATTACTTTTAAGGCTCTTTTTACTACCATTAATGATTATTACACTACTTGGAAACTACCTACAGGTAGAAAGAGTTTCCGAGGCTCATATAAAAGGACATGCTCCATAGAATTAATTATGTGGCGTACATAGACACAAGCCCTACAAACATATGGCAATTCTATGGCGAACGAAACCCATATGCGCCACATAAATGTGTATCTCTATGGCCCATATTTTTCTGTGCCCCATAGAAATATGATGGGACCCACAACCAACTATTGGTGGATGAAATTTTGTGGCGCATATGTTTATACGCTCCATAGAAATTCGAAAATAGATCTCACCCCCCGTCTGGACCGACTTTTAAGTTTTGTAGAAAATAAATGAAAATAATAAAAACTTCAAAAAATAATTTCTTTGAGATGTAGCAATATTTTGGAGTATAGTTGTAGAGGAAATTGAAAAAAAATGAATTTCGATGTATTTTGCAAAAAAAGGCCAAGGCACGGTAAAACGGCCATAACTTTTGCATATGATGTCGGAAAAAAATGTTTAACCTATAAAAACGATCATCTCAAAATCTCCCATCTAAATTAAACGACTAAAGGTAGTTATGAATTTTACAGAATCCCAAAATTCAAAAAGAGTAAAAAGTTATTTCGAAAAGAAGATTTTTTTCCTACAAAATAAAGGGGGGAGACAATGTTGTGAAATATGCGCTACAAATTGGGCGGGATTCGAATTTTGAATCCCGCCGGTGCTCCTTCTCCCTCTATTTTCTCCTCCTCCTCTCCTCCACACTTCAACTCCCTCCACTTCTCCTCTCCATCTCCTCGCCTTCTCCTCATCTCCTCCCCTCATCCCTGTTTTTTGGTCCTTAAATGCTAATGGAGTTTTTTCTACCAAATATGTCTATGTGTGGCTTGAAAGGAACCTTGCTGGATCTAATAACAAATGGATCCGGAAAGCTAAAATCCCCCCTTAAAATTAAGATTTTCATGTGGTAGTTATGCCAGGATGCTCTCCTTACCAGATAGAATATGAGGAAACGAAAGTGGCTTGGCTCACCTCTTTATTCGTTCTATGATCAGGTGGAAACAAATGATCACCTCTTCTTTACCCGCTCTATTGCTAAAGTTGTTTGGGGGTTTCTGGGGGATACCATGGGAACTAGTTTTGTTCCTAACAATTTCTGGTAGTCTATGGCCTGGCTTCACTCCTTCCTCCCTCATTAGGAATTTTTTTGTGATGTTCTGATTGCTTCTGTTTGTTGGGCCATTTGGCTTACTCGCAACAAAGTGACTTTTGAGCAGCATAAGCTTCACTCACCAGGGTAAATTAACTTCGCCTTTGTTTCTTTGCTTCTCTATTCGGCAGGTCTACAAAAGGAAGGAGATAATAATGCTCTGACGCAAGGTGCGAACCGGCTGAGGCATGCTACAGTAGGGATCTACTAGAAGCCTGGACCTAGAGTTTAGCCCCTCCTAATGATTACTGGACCTTGACTTCGAGTGGTGGTTTATTGTTGTTCAGTATTCTAGATATTTGCTCTAGTTTTGTCCTGGAATTATACCACGTTTGTGGTTGGTCTGTAGTAGTGAACCCGTATGATTGTGGTATCAGGTTCTTGACCGACAATGGCATTCGATGGTGAATGTCTACAACAGGTTTCCTGATACTGCACCAACTCGCTTTATCCCAACCCCTTTCTTCAGACTGTAATAAGCTCCAAAAAGACCTCTGTTATTTCCGTTTTATATGAAATAGAAAGTGGTGAAACCCCGGTTGGAAAAAAAATATTGACAGCCTTGCTAGGATCATGTTCATAAACTAAATTTTGCATACCTACCTGGACAAAGGATATTGTTCCCCATTCTGTTTGGAGTTCAATTATCAATATGTAGATGACGATCACAAACCAATTTGTACACTAGTGTCGGGCGCCTTGGAGGTGGTCGATCCATGCATTGCAAATGTATACAGTATTAAATTTTTCCTACGTAGGTCCTTTTGGTACTAGTGTATTCGAGGTGGGTATTAGAGGGGGATAATCTTCACCAAATCCTAGATCCCCACCTATTGCTAAAACATGTTTGTTTGTAGAATATTGGACTAGTTTAATCCATGTTTGTCCCCACTTTTTCTAAGCATACGCTATCCATAACTAATGAATTGGTGGGGATTGAGGTTTTGTACCGATTAGAAGAGTTCTCTTAAAAATTATCCCGGCTAATCCTTAAAAAACACTCGTAGCTAGCAAATTTTCCCTTTCCAAAACCTGACCCAGCTGCGTTTCTAACAAATAGCTGACTGCATAAAATGCAGTTCACTCATCATTGATGATTCGGACCTGATTTGCACAAAACTGCGCATTGTCCCGTACTCCCATTAAATTGCTAGGCAGAGCTTGAGGCAGCGCTCATGTTCGCTAGAACCCTACAGCTACAACGACCCCTCCTTGACCGCACCCAGAGGGATCAGGCATTCAGGCTGGCCCCGGCTCTCGCCACTGTTCACTTGTGAGCAGATCCGTTCCTGTGGCCATGTAATCGCAACACTGTGATACCGGTAGCCGTATCGCTGGACTGTAGGCGCTCGCCTCCGCTCGTCGTGGCACTGCTCGATCGCCGCCGGCCGGGCTCCGACCGGCGAGCTCACACGCGCGGCCGGCCAAGCCATGCACGCACGCACGCCCGCCGCAGCTTTAACCTGGCTTTAGCCCATTTCGACGTAGCACTAACGCAGGTGAGGCCGAGTATGCTATTGCTCGGGCTCCGCACGGCGCGCCCTCCTATAACGGATACCTACTCCCTGCCGGAAAGTATCCCGTTGGATCGGAAGACACAGTGTGTACAGTGTACGTACGTAGGTACAGATGACTGTACGCGCGCCATCACTGCGCAGTCACTTTCATCACCGATCGCTCTCCTCTCCTCTCGCGGTAGTAGTTGTAATATGAGTTGGTGATGATGATCGATCCATCACAGTCACAGTGGCTGCAGCAAAGTCCCCCCCCCCCGGCCACACCCACTTTGCCCAGCGGCTAGCTGCCGCGCGCGCCTGAACGCGTATCATGCAGGCATGCATGGTCCAAAGACGAGGCCGCCGGTTGTTGAGATCCGAGCTCTCTCTCGAAATGGCCGCCTGATGACCATTCGAGCGAGGAGGAACGCCTTTCGTTGCGTGTTATTTAACGCCAGGATCGGTCGGTGACCACTCGCGGCAGCATGCGGTTAGCTAGCTCTATGTGCAGCAGGCGCATAGAATATTGGAGGGAGGATCGGACGTAGATGTGGTGTAGTACTGCCTGCCTGTATGGACACGTATGCGAGTCCAAAACAATGGCGCCGATGGCGATGTGAGTGGAGCGAGTGGTGACTGGTCGGGACTCGGGAGGACGCAGGTCCTGGGATGGTTGACAGTTCGACAGTCCCGCGATGGAGACGTGCTGCAGCTGCAAAAGTCGGTGCCTCGACCCAGTTCGCCGTGCCTGTGTATATTGGTAAATGTAGTTTCTTTAGTACAAGGGTGGTTCTGCCGCATCCGACAGACCACAAGGAAATACTCTTGACAATGTTCCCATATTTTTTTTCCAACGAGGGATAAGCACTCGGCCTCTATATCAACTGATACGGAAGTTCTCTAAAAAAAAAAACTGATACGGAAGTTCGTCCACCAAAATATTTCAAATCAAATATTGAAGGGGGTGGATACAAATACCAATCAGGTAAAGGTAACAAATAATAATAATATTTTTATATGACAATAGACATTTCTCAATCTTCTCAATCTGTTAGTATGCCGCCAGCTAGTCTAGATGTAGATATCATATGGAAGCGCCAGCAAAAGTCGGTGCCTCGACCCAGTTTTCTGCCGCCAACATGACTTGCGCGTGTCTCCATCACGGCCGTTCGCCGTGCCCGTGTATATTGGTAAAGAGGCTCCATTGGTAAATGTAGTTTCTTTAGTACTTTCTTCATCCTAAGGCTTAAGAAATATAACTTTTTTAAAAAGTCAAGTCATGTAAAGTTTAACAAAACTTAAAAAAAACTATTATATTATATAGATATCATATAAAAATATGTTTCATAATGTATGAAAGAGTATGGATTATTTATTGTAAATATTAATATTTTTCTCTAGGTCAAACTTTAATTGGTTTGACTTTTAAAAAAAGTTATATGCCTTATGTCTTGGGAAGGAGGCATAGTTTTAAAAACCGAACCGGTTCACTGGTTAAACCGGAAAAAACCCGGAACCAGAGGCCTCATCGGCTTTTTAAGCGCACTGGACCGTCCAGCTAACGAACCAGAAAAAACCAGACAAAAACCGATTAAACCAGCGGTTTAGTGGAAAACCAGTCAGTGGTCCTACCAGTAAAAAACTATCCACGGAAGAAAATAGGGTAATATGGCGTTGCGAAGGGGATTTGATCCCAAGACCTTTTAGCTCACACTAAAAAATACTTCAATGGGCTAGCCGACTAGGTCAATTAGTGTTTGTATCAAAGTATTTCATGTATACTCTAAATATCTTTCTATTTTCTAACATATTAGAACTTTCTTATCCATATTATTTTCCTTAATAAACCAGCACCGAACCGGTTTGAACCAGCGGTTCAACCAGTGAACCGTGAACCGAAGACCTCACCTGTTCAATCGTCGGTCCGATTTTTTAAACTATGGACGGAGGTAGTACAAGGGTGGTTTTGCCGCATCCGACAGAGCACAAGGAAATACTCGTGACAAATGTTCCTATTTTTTTTCCAACGAGGGATAAGCACTCGGCCTCTATATCAACTGATACGAGGAAGTTCGTCCAGCAAAATATTTCAAATCAAATATTGGAGAGGATCGACACAAATACCAATCAGGTAAAGGTAGCAAAAAATAACAATATTCATACGATAATAGACATCTAGTATGCCACCAGCTAGCCTGGATATAGATATCATATAGAAGCGCCAGCAAATGGTTGCATCCAGTAATCATAGTCTTTTGCCCGATCTCTAGGAACAGTAAAGACCAAAGATGAATCCAATGCGACACCAAACGAATAACCTGCAAAACAAAACAGAGACTTGATGTCCCTCCTAACCAAACAAACTCTCACAGACTAGTACAAGGTACCATTGCAATTTAAAAAGAAACTTATGAAAGAAATCATCTGTTAATTGGCATGTTACCTTTCTAAAATGAAGAATCTGTCGGTTTTGCTTGTACCTAAGCTAGAGCTTTATTATTAAGATATTTATTATCTAGCAACTCTTGCCACACCATTTATTTTATTAGTAGTTTAAATAGTCATTTGTTAAGCAAACATTTATTCTTTATCCCTAATATGTGAATGCCAAGGCCCTCTCGGTGTTTCCGGTGGCAAATGATAATTCATTTTGTTAATCATTATTTCTTCTTATTCCCATAATTTTGCTAGAAGAAACGCGAGCTATAGAAGCTAACATTTTTCTTTGCCCTTTGGGTATTTTGAAAAAAGACAACATGAACATCAGCAAGCCTGTCAGAACAGAATTAATCGGGAACAGTATGTCTCTGTATCAGAGTAACTTGATCTGTCAGCATACAAGCTTCCCATTTCACTCTTAATTTCTAAGATTTCTAGGATAGACAGGTACTCTAAGGTATCTAAAAGATAAAGCAAAAAATTCATATCCCAAAAATTTCTTATATTGTTGTTCCTCTTCACTTGCTTTCCTAAAGCAAAAAATATTTCATTTGTGAAAGTTAATCTTTAGCCAAGATTGTAGGGGTTCGTAGCATGGAAAACAAAAATTTTCTATCGCATACAAACAAACAAGCCAAGATCTATCTACTAGATTGTAGCAACGAGTCGATGGAGGAACTCACCCTCGAAGATTCCAAAGTGGTTAACGAGAGCGGATTCTCGTGGGTGATGTAGTCGTACTCTTCCCGATCTCAAGATCGTGTGAGCGATCCTTCCAGTATGCGTTAAAGCGCTTCATGATCGGTCACACGTTCGACTGACGAAGACCTTCCTCTCCTTGTTCCAGCAGGCATGGAGGTTGTAGCACTCTCCTCGCGATTCCGGCAAGACAACGTGGTACCAGGAGTAGAGGAGATCCCCAGGCTTCGCCTTAAGCTTGCGAGTATGGTGGAGCTTATGAGAGAGAGGATTAGTGGCCTAGTAATTAGACACACCAATTAGAGGGCTCTAAACCAATTAGAAGGCTCTAAACTGTTGGCTAAAGCAATTAGAAGCTATAAACCAAAACAGCTCTAAACCGGAGATCTAGAGTAGAAAGTAAAGCGTCTATGGGAGGAGCCCCCCTCCTTTTATGGGAGGGAGGTCCTGGCCAGGGAGGAGGAGTCCCTCCCAAGTCGGCCTTGGGCTGGGCGCCCGGCCTGGAGTCCTACTCCTCCTCCGGTTGGTTCCAACTCCTCTTGCTTGTTTCCCACAGTTTCTTGTTTTGGCGTTTGACTTTCAAACTGGACATTTGACTTTTCATTTTAGGATTCAATTTAATCCTTTATTTGGGACAAAGAACACTTAGTACATGATGCAATCATTCAATGAGCAATGACACATTCATGTACCCTTCCCCGGAGTCTTGGACAATCCGGAACCTTCTAGAACATTCCCGATGAAAACAGGAATCATTCCCGAACTCCGGCAGGACTTTCCTTATATGAATCTTATTCTCCGGACCATTCCGGATCACCTCGTAATATCCGGATCCCATCCGAGACTCGAACAACATTCGGTCTCTTTCTCATAATACCATAACTACTCAAACAACGTCGAATCCTTAAGTGTGTCTCCCTACGGTTCGTGAATTATGCGGACATGATCGAGACACTTCTCCGAACAATAACCAATAGAGGAATCTGAAATTCATATGGCTCCCACATATTTCTCGATTACTTTGCGATCGAATGAACCACTTACATACGATACCAATTTCCCTTTGTCTCACGATAGTTTACTTATCCGAGGTTATGATCGTCGGTATCTCCGCATACCTAGTTCAACCTCGTTCGATAAGTACTCTTTCTCGTTCCGTGATATGTGATCCCTTGTGACCAAGTCACATGCTTGCAAGCTAATTGGATGACATTCCACCGAGAGGGCCCAGAGTATATCTATCCGTCATATGGATGGACAAATCCCACTCTTGATCCATGTGTTTCAACCAATACTTTCCGAACACTCGATGCCACTTTGATAACCACCCTGGTACGGTGTGGTGTTTGATGACATCAAAGCATCCATCCGGTAACGGTGATATGCATGATCTCATGGTCGAAGGAATTAGGTTACTATGTATCAGAAAGCATATAGCAATTGAACTATTGAAATGACTTGATCTTTATGCTACGCTTATCTATAGGAGTATGTCCATCACATCATTCTCCTAATGATATGATCCTGTTGTTAATAACATCTCTATGTTCATGATCGAAACCATGATCATATATTAACCAACAAGCTAGTTTAACAAGAGGCTATACTAGGGACTCTTATTTTAGTTTACAAATCACACAAGTATTAATGTTTCGGTTAATACAATTATAGCATGGTATGTAAACATTTATCATAAGTGTGAAGATATGATAATAACCACTTTATTATTGCCTCTTGGGCATATCTCCAACATCCCACTTGCACTAGAGTCAATAATCTAGTTTCATACCTTTGTGTATATAACACCTATGGCTTTCCGGTGTTGTATGTACACGATTGCTAGTGGTCAACTGATCTCCGGATCTGACACTTCCAGGTCCGTGTGTAATTGCATGTCTTTGCGTCTCTACGCATCACTCATTCTCTAATGAGATGGCTTTGTATAAATTTGGTCTTTCGGTGTGACCTTTAGCTCTTTGGGGTTAAAACATGTTGATAATATTGTCGCACAATATATCTTCATAGTATTATCCTTGTGAACTACACCTAGTTTGATAACAAACTACTTGACACAAATGCCCTCTTTTGCTGCTAAAATAGCAGTTATATACTTGGCCTTTTGTTGTAGTATCTGTCACAATGTCTTAACTTTGGAACTCATCCAAATCCATTATGGAACTCACCTTCCATTATATTGTGCCACCCTTAGTTTAGATTGAGATAAACTTAATTTGTACTTTGTGACAAAGCTAGTATCAATGTAGTACTTTTACAATGAACTAACCATCTATTTGTCACTTCTACAAATATTATACTCTTAGTTCTTCCAAAAGATCATAAGAATATCCTTACTATTGTCCAATGATCATCTTATGAATCATTCTGGTATATGCTCACAACATTTAGAGCATAGGACATATCTGGATTTGTACATATCACAGTATGATTGATATAAATACTCTTTGTGATTTCATACATCAAGTATCAATCTATACTTGATTATTTGTTTCACTTTACCAAATGTCAATACACTTGAATATATCATCAATATTGAATTTATTCAATCCTTTCTGTGCGACAAGAACCTCTCTTGTAGTTTCTATATTGAACTCATTCAATATCTTGTCTATGTACTTCTGGCATAACCTATATTAGCGTCTATTGATGCTAAATATTTGGGTTTTGCCTAAGTCTTTCATCGGGATGAAATTCTTAATATGTGTTAATAAAAGATACATTATTTCCAATCAACAATATGTCTTCCACATAATGTATTAGAGACATGTCTTAGCGCTCCCACTTAATTTCTTGCAAACGCAAGCATCTTCATTGTCTCTGATGAAATTAAACTCTTTTAACAGTTTCATCATAGTGAAGATTCCAACTCCGCGATGCTCACTTCAACCATTGAAGTTTGCATATGCTTTTAGCATCCTTTGAATTAACAAAACCCTATGGACCGTGTTATGCACATGTCCTAGGTAACGATTCTATTAGAAGAACTTGTTTTGTTTATTCAACTACCATATAACAAATTATATGTAGTGGTTGCTACATTAATCCGTCTAGACTAAATATCACTATGAAAGATCAGATCTTGTCATAGTCAACCTTTGAACATTGTTGTGAACTCTTTCCCAACATGTCGACTATTTCATAGATGTGAAAACATCCATGTCTATTTCTTTATAAATCCAAATACGACTGTAAGGTATTGTACCTTCCCAGAGGGTCTTTCAAGTTCAAATCTTGATCTCTCGTGTATGGAACTATCACGGATTTTATGGCTTCAAGCCATTTGACGGAGTCAGGGCCCATCATCGCTTCTTTGCATGTAGTCGGTTCATTATTCTCAAATAATGGTTCAACCCTCAAATCTTGGTATTTGATTGTTTATCCGACCTACTTGTTTCAATAGGAACTTAGATCTCCGTGACCACAACCTTTTGAGGCACGTGAGCCATGAGCATTGTTGCTGCCTCCGGAACACTTTTCGGTGCTGCGCAACTCTGCACATATAGCTAAGGTTCTTTTAACCTTATCAAAGTTCTATTGTCCTCCCACTTAACTTTTCACGAAAAATTCCTTCTCAAAGAAACTTGACGTTTTAAGTGACAAACACTTTTGTCTATGGTGTTATGGAGGAATACTTAACAGTTATTCGAAATAACATACAAAGACAGGTTTATCCGACTTTGGTTGCAAAACATCTTTCTTATGCATAGCATACCAATGTTTAAGAAAGGACAACTTGGGTTTTATCCCAAACCATAACCTTATATGGTGTCATTTCAACGGATTATGATGGAGCTCTTTTCAGTGGAAAAACGGTAATCTCTAAAGCTTTTAATCTTTAAAATATAATGGCAGTTTTATAAATTATACCTTTGATCTTACCATGTCAAACAAGGTTTAATTACATATCTCGAACGCTCCATACTCTTATGGTGTTTCGGGAAAATGCAAATCCATGTAACGATTCCTTAAATCTTAGGTATTATGCTAAACTCTGTAACTCAAATATCTTCCTTTATGATCTTTATCATAAACTGTTTATATTCTTGTTACAATGATTTTGCACTTCATCTTGAAAGTCTTTTGAACTCTTCAAATATTTCACACTTCATCCTTATTAAGTAAATATTCATATATTCACTCAAATTTTCGGAGAAAGCATATGAAGTTGAAATCCATCGCTCTTGACTACACATAATGGATTTCATACAACAATATGTACTAGTTCCAATAAGCTAGTCATTCATTCCCTTCGCCTATGAGCGAAGTTTTAATTATCTCTAGGAAAGTTTCTGGCGTCATTTGATCAAAATCAAATAGACTCCAAAATTCCATCCATATGGAGTTTCTTCATGTTTTCTTTCCAATATAATTTAAACGGCGATGTCACTTCCTAAGTGATCTTTCAATCAATTTGTCTTTCGACATTTTTAGCACTAGTTTTATGGATGTGATTCCTCCAACGAGATTTGCGAATCATCCATCTTTTATGGATTACGGCAATTATTTGAACAACCCTTTTGTTCTCATAATACCGATAAAACATATCTTTGAAGGCAAGCTTGATGTTTAACGAGCAACACAATAACCCTTTATTTTGTTCTCGATGAACATCATCACATATTCTTTTGCTAGTTACTTAGGCCATTGTAGTTCATGAATTGTGTTGTTTCGTATGACGATTCACACCAACAAATTCAGTATCAAATACTTAAGAACCACATTGTTTAACAAGCAAAGAATACAGCCATAACACGTATATCATCTATATACTTAAACCGAACAATTCTAGTCTTTTCTTTTACGCCATATACTTATGAGATTCTCTTTCAAGATTTCCTTTTACATTTGAAAGAGTCTATCAACATCAATAGTGGAGTCATACATATGACACATAGTCCAAAGCGTGTATAGTTAAATACCAATGTCTTTGGACTTACACTTTGAAGTAGATCACCATCATCAAATGTTTGGTGTTCTTTCAAATTCCTTTCTTTAGTAATCTCTTGGTGTAGTAAACATTTTACCTACATCAAATATTCATCCTTATCATGGAATCGTCCATGATCAAGCTACCTTTAGCTTATAACGATGAATTACGAGTATAATGTTGCTCTCCAAAACCTTTTGGAGGATTAGGACAACAAGTGTCCACAACCTTTCGCAAATTCTCATCAAATATGAGAACATGACTTTAGCCATATTATACTCTATCATGTTGCAACCAAAACTTTGTTTCAGATATCACAATATCTTCCACACATGATGGTTTCTGAAACAATTCTTTCAGATCCTAGATAACCTTGATATTAAGACAATTCTTTGAATATCAAGAATCATGGAGACAAACATGATACTTATACACTAACACTTGGAATTGTCACTCTTGTTTTTAATACCAATTATTAAACTTCATGGAGTAACCGGAACTTACTGAAAGTTTGCAATAGGACTTTTAAACTTTATATTAACACTTCAAAACAATACGATACCAGTTCGTAAAGTAAATTAACCAGAATTATATAGTTCTATCATCTCAATTATAACTAAGCGTACGGTGGTAAACGGATGCCAATGACTACAACAACTATGCAAATTCACTTTGATTTAGTTTATGATAAATTGAGTTCTAATTAATAATCAAATTAATCTAGGTGAACTCCCACTCAAAACAATATCCCTCACATTGTTTTAGTGATCACACGAACCAAATCCACCACATCAAAACCGATCATCACGAGAGTTGATATAGCTTCAATGGCGAACAATCGACATGTTCATCATATCTACTATATGACTCATGCTCTACCTTTCGGTAATCCGTGTTCCTGAGGCCATGCGTACATGCTAGGCTCGTCAAGATCAAACCTTAGTTTCGCATGAGCAAATCTGGCTTGCTCACGTTGTATACACTTGCGAATCTAGCACCCGATCATCACGTGGTGTTTCGAAACAACAAGCTTTAGCAACGGTGCTAACTAAGGGTGAACACTTTATGACTTGAAATTCATGTGCATGAGGGATCATCTTATAATGCTACCGTCGTCTACTAAGCAATACAAGATGCATAAAGGATTAACATCACATGCAATTCATAATATGTGATATGATATGGCCTTTCTTCTTTGTGCTTCCGATCTCCATCTTCAAGCACGAACATGATCTCCATCATCACCGGCATTGCATCAAGGTCAATGACGCTACTCCATGGTTGTCGTCCACCGGCTTCAACTATTACAACTACTTTGAATAGACACGCGGGTCTTAACATAAATTAAAGACAACCATATGGCTCCTGCCGGTTGCCGACTTACAATAAGGAACATTGCATACATCATATATAATCACAATCATGGCCATATCACATCACTGCACACCCCTGCAAAACAAAGTTAGACGCCTCTACTTTCTTTGCATTTTTTACGTGGTTTGGGGCTTTCAATAAGTGTCGTTCTAACTTACGAACAAGAACCACAACATTGATACTAGCATTGTTGATCGCCCGTTGTAAATTGGATCTTAACTATGCTAGGAGAAACATGCACCATAAAGCCACTTATGCAATACAAGTTACATGTCAAGCGTGGAGCAAGTCTCATGAACGATGTCATGTAAGGTTAGCCGCCGCTTCATCCCAACATACCGCAAGATGCAAAGTACACAAAAGCAATCTACAATAAAAGCATCAACGCCCAATGACCATTGTGTTCTACTCTGTGAGATCTACATATAGACACGGCTCTGATACCCTTGTAGGGGTTCGTAGCATGGAAAACAAAAATTTTCTATCGCATACAAACAAACAAGCCAAGATCTATCTACTAGATTGTAGCAACGAGTCGATGGAGGAACTCACCCTCGAAGATTCCAAAGTGGTTAACGAGAGCGGATTCTCGTGGGTGATGTAGTCGTACTCTTCCGATCTCAAGATCGTGTAGACGATCCTTCGGCGCCACGTTAAACAGCGCTTCATGATCGGTCACACGTTCGGTACGAAGACCTTCCTCTCCCTTGTTCCAAGAGGCGGAGGTTGTAGCACTCTCCTCGCGATTCCGGACTGTGGCGTGCAGGAAGTAGAGGGAGATCATGAGGCTTCGCCTTAAGCCGGTGCGAGTATGGTGGAGCTTATGCGAGAGAGGATTAGTGGCCTAGTAATTATACACACCAATTAGAGGGCTCTAAACCAATTAGAAGGCTCTAAACTGTTGGCTAAAGCAATTAGAAGCAATAAACCAAAACAGCTCTAAACCGGAGATCTAGAGTAGAAAGTAAAGCGTCTATGGGAGGAGCCCTGCCTCCTTTTATGGGAGGGAGGTCCTGGCCTTGAGGAGGAGGAGTCCCTCCCAAGTCGGCCTTGGGCTGGGCGCGCCCGAGGAGTCCTACTCCTCCTCCGGTTGGTTCCAACTCCTCTTGCTTGTTTCCCACAGTTTCTTGTTTTGGCGGTTTGACTTTCAAATGGACATTTGACTTTTCTGTTTTAGGATTCAATTTAATCCTTTATTTGGGACAGCAAGAACACTTAGTACATGATGCAATCATTCAATGAGCAATGACACATTCATGTACCCTTCCCCGAGTCTTGGACAATCCGAACCTTCTAGAACATTCCGATGAAAACACGGAATCATTCCCGAACTCAAAGCGGGACTTTCCTTATATGAATCTTATTCTCCGGACCATTCCGGATCACCTCGTAATATCCGGATCCCATCCGAGACTCGAACAACATTCGGTCTCTTTCTCATAATACCATAACTACTCAAACAACGTCGAATCCTTAAGTGTGTCTCCCTACGGTTCGTGAATTATGCGGACATGATCGAGACACTTCTCGAACAATAACCAATAGAGGAATCTGGAAATTCATATGGCTCCCACATATTTCTACGATTACTTTGCGATCGAATGAACCACTTACATACGATACCAATTTCCCTTTGTCTCACGATAGTTTACTTATCCGAGGTTATGATCGCGGTATCTCGCATACCTAGTTCAACCTCGTTCGATAAGTACTCTTTTCTCGTTCCGTGATATGTGATCCCTTGTGACCAAGTCACATGCTTGCAAGCTAATTGGATGACATTCCACCGAGAGGGCTCGAGTATATCTATCCGTCATATGGATGGACAAATCCCACTCTTGATCCATGTGTTTCAACCAATACTTTCCAACACTCAATGCCACTTTTATAACCACCTGTTACGGTGTGGTGTTTGATGACATCAAAGCATCCATCCGGTAAAGGTGATATGCATGATCCCATGGTCGAAGGAATTAGGTTACTATGTATCAGAAAGCATATAGCAATTGAACTATTGAAATGACTTGATCTTTATGCTACGCTTATCTATAGGAGTATGTCCATCACATCATTCTCCTAATGATATGATCCTGTTGTTAATAACATCTCTATGTTCATGATCAGGAAACCATGATCATATATTAACCAACAAGCTAGTTTAACAAGAGGCTATACTAGGGACTCTTATTTTAGTTTACAAATCACACAAGTATTAATGTTTCCGGTTAATACAATTATAGCATGGTATGTAAACATTTATCATAAGTGTGAAGATATGATAATAACCACTTTATTATTGCCTCTTGGGCATATCTCCAACAAAGATAGTTGTTGAAATAGCCATAAGATTAGTTTCATGTTCACATACTTCTGAAGATCATGTTTATTGAAAAGAAGAGTTAATAGAATTTTGGTACCACATTGGTGGAAAAATTTATAGTTTAGTACTATATTGTGTTCTGATAACCAAAATCTACCACTTTAGCGTATGTTTTTTGCAATTCGCGCAAATGAATGTATGATTGCTAATTGACACCAAAACTGACATGTGGGACCCATTTGCGAGTGCTGATGTGACAAAAAATGTTTTATTTATTGAGTCGGGTTGGGTCCCACCTGTAAATATCTAAAAAATAATGGGTCCCACATGCCAAAATAATTTAAAAAAATCAAAATATCTATAAAAATAAAAAAAGTAAGACACAACCTCGCCTTCCCCGTTGTCGGCAGCCATCCCCTCCCCACTAGCAAGACCACCGTCGACGCCCGCGCCTCCCCACTAGTTAGACCACCACCGACGCTCGCCCCTGATCCCCACGCTCCTGGCCTAGATGACCGAGTCGCCATGACTATATCTGAGTGCTTCTACCTTGACATTGCGTGTCGCCGCCCATATCCTCTGTTACAATTGCGACAAGAAGATAATGAAGAACGAAAACGAAGAACACAGTAAGGGGACACAGATTTAACATGGAAAAACCTCTCCAACAAAGAGAGGAAAAAACCACGGACGCCGGCCAGCGAAACTTCACTATATCGAGGAGTGTTTACAAACGCTGGGGATTTCACAGATGCAACTCATCCCAACCGGCAGCTTACAAGGGGTCTATATATCAGTGGAAACCTAGATCTTCAACGATCCGTACCGTACACTCGTTCCACTCGTCGGAAGTTTCGCAACTTACAAGGGGTTTATATATCGGCCCAAGCCTCCGGCGACGGGTCTCTCTCCACTCGTCAGAAGTTGGCCAATACTTTGTAGAATTTGGATCAACATATAACATCCTCTATGCCACCGCCTGCAGAACTCTCGCCATGGCCCGCGAATTTCACCACCGAAGTTTTTCCGGTTGTAGCAAGGCAAAGCTCTTCCGGCCACGGGCGTGAAGATCTCCAGTTGGGTGGTGCGGCGCGTGTGAAGCTAGGAGGCCATTGGTGGCGCGTGGGTAGAGCTGGGGCGGCACGCGGGTGGAGCTGGGGCGGCGTCGCGCGGTGGAGCTGGGGGAGGCACGGTGGCACACGGGGAAGAAACCAACTTCCCACCTACCGTTTAATTATTTTTGTTATATTGATTTTTTTATTAGGTCAGACAAGTGGGGCCTAGTACAATTTAGAAAATTGGAACCCACCTGCCATTTCTGGCATGCCACATCATCATGATATCTGGGCCCATAGCGAGTTCCGGTGTCAATTAGCTATCACACGGTCATTTGCGCAAATTGCAAAAATTATGCGCTAGAGTGGTAGATTTTGGTCATCAAAACACAAAGTGGTACTAAACCATAAATTTTGCCACCAGAGTGGTACCAAAATGCTATTAACTCTAAAAAGAATCATATCATCCGTATATTGCAAATAGAAGTACGCCCATAAGCAAGATGAAAGATAAGTCGCACTTGCCCATCCTCGTTTGCTCTTTTAATTAGGATAGTTAACATATCTATAACAATATTGAAAAATAGAAGGTAAAGGATCCCCTTGTCTCGGGCCTTTTCTAACTTGAATATCATTGCCAATATCGTAACTAACCCTTATTTCTACACTACATTCTAGCCCAAAATCTTTATTAAAATATTTCCATTGTTGCGAAGTATAGATGTCCATTAGCTGTCTAGGACAAGCGAATCTTCTTGATCAAACCTCTCCAAGGGCACGAGAGCCCCTCGTGTGAAACGGGATATAGGAGTACTTAGTGATGATGATGGTTGGTTATACCTGTGTTTTCTTTAAGAAATGGGCGCATTTATTAATATAATGTTTAAAATTTACACCCGACCTCTGCATACATAAGTTGCACACAGCCACACGAACGATAGAACAAGGGAATAAAAAGGAAGACAAGCATTACAAAAAAAGGACTATCAAAATAATTGTCTACAACTATGGTAGATCAATCCTCAAATCACGCGGTCATCCATGTCAGGAGAAAATATCACTCGCCGTGTCCTCCAATTGCGTATATCCCACCACAAATAAGTCGCGAAACTCCATGTATTGGAGAAGAGTACATGATCGGAGGATAGCCGTGGCTCGATAAATAACCTGTAGAGGAAAAGACACAATATTTTTAAAAATCTTGTCATTTCTATAAAGCCATAGCGACTATATAATGACAAGCGCTTTCACCCTAAATAAAGTTCTGTACTTATCATCAATTCCATACAGCCAATTATCAAAAACATTGGTTACTGAACGTGGAGGAGATAAACTAGAAGCCATTTGGATGAATTACCATATAGAGCGAGCAAATTTGCAATGGAAGAACAAAAGACAAATTGTCTCATCGTGATAACGAAAAACGCATTGTGTACTTTCATGCTAATTCCTCTTTGCAATATTATATTTTGTTAGAATTACACCCTTACATAGATACCATGCAAAAATCTTCGTCTTAAGAGGTATTTTCATCTTCCAAATTTTACTATGATCATCGACCCGGATATCAGGTTGAACCAAAGCTCTATATAGTGAACCCACGGAAAATTTACCACTTTCTTGTAATTTCCATTTGAATATGTCAACACAGTTCAACAATTGTATCGTGAATAATCGTAATAGTATATTGTTCCAGGATACCAGTCGAGGACCAATGAGACTTCTTCTGAAAGACACGTTGGGAGGATTTTCTTCCATCACTGTGGAAATTGTGTCATCTTTGTGGCTGACAATCGAATATAGAGCTGGATATTGTTCGCTAAGTGTAGTTTGACCAGGTCACTTATCTTCCCAAAACATAATCTGCGATCCATCCTTAATCTCGAAAGCACCAAAACGAAAGAAATATTTTTTGGAAAACCACTTGAGACATAACTTTGGACCCCACATATTTCTTCCATAACATGGTTTGACATACACCATCTTCCATAAGTAGTTTAAAAAGCCATTTTCCCAGAAGCGCGGTGTTTTTAACTTGCAAATCATGTATGCCCAGTCCACCATACTCCTTCAGGCGGCAAACCACATTCCAGTTGGCCAGTCGATACTTCTTTTTCTCACTATCCCCTTGCCAAAAGAATCTTGAACGGAAATAATCCATTTTATTCTAGACACCTTTTGGTAATTGGAAAAACCAGATCATATACAATACCATATTAGTAAGTACTGAATTTATGAGTACTAGTATTTCACTAAGAGATAACAATTTGCCTTTTCAACTATTCAGACGTTTTTAAGTATTTCCTCAACAAGTTTCCATTCAGCAATTATGAGACGTCGATAATGAATTGGTATTCCCAAATAGTTAATTGGAAATTGCCCCTGACCACAACCGAAAAGTACAGCATATAGGTGGGCCTCGTTTTGGGCCTCGCCAAAACAATACAAATCACTCTTATGGAAGTTAATTTTAAGTCCAGATAACTACTCAAAAGCTGATAATATTAATTTCAAATTTTTAGCCTTTTTCAGATCATGTTCCATAAAAAGGATTGTGTCGTCAGCGTATTGAAGAATAGAGAGACCACCATCAATAAGATGTGGAACTAATCCTTCAATTTGCTCATCAGCCTTTGCTCTCTCAATAAGGATAACCAAAATATCAGTCACTATATTAAATAGTAAAGGCGATAATGGATCCCCTTGTCTCAGTCCTTTCTTGGTCTAGAAGTATTTGCCAGTATCTTCATTTACTTTAATGGCAACACTAACCCCAGACACAAACGAATGAATGAGAGCGCGCCACTCCTCAGAAAAACCTTTCATGCGGAGTGTTTGCTAGAGGAACGACCATTTAACCTTGTCGTATGCCTTCTCAAAATCATTCTTAAACAGTACACCATTTAATTTTTTGAGTGTAGTTCATGGATTGTTTCATGCAAAATTACAACACCATCTAGGATATTTCTTCCTTGCATGAACGCAGTTTGAGATGGGCTAACAACATGGTCAGCAACTGAGTTTATTCTAATCGTGGCAACTTTAGTAAAAATATTAAAGCTAACGTTAAACAAGCAGATTGGGCGATACTGTTGTATACGTTCTGCATTGTTAACCTTAGACAGTAAAATTATATTGCCAAAGTTTAGTCTAAAGAGATCCAACTGACCGACTTGTAAAAATCCAAACAAATGCATCCGGTCCTCCTTGATAACATCCCAGAATTTTTGGTAAAATTCCGTTGGGATGCCATCAGGCCCTGGCGCTTTGTTATTTTCCATTTGGAAAACAGATTTCTTAACTTCTTCCTCGGTATATGAGGCAGTTAGAAAGCTGTTTTTTTCAACAAAAACCTAGGGGATATCAGCCGTGTGGGACTCATCCAGAGACAAATGAATTTTCTGCTTGGGGCCCAAACAAGGATTTATAATAAGCAGTAATATATGACTTCAGCTGCTCCTGTCCCTCAATCATACGTTCATCTTGGATCAGAGAGTGAATAAGTTTCTTCTTATGCTTGCCATTGGCAACATCATGGAAGTACCTTATATTCGCATCTCCTTCCAGAATGAATTTTGCTTTAGAGCGTTGGTAGCATTTGAGTTCCTCTTCACGCATGAGTCGGGATATCTATGCATTCGATTGGCTTTTAAACTCAATTTCTTATGCAGTTAACGACCTAACCTCCACGGAAGCCTCTAAGTTATCAATTATAGAAGTTAGGCGTATTTTTTCGTTTTTTAGGATCCCATCTGTGTGTCTTGCCCAGCCACGAAGGAACTTGCGTAAATCACACATTTTGTTATTCCATCGTAGGATAGGCGTTTGGCCACCAACCGGTTTCTCCCAAATATCCTTAACCATCTCGTAAAAACCATCACAGATCATCCATCCGAGTTCAAATTTAAACTCATTCGTAGACTTTCGTGGCTAGACCTGTGTTGGATGCTAATTTCTATCGGTTGTAAGCTTATCATATTTTAGAACCTTGAGAACGGTCTCGCCAGCTTGATCTGCACCACGCTGATAATTATTGGATGGAAAATGATAATCATCCTCCGGACGATGGCATCGTCAGGGCCAGGTCTCGCATACGTGTCCAACTCCTCCTGCGTGGATGCGTTGTCTGGTGGGCCTAGAACCTTATCTTTTGACATGTCGTTATCCTCCTTTTTCTTCTTCTTAGCTGTGTCGCCGCCGCCTGGACCTGGTGCACAGCCACAGTGCAGGGTTGCTGCCGCCAACACCCCGTAGCCGCGACACCGAGGACCACGCGCATAAGCCGTCCGGGCGCTCAAGTCGTCCGCGCGCCTCCATGCGGCTGCACGGCATCGACCTCGTCGTCGTAAATTCTAGGACTAGGCGACAAAGCTCCAGGCAGCGGGCAGTATAAGAGGAGTTCGAAGATGACACGAGGTCCGCGAAGCTGCTGCAGGAGCGAGGTGTTGCAAGGGGCAGGTTGTGCTGCTGCCGAGGGCTACACCTCTGTGGCCCTCAAGCACCATATTTGGCGTTGCTACTAGCGACTCCGGCGATGCTACCTTGGGCAAGAGGCTTAGCTACATTGGTCGGGCGGCGATGTTACCTCGGTGAGGAGGCCTTGCCAACGGTGGATGTAACGAAGAAGGGAGAGGCGAACAGACAGGATACTAATGGGGTTTATCAGTTATTGTGGGAGAAGAGATGCGGCCGTGGGAGAAAAGAGAGATATGCGGGGAGCGTGAGGGGCGTTGACCAAAAGGACACGTGTTGATCTGGGAATCAGGATGATGGGAAGTGTTTAATTGTCTGAAAACGCTTACCATTGTCCTTACTGGATGCATCATATTACGGCCTCAAATGCTCTCCTATTAGACTAGCCCTAATGAGAGTATCATAGGTGGTATCATGCGCTATATGCATACAAAATGCTTACGTGTCAGTGCAATTAATGATGAGAGAGATACTAATAGTATTATAGGTAGATACGATATGGTATCATATCACGTAAAAATAGAAAACTTAGTGTCAAGAAAATCTTGTACACAAATTTGCATTAAAATTTTACGAAACAATAAATACTATAAATCTATGATACTAATACATAATATCATGCATTGTAGATATAATATCATACACTAGTATCATATGCTAATACTAACATATATTACTCTTCATTAGGACTAATCTTAGTATCAAACTGCATTAATCACGAATCCCTTGTACGGAGTAACCAAGATAGGCAGAGAGGCATGTTCTGCATCATCGGTTCCGGTAAAGATGTTTGCACAGTCCCTAGTAGTACGCTCCAGTAATACTATGATACAGTACGTCTATAGCTCCGTGTCCGTGTCGCTGCAGCTGCAGGGATCGTCGATGCGATCGGAAGTCAGAAGAGAAGATTACAAGGCGGTAAAAACAACACAAATGGCAGGGTCACCCACGGCACCATTTGGCTTTTCTTATTTGACCGGTCTGCCTAGCTTTCCCGAACTCGAGGCACTGACACGGAGGCAGGCAGTCAGCTACTCAGTACACGGGTTCCTAGGTTAATGCAGTGCTGGTCCGAACGGGAATCGTCGTCACGTTCCTCCTGGTCTCTTCGTTAAGATTACCAAGGCGAGGTTAAGGAGTCGATCAAGGAAGCGCTACCGTCCAAGGTAGCAGATGAAGCGATAGGACTTTTTACTCTTGGCCTGTTCCGTTTGGGCGATCTACCGTGATGACTTGATCAAGGTGCTTAATCAACATTCGTGTATTGCATTCTCTAGGTAAGCTAGGCAATGCGTGCGTCAAGTTTCAACTGTCATGTGCTATGAAGTCGACAGATCTCTGCCGGCCGTCCACCAAAGCATCTCGCACGCACAGGCATTCAAATTCGTAGCAGCGGGCGGGAAGATCTATCATCCAGAATCACCGCAAATTAAGCGAGTCCACCAAATTAGCATCTCTCGTCTGGTCCTGCGGGTCGTCATCTTTTATGTGTCCTGCCTGCGGCGAACTGCACGCGGCCGGTTTGCAGACTCGCACATGTATGCACGGTGATCCACGGCGTGCGTCGGTCCGCTCAGCTGCATAGCAGCGTTAGACACGGGGAATATGTGTATACAGGGATCAAGATGCATGCAACGCCACTACATAGTACTGGTAGTATATGTGTGTGCCACAGCCACATAGACTTGCATATGAAGTCGTGTATTACTATATTTTTCTTCTATGTGCTTGCGATCGATCGATCGAAGAGACCAACACTAGTTACTCGAGCATTTCTATATAGTATACGGACCTATAGCGCGCTCTTGCTTCTTGGGTCTTAGTCACGTTTCACTCTCCTTGGTTAGTTAATTAATCCGTTGGAAGCCGGGCCAGCACAGAAGCAAGATACTCCCGATGAAGCGTCGAGAAGCCGGGGTCGAGGACATACGCACGAGGGCCGAACACGAGGTCTGGCGACCACGCCTCTACCGCCGCATGATACCGTGATGTCACCGGCATAGCTGGAATTGGGCCAAAGGTACGTCATTTTTGTTTTATCGGTGGACTTTATTTTTAACGATCTACTATTAATAATCGGCAATAACAATAAACATCAATACAAAGATATTTCAAAATAGTAAATATTATAAATAGATAACTGAATTTCCTAGCGACAACTACCGCGAGCCGAAGTCGCGCTACCATCCTCGTCCCTCCATCAACGGACGCAGTCAAAACATGTCGTAGTAAAGCTTGTTGTAAATAGACATACGAGAAGTCGTCATGCTAAGACCACAAAGTACTAACGTACCGGAGCAACAACTATCGCTAATGATAACAACCGTATTTCGAAAGAGACTGAGTTAAAAACAAATAAAAAAACACGAAAACGGACCGGATCACAATAGATCCACGAGACAAACGACTCCACGCGCCTCCACCACTAGAGCAGGGATAGAAGGGGGCGGATCTTATAACTTCAACACGTAGCCTTTGTCTCAACATCCTAAAATGATACTAAATGCAAGCTAAACAAAGAATGAAAAATCTCCAATCTAACGAGAGACCATGGATCACTACATATCCAATTACAAAGGACCACCAGAGACGGAGCGGACCGGCGACTTCACCGGCGAGACAGACAAAATCCTAGATGGTTTTTAGCTAACTCCCGATCCCCTCTCTCCTGGCAGCTGCGTGGCTTTAGGGTGGACTTGTTTTTGTTTTTTATTCATATACTCCTTACATATTCAGAAAAGTTCATTACTTGGTTCAACACATATTTTCTTGAAAGTCATTAACTTGTCTTTCCAACCCTAAGTCATATTTCCTTTAACCATACGGATATATGGTGACGGTGAGCCTTTGGGGCCGATAACCATAGGCCTCTGGTGCATCCTCATCCTCGACAATAGCTTGGTCGTCAACATCGTTTGCTTGCCTCATCATCAAGGTGTTTGCGTTTCACCACAATGGACAACGACGACAAGATGCAGATGAAGATCTTGACGGAAGAGGTGGCTGATGCAGCCACTGACCGAGAACAACAAATGATGATCTTGGGATCTCTTCTTTGTATCAACATGTTGAAGTGCTCTCAGATGTCAACTATGAGATCAATGGTCGTGCATACAACAAAGGGTACTACCTAGTTGATGGTATATATCCTTCTTGGTCTACATTCCTGAAGACAATCCTCGACCGTCGGACAGAGAAGAACTCTTGGTTTTCACAATGCGGAGTGGCTTGTCGGAAGGATGTCAAGCAGGCTTTTGATGTCCCTAGCAATGTTTTGCAATTGTTTGATACCCTGCTCTCGCCTGGTCAAAGTCTTAGAAATGTAAGGTTATGAACGGTTGTGTGATCATATGCAACATGATAGTTGTGAGTGAGCAAGAAGAACCAGTGGTTGAGCTTCAGAACCATATGATCACTAGGGACCTCTAGCTCAACTGGATCAGGTATCAGCCGAGTTTACTGTCTTCATTTGTATCAAGAAATCCATGACCCACTGGTCATGTTGAGCTTCAGAATGATCTATTGGATTATTTTTGGTTGGTGAAAGGAAACGCCACCTGATTCTTGGAGTAATTTGATTGCTATTTATTTGAATTCTTGTATGTATGAATAAATTTGTATGTTCATATTATTGTGTGAAAGTGGTTATTTAAAACTATGTAATGTTGTTTGAATATTGTTTAGAACTATACAATATATGTCTATTTGTTTCCATCTTTTATTTTGGGGACTGCTATTTTGGGAGCGCCGCTATGGGATGGGCATCCCTGTATTTAGCCAACAACTGCAGGCTGCCCCAATAGCCGTGTATCGGTGCCACTGTCGGCCACGATTTTGGGAGCACCAGTGGAGAAACTCGAAGTGGTATAGATGATCTCCTGCTCTCGCTCTCTTCCCTCCAAGCTCTATCTCTCCCCATTTACAAAAATGGCATGAGAAAATACAAAAAATTACAGAAAAAATAAACACACTATAGATGGTTGTGGTGGTTGATGTTGGACTTCTCCTGATTATTTCGAGCTGACGATGATAGCAATGCTTCATCCCATGGGTCGGTGTGGAAGGTCTGTGGCTACAATGTCCAGGTGTACAGCTAGCGCGCCGAAATTTGCGGAGGAGCAACGCTGGCGCGGGCCAAGATGCATGCACACCAATGATGTATTTTAACAGAGAATAAGACATTTTTTCCTCCTTTTCACATGATCAAGGATCTAGCGAGCGGCAATCTAGTTCTTTGCGACCCAAACAACAACACCCATATGTTAATGATTTCAAGTGCAAGATCTGCTTATGGAGAGCTGCTACGAAACTTCCCAATCATAGGCAAGAGGCAAACATTTTTTGAAAACATATCTAAGCCACTTTGAAGAATTAGGAGGGTAAGTCATAATTATCACTAAATAAAATATCACAATTTCTACTACTCATGGAGAATTAAGGTAACATGAAAAGACTAAATATTCATGGTTAATTCAAAGTATTGTGATATTGAACACATCTTAGAGATCTGTCATAGTGCTAAGCTTCGAAAAAAATGAGGTCTTTTGACGTTATCAACCTATAGGTCCAAGCATGTGAAGCATTTTTTACATTGCTTGATTTTTTCTTGACGTTTTGCTTTTGTCGGCCCTGGTTTCTTGAAAAAACATAGACATTATGTTAAAACCTTCGTGGGCTTTAGCGGTGCATGTGGATACATCCTTTATGATTTAAAATAATAACAATATATAATAAACTTTTACACTTATTTAAAAACTTACTTAGCATGTTGCAATATTAATGAGTATAGTTTTCTATTGTTTATTTGACATATCTAACCACATAACATACTTAATAACTGTTACTTGTATTATTATTAGCTATATAGTTCTAATGTATATTGTTGAAAAAGATTTTCCATTTGCTAAACTTAGATTGTACATTGTGATATTATTCTTTTCCTAAAATGTCTTCCGACAACTACATAAACCTTATAGAGTTATGTAAAGCTTATGGTCAAACAAGTATCTTAACCGCAATTTCTAGTATATGATTAGTTAATTGCCTTTTGGCCTGATTTTTTAGTGGGTTTTTCATGATTAGATGTGTCTTCTGAGTTATAGTGGGTTTCGTACTAATTTAACACGGTGGGCGTACTCTATAGTAAAAAGAAAGACACTAATAGCAATTACACACTGATAAAAAATCATTGATTCTACTCCCTCCGTTCCATAATATAAGATGTTTTAGCTTTTGCGAAACGAATGTATCTAGACAAATAGTGTGTAAGTTTACTCCAAATCTACACACTAAAAAAATGTCTGCATACGTTCATTTCATAAAAAGTTTAAACATCTTATATTTTGTAACGGAGAGAGTGCTACTTTTGCATATATATGATTTGATACGCTCGTGTACAACGATGCTTGATATCCTCTGGTATAACCAAGTGCTCTAGTGACTTATTTAAATAAGAACTCATGCAAGAAACTAAAATGGTGAACTCTATTGAACATAGATTTTGATACAACTATAGGACTTCTATACGAACAAGACTAGTATCTAAGTATACTCGTTCCAACCGATTATAATTGTTTGGTCCACTACAGGAAATAATTGCTACGCCGACGGCCGGCTGCCGTCGGCACAGCGCCAAATTGCCATCGGCACAGGCTGTGCCGACGGTGGCCGTCGGCGTAGCCCCCTCGGCGTACGTCCTCGTCGGCACAGCTCCGTGGTCGTCGGCACAGCCCCTCCCCCTCGGCACAGTGTCTTCTAGCGGGCCCCGCGTGTCAGTCAACGGCCGTCTTGGCTAACGGTTCAGCCTGGAGCTACGCCGACGGCTTGCCGGCACAGGAATGGAGCTACGCCGACGGCCAGGCCGTCGGCATAGCCTAAAATATTTTATTATTATTATTATTATTATTATTATTTATTTTTTTAAATCTTTGAATTATTTGACTCCTTAATCTCCCGCTTTAATCATTTTAACACTATTTATAATTAATAATTGATTAAATTGCAGTTTTAGTCAAAGTTCCCGTTCGGTCATCCGTCCTAGCACTACTCCAGCTCTAGCACACTTAACTTCCTCGTTCCTTTAGAATCTCTTCCCACAAAGCAATTTACTCATTGTTATCAATACTATGATATAATTCATATTAACCCTTATATCATCATGTCATATGGTTGTATTTTTTGAAATTACAAGCAATTATTCAAGTAACAACAATGAATAAGTAAAAATATTATTGAATTCAAATAAAAATATAATGATTTTTTTTTGTATTTTTATTTAATATGGAATAATTAATATCTTTAAATCTGTAAATCGGAATTCAGCAAATAATATGTCTAAATTGATTAGAAAAATGAGAGGAATCCAAATATGATATCAATATCAACTTATCATAAACTATGTCGTGATTCTTATCATAATTTCATTTGCCCGTTTAAAACGGCACGCATAAAGATTCTTAGCTCGGGACTGAGACTCGCTAAACTTGAAGTGGATCTACGATGAAACAACATATTTTGAACCTAAAAATGATTTTTGTAAAAAATCATGAGCATCCGATCATGTACCTGTAGTTCATATCTGACCGACTTCCTACCGATTCGGCAGGAATTTGTCTTTTTCACCAGAGATAGACGAAAATGTTTAAGATTCCCGTGTTATGAAATTATCCATGTAAGGTGGTATAGTATTTTTGAAAAATGTGCCGGTAGTATTTTGAATTAGACATTTGGTGGTTGCTTCACAAAACCGTCCGTTTTTTGCACTCGGTAAATGGAAAACGGCTTTTTGGTGCGATGAAAAGGAAAAAATTCCTCCTGAAACATTGTTCGCCATCACATGATGCATACTTATGCATAATATGGACACATTATCACAAACTATGTCATCATTCTAGCCATAACATTGGTCATTTGACCCAAAAGTCAAGAAACCTCGAACGAGATAGGTCATTTTGTGAAGGTTTTTTTGAGACGTAATCAATATACCAAGTTTGATATTTTTCCTTCTAACTATGTCACATGATATGACACCAGGCGAAGGTTTGATGTTGTTTGGATCGTTTTTGAATTTATAATGCCCGGTTTAAACCATCGTTATACTTTGTTGAAGGGTGGGCATGAAGATTCTTAGCTCGGGGATGAGATTCGCTAAACTTGAAGTGGATCTATGATGAAACAACATATTTTGAACCTAAAAATGATTTTTGTAAAAAATCATGAGCATCCGATCATATACCTGTAGTTCATATCTGACCCACTTTCTACCGATTCGGCATGAATTTGTCTTTTTCACCAGGGATAGACAGAAATATTTAAGATCCCCGTGTTATGAAATTATCCATGTAAGGTGGTCTAGTATTTTTGAAAAATGTGACGGTAGTATTTTGAATTATCCATTTGGTGGTTGCTTCACAAAACCGTCTGTTTTTTGCACTCGGTAAATGGAAAACAGCTTTTTGGTGCGACGAAAAGGAAAACTTCCTCCCGAAACATTTTTCGTCATCCCATGATGCATACTTATGCACAATATCGACACATTATCACAAACTATGTCTTCATTCTAGCCATAACATTGGTCATTTGACCCGAAAGCCAAGAAACCTCGAACGAGATAGGTTATTTTGTGAAGGTTTTTTTGAGACATAATCAATATACCAAGTTTGATATTTTCCTTCTAACTATTTCACATAATATGACACCACGCGAAGGTTTCGCATTGTTTGGATCGTTTTTGAATTTATAATTCCCGTTTTAAACCATCGTTATACTTTGTCGAAGGGTGGGCATGAAGATTCTTAGCTCGGTGCTGAGACTCGCTAAACTTGAAGTGGATCTATGATGAAACAACATATAATCATGTACCTGTAGTTCATATCTGACCCACTTCCTACCGATTCGGCAGGAATTTGTGTTTTTCACCAGGGATAGATAGAAATGTTTGACATCCCCCTGTTATGAAATTATCTATGTAAGGTGGTCTAGTATTTTTGAAAAATGTGACGGTAGCATTTTGAATTAGCCATTTGGTGGTTGCTTCACAAAACCGTCCGTTTTTTGCACTCGGTAAATGGAAAACGGCTTCTTGGTGCGACGAAAAGAAAAACTTCCTCCTGAAACATTGTTCGTCATCCTATGATGCATACTTATGCACAATATCGACACATTATTACCAACTATGCCTTCATTCTAGCCATAACATTGGTCATTTGACCCGAAATCCAAGAAACCTCGAACGAGATAGGTCATTTTGTGAAGGTTTTTTTGATACATAATCAATATACCAAGTTTGATATTTTTCCTTCTAACTATGTCACATGATATGACACCATGCAAAGGTTTGATGTTGTTTGGATCGTTTTTGAATTTATAATGCCCGGTTAAAACCATCGTTATACTTTGTCGAAGGGTGGGCATGAAGATTCTTAGCTCGGGACTGAGACTCTCTAAACTTGAAGTGGATCTATGATGAAACAACATATTTTGAACCTAAAAATGATTTTTGTAAAAAATCATGAGCATCCGATCATGTACCTGTAGTTCATATCTGACCCACTTCCTACCAATTCGGCAGGAATTTGTCTTTTTCACCAGGGATAGACGGAAATGTTTGAGATCCCCCTGTTATGAAATTATCCATGTAAGGTGGTCTAGTATTTTTGAAAAATGTGACGGTAGCATTTTGAATTAGCCATTTGGTGGTTGCTTCACAAAACCGTCCGTTTTTTGCACTCGGTAAATGGAAAACGGCTTTTTGGTGCGACGAAAAGGAAAACTTCCTCCTAAAACATTGTTTATCATCCCATGATGCATACTTATGCACAATATAAACACATTATCACAAACTATGCCTTCATTCTAGCCATAACATTGGTCATTTGACCCGAAAGTAAAGAAACCTCGAACGAGATAGGTCATCTTGTGAAGGTTTTTTGAGACATAATCAATATACCAAGTTTGATATTTTCCTTCTAACTATGTCACATAATATGACACCACGCGAAGGTTTCATGTTGTTTGGATCGTTTTTGAATTTATAATGTCCGTTTTAAACCATCGTTATACTTTGTCGAAGGGTGGGCATGAAGATTCTTAGCTCGGGGATGAGACTCGCTAAACTTGAAGTGGATCTATGATGAAACAACATATTTTGAACCTAAAAATATTTTTTGTAAAAAATCATGAGCATCCGATCATGTACCTGTAGTTCATATATGACCCACTTCCTACCGATTCAGCAGGAATTTGTCTTTTTCACCAGGGATAGACGGAAATGTTTGAGATCCCCCTGTTATGAGATTATCCATGTAATGTGGTCTAGTATTTTTGAAAAATGTGACGGTAGCATTTTGAATTAGCCATTTGGTGGTTGCTTCACAAAACCGTCTGTTTTTTGCACTCGGAAAATGGAAAACGGCTTTTTGGTGCGACGAAAAGGAAAACTTCCTCCTGAAACATTGTTCGCCATCACATGATGCATACTTATACACAATATCGACACATTATCACAAACTATGTCTTCATTCTAGCCATAACATTGGCCATTTGACCCGAAAACCAAGAAACCTCGAACGAGATAGATCATTTTGTGAAGGTTTTTTTGAGACATAATCAATATACCAAGTTTGATATTTTTCCTTCTAACTCTGTCACATAATATGACACCACGCGAAGGTTTCGCATTGTTTGGATCGTTTTTGAATTTATAATGCCCGTTTTAAACTATTTATAATGTTTTATATTTTACTTAATTTTTGTTTATAAATGTGTAATATTTGAGTGTAGATAGATAGATTTTTTTTCTGCAAATTGATATATTATTTGTATTTTTCTGAATTAGAATGATTTTAGTTATGATTTTTCAAAAAATAATGAAAAAGGAAAAAAATCTGGAGGCCTATGCCGATGGCCCGGCCGTCGGCACAGACCAAACAAAAATTTTCAAAGAGCTGTACCGACGGCCAGACCGTCGGCACAGCTTGACTGCCTAACGCCGTTTCCGTCATCGTGTCTGAATTGGGGCTACGTCGAGGGCTATATCTACGCCGAGGGCCACTGTCGGCACAGACCTCGCTACTACGTCGACGGCCACACTACGCCGAGGGCTACCCTCGGCACCGTCATCTACGCCGACGGCCGTATCTACGCCGACGGCCGGTTGGCCGTCGGCGTAGCCGGCCGGCCGTCGGCGCCTTAATTGTTTCCTGTAGTGGTCCTATGTACCTAGTGCAAACTATTGGTCTGTGGTGTGGATTTTAACCTACAATATAAGACTTATTTAATAGATGTAATGAATAACACTACAGTTCTTACTTGTACAATTAGTATCGTGCCCCTCTTGCTGTGAGGGCGTGGGCAGTCACCCTAATTGCGTCGCCTATGGGTAAACTCTGCCAACAAGTTTAGAAAGTTATAGATCGTGTAATCCACCAAAACCAAATTTGGATAAACTTGAATGTTGCTTTGACCAGCACAATAAATTGTACTCCTCCTTTTTAAAATATAAGATGTTCTAGGTCTGTGAAAAAAAATGAATCTAAATTTGTTTTAGTATGTAGTTTCACTTAAAGTTTCACTTAATTTTGAGATAAATCTACACACTAAAATAAATTTAGGTTCATTTTCTTTACAAACCTAAAACATCTTATATTTTGAAACGAAGGGAGTAGTACCAATAGGTGGCCTCAGCCCCCAATCTTCTACTCCAACTTGACAGCGGTCCAGCCTTTCTTCTCCTCGGGCATATTATTCTCCATTCTGGAACGGTATAAAAATATCGTACTGAGATGACGAATTATCAAATCTAGCTTCAAATTCATGCCTGTGAGCTTCTTCACCCCTGCGATCAACCCTCGTTTCAGAAACTATTTCTTCCTTATAGTAGTAGCAAACTCTTCTCTTTTCAAGTCTTTGTTCGTCGTTTTTTTTTGTCCGTTGTCATGTCCTAAACGCTTTTGACGCTTCAGTCGCCTTTCATCGGAACCTTTTGACTTTCCCAAAGTGATTGACAAGATGAACAGTGTTCACACATGAGAGACTTTCAATCAACCAATCATCTGGTGGTCTTCCTCCTCTTGCTGCTAACCGGGGAGCCGTCGAAACCGCCGGAGCTTTCAAGTGATGACTCGGACGATGCAGCAGTTGATGCACTTGAGAAGGACCCGAGGCAGCCGACGTCCAGAACCCGGGTGGGGCTCCGCGGCACGGACAGGGCGGAAGAGTAGGCTACGCCTAGGCCTACCGCGGTCTTGGGCGCTAGCAGCAGCACGGTGCCAGCTCCCAGCGCCATGGCAGCACAGCGCAGCGCCCTCTCCTGCACAGATAAAGCAACATACCATTAAGCCGACATGTTCCCCGCATGCTGTCTGGAAAAGTACGCGCAGTTTGAGGGACCGAGCTTCGGTGACTTGGTGTTATCAAGTCTTGCCATGACTTGGTGCACCATCAACCATCCATCTCTAATCCAACATACTGGATTGACTCTGATTTTAAACTAAATAACTAAAAATACTCAAAGTAAATTGAAAAAATCTAGTAAACCAGGCAGGTTTTGATTTGTATTCTGGTGAAGTTTAATTATTTAGGTTAAAATCGAAGTCAATTTCGTATATTGAATTAGAGATGGATGGTTGATGGTGCACCAAGTTACAGCGAGACTTGGTACCAAGTCACTGAAGCTCGGTCCGTAAAGGAGAGAGGCGTCGGTGCACGTCAAGTAAGGGGAAAAGGTGCCCGGCTCACCTTGTCTACGTGGGCGTCCATGACGGTGCGGTCTTCCCCAGCCACGGCGGCGGCGACCATCGTGGCGATCTCCGAGGGCCTGAACTCTAAGCAGCATGTTCCTGCAATGCGTCAACGGATGAAGAACTGTTACTACTCTGACAAAGGATTGCCAACAAGACGATCATGCATGCACCGATGCGCACCTCTAGATACGCAGAGTATGAGTTATGTGGCCTTCTAGACGGCGCGCCTCGACGGCGCATTGCCGCCACCGTTGAGCTGGTGGAGGAAGTAGTCGATGTAGGAGAAGGGGGTGACGGCATGCATCCGCCATTTGAGCGTGCTCAGCACCAGCAGCTCCATCCTATGGATCGTCTTCGCCTCAAACACGTACCATGCGTCCGCGACCTGATCGATCCAACAGTGCCAATGGTCATTACGAGAGCTCGGACCAATGTGCAACGATCGGGTTTTCATTAGTGCAGGTCTGCGATGTTGAAATCTTTCTCACATGCAGGACAAATCAATGAATACCATCACACTGTACAAGACCAAGTGAATGTGTTGTGAACTAGTGTAATGTGTTATATTCGTGTTTCTCCCCCTAAAACTATTAAAAAATAGTTATTTGGTGCCATCACACATACATTTCTTGTAGTGATACTTAACACTGTCAGGATTATATCATTTATAGGGTAATTGACATTAGGATTTCCATACTTTCCACATAAACTGCATAATGGGTGCTTAATACAGATTTGACACACACACTGAACTACAAAGATAGCCTCACTTATAAACATCCGTGTATTAACTAAAATGGATATTGACTGACACACGATATACATGAAACTGCAGCTAGCAACGCAGCATATCGTAATAATAAAAGGGTACCAAAGCTTAGAATACATGGAGAAGAAGGTGAGAGAAGATGTCAAGGTTTTCTATTCAATTCAATTAGATGTAGATGATTTGATAACTAATATATTTTGGGTTGACTCCAAAATAGTCTCCGACTATGTCATTTTTGGTGATTTTATATGCTTTGACACTATATATAGGAAACTAGATGATGCTCGTCCATTTGGTTTGATTGTTGGGGTCAGTGGCGGAGCCAAGATTAGACCAAGCCCCGGGCCAAAAAATAAACGCAAACAAAAATTTATGACCAACAATTTTTTTAGGTACAATTGCAGAGATAAATATATAATTTCAACTCAAATTCTTAAGGATCCAATACAATGGTAAATTACAAAAAAATGAATAGTAATACAAAGATACAAAAGATAGTACGAAATCAATGGTTTGATTCATAACTTAATATAAGCCTGTGACCACATCATTAGTGATCACACGTTCATATCTACTCCTAAAATATGAAATCTTAACAATGTTCATTCACTGAATGTCTGACTCGGTTCAGTTCTCAAGGAATAATCGAAATTCTAGAAATCACCTCTTTTTTCTTGGCTACATGCGTAGGGCAGACGGCCACGGCGCGGCAGACCGGAAGCTTAGACTGTAGTGCCACACCAGTACCACCACAAATGACAGACCGGCAGCAGCCTGGGGAGGTGAGCCAGGTGTCAGACAGGCGGTTAACGGCGGAGAAGTGCAGCAGATTAGCAGATCCCCGGAAAGGGGAGCGAGCGGGGGAGGGCAAGGCGGCAAGCGGCAAGAAGCAAGCCGGCGGCGGCGCTGAGTCTCTCGTTCCCTCTTGCTAGCGATACAGAGGAAAATGCAGCTCTTATGGGCTTCCGTTTTGGACCGTAAATAAGGTGAAGCACGGGCCACTTCTAAAACCTATTTAGGTAATGGGCCGAAAGATTTGCTACGCCCCGGGCCATGGCCCTGGTTGCCCGGGGCCTGGCTCCGCCCCTGGTTGGGGTGAATAATCACAACAAAACAATTGTCTTTGGTGCTGCATTTATCTATGATGAAACTGCTGAAACTTTTAGATGGCTTTTTAAAACTTTTCTAAAAGCATTATGTTGAAACCTTCCTAGGTTTTAGTTGTGCATGTAGATCCATCTATTGTAGATTGAAATGATAATAATTTATACTAAACTTTTACACTTGTTTCAAACTTACTTTAGCATGTTGCAATATTAACAAGTATAATTTGTTGTTATTTATTTCGCACATCTAACCACATAATTAAGTTAATAAGTATTACTTGTAGTAATATTAGTTATATAGTTGTAATGTATATTTTTGAAAAAAGATTTTCCATTTGCTTAACTTAAATTGTACATTGTAATATTTTTTGACAACAACATAAACCATATAAAGTTATGTAAAGCTTATGGTCTAGAAAGTATCTTAATGATGATTTCTAGTATATGATTAGGTAAGTACCTTTTGGCCTGATTCTTTAATGCGTTTTTCATGGTCAAATGTGTCTTCTGAGTGGGTTTAGTACTAAGTTATCAATGTGGGCATACTCTATACTTAGTGAAATGAAAGAAACTAATAGTAATCACACACTCATAAAAATCATTGATTCTACTACTTTTGCATACATATAATTTTATACGCTCATGTACAAACGTGCTTGGTATCATCTGGTGTAACCAAGTGCTCTTGTGACTTACTAAGTTCGAGCCACCGCGCACGGGCACTCCAGCTTCTCTTGGCGAGTGGCAATGGTGCGAGTGACCGTGAGGCGGGGTCGAAACAGGCAGCTAGGTGATATGTCGTAAACATATCTATAATTTATTAATTTTTTATGCTCCGTACTTGTTTTGTGCCAATTATCTTATGTTTTGTCTATACTTTAAGGCATTTTTATATATTTTTTGTAACTAACCTATTGGCAAGATGCCACGGTGTCAGTTGCCTGTTTTCTGTTGTTTTTGGTTTCAGAAAAGCTAGTAAGGAAATATTCTTGGAATTGGACAAAACAAAAGACGAAGTGCCTATTTTTCCAGACGCAACACGGAGCCCGAAGGAGAGACGAAGTGGAGCCACGAGGTGGCCACACCTAGGGCTCGCGCGGGTCCACTCTAGGCCGCGCCGCCCTATGGTGTGGGCCCCTCGGGCGCCCACCGACCTTGCCCATTCGCCTATATATACGTCTCCCCGAGAAGAAAAGCCTAACCAGATCAGAAATCCACAAAAAGTTCCGAAGCGCCGCCGCCACCAAAGACGAGATTCTGGGGTCAGAAGTCTCTATTCCGGCACCCTGTCGGGATAGGTAATTGCCCCCGGAGCCATATCCATCGACTCCACCGCCATCTCCATCGTCGTTGCTGACTCCCATGATGAGGAGGGAGTAGTTCTCCCTCGAGTCTAAGGTCTCTACCGGTATCTATGTGTTCATCTATCTCTCTATGCGTGATCTTATTGAGATCATGAGCTTTGTAATCTAGTTGAATAAGTAGATCTACTCTGCTACTCAAGTGCTTTAATTAATATCTGCTTATCCCCACGTGTGTGAAGTTGACAGTGTGCACATCGTGTGGCACTTAGGCTAAAGGTTACATAAATACTTATCATGAGTTATAATTTGAGTTGGATGTGTCTATGAGATTGTGGTGTTTATTGGAACCATCTAGCGCTCAAGGTGATAGTGAGGGGTTACCTAGATAGGGAATGCGGACTTTAAGGTGTGCTCTTGTAGCCCTACACCATCCAACCGGAGAGTAGTTCAGGGTAGCATAGTCAAGAGAATATATTATATGTTTATTGAGAGTGTCCACTAGTGAAAGTATGATCCCTAGGCCTTGTTTCTAAGCATTGAAACACCATTTACAATCAGTCCTATTACATGTTTGCTTGCTGCCATTTCTATTTCAGATTACAATTATCATTTATAATCATCCATATTACTTGTATTTTACTATCTCTTATCCGAACTAGTGCACCTATACACCTGACAAGTGTATTGGATGTGTTGGAGACACAAGAGACTTCTTGTATCTTGATTGCAAGGTTGTTTGAGAGGGATACCTTTGACCTCTTCCTCCCTGAGTTCTATAAACCTTGGGTGATTCACTTAAGGGAAACTTGCTGCTGTTCTACAAACCTTTGCACTCGGAGGCACAACATTGTCTATAAGAATAGAAGCGTGCGTAAACATCAAGCTCTTTTCTGGCGCCGTTGCCCGGGAGGTAAGGTAAAAGGTACTCACATCCTTTGGCTACTAAGCTATCTTCTAGTACTGTTGCTGGTGTGTGAGTGCTTGAAGGTATTTCCTTTAGATTCTGCAATTATATCTTTTTGTTTCTTGTTTTAATTTTCACTAGTTAGGCTTAATGGAAAACTACAAAAAAATTAGAGAGCTCTATAGTATTTATCTTGCGTTAGGACATGAAGTGTTTGAAGAGAAAATTTAAAAACCTATGGAACTTTATTTGCATGCTAATAGCAATGTTATTAGTATGAATTCTTTGAGCACCATTATTGCTAATGCTATGGAAACGTCTAAGCTTGGGGAAGATAGTTTTTATGAAAATGATCTTTTTAGTTCCCCAGCTTTAGAGGAGAAAATTTGTTATGATGATACTATACCTCCAATATATGTTGATTACAATGATGAATATGATATTTTCAGTCCACCTACTATTGAGGAGAAAATTAATTATGATTACAATATGCCTCCAATATTTGATGATTATGATGATGATAATAATAATGATAGCTATTTTGTTGAATTTTCTCCCACTACGATTATTAAGAATGACTATGCTTATGTGGAGAATAATAATTATTGTATGCATGTGGCTCATGATAAGCATGTTTTATGTCATATTATATTGTTAATTTTATTCATGATGCTACTGAAAGTTATTATGAGAGAGGGAAACATGGTTTTATGCATCTCGATAATATTGAGTTTCTCCTCTTTATGTTGAAAGTTTTGAAGTTACACTTGTTTTGTTTTCCTATGATTGTTGCTTTGTGCTTTCATGACTTGTTTCTTTACAAGATTATTTTTCATAGGAAGTGGGTTAGACTTAAATTTTTATTATATTTGTTTCTTGATGCTCTCTTTTATTTCATTTCATATTTCTTATGTGAGTATCATCGAAATTATCATGTCTATCTTAATGGCTATAAGAAAGAGCTTTTGGGAGACAACTCATTATATTTTTTGCTTTTAGTTTATTTTATTTCTTTGAGTCTTGGAAGTTATTGCCTCTGTAATAACCTCTCCTTATCCTTTTTATTTAGTTTTTGTGCCAAAAATAGCCTCTAATGAGAGGGAAGTGAGATTTGCGGAAGTTGATGTCCCAAACCGATTTATGTGCTTCACTGTAAAAAATCGTGAAAAATCCCAGAACGTCGTATTGATCTGAAAGTTTTGGTGCACATGACCCTGGTATGTGGCCAACTTTCGTTAGTTTTGCACTTTTTTATTTGAGCAACAAAGATTTTCAAAAAAAATCAGAATTTACATATAGGTATGTTTTGATAGATTTCTGCCATTATTTGCATTTGCCTCTTAAATCGATTTCTTTTGAGTTCTTCTTGATCACTTGAGTTTTTAAAAGAAATTTCTACAGTATCCTATGTTTTAATGGAAGTTTTACTTGAGTTGAAACTGAACCCAAAGGCTTATATTCTTGAATATACTAATGTTGCTAATAAAGATTGTGTGAAGTTTGGTATGAAGGAAATTTTCAAGTGTAGGGAGAGAATGATATGATGAGATGAAGTATGGACAAAAGGTCAAGCTTGGGGATGCCACCCGTTTCACCCCAAGAAATATTCAAGAGGTACAAGCATCAAAGCTTGGGGATGCCTAAGGCATCCCCATCTTCATCAACAAAAATCTCAGGTTCTCTTTCATGATACTTTATTTTTATTGCTTCATGCACTATGGTGTTGTTCTTGGAGCGTCTTTGTTTTTGTTTTTAGTTTTATTTTGCTTTGTTTTCTGCAATAAATTGTCCGGACCCCAACACACCTATTTTGGAGAAGTCACACCTAGTTCTTCATTGCCTAGAACACTCTAGTTTTCACTCTTATTGTTCTGTGAGTGTTTACTTTTGCTAGCACTACGTGTAGCCTTAGTTTTCTTATGTTTTTTGCTTAGAACTTTTTAGTTCTTATTTATAGTTATGTGAGACAAGCTCTCTGATCTTTATTGATAATTATCTATGTGATTTGTTTCAAATAAGTTGATTGGTATTGGAAAAGAGTAGAAAGTTTCATGCTTATAGTGGTACCAAAGGAAGCTTGTTTTGACTATATCTTAGACTTTATCATGTCATGTTAGATGTTTATTTGACCATATGCTTAGTGATTATTGTTGTAGCATGACTTGTTTCAAACAATTGAGATTGCTTAATGTGCCATAAAAGAATCGTGCGTTGTTTTAGCATACAAAAGCATAATATTGTGGTATTCTCCTTTGATGTTTTATTTGGGTTCACTTGGCACATGCTTACAGCATGTTATGACTATGAACCAGTCACCCTAGCCTCTATGATCATTTAGTTTTTCACTTGTGATAACACTTTATGCTTTGATTGATAATGTTTTGTCGCTTTGCATGATTATGGCCATTATTGCTCTCTTAGTTGGTCGCTCCCAGTCTTTTGCTAGCCTCCACCTGTACTAAGTATGAGCTCTACTCGTGCATCCAACTCCCAAGAAACCAAGTTATTCCAAAGAGTCCACTATAAATTCCTATGCATGGTGTTTTACACCATTCCAAGTATATTCATGTGTTTATCTATCTTCTAAATTAAACTTTTGTTATGTGAAAATTATTGATTAAAGCTCTCACAAACTTGATGGCACACTTTATTTGCTTGCACTTAATAAACTTGAACCATTGTGCCCATCTATGTTGCTTATAAGCTTGCAAATTATAAGTTGGGAGTTAGCAGAACCATGTTGTCATGGGGAACACTTTCAACATTGCACTTATTCTATTCAGTTGATATCATGTTCTTTTGTTTATGAATCCCGGCGGTGTGAAATAAAAGGTGAGCTTGTAATCTCATAGAGTTTGTATATGTGTTAAAGAAACGCCTAGGCGGCTAGCCTAAGTCATGCCTAATCATGGTGGAAACTTACAGCATAACCATAATGAGCATTCTATGAAGCATCCTGAATAAAAACCTATGCAAATAGCAAATAAAAAGATCGTTGAGATGCTCATTGTCTGTTGCCTTGTCATTTTGATATGGGATAGCTCCTGCGTCATGGGGCAAGGGGTACCCCGTTGGCGGTTCTCTATGATACACATATACTTACAATGACAAGAACTTGCTTGTGACCAAAGTTGAGTAGCATGAGGTTCGGTACTCGTACGCAAGGGGCATGAGATTATAAACTTATGATCTGTCAAGCATATACTCATATTTGTGTCACTTTAACCTTAATCACTTCAAGATGCCAATGATAGGTGCCATGAGAGCTCAAAGCTAGTAAGTACCAAACAAATTGGAAGCTCTTTATGAAACTTGAAATCCTTGCTTCCCTCTATGAAGGGCCTTTCTTTTTACTTTTTGTTGAGTCTCCATCTTCTATCTTTATGCACCAGTTAAGAGAGCATAGTTGCCATTCTTAGTTCAATGTGCATTGTCCCAAAACTTGTTGATTGATTCATAATTTTGGTATTGCTTGTTCTTAAATTATTTGTATCTAGTCACCCTTATGAACCTTGAAGGTGTCCTATGCATTTATGTTTTGCTATTCCATGAAGGACAAGTTGAATACCACTCTTGCTATGTTTTCTATATGTGAAACAAACAAATGTCTTTCAATGCATTGTTATTCATGATCTTTTGTTTGTATTTTTTCATGTTGCAACTGTTGGAGATATGTCCAAGAGGCAATAATAAAGAGGTTATTATCATATCTTCATGCTTATGATAAATGTTTACATACCATGCTATAATTGTATTAACCGGAAACATTAATACTTGTGTGATTTGTAAACATAAAAGAGTCCCTAGTAAAGCCTCTTGTTAAACTAGCTTGTTGGTTAATATATGATCATGGTTGCCTGATCATGAACATTGAGATGTTATTAACAACAAGATCATATAATTAGGAGAATGGTGTGATGGACATACTCCTATAGTTAAGCATAGAATAAAGATCAAGTCATTTAATATAGTTCATTTGCTATAAGCTTTCTGATACATAGTAACCTAATTCCTTCGACCATGAGATCATGCTAATCACCATCACCGGAAGGATGCTTTGATGACATCAAACACCACACCGTAACTGGGTGGCTATAAAGGTGACATTGAGTGTTCAGAAAGTATGTGTTGAGGCACATGGATCGAGAGTGGGATTTGTCCATCCATATGACAGATAGATATACTCCGGGCCCTCTTAGTGGAATGTCATCCAATTAGCTTGCAAGCATGTGACTGGCTCACAAAGGATCACATATCACGGTAACGAGAAAAGAGTACTTATTGGTAACGAGGTTGAACTAGGTATGCAGAGATACCGACGATTAAACCTCTGATAAGTAAAATATTGTGAGACAAAGGGAAATTAGTATCGTATGTAAATGGTTCATTCGATCATGAAGTAATCGTAGAAATATGTGGGAGCCATATTAATTTCCAGATTCCTTTATTGGTTTTTAATCAGAGAAGAGTCTCGGTCATGTCTGCATAATTCACGAACCGTAGGGAGAGACACTTAAGGATTCGATGTTGTTTAGTAGATATGGAAAGTGAGTAAAGAGACCGAATGTTGTTCGGAGTCTCGGATGGGATCCGGGATATCACGAGGAGATACGGAATGGTCCGGAGAATAAGATTCATCTAAGGAAAGTCCAATTCTGGAGTTTAGCAATGGTTCCGGTGTTTTCACCAGAATGTTCTAGAAGGGTCTAGAAGGTACGCCGATCCGGAAGGGGAAGGGTACATGGATGTGTCATGACAAAGTGTAATGGTTGCATCATGTCCTAGGTCACTTGGTTGGACACTTGGATGAGAGAAATCAAACTCTAATTTGAAAGTCAAAAGGGCAGTTTGAAAAAGTCAAACTAGGACAATATTTCCAAGTGGAGGGAGAGAAGGATTCTTACCTAACGAAGGAATCCTCCCTCCCCCTTGGCGCCTCCCCACCTATAAAAGGAGGGGTAGGGCGCCCCCCTTGGACACACAAGAAACCCTAGGTTGGCCGCCACCCCCTCTCTAGTTGCGGCTGAAAGAACATGTGTGCCCCATGTGTGGTTTTGGTAATTAATGACAATGTTTTATGGACTTATGTTTGCATTGAGTTTTAGTTGTAGGATTTGTCCATAGATAATGCTTGAACCATATGGTGGCTTCAAGGTTGGAATAAGAATAAAGTGAAGAAGATCAAGTGTTGATCAAGGTTTCTTAAGATGATCTCAAGTGTATCGTTCCATCCTTATGGTGATCATGGATATGTGAAGATACGCCTAAAAGAGAGGCTCTTCCATAGTGGAGTATGGGGGAGCATCTTCACCAAGCTAGTGCAATCAAGAAAGGTGCTCCATCCTGAGGTGTGGAATATACAAGGCAAAGGTTTGATATTGATAGGGTTTCTTTCTCACTGGTCTCGCGGTGTTAGTTGGAGAGACCGGTTTATAGGATAGATAACCATACTATCAAGAGGGGCTCTCAAGTGAGTAACTTGATCATATCCCTCGGTGAGAGCTCAAACCTTTGCATACTTGGCATCATATTTCTTGGTTCTTATCCATGATAGGATTTAGATATTGTGTCAATCTCTATGACAAGCTTAAGTTCATCGAAAATGGATTTCATATGCATTCTCTATTGTGTTTTCGATATTGGAGGTTTTACCGGTTTGTCTTTTATACATAGGTTAAACCTTTCATCATTTGGTTCTATCCTCCCTTGCTGGACTATGATGGTTCCCTGCATGATCTTGTAGAGCTCGTTACTATCTTCGAAACGAGCCCAAGATCATCAAAATTGGAGTCCGAATGAAAAAGTTATGATGGTTTCAGTTTTGCTGTTCCTGCCAGTTTTCAGGGGGGCGGATTATCCGGCCATGGGGGCGGATTATCCTACACATTTTTTGGAAAACGGATAAGGACTTTGAGGCGTGGCTCCCAGTAATGGGGGCGGATTTTCTGGTCCTTCGGGGGCGGATTATTCGCCCCAAATATCCGCCCTTATACTGAGATTCGCGCCGCGAAGTTCTTAGCCATTTTTTTGGCCCGAGGAACCTGGAATATCCGGGGGAGGGGCAGATTATCCCGCCTGGAAGGTCCCAAACGGTCATATTTCGTTTGGGAGTGGTATAAATAGACCCCTTCTTCCTCCTTAGGCTTGTTGCTTGTATTATCTCTCTCCTCCATTGTTTTGACCTTCAAGAGCTTGCAAATACTCTCAATCCCTCCCATATTTCTTGAATCTTTTGGGGGGATTTGAAAGGGGAGATCTAGATCTACAACTCCACCAATCCATATCTCCTCTATGTGAGGGGAACATATTGGGATCTAGATCTTGGGGTTTCTTTTGTGGATTTCCTCGTGTGTTCTTCCTCTCTTATTCTCCCACTAGCTTTTGTAGCTTTTGTGGAATTTGGGAGAGAAGGACTTGAGCACTTCCTGTGTTCTTGCCATTGCACTTGGTGCATAGGTTTGAGTTCTCCTCGGAGGATTTGGTGAGTGAAAGTTGAGAAGCTTTTTACTCTTGGGTTCTTGGAACCCTAGACGGTTTGTTGGTGTTGCAGGTTATGGCCTTGGTGTCGTTTGTTGGGAGCCTCCGATTAAGTTGTGGAGAAGTGCCCCAACCTTGTGAGAGGTTCCGGTTGCCACCGAAAAGTGCACCGATAGTGGAAGTGTGGATCGATCCCGTTGGGGTGAGATTCACCGGAGAATAAGGGAGGCCTTTTGTGGTGTAGGTGGTTTGATACCACCCCCTCTCCAATGAGACGTACTCTCTTTATGGGAGGAACTCGGTAATAAATCATTGTCTCCGCGTGCCTCGGTTATCTCTATACCCGAGCTATTTACTTATGCACTTTACTTTGTGATAGCCTTCGTGCTTGATTTCTTATATCTAGCTATCACATAGTTGCTTGTTTTGCTTAGCATAAGTTATTGGTGCACATAGGTGAACCGTAGTTTATATAGGTTTTGTGCTTGACAAAGTAAATGCTAGTTTTATTCCGCCTTTGTTAAGCCCATCTCGTAAAAATTTTAAACCGCCTACTCACCCCCCCTCTAGGCGGCATCTGTATCCCTTTCAATTGGTATCCTTTTCCACTTAATTATCTTGAGGAATCAAGCATATTTTTGTGTATGATTAGGTGGCACACCATGTATGTGTGTTTCTTATGATTGAGCCTTTCTTGGTTATATTTGGTATCTTATTTGGCTCTTGTGAGAGATTAATGGACTATCCCATTTTGGGGGAGTGTTATGCTCGGGCATTCCACAATCCTAAAAATGTGTGTACATGAGAAACTTAAGTTCTATAATGTCCATTAATTATATCTATTTGGATCTGTTGCCTCGTGTTGGTTTTATGGTAGTATCACATTATGGGGAAGTCATATGCTTAGTGCATATTACAATCCTAAAAAATGTGAATATTTTAGGTTGTGTCACTTAGAATTGATATGGATAATTATCTAGCGCATATGTGACACATTTGCTCTTACAAGTTACAATTTGCTTGAATGCATTTATTGATCATATTTTGGATCTTGTATATGAGAGTGTTTCTTGGTATGTGTTTCCTCATATTTAGATCTCTATATCATCATGGAAACCATTTGCTTCAAGTTAATCTAATCACTAGTGATTGTGTGACTATTGGAAGCTACCAAGAATCTTGTTCGAAGTATCATGCTTAATTCTTATATTTTGTTATATGCTTCTTGTTGTGACTATGATCTTGTATATCCATGCAAGCTACCTTGGGAAAATTATTCCCAATATTTCTTGTCCTTGGGCAATGAGTACTCAATTTATGGTAGAATTTTATCATATTCACTTTGGCCTTTGTTTAATTTTATCCTATCTTTGGCCAAGAAAATGTTTTGTGTTATCTCCCAAGCCTTCCTTGCTTCTTTTGGATCTTCTTATTTTATTGATGTCCTCTTGTGTTTTACTTATTGTAGGTAGTAGTTATGATCCCATTTGTGTGCATTTTCATTCAAAAGAAAATTATATATAATGTACTACTTATGGGTGAGCTCTCCTATATTATCTAGAACAATCTTTTTATGCTTCCTTGTTTGATCCATATCGGGTTTTATGTGCTTGGAAGTTTGATCTATTCGTTTTGGTATTTTGTGCCATCATGAAAAGTTTAGAGAGTTTGGTTTACTTGTTGGAACCTTACTCTTTTTGGGAGTTGGTTTTGTCCTTTTATGTGATTTATTGTATATCTTCCTTGTGTGTGCTTGTTTTGTTATGGGCATATGTCTTTGTGATGTTATCCATTTAGAAACATACATACATACGTGAAGACAATGTTAGTTGATTTTTAATCCTTGGAGACCACCTTTCTATTCATTTTGATTCTTTGGTGACTTCCAAATTTAATTGCCTATGGGTGCTTGTTCCTATTGTTTGCATCTTTGGGCACTCATATTTGTTCTCTCATGCCTTGTATTGTTCAGTGAACTTGGATGAGTGAGGATTCCATGATTATGCACCTTGTTCCCAAATGCAATTATCATAATTGGTGCATTATCTTTGGGGAGCTCATCTAATTCATTTAATAATGCTCATTTATCTTCTGTCTCATTTATTATGCCTTAAATGTTTATGGGGGAGTGAGGATTCCATATTTGTGCATTTTTGTATTTAAATACACCGATTTTAAAGTATGCACAAATCTTGGGGAGCTTCTCTATTTTATTTAATCATTTATTTGATCTTTCATGTGTTGTGTTTTAAATTCTTATGGGGGAACACGGATTCCATATTTGTGCATTATGTATTCCAATGCATTTATTTTAAAATTGTGCACAAATATTGGGGAGCTTCTCTATTTGTTATTTAAAACACTCTTTTGCTCATATCATAATTTCTTGTAGTTTCCATTTGGACTCATTTGTTGTTTTCAAATTGGTTTGTCGGATCTTGTGATTGCTTGCGTCTTTTATTTTATTCCTGTGGCAATCTTCGGGTCCTCGATATAGTTCTACTCCCTCCCAAGTATTCATCATTGTATATGTGCGAAGACACACCTTTGGAGGAATTATTATTATATTGGTCGTCTAGAACTATTCACCCATTTTGGCAATCGATGCCAATGGGGGAGATGTTTTGGAGGGTTTAAGGGAAGTTTGTTCTTAAGCATTTTCCTCTCAAGCTCTTCCATCTTTGTTGTTGCTTTGCATGTTGAATATATAGAGGAAACTCCACCAACGGTAATGGTTCATCACACACGCATATATTGTGGGGGAGCTTGCTCTATATTATATGCATCAACATCACATACTTGTGTAGTATTTGATGTTGGCGCAACCATTTTTTTCGTTAAGTTGATTATATAAAGCCTCTCAAAGGATTGTCATCAATTACCAAAATGGGGGAGATTGAAAGAACATGTGTGCCCCCATGTGTGGTTTTGGTAATTAATGACAATGTTTTATGGACTTATGTTTGCATTGAGTTTTACTTGTAGGATTTGTCCATAGACAATGCTTGAACCATATGGTGGCTTCAAGGTTGGAATAAGAATAAAGTGAAGAAGATCAAGTGTTGATCAAGGTTTCTTAAGATGATCTCAAGTGTATCGTTCCATCCTTATGGTGATCATGGATATGTGAAGATACGCCTAAAAGAGAAGCTCTTCCATAGTGGAGTATGGGGGAGCATCTTCACCAAGCTAGTGCAATCAAGAAAGGTGCTCCATCCTGAGGTGTGGAATATACAAGGCAAAGTTTTGATATTGATAGGGTTTCTTTCTCACTGGTCTCGCAGTGTTAGTTGGAGAGACCGGTTTATAGGATAGATAACCATACTATCAAGAGGGGCTCTCAAGTGAGTATCTTGATCATATCCCTCGGTGAGAGCTCAAACCTTTGCATACTTGGCATCATATTTATTGGTTATTATCCATGAGAGGATTTATATATTGTGTCAATTTCTATGACAAGCTTAAGTTCATCGAAAACGGATTTCATATGCATTCTCTATTGTGTTTTCGATATTGGAGGTTTTACCGGTTTGTCTTTTATAGATAGGTTAAACCTTTCATAATTTGTTTCTATCATCCCTTGCTAGACTATGATGGTTCCCTGCATGATCTTGTAGAGCTCGTTACTATCTTCGAAACGAGCCCAAGATCATCAAAATCGGAGTCCGAATGAAAAAGTTATGATGGTTTCAGTTTTGCTGTTCCTGCCAGTTTTCAGGGGCGGATTATCTGGCCCAATTTTTGGAAAACGGCTAAGGACTTTGAGGCGTGGCTCCCAGTAATGGGGGCGGATTTTCTGGTCCTTCGGGGGCGGATTATCCGCCCCAAATATCCGCCCCTATACTGAGAGTCGCGCCGCGAAGTCCTTAGCCATTTTTTTGGCCCGAGGTACCCGGAATATCTGGGGGAGGGGCGGATTATCCGGCCTGGAAGGTCCCAAACGGTCATATTTCGTTGGGGAGTGGTATAAATAGACCCCTTCGTCCTCCTTAATTAGGCTTGTTGCTTGTATTCTATCTCTCCTCCATTGTTTTGACCTTCAAGATCTTGTAAATACTCTCAATCCCTCCCATATTTCTTGAATATTTTTGGGGATTTGAAAGGGGAGATCTAGATCTACAACTCCACCAATCCATCTCTCCTCTATGTGAGGGGAACATATTGGGATCTAGATCTTGGGGTTTCTTTTGTGGATTTCCTCGTGTGTTCTTCCTCTCTTATTCTCCCACTAACTTTTGTAGCTTTTGTGGAATTTGGGAGAGAAGGACTTGAGCACTTCCTGTGTTCTTGCCATTGCAGTTGGTGCATAGGTTTGAGTTCTCCTCAGAGGATTTGGTGAGTGAAAGTTGAGAAGCTTTTTACTCTTGGGTTCTTGGAACCCTAGACGGTTTGTTGGTGTTGCAGGTTGTGGCCTTGGTGGCGTTTTTTGGGAGCCTCCGATTAAGTTGTGGAGAAGTGCCCCAACCTTGTGAGAGGTTCCGGTTGCCACTGACAAGTGCACCGATAGTGGAAGCGTGGATCGATCCCGTTGGGGTGAGATTCACCGGAGAATAAGGGAGGCCTTTTGTGGCATAGGTGGTTTGATACCACCCACTCTCCAACGAGACGTACTCTCTTTATGGGAGGAACTCGGTAATAAATCATCGTCTCTGCGTGCCTCGGTTATGTCTATACCCGAGCTCTTTACTTATGCACTTTACTTTGTGATAGCCTTCGTGCTTGATTTCTTATATCTAGCTATCACATAGTTGCTTGTTTTGCTTAGCATAAGTTGTTGGCGCACATAGGTGAACCGTAGTTTATATAGGTTTTGTGCTTGACAAAATAAACGCTAGTTTTATTCCGCCTTTTTTAAGCCCATCTCGTAAAAGTTTTAAACCGCCTATTCACCCCCCCTCTAGGCGGCATATGTATCCTTTTCAGCGGCCAATCTAGATCTCCTCTAAACCGCTACCAACTAGCTAAACCCTAGTTGCTAGCTACCTCTAAACCTCGGACTCTAAATCCTAGATCGTCGGGGCTCCCTCTACTCCACCATACCCGCTCCGGCTTAGGCAAAGCCCTGCAGGATCTCCCCTCTACTTCCAACACCACGCCATCATGCTGCCGGAATCGCGAGGAGAGAACTACAACCTCCGCTGCCTGCTAGAACAAGGGAGAGGAAGGTCTTCATCGAGTACCGAATGTGTGACCGACTGCGGAAGCATTGCCGGAATGCAACGTTGGAGGGATTGTCTATGCAATACTGAGATAGGCAAGTGTACGACTACGTCACCCACGATAATCTGCTCTCATTAACCGCTTTGGAATCTTCGAGGGTGAGTAATCTAATCGACTCGTTGCTACAATCTAGTAGATAGATCTTGGCTTGTTTGTGTGCATGCGGTAGAATTTTTTTGTTTTCCATGCTATGAACCCCTTCAGTGGTATCAAAGCCGTGTCTATATGTAGATCTGTTGCACGGGTATAACACAATGGTAATTGTGGGCATTGATGCTTTTGTTGTCGATTGCTTCTTGTGTACTTTACATCTTGCAGGATGGTGGGATGAAGAGGCCCGGGATAACCTTGCATGACATCGTTCATGAGACTTGCTCCACGCTTGACATGCAACTTGTATTGCATAAGTGGCTTTGCGGGTGCCTGTTTCTCCCAACATAGTGAAGATTCAATTTACAACGGGTGATTGACAATACTATTATCAATGTTGTGGTTCTTGTTCGTAAGTTAGAACGACACTTATTGAAAGCCCCAAACCACGTAAAACATGCAAAGAAAATTAGAGGCATCTAACTTTGTTTTGGAGGGGTGTATTGTGATGTGATATGGCCATGATTGTGATTATATATGATGTATGCAATGTTACTTATTGTAGGTCGGCAACCGACAGGAGCCTTATGGTTGTCTTTTAGTTTCGTTAAGACCCGCGTGTCTATTATTCAAAGTAGTTATAATAGTTGATGCTGGTGGACGACAACCATGGAGCGGTTCCATTGACCTTGACGCCACATCGGTGATGATGGAGATCATGTTCGTGCTAGAAGATGGAGATCGGAAGCACAAGAAGAAAGGCCATATCATATCACATATTATGAATTGCATGTGATGTTAATCCTTTTATACATCTTGTATTGCTTAGATCGCAACGGTAGCATTATAAGATGATTCCTCTCACAAAATATCAAGTTATAAAGTGTTCATACTTAGTAGGAACCGTTGCTAAAGCTCGTTGTTTCGAAGCACCACGTAATAATTGGGTGTGTTTGATTCTGCGAGTGTATACAACGGGAGCAAGCCAGATTTTCTCATGCGGAAACTAAGGTTACATCTTGACGAGACTAGCATGTATAGAGATGGTCTCGAAACACGGAATACCGAAAGGTAAAGCATGAGTCATATATATGATATGATGAACATGATGATTGTTCGCCTTTGAAACTACATCATGTCACGTGATGATCGGACTTGGTATAGTGGATTTGGTTCATGTAATCACTGAAACAATGTGAGGGATATTGTTTTGAGTGGTTGTTCAACAGCAATATGATTAAAATTTGAACACTATTTATCATAAATTAAATTAAAGTGAATTTGCATAGTTGTTGTAGTCATTGGCATCCATTTACCACCTTGCGCTTAGTTACAATTGAGATAATAGAACTATACAATTCTGGTTAATTACTTTACGAACTGATAACGTATTGTTTTGAAGTGTTAATCTAAAGTTTAAAAAGTCCTATTGCAAACTTTCAGTAAGTTCCGGTAACTCCATGAAGTTTAATAGTTGGTATTAAATCAAGAGTAACAATTCCAGTATTAGTATATAAGTATCATTTTTGTCTCCATGATTCTTGATATTCAAAAGATTATTTTAATATCAAGGTTATCGGGGAGCTGAAAGAATTGTTTCAAAAACCATCATGTGTGAAAGATATTGTGATATCTAAAACAAAGTTTTGGTTATAACATGATAGAGTATAATATGGCAAAAGTCATGTTCTCATATTTGATGATAAATTGCAAAAGGTTGGAGACAATGGTCGTCCTAATCCTCCAAAAGGTTTTGGAGAGCAACATTATACTCGTAATTCACCGTTATAAGCTAAAGTAGCCTGATCATGAATAGTTCCATGATAATGATGAATATTTGATGTAGCTAAAATGTTAAAAATGGAATTTGAAAGAACACCAAACATTTGATGATGGTGATCTACTTCAAAGTGCAAGTCCAAAGACATTGGTATTTAACTATACATGTTTTGGACTATGTGTCATAAGTATGGCGCCACTGTTGATGTTGATAGATTCTTTTGAAAGGATAAAGAAATACTTAAAGGGAAATCTAAGAAATATTTGGCATAAGAGAAAAGACTAGAATTGTTCAGCTTAGGTATATAGAGGATATACATGTTACTGTATTATTTGCTTGTTAAACAATGTAGTTCTTGAGTATTGGATACTGAATTTGTTGGTGTGAATCGTCATACGAAACAACACAATTCATGAACTACAATGGCCTAAAGTAACTAGCAAAAGAATGTGTGATGATGCTCATCGAGAACAAATAAAGGGTTGTTGTGTTGCTCGTTGAAATCAAAACTTACCTTCAATATTTGTTTTCAATAATTTTTATTTCGATCAGGTATTATGAGAACAAAAGGGTTGTTCAAATAATTTCCGTAATCCATAAAAGATGGATGATTTACATATCTCGTTGGAGAAATCACATCCATAAAACTACTGCTAAAAATGTTGAAAGACAAATTTATTGAAAGATCACTTAGGAAGTGACATCACCATTTAAATTATATTGGAAAGAAAGCATGAAGAAACTCCATGTGGATGGAATTTTGGAGTCTTTTGATTTTTGATCAAATGACGCTTGTGAAACTTTCATAGAGATAATTAAAACTCCATTCATAGGCCAAAAGTGAACGAATGACTAGCTTATTGGAACTTGTTCATATAGATGTATAAAGCCCATCATGTGTAGTCAAGAGCGATGGATTTCAACTTCATATGCTTTCTCCAAAAATTTGAGTGGATATATGAATATTTATATAATGAGGATGAAGTGTGAAACATTTGAAAAGTTCGAAGACTTTCAAGATGAAGTGCAAAATCAATGTAACAAGAAAATAAAGAATTTATGATAGGATCATAAAGGGAGATATTTGAGTTACAAGTTTACCATAACACCTAAGATTTGAGGAATCGTTCCATGGATTTGTGTTTCCCGAAACACAATATGAGTATGGAATAACCGAGATATGCAATGAAACCTTGTTTCACATGGTAAGATCAAAGGTGTAATTCATAAAACTGCCATTATATTTAGAAGATTAAAAGCTTTAGAGACTACCGCTTTTTCACTGAAAAGAGCTCCATCATGATCCGTTGAAATGACACCATATAAAGTTATGGTTTGGGATAAAAACCAATTTGTCCTTTCTTAAACATTGGTATGCTATACATAAAGAAGATGTTTACAACCAAAGTCGGATGAATATTTATTTGTATGTTATTCTGAATAGCCGTTTAGTATTCCTCCATAACACCGAAGACAAAAGTGTTTGTCGCTTAGAATGTTAAGTTTCTTTGAGAAAGGAATTTTTCGTGAAAAGTTAAGTGGGAGGACAATAGAACTTTGATAAGGTGAAAAGAACCTTAGCTATATGTGCAAAGTTACGCAGCGCCGAAAAGTGTTCCGGAGGCAGCAACAATGCTCATGGCTCACGTGCCTTAAAGGTTGTGGTCACGGAAGTCTAAGTTCCTAACCAAGTAGGTCGGATACAATTAAATACCAAGATTTGACGGTTGAATCATTATTTGACAATAATGAACCAACTACATGCAAAGAAGCGATGATGGGCCCTAACTCCATCAAATGGCTTGGAGACATAAAATCCGTGATAGTTCCTGCACGAGAAGTCAAGCTTTGAACTTGAAAGACCCTCTAGAAAGGTGTAAAACCTTACAGTCGTGTTTGGATCTATAAAGAAATATACATGGATGTTTCACATCTATGAAATAGTCGACATGTTGGGAAAGAATTCACAACAATGTTCAAAGGTTGACTATGACAATATTTGATCTTTCATAGCGATATTTAGTCTAGACAGATTAATATAGCAACCACTACATATAATTTTGTTATGTGGTAGTTGAATAAACAAAACAAGTTCTTCTGATAGAATTGTTACCTAGGACGTGGGCATAACACGGTCCAAAGGGTTTTATTAATTCAAAGGATGCTAAAAGCATATGCAAACTTCAATGTTTGAAGTAAGCATCGCGGAGTTGGAATCTTCACTATGATGAAACTGTTAAAAGAGTTTAATTTCATTAGAGACGATGAAGATTCTTGCATTTGCAAGAAATTAAGTGGGACCACTAAGACATATATGTAATACATTATGTGGAAGGCATATTGTTGATTGGAAATTATGTATCTTTTATTAACACATGTTAAGAATTTCATCTCGATGAAAGACTTAGGAAAAACCCGAATATTTGGCATCAATATCTATATAGATAGATTGAGACGCTAATATGGTTGTGCCAAATGTACATAGATGAGATATTGAATGAGTTCAGTATGGAAATGACAAGAAAAGTTCTTGCCACACAGAAATGATTAAATCAAAATTCAAGTGTATCGACACTTGGTAAGTGAAACAAAGATTCAAGTCTAGATTGATACTTGATGTATGAAATCACAAAGAGTATTTATATCAATCATACTGTGATATGTACAAATACAAATAAGTCCTATGCTCTAAATGTTATGAGCATATACCAGAATGATTCATAAGATAATCATTGGACGATAGTAAGGATATTCTTATAATCTTTTGGAAGAACTAAGAATATATTATTTTTGTAGATGTGACAAATAGATGATTAGTTCATTGTAAAAGTATTGCATTAATACTAGTTTTGTCACAAAGTACAAATTAAGTTTATCTCAATCTAAACTAAGGGTGGCACAATATAATGGAAAGTAAGTTCCAAAATGGATTTGGATGAGTTCCAAACTTAAGACATTATGACAGATACTACAACAAAAGGCTAAGTATATGACTGCTACTATAGCATCAAAAGAGGACATTTGTGTCAAGTAGTTTGTTATCAAACTAGGTGTGATTCACAGCGGGATAGTACTATGAAGATATATTGTACGACAATATTATCAACATGTTTTAACCCCAAGGAACTAAAGGTCTCACCAAAGGACCAAATTTATACAAAGCCATCTCATTAGAGAATGGGTAATACGTAGAGACATAAAGACATGCAATTACACACGGACCTGAAAGTGTCGGATCCAGAGATCATTTGACCACTAGCAATCGTGTAAATACAACACTGGAAAGCCATAGGTGTTGAATGCACAAAGGTTTGAAACTAGATTATTGACTCTAGTGCAAGTGGGAGACTGTTGGAGATATGCCCAAGAGGCAATAATAAAGAGGTTATTATCATATCTTCATGCTTATGATAAATGTTTACATACCATGCTATAATTGTATTAACTGGAAACATTAATACTTGTGTGATTTGTAAACATAAAAGAGTCCCTAGTAAAGCCTCTTGTTAAACTAGCTTGTTGGTTAATATATAATCATGGTTTCCTGATCATGAACATTGAGATGTTATTAACAACACAAGATCATATCATTAGGAGAATGGTGTGATGGACATACTCCTATAGTTAAGCATAGCATAAAGATCAAGTCATTTAATATAGTTAATTTTCTATAAGCTTTCTGATACATAGTAACTTAATTCCTTCGACATGAGATCATGCTAATCACTATCACCGGAAGGATGCTTTGATCAGAGAAGAGTCTCGGTCATGTCTGCATAATTCACGAACCGTAGGGAGACACACTTAAGGATTCAATGTTGTTTAGTAGATATGGAAAGTGAGTAAAGAGACCGAATGTTGTTCGGAGTCTCGGATGGGATTCGAGATATCACGAGTAGATCCGGAATGTTCCGGAGAATAAGATTCATATAAGGAAAGTCCAATTCTGGAGTTCGGGAATGGTTCCGGTGTTTTCATCGGAATGTTCTAGAAGGGTCTAGAGGGTTCGCCGATCCGAAAGGGGAAGGGTACATGGATGTGTCATGACAAGGTGGAATTGTTGCATCATGTCCTAGGTCACTTGGCTGGACACTTGGACTCCCCACCTATAAAATGAGGGGTAGGGCGCCTCCCTTGGACACACAAGAAACCCTAGGTTGGCTATCAATGCTTCCCTAGGTGGGTAGGGCGCCTCCCACCTACAATACCTTGATCAAAGATTATGTTAGATTACCTATATATTTCATGCTTATGTTAGAGTACTATGATCCCAGCAACATAGTTTCTATGTTCTATTGTTAGAACTATATCTTTCATGCTTATGTTAGAGTACTATGATCCCAGCTATTAATGCTTTACAATACCTTGATCAAAGATTGTGATGGTGCATGTCACCTAAAAATTATCGTTTTTATCACTTACCTACTCGAGGAAGAGCAGGAGTTAAGTTTGGGGATGCTTGATATGGCGTAAAGGTATCTATAATTTTTGATGCTCCATGCTTATTTTGTGCCAACTATATTATGTTTTGTCTACACATTGAGGCATTTTTATATATTTTCTAGAACTAACCTATTGACAAGATGCCATAGTGCCAGTTGCCTGTTTTCTGTTGTTTTTGGTTTCAGAAAAGCTAGTAAGAAAATATTCTCGAAATTGGACAAAACAAAAGCCGAAGTGCCTATTTATACAGACGCAACATGGATCCCGAATTAGAGATGAAGTGGATCCACGAGGTGGCCACACGGCTAGCGCGGGTCCAACCTAGGTCGCACCGTCCTATGGTGTGGGCCCCTCGAATGCCAACCGACCTTGCCCTTTCGCCTATATATACGTATCTCCGAGACGAAAACCCTAACCAGATCAGAAATCCACGAAAAGTTCTGTAGCGTCGCCGCCACCAAAGACGAGATTCTGGGGATAGAAGTCTCTGTTCCGGCACCCTGCCGGGATAGGTAATTGCCCCCGAAGCCATATCACTACTAGATATCCCAATATAGCCGAGGGGTGAATTGTCGTCGGCCATTTATGTTCACCGACGGCTATTACTGTATCCAACGGTGCACCGTCGATTATCTCCCGTCGGCGATGCTTGGTCGGCCATTACTCTAATGGCCGACGGTATTGTAGGCTATTACATTTGCTAACGGCACAAAGCTGAGGGTGAGCTGTCGGTTATGTCTTGGTCAGGGGTCACCTCACATTGTCTATACCCAATGGTGTCCCCTCGGTTATGTACTTACCGACGGTTGTTTACTCCCGTCGGAATTCACAATGGCCTACGGTCTATTTGTCCCGTTGAAAAGAGAAAACCCCCAGTTTGGTCTATGAAGTTGCCGCGGATGTACGTTTTGGTCATAAACTTGCAAATCGTGAATTCCGGATCATGAAGTTGCCACGCTTGTGCATTCTGGTCAAACCTTGTTGCTGCTGTCAAAACGGACGTTAAGACAACACATGACTAGCACGTGTGGGCATCTCTAGCTGTAATGTTGTAGAAACCCTTTAATTTTTTATCACTAGATTAAATTCAGTCATGTAATGAATATTTGGAGCAGGTTTAAATTTAGTAGTTATGTAATGAATATTTCTAGCTGGTTTCAATTCATTTAGATTTATGCTTAATGTATATTTCAAAGCATTTTAAATCCAATGATGTAACATCATGCTGTAGATAAATAGCAGGTATGTCCATATAAAAGTTTGTATATGATCTACCCGTAGATAGCAAACTATGCATAGATATTTCAAGCATTTGATAAATTTGATATGCAATTCAGTCAATAAATATAGATAGCAGTGTGCAAAATTTGATAAATTTCATATTCAATTCACTCAAGAAATATAGATATGCAAAATAGAAAAAACTGAGACACACATGTCTCATATAGTTTCAGATATTGCAATTCACTGAATTTTTCACAGGAGCAAGCCGGCGCGAGGGTCTCATCGCTACGCGGGCACGGGCTTAGGATTGGCCTCGAGCGCGTCTCCGTCAGAACTGGTGGTGCAGCAGCCATCTTTCTGGAGGGCCGCGATATATGCGCCTCCATCGCCGACCTATCGACGGGCACGAGGGTCTTATCTTTCTCTTTTTTTTATGTAGGCTTCTTTGGTTGGGACGGAATATCGAGCTAGGATGGGTTTTTTTTCATAGTATCCTGCCACTTGTGTTAACACAATGGCACCGACATGCCACGTCATCAAGTTCTGGCATGGTTTTGACTGCACCGTCATGGACTGACCAGAATGCACACGCGTGGCAACTTCGTGATTCGGAATTCACGATTTGCAAGTTTGTGACCAAAACTTAACATATGTGGCAACTTTATAGACTAAATTGAAAATAACTGTTGCCGAGAGGGCACATGACACCATCAATTATGGTAATAACCGATAGTCCAAAGAAGCCGACAATATCTTCAATAATTGATGGTACCCGCATTGTCGAACATTATTAGCCTAGCTTGATGACCTAGCTGGCCACATTTGATCTCACAATCAGTCATTAGTGCTCCTCAAGCAAGGTGATAGACTACGTGTTTGGCACAATGCGTTTTTTAATATGGTTGCTATCAGAAGATGGTTTTAGAGCTGCATGCAATTCAATATATTCAAAAGAAACAACAGACAGTGAACAATATTTGGTAAAATCTCACAATGTATGACAAATCAAATGAGTTACATCCAAGTCACATTAAATCTTGCAGATCCATTGAAAGAAAAGGAACATAATGTTCAAACTATTTTGCATAAATGAAACTGATCCAAAGACATCAAACACAAATTCCAGCTTGAGAACTTTGCTTGTTCAAGTCTTGAAGTTTGTTCTCTCAGGCTGATCGCCTGAGATGCCATTCTCATTAATGCGACCACCTCTAGCATTGCTTCTCACTGCCTGAAATATGAACCAAACTAGTTGTCATAAATATGAAAACAAGAGTCATAAGAGAAAACAATCTGAACATGATGGCAAGATAAGTCTACAAGTCATACAAAGCAAATTATACTGTTGTAACCAAGACAGAAAATAGAAGTACTACCAGTTTAGATTTTGACAAACTACATAATTATATGGAACCATCAGGTACAAGAATTGGACTGTACCACGGACGAAAATCCTTTTATAAGCAGAGAACAAGGCATATTCAGTGAATAGGACCAGAATAAACTTTCATTTTCAGCATCTAAGTTGCATTGAGTGAATGGTTACGGATGTCAGGATGTGTTCGTTTTGAGCATTACAAACAAAAGAAATATGCAGCGAAAAGTACCTACCATGCTACCATCTAAATTAATCAAACAATTCAATATATGGTCTATGCAGACAGAAGTCATCTACTGTATTGTATAATTTTGAACTGGATAAAAAAAGAACCGTACCGTACCTGTACACCACACAAGCAGATCAATAGATGCGTTAAGCCATCGATCCATAATCAAGAGATCCATATACAAATGCTGTGAAGAAGATGGAGGAGGGGGCCCGGGAAGATTGATTACTTGGGGAAGTGTCCCGCACATTGACGTCCATCATGACGACGTTGACGAGGTAGCGGCATACGGTGAGCTCCCAGAGGCCGCCGACGGCGCTTGGAGGCTGATCATGCTGCGCGGCGGCGGTGCCGTGGAGGCGTGGACATCATGCTCTGTTCGTGTCCAGCTCATAGCGAACTCTGCGTAATTGGGTGCCTACGTATTAAGCAAATCGATCGGCGCAGAAGAAGGAACAAACAAATCAGGGTAAGTACTCTCTCCAACCCATATTAGTTGACTTCAATTTGAATGTATCTATTCATATTAGTTGACTCCAATTTGGATGTATCTAGACAGGGAGTATCTTTTTTCGATGGCGCGCAGTGAAGAGATGACCGAAGAATTAGATCAGTACAATTGAGACGGAGGGCCGGCGGGAACTTGCAGCGGGAGGTTCGTGCGTGCTCTCGCTCCTTCGGCAGCGGCGTCCAAGGGAATCTCTACCTCAATCTGGTGGAAGGGGAGGCAAGGGGACGGAACGCGAAGGTTGTCGATGCGGAGAAGATCAAGGAAACTGCCGATGTTACGCAACTAATAGGTGGACGTGGGAGAACCAACCCGTGGTTGGATGGTTAGGAGGACAGTGGTACCCCAAGCCTACCAAAGTTCAAATCCTAGGTTTGATGCTTTAATGTTTTATAAAGGCGGAATATTTTTTCAGTGGGAGGCGAGGTTCCCGTCGATAGCAAGGCGTCTGCGGTGACTTCGTCAATCTCAAGACCCGTCGACCCAGTCTCTCGGAGGTGCACATAGGGATAGGATGTGTGTGTTTCTAGGGATGAGTGTATATGCGCATTGTAAGCGTCTGGCGTTTGTATTGTGTTTCTCAAAAAAAAAAAAAAAATAGGTAGGCGTGGGTGTCAGCAGCGCGGGAATATTTTGGCGACCCCGCCATCAAATTCTAATCTGGTAACTGAAATCCAAAATCACCGTTCTTTCCCACAAAATATTTTTTTCTGGTCAGAAAATTTAAATTTAAACATCCAAATTGGAGGTTAACTAGCCAATTAACTCTAGCTTTCATAACCGATTGATCAGATCCAATCGGATTTTGGTTAAACCATATTTTTCCCATACATTTTCTCAGATTCGCAGCACAGTGGATAACGACCAATTGCACATTCGAATACAGATATATCGGACCCACATATTCGAGTTGGAATCGGTGTGGACTCAGACCGGAAACCAAAAAAATCAGGTAAATGCATTTATATCCAACCTTGAGAGAGATTTAAACCTCAAGAACCAAATTAGTTAAGAAATAGAGAAATTATTACTTTGGCTAAAATTCAAACATTTGTGAGATGGCATAAATATAAATTGAATAGTTAATCCAGTGGTAAAATTTAGAGCTAGACATGCTCGCCAAAAGAACTGGATAACTCAATTACTACTACTCTGTTAAATTGGCCTTGACTTTTTACTAGAACATGGGAACATCTGGTTTAAAACATTCGGATAATCCTAACTAATATTCGGACAACCCACATCCGCATTGTATCCGCAGAGCAACTGTGGAATTGGATATATTATCCGCTAGATTTTTTAAAATTGGATATGGATAGCTCAAAACAGATTCCATGTGAAAATTATTCTATTCATTTACGCCCTAGAACCATTTTGTTGGTATTTTTTCATTTTATCGTTTGACAACCAATCACATAAAACCGAGTAACATAACCGAGTGTTAACCTTAACCGTCAGCTATTGCCATTCCCCCTAGGCTATTTTCACTTATGACCGAGGGTTATTAATCGACCTTCGTCTTTTGTCACACATTCCCGAGAGTTACTCATGAACCGTCGGCTATGTAGCCCAAGACCGACGGTGGAAAATGCACCGTCGGGTATTACTATAAACCATAAGCTATTAAGTGTTCATACCTGACGGTTGTTTTCTCGATGTCGGTTATTTTAAAACACGGTCGGTTATGTAAGTCATATCCGAGCGGTTGCCTAAAACCGGCGGAAATTAGCAGCACCGTTGGATATTAGCATAGTAGCTGGCGGGTTGTCGTCTATTAAGACTCACCGTCAGAAATAAGGGGATTTCTAGTAGTGTATCCATCGACTCCACCACCATCTCCATCGCTGTTGCTGACTCCCATGATGAGGAGGGAGTAGTTCTCCCTCGAGGCTAAGGTCTCTACCGGTAGATATGTGTTCATATCTCTCTCTATGCGTGATCTTATTGAGATCGTGAGCTTTGTAATCTTGCTGTGTTCGATAAACCTTGGATGATTCACTTAAAAGAAACTTGCTGCTGTTTTACAAACCTCTATACTTAGAGGCACAACACTGTCTACAAGAATAGAAGCGTGCGTAGACATCACTAAGTGTTTGCTAGATCTCGTTGGAAAGCTGAGGATACGGCTATTGTTTTGCTCTGTGTTTTGTTATCACGAATTCGGTTTGTATGATCTTTGCAATAGCCTTTGCCAAACACTGTGGTTCTATTCTAATAATAGATAATGGCCGTGTGCATCGCTTGATGCAGAGGCTAGGACATCGCTCCCTATTTCGAGAAAAAAGAACCCATGCAAGTAACAGACATTGTGAACTCTATTGAACATAGATTTTGGTACAACTATATGATTTCTATAAGAACAAGGTTAGTATCCTAACTATACTCGTTCTCACCGGTCATAATTGTTTGGTCCTTTGTACCTAGTGCAAACTATTGGTGGCGGTGTGAATTTAACCTACAATATAATTCTTCTTTATATATTCGATATTATATTAGGAGTGGAGATTTGGTGCATCGGGCACCAGTGATACTGGTTTGAAAAAAACATAGTTTTGAGTTTCAAAAAAAACTAAAATAAATCAGGATGTAGCCTCAGATTTATACCACGGACGTGTAAAATCTCAAATCAAAATAGCGTGTATTTTGAGTTACACAAAAATGACAAAAATTGTAGATCTATAGTATAGTGATTTCAAATCACAAAAAGCATATTTTGTCGATTTTGTGTAGCTTGAAGTACAAAGCATTTTGAGTTGAGATTTTGCATGTTTATGACATAGCAACTTTTTAGATTTTGTTAAATATTTTTGAATCTTAGGTGTAGTTTTTAACTTTTTTAATAAACAGGAGCACCGGAGAGCTCCGGAGCCAAAAGAACTTTCTGTTATATTAGATGTAGTGGATAACACTAGTTTCTACTTGTACAATTAGGGTGTGTTTGGTAGACTGTGTCAGTCCAGAATCACTATCTCCACTCATACAAGCTGCCCTCAGACAAGCTTAGTTCAGAATTTGTTGCGTGTTTGGTATCCCGGGTTTGCTGAAACGAGATGGACTGAGATGTTGTTTGGTGGGTTGTGTGAATTAAAACAGGTTACTGTCCACAGTTTTACATAGAGGTCCTTGGATAGAAAATATAAAAGCAATCGGGTCCTTAGACTAAAAACAAAAAAGCAATCGAATCCCAGGAGCCCTTGCTGAGCTCGCGTATGGCTTGACGGGCTAGGGTTAGTGCGGTGCCGGCAAGACGAGCCTCGGTGCGGCTTTACACCGGTCGTGTTGGGGCCGCCGGGCGAGCGACTTGACGTGGCTTGGCGAGAGGGGATGCGGGCGAGGAGCTTCGCGTCATGGCTGTCGGAGCTGCTGCGAGCATCTGGCGCTGGACGAGCTCTGCGCCGAGCTGGGAGGGCCCGGTCGTGAGACTCTCGGCCGCTGGTCATGCAGGTGCCGGGTGAGCGGAGGAGATGCGGGCAGACGAGCTCGCGTCCTGGAGGCTAGGCGACGGCAGCTGTAGAAGAGGAGGACAGGAGCGCAGGGAGAACGCTAGGGAGAGGCGGGGAGAATGATTCGTTCGAGGGAGTGCGGGGCCGTGACCCCTACAGGCTGGATCGAGCGTTCGGGATGGACTCAGCACTGCCCGCATGTGAAGCTCGATCTGAGCTTCCGAAGTGGGCAGGGCCGAGGGGTACTTTCCGTATGAAGTGGGCACTGTTGAGGGAAGCCGACCCGATCTAACAAACAACGAAAGATGGGATGAGGAGAGAATATCTGAATTTGCCCGGGCTACCAAACACGCCCTTAGTATCTGGCCCAGTGCAGTCACCCTAATTGCCCCGCCTATGGGCTCCCTGCCCACATGTTTAGGAGGTTATAGATCCCATGATCCACCGAAACCAAATTTGGATGAACTTGAATGCTGCTTTGACCAGGGCAATGAATTATAGTATTTCCTCCAACTCATATTAGTTGACTTGAATTTGCTTAGATTTAGATGTATCTAAATATATTTTTATGCTAGATACATCCGAATCTAGATAATTCATAACTAATATGAATAATAGGTAGCATCAGCCCCACCTTCTCCAACTTGACGGCGGTCCAGCCCTTCTTCTCCTCTGCCTTATTATTCTCCAATTTTGCAACGGTACAAAAATATTTACTGACATGACGAATTATCAAATCTAGCTTCAAGTTCATGACTGTGAGCTCCTTTCACACCCCGCGATCAATGCATCAACAACAAGCCTCCTTTCAGCCATATCCTTTGTCTCAATCTCAAAACTGTTTCTTCCTTAGGGCTTGTTTGATTCATAAGATAGGAAAAGTATAGGAATAGAAAAAACATAGGATTGGGATGTCATGCAAATGTGAATCCTATAGGAAGAGGGATTTTGTTTGATGTGGCAAAGGAAATTTTCCATGAGGTGTGACCTAATGCTGTTTTCCTATAGAAATTACACTACAAGATTCCTATAGGATTAATTCCTATGGGATGTGTTCCTATGAATCAAACACTAACATAGGAAAAATTCCCATAGGATTTAAATCCTACATAATTCCTATGCAATTCCTATGAATCAAACAAGCCCTTACAGTAGCAGCAATTCTCTTTTCAAGTCTTTATTCGTCGGGTTTTTTCTCCGTTGTCATGTCCTAAACGACTTTTGACCCTTCAGTCGCCTTTCACGGCGTCAGAAGCCATCGCAATCCACCAGAACCGTTTGACTTTCCCACCGAGTGATCGACCAGATGAGCAGTGTGCACAAGGGAGATGTGACTTTTAACGTCCTAATCATCTGCTCATCTTCCTCCTCTTGCTGCTAACCGGGGAGCTGTCGAAACCGCCGGAGCTTCCATGCGACGACTCAGATGACGATGGAGCAGTGGTTGCACCTGTACTGCCATCACTCTCGCCGCAGCTGAGGCAGCCGGCGTCCAGCACCCCGGTGGGGCTCCACGGCACGGCCAGGGCGGAGGAGTAGGCTCACAGCTCGCCGTCTTCAAGCGGGCAATGGCAAGACGGTGAGCTGCCTCCCAAAGCCATGGCAGCTGAACCGTGGCGGTGGCGCCTCTCTCGCACGTGAAAGCAACAAGCCAATTAAGCCGACACGTTCTGACATGGTAGAGTAGAGTAGCTCGCCGAGTTCACTACATGGTGTCTGGACGAGTAAATTACATTTTAGTACCACAATTGGGGCAATGGTAACATGTTAGTGTCACTTTTGCAATTTTTTGCAGATACGTACCACTTTTGGGACAAACTGTTACAAATAGGTCATTTTTCTGAATAATCGCGTTTTAACAGCTAAACTAACATAATAGACCCACAATTAAGCGATGACATGGACCTAGGGCCCACATGTCATCCCTCTCATCTTCTTTCCCTCCTCCCTCTCTCTTCTCTCTCGTATCCTTCTTTTGGCAACCACTCTCCCTACCCCTCCCAACCTTCCCGATCTTCTGGTACTCCTGGTTTTTCCGCTTGAGCACCATATTCACTTGCCATCGATCATCATCGTTTGTCGCATGGCCGCATCACCGACAAGGTTTTGGTGACCTTTTACTAGTGGTGATGCGCACTTGTGGTCCCCTTGAACTCCGAGTGAAATGCACCCGCCAGCGTAGCCCTGCACGCTCCCTTCCACGACATCCTTGGACGTGGTCGGGTCCTTGGGACCACGGTAATAACATGGCACCGGTGGGAGATAGTAGGAGGGGCGGCGGGAGGTAGAAGAGGGGGTTACGGCAGGAGGTAGGAGGGGGTGCTAGCGGTGGAAGGTAGCAGGAGGGGTTATCGGCGACGATGATTGATGAGGTGGACTTGGACCCACATGTCATCCTCTCATATCTCTTCTCCTTCATGTACCTCCTCTCTCTCATCAAACAATCAGTGCCGCTACCTTCCGTCAGTAGCACCCCCTCCTCCTACCTCCCGCCTCCACCCATCTTTCTACCTCCCGCCACCCCTCCTACTATCTCCCCTGGTCCTGACCACGTCCAAAGATTTTGTGGAAGGGAGCGTGCATGGCTATGCTGGCGGACGCGTTTAATTCGGAGTTCAAGGGGAACCAAAAGCGCGTAGCGCCACTAGTAAAAGGTCATCAAAACCAGGAGAAGCACGATCTAACCAGAAATGCAAGGGGAAGGCTAGTGAGCTCGGGAAAGGTCACAAGCGACATCAACGGCTACCACGTGACGAAGAGGCCTGGATGGTGGCATCAATTAGGGAAGCTTGGCTTCAATTCCATCTATAGGGGAGATGCGGGCAACAAGGCAGAGGTCGTCGGCTTAACGACGAAGCTCGGGAAGGTCGGGAGGGGTAGGGAGAGCAGTTGCCAAAGGAAGAAGAAGGATGTGATAGAAGAGAGAGAGGAGCAGGAAGTAGATGAGAGGGATGACAGGTGGGCCCTAGGTCCATGTCATCGCTTAATTGTGAGCCAATTATGTTATTTTGCTGTTAAAACACGATTAGCAAAAAAATGACCTATTTGTAACAGCTCGTCCCAAAAGTGACATGTATCCGCAAAAAATTGTAAAGTGGCACTAAGTTGTTACCATAGCCCCAATTGTGGTACTAAAATGTAATTTACTCTGTCTGGACGCGCAGTTTTCCCACGTACTGCTACGACAGGACAGGTGCACGCCAAGACAGGGAAAAAAAGGGTGCCTGGTTCACCTTGTCAACGTGGGAGCAGCGGACGTCTACGATGGCGCGGTCGTCTCCGGCAACGGCGGCGGAGACCGTCGCGGCGATCTCCGAGGGCCTGAACTCTAAGCAGCATGTTCCTGCAATGCGTTGGTTGATTGATGAAGAACTGTTACTACTCTGACAAAGTATTGCCAACGACAAAGAAGATCATGCGTGCGCTGATGCGTACCTCTAGATATGCAGAGGATGAGTTCCGCGGCATCCCGGACGGCGCGCCTCGACGGCGCATTGCCGCCGCCGTTGAGCCGGTGGAGGAAGTAGTCGATGTAGGAGAAGGGGGTCACGGCCTGCATCCTCCATTTGAGCGTTTTCAGCACCAGGAGCTCCATCCTCTGGATCGTCTTCGGCTCGAACACGTACCGTGCGTCCCCGACCTGATCGATCCAACAGTGCAGTGGTCATTACGAGATCCCAGGCCAAATTTACAAGCGTGCAACTGCAACGATCGGGGCTTCAGGAATACGATGTCTAATCTATCTGCTGATTTCTCACCTGCAGGTCGAGAGACCGAGGGACAGAAGTCTCCTCCATCTTGGCGGCGAGCGACAGGCACGCCACCGATAGCAACTGCGTCATCCAAGCCTGGCCTTCCTGGAAACATGAGCGACACCACATGAGTCACATTGATCCTTCGCATCAGCTCTGCAATGGCGTATATATCGCAAATATGATACTTACAGGAAGGTGGTAGAGCGAGAGGAAGCGGTCCAAGTAGTTGAGAGCCAAGCAGGCAGTGACAGGGCCGAAGCTGTAATACGAGTGAACCTGTCCAGACATCATCAAGTTCAGGACACGGAGGATTACTCACCGCTGGATCGTGCGAAAATAACAAGAACAGAGGAGGAAAAAACAGCTGGTACGCGCTAATCATCGAGACCAAGAAAGAACCACCTTCCAAATCCAGTCGACGGCGTCGGTCCGCACCTGGAGGTCCACGCCCCCGGCGCGGAGCCGCTCGGCGTAGTCCGCCCTGGGCATGTGCCCCGCCTCCGTCGCCACCCAGCGGGCCACGCATTCCTCCGACGGCAACGGGAAATCCGCGGCGAGCTCGCCGCAGTACGGCGACCCGCTCGTCCTGGCACCCTCCGCCGCTGCCTCCTCGTCGCCGAAGCCGAGGGCGCTGCTGCTGTCCTCGGCGCAGAGCAGGATGGAGGCGGCCATCTCGTAGCTCCGAGTCATCGATCGATCTCTTCTTGCTCCTGGTAAACGTCGCTCGATACAGCGATACGATAGTGTGATAAACTGAGTGTGCTAGGCCTGGTCGCTCTCCTCCGCCGCCACGCTGCCCATGCTGCTCCTCTCGTCTGGAGCGGGGTGAGGTAGGCGAGGAGTGGAAGGGGAGGAGAGGGCAAATGAGGGGGAGGGGGGTGACGACTCTTTTGTACGTTTTCCGGCGTAGGGACAACGGAGGGTGTTTTGGGGCAAGAGGCAACGGAAGCGGGAAGTGAGGACGCTGACCGCAGAAATACACGCTCTTTTTTACACGACGCTTTCGTCTCTTTTTCTTTCCCGGTCTGTACTTTAAGGACGTGGAGAAGGGCGCGGTTATGCTTTTCCTGGATTTTTTTCGTGCATTTTTTTATTTTGTGAAGCATTATTTCTCGGTGGTCTATCGTTCTGTTTCTTTTCTATTGCGTTTTCTTCCGTTCGTGTTTCTTAACTTATGCGTAAAAAAACGGTTTTGCTCATGCGTCTGATTACTTGTTAGGTCTTAGTCGCCTCTTTCACCGTTCGATTTATCTCGTGATTCGTGATTAAAAGTAAAGTGAAATGAAATTCTGCCAGAATCGGTAATTTAATGAGTTGCAATTAGGTTGTAACTAAGAATTAGTATAAATATAATGAGTTGCAACTACGTTGAACCTGAGATTTTAGCAGAAATATTAGGATGACATCAGCGACATAAGAAGTTCTCAGACGCCTGAAATCTAGGCACTTTCTAAAAAAAACTTACTAACCAGTGTGAAAATAAGTAAATATATTTTTTCCATTAAATAAATAAATATTTTCCAGACAAATGAGATGAGATCACTAGATGCCAAGAAGGAAAGAAACGGACACGTGCCTTGGGAGCGATAATAATGCTAACGTGTGAAAGAGATGATTATTACAGTGTGAACATAATACACATGATTTCCCCAAAACTTGTTTGGTTTCATGAGAAGCCAAAAAGGAAGAAATGGACAAATGACATGAGATCAATGATAATGTTCATCATTTGGCTTTGCAAAGTTAAGTCCCGGCACCTAGAGGATGGCGTTTTACGAATCTGTGTGCTATTTTATGGACGCCCGTGAATTATGTATCTTAAAATTTCTTCTTAACGTGTAACATGTGAAAATAAGTGTTGTTCTTTCTCCTATTATGTTTCTTCTCCTTTCCTCGCCCTCTCTCCTCACCCAAGCCACACCGGCTCATCCTCTACTCCGCGACAGCTATGTCGTCGGAGAGGATGGGGAAGAGGAGGTCGGCCCTTCCATGTTCATATTAGTAGTTGTTGTAGGTTACCTACTAGTGGTGTGCGGGTTGTATCCCAGCCTAGCGCTATGTCGATGGAGCTTTGGTGGTCGACGCTCGGTGACTGGGAGTAGTGTGTTTGTTGCTTGTGGTGCTCTAGTAGGCATTTTGGAGACGGTGAAGAGCAGCGGTGACGCTTTCCCCTCCACGTCCAATAAGGTTCGCTTCTCTATTGAGCTTGGGTTCTTGGGAGCCGTCCTTCTTCCTTCGGCTGGACGAGGTGGCGAGGGGAGAGGTGGAAGCAACAACGCACGGGATCTTGGATCTTGGCATTGGCGGGGATCTTGTGCTGCACAAGAGAGCTATCCTATGGTGGACATTTGTAGACCACTGATTCACGAAGCCAAAGGGTGGTTTCTCTCGACGCCATGGACGAGGCGCCTATTCGGCCTCCAAAAGGGGAGGCATTGATCCCAAGTTGTTTAATCCCCCGTGATGAAGGCGGTCGTCAGTGGCGAAATCATCTCTTGAAGAGGGCGGTGAGGTAGATGGACCTAATTGCTTTTCAAGTTTTATTAGTTCTAGGGTCCTTTGTGTTAAATTACATGGCGAGGTTTTTTTTCTTTTTTTTTCTTATGTTGGGTCCTCGCTGTAATATGTGTATAGCCAACGCTTTGACTTATTGCAGCATCCCGGTTCTTCTGGACCGTTCCCGTTAAAAAAAAAAGTCTTAGATAAGATTTGTGCAGAAGCCAGAAGGATTACTATCGACGGGTTAGGCTCATCTCGTTCGGCTTCCTTGTATACGATTTTAGTTTATGAGTGAATTCCAGTTTTTACCCCTAAGATCAACTTTGTGACAACTTTTACCCAATTTAACAGAAATTCCTCAATATTACCCCCATTTAACATACTTTCTTCCACTTTTTACCCCTTGTGTATATTTCTAGGGTTCTTACTGTTCGGTACTAGCGCTAGTCCGATGTGGCGATGCCAAAGTGGATGTGAGTTTTTTCTAGACATGTCCTAGCCGATGTAGAGAGGTATCCAAGCCAGTTTAGCTAGAGTCATGTTCTTTGCGGACATAGACGTAGGAGTGGCACCCCTGTTCTTGGCGAACACTGGCGCCGACAGCGATCACATGTACCACATAGAGCGTTTGCCTGATATTTGCCGGTCCTTCAATTGACTGTTGGTTGCCTATAAAAAAGAACAATCGGTGTATGACACGGGGATCAGCAGCGCCCTGGCCCCCCTAAGGTTTAGAAATTTTTTGTATACCCCCTCATTTTCTTGCTAAAATCATCTAAAAATAATGTAAAATTATACGTTGGCCCTTCCCAACAAATGACAAGGCCAATTTTTTTTCAATAGCCCCCCTCATTCTTTTTTCCTGCCTCTGCCGCTGCTCCTCTGCCTAGCGATGATGTACTAACTTACCAGTGAACAACGCTTTTCCCTGCCATAGCCGCCCGTCAATAGCGGCCGATCACTGGCTGCGACGTGACCTAGAGATCCTTCTCAGGATGCTAAAAATATATACGGGGTAAAAACTGGAAGAAAATTTATTAAATGGGGTAATCTTGAGAAATTTCTGTTAAATTGAGTAAAATGTGTCACAAAGTTAATCTTATGAGGTAAAAAGTGAAATTCACTCTAGTTTTATTTATGAACCCCTCTACGAAAGAAATTGAGATTTCAAGACAACTTATTGCTTAGTTCTCGAAACTGGGTTGTGGCCGTGTACTTTTATTTGAACCATATTTTTTTTCTTACATAGCTGGCGCAGTTTCATTCGTGTGCGATCAATGCGTCTTATTACATTTTTTTGTGTGGCTCAACTCAGTTTGCATCAAGAGCAATGCCAACTAGACATGATGTGGCATGTCATAAATAATGAAAGAAAGACTTGGGGTAATTAGTTATATTATCATAACATCACACACTTCAAAGCAAGATGAGTTTATAAGCTAATAAATAAGACCTTGCATGTTACTAGACACAAGTTACTATCCACTATGAAGGTGATAATTTAGACTAGTGTCATGTGCATGACTAGCTCAAGTTAGTAACTTGGAGTAGTAACATGTGTATGTTACTACTACTAGCTAAGTTACTACCTCTATAGTGAAAAATAACATGTGTGGTATCATGTAAAAATATGAACGAGAATAGGATTGAGGGAAGACGCCTCACAATGGGCGATCGGCTCAGTATATAAGGCAGGCGTATGCCGTGCGGTTACAAGACGTGGTGTCCACGGTACAAGTCTTGACGTACAAGATAAAAGATCCTCTACCGTATTTAAACTATACAAGGCAGGTAATATCTCCTACAGCTATACATGGTAGGTACGTTAACATCCCCCCGCAGTCTTAGCGTCGGTGGAACGAACGCAAAGACTGTACCGAAAATCCAAGAACAGCTGCGATGGAAGACCCTTCGTCATGATGTCTGCAAACTGATGCGAAGATGGCACATGTAGAACCCGAATCTGACCGAGAGACACCTTCTCCCGAACAAAGTGGATGTCGATCTCGATGTGCTTCAGACGATGCTTTGAACCGGGTTACAGGCCATGTAGACAGCTACGACATTATCACGAAGACAACCGCGTGGAGTGGAGAGGACGAAGCTCGTGAAGAAGGCGGAGCCAACAACACTCGGCCACAACATGAGCGACGCACGATACTCGGCTTCGGCACTGGAGCGAGAGACCGTGGCCTGGCGCTTAGAGGACCACGACACCAGGTTGTCACCAAGATAGACACAATAACCAGAGGTAGACCGACGAGTGTCGGGACATCCCGCCGGCGGTCGAGTATCCGTGAGCGTCGAGGTCGGGGTAGAGCTCAGCTGAAGACCCAAGTCCAAGGTACCATGGATATACCGGAGAATCCGCTTGACCAAAGCAAGATGAGGTTCCCGAGGGGCGTGCATGTAGAGACATGCCTGCTGCACAGCATGCGCAATGTCGGGCCGTGTCAATGTGAGGTACTGAAGAGCGCCTGCGAAGCTGCGGTACTCAGTAGGATCGGCGACAAGCGGACCATCATCGGCGGAGAGCTTGCAACGAGTGTCGATGGGGGTAGGACACGGGTTGCATTGAAGCATGCCGGCTCGGTGAAGAAGGTCGATGGCATACTGGCGCTGCGATAACATCATCCCAGACACCGAGCGAGTAACCGAGATGCCGAGGAAGTAGGAGAGCTCCCCAAGATCGGTCATAGAGAACTCGCGATGCAGGAGGTCGGTGATGTGTTGAAGAAGACCGGCGCTGGAGGCAGTGAGGATGATGTCGTCCACGTACAGGAGAAGGTACGCCACTTCGTCACCCGTCAAGGACGGCGAAGAGGAGACGCCGCGACCGGAGGCAACAAACCCAAGTCGATGCGCGTAGTGGGCGAAGCGCTGGTACCAAGCACGAGGGGCTTGCTTCAGGCCATAAAGAGACTTGTGAAGCCGACAAACATGTTGGGGGCGGTCGGTGTCGATGAAGCCCGGTGGTTGCTCGCAGTAGACCACCTCATCAAGATTGCCATGGAGAAAGGCGTTATTGACGTCGAGTTGGTGAATCGGCCATGCACAGGAGACGGCGATGCTGAGGACGACACGGATCGTGGCGGGCTTGACGACAGGACTGAAAGTCTCATCGAAGTCCACGTCGGGCTGCTGTGAAAACCCGCGGACGACCCATCGCGCCTTGTAACGATCAAGGCCACCATCAGAGCCAAACTTGTGCTTGAAGATCCACTTCCCTGAAACAACATTAGCACCAACCGGACGAGGAACAAGAGACCACGTATGATTATGGAGCAGTGCGTTATACTCGTCAGTCATTGCAGCGCGCCAGTGCGGGTCCTGGAGCGCTCCCCGGTATGTTTTAGGAATGGGAGAAATAGAGTTGTGAATGGCAGAGAGATTAAGTTTTTCCTTTGGCTGAAAGATCCCGTGTTTAGCACGGGTGAGCATGGAGTGAGTGTTAACGACTGGATCAGTGCGCGGCCGAGTCCGCGGCGGAGGAGGTGGCGGTGGTGGTGGAGGCGTTGCAGCTGAACCAGGAGACATCACCGCGGCAGATTCAGAGGACACAGGCGAACTAAGCGATGCGAGCGAGCTGGGAGTAAGCGAAGCGTCGCGTGCGCGCGTGGGACTGCATGCGGGAGTGGTAGGGACAATATGTTGGGTCGCTGCATGCTGGGTTGCTGCATGCGGAGGCAAGCTGGGCTGGGTCAGGAAAGGAACGACCGGGATATTTTCTGAAGCGAGTTCGTCCAGGAGGAAGTCGAGTGAGTCAGGTGACTGGGCTGACGTGGTGGTGGCGAATGGAAACAAATTTTACTCGAAGACAACGTGCCGTGACGTGATGACGCGACGAGAGGCAAGGTCAAGGCAGCGGTAGCCACGGTGAGAGCTAGGATAACCGAGGAAAACGCATGCGAGCGAGCGAGGTGCGAGTTTGTGAGGAGCCGTAGCAGACTGGTTTGGATAACAGAGACATCCGAAGACCCGAAGGTCAGAAAGCGACGGTGGCTTGTTATACAGAAGGGTGAATGGAATGCGAAACTCGATAGGCTGACACGGACGACGGTTGAGAAGGTATGTGGCGGCAGCGAGAGCCTCGGCCCAGTATGACGGTGGCATGTGGGCTTGAAAAAGAAGGGTGCGTGTGACGTCGTTGATAGTACGAATAGCGCGCTCAGCTTTGCCGTTTTGAGGGGACGTATAGGGACAAGACATGCGAAGGTGGATGCCATGGCGAGCTAGGAACTCAACTAGGGTAGAGTTAACGAATTCTGTGCCATTGTCGATTTGGAGAGAAACGACTGGAAGGTTGAATTGGGTGCGGACGTAGGCGACAAAGTTAATGAGATGGTCGGTTGTATCGGATTTGCGCCGAAGAGGAAACGTCCACATATAATGAGAAAAATCATCGACAATGACTAAGTAGTATTTAAAACCAGAGTTACTAGCAACAGGAGACGTCCACAAATCACAATGGATTAATTGGAAAGGAGACACACAAATAGTTTGAGACCTAGAAAAATGAAGACGCACGTGCTTGCCAAGTTGACATGCATGACACACAGCAGTAGCTTTATTACAAGGAATAGCAAATTGTTTAGATAAATGGGACGTAGCATCACGTCCGGGATGTCCTAAGCGGCGATGCCAAAGCTCGGTGTTGGTGGTGGAGGCGACTAGTCCAAATGGCGAGGTGGAGATGGCGCTGGTGGAGAACTCGTAGAGGGGGCCGGGACTACTGCAGCGTATGATCTCGCGCCGTGTTTGAAGATCCTTAATGGAAAAACCAAAGGGGTCATACTCCACGGAACAAGAATTATCAATGGTAAATTGACGAGTAGAAAGGAGATTTTTAATGATAGAAGGAACAACTAGAACATTGTTTAAGTGAAACGTGCGGGAAGGGGTAGAAAGGGTTGTGGAACCGGTGGTGGAAATAGGTAAAGAAAGACCATTGCCAATGGTAACATGAGATGAAGAAGTAGATGGAGTCGGAAAAGAGATTATACCGGGGTCGGAGACCATGTGAGAGGTTGCACCCGAGTCCATCACCCAACCGCCAGTGTTGGAGGAGCCGGCTGTGTTGTTCAGGGCCGCGATGAGGGCGGAGCAGTCCCATGCAGGCGCGCCGGTGCCCTGAGCGCCAGAGCCATACGGAGTGTACGGCGTCGCAGGTGGTGGCGGGTTCACGCCGAATGCCTGGCCATGCAGGGGCACAAGCTGGGTGGTGTAGGCCTGCTGGCCCGGAGGCACCCAGGTGGATGGGCTCCTCCCGGCAGGCCGTGGTCCGAGGAGGCCTGGTCCGCCAGCAGATGGGGCGCCAGGAGGAGGCGGCGGGGTAGAGGCGGGGCGCCAGGTGGGTTGCATCTGCTGCGTCTGGCCCGTGTACGGGTTGAAGCAGATCCATGGGCGAAGGCGATGGACGGTCGAGCGATCCGTTCTTCTTTTTCTTCGCCGGCGCCGTTCGCCGCCCCGCCTGGAGTTCCCGCCGGTGGAAGCAGAGCCGGCGGTGTTGCCATAGAGGGCGACCTGGGGTGATGGATGGCTGTGGGCAAGCTGGTTCTCGCGCAGGAGCGAGGAGGCGAGTGCAGGAATGTCGGGCGGGACCTGCATGGTGACGAGCGTGGTGATGTCGGCGAAGCGGGTTCAGCCACGGCGAAGTGAGGACCAGTGCAGTCGTTGACGGGCTGGCCGACGTCAGGCAGAGCGTCGGAGAGGGCCTTCAGCTTGTGGCAGTAGGCGGTGATGGTGAGATCTCCTTGGACGAGGGCGCGGAACTCCGCCTCGAGGTAGACAGCGCGGGTGAGTTAGTTGTCGAGGAAGAGGTTCCGGATGAGCGCGTACGCCAGACGCTGTGATCGATCCCGAGACATGATGATGTCAAGGATGTCATCGCTGATGGAGCCGTACAACCACGAGCGGACGACGTAGTCCTGACGGATCCACTCGGCGGTGCGATCGGCGGCCGGCGTGTTGGTAGAGATGTGGCGGTGGTCGTGCCGAGGAGGGCGTCCATCGGCATGCTCCACTTGGAGAAGTTGGACGCTTGAAGGTTGAGGACTATCGAAACATGGGTCTTGACGCTGGCGACGTTGACGGCTTGGGACGCCGGCGAGGCAGCGGGCAGAACGGTGGTGGAGACGGCCATGCTGGAGGCGGAGAGGAGGCTACCCGAGGTCATGCTGCCCGTGGAGGAGGAGGTATGGTGGAGGAGCTCATGGCGGAAGCTAGCTAGATCGGATCGGGGGTTAAGGTTTCTAGGCTGATACCATATGAACGAGAATAGGATTGAGGGAAGACGCCTCACAATGGGCGATCGGCTCAGTATATAAGGCAGGCGTATGCCGTGCGGTTACAAGACGTGGTGTCCACGGTACAAGTCTTGACGTACAAGATAAAAGATCCTTTACCGTATTTAAACTATACAAGGCAGGTAATATCTCCTACAGCTATACATGGTAGGTACGTTAACAAAAAACTTATTTATTGCAATATAGACTTATTTTGTCTTAAAATGTGTTATGTTATGGTAACATAGCTAGTTATCATAAGTCTCTCTTTTATCATTTAAATGCATGCTATGTCATCTAAATATTTAGTTGACAATACATATAAGACAATGCTACTACCACTGTATGACTAGCCTAGAGACGCAGTTCACTCATCATTTAATTCAGACCTGACTTGCACAAAACTGCGCATTGTCCCGTACTCTCATTGAATTGCGAGGCAGCGCTGCTCCTGGTCGCTAGAACCTTACAGCTACAACGACCTCTCCTTGACCGCACGCAGACCCAGAGGGATCAGGCCGGCCCCGGCTCGCGCCACTGTTCACTTGCGATCAGATCCGTTCCTGCGCGCGGCCATGCAATTTTTTTTTAAATAATATACTTATTTTAATATTTTCTAGATGTACTATACGTTTTTTGAATTTTACAAAACTAGCACTTTATCGGCTTGATCGGAGCCGATTAGGTCAGTCGGCGTGGAGCAAGCCAATTGCCCGAAGCTGTCGGCCAGGCCCAGGCCGATTGGACCAATCGGTCTGGCCCAGGCCGACTAGACCCTTGCTATCGAACACACACATACCGATTGGGCAATCGGCAAGGAGAAGGCCGATTGGAGCATGCAGATTAATTTGCTTTTTATTATGTCCTTGTTAACTGTCCAGACGGCTGCATGTGAATGAGCCGCATGCCATACAATCTGTGTTAAGGTACTGACCGGGCTAGCTAAATTGCATAGTGAATGCACGTAGGCCTGGATGCATGTGAATGAGCTAGGTCAAGCAGTCGGCTTCCCTAAGGCCGATTAAGACAGTCGGCTTCCCTTGGGCCGATTAGAGCGTCGGCCTAATGATGACCGATTGGCCGACGCGGGCCTAGCTGCCCCACACGCCGACGCTCAGTCGGCTTGCTTCACTCCAACTGGTCCAATCGGTCTCCTCCAAGCCGATAAAGTGCTAATTCTGTAAAATCTAAAAAACGTGTAATAGATCTAAAAAAATTAAAAAATATATATTATTTTAAAAAAAATCGCCCGCGGCCATGAGATCGCAACAGTGTGTAACCGGTAGCCGCATTTGCTACGCGTGCGTTCGCTCAGGTAGTTTTTTTAAGCAACCGCATGTTCCATTAATTGAAAATCAAGTTACATGAAATAACACATATGGACACTAAAAGATAGACTGGGATAAAATAATTATTCTGAAAACACTGCAGATAAAAGACTAAGAGATCGAGAAATACAAAACGACCCTTACATTTTAATGCAACCACCGAATCTAGCGGCCTCCACCAACCTCCAGCGCTGCCGAGACGAACGCCAAAAGAGACGTCAAGCCTCCATCATTGCAAGATCCAAAAAAGCACCATCGCCAACGATATGGTTCCCGCAGATGATCTCTATCATGTGCATCGTGGTATGATCACTATCATACCTATATGTGTAAATCCAAGGTCTATGGATTTTACACGCTATGTGTGTTGTAAGAGTATCATCTCATACTTCTACTTACAACACTACCATATCATAACACTAGCCCAGCAACAATCTAAACTAGACGCCTCTAATTTATCCATTGCAAGTTTTACGTGGCTTAGGGCTTTCGAGATAGAACCGTTCTTACCTACGAACATGAACCACAACGAGGATAATCAAATTGTTGATAACTCGCTTGCAAAATAGATATTGACTATAGTAGGAGAGACAGACACCCGCTAGCCACTTATGCAAACTAGTTGCATGTCAAGCGTGGAACATGTCTTATGTGCGAGGACATGTAAAGTTTGTCCGGGCCGCTTCATCCCACTATGCCACCAATATCCAAAATTACAACAAAGGAGCAACAACATGATCATCATCGCCCACATACTCATATGTGTACTACCCATGTAAAGTATCTACGCATAGATCCGGCTCTGATACCACTGTAGGGTTCGCAGCATATAAAACAAAAAATTTCCTACGATGTGAACTATATACCAAGATCTATCTACTAGATACAAACAACGGGCGTATGTATATCCGTAGAGAACATACCCTTGAAGACCGACAAAGCTTAACGAGTTCAACTCGTGGTTGATGTAGACGATCTCTTGCCGATCTCAAGATCGAGAGGAAGTCCTAGCGCCGCAAATCAGACGCATCCGCGTGCTCGCACACACGTTCGAGGCACCGAGCAACCTCCGCCTCCTCGCTCGGCGATGCGGTGGAAGCACAACTCTTTCTTTCCGAATAGCCACCGGGAACATGTATCTCGCTAGTCCGAGACCATGGGGATAAATTCTAGAGGGGGAGAGAGATCCTTCACGAGGAGGTGTGAGAGACAAGTGAGGAGGGGGGCTCCTTTTATAGGAGGAGGGGGGGCACCCTAGGGGGTGGCTGCCGGCCATGGGGCTGCCCCCTCCCCTCCTTCATTCATGTGGGTGGACACTCCACTCACAAAATGCCCTTTAAAATCCCTCCACTCAAATTCCCATTAAATTTCCACCAAATTTAATGCAAACTCTCATTAAATAAAACTCTTTTATTTTATTCAGAATTTTGTCAATTACTTTAATGACAAACATTCACAAATAACCCCTTGCTAGAATTCTATTTCACATGCATAACCACTTTATGCAATTTCACCCGAAAACCTGTTTGAGATCTAGTGAAATAAATTCCTGCGCTTGTTCATTCTTTCGGCATGAAACATTTGCTCCAATTGGATGTTGGTGTCTCTTAAGTGTGTCACCCTACGGTTCGTGAATAATGCGGACATGATCGAGACCTCTCGGATCAATAATCGAGCGGGATCTAGAGACCCATCGACTCCCACACATTCAACGATGACTTTCTTGTGATCGTCGGAACCTTTACGCTAGTATCTTAATCCCTTTGTTTCACGATATATTACATGTCCGAGATTCGATCATCGGTATCTCCATACCTAGTTTGATCTCGATTCGACATGCACTCTTTTCTCGTTCTGTGATATAACATTCTAGTGATCAAATCACTTGCTTGCAAGCTAATCAATGTGATATCACCGAGAGGGCCAGTATATCTATCCGTCATCGGGATGAAAAATTCCACTCTCGATCCATGAGCCTCAACATAACACTTTATTAGTTCGAATCCATCTTTATAATCACCCTTATGGTGTGACGTTTGATGTTATCAAGAAACTCTTAGGTGTTAGTGATTGACATGATCTCATGGTCTAAGGATTAGGATCACTTCGTAAGTTGTTATAGCAATATAAACTCAATGACTTTGATCGTAATGCTATACTTGATGAATGTTCATCACACCATTACACTAATGTTGTGATCCCGTTATTAACAACATCCAATGTCCATGATCGAAACCTTGATCATCTTGTTAATCAACGAGCTAGTATGAGAGAGGCATAACTAGGAACTTTCATTGTTTGTTTATTAAACACACATGTATTAACGTTTCCGTATCAATACAATTATAGCATGCAAAATAAACATCTATCATATACTTGGAATACACATAATAAACACTTTATTATTGCCTCTCGGGCATATTCCTTGATCTCCCACTTGCACTAGAGACAATAATCTAGTTACATAGTGATAAATCTAACACCCATTGAGTTCTGGTGTTGATCATGTTTTGCTCTAGGGAGAGTTTTAGTCAACGGATCTGCTACATTGAGATCCGTATGTACTTTACAAATCTTTATATCTCCATCCTTGACATGCTCGCGGATGGAGTGAAACCGGCGCTTAATATGCTTGGAATGCTTGTGAGACATTGGCTCTTTGGCATTGGCAATGGCACCATTGTTGTCACAATATATCACCATTGGGTCCAACGCGTTTGCCACAACTCCTAGTTCGGATATGAACTCCTTCATCCAAACTGCTTCCTGAGCTGCTTCCTGAGCATTGTGTTCTTGGTTTCCATTCTTGACTCATGGGCCAAGGTTGAGATCCTTCATAGACTTGTTTAACTTGTTCTCCATCCTTTCTGGACAATTGTTTGCATAGTGGCCTAGTTCCTTGCATTTGAAACATGTGACAAGGCTGATATCCCTCATAGGCTTGTTTATCTTATGCTTCATCTTTTCTGGACAGTAATTTGCATAATGTCCTAACTCTTTGCAGTATTTTCACATCACTTGGCTGATATCTTTCTTTTCCTTTGGTATCATTGCTTTTTGTTTGTTTCTTTGGTTCTTCTTCTTTTCTGGGCATTCATTGGCATAGTGTCCCATCTCTTTGCAATTGTAACATTGCTCTTGAGTAATATCCTTCTTGTTAGGGTTTGGGCATTTCTTCTTCTTCTTGGGTCTCTCCAAAGCTAGGAGTTCTTCTAGTTCATGTTCTTCATAAGTGGGAGATCTTTCTCTCTTCTTGGGGCATTGATCTTCATGCTCCTTGGATGCATGATCCTTGTCTCTAAAAATATTTTTAGCTTGGGTTCCTTCCAGAACAACATCTTTGTCATCCTTGTTGTCATTAGATCTTTGGAAAAAGTTGTCTCCCATGTTGATCATTTGAGTAACTAATCCTTGCAACAATTGGGATTGAAGTTTCAAAATCCTTTGTATGGCTGGGTCTAATCCATTGTTGTTGGCTAAAAGCTGAGTTGTCTCTTGGCTCAACTGGTTTTGGGTTACTATAAGTTCTCTCATGTTGTCTTCTTGGTTGGTGTTGATGTCTCTTGGAGTAGTCATCTGTTTGGGTTTCGTAGGAGATTAGAATAGGCAAGATATTTCTAAGGAAATATTTCTAATCACACACATCACAATTCACACAAACAATGTGCATGCAATCACAAACCAAACATTCACAAACAACTTTGCACCCAAACAACCAAGTTCAAGCACATACTTAGGCAACAAAATATTTTTGTTACACCTCATAAGTTGGTGGTTTGTCTTAGCTAAAATATGGTGGTCCATCTATATGGTTCACTTGTGATCTTTCCATCATTCTTGGTTGCTTCTTCTTACATGAGATCATGGTTCCTTGAGAAAAACTCTTGGTTGCAATAACTTCTAGTGATGTAGGTTCCTTCTAATTTTTTGCGTTCCCTCAGTCTCTAAATCTTGAGTAAGGTTTCCTTGTTTCACTTGTAGTCCTTGGTGATATCCATGTTGGAAGTCCTTGGTGAATATGCTGAAGATGTTGAAGTCATTAGAGTTGAAGATGTTGAAGTCATTAGAGTTGAAGAAGTTGAAGTCATCCTTTACACATGGTGTAGTCTTTGGCCATGGGTAGGTTTTTCCATCAAGTTGAAGTAGAGGAGAAGTAGAGTTGAAACCAAAATGGTTGAGGAAAGAGTTTACAAGTGTTTTTGTAAATAAGTTTTGGATCAAAGTATAACTCCTATTTTTCTAAGGGTTTTTGTCCAATCCTAGGGTTTACAAATCCTACAGGCAACACAACCTGGCTCTGATACCATCTGTAGGGGTCCCAACCAAATAAGGTTGATCCCTCCTGTGTTTTACAATGCTAGTCCCTGGATCAATAGCTAGCATCCACAGTTTAGATGTAATATCAAGAAACAAAGGTCATAATATAACTTTATAACCAGGAATAACATAATTTTATTACATCATACATAGCTCATTTGGCTATTGCATTACATTGAAGCGGAATAACAATAAGCATGGGGTCCTTCATCTTCAAAGTGCCACAGGCAGATGTTGGTTGTAGACTTTGTAATCCTAAACAATCAATCTTCACTAAAATCAATCAAACATGCAACATACAAGTTACAGCCACAAAGGGTCAATACATTTGAATTGTATTGGCAAGTGATACTATGGTATTATAGTGGAGTCTATCATCTATATGCAATTGGCTAAGTGGAGTTGAGGCTTGCATTGCTCAAAATATATTTTTCTTATCATTTTGAAAATACTAAGTTTTTGCTTGACAAAATCATTTCCCTCAATCAAAGATTTCAAGATCCTTGTACCAAGCCATCTCTCCATCGATGATTGAAGAATTCAAACAACCCTTGTTCAAACCACAAGATTTTAATTTAGAAATTGGAATGATGAGATTCTTGATTGCTTCCATGTCTTGATGCTCAATTTGTCCTTTACCAGGGACATGGCTAAGTACTTAGATTTTACACTCTGCAGAGGTGGTGCACTTTACCCACAAGACTTGGTTTCCCAAGACAAAATCTTTCAGAAGCCTTCCCTTAGACCAAAATGGACGCGCTCCAACCTATCAAACACTACCACCCACTGTCCATTTGGCTAAGTTCTTGCAACCTATATGATCATGGCAGAGCCCATATTGCCAAGTGGTTGCACTTGAAGCTTCTCAACATTTGACATCTCAAATCCCTTTGTTTCCTGGGTGGCATTCCACAAGTGAGATACACAACCCAAGTCCATGGCCTTGTGTAACCACTCAACATATCCCAATCCTTCCATTCCACCCAGGAGGTTCATTAACTTAGTTGTTTTATTAGACAAAATCACAAGTCTTCAGACTTAGAATATTTTCCATAGTGTGAATATATATTCCACCCATGTTTTCTATTAGCTAGGCTAAGCTTGGTAGTAGTAGGAATCTTAGCTTAGGAAAATCCTACTAAGGATTCTTCTATTAGGTTTTCCTATAGCAAGATCTATACTTAGCAAAATCCATGCACGTTTACTTAGCAAAATCACTAATGCATAGAGAAAGTAATGGGACAAAAAGTATGAAGCATCACTTGCCTTTTTGGAAGGGAATGGGGGTTCACTCCTTGATCTTGTTAGTCTCATACTTCACTACAAGTCAAACAAGCAAACACTAATTCAATTTACATTCCAAACCAATAATCACTCAAACAATTCCACACACACAAGACAATGGAGACCAATTCATGCATGGGAGCATGCACAAGATAGTTTTATTTTGCAAAGGGGTCTCTATGGGGTTTCTAAACTTTGTAAGATCCAAATTGATCATTTACCAAAGTGGTAAAGTCATTAGCAAGAGGGTTTTGTCCAAAAACTATTTTTAAATCCATTCATCATTTCATGTGGTGAAAAATGTTTCTATTAAGGCAAAAACTCTTAGGTTGTTCACCAAATGAGTTGCTATTGCAAAGCTTGGTGTTTTTTTAGGTCAGTAGGTTTGGTCCAAACCATTTTCTCAAAGTTTTATTTCCATACACATTTTTATACTAAAAACTATTCCTTTTATTTGGCTAGAAAATGACTAAGTCAAGTGATCTAACCTAAATTTTACAAAAATCATTTCTAACTCCAAGGGTTGGTCCCTAGGGTCAGTAAGGTCACAACAAACCATTTTGCAAAGGTTTTAATCCAAAAATCATTTTTAAACAATTTTTATACTCTAAACAAGCTCACAAAAGTTTCTGCAAATTCAAACAAGTTAACAGATACTATTTGCTAAACTAAGGCCATGGTTGGCTAGGGCTTGTTCTCCTGAATTTATTGATATAAAATTTGCCAAATTTGGACGTGTGGATCAAAAGTTATAAGGGTTTGAAGTTTGTAAATAATTCTGATTTCAAATTCTAATTTCAATCTATCTGGTGACACGCGGCGTTATCTAACTTGTTGGTACCGGTTCGGTCGGATTGACCTCTCTGGATCGTTAGATCTAAGTGGGATCGCACGACACTGGTTGCTCGATACCCCTTCGATAAGTCATTCAATCGTGTGCCTCGGATCTGTATCGGACGGCTGCTACTCTCTGGCCAAGAACGGGCGGCGGAATGTTACCTGAAATGAGCGGTCAAGCGCTGGCGTGGCGAGGCAGGAAACGAAACAGTGAGGGAGCAAGCTCACCGAAGTCTCGAGGATGAGGTGATGCTGTTCGTGTGGTCGTCGTGGCAAGGGGCGCACGGGACGGGCAGGTGATTTCGCCGGAGTTGGTTACGGCGACGGTCGCGTCTTGATCGAGATCGAGGGCGATCTTTGTGGTCCACGGGAAGACAACAGGAGGACGGGGTTAGCTGCGCAAGACCATGGCAAAGATGTGTGCGTGAACGGAAGGGGTCGGGGTGGTCTGGAATTACCGGAGGAGCTCGTCGGAGGCGAGACAGACGGCGGCGCGGTCAGATGTTGTCGAAGCCGATGCTCTGGGCGCCCGCGGTCAAATGGGTGGTACGGGGAGGAAGGTCTGGGAGTGGGGAAGCTGCTAGGGTGATCGAGAAGGCAGGGGGTGGCGTGTATTGGCCTGAATTGGCCGGAGACGGTGGTTGGAGCCGAGGCAGTCGAGGAGAGATTGTGGCGGCCTGGAGGCGTGTCGAGGAGGGGCGTCTGGGGGAGAAAGGAGAGGAAAGCCTGGCGTTTAATGCTGAGTGGTCACGGTGAGGAGTAATCGCTGCAGTAAAGTGTATTGACCGCGAGAAATTTAACGAGTAAACGGTCATGAGTGAGGAAAGAAGGAGTCGAGGGAGGAAGAAGGAGTCGGGTGGGGGTCCTCACAGTGGTGGGAAAGGGAGAGGTAACGGGTCCATGGGTCGATCTGCGTGGTTAGGTTTCTGAGTGGGAAAAACGGTTCGGGGAGGAGAATAAGAGGAGGTGGGGTCGTCTCGTCAGTGAGTGAGAGAGAGAAGGAGTGGGTCCTGGTTGTCATTGACTTAGCGGGTCTATTATTTGGTACGAATCGTTTTTCCGAGGGAAAAGAGAGGTGAGCTGGAATTGGGCCTAGTGGGCTGGTCTGTCCTTTGCACTATTTTTTTCTGCCTAAACATTTTTCCTTTTTCTAATTCTTTTTCTGTTTTGAATTTTCAAACAATTATTCAAGCAATCAAACCAATTCAATCAAACACTCAACTTTGAACTTTGAATTTGGTTCTGTTTATCAACATAATCCAAATCTCAAAATATAATAATATTTTTATTTATTTTAGGATCCATTTAATAATTAATTAAAATGGATCTTTAGTTTAATAAAATAGGGTTTGGTTTATTTAATAAAATCTTCATTTGAACTCCAAATACTTTCAAAACAAATCAGTAGTTTTTATTTGGAAATAAAGAATATTTGGAAAACTATGTTAAAGTAAAATAATCCTTTTACTTTAGGGTCCATTAATAATTAAATATAATAGACTTTCATTATTATTTCAAATAGGTTTTATTTTATTGAGATATTTATTTTGAATAAAGCCAAAACATTTTAGTAGATTTTATTTGTGAATTTCAAATAATTGGAAAAACCTATTTTAAATAATTTAATAAGTTTTGATGTTTCAATTTAAATTGGTAAAATCTTTTATCTTCAAATAAGGTTGGATGTTAAATCCTTATTACTTTATTTAAAATAAACTTTTATTATTTTAATCAAAAAAAAAACTCTTTGGTTTCAAAATCTTGGCCAAGTTTAATTTGGCTTTATAAAATAATCCTTATTTATAAATCCATCTTTACTTTTGAATACCAAATCCTTTTATTTAAAAAAAATCTAAAATAGTATTTCCAAAATATTTTATTTTCCTTTGTTAATTGTTTTATGTTTTTAAATCCTTTTGGGATTTAATTGTTCCAAATAGGTTTGAAGATTCCTATTGGAATTCAAAAAGTTTCTTCTGGCCCTGAAAATCAAACAAAGTTTTATTTTATTAATTTATTTTCACATTACAAGATTTGGAAAATCTTGGGATGTGACAACGCTTCACCTAGGTCCTTCGTTAAAAATTTGCTGTTTAGATAACTTTTAACACTGTTTAAAAGATCTATATCATTTCCGATCAATAATATGTCATCCACATATAATATCAGAAATGCCACATTGCTCCCACTCACTTTCTTGTAAATACAAGCTTCTCCATAAGTTTGGACAAATCCAAACTCTTTGATCACCTCATCAAAGCGGAGATTCCAACTTCGTGATGCTTGCTTCAATCCATAGATGGATCGCTGAAGCTTGCACACCTTGTTAGCATCCTTAGGATCGACAAAACCCTTTGGTTGTATCATATACAACTCTTCTTCAATATTACCATTGAGAAACGCGGTTTTGACATCCATCTGCCATATCTCATAATCGAAATATGCATTGCTAACATAATCCTAACTGACTTTAGCATCGCTACGGGAGAGAAAGTCTCATCGTAGTCAACTCCTTGAATTTGTCGAAACCCCTTTGCGACAAGTCGAGCTTTATAGACGGTCACATTACCATCAGCATCAGTTTTCCTTTTGAAAATCCATTTGTTCTCCACGGCCATTCGGTCGTGAGGTAATTCCACCAAGTTCCAAACTTGATTTTCATACAAGGATTCCATCTCGGATTTCATGGCTTCTAACCATTTTTTGGAATCTGGGCTCGTCATCGCTTCTTCATACGTCGCAGGGTCATCATTTTCATCAACCATGAAATTCATGACAGGATTTCCGTCTGAGTCGGGACGCGTCTGTTTGACTGCGAGGTTCGGTAGTACTCTCTTTCGGAGTTTCATGATCATTATCATTAGTTCCCTCTTCAACAGGTGGAGCCAACTCCGGAACAACTTCCGGCGCTGCGCTACTCGCCATACTTTGAATAGAAGGTTCCACAACCTCTTCGAGTTCTACCTTCCGACTACTCACACCTTTCGCGAGAAACTCTTTCTCTCGAAAGGATCCACTCTTGGCAACAAAAAACTTGCCCTCGGATCTGTGATAGAAGGAATACCCAATAGTTTCTTTAGGATATCCTATGAAGACGCATTTTTCCGCTTTGGGTTCGAGTTTATCCGGTTGAAGTTTCTTCACATAAACATCGCATCCCCAAACTTTAAGAAATGACAGCTTAGGTTTGTTTCCAAACCACAATTCATACGGTGTCTTTTCAACGGATTTAGATGGTGCCCGTTTAAAGTGAATGCAGCAGTTTCTAGTGCATAACCCCAAAATGACAACGGCAAGTCCGTTAGAGACATCATAGATCGAACCATATCTAATAAAGTACGATTACGACGTTCCGAAACACCATTTCGCTGTGGTGTTCCGGCAGGTGTGAGTTGTGAAACAATTCCACACTCTTTCATGTGAGTGCTAAACTCGTAACTTAGATACTCACCTCCACGGTCGGACCGTAGAAATTTGATCTTTCTATTACGATGATTTTCCACTTCATTCTGAAATTCCTTGAACTTTTCAAAGGTTTCAGACTTGTGTTTCATCAAGTAGATATAACCGTATCTACTCAAATCATCCGTGAAAGTAACAAAATAACGATATCCACCTCGCGCCGACACACTCATTGGACCACATACATCAGAATGTATGATTTCCAATAAATGTCGCCTGCTTCCATTGAACCGGAAAACGGCGTTCTAGTCATCTTGCCCATAAGGCATGGCTCACATGTATCAAATGATTCATAATCAAGTGATTCCAAAAGTCCATCCGAATGGAGCTTCTTCATGCGTTTAACGCCAATATGACCTAGACGGCAGTGCCACATATATGCGGATATATCATCATTAAGTTTAATCCTTTTAGAATCAACATTATGAATATGTGTAACATTATCATCGAGATCTAATAGAAATAAACCATTCATCATTGGTGCATGACCATAAAATATTTCATTCATATAAATGGAACAACCATTGTTCTCGGATTTAAATGAATAACCACTTCGCATCAAACACGATCCAGATACAATGTTCATGCTCAGTGCAGGCACCAGATAACATTTATTCAAGTTTATAACTAATCCCGACGGTAAATGGAGAGGCAGCGTTCCGACGGCGATCACATCAACGCTTAATCCATTGCCGACACGCATCTTGACCTCACCCCTTGCTAGCGGTCGCTTGTTCCGCAGCCCCTGATTCGAGTTACAAATATTAGCAACTGAACCGGTATCAAATACCTGTGTTCTCATGAGCACTAGTCAAGTACACATCAATAACATGTATATCATATATACCTTTGTTTGCCTTGCCGCCTTCTTGTCGCCAGATACTTGGGGCGATTCTGCCCGATGGCGATCCCTTACAATAGTAGCACTCGAATCGACTTAGGTCCAACTCGGGGTTTCTTTTCAGCGGCAACAGCTTTCCTCCTTACTTCCTTCCGCTTTTCCTTCTTGTCTTTCTTGAAACCGTGTTCCTATTGATCATTAACACTTGATGTTCCTTTTTGATCTCCACTGCAGTTTAAGCATTGTGAAGCTCGGGAGAGACTTCTTCATGCCTTGCATATTATAGTTCATCACGAAGCTCTTATAGCTAGGTGGCGATGGCTGAGAACACGATGGATGCCTAAGTCAATGGGAATCGATATTCCCAAGGACACAAGCTTATCGGCGTAACCGACATCTTGAGTACATGCTCACTAACGGAGTTGTGCTCTTCCATCATGCAGCTAAAGAACTTTTCAAGCGTTGTAGCTCTCTCTTGCAGCATGTGTGTAAAAATCATTTTCAACTCACCCATTGTATCAAATGCATTGCCGTTTTAAACGCTTTGAAGTTTCGGCTCTAGCCCATACAATATGCCGCAATGAACTAAGTTGTGGTCCTCGACGAGTCGATAGATATTCTTCTCCTCGTCGGGCATCATCAAAGGTGGGGGCCTAACGGCGCTTCTAGCACATATTGCTTTTGTGCAAAGAGAGGAGAATCCTCAAATTCATGGCCCATTCGGTAAAGTTGCTACCGTTCGTTGCTAGTTTCTCTTTCTCCATAAACACATTGAAATTAAAAGCAGGTGGTGCCATCTACAACAGAATTTGTAAAGTTTAGACTAAGTGTATGATAGATTGAGTTCAACTAATCTATATTACGAATGAACTCCCACTCAAAAACGACATCCCTCGTGCCTTTTTGGTGATTAAATGAACCAAATCCACTACACCAAGTCCGATCATCACGTGAGTCGGTATAGCTTCAAAGGCGAGCATCAAATGGGCATCATATCAACTATATGACTCATGCTTAACCTTTCGGTCCGTGTTCCGAGGACATGTTTGTACATGCTAGGCTCGCCAAGTTAGAACCTTAGTATTCGCGTGTGTAACTGTTTTACACCCGAAATATGGTCGTGGATCCAAGAACACCTGATCATCACGTGATGTCTTGGAGCGACGAAAACATAATCGGTGCATACTAAAGGAAGAACACATTCTTATCTTGATATTTAAATGAGGGATCACCTTATTATGCTAACAAAGCGCTAAACAAGCAATATAATATTCTATCAAACATCATATGTTTATTAGTGAAATGATATGGTTCACGCAGATGATCTCTATCATGTGCATCGTGGTATGATCACTATCATACCTATATGTGTAAATCCAAGGTCTATGGATTTTACACGCTATGTGTGTTGTAAGAGGATCATCTCATTCTTCTACTTACAACACTACCATATCATAACACTAGCCCAAAGAACAATCTAAACTAGACGCCTCTAATTTATCCATTGCAAGTTTTACGTGGCTTAGGGATTTCGAGATAGAACCGTTCTTACCTACGAACATGAACCACAACGAGGATAATCAAATTGTTGACAACTCGCTTGCAAAATAGATATTGACTATAGTAGGAGAGACAGACACCCGCTAGACACTTATGCAAACTAGTTGCATGTCAAGCGTGGAACAGGTCTCATGTGCGAGGACATGTAAAGTTTGTCCGGGCCGCTTCATCCCACTATGCCACAAATATCAAAAATTACAACAAAGGAGCAACAACATGATCATCATCGCCCACATACTCATATGTGTACTACCCGTGTAAAGTATCTACGCATAGATCCGGCTCTGATACCACTGTAGGGTTCGCAGCATAGAAAACAAAAATTTTCCTACGATGTGAACTATATACCAAGATCTATCTACTAGATACAAACAACGGGCGGATGTATATCCATAGAGAACATACCCTTGAAGACCGACAAAGCTTAAAAAGTTCAACTCGTGGTTGATGTAGACGATCTCTTGCCGATCTCAAGATCGAGAGGAAGTCCTAGCGCCGCAAATCAGCAGTGCATTCGTGCTCGCACACACGTTCGAGGCACCGAGCAACCTCCGCCTCCTCGCTCCAGCGATGCAGCGGAAGCACAACTCTTTCTTGCCGAATAGCCACCGGGAACATGTATCTCGCTAGTCCGAGACCATGGGGGATAAATTCTAGAGGGGGAGAGAGATCCTTCACGAGGAGGTGTGAGAGACAAGTGAGGAGGGGGGCTCCTTTTATAGGAGGAGGGGGGCACCCAAGGGGGTGGCCGCCGGCAATGGGGGCTGCCCCCTCCCCTCCTTCATTCATGTGGGTGTACACTCCACTCACAAAATGCCCTTTAAAATCCCTCCACTCAAAAGTCCACTCAAATTCCCATTAAATTTCCACCAAATTTAATGCAAACTCTCATTAAATAAAACTCTTCTATTTTATTCAGAATTTTGTCAATTACTTTAATTACAAACATTCACAAATAAACCCTTGCTAGAATTCTATTTCACATGCATAACCACTTTATGCAATTTCACCCGAAAACCTGTTTCGATATCTAGTGAAATAAATTCCTGCGCTTGTTCATTCTTTCGGCATGAAACATTTGCTCCAATTGGATGTCGCTGTCTCTTAAGTGTGTCACCCTACGGTTCGTGAATAATGCGGACATGATCGAGACCCCTCTCGGATCAATAATCAGAAGCGGGATCTGGATACCCATACTGACTCCCACACATTCAACGATGACTTTCTTGTGATCGTCGGAACCTTTTATGCTAGTATATTAATCCCTTTGTTTCACGATATATTACATGTCCGAGATTCGATCATCGGTATCTCCATACCTAGTTTGATCTCGTTACCGACATGCACTCTTTTCTCGTTCCTGTGATATAACATTCTAGTGATCAAATCACTTGCTTGCAAGCTAATCAATGTGATATCACCGAGAGGGCCCAGAGTATATCTATCCGTCATCGGGATGAAAAATTCCACTCGATCCATGAGCCTCAACATAACACTTTATTAGTTACGAATCCATCTTTATAATCACCCTGTTACGGTGTGACGTTTGATGTTATCAAGAAACTCTTACGGTGTTAGTGATTGACATGATCTCATGGTCTAAGGATTAGGATCACTTCGTAAGTTGTTATAGCAATATAAACTCAATGACTTTGATCGTAATGCTATACTTCGGATGAATGTTCATCACACCATTACACTAATGTTGTGATCCCGTTATTAACAACATCCAATGTCCATGATCAGGAAACCTTGATCATCTTGTTAATCAACGAGCTAGTTTATGAGAGAGGCATAACTAGGAACTTTCTGTTTATTTATTAAACACACATGTATTAACGTTTCCGTATCAATACAATTATAGCATGCAAAATAAACATCTATCATATACTTGGAATACACATAATAAACACTTTATTATTGCCTCTCAGGGCATATTCCCTTCACAATGGTCATTGTGGGCGGTGATGCTTTTATTATCAATTGCTTCTTGTGTACTTTGCATCTTGCGATATGATGGGATGAAGCGGCCCGGGCTAACCTTACATGACATCGTTCATGAGACTTGCTCCACGCTCAACATGCAACTTCTATTGCATAAGTGGCTTTGCGGGTGTCTGTCTCTCCCATTATAGTATAGATCCAATTTACAACGGGCACTTGATAGTTCAAACATCAACGTTGTGGTTCTTGTTTGTAAGTTAGAGCGACACTTATTGAAAGCCCCAAACCACGTAAAATATGCAAAGAAAATTAGAGGCGTTTAACTTTGTTTTGCAAGGGTGTGTTGTGATGTGATATGGCCATGATTGTGATCATATTTGATGTATGAAAAGTTCCTTATTGTAAGTTGGCAACCGGCAGGAGCCATATGGTTGTATTTAATTTCTGTTAAGACCCGCGTGTCTATTCAAAGTAGTTGTAATAGTTGGAGCTGGTGGACGACAATCATGAAGCGGCGCCATTGACCTTGACGCTATGCCGGTGATGATGGAGATCATGTTCGTGCTTGAAGATGGAGATCGGAAGCACAAGAAGAAAGGCCATATCATATCACATATTATGAATTGCATGTGATGTTAATCCTTTATGCATCTTGTATTGCTTAGTTATCGATGGTAGCATTATAAGATGATCCCTCATGCACATAAATTTCAAGTTTTAAAGTGTTCATCCTTAGTAAGCACCGTTGCTAAAGCTTGTTGTTTCGAAGCACCATGTGATGATCGGGTGTGTTAGATTCTGCAAGTGTATACAACATGAGCAATCCAGATTTGCTCATGCGGAAGCAAAGGTTTGATCTTAACGAGCCTAGCATGTACAGACATGGTCTCAGAACACGGATCACCGAAAGGTAAAGCATGAGTCATATAGTAGATATGATGAACATGTTGATTGTTCGCCATTGAAGCTACATCAACTCTCGTGATGATCGGTTTTGATGTGGTGGATTTGGTTCGTGTGATCACTAAAACAATGTGAGGGATATTGTTTTGAGTGGGAGTTCACCTAGATTAATTTAACTATTAATTAGAACTCAATTTGTCATAAACTTAGTCTAAACTATTGCAAATATGTTGTAGATCAATGGCGGCCCCTACCATCAATTTTAATGCATTCCTAGAGAAAGAAAAGTTGAAAAACAATGGAAGAAACTTCGCGGATTGGTTCCGCAATTTGAGGATTGTCCTCAATGCTGGTAATTTGACCTATGTCTTTGGATGCTTCATTGGTGACCCACCTGCAGCTGATGCTACCGATGAAGTAAAGAATGATTACCTCGCTCGGAAGAATCAGTACTCCACAGTTCAGTGTGCTATCTTGTATGGTTTGGAATCGGAGCTTCAGAAAAGGTTTGAGAACTCAGACCAACATGATATTGTCCGTGAACTCAAATTGATATTTGAGACTCACGCGGCAATTGAGAGTTATGAGGCTTTTGAAAAATTCTTTAACTGCAAGATGGAAGAGGGCAGCTCTGTCAGTGAGCATGTGCTTAAGATGTCTGGGCACGCAAACAAACTCCAAATATTGGGTATAGTGATTCATAATGCTTTGGGGATTTAACGTGTCCTCCAATCACTGTCACCAAGTTACAAGAACTTTGTGATGAACTACAATATGCAAAGCATGAACAAGCAGTTGCCAGAACTCTTCTCCCTGTTAAAATCTGCAGAAGTGGAGATCAAGAAAGAGCACCAAGTGTTGATTGTCAATAAGACCACCAAATTCAAGAAAGGCAAGTCTAAGCAAAAGGGAAACTTCAAGAAGGGTGGTAAGAAAGTTGTCGCACCGGCGAAGAAGACCAAGGCTGGACCCAAGCCTGATACTGAGTGCTTTTACTGCAAGGGAGAGGGTCACTGGAAGCGTAATTGCCCAAAGTACTTGGCGGATTTTAAGAACGGCAACATCAATAAGAAAGGTATATCCGATATACATGTTATTGATGTGTATCTCACTAGTACTCGTAGTAGTGCCCGGGTATTTGATACTGGTTCGGTTGCTCATATTTGTAACTCGAAACAGGTGTTGCAGAATAAACGGTAGCTAGCGAAGAACGAGGTGACGATGCGCGTTAGAAATGGATCAAAGGTTGATGTTATCGCGGTCGGCACGCTACCTCTTCATCTACCATCAGGATTAGTTTTATACTTAAATAATTGTTATTTGGTGCCTGCGTTAAGCATGGACATTATATCGGGATCTTGTTTATTGTGAGACGGTTACTTGTTTAAAAATAATGGTTGTTCGATTTATATGAGTAATATGTTTTATGCACATGCACCTTTGATAGATGGTCTATTCTTATTGAATCTCGATAATGGAAATACACATATTAATAACATTGAAGCTAAACGTTTGAAATTGAGCGATAACTCGACCTATATGTGGCACTGTCGTCTTGGTCATATTGGAGTGAAGCGTATGAAGAAACTCCATTCCGAAGGACTTCTTGAATCACTTGATTTCGAATCACTTGAAAGATGCAAAGCATGTCTGATGGGTAAAATGACTAAGACTCCATTTTCTGGTATGATGGAGCGAGCTACAGACTTATTGGAAATCATACATACTGATGTGTGTGGTCCAATGAGTGTAGCATCGCGCGGTGGTTATCGTTATGTTCTTACCTTCATGGATGACTTGAGTAGATATGGGCATATCTATTTCATGAAACATAAGTCCGAAACTTTCGAGAAGTTTAAGGAATTTCAAAGTGAGGTAGAGAATCAGCGTAACAAGAAGATTAAATTTCTACGTTCTGATCGTGGAGGTGAATATCTAAGTTACGAGTTTGGCGAGCATTTGAAGAAATGCGGAATACTTTCACAATTGACACCGCCGGGAACACCACAGCGTAATGGTGTGTCCGAACGTCGTAATCGAACTCTCTTAGATATGGTTCGTTCTATGATGTCACTTACAGATTTACCACTATCATTTTGGGGTTATGCATTAGAAACAACCACATTCACTTTAAATAGGGCACCATCGAAATCCGTTGAAACGACAACGTATGAATTATGGTTTGGGAAGAAACCTAAATTGCCGTTCCTTAAAATTTGGGGTTGCGAAGCCTATGTAAAGAAGTTACAGCCAGACAAGCTTGAACCCAAAGCGGAAAAATGTGTCTTCATAGGATACCCGAAGGAAACTATTGGGTATACCTTATATCATAGATCCGAAGGCAAAATCTTTGTTGACAAGAATGTATCCTTTCTAGAGAAGGAATATCTGTCGAAAGAAGTGACTGGAAGGAAAGTAGAACTCGACGAGGTTGTTGAACCTTCTCTCGAACTTGCGAGTAGCGCAGCACCGGAAGAAATTCCTATGGTGCCTGCACCAGTAAGAGAGGAAGCTAATGATGATGATCATGAAACTTCGGTTGAAGTTGCTACAGAGCCTCGCAGGTCAACGAGAACTCGTACCACTCCTGATTGGTATGATCCCGTTATGAGTGTCATGTTGGTGGACAACACCGATGACCCTGCGACATATAAGGAAGCGATGATGAGCCCAGATTCCAAGAAATGCCAAGACGCCATGAAATCCGAGATTGGATCCATGTACGAAAACCAAGTATGGACTTACCGGATGGCCGGAAGGCTGTCGAGAACAAATGGATTTTTAAGAAGAAAACAGATGTTGATGGTAATGTTACTGTCTATAAAGCTCGACTTGTCGCAAAATGGTTTCGACAAATTCAAGGAGTTGAATACGATGAGACTTTCTCACCAGTAGCGAAGCTAAAGTCTGTGAGGATTTTGTTAGCAATCGCTGCATATTACGATTATGAGATATGGCAGATGGATGTCAAAACAGCGTTCCTCAATGGAGACATTGACGAAGAGTTGTATATGATGCAACCCAAAGGTTTTGTCGATTCTAAAGATGCTAACAAGGTATGCAAACTTCAACGGTCCATATATGGGTTGAAGCAAGCATCCCGAAGTTGGAATCAATGTTTTGATAAGGTAATCAAAAGTTTTGGTTTTATACAAACTTATGGAGAAGCTTGTATTTACAAGAAAATGAGTGCGAGCTCTGTAGCATTCTTAATACTATATGTAGATGACATATTGTTGATTGGGAATGATGTAGACCTTCTTAATAGTGTCAAAGAATATTTTAATAATAGTTTTTCAATGAAAGATCTTGGCGAAGCAGCTTACATATTAGGCATAAAGATTTATAGAGATAGATCGAGACGCCTAATATCATTGTCACAAAGTAAATATTTGGACAAAGTTCTGAAGAGTTTTGGAATGTAAGATAGCAAGAAAGGGTTCTTGCCCATGTTTCCCAATACGACCTTGAGTAAAACTCAAAGTCCAGCAATGGCAGAAGATAGAGAAAGGATGAGTAAGACTCCCTGTGCCTTAGCCATAGGATCTCTAATGTACGCCATGCTATGTACTAGACCCAACATTGCATATGATGTTAGTTTAACTAGCAGATATCAAAGTGATCCAGGAGTGGATCATTGGACAGCGGTCAAAAACATCCTTAAGTACTTGAGAAGAACTAAGGATATGGTTCTTTCTTATGGAGGTGCTGAACATCTCGTTGTTAATGGTTACACCGATGCTAGTTGGAACACCGATCCAGACGATTCTAAATCTCAATCTAGATACGTATTTATTTTGAATGGTGCAGCAGTTAGCTGGAGGAGTGCAAAGCAAAGCATTGTGGAGAGATCTTCAACTGAATCGGAATACATAGCTTCTTCGGAGGCTTCACAAGAAGCGATATGGATGAAGGAGTTCATTACAGAGCTAGGTGTGGTTCCAAGTGCGCTCGACCCAATGTATATCTACTGTGATAACATGGGCGCCATAGCCAATGCGCAAGAACCAAGGTCACACAAGAAGCTGAAGCACATCAAGCTACGTTTTCACGCTATTCGAGAACATGTCCAAGATGGTGACATAAAGATTTGCAAAGTACACACAGATCTGAATGTGGCGGATCCGTTGACTAAACCTCTCACGAGGGCAAAACATGACCAACATCAAACTGCCATGGGTGTTCGGTATATTACCATGTAATCTAGATTAGTTGACTCTAGTAAAAGTGGGAGACTGTTGGAGATATTCCCTAGAGGCAATAATAAATGTAGTTATTATTATATCTTTGTGTTTATGATAAATGTTTACATTCATGCTATAATAGTATTAACAAGGAAACATTAATACTTATGTGATTTGTAAACTAAATTAGAGTCCCTAGTAAAGCCTCTTCATAATACTAGCTTGTTGGTTAATAAATGATTGTGGTTTCCCTATCATGAACATTGAGATGTTGTTAACAACAAGATCATATCATTAGTAGAATGGTATGATGGACATACTCCTATAGATAAGCGTAGCATAAAGATCAAGTCATTTTAATAGTTCAATTGCTATAAGCTTTCTGATACATAGTAACCTAATTCCTTCGACCATGAGATCATGCTTATCACCATCACCGGAAGGATGCTTTGATGACATCAAACACCACACCGTAACTGGGTGGCTATAAAGGTGGCATTGAGTGTTCGGAAAATATGGGTTGAGACGCATGGATCAAGAGTGGGATTTGTCCATCCATATGACGGATAGATATACTCTGGGCCCTCTCAGTGGAATGTCATCCAATTAGCTTGCAAGCATGTGACTGGCTCACAAGGGATCACATATCACGGGAACGAGAAAAGAGTACTTGTCGGTAACGAGGTTGAACTAGGTATGCAGAGATACCGACGAACAAAACCTCGGATAAGTAAACTATCGTGAGACAAAGGGAATCTGGTATCGTATGTAAGTGGTTCATTCGATCGCAAAGTAATCATAGAAATATGTGGGAGCCATATGAATTTCTAGATTCCTCTATTGGTTATTGTTCGGAGAAGTGTCTCGATCATGTCCGCATAATTCACGAACCGTAGGGAGACACACTTAAGGATTCGATGTTGTTGAGTAGTTATGGAATGATGAGTAAGAGTCCGAATGTTGTTCGGAGTCTCGGATGGGATCCGGAATATCACGAGGAGATCCGGAATGGTCCGGAGAATAAGATTCATATAAGGAAAGTCTTGTTTCGGAGTTGGAGAATGATTTCGGTGTTTTCATCGGGAATGTTCTAGAAGGTTCCGGAAGGTCCGGCACTCCGGAGGGGAAGGGTACATGAATGTGTCATAACAAGTTGGAATGGTTGCATCACGTACTAGGTATCATCGCTGAGAAAAATAAAGGGATAAATCAAATCCTAGTTTGAAAAGTCAAACGCCAATTTGAAAAGTCAAACGACAAATTTGCTTGGTGGAGGGAGAGTAGGAAACCTACTTGGGGAGGAAGTCCTCCTCCCTCCACCGCCGGCCAAGGAGGCCTACTTGGGGGAGGACTCCCTTCCCCTTGGCCGCGCCCTCCCACCTATAAAAGGAGGGGCAAGGGTTCCCCTCTAGAGACACACCTCTCTCCACCAAACCCTAACCCTAGTCGCCGGCCACCAAGTCGCCGCCGCCGCCCTAGGGTTTTGCCCTAGCCGCCAAGTTGGGGCCCTCCCCTTTCCCTAGCCGCCGGCCTAGCCCTCTCTCCCTTGGTGCCTCTAAACCCTAGATCACCAAGGCCTCTCTCATAGTCCACCATACTCGCTCCGGCTTAAGGCGAAGCCCTGCGAGATCTCCCCTCTACTTCCGGTACCACACCGTCGTGCCGCCGGAATCGCGAGGAGAGTTCTACAACCTCCGCTGCCTGCTGGAATAAGGGAGAGGAAGGTCTTCATCGTGTACCGAACGTGTGACCGACTGTGGAAGCGCTGCCGGAACGCAGCGCCGGAAGGATCGTCTACACGATCTTGAGATCGGCAAGAGTACGACTACATCACCCACGAGAATCTGCTCTCGTTAAATACTTTGGAATCTTCGAGGGTGAATTCCTCTATCGACTCGTTGCTACAATCTAGTAGATAGATCTTGGCTTGTTTGTTTGCATGCGGTAGGAATTTTTTGTTTTCCATGCTACGAACCCCTACACCATGAAGATCAGCGTCGGTGTGGAAGTAGAGATGAGGCAGATTTATTCGTCTGGGCGCCGCTCCCACCACCCCAACGGCGCGCCATGATAAAAATTCCCTAACCCTAACTACTAGACATAGGAACAAGGTTCCCCCTCCCTCCAGCCACCGGAGCGGTAAGCGGAGGGAGAGGGAACCAGTCCGATCGCCAGCTGAGATCTGGGGAGGGAGTTGGGTTTAGCGCCGCCGCCTCAGGAGACGTACGTGGCCAACCAAGAGGCCGCAGAAAACTAGCGTTGGTTTTCCTGTTCACTGATCAGGGATCGGGGAAATTATGCTCGTTCGCTCTGGTAGTTAGAGCAACTCCAAGTCTCCAACAGCTTATCCATATATGGGTAAGTAAAAAATGTTTGGTTAAGAAGAGAGAAGTTTTGGATAATTAAGAAAGCCTGTGCTTTTTCAGCTTACCTATAATATGGCTATAAAAAAGTGGTTTGCACATGGGACCCACTTGTCAGTGAGTCTAATTTTTCTTTCTTTTTTTCTTTTTTTCTTTTTTTCTCTTCCTTTTTTTCATCTCTTTTCCAGCACAGCCTTCCCCATCGCCAGGCGGCCATGCTCCGTCGCCCCATCTTCTTGCAGCGCGCATGGCCTGCTGCGCGTGGCGCGTGTGGTCGGCCGGTGAGGTGCGCGGAGATCATGCTCGGCCGAATCGACACCGGCGGCCGGTAGGGTGTGTGTGGCGGCAGAGCTCGCGGGTAGGAGTGGCGGTTGAGATCGTAGGGTGGGGCCGGGTGGCAGCGTGGATGTGCGCGAGCCTAGAAGTCCCTCCGCCCCCCGACGATGAATCATAGTTGGCGATGCGCCACCAAGGCGGCCGTTGTGGCTTGATTCCGTCCATTAGAAGGGGCGTGCAGGGACGGAGGAGGCCAGCGGGTGGGTCACAGTTGGAGGGCCGCAAAGTGGTGGCGCGAGGGGCTATCACCGGTGGCCGGAGGGATGGCGGCGAGCGACGTCGTCGTCGGGCGGGTTAGGGGCGAGCGGTTGGTAGCTTCCCACCTTTGTTTTTGCTAACCTGGCAACATATGGGTAAGAGTTGCCTCTTACCCAAAATTTGTGTCCATCTACCCATGTATGGGTAAGCGGTGCCAAAAAATAGGTGATCATCCAAAAGAATTTGGTGGGGGACACTTATGGGTAAGCTGTTGGAGCTAGTTTTTTGATCATCTTACCCATAAAAACGCTCTTACCTATATGTGGGTAAGCTATTGGAGTTGCCCTTACACGACACCACGCCCTCTGCCGCTCATCGTGGCACTGCTCGATCTGCCGCAGGAGCCATCGGATTCCCGCTCGATCGAGGAACCGCCCAACCGCCGAGCTCACGCCCGCGGCCAAACCCTGCACGCACGCTGCAACTTTAACCTAGCTTTAGCCCATTTCGACGTAGTACTACGAGATAGTTGTCTAGGTAATTAACGCAGATGAGGCCGACAATGCTATTGCTCGGGCTCCGAGTATCCTATAACGGATTCCTACTCCTTGACGGAAAGGATCCGGTACAGTGTTTAAATTCAAATATATCTAGATGCCCCTTAGAAAACCTTTCAGCCCTGACCTAGCCGCCAGGCTCTAGGGAGTCGATGTTCCTACCGCCTGATCTCCATCGGCGCTCTTGTTGGTCCCCTCTCCCTCGGCCTGCTGCTCCAACATCGGGAGGGAAGGGGATCCGGTCTCTCCGCTCTGTAGTTAGGGTTTGGTTTTGGGGTGTGATACGTTGTAAACGTAACTATAATTTTTTTATGTTCCATGCTTGTTTAATATCCACTTTGTCATTCTTTGTCTATACTTTGAGGTATTTTTATACATTTTCTGGGACAAACCTATTAACAAGATGCCATAGTGCCAGTTGCCTATTTTCTGCTGGTTTTAGTTTCAAAAAAGCTAGTAAGGAAATATTCTCGGAATTGGACGGGACAAAAGCCAAAGTAAATATTTCACTGAGGAGAACATAGAGACCGAAGGGCGACCGGAGGGGTGCCACGGGGTGGCCACATCCCCGCCACGCGTGGGCCCATCATGGGTCACGCCTGGGAAGGGTGTGGGCCCCCTGGCCTCCCTCCAGCCTCGCCTCTTCACCTATATAATCACCCTGATGCCAAAACCCTAAGTACCCGATCAGATCTTCACGAAACAGTCCGTAGCCGCCGCCAGCATCGTCCCTAGATCGAGGGGATCTGAAGCTTTTCCGGGCACCCTGCTAGAGGGGAGAGATCATCCCGGAGGCCTTCTTCATCACCATGCCAGCCTCCGGTATGATGCGTGAGTAGTTCCACCTTGGACTATGGGTCCATACAATAGCTAGATGGTTATTTCTCCTTCTTTGTGCTATCATGTTTAGATCTTGTGAGCTCCGTTCATGATTAAGAACGTATATTTGTAATCATGCATATTGTGTTTGCGGAGATCCGATGGATATTGAGATTAGTATATCAAATTGATTAATGATTCTATCTTGTCTTCTTGATTATTGATTCTATCATGTCTGTGTTGTTTGAGATCTTGCATGCTCTTCGTTTCTAATAGCTATCTTGGCCAAGTAGATGCTAGTGACTCCAAAAGGGAGTATTTATGCTCGATAGTGGGTTCATGCCTCTATTGAATCTGGGGAAGTGACAGAAATCTCTAAGGTTGTAGATGGGTTGTTGCTACTAGGGAGAAAAAAACAATCTCTTGTTCATGGAACAATTTTATTGTTTACTTTACACACATTGCTTAAAGCAGTTATCCGGTGCTTGCAACTTAATACTAGAGGGGGTTCAGATGATAAACTGAAAGTGGATTACTAGTCATACATGCAGTTGGATGGCGGTCTATATATATTGTTGTAATGCCCAATCAAATCTCATAGGATCATGAATGTCTAGTATTGCATTGTTATGCTTTGCTCTTTCATGTCAATTGCCTCACTATAATTTGTTTACCCAGCATGTTATGTTATTTATCTTAAGGAGAACACCTCTAGTGAACTGTGAACCCCGGTCCAATCTTTACCATTGATACACCTTCCACTGTTATTGTTTACTTTCTGCAAGTTATCACTACCTTCCACACCATACGTTTAATCCTTTGTTTTTAGCAAACCGGTGAGATTGACAACCTCACTGTTCGTTGGGGCAAAGTCTTGAGTTTGTGCTGTGCACATTCCAAGTTGTTAGTGATGGTCCTCGACGTGGCACTTTGTTGGTAACCCCAAGCGCAGGGTGTGAAGAGCAAGCAACAAGTTTTCCCTCAGATGAGATCGAGGTTATCGAACCAGAAGGAGGAAGGAAACGTCACACAGGTGTTGCAAACAACGTGGAGACCTGCACAACACAAACTCAAGACTTTTTGCCCCATCAAATAGTGAGGTTGTCAAGCTCACTAGTTTGTTGTAACAAAGGATTAAACGTATGGTGTGGAAGGTAATGGTTTGCAGCAAGTAAACAAATAACAGTGGAAGATGTATCAATGGTAAATATTGGACCGGGGTCCATAGTTCACTAGAGGTGCTCTCCTTAGATAAACAACATGACATGAAGGGTAAACAAATTACAGCAGCGCAATTGACACGACTGAGCAAGGCATAACAATGCAATTACTAGTCATAAAGATCCTATGAGGTTGATTGGGCAATACAACAATATACATAGACCGCCATCCAACTGCATCTATGACTAGAAGTCCACCTTCAGGTTAACATCCGAACCCCCTCCAGTATTAAGTTACAAGCAACAGACAACTGCTTTAAGCAAAGTGTGTAAGGTAAACAGTCCACATGTTCCATGAACAAGATACCGTTTTTTTCTCCCTAGTAGCAATATCACATCTACAACCGAAGAGATTTCTATCACTTCCCTTGGAAACTAGAGGCATGAACCCACTATTGAGCATAAATACCCCCTCTTGGAGTCACTAGCAACTACTTGGCCAAGATATCTACTAACAACTGAGAGAATGCAAGATCACAAACAACACAGACATGATAGAATCATAAAGACAAAACCATTAATCAAACCAACATAATAATCTCAATATCCATCGGATTCCCGCAAACACAACATGCATGATTACAAATAGATTAGATCTTGATCATGAACGGAGCTCACAAGGTCTATACATGAAAGCACAGAGGAGGAGATACAGCCATCTAGCTACTACATGGACCCATAGTCCAAGGTGGAACTACCCACGCATCATACCGGAGAGAAGGCCTCCGGGATGATCTCCCCTCCGACAGGGTGTCGGGAAGAACTTCAGATCCCCCCGATCTAGGGACGATGGTGGCGGCGACTATAGAAGGTTTCGTTTCGAAGAGGACAACAAGCTCTAAAAGATCATGTAAATAAACATCATAGTCTAGCAAGGGAGGATAGATTCAAATGACGAAAGGTTTAACCTCTCTCAAAAAGACGAACCGATAAAACCTCCAACATTGAAAACGTAATAGAAAATGCATATGAAATCCGTTTTCGATGAACTAAAGCTTGCCATGGAGATTAACACAAGCTCTAAATCCTCACATGAGTAAAATAAATAATGAAAGGTTTTACCTATCTCTAAAACACAAACCGGTAAAACCTCCAAGATCAAAATGCAATAAGATATAAAAGGGAAATACGTTTTTGATGACCTAGAGTTTATTATGGAGATAACCACAAGCTCTATATCCTCACATGGATAAGACCAAATAACAACCAAATATGATGATGCAAGTATGCAAAGGTTTGAGATCCCACCGAACGATGTGATCGAGTTACTCATTCGAGAGCCCCTCTCCCACACACAACATGAGACCGACAAAAGGGAAAACCTATCAAGATTATACCTTTGCCTTGAGAATTCCACTTGAGCTCGATGTAGATGAACTTGACCTTCTCAAGATGGAACGCCTTACTTGATTTCTCATCATCGATCCATGATCACCGAGGATGGCAAGCATCAAAACATGAGATCTTCTATAGATGGCGTATTTTGAGCTTGCACAACACATCTTCTTCTCATTTCATCGACCTTGAAGCCAACACATGCTCCAAGCAATGCCAATGGACAAATCCTAAAAGTATAACTTAATACACACATTAGTCCATAAAGATTGTTATTAATTACCAAAACCACACATGGGGGCCCACATGTTCTTTCAATCTCCCCCATTTTGGTAATTGATGACAATCCCTTTAAGAGGGTTTATATAATGAATTTTAACGAATAAAATGGTAGCACCAATATAAAAAACTACATATGTATGTGATATTGGTACCACCACCATATATAGAGAAAACTCCCCCACAATCTATGCATGTGTGATGAACTCGAATTTCATTGCATATATTGCCAATCATTATCATTGGTGGAGTTTCCTCTATATACCACATGCTAAGTACCAACAAAGATGCAAGAGCATGAAAGGCAAATGCTCTATAACAAACTCAATGCATAAACCATTTCCCTTAAACCCTCTAAAACTTCTCCCCTATTGGCATCGATTGCCGAAATGGGTGACAAGTTCTAGAAGGCCAATATAGTGATAAATCCTCCAAAGGTGTGCACTTGCTAATATCCAATGACGAATACTTGGGAAGAAGTAGAACTATATAGAGGACCCAAAGATTGCCAAAGGAATAAATAAACGACACATCACAAATGACGCAAGCAATCACAAGATCCGACAAATCAATTGAAAACAACAAATGAGTCCAAATGGAAACAACAAGATGTTATGATATGAGCAAAAGAGTGTTTTAAATAACAAATAGAGAAGCTCCCCAAGATTTGTGCATGATTCAAGATAAAAGCATTAGAATACATGTTGCAGAAATATGGAATCCTCGCTCCCCCATAAGCATTTAAAACACAACACATGTGAAGGAATACAAATGAGCATTATTAAATAAATTAGATGAGCTCCCCAAAGATAATGCACCAATTATGATAATTGCATTTGGGAACAAGGTGCATAATCATGGAATCCTCACTCATCCAAATTCATTTAACAACACAAGGCATGAGAGAACAAATATGAGTGCCTGAAGATGCAAACAAGAGGAACGAGCACTCATAGGCAAATAAATTTGGAATTCACCGAAGAATAAAAAGGAATAAAAGTTGGTATCTAAGGAATAAAATCTCAACTAAAATTATCTTCTCATATGTGTATATGTTTCTAAGTGGATAACATCACAATGACATATGTCCATAAAGAAACAAGCACACACAAGGAAGATATACAATAAAGCACATGAAAGCAAAAAAAATGAAGTCACAACATATACCAATAATATTTTTGCTTCAAAGCATGGCCAAAGGCTCACATATATCTTATTGTATATTAATGGACTTCAAACACAAACACACTGCATATATTACAACTATCACCAAGGGAAAAAGGAGAGAGATGGCATATATGGAGAAAGGCAACAAGTATAAAAAATCAACTAGCAAAATCTCACTATTGCACATGAGAGAAGTTGAGGAAAGGATATGCAATAAAATTGATAGATTGACCTATTTGGGATTGGTGGATCATATGCATGATTTTGTATAGTCCCAAATATATGACTCATATCAACTTCTACACATTTACAATAGAGAGTTCTCTTAAAACCATGGCTAGAGATACAACAATAAATATAATAACAAAAATTCATGCCAAGACGCAACCTACAAAAGGTTGGAAGCAAGATAAATATGCGTGAGAAAGAGATACTTGTTACCGAGATATAATTGGTAGGATGTAGAGGATATGAATTCGTTGATCATCCTATAGCTTGCCTCCAATTTTCAGGTGTGCATCATTTTTTCAAAATTGAGAGACAAGCATCCAATCTATCTCCAATGTACCTAAACAAATTTTAAGTAGAAAATAGTCTGATAACTTATTGGGTCCAAAGTAGTTAGTGCAACTAAAATACATAGGAGAGACTCCACATAAATATGTGCATATTGATATGAAATTGAATTTCATGCACAACTTAACCGATGGTATTTGGTGGAGTTTCCCTTATATATTGGATCAAAGAAAGCAAGCATGCCATAATATAAACATATAGTAAATATGCATGCATAAATCTTTAAAAAACCAAAAAGAAGATACAATTTGAACAAAAACACCAAGTAAATCGAGATTGCACACACAAGAGTGTGACACAACAAACGATGTCCAAATTATATCAAAGAACCAATTCAACACATGAAAGATCACAAATTCAACAAATGGACTAAGCTAAAGCCAAAAGAGCAAAAGATAGATAGAAATAAAAATGCTCAAGGATTTATCTCATTCTAAAATGGTAAAATCATGAAACAAGGAATGAGACAAAACCAACTCCGAAAAAGAGCAAGGTTCCAACAAGAAACCACACTCCCCAAACTTCACATGATGGCACAAAATACCAAAATGAAAAGATTGAGGTTCCGAGCACATAAAACCCGATATGGATCAAACAAACAAGCATAAATACGAGTGTTCTAAATAATATAGGAGAGCTCCCCCATGGATAGTGCATTTTGTAGGATTTTCCTTTTGAATGTAAAATGCACACAAATGAGATCATCACTACTACCTACATTAAATAAAACACAAGAGGATACCAATAAAAATAAAAGGATCCAAAAGTAGCAAGGAATACATGGGAGCACACAAAACATTTACTTGGACAAAGATAGGACAATATTAAGCAAAGGCCAAAGTGAATATGATCAATAAAGTCTACCATAAATTTTGTACTAATTGTCCAAGGACACGAAGAATTGAGAATAATCTTCCCTAGGTAGTTAATACGGATATCCAAGATCATATTTACACAAAGAAGCATATAACAAAGTATACAAATTAAGTTTGATGCTTCAAAAGAGATTCTTGGTTGTTTCCAATAGTCACACAATCATAGTGATTAGAGTGACTTTAAGAAAATGGTTTCCATAGAATATAGAGAATATAAATATGAGGAAACACATACCAAGAAAAACTCTCATATGCTAGACAAGCATCAATAAAGGCATTCAAGCAAATTGGAACTTATATGAGCAAATGTGTCACATAGGTGCTAGATAATTATCAATATCAATTCTAATTGACACAACCTCGAATATTCACATTTTCTAGGATTGTAATATGCACTAAGCATATGACTCCCCCATAATGTGATACTACCATAAAACTCAACACGAGGCAAAAAGGTCCAAATATAGATAATTAATGGACATTATAGAACTTGAATTTCTCATGAGAATTGTTCCACATAGAGAATATATAATATTGTAATATCAATACTAGGTGGTATTCCTCATGTATATACATTTTTAGGATTGTGGAATGCCCAAGCATAACACTCCTCCAAAATGGGATAATCCATTAATCTCTCACAAGAGCCAAATAATATATCAAATATAACCAAGTAAGGCTCAAACACAAGAAACACACATACATGGTGTGCCACTTCATCATACACAAGTAAGCTTTATACCTCAAGATAATTAAGTGAAAGGCACAACATGTACAAAATCATGTAGGATACAAAACCAACACACGCATAAGGGGGCAAGTAACTTTCAATGTAAAGAGTTTAGCATATGTAACCGCAAGGAGGAACATTGGAAATATAATATAATCATGATAATCCAAATGGATTGGCTTGACAATAATAATTGACGAAGATCCCTCAATTCTTCATAATGTAGCCAAGACTCCAATGCCCTCCAAAACACACCTATTGATCAAGTTTTGGCTTGTTGGTCCCCAACCAAGTTGGGTCCTAAGAGGTTAGTCACAATAGGCTTGGCAACCCAAATGGTTCTTTTCTTGAACCCACATTGAGCACCAACAAATTTGGCAAACACATTGCCAACCTCATCCTTACAAAGAGAATAAGCATCATAAATAATGATAGGGTTGGATGAGAAGATACCGATAGTGCATGAGGAAGAAATATGCCCCTTCTCACGGCATATGTAGCAAGTTATACTCTTGCCATATTTCTTCTTAGGTGAAGCCACAATTCGAGGAAGAGCTCGAGTAGTCCTCTTAGGCAGAGGCCCATTAATAACTTGAGGTGGAGCTTGAGGCCGCTTCCCTTGTTGCTTCACACTAAGAGGCTTTTTCTTCAATGTGCAAGATCTAACGTGGTTCCCTTCTTCCTTGCACTTGAAGCAAACAATGTTGGCCGGATTCTTGCCTTGATCTTGGCCATTCTTCTTGTTGTCCTTGTGCTTCAACTTGATAGTGGACTTGTTCTTGACATTGGAGTTCAATCCAAGCCTACACTTGTCATTGGGGGATTTTTGCACACTCAAGATTTGTTGAGTGCGGCCTTCCCTTGATGACCCTTTTTCAAGTCATTCTTCAAAGAAGTGACTTGAGCCTTGAGCTCTTTGATTTCCTCTACATGGTTAGTTTCAACAGAAGTGCTAGAGGAACTAGATGCTACATTGTTAGAGCAACAAGGCACGGAATGTAATTCATCATGAGATATGGCATGGTTGTGATATGATGAATTACAAGGACTAGCACATGGAAATATAACATTTGGAGTAGATATAGTGCTAATGTCCACATGAGGCCCACTAGATGTTACCTTTGACATGATGGCCTCACGATCCAACTTTAGCCTATCATGGGAGACTAGGAGATCCTCATGAGAGCTTGAGATCTTAACATGGCTTTCTTCTAATTTCCCATAGTTGCTAGTTATCAAAGCAAGTTGAACATTTAGCTCAACATTCTCCTTTAAAATAGATGCTTCACAAGAAATAGAGTTAGTAGCACAAGCATCATCATTATTAGTAAGAGGTGAGGGCAACTTGGCAAGCTCTTTTGAATATGAAGCTTTAAGTTGCTCATGTGACTCGGTGAGTTTGATGAGCTCACCCTTTATTACCTTAGAGCGATTTTTGAGGTGCTCAAAATCCTCAAGGAGTTTAGCATAAGCAACTTGAATCTCATCATTTTTACTTTTGAGTTCACTTGCCACCTCAAGATCTCTATCATGAGATTCCTTTAATCTAGACAACTCTAAAGCAAAGGTCTCCTCAAGAGATTCCTTAGTGGTTTGTTCCTCTTCAAGATCTTTATTTAGGTTTAAAATTATATTAGCATACTCACGCTCAAGACTACTCATTTTATCAAAGTTGTTATCATGCACCTCAATTTGTGTTTCTAACTTATCAATATGTTCTTTGCTCTTAATAGCAAACTACAAGACTTCAACAAAGTTAGAGCAAGCAATATCCTTTTTAACAAGGGCACGATAAACAATCTTACCCTTTTCATATAAATCATCAATATCAAGCTCTTCTTCCACATTATCCACACCCTCCTCATCACAAGAGGTAATGGGTTCCAAAGTAGGGGTTACCTTAGAATCCGTAGCCATAAGGCATAGGTGGGTACCAGAAGAAGGTGAAGATGAGATTGGATTTGTGGCTTCATTCAAAACCATGTCTTGGCCCATAGAATCTTCGGTTTCCTCTACATGGTTAGCAACACAAGAACTAGAGGAAATGGAAGCATTTTTATCATGGCAACAATACAACACAATCATATCATCATGAGATTTATTCAAGTAATTTCTACATGATATGCAAGGACTATTAACACAAGCATGTAAGAGGTTAGTAGTGCTAGAAGTGTTAAAGTCCAAAGATAGATCATTGCAACTAGATAGAGATGAGGGATTATAAATAGTAAGCACACTATCCAAATTGCAATTTCTATCACCACTCACCATATCATTACCTTGTGAAAAGTCACATGTTGGTGAAGTGGTAGAGTATGAGAACTCATCTCGACCGAAAGTGGAAGCAACACAATCATCCTCAATAATGTTGGACACAACATACTTATCTTGAAGTTTTGTCCATAACTCATGAGCGCTCCAAAAAGGAATGATTGAGGAGGTAACTACATAGCTCAAAGCATTAACAAGCACATTAGAAGCTTGAGCATCGAGATATAAGTTTTTCTTGTCCTCACAAGATAGATTTTTGAAATCCATAGGAGGAGAAAAACCTATATCTACAATATGCTCCAAATTTGGGTCCATGTCCCGAAAATGAATAAGCATACGAGTTTTCCATATATCATAATTTGTGCCATCGAATATGAACATGTCATTGTGCACTAATCCTCTAGCCGACATCTTTACTTTCAAGGCAGTGAAGCCTAAAATGAGAGACCGGGCTCTGATACCAATTGAAAGGATACAGATGTCGCCTAGAGGGGGGTGAATAGGCGATTAAAACTTTTCCGAGAGTGGCTCGACAAAGGTGGAATTAAACTAGTGTTTACTTTCTCAAGCACAACCTAGAACAACTAGGGTTCACCTATGTGCACCAACAACTTATGCTAAGCAATACAAGCAACAATGTGATAGCAAGATATAGATTACTTCAAGCACGAAGGCTATCACAATGTAAAGTGCATAAGCAAAGAGATCGGGTATAGAGATAACCGAGGCATGAGGGGACGACGATATTTTACCGAGTTCCTCCCAACATGGAGTACGTCTCGTTTGGATATGGGGTGATATCTAACCGCCTACGCCACAAAAGGCCTCCCTTATTCTCCGGTGAATCTCACCCCAACGGGATCGATCCACACTTCCACTATCGGTGCACTTGTCGGTGGCAAACCGGAACCTCTCACAAGGTTGGGGCACTTCTCCACAACTTAATTAGAGGCTACCAACAAATGCCACCAAGGCCACAACCTGCAACACCAACAAACCGTCTAGGGTTCCAAGAACCCAAGAGTAAAAATCTTCTCAACTTTCATTCACCAAATCCTCCGAGAAGAACTCAAACCGATGCACCAAATGCAATGGCAAGAACACAAGAAGTTCTCAAATCCTTCTCTCCCAAATTACACCAAAGATACAAAAGCTTATGGGGGAATAAGAGAGGAAGAACAATGGAGGAAATCCACAAAAGACTCCAAGATTTATATCCCAAGATGTTCCCCTCACTTAGAGGAGATATTGATTGGTGGGATTATAGATCTAGATCTCCTCTTTCAAATCCCTCAAGAATATGCAAGAATCATAGGAGGGATTGAGGGTAAGCAAGCTCAAGAAGGTCAACAATGTAGGGGAAAACTTGCAAGAATGGTTGGGGAACCATTGGGGAAGAAGGCCCCTTAAATAGGTCCCCCGAAAATTCAACTGTTGAAGCCTAAAAACGCGAATCCCGGTACTACCGGACATTCCCTGGGGATCACAGGTCGCCAAACGCACCTTATTCAGTACCACCCTGTACTAAGGGGCGGTACTATCGGACCTTCGGTACTACCGGACCCTGGTCCGGTACTACCGGTCATCCCTGAACGAAAACGGTCATAACTTTTGCATCTGAACTCCGATTTTGATGATATTGGGCTCGTTTCGAAGAGGACAACAAGCTCTAAAAGATCATGCAAATAAAAATAATAGTCCAAATGACGAAAGGTTTAACCTCTCTCAAAAAAACGAACCGATAAAACCTCCAACATTGAAAACATAATAGAAAATGCATATGAAATCCGTTTTCGATGAACTAGAGCTTGTCATGGAGATTAAAACAAGCTCTAAATCCTCACATGAGTAAAAAATAAATAATGGAAGGTTTTACCTATCTCTAAAATACAAACCGGTAAAACCTCCAAGATCAAAATGCAATAAGATATAAAAGGGAAATCCGTTTTTGATGACCTAGAGCTTGTCATGGAGATTACCACAAGCTCTATATCCTCACATGGATAAGACCAAATAACAACCAAATATGATGATGCAAGTATGCCTAGGTTTGAGATCTCTCCGAACGATGTGATCGAGTTACTCATTCGAGAGCCCCTCTTAATAATACGGTTATCTAACCTAAACCCGGTCTCCCACACACAACATGAGACTGGCAAAAGGGAAAACCTATCAAGATTATACCTTTGCCTTGAGCATTCCACTTGAGATCGATGTAGACGAACTTGAACTTCTCAAGATGGAACGCCTTACTTGATTTCTCATCATCGATCCATGATCACCGAGGATGGCAAGCATCAAAACAGGAGATCTTCTATAGATGGCGTATTTTGAGCTTGCACAACAGATCTTATTCTCATTTCATCGACCTTGAAGCCAACACATGCTCCAAGCGATGCCAATGGACAAATCCTACAAGTATAACTTAATACACACATTAGTCCATAAAGATTGTCATTAATTACCAAAACCACACATGGGGGCCCGCATGTTCTTTCAGCAAAGTAGATACAAAACAAGCATGTAGCATCAAAAATTATAGATACGTTTCCAACGTATCAACATCCCAATCTTAACTCATGCTCGTCCTCGAGTAGGTAAGTGATAAATAGAATAATTTTTGAGGTGACATGCACCCTCACAACAAAGATCCAACCATTTTCAAGCATTGAAAGCTAGGATCAAAGAACTCTAAACATGTGCATGAAAGATGGAGTTCTAACAATAGGACATAGTAACTATGCATGCAACATGACAAGCTACAAACAAAGATCATGAATAACATGCATTGAAAAACGTTTGTTTGTTTCACATACAGAAAACATAGCATAGTGGGAATCAGCTTGTCCCTCATAGATTAACAATATAGATACATAGGACACCTGCAAACTTCACAAGGGTGACTAGAAACAAGTAGCACAAGAGAAAGTAATAACACAATATGCATCAATTAATAAGCCTTGGAACACTGCACACAAAATGACAACTATGCTCTCTTAATGGTGCCTAAAGATAGAAGGTGAAGACTCAATAGTGGTGGAAGAAAGGCCTTTTTTGGTAAAGGGAGCAGTGATTACAAGTTTCAAAAAGAGCTTCCAAAAATTATGGTACTTGTTAGCTTTCAGCTCTCATTGCCCCTATCATAAGCATCTTGAAGTGGTTAAGGTTAAAGTGGCAAATTTGGAGTATATGCTTGACGAAGTATAAGTTGGCAATCTCAAGTCCCTTAAATATGAGGGTCACACCTCATGCATACTCAACTTTGGGTCCAGGTAAGTTCTTTTCACTGTAAGTATTTGCATATCATTGAGAACCGCCAACGGGTACCCCTTGCACATGGTATAGGAGCTTTCCCATAACCAAAATGACAAGGCAAGAAGACAATAAGCATCTCAGCAATCTTTTTATTTACCATATGCATAGCTTTTTATTGAGGATGCTTCATAGATAGCTCACTATGGTGATGCTACAAGTTTCCACCATGATTAGGCATGGCTTAGGCTAGCGGCCCAGGCGTTTCTCTAACACAGGATACAAACTCCATGTACTTACAAGTTCCATCTTTATTTTACACTGGTGACATCCATAGACAAAACAACATGATATCAACTAAGTACAACAAGGTACAAGTGCAATGTTGAAAACGTTCCCCGTGACAACACGGTTCTGCTAATTCCAACTTATAAGTGCAAGCATATATAACAAAGTTGTCACAATGGTTCAAGTTTCTTGGGGGCAAAGAATAAAATGTACCATCAAGTTCGTGAGGGATTTAATCACTAAGTTTTCACATAACATAATAGTTTTTAATTGGAAGATAGTTGAAAACAAGAATATACTTGGAATGGTGTAACACGCCATGCATAGGAATTTATAGTGGACACTTTGGAATAACTTGGTTTCTTGGGAGTTGGAGGCATGCGTAGAGCTTACTCATACAAGTGGAGGCTAGCAAAAGACTGGGAGCAACCAACTAAGAGAGCAATAATGGCCAAAATCATGCAGTGCAACAAAGCATACTAATCAAAGCAAAGATTGGTACTACAAGTCAAGGACTAAATGACCATAGAGGCTAATGGTGAATTGTGAGAGTCATAACATGGTGTGATCATGTGCCAAGTCAACCCAAGCAAAGCATCAAAGGAGAATACCACAATAATATGCTTTTGCATGCTAAAACAACGCATAATTTCTTCAAGGCACACTAAGCAATCCCAATTGTTTGGAACAAGACATGCTACAACAATAATCACTAAGCATAAAGTCAAAACAACACCTAGCATGTCATGCTAAAGTCTAAGTTACAGTCAATGCAAGCTCCTCTTGCACTTCAAACAAGAACTTACTACTCCTTTCCAAACACCAAGCATACTTATTTGCAAAACAACACAGCGAGAACGGGGGTCCAAACTACTTTATTCAAGCAAACTAAACAAACTAATCAAGGCAAACGAAAACTAAGACGCTCCAAGAACAACACAACTGTGCATAAAACAATAAAAACGAAATGTCTAGACAGACCTGAGATTTTTATTAATGAAGAATGGGATGCCTCACTGGTGGAAAAAGGTCCTCTAGTCCCGGGCCGCAACGGGCTCTCGTCCCGGTTTTGGGCCCGGGACTGCGAAAACGGGACTAGAGGCCCCCCCTCTAGTCCCGGCTCGCAACGGCATGATGATAACATCCACGTGGTGTTTTATGGCGGAAACCCTCTAGTCCCGGGCTGTACACCACCCGGGACTAAAAGGTTTCCTGCCGCGGCAGAGAAACACCACATTTCTCTGCCGCGGCAGAGATTGTGTATTTGCTTTTTTTTGCCATTTTGTTCCTTTTTCGTTTTATGTTTCACTATAACAAACATATATTTCAGTAGACATATTATACGCTACTACATACACACTACATGTCGATGCATTTATATAAGATCGATCCCTTCCAAGCATACATGTAATCAATCATATCAAAAGGAAGAAATGTTTTGAAATTACATGGTCATTGATGAATATATATATCATATGAGCTACATGGATATGACTAAGGCAAATCGAGTTCCACGTCATCCGCATAATGCTCTCCATGTACATCAAGGACTTCCTTCATCATAAATCCCGCCAACTCCTCTTGAATTGCTCTTATGCGCTGGTCTGGCTCTAGTTTCTCCCGCAAATCATAAATATAATGTGAGTCAACTTTCCGCTCACTGGTCAACTCTCGGATGTACTTGCAGACGTAGTATCCACATAAATGAGTTCTCGGTGGCTGCTGTAAACTCTTCGCCATTTTATAAGTTAGCTTCTCTTTGAATGGACCTGGTATTTTCTGTCTGAACCGTGTCCAACACCTGCTCAGCAAAGAAAATGAACAAAGGAGTTATTAGTTACTTGATATCAGGAAATGAATGAAAGAGGACGATATAATGCGATAATGATTGAAATTACTTATGGAGCATTGTTTCATGTCGCTCCACTTCTCTTGGTCCCAACTTAATGAGTCATGGACTTCAACTAGGGAGTTGTCAACTTGAATGTTTAGCAAGATCCAGTGAAATCTGCGGATATTTACATAAGCATACATGCATAGCTCATCCAGTAAGCAAAAATAAAATGTGTACAAGATATAAACACTCACTTGAAGTTGTAAGGAAATAGTATTTCCTTAACAAAATTATGCTCGGTTAAGAACCTGGACAGGTCTTCCTCCACGTCTTTGGGGTGATTCTTTAACGTATATTCATTAATGATATATGGGTCAATGAACCCAACGTCGTATCTTTTAGCTCTTTTGCATTCAAGCATCTTCATTCTGCGGAATATAATATCATCATACAAAAGGATATATAGTTAGGATAATATATTAAATGCAATGAACGAGCTAAAGCTACAAACTTAATTATAGAAATAAATAACTTACGCATGTAGCAACCAATGATAGATTTGTCGAGGGCTGGTTGTATAACTGAAAACGATTCGGTCATTTGAACCAGACGAGTATGGTTTGAAGTGATGCTGCTTTCTAATGTCCACCGGAAACCAATCTTTATGATGCTTTTTTCTGCTTGCGACATGTACCATTCATGCAGATTTCGCATATGTGTGGATAGACGCGCGAGCTCCTCATTACTGACTAGAGGCTGCCCTTAGACATACTGCCGTACTATCTGACCCACTGGCTTATCTTCATAGCCTAAATATTGACCAAGAGACATATTTGCTTCGTTAGCAAGTGCTTTGGCCTCCGATACAGTGATTCCCATAAGTGCGGCATTATTACGGGCTCTAGGGTCCATTATTGTAACACCCTCAGAATCGGACCTATGCAAGTTTCAGCAAAATTCGCCGAACCCGCATAGAAACGATTCAAAGGTGCCCACCAGGCACTTTCGTGCGGGTGGAAAACGAAGTAATAACATTACACAACAGTCCTCGATGGGACCCACAGAACAGATATATATACTTGACTCAAGAGTCAAGAATCTGAATATACGGTACAAAGATCCAAATCACCTTGAAAAGATAGGCGTCCGTCTACGGACAAGAAGCAAATGGGGCTAAGAGCCACGAAGAATAACCAATGGCGTCCATAACCCTGCCAAGCCGGAAGGGTAACCACGCTAACGCGTCGATCTCAAAACACCTTAACAAAGGGGTGCCGACAAAGGGCAAAGCGAAAACAAAGAAGGAGCGTCAAGATCGAGGCGATTACAGCGAGGCTAGAATTCGGTCCTCCTCGCCTACATAGGTATGGTGGATCGGCGGCGGCAAAGATGCACTAAACAACCTATAGAGACTCGATACAATGGCGGTTATCGAGAGGCGAGAATGACCTATTCGAACCAACACGATGATACTACCATCAAACAAACTCATCCTGGTGTTTCCCCCTCGAAACCAAACGAGGAAGTCAACCGAGGAACTCACACAGTTGGCAGTTTTATTTATTCAGTTATAGTTGCGGCACTTTACTAGTCAGGTTTAGGTAATCGTCCTGATAAAGTAAGAAGTGGGCACTTTTAGTTAATCATTCCGTGATAGTTGCAACAATTACTAATCAGGTACAGATAGCATGAGATAAACCCAAACCCAGCAGTTGTTGGTACTTTTATTCAGCCAATTCGTTGTAGTTGCAATACTTACTAGTCAGGTACAATGGTCGCAAGCGACACTCCAAACAAGCAATTGTGGGCAGTATTATTTAGCCATTCCATTATAGTGAAGCTAATTACTAGTCATTATAAGTCAAATTTATAGCAATAAACTTTAGTTATGCTTGTCTATGATCAAGATACTGTGCTCCAAGTCGTCCATATCCGCGGACACGGCTTTCAGAAAGTTTTACGGCGGGTGCACCAATAGCAACACACGCTCGATCAACCTCGGAAAAACCAAATCAAAACCCAACGAGGCTTTCACGTGAACAATCACAGGATTGAGAAATATTTCAGGGGCCATCCTTAGAGTAGAATCCAAGAAGAGTAAGCAAGCTCGAGAGCCTCAAGGTTATGGGGACGGTGTGAGCATCGGGAACCGAAAGTGTGGCTGGGCTTGTCGACACAGCGGAATCGTGCCATTGATCCTAAGCGATGCAGTGCTCCTCGCTGTCGTAAATAAAGCGAGTAGCATGGCATAAGTACGGATCGTAAATAAAACCTCAAACTAGTTTGTGGCCCCAAGAAATAAGTCCGAATCAAGCTCGCTCAGGGGGTCCCATATACCTCCCGGATGTGGATAGCGCGCAAAATCAAGGAACAGGTATCAAGTACTCGGGGTCTTACGGGACACAAGTGGGCGTTCGGAAACCAAATATTTTCTATCACCCACCGATGCCTCTGCTTATTCAATTTTAGTTGTTAAACAGAAATTAAAGTGACGATGAGTAAAACTAGAACCATCTCCAACATCAACATGCGGCAATACATCAGCAGCTGTGGCATATGACGACACCCAACAGCAATATAGCAAGCGACGGCGACGCGCAAGACCAACTAGCTACCAAACAACAGGCAATAGGGTGTGTCCAAGGCAATATAGGGCTGCAAGGGAAATTACGGGTACGGAAACTAAAGCATCGCAACACAGATAGCAAAAGATCAACAGGAGGGAAATAAATACTATAAAAGTAAGATAGGTAGAAAGAGGGAGATGCTCGCCTGAAAACATGGTCGAAGGTTCAACCGAAGAACGGGGCGAAGCTCACATCAACTCAACGGCCTTATCCGCGAAGAAGCAAATCACTAGAAGGAACACCGGATGCAATATTTAATACAACGGCAGAAGATCGGCATGATGCATGTATGATTCATGACATGGCAAAGGTGCGATGCAATTAGGTCATATTAAGCGGAACCGGTATCCCGACAATTAGTCAGGTGGTTCATGTTATTTAGAAGGCCCGCAATTTCAATGTTGTATTAACAGGCAGAAGATAGTACCGGGTTCGCTACACAAATTTAAATGAGGCCGATATGAGACTAGATTTGCCCGCATATGGGCCCCATATTTAATTATTCGGTGAATCGGCATAAGGCCCCCAAACCCCATGACAAGATGCATGCAAGATGAATGATTAATATGCAACAGTTGTATTTCAATTATAAAATAGGGTTTGCGGGAGAGGGTTCACACATTAATGGGCCTCGACGAACTTGGGTTCTGGGGTCCGGGGTCGGTCTCGGGGTCCAGGGGTCGATGGAAACGTTCTCGGACTTAGGGGTAGGTCTTGACGCATCCGTGGTCTTCGGGTCATGTCGACGGTCATGGCGTTCGGGGGGAAAGTTCTCGGTGTCCGGGTGAAGCACTCGGCGTTCTACGGTTCCACGTCGACGGCCTTGGTTTCCTCGATGGAGAACTTGGTGTGTCCGTGTCGGGGTTCTCGGCAGTCGCCGGCGTCGATCTTGGATCGGGTCCGAAGAAGACCTTGCATCGGATGGTCCTTGTCGGAGTTCTTGTCGCGGGCCTTCGGATCGGCTCGGGATCGGTCTTGATCGAAGTTTCCGGAAGCGAGATCTTGGTGCTTGATGTCCGCGAGGAGATCTTGTCGTCGAGGTTGCGATTTTGGAATCATCGTCTTTATTTCAGCCTCGGACCATCTGGTACTTGGACTTCCTTAGCACCTTCCAACACAAACCACGGAACACACACGCGTGAGGCCCGAGACTGCTCGGCGGCGGAGATGGACACGGCAGCGGAGGGCTCGGCGGCAGACGCGGGCGGCAGCTTGCGACGCTGTTCGGCGGTGGGGACTTCCATGTGCGAGCAGGCGGCCTTGACGCTGGCGGCTGAAGCCAGCCGGAGAAAAGCGAGCGACGAGAAGTGGCCTTGGCTGAACTGGCCAGGCGGAGGCAGCAGGCGGGCAGGAGCGTGAGGCAGCGGGCGCAGCGGGCGAGCGGCTTGCTGTGGCAGCCACAGCGCAGCGGAGGAGCTTGTGGCCAGCGGCGGCGGAGGTCGAGGCGGTTGTCGAGGAGACCGCCGTGAGCCTTGAGGCGGATGGTGGCGGGAGAAGCAGTGGAGGCGGGGCGAAGCTTGGAGGCTGCGGGCGGCGAGGAGGGGCAGCTCGGCGGAGCTGGGCGTGGCGGGCGGAGCTCGCTGGGGAGGCGGTGGCGGTGGCGGCAGCTCAGGGGAGGAAGCGCGGCGGTTGCTGCGGCCTTGTCTGACGGGCACAGGCGGAAGCGGGCGGCAGGCGGGGCTTCGTCGTGAGCCCGGTGAGGCTGGGAGGCTAGCCTTGGGGAGAGGGAGGAGGCGGGGAGGCTCGGTCTTGGGCGAGGGAGAAGGAGAGAGGCGCGGGCGTGGGTGGGGCCAGGGGACTCGGGATCGGGGAGGTGGGCGGTGCAGTCCGGCGTCGTCGTGGCAGGTGTTTGGTGAGGGTGAGAGGTCCAGGCGTGGCTGGCGTGGGGGCCCACAGGGGGCCCTGAGGCGGGGAGAGGTGTGTCTGCGTGTGGTGAGGGAGGCCAGGCGCGGTGGTGGGTGCTGGGAGGCAGGGTGAGTGGAGGGAGGTTGAGTTTGTCTAGGTGGCAGGGGATGATTGGTTGGGGGGAGAGGAGTGGGTGACGTGGCATGGTGGGATTGGTGGGAGTGAGGTGGAGGATGAGAGAGGTAGATTCCTGGGTAGCTTTAGGAATATCTGGCGGACCGTTTGTTTTATAAAGGGGTGGTCGTTCGGGTCGGGTTGGCCCGTTCGACTGCCCCTACTAAAATAATTATAATTTTTATTTAATTTATTTGGGCCGTTTGCAACCCGATAGCAACAAAACAAAATTATTCCGGAGACCCGGTGTTTGACATTTGAATAGAGGTGGGGCGTTTAGAAAACAAAACGGCTTTGCGAAAGTAGTTTTGGCAAACAATGCATGATGATGACGATGCAATGCACAAATTCAACGCGATTTTCTAGTAGTGGTTTTGCGGGATGCCACAATTCGACACCACTAACAAGGGATCTCGCCCTCGAGATCCGCCTCATGGTACCGGAAGGAAGGTCGGCGAACTGCATCTTCTCGCTTCATGTAGACCCTCGCGACACCACTAACAAGAGGTCGTTGTCCGTGATCGTCGAGAGGACACTCCGGAAAACAAAAGGGCGAAGGTAAAGGTATCAACAAATAAAGCCACCTCTAACCTCCGGAAAGGGGGAACCGATGCATTCTCGTCCACTTCAATGTACAAAAGCGAATAGAAAGGGTAGTCGGCATGGGGGCCAATCCATCACGCACCCAAACTATTACCCCGCACAATCAGTGGAAAAGAGTGCAACCATTCTCGGAATTAGACTGAAGATCTCGACAAGCGAGGTTCGGAACAAAGGAGTGATGCAGACCCTGCATCGGATCTGGCGTAGAAGACTTCGTCGCGTCGGAAAACACCGGAAGGCACAAACAAGGAACAAAGGATGGTAACACCGTAGACGGATTCCTCAGGCAGCTTGAACACCGGATGGTAGAACACCGTTATCAGAGGAGGAAGCGAAACCCTGAAAGTACGACGGAACCCAACCACGAGAATTCCTGGACTCGAAGAGAGAGAAGAGAGCAGATTCAAAACACGTCGAGGTAAGAAGGAGAATAGCAGAGGGGTAAGGAGTAAAATCAGACCTAGTCAGAACTATCCAACCGATTTTTAAAAATAGGTTTGACACTCTACTTCGGCCGTTAGCTAGGTTATCCTACAGGCTGGACTTGTGGGGTATAAATCGTAGCTGAGCTCGATACCACTCGAACACCCTCGATCGGACCTATGCAAGTTTCAGCAAAATTCCGAACCCGCATAGAAACGATTCAAAAGGTGCCACCAGCACTTTCGTGCGGGTGGAAACGAAGTAATAACATTACACAACAGTCCTCGATGGGACCCACGAGCAGATATATATATGACTCAAGAGTCAAGAATACGATATATCTGGTACAAAGATCCAAATCACCTTGAAACGATAGTGCGTCCAGCTACGGACAAGATGCAAATGGGGCTAAGAGCCCTGAAGAATAACCAATGGCGTCCATAACCCTGCCCAGGCCAAGCCGGAAGGGTAACCCTGCTAACGGCGTCGATCTCAAAACCTGCTAACAAAAGGGGTGCCGACAAAGGGCAAAGCAGAAAACAAAGAAGGAGCGTCAGTACTGAGGCCAGTACACGGCGAGGCTAGAATTCGGCGGTCCTCGCCTACATAGGTATGGTGGATCAAGCGGCGGCAAGATGCACTAAACAACCTATAGAGACTCGATACAACCTGGCGGTTATCGAGAGGCGAGAATGACCTATTCGAACCAACCTGATACTACCATCAAACAAACTCATCTGGTGTTTCCCCTCGAAACCAAACGAGGAAGTCAACCGAGAACTCACAGTTGGCGTTTTATTTATTCGATTATAGTTGCGGCACTTTACTAGTCAGTTTAGGTAATCGTCGATAAAGTAAGTGGGCACTTTTAGTTAATCATTCCGTGATAGTTGCAACAATTACTAATCGTGCATGATAGCATGAGATAAACCCAAACCCAAAGTTGTTGGTACTTTTATTCACCAATTCGTTGAAGTTGCAATACTTACTAGTCGGTACAATGGTGCAAGCGACACTCCAAACAAGCAATTGTGGGCGTATTATTTAGCCATTCCATTATAGTGAAGCTAATTACTAGTCATTATAAGTCAAATTTATAGCAATAAACTTTAGTTATGCTTGTCTATGATCAAGATATCGTGCTCCAAGTCGTCCATATCCGCGGACACGGCTTTGAAAGTTTTACCGGCGGTGCACCAATAGCAACACACGCCGATCAACCTCGGAAAAACCAAATCAAAACCCAACGAGGCTTTCACATGAACAATCACAGGATTCAAATATTTGTGGTCCACCCTTAGAGTAGAATCCATAGCAGTAAGCAAGCTCGAGACGGCCTCAAGGTTATGGGGACTACGGTGTGAACGATCGGGAACCCGAAAGTGTGGCTGGGCTTGTCGAGACCGCGGAATCGTGCCATTGATCCTAACAAGCAGCAAAGGTGCTCCTCGCACAATCGTAAATAAAGCAGTAGCATGGCATAAGTACAGGATCGTAAATAAAACCTCAAACTAGTTTGTGGCCCCAAGAAATAAGTGAATCAAGCTCGGCTCGGGGGTCCCATATACCTCCGGATGTGGATAGCGCAAAATCAAGGAACAGTATCAAGTACTCGGGTCTTCTGGGACACAAGTGGGCGTCGAAACCAAATATTTTCTATCACCCACCGATGCCTCTGCTTATTCAATTTTAGTTGTTAAACAGAAATTAAAGTGACGATGAGTAAAACTAGAACCATCTCCAACATCAACATGCGGCAATACATCAGCAGCTGTGGCATATGACGACACCCAACAGCAATATAGCAAGCGACGGCGACGCGCAAGACCAACTAGCTACCAAACAACAGGCAATAGGGTGTGTCCAAGGCAATATAGGGCTGCAAGGGAAATTACGGGTACGGAAACTAAAGCATCGCAACACAGATAGCAAAAGATCAACAGGAGGGAAATAAATACTATAAAAGTAAGATAGGTAGAAAGAGGCAGATGCTCGCCTGAAAACATGGTCGAAGGTTCAACCGAAGAACGGGCGAAGCTCACATCAACTCAACGGCCTTATCTGCGAAGAAGCAAATCACTAGAAGGAACACCGGATGCAATATTTAATACAACGGCAGAAGATCGGCATGATGCATGTATGATGAATGACATGGCAAAGCAGCGATGCAATTAGGTCATATTAAGCGAACCGTATCCCGACAATTAGTCGTGGTTCATGTTATTTAGAAGGCCCGCATAATTTCAATGTTGTATTAACAGCGTAAGATAGTACGGTTCGCTACACAAATTTAAATGAGGCCGATATGAGACTAGATTTGCCCGCATATGGCCCCATATTTAATTATTCGGTGAATCGGCATAAGGCCCCCAAACCCCATGACAAGATGCATGCAAGATGAATGATTAATATACAAATTGTATTTCAATTATAAAATAGGGTTTGCGGGAGAGGGTTCACACATTAATGGGCCTCGACGAACTTGGGTTCTGGGGTCCGGGGTCGGTCTCGGGGTCCAGGGGTCGATGGAAACGTTCTCGGACTTAGGGGTAGGTCTTGACGCATCCGTGGTCTTCGGGTCATGTCGACGGTCATGGCGTTCGGGGGGGAAAGTTCTCGGTGTCCGGGTGAAGCACTCGGCGTTCTACGGTTCCACGTCGACGGCCTTGGTTTCCTCGATGGAGAACTTGGTGTGTCCGTGTCGGGGTTCTCGGCTTCGGTCGCCGGGCGTCAGTCTTCGGGATCGGGTCCGGGAAGAAGACCTTGGCATCGGATGGTCCTTGTCGGAGTTCTTGTCGCGCCGGGGCCTTCGGATCGGGCTCCGGGATCGGTCTTCGGTCGAAGTTTCCGGAAGCAGATCTTGGTGCTTGATGTCTGCGAGGGAGATCTTGTCGTCGAGGTTGCGATTTTTGGAATCATCGTCTTTATTTCAGCCTCAGACCATCTGGTACTTGGACTTCCCTTAGCACCTTCCAACACAAACACGGAACACACACGCGTGAAGCGTCCGAGACGGGCTCGACGGCGGAGATGGACACGGCAGGGCTGAGGCAGGCGGCAGACGCGGACGGGCGCAGCGGCGACGCTTTCGCTTCATTGGCGGTGGGGCAGCCTTGTGGCAGCAGCTGACGCCGGCGCTGGCCGGGCGGTAGCCCGGACGGCGGCCAGACGGAGAAGGCGCGTCTGGGAGGTGCGGGCAGCAGCGTCAGGCGCCGGGCAGCGGCAGGCAGCGGAGCAGGCGCGGAGAAGCCAGGCTGCGGCCACGGAGACGGCGGAGGGAAGCTTATGCGCGGCAGCCGGCAGCCAGCGGAGGTCGAGGCGGCTTGTCGGAGGAGACCGCAGACGCCTTGGGCCGGATGGTGGCGGGAGAAGCAGTGGAGGCGGGACGGCTTGGAGGCTGCGGCGGGCGACGATGGGGCAGGCTCAGTGAGCTCGGGCGTGAGCGTCACGGGCGGGCGGTGGCGGTGAGCGACGCCCAGGGAGGAAGGGCGCGGCGGTGATGGCCAAGGCCAGCGGAAGCACGGCGGACGGCGGGGCTTCGTCGGGGCCAGGCAAGGGGCTGGAGCACAGGGAGGCTGGCCGGCCTTGGGGGAGAGGGAGGAGAGCGGGGAGGCTCGGTGCGGGGCGAGGGAGAAGGAGAGGAGCGGGGCGCAGGCGCGTGGGTGGGGCCCGGGGGACTCGGGATCGGGGAGGTGGGCAGGGTGCAGGCAAAGTGCGGCGTGGAGGGTGTTTGGTGAGGTGAGGAGGTCCAGGCGGGCTGGCGTGGGGGGCCCTGGGGAGGGGGCCACGGGCAGGGAGAGGGTGTCTGCGTGTGGTGAGGGAGGCCAGGGGCGGTGGGGGGTGCTGGGAGGCAGGGTGAGTGGAGGGAGGTTGAGGTAGTCTAGGGGGCAGGGGATGAGGGGTTGGGGGGAGAGGAGTGGGTGACGTGGCATGGTGGGATTGGTGGGAGTGAGGTGGAGGGTGAGAGAGGTAGATTCCTGGGTAGCTTTAGGAATATCTGGACCGCTTTGTTTTATAAAGGGTGGTCGTCGGGGTTGGCCCGCCTTCGCCCTACTAAAATAATTATAATTTTTATTTAATTTATTTGGGCCGTTTGCAACCCGATAGCAACAAAACAAAATTATTCCGGAGACCCGGTGTTTGACATTTGAATAGAGGTGGGGCGTTTAGAAAACAAAACGGCTTTGCGAAAGTAGTTTTGGCAAACAATGCATGATGATGACGATGCAATGCACAAATTCAACGCGATTTTCTAGTAGTGGTTTTGCGGGATGCCACAATTCGACACCACTAACAAGGGATCTCGCCCCCGAGATCCGCCTCATGGTACCGGAAGGAAGGTCGGCGAACTGCATCTTCTCGCTTCATGTAGACCTCGCGACACCACTAACAAGAGGTCGTTGTCCGTGATCGCCGAGAGGACACTCCGGAAACAAAAGGCGAAGGTAAAGGTATCAACAAATAAAGCCACCTCTAACCTCCGGAAAGGGGGAACCGATGCATTCTCGTCCACTTCAATGTACAAAAGCGAATAGAAAGGGTAGTCGGCATGGGGGCAACTCCATCACGCACCAAACTATTACCCCGAATCGGTGGAAAAGAGTGCAACCATTCTCGAATTAGATCAAGATCTCGACAAGCGAGGTTCGGAACAAAGGAGTGATGCAGACCCTGCATCGGATCTGGCGTAGAAGACTTCGTCGCGTCGGAAAACACCGGAAGGCACAAACAAGGAACAAAGGATGGTAACACCGTAGACGGATTCTCGTGCTTGAACACCGGATGGTAGAACACCGTTATCAGAGGAGGAAGCGAAACCCTGAAAGTACGACGGAACCCAACCACGAGAATTCCTGGACTCGAAGAGAGAGAAGAGAGCAGATTCAAAACACGTCGAGGTAAGAAGGAGAATAGCGGAGGGTAAGGAGTAAAATCGGACCTAGTCGTAACTATCCAACCGATTTTAAAATAGGTTTGACACTCTACTGCCGTTAGCTAGGTTATCCTACAATTTGGACTTGTGGGGTATCGAATGAATCGCTGAGCTCGATACCACTCAGAACACCCTCGATCGGACCTATGCAAGTTTCAGCAAAATTACCAACCCGCATAGAAACGATTCAAAGGTGCCCACCAGCACTTTCGTGCGGGTGGAAAGCGAAATAACATTACACAACAGTCCTCGATGGGACCCACGAGCAGATATATATAAATGACTCAAGAGTCAAGAATACTGAATATCTACAAAGATCCAAATCACCTTGAAAGATAGAGCGTCCGCTCACGGACAAGAAGCAAATGGGGCTAAGAGCCACGAAGAATAACCAATGGCGCCCATAACCCTGCCAAGCCGGAAGGGTAACCCTGCTAACGGCGTCGATCTCAAAACACCTTAACAAAGGGGTGCCGAAAGGGCAAAGCAAAACAAAGAAGGAGCGTCGATCGAGGCCGGTGCGAGGCTAGAATTCGGCGGTCCTCGCCTACATAGGTATGGTGGATCGCGGCAGCGGCAAAGATGCACTAAACAACCTATAGAGACTCGATACAATGGCGGTTATCGAGAGGCGAGAATGACCTATTCGAACCAACTCGATACTACCATCAAACAAACTCATCTGTGTTTCCTCGAAACCAAACGAGGAAGTCAACCGAGGAACTCACAGTTGGCGCTTTATTTATTCGATTATAGTTGGCACTTTACTAGTCAGTTTAGGTAATCGTCCCGATAAAGTAAGCGATGGGCACTTTTAGTTAATCATTCCGTGATAGTTGCAACAATTACTAATCGTGCATGAGATAGCATGAGATAAACCCAAACCCAGCAGCTTGTTGGTACTTTTATTCACCAATTCGTTGTAGTTGCAATACTTACTAGTCAGTACAATGGTCGCAAGGCGACACTCCAAACAAGCAATTGTGGGCAGTATTATTTAGCCATTCCATTATAGTGAAGCTAATTACTAGTCATTATAAGTCAAATTTATAGCAATAAACTTTAGTTATGCTTGTCTATGATCAAGATCGTGCTCCAAGTCGTCCATATCCATGGACACGGCTTTGAGAAAGTTTTACCGGCCGGGTGCACCAATAGCAACACACGCCGATCAACCTCGGAAAAACCAAATCAAAACCAACGAGGCTTTCACGATGAACAATCATGTGATTCAGAAATATTTCAGGGGGCCACCCCTTAGAGTAGAATCCGCAACGGAGTAAGCAAGCTCCGAGACGGCCTCAAGGTTATGGGGACGGCTGTGAACGACTGGGAACCCGAAAGTGTGGCTGGGCTTGTCGACACCGCGGAATCGTGCCATTGATCCTAAACAGTACAGTGTGCTCCTCGCACAATCGTAAATAAAGCAGTAGCATGGCATAAGTACAGGATCGTAAATAAAACCTCAAACTAGTTTGTGGCCCCAAGAAATAAGTCTGAATCAAGCTCTGGCTCAGGGGGGTCCCATATACCTCCCGGATGTGGATAGCGCGCAAAATCAAGGAACAGGTATCAAGTACTCGGGGTCTTACGGGACACAAGTGGGCGTTCGGAAACCAAATATTTTCTATCACCCACCGATGCCTCTGCTTATTCAATTTTAGTTGTTAAACAGAAATTAAAGTGACGATGAGTAAAACTAGAACCATCTCCAACATCAACATGCGGCAATACATCAGCAGCTGTGGCATATGACGACACCCAACAGCAATATAGCAAGCGACGGCGACGCGCAAGACCAACTAGCTACCAAACAACAGGCAATAGGGTGTGTCCAAGGCAATATAGGGCTGCAAGGGAAATTACGGCACGAAACTAAAGCATCGCAACACAGATAGCAAAAGATCAACAGGAGGGAAATAAATACTATAAAAGTAAGATAGGTAGAAAGGGAGAGATGCTCGCCTGAAAACATGGTCAAAGGTTCAACCGAAGAACGGGGCGAAGCTCACACCAACTCAACGGCCTTATCCGCGAAGAAGCAAATCACTAGAAGGAACACCGGATGCAATATTTAATACAACGGCAGAAGATCGGCATGATGCATGTATGATTCATGACATGGCAAAGGTGCGATGCAATTAGGTCATATTAAACGGAACCGGGGTCCCGACAATTAGTCAGGTGGTTCATGTTATTTAGAAGGCCCGCAATTTCAATGTTGTATTAACAAAGTAAGATAGTACCGGTTCGCTACACAAATTTAAATGAGGCCGATATGAGACTAGATTTGCCCGCATATGGGCCCCATATTTAATTATTCGGTGAATCGCATAAGGCCCCAAACCCCATGACAAGATGCATGCAAGATGAATGATTAATATGCAAGTTGTATTTCAATTATAAAATAGGGTTTATGGAGAGGGTTCACACATTAATGGGCCTCGACGAACTTGGGGTCCGGGGTCGGTCTCGGGTCCAGGGTCCGATGGAACGTTCTCGGACTTAGGGTAGGTCTTGACGCATCCGTGGTCTTCGGTCATGTCGACGGTCATGGCGTCGGGGAAAGTTCTCGGTCCGGTGAAGCACTCGGCGTTCACGGTTCCACGTCGACGGCCTTGGTTTCTCGATGGAGAACTTGGTGTCCGTGTCGGGGTTCTCGGCTTCGCCGGCGCCTTTCGGATCGGGTCCGGGAAGAAGACCTTGGCATCGGATGGTCCTTGTCGGAGTTCTTGTCGCGCCGGGGCCTTCGGATCGGGCTCCGGGATCGGTCTTCGGTCGAAGTTTCCGGAAGCAGATCTTGGTGCTTGATGTCTGCGAGGGAGATCTTGTCGTCGAGGTTGCGATTTTTGGAATCATCGTCTTTATTTCAGCCTCAGACCATCTGGTACTTGGACTTCCCTTAGCACCTTCCAACACAAACACGGAACACACACGCGTGAAGCGTCCGAGACGGGCTCGACGCGGAGATGGACACGCAATGGGGAGGGCTCGGGCGGACGCGCCCGGAACGGGCGGGCGGCGACGCTTGCGCCGCGGGCGGGGACTCAGCGGCGCAGTGGCGACACGCGACGCTGGCGAGAAGAGCTGGCGAAGCCGGGACGGCGGCTGGCCCGACGGAGAAGGCGGCGAGGGAGGTGCGGGCGACGCTCGGCCTGGCGGTGCGAGCGACGAGGTCGCCGGTGGCTGGCCTTGGCCGCAGCGGGCGGGCACGGAGGCAAAGTGAGCGCGGGCGGACGGCGGAGGAAGCTTATGCGGCGCTGCCACGCGACGGCGTGAGGGAGCTTATGGCGGCACGCGACGGGCGACGCTGGAGGGTCGAGGCGGCTTTGTTGTCGGAGGAGACCGCAGACGCAGGGGCGGATGGTGGCGGGAGAACGCAGGAGGCGGACGAAGCTTGAGGCTGCGGCGAGCACGGGCGGGGCGGAGCTCGGGCGAGGCGGGCGGCGGAGTCACGGGGCGGCGGCGGTGGCGCGAGCGACGCCCAGGAGGAAGGGCGCGGCGGCTGCTGCGCCAGGCGCGCCACGCGGAAGCGGGAAGCACGGCGACGGCGGCCGGGCGGGCGGCGAGGGGCAAGGGGAGCGGGAGAGGCGCGGCCGGAGCTGGGAGGCTGGGCCTTGGGGAGAGGGAGGAGAGCGGAGGCTCGGTCAAGGGCGAGGGAGAGAGAGAGGGCGCAGGCGTGGGTGGGGCCAGGGACTCGGGATCGGGAGGTGGGCAAGGTGCAGCAGCGTGGCGTGGCGTGGGGTGTTTGGTGAGGGGTGAGAGGTCCAGGGCGGGCTGACGCGGGGGCCCTGGGGCCCTGGGAGACGGGCCACAGGCAGGAGAGGGTGTGTCTGGTGAGGGAGGCCAGGCGCGGTGGTGGGTGCTGGGAGGGAGGGTGGGTGGAGGGGGGTTGGGTTAGTGTAGGTGGGGGGGGATGGTTGGTTGGGGGGAGAGGAGTGGGTGACGTGGCATGGTGGGATTGGTGGGAGTGAGGTGGAGGGTGAGAGAGGTAGATTCCTGGGTAGCTTTAGGAATATCTGGCGGACCGTTTGTTTTATAAAGGGGTGGTCGTTCGGGTTCGGGCCTGCTCGACGCCTACTAAAATAATTATAATTTTTATTTAATTTATTTGGGCCGTTTGCAACCCGATAGCAACAAAACAAAATTATTCCGGAGACCCGGTGTTTGACATTTGAATAGAGGGGCGTTAGAAAACAAAACGGCTTTGAAAAGTAGTTTTGGCAAACAATGCATGATGATGACGATGCAATGCACAAATTCAACGCGATTTTCTAGTAGTGGTTTTATGGGATGCCACAATTCGACACCACTAACAAGGATCTCGCCTCGAGATCCGCCTCATGGTACCGGAAGGAAGGTCGGCTCGCATCTTCTCGCTTCATGTAGACCTCGCGACACCACTAACAAGAGGTCGTTGTCCGTGATCGCCGAGAGGACACTCCGAAAACAAAAGGCGAAGGTAAAGGTATCAACAAATAAAGCCACCTCTAACCTCCGGAAGGGGGAACCGATGCATTCGCCCACTTCAATGTACAAAAGCGAATAGAAAGGGTAGTCGCATGGGGCCAATCCATCACGCACCCAAACTATTACCCCACAATCAGTGGAAAAGAGTGCAACCATTCTCGAATTAGATCAAGATCTCGACAAGCGAGGTTCGAACAAAGGAGTGATGACCACTCGCATCGGATCTGGCGTAGAAGACTTCGTCGCCGGAAAACACCGAAGGCACAAACAAGGAACAAAGGATGGTAACACCGAGACGGATTCCTCAGTGCCTTGAACACGGATGGTAGAACACCGTATCGAGGAGGAAGCGAAACCACGAAAGTACGATAACCCAACCACGAATTCGGACTCAAGAGAGAGAGAGCGATTCAAAACACGCCGAGGTAAGAAGGAGAATAGCAGAGGGTAAGGAGTAAAATCAGACCTAGTCGTAACTATCCAACCGATTTTAAAAATAGGTTTGACACTCTACTGCCGTTAGCTAGGTTATCCTACAGTCGGACTTGTGGGGTATCGAATCGCCGAGCTCGATACCACTGAACACCCTCGAATCGGACCTATGCAAGTTTCAAAGAAATTCGAACCCGCATAGAAACGATTCAAAGGTGCTCACCAGCACTTTCGTATGGTGGAAAACGAAGTAATAACATTACACAACCCCTCGATGGGACCCACGTAACAGATATATATATAAATGACTCGAAGAGTCAAGAATACATATACGGTACAAAGATCCAAATCACCTTGAAAGATAGAGCGTCTGTCTACGGACAAGAAGCAAATGGGGCTAAGAGCCTCAAGAATAACCAATGGCGTCCATAACCCCCCAGAGCCAAGCCGGAAGGGTAACCCTGCTAACGGCGTCGATCACAACACCTGCTTAACCACAGGGGTGCCGACAAAGGGCAAAGCAGAAAACAAAGAAGGAGCGCCAAGATCGAGGCCAAGACACGGCGAGGCTAGACCAAGGTCCTCGCCACATAGGTATGGTGGATCAAGCGGCAGAAAAGATGCACTAAACAACCTATAGAGACTCGATACACCTGGCGGTTATCAGAGAGGGGCGAGAATGACCTATTCGGAACCAACCTGATACTACCATCAAACAAACCCATCCTGGTGTTTCCCCCTCGAAACCAAACGAGGAAGTCAACCGAGGGACTCACACAGTTGGCAGTTTTATTTATTCAGTTATAGTTGCGGCACTTTACTAGTCAGTTTAGGTAATCGCCCGATAAAGTAATGGGCACTTTTAGTTAATCATTCCGTGATAGTTGCAACAATTACTAATCCAGTGCAGAGCATGAGATAAACCCAAACCCAGCAGTTGTTGGTACTTTTATTCAGCCAATTGCTGAAGTTGCAATACTTACTAGTCAGGTACAATGGTCGCAAGCGACACTCCAAACAAGCAATTGTGGGCAGTATTATTTAGCCATTCCATTATAGTGAAGCTAATTACTAGTCATTATAAGTCAAATTTATAGCAATAAACTTTAGTTATGCTTGTCTATGATCAAGATACTGTGCTCCAAGTCGTCCATATCCGCGGACACGGCTTTCAGAAAGTTTTACCCGGCCGGGGTGCACCAATAGCAACACACGCTCGATCAACCTCGGAAAAACCAAATCAAAACCCAACGAGGCTTTCACGACTGAACAATCACAGGATTCAGAAATATTTCAGGGGGCCACCCCTTAGAGTAGAATCCGCAACGGAGTAAGCAAGCTCCGAGACGGCCTCAAGGTTATGGGGACGCCAGTGAACGATCGGGAACCCGAAAGTGTGGCTGGGCTTGTCGACACCATGAATCGTGCCATTGATCCTAACAAGACAGGTGCTCGCACAATCGTAAATAAAGCGATAGCATGGCATAAGTACAGGATCGTAATAAAACCTCAAACTAGTTTGTGGCCCCAAGAAATAAGTCTGAATCAAGCTCGCCTGTGGGGGTCCCATATACCTCCGGATGTGGATAGCGCCAAAATCAAGGAACAGTATCAAGTACTCGGGGTCTTACGGACACAAGTGGGCGTTCGAAACCAAATATTTTCTATCACCCACCGATGCCTCTCGCTTATTCAATTTTAGTTGTTAAACAGAAATTAAAGTGACGAGTAAAACTAGAACCATCTCCAACATCAACATGCGGCAATACATCAAGAATGGCATATGACGACACCAACAAAGAATATAGCAAGCGGCACGCGCGCAAGACCAACTAGCTACCAAACAACAGGCAATAGGGTGTGTCCAAGGCAATATAGGGCTGCAAGGGAAATTACGGGTACGGAAACTAAAGCATCGCAACACAGATAGCAAAAGATCAACAGGAGGGAAATAAATACTATAAAAGTAAGATAGGTAGAAAGAGGAGATGCTCTTTGAAAACATGGTCAAGGTTCAACCAAGAACGGGCGAAGCTCACATCAACTCAACGGCCTTATCATGAAGAAGCAAATCACTAGAAGGAACACCGGATGCAATATTTAATACAACGGCAGAAGATCGGCATGATGCATGTATGATTCATGACATGGCAAGGTGCGATGCAATTAGGTCATATTAAGTGGAACCGGGGTCCCGACAATTATTATATGGTTCAAGTTGTTTAGAAGGCCCGCAATTTCAATGTTGTATTAACAAAGTAAGATAGTACCGGGTTCGCTACACAAATTTAAATGAGGCCGATATGAGACTAGATTTGCCCGCATATGGGCCCCATATTTAATTATTCGGTGAATCGGCATAAGGCCCCCAAACCCCATGACAAGATGCATGCAATATGAATGATTAATATGCAACAGTTGTATTTCAATTATAAAATAGGGTTTGCGGGAGAGGGTTCACACATTAATGGGCCTCGACGAACTTGGTTTCTAGGGTCCGGGGTCGGTCTCGGGGTCCAGGGGTCGATGGAAACGTTCTCGGACTTAGGGGTAGGTCTTGACGCATCCGTGGTCTTCGGGTCATGTCGACGGTCATGGCGTTCGGGGGGGAAAGTTCTCGGTGTCCGGGTGAAGCACTCGGCGTTCTACGGTTCCACGTCGACGGCCTTGGTTTCCTCGATGGAGAACTTGGTGTGTCCGTGTCGGGGTTCTCGGCTTCGGTCGCCGGGCGTCAGTCTTCGGGATCGGGTCCGGGAAGAAGACCTTGGCATCGGATGGTCCTTGTCGGAGTTCTTGTCGCGCCGGGGCCTTCGGATCGGGCTCCGGGATCGGTCTTCGGTCGAAGTTTCCGGAAGCAGATCTTGGTGCTTGATGTCTGCGAGGGAGATCTTGTCGTCGAGGTTGCGATTTTGGAATCATCGTCTTTATTTCAGCCTCGCACCATCCGGTACTTGGACTTCCTTAGCACCTTCCAACACAAACACGGAACACACACGCGTGAAGCGCCCGACGGCTCGACGGCGGAGATGGACACGGCAGGAGGCTCAGCGGCCGGACGCGGGCAGGAACGGCGGCGGCGACGCTTGCTCGCCGCAGCGGGGACTCGCAGGCGCGCAGTGGCGACGCAGGACGCCGGCCTTGAGCGCTGGCGAGCTGGCCCGGGACGCGGGCTGGCCCGACGGACGAGAAGGCGGGCGGGAGGTCTTGGGCGGCGCTGGCTCGGGTGCGGAGCGACGAGGTCGTCGGTGGGTCTTGCCGCAGCCGCAGCGGGCACGGAGGCGAGCGCGGCGGGCGACGGCGGAGGAAGCTTGGCGCGCGCACCATGGCGGCGGAGGAGCTTGTGGCGCGCCACGGGCGGACGGGCGCCGCGAGGGTCGAGGGCGGTTGTCGGAGGAGACCGCAGCTGGGCCGGATGGTGGCGGAGAGTGGGAGGCGGACGGCTTGAGGCTGCGGGCGGCGAGACGGCAGCGGGGCGGAGCTGGGCGTAGCGGGCGGCGCGGAGCTCACGGCGGGCGGCGGTGGCGCGAGCGACGCCTGTGGAGGAAGGGCGCGGCGGCTGCGCGCCGCGTCAGGGCGCGGCCACGGCGGAAGCGGGGAAGCACGGCGGACGGCGGGGCTTCGTCGGCGTGAGCAAGGGGAAGGAGCCTGGGAGGCCGGCCTGGGGAGAGGGAGGAGGGAGGAGGCTCAGCGGTGGGAGAGAGGAGGAGAGCGTGGGTGGCAGCCAGGGGACTCGGGATCGGGAGGTGGGCGGTGCAGCGCGCAGCGGCGCGCTGTGGGTGTTTAGTGAGGGTGAGAGGTCCAGGGCTGGCTGACGCGTGGGGCCCTGGGGGAGACGGGGCCACGGGCAGGGAGAGGGTGTGTCTGCGTGTGGTGAGGGAGGCCAGGCGCGGTGGTGGGTGCTGGGAGGCAGGGTGAGTGGAGGGAGGTTGAGTTAGTCTAGGTGGCAGGGGATGATTGGTTGGGGGGAGAGGAGTGGGTGACGTGGCATGGTGGGATTGGTGGGAGTGAGGTGGAGGGTGAGAGAGGTAGATTCCTGGGTAGCTTTAGGAATATCTGGCGGACCGTTTGTTTTATAAAGGGGTGGTCGTTCGGGTCGGGTTGGCCCGTTCGACTGCCCCTACTAAAATAATTATAATTTTTATTTAATTTATTTGGGCCGTTTGCAACCCGATAGCAACAAAACAAAATTATTCCGGAGACCCGGTGTTTGACATTTGAATAGAGGTGGGGCGTTTAGAAAACAAAACGGCTTTGCGAAAGTAGTTTTGGCAAACAATGCATGATGATGACGATGCAATGCACAAATTCAACGCGATTTTCTAGTAGTGGTTTTGCGGGATGCCACAATTATTTGCATGTCCATGTCCATTTCAGCTCTGAAGGCCTTGTCGAGGTCTGAAATGACTTTGAGCGGGGCGACCGATTGATTCTTCTGTGCTCCGAGCTGGGCAACTTGCTTCCCGCTTTTTGCACTTGTGATTTTTTTTCTTCTGTGCTTGCTTAATAATCTCCCGGTCATAGTCTGATTCCAGATTCATCAATGTCTGGGATGGTTGCTCAAGAAAGGACTTAGCCCACTTTTTTGTTTTTTTGTCATATTCCGGCTTTGGCTCAGACTTTTTGGGTGCAAAATGCGCCTTAACTTGGGCAGCCACATCCGCGTTAGTTTCCTCGTCGGTCTTGTCATAAGGTCTCTTTGGAAGAGCCGGCGGGATATCGACTATCTTTGGCGTTTGACCTTTCTTCCATGTGGGGCGCGGGGGACCGTCGAACTTCTGTTTCTTCGACGAGGTAGTAGTATTGCACGGAGGCGGAGGCGGAGATCGAGTTGATGTACTCCTGCTGCGATCGTCGGTAGTGAGGTGGACTTGGAGGTTGGCGATAATCGGGTTGGGGTGGACTTGGAGGTTGGTGATAATCGGGTTGGGGTGCACTTGGAGGTTGTGATATTCGATGCGGGATTTGGATTCCTTGGAGTCGGTGGCCTTGGCCGAGCTGGAAACTTAATGTACTTCTTATTCCATAGAATGATGTTGCGCTTGACATCTCCTAGTTTCGTAAGGCCTTCAGCGTAGCGATTTCAATCTCTAGGTCCGCAAAATCCTCCACTATGTCATCCACCATGACACGAGCATAGCACAGTGGAATCGGAAGTGAATGGTGGAGTGCTCTGTAGACAAGGTAAAGTGCCGATCGCCACCTTGAAGGACAGGTTGTTCATTGGGTGATGTAGCTCACATTGTGCCATCTCCGACATCATCCACGGGTAGTGAGGAGCCGTGCATCATCTAGCGTGCTTGATCATCGACGGACCTCCGTGGAAGCCACGCCGCTTCTCCGTTGGCTAAATCCAACATCGGATCATCGCACCGGGTGAGTTGACGACGGCCTTTTGGCTAATTTCATGCATGAGGTTCTTCGATCGGCTAGGTCTGCTCTACCACGGAGATCCGTCCGCCTCCGGTCCTTCTTTCTCGACGGCTTCAGAATCGCATCGCATGCAGGAAACCCTTTCTTCCACGAGACACCGGCGCCTTTGCCTCGCGTTTGTCCTCCCTTTTCAGGATTCCCTAGGGCGCGTGTCAGCTCATCGTTCTCTCTCTCGGGACGGAACAATCCCAATTGAGCATCGTTCATTGCTTGAATAAGGTCTTTGGAGGGTTTTAGAATTTTATCATGAAATAATGTCTTCTCTGTTTCTGGGTCCAAGGATCCCCCGTGCCCGTACCACCAGTGCTTTGACCTCTCGGGCCATGCATCTGTACTTAGGGATGGCACTCTTGTAGCCACCTGTCCCCATTTTATGATGGTATTCCTTGTTGGCAGCATTTAACGCGTTCTTTTCCGACTTTGCCTTTGCTTTATCAGATTGCTTGTACTGTACAAAATCGGGCCACTGTTCTCTCAACTTCTCGTTTACTACTTTGAAGTCTGGAGTTTTCTTTTTTGCGACATATCTCGCGCATAAATTTTTCTTGTGGTTCCGGTACAGTTCAGCCATCTTGCTTAGTGCCCACTCCTTGACTTTCGCTCTATTTTCAAGCCCACCCGGCCTTGGGGTAATACCATCTACCTCAAATTCCTCATACTCTGGAGGTAGTATGAAATGCGCTATGAGCTTCTGCCAAAGGTCATCTTTGGCATCATCGATGACATAGTTGTTGGATTCTTCACCGGGTTTCTTTGACTTATTCCATTCTTGGATGGTGATCGGCAGGTTGTCCCTAACAAGCACCCCACATTGATTTATAAACATCCTCCGGTGCTTCTCTGGAGCAATCGGTTCACCATCATCATCTATTTCTTCGATGGTGAACCTCTGATTACCATCCAACTTTTTGTTCGGCCCTCGTTTCGTTTGAGCTGTCGATTGCTTCGATCCGGTGGGATAAAAGAAGAAGAGAGAGTGATTAATATATATCTAGATCAGTTAATGAATAGAGGTAACACGAGACTTTATATATATATGTACCTCGCCGGATCCTGTCGAGGGCCATCATTATTGTTGTTATTTGTTTCCCCTTCATCCATCTGGTCTTCCCCTTGGTTTTCCTCTAGTCCATCACCGGATGGATTCAGATATGAGGATATCTCTTCCTCGAGCAAAATATCTTCGGTCGTGCCCGTAATAAGAGGAATTTCACCTCTTATCATGCCCTGAAGAAAACCTTCACCGATGCGACCAGGATCTTCGGATGGATCCATGACTTAATTATCTATAACAAAAAGAGAGTTAAACATGTTAGAAAAAACAATAATCCTAATAACTAAAACAATATAATCCTAATTATAATAACTGAAAGGATACGGATGTCGCCTAGAGGGGGGGTGAATAGGCGATTAAAACTTTTCCTAGAGTGGCTCAACAAAGGCGGAATAAAACTAGTGTTTACTTTGTAAAGCACAACCTAGAAACAACTAAGGTTTACCTATGTGCACCAACAACTTATGCTAAGCAATACAAGCAACAAAGTGTTAGCAAGATATATATTACTTCAAGCACGAAGGCTATCACAATGTAAAGTGCATAAGTAAAGAGCTCGGGTATAGAGATAACCGAGGCACGCGGGGACACCGATATTTTACCGAGTTCCTCCCAACATGGAGTACGTCTCGTTTGGAGAGGGGGTGGTATCAAACCACCAACGCCACAAAAGGCCTCCCTTATTCTCCGGTGAATCTCACCCCAATGGGATCGATCCACACTTCCACTATCGGTGCACTTGTCGGTGGCAACCGAAACCTCTCACAAGGTTGGGGCACAACTCCACAACTTAATTGGAGGCTCCCAACAAACGCCACAAAAGGCCTCAACAAATGCCACCAAGGCCACAATGCCACCAAGCCCACAAAACCGTCTAGGGTTACAAGAACCCAAGAGGGACAAGCTCCAATGAGCAATTCAAACCAAATCATCCGAGGAGAACTCAAACCGATGCAACAAATGCAAATGGCAAGAACACCACAAAGATTCCCAAATCCCTCACTCTCAAGTTCCAACAAAGCTACTAAAGCTATTGGGGGAACAAGAGAGGAGGAATCAAAGAGAGACACAAAATCCCCCAAAATCTAGATCCCCGAAGATGCACTCACAAAGAGATGAATCGGTTAGGTCAAAACGTGGGGCTAGATCTCCTCCAACAACCCCTCAAATATTAGCAAGAATCAATGGAGGGGTGTGTAGAAATCAAGCTTAAAGAGTAGAGCAAATGGGGGCAAAGCTTGGGCAAGAAAAGGAGGAAGAAGTAACCCTAAATGAAAATGGACAAAAGTCTTATATAGAGCTAGCCAAAATATGGCCGTTGGGACAATTTTTCTAGACGGTCCGGTACTACCGGAATTTACCGGTAGTACCGCATGTGCCAGGAAAGTCAAACAGCGAGCGAGTTGAGCAGGAGAGAGAAGGCGGCGGCAACACAGTGGCAGGGTGGGGCCGGAGCCGTGCGCAGCTGAGCGACGCCCAGCAGAGCTTGCGCGCGAGCGGCAGAGCAGGCAGGGGCCAGCGCGGCGCCGGGCCCAACGCAGCAGCAGCAGCGATGCATGCGCCAGCGGGGCAGGCGAGCGGCAGCAGCTGCGCAGCGCAGCAGCAAGGCAGCAGAGCGGGCAGGCAGGCAGCGGCTCAGCTAGCCAGTGCGCGGGCAGCATCGCGCATGCAAGCAGCAGGTCAACGCGGCAGCGGCAAGGCAGCAGCGTCGCATGCAGCGCAGCAGCACGCGGAGGTGGGTCCGGGTGCGCGCAAGCGGCAAGCGAGGCGGGCGGCGCAGCGGGCAGGTGGGTCCGAGCGTGCCCAGCAGCCAAGCGTGGCAGCGCCGCAGGTCAACTCGCGCAGCGCGAGGCGGCCCAGAGCAGCAGCCGAGAAACAGGCAAAACAAGCAAATCGCACAGATCTAGATCTAGGAAAATATCTGGGCCAAACGGTACTACCGGTCCATCGGGCGGTACTAGCCCGGTAGTACCGGATTTAGGTACCTAGCGAGGCAGAAAGAAAACGGGCTGTTTTTAGGCCCGGGTGGTAGTACCGGCCCGTCCGGGTGGTACTACCGCTTGGCCCAGAAAACAGACAAACAGGCAAATATTTAAATGGCAATAACTTTTGAATGGAAGCTCCGATTGACCCGATTCAAATTGTGTTGGATAGTGGGCGACAAGGGCTTCCCAATAAGAAGTGGAAATATTGATTATCACCAAGTGATAAAGTATCATGTAGAATAATGTGATATACCTCACTTGGTGAGAAACCGAAAAGCCGCATAAATCAAAATCGCAACAAGATACAAATGGGAGATCCGATTTAGATGAACAAGAGCTTGTTATGGAGATTACCACAAGCTCTATATCATCACATGGATAAGACCAAATAACAACCAAATATGATGATGCAAGTATGCAAAGGTTTGAGCTCTCTCGAAACGATGTGACCGAATTACTCATATGAGAGCCTCTCTTGATACTACGGTTATCTATCCTAAACCCGGTCTCACACACACGACGTGAGACCGGCAAAATAGAAAACCTATCAAGATAATACCTTTGCCTTGAGCATTCCACTTGATCTTGATGTAGACGATCTTGCCCTTCTCAAGATGGAATGCCCTCCTTAATTCCTCATCATCGACCTCGCATATTGAGCTTGCCCAACATATCTTCTTTGCATTTCATCAACCTTGAAGCCAACACATGCTCCAAGCGATGCCAATGAACAAATCCTACAAGTATAACTTAATCCACACATTAGTCCATAAAGATTGTCATTAATTACCAAAACCACACATGGGGGCCCAACATGTTCTTTCAATAACTTAAACAAAAAAATAACCCTAATCCTAAAGGGCTTCGATCTCGATCTCGATATCGTATTCTACCGAGAAGCACCAAACACCATAAAAAAATAAAGGGTAAACAAGCAAGTATGATGATATGACAAGTTGAATTGCATTGAATTGAAACCCTAAAACATGCTCGGCAAATTAATCGGGGTTCCGAGGGGTGAAAACCCTAACTCGAGAAAACTCCAGAACATATGAGAGGGGTGCATTTGTTCTTATAATTAAACTTGCTGTCATGAAAGTTGATTAATAATGCATGATTATATAGATAGCTAGGTTTCAATTTTCTGAACATTTTGATATATTATTTGTATTTTTCTGACTTATAAATTAAAAGTTATTGAATTTACAGTATTTAATCAAATTCTGGAATTACTAAAAAGGGTTATTTCATCATTATGACATCATCAGAGGGGGTTAAACTTTTTGTACCGCTACTAAGCCTAGCTACTATATGACCCATGAGTCTTGGCCACCTCAGCATGCCACGGAAGCAAGAGAGATCGGGGGGGTTGATTATTTTCACGAGCCGAGCGGCCTTGGAGGCAGCGGTGGCGACGGGGCGGACTGGGAAGAGGAAGGAAGAAGGAGGGTGCCTGAGGTCAGCGAGGTCGAGGGAGGTCGAGGGAGGTCGAGGATGGCCCAATCGGTGACGACCTTGGCCGGGAGGCAGGAAGGAAGCGGACCACAGGGGGAGCTCGTGGGGCACGAGCTTCTTCCTTGGTGAGGCTCTGATGCAGACGTTCTTGACGCAGCGGGGTGGTGGCCGGGAGGCAGGCGTGATGGAATCCGTGGACTCCACTGCGTCGATCGAGCTCTCCGTCGTCTGTCGTCTCCTCGTCGATTCGCCAAGTGCTAGGTGGGGAGGCCGGTGGGCGCAAGTTATTTATACCCCCTTTAGTCCGGGCTAAGCCACCAGCGACTAAAGGGTCTTTAGTCCCGGTGGCTTAACATGATTAAAGTCCCTTTAATCATGAGCTAAGCCACGGCCCGGGACTAAAGGTCTTTTTCGGCTGCTTCGTTTTCGCGCGCACACTCACCCTTTAGTCCCGGGTCCATCCACGACCCGCGACTATTTGTTTTTTTGTAAATTTTCTTTTTTAATTCAAAACTAATATAAAAACTTTGAAAAATCATATCTTTTATTGTAATAATCCAAATAAAACAAATAATATGTCTATTATCAGAAAAATATAAAGAATTTAATATAATATCCATTTATCTGTATGCATCATTTATAAATTATTTCATTTGTAAATTTTCTTTTTTAATTCAAAACTAATATAAAAACTTTGAAAAATCATATCTTTTATTGTAATAATCCAAATAAAACAAATAATATGTCTATTATTATCAGAAAAATATAAAGAATTTTAATATAATATCCATTTATCTGTTTGCATCATTTATAAGTTATTTCATTTGTAAATTTTCTTTTTTAATTCAAAACTAATATAAAAACTTTGAAAAATCATATTTTTATTGTAATAATCCAAATAAAACAAATAATATGTCTATTATTATCAGAAAAATATAAAGAATTTTAATATAATATCCATTTATTTGTTTGCATCATTTATAAATTATTTCATTTGTAAATTTTCTTTTTTAATTCAAAACTAATATAAAAACTTTGAAAAATCATATCTTTTATTGTAATAATCCAAATAAAACAAATAATATGTCTATTATTATCAGAAAAATATAAAGAATTTTAATATAATATCCATTTATCTGTTTGCATCATTTATAAATTATTTCATTTGTAAATTTTCTTTTTTTAATTCAAATCAAATATAAAAACTTTGGAAAATCATATCTTTTATTGTAATAATCCAAATAACACAAATAATATGTCTATTATTATCAGAAAAATATAATAAATCTTAATATAATATCCATTTAGTCCTTGATGTAGTCACAAACGACTAAAGATATTCCGCCATTTCCACCTCTTCCCGCCAAGTTTTCCCGCCTTTCCTTTCTACGAGAGCTTTTAGTCCGGATGTAGTCACTAATCGGGACTAAAGATATTCCGCCATTTCCCAAAGCTTCACGCCAAGTTTTCCGCCCTTTCCTCTATATTTTGGGTGATCGTGCCATGGCTATCCACATCCACACCTTCCTCTCTTAGAACAATGGACGCCCTCTTGGTCCATTCTCGACCCTCGAGGCGAGGCGCTGTCGCCTCAACTACCCTTGTCCGTAAGACTACCGCCCATTTGGATCTTTGAGTCTTGGAGGGTTCTGTCCCTCTGTCCTCAAGGTTCCGCGCCAGAGGCCATCACAAACCACTTCTACCACGAGCTCACGCTGGAAGCGGATGGATCCCAGTGGGATCCCAACTCGACACATGGAATGCCTTCTTCGCTAATAAGCGGGAAAGGAGCTTGCCAGTCGAGGTGATGGCCGCCACCGGTGAACCACAAGCCGGCGTCTATGGTGGGCGAACCGTACTATCATCGGTGATGCGCGCTACATCGCGGGGAGACCATCCGCCCTACGGTGCCCACGAGTCCACCATACGCCCCACACCATCCGGTGGTAGCGGCATCGTCTTCGAGACCCTTCTCCGCCCGCCGTGAATCCGAGGCTGGAATGGCCTGGTATATGCCATGGATGAAATGAGGATCCCGGAGTGGCGGTGGCGATGGCGATGACGATGAAGACCACAGCTACGTACTATAGGACTAGGCATGATTATGACTAAAGGCGGCTTTAGTCCCGAGTGTTAGATAGTCCTGGTTTTAATATTAATAAATGTCTTGAGTGTTACCTAATAAATAGAAATGCCTATATAAAGAGAGGTTCATCTTTAGTCGGTTGGAGAAACCAACCGCGTTGAAGGATTCTGCACGTTGGGCGAGCAACACTAATAATAGGGGTGAGTGTCGACATTATGTCGTCTTGCTTGTACCTTGTCCAGGATGGTGTCACCAACGGGACTAAAGATGAACCTTAGTCGGTTGGAGACACAAACCGACTAAAGATGAGTCGACACTAATAATAGGGGTGAGTGTCGACATTATGTCGTGAGTGTCGACATTATGCCGAGTTGCTTGTACTATAAATAGGCATCCTTGTGAGTCCATCCTCCGGCTAGTTTGAGGCAACTCCAAGATGGTTTTAGAGCGAGGACACCACTACGGCCGGTTCGGGGAGATGCCGGCGGGCCCATCCTCGGGATCTCAGAAACTGGTCATGAGAGGCACTCCTAATATGTGAAATTAGTTAGCTCCTAGGCATATTGATCTAGTTAGAGAAGTTACAAGATGCAAGATGGTTTTAGAAGCGAGGACACCACTATGGCGGTTCGGGGAGATGCTTGAGCCAGATCCTCGGCATCTCCGAGAAACTGGTCACAGAGGCACTCCCTAATATGTGACATCACACGTTTGGAGATCAGATCTTAATGGTAAGTATGAATCGGTACTAAAGGCCCTCCTTTAGTCCTGGTACAGCCACAAAACAGGACTAACACACTCAAGATTGTTTGCAGACAACACTATAAAAATGGACACATGCATGGAACATCTTCACTCATAAAATGTTACAATTATTACATATTATTTCTTCGTGTGTGTTCCTTTCTGATCCCGTCGTATCCATGGAGCATCTTCATTCATTAACATGATGGTTGGGTCATCCTTCACCGCGAAGGGAGGAATTTCATGGAACTTATCACAATCTTCTGGCATGTCTGTCTTGTCCTCCACTCCCACGATGTTTCTTTTTCCTCAAAGAACTATGTGGCGCTTTGGCTCATCGTCTGATGTATTATTTTTCTTATTTTTCGTTTTCTAGGTTTGGTAGACATGTCCTTCACATAGAAAACCTGGGCCACATCATTGGCTAGGACGAATGGTTCGTCTAAGTACCCAAGATTGTTGAGATCCAACGATGTCATTCCGTACTTCTTGTCTACCTCAACCCCTCCTCCCGTCAGCTTGACCCATTTGCACCGAAACAAGGGGACCTTAAAAGTAGGTCCATAGTCAAGTTCCCATATCTCCTCTATGTAACCATAATATGTGGTCTTTGACCCCTTGTTGTCTGTTGCATCAAAGCGGACACCACTGTTTTGGTTGGTGCTCTTTTTATCTTGGGCTATCGTGTAAAATGTATACCCATTTATCTCGTACCCTTGGAAAGTCGATATAGTCGAAGATGGTGACCTAGACAACAAGTATAGCTAATCTCCAAGAGTGTTGTTTTTTATGAGATGTTGCAACCAACCGCATAAACTCTTCATGTGTTCATCTCTAATCCAAGAGTCATACTTTCGAGGGTTGTTGGAGCGTAATATTGTCTTGTGTTCCTCGATATATGGGGCTGCCAAGATAGAATTCTGTAGAACGGTGTAATGTGCTTCGGTGTAAGAATGTCCGTCTCTAGATGTTATTGATTTCCTTCCTAGAGTACCCTTTCCACTCAGTCTCCCCTCATACCGCGATTGAGGAATACCAATCGGCTTAAGGTCAGGAACAAAGTCAACACAAAATTCAATGACCTCCTCTGTTCCATAGCCCTTGGAGATGCTTCCTTCTGGCCTAGCACGGCTACGAACATATTTTTTAAGATTCCCATGTACCTCTCAAAGGGAAACATATTGTGTAGAAATACAGGACCGAGAATGGAAATCTCTTCGACTAGGTGAACCAACAGGTGCGTCATAATATTGAAGAAGGATGGTGGGAACACCAACTCAAAACTGACAAGACATTGGACCACATCATTCTGTAACCGTGGTAGATCTTCAAGATTGATTATCTTCTGAGAGATTGCATTGAGAAATGCACATAGCTTCACAATGGGTACTCGAACATTATCTGGTAGAAGCCCCCTCAATGCAATCGGAAGCATTTGCGTCATAATCACGTGGCAGTCATGAGACTTTAGGTTTTGGAACTTTTTTTCTGCCATATTTATTATCCCCTTTATATTCGATGAGAAGCCAGACGGGACCTTAATACTGCTTAGGCATTCAAAAAATATTTCCTTCTCTTGTTTGGTAAGAGCGTAGCTGTCATGACCTTGAAAACATTCTGGATGCAGGCCATCTGGGTCTTTCATACGTTGATGGTCCTTTCATGCTTCCGGTGTATCTTTTGTCTTCCCATACACGCCCAAGAAGCCTAGCAGGTTCACGCAAAGATTCTTCGTCACATGCATCACATCGATTGCAGAGCGGACCTCTAAGAATTTCCAATATGGTAGCTCCCAAAATATATATTTCTTCTTCCACATGGATGCGTGTACTTCAGCGTCTTTCGGTACAGATTTTCCTCCAGGACCCTTTCCAAAGGTTACCAGTTGATCAAAATCTTTGACCATATCAAATATATCAGCACCAGTACGCTCCTTAGGCTTCGTCTGGTGACATGCCAGACCGTTGAAATGCTTGCCTTTCTTTCTTAACGGATGCTTGGCCAAAAGAAATCGACGATGCTCATTGTATACATTCTTCTTAAAATGTTCCAAATATATCTAGGGTTTCGTAGCATGGAAAACAAAAAATTTCTATCGCATACAAACAAACAAGCCAAGATCTATCTACTAGATTGTAGCAACGAGTCGATGGAATAACTTACCCTCGAAGATTCCAAAGCGTTTAACGAGAGCGGATTCTCGTGGGTGATGTATTCGTACTCTTCCCGATCTCAAGATCGCGTAGACGATCCTTCCGGCGTTGTGTTCCGGCAGCGCTCCCGCAGTCGGTCACACGTTCGGTACTCGACGAAGACCTTCCTCTCCCTTGTTCCAGCAGGCAGCGGAGGTTGTACCACTCTCCGCGATTCAAGAAAGACCTGGCGTGGTACCGGAGGGAGGAAATCTCGCGGGCCGCCTTAAGCGAGTGAGTATGGTGGAGTATGAGAGAGCTCCTCGGCGATCTAGGGTTTAGACACACCAAGGAGGAAGTGCTAGAGCCGGCGGCTGGGGTTAGGGACCCCAAGTCGGCTAGGGCAAAACCCTAAGGGGGCGGCGGCGGCTATGGTGGGCTGCAGCTTATAGGGTTTGAGGTGAGGGACTTGTGTGCTCTAGGAGGGGTCCCTGCCCCTCCTTATATAGGTGGAGGGGGGCGGCCAAGGGGAGGGAGAGGAGTCCCTCCCCAACTCGGCTTGGAGGGTTGCCACCGGTTGGAGGAGGGAACTCCTCCCCAACTCGGATTCCCCCCTCCTCCTCTTCTCCACTTTCCAATTTTTTAGCTCCTCTTTTTCACATTCATGTACCCCTTCCCCTCCGGAGTGTCGGACATTCCGGAACCTTCTAGAACATTCCCGATGAAAACACCGGAAACATTCCCCAACTCCGAAACGGGACTTTCCTTATATGAATCTTATTCTCTGGACCATTCCGGATCACCTCGTGATATCCCGGATCCCATCCGAGACTCCGGACAACATTCGGTCTCTTTCTCATAATACCATAACTACTCAAACAACGTCGAATCCTTATGTGTGTCTCCCTACGGTTCGTGAACTATGCGGACATGATCGAGACACTTCTCCGAACAATAACCAATAGAGGAATCTGGAAATTCATATGGCTCCCACATATTTCTACGATTACTTTGCGATCGAATGAACCACTTACATACGATACCAATTTCCCTTTGTCTCACGATAGTTTACTTATCCGAGATTATGATCGTCGGTATCTCTGCATACCTAGTTCAACCGTTTACCGATAAGTACTCTTTCTCGTTCCGTGATATGTGATCCCTTGTGAGCGGTCACATGCTTGCAAGCTAATTGGATGACATTCCACCGAGGAGAGAGGAGTATATCTATCCGTCATATGGATGGACAAATCCAACTCTTGATCCATGTGTTTCAACCAATACTTTCTGAACACTCAATGCCACCTTTATAGCCACCCAGTTACGGTGTGGTGTTTGATGTCATCAAAGCATCCATCTGGTAAAGGTGATATGCATGATCTCATGGTCGAAGGAATTAGGTTACTATGTATCAGAAAGCATATAGCAATTGAACTATTGAAATGACTTGATCTTTATGCTATGCTTATCTATAGGAGTATGTCCATCATATCATTCTCCTAACGATATGATCTTGTTGTTGATAACATCTCAATGTTCATGATAGGGAAACCACAATCATTTATCAACCAACAAGCTAGTGATGTATAGAGGCTATACTAGGGACTTCAAATTAAGTTTACAAATCACACAAGTATTAATGTTTCCTTGTTAATACTATTATAGCATGAATGTAAACATTTATCATAAACATAAAGATATAATAATAACTATATTTATTATTGCCTCTAGGGCATATCTCCAACAGTCTCCCACTTGCACTAGAGTCATCTAATCTAGATTACATGGTAATATACCGAACACCCATGGCAGTTTGGTGCTGGTCATGTTTTGCCCTCGGGAGAGGTTTAGTCAACGGATCTGCCACATTCAGATATGTGTGTACTTTGCAAATCTTTATATCCCCATCTTGGATATGTTCTCGAATAGCGTGAAAACATAGCTTGATGTGCTTCAGTTTCTTGTGTGACCTTGGTTCTTGCGCATTGGATATGGCGCCCATGTTATCACAGTAGATAGACATTGGGTCCAGCGCACTAGGAACCACACCCAGCTCTGTAATGAACTCTTTCATCCATATCGCTTCTTGTGAAGCCTCGAAGCGACCATGTATTCGATTAGGTTGAAGATCTCGCCACAACGCTTTGCTTTGCACTCCTCCGACTAATTGCTGCACCATTCAAAATAAATCATTATCCAGTTGTGATTTAGAATCATCCGGATCGATGTTCCAACTAGCATCGGTGTAACCATTAACAACGAGTTGTTCATCACCTCCATAAGAAAGAACCATATCCTTAGTTCTTCTCAAGTACTTAAGGATGTTTTTGACTTGTCAATGATCCACTCTGGATCACTTTGATATCTGCTAGTTAAACTAACGACATATGCAATGTCGGGTCTAGTACATAGCATGGCATACATTAGAGATCCTATGGTGAGGCATAGGAGTCTTACTCATCCTTTCTCTATCTTACGCCGATGTCGGACTTTGAGTTTTACTCGAGGTCGATTGGGAAACATGGGCAAGAACCCTTTCTTGCTATCTTCCATTCCAAACCTCTTTAGAACTTTGTCCAAATATGTACTCTGTGACAATGATATTTGGCGTTTGATCTATCTCTATAAATCTTTATGCCTAATATGTAAGCTTCGCCAAGATCTTTCATTGAAAAACTATTATTCAAATATTCCTTGACACTATTAAGAAGGTCTACATCATTCCCAATCAATAATATGTCATCTACATATAGTATTAAGAATGCTCTGAGCTCCCATGACTTTCTTGTAAATACAAGCTTCTCCATAAGTTTGTATAAAACCAAAACTTTTGATCACCTTATCAAAGCGTTGATTCCAACCGGGATGCTTGCTTCAATCCATAGATGGACCGTTGAAGTTTGCATACCTTGTTAGCATCTTTAGGATCGACAAAACCTTTGGGTTGCATCATATACAACTCTTCATCAATATCTCCATTGAGGAATGTTGTTTTGACATCCATCGCCATATCTCATAATCATAATATGCGTGATTGCTAACATAATCCTCACGGACTTTAGCTTCGCTCTTGGTGAGAAAGTCTCATCGTAGTCAACTCCTTGAATTTGTCGAAACCCTTTTGCGACAATTCGAGCTTTATAAACGATAACACTACCATCGACATCTGTTTTCTTCTTGAAGATCCATTTGTTCTCGATGACCTTAGCCATCCGGTAAGTCCACCAAAGTCCATACTTGGTTTTCGTACATGGATCCAATCTCGGTTCATGGCTTCTTGCCATTTATTGGAATCTGGGCTCATCATCGCTTCCTCATATGTCTCGGGGTCATCGGTGTTGTCCACCAACATGACACTCATAACGGGATCATACCAATGCAGGTGGTACGAGTTCTCGTTGACCTCCGAGCTCTGTAGCAACTTCAACGAAGTTTCATGATCACCATTAGCTTCCTCTCTAATTGGTGCGGGCACCACGGGAACTTCTTAGGTCTTTGCGCTACTCGCAATTCGAGAGAAGGTTCGACAACCTCGTCGAGTTCTACTTTCCTTCCAGTCACTTCTTCGAGAGAAATTCCTTCTCTAGAAAGGATCCATTCTTAACAGCGAAGATTTTGCCTTGGATCTATGATAGAAGGTATACCCAATAGTTTCCTTGGGTATCCTATGAAGGCGCATTTTCGCTTTGGGTTCAAGCTTGTCGTTGTAACTTCTTTACATAACCGCATCCCCAAACTTTAAGGAACGACAATCTAGGTTTCTTCCCAAACCATAATTCATACGGTGTCGTTTCAACGGATTTAGACGGTGCCCTATTTAAAGTGAATGCGGCTGTTTCTAATGCATAACCCCAAAATGATAGCGGTAAATGTGCAAGTGACATCATAGAACGAACCATATCTAAGAGAGTTCGATTACGACGTTCGGATAGACCATTACGCTGTGGTGTTCCCGACGGTGTCAACTGTGAAAGTATTCCGCATTTCTTCAAATGCTCGCCAAACTCGTAACTCAGATATTCACCTCCACGATCAGAACGTAGAAATTTAATCTTCTTGTTACGTTGATTCTCTACCTCAGTTTGAAACTCCTTAAACTTCTCGAAAGTTTCGTACTTATGTTTCATGAAATAGATATACCCATATCTACTCAAATCATCCGTGAAGGTAAGAACATAAGGATAACCACCGCGCGATGCTACACTCATTGGACCACACACATCGGTATGTATGATTTCCAATAAGTCCGTAGCTCGCTCCATCATACCAGAAAATGGAGTCTTAGTCATTTTACCCATCAGACATGCTTCGCATCTTTCAAGTGATTCAAAATCAAGTGACTCAAGAAGTCCATCGGAATGGAGTTTCTTCATACGTTTCACTCCAATGTGACCAAGACGACAGTGCCACATATAGGTCGAATTATCGCTTGATTTCAAACGTTTAGCCTCAATGTTATTAATATGTGTTATCGAGATTCAATAAGAATAGACCATCTATCAAAGGTGCATGTGCATAAAACATATTACTCATATAAATCGAACAACCATTATTCTCGGACTTAAACAAGTAACCGTCTCGCAATAGACAAGATCCTGATATAATGTTCATGCTCAACGCAGGCACCAAATAACAATTATTTAAGTATAAAACTAATCCCGATGGTAGATGAAGGGGTAGCGTGTCGACCGCGATCACATCAACCTTTGATCCGTTTCCCACGCGCATCGTCACCTCGTTCTTCGCTAGCTTCCGTTTATACACACTTTTTGAGTTACAAATATGAGCAACCGAACCAATCAAATACCTGTGCACTACTAGAGTACTAGTGAGATCAATAACATGTATAACAGATATACTTTCTTTTCTTCTTGATGTTGCCTTCTTGATCCGCCAATTCCTTTCCAATGACCTTCTCCCTTGCGTAAAAGCACTCGATGTCGGGCTTAGGTCCAGCCTTGGTCTTCTTGGCGTGGTAACTTTCTTACCACCCTTCTTGAAGTGTCCCAGACTGAACTTGCCTTTCTTTGGTGGTCTTATTGACCAACAACACTTGGTGCTCTTTCTTGATCTCCACTGCAGAGACTTTAACATAGTAAGCAGTTTACATGGCTGCTTATTCATGTTACGCATGTTGTAGTTCATCACAAAGTTCTTGTAACTTGGTGGTAGTGATTGGAGGACACGGTAAATCCCAAAGCATTAGGAATCACTATACCCAAGCTTTGAAGTTTGTTTGCGTGCCCGGACATCTTAAGCACATGCTCACCGACGGAGCTGCCCTCTTCCATCTTGCGGTTAAAGAACTTTTCGAAGCCTCATAACTTTCAATTGCCGCATGAGTCTCAAAGATCAATTTGAGATCCTCGACAATATCATATGGGTCTGAATTCTCAAACCTTTTACGAAGCTCCGATTCTAAACCATACAAGATAGCACTTGAACTATGGAGTCTTGATTCTTAGAGCGAGGTAAATATTCTTTACTTCATCGGAAGCATCAGCTGCAGGTGGGTCACCCAGCGGTGCATCCAGCACATAGGTCAAATTACCAGCTGTGAGGACAATCCTCAAATTGCGGAACCAATCCGCGAAGTTGCTTCCATTGTTTTTTAACTTTTCTTTCTCTAGGAACGCATTAAAATTGATGGTAGGGTCTGCCATTGATCTACAACATATTTGCAATAGTTTAGACTAAGTTTATGACAAATTGAGTTCAAATTAATAATTAAGTTAATCTAGGTGAACTCCCACTCAAAACAACATCCCTCACATTGTTTTAGTGATCACACGAACCAAATCCACTACATCAACACCGATCATCACAAGAGTTGATATAGTTTCAATGGCGAACAATCGTCATGTTCATCATATCTACTATATGATTCATGCTTTACCTTTCGGTGATCCGTGTTAGAGACCATATGCGTACATGCTAGGCTCGTCAAGATCAAACCTTAGTTTCCGCATGAGGAAATCTGGCTTGCTCACGTTGTATACACTTGCAGAATCTAACACACCCGATCATCACGTGGTGCTTTGAAACAACAAGCTTTAGCAACGGTGGTAACTAAGGGTGAACACTTTATGACTTGAAATTCATGTGCATGAGGGATCATCTTATAATGCTACCGTCGTCTACTAAGCAATACAAGATGCATAAAGGATTAACATCACATGCAATTCATAATATGTGATATGATATGGCCTTTTCTTCTTTGTGCTTCCGATCTCCATCTTCTAGCACAAACATGATCTCCATCATCACCGGCATTGCATCAAGGTCAATGACGCTTCTCCATGGTTGTCGTCCACCGGCTTCAACTATTACAACTACTTTGAATAGACACGCGGGTCTTAACATAAATTAAAGACAACCATATGGCTCCTGCCGGTTGCCAACTTACAATAAGGAACATTGCATACATCAAATATAATCACAATCATGGCCATATCACATCACTGCACACCTCTGCAAAACAAAGTTAGACGCCTCTACTTTCTTTGCATATTTTACGTGGTTTGGGGCTTTCAATAAGTGTCGTTCTAACTACGAACATGAACCACAACATTGATACTAGTATTGTTAATCACCCGTTGTAAATTGGATATTAACTATGCTAGGAGAAATAGGCACCCAAAAAGACACTTATGCAATACAATTTGCATGTCAAGCGTGGAGCAAGTCTCATGAGCGATGTCATGTAAGGTTAGCAGCCGCTTCATCCCAACATACCGCAAGATGAAAAGTACACAAGAAGCAATCGACAATAAAAGCATCAACGCCCACAATGACCATTGTGTTCTACTCGTGCAACAGATCTACATATAGACACGGCTCTGATACCACTGTAGGGTTTCGTAGCATGGAAAACAAAAATTTTCTATCGCATACAAACAAACAAGCCAAGATCTATCTACTAGATTGTAGCAACGAGTCGATGGAATAACTTACCCTCAAAGATTCCAAAGCGTTTAACGAGAGCGGATTCTCGTGGGTGATGTAGTCGTACTCTTCCCGATCTCAAGATCGCGTAGACGATCCTTCCGGCGCTGCGTTCCGGCAGCGCTCCCTTGATCGGTCACATGTTCGGTACTCGTGAAGACCTTCCTCTCCTTGTTCCAGTGAGCAGCGGAGGTTGTAGCACTCTCCTCGCGATTCCCAAGACAACCTGGCGTCGTCAGGAAGTAGAGGAAATCTCGTGAGCTTCGCCTAAGCGGAGCGAGTATGGTGGAGTATGAGAGAGCTCCTCGGCGATCTAGGGTTTAGACACACCAAGGAGGAAGTGCTAGAGCCGGCGGCTAGGGTTCCGGGGACCCCCAAGTGGGCGGCTAGGGCAAAACCCTAAGGGGGCGGCGGCGGCTATGGTGGGCTGCAGCTTCTAGGGTTTGAGGTGAGGGACTTGTGTGCTCTAGGAGGGGTCCCTGCCCCTCCTTATATAGGTGGAGGGGGGCGGCGGCCAAGGGGAGGGAGAGGAGTCCCTCCCCAACTCGTCTTGGAGGGTTGCCTCCGGTTGGAGGAGGGAACTCCTCCTCAACTCGGATTCCCCCCTCCTCCTCTTTTCCACTTTCCAATTTTTAGCTATTTGACTTTTCAATTTAGCTATTTGACTTTTCAAACTAGGATTTAATTTAATCCTTCATTTGGAACAGCGAGGACACTAAGTACATGATGCAATCATTCCAACTTGCAATGACACATTCATGTACCCCTTCCCGGAGTCTTGGGACATTCCGAACCTTCTAGAACATTCAGATGAAAACAGGAAACATTCCCCAACTCAAAGCGGGACTTTCCTTATATGAATCTTATTCTCCGGACCATTCCGGATCACCTTGTGATATCCGGATCCCATCGAGACTCGAACAACATTCGGTCTCTTTCTCATAATACCATAACTACTCAAACAACGTCGAATCCTTAAGTGTGTCTCCCTACGGTTCGTGAATTATGCGGACATGATCGAGATACTTCTCCGAACAATAACCAATAGAGGAATCTGGAAATTCATATGGCTCCCACATATTTCTACGATTACTTTGCGATCGAATGAACCACTTACATACGATACCAATTTCCCTTTGTCTCACGATAGTTTACTTATTTGAGATTATGATCGTCGGTATCTCTGCATACCTAGTTCAACCTCGTTACCGATAAGTAGTCTTTTCTCGTTCCCGTGATATGTGATCCCTTGTGAGCCAGTCACATGCTTGCAAGCTAATTGGATGACATTCCACCGAGAGGGCCCAGAGTATATCTATCCGTCATATGGATGGACAAATCCCACTCTTGATCCATGTGTTTCAACCAATACTTTCCGAACACTCAATGCCACCTTTATAGCCACCCGATTCACGGTGTGGTGTTTGATGTCATCAAAGCATCCATCTGGTAAAGGTGATATGCATGATCTCATGGTCGAAGGAATTAGGTTACTATGTATCAGAAAGCATATAGCAATTGAACTATTGAAATGACTTGATCTTTATGCTATGCTTATCTATAGGAGTATGTCCATCATATCATTCTCCTAACGATATGATCTTGTTGTTGATAACATCTCAATGTTCATGATAGGGAAACCACAATCATTTATCAACCAACAAGCTAGTGATGTATAGAGGCTATACTAGGGACTTCAAATTAAGTTTACAAATCACACAAGTATTAATGTTTCCTTGTTAATACTATTATAGCATGAATGGAAACATTTATCATAAACACAAAGATATAATAATAACTATATTTATTATTGCCTCTAGGGCATATCTCCAACAATATATACTTGCAGTCTCATCTAAACAGTGTGTGCATGCATTGTATCCCTTGTTTGACTGTCCTGAAAGGTTACTAAGAGTAGGCCAATCATTGATTGTCACAAAAAGCAATGATCGGAGGTTAAATTCTTCCTGCTTGTGCTCATCCCACACGCGTATCCCGGGTTCGTGCCATAACTGTAAAAGCTCTTCCACTAATGGCCTTAGGTACACATCAATGTCTTTGCCGGGTTGCTTCGGATCTTGGATCAACACTGGCATCATAATGAACTTCCGCTTCATGCACAACCGAGGAGGAAGGTTATAGATGCATAGAGTCATGGGCCAGGTGCTGTGACTGGAGCTCTGCTCCCCAAAGGGATTCATGCCATCTGTACTTAGACCAAAACTTAAACTCCTTGCGTCATCTGCAAAGTCCGGGTACTTTCTATCGATTTTTCTCCATTGCGACCCATCAGCGGGGTGTCTCAACATCTCGTCTGACTTACGTTCCTCTTTATTCCATCGCAACAACTTGGCGTGCTCTTTGTTTCTGAATAAGCGTTTCAACCGTGGTATTATAGGAGCAGACCACATCACCTTCGCAGAACCCTCTTAGGGGCTCGCCTCAACGTCACCGAGGTCATCTTGTCTAATCTTATACCGAAGTGAAGTGCATACCGGGCATGCATCTAAATTCTCATACTCCTCACCGCGGTAGAGGATGCGATCATTAGGGCATGCATGTATCTTGAACCTCTAAACCTAGAGGCGTACAACCTTTTTGCTTCGTATGTATTGGCGGGCAATACATTATGTTTTGGAAGCATATTCTTCATCATTTTCAGCAACTTTTCAAATGAGGAGTCAGGTATAGCACACTCAGCCTTCCATCGCAGCAATTCGATTGTCTTTGACTTCAGACCATTTTCGCAATTTGGGTACAACAACTTTTTGTGATCCTCTAGCATGTGATTGAACTTCTCCCTATCCTTTTCAGTTTCACAATCTCTTCGTGTATCGGCAATGGTCCGACCAAGATCATCAGCGGGTTCATCATGTGTCTCTTCTTCATCCTCCCCTTCAGCATCTCCCATGGAAGTATCTCCGTACTCAGGGAAACCATGATAGTTGTCATCCTCCTCCTCTTCTTCATTGTCTTCCATTATAACCCCTCTCTCTCCGTGCTTGGTCCAACAATTATAACTGGGCATGAAGCCGGACTTCAACAGGTGGCTGTGAAGTGTTTTTGAGTCAGAGTAATCCTTCTGATTCCTACATCCATTACATGGACAGAATACAAAACCATTGTGCTTGTTTGCATCAGCAACATGGATGAATTCATGCACGCCATTAATGAACTCGCCAGAGCGTCGGTCAGTACCGTACATCCATTCCTGGACCATCTGCATTATAGTAAAAGTATATCAAAAACCATTATACAACATGATAAAATTAGTATAAGTTATATTGAGAGCTTCTAGAGCACTAATTTTGAATTTTGAAAAATTTACATGCACCAATTTGTGAATTGGAGAAAACAATCAACATGATAAATGTGGAGTTTTTTATTATTGTTCCATCAGTGAAAACCTCATTCCATTCTAAGCTCTGAAACTCTAAAATTACACATTTAAATTTTCAGTAACTATGTGCCTAATCAAAATTTGTTACACATATATATCAAAATCCTTCTAGCTACTTCTAGAGCATGCATGCATTTGATCCATATCTCTATACTTCTAGAGCATTATATAGAGCTAAAGTAGCAATAATATATGAAAGAATGAAGTTCTAACCTTTTAAATCTTTGGATTTAGGTGTTGCAAACTAAATCTTGACAAATCTTGAGAAAAAAAATGGCATGAACTCTCTTGCTTTCTTTGAGAAAAATAGTCACCATATGCTTTAGGGCAGCTGGCCAGGGAGCTGTATATATAGTAATGGACAATTAGTCTCAGGCCGTGATACGACCCGGGACTAATAGTCCACGAAAGAGCTGTTGTCCCGCTCCAGGTTATTAGTCCTGGGCCGTATTACGGGCCGGGACTAATACTCTGGTCCGGCCCGGGACTAATGAGTATGTCCATTTCTAGCCGTTGGGGGCCTCACGGACCGGGACTAGTGCTAACACTACTCGCGGTTCGTGATAGGCCGGGACTGTTGGGCTTCGAGTGATCGAACGGAAGATGGTTTTTCCAGTAGTGCCTTGGGCATCCCCAAGCTTTGACGCTTGTACCTCTTGGATATTTCTTGGGGTGACACCATGGTGTCATCCCCAAGATTGATCTTTTATCCATTCTTCATCTCATTGCACCATTCTCTCTCTACACCTGAAATTTTTCCTTCATACAAAACATCACACAATCTTCATTAGCAACATTAGTGTATTCAAAAGATATTAGACCTCTGGAAAAGCTTTGAAACAGCAAAGATTTTCACTAAAAACACAAGCTACTGTAGTAACTCCTTCAAAAACCTCAATTTACCTAAAGAGAACTCAAAAAGGAATCAATAAAAAGCAAATGCAAATAATGGCAGAAATCTGTCAAAACAGACCAGCAGGTAGAAACTGGTTTTTTATAACATTTTATGTTGCTCAAATAAAAAAGTGTTGAACTAACGAAAGTGAGCTAAAATACCTGGGGATTTATTCTTAAATTTTGAGCTCAATCTGAGTTACAGATCCTCCTCACGATTTTTTTTGGTGGAGGACACAAATCTGTTTTGGGACAGCAACTCTCCAAATCTTACTTCCCTCTCATTAGAGGTAATTCTTAGCACAAAAATCAAACAAAAAGGATAAGGAAAGGTCATTATAGAAGTAATAACTTCCAAGACTCAAGGAAACTCTTTGGTTATATCCCAATAAGTACTTTTCTTTAACGCCTTTAAGTTAGGCTTGATAGCTTGAGAAGATGCTCTCATAAGAACTATGAGTTGAAGTAAAAGAGAGCATCAAGAAGCAAATTCAAAACACCTTTAAGTCTAACCCACTTCCCATGCATAGGAATCTTGTACACAAATAATTTCACAATGAACAAAGTGGCATGCATAGGAGGAGAAAACAAGGGTAACTTCAAAACTTTGAGCACATAGAGAGGTGTTTCAATACCATGAAAACTTCTATAACCATATTTTCCTCTCTCAGAATAATTTTCAGTAGCCTCATGAATGAACTCAATAATATAACTATCACATAAAGCAAGCCTTTCATGAGCTACAAACACATGATTTCTATCAAGCTCAAAAATAGTGGGATTAAAACCTCCACAGGTTTTATCCAAAGTAGATATTTCAAAAGGATCCACAGGAACATAACATTCATCCTCCTTTGGTAAGTATGGGGGACAATCAAATAATGTAAGGGATAAAGAGTTACTCTCATTAGAAGGTAGGCATGGGAAGATAATCCATTCTTCCTTCTTTTGTTCATCACTCTCCCCCTCTTTTTCATATAATGATCTTCCAATTTCAATAATTTCCTCTTCCATAGGCTACTGCAAGGCATTAGTCTCTTCCATTTGTGGAAAGCATCTATTAAAATATTCAAGAATATAGCCATTTGCTTCCTTGTAATTGTCAAAGCAAAATTTAAGTATCTCATAAACCTCATGTTAATAAGGTGCATCATCGGTATTTTCAAGCAAACTGGCAAGTTCAAATGCACCCTTGAAGGCAATAAACTCTTCAATTTGTTCCACATCATAAAAGTCATAATTTCCTTTAACATAAGAATATATGGTAACATTATCATTATACTCACATTGAAAGGGTAGGTGTTTATACCTCCTGCAGCAACAAGCTTTATCAAAGCAATAAGTAACATTATAAGTGGAGCACACCTCTCTAGCAATAGTATTCAACTTATCAATTTGTTCCCATAAGTGTTTCCCTTTTTGTGACAAACGGTGTTCCTTATAATAATACCTTTGTTCTTCCATGAACCCACCTTGCCAATAAGAACTAGTTTCAAAGAAACCATCCATTGATAGAAAGCATGACCAAGCAAGGCAATAACAGACCAACAACTAGAGTGGGAACTATTTTTTTGTGTTTTTAATAAAGCAAGCAAACCAAACTAGACTAATTTTTTTTGTTTTTTTTAAAGAGGCAAACAAAACCAAACAAAGGAAACAAAGCAAACTAAAAACAAAGTAAAGAGAAAGGAAGTGAAGGACTCCCCTAGTGAAGACGTCCTTAGCCTCCCCGGCAACAGCGCCAGAAAGACTTGATGGTGCTCAACGTGACACTTTGTTGGTAACCCAAGCGCAGGGTGTGAAGAGCAAGCAACAAGTTTTCCCTCAGTTGAGACCGAGGTTATAGAACCAGAAGGAGGAAGGAAACGTCACACAGGTGCTGCAAACAACGTGGAGACCTGCACAACACAAACTCAAGATTTTGCCCCAACGAACAGTGAGGTTGTCAAGCTCACCGGTTTGTAACAAAGGATTAAACGTATGGTGTGGAAGGTAATGGTTTGCACCAAGTAAACAAGTAACAGTGGAAGATGTATCAGTGGTAAAGATTGGACCGGGGTCCATAGTTCACTAGAGGTGCTCTCCTTAGATAAACAACATGGCATAAAGGGTAAACAAATTACAGCAAGGCAATTGACAGGAACTGAACAAGGCATAACAATGCAATTACTAGTCAGAAAGATCCTATGAGGTTGATTGGGCAATACAACAAGATACATAAACCGCCATCCAACTGCATCTATGACTAGAAGTCCACCTTCAAGTTATCATCCGAACCCCCTCCAGTATTAAGTTGCAAGCAACAGACAACTGCTTTAAGCAAAGTGTGCAAGGTAAACAGTCCACATGTTCCATGAACAAGAGACCGTTGTTTTCTCCCTAGTAGCAATAACACATCTACAATCGAAGAGATTTCTGTCACTTCCCTTGGAAACTAGAGGCATGAACCCACTATCGAGCATAAATACCCCCTCTTGGAGTCACTAGCAACTACTTGGCCAATATAGCTACTAACAACGGAGAGCATGCAAGATCACAAACAACACAAATATGACAGAATCATAAAGACAAAACCATTAATCAAACCAACATAATAACCTCAATATCCATCGGATCCCCGCAAACACAACATGCATGATTACAAATAGATTAGATCTTGATCATGAACGGAGCTCACAAGATCTATACATGAAAGCACAAAGGAGGGGATACAACCATCTAGCTACTACATGTGCCCATAGTCCAAGGTGGCACTACTCACGCATCATACCGGAGAGAAGGCCTCCGGGATGATCTCCCCTCCGGTAGGGTGCCGAGAAGAACTTCAGATCCCACCCGATCTAGGGACGACGGTGGCGGCGGCTACAGAAGGTTCCGTGGATTTCTGATCGGGTACTCAGGGTTTCTGCATCGGGGGCTTCTTATAGGCGAAGGGGGAGACCGAGGCGGCCGCCAGGGCAGGCAAACCCTAGCCAGGCGTGGGCTAGGGCCCACCCGCGCCTAGGGTAGGTCTGGCCCCCCTGGCCGGCCCCTCCGGCTCTCCTCTGGACTTCTTGTACCCCACAGAAAGTAATTAACTTTGTCCTTTGTCCCGTCCAATTCCAAGAATATTTCTTTACTAACTTTTCTGAAACCAAAAACAGCAGAAAACAAGCATCTGGCACTTTTGCAACTTGTTAATAGGTTAGTACCAGAAAACATGTAAAAAGCACCTCAAAGTGTGGACATGTAAAGCAAAGTAGATACAAAACAAGCATGGAGCATAAAAAATTATAGATACGTTTCCAACGTATCAGTTAGCAACACCTTGGGGTCGTTTCCTTTCTCCTACTGGTTCGATAACCTTGGTTTCATACTAAAGGAACACTTACTGTTGTGCTCATCATACCTCCTCTTGGGGTTTTCCAACGAAGCTCTACAGCGATCTGATCCGCATCAGGTTGGTGGGAGCGGCGCCCAGGCGAATAAATATGTCTCAACTTCACTCCCACACCGATGACGTCCCTCATGGCGGCGTCTCGGAGTTGCTGGCATCGTGTATGTGTGTGTGTGTTGATTCCTCGGATTGGCGGTATTAGAGTTTTTGGATGATGTTGTCGAGGCGGAGGCGGCGATCCGATCAGGTGTGTCCCTCCTTCTGCTCTTTCCTTGTTAATACGTCATTTGCTCCAACGTCATGGTGGATTAGGGAGTGTGTTGTCCAGGAGTACGCGCAGACGGTCGTCTGCGTATGTGTCAGATTGAAGATGGTTTATCCTGTGCTGGGTTTGTGGATGGAAGCTGACAGTTCTGATTTTCTCTCCCGACGTTGTAGTCGTGCGGGGGTGTCAGTTCTGGAGTTTGATCGCGTGTTCGGGGACAATGTTGCCCCGGTCTGATTCGTTCAACGACAATGGTTTTGCCTTTGGTAAGCAACTTTGGATGTCTAAAAAGCTGTTGATCGGCGATGGAGCCACGTCAAGTTGGGGTGTTGTGGTGATCTTTCTTTCGCCGCTTTGATGGTCGCTTCGGTGGTGCCGAAGGAGGAGGATGGGCGCTGATATTTTGTATAGGTTTATCCTATCTTTTCAGTTCTGTTAGGTCATTTCGTTCGTGTCTTGTAACTTGTTTTTACCTTATTAATAAAGAACGGATCATAGTGTCAGTGGCTGGAGCGAAGTCTCCCCGGTCACACCCACTTTGCCCAGCGGCTAGCTGCCGCGCGCGTATCATGCAGACATGCATGGTCCAAAGACGAGGGCTGCAACCGGCCATCCGCCGTTGAGATCCGAGCTCTCGAAGTGGCCGCCTGACGAGACCATTCGAAGACAAACCCCTTCTTTAGTTGCGTCTTATTTAACGTCATGATCGGTGACCACCGAACACTCGTCGTGGGAGCGGATGACTAGCTCTATGTGCAGCAGGGGCATAGAATATTGGCAGGAGGACGTAGTCCCCGTTTGGTTGGCAGCCACAATTTGCCAAGCCAAAGTTTAGCAAACGTGGCAGCCAAAAGTGTGGCTAGGTTTCACTCTATGACAAATGAACCCTATAAATAATAAGATGTGGCAAGCTAAAATGTGGCAAAAACCAAATGGATACCAAATTAACAAACTTTGGCTTGGCAAATTATGCACATGAACCAAACATGCCCGTAGTCACGTATAGATGTGGTGTAGTAGTACTACATTTCTGTATGGACACGTAAGCGTGGCAGGGAGTCCAAAACAATGGCGCCGATCGCGACGTGAGTGATGACTAGCTAGTCGGGGACTCGGGGGGCCTGGCACTGTTGACACTTCACGGTCCGTACAACGTTGTCGCCGTCCGGCTCGCTCGCTCCCATATACGTGCTGCAGCTGCATGCAAAAGTCGATGCCTCGGCCGAGTTTTCTGCAGCCACCCACGACGTCTTAGCCCGTGTCTCCGTCTCCATCATGGCCGTTCGTTCGCCCTGTAGTTTGTGTAGTGCAAGGGTGAGTATCGAACTGTGCATTAATCACTAACTCCCATTAATCGTTCATGGGTGATTATTATCGTTGAAAGACAGACAGACAGGGAGGCATGTTGTGCAGCATCGGTTCCCGTGTAAATGATGCTTGTAACATTACCTTGGGCTGTAGTACTATAATTAATGTACCCCTAGCTAGCTCCATATAGTTGCAGGGATCGTCGATCGATCGGAAGTCAGAAGAGAAGGTTACAAGGAGGTAAAAACAACACAAATGGCAGGCTCACCCACGGAGTCCTGCGGCACCGTTGGCTTTTCTTATTTGACCGGTCTGCCTAGCTAGCTTCCCCGAACTCGAGACAGGCAATCAGTACACGGGTTTCGAGGTTAATGCAGTGCTGGTCCGAACGGGAATCGTCGGCACGTTCCTCCTGGTCTCTTCGTTAAGATCACCAAGGCGAGGTTCAGTGCGGGTGCTACCGTCCAAGGAGGTACTCCCTCCCTCCGTTTCAAAATATAAGATGTTTTAGCTTTGTGAAGCAAATGTATGTAAACTAGTTTTAGTATGTAGATTCACTTATGTTTTAAATAAATCTACACACTAAAACAAGTGTAGATACATTTTCTTCACAGACCTAAAATATTTTATATTTTGAAACGGAGGGAGTAGATGACGCGATGGGACTTTTTACTCTTGGCTGTTCGGTTTGGGCGCTATAGCTTATTAGTGCACCGTGACTTTATCAAGATGCTTAATGAACATTTCTGTATAGTATTACATTCTTTAGGTAGGCTAGACAAGTGTGTGTCAAGTGTCAACTGTCAAGAGCTATGAAGTCGACAGATCTCTTCTCTTTTTATTTTGACCTGAAGTGGACAGATCTCTAATGGCCATGCATCCATCCATGGGCAAAGCACATCTTGGAGCATTCAAATTTGTAGCGGCGGGAAGATCTGGCCAGCATCATCACAGTAAATTAAGCCAGTCCTAGCTCTCGTTGGGTCCTTCGGGTCGTCATCTTTTATGTATCCGACCTGCGTCGAACTGCTCTCGGTCGGTTCGCGGGCTCCCCACGCGCACGTTGATCGACGGCGTGCATCGGTCAGCTCAGCTGCATACTATGCAGCATTAGACACGGGGAATCAAGATGCACGCAACTACTTACATAGTACTGGTATCTGTGTGCCACGTAGACTTGCATATGAAGTCGTATTATTATATTTCTGCTCTACATGGTTATCAGATAGTAGTCTCCGATGGAGCAGCCCAATGCACTAGCATCGATCGGTGCATGTGCTAAAAAAAACAAGGCGTACGTCGCCGGTCGACCGGCGCCATGAATTAGCGTCCAGAACATCCGCGCCTCAGCCTCCGCGTCGGCGCAGTACGTACACGCAGCATGAGCATTTCTATATACCTACCGCGCTCTTGCTCCTTGGGTCTAGCTCTAGTTGTGGTCTTGTCACGTTTCACTCTCCTTGGTTATTTAACTAATCCGTTGGAAACAGAAGCAAGGGGTCCAAAGTCCCGATGAAGCCTCCAGGAGTAGGTACATGTAACATTTTCATGACACACTTTCCTTTTGGTTTTTGTCATGCAGCGATTGGAGCTGGGCTAGCGTTCTACCGAGCTAGGAGCGCGACGACGAGACGGATGCAAGTCCACCCTCGCTGGCAGCACTATTGTGGTATTAAACACATCTCAGTGATCATTCGAAATGCCGAGCTGTGAAAAGGAGAAAAAAGCGCTTTTGATGGTTATCAACCTACATGTCCACGCATGTGGAGTGCATTTGCGACATTCGCCTTTGAAGGCCCCAGCTTCGTTAGAATACCATATTATTATTTTGAAATCTTACTCGGCGTCATCCTGCAGGCAGATCCATCTGGGGCTGTTTGATCGATCAGTTGACCAAGATGATTCATAAATTTGTAGTATACTGCACTGCTACACACTCTACACTACATAAATGAATCTCTAGGTAAACTAGACAAGCGTGTATCAAGTGTCAACCCTCAAGTGCTGTGAAGTCGATCGACAGATCTCTTGACGGCCATCCACCAAAGCATCTCGCACGCACGGGCATTCAAATTCGTAGCAGCGGGAAGATCTATCATTCAGAATCACCGCAAATTAAGTGAGTCCTAGATCTCTCGTCTAGTCATCTGAGTCGTCATATTTTTATGTGTATCCGGCCTGCAGCAAACTGCACGCGAGTCAGTGCATGTATGCACGGTGATCGACGGCGTATCAGTCAGGCTAGTCATAGTGGAAGTAATTTAGCTAGTAACATGCATACTACATGTAATGCCAAGTTAGCAAATTGATGACATGATTGGTATTTAATGAGAAAAGAGAGAGGTAGTATAACTTAGCTACTCCCTAAACACCATACCATAACATGACACATATCAAGACCATATGAGTCTACAACATAATTAATTAATCTTTGCATAATATCATACATATGTTACTTTCTACTATGAAAATAGTAACATCAACTAGTAATATATGCATGTTACTAAACTAAATTATTTAGCACTATAAACAACCTCGGCTCAGCTACATACTATGCAGCATTAGACACGAGGAATATGTGTATGCAGGGTTCAAGATGTGCATGCATATACATAGTACCTGTGTGCCACGTGGACTTGCATATGTGAAGTCGTATTAGCACTGTACTATTAGTATTTTTTTTCGTCTACATGGTTGCGATCGGTCGAAGAGAGACGAAGACTAGCTAGCTACTCACTGTACTAGTCTCCGATCGAGGTGCCCAATGCAGTCGAATCAATCAGTGCAAGTGCCAATGCAACATGGCGTCGCCGGCCGGTCGACCGGCGCCATGAATGAGCGTCCAGGACATTCCGGCACGGCCTCCGCGTCAGCGCAATCCGCGCCGGGACACCGCCTCCCTACCTACGTACACGCACCGGTCGTACTACGCAACATGAGCATTTATTTCTATATACCCACCGCGCTCTTGCTTCTTGGGTTCTACTATAGCTCTAGCTGTGTTCTTGTCACGTTTCGCTCTCCTTGGCTAATTAATCCATTGGAAAGTACTATACTCCCGGGGACAGAAGCAAGGTACTCCCGCCCAGGATACAAAGTCCCCGTGAAGCGTCCATGAGTAGGTACATTTTTCATGACTTTTTCTCATGGAGCCGATGCACTGTGCATTTTTCTTTTTGGTTTTTGTCATGCAGCGAATGGAGCTGGGCTAGCGTTCCGCCGAGGAGCGCGACGACGAGACGGGTGCGTGGCCGGACGCTGGTGGCGTGGCGTAATCCCTCGGTGGCACGCAGCACTGCGCGACGCACGCACGCTGGCGGAACAGAGGCACGAGGCACGCATGGACACGAGGTCAGGCGACCACGCCTCTACGGGCGCGTGATATCGTGATGTCACCGGTACATGCATGGTGGACGAGCGTGCACGCGCGCCGTGGGTTGCGGTTGCTTGCCGTCACCGCCTTCGTCTTCCTTATCCCGGCTTGCGGTGTGCACCGCAGATCGGAATAGTTGGCCTCCGGAACCCCAGTTCTCGTGAACCTGTACGGGTGAGGGCGATCAGGTTTTTGGGAAGCGTTCAAGCACAACTACTAGCAACCATGACATCGTCCGACAACGAGTTCCCGAACGACGATTTTTTCCCGGACGTCATCGACTTTTTCGACAACCTCAACATGGACGGCAACGCCGCTGCTACTATTGTGGCTGCAACTGCCGTCGCTGCTATTCAGCCTACATTGTATGTGATTCTCAACTGTCTTTTTTAGATTCTGCTAGAGTTCTTTGTTCTAGTGTTTGGTGTAGATACGATAGGTTCATCTTGTATAGATGTAATTTGTTTATCTACTTTATTGATCTGCATGATTGGTTTTAGTATTGTTTGTATGATTATGTTTTATCAGTTTATTATTCAGATTAAATTATATGGATTATTGCTTATATTTTCAACAACATTGACCTTTTTTTCATAACATGAACATTTTTAATATATCTAAACATGTTTTAAACAAGATAATCCTTTTTTTCTATATGTGAACATATGTTTTCATGTATTTTTTTGAAATGAATATTTTCGTAATTATTAAGATGTTACTATAAAATTCATTAACAACATACTTTTTCAAAATTAATAATAATAAAAAGACCATACCTACTCTACTCTCTCTCTCGGTTTATTAGTAAAAATAAACTAACACAGAGAAAGTACTTGTAGTGAACCAGAACAAACCAAGAGCGGTGCATGCTGCATGTGAGCTGGTGCTCTAAGACATTTTTTATTTATTAGTTCAGATATGCCCACCTCGTGCAAAAAGAGGCCCTCAGCCATGCCCATTTGTGAAGCTAAAATCGAGCTTCGCAACTCGGTAGGGCTGAGTCCATCCGCGTCCGTGACTCCGTGCGACAGGGGTCGCTGCCCCGCTTGCCTCACGTGTGGCATTCTTCCCGTCCCAACTCTCCTCTATCTCGCCCCACCCTGCCTCTCCTCTCCCTCGCCCGATCCCGCAGTAGCGCTCTCTCCTATGCCTTGCTCCCGGCGCAGCTCTCCACCGGCCTTCGAGAAGGCGTAGACCACGCCGCCTCTCTCGGCCTCGTCCGGCCCGCGTGGAGCAGCGGAGGCGGCCTCCTGGAGGCGGCCGGCGAGAAGATCGCCCGTGACCTCCTGGCAAGGGCCATTGAGGAGGGGCTCGAGCTTGATCGCGACCTCCTAGCGTTAGGTTGGGGAGAGGCTCGGCCTCCTTGCACGGCGGCGGCAGCTCTTCTTCCCGGTGGTGGCTCTTCTCGCCGGCAGTGGCGCGCGGAGGCAACCGAGCAGGCCACCGGCAACCAAGCAGGCGGCGGCGCTAGGTAGGCATCACGCTTCATCGACTCGGTGCTCACGCGGAGGTGAAGCGGTTCTCGCGCAGAGGTGAAGCGGTTCTCATGCAGAGGTGATGCGGTGCTCGAGCCACAGATGCGTCTAGGACGCGGAGTTCGCCCTTGACTGTCAACACCCGGATTTTTAATCCCAGATGCCTGTTATGCCATACATCGCAATCCCAGGATTACCATTTTTGTGAGACATAACAGATTGGTACCATAGTTCATGTAGCATCCCAACATTTAGGAATTAACGAAGGGTAGATTTAGGAATTTGGAATGTTGCATGCATTCATCTGTGAAAATGTGGGTAAATTTTTCGCCAAATAAAAACCTAAAGTGATCAAGGTTTCTTTCATACTTTGAGATTAGGTGTAGTCTTAAAGGATGATTGCTATAGACTTTGATATGATCTTTGAGGATTCATGCGTTTTGGGAAATGAAACTGAATTCAAAACTTGAGTGTTTGAATTAAAAGTTAAATGATTTTTGAATAATATTTGAATCTTGACTTAATTAAGAGTTAATCAAAATAACTCAAACTTTATCTAAAGAAAACAATTAAGAATATGAATATATATTTCATATTTTTATTCAATAAATAAGTTACAAAAATGTAACTTATTGAAATTATCCACAATCTTCACCATAGCAAATAAATAAAGAATAAGAATATTTCTTTATTGATAAGAATATAATCTTTATTACAAAATAATAAAAAGAAGATTACAAAACAATAAAACTAAAATTACAAAAGAATAATAAATATTACAAGGGACTATTCTATAAGAAAAAGAAAACCTAATCTAAATCTTGAATCTTCAAGTCTTGTACCTGTAAAACAAAGAATAAACAAAAAAGAAAGAAAATAAAAGGTTAGGATATTTCTTTTACTCTCACTAGTGACAGTGAGTTGCACTGTTCAAACTTACATCATTGAGTAATCTTTAGAGGAAAGTTTCACCAATATGAAAGAATCCATCTTTCGTAATTTTAAGCCAAAAAGTCAAATGACAGCAAGGAGGGGCAAGTTTCACCAGCCAGGTAAAAGTAAGTGTAATCAGATAAAAAGTAACTCTCAAAGTCCAGAGCATATCCACAAGTGCACAGCAAGCACACAGGCAGCACACACACACACACCTAAATGCATGGTGTGTGCTGTCAGCACAGCAACAACAGTCCATACAAACAAAACTGCTTGGTACAACCGTGGGAAGCACCCCCAACACCATTTCTTGTTCATACACAACAAGCTCAGCAGCCAAACCAAACCACCAAAGATCAAACAAACATCACCAGATGGTGACATAAGGAGGGGGGAGGATCAGGTGGACAGCAAGGACAAGTCTAGGAGCTAGGAGGAGCAGGCTAGCTCAAGGTCAAGCACAGGAGCTCAGAAAAACAAGAACAACATCAGTGAAGGACAGGATCTAATCAGCAAGATCAACATCACCACCCAATTCCATAATCATCAGTTTTTGTGGTGAGTATCATAAAACCATCGCATGATCTAATCATATTATCTAGACAGAAGCATGTGTTGTTTTATGAAACAATCTCTCAATAATCACCCAAGTGAGGTGAATCTATCCTAGAGATTTCAAGTATAAAGATCAGAAATCAAACTAAGCCAAAAGCACCAATCTCTCAGACCAGCCTCACAGAGTTTGGTGTTAGCTTGTGCAACTTAAATACTTCTTCATTTGTTCTTATCATACCAGGGCACATCTCCCAGAGGGAGTAGCACCTCTAATCTTGCAAGTTACAAACAAACTATTTGCTCAACTAACTAGGACTTCAAATCCTAGAGCCTCAGACCAACATCATAGGCAGGAGAGTTAAAAGAAGCTTTCATTTTATCTTGCTAGTATTAATCACAAGCATTGTCAAAGCTAAGCTCAGGAATAGGACCCAATCACTTGTGTGCCAATTTATAATGGTATCACAAGGACAAGTTCTAATGAGCTAATCCCAATCTTTACTTAGATTTCACAAATAAAAAGGGACAAGCCACTAACTATCATCTTCCTGAAGCCAAATGCTAGGAATCAACATCAAACTCATCTATACATCCATAGGAAATCATTAACATGTAATGATTATATTCAGTATGTATATTCTCATACAAGCCAACCATTATAAATGCAGTAAGCACTTACTGATAGAATCACTGTCGGTATAAACATCTTGACACTGGAAAGTTCTCAGATCAACAACATTTCCAATTAGGTATTTCATAGAAACACTAACATTGGATCATAGTAAATCACCACTGGAAGAAGTCTGACAAGCCACTAGCATCACCAAAGCCAACTACAAATAATGATCCACAGCAAACAATCATTCATCATGCTCAAGGATGATCACCACTAGATCTAAAGCATCATGGATATGATCAACAGAGGGTTATAAACCCTAATCCAAACAAGAACCCTAATTAGGAGATGAACCCTAATTAGTCACTAGGCAAGGGTAGCCACTAGATACACATAGAGAGATTCATGGTGATAGGATGAAACAAGATCCATAGAGGCAACTTACCCAGGGTCCTCGCTAACGAATTGAAGAGGAAGCAGATTGGGCGGCAGCCAGCGGCCTGAGGAGCACCCAGACGGTGCTGCAACTGCCACGGCGGTGGCCACAAAGACACGGCCAAACCACCATAGGAGGGACCGCGGCGGCGACAGCACTTTCCCCAAACCCTACGGTTCGGGAACAGGGTGAACCTGGCCACAGGGGAGCTTCGGAGTCAAATCGAATTGGACCAGATAAACGAGCGTAGTCGCTAACCTCGCCCTGCACGATGGCAGTGGCCAGGGAGGGCCACAGCGGCGGCCATCGCCGGCGGCGACGCTAGAACCCCACGAGGTCGAGAGTGAGAGGGGAGATGAGAATGGAGGAGAGACAGAGTGAGAGAGTGGGCTGGGTGGGCCAAAACCCCTCGGGGTAATAATTTTGACCCTGACCTATTGGGCCACATGGGCCCAATAAGCCCAAATGGCCAGCCCAAGTCAATTGAAATCTGTTTTAATAAAGAGGAAAAGACCAAAATGCCCCTAAACTCAATAAAATTCTAGAAAATAAAATAAAAATCCAAAAAATTATAAATAAAATATTTTTGGATTCACAAAAATCCAAACTATCCAAATAAATTGAAATATAAAAGTTTAGACATATAAATTTTATTAAGAATTCTGTAAATTATATATTCCTTATGGAATTTTACAAAATTATTGAAAGATGATAAAAATAAATAAAAATCACTTTCATTATAGAATAATATTGTAGTATTTTAGAAAAATACTAAATAAATATTTAATAACAATTTTTAATATTTAAGTGATAATTCTTAGAAGAATTATTAAATCAATAAAAGTCAAATAAAAGGGAAATAAAATAAAAGAATACAATATTCTATTATAAATATTAAAAATTAATATTTATAAATCTTTAATTATTACAAAGAATTTTATTAATAATGGGAAGAATGCATATCAATTAAACGATGCATTACATTACTTTGCATAATCATTTTGCTTCTTTAAATATTGTCCTTACCGGGCAATAATGATGTTTTTGTAGACATAGAAGCTCAAGGTCTAGTGCAAGCATCAGACTTCACTACCTTGCGATCAGAAGGCAAGTTCATCACTTGCTCATGTCCTTTGAAGAATCCTTATTAAAGTATTTGCAAATTGTGTGTTATCATCTTTACTATAGAAAAAGAAAACACTATTTTCTCAAGATACTAAATCTTAGATATCATCCTAAGTGATGATATGATAGATCAATAGAACTTAGAGTTCTAATTGCAATAATGATGAACAATTAGGGATTAATAACACATGACATCAGTGATTCTAGCGCCGTATATTACACGTTAACCATGAGATTTGGAATGGGACAGAGAAGTCAGCTGTATCATTTTCCTCTTGTATGGAGGCAAGACGACCTTAACATGACGTTGTGATTCCTTGTGTGGATCCAAAATATGGGTGGGAACCCTTACGCCCCACACTTTTGGTGTCTAGATTATCTATGAATGGTGTTTAGGGATATAGTCCATGTAAATGGTACTAATCCGGGCATCACCAGGTCATAGAGTCTTCAGAAACTCATCAGGGTTTTAGCCTGTCCGAAAGGGGGCTTAACGAAGGTGAGCTAGCCAAAGGATCGTGTAGACATATGAGGTCATGGAGAGTGCAGTGATTGGCTTGGACCAACTACTAGGCCCCACATCATGGAATTGTGGACGGAAAAGTACGCCCGGTTGTGCAACAAGGAGTTGATCTCTCGTGGGAAAAGTAACGCACCTCTACAGAGTGTAAGCACTGTAACTTGTTACTCCCTATTCTGGGAAGGAGCTATCAACGCGGCAGGAAAGGAACTCCATGAAAGTTCTGGTCAACCTGCGAAGGCTGATGGTCATAGATTTTTCATAATAAAACAATCTTTAAAGAAAGATTTACAAAAATTGCATTATACCTAGGACTTATAGTCCAAAGTGGTAGTTAGAGCATCAAACTTCCTACCTTGCATATAATGAACTTGTTGGGTAACGTTGTTACTCATCCTTTCCTTTGAATCCTTACTTAGACTCTGATAATCCCGAAGACACTCCAATCTACGCATTTGAGAATCAAGAGGAGGTCTCTATGAAGAGCCCAACTTGTATGGAGCCGTAGAAGGGGAGGATTACGACATCGTCTACGGAGAAGAGTTCCAGGAGTCAGAATAATTACTATAGTTCTAGTAACCACTTGAGCCGAGCATCATGAACAATATATAAAAATAAGTTGCTGAGCTCAATTTGGAGTTTAAGTTTTTAAATTTGAAACTTCCACTGAAACACTTATATTTTGGTTTGTAAGTTGAATCTTTTGGAAGTCTTGAACTTTCGGTATTGTAATAATATTAATGTGTGTATGTTTGTAATATGGACCCGCAATGTTTCTGTTGTACCACTCTGAGGGATGTGATATTTACGGAACGGTGTTCTGTGGATGTCATGTCAACGACTATAGTGTACTACACATGTTGTGGTATGCTAGGTCACCGCAGTTCATCATCCATTACAAACCATAATAGTCTTACAAATAGTTGATCTCTTATCAAGTCTGATTACAATCAAAGAAGCGGAATAATAATAGTAGTAGCATGGTCGAGGCTCCATCGTCAGGGTCACAGGCAATGCTGAAGATGGGAGATGGTCCTAGTTATCATAAGCGTCCTGCTATCCATCCTCCTCGTAGTCTCCTTCATAGTCTGGCCATGGGAATAGCCAGAGACAAAGCCATGAGTACTTTGAGGTACTCGCAAACTTTCACTAAAGCAGTAAGGCCAATCTAATAGGAATCTTAAGCTCTAGGTTTGTTTGCCACAAGCCAATTTTATTTCAACCAATATCTAGTAGTAAAACCTAATTTTAGTTGTCTAAGTTACTTAGGTGGTAACCTAGCTTCATCTCCGCAACTTGTGGGGTCAAGCCAAAGTCATCATTCAAGTCACGGGTAATTTTGGAAAACATCTGACAACGGAACAGTATAGCCATCCCACTGTCCATAATCACGGACGCGGCTATTTGAATAGTTTGACACTCTACAGAGGTGGTACACTTTCACCACAACATTCGATACATCCATCAGGAACAATCCTGAATCATCATACTTGGTATGCGGATAATCAATCCAAACCTTTCAATTACACACCCTAGTATAGGCACCTCCCCTATGAGTTTGGCCTCCCAGCCATGACCATCTGTCATCTTAGAAACTGCATATGTGGACAGTCACATTCACAAGGTAGCCTCATCTCACCTCGTTCCGTGAGGGAACCCATACTAATACACATAAACTTCCAGTCAAGACCTAACCAAATTCGGGTATTATGGTTGTACGGTAAAAAATGGAATGGTATCACATTCGAACCCAACCATTAGTTTTTATCAAAGTCAAGTCACATAATTCCTTCACCATCATCTTCAAGTCATTTTGTCCATAACACATGTCAAAACATTTCTATAGAATGACTCATCATTCCAAGATTTTCATAATCATTTGTTCCCATCTAGTGATCAAGTTTAGTTTAGCACTAGCATCTATCAAATGAGGGTGTCACTATTTGAGGGGTATCCACTAGTGTGTCTACCTACATCAAGCTCTAAGATCTTGATGGCACTTTCCTAAATTTCCACTAATAATCAATTAATTAACTATGGAACAACTTTGTGAAAAGTAAAGCTTGCAAGTAAAACTGGTATTTGGTCTAATCAAAAAGGGGTATCACAATTGCTTGCAAGTGAGGTTTGCATGGTTTAGCTTAGCTTGCATAAAATATCTTGCATAATGTAGCTTGCCTTGATTGGTAAGGTGGTCGAAGTTCTCGTCCTCGTCTTCGTAGAATTCCTGCTCGTCGTATCCTGGATTGATACTAGCATCTATAAATAAATACGAGGTACATAGTCACCAAACAATACTTAACTACTTATATTTATCACACAAGGGTCACACTAGATGATCTAGCATCATCTCTATCATTACAAGAAAAGGTGACAAGATTTTATTTATCTTATTTTTAGAAAAGTAATTTCTACTCATTGAAAAGTTACTTAAGATTTAATATTCTCCAATTCAATATGGGATCATATTGACACGTGTCATCACCATATATTATAATACTTGAGAATGTGATTTAAAGTGGCTAGCCTTATTTATAAAGCTTAACACTATTATTTAATAATATTTAAGTGGCTAAAAATGACTTGAAAGTCATTCTTTAATTTTGGTCCAGGACTACTGTATGTAAGTATGTAGATTTTTACATATTTAGAAAGGTCTTGTTCAATGTGATTTTTGAGAGTTGGAATCAACTCAAAATCACTTATGGTTGATTTTAGAAAAATGCTTGAAGTGCTAAAAGCTATTGTCTTGTTTTTTTACCAAGGGTGATCCATACTTTCAAACTGTTTGAATCCAACATAGGTGATTAGAGATTTTCATTTACTTTCAAACAAAATTGGATTGATTCAATTTGGTGCAGTGAATCTCTTTAAATTGATTTTTAAAGTTAACTACAGAATGAGATTTTAAAATAAAAGATAAAACTAAGTTTGAACTGACGGACTGTGTGCGGGAACGCTAATGGGCTAGCCCAACTACACAACGTGCGTGCAGCGGGCTGCTCTGGGGCTGGTCCAACCTGTCATCGACTAACAACACGCGAAGCGGTATCAGCAAATCTAGGACTTACGATTAGAGCGCAATCAACGGCTAAGCGTCATCGTCTCCGTCGCAGGGCACGCGCGAGTCCGAACCCTAGCGCTATGACGGGGGTCGTCGGGGGCTTACCAGGGCTCCATCTAGGTGCGGTGATGGGGTCGGATGAACGAGTCGACGGTGGCGGTTTCGTGGCAGCTCCTGGGGCGGCTCCTAGCTTTGGCTCCTTCCTTCCTCTGCAGTGGCGAACTCCGGTGAAATTCCGGCGAAGTGGTGCTCGTCTTGCTCCAGGGTTGGGTCAGAGCGGTTCCTGGGTGAGAGAGGAGTGGAATGGTGTGCGTTTTGGGGTTGGGGGAGGGCCCTATTGATGGCTCAGTTGATGTGGAGCCTATTGGGAACCCCAAGAGCAAGGGGTGAAGCAGCACAGCAGCAAGCCTTCCCTTAGTAAGAAACCGAGGTTATCGAACCAGTAGGAGGAAGGAAACGTCACACAGGTGTTGCAAGCAACGCGGAGACCTGCACAACACAAACTCAAGACTTTCCCCAACTAACAGTGAGGTTGTCAAACTCACCGGTTGCTGTAACAAAGGATTAAACGTATGGCGTGGAAGGTAATGGTGGTTTGCAGCAAGTAAACAAGTAACAGTGGAAGATGTATCAATGGTAAAGATTGGACCGGGGTCCATAGTTCACTAGAGGTGCTCTCCTTAGATAAACAATATGGCATGAAGGGTAAAGAAATTACAGCAGGGAAATTGACAGGAACTGAGCAAGGCATAACAATGCAGTACCAGACAAAAAGATCCAATGAGATTCGATTGGGTAATACAACAATATACATAGACCGCCATCCAACTGCATCTCTGACTAGAAGTCCACCTTCAGGTTATCATTCAAACCCCCTCCAGTATTAAGTTGCAAGCAGCAGACAACTGCTTTAAGCAAAGTGTGTAAGGTAAACAATCCACTTGTTCTATGAACAAGAGTCCGTTGTATTCTCCCTAGTAGCAACAGCACATCTACAACCGAAGAGATTTCTGTCACTTTCCTTGGAAACTAGAGGCATGAACCCACTATCGAGCATAAATACCCCCTCTTGGAGTCACTAGCAACTACTTGGCCAAGATAGCTACTAACAACGGAGAGCATGCAAGATCACAAACAACAGAGACATGATAGAAACATAAAGACAGAACCATTAATCAAACCAACATAATAATCTCAATATCCATCGGATCCCCGCAAACACAACATGCATGATTACAAATAGATTAGATCTTGATCATGAACGAAGCTCACAAGATCTATACATGAAAGCACAAGGAGGAGATACAACCATCTAGCTACTACATGGACCCATAGTCCAAGGTGGAACTACTCACGCTTCATACCGGAGAGAAGGCCTCTGGGATAATTTCCCCTCCGGCAGGGTGCCGGGAAGATCTTCAGATCCCCCCAATCTAGGGACGACGGTGGCGGTGGCTACAGAAGGTTTCGTGGAGTTTTTGATCGGGTGTCTACGGTTTCTGCATCGGGGGCTTCTTATAGGCGAGGCGGAGGCGCCAGGCCCCACCATACCCAGCGGGTGGGCCCACCGCGCCTAGGGGGTCTCCGCCTCTGGTTCGCTTCTCTTGTCTTGTCGCCGTGTCCCCACGGTAAAATATTGACTTTGGCTTTTGACCCGTCCAATTCCGGGAATATTGATTTTCTGCCTTTCTGGAACCAAAAACAGAAGAAAACATGCAACTGGCACTGTGGCAACTTGCTAATAGGTTAGTTCCAGAAAAGATATAAAAACACCTGAAAGTATAGACAAAGCAAAGCAAAGTAGATACTAAACAAGCATGGAGCATAAAAAATTATAGATACGTTTTCGACGTATCAAGCATCCCCAAGCTTAACTCCTGCTCGTCCTAGAGTAGGTAAGTGATAAAAATATTAATTTTTGAGGTGACATGCACCATCAAAACCAAGATCAAACTATTTTCAAGCATTGAAAGCTGGGATCAAAGAACTCTAAACATGTGCATGAAAGATGGAGTTCAAACAATAGGACATAGTAACTATGCATGCAACATGAAGGGCTACAAACAAAGATCATGAATAACATGCATTGAAAAACGTTTGTTTGTTTCACATACAGAAAACATGGCATAGTGGCATTCAGCTTGTCCCTCGTAGAGTAGCAAATAGATGCATATGACACCTTGAAAGTTCACAAGGGTGACTAGAAACAAGTAGCACAAGAACAAGTAATATCACAATATGCATCAATCAATAAGTTTTGTGACACTGCACACAGAATGACAACTATGCTCTCTTAATGGTGCCTAAAAGTAGAAGGTGGAGACTCAAATAATGGTGGAAGAAAAGCCTTTCATAAAGGAAGCAGGGACTTCAAGTTTCAAAAAGAGCTTCCAAAAACTATGGTACTTGTTAGCTTTCAGCCCTCATTGCCCCTATCATAAGCATCTTGAAGTGGTTAAGGTTAAAGTGAACAAAGATGTAGTATATGCTTGACAAAGTATAAGTTGTCAATCTCAAGCCCCTTGAATACGAGGGCCACACCTCATGCTACTCAACTTCAGTCACCTGCAAGTTCTTGTCATTGTAAGTACATGTGTATCATAGAGAACCGCCAATGGGGTACCCCTTGAACATGGTACAGGAGCTATCCCATAACCAAAATGACAAGGCAAACAGACAATGAGCATATCAGCCATCTTTTTATTTACTATATGCATAGCTTTTTATTGAAGATGCTTCATAGATAGCTCACTATGGTGATGCTGCAAGTTTCCACCATGATTAGGCATGGTTTAGGCTAGCGGCCCAGTCGTTTCTCTAACACAAAATACATACTCCATGGACTCACAAGTTCCCTCTTTATTTCACACTGGTAACATCCATAGACAAAAGAGCATGATATCAACTGAGTACAAAGTACAAGTGCAATGTTGAAAACGTTCCCCGTGACAGCACGGTTCTGCTAATTCCAACATATAAGTGCAAGCATATACAACATAGATGACACAATGGTTCAAGTTTATTAGGGGAAAAGAATATAAAGTGTGCCATCAAGTTTGTGAGGGATTTAATCACTAAGTTTTCACATAACAAAATAGTTTTTAATTGCAAGATAGCTGAAAACAAGAATATACTTGGAATGGTGTAACAAACCATGCATAGGAATTTATAGTGGACACTTTGGAATAACTTGGTTTCTTGGGAGTTGTAAGCATGAGTAGATCTTACTCATACAAGTGGAATCTAGCAAAAGACTGGGAGCAACCAACTAAGAGAGCAATAATGGCCATAATCATGCAGAGCAACAAAGCATTACTAATCAAAGCATAGAGTGGTACTACAAGTCAAGGACTAAATGATCATAGAGGCTATGGTGACTTGTTCATAGTCATAACATGGTGTGAGCATGTGCCAAGTCAACCCAAACAAAGCATCAAAGGAGAATACCACAATACTATGCTTTTGCATGTTAAAACAACGCATAATTTCTTCAAGGCACGCTAAGCAATCGCAATTGTTTGGAACAAGACAAGCTACATCAATAATCACTATCATAAGGTCAAAATAACACCTAGCATGTCATGCTAAAGTCTAAGTCACAGTCAATGCAAGCTCTTCTTGCACTTATCAAGCAAGAACTTTCTACTCCTTTCCAACACCAAGCAACTTATTTGAAACAACACAGCGAGAACAGGGGTCCAAACTACTTTTTTCAAGCAAACTAAACAAACTAAGAAAACCAAACAAAAACTAAGACACTCCAAGAACAACACAATTGTGCATGAAACAATAAAAACGAAGTGTCTAGAAAGACCTGAGCTTTTTATTGATGAAGAAGGGGATGCCTTGGGCATCCCCAAGCTTTGACGCTTGTACCTCTTGGATATTTCTTTGGTTGACACCGGGGTGGAATCCCCAAGCTTGAGCTTTTGTCCATTATTCATCTCATTATATCATTCTCTCTCTACACCTGGAATTTTTCCTTCATACAAAATTTCACACAATCTTCATTAGCAACATTAGTGTATTCAAAAGATAATAGACCTTTAGGCAAAGCTTTGGAACAGCAAGACTTTTCACTAAAACACAAGCTATAGTAGTAACTCCTTCAAAAATCTCAATTCCCCAAAAGAGAACTTAAAAAGGAATCAATAAGAAGCAAATGCACATAATGGCAGAAATCTGTCAAAACAGACCAATAGGTAGAAATCGATTTTTTCGAACATCTTATGTTGCTCAAATCAAAAATTGTTGAACTAAGAAAGTTAGCTAACATACTGGGGGATTTATTCATAAATGTTCAGCTCAATACGAGTTACAGAGACTCCTCGCGGTTTTTTTTGGTGGAGGACAGAAATCTGTTTCGGGACAACAACTCCCCAAATCTTACTTCCCTCTCATTAGAGGTCATTCTTGGCACAAAAAGCAAAAAAAAAAAGATAAGGAGAGGTCATTACTGAAGTAATAACTTCCAATACTCAAGAAAACTCTTGGGTTATCTCCCAACAAGTACTTTTCTTTAACGCCTTTAATTTAGGCTTGATAGTTTCAAAGATGCTCACATAGGAAATATGAATTGATTTAAAAGAGAGCATCAAGAAGCAAATTCAAAACACATTTAAGTCTAACACACTTCCTATTCATAGGAATATTGTATGCAAATAAATTCAGAATAAACAAAGTGAAAGGCATAGGAAGATGAAACAAGAGCAACTTCAAAACTTTCAGCACATAGAGAGGTGTTTCAGTACCATGAAAACTTCTACAACCATACTTTCCTCTCTCATAATAATTTTTAGTAGCATCATGAATAAACTCAACAATATAGCTATACATAAAGCATGCTTTTCATAATCTACAAACACATAATTTCTATCAAGCTCAAAAACAGTAGGATTAAAACTTCCATAGGTTTTATCCAAAGTAGATATTTCAAAAGAATCCACAGGAACATAACATTCATACTCCTTTGGTAAGCATGGGGGACAATCAAATAATGTAAGGGATAAAGAGTTACTCTCATTAGAAGGTAGACATGGGTAGATCCATTCTTCCTCTTTTGTTCATCACTCTCCCCCTCTTTTTCATCTAATGAGCTTCCAGTTTCAACAATTTCTTCTTCCATAGGCTCCTGCAAGGCATTAGTAGCTTCCATCTGTGGAAAACTCCTATTAAAATATTCAAGAATATAGCTGTTTTCTTCCTTGTAATTATCAAAGCAAAATTTAAGTATCTCAAAAACCTCAGATTCAATAGGTGCATCATTAGTATTTTCAAGCAAACTGGCAAGTTCAAATGCACCCTTCAAGGCAATAAATTCTTCAATTTGTTCCACATCATCAAAATCATAATTTCCTTTAACATAAGAAGATATGGTAACATTATCATTATACTCACATTGAAAGGGTAGGTGTTTATACCTCCTGCAGCAGCAAGCTTTATCAAAGCAATAAGCAACATTATAAGTAGGGCACACCTCTCTAGCAATAGTATTCAACTTATCAATTTGTTCCCATAAGTGTTTCCCTTTTTGTGACAAATGGTGTTTCTTATAATAATACTTTTGTTCTTCCGTGAACCCACCTTGCCAGTAAGCACTAGTTTCAAAAAAACCATTCATTGATAGAAAGCATGACCAAGCAAGGCAATAACAGACCAGCAACCAGAGTAGGAACTATTTTTGTGTGTTTTTGAATAAAGAAAGCAAACCAAACTAGACTATTTTTTTTAGTTTTTTGAAAAGAGGCAAACAAAACCAAGCAAAAGAAACTAAGCAAACTAAAAACAAAGTAAATAGAAAGGAAGTGGAGGACTCCCCTTATGAAGACGTCCTTAGCCTCCCCGGCAACGGCGCCAGAAAACTTGTTGATGGCTCAGTTGATGTGGAGCATGTTGGGAACCCCAAGAGCAAGGTGTGAAGTAGCACAGCAGCAAGTCTTACCTCAGTAAGAAACCGAGGTTATCGAACCAGTAGGAGGATGGAAACGTCAAACAGGTGTTGCAAGCAACGCGGAGACCTGCACAACACAAACTCAAGACTTTGCCCCAACTAATAGTGAGGTTGTCAAACTCACCGGTTGCTGTAACAAAGGATTAAACATATGATGTGAAAGGTACTGGTGGTTTGCAGCAAGTAAACAAGTAACAGTGGAAGATGTATCAATGGTAAAGATTGGACCGAGGTCCATAGTTCACTAGAGGTGCTCTCCTTAGATAAACAACATGGCATGAAGGGTAAACAAATTACAGCGGGGCAATTGACAGGAATTGAGCAAGGCATAACAATGCAATACCAGACAAAAAGATCCTATCGAATTTGATTGGGCAATACAACAATATACATAGACCGCCAACCAACTACATCTATGACTAGAAGTCCACCTTCAGGCTATCATCCGAACCCCCTCTAGTATTAAGTTGCAAGCAACAGACAACTGCTTTAAGCAAAGTGTGTAAGGTAAACAATACACTTGTTCCATGAATAAGAGACCGTTGTTTTCTCCCTAGTAGCAACAACACATCTACAACCGAAGAGATTTTTGTCACTTCCCTTGTAAACTAGAGGCATGAACCCACTATCGAGCATAAATACCCCCTCTTGGAGTCACTAGCAACTACTTGGCCAAGATAGGTACTAACAAGGAGAGCATGCAAGATCACAAATAACACAGACATGATAGTATCAAAATACAAAACCATTAATCAATTTTACATAGTAATCTCAATATCCATCGGATCCCCGCAAACACAACATGCATGATTACAAATATAATAGATCTTGATCATGAACGGATCTCACAAGATCTATACATGAAAGCACAAAGGAGGAGATACAACCATCTATCTACTACATGGACCCATAGTCCAAGGTGGAACTACTCATGCTTCATACCTGAGATAAGGCCTCCGGGATGATTTCCCCTCCGGCAGGGTGCCGGGAAGAACTTCAGATCCCCCTGATCTAGGGACGGCGGTGGCGGTGGCTACAGAAGGTTTGGTGGAGTTTTTGATTGGGTGCCTAGGGTTTCTGCATCGGGGGCTTCTTATAGGTGAAGAGGCGAGGCTGAGAGGAGGCCAGGGGCCCTACACTCTACCCAGGCGCGGGGTGGCCCACCCGTGCCTAGGGGGGTCTAGCCGCCCTGGTTCATTTCTCCGTCTCGTCCTGGCTTCGTGTCCCCCACGGTAAAATATTGACTTTGAATATTGTCTCGTCCAATTCCGAGAATATTGATTTTCTGCCTTTTTGGAACCAAAAATAGAAGAAAATAGGCAACTAGCACTGTGGCAACTTGTTAATAGGTTAGTTCCAGAAAATTTATAAAAACACCTCAAAGTGTAGACAAAGCAAAGCAAAGTATAAACTAAACAAGCATGGAGCATAAAAAATTATAGATATGTTTCCGACGTATCACCTATTTATACTGCGGTGAAGCAGGAACGACGGCATGGCTCGGGCTCGCCGACGACGCGGTTACAGTGAGATATATGCATGGCCACGGGCATAGGTCGACGCGATGCTTCAGGGAGAACGTCATACGCACAGTGGCACGACAAGGCACAGTCTAAATTGTCTTAGAACATCCGTGCTCTGTGACTGTACCGACGACATTTGTCATGGCGTACGGTGGTCACGGCGATCGCGCGGTCAAACGATCATGTATGGGAGCTTGCTGGAGTCATGGCGGACGTAGTGGCGCAAGGTGAGAGCGAGGCGCGACGTGTGTGCGCGGGATTTCCCGACGCTCTGGTGTGGGGACCAGCATTGTTCGGTGTTAAATGGGCACAGCTTTGCTGGCGTCTCCTCGAGCTGTCTTTGGCCGGGCGTGCACAGGCAGAGGCGGTGAATCCAGGTCTACCTCCTAGATATCATGGGAGAGGGCAGCGCGGTCTGTGTCATCGTGTCCATGTCGGGGTGGCAAGCTGAGCTCGGGTACCATTTTGCATGGGTCAAACGATGAGTGATAGGAGCTCCATTGCACAGGCTAGTACTGGGTGAGTTAAGGGCACGACGTGAGAGCTCGGTGAGGTCACAATGGTGAGCAAAGGACTGATCAAAATAGTGAATAGTTGTTGAGTTTGTACTGTGATCACCAAGTGTTCGATCAAATGGCCGCAAGAACTAAACCATCACATTTTCCAGTGATTTTTGGTAGGTGTTCTGGTACTATTATTGGTAGTCTCTGGGTGCAAGGGTTTGCTAAGTGCTGAAGGTTTGAGTGGTTTTCCAAAAATGGCTACCTTGATACATAAGATAGATTCAAATTTGAATTGACTCTCAAAAGAGTTTGAAAATGTTTCTGCAAAGTTGGAAAGGTCCATTGGGTTTAGTGTCACTAGGTCTAGCAAGTAGAAAAGAAATGGAAAATTTATGTTTGAGATTAGTTGCTAGAGAGGCTCAAAGTGAGCTAATGGTTAACTTGGGTATAAATGACCATTAAGTCTTAGGTTTTATATTTTAATTTTCTTTTGTTTCGATCTGGTTTGATAGTGACCTAGATGATATGGTTTTGATCTTTAAACCATTTCTCATCATTTACAACAATCAAACATGGCATTTCAAGCATTCATACACACAAACATTAAGATTTGAAATTAATTAATAAAAGCTTTTGTTAACCCTAATCTTGATTAATTAGGGAATGATCCTCATTAATATTTTTGGGGTGTTACAAACCTCCCCCTTAAACAAAATCTCGTCCCGAGATTTGGGAAAAACTAGGAACTAAAGAGATAGGGAAACTAAGTCCTCATGTAATCTTCTCGTTCCCATGTGGCTTCTTCTTCAGTATGGTTGCTCCATTGGATCTTGAGAAACTTGATACTTCTAGTACGGGTGGTCTCGAAAGCTTCTTCCAAAATACGGATGGGTACTTCTGTAGGGGTTCGTAGCATCGAAAACAATAAAATTCTACCACATGAACACACAATCAAGATCTAATCTATGATCAAGCCAAGATCTATCTACTAGATTGTAGCAACGAGTCAATAGAGTACTAACCCTCGAAGATCCAAAGCGGTTAACGAGAGCAGATTCTCGTGGATGATGTATTCGCACACTTCCGATCTCAAGATCGCGTAGACAATCCTTTCGGCGCTGCGTTCCGGCAGCGCTTCCGCAGTCGGTCACACGTTCGGTACTCGATGAAGACCTTCCTCTCCCTTGTTCCAAAGTGACGGAGGTTGTAGCACTCTCCTCGCGATTTCGAAAGATGACTAGTGGTGAAGAGGGAGATCTCGCAGGGCTTCGCCTTAAGCCGGAGCGAGTATGGTGGACTATGAGAGAGGCCTTGGTGATATAGGGTTTAGAGGCACCAAGTGAGGAAGCTTGGCCGACGGCTAGGGCTTGGGGAGAGCCCCAACTCGCCGAGTTGGAGAGGAAACCCTAGGCGGCGGCTGCACTTGGAGGTAGAGGCGCCAAAGCTAGGGTTTGAGGTGTGGGTAGAGGGGGCACCCCTTCCCCTTCTTTTATAGGTGGGAGGGAGGCGGCTAGGAGGAGGGAGTCCTCCTCCAACTCCTCCTCCTTGGCCGGCGGGTGGAGGGAGTGGGACTTCCTCCCCAAGTAGGTTTACTACTCTCCCTCCAGCAAGCAAAACTGCCGTTGGATTTTTCAAATTGGCGTTTGACTTTTTCAAACTAGGATTTGATTTATCCCTTTATTTTGCCCAGCCATGATATCTAGTATATGATGCAACCATTCAAACTTGTTATGACACATTCATGTACCCTTCCCCTCCGGAGTGCCGGACCTTCCGGACCCTTCTAGAACATTCCCGATGAAAACACCAGAATCATTCCCCAACTCCGAAACAGGACTTTCCTTATATGAATCTTATTCTTCGGACCATTCCGGATCTCCTCGTGATATCCCGGATCCCATCCAAGACTCTGAACAACATTCGGTCTCTTACTCATCATTCCATAACTACTCAACAACATCGAATCCTTAAGTGTGTCTCCCTACGATTCGTGAATTATGCAGACATGACCGAGACACTTCTCCGATCAATAACCAATAGAGGAATCTGGAAATTCATATGGCTCCCACATATTTCTACGATTACTTTGCGATCGAATGAACCACTTACATACGATACCAATTTCCCTTTATCTCACAATAGTTTACTTATCCGAGGTTTTGATCGTCGGTATCTCTGCATACCTAGTTCAACCTCGTTACCGATAAGTACTCTTTTCTCGTTCCCGTGATATGTGATCCCTTGTGAGCCAGTCACATGCTTGCAAGATAATTGGATGACATTCCACCGAGAGGGCCCAGAGTATATCTATCCGTCATATGGATGGACAAATCCCACTCTTGATCCATGTGCCTCAACACATACTTTCCGAACACTCAATGCCACCTTTATAGCCACCCAGTTACGGTGTGGTGTTTGATGTCATCAAAGCACCCTTCCGGTGATGGTGATTAGCATGATCTCATGGTCGAAGGAATTAGGTTACTATGTATCAGAAAGCATATAGCAAATAAACTATATTAAATGACTTGATCTTTATGCTACGCTTAACTATAGGAGTATGTCCATCACATCATTCTCCTAATGATATGACCCTATTGTTAATAACAACTCTATGTTCATGATCAGGAAACCATGATCATATATTAACCAACAAGCTAGTTTAACAAGAGGCTTTACTAGGGACTCTTTTAAGTTTACAAATCACACAAGTATTAATGTTTCCTGTTAATACAATTATAGCATGGTATGTAAACATTTATCATAAGTATGAAGATATGATAATAACCACTTTATTATTGCCTCTTGGGCATATCTCCAATAGTCTCCCACTTGCAATAGAGTCAATAATCTAGTTTCAAACCTTTGTGTATTCAACACCTATGGCTTTCCGGTGTTGTATGTACACGATTGCTAGTGGTCAACTGATCTCCGGATCTGACACTTCCAGGTCTGTGTGTAATTGCATGTCTTTGCGTCTCTACGCATCACTCATTCTTTAATGAGATGGCTTTGTATAAATTTGGTCCTTTGGTGAGACCTTTAGTTCTTTGGGGTTAAAACATGTTGATAATATTGTCGTAAAATATATCTTCATAGCATTATCCCGCTGTGAACTACACCTAGTTTGATAACAATCTACTTGACACAAATGCCCTCTTTAGCTGCTATAATAGCAGTCATATACTTAGCCTTTCGTTGTAGTATCTGTCACAATGTCTTATCTTTGGAACTCATCCAAATCCATTATGGAACTTACTTTCCATTATATTGTGCCACCCTTAGTTTAGATTGAGATAAACTTAATTTGTACTTTGTGACAAAACTAGTATCAATGTAGTACTTTTACAATGAACTAACCATCTATTTGCCACTTCTACAAAATAATATATTCTTAGTTATTTTACAAGATCATAAGAATATCCTTACTATCGTCCAATGATCATATTATGAATCATTCTGGTATACGCTCATAACTTTTAGAGCATAGGACATATCTGGACTTGTACATATCACAGTATGATTGATATAAATACTCTTTGTGATTTCATAAAGTATCAATCTATACTTGAATCTTTGTTTCACTTACCAAATGTCAATACACTTGAATATATCATCAATATTGAACTCATTCAATCCTTTCTGTGCGACAAGAACCTTTCTTGTAGTTTCTATATTGAACTCATTCAATATATCATCTATGTACTTTTGGCACAACCATATTAGTGTCTCAATCTATCTATATAGATATTGATGCCAAATATTTGGGTTTTGCCTAAATCTTTCATCGGGATGAAATTCTTAACATGTGCTAATAAAAGATACATCATTTCCAATCAATAATATGTCTTCCACATAATGTATTAGAAACATGTCTTAGCGCTCCCACTTAATTTCTTTCAAATGCAAGCATCTTCATTGTCTCCGACGAATTTAAACTCCTTTAACAGTTTCATCATAGCGAAGATTCCAACTCCGCAATGCTTACTTCAACCATTGAAGTTTGCATATGCTTTTAGAATCCTTTGAATTAACAAAACCCTATGGACCGTGTTATGCACATGTCCTAGGTAACAATTCTATTAGAAAAACTTGTTTTGTTTATTCAACTACCACATAACAAAATTATATGTAGTAGTTGCTACATTAATCCGTCTAGACTAAATATCGCTATGAAAGATCAAATCTTGTCATAGTCAACCTTTGAACATTGTTGTGAACTCTTTCCCAACATGTAGACTATTTCATAGATGTGAAACATCCATGTCTATTTCTTTATAGATCCAAATATGACTGTAAGGTCTTGTACCTTTCCAGAGGGTCTTTCAAGTTCAAAGCTTGATCTCTCGCATATGGAACTATCACGGATTTCATGGCTTCAAGCCATTTGACGGATTCAGGGTCCATCATCGCTTCTTTGCATGTAGTCGGATCATTATTGTCAAATAATGATTTAACTCTCAAATCTTGGTATTTGATTGTTTACCCGATCTACTTGTTTCAATAGGAACTTAGATCTCTATGACCACAACCTTTGAGGCCCGTGAGCCATGAGCATTGTCGCTGCCTCCGGAACACTTTTCGGCACTGGGCAACTTTGCACATATAACTAAGGTTCTTTTAACCTTATCAAAGTTCTATTGTTCTCCCACTTATCTTTTCACGAAAAATTCCTTCTCAAAGAAACTTGACGTTCTAAGCGACAAACACTTTTGTCTCCGATGTTATGGAGGAATAGTTATTCGAAATAACATAAAAAGACAGGTTCATCCGACTTTGGTTGCAAACATCTTTCTTATGCATAGTATACCAATGTTTAATAAAGGACAACTTGGGTTTTATCCCAAACCATAACTTTATATGGTGTCATTTCAACGGATTATGATGGAGCTCTTTTTAGTGGAAAAACGGTAGTCTCTAAAGCTTTTAATCTTTAAAATATAATGGCAATTTTACGAATTACACCTTTGATCTTACCATGTCAAACAAGGTTTAATTACATATCTCGAACGCTCCATATTCTTATGGTGTTTCGGGAAATGCAAATCCACAGAACGATTTCTTAAATCTTAGGTATTATGCTAAACTTGTAACTCAAATATCTTCCTTTATGATCTTATCATAAACTATTTATATTCTTGTTACAATGATTTTGCACTTCATCTTGAAAATCTTTGAACTTTTCAAATGTTTCATACTTCATCCTTATTAAGTAAATATTCATATATTCACTCAAATTTTCGGAGAAAGCATATGAAGTTGAAATCCATCGCTCTTGACTACACATAATGGACTTCATACAACAATATGTACAAGTTCCAATAAGCTAGTCATTCGTTCCCTTTCAGCCTATGAACGAAGTTTTAATTATCTCTAGGAAAGTTTCACAAGCGTCATTTGATCAGAAATCAAAAGACTCCAAAATTCCATCCACATGGAGTTTCTTCATGTTTTCTTTCAAATATAATTTAAACGGCGATGTCACTTACTAAGTGATCTTGCAATCAATTTGTCTTTCGAAATTTTTTATTTATTTTTAGCACTAGTTTTATGGATGTGATTTCTCCAACGAGATTTATAAATCATCCATCTTTTATGGATTACGGCAATTATTTGAACAACCCTATTGTTCTCATAATACCTGATAAAACAAATCTTGAAGGCAAGCTTTGATGTTTAGTGAGCAACACAATAACCCTTTATTTGTTCTTGATGAACATCATCACATATTCTTTTGCTAGTTACTTAGGCCATTGTAGTTCATGAATTGTGTTGTTTCGTATGATGATTCACACCAACAAATTCTGTATCAAATACTTAAGAACCACATTGTTTAATAAGCAAAGAATATAGTCATAACATGTATATCATCTATATACTTAAGCTGAACAATTCTAGTCTTTTATTTTCTGCCATATATTTATGAGATTCTCTTTCAGTATTTCCTTTTCTGTGTGAAAGAATCTATCAACATCAATAGTGGAGCCATATACATGACACATAGTCCAAAGCATGTATAGTTAAATACCAATGTCTTTGGACTTGCACTTTGAAGTAGATCACCATCATCAAATGTTTGGTGTTCTTTCAAATTCCTTTCTTTAGTAATCTCTTGGTGTAGTAAACATTTTACCTACATCAAATATTCACCCGTATAACGATGAATTGCGAGTATAATGTTGCTCTCCAAAACCTTTTGGTGGATTAGGACAAATAGTGTCTCCAACCTTTTGCAAATTCTCATCAAATATGAGAACATGACTTTAGCCATATTATACTCTATCATGTTACAACCAAAACTTCGTTTCAGATATCACAATATCTTCCACACATCATGGTTTCTGAAACAACTCTTTCAGATCCTAGATAACCTTGATATTAAGACAATCCTTTGAATATCAAGAATCATGGAGATAAACATGATACTTATATACTAACACTGGAATTGTTACTCTTGTTTTAGTACCAACTATTAAATTTCATGGAGTAACTGGAATTTACTGAAAGTTTGCAATGGGACTTTTAAACTTTTAGATTAACACTTCAAAACAATACGATACCAGTTCGTAAAGTAACTAACCAGAAATCTATAGTTCTATCATCTCAATTATAACTAAGCGCAAGGTGGTAAACGGATGCCAATGACTACAACAACTATGCAAATTCACTTTGATTTCAACTTTTAATCATATTGCTGTTGAACTCCCACTCAAAACAATATCCCTCACATTGTTTTAGTGATCACACGAACCAAACCCACCACATCAAAGGCGATCATCACGAGAGTTGATGTAGCTTCAATGGCGAACAATCAACATGTTCATCATATCTACTATATGACTCATGCTTTACCTTTCGGTGATCCGTGTTCCGAGACCATGTTTGTACATGCTAGGCTCGTCAAGATCAAACCTTAGCTTCTGCATGAGCAAATCTGGCTTGCTCACGTTGTATACACTCGCAGAATCTAACACACCTGATCATCACGTGGTGCTTCGAAACAACGAGCTTTAGCAACGGTGCTTACTAAGGATGAACACTTTAAAACTTGAAATTTGTGTGCTTGAGGGATCATCTTATAATGCTACCATCGCAAACTAAGCAATACAAGATGCATAAAAGGATTAACATCACATGCAATTCATAATATGTGATATGATATGGCCTTTCTTCTTGTGCTTCCGATCTCCATCTTCAAGCACGAACATGATCTCCATCATCACCGGTGTGGTGTCAAAGTCGATGGCGCCGCTTCATGGTTGTCGTCCACCAGCTTCAACTATTACAACTACTTTGAATAGACACGCGGGTCTTAACAGAATTTAAAGACAACCATATGGCTCCTGCCGGTTGCCAACTTACAATAAGGAACATTGCATACATCATATATAATCACAATCATGGCCATATCACATCACAGCACACCCCTGCAAAACAAAGTTAAACGCCTCTAATTTTCTTTGCATGTTTTACGTGGTTTGGGGCTTTCAATAAGTGTCGTTCTAACTTACGAACAAGAATCACAACATTGATACTAGTATTGTTAATCACCCGTTGTAAGTTGAATCTTAACTATGTTGGGAGAAACAGGCACCCGCAAAGCCACTTATGCAATACAAGTTGCATGTCAAGCGTGGAGCAAGTCTCATGAACGATGTCATGTAAGGTTAGCCCGGGCCGCTTCATCCCACCATCCCGCAAGATGCAAAGTACACAAGAAGCAATCGACAACAAAAGTATCAACGTCCACAATGACCATTGTGTTCTACTCGTGCAACAGATCTACATATAGACACGGCTCTTATACCACTGTAGGGGTTCGTAGCATGGAAAACAAAAAAATTCTACCGCATGAACACACAATCAAGATCTAATCTATGATCAAGCCAAGATCTATCTACTAGATTGTAGCGACGAGTCGAGTACTAACCCTCGAAGATCCAAAGCGGTTAACGAGAGCAGATTCTCGTGGATGATGTATTCGCACACTTCCGATCTCAAGATCGCGTAGACGATCCTTTCGGCCAAGGCTCCGTGAGCGCTTCCGATCGGTCACACGTTAGACTCGATGAAGACCTTCCTCTCCTTGTTCCAAAGAAAGCAGAGGTTGTAGCACTCTCCTCGCGATTTCGGCAGCACGACGGCGTGGTACCGGAAGTAGAGGGGAGATCTCGCAGGGCTTCTCCTTAAGCCGGAGCGAGTATGGTGGACTATGAGAGAGGACTTGGCGATCTAGGGTTTAGAGGCACCAAGGGAGGAAGCTTGGCCGGCGGCTAGGGCTTGGGGAGAGTCCCAACTCGCCGAGTTGGAGAGGAAACCCTAGGCTACGGCTGCACTTGGAGGTGGAGGCGCCAAAGCTAGGGTTTGAGGTGTGGGTAGAGGGGGCACCCCTGCCCCTTCTTTTATAGGTGGGAGGGAGGCGGCTAGGAGGAGGGAGTCCTCCTCCAACTCCTCCTCCTTGGCCGGCGGGTGGAGGGAGTGGGACTTCCTCCCCAAGTAGGTTTCCTACTCTCCCTCCACCAAGCAAAACTGTCGTTTGACTTTTCAAATTGGCGTTTGACTTTTTCAAACTAGGATTTGATTTATCCCTTTATTTTTCCCAGCCATGATATCTAGTACATGATGCAACCATTCAAACTTGTTATGACACATTCATGTACCCTTCCCCTCCGGAGTGCCGGACCTTCCGGACCCTTCTAGAACATTCCCGATGAAAACACCAGAATCATTCCCCAACTCCGAAACAGGACTTTCCGTATATGAATCTTATTCTCCGGACCATTCCGGATCTCCTCATGATATCCCGAATCCCATCCAAGACTCTGAACAACATTCGGTCTCTTACTCATCATTCCATAACTACTCAACAACATCGAATCCTTAAGTATGTCTCCCTACGGTTCGTGAATTATGCAGACATGACCGAGACACTTCTCCGATCAATAACCAATAGAGGAATCTGGAAATTCATCTGGCTCCCACATATTTCTACGATTACTTTGCGATCGAATGAACCACTTACATACGATACCAATTTCCCTTTATCTCACAATAGTTTACTTATCCGAGGTTTTGATCGTCGGTATCTCTGCATACCTAGTTCAACCTCGTTATCGATAAGTACTCTTTTCTCGTTCCCGTGATATGTGATCCCTTGTGAGCCAGTCACATGCTTGCAAGATAATTGGATGACATTCCACCGAGAGGGCCCAGAGTATATCTATTCGTCATATGGATGGACAAATCCCACTCTTGATCCATGTGCCTCAACACATACTTTTCGAACACTCAATGCCACCTTTATAGCCACCCAGTTACGGTGTGGTGTTTGATGTCATCAAAGCACCCTTCCGGTGATGGTGATTAGCATGATCTCATGGTCGAAGGAATTAGGTTACTATGTATCATAAAGCATATAGCAAATGAACTATATTAAATGACTTGATCTTTATGCTACGCTTAACTATAGGAGTATGTCCATCACATCATTCTCCTAATGATATGACCCTGTTGTTAATAACATCTCTATGTTCATGATCAGGAAACCATGATCATATATTAACCAACAAGCTAGTTTAACAAGAGGCTTTACTAGGGACTCTTTTAAGTTTACAAATCACACAAGTATTAATGTTTCCTGTTAATACAATTATAGCATGGTATGTAAACATTTATCATAAGTATGAAGATATGATAATAACCACTTTATTATTGCCTCTTGGGCATATCTCCAACAACTTCATGATAGGTCAAGTCCGGGTTGATCTCCACATCTCTGTGATCGATGTTCTTGAAAACTTACGTCGTTTCTGGAACTTCTAAACACTTCTGAAGTAATAAGACATGAAACACATCATGCACGGCTGGCATCTCTTCCGGCAGTACCTATCCTCGACGACATAGAATCTTGAAGGGTCCAATGTATTTGGGTGCAAGCTTTCCTTTGAGTTGGAAACGCTGCATTCCTTTCAAGGATGATACTTTGAGATAAACAAAATCTCTAACATTGAAGGCTAGATCTCGACGTCTCTTGTCGGCATAACTCTTCTGTCTGGACTGAGCGGTATTGAGGTGCTCGAGGATCTTGTGAACCTTCTCTTCGGCTTCTCGTAGGATGTCGGGTCCGAAGATCTGACTCTCTCCTACTTGCGACCAATTCTGTGGGGTACGACACTTCCTTCCATACATAAACTCAAATGAGGCCATTTGCAAACTGATAACTTTTGTTTTATGATAATTCTGTGAAAGGCAGGCAGTCCTCCCATTTAGATCCATATTCCAACACACAAGCTCTCAACATATCTTCGAGTATTTGGTTTACTCTCTCAGTTTGTCCACCGGTCTGTGGGTGATAGGCTGTGCTGAAGTTCAGTTTGGTTCCTAATCCTTCTTGGACTTTCTTGCAAAATCTTGAGGTAAACTGTGTTCCTCGATCTGACACAATGTTCTTGGGGATTCGGTGCAAACTGACTATCCTAGCAATGTATAACTCTGCGAGCTTCGAGCTCTGATAAGTGGTCTTGACAGGTAAGAAATGAGCTACTTTGGAAAGTTTATCCACTATGACCCAAATAGAGTCATTTCCCCTACTAGATATAGGCAAACCGGTGATGAAATCCATTCCAACTGAATCCCATTTCCATTCTGGGATCTGCAAAGGTTGCAAAAGTCCTGCGGGTCTATGATGTTCCACCTTGACTCTCTGACAGATATCACATTTGGCTATGTAGCTTCCGACTTCTTGCTTCATCTTATGCCACCAAAATTGCTCCATAAAATCCTGATACATCTTGGTCCTCCCGGATGGATGGAGTAAAGAGTATCATGGGGTTCTTGCAAAATAGTTTGTTTCAACTCTGAATCTACTGGCACACAGATTCTTCTTTTATACCACATAACTCCTTCTTCATCTTCCGTGAATCCGGGTACCTTCCGTGTACCGATATGACGCTTCATTTCGTCGATACTGGCATTTCCTTTCTAAGCTTCCTTTATCTATCAAGGTGGGTTGAAGTTCAATACTAGCTAGGAATCCTTCGCTAACTAGCTCCATTCTGAAATCCTCCAACTCCTTATGCAAACTTGGTTGCTCCTTCGTAATCATGGTGTTTAATCTATACGGCAGTCTACTAAGAGCATCCGCTACCACATTGGCCTTGTCGGGGTGGTAGTGAATGTAAAGGTCATAATCCTTGATTAACTCTATCCATCTCCTTTGCCTCATATTCAACTCCTTCTGAGTAAAAATATACTTCAAGATCTTGTGATATGAATAAATCACAGAACAATTACCCATAATTTAACGGCGCCATGTCTTCAAGGCTAAAACAACGACGGCTAACTCTAAGTCATGGGTGGGGTAATTCTACTCATGCTGCTTTAGTTGTCGGGACAAATATGATATCACTTTGCCTTCTTGCATCAACACACATCTGAGACCAATCTTGGATGCATCACAATACACATCAAAGGGCTTGGTGATATCTGACATGATCAAAATTGGGGCTGAGATCAATCTCTTCTTGAGCTCTTGAAAACTTGCTTCACATTTGATCTTTCTTTAGTAACTGAGTCATCAGCCTAGCGATGCTTGAAAATCCTTCAACAAACTTGCAGTAATATCCCGCTAATCCAAGAATTGCACAAACTTCGGTTTGGGTGGTTGGGGCTCTCCATTCCTCAACATCCATAATCTTGGCAGGGTCGACAGCAACTCCTCCGGCTGACAAGATATGTCCTAGGAACCCTACTTCCTTTAACAAAAATGCACATTTGCTGAACTTGGCATACAACCGATGCTCTGTAAGGGTTCCAAGGATAGTTCTTAGGTGTTGTTCGTGATCTTCCTCCGATTTGGAGTAGATTAGAATGTCATCGATGAAAACAATGAGAAACTTATCCAAGAAGTTCATGAAAATCTTATTCATGAAATTCATGAAATAAGCGGGGGCATTGGTTAATCCAAAAGACATGAACTTGTACTCATACAATCCATATCGGGTATTGAAGGCAGTCTTTGGAATATCCATTGCACGGATTTTTAGTTGATGATAACCAGTTCTAAGATCAATCTTAGAGAATACTCTGGCACCGGTCAACTGGTCAAACAAATCTTCTATCTTTGGCAAAGGGTACTTGTTCTTGATGGTGACATCATTCATCTTCTGGTAATCTGTACATAAACGGGTGGCACCATCTTTCTTATCCACAAACCACTACTAGAGAAAAGGCTATAGGAGACATGCTTATGCGAGGCACATTTAGCATATGCGCCTCCTATAAAAATAGGCGAGGCGCACTTTGCGATATGCGCCTCTAGTATAAAAATAGGCGAGGAACATATGATAAGAATGCGCCTCCTATAATCCCTGTACGGACAGAATCTAGCAGCCCCATATTATGTGAGGCGCATTCTAGTCATATGCGCCTCCTATATATTAGATATGCGAGGCGCATATGGACAGAATGCGCCTCGCATATTCTGTGTGGGCCCGCATGTTGGTAGGTGCACGAATATGCGAGACGCATATGGCTATATGCGCCTCCTATATTTGATAATATGCGAGGCGCATATGGCCAGAATGTGCCTCGCATATTCTGTGTGGGCCCGCGTGTTGGTAGGTGCACGAATATGCGAGGCGCATATGGCTATATGCGCCTCCTATATTTGATAATATGCGAGGCGCATATGGCCGACGCGCCTCGCATATTCTGTGTGGGCCACACGCAACTCCCGGCTTCCTGAACGACTCCTCCGCACGCACACCAACCCAGCAGCACCCAAGTCCACACACCCCGAGCCAGGGAAGGTCGCCGTCGCCGCCCGCGATGTGCACGCTAGAGAAGCGCGGCCGCTCGTTTTCACCACCACGGGCGACGGCGAGCACCGCCAGGCCACCCGCCATCGCCTCGATCCGCTCGCCTCGCCATTCGCCCGCCGCCCAGCCGCCCGGGCGCGCCTGTGACCGTCGCGAGGGCCGCTTTTCCAACGGCTCGGACATCGGGTGGGCGGCACCTCCAGCGCCAAGCTCGGGAGCTGGTCTCGCGCTGCGCCCGTCGCCGACCTCTGGCGCTCCCATGCCCACCGTCGCCGCCGCCACGGGCCACGCTGGCTGGCGGCCTCCTCCTCGCGCCACGACTACACATGCGCGCCGACCACGGCGTGCTCTACGAGAGGTTGACATCGGCCTGCCCTCCGCCTACTTCATGGCCCTACTCCGCGCCAAGATCTCCTCCGCTGACGTCCTCCGCGGAGACGGCTCAGGCGCCCAGGCCAAGGAGATGGGCGGCGACGTTGCTCGCCAGCGCCCGAGACCGCCGCCGAGGCCCTCAGCTCGCGGGAGGAGCTCATGCGGAAGTGGGACGGCGCCGTGTACGCGTCCATCCGGATCTCCATGTTCCCTGACGCCTGCAGGTCCGTCGGGATCGTTGAGGAGAGTGATGAGGAGAAGACCAGGAACTTCGCTTCCAAGCTCTGACGACCTGATGAGAGGTCTGTTTTCTCTCTCTCTCTCTCTGAAGCTCTGCAGGTCCTTTGGTGTTCCCTGAATTTACTGAATGAAGAACACCGCTGTTCTCATTGCACTAGTACAATTTGGTGAGAAAGCATTACACCTTTGGTTCCTGCTGGTTCGTGCTATTGCGCTGAGCCAATTATAAGTCCTAGGAATATTTCTATAGTTTCGAACTTCACATAATAGCTGAAGAATCCACTTAGTTTGAGCTGCAATTGTAGCACCTGAGACTAGCTTTAACCTGGTTGAGATGATCATTAGTCAAGCTTAGGTAGTGTTCATAATCTGTCTGATATGAATGAACCAAGAGTACATTCGACGAACTAGGACTAACATGTCAACACAACATACAGGATACAGCTAGAGGGTTCATTCTAGTTGTCCTTTGGCTGTTATTATTTAATATAATTTCAAGTTAGAGACGAAGGCGGCACTCACTACATATGTCGTTTTCCATCTGTGAGCAAGGCGTCAAGAGCTGCTTATTAATGATAGTCTATGACCTTGTGAACTTCACAACTCTGAGTGCTCCAAGATTTATTTGTCAAGTTTTCAGGGCTTTGGTTCACTATGTTGTCCTTTTTTCGTTGGTTGATCTGCACAGACTAATCCATGTTTTTGGCTGTTCCAGGGTTTCTTGTTATAAGGGGGGATTAGAGGATTAGATTTTTTTTCCATGTGTAGTTGATCATTGCTTCAACTTTGGGTTTATCTAGACAGGGTTCCTGAATAGTTATGAGATCTGTTGGCCTTTCCAGTTAGTGTACTCTTATGTGCATGTCTGTCTGTGATAATCTAAATAAGTAAATGAACAACTTCTCGGGCAAGTGAACAACTTCTCGGGCAACAGCTACCAAGGCTATGAGAGTAGAGAGGTGGCGGAAGAGAAGTGGAGGAGGCATGAAAGGAAGAAGTGGAGGAACTTCCTCGTGATCACCACCTTGTTGCTCTTCATTGTAGGTTGTGTTCTACTTCATCTAGGTAGAGCTACGTCGTTGGAGTTGTAATGTGAATTGTGAACTTGTACTCGAAGGTGTAATGTGATTGTGAACTTGTACCGATCGGAGGTGTGAACTTGTGGCACAAATACTTGATGTATGAACTTGTATGTCATGATTGATGTGTAATGTATTGTATTCATGTTGGTTCTATTATGCTTTGGCAAAATGCAAGTTTCTGAAAAATTCTGTGGACTATATTGTATATTTGAATATCTATATATTATTATTTATAGTGGTCTGTAAAACTTGAATTTCGAAAATATTACCGGAGACGCATATAGGATACTATTGGAGGCGCATATACTATAAATACCCGAGGCGCATTCTAAAACATATGCGAGGCGCATATACTATAAATACCCGAGGCGCATTCTGAAACATATGCGAGGCGCATCTCCTATACTTCACATATGCGAGGCGCATATCGATATGCGCCTCGCATATGTGAAGTATAGGAGGCGCATATCAGATGCGAGGATATGCGCCTCGCATAAGAAATACCCGAGGCTTGAAGCTAGAGGCACATGTGATATGCGCCTCGGATAGGCTTTTTGGTGCGCCTCGGATAGGCTTTTCTCTAGTAGTGAACAGAACATGTGATCTCCATGGCGATGCACTTGGTTGAATCAGATCTTTGTTAATCATGTCATCAAGTTGCTTCTTGAGCACCAATAACTCTGATGGGTTCATACTATAGGGTCTCTGAGCTATGGGTCCAGTTTCAGGGATTAGTTCAATGATAAACTCGATATCCTGATCTGGGGTCATACCGGGCAATTCTTCTGGTAACACGTCGGGGTATTCACAGACTACTCTAACTTGGTCTAGGGTCGGTTGGTCTAAACTCTTGTTGCACTTGAATTGACGGGGCAAGGTTTCAGACACATGCTCAACTGATACTCTGGTGCTACTGGTCATGGTTATGGCTTTCTTGGCACAATCTGTAAGTCCTTGATGTTTCGACATCCAATCCATTCCTAGTACTACTTCCAAACCTTTTGTTCCAAGTACTATTAGATTGGCATAGAAATCTATTCCATGAATTCTGATAGGTACGGCCTTGCAAATTTTTCTAGCTTTGGTAGTTGACCTAGGTATTTGAACTATCATAACATGCTTCAAATTTGTTGGTTGAATCTTACTAGTGCATGAAAATTCTTTGGTAACAAACGAGTGCGATGCTCCAGAATCAAACAACACTCTTGCAAGTACTGAATTAACAGAAAACATACCCAGCACGACATCTGGCGCTTCCTGGGCTTCTTCGCCATTCATGTGGAACAGATGGCCATCACGGTTGTTCGGGTTGCCTGGTGCGAATCTCTTTCCAGGTTGGACATGACGCTACTGCCGGGCAGGTGCAGTAACATTGGGTGCGGCAACAATCTTCTTGGGGCACTCATTGGAATAGTGACCCGTCACTCCACACTCAAAGCAGGTGATTGTTGACTTGTCCTTCCCTGCAACAGGTACGACATTACTTCCAATCCTTGGGGCAGTATTGTTATTGGTCTTGGTGGGCCTTGGCAGTGCACGATTGAAGTTATTGGGGTTGCCATGGTTGTGATGGTTGTTTCCTCCCGGTCTTGGGTTTCCTCCGCTATGGTTGAGAAAGTTCGGGCGTGACATCGGTGGCCTAGTGTTCCTTGGTGCAAATCCAGCAGACGAACTGGGGCAATACTTTGGGGTATGGTGGGGTCCAGGTTGGTGCATCATACGACGCTTACAGTTTTCAGTAGCTTGGTTGATCTTTCCTTCCATCTGGATTGTTGAATTGACTAAAGCTTCTAGATCAGCAAACATGATATTAACTAACACGAACTGCATCTCATCATGCAGACCATTCATAAATCTCTCCTTCTTCTTGTCTTCAGTACGGATCTCATCAGGGGCATACCTAGACAGAGATAGAAATCTATCACGGTACTCTACCATGGTCATCCTTCCCTGCTTTAGCTCCTTGAATTCATCCCTCATTCGCAGAATCAAACCCGGTGGCACGTGGGTTCGACTGAACTTGAGTTTGAATTCATACCAAGTCATCATCTGTCCTCCATTCATGGTACGGGTGCTATTCCACCATGCTATTGCAGAACCAGCCAAATAGTGGGTGGCAAAGAGTACTTTTTCTGCCTCCTCTACTCCGGCAACTTCCAAGTTGTTATCCATCGTCCGCAGCCAGTCATCGGCATCTAAGGGATCTTCTAACTTGCTAAAGATAGGTGGATTGGTGTTCTGGAAGTTCTTAAGTTTGGATCCATGGTGATCATGATTTCCATGGCCTTGGTTGTCATGCGCCAGTTGGGCGATCTGTTGAAGAGTGGCTAGATTGGCTTGACGCTCAGTTCTACCGGCTTCTCGGTCGGCTACTAACATTTGCAGGATTTGGACCATCGGGTCTTGATATGAGATTCCTCCGCGAGGCATCTGAAGATTGAGATAGATCATGAGACAAGAGGGAAATTTTTCTAAGGTTTTGGAATTTGGTTTAAAAGCTTTTAAACTTTTGAGTAAGGCTAAGGTTTGAAAGCCAACAACTCATTTTCATTCATTCCAAAGTCACACAATGCAAACAACACCTTCCAACACAGCACAACAACAAATAGATGGTTTTAAGAACCATTCTGGCAAACTACGATACAGTGGGACCGGATACAACTCACACCTATGACAGTGCTCAAGTGCTACTGCTCATCAGAATCGGTGGCTTCTTCATCATCTATGAAGTCGCGGTCCTCATCATCAGTGTGGAACTCCTGGTCCATGTCCTCCAAGTAGACATCATCATCACTGAGATACGAGTAGGGATCTCCACGGATATCTTCCCCTTCATTCTGCCACTCCTCAAGCTGCATGTCCTGCTCATGGATGGTCTCCTCCAAAGATGACACCTTGTGACGAAGGCGGATGATGAGTGCGTGAACACTTCGTTGGGAGACCCCAAGAGGAAGGTATGATGAGCATAGCAGCAAGTTTTCCCTTAGTAAGAAACCAAGGTTATCGAACCAGTAGGAGGAAGGAAACGACTCAAAGGTGTTGCTAGCAACTTGGATACCTGCACAACACAAACTCAATACTTTGCCCCCAATGAATAGTGAGGTTGTCAATCTCATCGGTTTGCTGTAACAAAGGATTAACTATATGGTGTGGAAGGTAATGGTGGTTTTCAACAAGTAAACGGTAAAGATTGGAAGATATATCAATGATAAATATTGGACTGGGGTCCATAGTTAACTAGAGGTGTTCTCCTTAGATAAACAAACATGGCATACTGGGTAAACAAATTACAGCAGGGCAATTGCTAGGACTGAGCAAGGCATAACAATGCAATACTAGACATCATGATCCTATGAGATTCGATTGAGCAATACAACAAGATACATAGACCGCCATCCAACTGCATCTATGACTAGAAGTCCAGCTTTGGGTTATCATCTGAACCCCCTCTAGTATTAAGTTACAAGCAACATACAACTGCTTTAAGCAAAGTGTGTAAGGTAAACAATCCACTTGTTCCATGAACAAGAGACCGTTGTTTTCCCCCTAGTGGCAACAACACATCTACAAACTTAGAGATTTATGTCACTTCCCTTAGATGAAATAGAGGCATGAACCCACTATCGAGCATAAATACCCCCTCTTGGAGTCACTAGCAACTACTTGGCCAAGATAGGTACTAACAACGGAGAGCATGCAAGATCAAAAACAACACAGACATGATAGAATCAATAAGACAAAACCATTAATCAATCTGACATACTATTCTCAATATCCATCGGATCCCTGCAAACACAACATGCATGATTACAAATAGATGAGATCTTGATCATGAACGGAGCTCACAAGATCTAGACATGAAAGCACAAAGGAGGAGATACAACCATCTAGATGCTACATGGACCTGTAGTCCAAGGTGGAACTACTCACGCTTCATATCGGAGGCTGGCATGATGAAAAAGAAGGCCTCCGGGATGATCTCCCCTCCGGCAGGGTGCCGGGAAGAGCTTCAGATCCCCCCGATCTAGGAACGATGGTGGCAGCGACTACAGACGGTTTCATGGAATATTGATCGGGTACTTAGGGTTTAGGCATTAGGGGCTTATTATAGGCGAAGAGGGAGGCAGAGGGGGTGCCCGAGGCGGCTGCACCCCCCAAGTGCGGGGTGGGCCCACCCACGTGGCCAGGGTGTGTGGCCCCCTCGAGGCCCTCCTCCATTTCGTCTTCTAGCTCCGTGTTCCCCACGGTAAAATATTGACTTTGGATTTTGTCCCATCCAATTCCGACAATATTGATTTTCTGCCTTTCTGGAACCAAAAACAGAAGAAAACAGGCAATTGGCACTGTGGCATCTTGTTAATAGGTTAGTACCAGAAAACATATAAAAACACCTCAAAGTGTAGATAAAGCAAAGCAAAGTAGATACTAAACAAGCATGGAACATCAAAAATTATAGATACGTTTTCGACGTATCAGCGGGCAACGATGTGATCCTTCTTGTCACGTAGACGGAAAAGTGACTTGCGCTCCTTCACGGGGATGGCGAAGGTCTGGTCCTTCTTGGCGGCAACAAGTTGCTTCTCGTTGGCATGAGCACGAGCGTTGTCCAGCTCCTTCTGATTCTCATGAAGCATGAAGGCAAGGTGGTCCACATGGTGCTTCAGCTCAGGGTGGCCTGGCAGATCCAGGGGTTGTCCATTGGAGTCACTTCTGGCATAATGAGCAAAGAGGGTGCCGGCGATCTTGTTGATATTCTGCCCACATAGTCAGGCAACTGCTTCCTGCATTACTCTGGCCAGTCTATCGATCCAGTTGTTCTCTCTAATGGTGAAATGGATCTTCTCAGATGTAGGTTGCTCCATCTTTCCATGTAGATCTGCAACTATTAGCCGCTGCAACTCCCCTCCGGGGTGATCATGGAGTTGAGCTCCATAGAAATCCGGATGCAGGCACTCTAGAAATTCCGCAAGCTGACTCGGGTCGTTCTCAAGGATGAGATTCCCTCTGTTGCCCAATGGATAAAACTTGTTGTAGGCATAGTCCATCTATAAGCAATTTGAGAGGAGTAAGTTAGAGAAGTGATCAAGTGTGCCAAATTTTAGGTAAGGTTGCAAACATTTTAAGGAACATATGACTCTTTTTTGGAAAGAATTTCCAGGGTAAGAGTGAGAATAGGTTTTCAAAGATACTCACTTTCTTGGTTTTGGAAACTAAGATTTTCTGACGTCCATGCTAACTAGGGTCTCCTATGGTCAGTATGGCTCTGATACCAACTTGTCAACACCCGTATTTTTAATCCCAGATGCATGTTATACTGTACATCGCAATCCCAGGATTACCATTTTTGCGAAACATAACAGATTAGTACCATAGTTCATCATCCATTACAAACCATAACAGTCTTACAAATAGTTGATCTCTTGATCAAGTCTGGTTACAATCAAAGCAGTGGAATAATAATAATAGTAGCATGGTCGGGGATCCATCTTCAGGGTCATAGGCAATGCTGACGATGGGAGATGATCCTAGTTATCGTAAGCGTCCCGCTGTCCATCCTCCTCATAGTCTCCTTCATAGTCTGGCCATGGGAATAGCCAGGGACAAAGCCATGAGTACTTTGAGGTACTCGCAAACTTTCACTAAAGCAGTAAGGCCATTATAATAGGAATCTTAAGCTCTAGGTTTGTTTGCCACAAGCCAATTTTATTTCAACCAATATCTAGTAGTAAAACCTAACTTTAGTTGTTTAAGTTACTTAGGTGGGAACCTAGCTTCATCTCCACAACTTGTGGGGTCAAGTCAAAGTCATCATTCAAGTCACGGGTAATTTTGGAAAACATCTGACAACGGAATAGTATGGCCATCCAACTGTCCATAACCACGGACGCGGCTATTCGAATAGTTTGACACTCTGCAGAGGTGGTACACTTTCACCACAACATTCTATACATCCGTCAGGAACAATTCTGAATCATCATACTTGGCATCCTAGTATAGGCACCTCCCCTATGAGTTTGGCCTCCCAACCATGACCATTCGTCATCTTAGGAACTGCATAGGTGGACAGTCACATTCACAAGGTAGCCTCATCTCACCTCGTTCCGAGAGGGAACCCATACTAAGACACATAAACTTCCAGTCAATCCCTACCCAAATTTGGGTATTGTGGTTATACGGTAAAAAATGGAATGGTGTCACATTCGAACCCAACCATCAGTTTTTATCAAAGTCAAGTCACATACTTCCTTCACCATCATCTTCAAGTCATTTTTTCCATAACACATGTCAAAACATTTCATATAATGTCTCATCATTCCAAGGTTTTCATAATCATTTGTTCCCATCTAGTGATCAAGTTTAGTTTAGCACTAGCATCTATCAAATGGGGGTGTCACTATTTGAGGGGTATCCACTAGTGTTTCTACCTACATCAAGCTCTAAGTTCTTGATGGAACTTTCATAAATTTCCACTAATCATCAAATAATTAACTACGGAAAAACTTTGCGAAAAGTAAAGCTTGCAAGTAAAACTGGAATTTGGTCTAATCAAAAAGGGGGTATCACAATTGCTTGCAAGTGAGGCTTGCATGGTTTAGCTTAGCTTGCATATAATAGCTTCCATAATGTAGCTTGCCTTGATTAGTAAGGTGGTCGAACTTCTCGTCCTCGTCTTCGTAGAATTCCTCCTCGTCGTAGCCCGGATTGATACTAGCGTCTATAAATATATACGAGGTATACAATCACCAAACAATACTTAACTAATTCTATTTATCACACAAGGGTCACACTAGATGATCTAGCATCATCTCTATCATTACAAGAAAAGGTGACAAGATTTTATTTATCTTATTTTTAGAAAAGTAATTTCTACTCATTGAAAAGTTACTTAAGATTTAATATTCTCCAATTCAATATGGGATCATATTGACACATGTCATCACCGATGACCCACAAGTATAGGGGATCGCAACAGTCTTCGCGGGTAGTATTACCCAATTTATTGATTCGACACAACGGGAGCCAAAGAATACTTGCAAGCCTTAACAACTGAGTTGTTAGTTCAGCTGCACCTGGAAATAGTTCTTGCTCACAGAAGTTTATCAGTAGCAACAGTTTGTAGTAGCAACAACAAAGCAACAGCAACAACAACAACAATAGTGAAACAACATCAATAGTAAAAGTAACGGTAACAGTAGGATTCGAGTGCGGTAGGCATAGGGATGGATGGACGGGCGTTGCATGGATGAGTCTAAACATGTAACTTCAAGAACTAGGGCATTGCAGATAAATAAAAATAAGCATCCAAGTACTACACAATCCTAGACATGTGCTCCAAATATAGTCATCCGTGCTCGCAATGAGAACTTGCACAACATCTTCTGTCCAGCCAGCCCGTGGCAGCGGGGCCTCTAGGGAACTACTAGCAATTAAGGTGCTCCTTTTAATAGAGCGCCAGAGCAAAGCATTAACATTCCATGAACACATGTGATCTTCACACCACAGCCATCCCCTCCGGTTGTCCCAATTATTGTCACTTTGGGGCCTTTGGATCCAGACAATGATATGTGTACACAACTTGCAGATAATATCATAAACAATACTATCATAATGATTCAATAATAAGCTCAGATCTGATATCATGGCACTCGGGCCCTAGTGACAAGCATTGAGCACAACAAGTTGCAACAAAGTCAAATAGCACTAATAGAGATACTAGGCACTATGCCCTATCAATTCTTATTCGATTACAAGATAGGACTCATCCAATCCCTACCATCCCCAAGCCTGCAGCGGGGGATTACTCACTCATGGATGAGGGAAACATCAGTGGTTGATGGAGATGCGTTGGTGATGATGGCGATGATCCTCACCAAATTCCCCATCCCGACAGGGTGCCAAAACGGAGTTTCTGGATCCGAATCTTGGTTTCTGGTGGCGGCAGAGGAGCGGAACTCTTTCTGGAAAACTATTGACCCCCCCTCCCCGAGTTTTTAGGTCAGAAGGCAACTTATAGGCGCGGGGGAGGCCGAGGAGCTGGGTGGTTAGACCTTCCCAGCGCGGGTCAGGGCCGCCTGGGTGGGTTTGGGCCCCCAGCCTCCTCTCCTCTGCCTCCCTTATGGCTCCGTGGATCTTCTGGTGAGAAATAGTTTTTGGCATATTTTCCGGGATTTTTCCTGATAGTTCATTTTCTGCACAAAAACAAGACACCAAGGTAATTCTGCTGAAAACAACGTCAGTCCATGTTAGTTGTATCCAAATCACACAAGTTTAGAGAAGAAACAATAGCAAAGTGTTCGAGAAATAGATATGTTTTGAATGTATCAACTCCCCCAAGCTCGGCTTATTGCTTGTCCTCAAGCAATTCAGTTGAAAATTGGGTGCGATAAAAGAACTTTCACGGACACTTTGCTTCATATGATGTAAATATTCTCAACACAGGAGTAGATGCTTAGACAATTCATAATAAGGAGTATGCAACTAAGTCTACTCAATAGTCATTGCAAGCTACGAAGAGAAACCAACTCAATAATAAGTAGCATGAAACATAAACATAAGCAACATTGCAATGCTCATAACAAGGTATGATAGAGTGGTATCTCGCTTGCCTTTGTTTGAAGAGCACAATATAAATGCTGAGGCACCTCTGAAGTTCACATGAAGACTAGAAGTAAAGATATCAGAGATACAAGCATCAAAGTCATGACATAGTTAACCAAGTTTTGGAACAAACACAAGAATGACAAATATGCTCTCAAGAAGGTGCTCATAGAATAAGTGGTGACTCAACAAAGTTGTGAAAACGATTTTGTGAAGGTTTGAAAGGCTTCCTAATACTGAAAGGAAGGTATTCATTAGCTTTGAGCTCTCATTTCCCCTATCATAGGCATCTTCATGTGGTTAAGGTGAAAGTGAGGTCCACTCTGAATCATATGCTTGACAAACCATAGACTGGAAATCCCAAGTCCCTTGAGTACGAGGGTTGCTCCGCATGCTACTCAACTTTGGTCACCTGAAAGTTCTTGTCATTGTAAATACATGCATATCATCGAGAACCACCAACGGGGTACCCCTTGCACATGGTACATGAGCTTTCCCGTAACCAAAATGACAAGGCAAGCAGACAGTGAGCATCTCAGCAATCTTTTTATTTAGCATATGCATAGCTTTTTTATTGAGGACGCTTCATAGATGCTCATTATAGTGATGCTGCAATTTTCCACCATGGTTAGGCATGGCTTAGGCTAGCGGACCAGGCGTTTATCTAACACAATGTATAAACTCCATGAACTAACAACTTCCCCTTTTATTTCACATCGTCGACATCCATAAACAAAAGAGCAAGGAATCAACTGGATGAGATATCCAAAAAGTGTTGAAAGCGTTCCCCGTGACAGCACGGTTCTGCTGACTCCTAGTATATAATAAGCAAGCATATAATTTTCATAGACTAGTCACAATGGTTCAAGATTATTAAGCGCAAGGAATAAAGTGTGCCATCAAGTTTGTGAGAGATTTACTAACTAACTTTCTCAAAACAGACAAACATTTTATTTTGGAAGAAAACACGGCATATGGAATATGCACCGAAGTAGAAAATGATGCTAATAGGTAGGTATGGTGGACACAACTGGCAATATTGTTTTTGGGGAGTTGGAAGCATAGGTAGAGCACATACTCAGTGCAAGTGAAGGCTAGCAATAGAGAGGGAGCGACAAACGAGAGAGCAATAGCTGTCATAATCATGCTTACAACAAAACATGACTAACCATGGCATGAAAGTGATACAAGAACTCTGAGGCAAAATAAATCATCTGAGGAAACCTAAATCATTGAGGCATGGAATATGCATGCGTGAGCATGTGCCAAGTCGATTCACATGAACAGTCAAAGGAGGATACCACATTTCATACCAAAATATGAAAAAACACTGAAAGCAAACATTCATATGACATGCTACAAACTATTAGCAAGATGGAGATAATCATAGACAAGCAAGAACTACTAAGCATTCATAATGACATACACCTTACACAAACAGGCTAAGCATGCTCACAATGATGAGTATATGTACAAAAATGAAACAAATAGAGTTCGTTACCAGCCTCTTACCACACCTCGAGTTGTCTTAATCTTCATTATTGCCCTTCACTTGTGTGACTTGAATAATTAACATGAAAACCAATATCCACTGAGAACGGCCAAACCCTGCAAAGAACTCACAAAACCAAAGAAGAACAACAAATATTTTTGGTGTTTTCGATTTTTTTAGAAACAAGCAAATAAAAAAAATCAAACCAAACAAAGCAAAATATTTTTGGATTTTTTCTTTGAAGGCAAACCAAAGCAAAGAAACAAACCAAGAGAAACAACGAAAATATTTTTGGTATTTTGGGGTTTTTAGAAAGAAGCAACAAAAACCAAAAAGAAAGTGAAAACAATGGATATACAAAGAACCGACCGAGTATGATATATAGATGAGTGTGATGTCGGTATACCTCCCCCAAGCTTAGGCTTTTGTCCTAAGTGGGGCTCAATCCCAAGGTGTCCAAGAGGATGCACCTCCGTAGTAAGTCGAAGAAGCCCCCTCGTCCTGGTATGAGCTCGAGGCCTTCCCCGTGTAATACACAGAGGGGTCGTATGATGGTGCTTCCTCCTGATAGTGCCTGTGGAAGTTAAGAGAGCGCAGCTTGTCATCCATCTCCGCCTTCGAGCGTGACAAAGGTCCCTAAAAAATACTGAGCAAAGTGGTTTGGGATAGAGGGATCTCTCTCTCTCTCTCTTCCCCGTCAATAAGTAGCATTCTATAAACCAAGTTCTCAAGGGTAGAGCCAGTGGTAACAAAGTGGTGCGCCTTCATGGCAGCAAGATCGAGCCTCTGAGGAGCCAAAACTATATCATGTGGATCAACAACAATGTTCAAGGTAGCACCAATACCAGTAGCAATAATTCCCCCATAAATGGGTCCCTTAGCAGCTAAACGACGAGCAATGAGAGAACCAAGATTATACTTATCCTCATTGTTGAGCGCAGCAGCTAAGAAGGCCAATTGATAGTTGGAAATATTACTAGTATTCTCCCTACCAAGAACACGGGTGGCAAGATAGTAGGCAAAATACCTGATGGCTGGAAGTTGAATGTTGTTTATCTTCCCTCGCTGAGCTTTGTGGTCATCATCATTGGTTATTCCTCGGTAAATCTCTAACAAATCAGCGGGTAGAGCTGGAATATTTTTGATGACCCAGTTGTACCAAGTCCCAGGACCTTGCAAAATTGCTTCAAAGTCATAGAATGAGCCCTGCCATAAATTTTGAAAGACATAGCAGGCTTGAACATACTATTAGTAAAGGAGAAACTCTCCACAAATTTTTTAGTAAGCAAAGAATATTGTGCGCTCTCATCCTGCATGTAACTTGTTAGTCCAGCCCTCTGACCCAAAAGTCATAAAATCATTAAGAATCCTAGCAGCTAGCAAGAAAGTTTGGCAAGGAAAGGTGGAGGGGTGCGCATCCCCTTCATCTCCCTCGTCACCAAATCACGGAGTGATGAGATCCTCATCGTATGAGGGTATAGTACTGGTAGATGACCTTGGAAGCCTTGCCCTTCTAGGTGCATCACTCTCAAATATATCACCAAATGTGTGGTGGTCCATGACTTCCCTTTTCTAAAATTTTAAACAACCATCAAACCGAGTGATTTCTAAGTTGATAAATGATGAGCAACTACTATAGGAACTTGCTAGAGGGCTACACATGCATCAAAACAAAGTTTATAAGCATAGAACAAGCATGCAAGCCCAAACAACCTGACACCTATAACAGCAAAATACCCAAGATACAATCTACCAATAACAAATCTAATTGGACAAGTGGAGGAGGCACATACCAAGGAACAAACCCTCCAAAAATCAGCACTTGAGATGGGCTGAACAAGGAGATCGAAAATCGCTAGCAAGAATAGCAAGAACTCGAGCTTGAGAAAGTTTTCTGGTGTTTTTCGGGATAGAGAAAGAAGAAGGCTTTAAGGAGGCATCCTGAAGGGGCCCAGGTGGGCCAGACCCCCTAGACGCGACCACTGGGTAGGCCGTGCCTACCATGGGTGTGGGGCCTAGGGGTGACCCCCTGGGTCATCTCAGGTGCCACTCTGCACTTTTCTTCGAGGAAAAAATTATTTTGAATTTTCTGGGATTTTTCGGGAAACTTTATTTTTGGCCCATTTTCAGGGTATGAAATTGATTTTCTCGCAGAAACAGTTTTTTCAGAAGAAGCAAAAGCAAACCAAAAGCCAAACTACAAGAGCTCTAAGAAACTCAAACAAGCAAACAACTAGCAAAACTAAAGCTAAAGCAAAGACTAGGAAGGAGGAAGGAAAAAGAAAGCAAGTATAACCACAGTGGAAACATTATTTTGTTCATTAAAATCCTTTTGTTAACAAGGTTGATCAAGTCTTGTTACCAAAACAATATTATATGAAGCAAAACTTTGCCTTCCACAAGGTGATTATGTTACCTCATACTTGATAGCAATGGTCCCAATCATAATAGTTTCAAAATTTTCTTGTGGAATGGGACAATATATTTCTCCAACCTTAATGCCTTCAATATTTTCAATAGAGTTCAGGCAATATCTTATAACAACCTTCTTGGGAAAATAGACAGTGTGCTCCTTGTCATTAATATTGAATGTTACTTTTCCTTGATTGCAATTGATGACAGCACCTGCAGTATTAAGAAAAGGTCTCCCAAGAATAATAGACATATTATCATCTTCAGGCATTTCAAGCACAACAAAATCAGTTAAGACCATGCAATTATGAGCAACTTGAACAGGAACAGCCTCACATATACCAATAGGAACAGTAGTTGACTTATCAGCCATTTGCAAAGATATATCAGTTGGTATCAAATTTTCTAGCTGGAGCCTCTTATAGAGAGAAAAAGGCATAACACTAACTCCAGCTCCCAAATCACATAAAGCAGTTCTAACATAATTATTCTTAATGGAGCAAGGAATAGTAGGTATACCTGGATCACCAAGTTTCTTTGGAACCATACCATTGAAGGAGTAATTAGCAATCAGGGTAGAAATCTCCTCATTAGGAATCTTCCTTTTATTAGAGACAATATCCTTCATATACTTTGAATAAGGAGGCAATTTAATAGCATCAGTCAAAGGAATTTGCAGAAATAAAGGCTTCACCCACTCACAAAACTTGTTGTAGTGTTCTTCCTCCTTTGACTTGTGTTTATTACCTGGAAAAGGCATATGTTTCTACACCCAAGGTTCTCTCTCTTTACCATGTTTATTAGCAATAAAATATTCCTTGGTGTACCTAGTGTTCTTAGTGTGCTTTTCAGGTTCTTCCTCAACTTCCTCCTTATCAGGAGACTCATCATTATTACCACTCTCAGTTTCAGCATCAGAGACAGATATACTATTAGGATCTACAACAGGTTCAAGTGGTTCCTCAACTTTCTTATGTTTCTTTTTCTTCCTCTTACGAGGACTACCACTATCCTCACCTTGTTGGGAATCCTGCTCTATTCTTTTAGGGTGTCCTTCAGGATATAAAGGATCTTGAGTAGCCGCACCACTCCTAGTTCTAATTCCATAAGCATGTTTATTTCCTGAAGCATTAACTAGCATATCCTTTTGTACTTTAGCAAGTTTATCAAGTTGGGTTTGAACCATTTTAAAGTGTTTACAAAGCATTTTAATGTCATTAGAAGTTCTTTCCACAATATCTTTCAACTCATGGATAGCTCTAGAGTTTTCCAATAAATGATTCTGAATTTGTTTATTAAAATTACCTTGTTTAACAATAAAAATGTCAAGTTCATCTAAGCATTGATCAGGAGGCTTACCATAAGGAATATCACCTTCATCAAAGTGTTGTAGAGAATGTACATCAATAGTAGATGAGTGGGGAATTGACTTACATAATTCTTCTATAGGAGGTAGATTCTTCACATCTTCAGCTCTAATACCTTTCTCCTTTAGACACTTTTTAGCTTCCTTCATCACTTCATCATTTAATGCAATAACTCACCTCTTATTTGTTGTTGGTGTTGGAACTGGTTCAGGAACAACTGGTTCAGGAGTAATAGGCTCAGGTGTATTCAGCTCACTTGAAGTCCAATCATCATAATTCTTGCTTATCTTGTTCATTAATTCTTTAGCATCTGTAGGAGTCCTTTTCCTGAAAACACAATCAGCAAAGCTATCTAGGCAGGTCCTAGAATCACCAGTTAGTCCATTATAATAAATATCAAGAAGCTCGTTCTGAGGTAATGGACATCCAGGGTATGCATGAATCAAGGAACAGAATCTTTTCCATGACTCCGGCAATTTCTCTTCTTCTTCCTGTTTAAAATCAAAAAGTTTCTGCAAAGCAGCATGTCTAGCACTGGGAGGAAAATATTTATGGAAGAAAGAAGCAATCAAGCAATCAGGGCTATCAATGGAACCAGGAGGTAATCTATTAAACCAAGCCCTAGCTTCTCCTTTTAGTGAAAAAGGGAAGATCTTAGCAACAAAGTACTTGCGCATTTTAAAATCATCAGAGAAGAAAGCACTCATAGTGGAAAGCTCATTCATATGAGCCACAACACTCACATTTTCAGTACCACAAAAAGGTTCTTTCTCAACAATATCTAAATAAGTTAAATCAAGAGAGAAATCATAATCTTTATCCTTAATATCTATGAGAGAGGTGGCAAACTTAGGATCATAGGATTTCTTGGGCATAATAGTACGTCTAGCAAGGAGAATCTTAATAGCACTAGCACCATGTGTGTTTCGGCACTCTTCAACAAATTCATCAGTGAGCTCAATGTAACCATCATTAATATCAAAACTCTCAGTAGATTCAGGTGAGCTAACAGGTGTAATAGTGTCTTCACTAGGAGTTTCGGTATTTCCTAGACTAGCCATAGTAGCATCTAGAAAACGACCTAATGAACCACTCGCATCAAGCATAGTAGAAATAACATCATGAGTATCAAAAGCAATTTCAGATTTAGCAGTAGTAGCAGTGTGTGTAACATGAGCATGTGGTGGTGGTGTGACAAGCTTACTTATAACATACGGTGAATCAAGAGCAACAGAGGTGTTTAGGACTGTGCCTCTTCTTGTTGTGGATGGTAAAATAGGGAACTTTCCATCACGAGACTTCCCCATGATGAAAGGAGTAGCAGTGAACAATAATAGATCCAAGTGAACTTACAAATAAAGCTATGCTCCCCGGAAACGACGCTAGAAAATAGTCTTGATGACCCACAAGTATAGGGGATCGCAACATTCTTCGCGGGTAGTATTATCCAATTTATTGATTCGACATAAGGGGAGCCAAAGAATACTTGCAAGCCTTAACAACTGAGTTTTCAGTTCAGCTGCACCTGGAAATAGTTCTTGCTCAGAGAAGTTAATCAGTAGCAACAGTTTTTAGTAGCAACAACAAAGCAACAACAACAACAGCAGCAACAGTGAAACAACAACAATAGTAATAGTAACGGTAACAGTGGGATTCGAGTGCGGTAGGCATATGGATAGATGGACGGGCGTTGCATGGATGAGTATAAACATGTAACTTCAAGAACTAGGGCATTGCAGATAAATAATAATAAGCATCCAAGTACTAAACAATCCTAGGCATGTGCTCCAAATATAGTCATACGTGCTCGCAATGAGAACTTGTGCAGCATCTTCTGTCCAGCCAGCCCGTGGCAGCGGGGCCTCTAGGGAACTACTGTCAATTAAGGTGCTCCTTTTAATAGAGCACCGGAGCAAAGCATTAACACTCCATGAACACATGTGATCCTCACACCACAACCATCCCCTCCGGTTGTCCCAATTATTGTCAGTTTGGGGCCTTTGGATCCGGACAATGATATGTGTACACAACTTGCATATAAGATCATAAATAATACTATCATAATGATTCAATAATAAGTTCAGATCTGAGATCATGGCACTCGGGCCCTAGTGACAAGCATTAAGCACAACAAGTTGCAACAAAGTCAAATAGCACTAATGGAGATACTAGGCACTATGCATTAACAATTCTTATTCGATTACAAGATAGAACTCATCCAATCCCTACCATCCCCAAGCCTACAGCGGGGGATTACTCACTCATGGATGAGGGAAACATCGGTGGTTGATGGAGATGCGTTAGTGATGACGATGATCCTCTCCAAATTCCCCGTTCCGGCAGGGTGCCAGATCGGAGTTTCTGGATCCGAATCTTGGTTTCTGGTGGCGGTGGCGGAGCGAAACTCTTTCTGGAAAACTATCGTCCCATCCCCCGGTTTTTAGGTCAGGAGGCAACTTATAGGCGCAGAGGGAGTCCAAGGAGCTTCCTGGGGTGGCCAGACCTCCCCCAGGCGCGGGGTTAGGTAGCCCACGCCTGGGGTGGGTCTGGGCCCCCATGCCTCCTCTCTGTCTCCCCTTCTGGCTCCGTGGATCTTCTGGTGAGAAATAGTTTTTGGCATATTTTCCGGAATTTTTCCTAATAGTTCATTTTCCGCACAAAAACAAGACACCAAGGTAATTCTGCTGAAAACAACGTCAGTCTGTGTTAGTTGTATCCAAATCACACAAGTTTAAAGAAGAAACAATAACAAAGTGTTCGAGAAAGTAGATACGTTTTAGACGTATCAATCACCACATATTCTAATACTTGAGAATGTGATTTAAAGTGGTTGGCCTTATTTATAAAGCTTAACACTATTATTTAATAATATTTGAGTGGCTAAAAATGACTTGAAAGCCATTCTTTAATTTTGGTTCAGGACTACTGTATGTAAGTATGTAGATTTTTACATATTTAGAAAGGACCTATCCGATGTGATTTTTGAGAGTTGGAATCAACTCAAAATCACTTATTAGAAAAATGCTTGAAGTGCTAAAAGCTATTGTCTTGTTATTTTTACCAAGGGTGATCCATAGTTTCAAACCATTTGAATCCAACGAGAGTTACTAGAGATTTTCATCTACTTTCAAACAAAATTGGATTCATTCAATTTGGTGAAGTGAATCTCTTTGAATTGATTTTAAAAGTTAACTACAGAATGGGATTTTCAAATAAAAGATAAAAGTAAGTTTGAACTAACGGGCTGTGCGCGAGAACGCTAATGGGCTGGCCCAACTACACAACGCGTGTGCAGCGGGCTGCTCTAGGGCTAGTCCAACCTGTTAGCGACTAACAACACGCGAAGCGGTATCAGCAAGTCTAGGCCTTACGTTAGAGCGCGATCAACGGCTAAGCATCGTCGTCTCCATTGTAGTGAACACGCGAGTCTGAACCCTAGCGCTACGGCGGGGGTCGTCGGGGGCTTACCAGGGCTCCAGCTAGGTGCGATGATGGGGGAAAACGAACGAGTCGACAATGGCAGTTCGAACGGTGTTCGCGGCATCTCCCGGGGCGGCTCCTAGCTTCAGCTCCTTCCTTGCTCTGCAGCGGCAAATTCTAGTGAAATTCCGGTGAAGTGGTGCTCATCTTGCTCCAGGGTTGGGTCAGAGAGGTTCCTGGGTGAGAGATGAGTGGAATGGTATGCGTTTCGGGGTCGAGGAGGGCTCTATTTATACTGCGGCGAAGGGGGCATGGCTCGGCCTCGCCGACGACACAGTTACACTAAGCTATATGCATGGCCATGGGCATAGGTCGATGCGGTGCTTCAGGGCGAACGTCATACACACAGTGGAACGAAGAGGCGCGGTCTAAATCGTCTTAGAACATCTGTGCTCTACAACTGTACCGGCGGCATTCGTCACGGCATACGGTGGTCAAACGATCATGTCTGGGAGCTTGCTAGAGTCATGGCAGACGTAGTGTGCGCGCGGGATTGCTCGGTGCTCTGGCACAGCAACCGGCATGGTTCGGTATTAAATGGGCATGACTTTGCTGGCGTCTCCTCAAGCTGTCTTTGGTCGGGGCGTGCACAGGCAGAGGCAGTAAGGTCAGGGCTACCTCCTAGACATCATGGGAGAGGGCAGCAAGGTCTGTGGCATCGTGTCCATATCGGGATGGCAAGGTGAGCTCGGGTACCATTTTGCACGGGTCAAACGACGAGTGATAGGAGCTCCATTGCACAGGCTAGTACTGGGTAAGTTAAGGGCACGACATGTGAGCTCGATGAGGTCACAATGGTGAGCAAAGAATTGATCAAAATAGTGAATAGTTGTTGAGTTTGTACTGTGATCACCAAGTGTTTGATCAAATGGCCGCAAGAACTAAACCATCACATTTTCCAGTAATTTTTGGTGGGTGTTCTGGTACTATTCTTGGTAGTCTCTAGGTGCAAGGGTTTGCTAAGTGGTGAAGGTTTGAGTGATTTTCCAAAAATGGCTATCTTGATACATAAGATAGATTCAAATTTGAATTGCCTCCCAGAAGAGTTTGAAAATGTTTCTGCAAAGTTGGAAAGCTCCATTAGGTTTAGTGTGACTAGGTCTAGAAAGGGGAGAAAAGAAATGGAAAAGTTTTTGTTTGAGATTAGTTGCTAGAGAGGCTCAAAGTGAGCTAATGGTTAACTTGGGCAGAAATGACCATTAGGTCTTAGGTTTTATATTTAAATTTTCTTTTGTTTTAATCTGGTTTGATAGTGACCTAGATGATATGGTTTTGATCTTTAAACCATTTCTCATCAAACATGGCATTGCAAGCATTCATACACATAGGCATTAAGATTTGAAATTAATTAATAAAAGCTTTTGTTAACCCTAATCTTGATTAATTAGGGAATGATCCTCATTAATATTTTTGGGGTGTTACATTGACGCGGGGCTCACCTGGCCGACATGGCGCTCGTCCAGGATGCGGAGCTCGCCCTTGATGTGGGGCTCACCTGGCCAACACGACGCTCGTCCAGGACGCGGCCGACGACATTGGAACTGCGACACGCGGAGGAAGGGAGCGTGGCGGTGGCTCCTCTCGTCGGCGACAACGCCGGAGCCCTAGCCAGACCTCATAGGTACCCGATTGCTTTTTTGTTTTATATTTAGGGATATGATTGCTTTTTTTATTTTTGTCTAGCACATCTCATCTTGTACAACCTACCAAACATGATCTCATCTGAACACATATCAGTTCATACGACCTACCAAACACAATGAATAAAATACAATTGTATGTAGTGGGCATAGTTGGACTCAGCTTGTATGAGCTGAGATAAGCCACCCGGGCTACCAAACACACCCTAAGTCGTTATAAGGGGTACGCAGGAGCTCCCGTTCTATACTCTCTTCCCTCCAAGTTCCATCTCTCCCCATTTAAAAAAAGGCATGCAAACATAGAAAAGACACAAACTACAAAAAGAAATAGAGACACGATATAGATGGCAACGATGGTTTGTGTTGGACTTTTCCTAATTATTTCGAAGTTGCGGTGATGGTGATGCTTCTTCCCATGGGTTGGCGAGGCGGCTCGGTGGCTACGAGGTCCAGCGAGCGCATGCGACATATACGATAGGAGCAATACCGTCTCAAGCCTAAATGCATGTACAATTTTAACAGAAGATTAACATCTTTTGCCTCCTTTTTCACATGATTACATGTTATTCATTTATTGTGCACGTATTTCACAAGATCAATTACGTAGAGCTGCTACGGAACTTCTCAAGCCTAGGAAAACATTCATTGAAAGCAAATTTTGTAATGAAACTAGGCCACTATAGAGAATTAGGAGGGAGTCACAATTATCACTTAAGTAAACATAAAAGAATTACTAGTCATGGCATATTAAGATAACATACATAATTAAGCATTTAGGGATAATTGAAATTATTGTGATAGTGAACACGTCTTAGAGTAGGCGAAGTGCCAAGTTATAAAAAGGAAAAAAAAGGCACATTTCACGGTCATAAACCTCACCGTCCAAACATGTGGAGCGCCTTTGACGGTCCGATATTCCGCCTTTTGCATTCACAACATCTTTGAAATATGATAAACATTATGTCGAAACCTTCACTATGTGTTACACCGTAGGTAGATCCATGCTGGGCAATTTGAAATAATAATAATTTATACTAGAATTTTACACTTCTTTGAAACTTACTTTAGCATGTTGCAATATTAACGAGTATAATTTCTGTTATTTATTTCACATATTTAACCATATAACAAAGTTAATAAGTATTATTTGTAGTATTATTACTTATATAGTTTTAATGTATATCATTGAAAAATAGTTGCCATTTGATATACTTAAATTGTACTTTCTACATTATTCTTTTCATAAATTAATTTTACACATTATGGTAGAGTTATGTAAAACTTATGGTGTAAAAAGTATCTAAATGGAGATTTCTATTACTCCCTTCATACCGGTTTATTGGGCTAACATGGAGTCTAAGAAATATGTTTGACTACAAATTTAACCAATGAAAAATGAATCATATGTCACAAAAATTATATCATTGAAAAGATCTTTTAAATATCAATCCAATGGTATAATTTTTATGACATAAAGCTAATGTTTTTTAATAAAATTTATGGTAAAACTTTTTTCTTGAACTCCGTATTAGCCCAATAAACCGGTATGGAGGTAGTATATGATTAGGTAAGTACCTTTTGGCCTGATTTTTTTACCCGGCCTTTCATGGTCAAATGTGTCTTCTGAGTTATAGTGGGTTTAGTACTAAGTTAACAAGTGGGCATACTTTATACTTGTATTAAAATGAAATTCATTAATAGTAATCACACACTAACAAAAAAATCATTGATTTTATACTTTTACACACATATGATTTGATACGCTCCTCTACAACGTGTTTGGTATCCTATGTAACCAAGTGCTCTTGCTGAGTTATTGAAATAAGAACTCATGCAAGGAACTAAAATGGTGAATTCTATTTAACACAGATTTTGGTACAACTATAGGACTTCTAAAATAACAAGACTAGTATCCTAATTGTACTCGTTCCCACTGATTGAATTCTTTGGTCATATGTATGTACCTAGTGCACACTATTGGTGTGTTTTGTAAGTTGAATCTACAATATATGTCTTCTTTAGATAATCGGTATTATACTTGATGCAATGGATAACACTGTATTTGTTACTTGTACAATTAGTATTGTGGCTCTCTTGTTGCCAGGACCCTCCGTAGTCACCCTAGTCGCATTGCCTATGGGCCTAACGCTGCCCATGATCCACCAAAGACAACTTTGGACGGACCTGAATGTTGCTTTGAACATGGCAATGAATTGTCAATAGGTACCATCAGCTCCCCATCTTCTTCTCCATTTTGACAACAGTCCATCCCTTCTTCTTCGCGGGCTTATTCTTCTCCATTTTTGGAACGGTATGAAAATATCTTACCGAGAAGACGGATTACCACATCTAGCTTCAAATTCATGCTAGTGAGCTCCTTCACCCCCCCTGATCAACGCATAAACGTCAAACCTCATTTCAAAAAGGTCCCTTATCTTATCCTGGAAAACTAGGTCTTCCTTATAGTATCATTAGGAATTTAGTTCCAATGGTCTCCTTTTTTTCCCTCCAGGAGGCATTCAAGTGTTGGCTACAGGTCTGCGAACACCTTTAGAAACTTCTTCTAGTTAGGACTTTGCAAAAAATACATAAGAAGTGGCAACAAGACATTCAAATGATGCTTGTTTTGAATCGTATTCAAGCGATGCTTGAGGTGGTGGCAAAAAACATCTCAATCTGAAAAAACACGTAATAGAAAATTACATTTTCACAAGGGTGTCGCAAGGAAAGCTTCCGTTGCTGCTTGATACATGGAACCAATTCTAATTGTCGTGTCCCAGTAGGGTCTTCTTCGCGGCATGGTGATTCTGGAGTTGATAGTTCGCGGTTGAAACAAACATGACAAATGGGGGGAGATCGTGACATCAGTGCCTTATGCCCTGAATGCAAAAACAACGCCCCACCAGCTAGGTATCGGGGCATAACCGAATCACCCTATGGAGAAACAGGAGCACCATACGATCTAGTAGAACCACATCGTGCACCTCATCACACACTCCAGAAGTTGTTGTCGCCGCTGAACCGTCGACCAATCTTTAGGGAAACAATTCGCATAATGCCTACTAGGTCTGTCGTCGATGACACCACAATACCATACAACGCCCCACCCAGTGTGAGTCCATCAAGTCATGTGATTCGCCGAGACCCGGCTTCACCATACCGTCAAGACCTAGCGTCGTCGATGCGATACCGCTCATCTCGTACCTCCTCTATCCATAAATTGCTCCAAAACATTGACCTCGAGAGGGAGAGCAACACCGATAGCACCGCCATCGTCCGATCCGGGAGTCCCAGATCTACAGGTTCCCCTGGAGCAACCCGAGCGAGTACACGACGACTACAACGACGATGCCTTTAACAAGGTAATGTCAACACCGCCATTGTCTACTAGAAGCTTGGTTTTCGCTGCTAGTCATAGTCTCCCAAAACCGCCGTTTTTGCCACCATCCACCGCCGATGCTCGATGTGGAATCCCAAGATCCTCCACAACTAGCCACCATCTGTTCGACCACCTCCCATAGGAGGAGATCATCACCGCCATGTCTGGGACGCCGCCTCATTGCCCTCGTGTCGTGGGCTAGCAGCACGACCAAGTGCGCCCGTGACATCAAGTTTGAATGCATAAATAACAATCTTGCTAAGTGATCTAACAGTTGTGTGCGAGAAATAAAAAATTTGTCGATTGTTCAGCCAGACGACAAGATTAGAGTGATGATTACGAGCTTACAAAGAGGATAATGATTTCAATGGAATAATACTACTGCCTCAAATTCAAATTAATGGATGTATTTAGATATGTTTTAGTGCTAGATACATCTGGAGTGAGCGCTATTTGTCATACACCAATTAGATGCCAAGACTAGAGGGTTAGGACAAGGCCAAAGCATCGGTTGGTTGGAGTGGGGAAGTACTCTCTAATCCGTATTACATGTCATTGGATTATATTAGATGTAACTAACATTAAAATATGTATGTATACATCCATTTGCGTGACAAGTAATATAGATTGGAGGGAGTAACAAATATTAACAAAGATGATGGAAGGCATGTCACATGTGGTCAAAACACTTAGACATCCGTGTTAAGTTCATAAGTTTTAGAGGATGGTCTAATCCGCATACCTCTTGAGGTTCTACATTAGATTGAGCTCATAAGAACTTGAAACCCAATAGTATAACTAGTAGGAAAATAAAAGTATCTCTATGTTTTTTTTATAGAGAAGAAATGCCTTTTTCTTTGAGCACAGAAAGCCTTTGTGCGACCCTTAGAAAATCCTACCCTGTCCAAAAGCTAACGAGAAGAAAAATGATTCCCTTCCCCCGAACGATGATCGTCCGAGTTAGGATATCACGTATGTCGCCCTCTTGTGGGACCCACCCCGATAAAAGCTTCCTTATCTCTTTCATGGACGGGACCAAATCGCGAGGGTGCTCGGCCTCGCCTCGCCAGCGACCCACCCCGACACCTCACCGGCAGCAACTACCGTCGTCCCCCACCGGCCTCGCCTCCCCTCCCTCCTTCCCTCGGCCTCGCGTCGCCGCCCATCGCCAGCGACCACGGACGTCGTTCGTGGCGCCAGCGGCCATCGCCGTCGCTGCCTCCTCTTCCTTTGTACGCGCGCCGCTGTCGTCGCCTGCTGGCCGGAGCAACCCCCTCCCCCAGCGTGCGCTCTGCTCCTCTCTGGCGATGAGCCTTCGGCCGCTCCTCTACTTCCATGGCCTAGGGTTCCTTCATAGGTGGCCGCTGCTGCAATGAACAATGGTGCCGCTCCCTACCACATTGGCAATTTTTGTTGCCTGCGGTGGTCAAATTTGCTACATACAGTTGTCGTCGTTGCTAGATATGACAGACTATTTTGCTACATAACATGTGTTTTGCGACAATGTGTCCAACGAATTCAGTTTTTGCTACATTTTTTGTTAGTTTTTTGCTACATTTGTTTTTTGATTTTGCTACAATATCGTAATTTTTTGCTACGTGACATCCTGGTGAGGTCTCCGACGAGATGTCTAGAAAAGTCTCCGACGATATCTTCAGCGAAGTAGGTTTTTTGCTATATTAGAAGAACTTTATCGCTACAACCGTCTTGTGCTTTTGCTACAACAGTATCAACTTTTTGCTACAAGGTCTCCGGTGAGAGTCACCAGCGAGTTTTTCCAACAATGTCTCTAGCGAAGTTGATTTTGCTATATTAGCATAATTTTTTTGCTGCATTGTCTCCAGCAAGACGTTCTATTCTGGAATGAACTGTTTTTTTCTTCGGAAGCAAAAGCAAAAATATATGTAGCAAAAGGAGGTATTTTGCAGCAAATATGGGATTTTGGACGATTTTGAATCACGTGGCAGCACTAACAACAGAACGATAGGAGCCTTTCCATCATCCAGAAACGCCTGGCACTTGCCTAACGAAAAGAGTTAAATCCACCGGTAGTCACCGAACTTGCTTAGCAAAATCAGTTCGGTCATTGTACATCAGAAATACAATTTTACGGTCACTGAATACGAGTTAGAGGTTCATCTCGGTCACCGGTGCTGGTACAACGTTGTATTTGTTGATATGGCGAGCTACATGACCCACTGTCAGGGCCTCTAGTTATGTTTCATTTAGCAGAAACGCCCATAGATATTGAACTTCAATCACGCAAAGGTCCTCCTTAATTCCCCACAATAATAATAAAACAATAAAAGGAAAAATAAATCGCCAAGTTGTCTGCTCCAGAACAGGAAGAGGCCGATGGTGTCACGCTCGACGTCGCCGGAGCACGGCGGTAGCCAGCGCCACCCGGTTAGCCAATCTGGCAGTGTGCTCCTCCATCCCCTTCCGCGTCAACTCCACCCCCTCTCCAACCCGCCGTGTCCCGGTGATGGCTCAACGCAATAGCTCCAACCAATTCTTCCAAGACGAAGCCAAGGCAGGCGGACGAGCGCCAGCCGAGCAGGAGGAACAATTTTCTGGTGCACTTCGCCTGGCCGGGCCTATGGGCACAGACACGGATGCAGGGGTAGGGACGTGCGACGCCGCAGGAATAGAGGCAGGGGCAGGCTCCACGGTCCGCCTCGCATCGGCGGTCGTGGCTTGTACAACCTCAATAGCACCACCACTACCTCCATCAGAGAGGCTGCCGCGACGAGCACGAGGTGAGGCGCCGCACGAGCACGGTTGAACTCCCGTCGGCGCCCGAGCTCCCTTCCTCCATGGCCGCAGGCCCCACAAGACAATGTCTTGGCGGCTCCGCTCGCCTAGGTAAGTGGAGAGGCGTCCATGAGGCGATTCTGGTATGAAGGCCGTGGAGGTGATGGTCGGAGGAATCACGATGGCGGAGGTGGGCTTGATGACCGTGAGGCGGTGGCGGAGGAATCACGGTGGGCGGTCGTGAGGATGTCTAGTCTGAAAGGGCGATGAGTCTGCCGGGTGGGGGCCACATCGATTAGACTTGTTGTGCCAGCGGCAATGCCAAGAAGCTTCGCCATGTGGCGGAGGGATCGGTGGAGGCGGAAGGGAGATGGCAACCTTATCTCTTTGCAGTTTTTCAATTTAACCCTGTTGATCTTTAGTATCTAAAAATAGTTCCTATAGACGGTTAGTGCCTGGTAGCAGGGGTTCATCGCAGTGCCACTTTAGTAAATACAAACGCTGTACCAACACCAGTGACCACAGATGAACGCCTAACTCGTATTCAGTTACCGTAAAATTGTATTTTTAATGTACAATGATCAAACTGATTTTGCTAAGCAAATTCAATGACTATTGATAGATTTTACTCTAACGAAAAAGACCCGTCATCTTTCATCGTCCAAGGGACACCTAGCACCTGCCTAACGAGAAAGGCCCATCCCGTCTGACGGTGTTCCCAATCATCAAAAGAAAACAACGAGCGGCCCAACTCAAAGCCCGACACAACGCCTCCACCTAATCGAACGTCTCGACACGACAGTCACTTCACAAGTTCACAGACACAGGCAAGTGAGGCGGCGAGCTCCCCCAGAAACCTCGGCACCATCTCGAGCAGAGCACAAGCTTGGAAGATCTCCGATGGCAGCCCCCGCCCCCCAAGCCGGCGCCGCGCTCGCGCGCCTCTCTATCCGCCCTGCCCCGACCTCCCTACCACAGCAAGGTACGCTTCCGTCCACTCTCGGCCAGCTCGAGCCCCGCGGAAAATGCCACGAGCGCTAAAACCCTAGCTCTGCTGAAGGTTTTGGCCGCGCCGGAGCCTCGCTGGCCCTGCGGGCGACCAAGGACTCGGACGGTTTCAAGGCTCTGGTCTCCGAGAAGCCTGAGTGGCCGGCGCCGGCGAAGCGGGACGGATTGGATGGCTTCGGCCGGGAGGTGAGTAATGGGGAGGAAGACGGGCAGGTGCAGGGCGAACCGGCTCCGTGGAGCGTTCTCAACCAGATTGGTGTCGAGGTGAGCGCGTGCACCGGCCTGCTTGTTGTATTGCAGATTTGAAACGAATGATTTATGTGCAAGGATTCTGTTGGTTTCGATGTTGAGATGAGCTAAGTGACTCAATTCTCAATGTGTTTGTTCAGAATATAGATTGGGTCAGCTTGCTTCAATATTCAGATGAGTGCTAATCTATAGCTGATATGCCCACACTTAGAAGCAAGCAAGTCGCCATGGCCATGTTTTGGTTATGGGGATGAATTGCTGGAGTTTGGTAATCTAATTATTGAACCTGGAAAAGGTAATTGTAGTTAATTATGCTCCATCAACATATTTTCTGGAGCACAATTACCTGGAATTTGGAACAAGTAAGACCGATAGTATGAGGCGATCACTCATGCTCCTGTGCTTAGACGGAAGTGGAGTGATATTGAACCATTGGATGGAGATACAGTGGTCTGAGTTGGTGACTAGAATTTAACAGAGCTTCAGTCATTGTGCACCAGGAGGTCCCTTAGGTTATACGCATTGGTACACCATATGGGACCAGCTTCTCTTCCTAAAGTGGGTGCTTAGAGAGTGATTGATTGACAATGGGTGTCAGTTCACTTTCTCCTCCTTCTCCATACATGTGGGATCATCACAAAATTTTACTATTTTTTAGCAAGGACTATATACACACCGAGAGACCCCAGTAGCCGTCTCCATCTTCCGAAATTCAAATCATCCCATGTTTGCTGCTCTCTCATGAGCAATGCCTAATTCTTCCCAATGCGAAGCTCAGCTTAGAGCTGAGACGAACGAAGCCAAGGGCATGTCATGGAATGCGTCAGCAGTGGTTCAACATGTTGAGATAATCTTATATGTTGATCTGTAGAAATGCACTGGCATTTGGCTAGCACTAATAAGTAGCAGTTTGATGTTCTGCTGTATACAGTGGTCGGTTCCAAAAGAGTTGTTCCCAATACATCTAGTACCGATATCTGTCCTCTTGAAGTAGTTCGTGCCAATGTTACAACTGAGTTCCTTGTGCATTATTTTTTCATAGAAGCAACTATGCATGTAACCAAAGAAACACTCTTTGTCATATTAATAGGCTGCAAAATGGATAGAGCTATGTTGCTTCTTATTTTTAGATGGTTGATACATGTCTCAACCTTATCTGATCCATGATTGTGAAACTTTGATTACGCTTGAATAATGCAATAAAAGGGCTGTGTGCATCAGATGATGCAGAGGCCGGGGTCATGCTCCCCATTTCGAAAAAAAAAATCTCTAAATGAAAACACTTAATGAGAGACTGTAAATAATTTGAAGATTCTTTTACAAAAGAAAAATGATCTAACATCAACTTATATTCTGGATTCTGAACCTCTAGTAATTTAATTACAACAGTTTGGCTTTGTAGTTACATTCGCTACTTTCTGGATCTTACAAAAGGAAATGTTCTATTCTTTTCAGTTTATACTGACTGCAGTTTTGACAAATGAGATGCAGTGATTGTTCAAATTTTGCATAGCAGGAATGTTTTACATTCACTAGGGCCAATATTGTTTTTGGAAGTTCCTTATCTCCTTAAATCTCATCTAAGGTTGCTCTTGCTACCACAAATGCTGTTGTTTCCTATGCAAGCTTCTTAAGAGTGCGGTCTGCCCACTGATTACAGTAATGCATATTTTAATGCCCTAACTCGGTGAATTATTTTTATGTAGTTGGATTCTGACAGTTCATATACTGCTCTAGTCTATGGTTCCTCCGCCCTTGTTGCTATTTGGATATCATCAATAGTAGTTTCTGCAATTGATTCAGTTCCAGTGGTATGTATCTCTATCAATTTGTCCCACTCTTCTTCATTTCTTCCCTTGTCCCAATATATGCACTGGAGAATGGATATTTAAGTTCACTTCTGCATGACATACTTTGTAACGAAATCACTTGGATTATTTCATAATTTTTTCGAAATGGCGGGTAGTAGAAAACTTTGTAATTCTACCACATTTTTTGACCTTAGTGAAATAGTTACCTGGTCACACTCAACACCCTTACTAGCTCTAAAAATATCCCTTTGTTCAATAAGTTTAGAAATATTGTAGGAAATGTATGGAAATCCATCAATCTCACAATAATACATGTCTGCACGAGCAGGTTCCTCAGGTGATGGAAGTTGTTGGCCTTGGCTTCACTGTCTGGTTCACCTCGCGATATCTAATATTTAAGGTGATTATTTATAATCTCTCCGTCCCAAAATACTAAAACACGTCTAGATACATGCGAATCTAGATAAATCCACTTGGGACGGAGGGAGTACTTCTTTTGAAGTGTAAACTTTTTTTTTTTTGATAAAGGGCGCTCTAAAGTGTAAACTTTTGAATACGGCTCTCAGCTGCTGATATTTCTACTGTTTGTAATGCAGGAGAACAGGGACGAGTTGATCACCAGAATTGGCTCCATTAAGAAGCAGGTACTTGGGTCTCATGAATGAGAAAAATCTCAGCGATGCGTTGACCAAGTGGTTCTAGTGAAAAATGTTGCGCTGAAACACCGATGGTGATTGTGAAGAGATAAACTGTACTAGTGCTGTTTTCCTTTGTCGACAAAAAATGGTCTGAATAATTAGTATTTTGCCTGAAGCTTTCCTTCAGGCTCTTTCTTTAGGAACTTTCCTTTCCTTCAGATGTGCCATAGAATGATTGCACCTTTCTGTTACTTCCGCTGAAATTAATGGTAGCGGCTGCGCATGCTGTGTTGCCCAGTTCTTTGCCTGGCTTGCCACCTGTTGGGGGCGGCTATTGTTATCCCAAAGTCATATGCCATCAGGTGGCTGCGTGCAAGTCTCTGTCAAAGAGACAATTGCAAACAAAGCGTATACTCATTACTCTGAACCGACTTGTTTTATGTGGCGTAGGTTGGTTGGTGTTTTCTGTTTTGTACTGAAGCCAGGCTGGTTGGTGCCGGAAAATGAGAATTGCCGCCTTCACCAACCAGTTAGGTTCTCCTCAACTTCTTGTTTGAGGAAATTATTTTCTTATTTCTGCTTGAGAAATTATTTTCTTGTATCTTTCTTCTTCTACATATACGCATACGAAAATCTACTCAATTCTTCTCACAGGGAGATTTCCTTTTCTTGCCCTTGCTGACAGAAATGTGCACTGCAAATTTTGGTTTCCTGGTTTTAGCTATGACATGTGCCCATTATAACGATTTCATGGGACTTTTGAGGATGTAGAAAGGTATGCTCAGCTGATGCTGAGCAGCCAGAAAGACTGCTGAGAGTCAAGCATTTGGAGTACCGAAGCGATTAGTTGCCCTTTAGCTCATCAGAGCAGGAAGGAGGCAGTCGCTTTCCTAAAAGGCTAAAAAACTAAGCGTTCAGTTGGCCTTTTTTTAGCCTATATCGCAGTCGGAAGGAGGCAATCGCTTTCGTAGACGGCCATTAGGGTTGAGAACGAGGCGGTAATCGATTGGGGTTTTTGCCCCGTGTCCTGTGGCGGCGAGACGGCCATTAGAGATGCGACCGGGCAGGAAGGCAGCAAGAGATTCGTCCTGATTAATCTATTGACAGAAGGGTAAGGACAGTGATGAGAAATAACTCTGTATGCACTTTTGAGTATACAAAAAGAAGACATAAGCATATGCTTTTTTTTACGTACTTTGCACATTTTTGAATTGTTTGTCAAAATGCTTCCGTTTATTTCAACCAAAAGCAACAGCTGCCGATGTTATGTTTTTGGCATTGCGATCGACAGATTTTAGAGTAGTATTCCTTCCGTTTCAAAATATAAGATATTTTAGATTTATAAAAGAAAATGTATCTATATTTTTAGTGTTTAGATTCACTTTAAACCTGAGTGAACCTACGTACTAAAAAAGTCTAGATACATTTGCTTCATAAAGCTAAAATATTTTATATTTTCGGAGTGCATTTAAACACTAAAAAAAGTCTAGATATATTTGTTTCACAGTAAAACATCTTATATTTTAAAACGCAGGGAGTACATTATAAAGTCTAAGTGAAGCATGGTTCAGTCACAAACTAAACCTCCGATCAACAACCGTAGTCTCTCTTCATGATTCATCAGTTTAGGAAAATTTGTGCACACGCAACCCAAGTGCGATCAAGATCATGATCCGAGGCTCAAAAACCAAAATAGTAGTAACTCTGATCCATATTAGTAGTTGTCATTGATTTAGTACGATCTGAGCTAGGGTGTCAGGTGGGATCCCGCCTAAATCTCACTTCTAGTTTATTTTTTAAAATCTAGTACTCCCTCCGATCCATATTACTTGTCGTTGAAACGGATGTATCTAACACTAAAACATGTTTAGATACATCCATTTCAGCGACAAATAATATGGATTAGAGGGAGTATAAATTTTTGCTCAAAATTTACACAAGAATTTGGCAATGAACTAAAAATGAGATTTAGATGGGATCCCACTTGACACCCTAATCTGAGCGCATTTTTACAACGGTCACCGTGTTTTTTCCAAACAGCAGCGAAGCTGAACCACACGCTGTGAATTGCCTTTCTCCGTGTGCTCCGCCTTGCGTCGCCATCCAGAGGGGGCATATGAACCAACCAATTTCCAGAAACCAATGAAATTTCCGTTTTGAACATACGGACGTAAAAACACGCACGCAGATATCGCCACGCACGCGTTCGTCGCTTTAGTTCTGTCGCATTTTTTTTGTCCTGACCCGTGCTCCTCCTCCTGGCCGTCTCCTCTCACGGAAAGATCCTCCGGCCGAGCCAAACCTACCATCGCCGTCCGTCTCCGCCGTTCAGATCTTCCCGCCCCGGCCGGCGACAGACGTGCGACCGCCTCCCCGCCGTCGCTCGCACGTGCCGCCGCGAGCGCAGGACAGGAACGGCCGCGTCCACCCGCTAGGACGCTGAGCTGTGGGGCCGTTGGTACGTCCGTCCAGGGCCAGCCGTGCTGACGTGTCTCCCGTCGTCGTGTCTTCGTCTTCCCCAAAATAAAAGCCTGGCCCAGCGAGGCCACCACCAACTCCTCGTGGACTCCTCCCCTCGCTCTCACCCTCAATCTCTCTCTCCGGAGTTGGATGCGCGTGACCCCGTGAGTAGGGAACCGCCGCCGCCGCAAGCCCACCGCGACCTGCCGCGACTCGGGCGGCGATGGCGTCCATCTCCGGCGCGGCCGCGCCGCCCTCCTCCGGCTCCGCGTGCCGCCTCCGCCTCCGGAGGCAGCTCCTCATGCGCCCCTCCCACCTCCGCCTCCGCGCGCCCCATTCCATCGCGGACCTCTCCCGCTCCTCCTCCTCCTCCGGCTCCCCCCACGCCCCGGCCCCGCCGCTCGCGTCCAAGCAGCAGCCGGCCGCCGCCGCCGTCGAGAAGGACCCGATCAAGCTCTGGGACCGCTACGTCGAGTGGCTCTACCAGCACAAGGAGCTGGGCCTCTTCGTCGACGTCAGCCGGATGGGGTTCACCGACGACTTCCTCCACCGGATGGAGCCGCTCCTGCAGCGGGCCTTCGTCGCCATGGGGGAACTCGAGAAGGGCGCCATCGCCAACCCCGACGAAGGCCGCATGGTCGGACACTACTGGCTCCGCGACCCCGGCCTCGCCCCCAATTCATTCCTCCGCACCAAGATCGAGAAGACCGTCGACCACATCCTCGCATTCTCACAGGACATCGTCTCGGGCAAGGTCAGCTGATCTTGTTCTATTTTCCCCTTCAGTAAAAATAATTTGATTGTGCAGGTTTTTGTTGTACATTTCTATTGCTGGACATGCCATCACCAGGAAGGTTAGAGCAATATGTAACCATGCTCCGTCATAGTAATACACACACCCACACGGTTTGGTGATTGGTATGAATGGATGCTAGGGAATGTGCATTGTACAAAGATATATGCTGATTATGTTTAGCCTATTCAGGCCTTTCCTATCTTCATTTTAATCATTACAACCTCTGGCATAGTAATACAAACACACATACACGGTTTGGTCGCTGACATGAATGGATGCTAGGGAATGCGCATTGTACAAAGATAGATGATGGTTATGTTTTCAGGCTTTTCCTATTCATTTTAACCATTACAACCTCTTATAAGCCAGTTTTCCTATAAAAATGCAGATTAAGCCTCCGTCATCTCAGGCTGGCCGTTTTACTCAAATACTCTCTATAGGCATTGGAGGATCATCTTTGGGGCCTCAGTTTGTTTCTGAGGCACTTGCACCTGATAACCCCCCACTGAAGGTATTGTCCCAAGTTGTCTAATCTGTGCAATGTGGTTTAATTGCATCTGTCCATTCCGTGGATCTAGGTGTCTATCATGCAAGTATAATAAGATTTACCCTTATTATTCTGCTTGATATCAGATACGATTTATTGACAACACCGATCCTGCTGGAATCGATCATCAAATTGCTCAACTTGGGGCAGAACTTGAATCTACTCTTGTAATTGTAATCTCAAAGGTATATACAGTTCCCATGTTCCCCTATTATGCTTCTCCTTTCCCACATGCTACTAGATACGTGTTCATACATGTTTGTTTTATGTACAGAGTGGCGGTACACCTGAAACCCGGAATGGTCTACTAGAAGTGCAAAAGGCCTTCAGAGATGCTGGACTGGAATTCTCGAAACAGGTTTTGACCTCAGGTTCTTTTTTTTTCTTGCATGTTATTTGTATGTTGAAATGGAAAATGTTGTATATTTGGATAATATGTAGCTAAAACCAGTGGGTGTTACTCTGTACTCTTAATTTATTGTAGATACTGATGTAATCGTATGAGGGAGACTTGTCTCATGTTTCATCTACAAACAGTGAGATAATTTTTATGAACTGACTTGGATCTAGTTGTGCTGCACTTGTAGTATTTTAGGTGTACCCTGTAACTACTGTCCGTGGATTGTGCATCAATACAAAGTTTTTATGTTCATTGTCATTGCTCGGTAACAAAACATTTGTCTTGATGATCCAGTTACTGTTTCACAAAAATGTTGTGGGCAATCAATTTTTGTCTTAAAAGAACTCTATGATTGTCTTACGGGCAGCTTCCACACCGATTTAGAACAAGTTCACTATGTGATGATAAAAACTATTTTGCAGGGTGTTGCAATTACTCAAGAAAATTCTTTATTAGATAACACTGCCAGAATAGAGGGATGGTTAGATCGTTTTCCTATGTTTGACTGGGTTGGTGGAAGAACATCAGAATTGTCAGCTGTGGGATTACTTCCAGCTGCGTTACAGGTCAGGGCCTTCCATTTTCTGTGGTTATAAGAGGACTTCTAGGAACTTACAGATTAACATGAGAGTGGGTTGCCACTTACCAGGGTATCGATGTCAAGGAAATGCTTATTGGTGCGGCGCTAATGGATGAAGAGACCAGGAACACTGTGGTATGATATTTTAGATGTATAGGTTATCTAGTCTGGTAATATGATTTGACTATGAAGAATGTCCCAAATGTGTTTTGCACTTATCCAGGTTAAGGAAAATCCAGCAGCATTACTTGCATTATCTTGGTATTGGGCTACAGATGGAATAGGCAATAAGGTTTGCAGCTTTGTTGGTGAAAACTTCTGTCGAGGTTTCTGATATAAGTATTTTGCTTACCAGTCACTTTACTCCTCTTCCAGGATATGGTTGTACTTCCATACAAGGACAGTCTGCTACTTTTGAGTAGATATCTGCAACAACTTGTCATGGAATCTCTTGGGAAAGAATTTGACCTTGATGGCAATCGGGTATATATTTTGCTTCTCTACTCCCAGTTCCTGATGTTCTGTAACTACACTAGCTGCCAAATTTTGTGTTCAGTAGTGTGCTTTGTTAAGTGTAGAAAATTTTAATGGCAGGTTAATCAAGGGCTAACTGTGTATGGTAACAAAGGAAGCACAGACCAGCATGCGTAAGTTCACACTTAATTTTCTGCCGTACTTACTGTGGTTAAGGTGCATCTCTTAATGAATTATTCGTGGTTGCAGCTACATTCAACAGCTGAGAGACGGCGTGCACAACTTCTTTGTTACTTTCATCGAGGTTTTGCGTGACAGGCCTCCCGGTCATGATTGGGAGCTCGAACCTGGTGTTACATGTGGCGATTACTTGTTTGGAATGTTGCAGGTTTGTCTTCAGAAATTTTAAGAGATAGACTCATGTTAATTTGTGTACCAGTATGATGATTAGTGACAGCGGAAACCGCATACTTGCAGGGTACACGTGCTGCTCTTTATTCTAATGACCGGGAGTCAATCTCCGTTACTGTGCAAGAAGTAACTCCCAGAGCTGTTGGAGCACTGGTGGCACTCTATGAACGTGCAGTTGGGATTTATGCTTCTCTAGTTAACATCAATGCCTATCATCAACCTGGTACTCTCCTCAAGATGCACTACTTTGCTCAGGCTCCTTAACTTACTATTGCTATCCTTATGATCGTATATGCTATATGCACTATACAGGTGTTGAGGCAGGAAAAAAGGCAGCGGGAGACGTATTGGCACTTCAGAAGAGGGTGCTAACTGTTCTGAATGAAGCCAGGCATGAAATCTCTTATTAACCCCTAGTTGATTTATCCAATGAATGTTCTCTTTGGATGTACTTAGATGCCGGTTGGTTATATATATTTTTGCTTGTTCTCTTTCAGCTGCAAAGACCCTCCTGAACCATTGACTCTGGAACAAATCGCAGATCAATGTCATTGCCCTGAAGATGTAATCTTCTCCTTTGCCCTAACACGCTTTCTGTTTTTACCATGTTTTGTTTCTCATTTCTTAACTCGTGCATTATGCTTTGAATCAGATTGAGATGATATACAAAATTATTCAGCACATGGCTGCAAATGATAGAGCGCTTATAGCAGAAGGCAGCTGCGGTTCACCTCGAAGCGTCAAGGTTTATCTTGGAGAATGCAATGTAGACGACCTATGATTGGCGTCTAGATCTTCAGGTTTAGATCTGGTGTAAAATTGGGTGGTCTCCTGAAATAAAAGGAACAGCACTAATGGCCTGGGCCATACATGTTCCAGATGTGCCATTCGTTTCTCATTCAGTTGGGATGGCGCAGTTGCAGTTACCTTGTACTTTAGGGTACAGATTTTTCTTTTTCATGTTCCACCAAGTTACAAAAACAAAGGAAGGATATCCTGCATATGTTACTTCATTTGAACTTACTATCTCTGTCATCAAAGTATTTTGTTTAACCTCCATTCAGATTCAGTTGTTTGCAATCGGTTGACTTTTAGGTTATTCTGACGTTGAGGTAAAATATTCAGACGAGTTCATTCCTGCATCGACAGCAAGTTATTGAAATGAATGTCATATATACATTTTTGGTGTACAAATTCTGAGCCTAACTGTTGCTTCACACAGCCAAATGAATGGCCTATTTACATTCCAACACCAATGTAATTTATTCAAATGGGCTTTCAAGCCTCCCGCAAACTTTGAATGCTAAATCTCAATTCTTCAAGCATCCCAATGGACCTAAATGCTATACCTCAATCCTCCAATCAACAGTATTACTACTCAAAGATTTCCAACCATTGTGGTGACCCTTTACCTAAATGACTAGATGCACACTATAACAACAGTGACTGCCACCGATCATTCACAGTAACTTGGATACCACACGCCAGGACATCCGAACGGCTGTACTTGCTACCTTAAGAATAGCTTGATTATTGTAGATCCTGTAACCATGAAAAAAATCTGAATTAGAGTCCAGATTACACAGGATATGTATTGTGTATGTGTGCAAGCACTTACAAAAAGAAACAATGCAGGCAGTATAATTATTATCTAGATGCAATTTCTAAGAGCAGGGTATGGCAATCCCTCATCTGCTGATGGATGCCCCAAATCATGGCAATTTTACTAGTCAGGATAAGTCTAGATTTCGAAGCAGAGCATAAGCTCTCTTCACGAGCATTTCGAAGCTTGCAACAATACTCTTGTAGTTCACCACTCCCTCCGTTTGGAAATATAAGATGTTTTAGGTTTGTGAAACAAATGTATCTAGACACCTTTTAGTGTGTAGGTTCAGAACCTAATGGTTGGCACTGCTTTTGACTGTGCTTATGTGGTTTGCGTAACAAAGTTAGCTGCTGAGGGTTGGAATAAAAAAGTAATTTGCAATATTTCAGGGAACTCAAGTTTAGTAAAAAGCTATAATGGTTGGGTCAACATTTATTGAAATTTCATGTCCAAGGTTACTGAAATAACTTACCCAACAGCTGTGGCACCCCATGAAGCTACATTATACATGACTTTGGTCCCGTCCCATGCCTTTCGAAGTTTGCCTTTTCGCTTCTCGGCTGAAAATGTCTTCTTAAGGGCTGGCAGAAGAATGGCGAGGAAGTTCAGCATCAAAACGTTTAATTAAAAATGATTTAAGTAATCATTCTCATGAACAAATAAATAAGAGAGCGAACCCTTTTGAAGTCGATCAGGAGACAATTCCTGTAGAACATGAAATTGACATGGATCAGATATGTGAATGACCTCATACATGGAGACACGACACAACATGATATTATTATAAAAGGGTTAATTGGATAAACGCCACTGCAATTTTCAGATATTTGAGAAACACCACCGCAACTTTCGACTTTTGAAAAATGCCACTACAACTCTCTATACACTTCATATATGCCATTACGTCCATTTAAACACACGTACTGGTCCATATACACTTGTATTTCCAGACATATATACGTATACAAGTGGGATCCACTAGAATCGGGCTTAGCTAGATTGTCCTGGCCAATCCATACAGCAGACCGTTGATGTTTTTATGCATGTTGGATGTTTTAATTTTATTTTGTGAGATGATACATTGTGAGACGTTAATTTTAACCTGGAGCTATGTATGTGTTGTCTATTTGAACCTGGAGCAATGTATGTATGTGATGATTGATGACCATTTGACCGTATGTGAACCTGGAGCTATGTATGCCCGTGCTTCCTATTTGAACCAGGACCTATGTATGCATGTGATGGCCATTTGAACCGTAAGTTAATATGGAGCTGTGTATGCATGAGATGACCATTTGAACCCAGAGCTCTATGTACTGACTATTTTCTGTACGTATGCAATACATTTGAACCAAGTGCTACATTGGATTGTCTTTGAACGGATGTCTCCTAAATGTTATCCCAATGTAGCCACAATTCATGCTTTTTTGGTCGTTTCAGGCCACGTCAGACTGATTTAGGTCGAGTCAGACCATCTACATATGATTTAAAATATGAAATACGAGTATAAATGGACCAGTATGTGTGTTTAAGTGGAGTAATGGCATATTTATAATAAGCAGAGAATTGTAATGGCATTTCTCGGAAGTCGAAAGTTGTAGTGGTATTTCTCAAATAGGTGGAAATTGGAATGGCATCTATCTAATTAACTTATAAAAAAGAGCAGCACAACTATATCAAGCTTGAAATATGGTGGCACTGGCATCTCTTATAAAGAGATACTCCCTCCGTTTAGAAATATAAGATGTTTTAGATTTGTGAAGAAGATGTATCTAGACATATTTTAGTGTATAGGTTCAAATGAATCTAGACACTGAAAGATGTCTAGATACATCTCATTCACAAACCTAAAACATCTTATATTTCCAAACGGAGGGAGTACATGACATGGAAAGGAATCAATATTCCTCAAATATGTGATAAAATTACAGATTGGAGTGAAAATAGCAAGACGTTCCTACCTTGGTTTTTTTAAGTGTCAATAAGTATGTGGCCACGAAGAAAGCTATCCCTTCAGCTGCATCCTCTGGCTTAACAAGAACATATCCATTTTCGTCATCGTCTTCCCACACATCTACCGCCTTTATCATATCCCATGACGCATCCATTTCAACTGTGTCAAAGAACATTGAATGAATTGTAGCTTATCAGCTATTTCATGAAGAAATAAATAAAAGGAGATGTGAAGCAAAACATAGAAGACAACTGATAGATTATGCACCCACAACATGAGCTATTTTGGCTGGCCATACATTTAGTATATAGATAGATTATATGCACTACCAGCAGTAATAAGCGCATTCAGTAGGGGCATACCTGCACCATTTTGACACACGGACTTTTGAATTTCATCGAATTCTTGAAGAAACCCAGGTGATTCAAACCTAGATTTCAGAAGATCAAACACCTGCAGGGTGAAAGCAAGTCGTTCAGACTTCAGACCATTGGGGCAGCTTCGTTGCAAAATGAATTAATATAAAAACTCTCCATGCTCCACGTCCTATCGCTTGAGAAGAACAAAAACTCCAGGTGACATGAGATTTTTCTACACACGTTGTAAATGAGAAAAGAGGGAATAAAACGTGAACTAGAAAAATATTGCACCTCCTATTCTCATCCTCATTACATGATAATAGCAGTTCCTTTGCTAGTTTGTAAATACTTAGTCTAAAAGTGGGAGTACAAGATGTCTAGCCTAAATTATCACATTATATTGAACCTACACGCTGCATTTGATCCTGCTTCTAATAGAAGGGCATCTTTATTCTTTACATGGTACCGAGTCCTTACTAGTCTCACTCGGCGGTCACCACACAGACTAACCAGAGATAAAAAGGAGAACAATGATAGTATGACAGCAGTGGCGAAGCTAGCCAAACTATATAGCCTGGGCAAACCACACGGTGTCTTAGACTATGGCATCTTGCCCACCAAAACTCTGCTTAATTACTCTATACCTTCTCTAATTTAAACATGCGATTCTGGGTAGAGCCCGGGCAGCTGCCCGGCCTCGCCGGCCTGAAGCTCCGCCACTGTATGACAGCAATTCTTAGCTAGTTGCGGAAACATTGTACCCAAGTACTGTAGTACCCAACTCAGATCTAGATGGCTAACTGATCGAGTTAGTTCTACTTTATGGATACAAACCTGAAATAACGATATTTCAGTTGAATTACCGCAATCCGCAACAGTTACTACACGCCAATTAGCGCGATTAATGCATCATCATAGTCTGGACTCTCGAAGTCCCCAAAACTCGCCGCCGCATCCATACCTGGTCGGTCGCGTGGTCGGAGTCGCTCGCCAGCGAGGCCGCCGAGTCACCGTCGTCGCCGTCACCGTACTCCGACAACGCCTCGGCGTCGGAGGGCGCCTCGGAGAGAGAAGCGGCGAGATCGGCGTCGCCTAGCCCGTCGAGCGTCCGCCGGAGCTCCTGCAGAAGCGACTCCAGCCTCTGCCTCCGCAGCCTCACCTTGGGCGACCGCCGCGGGGGCAGCGCCGCCGGGGAGGAGGTGGAGGGCGGCTCCATCGGGAGAGAAAACCCTGTCGCCGGAGGAGGCGACGCCGGGGCTGGATGGGAACTAGCGTCTGTACCGTGTCCGTGTAGTAATTGTTCTGCACATGGAAAAAAGACAGGGCGTGCGTGTTTCCGTGTGACTCATGGTTTGGTTAACCGGAAGGTGTTTTTGCTGCTTTGGTTTCGTTTCCGACGGTGTTCCGTGTCGCGGAAAAAGACGTGTCGGCGTTCGCGGACGCACGCTAGGGAGGGGTTTGCGTTGCGTGCCTGTTATGTGGGCCGAGGCTTCTGACCCCACCTGTCATCGAACCGTAGCACTGAGCAAAAAATATTTCTCTCAAAAACATGATAAAATCTTTACTATTCCTTAGAGCAGAAGACGACATGATGGTGGTACGTCGTCCGCACCGGACCTCCCGTCCTAGACCTACGGTAGAAAATTGCCGACGCTGAAATTTCAGAAAAAATAACCAATTTTCTCCCCACGATCGAGTCCGCTACTCCGCTCGCATACCAGAACTCCCAACTTCGCTCGCCTCTCTCCCTCCAACGTCTCCTCTCTCTCACCGCCATCGCACGGTACCGGCCACCTTCGCGGCCAATTGGCGCCGCCACCCAGTACCGCTGCCTCGCACTAAGGAGGCAGACAATGGAGTTTACTGCCTCCGCGGTTCCACGCGCCAGATGGCATTTGTGCATCCGATGGAGGTCTGAGAAGAATGTGGAAGGCCTCGTCGACCGTCCCTCTCCTTCGAGGCGCTGCACCTCGCCAGATCTCGCAACACCGAATCAAATCGAGATTTGAAAGAAACGACCAAGGGCTCTCTGGCCTTCTCCTCTTTCAAGTGGTCGTTCTGCGGTCAAAGCAAAGGCAGCAGCGGGGCTGACCTGAGCAAAACCGTCCATCGCGGGAGCGTGGGGGATCCAAGGTAGGTCTTGTCTTCTTTGGCTGCTTTTTTCTCGGAGGTGATGGCTTTGAACTTTGAGTTGTGCTTCCTGCCGGAACTAGCTAGATCTGGTACGATTTATTCCCATTCCACATGAATGATAAGCGGTTCGGAACAGTATACTTCCTACTCAACATGATCCACGTCGTATTGTAAGCTCTCGTTTCAGTATTATAGATGCTTGTAGCCATGGAGACATGGATACTTGTCATTGTCGTAATTCACTAACTTTTACTAATTGAAAGACTCCATCAAGTGGGTGTATTGAGAACCTGAAAGAAGAATTAACCGTCCTTATAGTTTGTAGTGAATATGTATTCACTAAGTTGTTCAAGATTTAAGAGTGCTCTCTTGCCATGCAGTTAGTTAGTTTGCAATATTAAGGAAAATTTTCTATCTGCTACCGCTTGTCAACAATCATTGATGCTTGAAAACTGAGATAGTTTAGTGTGTTCCTGCATGTATGGAAATGATTTTAATTACTGATGTATGCTTTTGGTTTGTGTGCAGTCAAACTTAACCGATATAGCATATATAATTATGTAGATTGGCCACATGAATACTATTTCAATAAAATTTCTATTGCAAGATTTCCATGTTGTTTGGACTGACAGAGTATGGCTCAAGCAGAGAAGTAAATAATACTAGATTCATTCTCATGATACGGTAGTGGAGTTGCAATGTTGATGTCAGTTGGAAGAGTCATAACACTTCCTATCGTTCTTAGGCCTGCTGCCACCAAATGGTGACTCTTTGCATGTTTCTTTGTTTTTAATGTTTTCTAAAACAAATAATATTGCAGGTTTAACCTTATCCTCTTAGGAAAACTTGGACAGGGAATGCCGATTGTTCCATATTATCCTTTTTCGATTTCAGATATGTGCAAGAATGTTTAGCAATGCCAGTACATCGTAGCTAATTTTATTGTACATTCTGGTTAATGTGGATCACCGTGGCTGACTGCATTTTAATTAGTTGTGGTGATTTTATACCACTTGTTCACACTCTACACGGACAAGCACTACCCAAACTGATGCTTTTGTATGGAATAGTATTTATTTTGGAAGTTGGCACTGGTAAGGTGCATATGTCCCTATCCTTTACGTAAATAACAGATTTGCCACTAAACTAATGTTTCTGTGTGTAAGCAGAATCTGAAGTTACTGAATATCTGGAACTTTTTGGGCGACCATTTTCAGATACAATGAGACCCATTGGGAAGGCCTAGCCAACAATATTTATCCTGGAGGGAAGTATCAAACACTAGTTGTCTTACTTTTTTCTCTTAGCTATTGTTACAATGTTTGGTTACTGCCAGAATTGTAGCATTAGACTATAAACTGAATTGTGTAGTGTTTGCAGGGTAACTAAAGAAGACATGGCAATTACATATCATGTACATTTCTATGTAGCTCTAAAGGAACACCGGTTGGTTATATTATACATGGATATTTATTAACTTGATATAAGATGGCTCTTAGTCACTCATACAATCGATGGGCTAGGAGTTCATGGTGAGTCAATTGTGCCATTTGTGCTATATATTTGAGAAACTAGGAATTATTGTTCCGCTAATTTAAAATATTGTATTTTCTCTCATATATATTTAGCCCTATTGGGGTGAGACCTTGTGGCATCCCGCAAAAACTACTACTAGAAAATCGCGTTGTTTTTGTGCATTGCATCATCATGACCGCATGCTCATGTCATCATGCCACATTGCATTTGAGCATCGTCATCATCATGCATTTGTTTGTCTGAAACTATTTCCGAAAAACATATTTGTTTTTCTAAATACCCGCCTTTATTTCAAAATCCAAAACCCGGGTCTCCGGAATATTTTGCTTTGTCTACCAACGGTTTTCAAAAGCCCCATTTTTAAATATTAAAATATTTACTTTATTTTTTAGGGGCAGCCGTACCGGGCCGATCCGACCCAGTCGGCCACCCCCGTACAAAACCGGTCTATCTAAACCTTTTCCTACCCCAACCTTATCCACCCACCCTTCCTCCACCTCATCCCATCCAATCGGTGCTCGCCACCTCAGCTATCCTTCCTCCACCCACCAGCCACCATCTGCCACCTCGCCCACCAAGACTCCACCGCCTGCCCCACACGGACACACTCCCGCTGGCGCACCCACACGCACGCCACACCCCTGATGCCCCTGGCCCCACCCGCAGCGAGCGCGCCCACCCACTCGCGCGGTCAACCACCCCGACAACCCCTGGCCTCAATCCCCTTCCCCTCTCTCTCTCTTCCCCACCCCCGCTCTCTCCTGGCTCTCTCCTCCCGTGAACCTCCCCACCGCTCATGCCTCCTTCCTCCCGTCGCCCACCAACCGCGCCCCTACTCGATCTCCTCTCCCCGCCGCCCCTGTTCCTCCTCCGCCAGGGCCTCCCTCGCGACCCACCTCCCGCGCTGACCGTCGCCCTTCTGTTCCTCTCGCGCCGCCACCGGCCGTGAAGCTCAGCCACCGAGCCCTCCTTCCCAGTGCCGTCCGCCCCTTGATCTTCCGCGAAGCCGCCGCCACCGTCGATCGATGGGGATCCATGGCCGAGCAGCCGTGCGGCCAGGCTCCCGCCTCTCTCCGAAGCCGTCCTCCACCTCGATCGAGTGCGCCCATCTGTCCCTACCGGGCACCGGAGCTCTTCCTCTGGGCCTCTGCCGCCTCACCCCGCAAGCAAGTCCACGCCTTGCCGCTCTCTCTCTCGGCAGCGACGCCTCCCGCGACGCACAGGTACCCCTGCCCGGGCGAGTGCCCCTGCTCTCGTCCTCTAGCCGCGAAAGCACGTACCGATCTTGGCCATTGTCGTCGCCTCCGCCTCGTAAGACCTCGTGTTGCACATGTCATGTGTTGTCTGCATTTTGGTGCTATAGACGTAACCAGTGGCCACGTGACGTGAGAGCTTTGTTGTTTATGCCATCTTCAATGACGATGTGTTGGTATCCGCAAGACCAAGACCCTGGGGACCTTCATCGACGATGAGACTGTCGAGAACCGCCAAGTTCACCCACCGCTGACGCCACTCGAGGAACCATCGACAAGACCGTCGGCGCCATTTCAAGTCCATCATCGACATCTAGAGGCGGATCCTTGAAGACCCTAGAGACCGATCCAGGACGCCAAGATCTGCTGCCCGGACGCCTTGACCTTCACGGATCTGATGCCCGAGAACACGGAACGACAAGATCACCCACACGGACTCGAGTACCCCGATGCCCCGATCCGAAGACCGATCCCGGCGCCCAAACCCCGAACCCCAAGATCTTCGGACCAATGTGTGACCCCTTTCCAAGCCCTTATTTTTATAAATGACATATACATTGTTGAATATCAAATTGTACATGCTTGCACTCATATCATGGTTTGAGGTATTATGCCGATTACCTCATAATTAAATATGGAGTCTATATGCGGGATATCTTTGTCTTATTCCGGACTTCATTTAAATTGGCATAGCGAACCGAAGCCATGTTTGGTCTTGCTAATCCAACATTTAATTTGCGGGGTAGATAAATAACTTGAACCGTTTAATTAAATGTCGGGACCCCGGTTCCGCTTAATATGATATAATTGCATTGCACCTTTGCCATGTCATACATCATACATGCATCATGCCCGATCTTCTGTCATAGTATTAAATAGTGCATCCGGTGTTTCTTCTAGTGCTTTGCTTCTTCACGGATTAGGCCGATGAGTTGATGTGAGTGTCGACCCGATCTTCGGATGAACCTTCGGCAATGTTTTCAGGCGAGCATCCCTTCCCCTTCTACCTATTTTGCATTTATAGTCTTTATTTCCTCATGTTGATCTATTGCTATCTGTGTTGCGATGCTCTAGTTTCCGTACCCGTGATATCCCTTGCGGCTTTATATTGCCTTGGACACATCCTATTACCTGTTGTTGGTAGATAGTTGGACCTGCGCGTCGTAGTCGCTTGCTCAAGTGATGTTGCGTGTCGTCAAGTACCACAGTTGTTGGAGTATTGCCGCATGTTTAATGTTGTAGGTGATCATGGCTTTAATTACTGTTTAATAACTAAAATTGAAAGTAGGTAAATGCAGAGGCACAGGTGGGTAATAGATGTTATTTGGTTGTTAACCGTCCACTTGTGTCCCGTAGGACCCCGAGTTCTTGACACCTGTTCCGAGATCGAGCGCGCTAACCACAAGTGGGGTGTATGGGCACCCCCATCGATTTAGTACCTGATTCCAAGTCTTTGGGGCCACAATTAGTTTGGGGCTTTATTACTATCCTGTACTTATGCCATGCTTCTTGCTTAATTTAAGATTGTGCGAGGAATGCACTGTCTTTTGAAGCGGAGTGTTTTCATGATATCGACAAGCCCACCACATTTTCGGGTTCCCGGTCGTTTACCATCGCCAAACCTTGAGTCCGTCTCGAGAGGCCGACTTCATTGCGGGTAGCTTAGTGGGGTGGCCCCGTGCTTGCTTTGGTGCAGGAAGCGTCGTGTCCGAAACCCCGTCGATATACCGTTGGGTGTATGTTTTGTGATCTTGTACCTACCTGATCTAACAACAAGGGTGTAGGTGCATGTGGAAACTTTGGTGCACCCCTGCAGGGTTAAATCTTTTCGAGAAGCCGTGTCCGCGGTTATGGACGACTTGGAGCACAGTTCTTGATCATAGACAACCATAACTAAAGTTTACTGTTATAATTTGACTTGTATCCGATATGACTAGTAATCAGCTTCACTACAACAGAATGGCTAAATAAAAGTACCAACAACTGCTGGGTTTGGGGATATCTCATGCTAATTGTATCTGACTAGTAAGTGTTGCAACTACAACGGAATGTTTAACTAAAACTGTCCACTGCTTATTATACCAGGATGACTCGTGCCATATTTATTTGACTAGTAATTGCCGCAACTATAACGGAATGAATAAAACTGCCAACGGTGTGAGTTCCGCGGTTGACTTCCTCGTTTGGTCTCGAGGGGGAAACACCAGGATGGGTATGTTTGGTGGTAGTATCAGGTTGGTTCCGTATAGGTCTTTCTTACCCCTCTCTGATAACCGCTAGTTGTATCGAGTCTCTATAGGTTGTTTAGTGCATGTCGCGCTGCCGCTTCAGTCCACCATACCTATGTAGGCGAGGACCGCCGAATTCTAGCCTCAGTGTCTTGGCCTCAAGATCGACCGCTCTCTCTTTTCCTTTGCCCTTGTCGGCACCCTTTTGTTTAAGCAGGTTTTGAGATCGGCGTCGTTAGCGGGGTTACCCTTCCGCTTGGCACAGGGTTATGGACGCCTTTGGTTATTCTTCGGGCTCTTAGCTCAATTTGCATCTTGTCCGTACTTTCTATCAGACGCTTTCAAGGTGATTTGGATCTTTGTCTTTGTATATCGTATTTTTGACTCATTGAGTCGCCGTTGTATATATATGTTTTGTGGGTTCCATCGAGGACTATTGTGTAATGGTATTACTGCTTTCCACCCATACGCAAGTGCTGGTGGCACCTTTGAATCGTTATATGCGGGTTTTTGGCGGAAGCTGAAACTTGCATAGGGCCGATTCTGAGGGTGTTACAGAGTGGTATCAGAGCTCAGCAGTTGCGATACCCCACAAGTCCAGCCTGTAGGATAACCTAGCTAACGGCCGAAGTAGAGTGTCAAAACTATTTTTGCAAAATCGGTTGGATAGTTACCCCTCTGCTGCTCTCCTCTCACCTCTGCGTGTTTTGAATCCGCTCTCTTCCCCCTCTCCGAGTCCAGGATTTCTCGTGGTTGGGTTCCATCGTACCTTCAGGTTTTCGCTTCCTCCTTTGGTAACGGTGTTGCTACATCTGGTCTTCATGCTATCCGAGGAATCCTTCGTCTGGTGGACTTCTCTTTGTTCCTTCTTGTGCCTTCCGGTGCTTTCTGACGCGACGACATCATCTACGCCAGATCCGATGCAGAGTCTGCATCACTCCTTTGTTTCTGAACCTCGATTGTCGAGATCTTGATCCGATTCGAGAATGGTTGCACGCTTTTCTACTGATTGTGCAGAGTAATAGTTTGGGTGCGTGATGGATTGGCCCCCATGCCGACTACCCCTTCTATTCGCTTTTGTACATTGAAGTGGATGAGAATGCATCGGTTCCCTCTTTCTATCGAAGCTGGAGGTGGATTTATTTGTTGATACCTCTACCTTCGACCTTCTGTTCCCGGAGTGTTCTCTCGACGATCACGGACAACGACCTCTTGTTAGTGGTGTCGCGAAGATCTACACAAAGCGAGAAGATGCAGATCACCGACCTTCTTTCCGGTACCATGAGGCGGATCTCGAGGGCGAGATCCATTGTTAGTGGTGTCGAATTGTGGCATCCCGCAAAAACTACTACCAGAAAATCGGGTTGTTTTTGTGCATTGCATCATCATGACCGCATGCTCATGTCATCATGCCACATTGCATTTGAGCATCGTCATCATCATGCATTTGTTTGTCTGAAACTATTTCCGAAAAACATATTTGGTTTTCTAAATACCCGCCTTTATTTCAAAATCCAAAACCCGGGTCTCCGGAATATTTTGCTTTGTCTACCAACGGTTTTCAAAAGCCCCATTTTTAAATATTAAAATATTTACTTTATTTTTTAGGGGTAGCCGTACCGGGCCGATCCGACCCAGTCGGCCACCCCCGTACAAAACCGGTCTATCTAAACCTTTTCCTACCCCAACCTTATCCACCCACCCTTCCTCCACCTCATCCCATCCAATCGGTGCTCGCCACCTCAGCTATCCTTCCTCCACCCACCAGCCACCATCTGCCCCACCCCACCAAGACTCCACCGCTTTGCCTGCCCCACACGGACACACTCACTTTGGCGCGCACCCACACGCACGCCACACCCCTGATGCCCCCTGGCCCCACCCGCAGCGAGCGAGCCCACCCACTCGCGCGGTCAACCACCCCGACAACCCCTAGCCTCAATCCCTTCCCCTCTCTCTCTTCCCTGGCCCCACCCCGACCCCGCTCTCTCCCCTGGCTCTCTCCTCCCCCGCATCGAGCCTCCCCACTGCAGCCTCCTTCCTCCACCGCCGCCCACCTTGCGCCCTACTCGATCTCCTCTCCCCGCCGCCTGTTCCTCCTCCTTGGCCTCCCTCATGACCCACCTCCCGCCGACCGTTGCCTTCTGTTCCTCTCGCCGGCCGAAGCTCAGCCGCCACCGAGCCCTCCTTCCCAGTGCCGCCGCCGTCCCTTGATCTTCCGCCGCCCGCCGCCCGTCGATCGATGGTAGTATCCGAGCAGCCGTGCCCGAGCTCCCGGCCCGCCTCCGCTTGGCCGTCCTCCACCTCGATGCGGTCTGCCCCGCCGCCCTGTCCCTACCAGCCGCCGGAGCTCTTCCTCTAGGCCTCTGCCGCTTCACCCCGCAAGCAAGTCCACGCGCTGTCGCTCTCTCTCTCGGCAGCGATGCCTCCCGCGACGCACCGGTACCCCTGCCCGGGCGAGTGCCCCTGCTCTCGTCCTCTAGCCGCGAGCACGCGTTGATGCTGGCCGCTGTGCGCTCGCCTCCGCTCTCGTAAGACCTCGTGTTGCACATGTCATGTGTTGTTAAATGCATTTTGGTGCTATAGACGTAACCAGTGGCCACGTGACGTGAGAGCTTTGTTGTTTATGCCATCTTCAATGACGATGTGTTGGTATCCGCAAGACCAAGACCCTGGGGACCTTCATCGACGATGAGACTGTCGAGAACCGCCAAGTTCACCCACCGTTGACGCCACTCGAGGAACCATCGACAAGACCATCGGCGCCATTTCAAGTCCATCATCGACATCCAGAGGCGGATCCTTGAAGACCCTAGAGACCGATCCGGTACGCCAAGATCTGCTGCCCGGACGCCTTGACCTTCACGGATCCGATGCCCGAGAACACGGAACGACAAGATCACCCACACGGACTCGAGTACCCCGATGCCCCGATCCGAAGACCGATCCCGGCGCCCGAACCCCGAACCCCAAGATCTTCGGACCAATGTGTGACCCCTTTCCAAGCCCTTATTTTTATAAATGACATATACATTGTTGCATATCAAATTGTACATGCTTGCACTCATATCATTTGGTTTGGGGGCATTATGCCAATTCATCTCATAATTAAATATGGAGTCTATATGCGGGATATCTTTGTCTTATTCCGGACTTCATTTAAATTGGCATAGCGAACCGAAGCCATGTTTGGTCTTGCTAATCCAACATTTAATTTGCGGGGTAGATAAATAACTTGAACCGTTTAATTAAATGTCGGGACCCCGGTTCCGCTTAATATGATATAATTGCATTGCACCTTTGCCATGTCATACATCATACATGCATCATGCCCGATCTTCTGTCATAGTATTAAATAGTGCATCCGGTGTTTCTTCTAGTGCTTTGCTTCTTCACGGATTAGGCCGATGAGTTGATGTGAGTGTCGACCCGATCTTCGGATGAACCTTCGGCAATGTTTTCAGGCGAGCATCCCTTCCCCTTCTACCTATTTTGCATTTATAGTCTTTATTTCCTCATGTTGATCTATTGCTATCTGTGTTGCGATGCTCTAGTTTCCGTACCCGTGATATCCCTTGCGGCTTTATATTGCCTTGGACACATCCTATTACCTGTTGTTTGGTAGATAGTTGGACCTGCGCGTCGTAGTCGCTTGCTCAAGTGATGTTGCGTGTCGTCAAGTACCACAGTTGTTGGAGTATTGCCGCATGTTTAATGTTGTAGGTGATCATGGCTTTAATTACTGTTTAATAACTAAAATTGAAAGTAGGTAAATGCAGAGGCACATGTGGGAAATAGATGTTATTTGGTTGTTAACCGTCCACTTGTGTCCCGTAGGACCCCGAGTTCTTGACACTGTTAGAGATCGCGGCTAACCACAGTGGGTGTATGGGCACCCCATCGGTTTAGTACCGATTCCAAATCTTGTCTTGGGGCCACAATTAGTTTGGGGCTTTATTACTATCCTGTACTTATGCCATGCTTTCTTTGTAATTTAAGATTGTGCGAGGAATGCACCTGTCTTTTAGGCGGAGTGTTTTCGGGTATCGACAAGCCCATCACATTTTCGGGTTCCCGGTCGTTTCTGACCATCGACGCAAAACCCCGAGTCCGTCTCGGAGACCGCCGACTTCGTTGGGTAGCTTAGTGGGGTGGCCCCGTGCTTGCTTTGGTGCAGGAAGCGTCGTGTCCGAAACCCGTCGACATACCGTTGGGTGTATGTTTTGTGATCTTGTACCTACCTGATCTGACAACAAGGGTGTAGGTGCGTGTGGAAACTTTGGTGCATCCCTGCAGGGTTAAATCTTTTCGAGAAGCCGTGTCCGCGGTTATGGACGACTTGGAGCACAGTTCTTGATCATAGACATCCATAACTAAAGTTTACTGTTATAATTTGACCTGTATCCGATATGACTAGTAATCAGCTTCACTACAACGGAATGGCTAAATAAAAGTACCAACAACTGCTGGGTTTGGGGATATCTCATGCTAATTGTATCTGACTAGTAAGTGTTGCAACTACAATGGAATATTTAACTAAAACTGCCCACTTCTTATTATATCAGGATGACTCATGCCATCTTTATTTGACTAGTAATTGTCGCAACTATAACGGAATGAATAAAACTGCCAACAGTGTGAGTTCCGCGGTTGAATTCCTCGTTTGGTCTCGAGGGGGAAACACCAGGATGGGTATGTTTGGTGGTAGTATCAGGTTGGTTCCGTATAGGTCTTTCTTACCCCTCTCTGATAGCCGCTAGTTGTATCGAGTCTCTATAGGTTGTTTAGTGCATGTCGCTGCCTTGATCCACCATACCTATGTAGGCGAGGACCGCCAATTCTAGCCTCGCTGTCTTGGCCTCAAGATCGACCGCTCTCTTTTTCTTTTGCCCTTTGTCGGCACCCCTTTTGTTTAAGCAGGTTTTGAGATCGACGTCGTTAGCAGGGTTACCCTTCCGGCTTGGCCTGGGCAGGGTTATGGACGCCTTTGGTTATTCTTTAGGGCTCTTAGCTCAATTTGCATCTTGTCCGTACTCGGACGCTGTATCGCTTTCAAGGTGATTTGGATCTTTGTACTGTATATCTGTATTCTTGACTCATTGAGTCACCGTTGTATATATATATGTTTTGTGGGTTCCATCGAGGACTATTGTGTAATGGTATTACTTCGTTTTCCACCCGCACGCAAGTGCCTGGTGGGCACCTTTGAATCGTTTCTATGTGGGTTTTGGCGGGAAGCGCTGAAACTTGCATAGGGCCGATTCTGAGGGTGTTACAGACCTGTCCTTGAAGAAGACTATATATAGAAGACGTACTTTCTCAAGGTAAGGAAAATAGTTCCAACAACAAAGATGTTTATATATGCCTATTGGTTATCATTTTTCCCTAATTTTGTTGTTGGTTGTCATAAGTAAAGTTCAGATGTACTGTTCTGACTTACTTTTTAACTGTTCGATTTAGCCTCTATACCATGAATGCATATCCCAGACGGAAGTATGTTTTTGAAAACAACACTCCCTTGATCCATAATAAGTGTCTTGATTTAGTATAAATTTGTACTAAATCCACGACACTTATTATGGATCGGAGGGAGTACTTCCTTCTGGCACTCGACAAATCGTAGGTTGTCATGATAACTCTAGCTTATATGGTTTAAAACATCCTGTTAGTAGCATCTTTGAGAATGTTGTGGCTGCAAACGTATTTCATATATTCGCCAAATATGTTATTGCTATCTTGCTCCTGCTCCTTTTCAAGAATAAATTTTGTTAGTATGTTAATTGGTTCCGTTAAAATTGTCTCAAATTCTAACTTAAGTAGAAAAATGATATAGTTAGAGCATGTATAATCTGAGGTGCTTAGATGAGTGCTTACAAAAATAAACCAACCATTTTGCTAAGCATTGGTGCTTATTTCTATAGAAGAGGTGCTTAGTTAGGCATCTATCTACTATAAATAAGCACCAGTGCTAATAGAAAAACCGGTTTATTTTTTTAAGCACCATCCTAAGTACTTTGTATTGTACATGCTCTCAGAGGACAAGCAAAAAGATTATATGTTTTTATGCATGAGTAACTCATTGGTGTTCTCAGCAACCACACATGTAATGTAGTCACTTCCTGAGATGTTGGAGAAGGAGGCTCACCGAAAGGAGAGGAGGGAAAATAGATGTGAAAAATACATGTGGTTTTGGAAATTGCTGTGAAGACATGATATATCACTTCCTTAATCATTCTTGATGATGATTTTGATTTCACACTGCTTTTTGTGAGTTGATCCGCCTGCTTACAGGCACCAGAGGAATAGGAAACTTTGGTGGATATTCATTAGCAATCTGAGTGCCTTAACACTACACTGATGATGTTCGCTCGAGAAGGAAGGGGATGACGTTGGCTCACAGAGGAAGAGAAGGGGTGCAACTTGCAGAGTAAGAGGCCAAGTAGGAGAATACTCCTCGCTGTCGTAGGTATAGAGCTCCTCCAGGGTAACGTGTAGGTTTGAATGATTTTGTTCTCTGTCATTGCACTTCCATGTTTTGAGGATCTTTGACTTGTTTCTATTAACCGTCTTTGAATACAACTCATTCGATTGTTATATAAGGCGTACACCTTGCTTATCATGTATGGTGATTTTATATATTCGTTATATATATTACATGATCCCAATGTCCTTTTGATTATTGTTGGAAACAACTTTTGTAGGTTAAGATCTCCGTGGCAAAAGTTCTTTTCAATCTACTTGGTTTATAGGTGGTTCCAAGAAGAGGTGTATTCTTGTGTGTATGCATGCAAGAGTAGAAAGAACCCAATAAGTCCAGTGATGGCAATGTATTTTTGCCCCTTAATGTACTCTTATTAGAGATGATTATAACTTGGACTTGAGTTACTAAAGTACTCTCTTCCTATACAAGGTTAAGCATTGTGCAAGGACTGACTAATGTTCTATAATCGCCATTCCCATTCTGAATTGTGGCATGTAAGAAAACAGTGTGGTTCTGCTGTCCATCATGTCCCTCCACCCACCATATACACAGAAAATCACAAAATAAACCGGAGTAACTACCACTTCCTTCGATCCATATTAGTTGACTCAATCTAGACAAATTTGAGTCAACTAATATAGGTCGGAGGGAATAAAAAAGGTGGCCATATCCTCCTCATAGAATACCTGGCCATATCCTCCTCATAGAATACCTAAAACCGAAGATTCCACCAAGGTGTAATGGACGCAATCGTTTTTGTACATGGCTACTTTTTATATATGTAAATATTTAGGTGGATTTTATGTTTACGTATGGACATTCAACTAATGTTCTATAATCGTTATCCCTATCCCGAATTGTGGCATGTAAGGAAATTGTATGGTTCCGTCGTCCATTCTACCCTTCCTCGCACCACATATGGCAAAAGATCACAAAACAAACTGGAGTAATAACTACTATAAAACCCTTCCTCGCACCACATTTGGCAAAATATCACAAAATAAACTGGAGTAATAACTACTATAAAAAGGCGGACATATCCTCCTCACAGAATACCTTACTGGATATTCCAGTAATGTGTAATGGATGCAACGGTTTCCATACATGGCTATTTGTGTGGATTTTCTCTTTACATGTATATCAAGTGCAAATTATAAAAATATAAAAAACGTAACAAAGTACGGGCATTCAACTAGTAACAGTAAAATCAGCACCTGTCATACATGATTTACGGTCACTATATAGGATAGTTGTCTCGTTATGGTCATTCGGCTTTTGTACAGCGATGTATTCCCCATGTAACGAGTGTTGATCGGTCCAAATAGTAGTTTTTACACAAAGAGAGTTTCTTAAATCAAACCCAAGTATAAATACTAATAGGTAGGATGACCCACCTGTCACTGTCACATACTCCTTCCTCCCCTCATCTCTCTTCCTTTTTATTTCCACCAGAGCACCACCAGACGTCGGCATGTGTCTCCTACCTCCCCGTGTTTGCGCAGACACAACGTAGGCCGTAGGAGCTGGCTACGGCGGGCAGGCGCACATGTTGCTTACACAAACCAAATTGGGAGGAGGTTGGCCAGGGTGCATGGCTAGCACACGCGCGATGGTCGGCCATGACCCGTGCGGCGAGAGAGTGAGGGAGCATAGATGAGGGGCTCTAGAAAAAAGGGGATTGGGAAGAGCTCATGAAAGCTCAACCGGCAATGGTCATGGTCCATTGGTGTTTTTTCAATTTGGCCCCTGATATTTTTTCACTTTAGGCCTGAGGTTTTTTATTATTCAAAATAGTCTCTATTAAGTGCTTAAAGGATTGACAAAGAGGTCTAATCGGTGCCACGTTGGTAAATACACCGTTGTACAGAAGCCTAGTGACCATATTAAAAAAGGATGACAAGTTCGTGTACCATCTACGGATTTTACTCTTATCAAAAGATAGTTAGAAGAAACGTTGTAATATACTAGTATGACTAATTCTAGATGTAATTCGGGTGGTATTTTGACCAACCAGACTCTCCGATAAGATTATACGTAAAAATGTAAATATGGATATCTTAGAACATCTTTAGACGCATCCTACAGACAATGTCCGGCAATAATGCTGGATCGGTTATATGGGGGACGTCGGTGTAAGTAACCGCATATGGGCGTCTCCTCTACCCAACCACTTCCCTCATACGGCCATCCAAATTCTTTTTTTTAATTTAACCATATTTCTAAACAATAAAATAATCAAGTTCCAACACATAAAAAATAATTAGTTCTACAAAAATTACAAATAAAAATAAAATCACTCATACAATTCAAATAAAATAAAGTTCAACTAGATCAAGACCGGTCCTTAGTGATGAACAAGTTTGTCATGGATCTTTGTATACATGATGAGAAAATCAGCAAACTCTGCCAACACCTGGTGATCGAGAGCGACAAGAGGACCCTGATTTTCATACATATGATCAAATTTCAACTAGATCAAGACCAGTCCTTAGTGATGAACAAGTTTGTCATGGATCTTTGTATACATGATGAAAAAATCAGCAAACTCTGCCAAGCTTGTACCTCTTGGATATTTCTTGGGGTGACACTATGGTGGCATCCCCAAGCTTGAGCTTTTTTCCATTCTTTATATCATTGCATCATTCTCTCTCTACACCTGAAATTTTTCCTTCATACAAAACTTCACACAATCTTCATTAGCAACATTAGTGTATTCAAAAGATATTAGACCTCTGGCAAAGCTTTGGAACAGCAAGGCTTTTCACTAAAAACACAAGCTATTGTAGTAACTCCTTCAAAAATCTCAATTCACCTAAAGAGAACTCAAAAAGGAATCAATAAGAAGAAAATGCAAATAATGGCAGAAATCTGTCAAAACAGACCAACGGGTAGAAAACGATTTTTTCGAACATCTTCTGTTGCTTAAATCAAAACGTGTTGAACTAATGAAAGTTATCTAAGATATTGGGGGATTCATTTATAAATTTTCAAATGAATCCGAGTTACAGAGGCTCCTCACGAATTGTTTTGGTGGAGGACAGAAATCTGTTTCGCGACAGCAACTCCCCAAATCTTACTTCCCTCTCATTAGAGGTTATTCTTGGCACAAAAGGAAAACAAAAAGGATAAGGAGAGGTCATTACTGAAGTAATAACTTTCAGGACTTAAGGAAACTCTTGGATTATCTCCCAACAAGTACTTTTCTTTAACGCCTTTAAGTTAGGCACAAGAAGCAAGAAGAATCAAGTATTTTCAAATGAAGAAGCATTAACATCCATACTTGCAAAGTCTTCAACTATAAAAGATATCTCATCTAAATGGGTTTTTGAGGATCCCTTCTCATCTCTCTTTGGTCTACTACTTTCTTCAAAAAGATTATCAGGAGCAATCCAATCAAAATTCTTTTCAAGGGCTTCATGCATTCCAACAAGCTTAAAGGGTATGGGTATCTTAAATTCCTCTCTAGGCTTAGTTTTATCAGAAATACCCACAACATATACACTTGAACATAGCATATTGAAACGTTCAAAGACCTTTTTGGCTTCCCTAGAAACATCGTGAAACTCTTTTGATAAAGTTTCAAGGGTGAATTCTCTCTTTTCAGCATTCTTTTTTTCCTTTTAGTTTTAGGAACAGGAATTGTATGAAGGGGTTAAGGCTAACAAACCTAGCCTCCAACATATGAACTAAAGAAGCTGCATCAATCTCATAATTAAGAGCAAGTTCTGCTATAGATCTATCCTCAATATCCTCATGCTTGCTAACATGGTTAAAGAATTCTTCAATATTATCTTTCTCAATTATGGAGCCACTACCTATCGCAAGATCCTTTAGGGAGAACTTGGGGAACAACATGGTGAGCTAGAGCAAGGTGGCAACTAGAGTATGAATTAATTTTTTTGTGTTTTTGAATAAGGCAAGCAAACCAAACTAGACTAAATTTTGGGGGTTCTTTGAAAAGACGCAAACAAAACCAAGCAAAAAAAACAAAGCAAACTAAAAACAAAGTAAAGAGAAAGGAAGTGAAGGACTCCCCTAGTGAAGACGTCCTTAGCCTCCCCGGCAACGGCGCCAGAAAACTTGTTGATGGTGCTTGATGTGGAGCACTTTGTTGGAAACCCTAAGAGCAAGGTGTGATGAGCACAATAGCAAGTCTTCCCTCAGTAGAGACCGAGGTTATCAAACCAGAAGGAGAAAGGAAATGTCACACATGTGTTGCAAGCAACGCGGAGACCTGCACAACACAAACTCAAGACTTTGCCCCAACAAATCAGTGAGGTTGTCAAGCTCACCGGTTTGATGTAACAAAGGATTAAAAGTATGGTGTGGAACGTAATGGTAGTTTGCAGCAAGTAAACAAGTAGCAGTGGAAGACGTAACAATGGTAAAGATTGGACCGGGGTCCATAGTTCATTAGAGGTGCTCTCCTTAGATAAACAACATGGCATAAAGGGTAAACAAATTACAGCAGGGCAATTGATAGGAACTAAGCAAGGCATAACAATGCAATTACTAGTCAGAAAGATCCTATGAGATTCGATTAGGCAATATAACAAGATACATAGACCGCCATCCAACTGCATCTATGACTAGAAGTCCACCTTCAGTTTATCATCTGACCCCCCTCCAGTATTAAGTTGCAAGCAACAGACAACTGATTTAAGAAAAGTGTGTAAGGTAAACAGTCCACATGTTCCATGAACAAGAGACCGTTGTTTTCTCCCTAGTAGAAACATCACATCTACAACCGAAGAGATTATTGTCACTCCCCTTGGAAACTAGAGGCATGAACCACTATCGAGCATAAATACACCCTCTTGGAGTCACTAGCAACTACTTGGCCAAGATAGCTACTAACAACGGAGAGCATGCAAGATCACAAACAACACAGACATGATAGAATTATAAAGACAAAACCGTTAATCAAACCAACATAATAATCTCAATATCCATCGGATCCCCGCAAACACAACATGCATGATTACAAATAGATTAGATCTTGATCATGAACGGAGCTCACAAGATCTATACATGAAAGCACAAGGAGGAGATACAACCATCTAGCTACTACATGTATCCATAGTCCAAGGTGGAACTACTCACGCATCATACCGGAGAGAAGGCCTCTGGGATGATCTCCCCTCCGGCAGGGTGCCGGGAAGAACTTCAGATCCCCCGATCTAGGGACGACGATGGCGGCGGCTACAGAAGGTTTCGTGGAGATTTGATCGGGTACTTAGGGTTTCTGCATCGGGGGCTTCTTATAGGCGAAGGGGAGGCCGAGGCGGTGGTCAGGGGCCCCACACCCTGCCTAGACGCGGGGCAGGGCCCACCCGCGCCTAGGGGGGTGCGGGTGCTCTGGCACGCCTCTCTGGCTCCCCTCTAGACTTCTTATTCCCCACGAGAAGTTATTGACTTTTATGTTTGTCCCGTCCAATTCCGAGAATATTTCTTTACTAACTTTTCTGGAACCAAAAACAACAGAAAACAGGCAACTGGCACTGTGGAAACTTGTTAATAGGTTAGTACCAGAAAACATGTAAAAAAGCACCTTAAAGTGTAGAAAATCAAAGCAAAGTAGATACTAAACAAGCATGGAGCATAAAAAATTATAGATACGTTTCTGACGTATCAGTATCGAAGAATAGTAAACCGAGATTGGAGAACACAAAATGTCCACTCTAAGCAACTCTCCTGACACAAAGCAAGTGATAATTTGTCTGGCCTAGAGACTTGAATATTGTCTTCTTGAATGTCGACCATCTTGGATAAATGACATCAACTAGGCAGTACCCTTCGCTATTATTGTGGCCATTGATCTCATATCCGCACGCTGGAGAATGGCCTTCAATAAGTCTCAGAAACACCGGCGAGCGTTGCGGCACGTTGATGTCAAGATCCTGCCATGTCAAAAGAAAGAGTGTTAGATCCATAGGTTATAATCCACCACAACTTTAAGTTGCACTACACTATGCCTTTTGTACAAATCTTGCCAAGCTAATGGACTATTCTTTCATGGCCAATCGATACTTTCAAACATCCCAGGAAATCCTATCGCTTCATGTGTGCCATGATACGAGTTGTATTTTATTCATTCGGTCTCCTAAAATAGTGTGTCCCAAGCAATCCCACCACCGCACTGTAAAATCTATACATGGGGTTCAAAGGTTGCAGACTCACACATGTGTAGTACTCGTCCTTTGCATCTCCAAGAGCTCGATATGTAAGAATCCTCATAGTAACAATGCATTTATGAATTATCGAGACACCGACTATTCTATACGAAATAGGTAGCATACTCCCTGACACCAGGCACATGCAGGAACATGAAAAATTCTGGTTCATTCAAAAATGCCACCGAAAATGATCTTTTGGGGTATATATTGGAAACTCAAAACATCCAGTGTATATCATCCATCCTCTGCCTTCGCTCGATCTCCCTTCCGCCAAACTTTGAGCCTCCACATTTGGGAGAGACGTTGCTTAGCTCATCCACTTGTAATTTTAGAAGACAAGAGAGAAGCATCAAGTGCTCCTCTTCATTAGCCGAAGTGTTGGATTCCTCTTCCATAAATGCATGGATCATCAAATCGTCGTCACTATCATATAAATACATGTTCATTGTTAATGTTTATTTTTTATGCTATAGTTGTTGTTATTCTCGGTTGTGTGATTCAAAGGGAAGCTCACAAGCATGTGTAGAGAGTTAAACAACAAGTTATTCCTAGTCACATCTTTAGGACTAGCTCTTGTGTCATTTGATGACCACAAGTTCCTGATCATGGCATTGTTATAGTAACAAGGAATCTAAGGACAACCAAACATCTTGTTGTCACATGGATAAATCTTTAAACAGTGTCACCCTATCGTTTGAGCGAACACTTACCAACGAGTAAAGAGAATGCAATTGGAACAAGAATGATGAGTATAATAATCAAAGTGCTGAATCACAAGGATACATGTCTTGGATGCATGACTCTTCAGTGTTGCACCAAAAGCTTAAAAGAGACGTGTTGGAGGCTAGGACTAATACAAAGCGACACTAAGGATATCTTTCATTGGAAGACAAAAATACACAACCCACGATATGGCATCCAATAGAAAGAGTGTTTGTATTCTTGATGACTAGAGCTAGAATGTATATTAATACAGAACAAAAAATTGGTACTAGAGATTAAAAGAGATAGGTGGGAGCATGTAGAAGTCAAAAACGCCTCCAATGTGACCCGAATTCAAACAAAATAGACTTAGGAGAGCATTTCTCCGGTTTGCAAGATTTTGGGGTTAAAGTCATACCATAGTTCAGCGAGTAACATTTGCGGTGAAATAGTTTTGCTCCTTTTATTTGCTTTGAGAGAATCCACCTTTTTTTTAGAATCTTGAGGGAATCCACCTTATTTGTTTTTTTTTTGGAATCTTGAGAGAATCCACCTTGCAGCACACCGCCCGCATACGGCGCGGCCCACATGTCCTAGGTTACAAGACCCAGCCCACCACCCCGGCCGCCCGCCTGCCTGTCTCCCCTCCGCGGCCGCCTCCGCCTCCGCCTCCCCCAGCGCTGGGGCTTCCAGATTTGTAGGCGCATGACCCTCCGCACCGACGAAACACCAGAGACGGGGACATGGGGCTGAAGGGCTTCGTCGAGGGCGGCGCCGCCTCCGTCGTCGCCGGCTGCTCGACGCACCCCCTCGACCTCATCAAGGTCCGCATGCAGCTCCACGGCGAGGCGCATCGGGCGGCCCCCGCGATGCGCTTCGCTCTCGTCTTCCCCTTCCCGCAACACAACCACCAGGACCTGCTGCAGCCGGCGCGCAAGCCGGGGCCCATCGCCATGGGCGCCCAGATCCTGCGGGCGGAGGGCCCCACGGGTCTGCTCTCCGGGGTGTCGGCGACGGTGCTGCGGCAGGCGGTCTACTCCTCCACGTCCATGGGGCTCTACGACACGATCAAGAGGAGGTGGGAGCGGGAGTCAGGCGGCGCCCCGCTGCCGCTGCACCGGAAGATCGCGGCCGGGCTCGTCGCCGGCGGCGTCGGCTCGACCGTGGGCAACCCGGCCGACGTGGCCATGGTGCGGATGCAGGCGGACGGGCGGCTCCCCGCGGCCGAGCGGCGGAACTACCGCAGCGTGGCCCACGCCATCGGCCGGATCGCGCGCGACGAGGGCGTGCGCAGCCTCTGGCGCGGGTCCTCGCTCACGGTCAACCGGGCCATGATCGTGACGGCGTCGCAGCTGGCCACCTACGACCAGGCCAAGGAGGCCATCCTGTCCCGGCTCGGCCCGGGCGGCGACGGGCTGGCCACGCACGTGGCGGCCAGCTTCACGGCCGGCCTGGTGGCCGCGGCGGCGTCCAGCCCCGTCGACTGCGTCAAGACGAGGGTCATGAACATGAAGGTGCAGCCGGGCGCCCCGCCGCCGTACGCCGGCGCGATCGACTGCGCCATCAAGACCGTGCGGTCCGAGGGGGCCCTGGCGCTGTACAAGGGGTTCATACCGACGGTGACGCGGCAGGGGCCCTTCACCGTGGTGCTCTTCGTCACGCTCGAGCAGGTTCGCAAGCTGCTCAAGGACTACGACTTCTGACAGACCGAGACCGGCACGGCCATCGCCAAAGGCCCAAGCTTGTAGGTTAAGCCACTGGGTAAAAATCGTCATCGCCTCCTCTCCCATTGATTGCAAGCTGCAGCTCCACACTGCCATGTGCCTGCACGGATTTGATGAATTTTCGTGGGAATTTTGATCTGTGCGACATTTCTCGAACAATTAGGGGGAATTTTGATCTGTGCTAAGTTATGTGACAATTTAATGGGAGTTTTAGTCTATGCTATGCTTGTTCATTTCGCGAGATTGTTTCTTGTCATTTCCTCATATATATAGTTGCAAACACAGAGATCAGTAGATATGATTGCTGAGTGTTCTCCAGCTTAACAAGGTTCAGGCTTTGCCAATTGTCACTGGCCCGGTGAAGAACACCAGCATGTGTATGGTATTTCTGTCCTCTGTCTTCTTTCTTGAGAAAGAAGAATGCTGGAATTAAACCCTCTATCGATCAATTCAAAACAAGGATTGGGGGGAGAAAATGACAAACCAGCAGGCCAAGAAAATGACAAAGCAGCAGGCTTCGTATTTGACTAGGACCAATAGTTTGTCTTGCAAGCAATAGGACTGGCTGCTACCAGCTTCAACATTGCATGAACTTGTTTTGCAAGACATTGCATGAACCACACAGTGACAGAGACCATGATTATTTTATTTGGCACCCAGCAGGCAAGCTGAACTACAGCACAGCACATCCTGACAATGTGAAGAACTACTGTGCTGTTTAGATCCACTGCATACTGCTGAGAAATGCCAAGAGATACCCCCCATTCCCATGTTCCCCTGGTAAAAAGAGTATCTTGATAGAAAAAATAGCAGGATGGTCCATGTTCATACATGTGAAAATAGGTAGATCCTGCTGTTCACGTAGTGGCCTATTCGAGGTTGGTACTTTGAACTGGTTGTTGGAAGAATAAAAAAGTGGCACGGGAAAAGCGACCAATTTGTTCGGTTTGGTAGAATAAACAACTTGTTGGAAAAATGAAAGGGAAATGATATGCCTTCCCAGGTCGGATTATGTTAAACGAGTACCGAAGCCTTAACTGATTTGGTTGAGATATGTAAATCCTAGGGAAGGTGAGCCTATATAAACCTTCCTGCAGGGCGTGTAGAGATATGTTCCATCATACACCCAAGCGGCTCGGCGGCTAGGGGGGCAGTATGGACCAAAATAACCTAAAATCAAAAGGATTTCACAAAATGACTCATCTAGAAAACTATTTCACTGGCACTAACCCTTTGGGTAACTCCTAACAGCTAGACGCTACACTGTACAGTGGCGCTATGCCCCCTGCCAACGTGGCACCGGCTGGCCCCTCCCTGGCCCCACCAAGCCGTGTGATGCCCAGACGCTGGCGGGGGAAAACTCTAAGTCAGAGTATAGCGCATGTCTGATAGGCGCTACACCTCAGAGCATAGCGCCTATCAGACAGGCGCTACACTCCTGAACTACACTAGTTTCAGCTGATTGGCAGCACAAGTGCACATATACTCAAACCTAGTGCACATATACTCAAACAACATCAACATAGTCTCAAACAACTTCAGGATGATGTTGAGGATGACACCACTTCGGCGATTCGTTCGGAAGATGAGGTATGAGACAACCTTACATGCATTTAGTGCTTTCTGTTTTCCATGCATTTCTCATAGCCATACAATCTTATATGTAGCTGCCTCATATGGAGAATGAGACTGAGGAGTACCCGATTCGTTCCGCATACCAGCTGAAGCCAAGGAAATAGTTCAATCGCTGGACGCCGGACGACTTCCGTAACAAGGGAAAGGCCAATGTTGTCGAGGACGAGCCGCCAGGAGGTTAATAGCGACTAGGAGGACGAGAGGCCTACGGCATGATGATGAAGATGAGTCGCAAGAAGAGGAGGTGACAAAGAAGATACCTCCAAGGAGGGGCCGAGGCCCAAGAACGCGTGGACGGAAGTAGGTCATGTATGGCACAATGTTGATGACGATGCATTAGGTTTGAGACTATGTATGGGTTGATGTATGGCACTATGTTGATGTTGTTTAAGACTATGTTCATGTATGGCACTATGTTGATGTTGTTTAAGACTATGTTGATGTATGACAATATGTTGATGTTGTTTGAGACTATGTTGATGTTGTTTGAGTATATGTGCACTAAGTTTGAGTATATGTGCACTTGTGTTGCCAATCAGCTGAAACTAGTGTAGTTCAGGAGTGTAGCGTCTGTCTGATAGGCGCTATGCTCTGAGGTGTAGCGCCTATCAGACAGACGCTACACTCTGACTTAGAGTTTTTCCCCGCCAGCGCCTGGGCGTCACACGGCTTGGTGGGGCTAGGGAGGGACCAGGCGGTGCCACGTTGGCAGGGGCATAGCGCCTAGCTGAAAGGCGCTACACTGTACGCTGTTAGGAGTTACCCAAAGGGTTAGTCCAGGAAAATAGTTTTTCAGATGAGTCATTTTGTGAAATCCTTTTGATTTTGGGTTATTTTTGTCCATACTGCCCCCCCGGGGATAGCATCTCCGATCCAACTGACGTGCATAGTGGATGGGTCCATCACCGCACGTATCGTTGACCATGTCAGTCTTTGCTAAGAACGTTTTGCTACCTCACCACATATTTTTTCTATGTATTTATACTTCTTTTGCTACTTTCGTGTAATTTTTTTGCTACAATTAATTTCTACGGTTTTGCTACGAGGTCTCCGGCGAGAGTCTCCAGTGATGTCTCCGGCGATGTGCGTTTTGCTACATTAGAAAAAATATTTTGCTTATGGTTTTGCTACAATAACGTAAATTTTTTGCTACGAGGTCTCCGGCGTGGTCTACCGGTGAAAGTCTCCGGCGAGGTCGGGTTTGCTATATTAGTATAATTTTTTTGCTACACGGTCGCCGGCGAGGTCTCCGGCAAAATCTCCGGCGAGGCTATTTTTCTATTTTTTGGGCTGAACCGTTTTTTGCTACGTGTAGCAAAAAGGGACTAGTTGTAGCAAAAACAGGACTTTCTATAGCAAAAGCGGGATTTTGATAAAAAAAAGGACACGTGGTTGACTGGAGACCCGGAGGATAAAAAGCACAAATCCCCCTGAGACGCGTAGGGCTGCCCAAAATAAAAAGGGGAAAAACAACCAATAGGTTCGGTTCGAAAGCAAGGTGAGAAACAAATGCTCTTGTATGGGATACTAGTTCTTTGCTTTGATTTGGATTCTAGAAGCCGTCAGCCAACCTGTGTGGACAGGATTCGAAAGAGGAGGGAGAAAGGAACACTTCTTTACATCAGAGTAATTACTTGTCGCCAGATACATTTAATTCAGCGACAATAAATATGGATCGAAGAGACTTAACACATTTATATTTTAGAATGAAGAGAGTAGTACTTTCTCTCGATCAAAATATAGCCCCTTCTGGACATCAACACAGTTTTTAAAATGATGCTATTGTTAGCAATTCCTGTATTTCACCACAGCATATGTCGGCACTATCAGTTAGGTTGACCACAACAATTTCACTGAGGAGCTAGCTTGAGGAATATCAGCAAAACTACGAAAGCACCACCTCAATGCTCGTGTCTAGTTCGAGAACACTATGTGTTTCTTTTGACAATCAATACCATATATTTATCGTTGCAAATAGTACATGGCAAGCATACATAAGCTGTCTTCAACAATTTCAAAATAAAATCTAAAATAAATTATCCAATTATCGAGGTTTTCAAACTCTTTTTTCCTTCATGACACAATCTTGTGTTTTTTTGAGAACCCTACGTGTTCCCCCATTCCCATGTTCCCCTGGTAAAAAGAAATATCTTGATAGAAAAAATAGCAGGATGGTCCCTGTTTCATACATGTGAAAATAGGTAGATCCTGCTGTTCACGTAGTGGTCTATTCGCGGTTGGTACTTTGAACTGGTTGTTGGAAGAATAAAAAAGTGGCATGGGAAAAGCGACCAATTGGTTCGGTTTGGTAGAATAAACAACTTGTTGGAGGAATAAAAAGGGGAAAAGCGACCAATCGGTTCGGTTCGAAAGCAAGGTGAGAAAGAAATACTCTTGTATGGGATAGTTTTTTTCCTTTGATTTGGATTCTAGAAGCCATCAGCCAACCTGTGTGGACAGGATTCGAAAGAGGAGAGAGAGAGAAAGGAACACTTCTTTACATCGGTGTTGGCCTGTTAGCATGTATCTAAGCGTGTGAGGACTATCAAGACAGTTGTGTTTGAAGAAGAGCGGCAAAGCTACGAAAGCAACACCTCAATGCTCGTGTCTAGTTCGAGAGCGCCATGTTTTTTTTTACAATCAATACCATATATATTTATCTTAGTAAATAGTATATGGTAAAGATATATGAACTGTCTTCAGCAATTATAAAATAAAGTCTAAAAAAAATTATTCATCTTCAAACTTTTTTTTCTTTCATGACACAATCTTTCATAGGTGGAAATTTTTGTGGTCAAGGTAACAGATGGCGTCGACTCGTATGCTGTGATGAAATGCTGGAACTGCTAACCAAAGCATCATTTTAAAAGCTGTGTTGATGTCGAAAAAGGGCTACTGTATATAGTTTAGTTTGATCGGGAGAGCCAAAAGGTTGCATCGGTGGACGCTACTGAACCGCTAACAAGGCCAACGCCGACGTAAAGAAGTGTTCCTTTCTCTCTCTCCTCCTTCGAATCCCTGTCCACGTGGTTGGCTGATGAAGGCTTTAGAATCCAAATCAAGCAAAGAACCATATTTTTTTTTTGAACAGAGCAAAGAACCATATATGGGTACGTATTTCTCTATCACGTTGCTTTCGAACCGAACCAACTGGTCGCTTTTCCCGTGCCACGTTTTTCATTCTTCCAACCAGCTGTTTATTCTTCCGACAACCAGCTCAGGCTGATCATAGTGTAGACTAACTTAAAGAAGTAACATACATAGTGGAAAATAATATATGTGTGATGTCATGTAAAAGCTTATTTATTGTAATGTAGACTCATTTTATCTTGAAATGTGTGATGTTATGGTAACATAGCTAGTTACCACATGCCCCTCTCTCATCATTTAATTGCATGTCATGTCATCTAAATGCTTAGTTGGCAATACATGTAGGACTATGTTGCTACTCAAGTTACTCCCACTATGACTAGCCTCAAAGTACCAAGCCTCGTCACATTGGCGGACCTACCGTCCCTCCAGCCTAGGGATGTAAGCGACACAACATTTAATCCTGCATAATACTATTTATCAATACTCTAGTTAAATGAAATCTTTCAAAAAAATGAACTAACGAGTTGAATAAATGAGACTTGCGGCCGCCATTTAGCTGCCATTTACATCCCTATTTCAGTCCGAGCAGTCGTCGATGTTTATTGACAGTGTAAAACTTGCATTTTTATAGATTTTAATTTTACATCCAAAAAAATATACATCTTAACCTTGTTTGTCAAGGCTTTTAAAATTTTATAGATCCAGCGCTGGCAAACGCGTATAGGCCACTGCGTGGACAGCAGGGCAGTCTTATGTGCTTGTTTTATGTCGCAGATCTACTTATTTTCACATGTATGGACATGGGTCATCCAGCTATTTTTCTATTTAGACATTCTTTTTTACCAGGGGAACATGGGGATGGGGGTATCTCTTGCCACTTTGTCAGTGGGTCTAAACAGCATCGTAGTTCTTCACACATACACACTTTTTAGGTGGACATAGCCACACGAATAAAACCACGTCCGCAAGTCGAGCACGAAGACTCCCCTCGACAACCACCAACGCATAGTGTTTTAAAAAAAACACAAGATTCACTATGACCTGCCCAATGACTGCATCTGGTCGAGCCGATCTATTCGGTCGCTTCAAATGATCTGTTCTTGTCAATTTAGATCGGACCACGGTCGATTTAGGGTCGTGGTCTGGCCTGTCCGGCTAGTCACGCCTAGCGACGCGACCTATTTGTCCGGTCTTAGCACGGCATTTTTTTTTGCAAATTCAAACATAAACGTTCGCGCTAAAAACTAGCAAAGTTCATACTTAATTTACATTCAAAATATAAAAAAATAGAATTTAAACTAATTCTAACCCTAGCTACCGATCTTTGACGTCGGCCGCCTCATCCATCTACGGGTCGAGGTCGGTGTACTTCGGCGGCGACTAGAGGTTGGGCGGTGGCAGGCGGGACCTCGGCAGTGGATTGATCACCGCCAGTGCCACGACGCCCAACCGTCTTTGAGGCAGCTCCACCCCTACCTCCGGCGTGATCGCTGGCGCCCATCCCGGCAGCGGCGGCGGTGGAGACAGCTGGGCGTTCGCCTGCGCCACCATGCCGATGAGTTGGACGACTTCCTTGAAGCCGACCCACTGGGCTTCCTCCTCCCACGCGCTAGCCGCAATGGCCTACTCGGTGAGGGCGTCCTCATCGTATCCCCGCACCAGCACCTTGTGGTACTCCGGGGGCAGGTTCGCGGCGACGTCGTCCACCACCTCCTGCTTGACAATGATGTCGTCATCGCTCTCGTTCTCGCTGCCGAGGTCGGCGTCGAAGTGGTTGTGGGTGCCCTCGTCGTTCGAGTCGATGTTGGGGATCTGGTAGACCTCCCCCGGCTACAGGTCGCGACGGATGCTGGTGGCGCGCCGCACCTTGTGCTCCCACTCGAGGAACTTGATCCAGTACGCCTCGGAGTAGTAGCCCCTCTCCCACCGTTGGGTCTGGGGAAGGTTGCTGATTCGGCGGCGGATCTCCTCCGCCATCCCTCGGCCCGCCTTGGGTGGTGGCGGCACCAGGACACGGTCCTGATTGAGGTGCCAGCCGGTGGGGAGGGAGACATCCGTGTGCTGGATGCCGCGACCCTCTCCACCGGGCGTGACTCGCGCCAGCGGTAACTCCAGTGCGACGTGGGGTCCCGCGGTGGGTAGTCCCCACGTCGGGTCCGAACTCCTCCGACGAGGCGAAGGCGGCAAGGATGTGCCGTGGAGGAAGGGCGGCAGCCGAGAGCGCTGGCTGCTAGAGTCAGACGCCCCGTGGTCGTTCTTGCTCCTCTTTAGCCAGGACGATATCTTCATCTTTGGTGGCGGCGCTGCTAGGGTTGCAATGGGGAGAGGTGAGCACGGTACCTCCGGGTGCGACGTGGGGTCCCAGTGGCGGGTAGTCCCCACGTCGGGTCCATAACTCCTCTGGCCGAGGCGAAGGCGGCAAGGATTGCCGTGGAGGAAGGCCGACAGCCGAGAGCGCTGGCTGCTAGAGTTAGACGCCTAGTGGTCGTTCTTGATCCTCTTTAGCTAGGACGACATCTTCATCTTTGGTGGCGGCGGCGGCTGCTGCTAGGGTTGCAATGGGGAGAGGTGAGGAGCGCGGCACCGACGGGCGCAGGTTAAATATCCCAGCCGCCCGTGAACGCGCGCAGCTTCCCGCTCCTTCGCCATCAATGCCGGCGCGGGAACACAGACGGCGCCCAGTCAGTCAGTGTGTCATCTCGTCGCCATTTATGGCGCAGGCTGCCGCCGGTCAGCCTTCCGTGCAGCGCCTCTGAATCGGTGCCGCTGATTGCGTCTGAATCAATGCGCCGGTAAGCGGTGGCTAACGTTTGGGCTAGTAGCACACGCGGGCAGGACACACGTGTTGTCCGCGCACGTCCGGGCTGATGCAACCGTTGCCCAGATTAGATACACGGATGAGTCGAGCTGGACGCATTTGTCCGGATGCGTCGGGTCACGCACGTCTCGCGCATCCGCGTGGACGCGTTCGGACACGCTCAGACGGGATGGGTCAACAGGCCACCTGCTCCTACGCCGCCAACAGGCCACCTGCTTTACGCCTTAAGACAAGAGACAAGACTTCGGCCGAGGACACCGCTTGAAGATGGGGTTGGAGCGATCGCTCGGCGCCCGCGACGCCGACATCGCTGGTCGAGCCCTCCTCGCCGGACATCCTGGAATGGTCCAGGAAGGACCGGAAGAAGGCGGAGCATCAGCGCATCCGCCCGGCGTCGGGCGCTGTCTGGGCGTGAGCTCGCCTACCAAGGCGTCTCGCTCTACGTCCTGGACGATGATGACGACGACGCAGGCCCGTCCTACCAGCCATGGAGGTACGGCGACCCTGGCCAGGGCAGCTCCCGCCAGAACCAACCGCCGAGCGACGACGACGACAGCGGCGAGAATGACGGCCGGGCCGACCCCGACTACATGTCGTTCTACGACAACTTCGGCATGTAGGACGGCGAAGGCACCGACGGCGACTTTTTTAAGTTTATTTATGTACTAGTTTCGTTTAAATTTGATGTAATCCGCCTATATTTCGCCCAACTTAATGGAAATCGCCTAAATTTGATGAATTTTAGCTGAACTTGGGGACTTGGCCTGGGTACGCGGGTGGAAAAATGGGTGTACTCAGGCCGAAAACAAGTTTAGTCCAGCCAAAAAACGGATCAAATTTCACCCTGAATTCAGCCAACAAGTGGAGATGCTCTAAACAGCACCGTAGTTCTTCACGTTATCAACACATACACACATTTTTTTAGCTGGGCATAGCCACACAAATAAAACCACGTCCGCAAGTCGAGCAGTGAAGCGCCTTCTCCCTATCCCCACGAAGACTCCCCTCGACAACCACCAACGCATAGTGATTTTAAAAAAACACAAGATTCACTATGACATGCCCAATGACTGCATCTGATCCAGGCGCGTGCGCTTAGGGCATCTCTATCTATCGAGCCGACCCATTCGGTCGCTTCAAACGATCCGTTTTTGTCTATTTAGATCGGACCGTGATTGATTTGGGGTCGTGGTCTGACCTGTCCGGCTAGTCGTGCCTAGCGACACGATCCATTTGTCCGGTATGAGCACGATATTTTTTTTTGCAAATTCAAACATAAACGTTCGCGCTAAAAACTAGTAAAGTTCATACTTAATTTACATTCAAAATATAAAAAAACAGAATTTAAACTAATTCTAACCCTAGCTACCGATCTTTGACGTCGGCGCCGCCTCGTCCATCTACGAGTCGAGGTCGGTGTACTTCGGCGGCGGCTAGAGGTTGGGCGGTGGCAGGGCCAGAGCGGGAGCTGGTGCAGGTGGATTGATCACCTGCCCAGGCCACGACGCCCAACCGTGCTGGAGGTGCGGCAGCTCCACCCCTACCTCCGGCGTGATCGCTGGCGCCCATCCCGACAGCGGCGGCGGTGGAGGCAGCTGGGCGTTCGCCTGCGCCACCATGCCGGTGAGTTCGACGACTTCCTCGAAGCCGACCCACTGGGCTTCCTCCTCCCACGCGCTAGCCGCAATGGCCTGCTCGGTGAGGGCGTCCTCATCGTAGCCCCGCACCAGCACCTCATGGTACTCCGGGGGCAGGTTCGCGGCGACGTCGTCCACCACCTCCTGCTTGACGATGATGTCGTCATCGCTGTCGTTCTCGCTGTCGAGGTCGACGTCGAAGTGGTTGTGGGTGCCCTCGTCGTTCGAGTCGATGTTGGGGATCTGGTAGACCTCTCCCGGCTACAGGTCGCGACGGATGCTGGTGGCGCGCCGCACCTTGTGCTCCAACTCGAGGAACTTGATCCAGTACGCCTCGGAGTGGTAGCCCCTCTCCCACAGTTGGGTCCGGGGGAGGTTGCTGATTCGGCGGCGGATCTCCTCCGCCATCCCTTGGCCCGCCTTGGGTGGTGGCGGCACCAGGACACGGTCCTGATTGAGGTGCCAGCCGGTGGGGAGGGAGACATCCGTGTGCTGGATGCCGCGACCCTCCCTCCACCGGCGCTCGCACTCCCCGACGCGGTAACTCCAGGTGCGACGTGGGGTCCCGCGGTGGCGGGTAGTCCCCCACGTGCTGGGTCCAGAACTCCTCTGGACGAGGCGAAGGAGGCAAAGATGTGCCGTGGAGGAAGGCCGGCAGCCGAGAGCGCTGGCTGCTAGAGTCAGACGCCCCGTGGTCGTTCTTGCTCCTCTTTAGCCAGGACGATATCTTCATCTTTGGTGGCGGCGGCTGCTGCTAGGGTTGCAATGGGGAGAGGTGAGGAGCACGGTACCTCCGGGTGCGACGTGGGGTCCCGCGGTGGCGGGTAGTCCCCCACGTGCTGGGTCCATAACTCCTCTAGCCGAGGCGAAGGCGGCAAGGATTGCCGTGGAGGAAGGCCGACAGCCGAGAGCGCTGGCTGCTAGAGTTAGACGCCTAGTGGTCGTTCTTGATCCTCTTTAGCTAGGAGGACATCTTCATCTTTGGTGGCGGCGGCGGCTGCTGCTAGGGTTGCAATGGGGAGAGGTGAGGAGCGCGGGCGCAGGTTAAATATCCCAGCCGCCCGTGAACGCGCGCAGCTTCCCGCTCCTTCGCCATCAATGCCGGCGCGGGAATACAGACGGCGCCCAGTCAGTCAGTGTGTCATCTCGTCGCCATTTATGGCGCAGGCTGCCGCCGGTCAGCCTTCCGTGCAGCGCCTCTGAATCGGTGCCGCTGATTGCGTCTGAATCAATGCGCCGGTAAGCGGTGGCTAACGTTTGGGCTAGTAGCACACGCGGGCAGGACACACGTGTTGTCCGCGCACGTCCGGGCTGATGCAACCGTTGCCCAGATTAGATACACGGATGAGTCGAGCCAGACGCATTAATCCGGATGCGTCGGGTCACGCACGTCTCGCGCATCCGCGTGGACGCGTTCGGACACGCTCAGACGGGATGGGTCAACAGGCCACCTGCTCCTACGCCGCCAACAGGCCACCTGCTCCTACGCCGCCCCAAGACAGAAGACTCGGCGCCGGCCGAGGACACCGCCTTGAAGATGGGGTTGGAGCAGTCGCTCCTCGAAGCGCCGCCGCTGACGCTGACACTGCCGCTGGTCGAGCCCTCCTCGCCGGACATCCTGGAATGGTCCAGAAGGGACTGGGAGAAGGCGGAGCATCAGCGCATCCGCCCGGCGTCGGGCGCTGTCTGGGCGTGAGCTCGCCTACCAAGGCATCCCGCTCTACGTCCTGGACGACGACGATGACGAGGACGCAGGCCCGTCCTACCAGCCATGGAGGTACGGCGACCCTGTCCAGGGCAGCTCCCGCCAGAACCAGCCACCGAGCGACGACGATGACAACGGCGAGAATGAAGGCCGGGCCGACCCCGACTACACGTCGTTCTACGACAACTTTGGCATGTAGGACGACGAAGACACCGATGGCGACCTTTTTAAGTTTATTTATGTACTAGTTTCGTTTAAATTTGATGTAATCCGCCTATATTTCGCCCAACTTAATGAAAATCGCCTAAATTTGATGAATTTTAGCCGAACTTGGGGACTTGGCCTGGGTACGCGGGTGGGAAAATGGGTGTACCCAGGCCGAAAACAAGTTCAGTCCAGCCAAAAAACGGACCAAATTTCACCCTGAATTCGGCCAACAAGTGGAGATGCTCTAAACAGCACCGTAGTTCTTCACGTTGTCAACACATACACACATTTTTTAGGTGGACATAGCCACACATATAAAACCACGTCCGCAAGTCGAGCAGTGAAGCGCCTTCTCCCTATCCCCACGAAGACTCCCCTCGACAACCACCAACGCATAGTGATTTTAAAAAAACACAAGATTCACTATGACATGCCCAATGACTGAAGGGAATATGCCCTGAGAGGCAATAATAAAATATTTATTATGTGTATTCCAAGTATATGATAGATGTTTATTTGCATGCTATAATTGTATTAATACGGAAACGTTAATACATGTGTGTTTAATAAACAATTAGAAAGTTCCTAGTTATGCCTCTCTCATAAACTAGTTCGTTGATTAACAAGATGATCACGGTTTCCTGATCATGGACATTGGATGTTGTTAATAACGAGATCACAACATTAGTGTAATGGTGTGATGAACATTCATCCTAAGTATAGCATTACGATCAAATTCATTGAGTTTATATTGCTATAAACAAACTACGAAGTAGTCCTAATCCTTAGACCATGAGATCATGCCAATCACTAACCCCGGAAGAGTTTCTTGTTGACATCAAACGTCACTCCGTGACTGGGTGATTATAAAGATGGCTTCAAAGCTATTAAAGTGTTATGTTGAGAATCATGGATCAAGAGTGGAATTTGTTCATCCCGATGATGGATAGATATGCTCTGGGCCCTCTCGGTGATATCACATTGGTTAGCTTGCAAGCAAGTGATTTGATCACTAGAATGTTATATCACGGGAACGAGAAAAGAGTGCATGTCAGTAACGAGATCAAACTAGGTATGGAGATACCGATGATCGAATCTTGGACATGTAATATATCGTGAAACAAAGGGATTAAGATACAAGCGTAAAAGTTTCCGACGATCACAGGAAAAGTCATCGTTGAATGTGTGGGAGTCAGTATGGATCTCCATGTCCCGCTACTGATTATTGATCGGAGAAGGGTCTCGATCATGTCCGCATTATTCGCGAACCGTAGGGTGACACACTTAAGGGACACTGGCATCCAGTTGGAGCAAATGTTTCATGCCGAAAGAATAAACAAGCGAAGGAATTTATTTCACTAGATACCGAAACAGGATTTCGGGTGAAATTGCATAAAGTGGTTATGCATGTGAAATGGAATTCTAGCAAGGGGTTATTTGTGAATGTTTGTCATTAAAGTAATTGACAAAATTCTGAATAAAATAAAAGAGTTTTATTTAATGAGAGTTTGCATTAAATTTGGTGGAAATTTAATGGGAATTTGAGTGGACTTTTGAGTGGAGAAAATTGAAGGGACATTTTGTGAGTGGAGTGTCCACCCACATGAAGAGGGGAGGGCAAGGGGGCAGCCCCTATGCGCCGGCCACCCCCTTGGGGTCCCCCCTCCTCCTATAAAAGGAGCCCCCCTCCTCACTTCTCACTCACACCTCCTCGTGAAGGATCTCTCTCCCCCTCTATAATTTATCCCCCATGGTCTCGGACTAGCGAGATACATGTTCCCGGTGGCTATTCGGCAAGAAAGGGTTGTGCTTCCGCTGCATCGCTGGAGCGAGGAGGCGGAGGTTGCCCGGTGTCTTGTACGTGTGTGCGAGCACGGATGCGCTGTTGCTTTGCGGCGCTAGGAATTCCTCTCGATCTTGAGATCGGCAAGAGATCGTCTACATCAACCACGAGTTGAACTCGTTAAGCTTTGTCGGTCTTCAAGGGTATGTTCTCTACGGATATATATCCGCCCGTTGTTTGTATCTAGTAGATAGATCTTGGTACATAGTTCCCATCGTAGGAAATTTTTTGTTTTCTATGTTGCGAACCCTATAGTGGTATTAGAGCCGGATCTATGCGTAGATACTTTACACGGGTAGTACACATATGAGTATGTGGGCGATGATGATCATGTTGTTGCTCCTTTGTTGTAATTTTGGATATTGGTGGCATAGTGGGATGAAGCGGCCCGGACAAACTTTACATGTCCTCGCACATGAGACCTGTTCCACGCTTGACATGCAACTAGTTTGCATAAGTGGCTAGCGGGTGTCTGTCTCTCCTACTATAGTCAATATCTATTTTGCAACGAATTTTCAACAATTTGGTTATCCTCGTTGTGGTTCATGTTCGTAGGTAAGAACGGTTCTATCTCGAAAGCCCTAAGCCACGTAAAACTTGCAATGGATAAATTAGAGGCGTCTAGTTTAGATTGTTGTTGGGCTAGTGTTATGATATGTTGATGTTGTAAGTAGAAGTATGAGATGATACTCTTACAACATACATAACATGTAATCTCCATATACCTTTGACTTACACATATAGGTATGATAGTGATCATACCACGGTGCACATGATAGAGATCATATGCGGAAACCATATCATTTCACTAATAAACATGTGATGTTTGATAGCATCTTATATTGCTTGTTTAGCGCTTTGTTAGTATAATAAGATGATCCCTCTTAAATATCAAGATAAGAATGTGTTCTTCCTTTAGTATGCACCGATTATGTTTTCGTCGCTCCAAGACATCACGTGATGATCGGGTGTTCTTGGATCCACGACCATATTTCGGGTGTAAAAGCGATTACACGCGAATACTAAGGTTCTAACTTGGCGAGCCTAGCATGTACAGACATGGCCTCGGAACACGGACCAAAAGGTTAAGCATGAGTCATATAGTAGATATGATGCCCATTAGATGCTCGCCTTTGAAGCTACACCGACTCACGTGATGATCGGACTTCGTGTAGTGGATTTGGTTCATGTAATCACCAAAAAGGCACGAGGGATGTCATTTTTGAGTGGGAGTTCATTCGTAATATGGATTAGTTGAACTCAATCTATCATACACTTAGTCTAAACTTTACAAATTCTGTTGTAGATGGCACCACCTGCTTTTAATTTCAACGTGTTCATGGAGAAAGAGAAACTTGCAACGAACGGTAGCAACTTTACCGAATGGGCCATGAATTTGAGGATTCTCCTCTCTGCTGCACAAAAGCAATATGTGCTAGAAGCTCCGTTAGGCCCCCCACCTTTAGATGATGCCCCTAACGAGGAGAAGAATGTCTATCAGACTCGTCAGGAGGACCACAACTTAGTTCATTGCGGCATATTGTATGGGCTAGAGCCGGAACTTCGAAAGCGTTTCGAAAATGGCAATGCTTTTGATACAATGGGTGAGTTGAAAATGATTTTCGACACACATGCTGCTGTAGAGAGCTACAACGCTTCAGAAAAGTTCTTTAGCTGCATGATGGAAGAGCACAGCTCCGTTAGTGAGCATGTACTCAAGATGTCGGGTTACGCCGATAAGCTTGTGTCCTTGGGAATATCGATTCCCATTGACTTAGGCATCCATCGTGTTCTGCAGTCTCTGCCACCTAGCTATAAGAGCTTCGTGATGAACTATAATATGCAAGGCATGAAGAAGTCTCTCCCCGAGCTTCTTTCAATGCTTAAAACTGCAAAAGTGGAGATCAAAAAGGAACAATAAGTGTTGATGATCAATAGGAACACTGCTTTCAAGAAAGACAAGAAGGGAAAACGGAAGGGAAGTAAGGGCGGCAAGCCTGTTGCCGTGCCTGAAAAGAAACCCCGAGTTGGACCTAAGTCTGATACCGAGTGCTACTATTGTAAAGGGACTGGCCACTGGAAGCACAACTGCCCCAAGTATTTGGCAGACAAGAAAGCCGGCAAGGCAAACAAAGGTATGTATGATATACATGTTATTGATGTGTACTTGACTAGTGGTCGCAGTAGCACCTGGGTATTTGATACCGGTTCAGTTGCTAATATTTGTAACTCAAATCAGGGGCTGCGGAACAAGCGACTGCTAGCAAGGGGTGAGGTCAAGATGCGTGTCGGCAATGGATCAAGCGTTGATGTGATCGCCGTCGGAACGCTGCCTCTCCACTTGCCGTCGGGATTAGTTATAAACTTGAATAATTGTTATCTGGTGCTGCTTTGAGCATGAACATTGTATCTGGATCATGTTTGATGCGAAGTGGTTATTCATTTAAATCCGAGAACAATGGTTGTTCCATTTATATGAATGAAATCTTTTATGGTCATGCACCGATGATGAATGGCTTATTTCTTTTGGATCTCGATAATAATGTTACACATGTTCATAATGTTGATGCTAAAAGGATTAAACTAAATGATGATATATCCGCATATATGTGGCACTGCCGTCTAGGTCATATTGGCGTTAAACGCATGAAGAAGCTCCATTCGGATGGACTTTTGGAATCACTTGATTATGAATCATTTGATACATGTGAGCCATGCCTTATGGGCAAGATGACTAGAACGCCGTTTTCCAGTTCAATGGAACGGGCGATAGATTTATTGGAAATCATAAATTCTGATGTATGTGGTCCAATGAGTGTGTCGGCGCGAGGTGGATATCGTTATTTTGTTACTTTCACGGATGATTTGAGTAGATACGGTTATATCTACTTGATGAAACACAAGTCTGAAACCTTTGAAAAGTTCAAGGAATTTCAGAATGAAGTGGAAAATCATCGTAATAGAAAGATCAAATTTCTACGGTCCGACCGTGGAGGTGAGTATCTAAGTTACGAGTTTAGCACTCACATGAAAGAGTGTGGAATTGTTTCACAACTCACACCTGCCGGAACACCACAGCGAAATGGTGTGTCGGAACGTCGTAATCGTACTTTATTAGATATGGTTCGATCTATGATGTCTCTGACGGACTTGCCATTGCCATTTTGGGGCTATGCACTAGAAACTGCTGCATTCACTTTAAATCGGGCACCATCTAAATCCGTTGAAAAGACACCGTATGAATTATGGTTTGGAAACAAACCTAAGCTGTCATTTCTTAAAGTTTGGGGATGCGATGTTTATGTGAAGAAACTTCAACCGGATAAACTCGAACCCAAAGCAGAAAAGTGTGTCTTCATAGGATACCCTAAGGAAACTATTGGGTATTCCTTCTATCACAGATCCGAGGGCAAGGTTTTTGTTGCCAAGAATGGATCCTTTCTAGAGAAAGAGTTTCTCGCGAAAGGTGTGAGTAGTCGGAAGGTAGAACTCGAAGAGGTTATTGAACCTTCTCTTCAAAGTATGGCGGGTAGCGCAGTCGGAAGTTGTTCGAGTTGGCTCCACCTGTTGAAGAGGGAACTAATGATAATGATCATGAAACTCGAAGAGAGTACTACCGAGCCTCGCAGTCAAGCAGACGCGTGCAGCTCCAGTATGACGGAAATCCTATCATGAATTTCATGGTTGATGAAAATGATGACCCTGCGACGTATGAAGAAGCGATGATGAGCCCGGATTCCAACAAATGGTTAGAAGCCATGAAATCCGAGATGGAATCCATGTATGAAAATCAAGTTTGGAACTTGGTGGACTTACCTCACGACCGAAAGGCCGTGGAGAACAAATGGATTTTCAAAAGGAAAACTGATGTTGATGGTAATATAACCGTCTATAAAGCTCGACTTGTCGCAAAGGGGTTTCAAAAAATTCAAGGAGTTAACTACGATGAGACATTCTCTCCCGTAGCGATGCTAAAGTCAGTTAGGATTATGTTAGCAATTGCTGCATATTTCGATTATGAGATATGGCAGATGGTTGTCAAAACCGTGTTTCTCAATGGTAATATTGAAGAAGAGTTGTATATGATACAACCAAAGGGTTTTGTCGATCCTAAGGATGCTAACAAGGTGTGCAAGCTTCAGCGATCCATCTATGGATTGAAGCAAGCATCACGAAGTTGGAATCTCCGCTTTGATGAGGTGATCAAAGAGTTTGGATTTGTCCAAACTTATGGAGAAGCTTGTATTTACAAGAAAGTGAGTGGGAGCAATGTGGCATTTCTGATATTATATGTGGATGACATATTATTGATCGGAAATGATATAGATCTTTAACAGTGTTAAAAGTTATCTAAACAAAGAAATTTTCAATGAAGGACCTAGGTGAGCGTCATACATATTAGGCATAAAGATCTATAGAGATAGATCTAGGCGCCTAATAGGGATATCGCAAAGTACATACCTTGATAAGATTTTAAAGAAGTTTAAAATGGAAAATAGTAAGAAGGGGTTCTTACCTATGACACAAGGCACGACATTGAGTAAGACTCAAAGTCCGGCTTCGGCGGAAGAAAGAGAGATAATGGACAAGGTCCCCTATGCTTCAGCCATAGGCTCTATAATGTATGCCATGCTATGTACAAGACCGGATGTGGCACATGCTATTAGTTTGACTAGTAGGTACCAATCGGATCCAGGTTCAGAACACTGGAAAGCGGTCAAGAATATCCTTAAGTACTTGAGAAGAACTAAGGATATGTTTCTTGTATACGGAGGTGAAGAAGAGCTCGTCGCTAAGTGTTATGTCGATGCTATCTTTGACACCGATCCGGATGACTCTAAGTCTCAATCCGGATACGTATTTCTCATGAATGGCGGAGCGGTTAGTTGGAGGAGCTCCAAACAACCTGTGGTGGCAGGATCAACAACGGAGGCCGAATATGTTGCTGCTTCAGAAGCGGCTCGGGAAGCAGTTTGGATGAAGGAGTTCATATCCGAACTAGGTGTGGTTGCAAACGCTTTGGACCCAATGGTGATCTATTGTGACAACAATGGTGCCATTGCCAATGCCAAAGAGCCAAGGTCTCACAAGCATTCCAAGCATATTAAGCATCGGTTTCACTCCATCCACGAGCATGTCAAGGATGGAGATATAAAGATTTGTAAAGTACATACATATCTCAATGTAGAAGATCCGTTGACTAAAACTCTACCTAGAGCAAAACATGATCTACACCAGAACTCCATGGGTGTTAGATACATCACAATGTAACTAGATTATTGTCTCTAGTGCAAGTGGGAGACTGAAGGGAATATGCCCTGAGAGGCAATAATAAAATGTTTATTATGTGTATTCCAAGTATATGATATATGTTTATTTTGCATGCTATAATTTTATTAATACGGAAACGTTAATACATGTGTGTTTAATAAACAAACAGAAAGTTCCTAGTTATGCCTCTCTCATAAACTAGTTCGTTGATTAACAAGATGATCACGGTTTCCTGATCATGGACATTGGATGTTGTTAATAACGAGATCACAACATTAGTGTAATGGTGTGATGAACATTCATCCGAGGTATAGCATTACGATCAAAGTCATTGAGTTTATATTGCTATAAACAAACTACAAAGTAGTCCTAATCCTTAGACCATGAGATCATGCCAATCACTAACACCGGAAGAGTTTCTTGTTAACATCAAACGTCACTCAATGGCGGGTGATTATAAAGATGGCTTCAAAGCTACTAAAGTGTTATGTTGAGAATCATGGATCAAGAGTGGAATTTGTTCATCCTGATGACGGATATATATGCTCTGGGCCCTCTCGGTGATATCACATTGGTTAGCTTGCAAGCAAGTGATTTGATCACTAGAATGTTATATCACGGGAACGAGAAAAGAGTGCATGTCGATGCGAGATCAAACTAGGTATGGAGATACCGATGATCGAATCTCGGACATGTAATATATCGTGAAACAAAGGGATTAAGATACAAGCGTAAAAGGTTCCGACGATCACAGGAAAAGTCATCGTTGAATGTGTGGGAGTTAGTATGGATCTCCAGGTCCCGCTACTGATTATTGATCGGAGAAGGGTCTCGGTCATGTCCACATTATTCGCGAACCGTAGGGTGACACACTTAAGGGACACTGGTATCCAGTTGGAGCAAATGTTTCATGCCGAAAGAATAAACAAGCGCATGAATTTATTTCACTAGATACCGAAACAGGTTTTCGGGTGAAATTTCATAAAGTGGTTATGCATGTGAAATGGAATTCTAGCAAGGGGTTATTTGTGAATGTTTGTCATTAAAGTAATTGACAAAATTCTGAATAAAATAAAAGAGTTTTATTTAATGAGAGTTTGCATTAAATTTGGTGGAAATTTAATGGGAATTTGAGTGGACTTTTGAGTGGAGAAAATTGAAGGGACATTTTGTGAGTGGAGTGTCCACCCACATGAAGAGGGGAGGGCAAGGGGCAGCCCCCATGCGCCGGCCACCCCCTTGGGGTCACCCCTCCTCCTATTAAAGGAGCCCCCCTCCTCACTTCTCACTCACACCTCCTCGTGAAGGATCTCTCTCCCCCTCTAGAATTTATCCCCCATGGTCTCGGACTAGCGAGATACATGTTCCCGGTGGCTATTCGGCAAGAAAGGGTTGTGCTTCCGCTGCATCGCTGGAGCGAGGAGGCGGAGGTTGCCCGATGTCTTGTACATGTGTGCGAGCACGGATGCGCTGCTGCTTTGCGGCGCTAGGACTTCCTCTCGATCTTGAGATCGGCAAGAGATCGTCTACATCAACCACGAGTTGAACTCGTTAATCTTTGTCGGTCTTCAAGGGTATGTTCTCTACGGATATACATCCGCCCGTTGTTTGTATCTAGTAGATAGATCTTGGTACATAGTTCTCATCTTAGGAAATTTTTTGTTTTCTATGCTGCAAACCCTACAATGACTGCATCTGATCCAGGCGCGTGTGCTTAGGGCATCTCTATCTATCGAGCCGACCCATTCGGTCGCTTCAAACGATCCGTTTTTGTCCATTTAGATCAGACCGTGGTCGATTTGGGGTCGTGGTCTGGCCTGTCCGGCTAGTCGTGCCTAGCGACACGATCCATTTGTCCGGTCTGAGCACGATATTTTTTTTTGCAAATTCAAACATAAACGTTCGCGCCAAAAACTAGCAAAGTTCATACTTAATTTACATTCAAAATATAAAAAACATAATTTGAACTAATTCTAACCCTAGCTACCGATCTTTGACGTCGGCGCCGCCTCGTCCATCTATGGGTCGAGGTCGGTGTACTTCGGCGGCGGCTAGAGGTTGGGCGGTGGCAGGGCCAGAGCGGGAGCTGGTGCATGTGGATTGATCACCTGCCCAGGCCACGACGCCCAACCGTGCTGGAGGTGCGGCAGCTCCACCCCTACCTCCGGCGCGATCGGTGGCGTCCATCCCGGTAACAACGACGGTGGAGGCAGCTGGGAGTTCGCCTGTTCCACCATGCCGGTGAGCTGGACGGCTTCCTCGAAGCCGACCCACTAGGCTTCCTCCTCCCGCGCGCTGGCCGCAATGGCCTGCTCGGTGAGGGCGTCCTCGTCGTAGCCCCGCACCAACACCTCGTGGTACTCCGGGGGCAGATTCGTGGCGACGTCGTCCACCACCTCCTGCTTGTCGACGATGTCGTCGTTGTTGTCGTCCTCACTGCCGAGGTCGAGGTCTAAGTGGTTGTGGGTGCCCTCGCCGTTCGAGTCAATGTTGGGGATATGGTAGACCTCCCCCGGCTGCAGGTCGTGACGGATGGTGGTGGCGTGCCGCACCTTGTGCTCCCACTCGAGGAACTTGATCTAGTACGCCTCGGAGTGGTAGCCCCTATCCCACCGTTGGGTTCGGGGTGTAGGGGTTCGTAGCATGGAAAACAAAAAATTTCTATCGCATGAACACACACAAGCCAAGATCTATCTACTAGATTGCAGCAACGAGTCGATAGAGTACTAACCCTCGAAAATCCAAAGCGGTTAACGAGAGCAGATTCTCGTGGATGATGTAGCCGTACGCTTCCGATCTCAAGATTGCTAGACGATCCTTCCGGCGCTGCGTTCCGGCAGCGCTTCCGCAGTCGGTCACACGTTTGGTACTCGATGATGAACTTCCTCTCCCTTGTTCCAGCAGGCAGCGGAGGTTGTAGTACTTCCCTCGTGATTCCGGCAGCACGACGGCGTGGTGTCGGAAGTAGAGGGAAGATCCCGTAGGGGTTCGCCTAAGCCGGAGCAAGTATGGTGGAGTATGATAGAGGGACTTGGTGATCTAGGGTTTAGAGGCACCAAGGGGTTGGTGTATCCGGCGTCTAGGGCTTGGGGAAGCCCTAACTCGGCGACTTGGAGGAGCCCTAGAGCTAGCACTTGGGTGTGAGGGGTAGGGGGAGCCCTACCCCTCCTTATATAGGTGGGAGGGAGGCGGTTGGGAGGAGGTAGTCCTCCTCCAACTCCTCCTCCTTGGTCGGCGGGTGGAGGGAGTAGGACTTCCTCCCTAAGTAGGTTTCCTACTCTCCCTCCTCCAAGCAAACTTCAGATTTGACTTCTCAAATTGGCGTTTGACTTTCAAACTTGGATTTGATTTCTCTCATCATATTGCCCAGCCAAGTGACCTAGTACATGATGCAACCATTCCACATTGTCATGACACATCCATGTACCCTTCCCCTCCGAAGTGTCGGACCTTCCAGACCCTTCTAGAACATTCCTGGTGGAAACACCGGAATCATTTCCGAACTCCGAAACAGGACTTTCCTTATATGAATCTTATTCTCCGGACCATTCCAGATCTCCTCGTGATATCCCGGATCCCATCCGAGACTCCGAACAACATTCGGTCTCTTACTCATCATTCCATAACTACACAACAACATCGAATCGTTAAGTGTCTCTCCCTACGATTCGTGAATTATGCGGACATGAACGAGACACTTCTCCAATCAATAACCAATAGAGGAATCTAGAAATTCATATGGCTCCCACATATTTCTACGATTACTTTGTGATCGAATGAACCACTTACATACGATACCAATTTCCCTTTGTTTCACGATAGTTTACTTATCCGAGGTTTTGATCGTCGGTATCTCTGCATACCTAGTTCAACACATACTTTCCGAACACTCAATGCCACCTTTATAGCCACCCAGTTACGGTGTGGTGTTTGATGTCATCAAAGCATCCTTCCGGTGATTGTGATTATCATGATCTCATGGTCGAAGGAATTAGGTTACTATGTATTAGAAAGCTTATAACAAATGAACTATATTAAATGACTTGATCTTTATGCTATGCTTAACTATAGGAGTATGTCCATCACATCATTCTCCTAATGATATGACCCTGTTGTTAATAACATCTCTATGTTCATGATCAGGAAACCATGATCATATATTAACCAACAAGCTAGTTTAACAAGAGGCTTTACTAGGGACTCTTGTATGTTTACAAATCACACAAGTATTAATGTTTCCGGTTAATAAAATTATAGCATGGTATGTAAACATTTATCATAAGCATGAAGATATGATAATAACCACTTTATTATTGCCTCTTGGGCATATCTCCAACAGTCTCCCACTTGCACTAGAGTCAATAATCTAGTTTTAAACCTTTGTGTATTCAACACCTATGGCTTTCCGGTGTTGTATTTACACGATTGCTAGTGGTTAACTGATCTCCGGATCTGACACTTCTAGGTCCGTGTGTAATTGCATGTCTTTGCGTCTCTACGCATCACTCATTCTCTAATGAGATGGCTTTGTATAAATTTGGTCCTTTGATGAGACCTTTAGATCTTTGGGGTTAAAACATGTTGATAATATTGTCGTACAATATATCTTCATAGTATTATCCCTGCTGTGAACTACACCTAGTTTGATAACAAACTACTTGACACAAATACCCTCTTTTGCTGCTATTATAGCAGTCATATACTTAGCCTTTTGTTGTAGTATCTGTCACAATGTCTTAACTTTGGAACTCATCCAAATCCATTATGGAACTTACTTTCCATTATATTGTGCCACCCTTAGTTTAGATTGAGATAAACTTAATTTGTAATTTGTGACAAAACTAGTATCAATGTAGTACTTTTACAATGAACTAATCATCTATTTGTCACTTCTACAAAATAATATACTCTAAGTTCTTCCAAAAGATCATAAGAATGTCCTTACTATCGTCCAATGATCATCTTATGAATCATTCTGGTATATGCTCATAACATTTAGAGCATATGACATATCTGGATTTGTACATATCACAGTATGATTTATATAAATACTCTATGTGATTTCATTCATCAAGTATCAATCTATACTTGAATCTTTGTTTCACTTACCAAGTGTCAACACACTTGAATATATCATCAATATTGAACTCATTCAATCCTTTATGTGCGACAAGAACCTTTCTTGTAGTTTCTATACTGAACTCATTCAATATATCATCTATGTACTTTCGGCACAACCATATTAGTGTCTTAATCTATCTATATAGATATAGATGCCAAATATTTGGGTTTTGCCTAAATCTTTCATCGGGATGAAATTCTTAATATGTGTTAATAAAAGATACATCATTTCCAATCAACAATATGTCTTCCACATAATGTATTAGAAACATGTCTTAGCGCTCCCACTTAATTTCTTGCAAATGCAAGCATCTTCATCGTCTCTGATGAATTTAAACTCTTTTAACAATTTCATCATTGTGAAGATTCTAACTCCGCGATGCTTACTTCAACCATTGAAGTTTGCATATGCTTTTAGCATCCTTTGAATTAACAAAACCCTATGGACCGTGTTATGCACATGTCCTAGGTAACAATTCTATTAGAAGAACTTGTTTTGTTTATTCAACTACCACATAACAAAATTATATGTAGTGGTTGCTACATTAATCCGTCTAGACTAAATATCGCTATGAAAGATCAAATCTTGTCATATACAACCTTTGAACATTATTGCGAACTCTTTCCCAACATGTCGAGTATTTCAGAGATGTGAAACATCCATGTCTATTTCTTTATAGATCCAAACACGACTGTAAGGTCTTACACCTTTATCGAGGGTCCTTCAAGTTCAAAGCTTGATTTCTCGTGTATGGAACTATCACAAATTTTATGGCTTTAAGACATTTTACGGAGTTAGGGCCCATCATCGCTTCTTTGCATGTAGTCTGTTCATTATTCTCCAATAATGATTCAACCCTCAAATCTTGGTATTTGATTGTTTACCCGACCTACTTGGTTCAATAGAAACTTTGACCTCCATAACCACAACCTTTGAGGCACGTGAGCCATGATCATTGTTTCTGCCTCCAGAACACTTTTCGGTGTTGCGCAACTTTGCACATATAGCTAAGGTTCTTTTAACCTTATCAAAGTTCTATTGTCCTCCCACTTATCTTTTCACGAAAAATTCCTTCTCAAAGAAACTTGACGTTCTAAGCGACAACCACTTTTGTCTCTGATTTTATGGAGGAATACTTAATGGTTATTCGAAATAACATACAAAGACAGGTTCATCCGACTTTGGTTGCAAACATCTTTCTTATGCATAGCATACCAATGTTTAAGAAAGGACAACTTGGGTTTTATCCCAAACCATAACTTTATATGGTGTCATTTCAACGGATTATGATGGAGCTCTTTTCAGTGGAAAAACGGTAGTCTCTAAAGCTTTTAATCTTTAAAATATAATGGCAGTTTTATGAATTACACCTTTGATCTTACCATGTCAAACAAGGTTTAATTACATATCTCGAACGCTCCATTCTCTTATGGTGTTTCTGGAAATGCAAATACACGGAATGATTCCTTAAATCTTAGGTGTTTATGCTAAACTTGTAACTCAAATATCTTCCTTTATGATCTTATCATAAACTATTTATATTCTTGTTACAATGATTTTGCACTTCATCTTGAAAGTCTTTGAACTTTTCAAATGTTTCATACTTCATCCTTATTAAGTAAATATTCATATATTCACTCAATTTTTTTGAAGAAAGCATATGAAGATGAAATCCATCGCTCTTGACTACACATAATGGACTTCATACAACAGTATGTACAAATTCCAATAAGCTAGTCATTCGTTCCCTTTTGGCCTATGTGAAATGGATCGTATGGGCACCTAGAGGGGGGTGAATAGGTGCTAACCAATTTTTAATACTTTTTAAATTTTAGGCTTGACACAAAGTAAATTCTCTAGATATGCAACTACGAGAATTTCCCTATATGTAACCCTAACTACTAAGCACGTAAAAGAGGAGCGAGGAAACCGTAGTGGAGCACGCGGAGACACAGGGATTTGTTTTACCGCAGTTCCTTCCTTGTTAAGGGAAGTACATCTGCGTTGGAGGGGTGGGCGGTTCTAAGACCACCACGCCACAATAGGCCTCACCCTATTCTCCGATGGATCTCGCCACGAGAGGCCTGATCCACCTTCTCCACTATTGGATCCCTTCGAGGCGGGAACCGGTGCCTTTTACAACACTATCGGGGCACACACCCACAACTGAATTGGGGGCTCCCGAGAAGACAACAAGATGCCACTAGAACAAGGTTTATCAATATAAACAAAAACGAGGATCTAGATATTTGCAAGAAATACTAGATCGGAGGTTCTCCAAATGAATGGAGAGGAGATGAAGCGCTTGATTGCTGATGATGAAGATCGAGTTATCCTCCTTCGATTCCCCAAGGGATGGGGCCTTTGGGTGGATCTAGGTGGAGCACTCTTGGATGAAGCTTTCAGATCTGATCTGGTCTTTTTCGAGATGAATCAAGAGTTCTGGCAGGAGGGGGAAGGATGGCTTAAATACCCCCTCCCCAGATTTGGTCACACAACTTTGGGGCGGATTATCCGCCCCACTTGGGCGGATTATCCACTGAAAAACTCCGCCCAAGGGCGATTCTCCGAGGAAACTCGCCTCTCCGGGCTTGCGCCTTGGTGAAGCTTGGTGAAGATCTTGGGGCGGATAATCGCCCCCGAGGCGCGATATCCGGCCAAGCCGAAAGTCCGCCAAAACTCCGCCTCTCTTGCGCTGCCAGGGCAAGGAGGCGGATTATCCGCCACAGTGGGGCGGATTATCCGCCCCCAAAGGCAGAGTTCTTTTCCCTTTATTCTCAAATAGAGCTGCAACACTTCAACACACATTAAATGATCCTTGGTATTGTTATCTAACACACAAAACACTAGGGATTAAGAAATGTTCTTTCAATCTCCCCCTTTTTGGTGTTAGATGCCAATACTAGGATTTGCAATAAAACCGGCTATCGCCACCTTCAGATGAAAGGCGCTCCCCCCTAGATGTGTGCATATTTCAAATTTTTCATTTGAATACAATTACACACACTAGAGAGAGCACAACTTCCATGGCAAAGATAATTGGAACAAAAGTGGATTGAGGGACAAGGTCATACCACCGGGATGAGAATAGCCAAAGCATACATAGATAATCCCATGAATCCATATGCCATCAAATATGTTCCATAATTCCAGAATTCCATGGGGTCCATAATAGATAAATCCAGAATTCCATGGATACCCAACATAGTACCAAACATAGTGGAGTACGACACAGTCTTACATAAGCACACACAAATAGCAAATGAGTTCACGCTAGAAAAGAGGCACAAGCAAGCAAATAAAAACGACTAAAATCGAAAAGCTTGTGCCCGACCCTTGCAAATCCACGAGCCCTAATAGAACTACTTCTCCCCCTTTGGCATCGAAACGCCAAAAAGGAAGAAGAGCGAAGCTAACGCCCCTAAAGCTAACACCCCCAAATTTGCAAAAATCAAACAAAAGCCAAATTTGAGCGTGTTTTCCATAAGAACATGAGATATGCAAGAAAATCCAACGAGACCCATGAAAAAAAACTCTTCTCAAGGAAGAGGGCGGTGGCCGAAGCCACCATGTTGGAGCGCATGGCATGACACCGCGAAGATGTATCTTGAGTTCAAAACCAATGCTCATCGAAGACCCACATATCACAAAATGATATTAAGGGAAATGATTTTACTTGATTTCGGCATTATGGGGGGAGGGTTGGCCCAATCAATTAGGACCACACTCCCCCTATGTCTATGCCCGCATCTAAACCAAATACATGAATAAGCGCAAGTGAGTGTGCAAGGGTAGTCAAGCCAAGCTCCTTGAATCTATGATATTTAGCTCATTCCTCAAATAACAAAATCTTGCTTCATCAAGAGGCTTCGTGAAAATATCAGCAAGTTGGTTCTTCGTGCTCACAAAGGATAGAGCAATATCTCCACGAGCAACATGATCCCGAATAAAGTGGTTGCGAATCTCTATATGTTTTGTTCTTGTATCTCGCACGGATTGTAAGCAATTTTGATAGCACTTTCATTGTCGCATAAAAGAGGAACTTTGTCACAATTGACACCATATTCCTTTAAAGTTTGCCTCATCCACAACAATTGAGTACAAGCACTTGCAACAGCAACATATTCAGCTTCGGCGGTTGAGAGTGAAATACAATTTTGTTTCTTTGATGACCAGCACACTAGAGACCTGACCAAGAATTGGCATGCACCAGAGGTTGATTTCCTATCATCTTTGTCACCAGCCCAATCTGAATCAGTGTAACCACATAGAGAGAAACTTGAACCCTTGGGATACCATAGCCCAAAATTTTGGGAATGAACCAAATATCGGAAGATTCGCTTGACTGCCACTAAGTGACTTTCTTTAGGAGCGGCTTGGTACCTTGCACACACTCCTACACTTAACACGATATCGGGCCTAGATGCGCAAAGGTAAAGGAGAGAGCCGATCATGGATCGGTATACCTTTTGATCCACGTCTTTACCCTTGGGATTGAGCTCAAGATGACACTTTGTTTGCATTGGGGTAGCAACGCCATTGAGATCTGTCATCTTGAACCTTTTGAGCATGTCTTGTATGTACTTAGCTTGATTAATAAAGGTTCCCTCTCTAAGTTGTTTGATCTCAAATCCAAGAAAGAACCTGAGCTCACCCATCATGGACATCTCAAACCTATCAGTCATAAGCTTCGAAAATTCATCGTTAAAAGCTTGGTTAGTAGAGCCAAAAATAATGTCATCTACATAAAGTTGTCATACAAAAAGCTCCCCATTGACCTTCTTAGTAAAAAGAGTGGGATCGATTTGCCCAACTTCGAATCCACGGTCTAGCAAAAGCTCTTTAAGGTGCTCATACCACGCATGTGGGGCTAGTTTAAGGCCATAGAGCGCCTTATCGAGTTTATAGACATGGTTCAGAAATTTGGGGTCCTCAAACCCCGGGGGCTGCTTGACGTATACTAACTCGTGTAGAGGACCATTAAGGGAAGCGCTCTTAACATCCATTTGTTGTAATTTAAAATAATGATGGGCTGCATATGCAAGAAGGATACGGATGGACTCAAGGCGAGCCACAGGAGCGCAGGTCTCGCCAAAATCAATTCCTTCTACTTGAGAGAATCCTTGAGCCACGAGTCGTGCTTTATTCCTCACAACAATGCCATTTTCATCCTATTTGTTCTTGAAGATCCAGTTGGTGCCGATAACATTGCGGCAATCCTTTGGTTTTTCTACGAGCTTCCAAACTTTGTTGCATTCGAAGTTATTTAATTCTCCATGCATTGCAACAACCCAATCGGGGTCTTCAAGAGCATCAAAAACCTTCTTCGGTTCAACCATGGAAATGTGAGCTTGATGATCACAGAAGCTTGCAAGCTCTCTTCTAGTGGATACCCTTCGTCGTAGATCACCAACAACCTTGTCAAGAGTGTGACCTCTTAGTTCAAGGTTCCGATCAGCACGAGCCTTGCGACGAGCCTCAATGTCCTTATTGTTTCTAGGAGGAGTGGATTCAATTGTTGTATCCTTGTCTTGATTACTCCCTTGCCCTTGATCATTATCACCGTTACTGCCAGAAGATTGTTGCTAAACATTTTCTTCAGGCCCGGATAATCCGCCCCTTGGAGGGGCCGGACTATCCGGCCTGGGAGAAGAAGTACCAGAACCATCTTCCTGAGAAAGCCTGACTGGAGTTAGAGACCCAGGGCCGGATAATCCGCCCCTGGGGGCCGGAGAGTCCAGCCTGGGAGCTTCAGAGTTGTTGACTTCTCCTTCGGATCCTCTGGAACGAGCTGGAGTGCCAGGGGCGGATTGTCCGCCCCTTGGAGGGGGCAGATAGTCCGGCTTGGGACTACCAACTTGTCCAGGGGACAGATGGTCTTCAGCAGATTGTGGTGTTGGTGCAGAATTGTCTCCAACAGTAGGAGCTTGTTGATCTTGGGTAGATGCGGGCTCCACATGTGTGGAGCATTGTCCTTCCCGATCCGCCACAAGGGGTTCCTCAATGGGGCGGAAAAATCCCACGCCCATTCTTCTTATGGCATCTTGGGGTATTTCAACATCTGCATCACAAACATCAACTTGCCCTACAAAGGAGCCGTTATTTTCATCGAACTCCACACTACAAGATTCTACAACAATCCCGGTGAGCTTGTTGTAGACTCTATAAGTGTGGTATTCGGCACCGTAACCAACAAAAATACCTTCTAAAGCCTTGGAATCAAATTTTGACAAACAGACACCTTTAATAAGAAAGAAGCACTTACACCCGAATACCCTGAAGTATGAGATGTTGGGTTTGTTACCGGTAAGAATTTCATATGGTGTCTTGTCCAAGATCTTCCGAAGGTAGAGCCGGTTTGATGAGTGACAAGCAGTGGAAATGGCTTCAGCCCAAAAATTATAAGGAGACTTGAATTCAGCTAGCATAGATCCTGCCATATCCATCAAAGTCCGGTTCTTCCTCTCGGCTACACCATTTTGTTGAGGGGTGTACGCAGCGGAATATTGGTGTCTAATCCCCTCTTTGCTAAGAAACTCGTTTAAAGTGTAGTTATTGAATTCTGAGCCGTTGTCACTTCTAATTGCCAAGATGGGAACATTGTGTTGACGTTGAACTTCATTGGCAAAGTCGATGACAGTTTGTTGAGTCTCACTTTTCAGCTTGAAGAAATATACCCATGTATATCTTGAGTAGTCATCGACAATGACCAAGCAATATTTCTTCCCACCAAGACTTGCATGAGAAGGAGGACCAAATAAATCCACATGAAGTAATTCCAAGATCCTTTTTGATGACACAATAGTCTTCCTCTTGTGGGGAGAGTCATGCATTTTTCCTTCAACACAAGCCCTGCAAACACGATCTTTGGCAAAAGAGACATTGTCTTTTAGTACAAGAATGTGGCCACCCTTTTGGAGACTTTGCAAAGTTCTCATGTTGACATGGGCTAAACGGGGATGCCATAGCCAGCCCACGTCAGCCTTTCCGAATAGACACATCGGACCCGAAGTGGTTTTCCCCGAGAAGTCCACCACATACAGGTCATTTTCGACGTATCCAACGAAAGCGACCTTTAGAGACTTGCTCCATAGGAGTACCACCAAATCATCATCGATAAAAATAGCAAAACCCATCTTGCCAAGGGAACGAACAGAAAGAAGGTTGTAGCCAAGGGTCTCAACAAGCATGACGTCCACGAGAGAGATATCGTGGGAAACCACAACCTTGCCAAGACCCAATACCTGAGATTTATACTTATCACCATAGGAGACTGTGATATTATCAAGATTTGGACGCATCTCCGTGATGATCTCCTTGCTTCCGGTCATATGACTAGTGCAGCCACTATCCAGCACCCATTTCGACCCACCGGAAGCATAGCCCTGCAAGAAAATTACTTCTTGGTTTTAGGTACCCATTTTTCAATGGGTCCTTTCATGTTAGTAACAAGGGTGTTTGGGACCCAAATAGACCAAGCAATAAATTCATCAAAAGGACCAACATAATAAGCATAAACATCGCCATAGTCATCACAAAAGAGTTCATAATTCGGATTGTGAGACCCTGCAAAACCAATATTATTAGTCTTGTCTTTTGTGACAACCTTCTCAGCAATGCTTGTATTTAATTGTACATTCTTGGTCTTGTTCTTCTTGGTTTTCTTCTTCTTGGACTTGGTGACATACCTAAGTCCCTCTTTACCATGATTTGACCTTTGCTTGCCAAGGAATTCATCAAGCACACCTTTGTCCTTTGTAGTGATGTCCTTGATCACTTCTTTTTCCACACTAGTATTTTTCTTGTTACTATATGTTGAGTTGGACGAGCTAGGAGTATCATATTTGTCCAATCGACTTTGAAGCTGATCATGTGACTCATTGAGAATAGAGAACTCATTTTTCAACGCCTTGTGAGCATTGTCAAGTTTCTCCAATTCCTCGGAGAGTCTATCATGAGCAGCCCCAAAGTCAATCCTTTCCTTCTTTAACTTCTTGGCTTTGGTGACAGCATTGTCACGTTCCTTAACAAGTTTAGTCACAATTTCTTCATGTGTCTCTTCCATAGACTCGAGCCTCTCTTCAAGAGAGACCCGAGCTTCTTCTTCTTCTTCAAGAGCATTTTTTAAGGATGCAATTTCCATTGCATCCTCCCTTTCAATTCTGCCCTTTTCTTCGAGGAGTGCTTCGTTTTGGGCCAGCTGATCCATAAGAGCCTCAAAACGAACTTTGTGCTCACCTTGCAAGTTAGTATAGAAATAATCCAAAGCAATAATCTCTTCTTTAACCTTAAGACTAGCAGGATCATCCATGTCTATCATAGCCTTGGGAAAAGAAGAGTTAGAAGAGGTTACCTCGGAGCTTCTTGCCATGTGGCAAGTAGCATTTTGTTGATGATGTTTTCGTTCGGAGAGTCAAAGAGAGATGTTGATGTAGATTTAGTGGCTATAGCAGCCACCTCTTGAGAGCTATCGTCCTCGTCCTCATCTTCACTCCCGATGAATATTCTTCTTGAGCCACTAGAACAATCTTTGGTTGCTTCTTGAAAGGAGCATTCTTCTTTTCAAACTGTTTCTTACGTGGAGCTTTTGATTTGTCCTTGAAAATGAGTCTTCCTCCATTATCCTCTCTACTTTGATATGGACACTCAGCTACGAAGTGCAGCCGGTCACCACAATTAAAGCATGTTCTCGGCTTGGGACCATTTTCTTTTATTCCATAGGCTCCACTCTTGCGATCTAGTTCAGCTTTAGCCTTGGCTGGATCTTTCCACAAGTTTCTTGCATAAAGAGCCAAGTATTGTCCGTGGATCCTTTTTATATCTTCGAGACAGTCCAGACCTTCTACCGCATATTCATCATGATCAATCACACTAGTCTTCAAGGCCATGTTGACCCCCTTTTGCATCCCCATAGCTCGAGCACGAGCATCTTCGGCATTCTTGGCAGCCACTTTGAAGGCGGCCATTTCTTGCATTACCTCATTGGATGACATGAGGTGATAGTTATGCCTACCTTGGAGACTTTTCACATCTGTGGGCTCAAATGGCATAAGATCACTGACATACTTGCGCTTGATCCAAGCATCGTCAACATGAGTTGCACCGTGGTTTCTGAAGGTTGTGGCTATTGCCTTGAGCCTCCTATACATGTCCTCGTGGTCTTCTCCATCCAGCATATAAAATCCTTCAGCTTCATTGCTCAAGGCATCATATTTATTCCTTCTCATACTTTCATTTCCGATGAAGAGCTCGGTGAGGGCATCCCAAGCTTCTTTAGCTGTGCTAAGATGCTGAATGTGTGGCATGTCTTTGTCACCCACACCAAGTTGTATCATGTGTAGAGCTGTAGCGTTGAGTTGGCTATCAACCACTTCTCTTCTTGTGAGATTGTTGGGGTTTCCAACATGAAGACCATTTTCGATGATCTTCCACAACTCTATGGAGGAACTGCACACATGAGATTTCATCAAAAATTGCCATTGAGAAAAAGTAGATGCTGAAAGTTTGGGTGGATCACCCCTATTATGTATATGTGGGTGAGGGATAGGCCGATCAGGGAAATACACATGAGAAACCTCATTGTATCCATCCTTACCGCTATCCTTTTTCGAGGAGGAGCTCTTGCTAGTATCATCACCTACCACTTCGTTATCTTTGGAAATAGTTTTACCCGTTTCCTTGGATTGCGGAGTGGTATCCTCAGAGTTAGATGGAGGTGATGCTGCGGATGTGGAGAGACGCATTATCAATTGACGCATCTCTTCCATCTTAGCCTCCATTGAACTCACCAAGGTTGTTTCCAACGTCTTGAGATCGTTCATGGTGACTACCTCCGGAGCATCACTCCCATCTCCCTTGGAACCCATACTTCTCTTAGGCGGTTAAGCCCGAAATAAGAGCCGAGGCTCTGATACCAAATGAAATGGATCATATGGGCACCTAGAGGGGGGGTGAATAGGTGCTAACCAATTTTTAATACTTTTTAAATTTTAGGCTTGACACAAAGTAAATTCTCTAGATATGCAACTACGAGAATTTCCCTATATGTAACCCTAACTACTAAGCACGTAAAAGAGGAGCGAGGAAACCGTAGTGGAGCACGCGGAGACACAGGGATTTGTTTTACCGCAGTTCCTTCCTTGTTAAGGGAAGTACATCTGCCTTGGAGGGGTGGGCGGTTCTAAGACCACCACGCCACAATAGGCCTCACCCTATTCTCCGATGGATCTCGCCACGAGAGGCCTGATCCACCTTCTCCACTATTGGATCCCTTCGAGGCGGGAACCGGTGCCTTTTACAACACTATTGGGGCACACACCCACAACTGAATTGGGGGCTCCCGAGAAGACAACAAGCTGCCACAAGAACAAGGTTTATCAATATAAACAAAAACGAGGATCTAGATATTTGCAAGAAATACTAGATCGGAGGTTCTCCAAATGAATGGAGAGGAGACGAAGCGCTTGATTGCTTATGATGAAGATCGAGTTCTCCTCCTTCGATTCCCCAAGGGATGGGGCCTTTGGGTGGATCTAGGTGGAGCACTCTTGGATGAAGCTTTCAGATCTGATCTGGTCTTTTTCGAGATGAATCAAGAGTTCTGGCAGGAGGGGGAAGGCTGGCTTAAATACCCCCTCCCCAGATCTGGCCATTGCACAACTTTGGGGGAGTATTATCCGCCCCCCACTTGGGGCGGATTATCCGCCCCCTGGGAAAACTCCGCCCAAGGGCGGATTCTCCGGGGGAAACTCCGCCCCCTCTCTGGGGCTTGCGCCTTGGTGAAGCTTGGTGAAGATCTTGGGGGCGGATAATCCGGCCCCCCTGAGGGGCGGATTATCCGGCCAACCCGGAAAGTCCGGCCAAAACTCCGCCCCCTCTCTAGGGCTTGCGCCTTCTTGGGCAAAGGGAGGGGCGGATTATCCGCCCCTGGTGGGGCCGGATTATCCGCCCCCAAAGGCAGAGTTATTTTCCCTTTATTCTCAAATAGAGCTGCAACACTTCAACACACATTAAATGATCCTTGGTATTGTTATCTAACACACAAAACACTAGGGATTAAGAAATGTTCTTTCACTATGAACGAAGTTTTAATTATCTCTAGAAAGTTTCACAAGTGTCATTTGATCAAAATCAAAAGACTCCAAAATTCCATCCACATGGAGTTCCTTCATGTTTTCTTTCCAATATAATTTAAACGGCGATGTCACTTCTTGAGTGATCTTTCAATAAATTTGTCTTTCGACATTTTTAACACTAGTTTTATGGATGTGATTTCTCCAATGAGATTTGTAAATCATCCATCTTTTATGGATTACGGCAATTATTTGAACAACCCTTTTGTTATATAATACCTGATAAAAAAAATCTTGAAGGCAAGCTTTGATGTCTAACGAGCAACACAATAACCCTTTATTTGTTCTTGATGAACATCATCACATATTCTTTTGCTAGTTACTTAGGCCATTGTAGTTCATGAATTCTGTTGTTTCGTATGACCAACAAATTCAGTATCCAATACTTAAGAACCACATTATTTAACAAGCAAAGAATACAACCATAACATGTATATCCTCTATATACCTAAGCTTAACAATTCTAGTCTTTTCTTTTTTGCCATATATTTATGAGATTCTCTTTCAGTATTTCTTTTCTCTGTTTGAAAGAATCTGTAACATCCCTAAAATCATGATTTCAAAGTTTGCATATCATTCATGCATGCATATAGAATTGAGATCAAGATTCAAAACTCATTTCAGAAAAACAGAAGCACATAGTGCTATCATTTTATGTGAGCAAACTTATATCAAATGGCCATCCCCATTTGAGAGTTTGAATGTTTTAAACCTAGATTGTTTGTCTCCTTTGTTGAATGGATTGAGTGTGGATTTTGAACCAAGCTTTACAAAATGAAAATGGTTCAAAAACCATTTTTCAAACATTTGCAAATCAAGTGCAAAGCTCCTGATATTTTGTTTCTCCATAGTTGACCAAGCCTTTTCAAGTGACCTTATGGTTTTATGCCTAGATTTGAGACTATTGCACACTGCAAAAACCCCAGAGAAATTGGAATTCAAAAAGATTTTGAATTCATTTGAAAACTATTCCTGAAAAATCAAAATAGAAAAAGAAAAGGAATAAACAAAAGAAAAGGGCCAGGCGCTCCTATTCCAGCCCAGCTGTAGAACAGGCCCAACTAGCCCACCTGGTCCACCTCCCTCTCTCGAGCACGCGCGGACACACCCAATGAGTCGCTGACACCCAGACCCCACTTCCCCTCTACTTATTTCGCTGACGAGCGGGCCCTCTCCACGTCAGCGTCGTCCTCCCAGTTCTCATACAGACGCCTCATTGCGTTACTACCATGCAGTGACGCCGCGATTAAACTCGCTTAAATTCCATTGATTCAGCGCGTGATCCTCGCCCCGCCTCAGCCTACTTAAACCCCTCGCCATGGCGGTCATTTTCCCCACTCTCTCGCTCACTCGCCACCAGTGCGCATTTGACCTCGAGACCCCGCAGCACCGACGGCCTCCGGCGACCGATTCCGGTGAGCCTCGACCGCCCCCTCTCTCTGGTTCAAACGATGATGCTCAGCATGATCTCGTGCATCTTCTGACACTAGTCGCATGTCTGCTCGTCACCAAGGACACCGTCCCCGTTCAAGCCCGCAACCGACTGAGCCGCCGCCCAACTCCGGCGACCAATTGTGGTAAGTCCCGAGCGCCCCTTGCCCCCTCTTGCATACTAGGTTATTCGCCTTCATCTTGCGCGTCTCCTAATCCCTCTGGTGTGTGCTAGGGCAACGCGAAACCTTGGCAACCACATCGTCTGCAACCTTCCGACGCTGCGGCGCGACTCGACGAGCTCCAAGAGCCTCGCCAGGCGCCTGTCCAAGCAAAGACCACGTTGAGCTTCCTCGTGACCGTGCAGTCTGGTAAGCCATGCCACACCCAGCCCTTCTCAGATTCGCCGGACCATCGCCGCCGATGGCGCCGCCGCCAAGAACCATTTGCGCCGCCTTGGTCACACGCCAAAGAATCAGGATCTAGATCCGGCGCTCCAGATTAGATCTGCATCGAAGGGGTAAGTGACAATCTGAGCCGTGCATGTTTAGTTAGATCTGACAGTCCACGTTGGTCGATCCACGTGAAGCGGTACCGACGAATCAGAGCACGACGCGTGGCTAGGGTTTGAATTAAAACAGAATTTGAAAACAGATTTAGATCCAATTTTGAAATGGCTATAACTTTTGATTTCCACGTTAGATTTTTGAAAATTTTATGTCGTTGGAATCAGGGAGACAAGCTCTTTCTGTTTATGCAATGTGTTTAGTAAAAAGTTTCTGTTAAAATGGCTTTTTATGCAGAAACTTGTTTAGGACTAGTTTGAGTATAGAATTTGTTTAGTAATTTGTTTTAGTGCTAAATAAGTTTGGTTTGGCAAGTTTTCAACTTGGTATTGGTTCAGTACTGTACACTTGCTTGGTGAAGTTTTAAAATCATCACTTAGAATTCTTGCATGCATATATACATATTTTTGTTTGTATATGAATTGTATGTGATTGTGGTTATAATCTTTGTGTATATTTTGGTGCTAGTGATTGTGATTGTGAAGAGTGCTACTCTCCCCATTAACCAGGCAAGTGGTACTTAATGAATATTTCCATCCCTATATTTTGTACAAGCATTAGAAATATTTTGCTAAGTATTGCATGTTGTTATTTTTGCCAAATGCTATGTTGGGAAATCCTAAGTAGTTGTAGAAATGTAGAATTGCTAGGAAATTTCCTAAGTTAAGTTACTATGCCATGCTTAGCCTAGCTAGTATCAAACAAGGGTTGGTAAAGTATCTACATGCTATGGTGAAAATATTTCTAAGTCTTTAGACTTATGTTTTTTATAATAAAACAACTAAGTCAATGAACCTCCTGGGTGGAATGGGACTTGAATGGTGGTTTTTGGTTGAGTGGTTACACAAGGCCCATGGACATGGTTTACCTTGTGTATCTCACTTGTGGTATGCCACCCAGGCACAAAGGGATTTTGGAGGCCAAGTGTTGAGAAGCTTATAGTGCAGCCACTTGGCAATATGGGCTCTGCCTTGATCATATAGGTTGCTAGAACTTAGTCATTTGGACAGTTGGTGTGTAACATCCCTAAAATCATAATTTCAAAGTTGCATATCATTCATGCATGCATATAGATTTGAGATCAAATTTCAAACTCATTTCAGAAAAACAGAAGCACTTGGTGCTATGATTTTATGTGAACAGATTTAAATCAAATGGATATTCCCATTTGAAAATTTGATTGTTTATGAACCAAGTTGTTGCCTTCTATGAAGATAGGTTGAGTGTAGAATTCAAACCAAGATTTTCAAATTGGAAATGGTTTCAAAAACCATTTTTCAAATTTTGCAAACCAAGTACCTAGTCTCTGTTATTTTTGATCTCTAAGCTTGACCAAGCCTTTACTTAGCAAACCACCTGACTTTGTGCTTAATTGGAGACTACTATACCCTGCAAAAATCCCAGAAGGATTTGAATTCAAAAAGAGTTTGAATTCAATTCAAAACCATTCCTGAAAATTGAAATAGAAAAAGAAAAGAAGCAAACAAAAGAAAAGGGCCAGGCGCCAGGAATTTAGCCCAGCAGTGGAACAGGCCCAACTAGCCCACCCGGGGCATTTCTTTTCCTCCCACACGCACGAGCACACCCACTCAGCCGCTGACAGCCAGACCCCACACTCCCTCTGCTTATTTCGCTGCCAAGCGGGCCCCGTCCACGTCAGCGTCGTCTTCCCCGATTCCAGACGACCTCCGCTGCCGTTCTTTGCACTGATTTCATGAGCTTAATTGGCATTGATGCAGTGGCGTTTCTTGTCGAGCCTCGCTATAAGATCCCCACATCCTCGCGACCATTTCCCCAAACAATCGCTTTCACGCCACCAGTGCCCACAACTCGCACGACGCCGCCATTGTTCCGACGCGCTGCCGGAATTCCGGTGAGTTCCGTGCTCCCCTCTGTCTCTCGTTCATGCTGTCAAGATCAGCGAGTCCTTGCGCACCTACTGACACTTTCCTTTTGACCTCGCATGACCCGTAGCTCCAGCAACGTCGACAACCGGCCGCCACCGTTCTCTGCACGAACTCCGGCGACTTCCCTCCGTAAGTAGTCACCGCCCCTTGCCCTCTGACTTATACGCCTAGAATCTACGTCGATGTGCGCATCTAACGGTACCCTTATCTTGGCTTAGCGCGACGAGGAACCTCGCCAACGTTGACGACCGACCGTGCCCGACGTCTGCCTCTACTTCGACGAGAAATCCTTGCCGTGTCCGCGCGCCCCTCGACGAACCAAATCCACCTCGAGCTTCAGCACGCCACAGCGGTCCTGGTAAGCGCCTCCTTGCTTCTCCGGGTGACCTAGAGCACTAGCACCGCCACCGCCTGTCACCGCCGCTAGCGTCGCTCGTTTCTGGTTAGGAGATTTTAGCCGTCAGATCTGGATCCTACGCGTAGAAATAGTTCACTTAACGAAGGGGTATGGACAGATCTGAGCCGTGCAGCGTTAGTTAGATCCAACGGCACAGAAGGGTGATCCGGTGTGAACCGGTACGCGCCAGTAATATCGCGACGCGTGGCTAGGGTTGATTCAAAAACAGAATTCAAAAACAGATTTAGATCCAGATTTCAAATGACTGAAACTTGAGATTCCCACGTTAGATTTTTGCAAATTTCATACCGTTGGAATCAGTGAATCAAGGCCTTTCTGAATCTACAATGTGTTTAACAAATAGTATCTGTTAAAATGACTTTGTATGCAGAAACATGTTTAGGTCCATTTTGGGCTTAGTTTTTGTTTAGCAAATTGTTTTAGAGCTAAATAAGTTTAGTTAGCAAACTTTGTGTCTTGTTTTGTTTCTGTATCATATTTTTTTTTGTATATAAATTGTGTGTAATTGTATGCTACAAATTTTGTGTAGATTTTGCTAGTGACTGTGATTGTGAAGAGTGCCACTCTCCCCATTACCAAGGCAAGTGATACTTCATGATATTTCCACCCCTTTATTTTTAATAAGCATTAGAATTATTTTGCTAAAGTCTTGCATGTTACTTTTGCCAAATGCTATGTTGGGAAATCCTATGTAGTTGTAGAATTGTAGAATTGCTAGGGATTTTCCTAAGTTAAGTTACTATGCCATGCTTAGCCTAGCTAGTAGAAAACAAGGGTTGGTAAAGAATGTACATGCTATGATGAAATAATTCTAAGTCCTTTTGGACTCATGCTTTTCTTATTAAAACAACTAAGTCAATGAACTTCCTGGGTGGAATGGGACTTGAATGGTGGTTTTTGGTTGAGTGGTTACACAAGGCCATGGATTTGGCTTGTGTATCTCACTTGTGGTATGCAACCCAGGCACAAAGGGATTTGGAGGCCAAGTGTTGAGAAAGCTTACAGCGCAACCACTTGGCAATATGGGCTCTGCCTTGATCATATAGGTTGCTAGAACTTAGTCATTTGGACAGTTGGTGGTAGTGGGATGATAGGTTGGAACGCGTCCATTTGACTAAGGAAAGGTCTGTCAACGAAGGGTTTCAAGGCATAGTAAATCAAAATTTTCTACGGATGCGACGGAGGAAAGCCAAGATATAATCTAGGAGATGCAATCAACGAGAGAGATTGGATTAGATCTTCATACCCTTGAAGATTCGCACAGCGGAACGTTCGTCGGAATGTGGGTGATGTAGTCGTACTCGCTTCTCCTCCTCGCGATCCGATCCGATCTAGCACCACAAGTGGCGGTGCCTCCGTGAGATGCACACGTGCAGCACCTCGACGTCTCCTCCTTCCTCGAACCAGCAAGTATGGTGGAGAGATAGATTGGATCTACAACACGACGGCGTGGTGTATATGGTGGAGAATTTCTGCAGCAGGGCTTCGCCTACAAACAGTCGGGAGGGAGAGAGGAAAGCTAGCAAGGCGGCTAGGGTTTGGAGGAGAGGTGTGTGGGGTTGGTGCGCCCCCACCCCTCTTTATATAGAGGGGTGGAGCGGTCCTAGCCCCTCCCCCAGGCCCAAAGGATAAGGAGTGGGGGGCATGGACTCTCCCCTCTTCTAGAAGCCCTATCTCTAGTTTAAACGATTTAAACTCTCTAGGATCGGCTGGGCCCTATGGGGCCTTGTGCCCCTGGCCCAATGCGGCCAGGACACTCCCTCATAGGCCCATGCCCCCTCCCAGAAGGTGGGGCCACGTTGGTCCCCTTCTGGAAGGTTCTAGAAGCTTAAGACAATACCGATTAACCTTGAACAATTCGAACTCCAAAACTCACCGCCTTATATGAATCTTATTCTCGGACCATTCCGAACCTCTCGTGATGTCCCGGATCCCATCCGAGACTCGAACAAAAATTCATAAACCAATTATCCAATCTATCCTAGCGTCGAGATCGTTAAGTGTGTGACCTGCGGTTCGAGAATATGCGACATGATCTTCTATCAATAATCAACAAGTGCAGGCACCCATATTGACTCCCACACATTCATCGATGATCATATCGGATGAACCACGATGCCAGGATTCAATCAATCCCATATATATATTCCCTTAGTCTCGCGATATTTTACTTGCCCGAGATTCGATCGTCTTGCAGTCATACCTAGTTCAATCTCGTTCACGCAAGTACTTTACTCGTCGTAATCCGATATCACTTTGTGATTAACTCCTTAACCACATGCTTGCAAGCGGTGTTGATATCGATTACCGAGTGGGCCCGAAGTATATCTCTCCGACTTGGGAGGGACAAATTCCATCTCGATACATACAACCCAACAGATACTTTCCGATCACCTGAGAGACACCTTTATGATCACCCTCTCATAGGATGACGTTTGATGACCTCAAAGCTTTCTTCCGGTACCAGGGAGTTGCATTATCTCATGGTCTAAGGAATACAATATTTGACATAGGAAAAGCTTCGCAAAGATGAACACGATGAAACGATCTAATTGTTTCGCTTAGTTTGGGTCTGTCCATCTTATCATTCTCCCAATGATATGATCTCATTATCAATTGACAACTCATGTCTATGGTTAGGAAACCTTAACCATCATTGATCAATGAGCTAGTCCTTAGAGGCGTACCAGGGACACGGTGTTGTTCACAAACCACACAAGTATTAATGTTTCCGCTTAATACAATTCTAGCATGGAATATAAACTTTATCATGAACAAGAATTATAATAATAACATCTTTATTATTGCCTCTAGGGCATAATTCCAATAGTCTCCCACTTGCACTAGAGTCAATAATCTAGTTTACATCTGGCAACAATCTCACACCCATGGCACTGAGGTGTTGATCATGTTTTACACGTGGAAGAGGTTTCGTCAATGGATCTGCGACATTCAGATCCGTATGTACTTTGCTAATCTTCAGATCTCCATCTGCAATATAATCTTGGATTATATGAAACTTGCGGTTGATATGCTTGGTCTTTGGATGATATCTTGGTTCCTTAGCAAGTGCTATGGCGCCAGTGTTGTCACACAATATCTCCAGTGGGTCCAATGCACTTGGAACCACGCCAAGCTCAGTGATGAAGTTTCTGATCCAAACTCCTTCACTTGACGCTTCTGCAGCAGACATGTATTCCGCTTCCACTGTAGATCCCGCGATCACCCTTTGCTTGCAGCTTCTCCAGCTCACAGCTCCTCCATTCAAAATATACACGTATCCTGTCTGAGATTTAGAATCATCCTTGTCTTGTCGAAACTAGCATCGACGTAACCTTTTACGACAAGATGTTCATCACCCCCATAGACTAAGAACATTTCTTTAGTCCTATTTAGGTACTTTAGGATGTTCTTCACGGCTGTCCAGTGTTCCACTCCTGGATCACTTTGATATCTGCTCGTCAAACTAAGAGCATTGGACACATCCGGTCTAGTACACAACATGGCATACATGATGGAACCTATGGCCGAGGCATAAGGCACTTTGCTCATAGCTTCCCTATCATTTACCGTAGCTGGACACTGAGCCTTGCTCAATATCTTACCTGACAACATAGGCACTGAACCTTTCTTTGCCTTATCCATTCTGAACCTTTTCAGAACTTTGTCTAGGTATGTACCGCTTAAAGCTATCAGGCGTCTTTGTCTATCTCTATAGATCTTGATGCCCAATATATAAGCAGCTTCACCTAGGTCTTTCATTGAAAAACACTTGTTCAAATAACTCTTCACATCGTTAAGCATGTTGATGTCATTTCCAATAATCAATATGTCATCCACATATAGTACCAGAAATGTCACCGAGCTCCCACTCACTTTCTTGTAGATGCAAGCTTCGTAGCAATTTGGAACAAATCCAAAGCTCTTGATCACTTGATCAAAACGAAGGTTCCAACTCCGAGATGCTTGCTTCAGTCCATAAATGGAACGCTGAAGTTTGCTTACCTTATCAGCATCCTTAGGATCGACAAAACCTTCGGGTTGCATCATATACAACTCTTCATCAATGTTGCCATTGAGGAACGCAGTCTTGACATCCATCTGCCATATTTCATAATCATGAAACGCAGCAATTGCTAATAAAATCCGAATGGACTTAAACATCGCTACGGGAGAGAAAGTCTCATCGTAGTGAACACCTTGAACTTGTCGAAAACCTTTCGCGACAAGCCGTGCTTTATAGACGGTAACATTACCATCCGCGTCCGTTTTATTCTTGAAGATCCATTTGCACTCAACGGCCTTTCGGTCGCTAGGAGGGTCCACCAAAGTCCATACTTGGTTTTCGCTCATGGATCCCAATTGATTTCATGGCTTCCACCATTTCTCGTAGTCTGGCTCATCATCGCTTCCTCATAGTTCGTAGGTTCACCGTCTTCTACCAACAAGACGGTCAAGACAGGTTGCTGTACCACTCGGGAGGGGCACGCGACCTTGTCGACCGCGACGTTCAAGAGTGACATCGTCCAAAGCTTCATGATCCTTGTCATTAGCTTCCTCTATTGTTGGTGCAAAGCTTTGGAACAATTTCAGGTGCGCTACTCTCCAATTCAAGAGAAGGTTCAATAACCTCGTCAAGCTCTACTTTCCTCCCATTCACTTCTTTCGAGAGAAACTCCTTCTCAAGAAAGGAACCGTTCTTCATACAAACACTTTGCCTTCGGTTCGTGATAGAAGGTATACCCAATAGTTTCCTTAGGGTATCCTATGAAGACGCATTTCTCGCTTTGGGTTCGAGCTTGTCCGCATCAACTTCTTGACGTAAGCTTCGCATCCCCAAACTTTAAGAAACGACAACTTAGGTTTAGCACCAAACCACAGTTCATACGGTGTCGTCTCAACGGATTTAGATGGAGCCCTATTTAAAGTGAATGCAGGTTTCTAATGCATAACCCCAAAATGATAACGGCAAATCAAGAAGAGACATCATTGATCGGACCATATCTAATAGGGTTCGATTATGCTCGACACACCATTGCTGTGGTGTTCCGTGGCGTGAGTTGTGAAACGATTCCACTTGCTTTAAGATGCGTGAGAAAATCATAACTCAAATATTCACCTCCACGATCGGATCGTAGAAACTTAATCTTTACACGATGGTTCTCCACTTCATTCTGAAATTCTTTGAACTTTTCAAATGTTTCAGATTTAAGTTTCATTAAATAGATATACCCATATCTACTTAAGTCATAGGTAAAAGTGAGGAAATAGCGATATCCACCGCGCGTCGAAACACTCATCGGTCCGCATACATCGGTATGTATGATTTCCAACAAGTCCGTTGCTCGCTCCATCATACCGGAGAACGGGGTTTTGATCATCTTGCCCATGAGGCATGGTTCGCATGTGTCAAATGATTCAAAATCAAGAGACTCCCAAAGTCCATCAGAATGGAGTTTCTTCATGCGCTTTACACCAATATGACCTAGACGACAGTGCCACAAATAAGTAGTATTATCACTATCTACTTTGCATCTCTTAGCCTCAATGTTATGGATGTGTGTTTCATCCCTTCGAGATTTAGAAGAAATAAACCATTCACAAGAGGTGCATGACCATAAAAGATGTTACTCATATAAATAGAACAACCATTATTCTCCGATTTAAATGAATAACCGTCTTGCAATAAACACGATCCAGAAATAATGTTCATGCTCAACGCAGGCACATAATAACATTTATTAAGGTTTAAAACTAATCCCGAAGGTAAAACTAAGGAGAGCGTGCCGACGGCCATCACATCAACTCTTGATCCGTTGCCAACGTGCATCGTCACCTCATCCCTCGCAAGCCGCCGTCTATTCCGTAGCTCCTGTTTCGAGTTACAAATATTAGCAACTAAACCGGTATCAAATACCCAGGCACTACAACGATGGCTAGTAAGGAAAACATCAATAACATGTATATCAAATATACCTTTGATGGTGCCAGCCTTCTTGTCCGCTAAGTACTTCGGACAGTTGCGCTTCCAGTGACCCTTGTCCTTGCAATATAAGCACTCAGTGTCCGGCTTAGGACCAGACTTGAGCTTCTTCTCAACAGGAGCATTGCGCTTGCCGCCGCCCTTCTTGAAGGGATTCTTTGCTCCCTTACCTTTCTTAAAGGAGGGCTTGTTGACCATCAACACATTATTATCCTTTTTGATGTCCACTTCCGCGGCCTTCAGCTTTGCGAAGAGCTCGGTGATCGTATCAGTGGAACCAATCTGATTGTGAGTCACTACAAAACTTTTGTAGCTGGGAGGGAGTGATTGAACTGTCAATCTTGAGCTCCTCCGAATCGTGCATTCCAGTTGCTCAAGCGTTGAGTGTAGCCCGACATCTTTATGGCGTGCTCACTAACGGAACTCCTTCCTCCATCTTGCGCTTAAAGAACTTCTCGGAGATCTCATATCTCTTAACGGGCTTGAGTCTCAAACATGGTTTTCACTCCTCGAGAATCTCAAAGGGCGGATAGGTTTCAAAATGATTTTGAAGTTCGGTTCCATAGCAAACAACATGGTGCTCTTAATCACACCATAATCATCTTTCTGCGATCGATAGATGCTTTCTCATCAGCCGGTAGCGATTGCGGGGAGGGGGGTCACCTAACGCTTCCAAGGACATAGTCCTTTTGTCCGCCGAACAGAATGATTCTTAGATTGCGAACCAATTGGTGAAGTTAGACCCATTGTTTCTAAGCTTTTCTTTCTCAAAGAAAACGTTGAAGTTGAAGTTGGACTTGGCCATGTGATCTATGATTAGCAAGTACAATTTAGACTATGTTCATGATAAATAGTTCAACTTAATCAAATTACTAGATGAAATCCCACTAAATTCAACATCCCTCAAGTTGTTTAGTGAACACGATCCAAATTCACCACACCTAATCCGATCATCACGAGAAGAGATGTGGTTTCAATGGTGGACAACAAAGTGTCGATCATATCATTCATATGACTCATGCTTAACCTTTCGGTTCTTGTGTTCCGAGGCCATGTGCAGACATGCTAGGGTCGTCAAGCTAGACCCAAGTATTTTCGCGTGTGCAAACTGGCTGGCACCGTTGTATGTGAGCGTAGAGTCTATAGCACCCGATCATCACGTGATGCTTGGACACGATTTAACTTTCGCATACGGTGCATACTTGGGAGAACAGCTTTTATCTTGATCTTTAAGTGAGGAATCATCTTATAATGCTACCGTCGCGATCTAAGCATAATAAGATACATAAAAGGATAAACATCACATGCATATAACTTTATGTGACATGGTATAGCCAATCTTCGCAATGATCTCCATCTTGTGCTCCGGCATGATCTCCATCACTCCACCATGATTGCCTCCACCACGAATAGCAACTACAACTATTGCTAACTACTTAGCGATAAAGTAAAGCTATTACATGGCGTATAAGAAGTTGACTCATGGGTCATACACAATTATAAAGACAACCATATGGCTCCCTTGGTTGTGTACTCATCGACATGCAAGTTGTGAAACATTACAAAACATGATCATCGCATACAATATACACATCACATCTTGGGCCATACCATATCACGAAAACACTCCTGCAAAAACAAGTTAGACGCCTCTACTTTGTTGTTGCATGTTTTACGTGGCTTATGGGAGTAGATGCTAAGAACGATTCTTACCTACGGAAAGCCACAACGGTGATATTATGGTTGCCAAACTCCGTGTTAATCCCATGACAACTATAGTGAGAGAACCGACATCCACCAGCCACATGTGGAACAAGCCACACGTCAAGTGCGAGCCGGTCTCATGACGACGTCGCGTAAGGTGGCCTGGACCGCTTCAATCTCACTATCCCGCGTCATAAGAAGAACACAAACAAGAGGCTTGCAACAGAAAACATCAACGCCCGCAACAACCATGTTGTGTTCTACTCGTGAAACACATATACGCATAGACCTAGCTCTGATACAACTGATGGGTTTCGCAGCATAGTAAATCAAAAGTTTCTACGGATGCGAGAGGAAAGCCAAGATCTAATCTAAGAGATGCAATCAACGAGAGATTGGATTAGATCTTCATACCCTTGAAGATTCAGACAATGAACGTTCGTCGGAACGTGGGTGATGTAGTCGTACTCGCTTCTCCTCCTCGCGATCCGATCCGATCTAGCACCACAAGTGGCGGTGCCTCCGTGAGATGCACACGCAGCACCTCGACGTCTCCTCCTTCCTCGGACCAGCAATTATGGTGGAGAGATTGGATCTACAACACGGCGTGGTGTATATGGTGGAGAATTTCTGCAGGCTTCGCCACAAACAATGGGAGGGAGAGAGGAAAGCTAGCAAGGCGGCTAGGGTTTGGAGGAGAGGTTGGTGCGCCCCCACCCCTCTTTATATAGAGGGGGGGCGCAGCCCTAGCCCCTCCCCCAAGCCCAAAGGATAAGGAGTGGGGGGCATGGACTCTCCCCTCTTCTAGAAGCCCTATCTCTAGTTTAAACGATTTAAACTCTCTAGGATCGGCTGGGCCCTATGGGGCCTTGTGCCCCTGGCCCAATGTGGCCAGGACACTCCCTCATAGGCCCATGCCCCCTCCCGGAAGGTGGGGCCACGTTGGTCCCCTTCTGTAAGGTTCTAGAAGCTTCTGGTACAATACCGATTAACCCGGAACAATTCCGAACTCCAAAAACTGCACTGCCTTATATGAATCTTATTCTCCGGACCATTCCAGAACCTCTCGTGATGTCCTGGATCCCATCCGAGACTCCGAACAAAAATTCATAAAACAATTATCCAATCTATCCTAGCGTCAAGATACGTTAAGTGTGTGACCCTGCGGGTTCGAGAATATGCAGACATGATCTTCTATCAATAATCAACAGCGGGGTTTGGGCACCCATATTGACTCCCACACATTCATCGATGATCATATCGGATGAACCACGATGCCAGGATTCAATCAATCCCATATATATATTCCCTTAGTCTCGCGATATTTTACTTGCCCGAGATTCGATCGTTGCACCGTCATACCTAGTTCAATCTGCTCACAAAGAAGTACTTTACTCGTTCCGTAATCCGATATCACTTTGTGATTAACTCCTTAACCACATGCTTGAAAGCGGTGTTGATATCGACACGAGTGGGCCTGAAGTATATCTCTCCGACTTGGGAGGGACAAATTCCATCTCGATACATACAACCCAACAGATACTTTCCGATCACCTGAGAGACACCTTTATGATCACCCTCTCATAGGATGACGTTTGATGACCTCAAAGCTTTCTTCCGGTACCAGGGAGTTGCATTATCTCATGGTCTAAGGAATACAATATTTGACATAGGAAAAGCTTCGCAAAGATGAACACGATGAAACGATCTAATTGCTTCGCTTAGTTTGGGTCTGTCCATCATATCATTATCCCAATGATATGATCTCATTATCAATTGACAACTCATGTCTATGGTTAGGAAACCTTAACCATCATTGATCAATGAGCTAGTCCTTAGAGGCGTACCAGGGACACGGTGTTGTTCACAAACCACACAAGTATTAATGTTTCCGCTTAATACAATTCTAGCATGGAATATAAACTTTATCATGAACAAGAATTATAATAATAACATCTTTATTATTGCCTCTAGGGCATAATTCCAACACTGTCTTGGGAAACCAAGTCTGGTGGGGAAAGTGCACAACCTCTGCAGATGGAAAATCTAAGTACTTAGCCAAGTCCATGGCAATGGACAACTTGAGCATCAAGACATGGAAGCTATCAAGAATCTCATCACTCCAACTTCGAAATAAAACTTGTGGGTGAACAAAGGTGAAGGACCCCAATGTCTATTGGTGGTTTCTTGGGAAATGTTTTGACAAAGAAAAACTTAGTGATTTCAACTAATAGGAAAAACCTATTTTGAGCAAGCAAGCCAAGCTACACTTAGCCAAAATGCATATAGTAATATAGTCCACTTAAAAATTTACTAAGGTATCACTTGCCAATACTATTCCAAAGTATTGACCCACTGTGGCTGTAACTTGTGATGTTGCAGGTTACTCCGATCATGATTAGGTGTCATGAGTCTACACTCAACATGCTTGCCTGTGGCACATGAAGATGAAGACTTATGTTTATTTAATTATTCCAAAACTCTTGTATTAGGCCTGTGGCCTTGAGTTGTAAAAGACTATGTTTTATCTCTGGAATGGATGTAATAAATGACCTTTGTATCTGTGTACTTCATCTTAAACTGTGGATGCTAGCAATGATCCAGGGACTAGCATTGCAATCACAGGGATCCTTTTCCTTTAAGAAGGAGGGATCTTACAAATGGTATCAGAGCACTGTGTTGCCTGTAGGATTATGACCCTAGGGTTGGAAACCACTAAGGAAAATTTTCAACTACTTCTACACTTGTCTATTCTTCTCGTAAACTTTTCTAATCTTCTCATTCTCATCTCTATTTGTAGATGAACTCCATCAACGAAGACGTAAAGAAAGGACCACTCATGACCATGACCTTGGAGTGTGAGACTGAGTTCCCAAAATTCTCAAGGACCTCATGGTGGCAATGGAAATACATGGTGCAGTTGTGTACAAAGGCTTTCCAATGATGGATGAAGGAGTTGAGTACTGGTGGGTGCAACTTCACTTGTACAAAAACAAGGAAGACAACCACAATGAAAAAGTATTCTGCATGTACACCAACACTGTGGTGCATACCACATTCTTTGAGTCAGCAAGAGAAGCAGCTTGGAGGACTATCAAAGAACTTAGTGCTAGAGTCAAGTGCAGAATACTCAACCTCCAAAAAGACTTAGAGAAGGAGAAGGAACATACCCAAGAGTTGGAAGCCACCAACCAAACCTTAAGAGGAGATATTATAGACTTAGTGATGGAATCATGTGAGCAAGATAGGCTGATTGCCTCTAGGGACATTGTGTTAGCCAACAGATCCAGTGAGATAGGATTGTAAATGCTCTTCGTTAGTTGGACCACCACCTGTCACCTTATTTTCCAAAATGATACCTTAAAAAAAAGTTTGGACCTTGGTTGATGTAATGGATTCATGTGTGCATGACTTGTGTGATTTTGTGTTCCAAAGGATTTGTATGAGATGTTTGTCTTGTTTTATCTTATATTGTGTTGTTCTAACCTTTCTATCTTATAAATAGATGCCTATCACCATCAGCACTGTTGAGGAGTTCCAGGTTACCCGCTTTGGTCCTCGTATCGTTGAGCTTACCACCTTGCTCAATCTCCCTCTTCCCACCATCATGGTGCATCCACTCACCAAGTTCGAGAGGAAGGACCTCTGGGGCTTCAAGGTGAACCAGCCCGGACGCCAGACAGAGCCTACTACGGAGGTCATCGTCTTCAAGCTTATGCACGATGACAGGGAGAGAGGCATGGAGGTAGTTATGCAGGACCTGATAGGACGTCTGCTAGGCCGGCACTCCCGACAAGTTAGAGGCACCCACTTCCATGTCTTCGGAAGATGTGATGAGGATGGAGAGTCCATCGACTTCGAGGACGACTCGAGGGACGCAGCAGAGCCGATACGTCTGTATCTCCAGGACTTAGAGTCTCTCATTAGGCACGTGGACACGAACAGGACCAATGTCATGCTCAGTAATGATGAGCTCCAGGTGCAGCTTCGCGAGAAGGACAAGCTCTTCGCGCAGCAGGACGAGATAGTCAAGGAAATGGAGGCGAAGTTTGAGACCCAGGACCGGAAGTTCAAGAGTCAGGAGAAACGTGTCCAGGATAGGAACAAGAAGATCTGGGACATGACTGAAGAACTGAAGTCCAAGGACTTCGAGCTATAGCAGCAGCAGATGGTGATTGAGAGGCTTCGTTCCCAGAAGAGGGCTCTCAAGGCCAAGATTGAGTCCTTGACCACTACTATTGAGGAGAACAAGACCGCGATGGAGAACGCAGGTCTTACCTTTGTCGAGGAGGAGATTGATGCTGATGAGTAGACTTGACTACTCGTTTATCTTTTATTACCGTACTTGTTATTTGTGAACTTGTTATTGGACCATCTGACATGTGGATGGCTTGCCACTTGTGTGTTTTACTTTGTGAACTTGTTATCTTGTTGTTGAACTTTTATCTTCTATTGCATGCTTGTGTTTGCTTATGTGATGTAATGTGCATGAAAACATCTATGGGTATCTCATTCTTATCTCTATTTGAACAAACCACAGATGCCTCCCGATGCAAAACCCCAACCCCAACAACAACAACATCACTCCAGAAATGCAGCAAATGATGAATGCTCAAACACAGCTCATGCAGATGATGACAACATTCATTCAGAACCAAAACAACAAAAACAACAACAACCCAAATAACAACAACAATAACAACAACAACCCTTCGGGCTTTGATATGCTCGCCAGATTTCTGCGATTGAGGCCAGCTAAGTTCTCGGGACCAACTAATCCCATGGTGGCCAATGATTGGCTATGTTCTGTAAACAAGGACTTAGTAACCGTGGTGCACGGATCTTTGAGAAGGTCGATTAAAGACATCTCTTTGGAAGGGCCAGCCACACCGGTGGGACAACTTCCAAATCACCACTCCTATAGATGAGGTGACTTGGGCTATCTTTGAGGATGGCTTCAGACAGCTCATATCTCATCAGAATAATGAGCACGAAAAGAAAGAGTTCCACATCCAAATAAAGCCACCGCAGCGTGGCTGAGTACATTGAAGAGTTCAACAATCTGGCGCGTTATGCACCGGATGAGGTTGACACAGATGCCAAGAGAAAGGAAAAATTTCTGGAAGGCTTGAATGATGAGCTGAATCTGCAGCTGGCTGTGGCATATGTTCCCACTTATCAGTCGCTCTGTGACAAGGCTGCTATATTAGAGAACAAAATGAAGCAAGTCGAGAGTAGAAAGAGAAAGCACTCCGACAAGCACAGTTCGGGGTCGTCTCATAAACGATCTCACTATGATGACAGTGGAAGCTCAGGATCCCACAAGCATGGGAAATTCAACAAGCACCACAACCACAACCGTCATGACAACAAGCATCATCGCAGTCATGACAATGACAAGTACAAGAACCACAAGAGTGGACATAAGAGCCACCACAGTGGTAATGGTAGTGGGAATGGAAGTCAGCCTGCTAAGAGAGACATCAATCAGGTTGAATGCTTCAAATGCAAGAAGATGGGACACTATGCAAATGAGTGCCCCGAAAAGAAAGTTGAAGGACCTGTCAAGCCCAATCCTTTCCATAAAGGACAAGTGAACCACATCAATGTGGAGGAGGTCTATGAGGAGCCTGACGCTGTTGCTGGTAAGTTCAGACTCAATTCCATTCCATCATTTGTACTCTTTGATACTGGTGCATCTCATTCATTCATATCAAGAGCATTTGTTGAAAGAAATGAGATACTGGTAGAAACTATTGGGTGTCCTATAAAAGTAAGTTCTCTTGGTGGAGAAATGATAGTGAATTCAGGATGCCATGATCTAGTCATAGAATTTGGGAGGTATAAGTTTCCCGTTAACTTGATAATACTAAACTCCCAAGGATTGGATGTCATTCTGGGAATGGACTGGATGACTAAGTACAAAGGAGTGATAGATTGTGCCAGCCATACTGTCTCACTCACAACTCCGGAAAATAGAAGGACCAGATTCAAGACCAGCTTTGAAGCAAAAAGGAGTATGCTTAATTCTCTTAAGGGGGTTAGCATGGACGGTGTGCCAATTGTGTGTGAGTACCCGGATGTATTTCCGGAAGAATTGCCAGGAATGCCACCGGATAGAGACGTAGAATTTCTGATAGATTTGGTACCAGGGTCTGGACCAATAGCAAAGAGACCATATAAAATGTCAGTTGATGAACTAAAAGAGCTCAAGAAGCAACTAGGAGAACAGTTGCAGAAAGGATTTATTCAACCAAGTTCTTCATCTTGGGGAGCCCCAGTCTTGTTTGTGGAGAAGAAAGACAGAAGTCAAAGGTTATGCATAGATTACCGTTCACTCAACGAGGTAACTATCAAGAACAAATATCCTTTGCCTAGAATCAATGACTTATTTGATCAGCTTGAAGGAGCATGTGTGTTTTCAAAGATTGATCTAAGGTCAGGTTATTTTCAACTTAAATAAGAGAGCAAGACATACCTAAAACAGCATTCACCACAAGGTATGGATTGTATGAGTATACCGTAATGCCTTTTGGCTTAACCAATGCTCCAGCATACTTCATGAATATGATGAACAAAGTGTTCATGGAATTCCTCGACAAGTTTGTTGTCGTTTTCATCGATGACATCTTAGTCTACTCCAAGAGCAAAGAAGAGCATGAAGGACACTTGCGTTTGATACTTGAGAAGTTACGAGAGCATAAACTATATGCCAAATTCAGCAAGTGTGAGTTCTGGTTAGAGGAAGTTGGTTTTCTTGGTCATGTTATGACAAAGGATGGTGTAGCAGTTGATCCTGCTAAAGTTTCAGTTGTGACTGAATGGGAATCTCCTCAGAACGTGAAAGAGGTTCGCGGTTTCCTTGGCTTAGCAGGTTACTACAGAAGGTTCATTGAGAATTTCTCTAAGGTAGCTAAGCCCATGACTGAATTGTTAAAGGAAGACAAGAAGTTTGCTTGGTCTGAAGGTTGTGAAGTCAGCTTTCAGGAGTTGAAGAAGAGACTTGTGACGACACAGTTCTATATACGGATTTGGAAAAGGATTTCCAAGTATATTGTGATGCGTCTCATCAAGGTTTGGGTGCCGTACTTATGCAAGACGGTAAGGTTGTGGCTTATGCCTCGAGACAACTCAAAACTCATGAGGTGAACTATCCTACTCATGATTTGGAGTTAGCCTCTGTCGTCCATGCACTCAAAACATGGAGGCACTACCTTTTGGGAAAGCGATGTGAAGTGTTCACCGATCACAAGAGTTTGAAGTATATCTTCACCCAAAAGGAAATCAATATGAGACAAAGAAGATGGTTAGAGCTTATCAAGGACTATGACTTAAGTTTGCAATACCACCCCGGTAAAGCAAATGTTGTAGCAGTTGCTCTAAGTCGTAAGGTATTTGTGAATGGCCTTACCAAAGGAGAATTGCCAGATGATTTGTGTACCCAATTCAGAAAACTCAGATTGGAGATTGTGCCTGAAGGACATCTTATGTCTTTAGATGTTCAACCCACTTTGTTGGACAAGATCCGAGAAGCTCAGAAGACCGATAAGGAAATTGAAGAGATTAAGGAAAAGATTGGACAAGGTAAAGCTAAAAATTTCCATGAAGACGAACAGGGTACTTTATGGCATGGGAAACGTATCTGTGTTCCACAAGATCCGGAGTTACGGAAACTGATTTTGCAGGAAGCACACAACTCTCCGTATTCTATTCACCCGGGTAACACCAAAATGTACATGGACATGAAGGAAAGATTTTGGTGGAACAATCTCAAGAGGGACATCGCCGAACATATTGCTTTGTGTGATGTGTGTAGTAGAGTAAAAGCGGAGCATCAGAAACCAGTAGGTTTGCTTCAACCACTACCTATTACTGATTGGAAGTGGGACAAGATTGGTATGGATTTCATTACCGGATTACCAAGGACCAGATCAGGATATGATTCAATATGGGTAGTAGTGGATCGCCTAACTAAAGTGGCTCATTTCATACCCGTGAAGACAACTTATACAAGTGCCAAGTTAGCCAAGATCTACATGAGTAGAATTGTATGTCTTCATGGTGTGCCCAAGAGTATTGTGTCTGATAGGGGAACTCAATTCACTTCCCATTTTTGGAGACAGCTACATGAGTCATTGGGAACGAGGTTGGAATTCTTTGCTTTTCATCCTCAAACCGATGGACAAACGGAAAGGACTAATCAAATTCTGGAAGACATGTTGAGGGCATGTGCCCTAGACTATGGAGCCAGTTGGGATGAAAGTCTGCCTTACGCAGAATTTTCTTATAACAACAGCTATCAATCTAGCATTGAGATGGAACCGTTTGAGTTTCTCTACGGAAGAAAATGTACCACCCCATTGTTATGGAATGGTGTGGGAGAAAGAAGTTTATTCGGGCCAGATCTTATCAAAGAAGCCGAAGAGAAGGTCAAATTGGTTAAGGACAGGTTGAAGATAGCACAGTCCCGACAGAAAAGCTACGCAGATCCTAAGCGTAGAGAAGTCACCTACGAAGTGGGCGATAGAGCCTATCTTAGAGTATCACCACTTCGTGGAGTGAAGAGATTCGGAGTCAAAGGAAAGTTGGCACCAAGATATGTTGGGCCATTCAAGGTTCTGAGTCGCACAGGAGAAGTTGCTTATGAAATTGAACTGCCAGAATCCTTGTCATCAGTCCATAATGTGTTTCATGTGAGTCACCTTAAGAAACGTGGGAAAGAGAAGATGATCTTCGGAAAGACCACCCTCACCTATTTGCTAGCCAATCCGAATCTCGAGGGCGAGATTCACCTTAAGGGGGGTAGATTTGTAACATCCCTAAAATCATGATTTCAAAGTTTGCATATCATTCATGCATGCATATAGAATTGAGATCAAGATTCAAAACTCGGTTCAGAAAAACAGAAGCACATAATGCTATCATTTTATGTGAGCAAACTTATATCAAATGGCCATCCCCAATTGAGAGTTTGAATGTTTTAAACCTAGATTGTTTGTCTCCTTTGTTGAATGGATTGAGTGTGGATTTTGAACCAAGCTTTACAAAATGAAAATGGTTCAAAAACCATTTTTCAAAATTTGCAAATCAAATGCAAAGCTCCTGATATTTTGTTTCTCCATAGTTGACCAAGCCTTTTCAAGTGACCTTATGGTTTTGTGCCTAGATTTGAGACTATTTGTAACACCCTCAGAATCGGACCTATGCAAGTTTCAGCGCTTCCCGCCAAAACCCGCATAGAAACGATTCAAAGGTGCCACCAGCACTTTAAATGCGGGTGGAAAAGCGAAGTAATAACATTACACAACAGTCCTCGATGGGACCCACGAGCAGATATATATACAACACGACTCCATGAGTCAAGAATACAGATATACGGTACACAGATCCAAATCACCTTGAAAATGATAGGGCGTCGGACTATGTACAAGAAGCAAATGGGGCTAAGAGCCCTGAGGAATAACCAATGGCGTCCATAACCCTGCCCAAGCGGAAGGGTAACCACGCTATGACGTCGATCTCAAAACACGCTTAACAAAGGGGTGCCGACAAAGGGCAAAGGAAAAGAGGAGCGTCGATCGAGGCGATGACAGCGAGGCTAGAATTCGGCGGTCATCGCCTACATAGGTATGGTAGACTGAAGCGGCAGCGGCAGCATGCACTAAACAACCTATAGAGACTCGATACAACTGGCGACTATCAGAGAGGGGTAAGAAAAGACCTATTCGGAACCAACCTGATTCTATCATCAAACAACCCCATCCTGGTGTTTCCCCCTCGAAACCAAACGAGGAAGTCAACCGAGGAACTCACACAGTTGGCAGTTTTATTTATTCAGTTATCGTTGCAACAATTACTAGTCAGGTATAGATAATCATCCTGATAAAATAAGCAGTGGGCCGTTTTAGTTAACCATTCCGTTGTAGTTGCAACACTTACTAGTCAGATACAATTAGCATGAGATAACCCAAAACCCAGCAATTGTTGGTACTTTTATTTAGCCATTCCGTTGTAGTTGCAATACTTACTAGTCAGGTACAATGGTCTGGCGACTCCAAACAAGCAATTGTGGGCGGTATTTAGCCATTCCATTATAGTGAAGCTGATTACTAGTCATTATAAAGTCAAATTTATAGCACTACTTTAGTTATAGTTGTCTATGATCGAGAATCTTGTGCTCCAAGTCGTCCATAACGCGGACACGCCTTTCGAGAAAGTTTTACGGCGGTGCACCAATAGCAACACACGCTCGATCAACCTCGGAAAAACCAAATCAAAACCCACGAGGCCTTCACGACAAAGCAATCACAGGATTCAGAAATATTTCAGGGGCCACCCTTAAAGTAGACCATAGCGAAGCCGGCTCGAGACGGACTTAAGGTTGTGGGACGGTGTGAACATCGGGAACCCAAAACTGGGCTTGTCGACACCGCGGAATCGTGCCACGATCCTAAACAGTACAGTGTGCTCCTCGCACAATCATAAATAAAGCAGTAAAGCATGGCATAAGTACAGGATAGTAATAAAACCTCAAACTAGTTTGTGGCCCCAAGAAATAAGAATGAATAAAGCTCTGGCTCAGGGGGTCCCATAATCCTCCCGGATGTGGATAGCGCGATAAATCAAGGAACAGGTATCAAGTACTCGGGGTCCTACGGGACACAAGTGGACGGTTAACAACCAAATAACATCTATTGCCCACCTGTGCCTCTGCTTACTTAATTCAATTTTAGTTGTTAAATAGTAATTAAAGTGAACGATAAGTAAAACCATGATCATCTCCAACAACAAACAGGCGGCAATACTCCAACAACTGCGGTACTTGGTGACACGCAACAGCACTTGAGCAAGCGACTACGACGCGCAAGTCCAACTATCTACCAAACAACAGGTAATAGGATGTGTCCAAGGCAATATAAGGCTGCAAGGGATATCACGGTACGAAAACTAGAGCATCGCAACACAGATAGCAATAGATCAACAGGAGGGAATAAATACTATAAAAGTAAGATAGGTAGAAAGGGGGAGATGCTCGCCTGAAAACATTGTCGAAGGTTCAACCGAAGATCGGGGCGAAGCTCACATCAACTCAACGGCCTTATCCGCGAAGAACCAAAACACTAGAAGAAACACCGGATGTACTATTTAATACTACGGCAAAAGATCAGCATGCTTATGATATGATGCATGGCATGGCAAAGGTGCGTTGCAATTAGGTCATATTAAGCGGAACCGGGGTCCCGACAATTAATTAAATGGTTCAAGTTATTTATCTACCCCGCAAATTAAATGTTGTTTAACAAGGCAGAATATATCACCGGTTCGCTACACAAATTTAAATGAGGCCAATATGAGACTAGATTTGCCCGCATATGGGCCCCATATTTAATCATTAGGTGAATCGGCATAAGGCCCCCAAACCACACAAATATGCATGCGAGATGAATGATTAATATGCGACAAGTTGTATTATATTATAAAATAGGGTTTCGGAAAGGGGTTCACACATTAGGGTTCGGCAGATCTTGGGATTCCGGGGTTCGGGGTCGGGCTCAGGGTTCAGGGTTCGACGGGGTCGTTCTCGGGAAACAGAAGTAGATCTTGTCGCATCCGCGGTGGTCGGGCCATGTTGTCGGTCTTGTCGTCTCACGCGGAGATCTTGGCGTTCCGGGAGGAAGAACTTGCGTGCGACGTCGTCGGCATCGGTGCGGGAAGGGGTCTTGTCGCATCCGGGAATGAGGGCTCGGTGGCGGCGTCGGGGGCACATCGGGTCCGTACTGGTCGGTGCCGATCTTGTCGGGCCCGTGTGTCAGGTCGGTCTTAGCGTTCGGGATGCAGAACTTGGCGTTCTGCGGCTCCGGGAGGAAGATCTTGGCGCGTCGGATTCGGCCTTCTAATCCATATATTAGACCTGATCAGTTCCATGTCGACGACCATTGGGATACGGGGCTTTGTCTCCTTGAGGTAACCTTGGCGCTCCGCGGTCTTCGGACGCCGGGATGGAGAACTTGGTGGTTCCGAGGAAGTACTTCATGTACCGCATTGAAGGACTTGGAATTCCATGACGAAGATCTTGGAATAGGGCGCCACTTGGGTTCGGTGTCGATCTTGGCGGTCACTTGTACACGTGGATGTTCTTGTTGAGGGGTGGTCTCGAACGCGCGGCGGAGGAGGTCTCGCGGCCACGCACGGCGACGACGCAAGACAACTGGCTTCGGCGAGACAGGGCACAGGCGGCGGGTCGACGAGGAACCGCCCGCGGGAGGACGCGACGTGGAGGGCCCGCTGGCGGCGGTGGTTAGGGAGGCCTTGGTCGGCGGGTCACGGAGGCGGCGGCTCCGGCGGGTGGCGCGACGAGGAAGGCCGGGCGTCGAGGACGGAGGCGACGGCGAGGAGGCGTGGCTGGCGACGCAGCGAGGCGGAGAGGTCGCGGTCGGGACGCGTTGGAAAGAAGCGACTCGGCGGCCGGCGGGGTAAGCGACGGGACCAGCGGACGGCGAGCGAGGAGGCAGCTAGGGAAGGTCGTGGTGGCGAGGTGGCGAGAGGACGCAGTGATGGAGGCGGCGGCAGCTTCTGCAGAGGGAGCGAGGCAAGCAGCCTTGCCAGGTGGAAGCCAGGCCGCCTTGTGGCGGAGTCTCATGGGAGAGGAGAGGCGCCCGCAGAGGGAGGGAGGCCAGTCTTTGGAGAGAGAGGCGGCGGTGGCAGCGATGTGGCCTTGGCGTCTGATGTGAGGTGGCAGGCCGTGGCAGGAGGAGAGAGGAGGTGGGTGGGGCCATGGGTCGGGTTGGGAGGAGGAAGGCACTGGGCTGCTGTGGCGTCATGTGGCGTGGGTGGGGCCAGTGCGTGGGTCCCAGTGGCGAGGTGGGGAGAGTGGCGGTGCGGTGTGCGTGTGTGTGGTGTGTGGGGTGGGGTGTGTTGGGTGATTCGGGAGAGAGAGGGAAAAGGAGGGGTGTTTGGGGGTGAGTTGGCAGCTTATGAGTGGTGGGGAGGGGGAAGAGAGGTGAGGTGGCGACATAGGATAGGTTGGGGTGAGGTGGAGGGGTTGTGGGTAGATTAGGTTGGGTAGCTTTAGGATTATGGGTGGACCGTTTTGAAAATGGGGTGGTCGACTGGGTCGGGTCGGCCCGTTCGACTGCCCCCACTAAAATAATTTAATATTTTATTTGTTTTAAACGGACCGTTTGCAAACCGTGGTTAGTCAAAACAAAAATATTCCGGAGACCCGGTTTTGGTTTTTGAATAAAGATGGGGCGTTTAGAAAACACAAACAGGTTTTCCCGCAGATAGCTTTATGCACGCACACGCAAGATGATGACGATGCTCAAATGCAATGCGGCATGATGACATGAGCATGCGGTCATGATGATGCAATGCAGAAAAACAACGCGATTTTCTAGTAGTGGTTTTGCGGGGCGCCACACTATTGCACACTGCAAAAACCCCAGAGAAATTGGAATTCAAAAAGAGTTTGAATTCATTTGAAAACTATTCCTGAAAAATCAAAATAGAAAAAGAAAAGGAATAAACAAAAGAAAAGGGTCAGGCGCTCCTATTCCAGCCCAGCTGCAGAACAGGCCCAACTAGCCCACCCGGGCCACCTTCCTCTCTCGAGCACGTGCGGACACACCCAACGAGTCGCTGACACCCAGACCCCACTTCTCCTCTACTTATTTCGCTGACGAGCAGGCCCTCTCCACGTCAGCGTCGTCCTCCCCAGTTTCTCACGCGCAGACGCCGCTCCGCCGTTACCACCGTGCAGTGACGCCGCGATTAAACTCGCTTAAATTCCATTGATTCAGTGTGTGATCCTCGCCCCGCCTCGGCCTACTTAAACCCCTCGCCGCCGCGGTCATTTTCCCCCACTCTCCTCGCTCACTCCGCCACCAGGCTGCGCGCATTTGACCTCGAGACCCCGCAGCACCGACGGCCTCCGGCGACCGATTCCGGTGAGCCTCGACCGCCCCCTCTCTCTGGTTCAAACGATGATGCTCAGCATGATCTCGTGCATCTTCTGACACTAGTCACATGCCTGCTCGTGACCCAGGACACCGTCCCCGTTCAATCCCGCAACCGACTGAGCCGCCGCCCAACTCAGGCGACCAATTATGGTAAGTCCCGAGCGCCCCTTGCCCCCTCTTGCATACTAGGTTGTTCGCATTCATCTTGCGCGTCTCCTAATCCCTCTGGTGTGTGCTAGGGCGACGCGAAACCTCGGCAACCACATAAATGCGCAACCTTCCGGCGCGTGCGCGACTCGACGAGCTCCGGCAGCCCTGCATGCGCCTGTCAAGCAAAGACCACGTTGAGCTTCCTCGTGACCGTGCGAGTCTGGTAAGCCCTGCCACACACCCCAGCCCTTCCTGTATTCGCCGAACCATCGCCGCCAGTAGCTCCGCCGCCGCCAGCAACCATTTGCGCCGCCCGTCCTTGGTCACACGCTCAGCAACCGTAGGATCTAGATCCGGCGCTCCAGATTAGATCTGCATCGAAGGGGTAAGTGACAATCTGAGCCGTGCACGTTTAGTTAGATCTGACGGTCCACGCTGGTCGATCCACGCGAAGCGGTACCGACGAATCAGAGCACGACGCGTGGCTAGGGTTTGAATTAAAACAGAATTTGAAAACAGATTTAGATCCAATTTTGAAATGGCTATAACTTTTGATTTCCACGTTAGATTTTTGCAAATTTTATGTCGTTGGAATCAGGGAGACAAGATCTTTCTGTTTATGCAATGTGTTTAGTAAAAAGTTTCTGTTAAAATGGCTTTTTATATAGAAACTTGTTTAGGACTAGTTTGAGTATAGAATTTGTTTAGTAATTTGTTTTAGTGCTAAATAAGTTTGGTTTGGCAAGTTTTCAACTTGGTATTGGTTCAGTACTGTACACTTGCTTGGTGAAGTTTTAAAATCATCACTTAGCATTCTTGCATGCATTCATACATATTTTTGTTTGTATATGAATTGTATGTGATTGTGGTTATAATCTTTGTGTAGATTTTGGTGCTAGTGATTGTGATTGTGAAGAGTGCTACTCTCCCCATTACCAAGGCAAGTGGTACTTCATGAATATTTCCATCCCTATATTTTGTACAAGCATTAGAAATATTTTGCTAAGTATTGCATGTTGTTATTTTTGCCAAATGCTATGTTGGGAAATCCTAAGTAGTTGTAGAAATGTAGAATTGCTAGGAAATTTCCTAAGTTAAGTTACTATGCCATGATTAGCCTAGCTAGTAGCAAACAAGGGTTGGTAAAGTATCTACATGCTATGGTGAAATATTTCTAAGTCTTTAGACTTATGTTTTTCTTAATAAAACAACTAAGTCAATGAACCTCCTGGGTGGAATGGGACTTGAATGGTGGTTTTTGGTTGAGTGGTTACACAAGGCCCATGGACATGGTTTACCTTGTGTATCTCACTTGTGGTATGCCACCCAGGCACAAAGGGATTTTGGAGGCCAAGTGTTGAGAAGCTTATAGTGCAGCCACTTGGCAATATGGGCTCTGCCTTGATCATATAGGTTGCTAGAACTTAGTCATTTGGACAGTTGGTGGTAGTGGGATGATAGGTTGGAACGCGTCCATTTGGCTAAGGGAAGGCTTCTGAAAGGTCCTGTCTTGGGAAACCAAGTCTGGTGGGGAAAGTGCACAACCTCTACATATGGAAAATCTGAGTACTTAGCCAAGTCCATGGCAATGGACAACTTGAGCATCAAGACATGGAAGCTATCAAGAATCTCATCACTCCAACTTCTAAATAAAACTTGTGGGTGAACAAAGGTGAAGGACCCCAATGTCTATTGGTGGTTTCTTGGGAAATGTTTTGACAAAGAAAAACTTAGTGATTTCAACTAATAGGAAAAACATATTTTGAGCAAGCAAGCCAAGCTACACTTAGCCAAAATGCATATAGTAATATAGTCCACTTAAAAATTTACTAAGGTATCACTTGCCAATACTATTTCAAAGTATTGACCCATTGTGGCTATAACTTGTGATGTTGCAGGTTACTCTGATGATGATTAGGTGTCATGAGTCTACACTCAACATGCTTGCCTGTGGCACATGAAGATGAAGACTTATGTTTATTTACTTATTCCAAAACTCTTGTATTAGGCCTGTGGCCTTGAGTTGTAAAAGACTATGTTTTATCTCTGGAATGGATGTAATAAATGACCTTTGTATCTGTGTACTTCATCTTAAACTATGGATGCTAGCAATGATCCAGGGACTAGCATTGCAATCACAGGGATCCTTTTCCTTTTCGAAGGAGGGATCTTTACAGAATCTATCAACATCAATAGTGGAGCCATATACATGACACATAGTCCAAAGCATGTATAGTTAAATACCAATGTCTTTGGACTTGCACTTTGAAGTAGATCACCATCATCAAATGTTTGGTGTTCTTTCAAATTCCTTTCTTTAGTAATCTCTTGATGTAGTAAACATTTTACCTACATCAAATATTCATCCTTATCATGGAATTATTCATGATCAAGCTACTTTATCTTATAACAGTGAATCGCAAGTATAATGTTGCTCTCCAAATCCTTTTGGAGGATTAGGACAACTAGTGTCTCCTACCTTTTGTAAATTCTCATCAAATATGAGAACATAAACTTTGTCATATTATACTCTATCATGTTGTAACCAAAACATCATTTCAGATATCGCAATATCCTCCATACATGATGGTTTCTGAAACAACTCTTTCAACTCCTAGATTACCTTGATATTGAAACTATCTTTCGAATATCAAGAATCATAGAGATAAACATGATACTTATATACTAACACTAGAATTTTTACTCTTGATTTAATACCAACTATTAAACTTCACTGAGTAATCGAAACTTACTGAAAGTTTGCAATGGGACTTTTAAACGTTAGATTAACACTTCAAAACAATACGATACCAGTTCGTAAAGTAACTAACCAGAATTCTATAGTTCTATCATCTCAATTATAACTAAGCGTAAGGTGGTAAACGGATGCCAATGACTACAACAACTATGCACATTCACTTTGATTTAATTTATGATAAATAGTGTTCAACTTTTAATCATATTGCTGTTAAACTCCCACTCAAAACAATATCCCTCACATTGCTTTAGTGATCACACGAACCAAATCCACCACATCAAAACCGATCATCACGAGAGTTGATGTAGCTTCAATGGCGAACAATCAACATGTTTATCATATCTACTATATGACTCATACTTTACCTTTTGGTGATCCGTGTTCCGAGACCATGTTTGTACATGCTAGGCTCGTCAAGATCAAACCTTAGCTTCCGCATGAGCAAATCTGGCATGCTCACGTTGTATACACTCGCAGAATCTAACACACCCGATCATCACGTGATGCTTCGAAACAACGAGCTTTAGCAACGGTGCTTACTAAGCATGAACACTTTAAAACTTGAAATTGTGTGCTTGAGGGATCATCTTATAATGCTACCGTCGTGAACTAAGCAATACAAGATGCATAAAAGGATTAACATCACATGCAATTCATAATATGTGATATGATATGGTCTTTATTCTTGTGCTTCCGATCTCCATCTTCAAGCACGAACATGATCTCCATCATCACCAGTGTGGCGTCAAGGTCAATGGTGCCGCTTCATGGTTGTCTTCCACCAGCATCAACTATTACAACTACTTTGAATAATAGATGCGCAGGTCTTAACGGATTTAAAAGACAACCATATGGCTCATGTCGGTTGCCGACTTACAATAAGGAACATTGCATACATCATATATAATCACAATTATGGCCATATCACATCACAGCACACCCGTGCAAAACAAAGTTAGACGCATCTAATTTTATTTGCATGTTTTACGTGGATTGGGGCTTTCAATAAGTGTCGTTATAACTTACGAACAAGAACCACAACGTTGATACTAGTATTGTCAATCACCCGTTGTAAATTAAATCTTAACTATGTTGGGAGAAACAGGCACCCGCAAAGCCACTTATGCAATACAAGTTGCATGTCAAGCGTGGAGCAAGTCTCATGAACGATGTCATGTAAGGTTAGCCCGGGCCGCTTCATCCCACCATCCCGCAAGATGCAAAGTACACAAGAAGCAATCGACAACAAAAACATCAACGCCCACAATGACCATTGTGTTCTACTCGTGCAACAGATCTACATATAGACACGGCTCTGATACCACTGTAGGGGTTCGTAGCATGGAAAACAAAAAATTTCTATTGCATGAACACACACAAGCCAAGATCTATCTACTATATTGTAGCAACGAGTCGATAGAGTATTAACCCTCGAAGATCCAAAGCGGTTAACGAGAGCAGATTCTCGTGGATGATGTAGTCGTACACTTCCGATCTTAAGATCGCGTAGACGATCCTTCAGGCGCTGCGTTCCGGCAGCGCTTCCGTAATCGGTCACACGTTCGGTACTTGATGAAGACCTTCCTCTCCCTTGTTCCAGCAGGCAGCGGAAGTTGTAGTACTCCCCTCATGATTCCGGCAACACGACGACGTGGTGTCGGAAGTAGAGGGAAGATCCCGCAGGGCTTCGCCTAAGCCGGAGCGAGTATGGTGGAGTATGAGAGAGGGCCTTAGTGATCTAGGGTTTAGAGGCACCAAGGGGTAGGTGTAGCCGGCGGCTAGGGCTTGGGGAAGCCCTAACTCGGCGACTTGGAGGAGACCTAGGCGGCGGCTGCACTTGGGTGGAGGCACCAGGAGCTAGGGTTTTGGGTGTGAGGGGTAGGGGGAGCCCTATCCCTCCTTATATAGGTGGGAGGGAGGCGGTTGGGAGGAGGGAGTCCTCCTCCAACTCCTACTCCTTGGCCGGCGGGTGGAGGGAGTAGGTCTTCCTCCCTAAGTAGGTTTCCTACTCTCCCTCCTCCAAGCAAACTTCAGATTTGACTTTTCAAATTGGCGTTTGACTTTCAAACTTGGATTTGATTTCTCTCATCATATTGCCCAGCCAAGTGACCTAGTACATGATGCAACCATTCCACATTGTCATGACACATCCATGTACCCTTCCCCTCCAGAGTGTCGGACCTTCCAGACCCTTCTAGAACATTCCTGGTGAAAACACCGAAATCATTTCCGAACTCCGAAACAGGACTTTCCTTATATGAATCTTATTCTCCGGACCATTCCGGATCTCCTCGTGATATCCCGGATCCCATTCGAGACTCCGAACAACATTCGGTCTCTTACTCATCATTTCATAACTACACAACAACATCGAATCCTTAAGTGTGTCTCCCTACGGTTCGTGAATTATGCGGACATGACCGAGACACTTCTCCGATCAATAACCAATAGAGTAATCTGGAAATTCATATGGCTCCCACATATTTTTACGATTACTTTGCGATCGAATGAACCAGTTACATACGATACTAATTTCCCTTTGTTTCACGATAGTTTACTTATCCGAGGTTTTGATCGTCGGTATCTCTGCATACCTAGTTCAACCTCATTACCGATAAGTACTCTTTTCTCGTTCCTGTGATATGTGATACCTTGTGATCCAGTCACATGCTGCAAGCTAATTGGATGACATTCCACCGAGAGGGCCCAGAGTATATCTATCCGTCATATGGATGGACAAATCCCACTCTTGATCCATGTGCCTCAACACATACTTTCCGAACACTCAATGCCACCTTTATAGCCACCCAGTTACGGTGTGGTGTTTGATGTCATCAAAGCATCCTTCCGATGATGGTGATTAGCATGATCTCATGGTCGAAGGAATTAGGTTACTATGTATCAGAAAGCTTATAGCAAATGAACTATATTAAATGACTTGATCTTTATGCTATGCTTAACTATAGGAGTATGTCCATCACATCATTCTCCTAATGATATGACCCTGTTGTTAATAACATCTCTATGTTCATGATCAGGAAACCATGATCATATATTAACCAACAAGCTAGTTTAACAAGAGGCTTTACTAGGGACTCTTTTATGTTTACAAATCACACAAGTATTAATGTTTCGGGTTAATAAAATTATAGCATGGTATGTAAACATTTATCATAAGCATGAAGATATGATAATAACCACTTTATTATTGCCTCTTGGGCATATCTCCAACACGGGGGAGGTTGCTGATTCGGCGGCGGATCTCCTCCGCCATCCCTCGGCCCGCCTTGGGTGGTGGCGGCACCAGGACACGGTCCTGATTGAGGTGCCAGCCGGTGGGGAGGGAGACATCTGTATGCTGGATTCCACGACCCTCCCTCCACCGGCGCTTGCACTCCCCGACGCGGTACCTTCGGGTGCGACGTGGGGTCCCGTGGTGGCGGGAAGTCCCCCACGTGTTGGGTCCAGAACTCCTCTGTCCGAGGCGAAGGCGGCAAGGATGTGCCATGGAGAAAGGCCAGCAGCCGAGAGCGCTGACTGCTAGAGTCAGACGCCTCGTGGTCGTTCTTGCTCCTCTTTAGCCAGGACGACATCTTCATCTTTGGTGGCGGCGGCTGCTGCTAGGGTTGCGATGGGGAGAGGTGAGGAGCGCGGCACCGACAGGCGCAGGTTAAATAGTCCAGCCGCCCGTGAACGCGCGCAGCTTCCCGCTCCTTCGTCATCAATGCCGGCGCGGGAACACAGGCGGCGCCTAGTCAGTCAGTGTGTCATCTCGTCGCCATTGATGGCGCAGGCTGCCGCCGGTCAGCCTTCCGCGCAACGCCTCTGAATCCGTGCCGCTGACCGCGTCTGAATCAATGCGCCGGTAAGCGGTGGCTAACGGATGGGCTAGTAGCACGCACGGGCAGGACACACGCGTTGTCCGCGCACGTCCGGGCCGATGTAACCGTTGCCCAGATTAGATACACGGATGAGTCGAGCCGGACGCGTTTGTCTGGATGCGTCGGGTCGCGCACGTCTCGCGCATCCGCGTGGACGCGTTCGGACACGCTCAGGCGGGATTGGTCGAGCCGGTGTAGATGTTCTTATGCCCGCCATTCCGACTGCGGGATCCTTCGCCACCAGGTCTTCCTCTTGTCGGATCTACGGCAGGATCCCGCATACGATGTTGATTCACCGCCTCCAGCATCTCACCGCCTAGCTAGCACACCCTATTGTTTTGTTATTACTTCCTTCGTCTCAAAATAGATGTATAGTTATCCGCTGGCTGGCGCAAACAGCTTTAGCACTAAATAGATGGACATGTATGATCTCTGGTAATCCAACTACAGCTTGCCTCGCATAGCAGTTTATTTTGGCATTTTTCTTAGAAAACGAAAGATGATCCTCGGGGTAAATGCGCACCCACTTATATGATTATCATTGTCATCCATGGATGTTTTAAAAGACCTTTTCTTTTGGATTACAATGTTTTCGGTTCACTCATACTCAAATATTATTAATATATGCCCATAGATTTTCTGATGCAATTCTTCTCCTAGATTACAAAAAAGAAAGACGCACACGTGCACATACCACCACACGTACAAACTAGAACCGACAAAAACCTGGATTATATTTCGAAATACCAAGAGAGGGAAGCAATTATTTTGAAGGGGTGTATGTTGATAGATGAAATTTCAACCTAAGTTCTTTTTTTTTCAAATAACACGATCCTATTAAATACTTTTGAGTTTCCATAAATATTGTGTTCCATAAGTATTGTCATAAAGGATTTTTGAAAGGTTGTTGCAAACTTCGGAAGCATCAATGATGACGTAATTGGTGACCTCAAAGGCCCTCTAGATGAAATTAGACTCACTAGAGGCAAGACAAGACAGTGACCATCATCTACGTAGAATATTTTCATTGAGATAGATGGTGTTGTGGTGTAGAGTTGTGTGTCCTTGCAAAACTGTGAGAAGTGAGGGAGTAAATAAAACATCTAATACAAATAGAAAATGTTATGAAGAATAGTCTAAGAAGGCAAAGAAGATTTAGAAAAAAGTAAAGCATAAGTCTACACGAAAAGTCAGTATGCAAATACTCTTATACTTAGTTGCTAAAAAAATATAAAGTGCCGTTCACTTTCAAGGATTAACTTAATATTCAAGAATATACTGAAAGTCAGCATGCATATCTTATCATGTTTAAGGTCTTTGTTGTTCGGAATTTCATTTTATTCCCGATTTCTAATCAAATTCCGAGAACTATCTTATAACTAGGAGTATTGCAAGACCATATTGTCTGATCATGATAAATACTTCTCAGTTCTTCATTATTTACTATGTGTCATATGTTATGTGGGTTCCAGACAAATCACATATTATGGCGAAGGGAGCAGATCCAAGTGGTCGAGCAAAGTCGGGTTAGGGTGGACCTCGACCCGAACTTGTTTCTCCCGCGTCCCCTTCCCTCCTAGTCAGCAGCAACGGCTCGATGCGACCACCTGAAGGCTATCACCTGGAAAGAGAGGAAGGATACTAGGGTCATCCAAAGACCAAAGCTATGGTGGATACCAGGTAAGCCCATAAGGTAGGCCTCCATTGTCATATACACTTCAAATGGTCTTTATAGCTCGTTTTCAGAAAATTACCTGTAGAGTCATTGGTTTGTGTAACAGAAAATTAGAGTCGCTAGCTTGTGCAGGTTTTACACTAAAAGTTGTTGGTTTGCGCAACTTCCTCACATGGATAAACTACATAGACCTTTCTGTTGGAAATATTCCCTAGAGAAAAGTTGTTATTATTTATATTTCCTTGTTCATGATTAATGTTTATTGTCCATCTATAAGTTTATGTATTGGAAACTAAATACATCTGTGGATAAGTAAACAACACAGAGTCCCTACTAAGCCTCTTCTTCTAGTTCGTTATCAAGCGATGGTCAAGGTTTCCTAACCATGGATACGATTGTCACTTTACAAGGGGATTATATAATTAGGAGAATGATGTGATGGACACACCCAAATAATAAGCATAGCTTTTGATTGCGTCGTCTAGTTTGATTTTTATCGCTTTTTGAATATTTCAAGTATAGTTTCCTCATACCATGAGATTGTGTTACTCACGGGCATCGGAGGAATACCTTGTGTATATCAAACATCACATCGGAGGAATACCTTGTGTATATCAAACATCACTTTGTAACTGAGTGATTATAAATATGGCTTTCACGTATCTTCGGTGGTGTCTATTGGGTTGCATGAATCAAGATTGGAATTTGTTCCTTCGTGTGACGGAGTGTGAGATATCCCTAGACCCTCTCGGTAGTATAGCATCCAACATCTCAGTGACTAATGTGATTGGTCATAGGGATTTTATACAATGGCACGAGTAAAGAGAACTTTCCAGTAACGAGACTGAACTAGGTATAGTGATACCAACGATCGAATCTTGGGCAAGTAACATATCACGATACAAAAGGAATCATATATCAGACTGTTTGAATCTTTGACTTCGGGTATCCCGGTCCTGGTCCCGCTAATGGTTATTGATCGGAGAGGTGTCTCGATCATGTCTGCATGTTCTCAAACCCGTCGGGTCACACACTTAAAGCTTTGGTGTCGCTAGTCTTCATTGAGAATATGTATGGTGTAATCAATTATTGTTTCATAATCTTAGATGAGATCCTTGATATCACGAGGAGCTTCAGAATGGTCTAGAGGTAGAGAAAAGTATATGGCACTTCCTATTGAGGGTTTTGGGAAAAGTTCGGAAGGTTTCCATATGATGGAATCTTCTAGAAGGTTCATGGAGGGTCCATGGGTGGGCCCACCTACAAGGTAGGGCCACATCATCCCAAGTGGGTCACCTCGGCCCTAGTAGGCCAAGGGACCACGACCACCATAGGCCCATGCGGCCAGGGTTGGCCAAACCCTAGAAGGGAAGGGGCGCGTGGGAGGAGGGGGTAGTTTCCCTCTCCCCTTGGTTGCAGCCGGCCCTAGGGTTTGGGGAGGGGATAATCCTCCCCACCCCTATGCCTATATAAGGGAGGGCGGGGGCAGGGGTGGCACAACCTCTTCCTCCATCCGTCAGCCTCCTCCCTTTCTCCCTGACACATCTTTCCCTCCTCAGTTGACGCACGACGAAGCCCTACATAAACTCTCCTCCACCATAGTAGTGATGTCGTTGTGCTGCCGGATTCTAGCATAGTTCTTCTCTCTCTTGCGGGATCAAGAAGGAGGAGACGACACCGCAACAAAACTTGTGGATACCGCCGAGGTGTCGTCCGTTCGGTACGAGGATCTAAGAGCTCAAGATCTACATCGATTTGAACCGATGCAGGAGAACGACTACATCATCCATGATATCTAGATCGTTAACCACTCATGTTCTTCGAGGGTAAGTAGATTGGATCTATTCTACTTGTTACCTGCTTCTAGTAGATTAGATCTTGTGGGGTCCCCTCTTGCTATTCTGTAGGATATTTTTTGTTTTCCATGCAACAGACCCATCACTTTCATCCATCGAATATCGCCGGCTGCATGACGCACACTCTTAATGACGTCAGGAATGACCAAGATTGCCTCCAACCGGCGCAACTAGCTAGCAGGATCCTGGTGTATGTGGATAATATCGTGCAACACTGCTTCAAACATCCGGCTACTAGAAGGTGTGAATCTGCCCCCAAGTCTCAATGGGTTCCACCACCAGTTGGGCAGGTTTATGTGAACATGGATGCTGCTATTTTTCAACCGGTTAACCGCATGGGCTGATGCTGTGGTGTGGGATCACCTAGGTGCTCTCAAACTGGCTGGTCATGTAAGCATTGATGGAATTCAGAATCCAGAAGTCGCTAAAGCCATGGCAATGCGGCAAGCTCTGGTGATCGCCAAAGACAAGGGCTTCAAGGATGTGATCATGGCATCCGACTGCCTTTCACTCGTCCAGAAGATCCGAGCTCCAACCAGGGATCGGTCTGATGTGGGTGCCGTGGTGGGAGATATCAAACGCCGCACTACGAACTTCTCCTCCTGTTCATTCAAACATATTGGACGTCTTTGCAATGGCGCATCACATATTTTAGCTCGATCTAATGAGCCTTCTTTTTGTAAACTTTTCGTAGAGGTGATCCCTGACTGTATTAGGGATGAACTTTGTAATGATGTTCAGTAATCAATAAAGCGCCAAGTTTCTCAAAAAAAAAACGGTCGAAAAAGAAAACTTAACCACTCTTATGACTTTTGATAAAGGTCAAAAGGCTCTTTTATATTTGCATGTTCGAGGTCTTGTAAGACTTTCTTCTAGTAGGTAATCTGCTAAGTTCACAAAAACAGATGAAAATCTCCTGGAGCCAAACAAAGGCCTCCAAAGAAAAAACAACAACCTATCTGAAAATATGTAAGCTTCTAACCTTTTCACCCAGTGGGAACTATTTTGCAGCTTCTATCCACTCATCTCAAACCTTGCATACGCATAACGTGGACGTGAAATAGCTCAACTTGTATATATAGAACAGAAGGAGAGGGAGGACACACACACACCCAAGGTTTTTTGAGGACGCCACAGGAGCTCCGTGTGTCACTATATCAAGACAGGACTTCACACCAAAGGTGAATGTCCAGTTATTCATCTTTTAAGCACCCATCTCGAAATCTCACCAAGATAGGATTGTTACTATGCAATCCAGAAACGGATCACGGCATGCTCCGTGCGTTCATATAGGCGGTCATCGGGTCATGTTACCCAATGTTCCCAACAACGACCTTAGGAATCAGACCAAGTCATACGAAAGAGAATAGACCACTTATTCACCAGGTAAAGAAAAACACAAGAATCTCATACTGTACAAAATACTCGTGAAATAACTCGAATTTCAAATCATTCACTTGCTTCAACTACTCATGCTATGGATGTGGGAGCATCAACTCCGTTCCTTTGGGCTTTTGAGATAATTGATACTGTCTACAACTCTAACCATCACGGTCACCCGAGTCGCAAGTAGAACCAAAATTTCTCTCGAAAATTAGTGCAGCCCCAAAAAGAATATACACGCCACGGGTCACACAAATTTATCACTCTTCCCCTCACAGGCTCTCACGCTCTTCCTGCCTCGTCTCGCCGCACAGAGCGACCACCTCCGGGCTCGCAACGCTCCCGTCTCCTTGTCTGCTAGATCCGGCCGGGGCAACCTCGGGTAGAGTGTCTGAGTGTCAGAGGGGAGAGCGCAAACATAGTCGGTGCCGTCAACCGTGCGTGAGGAGTGGTGCAGAAGAGCTCGCCGCCCTCGGATATGGCCGCCAGTGCACTGTAATAATAGGTATTACATGCAAACTGTTCCTGAAATACTTAATGGTAGTGAAAGCAGTTATCTCTCCGTGGAGTATAAAAGCAATTATTATATGAGTATTGAGATATCTTCAGGCATATTATGAAAGATACAAAAAAAAAAAACTTCTCGAAAAGGGGGATAACTGAAATATAGCATGGTGATAGTGGTCCAATTTAGATGCTTCAGAAATCGAGAAAAGATGCTCCAGTTGTCAAACAGAAAGGAGAAAGCTGATGCTAAAGACTGAAGGCGAAAGCAGAAAGAAAACAATAATTGTACATTTATAATTGATGCAATTGTACAATACTTCCTCCAGCGCTCTATCTGCCAAATACAGCCGTGTAATATGGATGTTGTATAACTCATGCATAGTTACTATGTGCATGCGGATGCAGAAATCTAGTTAGGAAATTTTTCGTCTTCAGCAGTCTGCACCTAAATACCATGACATGTACTATTTCTGATGGGCATTTCTTGACTGCAGATATCAATACTTTGAACAAAAGTGAAACTCGTGTTTGCTATTGCTTTTGCTGATAGAGATGTCCCTGGCAATGTACTGAATGGGTTCTGCTTACTGTTTTCTAGGCCATTCTCAGGTGGGGTTCTGCAACACGACAGTTCAGTAAAGCAAATAGTAATAGATGAAAGTGGGCTATGCAAATAATACTATGCAGTAGAATGTTTTAAACAATCATATGGTTTGCTGCTAGGAACACAACATGAGACCAAGATGAAACTGAGGCTGAGTGCATTTCTCTTCTGGCATTCAAATCTTCTGGTATGCTATAATTCTACCATGAATGATCTAAACTGAAATGTTCATCTATATATCGTGTTCTCACTCAAGGCCTAAGATTGACCACTGTGTAAAAGAAGCTTGATTCATGTATGAATGAGAACTCATATTGCTTTATTTTGCTCTGGATGTGGTCACTACAAAATGATCTTCTAGAAAACGACATCAACAAAAAAAAACTGGAGTGGAGATGCTTTAAAAAATAATATAAATCAAAACTAAGAACAAACACATGCAGGCGAATAGTCAAGAAAAAAATCAAATATATAAAATACTACTATCCAATCAAAAAATAGATATAGGGGAAGAAAAATTGCCCCCTGTTTCTTATTATCCAGAAACGGGGGATTGTCGTACCCAACATTATGACAGCCAGAGCTTTCAAATAAATCTGTACTTTATCATCAAAATATTCCACACATTTACATCTTTGAAAATACAAACCGCACTGCTAAGATAGTTGCAACTAATGGTAACACGGTAACACGAGAAAATGGCTGGGTTTGAACAGTTACACCAACCAATGCAAAAGACAGGTATCATTCATGATTCCGCTACACAATTGTTTCCAACTTGAATGGATAGAGAACTAATGCTAGCATTCATGCCAAGAATATAACTTTTGTCTGACACATACAAAGGTCTAAATATAATGACCATAGTGACCCAACATATTTTACCTGAGGTTGTCTTGGAACTATTTGAGTTCTTCGGATAGATATGACTATCCCACCACCACAAGTACTTGCACATCAAATTATTTGCGACTTCCTCACCATAAAAGTCATCAAAGAGAATAGAAAACAATAGCATTCCCTGGATTCTTAAAGAGAATTGTCGCGTAATTTGATAAGAAACCAGCCTACATGAAGATCTATTGCAGGCAAACTACCTGCGGCACATCATGAACGAACTATAATTAGCATCTCATATATGCAGAACTTTCACACACAAGAGGTAGAAATAAAATCAAGACAAATCAGGTATACTTGTACGCATAGCCGGAGTAGACGCGCTCGGTTAGAATGCAAGCAAACAATCAGATCCTGATTACAAAGTATACCTGATTACAAATATATTTCTTCAGGGCTTCAGGCTGACAGTAACTTTGCAAGTAAATTCGGTAATAAATCATGTACCGACAGTAGCTTCGCAAGTAAATTCAGTAAATCATGCACTGACATTAACTGAATCTTTATACAGTATTGAATGTGAACACAAGAATTTGCACAGATCAGCAATTGCATACTGTTGCCTGCCAAAACCCACCGGGCAGCGTGATCGACAACACGGAGGCTCCAGGCTGCTGGTGGGCCTCGGTCCCTCGGGCGACGCCCGCAAAAGCTCGGCACACGTCCCGGCTTGGTTCGGCGTGCACCTATACCTGGTCGGGAAGGTGAAGGATTGCTCGATTGATTTCCTGCATGATAAACAAGTATACGTAAAATTCGAGCCGTGATCGGCTCCCAGGTTTCCCTGTAAATCGGCTCCTAAAGCCGATTGCCCCATGGTTCTGCGTTAGATTTATGATAACATGGGGTTTTGCTTGATCATTACAAGTTAAATCGATCTACGATAATTTAATGTTTTCACCACGTAACTGGAACGTCCTACGCGTAATTGAGCCTATGCGTACAAAGATGAAGAATATCAACCCTAGAGGAGGCCTAATAACCAACATAAAGCCAATTACGGAACATCCTCTCTAGAACGAATAAACCACATCCTTATGCATTACGGATCGTTCAACCCGTTTGTAAGGCCTGATTACGTAGATATTAAACTAAACCTTGACGAACAAGGCACAACTATAACAGATCGAATCGACTAAATAAAGATCAAGCAAGATGCTACCCTCGCACTTTGGGAAAAGGTGCAAGGGCAGCGAGCTAGCTAGAGGACGAACAACATAGACGATCGTCATGAAAAAGCAACGAGGCTAGCCTCAAACAATCTAGGATAATGTGTTTACTCGCCATCAACAACGCTCAAGACGAGTAAAACCGGTAACGAACAAGTAGATCGCCTAGATCGCAAGATGCGATCTAGGCAAAGATGGCACTTACCCGAAAGAAACCCTAAGAACAAGGGGTGGCGATACCGAGATTGTGTTTGTTGTGAACGTGGTTGTTGTTTTCTTTCAATAACCCTAGGTACATATTTATAGTCCGGAGACTCTCTACTTTTGGAATAACTCTACAACTCTATCTTTACCTAAACATAAACGGAACCTAAACAAACACGAATCCTACTATGATACAAGATACACGGACAATTCAGCCCAAATCTACGCACTAGGCCGATCCAACAACACCTTGAATATATGTATCTTCTAAGCCCATCTTGATCACGGCCCATCTCCGTCTTTGGCCAAAATATGGTGATAACACATGCCCCCCTGGTTTTGGCAATGATATGGCAATGATAATTCCAAAACCACTCTGTGTGTTTTTTTTCCTCTTCTTCTCCTCCCCTTTTTTTTATCGGGCTGCGCGTAGACAGAATGCGTGGCAGAACAGCACCGTCACGCTACCCCTTCATCATGATGCCCTGTCTTCTCAACTCCTGCGCAGCACGTGATTTGACGATTTTGGCAGTGCAATCTGGGAAACCGCTATGGCATTGAACCGTCTGTCCACTATTCCCTTTATTTAAATCAGCACGAGCATTCGCGTCCCCATCTTCCTCGTTGCGAAAACCCTCTTCCTTCGCCGCAAAAACCCTGTTTCGCCATGGCCTCCTTCGCTTCCTCTGGTCTTTCTTCCCATGCCTCCAACTCGATGAGCGGCCAAGGAGAGCGCGAGCATCCACCGATGGCGGCGATATCTGATACTTCGCCCCGATGGTGGGACGAAAGGGACTGGGATTTCGCCGTCTGGTCAGAGGATGATGCGTCCCTGACTGACGGCGAAGAAAGCCTACAGTTCCTCGTCGACGGGGAACTGGAGGCGAAGAGCAGCGACGACAACTGGTCGTGGGGCGGCGTCGACTCTTCCGCGAGGAGGAGGAATCGGAGGACACCTCCTCGCAGTATCCGCCGACGAAGCGCTTCGCTTCGGGTCAGCGAAGATATCGAAGATGACGAGGACGAAGAGGTCCCGTTGGTTTCTTGACGGCGGCGGGGCGATCTTGGGGCGGCGCAAAGACGGCGAAGAAGGGCGGCGGCGGCAACGGCGGACAGCGACCTCGGCTTAGATTAGGAATCGATAGTAATGGCCATAGTAGTAGGCCCTTTTGTAATCGATCATCCGTAAGCAATGATCTTTTGAATGAATGAAAATCGATTCCCAAATATTGTTTCTCTTTGCTTCAATTTTGCCGATAACCGAAATAGGTCGATGCTTGATCGATGACACCGTATCGGCTTTCATCATCTTTGCGTATCTGATCAAACAAGTCAAATCGCCTGAGCCGATGACTACCCATCGGCTTCTCCCAAAAAACGTTGATGTGGTCAACCTTCAGTCGCATCCTTAGACACATCACAACGGCCATATCTTGGTTTCAAATGACGACCTGCGACCTTCCTCAACACGGTGGATTCAAACACGGACGACCCAAATCTCCAATTGCCCACCGAAAAACGTGCCCTGCACAGACGACTAGTGACAAGCAAAGATGAAGATGACGAGGCTGAGATCGTCGAGGCGGCCCTTTTTGTAACATGTGTGAACCTCTAGCATCGATGACCGTGCATCGGCTACATATATATATATATATTTTTTTTTTTTTTTACTCGGCCGATTTTCAGCATCGGCCCCCATATTTTTACTGTCCATCGTTTCTCGTGTCTTTACCTAGCCGATTTCATGTAACGGCTCCTCCAGTTTTACTGTCCAACATCCCACATGTTTGGGAAATATTTCTTGAGATGTTGTCCATTGACTGCCACTGGGAACTTTACTCCATCCAACGCCGAGCATGTATGCGTTTCCTCTTAAAACTTGGTACCTATGCGGACCGTGCCAATTTGGAGACCATTTACCATATGTTGCATCCTTAGTTCCCAAGGGCAACACGACTTCCATACCGGATCACCAACGTGGAACTCCTTTGGCTTCACTTTCTTGTTGTATGCACGAGCTACCTTGGCCTTGTTTTCTTTGATTTTCTCCGGTGACCATAACTCGAGCTCGGTTAAATCCTCCACATCACTCTCATCGTGGTTGCGTACTCTTGATTGTTAGATCGTCACGAAAAGTGACGCGTCTCGATCGGCCGTAATTTCCCACGGTAGGACGGCTTCTTGTCCATATACCAGATGGTAGGGTGAGGTTTTTATTGCTCCATGACATGACATGCGATAAGCCCATAACGCCTCTGACAAAACCTCGTGCGAACGTCTTGGGTGCTCATCGACTTTCCTCTTGATCAGTTTGATGAGGCTCGTTGGGCCTTGACTTGCCCATTTGCTTGAGCATAGTATGGAGATGATCTAATCAGCTTGATCCCCATGTCCTCGCAGAATTTCCTAAACTCTTGAGAAATAAAGACCGAACCTCCATCAGTCGTGATAGTTTGGGGAATCCCGAATCTATGGATGACATGTTCTTTCACAAAATTGATAACATCCTTCGAGTTTACTGACTTCATCGGGACAACCTCTACCCATTTAGTGAAGTAGTCAGTGATAGCCAGAATCCACATGTGGCCTTTGCTTGATGGAGGATTGATCTTGCCGATCATGTCCATGCCCCAACCTCGGAATGGAAAAGGCTTGATGATGGGGTTCATTGCTGACGAGGGTACCATCTGGATTTTTCCAAATTTCTGACATGCTTGACACCCTTTGTAGTAGTTGAAACAGTCTTCAAGCATGGTGGGCCAATAAAACCCTGATCGCCTGATCAACCATTTCATCTTATGAGCCGATTGGTGAGTTCCACAGGCGCCTTCGTGTACCTCGTGTAGGAGCTGGTTGGCCTCGGCTGTCCCCAGGCATTTGAGCAATAGTCCTTCCAGAGTCCTGTAAAACATGTCATCCCCAATAAGCACGTACTTCATGGCTTTGTACCTTATCCGTTTAGGTGCCCCCCGAGCCGAATCTTTCAAGTAATTGAAGATATCGGCTCTCGAGTCGTCGCTTCCGTGAGCTGCACGAATGTCGGCTCCTTCTCCCACATCCTTGTATCCCAAGCCATCTGCGCAAGATCGTTCGCCTCGGTATTCTGCGCTCGTGGGATCCAAGTGAAGTTGATGTACCGGAATTGCGTCATCATCGGCAAGGCAGCCATAATGGGAAGAGGACTCGCTCTCGCACTTGTAGTCCTCCGTGAGTGGGAAATCACCAACTTGGAGTCTCAAAATTTCCACTTTCGGCTAGCTTCAAGGAGTAACTCCATCCCTTGCATATCGCCTCGTACTCGGCTACATTGTTTGTGCGAGGTAGACAATCGATGGAGAAGGAAAATGTTGCCCCCCGGGGCGACACGAGTAAAATGCCGATGCCGCAGCCATCGTCACAAACTGATCCGTCGAAAAACATAGCCCACGCTCTTATGGACAGTGCGGCTATGTTAGTGTTGATCCTTTCAGCGATAAGATCAGCCTTTGTCCCTTAACTGCTTTCGCGGGTTGATACCGGATGTCAAACTCTGACAATGCAAACATCCATTTGCCCAGCCGGCCTTTTAACATAGGAGCCGACAACATGTGCTTTATGACGTCTGATTTGCATATGATGATGATCTCTGCTGATAACAAAATGTGTCGCAACTTGGTGCAGGTGAAAAAGCAGTGAGGCACAACTTATCGATATCGGGTACCTTGTCTCTGCGTCCGGCATCCTCACCTTATGTAAAAGACGACCGCTCCGCCCATCATAAACTTGCACCACTACCGAGGCGATGGATGTGTCAGCCACTGACAAGTAAATGTAGAATGGCCTGTCAGGCTGAGGTGGAACTAACACTGGCGGCTTTGTCAGATATTCTTTGATCTCGTCAAAGGCGCGTTGTTTCTCTGCCCCAATGAATTCCTCGTCGATTTGATTTTAACTAGTCCCATGAACGGCTCAATCCTTCCCGACAGTTGGAGATAAATCGTCTGAAGTTGATCTTGCCGATAAGGGGCTGCGGTTCTTTCTTTGTGGTGGGTGGCTTCATCGTTCGACCGCCTCGACTTTTCAGGCCGATCTCAATTCAGCGTTCATGGACGAAAAACCCAAGAACCGGCCGTCACCACCCCGAAGCGCACTTCTTTGGATTCATCCGTAGGCGAATTTTCTTGTTCGGTCCAGGACGCGTTGCAGATCGTCCAAGTGTCCGTGCGTTGAAGCAGACTTGACCACCACGTCATCGATGTAAATTTCCACCAGTTTGCCGATCAGATCATGGAAGATATAATTCATGGCCCTTTGGTACGTGGCGCCGGCATTTTCGGTCCAAAGCGTCATGACTACATATTCAAATAACCCCACGGACCACAGGACTCAATGCGATCTTGTGTATGTCTTCGGAGCCATGAAGATCTGGTTGTACCGGCATTGCCGTCCATGAAGCTCAAAATTTTATGACCGGCTGCATTGATTAATGTTTACGCCACGGCATCGGATACTCATCCTTTGGGGTAGCTCTGTTGAGATATCGAAAATCTATAGCAACCCGCCATTGGCCACCCTTCTTCTCTCAGTGCGATACTAGAAATCCACCAAGATACCGCATGGTCCGATCAAATTGGCGTCAACATTTTTCGACCTCTTTCTTGACTTCGCGAATTTCGGCCTTCATTTGTCGTGCTCGCTGCTGAAACGGCCGAAATCCTTTTTTGAGCGGGAGTCGATGCTCGATGATGCTCCTGTCCAACCTGAGCATCTCTGTAGTCCCAGCGGCTAACTGGATATTGTTTCAAGGGCTATCATCGGGCCCCGCAGACTTGGCTCTAACTTTGGCGATAAATGTTGGTCGTGGCTTATCCCGGGACCAATGTCGATCTCTTCTAACTCATCAGCGGATGTAAACCCATACCCTAGCTTTCCGTCACCTGTCAAATCGACGCTAAACACAGGGCAGACGGTGGGTGAGGACAACAAAAATAATTTGGGCCGATCGCCTGAATCGGCCCCCTTTTTGCTTGCATCTCAAGGATGGTTTACACCTTATTATTTTACGGTGGCGAGCATCTCTGCTTTCGACTACATGAACTGCTTGTCGTATGATTGCTGCTTTTTATTTTTTGTGGCCGATCGCAGGGATCGGCCGTACCACGGATAATCGTGGGCTTTTCTACTCTGTAAGGCCAGTGGATAAGACCAGCCTCACCCCGTTTTTTGTAGCTTCAATACGCTTGCAGTCGTCTAGATTGATTCCAGAGATCGGCTCTTGGTCTTCTGCCTCCCAGACGTTCATGCCAGCTATGGAGATCTCGATGGAATCGTCTGCGTGGATGACCTCCACTTCATCTCCATCCCACTGGATCAGGCACTGATGCATTGTGGACGGGATGCAACAATTAGCGTGAATCCAATCCCTTCCTAGTAAGACAGTGTAAGTGCTCTTCTTTGTCGACGAAGAATGACGTGGATACGGTTTTCACGCTTGTCAAGTCCACGTTCAGTACACCTTGTGTTCCCGAAGACTGACCATTGAAGTCGCTCAACGTGACGTTGGTTTTGATCAGCTCTGCAGTGGAGCGTCCCAAACGTCGTAGCATGGAGTATGGCATGATATTGACCGCTCCGGTGTCCACCAACATCTTCGACAGGTTGCCCATTGATGTAACCTCGTAGGTACAGGGCTTTCGGATGTTTGTAACTCTTCTCACGTGGCTTCTCAAAGATAACCGGCCGTGGGCCGCAGTCAAATTGTGCCACGGGTAGCTCATCGGTTCTTGGCGCGCAGAATTACGGCGAGCACGAACACCATGTTTGTGCTAGCCGATGTCTTTGCATCGGCTCTTACCGGTTTAGGCGCCACTCTTTCTGGTCGGCGGTCTTCCGTTTCCTGCTGCCTCACTTTGACGGCGAGATCGGTGCTTTCTTCAAAGCGTGGAATCTGCGCTTGACTTCCTCTAGGTTCTGTGGCCGCTGCACTCTCGCTCGGGTATGTCGAGTCCGTCGGGGCACCACCTTGGGCGGTGATACTGTCTTTGACCTTGTCATCCTTTGGCTCCTCGAGGTCTCTGCTCGGCGGACTCCTTGTCGGCTCTGGGACGGAAGAGGCCCTAGGCGTTTGAATCTTGACATCGGCCTCGTGTCCTCTTCTGCTGGTTGCATTAGGCGTTGTCATTGTAGGCAATCGGCTCATTCCTGTGCCCCAGCAATACTTGAAGAAAGGACAATCCCAATGCCTAGCTGCGCCTTCCTTCTCTTTCGACGGTCCCCTAGCAAGGTGCCCATATCTTCCGTCGTCTCTGTCGTGCTGGCGACGTTGGTCGTACTGGCGCTCATACTTGTTAAGGAGATGCGTGGAATGTGGCTTCTGATATCGCATTCTCCTCACTTGTTCCTCTGTCAAGTACCGCCTGTCATTGTGGCTGGGCCGGTCGCATGGACTAGCCTCCTTTCTTTCCTTGCCCCGGGAGCGACCACCGTTCTCTTTGTACGTGTCATGGTGGTATCCAGACCCTGCCATGTTAACGCCGAACGAGAAATCTAGCTTACGTCTTGCGGGCATCGAGTTCTACCATGTTGGCCGGAAATGGGTTTGTGTCCACTTTCATGGCGAAGCGCCCAGGATCAGACGGCCTTGTTCTATCGCCATTTGGATTTGGCGGCGAAGCTCCTTGCACTCGTTGGTGGTGTGAGTGAACGAATGATGCCACTTGCAGTATGGTCTCCCGTTCATCTCCTGAGCCGTAGGGATTTTGTGGCCTTCGGGTAACCTTAGCTGCCTCTCCTTCAGCAGCAGGTCGAATATCTGCTCAGCTTTGCTCACATCAAAGTCGAACCCTTTCGCAGGCCCTTGCTGTTTCACCCATTTGCAGGCCACAGGATCTGCCCCCCGAGCCCATTCAGCTACGGCCACCTCCTGGTCCTGCGTAGGATCCTCTTCTCGCATCGACCGTGCTTATCGGACGCTTGAATTTGTCTTGGTACCTCGGTGACGCTGCTCATACATCGCCGTTCGGGCCATGTGCGCCAATGAGTTGTATTCTACCGAACGCCAAATCCTTGATGGGCGCCGAGAGACCCAACACCGCCAGCTCGACCGCTTCTTCTCGATTAAACGAGTAACATCGGTTCTTGACAATCCGGTTACCGGATGTACTCGGCTACGATTTCTCGCCGCCACCGCGCCAGTTCCGCAATGCCACCTCGAGCCTCGAATGGTACCGGATGTGGAACCGCTCTTCCGTTGCTTCGGTATGAATTGAATCGGTGGTAGTGAGGTGTACCACCCAAAGGCTGGTCTGTCGAGATTGCGCAAAGAATCTTACGCAGATCCGATCCGATGCGAAATCATGCCTAGTTGTGCCGGTATCGGCTTATGTGCTCGATCGAGCTTGACCCTTGACGCGAATCTTGAGAACTCGGGGAGCTTATACTTGGGTGGCGTGAATCGAGATCAAACTCGTTGGGTACGGCTTTGAATAGCCGATTGTCCTTCTCTTGACGGTTTAACCGTCCTCAGATGGTACCGATTTGCTCCAATGCTTGAGTAGGGGCTAGATTCTCATGACTTGCTCGATGGCATACTTGGCTAGCCACGCTTGTCATCCCAGCCATCGCCGCTCCGGACACGCCTGCCGGAAGATCCCGCCCAAGGGTTCTGCCGCGAAACTCTGCGGTTGCAACTGCTTTGGTGCGTGTCGTTATTGCGTCCGCACGTAGGCATATATATCCATGTGGGATCTCCTTAGGTGGCTCAAACAGAATTGGCAATCGCTGGTCGCCTCCACCTTGTAGACGACGTGGCCGCTCTGGCGGCTCGGAGCGCAAGTGCGAACGGAGCCGTGGGCTGGTCTGAGCGGTCTTTCTCCTGGTGAGTCCCTAAAGTAGGTCCCGACGGAGAGTACCGATGCTTCATGATCTCTCGGACTACGCGAACCGCAACTCCGAAAGCGTTCACCAGCTCTCGAATGGCGGTGCAAAGAGTGAGCCACCATGTAATTGACTTCTGCCGAGGGCTCGTGCGCCCTCCGGGAAATGCAGATCCACCTCATTAAGGGCACCCTCGGGGGAGAACCCTTTCCATCGGATGCCATGCGTACGGGTCCTCTCAAAAGAACTGATGAGGTCTTCCTCGAAGAGGGCCTTGATCTCGTCGTACTTGGCCTTGTGCTCGTCAGGCAGATCGTTGTAAGTGACTGGTCTGTTCTCCATCGCAGCCGGTGTTGATGTAGACGCGTTGTTGAATGTCCCACCGGCGTGCGAATGTGTTGCCAAAACCCACCGGCAGCGATCGACAACACGGAGAGCCGGAGGCTCCAGATCGCTGGTGGGCTCTGGTCCTCGGCGACGGCCCGCAAAAGCTCGCACACGCCCTGGCTTGGTTCGAGGCGCCACCGACCTATACCTGGTCGAAGGTGAAGGATTGCTCGATTGATTTCTGCATGATAAACAAGTATCGTAAAATTCGAGCCGTGATCGGCTCCTGTGTTTCAGAATCGGCTCCTAAAGCCGATTGCCCCATGGTTCTGCGTTAGATTTATGATAACATGGGGTTTTGCTTGATCATTACAAGTTAAATCGATCTACGATAATTTAATGTTTTCACCACGTAACTGGAACGTCCTACGCGTAATTGAGCCTAGTACATACAAAAGATGAAGAATATCAACCCTAGAGGAGGCCTAATAACCAACATAAAGCCAATTACCGGAACATCCTCTCTAGAACGAATAAACCACATCCTTATGCATTACCGGATCGTTCAACCCGTTTGTAAGGCCTGATTACGTAGATATTAAACTAAACCTTGACGAACAAGGCACAACTATAACAGATCGAATCGACTAAATAAAGATCATAAGATGCTACCTCGCACTTTGGGAAAAGGTGCAAGGCATGAGATAGCTAGAGGCAAGATAACCGACGATAGTAATGAAAAGCAACGATGCTAGCCTCAAACAATCTATGATAATGGTATTACTCGCCATCAACAACGCTCAAGACAAGTAAAACCAGTAATCGAACAGATATCGCCTAGATCGCAAGATGCGATCTAGGCAGCATGGCACTTACCGAAAGAAACCCTAAGAACAAGGGTGGCGATCCGAGATTGTGTTTGTTGTGAACGTGGTTGTTGTTTTCTTTCAATAACCCTAGGTACATATTTATAGTCCGGAGACTCTCTACTTTTGGAATAACTCTACAACTCTATCTTTACCTAAACATAAACGGAACCTAAACAAACACGAATCCTACTATGATACAAGATACACGGGCAACTCAGCTCAAATCTACGCACTAGGCCGATCCAACAACACCTTGAATATATGTATCTTCTAAGCCCATCTTGATCACGGCCCATCTCCGTCTTTGGCCAAAATATGGTGATAACACATACTGAAAAAACAGAGTACATCAACCAGGATGAATCCATACTCAACAAAATGTTTTTCTAATTGCATTACTTACAGGCAAGCATTATTTATGCACCCATCATCCTAATGCAAGTACTCATGTCAAGTACTCCCATCAGGGGACCTCGCAACAACCATAAGCAACTCGAGTTTCCAGCCTCACAAAATCAAGTTGGGACACCTGGTCCAAGATGGTGGCAAAATTTGATTTCTACGCTAATTTTCCACTTTTTTTTTTTGAAAAAAATGAGAGCATGCGATCTCCAATAATGCCTAATCAAGAAAAACACTGCACATGTGAAATCTATCGACAAGAATCAGGGGACTTACCGTTGTTCTCCATTTTTCCAGCTTTGTTCTCCTACTTCAGAAATACTATACTCCAAAACGTTTACTACTCCGGCAACTAGTAAGGAGTACTACTGGAAATAAAATTGGACAGATGACTTAACAGGGGCTGTGGGGAGAATTGCAGCAGGAAGATGAGAAGGCAGGCTGCGTAGTGGCTGGACTTGGAGTTCAGTCCCAGATTCACGAAATAGTCGATCCAGCAGCGCCGCTGCAGATCCGGCCGCCGGAGGAAAAAAAAAACTCATCTTGAACTCGAGGAAGAGGCGGCGTGGGAGAGAGGCGGAAGGCGCTGAGGGAGAAGGCGTCATGTGACGCCAGCGGTGGAGAGCGCCGGCGATGTGGGTGAGCAAGGCGAATGCGAGCGAGCCCGTCACCCTGTCAGAACGGGGGCAAATTCGGAAAGCCGGGATTTATCGCTAGGAAAATGATATGCCTCCCCCGGGGGATAGCATCCCCCGGATCTCCTGCAGTCCAACGCGACATCACGTGTTGCCATACCTGGACTCCTAGAACGTCATGTTGCCACTGAGGTTTGCTACATGGGGCTAGTTGTCTTGCTTTCACCGCCACCGTTGTTGCTACCTACGGCGTCAAGATTTGCTACGTGTGGTCGGTGGTGCTATAAGTGTGTCTTTGGTTTTGCTACAAGGTGATGCTACAATAGTAGCAAGTTTTGCTATTTCTCTTCTATGTTTTGCTATAATAACATAAAATATTTGTTCTGATATTTTCAACGACTTTATACTGGCAGAACGGTGATGTCTCATGAGGTCGTTTTGCTACATTAGTACTTTTTTGCTACAACCGTTTGTGGTTTTGCTACAATAGCTAAAGCTTTTGCTACAAGGTCTCCCATGAGATCTCCGTGAAATTCTCGGTGAGGTCTCCCATGAGTCTCCGATGAGGTCGGGTTTGCTACATTAACATACTTTTTTGCTACGGTCACGGCGAGGTCTCCGCGAAAGTCTCCGGTGAGATCTCAAGAAAGTCGGGCTACATTAGCACAACTTTTTGCTACCACGTTTTGCATTTTGCTACAATAGCGTAACGTTTTGCTACACGCTTCCGGTGAGGTCTAGGCGAAAGCCTCCGTGAGTCTCCGGTGAGGTCGGGTTTGCTACATTAGCATAACTTTTTTGCTACACTGCCGCATGAGGTCTCCGTGAAATCTCCGACGAGGTCCAGTCTGTTTTTATTTTCTGATCGAACTGCTTTTGCTACAATGTAGCAAAAGCAAATGTAGCAAAAATGCAAAGAAAATGATTAATTCAAAACAGACACGCGTGGTTAATGGGAGGATAAAAACCACGTATCCCCCGGGGGACGCCTAGGGCTTGCCTTATCGCTAGCTTTACGGAACGTGAGTACGTGACCGTTGTTTCCTTCACGAGTCACGACTTTCAGAAAAGTGGACGGAGGAGTAGTTCCTAAATTCCCCCCCAATCCCCAACTCAAAAAATTCCCCAATCCTCTGCAAACCCTAGTCCCCTTTGCTTCTCCTTCCCCTTCCGCTCCACGCTTCCAATCCTCTCCCAATCCTAGCCCCATTTGCTTCGCCTCCCGGCGGTCCTCATGGAGGACGGCAGCAGCGGCGTGGAGGGGAGCACGAGCGCGGGGAGGTTCCCGATACTGCAGGCGAACCGGGACCCCGAGTCCAACTGGGAGGTGGACGTCGCCAAGAGCCTCGAGGAGTACCTCCTCAAGATCTGCTCAGGCGAGATCTCCGGCGAAGACGGGGCCTACAACTTCAACTTCGCCGAAGGTGCGCTCGTGTGGATTTCCTGAGCTTTTTTTTTTTGCTAGTTTGCTTGTGGATGGAGGTCAAAATCTGTGGAACTGTCATTTCTGGGCGGTTTTTGAATTTTGCTCGAGTAATCTTTTTGATGAAAGCAGCTTCTTTTTAGCCTCAGGCGCTTAGCAAACGCGGAATTTCATCGTGGGTGATTTCTCCTTTCTTTCTTTCCCAATGTTTTCTTGAGACCAAGACTAAATCAGGGTTTTTTTTTGCACTAAAAGATTTTGTATTTTCTTTATGTAAACCGTTCTCCGCGCTGTTTATTTATGGCCACTTCGTGTGCAGCGGCGCTATTGCTCCAAGGATCAGTTCAGGTTTACAGCCGCAAGGTGGAGTACCTGTACTCGTTGGTGCTCCATGCGCTGGAATTTCTCTCGCAAAATAAGTAAGGATAGAGCAGTTTTGTCTTGCTTATCTGCTGCATGCTACCTTGCTGAGGCTTTAATATTTTGCATGTCTTACTTCAATGAGCCTCAAACTATCAGGCAGTGATGTAGAGTGTTAGTTCTGGCTTATATCTCTGGTATGACATGTCAAATTAACATTGGCTCTGATTTAGGGAACTATCGAGTCTCCAAACTAGTTAATTATGTTCAAATAAGAGTGCAGAAACAACTGTTAGTGTCTGCTAGATATACCCTAGTAGAGTTTGTTAGTTTTGGCTTATCTCTGGTATGTTTTGTTTGTGTATATGTACCATTACCAATTTCTCGGCATGACCAAAATATTGTCTTTGTTTGGACGGTTGCCAAATTATTGCCTTGCATCGTGCCCCTTTGGTCACCCTAGTACATTTTTTTCAGTTTAGCTGCAGATAGTCTAAAACGTTTGAATTGTACCAGGCAAGATCAACAAGAAAAGGGTTCCGCTGAAACTAATGAAAATGATCCTAGCACTAGTGCCAACAAAGCAGATGATATATTTGTGGGGTTAGATGATGTCCCAGGTAAGTGTGCATTCTAAGGTTATATCAGTTAGATCCTTACTTTTAATGACACGAAGCTAAACCTACATTGTCCCTTCTAAACTACCAGCGGAATCAAGGACCACTTTGGACAACAATATTGACCGAGATGATTTGCGAAAAAAAATTGCGAGGCCACCAGCAAATCTGTTGGTGTTTGAAGGAGACGGTGTCGACAGCGAAGCGAGCGAGCTGGATTCCTATTTGGTAATCTTATACTCCTTTGCTTGCAATTGGGACTGATAACATGTGCTGCTATACTGAGCTAGTCCTAGTTGTTTCTTTATTGCAGTTAGCAACATGTGGTTTCTATGGCGATTTCCTTCTGTTGGATCCACGTGATGCACCAGCTGTTTTTGACTTTTTGCAAGGAAAAGTATCAGGCAAAGAAGATTTTCTGGCTCATACAGCACCGTCTAAAATCCGAAACAATGTCTTTGCTTCCCCAAATGTTAGATCAGGGGGTACTGCTCGTAGAAGAACCCCTGGGAAAGTCCAAGAACCTCAGGAGACAGTCACTGAGAAATCTCAAGAAAGTCCAGATCACAATCAGGGTTCCGATGTATATGGCGGCGATTGGCCCGATCATCCTGTTGAGCCCGATGTTCCTGGTGCAAGCATGTCCGAGCCAGATGATACAGATCCTGGGTGCCCAGATCCTGGCGATGATTCTGATGATGAGGATCCATACAGGTCATTGGATCCGCATGAACCTGGCAACTTGAAGATCAAACCTTATAAGCGAGGTACTGGTAGCAGTTGTTTTTGAGACAAGGCTGTTTTATTTCCTTATATATTATCTCCAGTAATTGTAAATTGAATTCTTTTCCTGATTTGTTTGGAACAGTGAAAGGTTTTGCAAGGAAAGTTATTGGTACTCCAAAGAAGAAAACTCTTGCATCTATGTTTCATGTGGCAAAGATTGACGGTGTTGTTAGTACTGAACTAACAAAATCTTTTGAAGTACACATGTCTCGGCAGGAAAACTCCAGTCCTCAATCAGTACCTCTTTACGAAAAGGTGCTCTGCATTGTTCCGAAAATGTGCTATTCCCGTTAGGCATGTAAGACATTTCCATCTTAATTAACTTGTTGCCACCCGTCCAAATCGCAGCTTAGGATGTCATTTGAAACTGGAGAAGAAAGTTGCGGAGATTCGAAGGATGACAATCAGCCTAATATTGATGTACATGATTCCGATAGTTGTGACGAGACAGATATGCCGAATTATGACATGGAGATTGACAGCCCAACATATTCAGCAAAGGTTTATCTTTAGTTTTCTATTAGTTGGCCGCTGTGTTCACCCAACGGACAATTTGGTAATATGACATGCTTATTTTACCTCCGTCTAGAATGTGGATGCTCAGCATACCCAGGAGAGCCAGGATGAAAAAAGCCCAGGTGGAAAAAGGCAGGATGAGAAAAGCCAGGATGTGGAAAGCCTTGCAGATTTGTGTAAGGAACATCTGGTAAAGCTTTCTCTTTGAAATCCCTCCTTCCCTCTCTTATGTGTGTGACCATGCAAGTTGCCAAAATAATATGTATTAGGTGGCCAAGTGTGCTAGTCTGAAGCTTTTCGAAATAGATTGGTGGGGTTTAGCTGACATATCATCAGACCATTCTGTTTGTTTCTTTGTTACTATTCCTGAATGATGTGTCTGAAAGAAAAACATGATTCATAAATTGCTGCTCATAATTATGGTGCTAAACTTGTTAAAAAAATTACGTTGCTTATTTATTTCATGTGTTTTCACTTTTCATATATTTAGTGCTTAAGGCATGCGATAGGTTTATGGTAGTGGTCCCCAAATAGATGAGTGATATGCTCGAAGCCAACGCTGGCTGATTGCCTGATTTGCTCTTGACACATCAGTATTACCTCACTCCAACGTGACTTGACGAAGTGCTTGTTGTGCCTTGATCAAACCAGAGAACCAGTCAATCTTGGAGGCATCGCTATATACTCTTGTTATCACAGATGTTTCTTTTATCCCATACCACAGGGCATTAAAGGCACTGTTTCTTCAGCCATTGCCCCCTCCTAAACGTATCTTAAGCGGTGTATGGTTTCTGGTAGTGGATAAATTTCCATGATTTTTTTTTACAAAGTCGTTAAAGCTTGGATTTTGTAAAAAAAAATGTTTTCGAGAGAGAATTCCAAATGATAATGGCAAATTTTATCTCTTTTTTTTGCTTAGCTCGTCAACTTCCAAAACTAACGTGGATACCTCTCAACAGAATCAACTCCTTAAAAGAATAGCTGAGGCCGAACAACAAACCGAGCTGGATGCACGAGTTTCAACATGGAAAGAACGAATAGAGCATGCCTTGGAACAGCAGGTTTGGTTGAAGGATTGAGCTGCTAGCTGGTCTGCATATATGAACTTACATCTCATTCACTACTACAATTCATGTGTTTTCAGGATAGAAATCCACCTTTTGATATTGGATTATATGGAGAGCAAATCATTGACAAACTCTTATCAAGAACTGATACAGGGACTGCATCATTCAGTGAGATTGTTAGTGGCAAACCAAAGTACGAGGCTGCAAGAACGTTCTCTGCCCTTCTCCAGCTGGTAACCCCCTTTATCTTCCCAATTGCACGTTGGCACGGTCGAACCAAACACTTCTGACTTTCTGAGCTTCACTCTTATATCAGGTGAACAGCAGAAGTGTTGATCTGGACAAAGGACAAGTTACGAACGAATTAGTCTGTTATACAGCTGCTAATCCATTCCACGTAAAGCTCATTGGTTCGAACCGAAGACCGGAAATGGAGGCACGTTTTGCACGCAAGAGAGTCAAGTCTCCTCAACAAAGTTGTCGTGAAGACGGCGAGCCCTCTCTGTCACAACCAGAATCCTCTAAGCGGCGACATAAAAATGGCAAAAATGGCAAGGTATCGATTAAGTCGGCTGTCAGACTGACTCCTGAAGGAAAGCGGAGGCGAAGGTCTGCTCAAGTGGTGCAGCCAGTCAATCTGGAATCCAGCTGACGCAACTGAACGGCAGGCTGACCCTTGAGGGCATTAATAACCCGATTTTTTTCTCTTGTATTGTTGAGTGTCTAGCTCCTCTTTTTTTTTTTTCCTGAGGGACGTTCAGTGTCTAGCTGATGGCAGAGGTTGATGAGCAGGGTGAACTACTAATGTATTACTTAGGGCCTAGCTAGATGGTGTATATGTACGATAGATCATCTATCCTGTTCTGTATGTATATTATTGGCCCAAATGTAATGTTAACCAGAAACATTTTTGGGCCGTAGTTATATAGGCAAAAACATTGTTTAGTAATAAAAGATATTCCTTATTCAGTGATTGATGCTAGTCACGAATCTGCAAGCCTTTTTAGCAAGCTTATATTATGGAACAGAGGGAGTATTGCATTTCATTGAGATTGAATGAGCAAGTAAGAAAAGCCAGAGTTTGAAAATAGAATATGACTTGCTCTTACGGCATCAAACCAGACCTGGTTAACGTTATTTTATCTGAATAGCTAATGTTTGAAGAGTGGCAGAAAGCTGTACCTGTGCCGCGCTGCAGAATCGAGACCAGACACAAGAACAGAGCCAAAAGCACATCATCTTCCTCCATCCTCCATTGAAGCTGTTGACGCCGAGATGAACCAAATTGCTGTTGTGGAGCAGACCAAGTGTAAGTTCCTCTTTACGCTATCCTTATGGGCTATGGAGATTTTGTCACCGGGTCTAGTTCATAAACTATTTTCCCGTGCTTTCAGGATCTTCAGGAATTGTCTGGCGTCTGAATGGGGATACCGCAGGGGATTCGTTGGTGCCGTACGAACCCCCCCCTCCCTCTGAGGTCGAGCACCACATATCCATACGGTAGCTATGAAGCAGCTGATCTAGAAGAACACCTATTGCGGAAGAAGGCGAGGGATGCAGACAGCTTAGAAGCAGATGGAATTGAGAATGAAGATGCTCTTTTGGACACGGAGAAGCCTCTGAAGGCACAGAAGGATAGTCCTGACTCACCATCTTGGCAAAAAAAGGTACTTGAATTAATGTCCCGTGGTGACTGCATTGCAGCAATTTGTTAGTTCAGATATTCTGTCATAGTACTGATTGGATTGCTGATATTGAGCTAGATATGGTTACGGGCTCGTGAAAATTATGTGTTCATTTTTTTTTGACGTCAAAGAGATTCTATATATTGGCAGACTGGCTGCAATCATTCAGTACATGGGGTAGCACATTTGCTGGGACAGATTGGTACCATAACCCTCTACTACCCACTAAACTAGTACATTTAGCCAGTTCATGAGCAACCCTATTACAATCTCTTTTGACTAAAGACATCTGGAAAGAGCCAGCTTCCCTTCTCCATGGCTCGATCTGTCTATAGATATGACACCGCCTTGATATGTCCGGTCTCCTATCTTCCACCGTTTTAAAGACTCCTGCGCAGTCAATCTCCACAGTATGAGGAAAGATCTGTAGTTCAGAGCAAGTATTCAGAGCCGAGATCAGGGCACTAGCTTCAGCTTCCTCGGCATCTTGGCAGATCTCCAGATTCTCGTTCATGGACCATATGATTGCTCCCTCATGATCTCTTATGACTCCCCCCATCATGGATTGTCCAGACTCCTGGTTATACGCGGCATCCACATTTAGTTTGAGCATACCCTGTTCTGGAGCTTCCCACGATAACTTTTTAACACCCGTGGAGGTTTCAGGAACGCAGCTCTCTATATTTGTTTGTGCCCCACTCATGTCCGGCCCATTCAATAACTGGAGATAGCTCTGAAGATAGACTGAGGAAGCCCCAATAGACGCGGTACCATCATCATGCACAAGGTTGTTCCTCAGTTGCCAGGAACGCCATAAGATGAGGAGGATTCTCTGGTGCTGTTCAACAGGGGTATTGTCTAGGAGGATGAGGAGCCAGTCAGGCCCCGTATATCTGAAGCACTCCTCTTTTGGAATCTCCCAAACCTCCCTCATCTTCTCCCTCAAAGCTTTAGCTTTAGAGCACATCACAGTAGCATGATGGCTAGTTTCCTCTTGACAACCACAAATATTGCAAATGTTATCTAACTCCAGGGTTCTTCGCCATTTATTCCTTTTTGTGGGTAAGTTGTCTTTGGCACATCTCCAGGCAAAAATACGAATCCTGTTAGGGACCTTGCATTTCCATATCAGCTTCCAGATGCTTCTACAATCATCCCCTGTTTTACTGCTTCCACTATTGAACTGAACATCTTTAGCTAAATCATAAGCAAGCTTGTATGCACTTTTGACTGAGAACACACCTGAATTTTCGTAATGCCACGCAGGCGTGTCTTCCCCGTACTACATAACTTTCAGTTTTAGAATATCCTCAGCATCGTGAGACGGGAACATTTCCCTTATCTTGTTTTCATCCCATAGTCTAGTCCCATGGAGAAACAGATCCTTTACTTTCCTGCTTCTAGAGTGATTTATGGTGTCAGAGGTATTTGAGGGCATTCTTCTGAAGTCAACCTCCTCCCCCAATTCTCCATACTATGCCTTTTTTAAAAGTTGAAGGCCGTCCCGACGGAAAGTACCCCCAATTCTCCATACTATGCCTTTTTTTAAAAGTTGAAGGCCGTGTTCAATCCCTCTCCACGTAGGAGAAGCATCCGCGGAGAAAACTGTATCCAGGAAATTTCCCGACGGAAAGTACCTAGCTTTTAGCAACCTGGCACAGAGACTAGATGGATTAATTAAAATTCTACATGCTTGCCTAGCAAGCAGCGCCTGGTTAAAGAGATGAGTATCTCTGAACCCCATTCCACCTTGAGCTTTTGGTAAGGTCAGATTATCCCAGTTAGACCAGTGAACCTTTCTATGGTCCTCGTCTTCACCCCACCAGAAACTCCTGATGACTTTCATGTAGTCTTCATGAAACCCCACAGGAAGGATGAAAATACTCATAATATAGATAGGAAGAGCCTGAGCTACACTTTTGATCAAAATTTCCTTAGAGCCCATAGCCATGTGGGTCTCATTCCACCCTCCAAGTCTTTTAGAGAATTTTTCCTTGATAGGTTGGAACTTATCAGCCTTCATTCTTCCATCAGGAGTAGGGAAACCCAAATATTTTTCTTCAAAGGTGCTGTGTTGAATTCCCAGCACATTTTTTATCTCCTGTTGCTCTTCCTCTTGGCAAGTACTACTGAACAAGATGGAACATTCCCCAGCACTCAATTGCTGACCAGAGCATCTCTCATACATAGTTAGTGCTTTTTTAATGACAACTGCTTGTTGGGTATTGGCTTTGAAAAACAGGAGGCTATCGTCGGCAAAAAGAAGATGGGAGATACCTGGCGCCATTCTGCATATCTTAAGATCTTTCAGTTCCTCAAGGTATACAGCTCTTTGAAGAATTTTTGTCATGCCTTCGGCCACACATAGGAAAAGGTAAGGGGATAAAGGGTCCCCTTGTCTTAAACCCCTGGAAGGTTTAAATTGTTTGGATATGTCACCATTTAGCTTCACAGAGTACCTTACTGACGTAACACACCATAATAAGCTTCACCCACTTATGGTCAAAACCCATTCTGAGTAGCACACCCTTTAGATATCTCCAATCAACCCTGCCATAAGCTTTTGTTAGATCAAGCTTATAAGCACAAAAATCCTTGGCTTGGCCTCTACCTCTCTGGATTGAATGGAAGCATTCGAAGGCAACCAGGGCGTTGTCAGTGATTAACCTTCCCGGGATGAAGGCACTCTGGGTATCCGAAATAAGTTCATTGAGGTAAGGCCTTAACCTATTAACCATGCATTTCGCCACAATTTTATAAACCACATTACACAGAGAAATAGGCCTGAAGTCTTTCAAATCCAGGGAATTATTGGATTTTGGAATTAGGACAATAATAGTATCATTTACTCCCCGAGGCATGGTACCTGTGCCAAAGAAATTTCTAACAGCCTGCATCACATCGTTCTTCAGCGTGGCCCAATTACGTTGAAAAAAGCGCGCAGGGAAGCCATCAGGTCCTGGGGCTTTAAGGGGCCCAATTTGAAAAAGAGCGTCTCCAATCTCCCTGTCAGTGTAATCTTGAAGCAAGGCAGCATTCATATCTTGGTTCACCACTGGTTGGAACAGGTCCAGCAGGTCAGTAGGCTGAACCTGCTGGTCTTTAGTGAAAAGGGTTGCAAAGTAGTCGCCAGTGTACTGCAGCATCTCATCCCTGTGTTGCAGCAGCCTGTTGTCACTTGTCTTCAGGGTGTTGATAGTATTTTTCTTTGCTCTCCAAGTCGCCTTTCTGTGGAAAATTTTTGTGTTTTGTTCTCCTTCTTTTAGCCACTGTACCCTTGATCTCTGTTTCCATAGCATCTCCTCTCTAAGCAGCATTTCATCGAGCTTGGCGCTGATACGTTTTATTTCAGAGCAGTGCCCATTTGGGTTCGCTCTATACAATTCTTCCAGTCTCTTCTTGAGTCGACTTATTTCTTTGTCAACTCTTCCAAAATGCACCCTGCTCCAAGATTTGAGGGAAGACATGGTCATTTGGAGGTTATTCTTGATGTCCGCCAGGTCGGTGGCTCTTTTACAAGACGACCAAGTGTGTGCAATCTCGTCATGCAGCGAGCTGTCTCTCTCCCACATGTACTCGTACTTTGGCCATTTACAAACTCGTTTTTCCTTTGTACTGACACCACAACAGAGAATAATGGGTAAATGGTCAGACCTGGAAGAAATAAGATGTTTTTTTTTTGAGAAAACGCAAAGGACCTTTGCGTTTCATTTCATTGCATAGGTAGAGTTAAAAGGTACAACCTCACAGGGAGGCAACATATAGGGTGCGGGAAAACGAAAACTAATGAACGTCCCAGGTGGACGGCAACACGACCCTTAGGCCTTTGGCCCCATCCCGGGCCCACAAACTAATCTCTTCCTTAATCTTTGCAGCAAGGGAGGATGTAGAAGGCTGGACGCCGTTGAAAACGCAATCGTTCCGGTGTTTCCAGATCATCCAGGGGATCAGGAGGGCCGTGGAGGCGAGCGCACCCTGGAGCGACTTGGGGGTATCGTGCTTCGCTTTTTGCCACCAGTCCATGAGGGATGGTTCGCTGCTCGGTGCGGCGGCTGTCATCCTAAGCCAGGCCAGGGTATCATGCCAGACTTGCCTAGCAAAGGGGCAGGTCAGCAGCAGATGCCGAATAGTCTCTGGCTCCTGGTCGCATAGGAGGCAGCGGGGGTGGTGTTGAAGCCCATGCCGTGCGAGGCGCTCGGCGGTCCAGCAGCGATCTTGCTCGGCTAACCAATGGAAGAATTTGACCCGTGCGGGTGCCCACGTTTTCCAGATCAGCTTCCAGGAGTAACAAGTGGTTGATCCACGGAAGGTGGCCAGGTAGCAGGAGCTGGCTGTGTATTCGCCGTCGTGAGTCCATTTCCATTGCAACTTGTCAGGTTCGTCGGTGAGGAGTGTGTCCTGGAGCAAGTGCCAAATCCTGAGGTATTGGCCGATCTCATGAATGCCAACCACGCCTCGAATGTCGCGAGCCCAGCTGTTCCCAAGTAGGGCCTGAGCGACCGTCCTGATCCGCCGGAGCCGTTTGGGCACGCAATTGTATAGGAGTGGCGCAATCTCGCTGATGGCGCGGCCGCTGATCCAGCGATCCTCCCAAAAAAGTGCACTGTGCCCGTTGCCAAGCATCATGGAAGTAGAGGCGAAGAAGAGTTGCCGTTCCTCAGGCGAGAAGTGGAGGTCGAGTCCGCTCCAAGCACGAGTGTCGTCGGTGCGGGCGAGCCACATCCAGCGGATCCTTAGGGAGAGACCGGTGCGTTCCAAGTCGCGCACCCCTAGGCCACCTTGCTCGATAGGGCGACACACCCGCTGCCAGTTGACATGGCAATGCCCCCCTTGGGCGTCGGCGCGCCCAGCCCACAGGAATCCGCGTTGTAACTTCTCGATCTGCTTGAGTGTCTTCTTAGGTGGCGCGATGACGAGCATCTGGTGCAGGGGTATTGCACCCAGCACGGATTTCACCATGGCCAGTCTGCCGGATTTGTTCATAAGCCCCGACATCCAAGTAGGTAGCCGGTTAGCAACCTTGTCCACGAGTGGCTGTAGCTGTACAGATTAACTCATAGAAATAAGATGTTGCACGTATGAAAGATTAATTGTGTGGTTTAGTTGTACAGATTTTGATTCCAGCACTAATCTTGTAGGCAGAGCTGACCTGAGTAGTTCATGGCACAGATTAACTCAGTTTTGGCACCTAAGTTTCCGGCATCTAAATTTCAAATATTTGGCTAACTAATGAAACCTGCAGATGTATGCTGCATACTCTAAACAATATGATAATGTAAGTTATGTTTGAATGGATCTTTCCAGAACTTAAATATAGTGTAGATACTGAAATTTATATGTTCTGTTATGTCTGAACTTGTATATCACATGTTTTGATCGCCACTCGCTAGCTCAGAAATAGCAATATTCTGTATCATTGTGACAGTGAACATGCTCCGATCTTAAATAGCTACTGCTGTAAAATGTACACAAATTTTGTGATACTATTATCCATGGGTTTCCATAGCATTTTGGAAGATTGTACAAATTTGTGTTGCTGATTTTACATGAAATCTAGTAGGCCGACCACGAAGTATTCCTTTAATTTTTCTACCAGATGTATTCCTTCAGTTTTAGGTACTGAATTTTATGCGTTCACTTAGCTCTGACCTTTATAGATGCCATAATTTGATTGTTACTCACTAGTTCAGAGTTAGCAGTAACTACTTGATTATGACCAATTGTGTCCTAAACAATCGTGATACGTAGTATGCTTTATTTAATGTCTGATGGTCAGGTACAGACTGCCGTCAGGATAAAAGAAAGTTTCAATATGGTAATGTGTTTGGTTATTGGAAAGCATGAACAAATTTTATCAGAACTTGACAGATAGCAGTACTGAAACCTCTTTTACCAGGAAAAGAGGACAGCGTTGGAATATATATATGTGTCGATTCAAAAGTATATTCTTGGTTTTAGCTAAAACCTTATACAGGAAAGTTGTACTTGTACTGAAGGTGAATGTGCCTATTGAGAGGCATGCTAGCAAAATACACACGAGGTCTATGTTTGAACAGTTTGGACAGAATCTGTTTTTGTCGGGTTACTACACAGTTGAAGAAGTAGAGGTTGGGCGAAGGTACCTAAGGAGGCAAATTAACAGCGAAGCAAGTGAGAAGTGGTCAATAGTTGTGTATGAAGTTACAGTTGGTGAGAAACAGGAGAAATTTAGTTAGTTGGATCTGTGGAAAACTTTGAACACACCGGGATGTTTTGCTGCCCCTGCATAAAGGTAGTGCATACCAGATTTGAGCTTCAGTAACCTGAAACCGTTTCTGGAAAAATCATGAGGCATTTGCTGACATTGTACCTGTGTTATCCGTAGGCTATGGTACATTCAAAAGATTTCGGGCAGGCATATCGTGAAAAAAGGTGGATAGTTGGTGCTAGGGATGTACTCCCAAGCAGCTGCGAAATCTGTTTCGATGAGACCACCCAAGGTTTGATTTAAAAGCACTAGGGCTTGTTAAGACGGGAGATTCAAATATTGCAGCATGCCTATTGAGAGGCATGCTAGCAAAATACACACGAGGTCTATGTTTGAACAGTTTAGGGTTTAGGGATGCGTTAGTGGATGGGTTAGCAAGAGTAGGTCCGTTAAGTTTGCTGAAAGATGGAGTAGGGTTGGCTGAAAAGGAGGCTGCAAAAAACATCCATAGCCTGTATCGAGGACGCCACGGAAACATGTCAAACGGTCGATGGTGCATTCAACATGTCAAATAGTGATTAGATATTCAGACCAGAGCTGAACCACAAGTTCAACATTGGAACAGCTGGCAGTATTGTGTTGTACGCAGGCCTGAATCTGAGCATTGCAACTGAAAGTTTGTGCACACAGAAAAAACTGAAATTTGCAACCTGTCATCTGATATGATTGCTATCATGCAGCACACGCTGCTGCAGCATATGACAGACCATATGAGAGCACCCTGTTCCAGCCCGTCATATTTGAAATTCGAACACGATGGACCTGAAATTTGGGGAGGGAAATTTGAACCACCCACTACGTCTCCTCCTTCCTCTTTATTAGTACTTGCAGTGGAAGAGGTAACACACCACACTCACAAACAGCTCGTACAGGAGAGAGGAACTATGTCACCTGCCCACCATATCAAGAAGTCTGCTTGCTCGTAGAAGGTTATTAGTCTTCAGTTTCATAGTGCCATGCCCTGTTCTGCCAGAATGAAGCACCCCCAAATGGGCAAGTCTTCCAGAAATCCCGGCTCCGCTATCAAATCATGATTGTGAAGTTACTTTGATCCAGCCCTAGCTCAGACCCGGGCCAGTGTCAGGGCTCTGAAATCTGTCCAGGGTTGTGAAGAAGTGTCGATTCTTAATCAGTGCTAACAAGTAGAGGCATACTATATAAGAAGTCTTGTAGAATACTAGCACTGAACATATGATAAGTTTGCTGAACTACTATTTCAAAACTGAAGTAGCAGACCGTTGATGAAATCGGCAAGCCTAAAAGATGTACTCCAGTAACTAGTAGCTTAATTAATTCCAGTAACTAGTTTAGAAGCTGGCACATGCATGCTGCCGGTATAATCCAAAATAAAGGCTAGTGCTAGTGCAGACTGCAGATACATGCACGAGGCATCACGGATCCAAACTTAGTCCGCATTCTCGTGCTGAATAATTCAAAAGCAACTGCAAGAACTACCCTTCCATCCAGTCTCCAGATGCAACCAAACCAAAACCATATGTTACAAAACTAGAGAATGATCAGCTAGCCCACACTTTTTGCTGGCAGTTTTTTTTCTCACCAAAACAATGATCAGGCAGCCAACCGGTCCCCCTAACCTAAACCGACGTGAAGTCTGAGCGTGACTCCTAGCTACCACTACTACCTGGAGAATGTTGGCCTCGAGACAACCCCGCACACTAGCAAACAAGGAGGTGCTCCAATGGTGAGCCCCTCGCCCTCAGCCCTCGCCCTACAAACCCACTAGAATACAGCAGAGAAACCTACTAGTATCTCCCAGCGGCTCACGCCCTCCCTACTTTACTTAGCACCGATGCTGACACTAGATCTTTAGCTCACTGCCGCATTGCGCCATGGCACCGTCGTCGTCCCCACGGCTCCCAACCACCCCCGCACATGCGCGCGCGCGGGGGGGAGGGGCGGAGTAAACTCCACTCTCCCGATGGCTAGCTAGCTACCTTGTCTCCTTGCGCCTGTCGCCTTCCTAGCTCCGGTGAGCTCCTGCATGCAATCCGAGTATTCAAAGACCTTTGGCGCCATGGCGTATGTGGCGTGGTCCTCCTCGGTCTGGCTACCCCGGCCCGCGTGCGCGGAAAGAGGTTGCTATAACCAGCGAGCTGACGTGCTCGACGGCTTTGAAGCACCAGACTATTCAGGGATGCCGTGGCTGCTTGCTCGGGGTTAGCTAGGAGAATCGTGTGTCACCGACGCCTACCTGTTTGACTTGGCAAAGGCAGATCTTGTGGGAGACTAAAGTTAGACTTAGTTGGTTGATCTGAATGTTCCGGAAACCGATGGAACTTTTCACCGGACATATGAACTCGTCTATCAAAACTTGGCCAGAATAAGCATGCTTATTTCATCAGCTTTGAAAAAACAGGGAGCAGTTTTACGTGTGTATGTACGTTAAAAATCGGGAGAAAAATTATCTTTGCAGTTTTTCTTTGTAGAAAATGCAAATTTCTATCTGCATTTGCAATAGGAAAACTTTTAATGCATCTAACTGAAACTCGGAGAGAAAAATGAGACTATAGCTACTTTTTCCCGCCAAATGAAACAGGCAAACTCCTGATGCACTTAACTGAAACTCAACTGTTGGGGCTAACATGTTAAAGTATGATATGTATGCCATCCATGAACGAGTCAACAATTTCAACCGCCAAATCACAGCGATTTCTTCCCATTACTAGCTACTATATTAGTTCAACATGGAATAGAAAATTCGGAGAAAAGACCAGCAACTAAAACGAGGTACACGTAACAACTATGACTCCAATGGTTAAGAAATAGAACTGCCTGCATCACATGCCCTTTCTTTTTCCAGGAGATGGCGATCGATTGAAAGGGGTGCCAAACTTTGATCCCCCGATCGGTCGCCTAGCGATGCAGATAGGAGATCAAAGGAAAAGGAAAACGAAACGCTCAGATAAATGTAGCATGAGGAGAGAAGGCAAGTGACCTTTCGCATGAGAAGTCCCATCAGCTTTGTAAAAGCCATGATAGATTTACACCTACTTATCAGCCTATCACTACGCACAGGTCAATCCTAATACACTTTGCTTACAATGACACTTCAATCATTTTATTCTTCTGAGAAGTCGCATGCACCTTTTCATGCATGTGCGAAAAGAACTTAACAAAGCTAATGAAATGGCACAAGGGTGCCTAAAAAGAGAACCGTGACCCCTTGCCATTTAAACTGGTCCAGAGTTGTATAGCACCGCATGTAGCTAATGATTCTAGGATGTTTGGCAGAATTCCCTGAAAAAAGGATGTTTGGCAGAATTGTGAGGCACCTCGATCCGTCATGGTTTATTGGTTTTCAACGAGAAATTTGTCGGTTTGGTTCAATTATAACTTCGTGAAGATTTTTCAGAGCATGGATACTTCGGTTTCCATATAAATAGTAAATTCAAAAAAATACTAAATAAATTCAGAAAAAATATGAAATAAATCTTGAATGTAGAGGATGTATGCATGTATGTGCGTACCAAGCCGGAAAGTGTCTTTGACTCCCGAGATGTGCAGTGCTCCCTTCATTTTTTAAATTCACCAATCATATTTAGAAGTTAAAAAAAACCCGAAAAATAACAGTAGACCTATTCAATGTTGTATCCCACGAGCATGCAAAATCTCAATGCGAAATTGTTTGTATTGTGGGATACACCAAAATGCCAAAAACTGATAAAATGAGATTTGAAAATATGTCTGCACATATCTGCACTTTTGTCATTTTTGTGTAGTTCAAAATACAAGGTATTTAAAATTAATATTTTACACATTTGTTGGACACTTGAATATTCTTTTTTTTTTCAAACTCACAAATATGATTTTTTGGTTTCTTCAAAATAACAGAAGCACTCGAGCTCGGGAGCCAAAAGTCTCCATTTGTATCAAGCTTGAAACATGAATACGAAAATATATAACTTGGGTAAAAAGAGAAAATATATGATGAATGGTACAAACTTCGGTATTTCACCGTGCAAGTTACATATTTTTTGTGTGGAGGCCACATACCTACATATTGTTTCCTTGAACGTTGGTATGCATAAGTATCAAGGCTATATGTACATGCATAATTTCTCGATTTTTTTTTCAAAACTTAAAAATACAATTTTTTCGTGTGTTTGAAAATTGGGACCATCGGTACTCCAGACCATTCACGTATTTTTGCCAAGTGTATCTTGGTGTATTTGTATATGCTTTCATTGCTTTATCGATCGATGGAGGTTAAGTGCTCTTTGTATGTGTTTTGTCCAGTTTTTCCTACTTAATTGGCAACTCTTCTCTTTTGAAGAAATTACTGTAACACATATTGGAATTTCTATAACACATTGCTCTTATAGGGGGTTTCCTAAGCGCGGTTTGTCACAAAAGTGTGGCTTAATTAATCAACATTGTAACTCTAGCTAGAATCTTGTCGCAGATCTAAGTATGACATGTGAGTCATGTGAATAGCAAAGTGTGGTAAGCAACAACTGCGCCAATCAACAAACACCCACCTAAAAAGTTTGGGCACAACCTACTAACCTTAGACGAGGCGGAATAAACAACCTCTAAACTAGAGTTCTAGAAAGTGAAGACATGACATATATAGATGTAAAATAATAAGGCGGTGAGGAAGTGATACATAGCATTATAACAAGGACGGCAAGGAGCCAACAAGACGTTTGTGACAACCAATGAGCAAATAACTTCGCAAAAAGGAAGAAGCAAATAAATACTTTGGAGATACAAAGGGAAGAAAGTTGATGTTAGTTGATGACGTAAGTTTTTTTATTGGTAAGGTGGTAATTAATTAATAAAAATTTATAAGATGTGCATATTAGTTTTCATTAGATAAGGTCTCATAAATTGTGGAAATTACTAATAAGGAAATGGTTACGATGATTGTAATGCAAATAGATAGTTTGGTGATTTCTTCTAGTTTGTCACCCATTTCCTCTAACACAACTTCTCTTGTCTACATATACCCACAAGTGTAGTGGGCTGTGTGGATTTGCTTATAGAAATAACATGGAAAATACTGCAGTTAATGAATAAAAGTGTCTGAATAATATTTGTGTGGTTGAAAGTTGCAAACAAATTAAATAACAAATTAGAGATTGCTCAAACCTCAAGATGAACCCAATGATATGCTAAATATAATGCACTTGTACGATCAAGGTGATCTCAACGACGGTTGGCTAGTCTCTAGTTATTAAATTTGATATTTTGCTTTGGTGTGTAACTTGCTTGTTATGTATGTGGGTGCAGCCAAAACCTAGTATACCAAAATATAATTAATTTAGACTTATATGACTGCTCCCCAATGATAAAAGTATCCAAGGTAAACACTAATGATAGCTTCATATTCTAGATTTGCATTTGAGAAACAATTTCTTGTCGCTCCCGCCTCCCCTCAATTCAACATAGTGTTCTCTGCCAATGTCATAAATTCTAAAGTAACATGCATTTTATGTTCATGCAATGGCATAATTATAGAACCACATTTTATGAATTAAAAAGATATCACCATTTATTGCAAAACCACATGAAATCAGCCAACAACTCATATATGTTAGCAATCAACAACACAAATACAATATCATTAATGAGTTATAGTCTTAGTTCTGCAAAGACTACATATGGGGGACTCCAAATATGGCAACAGAGGTGTCGTGGCTCATGATGGTAGTGAATATGATGTCCCCACAATTCTTAGATGTTTGTGATGATTATGATGAATTCCAATGACATAAACGACATGGTAGATGGATTATAGCCCTTCCCTAGAGCAAAAATGCTCCTTTGTTTCCCTTGGCCCCAAACTACACCGCCAAATTAAGTGTCATTAGGAGAGGCAGGATTCACTTATTTTAAAAGGGCGCAGTAGAGGGACAAACACATTTCCTGATATTCATTTGTTTTGTGGTATTTAAAATGCATAATTTTCTGATGTTCTCTCCTATCAACCAACACAATGTCCAAGCAAAAGGATATTTGCACCTCTTTTCATCCTCGGGACGATACAATGAAAGGTATGCTAGGAAAGACTTGCTTCTTCCATTTCCATATCACGTCTACTTGCTTGAGAATGGATCTAAGAACCCATGTGTGTGAAAAAAGAGGAGATACATACATCATTGATTTGTGTGTGCTAAGGTCATCTCCTTGTCACATAAGTAACCTAAAACAATATTTATTGGTAGAATTGTTGCATGAGGATACATTCCAAATTAATGAAGTGTGTGTGAATCGATGAAGGCATCGCGATGAGAAAAAGAAGACATACACAGAGCTTATTGATTTTTTTTTGGGAGGAAAGGGGGTGTTATTTGGAATTCAGGCTTTTAGAAATGCAAAAATGGTTTGAAAGTAGTATCCATATATGCCATGGCTTCAATGTGTGAAAATTACTCTCTAATTAGATTCTTCCGTGAATTTCCGAGGAGATAAGGTCTATTTGATTAAATGGTGTTTTAAATTAATTTTGTAGGATTCCCATGCATATCATATATAGTACCTTACTTCAATGGAATAAACTATCTAAAGTTTCTATGTGTTGCTTTCATACACCACGGGATTACTTGGACCGATGAATTTTGAGAATGTACGAATAGTATAAACACACGATTAAGAATTCATGTAATATGTATTCCAATAGGACTTCGAAACACAAGGATTCGTAGTAGGGGCCTTTCAATGGTTCACATGAAATACAAACGCGGACCTTGAGGACTAAGGAGAGCGATAGACTATAGAGAAATTTAAATGCATTGAACTTGGTTGAGAATGGATTTGCATACCAGGGAGGAGGAGTGGGAAAATACGAGATAGATGCATCATTGATTTGTGTGTACTAAAGGCATCTTCTTGTAATGTTTTGACTCTCTACAGAAAACACCCAGCACGAGTAACTTGACACAATCTTTACTAAGAAATGGTAGAATTGTTGCGTGAGGAGACATTCCAAATTAACTAAGTGTGTGAGGATACACATATTTCTTTCTTTTACATTTGAAAACATGAAAGAGTGAAAAAATGAAGGCATCACGATGAACTAAATAAGACATACACACATAGGTTATCGTTCAGGTGGTGGTGGTGGTGGGGGGTGTATTTTAAAGTAGTTTTGATATGCCATGGATTTAATTTGTGGAGGCTACTCTGTAGTTAGATTCTACATGTGAACTTCAAGGAGGTAAGGCCTTTTTTATTCAATGCAATTTCAAATATTCAAATGCATGTGAATTTTTCGTATAGAGTCCCTTTAATTCAATGGAATGAATTATCCAAAGTTTCGGTGTGTTGCTTTCATACACCATGGGCTTCCTTGGACCGCAGAATTTTGAGATAGTACGAATAGGATAAACACATGATTAAGAACTCATGTATGACCGGTTCTTATAGGACCCCGAAACACAAGGATTCGCAGTAGGAGCCTTTGGATGGTGCACATGATATAAACACGTGAATTTTCAGGATCAGGAGAGCGATGGAATATATGAATGCATTGAACTTCTGAAAGGGGAAAATAAAATGAATTTGAGCTAAGGTATCATATGGGAGAGGGTGGGTATATGAATTGATTCCATACAAATTTGATTGAGAAACTTCTAATGTTGTGAACACTCGTGATGGGACTAGCTAAACCTCGTTCAACTAACAAGCTAGCTCTCCTCGGCTCATTTATAGAACGAATTTATATTTGGAACTCGTCTCGACTCAATAAACTCACGAGTAGCTCATTTAGCTCGATATAAGTTGCGAACCTGAGCACATATAAAAAACAGTAATTATCCTACTAATGAAGAACTAGAATAACGATAGTACTTTCATAATAACATGAAGCCAAGATCAATGAAAAAATAGTAGCTCTACTGTAGGGGTTCGTAGCATGGAAAAAAAATTCTACCGCATGCAAACAAACAAGCCAAGATCTATCTACTAGATTGTAGAAACGAGTCGATAGAGGAACTCACCCTCGAAGATTCCAAAGCGGTTAACGAGAGCAGATTCTCGTGGGTGATGTAGTCGTACTCTTTCCGATCTCAAGATCGCGTGAGCGATCCTTCCCAAACGTTCATGAAGCTCGATCACGTTCGGTACTCGATGAAGACCTTCCTCTCCCTTGTTCCAGCAGGCAACGGAGGTTGTAGCACTCTCCTCGCGATTACGACAACACGACGATGTGGTACCGGAAGTAGAGGGGAGATCTCGTAGGGATTCGCCTTAAGTCGGAGCGAGTATGGTGGAGTATGAGAGAGGTCTTGGTGATCTAGGGTTTAGAGGCACCAAGGGGGGGAGCTTGGCCGGCGGCTAGGGATTGGGGAAGCCCCAACTCGGCGAGTTGGAGGAACCCTAGGTGGTGGCGGCGACTTGGAGGAGGCCGGCGGCTAGGGCTTGGGTTTTAGGTGTGTTGGGTGCAAGGGAGAGGGGCATCCCTACCCCTCCTTATATAGGTGGGAGGGCGCGGCTAGGTAGGAGGGAGTCCTCCCCCAAGTCGGCCTCCTTGTCCGGCGGGTGGAGGGAGAGGAGCTCCTCCCCAAGTAGGTTTCCTACTCTCCCTCCACCAAGCAAACTTGCCGTTTGACTTTTTCAAATTGGCGTTTGACTTTCAAACTAGGATTTGATTTCTCCCTTTATTTTGCCCAGCCAAGTGACCTAGTACATGATGCAACCATTCCATATTGTCATGACACATTCATGTACTCTTCCCCTCCGGAGTGCCGGACCTTCTGGACCCTTCTAGAACATTCCCGATGAAAACACCGGAATCATTACTCCAAAACAGGACTTTCCTTATATGAATCTTATTCTCCGGACCATTCCGGATCTCCTCGTAATATCCCGGATCCCATCCGAGACTCCGAACAACATTCGGTCTCTTACTGATCATTCCATAACTATTCAACAACATCGAATTCTTAAGTGTGTCTCCCTACGGTTCGTGAATTATGCGGACATGATCGAGACACTTCTCGGATCAATAACCAATAGAGGAATCTGGAAATTCATATGGCTCCCACATATTTCTATGATTACTTTGCGATCGAATGAACCACTTACATACAATACCAATTTCCCTTTGTCTCACGATTGTTTACTTATCCGAGGTTTTGATCGCCGGTATCTTTCCATACCTAGTTCAACCTCGTTACTGATAAGTACTCTTTTCTCGTTCTCGTGGTATGTGATCCCTTGTGAGACAGTCACATGCTTGCAAGCTAATTGGATGACATTCCACCGAGAGGGCCCAGAGTGTATTTATCCGTCATATAGATGGAAAAATCCCACTCTTGATCCATGTGTCTCAACCCATACTTTCCGAACACTCAATGCCACATTTATAGCCACCCAGTTACAGTGTGGTGTTTGATGTCATCAAAGCATCCTTCCGGTGATGGTGATAAGCATGATCTCATGGTCGAAGGAATTAGGTTACTATGTATCAGAGAGCTTATAGCAATTGAACTATTAAAATGACTTGATCTTTATGCTACGCTTATCTATAGGAGTATGTCGATCATACCATTCTCCTAATGGTATGATCTTGTTGTTAATAACATCTCAATGTTCATGATAGGGAAACCACAATCATCTGTTAACCAACAAGTTAGTATTATGAAGAGGCTTTACTAGGGACTCTAATTTAGTTTACAAATCACACAAGTATTAATGTTTCCTGATTAATACTGTTATAGCATGAATGTAAAAATTTATCATAAACACATAGATATAATAATAACTACATTTAGTATTGCCTCTAGGGTATATCTCCAACATCTACACCATTATATGTACAAGAAACATTCGTGGTCTGGCACTCATCTATAAAAAATTTAAAACTCTGTATTTGAGCGAATTTGATGAGCTAAACGAGTAACTCGTGAGTAGCTTATTTAGCTTGGATGAACAAACAAGTTCAAATCTAAAACTTGGCTTGACTCGTTAGACACCGAGTTCGAGCCGAGGCGAGTCACGAGTTACTCATTTTGCTCACAAGTTTATAGTTATAATTCCATCCTAACCATGGGCTTACTTGGACTGTAGAATTTTTAGAACTTACAAATAGGATAAACACATGATTAAAAAGTCATGTATTATAGATATCTATAGAACTTCGAAACACAAGGACTTGTAGTAGGGGCCTTTGGATGGTGCACATGAAATAAACACACGGATATTGAGGAGTAAGGAGAGCAATAGAGTATAGAAATGCATTGAACTTCTGAAAGGGAAAAAATAAAATGACATTTAAGCCAAGGACGGACCTAGAAATGGGCTAAGCCCCGGGCTGACCATTGTGTTTAGGAATTTAGTTAACTTTTTACACATTTTTTTTCAACTTTTAAAGAGATTTTAGTGTAGTTTTGGCCCTAAGACCAGGGCTCCTAACAATGCAAATATGCGTAAATTTCGAAAAGATTCCAAAATTCTACCAGGACTCTGCGTCTGTGTCGTTCAATCGGTTCTCCGCAGAAAATACCTCTGTTTCCCCTACAGTGCAATCAAACATACTGTTTAGCTAAACCAAACATCTTATATATACTTTGCGAATAGGAACCTGACATTAATAAAAACAATGAATAGTAGAAAACAACAACTTATATAACATGGCGAAAGACTATTTCGAGAACCAAACAACTTATATTTAGAAATTCCATATCTATTCTTTGGTTTCACTTAGGATTCCAACAAACCACAACATTTTGTTTGTGTTATTTTCAAATCCAGCGAACAAGAGAGGCCCGTAAGTTACAAAAAAGAAGAGAATTCCGTGATGTTTAAGCATATTCTGGAATTACTCCATAGCTGGTTACAACTGTGATATATGACGAGATTTCTAATAATCTACTCCCTTCATCCAAGAATAGATGTCTTAGGTTTTTTAAATTCTGAATGAATCTATATATACTAAATATTGTCTAGATTCATTTAAATTTTAATAAATTTAAGACATCTATTTTGGAACAGAGGGAGTATTTCAAATGGCCGCACCGTTATTGTAAGATTGTTTTACTCCTTCCAGTCCATATTAATGGTCTTAGTTTATCTATATTCATATGTATCTAAATAAATAGTAGTATTTAGAAAAGATTCATTCATATTTAGATAATCTAAAATCATTAATATGGATTCGAGAGAATATTTTATTTTGCTCCAGAGAAGACAAAAAATATCCCACATTAAATGCTTACAACCAAATCTTTCCATCATTAAATGCTGCTCCAGAATCAATTAACTCCTGCGATCCCTGCAGGACCACTCGACCACCATATATCCCCGAGATAATAATAATCTGAAAAAAATAAAAGATCACAGGCAGCAGAGATATGCTGACGCAGCATCCACCGTCCACCGCCGGACGTAGTATGGAAACGCGACTTTCGGGCACGTCTCCTCGAGAGCGCCAACGACGACAGAGGTACGAACGCCCAGCCAACGTCTCCATCCGCCGGGCCCACGCCGAGACAGGGCTGCAGCTTTTAGGCACACGCCGCAACGTACCGAGGAGCCCCCCCACCGGCGTCACTGACACCTGGAGCACCACCCGCGTGGGCCCCACATGGCATGGCCGCGTCTGGGTTTGGAGACCGTCGTGGTGTATACGGCTTGCAGCGAAATTCTCTGACGCACGGCGCGGTGGCTGTGGACGGAAGGTGGAAAAAAATTTGTGCGCACGTACGTACGTCATGTGGCTGGCTGGAGTCGTTGTCTCGGTCTATCTCATGTTCCTGTCCGCGCGAAAAAGACTGTCAAAGCGGGCCCAGGGCAAGACCTGTTGTCGCTGGGAAATTTCCTGTTATAATAAAAATGGTATTGCTAGGGAAATTGTACACCTCGTCCCTTTTTTTGAGGTCGCCGTTTTTTTTACACGCCGGAAATAGGGACGACGTCGTCGTATCGCCGTCATCATGGGCTCAGGGATAGACCTTTTTTTGGAGTATAAAAAATGGTTTGGTTATAGTGTCGTTGTTACGTCAGAAAAGATGATTGCAAACTGTCCAACTGTATAAAATTTAGGACAAGAGATTGAATATACCCGGATCTTTCTGTAATTTCTGAGATCGCAATATGATACTCCTGTGATGTGATGAAGAGTAAAAGCGCGCGTCCTGTCCAGGAGGGTAAAACCCGGGGCATGGCATTTGGTCCCTGGCTAGAACCGAACCGGTCGCGCGAAAACCGGGAGAGGCAAAAGCGCGGCCGCGCCTACGCTACGCTTTCCCGCGAGATCCCTCCCTCCCCCGCACGCGCGCGCCCGCATCGGACGGCCCGAAAAGCAGCCAGCCAGCCAGCCAGCCGGCGCTCGCGTCGCGCACGGCCGCCGCGGCGCCGCCGGAAGGAAGAAAAAAAAAGGAAAGAAAAAACGGCCGTTACCAGCGCCTCCCTTTGGCTGCTTCTCCCCCCTCTCACGTTTTCCATTCGCGCACCCAGCCAGCAGCGCCCCGCGGCCTCGCTCGGCTCATTTCCCGTCCTCGCGCCGCGCCGCGCCCCTCCCCCTCGCGGCCGCATTCTGGAGCCTTCTGCCGCTTCCGTTACTGCTCGGGGGCGGGCACAAAAGGGGGCGCGCGCGTGACCCCAAACCCGTGGGCGCGGACGGCGGAATTCGGTGCATGCGAGCTTGCGGCGGCCGTGAGATCTATGCGCGTGCCCGGCACCGCGGCAGGACGACGACGAGGAACAGGAGTGGAGTGCGACCGCGCGTGTGATGGCGTCGCTCGTGGCCGTGGTGGTGGCCGTCGCGGTCGTGGCGCTGGCGACGGTGGCGTGGCGGTGGCTGCGGAGCGCGGCCGAGCGGAGGGAGGAGGTGCAGAGGCTGGCCTGGCTGGCGTCCGAGGAGGTCGAGTCCGCGGAGCGCGAGGCCTACTACTACGCTCACCACGGCTCCCCGTCCTGGCGCACGGCCGACGTGCCGCCCCTCTGGACGGCGCCGGAGCTGGCCTCGCCGCGGGTCCAAGAGGAGGCGGACCCTGCGGTACCGGCGGAGACGTCCCTGAAGGGGTCCTGCGCGGTGTGCCGGAGGCAGACTTCATTCAGGTGCAAGCGCTGCAAGGGCGTCAAGTATTGGTCAGTGCGCTCCCCCTCCATATCCCACACTCTTGTTCGATCCCGACGCAATTCGTGCCGGCGACATCGAGCAAGTAGCGTCAAAAGTATTCGATTGCTCCAGTAAAAAGCTGCCATGCCATGCATTTGGTCCCTTTCTTTGGGTACCCACCCCTGTCACCGGACTTGTGTTTTCCCCGATCATTTGCTGCCTACAGCATGACAGGAATGTCGAATTATTTGCTCAACACGGGCATCCCAGCATCTCCATTGCCTGCATTTCAGTAAACTGCACCAGCTTACCAGAAATTTTCCCCTGATCGTAGGTGCTGCTTTCAGAAAATTACCCCGCATAAGTAGAATCGACACGCCTGACATTTCGGTTCAGTTGTTCCAATCATTGAGCCCATCTATGCGGTCCAGTTCAGCAATTCTGTAGAACGAAGAGTTACTTTGTTGAAAGCCAGATACTGTTACCACTTTTTATGTCAACACTGCCACTGATCAATCTTTCCAAATTATGGGATTGGTAGAAATTTCGTGTGGCCTTGTTCGTATTAGGCAAATAAAAAGGCCCAGAGACCATTTTCAGTAATGCAGTCGGCTTGCAAGACAACTGTATTATTTGGAGGACCCATTACTTGTATTGTAGGCCACTGTGAAATACTATAAAGTTCTGTTCTTGAGTTCAGTTAATATCACATTTTCGATGGAAGACTGAGTTTCTGCTATTATTATTAAATTGAATACTTCTCCAAGTCACCAACTGTCTGAAACAGTATGAAAGAAAAAGATCCATTGGATCTCCTTCAATATTAATAGTTGTACATGAAATTTGAACTTCATCATATGTTCTTTATGTGCATCTTTATCCAACAGAGCATATGTACATGCAGCATATGTATCTTTGAATAACTGTTGAATAAAGAAATAAAAGGCCGCATGTATCAATCGATACAGAGGCCGGGGATATGTCCCTTTTTCAAAAAAAAAATGCGCATGCAGCATTGATTTTATCAAGTTGGTTTTGTGATAGTCTATTGCTTTTGCAGGAAAATTGATGGTTTCAAATTCTTAATAATGATTGTACCATTCACATCTTAGACTGTAAGATATATTGTTTCTTATACGGTATCACTCTAAGGAAGTTAGGACCAATTGTCCGAGCAGATGTTACTATTGTGTGTGGTATTATGAATCCTACTGTATATACCCTTCTACTTTCTTAACTTCCCTTTTATTGGTTGCAGTACCTTCAAGTGCCAGATAGTTCACTGGAGACAAGGACACAAAGATGAATGCCATCCACAAAGTGTTGATGCTAGGAAAGACGGTACAGTAAAAGCTTCTTCGGCAAAGAAACGAGTTGAATGCAATAGCTCATGTGAAGAAAGTGTGGTAGCGGGAGTAGAGCCAGCAGTTAAAATAAAAAACTCCGTCGCTGCTAGGCCTGAATCTTCCGAGGAAAACTATGTTGCAAAGTGTTTAAATGATGAAAGCAAGGAGATGCCCTTTGGGAAGGCATCCAATACCACAGAGGCTTCTGAACTTGACAACAATATGTTTAGATTTTCTAGTGTTACAGAGCATGCAGAATCTGCTGATTGTTCTAGTTTTCCAACTTCTGGTAAAGCTTGCAAAGTCAAGGGTGCTTCTGTTAGTGAAAATGGCTCTCTGCCTCATATTCCAGCAGACAACTCTAGTTCGCAAGCTGATAGGTCTGCTGTGTTGGAATCTGAACTGGAGCAATCTATCAGACAAGTTCCTTCCATAGATAACCTTAAAAGCTCTAGAAGCTGGCCATCAATGTCAACCGTCGACAAAATTTCTTCCACTCCTAGTGCGCATTTTGCAGCGGGTAACCCGTCTAAAAAGGCAGATAATCTTATTGAAATTTCCGCGAGATCAGAGAGCAGTGTTGTGGTGCCAAATAGTTTATCAACGGCGAAAAGTTTGACCATGCAACAAACTTCTCCAAAAGTTGTGATGCATTGTCCATCGGAATCGGTAAATAAAATTGGACAGCTCATTTAATCTCTTAACAGATACTGTTATGCGCTCAACCTAATGGTTATCTAAATGTGTCATAAACTTTTTCAGTATGAACTTTTCGTCAAGCTGTACAACTTTGACAAGGTGGAGTTACATCCTTTTGGTCTACGCAACCTTGGGAATAGGTAAACAATGAATTAAACTGTAAAATGTCTATTTTGGTACCAAGGATGCCGAACATTCATGTGCTTTTACTAGGTGTATCCTGCAAGTTATTATTTGGATAATGTTTATACCTATCAATAATTCAGTATTGAACTATTTCCTTAAAACACATTCCCTAACATATTTATGTTGTTGCTATTTCATTTCAGTTCAAGTGCGACAATTTTATGAATGGTTATGTTATGTTAATCTTTGACCAAGACCAATTTAGTCATGCCTTTATGTGTACTTATTCTCTCAGCACTTCTATTGTGGTGTGCTTCATGTATTTACCTAAGAAAATATTCGATTCATTACAGATCATGTGGGTTTCATATAATATAGATGAAATCGAAGAACATGAAATCCTAGTTTTGGCTCGAAATGACATACTTATAGTCAATGGTTTCACTTTCTAGTGCTTTATTGTAACAAAACTCGAAACTATAGTATTTATTTGGACATAAATATTACTCCAAACAAGACAAAAGTCTAGTGGCAGTATCCAGGGATTCACAAACCGCTACACGTGTCCAACACGAGACGTGGTAGTGGATGCTAGAGCCCATGCATCAAACGTAACATATTATGCGCACATTATATCGATTTCTTAATTCTTATATAATTGATTGGCGTCAAACGTATTAGGCACTTCATGTCATAAGCGTAAATAATTTATTGAATCTGAGTGTTCAACTTTAATGCTATTGTTTCTGCTTGACTTCTGTTGTTTTTTTACAGTTGCTATGCAAATGTTATTATTCAGTGTTTGGCATTCACACGGCCACTTACAGCGTACCTTCTGGAGGGACTTCATTCAAAAAATTGTAACTGAATGCTAAACTTGTATTTCTTGTGTTACTCACCGCACTCCTTTGAGTTACAGTATATGACTAATGTATTTTGTAGGTTCCAAGAAGGAATGGTGCTTCTTGTGTGAGTTTGAAAGACTCATTATGGAGGGTAACCGAGGACAATCTCCATTATCACCTACTGGAATACTCTCTCATTTGCGTGACATAGGGAGTAGCTTTGGCCCGGGCAAACAGGAAGATGCTCATGAGTTTCTCAGGTGAGATTTTTTGTTCCTCGTTTTCTTGTGGTAATGTTATAATTTCTCTCCCTTCTCCCTGGCATGCACTCACGCTATATTGGATGTGCGTATTGCCGTATTGTGGGTGTGGGTGGGTGGGGTGGGGGTATTTCATAATTACATATTAATGAAGCTACTTCTATTGTCCTTGAAAATTGAAGATCTTCTTTTCTCGTTGCTATGTTAATTGCTGCTCTGCCTACATGTCCAATTATAGTCGTTGTTCTTTTGAATAGTTGAATATACTGTTGACATTTTATGAAGCTTCAACTAGTTGAACGGATTACTAGTTTGCTATAAATTCCAACATAATGGCAGGGTAAACCATTTATTTTATTAGTGCTGATGGTGGTATTATCCTCCTCTGCTAGTCAATGTTTGTAGAGGTGGTTATTCCATATTAGCATTACAAAGATAATTGACAAGTTAGTGACGCAATGTTGCTCCTGCTCATTTAGCGGATGCCCGGGAACTTGTTTTTCTTTTCATCGATTATTGAAATCCTCCTAGATTGATCTTTTCGCAATCGTAAGTAGTATTTGCATGCCACAAAATCCAAATGCCACATGAACTCGCTTTGGCTTGGGTTTGTTAAAATATGGAATGTAAACATTATAACCTATTCTTTCTAAAAAAAAGAAAGGAAAAATGGCATCTCCTGCTTATTCACAGGAGGCTATTAATCTTGTGTTCTGCCTAGATAGGAAGATACATGGAACTCAATAACCAACTTGTTGCATATCTGTTTCTACTCTTATGGTGAGAAATACCTACTTGTAAGAGGTTTTGGATCCTAAAACAATTAGTTCTTTTGTTATAATATTGTCTGTTTAAAGTAGGAAGGTTTAGAAGTTGAGGTCGTTTTCCGATTCAACAAGTCAAGGTGTCAAACGAGGTACATCAGCGGGACTACAGTATATTGTGCAAACCAAACAAATTGGTATGTGGCTATCATCGAGTTATGATAGCTTGTTAGATATCAGGCATTTTAATCCAAGATTCTCTTATATTTACCCTTTTTGATTGCGTCCTATTTTTAACTAGTTAGATTTTCTCAGTTAGTGTTTTCACTGAACCGCCCTGAATGACAAGTTTAACAGGTATGCAATCGATACAATGCAATCTGCCATCATTAGGGAAGCCAATAAAGCTGGCGTGCATAAGTTATCTGAAGAAACGACACTGATGCAATTAATGTTTGGAGGCTATCTACGATCTAAGGTTTTTTTCCACGGAGAGCGCAAACTTTCCAAATTTTATGGTTCTTGAAGGCTAGTGTTGCACATATAGTTTAATAGCATCTTCCATTATTTATTAATCGTTTAGTTTTTTCCTAGATAAAATGCACAAAGTGTGGGGTCAGTTCAGAACAGCGCGAACGTATTCTGGATCTTAGTGTTGAAATAGATGGGGATATCAATACCCTTGAAGACGCACTTCATCGGTTTACATCTAAAGAAATCTTAGATGGTGATAATAGATACCATTGCATCAGGTTGGTTCATTTTGTTCCCTTGTTGTTTTGCTTTCCGTAAATGCTCATGATGTGATTTTCTGTATTTTTTTTTACTATCTATCACTCTAGATGACCAGTTTAACTTTAGATTAAGTAAAGACTTCTTCAGCGGTAGGTTGGAAAATGATCTTGAGACAAAGCTCTGTCCACTTTTATAGTAGCAATATAGCACTCTAGCGCTTCTAGCTTAACACACTCAATTGTAGGATTTGCGGTTGACAGTCCTCATATCATGTTTTTCAGACTAATTGGATGGATTAGTGTATCTACTTCTGATAACTGATGGTACCTGATCCTGCTTTTACTTCGAACTCTGATGCCTCAACTTATTTTTTCGTTATCAGATGCAAATCATATGAACGTGCCAAAAAGAAGCTGACAATATCAGAAGCACCAAATATCCTGACTATTGCATTGAAAAGATACCAGGTATCTAAGAATATTAGGTCATTTTTCACCAATCTGTTGACTCAACATTTTGTTAATCCAATCATGCTTGGTTGCTATTTTCCTATGTTGGGTTTGGATCGAGTTTTTGTAGTTTTATTTATGTTCATTATGATTTTTTTCCTTCAACAGTCTGGTATGTTTGGCAAAATCAACAAGGCCATCAGGTTCCCGGAGTACTTAAATTTGTCTAGCTACATGAGTACAACAGACGATTATTCCCCTGTTTACGGGCTATATGCTGTGGTTGTCCATCGTGATGTCAATAATGCAGCATTTTCTGGTCATTATGTATGTTATGTCAAGGACTCACAGGGGAAGTGGCACGAGATGGATGATAGCCAGGTAAATAATACTTCCTAGTTCCTAGATCTGCTCAATACACCCTTTTGCATGTCGGAAGATCATTTAAGCTGATTATGTGTTGCTTATATCTGAATTTCGTTCTGAATATTAAATCAAGGGCTAGACCTCTTGTTGGAAATATTGACAGATGCAGATTTATTTTTGTTTAAACAAAAAACTTCTTGCCCAAGGACATACTTTTAATACGATAAGAACAAATATCCATACACCAGTCATTCCTGCTAAGTAGTTTTTCACTTTGTCTTTAGGTGAAACCTGTTTCTCTGGAAAACGTTCGCTCGAAGTGTGCATATATGTTGCTCTATGCAAGGTAAACACACCACTGTTATCCCATGTATGATGCATCGCTTTCTTATGTTTGTTGGCCATCCTAAAGTCTGTTACGTTAAATACATCAGGTGTTCTCCACGGGCTCCTAGCTCTTTAAGAAAAGTGATAATTGGTCAAGACCCATCACGCCCAAAAAGAGCTAGACAAACATTAGATCCAGAACCAACTGGTTCGAAAGGAGGCAGCTACCTGAGCAGGCACCAAGGTGGGCAATCGTGTACGGATCATGTAGTGTATGACCACACCTACACAGTGGATACATTTGATGACTCATCATATCCAGTATCGGAGTCTACAAGTCCAAGCGGGAGTTCTTCTCTATTCAGCAATTCCGATGCAGGGTCAACCGGTACTCTCAGCAGCGATAGCACTGACAGCACAAAGAACTCAGGCAGCAAGGAGGAGTACGATTACATATTTGGAAGCTCTGACCAAATGTACCCGGTAAGCACAGTGGTTATACCTGAGGAACATGAGCTTAGCTGTTTGCGAAGATCTAGCTTGAACCCTAGCTCTTCAACTCAATATGCTGATCAAGATGAGGTTGAAACACTGCACCAGCTCAATCATCAGGCAAGCAGGAATGTGGGTGGGGAAAACCTATCCTTCTTCCATACTGATCAAGGTAAACATCAGCATAGCTGTAGTAGCAGTACCAGAAGTTGTACTAATAGTACTGGCAAGTACAGCATAGCCGTATGATTGTAGGGGAGGTTGATCAGGCCCTGGAGAGGGCTGGGGAGATTTTAGTTAAAGGCTGAACGAGCCAAGCATTTTTTTCGGTACAGAGGGCTTGGGTTGTAGAGAAAGATAAGTAATTTATCATGTATATGAACATGCCATTGCAATTAATAGAGGGGCAGTTCATGAAAACAAGAGGTGTCTTTGCTTCCATCGTCATGATCCTTTAGGGCTTGTTCGGTTTGCAAAAGATTGAGGCCCCGTTCGGTTTCCTTGGGATTGGCCGGGTTTGGTATGGATTGATATGGTTTAGATCCCATCTAAGTCAAAATCTCCTCCAATCCACTCTAGAGGTGGATTAACCGAACATAGATTGACATGGATTGAAGGGGATTAAATCCCATCTAAGTCAAAATCGATTTGTCAATTTTAAAAGATTTAGCCGAGTTTCATTTTCCCCTTAAAAGATAGGCTTTTAAAGTAGGAGTCAAGTGGTCATGGAATAATGCTTCCCTGCAAATCTCCTTCATTCCACTCCAATCCACCGGTGGGGTGGATTAACCGAACAAGCCCTTAGTCGGGTGGACCACTGGGTTGGTATTAGTGCAAGGTATTCTCATCGCGCAATCCTCTTCTCTTTTTTTTCAAAAATATTCGAGTGAGTGGTTTTCAAAATGCTCTGAATATTCACCAAAAAATAATGATTTTTTTTTTGCTGGGAAAAATTTAATGATCTGACTATATAAATCGGGAGAAAGAAGACAAATCATGGGATTTCTTGCACTTTTCTTTTCTCTCTCAATTTCTGTAGGGTTAGGTTGACACAAATTGGTGAAGTCCTGAGTACTGAACATGTTGGACACTACGGAATTTAAATGTTTTCTGAAAAATATTAGGCAGTAATTTGCACGATCTTACACAGGTGAAGCACTTCGCACTAGATACGAATGATGCTCGATTAATCTACCACAGCAAGACAGTTTCTCTTCTAAATTCAGCTTTCCCTCTCCACAGTAGGACGGCATGGCTTCAGTGCCAGCCCAGCCCATCTTAAGTCTGCACAGGCTGGTCGACAATATCTGTTGAAGTTTACCCGGCCTGGCAGCCCGTAATGAAGCAGGCCAGAGCCTTCTGAAGGAGTCTTTTTCTTTCATTTCCATTTAGGACAGATACTTCTAAGTTCTAATCTCTAGTATGGTTGCCCTTAAAAAAAGCTATAGTTTGTTATGATTTTACTTGAGTTAATTTTAGATTGCTAATTTTTTTAAAAATTCATATTCCTGATTTTGTATATTATAACCATGATTTTTTTTTACCATGAAACCGTTGGGGATAACCATGCTTTTTCCTCTGGTATCCCAACGTATCAAACAAGAATAAATTTGTATAAGTTCTTACTATGAATGGTGTCACATTTATGTCCCTTCACTTACATTTTGATTTCATGAGCATTTAAAATTTCACTTTATATTACTTATTTATTTGGGTTGGGTTTTGGAGGGTCCTTCCACTTGATGTTCTCAGGGTACCATCATTTTTTTGGAAGATTTTTTTATGTTCTCATGCTACCATCTTAAGGTAGAGGGCCCCACAAAATTTTCGGATTATCTTAATAGCTAGGGTGGCCTTGTACTTGTTTAAGCTGTTAAGAAGATGTCATTACTTGCGTATTTCAAAAAGGGAGTATTTTCATATTATCAAAATGAAAAAACTATTAAATATACAAAAAAATACTTGTTTTCATATGCTGAAAAATGTAGCTTTTGCAAAATGTATTTCAAAAAATACTTGTTTTCATATGCTGAAAAAAATACTTGTTTTCATACTAGCTTTTGCTCTAAATCTTTTTTTTACTTTGACCCTTTTTTTGAAAAAAATCAACTTCTGTAATGTCAAACCAACATTGCCAAATCAGTCATGAAATGTATTTCATAATGTACCTGTTTAGTATTGTGAATGTTAATATTTTTTTCTAAAAAATTGGTCCAACTTACAATTTTTTTACTCAGGGAAAAAGTTATATGCCTTGTACCTTGGGAAGGAGTGATTATGGTTAACTACCTATTTTCTCTCCTGCCTTGAGGACCATGCAGGCACAAATTAAAGGGTGATATCGAACTTTAAAAGTATATATGCACAATTTCCAAAAACAAATGGGAGTTAGTTACTTTGTGAAACAAAACTGGGGGGATATACATGCGTGCCAGCTCCATTATAGAACCACCACCTTTACATGCATGAAGCAATAGGAAAGTGTAAGTGAGGTGCTATATGAGTATAGTATCTTTCTTCATGGAATGGCGGTTAGCCTTTTTCTGGGTTACAGGGTGTCAGGATGGTATCAGACCATTAGCTTTTGTTGTGCGGGTTCTCGTATGCTTGGGCTTGTAATGTCTTGTCTTTAGCACCACAGTAGTTGACAGTTTACCTTTTGTTAGACTTGCACATAGTATTTATATTGGCCCATGATGTTGCAATTCCATCTGGGTTGAGTTTTTTTACATGAAACAAGGAAAAAACATGAAGTGGTTTTGCGCCTGGCCCATGGATGGCAGATTGTTGGCCTCTTTGAGCTGTCCGTGTGTGAGACTGTAGTTTAGAAGAGTTAAATAAATTAGCACCTTTGCTAATGGTCAAAGGTAGAAAGGTAAGCCCAAAATTCTTATTAGTTAAAGGGAAGCCACAGGGGTGCAAGAGTTTGATTGTAATAACATTAAGCAACATGTTTACTTCATAACATTTGTCCAATTATTTATTGTAAAACATTGTCACTGTCTTCAACCTTAAAACAACATTTGTTGACATGGAGCAAGTATCATTTTGGTTTTTTAGCATGGAAGTTAGGCAGTGAAATTAAATGTTGAATTTAAACAGAAAATTTTAAGCCATGAGCTGAAATCTTCAGTTTTTCCAATTTACTAATTAAATATACTCCAGAAAAGGATATACCCGTAAGGCCGTAAATGCATAGCATTCTATATTGTCAACTCTTGTTAAAACTCATAAGAAAACATTATGATTTGTGAACTAAATAAAAGGATAGCGGGAGTTGCAATAATGTGTATTTTCCTGTTTCATAATCAGTTTTCTTTCTTTTTTTTTAACTTGCAGGTGCATGTACATCATGTTGCACATCTGCTATTTCTTGCATATTTAAATGTATTTTTTTGAACCTTCCCTTAAAGAAGTGCGTTTTTCGAAGTCGGTTTCTTACATCATGGTTGCACATCTATAGACATAAACATCTATAAATTTTTTCTTAAATACAAAGGAACTGTTTGTTGGTTTGTGATATATGTGTCATAGTATATAAACAAATTACATAGGGCATGTTTGATTCAAAGGATTTTCAAAGGAATTTTATAGGATTCCAATCTATAGGAATTTTTCCAATAGAGTGTGTTTGATTCAAAGAAATAAATCCTACAAAATTCATTTGCATTGCCTTCCTACACTACAATCCTATAGGATTTCTAACAAGAGGTGAGACCTCTTGGAAAAAATCTTATGTGTCTATGACAACAATAACATATACCTAAACCCTATAAAATTTCTTGTGTTTTTCCTGCAGTGCAATCAAACAGCTTATCTTATCGATTCATGCATTATTTATTCCTGTAGAATTCTAAGTGTCATGTCATTCTATTCCTACACTTTTTTTATTTCCGTGTTCTACAAATCCTTTGAATCAAACATGCCCATATAGTGTTTCTAAAGTGTATATATATCCTAGGATAACTGACTAGGTTAATATAGTTTTGACAGTGACCGAGCAACAGATCTCGGAATATGCTGAGACGGGAATCAAAATTACATGTACTAGCTATGGGCTATTTTTTTTATTGTCATTTTTTCAAGTTGGTTCCTTTTGCCAGTGCATATCACTTCTTACCGGTTAGAGAAGTTTGCTGCCATAGCAAATAAATATGTATATATGTCATGAAGCAATCATGTTGAAAATCATTTTGTCTGGACTCCTCTACTAGGTTCTTTATGTTGCCTGGAATATATAGTATTTCCTTGAGAACACATCTGACCAGCCATATATTTGTTTATTTTTTCAGGTGAGGCTGGGACCCAGGATACAGCGCCAGTTTCATGTAGCCGGCCAGAAGTGCAGATCGTGTAGCGTCTTGAGAGAGTTTCAGACCGGAAGGCTATCCTATACCCTAGACCTCAATAACCACCATCGTTGCATGGTGTACTATACTCAAAGTTTTACTTACTCATCAGGACGAAGTGATACTAGACAACTTTACCTAGCAGCTCAGCAAATACAGTAATTACTCTGGGTTTTCCCTTCGTGGATTGGATGGGTGTCTAGATTATAACTTGCCCACCGATGCATAATGTAAGAAGATGACAAGGATGATATGCGAGACCAGCCTGTTCGGGTCAACAAAAACGAGCAGGGGCGCTGCGCATGCAGCTGCATCAGCCAGCGCACCTTTAAAGTTGCATAAATGTCCAGGTCGCTTGCCTGTATTTCTGTGTGTGTGTGCCGTGTGCGCCTGCCGGTGCGAGCTCCACGCAGCGCCTAGGCAGCTAGGATAGCTGGCTAGGCCTGCATGGGAGGGCATGCATGGGCGCAGAGCGGGCAGACGGGATAGGCTGGGTGGGGGCACGGGCCGGCACTGCCTGGAGATAGATATCTTATTTTATTCCGCCTGGCTGCTGGCTTGCTTGCCTAGTACTAGTACTGCAGGAGTAGGCTGGAGCGTAGCTTTGTGGGGATACCGAAGAATCTGATCGTATTCGTCGTCGCCGGTGGGCGCTGGACTGGACAGGGCGGGGTCCGGCCGGCATGCATGATTCAGGTTCGGCGCCGGCCTGGTACGTACGTGGTCAGAAGATGCCCGGCCACTGTAAAGCCGGGGGATTGTTTACCCTTTTCCTTGGAGGATCTCTGGGACTGTTTCTGCTGCTGCTGCTGCTGCTGCATTTGGCCGCTCCCGGCGAGCTACCCGGCCGGTGATGATCGCTAGGGCCATGGCTGGCCGGCCGGCCGGAGTAGCCATGATTCCTCTCCTTGCTCGTTGCTCCTGGCCAGTTCTGTAGTAGTATCATGTTGGCGTCGCGTGCACCAGTACGTGCTCGATCCTGGCATTATGACGCGTACCGATCGTGTGTTGCGAGGGAAAGCTGACCGAGTTTCAGATCCATGGTGAATTGGTGATAGGTAAGTCAACCCAGGTTTGACTCTCCGTGCGTTCTGATACAGTAGTAGTATTCAACTCTGTGGGTTCAAAGATCATGAACGGTGTTCCACGAGTGAGGCCATTAATTCATTACAGTACGTGAGATAATTTTGGATCAACAGTGGAGTGAGTACCTCACAGAATCACAGGAATAAGACCGTACGCCGCGTCAGCTTGGCAGGAGAAGCGATCCTCATCACGACCCCGGCAGGCCTCCTCGCAGAGAACTTATTGCTGTCTCCCAATCGTAGTCCAAGTGTCCAACCAGCTACGTACATCACTGTGCGCGCCGACACAGAGAAAACGCGAGAACGGAAAAACACGAAGTTATTGATGCTACAGGCGAGGCACAGAGCCGCACAGGTCAAGGACCTCCCCGAAATGCAGAACGGGCCTATCGTCTAGTATCTACCTCTGGTCCTACGGGCATTGCGTACATGCACGTGCCAAACAGTCAAAGTGCCGAGCTAGCCGCAAGTACACTCCTGTTGATTAATTACGGCTATGTCCGTACTGCGCGCGGCTAGAACTGGATAAAGAGGCGATTTTTTTTAAATAATACATCTTTTTTAATATTTTTCGGATCTTATTACACGTTTTCTGAATTTTACAAAAGTAATACTTTGTCGGTCTAGAGGAGGCCGATTGGACCAGTCAGCCTAGACTAGAGCAAGCCGACTAAGCGTCGACGCGCGGGCCGCTGGGGCCGCGTCGGCCAATCGCCTGGGGCAGGCCGACTGTCCAATCGGCCTGGACTGGCTCAAGCATGCAGGGCAAGTATGGATTGATTGCATGCAGAGCCTATAAAACATGCGTGGCTAAGGATTTTTTTGCATCTAACATCGGTGCATGCATGTGGAGTATTTTTTGCATTTGCATGCAAATGTTGGTCAGTTGGTTTGCCCAGGCCGACTAGGCAGTCGGTCTGCCCCAGACCGACTGGCCAACACGGGCCTCATCTATCTTACGCGTCGACGCTTAGTCGGTTTGCTCCAAACCGACTGGCCCAATCGGTCTCCTCTAGGTCGACAAAGTATTATTTTTGTAAAACGTGTAATAGATCTAGAAAATATTTTAAAAAATGTATTATCAAAAAAAAATTCACAGATAAAGAGTGCGGTGCGTTTTCTCAAAAAAAAAAAAAGGTACGAAGCGTTTGGTAAACTACATACCCATCAAAAAGGGGCCGTTTGGTTGCTCGCATGAGGCACGCCGGAGGCAGGTCCAACGACAACGTTCAACATGGCTATTTCCGTGAAGTCATGTCCGCGAGCCGCAAAAGGAGGCAATGGCCTGCGCGCGGCATCCGGTAACGCGCACGCGGAAAATTAAAAAAATTCAGCATGTTTCACGTTAAGAGTACTGGAGATAGAGATGCATATCTACCCGCCGCTTCCTCCTACTCCGTCATCGGACCGTCGGCCAAGAGAGTCGTCGCGCATCTTCCTTCCTCTTTCATCTACGTATTTCCTCGAACGCATGCCATGGTGTAAGGGTGTTTCACCCTTAACCATTATTTTGGTTAATGATGACACCATGAGCTAAAGTGTTGACTAAGGTTAGCTAACTACTAGTGCTTACACATGTTTTAGATGATAGAAAGTGGTGAGAGACACCCCTTCCCGGCCCCATTCGATATTCTAAAAGAAGATGTGTTGTTTTGGTTATATTTCTCTATTTATGTTTGGGTCAAATAGAAAACGTCGCACTATCAAGGGGGTGATACTGGGGATGTTTCCATATTTTATACACATCCTACCACCAGATAGCTATCACACAAAAAGTGAGAAGAGCAAAGTCCTTGGGTGAAAATTCCATGGTCTCTGTGTTGCCCCAAGAGAAACTCTAGGTCCGTGTTCCTTTTCTTGGCCACTACATTCGTCTTGAGGATGTCGTTTGTAACATCCCAAAAATATTAAACAATGATTATCAAATTCCAATCACTCAAATTTAGGGTTAACAATTTTTTTTTGTTAATCAACATCATATGAATACATGTGTGTATGTGATAATTTATAAATGCATGAATGGATTTGTGTGATTGTTCTAAATAGCAAGGAATGGTTTAAAGATGAAAACAACATCATCTAAAACATTTCCAAGCAGAAACAATTTAAGAGAAAATCCAAAAACAAACAAAACAAGCAAATGGTCATTTTTGCCAATCTTGCTCACTCGGCCATTTTGAGTGTTTCTAGTCCAAGATTTCAAACAAAAATAATTCCATTTCTTTTTACCCCTTGCTAGACCAAGTAAAAGTGAACCCAATCCCACCTTTCAAACTTACAGAAATATTTGGCAACTTGATTCAAATAATAATTCAAAATTGAATCTTTAACATATGTGAAGATCACCCATTTTCAAAAACCAACCAAACCAGTGCACCTTGACCTTTCCAACTAACCAGAGACTACCTAGTATGTAACTAGTGCACCCACCAAGTTTGAACAAAAATTCAAATTCAAATCTCTTTCGGCCATTTCATCAAACACCTTGCAAACACAAAACAAACAAACAACAAACACTATTGTGAGTAGTGATTTGGCCAACCTTATTCCCTCTCTAGCTCATAGCAAGCTATTAGTAGATCATCTAGCTTAGTTAACCAACCCTAGCACCACTGTGAGCTTTCCATTGCCATCAATGGTGAGCATGTCGAGCCTCACCTTTCCACCCCATGGTCGACAACAAGCTAGGAGCAGCACCAAGCCTAGCCACCTTGTCTGGGACATTGACCACCATCCACCGCCACCCTCGTCCAACGCCAACACCCTGCCAGCCACTGGACCACTTTACGACCGACGCGCCCTACGCCTTTGTGCCATGCCGAGAGTGCGCCAGAGCGCTGCACTCGATACGCGTCCACAGACCGCGCGTCGCCCTTGCCGCTTGCAAGCATGATCACCACCACCCCAGGAGACCGCCAGACAACCCCGTTCGCCGTCGCGCGACCCGTAGCCGCGGTGCGCCATTAAAATGCCCGTCGGACCCGCCCAGAGCACCGTAGCGTTCCGACCGTCTCGCACCGCCCCACGCCTCGAGACCACGCCGTTGAGCTTTGCCAGGGAGCACAGCACCACCCCTACCATCGCTCATGCTGTTAGCCCACTATGACGATGACCACGCCGAGCTCCACCCGCGCCCTTCGGTCCCCTCTTGGAACTATAAATAGAGGCCACTCCCGTTCGATTTATTCACACCAATACACTCCCCTCTCGCTCAGAACCACCCCCACTCATTCACAGAGCAAGGCGAGCAGCAAGTCGCCAGAATTTGGCCGGAGTCTGCCGTGGAGAAGAAAGAAAGAAGCCAGCGATTGAAGTCGCCCCGTGAGAAGCCGCCGATACCAGGAGGTTCGCCGTTGTCGACTTCGTCGTTCGCCCCCGTCCTGACCCTCGCATGAGCCCCGGTGAGCCCCCGTAGACCCCCACTGGCCGCGCTAGGGTTCTGTCTCGCCGGAGTTGCTCGACGGAGACGATAGGTCACATGTGTTCGATTAGAGGTTGATCGTGCGGTCTAGATCACCCCGTACCGCTTCGCACCCCCCTGTCTCACTGACTGGTGGGGACAGCCACTTAAACTCAACCGCGCAAGCTGTGCACCGTGGGCCGGCCCATTTACATTCCCGCATGACCCAGTAGTTTGAATTTAGGTTTACTCTTTTAGTTTCAAACTTAGTTCTGTACCTAGATTCAAAAATCAACTAGGTCGACTCACTAAACCAAATTGCATGAAACCAAATTTGTTAGAAAGGTACTGGAATTCTTAATCCAAGCCTGTTTGATTCAAGTCATTTGGAATTGTAGATCACCTATAGTAAAAATAACAAGGCAGAAGCTTTTCTGCATTCAAACATTTTTCAAAATTCAACCAAAAAAGCTTTTGAGTTGATTTCAACTCTCAAAAATCACATTTAACTATACCCTTCTGAATATATAAAAATAGCTAGGTTTACTTGCAGAAATAATGAACAAGTAATAAAAGAATGCCCCATAGGCATTTCTAGTCACTTTATTTAATTAAAATAAAAAGGTTAAACCTTATTAAATTGTGACACCACTTCAAATCACATTGCCATGTACTGAAATATGTGGTGATGGCATGTGTCAACCGGATCCCATGTTCTAGTTGGATAATATTAAATTTTAAAGTAGTTTTTCAATGAGTAGAAATTACTTTCCCAAAATAAAATAAATAAGACAAGTGCTTTGAGGATTGTAATGTTTGTGATGATGCTAGATCATCTAGTGAAAACCTTGGTGTGAGAAATAAAAGTAGTTAAGTATTGTATAGTGATTGTGTACCTCGTATTTATTTATAGACGCTAATACCGACCAAGGATACGATAAGGAAGGAGAATACTACGAGTTAGAAGCCGAGGAGAACTTCAACCACTGCTCTACTCAAGGCAAGCTAACACTTGCAACTTAGCAAGCAAATCCTTGCAAGCTTATACTAATATCTTAGCAAGCTAAACTAAACCATGCAAGTTTTACTTGCAAGCTTACACCACCGGATCCCCAATCCTAGTTTTATTTGCAAGCTTAGTTATTTTATTTCCTTATCAAAACTTTCTATTGGATTTTACTTGGTGACTTTTAGATTTTAGAAAGATACCTAAAGGTAGTATAAAGAGCATAAAACTTGGCCTAAGTTAGATAATCTTGATGTCATCGTGAGGCATGATATTGAACTTAGATAAGATACACTTGTTTACCACCCCTCATTAGTGTTTACCCCCACCTTAGTTGCTAGTGATAAGCATAAAACTTGATCACTTTAGATGGGAATACTTGGTGAAAATGGTTATGAAAACCTTAGAATGATGATTCATTCTACTGAAATGTTTTGACATGTGTTTTTGAACACCAGATGATTTTGATGATGAAAATGTTAAGGCATGAGCCTTAGCCCTTTATAAAACTGATGGTTGTCTGGATGCGATACCATTCCAATTTTACCGTACAACCACAATACCCGAAAATTGGGTTGGGCTTGACTGGAAATTTATATACCTTAGTATGGGTTCCCTTGTGGCCAAGGTTTGAGCTGAGGTGTAACACCCTCAGAATCGGACCTATGCAAGTTTGAGCAAAATTCGCCAAAACCCGCATAGAAACGATTCAAAGGTGCCCACCAGGCACTTTCGTGCGGGTGGAAAACGAAGTAATAACATTACACAACAGTCCTCGATGGGACCCACAGAACAGATATATATAACAGCGACTCGATGAGTCAAGAATACAGATATAATATACAAAGATCCAAATCACCTTGAAAACGATATAGCGTCCAGCTACGGACAAGATGCAAATGGGGCTAAGAGCCCTGAAGAATAACCAATGGCGTCCATAACCCTGCCCAGGCCAAGCCGGAAGGGTAACCCTGCTAACGGCGTCGATCTCAAACCTGCTTAACAAAGGGGTGCCGACAAAGGGCAAAGCAGAAAACAAAGAAGGAGCGTCGATCGAGGCGATTACAGCGAGGCTAAATTGGTCCTCGCCTACATAGGTATGGTGGTGAAGCGGCGTACGCATTAAACAACCTATAGAGACTCGATACAACTGGCGGATATCGAGGGGTAAGAAAGACCTATTCGGATCCAACTGAAGCTAACACCAAACAAACCCATCTGGCGTTTCCCTCGAGACCTATCGAGGAAGTCAACCGAGGAACTCACGGTTGGCGCTTTTATTTAATTAGTGATAGTTGCGGTACTTTACTAGTCAGGTTTAGATAATCGCCCCGATAAAATAAACGATGGGCACTTTTAGTTAACCATTCCGTGATAGTTGCGCAATTACTAATCGTGCAGATAGCATGAGATAAACCCAAAACCCAGCGCTTGTTGGTACTTTTATTCAGCCATTTCGTTGTAGTTGCAATACTTACTAGTCAGTACAATTGTCGCAATGGCGACAACCAACAAGCAATTGTGGGCGATTAATTAGCCATTCCGTTATAGTGAAGCTGATTACTAGTCATTATAAGTCAAATTAATAGCGATAAACTTTAGTTATGCTTGTCTATGATCGAGATATCGTGCTCCAAGTCGTCCATATCCGCGGACACGGCTTTGAAAGTTTTACCGGCGGTGCACCAATAGCAACACACGCTCGATCAACCTCGGAAAAACCAAATCAAAACCCGAGGCTTTCACGTGAACAATCACAGGATTCAGAAATATTTCGGGGCCACCCTTTGAGTAGAACCCGCAACGAAGTAAGCTAGCCGAGACGGCCTCAAGGTTAGCGCCAATGGTAAGCGATCGGGAACCCGAAGTGTGGCTGGGCTTGTCGATGCAGCGTAATCACTCCGCCTTCCTAAGCGATGGTGTGCTCCTCGCTGTCGTAAATAAAGCGATAAAGCATGGCATAAGTACAGGATCGTAAATAAAACCTCAAACTAGTTTGTGGCCCCATGAAATAAGAATGAATCAAGCTCGCTCGGGGGTCCCATATACCTCCCGGATGTGGATAGCGCGCAAAAATCAAGGAACAGGTATCAAGTACTCGGGGTCTTACGGGACACAAGTGGGCGTTCGGAAACCAAATATTATCTATCACCCACCGATGCCTCTGCTTATTTCAATTTTAGTTGTTAAACAGAAATTAAAGTGACGATAAGTAAAACTAGAATCATCTCCAACAACAACATGCGGCAATACATCAGCAACTGTGGCATATGACGACTCACATCCACACTTGAGCAAGCAACTACGACACGCAAGTCCAACTATCTACCAAACAACAGGTAATAGGGTGTGTCCAAGGCAATATAAGGCTGCAGGGGATATCACAGGTACGGAAACCAAAGCATCGCAACACAGATAGCAATAGATCAACAGGAGGGAATAAAGACTATAAAAGTAAGATAGGTAGAAAGGGGGAGATGCTACTTTGAAAACATTGTCGAAGGTTCAACCGAAGATCGGGGCGGAGCTCACATCAACTCAACGGCCTTATCCGCGAAGAAGCAAAACACTAGAATAAACACCGGATGCAATATTTAATACACGGCGGAAGATCGGCATGATGCAGGTATGATGTATGGCATGGCAAGGTGCGATGCAATTAGGTCAGATTAGGCGGAACCGGGGTCCCGACATTTAATTAGTTGGTTCATGTTATTTAGCTACCCCGCAATTTAAATGTTGCATTATCAAGACAAAAGATAGAACCGGTTCGCTACGCAAGTTTAAATGAGGCCAATATAAGGCTAGATTTGCCCGCATATGGGCCCCATGTTTAATTGTTAGGTGAATCGGCATAAGGCCCCCAAACCAATGAGATGCATGCGAGATGACAATTTAATATGCGACAAGTTGATATGTTATAAAATAGGGTTTGCGGGAAGGGGTTCACACATTAGGGGTCTCGACGGTCTTGGGGTTCCGGGGTTCGCGATTTCTTGTCGACGGTCTCGTGGGGGCCATCTTAATTGCTGATGTCGAGCTCGGGTGCCGTTGATGATCTTGGGGATTCAGCGGAACGGTCTTCGGGGTACTTGGCGTTCTATGAAGCAGAGCTCCGGACCTTCTGCTCCGGGGGGAAGTTCTCGGCGTACCCGATGAAGACCTTGGCGAGGTGATCTTGGCGTGTCGAGGGTTCGGTCTCCGGTTGCGGTGCCGTGAAGGAGTTTATGGCGTTCCATGTCCAGGGTTCGTGTGGCGATCTTGATTCGGGGCTCCGATGAAGATCTTGGCGAGGGGTTCGGGTTCGGCGCCGGATCGATCTTGATTCTGACCATCTGCGATGATGAAGATCTTGTCAACCCGAGGGTTCGGTGTAGATGATCTTGGCGCCGCACCGTGTTGGGTTCTTGACGTACCATGACGAAGCACTTGTCCGACCGAATTTTTTGTGGGGCGTGGTACTTGCATCACTTGGTGTTCCTCACTCGCACGAGCACGATTGGAGACGAGGCGGAACCGGCGGTGCAGGCTCGGGCGGACTCGGCGGACTCGGCGAGGTCGAGGCTGTGAGGCTCGCGGCTCGGAGTCTTGAACTGTGGCGGGCCTGCAGGTCGGAGGTGGCAGGAGGCTCGCGAGGGGCGCTGACAGCCGGGCACAGGCTGCCCAGCGGATAGGCGCCAGGGGAAGCGGAGGAGCCAGGCGGTGGCTTTCTTGGGGCGGCAGCGGCCAGGCGGAGTGGCGGCGATGGCCGGCGGCGCGGTCAGGCCAGCAGGCTTGGCGGCGTGGGCGGGCTCCTGCAGCGGTTGAGGCAGCGGAGAGGCGACTTGTGGCGGTCGCAGATCGCGTGAGGGCAGGAGGGTGTGGGCGGCGAAGCGTGGGCGGACGGTGACGGCGAGTAGGGAACCGAGAGGCGGCTGGCGCTGGTGAGGTGAGGCAGCCATGGCGGGCTGCGGTGGCCTGAGAGAGGAGGAGGCGTGGGCGCGGAGGAGGCGGATCTGGCGAGAGAGAGGCGGTGAGAGGCGCGGCAGCGAAGGAGAGCCTGGCGGCGAGCCAGCAGTGGAAGGAGGAGGCGGAGGCGGCGGGAAGATGAACAGGGTGAGAGGAGGTGCCGACGGGCCAGGTGGGGGCCAAGGGGTCGGAGAGGTGGGTCCCAGGCGGGTGGCGGCAGTGGGATCCGGTCTGGCGTGGAAGCAGCGTGTCGTGTGTGGCCAAGGGTGGGTGGGTTTGAGAGGATGTGAGGGAGAGGTTGGGCCATGTGGCATCTTTGTGGTTGGGTGAGGGTAGAGGGTGGCTGAGGTGGCGTGTCTGGATTGGTGGGAGTGAGGTGGAGGTAGGTTGGGTAGGAGTTTGGGCGGGTTGAGGATTAGATGGGGCTGCAGGTTGGACCGATTTAAATCTGGGGCGGTCGTTCGGGCTAAATCGGCCCGTTCGACTGCCCCTAACAAATTAAACAAAACTTTTATTTAGTTTAATTGGGCCGTTTGCAACCCGATAGCAACAAAACAAAATTATTCCGGAGACCCGGTGTTTGACATTTGAATAGAGATGGGGCGTTTGGAAAACAAAACGGGGTTTTCGAAAATAGTTTTGGCAAACAATGCATGATGATGATGATGCAATGCACAAATTTGACGCGATTTTCTAGTAGTGGTTTTGCGGGATGCCACAATTCGACACCACTGACAATGGATCTCGCCCTCGAGATCCGCCTCATGGTACCGGATAAAGGCCGTCGGTCTGATCCTTCGTGCTTCGTGTAGATCCTCGCGACACCGCTAACGAGGGTTCCTTCTTCATCTGGGAGATCGGCGACACCACCAACAAAGGGTCGTTGCTACTGATCGTCGAGAGAGCACTCCGGGGAACAAGGGACGAAGTTGGAGGTAAGGCCACCTCTAACTTCCATGGATAGAGTAAGACTGCTGGATCCCCTGCTTCGTCGTACAAGAGCGAATGATAAGAGCAGTGGTAGGTTAGCTACTCCATCCCACACTCATAACATTACTCTGCACACGAATAAGCGGATTAAGCATCCAACTCTCGGAATTAGACTGAAGATCTCGACAAGCGAGGTTCGGAAACAAGGGAATGTTGCCAGCAGAAATCGTATGAAAGACACAATGATTAGGTTCCGCGATGGTTCCATTGGCATGAACAACACATGCTCAAGGTATACTCCAACTTCACCAAAGCTCTTCCTTCTCATATGTTTTTCAACGACACTGACATCCAGCAAGGAACACAGATGGATAAAGATCTCAAGAGCAAAAGATCGGATGAAGGGCACAACAGACGAGTCGCAGATTGATGATCGTAGCACCTCCGTTACAAAAGGGAGAATTCGAAACCCTGAAGGTACGACGGAAACCCCACCACGAGAATTCCTGGACTCGAAGAGAGAGAAGAGAGCGGATTCAAAACACGTCGAGGTAAGAGGGGAATAGCAGAGGGGTAAGGAGTAAAATCAGACCTAATCAGAACTATCCAAACGATTTTCAAGAATAGTTTGACACTCTACTTCGACCGTTAGCTAGGTTATCCTACAGGCTGGACTTGTGGGGTATCGCAACTGCTGAGCTCTGATACCACTCTGTAATACCCTCAGAATCGGACCTATGCAAGTTTGAGCAAAATTCCAAACCCGCAGAAACGATTCAAATGTGCTCACTAGGCACTTTCGCGGGTGGAAAACGAAGTAATAACATTACACAACAGTCCTCGATGGGACCCATGAGCAGATATATATAACGACTCGATGAGTCAAGAATCAGATATAATATACAAAGATCCAAATCACCTTGAAAAGCGATATAGCGTCCAGCACGGACAAGATGCAAATGGGGCTAAGAGCCACAAGAATAACCAATGGCGTCCATAACCCTGCCTGGCCAAGGAAGGGTAACCACGCTAACGGCGTCGATCTCAAACCTGCTTAACAAAGGGTGCCGACAAAGGGCAAAGCAGAAAACAAAGAAGGAGTCGATCGAGGCCAAGACACGGCGAGGCTAGAATTGGGTCCTCGCCTACATAGGTATGGTGGGCTGAAGCGGCAGCGCAAAGACGCATAAACAACCTATAGAGACTCGATACAATGGCGGATATCGAGGGGTAAGAAAGACCTATTCGGATCCAACCTGAAGCTAACACCAAACAAACCCATCCTGGCGTTTCCCCCTCGAGACCTATCGAGGAAGTCAACCGAGGAACTCACACAGTTGGCAGTTTTATTTAATTAGTGATAGTTGCGGTACTTTACTAGTCAGGTTTAGATAATCGTCCTGATAAAATAAACAGTGGCACTTTTAGTTAACCATTCCGTGATAGTTGCAGCAATTACTAATCAGGTACAGATAGCATGAGATAAACCCAAAACCCAGCAGTTGTTGGTACTTTTATTCAGCCATTTCGTTGTAGTTGCAATACTTACTAGTCAGGTACAATTGTCGCAAGCGACAACCAACAAGCAATTGTGGGCAGTATTAATTAGCCATTCCGTTATAGTGAAGCTGATTACTAGTCATTATAAGTCAAATTAATAGCAGTAAACTTTAGTTATGCTTGTCTATGATCGAGATACTGTGCTCCAAGTCGTCCATATCCGCGGACACGGCTTTCAGAAAGTTTTAACCCGCCGGGTGCACCAATAGCAACACACGCTCGATCAACCTCGGAAAACCAAATCAAAACCCAACGAGGCTTTCACGGTGAACAATCACAGATTCAGAAATATTTCAGGGGCCACCTTTGAGTAGAACCCATAGAAGTAAGCTAGCCGAGAGCCTCAAGGTTAGCGCCAATGGTCAGAAGCGGGAACCGAAAGTGTGGCTGGGCTTGTCGATACCGCGTAATCACTCCGCCTTCCTAACAAAGACAGGTGCTCCTCGACAATCGTAATAAAGCGATAAAGCATGGCATAAGTACAGGATCGTAAATAAAACCTCAAACTAGTTTGTGGCCCCATGAAATAAGAATGAATCAAGCTCGCTGGGGGTCCCATATACCTCCGGATGTGGATAGCGCAAAAATCAAGGAACAGTATCAAGTACTCGGGGTCTTACGGACACAAGTGGGTTCGAAACCAAATATTATCTATCACCCACCGATGCCTCTGCTTATTTCAATTTTAGTTGTTAAACAGAAATTAAAGTGACGATAAGTAAAACTAGAATCATCTCCAACAACAACATGCGGCAATACATCAGCAACTGTGGCATATGACGACTCACATCCACACTTGAGCAAGCAACTACGACACGCAAGTCCAACTATCTACCAAACAACAGGTAATAGGGTGTGTCCAAGGCAATATAAGGCTGCAGGGGATATCACAGGTACGGAAACCAAAGCATCGCAACACAGATAGCAATAGATCAACAGGAGGGAATAAAGACTATAAAAGTAAGATAGGTAGAAAGGGGGAGATGCTCGCCTGAAAACATTGTCGAAGGGTTCAACCGAAGATCGGGGCGGAGCTCACATCAACTCAACGGCCTTATCCGCGAAGAAGCAAAACACTAGAATAAACACCGGATGCAATATTTAATACACGGCGGAAGATCGGCATGATGCAGGTATGATGTATGGCATGGCAAGGTGCGATGCAATTAGGTCAGATTAGGCGGAACCGGGGTCCCGACATTTAATTAGTTGGTTCATGTTATTTAGCTACCCCGCAATTTAAATGTTGCATTATCAAGACAAAAGATAGAACCGGTTCGCTACGCAAGTTTAAATGAGGCCAATATAAGGCTAGATTTGCCCGCATATGGGCCCCATGTTTAATTGTTAGGTGAATCGGCATAAGGCCCCCAAACCAATGAGATGCATGCGAGATGACAATTTAATATGCGACAAGTTGATATGTTATAAAATAGGGTTTGCGGGAAGGGGTTCACACATTAGGGGTCTCGACGGTCTTGGGGTTCCGGGGTTCGCGATTTCTTGTCGACGGTCTCGTGGGGGCCATCTTAATTGCTGATGTCGAGCTCGGGTGCCGTTGATGATCTTGGGGATTCAGCGGAACGGTCTTCGGGGTACTTGGCGTTCTATGAAGCAGAGCTCCGGACCTTCTGCTCCGGGGGGAAGTTCTCGGCGTACCCGATGAAGACCTTGGCGAGTGATCTTGGCGTGTCGAGGGTTCGGTCTCCGGTGCCGTGAAGGAGTTTATGGCGTTCCATGTCCGGGTTCGTGTGGCGATCTTGATTCGGGGCCCGATGAAGATCTTGGCGAGGGTTCGGGTTCGGCCGGATCGATCTTGATTCTGACCATCGACGATGATGAAGATCTTGTCAACCCGAGGGGTTCGTAGATGATCTTGGCGCGCACCGTGTTCGGGTTCTTGACGTACCATGACGGGCACTTGTCCGACCGAATTTTTTGTGGGAGGCGTGGTACTTGCATCACTTGGTGTTCCTCACCGCACACGAGCACGATTGGAGGCATGAACCCGGCGGTGCAGGCAGGCTCGGGCGGACTCGGCGAGACGGGCTCGGCGAGGTCGACGCTGAAGGCGGGCTACGGCGGGCTGGAGCGGGTAGTCGGCAGCGAGGCAGGCCTGGAGGCGAGGTGGCCGGGAGGCTCGCGACGCTGGGGCCTGGGGCGGCACGCTGGAAGGAGGCGCCTGGGCGAGGCGGCGAGGCGAGCTGCCGGGCGAGATAGCGGCGAGGACAAGCGAGCGGCGACGGGAGCGGGAGAGGGCGGCGGCGCTTGGGCGACGGGCGGGCGGTGGCGGCGTGCCTGGAGCGCGGGGCGGAGGCGCGGTCCGGGCGCGTAGGGCTTGGCGGCGTGAGGGCTCGCCGGCGGTTGAGGCGGCGGAGAGGCGACTGACGCGGGCGGTCGCAGACAGCGGGGAGGTGGGCGACGGCGGCTACCGGAAGGGACGAGGAGGCGGCGCGAGCGTGGCGGTGACGGCGGGTAGGGAACCGAGGGAGGCGCGGTGAGGTGAGAGGCGGAGCGGCGCATGGCGGGAGCTGCGTGCGAGAGGGGGGGGAGGAGGCCGCGTGGGCGCAGGAGGAGGCGGCGGATGCGGCAGCGAGAGAGGGAGCGGCGGTGAGGGGCGCGGCGCAGGCGAGCGAGAGGGCGGAGCCGGCTGGGGAAGGAGGGGCCTGGCCAGGCAGGCGAAGTGGAAGGAGAGGAGGAGGCCAGGCGCGGGGAAGATGAACAGGGGTGAGAGGGAGGGTGCCGACGCGGGCCAGGTGGGGCCAAGGCGGGGTCGGAGAGGTGGGTCCCAGGGCGCGGGTGGCAGGGGCAGGTGGGATCCGGTGCGGCGTGGAAGCAGCGTATGCGTGTGTGGCCAAGGGGTGGGTGGGGCTGAGAGGATGTGAGGGAGAGGTTGGGCCATGTGGCATGCTGTGGTTGGGTGAGGGTAGAGGGGTCGCTGAGGTGGCGTGTCTGGATTGGTGGGAGTGAGGTGGAGGGTAGGTTGGGTAGGAGTTTGGGTGGGTTTAGGATTAGATGGGGCTGCAGGTTGGACCGATTTAAATGCAGGCGGTCGTTGGGCTAAATCGCCCGTCGATCGCCTAACAAATTAAACAAAACTTTTATTTAGTTTAATTGGGCCGTTTGCAACCCGATAGCAACAAAACAAAATTATTCCGGAGACCCGGTGTTTGACATTTGAATAGAGATGGGGCGTTTGGAAAACAAAACGGGGTTTTCGAAAATAGTTTTGGCAAACAATGCATGATGATGATGATGCAATGCACAAATTTGACGCGATTTTCTAGTAGTGGTTTTGCGGGATGCCACATGAGGCTACCTTGTGAAGATTGTCCACCTGTGTAGTTCCCAAGATGACAGTTGGTCATGGTTGGGAGGCCAAACTCACAGGAGATATGCCTATACTAGGGCGTGTAATTGAAAGGTTAGGATTGATTATCCGCATACTGAGTATGGTGAATTCAGGATTGTTCCTGACGAATGTATCGAATGTTGTGGTGAAAGTGTACCACCTCTGCAGAGTGTCAAACTATTCGAATAGCCGCGTCCACGGTTATGGACAGTTGGAGTGGCCATACTATTCCGTCGCCAGATGTTTTCAAAATGACTTATGAAATGATTCATGACTTTGACTTGACCACAACAGGGTTGTGATATGAAATTCAAGTTTCCACTTAGGTGTTATAAAACTTTCAACTAGCTTTCTTTTCTTCTGAACTCAGTAGAGATAAATCTGGCTTTTGGCAAAACAACCTAGAGCCTAGTACTTCCTACTCAAAACCACTTCACTTGTTAGTATTAGTTTGTGAGTACTTAAAGAGTACTCATGGTTTTGTCCCTGGCTATTCCCGTGGCCAGACTATGAAGAGGACTATTAGGAGGACGGACAACAGGAAGGTTATGACAACTAGGATCATGTCCCATCGTCAACATTGCCTGTGACCATGAAGATGGAGTCTCGCCTACGCTATCGTTATTATTACGCTATTCCGCTGCTTGATTTGTATTAAGACTGGATCATGAGATCCTTTATTTGTTGTAAGACCTTATGTAAGGTTTGTAATGGATGATGTACTGTGATATCCAATTTGTTATGTCTCACAAAAATGGTAATCCTGGGATTGCGATGTATGGCATAACAGGCATCTGGGATTAAAAATCCGGGTGTTGACAAGTTGGTATTAGAGCCATCCTAACCATAGGAGACCCTAGGTTATAATGGACGTTGGAATCAAAAAAACTTAGTTTCAAAATCAAGGAAGTGAGTATTTATGAAAACTTATTCTCATTCTTATCACTTAGAATCTTTCATAAAAATTCATGTTCCTCAAAAATTCTTGCAAACTTACATAAAATTTGACACACTTGATCACTCTACTAACTCACTCATCCTATATTATTATAGATGGACGTGAAGTATAGCAAGTTTTATCAATTGGGAAATGGAGGAGACCTCATCTTTGAGCGTGACTTGGACCAGCTGTCGGAAATGCTGGAGCGTCCGCACCCCGAGTCCTTCGAAGCTCAACTCAATGATCAGGAAGGAGAGGAGTTGCAATGGATGATTGTTGCAAGTCTCCGCGGAAAGATCGAAGCCCCCACCTCAGAGGGAATTGAGTTCACCATCAGAGAGAACAACTGGCTCGATGGACTTGCCAGGGCCATGCAGTAAGCTCTTGCCCGTCTGTGTGGGCAGAGTATCAATCAGATCAAGGGTACCCGTTTTGAGTTCTATCCAAAGCGTGATGTTATGGATGACATTTTTAGTACTATATGTGGATGACATATTGATTATTGGAAATGACATTGGTATGCTTAACGATGTGAAGAGTTATTTGAATAAATGTTTTTCAATGAAAGACCTAGGAGAAGCTGCTTATATATTAGGCATAAAAATCTATAGAGATAGACAAAGACGCCTAATAGCTTTAAGCCAAAGTACATATCTAGACAAAGTTCTGAAAAGGTTCAGAATGGATAAAGCAAATAAAGGTTCATTGCCCATGTTGTCAGGTAAGATATTGAGCAAGGCTCAATATCTAGCTACGGTAAAAGATAGAGATACTATGGGCAAAGTGCCATATTCCTCGGCCATAGGTTCTATCATGTATGCCATGCTATGTACTAGACCGGATGTGTCCAATGCTCTTAGTTTGACGAGCAGATACCAAAGTGATCAAGGAGTGGAACACTGGACAGCCGTAAAGAATATCCTAAAGTATTTAAATAGGACTAAATAAATGTTCTTGGTCTATGGAGGTGATGAGCAGCTCGTCGTAAAAGATTACGTCGACGCTAGTTTCGACACCGACCCGGATGATTCTAAATCTCAGACAGGATACGTTTATATTTTGAATGGTGGAGCTGTGAGCTAGAGAAGCTGCAAGCAGAGCGTGATCGCGGGATCTACAACAGAAGCAAAATACATGGCTGCTTCAGAAGCGTCAAGTGAAGGAGTTTGGATCAGGAACTTCATCACTGAGCTTGGTGTGGTTCCAAGTACCTTGGACCCACTGGAGATATTGTGCGACAACACTGGCGCCATAGCACTGGCTAAGGAGCCAAGATATCATCCAAAGACCAAGCACATCAAACGCTGTTTTCATATAATTTGAGATGATATAGCAGATGGAGATCTGAAGATTAGCAAAGTACATACGGATCTGAATGTCGTAGATCCGTTGACTAAACCTCTTCCACGAGCAAAACATGATCAGCACCTTAATGCCATGGGTGTTATATTGTTGCCAGATGTAAACTAGATTATTGACTCTAGTGCAAGTGGGAGACTGTTGGAATTATGCCCTAGAGGCAATAATAAAGATGTTATTATTATAATTCTTGTTCATGATAAAGTTTATATTTCATGCTAGAATTGTATTAAGCGGAAACTTTGATACTTGTGTGGTTTATGAACAACACTGTGTCCCTAGTACGCCTCTACTGTCGTGGTGGTGGCACGGCAGATGCCATGGGTAGGCTAAAGTAGGGGGCCAATGGATGCTAGTGGGATCTGGGGAGGGAAGATGCAGTTGATTCTACACACAGGAAGCTAAGGCAAAGATCTTTATTTCTCCTTACTTGGGCTACAAGTGCTCCTTGAGCTGTATTCAAGAAGGAAGAACTTAACCAGCCTAACGGTACCATGAATGAGACGATCCCCTCCTCAGGGTCCAAGCCTCTCCTTATAAAGGAGAGCCTTGGGTTCCTCTAGGGCTGATGTGGCAAGCATATTCGAGGAATATGCTTGTCCCAATATAGTAGTTCGGCGCCCCCCTTTCCCTGTCGCTCCCCTAATGACGGCAAGGTTTCAGAGGGCCCCTCCTATGCGCCTCGGGCTTCTGGACTGTCACCTCCGTGACCTCCTTCTGCCTCTCTGTCGCTCTGCGCCTTTGTCCCTAGCCCTTGGCACCGCCAGATTCTCCTAGCTGCGCTAGAGTTTGACTTTAGGCTTCTCCTTCTCCGCAAGCCAGTATCATTCGCCCTTCCTCGTAGAACTCGGCTTGTCCTTCACTGCATCAAGATTACTCGGGCTAACCCGCCGACTTACGTGATATCTCGGCGGGTAATGCCTCGCCATCATTATAAGGGTCTCCTTTCATATCTCATCCGACTCTACGAGTTGGTGACTCGATCAGACTTTCGGAAATCAGAGGACATCCTTTCGTTTTCCCCGTCTTTACCCTATCCGGTTACCTCCCAACATTAGTCCCAAAGTGGTGTGGCCCCGCCGATAAACTCGGCCGGGCCAGACGATTCATGACATTCTTTCCGCATTGTTTCCGAGTTATTTCTTTCTCGTCGAGGTATCATCGTATCTTCTCGTCGCCTTGTCCCACGTGTCATCCTCATCATTATTCCTCTAGTTTTTGTTCCTCTACGATTATTCTTGACAGGCTCGATTATCTTGTGCATGTTGCTTGCCGCGACTGACGCCTGTGCCGCTTCCCTTGGGGATCGCGCCCTTCTTTGCTATCGTGTGGCCCTCGGTGCGGTTCCGCTCAATGACGTCTTGATGCATATTACACGATCTACACGGTCAACCGCCACAGCCACGATCCAACTACCTCGCTTGTGGCTCGATTATAAAGAGGGGGCGCGGCGCTGGGGAATTCACTTTCCCCTTTTAGCTCGCCCGCGCCCTTCTTCTTCCTCTCGCTTCTGTATCCGTTCGCAGCTCCGCCGCCGCGCGTTCATCTGAACCTCCGACGGTGAGGACTCCGCCGCGTCGCTCCGTCGGCCTCGTCCTTATTCGCTAGCTCGGCTGCCGCCGTGAGTTCTTTCGATGCGGTCGCCAGGCTTTCCTCTAGATCCTCTCTTTCCTTTCGTTGCTGCTGGTGTGGTTCCTTTGCCGCCCGCTTGCCGTTCTGCAGAATCAAGACGGGGCCCCGTAGTTCTAAACTTTCCTCCGCCGCTAGCTCTTCCTTCGCTGCTTTCTCCGGCGAGCCCATGTCTAGCTCCTTCAGCGGTGCCCTGGTAGAGGACGATGATGCTGGCTCTGGGACCGAGCGAGGTTCGTGGCAGTGCTCCTCCGTTACTCGCCACGAGATTGAGTGGCTTATTCGGACTCGGAGGATTCCCGCCGAGTTCTCCTGTCGTTTGCCCGGCAGCGAGTCCTCTCCGGATCTTAGGGAGGGCGAGTATGTAGTTTTCATGTCGCATTTCTCACGCGGCTTTGGTCTCCCTCTTAGCGACTTCGCTAGGGAATTTCTCGACTACTTCGGCCTTCAGCCGCATCACCTTCCTGCAAATGCCATCGCCTCTCTCTCTGCTTTTATCTCTGCCTCGGAGGGATACTTCGGCCTATGGCCGTCCATGCATGTTTGGTCGAAGTTCTTCCAGATTCGTTCTAACGTTGTCCCTGACAAGTCTCTGCACCCTTCCGAGAAACTGCTTACTCAATGTGGTGCTGCGTCCATTACACCTCGAAGGAAATCCGTCTTTCCTCGTGTTACAGGGCTAGAGTCCTGCAAGAAGTGGCACAAGTCTTTCTCCTATGTCAAGAACACGGGCACGGATGACAAGATTCGGCTCCCTGCATTCTCCATTGGTACGCCCTCCAAGGTGAATTGGACTTATAATCCGAGGAAGAGTCATGCCTTGGCCGAGGCTTTTGAGATTCGTCTTAAAGAGCTGATCCGCGCCGGGTTACGCGGCGAAGATCTGATGGCTACCTTTATCAGTAGCCGAATCTGCCCATTCCAGAAACGGACGCACAAACTCTGCTACATGAGCGGTCCTCTCGACCCCAACCGAGTCTCGACCGTGGAGCTGGACAACTATCTCATCTATAAGCGTGTCCGAGCTATCTTTAAGATGGAGATGCCCGAGGATTGGGCTTGGGGATTGAAGCCGTTCACCCGCGAGCATCCCCCTCCCGAAGTAATCTTAACTTCTAACGCTTTGTTTTCCAACTGTTTCCGTAACTATTTTTGCTAATTTTCCTCTTTCTTGTCTTACAAAGGTTCACATAACAGAAGGGTGAAGATGCCGATGTTCTGTCACTTCCGTGGCCAGCGGACCGGAATACCCCGGACGTTGGGGAGCCGGACTCGGAAGAGTTCGTCCCCAAGTCGGATCTCGCCCCGGCTCGTGCTCGTGGCAAGACCTCGACCCACGAGGAGGAAGGTGATTCGGACGAGGTCCAAGTTCTTGAGGTAGTTGCCACAATGCCCATTTCTTATGCATTTCCGGATTCTACTTTCCCAGCTAATCCGGCCGGTCAGGTTCACGACGCCGAGCCTATTGCTTCCCGGCCCCCTGTTACCTCGGGGAAACGTGGGGCTCCTGCTAGTGCCTCAGAGGCGGCCCCCAAGAAACGAATGAAGAAATCCGCTCCGAATCCTCCCAGGCGCAAGACCATGCCTGGAGTCGCATGGTAAGTTCCTTTTGCTCGTATTTCTTGTTTCTCTCTTTCTGCTTTTCATCCTGACGCCCTTCTTTCTTTCTTATTTTTGCAGTGCTCCACTTTCTGTTAAGCCCGGCGGTCCTAGCATGACTAGCCGCGTGACTCAGCAACCGTCTCCTCCGCCCGCTGAAGATACCAGATTCCCGCTCGTCTTGCATCTCCTTGACTCGAATTAGTCGCCCCCTCGTCACGACGTGCCTGAGACTCCTTTCGTTGACATTGATTCCACTCGGCCCTCCGAGATTTCCGCCGAACTAGTTGCCCCCTCTGTGGATCCGAGCGTCTCTACCGAGCCTCTTTCTACCCCCGCAGTTTCTATAGTAACTCCAGCCTCGGCCGAGGACGTCATTATCTCAGCGCCCTCTGCGACCGTGACCCCTCCAGCTCCTAAAGGTACCGTTTCCATTGCCGAGGTATCGGCTCCCGCTGATGCCTCCTCTAAAGCAAGAAAAGCTGTTGCCACCAAGGCTTCCACTTCCCAGAAAGGCCTTGTCGGCTCTTCTTAGCCGAGTATTGCCGATGTGCTGCGCAAAGGAACTGCACCCACCAAAGCCTTCGTTACTCCGGCCACCGGTACCCAGCTTGCTCTTCATCGGCACATTATCTTCTGCTGAATTTGCCGGAATAAAGATAGATTCGGATTCTGGTGATGGGGTTATTGATGGTTTTCTGAGGTGTTCCAGGGAAATACCCGGTGGAATTGACTACCTGGTTGATCCTAGTTTTGACAATGTGTCTGCGGCATCATTTTCTGCCCGAGGTATGTGGTGAAATTCACACCCTTCAAAGTATCCACTGATCTTTTGCACATGAAATCTATACAAAGCCATATTATCATCTAATGCATCCCAATTTCCTGAGACTTGCTGTACTACTAAATCCGAGTCCCCATAGCATAAGATTCGGCGTATGCCAATCTCTTTTGCTACTTTCAATCCATGGACCAAGCTTCAGATTCGCCACGTTGTTTGATGCGGCAAAATGTATTTGTAGCACATACTTCAGCTGATCTCTTTTGGGCGAGGTTAACACTATTCCTGCCCCAAAACCATTTCTTAGTTTGGAACCATCGAAATGCATCGTCCAAAAAATTGGGTCTGGTAACGGTGGCTCATACTGCACCTCGGCCCAATCTACGAAGAAGTCAGCGACCGCCTGAGATTTGATTGCATCTCTCCTATCGAATTGTGGAGCGTATGGTGACAACTCGATTGCCCATTTTGCTATTCGGCCACTTGCATCTTTATTGCTCAATATATCGGCTATGGGCGCTTCACAGATCACTTTGATGGGATTCTCTTCGAAGTAATGTTTAAGCTTCTTTGCCGACATGTACACTCCATAAGCCATCTTCTGATAATGTGGGTAATTCTGCTTTGAAGCGGATAACACCTCGCTCAATAATACACCGGCCTCTATACCGACTTATCATCTTCGAGTCGTTCTAAGACGACTACAACACTCACTACTCTGTTGGTAGCCGCTATATAGAGTAACATAGGCTCTTTTGATAATGGAGAAGCCAAAATGGGTGCTGTGACCAACATCTTTTTCAACTCATGAAATTCACTGTCTGCTTGTGGAGTCCAAATGAACTTATCTGATTTCTTCATTAGTTGATAGAGTGGTAGTGCCTTCTCTCCCAGCCGACATACAAACCGGATGAGCGAGGCTAGACATCCCGTGAACTTTTGTACATCATTTAGACACCTTGGCAACTCCATTCTTTCTACTGCCTTTATCTTTGTTGGGTTGGCCTCTATACCTCGGCTAGATACAAGAAAACCGAGTAATTTTCCTGCTGGCACGCCAAATTTGCATTTTTCCGGATTAAGCTTCATTCAGAAGCTTCTCAGGTTCGCGAAAGTCTGCCGTATATCATCCAGTAGCGTTTTGCTTTCCTTGGTTTTAATGACCACGTCATCTACATATACTTGTACATTTTTTCCTATCTGGTCGTGTAGACATTTTTGCATGCATCTCTGATACGTTGCTCCTGCGTTTCGCAGGCCGAGTGGCATTGTGCGATAGCAATAAGCCCCATACGGGGTAATAAACGCAGTCTTTATTTGATCGGCCGGATTCAACGGTATCTGGTGAAAACCAGAATATGCGTCTACAAATGACAATAACTCACAACCAGCGGTCGAATCAATGACTTGGTCTATTCTAGGTAATGGAAAAGGATCTTTTGGACACGCCTTGTTTAGGTTCGTGTAATCTATACACATTCGCCATACAATGGCTACATTCGGATCATCTTTCTTCTTTTCTACTAGCACCGGGTTTGACAACCAATCCGGATACAACACCTCCATGATGAACCCGTGATGGGGATACGCCTACTGGGGTATACTCAGCGGGACGTTTCCGACTGGCCCAAGGGCTGGCGAGTGGGCCTGCAGAACGGCGAGTGGATCAAAGCCCAGCAAGGTACCAAGCGATCGAAGTGAAGGCCCAAAGTAGTAGATAGGCCCCGGACTAGGTTAAACGACACGTCAGTAACCGAATCGGTTGAGATATGTAAACCCTAGGGAGGTGAGCCTATAAACCTCCCTATAGGGTGAGTAGAGACACGCCTCATACACCCAAGCGACTCGCTAGCCAGCCGAGCTCGCCCATTGTAAACACCTCCATAATACCATCTAGCAGAGTAGGTCTTTTCTCCGGGGCCGAACCGGTAAAACCCTGTGTCTTTGCCCTCATCTCGACCGCAGATGGCTGGCCGCCTTGCCCTCGTTTCTACTACTTTGCCGATTGCAGATCCGCCGTGACCATTCCCACGCTGGCGCCCACCGTGGGCTGGCCGGTCCGGGCCGGTGTTCTGGCGAGATCCAATCTGCCCATCAACGACGGTCGCCACCGCCGTATGATAGCGATCGGCGAGATGCTCCAGATCTTGCCGAGCAGCTACGCCCGGCGCGACCCGTCACGCATAGCGTGATCCTGCCAATCGGCACGATCAGCCTCTTCGTCGGCCTCACCGACGTCATCGTCTCGGAGGACTCGGCTCGCATCCGCGAGTCGCCACCACGCGATCGGCTCTCCGAGAGCCAGGTTCGCACGATCCACCGCCTCGCCTACGAGTACAACTCGGCCCACAGCAACGTGGCCGGGAACTCAGCCGCGAAGATGCGGCTCACCGATGACGCCGACTGGCGACCCGCCACTCGCCGGATCCATCACCGCTGCCTCATCCGCGGGCTCCATCGCCAGGTCTCCAACGCGGAGACTTGAGGACCCTCCATCCTCGCGATCTTGGTCGACTCCGGTCGGAGAACTCCGACCGCGATGGTGCCAACCGCCACACCGCGTCTTACATGGCCACCGCACCGATCCACCGGAGGATCCTTTCTCCACCCCAATCCTCCTAACGCCACGGCAACGGAGGTCGAGGAACTCCTTGAAACCGGAGGCGATACGCAAAGAGCAGGCGGCGCGAAAAATTTCGCCTCGAACAGTGACGGCAGAGTCGCCACGCTACCACCAGCCGGATCAGGTCACGCTTGAACCCCAACGTTCAAGGGCGTGCTCGAACCGACGACGAAAAACGACCCGCCCGATAGCCGAGCGCGATCTGCGAGAACGCGCCACCGAGGAAGCGCCGCCCCGCCAGATCAACGGCGATGGGTGCCCCACCACCACCCAACCGCACCCTCCTGAGGACCAACCGCGATAGTTGTCTCCTCACGGGAGCGAGACAAACGGCCTCCCACCGTTTCTCCACCCCAATGGACAACCTCGTGGCGGCAGCGAAAGCCGATAGCATCACGGCCACCGCGACGGCGCCCTACATCCGAGATGTCAAGGCCCTGCCGCGAAGGCCGTGGAGCAGCAAAAGCGGGCGCCGACCGAAGCGAGTATACTGCGTCTCGGGAAGCGAGGCGGCCTCAGCGGCCGCCGGCGGCAAACACCCTCAATTGCCCGCCACCAGAGCCACTGCAGCTCCAACACCGACCCGCGAACGCGGCACTCTCCACCAACGATCCCAGGCCGGCGACCAACTTCGTCGCCGCTAACGGACAACCCATCGACGCCCGCACTCACATCATCAACAACCAAAACTGGCGCGCACGCCAGCCCGACGACTTGCGGCACACCCTAACTAATCGCCGCGATGGCGAGCCCATGGGGTCGCTCAGTCGACTTGGGCCTAAGTGCTTCGGACCAATGATCCGAGGCGAGAAGTACCCGCCAAACTTCAAGGCGCCAAAGGAGATAGAAAAATACGACTCCTCGTACGACCCCGCAGTCTGGCTTGACACATACCTCATGGCAATGGGGATCGCGGGTCACACTGACCTACTCGCCGCCCGTTACCTAATCGATGATGGAGGGACGCAGGCGATGGATCAACACGCCCCCGTGATGACGACTCGGAGGAAATGCGACGCCTTCGTCAGCACTTCGAGTGCTCCACACCCGCCACCACCATCGAGGACACGAACGATCGTCCGGGACCCGCGAGTCGACCCGCAATCGGGTCCAACGGTGGCAAGAGCTCGGTATAACGCGTCGGCATCCACCGGACACCGCGATCCATTGCTTCAAGACCTCGTGCGGCTACGAGCCTCTAGTCGCCAAGCTCAGCGACACGCCCGCACACTCGACAACATCCCGACCTCCTCGAGATCGCCAAACGGTACGCCGAGGAGGATCCAAACCAGAAATCGACGACGAGTCAGAGGACAACGCGACGGGCGGCAACGACGGCGGACGCCGAACCGACCTACGCTACAGCGCACCGCCACGTGCAAGCGCCGCAACGACGGGCGAAGTCGACTTGCCGCCAACGCTGGGCACGCAACGCGAGTCAAGAGCTACCGCCGCTGACGGAGGGCAACAGCGCGATGGCGGCAATTACAAGAACAAGCCAAGGTTCGATCCCGGCCCTCCTTAACCAACCATGTGCGTTCCACAGCAGGAAGGAAAGCCCAACGCACACCACCGCCGACCGCCACACCCTCGTGGAAATCGAGAAGGCACGCACGCGGGACGACACCGACAACGACCCGCCAAATGGCGGAAAATTCGCAAAGTAGCCGTCTCGCCCACACCTTCACAGGCTTCAACACGGCGCGAGAAGAAGGTCATCGCCGCGCCGCCGCCAACGGTGGCCCAAACAGACGTCCCCGGTTCCTGAACTGGTCGGAACAGCCCATCACCGAGCCGCAAGACCACTCGCCACGCATCGAGTACCGGTGACGAGTCGCCTGGTGGTCAAGCCCAAGGTTGGCGATCCGCTCCCCAAGACACCGATGGACGGCGGCAGCTCCATCAACATCCTCTACCGACACCTTCAGCGGCGGCTCCGCAATGGCGATCGAGACAACCCACACTACGTTCCACGGCATCGTCCCCGGTCGGAAGGCATATCCGATCGGCAAAGTCACGCTGCCAGTCACGTTCGGCACTCCAGCAAACTTCCGCACCGAGCGGATCGTCTTCGAGCTGGTGCCCTTCAGCCTTACCATCGGCCCTGGGCACCAGCGTTTGCTAAATTCATGGCGCGCCTACCACGCTGCATAACGCAATGAAGCTCCCCGGCCGCGGCGGCGTCATCACCATCAAAGGCGACCCGACATGGCCGCCAATGCGAGGCCAAAGGAGCCGAACCGCCGACGCCTTGTCATCGCGGCGAAACTAATCACGCCGACGAGCTCGCCAAATACGCTGCTGGGTCAACAATGACGATCCCACAATACTCAAGAAGCCCAACTCGAGGGCACAAACACCTCAACCTTTGAGGCCACGACGCACACCAAGACGTCGAGCTGGTCCCAGCGACCACCAGACGGTGACGATTGGGACAGGCATGAGCCCGGATAGGAAGGCGCTCATCGAGTTCCTTCGTGAGAATAGGGACATCTTCGCATGGAAACCCTCCGACATGCCAGGTGTCCCTAGGGAGCTCACGAGCACAAACTAAACGCCGACCCCAAAGTGCGACTCAGCGATCGCCACGCCCTTCAATGAAGAACGCCGTCGAGCAATCGCCGAGGAAGTGCAGCGTCTACTCGCTGCCGGCTTCATCCGGCCAATCAAATACTCCAAGTGGCTGGCAAACCCAGTCCTGGTCGAGAAGAAAAACGGGACCTGGAGAATGTGTATCGACTACACAAACCTGAACAGCGCCTGCCCAAAGGAAGCGTTCCTCCCGCGGATCGATCAGATAATCGATTCAACCGCGGGTTCGGAGTCGCTATGTTTCCTCGACGCCTACTCCGGGTACAACCAGATCAAAATGGCTGTCGAGGATGAGGAGAAGACTGCGTTCATCACGCCATTCGGAGCCTTCTACTACACCGCCATGACCTTCGGCCTCAAAAAACCAGCGGTGCATGCAAGAATGCCTCGCAAGCCAAATTGGCCGCAACATCCACGTCTACATCGACGACGTGGTCGTGAAATCCGCTCGCCAAGGCGAACTACTCGCCGACCTAGCGGAGACCTTCGCCAATCTGCGGAGGTACAAGATAAAGCTCAACCCAGGCAAGTGCACCTTCGGTGTACCCGCCGACAACCATTGGGTACGTCGCTCCAAACGAGGATCGAGGCGAACCCAACGAAGATCGACACGATCGCCCGCTCGGCAAACCCGAGTGCTGCGACGCCCGAAGCTGGCGGCGTAGCGGCTCTCGCCGCTTCATCCCTTCACGGTAAAAGGCGATGCCCCTATACCGCTGATGAGCAAGAACCCCACCTTCCAAAGGGGACAAGGAGGCGGACGACGCGCTCCGCGACCTTGAAAAGGTGCTACTCGCCGCACCACTACTCGCCGCACCCGCTGACAAAGAACCTATGCTGGTTTACGTCGCGGCGTCCGAGCGCGTCGTCAGTGCCGTAATGGTTGTCGAACGACCAGAGGAAGGAAAGGAGCGCCGTTCAGCGGCGGTGTACTACATCAGCGAGGTCCTCACCGAAGTCGCGCCAGCGTACCCACATACCAAAAAGCTAGTATACGCGGTCAGGGCTCAGCAAGCGCCAGACTACTTCCAGGAGCACCCGGTCACGGTCGTCTCCTCAGCGCCACTGCAAGACATCATCCGCAACCGCGAGGCGACCGGACGGATCGCCAAGTGGGCCGTCGAGATCGGCGTCCACAACATTAAATACGAGCCACGAAGGGCGATTAAGTCGCAGGCACTGGCAGACTTCATCGCCGACTGGGAGGAGGCCCAGCAGCCAGAGAAGCTGCCATACCTCCATTACTGGAGCCTGCACTTCGACGGATCCAAGAACGCGGACGGTGCAGGAGCAGGGATAGTGTTGACTTCACCAAAGGGCGACAAGCTCCGCTACATCCTACGCCTAGAATTCACGCCCTGCACCAACAACATGGCTGAATACGAGGCCCTACTCCACGGCATGCGAGCCGCCAAGGAGATGAACGTCAATCGCCTTCGATGCTACGGAGATTCCGACCTCGTCAGGGCAAGTCGCCGCACTGCGACGCCATCTCCCCACCATGGCGGCGTCGCCAGAGGTGGACAAGTGGGCGCCACTTCACCGCTACTCGCCGAGTGGATCGACAGGGAAAAAACGAGGAGGCCGACGCCTCTCTCGCATCGGGTCGGATCGCACCACCCGCCGCGTGTTCCTTGACACAATCTCAACCATCGCCTCCCCGAGGGAGATCGACATCGAGTCCCACTCAACCGAGGCAGCCTTGGTCGCACTCATCACCGAGCAGACGATGGACCAAGCCCTACATCGCCTACACGAAACCGCACTGCCAGCAGACGAGACAACGCCGAATGATCGCCGCCGATGCAAGTCTTACACCATCATAGACGAAGCTACACAAGCGTAGCGTCACGGCGTGTTCAACGTTGCGTCCAACCGGTGAAGGACGCAAAATCCTCCACGACATCCACTCAGCGATCGCCACCACGCCGCCGCCGCTTCCCGGTCGCCAAGGCTATGCGACACGGCTTCTCGCCCATCGCGACACGCCGACGCCGGCCGACATCGTCCAGCGATGCGCCGGTGCCGGCACGCCAACCAGACGCATACCGAGCTCGGCCAAAGCGATCCCCATCACTTGGCCATTCGCGTATGGGGCATGGACATGGTAGGCCCTTCAAGAAAGCCCTCGGCTACACCCACCTTCTAGTCGCCACGACAAATTCACCAAGTGGGTGGAGGCCAAGCCGTCCGAAATGCGGCGGAAGACCGCCACTAAATTCCTACGCGAGCTCATATATCGCCACGGTTCCCAAACAAGATCATCACGGACAACGGCACAAACTTCGCTAAGGGAGCAATGGCGAATTTTGCGAAGAGCACCACATCCGGCTCGATCTCGCGTCGACGCACCCGAATCAACGGCCAGCGGAACGAGCCAACCAAAGCATCCTCCACGGCTGAAGCCGCGACTCAAGTACCACTCGGCGCACCGATGCTGGGTGAAGAGCTGCCCTCCGTCATCCGGGAATCCGCACCTCGGTTAACAGGTCGACGGATTCACTCCTTCTTCATGGTCTACGGCGCCAAGGTCATGCCCACCGACCTCGAACACGACTTCGCCGGGTCGTCCACTATACGGAGGCTAAAGCAGCTGGCCCGCCAAGATGGGCTCGACCAGCTCGGCGAAGCAGCGACCTCGTTCGATCGCGACCGCCATTTACCAGCAAGGACTCGCCACTACCACAGCCGACGGGTGAAAACCCGCACCTTCGAAGGCGACACGGTGTTACGCCTCATCCAGGACAAGAAGGGCATGCACAAGCTCTCCTCCGTGGAAGGCCCGTCTCTATCGCCAGTAGCGCAACGACGCCTACTACCTCATCGGCGTTCGCGGGGCGGCGAGCTCGTCAGCGACCATGGAATGTAAACCTCCTCCGGAAGTTCTACCTAGAACCCCACATGTACTCTCCATCGCTATGAAATAAAAGAAGCGGTTACAAATTGCGCTACTCTCCATGACTTGTGCCACGCTTTTCGTAATAACAATGATACGCTAAATGCGAAGTCAACCTTTGGCACGGATCGGCACGGCTAAGTAGTGCGTAAGAGCACTGAATCACTCCGGTCTTGCATCGTCCACGAAAAACGCCAACCGGAGCCCCATTGGAGTCGCCTAGCCCGGTAGTTTCTGAACCAAGACAAGCGCCCTCGCTTCTCTGGCGACCTTGGTCCCCGCATCCTCGGCATAGCGACTCGAGCGCTAAGTACCACGCTCGGGGCTGAAAACCAGTTCGTCGCGGCGGTCGAAAACGCCAAGTAAGAGAGCATGCCCAGACTTCGCCGCGACCCTCCGGGCCAGGAGGACGCTCACACCAACGCTAAGTCCTCAACCACCCTCGAGTCGCCTTGAACTACCAAGTACCACGCCGGGACTCGGCCACCCGACCCGTTCGCGACGGAAAGCGGTAAAGTACAGAGCACTCAAGGGAGTCGCCATGGCCGGCTCTCGAGCTCGGCGTAGTCGACTAAACTAACAAAACATGATAACAACAAACATCATATACGAGGTGAACCCACAAAAGGGCGGACGCGCGGGACTCGTCAACATCAATCCAAAGCACACAAACAAATAGCAAAATGGACACGACGTCCCATTCAATCGCATATTGCATTGTCTTATATTACAAATTATGCCCGTGGCGAATCGCCGCTAACACATCGAGCAAAACTACCCTATTCTGCGAGATTGGCGACGACCGCGAATCCGGCGCCTCTGGATGAACGCGGTACGGGTTTGACGGATCGTCGTCAGCTCACCCGCCATCGCCGAAAAGGTTGCTCGACCTTGAAGTCACGATCACGGCGGCTCGGTCGTTCGCGACGACCGTTTCTGGTAGGAAAGGAGGTCGCCCATCGCCCAAACACGCTCCGAGTGCGGCGACGCTCACGCAACTTGAGAACCTCGGACAGGTCCACCGCCCGACGAAGGATACCCACTCGTCACATCGTCGAGGTCAAATCCTCGGGAAGTGGGCGAGTCCAAGGCTCATTGCCGACGCTCACGCCGAAACGCCGACCGCGTCATGAACTCAACGACCGCGGGCGCCTTCTCCAAATACTCCCACACCTCAACGAGGTCACTGGTAATAACCTCCGTGGGCGACATTTCTTGAAGGTAGGCGCGGATGCACGTCGCCGATAGTGTAGCCGAGTCGACGAGCATGCTTACGCACTGCCTCGCGTCGAGCGAGCTCGCTTCTTCTTGGCTACCAATAACGCGACCTGCGAAAAGGAGACAATGATGAGTGCGACGGACACCGCAACACCCCAACTAACGGAAAGGGAATATCGCTCACCAAGCAGCGGTAGGCGAGCCCGTGATGAAGCAAGCGAAGCGTGTGGTCGCCCCGAAGCCCAGCAATAAGGACTTCCGACACCTTGCGATCCTCCTCCGCGGCTGCAATGGCGGCCTTAGCCCGCCGTCCGCCGAGCTAGCTTCTTCCTCGCCTCCGCAGCTCGGCTCGAGGTCGTGACCATTGCTCAGCGCCCAGGCAGATCGCGCCACTTCCAACTCACACCGGACAAGCTCTGGCGAGCTTCCTCTTTCGCCTTAGCAACAGCCTGAAGCTCTTTGTTCGCCGCTGATTGTGGTGGCTCCTTCTCAAGACGCTGTTCTTGCGACCGGTCCGCCGACTCGAGCCGCAGACCCTGCATATCATCAAAAAAGTCAGTAAAAACGAACCTCCTAAGTGCCCACCCGCTGAAATTCAGCGAGTACGCACTCGGGGACTGGCGATCAAGAAATTTCCAAGTACCCACCCCGCTAAAATTTAGCGCGTACGCACTCGGGGACTGGATAAGAAAGTAAAAGACGAGAAAATAATAAGAATCAAGCCGCTGCAAAGCACCGACCTGATCCTCGGGAATTTGGATATACGGATGGCTGCGCCAAGCATGCCATGAAGTTGCGTGCGTCCACGGATGCGAACGCTGGCGTGTGCCACGACGCTGGTCGATTTCGCATCGGCGGTCCTGGAGCGAGGCTCGGATGCAGACCCGCTTCGCCCGCCTTGGTCGCGAAGCGAGGAAGGTGGCGATAGAGGCACCGCTCCAAAGTAAATCGCCTCCGCCGTTCCAAGGAAGCGCCTCCTTCAGAGACGCGGTTGCCTCCACCACGGGCGGCCGGCGCGACCGCCGTGTCGTCGAGATGCGATTTATGTCGCCGCTTGGCCTTCTTCGCCATCCGAGGCAATGACCTCGTCGCCTTCCTCTTACGGAAGGATCCTCCTCGCTAGCGGTGGAGGGTACACAGGCCGCGATCGGGTGGCCCATCCTTTTCACTCGGTCCCGCACATCGATCGAATCAAGAAAGACAATCGAAACAGCTATAGAAAATAGAGAAGGCGAATGCACTCACTTGGCAAGCGGATGAAGCGTAGCCATGCGAAGGCGGCCGGTTTTGCTCGGGGCCCGATTGGCGGTGAGCCTAGTTCCATGACGCGTGCCCAAGACACGGACGGCTTCTTCGTCGAGGCTGCTGGCGCCTGCAGGATACCTTGGCGAGGCTTCGCGAATCGGAGCGCTACGGCCGGAGCCTCTGCGGGCGGCCTTAATCGGAACCTCCTTGCGGCGAAATCGCCGCTGCTGGAGCCTTCCTAGCCAGTGGCGCGAATGGCGGGGCATCGAGGCCAGCGGCACTTCCAGATGGGCGCATCTAGCGGTTGTCGCCGGGGCAGCCGCCGTCACCGCCGAGCTGTGAGCATCGAGCTTCTCGAGTCTGTTGGCGAGGCCATCTTCGGCTTGCTTTTCCTCGGGGCCTCGCCTCCTTTTCCTTCTTCTTCTTCTTGAAGGAGTGGCTGGCGGCGAGGTGGTCTCGGGAGCTCGTCATCATCATCATGCCTTCGAGGCTCTGCCGCTTCGATTCGCTGCGGCGTTGCGCGGGTCTTTCGACCAGGGGCAATTCTCTTCGGACTTCGTCCTCGTCGTCCTCGTTGCCCTTGGCGGGTGGCGGTCGCATATCTGGGCGGATGGCCCGGCTCGTCATCGGCGGTGGAGCCACCTTCCACCACTTGGAACATTGCGATGAATACGAAACGAGTTAGAATTACGCATCGCATACTGCGCATTGCGAACAAGATAAAGAAATTACCGTCGGGCCGGACGGCATGTAGGGGACCCGGCCTGCGCATCCGTACACCGGGTGATCTTCTTCAATGGGAGATAGTCCTCCATCTTCCACTGCCGAGGCAGCTTTCGAGTCTCCCGCCCGATGTCTTGATACATGTAATGGTCGCGTTAGGCGGAACGAGCCGCCCAAGCCAACAATTGTACAAGTTTATCGTCTGAGCCCTTTTCTTCGGACCACGGATGGCTGGAGCATCTCGTCGACGACCATCCGCTGGTCGTCGGGAAGCTTGCCGACTGGAGATGGCGTGGCTCGAACGGTTGGCGAGTATGCGGGATCGCCGCCTCCGTCCTCGAGTCGCCTCACGTAGAACCATGACTTCTTCGATCGCTTTGGCTTTGGCGGCGACATCGGATCGAAGAAGGAAGCTTTGGACTTGAGCTGAACGTCGAGCCGCCAGCGGCTAGCATTGAAACCGCCCGCCTCTCGCGGTGATCCGTCCATGTACAGATCTTGCCACAAGGGAAAGGGGGCGGCCAAGTAGCACTCGCAACGCCACGAAGATGGCGAGCTGCTCGATGTGGGGACCCAGATCGAGGGATCCCGTAGTAGGCGAAACGCCGGAAGAACAAAGACGTGGGAAACCCTAACCCCGCTCGAGATGGTGGTGAACAGACTAACTCCCTCTCTCGGGTTTGGGGTCGTTTCTCGGTGTGGGGATACGCCAACAGCCGTCAGGATTCCGCCTCCCGAAGGAGGCCATTGCGCCCTCGTGCACTTGGACACCCCATGGTTCGGTGAGAAGGGCCATAGCCGAGAGGTTGGAGGTTGGAGGATTTGGTCGATTGGATCAAGGAGCAAAGGAAAGAGAATCGCCTTTCGGAAGAAGTGGTGGGAAGTTGGCTCTACGATTGCGCCATTCCTCTTATATAGCGGAGTTACCCGCCAAATCGGGGCCGTTACAGCGATGATTACGCCAAAAGTTACCGTTGAGTTACCTTAGCAGCTAGTTTGACCACGCTGACGTCAACTCCAGCCACTTTCGGCTCTCGCCAGTCACTCGCCATGGCCCCGTTAGCTCGACTCGCCCAAGACGCGACTCGGTTCACGGATTTTCCTTCATCAGAGCCCCGACGATTCGACCGGATGCCTACTTTGAAGCCAGATACTCGTGCCAGCCACTTACGCCTAATCAACGGCGGCCTCGGGACTACCGATGGGGATCGCCTCGGGTATACCGTGACGTTCCGTCGCCCAAGGGTGGCGAGTGGGCTGCAGAGCGGCGAGTGGATCAAAGCCCACAAGGTACCAAGCGGCCCAGTGAAGGCCCAGACGAGTAGATAGTCCGTCGGACTAGGTTAAGCGATTCTGCATGTCAGAATCGGTTGAGATATGTAAACCCTAGGGAGGTGAGCCTATATAAACCTCCTATAGGGTGAGTAGAGACGTTCCTCATACACCCAAGCGACTCGCCTAGCCGAGCTCGCCATTATAAACTACCTCCATAATACCATCTAGCAGAGTAGGTCTTTACCCTCCGGGGCCGAACCAGGTAAAACCGTGTCTTTGCCTCATCTACCGCAGATGGCTGGCCCTTGCCCTCGTTCTACTACTCGCCGATTAAGATCTGCCGTGGCCATTCCCGACAACCCCATTGCAGGAGCGAGCTATTTCATCCCTATTATTTTCTCTGTCTTGTGAAGCGGCGAGAGGTTGCTTCACCGCCTTGCTCGGCCTTACATTTAGAGAGTGCTCAACTCCTCGGAACACCTTGCAGATCCTGAGTTGACCATGCAAAGATGTCCCGATTCTCACAGAGGAAGTTGGTGAGCTCGCTTTCCTATTTAGCATCTAGGCCTGCACCAATAGTAACGGTGCGTTCTGGGAATTGCTCGTCTATCTGAAACTTCTTCGTTTCTTTAGTCGGCTGAAAGGAGACACTTCCATGTGGATTGGCGGTCTTAGCATATTCAAATGTGCTTATGAGCGAGGGCTGCTACCTCCTGAATCCTTCTTTTTTCTCTTGCTATAACCAATGATTCGGCCAAATTTTACCCGGCTGAAGCACATTCCATTGACTTCTTGTAATCCCCTGCTACCGTTATCACTCCTTGTGGTCCGGGTAGCTTCATTTTCAGATAACTTACATGACAGCTGCCCATGAATTTGGCCAGCGCAGGCCGTCCGAGTAAAGCATGATAACAACTCTCTAGATCCACCACTTCAAACTCTAAGTTTTCTGCTCTGCAGTTATCTCTTGTGCCGAATAACACATCCACTCGGACTTTACCAATGGGTTCGCATGAAAGTCCTGACACTATCCCATGGAAAGTGGTCCTCGTGGACTGCAACATGTTCTGCGATATTCCGAGTTTATGCATGGTATCTTTGTACATGATGTTGATACTGCTTCCATTGTCAATGAGTACTTTTGGAAATTTCACATTGATGCTTGGTCCAACAAATGTCGGATCCAACACGAGTGCACACGACCCCGGATTCGGCATTAACTTGGGGTGATCCTTTATGCTCCAAGTTACCTCCTGATCTGACCAAGGCACATATCTTGGCACTGCCGGCATAACTGCATTTACTTCCATATGTCGGCGCTGCACACTCTGCTTGTCTTGCTGTTCCGTTGTGAACACACAATAAGACTAATGATGTTCTCTGTAATCATTGCGTCTAGTATTCGCTGGATTTGTCCTTCCATCCTGGACTTGGTTCATCACTTGATGTACCGCATCTCTCCGGTCCGAGTTATCGTATCTCGGGGGAGGAGGCGGTAACATCAGTTGCTGTGCATTTGCTCCATTCAACTGTGGTTGATGCTGTTGATGTACTTGATGGGGCGCTTCCTGAATGCCTGTGGGGTTTCCCATTGCATTTTTCATCCATGCACATTGGCAGGTCGTATGGTTGGCTGGCCTAGATGGGTTTGACGTGTGAAATTTACACGGCTGATCTAACATAGACTCGAACGTGTACTTCGGCCTCTCTTGCCACTGCTTCTTTTGCTCTGGGGTCCACTGTCTTTTTCCCTCATTCCTTGGTGTCCACTGCTGAGGACCATTCTTCTGCTGTTGAGTCGCTCCGTGACTCCGATCTCTTCGCTATGCCACTTGGGCCGAATTATATCTATAATCCGGCCTTTCTTAACTTCTTCTTCCTCTGAAGTCACTGCACCCGGATGACCCGGCCAAATCTCTTGCATATTGGTCTTGTTGCTCCCGATGATCTGTCGACATTAATTCTGGTTGCGTTGGATCTCCTAATGCATAGGAGTCTGCTATTCTGATAGTTTCTGCCAATGTGGTCGGCATATCTCTTTGCAGACGTTGCCACAATACACTTGCATAACGACATCCTTGAGCGAACCAAGCTATTGCTTGCGACTCTATAACTCCTTCACACGAGTTTCTCAGGTTACACCATCGAGTTAAAAACTCCCTATCTGTTTCATTCGGCCTCTGCTTGCACATGGCTAGCTGTTGCGGCCTGTTTGGCCTCTTGTATGTGCTGGTAAAGTTGCTGACGAACATTTCTTAAAAATCTAACCAACAGGGCAGATTATTCAGCCAAACCCTATCTGGTCCTTCCAACATTTGTGGGACATACCGTACTGCCCATCGTAAGTTCCCTCCTGCTATTTTCACAGCATTGGCATAATCAATCAACCAGTCTTGTGGATTGGTACTCCCATTGTATGTTTTCGTGCTTCTCGCTAGCTGAAAGTTCGGCACAGGCGTTTCGCCCATGATCCGTGGTCCAAAGCACGTTGGACCTGGCGGACCCTGTTCTTCCAGCAACTCGGACCGGTATAACCGGTCTAGCTTTACTCTCGCATCATTTGATGGCAAATCTCTGTACAGAACTCTGTCTTGCATTCCATAGTGGTTATTTCCACCGTGGATCGCATATTCCATCTCAGAATAACCATCATTGTATCTTTCATTCACTTGATTGTGGCGAGCTGCTCTTGCTTCTCTTTCCTGCCGAGGTTCATGTCTTGGCTGTGGGTTGAGCGGCGGTTCTCTCCTTACTTCAACCGGGGTATTGTTCTCGTGATTGCCTCTTCCGAATTCCCTTCTGCCGAGGTCTCCATTGCCTCGGCTTCCGCCATCCTTCTCAATACGACCGGGATTCCTCTCTCCACTGTTACCTCGGCTTCCATTGCCTCTGTTCTCGTTTGCTTTTCCAGCTATTGCCGGATCATACGGAACAATTTGCTTGTTTCTCTTTCATGAAGTTACTGCTTTGTCCTTTCGTGCATTATTTCCGGGCGAGGAGGCTGCTGCCACGGACAAGGCTGGTGCTGCTCCAGCCGAGTGAACCATTCGCGATGCCCCTGGCCTCGCCGGGTCTGCCCTGAGCATTTCTTCATTTTGCTGGTTCGCTATGCGCACCAGCTCATTTACTCTTTCTTGTTGTTTCTGCCGGGCTTCGCCGGTCAAACCCTCTAATTCTAATGCGGCATTATTTGCTCTTAGGTTCTTCGAGTCTTGTACCTCGGAAGCCAGTCAACTGATTACGCCTTGTGGGCATCATGCTCCTTGTTGATATCATCTATGAGGTTCTTTCCTCTCATTCTCAACTCGTCCACCCGTCGGGAGCGCTGCTTATTAGCTTTGGCATATTCTCATGAGGGTTCTTTTAGAGACTCCGTAGTGCCGACACCTTTTGCCTCTACGACCTTTTGCTGGTTTCTTCTAACTCTGCTGAGCATTAGCGGATCAAGTATTGGCGCTTCTGGTGTAGTCAAGTTTTCTATGGTTGCAAGAATGTTTTCGCCTTTCGGTGGCCCTCTTACTCTTGGTGCTTTTGGGGTAGTGTCATGTACCTCGGCTGGTTGGTCCTTGGAGGGATTACCTCGAGGGTGGTGCCGTCGCTTGGGCGTGCTCACCGCGCTGCGAGGTCTCTGGTTGATCGCTCCGCCACTTTGCACCAGGCTGTGACCATCACCTCGACGCCCACGGATGTGCTCCACAGACGGGCTTGCTTAGGCGCTAAGCGCTCTCTGCAATAACAACTTGGTGAGGATAAATGCCGGAGACGTCGAGGCCGACGTAGACCTTGTGCTGTGGCCAAGCGAAAGACACCGTTCGCGAGGAGTTTTTCCTGAATCTGCCCGTTATTCGACATAGTCACAGAGATCGAATCTCCGGACCAGGCCAGAAACCACGCGCTCGCCAGTGTTGATGAAGTTTCCCGTCCGGATCATGACTCCAGCTAGCACCACTGCTTGCCCCACGGTGGGCACCAACTGTCGTGGTGGTGGCACGGCAGATGCCATGGGTAGGCTAAAGTATGGGGCCAATGGATGCTAGTGGGATCTGGGGAGGGAAGATTCAGTTGATTCAACACATAGGAAGCTAAGGCAAAGATCTTTATTTCTCCTTACTTGGGCTACAAGTGCTCCTTGAGCTGTATTCAAGAAGGAAGAACTTAACCAGCCTAACGGTACCATGAATGAGCCGATCCCCTCCTCAGGGTCCAAGCCTCTCCTTATAAAGGAGAGCCTTGGGTTCCTCTAGGGCTGATGTGGCAAGCATATTCGAGGAATATGCTTGTCCCAATATAGTAGTTCGGCGCCCCTTTCCCTGTCGCTCCCCTAATGACGGCAAGGTTTCAGAGGGCCCCTCCTGTGCGCCTCGGGCTTCTGGACTGTCACCTCTATGACCTCCTTCTGCCTCTCTGTCGCTCTGCACCTTTGTCCCTAGCGCGCGCGCTTGGCACCGCTCAGATTCTCCCTAGCCTGCGGCTAGAGTTTGACTTTAGGCTTCTCCTTCTCCTGCAAGCTTCGTATCATTCGGCCCTTCCTCGCGTAACTCGGCTTGTCCTTCACCTGCATCAAGATTACTCGGGCTAACCTGGCCGACTTACGCAGTATCTCGGCCGGGTAATGCCTCGCCATCATTATAAGGGTCTCGCCCTTTCATATCTCAGCCGACTCCTACAGGATTCGGCCGACTCAGACTGTAACTCAGAAATCAGACGGGGGACATCCTTTCGTCTTACCCCGTCTTTACCCTATCCAGGGTTACCTCCCCAACATCTATGGACTAGCTCATTGATTAATGATGATTAAGGTTTCCTAACCATAGACATGAGTTGTCGATTAATAATGAGATCATGTCATTAGGAAAATGATATGATGGACAGACCCAAATTAAGCAGAGCAATTAGATCGTGTCATCGTGTTCATCTTTGCGAAGCTTTTTCCTATGTCAAGTATTGTATTCCTTAGACCATGAGATAATACAACTCCCTGGTATTCTAAGAAAGATTTGAGGTCATCAAACATCATCCTATGTGAGGGTGATCATAAAGGTGTCTCTCAGGTGATCGGGAAGTACTTGTTGGGTTGTATGTATCGAAATGGAATTTGTCGCTCCCGAGTCGGAGAGATATACTTCGGACCCACTCGTTAATCGTATCAACAACGCTTGCAAGCACGTGGTTAAGGAGTTAATCACAAAGTGATATCGTATTACGGAACGAGTAAAGTGCTTGTTGTGAACGAGATTGAACTAGGTATGCCGATACCAACGATCGAATCTCGGGCAAGTAAAATATCGCGTGAAGAAGGGAATACATATATGGGATTAATTGAATCCTGGCATCGTGGTTCATCCGATATGATCATCGATGAATATGTGGGAGTCAATATGGGTTTCCAGATCCCGATGTTGATTATTGATAGAAGATCATGTCTGCATATTATCAAACCCGTAGGGTCATACACTTAACGTGCATCGACGATAGGATAGAATGGATAATTGGTTGATGAGTTTTTGTTCGGAGTCTCGGATGAGACCCAGGACATCACGAGAGGTTCCGGAATGGTTCGGAGAATAAGATTCATATAATGGAAAGCAGTTTTTGTATTTTGGAATCGTTTCGAAGTTTATCGGTATTGTACTGGAAGGTTCTAGAAGGTTCTGAAGTGGGACCAACGTGGGCCCACTTGTCGGAGGACTGCTGTGGCATCCCGCAAAAACCACTACTAGAAAATCGCGTTGAATTTGTGCATTGCATCGTCATCATCATGCATTGTTTGCCAAAACTATTTTCGCAAAGCCTGTTTTGTTTTCCAAAACGCCCATCTTAATTCAAATGCAAAGCCGGTCCTCCGGAATAATTATTTTGGCCGCTATCGGTTTTGACGGCCCGTTTAAAACAAATAAAAGTTATATTAATTTTTAGTGGGGGCGAGCGGGCCAACCCGACCAACGACCACCTCAGACAAAATTTCGGTCCAACCGGTCCACCCCTATTAAACCTAAAGCTACCAGTTCCCTACCCACACACACCTCCACCTCACCCCACCTATCCCCATCGCCACCTCACCTCCCTCCCCTCTAGCCTATCAAACCCGCCACATCAGCCTCACCCACTCCCCTCTCTCCTCTCAATCCAGCCCACACACCCACCACGCACTACAGACACTCTCTCCTCACGGTGGCCCGCCCTGCCACCTGGCCAGCCCGCCCCCGGTCCACCCCAGTCCACCTTGTGGACCCGCTTGGTCCCACCACCACGCCACGCACGCCGATCACGCACGCTCCCGACCCCCCAGCGTCTTGTTCATCTCCAACCTCCGCCTCCAGGCCGAGCCTCCCCGACCCGTCCCCACTGTCCCGCCACCGCCGCCACCTCCTTCCCCCCTCCGCCTCGCCCTCGGCCACCAACCGCCAGGCGCCTCACCTCCTCCCACCGTCCAGCCTCGCCCTAGCATCCTCTGCAGCCAGCGGCCTGACCTCACCCCGGCGCCGCCTCCCCTCACGTCCTCCCGACCCCAGCTTCCCCAACCTCGCTGGCCGCCTCCTTGCCATCCCTGCCGCTGCTGCTCAAGGCTGCTCCTGGCCCAAGGCGCCTCGCCGCCGGCTCCGCCGCCCGCTTGCGCGTCAGCCCTCCCGTCGCGCTGGCCACCCTCCGCGCATGCGCTCGCGCGCTCCTCCCAGCCAGCCTCGACCGCCCCACCCGCTGCCAGGCCTTCGCCGGCCCCGAGCTCCTCACTTGCGCCAGCGTCCCTCCGCCGACTCCCCTCTGCTCGCCCATCCCGTCCCGCCGTCTTCCTCGCTTGGCCCGGTCCCACCTCCGCGCCGCGGTCCTGGCGCGTCTCCAGCGGGCTTCGCCCGAGCTCGCCTCGCTGCCTCGCCCGTGGCCGGGCCTGCCGCCGTTCTTCCGCGACCCCGGCCGCCCGAGCCTCCCTATCCGCCGCTGCGCATCGCCTCCTGCAGCATGGTCCTCGTCGGCCTCCTCCCTGTCCAGGACGGTGTCGCCAAGGCCGCCTTAGTTGCGTGTGAAGGCAGAGATGGTGTCCGGGATGGTGGTTCTCCAAGTTTTTCCTTGGCTTGGATGAAAGGACCCCATGAAGATGGTATGAACCCGATCTGTTGGAGATGCATCAAGGTGACCCGCAACCCCGCCAAGATCGACAAGTGGCGAGGTAATCTGCAGTATGCCCGGCAAGAACGGCCCGGTGTCAAGATCTTCATCATGGAACGCGAAGACCACCAAGCTCCCCTTCCCGGATTCGACGCCCGAGTCCATCACGAGGAGGCGTAATGCCAAGGCCTTCGACACGGAACCCCGAACCCCGACGAGCCCCCGGACGCCAAGACCGCCTCGATGGCGCGGACCCGACAAGACCCTCGCAACGGAAAGACCGACCTCGTGGGGCCCGGCAAGACCTTCGCGACGACGAGAACGGCACAGACCCGGAAGAAGCCGATGCGCCCCTAAACCGACCCAAGTTCTGCTCCCCGGACATCGAGACCCCGATGCGACAAGATCTAGCCTTTCCGAGAACGTTCTCGCCGAACCCGTCGAACCCTGGACCCTGAGGCCGACCCCGAACCCCGGAACCCAAGATCGTCGAGACCCCTAATGTGTGAACCCTTCCATAAACCCTATTTTATAAATGCATAATAACAACTTGATCGCATATTGAATTGTCATACTCGCATGCATGTCTGTGGTTTGGGGGCCTTATGCCGATTCACCTAATAATTAAATATGGGGCCCATATGCGGGCGAATCTAGCCTTATATTGGCCTCATTTAAACTTGTGTAGCGAACCGGTATCTTATCTTGCCTTGTTAAAACAACACTTAAATTGCGGGGCTTCTAAATAACTTGAACCTACTAATTAATTGTCGGGACCCCGGTTCCGCCTAATCTGACCTAATTGCATCGCATCTTTGCCATGTCATTCATCATACATGCATCATGCCGATCTTCTGCCGTTGTATTAAATATTGCATCCGGTGTTTATTCTAGTGTTTTGCTTCTTTGCGGATAAGGCCGTTGAGTTGATGTGAGCTTACCGATCTTGATTGAACATTCGACAATGTTTTCAAAGAGCATCTCCTTTCTACCTATCTTACTTTTATAGTGCTTTACTCCTTCTGTTGATCTCTCGCTATACGTATTGCGATGCTTTAGTTTCCGCACGTGATATACCCCGCAGCCCTATATTGCCTTGGACACCCCTATGACCTGTTGTTTGGTAGATAGTTGGACTTATGCCGTAGTTGCTTGCTCAAGTGCTGATGTGTGTCGCCATGTGCCACGATTCTTGATGTCTTGCCGCATGTTGATGTTGGAGATGATTCTAGTTTTACTTATCGTCACTTTAATTTCTGTTTAACAACTAAAATTGAAATAAGCAGAGGCATCGGTGGGTGAGAGATAATATTTGGTTTCGAACGCCCACTTGTGTCCCGTAAGACCGAGTACTTGATACTTGTTCCTTGTTTTATCGCGCTATCCACATCCGGAGGTATATGGGACCCCCGAGCGAGCTTGATTCGGTCTTATTTCTTGGGGCCACAAACTAGTTTGAGGTTTTATTTACGATCTGTACTTATGCCATGCTACTTTCAGTATTTAAATTGTGCGAGCACACTGCATTATTTAGGATCATGGCCCGATTCCGCGGTGTCGACAAGCCCAGCCACACTTTCGGTTCCCGATCGTTCACGGTAGTCCCCATAACCTTGGCCGTCTTGAGCTTGCTTACCGTTGCGGAATCTACTTAAGGGTGGCCCCAAATATTTCTGAATCTGTGATTGTTCGGTCGTGAAAGCCTCGTTGGGTGTTGATTTGGTTTTTCCGAGGTTGATCGAGTGTTGCTATTGGTGCACCGCCGGTAAAACTTTCAAAGCCGTGTCCATGGATATGGACGACTTGGAGCACAGTATCTCGATCATAGACAAGCATAACTAAAGTTTACTGCTATAAATTTGACTTATAATGACTAGTAATCAGCTCCACTACAACGGAATGGCTAATTAATACTGCCCACAATTGTTTGTTTGGTTGTCGCTTGCGGCAATTGTATCTGACTAGTAAGTATTGCAACTACAACGAAATGGCTGAATAAAAGCACCAACAACTGCTGGGTTTTGGGTTTATCTCATGCTATCTGTATCTGATTAGTAATTGTTGTAACTATAACGGAATGGTTAAATAAAAGTGACCACTTACTTTATCGGGACGATTATCTATATTTGAATAGTAATAGCCGCAACGATAAGCGAATAATTAAAGCGCCAGCGGTGTGAGTTCCTCGGTTGACTTCCTCGTTTGGTCTCGAGGAAACACCAGGATGGGTTTGTTTGGTGTTAGCTTGGTTGGATCCGGATAGGTCATTCTTACCCTCTCGATTACCTTGATTGTTTGAGTCTCTATAGGTTGTTTAGTGCATGCCGCTGCGCTTGATCCACCATACCTATGTAGGCGAGGACCGGAATTCTAGCCTCGCTGTCTTGGCCTCGATCGACGCTCCTTCTTTTTCCTTTGCCCTTTGGCACCCCTTTTGTTTAAGGTGTTTTGAGATCGACGCGTTAGCGAGGTTACCCTTCCTTTGGCACAAGGTGGTTATGGACGCCATAGGTTATTCTTCAGGGCTCTTAGCCCCATTTGCTTCTTGTCCGTAGTCGGACGCTCTACCGTTTTCAAGGTGATTTGGATCTTTGTATAATACATATGTATTCTTGACTCTTTGAGTCATATATATATCTCTGCTCATGGGTCCCATCGAGGACTGTTGTGTAATGTTATTACTTTTCCACCATACGAAAGTGCTGGTGAGCACCTTTGAATCGTTTCTATGCGGGTTTTGGCGAATTTTGCTCAAACTTGCATAGGTCCGATTCTGAGGGTGTTCTGAGTGGTATCGAGCTCGAGCTTGCGATACACAAGTCCAAATGTCAGAGGATAACCTAGCTAACCAAGTAGAGTGTCAAAACTATTTTTAAAATCGGTTGGATAGTTCTGATTAGGTCTGATTTTACTCCTTACCCCTCTGCTGTTCCCCTCTTACCCCTACGCGTTTTGAATCTGCTCTCTTATCTTTTCCTCGAGTCCAGGATTTCTCGTGGTTGGGTTCCGTCGCACCTTTAGGGTTTCGCTTCCTCCTTTGGTAACGGTGTTCTACCATCCGGTGTTCAAGCTGCCTGATGAATCCGTCTACGGTGGTACCATTCTTTGTTCTTTGGTTGTGCCTTCCGGTGTTTTCCGACGCGACAGCATCCTCTATGCCAGATTCGATGCAGAGTCTGCGTCACTCCTATGTTTCCGAACCTCGCTTGTCGAGATCTTCAGTCTGAATCCTGGGAGTTGGTTGCATAATCTGTCTATTCGTGTACATAGTAATGCTTTGAGTGCGGGATGGAGTCGCGACCATACCACTACTCTTATCATTCGCTTATGTACATTGAATGGTGGGTCGATGCAATTTTATTCCTTACATGGAAGTTCGAGGTGGCCTTACCTTTAACTTCGACCGTTGTTTATCCGGAGTGCTCTCTTGATGAACGTGAACAACGACCTCTTGTTAGTGGTGTCGCGAGGATCTACACGAAGCGAGAAGACGCAGATCGCCGACCTTCCTTCCGGTACCATGAGGCGGATCTCGAGGGCGAGATCCATTGTTAGTGGTGTCGAATTGTGGCATCCCGCAAAAACCACTACTAGAAAATCGCGTTGAATTTGTGCATTGCATCGTCATCATCATGCATTGTTTGCCAAAACTATTTTCGCAAAGCCTGTTTTGTTTTCCAAAACGCCCATCTTAATTCAAATGCAAAGCCGGTCCTCCGGAATAATTATTTTGGCCGCTATCGGTTTGCGCACGGCCCGTTTAAAACAAATAAAAGTTATATTAATTTTTAGTGGGGCGATCGAGCAGGCCAACCCGACCAACGACCACCCCCATAAACAGCTCGGTCCAACGGTCCCACCCTATTAAACCTAAAGCTACCTGTCCCTACCCACACACACACTCCACCTCACCCCACCTATCCCCATGCCACCTCACCTCTCCCTCCTCTAGCCTATCAAAACCCGCCACATCAGCCTCACCCACTCTCTCTCCTCTCAATCCAGCCCCACACACCCACCCAAACGCACACAGACTTCTCTCTGCCACTGGGCCGCCTGCCCGCCTGCCACCCAGCCCCGCTCCCCGTCCACCTCCTCCCTCATGGACCCTTTGGTCCCACCACCACACGCCACGCACGTCGACCACACGCCTCCCACCCCCCCACGTCTTGTTCATCTCCAACCTCCGCCTCCCAGGCCGAGCCTCCCGACCGTCCCCCACTGGTCCCGCACTGCGCCACGCCACCTCCTTTCCCCCTCAGCGCCTCGGCTACCTCCGCCATGCGCCACCACCTCCCACCGTCCCTCGCCCCTAGCATCCTCTGGCAGCCCAGCAGCCTTGACACCCTCACCCCAGCGCCGCCTCTCACGTCCTCCCCGACCCCAGCTTCCCCAACCGCTGCCGCCTCCTTGCTGCGCAGCCGTCCGTCCCCGGCGCTGCTGCTCAAGGCCGAGCCGCTCCGCCCGACCGCGCCGCGCGCCATCGCCGTCTGCCCGGCTGCCGCCTGCAGCCTCGTCCGTGCCCCCCTCCGGTCGCGCCTTCAGCGCGCTCCTCCCAGCCAGCCGCTCACCGCCAGCCGCACCTCGCGCTGAAAGGCCGCCCGGCCGCTCCGCCGCAGGCTCCGCGCCGCCTCCCCTCTGCTCGCCCATCCCGCCCGCCGCTTTCCTCGCCAGCGCCCGGTCCCACCTCAGCGCCGCCAGGTCTCGGCGTCTCCAGCTCGGCCCGCCTGCTGCCCGCCTCGCTGCCAGCGGGCCCTGCCGCCGTTCTTCCGCGACCCCGGCCGCCCGAGCCTCCCTGTCCGCCGCTGCGCATCGCCTCCTGCAGCATGGTCCTCGTCGGCCTCCTCCCTGTCCAGGAAGGTGTCGCCAAGGCCGCCTTAGTTGCGTGTGAAGGCAAAGATGGTGTCCGGGATGGTGGTTCTCCAAGTTTTTCCTTGGCTTGGATGAAAGGACCCCATGAAGATGGTATGAACCCGATCTGTTGGAGATGCATCAAGGTGACCCGCAACCCCGCCAAGATCGACAAGTGGCGAGGTAATCTGCAGTATGCCCGGCAAGAACGGCCCGGTGTCAAGATCTTCATCATGGAACGCGAAGACCACCAAGCTCCCCTTCCCGGATTCGACGCCCGAGTCCATCACGAGGCGAACGCCAAGGCCTTCGACACGGAACCCGAACCGACGAGCCCGGACGCCAAGACCGCCTCGATGGCGGACCGACAAGACCTCTACGGAAAGACCGACCTGGCGGGCAAGACCTTCGCGACGACGAGAACGGCACAGACCCGGAAGAAGCCGATGCGCCCCGACACCGACCCAAGTTCTGCTCCCCGGACATCGAGACCCCGATGCGACAAGATCTACCCTTTCCGAGAACGTTCTCGCCGAACCCGTCGAACCCTGGACCCTGAGGCCGACCCCGAACCCCGGAACCCAAGATCGTCGAGACCCCTAATGTGTGAACCCCTTCCCGCAAACCCTATTTTATAAATGCATAATAACAACTTGATCGCATATTGAATTGTCATACTCGCATGCATGTCTGTGGTTTGGGGGCCTTATGCCGATTCACCTAATAATTAAATATGGGGCCCATATGCGGGCGAATCTAGCCTTATATTGGCCTCATTTAAACTTGTGTAGCGAACCGGTATCTTATCTTGCCTTGTTAAAACAACACTTAAATTGCGGGGCTTCTAAATAACTTGAACCTACTAATTAATTGTCGGGACCCCGGTTCCTTAATCGACCTAATTGCATCGCATCTTTGCCATGTCATTCATCATACATGCATCATGCCGATCTTACGCCGTTGTATTAAATATTGCATCCGTGTTTATTCTAGTGTTTTGCTTCTTTGCGGATAAGGCCGTTGAGTTGATGTGAGTCAGCCCGATCTTGGTTGAACCTTCGACAATGTTTTCAAAGAGCATCTCCCTTTCTACCTATCTTACTTTTATAGTGCTTTACTCCTTCTGTTGATCTCTTGCTATACGTGTTGCGATGCTTTAGTTTAGTACTGTGATATACCTGCAGCCCTATATTGCCTTGGACACCCCTATGACTGTTGTTTGGTAGATAGTTGGACTTGCGTCGTAGTTGCTTGCTCAAGTGTCTTGATGTGTCGCCATGTGCCACGATTCTTGATGTCTTGCCGCATGTTGATGTTGGAGATGATTCTAGTTTTACTTATCGTCACTTTAATTTACGTTTAACAACTAAAATTGAAATAAGCGAGAGGCATCGGTGATAGATAATATTTGGTTTCGAGCCCACTTGTGTCCGTAAGACCCAGTACTTGATACATTCCTTGTTTTATCGCTATCCACATCCGGGAGGTATATGGGACCCCGAGCGAGCTTGATTGATCTTATTTCTTGGGGCCACAAACTAGTTTGAGGTTTTATTTACGATCTGTACTTATGCCATGCTACTACGTATTTAAATTGTGCGAGGAGCACTGCATTGTTAGGATCATGGCCGATTCCGGTGTCGACAAGCCCAGCCACACTTCGGGTTCCCGATCGTTCACCGGCCCCATAACCTTGAGGCCGTCTCGAGCTTGCTTCGCTATGGAATCTACTTAAGGGTGGCCCCTGAAATATTTCGAATCTGTGATTGTTCGATCGTGAAAGCCTCGTTGGGTGTTGATTTGGTTTTTCCGAGGTTGATCGAGTGTGTGTTGCTATTGGTGCACCCGGCCGGTAAAACTTTCCGAAAGCCATGTCCGGATATGGGCGACTTGGAGCACGATATCTCGATCATAGACAAGCATAACTAAAGTTTATCGCTATAAATTTGACTTATAATGACTAGTAATCAGCTCCACTACAGCGGAATGGCTAATTAATACGCCCACAATTGTTTGTTTGGTTGTCGCTATGCAATTGTATCTCGACTAGTAAGTATCGCAACTACAACGGAATGGCTGAATAAAAGTACCAACAAGCGCTGGTTTTGGGTTATCTCATGATAAATGTATCGACTAGTAAGTGTTGCCACTATCACGGAATGGTTAACTAAAAGTGACCACGCTTACTTTATCGTGACGATTATCTATATTTGAATAGTAATAGCTGCAATGATAATCGAATAATTAAAAGCGCCAGCGGTGTGAGTTCCTGTTGACTTCCTCGTTTGGTCTCGAGGGGAAACACCAGATGGGTTTGTTTGGTGTTAGCTTCAGTTGGATCCGGATAGGTCATTCTTACCCTCTCTCGATTACTGCCATTGTTTGAGTCTCTATAGGTTGTTTAGTGCATCTGCCGCTGCCGCTCACCACCATACCTATGTAGGCGAGGACCGCCAATTCTAGCCTTGCTGTCTTGGCCTCGATCTTGACGCTCCTTCTTTTCCTTTGCCCTTTGTCGGCACCCTTTTGTTTAAGCAGGTTTTGAGATCGACGCGAAGGTGGTTACCCTTCGGCTTGGCACAAGGTGGTTATGGACGCCATAGGTTATTCTTGGGGCTCTTAGCCCCATTTGCTTCTTGTCCGTAGTGACGCTCTACCGCTTTTCAAGGTGATTTGGATCTTTGTATAATACATCTGTATTCTTGACTCTTTGAGTCATGTTATATATATCTGCTCATGGGTCCCATCGAGATTTGTTGTGTAATGTTATTACTTCGTTTTCCACCCGCACGAAAGTGCCTGGTGGGCACCTTTGAATCGTTTCTATGCGGGTTTTGGCGAATTTTGCTCAAACTTGCATAGGTCCGATTCTGAGGGTGTTACAACTGCGTGGGCCTAAGGGGAAGTGCCCTGGCCACTTTGGACCAGGGGCACAAGGCCCCTAAGGCCCAGCCGGCCAGCCCTTAGGGGAAACCCTAAGGGAACCTTCGAGAAGAAGGGGAGGTGACTTGCCCCCCACTCCACCCCTTGGGCCGCCGCCCTAGGGCTTGGAGGAGGGGTGAAGGGGGCCGGACATCCCCCTATATAAGGAGGGCAGGGGCGTAGCCTCCCCCCACTCCAACCCTAGTCACCGTCCAACTACTGCCCCTCTACCTCTCTCTCTCTCGCCCGACCGCGCGTAGGCGAAGCCCTATTGCAGAAAATCTCCACCATAAGCACCACGCCGTCGTGCTGTAGATCCAATCTATCTCTCCGCCATACTTGCTGGACCAAGGAAAGGAGGAGACGTCGCTGCACCGTACGTGTGCATCTCTTGGAGGCGCCGCCACTTGCGGCGTAGGATCGTATCGGATCGGATCGCGAGGAGGAGACGGCGAGTACGACTACGTCAACCACGTTCTGTTGAACGTTTCCGCTGTGCGATTTCTTCAAGGGTATGAAGATCTCATCAATCTCTCTCATTGATTACATCTCCTAGATTAGATCTTGTCTTTCTTGTTCGCATCCGTAGATTTTGTTTTGATTTACTATGCTGCGAAACCCTTCGGTGGTATCAGAGCTAGTGAAGGGAATATGCCCTGAGAGGCAATAATAAAGTGTTTATTATGTGTATTCCAAGTATATGATAGATGTTTATTTTGCATGCTATAATTGTATTAATACGGAAACGTTAATACATGTGTGTTTAATAAACAAACAGAAAGTTCCTAGTTATGCCTCTCTCATAAACTAGCTCGTTGATTAACAAGATGATCAAGGTTTCCTGATCATGGACATTGGATGTTGTTAATAACGGATCACAACATTAGTGTAATGGTGTGATGAACATTCATCCGAAGTATAGCATTACGATCAAAGTCATTGAGTTTATATTGCTATAACAACTTATGAAGTGATCCTAATCCTTAGACCATGAGATCATGTCAATCACTAACACCGGAAGAGTTTCTTGATAACATCAAACGTCACACCGTAACAGGGTGATTATAAAGATGGATTCAGAACTAATAAAGTGTTATGTTGAGGCTCATGGATCGAGAGAGGAATTTGTTCATACCGATGACGGATAGATATACTCTGGGCCCTCTCGGTGATATCACATTGATTAGCTTGCAAGCAAGTGATTTGATCACTAGAATGTTATATCACAGGAACGAGAAAAGAGTGCATGTCGGTAACAAGATCAAACTAGGTATGGAGATACCGATGATAGAATCTCGGACATGTAATATATCGTGAAACAAAGGGATTAAGATACTAGCGTAAAAGGTTCCGACGATCACAAGAAAGTCATCGTTGAATGTGTGGGAGTCAGTATGGGTCTCCAGATCCCGCTTCTGATTATTGATCCGAGAGGGGTCTCGATCATGTCCGCATTATTCACGAACCGTAGGGTGACACACTTAAGAGACACCGACATCCAATTGGCGCAAATGTTTCATGCCGAAAGAATGAACAAGCGCAGGAATTTATTTCACTAGATACCAAAACATTTTTTCGGGTGAAATTGCATAAAGTGGTTATGCATGTGAAATAGAATTCTAGCAAGGGGTTATTTGTGAATGTTTGTCATTAAATTAATTGACAAAATTTTGAATAAAATAAAAGAGTTTTATTTAATGAGAGTTTGCATTAAATTTGGTGGAAATTTAATGGGAATTTGAGTGGACTTTTGAGTGGAGGGAATTTAAAGGGCATTTTGTGTGTGGAGTGTCCACCCACATGAATGAAGGAGGGGAGGGGGCAGCCCCATGGCCGGCGGCCACCCCCTTGGGTGCCCCCCTCCTCCTATAAAAGGAGCCCCCCTCCTCACTTGTCTCTCACACCTCCTCGTGAAGGATCTCTCTCCCCCTCTAGAATTTATCCCCCATGGTCTCGGACTAGCGAGATACATGTTCCCGGTGGCTATTCGGCAAGAAAGAGTTGTGATTCCGCTGCATCGCTGGAGCGAGGAGGCGAAGGTTGCTCGGTGCCTCGAATGTGTGTGCGAGCACGGATGCGCTGCTGATTTGTGGCGCTAGGACTTCCTCTCGATCTTGAGATCGGCAAGAGATTGTCTACATCAACCACGAGTTGAACTCGTTAAGCTTTGTCGGTCTTCAAGGGTATGTTCTCTACGGATATACATCCGCCCGTTGTTTGTATCTAGTAGATAGATCTTGTTATATAGTTCACATCGTAGGAAATTTTTTGTTTTCTATGCTGCGAACCCTACAGTGGTATCAGAGCCGGATCTATGCGTAGATACTTTACACGGGTAGTACACATATGAGTATGTGGGCGATGATGATCATGTTGTTGCTCCTTTGTTGTAATTTTAGATATTGGTGGCATAGTGGGATGAAGCGGCCCGGAAAAACTTTACATGTCCTCGCACATGAGACCTGTTCCACGCTTGACATGCAACTAGTTTGCATAAGTGGCTAGCGGGTGTCTGTCTCTCCTACTATAGTCAATATCTATTTTGCAAGAGAGTTGTCAACAATTTGATTATCCTTGTTGTGGTTCATGTTCGTAGGTAAGAACGGTTCTATCTCGAAAGCCCTAAGCCACGTAAAACTTGCAATGGATAAATTAGAGGCGTCTAGTTTAGATTGTTCTTTGGGCTAGTGTTATGATATGGTAGTGTTGTAAGTAGAAGTATGAGATGATACTCTAACACACATAGCGTGTAAAATCCATAGACCTTGGATTTACATATAGGTATGATAGTGATCATACCACGATGCACATGATAGAGATCATCTGCGGGAACCATATCATTTCACTAATAAACATATGATGTTTGATAGCATCTTATATTGCTTGTTTAGCGCTTTGTTAGCATAATAAGATGATCCTCATTTAAATATCAAGATAAGAATGTGTTCTTCCTTTAGTATGCACCGATTATGTTTTCATCGCTCCAAGACATCACGTGATGATCGGGTGTTCTTGGATCCACGACCATATTTGGTGTAAAACAGTTACACACGAATACTAAGGTTCTAACTTGGCGAGCCTAGCATGTATAGACATGGCCTCTAACACGGACCAAAAGGTTAAGCATGAGTCATATAGTTGATATGATGCCCATTTGCTGCTCGCCTTTGAAGCTATACTGACTCACGTGATGATCGGACTTGGTGTAGTGGATTTGGTTCATGTAATCACCAAAAGGCACGAGGGATGTTGTTTTGAGTGGGAGTTCATTCGTAATATAGATTAGTTGAACTCAATCTATCATACACTTAGTCTAAACTTTACAAATTACATTGTAGATGGCACCACCGCTTTTAATTTCAATGTGTTCATGGAGAAAGAGAAACTAGCAACGAGCGGTAGCAACTTTACCGAATGGGCCATGAATTTGAGGATTCTCCTCTCACGCACAAAAGAAATATGTGCTAGAAGCGCCGTTAGGCCCCCACCTTGATGATGCCCCGACAAGGAGAAGAATGTCTATCGACTCGTGAGGACCACAACTTAGTTCATTGCGGCATATTGTATGGGCTAGAGCGAACTTGAAAGCGTTTGAAAACGACAATGCATTTGATACAATGGGTGAGTTGAAAATGATTTTCGACACACATGCTTGTCAGAGAGCTACAACGCTGTAAAAGTTCTTTAGCTGCATGATGGAAGAGCACAACTCCGTTAGTGAGCATGTACTCAAGATGTCGGGTTACGCCGATAAGCTTGTGTCCTTGGGAATATCGATTCCCATTGACTTAGGCATCCATCGTGTTCGCAGTCTCGCCACCTAGCTATAAGAGATTCGTGATGAACTATAATATGCAAGGCATGAAGAAGTCTCTCGAGCTTCAATGCTTAAAACTGCAGTGGAGATAAAAAGGAACATCAAGTGTTGATGATCAATAGGAACACTGGTTTCAAGAAAGACAAGAAGGGAAAGCGGAAGGGCGGCAAGGCATTGCCGCGCTGAAAAGAAACCCCGAGTTGGACCTAAGTCCGATTCGAGTGCTACTATTGTAAGGTGATCGCCACCGAAGCGCAATCGCCCAAGTATCTGGCGCACAAGAAGGCCGGCAAGGCAAACAAAGGTATATATGATATACATGTTGTTGATGTGTACTTGACTAGTGCTCGCAGTAGCACACAGGTATTTGATACCGTTCGGTTTCTAATATTTGTAACTCGAATCGAGGCTCGCGGAACAAGCGACCGCTAGCAAGGGTGAGGTCAAGATGCGTGTCGCAATGGATCAAGCGTTGATGTGATCGCCGTCGAACGCTGCATCTCCACTTACCGTCGGATTAGTTATAAACTTGAATAAATGTTATCGGTGCTGACCGAGCATGAACATTGTATCCGGATCGTGTTTGATGCGAAGTGGTTATTCATTTAAATCCGAGAACAATGGTTGTTCCATTTATATGAATGAAATCTTTTATGGTCATGCACCAATGATGAATGGTTTATTTCTATTAGATCTTGATGATAATGTTACACATATTCATAATGTTGATGCTAAAAGGATTAAACTTAATGATGATATATCCGCATATATGTGGCAATCCGTCTAGGTCATATTGGCATTAAGCATGAAGAAGCTCCATTCGGATGGACTTTTGGAATCACTTGATTATGAATCATTTGATACATGTGAGCCATGCCTTATGGGCAAGATGACTAGAACGCCGCTTTTCGGTTCAATGGAGCAGGCGATGATTTATTGGAAATCATACATTCGATGTATGTGGTCCAATGAGTGTGTCGGCATGAGGTGGATATCGTTATTTTGTTACTTTCACGGATGATTTGAGTAGATACGGTTATATCTACTTGATAAAACACAAGTCTGAAACCTTTGAAAAGTTCAAGGAATTTCAATGAAGTGGAAAATCATCGTAATAGAAAGATCAAATTTCTACGGTCCGACCGTGGAGGTGAGTATCTAAGTTACGAGTTTAGCACTCACATGAAAGAGTGTGGAATTGTTTCACAACTCACACTGCCGAACACCACAGAAATGGTGTGTCGGAACGTCGTAATCGTACTTTATTAGATATGGTTCGATCTATGATGTCTCCGACGACTTGCCATTGTCATTTTGGGGTTATGCACTAGAAACTGCGCATTCACTTTAAATCGGGCACCATCTAAATACGTTGAAAAGACACAGTATGAATTGTGGTTTGGAAACAAACCTAAGCTGTCATTTCTTAAAGTTTGGGGATGCGATGTTTATGTGAAGAAACTTCAACCGGATAAACTCGAACCCAAAGCGAAAAATGCGTCTTCATAGGATACCCTAAAGAAACTATTGGGTATTCCTTCTATCACGGATCCGAGGGCAAGGTTTTTGTTGCCAAGAATGGATCCTTTCTAGAGAAAGAGCTTCTCGTGAAAGGTGTGAGTAGTCAGAAGGTAGAACTCGAAGAGGTTGTAGAACCTTCTCTTCAAAGTATGGCGAGTAGCCTTGTAGCGGAAGTTGTTCCGGAGTTGGCTCCACCTGTTGAAGAGGGAACTAATGATAATGATCATGAAACTCCGAAAGAGAGTACTACCGAACCTCGCAGGTCAAACAGGACGCGTGCAGCTCCCGAGATGTACGGAAATCCTGTCATGAATTTCATGGTTGATGAAAATGATGACCCTGTGACGTATGAAGAAGCGATGATGAGCCGGATTCCAACAAATGGTTAGAAGCCATGAAATCCGAGATGGAATCCATGTATGAAAATCAAGTTTGGAACTTGGTGGAATTACCTCACGACCGAAAGGCCGTGGAGAACAAATGGATTTTCAAAAGGAAAACTGATGCTGATGGTAATGTGACCGTCTATAAAGCTCGACTTGTCGCAAAGGGGTTTCGACAAATTCAAGGAGTTGACTACGATGAGACTTTCTCTCTCGTAGCGATGCTAAAGTCAGTTAGGATTATGTTAGCAATTGCTGCATATTTCGATTATGAGATATGGCAGATGGATGTCAAAACCGCGTTTCTCAATGGTAATATTGAAGAAGAGTTGTATATGATACAACCAAAGGGTTTTGTCGATCCTAAGGATGCTAACAAGGTGTGCAATCTTCAGATCCATCTATGGATTGAATCAAGCATCACGAAGTTGGAAGCTCCGCTCTGATGAGGTGATCAAAGAGTTTGGATTTGTCCAAACTTATGGAGAAGCTTGTATTTACAAGAAAGTGAGTGGGAGCAATGTGGCATTTCTGATATTATATGTGGATGACATATTATTGATCGGAAATGATATAGATCTTTAAACAGTGTTAAAAGTTATCTAAACAAAGAAATTTTCAATGAAGGACCTAGGTGAGCGTCATACATATTAGGCATAAAGATCTATAGAGATAGATCTAGGCGCCTAATAGGGCTATCAAAGTACATACCTTGATAAGATTTTAAAGAAGTTTAAATGGACGGAAGTAAGAAGGGTTCTTACCTATGTTGCAAGGCAAGACATTGAGTAAGACTCAAAGTCCGGCTTAGGAAGAAAGAGAGATAATGGACAAAGTCCCTATGCTTCACCATAGGCTCTATAATGTACGCCATGCTATGTACAAGACCGGATGTGGCACATGCTATTAGTTTGACTAGTAGGTACCAATCGGATCGAGTTCGAACATCGATAGCGGTCAAGAATATCCTTAAGTACTTACGAAGAACTAAGGATATGTTTCTTGTATCGGAGGTGAAGAAGAGCTCGTCGCTAAGTGTTATGTCGACGCTAGCTTTGACACCGATCCGGATGACTCTAAGTATCAATCCGGATACGTATTTCTCATGAATGGCGGAGCGTTAGTTGGAGGAGCTCCAAACAACCTGTGGTAGCGGGATCAACAACGGAGGTCGAATATCTTCTTTGCTTGAGCGGCTCAGAAGCGATTTGATGAAGGAGTTCATATCCGAACTAGGAGTGGTGGCAAGCGTTGGACCCAATGGTGATCTATTGTGACAACAATGGTGCCATTGCCAATGCCAAAGAGCCAAGGTCTCACAAGCATTCCAAGCATATTAAGCGCCGATTTCACTCCATCCATGAGCATGTCAAGGATGGAGATATAAAGATTTGTAGTACATACGGATCTCAATGTAGCATCCGTTGACTAAAACTCTCCCTAGATCAAAACATGATCAACACCGAAATCAATGGGTGTTAGATTTATCACTATGTAACTAGATTATTATCTCTAGTGCAAGTGGGAGATCAAGGAATATGCCGAGAGGCAATAATAAAGTGTTTATTATGTGTATTCCAAGTATATGATAGATGTTTATTTTGCATGCTATAATTGTATTAATACGGAAGCGTTAATACATGTGCGTTTAATAAACAAGCGAAAGTTCCTAGTTATGCCTCTCTCATAAACTAGCTCGTTGATTAACAATATGATCAAGGTTTCACGATCATGGACATTGGATGTTGTTAATAACGGATCACAACATTAGTGTAATGGTGTGATGAACATTCATCCGAAGTATAGCATTACGATCAAAGTCATTGAGTTTATATTGCTATAACAACTTATGAAGTGATCCTAATCCTTAGACCATGAGATCATGTCAATCACTAACACCGGAAGAGTTTCTTGATAACATCAAACGTCACACCGTAACAGGGTGATTATAAAGATGGATTCAGAACTAATAAAGTGTTATGTTGAGGCTCATGGATCGAGAGAGGAATTTGTTCATCCCGATGACGGATAGATATACTCTGGGCCCTCTCGGTGATATCACATTGATTAGCTTGCGAGCAAGTGATACATGTTCCCCCTCTAGCTTGCAAGCAAGTGAAGGATCTCTCTCCCCCTCTAGAATTTATCCCCCATGGTCTTGGACTAGAGAGATACATGTTCCCGGTGGCTATTCGGCAAGAAAGAGTTGTGCTTCCGCTGCATCGCTGGAGCGAGGAGGCGGAGGTTGCTCGGTGCCTCGAACATGTGTGCGAGCACGGATGCGCTGCTGATTTGTGGCGCTAGGACTTCCTCTCGATCTTGAGATCGTCAAGAGATCGTCTACATCAACCACGAATTGAACTCATTAAGCTTTGTCGGTCTTCAAGGGTATGTTCTCTACGGATATACATCCTCCCGTTGTTTGTATATAGTAGATAGATCTTGGTATATAGTTCACATCGTAGGAAAATTTTTGTTTTCTATGCTGCGAACCCTACAGCTAGATCTATGCGTAGATGTGTTTCACGAGTAGAACGCAACATGCTTGTTGTAGGCGTTGATGTTTTCTGTTGCAAACCTCTTGTTGTGTATTTCTTATGGCGCGACATAGTGAGATCGAAGCGGTCCAGGCCAACTTTACACGACCTCGTTCGCGAGACCGGCTCCACACTTGACGTGTGGCTTGTTCCACACATGAGACTGCTGGATGCCAGTTTCTCTCACTATAGTAGTCATGAGATTTACAACGGATGTTAGTAACCATAATATCACCGTTGTGGCTTTCCATAGGTAAGAATCGTTCTTAGCTTGTTACTCCCATAAGCCACGTAAAACATGCAACAACAAAGTAGAGGCGTCTAACTTGTTTTTGCAGGGAGTGTTTTGTGATATGGTATGGCCCAAGACATGATGTGTATGAATTGAGATGTATGCAATGATCATGTTTTGTAATATTTCATGACTTTCATGTCGATGAGTTCACAACCGGCAGGAGCCGTATGATTGTCTTTATAATTGTATATGACATGCATGTCAACTTCTTATACGCCATGTAATAGCTTTACTTTATCGGTAAGTAGTTAGCAATATTTGTAGTTGCTATTCGTGGTGGAGGAAATCATGGTGGAGTGATGGAGATCATGCTGGCGCGCACAAGATGGAGATCAATGCGCGGAGATTGGCTATACCATGTCACATAAAATTATATGCATGTGATGTTTATCCTTTTATGTATCTTATTATGCTAAGATCGCGACGGTAGCATTATAAGATGATTCCTCACTTAAAGATCAAGATAATATTGTGTTATCCCCATGTATGCACCGTTGCGAAAGTTCGTCGTTTTCAAGCACCTCGTGATGATCGGGTGCTATAAAATCTACGTTCACATACAACGGGTGCAAGCCAGTTTTGCACACGCGGAAATACTTGGGTTTGACTTGATGAGCCTAGCATGTACAGAAATGACCCCGGAACACACGAAACGAAAGGTTAAACATGAGTCATATGAATGATATGATCGACACTTTGTTGTCCACCATTGAAACCACATCTCTTCTCGTGAAGATCAGATTAGGTGTGGTGAATTTGGATCGTGTTCACTAAACAACTTGAGGGATGTTGAATTTAGTGGGAGTTCATCTAGTAATTTGATTAAGTTGAACTAGTTATCATGAACATAGTCTAAATTGTATTTGCAAATTTTGTAGATCAAATGGCTAAGTCCAACTTCTACTTCAATGTTTTTGCTGAGAAAGAAAAGCTTAAGAACAATTGGTCTAACTTCACCAACTGGTTCCGCAATCTGAGAATCATTATCGGTGGCGGACAAAAAGCCTATGTACTTGAGAAAGCGCTAGGTGACGCCCCTGCTACTGATGCGCCGACTGATGAAAAATTTGTTTATCAGTCACGCAAAGATGATTATGGAGTGATTAAGAGTACCATGTTGTTTGCTATGGAACCGGAACTTCAAAATCGTTTTGAGGAGTTCAACGGGCCCTTTGAGATACTTGAGGAACTGAAAACCATGTTTCAGACTCAGGCCCGTTCTGAGAGATATGAGATATCTGAGAAGTTATTTAACTGCAAGATGGAGGAAGGGAGTTCCGTTAGTGAGCACGCCATTAAGATGTCGGGCTACACTCAACGTCTTGAGCAACTGGACTACAAGATTCTAGAAGAGCTCAAGATTGACAGAGTTCTGCAATCACTCCCTCCTAGCTACAAAGGTTTTGTAGTTACTCACAATCAAATTGGTTCCACTGATACGATCACTGAGCTCTTCGCTAAGCTGAAATCCGCGGAGGTGGATATCAAGAAAGATAATCATGTGTTGATGGTCAACAAGACCACTAGCTTTAAGAAAGCTAAGGGTGCAAAGAAATCCTTCAAGAAAGGCAGCGCCTTGCCCTCCGAGAAGAAGCTCAAGTCTGGACCTAAGCCGGACACTAAGTGCTTCTATTGCAAGGACAAGGGTCACTGGAAGCGCAACTGTCTGAAGTACTTAGCAGACAAGAAAGTTGGCACCATTAAAGGTATATTTGATATACATGTTATTGATGTTTACCTTACTAGCGCTCGTTGTAGTGCCTGGGTATATGATACTGGTTCAGTTGCTAATATTTGTAACTCGAAACAGGAGCTACGGAATAGACGGCGGCTAGCAAGGGATGAGGTGACGATGCGTGTTGGCAATGGATTAAAAGTTGATGTGATGGCCGTCAGCACGCTCTCCTTAGTTTTACCTTCGGTATTATTTTTAAACCTTAATAAGTGTTATTATGTGCCTGCGTTGAGCATGAACATTATATCTGGATCGTGTTTATTGCAAGACGGTTATTCATTTAAATCGTAGAATAATGGTTGTTCTATTTATATGGATAACATCTTTTATGGTCATGCACATGTTGTGAATGGTTTATTTCTTCTGAATCTCGAAAGCAATGAAACGCACATCCATAACATTGAGGCTAAGATATGCAAAGTAGATAGTGATAATCCAACTTATTTGTGGCACTGCCGTCTAGGTCATATTGGTGTAAAACGCATGAAGAAACTCCATTCTGATGGACTTTTGGAGTCTCTTGATTTTGAATCATTTGACAAGTGAGAGCCGTGCCTCATGGGCAAGATGATCAAAACCCCATTCTCCGGAATAATGGAGCGAGCAACGGACTTATTGGAAATCATACATACTGATGTATGCGGACCAATGAGTGTTTCGACGCGCGGTGGATATCGCTATTTTCTCACTTTTACTGATGACTTAAGTAAATATGGGTATATTTATTTAATGAAACATAAATCTGAAATGTTTGAAAAGTTCAAAGAATTTCAGAACAAAGTGGAAAACCATCGTAACAGGAAAATTAAATTTCTATGATACGATTGTGGAGGTGAATATTTGAGTTATGATTTTCTCACGCATCTTAAAGCAAGCGGAATCGTTTCGCAACTCACGCCACCCGGAACACCACAGCGCAATGGCGTGTCTGAACGCTGGAATCGAACTCTATTATATATGGTGCGATCAATGCTGTCTTTTACAGATTTGCCGTTATCATTTTGGGGGTATGCATTAGAAACCGCTGCATTCACTTTAAATAGGGCACCATCTAATCCGTTGAGACGACACCGTATGAACTATGGTTTGGTGCTAAACCTAAGTTGTCGTTTCTTAAAGTTTGGGGATGCGAAGCTTACGTCAAGAAGTTGATGCTGGACAAGCTCGAACCCAAAGCGCAGAAATGCGTCTTCATAGGATACCCTAAGGAAACGATTGGGTATACCTTATACCACAGATCCGAAGGCAAAGTGTTTGTTGCAAAGAACGGATCCTTTATTGAGAAGGAGTTTCTCTCGAAAGAAGTGAGTGGGAGGAAGGTAGAGCTAGACGAGGTTATTGAACCTTCTCTTGAGTTGGAGAGTAGCGCAGCACCTGAAATTGTTCCAGTGCCGTCTACACCAACAAGAGAGGAAGATAATGACGAGGATCATGAAACTTCGAATGATGCTACTACTGAACTTCGCAGGTCGACAAGGTCACGTGCCACTCCTGAATGGTACGGCAACCCTGTCTTAACCGTCTTGTTGTTATACAATAGTGAACCTGCGAACTATGAGGAAGCAATTATGAGCCCAGACTCTGAGAAATGGCTAGAGGCCATGAAATCCGAATTGGGATCCATGAGCGAAAACCAAGTATGGACTTTGGTGGACCCTCCTAGCGACCGTAAGGCCGTTGAGTGCAAATGGATTTTCAAGAAGAAAACGGACGCGGATGGTAATGTTACTGTCTATAAAGCTCGGCTTGTCGCAAAAGGGTTTCGGCAAGTTCAAGGTGTTGACTACGATGAGACTTTCTCTCCCGTAGCGATGTTTAAGTCCATTCGGATTTTATTAGCAATTGCTGCATTTCATGATTATGAAATATGGCAGATGGATGTCAAGACTGCGTTCCTCAATGGCAACATTGATGAAGAGTTGTATATGATGCAGCCCGAAGGTTTTGTCGATCCTAAGGATGCTAATAAGGTGTCCAAACTTCAGCATTCCATTTATGGACTGAAGTAAGCATCTCGGAGTTGGAACCTTCATTTTGATCAAGTGATCAAGAGTTTTGGATTTGTTCCAAATTGCTACGAAGCTTGTATCTACAAGAAAGTGAGTGGGAGCTCGGTGACATTTTTAGTACTATATGTGGATGACATATTGATTATTGGAAATGACATTGGTATGCTTAACGATGTGAAGAGTTATTTGAATAAATGTTTTCAATGAAAGACCTAGGAGAAGCTGCTTATATATTAGGCATCAAAATCTATAGAGATAGACAAAGACGCCTAATAGCTTTAAGACAAAGTACATATCTAGACAAAGTTCTGAAAAGGTTCAGAATGGATAAAGCAAAGAAAGGTTCATTGCCCATGTTGTCAGGTAAGATATTGAGAAAGGCTCAATGTCCAGCTACGATAAAAGATAGAGATACTATGAGCAAAGTGCCATATGCCTCAGCCATAGGTTCTATCATGTATGCCATGCTATGTACTAGACCGGATGTGTCCAATGCTCTTAGTTTGACGAGCATATACCAAAGTGATCCAGGAGTGGAACACTGGACAGCCGTAAAGAACATTCTAAAGTATTTAAATAGGACTAAAGAAATGTTCTTGGTCTATGGAGGTGATGAGCAGCTCGTCGTAAAAGGTTACATCGATGCTAGTTTCGACACCGACCCGGATGATTCTAAATCTCAGACAGGATACGTTTATATTTTGAAAGGTGGAGCTGTGAGCTGGAGAAGCTGCAAGCAGAGCGTGATCACGGGATCTACAACAGAAGCGGAATACATGGCTGCTTCAAAAGCGTCAAGTGAAGGAGTTTGGATCAGGAACTTCATCATTGAGCTTGGTGTGATTCCAAGTACCTTGGACCCACTAGAGATATTGTGCAACAACACTAGCGCCATAGCACTAGCTAAGGAGCCAAGATATCATCCAAAGACCAAGCACATCAACCGCTGTTTTCATATAATTCGAGATTATATATCAGATGGAGATCTGAAGATTAGCAAAGTACATACGGATCTGAATGTCGCAGATCCGTTGACTAAACCTCTTCCACGAGCAAAAAATGATCAGCACCTTAATGCCATGGGTGTCAGATTGTTGCCAGATGTAAACTAGATTATTGACTCTAGTGCAAGTTGGAGACTATTGGAATTATGCCCTAGAGGCAATAATAAAGATGTTATTATTATAATTCTTGTTCATGATAAAGTTAATATTCCATGCTAGAATTGTATTAAGCGGAAACTTTGATACTTGTGTGGTTTATGAACAACACCGTGTCCCTAGTACGCCTCTATGGACTAGCTCATTGATTAATGATGGTTAAAGTTTCCTAACCATAGACATGAGTTGTCGATTAATAATGAGATCATGTCATTAGGAAAATGATATGATGGACATACCCAAATTAAGCAGAGCAATTAGATCGTGTCATCGTGTTCATCTTTGCGAAGCTTTTTCCTATGTCAAGTATTGTATTCCTTAGACCATGAGATAATACAACTCCCTGGTATTCAAAGAAATATTTGAGGTCATCAAACGTCATCCTATGTGAGGGTGATCATAAAGGTGTCTCTCAGGTGATCAGGAGGTACTTGTTGGGTTGTATGTATCGAGATGGAATTTGTCCCTCCCGAGTCGGAGAGATATACTTCGGGCCCACTCGGTAATCTATATCAACACCGCTTGCAAGCACGTGGTTAAGGAGTTAATCACAAAGTGATATCGGATTACGGAACGAGTAAAGTACTTGCAGTGAACGAGATTGAACTAGGTATGCCGATACCAACGATCGAATCTCGAGCAAGTAAAATATCGCGTGACGAAGGGAATACATATATGGGATTAATTGAATCCTGGCATCGTGGTTCATCCGATATGATCATCTATGAATATGTGGGAGTCAATATGGGTTTCCAGATCCCGCTGTTGATTATTGATTATAGATCATGTCTGCATATTCTCGAACCCGTAGGGTCACACACTTAACGTGCATCGATGCTAGGATAGAATGGATAATTGGTTTATGATTTTTTGTTCGGAGTCTCGGATGAGAACCAGGACATCACGAGAGGTTTCAGAATGGTTTGGAGAATAATATTCATATAAAGGAAAGCAGTTTTTGGATTTTGGAATCGTTTCAGAGTTTATCGGTATTGTACTTGAAGGTTCTAGAAGGTTCCGGAGTGGGACCAACGTGGGTCCACTTGTCGGAGGCCTGCGTGGGCCTAAGGGGAAGTGCCCTGGCCACTTTGGACCAGGGGCACAAGGCTCCTAAGGCCCAGCCGGCCAGCCCTTAGGGGAAACCCTAAGGGAACCTTCGAGAAGAAGGGGAGGTGACTTGCCCCCCACTCCACCCCTTGGGCCTCCGCCCTAGGGCTTGGAGGAGGGGTGAAGGGGGCCGGCCATCCCCCTATATAAGGAGGGCAGGGGCGTAGCCTCCCCCCACTCCAACCCTAGCCACCGTCCAACTGCTGCCCCTCTACCTCTCTCTCTCTCGCCCGACCGCGAGTAGGCGAAGCCCTGTTGCAGAAAATCTCCACCATAAGCACCACGCCGTCGTGCTGCAGATCCAATCTATCTCTCCACCATACTTGCTGGACCAAGGAAAGGAGGAGACGTCGCTGCACCTTACGTGTGCATCTAATGGAGGCGCCGCCACTTGCGGCGTAGGAGGAGACGACGAGTACGACTACGTCAACCACGTTATGTTGAACATTTCTTCCGTGCGATTTCTTTAAGGGTATGAAGATATCATCAATCTATCTCGTTGATTACCTCTCCTAGATTAGATATTGGCTTTATTGTTTGCATCCGTAGAATTTTTTTTGATTTACTATGCTGCGAAACCCTTCACAGCCAACCATTGACCAAGTCAGAATAGTCTGTGAATGCCTCAATGTATTTCCAGATGTTTTGCTCGATATGCCCCCAAATCAGGATATCGAGTTTATCATTGAACTAATCCCTGGAACCAGACCCATAGCCCAGAGACCGTATAGTATGAACCCATCTGAATTAGTGGAGCTGGAGAAGCAACTGGATGCTATGATGGAGATAGGATTGATCCAACCAAGTGCATCGCCATGGAGATCACCTGTCTTGTTTGTGGACAATAAGGATGGAGGTAACCGTTTGTGTATGGATTATCGAAAGATGAATGATGTCACTATCAAGAACAAGTACCCACTGCCGAAGATAGAAAACCTATTTGAATAGTTGACCGGTGCCAAAGTGTTTTCTAAGATTGATCTTAGAACTGGTTATCATCAACTCAAGATTCGCGCAGAGGATATTCCAAATACTGCATTTACCACCAGATATGGATTATATGAGTATACTGTCATGTCTTTTGGATTAACCAATGCCCCCGCTTATTTCATGAACCTCATGAATAAGATTTTTATGGACTTCCTGGATAAGTTTGTCGTTGTTTTCATCGATGACATTCTGATCTATTCCAAATCAGAAGAAGAAAACGAGCTACACCTAAGGACCATCCTTGGAACCCTTAGGGAGCATCAGTTGTATGCCAAGTTTAGCAAATGTGATTTCTGGTTACAGGAGGTAGGATTCCTCAGACATATAGTATCGTCCGGAGGAATTTCCGTTGACCCTGCAAAGGTGAAGGATGTTGAAGATTGGCAAGCCCCAACCGCTCAAACCCAAGTTCGTGCATTTCTCGGATTAGCGGGATATTACCACAAGTTCGTAGAAGGATTCTAAAGTATCGCAAGACCCATGACCCAATTTTTGAAGAAGGATAAGAAGTTAGAATGTATGGACAAATGTGAAGCGAGTTTTCAGGAACTCAAGAGGAGATTGATTTCAGCCCCAATCTTGATCATGCCGAATATCACGAAGCCTTTTGATGTGTATTGTGAAGCATCCAATATCGGTCTCGGATGTGTGTTGATGCAAGAAGGCAAAGTAATATCCTATCTATCCCGACAACTGAAGCAACATGAGCATAATTATCCTACCCATGACCTTGAACTAGCAGCCGTAGTTCTAGCCCTGAAGACATGGAGGCATTAACTGATGGGAAACCGTTGTGAGATTTATTCGGATCACAAGAGCCTAAAGTATATATTCACTCAAAAGGAGCTGAATATGAGGCAGATAAGATGGATAGAGATAATCAAGGACTATGATCTGGACATTCACTATCACCCCGGTAAAGCCAATGTGGTAGCAGATGCCCTTAGTAGATTGCCGTGCCGCTTGAACTCCATGATTCTGAAGGAGCAACCAAGTTTGCACAAGGAGATGGAAGATTTCAGAATGGAATTAGTAAGTGAAGGTTTTTTTGGCTAGCATAGAACTTCAACCCACTTTGATTAGTCAAATCAAGGAGGCGTAGAAAGGAAATGCTAGTATCGACGGAATAAACATCGTATCGGTACAGGCAAGGTATCTTGATTCACCAAAGATGAAGAAGGAGTTTTGTGGTACAAAGGACGTATCTGTGTGCCAGCAGACTCAGAGTTGAAACAAGCTATTTTGAAAGAATCCCATGATACTCTTTATTCTATCCACCCCGGAGTAACGAAGATGTATCAAGATTTGAAGGAGCAATTTTGGTGGCATAAGATGAAGAGAGAAATTGGAAGCTACATCGCCAAGTGTGATATTTGTCAGAGAGTCAAGGCGGGACATCAGAGACCCGCATGACCGTTCTAACCATTGCATATTCTGGAATGGAAATGGGATTCTGTTGGAATGGACTTTATCACCGGTTTTCCTACTTCTAGTAGGGGAAATGACTCTATTTGGGTCATAGTTGATAGATTTTCCAAGGTCGCCCATTTCTTACCTGTCAAGACCACCTACCAGAGTTCGAAGCTAGCAGAGTTGTACATCGCTAGAATCGTCAGTTTGCATGGAGTCCCCAAGAACATCGTATCAGACCGAGGAACTCAGTCTACCTCGAGATTCTAGAAGAAAGTCCAAGAAGGATTTGGAACCCGACTAGATTTTAGCACAGCGTATCACCCTCAGACAGATGGACAAACGAAGCGAGTAAATCAAATACTCGAAGATATGTTGAGAGCCTGTGTGCTAGAGCATGGATCTAAATGGGAAGACTGTCTGCCTTTCGCAGAATTTTCTTACAACAACAATTATCAAGCTAGTTTGCAAATGGCCCCATTTGAATTCATGAATGGAAGGAAGTGTCGTACCCCTTTTAATTGGTTGGAAGTAGGAGAGAGTCAGATTTTCGGACCCGACATCCTACGAGAAGCAGAAGAGAAAGTTCACAAGATCCGTGAGCACCTCAAGACCACCCAATCCAGACATAAGAGTTATGCCGACCAGAGATGTCGAGACCTCGCTTTCAATATCGGAGATTTTGTGTATCTCAAAGTGTCGCCTTTGAAGGGAATGCAGCGTTTCCATCTCAAAGGAAAGTTAGCTCCCAGATATATCGGACCCTTCAAGATTCTTAATCGTCGAGGAGAAGTATCGTATCAACTGGAACTTCCAGAGGAGATGTCAGCAGTGTTTAATGTGTTCCATATATCGTTGCTTCGCAAATGCCTAGAATTCTCGGACAAGACTGAAGTTTTCAAGAACATTGATCACCGCACCATAGAGATCAACGTTCACCTAACGTATCCCGAAGTACCCATCCGTATTTTGGAGGAAGCTTTTAGAATGACCAGGACCCGAAGCATCAAGTTTCTCAAGATTCAGTGGAGTAATCACACTGAAGAGAAGCTACCTGGGAACGAGAAGACTACATCAAGACGAGGTTTCCTGATCTTTTTAAATCCTAGTTTTCTTCTTTCTTCTTTCTCAAATCTCAGGATGAGATTTTTTTAAGGAGGGAAGGTTTGTAACATCCCAAAAATATTGAAAAATGATTATCAAATTCCAATCACTCAAATATAGGGTTAACAAAAACTTTTGTTAATCAACATCATCTGAATGCATGTGTGTATGTGATGATTGTATGAATGCATGAATGGACTTGTTTGATTGTTCTAAATAGCAAGGAATGGTTTAAACATGAAAAAAACATCATCTAAAACATTTCCAAGAAGAAACAAATCAATAGAAAATCCAAAAACAAACAAAACAAGCAAATGGTCATTTTTGCCAATCTTGCTCACTAGGCCACTTTGAGTGTTTCTAGTCCAAGATTTCAAACGGAAACAATTCCATTTATTTTCACCCCTTTCTAGACCAAGTAAAAGTGAACCCAATCCCACCTTTAAAACTTACAGAAACATTTGGCAACTTGATTCAAATGACAATTCAAAATTGAATTTTAAAATATGTGAAGATCACCCATTTTCAAAAACCAACCAAACTAGCGCACCTTGACCTTTCCAACTAACCAGAGACTACCTAGTATGTAACTAGTGCACCCACCAAGTTTGAACCAAAAATTTCAATTCAAATCTCTTTCGGCCATTTCATCAAACACCTTGCAAACACAAAACAAACAAACAAACAATAAACACTATAGTGAGAAGTGATTTGGCCAACCTTGTTCCCTCTCTAGCTCACATCAAGCTATTAGTAGATCATCTAGCTTAGTTAACCAGCCCTAGCACCACTATAAGCTTGCCATTGCCATCAAAGGTGAGCTTGCCGAGCCTCACCTTGCCATCCCATGGTCGACAGCAAGCTAGGAGCAGCACCAAGCCTAGCCACCTTGTCTAGGACATTGACCACCGTCCACCGCCACCCCCTGTCCAACGTCAACACCCTGCCAGCCACTGGACCACTCTAGAACAGCCGCGCCCTACGCCTCTGTGCCATGCCGAGAGCACGCCAGAGCGCTGCACTCGACACGCGTCCACAGGCCGCGCGCCGCCCTCGCCGCTTGCAAGCGCGATCACCACCATCCCAAGAGACCATCAGACAACCCCGTTCGCCGTCGCACGACCCGTAGCCGTGGTGCGCCATTAAAATGCCCGTCGGACCTGCCTAGAGTACCGCAGCATTCCGACCGTCTCGCACCGCCCCACGCCTGGAGACCACGTTGTTGAGATTCACCAGGGAGCACAGCACCGCTCCTACCGTCCCCATGTCGTTAGCCCACTGTGACGACGACCACGACGAGCTCCACCCGTGCCCTTCGGTCCCCTCTTGGCACAATAAATAGAGGCCACCCCGTTTGATTTCTTCACACCAACACACTCCCATCTCTCTCAGAACCACCCCCACTCATTTCCGGAGCAAGGCGAGCAGCAAGTCGCCAGAATTTGCCAAAGTATGCCACGGAGGAGGAATAAAGAAGCTAGCAATTGAAGCCGTCCCAGGAGAAGCCACCGATACCAGGAGGTTCGCCGTCGCCGACTTTGTTGTTCGCCCCCATCGCCGACCCTTGCCTGAGCCCCGGTGATCCCCTGTAGACCCCCACTGTCCGTGCTAGGGTTCTGTCTTGCCGGAGTTGACCGATGGAGACGATAGGTCACGGCCGTTCGATTAGAGGTTGATCGTGCGGTCTAGATCACCCCGTACAGCTTCGCACCCCCTGTCTCACTAACTGGTGGGGACAGCCACTTAAACTCACCTGTGCGCGTTGTGCGCCGTGGGCCGGCCCATTTACATTCCCGCGTGACCTAGTAGTTTGAATTTAGGTTTACTCTTTTAGTTTCAAACTTAGTTATGTACCTAGATTCAAAAATCAACCCAGGTCGATTCACTAAACCAAATTGCGTGAAACCAATTTTGTTAGAAAGGTACTGGAATTATTAATCCAAGCCCGTTTGATTCAAGTCATTTGGAATTGCAGATATCCTATAGTAAAAATAACAAGGCAGAAGCTTTTCCGCATTAAAATATTTTTCAAAATTCAACCACAAAAGCTTTTGAGTTGATCCCAACTCTCAAAAATCACATTGAACTATACCCTTCTGAATATATAAAAATAGCAGGGTATACTTGTAGAAATAATGAAAAATTAATAAAATAATGCCCCATTGGCATTTCTAGTCACTTTATTTAATTAAAATAAAAAGTTTAAACCTTATTAAATTGTGACACCACTTTAAATCACATTCCCATGTACTGAAATATGTGGTGATGGCATGTGTCAACCGGATCCCATGTTCTAGTTGGAGAATATTAAATCTTAAGTAGTTTTTCAATGAGTAGAAATTACTTTCCCAAAATTAAATAAATAAGACAAGTGCTTTGAGGATTGTAATGTTTGTGATGATTCTAGATCATCTACTGAAAACCTTGGTGTGATAAATAAAAGTAGTTAATTATTGTTTGATGATTGTGTACCTCGTATTTATTTATAGACGCTAGTACCGACCAAGGATACGAGGAGGAAGGAGAATACTACGAGGAAGAAGCCGAGGAGAACTTCAACCACTGCTCTACTCAAGGCAAGCTAACACTTGCAACTTAGCAAGCAAATCCTTGCAAGCTCATACTTATATCTTAGCAAGCTAAGCTAAACCATGCATGTTTTACTTGCAAGCTTACACCACTGGATCCCCAATCCTAGTTTTATTTGCAAGCTTAGTTATTTTATTTCCTAGTTCCCAAGATGACAGTTGGTCATGGTTGGGAGGCCAAACTCACAGGAGAGGTGCCTATACTAGGGCGTGTAATTGAAAGGTTAGGATTGATTATCCGCATACTGAGTATGGTGAATTCAGGATTGTTCGTGACAGATGTATCGAATGTTGTGGTGAAAGTGTACCACCTCTATAGAGTGTCAAACTATTCGAATAGCCGCGTCCGCGGTTATGGACAGTTGGAGTGGCCATACTGATCCATCATCAGATGTTTTCAAAATGACTTATGAAATGATTCATGACTTTGACTTGACCACAACAGGGTTGTGACATGAAATTCAAGTTTCCACTTAGGTGTTATAAAACTTTCAACTAGCTTTCTTTTCTTCTGAACTCAGTAGAGATAAATCTGGCTTTTTGCAAAACAACCTAGAGCCTAGTACTTCCTACTCAAAACCACTTCACTTGTTAGTATTAAAGAGTACTCATGGCTTTATCCCTGGCTATTCCTGTGGCCAGACTATGAAGAGTACTATCAGGAGGACGGACAACAGGAAGGTTGTGATAACTAGGATCATGTCCCATCGTCAGCATTGCCTGTGACCATGAAGATGGAGTCTCGCCTACGCTATCGTTATTATTATGTTATTCCGCTGCTTGATTTGTATTAAGACTGGATCATGAGATCCTTTATTTGTTGTAAGACCTTATGTAAGGTTTGTAATGGATGATGTAGTGTGATATCCAATCTGTTATGTCTCGCAAAAATGGTAATCCTGGGATTGTGATGTATGGCATAACAGGCATCTGGGATTAAAAATCCGGGTGTTGGCAAGTTGGTATCAGAGCCATCCTGACCATAGGAGACCCTAGTTTAGAATGGACGTTTGGATAAAAAAACTTAGTTTAGAAATCAAGGAAGTGAGTATTTATGAAAACTTATTCTCATTCTTATCACTTAGACTCTTTCATAAAAAAATCATGTTCCTCAAAAATTCTTGCAAACTTACATAAAATTTGATACACTTGATCACTCTACTAACTTACTCATCCTATATTCTTATAGATGGACGTGAAGTATAGCAAGTTTTATCAATTGGGGAATGGAGGAGACCTCATCTTTGAGCGTGACTTGGACCAGCTGTCAGAAATGCTGGAGCGTCCGCAACCCGAGTTCTTCGGATCTCAGCTCAACGATCAGGAAGGAGAGGAGTTGCAATGGCAGATTGTTGCAAGTCTCTGCGGAAAGATCGAAGCCCCCACCTCAGAGGGAATTGAGTTCACCATCAGAGAGAACAACTGTCTCGATGGACTTGCCAGGGCCATGCAGTAAGCTCTTGCCCGTCTGTGTGGGAAGAGTATCAATCAGATCAAGGGTACCCGCTTTGAGTTCTATCCAAGGCGTGATTTTATGGGACAACCACTGGAGGCACCATATCACCATGGGCTGAAGACTCAATTTGACCACCTCATATTCATGATGTATGACCGGCAGAAGGAATTAGACAATGCCCTCTCCTAGGCCAACCACAAGTATGCTATCACTGTTGGAGATATGCCCCAGAGGCAATAATAAATGTAGTTATTATTAGATCTTTGTGTTTATGATAAATGTTTACATTCATGCTATAACAGTATTAACCAGAAACATTAATACTTGTGTGATTTGTAAACAAAATTAGAGTCCCTAGTAAAGCCTCTTTATAATACTAGTTTGTTGGTTAATAGATGGTCATGGTTTCCTGATCATGAACATTGAGATGTTGTTGACAACAAGATCATATCATTAGGAGAATGGTATGATGGACATACTCCTATAGATAAGCGTAGCATAAAGATCAAGTCATTTTAAATAGTTTAATTGCTATAAGCTTTCTGATACATAGTAACCTAATTCCTTCAACCATGAGATCATGCTTATCACCATCACCGGAAGGATGCTTTGATGACATCAAACACCACACCGTAATTGGGTGGCTATAAAGGTGGCATTGAGTATTCAGAAAGTATGGGTTGAGACACATGAATCAAGAGTGGGATTTGTCCATCCATATGACGGATAGATATACTCTGGGCCCTCTCGGTGGAATGTCATCCAATTAGCTTGCAAGCATGTTACTGGCTCACAAGGGATCACATATCACGGGAACGAGAAAAGAGTACTTATCAGTAACGAGGTTGAACTAGGTATGCAGAGATACCGACGATTAAAACCTCGGATAAGTAAATTATCGTGAGACAAAGGGAAATTGGTATCGTATGTAAGTGGTTCATTCGATCACAAAGTAATTGTAGAAATATGTGGGAGACATATGAATTTACAGATTCCTCTATTGGTTATTGACCGGAGAAGTGTCTCGATCATGTCCGCATAATTCACGCGTAGGGAGACACGCTTAAGGATTCGATGTTGTTAAGTAGTTATGGAATGATGAGAAAAAGACCGAATGTTGTTCGGAGTCTCGGATGGGATCCGGGATATCACGAGGAGATCCGGAATGGTCCGGAGAATAAGATTCATATAAGGACATTCCTGTTTCGGAGTTCGGGAATGATTCCGATGTTTTCACCAGGAATGTTCTATAAGGGTCCGGAAGGTCCGGCACTCCGGAAGGGGAAGGGTACATGAATGTGTCATGACAATGTGGAATGATTGCATCATGTACTAGGTCACTTTGCTGGGCAAAATAAAGAGAGAAATCAAATCCTAGTTTGAAAGTCAAACGCCAATTTGAAAAAGTCAAATCTCAAGTTTGCTTGGTGGAGGGAGAGTAGGAAACCTACTTGGGGAGGAAGTCCCCTCCCTCCACCCGCCGGCCAAGGAGGCCGAGTTGGGGGAGGACTCCCTCCTCCCAACCGGCCACCCTCCACCTATATAAGGAGGGGTAGGGCGCCCCCTACCCCTCACACCTAAAACCCTAGCCCCAAGCCGCCGACCTCCTCCAAGTCGCCGCCGACCTCCTCCAAGTCGCCGCCGCCTAGGGCCTCCTCTAACTCGGCGAGTTAGGGTTTCCCCAAACCCTAGACGCCGGCCAAGACCCCCCTTGGTGCCCTCTAAACCCTAGATCACCAAGGCCTCTCTCATAGTCCACCATACTCGCTCCGGCTTAAGGCAAAGCCCTGCGAGATCTCCCCTCTACTTTCGACACCACGCCGTCGGTCTTAGGAATCACGAGAGTGCTACAACCTCCGCTGCCTGCTGGAACAAGGAGAGGAAGGTCTTCATCGAAACCGAACGTGTGACCGTCATGAAGCGCCTGGGAATGCAGTGAAGGATCGCTTCACGCGATCTTGAGATCGGCAAGTGTACAACTACATCACCCACGAGAATCTGCTCTCGTTAACCGCTTTGGAATCTTCGAGGGTGAGTTCCTCTATCGACTCGTTGCTACAATCTAGTAGATAGATCTTGGCTTGTTTGTTTTCATGCGGTAGAATTTTTTTGTTTCCATGCTACGAACCCCAACAGTGGTATCAGAGCCGTGTCTGTATGTAGATCTGTTGCACAAGTAGAACACAATGGTCATTGTGGGCGGTGGTGCTTTTATTATTAATTGATTTTTGTGTACTTTGCATCTTGCGGTATGATGGGATGAAGCGGCCCGGGCTAACCTTACATGACATCGTTCATGAGACTTGCTCCACGCTCAACATGCAACTTGTATTGCATAAGTGGCTTTGCGGGTGTCTGTCTCTCCCATCATAGTATAGATCCAATTTACAACGGGCACTTGATAGTTCAAGCATCAATGTTGTGGTTCTTGTTCGTAAGTTAGAACGACACTTATTGAAAGCCCCAAACCACGTAAAATATGCAAAGAAAATTAGAGGCGTCTAACTTTGTTTTGCAGGGGTGTGCTGTGATGTGATATGGCCATGATTGTGATTATATATGATGTATGCAATGTCCCTTATTGTAAGTTGGCAACCGGCAGGAGCCATATGTTTGTTTTTAAATTCCGTTAAGACCCGTGTGTCTATTCAAAGTAGTTGTAATAGTTGAAGCTAGTGGACGACAACCATGAAACGGCAACATTGACCTTGGAGCCATACCGGTGATGATGGAGATCATCTTCGTGCTTGAAGATGGAGATCGGAAGCACAAGAATAAAGGCCATATCATATCACATATTATGAATTGCATGTGATGTTAATCCTTTATGCATCTTGTACTGCTTAGTTAACGATGGTAGCATTATAATATGATCCCTCAAGCACACAAATTTCATGTTTTAAAGTGTTCATCCTTAGTAAGCACCGTTGCTAAACCTCGTTGTTTTGAAGCACCACGTGATGATCGGGTGTGTTAGATTCTGCGAGTGTATACAACGTGTGCAAGCCAGATTTGCTCATGTGGAAGCTAAGGTTTGATCTTGACGATCCTAGCATGTACAGATATGGTCTCGGAACACGGATCACCGAAAGGTAAAGCATGAGTCATATAGTAGATATGATGAACATGTTGATTGTTCGCCATTGAAGTTACATCAACTCTCGTGATGATCGGTTTTGATGTGGTGGATTTGGTTCGTGTGATCACTAAAACAATGTGAGGGATATTGTTTTGAGTGGGAGTTCACCTAGATTAATTTAACTATTAATTAGAACTCAATTTGTCATAAACTTAGTCTAAACTATTGCAAATATGTTGTAGATCAATGGCGGCCCCTACCATCAATTTTAATGCGTTCCTAGAGAAACAAAAGTTGAAAAACAATGGAAGCAACTTTGTGGATTGGTTCCGCAATTTGAGGATTGTCCTCAATGATGGTAATTTGACCTATGTGCTGGATGCACCGCTGGGTGACCCGCCTGCAGCTATTGCTACCGATGAAGTAAAGAATGTTTACCTCACTCGGAAGAATCAGTACTCCATAGTTCAGTGTGCTATCTTGTATGGTTTGGAATCGGAGCTTCAGAAAAGGTTTGAGAACCATGACCCACATGATATTGTCCGTGAACTCAAAATGATATTTGAGGCTCACGCATCAGTTGAGAGTTATGAGGCTTCTGAAAAGTTCTTTAACTGCAAGATGGAAGAGGGCAGCTCCATCAGTGAGCATGTGCTTAAGATGTCTGGCCACACAAACAAACCCCAAAGTTTGGGTATAGTGATTCCTAATCCTTTGGGGATTCACCGTGTCCTCCAATCACTACCACCAAGTTACAAGAACTTTGTGATGAACTACAATATGCAAAACATGGACAAGACGTTGCCAGAACTCTTCTCCATGTTGAAATCTGCAGAAGTGGAGATCAAGAAAGAGCATCAAGTGTTGTTGGTCAATAAGACCACCAAATTCAAGAAAGGAAAGTCTAATCAAAAGGGAAAATTCAAGAAGGGTGGTAAGAAAGTTGCCGCACCGGCGAAGAAGACCAAGGCTGGACCTAAGCCTGATACTGAGTGCTTTTACTGCAAGGGAGAAGGTCACTGGAAGCGGAATTGCCCAAAGTACTTGGCGGATTTGAAGAACGACAACATCAAGAAGAAAGGTATATCCGATATACATGTTATTGATGTGTATCTCACTAGTACTCATAGTAGTGCCTGAGTATGTGATACTGGTTCGGTTGCTCATATTTGTAACTCAAAACAGGTGCTGCAGAATAAATGGAAGCTAGGGAAGAACGAGGTGACGATGTGCGTTGGAAATGGATCAAAGGTTGATGTGATCGCGGTCGGCACGCTACCTCTTCATTTACCATCGGGATTGGTTTTATACGTAAATAATTGTTATTTGGTGCCTGCGTTGAGCATGAACATTATATCTGGAACATGTTTATTGCGAGACGGTTACTTGTTTAAGTCCGAGAATAATGGTTGTTCGATTTATATGAGTAATATGTTTTATGCACATGCACCTTTGATAGATGGTCTATTCTTATTGAATCTCGATAGTGGAAATACACATATTAATAAAATTGAAGCTAAACATTTGAAATTGAGCGATAATTCAACCTATATGTGGCACTGTCGTCTTGGTCACATTGGAGTGAAGCGTATGAAGAAACTCCATTCCGATGGACTTCTTGAATCACTTGATTTCGAATCACTTAAAAGATGTGAAGCATGTCTGATGGGTAAAATGACTAAGACTCCATTTTCTGGTATGATGGAGCGAGCTACGGACTTGTTGTAAATCATACATACCGATGTGTGTGGTCCAATATGTGTAGCATCACGCGGTGGTTATCGTTATGTTCTTATCTTCACGGATGACTTGAGTATATATGGGTATATCTATTTCATGAAACATAAGTCCGAAACTTTCGAGAAGTTTAAGGAATTTCAAAGTGAATTAGAGAATCAACGTAACAAGAAGATTAAATTTCTACGATATGATCGTGGAGGTGAGTATCTAAGTTACGAGTTTGACGAGCATTTGAAGAAATGCGGAATACTTTCACAATTTACACCGCTGAGAACACCACAACGTAATTGTAAGGTTCCCAACCTTTAATAAGGTAGAGATCCCTGTGTTTACAATGCTAGTCCCTGGATCAATAGCTAGCATCCACAGTTAAAATGTAATATCAAGAAACAAAGGTCATAATACAAATTTATAACCAGGAATGAAATAATTTATTACATCTTACATAGATCATTTGGCTATCTCGTTACAATGCAGCAGAATATAACAATAGCATGGGGTACTTCATCTTCAAAATACCACAGGCAGTCATGTTGGTTGTAGACTTGTAATCCTAATCAATAAACTTCACTAACATCAAACAAACCTGCAACATAATAAGTTGCAGCCACAAGGGTCAATACATTTGAATTGTATTGGCAAGTTCACTACTATGTAGAAATAAGTAGGTCCTATCATGACATGCATATTTGGCTAAGTAGGGTTTAAGATCATTTGCAGAAAGCAATATAGTTTTATCCTATCTTTTCAAAATAGTTTTAATCTTTTGTCAAATAATTCTGAACTTCTTGGAAAACTCCAAGTGCTTCAAATCCCTTGTTGTCACCATCAAGTTTTACGTTGAGAAATTGGAATGTCGAGATCTTCCATAGCTTCAGGCCTTAGTTGCTCAGAGTTGTCCATAACCGTGGACACAGCTAAGTACTTAGAATTTGATCTTCTACAGAAGTTGTACACTTTACCCACATGACACAATCTCGTCTTGACGCCACCAGTGGCCGCTGGATAAGTACTCACCCAATGGAGTACCGGCAGATCGAGAATGTGACAAAGTCTTTCCATAGAAGTCCTCCCAATACACAATGCTAGCTTGTCAACCAGGCACCAATGTAGGGATATATTTCCCTTACACAATTCTAGTTAACCTGAAGATGCCAATGCATGGGTCTTCCACTATGTAGTTGACTAAGCCAGATCCCATTTAGCATGTGGCTGTACACGGAAGCCACTGTACGAGAAACATGTTCAATATCTAAGTCCCTGGGTGGTTTTCTTCTAGAGCACATACAAAAAGATAGCCATATAAACATGGTTCCCTTTGCTGACACCTTGTCCAAAACTTGAGTATCCTCTTTCCACCCAGGTGGTTCATTGGGTACTTGTTTTTATTATATAAAACATATATTTTTCCAACACTTTATATAATCATAACATGTATCCCATCCCAAATATATAGCAGGGCTAAGCATACTACAACTACATTTTTTCACTAAGGAAGATATAAGGATATCCTAATAGGATATAGCATAGCATAGAAATATAGTAGTCCTATCATGCATGTTACAAAAATCCACTAAGTGTAATGAAAATAGTAGGACATGGATGATAGTGTCACTTGCCTTTTAGTAGAGAATGTTGGTTCACTTCTTTATCTTGCAAATATCACACTCTTCTAACTTCACTACAATTCAATCAAGCAAACACATTTTCAAACCAACATTCAAACAATTTATCACACGTAAAATAACAAAAACAAGGTCATGCATGCAAGCATGCAAAAGATAGTTTTATTTGGAAAAGTGGTTTCTACTATGCTCTAAAAATTTTCAAGTTCAAAGTGGTCATTTACTAAAGTGGTAAAACCATTTGCAAAAGGTTTCATCTCATAAACCAAATATTATGGTAAGGTGATATTTTATGTTGTTGAAAATATCTTTTAGCAAAGTAATGATTTTATTTGGTTCACCAAATAAGTTTTTAATTCACAAAACTTGGTGTTTAGGGACAGAAGGTTTGAGTCAAAACATTTCCCAAAGGCTTTACTCAAAAATCATTTCTAAACCATAAATAATATTTTTATTTGACTAGAAATGTGCTAATTCAAATATTTACTCCTTAACTTCACAAAATACATTTTTAACTCCATAAGTTGGTTCCTATGGTAAGTAGGTTCAAAACAAACCATTTTACAAAGATTTCATCTCAAAAATATATCTAGAACAATTTTTATATTCAAAATAATCCTACACAAGTTTCTGCAATTTCAACCAATTTTCTAGAAGCAAAACATTAAACAAAGTGCATGGTTGGGTAAGATTTGTCTTGCTTATTCCATTGATATAAAATTTGCAAAATTTGGACGTGTAGAACTAAAGTTATGAATTTTACAAGTTTGCAAATCTAATAGAACATTTTCTGGTTTTTATTCAAACAGACTGGCCACGTGGCGCAATCTAACTAGACGGTACCGTTTCGTGCTGATTGAGCAATACTAGCCGTAGGATTTCACTTAAAACACATGGCGCAGATGGACCCGTACCCTTTCGCTTATGATCTAATCTGATCCTTTGGATCCAGATCCGACAGACCACAGCGCATTGACCATTGTCTGGCGGCGCTGGCGGCGGCGGACGGCGGTGCACGCTCGGGCTACGGCGGAGCCAGCGATTCAGGAAGCAAGAGGAGTAACGGAGGTGCTCACCGTGCTCGTGGGAGTGTGGAGAAGCTCGAGGTGTGGTCGGCTTGGCGAGGGGCGCTCTGGTTCCAAGGGGATTTCTCGCCGGAGTCGGTGGCGGCGTCGGGCTCGCTCAGTTGTCGACGGGGCGAGGCTACAGGTCACCCTAAGGCAAACGGAGCATATGGTTAGACGCGGACGAGCGTGGGAAGTACATGAGCATCATTGAGAGGGCTCGGGGCGGTCGGTGCTTACCAGGGAAGTTCGTCGGAGCGACAGCAGATGACGGCGGCGTGTTGAGGTCGTCCTTGCCGACGCTCTGGGGCAAGCGCGGCCAAGTAGCTGGCACTGGGAGATGCGCCAGGCAATGGGGAACAGGCTCGCGTGCAGTGGAAGGCGAGGCGCGGCGAGGTGTGGTCGGAATCGGTTGCAAAGCTCGTCGGAGGCAGCGGTGGTGCAAAAGTAAATTGGGGCAGCCTGGTGGCTCTCTGGCAGCGGGGTCTGAGGGGAAATGGCGAGGAGGAGAGGAGCTTAAGAGGGCGTGGTCGCGAGAGGAAATTACTGCGCCATCAACGCGTATTGATCGCTGCAATCAAGGGCAGCAACGGCGAGGGGGACGTGGTCGCGGTGAAGACGATGATGAGGTGGCGTGGGGCTGTGCTATCTGCGAGAGAGAGGAAGAGGGAGTGGGGCCGAGCGTTCAGTGACTTCGCGGGTTGATTTCTGGGTGGAAAATGTTTCACGCGTGGGGTGAACAGGTGGGCTGCACTGCTGGGCCTGCTGGGCTGGTTGATGGGTTGGGTTTGGTTTATTTTTTTGTACTGAAAGATTTTTATTTTTCTATTTGGAATTTCTGTTTTGATTTTCAAACAAATAATTCAAACTCCAATTCAAATCAAACCTCCACCAAACTTTGTGTTGATTTTAATTCTGTTTAACAACATAATCCAAAGAAAAATAAAATAATTCTTTTATTCTTTTAGGATATATTAATAATTAAATAAATAGACCTTAGTCTTTAATTCAAATAGGATTTAATTTATTTAAAAACTCTATTTGAAATCTAAATAATACCAAAACCTTTTCAGTAGGTTTTACTTGAAAAATAAAACACTTGGAAATATTATTTAAAATACCTTAACAAGTTTCAATGTTTATTTAAAATGGAAAAGCCTTTACTTAAACAAAATTGTATATTAATAAATCCTTATTATTTTATTTAAATAATCCTTTACTCTTTTTATCAAATAAAAATATTTTATTTTAAAAGCTTATCCAAGATTAATTTGGCTCTTTAAAATAATCCTTATTTATAATTCTACCTTTGCTTTATAAAAAACCATATCTTTTTATTTAAAGATCTAAAAATAGTGATTCCAACTATTATAACTTTATTTATTATTTGTTTATCTTTTTAAATCCCTTTAGGATTTTATTTGATCAAAATAGGTTTTGATGTTTCCAATTGGAATAAAAAAGTTTCTTCTCACCCTAAATTTCAACAATTATTTATTTTGTTTATTTATTTTTTTACATTTCAAAATTTGGAAAATTTTGGGATGTGACAGTAATGGTGTGTCCGAACATCATAATCGAACTCTCTTAGATATGGTTCGTTCTATGATGTCACTTATATATTTACCGCTATCATTTTGGGGTTAAGCATTAGAAACAGCCGCACGCCGCCCACAAAATGTTTGAATGATCGGGTAAAGAGAGAGCTTCTTATATGGGATCCGACGCATCCAGCAGAGCGACAAATCAGACCAAAGGGTTAGTCGTCCTCTTGGGCTTTCAGTTCCAGGTTGTGAACCTATAGAATGGGATATCCTGCATTTGCTTGTTATTGCGGCTATACTTGTTCGTTGCGCGACTCGGCTCTGCCTCCCTTGGACTAAAGCTTCGACAACTCAATCTCCTTTTACATTCACTTTAAATAGGGCACCATCTAAATCCGTTGAAACGACACCGTATGAATTATGGTTTGGGAAGAAACCTAAATTGTCGTTCCTTAAAGTTTGGGGTTGCGAAGCCTATGTAAAGAAGTTACAGCCAGACAAGATTGAACACAAAGCGGAAAAATGCGTCTTCATAGGATACCCAAAGGAAACTATTGGGTATACCTTCTATCATAGATCCGAGGGCAAAATCTTCGTTGCTAAGAATGGATCCTTTCTAGAGAAGGAATTTCTCTCGAAAGAAGTGACTGGAAGGAAAGTACAACTCGATGAGGTTGTTGAACCTTCTCTCGAAATTGCAAGTAGCGCAACACCGGAAGTGGTTCCTATGGCGCCTACACCAATAAGAGAGGAAGCTAATGATGATGATCATGAAACTTCGGTTGAAGTTGCTACAGAGCCTCGCAGGTCGACAAGAAACTCTTGATTGGTATGATCCCGTTATGAGTGTCATATTGGTGGACAACACCGATGACCCTGAGACATATGAGGAAGCGATGATGAGCCCAGATTCCAATAAATGGCAAGAAGCCATGAAATACGAGATTGGATCCATGTACGAAAACCCAGTATGGACTTTGGTGGACTTACCAGATGGCCGGGAGGCTGTCGAGAACAAATGGATTTTCAAGAAGAAAACAGATGCTGATGGTAATGTTACTGTCTATAAACCTCGACTTGTCGCAAAAGGGTTTCAAAAAATTCAAGGAGTTGACTACGATGAGACTTTCTCACCAGTAGCAAAGCTAAAGTCTGTGAGGATTATGTTAGCAATCGCTGCATATTATGATTATGACATATGGCAGATGGATGTCAAAACAACGTTCCTCAATGGATACATTGATGAAGAATTGTATATGATGCAACCCAAAGGTTTTGTCGATCCTAAAGATGCTAACAAGGTGTGCAAACTTCAACGGTCCATATATGGATTGAAGCAAGCATCCTGAAGTTGGAATCAACATTTTGATAAGGTAACCAAAAGTTTTGGTTTTATACAAACTTATGGAGAAGCTTGTATTTACAAGAAAGTGAGTGGGAGCTCTGTAGCATTCTTGATACTATATGTAGATGACATATTGTTGATTGGGAATGATGTAGACCTTCTTAATAGTGTTAAGGATTATTTGAATAATAGTTTTTCAATGAAATATCTTGGCGAAGCAGCTTACATATTAGGCATAAAGATTTATAGAGATAGATCGAGACGCCTAATATCATTATCACAAAGTACATATTTGGACAAAGTTCTAAAGAGGTTTGGAATGGAAGATAGCAAGAAAGGGTTCTTGCCCATGTTGCCCAATACGACCTTGAGTAAAACTCAAAGTCTAGCAGCGGCAGAAGATAGAGAAAGGATGAGTAAGACTCCCTGTGCCTCAGCCATAGGATCTCTAATGTATGCCATGCTATGTACTAGACCCGACATTGCATATGCTGTTAGTTTGACTAGCAGATATCAAAGTGATCTAGGACTGGATCATTGGACAGCGGTCAAAAACATCCTTAAGTACTTGAGAAGAACTAAGGATATGGTTCTTTCTTATGGAGGTGATGAATAGCTCGTTGTAAATGGTTACACCGATGCTAGTTGGAACACCGATCCGGATGATTCTAAATCACAATCTGGATACGTATTTACTTTAAATGGTGCAACAGTTAGCTGGAGGAGTGCAAAGCAAAGCGTTGTGGCGAGATCTTCAACTGAATCGGAATACATGGCTGCTTTGGAGGCTTCACAAGAAGCGATATGGATGAAAGAGTTCATTACAGAGCTGGGTGTGGTTCCTAGTGCTTGGACCGACCCAATGTCTATCTACTGTGATAACATGGGCGCCATAGCCAATGCGCAAGAACCAAGGTCACACAAGAAGCTGAAGCACATCAAGCTACGTTTTCACGCTATTCGAGAACATGTCCAATATGGTGACAAAAAGATTTGCAAAGTACACACATATCTGAATGTGGCGGATCCGTTGACTAAACCTCTCCCGAGGGAAAAACATGACCAACACCAAACTGCCATGGGTGTTCGGTATATTACCATGTAATCTAGATTAGTTGACTCTAGTGCAAGTGGGAGACTGTTGGAGATATGCCCTAGAGGCAATAATAAATGTAGTTATTATTATATCTTTGTGTTTATGATAAATGTTTACATTCATGCTATAACAGCAACATTAGTGAAGACCCCTACTCCTATCTCAGTGATGATGATATGCCCTAGAGGGAGAACAAAGGAGAGGACCTTCGTGAAGACCCCTACTCCTATCTCAGTGATGATGATGACTTTCTGGAGGATCAGGCCATGGACTTCTTCACTGATGAGGATGACTTTGCCTCTATTGATGATGATGAGGACACCGACTCCAAGGAGTAGTAGCACTTGAGCACTAGCGTTAGTGAGTTGTATCCGGTCCCACCGTATCGTAGTTTCCCAGAATGGTTCTTAAAACCATTTGTTTTCCTTGTTGCGGTGTGTGTTTGTATCGTGTGCTATGAATGAATGAAAAGCAAGTTGCTAGAAAAATCTAAGTAAAACTTCAAAAACTTTTCAAAACCCTGAACCTTAGAAATTCCCCCCTTTTCTCATGATCTATCTCAATCTTCAGATGCCTCGCGATGGAAGCAGTTCATCCCCGAACCCGATGTTGCAAATCTTGCAAATGTTAGTTTCTGACCGCGAAGCTGAAAGAGATGAACGTCAAGCCAACTTAGGCACCCTTCAACACGTCGCTCAGATGGCCAACAACAATCAAGGCCATGGAAATCAGGACATCCATGGATCCAAGCTCAAGAACTTCCAGAATACCAATCCACCCATTTTCACTAAGTCTGAAGAGCCCCTAGATGCCGATGATTGGCTGCAAACAACTTAGAAGTTGCAGGAGTGGAGGATAACGAGAAGGTAATGTTTGACACCCACTATCTGGTCGGAGATGCAAGAGCCTGGTGGAACAGCGTTCGCGCCATGAATGGATGATAGATGATAACTTGGGATGAATTCAAAAAAAAGTTTCAAGTTAACCCCCACCCCCCGGTTTCAAGGTTTGAGAAGAGATGAGATGAAATCAAAAAAGAAGAAGGGGAAGGATGACGTAGTTGAGTATGACATTTTTTTTTTTTTTGGCTAGGGGTATATGATGGATGAGATAGATACTGAAGCCAAGAAGGAGAGACGCTTGAATGGTCTGCATGTTGAGATGCGGACAGTGCTAGTCAATATCCCATTTGCTGATATTGAAGCCTTAGTGGATTCTTCCATTCAGATGGAAGGCAAGATCAACCAAGCCAATGAGAACCGCAAGCGTAGAATGATGCATCAACCAGGAACCCATCATACCCCAAAGTATCGCCCCAACCCTTCTCCAGGATTCGCCCCAAGAACCAACAGACCCCCGATGAACCGTCTGACCTATCCCAACGGTGGTGGAGGAAACCCAGGGCCCGGAGGAAATCACAACAACAACCCCGGCAACCCTAGCAATTTCAACCGTGCACCACCCAAGTTCAACAACAACAATGTCGCCACCAACACCAATACTTCCCCAAGGACTGGAAGCAATGATGTGCCTGTTTCATCAAAAGACAAGTCTCATGTGACTTTTTATGAATGTGGAACCAAGGGTCACTATTCCAATGAGTGCCCCAAGAAGATTGCTGCAACCCCCAATGCAAATGCCCTAGCTCAGCAGCAGCGTCGTGTTCAGCCCGGAAGAAGGTTTGCCCTAGGAAACTCGCTCAACCGCAACAGCCGTCTCTTTCTCATGCGTGCTAAAGAAGCCCAAGAAGCGCCAGATGTCGTGTTGGGTATGTTTTCTGTTAAATCATTACTTGCAAGAGTGTTGTTTGATTCTGGAGCATCACACTCATTTGTTATCGAAGAATTTGCATGCACTATTAAGATTCAACCCACCAAATTGAAGCATGTTATGATAGTTCAAGTACCTGGTTCAACCACCAAATCTAGACAAATTTGCAAGGTTGTACCTATCCGAATCCATGGCATATATTTTTATGATAATCTAATAGTACTCGGAACTAAAGGTTTGGAAGTAGTACTAGGAATGGATTGGATGTTGGAACATAAAGGATTAATCGACTGTGCCAAGAAAGCCATAACCATGACCTGTACGGCCAGAATATCAGTAGAGCATGTATCTGAAACCTTGCCCCGTTACTTCAAGTGCAACAAGAGTCTAGCCCAGCCAACCATTGACCAAGTCAGAATAGTCTGTGAATGCCCCGATGTATTTCCAGATATTTTCCCGGTATGCCCCCAGATCGGGTTATCGAGTTTATCATTGAACTAATCCCTGGAACCGGACCCATAGCCTAGAGACCGTATAGTATGAACCCATCTGAATTAGTGGAGCTGAAGAAGCAACTGGATGCTATGCTAGAGATAGGATTGATCCAACCAAGTGCATCGCCATGGAGATCACCTGTCTAGTTTGTCGACAATAAATATGGAGGTAACCGTTTGTGTACAGATTATCGAAAGTTGAATGATGTCACTATCAAGAACAAGTACCCACTTCCAAAGATAGAAGACCTGTTTGACCAGTTGACCGGTGCCAAAGTGTTTTCTAAGATTTATCTTAGAATTGGTTATCATCAACTCAAGATTCGCACAGAGGATATTCCAAAGACTGCCTTTACCACCAGATACGGATTATATGAGTATACTGTCATGTCTTTTGGATTAACCAATGCCCCCGCTTATTTCATGAACCTCATGAATAAGATTTTTATGGACTTCCTGGATAAGTTTGTCGTTGTTTTCATTGATGACATTCTGATCTATACCAAATCAGAAGAAGAACACGAGCTACACCTAAGGACCATCCTTGGAACCCCTAGGGAGCATCAGTTATATGCCAAGTTTAGCAAATGTGAATTCTGGTTACAGGAGGTAGGATTCCTCAGACATATAGTATCGGCCAGAGGAATTTCCGTTGACCCTGCAAAGGTGAAGGATGTTGAAGATTGACAAGCCCCAACCACTCAAACCCACGTTCGTGCATTTCTCGGATTAGCGGGATATTACCGCAAGTTCGTAGAAGTACTCTCAAGTATCGCAAGACCCATGACCCAATTGTTGAAGAAGGATAAGAAGTTTGAATGGATGGACAAATGTGAAGCGAGTTTTCAAGAACTCAAGAGGATATTGATTTCAGCCCCAATCTTGATCATGCCGGATATCACGAAGCCTTTTGATGTGTATTGTGACGCATCCAAGATCGGTCTCGGATGTGTGTTGATGCAAGAAGGCAAAGTAATATCCTATCTATACCGACAACTGAAGCAACATGAGCAGAATTATCCTACCCATGACCTTGAACTAGCAGCCGTAGTTCTAGCCCTGAAGACATGGATGCATTACCTGATGGGAAACCGTTGTGAGATTTATTCGGATCACAAGAGCCTGAAGTATATATTCACTCAGAAGGAGCTGAATATGAGGCAGATAAGATGGATAGAGCTAATCAAGGACTATGATCTGGACATTCACTATCACCCCGGTAAAGCCAATGTGGTAGCAGATGCCCTTAGTATATTGTTGTGCCGCTTGAACTCCATGATTTTGAAGGAGCAACCAAGTTTGCACAAGGAGATGGAAGATTTCAGAATGGAATTAGTAAGTGAAGGATTTTTGGCTAGCATAGAACTTCAAGCCACTTTGATGAGTCAGATCAAGGAGGAGCAGAAAGGAAATGCTAGTATCGACGGAATCAAACGTCGTATCGGTACAGGCAAGGTACCCGGATTCACCGAAGATGAAGGAGTTTTGTGGTACAAAGGACGTATCTGTGTGCCAGCAGACTCAGAGTTGAAACAAGCTATTTTGAAATAAGCCCATGATACTCTTTATTCTATCCACCCCAGAGGAACAAAGATATATCAAGATTTGAAGGAGCAATTTTGGTGGCATAAGATGAAGAGAGAAATTGGAAGCTACATCGCCAAGTGTAATATTTGTCAAAGAGTCAAGGCGGGACATCAGAGACCCGCAAGACTGTTGCAACCATTGCAGATTCTAGAATGGAAATGGGATTCTGTTGGAATGGACTTTATCACTAGTTTGCCTACTTCTAGTAGGGGAAATGACTCTATTTGGGTCATAGTTGATAGATTGTCCAAGGTCGCCCATTTCTTACCTGTCAAGACCACCTACCAGAGTTCGAAGCTAGCAGAGTTGTACATCGCTAGAATCGTCAGTTTGCATGGAGTCCCAAGAACATCGTATCAGATCGAGGAACTCAGTTTACCTCGAGATTCTGGAAGAAAGTCTAAGAAGGACTAGGAACTAGACTAGATTTCATCACAGAGTATCACCCTCAGACATATGGACAAACGGAGCGAGTAAATAAAATACTCGAAGATATGTTGAGAGCCTGTTTGCTAGAGTATGGATCTAAATGGGAAGATTGTCTGCCTTTCGCAGAATTTTCTTACAACAACAGTTATCAAGCTATTTTGCAAATGGCCCCATTTGAATTCATGAATGGAAGGAAGTGCCATACCCATTTGAATTGTTCGGAAGTAGGAGAGAGTCATATTTTCGGACCCGACATCCTACGAGAAGCACAAGAGAGAGTTCACAAGATCCGTGAGCACCTCAAGACCGACAATCCAGACAGAAGAGTTATGCCAACAAGATACGTCGAGACCCCGCTTTCAATATTGGAGATTTTGTTTATCTCAAAGTGTCGCCTTTGAAGGGAATGCAGCGTTTCCAGCTCAAAGGAAAGTTAGCTCCCAGATATATCGGACCCTTCAAGATTCTGAATCGTCGAGGAGAAGTATCGTATCAACTGGAACTATCAGAGGAGATGTCAGCAGTGCATAATGTGTTCCATATATCGTTACTTTGCAAATGCCTAGAAGTCTCGGAGAAGACTGAAGTTTTCAAGAACATTGATCACCGTACCATAGAGATCAATGATGAACTGACGTATCCTGAAGTACCCATCCGTATTTTGGAGGAAGATTTCAGAACCACCAGGACCCAAGAATCAAGTTTCTCAAGATTCAGTGGAGTAACCACACTGAATAGGAAGCTGCATGGGAACGAGAAGACTACATCAAGACGGAGTTTCCCAATATTTTTAAATCCTAGTTTTCATCTTTCTTCTTTCTCAAATCTCGGGAAGAGATTTTGTTTAAGTAGGGAAGGTTTGTAACATCGCAAAAATATTGAACAATGATTATCAAATTCCAATCACTCAAATTTAGGGTTAACAAAAATTTTGTTAATCAACATCATATGAATGCATGTATATATGTGATGATTGTATGAATGCATGAATGGACTTGTGTGATTGTTCTAAATAGCAAGGAATGGTTTAAAGATGAAAACAACATCATCTAAAACATTTCCAAGCAGAAACAAATCAAGAGAAAATCCAAAAACAAACAAAACAAGCAAATGGTAATTTTTGCCAATCTTGCTCACTAGGCCACTTTGAGTGTTTCTAGTCCAAGATTTCAAACAGAAACAATTCCATTTATTTTCACCCCTTTCTAGACCAAGTAAAAGTGTTTCTAGGCCACTTACAGAAACATTTGGCAACTTTATTCAAATAACAATTCAAAATTGAATCTTTAACATATGTGAAGATCACCCATTTTCAAAAACCAACCAAACCAATGCACCTTGACCTTTCGAACTAACTAGAGACTACCTAGTATGTAACTAGTGCACCCACCAAGTTTGAACCAAAAATTCAAATTCAAATATCTTTCGTCCATTTCATCAAACACCTTGCAAACACAAAACAAACAAACACCAAACACTATAGTGAGCAGTGATTTGGCCAACCTTGTTCCCTCTCTAGATCACAGCAAGCTATTAGTAGATCATATAGCTTAGTTAACCAGCCCTAGCACCACTGTGAGCTTGCCATTGCCATCAATGGTGAGCATGCCGAGCCTCATCTTGCCACCCCATGGTCGACAGCAAGCTAGGAGCAGCACCAAGCCTAGCCACCTTGTCTGGGACATTGACCACCGTCCACCGCCACCCCCTGTCCAACACCAACACCCTGCCAGCCACTGGACCACTCTAGAAACTCCGCGCCCTACGCCTATGTGACATGCCGAGAGCGCGCCAGAACGGTACACTCGACACGCGTCCACAGACCGCGTGCCGCCCTCTCCGCTTGCAAGAGTGATCACCACCATCCCAGGAGACCACCAAACAACCCCGTTCGCCGCCGCACGACTGGTAGCCACGGTGCGCCATTAAAATGCCCGTCGGACCCGCCTAGAGCACCACAATGTTCCGACCGTCTCGCACCGCCCAACGCCTTGAGACCATGTCGTTGAGTTTCGCGAGGGAGCACAATACCGCCCCTACCGTCGCCCATGCTGTTAGCCCATTGTGACGATGACCACGATGAGATCCACCTGCGCCCTTCGGTCCCCTCTTGGAACTATAAATAGAGGCCACCCCCGTTCGATTTTTTCACACCAACACACTCCCCTCTCTCTCAGAACCACCCCCACTCATTCCCAGAGCAAGGCGAGCAGCAAGTCACCAGAATTTGGCCGGAGTCTGCCACGGAGGAGGAAGAAAGGAGCCAGCGATTGAAGCCGCCCCAGGAGAAGCCGCCGATACCAGGAGGTTCGCCATCATCGACTTTGGCGTTTGCCCCCATCGTCGACCCTTACATGAGCCCCGATGATCCCCCGTAGACCCCCACTAGCCGCGCTAGGGTTCTGTCTCGCCGGAGTTGCTCGACGGAGATGACAGGTCACAACCATTCGATTAGAGGTTGATCATGGGGTCTAGATCACCTCGTACCACTTCGCACCCCCTGTCTCACTGATTGGTGGGGACAGCCACTTAAACTCGCCCGCGCACGCTGTGTGTCGTGGGCCGACCCGTTTTACATTCCCGTGTGACCCATTAGTTTGAATTAAAGTTTATTCTTTTAGTTTCAGACTTAGTTCTGTACCTAGATTCAAAAATCAACCCAGGTCGATTCACTAAACCAAATTTCATGAAACCAATTTTGTTAGAAAGGTACTGGAATTCTTAATCCAAGCCCGTTTGATTCAAGTCATTTGGAATTGTAGATCGCCTATAGTAAAAATAACAAGGCAGAAGCTTTTCTCCATTCAAACATTTTTCAAAATTCAACCACAATTTTTTTTGAGTTGATTCCAACTCTCAAAATCACATTTAATTATACCCTTCTGAATATATAAAAATAGCTAGGTTTAGTTGCAGAAATAATGAACAAGTAATAAAAGAATGCCCCATAGGCATTTATAGTCACTTTATTTAATAAAATAAAAGGTTAAACCTTATTAAATTGTGACACCACTTTAAATCACATTCCCATGTACTGAAATATGTGGTCATGACATGTGTCAACCTGATCCCATGTTCTAGTTGGATAATATTAAATTAAGTAGTTTTTCAATGAGTGGAAATTACTTTCCCAAAATAAAATAAATAAGACAAGTGCTTTGAGGATTGTAATGTTTGTGATGATGCTAGATCATCTAGTGAAAACCTTGGTGTGATAAATAAAAATAGTTAAGTATTGTTTGGTGATTTGTACCTCGTGTTTATTTATAGACGCTAGTACCGACCAAGGATACGAGGAGGAAGGAGAATACTACGAGAAATAAGACGAGGAGAACTTCAACCACTGCTCTACTCAAGGCAAGCTAACACTTTCAACTTAGCAAGCTGATACGCCCAATTTGCATCAGCATTCTATATCATAATTTACCTCTATTCATTGATATTTGTCTTATTATGAGGTATTACTTATGGCTTTTCATCTTTTTATGCATGTTGGATGATTCTTGGAGGATGGATTGCCGGAGTCTGGATTCTAATGGAAAAGAAGGCGTTTCGGTGCAATTTCACGAAGATCAGAAAAATACCTGAAAAATATGGAAACATATTATTTTACCAGAAGATGAAGGAAGCCAGAATGAGGGATGAAGTGGGGCCTCAGGGGGCCCACACCCCCTAGGCGTGGGCCCACCTAACCCCGCGCCAGGGTAGGTGTGGCCCACCTGCCCGGCCTACAACTCCGCCCCTTCGCCTATATCTTCCCTTCGAAACCCTAAGGCTAGGGGGCGACCACAGATAGATTTCCGCCGCCTCTGGGGAGCGGAAAACATCGAGAGAGAAAGATCTCTCCGGCAGACAGATTTCTGTCGAGAGAATTCCTTCCCGGAGAGGGTAGACCGTCGCCATCAACACTGTCATCAAGCTAGATCATCATCATCCACACCATCATCTCCACCAGCACCATCACCACCACGCCGTCCTGTTGTAACAATTGTGTTGGATATTGCTTTAGTTCTTAGGGGAAACTTTTCCGGTGTTGATTACTATTGTAGTTGATGCTTGTGAGTGGAACCATTGGATTATTGTTTATGTTCAGATTGTTATCCATTACCATATCATCTTTGATCTTGATCCATATGATGCCTCGCGAGTAGTTTGTTTAGTTCTTTAGGACATGGGAGAAGTCATGTTGTTAGTAGTGAATCTGTGATGAGTTATTATTCAATGGTGTAGTATTTAAGTTGTGGTGCTATTCTTCTTGTGGTGTCATGTGAATGTCGACTACATGATACTTCACCATTTATGGGCCTAGGGGAATGCATTGTGTATTTCGCTACTAATTGTGGGGTTGCCGGAGTGACATAAACCTAAACCCCCGTTAGGACACCTTTGCACAAGGGAGCGTAGGATCTCAGAGTTTAAGGCTGTGGTTAGATTTATATCTTAATTACTTTCTTGTAGTTACGGATGTTTTTAGGGGGTTTAATCACAAGTATGTATTAGTCCAAGTAAGGTCGGTATGTTAGCACAGGTTCACCCACACAACACTTACAACACCAGAGAAGAGTACTCAGCTATTTGAAGCGAAAGCACTTGACAGAATTCACATGTGTCCTCGATAACGTTTGCTCCTTATAAGTATTTCCTTCGGCTTGTCCTTTGCAAAGAAAGGATTGGGCCACTTTCTCCGTTTGTTTGTTACCTTTGTTACTTGCTCCTTATTTTGTTGCGTTGTTAGAAAACCACTAAAATGCGTTTGCTAAGTATTCACAGGGATTTCCTGCTCCATACCACTGTTCAGCACCTTCTGCTCCTCGTTGGGATCGACACTCCTATTTATCGAAAGTACTACGATACACCCCCTATACTTGTGGGTCATCAAGACTATTTTCTGGCGCTTTTGCCAGGGAGTGAAGCTCTATTGAAGAGTGGAACTGGTAAGGGAAACTTTCGTTGTGAGTATTGCTTTTGTCACTGCTTTTTACTTTGTTTCCAATATGGATAACCCACTTGGTTTTCTGTTTGGGAAACTACTACCACTACTAGGGTAGTATATGAACCACCTCCTGTTGAGATAGATTCTTTTAAGATACCTACAAATATTGTTAATCGTGTTATGGATATTTATTATTTTGGGGATGGAACTGTCCATCCTGGTGATCACTTGCTTTTTATCCATGAATTATGCGGGTTGTTTAAGTGTGCAGGTATCACAACTGAACAGGTGAAGAAGAAGAAGTTACTCTCCATATCCTTGAAAGGGAGAGTTGAAGAATGGTATAAGCTGCTGAAGAATGGACAATGCAGGGAATGGGAGGAGATGGCATCTCTCTTTTACTCTAAATTTTATCCTCCCAGTGAGATCCATAAGGATAGAAATCTTATATATAACTTTTGGCCTCTTGATGGAGAGAGTACAGCTCAAGCTTGGGGGATATTGAAATTACTAATTCTTAAATGTCCTATTCATGAACTCTCTAACAATATTATTCTCAATAACTTTTATGCTAGGCTTGCTCTTCATGATAAAGATTTACTAGATGCTTCTTGTGCTGGATCATTCACACGTATGAAGGAAGAAGCTAAATGGGATCTACTAGACCGTATTCAAGAGAACACTGAAGCTTGGGAGAATGACAAAGGAAGAAAGTCAGGTATAAACTACGATTATGAATGCATTAAATCCTTTATGGGAACTGATGACTTCCGTGATATTAGCAATGAGTTTGGTCTTGATTCCCAAAGTATTGCCAACTGTTTTAAGGCTTTTGCCTCTTACATTGAAATTCCCAAGAAGAAGTGGAATAAGTACCATGCTCCTTATAAAGATGTTGTTAATCATGCTCCCGTTAGAAGTACTCAAGTTTGTACTACAAATCATATTGTGCTTGAACCCCATGTTGAGAAAATGCCTTTACCAGCTAAGGTAAAGGAGTATTCTTTGATTATTAGTGCAAATAACAAAGGTACAATGAAAACTGTGGAGCCTGGTAAGCATTTGAGTGATGAACCTGTGGTAGCTATTGTGAAAGACACTGTCACTATAAATATGGAGGATGAGCACATTGTCTTCTGTGAAGACGTTTCTAATATTATATCTCATCCTGGTAAGGATAGAAAAGCTAGTGTTCCTGTGCTTTCTGTTAAAATTGGTGATCATTGCTACTATGGTTTATGTGATATTGGTGCTAGTTCTAGTGCTATTCCTTATGAGCTTTACAGGGAAATTATGCATGAGATTGGTCCTTGTGAGATTGAGGACATTGATGTGGTTATTCACCTTGCTAACAAGGAGACCATTTGCCCCATTGGTATTGTAAGAGATGTGGAGGTTCTTTGTGGTAAGATTAAATATCCTGCTGATTTTCTAGTGCTTAATCAGCTGCTAGCAAAACTTGTCCTATCATTTTTGGTAGACCTTTCTTAAACACTTGTGGATCTATTATTGATTGTAAGAAGGAAAAAGGTTTAACTAAGTTCGATGGAGATTCTTATGAGTTTAACTTTTCCAAATTTTCTAAAGCTCCTTGTGAAAATAGCTTGCCTAATAAAGATTTCAGGATGGAACAACTTGCCTCTATTGATCCAGTCTATGACCTTGGACCTATTTTTGATGACTGTAAGTATGCTTATTTTGATGATAAAGTTGTTTCCAGTGATAGTTATATTGTCAACTTTATTCAAAGTGCTACTAAAAGTTATTTGAGAGAGGGAAACGTGGTTTTATGCATCTCAATGATGTTAAGTTTCCCCGTTTTATGTTGAAAGCTTTAAAGTTGCATCTGTTTTGTCTTCCTATGCCTTGGCCTTTTGTTTCAACAATTCGTTTTCTCATGGTACCCCCAAGCATAGGAAGTGGGTTAGACTCAAGTGTTTTGGCTATTTGCTTCTTGATGCTCTTTTTCACTCCGGATATATATATCCTATGTGAGCATCTTTGGAAGTTTCAAGCCTAACTTAAAGGCATTAAAGAAAACTACTTATTGGGAGATAACCAAGAGTTTTGTCGAGTCTTGGAAGTTATTACCTCAGTAATAACCGCTCCTTATCCTTTTTGTTTTAGTTTTTCTGTCAAGTTCAACTACTTTTGTGAAGTAGAGAAGTTGTGAAAAGTGGTTGTCCTGGGACAGATTTTTGTGCTACATTGTAAAAATTCATGAGGAAGCTCAGTTCTTCGGATGGAGCTGAATTTTCCGAGCTTGTTCTCCAAGTTGTTACCCAACTTTCATCAGTTCTGCACTTTTTGATTTGAGCAACAGAAGGTCTTCGGAAAAGTCAATCTTTACCTGCTGGTCTGTTTTGACACATTTCTGCCATCATTTGCATTTGCCTCTTACAAAAGCTTTTGTTTTGATGGGTTTTCAATTGAAGTGTGTACCAAAGGTTTATTTTTTTTGCTTACACTAATGTTGTCATTGAGTTTGTGCAAGGGTTTTGTAAGAAGGAAATTATCAGGACAAAGAGAGAAGGAATCTGCAGAGTTTGTCTTTGAATAGGTAAAAGTGGTGAAAACAGAAGGTTCGTGAAACCCCAATATTTTTATATTTTTGATGTTTTTAATACATAAGGGAAGTTACGAGACGAAACTAAAGAGGAAACGGAGCCCGGGGTGGACAAACCCACCCTGTGCACGGCCCAAGATGGTCACCGAGGGGTGTTCCCCCCTCGAGCTCCGACTCCGCCTCGTTTCTGTGTGAAAACCTTCCTTATGCATTGAATCTTCATAATATATAACCTCCCGGGTTCCCCGAGGTTCGTGCATCGTGTTCTCATTGTGTTTTCATTTCAATCTGTTTCTGTCAGGAAATCTTCTCAAGTTTAGAGCACCATGGCCTCCGCCAACGACAAAGGCTAGGAGCCCGAGAAAGAAGAACCTCAAGTCCCCAAAGAAGAGGAGATTCCGGTAGGTTATGAAGGAGACATGGAGGAGGACAAGCAACCGGACACTCGCGCTACCGTCGCAAGCATTGATTTGGTGGCACAACCTACCCAGCTTAGGAGGACAACACGGATGTCTACAGGAGGGAGAACTCTGCGTCATATCCTCGCTCCGCTCACACTTCCTCCTAGTACCCCTTGTTCTAACCGTGTAGGAGAAACACTCTAACTTGGAAGAATGGATAAAGAATAACAAGGACTAGGATCCTCGGTCCGAGTTGATCACGGGGTGCATTGAGCATAATTCGTAGTTAATTCGTACTCTGCCCTTCGATATGGATGATCTGAAGAAACTTGTTGAGGATCTTATCAAGAGAACACCACCACCACCGAAGGAGTAATTCGTCATCAGGTTTGACATCCCCCTGGCTTGTTCCAAGCTTGGGGGAGTGTCGCGGTATCACCACCATTATCTTTTATATTTTACCTTTTTAGTGGATTCATATCTGTGGTGGAGAGGTTATCTTATAGTTTGGTTTGCATGTGGAAGTATCTCTCCTTTAGTTGATTATCTATGTATCCCTTGGTGTGAGTGCCTTTATTGAATATTAATGAGAAGTCTCATCTTTTACTTTTTGCACTTCTTATTTTTAGTTTGCAATCTCTATTATATGATGGATCTTGTTGTTCAGTATTAGCGCCACTTTGGGATCATCAAGTGGATCTAAATTGGTTTTGGCAAACCGAGTTCTGGTCAGTGGCTTTAGTTTGAAAGAAAAAGAAAGAAAGAAAACGCTTACAGGTATTTGGTATCATTTGTTTTCTTTCTTGTTGGCTCATAAGCTTAGTATTTTTTATTTAAGATTATTTTGTGTCTTCAAGGAAGATTGCATGTTTGGCTTTATTACTTGTATGTTTGCTTGTTTCTTTCAACTCTCTTGCTTGCTACCCAGCCTTGCTAGCCAAAAACCTGTTTTGAGAATGCATACTTCTCATGTTTCCGAAATCCTTTGAACCCAAAACTTTTGCCACTTGTATCCACCATATCTACCTAATAACTTTTTCTATTCCTAGCAAATTCTCAAGCTTCATATACCTTTCGAATTAAAAAGTATTTTGTTATGTGAAAACTAGTTAGTAAAGCTCTCACGAACTTGATGGCACACTTTATTTCCTTGCCCCTAATAGACTTGAACCATTGTGAACATCGAAGTTGTAAATGCTGGCATCTATATGTTGGAATTACCAAAACCATCCTGTCACGGGGAATGTTTACAACATTGCACTTGTACTCTGTTCACAGTTGATATCGTTCTCTTTTGTCTATGGATGTCAACAGTGTGAAATAAAGAGGGAACTTGTAAGTTCATGGAGTTTGTATTCTGTGTTAGAGAAACGCCTGGGCCGCTAGCCTAAGCCATGCTTAATCATGGTGGAAACTTGCAGCATCATCATAGTGAGTCATCTATGAAGCATCCTCAATAAAAAGCTATACACATGGTAAATAAACAGATTGCTGAGATGCTCATTGTCTGCTTGCCTTGTCATTTTGGTCATGGGAAAGCTCCTCTACCATATGCAAGGGGTACCCTGTTGGCGGTTCTCAATGATATGCAAATACTTACAATGACAAGAACTTACCTGGGCCCAAAGTTGAGTATGCATGAGATTGCCAACTTATATTTCGTCAAGCATATACTCCATCTTTGTTCACTTTAACCTTAATCATCTCAAGATGCTTATGATAGGGGCAATTAGGCCTCAAAGCTAGTAAGTACCATAATATTTTGGAAGCTCTTTATGACCTGTAATCCCTGCTACCCTCTATGAAGGGGCCTTTCTCCTAGTAACTAGTTTGAGTCAGTAAACCTACTTCCTCTCTATCTCCAGCAAGCATTTGAGTTGTTGTGTTTCAAGCATTCATATGGTGATTTATTCAATCATGTTCTTTATCTTCCTTGTTTGCACAAAACTCTTATCTATTGAGTATTACTTTGAAAGCCTTCACTTGTGAAAACCTTTTTGAGCAAAGAGTGCTCCTGTTTTGAAACTTCTACAAAAAGTTTTTGTGTAACTATTTGCCAGGAGTTCTCTAACCAAGGACAAGTTTGCCAATTCCAATTATGATTTATCATTATGCATCTCTATTGTGACAGATGTACTTGGTGCAAGCTAAGTTATATAATGGTGAGTTGCTTTCTTCTTTGAGTTGTGCAATGGTAAGTGTGATGCTTCTTGTTTGTATTCTTTTATCGACACTTCACTCCATAAACCTGTGGACATGTTTACTGAGCTCATTATTCGCTTGGGGACAAGCGAAGTCTAAGCTTGGGGGAGTTGATACGCCCAATTTGCATCACCATTATTCTATATCATAATTTACCTCTATTCACTGATATTTGTCTTATTATGAGGTATTACTTATGGCTTTTCATCTGTTTATGCATGTTGGATGATTCTTGGAGGATGGCCTACCGGAGTCTGGATTCTGATGGAAAAGAAGGCGTTTTGGTGCAATTTCACGAAGATCGGAAAAATATTAGAAAAATATGGAAACATATTATTTTACCACAAGACGAAGGAAGCCATAAGGAGGGACGAAGTGGGGCCTCAGGGGCCCCACACCCCCCTAGGCATGGGCCCACCTGACACCGCACCTAGGGCAGGTTTGTCCCACCTGCCCGGCCTCCGACTCCACCTATTTGCCTATATTTTCCCTTCGAAATCCTAAGGCTCGGGGGCAACCACAGATAGATTTCCGTCGCCTCTGGGGGGCAGAAAACACCGAGAGAGAAAGATCTCTTCGGCAGACAGATTTCTACCGGAGGAATTCCTTCCCGGAGTGGGGAGACCGTCACCATCAACACTGTCATCAAGCTACACTCCATCGGGATCATCATCATCCACACCATCATCTCCGCCAACACCATCACCACCACTCCTTCCCGATGTAACAATTGTGTTGGATATTGCTTTAGTTCTTAGGGGAACTTTCCCGGTGTTGATTACTATTGTAGTTGATGCGTGTCAGTGGAACCATTGGATTATTGTTTATGTTCAGATTTTTATCCATTACCATATCATCTTTGATCTTGATTCATATGATGTCTTGTGAGTAGTTCGTTTAGTTCTTGAGGACATGGGAGAAGTCATGTTGTTAGTAGTGAATCTGTGATGAGTTATTATTCAATGGTGTAGTATTTAAGTTGTGGTGCTATTCTTCTAGTGGTGGCATGTGAACGTCGACTACATGATACTTCACCATTTATGGGCCTAGGGGAATGCGTTGTGTATTTGGATACTAATCGCGCGTTTTCCAGAGTGACAGAAACCTGAACCCCCGTTAGGACACCTTTGCACAAGGGAGCGTAGGATCTCAGAGTTTAAGGCTGTGGTTAGATTTATATTTTAATTACTTTCCTGTAGTTACGGGTGTTTGCAGGGGGTTTAATCACAAGTATGTATTAGTCCTAGGAAGGGTGGTATGTTAGCACAGGTTCACCCACACAACACTTACAACACAAGAGAAGAGTACTCAGCTATTTGAAGTGAAAGCACTTGACAAAATTCCCATGTGTCCTCGAGAACGTTTGGTCCTTATAAGTATTTCCTTCGCCTTGTCCTTTGCTAAGAAAGGATTGGGCCACTTGCTCCGTTTGTTCATTACCTTTGCTACTTGCTCCTTGTTTTGTTGCCTTGTCAGAAAACCACTAAAATCCGTTTGCTAAGTATTCACAGGGATTTCTGCTCCATACCACTGTTCATCACCTTCTGCTCCTCGTTGGGATCGAAACTCCTATTTATCGAAAGTACTACGATACACCCCCTATACTTGTGGGTCATCACAAGTAAATCCTTGCAAGCTTATACTAATATCTTAGCAAGATAAGCTAAACCATGCAAGTTTTACTTGCAAGCTTACACCACTGTATCCCCAATCCTAGTTTTATTTGCAGGCTTAGTTATTTTATTTCCTTATCAAAACTTTCTATCGGAGTTTACTTGGTAACTTGTAGATTTTAGAAAGATATCTAAAGGTAGTATAAAGAGCATAAAACTTGGCCTAAGTTAGATAATCTTGATGTCATTCTGAGGCATGAGATTGAACTTAGATAAGATACACTTGTTTACCACCCCTCATTAGTGTTTACCCCCACCTTAGTTGCTAGTGCTAAGCATAAAACTTGATCACTTTAGATGGGAATACTTGGTGAAAATGGTTATGAAAACCTTAGAATGATGAGTCATTATACTGAAATGTTTTGACATGTGTTCTTGAACACCAGATGGTTTTGATGATGAAAATGTTAAGGCATGAGCATTAGCCCTTTATAAAATTGATGGTTGTCTGGATGCGATACCATTCCAATTTTATCGTACAACTACAATACCCGAAAATTGGGTAGGGCTTGACTGGAAAATTATATACCTTAGTAAGGGTTCCCTTGCGGCCAAGTTTGGAGCTGAGGCTACCTCGTGAAGATTGTCCTCCTGTGTAGTTCCCAAGATGACAATTTCTCATGGTTGGGAGGCCAAACTCACAGGAAAGGTGCCTATACTAGGCGGTGTAATTGAAAGGTTAGGATTGATTATCTGCATACTGAGTATGGTGAATTCAGGATTGTTCCTAACGGATGTATCGAATGTTGTGGTGAAAGTGTACCACCTCTTAAGAGTGTCAAACTATTCGAATAGCCGCGTCCGCGGTTATGGACAGTTGGAGTGGCCATACTATTCCGTTGTCAGATCTTTTTAAAATGACTTATGAAATGATTCATGACTTTGACTTGACCACAACAGGGTTGTGATATGAAATTCAAGTTTCCACTTAGGTGTTATAAATCTTTCAACTAGCTTTCTTTGCTTCTAAACTCAGTAGCGATAAATCTGGCTTTTTTCAAAACAACCAAGAGCCTAGTACTTCCTACTCAAAACCACTTCACTTCTTAGTATTAGTTTGCAAGTACTTAAAGAGTAATCATGGCTTTGTCCCTAGATATTCCCGTGGCCATACTATGAAGAGGACTATTAGGAGGACAGACAACAGGAAGGTTACGACAACTAGGATCATCTCCCATCATCAGCATTGCCTGTGACCATGAAGATGGAGTCTCACCTACGCTATCATTATTATTACGTTATTTCGCTGCTTGATTTGTATTAAGACTGGATCGTGAGATCCTTTATTTGTTGTAAGACCTTATGTAAGGTTTGTAATGGATGATGTACTATGATATCCATTCTATTATGTCTCGCAAAAATGGTAATCCTGGGATTAAGAATCCAGGTGTTGACACCATTTTTTGTGTCTTGCTTCTCCAGCATCACCGCCCACCTTCGTCGTACTTTTCCTCCCTCAGAACAACATTTGATGCGGAGTCGACGATGCACTTATCGATTGAGGAATGCAGGCTCTCTGTCAACACCCGGATTTTTAATCCCAGATGCCTGTTATGCCGTACATCGCAATCCTAGAATTTCCATTTTTGCGAGACATAACAAAGTTGATAGCACAGTACATCATCCATTACAAACCATAATATTCTTACAAATAGTTGATCTCATGATTAAGTCTAATACAAATCAAAGCAGCGGAAATAATACTAGCATAGTAGGGGGCTCCATCTTCAGGTACACAGGCAATGCTGACGATGGGAGATGATCCTAGTTATCATAGGAGTCCTATTTTCCGTCTTCCTTGTACTCCCCTTCATAGTCTGGCCATGGGAATAGCCAGGGACAAAGCCATGAATACTTTTAAGGTACTCGCAAACTATCACTAACATAAACTACCACTCTAGTAGGAGACCTAAGCTCTAGGTTTGTTCGCAACAAGCCAATTTTATTTCACAAGTATTCGGTAGTAAAGACCTAATTTTAGTTGTCTAGATTACTTAAGTGGGAACCTAGTTTCATATCCACATCCTTGTGGGGTCAATTCAAAGTCATACTTCAAGTCACAAGTCATTTTGAAAACATCTGACAACGGAACAGTACGACCATCCAACTGTCCATAACCGCGGACACGGCTATTCAAATAGTTTGACACTCTGCAGAGGTGGTACACTTTCACCACAACATTCGATACGTCCGCCAGGGATAACCCTGAATCATCATACTTGGTATGCGGATAATCAATCATAACCTTTCAATTACACACCCTAGTATAGGCACCTCCCCTATTAGTTTGGCCTTCCAACCATGATCATCTGTAGCCTCAACTCACCTCGTTCCGCGAGGGAACCCGTACTAAGACACATAAACTTTCAGTTAAGCCCTACCCAAACTCGGGTATTGTGGTTGTACGGTAAAATTGGAATGGTATCGCATCCAAACCCAACAATCAGTTTTTACCAAAGTCAGGGCTCATACTTCATTCAATATCATCTTCATCTCATTGTGTCCATAACACATGTCAAAACATTTCAATAGAATGACTCCTTATTCCAAGGTTTTCATAATCATTTGTTCTCATCTATAGTGATCAGGATTAGTTTAGCACTAGCATCTATCAATGAGGGTGTCACTAATTTGGGGTCCTAATCAAGTGTACTACCTACATCAAGTTCCAAGATCTTGATAACATCTTTCCTAATTTTCACTAATCACCAATTAATTTAACTACTTGAGCTACTTTACAAAAATTATAAAAAGATAAAGCTTGCAAATAAAACTTGGGATTGGTATACTCAAGGGATATCATAATAGTATGCATAGTGAGGCTTGCATGGTATAGCATTCTTAGTATAGCTTGCATGGTTTAGCTTAGCTTGCTTGCCTTGGTTGGTAAGGTGGTCGAAGTTCTCTTCCTCTTCTTTATAGAATTCTTCCTCCTCGTAGCCCGAATTGTTACTAGCGTCTATAAATAAATACGAGGTACACAATCACCAAACAATACTTAACTATTTTAATTTATCACACAAGGATCCATACTATATGATCTATCATCATCTTTATCTCTACAAGCAAAAGGGTGACAAGATTTGATTTATCTTATTTTAGAAAAGTAATTTCTACTCATTGAGAAGTTACTTAAGATTTAATATTCTTCAATTACAATATGGGATCATATTGACACATGTCATCACCACATATTCCAATACTTAGGAATGTGATTTAAATAGGTTGACCTAAGTTACAAAGTTTCACCATGCCATTTAATAATATTTAATTGACTAGAAATGAATATAAAGCCATTCTTTAATTTTTGGTCCAGGACTACTGTATGCAAAATTATATATTTTTACATATTCAGATAGGTCATGAACAATATGATTTTTGAGAGTTGGAATCAACTCAAAATCCTTTATGGTTATTTTTTGAAAAATGTTTGAAGTGATAAAAGCCTGTCTTGTTATTTTTACTGAGGGTGATCTATAATTTCAAACTGTTTGAATCCAATGGGAGTGATTAAAGATTTTCATCTACTTTCTAACAAAATTGGTTTTATTCAATTTGGTTTAGTGAATCTTTCTAAATCGATTTTCAAAGTTACCTATAGTATAGGATTTTGAAATAAAAGAAAAATCTAAGTTTGAATCTGTGGGATACGCGCGAGAAAACTAACGGGCTGGCCCAACTACACTTCACGCGCGTGGCGGGCTGCACCGGGGTCGGTTCCACACGTTAGCGGCTAACTCAACACGAAGCGGTATCATCTAATCTGGGTTGCACGATTAGAGCACGATCAACGGCTCAGCGTCATCATCTCCATCACACACGACACGCGAGACTGAACCCTATCGCTACAGCGGGGGTTGCTGGGGGCTTACCAGGGCTCCAGCTAGGTCCGGCGAGGTGGGCGAACGAACGAGTCAACAGCGGCGGTTCGACTGGTCGTCGCGGCAACTCCTGGGGCGGCTCCTAGTGCCGGTTCCTCTTCTCCACTGCAGCGGCAGGCTCCGGTGAAATTCCGGCGAAGTGGTGCTCGCCTTGCTCCAGGAATGGGTCAGAGAGGTTGCTAGGTGAGAGAGGAGTGGAATGGTGTGCATTTTGGGGCAGGGGGCTCTATTTATACTGCAGCGATGGGAGCACGGCGACATGGCTCGGGCTCATCGGCGACATAGTTACAAGGCGCTATCGGCATGGCCAAGGGCGTATGTCAACGCAGGGCTTCATGGTGGTCGTCATGCGCACAGTGGCACGGCGAGGCGCGGTCTCTATCGTTCTAGAACGTTTGTGCTCTGTGGCGATACCGTCGGCATTCGTCACGGCGTACGGTGGTCACGGTGCTCACGGGGTCAAATGAGCATGTCTGTGTAGGGTTTCGTAGCATGGAAAACAAAAAAATTATGCTGCATGCACACAAACAAGCCAATATCTATCTACTAGATTGTAGCAACGAGTCGATAGAAGCACTCACCCTCAAAGATTCCAAAGCGGTTAACGAGAGCAGATTCTCGTGGGTGATGTAGTCGTACACTTGCCGATCTCAAGATCGCGTAGACGATCCTTCCGGCGCTGCATTCCAGCAACGCTTCCGTAGTCGGTCACACGTTCGATACTCGATGTAGACCTTCCTCTCCCTTGTTCCAGCAGGCAGCGGAGGTTGTAGTTCTCCCCTCGCGATCCGGCAGCATGACGACGTGGTGTCGGAAGTAGAGGGAAGATCCCGCAGGGCTTCGCCTAAGCCGGTGCGAGTTATGGTGGATCTAGGGTTTCCCGGTGATCTAGGGTTTAGAAGACCAGGAGGAGGAGGTGTCGGCGGCGGCTAGGGCGACGGCGACGGACCGGCAGTGACACAACGCGGCGGCGGCTTGGCAGCAGCGGCGGCGCGGGTGGAGAGGGGCTAGAGCTTCGTGGTTTGGGGCATCCCTCCCTCTCTATTTATGAGAGGGGGCAGCCTTGGGAGGGGTGGGTTTGAATCCAAACCCAAACCCAAGTTGGATTGAGAGAAGAACTTGTTTCTTCTTCCACTAGGAAACCATTGTTCCAGTTTGACTTTTCAAACTTCCCGTTTGACTTTCAATTTAGAGCTTTAATTCTCTCTTGCATATGCCCACACCAAGTGACCTAGGATATGATACAATCATTTCATTTATCCATGACACATTCATGGACCATTCCCCTTCCGGTCCGGTGAACCTTCTAGACCCTTCTAGAACCTCTCCGATGAAAACATTGGAATCTTTCCCGAACTCCGGAATCGGACTTTCCTTATATGAATCTTATTCTCCGGACCATTCCGGATCTCCTCGTGTTATCCCGGATCCCATCCGAGACTCCGAACAACATTCGGTACTAACATTCCATATCTACTAAACAACATCGAATCCTTAAGTGTGTCTCCCTACGGTTCGTGAATTATGCGGACATGACTGAGACTGATGGAGATATGCCTACTGGGGTATACCCAGCAGGACGTTTCCGACTGGCCCATGAGCTGGCGAGTGGGCCTGCATAACGGCGAGTGGATTGAAGCCCAGCAAGACATCGAGCGACTGGAAGCTGAAGGCCCAGGCGAGTAGATAGGCCCAGGCGGATTAGGTTAAACGACTACCGAAGCTTTAACTGAATAGGTTGAGATATGTAAACCCTAGGGGAGGTGAGCCTATATAAACCTCCCTATAGGGCGAGTAGAGATACGTTCCCTCATACACCCAAGCGACTCGCCGCCTAGCCGCCGAGTTCGCCCATTGTAACACCTCCATAATACAATCTAACAGGAGTAGGTCTTTACCCTCTGGGGGCCGAACCTGGGTAAAACCCTGTGTCTTTGCCCTCATCTCGCACCGCAGATGGCTGGACGCCCTTGCCCCTCGTTCTACTACTCGCTGCCGATTGCAGCATCTGCCATGACAATTCCCACGACAGTGGCGCCCACCTTGGGGCCTGGCCGGTCTGGCCGGTGTTCTGTGGCGAGATCCAATCTGCCCATCAACGAGACGGTCGCCACCGGCCGCATGATAGCGATCGGCAAGATGCTCCAGATCTTGCCGAAAGCTACGCCCTGGGCGCGACCCATCACGACAAAGATGATCACCGCAATCGGCACGATCAGCCTCTTCGTCGGTCTCACCGACGTCATCGTCTCGGAGGATTCGGCTCGCATCCGCGAGTCGCCGCCGCACGATCGGCTCTCCGAGAGCCAGATCCGCACGATCCATCGCCTCGCCTCCGAGTACAACTCGGCCCACATTAACGTGGCCGGGAATTCAGCGGCCGCAGAGGATGCGGCCCTCACCGACGACGCCGACTCAGCGACCCCGGCGTCACTCGCCGGATCCATCACCGCGGCCTCATCCGCGGGCTCCATCGCCCAGGTATCCAACGTGGGAGACTTCGAGGACCCCTCCATACTCGGGATCTTCGAATTCGACTCCGGGTCGGAGAATTCCGCCGACCTCCACGACGGAACCGGTCGCCACGCCACGGCCTACATGGCAACCGGCACCTATCCGCCGTAGGATCCATTCTCCACCCCAATCCCTCCTAATGCCATGGCAACGGAGGTCGAGGAGCTCCGCCTGAAACTAGCGGAGGCGGTGCGCAAGGAGCAAGCCGAGCGCGAGAAATTTCGCCTCGAGCAGGTGACGGCGCAGGAGCTATCACGCTACCACCAGCAGCGGATCAGGTCACGCCTGAACCCCACCGTTCGGCGCCTGAACCGACGACAAAATGACCCGGCCGCGTGGCCGGCGCGATCTGCGAGAACGCGCCACGAGGAAGCGCCCGGCCCCGCCAGATCAACGGCGAGGCGCCCACCTCCACCCAACCGCACCTCGAGGACCAGCCACGGATAGTAGTCTCCTCACGGAGCGAGGCGAACGGCCTCCCTGTTCTCCACCCCAATGGACAACCTCGTGGCAGGCGAGCAGCGACAGCGACATCACGGCCACCGCGACGGCGCCCTCTGATTCAATACGTCAGGCCCCTCGCTGAAGGCCGTCGAGCAGCAAAGAGCGGGCGCCGACTCGGCAGGTCGAGTATACTCGCGTTCCTCGGGAAGTAGAGCGGCCTCCAGCGGCCGCCCAGCGGCGGCAAACACCCTCAGCTGCCCGCCACCAGAGCCACTGCAGCTCCAACACCGACCCGCGAACGCGGCACTCTCCACCAACGACCCCAGGCCGGCAACCAACCTCATCGCTGCCAACGGGCAACCCATCGACGCCCGCACCCACATCATCAACAACCAAAGTTGACGCGCACGCCAGCCCGACGACTTGCGACATACCCTAACTAATCGCCGCGACGGCGAGCCCATGGGGTCGCTCAGTCGACTCGGACCCAGGTGCTTCGGACCAATGATCTGAGGCGAGAAGTACCCGCCAAACTTCAAGGCGCCGAAGGAGATAGAAAAGTACGATTCCTCGTAGGACCCCGCCGTATGGCTCGACACATACCTCATGGCAATGGGGATCGCGGGCCACACTGACCTGCTCGCCGCCCGTTACCTCCCCCTGATGATGGAGGGGACGTGCAGGCAGTGGATCAACACCTCCCCGTGACGATCGACTCACGGGAGAAATGCGACGCCTTCGGAGAACTTCGAGTGCTCCTACACGCGCCACCACTATCGAGGACACAGGCGGTGCGTCTGGGACCCATGAGTCGACCATAATCTGGGTCAAACGGTGGCAAGAGCTTTGGTACAACGGTCGGCATCCACCGGACACCGCGATCCATTGCTTCAAGACCTCGTGCCGACGAGCCCCTAGTCGCCAAGCTCAGCGACACTCCGCACACTCGACAACATCCCGACCTCCTCGAGATCGCCAAACGATGCCGAGGAAGATCCAAACCAGGAAACCGACGATGAGTCGGAGGTCAACGCCGCGGGCGGCAACGACGGACGCCGATCCGACCCTACGCTACAGCGGCACTCGCCTCAGCGGCAAGCCGCGATGGCGAAGTCGACCGCTAACGCCGCACGCAGCGGCCTGAGCCCAAGAACTTCCGCCGCGACGGAGGACAACGCCGCGACAGCGGCAACTACAAGAACAAACCAAGGTTCGACCCCACGGCCCTCCTTAACCAACCATGTACGTTCCATAGCAAGGAAGGGAAGCCTGCAACGCACACAACCGTCGACTGCCACACCCTCAGGGAAATCGAGAAGGCACGGCAAGCGCGGGAGGACCCCGACAACGACCCGCCAAACGGCGGCAAATTCGGCAAAGTGGCCGGCTCGCTCCACACCTTCACAGGCTTCAATACGAAGCGCGAGAAGAAGGTCATCACCCGCGATGTTGCCGTCAATGCGGTGGCCCAGATAGACGTCCCCGGTTCCTGCGGTGAGCAGCCATCACCGGAGCCGCCAAGACCACTTGCCACGCGCCAGTACCGGGGCGAGTCGCCTGGTGGTCAAGCCCAAGGTCGGCGACTCGGCTCCCCAAGACAGCGATGGACAGCGGCTCCATCAACATCCCGTACCTCGACACCTTCAAAGCTGCGGCTCCTGCGATCGATGATCGAGACAACCCACACCACATTCCACGGCATCATCCCGGTTGGAAGGCGTACCCGATCGGCAAGGTCACGCCGGTCACCTTGACACCGCAAACTTCCGCACCGGCGGATCGTCTTGAGCTGGTGCCTTCGACCCTACCATCGCTGCGCCAGCGCTTCGCTAAATTCATGGCAGCGCCCACTACGCGCATAACGCGATGAAGCTCCCCGTGCGGCGTCATCACCATCAACGGCGACCCGACATGGCCGCCGAATGCGAGGCCAAAGGCCGAGCTCGGCGTCGTCATCGCGGGAGAGACCACGCCGACGAGCTCGCCAAGTATGCGGCGGTGTCAACAACGACCCACCATACTCAAGAAGCCCAACTCGAGCGCAAACACCTCAACCTTTGAGGCCACGACGACACCTACTGACCGTCGAGCTGGTCCCGAGCGACTCCGGCCGACGGTGACGATCGGACGGGCATGAGCCCAGCATAGGAAGGCGCGCCATCGAAGTTCCTCCGTGAGCAGTGGACATCTTCGCATGGAAACCCTCGACATGCCCGGTGTCCCTAGGGAGCTCGCCGAGCACAAGCTAAACGCCGACCCCAAAGTGCGACATCAGCGATCATTGTGGCCTTCAATGAAGAACGCCGTCGAGCAATCGCCGAGGAAGTGCAGCGTCTACTCGCTGCCGGCTTCATCCGGCCAATCAAGTACTCCAAGTGGCTGGCAAACCCAGTCCTGGTCGAGAAGAAGAATGGGACGTGGAGAATGTGTATCAACTACACAAACCTGAACGGCGCCTGCCCAAAGGAGCAGTTCGTCCTCCCGCGGATCGACCAGATAATCGATTCAACCGCGGGCTCGATTCAACTCTGGGTACAACCAAATCAAAATGGCTGTAGAAGACGAGGAGAAGACGGCGTTCATCACGCCATTCGGAGCTTTATGCTACACCGCCATGACCTTCGGCCTCAAGAACGCCGGGGCAACCTACCAGCGGTGCATGCAAGAATGCCTCGCGAGCCAAATTGGCCGCAACATCCACGTCTACATCGACGACGTGGTCGTAAAGTCCGCTCGCCAGGGCGACCTACTCACCGACCTGGCGGAAACATTCGCCAACTTGCGAAAATACAAGATAAAACTCAACTCAGTAAATGCACCTTGTGTACCAGCGGGACAACTACTGCGTCGTCTCCAAACGAGGGATCGAGGCGAACCCACGAAGATCGACACGATCGCGGCTCGGCAAACCGAGTGCTGCGACGTCCAAAAGCTGGCGGCGGTAGCGGCTCTCGATCATCATCCCCTTTGGCGAAAAGAGATTCCCTATACCGCTGATGCAAGAACCCCACCTTCCATTGGGACAAGGAGGCGACGACGCGCTGCGACCTCAAAAGGTGCTACCGCCGCCGCCATCGCCGACGCCTACCGACAAAGAACCCATGCTAGTTTACGTCGCGGCGTCCGAGCGCGTCGTCAGCGCCGTGATGGTCGTCGAACGGCCAGAAGAAGGAATGGAGCGCCAGTCCAGCGGCTGGTGTACTACATCAGCGAGGTCCTCACCGAGTCGCGCCAGCGGTACCCACAGTACCAAAAGCTAGTGTACGCGGTCTTCAGAGCTCAGCGGCGCCTGCCGCACTACTTCCAGGAGCACCCGATCACGGTCGTTTCCTCAGCACCACTGCAAGACATCATCCGCGAATCGCGGCAAGGCGGGTCGCCAAGTGGGCCGTCGAGATCGGCGTCCACAACATCAAATACGAGCCGCGAAAAGCGATCAAGTCGCAGGCCCTAGCAGACTTCATCGCCGATTGGGAAGAGGCCCAGCAGCCAGAGAAGCTTCCATACCTCCATTACTGGAGCTTACACTTCGACGGCTCCAAGAACGCGGACGGCAGCGAGGATCGTGCTTACTTCACCGGCGAAAAGCTCCGCTACATCCTGCCTCGACTTCACACCTTGCACCAACAACATGGCCGGTCGAGGCCCTACTCCTGACATGCGAGCTGCCAAGGAGATGAACGTCAACCGCCACGCTGCTACGGAGATTCCGACCTGTCGCGGACAAGTCATTGGAACTGCGACGCCGTCTCCCCACCATGGCGCGCATCGCCAAGCGGTGGACAAGTTGGACACTTCACCGGCTACTCCGTCGAATGGATCGACAGGCGGAAGAACAAGGAGGCCGACGCACTCTCTCGCATCGGGTCGGCTCGACTCGCACCACCCGCCGGTGTTTTCCTCGACACAATCTCCAAGCCATCAGTCTCTCCCCCGAGGGAAATCGACATCGGAGTCCCACTCAACGAGGCAGCCTTGGTCGCACTCGTCAACGAGCCGCGATCGACCAAGCCCTACATCGCTTACCGAAGCGGCACCTGCCGGCGGGACGGGACGCCGGATGATCGCCGCCGATGCAAGTCCTACACCATCATCGACAGCGAGCTCCATAAGCGTCACCGGCGTATTCCAACGTTCGCGCCCAACCGGTGAAGGACGCAAGATCCTCCACGACATCCACTCGGTGGATCGCGGCCGCCTTGATCGCTTCCCTCGTCGCCAAGGCTATGCGACATGGTTTCTATTGGCCCACCGCTGCGCCGACGCCGACATCGATATCCAGCGGTGCCGGTGCGGCACGCCAATCGGGCCGCGTCACGAGCTCGACGCTCAAAACAATCCCCATCACCTGTCCATTCGCCGTATGGGGCATGGACATGGTAGGCCCCTTCAAGAAAGCCCCCTCCGGCTACACCCACCTGCTGGTTGCCATCGACAAATTCACGAAGTGGGTGGAGGCCAAGCCAGTCCGGAAATGCGACGGGAAGACCGCCACTAAATTCCTACGCGAGCTCATATATCGCTACGGGTTCCCAAACAGCATCATCACGGACAACGGCACCAACTTCGCCAAGGAATCCATGGCCAACTTCTGCGAAGAGCACCACATCCGGCTCGACCTCGCGTCAGTCGCCCACCCGGAATCCAACGGCCAGGCGGAACGGGCCAACCAAAGCATCCTCCACGGCCTGAAGTCGTGACTCCAAGTACCACTTGAGCGCACCGCTGGGTGCTGGGTAGAGGAGTTGCCTTCTGTCATCTGGGGGATCCGCACCTCAGTCAACAGATCGACGGGATTCACTCCCTTCTTCATGGTCTCTGCCGGGCGGTCATGCCCACCGACCTCGAACACGACTCGCCGCGGGTCGTCCACTATACGGAGGCTGCAAACGAGCTTGCCCGCCAAGACGGGATCGACCAACTCGACGAAGCACGTGACCTCGCTCGGTCACGAACCGCTATCTACCAGCAGGGACTCCGCCGCTACCACAGCCGGCGGGTGAAAGCTCGCACCTTCCAGGAAGGCGACCTGGTGTTACGCCTCATCCAGGACAAGAAGGGCATGCACAAGCTCTCCCCTCCGTGGGAAGGCCCATTCGCTATCGGGCGCGTACTCGGCAACGACGCCTACTACCTCATCGACGTCCGCGGGGACGGCGAACTCGACGTCAAGCGACCATGGAATGTAAACCTCCTCCGGAAGTTCTACTCCTAGAACCCCACACATGTACTCTCCAATCGCTATGAAATAAAAAAGCGGTTACCGCAAATTGCGCCTACTCTCCATGACTTGTGCCACTGCTTTCGTAATAACAGCGTTCGCTTAATCGCAGAAGTCAACCTTTGGTACAGCGATCACGGCTAAGTAGTGCGGTGTAAGAGCACCTTGAATCACCTCAGTCTTGCATCATCCACGAAAAACGCCCAGAAGCCCCATTGAGTCGCCTAGCTCGACTGGTTCTCGAGCCAAGACAACTGCCTCGATTCTCACAGCGACCTTGGTCCTCCGCATCCTCGGCATAGCGACTCGAGCTAAGTACCACGCCGGGGGCGAAGACCAGGTTATGAAGCGGTCGTGAAAACGCCAAGAGAGCATTCCGAGTCGCCACGCCGACCCCCACGGGCGAGCAGGGTGGCGCTCACACCAACGCGCTAAGTCCTCAACCACCCTCGAGTCGCGCCTAGAACAACCAAGTACCACGCTCGGAGACTCGGCCACCCGACCCCGTTCGCGCAAGGGAAAACGGTAAAGTACAGAGCACTCAAGGGAGTCGCCTAGCGACTTGCTCTCCGCGCTCGGGAGAGTCGACCAAAACAACAAAACACATGATAACAACACATATATCATATACGAGGTAAACCCCACAAAAGGGCGGACGCGCTCGGGGACTCTCTCAAAAATCAATCACAAACACACAACAAATACCAAAATAGACACGATGTCTCATTCATTCGCATAATGCATTGTTTCATGTTACAAAATATGCCCGCGTGGCAGACCTGCTGCTAACGCCACAAGGCAAACTATCCTACTCTATAGGCTTCGATGACGACTCGCCAACATCCCGGCGATTGCGGATGAACGCCGTGTACGGGTTTGACGGATACGTCGTCAGTTCACCCGCCATCGCCGCGCGAAAAGGTTGCTCGACCTTGAAGTCACGATGAGGAGGCTCGAATCGGTCGGTAGCGACATTGTCTCTCGGTAAGGAAGGAGGTCGCCCATTACCCGCATAACGCTCGAGTGCGTGGCGCGGTCCGCAACTTGAGGACCTCGGGCTCCACGCGCCCAATCGGCGATGGATACCCACTCGTCACATCGTCGATGTCGAAATCTTTGGAAGTGGGCGAGTCAAGGCTCGGTGCGTCGACGCTCCGCGCCGAAACGCCGACCGCGTCATGAACTCAACGACTGCGGGCGCCTTCTCCAAATACTTCCACACCTCAACGAGGTCGCTGGGAATCACCTCCGTGGGCGATATCTCTTGGAGATAGGCGCGGATGCACGTCGCCGACAATGTCGCCGAATCGACGAGCATGTTTACGCACTGCTTCGCGTCAAGCGAGCTCGTCTCTCCTTCTCTATCAATGATGCGACCTGCAAGTAGAAGACAATAATGAGTACGACGGATACCACAAAAGACACAACCACTAGAAAGGGAAGATGTACTCACCAAGCAGCGGGCGGGCGAGTTCCGTGATAAAGCATTGAAGCGATGTATGGTCGTCCTGAAGCCCAGCAATAAGGACTTCCAACACCTTACGATCCTCCTCAGCGGCCGCAATCGCGGCCTTAGTTCGCCGTCGGAGCTCGCTTCTTTTGCCTCCCTGATTCGCTTTCGAGGTGGCGATCCGCTGTTCAGTGACTTCAGAAGCGCTTGCGCCACCAACTCACCAGCGGACGAGCCCTGGCGAGCTTCCTCGCCAGAGTAACAAACTGCAGCCCTTTGTTCGCCTCTGGACGATGGCCAGCTCCTCTCCATGTATGTTTCGCGGCCAATCGGTCCGCCGACTCAAGCTGCAGACCCTGCACATCACCGAAAAAGTTAGTCACAGCAAAATTCCTAAGTTCCCACCCACTAAAATTTAGCGAGTGTGCACTCGGGGACTGGCGATCACGAAATTCCTAAGTGCCCACCCGCTGAAATTCAGCGAGTGCGCACTCGGGGACTGGCGATCAAGAAATTCCTAAGTGCTCACCCGCTAAAATTTAGCGCGTGCGCTTTCGGGACCGGATGCGAAAATAAAAGATGAGAAATCATAAGAATCAAGCCGCCGCAGCACCGACCGATCCTCGGGACCGGATGTACCGGATGGCTGCGCCAAGCATGCCATGGGTTGTATCGCGTCCACGACGCGAGTAACGCGGCGTGTGCCCACGGCGTTGGTCGACTTCAGCATTGGCGGTCCTGGGAACATGGCTCGAGGGCACAGCTCACTCGCCGTGGCGCCTTGGTCACGGCGTGGGAAGGTAGCAATAGAGGCACCGCTCAAGGAGGTTGCCTCGCCGTTCAGCAAGGAAGCGCCCTCCTTCGTAGACGCGGCTGCCTCCATCACGGGCCCGGCTGGTGCAACCGCCGTGTCATCAGAGATAGTGACGGTATCGCCACCCTTGGCCTTCTTGCTGCCATCCGCCGAGTCGATGACCTCGTCCGCCTTCCTCTTGCGGGAAGGGTCCTCCTCGCTAACGACGGGTGGCACCTTAGCCACGGTCGGATGGCCCATCCTCTTCAATCCAGTCCTGTGCATCGATCGAATAAGCAAAAACAAGCGAAAGAGTTATGAAAAGCAAGGAAGGGTGAGTGCACTCACTTGGCGACCGGGATGAAACGTAGCCCGTCACGGAGGCGGCCGGTTTTCGATTCAGGCCCGATCGTGGCTGATCCCCATCTCCGGGCGTCGCGTTCCCAAGACACGGACGGCTTCTTCGTCGTTGAGGCTGCTGGAGCCTCTGGACATCTCGGCAGAGCCTCCTTGCGGTAGCCAGTGGTCGAACATCCTTGCAAGGCGGCGGCTGGAGCCTCCAGCCAGGCGGGGCGAATGGCGGAGGCATTGAAGCCAGCGGCACTTCCCACGATCGCCGGTAGCTGGTATCACCGTGGCGCGTCATCACCGGCTGGGCTGGGAGCATCAGAGCTGCTCGCCGAGTGCGGCGGCGAGGCCGACTTTGATGGCTTCGTCTTCTTCTTCGGGGGGCCCTTGCCTCCTTTTCCTTCTTCTTCTTCGACGGAGTGGCTTGACGGTGCGAGGTGGTCTCTGGGAGCTCGTCGTCGTCATCATGACGCTCGAGTCTTCTGCTTGCCTCGATCTCGCGCTGTCGTTGTCCGCGGGTCTTTCGGACCAGCGAGGCGACCTCCTCCTCGGACTCGTCATCATCGTCCTCGTCCCCCTTGGCGGGCGGTGACTATACGCCTGGCGGATGAGCCCGAGCTCTCGTCGTCGAAGGAGGAGCCACCCTTCCACCACTTGGAAGTACTGAACGAATACAATGAATCGAATTACCGCGATGCATAAGCTGCATTGCGAGCAAGGTAAAGCAATTACCGTTGGGCCGACGCCAGCGGTGTAGGGGGCCCGACTGCGCGTCCAGGTACACCGCCTGGGTAATATTCTTCAACGCTGGGAGATAGTCCTCCAGCTTCCACTCGTCGAGGCAGGCCTTCGTCGAGTCTCCCGGCCGTGTCTTGGTACATGTAGTGGTCGCTGGCGGACGGGACGAGCCGCCCGAGCCAGCAGTTGTACAGATTTATTGTCTAGAGGCCCTTCTTTTTCAGACCACGGATGGTCTGGAGCATTTCGTCAACAACCATTCGCTGGTCGTTGGGGAGCTTGCCGACTTGGAGATGCGCGGCTTGGATCGATTGGCGGAGTACCACGGGATCGCCGCCTCGTCCTCCGGGGTCGCCTCGGCCACGTAGAACCACGACTTCTTCCAGTCGCTCGCTGCCTTGGCGGGCAGCATCAGGTCAAAGAATGAGGCTTTGGACTTGAGTTGGAATGTCAGGCCGCCCGCGGCTAGCATTGGGCCGCCTGCTTCCTCGTGGCTGATCCGTCCGTGGAACAGATCTTGCCACAAGGGGAAGTAGGGCCGGCAGCCCAAGTAGCATTCGCAGAATGCCACGAAGATGGCGTTGCTCGATCTTTGGGGACCCAGATCTGAAGGTTGGATCTCGTAATAGGCGCAAGCCGGAAGAACAAGGATGTAGGAAACCCTAGCCCCCGCTCGAGATGACTGGTGAAACAGATGAATTCCCTCTCTCGCGGGTTCGGGGTCGTCTCTCCGGCTGCGGGAATACGCCAACAGCCGGCTCGTAGGATCCCGGCCTCCTCGAAGGAGGCCAGTTGCGCCCTTGTGCACTTAGACCTACCCCACGGTTCGGTGGAAAGGGCCATGGCCGAGAGGTTGTTGGGGGTCCGGGGATTTGGGGTCGGCTGGATCGCGATGCGAGGGAAGGAAGATGCGCGCAGTCGGAAGATGTGGTGAGAAGTTGGCTCTCTGATCGCCTGCCATTCCCCTTATATAGTGGATGTTACCCGCCAAATCAGGAAGCCGTTACCGCGCGATGATTACGCCAAAAGTTACCGTTGGATTACCCCAACGGCTAGTTTGACCACGCCTGACGGTCCAACTCCGGCCACTCGGCTCGCCGGCCCAATCACTACGACAATGAGCCACGACTCGACTCGCCAAAGCCGCGACTTGGATCACTGGTTTTCTCCTTTGTACAGGAGCCCGCCGACGATTCGACTGGATGCCTACTCTGAAGCCGTGTACTCCGACTGCCAGCAACCACCTATGCCTAATCGATGACGGCCTCGGGGACTACTGATGGGGATATGCCTACTGGGGTATACCCAGCAAGGCGTTTCCGACTGGCCCGTGAGCTGGCGAGTGGGCCTGCATAACGGCGAGTGGATTGAAGCCCAGCAAGACACCGAGCGATCGAAGTCAAGGCCCAAAGTAGTAGATAGGCCCGTGGATTAGGTTAAACGACTACGTGCTTTAATCGAATCGGTTGAGATATGTAAACCCTAGGGGAGGTGAGCCTATATAAACCTCCCTATAGGGCGAGTAGAGATACGTTCCCTCATACACCCAAGCGACTCGCCGCCTAGCCGCCGAGTTCGCCCATTGTAACACCTCCATAATACAATCTAGCAGGAGTAGGTCTTTACCCTCCGGGGGGCCGAACCTGGGTAAAAACCTGTGTCTTTGCCCTCATCTCGCACCACATATGGAAGGCCGCCCTTGCCCCTCGTTCTACTACTCGTTGCCGATTGCAGCATCTGCCGTGACTATTCCCACGACAGAGACACTTCTCCGATCAATAACCAATAGAGGAATCTGGAAATTCATTTGGCTCTCACATATTTCTACGATTACTTTGCGATCGAATGAACCAATTACATATGATACCAATTTCCCTTTGTCTCACGATAGTTTACTTATCCGAGGTTTTGATCGTCGGTATATCTGCATACCTAGTTCAACCTCGTTACAGATAAGTACTCTTTTCTCGTTCCCGTGATATGTGATCCTCAGAGCCACACATGCTTGCAAGCTAATTGGATGACATTCCACCAAGAGGGCCCAGAGTATATCTATCCGTCATATGGATGGACAAATCCCACTCTTGATCCATGTGCCTCAACACATACTTTCCGAACACTCAATGCCACCTTTATAGCCACCCAGTTACGGTGTGGTGTTTGATGTCATCAAAGCATCCTTCCGATGATGGTGATTAGCATGATCTCATGGTCGAAGGAATTAGGTTACTATGTATCAGAAAGCTTATAGCAAATGAACTATTGAAATGACCTGATCTTTATGCTACGCTTATCTATAGGAGTATGTCCATCATACCATTCTCCTAATGATATGATCTTGTTGTTAATAATATCTCAATGTTCATGATCAAGAAACCACGATCATCTATTAACCAACAAGCTAGTATTGTAAAGAGGCTTTACCAGGGACTCTAATTTAGTTTACAAATAACACAAGTATTAATGTTTCCGGTCAATACTGTTATAGCATGAATGTAAACATTTATCATAAACATAAATATATAATAATAACCACTTTTATTATTGCCTTTAGGGCATATCTCCAACAGTCTGGGCGGTCGCTAGAGTCGCGGCGAACTTATTGGCGCAAAGAGGGAGCGAGGCTCGGCGTGTTCGCGCGGGATTGCTCAGCGCTCTGGCACGGCGATCAGCATGGTTGTATGTTAAATGGGCGTGGCTGCGCCAGCGTCTCCGTGGGCGGTCGTTGGTCGAGACGTGCACATGCAGTAGCGGTAAGGTCACGGCTACGTCCTAGACATCGTGGGCAAGGGCGGACGGCGTGTGGCAACATGTCCGGTCGGGGTGACAAGGTGAGCTCGGGTACCATTTTGCACTGGTCATTTGGTCGGGTGAGAGGAGCTCCATTGCACGGGCTAGTACTGGGTGAGTTAAGGGCACGTCGTTGAGGCTCGGTGAGGTCACAAAGATGATCACAAGTTTGATCAAAATAGTAGATAGTTGGTGAGGTTGTACTGTGATCACCAAGTATTTGATTAAATGGCCGCAAGAACTCAACTTTGGAATTTTCCAAATCTTTTTGGTGGGTGTGTTGATCTCAAGCTTGGTAGTATCTGGGTGACATGGTTATACCCTACGGGTACGTGATCTCAGCATACCTGGTCCAGCCCAAGGAAGGCCCACGGCAGATGTACGCCGGCCCATGAAGATATTCGGGTGGCCAAGGCCCATGACGCCTTCGGATCCTTGGAGAGCAAGACTAGCGTAGATAGAAATTCAAAGGGGTAAAACCCTAGAACTTTTAACCGACTAGGTCTATGCCCGGGACCTGCCTGAGTCTATATAAAGGCTAGGAGGGCACGACCTAGATCTCTCTCACACTTTCGCATACACATCTCCAATCCAGATCGATTCAAGACCCCTCAGAACCTTGGCCCGCCGTAATCAAGAGCGCAAGGTGAGTAGGGTTTTCCCTCCGGGGGCCTGAACCTGGGTAAACCTTGTGTCCCCGTGTTGCTTGTTCGCTAACCGTTCCAAGATCTCCAGTATCCCCATCTTCTCTAAAACCCAAGTCCATAACAATGGGCATTGACGAGATCAAACCTCGTCAATTGGCGCCGTCTGTGGGAACCGGGGACGCTGATTGTGTGATCTTGATGGTCCCAACCCGATCGATCTACAACTCCACGGCGACGGAGAGTCACCTCCTCTTCGGCACTTTCGACTTCACCGGCCACTCTCCGGCCACCATGAAGGACTTCGAGCCCGTAGGCGACGGACTCGAAATCTTGTTCGGGAGATTCTGCTTCCAAGTGGGGCAAACTGGCACTCTCCGCCTCCCTGAGCGGGTGCCCCTACCATCAATCAGGCCTGCTTCATGGACCTCACACCCCGTGCTATGCACAACATAATCAGCAGATGATTCCTACGATAGCAGCAGCTGCAACTCCGATCTGTGTGATCCGCCGTCGGATGAAGGGACCTACGGTTCCGGATCTGAAAGCTGCGGTAGCAGCAGGACAATCTACGAGCTCTACCAATGCGCCGTAGTCATACTGGTTGACGGGGATCAGCAAACACCCAACCCGCCGCCCAACCCACCACCTAACCCGCCAGATCGAAACGGCGGGAATAGAAGAAGCCAGTCTCCCCCACCCAAAGGGGAAAACAACGGCCACGTCATCCGCCTTAGCAAAGAAGGATGGGCCCTAGCCCGCAACGCCGTGGCAGGCAACATAGTCCTGCCTGCAGACTCCTCCCGGGATCTGCTGATGGCCTACCATCTGCTCCTGATCGAGGAGCACAAAAAGCAGGTCAAGATGCAGGAGGTGCTTGACAAACGCAAGCAAGAAGCCTCAGAGTCCAGTGCGCGACGAGCCGTGCTCTCCACCATGGGCATTGGCTCCAGCTCGAATGGCAACCAAGGCAACAAGCACCGCTCTCGGATGGAGAACATGGATCCCCAGGAGCGCCGTGAGGTGACCCGAACCCTCCACACATCCTTCATGGAGATGGACGCCGACGGCAACGTCATACCGAAAATGCCGGAGGCTACGATCATGGCAGCCACTGCGTACCTCGCAGTCCACCCACCTCCGGAAGGGTACCCTAAAAGAGCCATCCACAAGTCCGCACTTACCGGACTCGGACTCGTCGGACCCACGCTCCACCAGGAAGCTCCCACGGAGCCGAAGAAGAAAGCTCCGGTCAGATTCGACCGCAGCCCCACCCCTTCATCCGAAGAAGAGGAACATGACCTTCCTCGAAGGAAGAAGAGCTCGCGCCATCACCGCAACTACGACGCCAGACGCGCCACACGGCAAAATCGACAAAGCGAGCCAACGCATGCTCGTGCAATCTGAGATGGACGAAGACGAAGGAGAACTCATGGAGCCGGTGCTTCAGCAGATCCGTCTGACGGACACGGATGCCGCGAATTTCAAGCTTCCTTCGATACTCAAGTTCGACGCACTCAAGACCCAAAGGCTTGGCTCGTGACCACTTATCATCCACAAACCGCACGGTGGAAACAAAGAGATCGCCATGCAATGCCTTCACCACGGTGACAAAGCGCATCCCGGATCTTGCTCAGCAGCCTATCTTCAGGGTCCATCCGAAGCTGGGATGATCTAGCTTACAGCTTCATCCGAAACTTCAAGGGCACCAGCAAGAGGCCTGCCTCAATAGAAGAGTTGCGAGCCTACACTCAACGAATGGGCGAATCCATTCGCTCATACATACTACGTTGGTCCAACACCAAGAACTCCGCAGTGCACATCTCTGAAGAGAGGGCCATCGACGCCTTCAGGGACGGCGTCAAGCGCCAAGACTTCAAGGAGTAACTCGGGCGCGCCAAGCCCAAGAAATTCGATCACCTCATGGACATTGCCAACAGGTGGGCTGACGGCGAAGATTCCATCCACCGAGCACAATCGGAGGAAGAGGATCACTACGGCCGACGGCGAGAGCACCGTAGCAAGAGAAGATCGCGCGTCTACGACGATCGCGACGGACCCGACATGGTCGCGCCACGCCGATCGCCGCAATAACGCCAATCGCAACAATGGAGGATACCGGAGGAAACTTCGCGATTTAGGACGCCAAAGACAGTGGCAGCGCGACACGATAACGGACCTCAAAGATACGAAAAACTTTCGGGTCCATGCACCATCCACTTCTACATCGACAAGCAGGATGGCAAGAAGAAGGAAAGCCACATGCTCAAGGACTGCCGCGAGTTCCAGAAACTCAGCGAAAGCATGGTCCAGATGAGGCAGCAAGCTCCACTTCCTGGATTCGGAAACGCACCCGCGCCGGGTGAGATAGCGCATGGAGCTCCTCCACCTCCACCTGTAGGAGGCCCGAACCAACCAGTCGCACCAAAGATGTAACAACGCGGGAACGGGTATCCCCGAAAGGAGCCCGATGATCCGTAAGGGTCGCCTACCTAATAGGGTGCAGAAGAAAATAACCCGACAGATCAACCTGGCCGTGGCAACTCCACCCGCCATCCCTGAGTACCTCAGCGGATCGGAGTCCTGCATCACGTTTAGTCGTTCGGATCACCCTTGCCAGATCCCTCGCCCAGGTCATGCTGCCCTGGTGCTGGAGGCGCTGATCGGAGGTTTCGAGATGAGTCGCGTCTTCATGGATGGCGGCAGCGACATCAATCTGATGTTCGCAAGTACCTTGGCAGCAATGCGGATCCCGCAGTGCAGCCTGGAACAATCAGATACAACGTTCCATAGCATCGTCCCAGGAAAGGGCATATTTCCCCTGGGCAAAATATGGCTCGACGTCATCTTTGGCAAGCCGGACAATTTCCGACTAGAGCGGCTCGAATTCGAAGTAGTGGACTGGCCATCACAGTACCACGCCATCCTCGGGTGTGTAGCGTTCGCAAGGTTCTTGGTTGTCCCACACTATGCATACCTGCTACTCAAGATGCCAGGACCAAAGGGCGTCATCACAATCCATGGGAGCTTCACCCGATCGGACCAATGCGACAGAGATTTCAACAGAATCTCCCAATCATTCGGTATGCAGGAGGAGCTCCTAAGGCTCCGCGAGGTGACGGACAATGGGGAACCACCAGTCGCACGACAAAACACACCTGACATGTCCTTCGACTCCACCGTCAACACAAACAAGGTGCAGGTCCATCCGACGGACGCCTCCAAGACGGCGCTGATCGCCAACGACCTCAGCCCCGCATAGGAAAGTGCGCTCGTCGAATTCCTCCGTGAGCACTGGGAAATCTTCGCCTGGTGTCCTGCGGACATGCCAGGAGTTCCCAGGGAATTCGCCGAGCATGCACTCAACGTCTTTCCAGACACCAAGCCCGTCAAGCAGTCCATCCGGAGACTATCCGAGCCACGGGACGAAGCCAACGGGAAGGAAATAAACAGGTTACTCGCCGCAGACTTCATCAGGGAGATCAAAGAAAGCGAGTGGCTCGCAAATACAGTGATGGTCCCCAAGAAGGACACGGATATCTTGCGGATGTGCGTAGACTTCACGTCACTGAACAAGCACTGCCCAAAGGACCACTTCCCTCTTCCTCGGATCAACCAGATCATCGATTCGACCGCAGGATGTGAGAAACTCTCCTTCCTCGATGCCTACTCAGGCTACAACCAGATTCGGCTCAAGGTCGAAGATCAAGATAAAACGGCGTTTATCACACCGTTCGGAGTGTTCTGCTACAACACAATGCCCTTCGGGCTAAAGAAAGCAGGTGCCACATACCAGCGATGCATGCAGGCATGCCTCAAGGACCAGATCGGTCGCAACGTCCAAGTCTATGTCGACGACATAGTCATCAAAACCAGGGAGGCAAGAACACTCATCGACGATCTTCGCGAGACGTTCGACAACCTCGATCGCTACAGGATCAAGCTCAACCCCGAAAAGTGCTCCTTCGGCGTCCCATCGTGCCAGCTGCTTGGGTACTTCATCTCTCAGCGAGGGATTGAGGCGAACCCGAAGAAAATCAGGGCCATCATGGCGATGGATAAGCCGAAAAACCTCAAGGGCGCCCAAAGACTCGCAGACGAATAGCGGCATCGAAAGATTCATCAGCCGCATGGGCGAGAAGGCCCTACCATTCTACCAGCTGCTAAGCAAGGAAGATAAATTCGAGTGGACGCCTGAAGCTGGCGCTGCGTTCGAAAGCCTCAAACGGCTACTCTCCACCTCGCTCGTCCTGGTCACGCCAAAGGAACGCGAGCCTCTGCTGCTGTACATAGCAGCCACACACCAGGTGGTCAGCACCGTGCTAGTGGTCGAACGACCCGAAGAAGGCAAGACCCACGGGGTCCAACGCCCAATCTACTACCTCAGCGAGGTACTGACGCCAACAAAGCAGAGGTACCCTCACTACTAGAAACTCGCCTACGGCATGTTCATGACGGCTCGACGGCTGAGCCATTACTTTCAGGAGCACCAGGTGATGGTCGTCAACGAGGCACCCCTGAAAAGCATCCTGAACAACCCAGAGGCTGCGGGCTCGTGGGGCATCGATCTCACCCCGGACATCGCTCACGAAGCGACTCGCATCAAATCTCAAGTCCTCCGGACTTCCTTGTACATTGGATGGAGCCATTTGCCAGACACCCTGACATGTCGCATCATGGACGATGCGCCATTTCGGCTCCAAGCGTGAAGCTGGAGCAGGAGCCGGAGTCATACTGACCTCTCCGCAGGCGACCAGATGAAGTACGTCCTCCGGATGAAATTTCGAGCTTCAAACAATGAGGCCGAATACGAAGCCCTCATCCACGGTATGATGATGGCAAAGATCTCCGGCGCAACACGCCTGGTCATCTACGGTGACTCCAACCTCGTCGTCTAGCAGACAATGAACAAGTGCGACGCACACGCTGAAAACATGATCGCGTACCGCGCACTCTACAACACACTCGAAGGAGAATTCGACGGCTGCGAGCTTCGTCATGTTGGAAGAGAAAGCAACAAGGAAGCCGATAGACTTGCCAACATCGGCTCCACCTGCGCAAAGGTGCCACCGGGTGTGTTCCTGGAACAGATCTGCGTGCCATCCATCAAGCGGAAATTCCCCAAGGGATCACCCGAAGAAGCAGAACACTCGGGGGCTACGCTTCCCGAAGGTCATGAAGGACCCAAAAAACTGGACACATAAGTCGCTATGGTCAACCTGATGCAGGTGATGGCAGTCGAATAAACATGGACACGACCATACCTCCAGTTCCTCATCAACGGAGAACTGCCTGACAGCCCGACAGATGCCCGACGCATATCTTGTCGGTCGAAAGCTTTCACCATCATCAATGTCGAGCTGTACAAGCTCAGTATTACGGGTGTACTACAAAGATGCGTCACCATCGGTGACAGGAAAACCATCCTCCAAGACATCCATGAGGGCATCTACGGCCATCACGCAGGCAGCCGCTCCCTTGTCGCCAAAGCTCTACGAGCCGGATTCAACTGGCCAACGGCCATGAGCGATGCAAAGGACATCATCCGAAGATGCAAGGGGTGCCAAAGGTTCGCCGACAAACCACACGCACCCGGATCAGAGCTCAGGACCATACCTATAGCCTGGCGTTTTGCTCAATGGGGCCTCGACATGATTGGCAAACTGCCAAAGTCTTTGAAAGGGGGGCACGTCTACCTCCTAGTCGTAGTCGACAAATTCACCAAGTGGGTCGAGGCCATGCCGGTCACTAACCAAAAGGGCAAGACCGCCGTAAAATTCTTTGAGTCCATTGTCTACAGGTTCGGCGTACCGCACAGCATCATCACCGACAATGGATCGAACTTTATCTCCAAGGAATTCCAGGACTTCTGCGAAGGCCTCGGGATCAACATCACGTACGCCTCAGTGGCACACCCGCAAATGAACGGGCAGGTGGAAAAGGCCAACGGCCTAATCGGCGCTGGCATCAAGAAGCGCCTCATGAGCCCACTCGAACGAAAAGCCGGAGCCTGGACGAAAGAGCTACCATCCGTCCTATGGAGCCTAAGGACTACGCCAAACAGCTCCACCGACTACACGCCGTTCTTCATGGTGCACGGAGCCGAGGCCGTGCTACCAACCGAAGTACGCCACCAGGCCCCCCGGGTCGTCGCTTATAGCGAAGCCGAATCCACGGTTGCACTCGAAGACGCCGTCGACACACTCGACGAAGCAAGAGACGTAGCAGCAGCTCGATCAGCGGTGTACCAGCAGAGTCTCTGCAACTATCACAGCCGCCGGCTACGCCCAAGGTCCTTCGTCGAAGGAGACCTCGTCTTGCGACTCAAGCAAGAGCGACTGAAGAAATTCGAGTCGCCATGGGAAGGACCCTACATCATCATCAAAGTCATCCCAGGTGGCGCCTATCGCCTCAAGCACGTGGAGTCCGGAGTCGCATACTCCAATCCATGGAACATCGCGCACTTGCGACGATTCTACCCCTAGCTATCTACCCCTATACTTTCAGTAAGGCTATTCAGCCAAGGCTACTCAGCCGAACAATGTATTCCCTCCATTACGATATAAATAAAGCTAAGTGTCTCGTCCCAAAAATTTCATTTTACTATATACACCTTTACTACATCCTACAAAACGCACTCGGGGGCTCCCCCCACCTCACGATTTCATTGACTGAGGATAACACGTGTATACCTGAGTAGCTGATCACGTCAGGCTAACGAAAAGGACACGTACGCAAACAAAGCACTACGTGCTCAAACAACAATTGCATCTTTATAACAAAGGGGCACAAGGCGCCTAGACACATACATACAAATTTTACATTCATCTCTTTTACAGGTACTACCTATTTTGAAGAGTAACTTGAGCACGCTGCTCAAACAAATCTACAACCCGTTCGGCATACTGCCTCACAGCCGCATAATGCGGACGCATATCCCACTCATCACCATCCGGCCGAAGAGGTGGCCCAGCAGCTACAGCAGACAAATCCACATCAGGGCGGTGCAGCCTCACAAGGGACAAAGCAGCCTTTACGCCTGCGACGAGTTGTTGCCGCACCAACTCCTTGACATTATTGACGTTCCTAAACTTCGACAGAAGACCAGCAAGACTCGTTGGCACGGCATCCAAAGGAAACATGACATGCAGAACTGACGCAAGAGACGTCTGCACCTGATGAAGCACCCGCAAAACTTGGTGCACACGATCCTGCACCGTCGCCAGGGCTATGGCACGGTCACGATCCATCCAGAAGAACCCGTCGGTTTCCATGTCTTGTTGAGTCAAGCAATTGACCCGAACAACGACACGCTCTTTCTCCCCTTCGGAGCAAGGTTAGCACCTGCGATACTCGCACAAAATAAGACGCAAGGTCAGTAGGCGCATTCGAAGAACTGAGCTGCATCTCCAAACAAAGAACAACTTACATTGAAGTTGCTCAGACAGTCGAAGCAGTTCTGCCATCAAGTACTCCTCTCTGGCTGCACCGCGATCTGCCTTGGACTTCCAAACGTCGGAGTGACCATGCACCCCAAGCAACTCCCTCTCAAGACTACGAACACGGTCTCAAAGAAAAGCAAGTTGTGAAGAATCATGCAAAGATGGCCGCTGCCGCATTGCAGGCGAGGTGTCAACGTGATCAGCACCCGAAGGAACCTAGAGCAGCAGAAAAGAAAAGGACATAAACATTCAGTCGAAGAAGAGCACAACTCAACAAATTCATTAAGCATATAAAGGCCACTATGTGGCACGATGATTTTTGTTCCTCAACATAATTACAAGCAAAAGAAGATCACAAACTATCCTACAGCTACAACGCCTAAGACGCGGCACCCTGAGTAGCCTCGGAGCCGGATTGCCTCGCCTTGGCCACCCCCTGTAGCCGCAGCGCATACTTGGACAGCAGATCAATGAGCTTTGGCCCATATAAACGGTAGCGAGAATAGGTAGCAAAGGCTACCTCGGATCCATCCGTGGTCGCGGCATCCGGAGGTGATCTAGGAAGGTCCAGCGCTCCGGCCGCCAAGGCCATCGCTACCGACGGACGCCGATTCCCTTCGCTTATGCGCCGCAGCGCTACCGACAAAGCCTCCGCCAGGGCGTCAACATCATCAAGGGTCACGCCCTTGGGGACAAGCTCCTTGTAGAAGCGGCCAAGGACCTCCTTCGCCTTGGCGAGGGAGCTGACGACGGTGCTGCAGCGATCTTCGACCGCTGCAGTAGCATCATCTAGAGCACTCCCGTGCTCCAGAGCGCTACGGTCAAACTTGATGCCTGCGGCATCTGAGAAAAAAAGAAAAGGAATGAAGAAAGTAACACAGAAGAAAGACAAGAAAACGAAAAGAAAGGAGCAAAAATAAGGTACTCACCCGAAACAGCCTTGGCAGCAGCCATGAGCTTGCCCGCCACCTATCTTTCACGCGCAGTCGCAGCAGTGGCAAGCTGCTCCTCGCGGTCCGTGTCCTCCTGCTGCAGACGCTCCTTAGCCTCGGCTGCCTTGGCCAGCTCCAGCTCAAGGCGCTCTTTCGCACCAGCGGCGGCCTCGGCTTTCTTCTCCGCTTGACCAAGGCTCTTCTTGAGAGCATCAATCTCACGGAGGGAAGTGTTATGCTCCTCTGCATTCAAAACATACAAGCGTCAGAAAGCAAGACAATAATGCAAAAAGAAAGAAGCACCAAAGCATCAAGTACCTTAAAGCTGTTGGAGGTTAGCCTCCAAAGACCAGTGCTCTGCACTGCCGCTTGGCATCCTGCACAAAAGGCTGCAGGAAGAAGAACTACCAGTAAATAAAAGGACTTGGGGGCTGCGCCCAACACGAAGGAACAAAAGAAAAATTCGCACACGAAAACGCTCGGGGGCTCCCCCCGAAGACTCGAAGAAAGAACAAGACAAGAAATTTTTCAGACGCTCGGGGGCTCCCCCGTGGCAGGAAACAGAAGTACTTACATGCTCCGATGGCGACTCCAAAGGCCCGCTTGCAGCCTTCTGAGGCGCAACCACCTGAGCTTCCTGCGGAGAAGGGACCGGTGCAGCACCCTCAGAGGTAGCCACCATCTGAGGAGGAGGAGACGCAACCTTCGACTCTCCCATCATCTCCCGAACACCATCGCTGGAGGAGTCGTGGGAGGAATGCCTGCACACGAAATAATTAGCACAAGCACAAAAGTCAACAGCAAAAAGACAGCAGTATAAAAGAAACTTACGAGTCCAGTGAGCTCAGGTCGAAGACAGGAGGAGTCCTTCGGGCTCTCTTCTCCCCCTTCTTCTCTTCTTTCTTCTCTTCCTTCTTTTATTCCTTCTTCCGCTTTGCTGGCGGGTGCGGCGCTATACCCCGCACAGGAATGGCAGGAATAGGGGAGGAAGAGCCTCCATGCCCGTCACTGTGACGCTCAAGGCACAGAGGGTTTCTGGGAGTAGGAGGAGTCGATGCATCCGAAGACTCGCTGGAGCTCCACGACCGCTTATGCAGTATGGTCCTCGCCGACTGCTGGCCTCTTCATGGCGATCGCGTCAAGGCGCTCGGACACGGAATCCACCACGTCATTATCCGGAGCATCCGGAAATAATTCGGGCAATGGCGGCACCATACCCGGCACCTTGAAGCTCTGCAAAAAAGAAGGAACTTTGTTAGCAAACAAAGGAAAATAAATATGCAGTCGACGAAAAGCGCTACGCATTTAATCTACACTGTGGAACGGCGTCAAGAAGAACGGGCGAGTCCGACTTCCCTAGGATATCCTCTCCAGCCTTGTACTTCAATAACGTACGAAGGGCCCTGTCGAGATCACCCTGGGAAAGCTTCTCGGCCAAAACTCTCGTTGGATCACGGCGCCCAGCATAAAGAAACATCGGGTGCGCCCTAGCCTGGAGGGGCTGCACCCGACGCTCGAGAAACATGCGGATAATATCCACGTCGTTCACTTCTTTCTCAGGAGTCAACTGGAGATCCTCCACCCGACGGTAAAGGGCCTCTATCTCCGCTGACTCGCCATCCAAGATCTGGTTTTTTCAGGACCTTTTCGGCTCGATTATCTGGGAGGAGTCGAAAGGAGCAAGACCAAAATGCTGCCTAGCCACTGTGGAGTCGCGAATGTAAAACCATCGCCTCCGCCAATACTGGACAGATTCAGACATAGAGAAAGAAAAGAAAAGAATATTGGCCTTGAGGGAGATGATGCAACCCCCAATGGGATACACACCATCCGAACCGGATTGCCTCTTCACGGAATAAAATTTTCGGAAAAGACCAAAGTGCGGCTCGATGCCGAGCCAGCACTCGCAGAAAGTGATAAAACAAGCAATGTGAAGAATAGAATTGGGGGAAAGATGATGCAGCTGGATGCCATAGAGAAAGAGCAGCCCATGAAGGAAGTCGTGGACTGGGAAGGAAAACCCACGAATAACGAAGGCGAGAAACATAACCCGATACGCAGCGGGGGGACGGGGGATTACCTCGTTGCCGGGGAGTCTGACGGCCTACCTATCCTGCGGGATCAAGCCCTGCTCGCGAAGCTTGCGGAGGTCACTCTCCCGTGTCTCTGATCGCCGCCAACCACCGTCGGTGACACGGGTAGTGGCGGTGCCTTTCTTCCCCCCGGCGGCGCTAGTACCAGCCGCAGATGATGACTTCTTCGGTTTCCCCATCGCGCTACAGTGGCGCCGACGGTGAGAGCGCAGAAGGGAAGAAGGAAATGTGGAAGAATATTCTAGCGCGCAGCAAGAACTCCTAGAGCACAAGGAGGCAGTGAAAATAAGAATCGATGCGGTGAAAAAAAATTCAGCTTTCTCCAATGATTATAACGGCGAAGACGACGCATGGCAACCGTCCATCAAGAAGACCTAACGCCAACGGCAGATCTGGCCATACACGTGTCAGCATCACAACGAACCGTCGTTACCACGCCGTCCACTACGCGCGGAAATCGAGGCGACGCCTTAATTATCTCCACGCCGCGCGTGACCGGTCAATTCAAGGTTAGCAAGTGGGACCCACGTTCGTCCAGTCAAGTCATCTCTGGCGCAGCAGACGCTTGAGGTCATTGATCGTCAGCACTGATGTCATCAAAAGCTATACTAGCAACAACTACAATTTCTTCGGCTTCAAAGCTAAGAGTACTCACTCTAATCTACGATTCGACTAAATACTCGGGGGCTACTCCTATTAGGAGCGCTGGCCGCAGACCGAAGATGAATAAAACAAACTATTTCTTGAGTCCCACGTCGAGTCTACGACTCCACCACGGACTCGGGGCTACTCCCATAGGGAGGATGGATTTAAACATCCGATTTTTGTGTCCAACGGACTTAACACGAACAATGTCGAATTGAAGTCCGCCGAGTCTACGACTCGAACAGACACTTCGGGTTACTCCCATAGGGGCTACCGCCAAGACCCTATGAATTCTTCGATCGCGATCTTCGGATTAGCATGCAAAAACTTTTGCAACTCTACCCCAACAAAACGCTAAGTGAGCAACGTTCTCCTTGGCCACCGAAACACCTCATGGTGATAAACATTCGATGATGTGTCTGCGACACAAAGATAAGACTCATCATGCTGTCAAAACCCACCGGGCAGCGACGAGCAACACGAAGAGCCGGAGGCTCCAGAATCGCTGGCGGGCCTGGTCCCTCGCAACGGCGCAAAAACTCCGACACGCCCCGCTTGGTTCGAGATGCCACTGACCTATACCTGGTCGAAGGTGATGGATTGCTTGATCAGTTTCGCATGGTAAACAAGTATACGTAAAATTCGAGCCGTGACTGCTCCTGGTTTTCGTGAATCGGCTCACGGAGCCGATTGTCCCATGGTTCGCATTAGATCTTCGATAACATGGGGTTTTGCTTCATCATTACAAGTCAAATCGATCTATTTAGCTTTAATGTTTTCACCACGTAATTGGAACGCCCTACACGTAATTGAGCCCGCAGATACAAAAGATGATGGAAAACTAACCCTAGAGGAGGCCTAACAACCGACGAAGATCAATTACCGGAACAACTCCTCTCGAACTAGCAAACCATATCCTTACGTATCATCGGATCGTTCAACCCGCTTTGCAAGGCCGACTACGTGGATATCAAACTAAACCTTGGAAAACAAGGCACAACTATAACAGATCGAATCAACGAATAAGGATCATAAGATGCTACCTCACACCGGAAAAGGTGCAAAGGCAACAGGTAACTAGAGGTAGCATAACTTAAACAATCATAGCGAAAAGTACCGATGCTAACCTAAACAAATCTATGATAATAGTATTACTCGCCATCAACAAGGCTTCAAGACGAGTAACACCAAAAACGCATATAATATCGCCTAGATCGCAAGATGCGATCTAGGCAGCATGACACTTACCCGAAAGAAACCCTAGAAACAAGGGGTGGCGATGCGCCGAGATTGTGTTTGTTGTGAACGTGATTGTCCTCCTTTTCTTGATAACCTTAGGTACATATTTATAGTCCGGAGACTTCCTATCTTTAGAATAACTCTACAACTCTATCTCTTACCTAAACCGAAACGAAACCTACTACAATATACAGATACACGGGCAATTTAGCCCAAACCCACGCACAAGGCCGATTCAACAACACGTTGCATATATGTATCTTGCAAGCCCATCTTGATTACGGCTCATCTCCTCCTTTGGCCAAAATATGGCGATAACACATGCCCCCCTGGTTTTGGCAATAATAATTCCAAAACCACTCTGTTGATGTTTTTTCTTTCCCTTCTCCTTTTTTTTCTTCACATCGGGTTACGCGTTGCAGAGCAGAATCGTCACGCCACCCCCTCATCATGATGCCCTGTCTTCTCAACTCCTTCGCAGTGCATGATTTGACGATTTTGGCAGCACATTCTGGGAAACCGCTATGGCATTGAACCGCCTCCCACTATTCCCCTTATTTAAATTCATCTGAGCAGTTTGGGTCCCATCTTCCTCCAAGAGCCAAAACCCTCTTCCTCCGCCGAAAAACCCTCTTCCTCCGCCATGGCCTCCTCTTCTTCCGCCTTCCTCCCGGTCTTCCAACACCATTAGCGATCGGGAGCCGACGCTGAGCACTACCACGGCGGGCGAGACTCGCCCCACAATGGTGGGACGAGAGGGATTGAGATTTCGCCGCTTGGTCGGAGGATGACGCGTCCCTGACTGACGGCGAGGAGGGCCTGCAGTTCCTCGTCGACGAGGAACTGGAGGCGAAGAACAGCGACGACGCCTGGTCCTAGGACGGCGTCGAATCCTCCGACGAGGGGGAGGAGTTTGAGGAGGACACCTCCTCCGGCGAGTATCCACGTGAAGCTTCGCGCCGGGTCCAGCGAGGACACCGAAGACGACGACGAGGACGAAGAGGCCCCCGCTGGCATCTTCAAAGAGCAGCAAGACGACGCCAAGCAGTTAAGGCGATGACAAACAACAAGACGACGGCGAAGACAGCGGCGACGGCCTCGGCCTCTAGATTAGGAACTAGTAGTAGTAGCAGTAGTAGTAGATTTCCTTTTGTAAGCAATCATCTCCTCTGTAATCGTCTTTTGAATGAACGAAGATTACTTTTCCAACTCGAAGATTGCTTTTTCCGACCCAATTTCGCTGATAGTCAAAATAGGCCGATGCTTCAGAAGCCGATAGTACTGTATCGGCTTTCACCACACTGCGCTCATACAGTCAAACAAGTCAAATCTCAAAGAGCCGATGGTAAAGCATCGGCTTTCAAACACGTTGACAAGGTCAATTTTGGTCGCGTATTTAAACAAATCTGAGCGGCCACTTTCCAGTTTCAAACGGTAACCTGCGACCTTCTTCAAAAAGGGGCGACCCAGATCTCCAATTGCCCACCGACCAGATCGATCTCACAGCGACAAGAACCCTCGATCCCCAACTGCATAGATCCATCTCCGCCGGCAAACTAGATGGCGGAATCGTCCAACACCAACCCAGAGGTCTCCGGTCTGAAGGTACGCCTACTCCTCGTAGTCTGAACGCGATGCTAGAATTAATGGCGAACACCTGAATTAATGCCTTATTCCACCATTAAATTTTCTAGGTTTCAGACATTCTGCTGCCTCATCCTTCTCTCCCAAATTCTCTTTGTCTTGGCCCTCGTACAGATTCTAGTCCTGCCCATCTGATTTCTTGCGAAGCAAACAGAATCCCCTTCGTAAGCCAAGACCTAGATTTAAACTCTTGGGCCGACTGCTTGCGAGCCTGGCCTAATCCCCCTGAACATTGGGTCTCTTGGTTCAGCAGGGTAGCTAGAGCTTACCAATCCCAATGGGAAACCACGGGAATAGCCGATGCCTTGCATCTGTCATTGTCTCCCCTTGAGAAACATGAGAATCTTCTAAAAACCATCGGCTACTTCTGGTCTGACGCTCTGAACTGCTTCATGTTCGGTCATGGCCCTATGTCACCAACCCTGTTAGACGTGGTGATGATTACGTCCGATGTTACATCACCCAATTCTCCGCTTTTAAACTGACCAAAGTCCCTACAAACTGTCTTCTAAAACAGATCGCATTTAATCTGGGGTGCCTACCTCCAACGCCATATGAAAACAAAGGGCCTCACAGAGAAAGAACACATGCCTTTCTCAACTTCCGCCTGGAACATTTCATATTATGTGGTCCTTCCCTTGCTCCAACCAAGAATTATCTCCTTAGCCCACGAACGGCCAAAGGCACTCAACTTGGCATCTAAACTGCTCCTTGGAGAGGTCTATCGATATCTCCAGCTTGATGTCCGCTGTTGTTCTCCGCATAGCAGTCAAAACGGTGGTCCTTGGTGGTTCATTCAGCTATGGGCTCATGTATTTTCAAAACCACGTCCCAAACTTCCCTTTTGGCGAGTTGCACCTTTCCAGATGTAAAAGGAAGCAGATCCGATGCACCAGCTATGGCCAAGCTTTGTATAGATCGCCAGTAGTAAACACCCTCAAGAGGCATCCAAGTGGTTCAAGACTTTCTTTCAAGGCTGGACAATCCTATCTTCTTTCCTTACATGGAAGAATCGGAACATTTTGAAAACCCACTCTCCTTCAGTTAGACAATTTTGCCGATGACACCAAAGACTCGCAGCCTTTTTTCCACTGTGATCCGTCCCTGTTTCCTTCCAGTTGGCATGAGTACATCCAATAGAATAATCAAGCCTGGGTATGAATTCTACCAGCCGGTCGTAGTAGCTCGGAAATTTGGCCTTGGACAAGTACCTCCCCATTTCTTTCTCCACCATCTTAGAGAGCGAGCCGACTGCCGATCCTCTCACCACCAAAGGTGTTATTCCTTCTTCGACGCCCTGACCATCCCAATTCCTAACGACCTCACCTTCGCCTCATCAACCGATGGCTTTGAAGACTGGTGGTCGATGTGGAAGGCTCACGCCTTCAGGAGAGCTCTGGGACCGCTGAAACTTGATGTCGATTATGACATCCCTGCGGAACAGTACCACTACTTGTAAATTTTCTTGATGCAGCTCACAAATGATTCTTCTACTAACCCACTCTTTCTTTTGCAGCAACAAGATGGCCTGAACCCACGCACGTGATGGCGCTTTCGAGTTCTTTCCGCCTCTTGTGGTTCTTTTACGCAAAACTCGCCACCTGAAAAGGTCATGATGCGTAACCACCGATAACACCACAATCGGCTTCCAAGAACCAAGCAACTCCTAAGTCACCGCCTCGAGTTCCAACTAAAACAAGAACGATGGCGAGGAAGGTAGCTGCCAGAAGACCTTGAGGCCGAGCCCTCCGTAAAGCTCGCATGTAGGCCGATCCATGCCTTGGTCGATCCTTCTCATTCTTCCATTCTTGCAGACATGCTCGTGCTCACTGGTTCTCCTTTTTTACAGGCTTCCGTCGAAGACACCTCCAGCGAGAACACTCAGACCAATCGAGGAGAACTGGGCCCAACAGATTCTAAGAGGACCATCACACCGATCCAGCCAGATTCACCACCATCGGCTTCGAGGAAAAGGTCGGTTCTCGAACCATCGCCCGAGCACCGGTGAGGCGGGCCACCGTGGGTCCCAAGAGAGCTCGTAAAGGACTGCAAGCTTCTTCGTCGAGCCAGGAGGTTTCGAAAATCATGCTCTTACCACTCACTTCTTTTTATCTGCCGATTCATCATTATTTACATCGGCTAAACACCTTCCATGCAGAAGACTGATGCTTCTAGTGGGAAAGCAGGGGCAGTGCCGATGCCTTTAGCCAAGCCGGATCTAGCAATCCCTGAAGGTGCAGATGAAACGGCTACCACTTTGGCCAAGCCCCCAGCAACCACACACAAGCCGATTGTCTCGTCATCTGCTATCCCCTCAACCTTAGGAGAGGTACGTTAGATTTTTTCGGCTCATCCTTGCATGTTGGACGACATCGACGCCTTTTCCTTGCCGTGGTTATGATATTTCAGCTTGCGACGTTCGACCCGAATCCATCGAACCAACTCCTCGCCGCCAACGATGAACCACGAGCCAGGCTGTTCCACCTCAATTCCAGGCCTTAAAGCCTGCTGTCCTCCCCGATCAAGAGTTGATCGAGGGTTCGAGGAGGTGAAGAGCGTTCTTGAAATCAAAGACCAACTCCCAAAGAGCATTGCAGGTGAAGCTTTGGCCACCGTAACTCGTCTTTCTACGGGTCAAGGGTGAATTTAGCTCGTGAGAGGATCACCGCGCGCGCCCAACTTCCATCAAGGCCAATATCGCAGATGACATCGAGCTTTAACGAGAAAGGCGTCTTGACGCCAAACGACACCTCTCACAAGATCACCGATCTCGCATCCTTAAAAAGGGAGTTGGAAGATCTTGAAGAGAAGGTCCGGGCGACTAAACAGCTCATTCGCGACAAGTAAGACTCCATCGCCCGCTCCCAAGACGAAGCAGAAAGCCTCAAAGCTCAACTGAAGACCGATCTGGCAGAAATACGTGCCCTGAACAAGCAGCTAGTGACGGGCAAGGACGAAGATGACGAAGCCGAGATCGCCGAGGTGGATCGTGTCCGTGCTGACGCCCTCCACGCCTTCGAGGCATTTCTTCAGTAGTTCATTTATGTAAACTGGCATCTGCTTGTAACAGTTTGAACCTCTAGAGTCGATGACTGTGCATCGGCTATATATTTTATTTGGCCGATTTCATGTATCGGCCCCCACATTTCACTGTCCATCATCCCACATGCTTGGGAAATATTTCTTGAGATGTTGGCCGTTGGCAGCCACTGGGAATTTTACGCCGTCCAGCTCCTCAAGCATGTACGCGTTTCCTCTTAAAACCTGATCGACCGTATGGCCCGTGCCAATTTGGAGACCATTTACCATATGTTGCATCCTTAGTCCCTAATGGCAACACAGCTTCCCATACCAGATCGCCAACGTGGAACTCCTTTGGTCTCACTTTCTTGTTATATGCACGAGCTACCTTGGCCTTGTTCTCTTTGATTTTCTCAAGCGACCACCGAGCTCGCTTAAATCCTCAACACCGCCACTCATCGTGGTTGCATATTCTTCAGTTGTTAGATTGTTCTGAAAAGTGACACGTCTCGATCCAGCCGTAATTTCCCAAGGCAATACGGCTTCTTGTCCATAGACCAGATGGTATGGCGAGGTTTTTATCGCTCCATGGCATGACATGCGATAATCCCATAAAGCTTCTGACAGAACCTCGTGCCAACGCCTAGGGTGCTCGTCGACTTTCCTCTTGATCAGCTTGATAAGGCTCTGGTTGGATGCTTCAGCTTGCCCATTTGCTTGAGCATAGTATGGAGATGATCGAATCAGCTTAATCCCCGTGTCCTCACAGAACTTTCTGAACTCGTTAGAAATGAAGACCGAACCTCCATCGGTCGTGATAGTTTGGGGAATCCCGAATCTGTGAATGACATGTTCTTTCACAAAATTGATAACATCCTTTGAGTTCACTGACTTCATCGGGACAGCCTCCACCCATTTAGTGAAATAATCAGTAATGGCCAAAATCCACATGTGGCCTTTGCTTGATGGAGGATTGATCTTGCCAATCATATCCATGCCCCAACCTCGGAATGGCCAAGGTTTGATGATGGGGTTCATTGCTGACGCGGGTACCATCTGAATCTTCCCAAATTTCTGACATGCTTGACACCCTTTGTAGTACTTGAAGCAGTCCTCAAGCATGGTGGGCCAATAAAACCCTGATCGCCTGATCAACCATTTCATCTTGTGAGCCGATTGGTGAGTTCCACAGGCGCCTTCGTGTACCTCGTGTAGGAGCCGATTGGCCTCGGTCCCCAGACATTTGAGCAATAACCTCCAGAGTCCTCAGAAACATGTCGCCCCCGATAAGCACATACTTCATGGCCTTGTACCTTATCCGTTTAGGTGCCCAACCGAATCCTTCAAGTAATTGAAGATATCGGCTCTCCATCGTCAAGGCCTGTGAATTGTACGAACATCGGCTCCTCTCGCTACATCCTTGTAGCCTCAAGCCATTTGTGTAAGATCATTCGCCTCGGTATTCTGCGATCGCGATCCGTGAAGTTTATGTACCGAACTGTGCATCAGCTCGCGGCATTGCAGCCATAATGGGAAGAGCGACTCGCTCTCACACTTGTATTCCTCCGTGAGTTGAGAAATCACCAACTTGGAGTCTCCAAAATTTCCATCGCTTCGCTCCACTTCGATGAGCAACTCCATTCCTTGCGACGCCTCATACTCCGTGACGTTGTTGGTGCGAGGGATGATAACCTGATGGAGAAGGAAAATGTTGCCCGGGCGACACGAGTAGCATGCCGATGCCGCACCCATCGTCACAAACCGATCCATCGAAAAACATAGCCCACGTCAGAGATAGACAGTCCGCTATATTAGTGTTGATCCTTTCAGCGATAAGGTCGGCCAATGCGACCCTTAACCGCCCCGTTGATACCGGATGTCAAACTCCGATAATGCAAACATCCATTTGCCCGGGCCTTTCAACATAGGAGCCGACAAAGATGTGCTTTATGACATCCGATTTGCATATGATGACAATCTCACGATAGCAAAATGTGGTGCAGCTTGGTGCGGTGAAAAAGCAGAGGCACAACTTGTCGATCTCAGATACCTTGTCTCGCATCCAAAGATCCTTCCGATGTAAAATACGACTCTCCAGCCCATCATAAACTTGCACCACCACTGAGGCGATGGACGTGTCAGCTACTGACAAGTAAATGTAGAATGGCCTATCCGGCTGGGGCGGAACCAACACTGGCGGCTTCATCAGATATTCTTTGATCTCGTCGAAGGCTCGTTGTTGTTCTGCCCCCCAGCGGAATTCCTCGTCAGATTTAATCTTCACCAATCCCATGAACGGCTCAATCCTTCCTGACAGATTGGAGATGAATCTTCTGACGAAGTTGATCTTGCCGATGAGAGATTGCAGTTCTTTCTTCGTGGTAGGTGGCTTCATTGTTCGACCGCCTCGACTTTTCAGCCGATCTCAATTCCGTTCATGGACCAAAACCCAAGAACTGACCGGCCACCCAAGGCACACTTCTTGGATTCATCCGAGTCGAATTTTCTTGTTCGGTCCAGGACGCGTTGCAGATCGTCCAAGTGTCCTTGTACTGAAGCAGACTTGACCACCACGTCATCGATGTAAATTTCCACCAGTTTGCCGATCAGATCATGGAAAATGTAATGCATGGCTCTTTGGTACGTGGCGCCGGCATTCTTCAATCCAAATGTCATGACTACATATTCGAACAACCCCACCGAACCTGGGACTCTGAACGCAGTCTTGTGTATGTCTTCTGGAGCCATAAAAATTTGGTTGTAACCGGCATTGCCATCCATGAAGCTCAAGATCTTATGACCAGCCGCTGCGTTGATTAACGTTTCTGCCACCGGCATCGGATACTCATCCTTTGGAGTAGCTCTATTGAGATCCCGAAAATCTATGGCAACACACCAGCGGCCATCCTTTTTCTCTACAGGTACGATACTAGAAATCCACTCAAGATACCGCATGGCCTGATTAACTTGTCCAACATTTTCTCGACCTCTTTCTTGACTTCTTCCAAAATTTCGGCCTTCATCTGTCGTGCTCGCTGCTGGAATGGCCGAAATCCTTTTTTAAGCGGGAGTCGATGCTCAATGATGCTCCTGTCTAGTCCAGCATCTCTCAGATAGTCCCAGTAAGCGATCTGGTATTCTTTCAACAGAGCTATCATCGGACCCCGCAGACTCGGATCTAACTTCTTGCTGATAAATGTTGGTCGTGGCTTATCCCCAGGACCGATGTCGATTTCCTCTAATTCATCAGCGGATGTAAACCCATACCCTAGCTTTCCGTCACCGTTAAATCGATGCTAAACACAGGCAAACAGAGGTGAGGATAACAAAATAATTTGGGCGATTGCCTGAATCGCCCCTTGATTGCATTAGTCAAGGACGGTTTACACCTTATTTGTGTTTTACAATGGGGGAATCTCCCTCGACTACATGATCGCTTGTCGAAGATTGCTGCTTTATTTTTTGTGGCCGATCGAGGATCGGCCGTACACCACGATCGTGGATTTTGCTACTCTGTGCCAGTGGATAAGACCAGCCTCACCCCGCTTTTTGTAGCTTCACGCGCCACGCCGTCTAGATCGATTCCAGAGATCGGCTCTGGTCTTCGCTTCCCAGATGTTCATGCCAGCTATGGAGATCTCGATCGAATCATCTCGCATGAATGACCTCCACTTCATCTCCATCCCATCGTATTAGGCATCGTGCATCGTGGATGGAATGCAGCAATTAGCGTGAATCCAATCTCTCCTAGCAAGACAGCAGTAGGTGCTTTTGCTGTCCACGACAAGAACGACGTAGGGATGGTTTTTCTGCCCACGGTCGATCCACGCTCAAGACGCCTGCGCTTCAAGTCCGCCGTTGAAGTCGCTTAACGTGACGTTGGTTTTGATCAGATCTGCGGTGGAGCGTCCCCAAACGCCGTAGCATGGAGTATGGCATTATATTGATCGTCGCGCGGTGTCCACCAACATCTTGTCGACAGTTGCCCATTGATGTAACCTCAGAGGCAGGGCTTTCGATGTTTGTAGCCCTTCTCACGTGGCTTCTCAAAGATAACCTACCGTGGGATCAGCTCAAACTGCCACGGTAGCGTTGGTTCTTGGAGCGTAGAACTCCGACGGAAGTATGAACACCATGTTTGTGCCAGCCGATGTCTTTGCATCGGCTTTTACCGGTTTGGGGCGCCACTCTTTCCTTTTCGGGCGATCTTCCGTTTCCAAGGTCTCCCGAATTTTAACGGCCAGATCGGGCCGTGCTTTCCTTAAAGCGTGGAGGTACTGCGCTTCGGCTTCCTCCAAGTTACGCAGCCGCTGCACTCTACGCTTTTGGGTGTGTCTGAGTCCGTCGGGACACCACCTTGGACGGTGATATCTATCTTCTTCTTTTTCATCCATTGGCTCCTCGAGATCTTTTGCTCGAGCGGACTCCCTGTGTAGGCTCTGAGGTGGGAGAGGCCCTAGACGCTTGAACACTGAAACTGGCCCCTTGTCCTCCTTCTGCTGTCCACATTCCGGGCAGTTATCGATTGTAGGCAATCGGCTCATTCCCGCATCCCAGCAATACTTGAAGAAAGGACAATCCCAATGTTTGTCTGTGCCTTCCTTTTCTTTTGATGGTCCCCTAGCGAGGTGCTCATATCGTTCACCGTCCCCATCGCGCCGGCGCCGTCGGTCATACTGACACTCATACTTGTTAAGGAGATGCGTGGAATGTGGCTTCTGATATCGCATGCTCCTCACTGCTCTCGATTAAATACCGTCATATCGTATGGGCCGGTCGCGTGGACCAGCCTCCTCTCTTTGCCCCGAGAGCGACCGCCTTCCTCCTTGTATGTGCCATGGTGGTACGGATCCCGCCATATTAACATCGAACGAGAAATCCAGCTGACGCCTCGTGGAGTGACTGTGTTCTACCATGTTGACGCCGGGAAATGGGTTTGTGTCCACTTTCATGGCGAACTGCCCAAGGATCATACGGACTTGTTCTATCGCTATTTGGATCTGGCGTAGCTCTTGCAATCATTGGTGGTGTGGGTGAACGAGTGATGCCACTTGGTATGGTCTCCTGCTCATCTCTCGAGTAGGGATTTTGTGGCCTTCGGTAACTTCACCGCTTCTCCTTCAAAGAATCGAATATCTGCCGGCTTTGTTCACGCCAAGTCGAACCCTTTACAGGCCCTTGTTGTTTCACCCATTTGCAGGATACAGATCTCGCCCGAGCCCATTCAGCCACGGCCACCTCCACGGTCTTGTGTAGGATCTTCTTCTTACAGATCGACTGTGCCTATCGGACGCTTGAACTTGTCTTGGTACAACTCTGTGGCGTTGTTCATACATCGCCGCCGGGCCATGTGCGCCAATGAGTTGTACTCTACTTGGAAAGCGATCCTTGATAGGTGCCGAGAGACCCAACACCGCCACTCGACTACTTCTTTTCAGCTTAAACGGCGGAGTAACATCGGTTATTGACAGTCCCGAACCTGGATGTACTGCTACGATTTCTCCTTTTGCCGCACTTTTGTGTCTGCGCAATGCCAGCCTCGGTAGCCTCGAATGATACCGAATGTGGAACTGCTCTTCCAGCTTGCTTCCAGTGTCTGAATCGAATCGTGGCGCGAGGTGTACCACCCAAAAGCTGGTCTGTCGGAGATTGCGAAAGAATCTTACGGCGAATCGATCCGATGCTGAAATCATGCCTAATCATGCGGTATCGGCTCACGTGCTCGATCGAGCTCGACCCTTCCGATCCGCTAAACCTTGAGAACTCGGGAGCCGATACTTGGGTGGCGCGAATCAGATCAAACTCGTGGGGTACGGCTTTGAATAGCCGATTGTCCTTCTCTTCGCACGGCCGAATTGGTCTCTCAAGATGGTACGGATTTGCTCCAATCGCTTGAGTTGTAGGGCTAGATTCTCATGACTCGCTCTAGTGGCATACTTGGCTAGCCACGCTGTTTTTCGGCGCCCATCCGATATCGCTGCTCGAACGCTGCGCCTCAAGCCCCGCCCAGAACTCGCCGCAGAAATCCCTGCGGTTGCAATCTGTTGGTGCGTCGTTATTGCAGTCCGGCACGTAGGTGCACACATATCCATGTGGGATTTATTTATGTGGCTCAAACAGGAACTGGCAATCGCCTGGGTCGCCTCCAACCTTGTAGACGACGTACGCCGCTGCCCCTGGTGGCTCCAGAGCTGCAAGTGTGAATGGCAGCGGTGGCCTGGCCTGGAGCGGTCTTTCTCCCTGGTGAGTCCCCAGAGTAGGCCCCGACGGAGAGTACTGATGTTTCATGATCTCCTGAACTACGCGAACTGCGATCCGCTCGAAAGCGTTCACCAGGCTCTCAGAATGGCGGTGAAGAGAATGAGCCACCATGTAGTTGACTTCTGTCAGAGCTCTGGTGCGCTCCTCTGAAGGAACAGATAGATCCACCTCATCAAGAGCACCTTCAGGTGAGAAACCTTTCCACCTGATGCCATGCTTACGGGTCCTCTCAAAAGAGCCGATGAGATCGGCTTCGAAGAGAGCTTTGATGTCATCATACTTCGCCTTGTGCTCCTCAGGCAGCTCGTCAGACGGATCGGTCCGTCTCCCCATCTCAGCGTCGGATGTTGATGCAGATGATGTTGAATGTCCCACCGAGCGTGCCAGAATGTGTTGCCTGTCAAAACCCACCGGCGAGCAGCGACGAGCAACACGAAGAGCCGGGAGGCTCCCAGAACTGCTGGCGGGCCCTGGTCCCTCGGGCAAAGGCCCGCAAAACTCCGGCACACGTCCTGGCTTGGTTCGAGGGCGTGCCACCTGATCTATACCTGGTCAGGAAGGTGATGGATTGCTTCGATCAGTTTCCTGCATGGTAAACAAGTATACGTAAAATTCGAGCCGTGACCGGCTCCCAGGTTTCCCTGTGAATCGGCTCCTGGAGCCGATTGTCCCATGGTTCTGCATTAGATCTACGATAACATGGGGTTTTACTTCATCATTACAAGTCAAATCGATCTACGACAGTTTAATGTTTTCACCACGTAATTGGAACGTCCTACACGTAATTGAGCCTGGCAGATACAAAAGATGATGGAAAACTAACCCTAGAGGAGGCCTAACAACCGACGAAAGATCAATTACCGGAACAACTCCTCTCGAACTAGCAAACCATATCCTTACGCATTTCATCGGATCGTTCAACCCGTTTGCAAGGCCTGACTACGTGGATATCAAACTAAACCTTGGAAAACAAGGCACAACTATAACAGATCGAATCAACTGAATAAGGATCAAGCAAGATGCTACCCTCACACCCGGGAAAAGGTGCAAAGGCAGCGAGGTAACTAGAGGTAGCATAACTTAAACAATCATAGCGAAAAGTACCGATGCTAACCTAAACAAATCTATGATAGTAGTATTACTCGCCATCAACAAGGCTTCAGTACGAGTAACACCAAAAAACGCATAAGCAAATACTGCCTAGATCGCAAGATGCGACCTAGGCAGCATGACACTTACCCGAAAGAAACCCTAGAAACAAGGGGTGGCGATGCGCCGAGATTGTGTTTGTTGTGAACGTGATTGTCCTCCTTTTCTTGATAACCTTAGGTACATATTTATAGTCCGGAGACTTCCTATCTTTGGAATAACTCTACAACTCTATCTCTTACCTAAACCGAAACGAAACCTACTACAATATACATATACACGGGCAATTTAGCCCAAACCCACGCACAAGGCCGATTCAACAACACGTTGCATATATGTATCTTCCAAGCCCATCTTGATTACGGCCCATCTCCTCCTTTGGCCAAAATATGGCGATAACACCTACAGATATTATCTGATGGCCTGGCAACGCACACGACTGCGCTCTGCTAGTATAAACCCGTGCCAGCAGGCGCGATGAAAAATCCTGACGGACGCATTAGGTACATCAGTTAAAATCACTGGAATTCCACTCCTGTAAGTCCTCCGCGGCCTGAGTCGAATTACGCCAGCATATGTTCCGGGTTCGAGTTAAGGGACTCGAATCCGAGGAAAATCGTGTTGTTTCGTCCTAAGACAGTTAATTGACCCTGATCCGTCGGGTGAGTCAGGCACACGCATCAACAATCCCTACACACATACTATTAATACATAGTTGCACCCAAAGGATTGAAGAGTCCTCACCGACCCACGATTCGACCGATCACCTGGAGGCCATCGACATGGTTATACCCACGGCACGTGATCTCAAAGATACCTGGTCCAGCCCAAGGAAGGCCCACAGATGCACGCCCATGAAGATTTTTGGGTGGCCAAGGCCCATGACGCCTTCGGATCCTTGGAGAGCAAGACTAGCGTAGATAGGAAATTCAAAGGGGTAAAACCCTAGAACTTGAAACCGACTAGGTCTATGCTCGGGACCTGCCTGAGTCTATATAAAGGCTAGGAGGGCACGACTTATATCTCTCTCACACTTTCGCATACACATCTCAACGCCAGATCGCATCTGCGCACCCCTGTAACCTTCGGTTCCGCCGTAATCAAGAGCAGACAAGCAGGAGTAGGATTTTCTCTCCGGGGGCCTGAACCTGGGTAAACCTCGTGTCCCCGTGTTGCTTGTTTGCTAACCGTTCCACGATCTCCAGTATCCCCATCTTCTCCAAAACCCAAGTCCATAACAATGGGAATTGACGAGATCAAACCTCGTCACTGGGTGCAAGGATTGATCAAGTGGTGAAGGTTTTGATGGTTTTACAAAAATGACTATCTTGATGCATAAGATAGATTCAATTTTGAATTGCCTCTCAAATGGATTTGGATTGGTTTCTGCAAGGTTTGAAATCTCCATTGTGTTCAGCGTTACTTGGTCTAGCAAGGTGAGAAAGTAAATGGAATTGTTTCTGTTTGAAATCATTTGTTAGAGATGCTCAAAGTGAGCTAGGTGTTAACTTTTGCAAAAATGACCATTAGGTTATATGCTTCATATTTTAATTTTCTTTTGTTTTGATCTGGTTAGGATTTTTCCTAGATGATATGGTTTTGATCTTTAAACCATTCCTCATCACTTACAACAATCAAACATGGCATTGCAAGCATTCATACAACATTCATAAACATACATGCATTTATATAATGTTTATTATTAAAAAGCTTTTGTTGACCCTAATTTTGGTTAATTAGAAATTGATCCTTATTAATATTTTTGAGATGTTACACTCTCGGCGGCAAGAGTCGTGCCTTGCAGCTTCCTTGCCTAGCCTTCGGTGGTACCACTTCGTCGTTTGTCGTCCGTGGGATAACGAAGTTCTTCGATGGCATGGCAGGCGAAAATGATAGGAATAGCGGTAGGGCAATCGCGAATGGGGGATATGAGGTAAGAATGGAGAAAAAACAAAAGTTGGAGGAGGGAAATTCTTGGTGTCATCGACAGAACGGGCCTAGTCGAATTTTTGTTCCATTCGGCGCTCCCACGGCCTTTCTCCCTGGCGCCAAAAAATGGTCCATGGCTGCTTCTGGGGTGGGTGCAACTGGAGATTCTCTTAGTGTCACCATTGAGAGAGCATTTGATGATTTGAAAAACAGATTCAAGATCCTTGATCAAAAGCAACACCACCCTTTTCCCATGCATGTAAAGATAGTCCTTGCATGCTATCGTAGGACCTTTCTTCAAGGCTGAAGTGGACCTTAAGAGATTACTAGTACGATGTATTTATCTCCTAGCATGTTATCATAGGAGAAATTGAAACTTAAGAGGCTACTAATACAATGCATCATCTCTTAAGGTTTGTATCAAAATAAGCTTATATTTAATGATTTGGGGTTCATGCATTCATGATATTGGGCTAGCAATTTTTTCTCTATGAACTCTTGCAAGAGTTGTATCTCAGTTAAGATACAAAACCAATCTCCTTCCCCAGTCAATTCACACAAGCAAAATTTCTACTCCTTCCATCTTAAAATAATAGATATCATAGATTTATTAAAATCTAGATAAACCTAGTCACTATTTAGTATATAGATTCACCTAAATTTTAACAGATATACGACATCTATTTTGAGACGAAATCAAGTAGAATTGATCGCTAACAAACCTCTATTGTGAAAGGGGATGTCGGGGTTGTAGGGCTTCACTGCAGAAGTCACTATGGGCCATATACACCTTTCCTCTAAAGATATAGAAGTGAAGAATGATACATGACCAGCTTTGTAGGTGTGTCCCTGAAACAGCGCGTCATATTCTTTTTGAATGCCGCTACTCCAAAAGGCTTTGGGCCGCTGCAGCCACATGGCTTTCCTGTCTAAACTTGCTGCTTTGCTTGGGCTCGGGACGATCTAAGGTTCTGGATTACTGGCACGCCGTCCTCAAGACTCCCTCTTCTTCCACCATTGGCCTAAGGACCGCCATCATTCTCATCTCTTGGGAAATTTGGAAAGAAAGGAACGAGAGGGTTTTTAATAACAAATCTTCTATGCCTTCGGACCTCATGAAAAGAATCAAGGAGGAAGGAAATTTTTGAATCTTAGCCGGTGCTAAAGATCTAGCGGATATCGCGAGTTGATTAGTGTTCTCTTATCCTGGCGATCCTCATGGGTTGATCATTTCTTGGATGTAGCATGTCCTTTATTTTTTACTTTTTGATGGTTTAGGTCCCCTGTTTTGTTCCTCCTTTATCAATATATAGGCAAATCTTTTGCCTCGTTTCAAAAACAAAAAAAAAGAATGATACATGATTTTACTTAGAAAATGAGTGAAATTCTTTTGTCCCACCTGATCTACTGTACTAAGAGCATCTTTACTCGTTGGCCGAATCCAGGCCGAAATCCGGACCAAACTTTAGCCGGACGGCGCAAGTTTTCGGCCTGGGTACGCCCAGTTTCCCACTCGCGTACCCAGGCCGAGTTCCCGTGTCGCCCGTTTCCGCTCAAACTCGGCTCAAGTTCGTCTATATTTCGGCATAGTTCATGCAATGAATACAGAACATTTTAAGACCAAAGTTCGGCAAAATTTTAAATAGAGTTCGGCGTAAATGTAAACATAGTTTGGCCTGCAATAAAAGTATAACATATTTCGGCCAAGTTCAGCCAGTTCATGCTCGACATCTACGTCGTGTTGCCCGTGCGTATCCATAGGTGCTCGACAAGATCATCCTGGAGCTGTTGATGCATCGCCGGATCTCGGATCTCCTGATGCATTGCGATGAATGCAGCCCATGTTGGAGGCACCTGATGACCAGGCTCGGCAAGAGGACTCTGTCTGTAGTATGGCTCGTCCTCCTCGAGCAAACTCACTAGATCCTTCCTCTCATCCTCAAGTATCATAGTGCATCCTCCTTTGTGGCCTTTGTACATTCCTTGCCATTCAAATGGACAGTTCTTCCACTTCCAATGCATGCAATCTATGCTTCCAAGCATACCAGGAAATCCTCTACTTTCATTGACTGCGAGGATCCGAGCAGTGTCTTCAACAGTGGGTGATCTCAGGTACTGTTCCCCGAACACTGCAATCACTGCCCTGCAGAACCTGTATGGAAATATGCGAGGATCTAAAGAAAATATGGGCCGAACTCCCGGATGTCATGCACGATCTTGAGGAAGAGCTTCCGGCTCATCCTGAAACGCCGACGAAACACGTCCTCACCATGGAGTGGCTAGTCGGCGAAGCAGTCGGCATACAACATGCAGTAGCCCTCTATCCTTTGTCTCGCCTTGCACTTCCGGCAACCTGGCGCCGAACCACCGTGCTTCGGCTTCGCCATCTGCATGTACAGTTGGGCGAGCGATGCGAGGATCTGCAAATGCTCTTTGCCTTCGGCGACCTCAACGCTCTCCTCCTCCAGGAGTACGACGAGCATCTTCTCGTCGTCGGAGTCAACGGCGAGCATCTCCTCGTCGTCGGAGTCCATGGCCGAATCCGGGCAAATGCCGAACACTTGGCGGGCGTGGTGGTGGGAGCATGTAGCGAAGCAGAGCTACGGTGAGGCTAGGTCGGCGAGATCGGTGGCGGGGAAGGCGTGGTGGTGGGCAGAAACTACGGCGAGAGTAGCTAGAGGCGTGGGCATGTCTCGGCACGCAGGAGCTCCGCCGGCGAAGTCATGGCGACGGGGGCTCTGGAAGCTCTTCGCGGCGGTCTGGGCGAGTGGAATGGGTGGAAATGGGAATGTCTCGCCGACAGAGCTGGCCCACGCCCTTTTTTGCGGCGTCCGGCGTCCCCGGGGCGTATCCGAAAACCTGGGTTCGGCCTGGATAGGCCGGACCAAAACACGCCAAAATACAGACTAAAACAGATCACTGGGTACGCGACTGGACCGAATTTCGACGTCCGTGTCCAAATCGGCGTCGTGTGTAGGCGAGTGAAGATGCTCTAAGTTAGAACGAGAGTCTCCTCCGCGACCACGAAGCATGAGCGATTGAGCGGACGATCCCGCCGACCCTGCACGTACGGGATACGATTCCTCCACGCGCACGGACTGTGTCGACGGCAACGCCGTAGCACGACGGGGTGTGCTTGGCGTGGAAGGATGCAGCAGGCAAGCAACCCTGGTGGGCTCGCCCCGCCGCCCGCGGTGCCTTTCTGTGCCCGAGCAGTCAACCGACTTCGCAGAGACGCAAAGCATATCCAACACCTCTGCCACCCGATGTCCAGCGTTCACATCCGACTTTTTTGACGTTGCTAACCGAGTGATCAAGAGCCCATTAACTTTATATAAACCTGGAGTTAATTGGATAAAACTATCACAATTAGTACTGTCGGGACGGGTCAGTATCACTTTCCGTAATTTTGGCATGTCAGTCCCGATTTTGGGGTACAAGTGTTGCGAATCGAACTAATTCACGACTAAGAGCACTTTGACACGCTTACTGACGGCTCGGGCCCAGCTGTAAGTGCTGAGTTGGCGACACTGTGTCTAGGAGAAGCTGAGGTGGAAGTGGGGCCCACCTGTCAGCCATATTTTTTATTTTTCTCTCCTATTTTACTATTTACCACAGTGACCCGTCAGCCTCCCATTTTCCTCATTGTCGCCGCCGTGGTGGCGATTGTGGCCGGGGACTGTGTGGTGGTCAGCCTCGTGGAGGGGCTGCTCTTCTGCTACTTCTAGCCGCAACTCTCCGGGCGGCGCAACGATAGGCGCCACCGCGAGGGCAAGAAGATCTTGTACTCCTCCAGCCCGTACGGCGCCACGGGGGCAGTCGTGGCGGCCGGCGACGGCACGTTTGAGCTGGGCAAGATGGTGTTCATGGAGGATCTGGGCGGCGGGAGGCGGTTCAAGCTGGAGCCATTAATTTCATGCCCAACGGCAGCCTCTTCTCCCTCCACGTCAAGTGCCATTAATTTTATCAAACACCTTCGTTTCATTGTTGAACTGAATTGAATGTGGAAACGTATGTCATCGCGTGCAGGTAACAGAGGTCCGGGCGCACGCCGGATCGGGCGTGGATGCGCATCGCGCGGCACCGCTGGTTGGTATTCATCCACCACGAGCGGCTGGCGGCGGGACGCCGGCCGGGCGCGGCAACATCAAGAGCACCGACATCTGCTTTCGGTCCCCGGCGAGGCGGCTCGCGATCGCGGCTCGGCGCGTTGAGTCGGTCGTCCTCGAGCTCGGTATCACAGGCGAGGCGCCCGTCGTGGCCGTGGCGTTCGAGGCGCGATAAGCAAGCACGGCGGCTGTGGGCAACGGCGTGTCCGGTGATGGCACGCGCCGTCGAGGGTGCGAGGCCGGCGGCGAGGGCGGCGGCGTCGCGGGCAGCGAGGACATGGTGGCGATGAGGGCCCGTGGCGGCTAGGGCACAGAACGGCAAGCGCGGTGGCGGCCACGTGCTGCAAAGGCGGCGGGGAACTTGCAGGCGGCAGGCGAGGCGACGACAGTCGAGGTCGGTGGCAGCGCTTAGAGGAAGGCGCGATGGGATTATGGATCGCGCGATAGCTGGTGTCGGGGGCCTCCGTGCTTGTCGCTCTGCTGCCGGCCCTGCCCCGCGCCTACAGCAACGCCGCGCCGCCTACTGCGCCCCAGCTCCGCGGCGCGCGCCTACAGTTCCCTGCCGGCTGACAGAGTAAGAAGAAGAAGGTGGGTGGTGGAAAATAGGCAGGCTGACGGGTGGAACCCACTGCGGTAAATAGTAAAATAGGAGAGAAAAATAAAAAATGTGGCTGACAGGTGGGCCCCACTTCCACCCCAGCTTCTCCTAGACACCGTGTCGCCAACTCAGCACTTACAGTTGGGCCCGAGCCGTCAGAAAGCGTGTCAAAGTGCTCTTAGTCGTGAATTAGTCCGAATCGCAACGCTTGTACCCCAAAATCGGTATTGACATGCCAAAATTACGAAAAGTGGTACTAACCCGTCCCGACAGCCTCAATTATGGTAGTTTTATCCAATTTAACTCCGTAAACCTGCGAGCGTTCCTAGCCTTACCGTCCCCCGGCTAGGGCAAGAGGAGACGGGGCCAGCGTGGAGAAGACAAAAGGAAAAAAGAGAAGACCCTCCCAGACCCCAGTCGCTCGCTCTCATCGACAACAGTGGCACCGCCTCCCTCCCGCTGCCCAGCAGCCTCATCCTGTCCTGTTCCCATTTGATTTTGATCTCTTCTCTTCTCCGCCCCCACCTCCTCCATATGACCAGAGATCGCTTTCTTATCCCACGCTAGCTCCATCCCGTTCCAGAGCCTAGTCTACAGAACCCTCTCGTCTTTGTTAACACAGCTAGCTAGCACCGCCGAACTTGCTTCTGCAGCAGGCCTTGTCGTCGCGGCCGCAACTTTCTTCGTCTACTAGCTACTTCATTCTTGATAATTACCACCACCGTCATCATTCCCCGACCAACCGAGCTTTCTCCATGTCGTTCGGCAAGGCGGACATGAGCAATGAGAGCATGTACCAACAACAAGAACGCAAGGACGCGCAGCAGGCCGCCATGCGCTTCGCCACGCCGCAGCCGATGCACCGCCGCCATGCCCATGGCGCCCACGGCGAGCACCAGCTGGAGTGCTTCTCTGACGAGGTGGACAGCCGTCGTGGCACCGCCGAGGGGAAGGAGCCTGGGCCCGGTGCCATCGTCGTCGCCCAGCCGGCCTCCGGGGGTGGCGGGGGCGACGGGTCGAGCATCGAGGTGTCCAAGAAGCGGCGGGGCCGGCCGCCGGGGTCCAAGAACAAGCCCAAGCCCCCCGTGGTGATCACGCGGGAGGCGGAGCCCGCGGCGGCGATGCGGCCGCACGTGATCGAGATCCCGGGTGGGCGGGACGTCGCCGAGGCGCTGTCCCGCTTCGCGACCCGCCGCGGGCTCGGGATCTGCGTGCTCGCCGGCACGGGCGCCGTCGCCAACGTCTCGCTCCGCCACCCCTGCCCGGGGGGCGCCGCCTCCGCCCCGGCCGTCGTCGTCTTCCAGGGCCGCTTCGAGATCCTCTCCATCTCCGCCACCTTCCTGCCCCCGGCCGTCGCCGCCGTCGCGCCGCTGGCCGCCGCCGCAGCCTCCGGGCTATCCATCTCGCTCGCCGGCCCGCACGGCCAGATCGTCGGCGGCGCCGTCGTAGGCCCGCTCTACGCAGCGACCAACGTCGTCATCGTCGCCGCTGCCTTCACCAACCCGACATTCCACCGCCTCCCCGCCGACGACGACGCGCCGGTGACCGTCTCCGTGTCGCTCTCCGGCAGCGCGGACGCGGCCGACGAACACCGCGGCCATCAGCACCAGCCAGAGCCGCAAGGTCAGCAGCAGCACCACCTGCGGCGTCAGCCACCTCACCTAGCAGCCGCGGCCGCCACATCGGCAGCACAGCCGCTGGAACCAAGCGGCGTGCCCGTCTACGCCTGCCACCCACAGCCCCAAGAAGTGATGTGGCCGCCGGCTCCACGCGCGACGCACCAGCCACCGCCTCCGCCGCCACCGTACTAATCACAGAGAATCCGTACGCGCCAGCTTTAGCACACTACCTCCATCGACGATCCTGCGAGGTTAATGGCGTGGCGTGACGCCGTCTAATTGCTAGATCTGCATTGATTGACCTTAGGCGCATCTTAGGGTTTAGCTCTCTTTTTTACAGCACCGATCCGCATTGCGACCCGAGAGAACTAGCCTGGGAACTGAATATCGACATGCATTTTCTTGTAAGCTGCATGCATGTCATGAACTAGCTAGCAAATGTTGACCGGTCCTTGTTGGTATTATTCTGTCTTTGGCAATCTCAACCTAACCAAATCTAGCTCATATAAAGGTTGTTCTCACCAACCAGTGAAGTTCAGAAATCAGAATACTGCTCGATCTTCGACGGTTCCCTTATGACAAGATTAGCAGCAACCAAGTCGTACACACTTGTACTGCTACTACTACTGATGCCATACATTCTCCTTGTAGTTCTATCTACTAGAGTAGTATCTACGCTGATGATTGAGAGCCTATACCGTATACGTGCAGGCAGTGCCCATTCGGCGCAGCCATTATCCATGGCTCTCTACCGTATCCGTATGGGCCTTTTTCAGCCTTCTCCCATTTCAGCCGTGCTTCCTACTTCTGCTCTAGTATATATTCAATTTGTTCTCAAAAAAAAAATTCAATTGAAAAAGAAAAGTTTCTAGCTAACACAACAGGAAGACTGCTACGACATAAAGCATGCATTCTGGTTGTTACCCAGTCGTGATCGTATGTAGAAATTTGACCTATGGATATGGGTAGCATGCTTTGAATTGAGGTGGGTATACAGTATGCAGCTGTACACCAATGACAAGATCTTGGTGGCGGTGAGAGTGACAACATTGATGTTCGAGCCAGCATCCACTCTACAGTACCCCGTTGGATCTTGGATGAAACCCGTATCGTTCAACTGCATCGACACGCGAACCATGCAGATTTAGCCCCTCTTTGGACCAACATTGAATTTTTTTCTTGAAACGGGAAAGGGCTCGAAGGCCCGAAATGCTGCTTCATTAATTAAGTTGGTGTATACATCTTATAGAAAAGCCCCCGAAAGAAGGGAATAGCGAAAGCGGTACCACAACATATGAAAGACCCTAAATCTAAAAGCAGAAACGTGATCAGGTCCTCGGTCTTCTTCTCCACCGCCGTCGGCATCGAGCACCACCCGCCGGCCACTAGAGCGACGCCAGGGACGAAACCACTTGGCAGCGCTTGGTGGGGGAATCCGACAGAGTGCTCCAGATAGGGCCTCCACACCGGAGGTTTGAATGAGCGCGTCCATGGCGCATCGAAGAGCTCGAGCGTGGAGAGGCCTCTCTGGCCAGGGATAGCTCCGGCAAACATGCCTTTGCTTGGGATCTCCACAAGGTGCAGCTTCAGCAACCTGCATAGCTCGAGAAGAAGGGAGAGATCACCCACCAACCTCCGCTGCGTCGCCACCATCGCGACCTGGAAGAGGAAGAGACTGACCCACCCACTCCACGAGCTCCACCAAAACAATCCCCTTTGCAGGAGAACAAGACCACCCAGTCGAGCCGTTCGCCGCAAGGCTTCTCCACTCCTCCTCGCCACCACGGCCGCCCGGGAGGGAATCTGCCTCGCCACAAGCTGCCCCCAGACGCGCAGTCGTCGCAAGCACCAGCATGAAAGGTAGCCCGCGACGCTTGATTTATTGCGAGAAGCGTGTTAAACATCCTGTCACGTTATGAGTTAGAGATAACGTTAGACTAGAGATAGAGTTTGTTGCCTCTACTTATCCCTCAAGATTGTACCGATCTCTTCCTCAAATCTCTCTCTCTCTCTGTTGTACCAAACTCTGATGTAATCTGTCGAGGCTGGACCTCTATATAAACACGTATCCGATGGGAGCTCCAACCATCGTTTCCAAAACCTCTATACGATCATATGGTATCAGAGCCAGATTCTTCCTAGAACACATCTATGTGCCTTGCTCCTCCATCAGCCACCATGGGAAATCCCTTCGCCGGCATCAACGTCAGCGAGAAACTGACGAGAACCAACTACCTCCTGTGGCAGTCCCTAGTACTGCCTCCCATCCGCCCGCGCCAAGATGAGCTACCTCGACGAGAAGGTCGATCCTCCACCAGAAGAGATCTCCGTCGAGAAGGATGGGAAGACCGTCAAGGAGGGAAACCCCATGTACATCGCGTGGGTGGAAGCCGACCAGCAGGTACTGTCATTCATTTTGAGCACCTTGTCACCTGACATTGCTGTTGCTACTATTGGCATGGAAACGGCGTCCGAGGTGTGGACGGCGATCAAAACCATGTTCGCCGCATCCTCAAGAACGCAGGTGTCCAACCTGCGTGTTGCCCTCGCCAAGACGAGGAAGGAGAACATGACGACGGCCCAATTATTCACCAAGATGAAGAACCTTACCGATGAACTGGCTGTAGCTGGTCGGCCGATCGAGGAGGAAGAACTCGTCGAGTACCTCCTGGCCGGCCTCGATGACACCTACAATCCCCTCGTCGCCGCCATTGGGGTTAACGGTGGAGAAAACTTCACCGTGGGCGAACTCTACGCCCACGTCTGCGCCTATGACAACCGCATGAGCCTCCTCAACGACGACTTGGGTGGAGGCTCCTCCGTCAACGCCGCCTCACGTGGGCGCGGCAATGGTCGCGGGGGACGTGGCCACCGTGGTGGACGCCGCGGAGGCCGTGGCTACGGCCGTGGCAACAGTCGCGGTGGACGCGGCAATGGCGGTGGACGCCGTGGAGGAGGATGCGGCAACAAGAATCGCGACGATGCCACCTGCCAGATCTGCGGCAAGCCAGGTCATGAGGCTTGGCGGTGTTGGCATCGCTACTCCGACGATGAAGAAGACGAAGAAGAGGAGAAGGGCGCCAACGTGGTGTCCTATGGAGCCGACTCCAACTGGTGCTACGACACCGGTGCCACCGACCACATCACTGGTGAGCTCAATAAGCTCACCATAAAGGAGAAGTACCAGGGCCGTGAACAAGTCCATGCGGCCAATGGTCAAGGTATGAACATTAGCCATGTTGGTCATGCCATTGTTAATACTCCCTCTAAAAACTTGCGTCTCAAAGATATTCTCCATGTCCCCCATGCCACAAAAATCCTAATTTCGGTTCATAAATTTACAAAATATAACAATGCCTTCATGGAATTTCACCCTTGGTATTTTTGTGTCAAGGATCGAGCCACGACGAAGGTACTTCTCAGAGGTAGATGCGTCAAGGGCCTCTACCCCAACACTGCTTCATCATCATCATTCAAGAATAAACGTGCTCTTAGTGCCATCAAGCCTTCAGCTTCGAAATGGCATAGCCGTCTAGGAAATCCTTCGTCTCGCATTGTTCAACAAATTATTAGCAAACATCAGCTTCCTTGTTCAAATAAATCTAGTAGTGAGTCTATTTGTGACTCTTGTCAAAGGGCTAAAAGTCATCAATTGCCTTATGTTAGATCCACTAGTATATCTACTACCCCATTGCAACTTGTATTCTCAGATGTCTGGGGTCCTGCACCATCTTCTGTAGGAAGAAAATCCTACTATGTAAGTTTTATTGATGATTTTAGCAAATTTGTGTGGATTTACCTTCTCAAAAAGAAGTCTGATGTCTTTCAAGTGTTTCATAATTTTCAAAATCTTGTTGAACGATAATTCGATAAAAAGATCCTTGCCATCCAATCTGACTGGGGAGGAGAATATGAAAAATTAAATTTCTTTTTTCAGAAAATTGGCATAGAACATCATGTATCTTGTCCTCATGCACATCAGCAAAATGGATCAGCCGAACGCAAACACCGACGTATTGTAGAAGTCGGCCTTGATCTCATTGCAAATGCATCCATGCCATTAAAATATTGGGATGAAGCATTTTTAACTGCTACCTATCTCATCAACATTCTACCATCAAAAGTCATTGATCATGATACTCCTATGGAACGCCTCTTCCACAAAACTCCTGACTATGCATCTCTCCGTGTTTTTGGTTGTGCATGTTGGTCCAACCTTCGTCCATATAATAAACGGAAACTTGCTTTTCGATCCAAGCAATGTGTTTTTCTTGGTTATAGTCACATGCATAAAGGAGTCAAATGTCGTGATATTAAATCTGGTAGGGTCTACATCTCTCGTGATGTTGTTTTTGATGAAACGGCGTTCCCCTTTGTTGATCTTCATCCTAATGCAGGCTCTCTGCTACGGCAAGAAATCCTTCTCCTTCATAACACACTTCAAAATCCATCGGTGTCATCTCAGGAGGGGAAAAAAATTGTGATGATCTAACACCTAATGTCTGTGTAAATCTTGGTATTTCTAGTGCCTCTCAGGTACAGGAAGAAGCAGAACAAAACTTTATGCAAAATGGTGCTGAAACGGCGGAAAACGGAGCTGCAATACAGGCTTCATCGCATGTACATGCACACCTGGAAAACGACGGAGATCCGCCTCGGATCACGCGCGACGCAGGCGCCAGAGGATCTGCACCAGGATCCTCGCCGAATTCTCGCATCAATGCGCACCAGTCAGGAGCGGACACGCCTCCCATGTCCCCTGGTGCGGGCCTACGCGGGTCGTCTACGCGCCAGGAGTCCAGCACTGCATCGTCGTGCACGTCGACCGGGTGGGGGACCAGCCAGTCTCCATCTGCCACGCGGGCCGCGAAGACTGGCTCGCTCTCTCCGGCCCCGCAGCAGGGCCCACAAAACATGTTGCCATCAGCAGAAAGCGCGTCTGCCTCCACCGCAGGATCTGCATTAGGCCAGGACGTCTCTGACTCCGCCACGGGATCCGCGTCGGCCCAGGACAGCGCATGTGTACGCTCGGGAGGATCTTCTGCGCCATCGCCTCCCGTGGCACAACCTGTGGAAATTCTTCACAGGACAAGATCAATAATTGGTAACTTAAAACCAAAAAATATTATACCGATGGTACAGTTCGTTATAGTCTTTCCTGTACTATAGATGAACCTGAAAAATTACAAAAAGCATTAGCAAATAGAGATTGGAAAAATGCTATGGATGATGAGTATAGGGCCCTAATGGAAAACAAAACATGGCATCTAGTACCACATAAAAAAGACAGTAATCTCATAGATTGCAAATGGGTTTACAGAATTAAAAGAAAGGTTGATGGAACTATTGATAGATATAAGGCTAGATTAGTAGCAAAAGGTTTTAAACAAAGATATGGTATAGATTATGAGGATACCTTTAGTCCTGTTGTAAAAGCTGCTACTATCAGACTTGTCTTAGCTATTTCAGTTTCACGAGGATGGAGCCTAAGGCAACTAGATGTGAAGAATGCGTTCCTTCATGGCATTCTGGAAGAAGAGGTATATATGAAGCAGCCACCTGGGTATGAGGATGCACGTGCACCTTCATTTGTGTGCAAACTTGACAAGTCATTGTATGGGCTCAAACAAGCACCAAGGACATGGTTCTCCAAGCTAAGCTCTAAATTACAACAGCTTGGTTTTCTGGCATCCAAAGCAGACACATCACTATTCATATATAACAAGTCAGGTATTACAATCTATGTGCTAGTGTATGTTGATGATATTATTGTCACTAGCTCCTCCAACAAGGCTATCACATCACTCCTTCATGATCTTAATTCATCATTTGCATTGAAATATCTCGGTGACTTGCATTACTTCTTGGGCATTGAAGTTAAACAGTCTAATCATGGTATTGTGTTAACTCAAGAGAAGTATGCTTTAGATCTACTTGACAGAGTTGGGATGAAGCAGTGTAAAGAATTTCCCATACCATTGTCAGCTTCAGAAAAACTTTCAGTCATAGGAGGAGAGCTTCTAGGACCAGAAGATAGTACCAGGTATAGAAGCATTGTTGGAGCATTACAGTACCTGACTCTTACACGTCCAGATATTGTTTTTTCTGTAAACTTGTATTCTAAGATGTTTGGGGTCCTGCACCTAGTTCTGTAGGAAGATACACCTATTATGTAAGCTTTATTGATGATTATAGCAAATTTGTTTGGATCTATTTCCTCAAGAAAAAGTCAGATGTCTTTCAAATTTTTCACAATTTCCAGAATCTTGTTGAACGCCAATTTGACAAGAAAATTCTTGCTGTACAATCAGATTGGGGAGGAGAGTATGAAAAACTCAACTCTTTCTTCCAAAAACTCGGCATTGAGCATCATGTTTTCTGCCCTCATGCACACCAACAAAATGGTTCAGCAGAGCGCAAGCATCGCCACATAGTAGAAGTAGGCCTTGCTCTTCTTGCTAATGCCTCCATGCCATTGAAATTCTGGGATGAAGCCTACCAAACAGCCACATACTTGATCAATATGCTTCCCTCCAAGGTCATTAATCATGATACACCCATGGAAAGGCTTCTCATAAAACTCCAGATTATGCATCTCTTCGCACCTTTGGTTGCGCTTGTTGGCCTAATCTTAGACCATACAACAAACGAAAACTCGCTTTTCGTTCCACCCAATGTGTTTTTATTGGCTATAGTCCCATGCATAAAGGAGTAAAATGTTTAGATGCCAAATCTGGTAGAGTTTACATCTCGCGTGATGTTGTTTTTGATGAAACGGTATTTCCCTTTTCCAGTCTTCATCCAAATGTTGGCTTCCTTCTGAAACGCGAGATCCTTCTTCTACCTGATCATATCAAAAATCCATCCCTGTTAGATCCAGCGGGGGAACGACATTGCAATGATCTAACACCTAATGACTCTATAATTCCTGGTATTTTGAGTTCTTCTCATGTACAGCAGCATGCAGGAGAAAACTACATGCAAAACAGTACTCAAACGAGAGAGAACGGAGCAATTCTACAGCCGATATCGCATGCAGCAGCAACGCACGGCGCGGAGCACGAAGCAGATCCGCCTCGGATCACGCGTCCTGGCGCCAGCAGCGAATCTGCGTTGGGATCGCGCGTTGATTCACCTCGGTCGACCACCAGCCAACACCGACCCGCCACGTCGCGTGGGCAGCACTAACGACACGCTGCACGCCTCTGTCCAGTCCCGCTCCACCGCACGACGACGACACGTGGACCGCACCGAGCCCAGCACGGGACCAGTGGACCGTGTCGCCAACGTCTTCGGCGGAATCCTCGCCAGCCTCGTCAGCGCGGGGCCCAGAAAGCGCGTCGGAGCGGGGCCCAGAAAGCGCGTCGTCCACGCGCGCGCCATCCTCTGCGGGAACAGGGCCATCGACAGGATCTGGCAGGCGATCCGAGACGGATCCTTAGTGGGAACGGTATCCCCCTGGAGGATCTTCTGTGCCGGAGCACTCTGCTGTTTAGCCTGCACCGACAGTATACCGCACACGGTCAAAAACTGGTAACACAAAACCCAAAACTTATACAGATGGTACCATCAGGTATGGATTGTCCTGTACAGCTGATGAACCAGCAAACTTGCAAGTAGCTCTAAAAAATTCAGATTGGAAAAATGTTATGGATGATGATTATAGGGCCTTAGTAGAAAATAAAACTTGGCACCTAGTACCGCATAAGCAAGGCAGTAATCTGATAGACTGTAAATGGGTTTATAGAATTAAAAGGAAAGTTGATGGAACAATTGATAGATACAAGGCTAGATTAGTAGCTAAAGGATTTAAGAAAAGATATGGCATAGATTATGAGGATACTTTTAGTCCTGTTGTTAAATCCACTACTATCAGACTTGTGCTAGCTATTTCAGTTTCAAAAGGATGGAGTCTAAGGCAACTCGATGTGAAGAACGCATTTCTCCATGGTGTTCTGGAAGAAGAGGTTTATATGAAGCAGCCACCTGAATATGAAAATCAAAATGCACCTCATCATGTCTGTAAACTTGACAAGTCACTAAATGGGCTCAAACAAGCACCAAGGGCTTGGTTCTCCAAGCTAAGTTCCAAGTTGCAAGAACTTGGCTTCTTGGCTTCTAAGGCGGATACATCCTTGTTCATATACAACAAGTTAGGTATCATGATTTTTGTACTAGTATATGTTGATGACATCATTGTCACCAGTTCCTTCAACAAGGCAATCACTTCCCTTCTTCAAGATCTTGGTTCGGCTTTTACACTTAAAGATCTTGGTGATTTACATTATTTTTTGGGCATTGAAGTAACACAGTTCAGTCATGGTATTGCTTTAACCAAAAAAATATGCTTTAGATTTGCTCAACAGGGTTGGAATGAGAAAGTGTAAACCATTACCAACACCACTGTCAGCATGTGAAAGCTCTCTGTCACAGAAGGAGAACTTCTAGGGCCAGAAGATGGAACAAGATACATAAGTATAGTTGGAGGACTACAATACTTGACACTTACAAGACCAGATATTGCATTCTCTGTGAATAAGGTATGCCAATTTCTTAATGCACCAACCACTGTACACTGGACAGCAGTTAAACGAATATTAACATATGTCAGTGGAACAGTGAGTCTTGGATTAACCTTTCGACGGTCATCATCTACTTTAGTCAGTGCCTTCTCAGATGCAGACTGGGCTGGGTGTGTAGATGATAGAAGATCCACAAGGGGTTTTGCTGTATATTTTGGATCTAACCTTATTTCTTGGAGTGCTAGAAAACAGGCAACTGTTTAAAGATCAAGTACAAAAGCAAAATATAAAGCTCTGGCTAATGCAACAGCCGAAATCATCTGGGTAGAGTTCTTGTTAAAGGAACTTGGAATTCAAAGGAACCAACCCTCATGTTTGTGGTGTGATAATATGGGTGCCACTTATCTTTCTGCTAATCCGATTTTTCATGCTAGAACTAAACACATTGAAATTAATTTTCATTTTGTAAGAGAAAGGGTAGCAAGCAAACAGCTAGAGATTAGAATCATTCCTTCAAAAGATCAGGTGGCAGATGGCTTCACCAAAGCATTACCAACAAGGCAGCTTGAAGAATTCAAACACAATCTCAACATGAAGAAGTTGTGATCGAGGAGGGGTGTTAGAGTTTGTAGCACTTGTCACGTTGCATATTGCACCGCGTGTAGAGAGGTTAAGAGATAGAATAGATTTGTTGTAACGATATGTTATAAAGATCAGATCGATCTCCTTATTTCTCTCTATGGTTGCAACCTCCTGTAATCTTATCTGCCTGTTGATGGCCTATATTAACACGTAACGAGCCTGGACTCAAGGGCATCGTTCACAGAAAAACCTCTAGCGATCATAACGTGACCACACACGCCACCCCACGCCACAGCACTCAAGATTCAGGTGGATGGCTTATAAAGGCCGAGGAGGACGGCGAGGGCGGGAGGAGTGTAGCGGCGAGGGCGGAAAAAGGGAAAACAGCGTGTAGTTAGTGACCGCCGGTCCGTCGCGGGAGCTGAGGCGACGGCGGTGGCATCGCAATTCGACGACGCGTGGCCGAAGGTACGAGCAGTTATTGTCCGGCGGTTCTGGATGAGGACGACTCGCCTTCTGTCGCTGACTCGGTTGGTCCACGCGTTGTTGTTTTTCCGCCGATTGGCTTCATCCGGTGTTCCCAGGGCGTACTCGGAAATCTGGGTAGTCTGGACGAAAATTAGACCAAATTCAACCGAAAACATGTCCCTATGTATATGACTGAGCCGATTTTCGCGTCCGGATGAAATTTTAGCGTCCGGACTGGGAATGGCGAGCGGAGATGCTAACGGCCGCTCCCGAATTCTCTTGGATCGAAGGAGCCCTAGAAACTGTAGACGGGACGGCACCAGAACACGAGTCCGTACCAGCGGCCGGCGCTCGTCCAGCAGCAGCAGCAGCACCGTGAGCGTCCTATCGATCAAGAAGGCTCCGCCTTTCCGTTCCGTTCCTGCCCAGCCCTGACTGACGTGACGTGACCACACACGCCACCCCACGCCACAGCACTCGAGATTCAGGAAGCAGCAGCTCGATCGTCTCGTACGCAGCGGCGGTGGAGTGGAAGTGAGTTCACCTCCCCTCCCTCCCGGTCCAAAAAAGTTGGCGCTGCTTTTGTTGTGGCTTCCTCGCCTGATCCTGATCAGCAGCTTGGCACCAAAGCTAGCCCCAAAAGGCAGCGAGGCCGGCCGGACGGGACGGGGACGGCGGCAGAGGGCAGAGATCGAACGGAGAGTGACGGGGATCGAGGAGAGGAGCAGCGCAGGCCCGCCCAGGACGCGATCCGCTCCGCGTGGGCATCTTCCTGCTGTACCTCGCTCTGCTCCTCTGCGCCACGCTCTCCCTCCCTCCCACGCTACGCTAGCTCAGGAGTCAGGCCGATACGTAGTCCTAGGAGAAGCACTGTGCTACTACTGCTCCGCCGCTTGTGAGACCGATCGAGAGCCAGCATCTGATCTGCTCATACAAGCTCGGCTACCGGCTAGATCGATCGATACCCTTCATGCATGTTGTTCCAGCAGGCCGGAGGAAGCAAGAAGAACCACCAAAGGGCAAAGGCGCCGCAGGAGGGGTGCATGCGGTGCCTTTGCAGAGCGGCTCTGCCTCTGCGCGCGCAAGGGTTCTCCTTTCCTTTCGTGGGCTTCCCTTTGCTTGTGTAGCTGTGTTGCTCGTACTTTGCCACTGTTCATGGCCTGTTGATCTGTGATCGTATCTTGCATCTCCGTGGAATGCTAATAAAGCGCTCCAGTCTAGCCTCGGCGACCTAGCTCGGCGTCGGCGTACCTTGCCTTTTCCTGCGCTAGCTAGCTGCATGCCCTGGCCCGCTGACCGTCTCGGCTGGTCTCTTCTGCTTTTCGCGTTCCTCGTTTCGGGCCAGTCGCACTACTGGCGCAGGCACTGCAAGGACTGCTGGCTAAATCAGTCTGATGTTTTTCATCTAAAAGAAAGTAAATATTCGCCGAAAAAACAAAACAAAACAAAACAGGATATGTGTACAACTACGAGCTTCCACCACGAGCATCCCACTCGAGGCCCGAAACTTCGGTGTGATAAATTCTGAAAACTCTAAAAGCTACTCTTCATTTTTACAAATTGAGGACTCACTCGGCCCCTACCATATGGGTTCCCGCGGCTGCATTTTTTAGTCCATATATGGATAGACCCAGGCTATTTTTTTAATTTAAGGGGAAGTGTTCCCGCTCCCAATAGGATCATCTATTATACATCAATAAACGAAGGGCGATTAAGGTAGTTCGCCATCCTAATTGACTATGCCGCTTTTACTACCGATGTCGCCGTCTTTGTTCTCCTCCTCCACCGTGTCGGAATCGAGATCGACCATCCCGGCACCCTCCGTGCTCCTCATGAATTCTTCACGGCACGCCGCATCGATAGCGGTGTAGATCGTACGCCCCGGCACTGCCCAAAAGCTACACCGCCCGCTCCTTGAACCGCTTCGGCCAGTACGCGCCCGTGGACGCGTACGGGGCCATCGCCCTCTTTCGCTCCGGCAGATCGCGGCGGCGCTCCTCGATCTGCATCACCAATTTGGTGCCACACAAGGGCGACACCACGGGCACACCGGTGTAGTTGAGCTCGATGCCTTGCGCATGGCGGCACGAGGATGTCGTAGTGGGCGAACATCACATCCTCGTAGAAATTGAGGTTGGGCCTCTCCATGGCAGCGACAGGAGGGGTAGCGAGGAAGGGAGTAGCCTCTAGATATAGCGGGGAAAAGGGCTGGAAGACAGAGCAGGAAGCGGCGGAAAGAGAGGGAACGGAGCTTTTTCCCACTACCAAGACTGGTCCACATCGTTTTTAGCTCCATCCGGCGTCCCGCTTGCCCATCTATGGATAGGGTTCGTCCTGGTACGCCGAATAACAAAATAGCCCTTTCGGGGGCTTTAGAGCCCCTGAATGGAGATGCTCTCCTGTGTGGAATTATCTCTTTCCGGGAAAGGACCTCCTTGCCACGATATCTGCTGCCTGCATGAAGGCATCCCCTAAAGTGCCGCCTGCAGACTTGAAACTAACTTCTTACCCACCAACATAGTCGTCGTTTTCAGTATAGTGAAAAAAATGCACCGCGTAGTGTTAATTCACAATAGGAGGAGGCTGTATTTTTTGCCTATATCCTAGTAGAATAGCAAAAGGAGAAAAAGGAAAAACTCCGGTACAAGCTACTCTTTGTTGGTAGTATATGCGATTTGGTCTAATGCCGGTTGGGCCTATGATCCATTTACAAATCAAAAGGACAACCATGGTGGTCAACTGGGCCAAGCCTTCAAACACTAAAGCAGCTCATCAATCCATACGGAGTACACATTTCACCCAACAACGTCGGGAAAACATCACCTCCGTTACGTCATTGAGTAGATAGGGCGAAACAAAATTTGGTGGATATTTTTTGGTAAAGTTGGTTTTGCTATATTAGTATTTTTTCCTATCCAAATTAGTTGATCTAAATTTGTCGGATGAATCTAATACTAAATCATGTCTAGATACAACTAAATCTAAATAAATCTAAGTCAACTAATTTGGGTCGGAAGGAGTATTTTTTTTGCTATAAAGTCTCCGACGAGGATTGTGTTTTCTATTATGTTTGCGTACGAACCGGATTTTAATCCTCCGGAAGACGCATGGTGGCTTTCCCCTAAACTCTAAACAATGTTACTTGGTCCGATTTGAACTCTAAACTACTCTCTCCGATCCATATTAATTGATTTAATTTTGTCAAGATACGGATGCATCTAGACTAAATACTTAACTAGATACATATGAATTTAGAAAAACTTAAGTCAACTAATATGGGTCGGAGGAAGTAACTTTTTTCCTGGAGAACATTTGACAGTTTAACATAATCCCTGTTCTTCATGGTGATTCTGCACCTTGAAATTAGCGAATATTACAAAGGTGCTGATAAATTATAAGTATGTTTAGAATTTTAGTTGGATTTCACAGGTTCTCAAAGTAGATGAATTTTTTTGATTTTTTGAAGATGCACAAAATGCAAAAATTTAATTATAAAAGAATTCCTTATTTGACACTACTTCCTAATATGATTCCTTATTTGACCTTGTAAATTTTTTAGTTCCTTATTTAACCACTTATATATTTTTTTTGCCTTATATAACACTCTAGTGTATTTTAAGAGCTAACGGGGTTAACCGTGAACATACAAAGACGTTCTTGCCCCTATGCATAAATGTGACAAAATTACAAGAAATGTTGCAATATTGTTGTACGTGTGATGAAATCAATTATAATTCAAAGCATATTGTTTTCACGTGTGATGGAACCAACCGATTACTTTTCCGTGCATGTTCAATCATTTGCGACTACTTGACAGGAAGAGAATACGTGTTCATTCCAGCAAGAACTTGTTCATATTCGGTGATGTGTGCTGTGCACCTCAATTCTAATCGAAAAAGAAACACCACTTCGTTCTCAGCTAATTAGCTAATTAAGATTGATCGGAATTAATTTCTAACTCGCGCGCATAGGAACGCACGTACAGCCACGCTGCCCAGACACGTACAGCCGCGTTCGTGTGGCGTTGTTGCCGGGCGCGTCGAGGCCTGTTACTCTGATTCCTCGTGCGTGTTAGACAAGGTACTAGTCAAATAACTGAGCCAGGGGCATTTAGGTCTAGCCGAAAAAATTTAAACGGAATCTTTTAATAGAAATGACGATAATGTCATATAAGACAATAAAAATTTACAAATGGCCATATGAGGAAGTAAAAAGGTTTTAGTGTCAAATAAGGAAACATATTGAAAATTAGTGTCAAATAAAGAATTTTCTCACTTTAATCACAGTTTGCAGATTCACGGTTCGTCCAAAAGCAATCATCTTAAAAAAAGTTAGCTTTAGGAAGTGTGGCAAGTCACGCCAGATGTCATACCATCCCTTTCTCAGACCGATTGTTATGTATCAACGTCCTAAAATTTACAAGGAAATATGAGAGAATTGTAAATCCTATGAGTTCATGGCTTGCAAACAAAATATTGCTGTGGACTGTGGGGAAAAAATGATTATATTGCTATGAAATTTTAACTTGCATAGCAAATTGCTTCGAATACTTTGGGTACATTGGAAGACAAAACTTTGGCCCGGTTCTTCATGGTGATTTTGCACCTTGAAATTAGCAAATATTACAAAGATGCTGATAAATTATAAGTATGTTCCAAATTCTAGCTGGATTTCACAGGTTCTCAAAGTAGATGATTTTTTGAAGATGCACAAAATGCAAAATCACTTGCCAACCTTCCTCTGTTTTCATCACAGTTTGCAGATTCACGGTTCATCAAAACGCAATCTTAAAAAACGTTAGCTTTAGGAAGTGTGGCAAGTCACCTCAGATGTCATACCACCCTTAGCACACACACCGAGTAAAGAGTAATCCATCATGCAGAGAGTGTGCCTCTCCCCCTGCTTGATCCTAACGCAAAAAAGAGGAACTTGCCCGAACAAAACACAGAACATGCCAAACAAAAAAGGCAGCTAAAGAAAACAGAGTACCATCGCTACAAATGTATGTCAATACGAGGTTACAACGACCAGGAAGGTCAACAGATCTGCATAGAACAGTAGACCAACCATTTTGGCACGCCGCAACAGCGCACTAGGATCACAAATACAAACAATTTTATATCAGGCCTTGGCGCTGCAGGTCGGTGTAAGTCTTTCTGTTGTAGATGTTGCCATCTGTATCCTCGTACTCTTCTTCCAAGTCTGGCCGCCACTTGTTCAGCCCTTGCTTTGATTGTATTCTCTCCCAGAGCGCCTTCGCCTCCTGCCAAACATGAATCAGGCATGTCAAAGCACTTTGTGGCAAAACAAATGACCAAGCAGAAATAGTACAGGTTGCCCATGTTCAATGTTTACCCAGAAGAATTTATGTAGGGCGTTGTTTACATAGAGTACAACCCAACAACCAAATATATCAACTATGGTGGTATACCTCGATGGATGTGATTTCATTGAAGTTCTTAGTATTAGGAATACCAAGGCATCGCATCCCATGCTGGTGACGCCACTCCTTGAAATGGCGCTCATAAGCCCTTCTCCCCCAGTAACTGTGGTTGCCACATATCTCGCACTTGAATTCCTGATGACAATTTTTTTTGCAGTTAAAACATGAGTGCTCTACTATCAAACATGCTCGTAATATCTGGGCACATAATAGTGACGATGTCATTGATGTTCAAATTCAGTCTAAAAGTCGACACATGCAAAACATGGTAGCAGGCAGTTAAATTAAACATTTATTTTTGTAGCAAAATATTTAGTAGCTCCAAATACTGACAGTATAATGAAAGAAGGACAAATGATAATTAACTGGGTTAACGACAAGACTGGCTAGTGGTTACCTGACCAAGACCATGAAGCTTATAGAGCCAATAGGGGATAGGTTTTCCATCCCAACCCATTGGTAACTTGAGAGGGTTGTATATTTGTTGGTCTTCGTCATCACTTTCACTATCAGCTTGTACTTCTTCCTATAAAAAATACAGAAGACGAAAGTTCAGATTATTTTAGAAAACAGAACATAAAGATTAGTCGCTAGTCACGGGAAGCTCAGTACCTCTTCTCGTTCTGCTTCCATTTCTTCATAAGTCAAAGTCAGTTTCTTCTCCGCATTTTCCTTTGTTCTTACAATGACCTGCACGGAAGATAAACATATGCGCCCCAGGTTAAATTCAAGATACACACAGAGTTATAAGAACATTTGTTGAATGCTGATTAGAAGTCCTAGTAACAATGAGAAACCTTTGGAAATCTCAAGAAAACTAATAAACAAAATCCCATAAACATTGGAATACTGGCTCCGAATCAAGCTGTAGTTTAGTCCTTGTGCAGATGTAGCTTTAGGTAAGGAATATATTGAAAAAGTATATCATGGCATTGGTCACAGAACACAGCAGCACCTGGGTAACAACTTCTGCTATTGATGATAGGTATTGATGTATAATCATTTTGCTCACTTGATGACATCTTTTCTAAATCATACCGAGGGCCTCTTTCAGATACATTGTAAATAGTCGAGCTTCTCAGATAAGTTAAGAGTGTTACAACACCCATTTGGGTTCAAGTTCTCTCATAAATTTAGGTCTGTATTTATACTGCTAAGGCTTTTAACGATTTGACCCAAAGTTGGTATGACTTTGATCATTTTCCCACATTAGTCTGACTGCGTTTAAATGCAGCAAATTTGAGCTGCTTTAATGATTTGCTAAAGGGGATTTTCTTCAGAGAGGGGTCTTTCTGAAGGATGGCTTAAATTGTGAGTTCGTATGTGTAAAACCCCTCCTAGGGAAAATCGTCAGATGTCAGCTCAATTTTGGGGCATTTGAAACCGTCGAACCAACTTGGGAAAATGATCAAAGGCAGACAACTTCACAACAAATCATAAAAATCTAAAGAAATCTGTCCTGGGACAAGGCCAATCCTCACTAAAAAGGCATGATAACGTCTAACTTAAAAATGCTGAAATGGGTTAAGAAAATTTGACTTGCACATGTTACTGCACCCAAATAAGAAAGAACAGCTGACCTCATCGAGAATCTCACACAGGCGCCTCATCTTCAATTCGATCAAAGCAATTTCCTTCTTCAAATCATCCTTGGAATTGTTGCCATTAGAAGGCACATTTGAGACAGAACCACGTGAACCTTTTGCAAAATGCTTGCGGTCCAATTGTTCCAATGGTGTATGCTGCAAAATATGATCATTGACAGCAAATTTAGAACTGAAAAATAGCCATAAAAATGACAGCAAGGATACAATAGCGTTTAATAGTCACCTTCAGCAAGAAAAGTCGCTCCGCACGCTGTTGAACAGTGCCACCACCTTTCAGTCCACGAGCAGCTAGAGCCTGATAAAAGTGTAATTGGATAAATAGGAAGGCCAAGTGAAAGATGAAACTAAATAGAATGTTCACTAATTATACTTTGTTACAAGATCGAACCTCTTTCAACTTTTCTGGACCAAGCTCTACAAGTTCTTCAACAGAATTATAGTAATCAAGGTCTACTTCAGACTCTTGCACCACAGATTCTTTTTCTGTGCCCTTATTCTCCCAGCCAGGTACTTCGCCATTGGCCCACTGTTCTTCAAACTCACTTTCGAACTGCACAGGTGTACGTACAATTTGTGTGTTAGTTGTTAACCTATATGAGGATGTGGTAGTTCTATGTCAAACATTTATGCCAGCCCCATCACAAGCAACTCCAAAAGTAGACATAACTGTGAGACATCACGATAAGAACCACTAGCATGTGGATGGTTGGTCTTCCTGAACTCTTTGAGGTATTGGGTGCTTGCCCTATTGAGAGTATCTTACATTCTTTCTTCACCAGACAGCTAGACAAATAGGCAATCTGATAGAAAGATCATGGCTTCCTTACTATCAGCAAGCTTCCACAGGCGATAAACTGCTTCTGACTTCTTCATTTGGTTTGTAGCCATACCGTACAGACTGCAAAAAGGCTATTTTTGAAGTAGCTAGATTCAAGCAAGTGTCCTAGCAAAACGATCTTTTGACAATGGGCTCTGCCTAACACTGGGACTGACTGACTTTATAAAGAGATAGAAAAGGCAGGAATCCAAGCTACTTTTGAATTGGATATTGGATAGGCTAAGCTAGGTGCAGCCCGCTTTCTCTACAGTTTTGAGCAAAGAAGGAAGACAAGATACTACAATGTACAAGAAGACCGACCTTTGTAAAAATCTTCTGAAGATCTTGCAATGGCTCTGTGCGACGCAGAAAATATGTCAGATATTCCAAAATATGCTCCAAATATTCTTTGTATTGCCTGTACAAGAAAACAAACTGGAAGATAAATAATCTCTACAGAAATCTATGATATTCATAAAAAAATATACTAGAGATCAAATAAATGCTGGATATGTTAAATGATTAAATTTTGGTTAACCATGTGTAGTTGATACATATCTTACTAGTTACTACAAGCCCACCATTCTACTAATTTCCTATTAAGTTTCCTCTCACTTCCAACAAGGGTATCCATTCGGGTTGTTAGGTAAATATGGTTTTGTTAGTCCAGTTAATAGGTAATAGAAAAAATACAGTTCGGTATAAGTAACAAACTGTTCTACAGTATAGCAAATTTAATGAAGGTCATGTGAATTCTAGGGAAAAAAGTCATCTTTATAACTCTAAAGAAAATGAGACTAAGCAATGGACACCCATACAAGTAATACAACTACAGTACACACTCTACGAAGTAGTGAAGTAATGAAAACATAACCCAAAACCACTGCCTCTGCCATGCATACAAACAGGACATAAACTAACACTGTTTGGCCCACGAAATAGAACTATATCAGCAGGCCATTAGATTACGTCAAACCAAGAAGTGTGAATGCAACATATAGTTCTACTGTACAAAGCCTCGTGTGCACACAGGAAGACCACGATCCTGTCCCTCTCACCATCCCACCCACCGCTGCATTAAGGAGCTACATGCTGTACGTGGATCTCAAGTTGTCTAAGTGAACTGTCGTATTTCTTGCTTTTCCACTCTTCATCTCTGCACTTATCAACTCCAGTTCATATTTAGATTCGGGAGCTTGCCCCAGGGAGGGACTCAAGTCAGCATCGCAACTCGCAAGGACTAATGAACCAGCAAACTGCGTGATCAAGGCTAGGGTTACTTTGTGTCATCACATTTTCATCGCTGCCACTAGTTTTCAACAGGGCCATTAGAGATAGATTTTATGGAAATCCAATGTTCCGATTTACACTCACCTTTTACCAAATAACACAGTATCTACATAGTGTTTCTTTCCCACCATACCAAATACTGATCAAACAGATTGACCGATTCGTTTGGTCAAGAAGGACTATCATAGTCCATAGTCCTAATCACCACCAATAGAAAAAAAAATCTAAGATGCATGTGACATTTTAAGAGATAATAGAAGCTCATGCCAGAGGACAGGTCCTTGGTCTTAGAGAAAATGCCAAGAGCATACCTGGTAGCTTTTAGACTATGCGTTATCTTCTCTGTCTGAGAAAAAGTGCCAACATATGCCGAGTATTCCATGAGAGATCCAAACTTGGAATTTATGAACTCGTTGTAGAGCTCATGCAAATCCAGGTACCGACCAAATGCTTCCTATCAAAATGCAGAAGATAATTATAGCACACTTAAAAGTAACCACGATAAGACGGCATATAAAATATCAATGGGGTGAACATGCAATGTGGCTATGGCAGGATTAGAACTACACAATAATGCAGATCATAACAATAGTAGTACAGAAAATTCTCAAATTGTCATGCTCCATCCCAGTATCTTGTCAATAACCAAAAATCTTACCACGCATAGCACCGTGATCCTACAAGAGGAATCAAATAACCCTGCAGAAATTAAAGTACACGTATCACAATGGAGATACCCTCGAGTTCAAGACTACTGTGGTAAGAAGGAAAACAGGGGCACTGGTGGACTCTGAAAAGTTCTTAGCACACAGACTTCAGTGATGATTTACCTAACTAGGACAATTTTGAAGCACAAAGCAGGGCTAGATAATTTTAGATGAAGAAAAAAAGATAAGGTTTCCATGCATTTAACTTCTCAATAAAGGAATGTGTGAACATAGGTACATATACCACAGGAAATTTGCATATGTACATGGAGATAGTGAAGATAACTGTATGCAAGTAACACAAATCAGATTAACGACCGATGACTTGGGATAAAACAGTGCACATAAAATTTAAGGCAGGATTACAAGGTGAAAATGTACTTAGAGAGTACCTCGCCAGAGAATTCAATAGCCGGTTCCTCCTTTAGTAGCTCTTCATGATCGTCAGTTTCGCTGACAAAACGAGCGGAGTGATTCCGTCTATGGGATTCACGGATCTGCAAGCATGCACCAAAGTTTGAGTAAATAAAAAACCAACACAAATGAAGAAAGAGTACAAGGTTGACTAGAGGGTCATAGTTGGGATGAAGTGCCGCATCAAAATTGTGTAAAGTAACTGGAAGACTCGTCACTTGTATGGAGTTTAATTTCCAAGGATCACTAAAAAACTTGCCCTGCTGATAATTATTTTGCTTTTTTAGGCTAAACATGTATGTGTAAGAAAATGTAGTTCGTTACCGAATAATTTGGTTCCCTATTATCCAAACTTGGTCATGCAAAGTCCAGAGGTCAAATTCAGTAATAAGCACTGCCACTAAAGGAAAATAGCATGGAATGTTTTTGTCAGTAGATAGATGGACAGCGGCATCTAGTGCTTGGCTACCGTTTCGCCACTTACAGCTGTTCTGATTCAATGATATGTCTAAGATACACCATGCATGCATTATCAGAAGTCATGCTAGCTACGATTGATCACTTACATCTTTGAGCCTATCAAAGAACTTGTGGAAGATGTCATCTTGCACGGGAGCAGTCAAATGGTTGGAGATCTCTTCTTTCCTAGCACCGTCCTTGTCTTCATAGATTTCCACCTAGATAATAGTCGCAGTAGCAAAATCACCTTAGAACAAAGAAAAGCAGTTGATTCCCAAAATGCACTTCACTCGCAACTAAAAGTGGGGAAATAGCAGCACTAGAATACAATATGTAAAACAACCAAATATTTTATCTACCCCCCGGCTTATGTTAGCAAAAAAAAAAGCTGAAAAAACAACTGCCAAGCTCGAATTTGGATCTCCACAGAATTACCATGGGTCGGCCAACACGAAACCATAACAAGTGGATCTCCAAGTCCAGAACTTCTGCAGGCCATCCTAAGGCACATAATTAACTCAAGTACTGAGCAAACACCTAACCTGACTATTTGCTATAGGGAAATTGGGTTTCGTCCATTAAAAGTTCCGGTCTTTAGATCTATACCATCAAAAGGTTCCTCTTTAGGTTTATACTGTTGAAAGGTTGCCGCGTTATTGGGTTTTGCCACTCCATCAAGTTCTGTTAGTGAGATTTTTTTTGTCGATTAATTGATTTAGCAACTTCCCTTTTTACCCTTGTGCCCATATACTGAAGCGATTTCCAAGCTCTGCTCTTCAGCTCGAACTGAACCCGCACAGAGCGATCCCCTGACCACCGCATAGCCCTCCCTGGAGGCGGCCACCGCGTCCCCCGAGCCCCGGCAAAGGATCTCCTTGGTGGCACGCCTCCATCCCAGCTGAACCCCGCTCCCGTAGGCATGGAACGAAGGGGCCCAACCAGCCGCCCGAGCGTTCTGTGAGCTTGCCGACACGGCCGGACGCCGCCGTCGCACTTCATACGGCCGTCCTGCTGCGGCCGCTGCCATGGCGCTTCGTCCGTCCACAGCACTACCCCGACGCCGATCCAGTGCTCCTCACGACGCCCTGGACGCCCTGCCACCCCGTGCTCCTTCCCTTGCTCGTCCCTGACGTCCACTGCATGTTCAAGCTGTTTAATCTTCTACGACCATCTCTAAATTCCTTTATTTGTGTGTGAGCACAGGAGCTACGATTGTTTTCAGGAGGCCCCTATATTTGTTCTCGGTTCCATGCATTTGTGGCTGTTACACGACTGAACCAAAAAAAAAGTCTGTCGACAAGAGATTCTTGTCGATGCCTACTTCACAGTTTCAGATGGTATGCAAATGTACAATAAAGGCAGGACTGTTAGCTGGCTTATTGATTCAGAAGAATATGCACTCACAGAATGTCGTTATGCTGCTGAAATGTTTCAGTTAATTTGATAAATGCATGCTTAAATTTGATCAGCTGAGGAGGTTCTGTCCAATGTTTTCGTGAAAGGGTACCATGGTCATCACTAATGAAGACTTCATAGAAGTGGTACGAATCAGAACGCCTGCAACCTTTTGATGGTACAGAGCTAAAGATGGATCTTTGGATGGTATACACATGCCAATCTCTCGCAGCAGCAGGTCGTGAATGGCTATAAAGCTAGAGTCGCCAAATCAAGCGCAAAAACCAAGAGGGGGAGAGCGAGAGGAGGGGTTTACCAGCCTGTCGGAAGTGGTGACGACGAGGTCGATGATGTTGCGGACGCGGTGGGACTGGAAGAGGCGGTCGCGCGCGTTGGCGGGGTCCCGCTGCAGCTCGCGCACCGCGAGGCGCTCTAGCCGCTCCAAGTCCTCGTGCGCCGCCCGCGTGGCCTCCAGCACAGACGACGCCATCGCCGCCGCTTCAGCTAGGGCACCCCGGTCCGCTCCTCTGCTGGTCCCCCTCCTGATACCAGCAGATCCCGCGGGTCACGCCGCTCGGCAGAGTCGCGGCTAGGGTTTGGGGATTCCGAGGTCGGGACCTCGGGAGGACGAGCGGCTGGGTGTGAGGTGGGTTGCTATACACCGCCCATTGCGGTGCATGGGCGTCGCGACGCCTGAAGCAGACGCGCGGGGAGCGGCCCAACAAACAGGAAAGCTGTACGCAGGTGCGTGTAGCTACGATTCTTTTTTTAACATGAAGATATATATCGACGAGTTAAATCATGGTTAGTAATTGAACTTACTTAGCAAAAACAATATGATCATCGTATACAGAAAATACGAGTTTACGGTCATCGAACTCGTACCAGAGTTTCAGCGGTCATCGAACTTGAACGAGAGCGTCAGCTATGGTCACCAAGTGATACATAGCTTGAGAGGGTTTTATTTGCAAAATGGTGGACGCTCCGTTGATGCCGCCGTTCTAACCCTAAGGTGGACAGAGTGGTCGAGGGGTAGTTACCGCGAGATTGCCACAGATCATGTGACGCGCTCTGGCCATCTGCCTAGCCTAGGCTGTTCGTCATTTTTCATTTTCAACTTCTTATTTCTCGTCTTGCCAGAATAATAACCCACTTACACAGCAAGATAAAAAATTCTCTCCGTAAGAGGACATGAATGATACTGGGATTGTACAAGGATATACTGCAGTACATATTACTTAGTCCAAGTGAAGTCGATGATGGTTTATAGACACTAAGTCGTCGAAATCCCTTCTTCCGCTGCATAGAATATGCACAGTAAATATCTGAGTTTTTATAGATAAATAAATGTGGAGAAAAGGAGCATTAGGATTCGCAGAGACATAAACTTCTAAGGTCACTGGTAGCAGATAGCTACAGCGAGTACTCCGCGAGCACTCCGATGGCGAGCATGCACAAACTCAGTCATTCCATTGATCAATCCAATACGCGTACTTACTCTGTCGCAAATAAGTGTACTTCTAGTCTTATCCTCACACTTAGTAAATTTTGACTAAATTTATAAAAAACTTAATAATATATATGACACTAAATTGATACCACTAGATTTGTTTTCAAATATAGTTTCATAGTATGACAATTTCATGTAATATATATTAATATATTTATCTAAAAGGTTGGTCAAATTTAATAAAACTAGCATGGGGCCCTCGCAAATGCGAGGGCATCACCTATCATCATCTTTAGTGTGTAAAAATTGATCGAAAATACCTTCACAAATACTATTCAAAATAATAAAATAATAGCCAACATCTATGTATGTTTAATATATGTCACACATAGAAGTCATCTTTAATCAATTTTATTGTATGGGTGCGAGATGATTGAGGTAATTCCAACACACTATATTAATAAATACTAGCAGCATACCCGCGCGTTGCTGCGAAACAACAAAGAAATGACCAACAAAATAAATTAAAAATTTAAATGACCTAGTTAATTCACATCAGATGCTGCATATCCATGCCATGACAGCAGGATCAGTGGAGGTTCTCAGCAAAAGAAAAATGGCCTAGTGAATTCACATGTATTTCCTTGATCATGAGCAATCTATGTATTCATCAAGCACACAACAGCTGACCATTCACATGTATTTACTTGATCATGAGCAATCTATGTATTCATCAAACACACAACAGCTGACCAATAGACTATGGGGATAAATAAATACTGAACATTTATTTACTATGATCTGACACAAAATTGTAGATCACCAACGGCTAAGAAAGCATAGGAGTAACCATCTAATATTCATGGCAGACAACATCTAATCTTCTGCGTTTGCGTTGTTTTGTACTCTCCACCAGTCCCATAGAAGTACAACTATCAGGTTCTGTTTATCCATGCACAGTCCATCCATAGAAGTACAACTATCAGGTTTTGCTTATCCGTGCACAGTCCAGATCTAGCAATTGCAATCTCACATCTTCATGATTGAGGGCTCTCCGCACATGTTTTACCAGTTTACACCTTAGGAATATGTGAACCCCATCCCCATCTAGTCTGTAGCGGAGCGGGCATTGTGTATCTAGCTGGACGTGCTTTCTGCTAATGTTCACTCGAGTAGGCAAACTGCTGAGTACAAATCACAGTGAAAAAATTCCAGCGCACTATAAAAGTCTGTAAAAAATGGGAACAATAAACCAAACTCTAAACTCTAAATTCTCCCAAGTAGGGTATCTCTACCTACTCCAAAAGATTTTCTTTTTCAAAAAAATTACTCCAGTACATGATCCTCGTTTGGCACATAATCCAATAGCACACTGAAAATTTCTTCTAGCATGTCAGACACCAAATTGTTAAATCACCTGACAAAAAACCCACCATTGGGCCTACACTCTTAACATACGTAGCTCATACACTCCTCCATACTCTACTAACAAATCTGATTTATCATTGTTGGAAACTGACAAACAAAGAACAACTTCAGAACTGAGGCACCGGCTCCATTGCAAAGACCTAGCAACTTCAGAAAATATACAGTCAAGTATACTGGTGCCGCGTCACTGTCATGCATTAGATGCAACATATTTAATCTACTCCTAGCAAAAAATCAGAACCACTTCCATGACAAGCAGCGACCAAGTGCTGGTGCTACCGGAAGGCCAGGTAAAGAAACTAAATCAAAACAATCGGTTGCTCCATTGTATAAAACCAGCTTTCACCAATGGTCATTGATGGGGATGATATATACATGTAAACTCAAGAGAAATCAAAAAGGAAAATAAGAAGGGTGAGATTTCAGCTGTGGCAAGTGGCATGAGCAAGATACTCCAATAGAATGTATACAGGTAAATATTGCAATTGGAAAACAGAAGTGATAGGACAAATGGAAAATAACACCGAACCTGCATTATGATAGATACTGATATATGGTGACTGATTCCCAGCTGGAAGAATGACAGCTTCAGTTCAGAAACAAAATAAAAAAACCAATGCTCCTGCACCGCGCGGTGGGGGAGGAGGAGAAAGCTACAATGGAGGTCCTGCTGAAACACGGAGGAGGAAGGGGAGGGGGTGGTGCCCTGCGTGTCGCCGGAATTATGGGATGCAACCACAGTTGGTGAAGGAGGGAGCAGTGGGGGACGGCGCAGGATCCCCCATCGGCTCGTTCCTATCCTTCGTTGCTGACTCCCGACAGTGAGCTTCGGTTGGTGAAGGATGGAGCAGTGGGGGACGACAACGGCGACACTGGAGTCGGAATCAATGGGAATCGATTTCGATGGATGGGATCATGGGAGTGAACGCTGAGCGGGCGCCGTGCGGGATGCCCCGATTAACTGCGCTGCCATGGTCGCCTCCACCTCGTGTCGCTCGTCACCGCCGTCCTCTACGCCACCAGGAAACCCGTCGTCTCCTCCCTCTCCCTGCTCGCCCTCCTCCATCGCTGTTTCGTCGAGTGGATAAGCTTGGGTGAGGAAGAGAGAAGACACAGAAACGAACCGATATTTGGCTAATTTTTTTTAAATAATACATTTTTTATTAAATTTTATAAATAATACACAAAACGGACAAATTACAAAACTGTTTGTCGATCGCGCAGCCTTCGTCCGTTGAACGGACGACAGTCTGCAGTGCAGCTGCCGCCGCGCGCTCGCTTGTCGTGCAGCTGCCGCCTGCTACTCTGCGCGCCTGCCTGCGGGCCCGCGACTGCATGCTGCTTGGCTGCTAGCTGCCTGCACCGCTACGCTGCTAGCTGCTTGCATGCAGAGCGCTGCTAGCTGCTTGCTTGCATGCTGCTTGCTGCGCGCAGCTGCTCTGCATGGCCTGCCGCGCGCGCGCGATGCATGCGGCTGCTGCTGCGCGCCTGTAACGCTGGTGACAGCAGTGTTTAGTCTGTTGAACGGACGAAACGAGTCTGTCGTCTGTTGAACGGCCGACCGACAAATAGTTTTGTAATTTGCCCGTTTTGTGTATTATTTGTGAAATTCAATAAAAAAAATGTATTATTTAAAAAAAAAATATTTGACTGGTTGACTTAGGCGGTGGCAAAGGCTATAATATCACTGAAAGGCTAGGGGCAAAACGGTCTTTTCAAGGCAGACGAAAAAAATTTCTGGGTGACGAACGGTCCCAATCTTTTTAATAGTATAGATGTGTGAAGTTTGTGCTTGAGATTTAATTAGAACATTCCATTAAATTTTAGATCAAAGTAAAATAAACTCTTTTATATGATCTTTTTACATCTTGTTTCATTCATTTTTTTGTATTAATATGTTACACTCTCATGTTGTGAAATACATAACCTCTTCGATATGGTCATGGATTGTCTAAAATTTACAAATTAGATATGGTTATACCTTTTATCTCAAATTTATCGATATTACTTTCTTTTGTCATTCTTTAGTAATATATTTTACATATCAATAACTATAGCATATCATTTATTTATAAAGGATGCTATGTTTTAACTATGTCAATGTAAACACTAATACTCTTCAATCCAATCACTCAGCTCTCCTGCTCACTTTTATTTGTCGTGTGATGTAACATGCATACATGGTCGTGGCCGACATAGTTCCAGTATATATTTTGGATATTTTGGTCATACGATTGATTGAGTTTATCAGATAAGTATCGCGCGCGATCGAAGGCGTGGCTGATCGCAATTCTCTGCAGAATTAGCGCGTGAGAGCTGGTTGAGATAAACATCATCGCCGCTGATAAACTGTCTAATATGTCTCATACAAATTCGTGTACGCACGTGAGTTCCAGGTGTTTCTATGAACCCGAACCGTACCTAAGTTGGATATGTAGCCTGACTAGGATATATAGTACGCTTGTATCTGTATATACGTTAATATAAATACAAAGGACCCGGTGTGTTTGCAGCACGGTTCGCTACAAAATACCCTAGCTACTCTATAGAACGGCGGTAACAGAGGAGCTTCGTGGGTCGAAACGAACGGGTCTGGTTGGAGTACAGGGCTTAGTGCACGTCCACTATTTTGCAATAAAACTCTTTCAAGCTACGTATCACTCGGTGACCATGTCTGACGCTCTCGGGCAAGTTCGTGACCATCGATTCAAGTGTGACGCTCACAGTGGTTCCCACTGAGCGCATAGTCATCGCATACACCGCTACGTATTGCTCGGTGACCGTGGCTGAAGCTCTCGTGCAAGTTCGGTGACCGTAAACTCGTATTTTCTGTGTGCAGTGATCGTATTGACTTTACTAAACAAGTTCAGTTACTAACCATGGATTTAACTCTATATCGACATTAGAGAACACACTACATCGCTGCTCCGAACATTGAGAAAGATACAAGACAAATGAGTGACATAGCTCAAATACAAGTAAAGATAACATGTGGGTCTACACCAATACTACAAAAGGAACCAAACGGCGATCGTCCATCCATCAACAACTCGGATTCGAAAGTGTCACAACTGTGGTCCTCGAGGAACTCTTTGCTCCAAACCAGTTGATGCCTCGTGGGTGGTTCTCCCGACAGTCTATATGGTGTATGGAAAAGAGGAGATGGAGTATCAAGTTATAGATACGAAATGTCCATCACCGAGCTCAAACTCAGGAGTCCCTGATGTTGAATCGGGGGAACCGCAGCAGTCATGTTGTCATCCACTTCCGAGGGATCAACCCGAACAACGGGTACGGTGTCAACACCATCCATATCTTCAATCCAATATAGACGGGTGCCTCTAGACTTTAAAAGAGGATTCTGCTCTTGCTCATATCTTTGTTGCCCATGAATCTCACCAGATTATGTCTATTATATTGAGTTGGATCCATAAGCTCACACTGAGACTGTTATTCCCTTTTTGACATGATAATAAACGTTGGGTAGCAAAAACCAAAGGTTGGAACCCAAAGTCCTGCATGTTATGGATGACTTCCAATATCTGACCAGAGCAAGTTTGCTGAAGCCATATCGTAAAAATCAGCATCTTGGGAACAACTGAACCAACCACAAGAGAAATTGCATCGCCAACATAAGTCGTCACCAGATTCCAAGACGGAGAAGAAGGCGGACCATCGGCGGTGTCCATGATCCGAGACAAGGCCCAAACCAAAGGCCTCGAGTCCCACACAGGCGACTCTCCTGCCATCCATCGATTCGTCCCTGCAGGCATGCGGCTCCATGGCGTTGAAACTGCATCACGGCCTCCATCGACCTCCTACACCGCCCTGAAAAATCATCGGCGTGCTCCTCTGCTGTTCACTTCCCCCTCGCCTCCACGGTCGGCTAGCAAACAAAAAAGCAGAAAATCCCCACTCCAAGTAGTAGCATTTACAGTATCATCGCAGTGGTTATTTAGAGGTGACTTCTCTAACATTTTAGCCACTGTTAGAGAGGGGTCTCATCTACATAACAATGTATACCCCACGAGGGATCATTCCCCATGGGTTCAATGTTTTTTAAAAATGTTTGATTCAACCATTTTCGGAGAGCCAGTTTCACTGGGGCGAAAGTGTGGCCGGGGAGAGAAACACGAGCAGTGGAGTCACCTCCCTCGTCTTTCATGGATGGTGATATTCTCAAACTCTATGAACTCAACATTGGATGTGTTAGACTTGTATGATGATCATGTGGTTCAGTAGGCCCACGAGGGATCATTCCTCGTGGGTCGACGTTTTTTTAAAATCGAGAAAATCCATGGGGAAACACTTAATTGTGATAGTCTGTATGGGTGACTTCTCTCAGACATCGCAGTGGTTATTTAGAGGTGACATCACTCTTGGTTCACAAAGTGGTTTCCTACGAGTCTTGTAGTGAACAGTTTATTATGGATCTCTCTCCACACATTTCATGACACAAGAAGTATGCTATCTATATTATTAATAATGATAATACCATGCTAGAGGTGTACCCTACATACCTGAGAACGTTTTAGCCCTATTGAGTTCAACCATGCTTTCACACAATCTTGTTACTTGCTTTCTTTTAAACCTTTTTAATTACTTTTCTGCACATAACCAAAAACCTTTCAAACACTCTTTACTTGAGATCAAAGGCAACTTACAAGTATCCTTTGGTAGATAGTGACGAGGGGCATTAAGACCTTTATCAATAGCTCTCTGTGGGTTCGATATCTTTACTTCAAAACTAGCTACAATTGATCTATGCACTTGCAGTCATCAGGATGCTGGAGATCGCGAAATGGATAACAAACAAGCAATGCAAGACACGAGATTTACCTAGGTTTGGGCCCCCGGGGGAAACCTTACTCATGCTTGTATGTTCTTGATTGACGGCGAAGCCGAAGATTATAGGGGTGCTGAAAGGATCGTATGGGCACCTAGAGGGGGGTGAATAGGTGCTACTTCAAATTTTCTTCTTTTTCAAATTAGGGTTTGACAAGAAAGGTAAATTCTCTAGATTATGCAACTAAGGTGAATTTACCTATATGTCAAACAAGCAACAACTAGCACAATACTAAGCAAGAACAAGTAAGTAAAGTGCGGTAAAGGATAGAAGTAACCAAAGTGGTAGACGCGGAGACACAAGGATTTGTTTCCCGTAGTTCCTTCCTTTTGAGGGGAAGTATGTCTACGTTTGGAGAGGGGGTGGTTTCAAACCACCAACGCGACGAGAGGCCTCCCTTGTTCTCCGATGAACCTCACCCCAAGGGGATCGATTCACCTTCCACTATATCGGCAACCTTCGAGGTGGAAGCCGACACCTTTACAACAAGTTTGGGGCAGACATCCACAACTTAATTGGAGGCTCCCAAATACAAGCAAGTTGTCAAGACAATCAAACACAAGCTTGTAAGAACCAAATCAAAGCTAGGGTTTCCAAAGAAACACTAGAGCATGAGGGCCCTCAAGTGAATGAGGGGGAAATGAAAATCTCTCTTGGTGAAGCTATGGATCAAGGCCTCCTCCTTTGATTCTCCAAAGATCAATGACTTTGGATGGTTGGATGAAGAGATCTTGTAGTTTTGATGGCTCTAATGGAGTTTGTGTTCTTGGGCAGGTCGAGCGGCTAGAGGAAGGGGATAAGGGTCCCTATTTATAAGCAGCCCCTCCACGAACCGTTTTCTGACCGTTGGAGAAAATCTAGATCGGAGACTCCGGTCTGAACACCGGAGACTCCGGCCTACACCGGAGATTCCGTCCTATCTTCGGTCTAGCCTCCGGACCAGTATGAAGTATGACCATGCCCTTTTATGACCCAAGTGGGTCGGAGACTCCGGTCCAGTAGAACCGGAGACTCTAGTCCGAGGCCATACCGGAGACTCCGGAGGAGCCTCCGGACCTTGCTCCTCACCCCCATACAGTATGACCCGGTCATGTTCCTGAAGCCTCCACTGGGGACACATCCGGAAACTCTGGTCCACACCGGAGACTCCGGTCCAGGCAGACCGGAGACTTCGGTCTGGTATTTCCAGAACTATGTCAAACTTGCAGGAATCTTTCCAAAGAGTGAGGGTACTTTTCACTTATCATAATAGCAACCTTTAGACAATGACAAACTGTAAAATGATCTACTTGTTAACGAACACCAAAAGTGATTATGACAATAAATGTCCTTTCAATCTTCCCCTTTTTGGTGTTCGATGACAACAAGTGATTTTGCATTGAATAAATTGTATGGGGCTCCCCTTGACTATGTGCAATAAGGTAAACAAGTAAATCATGCAAGGTAGATAGTATCAACGATAACACACATAGATCTCACATGAGTTACAATAGTAAGTGCACAAGCACATAGTCACACACATAAATGGCAAATAACACACATGAAGTTCAAAGTTCGAATATGGCAAATGAAAGCAAATAAGAGCGAATCCAAAGCCCACACCCATGCAAATCAATGATAATGCCTTCTCCCCCTTTGGCATCAAAACGCCGAAAAAGGGAAAAGACCTAAGCTAGCGCCCCTGCAACTCAGTAGTCCTCGTCATCCTCGTCCTCCTCATCCTCATCCTCATCCTCACCGTCCTCATCAAAGTCATCATCATCAACATCACCAGGGACTGCAGGCCCCTTGCCGTGAGGGCGAGAAGAGGAGGTACCCTGGTACCCGTAACCACAGGTGACATCAGCAAATGTCTTCCAATCCACTAGGCTACCATGTTGGGCATTACATGCCCCAAACGAGAGTGTGTGGTCAGACTCTGTGGACTGCTGAGCACCATGCTCATCATTGTACTCATCCTCTCCTTCCTCATCATCCCCTTCACCTTGTTCCTTGATCTCCTTGAGGAGCTTCTCAATGCGACGGTTGCTTTGGTAGGATGCATGTTGCTGCTTACGGATGTCTACGTTCATGCAACAAAGGGTCCTCTCCCAGAAAATGGCCTTCTTGACCCGCTCATGTACATAGTCCCGAGTCATGGAAGGCATAGGTGCATTGGAGGCATTCTTCCTCCAAACTCTAGGCGGAGAGGGGGCCCTCTCAGTCTTAATCTCCTCATCATCAGCGCCATAGCGACTCCTAGGAGAAGGCCCCATACGCCCCTTCTGTTGTAGTGAGACTAATGCATTCTCAATGAGATGTGGTGCTATGCCAAGTGGGGAACCATGCTCCTTGGAGTTGATGAGCCTCAAAACCAAAGGTGCATATGGAGGAGACTTCTTGAAAAGAATAGCATGGAACATCTCCTCAAAAATAAAATCCATCACATCAATAGGTTCAGCATCTGCCTCTGGGCCAGCATTGTAGGTCCGGTGGGTATGATAAAGAAGGTCGGATAGCCCACCCCTAATAGCATCGTCATTCCCAGCACTTGGTGCGATGTTATGACGGAATATCCTCAACATTAGGTTGTAGAGAGGCTTCAGTCCCTTGGACCCCCCTACAACACCCTCGCTGCCATACATAGGTGCAAGCTTCATCTTGTTCTCACCAAGAGCCGCAGAGTGCATGTGCAGTCCAACTGGAGTGGATATGCCATGAAAGGTCTCAAAGATGACATTGGCAAAGTCATGGAATGTAGCAATGCAGCGGGTGGTGTCGGACATCCAAGTCATGGTCATGTCTTGATCAGAGCCAAATACTACAATGGCGTAGAACTGCTGCACAAGGTAGACATTGTAGTCTTCACGAAGCTCCATCAAATTAAACAGCCCCAACTTATCACAAATCCACAGAGCATCATTGAAGTAGGGACTGAGCCTCATCTGCTCAACACTCAAGAATTTCTGAGGACAAACAGGTGATTTGGTGAGTACTCCATACACATCCTTCATGAAGACAGAATGCTCCTTTCTCCAGAAACGAGGGTCATCGCTGGTATGAGGCAGCCCATAAAAACCAGTCTTTCTCAGTTCACAAAACTCCTCTTTTGACATTTTGGCCAAGGACTGAAGATTGTCATATCTAGCCTTCTTGGCACGGTCCTCTCGTTCAGTCCTTTACTGTTCCCTCCTCAAATAGGCTGCATCACGTGCCTGCTGTCTTCGGTTGGAAGGAGGCACGATAAACTGACCCTGAGCTTCATCATAGCGAGGAGTGCCTCTTTGTGACTTGGCCTTGGTACGACGAGGACGGCTAGAACTATCACATGTGAACAGCAGTGAGGGAGATAGCATGGAGATGAGTATATATGTCCCAAGGATGCAATACAAGAGCTTTGATGCATTTCTGGTCTGTTTTGATTCACCCTACACCGGAGTCTCCGCACCTCATACCGGAGTCTCCGACTCAGACCGGAGTCTCCGGTCCAGGGGACTGGAGTCTCCGGCCCTGGGGCCAGAATCTCCGATCGGGAGGCTCTAGCATGAGATGGGGAGGTGCTGGTGAGGGTGAATCTAGTAGATCGGGCAATGCAACAAGGCTAAAGTACTAGAGTGCACGCAAACAAGTGATTCCAATGGACAAATCAACACCAATCCTCAAAACACACATCTAGAGATGAACCCTAGGAGAAAAGGAGGAGTAGAGGTACCAGAACTGTCCATGGGATCGATTCCTCCGGTGGGAATGACCCAATGGAGGAGAGGATAAGGTTGGTCGGTGGCACGGCGGATCCTGGGGGCTTCTTGACCTCCGAGGAGGAGTTTTTGAAGAGGAGGCGACAGGTTAGAAGGAGGGGGACGGGGGTGAGAATGAAGAACTGTTGTTTCAGTTCACCCCGTCCCCTTTCTGTAAGTGGCAGAAACCATCTGGACCGGAGACTCCGGTCTACACCGGAGACTCCAGTGAAGATGCACCGGAGACTCCGGTCCTCCTCGACCAAAAGCTCCAGGTTAGGTGTTTAGGGACATATATGAGGGGTAGATAGTTTTGTAGACAGGGAATAGGCTTGGGTTGAGATTTACAATCTGTGAAGAAGAAATAACAACCATAGGAATTCACAAAGATGTTCAAGAGAGCTCCAAAAAGACACGGATCAACAAATGACAAACACGAGTAAGTACCAACCTATAAAATGTGAGAGGGCGGTGGCCTAGGCCACCATATTTGAGTATACTCGGCTTGGCACCACGAAGATATATCTTGGGTCCATTACCGAAACTCATCATTTAAGCTCACATATCACAAAATGATATTAAGAGGAATGATTTTGATTGCTTTGGGCATAATGGGTGGAGGGATAGTCCAATCAATTAGAATTGCACTCCCCCTATATCCATGCCTACACCTAAACCAAATAAGGGTCAAGACATAGGTGAATTGCAAGGTGATCAAGTCAAGCTCCTTGAATCTATGATATTTAGTTCATTCCTCAAATAGCAAAACCTTGCTTCATCAAGTGGCTTGATGAAAATGTCAGCAAGTTGATCTTTGGTTGGCACATATAATAGATCAATATCACCTCGAGCAACATGATCCCTAATGAAGCGATGACGAATCTCAATATGCTTTGTCCGTTGTGATCCACCGGATTGTATGCAATCTTGATGGCACTTTCATTATCACATAGGAGAGGCACTTTGTCACAAAGGACACCGTATTCCTTTAAATCTTGCCTCATCCATAGCAATTGGGTGCAAGAACTAGCAGCTTCCACATACTCGGCTTCGGCGATGGAGAGAGATATACAATTTTGCTTCTTAGAAGACCAACACACCAAGGACCTACCAAGGAATTGGCAAGCCCTGGATGTTGATTTTCTGTCATCCTTATCACCTTTCCAATCCGAATTCGTGTATCCACAAAGAGCAAATGTTGACCCTCGAGGATACCAAAGACCATAATATGGGGTATGAACCAAATATTGAAAGATTCTCTTGACCGCCATTAAATGGCTTTCTTTAGGAGCTGCTTGATAACGTGCACACACACCTACACTCAACACAATATCGGGTCTAGATGCACAAAGTTAAAGCAAAAAAACAATCATGGACCGGTATACCTTTTGATCCACATCTTTACCATTTGGATTTTGTTCTAGATGAGTCTTTGTAGCCATGGGAGTAGGAGCTCCATTTAAATCTTGCATATTGAATCTCTTGAGCATATCTTGAGTATACTTGGCTTGGTTGAAGAATGTCCCTCCTCTAACTTGCTTGATCTCAAAACCAAGAAATACTCTCAACTCCCCCATCATAGACATCCGGAACCTACTAGTCATAAGCTTTGAGAATTCATCATTAAAAGCTTTGTTAGATGAGCCAAAGATAATATCATCAACATATATTTGGCATACAAAAAGCTCCCCATTGACCTTCTTAGTAATAGAGTGGGATCGATTTTCCCAACCTCAAATCCACGGTCAAACAATAACTCTCTAAGGTGCTCATACCACGTGCGTGGGGCTTGCTTGAACCCATAGAGCGCCTTATCAAGTTTGTAGACATGGTTTGGGAAGTTTGGATCCTCAAATCCCGGGGGTTTCTTTACATATACCAACTCATTTAATGGACCATTAAGAAATGCACTTTCTACATCCATGTGTTGCAACTTAAAGTTATGATGTGCTGCATAAGCAAGAAGGATACGGATGGACTCAAGGCGAGCCACGGGTGCATATGTCTCTCCATAATCAATGCCTTCAATTTGAGAGAACCCTTGTGCAACCAATATTGCCTTGTTCCTTACTATAATTCCATGCTCATCTTGCTTGTTCTTGAATATCCACTTCGTGCCTATAACATTGTGGGAATCCATTGGCTTCTCAACTAACTTCCATACTTTGTTTCTCTCAAAGTTGTTGAGCTCTTTGTGCATAGCTTCCAACCAATCTGAATCTTCAAGAGCTTCCCACACTTTCTTTGGTTCAATCGTGGAGATGTGTGCTTGGTGTTCACTGAACCTCTTCAATTGTGCTCTTGTGGAAATGTCTTTCCTTAGGTCACCAACCACATTTTGTAGAGAGTGGTCTCTTAATTCCAACATTCTCTCCTTTCTAGCTTCACGACGAGCGTGGATCTCCTCGTTGTTTCTTGGGGGACCCTCTTCATCATTTTGGTCCTCGTCTTGACCATCTACTTGGCCTTGATCATTACCGGAATCATTCTATTCATTAAGAGGCAAATATTGACCTTGGTCTTGATCAAGCATTCTTCTAGCATCGATTTGAGCTTGTCTCAAGGCAGTTTGTACGGATCTTCCTTGAGTAGTTGACTTGGAACCACTTGACATCCTGGAGAATGAATCAAGCTCCTCTTCACTAGAGTTGTCACCTTGATCAACATGTTGAGGGTCCACAGCTTGTCTTTGGCTTGGGTCATTGCCCTCCTCGGTGGATGGAGCTTGTTGATGTTGTGAAGATGAGGGCTCCACTTGAGTATAGCATAGTTCTTCTCGATCCGCCATAAGAGGTTCCTCGACAGGGCGGATATATCCCACACCCATTCTTCCTATGGCATCCTGAGGCATTTCATCATCTGCATCACAAGCATCAACACGCCCCCCTTGGGGACCATCATATTCTTCGAAGGTCACACTACAAGATTCTATGATGGCTCCGGAGAGCTTATCATAGATTATATAAGTGTGAGATTCGATACCATAGCCAACAAAAATACCCTCAAATGCTTTAGACTCGAATTTGGACAAACGAACACCTTTTATGAGATAGAAACGCTTACACCCGAACACCTGGAAGTAAGATATGTTGGGCTTGTTACCGGTAAGTATTTCATATGGAGTCTTGTTGATTTCTTTGCGGAGTAGAGCCGGTTTGATGCATGGCAAGCGGTGGAGATGGCTTCGGCCCAAAAGTTGTATGGAGATTTAAACTCCGCTAACATGGTCCTAGCCATCTCAATAAGATTCCAGTTCTTCCTCTCGGCCACACCATTTTGTTGAGGGGTATATGCAGCGGAATATTGGTGTTTTATCCCCTTATCACTGAGGAAATCATTCAAGGTGTAGTTCATGAACTCGGTTTCGTTGTCACTTCTTATAACCAACACGGGAAGATTGTATTGACGTTGAGCCATGTTGATGAAGTCGATGAAGATATTTTGGGTCTCACTCTTCAACTTGAAGAAATATACCCAGTAGTATCTTGAAAAGTCATCAACAATCACCAAACAATATTTCTTCCCACCAAGACTTGCATGGGATGGAGGACCAAAGAGATCCACATGAAGGAGCTCCAAGATCTTGGTTGACTTGATGTGGTTCTTTGTCTTATGGGGAGCATCATGCATTTTTACTACAACACAAGCCCTACAACCACGATCTTTGGCAAAGGAAACATTTTCTTTTAGTCCAACAATATGGCCCTCCTTGTGGAGACTTTGCAAAGTTCTCATGTTAACATGGGATAGTCGGCGATGCCATAACCAACCCACATCGGCCTTTCCGAATAAGCACATCGCACTTGTAGTGGTTTGCCCCGAGAAGTCCACCACATACAAGTCATGTTCGACGTACCCAACGAAAGTGACCTTGAGAGACTTGCTCCACATTAGTACCACAATATCATTATCAATAAAGACGGCAAATCCCATCTTTCCAAGAGCACAGACTGAAAGTAAATTATATCCAAGGGTCTCAACAAGCATGATGTTCACGAGTGTAATGTCGTGAGCAACCACTACCTTGTCGAAACCCATTACCTTAGATTTTGACTTGTCGGCATATGTCACGGTGATTTAATCATCATTTGACTTTAAGTCCTTAACAATATACGAGCTTCCGGTCATATGACTTGTGCAACCACTATCAAGCACCCACTTTGACCCTCGGGAAGCATAAGTCTACAAAAGATCAAGCTAATTTTTAGGTACCCATTTTTCAATGGGTCCTCTTTTGTTAGCGACAAGGATCTTGGGGACCCAAATAGATCAAGCAATATAACCATCATATGGGCCAACATATTGTGCATACACATCACCATAATAATTACACATTAGAACATAGTGAGGGTTAGCACTTCCTGCAAAGTCATCATGAGACATAGTTTTACCACTTGTGGTCTTACTATCCACAATGACCTTGTTTTTCTCTTGTGCGGGCTTGGCCTTCTTCTTGTTGTTCTTCTTATTGGTATTTGAGACAAAACCAATGCCCCCTTTCTCACCACTAGGCCTTCGCTTACTCAAAAGATCATCAATGGACTTGTTGCCTTGTGGAAATGTGGCCTTGGCTAGCTCCCCCTTCAACCTAGCATTTTCTTCAAGAATAGTTGTACTACTAAATGGAATGAAGTTACTAGGTGAAGGAATATTGGCCAATTGAGTTTGAAGCGTTTCATGGGACTTTGTGAGTGACAAGAGTTCACTTTCCAAACCTTGTGAGCCTTGTCAAGCAAACTAAAGTCCTCGGAAAGTTTTTCATGAACCACATCAAACTCAATCTTATCCTTTTTAGCCTTTTTGTATTTAGAAATAGCATGATCACGTTCCTTGATGAGTCTATTAACAATTACATCATTGGCCTCATCAAGCCCTTCAAGTTTTAGTTTAAGAGACATTCTAGTCTCTTGTTCTTCTTATAAGGCATTATTGAGGGCTTCTAGCTCAATCATGTGTTCATGCCCAAGTTTACATCTTACATCTAGAAGCTCTTGTGTGTGGGAAAGTTGATCTAAGATGTTCCCAAAATGTGTCTTGGCCTCCCCTTGTAAGTTAGTCACAAACTCATCAAAGGCAATTAATTCCATTTTTACGTCAAGAGACATCTCATCATCAATTTCATCATTAGCTAAGGGAGTGGAGTGAGATGATGAGGATACCTCCGTTCCTCTTGCCATAAGGTAAGTGACGTTCTTGTTAGGAGTATTCTCTTTTGGAGAATCTAAGAGTGAGTATGTTGGAGTAGAAGTAGTGTCTAGAGCATCCACGCCTCTTGATATTTCCTCTTCCTCATCTTCATCGTCTTCATTGTCGGAGGAGAATTCTTCATGAGTGACCAATAGAATTTCGCCTGACTTCTTGTTGATGGGATTCTTCTTGATGAAGGGTTTCTTGTAGGGAGCTTTGGAAGTTTTCTCTAGAACGAGGTTGCCACCATGATCTTATCTCTTTTCATAGGGGCAACTCGCCACAGAGTGATAGCGGTCACCACAATTGAAACAAGTCCTCAATCTAGTGGTATTTTCTCTTTTCCCATTTGGGTTGCTTTTTCGTTGCATTTCCATCTTGGCCTTGGTGGGGTTCTTCCAAAAGTTCTTTGCATAGAAGGCCATATATTGACTATGAGCAATCTTGACATCATCGGGGTGGTCCATGGAGAGGCCTTCGTCACTATCATCTTCATCCCCATGTTCCAAAACTTTGGCCTTCAAAGCAACATTGACAACATTTCTCATACCAAGGGCTCGAGCACGGGCATCTTTGGCATTCTTGGCGGCAACCTTGAAAGAGGCCATCTCTTGCATAACTTCATTGGAGGTCATGAGATGGTAGTTGTGTCTTCCTTGTAGGATCTTCAAGTCAGTGGGCTCAAAGGGCATGAGTGCACTCACATATTTCATTTTTATCCAAGCATCATCCACATGTGAGGCACCCACATTTCTAAAAGCAGTGGCAGTGGTCTTGAGCCTACGGTACATGTCTTCATGATTTTCACCTTCCATCATGTAGAAGCCTTCAGCTTCATTGCTTAGTGCATCATACCGGTTCCTCCTCATGCTCTCATTCCCAACAAACAACACCGTGAGAGCATCCCAAGCTTCCTTGGCGATGCTAAGGTGCTCAATGTGTGGGTAATCCTTTGTACCCAATCTTTGTTGAATCATGTGCAAGGCGGTGGCATTGAGTTGAATATTGACAACTTCTCTTCTTGTCAAGTTGTTTGGATCCCCAATATAGAGTCCTTGTTTGATGATGTTCCATAGTTCAATGCAAGGGTTGCGCACATGAGTTTTCATTAGAGATTGCCATTGAGCAAAGGTAGTAGATGCTTCAAGCTTAGGTGGGTCACCTCTATTGTTTACATGAGGGTGAGGAATTGGGGGGCCGAGAGAGAACCATGCATGAGAGTCATGATGTTCTCCCTTCTCACCAACTCTTTTTATGGAGGAGTTAATGTTGCCTTGATTATCCCCTGATACGTCAGAAACGTATCTATAATTTTTGATGCTCCATGTTTGTTTAGTATCTACTTTGCTTTGCTTTGTCTACACTTTGAGGTGTTTTTATATCTTTTCTGAAACTAACCTATTAACAAGTTGCCACAGTGCCAGTTGCATGTTTTCTTTTGTTTTTGGTTCCAGAAAGGCAGAAAATCAATATTCTCGGAATTGGACGGGACAAAAGCCAAAGTCAATAACTTTCCGTGAGGGACACGAATCCAGAAGGAGGGACGGAGAGGCACCAGAGGGTGGCTAGACCCCTCCTGGGTGCGGCCAAGCCTGGCCCGCACCTGGGGAGGGTGTGGGACCTCTGGCCACCTCCTCAGCCTCCCCTTCGCCTATAAGAAGCCTCCGACCCAAAAACCCTAGAGAATCCAGAAGAAATCCACGAAAACCTCCGTAGCGCCGCCGCCACCGAAGGGGAGATTCGGGGGATATAAAGTCTCTGTTCCGGCACCCTGCCGGGACGGGGAAGTGCCCCCGGAGCCATCTCCATCGATCTCCATCGCAATCTTCATCACCATTGCTGATTCCCATGATGAGGAGGGAGTAGTTCTTCCTCGAGGCTAAGGGATCTACCGGTAGCTATGTGTTCATCTCTATCTATGCATGATCTTGTTGTGGTCATGAGATTTGTAATCAAGTAGATCTACCTTGCTACTCAAGTGCTTAAATAGATCTCTGCTCTCCCCATGTGTGTGAAAGTGATAGCGTGCACGCCATGGTGGCACTTAGGTTTGAGTCTACATAAATACTCTTTGTGCTTTAATAGATCTATGCTTTTCCCCACGTGTGTGAAAGTGACAGCGTGCATACCGTGTGTGGCACTTTGGCTAGATTGAATATTTGTTATGAGTTATATTTGGAGTTGGATGTCTCTATGAAATTGTGGTGTCTGTTGGAACCATCTAGCGCTCAAGGTGACAGTGTGGGGTTATCTAGATTGGGGAAGGCGGACTTTGAGGAGTGTTGTTATAGCCCTACCGATGATTAGAGTGTCCAACCGGAGAGTAGTTAAGAGTAGTATCATGAAGAGAGGATATTTATATGAGAGAGTGTTCACTAGTGAAAGTATGATCCCTAGGCCTTGTTTCTAAGCATTGAAACACCGTTTGCTTCTAGATCTGTTGCATGTTTGCTTGCTTCCATCTTTGTTCCGTTTGCCGGGGAGGTTTTGGGCTTTTACCTTTCCTCCACGCCATCAGCTCTTTTCTGGCATCGTTACCCCATGCCAATAACAAGTCAGAAGCTATTTTTGGCACCGTTACCACTTGTATTTCACTATCTCTTCGCCAAACTAGTGCACCTATACACCTGACAAGTGTGTTGGGTGTGTTGGGGACACAAGAGACTTCTTGTATCTTGATTGCAGGATTGCTTGAGAAGGAATACCTTTGACCACTTCCTCCCTGAGTTCGATAAACCTTGGGTGATCCACTTAAGGGAAACTTGCTGCTGTTCTACAAACCTCTGCACTTGGAGGCCCAACAACTGTCTACAAGAATAGAAGTGCGTAGACATCAAGCTCTTTAAAGCGCGCTGCTGGGAGGTAAGGTAAAAGGTACTCACATCCTCCGGTGTGAGTGCTCGAAGTTATTTCCTTTAGATTCTGCAATTTTGTCTTTTTGTTTCTTGTTTTCACTAGTTAGGCTTAATGGAAAACAACAAAAAAATAGAGCTTTATAGTGTTTATCTTGAATTAGGACATGAAGTGTTTGAAGATAAAATTAAAAAACCTATGGAACTTTATTTGCATGTTAATAGAAATGTTATTAGTATGAATTCTTTGGACACCATTGTTACTAATGGTATGGAAACGTCTAAGCTTGAGGAAGCTAGTTTTTATGAGAAGGATCTTTTTAGTTCCCCAACTTTAGGGAAGAAAATTTGCTCTTATGATACTTTATCTCCCATATGTGGTAATTCTAATGATACTTGTGATATTTTAAATCCACATACTGAAAGTGTCCCTTTTAAAATACCTATTGGAATTGTTGAACGTGTTATGAATAACTACTATTTTGGAGATGGAACTGTCCATCCTAGTGATCATTTACTCTTTATACATGAATTATGCGAGTTGTTCAAGTGTGCAGGTATTTCAATGGACCAAGCTAAGAGGAAGCTATTCCCTTTCTCAGTTAGGGGCAAAACAAGGGAGTGGTATGAGCTACTAGATGATCCTCATCATTTGGAGTGGAAGGAATTTGAATCTCTCTTTTATTATAAATTTTGTCCTCCTCATGAAATTCATAAATATAGGAATTATATTTATAATTTTTATCCTCATGAGGGAGAAAGTATTGCCCAAGCTTGGGGGAGATTGAACTCACTAATTCTCAAATGTCCCATTCATGAGCTCCCCAGTAATGTTGTTATCAATAATTTTTATGCAAGGCTTTCAGGACATTACAAGGACTATCTAGATACCTGTTCAGAGGGATCCTTCACAAGTAAGAAGGTCAAAGCTAAGTGGGATCTTCTTGAAACAATTCAAAGCAATACTGAAGATTGGGATAACGACAAAGGTAAAGAACCAGGTATAAACTATGAGTATGATTGCATTAATTCTTTCGCTGAAACTGCTGATTTTCAAGAGCTTAGTGCTAAATATGGTCTTGATCCTCAAATTCTTGTTAGATACTATAGAGCATTTGCTTCCCATATTAATGCTCATAAAGAAAAATGGGACATGTATCATGAACCTTTTAAAGACACTTGCATGGAAAATGAAAATGTTATTAATGATTGCAATAAACATGCTCAAACTTCTAAAAATACTATTTCTTATAAGCATGTTAATTTTTGTGGTATGCATATACCTTGTGAGAAGAATCAAATAGAAGAAGAATATTGTATCACCCACTGGAATGAAAAAACTAGAAAGTGGTATAAGGCTCTAGATGATCTTGGTAAAAAAGTTTGTGCCCTCTATCCTTTTATTTGTGAACTTTGCTTTGAAGTGGGTCATTTCAATTTTCAATGCTCAGGCCATAATAATCCTGCAAGCTTGTATTGTGATAACGTGATCACTGATAATCAACATGATGAACTTACATTATTTTTGGGGTGTGAAGAGTTATCAAGAAAAACTTCTTTGATAGACATGAGTACTTTTGATATAAATAGCGTCATGCATGGTTGTCATCTTTATTGTGTTGAAAACTGCCACGCAAATACTTACATACAAAATCTTATAAAATATGATATTTTACCAAATTATGACAGGACTGATATGTGTTTTGATCTTATTAATGAAAAGGAGAAATCCTCCAAAGTTTCTTCTATTGTCTCTAACAATAAGCTAGGGTATGTGGAGAAGCTTACTTTCAAGCCTCTCCCTCCTAAAGAGGAGAAGAAGAAGAAGAAAAAGAAGAAGAGGAAGAGTAAAAGGAGAGAGTAAACGGTATCTTCCTCTAATCATGTTGCTCCTATCATAGTTTTTGCTGATGAGTCTGAACTAGATGATGTTCCTATGCCTGTTACATATAGTAGTGATCGTGATTGGGAAAAGCACACCACTTTTGATATTGAAAATCTCTTTGGTACCAATTCTGAAAATGATGATATTAATAGTTGTTGTGCTATTAGTTCTATCCATGTTCCTTCCAATGGTGATATGTTTACAAATGAACATACTTGGGAAGATAACTATTCTATTGCTTATGATGATGCTATACCTCCAATATATGATGATTACAATGATGAATGTGATATTTTCAGTCCACCTACTATTGAGGAGAAAATTTATTGTGATTACAATATGCCTCCTATATTTTATGATTATGGTGATGAGAATAACAATGATAGCTATTTTGTTGAATTTGCTCCCACTACAATTAATAAGAATGACTATGCTTATATGGAGAGTAATAATCATTATATGCATGTGGCTCATGATAAGAATGTTTTATGTGATAGTTATATTGTTAATTTTATTCATGATGCTACTGAAAGTTATTATGAGAGAAGGAAACATGGTCTTATGTATCTCAACAATATTAAGTTTCCCCTCTTTATGTTGAAAGTCTTGAAGTTGCACTTGTTTTGATTTCATATGCTTGTTACTTTGTGCTTTCAAGACTTGTTTATTTACAAGATTCCTATGCATAGGAAGTGTGTTAGACTTAAATGTGTTTTCAATTTGCTTCTTGATGCTCTCTTTGACTTCAATTCATATTTCTCATGAGAGCATCTTCTCAAACTTTCCGTGCCTAACTTAAAGGCGTTAAAGAAAAGTACTTGTTGGGAGATAACCCAAGAATTTTCTTGAGTCTTGGAAGTTATTACTTCAGTAATGACCTCTCCTTATCCTTTTTTTTTGCTTTTTGTGCCAAGAATGACCTCTAATGAGAGGGAAGTAAGATATGGGGAGTTGCTGTCCTGAAACAGATTTCTTTCCTCCACCAAAAAAATTCGTGAGGAGTCTCTGTAACTCGGATTGAGCTGAAAATTTACGAATAAATCCCACAGTATGTTAGATAACTTTCGTTAGTTCAACAATTTTTTATTTGATCAACAGAAGATGTTCGAAAAAATCGGTTTCTACCTGCTGGTGTGTTTTGACAGATTTCTGTCATTATTTGCATTTGCTTCTTATTGATTTCTTTTTTGAGTTCTCTTTTCGGGAATTGAGTTTTTAGAAGGAGTTACTACAGTAGCTTGTATTTTTAGTGAAAAGCTTTGTTGTTCCAAAGCTTTGCCAGAGGTCTAATATCTTTTGAATAAACTAATGTTGCTAATGAAGATTGTGTGAAGTTTTGTATAAAGGAAAATTTTCAGGTGTAGAGAGAATGAAGTAATGAGATGAATAATGGACAAAAGCTCAAGCTTGGGGATGCCACCCCGTGTCACCCCAATAAATATCCAAGAGGTACAAGCGTCAAAGCTTGGGTATGCCCAAGGCATCCCATTCTTCATCAATAAAAATCTCAGGTCTTTTTAGACACTTCGTTTTTGTTGTTTCATGCATAGTTGTGTTATTCTTGGAGTGTCTTTGTTTTTGTTTTTAGTTTTCTTTTAGTTTGCTTGAGTAAGTTGGTTAGTTACACCACACTTATTTTGGAGAGAGACACACTTTGTTTCCATTGCCTAGAACACTCTAGTTTTCACTCTTATTGTTTTGTGAGTGTTCACTTTTGCTAGCACTACGTTCAGCCTTAGTTTTCTTGTGCTTTCAGCTTAGAAATTTTTGGTTCTTCTTTGTGAATTTGTGAGACAATCTCACTGGTCTATATTGATTATTATCTTTGTGAGTTATTTCAAATAAGTCGATTGGTGTTGGAAAAGAGTAGAAAGCTCGATGCTTATAGTGGTACAAAGGGGAGTTTGCATTGACTTTGACTTAGACTTTAGCATGACATGCTAGGTGTTGTTTTGACCTTATGCTTAGTGATTATTACTGTAGCATGTCTTGTTCCAAACAATTGGGATTGCTTAGTGTGTCTTGAAAGAATTATGCGTTGTTTTAGAATGCAAAAGCATAGTATTGTGGTATTCTCCTTTGATGCTTTGTTTGGGTTGACTTGGAACATGCTCACACCATGTTATGACTATGACAAGTCACCATTAGACTCTATGATCATTTATTCCTTGACTTGTAGTACCACTCTATGTTTTGATTATTAATGTTTTGTCGCTCTGCATGATTATGGCCATTATTGATCTCTTAGTTGGTTGCTCCCAGTCTTTTGCTAGCCTCCACTTGTATGAGTAAGCTCTACACATGCTTCCAACTCCCAAGAAACCAAGTTATTCCAAAGTGTCCACTATAAACTCCTATGCATGGTGTGTTACACCATTCCAAGTATATTCTTGTTTTCAGCTATCTTCCAATTAAAAACTATTTTGTTATGTGAAAACTTAGTGATTAAAGCCCTCGCGAACTTGATGGCACACTTTATATTCTTTGCCCTAATAAACTTGAACCATTGTGACAACTTTGTTGTATATGCTTGCACTTATAAGTTGGAATTAGCAGAACCAACATTGCACTTGTACTTTGTACTCAGTTGATATCATGCTCTTTTGTCTATGGATGTCATCGGTGTGAAATAAATAGGGAACTTGTAAGTCCATGGAGTTTATATCCTGTGTTAGAGAAACGCCTGGGCCGCTAGCCTAAGCCATGCCTAATCATGGTGGAAACTTGCAGCATCACCATAATGAGCTATCTATGAAGCATCCTCAATAAAAATCTATGCATATGGTAAATAAGAAGATTGCTCAGATGCTCATTGTCTTCTTGCCTTGTCATTTTGGTTATGGGAAAGCTCCTGTACCATGTGCAAGGGGTACCCCGTTGGTGGTTCTCAATGATATGCAAATACTTACAATGACAAGAACTTACCTGGGCCCAAAGTTGAGTATGCATGAGGTGTGGCCCTCGTATTCAAGGGACTTGAGATTACCAACTTATACTTCGTCAAGCATATACTCCATCTTTGCCACTTTAACCTTAATCACTTCAAGATGCTTATGATAGGGGCAATGAGGGATGAAATCTAACAAGTACCATAATTTTTGGAAGATATTTTTTGAAACTTGTAATCCTGCTTACTTTACAAAAAGGCCTTTGAAAGGATACAGATGTCGCCTAGAGGGGGGTGAATAGGCTATTAAAACTTTTCCGAAAGTGGCTCGACAAAGGCGAAATTAAACTAGCGTTTACTTTGTCAAGCACAAAACCTAGAACAATCTAGGGTTCACCTATGTGCACCAACAACTTATGCTAAGCAAGACAAACAACTATGTGATAGCAAGATATATACTTCAAGCACGAAGGCTATCACAAAGTAAAGTGCATAAGTAAGAGCTCGGGTATAGAGATAACCGAGGCACGCGGGGACGAATATATTTTACCGAGTTCCTCCCAACATGGAGTATGTCTCGTTTGGAGAGGGGGTGGTATATAACCACCTACGCCACAAAAGGCCTCCCTTATTCTCCGGTGAATCTCACCCCAACTAGGATCGATCCACGCTTCCACTATCGGTGCACTTGTCGGTGGCAACCGGAACCTCTCACAAGGTTGGGGCACTTCTCCACAACTTAATTGGAGGCTCCCAGCAAACGCCACAAAGGACACAAGGTTGGGGCACTTCTTCACAACTTAATTAGAGGCTCCCAACAAACGCCACCAATGCCTCAACCTGCAACACAACAGATCATCTAGGGTTCCAAGAACCCAAGAGTAAAAAACTTCTCAACTTTCACTCACCAAATCCTCCAGGGAGAACTCAAACCGATGAATCGAATGCAAATGGCAAGAGCACCACAAAGGTGCTCGAATCCCTCACTCTCAAGTTCCAACAAAGCTACTAAAGCTATTGGGGGAACAAGAGAGGAGGAATCAAAGAGGAACACAAAATCCCCCAAAATCTAGATCCCAAGGATACACTCACAAAGAGATGTTTTGGTTTGGTTAAAATATGGATCTATATCTCCTCTCTCTTCCACTCAAATATGGGCAAGAATCATTGGAGGGATTGAGATATAGCAAGCTTTGGAAGGTAAACAATGGAGGGGAAAACTTGCAAGAATAGTTGGGGAACCATTGGGGAAGAAGGCCCCTTAAATAGGTCCCCCCAAAATCCAACCGTTGAAGCCCAAAAACGCGAATCCCGGTACTACCGGACTTTTTCCCGGTACTACCGGACATTTCCTGGGGATCCCAGGACGCCAAACGCACTTTATTCAGTACCAACCGGTACTATGGGGCGGTACTACCGGACCCTGGTTCGGTACTACTGATCACCCCTGAACGAAAACGGCCATAACTTTTGCATCCGGATGATTTTGGGATCATTTAGAAGAGGAAAACAAGCTCTAAAAGACCATGCAAAGAAACATCATAGTACATGAAGGTAGGATAGTTCCAAATTACAAAAGGTTTAACCTCTCTCAAAAAGATGAACCGATAAAACCTCCAACATCAAAAACGTAATAGAAAATGCTTATGAAATCCGTTTTTGATGAACTAGAGCTTGTCATGGAGATTAACACAAGCTCTAAATCCTCACATGAGTAAGAACCAAATAATGTAAGGTTTTACCTATCTCTAAAATACAAACCGGTAAAACCTCCAAGATCAAAATGCAATAAGATATAAAAGGGAAATCCGATTTTGATGAACAAGAGCTTGTTATGAACATTACCACAAGATCTATATTCTCACATGGACAAGACCAAATACAACCACATAAGATGATGCAAGTATGCAAAGGTTTGATCTCTCTCCGAACGATGTGACCGAGTTAATCATTCGAGAGCCCCTCTTGATAGCACGACTATCTATCCTAAACCCGGTCTCCCACTAACAACATGAGACCGGCAAAAGGGAAAACCTATCAAGATTATACCTTTGCCTTGAGCATTCCACTTGAGCTCGATGTAGACGAACTTGACCTTCTCAAGATGGAATGCCTTTCTTGATTTATCATCATCGATCCATGATCACCGAGGATGGCAAGCATCAAACACGAGATCTTCTATAGATGGCACATTTTGAGCTTGCACAACACATCTTCTTCTCATTTCATCGACCTTGAAGCCAACACATGCTCCAAGCGATGACAATGGAAAAATCCTAGAAGTATAACTTAATACACACATTAGTCCATAAAGATTGTCATTAATTACCAAAACCACACATGGGGGCCCACATGTTCTTTCAATATCCCCCATTTTGGTAATTGATGACAATCCCTTTAAGAGGGTTTATATAAGAAATTTTAATGAATAAAATGGTAGCACCAATATCAAATACTACATAAGTATGTGATATTGGTACCACCACCATATATAGAACAAACTCCCCCACAATCTATGCATGTGTGATGAACTTGAATTTCATTGCATATATTGCCAATCATTATCATTGGTGGAGTTTCCTCTATATATATACCACATGCTAGGCAACACAAAGATGCAAGAGCATGAAAGGCAAATGCTTAAGAACAAACTCAATGCATAAACCAACTTCCCTTAAACCCTCTAAAACTTCTCCCCCATTGGCATCGATTGCCGAAATGGGTAACAAGATCTAGAAGGCAAATATAGTAATAATTCCTCCAAAGGTGTGCCTTCGCACATATCCAATGATGAATACTTGGGAGGGAGTAGAACTATATCGAGGACCTGAAGATTTCCAAAATAAAGTCAAATAATGCAAGCAATTGCAAGGTCCGACAAACTAATTGAAAACAATAAATGAGTCCAAATGGAAACAACAAGATGTTATGATATGAGCAAAAGAGTATTTTAAATAACTAATAGAGAAGCTCCCCAAGATTTGTGCACAATTCAACATAAATGCATTAGAATATATATTGCACAAATATGGAATCCTAGCTCCCCCATAAGCATTTAGAACACAACAGATAAAATATCAAATAAATGCTTAAATAAAAATAGAGAAGCTCCCCAAGATTTGTGCACACTTTAGAATCGTTGTATTTCAATACAAAAATGCACAAATATGGAATCCTCACTCCTCCATAAAAATTTAAGGCACAATAAATGAGAAAGAAGAGAAATGAGCATTATTAAATGAATTAGATGAGCTCCCCAAAGATAATGCACCGATTATGATAAATTTTTTTGGGAACAAGGTGCATAATCATGGAATCCTCACCCATCCAAATTCATTTAACAATACAAGGCATGAGAGAACAAATATGAGTGCCCGAAGATGCAAACACGAGGAACAAGCACTCATATGCAAATAAATTTGGAAGCCACCAAAAGATCAAAACAAATAAAAGGTGGTATCCAAGGAATAAAATCTCAACTAAAATTATCTTCTCATATGTGTATATGTTTCTAAGTGCATAACATCACAACGGCATATGACCATAAAGAAACAAGCACACACAAGGCAGATATACAATAAAGCACATGAAAGAAAAAATGAAGTCACAACATATACCAATAAGATTTTTGCTTCAAAGCATGGCCAAAGGCTCACATATATCTTATTGTATATTAATGATCTTCAAACACCAACACACTACATATATTACAACTATCACCAAGGTAAAAGGAGAAAGTTGACATATACGGAGAAAGGCAACAAGTATCACAAGGAATGAACAACTAGCAAAATCTCACTATTGCACATGAGAGAAGTTGAGGAAAAGATAGGCAATAAAATTGCTAGATTGACATATTTGGGATTGATGGATCATATGCATGATTTTGTATAGTCCCATTTATATGCACTCATCTCAACTTATACACATTTACAATAGAAAGTTCTCTTAATACCATGGCTAGAGATACAACAATAAATATAATAACAAAAATTCATGCCAAGATGCAACCTACAAAAGGTTGGAAGCAAGATAGATATGCATGAGCAAGAGATACTTGTTACCGAGATATAATTGGTAGGATGTAGAGGATATGAATTCGTTGATCATCCTATAGCTTGCCTCCAATTTTCATGTATGCATCATTTCTTCAAAATTGAGAGACAAGCATCCGATCTATCTCTAATGTACCTAAAATACATTTAAGTACAAAATGGTCCCCAAACTTATTGGGCCCAATGTAGTTAGTGCAACTATAATACATAGGAGAGACTCCACATAAATATGTGCATATTGATATGAAATTGAATTTCATGCACAACTTAGCCGATGGGATTTGGTGGAATTTCACTTATATATTGGATCAAAGAAAGCAAGCAAGCCATAATATAGATATGTAGTAAATATGCATGACAAGGCTTTCAAGAACCAAAAAGGAGATACAATTTGAACAAAAACACCAAGTAAATCGAGATTGCACATCCAAGAGTGTGACATGACAAACAATGTCCAAATTGTATCAAAGAACCAATTCAACACATGAAAGATCACAAGTTCAACAAATGAACTAGGTTAAAACCAAAAGAGCAAAAGATAGATAGAAATAAAAAATGCTCAAGGATTTATCTCATTCTAAAATGGTCAAATCATGAAACAAGGAATGAGGCAAAACCAACTCCCAAAAAGAGCAAGGTTCCAACAAGAAACCAAACTCCCCAAACTTCTCATGATGGCACAAAATACCAAAATGAACAGATTGAGATTCCAAGCACATAAAACCCGATATGGATCAAACAAAGAAGAAAAAATATGAGTGTTCTAAATAATATAGGAGAGCTCCCCCATGGATAGTGCATTATGTAGGATTTTCCTTTTGAATGCAAAATGCACACAAATGGGATTATCACTAGTACCTACAATAAGTAAAACACAAGAGGATATCAATAAAATAAGAAGATTCATAAGAGGCAAGGAAGGCATGGGAGCACACGAAACATTTACTTGGCCATAGATAGGACAAGATTAGGCAAGGGCCAAAGTGAATATGATCAATAAATTCTACCATAAATTGGGTACTCATTGTCCAAGGACAAGAAATATTGGGAATATTTTTCCCAAGGTAGCTTGCATGGATACCCAAGATCATAGTCACAACAAGAAGCATATAACAAAATACAAGAATTAAGCATGATACTTCAAACAAGATTATTGATAGCTTCCAATAGTCACACAATCACTAGTGATTAGAGTAACTTGAAGCACATGGTTTCCATGAGGATATATTTATCTAAATATGAGGAAACACATACCAAGAAACACTCTCACATACAAGATCCAAAATATGAGCAATAAAGGCATTCAAGCAACTTGGAACTTGTATGAGCACATATGTCACATAGGATCTAGATAATTATCAATACCAATTCTAGTGACACAACCTCGAATATTCACATTTTCTAGGATTGTAACATGCACTAAGCATATGACTCCCCCATAATGTGATACTACCATAAAACCAACGCGAGGCAAAATAATACAAATAGAGATAATTAATGGACATTATAAAACTTAAATTTCTTATGATAATTATACCACATAGAGACTAGACAATAATCCAATATAAATACTTGGTGGTATTCCTCATGTACACACAATTTTAGGATTGTGGAATTCCCAAGCATAACACTCCCTCAAAATGGGATAATCCATTAATTTCTTACAAGAGCCAAATAAGACACCAAATATAACCAAGCAAGACTCAAACATAAGAAACACACACACACATGGTGTGCCACCTAATCATACACAAATATGCTTGATACCTCAAGATAATTAAGTGGATAACACAACATGTACAAAAGCATGGAAGATACAAAAGCAACACATGCACAAGGGGGCGAGTAACTTTCAGTGTAAAGAGTTTAGCATATGTTACCACAAGGAGGAACATTGGAAATATAATATAATCATGATAATCCAAATGGCTTGGCTTGACAATAATAATTGATGAAGATCCCTCAATTCTTCATAATGTAGCCAAGACTCCAATGCCCTCCAACAAACACCTATTGATCAAGTTTTGGCTTGTTGGTCCCCAACCAAGTTGGGTCCTAAGAGGTTAGTCACAATAGGCTTGGCAACCCAAATGGTTCTTTTCTTGACACCACATTAAGCACCAACAAATTTGGCAAACGCATTGCCAACCTCATCCTTACAAAGAGAATAAGCATCATCAATAATGACAGGGTTGGATGAGGAGATACCAATAGTGCATGAGGAAGAAATGTGCCCCTTCTCACGGCATATGTAGCAAGTTATACTCTTGCCATATTTATTTTTGGATGAAGCAACAACTTGAGGAAGAGCTTGAGTCTTCTTGGGAGGAGGCCCATCTCTAACAAGATGTAGCGCTTGAGGCCGCTTCCCTTGTTGCTTCTTGCCAAGGGACTTCTTCTTTAATGGACAATGTTTGACATGATGCCCTTCTTCCTTGCACTTGAAGCAAACAATGTTGGCCGTATTCTTGACTTGATATTGGCCATTTTTCTTGTTATCCTTATGCTTCAACTTGATAATGGACTTGTTCTTGACATTGGAGTTGAATCCAAGCCCACCCTTGTCATTGGGGGATTTTTGCACACTCAATATTTTGTTCAGTGCGGCCTTCCCTTGATGACCCTTTTTCAAGTCATTCTTCAAAGAAGTGACTTGAGCCTTGAGCTCTTTGATTTCATCTACATGGTTAGTTTAAACAAAAGTACTAGAGTAAGTAGATGCTACATTGTTAGAGCAACAAGGCACAGAATGTAATTCATCGCAAGATGTCGCAATGTCATGAGTGGATGAATTACAAGGACTAGCACATGGCAATATACCAATTGGAGTATATACAGTGCTAATGTCCACATGAGGCCCACAAGATGTTACCTTTGACATGTTGGCCTCATGAGCTAACTTTAGCCTACCATGGGAGACTAGAAGATCCTCATGCGAGCTTGAGAGCTTAACATGACTTTCTTCTAATTTCCCATAGTTGCTAGTTAGCAAAGCAAGTTGAGCCTTTAGTTCAACATTCTCCTTTAAAATAGATGCTTCACAAGAACTAGAGTTAGTAGCACAAGCATCATCATTATTAGCAAGAGGTGAGGGCAACTTGGCAAGCTCTTTTGAATATGAAGATTTAAGTTTCTCATGTGAGTTTGATGATCTCACCCTTTATTACCTTAGAGCGATTTTTGAGGTGCTCAAAATCCTCAAGGAGTTTAGCATAAGAAACTTGAATCTCATCATTTTTACTTTTGAGTTCACTTGCCACCTCAAGATCTCTATCATGAGATTCCTTTACTCTAGACAACTCTAAAACAAAGGTCTCCTCGAGAGATTCCTTAGTGCTTTGTTCCTCTTCAAGATCTTTATTTAGGTTTACAATTATATTACCATACTCACGCTCAAGACTACTCATTTTATCAAAGTTGTTATCATGCACCTCAATTTGTGTTTCTAACTTATCAATTTGTTCTTTGCTCTTAATAGCAAATTCCAAGATTTCAACAAAGTTAGAGCAAGCAATATCCTTTTTAACAAGGGCACGATAAACAATCTCACCCTTTTCATATAAATCATCAATATCAAGCTCTTCTTCCACATTATCCACATCCTCCTCGTCACAAGAGGTAATGGGTTCCAAAGTAGGAGTTACCTTTGAATCCCTAGCCATAAGGCATAGGTGGGTACCAGAAGAAGGTGAAGATGAGATTGCATTTGTGGCTTCATTCAAAACCATGTCTTGTCCCATAGAATCTTCGGTTTCCTCTACATGGTTAGCAACACAAGCACTAGAGCAAATAGAAGAATTTTTATCATGGCAACAAGACAACACAGGCATATCATCATGAGATTTATTCAAGTAATTTCTACATGATATGCAAGGACTATTAACACAAGCATGTAAGGAGTTAGTAGTGCTAGAAGTGTTAAAGTCCAACGATAGATCATTGCAACTAGATAGATATGAGGGATTACAAATAGCGAGCACACTATCCATATTGCAATTTCTATCACCACTCACCATATCATTACCTTGTGAAAAGTCACATGTTGGTGAACGGGTAGAGGATGAGAACTCATCTCAACCAAAAGTGGAAGCAACACAATCATCCTCAATAATGTTGGACACAACATATTTATCTTGAAGTTTTGTCCATAACTCATGAGCGCTCCAGAAAGGAATGATTGAAGAGGTAACTACATAGCTCAAAGCATTAACAAGAACATTAGAAGCTTGAGCATCGAGATATAAGTTTTTTTCATCCTCACAAGATAGATTTTTGAAATCCATAGGAGGAGTAAAACCTATATCTACAATACGCTCCATCGAATGTATTGTGCACTAATTCCCGAAAATGAATAAGCATACGAGTTTTCCATAAATCATGACTTACCTGTTGGTGGTTCTCAATGATATGTAAATACTTACAATGACAAGAACTTATCTGAGCCCAAATTTGAGTATGCATGAGGTGTGACCCTCGTATTCAAGGGACTTGAGATTACCAACTTATACTTCGTCAAGCATATACTCCATCTTTGCCACTTTAACCTTAATCACTTCAAGATGCTTATGATAGGGGCAATGAGGGCTGAAAGCTAACAAGTACCATAATTTTTGGAAGCTCTTTTTGCAACTTGTAATCCTGCTTCCTTTACAAAAAGGCCTTTGAAAGGATACAGATGTCGCCTAGAGGGGGGTGAATAGGCGATTAAAACTTTTCCGAGAGTGGCTCGACAAAGGCGTAATTAAACTAGCGTTTACTTTGTTAAGCACAAAACCTAGAACAATCTAGGGTTCACCTATGTGCACCAACAACTTATGCTAAGCAAGACAAACAACTATGTGATAGCAAGATATATACTTCAAGCACGAAGACTATCACAAAGTAAAGTGCATAAGTAAGAGCTCGGGTATAGAGATAACCGAGGCACGCGGGGACGACGATATTTTACCGAGTTCCTCCCAACATGGAGTATGTCTCGTTTGGATAGGGGGTGGTATCTAACCACCTACGCCACAAAAGTCCTCCCTTATTCTCCGATGAATCTCACCCCAACGGGATCGATCCATGCTTCCACTATCGGTGCACTTGTCGGTGGCAACCGGAACCTCTCACAAGGTTGGGGCACTTCTCCACAACTTAATTGGAGGCTCCCAACAAACTCCACAAAGGACACAAGGTTGGGGCACTTCTCCACAACTTAATTAGAGGCTCCCAACAAATGCCACCAATGCCTCAACCTGCAACACAACAAACCGTCTAGGGTTCCAAGAACCCAAGAGTAAAAAACTTCTCAACTTTAACTCACCAAATACTCCAGGGAGAACTCAAACCAATGAACCGAATGCAAATGGCAAGAGCATCACAAAGGTGCTCGAATCCCTCACTCTCAAGTTCCAACAAAGCTACTAAAGCTATTGGGGGAACAAGAGAGGAGGAATCAAAGAGGAACACAAAATCCCCCAAAATCTAGATCCCAAGGATACACTCACAAAGAGATGTTTTGGTTTGGTCAAAATGTGGATCTAGATCTCCTCTCTCTTCCACTCAAATATGGGCAAGAATCATTGGAGCGATTGAGAGATAGCAAGCTTTGGAAGGTAAACAATGGAGGGGAAAACTTGCAAGAATAGTTGGGGAACCATTGGGAAAGAAGTCCTCTTAAATAGGTCCCCCCAAAATCCAACTGTTGAAGCCCAAAAACGCGAATCCCGGTACTACCAGACTTTTTCCCGGTACTATCGGATATTGCCTAGGGATCCCAGGACACCAAACAAGTCAAAAACTATTTTCTGTCACCGTTACCACTTGTATTTCACTATCTCTTCACCGAACTAGTGCACCTATACACCTGACAAGTGTATTGGGTGTGTTGGGGACACAAGAGACTTCTTGTATCTTGATTGTAGGATTGCTTGAGAGGGAATACCTTTGACCACTTCCTCCCTGAGTTCGATAAACCTTGGGTGATCCATTTAAGGGAAACTTGCTGCTGTTCTACAAACCTCTGCACTTGGAGGCCCAACAACTGTCTACAAGAATAGAAGTGCGTAGAAATCATCCCCCACCACCTTATCTGTGGGAGATGCCGGGGCATTCTCTTTGGATGAAGGTGGTAGTTCCTCTTGAGGAGGAGGGGATGATGAGACTACCTTATCTTTAACAAGTTGCTCAATTAACTTTTGGAATTGTTTGATCTCGTTGGCCATGGTGGAGCTCAATCTTGTTTCCAAGTTATTGAGATCATCTATGGTCACCGTGGTATGCTCACCACCACCTTCCCCTTCATTGTTACCCATATAATCTTAGGCGGTAAAGCCCGAATAAAGAGCCGAGGCTCTGATATCAATTGAAAGGATCGTATGGGCACCTAGAGGGGGGTGGGGGGGGTGAATATGTGCTACTTCAAATTTTCTTTTTTTTCAAATTAGGGTTTGACAACAAAGGTAAATTCTCTAGATTATGCAACTAACGTAAATTTACCTATATGTCAAACAAGCAACAACTAGCACAACACTAAGCAAGAACAAGTAGGTAAAGTGCGGTAAAGGATAGAAGTAACCAAAGTGGTGGACACGGAGACACAAGGATTTGTTTCCCGTAGTTCCTTCCTTTTGAGGGGAAGTACGTCTACGTTTGGAGAGGGGGTGGTTTCAAACCACCAACGCCACGAGAGGCCTCCCTTGTTCTCCGATGAACCTCACCCCAAGGGGATCGATTCACCTTCCACTATATCGACAACCTTCAAGGTGGAAACCAGCACCTTTACAACAAGTTCGGAGCACACATCCACAACTTAATTGGAGGCTCCCAAATACAAGCAAGCTGTCAAGACAATCAAAGATAAGCTTGTAAGAACCAAATCAAAGCTAGGGTTTCCAAAGAAACACTAGAGCATGGGGGCCCTCAAGCGAATGAGGGGGAAATGAAAATCTCTCTTGGTGAAGATGTAGATCAAGGCCTCTTCCTTCAATTCTCCAAAGATCAATGACTTTGGATGGTTGGATGAAGAGATCTTGTAGATTTGGTGGATCTAATAGAGTTTGTGTTCTTGGGCAGGTCGAGCGGCTGGAGGAAGGGGATAAGGGTCCCTATTTATAAGCAGCCCCTCCACGAACCGTTTTCTGACCGTTGGAGAAAATCTAGAACGGAGACTCCGGCCTACACCGGAGATTCCGGCCTATCTCCGGTCTAGCCTCCGGACCAGTATGCGGTACGACCATGCCCTTTTATGACCCAAGTGGCCGGAGACTCCGATCTAGTAGAACCGGAGACTCCGGTCTGAGGCCATACCGAAGACTCCGGAGGAGCCTCCGGACCTTGCTCTGCACCACCATACAGTATGACCCAGCGATGTTCCTGAAGCCTCCACCGGGGACACATCCGGAAACTCCGGGCCACACCGGAGACTCCGGTCCAGGCAGGCCGAAGACTCCGGTCTGTTATTTCCAGAACTATGTCAAACTTGCAGGAATCTTTCCAAAGAGTGAGGGTACTTTTCACTTATCATAATAGCAACCCGTGGACAGTGACAAACTATAAAATGATCTACTTGTTGTTAACGAACACCAAAAGTGATTATGACAATAAATGTCCTTTCAGGTGCGCGTATGAGATCTGGCGGTGTGTATGCTAGGGTTGTGGATTGTCCTTCTCACTGTGCCCTTCTGTCCTTTATATAGGTAGGCTAGGTCCTGGGGGTAGGTCGATTCGGCTACATGTTAGGATTTCTCCCCTTGGATTTCTATCTAAAGCTAGTCGTGCTCTTCAAGGAGTCGCATCCTTCTTGGTCTTGGGTCACCCGAAATTCTCCTGGGCTTTACCATTAGGGGTACATCGTATTATGGGCTTTTGCCGGGCCAAACCTGGTAGGGTAACATTAGGCACCCGTAGGACATACCTATGTCAATATGAGTTACTATCTAGCTGGCAGTATCTATCCATCCTGGGCCATCTTTGTGAAGGCAATCCGCAACCCTGTAGATGAGAACAAGAGGTTTGCGAAAGAGAAATAAGACGCTAGGAAGGATGTGGAACAAGCATTTGGTGTGCTTCAGTTAAGGTGGGCTATTGTTCGATACCTGCTAAAACCTGGAGCATGGGGAGGATGTGGGATGTGATGATTGTTTGTGTGATCATGCACAACATGATCGTCGAGGACTAGCGTGATGAAGACATCTTGAACCAAGACTGGGACTTTCAGAGTCAGTTGGTTGAGCCAGAGCCAGGTCTAGCGTCATGAGAAGATTTCATGCGAGTGTATGAAAATTTGCGTCATAGGCAGACCCATGATCGGTTTCAACTAAATTTGGTCGAACATATATGGTCTCCTACGGGAAACCTAAAAGTTTAATTTCTCATTTGTTTATTGTGTTTTGAATGACGTTTGATTATTTTCTATCGAACCATGTGACCTAAAATATTTATATGTAAGCACTATTTTAATTAGATTATCTAATCTAGTTTATTTGCTTGTCAAAATTTATTTTGTCACAGAATATGCAACATATAAAAATTTCTGGCCAGCGCTGACCAGCGCGGAGGTCGCGCGACCGTGCCGAACAAGCCGAATCATGTTCCGAAAGCGACCGCGACCTAACCCAAACGGACAAAAATGAAAAAAAAGTTCGGTTCAGATGATTGGATCGGACTGGTGGAGATGCCCTAACCTAGACCTCTACATTGGTATTGGTTTATCCCGCATCAAGGCATCTCTATCGGGAGAGCGTGTCCTAATCGGTCCGGACGGACGCGCGATACATATAAGGCGTCCTAGCGGAACGATCCATTCGGACTAAGTCAGGCGGACAGACCCATCCGTGACCCAAATCTAATGTCCGAATGGAAAACAGACACAGACTGGCCCAGCTGCAGTGACGTAACGAGTTTTCTTTTTTAGACTGGCCTGTCCAATTTTATCCATTTAGATCACGCTAGTAGATGTGCCTAACCGGATAGGCCGGACGAGGAACTCGACCAAACGGAGTAAAACGGAACATTCTGGTCGGTCGTCTGGGTCTCCGGGTGGGAAGCCCAGCTCACTCGATCTGTCGGCCGCACGGCGCACGGGACAGCGTTTCCCACCGAGCATCTTGGAGAGCAGTTGCTTCTGGCGTCACGTGGCCTGCTCTCGGCCGCATCGCCGCCGGCACCGTGCTGTTGGTCGCCGAACACACACACTCCGCGTCAAACAGAGCGCGGGGCCGGGCGCACGTTGGTGGGGACGGAGCACGGGGCCGAGCCGCACGTACGTTGGATTAGCGCCACCACCCCGTTTTGTTGGAGGATAAGCGCAAAACCGATCATCCAGCTGATCATATCGTGATACGGGCGCGAGCGTACCGGCGCGGCGGCGCCCGGCTTCCCGCGCCCAACTTCCCGCGCTTTTTTTTTCCTTCCTCCGGATCGACCTGCTCCACACCACAGGCATGCATGGGCAGCAGAGCACGAGGAAGAAAAAGAAAAACAGCGCACGTTTATTAAGGCGGAGTTGCGTGTTGGAGCGGACGTGTAAGGTGAGGCGAGGACTGATTGGGGCGTGACTCACACCTCCTATCCTACCTATCTGCACCGTCCTCGCCGTTATCATCACGGGTTCCTCTCGAGTTTTCAGAGAGAGAGTTCGTGGTAGTAATGCTTTCTCTTTCTCCGTTCTCACACCACACGTTCAGTCCACGTACGAATTGAACAAAAAACCTGTTCTTTTCTCTGTCTGCCGGCCCCTCTCCTCGATCAATCGTACGTACACACGGAATCCTACGGCGCCACTCGCTCGATCGTTGCTGTGTTTCTCTACCTCTCCATGTGGCTCCAGCTAGGCGGAGGAGGAGGAGGCCATTTCTATGCTCCCGTGGACCTCGCGATCAGCAGCTCGCCGCCTGCTGGCTTCGGCTTCGGCGGCGGCCCGATCGCCGGCTGCGGCGACGCGGCGTGACGACAGCCCGCTTCTTCTTGACGACCGCGAGGAGGAGCCCTGGCAGCGCAGGGCCGTGCGGGCAGAGGATGTTTTCTGGCCAGACGGGCGACGGCTGCCGACTCGCCATGTACAACACCGGTGAGCGTGCTAAAGTTCAATCCATGCTGTTTCTATTCAGGGGCATCTCTGTTTCTCGGTGCCGCGGTGAGGTTCACATGCTTCGCGCCATGCGTCCACCACTGTTAACTGTTACTCACTCCGTTTCAAAATCCCTCCGGAGTAGTACTTATAAGATGATGTGGTGTTACTAGCGAACAACTTTACATGTTGCTAACGAGCATTGATCGTCTTAGTATAGCCTAGGCATGCCGTAACTTTGTATGGAGCAGTAAGCGCTTTATCTGGATATACATCATGTAATAGATACTAGTATGTTTTAGTGTCTATGTATTAAGATAAAACTGTCTCACTTATTTTCATACTTCTACTCCCTTTACCTGAAAAGTCTATCGCATATATTTATCTAGATTTAGATAAATCTATATATTTTTTCTATGATTTAAGTTAGTGGATTCAAATTTATCTATGGATGTACCTAGTCACATTTTAGTGCTCGAGATGTTTGAATTTAGAAAATTTAATAACTTAAATCAGAAATACAAAATAATATCCAAATACATCAGAATTTAGAATGTGCAATATCTTTCTTAGAAGTAGGGAGTAGTATTTTCTTAACAATTAGTACTGTTCTACTCTCTCCGTTTTAAAATATAAAATATTTTAGCTTTGAGAAAAAAATGTATCTAAAATTGTTTTAGTGATTCACTCAAATTCAAATAAACCTACGTACTAAAAAAAGTCTAGATATATTTGCTTTACAAAGCTAAAGCATCTTATATTTTAAGACGAAGAGAGTAATATAATACAAGATGCATCTTATATTCTAAAAGGGCGAGAGTAATATAATATAGATGTTGTACTAAACAATAATCCAACCACTGGACCACCCAACTACTACTCCTCCACTGTTCATGATGCGCTGGCAAACGCCAAGCAGCTCGAAAGGCATGGTCCGTGTGTCCGTGGGCCCAGGAACCAAAAAGGTCGTGAAGTCTCACACGGCACCCGCCTCCAACATCTCCGGAATCCGACGGCCAGGATGCTCCCACCGCATCCGAACAAACGGACGAAAACGTCACTCCCGTGCGCGCACACTTGTGCCTGCGCGTCCACTTCCCCGACCTCCCCCTAGACTACATTAATCATCGAGGTTTCCGCCGCTAATTAAGCGGCCGAGCCAGCCACCCTATTTTATTACTACTACTACCACCGCGCCACACCGCCCGGGCCTCGGTTTCTCCGTCACATCGCCGTCGCCCCCTCCTCCCTCCGCCTCGGCTCCCCCGTAAAAAGCCTCGGCCGTCGCCGCGCCTCTGCTCCTCCACCCCTTCCTCAAATGCCCGAGAGCCCAACGACCCCTGGCACCGACCCTTCTCCATCCCCACCACATGGCTCCCGCTCTCCTCCGGCCCGCCTCCCCCTGCGCGCCGCCCCCCTGCGCCGCCGACTCCGCCCGGAGCCGCGGCACCGTGTCGGTGAGTGAGATTCCCCGCCCGCCCATTTCCGGTTCCTCCTTATCCCGTTTACTGATTTCTGGCTCTCGTGGGGTGCGGCAGATCGCTGATTCCAGAGCGCGCGGCGTTGCCCTGAGGGCGGGAGGATCTGGACGGTGAGTTACCCCATCTCAGCCGTGAAATTTGTACCTTTCTTAGTTTGGATGAGTGAACAGACCACCAGGGATTTATCTCTGCCTGGCTGAATTCTTCTCTTAGTCCATCAGTACTCTCGAGTGGGTATTACAAGTTTGCAGTAGTGTGTGGGCTTCTTGGCCAGAGCTGTTGCGCTGTTTTGCTTGGCCAGCTTGCATGCGAGTGTGTGTACTGGCTAATTTAACTGTTCTCATTTCTCAGTGGCAGTAACCAGTAAGCCAACGCTCATGTCTCTGTTCTTTTTATTTCGTGGGGGGTGCGTATGACTATAGAAAAAAGATCAAGGATAACAGATCCATAATTGGGGAATAATAAATCTTGGCATGTGCGATTGTTCCAAGAAAGGCAGCGCTGTAATCATGCGAAATATTTGGTTAACGTATTATGTCAAACTAATATGATTCAAACTAATGCACTGTTTTATGAGGGGAAACACTACGGTAACTGGATGAGCACAGTGCCCTACTGCCTGTTTGAACATAGTTAAAGGGCCATACTAGCATGTAAATTACAGCTTCGGACAGTTTAGTCATGGATTCCTACTGTCCATATTAGTTCCATTTTTGCCCTTATGCTACGGTTTATACAAATAATTGTCTCTCCTTCACTCAATTATACTATGTAGCATCAGTTGGCACATTATTTTCTGTTGAGAATTCTGTGCTGGTTGATGGATTATGCTTACAACTGTGTAGTGCGATGATGATGCAGTAGGCCTGAAATTTATGATTATCAACTAAGCATAGTGCTGGAAAGCACCGAAATTTATGATTATCTACTTGATATTAAATCATTTTGTGTGATGGGAGAGTATTTTTCTATTATAGTGTATTATGCATCACAAAAATAAATTTTATCATCATCTCATGTAGTACAAAGGCCTCCAGAGATCATTCTGGCTTGACCCGGCAACTTCTAGATTTTCAACATGACACAGTAAATGAGGTAGATGGGGATTATGATCCATTCGGACAGCTGAAAGCAAGGTTCATGGACTTCAAGCAACGGAACTATGTGTAAGTCGACCCTGTAGTACACAATGAATATTTCACTTCCAGATGTTAGATGGATATATTTCTTTCTTGACATTGTTGTAATTGTAACTGTTCAGGGAAAATTATTCTAAATATCAAAATCTTGCTGAGCAACAAACACCAGAGGTACAACATTGCAATGTTAATTCCAAGTCTTGTAATTTTCATATTCTTGATTCTTACAGTAGTTTCATGTTCCTGTGTCCAGTTCATGGTGGTTGCTTGTGCTGACTCCAGAGTCTGCCCTACCAGTATCTTGGGGCTTCAACCTGGGGATGCATTTACTGTTCGTAACATAGCAAATTTGGTACCACCATACGAGGTATTACCAAATTAGCATATCTTTAGGTTTTGTTGAACTACTAAAACAATGCAGTTTTTATCGTGGAAGTTCTAATTGTAAAAAAATGCTTCAATATCAGCATGGAGCTTCAGAAACTACCGCGGCCCTAGAGTTTGCTGTTAACACACTTAAGGCAAGAATCTCTTGCGATATGGCTTTCGTTTTTCTTTCCTCCCATGGACATATGCTGTAAATAGGTATCCAATATTGATACAATTACCTTCCTTTGCTCAGGTTCCAAATGTTTTAGTGGTCGGTCATAGTCGTTGTGGTGGCATCCAAGCACTGATGAGCATGAAAAATAAGAAAGATGATTCAAGCTCTAGGTAAAATGCTGTTCTTAGTTCCCCTTTTCAGATTCTATTTTTCTACATTTATACATGATGCAAGTCTGGTTTGTTTTTATTGAACAGAAGCTTTATCAGAGACTGGGTCTCTCTTGGGAAGAGCGCAAGATTAAGCACTGAAGCAGCGGCTGGAAATTTGAATTTCGAATCACAGTGCAGACATTGTGAAAAGGTGATTTTATTAATATCATTGTTATGTGTGATTGCAAGTAGTGAACTGTCTGAAAATAGTGCTTCCCCAGAGTGCTTTGGATTAGTCTCTTCCATGGCCTTCTTTATTCTAAGTCATCTCAAGATGTTAGGCCGCAAACACACTATCGATTATGTGCTTTCTCTCTTGGTTGAGTTCATATCCATTTAAGTTTTGTAATTATATACTGTGTGGTTCTGTAGCTCGACACCTCAAACTTGTCTTCGCATGCATGCTAAATACCAATTTGTTTCCTATCTTTTTATCTCTGTTAGGTGTCATGAAATTTGCGCATGGGATATGATTGTACATAGAGCCAAGCCTACCTATAATCTACTATTCTGAAGTGGAACCATCACCATTGTCTGACACTGAATAAGTTATTTGGTGCAGGAATCAATTAATAGCTCACTGTTGAACCTGTTAACATACCCATGGATAGAGGAGAGGGTGAAGGAAGGAAGTTTGAACCTACATGCGGGGTACTACAACTTTGTTGATTGCACATTCGAGAAGTGGACATTAGTGTACCGTCCAGGGTTGGAAGGTGGGAGCAAGTATGCCATAAAGAACAGGTCTACCTGGTCTTGATCAATGAACACAGCTATAGTTCAATCTGCCCCTGTAAGTAAGCATGATGTTACTCTTGATTTTTCGTTCTAACTTACTCCAGCTGGTATTGATATAGAAACTCTTCTCTCTGCAGAAGAATATTACCGCAATGGAGTAAAGTGCAACACAGCGAACAATATAGTACCATAGTAAAGGTTGTTGAATCGCGAGGAACAAAGTAAATTCAGTCTAATTACTATCATAGAATTGGCAAGCAGGGACCTAGTAAGCTGCAAAACCACAGTTAAACGAAACAATGTACAATGCCGCCACATTTGGCTCAGACCCTGTGTTGTTGTACCATTTGTATCATCCAATGTATCATCGTAACAATAAGATACAGCTGTGTAATGATTTGTGATGTATCAGTGTATAATTATTTGGAATGCATGTCATTTTGAGTTTGACAAACAAAACCGTGCTGCAACTGTCATTTTGAATCTGTACTGCTCATCATAAATGTTTCAGCTAATTGTCACCCCTGTTTATTCGTGTGTCGGGAGGTTTCTGTTAGCTGAGAGCACTATGTATTGCCTCCTTTTCATGAGTTCTGTATTGTTAAGATTCAGACAGCTCTGGGCAGACTGTTTATTTCACAATTTTCTTCCTTCGTTTGCTTTGCTTGACTCTGCTTCAAGCAGAAGCAAAATGCCCTATGTTTTGTATCACCGGCAAACAAGCAGCAACTGTGTGATGTGTTATATATCTTCACGACTGTACAATAATAATCGCAGAACCTGAATGACAAACCGAATCACGGATCAAAATTAATCCTGTGATATGTAAACTTACAGAGTTATACAGCATGATACATTTGAAAAGAATTGAAGAAGACGTGCTACATAATGTTCATCGCATGATGCGATTCGCATCAGGTCACTAGCTAGCTACCTAAACCCTGGGAGATGAGCGCCGAGAAGCGCTGCCTCTTGTAGGTGTCCACGGCGAGCAGCTGATCCTCCCGGCTGAGCAGCACGGCACGGAGCGCCGCCTGCAGCGCCGGCCGGGCCGCGCCTGCCGCCGTCTGCCCGACGTCCAGCTCCAGCACGCTCCGCGTCCTCCCGCCCACGGTGGCGATCTCCGCGCGGACCGCGCTGGCGCTGACGGAGCGCACGGCGCGGCCCAGCTCGGACATGAGGCCCGGGCGGTCGGCGCAGCACACCCACGCCCTGACGCGCTTCGCCCTCTCCCGCTCGTCCCAGCGCTCCTCCTCCACGCCCACCTCGTCGCTCTCCCCCGGGACGGCCACTCCCGTTACAGCCCGGCCGTCGGCGTCGCCGCGCAGCTCCCGCACGTGCCGCACCACCTCGCCGAGCAGCGCCGCCTTGTCCATCTGCACGACATGGACGCGTCAAACGTGCTCGGCGACGAGCACTGTCACAAGCACGAGGCATCAAGAAGAGCTGACCTGGGAAGCTGACGGGAGCAGGCTGCGCAGCGTGGCGAGGTGGGTGTTGATGCGCTGCCGCCGCTTCCGCTCCGCCTCGCTGTGGCTCCTGCTCGTCCTCGCCGCCGCCGCGGGCGCCGAGCGCTCGCCGTCCATCCCCGCCTCCTCCGGTTCACCACCCCGTGTCGGCACCACCATCTTCGTTCGTGTATGTATATATATCCTCGGCCTCGAGCTGTTCAAACCGACCAAGAGGCGGGAAGGCCGGGCGAGGCGTTTAAATAGAGGGACGTACGTCGGTCGACAGACACCGACGCCGGTCGACACGCGCGGCTTTACCGCGTCGGGGGCGGTCGCGACGGTGTCCCGATCTGCGGCGCCGGTCGGGCCGAGAGGAGAAAAGTTGCTTCTCGCGGTCTCGCTGCTGACCATGCATGGCCATGACTTTTTACACTACATGTCCCTGTGCTGGGCCTTTGGAATGTAAGTAATTCTACCGGAGTGAAAAAAGCGTCGGCGGGCACGGTGCTGGCCGGCCGGCGAACTGCTCCTCCAATCCTTTTTCTCCGGTCGTGCAGTACGATCGAGCTACACCGTCAGGGTAATGATGTGCTGCTTCTCATGCCGGTACATGTGCTTGAGCGTGAGCGTGATCGATCGACCGGCCCGCCCTGTGCGACGTATGTCGGGGGCTGGACAGCCAGCCAGAGACGAACCACGGTTCCCCTGACTCTTCTCCCCCAAAGGAACGACCGGAGGACGGCCGGGTCCCCTCCCGAAACGAGAAACCCCATGAACAGCGTAAATCCCCAGCAGTGCGTGGTCAAAGGCGCTCGAGCTTTTCCGGTAAATCGTGGAGCAAAAGGGACGGGAGAAATCATGGCGGCCCGCTTTAACCGTGCGCCGTGCCCCCTCCCGCCGTAACAACGATCGCCCCGCTTTAGGTTACATACACGGCGATCGGGGAAAAAAAGGAAAGGTAAAAAAGCTACTACTGCTACAGCGAGAGCCATGGCCATGAGAGGCAGCGCCGGCCGGGCTGAGGTTCTCATCCATCCATCCGCATCCAGTCATCCATATCCACCACCAACGAACCGTGCATGCCGCGGCACAGTGAGCGAGCGCTTCCGGGGTCCGGCCAGCGAGAGGCTCGAGAGAGGGGAACAGCGGAACAGGAGCACAGGACCATGTGGCGTTGGGTCGGGGCCCCGTTTTGTTGCTCCGGTGCTGGGCTGACACGCCGTCGATGTAGCGGAACAGGGACGACGACGACGTGCGCTCCGGCCGGCCGCCTTCAATGGCGAGCAGGGTCGATGCCTTCGCGTATGATCGGGTCTGTGCGCGCCAGCGTGCGTAGGGGTGGCGTCATGCGGCTGCCGACCGACAGGCTTGTAATTTGGCAGTCGGTACGGTGGTCGTTCGTGCCGGCAACGGCGGGCGTGCATGATGCATCGATCGCGTCGGCGCCCGTCAAAAGGAGGACAGGCTAGCGAGGCTTTCCCTGGTGGCATCGGCACCCCAGGGGTTCCACAGCTGGGGCCTGGTTTACAAGTTCAGAACTATTCATATGTAAGTGCATCGGTACTTCGGTTTCCGGCGGTTTTCCTTGTTATTATTTGGCAGGTCAATCCCTTTTGTACTCGGTGAGGAGGCAGAGCTATTCGTTTGCTCGAAAAAAATGCATCGATGATCGATGTCTCTCACTCTGAATCTCCTATCAAAAGGTCTGATTCCTAGCTGTATGCACCTCATGAAAATATTTCACAAGGAACATCACAGTTCTGCCAAATTTTCTGCAAATCAAAAAGGAAGGCCTAAATCGTAAGGACGTAATCGGATAAAATAATTCTGAAGTCATTTCTGAATCCGCTTTAGAAACTCCGTATCCGGTTTGAAGGAAATCTGACTGATAAGGATGTCCCATTCCAAACATGACACCTGGATACGACATAGGATATGGTATGACAAATATCACCCGGATATCCGTATCCGAGAATTATTTAGGGTTATCCGACAAAGTTCAAAGCTAATAGAGAACAACTAGTAGTTAGTGAGTTGTCGTGTGTTAAACATAAGCTCACTTACATAGTCATCTTACTAGATATGAAATCCAACCATTTTTGGGATATTGGGCTATTGAAGAATGCGCCTATGTTATCTTAGCCCTTGTATTTTGTGTTAATTTTGGTTGTCCGGTTTTCCGATCTACTTATGCACGTAACGATTTGGTTAATTTTGTTTCCGCCCGGACCAGCTCTGTTTCCATTCCGAATCCATGGTGTGGTATATCCAGTCCGAATCCGTAAAAAAAATATGGTTAAGAAAAAACTGCTCCGATCTGATTACATCCCTACATAAACGGCACATTCAAAGGATTCTTAGTCCCTTTTGGATCGACCGCATTGACACCCATCAAAGGGAAGACAACCTAGCCAGGCGCCCTCTGGTGGCATCAGTCAAGGAAGGAATCAGGGTTTAGCCACATATGGGGCCTGGTGGAGAAGTTTTTTTTTAAAGAAAGGCAAAAGACTTGTCTTAAAGTTACAACAATGGAAACAACCTACCCAAACAAAAGACTACTCTTCCATGATCAAGTTACCCAAATGCTTCGCACCCGCAAGAACCTATGATTTATCTTCTAATTTTAGTTTAGTGAATACAACGGTGGGCATAACATTCTTTTGCTTGAAGATCCCCGCGTTCTGCTCATTCCATATCTCCCAAAAGACGAGCATGGTGAGGGTGGCCATCACTTTGTCCGTCCACAGACATCGGGGGGGGGGGGGGGGGATAACCAAGTGACTCCACCAAGCTCTGTTACCATCCCCAATAGTTACCTTGGTCAACACATAGAATATGTTGATGTCTTCCTTGTTGCATGGATTTTCGGTCCCTACCCACGTTCTCTCTGGTGTTGTCCACTGAAGCCAAAGCCATCTAAGGCGAAGAGCCCTCCCAAATTTATTCATGTTTAGAATTTCAAGGCCTTCGAGCGAGGTTGGCCTACAAACCGCCATCCAATTCACCTCGCATTTTCCACCGGATGCCTTCTCGGTGCCTGCCCAAAAGAAGGAACATATGAGTTTTTAAATGGCTTGTTGAGGCTCAGCTGGAACATCCAAAGCGGTGAGGGGGTAGATGGCTTTACAAGAGCTCTCCTTCCACAATGTTGAAGAACTTCCCCTTCCATGGCACAAGGCGGGCCACTACTTTATCTTTGAGATATTGCTAATAAATTCTTTTTAGCCTCTTCACCACAAGAGGGATACCAAGATATCTCATGAGGAAGTATCCGTGGCTGGCAAATCATGAAGGATTTGGTCAAGGTTGATATCACCGCAACGAATAAGGGCCACTAAACTCTTTTTGAAGTTGGTCAAGAGGCATGTAACGTTTCCAAAGTTGGATAGGATTTGAGCAAGCACCGCGATGTATTCCCTGAAGGGGCCATAAAAATGGCCGCATCATCGGTGTAGAGAGACGTTCGGAAGAGAGCCCATTTCCCTTGGAGTTGGTGTAGATCTTGGTCAAACCTGGCCAACGACAAAAAGGGTGCCTGAAGAGTTTGGTCAAGGTTGATATCACTGCAACGAATAGGGACAACTAAACACTTTTCAAAGTTAGTCAAGAGGACCGTAACGTTTCCAAAGTTGGTGAGGATTTGAGCAAGGGTCGCAATGTCTTCCCTCAAGGGGGCATAAAAATGGCCGCATCATCGGTGTAGAGAGACATTCGGAAGAGAGCCCATTTCACGGCCTTCGAGCGAGGTTGGCCTACAAACCGCCATCCAATTCACCTCGCATTTTCCACTGAATTCCTTCTCGGTGCCTTCCAAAAAAGGCCCGAGAGAGGGGAACAGCGGAACAGGAGCACAGGACCGTGTGGCTTGGGTTTGGGCCCCGTTTCGCTCCGTCGCTGGGCTGACACGCCGTCGATGTAGCGGAACAGGGACGACGACGACGTGCGCTCCGGCCGGCCGCCTTCAATGGCGAGCAGGATCGATGCCTTCGCGTATGATCGGGTCTGTGCGTAGGAGTGGCGTCATGCGGCTGCCGACCGACAGGCTTGTAATTTGGCAGTCGGTACGGTGGTCGTTCGTGCCGGCAACGGCGGGGCCGTGCATGATGCATCGATCGCGTCGGCGCCCGTCAAAAGGGAGGACAGCCTAGCCAGGCTCCCTGGTGGCATCGGTCCCCCTCCCCCAGGGATTCCACAGTTGGGGCCTGGTTTACAAGTTCAGAACTATTCATATGTAAGTGCATCGGTACTTCGGTTTCCGGCGGTTTTCCTTTATTATTTGGCAGGTCAGTTCCTTTTGTACTCGGTGAGGAGGCAGATCTATCGTTTGCTCGAGGAAAAAATGTATCCGTTTATCGATGTCTCTCACTCTGAATCTCCTACTATCAAAAGGGTTGATTCCTAAGGGCTTGTTTGATTCGAAGGATTTATAAAACACAGGAATGGGAAAAGTGTAAGAATAGAATGACATGACACTTAGAATCCTACATGAATGAAAAATGCAGGAATCGATAAGATAAGTTGTTTGATTGCACCGCAGGAAAAACACAGGAAATTTTATAGGGTTTAGGTACATGTCATAGTTGTCATAGACACATAGGATTTTTTTCAAGAGGTCTCGCCTCTTGTTAGAAATCCTATATGATTGTAGTGTAGGAAAGCAATGCATAGGAATTTTGTAGGATTTATTCCTTTGAATCAAACACATTCTATTGGAAAAAATCCTATGGATTGGAATCCTATAGAATTCCTTTGAATCAAACATGCCCTAACTGTATGCACCTCATGAAAATATTTCACAAGAAACATCACGGTTCTGCCAAATTTTCTGCAGATCAAAAAGGCCTAAAGGTAAGGACATGATCGGATAGGATAATTCCCACACAGAATTCATTTCTGAATACGTTTTAGAAACTCCATATCCAGTTTGAAGGTTATCCGATTCCAAACATGACACATGGAGATGATATGGACTGTGGGGAGTTCTTTATAAGCATGTCGCTCACACATTGATAATGTCGCTTCAAATGGGAAGTGATCATTGTCTATGGTCCCGCGGACCATAGGAGGTCCGCTGATTTTCTACTCGAGCTCAAGCTGAAAGTGGAACGGACTGAGATTCCGGTTGTGGTGGCCAGTGATTTCAACCTGATCCGATCGGCGGACGACAAGAGCTCGGCGAATATGGACCTTCCTAGAATGCGTATGTTTAATGTGCTCTCCGCAAGATTGTGCGGGTGAGAGCTAGATATACATGGACAAATAAGCAGCTAGACCCGATTCGCAGTGTCCTAGACCGTGTCTTTGTTTCCGTTGATTGGGAGGTGGCCTTCCCCCTATGCTCTCTGAGGGCGGTCACCCGAATTGGCTCTGATCACACTCCCCTCCTCCTCTCCTCTGGAGGGGGCAGCCCACCGAGGCCGAACCGCTTTCACTTCGAATCCTTCTAGCTCCAGAAGAAGGGATTCGTGGAGGCAGTTCGGGCCAGGTGGCTATCGGCTGCCGCCTCAGCCCCTCGGGTCTACTCCGCGGTTGATATCTGGCATCACTGTGCCAAGGTATCCCGACAGTTCATGAGGGTCTGGGGTGCCAACTTGGGAGCGGCCCTCAGGGACCAAAAGGGTGCTATTCTGCGGGAAATTCAGGCCCTGGATCGGGAGGCCGACCTGCGTGGCCTCTCGGCGGAGGCCTGGTCCCATAGGTATTCCTTGGAGACCTCCATTATGGAGATCTACAAGGGCGAGGAGGCGTTCTGGAGACAGCGGGGTCGTCAGAACTGGACTGTCTAGGGGGAGTCGAACACGACCTACTTCCATGCCATTGCGAATGGGAGGAGGAGGAAGTGTTCGATCCCCTGCCTCTGGGAGGGGGATTATTTGTTGGAATCCCTGCAGGCTCTCTCCTCTTTAAGACTTCTACAAGGACCTCTTCTCGAGGTCTCCCCCCTCGGGCCTCCCGCTTGCTCCGGACTTCTGGTCAGAGGGGGCGCTGGTCACCCCGGCTGAGAACGCGGACCTTACCCGCCCATTTCTCGCGGAGGAGGTGGCAGCGGCCCTAAAATCCATGAAGACTGGGTCGGCTCCAAGGCCTGATGGGATACCTCTAGGATTTCTCCAGACTTTTTGGGACCAGTTGAAGCCGGTGGTCTTGCAGATGTTTCAGGAGTTCTACACGGGGACTTTGGTGATGTCTCGGCTGAACTTTGGTGTGGTTACTATAATCCCCAAGTTTGTGGGGGCCACGAACATCCGTCAATTCCGCCCGATCACTGTGATTAGCGTCATCCAGCGGCTCTTTGCAAAGGTCTGTGCCCTCCGTCTGGCCCCTATCCTAGAGAGGCTCACACACCCTCTCCAGTTCGCTTTCCTGAAGGGACGCCTGATTCACGATGATGTTCTTGCTCTTCATGAAATTATTCATGAGGCCAAGACACGTCGTCATAAAGGGGTATTCCTCAAACTGGACTTCTAGAAAGCCTATGACCGCTTGAGGCTGGTTTTGGAAAGAAGGGTGTTTGATGACCGCATGATCTGCTGGATCATGCAATTTGTGATGAGTGGTAGGACGGCGATCAACATCAATGGCGTGATTGGCCCCTACTTTAGTCCCTCCTATGGGGTTAGACAAGGGGACCCGATCTCCCCCCTCCTATTTAACTCCGTGGTGGATGCCCTGGCAGAGATTTTGGATAGAGCCAAAGTCGCTGGCCACATCACTGGTGTGGTAGGGCATCTTATCCCGGGAGGGGGTATCTCCCATCTACAATATGTGGATGATACCATGATCATGGTGCAGGGATCGGAGCTCGACATCATTAATCTAAAGTTCTGGCTGCTCTGCTTCGAATCCATGTCAGGGCTAAAGATCAACTTCGACAAGAGAAACGTCATGGTTCTCAGGTTTTCTGAGGAGGATAGGCAGAGGATTGCTGAAAATCTTAACTGCAAGTTGGCGGAGTTCCCCATTACCTACCTGTGGATGCCCATTCGGGAGACTAGGGTCCTGATCAAGGACCTTGCCCCCTGGTCACGAGGGTGCGCTCAAGAGCTGAACCCTGGCGAGCGCGGCTCACGACTAAGGGTAGCAAGACGGTCCTGATCAACTCCTATCCCTCGAGCCTGCCCATGTACCAGATGGGGCTATACCTGCTGCCGTAAGGGATCCATGCCGACTTCTCCAAGGAGTTGTCTAGGTTCTTTTGGGCGGCGAGGGATGACCATCAGAGGTACCATATGATCAAGTGGGCGGACGTATGCGCCCCCCAAGTGCCTTGGGGGCATAGGAATCCTGGACTCGCACCGCTTTAACGTGGCCTTGATGCTGAAATGGGTTTGGTGTGTCCTTAGGGACGATGGGGGTCTCTGGCTTCAGCTCATCAATGCCAAATACCTCAGAGACTGCCCCCTACTAGCATGCGAGCGTCGGGAGGGGTCTCAGTTCTGGAGAGCCATCTAAGATATTAAACACTTTATTGGGTTGGGCATCTCCTTTGTCGCTGGGAACGGCTAGGGGTGTGGTTCTGGCTGGATCCGTGGCTTCTACCAGTCCCCCTGGGGGTTCGGTTCCCTGCCCTTTTCGCCATCTTTGGCTCCCCGTCTTCCCTCGTGGCCGAGAACTTCCTTGAGGACCGTTGGAACCTCCTGTTTCGCCGTACCTTTAATGCGGCGGAGACGGAGGAGTTCTAGCACCTGATGGATGACCTACCTGCTTCGCTCTCCGAGGAGCCAGACTCGGCCTCTTGGAAGTTGCTTCCGTCGGGGAGTTCTCGGTGAGCTCAGCATAATGGGCCCTGTTCTAGGGACCTGAGTTGCGGTGGACGTCGCCCCTTTAGAAAGCCCATCCCCCCCTTAGTATTTGCATTTTCGTCTGGCAGCTGCTCCGCGACCGCTTACCCTATGGATTCGAGCTGGCCAAGTGTAGGGGTTCGTAGCATGGAAAACAAAAATTTCTACCGCATGCATACAATCAAGCCAAGATCTATATACTATATTGAAGCAACAAGTCGATTAGAGTACTCACCCTCGAAGATTTCAAAGAGGTTAACGAGAGCAGATTCTCGTGGGTGATGTAGTCGTACACTCGCCGATCTCAAGATCGCGTAGACGATCCTTCCGGCGCTGCGATCCGGCAGCGCTTCAGCAGTCGGTCACACGTTCGGTACTCGATGAAGACCTTCCTCTCCCTTGTTCCAGCAGGCAACGGAGGTTGTAGTTCTCCCCTCGCGATTGCGACAGCATGACGGCGTGGTGTCAGAAGTAGAGGGAAGATCCCATAGGGCTTCGCCTAAGCCGGTGCGAGTTGTGGTGGATCTAGGGTTTCTGGCGATCTAGGTTTAGAAGTCCGGAGAGGAGGAGGTGTCTGCGGCGGCTAGGGCAACGACGATGGTCCGGCGGTGGCGCGAGGCGGCGGCGGCGGATGGCGGGGAGGGCTGGTGTTGTGTGCTTTGGGGCAGCCCTCCCTCTCATAAAAGCTTGGGTGAGGGGAGTTTGAATCCATACCCAAACCCAAGTTGGATAGAAGGAAGGACTCTTTCCTTCTTCCACTAGGAAACTATTATTCCAGTTTGACTTTTCAAACCTTCCTTTTGACTTTTAATTTAGAGCTTTATTTATCTCTCGCAAATGTCCAACCAAAGTGACCTAGGACATGATCCAATCATTCCACTTAACCATGACACATTCATGGACCATTCCCCTTCCCGTCCGGTGAACCTTCTAGACCCTTCTAGAACCTCTCCGATGAAAACATCAGAATCTTTCCCGAATTCTGGAATCGGACTTTCCTTATATGAATTGTATTATCCAGACCATTCCGGATCTCCTCGTGATATCCCGGATCCCATCTAAGACTCCGAACAACATTCGGTTTCCCTACTTACATTCCATATCTACTAAACAACATCGAATCCTTAAGTGTGTCTTCCTACGGTTCGTGAATTATGCGGACATGACCGAGACACTTGTCCGATCAATAACCAATAGAGGAATATGGAAATTCATATGGCTCCCACATATTTCTACGATTACTTTGCGATCGAATGAACCACTTACATACGATACCAATTTCCTTTTGTCTCGTGATAGTTTACTTATCCGAGGTTTGATCGTTGGTATCTCTGCATACCTAGTTCAACCTTGGTACCGATAAGTTGTCACATCCCAAGATTTTCCAAATATTGTAATGTGAAAAATAAATGAATAAAATAAAACTTTGTTGATTTTCAGGGCCAGAAGAAACTTTTGAATCTAATTGGGAATCTTCAAACCTATTTTGAATAAATAAATCCTAAAGGGATTTAAAAAGATAAACATTTTAAATAAAGGAATTTAAAATATTTTGGAATTACTATTTTGGATCTTTTAAGTAAAAAGATTTGGTTTTCAAAAGAAATAGAAGTATTATAAATAAAGATTATTTTATAAAGCCAAATCAAACCTTGGACAAACTTTCGAAAATAAAACATTTTGTTTTAATAAAAATAGCAAAGGTTTAATTAAAATAGAATAATAAGGATTTAATATCCAAATTTTATTTAAGTAAAGGCTTTTCCCATTTTAAATAAACAGTAAAACTTATTTATTTATTTTAAATAAGTTTTCCAAATACTTTATATTCTCAAATAAAACCTACTGAAGTGTTTTGGTTTTATTTTAGATTTCAAAATAAATATTTTAATAAACAAATCCTATTTGATTTAATAATAAAGGTCTATTGTATTTAATTATTAATGGACCCTAAAATAAAAGGTTATTTTGTTTTAAACAAGATTTCGAAATGTATTTTATTTTCAAATAAAACCTACTGATTTGATTTTGAAAATATTTGGATTTCAAATGAGGATTTTATTAAATAAATCAAACCCTATTTGATTAAATAACTAAAGGGCTATTTTATTTAATTATTAAATAGATCTTAAAAATGAATAAAAATATTATTTATTTTGAGATTTGGTTTATGTTGATAAACAGAACCAAAACCTCATTACAATTGTTTGAATTGTTTGAATTATTTGAATGCTTGAATAGTTGGATGAAATTCAAAACAGAAAAATAGAATTAGAAAAAGAAAAAGGAATCAGACAGAAAAAAAATAGAACAGCCCACCATCTGGCCCAGCTCCAACCCAACAGCCCACCTAGCCCACCTGCCTCTCCTCGAACTGCTTTTCCTCATCACATTGCCCACAAAGCCACCGTGGTGGACCTCCTCCTCACCCTTTTTCCCACCGACCTTAACGGTCCCACTTCGCTAGCCATCGTCCTTACCGCGCGACCTCCCTCCCCCAAACCTCGCTGCCGTTGCTGCCTTCAATCCGCGCGATCAATTCGCAATAATGCCGGGCCTTTACCTCGCCTTGACCATGCTCGATAAAACGCCAGCGTCCCTTCTTCATTCTCCCTCTGACCCCTCCCCCAAGCACGCCACCAGGCCGCCCCAATTCCTCCCCGCGCTCCTGTTCGACGACCTTCCTCGTCGAATTCCGGCCAAGTATCACCGCCCCTTGCCTCCCTGTGCAACCTAGCAGCTTCCCCACTCCCAGACACTTCTCCCCGTACCACCAATTCGATCGCGGGCGCCCCAGAGCGTTGGCAATGACCGGCTTCTAAACGCCGCCGCGACTGGTTCTTCTCCGACGACTTCCGGTGAACGACCGCCTTCACCTCTTGTTCACGCACACAACTTTGCCTTGGTCCTGCGATCTAATCGCTGCGTTTTCGTGGATTGGGGTGAACCACAAAGCCCACCATTTACCACCGACGACCCGACGCCGTCCTCCACTCCGTGAGCAATCTGCTAAGACCAGCGCCTCGTCGAACCATCGCACGTTGAGCATCGTTACCTCCTGAACCCGGTGAGCCCTTTATCCTTCTCTCGCTTCCTAGACCACCGCACCGTCCACACTCGACGCTGCCGCCAGCCGCCGCCGCCTTCTGGTCAAACACGCGAGCCGCTCGATCTAGATCGGCGGCGAGATAGAATCACTTAGTCGCGAAGAGGTACGCACTCTGGACCACATGATCGATTAGATCCAACGCACCGCAATGCTGATCCGCGCGAAGCGGTATCGTCCAATGAAATCACGCCGCGTGTCACCTATTCTGTTTAAAAACAGATTTGAAAACAGAATTATTTGCAAACTTCAAACCCTTGTATCTTTGGATACACACGTCCAAAAATTGCAAATTTTATGTCGTTGGATTCAGGAGAGCAAGACCTAGCCAACCATGCCCTTGGTTTAGCAAATAATATCTGTTAGTTTGCTTGATTTTGCAGATTCTTTTGTGAGCTTATTTAGAGTAGAAAAATTGTTTAAAATTGATTTTAGGGTTAAAACTTTTGCAAAATGGTTTGATGTGACCTTACTGACCCTAGGAACCAACCCATGGTTTTGAAAATGAAATTGGAAAAATTTAGAATGGATTAATTGAATTAGTCTATTTTTAGCTAAGTAAAGATAATGGTTTTATTATGAAAAAGGATTTTGGAATAAAACTTTGGGAAAATATTTTGATTCAAAGCTACTGACCCAAAACAACAAGTCTTGGGAGTTAGAAACTTTTGGTGAGAAACTTAAAGATTTTTGATTTAATAAAACCATTATCCACCACATAAAATGTTGAATGGATTTTAAAATAGTTTTTGGGCAAAACCCTCTAACTAATGACTTTGCCATTTTGGTAAATGACCAATTTGGACCTTACAAAGTTTAGAAGCCTAGTGGAGACCATCCTTACCAATAGAACCAACCTTTGCATGCTTATGCATGACTTAGATTCCATTACTTTGTGTGTGAAAAATTGTTTGTTTGACTTTGGTTTGAAATGTGAATTGAATTTGTGTTTGCTTGATTGACTTGTAGTGAAGTGTGAGATTAGCAAGATCAAGGAGTGAACCTATACCCTCTACCAAAAAGGCAAGTGATGCTTCATACTTTTGTCCCATTACTTTCACTATGCACTAGTGATTTTCTCTAAGTAAAACTTGCATGGAATTTTGCTAAGTATAAACTTTGCTATAGGAGAACTAGTAGATGAAACCTTAGTAGGATTTTCCTAAGTTAAGATTCCTATTACTATCAAGCTTAGCATAGCTAATAGAAAACATGGGTGGAATATATATTCACACTATGGGAAAATATTCTAAGTCTGAGGACTTATGTTTTGTCTAATAAAACAACTAAGTTAATGAATCACCTGGGTGGAATGGGATTGCTAGGTGGTTTTTGGTTGAGTGGTTCACAAGGCCATGGACTTGGCTTGTGTATCTCACTTGTGGATGGCCACCCAGGAACAAAGAGATTTGAGATGTCAAATGTTGAGAAGCTTCAAGTGCAACCACTTGGCAATATGGGCTCTGCCATGATCATATAGGTTGCAAGAACTTAGCCATATGGACAGTTGGTGGTAGTGTTTGATAGGTTGGAGCGCGTCCATTTTGGTCTAAGGGAAGGCTTCTGAAAGATCTTGTCTTGGGAAACCAAGTCTTGTGGGGAAAGTGCACCACCTCTGCAGAGTGTAAAATCTAAGTACTTAGCCATGTCCCTGGTAAAGGACAATTTGAGCATCAAGACATGGAAGCAATCAAGAATCTCATCATTCAAATTTCTAAGTTAAAACTTGTGGATTGAACAAGGGTTGTTTGAAATCTTCAATCTTGGATTGAGAGATGCCTTGTAAAGGATCTTCAATCTTGGATTGAGAAAAATGATTTTATCAAAGCAAAAACTTAGTATTTTCAAATGTTAAGGAAAAATCTATTTTGAGCAATGCAAACCTCAACTCCACTTAGCCAAATGCATATAGCTGATAGACTCCACTATACTACCATAGTATCACTTGCCAATTGATGGGGATACGCCTACTGGGGTATACTCAGCGGGACGTTTCCGACTGGCCCCAGGGCTGGCGAGTGGGCCTGCAGAACGGTGAGTGGATTGAAGCCCAGCAAGGTACCGAGCGATCGGAAGTCAAGGCCAGTAGTAGATAGGCCCAATGGATTGGGTTAAACGACTCAAGTTGTAACGAATCGGTTGGGATATGTAAACCCTAGGGAGGTGAGCCTATATAAACCTCCCTATGGGGGAGTAGAGATACGTTCCTCATACACCTAAGCGACTCGCCTAGCCTTGAGTTCGCCCATTGTAACACCTCCTTAATACAATCTAGCAGAATAGGTCTTTACCTCCGGGGCCAACCTGGTAAACCACGTGTCTTTGCCTCATCTCGACCGCAGATGGCTGGCCTTGCCCTCGTTCTCTACTACACGCCGATTGCAGCTGCCGTGACCATTCCCACGGCGGTGGCGCCCACCGGGGCCTGGCCGGTCCGGTGTTCTGCGGCGAGATCCAATCTGCCCATCAACGAGACGGTCGCCACCGGCCGCATGATAGCGATCGGCGAGATGCTTCAGATCTTGCCGAGCAGCTACGTCCCGGCGGCGCGACCCGTCACGCACAGCGTGATCCTGCCAATCGGCACGATCAGCCTCTTCGTCGGCCTCACCGACGTCATCGTCTCGGAGGACTCGGCTCGCATCCGCGAGTCGCCGCTACGCGATCGGCTCTCCGAGAGCCAGATTCGCACGATCCACCGCCTTGCCTCCGAGTACAACTCGGCCCACAACAACGTGGCCGGGAATTCAACGGTCGCAGAAGATGCAGCCCTCACCGACGACGCCGACTCGGCGACCCCGGCGTCACTCACCGGATCCATCGCCGCGGCTTCATCCGCGGGCTCCATCGCCCAGGTCTCCAACGCGGGAGACTTCGAGGACCCCTCCATCCTCGGAATCTTCGACCGACTCGGTCGGAGAACTCCGCCGACCTCCGCGAAGGAGCTACCGCCACGCCATGCTTACATGGCCACCGCACCGATCCGGAGGATCCTTTCTCCATCCCAATCCTCCTAACGCCACGGCAACGGAGGTCGAGGAACTCCGCTTGAAATCGGGCGGTACGCAAGGAGCAGGCCGAGCGAAAAATTCCGCCTCGGCGGTGTGGCGCAGAGCTGTCACGCTACCACCAACAGCGGATCAGGTCACGTTTGAACCCCACCGTTCTCAAGGGCGTGCTCGAACTTCGACGACAACGACCTCGCCAGATAGCCGAAGGCGATCGCGAGAACGCGCCACGGGAGGAAGCGCCCGCCCGCCAGATCGGCGGCGATGGTGCCCCACCACCACCCAACCGCACCCTCCCGGGACCACCAGCGGATAGTCGTCTCCTCACGGGAGCAAGCGCAAAACGGCCTCCCACTATTCTCCACCCGATGGATGGACAACCTCGTGGCAGCCGAGCAGCCGATAGCATCACGGCCACCGGCGACGCCTTACAGATCCAAGACGTCAAGGCCCCGCTTGCGGCCGTGGAGCAGCAAAGAGCGGGCGCCGACCGCAAGGTCGAGTATACTCGCGTTCCTCGAAGCGAGCGGCCTCTAGCGGCCGCCTGGCGGCAAACACCTCAATCGCCCGCCACCGAGCCACCGCAGCTCCAACACCGACCCGCGAACGCGGCACTCTCCACCAACGATCCCCGACCGGCGACCAATTTCGTCGCCACTAACGGACAACCCATCGACGCCCGCACCCACATCATCAACAACCAAAGCGCAAGACGCCAGCCCGACGACTGCGGCACACCTAACTAATCGCCGCGATGGCGAACCTATGGGGTCGCTCAGTCGACTTGGGCCTAAGTGCTTCGGACCAATGATCCGAGGCGAGAAGTACCCGCCAAACTTCAAGGCACCAAAGGAGATACAAAAATACGACTCCGACGACCTTGATGCAGCTCGACATACCTCATGGCAATGGGGATCGCGTCACACCGACTCCGCCGCCCGCTACCTCCCACTGATGATGGAGGGGCGACGTGGATCAACACTCCCCAGATGGTATCAACTCGGGAGGAAATGCGCGACGCCGCCGTGCACTTCGAGTGCTCCTACACCCGCGCCACCACCATTGAGGACCTGGAACGATGCGTCCAGGGACCCCGCGAGTCGACCCGCAACTGGGTCCAACGGTGGCAAGAGCTTTGGTACAACGCGGTCGGCATCCACCCGGACACCGCGATCCATTGCTTCAAGACCTCGTGCCGTTACGAGCCTCTAGTCGCCAAGCTCAAGCGACACTCCCGCACACTCGACAACATCCCCGACCTCCTCGAGATCGCCAAACGGTACGCCGAGGAAGATCCAAACCAGGAAACTGACGACGAGTCAGGAGGGCAACGCCGCACGGGCGGCAACGACAGCGGACGCCGAACCGACCTACGCTACAGCGGCACCCGCCTCACTGGCAAGCGCCGCAGCGACGGGCGAGTCGACTTCGTCGCCAAAGCTGGGCACGCACAACGCGAGCCCAAGAGCTACCGCCGCGACGGAGGGCAACGGTGCGATGGCGGCAATTACAAGAACAAGCCAAGGTTCGATCCCGCGGCCCTCCTTAACCAACCATGTGCGTTCCATAGCAGGGAAGGGAAGCCCGCAACACACACCACCGCCGACTGCCACACCCTCAGGGAAATCGAGAAGGCACGACAAGCGCGGGAGGACACAGACAACGACCCACCAAATGGCGGAAAATTCGGCAAAGTAGCCGGCTCGCTCCACACCTTCACAGGCTTCAACACGAAGCGCGAAAAGAAGGTCATCGCCCGCGCCGTCGCCGTCCATACGGTGGCCCAAACAGACGTCCCCGCCTCGAACTGGTCGGAACATCCCATCACCGAGCCGCAAGACCACTCGCCACGCATCGAGTACCGGGACGAGTCGCCTTGGTGGTCAAGCCAGGTTGGCGACATCGCTCCCTAAGACACCGATGGACGGCAGGCTCCATCAACATCCTCTACCTCGACACCTTCAGCGGTTGCGGCTCCGCAATCGATGATCGAGACCCACACCACGTCCACGGCATCGCCCCGGTGGAAGGCGTACCCGATCGGCAAAGTCACGCTGCCGTCACTTTCGGTACTCGGCAAACTTCCACCGGCGGATCGTCTTCGAGCTGGTGCCCTTCGACAGCCCTTACCATCTGCGTCTGGGCGCCAGCGTCGCTAAATTCATGGCGCGCCCACCACGCTGCATAACGCGATGAAGCTCCCCGCGGCGCGTCATCACCATCAACGGCGACCCGACATGGCCGCCGAGGCCAAAGGAGCCGAACTCGCCGACGCCGTCATCGCGGCGAGACTAATCACGCCGACGAGCTCGCCAATCACGCAAGCGGGTCAACAATGACGACCCCACAATACTCAAGAAGCCCAACTCAGGGCGCAAACACCTCAACCTTTGAGGCCACGACGCACACGCGACTGGCCGAGCTGGTCCCGGCGACTCGGCCAGACGGTGACGATCGGACAGGCATGAGCCCAGCATAGGAAGGCGCTCATCGAGTTCCTCCATGAGAACAGGGACATCTTCGCATGGAAACCCTCCGACATGCCCGGTGTCCCTAGGGAGCTCCGAGCACAAATTAAACGCCGACCCCAAAGTGCGACACGTCAAGCGCCACGCCCTTCAATGAAGAACGTCGTCGAGCAATCGCCGAGGAAGTGCAGTTACCGCTGCCGGCTTCATCCGCCAATCAAGTACTCAAGTGGTGGCAAACCCAGTCCTGGTCGAGAAGAAAAGCGGACACGGAGAATGTGTATCGACTACACAAACCTCAGCCGCCCAAAGGAGGTTCGTCCTCCCGCGATCGATCAGCTAATCGATTCAACCGCGGGTTCGGAGTCGCTATGTTTCCTCGACGCCTACTCCGGGTACAACCAGATCAAAATGGCTGTCGAAGACGAGGAGAAGACGGCGTTCATCACGCCATTCGGAGCCTTCTGCTACACCGCCATGACCTTCGGCCTCAAGAACGCCGGGCAACCTACCAACGGTGCATGCAAGAATGCCTCGCGAGCCAAATTGGCCGCAACATCCACGTCTACATCGACGACGTGGTCGTGAAATCCGCTCGCCAAGGCGACCTACTCCGACTGGCGGAAACCTTCGCCAATGCGAAGGTACAAGATAAAGCTCAACCCAGTAAGTGCACCTTCGTGTACCGGCCGGACAACTACCGGGTACGTCGTCTCCAAACGAGGGATCGAGAACCCAACAAAGATCGACACGATCGCCCGCGGCAAACCCGAGTGCTGCGTGGCGCCCGTAAGCTGGCGGGCGAGTAGTGGCTCTCCGCTTCATCCTCCGGGCGAAAAGGCGATGCCCTATACCGCTGATGCAAGAACCCCACCTTCCAGGGGACAAGGAGGCGGACCACGCGCCCGCGACCTCAAAAGTGCTACCCGCACCATTACTCGCCTCCCACCGACAAAGAACCTATGCTGGTTTACGCGGCATCCGAGCGTCGTCGGTCTTGTGATGGTCGCCGAACGACCAGAGAGGAAGGAAAGGAGCGCCGGTTCAGCGTCCGTGTACTACATCAGCGAGGTCCTCACCGAGTCGCGCCGCCGTACCCACAGTACCAAAAGCTAGTATACGCGGTCTTCAGGCTCGGCGCGCAGACTACTTCAGGAGCACCCGGTCACGGTCGTCTCTCGGCGCCATCTGCAAGACATCATCCGCGAATCAGCGAGGCCGGGACGGGTCGCCAAGGGCCGTCGAGATTGGCGTCCACAACATTAAATACGAGCCACGAAGGCGATTAAGTCGCGAATCGCGCACTTCATCGCCGACCGGGAGGAGGCCCAAGAGAAGCTGCCGTACCTCCACATCGAGCACGCACTTCGACGGCTCCAAGAACGCGGACGGTGTCTGGAGCGGGATAGTGCCGACTTCACCAAAGGGCGACAAGCTCCGCTACATCCTCCGCCGAATTCACGCCTGCACCAACAACATGGCTGAATACGAGGCCCTACTCCACGGCATGGGAGCCGCCAAGGAGATGAACGTCAATCGCCTTGATGCTACGGAGATTCCGACCTCGTCGCGGGCAAGTCGCCGCACTGCGACGCCATCTCCCTACCATGGCGGCATCGCCAAGAGGTGGACAAGTTGGCGGCCACTTCACGCTACTCTGTCGAGTGGATCGACAGCGAAAACGAGGAGGCCGACGCCTTCTCGCATCGGGTCGGCTCGACTCGCACCACCGCCGGCGTATTCCTCGACACGGTCTCCAAACCATCAGTCTCTCCCCGAGAGATCGACATCGAGTCCCACTCCAACGAGGCAGCCTTGGTCGCACTCATCGCCGAGCCGCATAACCGGACCAAGCCCTACATCGCCTACCGAAGCGGCACCTGCCAGCAGACGAGGCAGCTCGAATGATCGCCGCCGATGCAAGTATTACACCATCATCGACGGCGAGCTACACAAGCGCAGCGTCACCGGCGTGTTCCAACGTTGCGTCCAACCGGCTGAAGGACGCAAAATCCTCCACGACATTCACTCAGGTGACTGCGGCCATCACGCCGCCGCTCGCTCCCTGGTCGCCAAGTCTATGCGACACGGCTTCTCTGGCCACCGCTGCGCCTGCCGACATCGTCCAGCGATGCGCCGGGTGCAATCGCCAATCAAGCGCGTGCATCGAGCTCGGCTCAAAACGATCCCCATCACTTGGCCATTCGCCGTATGGGGCATGGACATGGTGGGCCCCTTCAAGAAAGCCCCCTCCGGCTACACCCACTTGCTAGTCGCCGTCGACAAATTCACCAAGTGGGTGGAGGCCAAGCCAGTCCGGAAATGCGACGGGAAGACCGCTACTAAATTCCTACGCGAGCTCATATATCGCTACGGGTTCCCAAATAGTATCATCACGGACAACGGCACAAACTTTGCCAAGGGAGCAATGGCCGAATTCTGCGAAGAGCACCACATCCGGCTCGATCTCGCGTCGCCACCCGAATCCAACGGCCAGGAACGAGCCAACCAAAGCATCCTCCACGACACAAGCCGCGACTCAAGTACCACTCGCCGCTGGGTGCTGGGTCGAAGAGTTGCCCTCCGTTATCCGGGAATCCGCACCTCGGTTAACAGATCGACGAGATTCACCCCTTCTTCATGGTCTACTACCGGCAGTCATGCCCACCGACCTCGAACACGACTGCGCTGGTCGTCCATTATCTGGAGGCATAAGCAGCTGGCCCGCCAAGATTGGCTCGACCAGCTCGACGAAGCACGCGACCTCGCTCGGTCACGCACCGCCATCTACCAACAAGGACTCGCCGCTACCACAGACGGGTGAAAACCCGCACCTTCCAGAAGGCGACACGGTGTTACGCCTCATCCAGGACAAGAAGGGCATGCACAAGCTCTCCCGCCGTGGGAGGCCGTTCGCTATCGGTAGCGTGCTCGGCAACGACGCCTACTACCTCATCGGCGTCCGCGGGGCGGCGATCGACGTCAGCGACCATGGAATGTAAACCTCCTCCGGAAGTTCTACTCCTAGAACCCCACATGTACTCTCCGATCGCTATGAAATAAAAGCGTTACCGCAAATTGCGCCTACTCTCCATGACTTGTGCCACTGCTTTTCGTAATAACAACGTGACGCTAAAATGCAGTCAACCTTTGGTACAGCGATCGACGCGGCTAAGTAGTGCGGTGTAAGAGCGAATCACTTCAGGTCTTGCATCGTCCTAAAACGCCAACCGGAGCCCCATCGGAGTCGCCTAGCTCGGGCTACGAGCCAAGACAACGCCCTCGCTCTCAGCGACCTTGGTCCTCCGCATCCTCGGCTTAGCGACTCGAGCGGCTAAGTACCACGCTCGGGGACCGAATACCGGTTCGTCGCGATCGGTCGAAAAGCGCCAAGTAAGAGCATGCCGGGACTCGCCACGCTCCGACCCCACGGGCCAGGCGGAGTGACGCGCTCACGACAACGCTAAGTCCTCAACCACCCTCGAGTCGCGCCTAGAACTACCAAGTACCACGCCGGGGACTCGGCCACCCGACCCGTCCGCGTCTGGGAAAGCGGTAAAGTCTGAGCACTCAAGGGAGTCGCCTTGCGGCTGGCTCTCTCCGAGCTTCAAGTAGTCGACCAAATCAACACATGATAACAACACACACCATATACGAGGTAAACCCCACAAAAGGCGGACGCTCGGGGACTCGTTCAAAATCAATCAAATCACACAAGCGAATAGCAAAATGGATCGACGTCCAATTCAATCGCATCGCATTGTCTTATGTTACAAAATATGCCGCATGGCGTAACTGCTGCTAACACTTCAAAGGCAAACTACCCTACTGCGGGCTTGGATGATGACTCGCCAAGCATCACGACGATTACGGATGAGCGGTGTACGGGTTTGATGGATACGTCGTCGATTCACCGCCATCGTCGCGAAAAGGCTGCTCGACCTTGAAGTCATGATGCAGCGGCTCGGGTCGATTCGCGACGACCGTCTCTCGATAGGGAAGGAGATCGCCCATCGCCCGGACGCTCGAGTACTTGGCAAGACGCTCCGCAACTTGAGAACCTCGGACAGATCCACGCGCCCGATCGGCGATGGATACCCACTCGTCACATCGTCAACGTCGAAATCTTAGGGGAAGTGGGAGAGTCCGAGACTCAGTGCTGTCGACGCTCCACGCCGAAACGCCGACCGCGTCATGAACTCGACGACCGCGGGCGCCTTCTCCAAATATTCCCACACCTCAACAAGGTCGCTGGGAATAACCTCTGTGGGCGATATTTCTTGAAGGTAGGCGCGGATGCACGTCGCCGACAGCGTCGCCGAGTCGACGAGCATGCTTACGCACTGCCTCGCGTCAAGCGAGCTCGCTTCTTCTTGGCTACCAATAACGCGACCTGCGAGAAGGAGACAATGATGAGTACGACGGACACCGCAAAAACTACAACTAACAGAAAGGGAAGATGCACTCACCAAGCAGCGGCGGGCGAGTCCGTGATGAAGCATCAAGCGGCGTGTGGTCGCCGAAGCCCAGCAATAAGGACTTCCGACACCTTGCGGTCCTCCTCCGGCCGCAATGGCGGCCTTAGCTCGCCGTCCGCCGAGCTTGCTTCTTCTCGCCTCGCGATTCGGCGCTCGGTCGGCGACCATTGCTCAGCACCAGAGCAGATCGCGCCGCCACCAACTCACCAGCAGGGACAAGCTCCTGGCGAGCTTCCTCTGCCTTCGCAGCAACAGCCTGAAGCTCTTTGTTCGCCTCTTGGATGGTGGCCAGCTCCTTCTCAGCACGCTGTTTCGCGGCCAATCGGTCCGCCGACTCAAGTTGCAGACCCTGCATATCATCAAAAAGTCGTAAAGCGAACTTCCTAAGTGCCCACCCGCTAAACTTAGCGCGTGCGCACTCGGGGACTGGCGATCAAGAAATTCCTAAGTGCCCACCCGCTAAATTTAGCGCGTGCGCACTCGGGGACTGGCGATCAAGAAAATTCCTAAGTGCCCACCCGCTAAAATTTAGCGCGTGCGCACTCGGGGACTGGATGCGAAAGTAAAGGCGAAATTATAAGAATCAAGCCGCAGCACCGACTGATCCTCGGGACCGGAGGTACGGATGGCTGCACCAAGCATGCCATGGGTTGTATTGCGTCCACGGACGCAAGCAATGGCGTGTGCCGCGACGCTGGTCGACTTCAGCATCGGCGGTCCCTGGAGCGAGGCTCGGGGGCGCAGCCCCGCTCGCCGTGGCCGCCTTGGTCACGAAGCGGGGGAAGGTAGCGATCGAGGCACCCGCTCCAAAGGAAGTCGCTTCCTCCGGTCTAGGCAAGGAAACGCCCTCCTTCGTAGACGCGGTTGCTTCCACCGCGGGTCCGGCCGGCGCGACCGCCGTGTCGTCAGAGACAGTGACGATGTCGTCGCCCTTGGCCTTCTTGCTGCCTTCCGCTGAGGCGACGACCTCGTCCGCTTTCCTCTTACGGGAAGGGTCCTCCTCGCTAGCGGCGGAGGGTACCTGAGCCACGGTCGGGTGGCCCATCTTTTTCACTCCGGTCCTGCATATCAATCGAATCAATAAAGACAATCGAAATAGTTATGACAGGTAGGGAAGGGTGAACGCACTCACTTGGCGACTGGGATGAAACGTAGCCTGTCGAAGGCGGCCGGTTTTCGATTCGGGGCCCGATTGGCGGCCGAGCCCAGTTCGGGCGTCGCGTGCCCAAGACACGGACGGCTTCTTCGTCGTTGAGGCCGCGGCTGGCGCCTCTGGGACACCCTTGGCGGGGGCTTCCTCGCGAATTGGAGCCGCTGCGGCCGGAGACTCCTTGCGGGGCGAGGCCGCCACACTCGGAACCTCCCTGCGAGGCGAAGTCGCCGCAGCCGGAGCCTTCCTAGCCGAGACCGGGCGCGAATGGCGGAGGCATCGAGGCCAGCGGCACTTCCACGGTCGGCGTGTTCAGCGGTTGTCGCTGGGGCGCCGTCACCCGGCTGGGAGCATCGAGCTGCTCGTCGAGTGCGGCGAGGCCATCCTTGACGGCTTCGTTTTCCTCTTCGGGGGGGCCCTCGCTTCCTTTTCCTTCTTCTTCTTCTTCGAAGGAGTGGCCTGGCGGCGCGAGGTGGTTTCTGGGAGCTCGTCGTCGTCCTCATGACGCTCGAGGCTTCGCCGCTTCGATTTGTGGCGTTGCGCGGGTTTTCGGACCAGCGGGCGATTTCCTCTTCGGACTCGACCTCGTCGTCATTGCCCTCGCGGGTGGCGATTCGCCTCGTCTGGGCGGATGGGCCCGGGCTCTCATCATCTGAAGGTGGGAGCCACCCTTCCACCACTTGGAATAGCTGCAATGAATACAAACAGAATCAGAATTACCGCGACTGCACACACTGCGACTGCGAACAAGGTAAAGAAATTACCGTTGGAGCCGGACGCTTCGCGGTGTAGGGCGCGACCCGGCACTGCATCCGGTACACCGCTGGGTGATCTTCTTCAGCTGGAGATAATCCTCCAGCTTCCACTCGTCGAGGCAGGCCTTCGTCGAGTCTCCCCGGCCCGTGTACTGATACATGTAGTGGTCGCGTTGGGCGAGTGGAACGAGCCGTCGCCCAAGCCAGCAATTGTACAAGTTTATCGTCTGAAGGCCTTTCTTTTTCAGACCACGGATGGCCTGGAGCATCTCGTCAACGACCATCCGCTGGTCGTCGGGGATCTTGCCGACTTGGAGATGGCGTGGCTCGGAACGATTGGCCGAGTACCGCGGGATCGCCACCTCGTCCTCTGGGGTCGCCTCGGTCACGTAGAACCATGACTTCTTCCAGTCGCTCGCTGCCTTGGCGGGTAGCATCAGATCGAAGAAAGACGCCTTGGACTTGAGCTGGAACGTCAAGCCGCCCGCGGCTAGCATTGGGCCGCCTGCCTCCTCGCGGCTGATCCGTCCATGGAACAGATCCTGCCACAAGGGAAAGTAGGGCCGGCAGCCCAAGTAGCACTCGCAGAACGCCACGAAGATGGCGAGCTGCTCAATGCTGTGGGGACCCAGATCTGAAGGCTGGATCCCGTAGTAGGCGCAGAAACGCCGGAAGAACAAAGACGTGGGAAACCCTAGCCCCCGCTCGAGATGACTGGTGAAACAGACGAATTCCCTCTCTCACGGTTTTGGGGTCGTTTCTCATTGCGGGATACGCCAACTGACCCGGCAGGATTCCAGCCTCCTCGGAGCATGCCCTTGTGGCCTGGCCCTGCCCCATGGTTGGATGGGAAAGGGCCATGGCGTGGTTGATCGGAGATTCGGATTTGGTGGGGATGGCGGGCGAGGAAAGGAAGAAAAATGAAGAAGAAGAAGTGTGGTGTGGTGTTGGCTCTGGCCTACCATTCCTCTTATATGGCGGGGAGTTACCCGCCGTCTCGGGGGCGTCTACGGCGATGATTCGCAAAAGTTATCGTTGGATCGAAGCGGCTAGTTTGACCACACCGACGGTCCAACTCCGGTCATTCGGCTCGCTAGGTAAATCACCACGACCGCGTTCGACTCGACTTCGCCTAAGCGTGACTTGGTTCACCGGATTTTCTTCTTCATACAGAGCCCGACGATTCGATCGATGCCTACTCAAGGCCGTATACTCCGATCGCCGCAGACACTTACGCCCAATCGGCGACGGCCTCGGGACTCTTGATGGGGATACGCATCTTGGGGGTATACTCGGTGGGACGTTTCGATCGCCCTGTGGCGAGTGGGCCTGCAGAACGGCGAGTGGATTGAAGCCCAGCAAGGTACCGAGCGACTGGAAGCTGAAGGCCCAGGCGAGTAGATAGGCCCAGTCGGATTGGGTTAAACGACTACTGAAGCTGTAACCGAATCGGTTGGGATATGTAAACCCTAGGGGAGGTGAGCCTATATAAACCTCCCTATGGGGGGGAGATACGTTCCCTCATACACCTAAGCGACTCGGCCCTAGCCGAAGTTCGCCCATTGTAACACCTCCTTAATACAATCTAGCGTGAGTAGGTCTTTACCCTCCGAGGCCGAACCAGGTAAATCCTGTGTCTTTGCCCTCATCTCGCACCGCAGATGGCTGGACGCCCTTGCCCCTCGTTCTACTACTCGCTGCCGATTGCAGCGTCTGCCGTGACCATTCCCACGACACCAATACAATTCAAATGTATTGACCCTTGTGGCTGTGACTTGTAATGTTGCAGGTTGATTGATTTTAGTGAAGATTTATTGATTAGGATTACAAAGTCTACAACCAACATCTGCCTGTGGCACTTAGAAGATGAAGGACCCATACTTATAGTTATTCCGCTGCAATGTAATATAATAGCCAAATGAGCTATGTTTGATGTAATAAAATTATGTTATTCCTGGTTATAAAGTTATGTTATGACCTTTGTTTCTTGATATTACATCTTAACTGTGGATGCTAGCTATTGATCCAGGGACTAGCATTGTAAAACACAGGAGGAATCTACCTTATTAGGTTGAGACCTCTACATAAGTACTATTTTCTTGATCCCATGATATGTGATACCTTGTGAACCAGTCACATGCTTGCAAGCTAATTGGATGTCATTCCACCTAGAGGGCCCAGAGCATATCTATCTGTCATATGGATGGACAAATCCCAATCTTGATCCATGTGCCTCAACACATACTTTTCGAACACTCAATGCCACCTTTATAGACACCCAGTTACGGTATGGTGTTTGATGTCATCAAAGCATCCTTCCGGTGATGGTGATTAGAATGATCTCATGGTCGAAGGAATTAGGTTACTATGTATCAGAAAGCTTATAGCAAATGAACTATTGAAATGACTTGATCTTTATGCTACGCTTATCTATAGGAGTATGTCCATCATACCATTCTCCTAATGATATGATCTTGTTGTTAATAACATCTCAATGTTCATGATAGGGAAACCACAATCATCTATTAACCAACAAGCTAGTATTATGAAGCGGCTTTACTAGGGACTCTAATTTAGTTTACAAATCACACAAGTATTAATGTTTCCTGGTTAATACTGTTATAGCATGAATGTAAACATTTATCATAAACACAAAGATATAATAAGAACTACATTTATTATTGCCTCTAGGGCATATCTCCAACAGTCTCCCACTTGCACTAGAGTCAACTAATCTAGATTACATGGTAATATACCGAACACCCATGGCGGTTTGGTGTTGGTCATGTTTTGCCCTCGGGAGAGGTTTAGTCAACGGACCCGCCACATTCAGATCTGTGTGTACTTTGAAAATCTTTATGTCACCATCTTGGACATGTTCTCGAATAGCGTGAAAACGTAGCTTGATGTGCTTCGGCTTCTTGTGTGACCTTGGTTCTTGCGCATTGGCTAAGGCTCCCATGTTATCACAGTAGATAGACATTGGGTCCAGCGCACTTGGAACCACACCGAGATCTGTAATGAACTCCTTCATCCATATCGCTTCGTGTGAAGCCTCCGAAGCAGCTATGTATTCCGATTCAGTTGAAGATCTCGCCACAACGCTTTGCTTTGCACTGCTCCAGCTAACTGTTGCACCATTCAAAGTAAATACGTATCCAGATTGAGATTTAGAATCGTCTGGATCAGCGTTCCAACTAGCATCGGTGTAACCATTAACAACGAGCTGTTCCTCACCTCCATAAGAAAGAACCATATCCTTAGTTCTTCTCAAGTACTTAAGGATGTTTTTGACCGCTGTCCAATGATCCACTCCTGGATCACTTTGATATCTGCTAGTTAAACTAACAGCATATGCAATGTCGGGTCTAGTACATAGCATGGCATACATTAGAGATCCTATGGCTGAGGCATAGGGAGTCTTACTCATCCTTTCTCTATCTTTTGGCGTTGCATTACTTTGAGTTTTACTCAAGGTCGTATTGGGCAACATGGGCAAGAACCCTTTCTTGCTATCTTCCATTCCAAACCTCTTTAGAACTTTGTACAAATATGTACTTTGTGACAATGATATTAGACGTCTCGATCTATCTCTATAAATCTTTATGCCTAATATGTAAGCTGCTTCGCCAAGATCTTTCATTGAAAATCTATTATTCAAATAATCCTTGACACTATTAAGAAGGTCTACATCATTCCCAATCAACAATATGTCATCTACATATAGTATTAAGAATTCTACAGAGCTCCCACTCACTTTCTTGTAAATACAAGCTTCTCCATAAGTTTGTATAAAACCAAAGCTTTTGATTACCTTATCAAAACGTTGATTCCAACTCCGGGATGCTTGCTTCAATCCATATATGGACTGTTGAAGTTTTGCATACCTTGTTAGCATCTTTAGGATCGACAAAACCTTTGGGTTGCATCATATACAACTCTTAATCAATGTCTCCATTGAGGAACGCCATTTTGACATCCATCTGCCATATCTCATAATCATAATATGCAGCGATTGCTAACATAATACTCACAGACTTTAGCTTCGCTACTGGTGAGAAAGTCTCATCGTAGTCAACTCCTTGAATTTGTCGAAACCCTTTTGCGACAAGTCGAGCTTTATAGACAGTAACATTACCATCAACATCTGTTTCTTCTTGAAAATCCATTTGTTCTCGACAGCCTTCCGGCCATCCGGTAAGTCCACCAAAGTCCACACTTGGTTTTCGTACATGGATCCAATCTCGGATTTCATGGCTTCTTGCCATTTATTGGAATCTAGGCTCATCATCGCTTCCTCATATATCGCAGAGTCATCGGTGTTGTCCACCAACATGACACTCATAACGAGATCATACCATTCAGGAGTGGTACGAGTTCTCGTTGACCTGCGAGGCTCTGTAGCAACTTCAACCGAAGTTTCATGATCATCATCATTAGCTTCCTCTCTTATTGGTGTAGGCGCCACATGAACTACTTCCGGTGCTGCGCTACTCGCAAGTTCGAGAGAAGGTTCAACAACCTCGTCGAGTTCTACTTTCCTTCCAGTCACTTCTTTCGAGAGAAATTCCTTCTCTAGAAAGGATCCATACTTAGCAACGAAAATTTTGCCCTCGGATCGATGATAGAAGGTATACCCAATAGTTTCCTTCGGGTATCCTATGAAGACGCATTTTTCCGCTTTGGGTTCAAGCTTGTCCGGCTGTAACTTCTTTACATAGGCTTCGCAACCCCAAACTTTAAGGAACGACAATTTAGGTTTCTTCCCAAACCATAATTCATACGGTGTCGTTTCAACGGATTTAGATGGTGCCCTATTTAAAGTGAATGTGGCTGTTTCTAATGCATAACCCCAAAATGATAGCGGTAAATCTGTAAGTGACATCATAGAACGAACCATATCTAAGAGAGTTCGATTACGACGTTCGGACACACATTACGCAGTGGTGTTCCCGACGGTGTCAATTGTGAAAGTATTCCACATTTCTTCAATTGTTCGCCAAACTCGTAACTTAGATATTCACCTCCACGATCAGATCTTAGAAATTTAATCTTCTTGTTACGTTGATTCTCTACCTCACTTTGAAATTCCTTAAACTTCTCGAAAGTTTCGGACTTATGTTTCACGAAATAGATATACCCATATCTACTCAAGTCATCCGTGAAGGTAAGAACATAACAATAACCACCGTGTGATGCTACACTCATTGGTCCACACACATCGGTATGTATGATTTCCAATAAGTCCGTAGCTCGCTCCATCATACCAGAAAATGGAGTCTTAGTCATTTTACCCATCAGACATGCTTCGCATATTTCAAGTGATTCGAAATCAAGTGATTCAAGAAGTCCATCAGAATGGAGTTTCTTCATATGCTTCACTCCGATATGACCAAGACGACAGTGCCACATATAGGTCGAGTTATCGCTCAATTTCAAATGTTTAGCCTCAATATTATTTATGTGTGTATTACTACAATCGAGATTCAATAAGAATAGACCATCTATCAAAGGTGCATGTGCATAAAACATATTACTCATATAAATCGAACAACCATTATTCTCGGACTTAAACAAGTAACCGTCTCGCAATAAACATGATCCCGATATAATTTTCATGCTCAACACAAGCACCAAATAACAATTATTTAAGTATAAAACTAATCCCGATGGTAGATGAAGAGGTAGCGTGCCGACCGCGATCACATCAAACTTTGATCCATTTCCAACGCGCATTGTCACCTCGTTCTTCGCTAGCTTCCGTTTATTTTGCAGCACCTGTTTCGAGTTACAAATGTGAGCAACCGAACTAGTATCAAATACCTAGGCACTACTACGAGTACTAGTGAGATACACATCAATAACATGTATATCGGATATACCTTTCTTCTTGATGTTTCCGTTATTCAAATACGCCAAGTACTTAGGGCAATTCCGCTTCTAGTGACCCTCTCCCTTATAGTAAAAGCACTCAGTGTCAGGCTTAGGCCCAGCCTTGGTCTTCTTCGCCGGCATGGTAACTTTCTTACCACCCTTCTTGAAGTTTCCCTTTTTCTTAGAGTTGCCTTGCTTCTTGAATTTGGTGGTCTTATTGACCAACAACACTTGGTGCTCTTTATTGATCTCCACTTCCGCAGACTTTAACATGGAGAAGAGTTCGGGCAACGATTTGTCCATGTTTTGCATATTGTAGTTCATCACAAAGTTCTTGTAACTTGGTGGTAGTGATTGGAGGACATGGTGAATCCCCAAATCATTAGGAATCACTATACCTAAGCTTTGAAGCTTGCTTGCGTGCCCAGACATCTTAAGCACATGCTCACTAATGGAGCTGCCCTCTTCCATCTTGCAGTTAAAGAACTTTTTAGAAGCCTCATAACTCCCAACTGTCGCATGAGCCTCAAATATCATTTTGAGTTCACGGATAATATCATGTGGGTCATGGTTCTGAAACCTTTTCTGAAGCTTCGATTGCAAACCATACAAGATAGCACACTGAACTGTGGAGTACTGATTCTTTTGAGCGAGAAAAACATTCTTTACCTCATTGGTAGCATCAGCTACAGGTGGGTCACCCAGCGGTGCATCTAGCACATAGGTCAAATTACAAGCATTGAGGACAATCCTCAAGTTGCGGAACCAATCCGCGAAGTTGCTTCCATTGTTTTTCAACTTTTATTTCTCTAGGAACGCATTAAAATTGATGGTAGGGGCCGCCATCGATCTACAACATATTTGCAATAGTTTAGACTAAGTTTATGACAAATTGAGTTCTAATTAATAGTTAAATTAATTTAGGTGAACTCCCACTCAAAACAATATCCCTCACATTGTTTTAGTGATCACACGAACCAAATCCACCACATCAAAACCGATCATCATGAGAGTTGATGTAGCTTCAATGGCGAACAATCAACATGTTCATCATATCTACTATATGACTCATGCTTTACCTTTCGGTGATCCGTGTTCTGAGACCATGTCTGTACATGCTAGGCTCGTCAAGATCAAACCTTAGCTTCCGCATGAGCAAATCTGGCTTGCTCCCGTTCTATACACTCGCAGAATCTAACACACCCGATCATCACGTGGTGCTTCGAAACAACAGGCTTTAGCAACGGTGCTTACTAAGGATGAACACTTAAAAACTTGAAATTTTGTGAGAGAGATCATCTTATAATGCTACCGTCGGAAACTAAGCAATACAAGATGCATAAAAGGATTAACATCACATGCGATTCAAAATATGTGATATGATATGGCCTTTCTTCTTGTGCTTCCGATCTCCATCTTCAAGCACGAACATGATCTCCATCATCACTGGTATAGCGTCAAGGTCAATGGTGTCGTTTCATGGTTGTCGCCCACCAGCTTTAACTATTACAACTACTTTCAATAGACACGCGGGTCTTAACAGAATTTAAAGACAACCATATGGCTCCTTCCGGTTGCCAACTTACAATAAGGAACATTGCATGCATCAAATATAATCACAATCATGGCCATATCACATCACTGTACACCCCTGCAAAATAAAGTTAGACGCCTCTTGTCACATCCCAAGATTTTCCAAATCTTGTAATGTGAAAAATAAATAAACAAAATAAATTATTGTTGAAAATCAGGGCGAAAAGAAACTTTTGTTTCTAAATGGAAACTTAAAATCCCATCTTGAACAAACTTTAATTAAAGTTTGAATTCAACAAAATCCAAATCAGGAGAAATGCATTCCTCTTAAATGTATCTTGAAATTTAAACACTTGGGAAATAAATCCAAACCCTAAAACCCTAATGGAATAAAAATCATTTCCAAGTTATCTCCAAGCCTATGGATTTGATCCATATAAAATCTTGTCAACAAACATATACAAATGATCAAGAAATACAAATAGAAATATTATAAAATCATATAAATTGGTTTCACTTAAATTGAAACCATAAATAAAAACTTATGAATTTAATAAGATAAGGAATTGAATTCCCAAAGCTAATAAATCCCTTATCTAAAATTCATACCAAATGGTGAGCAAATAGTCCTAAAGACATTTAAAAAGATAAATAAATATTAAACAAGATTTTACAAATTGGAATCACCAAGTTTGGATCGCTAAATAAAAAGATAAGGATTTTATAAGGTGAAGAAAGAAATATTTAATAAAGAATATTTAAAGACCAAATCAAATCTTGGCCTAACCCATAAATAAGTGGAATAAGTTATAATCAAAATCCAAATAAAAATATTGGTTAAAGAATTGCCAAAATAAAATAAAATGGCTTAGACCAAATCCTATTGGAATAAAGACAAACCCAAATTTTAAATGATTAATAAATCTTATTAAAAACTTTTCCAAATAATTCAAGATGAATTGTTTGACACCCTTTTAAGTAAACAAAACTTACTGAAAGGTTTTGGAAGAATTTATAAGTCAAATGGAAATTAAAAACATTATTAAATCCTATTTTGATTTAAAACAAGGGCCCTTTTTATTAATTAAAAAGACCCCAAAAAGAATAAAATAAATTCCCAAATTTGACATCAGAATGTGCTACTAATCAATATTTAAATCTACACAAATTTTGGCAAAGGTTTGAATTCAAATAAGTGTTTGAATTGTTTAATCAAAATCAAAACAGAATAAAGGAAAAGGAAAAAGAAAAACAGAAATAGTACAAAAAAAATGAATCTAGCCAGCCCAACTAAGCCCACTTGGCCCAGTCCAACCCAGTTCCTCTCCTCCCCGCAGAAAAACGATTCGAACCAACGAACTCACCCGCAGCGTCGCTGACAGATGGACCCCGTTCCCTCTCTTTCCCTCTCACTGCCAGACGACCCCACCGCCAGCTCCTTTCTTCCTCACCCTCCCGCTGACTTCGCCGGCCGTTGCTGCCAAATCAATGCCGTCTTAATACGCAGTAACGCAGCGATTAATCGGCCCCTCGATCACGCGTACTAAAGCGCCTGCCCCTCCTCTCTATTTCCCCTCCCTCGCACGCACCAGCTCGCCACCGGGCTGCGCTAATTTCACCAGAGACCACACTCTGCTCCGACGAGCTCGCAAGCAAATTCCGGCCAGCCTCCTCCATCCCTCGCCCCCTGGAGCACACGAGCACCTTCCCCAGACTCTGGCGCACCTCCCTGCACCCTCAGCTCACTCGCGCGAGCCCAGTGTCGTCGACTCCGTCTTCGTCTTGAACGACGCCACCGTCTGCTCCAACTCCGACGAGCTCCACAGGTAGCCTCTGACCGCACCGCCCTCTCTCTTTGATGCTCCCATGCACCCTACTACCCCACGCTTCTAATAGTATCATCTGCCCCCTCTTCCGTGCTCTACAGCAACGACCCCGACGACGACAGCACATGCCCGTCGCCAGACACCACTCCGGCGAGGAATCCCCGTAGCTCCAGCGCGCCCCTCGACAAACGGAAAGCACCGCGAGCACCCCCACGCCACGGCGAACTCGGTGAGAACCTCCCTTCACTCCCTCACTTCCTAGACTCGCCGAACCACCGCCACCAGACACGCCGCCGCCAGTCGCCGCCGCCAGCGCCGCTGAGCAATGGTCAAAGCAGTTAGGACCGTAGGATTTGGATCTGACGATTAGGATAGAACGTGAGCGAAAGGGTACGCGCGTTTCTGAGCCGTGTGATCCCACTTAAATCCAACGGCTGCCATCGCTCGATCCAACCGAAGCGGTATGGGCGAATAGGAATAAGACACGTGTCTCTGATTGTTTTGTTTAAAACAGATTTGATCTATTAGTTGCTCAATTTTGTAAAATCTATAACTTTCAAACCAGACGTCCAAATTTTGCAAAATTTATATCAATGGATTCAGAAAAACAAGCCCTAGACAACCATGCCATTTGTTTAGTAAAAAGCTTCTGTTAAATTATTTGTTTTTGCAGAAACTTGTGTATGCATGTTTAGGATATAAAATTTAATCCAAAATTTTTTTGAGGATAAAATCTTTGGCAAATGGTGTGTTATGAACCTACTGACCATAGTAAACAAATTGTGGTTTCAAAAATGTATTTGGTAAAGCAAAAGAATAAATCTTTGATTTAAACCATTTCTAGTCAAATGAAAATATGGTTTAATTATTAAAAATGGTTTTGGAAGAAAACCTTTGAGAAATGTTTTTGGAAATAAACTCTCTGACCCTAAACAAAGGTTATATGGTTTGAAAACATATTTTGTGAAACCTATAGAACTTTGCCTTATTAAAAGCATTTCTACACCACATAAAATAATGACTTGATCTAAAAAATGGTTTAAGAAGTAAAATATTATACAAATGATTTTGCCACTTTATAAAATGACCATTAGGTGTTTTCAAATGTTTATGACCCATTAGAAACCACTTATCCAAATAAAACAATCTTTAGCATGCTTGCATGCATTGTTTTGTTACTATGATTTCATGTGATGAATTGCTTGAATGGTAGATTGAAATATTGTTTGCTTGATTGAATTGTAGTGATTGAAGTGAGTGAACATTGAAAAGATCAAGGAGTGAACTTATACTCTCTACCAAAAAGGCAAGTGATGCTTCATACTTTTGTCCCATTATTTTCACTATGCATTAGTGATATTTCTAAGTAGGACTTGCATGGAATTTTGCTAAGTATAAACTATGCTATGGGAAAACCTAGTAGATGAAACCTTAGTAGAAATTTCCTAAGTTAAGATTCCTACTACTATCATGCTTAGCTTAGCTAGTAGAAAACAAGGTGGAATATATATTCGTGCTATGGAAAAATTTCTAAGTCTGAGGACTTGTGTTTTTTTTAATAAAAAAACTAAGTGAATGAATCACCTGGGTGGAATGGAAGGAATGGTTTGTGTTGAGTGGTTACACAAGGCCAGGGGACTGGTGAACCTTGTGTATCTCACTTGTGGATGGCCACCCAGGAACAAAGAGATTTGAGATGTCAAATGTTGAGAAGCTTCAAGTGCAGCCACTTGGCATTATGGGCTCTGCCTGGATCATATAGGTTGCAAGAACTTAGCCAAATGGACAGTTGGTGGTAGGGGTTTGATAGGTTGGAACGCGTCCATTCTGGTCTAAGGGAAGGCTTCTGAAAGATCTTGTCTTGGTGAAACCAAGTCTTGTGGGGAAAGTGCACCACCTCTGCAGAGTGTAAAATCTAAGTACTTAGCCATGTCCCTGGAAAAGGACAATTTGAGCATCAAGACATGGAAGCTATCAAGAATCTCATCATCCAAATTTCTAAGTTAAAAACTTGTGGTTGAACAAGGGTTTAAGGTTCACCAATTTCTATTGGTGTTTCCTCTGGTGATTTTGTCAAAGCAAAAACTTAGTGTTTTCAAATGATAAGGAAAACCTAATTTGAGCAAAGCAAGCCTAAGCTCCACTTAGCCAAATGCATATAGATGATATACTCCACTATACTACCATAGTATCACTTGCCAATACAATTCAAATGTATTGACCCTTGTGGCTGTAACTTGTTATGTTGCGGGTTTGTTTGATATTAGTGAAGTTAAATGATTAGGATTACAAGTCTACAACCAACATGTCTTCCTGTGGCACTTTGAAGATGAAGGACCCCATGCTATTGTTATATTCTGCTGCATTGTAATGAGATATGTACGATATAATAAATTATGTTATTCCTGGTTATAAAGTTGTATTATGACCCTTGTTTCTTGATATTACATCTTAACTGCGGATGCTAGCTATTGATCCAGGGACTAGCATTGTAAACACAGGGATCTCTACCTTATTAAAGGTTGGGAACCTTAAAGATGGTACCAGAGCATTGTGTTGCCTGTAGGATTTGTAACCCTAGGATTGGACAAAACCCTTAGAAAAATAGGAGTTGTATTTGTTCCAAAACTTATTTACAAACAATCTTGTAAACTCTTTCCTCAACCATTTTGGGTTTTGATTCTACATCTCTTCTATTTCAAACTTGATGGAGAAAACCTACCCCATGGCCAAAGACTTCTCCATGTGCAAAGGATTTCATCAACTCTAATGACTTCAACATCTTCAACTCTAATGACTTCAACATTTTCACCAAGGACTTCAACCTTGGATATCACTAAGGACTACAAGTGAGACAAGGAATCTTGCTCAAGACTAGAATATTAAGGAAACACAACTTAGAAGAAACTATCATCACTTTGAAGTTTTGTGACCAAGAATTTTTCCAAGGAAACCATGATCTTGTTCAAAGAAGAATCAACCAAGAAGGATGGAAAGATCTCAAGTGAACCATATAGTTGGACCACCATATTTAGTTTAAGTCAAGCCTACCAACTTATGTGGTGTAACAAAAATATTTTTGGTTGCCTAAAGATATGCTTGAAACTTGTTGTTTGAGTGGAATGTTTGTTTGTGATTGCTTGCACATTGCTTGTGTGAATTGTGATGTGTGTGATTAGAATTATTCCCTTAGAAATATTTTGCCTATTCTAACCCCAAACCAACCCAAACAGATGACTTCTCCAAGAGACTCCAACATCAAGGATGATGACAACAACAACCAAGAGATGCACATGAGAGAACAACTACTAGCAAACCAAACCCAGTTGAGCCAAGTGACAACTCAACTTTTAGCCAACAACAATGGATTATACCTAACCATACAAAGGATTTTGAAACTTCAATCCCAATTGTTGCAAGGGATGGCTACTCAAATGATCAACATGGGAGAAAGCTCTTCCCAAGGAGTTTGTGACAACATGGATGACAAAGATGTTATTCTAGAAGGAACCCAAGCTTGCAATATTTGTGGAGACAAGGATCACACTTCCAAAGAGCATGAATATCAATGCCCCAATTGTGAAGAGAAACATCCAAATGACCAATGCCCCACATCTCAATCTACTTGTTTCCTATGTGAAGGAAATAATCATGTCCCTATCCAATGCCCCATCTATTCCATAGTTCAACAAAGGAAACAAGGTGGAGTGCAACAACAGTTTGTAAACCCTCATGAAGGAACAACTTCTACCAAGAAGGATGAAGGCAAAGTCAAAACTATGCACCATAAGGCCAAATCCAAAGTGGTCACAAAGTGTTGCTACTCTTGTGGAGAAGAAGGTCATATCTCTAGTAAATGCCCCAAGAAGAGAGAAAGATTTCCCACCTTTGTGGTGAAGTATGAAGAGCATGAATTAGAAGAACTCCTAGCTTTGGAGAGACCCAAGAAGAAGAAGAAGGACATAAGCCAGTTGCAATGTTACAATTGCAAAGAAATGGGACACTATGCCAGTGATTGCCCAGAAAAGAAGAAGAAACAAGGAAATAAACAAGAGGAATTGATACCCAAGAAGAAGAAAGATAATAGCCAAGTGATGTGTTTCAAATGCAAAGAGCTAGGCCATTATGCAGACAAGTGTCCAGAGAAGCTTCAACAAGATCCCAAGAAAGCCAAGGTGTAATCTAGTTGGAAAATTTTAAGGGTGGTAGTACCCTAGATGCTTTTGAGCCAACTTGTAACCCCTAGCCTCCCCAAATCTCGGGACGAGATTTATTTTAAGGGTGGTAGCCTGTCACATCCCAAGATTTTCCAAATCTTGTAATGTGAAAAATAAATAAACAAAATAAATTATTGTTGAAAATCAGGGCGAAAAGAAACTTTTGTTTCTAAATGGAAACTTAAAATCCCATCTTGAACAAACTTTAATTAAAGTTTGAATTCAACAAAATCCAAATCAGTAGAAATGCATTCCTCTTAAATGTATCTGGAAATTTAAACACTTGGGAAATAAATCCAAACCCTAAAACCCTAATGGAATAAAAATCATTTCCAAGTTATCTCCAAGCCTATGGATTTGATCCATATAAAATCTTGTCAACAAACATATACAAATGATCAAGAAAGACAAATAGAAATATTATAAAATTATATATATTGGTTTCACTTAAATTGGAACCATAAATAAAAACTTATGAATTTAATAAGATAAGGAATTGAATTCCCAAAGCTAATAAAGCCCTTATCTAAAATCCATACCAAATGGTGAGCAAATAGTCCTAAAGACATATAAAAATATAAACAAATATTAAACAAGATTTTACAAATTGGAATCACCAAGTTTGGATCTCTAAATAAAAAGATAAGGATTTTATAAGGTGAAGAAAGAAATATTTAATAAAGAATATTTAAAGAACAAATCAAATCTTGGCCTAACCCATAAACAAGTGGAATAAGTTATAATCCAAATCCAAATAAAAATATTGGTTAAAGAATTGCCAAAATAAAATAAAATGGCTTAGACCAAATCCTATTGGAATAAAGACAAACCCAAATTTTAAATGATTAATAAATCTTATTAAAAACTTTTCCAAATAATTCAAGATGAATTATTTGACACCCTTTTAAGTAAAAAAAACTTACTGAAAGGTTTTGGAAGAATTTAGAAGTCAAATGGAAATTAAAAACATTATTAAATCCTATTTTGATTTAAAACAAGGGCCCTTTTTATTAATTAAAAAGACCCCAAAAAGAATAAAATAAATTCCCAAATTTGACATCAGAATGTGCTACTAATCAATATTTAAATCTACACAAATTTTGGCAAAGGTTTGAATTCAAATAAGTGTTTGAATTGTTTAATCAAAATCAAAACAGAATAAAGGAAAAGGAAAAAGAAAAACAAAAACAGTACAAAAAAATGAATCTAGCCAGCCCAGCCCAACTAAGCCCACCTGGCCCAGTCCAGCCCAGTTCCTCTCCTCCCCGCAGAAAAACGATTCGAACCAACGAACTCACCCGTAGCGTCGCTGATAGATGGACCCCATTCTCTCTCTTTCCCTCTCACTGCCAGACGACCCCACCGCCAGCCTCCTTTTCCTCACCTCCCGGCCCGACCTCGCCGTGTCGCCAAATCAATGCCGGCGTAATAAGCAGTAACGCAGCGATTAATCGGCCCCTCGATCACGCGTACTAAAGCGCCTGCCCCTCCTCTCTATTTCCCCTCCCTCGCACGCACCAGCTCGCCACCGGGCTACGCTAATTTCACCAGAGACCACACTCTGCTCCGACGAGCTCGCAAGCAAATTCCGGCCAGCCTCCTCCACCCCTCGCCCCCTGGAGCACACGAGAACCTTCCCCAGACTCTGGCGCACCTCCCTGCACCCTCAGCTCACTCGCGCGAGCCCTGTGTCGTCGACTCCGTCTTCGTCTGAACGACGCCACCGTCTGCTCCAACTCCGACGAGCTCCACAGGTAGCCTCTGACCGCGCCACCCTCTCTCTTTGATGCTCCCTACTCCCCCACGCGTCTAATAGTATCATCTGCCCCCTCTTCCGTGCTCTACAGCAACGACCCCGATGACGACAGCACATGCCCGTCGCCAGACACCACTCCGGCGAGGAATCCCCGTAGCTCCAGCGCGCCCCTCGACAAACGGAAAGCACCTCGAGCACCCCCACGCCACAGCGAACTCGGTGAGAACCTCCCTTCACTCCCTCGCTTCCTAGACTCGCCGAACCACCGCCACCAGACACGCCGCCACCAGTCGCCGCCGCCAGCGCCGCTGAGCAATGGTCAAAGCAGTTAGGACTGTAGGATTTGGATCTGACGATTAGGATAGAACGTGAGCGAAAGGGTACGCGCGCTTATGAGCCGTGTGATCCCACTTAAATCCAACGGCTGCCATCACTCGATCCAACCGAAGCGGTATGGGCGAATAGGAATAAGACACGTGTCTCTGATTGTTTTGTTTAAAACAGATTTGATCTATTAGTTGCTCAATTTTGTAAAATCTATAACTTTCAAACCACACGTCCAAATTTTGCAAACTTTATATCAATGGATTCAGAAAAACAAGCCCTAGCCAACCATGCCATTTGTTTAGTAAAAAGCTTCTGTTAAATTGTTTGTTTTTGCATAAACTTGTGTATGCATGTTTAGGATATAAAATTTATTCCAAAATGTTTTTGAGGATAAAATCTTTGGCAAATGGTGTGTTATGAACCTACTGACCATAGGAAACAAATTGTGGTTTCAAAAATGTATTTGGTAAAGAAAAAGAATAAATCTTTGATATAAACCATTTCTAGTCAAATGAAATATGGTTTAATTATTAAAAATGGTTTTGGAAGAAAACCTTTGAGAAATGTTTTTGGAAATAAACTCTCTGACCCTAAACACAAGGTTATATGGTTTGAAAACATATTTTGTGAAACCTATAGAACTTTGCCTTATTAAAAGCATTTCTACACCACATAAAATAATGACTTGATCTAAAAAATGGTTTATGAAGTAAAATCTTATACAAATGATTTTGCCACTTTATAAAATGACCATTAGGTGTTTTCAAATGTTTATGACCCATTAGAAACCACTTCTCCAAATAAAACAATCTTTAGCATGCTTGCATGCATTGTTTTGTTACTATGATTTTATGTGATGAATTGCTTGAATGGTAGACTGAAATATTGTTTGCTTGATTGAATTGTAGTGATTGAAGTGAGTGAACATTGCAAAGATCAAGGAGTGAACTTATACTCTCTACCAAAAAGGCAAGTGATGCTTCATACTTTTGTCCCATTATTTTCACTATGCATTATTGATATTTCTAAGTAGGACTTGCATGGAATTTTGCTAAGTATAAACTATGCTATGGGAAAACCTAGTAGATGAAACCTTAGTAGAAATTTCCTAAGTTAAGATTCCTACTACTATCATGCTTAGCTTAGCTAGTAGAAAACAAGGGTGGAATATATATTCGTGCTATGTAAAAATTTCTAAGTCCGAGGACTTGTGTTTTGTTTAATAAAACAACTAAGTGAATGAATCACCTGGGTGGAATGGAAGGAATGGTTTGTGTTGAGTGGTTACACAAGGCCAGGGGACTGGTGAACCTTGTGTATCTCACTTGTGGATGGCCACCCAGGAACAAAGAGATTTGAGATGTCAAATGTTGAGAAGCTTCAAGTGCAGCCACTTGGCATTATGGGCTCTGCCTGGATCATATAGGTTGCAAGAACTTAGCCAAATGGACAGTTGGTGGTAGGGGTTTAATAGGTTGGAACGCGTCCATTCTGGTCTAAGGGAAGGCTTCTGAAATATCTTGTCTTGGTGAAACCAAGTCTTGTGGGGAAAGTGCACCACCTCTGCGGAGTGTAAAATCTAAGTACTTAGCCATGTCCCTGGCAAAGGACAATTTGAGCATCAAGACATGGAAGCTATCAAGAATCTCATCATCCAAATTTCTAAGTTAAAAACTTGTGGTTGAACAAGGGTTTAAGGTTCACCAATTTCTATTGGTGGTTCCTTGGGTGATTTTGTCAAAGCAAAAACTTAGTGTTTTCAAATGATAAGGAAAACCTAATTTGAGCAAAGCAAGCCTAAGCTCCACTTAGCCAAATGCATATAGATGATAGACTCCACTATACTACCATAGTATCACTTGCCAATACAATTCAAATGTATTGACCCTTGTGGCTGTAACTTGTTATGTTGCAGGTTTGTTTGATATTAGTGAAGTTAAATGATTAGGATTACAAGTCTACAACCAACATGTCTGCCTATGGCACTTTGAAGATGAAGGACCCCATGCTATTGTTATATTCTGCTGCATTGTAATGAGATAGCCAAATGAGCTATGTAAGATGTAATAAATTATGTTATTCCTGGTTATAAAGTTGTATTATGACCCTTGTTTCTTGATATTACATCTTAACTGTGGATGCTAGCTATTGATCCAGGGACTAGCATTGTAAACACAGGGATCTCTACCTTATTAAAGGTTGGGAACCTTACACCTCTAATTTTGTTTGCATATTTTACGTGGTTTGGGGCTTTCAATCAGTGTCGCTCTAACTTACGAACAAGAACCACAAATTTGATTCTTGAACTATCAAGTGCCCGTTCTAAATTGGATCTATAATATGATGGGAGAGACAGGCACCCGCAACGCCACTTATGCAATACAAGTTGCATGTTGAGCGTGGAGCAAGTCTCATGAACGATGTCATGTAAGGTTAGCCCGGGCCGCTTCATCTCATCATACCGCAAGATGCAAAGTACACAATAAGTAATTGATAATAAAAGCATCACCGCCCACAATGACCATTGTGTTCTACTCGTGCAACAGATCTACATATAGACACGACTCTGATACCACTGTAGGGATTCGTAGCATGGAAAACAAAAAAATTCTACCGCATGCAAACAAACAAGCCAAGATCTATCTACTAGATTGTAGCAATGATTCGATAGAGGAAATCACCCTCGAAGATTCCAAAGCGGTTAACGAGAGCAGATTCTCATGGGTGATGTAGTCGTACTCTTGCCAATCTCAAGATCGCGTAGACGATCCTTCCGGCGCTGCGTTCCGGCGCTTCATGATCACATCGTTCGGTACTCGATGAAGACCTTCCTCTCCCTTGTTCCAAGAAAATGGAGGTTGTAGGACTCTCCTCACGATTCCGGCAGCACGACGGCGTGGTACCGGAAGTAGAGGGGAGATCTCGCAGGGCTTCGCCTTAAGCCGGAGCGAGTATGGTGGAGTATGAGAGAGGTTCCTTGGCGATCTAGGGTTTATAAGCACCAAGGGGAAGCTTGGACGGCGGCTAGGGTTCAGGGAAGCCCCAACTCGGCGAGTTGGAGGAACCCTAGGTGGCGGCGGCGACTTGGAGGAGGCCGGCGGCTAGGGCTAGGGTTTTTGGGTGTGAGGGGTAGGGACGCCCTACCCCTCCTTATATAGGTGGAGGATGGCCGGTTGGGAGGAGGGAGTCCTCCCCCAACTCGGCCTCCTTGGCCGGCGGGTGGAGGGAGGGGAACTCCTCCCGAAGTAGGTTTCCTACTCTCCCTCCACCAAGCAAACTTGTCGTTTGACCTTTTCAAATTGGCGTTTGACTTTCAAACTAGGATTTGATTTCTCCCTTTATTTTGCCCATCCAAGTGACCTAGTACATGATGCAACCATTCCATATTGTCATGACACATTCATGTACCCTTCCCCTCTGGAGTGCCGGACCTTCCGGACCCTTCTAGAACATTCCCGATGAAAACACCGGAATCATTCCCCAACTCCGAAACAGGACTTTCCTTATATGAATCTTATTCTCCGGACCATTACGGATCTCCTCGTGATATCCCGGATCCCATCCGAGACTCCGAACAACATTCAGTATCTTACTCATCATTCCATAACTACTCAACAACATCGAATCCTTAAGTGTGCCTCCCTACGGTTCGTGAATTATGCGGACATGATTGAGACACTTCTCCGATCAATAACCAATAGAGGAATCTGGAAATTCATATGGATCCCACATATTTCTACGATTACTTTGAGATTGAATGAACCACTTACATACAATACCAATTTCCCTTTGTCTCACGATAGTTTACTTATCCGAGGTTTTGATCGTCGGTATCTCTGCATACCTAGTTCAACCTCGTTACCGATAAGTACTCTTTTCTCGTTCCCGTGGTATGTGATCCCTTGTGAGCCAGTCACATGCTTGCAAGCTAATTGTATGAAATTCCACCGAGAGGGCCCAAAGTATATCTATCCGTCATATGGATGGACAAATCCCACTCTTGATCCATGTGTCTCAACCCATACTTTCCGAACACTCAATGCCACCTTTATAGCCACCCAGTTACAGTGTGGTGTTTGATGTCATCAAAGCATCCTTCCGGTGATGGTGATAAGCATGATCTCATGGTCGAAGGAATTAGGTTACTATGTATCAGAAAGCTTATAGCAATTGAACTATTAAAATGACTTGATCTTTATGCTACGCTTATCTATAGGAGTATGTCCATCATACCATTCTCCTAATGATATGATCTTGTTGTTAATAACATCTCAATGTTCATGATAGGGAAACCAGAATCATCTATTAACCAACAAGCTAGTATTATGAAGAGGCTTTACTAGGGACTCTAATTTAGTTTACAAATCACACAAGTATTAATGTTTCCTGGTTAATACTGTTATAGAATGAATGTAAACATTTATCATAAACACAAAGATAATAATAACTACATTTATTATTGCCTCTAGGGCATATCTCCAACAAATACAACAGTGGGCATAACATTCTTTTTCTTGAAGATTCCCGTGTTCCGCTCGTTCCATATCTCCCAAGAGACGACGTCCACCAACATCGTAGGGGATAACCAAGTGACTACACCAAGCCTTGACGACTTCGAAAGCTTGTCATGCCACCGTGTTGAGGTTATAAAGTTCAAGCCAATCCTTTATCATGTTCCAAATTCGAATGGAGTAGCGACATTTGAAAAGAAGGCAGAGAGACGTCTCGTCTTCCCTTTGGCAAAGGGGGAAAATTATTCCGTTCTTCCATCCCCTATGCTCCAACCGATCCGCCGTCCAGACACGATTTTGAATAATTATCCACGAGAAAATCTTGCATTTTGGAGGGGGGGTGTTCTTCAATAGTAGAGCATCCATGTTTGGTCTAATAGTTTTAGTAAATTGCATTTTGTAGTCCGAGGAGCAATAATATTCCCTGGATGTAGTGAGCTTCCAAAGAACAAAGTCCTTGGTGTCGTTCTTCAGATGGAGGTTGGAGGTAAACTCTCAAAGCCTTGAGAACTCTTTTTTCCATACGACTCCATTGAGTCGGGTTACATTATCACAGGATAACAGAACATATGTCTTAGGTACTAACACAACCCAGTAACAGAAAACAAAGAGAAGAAAGAAGTAGTTCATGGGAACAAAGTACAAGCATACCTCCCACAAATCCCAACCAAGGGAGCATAACACAAGTCTAAAGAATGGGACTCGGAACACAAAATACTCCTATACTCAGCATAACCCAGCATACTTGTTTTTCAGGAAGTTATGAGGCAGATCACATCAGGACACTTTTGGAGATATGCCCAAGAGGCAATAATAAAGTGGTTATTATCATATCTTCATGCTTATGATAAATGTTTACATACCATGCTATAATGGTATTAACCGGAAACATTAATACTTGTGTGATTTGTAACCATAAAAGAGTCCCTACTAAAGCCTCTTGTTAAACTAGCTTGTTGGTTATATATGATCATGGTTTCCTGATCATGAACATTGAGATGTTATTAACAACAAGGTCATATTATTAGAAGAATGATGTGATGGACATACTCCTATAGTTAAGCGTAGCATAAGATCAAGTCATTCAAATAGTTCACTTGCTATAAGCTTTCAAATACATGGTAACCTAAATCCTTCGACCATGAGATCATGTTAATCACCATCACCGGATGGATGCTTTGATGACATCAAACACCACTTCGTAGCTGGGTGTCTATAAAGGTGGCATTGAGTGTTTAGAAAGTATGTGTTGAGGCACATGGATCAAGAGTGGGATTTGTCCATCCATATGACAAATAGATATACTCCGGTCCCTCTCGGTGGAATGTTATCCAATTAGCTTGCAAGCATGTGACTGGATCACAAGGGATCACATATCATGGGAACAAGAAAATAGTACTTATCGGTAACAAGGTTGAACTAGGTATGTAGAGATATCGACGATCAAACCTCGGATAAGTAAAGTATCGCGAGACAAAGGGAAATTGGTATCGTATGTAAATGGTTCACTCGATCACGAAGTAATCGTAGAAATATGTGGGAGCCATATGAATTTCCAGATTCCTCTATTGGTTATTGATCGGAGAAGAGTCTCGGTCATGTCTGCATAATTCACGAACCGTAGGGAGACACACTTAAGGATTCGATGTTGTTTAGTAGACATGGAATGTAAGTAGGGAGACCGAATGTTGTTCTGAGTCTCCGATGGGATCCGGTATATCACGAGGAGATCAATCCGGAATGGTCCAGAGAATAAGATTCATATAAAGAAAGTCCAATTCCGGAGTTCGGGAATAATTCCGGTGATATTCACCGGAATGATCTAGAAGGGTCTAGAAGGTTCACCAGACCGGAAGGGGAAGGGTAAATGAATGTGTCATGACTAAGTAGAATGATTGCGTCATGTCCTAGGTCACTTAGCTGGGCGTTTGAAAGAAAGAAATGAAACTCCGAAATTGAAAGTCAAAAGGCATGTTTGAAAAGTCAAACTGGGACAATGTTTCCAGGTGGAGGAAGGAGTGACTCCTTCTCTCCCTCCACCACTCGCCTAGTAGGAGAGGGAGTTGGGGAAGGATTCAAACTCCCCTCTCCCAAGCTGCCCCTCCCTCTCATAAATAGAGGGGAGGGGGTGCCCCCCAAGAACACAACTAGCACCACCCCTCCAAGACGCCACCGTGCCGCCGCCTCGCGGCGCCACCAGCTCGCCGCCGCCGCCCTAGTCACCGCCGGCTCTACCTCCTCCTCTCCAGCTTCTAAAACCTAGATCGCTAGGGAAACCCTATTTCTCTACCATAACCCGCTCCGGCTTAGGCGAAGCCCTGCGGGATCTTCCCTCTACTTCCGACACCATGCCGTCATGCTGGAATCGCTAGGAGAGAACTACAACCTCTGCTGCCTGCTAGAACAAGGGAGAGGAAGGTCTTCATCGAGTACCGAACGTGTGATCAACTGCGGAAGCGCTACCGAAACGTAGCGCCGCAAGGATCATCTACGCGTTCTTGAGATCGGCAAGTGTACGACTACATCACCCATGAGAATCTGCTCTCGTTAACCACTTTGGATCTTTGAGGGTTAGTACTCTATTGACTCGTTGCTACAATCTAGTATATAGATCTTGGCTTGTGTGTGTTCATGCGATAGAATTTTTTTGTTTTCCATGCTATGAACCCCTATAGTGGTATCAGAGCCGTATCTACATGTAGATCTGTTGCACGAGTAGAACACAATGGTTATTATGGGTGTTGATTCTTTTGTTGTTGATTGCTTCTTGTGTACTTTGCATCTTGTGGGATGGTGGGATGAAGCGGCCCGGGCTAACCTTACATGACATCGTTCATGAGACTTGATCCATGCTCGACATGCAACTTGTATTTCATAAGTGGCTTTGCGGGTGCCTGTTTCTCCCAACATAGTGAAGATTCAATTTACAATGGGTGATTGGCAATGCTTGTATCAATTTTGTGGTTCTTGTTCGTAAGTTAGAATGGTACTTATCGAAAGCCCCAAACCACGTAAAACATGCAAAGAAAATCAGAGTCGTTTAACTTTGTTTTGCAGGGGTGTGTTGTGATGTGATATGGACATGATTGTGATTATATATGATGTATGCAATGATCCTTATTGTAAGTCGACAACTGGCATGAGCCTTATGGTTGTCTTTTAATTCCGTTAAGACCTGCATGTCTATTATTCAAAGTATTTGTAATAGTTGATGCTGGTGGACGAAAACCATGGATCGGTGCCATTGACCTTGACGCCACGCCAGTATGATGGAGATCATGTCCATGCTTGAAGATGGAGATCGTAAGCACAAGAAGAAAGGCCATATCATATCGCATATTTTGAATTGCATGTGATGTTAATCCTTTTATGCATCTTGTATTGCTTAGATCGTGACGGTAGAATTATAAGATGATCCCTCTCACAAAATTATCAAATAAAGTGTTCACCCTTGGTTAGCACCGTTACAAAGACTCGTCGTTTCGAAGCACCACGTGATGATCAGGTGTGATAGAATCAACGTGTGCATACAACGGGAGCAAGCCAGGTTTTCTCATGCAGAAACTAAGGTTAATCTTGATGAGCCTAGCATGTACATACATGGTCTCGGAACACGGATCACCGAAAGGTAAAGCATGAGTCATATAGATGATATGATGAACATGATGATTGTTCGCCTTTGAAACTACATCATGTCACGTGATGATCGGACTTGGTGTAGTGGATTTGGTTCATGTGGTCACTAAAACAATGTGAGGGATATTGTTTTGAGTGGGAGTTCAACAACAATATGATTAAAAGTTGAACACTATTTATCATAAATTAAATCAAAGTGAATTTGCATAGTTGTTGTAGTCATTGGCATTCGTTTACCACCTTGTTCTTAGTTATAATTGAGATAATAGAACTATAGAATTATGGTTAGTTACTTTATGAATTGGTATCGTATTGTTTTAACGTGTTAATCTAAAGTTTAAAAGTCCTATTGCAAACTTTCAGTAAGTTCTGGTTACTTCGTGAAGTTTAATAATTAGTATTAAATCAAGAGTAACAATTCCACTGTTAGTATATAAGTATGATGTTTGTCTCCATGATTCTTGATATTCAAAAAATTGTTTTAATATCAGGGTTATCAGAGAGCTGAAAGAATTGTTTCATAAACCATCATGTGTGAAAGATATTGTGATATCTGAAACTAGTTTTGGTTGCAACATGATAGAGTATAATATGGCAAAAGTCATGTTCTCATATTTGATGAGAATTTGCAAAAAGGTTGGAGACGCTGGTCGTCCTAATCCTCCAAAAGGTTTTGGAGAGCAACATTATACTCACAATTCACCATTATAAGCTAAAGTAGCTTGATCATGAATAGTTTCATGATAATGATGAATATTAGATGTAGATAAAATGTTTACTATACTAAAAGATCACTAAAGAATGGAATTTGAAAGAACACCAAGCATTTGATAATGGTGATCTACTTCAAAGTGCAAGTCCAAAGACATTAGTATTTAACTATACATGCTTTGGACTATGTGTCATGAGTATGGAGCCAATGTTGATGTTGATAGATTCTTTTGAAAGGATAAAGAAATACTAAAAGAGAAATCTAAGAAATATTTGGCAGAAAAGAAAAGACTAGAATTGTTCAGCTTAGGTATATAGAGTATATACGTGTTATGGCTGTATTCTTTGCTTGTTAAACAATGTGGTTCTTAAGTATTTGTGTCACATCCCAAGATTTTCCAAATCTTGTAATGTAAAAAAAATAAACAAAATAAATAATTGTTGAAAATTAGGGTGAAAAGAAACTTTTTGTTTCTAATTGGAAACTTAAAATCCCATCTTGAACAAACTTTGGTTAATGTTTGAATCCAACTAAATTCAAAACAAGTGAAATGATTTCTTCTTAAATGCATCTGGAAATATGAACACTTGGAGAATAAACCAAAACCCTAAAACCCTAATGGAAGAAAATCATTTCAAAAGATATCTCTAAGACCATGGATTTGATCCAAATAAAAATTTGTCAACAAACACTTACAAATGATCAAGATTGACAAATAGAAATATTATAAAACCATATAAATTGATTTCATTCAAATTGGAGCCATAGATAAAATCTTATGAATTTAATAAGATTGAATTCCCAAAGCTAATAAAGCACCTATCTAAAAATCCATACCAAATGGTGAGCAAATAACCCTAAATACATTTAAAAGGATAAACAATATTAAGTAATGTTTTACAAATTGGAATCACCAAGTTTGAATCTACAAATAAGGAGATATGGATTTTATAAGATAAAGATAGAAATATTAAATGAGGAATATTTAAAGGCCAAATTAAATCTTGACCTAATCTTTAAGCAAATGGAATAAATATAATCCAAATCCAAATAAAATAATGGATAAATAATTTTCAAATTAAATAAAATGGCATTAACCAAATTCCATTTCCATTTGAATAAAGACAAAATCCCTATTAGAAATGATTAATTAAATAATGGGAAAATAATATATGGAAATTACCCAAGTGGAATAAAAGTTGTTTAATTAAACTTAAATAAGATCAAAGAAATCTTCCAAATAAAATTTATGCAATTAAAACTATATTTAATTTCATTGGAATAAAGACAAATACCCAATTTTAAATGATTAATAAATCATATTAAAAACATTCCAAATAATTTGAGGTAAATTATTTGACACCCAAATAAACAAATAAAACCTACTGAAAAGAATTGGAAAGATTTAGATTTCAAATGGAGTTTGAAAAACATTATTAAATCTTATTCGAATTAATACAAGGGCCTATTTTAAATTAATTAATATCCCCTAAAAAGAGTAAATATATTATTATAAATTTGACTTCAGAATGTGTTATTAAACAGTATTTGAATATACTCAAAGTTTGGTTGAAGTTTGAAATTCAAAAGTTGTTTGAATTGATTAATCAAAATCAAAACAGAATAAAAGAAATGGAAAAAGAAAAATCAGAACAAAAAAAAATAGCAGAAGCTAGCCCAACCCGGCAGACCCAGTCCAGGCCCAGCTAGCCCATTTACTTCTTCCCCGCAGGAAAACGATTCGCACCAAAGTTTTAATCCGCAGAGCCTATGGCTGCCTAGACCCACTCCCACTCTCTCTCTCTCTCTCTCTCTCTCTCTCTCTCTCTCTCTCTCTCTCTCTCTCTCTCTCTCTCTCTCTCTCTCTCTCTCGCTGCTGCCAGACCCCACCTGTCCCGTCATCGTCTTCAACCCCGTGATGACCTCGCCCCTAACCTCGCTGGTGGTTTCTGCCCGTTAAAGCCCGAGTAAATTCGCAGCATTGACGCATCCATTACCCCCTGTGACCACGATCTAGTAAGCGCATGTACCTCCCCTTCATTTCCCCTCTCTCGCCCCTCCCTTTCTGCCGTCAGGCCGTCCCAATTCATCTCCACACCGCCACTGCCTCCGACGCCTTCCGGCGACGATTCCGGCCAAACCCCATCGCCCCTCGCCTCCTCGACCACACGAGCACACTCCCCATAGCCAGGTGCATCTCTCGGTACCTCCCTCTCGCCCGCGCGTGCCCTGTATCCTCGACAACATCATCGACTGAGCTCCGCCACCGTCTGCTCGAACTCCGGCGACCATCCCCCGTAAGCCCTAGCTTCCCCTCTCCCTCTGTTTGATACGGGTGTGATCCCCAGCATCATGCGCTCCTAACGCAACCCTTTTCTCCTCTTAGCGTGGCCCATAACATCGCCTCTGTCTCCAACAGAGAGCAACCGACGCCGCCTCGATCTCCGGCGAGCAATCATCGTCGACTCCGTACGCCCCTTCGCCAACCGAACACACGTCGAGCATCCCCTCGCCACGGAGATTCTGGTGAGCTTCTCCCCTACTGCTCTCTCCTCCTGTAACTCCAGCAACTTCACCGCCAGAGCAAGCCGCCGCCTATCGCCGCCGCTAGCGCCGCCCGTTTAGGGTTACTGGCTTTAGGCCGTTCGATTTAGATCCAGTGGATACGATAGATCCACTTAAAACGAAGAGGTATGCTGATATGTGCCGCACGATTTGCATTAGATCCTATGGTCTGCATCTCTTGATCCACGCGAAACATTTTCGGCCAATCAAAACACAACACGTGGCACGGTCTATTTTAATAAAAACAGAATTGATCTATTTGATGTTCCAAATTGTAAAATTCATAGCTTTCAAACCACACGTCCAAAATTTTCAAATTTTATATCAATGGAATTAGCAAGACAAGTACTTTCCAACCATGCACTTTGTTTAGTAAATTGTTTCTGTTAAATTGTTTGTTTTTGCAGAAACTTGTGTAGGCATATTTTGGACATAAAATTTGTTCTAAAATTATTTTTGTGATAAAACCTTTGGCAAATGGATTGTTTTGAACCTACTGACCATAGAAACCAACTTGTGGATTCAAAATCATATTTTGTGAAGCAAAAGAGTAAAACTTTGATTTAGAACATTTCTAGTCAAATAAAATAATGTTTATGTGTTAAAATGCTTTTGGAAGAAAACCTTTTAAACTCTATGACCCTAAGGACAAGGTTTTATGATTTAAGAATATATTTTGAAGAACCCTATAGATTATTACCTTGTTAAAGACATTTTCAACCACATAAAATATTGATTTGGTTTAAAATGGTTTATAAGTAAAATCTTTTGCAAATGATTTTGCCACTTTCATAAAATGACCAATAGGTGTTTTAAAAGGTTTATAACCTATTAGAAACCACCTTTCCAAATAAAACAATCTTTAGCATGCTTGCATGCATTGCTTTGTTTCTATTATTTTATGTGATGTTTTGCTTGAATGGTAGATTGAAGTTTTGCTTGCTTGATTGAATTGTAGTGGAATTTGAAGAGTGGGAATATTGCAAGATCAAGGAGTGAACTTATACTATCTACCAAAAAGGCAAGTGATGCTTCATACTTTGTCCCATTATTTTCACTATGCATTAGTGATATTTCTAAGTAGGACTTGCATGGAATTTTTGCTAGGTATAAACTGTGCCATGGGAAATCCTAGTAGATGAAGCCTTAGTAGAAATTTCCTAAGTTAAGATTCCTACTACTATCATGCTTAGCTTAGCAAGTAGAAAACAAGGGTGGAATATATATTCATACTATGGAATATTTCTAAGTCAAGGACTTATGTTTTGTTTAATAAAACAACTAAGTGAATGAATCACCTGGGTGGAATGGAAGGAATGGTTTGTGTTGAGTGGTTACACAAGGCCCATTTCTATGGTTTACCTTGTGTACCTCACTTGTGGATGGCCACCCAGGAACAAAGAGATTTGAGATGTCAAATGTTGAGAAGCTTCAAGTGCAACCACTTGGCATTATGGGCTCTGCCTGGATCATATAGGTTGCAATAACTCAGCCAAATGGACAGTTGGTGGTAGGGGATGATAGGTTGGAATGCGTCCATTCTGGTCTAAGGGAAGGCTTCTGAAAGATCTTGTCTTGGTGAAACCAAGTATTGTGGGGAAAGTGCACCACCTCTGCAGAGTGTAAAATCTAAGTACTTAGCCATGTCCCTGGCAAAGGACAATTTGAGCATCAAGACATGGAAGCTATCAAGAATCTCCTCATCCCAATTTCTAAGTTAAAAACTTGTGGTTGAACAAGGGTTGAAAGGATCACCAATTTCTATTGGGAGATGCCTTGGGTGATTTTTGACAAACAAAAACTTAGTGTTTTTCAAATGATAAGGAAAATCTATTTTGAGCAAAGCAAGCCTAAGCTCCACTTGGCCAAATGCATATAGATGACAGACTCCACTATACTACCATAGTATCACTTGCCAATACAATTCAAATGTATTGACCCTTGTGGCTGTAACTTATTATGTTGCAGGTTTATTTGATGTTAGTGAAGTTTATTGAATAGGATTACAAGTCTACAACCAACATGACTGCCCGTGGCACTTTGAAGATGCAGGACCCCATGCTATTGTTATATTCTGCTGCATTGTAATGAGATAGCCAAATGAGCTATGTAAGATGTAATAAATTATTTTATTCCTGGTTATAAAGTTGTATTATGACCTTTGTTTCTTGATATTACATCTTAACTGTGGCTGCTAGCTATTGATCCAGGGACTAGCATTGTAAACACAGGGATCTCTACCTTATTAAAGGTTGGGACCTCTACAGATGGTATCAGAGCACTGTGTTGCCTGTAGGATTGTAACCCTAGGATTGGACAAAACCCCTTAGAAAAATAGGAGTTGAATTTGTTCCAGAACTTATTTACAAACAATCTTGTAAACTCTTGCTCAACCTTTTTGGTTTTGACTCTACATCTCTTTTATTTCAAACTAGATGGATAAAGCCTTCTCCATGACCAAAGACTTCAACTATATTTTCACCAAGGACTTCACCAACTCAAGTGACTTCAACCTTAGTCTCAACAAAGACTTCAACTTGGATATCACTAAGGACTACAAGTGAGAAAAGAATTATTACTCAAGACTTGAAGACTAAGGAAACATATCTTAGAAGGAACCAATCATCACCTTTGAAGTTGTGACCAAGATTCAAGAAGTTCTCCAAGGATACAAAGATCTTGTTCATAGCAACCAAGAAGGATGGAATGCTCTCAAATGAACCATATAGTTGGACCACCATATTTAGATTTAACCAAACACACCAAGTGTGGTGTAGCAAAATTATTTTGTTGCCTAAAAATGTGCTTGAACTTTGTTATTTGAGTAGAATGTTTGTTTGTGATTGCTTGCACATTGCTTGTGTGAATTGTGATATGTGTGATTAGAACTATTTCCTTAGAAATCTTTTGCCTATTCTAACCCCAATCCAACCCAAAAAGATGACTACTCAAAGAAACTCCAACATCAAGAATGGTGACAACAACCAAGAGCTATACATGAGAGAACAACTACTAGTAAACCAAACCCATTTGAATCAGATAACAACTCAGTTTTTAGCCAACAACAATGAGTTAGACCCAACCTTGCAAAAGTTTTTAGAAATCCAATCCCAATTGTTGCAAGGGATGACCACTCAAATGATCAACATGGGAGACAACTCTTTCCAAGGAGTTTGTGACAACAAGGATGTCAAGGATGATATTCTAGAAGGAAGCCAAGCTTGCAATGTTTGTGGAGACAATGATCACACTTCCAAAGAGCATGAAGATCAATGCCCCAATTGTGAAGAGAAACATCCAACTAACCAATGCCCCACATCTCAAGCTACTTGTTTCCTATGTGAAGGAAATAATCATGTCCCTATCCAATGCCCCATCTATTCCATAGTTCAACAAAGGAAACAAGGTGGAGTGCAATAACAGATTGCAGACTTCCATGAGAGAATAACTTCTACCAAGAAGGGTGAAGACAATGGAAAATCTCAGCTTGCACCTCCAAGCAATATGACTCAATTTGATGGACCAAAGAGGAGACATATGTATTATCCAAGGAAAAGATCAAGGAGACCAGGAAACTTTCCCAACTTTGAGATAAGATATGAAGAGCATGAACTAGAAGCACTATTAGCTTTGGAGAAACCCAAGAAGAAGAAGGATAAAAGCCAAGTGCAATGTTGCCATTGCAAAGAGATGGGACACTATGCCAATGAATGTCCAGAGAAGAAGAAGAAGTATAAAGAAATTAACCAAGTATGGTGCAACAACTGCAAAGAGCTAGGCCATTATGTGTCAACTTGTCCATAGAAGATACGTGAAGAACTCAATCTTGTCACATGCTACAATTGTGGTGAACAAGGACATTATGCAAGCAATTGTCCAGAAAATATGAAGCACAAGATAAACAAGCCTATGAAGGATCTCAGCCTTGTCACATGTTTCAAGTGTGAAAACAAAGGACACTATGCAGATGTTTGCTCAGAGAGGTTTCAACAAGACCCCAAGCAAGCCAAGAAGTAATCTAGTTGGAAATTTATTAAGGGTGGTAGTACCCTAGTTGCCTTGAGCCAACTTGTAACCCCTATCTTTCCCAAATCTCGGGACGAGATTTATTTTAAGGGTGGTAGCCTGTCACATCCCAAGATTTTCCAAATCTTGTAATGTAAAAAAAATAAACAAAATAAATAATTGTTGAAAATTAGGGTGAAAAGAAACTTTTTGTTTCTAATTGGAAACTTAAAATCCCATCTTGAACAAACTTTGGTTAATGTTTGAATCCAACTAAATTCAAAACAAGTGAAATGCTTTCTTCTTAAATGCATCTGGAAATATGAACACTTGGAGAATAAACCAAAACCCTAAAACCCTAATGGAAGAAAATCATATCAAAAGATATCTCTAAGACCATGGATTTGATCCAAATAAAAATTTGTCAACAAACACTTACAAATGATCAAGATTGACAAATAGAAATATTATAAAACCATAGAAATTGATTTCATTCAAATTGGAGCCATAGATAAAATCTTATGAATTTAATAAGATTGAATTCCCAAAGCTAATAAAGCACCTATATAAAAATCCATACCAAATGGTGACAAATAACCCTAAATACATTTAAAAGGATAAACAATATTAAGTAATGTTTTACAAATTGGAATCACCAAGTTTGAATCTACAAATAAGGAGATATGGATTTTATAAGATAAAGATAGAAATATTAAATGAGGAATATTTAAAGGCCAAATTAAATCTTGACCTGATCTTTAAGCAAATGGAATAAATATAATCCAAATCCAAATAAAATAATGGATAAAGAATTTTCAAATTAAATAAAATGGCATTAACCAAATTCCATTTCCATTTGAATAAAGACAAATCCCTATTAGAAATGATTAATTAAATCATGGGAAAATAATATATGGAATTTACCCAAGTGGAATAAAAGTTGTTTAATTAATCTTAAGTAAGATCAAAGAAATCTTCCAAATAAAATTTATGGAATTAAAACTATATTTAATTTCATTAGAATAAAGACAAATACCCAATTTTAAATGATGAATAAATCATATTAAAAACATTCCAAATAATTCAAGGTAAATTATTTGACACCCAAATAAACAAATAAAACCTACTGAAAAGAATTGGAAAGATTTAGATTTCAAATGGAGTTTGAAAAACATTATTAAATCTTATTTGAATTAATACAATGGCCTATTTTAAATTAATTAATATCCCCTAAAAAGAGTAAATATATTATTCTAAATTTAACTTCAGAATGTGTTATTAAACAATATTTGAATATACTCAAAGTTTGGTTGAAGTTTGAAATTCAAAAGTTGTTTGAATTGATTAATCAAAATCAAAACAGAATAAAAGAAATGGAAAAAGAAAAATCAAAACAAAAAAATAGCAGAAGCCAACCCAACCCGGCAGACCCAGTCCAGGCCCAGCTAGCCCATTTACTTCTTCCCCGCAGGAAAACGATTCGCACCAAAGTTTTAACCCGCAGAGCCTATGACTGCCTGGACCCACTCCCACTGTCTCTCTCGCTGCCGCCAGACCCCACCTGCCCCGTCAACGTCTTCAACCCCGCGATGACCTCGCCCCTCACCTCGCCGGCGGTGTCTGCCCGTTAAAGCCCGAGTAAATTCGCAGCATTGACGTAGCCATTACCCCCTGCGACCACGCTCTATTAAGCGCATGTACCTCCTCTCCATTTCCCCTCTCTCGCCCCTTCCTTTCTGCCGTCAGGCCGTCCCAATTCATCTCCATGCCGCCACTGCCTCCGACGCCTTCCGACGACGATTCCGGCCAAACCGCGTCGCCCCTCGCCTCCTCGACCACACGAGCACACTCCCCATCGCCAGGCGCATTTCTCGGTACCTCCCTCACGCCCGCGCGTGCCCTGTATCCTCAGCAACATCATCGACTGAGCTCTGCCACCGTCTGCTCGAACTCCGACGACCATCCCCCGTAAGCCCCAGCTTCCCCTCTCCCTCTGTTTGATACGGGTGTGAGCCCCAGCATCATGCGCACCTAACGCAACCCTTTTCTCCTCTTAGCGTGGCCCATAACGTCGCATCCGTCTCCAACATAGAGCAACCGACGCCGCCTCGATCTCCGGCGAGCAATCATCGTCGACTCCGTACGCCCCTTCGCCAACCGAACACACGTCGAGCATCCCCTCGCCACGGTGATTCTGGTGAGCTTCTCCCCTACTCCTCTCGCCTCCTGTAACTCCGACAACTTCACCGCCAGAGCACGCCGCCGCCGCTAGCGCCACCCGTTTAGGGTTAGTGGCTTTAGGTCGTTCGATTTAGATCTAGTGGATACGATAGATCCACTTAAAATGAAGAGGTATGCTGATATGTGCCGCACGATTTGCATTAGATCCTACGGTCTGCATTGCTTGATCCACGCGAAACGTTTTCGGCCAATCAAAACACAACACGTGGCACGGTCTGTTTTAATAAAAACAGAATTGATCTATTTGATGTTCCAATTTGTAAAATTCATAAATTTCAAATCACATGTACAAATTTTTAAAAATTTATATCAATGGAATCAGCAAGACAAGTACTTTCCAACCATGCACTTTGTTTAGTAAATTGTTTCTGTTAAATTGTTTGTTTTTGCAGAAACTTGTGTAGGCATATTTTCGATATAAAATTTGTTCTAAAATTATTTTTGTGATAAAAACTTTGGCAAATGGATTGTTTTGAACCTACCGACCATAGAAACCAACTTGTGAATTCAAAAACATATTCTGTGAAGCAAAAGAGTAAAACTTTGATTTAGAACATTTCTAGTCAAATAAAAATAATGTTTATGTGTTAAAAATGCTTTTGGAAGAAAACCTTTGGGAAATGTTTTGATTTAAACTCTCTGACCCTAAACACAAGGTTTTATGATTTAAGAATATATTTTGAAGAACCCTATAGATTATTACCTTGTTAAAGACATTTTCAACCACATAAAATATTGATTTGGTTTAAAATGGTTTATAAGTAAAATCTTTTGCGAATGATTTTGCCAATTTTATAAAATGACCAATAGGTGTTTTAAAAGGTTTATAACCTATTATAAACCACTTTTCCAAATAAAACAATCTTTAGCATGCTTGCATGCATTGATTTTTTTCTATTATTTTATGTGATGTTTTGCTTGAATGGTAGATTGAATTTTTGCTTGCTTGATTGAATTGTAGTGGAATTTGAAGAGTGTGAATATTGCAAGATCAAGGAGTGAACTTATACTCTCTACCAAAAAGGCAAGTGATGCTTCATACTTTGTCCCATTATTTTCACTATGCATTAGTGATATTTCTAAGTAGGACTTGCATGGAATTTTTGCTAGGTATAAACTGTGCCATGGGAAATCCTAGTAGATGAAGCCTTAGTAGAAATTTCCTAAGTTAAGATTCCTACTACTATCATGCTTAGCTTAGCAAGTAGAAAACAAGGGTGGAATATATATTCATACTATGGAATATTTCTAAGTCAAGGACTTATGTTTTGTTTAATAAAACAACTAAGTGAATGAATCACCTGGGTGGAATGGAAGGAATGGTTTGTGTTGAGTGGTTACACAAGGCCCATTTCTATGGTTTACCTTGTGTACCTCACTTGTGGATGGCCACCCAGGAACAAAGAGATTTGAGATGTCAAATGTTGAGAAGCTTCAAGTTCAGCCACTTGGCATTATGGGCTCTGCCTGGATCATATAGATTGCAATAACTTAGCCAAATGGACAGTTGGTGGTAGGGGATGATTGGTTGGAACGCGTCCATTCTGGTCTAAGGCAAGGCTTCTGAAAGATCTTGTCTTGGTGAAACCAAGTCTTGTGGAGAAAGTGCACCACCTCTGCAGAGTGTAAAATCTAAGTACTTAGCCATGTCCCTGGCAAAGGACAATTTGAGCATCAAGACATGGAAGCTATCAAGAATCTCCTCATCCCAATTTCTAAGTTAAAAACTTGTGGTTGAACAAGGGTTGAAAGGATCACCAATTTCTATTGGGAGATGCCTTGGGTGATTTTTGACAAACAAAAACTTAGTGTTTTTCAAATGATAAGGAAAATCTATTTTGAGAAAAGCAAGCCTAAGCTCCACTTGGCCAAATGCATATAGATGAAAGACTCCACTATACTACCATAGTATCACTTGCCAATACAATTCAAATGTATTGACCCTTGTGGCTGTAACTTATTATGTTGCAGGTTTATTTGATGTTAGTGAAGTTTATTGAATAGGATTACAAGTCTACAACCAACATGACTGCCTGTGGCACTTTGAAGATGAAGGACCCCATGCTATTGTTATATTCTACTGCATTGTAATGAGATAGCCAAATGAGCTATGTAAGATGTAATAAATTATTTTATTCCTGGTTATAAAGTTGTATTATGACATTTGTTTCTTGATATTACATCTTAACTGTGGCTGCTAGCTATTGATCCAGGGACTAGCATTGTAAACACAGGGATCTCTACCTTATTAAAGGTTGGGACCTCTACAATTTGATACTGAGTTTGTTGGTGCGAATCGTCATACAAAACAACACAATTCATGAACTATAATGGCCTAAGTAACTAGGAAAAGAATATGTGATAATGTTCATCGAGAACAAATAAAGGGTTGTTGTGTTGCTCGTTGATATCAAATCATACCTTCAAGATTTGTTCCAATAATTGTTATTTTAACCAGGTATTATGAGAGCAAAAGGGTTGTTCAAATAATTTCCATAATCCATAAAATATGGATGATTTACAAATCTAGGTGATGAAATCACATCCATAAAACTAGTGTTAAAAATGTCGAAATACAATTGATTGAAAGATCACTTAGAAAGTGACATCGCCGTTTAAATTATATTGGAAAGAGAACATGAAGATACTCCATGTGGATGGAATTTTGGAGTCTTTTGATTTCAATAAAATGACACTTGTGAAACTTTCCTAGAGATAATTAAAACTCTGTTCATAGGACAAAAGTGAATGAATGACTAGCTTATTAGAACTTGTACATATAGATGTATGAAGCCCGTTATGTTTAGTCAAGAGCGATGGATTTCAACTTCATATGCTTTCTCCGAAAATTTGAGTGAATATATGAATATTTACTTAATGAGGATGAAGTGTGAAACATTTGAAAAAGTTCGAAGACTTTCAAGATGAAGTGCAAAATCAATATAACAAGAAAATAAAGAATTTATGATAAGATCATAAAGGAAGATATTTGAGTTACAAGTTTAGCATAAACACCTAAGATTTGAGGAATCGTTCCATGGATTTGCATTTCTTGAAACACCATATGAGTATGGAATAATCGAGATATGTAATAAAACCTTGTTTGACATGGTGAGATCAAAGGTGTCATTTATAAAACTGCCATTAGATTTTAAAGATGAAAAGCTTTAGAGACTACTGCTTTTCACTGAAAAGAGCTCCATCATGATCCGTTGAAATGACACCATATAAAGTTATGGTTTGGGATAAAACCCAAGTTGTCCTTTCTTAAACATTGGTATGCTATGCATAAGTAATATGTTTACAAACAAAGTCGGATGAGTGTGTCTTTGTAAGTTTTTTTTGAATAACCGTTGAGTATTCCTCCATAAAGACAAAAGTCTTTGTCGCTTAGAACGTCAGGTTTCATGAAAAGTTAAGTGGGAGGACAATGGAACTTTGATAAGATTAAAAGAACCTTAGCTATATGTGCAAAGTTGCGCATCGCCGGAAAGCATTCCGGAGGCAGCAACAACACTCATGGCTCATGTGCCTCAAAGGTTGTGGTCACGGAGCTATAAGTTCCTATTGAACAAAGTAGGTCGGGTAAACAATCAAAGACCAAGATTTGAGAGTTAGATCATTATTTGAAAATGATTGACCGACTACATGCAAAGAAGCGATGATGGGCCCTGACTCCGTCAAATGGTTTTAAGCCTAAGAATACATGATAGTTCCATACACGAGAAATCAATCTTTGAACTTGGAAGACCCTCTAGAAAGGTGTAAAAACCTTACAATCATATTTGGATCTATAAATAAATAGACATGGATGTTTCACATCTATGAAATAATAGACACGTCGAGAAAAAGTTCACGACAATGTTCAAGCATTTGACTATGATAAGATTTGATCTTCTATGGCGATATTTAGTCTAGACGGATTAATGTAGCAACCACTACATATAATTTTGTTATGTGGTAGTTGAATAAACAAAACAAGTTCTTCTAATAGAATTGTTACATAGGACGGGTGCATAACACGGTCCAAAGGGTTTTGTTAATTCAAAGGATGCTAAAAGCATATGCAAACTTCAATGGTTAAAGTGAGCATCGTAGAGTTGGAATCTTCACCATGATGAAACTGTTAAAAGAGTTTAAATTCATCAGAGACGATGAAGATGCTTGCATTTGCAAGAAATTAAGTGGGAGCGCTAAGACATGTTTCTAATACATTATGTGGAAGACATATTGTTGATTGGAAATGATGTATCTTTTGTTAACACATGTTAAGAATTTCATCTCGATGAAAGACTTAGGCAAAACCCAAATATTTGGCATCAATATCTATATAGATAGATTGAGAAGCTAATATGGTTGTGCCAAATGTACATAGATGAGATATTGAATGAGTTCAATATGTAAATGACAAGAAAGGTTCTTGCCACATAGAAAGGATTAAATCGAAATTCAAGTGGATCGACACTTGGAAAGTGAAACAAAGATTCAAGTATTGATTGATACTTGATGAATAAAATCACAAAGAGTATTTTTCAATCATACTGTGAGATGTACAAATCCAGATATGTCCTATGCACAAAATTTTATGAGCATATACCAGAATGATTCATAAGATGATCATTGGATGATAGTAAGGATATTCTTATGATCTTTTGGAAGAACTAAGAATATATTATTTTGTAGAAGTGACAAATAGATGGTTAGTTGATTGTAAAAGTACTACATTGATACTAGTTTTGTCACAAAGTACAAATTAAGTTTATATCAATCTAAACTAAGGGTAACACAATATGATGGAAAGTAAGTTCCATAATGGATTTGGATGAGTTCCAAAGTTAAGACATTATGAAAGATACTACAACAAAAGGCTAAGTATATGACTGCTATTATAGCAGCAAAAGAGGGCATTTGTGTCAAGTAGTTTGTTATCAAACTAGGTGTGGTTCACAACGGGATAGTTCTATGAAGATATATCGTACGACAATATTATCAACATGTTTTAACCCTAAGGAAATAAAGGTCTCACCAAAGGACCAAATTTATACAAAGCCATCTCATTAGAGAATGAGTGATGCGTGGAGACGCAAAGACATGCAATCACACATGGACCTGTAAGTGTCGGATCCGAAGATCAGTTGACCACTAGCAATCGTGTACATACAACACCGTAAAGCCATAGGTGTTGAATACGCAAAGATTTGAAACTAGATTATTGTCTCTAGTGAAAGTAGGAGACTGTTGGAGATATGCCCAAGAGGCAATAATAAAGTGGATATTATCATATCTTCATGCTTATGATAAATGTTTACATACCATGCTATAATGGTATTAACCAGAAACATTAATACTTGTGTGATTTGTAACCATAAAAGAGTCCCTACTAAAGCCTCTTGTTGAACTAGCTTGTTGGTTAATATATGATCATGGTTTCCTGATCATGAACATTGAGGTGTTATTAACAACAAGGTCATATCATTAGAAGAATGATGTGATGGACATACTCCTATAGTTAAGAGTAGCATAAGATCAAGTCATTCAAATAGTGCACTTGCTATAAGCTTTAAAATACATAGTAACCTAAATCCTTCGACCATGAGATCATGTTAATCACCATCACCGGATGGATGCTTTGATGACATAAAACACCACTTCGTAACTGGGTGGCTATAAAGGTGGCATTGAGTGTTCGGAAAGTATGTGTTGAGGCACATGGATCAAGAGTGGGATTTGTCCATCCATATGACAGATATATATACTCTGGGACCTCACGGTGGAATGTCATCCAATTAGCTTGCAAGTATGTGACTGGCTCACAAGGGATCACATATCATGGGAATGAGAAAAGATTACTTATCGGTAACAAGGTTGAACTAGGTATGCAGAGATACCGACGATCGAACCTCGGATAAGTAAAGTATCGCGTGACAAGGGGAAATTGGTATCGTATGTAAATAGTTCATTCGATCACAAAGTAATCGTAGAAATATGTGGGAGCCATATGAATTTCCAGATTCCTCTGTTGGTTATTGATCGGAGAAGAGTCTCGGTCATGTCTACATAATTCACGAACCGTAGGGAGACACACTTAAGGATTCGATGTTGTTTAGTAGATATGAAATGTAAGTAGGGAGACCGAATGTTGTTCAGAGTCTTGGATGGGATCCGGGATATCATGAGGAGATCCATAATGGTCCAGAGAATAAGATTCATATAAGGAAAGTCCAATTCCGGAGTTCGGGAATAATTTCGGTGTTCTCACCGGAATGATCTAGAAGGGTCTAGAAGGTTCACCGGGCCGGAAAGGGAAGGGTACATGAATGTTTCATGACTAAGTGGACTGATTGCGTAATGTCCTAGGTCACTTGGTTGTGCGTTTGAAATAAAGAAATTAAACTCCAAAATTGAAAGTCAAAAGGCAAGTTTAAAAAGTCAAACTGGGACAATGTTTCTTAGTGGAGGAAGGAGAGAATCCTTCTCTCCCTCCACCACTCGCCTAGTAGGAGAGGGAGTTGGGGAAGGATTCAAACTCCCCTCTCCCAAGCTTCCCCTCCCTCTCATAAATAGAGGGGAGGGGGTGCCCCCAAGAACACAACTAGCACCACCCCTCCAAGCCGCCGCCGCCCCCTAGTCACCGCCGGCTCCACCTCCTCCTCTTCGGCTTCTAAAACCTAGATCACCGGGAAACCCTATTTCTCCACCATAACCCGCTCTGGTTTAGGCGAAGCCCTATGAGATCTTCCCTCTACTTCTGACACCACGCCGTCGTGCTGTCAGAATCGCGAGGAGAGAACTACAACCTCCTCTGCCTGCTAGAACAAGGGAGAGGAAGGTCTTCATCGAGTACCGAACATGTGACCGACTGCGGAAGTGCTGCTAGAACACAACGTCGCAAGGATCGTCTATGCAATCTTGAGATCGGCAAGTTTACAACTACATCACCACGATAATCTGCTCTCGTTAACTGATGACCCACAAGTATAGGGGATCGCAACAGTCTTCGCGGGTAGTATTACCCAATTTATTGATTCGATACAAGGGGAACCAAAGAATACTTGCAAGCCTTAACAACTGAGTTGTCAATTCAGTTGCACCTGGAAGTAGTTCTTGCTCACAGAAGTTTATCAGTAGCAACAGTTTGTAGTAGCAACAAAGCAACATGCAATAAAAGCAGAGCAATAATGTGATGGCAACAAACAAGAGGATATTAGCGCGGTAGGCATAGGGATGGATGGACGGGCGTTGCATGGACGAGTCTAAGCATGTAACTTCAAGATCTAGGGCATTTGTAGATAAATAAGAATAAGCATCCAAGTACTAAACAATCATAGGCATGTGCTCCATATATAGTCATGCGTGCTCGCAATGAGAACTTGCACAACATCTTTTGTCCTGCCATCCCGTGGCAGCGGGGCCTCTAGGGACTACTGGCAATTAAGGTGCTCCTTTTAATAGAGCACCGGAGCAAAGCATTAACACTCCGTGAACACATGTGATCCTCACACCACAACCATCCCCTCTAGTTGTCCCAATTTCTGTCACTTCGGGGCCTTTGGATCCAGACAATGATATGTGTACACAACTTGCATATAAGATCACAAACAATATTATCATAATGATTCAATAATAAGTTCAGATCTGAAATCATGGGAATCGGGCCCTAGTGACAAGCATTAAGCACAACAAGTTGCAACAAAGTCAAATAGCACTAATAGAGATACTAGGCACCATGCCCTAACAATCTTATTCGATTACATGATAGAACTCATCCAATCAATCCCTACCATCCCCATAGCCTACATCGGGGAATTACTCACTCATGGACGAGGGAAACATTGATGGTTGATGGAGAGGCGTTGGTGATGATGATGGCGATGATACTCCCCAAATTCCCTATCTCGGCAGGGTGCCAGGACAGAGTTTCTGGTTCCGAATCTTGGTTTCTGGTGGTGGCGGCGCAGCGGAACTCTTTTTGGAAAAACGACGACCCCCCCTCGGTTTTTAGGTCAAGGGGTAACTTATATGCGAAGAGGGAGGCCGAGGGGGTGCCTAGGGTGGCCGCACCCCCCTAGGCGCGGCCAGGCCCCGCGCTGGCAGTGTGGGCCCCAGCCTCCACTCCGCCTCTGCTCCGTGGGTCTTCTGGTGAAATAGGATTTTTGGCATATTTTCCGTGATTTTTCCTGATAGTTGATTTTCTACACAAAAACTAGACATCAAGGTAATTCTTCTGGAAATAGCGTCAGTCTGTGTTAGTTGTATCCAAATCACACAAGTTAAGAGGAGAAATAATAGAAAAAGTGTTCGGGAAAGTAGATATGTTTTGGACATATCAACTCCCCCCAAGCTTACCTTATTGCTTGTCCTCAAGCAATTCAGTTGAAAACTGAGTGCGATAAAAGAACTTTCATGAACACATTTGCTTCATATGATGTATATATTCTCAGCACAGGAGTAGATACTTAAACCATTCATAATAAGAAGTATGCAACTAAGTCTACTCAATAGTCATTGCAATCTATGAAGATAAACCAACTCAATAATAATAAGTAGCATGAAACATAAACATAAGCAACATTGCAATGCTCATAAGAAGGTATGATAGAGTGGTATCTCTCTTGCCTTTGTTTTTAGAGCACAATGTAAATGTCAAGGAACCTCTGAAGTTCAAGTGAAGACTAGAAGTAAAGATATCAGAGATACAAGCATCAAAGTCATGACATAAATAACCAAGTTTTGAGACAAACACAAGAATGACAACTATGCTCTCAAGAAGGTTCTCATAGAATAAGTGGTGACTCAACAAGGAAGTGAAAAGGCTTTGAAAGGCTTCCTAATGCAGAAAGGAAGGTACTCATTAGATTTGAGCTCTCATTGCCCCTATCATAGGCATTTTATGTGGTTAAGGTAAAAGTGAGGTCCAATATGAGTTATATTCTTGACAGACCATAAACTGGAAATCCCATGTGTAACATCCCTAAAATCATGTTATCAAAGATTTCATATCATGCATGCATGCATATCATTTAGGGGTCAAATTCAAACTCATTTTGAAAGAAACAGAACCTGAGAGCTATGATTTTATGTGATCAAACATTAGTCAAATGCTACTCTCCAATGGGAGATTATTTGTTTCAAAACCAAACCTTGTTGCTCTCAGATTGTTTTGCTTGATTGCTAGTGCTTAAACCAAAATTTACAAAACAAATTTGGATTTAAAACCATATTCAAAACTTGTTTAAATCAAGTGCTATGTCACTGTTATTTTTGTTTGATCAAAAGGACCAAGCTAATACAGAGAGACCACATTATTTTATGCCCAGAAACATGAGTGTTACACTCTGCAAAAATCCGGAAAAAGTTTGAATTCAAATGGATTTGAAATCATTTGAAAATGTTTCCTGGAAATTCAAACAGAAAAAGAAAAGGAATAAAGAAATAAGAAAAGGCCGGCGCCACTAATCTAGCCCAACAGCGAAACCAGCCCACTAAGCCCACCCGGGGTTTTCCCCTCTCTCTCTCACTCGCAGTCGTACCCACAGAGTCACTGACCGCCTGGGCCCATCCCCTCTTTCTTTCTCTCGCTGACAATCGCAGCCCACATGGCAGTCGTCTCCACCACCAGCGACCAGTTCATCCCCAAATTACGCCGGGCGTTTCTTGTTTAATTCGCGGCTTCAATTCCCGTTCAATGCCTGAGTAAATCACGCCCACGTTCTTGCTACTTAAACCCCCTCTTCCCCCGCTCCATTTTCCCCCAAACCCCAAGCACAGAGCGCCACCAGGCTGCTAGAATTTGCCCTCACACAGCCGCGGTACCGACAGACTCCGACCGATTGTGGTAAGCTTCGTGCGCGCCTCGCTCTCTGGTTGATGCAAGATTGTCCGTTATCTCTTTGAGCATCTTCTGACGTTCGCCGTTTTCCCTATTTCGCACCAGAGCATCGACTTCTTCAAGCACCGCAACTTCCCGACGCCGTCTCCAACTTCGGCAAGGAATTCCGGTGAGGTACGACCGCCCCGTGCCTTTCCCTTGACCCCACTTGTTCGCCTGAATGATACGCACGCGCTGATGCCTTTCGTTTGTGTTAGGGAGGATCAGAGCGTCGCCAACATCGCCGTCCACCTAATCCCGATGCCGCCCTGATTCCGACGAGCTCCCACGGCCACAGCAGCACGCCCTCGTTTCCACGACGACCACGTTGAGCTTCCTCGTGCTCGTACGAGTCTGGTAAGCATCACCACCGCCCCCAGCCCTCGCTAGATTCTCCAATCCATCGCCGGCAGAGCCGTCGCCGCCGTCCTAGCCATTTGCGCCGCTGGGTTTTGGTCAAAGCATTTAGATCCACTGGATCTAGATCCAGTGGTTGAGATTAGAAGATAGGCGAAGGTGTATGGTTAGAACTGAGCCGTTAGATTTTAATTTGATCTGACGGTGCGCGAACGCGATCCAGCGTGAAGCGGTACCAGCCGATTAAGCTGCGTGTACGAGTTTGGTTTTAAAAGTTTGAATTTGATCTATTAGATATTAAAACTTGTTTAATTCATAACTTTTGATTCCCACATCCAAATTTGACAAATTTTATATCAATGGAATCAGGAGAGAAAATCCTTTCCATCTATGCAATGTGTTTAATGTTTTGCCTCTGTTAAAATGGTTATTTTACAGAAACATGTGTAGGCCTATTTTGTGTATAACAATTATTTGGGAAATGTTTTAATGTTCAAATAAAGGTTGTTTGGCAAGTTTTGAACTTGTTTATGAATCAGTACTGTGAACTTGTATTGTTGAGTATAGAAAATAATCACATATCATATTGCATGCATCCATATATTTTTGCTTGTATTTATTTTGTATGTGATTTGGTGCTATCATTTTATGTGTAGATTTTGGTGCAAATAGTGATTGTGATTGTGAGGATTGTAGCTACTCTCCAAACTACCAAGGCAAGTGGTGCTTCATGAATTTATTCCTAAGTTTTCAACTTTGCATTAGAAATATTTTGCTAAGTCTTGCATGGTTATTTTTTTATCTATATGCTATGCTTGGGAAATCCTAGTAGTTGTAGAATTGCTAGAAATATTTCTAAGTCTTATCAATGCCATGCTTGGCCTAGCTAGTAGCAACCAAGGGAGGTTATATATTCATGCTATGAATAAATATTTTTAAGTCTTTGGACTATGTTTTTGCTTAATAAAACAACTAAGTGAATGAAACACCTGGGTGGAATGGAAAGAATGAGTTATGTTGAGTGGTTACACAAGGCCCATTTATATGGTCTACCTTGTGTATCTAACTTGTGGAAAGCCACCAAGGAACAAAGGGATTTGAGAGGCCAAATGTTAAGAAGCTTCTAGTGCAACCACTTGGCAATATGGGATCTGCCTGGATCATATAGGTTACAATAACTTAGCCATTTGGAAAGTTGGTGGTAGTGTGATGATAGGTTGGAACGGGTCCATTTGGTCTAAGGGAAGGCTTCTGAAAGGTCTTGTCTTGGTGAAAATCAAGTCTTGTGGGGAAAGTGCACAACCTCTGCAGATGGAAGAATCTAAGTACTTAGCCATGTCCCTGGTATTGGACAACTTGAGCATCAAGACATGGAAGCTATCAAGAATCTCCTCATCCCAATTTCTAAGTAAAAACTTGTGGTTGAACAAGGGTAAAGGACCCCAATGTCTATTGGTGGTTCCTTGGGAAAGATTTTGATAAATAAAAACTTAGTGTTTTCAACTAATAGGCAAAACCTATTTTGAGCATGCTTGCATGTGGCACATGAAGAAGACTTATTTATCTTATTATATATTTGAAATCTTGTATTAGGCCTATGGCCATGGAGTTTGTAAAAGACTATGTTTGTCTCTGGAATGATATGTAATAATGACCTTTGTTTCTGTGTACTTCATCTTAAACTGTGGATGCTAGCATTGATCTAGGGACTAGCATTACAATCACAGGGATCCTTTCCTTTACAAAGGAGAGATCTTACAGATGGTATCAGAGAACTGCGTTGCCTGTAGGATTATGACCCTAGGATTGGAAACCACTAAGGCCTTGTTTGATTTGTAGGAATAGCAAAGGATTTTCATGGGAATGAAATCCTATGGATTTTTTCCTACGGCTGTTGTTTGATTTGTAGGAACAGAACCTGTAGGAATTTTTCCTATGACACTTCCCCTAGTCTATTTCATAGGAAAATTTACATTAGATCATAGGCTCTTGTAAAAATTCCTGTGAAGGAAAGGAAACTTGGAGGATTTCATTGGACATACCATACCAATCCTACAATTTTCCTATCCCTTCAGTTTTACTATCCTGCAAATCAAACAAGCCCTAAGGAAAAAATTTCAACAACTTCCACACTTGTCTTTTCTTCTCGTAAACTTTTCTAATCTTCTTTCTCATCTCTATTTGTAGATGAACTCCATCAACGAAGCCGTGAAGAAGGGACCACTCATGACTATGACTTTGGAATGTGAGACGGAGTTCCCCAAGGCTCTCCAGGACCTCATGGTTGCCATGGGAATACATGGTGCAGCTGTGTACAAAGGTTTTCCTGTGATGGATGAAGGAGTAGAGTACTGGTGGGTGAAACTTCACTTGTACAAAAACAAGGAAGACAACCACAAGGACTCAGGATTCTGCATGGTCACCAATTTAGTGATGCACACCACATTCTTTGATTCAGCAAGGGATGCAGCTTGGAGGGCCATCAAAGAACTTGGTGATAGAATCAAGTGCAGAATGCTTAACACCCAGAATGACCTTAGGGAAGAAAAGAAGCATACCCAAGAGCTTGAGGCTACCAACCAAAGTTTAAGGAAAGACATCATAGACTTAGCAATGGAGTCTTGTGATCTAGATAAACAGATTGCCTCTAGGGATGCCTTGTTAGCCAACTTGGCAAGTGAGATGGGATTGTAAGCGTACTTCGTTAGTTGGACCACCACACTTATCATTTTATTTTCCAAAATGCTGTCTAAATAAGTTGAACCTTGGATACTTGTAATGGATTTTATGTATGCTATGACTTGTGTGTTTGCCAATGTTATGCTTGTGATGCTCTGTCTTGAAATTTATTTATTGTGTTGATTCTAACTTTTTCTATCTTATAAATAGATGCCTAATGTTACTATCAGCACGGCTGAAGGGTTCAAGGGAACTCGTTTTGGCCCTTGTATTATTGAGCTCACTAGTTTGCTCAATCTCCCTCTTCCTACCATCATGGTGCTTCCCCTCACCAAGTTTGAGAGGAAAGACCTTTGGGGCTTCAAGGTTAATCAGCCCGGACGCCAGACTGAGCCTACCACGGAGGCAATCATCTTCAAGCTCATGCATGATGACAAGGAGAGAGGCCTAGAGGTAGTCATGCAGGAATTTATTGGACGTCTGTTAGGGAGACACTCTTGACAGGTTAGAGGTACTCACTTCCACGCCTTCGGTAGACGTGATGAGGATGGTGAGGCCATTGACTTCGAGGATACTTCGAGGGAGATAACAGAGCCAATTCGTCTATACCTCCAGGACTTAGAGGTTCTTCTTAGGCACATAGACACTGATAGGACCAACGTCGTGCTCAGCAATGACGAACTCCAGGTGCAGCTTCGTGAGAAGGACAAGCTCTTCACAGAGCAAGATGAGATAGTCAAGGAGATGGAGGCCAAGTTTGAGAGTCAGGACAGAAAGTTCAATAGTCAAGAGAAGCGAGTCCAAGATAGGAACAAGAGGATTCGAGACATGACTGCAGAACTAGAGGCCAAGGACTTCGAGATCGAGCATCAGCAGACTGTGATTGAGAGGCTTTGTTCAAAAAAGAGGGCTCTCAAATCCAAGGTAGAGACCTTGACTACCAATGTTGAGGAGTACAAGACCGCTATGGAGAATGCAGGTCTTACACTTGTCGACGAGGAGGTTGATGCAGAGGAGTAGTGATGACTACTCATATGCCATTTATTTATCATGCCTTTGATTATTGAGTCGCAATGACCATCCAACATGTGGATGGCATGCTATTGGTGTGTTTACTTTTCAAGACTTGTTGTCTATGTTGTTGAACTTTTATTAATATGATGCATGATTGTGATCTGTTATGTGATGTATTGTGCATGTTAGCATCTATGGGTATCTCAGTCTTATCCTTATTGAAAACCACAAATGCCTCCCTGACGTGCCAATCCGAACCCCAACAACAACAACATCACTCCTGAGATGCAGCAAATGATGACACCTCAGACTCAGCTGATGCAAATGATGACTACGTTCATCCAGAATCAGAACAACAACAACAACAACAACAACAACAACAACAACAACAACAATAACAATAATAACAACAACAACAACAATCAGAACAACCCACCGGGTTTTGACATGCTTACCAGGTTCTTAAGATTGCGGCCAGCAAAGTTCTCAGGAACTACTGATACTATGGTGGCTAATGATTGGCTACGCTCTATGAATAAGGACTTGGTAACTGTTGGCTGTATTGATGAAGAGAAAGTCAGATTTGCAGCTCACTTGTTGGAAGGACTAGCATCCACTTGGTGGGATAACTTCCAGATCACCACTCCCATTGAGGATGTAACATGGGCTATCTTTGAAGATGGTTTCCGTACTGCTCACATCTCATCCGGAGTGATGAGTTTGAAGAAGAAAGAGTTCCATAACTTGAAGCGGTAGCCATAGCGTGGTTGAATACATTGATGAGTTCAACAATCTGGCGCGATATGCACCGGATGAAGTTGACACTGATGCTAAGAGGAAGTAAAAGTTCCTTGAAGGGTTGAATGATGAACTAAACCTGCATTTAGCTGTGTCCTATGTTCCCACATACCAGTCTCTTTGTGACAAGGCTGCTATTTTGGAGATCAAGATGAAACAAGTTGAAAGCAGGAAGAGAAAGCACTCTGACAAGCACAGCTCGGGATCGTCTCACAAGCGTTCCCATTATGATGACAGTGGGAGTTTTGGATCCCACAAGCATGGGAAGTTCAACAAGCACCACAACCACAACCGTTATCATGACAACAAGCACCACCGTAGTCATGACAACGATAAGTACAAGAATAACAAAGGTGGATATAAGAGTCACCACAGTGGAAGTGGAAGTGGCAGTGGAATCCAGCCTGTCAAGAAAGATCTTAGTCAGGTTGAGTGTTTCAAGTGCAAGAAGATGGGGCATTATGCAAATGAATGCCCAGAAAAGAAAGTTGAAGGACCCAACAAGCCCAACCCTTTTCAAAAGGGACAAGTGAACCACATCAATGTGGAGGAAATTTATGAGGAACCTGATGCTGTTGCTGGTAAGTTCAAACTCAATTCTGTTCCAGCATTTGTTCTCTTTGATACTGGTGCATCTCATTCATTCATATCAAGAGCATTTGTTGAAAGAAATGAACTACCGGTAGAAACTATTGGTGTCCTATAAAAGTAAGTTCTCCTGGTGGAGAAATGATAGTGAATTCAGGATGTCATGATCTAGTCATAGAGTTTGGAAAGTATAAGTTTCCCGTTAACTTGATAATCCTAAACTCCCAAGGATTGGATGTTATATTGGGAATGGACTGGATGACTAAGCACATGGGAGTGATAGATTGTGCCAACCATACTGTCTCACTCACAACTCCGGAAAACAAAAGGATCAGATTCAAGACCAACTTTGAAGCAAAAAGGAGTAAGCAAAATTCTCTTAAGGGGGTTAGCATAGACAGTGTGCCTATTGTGAGTGAATATACGGATGTGTTTCCGGAAGAATTGCCGGGAATGCCACCAGATAGAGATGTGGAGTTTCTTATTGATTTGCTACCAGGATCTGGACCTATAGCAAAGAGACCGTATAAGATGTCAGTTGATGAACTGAAAGAACTCAAGAAACAACTTGGAGAACAGTTGCAGAAAGGATTTATCCAACCAAGTTCTTCATCTTGGGGAGCACCAGTTTTGTTTGTGGAAAAGAAAGATAGAAGTCAAAGGTTATGCATAGATTACCGTTCACTCAATGAGGTGACTATCAAGAACAAATACCCTTTGCCTAGAATCAATGACTTGTTTGATCAGTTGGAAGGAGCTTGTGTGTTCTCAAAGATTGATCTCCGGTCAGCTTATTTCCAGCTCAAGATAAGGGAACAAGACATACCTAAGACAGCTTTCACCACAAGGTATGGATTGTATGAGTATACCGTGATGCCATTTGGTTTGACCAATGCACCAGCATACTTCATGAATATGATGAACAAGGTGTTCATGGAATTCCTTGATAAGTTTGTTGTCGTTTTCATCGATGACATTTTGATCTACTCCAAGAGTAAGGAAGAGCATGAAGGACATTTACGTTTGATACTTGAGAAGCTTATAGAGCATAAACTGTATGCCAAGTTCAGCAAGCGTGAATTTTGGTTAAATGAAGTTGGTTTTCTTAGACACGTTGTGTCAGGAGATGGTGTAGCAGTTGATCCTGCTAAAGTTTCAGCTGTAACTGAATGGGAATCTCCTAAGTCAGTAAAAGAGGTTCGTAGTTTTCTTGGCTTGGCAGGATACTACCGAAGGTTTATTGAGAATTTCTCCAAGGTAGCAAAACCTATGACAAAATTTCTAAAGAAAGACAAGAAATTTTCTTGGTCTGAAGGTTGTGAACTCAGCTTTCAAGAATTGAAGAAGAGACTAGTGACATCACCAGTCTTATGTTTGCCAGATTTGGAGAAAGATTTTCAAGTATATTGTGATGCATCTCATCATGGATTAGGTGCAATACTTATGCAAGAAGGGAAAGTTGTGGCTTATGCCTCGAGACAACTCAAAACTCATGAGGTAAATTACCCTACTCATGATTTAGAGTTAGCCTCTGTTGTCCATGCACTCAAAACATGGAGACATTATCTTTTGGGAAAGCGTTGTGAAGTGTTCACAGATCACAAGAGTTTAAAGTATATTTTCACTCAGAAGGAAATTAACATGAGACAAAGAAGATGGCTAGAACTCATCAAGGACTATGACTTGAGTTTGCAATACCACCCCGGTAAAGCAAATGTTGTAGCGGATGCTCTAAGCCGTAAGGTTTTTGTGAATGGCCTTACTAAGGGAGAATTTCTAGATGATCTGTGTGCCCAATTTAGAGATCTCAGATTGGAGATTGTGCCTGAGGGACATCTCATGTCTTTGGATGTTCACCCCACCTTGTTGGACAAGATCAAAGAAGCCCAAAAGGCAGATAAGGAAATTGAAGAGATTAAGGAAAAGATTGGCAAGGGAAAAGCCAAAGGATTCCATGAAGACGAACAGGGTACTTTATGGCATGGAAAACGTATCTGTGTTCCACAAGATCCGGAGCTTTGGAAACTGATTTTACAAGAAGCACACAACTCACCGTATTCCATTCATCCGGGTAACACCAAAATGTACATGGATATGAAGGAAAGATTTTGGTGGAATAATCTCAAGAAGGACATCGTCGAACATATTGCTTTGTGTGATGTATGTAGTAGAGTGAAAGCGGAACATCAGAAACCAGCAGGATTGTTATAGCCACTACCTATTCCTGATTGGAAGTGGGACAATATTGGCATGGATTTCATCACCGGAATGCCAAGGACCAGGTCAGGATATGATTCTATTTGGGTAGTAGTGGATCGCCTAACTAAAGTGGCTCATTTCATACCCGTGAAGACAACTTATACAAGTGCTAAGTTAGCCAAGATCTATATGAGTAGAATTGTATGTCTGCATGGGGTACCCAAGAGTATTGTGTCTGATAGGGGAACCCAATTCACTTCTCATTTTGGAGTTAACTACATGAGTCATTGGGAACGAGGTTGGAATTCAGCACTGCATTTCATCCTCAAACTGATGGACAAACAGAAAGGACCAATCAGATTCTTGAAGATATGTTGAGAGCATGTGCTCTAGACTATGGAGCCAGTTGGGATGAAAGTCTGCCGTACGTAGAATTTTCTTACAACAATAGCTATCAAGCCAGTATTGAGATGGCACCATTTGAGTTTCTCTATGGGAGAAAGTGTACCACCCCATTGCTATGGAATGGTGTGGGAGAAAGAAGTTTGTTCGGACTAGAACTAATCAAAGAGGCTGAAGAGAAAGTCAAGCTAGTCAAAGACAGATTGAAGATAGCACAGTCCCGACAAAAGAGCTACGCGGATCCTAAGCATAGAGAAGTCACCTATGAAGTAGGTGATAGAGCTTATCTTAGAGTGTCACCACTTCGTGGAGTGAAGAGGTTTGGTGTCAAAGGTAAATTGGCCCCAAGATATGTTGGACCATTCAAGATTCTGAGTCGTAAAGGAGAAGTAGCTTATGAGATTGAATTGCCAGAGTCTTTGTCAGCTGTTCATAATGTGTTTCATGTGAGTCAGCTTCAGAAATGTCATCCAGAAATGTAAGAGACTTCTTTGAAGGATACTATACCTTTGTAAGAGGTTCAATTGGAGAGTGATCTCACCTATGAAGAGAAACCTATCAAGATTCTTGAGACTGCAGAAAGAGTTACTCGGACTAAGACTATCAAATTCTGCAAAGTCCAATGGAACCATCATTCCGAAGAAGAAGCAACTTGGGAAAGAGAAGATGACCTTCGGAAAGACCACCCTCACCTATTTGCTAGCCAACCCGAATCTCGAGGGCGGGATTCACCTTAAGGGGGTTAGATTTGTAACATCCCTAAAATCATGTTATCAAAGATTTCATATCATGCATGCATGCATATCATTTAGGGGTCAAATTCAAACTCATTTTGAAAGAAACAGAACCTGAGAGCTATGATTTTATGTGATCAAACATTAGTCAAATGCTACTCTCCAATGGGAGATTATTTGTTTCAGAACCAAACCTTGTTGCTCTCAGATTGTTTTACTTGATTGCTAGTGCTTAAACCAAAATTTACAAAACAAATTTGGATTTAAAACCATATTCAAAACTTGTTTAAATCAAGTGCTATGTCACTGTTATTTTTGTTTGACCAAAAGGACCAAGCTAATACAGAGAGACCACATGATTTTATGCCCAGAAACATGAGTGTTACGCTCTACAAAAATCCAAAAAAAGTTTGAATTCAAATGGCTTTGAAATCATTTGAAAATGTTTCCTCGAAATTCAAACAGAAAAAGAAAAGGAATAAAGAAATAAGAAAAGGCCGGCGCCACTAATCTAGCCCAACAGCGAAACCAGCCCACTAAGCCCACTCGGGGTTTTCCCCTCTCTCTCTCTCTCTCACTGCATGACCCACAGAGTCACCGTCACTGGGCCCATCCCCTCTTTCTTTCTCTCGCTGACAACCGCGGCCCACATGGCAGTCGTCGTCTCCACCACCAGCGACCAGTTCATCCCCAAATTACGCCGAGCGTTTCCTGTTTAATTCACGGCTTCAATTCCCGTTTAATGCCTGAGTAAATCACGCCCGCGTTCTTGCTACTTAAACCCCCTCTGTCCCCTCTCCATTTTCCCCCAAACCCCAAGCACAGAGCGCCACCAGGCTGCTAGAATTTGCCCTCACACCGCCGCGGTACCGACAGACTCCGGCGACCGATTGTGGTAAGCTTCGTGCGCGCCTCGCTCTCTGGTTCATGCAAGCTTGTCCGTTATCTCTTTGCGCATCTTCTGACGTTCGCCGTTTGCCCTATTTCGCACCAGAGCATCGACTTCGTCAAGCACCGCAACTTCCCGACGCCGTCTCCAACTTTGGCAAGGAATTACGGTGAGGTACGACCGCCCCGTGCCTTTCCCTTGACCCCATCTTGTTCGCCTGAACGATACGCACGTGCTGATGCCTTTCGTTTGTGTTAGGGCGGATCACAGCGTCGCCAACATCGCCGTCCACCTAAGCCCGACGCCGCCCTGATTCCGACGAGCTCCCACGGCCACAGCAGCACACCCCCGTTTCCACGACGACCACGTTGAGATTCCTCGTGCTCGTACGAGTCTGGTAAGCATCACCACCGCCCCCAGCCCTCGCTAGATTCGCCAATCCATCGCCGGCAGAGCCGTCGCCGCCGTCCTAGCCATTTGCGCCGCCGGGTTTTGGTCAAAGCATTTAGATCCACTAGATCTAGATCCAGTGGTTGAGATTAGAAGATAGGCGAAGGGGTATGGTTAGAACTGAGCCGTTAGATTTTAAGTTGATTTGACGGTGCACGAACGCGATCCAGCGCGAAGCGGTACCAGCCAGTTAGAAAGAGCCGCGTGGCACGAGTTTGGTTTTAAAAGTTTGAATTTGATCTATTAGATATTAAAACTTGTTTAATTCATAACTTTTGATTCCCATGTCCAAATTTGACAAATTTTATATCAATGGAATCAGGAGAGAAAATCCTTTCCATATATGCAATGTGTTTAATGTTTTGCCTCTGTTAAAATGGTTATTTTACAGAAACATGTGTAGGCCTATTTTGTGTATAACAATTATTTGGGAAATGTTTTAATGTTCAAATAAAGGTTGTTTGGCAAGTTTTGAACTTTTTTACGAATCAGTATTGTGCACTTTTCTTGTTGAGTATAGAAAATCATCACATATCATATTGCATGCATCCATATATTTTTGCTTGTATTTATTTTGTATGTGATTTGGTGCTATCATTTTATGTGTAGATTTTGGTGCAAATAGTGATTGTGATTGTGAGGATTGTAGCTACTCTCCAAACTACCAAGGCAAGTGGTGCTTCATGAATTTATTCCTAAGTTTTCAACTTTGCATTAGAAATATTTTGCTAAGTCTTGCATGGTTATTTTTTTATCTATATGTTATGCTTGGGAAATCCTAGTATTTGTAGAATTGCTAGAAATATTTCTAAGTCTTATCAATGCCATGCTTAGCCTAGCTAGTAGCAACCAAGGGAGGTTATATATTCATGCTATGAATAAATATTTCTAAGTCTTTGGACTATGTTTTTGCTTAATAAAACAACTAAGTGAATGAAACACCTGGGTGGAATGGAAAGAATGGGTTATGTTGAGTGGTTACACAAGGCCCATTTCTATGGTATACCTTGTGTATCTCACTTGTGTAAAGCCACCCAGGAACAAAGGGATTTGAGAGGCCAAATGTTAAGAAGCTTCTAGTGCAACCACTTGGCAATATGGGCTCTGCCTGGATCATATAGGTTGCAATAACTTAGCCATTTGGACAGTTGGTGGTAGTGTGATGATAGGTTGGAACGCGTCCATTTGGTCTAAGGGAAGGCTTCTGAAAGGTCCTGTCTTGGTGAAAATCAAGTCTTGTGGGGAAAATGCACAACCTCTGCAGATGGAAAAATCTAAGTACTTAGCCATGTCCCTGGTATTGGACAACTTGAGCATCAAGACATGGAAGCTATCAAGAATCTCCTCATCCCAATTTATAAGTAAAAACTTGTGGTTGAACAAGGGTGAAGGACCCCAATGTATATTGGTGGTTCCTTGGGAAAGATTTTGATAAAGAAAAACTTAGTGTTTTCAACTAATAGGCAAAACCTATTTTGAGCAAAGCAAGCCTAAGCTACACTTAGCCAAAATGCATATAGTATTTAGTCGACCAATATTCTACTAAGGTATCACTTGCCAATACTATTCCAATGTATTGACCCACTGTGGCTGTAACTTGTGATGTTGTAGGATATTCTGATGATGATTAGGAGTCATGAGTCTACACTCAACATGCTTGCATGTGGCACATGAAGATGAAGACTTATTTATCTTATTATATATTTGAACTCTTGTATTAGGCCTGTGGCCATGGAGTTTGTAAAAGACTATGTTTGTCTCTGGAATGACATGTAATAATGACCTTTCTTTCTGTGTACTTCATCTTAAACTGTGGATGCTAGCATTGATCCAGGGACTAGCATTGCAATCACAGGGATCGTTTCCTTTACAAAGGAGGGATCTTACACCATGTCCCTTGAGTACGAGGGCAGCTCCGCATGCTACTCAACTTTGGTTACCTGCAAGTTCTTGTGATTATACATACATGCATATCATAGCGAACCGCCAACAGGGTACCCCTTGCACATGATACAGAAGCTATCCCGTGATCAAAATGACAAGGCAAGCAGACAATGAACATCTCAGCGATCTTTTTATTTACTATGTGCATAGATTTTTATTGAGGATGCTTCATCAAATGCCCATTATGGTGATGCTGCAAGTTTCCACCATGATTTGGCATGGCTTAGGCTAGCATCCCAGGCGTTTCTCTAACACATATATATATATACTCCATGAACTCACAAGCTCCCCTTTTATTTCACACCGACGACATCCACACACAAAAGAGCAAGGTATCAACTGGATATATATCCATAAATGTTGAAAGTGTTCCCCGTGATAGCACGGTTCTGCTAACTCCCAGCCTATAATTTGCAAGCATATAACTTTCATGGACATGTCACAATGGTTCAGGATTATTAAGTGCAAGGAATAAAGTGTGCCATCAAGTTCGTGAGAGCTTTACTAACTAACTTTCTCAAAACAGACAAACATTTTATTTGGAAGAAAACAAGGCATATAGAATATGCACTAAAATAGCAAATGATGCTAATAGGTAGGTATGTTGGACACTGTTAGCAATATTGGTTTTGGGGATTGGATGCACAAGTAGAGCTCATACTCAATGCAAGTGAAGGCTAGCAATAGAGAGGGAGTGACAAACGAAAGAGCAATAACTGTCATAATCATGCTTGCAACAAAACGGGACTAATTATGGCATGAAAGTGATACAAGAACTCTGAGGCAAAATAAATCGTCGAGGCTTACTGACAATCGTTTAGTCATATGCATGCGTGAGCATGTGCCAAGTCGATTCACATGAAACTTTCAGAGGAGGATACCACAATATCATACCAAAATATGAATAAAACAATGCAATCAAACATTCATATGACATGCTAAAAACTATTAGCAAGCTGGAGCTAATCACAAACAAGCAAGAACTACTAAGTATCCATCAGTAACATACTCCTTACATGAGCAGACTAAGCATGCTCATCATGATGAGTATATGTACAAAATTGAAAACAAATAGATTTTGTTACCAGCCTCTTACCACACCTCAAGTTGTCTTAATCTTCATTATTGCCCTTCACTTGTGTGACTTGAATAGTAACATGAAACCAAATTCCACTAAGGACGGCTGAACCCCTACAAAGAACTCACAAAACCGAAGAAGAACAACATTTTTTTGGTGTTTTCAATTTTTCGAAGCAAGCAAACAAAGCAAAATCTTTTTGGATTTTTTTCTTTAAGGCAAACCAAAGCTAAAACGCAAAGAAACAAACCAAGAGGAACAACGAAAATATTTTTTGTATTTTTGTGTTTCTGAGAAAGCAGCAGCAAGAACCAAAAAGAAAGTGAAACAATGGATATACAAAGAACCAACGAACATGATATATAGATGAGTGTGATGTCGGCATACCTCCCCCCAAGCTTAGGATTTTGGCCTAAGTGGGGCTCAATAGCGCGGGTAGTAACCCCAAGCTGGTGGGTCATCATAGGAATGATCATAGTCGGGCGCTTGCGATGAAGAAGACGCACCCCAATCATAGGAGGGCTGCTGGTATGAAGACTCTCTCAAGTTGGAGGGCTGAACCGAATCATCTTCGGCATCCTCTCAAACATTCTCCTCTTGCTCGGAGTGCTCCGCCACATATGTGTCAAACTCCTCCTCCGTGAGCGACCATCCTTGCCTGTTATCAAAATTAAACAAAGCAGGTGCATGCAAATAAACTATTTTCTCAGTCCTACCCCATCTCCAACCACGCTTGGCAAAATATAGTTCATACGGTAAACTTCTCACAGTATCCCCCAAGGAAAGAAAACCATGTTGAATCATGGATTCAAGATCAAGCCTCTCTATGGGGAACCGATAATCTGAATGGTGAGGCTCTAAACCATGGAAAGCTAGCAACCTAGAAGCAATGAGACCTCCACAAATTCCACCCTTCTCGCGGTTAGTGGTGAGACGGTAAGCTATCAGAGCACCCAGGTTATAAGATCTATTCATATTCAAAGCAGCTGCGATAAAGGCTAGATCAAAATAAGATAACTTTCTAGCAATCTTTCTAGAAAGAACACACTTGGTAATGAAGTAGGCAAAATATCTAATGGCTGGGAACTGAATGTTCCAAATTTTACCACTTTCCTTTGAGAGGTCGAAACCTTGGCAAATCTCAGCATATAAATCCATAAGTGACTTGGGCCTCTCCTTGATCTTCTCACAAGATCCCCACTGAGGTACTTTAATTCTTTGCGTAAATCAGCAAAAGCGTGTCAATGACTATATTGTATATCTTATAATGGACCATGGGATTAGATGAAGACCAAGTAAACCAGAAGTCTTGCACAACATCCATGGTTAGCTTAACATATTGAAGTGGTTCACCTTCAACAAAATGTTCCAACCCTGCATTGGTAATCATAGTTTGGAAATCCTGGAAGATTCCCGCAGTTTTCATAAATTCATGGCATGGATATATGGAAGGAAAGACTCCTTCCTCACGATGAACTTTCATTGGCTCAGGCACCATCAAGTCATATTGATTCAGTGGGTATGCACTCATCTTCTTTTCTGAAATTTTTAGACAAACATCAAACCAAGTGATTTCCAAGTTGATAAATGATGAGAAACTACTATAGGAACTTGCTAGAGGGCTACACATGCATCAAAATGAAATATCTAAGCATATAACAAGAATGCAAGCTCACACAACCTGTCACCTATAGCATAAAAATACTCAAGATACAATCTACCAATCACAAATCTAATTGGGCAAGTGGAGGAGGCACATACCAAGGCGCAATCCCTCGAAATCAACAATAAATATGGGCTGAGCAAGGAGATCAAAAATCACGAGCAAGAACAGCAGGAACTCGAGCTTGAGCAAGTTTTCAGGTGTTTCTTGGGAGAGATAAAGAAGATGGCTGGGAGGAGGCACCTTGGAGGGGCCCAGGTGGGCCACACCCCAGCCAGGCGCCACCTGGGGGCTGGCCGCGCCCACCAGGGGTGTGCTGGCCTGGGGTGGCCCCCTGGGTCACTCCAGGTGTCCCTCTGCCCCTTTTTTTGAGGAAAAATTTATTTTGAATTTTCTAGGATTTTTCGGGAAACTTTATTTTTGGCCAATTTTCAGGGTATGAAAATTGATTTTCTTGCAGAAACAGTTTTTTAGAAGAAGCAAAAGCAAACCAAAAACCAAACTACAAAATTTCTAAGGCACTCTAACAAGCAAACAACTAACAAAACCAAATCTAACAAAATAAAAAAGCAAAGACTAGGAAGGAGAAAAGTAAAATAAAGCAAGAATAACCAAAGTGAAAACATTATTTTGTTCATTAAAATCCTTTTGTTAACAAGGTTGATCAAGTATTGTTACCAAAAATATGAAACAAAACTTTGCATTCCATAAGGTGATTATGTTACCTCATACTTGATAGCAATGGTCCCAATCATAATAATTTCAAAATTTTCTTGTGGAATGGGACAATAAATTTCTCCAACCTTGATGCTCTCAATATTTTCAATGGAATTCAGGCAATAGCTTCTAGTAACCTTCTTGGGTAAATATATAGTATGATCTTTGTCATTAATATTGAATGCTACTTTTACTTGATTACAATTGATGATAGCACCTTCAGTATTAAGAAAAGGTCTCCCAAGAATAATAGACATATTATCATCTTCAGGCATTTCAAGCACAACAAAATCAGTCAGAACCAAGCAATTATGAGCCACTTGAACAGAACATCCTCACATATACCAACATGAATAGTAGTTGACTTATCAGCCATTTGCAAAGATATATCAATTGGTATCAACTTTTCTAGTTGGAGTCTCTTTGTAGAGGTCCCAAATCTTTAATAAGATAGAGCCCCCTGTGTTTACAATGCTAGTCCCTGGATCAATAGCTAGCATCCACAGTTAAGATGTAATATCAAGAAACAAAGGTCATAATATAACTATATAACCAGGAATAACATAATTTTATTACATCTTACATAGATCATTTGGCTATTACATTACATTGCAGCGGAATAACTATAGTCATGGGGTCCTTCATCTTCAAAGTGCCACAGGCAGATGTTGGTTGTAGACTTTGTAATCCTAATCAAACAATCTTCACTAAGATCAATCAAACCTACAACATTACAAGTTACAGCCACAAGGGTCAATACATTTGAATTGTATTGGCAAGTTTCACTACTATGTATAATATGAGTGGATCCTATCAATACATGCATATTTGTCTAAGTAGAGTTCAAGGATTATTTGCATAAAGAAATATTTAACCTATCTTTTCAAAAATGGTTTTGGTCCTTTGTTAAATCTCCTTTTCCAAGTTTCTTGAACTCCTTGGTAGAAACTCAAGTGTTCAAGTCCTTGTCAAAATTTCCTTGAGCTACTTGGTAACCCCAAGTGCAACAAGTTTTATCAAAATCTCATGAGTTCCTTGGTAACCCCAAGTACATCATGCTTTAAGCAAAATCTCTTGAGCACCTTGGTAACCCCAAGTGCATCAAGCTTAACAAAATCTCTTTGAATTCCTTGGTACCCCAAGTGCATCAAGTTTTTATTTTAGAAGTTGGAAATGTCGAGATCTCCCATGGTTCAAACTTTAGTTGCTCAGTATTGTCCATAACCGGGGACACGGCTAAGTACTTAGATTTTATTAACTTCTGCAGAAGGAGTACACTTTACCCACATGTCACAATCCCATCCTTTTGCCACCAGTGGCCTACTGGATTAGTGCTAACCAAGATGGAGTACTGGCAGATTGAGAATGTGACGAAGTCTTTCCAAAGGGTCCTCCCATACACCATTGCTAGCTTGTCTTCAGCACCCATGAAGCATTACAGATCCCCATTGTAACACCCTCAGAATCGGACCTATGCAAGTTTGGGCGAAATTCACCAAACCCGCATAGAAACGATTCAAAGGTGCCCACCAGGCACTTTCGTGCGGGTGGAAAACGAAGTAATAACATTACACAACAGTCCTCGATGGGACCCACGAGCAGATATATAACAATGACTCAAAGAGTCAAGAATACGATATAATGTACAAAGATCCAAATCACCTTGAAAAGATAGGCGTCCAGCTACGGACAAGAGGCAAATGGGGCTAAGAGCCACGAAGAATAACCAATGGCGTCCATAACCCCGAGCCAAGCCGGAAGGGTAACCCTGCTAACGGCGTCGTTCTCAAAACCTGCTTAACAAAAGGGGTGCCGACAAAGGGCAAAACAGAAAACAAAGAAGGAGCGTCAGTACTGAGGCCAGTACACGGCGAGGCTAGAATTCGGCGGTCCTCGCCTACATAGGTATGGTGGACTGAGCGGCAGCGGCAACTTGCACTAAACAACCTATAGAGACTCGATACACTGGCGGTAATCAGAGAGGGGTAAGAATGACCTAACCGGATCCAACCTGAAGCTACCACCAAACAAACCCATTCTGGTGTTTCCCCCTCGAGACCAAACGAGGAAGTCAACCGAGGAACTCACACAGTTGGCAGTGTTATTTATTCAGTTATCGTTGCAGTAATTACTAGTCAGGTTTAGATAATCGTCCTGATAAAGTAAGCAGTGGGCACTTTTATTTAACCATTCCGTGATAGTTGCAACAATTACTAATCAGATACCGATAGCATGAGATAAAACCATAACCCAGCAGTTGTTGTCACTTTTATTCAGCCAATTCGTTGTAGTTGCCATACTTACTAGTCATATACAATTGTCGCAAGCGACAACCAAACAATCAATTGTGGGCAGTATTAATTAGCCATTCCATTATAGTGGAGCTGATTACTAGTCATTATAAGTCAAATTTACAGCAGTAAACTTTAGTTATGCTTGTCTATGATCGAGATACTGTGCTCCAAGTCGTCCATATCCGCGGACACGGCTTTCAGAAAGTTTTAACCCGGCCGGGGTGCACCAATAGCAACACACGCTCGATCAACCTCGGAAAAACCAAATCAAAACCCAACGAGGCTTTCACGACTGAACAATCACAGGATTCAGAAATATTTCAGGGGGCCACCCCTTAAGTAGAATCCGCAACGAAGCTAGCTGACTCCGAGACGGCCTCAAGGTTTGTGGGGCCGGCGGTAAACGACTGGGAACCCGAAAGTGTGGCTGGGCTTGTCGCTACCACGTAAACGGGTCACAATTCCTAACAGATGATGTGCCCCTCGCACAATCGTAAATAAAGCAGTAAAGCATGGCATAAGTACAGGATCGTAAATAAAACCTCAAACTAGTTTGTGGCCCCTAGAAATAAGACTGAATCAAGCTCTGGCTCAGGGGGGTCCCATATACCTCCCGGATGTGGATAGCGCGCAAAATCAAGGAACAGGTATCAAGTACTCGGGGTCTTACGGGACACAAGTGGGCGTTCGGAAACCAAATATTATCTATCACCCACCGATGCCTCTGCTTATTCAATTTTAGTTGTTAAACAGAAAGTAAAGTGACGATAAGTAAAACTAGAATCATCTCCAACAGCAACATGCGGCAATACATCAGCAACTGTGGCATATGGCGACGCACATCAGCATTTGAGCAAGCAACTACGACGCGCAAGTCCAACTATCTACCAAACAACAGGTAATAGGGTGTGTCCAAGGCAATATAGGGCTGCACGGTATATCACAGGTACGGAAACTAAAGCATCGCAACACAGGTAGCAATAGATCAACAGAGGAATAAAGACTATAAAAGTAAGATAGGTAGAAAGGGGGAGATGCTCGCCTGAAACCATTGTTGAAGGTTCAACCGAAGATCGGGACGAAGCTCACATCAACTCAACGGCCTTATCCGCGAATAATCAAAACACTAGAAGAAACACCGGATGCAATATTTAATAAAACGGCAGAAGATCGGCATGATGCATGTATGATGGATGACATGGCAAGGTGCGATGCAATTAGGTCATATTAAGTGGAACCGGGGTCCCGACAATTAATTAGTAGGTTCAAGTTATTTAGAACCCCCGCAAATTAAATGTTGTTTAGCAAGGCGACAGACGGAAACGGTTCGCTACACAAGTTTAACGAGGCCAATATGAGACTAGATTTGCCCGCATATGGGCCCCATATTTAATTATTAGGTGAATCGGCATAAGGCCCCCAATACCACAGATATGCATGCGGGAATGACAATTTAATATGCGTTCAAGTTGTTATTATGCGTTTATAAAATAGGGTTCGAGGAAAAGGGGTCACACATTGAGGGGTCTCGACGATCTTGTTAGGGTTCCGGGGTTCGGGGTCGGGGTCCAGGGTTCGACAGGGTCCAGGGTTCGACAGTCCGTTCTCAGCTCCGGGGTCGTCCTCGGTAACGGGGTAGATCTTGTTGCATCCGGGGTCTCGTCGGGTTCTTCGGGTCGGGGCGTTCTTGTCGTTACACAGATCTTGTCGGGTCCTCGAGGAGGTACTTGGCGCTCATGTGGCCTTCGGGTACGGGTTCGTCTCCGGGTGCGGGGGTCTCGGCGTTCCATGAAGGAGAGCTTGCGTCTAGGGTCTCGGCGATCTTGGCGCATCGAGGTTGTCGAAGAATCGGTACGGTCTTCGGATTCCGAGGAGATCATGGCGTCGGGGTTTTCGTGATGGAGATCTTGTCGAGGTTGCGCGAAGGTCGTTGGCGAGCTTAGGGTGCCTCGGGGTCATCGAACGGTATCATACTCCCATGGCACATACACGATCACGCACGCACACGCTGCATACGAGCACGCATACACGAGCACACCGCACGGGCCTGAGCCCACGGTGGCGGCCAGGCGAGTGGAGAGATCGGCTCGGGCGGTCTCGAGCAAGGCGCAGCGGGCAGCGTCTTGTGTGATGGCGGCTCAGTATGTCGCAGAGCTTGGCGGCGCTTGGGCGGAGGAACTCGCGCGGCGCAGCTTGGACGGGCGGGCTCGGGAAGGACCACCGGGCGGCGGTGTAGATCCTGGCGCTCAGGCGGGCTACCGGCCTTGTGGCGGGCATGGGGCAGCGTCGGCCGTGAGGCGGGCGTGGCGGCGGTGAAGGCGCGATCCATGGCGGGCGGCAGCCGCGGTCTGGAGTCGCAAGCGACCTCGGCGACGCGAGGAGAGGACGCAGTCTGGCGGCTGAGGAGGCTCCGGTGGCGGTCTGGACGAGCACCGGCCGACGGGACGCAGTGGAGACTGCGGCGTGGCGGCGAGGTGGTCGGTGGGGCTGGGAGGCAGACAGGCGTGAGGAGGAAGAGGCGCCAGGCGGTGGTGGCGGGCGAGGCCGGCAGTGAGGCTGGGTGAGGGGGTGGCGGGTGCGTGTGAGGGAGGGCAGCGGAGGGGCTAGGTGAGGAGGAGGCAGCGTCTGGTCTTGAGGCAGGAGGAAGAGGAGGAGAGAGAGAGAGAGGCGCGAGGCCCAGGTGGGCCAGGGTCGATGGGAGGCAGCGTGCGTGTGTGCTGTGTGTGTTAGTGCGTGTGGGTTGTGGTGGGGGTGGGGAGTTGGCTGAGTGAGGAGAGAGATAGAGAGGGTGAGGCTAGGACAAGTGTCAGGTCCTGGTTGGTTGAGGGAAAGGGCAAAGGTGAGGTGGCACATGCCTATTGGCTGGGGTGATGTGGAGGAGGGTATGGGGTAGATTAGTGGGTATCTCTAGGGATTAGATGGGTAGGTGGTGGACCGATTGTTTTATTTCTGGGGCGGTCGTTCGGGTCGCTTCGGCCCGTTCATCGCCCATAAAATAAATATAAACTTTATTTGTTTTAAACGGGCCGTTGGCAAACCGATAGCGGCCAAAACAAAATATTCCGGGGACCCGGTTTTGAGGTTTGAAATGAGTTGGGGCGTTTGGAAAACAAATCGGGGTTTTCGAAAATAGTTTTGGCAAACAATGCATGATGATGACGATGCAATGCACAAATTCAACGCGATTTTCTAGTAGTGGTTTTGCGGGATGCCACAATTCGACACCACTAACAATGGATCTCGCCCTCGAGATCCGCCTCATGATACCGGAAGGAAGGTCGGCGTTCTCGCCTTCTCGCGTGTAGATCCTCGCGACACCACTAACAAGAGGTCGTTGTCCGTGATCGTCGAGAGAACACTCCGGGATCAAAAAGGTCGAAGGTAGAGGTATCAACAAATAAAGCCACCTCTAGCTCCGATGGAAGAGGGGAACCGATGCATTCTCATCCACTTCAATGTACAAAAGCGAATAGAAAGGGTAGTCGGCATGGGGGCCAATCCATCACGCACCCAAACTATTACTCTGCACAATCAGTGGAAAAGAGTGCAACCATTCTCGGAATTAGACTGAAGATCTCGACAAGCGAGGTTCGGAACAAAAGGGTGATGCAGAATCTGCATCGGATCCGGCGTAGAGGATGTCGTCGCGTCGGAAAACACCGGAAAACACGAGAAGGAACAAGAGAAGTCCACCAGACGGAGGATTCCTCGGATAGCAGGAAAACCAGATGTAGCGACACCGTTAACAAAGGAAGAAGCGAAACCCTAAAGGTACGACGGAACCCAACCACGAGAAATCCTAGACTCGAGGAAAAGATAAGTGAGCAGATTCAAAACACGTCGAGATAAGAGGAGATCAGCAGAGGGGTAAGGAGTAAAATCAGACCTAATCAGAACTATCCAACCGATTTTCAAAAATAGTTTTGACACTCTACTTCGGCCGTTAGCTAGGTTATCCTACAGTGGACTTGTGGGGTATCGTAATCGCTGAGCTCGATACCACTCAGTAACACCCTCGATCGACCTATGCAAGTTTGGGCAAATTCACCAAACCAAGATAGAAACGATTCAAAGGTGCCACCAGCACTTTCGCGGGTGGAAACGAAGTAATAACATTACACAACAGTCCTCGATGGGACCCACGTAATATATATAACAATGACTCAAAGAGTCAAGAATACGAATATAATGTACAAAGATCCAAATCACCTTGAAAAGATAGAGCGTCCCACTGGACAAGAGGCAAATGGGGCTAAGAGCCTCAAGAATAACCAATGGCGCCCATAACCCTGTGCCAAGCCGGAAGGGTAACCCCGCTAACGGCGTTCTCAAAACCTGCTTAACAAAAGGGTGCCGACAAAGGCAAAACAGAAAACAAAGAAGGAGCGCCAAGATCGAGGCCAAGACACGGCGAGGCTAGAATTCGCCCTCGCCTACATAGGTATGGTGGATCGAGCGGCAGGCAACTTGCACTAAACAACCTATAGAGACTCGATACATGGCGTAATCGAGAGGTAAGAATGACCTAACCGGATCCAACACAAGCTACCACCAAACAAACCCATTCGGTGTTTCCTCGAGACCAAACGAGGAAGTCAACCGAGGAACTCACATTGGCGGTGTTATTTATTCGTTATCGTTGCAGTAATTACTAGTCGTTTAGATAATCGCCCGATAAAGTAAGCGATGGGCACTTTTATTTAACCATTCCGTGATAGTTGCAACAATTACTAATCGACACCGATAGCATGAGATAAAACCATAACCCAGCGCTTGTTGTCACTTTTATTCAGCCAATTGTTGTAGTTGCCATACTTACTAGTCATATACAATTGTCGCGACAACCAAACAATCAATTGTGGGTATTAATTAGCCATTCCATTATAGTGGAGCTGATTACTAGTCATTATAAGTCAAATTTACAGAAGAAACTTTAGTTATGCTTGTCTATGATCGAGATATCGTGCTCCAAGTCGTCCATATCCGCGACACGGCTTTCGAGAAAGTTTTAACCCGGGTGCACCAATAGCAACACACGCCGATCAACCTCGAAAACCAAATCAAAACCCAACGAGGCTTTCACGATTGAACAATCACAGGATTCAGAAATATTTCAGGGGCCACCCTTAAGTAGAATCCGAACGGTAGCTAACTCCGAGACGGCCTCAAGGTTTGTGGGGCCATGGTAAACGATCGGGAACCCGAAAGTGTGGCTGGGCTTGTCGCTACCACGTAACGGGTCACAATTCCTAAACAAAGGTGCCCCTCGCACAATCGTAAATAAAGCAAAGAAGCATGGCATAAGTACAGGATCGTAAATAAAACCTCAAACTAGTTTGTGGCCCTAGAAATAAGATGAATCAAGCTCGCTCGTGGGGGTCCCATATACCTCCGGATGTGGATAGCGCAAAATCAAGGAACAGTATCAAGTACTGGGTCTTACGGACACAAGTGGGCGTCGAAACCAAATATTATCTATCACCCACCGATGCCTCTGCTTATTCAATTTTAGTTGTTAAACAGAAAGTAAAGTGACGATAAGTAAAACTAGAATCATCTCCAACAGCAACATGCGGCAATACATCAGCAACTGTGGCATATGGCGACGCACATCAGCATTTGAGCAAGCAACTACGACGCGCAAGTCCAACTATCTACCAAACAACAGGTAATAGGGTGTGTCCAAGGCAATATAGGGCTGCACGGTATATCACAGGTACGGAAACTAAAGCATCGCAACACAGGTAGCAATAGATCAACAGGAGGGAATAAAGACTATAAAAGTAAGATAGGTAGAAAGGGGGAGATGCTCGCCTGAAACCATTGTTGAAGGTTCAACCGAAGATCGGGACGAAGCTCACATCAACTCAACGGCCTTATCCGCGAATAATCAAAACACTAGAAGAAACACCGGATGCAATATTTAATAAAACGGCAGAAGATCGGCATGATGCATGTATGATGGATGACATGGCAAGGTGCGATGCAATTAGGTCATATTAAGTGGAACCGGGGTCCCGACAATTAATTAGTAGGTTCAAGTTATTTAGAACCCCCGCAAATTAAATGTTGTTTAGCAAGGCGACAGACGGAAACGGTTCGCTACACAAGTTTAACGAGGCCAATATGAGACTAGATTTGCCCGCATATGGGCCCCATATTTAATTATTAGGTGAATCGGCATAAGGCCCCCAATACCACAGATATGCATGCGGGAATGACAATTTAATATGCGTTCAAGTTGTTATTATGCGTTTATAAAATAGGGTTCGAGGAAAAGGGGTCACACATTGAGGGGTCTCGACGATCTTGTTAGGGTTCCGGGGTTCGGGGTCGGGGTCCAGGGTTCGACAGGGTCCAGGGTTCGACAGTCCGTTCTCAGCTCCGGTCGCCCCTCGAACGGTAGATCTTGTTGCATCCGGGGTCTCGTCGGGTTCTTCGGGTCGGGGCGTTCTTGTCGTTACACAGATCTTGTCGGGTCCTCGAGGAGGTACTTGGCGCTCATGTGGCCTTCGGGTACGGGTTCGTCTCCGGGTGCGGGGGTCTCGGCGTTCCATGAAGGAGAGCTTGCGTCTAGGGTCTCGGCGATCTTGGCGCATCGAGGTTGTCGAAGAATCGGTACGGTCTTCGGATTCCGCGAGGGAGATCATGGCGTCGGGGTTTTCGTGATGGAGATCTTGTCGAGGGTTCGGCGCCGAAGGTCGTTGGCGAGCTTGGGGTGCCTCAGGACGGTCATCGGAACGGCATCATACTCCCATGGCACACATACACGATCACGCACATACACGCACACGCGTACACGAGCACACGCATACACGAGCACACCTGCAGCGGGCCCACAGGCCCACGGTGGCGGCCAGGCGAGGTGGAGAGATCGGCTCGGGGCGGCGGTCTCCGGAGCAAGGCGCAGCGGGGCGGGCTCAGGGCGGTCGCAGAGCTTGGCGGCGCTTGGGCCGGAGGAACTCGCGGCGGACGCACTGACGGGCCGGGCTCGAAGGACCATCGGGCGGGCGGTGTAGATCTGGGCGCTGGGCGGGCTACGTGGCGCGGCTGGGCGGACGGCAGCCGAGGCGAGGCGGGCAGGCGGTGAAGGCGCGATCCATGGCGCGAGCGTGAGGCGGCCCGGAGTCATGGAAGCGACCTCGGCGACGCCGAGGAGGAGGACGCGTCCTGGCGGCTGAGGAGGCTCCGGCGTGGTGGCGACGGGAGCACCGCCGGACGGGACGCGGTGGAGACTGCGGGCTGGCAGGTGGTGGTGGCCGCGGGCTGCAGGAGGCCTGACGAGGGAGGAGAAGGGCGCCGGGCGGTGGGCGGCGCCAGCGAGGTTAGGCGGCGGCAGGAGCGAGGTGAGGGGAGCAGCGGTTGGAGAGGAGGTCTGGGCGGAGCGGCGGAGGCGGCTGCCGCGTGACGGGGAGGCGGGTCGCGTGGCCGGCGGCGAGGGGGAGGGCCGGCAGAGGGGCTAGGTGAGGAGGAGGCTTGGCCGCGTGCGGGTTGCGGGGAGGCAGGAGGAAGAGGAGGGGAGAGAGAAAGAGAGAGGTGCGGGGGCGCGGGTGGGCCAGGGGGACAGGGCGGGGCCCAGGGGTCAGTGGGAGGGGACGCGTGCGTGTGTGCTGTGTGTGTTAGTGCGTGTGGGTTGTGGTGGGGGGTGGGGAGTTGGCTGAGTGAGGGAGAGAGATAGAGAGGGGTGAGGCTAGGACAAGTGTCAGGTCCTGGTTGGTTGAGGGAAAGGGCAAAGGTGAGGTGGCACATGCCTATTGGCTGGGGTGATGTGGAGGAGGGTATGGGGTAGATTAGTGGGTATCTCTAGGGATTAGATGGGTAGGTGGTGGACCGATTGTTTTATTTCTGGGGCGGTCGTTCGGGTCGCTTCGGCCCGTTCGACTGCCCCGCAAAAATAAATATAAACTTTATTTGTTTTAAACGGGCCGTTGGCAAACCGATAGCGGCCAAAACAAAATATTCCGGGGACCCGGTTTTGAGGTTTGAAATGAGTTGGGGCGTTTGGAAAACAAATCGGGGTTTTCGAAAATAGTTTTGGCAAACAATGCATGATGATGACGATGCAATGCACAAATTCAACGCGATTTTCTAGTAGTGGTTTTGCGGGATGCCACACCCATGTCCATTTAGCTGAAGACAGTGCATGGGTCTTGCCAATGTAGTTGACTAAGCCAGAGCCATAATAGCATGTGGTTGCACACGAAAGCCACAATTGGAGAAACATGTTCAATCTCTAAGTTTCCTAGGTGGTTTTCTTTTGGAGCACAACACAAGGTGATTCCCATAAACATGGTTCCCTTTGTTGCCACCTTCTCCAAAACTTAAAGTATCCTCCACCTAGGTGGTTCATTGAGTCCTTGTTTTATTATACAAAATCACAAGTCCTTTTCTCAACCTTTGTAAAATCTCAACATGTATCTCTTTCCATAATAAAGCATGGCTAAGCATGTAACAACTACATTGTTTTCTCTAAGGAATGGATAGGGAATCCTATTAGGATTTTAGCATAGCATAAGTACAAAAGTATTTTCATGCATGTTTCAAAATCCACTAAGTATAATGAAAATAGTAGGACTTTTGATGATAGTGTCACTTGCCTTTTTGGAAGGGATGGTGGTTCAATCCTTGATCTTGCTAGTCTCACACTTTTCTAATTTCACTACAATCAATCAAGCAAACCCAATATCAACAAGCATTCCAAATAATCAACTAAACAACATTTCACACACACAATAATATGGGATCTAAATCATGTATGTAAGCATGTAAAAGATGGTTCTATTTGCAAAGATGGTCTCCACTAGGCTTCTAAACTTTGTAAAGTCCAAAGTAGTCATTTACCAAAATGGCAAAGTCATTTGCAAAAAGGGTTTTGTCCATAAACCATTTTTTTTAATCCATTCAACATTTTATGTGATGGAAAAACATTTTTATCAAGCAACAACTTTAAGTGGTTCACCAAATAAGTTGAGGTTTCTCAAAACTTGGTGTTTTTGGTAGTAGGTTTGGTCCACAACATTTTCCCAAAGTTTTCTTTGCAAAAACATTTTCATAATAAAATCAATAATTTTATTTGGCTAGAAAATGGCTAAGTCAAATAATCTAACCTAAACTTTACCAAAATCATTTTCAACACCAAGGGTTGGTTCCTAGGGTCAGTAAGTTCACAACAAGCCATTTTTCCAAGGTTTCAAACTTAGAAACATTTTTGAATCATTTTTATATTCTAAACAAGCATACAAAATAATCTGTAAAAACAAGTAAATTAATAGATACTATTTACTAAACCAAGGGTATGGTTGGCTAGGGCTTGCTCTCCTGAATGCAACGACATAAAATTTGTAATTTTTGGACGTGTGAATCCAAAGTTACAAGGGTTTGAAAATTGAATCTATAACAAATTCAAATCTGTTTTTAAAACAAAAACATGGCCACGCGTCACGTTCTGGTTGGGTGGTACCGGTTCGGCCGGATCGGTGTTGCGGTGCGATGGATCTAATGTGAATCGTGCGGCTCAGATGCTTCCATACCGGTTCGCTTAAGTCATTCTGTCTACGCCACAGGATTAAGATCTAACGGCTCTTGCATGCTTGACCAGAAGCTGGCGGCGCTGCGCGGCGACAGACGGCGGCGACGGTCAGGCGAGGTGCTAGTGGTGGTTCTAGGAAGCAAAGTACGAGGTGAGGATGCTCACCGTAATCGCGAGGGCGAGGTGATGCTCGGGGCGTGGTCTGTTGGTCGAGGGGTGCTCAGGGTCTGCAGTAATTGCTCGCCGGAGTAAAGAACGGCGTCGGGTGGTTCTGTCCACGGTCGAAGGCGACATTGTAGATCGCCCTAAGGCAAGACAGGGGCATGGTTAGGCGCGCAAGACCAAGGCAAGGATGTTTGCGTGATCAAGAAGACGCGGGGCGGTCAGTGCTTACCGGGGGAGGTCGTCGGAGAGGTTGCAGACGCGGCGGCGTTCGGAAGCTTGACGTAGCCGACGCTCTGGGGCGCCCGCGGTCGAACGAAAGGTACTGGGAGATGCGCCAAGAAGTGGTGAGTCTGGGTGCGAGGTCAGGGAGGCAAGTGGTGGTGAAACTTGGCCGGAATCGTCACCGAGGTGTCATCGGAACAGAGGGAGTGCTGGGCCGAATTGTGGCAGCCTCGGGGCGGAGAAGGAGTGGTGACAGAGGGGAAAGGAGGAGAAGGCGCAGACGCTTAATAGCGTGCAGTCACGGCGAGGTTTAAGGCGCGGCATTACTGCGAATTGATCGCGGCTTTGAATGGCAGCAACGGCATCGAGGTTTGGGGGAAGGAGGTCGCGCGGGTGAGGAGGATGAACAGGAGGAGTGAGGTCCAGTCGTCAGTGAGAAAAAGAGTGAGGGGAGGGTCCACTGGTCAGCCTCTGTCTGAGTTAGATTCTGAGTGCGAATCGTTTTTCTCCGGGGAGGAAAAATGGGCTGGTTGCTGGGCTTTAGTGGGCTGCTGGGTTGGGTCAGATCCAATTCCATTTTTTTTATTCTGTAACCTTTTCTTTTTCTAGTTCTGATTTCTGTTTTGAAATTCCAAACAAACAAATCACACTCAAATCATTTCAAACAATCACCAAACTTTGTAACTTTGAATTTCGTTCTATTTATCAACATAAACCAAGTTCCAAAATAAAATAATAATTTTTATTCTTTTTAGGATCCATTCTTTAATTAAATAAAATGGATCTTTAGTTATTTAATAAAATAGGGTTTGATTTAAATAACAAAATCTCCATTTGAAATCCAAATATTTTCAAAACCAAATCAGTAGGTTTTATTTGGAAATAAAGAATACTTGGAAACTTGTTTAAAACAAAATATCCTTTTATTTTAGGGTCCATTATTAATTAAATATAATAGACTTTCATTATTAAATCAACTAGGATTTATTTTATTTAAACTATTTATTTTGAAATCTAAAATAAAGTCAAAACACTTCAGTAGGTTTTATTTGAGAATATATAAAATATTTGGAAAACTTATTTAAAATAATTTAATAAGTTTGATGTTTTAACTAAAATGGTAAAACCTTTTATTTAGACAAAATTGGATATTTAATCCTTATTAATTTATTTGAATATACCTTTGCTATTTTTATTCAAAATAAAATGTTTTAATTCCAAAGCTTGGCCAAGGTTTAATTTGGCTTTATAAAATAATCTTTATTTATTAAACTTATATTTCTTTTGAAAACCAAATCCTATTATTTAAAGATCCAAAATAGGAATTTAAATATTCAAAATATTTTCTTTATTAAATGTTTATCTTAATAAATCCCTTTAGGATTTATTTGGTCCAAATTGGTTTGAAGGTCCAATTGAATTCCAAAAAGTTTTTTCTGGCTCTGAAAATCAAACAAAGTTTTATTTTATTCATTTATTTTCACATTACAAGATTTGGAAAATCTTGGGATGTGACACTCTTGTAGAGAGAAAAAAGGCATAACACTAACTCCAGCTCCCAAATCACATAAAGCAGTTCTAACATCATTATTCTTAATAGAGCAAGGAATAGTTGGTATACCTGGATCACCAAGTTTCTTTGGAACCTTACCATTGAAGGAATAATTAGCAAGCAAAGTACAAATCTCCTCATTAGGAATCTTCCTTTTATTAGATGCAATATCCTTCATATACTTTGAATAAGGAGGCAACTTAAGAGCATCAGTCAAAGCAATTTGCAAAAATAAAGGTTTCATCCACTCACAAAACTTTTTGTAGTGTTCTTCCTCCTTTGACTTGTGTTTCTTACCTGGAAAAGGCATAGGTTTCTGCACCCAAGGTTCTCTCTCACTACCATGTTTCTTAGCAATAAAATCTTCCTTTTTGTACCTAGTGTTCTTAGTGTGCTTCTCAGGTTCTTCCTCAACTTCCTCCTTATCAGAAGCATTATTTTTATCATTACCACTCTCAGTTTTAGCATCAGAGACAAATATACTATTAGGATCTGCAGCAGGTTCAAGTGGTTCCTCAACTATTTTATGTTTCCTTTTCTTTCTCTTACGAGGATTACCACTACTTTCACCTTGTTGAGAATCCTGCTCAATCCTTTTAGGGTGTCCTTCAGGATATAAAGTATCTTGAGTGGCTATACCACTCCTAGTTCTAATTCCATAAGCATGTTTATCTCCTGAGGCATTAACTAGCATATTTTTTTGTACCTTAGCAAGTTGATCAAGTTGGGTTTGAACCATTTGAAAGTGTTTACAAAGCATTTTAATATCATTAGAAGTTCTTTCCACAATATCTTTCAACTCATTAATAGCTCTATAGTTTTCCAATAAATGATTCTGAACTTGTTTATTAAAATTACATTGTTTAACTATAAATGTGCCAAGTTCCTCTAAGCATTGATCAGGAGGCTTACCATAAGGAATATCACCTTCATCAAAGTGGAGAGAGTGTACATCAATAGTAGATGAGTGGGGAATTGGCTTACATAATTCTTCTATAGGAGGTAGATTCTTCACATCTTCAGCTCTAATACCTTTCTCCTTTAGACATTTCTTAGCTTCCTTCATCACTTCATCATTTAATGCAATAACTCCCCTATTCTTTGGTGTTGGTATTGGATCTGGTTCAGGCACAACTAGTTCAGGAGTAATAGGCTCAGGTGTACTTAGCTCAGTTGAAGTCCAATCATCATAATTCTTGCTTATTTTAGCCATTAATTCTTCAGCATCTGTAGGTATGTCCTAGAATCATCAGTTAGTCCATTATAATAAATATCAAGAAGCTCATTTTTAGGTAATGGACATCCGGGATGTGCATGAATGAAGGTACATAACCTTGGCCATGACTCGGGAATTTTCTCTTCTTCTCCCTGTTTAAAATCAAAAAGTCTCTACAAAGCAGCATGTCTAGCACTGGGAGGAAAATATTTCTGGAAGAAGACGCAATCAAGCAATCAGGACTATCAATGGAACCAGGAGGTAATCTATTAAACCAAGCCCTAGCTTCTCCTTTTAGTGAAAAAGGGAAGATCTTAGTAACAAAGTACTTGCGCATCTTAAAATCATCAGAGAATAAAGCACTCATAGTAGAAAGCTCATTCATATGAGTCACAACACTCTCATTTTTAGTCCCACAAAAAGGTTCTTTCTCAACAATGTCCAAATAGGATAAATCAAGAGAGAAATCATAATCTTTATCTTTAATATCTATGGGAGAGGTGGCAAACTTAGGATTAGAGGACAGTTTAGGAATAATGGTATGTCTAGCAAGGAGACTCTTAATAGCACTAGCACCATGTGTGTTTCGGCACTCTTCAACAAATTCATCAATGAACTCAATGTAACCATCATTAATATCATAACTCTCTCTAGACTCAGGTGAGCTAACAGGTGTAACAGTGTCTTCACTAGGAGTTTCAGTATTTCCTAGACTAGCCATAGTAGCATATAGGAAACGACCTAATGAACCACTCGCATCAAGCATAGTAGAAGTAACATCATGAGCATCAAAAGCAGTTTCAGTTTCAGCAGTAGTAGCAGTGTGTGTAGCATGAATATGTGGTGGTGGTGTAACAAGCTTACTTATAACAGACGGTGAATCAAGAGAAACAGAGGTGTTTAGGACTGTACCTCTTCTTGTAGTGGATGGTAAAATAGGAAAATTTTCATCACGAGACTTACCCATGATGAAAGGAGTAGCAGCGAACAATAATAGATCCAAGTGAACTTACAAATAAAGCTATGCTCCCCGGCAACGGCGCCAGAAAATACTCTTGATGACCCACAAGTATAGGGGATTGCAACAGTCTTCGCGGATGAAGGAAGTTTATCAGTATAGCAGCTGCACCTGGAAATAGTCTTGATGACCCACAAGTATAGCAGCTGCACCTGGCAATAGTCTTGATGACCCACAAGTATAGCAGCTGCACCTAGAAATAGTTCTTCCTCATAGAAGTTTATCAGTAGCAACAGTTTGTAATAGTAACAGCAGAGCAACAACAACAATAAAACAGGAGCAATAGTAACAGTAGCAGCAAACAGTAGGATATGAGCGCGGTAGGCATAGGGATGGATGGACGGGCGTTGCATGGACGAGTCTAAACATGTAACTTCAATATCTAGGGCATTTGCAGATAAATAAGAATAAGCATCCAAGTACTAAACAATCATAAGCATGTGCTCCATATATAGTCATGCGTGCTCACAATGAGAACTCGCACAACATCTTTTGTCCTACCAGCTCGTGGTAGCGGGGCCTCTAGGGAACTACTGGCAATTAAGGTGCTCATTTTAATAGAGCACTGGATCAAAGCATTAACACTCTATGAACACATGTGATCCTCACACCACAGCCATCCCCTCTGGTTGTCCCAATTTCTGTCACTTCGGGGCCTTTGGATCTGGACAATGATATGTGTACACAACTTGCAGATAAGATCACAAACATTACTATCATAATGATTCAATAATAAATTCAGATCTGAAATCATGGCACTCAGGCCCTAGTGACAAGCATTAAGCACAACAAGTTGCAACAAAGTCAAATAGCACTAATATAGATACTAGGCACCATGCCCTAACAATCTTATTCGATTACATGATAGAACTCATCCAATCCCTACCATCCCCATATCCTACAACGGGGGATTACTCACTCATGGATGAGGGAAACATTGATGGTTGAGGGAGAGGCATTGGTGATGACGATGGCGACGATCCTCCCTAAATTCCCCATCCCGGCAGGGTGCCAGAACAGAGTTTCTAGTTCCGAATCTTGGTTTCTAGTGGTGGCGGTGCAACGGAACTCTTTCTGGAAAAACGACGAACCCCCCCCCTTGGTTTTTAGGCCAAGGGGTAACTTATAGGCGAAGAGGGAGGCCGACGGGGTGCCTGGGGTGGCCACACCCCCCTAGGCGTGGCCAGGCCTAGGTCGCGCCTGGAAGGGGTGTGCCCTCCCCAGGCCTCCACTCTTCTCGTACTCTGGCTTCGTGGGTCTTCTGGTGAAATAGGATTTTTGGCATATTTTCTGGGATTTTTCCTGATAGTTGATTTTCTACACAAAAACTAGACACCAGGGTAATTTTGCTGAAAACAGCGTCAGTCCGTGTTAGTTGTATCCAAATAACACAAGTTTAGAGGAGAAACAATAGTAAAAGTGTTCAGGAAAGTAGATACGTTTTGGACGTATCATTAACCGCTTTGGATCTTCGAGGGTTAGTACTCTATTGACTCGTTGCTATAATCTAGTAGATAGATCTTGGCTTGTGTGTGTTCATGCGATAGAATTTTTTTGTTTTCCATGCTACGAACCCCTACAGACACCAGATTTTTTCTTCTGATCAATCATCAGTGGCGTCGACACCTTCATCCCTCTCGCCATCCTGCACCCTCGACGTCGTTGTACGCCTAGCCATCTCATGAACTTGCGATGCCATCTGCTGCAGGAGCTTAGCTCCATCCACCAACACCGTTTTGTCTTGCTCATTTTTAAAACCTGTCCAGTATCGAAGAAAAGGGCACATATAACATATTAATCCCAAAGGGGAAGAAACCAATTTTCCTTCAAAGCAAGCACGATTCCTAGTTTTCCACAGCTCCCATCACAAAGCAACAACACAAACAATATACACATTTTTCCCAAAAGGCAGAAACGGCATAACCCATCAGAAGTATTGTGTGAAACAATAGGGACGACTACTAGCACCCAGGAAACAAGAAATAGTACTCCACATATACACCACAACATGACAGGCCAAGAACAGATGATTAATTGACTTACCCCCCGGCCAAAACTAGCAAATGTAACTACCCTCCCACTTCCTTTTTGCATATTGTCTTTAATAGAAATGGCATTGTGCCAGATAAGCGAGAGCCAAATCTCAATTTTCAAAGGAATTTCCACTTTCCACAAGTGTCAAAAATATCGGTCAGGCCCAACATCAACCAACTTGTTATACAAAGATTTGGCCGAAAAGACACCATTTTTAGTAAACTTCCACTTAGGTTTATCTTTCACATCACTCAAAGAAATAGAAGCTAGCATATTCCTCAAGGTACGCCATTGAATAGCCAACTGAGGCGACAACCATCTTCTAAAAGTAAAGAACCACCCCAAGTCAGACATCTCTCTAACCATACCAATTTGTTGGTTGCACACCTCATAAAGACACGGGAATTTCTAACAGAGGGAGACATCCCCAAGCCAATGATCATGCCAGAAATTAGTAGCCCTACCATCTCCAAATTCCATTCTCCTCCGAGACAAGTGGATATTTTTAAGTTTTAATAGACCCTTCCAAGCTGCAGAATCTTCTTGTCTCACCCCCACTCTCCATATACCATGAGAGATATTATATTTTTCTTTCACAATCTTCTACTAGAACCCATCTTTAGATTCTAATCTCCACCATCACTTACACAACAAGCAAATATTAAATAGTTTCAAGTTTTTAATTCCCAAGCCACCTTTATTTTTTGGCCTACAAATCAAGGGCCATTTAACCATATAGTATTTTTGTCTTATTATTAGCCCCTTCCCAAAAGAATTTCCTAATGATTTTGGTAAAACCTTCCAAACTGATATCAGCCACCAAATACATGAACATATGATAAATCAGTAAACTACTCAAAGAGGATTGGATAAGATTAAGCCTCCCTCCAATCAAAGAGGAATTACCAACCTAACCATCAATTTTTTATGAAGTTTATCATGCAGAGGTTGCACATCAGCAACATGAAGCCTGATGCCACAAACAGGGACACCAAGATACTTAATAGGCCAACAATTGAGTTGACAACCAAAAAGATCCGCATATCTTAAACCCTTCTCACCATCCTCCATAACCATAATGAGTTCATTTTTATTGAAATTGATTTTCAGCCCAGACATAGCCTCAAACATGTACAAAATTAATTTACATAAATTAACTATTCCATATCATCTTGAATAAGCATGATAGTATCATCATCATATTGTAAAATAGCTACCCCATTCTCAATTATATGAGGAACCAAACCAGTAACCAAACCATTACATTGATCCTGGGAAATCATTTTAGCCAAACCTTCAGTAGCAATATTAAGCAGCAAGGGAGAAAAAGGGTCCCCTTGCCTCACACCCATATGACTACCAAAATCATTTCCCCTTCTATTATTGATTTTCACACACAAGGTACCATTTATAACTACCGATTTCACCATTTCACACCAAAACTCACTAAAACCTTTCTGGGCCACAAACTTCAACAAGTATTCCCAGTCCACCTTATCATAGGCCTTCTCAAAATCTATTTTCAACACTACTCCCTGATACTTAATTCTTCTAGATTCATGCAAAAACATCACCCCATCCATAATGTTTCTCCCTTTAATGAATGCAGTTTGGAAATTAGAGATGAGTTTGTGTTGGAGATATGACCTAGAGGAAATAATAAAATTGGTTATTATTATATCTTTGTGTTTATGATAAATGTTTACATTCATGCTATAATAGTGTTAACCGGAAACATTAATACTTGTGTGATTTGTAAACTAAAATAGAGTACCTAGTAAAGCCTCTTTATAATACTAGCTTGTTGGTTGATAGATGATCATGGTTTCATGATCATGAACATTGAGATTTTATTAACAACAATATCATATCCTTAGGAGAATGGTATGATGGACATACTCCTATAGATAAGCGTATCATAAAGATCAAGTCATTTCAGTAGTTCGTTTGCTATAAGCTTTTTGATACATAGTAACCTAATTCCTTTGAACATGAGATCATGCTAATCACCATCACTGGAAGGATGCTTTGATGACATCAAACACCACACTGTAACTGGGTGGCTATAAAGGTGACATTGAGTGTTCGAAAAGTACGGGTTGAGGCACATGGATCAAGAGTGGGATTTGTCCATCCATATGACAGATATATATACTCTGGGCCCTCTCGGTGGAATGTCATCCAATTAGCTTGCAAGCATGTGACTGTCTCACAAGGGATCACATATCACGGGAACGAGAAAAGAGTACTTATAGGTAACGTGGTTGAACTAGGTCTACAGAGATACCGACGATCAGACCTCGGATAAGTAAACTATCGCGAGACAAAGGGAAATTGGTATCATATGTAAGTGGTTCATTCGATCGCAAAGTAATCGTAGAAATATGTGGGAGCCACGTGAATTTCCAGATTCCTCTATTGGTTATTGATCGGAGAAGAGTCTCGGTCATGTCTGCATAATTCATGAACCATAGGGAGACACACTTAAGGATTCAATGTTGTTTAGTATATATGGAATGTAAGTAGGGAGACCGAATGTTGTTCGGAGGTTTGGATGGGATCCGGGATATCACGAGGAGATCCGGAATGGTATGGAGAATAAGATTCATATAAGGAAAGTCCAATTACGGAGTTCGGGAATGATTCCGGTGTTTTCATCGGAATGTTCTAGAAGGGTCTAGAAGGTTCACCGGACCGGAATGGTAAGGGTGCATGAATGTGTCATGACTAAGTGGAATGGTTGCATCATATCCTAGGTAAAAGGTATATGCAAATAGAGAAAGAAATCAAAATCCGAAATTGAAAGTCAAAAGGAAAGTTTGAAAAGTCAAACTGGGACAATGTATCATGGTGGAGGAAGGAAAGAATCCTTCTTTCCCTCCACCACAAGCTAACTAGGAGAGGGAGTTGGGGAAGGATTCAAACTCCCCTCTCCCAAGCCTCCCTCCCTCTCATAAATAGAGGGGAGGGGCTGTCCCTCTAAACACAACACCAGCCCCTCCCCACACTGCCGCTGCCCCCCAGCGCCGCCGCTACGCCGCCGCTGCAGCGTAGCCGCTAACTCATACTCCTCCTCTTCGGACCTCTAAACTCTAGATCACCGGAAACCCTAATTCTCCACCATAACCTGCTCCGGCTTAGGCAAAGCCCTGCAAGATCTTCCCTATACTTCTGACACCACACCGTCGTGCTACCGGAATCGCGAGGGAACTACAACCTCTGCTGCCTGCTGGAACAAGGGAGAGGAAGGTCTTCATCGAGTACCGAACGTGTGACTGACTGCGGAAGTGCTGCAGGAATGCAGCGCCAGAAGGATCGTCTACGCGATCTTGAGATCTGCAAGTGTATGAGTACATCACCCACGTGAATCTGCTCTCGCTAACCGCTTTGGAATCTTCGAGGGTGAGTACTCTAATAGACTCGTTGCTACAATCTAGTAGATAGATCTTGGCTTGTTTGTGTGCATGCGGTAGAATTTTTTTGTTTTCCATGCTACGAACCCCTACAGTTTTTTCATAAAAGGTTCAAGCCTAACAGTAATCCCTTTGGCAATAATTTTGTACAACACCTGAAGCAAAAAAAAAGGGCCTATATTTGGAAATAACATCAGCATCAGGAGTTTTATGAAGGAGGATAATCATGCCAAAATTAATTCTAATAAATCAAGATTACTAGCCCATAAATCATCAAAAATGTCCATAATACAAACTTAATAACATGCCAACAAGTTTGAAAAAATTCAATAGGAACACCATTAGGACCAGGGGCCTTATTTTTAACCATTGAATCTAAAGTATTTTTTGACTTCCTCTTCAGCAAAAGGTCTATCTAAAATTACATTATTTGACTCATATATATTTTCATTCTCAGACCACACAGAGGGATCCAAGCTCAACAAATTACCCTCCCCTTGCCCAAAAAGGGATTTATAATAAACAGTAGCATGATCTAGGAGATCAGAGGTCCCCTGAATTAACAAATCATTATTTTTAAGGGAGTATATAACATTTTTCTCCTCTTCCCATTGGTAATTCTGTGAAAAATAAGCAATATTATTATCCCCCTCTAAGATCCACTTAGCACTAGATCTACTAAAACAAAAAAATTCTTCCTCTTCATTAATATTAAAAAATTTAAATTGAAGAAAACCTTTCCTATAGAACTAATCGCCAGTCAAAACATGATCTTCGTTAAGAAGTTCTAAAGTTCCCCGTTCCACTGTCAAATCTCGTTTCTCCATAATAGATTGGCCACTAATATTAATCCCCCACCCTTTCAGGGCATTTTTCACATTTTTAATTTTCCCCTGAATTTTACTGATACTATCTAGAGCATTACCCGAGGATTGCCAAGCCAACTTAACCTTTTCATGAAAGTCAGAATGAGAAATCCATGTTTTCTCAAACCTGAATTCATTGCTCTTAACCTTAATTTTTTCACATGTATCAACCACCATAGGATTATGACCAGACATAATTCTAGGGATTTTTTTCACTTGTGTCAAAGGGAAAGTAGCCTCCCACTCAGAATTAATCAGAATCCTATCTAGTTTTTCAAGATTAAGGACTTTATGATTGTTTGACCAAGTGTACTGACCACCAGAAAATTTAACCTCCTGAAGAGCATATGAGTTAATAATTGAGTTAAACAAATCAGTGTCTCTTGCACATTTTCCTTTCTTATATTTTTCATCAGCAAACCTGATGATATTGAAATCCCCCAATGAGGGAGGGGATATATATTCAAATCATCACAAGCATTAGAAAATTCAGTTATAAAAATATCTCTATCTATCACTTGACCATAACCATATACAACAATCAAATACAACACCAAGTTTTTAATCAAGGACCCTGGCCTTAACAAAGTATCTATTAATCTCCACTTTCAAGAGAGTAAATCTAGAAGATTTGAGACCACACAAAATACCACCAGATTTTCCCACATAGGGGGGCCATAACCAAGTGAAATCATTACTAGGATCAAATTTCCTATAGACAAAGACATCAACTTTTCTCTTCATAGTCTCTTGCAAACCAATAAAGTCAAAAGAAAACTCACTCATCAAATCTCGAAGACAAAAAGCAAAACCTTTTTTACCACACCCCTACAATTCATAATGAGACCTACCATATATATTTATTAGTTTTACTTCTTAACCGAGTCATAGGCACAATATCACAGAGAGGGTGATTTTTTTGTAGCACTTGCCACTTTTTAGTGCCAACAAGGGACACACCACCAGATTTCTTAGAACCACTAGCATCTTTCTTCATTTGTTTCCTAGTTCTTTTAGACACAACATGAGTAAACTCATTTTCATCAATATCAACATATTTATCACCCTCAATCGAATTCCCATCATCCAAATTTTTATCCAATAACATTTTATTATTAGATTCATTCACATTCAAACAAGGAGTAAACACACTAGAAACATTTCTATTCTTCTAAACCAAATTATTCCTAGCACATTCCAAATCTTTAAGCATATGCACAATTGCTAGAGGTAATTTTTTCACATCAATCCCTATTTCTAATGCTTTATCAAAAATCTCATTATCACTCAAAATAGAAAAGGAATTAGAATTATGGATTAGTGTTTTACCTGCATTATCCCTGGCATGAATATAGTCCATGGTTCTATTCAGCACATGCATATTAGATAAGCCAGTAGCTTGATTCCTGGCATTGTTTCTTGTAGGCATAGGCTGATCAGGCGTAGGAATAACAAGCACAGAGGGCCTAACTATAGGAGAAGAAGAAGAAACCAGCACAACATCATGCTCAGGGGGCATTCCAGTGATGCGCATCACAGAAGATTGTACAGCATGAGGCTGAGAAAATTTCTCAGAAACCTCCTCACTGTCCCTCGAATTATCCCCACTTACATCCATTGATCTATCTTGAGGAGATTCCACCACAGGATCCAGATTCGCTCCAGTAAGTCTTGCAAGATGTTGCCTCCATTCATGATTTTTGTCACTGTTTGTCTCAAGCAATTGTTTGAGAAAATTATCATAACTCAGCTCACATTTTAAAGGTTCATCTGGATTTTCCACCACCCCTAGAGCCAAAATTTTGGGACTTTTAATAAATTCCAAATATTGATAGTAATAGTCCACTACAGGTGGCAGCTTGTTCACCTGGCTAGAGGAAGCAGTAGCAGAATCATAAAAATATGAGGGAGTGCTCCCATTTGTTTAAGCTTTGTTCCCAAAGAAGGAGTATCATCATCACTATCATCTGGCACCACCTCTTCATCCACAACCTTCCTCTTACCAAAATTATCATGTTCAGTAGTAGGTAAGTTAACTGGTGCAGAACTGACATTGGCATTACATGTTCTTCTTGCATCACCCATAAAACCTCCAGGAGCAGATCTAGGGCCCTCTCTATCTCCCTCAGTCCTAGCCCTCTTGGGAGTATGATGTGCACCAAAATTCCCAATGTTTGAAGTAGGGTTGCTAGAGTTTATCTAATCATTAGCAACCAAGATCTTATCCCTGAGTTTTTTCCTGTTGGAATTTCCCTAGTAAATTCCAGATCATAAAATATATATCCAATGTGAGCATTAGACACTACAATAGGCACCAATGAAACATCCATATTCCCAATCTGCAGTCACACATAATCCACATTATTTAAACTGTGTTTATCCACTACCAGAGTTCTCCCCACCAAGCTACCAGCAAATGCAACTGTAGAACAGTTCCTATTATCTAGAGGCATCCCTTTTGAGTTGAAACCAAGCAGTGTACAATTCACTATATCCAGGAAACTAGTTCTCAACTTGAATCACAACATTTCGAACAATTCTCGGGTTTGTTCTTCCAAAATGTTTCCATGCATCAATATCTCTAGGGCTAGGGAACCTCATCAGGAACTTGTTAGCAGACATAGGTTTTGCATACCATCTCTAAGAACATATGACATCATCCCACTGGCCAAACTCATCTTCTATCTGTCTAGATGAGAAACGTTCCCCTCAATAACATGAATGACAGCTTGGTAAATTTATCTAGGTGGACCATCTTTCCTAATGTCAGTGATAATAAATAAACCATTACCTAGAAAGGATGCACCCGCAAAGGGAGCTACAACCTCCCAAGGCTTATGTTCATTAAACAAGAATTTATCAACATGAGAATCTCCACACATTAAGCATAGATCACCAGCTTCTAGGACTTGGTTCTGATTTTCCCTGAACTATACACTTCTTCCAGCATCAGGCACACTCCCCTGAGATTGCCTATCACCTGTACCCAAATTAGCACAAGGAATAGAGGTGTTCTGTTGCTGCAAAGGAGCAATAGAACCCGCCATATCTCCATGACCAATATTAGTCGAAGAACTACTCTACAACTCCCGATTACGACTTTGGAAATTTCCTTGCCTGTCACTCCCAGAATTCTCCGATCCTTCTTATCTTATCTCAGATCGATGTGCCCAACGATCCCTACTACCCGCACCCGGGTTTCCTCTCAGAAAATCATCCTTAGAACGATCCCGCGACGCAACTGCACCAAGCCTATTCGAATTGTTGCCGCGTGAAGGGTGGGAATCAAATCTACCAGGATTCACATCTTGACTAAGGTAAAGGCTGTCAATTATGTTGCGGCACATATCACTAAACCTAGAAGAATCATGATACAGAGGATCATGCCTAATCGGATCACAACCACGTACTTTCTCTGGCCTAGGGTTGGAAGAACGCACATGCGGAACCATCGGATCTGAAGCACCATCAAACGTACCAGGAGTGAAACCGCCTGGAGGAGGGCTCGACGGGTAATTAGGGCGCGCCTGTGAGAAAGATCCCCCCATGGGCACCACCACCACCACGCCTGAAGATGAAAGCCATCGACGCCGCAGAAGAGACAACCGCCGCGAAGCTTCGAGAATCACCGGATTTCGTCCCTTTCCATGGAACCACCACCGAGGGACAAAGGATCGAGCGAAGGATTGGTTTATCGACAAACACAACTCGCTGAGATCTAGCTAATCTACTTTTTTCCCAAATATGACTGTATCTGGCTGCAAGATTGAGGAAATGAGACGCATGGGCACCGCTTACAGAAGATAAGGGAGAAGTTTCTCGAAGAGAACCGCGCTGGAAACATGGAGGGCCCATGCACAAAGGACATGGGCCAACACTAGCCAAAACTTGCCCACCAGTCCCTTAGTCCCCAATTCGGCCCAAAACACCTCTTCCACCATTACGCAACATTTCCCTAGGAGTCGCCACCGTAGAGATAGAGGAAAATCTCTCCGGCAATCGCCGGAAAAGCGCACGAGAACCCAGCTTCCTCTACGGTCTCAAAGGAGACACAGGGCACCACAGGGTCAATCACAAACTTGATTCCCACCATAGGGACAACCAAATGACAAGGAAACAACAGACCCAAATCAGAGTGAACCTTTTCTCCTAGACCCAATTGAAAAACATCAACTGCAATCCCTGCTTCATCAAGGAGAACAATTCGTCTCTCCGCACAACGCAAAAGCACAGTACCCAACATACGTTCCGACGATAATTTACTAGTTTATGTAGCCATCCAACACTGAGATCCATGCGAGCTAGACCTGACATTGTTCCGAACCATCGGGATCACTGGGAAAGGGTATGATCAGAGATCCACACTAGAAATTTCGGGAAGAATAAAACACCCCCAGATGAATCTCTCCCTCTCGCCCCCAAGGACGCACATCCGGAAGCTCGCCATGAGAATTCTGAAGGACGAATCTGCGAGCATTCGAGTACTCCAGCAAAATACCATCAGAAAAATAATGAACCAAGCGATTTGATCCATCAGGATGCGGAGTGTACTTTAACTTCCACCGGGATGACGATAGCGGGAACGACAGATCGCTTGTGCTGGCACAACTCCGGGTGACCCCTTCCTCAGTTGACCCCGTAAGTCTTGATCCGGGCGCAAGCCCGCCGCCACCCCTGACGCATGCCGCCGCATGGGAACTGTCTCAGGAAGGGCCGACGAGCGAGATCTATTACAGGAGTTTGAATTTTGGTGGAGTGGGAGTCCATCGCGAGAGAGAAGGGGATGAGCCTTATGCTCCTTGAGTCAGATCTAAAAAGAGAAATATATCATATCTAAGAATAGAAAGAAGGGGCCGGAGAAGGAGTCTATGGAGGACTCCGGTGATCTCCTAGTCGAGTCTAGCAACACTACAGGGAGTGGTACAATCTAGGGTTTATGGACAACGACATAGAGATGGGAGACCAGAGTGAGAGCTGGAAATGCCGCCATCGCCTTGAGAACTCTTGAAAGTGTTGTAGGTAAAGACTGGCAAAGATGTAAATTTGCAAGGCCCACACATCATGTTTTGTTGCTTTGCGAACCGATCAAACCTTCCTCCATTCCAAAAGCAAGCTCTGTTACCATTTCCAATAGTTACCATGGTAAATGCATAGAATATGTTCATGTCTTCCTTGTTGCATCGATTTTCGGTCCCTACCCACGATCTCTCTAGCGTCATCCACTCAAGCCAAGGCCATCTAAGGTGAAGCTCTCTCCCAAATTTATTCATGTGTAGAATTTCAAGGCCTCCGAGCAAGGTTAGCTTACAAACCGCCGTCCAATTCACCTCGCATTTTCTACCAGATGTCTTCTCGGCGCCTGCCCAAAAGAAGGAACAGGTGAGTTTTTGAATGGCTTGTTGAGGCTCAACTGGAACATCCAAAGAGGTGAGAGGGTATATGGTTGATAAGTGAGGACCGACTTTACAAGAGCTCAACTTCCATAATGTTGAAGAACTTCTCCTTCCATGGTACGAGGAGGGCCACCATTTTGTCTTTGAGATATTGGAAATAAATTATTTTTAGCCCCTTTACCACAAGAGGGAGACCAAGATATCTCATGGGTAAGGATGTCTTTGTGGTCGGCAACTCATGAAGGATTAGGACATGGTTGATATCACCACAACAAATAGGGGCCACTAAAATCTTTTCAAAGTTGTTTCCAAAGTTGGTGAGGATATGAGCAAGGGACGCAATGTCTTCCCTAAAAGGGGCCATAAAAATGGCCGCAACATCGGCGTAGAGACATTCGGAAGCCAACCGACTTCCTCGTGAGTTGGTGTAGGAGATCTTGGTCAGTTGCCACTTGAACGTTGAAGAAGGTCAATGACAATATCGAAGAGGAGAGGGGAAGTTTAGAGCTTTGTGATGGAATCTACAAGTGCATTGAATGTATCTAGTCTAGACATCCTCTTCTGCTGTCTCCACCACTAGATCTGAAGCAGCTCCCGCACCCACGCGGCGGCGTCTCGCCACGCCGGGCGGCCTCCCCTCCCCGCCGATCCCTTCCTCCCCCGTGTTCTCTCCCGTCGCCGCCCGGATCGTCGCCGGGCAAAGTCCTGGTGGCGTGGCGGCGGCGGCGACCCTGTCCGCGATCTGGCGGGAAGGCGGCGGCATCCGCCCCTGCTGGTTTGGCGGTGGTGTTGCGGCGGCCGGTGATCCTCGGCCTAGATGGCGGCAGGCGGTGGCGGGGATTTGGGCATAGCCGAGATATGTCCCGTCCGCTGCCCTCGACGCCGGCGCCCAGGCTACCCGGTCCTTGTCCGCGACACTAGGACGCTTGGGGCATCTGCCCCCGGCATGGTGGTGGTGGCCTCCTTCTCCGTCGGAATGGTCGGCCGGGTGGTCTTGCCTTCTTGCGGTGGATCCTGCTAGGTTCCGCGGGTGGCGTGGGGGCTGCTGTCTCGGTTTCAATAAAGGAGGTGGTCCTGGATCCCTCTCAAGCCAAGAAGAAGATCTGCCGGATGTTGATCTCCATTGATCTTGTTTCTGTGTCGTGTTCCGAAAGATTCCGCCGAAGAACTCCATAAGTGCTCTCATGCCGTGAGTTTGCTGGAAGGATTGAATTCGGTCGTATGCACCCATGTTTTACTCTGACCGTTTGATTTTAGAGAGTGTGCTTCAAAGCTTTGTTGGCTTGTCATGGGGCATATTCTCGTTCCATGGTGCTGACAGAGAAAGTCATGGAGACGATATCTGAGAACTGACAATGGTGGTTCGAGTCTAGTGGTGATAAAGAATTGGCTACGTGACTTGTGAATTGGAGCAGTGGCATGCAAGTGGGGGACTGCAGACGAGAGGTTCATGGTCCTACCTCTCAGGATGAAAACCCAGGGTCTGGCCTTAATTGGTTGTGTCTGGCAATGGCCTTGTTGAAGGTATTGTTTTGAGAGCGTGGACTTTCTTCAGGGTAAAAAACTAGATCTTTGATCGGGCGATGATGGTGTTTATGCACTGTTCCCTTCTTGGAGGCGTCGTTTTTAGAGAAGCTGGACTTCTGGTGTTGTCTTGATGATGGTGGTACTGCTGTTTCAATGAATGAGTCACTGTAGCGGGACTTTTCTTTTTTGTAATTTTTTTTAACGGTATGCATCCGTGTGGCCGCTAGGACAATGTGTTGTTGCAGAGGCCGGGTGTAATTGGTATCCTCTGATATTAATATATGTTTTTTTCCAAAAAAATCTAAAAAAATCTACAAGTGCATCAGTAATTTAGTTTTCGGCGGTATTCCTTATTATGGGTTGTCCAATTCTTTTACTACTCAGTGAGGAGGCAGAGCTATCGTTTGCTCGGAAAAATTCATTGGGGACGAATGTCTCTCGCTCTGATCAAACAGTTTGATTTATAACTATGTATCTTCCTCACGGGGTTAACACGTACTACTCTCTCGGTCTTAAAATAAATGTCATAGATTTGTCAAAATTTAATGAATCTAAATCCTATTTAGTATAAAGATTCATCCAAATTTTGACAAACCTCCGACATTTATTTTGAGACTGAGGGAGTATATGCAATTGGTCGATGCAGAGACCGGGTGTCATCTCCTTCGCGAAAAAAAAACTCATTGCGAAATTTTTAAATGAAACATCAAGATTCTCGCAGGAAACACCGAATTTCGTACTTTCGAGGTAAGAACTGCATTGGACGAGCCAATCCCAGTCTATTTTCTGCAGCGCTACGAAACAAGTACTGCCATAGAAGCTGAGCAGCTAGCGTCAGATAAACCTTACCGATGTCCGTCATTTTCAAGACCACCGGGACCGGGGCACAGGCAAATGTGTTGCTCCCGATGCGTCCAACCAGAGTGCAAATGTGCAATCACCTCAGTCTTCGATGATGTGTAAGTAGTACTAGTAGTATACCTAAGGAAAGCACTGACGCTTTGTTCAAACACGTGGGTACCGTGTTCCCTTCGCCATATTTTAGAGTAAACCATATCGCCAATAATTCTCTTTTTGGAGTCCTCTTTCAGTGGGAATCATTTGGAGCATCCAGTATCTAATTCGAGCTGAAATTGGATCTGGGCTACAGTTCGACCAAGAAAGTTCAGTTCAAATCAGACACCTGAATGGTAACATGGATACTCAAGCTCGTGGATTGAAGCAAGTAGGCAGTATCATTTCTCGAATAAACATACCATGTGAGGAATTATACCAAAAGTAGCTTTCCAAACAAGATTGGTACGTTTCTTGAAAGCTGGAAAAAGAAAAGCATATAGCATTAACCACGCACAATATATTCATGATTTCTCACCAGCAAAATAAAAAAATTAATGTGGAGAAATCATCAGGATGTACTTGTTGTAGCCTTCTATCATCTTTCAACAGATATACCACAGTATCAGTACTTTTGGTAGAAATGTTCACTTATATGAAGTAAATCCATACTCATAGGTGATAGCACGAAGGCATATGAAGGGCAGCAGGTGTGCAAAACTCTGGAGCTTGAAAATGAGCATGAGCAGGAGACAGCAAAAATAATATAACCTGAGATTATTTCATTCAGTGCTGTAACACTCTGCAGAGCAGAGCTTGGAACGACATATTATTTGAACATACAATGCTCAGTATCAAATAGCAAAATAGCAACCCACAGACATCTTAAACGGCAAACTCAGGGAATTCTTACTCACTCTTGACTGATCACACACAGGTACTGGTATGCAACAAACTTATCAGCATGAAGCGCTAGAAAAGAACTGCAGTGGAGGAGCCTGTCCTAGCCAAGGTTTCATCAGCGCTACAAAACAAGAATCGCCATAGAAGTTGAGGCAGCTATCGTCGGATAAATCTTACCGATTCGTCATCTCCAGTGTGTTGCTCCGATGTTCCCCATCATTGCCATACCAGCGATTTGTCCAAATATGTAAGCGGCCTGTTCCCTCCATATTTCAGAGCACCATATCACCAACAATTCTCATTTTGGAGTCCTGTTTCAGAGAGACCTTTTGTCAGACTCCAATTCAAGCTGAAATTGGATCCGGGCTACAGTTCGGCCAACAAAACTCACTTCAGATACCCGATCGGCGACATGAATACATCGAAAATGAGCAGTCTCACAGACCTTGCTCACTTGCATCTGAATACTCATGCCGACCACATGGATCTAGGCAAGTGGCCAAGTAGGTATCACTTCTCACATGGACATACCATGTGAGGAAACAGACCAAAATTAGCTTTGCGCAAGAAAGTTTGGAAAGTTTATTCAAAGCTGGAGAAACAAATGCATAGCATTAGCCATGTGCAATACATTCTTGATTTTTCACCAGCAAAGTAAAAAACTTGCACGTGGAGAAATCATCAGAATGGCAACAAGAACTGATATACCAAGGTAGTTCAGTACAACGACGAGACAAAAGGTGCACTCCTTCAAACTAAACCAGCATTCAAGGGTCATAGCATGATCTCATATGAAGCGTGTGACCAATGTTCAAAATTCTGGGGCTTGAAAGTTGACATGAGCAGAACACACCCAAAAATAACAAAACCTGAGATTATTACATTCATTGCTGCAACATTGCAGAGCAGAGCTTATAAAAGCATATTATTTGAAGGTACAGTGCTCAGTATCAAATAGCAACCCCTAAAAAATCTTAGGTCCACATGTCAAGCTCAGGGAAAGTGATGAAGTTTGACAACATACAACAGATAACATCTAAATCATACAGACAAGAAATATCACATAAGTCAGCAACTGAGCAAAACTACCCGAGAAACAAAGTATTCTCCCATCACAAAAATTGCCATGCTACTCATGTAAGATACTGTCAGAAGCAAACGATCAAACAGTCCACGGATCAAAGGCTTTAGGCGACGAGGTCAACATGATCACATGAATGGTCCAACTAACCAGTCAGATCTATGATCATGCCATGTCAACCGTCTTCATGGCTATCAAGTCAAATTCTTCTTCTTCTTGTTCTTGCTGCCTTTGGGTCGACCACGCTTCTTTGCTCCCACATTCACTGAGTTCAAGGCCATGGTCTTCACAGGTTTCGGCGCGGCTGGCACCTCTACCCTCATGGGCCCCGGCACCTCCACTCTCGTGGGCATTACAGGTTCCGGAGCGGCTGGCACCTCCACTCTTGTGGGCATTACAGGTTCCGGCGCGGCTGGCACCTCCACTCTCGTGGGCATTACAGGTTCCGGCGCTGCTGGCACCTCCACTCTCGTGGGGATTAAAGGTTCAGGCGCAGGTTCCAGCACCACTGGCAACTCAACTGAGGGACTAACGGGTGTCCCATTTTGAACACCAGCACCACCATTATCTTCCACACCACCATTGGGTTCCACGACACCATTGGCTCCAAGCCATGGTGCATTCAGCTGATCTGGTCCCCGTGGCTGCTTATTGACCAGACTCTCATAGCCAGGGCACCCGGGGAACCCAATGGGGAAGAAACCCCAGGTGCAGTAGTACATGTCGGTGCCCGGCACAATGGGCGGTGTCTCGGCCATTGCCTCGGCTACAAATGTCTGGTGGCAGCTGGAGCATTTCAGTTTGCGCGCCTCATAGAGGCGGTCGTACTGGTGAATGTGAGAGCAGCCCTTGCAGATCGTCCAGAACGTCGGTGAAGGCGGCGTGCCAGACTCCACAGGCTGGGCCGCTGCTCCGACCGGTGGCTGGGGATCTGCCCGCGGCGGGCTCGGCTGTTGAGGCGGCGGTGTCTGGTTAGCTGCCGGTATCGGGCTCTGCTGTGGAGGCGGCCGTGGCTGGGGAGGTGTGGTCTGCTGTGGAAGAGGCGGCCGTGTCTGGTTAGCTGCCGGTATCGGGCTCTGCTGTGGAGGCGGCCGTGGCTGGGGAGGTGTGGTCTGCTGTGGAAGAGGCGGCGGTGTCTGGTTAGCTGCCGGTATCGGGCTCTGCTGTGGAGGCTGCCGTGGCTGGGGAGGTGTGGTCTGCTGTGGAAGAGGCGGCGGGGCAGCTGATCTGGATGGTGGCAGGGGAGCTGCCCATAACGGGCTCTGCTGTGGTAGCGGCGGCGGGGCAGCTGCTCTGGCTGGTGGCTGGGGAGCGGCTCGCAGCGGACTCCGCTGTGGAGGCGGCGGTGGCTGGTGAGCTGCCCGTATTGGGCTCTGCTGTGGAGACGGGCGTGGCTGGGGAGCTGCCCCAATGGCGCTCTGCTGTGGACGCGGCGATGGCTGCGGCTGCTGCTGCTGTTGCATCGGAGCGGGGGCGCGGTAAGCGCGAGCTGGAGCGGCGGCATCCAGTTCGGCGTCGAGGGCGGATTTGAGTCCGGCGTTGGAGAGGAAGGCCCAGGCATCGGCGACGTGGCGGGCAGCCTCGGCGACGGAGACCGAGAAGGGGCGGTCCGGGTGGGACCGGTTGAGTAGGAGGGAGAGGCGGCGGTAGCTGGAGTGGACGACGTCAGGGTGGCGGGAGGCGGGGCTGGCAGGGTCGACGCCGAGAACGGCGTAGGGATTGGGCTGCCCGTTGGGCATGCGGCGGCGCTGGGCGGCGAGGAGGACGTCGGCGGCGGCGTGGAGATCCTCGGCGCCCGGGGTGCAGGAGTCGGCGGCGAGGGCCTGGGAGGAGAACTCCTTGCAGCCCTCGAGGTCCTTCGCCATCAAGAGCTTTTCGGCGACCCGCATCCACTGCTCCGCCTGCCGCCTTGCGCCGGCGGGGGGCGGATCCATTGCGGCTGGGGCGATGGGATTGAGGAGAGGTGGCTATAGAACACGAATTGGGGATTCGGAGGATGGATCCGTGGGCGCACGCAGCTGGGTGTGCGTAGCGATAATAGCAGTGTTCGATAAACTCTTGTAGAAGGAGTTTTGATGGGCTCATGGCAGGCCCAATATCCCACTTAGTCTTATTTTGCCACTTTGGAAGGCCTAATAGACACCCAGGTTTTCGCACGGAAAAAGAAGTTAACATGGTTCATTTAAAAAAAAAAGTTAACGTGGACCGTTGCTCCTCTACCTAGCGTCCGGGGTATTCCATTTACAAGAACAATGCACTTTGTTGGATCGCAATCTTTAGAGGCTAATTAAAGTGCTTTTGTGTGGGGAGAACTCCTGGCTAAAGTTAACATGAACCGTTGCTCCTCTCTCTAGAGTTCGGGCCATTCCATTCGCGAGAACAAATGCACTATGTTGAATCGCAATCTTCGGAGGCTAATTAAAGTGCTTTTATGTGGAAAAAACTCCTAACTAAATTTAACGTGGACCGTTGCTCCTCCCTCTAGCGTTCGGGCCATTCTATTCGCAAGAACAGATGCACTATGTTGGATCGCAATCTTTGGAGGCTAATTAAAGTGCTTTTGTGTGGGAAAAACTCCTAACTTTATACGCATAGCCCTATTTTTTACTACTTTCTTCTATCCAAATTAATAACTTCGAATTTGTATAGTCTCGGATGTATCTAACACTAAAATATGACTATATACATTTGAATCTAGATAAATTTGAGGATGTTAATTTGGATCGGAGAGAGTATTTAAATCGGTCATTTTCTCCTTATAACTCGGCAAGGTTGGACTAAATCACGTAGCATCAATGCGCTCTGGCTACCGCCGCCTCCGCATTGTGGGCCCGTGAGTATCTATAGCAAGTATCTATAGCAGACCCCTTAAAATACGAGTTCGTCAGATATAAGGTGGCCTGAAATCGGTTCAGAGATAGCAGTGGGAAATTGACATCAATATGCCTAGAATTCAAACTTTCCGGCGGAATTTCGTCGGATTTCGGCGAGTCCGACAGTGGCAGTTCAGTATTCAGATGACAATTACGGTAGTTGGACAAGTTTGACCGGTTTGACGTGCCCTTCAAAATTTTCGTCCAAAACTAAGGATATGAGGATTCAGGAGTTCCAAGTAAAGGGCCCTTTAAATTTTTTTTTAAGAATTTACCTAATATAAAGGGTCTTTTCGGTGCCATTTTTTGAGAAAAACTGTATAAAACGATTATTTTAAGGGTTTGACCACTTTTATGGGATCTTCTAGAGATGCTCTAAATCCGGCTAGTAGTCAGGTGCAAGACTCAGTCGTGTATAAATAGAAAAAAATCTTGATTTAAAAGATGGGCAAAAGAATTATCCAAGATAAACCAAAAGTTAGCTCATATGGAAGAAACATGATTTATAGGGAAAATAATATAATTAACCAGATGTTGAAAAAACTTTCATAAAATAAATAATATCTACAAGTGAAGGAAAAAATGATCATAATGCTTGAGAAGTCCCCGTCTTATGTATATGCAACATGTAGTAGCAACATACCATACATAGGAAAATCTAGTAGCAACAAAACATATGAAAAACATGAGCTAGGGGTGAATAATAGTGGATAAACACATCACAAAGTGCTAGCTATAATTTAATACACATCATCTACTAGATTCTAGCTAACTAAAACACAAATCACACAAAAAAATTCTAGATATGTTCCAGCTTTGCAACAAAATCATGGTTCGTTGAGTGCATACCTCACAAGTGACGATCAACATCGTGGACAATTTTACGAAGAAAAAACCAAAACTAGCACAATCCATATGTGGAAAAAGGTAAATCACATATGAGAAGCAAGACTTTAGAAGATAAAATAAAGTAGCCTTGTAAAAAGGATAGAATGCTTGACATACATTTGTTTCAACTATTGTTGTATTATTTGACATGACATGTGATTATGTTTTAGAATGGAAATTGACAACATACTAGGTGTAAAATGTTCGGATCTCATGCCTCTGGGGAACATCTAACGACATATCATGGGTTCTTAAAAAATTACACAATTGCTATATATGCAGTACATGTAATTTCCAAAGTTACAAAAATACAAATAAATAATTTGTTGGTATATAGACTTGGCACTTATTTGTAACACATGCATTGCACACAATAGCCATATGCACTAAAACACAATTGTCATGTTCATTGTTCATAATGGAGCCAAAGTTACCATACACTTACCACATGTTTTAGACATAGTTGCCATGTACATTACACATAGTTGCCACAGACGTACACATAGATGTCGTGTTTATTTTGCATAATGGACCCCAAAAATAGAAAATTAGAAGAATGCTTCCATGATATAAAAATCAAGTTTCCAGTTTACTATATGTGTTTGCCATAAAATCATACATGTACTTGCCAAAAAGAATAACTCCATGTTAAGAAAATCAAGAATCAAGTTTTTCCATGTGTAGTTTGCGTAAAGGACGTATGTAATTGCAAGTAAAAAATATTCAAAATTACCAAATATGCTATGCGCAGTTGCAAAATATGAAATTTAAGCAGAAATAATATAACTGGCACCGGGACACATTGTCACCACGCAGTAGAACATAGAACGCTTCATGTAGATCCCGTTCCAGAGGTGTTCATGGAGCTGTCGCCGACAAATTTGCAAGGATGCCCTAGTACGATCCGCACAAACAACTCGCATACATAGGAAAAAGTAGAAAATAAATCAAAATAAATATTGTTAGAAACAATTAAGTGAAATTAGGAGAAAATGTGACTAACTAACAACCATTCAGGGATAATATGGCAACTATTTATGGATAATGTGGCAACTAATTCGAGATGATACAAAGCTATTCAATGATGATACGGAAACTGTGACATTTGGAAAATAGAAACAACATATATAGGTGAAAGGATCATCTCGTGCAACAAATTAAAGAGGAAAGATTATGGTTACCATAAGGTGATGATAGCCAACTATCAAAAAAGGATGTGAAAACGATAAACATTCGATGATATGACAAAAAAGTTAATTAAAACACAATTCAAGTTTCTAACATACCTTGTTTGCATTTCCTTTACCATTTTCTTCAGTAGAACAAGCCCCTTATTACGCTTACCCATGAGGGCTATGACAAACCCTAAAAATGACCAACAATCACAAAAAAAGATAGAGAAAATGAAGTTAGTACTGAATTGAAACTAAACATCAATTTGAGAGTAAAGAACTAACAAATTACTAATGATACTATGCCATGTACCAACTACTACTTTATGGGTAATCTCGGGCACCATGCCACTAGCGACGGAAAGCGCCAATGCACCAAGCTTCGCTACCCTGACAAAACACCGACAACCAGTGGCAGCGAGACTAGAAAAAATTGCGCACATACCCAGGTACTCAAACACAGCAACCTCAACCCACTAGAGAATCACAGTTCAACCACAAAAACAAAGTTTATGCCTTGACTACTCACCAAAAATATGGCAGGAGGCCACCGCAAAATTCATCACCAAAGCAAAAAAAAACATTTATGCTACTCGTCAACCTTAGCCCACCTCACCACCAAAGAACTAACTCAACAACAACAAAAGGAGGGATCTACACCAAAACATGAAAGAGCACCCTATTATTGGGGAACATGTTGAAGTTAACCTTGTTATTCTAGTCATTGGGCCATGTTTATTAATACTTTGGGTTTTTCACTAGTTGCATCTAGTAGTGGACTAAGTTCTAGTAGTACGAGTGATATGCATACATGGTGTCATATTCGTTAGAGAGCATAACAAAGAGTTGGAGAGTGTTGAGCAAGTGATCGGATAGACAACCAGTAGTTGAGTACGTGCATGCACATGATGATAGATTTAGTCAAAGGAATTAGTGGTCATATTCTGTTATTACTCACACTTCTTATACCTAGATCAATCATTGGGGTCTTGGGTACCTGACAAGTCCTTAAATTGTGGCAAGAGATGGTACTACAATCATCATGTCATACAAACTAATAGATGATCCCATCTATGATAAATAACATGCACAAAAAGCTACATGGCTAGGCCGAAGGCCTTAGCCCAAAAAGAATTACTCACACATAGATATGAAATCAACAACCATAAACATTGTAATAGAGATCATAAAATTGATAGCAAATAGTCTTACAATATCGTCAATTAGAAAAAACATCTACTATTATAAGTGGTGAAAGATGGCTATAGTGGTGGAGAAGGGTTTGGAGATCTAGATCTAGATCTATTCCTTTGACGTGGCGGCTTCTGGTGGCAGGGAGAGTTGAGGTCGAAAAGAGGCGTTGTTTCCCATCGCCTGAAGCCTCTTTATATAGGGGCCCTTTCACGAAAGTTGCTCCGTTTAACCTAATGGAGTCGATGCCAACTATATGGCCGGAATAAATTTGTCGCCGTATAGTTGGTCGTTAAGTCGTCTGGATGCACTTCACTGCCCCTGGTTTCTTTGACGTTTTGGAAATCTCGTATCTTTGGCATTTATATAGTGATTCCTATCATCATACGTCATTATCTGCGCAGAGAAAAATAGCAGGAAAGAATTGCATACCCCTTTGATCATTAGGCATTAGTGGCAGGGTTTAGAGAGATATTTCATCAAATATATGAATAATATCTAGTTTAAATGCGGACGTGGATGACTATATTTCACATCCATCAGTGGGCCTCGTTTTTGGCATCGCCAAAGCAATACAAATCATTTTTATGGAAATTTATTTTAAGTACAGATAATTGCTTAAATGCTGATAATATTAATTTTAGATTCTTATCTTTCTCCAGATCATACTCCATAAAAAGGATTGTGTCGTCAGCATATAGTCCGCCATCAACAAAATGTGAAACTAGTCCTTCAATTTGACCATCAGCCTTTGCTCTCTCAATAAGTATAGCCAACATATTAGCCACTATATTAAATAATAGAGGCGATAATGGACCCCCCTACCTCAGTCCGTTTTTGGTCTGGAAGTATTTACCAGTATTATTATTTACTTTGATGGCAACACTACCCCCGACACAAAATACTGTATTAGAGCGTGCCACTCCTCTGAAAAACCTTTCATGCATAGTGTTTGCTAGAGGAAAGACCGATTAACTTTGTCGTATGCCTTTTCAAAGTCAATCTTGAATAGTATACCATTTAATTTCTTGAAGTGTAGTTCATGGATTGTTTCATGCAGGGTTACTACACCATCGAGTATGTTTCTCCCTTGCATGAACACCGTTTGAGAAGGTCTAACAATATGGTCAGCCACTGAGTTTAGTATAATTGTGGCAACTTTAGTAAAAAATCTGAAAGCTAACGTTAAACAGGCAGATTAGACGATAGTGTTGTATACGTTCTGCATTATTAACCTTAGACAGTAAAATGGTGTTGCCAAAATTTAGTCTAAAAAGATTCAGCTGAACAACATGTAAAAACCCAAACAAATTCATCAGGTTCGTCTTTATCACATCCCAGAATTTTTCTGCTAGGAAACCACTCGGCCCTGGCGCTTTGTTATGTTCCATTTAGAAAACCGCTTTCTTAACCCCCTCCTCAGTATACGAGCAGTTAGGAAATTGTTTCCCTCAACACAAACCTGGGGGATATCCGCCGTTTGGGACTCATCCATGGAAAAGGAATTTTCTGGTGGAGCGCCGAACAAGGATTTATAATATGATGTAATATATGACTTCAGATGCTCTTGACCCTCAATTATACCTTCTTCCTGAATCAGAGAGTGAATAAATTTCTCCTTAAGCTTGCCATTGGCAACAACATGGAAGTATCTTGTATTCGCATCCCCTTTCAGAATAAAATTTGCTTTAGATCATTGGTACCATTTGATTTCCTCTTCACGCAGTAGCCGAGCTATTTCTGCATTCGAATGGCTTTTAAGTTGGCTTCCGCGGAAGCTTCTAAGTCATCAATAATAGATGGTAGGCGTATTTTTCATTTTTAAGAATACTAGCAGTATGCCTAGCCTATCCACGAAGGAACTTGCGTAAAGCACGTATTTTATTATTCCATTGTAGTATAGACGTTTGACCACTAACGAGATTTTTCCAAATAGCCTTTACCATCTCATAAAAACCATCACGAATCATCCATCCAAGTTTGAATTTAAACTCATTCGCAGACTTACGTGGTGGTGATCCAACAGAAAGAAGTAAAGGAGCATGGTCCAGCAAAGCCTCAATACGCTCTAAAGCACGAACGGTTACCATAGGGAACTTCTGTTCCAATTCAATATCCATAAGCACTCTATCTAGTTTATCGCATGTTGTCTTAGAAGACTATTAGCCCAGGTAAATCATCTTCTTAACATTGTAACCTCTCTTAAGTTTAGACTATTAATGACAACATTGAACAAGAAAGGCCAATGTTCATCGAATTGGCCCCGACTTTTCTCATGAGGGAATCTTAGTAAGTTAAAATCTCCACCTATGATAATAGGGTATGGATTGTCTTTTGCCAGATTCACAAGCTCGCATAAAAATTTAGCTTTATAAACTTCCTGGACGGCCCCATAAACGGTGACCAGAGACCATGTGAAATCATCAGCCTTGTTACGGATATGGAGTTTTATAAAAAAATCCCCTATCGAACTAGCCAAAACCTCCATAGTCTCATCACAGACGCCTAACAGGATCCCCCAGAACGACCATGTGGCGGACGTGATATCCACATAAAGTCCACTCCACCCGAGAGGCGATTGAGCAGGGCTTGTGAAAAATCACGTCTACCAGTCTCAAAAAATACCCAGAAAATCCATTTTATAGTCTCTCACACAATAAACAAAGAATAAATATTTATCCAAGTCCCGAAGACCTTTGCTATTTGAAAATATTCCATTCATTGAGAAACTATAGGAGATTTGGATACACGGGTTCTCTTGCGCAACCTCTAGCTCTTTGACTTTCGACCGGATGCTTTTAGCTCAAACATAAAGACAAGCCCGGTCTCATCAAAGTCCACCTCCAACACTTCACCAATTAAGTGAGTAAGGAGTTGACCATCTACTGTGGCATGCAACTCCTCCTCCTCTATTGGTGAAGAATCAGGAACAAAAATGACCTTAGGAGTAACCGTTAGACGATCAACCTCCATGTGATGCAAAACATTAGAAGACAAAAGAATATCCTGCACAGAGATACCCAAACTAATGCTAACATGGGATAGTTGTAGGGGTTAGTAGCATGGAAAACAAAAAAATCTACTGCATGCACACACACAAGCCAATATCTATCTACTAGATTGTAGCAATGATTCGATTAGATTACTCACCCTCGAAGATTCCAAAGCGGTTAACGAGAGCAAATTCTCATGGGTGATGTAGTCGTACACTTGCCGATCTCAAGATCGTGTAGACGATCCTTCCGGCGCTGTGTTTCGGAAGCGCTTATGCAGTCAGTCACATGTTCGGTACTCGATGAAGACCTTCCTCTCCCTTGTTCCAGCAGGCAGCAGAGGTTGTATTTCTCCCCTCACGATTCCGGCAGCACGGCGACGTGGTGTTGGAAGTAGAGGGAAGATCCTGCAAGGCTTCGCCTAAGCTGGAGCAGGTTATGGTGGATCTAGGGTTTCTGGCGATCTAGGGTTTAGAGGGCCGGAGAGGAGGAGGCGTGGCCGTCAGTGGCTAGGGCGGCGATAGCGATCCAGCGGCGGCGCAAGGCGACCGGTGCGATGGCGGTGTTGGGGGACGGCGGCGTCACGACGGCTAGGTGGGGAGGGGCTGGTGTTATGTGTCCTTGGGGCTCCCCCTCCCCTCTATTTATGAGAGGGAGGGAAGCTTGGGAGAGGGGAGTTTGAATCCTTCCCCAACTCCCTCTCCTAGTTGGTTTGTGGTGGAGGGAACGAAGGATTCTTTCCTTCCTCCACCAGGATACATTGTCCTAGTTTCACATTTCAAACTTGACTTTTGACTTTCAATTTGGAGCTTAATTTATTTCTTGCAAATGCCCAAGCAAGTGACCTAGGACATGATTCAATCATTCCACTTATCCATGACACATTCATGTACCCTTCCCATTCTGGTCCGGTGAATCTTCTAGACCCTTCTAGAACCTCTCCGATGAAATCATCGAAATCATTACCGAACTCCAGAATTGGACTTTCCTTATATGAATATTATTATCCGGACCATTCCGGATCTCCTCGTGATATCCCGAATCCCATACGAGACTTCCAACAACATTTGGTCTCCCTACTTACATTCCATATCTACAACAACATCGAATCCTTAAGTGTATTTCCCTACGGTTCGTGAATTATGCAAACATGAACGAGATTCTTCTCTAATCAATAACCAATATCGGAATCTGGAAATTCATATGGCTCCCATATATTTCTACAATTACTTTGCGATCGAATGAACCACTTACATACGATATCAATTTCCCTTTATCTCGCGATAGTTTACTTATCCGAGGTTTGATCGTCGGTATCTCTGCATACCTAGTTCAACCTCGTTACTGATAAGTACTCTTTTCTCATTACTGATAAGTACTCTTTTCTCGTTCCCGTGATATGTGATCCCTTATGATCCAGTCACATGCTTGCAAGCTAATTGGATGACATTCCACCGAGAGGGCCCATAGTATATCTATCTATCAAATGGATGGACAAATCCCACTCTTGATCCATGTGCCTCAACACATACTTTCCTAACACTCAATGTCATCTTTATAACCACCCAATTATGGTGCGGTGTTTGATGTCATCAAAGCATCCTTCTAGTGATGGTGATTAGCATGATCTCATGGTCGAAGGAATCAGGTTACTATGTATCAGAAAGATTATAGCAAACGATCTATTGAAATGACTTGATATTTATGCTACGCTTATCTATAGGAGTATGTCCATCACACCATTCTCCTAATGATATGATCTTGTTGTTAATAACATCCCAATGTTCATGATCGGGAAACCACGATCATCTTTCAACCAACAAGCTAGTATTAGAAAAGGCTTTACTAGGGACTCTAATTTAGTTTACAAATCACACAAGTATTAATATTTCTGGTTAATACTATTATAGCATGAATGCAAACAGTTATCATAAACACAAAGATATAACTACTTTTATTATTGCCTCTAGGGCATATTTCCAACAGTCCCCCACTTGCACTAGAGTCAACTAATCTAGATTACATGGTAATATACCGAACACCCATGGCGGTTTGGTGTTGATCATGTTTTGCCCTCGGGAGAGGTTTAGTCAACGGATCCGCCACATTCAGATCTGTGTGTACTTTTCAAATCTTTATGTCACCATCTTGGACATGCTCTTGAATAGCGTGAAAACGCAGCTTGATTTGCTTCAGCTTCTTGTGTGACCTTGGTTCTAGCGCATTGGCTATGGCGCCCATGTTATCACAGTAGATAGACATTGGGTCCAAAGCACTGGGAACCACACCAAGCTCTGTAATGAACTCCTTCATCCATATTGCCTCTTGTGAAGCCTCTGAAGTAGCTATGTATTCCGATTCAGTTGAAGATCTCGCCACAATGTTTTGCTTTGCACTCCTCGAGCTAACTGCTGCACCATTCAAAGTAAATACATATCCAGATTGAGATTTAGAATTATCTGGATCGGTGTTCCAACTAGCATCGGTGTAACCATTAACAACGAGTTGTTTATCACCTCCATAAGAAAGAACCATATCCTTAGTTCTTCTCAAATACTTAAGGATGTTTTTGACCGCTGTCCAATGATCCACTCCTGGATCACTTTGATATTTGCTAGTCAAACTAACAGCATATGCAATGTCAGGTCTAGTACATAGCATGGCATACATGAAAGATCCTATGGCCGAGGCATAGTGAGTCTTACTCATCCTTTCTCCATCTTCTGTTGTAGTGATACGTCGGAAACGTATCTATAATTTTTGATGTTCCATGCTTATTTAGTATATACTTTGCTTTGCTTTGTCCATACTTTGAGGTGATTTTTATATGTTTTCTGGTACTAACCTATTAACAAGTTGCCATAGTACCAGTTGCCTGTTTTCTTTTGTTTTTGGTTCCAGAAAGGCAGAAAATCAATATTCTCGGAATTGGACGGGACAAAAGCCAAAGTCAATATTTTACCGTGGGGAACACGAAGCATGAATACGATACGGAGGAGACCCACCAGGTGGCCACACCCCCTGGCTGCACGGGTGGGCCCACCCCACGATTGGGGGGTGCAACCGCCCTAGTGGCCCTCCTGCCTTGCCTCTTCGCCTATAAGAAGCCCCCGATGCCTAAACCCTAAGCACCCCGATCAATATTCCACGAAACCGTCTATAGCCGCCGCCACCATCGTCCCTAGATCGGGGGGGTCTGAAGCTCTTCCAGGCACCCTGCCAGAGGGGAGATCATCCCGGAGACCTTCTTCTTCATCATGTTAGCCTCCGATATGAAGCATGAGTAGTTCCACCTTGGACTACGGGTCCATGTAGTAGCTAGATGATTGTATCTCCTCCTTTGTGCTTTCATGTATAGATCTTGTGAGCTCCATTCATGATCAAGATCTCATCTATTTGTAATCATGCATGTTGTGTTTGCGGGGATCCGATGGATATTGAGATTACTATGTTAGATTGATTAATGATTTGGTCTTATTGACTCTATCATGTCTGTGTTGTTTGTGATCTTGCATGCTCTCCGTTGTTAGTAGCTATCGTGGCCAAGTAGTTTCTAGTGACTCCAAGAGGGGGTATTTATTCTCGATAGTGGGTTCATGCCTCTATTTAATCAAGAGAAGTGACAGAAATCTCCAATGTTGTAGATGTGTTGTTGCCACTAGGGAGAAAACAACGGTCTCTTGTTCATGGAACAAGTGGATTGTTTACCTTACGCACTTTGCTTAAAGCAGTTGTCTGTTGCTTGCAACTTAATACTGGAGGGGGTTCGGATGATAACCCAAAGGTGGACTTCTAGTCATAGATGCAGTTGGATGACGGTCTATGTATCTTGTTGTATTGCCCAATCGAATCTCATAGGATCTTTATGTCTAGTATTGCATTGTTATGCCTTGCTCAGTCCTGTCAATTGCCCTGTTGTAATTTGTTTACCCAGCATGCCATGTTTGTTTATTTATCTAAGGAGAGAACCTCTAGTGAACTATGGACCCCGGTCCAATATTTACCATTGATACATCTTCCATTGTTACTATTTACTTGCTGCAAACCACTTTCACCTTCCATACCATACAGTTAATCCTTTGTTATAGCAACCGGTGAGATTGACAACCTCACTGTTGGTTGGGGCAAAGTCTTGAGTTTGTGTTGTGCAGGTTTCCACGTTGCTTGCAACACCTTTGAGACGTTTTTTCCTCCTACTTGTTCAACAACCTTGGCTTCTTACTACGGGAAGACTTGTTGTTGTGCTCCATCATACCTTTCTCTTGGGATTTCCCGACGAAGTGCTCCACGTTGACGCAGCGCCATCACGTAGTAGGACTTTGAGTTTTACTCAAGGTCGTATTGGGCAACATGGGCAAGAACCCTTTCTTGCTATCTTCCATTCCAAACCTCTTTAGAACTTTGTCCAAATATGTACTCTGTGACAATGATATTAGGCGTCTCGATCTATCTCTATAAATCTTTATGCCTAATATGTAAGCTGCTTCGCCAAGATCTTTCATTGAAAAATTATTATTCAAATAATCCTTGAAACTATTAAGAAGGTCTACATCATTCCCAATCAACAATATGTCATCCACATATAGTACTAAGAATGCTACAGAGCTCCCACTCACTTTCTTGTAAATACAAGCTTCTCCATAAGACCGTATAAAACCAAAACTTTTGATCACCTTATCAAAACGTTGACTCCAACTTCGGGATGATTGCTTCAATCCATAAATGGACCGTTGAAGTTTACATACCTTGTTGCATCTTTAGGATTGACAAAACCTTTGGGTTGTACCATATGCAACTCTTCATCAATGTCTCCATTGAGGAACGTTGTTTTGACATCCATCTGACATATCTCATAATCATAATATGCAGCGATTGCTAACAAAATCCTCACAGACTTTAGCTTCGCTACTGGTGAGAAAGTCTCATCGTATTCAAACCCTTGAATTTGTCGAAACCCTTTTGTGAAAAGTCGAGCTTTATAGACAGTAACATTACCATCAGCATATGTTTTCTTCTTGAAAATCCATTTGTTCTCGACAGCCTTCCGGCCATCCGGTAAGTCCACCAAAGTCTATACTTAGTTTTCGTACATGGATCCAATCTCGGATTTCATGGCTTCCTGCCATTTATTGGAATCTGGGCTCATCATCTCTTCTTCATATGTCGCAGGGTCGTCGGTGTTGTCCACCAACATGACACTCATAATGGGATCATACCAATCGGGAGTGGTACGAGTTCTCGTTGACCTGCGAGGTTCCGTAGTAACTTCAACCAAAGTTTCATGATCAACATCATTAGCCTCCTCTCTTATTGGTGTAGGCGCCACAGGAACTAATTCCGGTGTTGCGCTACTCTCAAATCCGAGAGAAGGTTTGACAACCTCGTTGAGTTCTAATTTCCTTCCAGTCACTTCTTTCGAGAGAAACTCCTTCTCTAGAAAGGATCCATTCTTAGCAACGAAGATTTTTCCTTCGGATCTATGATAGAAGGTATACCCAATAGTTTCCTTCGGGTATCCTATGAAGACGCATTTTTTCGCTTTGGGTTCAAGCTTGTCGGGCTGTAACTTCTTTACATAAGCTTCGCAACCCCAAACTTTAAGGAACGACAATTTAGGTTTCTTCCCAAACCATAGTTCATACGGTGTCATTTCAACGGATTTAGATGGTGCCCTATTTAAAGTGAATGCGGATGTTTCTAACGCATAACCCCAAAATAATAGCGGTAAATCTGTGAGTGACATCATAGAACAAACCATATCTAAGAGAGTTCGATTACGACGTTCGGACACACTATTACGTTGTGGTGTTCCCGGCAGTGTCAATTGTGAAATATTCCGCATTTCTTCAAATGCTCGCCAAACTCGTAACTAAGATATTCACCTCCACGATCAGATCGTAGAAACTTAATCTTCTTGTTACGTTGATTCTCTACTTCACTTTGAAATTCCTTGAACTTCTCGAAAGTTCCGGACTTATGTTTCATGAAATATATATACCCACATCTACTCAAGTCATACATGAGAGTAAGAACATAATGATAACCACCGCGCGATGCTACACTCATTGGACCACACACATCGGTATGTACGATTTCCAATAAGTCCGTAGCTCGCTCCATCATACCAGAAAATGGAGTCTTAGTCATTTTACCCATCATACATGCTTCGCATCTATCAAGTGATTCGAAATCAAGTGATTCAAGAAGTCCATCGGAATGGAGTTTCTTCATACGCTTCACTCCAATGTGACCAAGATGAAAGTGTCACATATAGGTCGAGTTATCGCTCAATTTCAAACGTTTATCTTCAATTTTATTAATATGTGAATTACTACAATCGAGATTCAACAAGACTAGACCATCTATCAAAGGTGCATGTGCATAATTACTCATATAAATCGAACAACCATTATTGTCGGACTTAAACAAGTAACCGTCTTGCAATAAACATGATCCGAATATAATGTTCATGCTCAACGCAGGCACCAAATAACAATTAATTAAGTATAAAACTAATCCCGATGGTAGATGTAGAGGTAGCGTGCCGACCGCGATCACATCAACCTTTGATCCATTTCCAACACACATCGTCACCTTGTTCTTCGCTAGTTTCTGTCTATTCTGCAGCACCTGTTTTGAGTTATAAATATGAGCAACCAAACTAGTATCAAATACCCAAGCACTACTACGACTACTAGTGAGATACACATCAATAACATGTATATTAGATATATCTTTCTTCTTGATGTTGTCGTTCTTCAAATACGCCAAGTACTTAGGGAAATTTTGCTTCTAGTGACCTTCTCCCTTGTAATAAAAGCACTCAATATCAGGCTTAGGCCTAGCCTTGGTCTTCTTCGCCGGCGCGGTAACTTTCTTACCGCCCTTCTTGAAGTTTCCCTTTTTCTTAGACTTGCCTTGCTTCTTGAATTTGGTGGTCTTATTGACCATCAGCACTTGGTGCTCTTTCTTGATCTACACTTCCGTAGACTTTAACATGGAGAAGAGTTTGGGAAACGAATTTTCCATGTTTTACATATTGTAGTTCATCACAAAGTTCTTGTAACTTGGTGGTAGTGAATGTAGGACGTGATGAATCCCCAAAGCATTAGGAATCACTATACCCAAGCTTTGAAGCTTGCTTGCGTGCCCAGACATCTTAAGCACGTGCTCACTGACGGAGCTGCCCTCTTCCATCTTAGAGTTAAAGATTTTCAGAAGCCTCATAACTCTCAATTGCCGCGTGAGCCTCAAATATCATTTTGAGTTCATGGACAATATCATGTGGGTCAAAGTTCTCAAACCTTTCCTGAAGCTCCGATTCCAAAACATAAAAGATAGCACACTGAACTATGGAGTACTGATTCTTTCGTGCGAGGAAAACATTCTTTACCTCATTGGTAGCATCAGCTGCAGGTGGGTCACCCAGCAGTGCATCCATCACATAGGTTAAATTACCAGCATTGAGGACAATCCTCAAGTTGCGTAACTGATGACCCACAAGTATAGGGGGGTGTATCATAGTACTTTTGATAAATAGGACTGTCGATCCCAACGAGGAGCAGAAGGTGTTAACTAGTGGTATGGAGCAGGAAATCTCTGTAAATACTTAGCAAACGGATTTTTAGGGGTTTTCTGATAAAGCAACGAAACAAAGTGCAAGTAATAAAGACAATAAACAACTGCAGCAAGTGGCCCAATCCTTTCTTAGCAAAGTACAAGCCGGTGGAAATACTTATAAGGACCAAACGTTCTCGAGGACAAATGGGAATTCTGTCAAGTGCTTTCGCTTCAAATATCAAAGTACCTTCTTTGGTGTTGTAAGTGTTGTGTGGGTGAACCTGTGCTAATGTACCGACCTTACTTGGACTAATACATACTTGTGATTAAACCCCCTGCAAGCATCCGCAACTACAGGAAAGCAATTAAGATATAAACCTAACCACAACCTTAAACTCTGAGATCCTACACTCCCTTGTGCAATGGTGTCCTAACGGGGGTTCAGGTTTCTGTCACTCCGGCAACCCCACAATTAGTAGCCAAATACACAATGCATTCCCCTAGGCCCATAAATGGTGAAGTATCATGTAGTCGACATTCACATGACACCACTAGAAGAATAGCACCACAACTTAAATACTAAACCATTGAATAATATCTCAACACAAATCCACTACTAACAACATGACTTCTCCCATGTCCTCAAGAACTAAACGAACTACTCACAAGACATCATATGGATCAAGATAAAAGGTGATATGGTGATGGATAACAATCTGAACATAAACTATAATCCAATGGTTCTACTCACAAGCATCGACTACAATAGTAATTAACACCGGGAAAGTTTCCCCTAAGAACTCATGCAAGATCCAACACAATTGTTACAACGGGATGGAGTGGTGATGATGGTGCTGGTGGAGATGATGGTGTGGATGATGATCCTTATGAAGTCTAGCTTGATGACGGTGTTGATGGCGACAATCTCCCCTCTCTAGGAAGGAATTTCCCCGATAGAAATCTGTCTGCCAGAGAGCTCTTTCTCTCTCGGTGTTTTCTGCCCCGCAGATGCGGCGGAAATATTTCTGTGGTTGCTCCCTGGTATTAGGGTTCCAAGAGTAATATAGGCGAGAGAGCGGAGTCAGAAGCCGGCTAGGTGGGCCACACCTTCCCTAGGCGCGGCCTAGGACCCGCGCCTAGGGGGGTGGGCCCCCTGTGGCCCAGCTACGCCTCCCCTTCTGGCTTCCTTCGTCTTCTAGGAAAATATAATTTTCTAATATTTTTCTGGTATTTTTATGATCTTCGCAAAATTGCATCAAAACACCTCTTTTTCCATCAGAAACCTGACTCCATCAGTCCATCCCCCAAGAATCATCCAACATGCAAAAACAGAGGAAAAGACATAAGTAACACCTCATAATAAGACACATATTAATGAATAGAGGCAAATTATGATATAGAATGGTGATGCAAATTGGACATATCAGTAACCAATCCGCGAAGTTGCTTCCATTGTTTTTCAACTTTTCTTTCTCTAGGAACGCATTAAAATTGATGGTAGGGGCCGCCATTGATCCACAACATATTTGCAATAGTTTAGACTAAATTTATGACAAATTGAGTTCTAATTAATAGTTAAATTAATCTAGGTGAACTCCCACTCAAAACAATATCCCTCACATTGTTTTAGTGATCACACGAACCAAATCCACCACATAAAAACCGATCATCACGAGAGATGATGTAGCTTCAATGGCGAACAATCAACATGTTCATTATATCTACTATATGAATCGTGCTTTACCTTTCGATGATCCGTGTTTCGAGACCATGTCTGTACATGCTAGGTTCGTCAAAATCAAACCTTATCTTTCGCATGAGCAAATTTGGCTTGATCCCGTTGTATACACTAGTAGAATCTAAAGTTCAGTCGGTACTCCAAGGATAAGGAAGAGCATGCTGACCATTTGAGAATAGCATTGCAGACTTTAAGGGAACATAAGCTTTATGCTAAGTTCAGTAAGTGTGAGTTCTGGCTAGATGAGGTAGAATTCCTCGGTCATGTGATCAGTAAGGATGGGATTGCTGTGAATCCATCTAAAGTTCAGTCGGTACTAGAGTGGACTGCACCGACCAATGTGAAGCAAATTCGAGGTTTCTTAGGAATGGCTGGTTATTATCGGAGATTCATTGAAGGTTTCTCCAAAATAGCCGGACCAATGACCAAATTATTAAGGAAGAATACACCATTTAAGTGGGATGGGAAGTGTGAAGCAAGTTTCCAAGAGTTGAAGACTAGATTAACCACAGCTGCAATCTTAGAAGTTCCTGAAACAGGGAAGGATTTCACTGTATATTGTGATGCATCAAAAGAAGGTTTGGGTTGTGTATTAATGCAAGATCGGAAAGTGATTGCTTATGGTTCAAGACAATTGAAACCACATGAAGTCAACTATCCAACTCATGATTTAGAATTAGCAGCAGTGGTCTTTGCACTGAGGATGGAGACATTTTCTTTATGGAGCCAGATGTGAGTTATACAATGACCATAAAAGTCTCAAGTACTTCTTCACTCAAAAGTAATTAAATATGAGACAGAAGCGTTGTTGGAATTAATCAAGGATTATGATTTAACAATCAATTACACCCCAGGAAAATCAAATGTTGTAGCAAATGCTTTAAGCAGAAAGAGTGCAGATATTCAGCCAAGCAATAGGGAGTTACCAAAAGAGTTACAAATGGATTTGGAAAGATTAGAACTTAAATTCATCAGAACAGAGGTTCTTGGAGGATTAGCGACTTTGCAGGTAGTTACAGAGCAGGACAGTGATCTTAAGCAAGAAATTGTTAGACATCAAGAAGAAGATCCTTTTATTGCTGAGGAAATTCGGAGGATATCTCAAGGGCAAAAATCAGTTTTTCGCCTTGGAGATTATGGATCTTTATGGTTCCAAGATCGCCTATGTGTTCGAGATGTGACTGAGATCAGAACTATCATACTCAAAGAAGCACATGATACCCCATATTTTATACATCCAGGGAGTACTAAGATGTAAATGGATTTGAAAGAACTATTCTGGTGGAATAACATGAAAAGAGATATTGCTAAATATGTATCTGAGTGCCATACTTGTCAAAGGGTGAAAGCTGAACATCAAAGTCCAGCAGGACCATTACAACCCTTAGAAATTCCTGAATGGAAATGGGAGGAAATAGGTATGGACTTCATTACAGGATTACCTATGACACCAAAAAGGAAGGATATGATATGGGTAATTGTGGACAGACTCACTAAGAGTGCACATTTTATTCCAGTGAATCAAAAGGATAATGCCGAGAAGTTAATTGAAGTATATGTCAAAGAGATAGTAAGTAAGCATGGAGTACCCAAAAAGATCGTAACTGATAGGGGATCAGTGTTTACTTCAGCATTTTGGAAGCAATTGCATGAAGCACTTTGTTCAAAGTTAGATTTCAGCACGACATATCATCCTGATACAGGAGGTCAAACTGAAAGAACAAATCAAATACTAGAAGACATGTTGAGAGCTTGTGCACTAGATTTTGGAGGAACATGGGAAGGTCACCTACCATTGGTAGAATTTTCTTATAACAATAGCTATCAGAGTAGTCTGAAGGCAGTCCCATATGAGATTCTGTATGGAAGGAAGTGTAGATCACCAATATGTTGGTATGAACCTGAAAGCAGCAAAGAATTTGCACCAGATTATATCAAGGAGATACAAGACATCATTGATAAGATCAAGGATAGACTGAAAATAGCCCAGAGCAGGCAGAAAAGTTATGCGGATCAAAGCCGAGATCATGGCATCCAAAAGTGGGAGATATGGTCTATTTGAAAGTAAGTCCAATGAAAGGAGTAAAAATATGTAGGGTTCGCAGCATAGAAAACAAAAAAATTCCTACGATGGGAACAACTATGTACCAAGATCTATCTACTAGATACAAGCAACGGGTGGATATACATCCATAGAATACATACCCTCGAAGACCGAATAGCGTTAACAAGGTTGTACTCGTGGATGATGTATACGAACGCTTGCCGATCTCAAGATCATGATGAAGTCCATCTGGTCCAGCCGGTCCAGCATGATCAAGTCCAGCACCTCAAAGAAGTGGTGCATCCGTGATCGCACACACGTACGGGAACCCCGACAACCTCCGCGCCCTCGCTCCAGTGAAGCAGCGGAAGCAACAAATCCTTCCAGAAAAAGCCACCGGGAATATGTATCTCGCTGATCCGAGACCATGGGGGAATTCTAAAGGGGGGAGAGAGATCCTTCGCGAGGAGGTGTGCTTTGAGAGGAGGAGAAGGGAGCCTTTTATAGGGGAGAGGGGGGCACCCAAGGGGCATGGCGCCCAGCCATGGGGGCTGCCCCCACCTCTTCCACATTCATGGTGGGTGGAGCTCCCACTCAAAATGAAAAGCCTCCACTCCCATTAAAAAGTCTCCACTCAAAAATCCACTCACATGCATTAAATTTCCACCAAATTTAATGCAAGCTCTCATTTAAATAAAACTCTTTTATTTATTTATTCAGAATTTTGTTAATTACTTTAATTAAAAAACATTCACATAAACCCCTTACAACATTTCAATTTCACATGCAGAACCAGTTTCAGCAATTTCAACCAAAACAGTTTCGGTGTCTAGTGAAATAAATTCCTACGCTTTCCTTTTTCTTTCTCCGCATATCATTTGTTCGAATGGTGTCGGTATCCTTAAGTCGTCACCCTACGGTTCGCGAATAATGCGGACATGATCGAGACCCTTCTCGATCAATAATCGAACGGACACGGAGATCCATACGACTCACACATTCAACGATGACTTCGTGATCGTGTGAACCTTTACGCTAGTATCTTAATCCCTTTGTTTCACGATATATTACATGTCCGAGATTCGATCATCGGTATCTCCATACCTAGTTTGATCTCGTTACCGACATGCACTCTTTTCTCGTTCCCGTGATATAACATTCTAGTGATCAAATCACTTGCTTGCAAGCTAATCAATGTGATATCACCGAGAGGGCCCGGAGCATATCTATCCGTCATCGGGATGAACAAATTCCACTCTCGATCCATGGGTCTCAACATAACACTTTAGTAGTTCTGAAGCCATCTTTATAATCACCCAGTTACGGTGTGACGTTTCATGTCATCGTGCAATCAAATATTGCAAGGTACAATGGGATAGAACCACAAGCAGATAGAACCACAAGCAGACCTGACTTATATTGAAAAGTCCTGCAAGATTCTGGAAGAAAACTGGAAAAGATTGAGGAACAGAGCAATCAAATATTGCAAGGTACAATGGGAACATCACCCTGAGAGAGAAGCCACAAGGGAGAAGGGAGAGGATTTAAGAAAAGCTTATCCAAAACTATTCAGGTACATCTCCACAAACTTCGGGACGAAGTTTAATTTAAGAGGGGAAGTCTGTAACATCCCAGCATATAGGACCTAACGAAGGGTAGATTTAGGAATATGAATTGTTGCATGTATTCATTTGTGAAAATGTGGGTAAAATTTTCGCCAAATAAAACCTTGAGTGATCAATGTTTCATTCTTACTTTGAGATTAGGTTTAGTCTTAAAGGAGGATTGCTATAAACTTTGATATGATCTTAAAGGAATTATGTGTGTTTGAAATGAGTTTGGATTTTAAAACTTAAGTGTTTTATAATTTAAATGATTTTGATATAAGATTTGAATCTTAAATTAATTAAGAGAAAAGTATTATAACTTAAATCTTATCTCAAAACAATATTGAATATGAAATTCATTTCATATACATAAACAAGTTACAAAGAATGTAACCTACTGAAGTTATTCCAAACCTCACAATTTACAAAAGAGTAAAGAATAAGAATATTCTTTATTAATAAATATATAATCTTTATTACAAATGAACAAAATAAAGATTACAAGAATTATAAAAGAAAAATTACAAAGGAATAAGAAAATTACATTTGTATATCTACTAACTATCCTATATCTAAATCTACACTAAATATTCATCTTTATATTTGTACCTGCAAAACCAAGATTAAATAGAAACAAAATAAGATTAGTGTTAGTATATTTCTCTCAAATATGCCAGTGAGGTGCACTTGACAAACTCATCATTGAGAAATGTTATAAAGGGGCAAGTTTCACCAATATGAAAGATTTCATCTTTCATAAATTCAAAGCCAGAAAGCAAATGACAGCCAAAAGGGATCAATTCACCTGCCAGGTGAAAGTAAGCTGGTAATGATAAGTTCAAAAATTCTGAACCTATCCACAAGTGCATAGCAGGCACACAAGATGGACACACACCAGGATGCAAAGGGTGTGCTGTCGACCTCACAAGCACATCCAAATCACACAAAACCACAGCACAGCCGTGGGGAAAGCACTAGTGCATCACTCCACTATACATCACACAAGAACAACAAGTGTAGGCAGCATCCAAACCAAGAATAGCAGCCAAACCAAACCACCCAGATCAACCCAAACATCACCTGGATGGTGACATAAGGGGGGATGAATCTGGTGGACAGCAAGGTCAAGCCCAGGAGCTAGGAGGAGCAGGCAAGCTCAAGAGCAAGCTCAGGAGCCCAGCAAAAGCAGATCAAGATCAAGATCATCATCAATCTACTACACCAACATAAAATTTTGTGGTGAGCCTCATAAAACCATGACATGATTTCATCATATTATCTAAACAAAAGCATGTGTTGCTTTATGAAATTATCTCTCAATAATCACCCAAGAGAGGTGAATCTATCCTAGAGATTTCAAGTATAAGGATAAGAAATCAAGCTCAACCACAAGCACTGAACTCTCAGACCAACATCACTGAGTTCATTGTTACTTTTGCAACTTAGATCATTCTTCATTTGATCTTATCAGATCAGGGCACATCTCTCAAAGAGAGTAGCACCTCTAATCCTATAAGTTTCAAACAAACTATTTGCTTAGCTAACTAGGAATTAAATCCTAGAGCCTCAGACCAACATCATAGGCAGGAAAGTTAATAAAAGCTTCCATATCATCTTATCAGCTTTAATCACAAGCATTATCAAGCTAAGCCCAGAAATAAAAACCCAATCACTTGTGTGCCAGAATACAATGGTATCCCAAGGGCAAGTTCTTAATGAGCTAAAACCAATCTTTGCTTAGATCCCACAGATAAAAGGGACAAACCAATAAATATCATTTTCCTGAAACCAAGTGCGAGGAATCAACCTTAAATTCATCTATACATCCACAGAAATCATTACATGTAATGATTTGATTCGGTATGTACAATCTCATACAATCTTACCATTATAATTACAGTAAGCAACCACTGTCAGTACAAGCATTCTGACAGTAGAGTAAATTCTCAGACCAACAACATAATCCAATCAGGGATTTCATAGAAACACTAGCATAGGATCATAGTGAACCATCACTAGAATAATTTGACAGGGAACTAGCATCATCAAAGCCATTACAAATCATTAACCACAGCAAACAATCATTCTTCATGCTCAAGTATGAACACCACTAGACCTAAAGCATCATGGACATGATCAACAGGGGGTTATGAACCCTAATCAGAGCAAGAACCCTAATCCAGAGATGAACCCTAATAAGCACATAGTCACTTGGCATAAGAAGCCACTAGGCACACATCGAGTGATTCATGGTAATTGCATGAACAAGGACCACAGAAGCAACTTACCCGAGGTCCTCGCCGACAAATCGAAGAGGAAGCAGATTGGCCGACGAACCGCGGTGGCACAGGGAGCACCCAGGGGGCGCTGCAACCTGCACCAGCCACGGCGACGACCGCAGCAACACACGAGCCCAGCACACCACCACAGGCGGGATCGCGTCGGCGGCGACAACACCTTTACTTAACCCTAGGGTTCGGGAACGAGGTAGACCTAGCAACGGGGAAGCCCCGGAGTCAAATCCAATTGGATAGAACGAACGAGCATCGTCGATAACCCCAACTCGCACCACGGCGGCAACCAGAACGGCCGATGGCGGCGGGAATCGACGGTGGCGGCATCGCCGACCACGGGGTCGAGTCAGAGGAGGAGAAGATAAGGTCGAGGGAGAGAGGTAGGCACAGAGAGTGGGATGGGTGGGCCAAAACCCCTCGGGGAGATATTTTGACCTTGCCCTATTGGGCCACACTGGCCCAATAAGCCCAAAAGGTCAGCCCAAGTTGTTTAATAAATCTTTTTGATTAATTGGAAAAGACCAAAATGCCCCTGACCTCAATAAAATTGTAGAAAATAAAATAAACGTCCAAAAATTATAAATAAAATATTTTTGGATTCACAATAATCCACTCAGTCCAATTAAATAAAATATAAAATTTTGGACATTTAAACTTTTATAAGAATTTTTTAATTTATATATTCTTTATGGAATTTTAAAAAATTATTGAAAGGTGATAAAAATAAATAAAAATCACTTTCATTATTTATTAATATTATAGTATTTATAAAAATACTAAATAAATATTTAGTAATAAATTAATGTATAATTAATAATTCCTAAAAGAATTATTAAATCAATAAAAGTCAAATAAAAAGGGAAATAAAATAAAATAATTCAACATGTGCAATAAATATAAAAATAATAATATTTATAAATGCTTTATTAAACGGCACCTTATATAGGATAAATACATATAGAATTAAATAATGCATTACATTACTTGCATAATCATTTTACTTCTTTCAATATTGTCCTTACTGGGCAATAATGAATATTTTATAGAACTAGAAGCTCAAGGTCCAGTGCAAGCATCAGACTTCACTACCTTGCCATCACAAGGTAAGTTCATCACTTTCTCATGTCCTTTGAAGAGTCTTTATCAAAGTATTTGCAAATTGTGTGTTATCATATATGCTATAAAAGAAAGAAAATATTATTTTCATAAATAAAGAAATCATAGATACCATCCTAAGTGGTGATATAATGGAGCAACAGAACTTAGGGTTCTACTTGCAACAATGATGATCAAGTAGGGACTTAATAACCCCTGACATCAGTGATTCTAGCGCCGTATATTACGCGTTAGCCATGAGATTTGGAATGGGACAGAGAAGTCAGCTGTATCTTCTTACTCTCGCATGAAGCCGGATGTGCAGGTCATGGCTGTTATCCTCGTAGCGTGCATATTAATTGGTAATTCATAGAGGATATGCAGCATATGGGTGGAAACCTTCATCATCCCACGATAGTTCTGGCATCTAACGGTTTGTACAAACCATTGTCGTAATTCATTATGTGGGCATGGTGTACACCAAGGAGGCATGCGGGGTCGCGAAGGGGGCAGTGATTGACTTGGACCAACTACTGGGCCCCACATCATGGAATTGTGGACAGGAAAGTACGCCCGGTTGTGCAACAAAGAGTTGATCTCTCATGGGTAAAGTAACGCACCTCTGCAGAGTGTAAGAACTGTAACTTGTTACTCCCTGTTCCAAGAAGGAGCTACGAACGTGGTAGGAAAGGAACTCCATGAAAGTTCTGGTCAACCTGTGAAGGCTGATTGTCATTGTTTTTTAGAATAAAATCAATCTTTGAAGAAAGATTTACAAAAACTGCATAGTACCAAGGATTTATAATCCGAGGTGGTATTTATAGCATCAAACTTCCCACCTTGCATATAATGAACTTGTTGGGTAATGCTATTACTCATTCTTTCCTTTGATCCCTTGCCTAGACTCTGAGGATCCCGAAGACGTGCCAATGTATGCAGCCGAATGCCAAGAAGACGTGTTCTACGAGGAACCTGATCTGTCCGGAGGAGTTGAAGGAGTGGATTACAAGATCCGCTATGGTGTCGATGAGAACGAGCCCAATTAAGTATCTAGTTAGTAGTAACTAACGGAGCCGAGCGGCATGAACTCTATAGAATAAGTTGTTGAGCCCCACTCCTAGTCGGAGTTGTTACTTTTAAATTTCCGCTGAACACTTTATATATTTTGGTTTGTAAGTTGGATCTTTTGGAAGTCTTGAACTTCCGGTATTGTAATAATAATGTGTGTACTTTTGTAATATGGACCCGCAATGTTTCTGTTGTACCACTCTGAGGGATGTGATATTTACGGAACGGTGTTCTGTGGATGTCATGTCAACGACTATAGTGTACTACACATGCAGTGGTATGCTGGGTCACCGCAGTTGGTATCAGAGCAAATTGCTTTGACCTTAGGTTGGAAACCTAGTAAAGGGTATTACCTGTAGGAGAATTAGCAACGATAAAGAATTCTCTAAAAGTAATATAATGGGTATTCAAATGAGAAAATTCCGTTATATGTTTTAGTGTGATAATTCTTTGTTATGATGCAATATGTCATTGGATACTAATCAAAATTATTTTTCTGATATACAGAGTTATGGCACCAAAGTTTCCAAAACAGACTTTGGTAAGGAAAGAGGAGACTCTTGATGATTATCAAGGATCATTTACAGACCAACTTCGTCAACTTTTAAAGCTCTTTAATTGTCCAACTAGAATTCTAGTGAACACTATCACTTACCTTGATGGCCGGATGTTATCCAAGTATCGTGTGAGTATCCAACTTCTAGAGAAGCTTGGATTATATCACGATCTACCCATAGGAGAAGGTAGGAGTCATTTAGCAGCCTATGATGTTGCTATTGTGGAGGCGATAGCTAATATCCGGGAGCAGAAAACCAAGGAGCTAGAAGGTAGCACATTCTTTGTGATACCTCATGATTCTATAGACTCAGAGCCTATACCGGATCATCTTACTTTGGTTAAGAAGCATCCTAAGTTAGCTTCCAAGTTTATGGATAGATATCGGACACTCGTTGCGTCTTTTTATAAGACTCATCAAGTGATTGTCGAAGACAAAAATGATATGCTAGAGGATCTAACTGATCCGGAAAGGAGGAAGCAGTTATCTTTCCAGTTAGAGAAAGAAGCAAGTAATAGTGCAACACCTATCTTTAAGGATATACCTATAGATCCGGAATCTTTTATACCATATCCTTACTCACCAAGACCTGAACCTACACATGATCCTACTATAGATATGCGGTATGCAGTACCACAGGGCTCAGAGGATGGTTCTGACTCAAAACTTCCTATTGAGAATTCGGATGGTTGGAGGATGGGATCATACAATGAATCTCATGAACACCAGATGTCCACAGATGGTTCTGACAGAAATGTTGGACAATCTAGTTGGATGGGTGCAAGGATGAACCCTAATAACAGAAGTAGAAATACCATGTCAATAGATGATCAGGATGAAGAAGAAGATCCTGAGGAGAGAGTGTTTGAATCATCAACATCTTCTCAAAACCCAGGGAATATACACTAGCCAGTGTTCAACTATCTTGCCCACGAGAGCACCTGGGAAGCAGCAGGATCTGTGTATTCTGTTGACAACTCAAGGAATGAAGCTCAGGAGATGCAAGTTGGAGATAATGTTGAATATGTTTCTGAAGACTTTTCAGCTGAGCTGGAGGGTGCGCTTAGGTTGAGTAATGACTCAAGTCCTAACACTTCAGATACATAGTATGTTCCTTCTGGAAGGCCATTTGTTCCACAAACTGTGCGACGGACAACACGTCATCACGGTTGGACATTAGGCATGTATGATGAGCGTAGTTACTACTAGAAAGAGACAACTAGTCAATAGTATCAAGTACTGTGTATTGTACTCAAGAAATAAGGTAGTTTTGTAATAATACCAATATGGTATATGTTGTAATGACTTTGTATCATTATGGTATTATGTAAATATGTAAAATGCATATTTGGATTTTCATTGGATCTTCATTGTGTGACTAGTTTTGTGCGTAAAGTCGAGCTTAGAACACATGTGCATGATGTAATTATGAAGTATTCGCTTTATGATGCAGGACTAGGGGGTCATGGATACAGGTGTAGAAATGGAAACTGAGCAGCAGCGGATGGAGCATGAGGCCAAGGAAAATGTCGATGCCGACACAACAAATCAAGGAGCATTACCACCACCACCAATGAGGCCGTTAATGGAGCAGAACTTTATGCAATGTATGCAAGAGACCCAGAACAAGTTCATGGAAGAGTTGCTGGGGCGAGGAAATCAGAGGGCACCTGAAGGTGGAGGAGTGAGTTTATCTGATTTCCAGAATGCAAGACCGTTACCTTTTGCATCAGCTCCTGAACCAATGGATGCAGAAGACTGGCTAGCAGATACAAAGAGGAAGTTGAAAACTGTGGGTTGTAATGATAAGGAAAAATTGAGGTATGCAACTCATCTGCTGACTGGACCTGTAACATCATGGTGGGAAAATCAGTTAGCCATGCAACAACCAGGAAGGGAGTTTACCTAGGAGGTGTTCAAGCAGAGGTTCCGTGAATATCATGTTCCGGAAAGTGTCATGGAGTTGAAGTGGAGAGAATTTGAGGAGCTTCAGCAAGGATATACTAGTGTCATGAAGTACATCAGGGAGTTTAGCCAACTGTCTCGTTATGCTGAGGAGGATGTTAACACTGAAGAGAAGAGGAAGAAACGTTTCTTACATGGATTAAATCCGTTTGTGAATATGCAACTAAGGTTAGCCAATAAGAAAACTTATCAGCGGTTGTTGGATGCAGCCATTACTTTTGAAGATGACTACAAGAATGTCCAAGAGGATCGAAGGAAGAGAGCCAAGAAGGAAACCAAGAGAATTCAGGCAAGCAAACCTAAACCTAATATGGAGTTCAAACCTCGAAATAGGAATTATGGCAACAACAACAATAACAATAACAAGAACAGTGGTGGAAATCAATCTAATCTGAGAAGGAATGTTATCTGTAACAACTGTGGAATTCCAGGGCATTTCCAGAGGGAGTGCAAAAAGCCTATAGTGATATGTTACGATTGTGGCTAGAAGGGGCATATTAAGCCAGATTGTCCGAGCAAACCACCAGGAGGATGGCCTACCAAGGGAGGAGGACAAGCCAGTGGAGGAAATGGACAGCCCAATAAAGGAGGAAACAATGGCAAGAATAACAATGGCAAGAGAAACCGACCTACCGGAAAACTGAACTGTGAAACCCTCGAGGAGGTGGATAATTCGGAGCATGCAGTGATAGGTACGCTCAATATCCATACCAATCCCGCCAAAGTTCTATTTGATACTGGTGCAACTACTTCATTCATTTTTGAAGAATTTTGTGATAAGTTCGGGATTAGAAGGGCAATGTTAGAACGTCCTATGACCGTAGTTACGGCAGGAGGGAATGTGATTGTATGCCACATAAAACAAGATCAGGTTATCTCAATATGTGGTTGTACATATTTCACAGACCTTTATGTGATTCCTTTGAAGGGAATTGCGGTAGTGTTGGGGATGGATTGGATGATGGAACACGGAGCTCAGATTAATTGTGAGGAGAAAACTGTCTCAATCAAAAATCCAAGTGGAGCAAGGATAGTTTACCAAGCAGATAAACACCGTCATATCATGGTAGATCTACAGTTGAATTCAATGAATGAAGTTAAATTAGAAGAGATTCCTATAGTTAATGAATTCCAAGATGTTTTTCCAACAGAGTTACCGGGAATGCCACCAGACCGGGAGATAGAGTTCACCATTGACCTAATACCTGGTACAACACCAATAGCTCAAGCACCATATAAAATGGGACCCAAAGAGTTGAAAGAACTCAAGGAGCAAATTGATGAGTTAGCAAGAAAAGGATTTATACAGGAAAGTGTATCCCCATGGGGAACACCAGTAATCTTTGTGGATAAGAGAGATGGCGGAAGACGGATGTGTGGTGATTATAGAAATCTGAATAACGTGACTATCAAGAATAAGTATCCTTTACCAAGAATTCAAGATTTGATTGATCAAGTGAAAGGAGCTGGAGTATTTTCAAAGATCGATTTAAGATCTGTATACCATCAAATAAAAATCAAGCCGGAAGATGTTCCGAAAATAGCATTTGTCTCAAGATATGGACACCATGAGTATCTGGTAGTACCATTTGGTTTGACCAATGCACCGACAATATTCATGAATCTGATGAACAAGATTTTCATGCCATATTTGGACAAGTTTGTCATCGTCTTTATTGATGATATTCTGATATACTCCAAGGATAAGGAAGAGCATGCTGACCATTTGAGATTAGCATTGCAGACTTTAAGGGAACATAAGCTTTATGCTAAGTTCAGTAAGTGTGAGTTCTGGCTAGATGAGGTAGAATTCCTCGGTCATGTGATCAGTAAGGATGGGATTGCTGTGAATCCATCTAAAGTTCAGTCGGTACTAGAGTGGACTGCACCGACCAATGTGAAGCATATTCGAGGTTTCTTAGGAATGGCTGGTTATTATCGGAGATTCATTGAAGGTTTCTCCAAAATAGCCGGACCAATGACCAAATTATTAAGGAAGAATACACCATTTAAGTGGGATGGGAAGTGTGAAGCAAGTTTCCAAGAGTTGAAGACTAGATTAACCACAGCTGCAATCTTAGCAGTTCCTGAAACAGGGAAGGATTTCACTGTATATTGTGATGCATCAAAAGAAGGTTTGGGTTGTGTATTAATGCAAGATCGGAAAGTGATTGCTTATGGTTTAAGACAATTGAAACCACATGAAGTCAACTATCCAACTCATGATTTAGAATTAGCAGCAGTGGTCTTTGCACTGAAAGGATGGAGACATTTTCTTTATGGAGCCAGATGTGAGTTATACACTGACCATAAAAGTATCAAGTACTTCTTCACTCAAAAGGAATTAAATATGAGACAGAAGCGTTGGTTGGAATTAATCAAGGATTATGATTTAATAATCAATTACACCCCAGGGAAAGCAAATGTTGTAGCAAATGCTTTAAGCAGAAAGAGTGCAGATATTCAGCCAAGCAATAGGGAGTTACCAAAAGAGTTACTGTAACTACCTCGGTGAATGACGCTCCTAGATACAAGCCTGGATGAACGGTAGTGGTTGAAATAGTACGGTGGGGCCCCAAAAGCCACTCACGGGTAGACCTTTCGGCCGTCCCAACCACTTCCAATTCATCGGGACCTGACGGCGGCGAATCCAGAAAGCGAAGGGATCAAATACATACACAAATGAGTATGTATGCAAGCCACCATACAAAAGTACATCGAGCCATTCCATCTAGAAAGAAAGGAATATAGCAACCAATACAAGATTCAAATGACCTAGATAGATATAATATTTTAGGATATTTCCTCACATCACATATCGTAGTATCAAGCGGCAGAACAAAGTCCGAGTACGGATAAGAAGCAAATCGGCATAAGATGCCACGTAAATAAGCACATCCCGCCCACAGATCTCACGGATGCCCTCCTTAATCTCTACACCGAACGATCGCTGCCCACATCATCCCTCTTCCACCCAAAGATCCGTCTCCGCGAGTGTACTGCTCATCCGAACCAATAATTTATCGTGTGTGAGACCCTAAGGGTACTCGGCAAGTCTTTATGCCTCTAAAGGGGACACAACACGGGTGACGCAATTGCAGCGAAAGATAAACCCTAACAGTTCTATAGATAGACGCTAACCATCCGCCTAACCAAAGATAGCGGATGTCCGTGAATTAATGACAACGATTATATGAATATCCACAGATCCATCCTCCTCCTCGCTACCAACGAAGCGGCGAACAACCCCCATCCGTTGACATTTTTTATTAACCATTCCATGAGTGTTGCACTATTTACTAGTCAATTACTTAGTCAGATTGAAGCGGTACTTTAGTTATGCTTGTCTATGATCGAGCTGCTCCAAGTCGTCCATAACCGCGGACACGGCTTTCAGAAAGTTTTACCCTGCAGGGGTGCACAAATAGCAACACACACTCGATCAACCTCGGAAAAACCAAATCAAAACCCAACGAGGCCTTCACGACAAAGCAATCACAGGATTCAGAATTATTTCAGGGGGCCACCCCTTAAAGTAGACCATAGCAACCGGCTCGAGACGGACTCAAGGTTGTGGGGACGGTCAGAACGATCGGGAACCCAAAACCGGGCTTGTCGATACCGCGGAATCGTGCCACGATCCTAAACAGTACAGGTGCTCCTCGCACAATCATAATAAAGCGGTAACACATGGCATAAGTACAGGATAGTAAATAAAACCTCAAACTAGTTTGTGGCCCCAAGAAATAAGACTGAATCTAGCTCTGGCTAAGGGGGGTCCCATAAGCCTCCCGGATGTGGATAGCGCGAATATTCTTGGAACAGGAATCAAGTACTCGGGGTCTTACGGGACACAAGTGAGCAGGAAAAACCAAATAGCAGATATTGCTCACCGGAGCCACTTTCATTAGTTATCCCATTACTACTCAGGTTAAGTTGTTTAGGTACCTCGTTATCCATCAGACTCTCACATACCCTACACATGTTGTTCTACGACCCGCATGGCTCAAACAACTCCTGTAGTAATGGCTCATGGGATGGAGGAACAAGCTTGGTGGGGTTTAAAAGTAAAGCTATGCAATACTTGGGATTCAGTTTAATGCAATCGCGACTCCATGATGCAAGAATAAGATAGAGGCAATAGGTACTGTATGTATGCAAGCATGTGGTAGTGCTTGCCTGGCAACTCAGTTGAAGCGAGAGACGGATCTGGGTAGTGCTCCTGGTTCTCTTGATATATCCCCTGCTCAGTGTCTATTCGAAGAAGAACCAAACAAACAAGGGCCAACATAAATAAAGTGCACAAGCATAGGAATAAAATGCGTCAAGCAAACAATCATGCCATGATGAATGATGCTCAAGTTGCATGGCAATAAAGTAGCATGGCATGGGTGAGGTGTAGAATACAAGAAATAACATTTTTATGGGGTTTTGGTCCCATTTTATTGTCATATTAGTTGCTGTATATTATATATTTATATGATGCATGCTGCAATTGAAGTCAAGGATAACATAAACAGAAAGGTCTCGTTGAGCTGATCATTTTAGACATATCATTTGTCAAATTCGGAGTTTTAAAACAAAAGTTATTAATTTATTAAGGTCCAGGGGCATTTTGTTGTAATTTAATTCAACTTGAAATTTAAAGTGTCCAAATAATATTTTGATGGCATATTTGAATTCCTCACATTTTTCTGATTCAAAAAATATATTATTTGTATTATTTGGAATTATGAAATTAAATTTATTTTATAGTCAAAATTATTAAATAGGGTCAAAGTCAAAGGTTTGACTGGATAGAGTCAAATCTGGTCAAATTCGAAAACATGGTTGAATTCACATTTGGAAAACATATACTTTTCATTTTGAAAGTTTTTACAAATTCGAATTATTTCAAATTATATGAATTTAATTAGATTTAAACTTTTTCTGAAATTTTATTTGTATTAAAAGTTTGGCAAACTTTTGCCACGCAGCTAAGAACTACCCCCAGTCAAAGACGAGTGGGCCAGAGGGCGAGAAGGGACACCGCGCGCGAGCGGCCGACGCAGCGCTGACACGTGTGCCCAGCGGGGATCGCGGGTTGAAGAAGGCTAAAGCCAGGGGCTTCTTTGCAAAAATGTCTACGCGCTGACGCTGACGAAACTGAAGAACTGGCTCGTCCGAACTGCTAGCTGTCCCGATCTTCGGAAGACGATGGCGACGAGTCCTTTGAGAATTTCGGCATCCCACAAAAACAAAAGACGGAGAGGGTAGATAGGGCTTCAACTTCCGTGTTTGGAGATTCGCCAACGGAGTTCTGCAGCGGACGGGGCAAAGAGATGAACAGAGGATCAGAAGCGGCTTGGACGGCTGACGAACTCCGACAGATTTTTAGTGGTTTCGGCTGATTTGACGGGGAAGATTGCTAGGGATGTAGACCACCGTCTCAAACAAAATTTGATCCTACGTGATGCTGGATATACCTAGATCATCTGTCGCGTTGATCGCTTGGTTGGAAGATGGGCAAGGGCGACGGAAAACCACGAAAAACAGAGGGTGCCCGACAAAGTCTCTTGTCGCAGACGGCACGGTGCAGGTGTTGAGCATCAGCGTGAACACGGCGAGGGGACTGGCGTGTCAAGGGGGCATAGGGAGGCCAGAGAGGTGGGGGTTGCTCACCTGGACCGATTCCCAGAGGAATCGAGGAGGGAAGCGGACGGAGGTGATGTCGGCGACGGTGGCGTGGTTCTGCGCTTGGTCGGAAGAAGAGGAAGCCGAGGCTCCTGGGACGTACATCTCCTCTCGAGGGACCCCAACAGCGGCGCGGACGAAGGCGTGCGATCCCCGGCTTCAACGGTGCTCACCGGCGAACATGGCGACGGGGCGGTGCTGCTCGGATTGTTGCTGCACACGGGAGGGAGGAGGACAGGGGAAAAAAGGGGATGGCGGCGGAGAGGAGGGGAGAGGAAGGCTAGGGTTCGAGGGGGGCCTCCGCGGCTTGGGGATAAGAAGGGGGCAGGTGGATGACGCGGCTGACGGAGGACGACGCCCACCTGCTCGCTCCGTCGGGGCGCACAGAGAGGGAGAAACGGAGAGGAGGAAGAAGTACAGTCACGGCGTTGGCGAAGGGGTACTGGGCCGGGGTGGGCTGGTCGCTGCTGTTGCACTCGGGCTGCTGCGGCTGTAAGGCCCAGGTAGGCTGCTGCTGTTTCCCTCTCACAAAACCCTTTCCTTTTATTTTTGTTTGTTTTGAATGTTTCAAATTCAACCAACCTTTTTATTTCAAAACCTGTTGAACCTAGCAGATAATTTTGAACAGAGAAAAGGGAAGGCCCAAGGATAGAAAAGAGAGACAAAAGAAAAGGAGGTGATTGATGCATACATACATAATTTATGAATGTGCCAATTGTGGCCTTTTTCAAGAATATGAAGATATGGGGTTTTGCAAATTAGATGAAAACATGTGTAAAATTATAGAATCTTCACATGGAACCAAGGCTTGGAGGAAACAAAACAGAGGAAAAAAGATGAGGTGGTTCTTGCATGGCCCATGCAATGCATTAATTGTTGGTCTTATCCTGTGAAAACAAAACAATATCTCATGGCATTTATTTATTTGCATCCTCCAAAGTTGGAGTAAGGTCCAAGCAAAAGGATTGGTAGCATTGGACCCACCCTATCTCTCATGAGCTAGACCAAACACCAAAAGAAAGAATAATTGCAAGCTCATGGTTAATGGGGTGGTGGAATTGTCAGGTGGTGAAAGAGAGGTGATGGGGTGGATTGAAAAGATATGCCCCCAACTCAACTTGGGCATTTAACAATATATCAAGAACCAGATACAATATCAAGAGGCAAATACAATTAATGATGCATATGAGGTAAGAACCAAAACACAAGGGTTTGTATGATGCTTAAGTTGCAAGATGGCATGATGACATGAGCATGATATGATGATGATGCAACAATTATATGTAGGAAGTGGCCCTTTTATTACTAGATCAAGTAGCATTACAGATGTTAGACAACTGGGATGCTACAACTCTCCCCCACCAAACAGGAATCTCGCCCCGAGATTCTAGGAAGAAGAAGAAGACACAAAGAGGGTAGGATAGTTGGCACGGAGTTCATCTTCAGGCTCCCAAGTGGCTTCATCAACAGAATGGTGTGACCACTGCACCTTGCAGAACTTGATGGACTTGTTGCGAGTCCTTCTTTCTGCGGTCTCAAGGATTTTTGTGGGGTGTTCTTGATAAGACAGGTCTTCTTGGAGATCGATTAGCTCATGATCCACGGTCCTGCCGGGATCTTTGAAGCACTTATTGAGTTGAGAGATGTGGAAAACATCATGAACTTTGAGTTTTTCCGGGAGCTCAAGAGCATAAGCAACTTCTCCTCTTCTACCACGAATTTTGAAAGGGCCGATATATCTAGGAGCCAGCTTTCCTTTGATACCGAAGCGGTGTGTGCCTCTCATGGGAGTGACACGAAGGTACACGAGATCACCAGGGGCATACACCATGTCCGTGTGCTTCCTATCATAATTGCTCTTCTGACGACTTTGAGCAATCTTCAGGTTCTCAAGAATGATATGCACCTTATCCTCCGCTTGAGTTACAATGTCAGGGCCAAACCAAATTCTTTCTCCTGCACCTGACCAACCAATCGGAGTTCTGCATTTGCGACCATAGAGATCCTCAAATGGTGCCATCTTCAGACTTTTCTGGAAGCTGTTGTTGTAAGAGAATTCAGCATAAGGAAGACATTCTTCCCACTTCATGCCAAAAGAGATAACGCAAGCACGAAGCATATCCTCCAGAATCTGATTGATCCTTTCCACTTGTCCTTGCGACTGAGGGTGGTAACCAGTGCTGAAGTTCAACTTTGTTCCCAAAGCATTTTGGAAACTTTCCCAGAACCTGGAAGTGAAGATGCTCCCACGGTCTGAACTGATCTCAAGCGGAACCCCATACAGAGAGACAATTCTGTTGATATAGAGCTCAGCCAACCAATTCCGTAAATTGTTTCCTTGACGGGAAGAAATGAGCCACTTTAGAGAGCCTGTCAATGACAACAAAGATTGCATTGTTGCCCTTCATGCGACCTTGGAAAACCGTGATGAAGTCCATCTCTACTTTCTCCCATTTCCATTCCGGAGGTTTCAATGGTCAGAAGACCGAAGGTTTCGATGGACAGCTTTCACTCATGCAGACATCACACTCCGAGACATACTTGGCACAATACCGCTTCAAACCAGCCACCAATATTGTGTTTTCAAGTCCATGTACATCTTTGTGCTGCCAGGATGGATAGAAAGAATGTAATCGTGCCTCCTTGAGAACTTACTCTCAAACCCGGTAGTTTGGAACAAACATCCGTGTTCAAAGAAAAGCGTGCCTTGATCATCAACGTGGAAGGACTCATACTGAAGCTCAAGTTTAGAGATGATCTTTTGGTGTGCGGATCACCAAGTCGACGAGAGCGAATCTTTTCTTCCAAGAGAGGAGTAGCCGAAGGTTCAGGAGATGCCCTTGTTCCACAATTTCTGTGTTGAGTCGACGGAATTCCTCGCACAAGAGAGGCCGTTGCTCTTCCATCATGAGGTTGTTGACATAAGCTTTATGGCTAAGAGCATCGGCCATGACATTAGCTTTGCGAGTGTAGTTGATGGTCAAATCAAAATCATTGATTGCTTCAATCCATCTCCTCTGCCAAGGTTGAGATCAGCTGAGTGAAGATATACTTCAAACTCTTGTGGTCGTAAAAGATCTCACAACGTTGCCAAGCAAGTAGTGCCTCCACAGCTTCAAAGCAAAGACAACCGCTTGGAGCTCGAGGTCATGTGTGGGATAGTTGATCTCATGTGTCTTCAATCGTCGAGAGGCATAAGCAACCACTTGCTTTTCTTGCATAAGGACCGCACCCAATCCTTGCAAAGAGGCATCGCAGAATATCCGGAAAGGCTTAGATGTATCCGGAGGAACCAAGACTGGGTGGAAGTGAGCTTCTCTTTGAGTGTCTCAAAGCTTTCTTGACATGCAGAGTCCAAAGGTATTTATTGCCTTTCTTGAGGAGATCGGTAAGAGGCTTCGCTATCTTGAAAAGTTCGAACGAAGCGACGGCAATAACTAGCCAAACCGGAAACTCCGCACTTCTTTGACATTAAGGAGCAAGCCATTCAACAATGGTCTTCACAGTTTCTGGGTTGACTGCAATGCCCTTGGCAGAGATGACATGGCCAAGATACGTTACTTCAGGCAGCCAAAACTCGCACTTTGATAACTTTGCATACAAGCGGTTCTCACGAAGCTTGTTTAGGACACACAAGGTGTTCTTCATGCTCTTCCTTTGACTTTGAATAGACCAGATGTCATCCAGATAGACCACAACGAACTTATCAAGGTACTCCATGAAAACCGAAGTTCATCACCTCGAGAAGGTAGCAAAAGGCCGTTGGTGAGACCGAAAGACATGACCGTACTCATACAAGCCATAGCGGTGGTGAAAGCTGTTTTAGGCACATCTTCCTTACGAATCTTGATTTGGTGATAACCACTTCAAGTCAAGCTTAGAGAACACCACAGCTCCAACTAGCCGATCAAATAGATCATTAATCCGGAAGAGGATATTTGTTCTTGATGGTTTTAGCATTGAGAGCCCGATAGTCAACACAAAGTCTATCACCTGCCACGCTTCTTCACAAAGATTGTTGGGCTACCCCAAGAAGAAGTACCGTTGAATGAAACCCAACTTCTCTTGTTCATCAAGTCGTCGCTTGAGTTCACCAACTCAAGGACCCATTTTATAAGGCCGCTTGGAGATAGGAGTCTCCAGTTTCAAGCTCAATTACAAACTCAACCTCACGATCCGGAGGCATACCCGCAACTCTTCAGAAAGACATCCGGGAACTCACAGACCACCGGTACACTCGAATAGCTTCCATAGCATCATCATTCAGAGCCAAAAGAGAAAAGCTGGACAGCAGGAGTCGACTTGGAGAAAATACTATATGGCCTTCAGAATCTTCAGAGAAACCGAGCGTTCAAAGACAATCAATCACAGTGCATTTGCTGTTAACCAATCCATGCCCAAGATGACATCAATGTCGAATTGCCCGTAAGAATTAAGGACGCCGAGAACGAAGAGCCACCAATCTCAATTTGATTGCCATGGTCGATATAAGCACCTCGTGTTTGAACCAGGAGATAGGACCATTAACTTAAGGAGAGGATCCAAAGCTAACACATTCTCATTTGCAAACTTGTGAGAAACAAAAGAATGCGATGCACCGTAATCAAACAAAACTCGTGCAGGACCGAGTTAACGGAAAGCATACCCATCACAACCTGTGTGCATGCTCGGCTTGAGCGGCGTTGACACGCTTGGCACGAGCAATGAGACCCGGCTTAGTGTTGATGTTGAGAGCCCGAGGTGGTGGTGCACGAACCAAAGGAGAGCTTGCTGCAGATCTTGGTGGGGGTGGAGGAAGAGCTTTGTTTTTCAACGAGCCCAGTCAGATGTCCAGGTCTCCACACGTGAAGCAAGCACCGTGGACGTGGAGCAACGAGCTGTGGACTCCGCCAGCGCCTCGAGGTAGTGGTGGTTGTAGCCCCGGAGCGTAAGTGATGGAGTTTAGTGGCCTTGACGCGTAGCTTGCAGGTCTTGGTGGAGCCGGGAGCGACGGTGGGGTGTTAGGAACCCAGACACGCCGCTTAGAAGGAGCTGACATCGCTGAAGAGCTTGGTGCATCACGGTTGTGTTTCTTGGACTCCTCAAACACTTGCCTACTTGCTTCCTCTTGCAGAGCTGCAGTGAAGTTCCAGAAAAGATGCCGGCCTTGCATGTGTGATTGCATACTTGATCGATGCATTGAGCCCTTGCCTGAACCTCTTTTGCTTCTTCTTGTCATCAGATATCTCATCGCCACCATAACGAGATAGATTCATGAAGTTCCTGATGTAGGTGTTGACGTTATCATTTCCCTGCTTAAGGTTGAGAAAAGCTTCCTTCATCCTCTCCATGACAATTTCTCGAGATATCGCTTTTGAACGCTCCGTGAACTGCTCCCAAGTAGGCTGAAACCAAGGCAGCTTGCCTTCGTAATTCTCCCACCAGAGAGCTGCATCTCCCTTCAGAAGGTGAGTAGCACACTTTACCCACTCTTGCTCAGGAACATCAGCAGTCTCGAGTAGCCTTGACATCTCACGCAACCAATCATCCGCATCCAGTGGTCGATCAGAAACGTCAAACTGGCGAGGGTTGAATTTCAGGAAGGTTTTGATGTCTCCTCGCTTGGGAGGTGGAGGTAGTGGAGCAAACTCATTCCTCCGAACACTTTCCTCAAAGCGCTTTTGGTTCTGCTGCATTGCTGCCAAGGCATTAGCGATGTTTGACAGCGCGGATCCCAGTTCAGGTGGTATGTCCTCATCAGAATGGCGTGGTGGAGCCATCCTGTAATTGATATAAAACACAAGTCAGTACTATAATGGAGAATAATAATAATCCAAAATAGTACCAAGATGGAATTAACCAAGATTAAAGGATACAATTTACTAAGATGATATTAAAATATCAACAAAGTTCAAAGCACCTAGAAGATATTAAGCATATCGCACACGACTGAAAAGGAGTGTGGTACACAAATATATCAAAGAAATTTTTTCCACAAATTTCGGCATTAAAATACCAATAGATACGCAAAATCGCTTAACGAATCAAGATTAGTGACTCTACCGATTCAATATGCAAAAGCGAATGATAAGGGTAGTGGTATGGTCGCGACTCCATCCCGCACTCAAATCATTACTCCGCACATGAATAAGTGGAACACATATCCTAACCCCTTCTTCTCACGTTGAACCTAGAGATTGGTAACTACGGAAACGAACACCCCAAACAAGATAACGTCGGGTAACAAAGAGTAAGACAGATCGCGGCGGTATACAACGAATCAGATAGATCGCGTCGGTTTGCAAAAGCCTGTCGGTATGGAATGTACCAACAGTTGATAACCAAAGGCTGATTAGATAACAACTTGGATGCAACAGATAGACAAGGGATTACACACACACACACACACACACACACAAACACACACACACAACCTATGGTACTACGGAAACCCAGAACACGTGAATCCTAGTTTGAATTTTTAGAAGAGGATTGAAAACGTTGCACTTCCTTACCAGAAAAGGGTGGGTAAGAAGAAAAGTGGAAGCAGTCCTACTCTCGCGTTTTGTTTTTCCCTAGTATACATAACTACCAAAATATTTGCTAGACTGACAACGACCGTTTAGCTGAGACCCTGAAGGGCGGGATGGCTCTGATACCAATTGTAACTACCTCGGTGAATTACGCTCCTAGATACAAGCCTGGATGAACGGTAGTGGTTGAAATAGTACGGTGGGGCCCCAAAAGCCACTCACGGGTAGACCTTTCGGCCGTCCCAACCACTTCCAATTCATCGGACTCAGACGGCGAATCGGCAAAGAAGGGATCAACTACATACACAAATGAGTATGTATGCAAGCCACCATACAAAAGTACATCGATCCATTCCATCTAGAAAGAAAGGAATATAGCAACGCCATACGGCAAGATTCAAATGACCTAGATAGATATAATATTTTAGGATATTTCCTCATACATCACACATCGAGTATCAAGCGAAGCAGAACAAAGTCCGAGTACGGATAAGAAGCAAATCGGCATAAGATGACAGAAATAAGCACATCCCGCCCACAGATCTCACGGATCCCGTGCTCCAGAATCTCTACACCGAACGATCGTTGCCCACATCATCGCCTCTTCCACCCAATATCCGTCTGCGAGTGTACTGCTCATCCGAACCAATAATTTATCGTGTGAGACCCTAAGGGTACTCAAGAAGTCTTTATGCCTCTAAAGGGGACACAACCTGGGTGACGAATTGCAGCGAAAGATAAACCCTAACAGTTCTATAGATAGACGCTAACCATCCGCCTAACCAAAGATAGACGGATGTCCGTGAATTAATGACAACAGCTTATAACAAGAATATCCACATCCATCCTCCTCTCGCTACCAACGAGGAAGCGATTAACAACCCCCATCCGCTGGCATTTTTATTAACCATTCCATGAGTGTTGCACTATTTACTAGTCAAATACTTAGTCGATTGAAGCGGTACTTTAGTTATGCTTGTCTATGATCGAGAACTGCTCCAAGTCGCCCATAACCGCGACACGACTTTCAGAAGTTTTACCTGCAGGGTGCACAAATAGCAACACACACTCGATCAACCTCGGAAAAACCAAATCAAAACCCAACGAGGCCTTCACGACAAAGCAATCACAGATTCAAATATTTCAGGGGCCACCCTTAAGTAGACCAACGAAACCGGGCCCGAGACGGACTCAAGGTTGTAGGGACGGTCAGAATGACTGGGAACCCAAAACTGGGCTTGTCGATACATGGAATCGTGCACGATCCTAACAAAGACAGTGCTCCTCGCACAATCATAATAAAGCGGTAACACATGGCATAAGTACAGGATAGTAAATAAAACCTCAAACTAGTTTGTGGCCCCAAGAAATAAGACTCAATCTAGCTCTGGCTAAGGGGGGGTCCCATAAGCCTCCCGAATGTGGATAGCGCGAATATTCTTGGAACAGGAATCAAGTACTCGGGGTCTTACGGGACACAAGTGAGCAGGAAAAACCAAATAGCAGATATTGCTCACCGGTGCCACTTTCATTAGTTATCCCATTACTACTCAGGTTAAGTTGTTTAGGTACCTCGTTATCCATCAGACTCTCACATACCCTACACATGCTGTTCTACGACCCGCATGGCTCAAACAAATCCTGTAGTAATGGCTCATGGGATGGAGGAACAAGCTTGGTGGGGTTTAAAAGTAAAGCTATGCAATACTTGGGATTCAGTTTAATGCAATCGCGACTCCATGATGCAAGAATAAGATAGAGGCAATAGGTAATGTATGTATGCAAGCATGTGGTAGTGCTTTCCTGGCAACTCAGTTGAAGCGAGAGACGGATCTGGGTAGTGCTCCTGGTTCTCTTGATATATCCCCTGCTCAGTGTCTATTCGAAGAAGAACCAAACAAACAAGGGCCAACATAAATAAAGTGCACAAGCATAGGAATAAAATGCGTCAAGCAAACAATCATGTCATGATGAATGATGCACAAGTTGCATGGCAATAAAGTAGCATGGCATGGGTGAGGTGTAGAATACAAGAAATAACATTTTTATGGGGTTTTGGTCCCATTTTATTGTCATATTAGTTGCTGTATATTATATATTTATATGATGCATGCTGCAATTTAAGTCAAGGATAACATAAACAGAAAGGTCTCGTCGAGCTGATCATTTAAGACATATCATTTGTCAAATTCGGAGTTTTAAAACAAAAGTTATTAATTTATTAAGGTCCAGGGGCATTTTGTTGTAATTTAATTCAACTTGAAATTTAAAGTGTCCAAATAATATTTTGAATGGCATATTTGAATTCCTCACATTTTTCTGATTCAAAAACATATATTATTTGTATTATTTGGAATTATGAAATTAAATTTATTTTATAGTCAAAATTATTAAATAGGGTCAAAGTCAAAGGTTTGACTGGATAGAGTAAAATCTGGTCAAATTCGAAAACATGGTTGAATTCACATTTGGAAAACATCTACTTTTCATTTTGAAAGTTTTTACAAATTCGAATTATTTCAAATTATATGAATTTAATTAGATTTAAACTTTTTCTGAAATTTTATTTGTATTAAAAGTTTGGCAAACTTTTGCCAGGCAGCTAAGAACTACCCCCAGTTAAAGACGAGTGGGCCAGAGGGCGAGAAGGGCCACATGGCCGGCCGACGCAATACGACATCGCAGTGCCGTGAAGGATCGCGGGTTGAAGAAGGCTAAAGCCAGGGGCTTCTTTGCAAAAATGTCTACGCGCTGACGCTGACGAAACTGAAGAACTGACTCGTCCGAACTGCTAGCTGTCCCGATCTTCGGAAGACGATGGCGACGAGTCCTTTGAGAATTTCGGCATCCCACAAAAACAAAAGACGGAGAGGGTAGATAGGGCTTCAACTTCCGTGTTTGGAGCTTCGCCAACGGAGGTCTGCAGCGGACGGGGCAAAGAGATGAACAGAAGATCAGAAGCGGCTTGGACGGCTGACAAACTCCGACAGATTTTTAGTGGTTTCGGCTAATTTGACGGGGAAGATTGCTAGGGATGTAGACCACCGTCTCAAACAAAATTCGATCCTACGTGATGCTGGATATACCTAGATCATCTGTCGCGTTGATCGCTTGGTTGGAAGATGGGCAAGGGCGACGGAAAACCACGAAAAACAGAGGGTGCCCGACAGGCGTCTGCTGTCGCACGGGCACGGCAAGCGGCTGCGGTGCCGGAGCATCGCGTGAATGCGGCGCGCGAGGGGCGGCGACTATGGCGTGCGCGGGGCATAGGGAGGCCAGAGAGGTGGGGGTTGCTCACCTGGACCGATTCCCAGAGGAATCGAGGAGGGAAGCGGACGGAGGTGATGTCGGCGACGGTGGCGTGGTTCTGCGCTTGGTCGGAAGAAGAGGAAGCCGAGGCTCCTGGGACGTACAGCTCCTCTCGAGGGACCCCAACAGCGGCGCGGACGAAGGCGTGCGATCCCCGGCTTCAGCGGTGCTCACCGGCGAACATGGCGACGGGCGGTCTTTGTCACGCACGCACGGAGGAAGGAGGACAGGGGAAAAAAGGGGATGGCGACGGAGAGGAGGGGAGAGGAAGGCTAGGGTTCGAGGGGGGCCTCCGCGGCTTGGGGATAAGAAGGGGGCAGGTGGATGACGCGGCTGACGGAGGACGCCCACCGCCGCCTCCGGGAAGCATGAGAGGGGAAACGGAGAGGAGGAAGAAGTACAGTCACGGTGTTGGCGAAGGGTCTTGGGGTGGGTGGGCTGGTCATTGCAGCACTGCTGTCATGCTATAAGGCCTGTGTAGGCTGCTGTTTCCCTCACACAAAACCCTTTCCTTTTATTTTTGTTTGTTTTGAATGTTTCAAATTCAACTAACCTTTTTATTTCAAAACCTGTTGAACCTAGCAGATAATTTTGAACAGAGAAAAGGGAAGGCCCAAGGATAGAAAAGAGAGACAAAAGAAAAGGAGGTGATTGATGCATACATACATAATTTATGAATGTGCCAATTGTGGCCTTTTTCAAGAATATGAAGATATGGGGTTTTGCAAATTAGATGAAAACATGTGTAAAATTATAGAATCTTCACATGGAACCAAGGCTTGGAGGAAACAAAACAGAGGGAAAAAGATGAGGTGGTTCTTGCATGGCCCATGCAATGCATTAATTGCTGGTCTTATCCTGTGAAAACAAAACAATATCTCATGGCATTTATTTATTTGCATCCTCCAAAGTTGGAGTAAGGGCCAAGCAAAAGGATTGGTAGCATTGGACCCACCCTATCTCTCATGAGCTAGACCAAACACCAAAAGAAAGAATAATTGCAAGCTCATGGTTAATGGGGTGGTGGAATTGTCAGGTGGTGAAAGAGAAGTGATGGGGTGGATTGAAAAGATATGGCCCCAGCTCAACTTGGGCATTTAACAATATATCAAGAACCAGATACAATATCAAGAGGCAAATACAATTAATGATGCATATGAGGTAAGAACCAAAACACAAGGGTTTGTATGATGCTTAAGTTGCAAGATGGCATGATGACATGAGCATGATATGATGATGATGCAACAATTATATGTAGGAAGTGGCCCTTTTATTACTAGATCAAGTAGCATTGCAGATGTTAGACAACTGGGATGCTACAGTTACAAATGGATTTGGAAAGATTAGAACTTCAATTCATCAGAACAGAGGTTCTTGGAGGATTAGCGACTTTGCAGGTAGTTACAGAGCAGGACAGTGATCTTAAGCAAGAAATTGTTAGACATAAAGAAGAATATCCTTTTATTGCTGAGGAAATTCGGAGGATATCTCAACTGCAAAAATCAGTTTTTTGCCTTGGAGATTATGGATCTTATGGTTCCAAGATCGCCTATGTGTTCCAGATGTGACTGAGATCAGAAATATCATACTCAAAGAAGCACATGATACCCCATATTCTATACATCCAGGGAGTACTAAGATGTATATAGATTTAAAAGAACTATTCTAGTGGAATAACATGAAAAGAGATATTGCTAAATATGTATCTGAGTGCCATACTTGTCAAAGGGTGAAAGCTGAACATCAAAGTCCAGCAGGACCATTACAACCCTTAGAAATTCCTGAATGGAAATGGGAGGAAATAGTATGGACTTCATTACCGGATTACCTATGACACCAAAAGGAAGGATATGATATGGGTAATTGTGGACAGACTCACTAAGAATGCACATTTTATTCCAGTGAATCAAAAGGATAATGCCGAGAAGTTAGTTGAAGTATATGTCAAAGAAATAGTAAGTAAGCATGGAGTACCCAAAAAGATCATAACTGATAGGGGATCAGTGTTTACTTTAGCATTTTGGAAGCAATTGCATGAAGCACTTGGTTCAAAGTTAGATTTCAGCACGACATATCATCCTGAGTCAGGAGGTCAAACTGAAAGAACAAATCAAATACTAGAAGACATGTTGAGAGCTTGTGCACTAGATTTTGGAGGAACATGGGAAGATCACCTACCATTGGCAGAATTTTCTTATAACAATAGCTATCAGAGTAGTCTGAAGGCTGCCCCATATGAGATTCTGTATGGAAGGAAGTGTAGATCACCAATATGTTAGTATGAACCTGGAAGCAGCAAAGAATTTGCACCAGATTATATCAAGGAGAGACAAGACATCATTGATAAGATCAAGGATAGACTGAAAATAGCCCAGAGCAGGCAGAAAAGTTATGCGGATCAAATCCGAAGATCATGGCATCCAGAAGTGGGAGATATGGTCTATTTGAAAGTAAGTCCAATGTAGGGAGTAAAAAGATTCGGAGTTAAAGGAAAATTGAGTCCAAGATATATTAGACCATTCAAGATACTGAGTCAAAACAGAACTATAGCTTATGCTTTAGAGTTACCATCAAGATTGGCTCAAGTGCATAATGTTTTCCATGTGTCACAACTTCGCAAACGTTTGAAAGTTCCAGATGATGCAATAACACATCAAGGGATAGAACGACAAGCAGACCTGACTTACATTTAAAAGCCCTGCAAGATTCTGGAAGAAAACTGGAAAAGATTGAGGAACAGAGCAATCAAATATTGCAAGGTACAATGGGAACATCACCCTGAGAGAGAAGCCACATGGGAGAAGGAAGAGGATTTAAGAAAATATTATCCAGAACTATTCAGGTACATCTCCACAAACTTCGGGACGAAGTTTAATTTAAGAGGGGAAGTCTGTAACATCCCAGCATATAGGACCTAACGAAGGGTAGATTTAGGAATATGAATTGTTGCATGCATTCATTTGTGAAAATGTGGGTAAATTTTTCGCCAAATAAAACCTTGAGTGATCAATGTTTCTTTCTTACTTTGAGATTAGGTTTAGTCTTAAAGGAGGATTGCTATAAACTTTGATATGATCTTAAAGGAATTATGTGTGTTTCAAATGAGTTTGGATTTTAAAAATTAAGTGTTTTATAATTTAAATGATTTTGATATAAGATTTGAATCTTAGATTAATTAAGAGAAAAGTATTATAACTTAAATCTTATCTAAAAACAATATTGAATTTGAAATTCATTTCATATACATAAACAAGTTACAAAGAATGTAACCTACTGAAGTTATTCCAAACTTCACAATATACAAAAGAGTAAAGAATAAGAATATTCTTTATTAATAAATATATAATCTTTATTACAAATGAAAAAAATAAAGATTACAAGAATTATAAAAGAAAAATTACAAAGGAATAAGAAAATTACATTTGTATATCTACTTACTATCCTATATCTAAATCTACACTAAATCTTCATCTTTATCTTTGTACCTGTAAAACAAATATTAAATAGAAACAAAATAAGATTAATGTTAGTATATTTCTCTCAGATATGTCAGTGAGGTGCACTTGACAAACTCATCATTGAGAAATGTTATAAAGGGGCAAGTTTCACCAATATGAAAGATTTCATCTTTCATAAATTCAAAGCCAGAAAGCAAATGACAACCAAAAGGGATCAATTCACCTGCCATGTGAAAGTAGGCTGGTAATGGTAAGTTCAAAAATTCTGAACCTATCCACAAGTGCATAGCAGGCACACAAGCTGGACACACACCAGCATGCAAAGGCTGTGCTGTCGACCTCACAAGCACGGCCAAATCACACAAAACCACAGCACAGCCGTGGGGAAAGCACTAGTGCATCACTCCACTATACATCACACAAGAACAACAAGTGTAGGCAGCAACCAAACCACCCAGATCAACCCAAACATCACCTGATTGGTGACATAAGGAGGGGGATGAATCTGGTGGACAGCAAGGTCAAGCCCAGGAGCTAGGAGGAGCAGGAAAGCTCAAGAGCAAGCTCAGGAGCCCAGCAAAAGCAGATCAAGATCAAGATCATCATCAATCTACTACACCAACATCAAATTTTGTGGTGAGCCTCATAAAACCATGACATGATTTCATCATATTATCTAAACAAAAGCATGTGTTGCTTTATGAAATAATCTCTCAATAATCACCCAAGAGAGGTGAATCTATCCTTGATATTTCAAGTATAAGCATAAGAAATCAAGCTCAACCACAAGCACTGAACTCTCAGACCAACATCACTAAGTTCAGTGTTACTTTTGCAACTTAGATCATTCTTCATTTGATCTTATCAGATCAGGGCACATCTCTCAAAGAGAGTAGCACCTCTAATCCTATAAGTTTCAAACTATTTGCTTAGCTAACTAGGAATTAAATCCTAGAGCCTCAGACCAACATCATAGGCAGGAAAGTTAATAAAAGCTTCCATATCATCTTATCAGTTTTAATCACAAGCATTATCAAGCTAAGCCCAGAAATAAAAACCCAATCACTTGTGTGCCAGAATACAATGGTATCACAAGGACAAGTTCTTAATGAGCTAAAACCAATCTTTGCTTAGTTCCCACAGATAAAAGGGACAAACCAATAAATATCATTTTCCTGAAACCAAGTGCCAGGAATCAACCTTAAATTCATCTATACATCCACATAAATCATTACATGTAATGATTTGATTCGGTATGTACAATCTCATACAAGCTTACCATTATAATTACAGTAAGCAACCACTAAGAGAAACCACTGTCAGTACAAGCATTCTGACAGTAGAGTAAATTCTCAGACCAACAACATAATCCAATCAGGGATTTCATAGAAACACTAGCATAGGATCATAGTGAACCATCACTAGAATAATCTGATAGGCAACTAGCATCATCAAAGCCATTGCAAATCATTAACCACAACAAACAATCATTCTTCATGGTCAAGTATGATCACCACTAGACCTAAAGCATCATGGACATGATCAACAGGGGGTTATGAACCCTAATCAGAGCAAGAACCCTAATCTATAGATGAACCCTAATAAGCACATAGTCACTTGGCATAATAATCCACTAGGCACACATCGAGTGATTCATGGTAATTGCATGAACAAGGACCACAGAAGCAACTTACCCGAGGTCCTCGCCGACAAATCGAAGAGGAAGCAGATTGGCCGACGAACCGCGGTGGCACAGGGAGCACCTGTGCGCCGAACTCGCCAGACAGCCGACGCAAAGAACACACGAGCCCAGCACACCACCACAGGCGGGATCGCGGCGGCGGCGACAACACCTTTACTTAACCCTAGGGTTCGGGAACGAGGTAGACCTAGCAACGGGGAAACCCCGGAGTCAAATCCAATTGGATAGAACGAACGAGCGTCGTCGATAACCCCAACTCGCACCACGGCGGCGGCCAGAACGGCCGACGGTGACGGGAATCGACGGTGGCGGCATCGCCGGCCACGGGGTCGAGTCAGAGGAGGAGAAGATAAGGTCGAGGGAGAGAGGTAGGCAGAGAGAGTGGGATGGGTGGGCCAAAACCCCTCGGGGAGATATTTTGACCTTGCCCTATTGGGCCACACTGGCCCAATAAGCCCAAAAGGCCAGCCCAAGTTGTTTAATAAATCTTTTTGATCAATTGGAAAAGACCAAAATGCCCCTGACCTCAATAAAATTATAGAAAATAAAATAAACATCCAAAATTTATAAATAAAATATTTTTGGATTCACAATAATCCACTCAGTCCAATTAAATAAAATATAAATTTTTGGACATTTAAATTTTTGTAAGAATTTTGTAATTTATATATTCTTTATGGAATTTTAAAAAATTATTGAAAGGTGATAAAAATAAATAAAAATCACTTTCATTATTTATTAATATTATAGTATTTATAAAAATACTAAATAAATATTTAGTAATAAATTTAATGTTCCTAGAATAATTATTAAATCAATAAAAGTCAAATAAAAAGGGAAATAAAATAAAATAATTCAACATGTGCAATAAATATAAAAATAATAATATTTATAAATGCTTTATTAAAAGGCACCTTATATAGGGTAAATACATATAGAATTAAATAATGCATTACATTACTTGCATAATCATTTTGCTTCTCTAAATATTGTCCTTACCGAGCAATAATGATGTTTTTGTAGAACTAGAAGCTTAAGGTCCAGTGCAAGCATCAGACTTCACTACCTTTCCATAACAAGGCAAGTTCATCACTTGCTCATGTCCTTTGAAGAGTCTTTATCAAAGTATTTGCAAATTGTGTATTATCATATATGCTATAAAAGAAAGAAAATACTATTTTGATAAATAAAGAAATCATAGATATCATCCTAAGTGGTGATATAATGGAGCAATAGAACTTAGGGTTCTACTTGCAACAATGATGATCAAGTAGGGACTTAATAACCCCTGACATCAGTCATTCTAGCGCCGTATATTACGCGTTAGCCATGAGATTTGGAATGGGACATAGAAGTCAGCTGTATCTTCTTCCTCTCGCATGAAGCCGGATGTGTGTCGTGGTCATATCCTCGTAGCGTGCATATTAATTGGTAATTCGTAGAGGATATGCAGCATATGGGTGGGAACCCTCATCGTCCCACGATAGTTCTGGCATCTAACGGTTTGTACAAACCATTGTCGTAATTCATTATGTGGGCATGGTGTACACCAAGGAGGCATGCGGGGTCGCGAAGGGGGCAGTGATTGACTTGGACCAACTATTGGGCCCCACATCATGGAATTGTGGACGGGAAAGTACGCCCGGTTGTGCAACAAAGAGTTGATCCTCATGTGTAAAGTAACGCACCTCTGCAGAGTGTAAGAACTATAACTTGTTACTCCCTGTTCCGGGAAGGAGATACGAACGCGGCAGGAAAGTAACTCCATGAAAGTTCTGGTCAACCTGTGAAGGCTGATTGTCATAGTTTTTCAGAATAAAATCAATCTTTGAAGAAAGATTTACAAAAACTACATAGTACCAAGGATTTATAATCCGAGGTGGTAGTTAGAGCATCAAACTTCCCACCTTGCATATAATGAACTTGTTGGGTAACGCTGTTACTCATTCTTTCCTTTGATCGCTTGCTTAGACTCTGAGGATCCCGAAGACGTGCCAATGTATGCAGCTGAATGCCAAGAAGACGTGTTCTACGAGGAACCTGATCTGTCCGGAGGAGTTGAAGGAGTGGATTATGAGATCCGCTACGGTGTCGATGAGAACGAGCCCAATTAAGTATCTAGTTAGTAGTAACTAACGGAGCCGAGCAGCATGAACTCTATAGAATAAGCTATTGAGCCCCACTCCTAGTCGGAGTTGTTACTTTTAAATTTCCGCTGAACACTTTATATATTTTGGTTTGTAAGTTGGATCTTTTGGAAGTCTTGAACTTCCGGTATTGTAATAGTAATAATGTGTGTACTTTTGTAATATGGACCCGCAATGTTTCTGTTGTACCACTCTGAGGGATGTGATATTTACGAAACGGTGTTCTGTGGATGTCATGTCAACGACTATAGTGTACTACACATGTAGTGGTATGCTGGGTCACCGCAATTTCCTATTGTCCCAAGCTGCCAGCGAGTGGGCCTGCAGGATGGCGACTGGATCGAGACTTAACAAGAAGCCAGGCGACTGGAAGCTAGAGGCCCAGAAGCGTAGCTAGGCCTAGTCGGATTAGGTCAAGTACCCTCCGAATATTTAACTAATTCAGTTGTAGATCTATAAACCCTAGCGAGGTGAGCCTATATAAACCTCCCTAGGGTACGCATAGAGGACACATTCCATCATACACCCCCTGCGACTCGCCGCCTAGTCGTCGAGCTCGTCCTTTGTACTCTCTCATCAATACAGTCTAGAAGGAGTAGGTCTTTACCCTCGGGGGCCAAACCTGGGTAAACCCTTGTGTCTCCGCCCTCATCTCGAACCGCAGATGGCTGGCCGCCCTTGCCCCTCGTTCTACTACTCGTTGCCGATTGCAGCATCTGCCGTGGCCATTCCCACGACACCGATCTCAAGATCGTGTAGACGATCCTTCTAGCGCTGCGTTCCGGCAGCGCTTCCGCACTAGGTCACACATTCAGTATTCGATGAAGACCTTCCTCTCCCATGTTCTAGCATGCAGGAGAGGTTGTAATTATCCCCTCGCGATTCCGGCAGCACGACGACGTGGTGTCAGAAGTAGAGGGAAGATCCTATAGGGCTTCGCCTAAGCCGGAGCAGGTTATGGTGGATCTAGGGTTTCTGGCGATCTAGGGTTTAGAGGGCCGGAGAGGAGGAGGCGTGGCCGCTGGCGGCGAGCGGCAACGGCGGCGGTGGAGGCGCGACGACTAGGTGGGGAGGGGATGGTGTTGTGTGTCCTTGGGGCACCACCTCCCCTCTATTTATGATATGGGGGGCAGCTTAGGAGAGGGGAGTTTGAATCCTTCCCCAACTCCCTCTCCTAGTTGTCTTGTGGTGGAGGTAAATAAGGATTCTTTCCTTCCTCCACCAGGATACATTGTCCCAGTTTGACTTTTCAAACTTGCCTTTTGACTTTTAATTTGGAGCTTAATTTATTTCTTGCAAATGCCCAACCAAGTGACCTAGGACATGATTCAATCATTCCACTTATCCATGAAACATTCATGTACCCTTCCCATTCCGATCCGGTGAATCTTCTAGACCCTTCTAGAACCTCTTCGATGAAATCATCGGAATCATTCCCAAACTTTGGAATTGGACTTTACTTATATGAATCTTATTCTCCGGACCATTATGGATCTCCTCATGATATCTCGGATCCCATCCGAGACTCCGAACAACATTCAGTCTCCCTACTTACATTCCATATCTAATAAATAACATCGAATCCTTAAGTGTGTCTCCCTACGGTTCGTGAATTATGCAGACATGAACGAGACTCGTCTTTGAATAACCAATAGAGTAATCTGAAAATTCATATGGCTCCCACATATTTCTACGATTACTTTGCGATCGAATGAACCACTTACATACGATACCAATTTTCCTCTGTCTCGCAATAGTTTACTTATCCGAGGTCTGATCGTCGGTATCTCTGCATACCTAGTTCAACCTCGTTACTGATAAGTACTTTTTATCGTTCCCGTGATATGTGATCCCTTGTGAGCCAGTCACATGCTTGCAAGCTAATTGGATGACATTCCACCGAGAGGTCCCAGAGTATATCTATCCATCATATGGATAGACAAATCCCACTCTTGATCCATGTGCCTCAACACATACTTTCCGAACACTCAATGCCATATTTATAACCACCCAATTACGATGCGGTATTTGATATCATCAAAGCATCCTTTTAGTGATGGTGATTAGCATGATCTCATGGTCGAAGGAATCAGGTTACTATGCATCAGAAAGCTTATAGCAAACGAACTATTGAAATGACTTGATCTTTATGCTACGCTTATCTATATGAGTATGTCCATCACACCATTCTCCTAATGATATGATCTTGTTGTTAATAATATCCCAATGTTCATGATCGGGAAACCACGATCATCTATCAACCAACAAGCTAGTATTATAAAGAGGTTTTACTAGGGACTCTAATTTAGTTTATAAATCACACAAGTATTAATGTTTCTGGTTAATACTATTATAGCATGAATACAAACATTTATCATAAACACAAAGATACAATAATAACTACTTTTATTATTGCCTCTAGGGCATATCTCCAACACTAGTTTAGAAGTAGTAACAAGAGTAAAAAAGAGAGAAATGATTTCAAAGAACTCATTATACCTGGCGAATCTAAGTTCTTCTCAGACTTACGACGCATCGCCTTGACTATGGAATCCTCATCAGTCGCTGTTTCTGACGCCCCAGAGGCGTCGACTCCGTGGCGAGTGCTCCGCCTGAAAGGTGTACCGGCCCCCTGCGCATTGGTCAGTAAAGCAATAATCGGAGAAGAAGCCCGCGTCAGAGACAAGGGCAGCCCAGCCCCCTCCTGGGTCAGGCCACCTCCGTCGTCCAACGAGGTCTCCTAGGCCCCTAAGGGAGGCCCCTCGGCATCATGTAGCTCCTTGTCACGACAGCACATGATGTAATGTTGAAGTCCTATTCTCATTCAGAATTATAGGCTTCTAGCTAACTTCAGGAGGGCGTGCCACGCTCCAAAAAAATAAAATGCTTCCTTATGAAAAAGATCTTAATGGCTTAAAAGGAGCCTCCACATGTGATTTATCCGAGATGTCAACTTTACTCCCATGTCCATCTAAAGGAATATCAATCGGTGCAGGAATACAACCATGCCATCTACTCCCTCCGTCCTAGTAATATATAAGACGTCTAAGGATTGGTCAAAAATTAATATTTTGTAAGTTTGACCAAATTTATACAAAAAAATATAAACATTTACAATACTAAATTAGTGTCAATAGATTCACCCTAAAGTATATTTTTACTAATGTGTCTATTAATATTATAGATGTAGATAGGTTTTTCTAAATATTCGATCAAAATTAGTAAAATTTGACTTCTGACTAATCCTTAGGTGACTTATATTTTAGGAATGAGGGAGTAGAAAAGACGAGGAAGCAGCAGACGGAATTGAAATTATCTTTCTTCCCGCTGTAAATTTTCCCTCGTAAATTTTCAAACCGTTTTAGAACATCTTAAGCATTCCTATGTAAGTACAAGTCCCTCGCCACAAGCCGTGTACGGCATGCGTGCGACTCGTGACTTTGAACTTTGACGTAGGGTGGGGTAGGGTCGCGAGGCGAGGCAGAGCATCATAGGAACTTGGCGAGACGACAAGTGGTTAGCTTAGTCGATGATTCGATCCATCTCCGGACGAGTGGTTGGTGTGCGTCACACACATCCACGAGTCCATCTACCAACTACTCCCTCTGTTTTAAAATATAAGATGTTTTAGGTTTATAAAAAAAATAAATCTAGACTTATTTTAATATGTAGGTTTACTCAACTTTGGAGTGAATCTAACACTAAAAGAAGTCTAGATTCATTTTCTTCACAAACCTAAAACATCTTATATTTTGAAACGAAGAGAGTACTTGTTTTCATCTTCTATCATTAAAAAAACTCTCAACATATCTTAATAATTTTTTATTGAAAAACTTCGACGATAGACGTACAAGCTGATCGTGCCCTAACACGCTGACTTAGCATCTGGTGGGACACGAATGACAGCATGACAAGCCTGGCCCGTCAGTGGGACATGCTTGACCATTCACCCACATTTAACGATGCTTAGAATGGACAGTGTAACAGTAAATGGCTCCGTTCCACAAGCGTGCCATTAAGGCCCCGTTCGGGAGCGAGGGATTCTAAACCAAGGAAATCTAAAGGAGCGCAGGAATAGAAAAGGCGTTCAGCGAGAAAACTATGGATCAAAAAACTATAGGAAGGTTTGGAAGGGATAGCGTTTGGTACACAGAAAAACTAATCAAAGGATTCCAACAAAATACAGACCCACAAGAGTCATGGCCTACTTGTCAGTATATTATAATCAATCATTAATGGTGGCTGAGTTCCTTTTTCTCACCAGGCGAGCCACACTCAGTCCACAGGAAAGTTTTCATGAGATATGGGTGGATTTTTGTGTTCCTGTGAAAAGTACAGGTAATGGGAACTTTTCAAAGGAATTTAAAGAGTGAAATCCCGCATCCCGAACGCCAGTCTGCATCATTTTCCTTTGTTTTATTTTCCTGCTTTGAAATTCCTCCGGACCGAACGGGGCCTAAAAAGCGCTGATAACGCAAGTTGTGAGCTTTCCATACGCCCATAGTACCGTGATAACGCCAATTGTGAGCATGCTCCTCTTCTACTCTCCAAAGCCACCAAGCCAAGTGTTAGATACATAGGCGACATTTGTAAATTGGTAGTTGATTGCAAAAGCACATCTTGCAATGTTCCAAATGTATCTAGCTAGGGGGCATGTGAAGAAGATGTGTTAAATACTCTCATCAGGATGCTCTTCCGCATAACTAGCCAGAGATACATCTTGATTCGAAGAGGTAATTTTGTTTTCCAAAGGAATTTGTAGGAACTTTTTTCCTTGTTTTGCATTTCTAAATACATAGAGTTAATAGTGAAGGTTTTATCACGGGTGAGAATCTAGATCATCTTATCCTCATCCTCCTTGAGAATTGCCTGTTTAGAATCTTCCTTTATTTTACTATATAGTTCCAGCATTTCCCCTACCATGGTTCTTCTGAATTTCAAAGTTTGTCAACCTTCAACAAAAACTTCCCTAGACAGAATATTGAGGTTTAAAGAGATAGAATACAATATGGGGTAGAGAACCGCCAAACTTTTATCTTGGGCCGGTGGTCTTCCCAAGAATCTTGTTTTCCCTCCATTGCCTATTTCAAACTTACAACAAGATATAAAAAGTCCTGTGATTTCCGGTAAAGCCTGCCATAATTTTGAGTCTCCTTCACTAGCACTAGCTTGGCCAAAAGTGTATTTTCTTAAATATTTGCTCCAAAGGAAATCTGCCATATCCCTTTTAATAGCTACCATAGCTATTTAGACAAAAGATATGTGTTCATGATATCCATGTCAAAATTCCCTAACCCCCTAAAAAATAGCTATGGTACCAATAAATACCCACAAATACTCTAGTACCAAACAAGGCCTTAGGGAGGCAAACTTGTTTCCAATTAATCAGATGATATTTATTGTACTAGTCCATCTTATCGTGTCTTTTTTCTTTATTCTGCCTACAATAATAATGTAGAAGGAGAGCATGTATAGGTAAACACTTGTAACCGAGGAGTTGACCGAAATGGCCCTCCCTTGTAGATAAGTTTTACCCTTGCCATGGTCCCATCTTTTTCTCAGTTTTTTCAATAAACATCCCATGGTCACTATTTCTCAATTTCTTATCATCAACTAGAATGCCCAAATATTTCATTGGTAATTTTTCACTTTTAGGCCCCCTTCGGTTTACATTTTGAAAAACAAAGGAACGTAAACATGCAGAGGAATCGGGTTAGCTGTACAAAGGAAAACTACAAGATATCTAAACAACAGGAAGGTGCGTTCGGTCCGCAGGAAATTATGTCGTTGGCGTTTCCTTTGTTCTGAGTGTATGTTTTTTTTCCTCTAAAAAGTAGGAAAATTTTCCAAAGGAAACTGATCCCACAAATTTCCTTTAGAATTCCGGTGAACCTAACGGGCCCTTACATGTGAAGATCTCCTCAAAAGCTGCAACCCTAGTCTGAACTTGTCCAATGCAATGAACTTCACTTTTATGAAAGTTTATTTTAGGCTAGACATTTGCTCAAACAAATATAGTAGAATAAATTTTAAATTCCTGATTTTCTCTAGATCTTCTTGAATTAAATGGAATGTGTCATATGTATATCGCAAGATGGCACAATTTTCTTTCAACATAATCGGTAGCAAGTCGAGTGATCAACAACTCTTTCAATTATTACAGATAAGGAATATAATCAGCAACAAGATCAAACAACATAGGGAAAAGAGGATCCCCTGCCTTAATCCTTGATGAGTGCAGAAACAAGGTCATGCCTCCCCATTAAACACAAGCTATTAGCTCTCTGTGACTCAGATTTCTGAACTTGGAACAACCAAACCGTTCGGGAAGAGATCCATATGACCTGATATGATGCATGCCCACAGAGGCTTGGAGGGCAGTACACTAGTACCAAACCAAGCTGGAAAGTTAATGTTGGACGCCTTGCTCTTACCACCAGCTCGAACACTAACGGCACTTCATCATAGACATTCTCATTAAAGCAAGATCGTGCCTTGTGGCCCAGCATGCATGCAAGCATGGACTACACTAGACACATAGGTTGCCCATGCATCTTGAAAGAGGAACGACAATCCCACGTACTGAAGACGTGATTGCCTTTCGGTTTCAGGACCAAGGGCGATGCATCGCTCCGTCAAGCTGGATTGATGCTGATCGATAGCTACTTGTGCTTGCTGCATATATATAAGAACTTAAAGTTGAGTAGATCACACTCTTGCTTGGGGCCAGAAGTTTCTTGTATTACCGTTAGGATACCCTGGTAGTTCAGTTACAAGCACAGTGAGTAACTAAGATACTCCCTCCTACCCATATTAGTTGACTCTAATTTGGATGTAATGGATCAGAGAGAGTATTTAAACCTGATTTCAGATCACGTTTTGGGGCGCAAGCTCATGATTAATGTTGGTAGTGTGGTCTGATCACAAGTAACTAGAAATTGGCTTCGGCAAAATGTAAATTTAAGCTGCAACAAACTTGCAACGTGAAAATTTGATCACCATGTGACACACAAAATCAATTGTCTGGCACAAAATTTGATCAAAATTAATTTGATCACCATGAGATATACATTCAACTGATAAATATATTATACACTCTCTATCTATGTTCACGTGTTTCGTCGAACACACACCTCTCTGATCTGCAGACAAGAGGGGTATATATCGAAAAGGAGTAGGAAAACGGTACTACTAGTATATAGTATATGTAAGATGAATTACTGGAGTATTTAGTTTGCTCATTATTTCATCCTCACAAGGAAAATGCTGAGCTCGGGCGCGGTGCCGTCGTCGGCGCCCCCACCGTCGCCTCCTCCGAGTCCGCCCTCGTGGGGGTTGATCATGTAGAACGCCTCGGAGTCCTTTGATCCGACGACGCGCTCGACGCGCGCGCGCACGTACGTGAGCTCCCCGTCGGGCCCCGCGGGCACGCCGCCGTCCTTCTCCGGCGCGGCGGGGAGCACGCCGGCGCCCATGGAGACGCCGCGCAGGAGGCGCATGACGTGGAGCTCGTCGTCGGAGGCCTCCTTCCTGCGGATGGAGTATCCGGCCTTGCGCCCGTTGCAGAAGACGGCCCAGACGTACTCCTCGAGGAGCCGTCGTCGCGCGCTGCGGGTGTCGCTCTCCAGGGCCAGCTTGACGACCCCGGAGGCGATCTCCTTGTGCAGCGCGGTGGTGAGCATGGGCAGCTCGATGAGGAAGACGGGAGGCGCGCGGGTGTCCTCGTGGATGGCCAGGCTGACGCGGCCTCGTCGGGGCCCGAAGAGCGTGACGGTGGTGGCGTGGTCGGCGAGGAGGTTCGCCCGCACGTTGTGCTTGCCGAGAAGCGCCACCATCTTGCAGCCGGACGAGAGCATCGGCACGAGCTTGAACATCTTGAAGATCCCGCCGCCATGGCCGCTGCCTCCTCTGCCGCCGCCACCACCGCCGCCGCCGGCGCTATCCGCGATCTTGGACCGGCGCCCGTTGGTGGACGGCCGGAGCAGCGACCGGAGACTGGGGCCGTCGATGAAAGACGGCATTGGCGTGTGAGGTGGCGCGCGCCTAGCTAGGTCGGTACCTGCAAGTTGGTGCGCTGATGCTTTTTTCCTTAAGCAAAGAAGAGGAGCTTCACTTCTCGTGTGGATATATAGCCAGCCATAGGGCAGAGGGAACGGGAGCAACTCGTTGTTGCAAAGAGGTTGGATGGTCGTTGTTGCCAACTCGTCGTTTGCCTCTTCGGATCATTCCGGGTGTCCCTTGCATCTGAGCGTGACCGGACAATGGATTTCTATGTATACGATAGTTCGACCAATGCGGTTTGCACAACTCTTACGGTGTATTAATTACTCACTCCGATCTATATTACTTGTCGTGAAAATAGATGTATCTAAACATGTTTTAGTGCTAGATACATCTAATCCAGTAACAATTAATATGAATCAGAGTGAGTAATGAGTAATATTTATGATGTCCAATTCATATCATTAGATATATTTTTAAATATAATTTCACATTGTTTATTATAATTGATAGTTTTTTAGACTTGGTCAAACTTAACATGATTTGATTTTTTAAAAAATTTATAAGTCTTCTTGTCCGTAAAGGAGGTACATTGTTACCGTACAAAATATCTGGTTAGAGCTCAGTCGACTGGGATTTTCTTTCCTCCCAGACTGATCTTTTATTTCTCTATTTTGCCCTTGTTTTTAGTTAAGCTATTCTTTTCAGAAACTATTTGTCTCTTATTTTTGCATTTAATCTACTAAATTTAGTTGTACGTCTAAAAACGCGCAACATGTTTGTTTGTGCTAATATATGTTTGGTCCTTTTATTTGTACTCGAGAAAATTTGGAGTCGAGATCGACAAACAAAGATAATTATAATTATATTTAGGGTCTTTCAATAATTTAGGGTGACAGATCAAGCTCTTTAATTTACATAATGGAGTAGTTTGAAATTACCAAACATTTCAACACATTCCACCATATTTTATTGTGCTATACTTTTGGATACAAATGAATGCAGGACCACTCCAAGCAAAGTTTGGACTCAAGACAAACAAAGATAATTATAATTTATACTAAAATTTTATAATATGAAAAAATACTTTTTTGCAACCATAATATCATTGATTATTAATTCTATTAGTTAATAGCATAGTTCACCACATATAAATGTTTTTCTAACGTTCATGGTGTACTCTTCTTTAATATATGGCTATATTGAATATCTTGAAATAAACCTGTGTTGTGTTAAATCTAAACATTATTTGATGATAAAAGTTTATTTTCTGAAATATATTTTAACAATTCCACAAACTATATAGAGTAGACCTCTAAAGTGCATGACATAGAAAATATAGTAATAGCGGATTCTAGTATACGACTAGGTAACCATATCTAATGAAAACTTCAGAGTATAAATTGAACACTAGTGCAATTTTTTGTTGTTGTTAGATGTGTCTTACAAGTTACAATGGGTCCAATAATAAGTTAACAACATGTGTATGCTCCACACTTGGTGTTGAAATAACACTATCACCAATAAACATAAAACGATATGCAGTCGGCTATGTCTGTAGACATACAGTTCAATTGTTTGACATGCTTGTCTGCATTGCGCCTGTTATCATGTAGTGTATACCAGTTTCCCTGCAGAATTCTAAAATAAAAAAACCTTGTACGAAAATAAACATAGAAACATAATTAGCATAGATTTTAGTACGATTAACTAACTTCAACGTCGCCAGTCAGACAACATCGTACACTGATCCTCGCTCGTGTATACATTCTCCTACACGCTATAAGACTAACTAATTGGTAATAGTTCTAGTCAAGATAGTATTGACAGCTTAAATCGCCACTTTATCTAGTTTTCGATAATGATTTGTGAACCCCCTCAATAACACTCTTTTACAGCACAAATTAAGATCTTTTGTACCATGGCCTGTCGGGTGGCTGAGGTCCAAGGGGAGGTAGCAAGGACCACTTGGAGCAGTGGTGCCGGGTGAAAGAGGGGTTCTTTTCTCGTCCAACATGTGTAGATCTCCACACACAACCCCATTACTCCTCAACGTTGCCTTCATGGGCTCTGTTCAACTTGTTGATCTCCACATCGAACACCACTAGCTAGCTAGATTACCACAAGCTAGCGTCCATTTCCCATTTCTAAATTGTATACCAGAAACCTCTTCGGGATTATGACATCCTTGACACTGACGAGCGAACTTAGCTAGCTAGGCTTGCATGTCAGGATCACAGAAACATCAACCATATGATCCATATATGCGCATGGGCACATGTGTCATGATCACTTGTTACATTTGTTGCCTTATCAACCATTTCGAAAAACATTTGTTGCCTTATCAGCGAGGCACTTCATGACCGCGTAGCGATTCTAATCAGTGGTCGCGTGTCGATGTTTACGTCTCAATTTTCCCATCCATCGGAGAGCCGTGGGATAAGCTGGTGGTGATCGTGCCCGTATAATGAAAGCATTATGGCGAATCGTCGATGAGTGCGTGCACTGTTGTGGCAGGGGATTAATTTGTGGGTAGTGTGCATGCACATGGCATGTTCGATCGAAAGGACGCGCCGAATGCTTATCCACGTTGTTTCGGGCTGTTAGGTAGTTCACGATTGGTGTTCATTATCTCGTCGGAAGAAGAATAGTTCAGATCGAATTAAAGAGAGAAAATTACAAAAAACCACCACATTACAGGCTAGGGTTTCAAAAAACCACCACTATTTGTTAGGGTTTCAAAAAACCACCACTTCAGCACTAACATTTTACAAAAAACACTGATTCAATTTTGATCCTCAATAGACAGCGAAACTGACCGGTGGGGACTGCTTGTCAGGCTGACGTGGCAAGCTGTAACGATCTAGACAAACAACCGTGAATATGCAGTTGTATCGGATGTATGGCCCAGCTATCAGCACCTTCACTGACTATTTTTCTCCTGGACATTCTATCAAGCACCTTGTGTGCATCGGAGCGTCGGAGCGCCGCCATGAATACCGACGGCCGGAGGAGCAGTGCTGGTGGCGAGGAGCGGCATCCGTGGCAGACAACAGCAGGGGCCTCGGGTTAGCGGCGCTTGAGGGTCGCAGTTCCGGTGGTTAAGGAGGAAGGGAGGCTATACCCTCTCGGCAGCGCGCAGATGCAGGGGAGGTGAGCGGTGGCCGGCACTCTGGAGCAACGGGGGCAAGTGGCCACGCACCTTGGAAGTTGGGGTGGCCGCGGACGGCGCTCTCACGCGGGGGCCGAGGCAGGGGATGGCAGGGGAGGCGCCGATAGAGGCCAATGCAGTGCGCAGGCCTCAGCGCGCCGGTCGTGGAGAAGAAACCCGGTACAGGAGGTGAGCGGAGGAGGAGGCTGCTCGCCGGCAGAACCGGGGAAGGGAGCGGTGTGCCGGCGGGGACAGGGTATGCTCGCCCGCGAGAGCAAGGGTGGCGCTCAGGCTGGGACGACGACGAGTGCTTCCTGGACTGGATTTTCATCTCTGACCAAGGCAGGGAGCCATGGCCGCCGGCGATGACTTTGCGAGTCCGGAGGCGGACGATGAGGGAGAGGGCAGCCCCTGCCCATGGAGTACAGAGAACGGCGACGGCCGCGGCACTGCTCCTCTAAGCTTGTTGCATTGGCCCGTGGCAGCAGCGTGAGGAGGAAGAGAGAGATGACGTGTGGGTCCCATGCCCGCTGGTGGGGGTTCTATCTCTGTTTTGACGGCTTAGATAAACGCCGTCAGTTCTGGACTATTGCCGTTTGCCACATCAGCCTACAGTGGGCCCAAATGGTCAGTTTGGCGGTCTAGAGATGATGAAAACTGAATCAGTGCTTTTAGTAAAATGTTAGTGCTGAAGTGGTGGTTTTTTGAAACCCTAATGAATAGTGGTGGTTTTCTGAAACCCTATCCTGTAACGTGGTGGTTTTTTGTAATTTTCTCAATTAAAAAGCTAGCCCATGATCGGTAGTACCTAAATTAAGATTAGCCGGCCACTCTGGTATATAGAGCGCATGCATGCATGCATGCATGCATCTAGCAGACACAAGCCGATTACAAAGGAAGCTTCTTGGTCCACTGCAAGAACTAGAACTTACTGTACCTATATACTCGTGGAGTATGTCCCCATTGGGAATTTGAGATAGTGCTAGTATATTACTACTTGCATGTGCATGCATGTCCATTCTCAGTCGTCTCTACCCATGATGCATGCTGTTCTTAGTTTCTTAGCAATGTCGTCCTTGTTGCATCTACTGTGCAACAGAGGAATCTATCAACGGCTCGAGAACAAAATTCACAGCTAGCACATATATGAAGGAAAGATAATTAAAGAGGAAAACGAAATGTCTATCCACCACCACCATGTATATATATGTTCAGCGCCGGCCGGCATGCGCATATGATCCAGCAGGACGGAAGAGAATCGAAGGAAGAAAGGGTTTGTTAGGCGTCGATCGATGGCGACCCATCGTTAAAAGCAGGGCAGGCACGCACGTGACGCTGTGCCGTGCCCCCCCTCCTCAACTTCTCGAAGATGATCTAGCAGCTGTGCCATATGCTCCTGCCTGCCTGCCCGCCTGCCCCACCCCCACGCGATGCTTTCCGGCCGGCCGGTCTCCGTCGATCCGTCGACCCCCATGCGTGCCCCACGCCGGAGAGGGACACGACACGACGGGTAGGCCGGCGTCCGCGGGCCGGGCGCGCCGTGCTCTCGCCGTCGGACGGCACCTCTCGCTGTAGCCCTTTTTATCTGTAGACGAAGCTGGCTAGTACCTAGTATAGCTCATAAGCTCATTGGAATTTTCCTGTTTTTCTACGTGCGTTGCGTGCTACTACTGCTTCATTCCGCTAAAGTTCTGGGACCATTCCGATAGCTAGCTCGCTATGGCTATAGCTTTTCTTGCCAGTCGATTCTCGATTGGCACTACTCCACAGATCAGCATACGGACCCATATTCCTTTTCCCACAAGTGGCATGCTACCTTCCTTTTGCATCTTGAATAGGAAAAGGAAAAAAAAAACATTTCAATTTTATATGCCCGCGCTTCTCGTGCGTGCCGATTAAACATGCAATATATTTGCATTCGATGTGACAGGCAGACCCATTTCTGTTATTCAGGATGAAATTTCATAAATGATACCCCGATGAATCCCAATTGAGCAAGATGTGACGCGCCCTGTTGTTTAATTTCAAATACTCCCTCCGTACCGGTTTAAAGGGTTACTACGTAGTCCAAGAAACAAGTTTGACTATATATTTATCCAACAAAATAAGAATTGTATGTCGCAAAAATTATACCATTGAAAAGATAACTTAAATATGAATCTAATGATATAATTTTTAAAATTTATAATTCATATTTTGTTAATCAAACTTGTGACTAAACTTTTTTATTGGACTACGTGATGGCCCTTTAAACCGGTATGGAGGTAGTAGCATGTTATGGGCTGTTAAGATCGGTCTTGTACTTGTTGTATAACGTGCATATGTATACTTGTATTCATAACTGTAATGTTTATATAAAGAGATGAGGTGGAGGCATTGACCCCACACAACCCTAAAACAAAACTTGGTATCAGAGTCTTCTTTCTCCGCCGCTGCCTCCCCTTATGTGAACCCTAACCCATCTCGGCACCATCGCATAGGCCACCTCTCCCAACCTGCATCTCTCCACGACGGTCGGCCCCATGGTCTCCCTGACTGCAATTGTTCCACCAATCGGTGTTCGCCTCGACCGCACCAATTTCAAGTTGTGGTGGGATCCCACCCTCACCAATTTCTCTGGTGCCTCCGTCCATGGTTTCCTCGATGGCACCTTGCCAGCACTGGCCAAAACCATCAACGCATGAGAGGGTGATGACGCTCGTGTCGTGGTCAATCCTGACTACACACGGTGGTGGATGCAAGATCAGAAGGTCCTTGGGTTGCTCCTATGTTCCATGATGGAGGAGGTCGTGTGCCATATGATAGGATACACTATTACAACCGCAACATAGATGGTTGTCCATGTTATGTCCACACCCAGAATCGTGCCGGCAAGTGGAACATCCGGCGCTGAAGAAGCCAGACATGGCGGGCGACGCGTATATGCACAAGGTGTAGGATCTTGCCGACACCATGCTTGATGCTGGTTCGAAGCTGCCTATGAATAGACCATCAATTACATGCTCACTGGGTAGGGCCCTGTCTTCGATCCCATCGCGGCGTCTCTAAACATTGCGACTACAGGGGTAACACTTCAAGCATTTTATTCCAGGGTTCTCAACTATGAAGCTCTACAGCTTTCGCATAAAGCTGAAAATGAGGAGTGGTCCTCTTTGGCAAACACCGCATCATGGCCTGGCTCGACTAGTACTATCGATCGCCCACACACGCAGGACTCCGGCTGCCCAACTGGATGGCACCCGGCTGGTGACTTCCATTAGCAGGGGCAGGAAGGTCAGGATCTTCACTAGAACAACGGTGGTGGTGGAAACAATGGATGCAATGGCAAGGGAAACAATCGTCGTTGGCGTCCCCGGTGCCAGCTCTATGAAAACTGGGGCCATCCGGCGCCTGACTATCGGAGCCAGTTCGACCATGACTTCCACCCCGACAACAACCACTTTGGGAACTCGGCCTGGACGTCCTCCAGCAACTAGCCTCAATGGTACATTTTTTTTAAAAGGAATGCGGTAGGGGAAGCCCCTACATCGAGTTGTTTTTTTGAAATAATAAGACCCCAACTCTGCGTCCGTGAGGATTTGAACCTGGGTGGCTGGGTTGTACATCTACTTCCCTAACCAAGTGAGCTAGACTCACTTCTTGCCTCACTGGTACATGGAGACCATTGCCATGGATCACTTGACTAGTGATCTTGAGTGTCTCCACATTCATGAGCGCCATGGAGGGAAGGACTAAGTTCAAGTGGCAATTGATTTAGGTTTGTCTATTTCGCATATTGGACACTTGACTTCAGCCAGTTCATGTCTTCTGGTTCAGGTTTGTCAATAAATAGATTTTTGCGAATATGCAGAACATGAAGGATATTGTTCAAAAGAAGAGAGGATAATGTTATAGTTATTGAGTTTCATCGTTATTTTTTTGCTTGTTAAGGACAAGGCCATGAGGAGAACACTTCTTCACCATAGAAGTCATGGTGCACTCTATCAGCTTCCGCTTTGTCGCGCTTCATCCTCATCGTTGTGTCATGCTTATACTGCTTCATCTTGTGTTTCTAGCATGCCTCTTGAATTAATTTGTTATGATATTTGGGGGTCTGCTCGTCTTTGTTCTGATAGGTATAAGTATTTTGTTAGTTTTATTGACGACACATTCACACTTTTGCTTCATTTTTCTTCTCAAGCATAAGTCTAATGTTGAGAAGGTGTTTTAATCCTTTCGGGCCCATGTGAAACGTCTTTTGAACATTAAGATTAAGGTCGTTCGGTACGATTGGGATGGTGAGTATCATAAAATGTATTGATATTTTTAGCATAGAGGCATCTCTCATCGAGTGTCATGCCCCCCCCCCCCACCCACCCACCCACCCACAGCAGAACGGTATCGGGTAACGTTAACATCACCACTTGATAGAAAGAGGCTTAGCTCTTCTAACTCATTCCTCTTTCCCATTGTGGTCTCAGGATGAAGCCTTTCTCACTATGTGTTACCTTATTAACCGCATGCCCACTCCTATCCTTCACAAAGACACACCGTTTCATCGCCTTCATAAAGTCCAACACAACTACTCTCTTTTTTCCACTTTCAAATGCGTTTATTGTTGGCCTACCTTGCGGAAGTATAACACCCACAAACTCGAGCTTTGTTCTAAATTTGGCCACAAACTCAAGCTTTGTTCTATAATGCATAAAGTATAAGTGTTTGGATGGCTCCACGGAACATATTTATATTTCTCAAGCCGTAGGCTAGCATGCTGCTCTTGTCGGACCGCACCTCGCTGTAGCTCTTTTTATCTGTAGAGGTAGCTGGCTAGTACCTAGGTCGTTGGAATTTTCCTGTTTCTGTACGTGCGCTTGCGTGCTACTTCATTCCGTTAAAGTTCTTGGACCATTCCTAAAGCTGCCAATCGCTTCTCGATAGGCAGTACTCGACAGATGAGCATATTGGACCCATCATATTTTTCTCCACAAATGGCACACCTTCCTTTGCATTTTAAATACGAAAAGATAAAAAACATTTCAAATTTTGTATGCCCGTGTTTCTCACGCCGATTGATCATGCAATACATTTGCCTTTGATGTGACAGTCAATTAAGCAGACCCATTTCTGTTCTTCAGAAATAAAATTTCATAAAGAAAACCACGAACCCCAACTGACCAAGATGTGACGCGCTCACGCGCCCCGTTGCGAGTAGCACGTACAGGCCAAGGTAGGTGATATGGATCATAGGTGTTCTGAAGTTTCTCGCGCAATTGGAAACTGACTGCCGATCCATCCATGGATGGAGAACGAGAGACTGTGATGCGCAACGTTCACACCGTGTTGCTGTCAGCTCGAGACATCTTTACTCGATGGTACTACAACTCACTCATGGTGCGCCATGATGGGAATTTCTTTGGACATGAGTGCGTGGCGGTACGCTCCGCCTCACCATGACTCGTGACAGACAAGTTAAGCACACGCCACAGGCCGTTTCGCTCCGTGCCAAGTGCAAACACAAATTAAAAGTGCAGATAGTTGAATAGCCGGACATGGTAAGACATTAATTACGTACTCCGACCTCGCACCATCGCGAATTCCAACGAGTTCTTTTTTGAAAACTCCGACCTTTATTATTAGTAATCAATAATAACTAGAGTTTGCGGAATACAAATGCCTTGACGGATTCAAAAGCATTTGACGACCAACTGGATAATAGATCGCGCTTCTGGCAAGAGTGTGAGCTTCTCCATTCGATCGTGTCCCTTCACGGAGCCTACTCGGATCTTATCTCTCTGACAATATTAATGTGTCTGTAAGGGCACATTCCTTCTTCTTGCATGCATAATGTTGATCACTACTAAGCCGTCCGAAGCCAAACCTACACGTATCTTCCTTTGCATCATAAATAAGCAAAACCTACACGTACAACGGCCGCGCGTCTAGCATCATGCATATGGACCTACACAATGTTCGTCACGCAATTGGGAGCTGACTGCGCCGGTCCATCCATATCCATGGATGGAGAATGGAGACTGTGATGCGCAATGTTCACGCCATTGCTGTCAGCTCAGAGACCTCTCAATTGTTACTTGATGGTACTACAAATCATGGTGCGAGCGCCATGATCGAGGAACTGGGGTGGTGGTTTTTTTTTTCTCTGGACAAGGCTACATGGAGGCACGCGCAGTCTCACCACGACTCTGACAGCCAAGTTTAAGCGCACCAGGCCGTCTCGGTCTCGCGCCGTGCGAATTGCTAACACGAAAGGACAGGTCGTTGGATGATCAGGCGTAGTACGTAGGGCACGCTATTCCGAGCTCGCACGATCGCGAATTCCTGCAGGCGTTTGGAACTTCTGCGAGGCTGTCTCGATCTGGGCCCATTATAAATCTCAGAACTGATGGCCCGTTCTGCTCTGGGCTATTGTCCAGTATTGCTCAAGACTCCCCGTGCCGCGGGACCTCTTATACACCGCTCTTTGCGGCACTAGTCTCACGCGCCCACTAAAGCGGCGACTTGATGGGCCGCACCCAGCAGTGGTGGAGCTAGAGAAAGGATAATTCTGGACGTACAGACTACTATCTTTATTTTAAAATATAAAATGTTTTAGATTTGTAAGGTAAATATATCTAGATTATTTTTAATATATATGTTTACTTATATTTTAAGTAAATTTATGCATAAAACAAGTTTAGATACATTTTCTTTATAAATCTCTTATGTTTTAAGACGTAGGAAGTAGTTGATTTACAAAAACTCTACGGACTAACGTGGGTAGAATTTGTTGGTTTGATTTCGGGTGTAACATTACTCATAGAGAAATGGTGGCCAGGGTGCACCCGGTGCCCGACCGAAGGACATGGCCGAGCAGTGAGGATTGGTACTACTAGTAGACATGCCCCACTTATGGTTTCGCCCTGGATCGAGCTCCGTCGAGTGACGCTAACCACTCCAAGATGGGCTAATGGATGTATTTTGGAATTATAATATGCGAATTTATTTATTTTCAAATATAATCTGTGAATATAGAAATTTGCAAATCTAACGCATTGTTGAATTTGGCTAAACCAAATGGACCACTCGGTGTCGGCCACACCTAATGACCACAATTTATTTATTTTAAAATGTAATATTCAAATTTAGAAATTTGCAAATCTAACACATTGTTGAATTTGGCTAAACCGAATGGACCACTCGGTTTTGGCCACATCGACAATACCTCTATTCTTGCAAATTCCAAAATTACGCGTATTAAAATTCAAAATAAATAAATAAATGTATATTTTTTAGAAATTTCCTATATAATATACGAATTTAGAAATTTGTAAATCTAACACATTGTTGAATTTGGCTAAACCGAATGGACCATTCGGTTGTTGCCGCCTGCCGCACATAACATGCCTAGCCTATTTTATGTTTTTTCCTTTTTTGTTTTTTGATTACTTTTTTTATTTCTTATATTGTTTGTTTCTTTTTTTTCCTTGTCTATTTTTATTAAACTTTATTTATATGTTCTTATATATTTTTTAGAATATTCATACTTTAAAAATGTTCAAAATTGAAAATATTTAAATTATAAAACCTGGCTAAATTTAAAAATATTCGGATTGAAAACTTTCAAATTTAAGAATTCTTAAATTTGAAAACATTTAAAATTAAAATTGTTCAAATTCAAAAAAATCATAAATTCAAAAGTTGAAAAATGGTTCTAAATTAAAAAACACAAGATTTTGGAAAAACATTTTTTAAGAAATGTTAAAATATAATAAATTGTTAATTCTTTAAAATAGTTGAATTTCGAAAAAAAATATTTTTAATAAATGTTTTAGTATATGAAAAAGAATTTAGATTTTAAAAGCGGAAAAAATAGAAAAATCACCAGAAGAAACATAAATGGAAAAGGAAAAAAAAAGGAAAGTCAGTGCGGCCCGGCCCAACACACCCGGCTGGTGTGTGCGGCGCGGAATCTGGGTTGCACTAGTCAGCATATAGGACTAGGAGCTCCCGTTTTTACCTTATCGTCTTTTTTTTTTTAACCCTATAACAGATCAGTTATCCAACCTTTCTTCCTGAACGAGCAACTGTTTCTTTAGGGCCGCACCGGCCCGAGGAGTCTGCTCTATGAGAGTCTGAAAAACCTGCATCTATGTTCTGTTTAGTCCAACCTGCACCTGGTTTTCCCATACTTACATAGCTCACGTTGTTCCAGATTTCCATTTTCCTTCTGAAACTGAAATGGGATAGCCATAGCCTGCATTCTCGGTCATATGTACAGCTGGTAAAACAGAGAGTTCCTGCATCCAAAGCAGGTATGTCAAAAATCATGTCATTTCTAATTGCCATGTTCTCCACGAGAGAAATTTGTAAGACAATGACTAACTCTAACGTGCGGACGTTGCGTTCCGCTTTAAAAAACACAAACCCTATCATGCTTAGCAAGACTTCTAATCTCCAATGTTTCACAAAAAGAATGTAACAAATCTTGGGTATCATCATATTTATTCCATGGGAATTCTATCAAAGATGGAACCATCAGGTGCACCGTGTCTAGAGACGTCCCCATTGGGATCTTCTCCAAGTTGAAGTCGAGGGTCTCTTGAATCTTCTACAAACCCAGTCGGCAAGGGTAGAGCCGACTAAGGCTCCGTTCGGAGCATGGGTAAGAAAAACATAGGAACCGAAAACTGTGTAGGAAGAGGAAATCATTGTTGATGCAAAACTACGGGAAACAGAGAAACATAGAAGCATAGGCGTTTGGACGAGCAATGTAAAAACATAGGAAACAGTACACGTCCAAATCTTTTTTAAACTCCGTTGCAGATCAATGATTAGCATATTTTTTATTCGGCTACAAGCGCATATCCGCTATATGAATAGCACATAGATGAGTATTTTAATTGGCTGACATCTCTACACGTCTTGGGCATCCAAAAAAACAAGAGATCATACCAGATGTTTAAATTCCTTGGAATGTTGTCAGAATCGTAGGAAATGAAAACTTTCCATAGGAATTGCTGTAGGGTCTTCTTTTGTCATGAACACCTCTGAAGGAAAAAAAAATCAATAGGAAACCGAACCTCCAAAATTTCTCTACAATTCCTCCATACCGAACGGGCTTAAGGGTGTGCCCGAGTAATCCTTAAGGGTGTGCCCGAGTAATCCGGCTTGGTAGTAGATGGATGTAGATTCTGTCTATGGTTTGGCTATGGAGTTCCACCAACCAATTTAGATCGGTTAAGAAATGTGTTGTGATAGTGCTACTACCACCTCAATTTTATTGTTGTCAATAACAATTACAAATACCGAGTAATGTCCTACCAAGTTTTCAGAATCGTTTTGATCTTGTCACGAGAAGGGCGGACACGAGAATAAATTGAGTCGGCGTCTTTGCGTAAGTGACACACTATTAGTAATTTTTTGGGTGTCACATAGTACACATACATAAGAATAGTGAAGAAATATGTTTTTTTACCCGATGTCATGTGACACCTGCTAGCTCTATGTGGGTATGCCCCTAGCAGCGAGGATAACTCAAAAGTCATTTTTGTCTAATTTTTTTGTATGTTTTATTTGTAGATGAGAAATAAGGTTTTTTCTTAAAAACACCAAACTTTATGTTTGATGTTGACCTTGTATTGAGCACTATCCTCTACTTAGGCCACGAGATTATAAATGGTTTGGGTAAAGATAATACATCTATGTTCATATCTTAGGCCGTGAGGATAAATGCTTTTTTTCCTTACTAAGTCATATCTTTAAGTTAGTCATATGTCCCACTGTTTTTTGATTATCTTTAATCCAAATTACAATTGAATTGTTTTAAATGTATATAATATGTATTACTTTGTACTAAAATTTTACACTATTTGAATTTATTTTTGCATGATATAGTATTAACAATAATATAAAAATTATTTATTTAGCATGTTTATTCACATATAATTGTTTTTTAACAATCATGGTTTAGTGTTCTCTATTACATGGTTGTAACGTATACCTTGAAATAAATGTCCGATGTGCTAAATTTAACTATACTTCTTCACAAAATTTCTTTTCCGGAATATATTTTAACAATTGCACAAACTATATATTTTATGATATAACAAAAATCTCCATAGAAAATTCTAGTGTATGACTAGAGAAAATTGCACACAACACCATTTTTTGGTGATAAAATTGCACAGTACACAGAATCAAAACTACTTTTGCGGCTGACCTAACTTTTGGTGTAATGCGTTGCAGCTAACATAGATAGAACTTTTAGAGGCTTTAACAACTATATGAATATGACACGTGAATCTAGATTTTTATACCATATAACATAATTATACATCAGTTTTTTAAACCGTATACGATTATGCATATACAACATATTATGGTATATAATTTACTACCACTATGCCGATGTTATGCTGTCCATTTTTAAAAGTCTAACTATTATATACTAAAAACAATATGGTGTTTTTTCAAGACATCACGTTAATCCACGTCATATAAATAACCTACACAGTAGGATGATAATATACGATTATGATCTAATTAGGGAATTGCATAATTATGTGGCACCAAACCTTGAAAACCAATGTGTTTATTTTAGCTTTATTTTATTTTTTAACATAAATACATGCAAAACAATAGATTATTTCTTGGTCGTTTCTATACATACCAAAATAATGCCCTTGGATCTACTACGGTCACCTTGCTAGTATTGCGGTATATCCATTTTCTAAATCATAATTATAGAATATGTATTAAATATCGATCCACATGTCAGTTACACTAATAAGTTATTTAAATCATCTATTTGGTCTAGCTGCAACGCATTGCATCAAAAGTTGGGGTAAGCCTCAAAAGTAGTTTTGATATTGTGTTATGTGGAAATTTATCACCAAACATTGGTGTTGTCTGCAATTTTCTCGTATGACTAGGTAACTATATTTAAAACTTTTATGGTATTGATTGACTGGTTAGCACCTTTCTCATTAATTTGTTTCCTTCTAAAATGCTAAATTTTGAGACACCCACAGAAACACTATTTGAGATGCTGATGTAGGTGGCATCTGAAGCTTCTTTTGGAAATGTCTTCATGGTTAAAGGACCATTTTGGGATTGTGTGTCTGTGTACACTAAGTAAGATATATCATTTGTTGGTTTTATTGTGCTCGAGATCTAGTCGGTAGTGTCTTTCTACAAGATTCGATCTTGCTTACAGAGAGAGAGGGAGAGATAGATGCATACCATCGGCCTTAGGCGTCGAGGATGAGCTCGCCATGGGGCTTGTCGGAGTGGTGGCGGTGGAGAGGGGGGATTCCTGCCGCTACAGCGCAAGCCGATCGGTGGCTAGGGTTTGGGGTTTTCGGTGGGGTGAGTGGGCACAACGAACCTTGGCGTTCGTGCCCCCGGCCCCCACCTCTATTTATTGCGCTGCGCGACGGGGGCCTACCAACGATTGCGACGTTGGGTGCCCCCGATCAGGGCGCGAGTCCAAGGTTTGTTCGGGCCGTTGGGCACGAACGGGAGATCAACCTAACATTCTCCCCCTAGATCTCATCTTTCACTTAACTTATACTTTAAACTTATACTTGGTACCTATTTCATCACAGATCAACATATAGAGCATGTCTCGTCGTAATGGTCAGTTACGCACCATCGATTCAACAGCCACTATACACCTCTCTATTTTGAAACAGATTCTTGTACTAGGCCCTTAATATCCAGGTATCATAGCCTTTCCCTTAAACCCATGTCGGCTAAGTGTTCTCTGAACACACTGGGTGGTAAGCCTTTTGTGAGCGGATCCGCGAGCATTTCTTTTGTACTTATATGCTCTAAACTTATGGTATGATCCTGGATTCTTTCTTTCACAATATAAAACTTAATGTTAATGTGTTTGGCAACAACACTTGACTTATTGTTGTGAGCGTAGAATACTGCTGGTGACGAGGTTTAATCTCGTCAATGCCCATTGTTATGGACTTGGGTTTTGGAGAAGATGGGAATGCTGGAGATCGTGGTACGGTTAACAGACAAGCAACCAGGGGACACGATATTTACCAGTTCGGGCCCGGAGGGAAAACTCACTGCTTTGTCTGCTCTTGATTACGGCGGAACCGAAGGTTACAGGATGCGCAGATTCGATCTGGCGTGGATGCGTGTGCGAAAGTATGAGTCGAGAGATCTAGGACGTGCCCTCCTGGCCTTTATATAGACTTAGGCAGGTCCCGGGCATAGTCCTAGTCGGTTATAAGTTCTAGGGTTTTACCCCTTTGAATTTTCTATCTCCTCTAGTCTTGCTCTCCAAGGATCCGAAGGCGTCATGGGCCTTGGCCACCCGAAAATCTCCATGGGCCAGCGCATGTCTGCTGTGGGCCTTCCTTGGGCTGGACCAGGTATGCTGAAGTCATGTACCCGTAGGGTATAACCATGTCAGTAGCCCCCGAGTGATCATTCGAATCGTAGATTCGGCTGAGGACTCTTCCATCCTTTGGGTGCAGCTATATGTTAATAGTATATGTGTGTAGGGATTGTTGATGCGTGTGCCTGACTCACCCGGATCGAGTCGATTAAGCATCTTAGGACGAAACAACACGATCTTCTTCAGGTTCGGGTCCCTCAACCCGGACCTGGAACATATGCTGGCGTAATTCGACTCAGGCCGCGGAGGACTTACAGGAGTGGAATTCCAGTGATTTTAATTGGTGTACCCAACGCGTCCGTCGGGATTTTTCATCGTACCTGCTGGTACAGATTCATACTAGCGAGAGCCTTGATCAGTGCGTTACTGTGCCATCAGATGATATCTGTAGGTCTTATCTTTGCGTCGCAAACGCAGCATCCGAACATTTATCACCTCGGAGGTGCTTCGGGTGGCCTAGGAGATTGACGCTCACTCAGCCGTTTTGTTGGGGCAAAGTTGCCAAAAAGTTTTTGCGTGCTGATCCGGAAGATCGCAGTCGAAGATTTCATAGGGTGCGCGACCAGCGCTCCCTATGGGAGTAGCCCCCAAGTGTCTGTTCGAGTCGTAGACTCGAACGAAGACTTTAGTTCAAGCATTTTTTCTGTCGTTAAGTCCGCAGGACTCGAAAATTTTCGGATGCTTAAATCCATCCTCCCTATGGGAGTAGCCCCCGAGTCCGTAGTGGAGTCGTAGACTCGACGTAGGACTCAGAGAAGTAATTTGTCATCATTTGTTCTATAGGGTGCGCGGCCAGCGCTCCTGATAGGAGTAGCCCCCGAATATTTAGTCGAATCGTAGATTCGAGTGAGTACTCTTAGCGGTGGAGCCGAAGTGGTGCTAGTATAGCTTTTGATGACGTCAGTGCTTACGATCGATGACCTCAAGCGTCTGCTACGCCAGAGATGACTTGACTGGACGAAGCGTGGGTCCCATTTGCTGACTTTGAATTGACCGGTCACGCGTGGCGTGGAGATGATTACGGCGTCTCCTCGATTTCCGCGCGTAGTGGACGGCGTGGTAACGACGGTTCGTTGTGATGCTGACACGTGTACGGCCAGATCTAGCATTGGCGTTAGGTCTTCTCGATGGACGTCCAGCGTGCGTCGTCTTCGCTGTTATAATCCTTGGTGAAATCGTGGTTCGTTTTTCACCGCACCAGTTCATCTATTCACTGCCTCCTTGTTCTTGAGCTATTCTTTCTGCGCGCTGAGATTTTCTTCCACATTTCCTTTGTTCTTTCTGCTTTGGCATCACCACCACCGTCGTAGCGCCATGGGGAAAACAAAGAAGTCTTCATCTGCGGTTGGGACCAGCGCCGCCGGAGGCAAGAAGGGCACCGCCGCTGCTCGTGTCACCGATGGTGGCTGGCGGCGATCAGAGACGCGAGAGAGCCATCTCCGCAAACTGCGCGAGCAGGGCCTGATCCCGCAAGATACGACGGCCGTGAGACTCCCCGGCAATGAGGTAATCCCCCGTCCCCCATCTGGGTATCGGGTTATGTTTCTTGCCTTCGTGGTACGCGGGTTTTCTTTTCCGGTCCACGACTTCCTCCGTGGACTGCTCTTCTTCTATGGGGTTCAACTCCATCATCTGTCTCCCAACTCCCTTCTCCACATTGCGTATTTTATCGCGCTTTGCGAGAGTTGGCTTGGCATTGAGCCGCACTTTGGCCTCTTCCGGAAGCTTTATTCCGTGAAGAGGCAGTCTGGTTCGGATGGTGTGTATCCCATTGGGGGTTTCATCATCTCCCTCAGTCCCAATGTGCAATTCTTTTCCTTTTCCATGTCCGAATCTGTCTAGTACTGGCGGAGGCGATGGTTTTACATCCGCGACTCCGTATTGCATGGGCAAGATTTTGGTCTTGTTCCCTTTGACCCCTCCCAAAAGATTGAGAAGAAAAGGTCTTGGAAAAACCAAATCTTAGACGGTGAGGTGGAGGAGATAGAGGCCCTTTACCGTCGGGTGGAGGATCTCCAACTGATTCCTGAGAAGGAGGTGAACGGCGTGGACATCATTCGGACGTTTCTTGAGAGTCGGGTGCAGCCTCTCCAAGCGAGGGCGCACCCGATGTTTCTTTATTCTGGGCGCCGTGATCCGACGAGGGTTTCGAGTGAGAAAATCTCCGAGTCGAGTCTTGACAAGGATCTTCGCGTGCTGCTGAAGTTCAAGGCCGGAGAAGAACTCCCGGGGAAGTCGCTGACTCCTCCCTTTTCTTCGACGTTGGCCGTGCCGAAGGTGTAGATTTGTGCACGTAGTGCTCCCCTTTTTTGTTGGGTGTGTATTTGTTTCCTTTGTTTGCTAACAAAGTTCCTTCTCATCTTGTAGAGCTTCAAAGTGCCGGGCATGGTACCACCATTGCCCGAAAGGTATCTGAATGCCCCGGATAATGAAGTGGTGGATTCCGTGTCCGCGTTACCGTCGGCGCGATCTCCGGCGGAGGATGCCGACGAGTCGAGTGAGGACCATACGCGCAAGCGATCACGGAGCTCGAGCGAGTCTTCGGATGCCTCGACTCCTCCGACTCCCAGAAATCCTCTGGGCCTTGAGCGTCATGATGATGGTCATGGAGGTTCTTCCTCTCCCCTTCCTGCTATTCCAGTGCGGGCTATTGCGCCGCACCCGCCAGCAAAGCGGTAGAAGGAAGAAAAGAAGGAGGAGAAGAAGGAAGAGAAGAAAGAGGAGAAGAGGGCCCGAAGGGCTTCTCCCATCTTCGACCTGAGCGCATTGGGCTCGTAAGTTTTCTCGTTGTACTGTTACCCTTTTCCCTTGATGATGTTTGCACCTGTGTTGATTGGCTTCGTATGCAGGCCATCCTCCGACGGCTCTAGTGATGGTGCGCGGGAGATGATGGGGGAGTCGAACATTGCGTCGCCTCCTCCTTATACGGTGGCGACTTCGGGTGGCGCCGCTCCAGTTCCTCCTGTGCGGGAGGGGCTGGTGGTTGCGCCTCAGAATTTCGCAGGCGGGCCTTCGGGGTCGCCATCGGAGCATATAAGTTTTTCTGCTGCATGTCACGGGGGAGCCCCCGAGTGTCTTCGTGTGCTGATGTTGTTTTTGCTTCTTTGTGTTGGGCGTAGCCCCCAAGTCCTGTTCTTACTGCTATTGCCTTTTTCTGCAGTCTTTTGTCCAAGAGGCCAAGCGGCTGGTGGAGGAACGCCTGACGCTGGAGGCGAAACTTCGGCTGCTTCAAGGTATCCGTCTACCTTTTAGCACCTCTCTTGTTTATCCTGGTCCTGTTCTTTGACACTTGCTTGTCTTAAATGCAGAGGAGCATAACGACTCTCTCCGTGAGGTCGACGCTCTTAAAAAGAGCCTTGGCCAGTCGAAGCAGAAAACCGAAGCCGCCGTCGGCGCAAAAGAGCGCCTTGAGCTAGAGCTGTCGCAGGCAGCCGAAGCGAAGGAGCGTATGCAGCAGGAGGCCGTAGATCATGAGGAGCAGCTGGCCACCGTTGCGGCTGCTCGTGAAAGAGGGGTGGCGGAGAAGCTCATGGCTGCTGCCAAGGCTATTTCGGGTGAGTGCTGGATTTCTGTACTTGTTTCTTTTTCTACGGGTCTTCTTCTATTCTGCCTTTCTTCATGTTTTTCTTTGTTTTTGTCTCAGATGCCGCAGGCATCGAGTTCGACCGTGGTGCTCTGGAGCACGGGAGTGCTCTAGATGATGCCACTGTGGCGGTCGAAGACCGCTGCAGCACCATCGTCAACTCCCTTGCACAGGCGAAGGAGGTCCTTGGTCGCTTCTACCAGGAGCTCTTCCCGGCGGGCGCACTGGATGATGTGGACGCCCTGGCGAGGCTCTCACCGGCGGCGCATAAGCGCAAGCGTAAGGGGTATCGATCGTCCGTCGGCTGGCGATGGCCTTGATGGTCGGAGCGAGCTGACCTGCCCGATCACTTCTCGGATGCCGACGGCTGGATGGATCCGAGGTAGCCTTCCGCCTACTCCGCTGCAGACGATATGGGCCCAAGCTCATTGACTTGTTGTGCGAGTACGCATCGGCAATGGCGAGGCCAAAGCTAGATGCGGTTACGAGGCGACTCGGTGTCCGCACCTTAGGCATAGTAGACGAGGGTAGTTTGTAGTCTTTTTGTTGTAAATATCTTTTGTAGTACCATCCTTGTGCCAATGAGTGGCCTTATATATTTAATGAATTCCTCCGAGTTGTGCTCTATCCTTGGTGAATGTCTGTGCCTTCTTTTTACTGCTATAGGTTCCTTGGTCTTGACCAGTTGACACTTCATCCTTAAGGCCCTTGCGACCATCATTGGATGATTCCTCGTAGCTCGCTTTTCTTCGATATCGCGTGCGAAGCTTGGAGAGGATTTGCGTTCGGATTCTACCGACGCTTGGAAATCCAAGGCGGATCGTGGTGCAGCAGAGAGGAGTATTTGATGGCGGAGCTGGGTCGGCTGTCCGAGCATTGCAATGTAAGTTGATCCTTCTTCGGTGTAGCTCGCTTCGGGTGAGCCTGCTGGCCTTATTCTTGTTTTGTGCGGTTGTGGCAGGTGCCAATCTTGCTCCGAGGGAAGAAAAGGAGCGTATCGCTGTTCGAGTCAATTGCTTGACTCAACAGGACATGGAGGCCGACGGCTTCTTCTGGATGGATCTTGATCGCGCCATGGTTCTGGCGACGATGCTTGATCGTGTCTATGGTTTCGCGGTGCTCCGCCAGTGAACATCACTTTCCTCGGTGTTGCACGTCATGTTTCCTTTGGATGTCGTGCCGACGACCCTCGCAGGTCTTCTGTCGAGGTTTCGGAGTGCCAGCAATGTCAAGGAGCTGGTGCGGCAGCAGCTCGTCGCAGGGGTGAAGGCTGCCTTGTCTCTTGTGAGGGTGCACCGCCCTGACGTAGATTTGGCTGCTGTGGCAACTGGGCCACCTCTTCGACCGGATGGTGGCGAGTGGAACTTGCGTTCGCATTACGCGACTGTAAGGCAGTATGCCAAACAGATTGTAGATTTGTTTGAGCAGCGTGCTCAGGTTATTCTTCAGAATAGGTAGGACCTGAAAAGAAATAGATAGATGTAAAATTTGTATATTGCGGCTGGGCGTTTTGTGCCCTTTGTTGTAAAGGTTTGCTTGTTTGTGAGCACGCAGTGCTTTGATTGAGTGCGTGTCCTTTTAGTTTGCCTGACGTGGTCAGCTACTCAGGTGTACATGTTTGGTCCTCAATCGACGAAATCGTGAGGTGGGGGAGCCCCCGAGTGCGTATGTAGCATGTAGTAAAGTTGCAGAAAAATAGTCAACCGAAGGTTCGGGGCGAGACACTTAGCTTTATTTATATCGTAATGGAGAAGGTACATGGTTCGGCTAAGTAGCCTTGGCTGAAAGCCTCATTGAAAGTAAAAGTGGGTAGGTTGCTACGGGTAGAATCTTCGCAGGTGCGAGATGTTCCATGGGTTGGAGTATGCGACTCCAGACTCCACGTGTTTGAGGCGATAGGTGCCACCTGGGATGACTTCGGTGATGACATAGGGTCCTTCCCATGGTGACTCGAATTTATTCGGTCGCTTTTGCTTGAGTCGCAAGACGAGGTCTCCTTCGACGAAGGACCTTGGGCGCAACCGGCGGCTGTGGTAGTTGCGGAGACTCTGCTGGTACACCGCTGATCGAGCTGCTGCTATATCCCGTGCTTCGTCGAGTGTGTCGACGGCATCTTCGAGTGCAGCCGTGGATTCGGCTTCGCTGTAAGCGACGACTCGTGGAGCCTGGTATGATTGGCCGTAACACGGCCTCGGCTTCGCACCATGAAGAACGGTGTAGCCGTGGAGCTGTTTGGCGTAGTCGTAAGCTCCACAGATGCACGGTAGCACTTTCGCCCGCTTTCCAGCTTTGTGCTCGAGTGAGCTCATGAGGTGCTTCTTGATGCCGGCGCCGATTAGGCCGTTGGCCTTTTCCACTTGCCCGTTTGTTTGCGGGTGTGCCACTGAGGCATACGTGATGTTGATCCCGAGGCCTTCGCAGAAGTCCTGGAATTCTTCGGAGATGAAGTTCGATCCGTTGTCGGTGATGATCTTTGTCGCGATACGCCGAACCTGTAGACAATGGATTCGAAGAATTTGACGGCGGTTTTGCCCTTCTGGTTGGTGACTGGCATGGCCTCGATCCACTTGGTGAATTTGTCGACTGCGACCAGGAGGAAGACGTGTCCCCCTTTTGCGGACTTTGGCAGTTTGCCGATCATGTCGAGGCCCCATTGGGCCAAAATATGGGTATGGGTCGAAGTTCGGACCCAGGTGCGTGCGGTTTGTCGGCGAACCGTTGGCACCCGTTGCATCTTTGGACGATGTCCTTCGCGTCACTCATGGCCGTTGGCCAGTAGAATGCTGCTCGCAGAGCTTTGGCGACAAGGGAGCGGCTACCTGCGTGGTGGCCGCAGATGCCCTCATGGATGTATTGGAGTATGGCCTTGCCGTCGTCAATGGTGACGCACCGTTGTAGCACACCCGTAATGCTGCGTTTGTACAGTTCGCCGTTGATGATGGTGAAGGCTTTTGACCGACGAGATATGCGTCGGGCATCTGTCGGGCTGTCAGGTAGTTCTCCGTTTATCAGGAACTGGAGGTATGGTTGCGTCCAAGTTTCTTCGACTGCCATGACATGCATCAGGTTGATCATGGCAACTTCAGTATCCAACTTTTCGGGTCCTTCATGACCGTCGGGTAGCGTAGCCCCCGAGTGTTCTGCTTCTTCGGGTGATCCCTTGGGGAATTTCCGCTTGATGGATGGCACGCAGATCTGTTCGAGGAACACACCTGGTGTCACCTTTGCACAAGTGGAGCCGATGTTGGCGAGTCTATCGGCTTCCTCGTTGCTCTCTCTTCCAACGTGCCGAAGTTCGCAGCCGTTGAATTCTCCTTCGAGTGCGTTGTAGAGCGCGCGGTACGTGATCATGTTTTCGGCGTGTGCGTCGCACTCATTCATCGTCTGCTGGACGACGAGGTTGGAGTCACCGTAGATGACCAGGCGCGTTGCGCCGCATATTTTTAGCATCCTCATGCCATGGATGAGGGCTTCAGATTCTGCCGTTGTTGGAGGCTCGAATTTCATCCAAGGACGTACTTCATCTTGTCACCTTGCGGGAGGTCGATGACTCCTGCCTCGCCCGCTTGGCGCTTGGATCCGTCAAATGCATTGTCCAGATTGCGACATGTCAGGGTGTCGGCACCGCAGCTCCATCCAGTGCACCAGGAAGTCCGGAAGGACTTGAGATTTGATTGCGTGTCGCTTCTCGTAGACGATGTCCAAGGGTGATAATTCGATTCCCCACAGGGCCACCCGTCCTGTGGCCTCGGGGTTATTCAGGATGCTGTTCAGGGGTGCCTCGTTGACGACCATCACCTGATGCTCCTGGAAGTAGTGGCTCAGCCGTCGAGCCGTCATAGGTAGTAAATTGGGCGCTGGACCCCGTGGTTCTTGCCTTCTTCGGGTCGTTCGACCACGAGTACGGTGCTGACCACCTGGTGTGTGGCTGCTATGTACAGCAGCAGGGGTTCGCGCTCCTTTGGCGTGACCAAAACTGGCGAGGTGGAGAGTAGCCGCTTGAGGCTTTCGAATGCATCGTCGGCTTCTGGTGTCCACTCGAACTTGTCTGCCTTGCACAGCAGCTGGTAGAATGGTAGGGCCTTTTCGCCCATGCGGCTGATGAACCTGCTTAGTGCCGCTACTCGTCCTACGAGCTGCTGGATGCCCTTGAGGTTTTTTGGCTTCTCCATTGTCATGATGGCTCTGATTTTCTTCGGGTTCGCCTCAATCCCTCGCTGAGACATGAAGAACCCGAGCAGTTGACCCGAGGGGACGCCGAAGGCGCACTTTTCTAGATTGAGCTTGATCCTGTAGCGGTCGAGGTTGTCGAACGTCTCGCGGAGATCGTCGATAAGTGTCCTTGCCTCCTTGGTTTTTATTACTATGTCGTCGACATAGACTTGGATGTTGCGACCGATCTGGTCCTTAAGGCAGGCCTGCATGCATCGCTGGTACGTGGCACCCGTGTTCTTTAGCCCGAAAGGCATTGTGTTGTAGCAGAATACTCCGAACGATGTGATATACGACGTTTTCTCTTGATCTTCGACCTTGAGTCGAATATGGTTATAGCCTAAGTAGGCATCGAGGAAGGAGAGCTTCTCGCAACCTGTAGTCGAATCGATGATCTGATCGATCCGAGGAAGAGGGAAGTGGTCCTTTGGGCAATGCTTATTTAGTGATGTGAAGTCCACACACATCCGCAGGATGTCCGTGTCCTTCTTCGGGACCATCACCGTGTTTGCCAGCCACTCGCTTTCCTTGATTTCCCGGATGAAGTCTGCTGCGAGTAATCTGTTGATTTCCTTGCCGAAAGCTTCGGCTCGTGGCTCCGACAGTCTTCGGATGGACTGCTTGACTGTCTTGGTGTCAGGAAAGACATTGAGTGCGTGCTCGGCGAATTTCCTGGGAACTCCTGGCATGTCCGCAGGACACCAGGTGAATATTTCCCAGCGCTCACGGAGGAATTCGACGAGCGCGCCTTCCTATGCGGCGCTGAGGTCGTTGGCGATCAGCGCCGTCTTGGAGGCATCAGTCGGATGGACCTGCACTTTCTTGGTATTGACGGTGGAGTCGAAGGACATGTCAGGTGCGTTCTGCCTTGTGGCTGGGGGTAGCCCATTGTCCGTCACCTCGCGGAGCCTTACAAGCTCGTCTTGCATGCCGAAAGACTGGGAGATTTCGTTGAAATCCCTGTCGCATTGGTCCGATCGGGTGAAGCTCCCGTGGACTGTTATGACGCCCCTTGGTCCTGGCATCTTGAGTAGTAGGTATGCGTAGTGTGGGACGGCCAGGAACCTTGCGAATGGTACACGCCCCAGGATAGCGTGATATTGCGACGGCCAGTCCACCACTTCGAATTCTAGGCGCTCCTGCCGAAAGTTGTCCTGCTTCCCGAAGATGACGTCGAGCCCTATTTTGCCCAGGGGGAATATGCCCTTCCCTGGGACAATGCCGTGGAACGTTGTGTCTGATTGTTCCAGGCTGCATTGCGGGATCCGCATAGCCGCTAGAGTGCTTGCGAACATTAGGTTGATGCCGCTACCGCCGTCCATGAAGACGCGACTCATCTCGAAGCCTCCAATCTGCGCCTCAAAGACCAGTGGCGCATGACTGGGCGAGGATCCGCAAGGGTGATCTGCGCGAGTGAATGTGATGCAGGACTCAATCCGAGGTACTGTGGATTGCACGCCAAGTTGATTTGTCGGGTGATTTTCTTACGCACCTGTTTGTGGGCGCCCTTCCGGATCATATTTAGTGCTCCCTTTGGTGGGGGGTATCCGACCCCGGCATTGTTTTGCGCTGGTGCGACTGGTTGGTTTGGGCCTCCAATAGGCGGCGGTGGAGGAGCTCTGTGTGCTATTTCACCTGGCGCGGGTGCGTTTCCAAACGCAGGGATTGGAGCTTGTTGCCTCATCTGCACCATGCCTTCGCTGAGTTTCTGGAACTCGCGGCAGTCCTTGAGCATGTGGCTGGCTTTCTTTTTGCCATCCTGTTTGTCGATGTAGAAGTGGATGGTGCATGGACCCGAAAGTTTGTCGAATGCTGAGGGTCCGTTGTCGCGGTCGCGGCGTTGCCACGACTGCGTTGGTCATCCGTTGTCGCGGAAGTTTCCGCCGCGGTATCCTCCGTTGTTGCGACTGTTGTCGTTACGGCGGTCGGCGTAGCCGGCCGCGACCATGTCGGGTCCATCGCGTTCCTCGTAGACGCGCGATCTCCTCTTGCTGCGGCGTACACGTCTTTGACCGTAATCGTCCTCTTCATCTGATTGCGGTCGCTGGATGCAATCTTCGCCGTCTGCCCAACTGTTGGCGATTTCCATGAGGTGGTCGAGTGTCTTGGGCTTTACGCGCCCAAGTTCCTCCTTGAAGTCTTGGCGCTTGACGCCGTCCCTGAAGGCGTCGATGGCCCTCTCTTCGGAGATGTGTGCTGCGGAGTTCTTGGTTGTGGACCAGCGTAGTATGTACGAGCGAATAGATTCACCCGTTCTCTGAGTGCAGGCTCGCAACTCTTCGATTGAGGCGGGCCTCTTGCTGGTGCCTTTGAAATTTCGGATGAAGCTGTAAGCAAGCTCCTCCCAGCTTCCGATGGATCCTGATGATAGGTCTTGAGCGACTCGCCACACCGCCACCGCGGTGAAGGCATTGCATGGCGGTTTCTTTGTTGCCTCCGTGAAGCTTGACGGATGACAGATGGTCGCTGAGCCAGGACTTTGGATCTTGCGTGCCGTTGAACTTCGGAGTATCCGAAGGAAGCTTGAAGTTGCGTGGCATCTGTGTTCGCCGAACGGATCTGCTGAAGCATCGAGCTCCGCAGAGTTCTCCTTCGTCTTCATCCATCTCGGATTCAGACGAGCATGCGCGCTTAGCGCGTGCTTTGTCGATCTTGCGCTGTGTAAGCTTGTCTCTGGCGTCATAGTCGCATTTATTGCGGTGCGAGCTCTTCTTCCTTCGAGGAAGATCGTGCTCCTCTTCCTCTTCGGATGAGGGGGTGGGGCTCCGGTCGCGCCTGTCCGGGGCTTTCTTCTTCGGCTCCGCAGGAGTGTCTTCGTGGAGCGCAGCTCCGATTAGTCCAAGTCCTGTAAGTGCGGACCTATGCATGGCCCTTTTCGGGTCCCCCTCCGGAGGTGGGTGAGCCGCGAGATACGCAGTGGCTGCCATTATCGTAGCTTGTGGCGTCTTCGGGATGATGTTGCCGTCGGCATCCATATCCATGAACGATGTGTGGAGAGTTCGGGTCACGTCACGCCGCTCCTTGGGATCCATGTTTTCCACCCGAGAGCGGTGCTTGTTTCCCTGGTTTCCGTTTGTGCTAGAGCCGGGTGCCATGGCGGAGAGCGCAGCTCGTCGCGCGCTGGACTCGGAGGCTGCTTGCTTGCGTTTGTCGAGCGTCTCCTGCATCTTGACTTGTTTCTTATGCTCCTCGATGAGGAGGTAGTGGTATGCCATCAGTAGGTCACGTGAGGCGTCTGCAGGTAAGACGATGTCGCCTGCGACGGCACGGCAAGCCTGGACCCATCCTTCTTTGCTAAGTTGGATGACGTGGCCGTTGCTTTCCCTGTTGGGTGGGGGGACTGGCTTCTTCTGTTTTCGACGTTTTCGCCGTTTCGATTGGGCGGCGGGTTAGGCGTTTCCTCGTCGGTTTGGATGACTGCGGCGCACAGATAGCACTTGCAGATTGGCGGCTGTTGCCGCAGCTTTCGGATCCGGAACCGTAGGTCCCTTCATCCGAAGGTGGATCGCACAGATCAGAGTTGCAGCTGCTGCCGCAGAACTCATCTGTCGATGGTGACGTGCGTAGCACGGGGTGTGGAGCCCATGAAGCGGGCCTGATTGACGGCACGGGCACCCGCTCAGGGAGGCGGAGGGTGCCAGTTTGTCCCACCTGGAAGCAGAAGCTCCCGAACAAAATTTCGAGTCCGTCGCCTACGGGCTCGAAATCCTTCATGGTGGCCGGCGAGTGGGCAGTGAAGTCGAAAGCGCCAAAGAGGAGGTGATTCTCCTTCGCCGCGGAGTTGTAGATCGATCGGGTCGGAACCGTCATGACCGCACAATCAGCAGCCCCAATTCCCACAGACGGCGCCAATTGACGAGGTTTAATCTCGTCAATGCCCATTGTTATGGACTTGGGTTTTGGAGAATATGGGGATGTTGGAGATCGTGGTACGGTTAACAGACAAGCAACCAGGGGACACGAGATTTACCCAGGTTCAGGCCCCCGGAGGGAAAACCCTACTCCTGCTTGTCTGCTCTTGATTACGGCGGAACCGAAGGTTACAGGATGCGCAGATTTGATATGGCGTGGATGCGTGTGCGAAAGTATGAGTCGAGAGATCTAGGACGTGCCCTCCTGGCCTTTATATAGACTTAGGCAGGTCCCGGGCATAGTCCTAGTCGGTTACAAGTTCTAGGGTTTTACCCCTTTGAATTTCCTATCTCCTCTAGTCTTGCTCTCCAAGGATCCAAAGGCGTCATGGGCCTTGGCCACCCGAAAATCTCCATGGGCCAGCGCATGTCTGCTGTGGGCCTTCCTTGGGCTGGACCAGGTATGCTGAAGTCACGTACCCGTAGGGTATAACCATGTCAGCTGGCTCATTGTCGCAATACATCTTGAGTGGTCTTTGAATGCTGTCTACCACTCTCAACCCGGGTATAAACTTCTTTAACCAGTTTGCCTGCCCCGTGGCCTCATAACATGCTACATACTCAGCTACCATCGTGGACGATGCCGTGATGGTTTGCTTGGAGCTTTTCCACGATATAGCTCCACCTGCGAGAGTAAACACATATCCTGACGTGTATTTTCTTTCATCTACATCTCCCACATAGTCTGCATCTAAATACCCTTCTATCTCAAGAGAATCAGTTCTTCTATATGTTAGAATGAGGCCTTTTGTGCCTTTTGCATAACGCAATGCCTTCTTCACCATTTCCAGTGATCTATCCCTGGATTACTTTGGAATCTGCCAAGTACCCCGGTAACAAAGGCTAAGTCAGGGCGCGTACACACTTGAGCATACATCAAGCTTCTGACAGCAGAAGCATATGGAACCACTTTCATTTGATCGATCTCATATTGGTTCCTGGGACACTGAAAGTTCCCAAATCTATCGCCCTTGACTATAGGAGAAGGCGTAGGATTACTCGTATGCATACTATACTTCTTCAGAATCTTCTCTAAGTATGCCTTCGGCGATAACCCTAAAACCCCCTTTTGTCTATCTCGGTGAATTTCAATTCCTAGAACGAATGAAGCTTCACCAAGATATTTCATATCAAAGTTTGAGGACAAGAACTTCTTCGTCTCTAGTAGTAGACTAACATCAATACTAGCGAGTAGAATGTCATCCACATACAAGATAAGGAAAATGAATTTCCCATGCTTGAACTTTGCATATACGCAGTTGTCCTCCTCATTCTCATCAAACCCAAACTTCCTTATTGTTTCATGGAACTTTAAGTACCATTGCCTGGAGGCCTGTTTTAATCCATAAATGGACTTTCTCAGACAACATCCCATACGCTCTTTTCCTTCCACAACAAAACCCTTGGGCTGTGCCATGTAAACATTTTCTTCCAAGTCTCCATTTAGAAATGCCGTCTTTACATCCATCTGATGCAATTCTAAATTGTAGTGTGCCACTAAAGCCATTATGATTCTAAAAGAATCCTTACTTGAGACTGGAGAAAATGTCTCATTGTAATCTATTCCTTCTCTTTGGGTGAAGCCCTTAGCAACAAGTCATGCCTTATATCTCTCAATATTCCCTCTAGAGTCACATTTGGTTTTGTAGACCCATTTACAGCCTACCGTTTTGGCTCCTTTAGGAATTTCTTCTAAATCCCAGACTTTGTTGCTACTCATGGATCTCATCTCATCTTCCATGGCTTCAAGCCATGTGAGGACCGGAATTTAACTTCCAGACCCCCCTGTGTTTATTCGTCAATCCCAAGATCAACGTTGACGACACAGCGAAATGTATATCATTGCAGACGTACAAAATAGTAATTATTACATTAAGTCTGAATAACAACATAGTGAAATGTCTAGTGACATTTATTACATCCAGAAACACAGCGGAAATATAGAATGCGTAGCGACTCCATCTCAGCCACAGGCAGTCGATGTAGTCCACGAGGCCTCACTCATCAGCGTCATCGTAGTAATCATAGTCATCTCCTTCTCCATAGTACTCTGAAGTATCAACAAAAGTATTGCCATGAGTACATGACGTACTCAACATACCCCTTATGCAAAACCTATAATATCTACATGTGGCTTTATGTGGAGGTTATATGGTTCTTTTGCATAAAGCCAATTTTATTTGCAATATGGTAATAGTTTTGATGAAAGCAGTTTTTGACGAAAACATGTTTATCATCAATGTGGTAATTCTCAATAGTGTGATTGTCCACGACAACTCACATAGTTCACAGATTCCGAGATAAGGATAGGGGCAAAGAGGGAAGTAGCAAGACAGGTTCCCGTATGTCAAGAAAGATTCATGTGTCGTCCATGACCGTGGACACGGCTATTCGAATAGTTTAAACTCTGCAGAGGTTGTACACTTTTCCCACACGACACAATCCTGTCTTGACGCCCACCGCCGCCGTGGTTTAATCCACACCAATTGGTGTACCGGCAGATGGATTGTGACAAGGTCTTTTAGTTAGATCCCCAAAGATGTGACATGCCCACGGTATGGCGACCTGAGAGAAATCGTCCCCAAACCGGTCCCCCCATCTGTGCCGAAGGTTCTCCCGCAGGCAGACACCTCATCAGCGGTGCGGCGACATCAACACCTAAGGCTGACTAACTTACTTGACCAAGCCAGTGCCCATTATAGCATGTGGTTGTACGGTTGGTCACAATCTTCAAATCCAAGACTTATTAGGACCTCATGCGGCACGGACGACGGATTGCCCCCTTCATCTAGTGAAGGACAGCCAATCGCTCCTTCCTTTTATCCAGCTGTCGCCCGCGCCAGTGTTTAGACGGTAAGTTTCACCCAGAGTAGAATAGAGTAGAGGAAGCAACAACGGCTAGCTCAGCGAGCTCAACAAGTTTCAAAAGGGGTGTATGTGACCCGAGGGTCACCCAATTCCTCCGAAGAGGGGAATTAAGGATCCTACTTATTATTAAGCATAGCTAAGCAATTCTACTCTAATAAGACTACTATATAGTATCTACTCAGGGTATTGTATGGCGACAGGTGTATCAAGGTATGTGTGTAACCAAAATAGCATATATTTGTAAAACAATAAAATATAATGCACTTTATAAAGCTGGGATAAGACATGGTAAGGGGCATGCCTTCGTTTTCGTGAAAGGGTTCTTCCCCGAAATCTTGATCCTGCTCGAACTCGTCACTCCCTACGCGTCATAACGATGAACCACACATAAATACAAACTTCAAATAACCACAAATAAAATCCAAATGAAGAAGTTTCAAATAAAAACCGAAGAGGGCTAGCAAGGGCTAAACGGTTCGAGGTGTAGTGGTCGGAGCTACACATTACACCTAATAATAACATATTAAGAAAAAAAATATTTATTTTATATAACCACTATGATAGGTGGTAAAATTCTTAATTTAATATGCAATGCACAAGCAAAGTACATGCATGCTAAACATCTATCGACTGGTTTACAATTACTCATGTGATAGAAAATGCAATGAAACTATTATCACATGCTCACACAATAATTCAAATAGACAACATAATAGTACTTAGAAACACTAGAGAGCTGAAGGTATGTACAGCTAAAAATGAGTACAGCCAGAAGATTTCACAAATAAAAATAGTGTAACGGTGCATACTATCATACTATGGAGATACAAGTAAACATGCTAATCTTCTAAACAATAAATCAATAGCTATTATTAATATAACCTTATTTTAGCAGCAAAAAATCTAACGCTAAATGAACGACATAAACAAAGCGGAAAAGCTTTGCAGAATAAACCAACGGTACCATGGACTATAAACAAACACTACTGAAATTCTATGACAAAATCCTATCATGCAAATAATTCTAAAACATCTATAAGCAAGATTTATAACCATGTCCGTCTAATCTCGCATAGATGATCTGAAAATAAATCAAAAAAAATCTAACTTGCAGACTACTGTATGTTCGTGTACAATACAAAATATGCATGTATTTATTTTTTTTTTCGAAATCTACCCATCCACCATGAAAACTAATACCACTTCTAGGTTTCTAAGATTATTTGACACGTTTTTGGTGTTGGGCTCAAGTTGATCCAGGGTGTGTACAATGGCCTACGGTTCAATGCCGCCGGGTGGCATTCGGTTCACCGGCGACACGACAAACTACAAACTAATGGCTAGAGATCATGTCTAGGAGATAGCTATCTATGGATATAGTGAGTGAGTGTAAGGATTTGGCAAGGAGCTCACCGAGTACGATGAAAACGCCCGATGGTGTAGATGAATCGAGGTGATGGGGAGGTGAAGTATGTTCTGACTGGTCAGTGTACTTTGCTTACAGTTCAGCGAACCCTCTCTTCTCCTTCTTGCTATCTTGGTGGCGCAGCTGCTCGACCTCCCGTGATATGAATTGCCGGGAACACATGCGATGTTCAGCGGCCCGCCGGAGCGCCGTGAGATTGGATCAGCGGTGAAGAGTATAGGCTCAAGTGGTGGTGCGAGTTGGAAAGGAGATACAGAGACAGCGATTTGGGAATATATAGACCGGGTGTCTGATGCGTTCCAATTAATATGACTAAAGTGGAGACTTAATGAGAGAAAATGTGGAGCAGTTTCTGATGCGGCTATTTCACCGGGCTACCCATGTGTGCAGGAAGAAGAAGGATAGTCTGATGCTTCGGCTGGTCATACTTCTAGGCGTAGACGCTTCAGTTTTGTACGACCCAAGTGTGCGTGTTGTGTTGGGACTGCGTATCGTACGTCCGTGCAAGTCGAGCGAGCGCTAGCTCGGCTGGGCTGAGGGTCTGCCGATGCTGGTTCGCTTGGGCTTTAGAGAGCTGGGCATTTAGGCGTTGATACAAGAGAACACAAGAAGAGCATCCGGCTGCTAGCTTCGGTCATGCATCGATAGAAAAAGGAAAAAAAAACAAGAAGAGAGAATACTAGTACAAGAAAATATATAGAAAAAGAATGACATGCTGGGGCAGCCATGCATGGGGCATGCACACACGTGCATGTGCACATCCATAGGACCATGTCCAAAAAATGAAAAGTTTTGAAAGAATCAAATTAAAAAGAAGTTAGGCAAATCAAAACAAGATAAAAAAAATTCGACCGTAAAAACCAGGATGTTACAGTTCTACCCACCTTATAAGGAATCTCGACCCCGAGATTCGGTCTAAGAGAAAAGATTTGGAAACTCCGCACGAAGGGCATCCTCTCGTTCCGAGGTCGCTTCCTCCTCGCTATGGTTACTCCATTGAACCTTGCAGAATTTGATCACGTTTCTTCTAGTGGTCCTGAACTGCTCATCGAGAATTTTAACTGGATATTCCTCATAAGTCAAATCATCTTGAACTTCTATGGCATCCAAAGAAGTTTTCTGAGCCCCTTCCTCTGGCTTATCAAAACATTTCTTTAGTTGAGACACGTGGAATACGTTGTGCACCTTGGACAATTTCTCAGGTAATGCCAACTCATAAGCAACTTCTCCACGCCTGGCGGTGATTGTAAAGGGTCCAATATATCGGGGTGCCAACTTCCCTTTCAATCCAAAACGTCGCATCCCGCGAAGTGGGGATACCTTCAGGTACACATCATCCCCCTTCTTAAATGCTAAATCATGACGCCGTCTATCGGCATAGACTTTCTGTCTAGATTGAGCAGCCCGCAACCTTTCCTGAATCATCTTTACTTGCTTATCTGCCTCTTCAAGAGTGTCGGGTCCAAAAACTTGATTTTCTCCCACTTCATGCCAATTTAGTGGGGTGCGACACTTTCGTCCATACAAGAATTCAAATGGAGACATTTGTAAGCTTGCCTGAAAGCTATTGTTGTAAGAGAACTCTGCGTATGGCAGACTCTTGTCCCAAGTGCGCTTGCATGTCAAAGCACATGCTCGAAGCATGTCTTCCAATATTTGGTTCACTCGCTCAGTCTGTCCATCAGTCTGTGGATGGTAAGCGGTACTAAAATTCAACTGTGTGCCTAAGACTTCATGGATCTTCTTCCAGAACCTTGACGTGAATTGAGTACCTCGATCAGAGACAATCTTCTTTGGAACTCCATGTATGCAAACAATTCTGGCCATATATAACTCAGCCAATTTCTCCCCATTATAAGAAGTCTTCACTGGAATAAAGTGAGCTGACTTGGTCAATCGATCTACGATAACCCAAATAGAGTCATATCCCGATGATGTCCTCGGAAGCCTTGTGATGAAATCCATCCCGATTTCTTCCCATTTACACTCAGGAACTTTAAGTGGTTGAAGTAGTCCTGCAGGCTTTTGATGCTCGGCCTTGACTCTTCGACATACATCACATCGAGATACATAATCTGTAATTTCATGTTTCATGCTAGACCACCAGAAACTGTCCCGAAGATCATGATACATCTTCGTACTTCCCGGGTGTATGGAGTATGATGACTCATGTGCCTCCTTCATGATTAAATCCTTGAGTTCTTTCTGGTCTGGCACCAATAAACGATCTCGGAACCAAATATTTCCCCTTTCATCCTCCTTATAGTCAGGTGCTTCTCCTAACTTGATCTTTGATCGAATCTCTTGATTCCTTGTCGTTCTTCCGAGCTTCTCTTACTTGATCCTCTAGAGTAAACTTGACTTCTAACATATCTTCCTTCTCAAGAAGACTCATGTTCAAGTTTAATTTTGAATTCCTCATGCAGTTCGGGTTGAGCTTCCTGAATCATAAGATTATTGCAGTAAACCTTTCTGCTCAATGCATCAGCTACGACATTGGCTTTACCAGGGTGATAATTTACGCCAATGTTGTAGTCCTTAATTAATTCCAGTCATCTTCTTTGTCTAAGATTCAAATCTGGTTGGGTGAAAATATACTTCAGGCTCTTATGATCTGTATATATCTCACATCGATTACCAATAAGATAGTGTCTCCAGATCTTCAAAGAATGTACTACGGCAGCCAATTCCAAATCATGTGTGGGATAGTTCACTTCATGTTGACGTAGTTGTCTTGATGCATAAGCTACAACCTTGCCTTCTTGCATGAGAACACAACCCAACCTTGTTTGGAAGCATCACAATAAACTTCAAAATCCTTCTGAATATCTGGCAAAGTTAACACTGGAGCAGAAGTTAGTCTCCTCTTGAGTTCTTGGAAACTGGTCTCACACGCTGGTTTCCACTCAAATTTGTTCTCCTTCTTGAGCAACTGTGTCATCGGTCTTGCGATTCTTGAGAAATCTTCTATAAAGCGGCGGTAATATCCCGCAAGTCCGAGAAAGCTGCGTATCTCTGACACATTCTTCGGTTGCTTCCAGCTAAGTACTGACTCCACTTTAGATGGATCCACTGCTACTCCTTCGGCTGAAATAACATGACCAAGAAAATCCACTTGCTTCAACCAAAACTCGCACTTGCTAAACTTGGCATAGAGTTGATGTTCTCTAAGCCTTTCTAGAACAATCCGTAGGTGTTTCTCGTGCTCTTCCTCATTATGGGAGTAGATCAACACATCATCAATGAATACCACGACGAACTTATCCAAGAAATCCATGAAAACTTTTTTCATGAGATTCATGAAGTAAGCTGGTGCATTCGTGAGTCCAAATGACATCACTAGAAACTCATATGCCATAACGGTGACAAACGCTGTTTTGGGTATATCTTCTTGGTCGAATTTTAATCGATGGTATCGACACGAGATCTATCTTTGAGAAAACAGAAGCTCCTTTCAACTGATCAAACAAATCATCTATTCTCGGCAAAGGGTATTTGTTTTTGATGGTTACTTCATTTAGAGAACGGTAGTCCACGCACATGCGCATGGAACCATCCTTCTTCTTTACAAACAACACCGGTGCTCCCCAAGGCGAGGTGCTAGGTCTAATATATCCCTTCTCTATAAGTTCCTGGATTTGCTTCTTCATCTCAGCTAGCTCATTTGCTGGCATTCTATATGGTCTCTTTGCAATAGGGGGCGGTGCTCGGCACTAACTCAATAGCAAACTCTATCTCACGATGCGGTGGAAGACACCGTAATTCCTCTGGGAACACATCCGGTATTCCTTAACCACCCTAACATCGACACAACCATCTCCTTCAAGTTGTTCAACAAAGCGTTACTGCAGTTTCGATGTTACCTCGGGCTTGTAATTCACCACAATTCCTTGATCTTGGTTAATGATACGGCTCTAAGTCCACAATCTATCATAGCTTTGTGTTTCCCTTGAGTTCATGCCAAGAATGACATCTAACCCTTTAGAGTCTAACACTATGAGGTTTGCTAGAAACTCTACTCCCTCGATCGTTATGATCACTTTAGGGCATTTCAAACCTGACATAAGGATTCCCCCAGGTGATTGTACTGCCATTGACTAACCCATACCCTCAGTTTTCAAATGGTGTTTTTCAGCAAATTGCTTGGAAACAAATGAATGAGAAGCTCCAGAATCAAAAAGTACTGAACCATAACATGAGTTGATTGGGAACATACCAAGAACAACATCTGAGGCTTCATTGGCTTGTTCAGCTGTGATATGGTTGACTTGACCATGACCCGGCTGTCCTGAGGCATTAGATGCGCCTCCTGGTGTAGGCAGTATGCCTCGCCCACGTCCCACTGTTGGCGTCCTGGCAGCAGACCCCAAATTGAACTTCACTGGTGTCGGCCCTGCGTTCTTCTTGTTCGGGCATGCAACAGAAAAGTGTCCCTCTACGCCACAGTTGTAGCACGCCTTTCCAGCAGTGTTGGCATGGTTTCCTCCGACTTCAGCTCTCGGAGTACGGTAGGAATTGTGCTGAAAGTTATGACTAGGATTTGCTGACTTGGCAGCTCCTCCACGGTAACCAGAGTGGTTATTATTCTTCTGGCGGGAGCTTCCAGCTCCATGCTGACCCTGTGGTGCTTTGCGCTTTCGGTGTTCCTCTAACTCTCTCTTTGAGTTCTCTTGCAGGATAGCCTTGTTTACCAGGCTCTGGAAATTTGGAAAATCATGGGATACCAATCTATCCTTGGACACTGGTTCAAACCCCTCAGGGAATCTAGCGTCTTATGCCTCAATAGGAATATCTGCTTTCCCATAGCGTGATAATCGAGTAAACCGGTCCCAAATTTCGAGAGACCGACATCTTTCCTTGGACAAGAGCTCGAAATTCATCCCTCTTCACTCCATGAGACCAACAGAATGTGTGTGCTGAAAAGCTTCGAAAATTCATTCCAGTGATCGCCTCGGCATCATCATGTGCATCATAAAACTCTCCCAATCTGCAGCTACACCACAGGTTGGTGTGCCGCAAACTTCACATGGTCTTGTGCATCAACATTGACCAAAATGAGCTTCCTGCGAATGTCCTTCAGCCAATCATCAGCTTCTATAGGATCCGCTGATCCTGCGAAAGTAGGTGGCTTTGTCCTCATGAACTCTGCTATCTTGGACTATGGTGGAGGATGATGACCTTGATTCTGATTCGGGTTTTGGTTTTGGTTCTGATTCGCCATGTTGGCGGCCATCTGCTGCAATAACTGTGTTTGCATCAATATTATTTGTTCCATGTTGAGTGGCGGCGGTGGTGGTGGTGGCTGCTGTCCCTCATCCTCAGTATCGGTATCCGTGTCATGGACTTCACCCTCAGCGAAGTTCTCCTCAAACGCCGCTCCGCGACCGCGTCCACGTCCGCGTCCACCGCGACCACGACCTCGGTTGGCGTTCATCCTGTTGTCGCTCAAGATTAGAATAGACAAGAGGGAAATAAACTACCCCAAAACCAAACTTACACGGACAAACAATTGGAACATCAAAGAAATCCAAACGAGAACCAAATTTGTCTTAGAAACTCACACATAAAAAGGTTCAAGATAGAGTAGTAGCTATACCACATATAGATCGGTATAGTCTACTCGACACACATGCAATTATTTAAAATAACTAACGTCTCACATATTATTAAATAAAGTCTCTCATGGCTCCGTGTAGTCTACTCGTCCAGGTACCCATGCGATCCTGCATTCGGCTGACCAGGTGCCAAGCTAGACTCTGCTTCATCCGAGCTTGCTGGAATCCTTTCTTCAGGCTCTGTTTCTTCCCCCTGAGACTGATCAACATGCTCCTGCTGTACTGGTGATGGCGCCGGAAGTGCGAGCATTGGTGCAACGGCCTGGAGAGAAAGACGACGCCTCGCTGCACGCTGACATTTCTTCTTCCTTGTGACCCGCATACGTGCATGGTACCGGATGCCACGCGCATTGTCGTAAAATGTCATGCGACGCTGTGCATTGGGTTCAAGTTGCAGCTCCGGTCTGCACCACCATCATTGACTTCCAGCACGGTCTCCGTAGCGACCTCGGTCATATGCACCGTGGTGATGGCATCTTCTGCAGTAGCTTCAGCAGCTTCACGTGCAGCATTGACGGCAGCTAAGGTTGTGTTATCTTCCACCAATCTCTCCTCCAAAGTCTGTGCTCGATCCTGATAGTGATGGATAAGGTGGCGTGCATCCTCTAGCATACCGGTGACTGCAACCAAGCGATTCTCTAGTCCGAAGTTGAGTGATGCCATGCGAGTGAGTGTGGGATCATCCTCATTCTGGTACCTCATGTTCTGACGGAGCGCACCTCCCTCATCTCGGTAGGCAAAGTAGCGGACTGTGTTCCGTAACTCATCTTGGTATATACCGCCATCCTCCGCATTGCACGGTGAATGGTATGGATGGTGGCATCCACAAAGTCCTCTCCATCAGCAGTGAATTGGTCTCCTCTTGTTCCTGTGCGTCTTCCACGCGGTGATAAGTTCGGGAATACCACCAAGGTAACCCTCATAGTATCCTCGTCCCAGACATTCCGGAAGGTGTATCCGGTTTGAGGTCACGGTCATAACCCAACCTTGTTAGCATGTCGCGGAACTCTCGACCAAGGTTCCCAAACTCCTCGATCCGGTGGGTCGCAGGTACGGCCATCTACGCACATTTGAATAAGAGGAGAATATCAGTAACACATTTTTGTAAAAGCTAAATGAATAGACGAGCAACAATAAGGAATCCTATTATTTTGTAACATATGTTTTGTTAATATATGCATACTAAAGGCTTTCCATTTTATCTAAGGCCACGTGACTAGGTCGACGTCGGCTCTGATACCACTTCTGTGAGGACCGGAATTTAACTTCCAGACCCCCCCTGTGTTTATTCGTCAATCCCAAGATCAACGTTGACGACACATCGAAATGTATATCATTGCAGACGTACAAAATAGTAATTATTACATTAAGTCTGAATAACAACATAGTGAAATGTCTAGTGACATTTATTACATCCAGAAACACAGCGGAAATATAGAATGCGTAGCGACTCCATCTCAGCCCGCAGTGATCGATGTAGTCCACGAGGCCTCACTCATCAGCGTCATCGTAGTAATCATAGTCATCTCCTTCTCCATAATACTCTGAAGTATCAACAAAAGTATTGCCATGAGTACATGACGTACTCAACATACCCCTTATGCAAAACCTATAATATCTACATGTGGCTTTATGTGGAGGTTATATGGTTCTTTTGCATAAAGCCAATTTTATTTGCAATATGGTAATAGTTTTGATGAAAGCAGTTTTTGACGAAAACATGTTTATCATCAATGTGGTAATTCTCAATAGTGTGATTGTCCACGACAACTCACATAGTTCACAGATTCCGAGATAAGGATAGGGGCAAAGAGGAAAGTAGCAAGACAGGTTCCCGTATGTCAAGAAAGATTCATGTGTCGTCCATGACCGTGGACACGGCTATTCGAATAGTTTAAACTCTGCAGAGGTTGTACACTTTTCCCACACGACACAATCCCGTCTTGACGCCCACCGTCATTGGTTTAATACACACCAATTGGTGTACCGGCAGATGGATTGTGACAAGGTCTTTTAGTTAGATCCCCAAAGATGTGACATGCCCACGGGTATGGCGACGAACTGAGAGTACGTCCCCAAACCGTCCCCCATCTCAGGTCAAGGTTCTCCATGAGTGACACCTCATCGCAGATGCAGCGACATCAACACCTAAGGTCGACTAACTTACTTGACCAAGTCAGTGCCCATTATAGCATGTGGTTGTACGGTTGGTCACAATCTTCAAATCCAAGACTTATTAGGACCTCATGCGGCACGGACGACGGATTGCCCCCTTCATCTAGTGAAGGGCAGCCAATCGCTCCTTCCTTTGATCCGGTATGCGCCAATGTTTAGACGGTAAGTTTCACCCAGAGTAGAATAGAGTAGAGGAAGCAATAACGGCTAGCTCAGCGAGCTCAACAAGTTTCAAAAGGGGTGTATGTGACCCGAGGGTCACCCAATTCCTCCGAAGAGGGGAATCAAGGATCCTACTTATTATTAAGCATAGCTAAGCAATTCTACTCTAATAAGACTACTATATAGTATCTACTCAGGGTATTGTATGGCGACAGGTGTATCAAGGTATGTGTGTAACCAAAATAGCATATATTTGTAAAACAATAAAATATAATGCACTTTATAAAGCTGGGATAAGACATGGTAAGGGGCATGCCTTCGTTTTCGTGAAAGGGTTCTTACCCGAAATCTTGATCCTGCTCGAACCCGTCACTCCCTACGCGTCACAACGATGAACCACACATAAATACAAACTTCAAATAACCACAAATAAAATCCAAATGAAGAAGTTTCAAATAAAAACCGAAGAGGGATAGCAAGGGCTAAACGGTTCGAGGTGTAGTGGTCGGAGCTACACATTACACCTAATAATAACATATTAAGAAAAAAAATATTTATTTTATATAACCACTATGATAGGTGGTAAAATTCTTAATTTAATATGCAATGCACAAGCAAAGTACATGCATGCTAAACATCTATCGACTGGTTTACAATTACTCATGTGATAGAAAATGCAATGAAACCATTATCACATGCTCACACAATAATTTAAATAGACAACATAATAGTACCAACTATTACACACAGATCGGAGCTTAGAAACACTAGAGAGCTGAAGGTATGTACAGCTAAAAATGAGTACAGCCAGAAGATTTCACAAATAAAAACAGTGTAACGGTGCATACTATCATACTATGGAGATACAAGTAAACATGCTAATCTTCTAAACAATAAATCAATAGCTATTATTAATATAACCTTATTTTAGCAGCAACAAATCTAACGCTAAATGAACGACATAAACAAAGCGGAAAAGCTTTGCAGAATAAACCAACGGTACCATGGACTATAAACAAACACTACTGAAATTCTATGACAAAATCCTATCATGCAAATAATTCTAAAACATCTATAAGCAAGATTTATAACCATGTCCGTCTAATCTCGCATAGATGATCTGAAAATAAATCAAAAAAAATCTAACTTGCAGACTACTGTACGTTCGCGTACAATACAAAATATGCATGTATTTATATTTTTTTTTCAAAATCTACCCATCCACCATGAAAACTAATACCACTTCTAGGTTTCTAAGATTATTTGACACGTTTTTGGTGTTGGGCTCAAGTTGATCCAGGGTGTGTACAATGGCCTACGGTTCCATGCCGCCGGGTGGCATTCGGTTCACCGGCGACACGACAAACTACAAACTAATGGCCAGAGATCATGTCTAGGAGATAGCTATCTATGGATATAGTGAGTGAGTGTAAGGATTTGGCAAGGAGCTCACCGAGTACGATGAAAACGCCCGATGGTGTAGATGAACCGAGGTGATGGGGAGGTGAAGTATGTTCTGACTGGTCAGTGTACTTTGCTTACAGTTCAGCGAACCCTCTCTTCTCCTTCTTGCTATCTTGGTGGCGCAGCTGCTCGACCTCCGTGATATGAATTGCCGGGAACACATGTGATGTTCAATACACGAGCGCCGTGAGATTGGATCAGCGGTGAAGAGTATAGGCTCAAGTGGTGGTGCGAGTTGGAAAGGAGATACAGAGACAGCGATTTGGGAATATATAGACCGGGTGTCTGATGCGTTCCAATTAATATGACTAAAGAGGAGACTTAATGAGAGAAAATGTGGAGCAGTTTCTGATGCGGCTATTTCACCGGGCTACCCATGTGTGCAGGAAGAAGAAGGATAGTCTGATGCTTCGGCTGGTCATACTTCTAGGCGTAGACGCTTCAGTTTTGTACGACCCAAGTGTGCGTGTTGTGTTGGGACTGCGTATCGTACGTCCGTGCAAGTCGAGCGCTAGCTCTACTGGCTGAGGGTCTGCCGATGCTGGTTCGCTTGGGCTTTAGAGAGCTGGGCATTTAGGCGTTGATACAAGAGAACACAAGAAGAGCATCCGGCTGCTAGCTTCGGTCATGCATCGATAGAAAAAGGAAAAAAAACAAGAAGAGAGAATACTAGTACAAGAAAATATATAGAAAAAGAATGACATGCTGGGGCAGCCATGCATGGGGCATGCACACACGTGCATGTGCACATCCATAGGAGCAAGTCGAAAAAAATGAAAAGTTTTGAAAGAATCAAATTAAAAAGAAGTTAGGCAAATCAAAACAAGATTAAAAAAAAATTCGACCGTAAAAATCAGGATGTTACAAGCCACTTCGATGAGTGAGGACTTTTAATGGCTTCTTCAAATGTGGTGGGATCACCCTCCATTTGAACTTCTTCACTGACATAGATCTCAAAATCATTAGGAATAGCTGGATTTCTAGTTCATTGATACCTTCTAAGGGTCTCACCTTCTGGCACATTCTCGGTGTGGGGCTGTTGCGGCTCCCCCTCATCTGTGGTAACGGGGTCTTCATTTTCATTCATTGTTACCATAGGAGAACCAACAGCAGGTGTCACATCGACATTGTCATGTGTCGGTGCAGCAGCAGGTATCGAGAAAAATGGTTCCTGAATCATCGGAGTGGGTGCATGCACCCGCTTCTCCTCAAGGTTGATTTCTCGGGATACCATGCTCCCCCTGATCATCTGATCCTCCAGAAACACAGCGTGTCTCGTTTCTACAAACTTAGTAATTCTATTTGGACAATAGAAATGATAACCTTTTGACTTGTCTGGATAGCCAATGAAATGGCAACTTACTGTCTTGGGATCTAACTTCCCAAGGCTTGGGTTGAAGAGCTTTGCCTCAGCTGGGCAACCCCTCACTCGCAAATTATTGAGTGAAGGTTCGCGACTAGTCCATAACTCATATGGTGTTTTAGACACCGATTTACTTGGAACTCGATCAAGTATGTGAATGGCGGTTTTTAACGCCTCCATCCACAAACCAATCAGTAAGGTGGAGTAACTTAACATACTTCTCACCATATCCATCAAGGTACGGTTTCTTCTTTTAGCTACTCCATTCTGCTGAGGCTCGCCCGTTGTTGAATACTGGGCGACTATACCATGTTCCTGTAGAAACCTCGCAAAGGGTCCCGGAACTTGGCCATATGGGGTATGCCGGCCGTAGTATTCGCCTCCACGGTCGGACCTTACTACTTTAATCTTTAAGCTATGCTGATTTTCCACTTCAGCCTTAAATATCTTGAATTTATCCAGTGCTTCTGAACATTCTTTAATAGGATAAATGTAACCATAACGCGAATAGTCATCCGTGAATGTTATGAAAGAGTCATAGCCATCCACGGATGTCACAGGAAACGGACCGCATATATCCGTATGAATTATTTCTAATACTCCTGTGCTTCTTTTAGCGCCTTTCTTAATGTTCTTTACAAACTTTCCTTTGATGCAATCGATGCATTGCTCTAAATTTGAAAATTCTAGAGGTGGAAGAATTTATTCTTTTACTAAGTGTTCCATTCTCCCCCTCTAAATATGGCCTAAACGACAGTGCCATAATTTCGATGAGACTTCATCAATTCTTTTCCTCTTACTCTTTACATTCAGGGATGAGGAGGCATTCTCATTCTGAGCGCTTATTGCATTCACATTCTCACAGAGTGATAATAAATAAAGCTTGTCTTGTCTGAAGGCAAGACCAACAATCTGATTATTCAACTTGATTTTACATTGACCATCGCCAAAATGGCAAGAAAAACCACAATCGTCTAAGCGCGACACACTTATCAAGTTTCGATGCAAAGAGGGTACATAAAGCACATCTACTAATAAAAGTACAAAACCATTCGACAACTCTAAAGGAAGATCTCCAATGGCTTCGACTTCAGCTTGAACGCCGTTTGCTACTTTAATTCTTCTTTCTCCTCTTTGCAGGGTCCTTCTCATACGGAATCCCTGTAATGAATTGGCAACATGAACATTCGCACATGAGTCAGTCCACCAAGTAGATTTTGCATAACTTAAAAATAAGTATTCATCAACCAAAGTAATTAAATCCTCACCATTCTTGCAGATACTTAGAAAGCCACAGTCACTCATGTAGTGGCCCTTCCTTTGCACCACTTGTAGGTGTCCTTTCCACTTCCATGCACCGGTGTTCAGGAGCCTTCCATGTGGCTGGAAGAAGAGGATGCCCCGAGGTTTCCTTGGGGCTTGGAACCCGAAAGTTCCTCTTCTTGGTTGGGCTCAGTAGTTCACGGAATCACCGGACTGCCCCTTCAGCCTCTCTTCTTCCTGGACGCGCATAGCCATCATCTTCTCGATGCCCCACTTTTCTGGCTGTGCATTGTAGTTCACAGCAAAAGCTTCAAACTGGTTTGGCAGTGAGGCAAAGATAAGATGAATGATGAACTCATCTGAAAGCTCCATGCCATAGGCTTAAGCTTGGAAGACATGTTGCTCATTCGCAAGATGTGGTCCCTAACACCACCACCAGTGTATCTTGTGGTAACAAGTTTCTTGACGAGTGAGCTTGCGTAGGCCTTGGAGGACCCAAGAACCGACTCTACCTTTTTCAGGTACTCACTGGCTGTGGTGCACTCTGGGATTGCTCCCCTTATAGCTTCCATGATGGAGCTCTTAATCACCATTAGGCACTTCCTATTGGAAGAGTCCCACTTTGCACGCTCAAGGTCGTACTTCATTCTTATCGGAGCATGGTCACTGACCCTTTTCTTAAAGTCCTATTCACTTTCTTTTTCGCCCCTGACGGGGTCGACATGTTCTTTAGGACAGGCTTCAATCAGTGCCAAGTCGAGGTCAAGTAGAGCAAGCCCCATCTCTACCTTCTCTCGCCATGAGCCATAGTTCCCTCCGTTGAGGGGCTCAATGGCCGAGATAAAGCTCATAGGATTGCCTGAAAGCAAAATATCATTAAAACAAGTTAATTCAACGTTGGTCAAATTAAAACTTGAAACTTCTCCATATTAACACTACATCACCGTTGGGCAAAAATATAACTAATATGGATAAAACTTACTACGCATAGTGAAAATTTTACTAACAACGTTGGTCATCCAATAAAATAATCACTATTAAAAAATTAGATCTCTCTTTATTGCATTTAAGCAATTGATTCTTGCAGCGGAATAACTTGAATAAAGATTAATGAACTTTACTTCTTTACATAGTTTTTACTGTTACTTTACTATTTTTCTACACAAAATTTCGTTGGAAAAATTGCTATAGAAAAAAGGTTGAAAAAACCATTAAAACAGTAAAAAAATAGCTTCTGAAAAGAAAAAACAGAAGAAAACCTGTGCTTAAAAAATGCCCTTTGGGACATCTCTGTGAGCGGAAAGCAGCGGCCCACGGCCTGCCGCGCCGCTCGCTTATCTACCGTGCACGCTAGCAGTAGCAGCTGCGCTATGCGCCGGCGGCCTAGCAGTGGCCCACGGCCCAAAACTGCGTCCAGCGCCCAGGTTGATCTGGAGCATCCATCGCTCCAGACTTAGATCGGACGGCGCAGCGCGCGCGTCGGAGGATCAAAAAGGGGTGCCCCCGACCCCCAGGGAAAACCCTAGGGCACTTTCCCCTCACCTCCCCCGCAAGTCCCTGCTCTCTGGCGGCGACTCTGTCTCTGTGAGCATGGCAAGTCGGCCACGCCGCCCGGCAAGGCGCCCGGCGGCGAGCCCCTCCCTCTCCAGATGCGACCCCTCCTCTTCTTTCTCTCTGGCCTTCTAGCCATCCCCATCCCGCAAGGCAGCGGTGCCGAGGAGGAGACGACGTCGAGCGGCGGCGCCCCTTAGCCCCCTTTGCCGGTTGTGCGTCTACCCGAGGGTGGGCGCCGTCAACAGTCGATGGTGGCGCTTCGGTGATGGCGGCGAGGGTTTTCTTCTTTGGTTTCGAGGAGCAGGGCCTCACTTTGGGATTTCGTTTCTTTGTTTGATCTGGGCCAAGCTTGGGGAAAGAGATCTGGGGATTTCTTTGATTCTTTCTTCCCGAAAATATTTTCAGTTGGTTCTTAGGGGTTAGGGTTTCAATCTGATGGGATGTTCTTCTTCCCGACCTCGGCTTGCCGATGCGTCGGGATCGAGAGGAACGGCGCGGCCTCGCGGCGGCGCTTCTAGAAACCCTAGCCTCTAATTTTTCTTTGAAAAACTACACGAGTAGATCTACAGAGCAGTGGCTCTGATACCATTGTTGGTTTTATTGTGCTCAAGATCTAGTCGGTAGTGTCTTTCTACAAGATTCGATCTTGCTTACAGAGCGAGAGAGGGAGAGATAGATGCATACCATCGGCCTTAGGCGTCGAGGATGAGCTCGCCATGGGGCTTATCGGAGTGGTGGTGGCGGCGGAGTTGGGGTAAGCCTCAAAAGTAGTTTTGATACTGTGTTCTATGGAAATTTATCACCAAATATTGGTGTTGTCTGCAATTTTCTCGTATGACTAGGTAACTATATTTAAAACTTTTATGGTATTGATTGACTGGTTAGCACCTTTCTCATTAATTTGTTTCCTTCTAAAATGCTAGATTTTGAGACACCCACAGAAAAAATATTTGAGATGCTGATGTAGGTGGCATCTGAAGCTTCTTTTGGAAATGTCTTCATGGTTAAAGGACCATTTTGGGATTGTGTGTCTGTGTACACTACGTAAGATATATCATTATCTATTTTCTCTCTCAAAAGCACATGTAGCCTCGCTGTTGATGTGCATATGTCACGTACCACTTAAAGAACACCGCCAGTCAAATTCTAGAATAAATTCAAATGATGCAAACACTCGTGCCAAGTCTAGAATTTGAACATAGATGGGATTGTTCCACCACATCGGAACCTAACCACTAGAGCACAACTCAGTTTGCATATTCATAATCGTAATGTTCTCCCTCAACTGTTTTTTTATTGGAAACCTTAACATGTAACGATTCATTGAGTCAGTGGCGGATCCAGGATTGGACCAAGCCTCGGGCCAAAAACTAAGCGCCAAAAAAAGGACCAAAGAAACTCCTGTAATAGCACAAAAACATACGATTGCAAAGATGAACATATATTTTCAAATCCATTGCTGACGGTCCAAGAACATACATGGAGAGATTGACTAAAAAATAGAAATAGTAGTACGTGATACAAAAGATAATCCGAGCCTCCCATGAACTCATCAACGGTAAGAAGAGTATTGGCAGTGGAAACACAATATATAAAGTTTGTCACTTGCTTCAGTTGAGATTGAAAGTCCAATTTGGGGATTTGATTCAGTTTGGGTAGCTTTTTCGTTTTAAGGGTTCTTTGGTTTGAGGAGTTCTTTAGTTAGATGATTTGCATTTGTCAGGTTCGGCTTTAAGATCGATGGAGAAAATCTCTTCTCCTCCAAAAACATTACATCGATTTCAACAATTGTTAACCAATACATACAAATAAATCCAATTGAGAAATTACCTAGCAAGGGGATCAGCAGAGCGGTTCTTTGGTTCAGCACGTCAGCAACAGGCAGAAAAAATAAGGTTGGCGCATAGGAGGCAGAGCCGCACGCCCGCAGGACGCAGCAATTGGGCAGCTCCCGCCGATGTTCTCGTTGCAGAGGACTGGAGGAGGGCAGACACTGCTCGGGAACGCAAGGGGGCGGCGGCTAAGAGACGGGCGGGCGGCGCCGCATGGAGGACTTGCTGCTGGACAGGTTGGGAGGGACGGGGTACGTGGAGGTGGGAAGGCCGGGGACGCAGGTGCGGCCTGCTCAACAGCTGTCGGCGACTCGGCGTGGCGGCGCGCTCCTCCTGTCCTGGCTCAGCGAGCGAGACGAGGACGAACCGCAAGGGCTTCTTCGTGGACTCGCGGTCGAGCTAGGAAGGAACGAAGGAAGTCCTCGAGCGAGTTGGGCTAACCTGGGCTGCTCCCGACTCCAGATTTTTTTCTATAGATGGTAGGCCAAAAAATTTGTTGCGCCCCCGGGCCATGGCCCTGGTTGCCCTGGGCCTAAATCCGCCCCTGCATTGAGTCAACAGGGTGAGGTTGTGGTGCTTGGCATCCATTTTGCAATCGAGATTGATGGAAAAATATGATTCCCTATTTGACACCGAACAAGTTTTTCTTCCCTATTTGACACCTGGACTAAAGTTTTTGCCTTATATGACACTCTAGTTCATTTTGAGGACTAACAGTGTTAAACAGGGACATGAAAAAACACTTTTAACCCTGCTGCATCATTTGGCAAAATCTCTTGATCTATGTTCTTCTATGAATAATTCTTGGATCCAATATATTTTAGCTTCCTACATGTATTTTAAATCCTTCTTATCCATCCAAGTATCTTTGCTGCTCCAAAAATATCCTTTTTATATTTGGCATTTTGCGCTCACTTTTCCTTACAAAATTTTTGTCAAAAACATTGCATTGGTGCATCCATGATGGTTTAGATGACCACGACGCCAGCTTCAGACATGCATGCTGGAACACGGAGTACCGGTACGGGCTAAATCTGGCCATGGTGTAGTCGCTGTAGGTGACCAGCGTGCTCTCGTGTGCTTTTCATTCGGGCCGTGCTCTTTATCAGGACAAGGACAAGAGGTACATGTTCGGGATTTTTCCTTTACTTTTCAAGAGCTTGTTGACGGAAGGGTAGTTTTGTCCAGGATAGAAAACATTAACGGCAGACTGTAACGGGATGGATGGTAGTGTCATATAAGGCAAGAAGTTTGGACAAAGTGCCATATAGGGAAGAAATATTTTTCTAGTGTCAAATAGGAAACTATATTTTAAAATAGTATCAAATAAGGAATTTTCTCAAGGTCTAATGGGTGACACTATTGAAGATGCTCTAACTCAGGGGCGGAGGCAAGAATACAACTTAAGGGGGGGGGGGGCAACCATGATAATCAGCCATTAGGGGGGCAACCATGGTAATTATCCCTTAAAAATGTTTTTTAACCAAGCTTAGATATAAAAATTGGCTTGTTGCAGCATGCATGGGGGGGCCAAGGCCCCTGCTCGTTCCCCCTAGCTTCGCCACTGTCTAACTCTCAACAAAGTTTTGTTGGATCAAGTTGGTTCCAGCCAGCAAGCAGCACCTACGTAGGCTAATACCATCGCAATCCATCGCCTTGCCCTTCTCCTTTTCTTTCGAGGCGGAGTAAGGAGGGATGCACGCACCGTTCTTCCATGGATCCATCACTAAGAGGAAGCTAGCAACACGATTCCGATAGCTTCCTTTCCCCTCTTTCCAAAAGCGAACCTCGGATCTTCCAGATGATGCATGGGTGTATATTACCGTAGTTTTTTTGCCAAATCTGAATCTTTTAAAAAACTTCAACCGAATCTGACCCCTCTCCAAAACTAATTCGAAATCTGACACCTTGGGGCGCGTCGAACTGTATAACTTCGGCTCCATTTAAAATGGCGCCGATCCCAGGGGCCAGATTCCGAATTAGTTTCAAGATGGGATTAGATTCGGCTGAATTTTTTAGATTTGGACGGATTTAGCAAAAAATACGATATTACCTCTATTTAAAAATATTGTAAGTTTTGGTAGGCTATTTAACCTCATGAAAGCATGTATTTTTAAAGCGGAGGTAGTAGGTATTTTAGCGTACAAAGATGAATGATCCCCGCCTAAGGGAACCAGACCGAGTGGCAGGAGGAGGGGTTTCTGCAGACTGCAGTTGGTTGCACTGAGAGCAATCGCAGCGTATGAAAATAGTGGTGGCTAAGGGAATCTTTTCGTTTCTTAGATCGAGTCGAACCGGTGGATTACCTGAGTCTAGCGTACAAATATTTAGGCATGTGTCTAGTACTAGTTGTCTAAGAAAACAAAAGCCAAAAAAGACCCACAGTCAGCCTCATAAGCATCATAGTACACTAACAGAAATGCCAGGAATGTGAGGACTTGTGGATCCGATTAAGGTGGTTAAACCAGTGCAGCCATTTTTGCTCCGCTAGCCTAGTGTTGCGTTGGCAAGCACTTTTTGTTAAACACCGTCTAAACGGTGTACATGCTCTGAGAGACAGCCCAAACCCAGTCTGGAGTAATGTCGCGTTTCCATCCATCACTCCTTGCCCATTGCCATACATGTAGCTCCAACCAAACCCCCCCAATTTGACCGCTCTGCAACGTCTCAACTCCCAAGCCTGCCTGCAGGCTGCAGCGAGTGCACAATCGCAAAACGCAGCAGGATTCAAATTATTGAAGGCCACCACTTTCCAGCGTCTAGTCTGCCACCACCGTCGCGCCGATGCTGACGCGGTCACTGGATACGTCCTTCGCATGTCAGCCTCTCTATACGGCACAGAGGCTGTCTATCAGCTGTAGGTCCCTTCGCTGGCAGGTCCCCACGGATCTATGCACGACGGCTATAGCTTCTCTGTCGTTTAATGGCGTCTAGTGAGATTCAGCCCTGTGATCAAAGGAAGAGGGGAAAACAGAGAGATCGAAACGGGTGTCTTCCTCGTGCAGCAAGGCTACGGGCCAAGTGTGGGTCCGGGGTATGAAGTGGCCGGTCACCTACTTACCTTGCACTGTACTACTACTTTTTTTTTTTTTTGAACGGATGAGGCCCGAAGGCCCTGGAAGCATATATTATAAAAAGCGGCAGTACAAGATTACATTGAGGCTCTTATCAAACCAGGAAATAAAAAAGTAAGCCTCAACTTTTGCAAAAAGGACCCTAGAACAAAGAAATAAAAAGCAATCAGTCCGGTCGCCTCATGTGACCAAAGATCCGACGAGATCGGGCACCGGGCCACCGGGAACTTGCCACTTGGGCGTCGCCGTGATGGATCCCATCTTTCGGACAATGAAAATCCTTCACGGTGAAGGAAGAAGATGCACTGAGCCTTCACGCCTGCTGTGAGCGGCTCCATCGCCAAGGATAGCGGCAAAGTTGCCGCCTTGGGAGCTCAAGAACTGCTTCCGGCACCGCAATGACGCCAACGTCCGCCGGAGAGGAAACCGACCCACCATCCTCTTCTTCCTTCACATGCGCCACCACGGCCAGGAAAGGCCATCGAGGGTCACCCACCAACTTCCTCGGAATGAGCTCATCCTCCATCCGAGCCGCGTAGGGCAACCCACGCCACTCCTTCCTCCTCGCCTCCACGGCCGGCCGAGAAGCAAGCCCGCATCAAGAGCTCCGCATCGGTCCTCCCTCGCCACCACACGGACAGAGCACCAACGCCTCGAGAGCCACCCCACACCGGCGGACCACGACCACTACCTTATTAACGGAGCGTGTTCTCCTCCTTGCCGCGAGCTCCAACGAGCGGCGGCAAAAGGCAGAGGAACCCTAGAGCTTGGGTGAGGTCGACGCCAAGCTTCTGCTCCAAACCGCCCAAGGTGGCAAGACCCTAATCTACTCCTATCAACTACGCCGGCACCTCCCCTCCGCCATCTCCGGCCGGCAGCGCCGCCAGAGAGGGCTCGGGTTCGGCCCGGAAGGGAGAAGAAAGCTCTCGAGCTTTTCAGGGACTGTAGCAGAGGGGAAAGGGAAAGGGGGAACTTGTGCCGGTAGGGTGGACTTGTACTACTACTAGTACTAGTATATTTTTTAACCATGTACTGTATGTAAGTATATCCTACACATTCTACCGATTGGTTTGCAATCATCGGAGCTGAAACATCACGGCGAGGACAGGACGGGAGAGGAGAAAAGCTGCGGGACGGGAGAGGTGCACTGACAGAATGCCGCATGCTTGCCTGGGCGCCTTTCTCCTGCAAGCAAACTGTGGGGAGTAGTACTCCTAGTAGTACAGTAGTACATTTCTTCCCAGCAGAAAAGGTGCAACAGTGTGACCGACCGACCCCTCTATCTATGATCCGTAGCATCTCTCAAAAATAGGCACAAAAATGCGGGCAACACAAAAACCACAATCTTTATTCCAAAACCTGTGTACATACGAGCTAGCTACAGATCGCCTCGAATCAATGGCATCACGTATCAGCACCGGCGAACAGTTGGGCGCTGCTGCATGCCTCAGGAGGTACCTGAAATTGAACTCATACGGCAGCACCTGGATGCGCCGCGCGTCGATGGTACGGCGCCGGCCTTCATCCACGGTCTTCATCACGCTCTGCCGCAGCTCGCTGGCAGCTGCAGGCAGACCCAGTCCATAAGCGAGTCCACCTCCTTGCCCAAAGTCCAGGAGGTACCAGTGCAGGAACTGCAGGTAGTCCCTCCTCCACCCGGCCTGCCGTACGTGCACACCCTCACCTAATTCACAGAGAAAATAAGATACTGTAACAGATCACCATCACCGTCGGTACAACAACAGTAGATCAAGATGTACGTGCACAATCACACCGGCCAAAAACCATTGCGTGTTACGGCAGGATTCACGAACAGATCTATCTTACGGCGGGGGAGGACCAGCTTCCGCAGGAGAGCGCGAAGGTAACCAGCGGCTCCGGCCACTCCAGCTATATATATGTGAATTTCGAGATAGTCGTAGCTTGTACCCTACATCATCCTCTTGACACATGCATTGGAGGTGTCATGTCTTGAAGGTGTCGTGCCTAAAGATTCCAGACATAGACGGATCATGTTTGACTAACACGAAGAAGCTGAAGACTCGACGATTCTCCGAATTACACAATGAAGACGGAGAATAATTACAGTGTCTTTTGGGAGGACTTCAAGATTTTGCTTGACGAATTGCCAACATCATTTAGACGGAGCATTCAAGATTAAAAGGCAAGACGGCGCAAGATCTTAAAGTTCTACGGGGGCTACTGTTGCGGATATGCTTTTAATGGGTGTCACCATAGCATGTCGCTATTTCGGGTAACCCGCGTAGTCCATAGTTGATAGCAGGGCCTATGGCCTACTAGGCGGACCAATTAAATGAATCCAGAAGGATGGCTCATGTCGGATAAAGGAAGGCTATGGTACCAACATAGAAGAACCTAGAACCTTGGAGTACAAGAAACCAGGACTAGTTAGTATTAGGGCCTGTTTGGTTGCACTTTTGGCTGTGGCTTTTCAGGCTTATAAGCAAAAGCCCAACCAAACACATATTTCACCCAACGTGCTTTTGACTAAAAGCCACCGCAAATCACCTTCCTCGCAAAGCACGCTCTGAGATGCTTTTTCTGCGTTCACCGCGGCTGCGTTCCCCAAATCCTATCACAGGTGCACCGCCCTCGCGGTGGAGGAGGCGGCGACTCCCGGCCAAACATCCCATCCTGTCTCTTTCCACCGGCCGGCGTTCGCATCTTTCCGCCGGCCAGATATTCCTACCGGCCGCCATCCCTAACCCATTCCGTCCCGGCTCGAGACGGAAACGGCGCCGAAGGAACTGCCCCGACGGCTGCCCCATCCTCTCCCTTCCCCACCTCCCTACCGGGTTCCTCCGCCTCTCTCCATCCACAGCAGTCAAGGCGAGCTCCATCCATAGCTCCATCCACGGTGGCCGAGGCGGGCGGCAGGTGAGGCTGGAGCACAAGGACCGTTGCCAAATAGCTTTGTGGCTTTCTCACAACGTACAGCCAACAGCTGCTTTGCCACCGCCCACACCGCACAGCTGCTTTCAGATAAGCTAAAGTGCAACCAAACAGGCCCTTAGTGTAGGACTCTCTAGCTTGTCTGGTATGGACTCTTTCCTGTAAACCCTAGGATCTGGTGCCTTTATAAGCCGGAACTATGGGCACAAGTTCATAGAACACCACAACCTTTCACGGCGAAATGATCCCTGTAACTCGGCGTATTGTCGTTATAGTGATTTATAGAAGAAGTAGGATTCCGCCACCATCGTGGGATCTGAACATGGGTAAGCTGTATTACCTCGTACCCGTGAACTCGTCGCCTTCCTCCAACTCTCTAAACACGCTCTGTGAGGACCCCCTCCATAGCGTACTTGTCGGCAATATCATGACATGAACGGCATTGCGACATCCTCGCCCTCACACGACGTTTGATCGCTGCGCGGGCCCATGGGGAAAGGCGAGCACGCGACCATCAAATGTGACTGCTCGGTTCATATTTTAGGGTTAGGGTTCTTGGGATCGATTGGGGATTTTTCTTTTAAATTGGAAATTGGTGCCCCTTCTACTAATTTCTCAAACAAAACCAATCAGAACATCAAAATTAATTAACAGACATCAACTGAAACATAAATTTTTTTCTATTAAACATTAACATGACATGTTTTGGGGAGCAATTAGAGTTAACTCGAGGCTAAACTTGATCATTGTGACCATGTGAGATCAACTTGGGGTAATCAAAACAAAATTCATTAGTACTGATAAGAAGCCAATCGGAATAAAACTTGATCATTAACATACTAATAAAATTATGCTGAGGCTTTATATCATCTCATAATCAAAATTTAGGACTCTATGATGATCAGATTGGCTCTGATACCATTGTTAGAACTTAAGCATCATTAGTGAAGGACATTAATTTTAACGGATCATCCATTAGAGCACCCAATTAAACTGTTAAGCCGAAGATTAGGAAATTCATTTATGGATAGATTGAAGTTGACTTGATTTCCTGCTTGTTCTAGGCTCGTGATCTCCTTGGCTCTGGTCTTCTCGCTGCTTGAGCACACCCACAAAGGTTTTAGGGGTTTAGAGGGGATGGACCAAAACGTATATAAATGTTGCCACACCGTCGGTGTCCAGGTTTCCACCCTTTATATGTCTGTTGGCAACGGGGGACCATACCATGTGTTATTTAGGATGCCCCCGATCAGGGCAATTCTGTTACGATAAGGGATGGTCTGAATGTTAGTTCACAGACCTATTCTCCTTAACGTTCCAATCTCTTTTGACTCTGTCTTTTGTCTCTTAAACCAGATAATCAACAAAGATATATGTCTATGTTGGTCATCTGACCTAGTGTTTATTTGATTATCTATGATCCGAACTATATGGACATATTTAAAATGTATATAATATTTACTCTTACGGCTTCACAATATAAGATGTTTTGATGGTATAAATTCATATTTATAAACAAAGGGAGTATTGCTTTGTACTAAAATTTTACACTTTTAGAAGTTACTATTTCTGCATGATATAGTACTAACAATTATGATTATACTTTTTTAGCATGATTAATCACATAAACATTTGTCTAACATTCGTGGTGTAGTGTTCTCTATTACACGGTTGTAATATATATCCTAAAATAAAAGTTCAATGTGCTAAACTTAACTATACTTATTAACAAAATTTCCTTTCTGATATAAATTTTAACAACTGCAAGAACTATATATTTACAGTCTACCAAAATCCTATTAGCACTTTCTAGTATATGAGTAGGTAACTATATTTAAATTTCTACGGTATAGATTGAATGGTTGGCACCTTTCTCATTAATATGCTTCCATGCTATTAAATTTTTGGAATGAAGTTTTTCTTACTATCACCTTTCTCATTATTTTTCTTCCTTCTAAGGTGCTAAAATTTGAGATACCCACTGAAAAACTACTTGAGATGTTGATATAGGTAGCATCTTAAGCTTCCCGAGGAACTTCCTTCATGGTTAAATGGCCATTTCATGATTGTATTCATGTGTGCATTAAGTAAAATAGTTAGTCCCTTAATTTATGTTGTCATCAATCATCCCAAAATCCACTAGAGGGCATTAGATGCACTTTCTCTTTCACATGTAAATATATTGTAGACGAAAATTCAGGTGTACATGAAAGACAACCACACAATTTGACGTTCAATTGAATTAAATATTGATATATCATCATCTGGAGAAAAATCATGCGTGATTTCAGATTTTGATGCAAGATTTTGTCAGAAATTTCATTTGAAAAAAATTAAATAGGTTTGGGGATATTCAAAATCATTTTCCTTAAAGAGATATTCGAAATCTTAATGTGCTCCCAATATTTTTTTGTAGAATCCTTCACATGTAATGCTCGTTGAGTCGGGATGGAGAGGTTGTAGTGCCTGGCATTAATTTTTTTATGGGTTTCATTGATCAATCAAGATTGATGAAAAATTGCATGCATACCACACTACTATATGAAATCTGAAACCATCAAATACCATAACATATTATGCATGCATATTTGTCCACACTACTACATGTCATATAGCGTAGTTAAACACGAACGCGGCGGCACAACTAAAATTTAAATTCTAAATGTAAGTATTCATTAATTTAAAAATACAAAGTATGAATAATTAAAGTACAACTCACCGATGATGTAAGGTCCTCTCTATAGACGATGTTTGTTGTGTATGTTGAAGGCGTACACTTGGAGATTCTTCTTTTAGTTGTTAGTAGGCGCGAGATAAAACAATATTGACGTCGTTTCTGGTGGTAGATTTAGATAGTTCCCAAAATCAGCTCGGGCAAGTGAAACAAACGTTAGCAACAGCCCATGTGCCTTGTTGACCGGCATGCCATGCTTTTGTTGTGGTGCCCCCTATCCTTTGTCCATGTAGTTTCATGTCCAGCCTATTAGAAGGGCTATTGGGGATACCGGTGAAGATGCTCTAACTCTCAACAGATTTTGTTGGATCAAGTTGGTTCCAATCAGCACTTACATAAGCTAATATCGTAGCACCTACAAAGCCATACCATCGTGATCAATCGCCTTTTTCTACTAATAAAAAGTCAGGAACACGATTCTCGTAGCTTCCTTTCCCCTCTTTTCAAAAGCCTATGTTGGGTCTTCTGGATGATGCATGGATGAATGATATTATCTCCGTATTGCAGAAGTGGTGCTCGGAGTTTTACACAGCAAATTGGGCCAGCTTCTTAGATTTGGCTCCGTGGAGTATGGTGTTCGCGCTGCTCCGCCTTGGATTTTCGGGAAGCTTGCTGGAGGACATCCGAACAAGCTCACAGTGGTAGGAGGAGCAGTTCTGCAGTTGATTGCACTAAGATATGAAGCTGAATCATGCCATAAACCCAGGCTAACGTCGCGTGTCCATCCATCACTCGTTGCCCATTGTCAAACGTGTAGCTCCAAAAGTCCCAATTTGACCGCTCCAGAACTGCTAGCCTGCAACTTGCCAACTCCCAAGGTTGCTTGTCAGCGAGTGCACAATCGCAGACGCAGCAAGATTCAGTTATGAAATGAAGGCGGTCGATGATGCGGCACAGAGGCTGTCTAGTCTATGGCCCTGTTTGTTTGGGCTTATGCTTCTACTTCTGGGGCTTTTTGGGTCCAAAACCAGTAGACCAAAACAAATACCTAATATTTCGAAAGCGCTTGCGAAAAGCAGAGGGGCAAAATATACTGGGCGAGCCTCCGCGCACGATAGCTAGGCTGGGGGTGCTTTTTTGCTGCTTCCCGAGCTTCTGAAAACGATCAGACGAAATTACCCCTTCGAGTTGGGGAAAATAACGCGAACTGCCACCGCGCGAGCACTCCCTCGCTCTCCTCGCGTTGACGCGAGGCAATCCTTTCCCCACTGCGCGAGCAGTCCCTCTCCATGGCCTCCTGCTAGGGTTCCTCGCCGCCGCCCTCCCCCCCACGGTTATCTTCCTCCGCCGCCGCCCTTCCCCCACGGTTACCTTCCCCCGATCTCCTCTCCCGTTCTCTTGTACCCCCGCCGCCCTCCCGCTCTCCTGTACTCGTCCGCCGCCTCTGCCTCGCCATAGTACGGCCGCCTCCAGCAACTGCCGCCGCCTCGCCATACATCGGCCGTCCTATTCCTGTTGCTCTCCTCCCCCGATAGCTCCTCCAACCCGTAGGTCTCCACCGCCCATCGACTTTACTGTTGGTAGCAGTCAAGGTTAGCCCCCTTCCCTGTTAATTTGTTCTATTGTATGATTAGTATGTACATAAATTTGTTAGCTCCCCTCCAACATCAAGTACTGCTTGCATCTGATTTAAGTGTACATTTGATGTATGATTAATATGTACGTAGATTGCAAGTATATATGTCAAATCTATTTACTACCTACATTTTTAATGTGAAATCTGCAAAGATGTATGTGTTAAATAGTGCCTATATATTATTCATATCATCTATGGTGTTAAATAATCTGTCTTATGTATTTAGATGGATCAAGATAAAACATTTAAGGCGAATTGGGATGCTCTGTCTACTATAATTTTTTGCGAAATCTGTGCCAAACAGAAATTGGCAGGAAATAGGCCTACTGCTTTCATTAGTGGGGAGGGGTACAAGAATCTAGGTATAGAATTTGGCCGTAGGATAGGGAGGAACTATACCCAGAAACAATTCAAAAACAAATGGTATTCAACCAAAGCATTGTATCAAGCATGGGTGTACTACACTACCAAAGCAACTGGACTTGGTTGGGATCCGGTGAAGAAAACTTTCACGGCAGATGAAACACAGTGGGCTGAATTGATCAAGGTATGGCATATGCCAATCTTTATGTCATATTTACATTTCGAAGTAGATGGATCAAATTGTGGTTACTAACTTGTTTGTTTTATGCAGGCTAACAAGCTTATTGCGGGTTTCCGGAAAGGTCCTCCGGACAACCTAGAGTTGATGGATGTCATGTATGAGGATGGCCATGTTGATGGGACATCGGCGGTCATGCCGGGAGTGCCAAGACAAGTGCCAAGAGAAGTGCCCGCTGATTTGGTGGAACTTTTAGATGATGATGTTGGCTCGGCCCCAACGCCCCCTAGTGTGAACAAAAAACGTGGGGCTGCTAGGATTGCATGTAGTCCGAGGAAGAAAAGAGGAATCCAATGCAACAAGAGTTCAAACGTTGGGTAGACCACTGCATTAATGAAGATCATGCAACACCATCTTCAACCCAAGTTGTTGAAGACATCGAAGCCATAATGAAAGAAGTTGTTGAATGTGGAGCAGTTGAGGGTAGTGTTGAGCATTACATAGCAACAAAAATATTTGGCAAACTTGAGAATTGTGCTTTCTTCTATACCATGAAAACTGCGGAGGGTCGTCTTCGTTGGTTGAAGATGCAATATGAGGATAGGAAGAGAAATTAGTGCTACTCTATGTGCATCTCTATGCTACCATCTCATAATATACTTTGAGATTGTATCCTTATGCTACCATGTTTTGTGAACTACTTTATTATGTATCCATAAGACTTGGAATCTCCTTTTATGTATGGAAAAGTGTTGTGAACTATTATGGAAGTGTTGTTTTGACCATATATGTTGCTGATTGGTGCTGTTTTTGACAATATATGTTGCTGATTGGTGCTGTTTTGACCATGTATGTTGCTGATTGGTGCTGTTTTGACCATATATGTTGCTGATTGGTGCTGTTTTTGACAATATATATTGCTGATTGGTGCTGTTTTGACCATGTATGTTGCTGATTGGTGCTGTTTTTGGCAATATATGTTGCTGATTGGTGCTGTTTTGACCATGTATGTTGCTAATTGGTGCTGTTTTTGACAATATATGTTGCTGATTGGTGCTGTTTTGACCATGTATGTTGCTGTTTGGTGCTGTTTTTGACCATATATGTTGCTGATTGGTGCTGTTTTGACCATGTATGTTGCTGATTGGTGCTGTTTTGACCATGTATGTTGTTGATTGGTGCTGTTTTTAACCATATATGTTGCTGATTGGTGCTGTTTTGACCATGTATGTTGCTGATTGGTGCTGTTTTTATGTATCTTTTGTAGATGAGCACAAGTCAGAGTACTAATGAAAGTGACAGTGATGATGCCATTGAGTCCGCACTTATGGAGGCAAGAAGGCGGCGTCGGCGACGGAATACACAGATAATGTATCATGTTCTGGAGCACTCCGAGAAGCATCTTAAAAAGAGAAAGCGGGAAGAACCAAGATGCATTGGACAACAATGGGTATTTGATAACTTGGGAAACTCAAAGGATTGTTATGATATGTTCAGAATGCATAGGCCATGTTTTGATTCTCTACATGACACTTTGGTTCAAAACTATGGTCTGGAGGGGTCATCCAACATGTGTTCCGAGGAGGCACTTGGAATGTTTTTGTGGACTCTTGGAGGTCCACAATATGTTACTCAAGTTAAAAACAGATTCAAGAGATCCAAGGAAACAATCAATAGAAAGTTTGCAGAGGTGCTATACAGCGTGAATCAGTTAGCTGGAGACATCATCAAGCCTATTGATCCACAATTCCCGATAGTGCATGAGAGGCTACGAGACTCTAGATTTACACCTCATTTTAATGGTGCAATTGGTGCAATTGATGGGACACACATACCTGTTATTGTGCCAGCAGCTGATATGGTTAACCATGTTGGTCGCCTTGGATATTCCACTCAGAATGTTATGGTTGTTTGTGATTTTGACTTGCAGTTCACCTCCATAGTTGCAGGATGGCCAGGTTCTGTGCATGACACACGGATATTGAAAGATACATTGCTTAAGTTTGAAGCGAATTTCCCTCACCCTCCTCCAGGTATATCTTAGGCATGTGCACTCTTCATTTTGTCATATCGGTGTCCTTACTAACTGTTTCTTTCAGGGAGATACTACCTAGTTGACTCGGGTTATCCCAATCGGGATGGGTATCTATCACCATATACAGGAACCAAGTATCATCTACCTGAGTTTAGGCTATCTCGAGGGCCTACTGGGAAACAAGAAATATTCAACCATGCCCACTCATCTTTGCGGAATGCTATTGAGAGAGCATTTGGGGTATTGAAGCAGAAATGGCGCATCTTGCATGGTATATCGAGTTACCCGTTGGAGAAGCAGACGGAGATTATCATTGCATGTCTAGCACTCCATAACTTCATTCGCGATAGTCAATTGTTTGATCTCCACTTCTATCGTTGCGATAATGATGAGAACTACATGCCTCCGGGGCATGTTACTTCTACAACACAAGGCAATGTAGGCAATGATTTGGGAGGGGACCATGTTAGCATGAACAACACTCGTTGATAACATTGCTAATGCTTTGTTTGCAGCAAGGGGAGGTGTCTAGATGTGAGAAAACTTGTATCTCTTTTGGGTTTTGATTCACTAGTCTTGAAACATATTTGGAAAGCCGAGCTCTTTTGGGGTCATATGAACATCTTGTAATATTATTTCTATGCGAATCTCGCATATTTATATTTATTTTACCGCAACAACATGTTATGTAAGGTATTTTAACGCAAAAAGAGAGTCAGAATTAGCTAGTTCGCTTCAAATCATCATTTATATAACTCCCTCAGCATTCAGGGGCATCCCAGACATTTCATCCTTAAAACAGCGATATGATAAAAAAGACTACCGCTAAACATCAGTCTGCGTCAAAGAATCAGCTGCTTTCTAACAGCTGCTTCTCAACAGCTGCAGCCCAAACAAACAGATCTATAAGCTGTAGGCTCCTTCGCTGGTCCCCACGGATCTAAGCGTCCGTCGTGCACGGCGGCTATAGCTTCCCTGTCGTTTAATGGCGTATAGTGAGATTCATCCGTGTGATCGGAGGAATGGGAAAACGGAGAGAAACGGTGACTTCCTCGTACAGCAAGACTACGCGCCAAGTGTGTGGTCCGGGGTGTGAAGTGGCCGGTCACCTACTCACGTTGCGCGCTTCTTTTTTTAACCGTGTTTGCACGTGTAGATATCCTACTTATTCTACCGCTGGTTCGCAATCATCTGAACTGAAACATTACAGCGAGGACAAGACTGGAGAGTAGAAAGGATGCAGGGTCAGGCTAGTCACACTGACAGAACACCGCATGCTTTGCCTGGGCGCCTTTCGCCTTTTGGCAACAAGAAATCTGACACTCGCCTGCAAGCAAACTGTGGAGTAGTACATTTCTTCCAGGAAGAAAAGGTACAACAGTGCGACCCATCATCTATGATCTCTAGTATCTCTCACAACTGGAGTAGAAAAAAAAAAGCTTTCTTGATTTTACTTTCTTTCGCGCCAATACAACAGGCAAAAAGAATCGGAGCAAGACAGAAACCACAATCTTTATTCCAAAACAAAACCTGTGTACAAGCTAGCTACATAACGCCTCGAATCCATGGCACGTATCAGCACGGCAACTTGATCAGATCAGCGCTGCTGCCTGTCCCACGAGGCCAGGAGGTACCTGAACCTGAACTCGTAGGGCAGCACCTGGATGCGCCGCGCGTCGACGGTACGGCGCCGTCCCTCGTCCACGGCCTTCATCGCGCTCTGCCGCAGTTCGCCGGGCAGCTGCAGGCACACCCAGTCCATGAGCGAGTCCACGTCCTTGGCAAAGTCGAGGAGGTACCAGTGCAGGAGCTTGGGGATCGCGAGCCTCTCCGGTGCCGACACGGCCACGGCCGCCTGCAGGTAGTCCCTCTTGGCGCCCTCCAGCTCCTCCTCCACCCGGCTCGCCGTGTACACCCTCACCTAATTCATTCATTCACAGACAAAATAAGACAACACATCAGTGTCACAGGCGTCTCCGTCAGTACAACGACGGCAGATCGAGCAGTACGTGCAACTCCAATCACACCACACCGGCCAAAAAACCGTTGCGTGTTACGGCAGGAACCAGGAGGAGATCTATCTTACGGCGGGGGAGGACCAGCTTCCGCAGGAGAGCGCGAAGGTGACCAGCGGCTCCGGCCACTCCAGTCCGAACGCGCCAGCTCGGGCCGTCGCGGCGTCGTCGCCGCCCTTCGTTCCTTCCAGATGATTCACCTGCTCACGGGTCACACGTTCAGCCATGGATCCATGCTATAGAAGATACCAGCGCTGTCTCTACGGTGGCTGGCGGCATCGATGGTGACAGTGTTGCCTTACGTGCTTGACGCTGTAGGGCAGCCTGAGGACGAAATGCTCGATCGACATGGCGCTGTGGGTGCGCCCACCCACCTCTATCGCCGCCTGAAAAACGGGAGATCGTTGGCTTCTGTCAGAGCAGGATACTACTGTCTTTAATATTACTGTAACTAGTTATTTATTACAGCAGGCACGATTAGTTCGAGTACGTTCTTTTGGCTTGGGGCATTCATCAGAAGGTAGGGCAGGGGTGATGGACGTGGTACCTTGGGCATCATTGCCACGAGCATATGGGGCGTGGTAGGTATCCCTTGCTCCAGGAATGCCTGGAGTACATGACAGGCAAGTGCATATTAAACACAGATCAACAAAGGACGCTTCATCTACTTCAGTAAATTAAGCATCTGGTTGATGAATAGGGAGAGACCTGGATCATTTACTTGACCAGCATATACTACTATTAACCATGAACGAGCAGTACACAAACATGCCAGCACAATGTTCAGGGCTGAATGTTAAACAATAGGCATCTTCGTTCAGAACTACCCAGGCTGTACTCTAACGTACTGCCGCACAGACAAAGTTATGAACTTCCCAAAAAGCTCCGGCATACATACAGTGGTTCTGGTACGAAAAGTGACACTGATAATTGAGCTAACTGCCACCAGAAAAAAGAAATGAAATTTCACGCCAGCCAGCGGCTAGATGCATATACTCATGTAAGATACCAGGATCACGATGAAAGATAGTTCAGGGAAAACAACTAGAGGGTGACAGCAATTATGATGAGTGCCAGCTGCTGCTTACATTCATCATGCAGGAGTTGTAGACGTTGATCCAGAAGGCCAGCTTATGCCGATGGGAGAGCCCCGCCAGGTCAACCGAGGCGAGCTTCCGGAGCAATGCCCTGCAGCCGCAGATTCGCCAGGTAGACGACGACAAGGAAACCGCTCGATCAAGCAATGTTGCCATGAAGTCAAACAGACACCCCCTACTCACCGGACAGCCAAATCTAAACTTGCAATAATTGATGTCCAGGCTAGCTGATGAGAACTCACTTCAATCTCCGGGCGAGGAGCGCGTTGCTGGCCAGCGCGTTCCGGTCGAACGACGCGGCGTCGATCACGTGGAGCCGCCTGTAGGGGCCGACGTCCCGGCTGCCCAGCTCCAGGATGCCGTAGGGGTCCTGAGGGTACGCGTCCTCTGACGACGAGCCTGACACCGAAGGGGACAGTGGCTGCTGCTCCTCGTCCGCTTGGCCGGCCGACGAGCCCATCTGGGAGAAGATGGTCAGCAGGCAGCTCAGCAGTTCCTCCGACAGTCTGTTGGGCGCGCTCGAGCCGTCTTGCTGGGACACCTTCCCTGAATTATCACTGCCGTCCTGCTGGGACACCTTCCCTGAATTATCACTGCCGTCTGCAATCCCTTTACGGTCAGGCACTGTGCTAATCGCCTGTATCGGAAAAAGCAGAGTACAGATTCAGTAAGTTCCTGGACAGTGGCGAATTCAGAAGCCGTAAGACTGCAGTTAATTCGGTGGTTTTACTACTACCTGAGCAGCCCTGCGCTTCTCAGGCGCCGCTGCCGGCACCCTGGATTTAGGAGTAACCTTCTGCGACGGCGACAGGCGGGAATTTCTGCACGACTGGTTCTCTTTTCCAGCCCCTGAGCCGGGGCCGTCGTCTTGGCTCGCTGAAGCGGGAATTGGCTTTCTTGGTGTTTGCTTGCCGTTCGGCGATGGACGAGCTGAACCCGTCTGTATCGTCGGAGAGAATTCAGAATTTGGAGGGGTCGGGCTCGACGGCATGAGCTGCGCCGGCACGCATCCCTCGCCGCCGCCACCACCGCCCGGGAGGTGCGTGTTCTTGGTGGTGGAGGAGAAGATGATGGCCTCCTGGTAGATGCCTTGCCGGAAATTGACCACCTGCTCCTCCAGCCGCACCACCTCCTCCTCCAGCACTGCCACCTCCGCCAGAAGAGCTAGCGTCTGATCACAGCAAAATTAAAAGAACAGTCAGTACACGGTTTCAGAATCAAATTGCTCAAAACAGAAAAAGAACAATGAGCTAGTATACTACTAGATTCTGAATTCTGGCAATGGGCACTAACATGGGACGGCAGATACGGCGGAAGGCGAGGCAGGGCGCCGAGCGGCCTGGTGAACGCCCTCTCCAGAGCTCGATGGACGTTCTCCTCGTGCCGCAGCTTCTTCTTGAGCTTGTCCACCTACCAGAATTCGGACATCAGTCACGACTGCAATGCGCAAGGCAACGAAATGGATCGCTGAACTCAAGAAATTTGAGAAAGGAATCCAAAATTACATCCTGCTGCAGCGCGAGCTTCCGCTCCCGCCTCGACTGGATTCTGTTCATGCTGCCTCTGGCCACCGCGCTGGCCTGCCCCTTCGCCTTAGGCACGGCCTTCCTCTGCTCCTTGTGCTGCTGCGTCATCTGAATTCAAACGACATGGAGAGAAAAGGATGGAAAGGAGCCTCATTCAATTAGCTGTCAAAGATACCAACAAAAGCAAAGCGACGGATTCCTGTTCCCCCGGCCGATTAAAGGTAAAGCAAAGCCAGCGGATTAAAGATAAAATCGGGACTCGATCGATCGAGAGGCGAGGTACCCAATTCGAGCTGCTCTCTAAAGCAACTGGTGCCGTGGAGACAGACGAACGAGCCCAAATCATGACTTGTAGCTTTGCTTGCACGAGCATCAAGCAACAGTGTTCGTCGTTGTACTCTTCCACATTAAAAAAGCGATAGGACAGAAACAATATCGACGGCGCAACGGATTAACAGCAACCAGGGGGATTGGTCACCAATGCCAAACAACCACGGAAATGAGCACATAAACTCGTGACCCGGAATTGGAACAACCTTGCCACAGACAGACAGGCTGAACGCCGGAGGAACTGAGAATCGGTCACGAAAACCGTGAAAAGAACCGCACATTGTCACCGTCACCTCCCGGGCGCTCAATTCAAGGAGAAAATGTGCGCAATTCAATCATCACAATGCAAGTGCCAGAAGCAGAGCAGGCAAAAGGAAAAACAGAGGGGTCGAGGAAGCCTACCCTGTCGCCCTTCAGGGCTGCCTTCGCGCCGTGCGCCGCCGCCGGCCTACGAGCCCGGCCATTCATCTCCGACGCCCGTACGGTCCTCCTCTGTATGAATACCACCCGATGCGCACTGGGCGGAACAGGGCAAGGGGCCGACGAGTTATAGGTATAGCCTCGTTGTGGCGGACATACAGGCCGCGAGAGAAGGCTCCAGCGCCATTAAAGGCACCGCGAGCTCTGCGGTGCTCTTGGGCGGCGGGCGCGCGGGATGGGCGCGGTCCAGCCACCGCTGATAGAGCTAGTAGTAGTACTGCAATCGCGAGCTCTGCCAAAGGATTGGATTGGGTGGCGTTTCCTATTGGGTTGGGGGGCGTGGGATTGGGCGGCGTTTGTGGGAATTGGGATTGCGGCGATGGCGATGCCTGTGGCGGTGGCGGTGGCGGTTGCCCTCGATCCCGGGAATTGGGTTTACTCCGTCGTTTGCAGTTTGCACAGCCCCCTTCTGGTGACTAGTGGGAGTTCTAGTTGCAATTTTGCGGTAGCATATAATTAGCTCTCTGTCCATTTGCAGACACCACCCTCACTAAATCTGTATTAACGGTGCGGCAGTGTTTTTACAACAGCTTACCTATGCTCAATCCTGATGGGTACCGCTCATATCCTTTGTGTAACATTTTACCCACCATCTTATTAATACAGTTCCCAGATCCCTCGGACCCTGTAACGTGCAAAAAAAAAAAAACTACTATGTAGAAAAACGATTTTGTAATGGCGTTAGGATATTTTCTATACTAGTGAGGACCTCACTATACTCGAGCTTAATTCTCATCTATTTAGTCTCGGTCACAACCATGTTCAACCGGAAAAGTTCAATTACAAATATCATAACACAAATCAACGGGTGATCACCATGCTCCGACTTTAATTCTCGTCGTGATGAGAATTAGCATCTTCAATTCTTCAGATGCAATGTTGCATCATAGATTTGGTTCGATTTTGGTCAATATCCTAGCCTACTTCGAAAAATCATGTCTTAACTATGTTAAAATTTAGGAAAAACACACAACACTTCCACCCCATCGTCCGTCACCTAGCCTCCAATAGGGTGGATATGGAGAAGAGGAGAAAGAGAAGGGGACGAACACGAAGAGACTGATCAATGGAGTGCACATATTTGTTTGTAGCAAAAACATAGGTAACCTGTTTTAGGCAAGATGTTAGAGAAGAGCACACATTCTGTCTAAAAATATTATCGCTTCTATACTCAAAACGTGTTTTAGATATGCAAATGTTAGTAAGTTGTTGGAGATGTTATGATGACTATGTCCGATTCAATTGATTTTAATGTTTTCCTCCTAAGAAATATCAGAGACACCAAATTGTAATGAAACTTTGAGCGCTATTACCCCCTGATATGAGTTATCACCCTTGATCACTTCAGGACGGCTTGCATCAAGGTGCATATTGCAATCTGGTTTGATTAGTAAAATCTATAGAAAAGGAATACACCATTTTTAGTATTAAAGGATACGAAAAATTCATTCGGCTAGTTGTTTGGTACAACTAAGTGTATATAAAATTTGAAACCTGAACATGATTTCTTTTATTATTGGTGGAAAATAATAAAATGATATAGCAACAATATAAGTTACATAATTTGCACTGAAATACAAATTTTGTTATTTGTGGCATAACTGAGTGATAATAAAGGTGTATGTTGAGTATTTTAGAGGAATAGGTTGAGGTATATGCATCAAGATCGAGATTTGTTCGCCCGAGTGATGGGATGATACACTAGGCCCACTCAGTGATATTATATCCATAAATATTGTGCAACATGTGACTAGGTCACGGGGATGGAACATCACATGAATGGGTAAAACTGAATTTGTTGCTAACAAGATTGAAGTAGGTATGTAATGACGATGATCATATCTTGGACAAGTCATGTATCTGAAAGTGTAAGATGGTTAACCTAGAGTGGGGTGAATAGGTTTCTACAAAATTCTTTATAATCTTTTGCGAGTTTTAGGCTTTGCAGAATATAAGTGAGCCTAAATGCAAACTAGGTGAGGCAGCCTAGATGATGAACAAGATACTTCAAGCTCGAAGGCTATCACAAGGTAAACACCACAAGTAAGAGATCGGTTAAGGAATAACTGAAGCACGCGGAGACGAAGATGTATTCCCGTGTTCACCACCTTTGGGAAGGGGCTACGTCACGTTGGAGAGGTGTGAGGTTCCACGAAGGATTCCTCACGCGCCACAAAGGCTCACCTTCTTCTCCGAGCCTATCCCACGAAGGAATAGCTCACTTACTCGTGGTAAACTTTAAGGTAGTCTCCAAACCCTCACAAACTTTCCACGGAGCAAATCACAAGTCGAATGCCTCCGGGCGACCCTAGCCGCCTAGGGTTTCCCACAAACCCAAGAGTAACAAGCTAACTCGATGAACTCAAGGGGGAACGAACTTTGGCTTGGTGGAAGTAGATCGGGACCTCCTCTTCCTTTCTACCAAAGGGATTTGGATTTGGTTGGGTAGAATGGGAGATCCTCAAGCTTTTGTGTTTCAACAATGGGAGAGAGAGAAAGAGAGCTTCAAGAAGGATATAAACTGAATGCCTAACGGTACTCAAGGTGGAAGAAGGGATATTTATACTCAAGGAGAAAAACTAGCCGTTTCAGGCCAATTTCGCAAGGTACGGTTTTAAGTTTGGTTGGACCGGTTCACTGCCGGGATCGTTTTTGTAAAACCCGGGACTTCAACCGAACATGCTCTCTGTACCCAGACCCGGATAGATTCGGAGTAAGTAATCCAGAAATCCCGGTCTGGGTTCGGATTTCCTATCCTGACACCGAACGGTCCGGTCTGGGAGCCGGTCCAACCGTTCTGAAAACCGGATCTGCAGAAAAGGGCTTGATGGATATGATTTCTTCTCTTCTCTCTTTGGTGATGGATTAGGTAGGAGAATGGGATGTGTATATGGCTTAGGTAATCATCCCCAACAGGCTCATTGAGAGAACCCCTCTTAATAGTGCGGATCTCCTAACCGGACTCAAATTACATAAAAAGGGAAAACTCCGGTGCGAAGCTTCGTTATCAAAATGGGGGGTCTTCGATGACCTTTCATCACAGCATCGGATTAGAACCTGTGTAAGACACTAGAAGTACCATTAGTCCACTCTAACCACGGTGTCATTGTCAACCAAAAATAGTATAGGGTAAAATACCCTTTCAATCTCCCCCCTTTTTGGTTGGCGATTACAAACCGACCTAGAGTTCTCAAGGATATTATAAACAACAATAGACATAGTCATAGCATAATATAAATATCCATGGTTCACGCACATAGCATAAACTTGTCCAATAGACGGAAAGAAGGCAGATAGTTCATACACAAAGCGAAGGGGAAAGCACAATGCCATAAGAAGCAATGAGAAAGCAAGGGGCATTATGCTAACGGCGAACCCCAGAAAACCCCGGCAAGGAACCCGTTTATAACTAATAGAACTCTACTCTTCTCCCTATTGGCATCGAGATACCAAAAAGGAAGAGGAGTAGAGCGATGCTAACGCAGCCCAACTAGAAGAACGGCGGAGGAGGCCGAACTGGGACATCTTCCTCTTCAGAGTACTCGTCACTATCAGCAGCATCATCATTGTCCTCGTCATCAACGTTACCCTGAGCAGAGGGACCACTGGGAGCAAACTGACCGGGGAAGTAGCCATAGAACATTGCATCATCAATAGGCGGCATCTCATAGTTGACATAGGGGGCAGGAGCCATCTCAGGACCATCTGGTGGAGGATTGACATTCTGGGTCGCAAGAAACTCATTGTGGCGGCTCCTAGTCTCCTGGCTCATCTCCAAAGCCTTGTGACTCACATCATAGGTAGAACGGCACATCTGGAAGAGCCTCTTGAAAAACTTGGCAGTACCACCCTTAGGCCTTGGGTGAGAGGAGGACTCACCAACAGGACAACGAGAACGTGCCCGAGTAGAAAAAGATGCCCGAGGATCATGAGCAGCTTTGGTGCGGTGCTCAGGAGGCCGCATCCCAGGAACCTCAGTAGTGTGGGCACGGAGACAAAGATTAAGCATTTCTTGTTCCTCTCGCTCGCCCACCATCACACCAGGCGACACCACCCGATTGAGCAGCTTTTGAACATACACGCAGAAAGTGGGAGTCATCCTGTCCAAAGCAGCCCGCCGCAGCTCATAGTACACAAAGTCACATCCATCAATCTTCCTCAGTCGATCAGGGTGACAGTAGTACAACAGGTTGGAAAAATACCCACGGCAATTAGTGGAATCTCCAACACGGGGAACAAGGGACTGACGGAAGATAGTGGCCAAGGTATGATAGTAGTAATACATGCCAATCATGCACAGAGGACTCCACTGAGAATCACTGGGATAGCAGAAAGAAAGAGTCTCAGTATGCTTGACCTTCTCACTGTGAATACGGAAGCCTCCTCCTCTACCGGTGTAGCCCATGACATCGACCAAATCAGCATAAGTAGCCTCAAAACTCCGCGTGCCAGTCATCCAAGTCATAGCATCATCATGAAAATAGACTGTGCAAAATAACTGACGAATTAAGTCAGGGAAGTAGTCCTCCTTAAGACAGACGAGGTCGAACAGATCCATTTTCCTCAAAGCTTCATCAACATAGAAGTAATCAGAGGCTACATACATATTGAACTACGCCAGATTGATATCTTGAATGTGGCCATAAGGAGTGACCTGGAACTGAGTGTAAATGTGATCCCACATCATAGCCTGAGTATCAGTACAAAATTTCTTGTCAGATCCTGTATAGGTGCGTTGCTTGAAGCGATAGGGATTCTGCTTGCGGAGATCCCGGTACTGACCAATCTCCATACCCTTCAGATTTTTACAAGGCACATCCTCAGCCTCGGCCTGAGAAGCTTGCTGCTTACCCCTGTTAGCCTTGAGTTTGATGCGCCCAGAGCGAGTGCTACCCTCAGGCTCATGCTGCACAGTCTGAGTGTTGCGATGAGCCCGCTTAATCCTATTAGCTACCTCGGGCACATACTCACTATCAGGCACATACTCATCCCCAGCAGAATCAGCCTCTTCATCTATGAAAAAAAGGAGAGAGGTTGGGGAGCACAGAGATAAGTACACATGCCAAGGGGAAGGATGGGAGGGAAAAAAGAAAAAACTTGGATTTGGGCAAGTGCATGGTAAAATAGAGGACATTGTAGAGAAGTCCGGTGCCAGGGCCGGAGAAACCGGTTCCAGAACCGGATGGTCCGGTGCCAGGGTCGGTTGAACCGAACGCAAAACCGGATGGTCCGGTGTCAGAACCGGAAAACCGGACTCAGACCGGACGGTCCAGTGCTACAGCTGGATCAACCGGATGGCAAACCGAGATCCACGAAGGCCAACTATGCAATGTAAAAAATCTTACCAATGACTCAAGTACTTGCGCAAATACAGTTCTAAGCAGAGCGGTTATGAAAGTACAAAGGAAGTCGCCTAGAGGGGGGTGAATAGGCTTTTAAAATTATTACAGTTTAGGCTCAAGTAAATGCGGAATAAAACTAACGTTTAATTTATTGAGCACAAAACCTAGCCACTAAGTTCACCTAGGTGCACCAACAACCTATGCTAAGCAATACAAGCAACAAGGTGATAACAAGGTATAAATACTTCAAGCATGATGGCTATCACAATGTAAAGTGCATAAGTAAAGGGTTCAGTTGAGAGATAACAATGATGGGCACGGAGACAAAGATTTTTTTCCCGAAGTTCACTTCCAAAGAAGCTACGTCTCTGTTGGAGAGGTGCGATGGCGCAATGCTCTCCGAACGCCACAAATGGCTCACGTAGAGGTGTGGTGGCTCGATGCTCACCCAACGCCACACAAGGCTCACCCTATTCTCCCAAGTGCGCACCACAAAAGGCGGGCACTTGCTCCACTATGGGACGCTTGAGGGCGGTCACCGAACCCGTACAAGATTGGGGCTAACTCCACAACTCAATTGGAGGCTCCCAACAACAAAGCCACAAAAGGCCAACAATGCCACAAAAGGCCAACAACGCCACAAAAGGCTACAAGACCACAAAAGGTCAACAAGACCACAAAAGGTCAACAACCCAACCACACAACCGTCTAGGGTTCCAAGGAACCCAAGAGAAACAAGCTCACAAGCTTGAACTCGCCAAATCTCCGAGGAGAACTCAAACCTATGCACCAAATGCAAGGGCAAGTCCTTCTCTCCCAAATTCCAACAAAGCTACAAAAGCTATTGGGGGAATAAGGGAGGAAGAACACAAGAGGAGAACACAAAACTCTCCAAGATTTAGATCCCAATGATTCCTTCACAAAGAAGGGATTTGGCTTGGGGGGATTGTAGATCTAGATCTCCTCTCTCAAATCCCTCAAAAAGATGCAAAAATCATAGGAGGGGAAAGGGAGAGGGAAAGCTTCTTCAAGGTTGATAATGGAGGAGACAGAGAAAGCCAAGAACCAAGAAGAAAGGCTAGTGCCCACGAAGGGGAAGAGGAGCCCCTTTTAAAGGGCTCCCAGATTTGCCCGTTATGGGCATTCGCGACTCCTGGCCGGAACTTCCGGTGGGAGGCCGGAAGTTCCGGTGGAACACAGCCAACGGTCAAAATCATGAGCGGAAGCGAAAAAGCGAAACCTGGTGAACTTCGGTTCACCGGAACTTCCGGTGGGCAAAACTTCCGTGAAAGTTCCGGCGAAGTTCCGTCAAATAGACACAACGAAAAGAAGGTTACCGAACGTGAGCGTAACAAGAGCCGTAAATTCAACCGAACTTTTGGCTGGCGGAACTTCCGTCCGGCGGAACTTCCGGTGAGAGCGAAACTTCCGGTGGAAATTCCGACTGAAGTTCCGTCAAATAGCACATCCAAAACAGAAGGTTACTGAGCGTGAGCGGAAGAAGACCCAAAACTTCCGCCGGAACTTTCGGCGGCAAAAATGCCCTAGCGTAACTTCCGATGGCAAGCCGGAACTTCCGGTCAGGGAAATTCCAGAAACCAGAAACCAGAAACGCAATAACTTTTGCATCCGAACTCCAAATGTGATGAAACCAATTTTGTTGGAAAGATAACGACGAATATAATCCAAATATCATGAATATATGTGTGATCTATCCCCCAAGGTCTGGAGCCGGAAAACTCGCAAGATCAAAAACCGCAATAAGATATGCAAGTGAAATCCTTAGATGATGAGCTAGAGCTTGTTATGATGATGACCACAAGCTCTAGATCCTCTCATGGACAAGAACAAAATAATAACCAAGAAAGATGATGCTATGAATGCAAAGGTTTGAGCTCTCTCTGAACGATGCAAACAAGACACCTGCTTGAGATCCCATCTTGATAGAACGGCTATCTATCCTAAACCCGGTCTCCCAACTAACAACACGAGACCAGCAAAAGAGAAGCCCTATCAAGAACATACCTTTGCCTTGAGCATCCCACTTGAACTTGATGTAGACCGTCTTGTTCTTCTATAGTGGGAACACCTTTCTTGGATGCTCTTGCTTGATGAAGATGAAGACTTGCAAATTGCTCCCCCATACTCCATGGGGAAACCTCTTCTTTGAACTTGTCTTCATCATTCAATGAGCACGAGGATGGAAAGCTTTAAGCATGAGATCTTCTAGAGATGGCGCATCTTGAGCTCGCCCTTCTTCATCCCTACTTGAGGTTGATCCATCTTGATGCAACTCTTTGCACATGCCTTGATCGACCTTCAAGCTCCTTCTTTCTTCATGATTCCAATGGGCACAATGAAGGGTTTCGCGGCATAGTAAATCAAAATTTTCTACGGAGCGAACAGAGGGAAAGCCAAGATCTAATCTAGGAGATGCAAACAACGAGAGAGATTGGATTAGATCTTCATACCCTTGAAGATTCGCCGCAGTGAACGTTAAACGGGCGTGGGTGATGTAGTCGTACTTCTCCTCCCCTCGCGATCCGATCCGATCTAGCACCACAAGTGGCGGTGCCTCCGTGAGATGCACGTGCAGCACCTCGACGTCTCCTCCTTCCTCGGACCAGCGAGTATGGTGGAGAGATAGATTGGATCTACAACACGACGGCGTGGTGTATATGGTGGATAATTTCTGCAGCAGGGCTTCGCCTACAAACAGTCGGGAGGGGAGAGGAAGGTAGCAAGGCAGCTAGGGCTTCGAGGAAGGTGTGTGTGGGGGAGGCGCACCACCCTCTATATATAGAGGCGGCCCTTTCCCTCCTCCTCCAAGCCTATCTCTAGTTTAAACAATTTAAACTCTCCCTTATCTAGAAATCCTATCTCTAGTTTAAACGATTTAAACTCTCCCTTATCTAGAAATCCTATCTCTAGTTTAAACGAGTTTAAACTTATCTAGGATCGAATGGTTACTATCGCGCTATGTGGCCCTGGCCCTATGCTGCCAGGATACTCCCTCATAGGCCCATGCCCCCTCCCGGAAGGTGGGGCCACGTTGGTCCCCTTCCGGAAGGTTCTAGAAGCTTCCAGATAATACCGATTAACTTAACACCGAACTCCAAAACTGCATCGCTTTATATGAATCTTATTCTCCGGACCATTCGAACCTCTCGTGATATCCCGGATCCCATCCGAGACTCAACAAAAATTCATAAACCAATTATCCAATCTATCCTAGCGCCAAGACACGTTAAGTGTGTGACCGCGGTTCGAGAATATCGAGCGTACATGATCTTCTATCAATAATCAACTGGGTCCGGCACCCATATTGACTCCCACACATTCATCGATGATCATATCGGATGAACCACGATGCCGTGGATTCAATCAATCCCATATATATATTCCCTTCGCCTCGCGATATTTTACTTGCCCGAGATTCGATCGTTTGCATCATACCTCGCTCAATCTCGCTCACAAAGAAGTACTTTACTGCTCCGTAATCCGATATCACTTTGTGATTAACTCCTTAACCACATGCTTGCAAGCGGTGTTGATATCGACACGAGTGGGCCCAAGTATATCTCTCCGACCGGGAGGGACAAATTCCATCTCGATACATACAACCCAATGATACTTTCCGATCACCGAGAGACACCTTTATGATCACCCTCTCATAGGATGACGTTTGATGACCTCAAATCTTTCTTCGGTACCAGGAGTTGCATTATCTCATGGTCTAAGGAATACAATATTTGACATAGGAAAAGCTTCGCAAAGACGAACACGATGAAATGATCTAATTGCTTCGCTTAGTTTGGTCATCCATCATATCATTCTCCCAATGATATGATCTCATTATCAATTGACAACTCATGTCTATGGTTAGGAAACCTTAACCATCATTGATCAATGAGCTAGTCCATAGAGGCGCATACTAGGGACACGGTATTGTTTACAAACCACACAAGTATTAAAGTTTTCGCTAATACAATTCTAGCATGGAATATAAACTTTATCATGAACAAGAATTATAATAATAACATCTTTATTATTGCCTCTAGGGCATAATTCCAACAGTCTCCCACTTGCACTAGAGTCAATAATCTAGTTTACATCCGGCAACAATCTCACACCCATGGCAATCGAGGTGTTGATTATGTTTTACACGTGGAAGAGGTTTAGTCATGGATCCGCGACATTCGATCCGTATGTACTTTGCTAATCTTCAGATCTCCATCTGCTATATAATCTCGGATTATATGAAACTTGCGGTTGATATGCTTGGTCTTTGGATGATATCTTGGTTCCTTAGCGAGTGCTATGGCGCCAGTGTTGTCACACAATATCTCCAGTGGGCCCAATGCACTTGGAACCACGCCAAGCTCAGTGATAAAGTTTCTGATCCAAACTCCTTCACTTGACGCTTCAGTGACCATGTATTCCGCTTTCAGTAGATCCCGCGATCACGCTTTGCTTGCAGCTTCTCCAGCTCACAGCTCCTCCATTCAAAATATACACGTATCCTGTCTGAGATTTAGAATCATCCTTGTCGGTGTCGAAACTAGCATCGACGTAACCTTTTACGAAGTAACAAAGCTATTTGGACTCGACATTTATGATTCAAAAGACAACATACATCGTGGAATGCACATGGATCATTATGGGCATTCCGGTCCCATTATTGATCATTGATCCGAGAGAGGTCTCGATCATGTCTATGATGTTCCCGAATCGTAGGGGTAACACACTTAAAGGTATGATGATATTTGTAGACTTTTGATTGAATGGAATCAACGAAGTATGAGAGAGAGAGAGAGATAGAGTAGTGGAATAATTCTGAAGTGAAATGTCGGGATAATTCCGAAAAGAATCTGAAGTTGTTCGGAGAAGGAAAGAAGCCTAAAGGTCTTTTGGGTTAATAGAGATTTGAATGGAATCAACGAAGTATGAGAGAGAGAGATAGAGTAGTGGAATAATTCTGAAGTGAAATGTCGGGATAATTCCGAAAAGTATCTGAAGTTGTTCGGAGAAGGAAAGAAGCCTAAAGGTCTTTTGGGTTAATAGAGATTTTATAATATGCATTTATATACTAATTATAAATTAATATATTAAACAAATAGTTAATATTAATATTAAAGGGGCAACTTCCTCTATTGGGACAAAGTCCCAGAAGGAAGCCACCCCAAAGGGCTGCCACAGCCGCCGCTGCATCTTGGCCTCGCCGGCCCACGCACGGGCGCAGGCGGGCCACAATAGGCACAACGGGCCAGGGCAAGCGCGGGATGCCTAGGTGGGCCGCCGAGGACAAGGCCCACACGGCCAGCAGCAGCCGCGTGAGCCAACTAGGTCGCGGGCACTGGGTTGGCGCGGGGGGAGCCCACCCGGCCACCGCCTCAAGCCCGACCGACTACCTCCTCTTCTCCTTTTTCATTTAGTCCTGTCCCGGGACTTGGGGAGAAGGCGGACTTCCTTTTCCCCTATATAAGCAGAGGCATAGGGGTGGGAATTTACACATAAATAATTTGGTATTTTCTCTAAGGCATTTTCCTGATAGATAATCTCTCTCCCTCTCTTTTTCTCTCTTGCAACTATGGCCCCAAGTTAGAGTTGTGGGTGCAAAGTGAAGACTTTGTTGCAACACAAGGAAACGTTGCGAGGATTCGAGCTGGAGATCTACTTCCACACTTCCGACCGGTATTAGAGAACCGGAAGTCATCACCATACACCGCACATGTGGGAAACCTCGGAGGTGCTTGCATTAGTGGTACATGCGTTGTCGTGCAAGGACCAGGGTGACTTGCGAATAGCTTCGCGACCTTGAGGCCGGCTACGGTATCGACTACCTCACTCATGTTCCCCTCGGAACGTAAAAAACTTTCGGTCTATAAGGGTATGTTACCGAAACCTTCCCCATTACAGCTTTACTCCTACGTATGTCCTAGCTAGGTGCATTCAACCGTAGGAATTTTTTTCTACCATGGAATCCCTTCATTTGGCGCAATAGTCGTGTAGAGGGTGTGGGTTTGGTGGAGACATGAACCGTCTACGATTGGTTGTCTGAGGTGGTATTTTTTCAGAAGCTCTAGGCGAAAGTTCTACTGGCTCTTGCTGGCCAGTGTCATCCATGCCTATGGGCGTCACTTTCTTCTTGCACTAATCTTGAGTCTTCGACTTTGTCTAGCATTAGAGCAATCTTTTCGGGTGAAATCCTAAACTTGGTTGGTTCATGCAAAGACTGTTGCTTTCCTCCCATGGGGCGTCACCTTGAAGATCTTGCTTCCTTCTGTGTCACTTGGTGGGCTAGACGCACACAATATTACAATCGGTAGTTGCCTGACAAGTGATGGGATGTTTCTAAGTGGTGGATTGTGTGGCAACAACGACGTTGAGGAGTGATGGTTTGGTAGCGAAAATGACTTTAGTAGTCGGCTCTTGTTATGGTGTGTTCAACATGTCTTCGCTTTGGTCTTCCCCTATTAAGTTGAAGTTGCGGTTGCGTCTGTCCTGTGATGACGATGCCCTGTGGTGGGTGGTCTGATTGATGATCTTTATGTGCGCGAGTCATGCTTATCTTCTCTTTCGGTCTATAAGGGTGTGTTACCGAAAATTTCGTGTGGAGGGTGTGGGTTTAGTGGAGGAATGAACGGCTACGGTTGGTTGCCTGAGGTGGTATTTTTCCAGAAGCTCTGGGCGAAAGTTCTACTGGCTCTTGTTGACCAGTGTCGGGTATGGCTACGGGCGTCGCTTTTTTCTTGCGCTACTCTTGAGTCTTCGACTTCGTCTATCGAGCAAGCTTTTCGGGTGAAATCCTAAACCTGGTTGGTTCATGCAAAGAGTGTTGCTTTCCTCCCTTGGGGCATCACCTTGAAGATCTTGCTTCCTTCTGTGTCACTTGGTGGGCTAGACGCACACGACATTTCATTCGGTAGTTGCCCGACAGGTGATGGGAGGTTTCTGGGTGGTGGATTGCGTGGCAACAACGACGCTGATGAGTGATGTTTTGGCCGCGAAAATGACTTTAGTAGTCGGCTCTTGTTCTGGATTGTTCAACGGGTCTTTGCTTTGGTCTTCCCCTGCTATTAAGTTGAAGTTGCGCCTGCTCTGTCCTGTGACGACGATGCCCTGTGGTGGGTGGTTTGATTGATGATCTTGATGTGCGTGAGTCATGCTTTCTCCTCTTTGGAGCTCATCACTAGAATCGAAGTTGCCAGTATCTTCGTGAAGGGTCGATTGCTTGGCAATGGGCCGGCATGGGCTTCATGAGGTCGCTACGATGAGATGTTCTTGAGTGATGACGGCGATATCGGTGGACAACCTCAATGACGACCCTCAGTGTAGGTGGTGTCTATGTGTGTGCAGTTTCTGTATGTAGCATGTGTTGCATGCTTCACGAAGGTTGGCGAAGAGGTGTCCGTATCGGCTCTTACGCTCTTCAATGAGTAAAATTCATCCGCAATACTTAAACTTGCCACCCATTTTTGATACGGTTACTGACCTTAGAAATACATGACCTACGGTACCTATATACGTCGCATGTCACGCTCGTCAAGACGGCCAGACGCCGGCGCATAATGTGCCGTGGCCCACATGTCGATGTGATAGAGCGCTGCTTTGCAAAATCCCCTCGACAGGCCCGACAAATATCCCCCTGGAACCGAAGCGTCCAGGTAAAAGGCAACTGTCGTTGTCTTCCCGACCATTCCGCGGAGGCACCGAGGTGGAGGGTTCAAGGGCGGCACCGAGGCGGAGGGTTTGACGGCGGCACCATTGAAGAAGCAGCGGCGTCCGGCGATATTCCGCAAGCCGCCGTAAGATGAGCCTCCACCAAACTACCGTAAGTACCCCAAATTTGTTCCTTAATTTTCTCGAAAATCTTGGGGTTTGGGAGGGTTTGTTGTTGCGAAATGTCTTGAAGAAAAGAGGGGATTTTGATGGGTTGTTTCCTTGTTTTATTCTTGCAGTTCGTGGTGGTGGCTATTTCTACCGAAATCCACCATGGAGGTTATTTTCTTGGTCAAGGCAACAATAGGAGCTATGTTGGTGGTGCCTCGTCTGTATGATCATCCGGAGTTGATGAATGGACACCGCTTTTTCTTGAAAATCGGTGGAGGATCTAGGGTATGAGATGCAGGGAAGAATGAATGTCTTTTATTGCATCCCAATTCTGTCAATTGAAAATAATGGTCTGAGGAAGTTGGTCGATGAAATTGACACAAGTGCAATGGCCAACTGGGTTGGTTGTGGGAACCATTTCATCAGTATATACCTGGACCATGATGAGTCAATTAGAGCAGTTGATTGGGATGATGTTGTAGCTTTCCCTATTGTTCAGCTCCCACCAGTTTTGAGCCCTGTGAAGCCTATCAACATTGTTATCACTGATGATGCATCAAGTCATGTGGTTGATGATTCGGTCCATTTCGGAAGTGCAACCACAACCATTTCAGAAGTGCAACCAACCATGTGTCGTAACAAGAAGCAAAGTGAGGAATGCGCATAACTCAAACAAGATGCAAGCAGAGAGAAGTCGAGTCATCCAAGATGCGATTCGACTTTGAATTTAATGATTCGAGAGGTTGATCTATCCGATGATGATGACCTTTATGCGCATAATGTAGATGATGATGAGGAACATGTTAAGAAGATGAAAATGAAACGAATAAAGTGAAGTTTGAGGATGAGGGTGAATCGGAAGATGAAGACCTATGGGCTCGACTCGATGAGGAGAAGGTGCAAATGAAGTTTAAGACTTTTAAGAGAGGATCTTGGTTCGCTTACATTCCATGTTGGCCTGAAATTTGAGTCTGCTGACATGGTTAGGAGAGCTATCAAGGAATATAGTTGTAAGGACAGGAGAGATATTAGGTTGCCAATCAATGATAAGAAGAGAATTAATGCAAGATGTTATGGAAGTCCTCCATGTTCTTGGAACATGTGGGTTAGCTATGATGCAAGGTCCGATTGTTGGATGGTAAAACATATGACCGAAGCACAATTGTGGTAGGAAATGGAATGTCGGGCCTTCAATTCAAGGTTCATTGCAACCAAATTCTGAAACCTTCAAGGCGATCAGGACATGAACCTAAAAAATTTCCAGAGGCTTGTACAGAAAGAATGGAACATGACTCCTACCAATAGTAAGCTACAAAGAGCAAGGAGGATAGCAATGCAAACAATATATGGGGATGAAGAAGCTCAGTACAATAAGCTTTGGGATTTTGGCAATGAACTAAGAAGAAGCAATCCTGGCAGCTCCTTTTACTTAGCTGTTGATGAAAATTCAAGGTTCAACAGATGTTACATGAGTTTAGAAGCTTCAAAGAGAGGATTCCTTCAGGGTTGCAGGCCCATTATATTTCTTGATGGTTGCCATCTTAAAACAAGGTACAGAGGCCAACTCTTGTGTGCAGTTGCAATTGATCCTAATGATTGTATCCTGCCTATTGCTATTGCTGCTGTGGAAGTAGAAGATACATCTAACTGGACATGGTTCTTGGAAACTTTGAAAAAAGATCTAGATATTGTGAACACTCCTCGACAATAATGTCCGACAAGCGTAAGGTAAATGCCTATTGCTATTGTGAATACATCTAATCGCTTATTGCTATTCCTTTTATTTCCAATCATAGTGGTAGTCTAACTGCTCATGGTTATTACCTTTGTGTAGGGTCTTATTAATGCAGTTAGGGATCAATTTCCAGAATCTGAACACAGGTTTTGTGTGAGGCACCTGTGGCAAAATTTCCAGATGCATTTCAAAGGTGATGCACTAAAGAATCAGTTATGGATAATTGCTAGGAGTACAAATTGTGAAATATGAGAAGAACATGGAGCACATGAAGGCATTAAATCCTGATGCATATGCATGGCTTGACAATTTGGATCCTAGGACTTGGGTGAGGGCATTCCAAAGTGACATTTCCAAGTGTGATATCTTGTTGAATAACAATTGTGAGGTCTTCAACAAGTAAGTATTCTTGTCCTCTTCCACTTAAGCTTGTCATGTTCTACCAGTGTTATGCATATGCTTGTCCTCTTCCAATAAATTATGACAAAAAACTACCAATAAATGTAGGTACATTTTAGATGCTAGAGAACTCCCAGTCTTAGCAATGTTCACTAGGATTAAAGACCAGATTATGACAAGAAACTACACCAAGAGGAAAGAAGCAGATGCACTAGAAGGTCCTTTATGCCCTAAGATTCAGAAAAGGCTAGATAAACACATAGAGTGGTCAAATAACAGCTATGTAGAAGGATCAGGTGATGGTATATTTAAAGTTGGTGAAATAGTGGCCTCTACTCCTGTTGATTACATTGTTGACCTTACTCATCATACATGTACCTGCAAGAGGTGGGAGCAGAGTGGGATACCTTGCCCACATGCAATCTCATGCATGAGAGCACAGGACTGGAACCCTACTGACTTTGTTCACAAGTGCTATTCACTTGAAATGTACAAGAAAGCCTATGGACCAATTGTATACCCATGTAAGGACAACACAGAATGGGTGAAAATGCATGGACCAGCTGTTCTTCCTCCTGAATATAAGAAGCATGTTGGGAGACCAACAAGATGTAGAAGAAAGGCTCCATATGAGATAGATTCAAGGAGTGGGGGAAAAAAGATGAGTAGACATGGTGTAATTATGCACTGTTCTTACTGTGGTGAGCCTGGTCACAATCGTGGAGGATGCAATGGAAAAAGTGACTCCCAAAGACCAAACTCTAACAGTGTGCCTACACCACCCCCAGGAACAGAGCCTATAATAACAGAGGTTATGGTCTTTCCCTACACTAAGCAAGCAACTCTTTTATTTTGTCCATGTACTAATGTTGTTTTTCTAACAGGTTGGGCAGCCACAAGGTAACAGTGTTAATGCAACTACTATAGAAGATCCAATGGTTGAATCCATGTCACAACAGGTAGAAGATGAACCTCTCAGCTGTGTACTTGTTTTTTTTAAATTCATCTAGTTCATGAACCTGTTATTTTCATTTTCAGAGAACAAATCCTAGGCAACCAACAACAGGGCCTGTCCCAGTCAACCTTCCTCGTGATGCTAGAAGAAACATGAGTCAACCAACCACAAGGCCGCCATAAGTGATGGCAGAGAAGTTGCATGCCTTAATGCAGCAGAAGGAGAGGAGTTGGAGGATAAGAGGCGCCATCCTAGAAGCTAGATATACAACAAACTTGAAGAGAGCAGACGAGAAAGCTAGGAGGAAAGAGGAGGAGAATAGGAGGAAGGAAGATCTAGCTCAAGCCAGAGCACAAGAGGCTGCTGTGAGAAGAGAGAAGAAAATACATGAAATGGAGTTGAACAAGAAAGCTAGAGCCGAGACAAGAAGAATAGTTGGTAAACAAAGAAGGAACTAGTCAAGAAAGGAAGCACAAGGAGAAGCAAAGGAAGAAAGAGGCTCAAGTGTATAGCCGAGAATGCGCTAAAAGAGCTAGGTATTCGTAAGAACAAAGAATAACAGAGGTGGTTTCGATTTTGGTGAAGGATCTGCAAGTGCCCAAGTTCCAAGAAAGAGAGTTAGCATGTTTGATGAACTTAGGTCCAAATAATCTATATTTCTCTTAGTACTTGCAAGTGCCCAATGACTATGTGTTCCTCATCATTTTGGAAGAAATGGCTATGTTAGAATGAAAATGCCATTTCAAACTCCTAGTACTTGCAAACTTCTTTTGCCACTCTATTTATGTTCATGTTCTTTGCCACTCTATTTATGCCACTCTATTATGGACACTCATCAAATTCTGTCATTGGAACAGGAGTGTGTCACTATGTTCATGTCATTTCACAATGTCAATGTTCTATCATTCTGTCAATGTACATTCATTATGTCGATGTTCTATCATTTTGACCATTGGTTCATGTACATTCATTCCATGGACACTCATCACAAATTCATCATTGGAACAATACAAATTCAAGTGAATTAGGCAGAATTTCATTGAAGCAATACAAACTTGATAGCTCTGATTCACACATTCACATTACACTTCATAGCTTCATTACTTGAAGCAAAGCTTCCCTGCCATCTAACACACTACTGGAAGCAAAGCTTCCCTGCAACTAAGCCAACCATCTAACACACTACTAGAAGCAAAGCTTCCCTGCAACTAAGCCAACCACAAAGACAACAAATACCAAAAATAAAGTCTCATATTTCCCCTTTAGCTTCACTATCTCTGATTTCTTCTCCTTCAGCTCATCTTCCAGAGCCCGAATCTTTCCTTCAGTACATGCATCTTCTCCAAGCCGACCACATCCTTGTTCATCGCAGTAACCTCCAGACAAAGATCTCGCAAATCTCCAATCAAGTCGCCAAGAACTCGGCGGTGGTTTATCATGCCACTCAACAAAACCACATCCACGACCATTCTGCGCAAATTAGATGTAATCAAAAGGGCATCAAGAAAAGATGGGAGAATAGCGAATCGAGAAGAGTAGGGCGACTCAGTTACTCACCATGGCATCGACACGCCAGTAGTACCCACGCCCGGTTTTGTGCACTCCAAGAGATCCACCTTGGCGCCTTCTTCCTGATTGCAATGGCATAACACATCCGGCTCATACGCCATGGGATTCTCCCGATATGGCACCGGCGACCGGCATCCGGCCCTAGCGCTTCTTCCGTAAGCTCCTAATCCAGCGGAGAAGGAACCTAAGACCACGACATGACGGTGGCGGCGTGCTAGGTCCGCAGAGGAGATGCACGTGAGAGAGGAGATGCGAGAAGCGCCCAGAGAGGAAAGAAAAGAATTTGCGATTTGCAATATACCCTTCACTAAGATGGGCCCGTCGGCGGGATTTTGCAAACGGCGCGCTATCACATGTGGGCCACGACATTGTACGCCAGCGTTTACACGCCGCATCGACCGTAACGTGACATGCGACGTAAGGCATATAGTAAGTCATGTATTTCTAAGGTCAGTAACCGTATCGAAAATGGGTGGCAAGTTTAAGTATTGCGGATGAATTTTACTCCTCTTCAATTGCAAAGTTTTTTTTTGAACGGGGCTTCAATTGCAAAGTTGCACCGCAGGTAGTAATGTAGATTTTGCAGACCAACATCCCAGTCCACTTGGAAGACTCGTGTAATTTTTATGTCCATACTAGTCGGCAGTACGGCTAAAAAGACGGAAGTTCTTGGTGACCGACCAAGCACCCCAGCCCCGTGCGGAGCGTCGCGACGCGGCGAGCGCGCCACAGACAAATTGAAGAAGGAACGTCGCCTGAGTGACCTTGGTAAGCTTCACTGACACGTAGATCAGCACATGGGGGTCGGTCCCGCCGAGCAGCGATACCGCGCGTGTCCTCTCTGCCGCGCGCGGGCCCAGCCCACGCAGGCAAATCATGCCGTGGCCTGCGGCTGCTTTCGCAGGTCTCGCTTTACAGCTTCGACTGTGGATCGTTCGATAGCTCGGCTCGCTTTTCACCCGGGTTTACCTTTTCACTCGATCGATCGCCCTGCTTCCTCCAGTTTTGATCGACTCGAGTTGTTGCCGCTGCGTGCGTGCTGGCGCGAGTAATTATTGCCCTCCGTTTCTAGGTGGCGCCGTGGTGGCGGCGTGGCGTGGCGGCGATGGAATGGAATGACCGTGCGGTACAGTACAGTACGAGCTCTCGAGTCCGTAGCTGTTGGGCCGTACTCTCTCCGTCCACAAATACACAAATAAGTATACATATAGCTTTTATCTAAGTCAAATATAACTAAATTTGACCAATTTTATAGAGAAATATAAGAATATATATTATATTAAATTAATATACTATAAAACTTGATTTAAAAAAAAATCTAATGATATCAATTTAGTGTCAAATGTTGGTACGCTATTATAAAAAGTTAGTCGAACGTAGTAAAATTTGACTGAAGATAAGACTAGAAGTACACTTATTTGCAGACCGAAGGGAGTATGTATGTACGTACACGGTACACGGTACACCCCCTGAGACCGAGACTGGTCCTGGTCCTGGACCTGGACTCGCGTGCCATTCTGCTTGCTTACTAGGGTGGCACCACCGGAATTTCTCGATGCATTGATGGTCATCTTAAGCTCGCATGGTCACCTATATATATATATATATGCTGCTCACGTGTTCAGCTCCTCGACCGTTCATTCGGAAATTCAGGACCGTTCAATCGACTTAAGCTACACGCGATCTATACTACTGAAGCTTTGTTCCAGATTTACTTCCAGTTCGATCGACGACAGCCGAACGGCTGATTGGTAGTAGGTTCGTGTGGGCCCGCAAAGCTGCATCGGCGGCGACAGAGGAAGGTGACGAAGAGTCATGCGGGGCGGGCACGGACGCAGAGGCACGTGCAGGTCGCGGAGCGCCCAAGCAATCCGCTCGATCGCCCGCCCGCGCTTTCCACGGCCAGCTTGGCTCGATGTTTGTCGGCTGCCTTTGTGCACGTGACCTGCAATCACCCAAAATGGCCGTTAGTTTGAGTGTTTGATGCGGCACGGTCGAAGATGGATGGATAGATCAGTCCCGGTTCCGTGATGATGGTGTGTACCTATGCAGCGCTTAAAAGAATGGTCAATCCTACTATTTCCTTCTTTCATAAATATAAAACGTTTTAGCTTTATGAATTAAATATTTAGACGTTTAGATACATTCGATTTATAAAAATAAAATATGTTATCTATGTATTAAAAGATGTATAGGTACATTTGATTCATAAAGCTAAAATAAATTCTAGCACCTGACCCCCGTCCGCAAGTATTTTGTTGTGTTTGTACCTGATACACAAGTATTTGTATGTCTGATGCAATTAGCTCTGACTTAAACCATACACCTACAACTCCACTCCTCGGCTGTTTTAGTGACCGTTCAGAGAACAGAACATTCTCTTGTAAACTTCTGAATGAGAAGGCGGATAGAACATGCATTATTACGCCCCGAGCGTACACTGATCTGCCTAAAATCTAGATTATGGTCCATCGTCCCCTTTTCTCAGAAAAGTTTGCGACCTTTTTCTCTCGGCCAGGCCCACGTGTCCGATGCACTATCAGTAAGCATGCAAGCCCCACGACTGCAGCAGCAGCAGCAGTGCGGCACTGATCCGGTTACGCCTGGTCCCAAGCGACCGTTCCACATTGTATAGTAGGAGCAGTACTGATGATGTTTCATTTCATGGGCAGCAAAGCAGGTCGACTGGATTTGCATCATTTCTTTTATACTCATGAAACATCGTACGTCCGTCGTAGCTGACTGTGGATGAGGCCGGCGTCTTGTCCCGGAAGCTGAGACGACTGTTCATGAAAGGGAGACGGCAACCTGTGCATGGAGGTACAATAGCGGTACAAAAGCTCCGGTACCTGCCAGGCGCAAAAGTCGTGCCTGCTTTTCGTTTCGTTTCCTACACGTTTAGCCCTTAAAATTAAAGTAATTTTTCCGTGTAAAAGTTAGTGACTCGAGTTTGTCTAGATTCATATGTATCTAAACACTTCATAGAGATTACAATGTACCATTTGCACTCGCGTTTATTATGCAAGTACACACAGAGAGAGAAACCATAAGTCCTGGCGCATTTCTTCCAAGGCAGACTGGGGTTTTGTCTTGGGTTCCAATTTCCAAACTTGTCACGCACTTAAAGCTGGGCGGGACGAGAATATATGCTACACCTGAAAATGTCATGTGGAGTGGAAAAGCAAGAAATTACATATGCATTAGAGAGCTTACGTACGTCGAACGTGTGTTTAGTGTCGAAGCATTCGCTTTAGCCTATGTCCTTTTCCTCTGCTGAAAAATCACATGACAGAGGTGAAAATTGGATCCCATGCCGGTGAGAAAATTCTACTATCCCTCGTGTGTAGAATCGTCGACTCAGACTTAGCTTAGTGGCTTGGGTGCCTTCGTCCACTGGTACAAAATAGGGCTTTCGTCCAGAGCCGTTTGGAGCATTAGTTTCCGATGTTCTAGAAACCGGGATTAATGCTCACATTAGTCCTGGTTTCAATAGCTAGGATGTCATAACCTTTAATCCGGTTTGAACGGGGGTGTAGGCGGGTGCGGACGTGGGCAAAATCCTTTAGTCTTAGTTTAAAACATTAATCAGGACTAAAAAATTAGCAAAAAACTTTGATGGATTCTGCCACGGTGGGAAAATGGGCAAAAATCCTGCGACGGCGGGATATTTCTGTCCATCTCCCTAGATCGCCTTTTCTAGTTTCGTAAGCATGCCACAAAATTATAAAAAAATATAAAATTAAAATCCTCCAGACGGTAGTTATATTAAGTGATTTAGTTGTTACAAAAATTAACAAACATGAATTTTGACATATTTTGCCAAAAACTATCATGAAAACTTTAAACGCTATAATTTTTGCGTATAATGTCGGGAAAAAAAGTATGGCCTATCAAAATATGCAGAGAAAAATGGAGTTCGATTTCGACAGCCTTAGGCCGTTTGGGATTCTTTTAGATTTTTAAAATTCGAAAAATTTAAAAAAATTAAAAAATTACTATTTTGCAAAACTTTTAATGCCATATTTGGATTTCTCACATTTTTTTATAATAATGGATATATTATTTGTTGAATTTCGGTTTACAGATTTAAAGATATCATTTCTGCCATATTAAATAAATAGATGTAAAAAAATGAATTAAATATTATTTGAATTAGTTTTTTACTTTCATTGGATTCAAATATTATTATTAGCTATTTATTGTTGTTTACTTAAATAGTTGTTTATAGTTTCGAAACATAAAGACGTGTGACATATTGATATGAGCTAATAGGATTAATATGGTAGTGTTAACAACAAGGTATAAATGAGCTTCATGTAAAGACATCCTGTTGGAACAGATAAGTTAAGCGTGCTGGGATGGAGTAATGCTAGGATGAGTGACCGAGAAGTTTACGATTTGACCTGAAATTAAATATAATTAGTGTTAAAAATGTTTCAAGTGAGAGAGATATCACCGAGTCAAATAATTCAAAAGTTATAAAAATTTAAAAAAATTGAAAAAAAAATCTCTAGTTCCGGTTTGTAACCGGGACTAAAGGTCTCGTGCTCGACCGTGGCACCGGAAGGGCCTTTAGTCCCGATTTGTGGCATAACCGGGACTAAAAGAGGAACATTTAGTTCCGATTCCGTAGTTTCGGTTGGACAAAAGACACTAAAGGCCTTACAAACCGGGGCTATAGGCCCATTTTCTACTAGTGGTCATAGAAATTGCTAACTTCGATTTGTCTCGATTCACATTATTTACATACAAAAATATGTTTAGATATATGCAAATAATTCAAGTCATTTGTTTCAGAACGGAGGGAGTACATCGTTTGTTCGAACCCCTTTCATCGTAGTACGCACAAATACATCTACTGTAGGAGTATAAAAAAGGCGAGGGCTTCCTCACCCTCGAGTCTCATTTTCATTCTGTCTAGAATCGTCTTCCCTAGATGCCAGAACGATTGTACAGATACAGTGTAGCTAGAATGAGTGAGTCGGTGCAAGAACGCATGCACATACGTTCAGATTCAAGGACGAAGGAAGGAAGCGAAGCTGAGGGCACGGCCCACTTGTCCATCATCAGCGGCCGAAGATTGTTGGTGTCGCCCCGCCCGTCCCGTCGTGGTCCAGTCGTCGTTGCTGCCTTCCTACGAAGGTGACCACACGCGCGCTACAGAGCGCGCCAGGAACCCCATCTATCCGTGCATGCGTGCTACTGCTTTGCTGTGTCTCACATATTTCGTGAGCGTGGCTGGTGAAATCTTCTGTACAACTGTAGTAGTACCTAAGAAAGGCCTCGCATCGTCGCCCTGGGTCGATCGATCCAAGCCTCGTTTTCCGCCGGTAGTTGCGACCAGCTTCAGGCGCCGTACCTTGCCACCTTGGCATTAAGCCATTAATTCCTGGAAGTGTCTATAAATGTTACATGTGAACCAGTAAATTGTCCATCCACACTTCGATTGTTCATGAATTTTCCCGCGTGATTACTCTTTTTTTGTTGCGAAAATAACATATATTAAGGAAACAAACCCTTATGGTAACATTGTTATATAAATTAAAAATAACATTCAAGGTTTTTCTAGGGGTAAGGGGGTGGGTGGGGGGAGGGGGCAAATGTTTTTTTCCTGCATTAATCGGTGACATTTTGAGAGTCAGCCTAAGTACTGACCTCTCGAACAACACTCGAGCTAGGATATCTGTAGCGTCTTGAAAGTCGCCGATGCAAATCGGAAGATTCGATGGTCATCATATGCGAAGCAAATCGTTGCCTCAAAGAAGAAAACACCATAGAGGGCCTCGATGATGCCTCGAGTCCAGTCAGATTGAACCAATGAGCACAATCCTCACACGCTCCCCATCAAGGCAGAGGTTGCCCAACCATCATCTGTCGGAAATTGCAGACGGAGGACCAAGACGCACGACCACACCATCCGCTACGCGGGATCGCAACACCAAGAAAAACTTGCAACACACATAGACTAAATCGAGAACCACCACCACAAGGGAGGAGCGACCCAACGGTTCCCTGGCCTCCTCAATGCCTCCAACGAGATCGATGCCGATGAAGTGGATTGGATTTTAGAGACCTAACTACAACATAGAGCGTAGGTCTGAGGTCCACACCTCCTCATGACCGCATCCCCTCACACGGAGTAACAAATCCTTGCGTGCTCACTTGAAGGTAGTGCGTCACGGCAACCTCCTTATCTCCAGTATAAAATTTATTGTCTAAACAAATGAAAGACTGTGCCCCTGATTTGGTTGGAAATATGACGTTAACGTGGGATCCATTTGTTGTCATATCTTTTTTTCTAGTATTTGCCCTAGAAGTACTTCGTTTCTTTTTTCATAACTCGTTCATTTGCTGTTTATCTCGGACCGTTCGTGCATGTGCACGGCACAAGCCCTGACATATATGTACATATCGTACGTACACATTGCGTGCCAATTAGTCCATGTTACTGCGCACGAATATGCACGGCACATGGAACATACAGTGTTCCTAGCTAGCTAGATAGCTAGATGTTAGCCGTACTTACCACCTAATTCTAGGCGCCAATTCAACAACATGGCTTGCTAATAAAAGATGGGACTACCGTACGTGCTACTAGCAGCCTACATGTCGATCTAGACAAGAATTAAAAGTCTATGTATTACTGCAAGATCAAGTAGTTGGCGTTTGGTGTTAGTACTCATTTAGAATCCCGTATTCCATCCGTCTTAAAATAAGTAACGCAACTTTATGTAGATATGAATGAATCTACACATATTAAAAAGTGTGTCTATAAAGACAAAGTTGTTTCAACAAGCCTCCAAATTTAGTGTACATTTTTTAAAAAGTGTGTCTAGTCTCTAGTGTACGTGTGTAATCATCAAGCCAGATTTAGTCGTGTCTCCATGCCATTAAACTAGTCTTAATCATACACGTTTGTTCTAAACCATGTGTACGGAAGCACATCCTGCTAATTAAACACCTAGCTAGCCTGCACATCACATAGGGAAACAAGGGAGGCAACTGATCAATCTACCAGCAGACAGATTGCAGTGGCCTTCAAATCAGAGGAAAAAAGCAGCGGTTTCGGAAAATAATCTCTTTCTTCACTGATGTTTTAGGATCTGCACCGAAAAGCGCGCAGGCGGTAGGTTTCTCGGGTGTCGATCACCCAAAAAGGATGGGACAATTTGTCCTCTCTCCCCCTTCAATCTTGCCTGATTGATCATAGGTGGCGTACGCTCTGGTGCCGATTCGTTTACTTTTGAGATGATTAATGTGTTAAGTACCTGAATTATTGCTGGGTACGTACATGCTGGATCGATGATCTGTAGTGCATTTCAGGCAGGGTTGAGGAGAAGAATAATGGGGCTAAATGGCTAATGCAGGATAGGATCATATTCTAGATTATCTTCTTTTTTTGCACATCAGTGAGACCTGCTGGAATCCATCACATGTACTGAAGATTGCATGCTAGTCGTGTCGTGCAGTGGTGTGTATATGTGTCACGTGTCAGCCACCACCGTAGTGTAATCCGCAGGATCTGCATTTCTGTTTGGGCAATGGGCAGGATACCGGAGTGCTAGGCTGGAAACATGATGAAAGAGATCAGCTGTGCCGTACACCATCCTCTTCTTTTACTTTAGTTCTCTCTTTGGCAGAATTTTCGTTCACTTTCCAAGACAGAGAGAGTGAGTAGATGACTTGCAAGAATGGGCTGCTCTTCATGCGTTTTGGCCCCGATCACAAGATGGCATGGACCAGTTTTTGCCAAAAACAAAGGTTGTTGGTACTAGTAGTGTTTTTTTGGCCCCTTCGAAATGTGCGCAACAAGCATCTCAGCAGATCCAAGCATGAAACAGACAACGTGAGGTCACACTGTCCAGATGGCGAATTTGGAAGCTCTGCACGAGCAGTTGCCTACACAGATATAGTACGTATTTCGAAAGGACAAGTACACCCTCCTCCGATTCTGAAAATAGGCTTTCGTCCCGTTTTATATATAAAGCAAACGTCTACAACAAGCATCCAAGGGTCACAAACAAGTACAACACAAATGCTGGGACCACAGCACAAACCGACCAAAAAAAATGCTGAGAGAATGACGACTAGGGTGAAAGGGGCCATCTCGCCAGCCGAGAGAACGCCAAAGAGGTGGAGCTACGCCTGCCACGGGGGCCGCCTCCAAGAGCTGACGGAGGGAAGCGTCCAACCTAGTCTTGTCCCGCTGCCTACACAACGGGTACCAGAGCTGCGGAGAAGCCCAAAAGCGGAAAACCGAGTCAGAGGCACGCCTAGGAAGAATCTTCTCAATGACCATCTTGTTCCGAATGTTCCAGAGGGACCATGACATCTCCGCAAACACTAACCAGAATAGGCGCCGGCCCTTCCCTGGACGGTTTGCTTGAGAGTCTAGGAATTCACCGAGATCATGGGCTAGCCAGTCCGGCCCCAAAGCCTCTCTAGTGAAGTTCCACAGAAATCAGGCCGCGGGACAGGTGAACATTATGTGGGTGCACGTTTCGGGGATCCCACATAGTGGACATAACCCATCCCCCGGCCCCTGCCTCTTGGTCACCTCCACCCCCGATGGGAGTCGATCGCGAAGGAGTTGCCACACAAAAAAATTTAACTTCAGTGGGAGGGGGGCCTTCCAAAGGGGCTTGGTCCAGGGGAGAACCGTGCGGCCAAAGAGGGCCCGATAGGCCAAACTAACCGAGAAGGATCCTGATGGAGTGAGGGTCCAAGATACACTATCGGGTTCGTCTGCCAAAGAGGTCGGGAGCTCTGCCCTAAGTTCCCTCCAAGCTTCAGTTTCCTCCGGACCGAAGGTACGTCGGAACGCAATGTTCCATGTACCTTCGAGTGCGGCGGAGGATACACGAAGCGTTGGATCGGAACAAATGGCGAAGAGGCTCGGGTACACCTCTTGCAGCGGACGTTCCCTGAGCCAGGAATCCAGCCAGAACATGGTCCCCTCCCCATTCCCAATGGACACAGAGACCCCAAGCCTGATCTTGTTCTTGATCTCCTGGATGGAGCGCTAGAACTGGGAGCCGTCATGGCGGTCGCATCCCAGAAGAGGGCGACCGCGGAGGTATTTGGCCTTAATGAGCTTGAGCCAGAGACCGCCCTCGTTGCGAAGGATGTGCCAAACCCATCTAAGCATTAGGGCCTTATTGAACTGGCGGGATGCGAGAATACCTATGCCCCCAAAATCCTTGGGGGCGCAAATGTCAGCCCACTTGACCATGTGGTATTTCTGGCGACCCAAGGGGTCTTGCTAGAAGAACCTCGACAACTCCTTGTCAAAAGCCCCATGCACCCCCTCGCGGAGGAGGTACATGCCCATCATATACATGGGCAGGCTAGACAGGCAGGAGTCGATCAGGACGGTCTTGCTGCCTTTAGACGTGAATCTCCCACACCAAGGTTCGTACCTTGAGCGCACCCTGTCCACGAGCGGGTCCAGGTCCCTGATAAGGATCCTGGTGTCGCGGACTGGCATCCCCAGGTAAGTTATGGGGAAGGAGGCAAGCGGACAGTTAAAGTTGTCAGCTATCCTCTGCTGCTCGTCCTGAGAGAACCCTAGTGCGATAATCTCACTCTTGTCGAAGTTTATGCGGAGACCAGACATCTCCTGGAAGCATAGGAGGAGGAACTTGAGGTTCGCAATGTCCAACGTTGAGCCTTCAATCAGGATCATTGTGTCGTCTGCGTATTGGAGCTATGTGATACCCCCTCCTAGGATAAGGTGGCCTACCACTCCGGAGATGTGGCCGGCCGCCTTGGCTTTTTCAAGCATCTCCGCGAGGGAGTCTACCGCCGCGTTGAAGAGGAGGGGGGACAGGGGGTCACCCTGGCGAACACCACAGGACGGGAGGAAGTAAGGTCCAATCTCACCGTTGATGTTAATCGCGTTACTCCCGGTCATCACATCGAGGCGGTGTCGAGGTTTCCCCTTTGGCCAAGAAGACGTGCGCGCCCAATGCGAGGGACCCTCAGAATCTCCCTAGCTCTAATCGCCTCGATCTGATCGAGTCTCGGGTCTCTCTCCCCGCGGAAGACCATGCCGCTGTCCGCAGCCACTTGTGCGAGGTGCTCAAGTGGAAAGTCATCCAGAACCTAGAACCTGGAACCTGAAGAGGACGGGTGGGAAGGAGGAGGGCACGGGGGAGGGGCTTTCTGAGAAGTACATGTATTAAGGTTGCGGGCGGCCGTCCTCTGGGATGCCAGCTGGGACACCGTGGGCACCACCCAAGCTCTCCGCCTCGACACGTCGGTGGGTGCCGTGGCGACCTGAGGAGGCACAGGGCAGGGAGGGTGGGGCTGGCGAGCCTTCGAGCCGGCGGCAGGAGTGATGGGGAAGACCGCCGCTGGCTCGTCAGGGTGGGGTGCCGAGGTCGCGGGGACCAACGCAGGAGACCCCCAGGGTGAGGCTGGAGTGAAGCCCGGGGATAGCGCGTAGCAGAGGACTCCGGGGGAGCGGGAAGACGAGGGGGCGGTGACAACCATCCCCACGCTCTCGGAGTCGCGGTCAGACTCCACCCGTGTCTCCTCCTGAGTCACGTCGAGGGTCTCCAAGGTGAGCGGGTTCATGGCCATGTGACCTGTAAACCCCTCGGACAGACTGAAGTTGGATCCGTACTGAGCGATCTGGAGAACGGGAGGGCCCTATGATGAGGGCATCAGGGGCAGCTGGTGAGTCGCATATGGAGCAGCGGAGGTCGTGCCTGCGGGAGGAGGAGCCGAGAGGGAGGGGCCGGGGTCCGAGACTCCCCTCCCAGCTCGTCGTCGTCAGAATCTTCTCCTGATGAGTTCCCCCCTCCAGAGGAGTGCTCGCCAATGTGGGGGAGGAGGACGAGGGAGCCCGTCGGCGGCCTGGTCCTCATCCAGCTCAACTGTCAGGATCCTCCCCTCCATGCCGAAGTAGAAGGGTGGGAGAGGCCCTGGTAGTAGAGCTGGATCAGGGCAGAACAACTGCATGTGGATCGGGCCCGATCCCACGCGAGAGGCCTCGTCCACCATCACCAACTTGCCCACTACCTGCGAGACGAGCTCAAGGATGGGCAGCGTCCGCACTCGCGCCTCCTCAGGAAAGCCGAGGATCCGCACCCACACCACCGAGAGGGTCGAGGACGTCGTAGGGTGGGCGGTCGATTGCTCGATGGAGATCTGCACCTTGCTGGTCGGAAGGGTGAGAGCGGTACTGCAGGCGCTAACGGAGAGAATCTCGGCTGATGGGAAGGTCACCGCGAACTGGGACGGAGAGATCTCACGTGCGCTCCAGGTATGACCCGGCATCATCTGCCGATTCTAAAATATAAGATGTTTTATCTTTATGAAGCAAGTATATCTAGACTTATTTTAGTATATAGATTTTTTCGAAAGTGAGCAGTTGTGCACACAGATACAGTATTTCGAAAGTTATTTCTGAAGAGAGAAACTTTTGTAGATGTGACAAGTAAGCATGGCAGTGGTTTATGCGGAAATTGCAAGTGTAGCCCGGACAATAAATTGGGGGTTCCCAGTGTAGAGCGCAGTTTACAAGTAAGCATGACAGTGGTTTATGCAACAATGAGTGTATCCCGGGCTACATGTAGCCCTGTTTTCAAAAAAATTTAAAGTTTAAAGTGTAATTTTTCTGAAAAACATCCTATATGTTTATAATGATGTACTCTACCAACATGCGAAATCTTAACTCGAAACACCATATAGTTTCTCTAAAAAAAACACCATATAGTTTAGGCCATACAAAAATAACAAATTTTGGAGGTCTCAAATTTGCACAATCCACTACTTTAGACCTTGACTTTTTTTTTCAATTTTGCGCAACCTAGAATATAAGAAATTTTGAGTTGAGATTTTACTCCATGGAATACATCATTGCCTCTATGGGGAATCATGCTATATTGGAGTGCAAGCAGACGGCCACACACGGAGTCCGAGTTTTGAGAAACCCTAACCGCTCCCGTGTGGCGCCACCGTACCGCACCGGGGCGCTCGAACCTCCTTTCCTTGACCACCCATGCCTTTCCTCCCTTCCATCGTCCTTGTGCAATGACACCAGGGCAAGGCGGCAGCGGTTTCCCTCATGCATCAAGGCTCTAGGGTTGCGTCTGATCAGATCTTGGGAGATACCCTAGCGGTAGTGGCGGGCAGCGGCAGTAAGAGTGAGGTGGCGGTCCTATAGCCGCTAGCAGCTGTTCGGTAGGTGGGGACGGTGCTAGGTGGCGGGCCTCGCTGGACGCTGGCTCGATGGGTTGCGACCGTTTCAACCCTCCAACACATGTTGATCTGGCCGGCTTCGGAGGCGCTATCTTGTGGAGGAGCTCTTGGTCGTGTTCCGCATCACGAGCACACCTGGGGTGGCGACCCTGGGCTTGGTGGTGGTGGTCGGACCGAGGCTGGTTTGGAGGACCCCGTGATCCGTCATCTGGTCCGACTGCTAGTTGGGGAGGCATAGTCGTGGTGAAACCGAGCCGGCTTCGATCATGATGGACGATGACGACATTTTTGCGGCGTTACCTTGTTGAAGGCATTGCCATGCAATTATTGTCGAGTCAATCATGTTGCTCTATGGAAAACCCTAGGATCTCCTATTCCAGATCGGGCGATGGAAACACTATATGGTGTCGTGTTCGCTCTTAGGGGCATTGTTTGTGGAGCAGCGCTGGATGGCAGATGCATGAGGTTGAGAGGCTTAGTCTTGCATGGAGCTTCGACGATGATTGGCTTTCATGCCTTACCGACAAGTGTTCCGCTAAGTGATGCCAGCTTGGTGGGTTGTACACACGACAAATCCTGGAGAGAATCCAACCGTGTTGGCTGGTGGTACTTGGCGACATGGTGCTGTAGTGTACCGGTGGCGACTGCGATGTGGTTCGTAGTTAGAGCGTAGGGAGGTGGTTCTACTTGGCAACATGGTGGTGTCGGTGGCTGGTGTGGCGAGAGTCTGCCCATCGATCTATACACTGAAGATGGGTTGGCGAATGACAACAGAGGCAACGACATCTGGAGCGAGTGCGCTGGCACCTTTTCGAGGATATGCTAGGCGGATCTGGGATCCTAGCTTGAATGGGTGGTTGGGTGTATCCAGATTTCGTTGGGAGCTGGCAATGGACTGCTATCGTCATGCTCGGTGGTGTTGTTTTGACGGTCTTGGGTTGTATAATCTTTATAATGGCTTTTGCATGTTGTTTTAGTAATGAATAAAGGTTATGTGCATCACTCGATGCCGAGGCCGGAGCTCGGTCCCCCTTTTTCGTAAAAAAGGAAAACTAGAGTGCTATAGTGGAAACCTGATGGAAGAGATCGGCTGACTCATACACTATCTACTTCTTTTACTTCAGTTCTTTCTTTAGTAGAATTTTTCTTTACTTTCCAAGAATAGAGGGAGCTAGGGGTTTGTTCGGTTCGGGAACGAAGGGGAATAGGATGTCATGGTTCCATTTCACTCGAATGGGTCGGTTTCGTTCCTATGTTCGGTTTGGATGAAAAGGAGGAATGGAATGGTTCCTTTTTTGTTCGGTTGGGGGAATTGGAGAGCAGAATGAACGAGGTTAAAGTTAATATTTTGTCTAAATATCATAATTAACAGTGGAAAATGACCATCTTAATCTCAAAATCATAATTAACATCGCCTAATGGCCTTTTTAATCTCAAAATCCTAATTAACAACATTTTTTCTTCGATTGAGGGAATTTGGAGAGTGGAATGGAATGTCTCAAAATCGTAATTAATAGTGGCAAATGGATTTTTAACCTCAAAATCGTAATTAACAACGGGTAATTATTTTTCAGCAGGATTATTCGAGTGCTTCGTGATTAACATCGTCTAATTAACAACCATTCCACCATATTCCACCAATTCGATAGAATGGGTGTATTACACATATGGGGGAATATTCCCTTTTGAGGAACCACTCGGTTCCGATCCATTACACAACCGAATACAAGAATTGGCTCTAGGTGTGGAATGGTTCCATTCCATTCCACTTGGTTCCACGAACCGAACACACACTAGATGTTTTACCAGAATGGCTGTCGTTGCCATGTTGATCTTCATGCGTTTTGTCCCCGGTCACAACTCACAAGATGACATGAATCAGTTGCTTCCGAAACCAAAAGTTGGTGGTTATGTTTTTGGTCCCTTCCAAATGTGCACAAGAAACATCAGCAGATCCAAGGAAGAAGAACACATACACAAACATCATCCACTGCTGACCTACACACACAATTGTACACGACAATAAATTCATCAACCTCATCAAATTACACTGAAAATCTCTGACATGTGTCTGATGTAAACGTCAAAGGTTTGGGCGCTGGCGGAGTGATTGAAACCATACGCCTACAGCTCCACTCCTTGGCATGGATAGCGCTGGTTTTAGTAACGGTTCAGAGAACAGGAGCCCATGCATTATACCTCAAAATGCATAGAACATTCTCTTGTAAACTTCTGAATGAGAAGGTATAGATAGAACATGTATCATCACACCCCGAGCGTACACTGATCTGACTAAAATCTAGATCATGGTCCATGTCCTCCTTTTTCAGAAAAGTTTGCATCCTTTTCTCACGGGAAGGGCCACATGTCCAATCCACTATCAGCAAGCATGCAAGCCCCACGACCGCAGAAGCAGCAGTGCAGCAGTAATCCGATGCTTACATTTGGTCCCAAGCGACCGTTCCATGGGCAGCAAAGCAAGTCGACTGGATTTGCATTATGTCCTTGTACTACAAATCTACGGATGCACATCGTCGTCGTAGCTGGATTTGCTTTACTGTCGATGAGGCCGGCATCTTGTTCCGTAAGCTGAAACTGTTCATGAAAGGGAGATGGCAGCTGTGCTGGGGAGGTACAATAGCTGTGCTACGGTCCTGGCGGGGCGCAAAAGTCGTGCCTGCTTTTCGTTTCATTTCCCTCAACGTTTCAGGGCTCGATGGTACTCCCTCCGAATATGTTCTATGTTTGTGAAAAAAATATCTACACTTGTTTTGGTGTGTAGATTCACTGTAAACATGAGAGAATCTAAATACTAAAAGTAGTCTAAATACATTTGTTTACAGAGCTAAAAAATTTTATATTTTAATACGAGAGAGTAGCATTAACTGAGCGTTCCGACCTCAAGATCATTGTGCACGTATGTAGAGAGAGAATCTACAAATCCTGCATTTCTGTCGTGGAAAACTGGGGTTTTGTTCTTTTGTTCCAAACTTGTTTCGCACTTAAAGCTGGACTGGCAGACCTGAAAACATATGCCACACCTGAGAATGTCATGTAGAGCTTAGTTTCGTCCAAGCATTCGGTTTAGCTGTTAGACTGTGTATAGCTTCTGTAATTATGTATGTATATTGTATCAATTGTAACATACCCATTATATATATATATATATATATATATATATATATATATATATATATATATATATATATATATATATATAGCCCACCCCTTTAAGGGTTGAGCCGGTTCCTCAATTCTGTTGTTTCTCATGGTATCAGATTTGGTTACGTCCTACTCTTCCGTCGCCTCCAGCAAACCCTAGTCGCGCCGCCGCCGTCGCTGATCGCATCACCGATCGCCGCCGCCGCCGCCATGACGAGCGCCTCCGGCTCCACCAATGCGGGCTACTTGCCCGGCTCCCTCGCCGCCCCCTCTCCTGCCCCATCGATGCCGCAGCCATCCGGCCGCCCCCGATCGGGATGAGGAGCGTCAACTCCTTCTTCTCCAACCACCCCCCGCCTCTTCGTTCGGGAACTTCGGCCCGACGGTCCACACGCCTCGCCTCCCACGGCCCGCCGCCAGACGCCGCCGCGTTCACGCCCGCGGCCTCCTCGGCGGCCTGGACCGTCGGGCCCTCTGCGTCGGATCTCGTGCCGATGCACCCTGCTCTCACGGAGTCCGCGCCTCCTGCAGGGTATCACCCCGCGCCACACGTGTGGTTCTCCCCCGGCACCAACGGCCGCGCCGCCCGTCTCTTCCCCTATTGCGTACGTGCCTCCGGCAGTCTTCTCGACAGTCTCGCTACCTCCGTCGTTTCACTTTGGAAACCTCATCACCGTCAAGCTATCGCCGGATAACTACATCTTCTGGCGTGCACAGGTCCTTCCGCTCCTTGGGAGTCACTACCTGCTCGGCTACGTCGACGACACTCTTCCTTGCCCCCCACGCTGGTGGACAGCGTGAACGGCCCGGTTTATAATCCGGCGCACCGTGTGTGGACAAGGTAGGACCAGGCGACCCTCTCCTCCATCCAGGGGTCGCTCACCCCGGCTGTTGCCGGGCTTATCGTCTTTGCCAAGACGTCTCATGAGGCATGGAAAATCCTTGAGAGCTCCTTCGCATCGCAATGATAGGCCCGTGACAGCACTCTCCGTCGTCAGCTAGGCGAGTGTGAGAAGCTCGACACCACCACCACGGAGTTCTACAACAAGGTCAAGGCCCTCGTTGACACGCTGGCGTCCATTGGACAGCCGCTCACCGACTCCGAGTTCAACTCCTTCATCGTCAATGGCCTCGACGAGGAGTACGATGGCTTGGTCGAGATCATCAATGAGCGGGGCAACTCGACGCCCATGATGTCACACGAGGTCTATTCCCGCCTTCTCCTCACCGAGCAGCGCGTCGAGGCGCGCCGCGCCAACCGCAGCCATGGAGGAGGCTCCTACGCGAATGTTGTCTACAAGGGCAGCTGGCCCTCCTCGGGTGCCCCGTCATCCGGCTCGGGCAAGGGGCCCGCGCCGTTGACCCCATCTCCGATCGGCCCCCCTTTGACGCTGTCTTCCAACGGGGATCGACGCTTCCATCTGTGTGGTATTGAGGGGCACTGGGCCTCCAAGTGCCACCGCCGCTTCCAGAAAAGTTTCCTCGGTCTCGGTAATTACGACAAGGATGCGCGTAATAATGCGCGCCAAACGGCTATGGCCGATCGTCTGGCGCCGCCTCCGAAGCCCCAGGCGAACCTTGGACAAACTCAGTCCTACTCCGTTGACACATATTGGTACATGGACTCGAGGGCAACAGAGCACATGACGAACGAGATGGGGAAGCTCCACACCCACGAGCCATATCACGGGTCTGACAAGGTCTACACCGCCAACGGAGCAGGTATGCACATCTCTCATATTGGTTAAGCATCTCTTCTCACTAGTCATGCCAATAGGAGTCTCCAAATTCGCAATATTCTTAGAGTACCATCTATGACGTGTAATCTTCTTTCAATTCCTAGACTCGCCCATGACAATAATGTGTTTTGTGAATTTCACCCGCTTGATCTTTTTATTAAGGATTGGGACACGAGGGGCGTGCTCCTTAGTGGGAGTCTGTGTCAGGGCCTCTATCGTCTGGGGCATCCTGGAGTCTCTCGTGTTTCATCGTCACAGTAGCATGCTCGCCTTGGTCATCCTGCCACTCCTATCGTTCGTCATGTTTTGCGTTGTCATGATCTTTTTGTCATGCCTAGTAATAAAGATGTAGCAGTGTGTGATGCTTGTCAGCAAGGGAAGAGTCATCAACTTCTTTTTTCGGAGTCTACTCATGAGGTGACACATCCTCTAGAACTTGTGTTTTCCGATGTCTGGGGCCCTGCCCAAACCTCTGCTAGTGGTCATAATTATTATATCAGTTTCGTTGATGCTTACAGTCGCTTTACCTGGCTTTATCTTATTAAGCATACATCTGATGTGTTTGATATTTTTGTTCAGTTTTAAAAACATGTTGAACGCCTTCTGAAGCATAAAATTATCCATGTTCAATCGGATTGGGATGGTGAATATCGCAACCTCAACTCCTTTTTCCAGTCGCTTGGAATCGCTCACCATTTAGCATGTCCACATACACATCAGCAGAATGGCTCCGTAGAATGTAAGCATCGTCATATCGTTGAAACTGGTCTTACTCGTTTAGCCCATGCATCGGTTCCGTTTCGGTTTTGGAGTGATGCCTTTACCACTGCATGTTTTCTCATCAATCGTACTCCCACACTATTCTAGACACGAAGACTCCTATTGAACTCCTTCTTAATGAATAGCCTGATTATACATTTTTAAAGTGTTTGGGTGCGCTTGCTGGCCGCATCTTCGTCCATACAATAAACGCAAACTGGAATTTGGGTCCAAAAAGTGTGTCTTTCTTGGCTATAGTTCTCTTCATAAAGGCTACAAATGTCTTCATGTTCCCACTAATCGTGTCTATATATCTCGGGATGTCGTGTTTGATGAGCATGTTTTTTCCCTTTGCCAAACTCCCTGTGTCTACCGATGAACCTCCATCCATGCATTCATCCTCCATTGCCTCTGACCAATTTGATGATGTTGTATACTCTCGTGTATTGTTGCCTAACCATGGTGCAGGCACTGACGCGGGGCTCGTTTGGAAATTTTGGAGACACCGGCACCTCCATCCCCGGCATCATCCGACGTGCACGTCGATCCGCCAGTGCTCCGCCGGCCTCGCCCCCTGCCGCTGGGCCGGCCTCGCCCCCTGACGCTGGGCTGGCCTCGCCGAGTCTTCGGCCTTCCACGCCCGCCTCGCCGAGCAACCCAACCCATGCGACTCCCTTGGCGGGCTACGGCTCGGGTTCCTCGACGCCTAGCGTGTCGCTGGCCTTCCCGACGCCCAACACGTCGCCTTGCAGCGTGTCGCCCGGTCCCTCGATGACTGGACCACTGCTGTCATCATCGCCCAACCCTTCGTTGACTGGGCCCTCTTCGTCATCGTCACCCAGCCCCTCGTCGGATGCACCTTTGACCTCTACGGCTCATGTACTGCGTCCCCATACGCGCAGTCGCAGTGGCATTCATCGCCCCAAGGAGCGCACCGATGGCACAGTTGCCTGGCATGCTGTGTGTATGACTGTTGCCATTGCGGATCCATCCTCCGAGCCCCGCACGTACTAGGCTGCTATGAGTATTCCTCATTGGAAAGAGGCTATGGAACAGAAATATCACGCTCTTATTCGCAATGAGACGTTGACTCTTGTTCCTCCACCACCGCGAGTTAATGTGATTGATTCTAAATGGGTATTCAAAGTGAAGAAGCCTGAGGTCACTATGTACTTGTTGGTCTATGTGGATGATATTATTTTGGTCAGCTCCTCTCAGTCAGCTGCTGATGCTCTTGTTCGCTCTCTTGGTACTGATTTTGCTGTCAAGGATCTTGGAAAGCTCCATTAATTTCTTGGTGTGGAGGTTGCTTCTCGTACTGATGGACTTGTTCTGACGCAAAAGAAGTATTCATTGGACTTGTTGCAGCGGGCCGGGATGCTTAAGTGCAAGACGACTACTACGCCTATGTCTACCACTGACAAGATCACTGCTGTTGATGGTGAGCTTCTGTCTTCTGCCGATGCGACGGAATACAGAAGTATTGTTGGTGGTCTCTAGTATTTGACGATCACGAGACCAGATATATTTATGCTGTCAACAGAGTTTGTCAGTATCTCCAGACGTCCCGCGACACTCATTGGTCAGCTGTTAAGCGTATCTTACGCTATGTCCGTCTTACAGTGTCTCATGGGCTGCATATACGTCCGAACCCCTCTGGAGTCCTCTCGGCGTATTCTGATGTGGACTAGGCTGGTAGTCCGGATGACAGACGATCCACGGGGGGCTATGCTATGTTCTTTGGCTCTAATTTGATCGCCTAGAGTGCTCGAAAACAGGCTACTGTCTCACGTAGCAGTACTGAAGCCGAGTATAAGGCTGTGGTTAATGCTACTGCAGAGATTATTTGGTTACAGTCTTTGCTTCAGGAGTTGAGTATATCTCAACCGCAGCCTCCTATCCTTTGGTGTGATAACATCGGTGCTACATACCTTTCTGCAAATCCGGTATTCCATGCCCAAACGAAACACATTGAAGTTGACTACCACTTTGTGCGGGAACGTGTGTCACAGAAGCACCTACAGATCAGGTTCATCTCCTCTAAAGATCAAATTGCAGACATCTTCACCAAGCTGTTGTCTCTACCACAGTTTGAGACCTGTAGACGCAATCTTAACCTTTTAGATTCTTTAGGAAGTGGCTAAGATTGAGGAAGGATGTTAGGCTTTGTATAACTTTTGTAATTGTGTACGTATATTGTACCAACTATAAAACATCCATTATATATATATGTGATAGACCACCCCTGTGAGGGTTGAGCCGGTTCCCCTAATTCTGTTGTTTCTCATAGCCTATTTTCCTCTGCCCAAATTCACAGGACAGAGGTGAGAAAGGGATCATCCCGTGCTAATTCTGTCTAGAATCGCCTATAATAACATAGCTGGAATGACAAAGTCGGTGAAAGATCGCATGCACGCACGCACGTACAGATTCAAGGACGATCCAAGGATGCGAAGCTGCTGAGGGCACGGTCCACTTGTCCATCAGCATTCAGCGTCGGCCGAAAGAGAAGACCCAAATCGACCGGAGATTGTTGGTGTCGCCCCGCCCGCCCGTCGTGGTCCAGTCGTTGCTGCTTTCCTACGAAGGTGACCACGCTACAGAGGCGCATCTATCCGTGCATGCATGCTACTGCTTTGGCTGCTGAAATCTGTACCTAAAGAAAGGGCCTCGCGTCCGCCAAGTCCCAACTCCTCGTGCATGTCTCCATGTTACATATGCAAGTGGATAAACATTAGGCCATGCCTTAGTTTAATTTAACTTCCGTGCAATACGAAGGCATCATCGTTTTGAAGAAGTTGACTCTTTTTTAAACTACTCCCTCTTCTTCATAAAACTAAAATATCTTATATTTCTAAATGGAGGGAGTATATAAGAAGGGTAAAGAGTATCCTTCAAAAAAAGAAGGGTGAAGGGTACACCTAATAGTGATCCACTTGCATCCCTAGTCGACATGCGCACATCGCCGCTAGATCGATTGATCTGAGCCCATTTCCGCGCTGGTAGTTGTGAGCCCGATTCCTCTACCTCGCCACCTTACCATTAATTAATGGGAGTGTTTGTGTTATATAAACAGTGGATTTGAATCTACATTTGTGATTTATGCATCAATTCATGCCTGCTCACTCTTTTTCCGTTTGTGAAATGCCATATATTAAGTCAACCAAACCCTTACAAAACACCATTATATAAACGAAAATAACATTCAAGGTTTGGGGTGGGTGGGGTATTGGCGCCTTCTAATTCTTGCATTCACCGGTGACGCGCAGTGAGCCGAGCTCGATATTGACCTAGAAAATATCAATGGAGTCAAGATAGCATTGTTGTCGCATTGGGAAGTCGGTGATGCAAACCAAAAAGACGTCGACGATCATGATGTGGAAAGTGTCAAGAAGGGTCCGTACACGTAGAAAACAGGACTCTAGTCCCGGTTTGTAAGGGCTCAATCCGGGACTAAGGTATCGGGACTAAAGGTTAAGCCTTTAGTCCCAGTTCTGTTACAAACCGGGACTAGATTGTCCCACGTGGCCCCGCTGGACGCGCTGGGTTGGAGAATCTTTAGTCCCAGTTCGTAAACTAAAGTCTTCTGCCGCGGCAGCGTTTTGCGCCAACCTGCTGCCGCGGTAGGAAGTGGGATTTTAGGGGTTTAGGGTTTTCTTTTTCCGTGTTCGATTATTTTTCATTTTGTGTTTTCATTTCAAATAATTGTGTTTTTATATATGTATTATTCTACGCTACTACATGCTGTATACATTGATGCATATATAATATAATTTCTCTCACGACATATAAATATATACAACCGAGACTAGAGCTCGTGTATTTGATTTACACGAAGATCATTACATTACACGGATACTGGCCTTTTGTGTCTATCTACGAGGTCTATCCACGTTGTACTCTCCTTTTATGTTTATGACGTCCCTAAGCAAAAATCCCGACAACTCCTCTTGAATTGCTAATAGGCATTCATATGGTAGGAGCTTATCCCTCATCGCATCCAACTATATATAAAGAAGTAGATCATTATAAATGGAACTTAACAAAAATTATGGTATAAAATAAATTGTGAATATATTTGTTTTACATGCTCGAATAAAGTATGTGCCCTGCTCCATACACCCACGAATAAACTCGCATACGTAATATCCACATAAATTAGTCCCATGTGACTGTGTCTCAAACTTTTTGATCGAGAATATTATTCAATCAAATAATAATCAAACATGATAATTGTATGAAGACTAGAATTGAAGAGATGCGAGGACCTAGCTCTCGTACTACTTACCGAGACCGTACGAAAAGTGAGCTCCTTACGCCATTAATACGGAACCTCCTTCGTGAACCTTTTCCAAACCCTGTCCGACAAAAAAAGAAATGAATGAGTTATTAATTAATTGACATCTCAGCGAATGAACGAAAAAGACATATATAGTGCGATAATAACTGAAATTATTTTTGGAGGCAATCAAGTATGCCATAGTAGTCTTCCATCGGCTTCTTTAACGAGTTCGAGATTTCAACTTTTGCACGGTCAACGGTAATGCTTTGAAGAATCCAGTGGTAGCTGCGCACGTTTATATACACTTATCATTGAGTAAACAAAAATTGAATATGTACAAGACAGTAAGACTCTCACCCGTAGTTGTAAGGAAATAGTATTTGCGTCTTGTAATGTTGCTCCATTAAAAACATTAGCAAGTTATCCTCAGTTTCTTCAATGTTATTTATTAGCGTATGTCCATTAACTCTGTTTGGGTCAATGAACTCAATGCCATAGATTGAATTTATTCTACATTCCTGAATCTTCATTCTGCATATATAATAGTATACGGAAGGAGATATACTGAGGATAACAACAAACAACGAATTGAACGAGCTGAGTTAGTGATTTATTTATTTACAGACAATAGCAGTTGAGGAGGGACTTGTCGAGGGCGTCTAGGTTGAATTACTGAAATAATTCACAATGTTCAATAGAGATCTCGTCTGGACAGAAGTACTCCTCTCTAACTTTACATAGGAGAAATTGTCGCCCTTCCTTTGTGACTTTCAAGTACCAGGTATGCAACAATCGCATATATGTTGGCAGATCATCAAATACCTCATCGCTGACCAGAGGCTCCCCGTAGATAGATTTTCGTGCTATTGGTCCCTTGGCGACATCATCTCCGCCGACTAGAATTTCTTCGAGGGGCACGTTACACTCATTGGCTAATTTGATAGCTATTTTCATATCTATTCCAACTTGAGTGGGCTGGGGTAACACCTTGAGCGGGTCGATGGATTGTTTTGCCTGTTTGCCGAGATGGGAAACTTCTTTGCCTGTTACACTCCTTGATTTTCTCCCGCTTGCAGTACTGCTTGATGACTTCTCTTTTAGTGTCTTCGTAAGACAGCGTGTATAGTCATCTTTCCTATATAACATATGTTGGGGTGGTTGCTCATGGAATGCCTTGAAGTGTTTCTTGACTTTTGGATCAACTTTCTCCTGTGGCTCGGGTTGTTTTGGTGCAAAATGGGCCTTCACTTCGGCTTGGGAGATCATCATGTTTTCCTCATCAGTCCGGTGATAAGCTAACTTGGGAGGAGACGACGTTACTTTTGGGAGGGGCTCTTGTCGTTTTCGGCGTCGGCTATCCCTTGATGTAGCGGTGTTATTCTTCCGCTTTCTTCCCTTTGATTCAGTGGGCGGAGGCGGAGGCGCCGGAGATGGAGATGCACTTGTGCTGCGGTCCCTCTCAGGGAGGGGTGGACTATTTTTTCTCGGTGGAGACAGTGGACTCGGAGGTGATGGTGGACACGGATGTGATGGATTGCTTCTCGGAGGAGAAGATTGCCTTGGCGCCCAACCTGGAAACACGATGTGCTATTTTTTTCCAAACAATGATCCCATCCTCCACTTCTCCCAGTGTTTTCTCCCCTTCGCCTGCAGGGATGTCAAGCTCCAATGATCGACATGTGGTTCAACTTCATCCACACCGACACGAGCATAGCCAGTTGGAATCTGACTTCCATGGTAGGTCGCTTCCGGTGGACTCGGTAAAGCAAAGCCGAGCGCCACCTTCATAGAAATGTTCTTCACTGTGACATGTAGCTCACAAGCTGTCCTTGTCTCGACTTCATCCAAGGGGCAGCGAACCATCGTTGCATCGGCCGTATCATCTATCACTGGTGCATCAACTAGCATGGTGGCCCTCGCAAATTCGAGGGTAGCATCTGCACTCTTTAATTGGCAGGGCGGCGATGGAGCGTTGACGAGCCGGACAGTCCGTGTCTTGTCCGACAACTTGTGAATAGAGATCTTTGCAAAAAAAATCTTGCCCGGCGATGCTAGAAACTTGTCCGGCGGCGGTTGCGACAGTGGCCAGTGGCGGTAGTGTTTTGCGCGGGCGAGGTTGTGTGGGTCGGGATCTGGGTCATGTGTGGAAAGACCGTTGTATGCCTATATGTCCTGATCCGTATTGTCTATACATGGGTATACCCAGTTTTAGATACTGGTTTGGATATATATACATGGACGCAGGGTTTCTACGAGTTTAGGGGAGGGGGTTTGTATTGGAGCAAGCCTCAACATTCATGGCTAGACAAAGTTGTGTTAGTTATGTTTCTCTTGATATGCATATCAAGCCTCCAAATTTAGTGGCTAGTAAAAAAAGTGTGTCTGGTCTCTAGTGTATGTACGTAATCATCAAACCATATTAGTCATGTTTCCATGCCATTAAACTAGTCTTAATCATGCATGTTTATTCTAAACCATGTCTAGGGAAGCACATCCAGGTAGCTAAACAACTATCTAGCCTGCCAACCTAGGGAAACAAAGGAGGCAATTGATCGATCTACCAGCAGACAGATTGCAGTGGCCTTCAAATCAGAGGGGAAAAAAGGAGAGGTTTCAGAAAATTATCCTCTTTCACTGATGTTTTAGAATCTGCACTGAAAAGTGCGCAGGTGGTTGGTTTCTCGGGTGTCACCCAAAAAGGACGGGACAACTAGTCCTGCTCTCTCCCTTCAATCTTGCCTGATTGATCATTCATAGGTGGAGGTGGCGTACGCCCTAGCTCTAGTGCATACTAGTACATGAAATAAAATCGTTCGCTTTTGATGTGCGGATGTGAGGTGATCAATGTGTTACCTGAATTATTGCTGGGCATGTAGATGCTCGATGATCTGTTGCGCATTTCATGCAGGGTTGACGAGAAGGATGGAATGGGGCTAATGCTGGTAGTTCATCTTGGCAGACAGGATTGATGCAGGATAGGATGATCAGCTCTAGCTTATCTTAGGGCTTGTTTGATTCACAGGGTAGGAAAAATGGAGGGATAGGAAAAATGAAGGATTGATGTGGCATGTCCCATTGAACCCTATGAAAATGAGAACCATGGGAATTGGCATAAGAGGGTGTTTGATGGCAAGGTAGGAAAGCCACAGGAATTTGATTGAAGTTTGAGTGATCAAATAAGTAGCCTTACTCACAAAGCTAGCCATAGGAATTTTTTCAAGAGCTTGGACCTAATGGAAATTTTCCTATGAAATAGACTAGGCAAAGCTTCATAGGAAATAATCCCATGGGTTCTATTCCTATGAATCAAACGATGGTGGTAGGAAAAAATTCATAGGAACTCAATCCTATGAGAATTCTATGAAAATCCTAGAAATCAAACAAGCCCTTATTTTTTTGCACATCAGTGAGACCTTGCTGGAATCTATCACATTCACATGTATTCCTTCCGTTTTAAAATATAAGATGTTTTAGCTTTACGATAGAATACTTTTAGTATATAGGTTTACTCAGGTTTGCCTTGAATCTACACATTAAAAGAAGTCTAAATACATTTTCTTCACGAACCTAAAACATCTTGTATTTTAAAATAGAGTGAGTAAAATATAAGATATTTAGTTTTGTAAAGAAAATGTATCTAGACTTCTTTTCGTATTTAGATTCATTTCGAACCATCTGAGTGAACCTACATACTAGGAAATGTCTAGATATATTTGCTTGCTAAAACATTTTATATTTTAAAACAGAGGGAGTACCGAAGATTGCATGCTAGTCATGGAGTGGCGTATATATGTGTCACGTGCCAGTGTCAGCCACCACCGTAGTGCAATCCGCATTCTGTTTGGGCATGCTACTGGAATGCTAGTCTGGAAACATGATGAAGAGATCAGATGTGCCGTACACCATCCTCTTCTTTTATTTTTTTTAGGACAACCGGCAGGAGCACTAATTTTTCATTAAGATAGAGGAAAGACCCTAACAAAGTGTACAGGGTGGTAGTTCATGCAAAGGTTCATGTCAGAAGGCAAGAACCAAAGCAACAGAAGATGAAAGGAAAAGAAAAAAACTAGTCTAGTCTGGCTCCGCAGGAATTGCCTCTTCACCTGTAGCGAAAACCCTAGCACGTTGCCTGATATCTTCTTCGGCAAGCTCCGCGACCTCAATGTAGGTTAGTCGTTTGCCCGTGAAAATTCTCCGATTTCTTTCCTTCCAAGAGTTCCATAGAATGTAGAGTAGACGCCCATTTATTCTTCGTTTCTCCTTTGCAGGGTGGTCCGCAATGAGGCTATCCCACCAGTCCGAGACTGAAGGCATTCCCGGGCCCAGTACAGCACCACCATTGTTGTCCCTGAGCTGGGCCAGGCTCCAGACTGCAGCGGTGAATTGGCAATCTTTTAGCAGGTGGCCGATCGTCTTGTTGGCACTTAGGCATAGTGCGCAGATTGGATCATGGTCCCAACCACGTGTTGCCAAGTTGTCAGCCGTAAGAAGCTTGCCGTGCATGGCAAGCCAAGCAAAAAGCTTGCACTTCGGTTCCATGTGTTCTTCCCAAATTTTCTTCGCCTTAAACTTGGGGTAACTCCCGTTAAATTGAGCGAGATAGGCGGAGTTGGCACTGTAGTTGCCGTCCTCGGTTAAATTCCATCTAACAGAGTCGTCTTGGTTCTCCTCCAAGGTTGTGGCATGAACAACCTCCCAGAGGCGGAGGTACTGAGTGAGATGTACTGGAGTGCTCAAACGTGCTATGGACCTGATCCAGTTGTCTGCGTTAATCTCCTTAGCCACCGAACGGTTCTTCCTGGTCGCAATTTTGTAGAGGTCAGGCGCAAGGAAGCAGATGGGGCCGTGATCGGACCAATTGTCATGCCAAAAGGAGGCGGTCTCTCCGTTGTCAATCGTGATCTTCGTTGCAGCTCTGAACAACGCCATGTCCTTCTTGTCACATGGTAGCTTAGAGCCATGCGCTGGGGGTCCGTCCATTGGAGCCATCGCCAGCGTAGTCGAGGCGCGCCTGGCGCTCAAATCGGCATACCGAGGCCGCCAAGATACTTTGGCCTGCACATGGTCGTCAACTGCCAAGGCCTTTCCCTTGGTGGCATGCTCCCCTCATCGCCAGCCAAACAAAATTTCGCAACTCGGATGATTTTATCCTGGCCCATTTTGATAGAGGAATGGCAGTTCGTGGTGGCCATGAGAACAGATCTCGCAAGAGTGATCCTTCCCGAGCGCGCGATGTTTTTTCCCATCCATCCAGGCATATTTCCGGCGATTTTGTCGATGAGGGGTTGGAGGTCGATCTTGCGGAGGCGACGAAAGTGTATAGGCAAGCCAAGATATGTTGGCCGAGTTGATCATGCTTGTGCAATTTCCACGCAGGCTGGCCATGTGAGCGATTGCCGCCACGATATCCTCTTTTATAATGTCCCAACAGCTCTTGAAGAAGGCACCGATGAAGCCGTCAGGCCCCGGGGCTTTAACTGAAGGAAGGGAGAAAACAACTATTTTAATCTCAGCTTCCTCGAACGGATCCTCAAGATCGGAGAGGTCCCGCGGCTCATATCCCAGCGCCTCCTAGTTGAGGCTCGACTGCCTATGCACCTTCATTCCTAGCATGCTCTGGAAATGCTGGAAAAGTGCCTCCTCTTTGTCCTCCTTTTTGATTGCCAAACCCGAAGTTGTTGAAAGGCACTGTATGTGGACCTTCCTTCGTCGTCCATTTGCATGGGAGTGAAAAAGCTTTGTGATGGCATCTCCCAGTCTGATCCAGGTGAGGCGAGATCTTTGGCGCATCTTAACTTTCTAGATGGCGAGCAGGCCCCAGGTAGGACGACTTAAGCTGGCGGCGGAGGGAGCGCTCATCCTCAGAAAGCATTCAGGATTCTTCCGCGGTGTCCAACCTCCAGATAATCTCCTTCGCCATTGCAGTTTGTAGCTTTATGTTACCGACACTTTGTCTCTGCCATTTCTTCAGCGCCTTAGCAGTGCGCGAGAGCTTTATATGAATGCGCCTAATAGGGTCGACAACTTGAATAGGTTTGTCCCATGCTTCCGAAACCGTTTCCTTGAAGCCATGCATGCGGAGCCAAAATTCCTCAAATTTGAAAGATGGCTTTTGCAATGTCGCCACCGATCCTTGTAGTAGCAGGGGAGCGTGGTCCGAGCAAGCTGATGTGATTGCCTGCAAAATGGTGTTCGGGAAGAGAATATCCCAGTCGTCGGAGAAGAATACATGATCGATCTTCGTGAGGACGGGGTCATGTTGTGCATTTGACCAAGTGAAGCGACGTCCATCCATACGCATATCTTTTAGCCGGAGGAAATCACGAGCAGCCCGAAACTTTCCAATCAGGCGTTTGTTTATGTTTGTGTTGTTTTTGTCGGAGGCCTTTGTGATCAGGTTGAAGTCACCTAAAAGGAGCCATGAGTCTAGGACCACAGTCTTAAGGGCACGGAGCTCGTCGATGAAGTCAAGCTTATCTTGCTCCCCTTGCGGGCCGTAGACAACAGTAATTGTCCAGCACGTCCCGTCGTCGAGCATGGTGATCGTAGCTGAGAGCGAGCAAGGGCTAGCGTGGACCTCCAAAATTGTGAAAAAAGCTGAGGAAGCAACAAGAATCACACCTCCTCTAGTTCCGTCGGCAGGGAGGAAGGCGAAGTTGTCCGTGAAGGAGGGACCCAAAGTGGCAGAAATTGTGGCGACGTCCACGTCGGCAAGCTTTGTTTCCTGGAGACAAACGATGGTGGCATGGGAGTCCCTAACCATGTCCCTAACAGCGTCTCGACGCACCTTGCTATTCAAACCACGGTGGTTCCAATTCAGCACATTGACGTTTTTTTGCGCCATTAAAGGAAACTCGGAGGCACGGTGCTTTGACGGCGAGGTAGAAAATGTAGAGGTAGCTTATTCAGTTGGGAAACTTTTAAGAGCAGCCAATCGGATTCAGTGTCGCATGCAGCCACAGGCGGAGGGGCCCAACCAGGGTGAAAGGCAGAGTAGTAGTGGAATTGAAGTTCGGCCGGGACGCAATCGGGAACATGTTGTCTGACAGGGACGATGCAGGAGCGAAGCCTTGGATCGAAGTACAACAAAGTAAACGGGCAACTACTGATACATCGGACACGGGGCTCTGGCCCAAACTCATGCAGTGTAGGGTCGCAACTAAACATCAATAGTTGGGATCACGGTTGCAGCAACTGAAGGGAATATGCCCTGAGAGGCAATAATAAAGTGTTTATTATGTGTATTCCAAGTATATGATAGATGTTTATTTTGCATGCTATAATTGTATTAATACGGAAACGTTAATACATGTGTGTGTAATAAACAAACAGAAAGTTCCTAGTTATGCCTCTCTCATAAACTAGCTCGTTGATTAACAAGATGATCAAGGTTTCCTGATCATGGACATTGGATGTTGTTAATAACGGGATCACAACATTAGTGTAATGGTGTGATGAACATTCATCCGAAGTATAGCATTACGATCAAAGTCATTGAGTTTATATTGCTATAACAACTTACGAAGTGATCCTAATCCTTAGACCATGAGATCATGTCAATCACTAACACCGGAAGAGTTTCTTGATAACATCAAACGTCACACCGTAACAGGGTGATTATAAAGATGGATTCAAAACTAATAAAGTGTTATGTTGAGGCTCATGGATCGAGAGTGGAACTTGTTAATCCCGATGACGGATAGATATACTCTGGTCCCTCTCGGTGATATCACATTGATTAGCTTGCAAGCAAGTGATTTGATCACTAGAATGTTATATCACAGGAACGAGAAAAGAGTGCATGTCGGTAACGAGATCAAACTAGGTATGGAGATACCGATGGTCGAATCTCGGACATGTAATATATCGTGAAACAAAGGGATTAAGATACTAGCGTAAAAGGTTCCGACGATCACAAGAAAGTCATCATTGAATGTGTGGGAGTCGATGGGTCTCGGATCCTTCGATTATTGATCCGAGAGGGTATCGATCATGTCCGCATTATTCACGAACCGTAGGGTGACACACTTAAGAGACACCGACATCCAATTGGAGCAAATGTTTCATGCGAAAGAATGAACAAGCGCGAAATTTATTTCACTAGATACAAAACAGGTTTTGGTGAAATTGCATAAAGTGGTTATGCATGTGAAATAGAATTCTAGCAAGGGTTATTTGTGAATGTTTGTCATTAAAGTAATTGACAAAATTATGAATAAAATAAAAGAGTTTTATTTAATGAGAGTTTGCATTAAATTTGGTGGAAATTTAATGGGAATTTGAGTGGACTTTTGAGTGGAGGAATTTAAAGGAGATTTGTGAGTGGAGTGTCCACCCACATGAAGAGGGAGGGAAAGGGGCAGCCCCATGCGCTGCCACCCCTTGGGGTTCCCTCCTCCTATAAAAGAGCCCCCTCCTCACTTGTCTCTCACACCTCCTCGTGAAGGATCTCTCTCCCCCTCTAGAATTTATCCCCCATGGTCTCGGACTAGCGAGATACATGTTCCCGGTGGCTATTCGGCAAGAAAGAGTTGTGCTTCCGCTGCATCGCTGGAGCAAGGAGGCGGAGGTTGCTCGGTGCCTCGAACGTGTGTGCGAGCACGGATGCGCTGCTGATTTGCGGTGCTAGGACTTCCTCTCGATCTTGAGATCGGCAAGAGATCGTCTACATCAACCACGAGTTGAACTTGTTAAGCTTTGTCGGTCTTCAAGGGTATGTTCTCTACGGATATACATCCGCCCGTTGTTTGTATCTAGTAGATAGATCTTGGTATATAGTTCACATCGTAGGAAATTTTTTGTTTTCTATGCTGCGAACCCTACAGTGGTATCAGAGCCGGATCTATGCGTAGATACTTTACACGGGTAGTACACATATGAGTATGTGGGCGATGATGATCATGTTGTTGCTCCTTTGTTGTAATTTTGGATATTGGTGGCATAGTGGGATGAAGCGGTGTAACACCCTCAGAATCAACCCTATGCAAGTTTGAGCGAATCCCGCCAAACCCGCATAGAAACGATTCAAAGGTGCCCACCAGGCACTTTCGTGCGGGTGGAAAACGAAGTAATAACATTACACAACAGTCCTCGACGGGACCCACAGAACAGATATATATATAACAGCGACTCCATGAGTCAAGAATACAGATATAATATACAAAGATCCAAATCACCTTGAAAACGATAGAGCGTCCAGCCACGGACAAGATGCAAATGGGGCTAAGAGCCCTGAAGAATAACCAATGGCGTCCATAACCCCCTGTGCCAAGCCGGAAGGGTAACCGCTAACGACGTCGATCCCAAAACCTGCTTAAACAAAAGGGGTGCCGACAAAGGGCAAAGGAAAAGAGGAGGCCGATCTTGAGGCCGATGCAGCGAGGCTAGAATTCGGCGGTCCTCGCCTACATAGGTATGGTGGACTGAAGCGGCAGCATGCACTAAACAACCTATAGAGACTCGATACAACTGGCGACTATCAGAGAGAGATAAGAGAGACCTATTCGGAACCAACCTGATACTACCATCAAACAAACCCATCCCGGCATTTCCCCCTCGAGACCAAACGAGGAAGTCAACCGAGGAACTCACGCCGTTGGCAGTTTTATTTATTTGGTTGTCGTTGCAGTAATTACTAGTCAGGTATAGATAATCATCCTGATAAAATAAGCAGTGGGCACTTTTAGTTAACCATTCCGTTATAGTTGTAACACTTACTAATCAGATACAAATAGCGTGAGATAACCCAAAAACCCAGTAGTTGTTGGTACTTTTATTAGCCATTCCGTTGTAGTTGCAATACTTACTAGTCAGGTACAATGGTCGCAAGCGACACTCCAAACAAGCAATTGTAGGTAGTATTATTTAGCCATTCCATTATAATGAAGCTGATTACTAGTCATCATGAAGTCAAATTTATAGCACTACTTTAGTTATGCTTGTCTATGGTCGAGATACTGTGCTCCAAGTCGTCCATAACCGTGGACACGACTTTCAGAAAGTTTTACCCGGCCGGGGTGCACCAATAGCAACACACGCTCGATCAACCTCGGAAAAACCAAATCAAAACCCAACGAGGCCTTCATGACAAAGCAATCACAGGATTCAGAAATATTTCAGGCCACCCTTGAGTCTTACCATAGCGAAGTAAGCTAGCTCGAGACGGACTCAAGGTTTGGGTGGGCGGTCGTGATCGGGAACCCAAAACTGGGCTTGTCGACACCGCGAAAACGTGTCCCGATCCTAAACAGTACAGGTGCTATCTGTCGCACAATTTAAATAAAGCAGTAAAGCATGGCATAAGTACATGATCGTAAATAAAACCTCAAACTAGTTTGTGGCCCCAAGAAATAAGACTGAATCAAGCTCTGGCTCAGGGGGGTCCCATATACCTCCCGGATGTGGATAGCGCGATAAATCAAGGAACAGGTATCAAGTACTCGGGGTCCTACGGGACACAAGTGGGCGTTCGGAAACCAAATATTTTCTATCACCCACCGATGCCTCTGCTTACTTCAATTTTAGTTGTTAAACAGGAATTAAAGTGAACGATAAGTAAAACCATGATCATCTCCAACATCCAACATGCGGCATTACTCCAACAAATGTGGCACTTGACAACACGCAACAGCACTTGAGCAAGCGACTACGACGCGCAAGTCTAACTATCTACCAAACAACAGGTAATAGGATGTGTCCAAGGCAATATAGGGCTGCACGGTATATCACAGGTACGGAAACTAAAGCATCGCAACACAGATAGCAATAGATCAACAGGAGGGAATAAATACTATAAAAGTAAGATAGGTAGAAAGGAGATGCTGCTTTGAAAACATTGTCGAAGGTTCAACAGAAGATCGGTAAGCTCACATCAACTCAACGGCCTTATCCATGAAGAAGCAAAACACTAGAAGAAACACGGATGCACTATTTAATACTACAGCAGAAGATCGGCATGATACATGCATGATGCATGACATGGCAGAGGTGCGATGCAATTTGGCAAGATTAAGCGGAACCGGGGTCCCGACAATTATTAAACGGTTCAAGTTATTTAACTACCCTGCAATTTAAATGTTGTTTAACCAGGCAAAATATATCACCGGTTCGCTACACAAGTTTAAATGAGGCCGATATGAGACTGGATTTGCCCGCATATGGGCCCCATATTTAATTATTAGGTGAATCGGCATAAGGCCCCCAAACCAATGATATGCATGCGAGTATGACAATTATTATGCGACAAGTTGTATTATGTTATAAAATAGGGTTTCGGGAAGGGGTTCACACATTAGGGGGGTCTCGACGAACTTGGGGTTCCGGGGTTCGGGGTCCGGTCTCGGGGTCCAGGGTTCGACGGAAACGGTCCCGGCCAACGGAAGCAGATCTTGTCGGGGCCTCATGTCGCTCTTGGGCTATCATGCACAATTGTCGGTCTTGTCCGCGGATGAACTTGACTTGACGGTTCGATGTCGTTGCAGCGCTTGGCGTCGGCGGGATCGACCTTCGGTAGATCTTAACGGTGACAGTTCTCATCGGTGGTCCTCCGGTAGTGTCTTTGCGACATCCCAGCGATGTTGGAGGTCTTGGCTGGGCGATCTTGGCTCGGAGCTGTTAGGAAGAAAACTTGGCGTCCCTTAGGAATCTTGTGCACAAAACACTACCGCCACATCATCTCTTTACCAGCACCACGTGGAGAGCCCGACCGATGTTGAGCCGCAAGGCAGCATGGCGACGGCGATAGCGAGCTCGCCGAGGCGGCGCTTCGCTTCATGGCGTGCTCGCGTGTGGCGAGCCGGCCAGAAAGCGGCGGAGAGCGGCGGTCGGTTGGCTCGCGGAGGGACGGCTTGGCGGCGCGGCGGCCGCGATGGCAGCGGGTGGCCGGACGCGACGGCGGCTGGAAGGAGGGCGACCTCGACGCCAGCGGCGATCGGAGGAGGTCGTCCGGAGAGGGCCCGTTGGCGGCGCTTGAGGCCTGTGGCGGAGCTCGAGGGCAGGCAGCAGCGGCGTCGGAGGAAGGCCGGCTCGGGGATGGGCGGTCGTCGACGGGGGAGGAGCAGGCGGCGTGGGAAGACCGGCTGAGGAGGCACGGCTGGGAGGGAGAGAGGCGGGCTGGCTTGGCCAGAAAGCACGGGCAGAGCAGGGCAGCTCGGGAGAGGAGGAGGGAGGGAGGAGGGGAGCGGGCGTCATGGCGGAGGCGAGGCTTCGGGCGGAGGGCCAGGCCGGCGTGGCCAGTGAGGCGGCGGTGAGGTGGCGGAGAGCGTCTGCCGTGGCGAGGCGGCAGTCTTGGTGAGTCGTGGCGACCTCGGCTCATGACTGCCGTCGCTGGAGGAGGCGGACGGGCAGCGTCTGTGAGAGGGGCAGAGGGCAGGGCAGAGGAGGCGGCGTCTTGCGGAGGGAGCCGGGGAAGGGAGGCGTCGGAGGAGAGAGAGGCGGAGGAGGAAGAAGGAGGTAGGAGGCGTGGGGTGGAGGGCTGGTGGGGGTCCAGCGGGTTGGGGCCTGTGGGCGGTGTGGCTTGTGTGCGTTGCGTGCGTGTGTGGGTGAGGTGTGGGCTTGTGTGTGTGTGCTGGTGAGGGAGTGAGGGTGGGTTGGGTGTGTGCGCACGTGTGTGACTTGTGTGGGCAGGGGGCGCGTGAGAGAGAGGGAGTTGGGCAGCTGTGTGGGGGTGAGATGAGGTGGCAGCAGATGGTTGGTGGGGATTTGGGGAGGGGCGACGTGGCGGCGTGGGACTGGTCCGGGTGAGGTGGCAGGAGGGTGTGGGTAGATAGGTTGGTAGCTTTAGGATTTAGAGGGGGCTGATTAGGTGGACCGTTTTTGGTTCTGGGGGTGGTCGTTCGGGTCGGGTCGGCCCGTTCGACTGCCCCAACTAAAAATAATTAAACATTTTATTTGTTTTAAATGGGCCGTTTGCAAACCGATAGCAGCCAAAACAAAATAATCCGGAGACCCGGGTTTGGCGTTTGAATAAAAGACGGGGCGTTTAGAAAACAAAACCAGGCTTTTCAAAAATAGTTTTATGCAAGCAAATGCAAGATGATGACGATGCTCAAATGCAATGTGGCATGATGACAGGAGCATGCGGTCATGATGATGCAATGCACAAAAACAACGCGATTTTCTAGTAGTGGTTTTGCGGGATGCCACAAGCGGCCCGGACAAACTTTACATGTCCTCGCACATGAGACCTGTTCCACGCTTGACATGCAACTAGTTTGCATGAGTGGCTACCGGGTGTCTGTCTCTCCTACTATAGTCAATATCTATTTTGCAAGCGAGTTGTCAACAATTTTATTATCCTCGTTGTGGTTCATGTTCGTAGGTAAGAACGGTTCTATCTCGAAAGCCCTAAGCCACGTAAAACTTGCAATGGATAAATTAGAGGCGTCTAGTTTAGATTGTTGCTGGGCTAGTGTTATGATATGGTAGTGTTGTAAGTAGAGGTATGAGATGATACTCTTACAACACACATAGCGTGTAAAATCCATAGACCTTGGATTTACACATATAGGTATGATAGTGATCATACCACGATGCACATGATAGAGATCATCTGCGGGAACCATATCATTTCACTAATAAACATATGATGTTTGATAGCATCTTATATTGCTTGTTTAGTGCTTTGTTAGCATAATAAGATGATCCCTCATTTAAATATCAAGATAAGAATGTGTTCTTCCTTTAATATGCACCGATTATGTTTTCGTCGCTCCAAGACATCACGTGATGATCGGGTGTTCTTGGATCCACGACCATATTTCGGGTGTAAAACAGTTACACACGCAAATACTAAGGTTCTAACTTGGCGAGCCTAGCATGTACAGACATGGCCTCGGAACACGGACCAAAAGGTTAAGCATGAGTCATATAGTTGATATGATGCCCATTTGATGCTCGCCTTTGAAGCTATACCGACTCACGTGATGATCGGACTTGGTGTAGTGGATTTGGTTCATGTAATCACCAAAAATGCACGAGGGATGTCGTTTTTGAGTGGGAGTTCATTCATAATATGGATTATTTGAACTCGATCTATCATACACTTAGTCTAAACTTTACAAATTCTGTTGTAGATGGCACCACCTGCTTTTAATTTCAATGTGTTCATGGAGAAAGAGAAACTAGCAATGAACGGTAGCAAATTTACCGAATGGGCCATGAATTTGAGGATTCTCCTCTCTGCTGCAGAAAAGCAATATGTGCTAGAAGCGCCGTTAGGCCCCCCACCTTTAGATGATGCCCCTAACGAGGAGAAGAATGTCTATCTGACTCGTCAGGAGGACCACAACTTAGTTCATTGCGGCATATTGTATGGGCTAGAGCCGGAACTTCGAAAGCGTTTCGAAAACGGCAATGCATTTGATACAATGGGTGAGTTGAAAATGATTTTCGACACATGTCACAGAGAGCTACAACGCTCGTAAAAGTTCTTTAGCTGCATGATGGAAGAGCGCAGACTGTTAGTGAGCATGTACTCAAGATGTCGGGTTACCGATAAGCTTGTGTCCTTGGGAATATCGATTCCCATTGACTTAGGCATCCATCATGTTCTGCAGTCTCTGCCACCTAGCTATAAGAGCTTCGTGATGAACTATAATATGCAAGGCATGAAGAAGTCTCTCCCTGAGCTCACAATGCTTAAAACTGCGAAGTGGAGATCAAAAGGAACATCAAGTGTTGATGATCAATAGGAACACTGGTTTCAAGAAAGACAAGAAGGGAAAGCGGAAGGAAGTAAGGCGGCAAGCCCGCTGTCACCGAAAAGAAACCCCGAGTTGGACCTAAGTCCGATTCTCGAGTACTACTATTGTAAGGGGACCGCCATCGAAGCGCAATCGCCCCAAGTATCTGGCGCACAAGAAGGCCGGCAAGGCAAACAAAGGTATATATGATATACATGTTATTGATGTGTACTTGACTAGTGCTCGCAGTAGCACCTGGGTATTTGATACCGGTTCAGTTGCTAATATTTGTAACTCGAATCAGGGGCTGCGGAACAAGCGACCGCTAGCAAGGGGTGAGGTCAAGATGCGTGTCGGCAATGGATCAAGCGTTGATGTGATCATCGTCGGAACACTGCCTCTCCACTTGCCGTAGGGATTAATTATAAACTTGAATAAATGTTATCTGGTGCCTGCACTGAGCATGAACATTGTATCTGGATCGTGTTTGATGCGAAGTGGTTATTCATTTAAATCCGAGAACAATGGTTGTTCCATTTATATGAATGAAATCTTTTATGGTCATGCACCGATGATGAATGGTTTATTTCTATTAGATCTCGATGATAATGTTACACATATTCATAATGTTGATGCTAAAAGGATTAAACTTAATGATGATATATCCGCATATATGTGGCACTACCGTCTAGGTCATATTGGCGTTAAACGCATGAAGAAGCTCCATTCGGATGGACTTTTGGAATCACTTGATTATGAATCATTTGATACATGTGAGCCATGCCTTATGGGCAAGATGACTAGAACGCCGTTTTCCGGTTCAATGGAATGAGCGACAGATTTATTGGAAATCATACATTCTGATGTATGTGGTCCAATGAGTGTGTCGTGAGGTGGATATCGTTATTTTGTTACTTTCACGGATGATTTGAGTAGATACGGTTATATCTACTTGATGAAACACAAGTCTGAAACCTTTGAAAAGTTCAAGGAATTTCAGAATGAAGTGGAAAATCATCGTAATAGAAAGATCAAATTTCTACGGTCCGACCGTGGAGGTGAGTATCTAAGTTACGAGTTTAGCATTCACATGAAAGCGTGTGGCATTGTTTCACAACTCACACCAGCTGGAACACCACAACTAAATGGTGTGTCTGAACGTCGTAATCGTACTTTATTAGATATGGTTCGATCTATGATGTCTCCGACGGACTTGCCGTTGTCATTTTGGGGTTATGCACTAGAAACCGCATTCACTTTAAATCGGCACCATCTAAATCCGTTGAAAATACATCAGATGAATTGTGGTTTGGAAACAAACCTAAGTCATCATTTCTAAAGTTTGGGGATGCGATGTTTATGTGAAGAAACTTCAACCGGATAAACTCGAACCCAAAGCGGAAAAATGCGTCTTCATAGGATACCCTAAAGAAACTATTGGGTATTCCTTCTATCACAAATCCGAGGGCAAGGTTTTTGTTGCCAAGAATGGATCCTTTCTAGAGAAAGAGTTTCTCGCGAAAGGTGTGAGTAGTCGGAAGGTAGAACTCGAAGAGGTTGTGGAACCTTCTCTTCAAAGTATGGCGAGTAGCGCAGCGCCGGAAGTTGTTCCGGAGTTGGCTCCACCTGTTGAAGAGGGAACTAATGATAATGATCATGAAAATCTGAAAGAGAGTACTACCAAACCTCGCAGGTCAAACAGGATGCGTGTAGCTCCCGAGCTGTACGGAAATCCTGTCATGAATTTCATGGTTGATGAAAATGATGACCCTGCGACGTATGAAGAAGCGATGATGATCCCGGATTCCAAAAAATGGTTAGAAGCCATGAAATCCGAGATGAAATCCATGTATGAAAATCAAGTTTGGAACTTGGTGGAATTACCTCACGACCGAAAGGCCGTGGAGAACAAATGGATTTTCAAAAAGAAAACTGATGCTGATGGTAATGTGACCGTCTATAAAGATCGACTTGTCGCAAAGGGGTTTCGACAAATTCAAGGAGTTGACTACGATGAGACTATCTCTCCCGTATCCATGCTAAAGTCAGTTAGGATTATGTTAGCAATTGCTGCATATTTTGATTATGAGATATGGCAGATGATGTCAAAACCGCGTTTATCAATGGTAATATTGAAGAAGAGTTGTATATGATACCACCAAAGGGTTTTTTCGATCCTAAGGATGCTAACAAGGTGTGCAAGCTTCAGCGATCCATCTATGGATTGAAGCAAGCATCACGAAGTTGGAATCTCCGCTTTGATGAGGTGATCAAAGAGTTTGGATTTGTCCAAACTTATGGAGAAGCTTGTATTTACAAGAAAGTGAGTGGGAGCAATGTGGCATTTCTGATATTATATGTGGATGACATATTATTGATCGGAAATAATATAGATCTTTTAACAGTGTTAAAAGTTATCTAAGCGAAATTTTCAATGAAGGACCTAGGTGAGCGTCATACATATTAGGCATAAAGATCTATAGAGATAGATCTAGGCGCCTAATAGGGCTATCATAAAGTACATACCTTGATAAGATTTTAAAGAAGTTTAAAATGGACGGAAGTAAGAAGGGTTCTTACCTATGTTGCAAGGCAAGACATTGAGTAAGACTCAAAGTCCGGCTTCGGAAGAAAGAGAGATAATGGACAAAGTCCCTATGCTTGACCATAGGCTCTATAATGTACGCCATGCTATGTACAAGACGGATGTGGCACATGCTATTAGTTTGACTAGTAGGTACCAATCGGATCCGTGTTGAACATCGGATAGCGGTCAAGAATATCCTTAAGTACTACGAAGAACTAAGGATATGTTTCTTGTATACTGGAGGTGAAGAAGAGCTCGTCTCTAAGTGTTATGTCGACGCTTTGACACCGATCCGGATGACTCTAAGTCTCAATCCGGATACGTATTTCTCATGAATGGCGGAGCGGTTAGTTGGAGGAGCTCCAAACAACCTGTGGTAGCGGATCAACAACGAGGCGAATATGTTCTTTGCTTGAGCGGCTCAGAAGCGCTTTGGATGAAGGAGTTCATATCCGAACTAGGAGTGGTGGCAAACGCGTTGGACCCAATGGTGATCTATTGTGACAACAATGGTGCCATTGCCAATGCCAAAGAGCCAAGGTCTCACAAGCATTCCAAGCATATTAAGCGCGGTTTCACTCCATCCGCGAGCATGTCAAGGATGGAGATATAAAGATTTGTAAAGTACATACGGATCTCAATGTAGCGATCCATTGACTAAAACTCTCCCTAGAGCAAAACATGATCAACACGAACTCAATGGGTGTTAGATTTATCACTATGTAACTAGATTATTGTCTCTAGTGCAAGTGGGAGATCAAGGAATATGCCCTGAGAGGCAATAATAAAGTGTTTATTATGTGTATTCCAAGTGTATGATAGATGTTTATTTTGCATGCTATAATTGTACTAATACGGAAACGTTAATACATGTGTGTTTAATAAACAAACAGAAAGTTCCTAGTTATGCCTCTCTCATAAACTAGCTCGTTGATTAACAAGATGATCAAGGTTTCGATCATGGACATTGGATGTTGTTAATAACGGATCACAACATTAGTGTAATGGTGTGATGAACATTCATCCGAAGTATAGCATTACGATCAAAGTCATTGAGTTTATATTGCTATAACAACTTACGAAGTGATCCTAATCCTTAGACCATGAGATCATGTCAATCACTAACACCGGAAGAGTTTCTTGATAACATCAAACGTCACACCGTAACAGGGTGATTATAAAGATGGATTTAGAACTAATAAAGTGTTATGTTGAGGCTCATGGATCGAGAGTGGAATTTGTTCATCCCGATGACGGATAGATATACTCTGGGCCCTCTCGGTGATATCACATTGATTAGCTTGCAAGCAAGTGATTTGATCACTAGAATGTTATATCACAGGAACAAGAAAAGAGTGCATGTCGGTAACGAGATCAAACTAGGTATGGAGATACCGATGATCGAATCTCGGACATGTAATATATCGTGAAACAAAGGGATTAAGATACCAGCGTAAAAGGTTCCGACGATCACAAGAAAGTCATCGTTGAATGTGTGGGAGTCAGTATGGGTCTCCAGATCCCGCTTCTGATTATTAATCCAAGAGGAGTCTCGATCATGTCTGCATTATTCACGAACCTTAGGGTGACACACTTAAGAGACACCGACATCCAATTGGAGCAAATGTTTCATGCCGAAAGAATGAACAAGCGCAGGAATTTATTTCACTAGATACCGAAACAGGTTTTCGGGTGAAATTTCATAAAGTGGTTATGCATGTGAAATAGAATTCTAGCAAGGGGTTATTTGTGAATGTTTGTCATTAAAGTAATTGACAAAATTCTGAATAAAATAAAAGAGTTTTATTTAATGAGAGTTTGCATTAAATTTGGTGGAAATTTAATGGGAATTTGAGTGGACTTTTGAGTGGAGGGAATTTAAAGGAGATTTGTGAGTGGAGTGTCCACCCACATGAAGAGGGAGGGCAAGGGCAGCCCCATGCGCCTGCCACCCCTTGGGGTTCCCTCCTCCTATAAAAGGAGCCCCTCCTCACTTGTCTCTCACACCTCCTCGTGAAGGATCTCTCTCCTCTACAATTTATTCCCCATGGTCTCGGACTAGCGAGATACATGTTCCCGTGGCTATTCGGAAGAAAGAGTTGTGCTTCATTGCATCGCTGGAGCGAGGAGGCGGAGGTTGCTCGGTGCCTCGAACGTGTGTGCGAGCACGGATGCGCTGCTGATTTGCGTCGCTAGGACTTCCTCTCTATCTTGAGATCGGCAAGAGATCGTCTACATCAACCACGAGTTGAACTCGTTAAGCTTTGTCGGTCTTCAAGGGTATGTTCTCTACAGATATACATCCGCCCGTTGTTTGTATCTAGTAGATAGATCTTGGTATATAGTTCACATCGTAGGAAATTTTTTGTTTTCTATGCTGCGAACCCTACAGTGGTATCAGACCCGGATCTATGCGTAGATAATTTACACGGGTAGTACACATATGAGTATGTGGGCGATGATGATCATGTTGTTGCTCCTTTGTTGTAATTTTGGATATTGGTGGCATAATGGGATGAAGCGGCCCGGACAAACTTTACATGTCCTCGCACATGAGACCTGTTCCACGCTTGATATGCAACTAGTTTGCATAAGTGGCTAGCGGGTGTCTGTCTCTCCTACTATAGTCAATATCTATTTTGCAAGCGAGTTGTCAAAAATTTGATTATCCTCGTTGTGGTTCATGTTCGTAGGTAAGAACGGTTCTATCTCGAAAGCCCTAAGCCACGTAAAACTTGCAATGGATAAATTAGAGGCGTCTAGTTTAGATTGTTCTTTGGGCTAGTGTTATGATATGGTAGTGTTGTAAGTAGAAGTATGAGATGATACTACAACACACATAGCGTCATAAAATCCATAGACCTTGGATTTACACATATAGGTATGATAGTGATCATACCACGATGCACATGATAGAGATCATCTGCGGGAACCATATCATTTCACTAATAAACATATGATGTTTGATAGCATCTTATATTGCTTGTTTAGCACTTTGTTAGCATAATAAGATGATCCCTCATTTAAATATCAAGATAAAAATGTGTTCTTCCTTTAGTATGCACCGATTATGTTTTCGTCGCTCCAAGACATCACGTGATGATCGGGTGTTCTTGGATCCACGACCATATTTCGGTGTAAACGATTTACACGCGAATACTAAGGTTCTAACTTGGCGAGCCTAGCATGTACAAACATGGCCTCGGAACACGGACCGAAAGGTTAAGCATGAGTCATATAGTTGATATGATGCCCATTTGATGCTCGCCTTTGAAGCTATACCGACTCACGTGATGATCGGACTTGGTGTAGTGGATTTGGTTCATGTAATCACCAAAAAGGCACGAGGGATGTCGTTTTTGAGTGGGAGTTCATTCGTAATATAGATTAGTTGAACTCAATTTATCATACACTTAGTCTAAACTTTACAAATTCTGTTGTAGATGGCACCACCTGCTTTTAATTTCAATATGTTTCTTGTATACGGAGGTGAAGAAGAGCTCGTCGCTAAGTGTTATGTCGACGCTAGCTTTGACACCGATCCGGATGACTCTAAGTCTCAATCCGGATACGTATTTCTCATGAATGACGGAGCGGTTAGTTGGAGGAGCTCCAAACAACCTGTGGTAGCGGGATCAACAACGGAGGCCGAATATGTTGCTGCTTTAGAAGCGGCTCAGGAAGCAGTTTGGATGAAGGAGTTCATATCTGAACTAGGAGTGGTGGCAAACGCGTTGGACCCAATGGTGATCTATTGTGACAACAATGGTGCCATTGCCAATGCCAAAGAGCCAAGGTCTCACAAGCATTCCAAGCATATTAAGCGCCGGTTTCACTCCATCCGCGAGCATGTCAAGGATGGAGATATAAAGATTTGTAAAGTACATACGGATCTCAATGTAGCAGATCCGTTGACTAAAACTCTCCCTAGAGCAAAACATGATCAACACCAGAACTCAATGGGTGTTAGATTTATCACTATGTAACTAGATTATTGTCTCTAGTGCAAGTGGGAGACTGAAGGGAATATGCCCTGAGAGGAGTCTCGATCATGTCCGATGATCGAATCTCGGACATGTAATATATCGTGAAACAAAGGGATTAAGATACTAGCTTAAAAGGTTCTGACGATCACAAGAAAGTCATCGTTGAATGTGTGGGAGTCAGTATGGGTCTCCAGATCCCGCTTCTGATTATTGATCCGAGAGGAGTCTCGATCATGTCCGCATTATTCACGAACCGTAGGGTGACACTCTTAAGAGACACCAACATCCAATTGGAGCAAATGTTTCATGCCGAAAGAATGAACAAGCGCAGGAATTTATTTCACTAGATACCGAAACAGGTTTTCGGGTGAAATTGCATAAAGTGGTTATGCATGTGAAATAGAATTCTAGCAAGGGGTTATTTGTGAATGTTTGTCATTAAAGTAATTGACAAAATTCTGAATAAAATAAAAGAGTTTTATTTAATGAGAGTTTGCATTAAATTTGGTGGAAATTTAATGGGAATTTGAGTGGAATTTTGAGTGGAGGAAATTTAAAGGAGATTTGTGAGTGGAGTGTCCACCCACATGAAGAGGGGAGGGCAGCCCATGCGCGCCACCCCTTGGGGTTCCCCTCCTCCTATAAAAGGAGCCCTCCTCACTTGTCTCTCACACCTCCTCGTGAAGGATCTCTCTCCTCTAGAATTTATTCCCCATGGTCTCGGACTAGCGAGATACATGTTCCCGTGGCTATTCGGCAAGAAAGAGTTGTGCTTCCGCCGCATCGCTGCAGCGAGGAGGCGGAGGTTTCTCGGTGCCTCGAGCGTGTGTGCGAGCACGGATGCGTCAGCTGATTTGGCGCTTAGGACTTCCTCTCGATCTTGAGATCGGCAAGAGATCGTCTACATCAACCACGAGTTGAACTCGTTAAGCTTTGTCGGTCTTCAAGGGTATGTTCTCTACGGATATACATCCGCCCGTTGTTTGTATCTAGTAGATAGATCTTGGTATATAGTTCACATCGTAGGAAATTTTTTGTTTTCTATGCTGCGAACCCTACAGGGAGTCCCTCCCCAACTCGGCTTCCAAGGCCGGCGGTGGAGGGAGAGGGACTTCCTCCCCAAGTAGGTTTCCTACTCTCCCTCCACCAAACAAAATAGCCGTTTGACTTTTCGAATTGGCGTTTGACTTTTCAAACTAGGATTTGATTTAACCCTTTATTTTGTTCAGCGATGACACCTAGTACATGATGCAACCATTCCAACTTCATATGACACATTCATGTACCCTTCTTCTCCGGAGTGCCGGACATTCCGGAACCTTCTAAAACATTCCCGATGAAAACACCGGAACCATTCTCCAACCCCGAAACATGACTTTCCTTATATGAATCTTATTCTCCGGACCATTCCGGATCTCCTCGTGATATCCCGGATCCCATCCGAGACTCCGGACAACATTCGGTCTCTTACTCATCATTACATAACTACTCAACAACGTCGAATCCTTAAGTGTGTCTCCCTACGGTTCGTGAATTATGCGGACATGATCGAGACACTTCTCCGAACAATAACCAATAGAGGAATCTGGAAATTCATATGGCTCCCACATATTTCTACGATTACTTTGCGATCGAATGAACCACTTACATACGATACCAATTTCCCTTTGTCTCACGATAGTTTACTTATCCGAGGTTTTGATTGTCGGTATCTCTGCATACCTAGTTCAACCTCGTTACTGATAAGTACTCTTTTCTCGTTCCCGTGATATGTGATCCCTTGTTAGTCAGTCACATGCTTGCAAGCTAATTGGATGACATTCCACCGAGAGGGCCCAGAGTATATCTATCCGTCATATGGATGGACAAATCCCACTCTTGATCCATGTGTCTCAACCAATACTTTCCGAACACTCAATGCCACCTTTATAGCCACCCAGTTACGGTGTGGTGTTTGATGTCATCAAAGCATCCTTCCTGTGATGGTGATAAGCATGATCTCATGGTCGAAGGAATTAGGTTACTATGTATCAGAAAGCAGATGGCAATTGAACTATTAAAATGACTTGATCTTTATGCTACGCTTATCTATAGGAGTATGTCCATCATATCATTCTCCTAACGATATGATCTTGTTGTTAATAACATCTCAATGTTCATGATAGGGAAACCACAATCATTTATTAACCAACAAGCTAGTATTATGAAGAGGCTTTACTAGGGACTTCAAATTAGGTTTACAAATCACATAAGTATTAATGTTTCCTTGTTAATACTATTATAGCATGAATGTAAACATTTATCATAAACACAAAGATATAATAATATCTATATTTATTATTGCCTCTAGGGCATATCTCCAACAGTCTCCCACGTGCACTAGAGTCAACTAATCTAGATTACATGGTAATATACCGAACACCCATGGCAGTTTGGTGTTGGTCATGTTTTGCCCTCGGGAGAGGTTTAGTCAACGGATCCGCCACATTCAGATCTGTGTGTACTTTGAAAATCTTTATGTCACCATCTTGGACATGTTCTCGAATAACATGGAAACGTAGCTTGATGTGCTTCAGCTTCTTGTGTGACCTTGGTTCTTGCGCATTGGCTATGGCGCCCATGTTATCACAGTAGATAGACATTGGGTCCAGCGCACTTGGAACCACACCTAGCTCTGTAATGAACTCTTTCATCCATATCGCTTCTTGCAAAGCCTCTGAAGCAGCCATGTATTCCGATTCAGTTGAAGATCTCGCCACAACGCTTTGCTTTGCACTCCTCCAGCTAACTGCTGCACCATTCAAAGTAAATACGTATCCAGATTGTGATTTAGAATAATCCGGATCGGTGTTCCAACTAGCATCGGTGTAACCATTAATAACAAGCTGTTCATCACCTCCATAAGAAAGAACCATATCCTTAGTTCTTCTCAAGTACTTAAGGATGTTTTTGACCGCTGTCCAATGATCCACTCCTGGATCACTTTGATATCTGCTAGTCAAACTAACAACATATGCAATGTCGGGTCTAGTACATAGCATGGCATACATTAGATATCCTATGTGTAACTACCTCGGTGAATTACGCTCCTAGCTACAAGCCTGGATGAACGGTAGTGGTTGAAATAGTACGGTGGGGCCCCAAAAGCCGCTCACGGGTAGACCTTTCGGCCGTCCCAACCACTTCCAATTCATCGGGACTGTCAGACGGCGTGAATCGGCGAAGGGATCAAATACATACACAAATGAGTATGTATGCAAGCCACCATACAAGAGTACATCAGAGCCATACCATCTAGAAAGAAAAGAAAATATAGCAACGCCATACGGCAAGATTCAAATGACCTAGATAGATCTAATATTTTAGGATAATTCCTCATACATCACACATCAGAGTATCATACGGAAGCGACAAACAAAGTCCGAGTACGGATAAGAAGCAAATCGGCATAAGATGCCATAGAAGTAAGTACATCCCGCCCACAGATATCACGGATCCCCGTTCCCGGAATCTCTACACCGAACGATCGTTGCCCACATCATCAGCCTCTTCCACCCAGTATCCGTCCTGCGAGGGTACCTGTTCATCTGAACCAATAATTTATCGTGTGAGACCCTAAGGGTACTCAGCAAGTCTTAATGCCTCTAAAGGGGACACAACCTGGGGTGATGCAATTGCAGCGAAAGATAAACCCTAGCAGTTCTACAGATACTCGCTAACCATCCTCCTAACCAATGATAGACGGATGTCCGTGAATTAATGACAACAGTTACAACAGTAATTTCATCAGATCCATCCTCCTCCTCGCTTACCAACGAGGAAGCGGACGAACAACCCCCCATCCGTTGGCAATTTTATTGACCATTCCATGAGTGTGGCACTATTTACTAGTCAATTACTTAGTCAAATTAAAGCGGTACTTTAGTTATGCTTGGCTATGATCGAGAAACTGTGCTCCAAGTCGTCCATAACCGCGGACACGGCTTTCAGAAAGTTTTACCCGGCCGGGGTGCACCAATAGCAACACACGCTCGATCAACCTCGGAAAAACCAAATCAAAACCCAACGAGGCCTTCACGACAAAGCAATCACAGGATTCAGAATTATTTCAGGGGGCCACCCCTTGGAGTCTAACCCGCAACGGAGTAGGCTAGCTCCGAGACGGACTCAAGGTTTGGGTGGACGGTCAGAACGATGGGAACCCAAACCGGGCTTGTCGACACATGAATCGTGTCCCGATCCTAAACAGTACAGTGTGCTCCTCGCACAATCGTAAATACAGAAGTAGCATGGCATAAGTACAGGATAGTAAATAAAACCTCAAACTAGTTTGTGGCCCCAAGAAATAAGACTGAATCAAGATCTGGCTCAGGGGGGTCCCATATACCTCCCGGATGTGGATAGCGCAAATAAATCTTGGAACAGGAATCAAGTACTCGGGGTCTTACGGGACACAAGTGAGCAGGAAAAACCAAATAGCAGATGTTGCTCACCGGTGCCACTTTCATTAGTTATCCCATTACTACTCAGGTTAAGTTGTTTAGGTACCTCGTTATCCATCAGACACTCACATACCCTACACATGTCGTTTCTACGACTCGCATGGCTCAAACAACTCCTGTAGTAATGGCTCATGGGATGGAGGAACAAGCTTGGTGGGGTTTAAAAGTAAAGGCTATGCAATACTTGGGATTCAATTTAATGCAATCGTGACTCAATGATGCAAGAATAAGATAGAGGCAATAGGTACTGTATGTATGCAAGCATGTGGAAGTGCTTGCCTGGCAACTCAGTTGAAGCGAGAGACGGATCTGGGTAGTGCTCCTGGTTCTCTTGATATATCCCCTGCTCAGTGTCTATCCGAGAAAATCCAAACAAACAACGCCAACATGAATATAGAGCACAAGCATATGAATAAGATGCGTCAAGCAAACAATCATGCCATGATGAATGATGCACAAGTTGCATGGCAATAAAGTGGCATGGCAAGGTGAGGTGTGGAGGACAAGAAGTAACATTTTAATGGGGTTCTGGATCATATGTGTTGTCATATTAGTTGCTGTACACTATATATTTATATGATGCATGCTGCAATTGAATTCATGGATAGCATAAACAGAAAGGTCTCGTTGAGCTGATCATTTTAGACATATCATTTGTTAAATTCGGATTTATAATTCAAAAGTTATTAAATTATTTAGTTCCAGTGGCATTTGTTGTAATTTGATTCAACTTGGAATTTTAAATGTGCAAAAGGCAATTTGAATGGCATATTTGAAATCCTCACATTTTTCTGATTCAAAAACATATAACATTTATATGTATTTTTTTGGGTTTGTATTTTAAAAGTTATTAAAAATCAGATTTGAATTTGAATTTGAATTAATTGAATTAGATTTGAAATAAACAGACAAAGCAGAAACTTTTTACACCCATCTACAGCTAGCTCCAGCCGCAGACAGATGGGCTGGCGACAGAGGGCCCACGCCAGCCAAAACTGCCACCGCTCCTAGCTAGCCCAGAGACAGTGGGGCGGTGGGCTAGCAGCCCACACGCCAACAGAGTGGATGCGAGGCGCACGGCCTTGCAGGAGGGACCCAGGTTGCTAGATCGAAACATCGGGCACCTTTTGCAAACCGCACCGAGGCAGGCGTGTGGGGCCGAGGAGTGCGGTTGTGAACTAAAAGGTTGGGGGTTATTACAAACAGCCTCACGCATTGTTCTTCCTCTGACCGACAGAGCATGCGCGATGACGCAGCTGACTTGTGGCGCAAGGGCTCGAACGCGGACCGCTGGCTCAAGAGAGGGCCGAGCCACCGCGGTAGGCTTGGGTAGGTGAGGGCGACGTGCCTAGGTAAGGCCGACGCCGCAGGTTAGCGCAGACGCCGACGAGCTCTGGCCTTGAGGCCGCTCGACGAAAAGATCGTCGCGTCCAGGAAGCGACTAAGGTCGGGAGGATGTCTGGGAGGGCTAGGAGCTCACCGCGGGCTCGGTGGCGTGCTTGGTTCGGGCAGGGGCGGTCGCGATCGACGGCGGGCCGACGCTGGTAGCTAGGGTTTGCGCGTCGGTGTGGCGTCGGTGCAGCCGGCTCGGGGCTTCTCCTCCGCGGCTCCGTGTACCGTGGCGACGCCGGGGACCTCCTGTCCTTCCTCGACGCCCACAACACCACGCCCGCCTCCTCGTACTGTAGGTTGACGCCGAAGCCGACGGTGGCCGGCGATGTTTAGCTGGCGGCGATGGAGAGAGAGGGGAAGGCGAGCCCTGGGGCAGATCTGGGGTGCAGGGGAGGTTGAGAGAGGGGGGTAGATAAGGCTAGAGGGGGAGAGGGTGCCGTGGGTAGGTGGCTAGGAAAAAGGTGGCTTCGACCACCTTTTTGGGCTCCTCATCGCGAGCACGTGATCGGCCTGGGCAGGGTGGCTGGGGGACTGGTCCAGGGCACGGCAGAGGCTGCAGGGTGGGTCCAGGGGGAAGGAGAAGGGAGGTTCGGGGCAGGCAGGTCTGGAGGGGCCCCTAGGGCAGGGAGAGAAGAGAGGGAGAGGGGACGGCTCGGGTGGTAGGGTTGGACTAGGGTTTAGGGTTGGTAGCTAGGGCAGGGAGAGGTGGCCAGGGAGAGAGGGGGCAGGTGGCTAGGGTTTTGCTTAGAGGGGTGGCTCGGCTAGAGAGGAGAGAAAAGAGAAGGGGGTACTTAGGGTTTGTTTAGAAGAGGTGTGGTCTAGTTGTAGCTAGGATGGGGTATGGGGGTGGCTTAGGGTTTAGGTTTTGAGAGGGGGAAGGATAGATGCTAGGGTGTCCCTTTTGACAAGAGCAAACCATGCACCAAACAAACCCCAACAATAACAAGACTAGAGCAAGGGAAAAAGGAGATGATGGTAAGGGTGGTTAGGGTGATGGGGTTTAGGCATGAACAAACAATACCAAACCCAAGGGTAGAGAGAGATGCTCCATATTAAAATCCAAATAAAATCAAGTGCCAAGCTAAAGGGGTACTTTCATGGGCCATGCATAATTAATTGCTACCATATATATCTTTGTGAAAACAAGATTATTTACATGGCATTTTCTTATGCATTCCAAAGTGTGGAATGAGGCCCAAGCCAAAAGAATTTAGAAAGAATTCCAAGTGGAGTATGAGGATATGATCACATTGGATTATATTTGAGACTTGCTAGTGTGTATATGCCACTAGATATTTATTAAGCCCACAAAATATCCCAACATGATGATAACCCCAAAACAACACATATGGAAGCTAGGAAAAAAAGGGGTCCCACTCACAAGGCATGCAAAGGTGGCCATGTGGCTCTCATGTATCAATAATGTGAAAACAAAATGATGCCAAGATGAGAACATGTGGAAAAGAATTGGATCCATCCCAACCCACATGAGCTAGAAGTAAAACCCATAAATGCCAAGCTCATATTTAGTTGGATGGTGGGATTATAAGGTGGTGAAAGAAAGGTGGTGGAGTTAATAAGAGATATGCCCCCAAATGAACTTGGGCATTTAACAATATATCAAGAACCAAATACAATATCAAGATGCAAATACAATTAATAATGCACATGAGATAAGAACCAAACAAGAAGGGGTTTTATATGATGCTCAAATGCAAGGTGGCATGATGTCATGGGCATGATATGATGATGATGCAACAATTATATGTAGGAAGTGGCCCTTTTATTACTAGAACAAGTAGCATTACAGGTGTTAGACAACTGGGATGCTACAACTCTCCCCCACTAAACAGGAATCTCGCCCCGAGATTCTAGGAAGAAGAAGAAGACACAAAGAGGGTAGGATAGTTGGCACGGAGTTCATCTTCACGCTCCCAAGTGGCTTCATCAACAGAATGGTGTGACCACTGCACCTTGCAGAACTTGATGGACTTGTTGCGAGTCCTTCTTTCGCTGGTCTCAAGGATTTTGGTGGGGTGTTCTTGATAAGACAGTCTTCTTGGAGATCGATTAGCTCATGATCCACGGTCCCCGGGATCTTTGAATCACTTCTTGAGCTGAGAGATGTGGAAAACATCATGGACTTTGAGTTTTTCCTAAGCTCCAGGGCATAAGCAACTTCTCCTCTTCTACCACGAATCTTGAAAGGACCGATGTATCTAGGAGCCAACTTTCCTTTGATACAGGCGGTGTGTTCCTCTCATGGGAGTGACACGAAGGTAGACGAGATCACCGTGGACATACACCATATCCGGTGCTTCTGTCATAATTGCTCTTCCGGACTTTGAGCAATCTTGAGTTCTCAAGAATGATATGCACCTTCTCCTCCGCTTGAGTTACAATGTCGGGCCAAACCAGATTCTTTCTCTGCACTGACCAACCAATCGGAGTTCTGACTTGCGACCATAGAGAGCTTCAAATGGTGCCATTTTCGACTCTTCCGAAGCTGTTGTTGTAGGAGAATTCAGCATAAGGTAGACATTCCTCCCACTTCATGCCAAAAGAGATGACGTTAAGCATATCCTCCGTAATCTAATTGATCCTTTCGACTTGTCCTTGCGATCGAGGGTGGTAAGCGTCTTTGAAGTTCAACTTTGTTCCCAAAGCATTTTGGAAACTCTCCGTAACTTTGAAGTGAAGATGCTTCCACAGTCTCGAACTGATTTCAACGGAACCCCATAGAGAGACAATTCTGTTGATATAGAGCTCACCAACTGGATTCCGTAAATTGTTTCTTTGATGGGAAGAAATGAGCCACTTTAGAAAGCACGTCGATGACAACAAAATTGCATTGTTGCCCTTGCGACCTTGGAAAGCCGGTGATGAAGTCCATCTCTACTTTCTCCCATTTCCATTCGAGGTTTCAATGGCTGTAGAAGACCGAATGGTTTCGATGGACAGCCTTCACTCTGCGCGGACATCACATTACGAGACATACTTGGCACAATACCGTTTCAAACCAGGCCACCAATATTGTGTTTTCAAGTCCATGTACATCTTTGTGCTGCCAGGATGGATAGAAAGAACCGAATCATGCGCCTCCTTGAGAACTTGCTCTCTCAAACCCGGGTAGTTTGGAACAAACATCCGGTGTTCAAATAAAAGCGTGCCTTGATCATCCACGTGGAAGGACTCATACTTCGGAAGCTCAAGTTTAGAGATGAGCTTTTTGGTGTGCGGATCACCAAGCTGACGAGAGCGAATCTTTTCTTCCAAGAGAGGAGTATCCAGAAGGTTCAGGAGATGCCCTTGTTCCACAACTTCGTGTTGAGTCGACGGAATTCCTCACACAAGAGAGGCGTTGTTCTTCCATCATGAGGTTGTTGACATAAGCTTTACGGCTAACAGCATCGGCCATAACATTAGCTTTGCCCGGTGTGTAGTTGATGGTCACATCAAAGTCATTGATTGCTTCAATCCATCTCCTCTGCCGAAGGTTGAGATCCGGCTGAGTGAAGATATACTTCAAACTCTTGTGGTCAGAGAAGATCTCACAACGGTTACCAAGCAAGTAGTGCCTCCATAGCTTCAAAGCAAAGACAACTGCTGCTAGCTCGAGGTCATGTGTGGGATAGTTGATCTCATGCGTCTTCAACTGACGAGAGGCATAAGCAACCACCTGTTTCTCTTGCATAAGGACCGCACCCAATCCTTGCAAAGAGGCGTCGCATAATATCTGGAAAGGCTTAGATGTATCCGGAGGAACCAAGACTGGTGTGGAAGTGAGCTTATCTTTGAGTGTCTCAAAACTTGCTTGACACGCAGGAGTCCACAATTATTTCTTGCCTTTCTTGAGGAGATCGGTAAGAGGCTTCGCTATCTTCGAGAAGTTCTGAACAAAGCGACGGCAATAACTAGCCAAACCGAGGAAACTCCGCACTTCTTTGACATTAACAGGAGGAAGCCATTCAACAATTGTCTTCACGGTTTCCGGGTTGACTGCAATGCCCTTGGCAGAGATAACATGACCATGATAGGTTACTTCAGGCAGCCAAAACTCACACTTTGAGAACTTTGCATATAAGCGGTTCTCACGAAGCTTGTTTAGGACACACCGCAGGTGTTCTTCATGCTCTTCCTTAGACTTAGAATAGACCAGAATGTCATCCAGATAGACCACAACGAACTTATCAAGGTACTCCATGAAAACGGAGTTCATCAGCCTCGAGAAGGTAGCAGGTGCGTTGGTGAGTCCGAAAGACATGACCGTGTACTCATACAGGCCATAGCGGGTGGTGAAATCTGTTTTGGGCACATCTTCCTTGCGAATCTTGATTTGGTGATAACCACTTCTCAAGTCCAGCTTAGAGAACACCACAGCTCCAGCTAGCTGATCGAAAAGATCATTAATCCGCGGGAGGGGATATTTGTTCTTGATGGTTTTAGCATTGAGAGCCCGGTAGTCCACACAGAGTCTATCAGTTCTGTCACGCTTCTTCACAAAGATTGTTGGGCTACCCCAAGAAGAAGTGCTGTGTTGAATGAAACCCAACTTATCTTGTTCATCAAGTTGTCGTTTGAGTTCAGCCAACTCAGAAGGACCCATTTTATAAGGCCGCTTGGAGATAGGAGCCGTTCCAGGTTCAAGCTCAATCACAAACTCAACCTCACGATCCGGAGGCATACCCGGCAACTCTTCAGGAAAAACATCTGGGAACTCACAGACCACCGGTACACTCTGAATAGCTTCCATAGCTTCACCATTCAGAGCTGCCAAAGAGAAGAGCTGGACAGCAGGAGTCAGACTTGGAGAAAAGACTAAATGGCCTTCAGGAATCTTCAGAGAAACTGAGCGTTCAGCACAATCAATCACAGCTGCATTTGCTGTCAACCAATCCATGCCCAAGATGACATCAATGTCAGAATTGCCCAGAACAATTAAAGACGCCGAGAATGAAGAGCCACCAATCTCAATTTGATTGCCATGGTTGATATGAACAGCCCTCATGTTTGCTCTAGGAGAAAGGACCATCAACCGCTTAAGGAGAGGAACCATGACTAACTCATTCTCATTTGCAAACTTGTGAGACACAAAAGAATGCGATGCACCAGAATCAAACAAAACTCGTGCAAGGACTGAGTTAACAGAAAGCAAACCCATCACAACTCCAGGTGCATGCTCAGCTTGAGTGGCGTTGACACAGTTGGCACGAACAACCGCAGACCCGGGCTTGGTGTTGATGTTGAGAGCCCGAGGCGGAGGTGCACGAACCGAAGGAGAGCTTGCTGCAGATCTTGGCGGGGGTGGAGGGAGAGCTTTGTTCTTCAACGGACAGTTCCAGTTGAGATGTCCAGGATCTCCACACGTGAAGCAAGCAGCAGGTGGACGTGGAGCAGCGTAGCCAGGGACTCCGCCAGGCGCTCCAGGGTAGTGGTGGTTGTAGCCCCTGGGAGCCGCAGTGATGGAGTTTAGTGGCCTTGACGCGTAACTTGCAGGTCTTGGTGGAGCCGGGAGCGACGGTGGGGTGTTAGGAACCCAGACACGCCGCTTAGAAGGAGCTGCCATAACTGCAGAGCTTGATGCATCCCTGTTGTGTTTCTTGGACTCCTCAAACACTTGCTCGCTTGCTTCCTCTTGCAGGGCTGTCTTTGTAGTTCGTGAAAGTTGCCGCCTTGCATGTGTGATCGCATACTTGATCGACGCATTGAGCCCTTGCTGAACCTCTTCGCTTCTTCTTGTCATCGATACCTCATCGCCACCATAACGAGAGGTTCATGAAGTTCTGATATAGGTGTTGACGTTATCATTTCCTTGCTTGAGTTGAGAAAAGCCTCCTTCATCCTTTCCATTACAATCTCGTGTAAACTGCTCCTTGAACGCCCAGTGAACCTCTCCCAAGTTGGGCGGAACCCGGCAGCTTGCCTTCAAGTAGTTCTCCCACCAGAGAGCTGCATCTCCCTTCAGAAGGTGGGTAGCACACTTGACCCACTCCTGCTCCGGAACATCAGCAGTCTCGAGCAACCTTGACATCTCACGCAGCCAATCATCCGCGTCCAGAGGTCGGTCAGAAACATCAAACTGACGAGGGTTGAATTTCAGGAAGCTCTTGATGTCTCCTCGCTTGGGAGGTGGAGGTAGTGGAGCAAACTCGTTCCTCCTGACACTCTCCTCAAAGCGCTGCTGGTTCTGCTGCATTGCTGCCAAAGCATTAGCGATGTTTGACAGCGCGGAGCCGAGTTCAGGTGGTATGTCCTCATCAGTACGGCGTGGTGGAGCCATCCTGTCATTGATATAAACTCAAGTCAGTACTATAATGGAGAATAATAATAATCCAAAATAGTACTAAGATGGAATTAACCAAGATTAAAGGATACAATTTACTGAGGTGATATTAAAATATCAACAAAGTTCAAAGCACCTAGAAGATATTAAGCATATCGCACATGACTGAAAAGGAGTGTGGTACACAAATATATCAAAGAAAAATTTTCCACAAATTTCGGCATTAAAATACCAATAGATGCGCAAAGTTACTTAACGAATCAAGATTAGTGACTCTACCGATTCAATATACAAAAGCGAATGATAAGAGTAGTGGTATGGTCGCGACTCCATCCCGCACTCGAATCATTACTCCGCACATGAACAAGTGGAACACATATCCTAACCCCTTCTTCTCACGTTGAACCTAAAGATTGGTAACTACGGAAACGAACACCCCAAACAAGATAACGTCGGATACAAGGAGGAAGACAGATGTCGTCGGTTTGCAAAAGCCTGTCGGTATGGATTGTACCAACAGTTGATAACCAAAGGCAGATAAGATAACAACTTGGATGCAACAGATAGACAAGGGATTAAACACACACACACCCTATGGTACTACGGAAACCCAGAACACGTGAATCCTAGTTTGAATTTTGAGAAGAGGATTGAAAACGTTGCACTTCCTTACCAGAAAAGGGTGGGTGGGAGGGTAAGAAGAAAAATGGAAGCCCCTACTCTCGCTTTTTGTTTTTCCCTAGTATACATAACTACCAAAATATTTGCTAGACCGACAACGACCGTTTGGTGAGACCACAAGGTCGGGATGGCTCGATACCAATTGTAGCTACCTCGGTGAATTACGCCCTAGCTACAAGCCCGGATGAACGGTAGTGGTTGAAATAGTACTGGGGCCCCAAAGCCGCCACACGGGTAGACCTTTCGGCCGTCCCAACCACTTCCAATTCATCGGGACCTGTACGGGCGGCGTAATCGGCAGGCGAAGGGATCAAATACATACACAAATGAGTATGTATGCAAGCCACCATACAAGAGTACATCAGAGCCATACCATCTAGAAATAAAAGAAAATATAGCAACGCCATACGGCAAGATTCAAATGACCTAGATAGATCTAATATTTTAGGATAATTCCTCATACATCACACATCAGAGTATCATACGGAAGCGGCAAACAAAGTCCGAGTACGGATAAGAAGCAAATCGGCATAAGATGCCATAGAAGTAAGCACATCCCGCCCACAGATATCACGGATCCCCGTTCCCGGAATCTCTACACCGAACGATCGTTGCCCACATCATCAGCCTCTTCCACCCAGTATCCGTCCTGCGAGGTTACCTGTTCATCTGAACCAATAATTTATCGTGTGAGACCCTAAGGGTACTCAGCAAGTCTTAATGCCTCTAAAGGGGACACAACCTGGGGTGACGCAATTGCAGCGAAAGATAAACCCTAGCAGTTCTACAGATACTCGCTAACCATCCGCCTAACCAATGATAGACGGATGTCCGTGAATTAATGACAACATGATTACAGTAATTTCATCGATCCATCCTCCTCCTCGCTACCAACGAGGAAGCGGAAACAACCCCCATCCGTTGGCAATTTTATTGACCATTCCATGAGTGTGGCACTATTTACTAGTCAATTACTTAGTCAAATTAAAGCGGTACTTTAGTTATGCTTGGCTATGATCGGCGTGCTCCAAGTCGTCCATAACCATGACACGGCTTTGAAAGTTTTACCCGGCCGGTGCACCAATAGCAACACACGCTCGATCAACCTCGAAAAACCAAATCAAAACCCAACGAGGCCTTCACGAAAAAGCTATCACAGATTAATTATTTGGGGCCACCCTTGAGTCTAACCCAACGGAGTAGGCTAGCTCGAGACGGACTCAAGGTTTGGGTGGACGCCGTCAGGAACGATGGGAACCCAAAACTGGGCTTGTCGACACCGCGGAATCGTGTCCCGATCCTAAACAGTACAGTGTGCTCCTCGCACAATCGTAAATACAGAAGTAGCATGGCATAAGTACAGGATAGTAAATAAAACCTCAAACTAGTTTGTGGCCCCAAGAAATAAGACTGAATCAAGCTCTGGCTCAGGGGGGTCCCATATACCTCCCGGATGTGGATAGCGTGAATAAATCTTGGAACAGGAATCAAGTACTCGGGGTCTTACGGGACACAAGTGAGCAGGAAAAACCAAATAGCAGATGTTGCTCACCGGTGCCACTTTCATTAGTTATCCCATTACTACTCAGGTTAAGTTGTTTAAGTACCTCGTTATCCATCAGACACTCACATACCCTACACATGCTGTTCTACGACTCGCATGGCTCAAACAACTCCTGTAGTAATGGCTCATGGGATGGAGGAACAAGCTTGGTGGGGTTTAAAAGTAAAGGCTATGCAATACTTGGGATTCAATTTAATGCAATCGCGACTCAATGATGCAAGAATAAGATAGAGGCAATAGGTACTGTATGTATGCAAGCATGTGGAAGTGCTTGCCTGGCAACTCAGTTGAAGCGAGAGACGGATCTGGGTAGTGCTCCTGGTTCTCTTGATATATCCCCTGCTCAGTGTTTATCCGAGAAAATCCAAACAAACAAGGCCAACATGAATATAGAGCACAAGCATATGAATAAGATGCGTCAAGCAAACAATCATGCCATGATGAATGATGCACAAGTTGCATGGCAATAAAGTGGCATGGCAAGGTGAGGTGTGGAGGACAAGAAGTAACATTTTAATGGGGTTCTGGTTCATATGTGTTGTCATATTAGTTGCTGTACACTATATATTTATATGATGCATGCTGCAATTGAATTCATGGATAGCATAAACAGAAAGGTCTCGTCGAGCTGATCATTTTAGACATATCATTTGTTAAATTCGGAGTTATAATTCAAAAGTTATTAAATTATTTAGTTCCAGTGGCATTTGTTGTAATTTGATTCAACTTGGAATTTGAAATGTGCAAAAGGCAATTTGAATGGCATATTTGAAATCCTCACATTTTTCTGATTCAAAAACATATAACATTTATATGTATTTTTTTTGGGTTTGTATTTTAAAAGTTATTAAAAATTAGATTTGAATTTGAATTTGAATTAATTGAATTAGATTTGAAATAAACAGACAAAGCAGAAACTTTTTACACCCATCTACAGCTAGCTCCATGTGGCATCCCGCAAAACCACTACTAGAAAATCGCGTTGTTTTTGTGCATTGCATCGTCATCATCATGCATTGTTTGTCTGCATTATTTTGAAAAGCCTAGTTTTGAATTATACAAATACCCCTCTTATTTTTTAAACACCAAACCCCGATCGCATCGGAGATTTCATTTGTCTAAAAACTATTTTGCAAAGTGGCTTTGTATTAAATTATACAGAACCAAACAAACACAAAAACTAAAACAGCTCCCTCTAAAACCTATCCCCACCAAACCCTATCCTACCCACCACTCACAGGCCGCCACCTCCCCCTCTCACCCAAAACCTACCCACCTGCCACCTCAGCAATCCAGCCCCCTCTCGCTCTCTTTCTCACCCAGCCACTCTTACCCACTCTCTCAACCCCCACCCCTGGCCCCACATGTCAGTCTCCCCACCCCACCAACCGGAACCACCCCATGTGCACGACCAAGACCCCACGCATGGGCCGCCCGCCTGGCCCCACCTGGCCCTAGTCGGCCCCACCACCATCCTCCTCCAACCTCTCTTCCCCACGCGAGCCACCCCGTCCGCCCCGCGTCACCTGCCCCGCCTCTCCCCATCGTCTCCCCACTGCCGGCCGCCCGCCCGCCGCCTCCCGCCAGCCTCCGCCTCCTCACCACTGCCTCCGCCCGCCACCAGTCCGCACTGCCGCCCGCCTACCATCTCGCTGCCGCGCCTGCGCCACCTCCGCGGCCGCTCCAGCCACCCTCGCCCACTCGCTTTCACCACCTGCGACCTCCGCCTCCTCCTCTGCCCCAACCTGCGTCCCGCCACCGGCCGCGCCCGCCGCCTCCTCCTTCTCCCTCCTCCTCCTCTCCCGGCTCGGCCGCCTCGCCTTCCAGGCGCCGCAGGCCGCCGCCGCTCCACCTGGCCACTCTCCTCGAGCCCGCGCAGACGGGTTTCCCTCAACCGGCGCCGAGCCTGCCGCAGTGCGTCCTCCGTCGGACGGTCCAAGCCTTCCGGACACGCCCGTGTCGCCGTCCTCCACCAGCGCGCGATGGCCCGAGGCCGCCCGCCGCTTCCACCGTCACCCGCCTCGCGCCGCTGGCCAAGCGCCGACCCTGCATCCGCAAGGCCGACCCGTGGGCCCGAGCTGCTAGTCGCCCCGCCGGAGCCTCCGCGAGCCTCAAGGTCCGCCGGTGACGTCGGGGTTCACCGCCGAGCTCTCGGTGGGCTGCCAGGTTCTACATCGCCCTAAGAGACACCCGAAGGACCACCTGCGGAACCGCCGTTGTACAAGATCTACCGTCTGGAAAACCGGGACCTACCCTGAACCCGACGCCGAGAACCTGGATGCCCAAGATCGCCGACCCGGTACAACAAGACCTACCACCGGAACGCCTTGGTTTGTCAAGATCTTCGTCACGGACTCCGACGGCCGTGGCCGGCAGAACCTCTCTGACGTCAAGCTCTTCCTCCTGGAACCCTGAAGAACCCGTGTTGAGCCCCGAGTTCGCCACCGATGATCAGGATGATACCCCAAGACCGCCTCCCCGGAATTGTACGCCTCGATCCTGCGGGCCCGAAAACCACGGACGCGACAAGGTCTACCTCACGGAACCCCGAGAACCTCCTCCCGGAACGCCAAGATCTACCTCCGTTATCAGAGAGCGCACCGCCAAGACCTTCACCCCGGACTCCGAGAACGCTTCCGTCGAACCCGTCGAACCCTGAACCCCGAGACCGGACCCCGAACCCCGGAACCCCAAGATCGTCGAGACCCCTAATGTGTGACCCTCATCCGAACCCTTATTTTTATAAATGCTAAACATAAAACCTGTTGCATATTAACTTGTCATTCTTGCATGCATCCTTGTCATGTGGTTTGGGGGCCTTATGCCGATTCACCTGATAACTAAATATGGGGCCCATATGCGGGCAAATCTAGCCTTATATTGGCCTCATTTAAACTTGGGTAGCGAACCCGTATTATCTTTTGCCACGTAATACAACATTTAAATTGCGGGGGTTTCTAAATAACTTGAACCGTTTAATTAACTGTCGGGACCCCGGTTCCGCTTAATATGACCTAATTGCATCGCACCTGGCCATGTCATACATCATACATGCATCATGCCCGATCTTCTGCCGATATTAAATATTGCATCCGGTGTTTCTTCTAGTGTTTTGCTTCTTCGCGGATAAGACCGTTGAGTTGATGTGAGCTTCGCCCCGATCTTCGGATGAACCTCCGACAATGTTTTCAGGCGAGCATCTCCCCCTTTCTTCCTATCTTACTTTTCTAGTATTTATCCCCCCTGTTTGATCTTTGCTATCTATGCTGCGATGCTCTAGTTTTCGTACCCGTGATATCCCTTGCAGCCATATATAGCCTTGGACACATCCTATTACCTGTTGTTTGGTAGATAGTTGGACCCGCGTGTCGTAGTCGCTTGCTCAAGTGTCTTTGCTTGTCGTCAAGTACCACAATTGTTGGAGAATTGCCGCATGTTGACGTTGGAGATGATCATGGCTTTACTTATTGTTCACTTTAATTCCTGTTTAACAACTAAAATTGAATTAAGCAGAGACATCGGTGGGTGATAGGTAATATTTGGTTTCCGCCCACTTGTGTCCCGAGGACCCGAGTTCTTGACACTGTCGAGATCGAGCGCTTAAACCAATTGGGGAGATATGGGCCCCCATTGATTATTACCTGATTTCAAAGTATTGTCTTGGGGCCACAAACTAGTTTGAGGTTTTATTTACTATCCTGTACTTATGCCATGTTTACCGCTTTATTTACGTTTGTGCGAGGAGCACGTGTCGCTTTTAGGAAGCGGAGTGTTTTGGTATCGATAGTCCCGTTGGGATTTGTCGTTCTGACCATCGACGCAAAACCCTAAGTACGTCGGAGACCGGCCGACTTTGTTGCGGTGTACTTAGTGGGTGGCCCCGTGCTTGCTTTAGTGCAGGAACGTCGTGACTTAGGCCCCGCCGACATACCGGGTGTATGTTAACCGATCCGCAAAAGGGTCAAGTGCTGTGGATACTTTGGTGCACCGCAGGTTAAATCTTTTCGAGAAGCCGTGTCCGCGGTTATGGACGACTTGGAGCACAGTATCTCGATCATAGACAAGCATAACTAAAGTTTATTGCTATAAATTTGACTTTATAATGACTAGTAAACAACTTCACTATAACGGAATGGCTAAATAATACTGCCCACAATTGCTTGTTTGGAGTGTCGCTTGCGACCATTGTACCTGACTAGTAAGTATTGCAACTACAACGGAATGGCTGAATAAAAGTACCAACAACTGCTGGGTTTTGGGTTATCTCATGCTAAATGTATCTGACTAGTAAGTGTTGCCACTATAACGGAATGATTAACTAAAAGTGCCCACTGCTTACTTTATCAGGATGATTATCTAAACCTGACTAGTAAAGTGCCGCAACTATAACTGAATAAGTAAAACTGCCAACTGTGTGAGTTCCTCGGTTGACTTCCTCGTTTGGTCTCGAGGGGGAAACGCCAGGATGGGTTTGTTTGATGATAGTATCATGTTGGATCCGAATAGGTCTTCCTTCCCCTCTCTGATAGCCGCCAGTAGTATCGAGTCTCTATAGGTTGTTTAGTGCATGCTTCCGCTGCCGCTCAGTCCACCATACCTATGTAGGCGAGGACCGCCGAATTCTAGCCTCGCTGCATCTGGCCTCGACGCGCTCCTCTTTTCCTTGCCCTTTGTCGGCACCCCTTTTGTTTAAGGGGTTTTGAGATCGACGCCGTTAGCAGGTTTACCCTTCCGCTTGCACAGGCAGGTTATGGACGCCATTGGTTATTCTTCGTGGCTCTTAGCCCCATTTGCATCTTGTCCAGTGACGCACTATCGCTTTTCAAGGTGATTTGGATCTTTGTATATTATATCTGTATTCTTGACTCTTTGAGTCGCTGTATATATCTGCGTGGGTCCCTCGAGGACTGTTGTGTAATGTTATTACTGCTTTTCCACCCGCACGAAAGTGCTGGTGGGCACCTTTGAATCGCTTCTATGCGGGTTTGGCGTTTTTCTAAAACTTGCATAGGGTCGATTCCGAGGGTTCTGAGTGGTATCGAGCTCGATGGTTGCGATACCCCCACAAGTCCAGCCTGTAGGATAACCTAGCTAACGGCCGAAGTAGAGTGTCAAAACTATTTTTGAAAACCGGTTGGATAGTTCTGATTAGGTCTGATTTTACTCCTTACCCCTCTTCTATTCTCCTCTTATCTCGACGTGTTTTGAACCTACTCTCTTATATTTTCTTCGAGTCCAGGATTTCTCGTGGTTGGGTTCCATCGTACCTTCAGGGTTTCGCTTCCTCCTTTGATAACGGTGTTGCTACATCTGGACTTCATGCTATCCAAGGAATCCTTCGTCGGGTGGACTTCCTTTGTTCTTTGTTTGTGCATTCCGGTGTTCTCCGACGCGACGACATCATCTACGCCAGATCCGATGCAGAGTCTGCATCACTCCTTTGTTTCCGAACCTCGTTTATCGAGATCTTGAGTCTGGTTCCGAGAGTTGGTTGCATAATTCGCCTATTCGTGTGCAGAGTAATGGTTTGGGTGCGCGATGGACTGATCACCATCCGACTACTCTTATCATTCGCTCATGTACATCGAATCAGTGGATCCAGCGATTTTACTCCGTCCACGGAAGTTAGGGGTGGCTTAATTTGTGGATACCTCTACCTTCGACCTTTGGTTCCCGGAGAGTTTCCCTCGACGATCACGGACAACGACCTCCTGTTAGTGGTGTCGCGAGGATCTACACGAAGTGAGAAGATGCAGATCGCCGACCTTCCTTCCGGTACCATGAGGCGGATCTCGAGGGCGAGATCCATCGTTAGTGGTGTCGAATTGTGGCATCCCGCAAACCACTACTAGAAAATCGCGTTGTTTTTGTGCATTGCATCGTCATCATCATGCATTGTTTGTCTGCATTATTTTGAAAAGCCTAGTTTTGAATTATACAAATACCCCTCTTATTTTTTAAACACCAAACCCCGATCGCATCGGAGATTTCATTTGTCTAAAAACTATTTTGCAAAGTGGCTTTGTATTAAATTATACAGAACCAAACAAACACAAAAACTAAAACAGCTCCCTCTAAAACCTATCCCCACCAAACCCTATCCTACCCACCACTCACAGGCCGCCACCTCCCCCTCTCACCCAAAACCTACCAACCTGCCACCTCAGCAATCCAGCCCCCTCTCGCTCTCTTTCTCACCCAGCCACTCTTACCCACTCTCTCAACCCCCACCCCTGGCCCCACATGTCAGTCTCCCCACCCCACCAACCGGAACCACCCCCACAGGCACCTGACCCCGCACCCCACGCACACAGCGCCCCCCTGGCCTGCTCTGGCCCCACCTGGCCCTAGTCGGCCCCACCACCATCCTCCTCCAACCTCTCTTCCCCACGCGAGCCACCCCGTCCGCCCCGCGTCACCTGCCCCGCCTCTCCCCATCGTCTCCCTCCCCACCGGCGCCAGAAGCCGCCGTCCGCGCTGCCCTCCCGCCAGCCTCCGCCTCCTCCCCTCCTCACCACTGCCGGTGACCCGCCCGCCACCAGTCCGCCGCCCGCTTACCATCCTCGCCCGCGCCTGCGCCACCTCATGACCCAGCTCTGGCCACCCTGCCTCGCCCGCTCGCTGCCACCACCCGCTGACGACCTCCGCCTCCTCCTCTGCCCCAACCTGCGTCCCGCCACCAGCGCCCGCCGCCCGCCTCCTCCTCCTCCTCCTCCTCCTCTCTCCCGGGCCGCCTCGCGCTACCTTCCCAGCGCCGCCACAAAGGCTGCCGCCGCTCCACCCAGCCACCTCTCGAGCCAGCGCCAAGACGGGGCTCCCTCAACCAGCGCCGACCCTGCCCGCGCAGCCGCGTCCTCCGTCGGACGGTCCGGCCCGGACACGCCGTGCTCGCTGCCCTCCACCTCGCGCCATGACGCCCGAGGCCGCCTCCGCCGCTTCCACACAACCTCGCCTTTGGCGCTGACAGCGCCAAGGCCGACCCTGCATCCGCTGCCGTTCGACCCGACCCCATGGGCCCGAGCTAGTCTCTCCCGAGCCTCCATGAGCCTCAAGGTCCGGTGACGTCGGGGTTCACCGCCGAGCTCTCGGGCTGCTGTGTTCTACATCGCCACGAGAGACACCGAAGGACCACTGTGGAACCGCCGTTGTACAAGATCTACCGCTGAAAACTGGACCTACCACGAACCCGACGCCGAGAACTCGGATGCCCAAGATCGCCGACCGGTACAACAAGACCTACCAACGCCTTGGTTTGTCAAGATCTTGATCACGGACTCCGGACGCCGTGTGGGCCAGTAACCTCTCGACGTCAAGCTCTTCCTCCTGGAACCTGAAGAACCCGTGTTGAGCCCCGAGTTCGCCACCGATCGTGGATGATACCCCAAGACCGCCTCCCGAATTGCGCCTCGATCCTGCGGGCCCGAAAACCACGGACGCGACAAGGTCTACCTCACGGAACCCCGAGAACCTCCTCCCGGAACGCCAAGATCTACCTCCGTTATCAGAGAGCGCACCGCCAAGACCTTCACCCCGGACTCCGAGAACGCTTCCGTGAACCCGTGAACTCGAACCCGAGACCGACCCGAACCCCGGAACCCCAAGATCGTCGAGACCCCTAATGTGTGACCCTCATCCGAACCCTTATTTTTATAAATGCTAAACATAAAACCTGTTGCATATTAACTTGTCATTCTTGCATGCATCCTTGTTATGTGGTTTGGGGGCCTTATGCCGATTCACCTGATAACTAAATATGGGGCCCATATGCGGGCAAATCTAGCCTTATATTGGCCTCATTTAAACTTGGGTAGCGAACCCGTATTATCTTTTGCCACGTAATACAACATTTAAATTGCGGGGGTTTCTAAATAACTTGAACCGTTTAATTAACTGTCGGGACCCCGGTTCCGCTTAATATGACCTAATTGCATCGCACCTGGCCATGTCATACATCATACATGCATCATGCCCGATCTTCTGCCGATCTTAAATATTGCATCCGGTGTTTCTTCTAGTGTTTTGCTTCTTCGCGGATAAGACCGTTGAGTTGATGTGAGCTTCGCCCCGATCTTCGGATGAACCTCCGACAATGTTTTCAGGCGAGCATCTCCCCCTTTCTTCCTATCTTACTTTTCTAGTATTTATTCCCCCTGTTGATCTTTGCTATCTGTGCTGCGATGCTCTAGTTTTCGTACCCGTGATATCCCTTGCAGCCATATATAGCCTTGGACACATCCTATTACCTGTTGTTTGGTAGATAGTTGGACCCGCGTGTCGTAGTCGCTTGCTCAAGTGTCTTTGCTTGTCGTCAAGTACCACAATTGTTGGAGAATTGCCGCATGTTGACGTTGGATATGATCATGGCTTTACTTATTGTTCACTTTAATTCCTGTTTAACAACTAAAATTGAATTAAGCAGAGGCATCGGTGGGTGATAGGTAATATTTGGTTTCCGACCGCCCACTTGTGTCCCGTAGGACCCGAGTTCTTGACACCTGTTCCGAGATCGAGCGCGCTAACCACAGGTGGGGAGATATGGGCCCCCCATTGATTATTACCTGATTTCAAAGTATTGTACTGGGGGCCACAAACTAGTTTGAGGTTTTATTTACTATCCTGTACTTATGCCATGTTTACCGCTTTATTTACGTTTGTGCGAGGAGCACGTGTACTGTTTAGGAAGCGGAGTGTTTTCGCGGTATCGATAGTCCCCGTTTGGGGGTTTGTCGTTGCCATACCATCGACGAAACCCTAAGTACGCCTCGGAGACCGCCGACTTTGTTGCGGGTACTTAGTGGGTGGCCCCCGCTTGCTTTGGGTCCGGAACGTCGTGACTTAGGCCCGCCGACATACCGATGGGTGTATGTTAACCGATCCGCAAAAGGGTCGAAGTGCCTGTGGATACTTTGGTGCACCCCTGCAGGGTTAAATCTTTTCGAGAAGCCGTGTCCGCGGTTATGGACGACTTGGAGCACAGTATCTCGATCATAGACAAGCATAACTAAAGTTTATTGCTATAAATTTGACTTTATAATGACTAGTAAACAGCTTCACTATAACGGAATGGCTAAATAATACTGCCCACAATTGCTTGTTTGGAGTGTCGCTTGCGACCATTGTACCTGACTAGTAAGTATTGCAACTACAACGGAATGGCTGAATAAAAGTACCAACAACTGCTGGGTTTTGGGTTATCTCATGCTAAATGTATCTGACTAGTAAGTGTTGCCACTATAACGGAATGATTAACTAAAAGTGCCCATCGCTTACTTTATGATGATTATCTAAACGACTAGTAAAGTGCCGCAACTATAATCGAATAAGTAAAACGCCAACCGTGTGAGTTCCTCGGTTGACTTCCTCGTTTGGTCTCGAGGGGAAACGCCAGATGGGTTTGTTTGATGATAGTATCGAGTTGGATCCGAATAGGTCTTCCTTCCCTCTCGATAGCCGCCGAGTATCGAGTCTCTATAGGTTGTTTAGTGCATGCCTTTGCCGCTCGATCCACCATACCTATGTAGGCGGACCGCGAATTCTAGCCTCGCCGTGTCTTGGCCTCGATCGACGCTCCTCTTTTTCCTTGCCCTTTGTCGGCACCCCTTTGTTTAAGCAGGTTTTGAGATCGACCGTTAGTGGTTACCCTTCGCTTGCAGGTGGTTATGGACGCCATTGGTTATTCTTCAGGGCTCTTAGCCCCATTTGCATCTTGTCCGTAGCTGGACGCACTATCGTTTTCAAGGTGATTTGGATCTTTGTATATTATATCTGTATTCTTGACTCTTTGAGTCGCTGTTGTATATATCTGTTCTGTGGGTCCCCTCGAGGACTGTTGTGTAATGTTATTACTTAGTTTTCCACCCGCACGAAAGTGCCTGGTGGGCACCTTTGAATCGTTTCTATGCGGGTTTGGCGAGTTTCGCTAAAACTTGCATAGGGTCGATTCTGAGGGTGTTACACTCCAGCCGCAGACAGATGGGCCAGGGCGATAGAGGGCCCACGCGCGCAGCCAAAACTTCTGCCACCGCGGCTCTGGCTAGCCCAGGAGACAGACAGGTGGGGCCGGTGGGCTAGCAGGCCCACACGCCAGCGAGTGGACGCGAGGCGGCCACGCGGCGCAGCGGGAGGGACCGCGGGTTGCTAGATCGAAACATCGGGCACCTTTTTGCAAAACTGCACAGAGACAGACGTGTGGGGCCGAGGGAGTGCGGGTTGTGAACTAAAAAGGTTGGGGGGTTATTGGCTAAACAGCCTCGCGCACTGTTGTTCTTCCTCTGAACCGGACAGAGCGTGCGCGACAGACGCTGCATGATGCAGCAGGTGGGGCTCGAACGCGGGACCGCTGACTCGCGCAGAGGGCCGGAGCCACTGCGGTAGGCTTGGGTAGGTGACAGGAGGGCGCGCGTGGCCTAGGTAAGGCTGACGCGGCACGGGTTAGCGGCAGACGTCGACGAGCTCTCACGCGCGGAGGCCGCTCAACGAAAAGATCGTCGCGTCCAGGAAGCGACTAAGGTCGGGAGGATGTCTGGGAGGGCTAGGAGCTCACCGCGGGCTCGGTGGCGTGCTTGGTTCGGGCAGGGGCGGTCGCGATCGACGGCGGGGCTGACGCCGGGTAGCTAGGGTTTGCGCGTCGGTGTGGCGTCGGTGCAGCCGGCTCGGGGCTTCTCCTCCGCGGCTCCGTGTACCGTGGCGACGCCGGGGACCTCCTGTCCTTCCTCGACGCCCACAACACCACGCCCGCCTCCTCGTACTGCAGGTTGACGCCGAAGCCGACGGTGGCCGGCGATGTTTAGCTGGCGGCGATGGAGAGAGAGGGGAAGGCGAGCCCTGGGGCAGATCTGGGGTGCAGGGGAGGTTGAGAGAGGGGGGTAGATAAGGCCAGAGGGGGAGAGGGTGCCGTGGGGAGGTGGCTAGGAAAAAGGTGGCTTCGGCCACCTTTTTGGGCTCCTCCTCGCGAGCACGTGATCGGCCTGGGCAGGGTGGCTGGGGGGCTGGTCCAGGGCACGGCAGAGGCTGCAGGGTGGGTCCAGGGGGAAGGAGAAGGGAGGTTCGGGGCAGGCAGGTCTGGAGGGGCCCCTAGGGCAGGGAGAGAAGAGAGGGAGAGGGGACGGCTCGGGTGGTAGGGTTGGACTAGGGTTTAGGGTTGGTAGCTAGGGCAGGGAGAGGTGGCCAGGGAGAGAGGGGGCAGGTGGCTAGGGCTTTGCTTAGAGGGGTGGCTCGGCTAGAGAGGAGAGAAAAGAGAAGGGGGTACTTAGGGTTTGTTTAGAAGAGGTGTGGTCTAGTTGTAGCTAGGATGGGGTATGGGGGTGGCTTAGGGTTTAGGTTTTGAGAGGGGGAAGGATAGATGCTAGGGTGTCCCTTTTGACAAGAGCAAATCATGCACCAAAGAAACCCCAACAAGAACAAGACTAGAGCAAGGGAAAAGGAGATGATGGTAAGGGTGGTTAGGGTGATGGGGTTTAGGCATGAACAAACAAGACCAACCCCAAGGGTAGAGAGAGATGCTCCATATTAAAATCCAAATAAAATCAAGTGCCAAGCTAAAGGGGTACTTGCATGGGCCATGCATAATTAATTGCTACCATATATATCTTTGTGAAAACAAGATTATTTACATGGCATTTTCTTATGCATTCCAAAGTGTGGAATGAGGCCCAAGCCAAAAGAATTTAGAAAGAATTCCAAGTGGAGTATGAGGATATGATCACATTGGATTATATTTGGGACTTGCTAGTGTGTATATGCCACTAGATATTTATTAAGCCCACAAAATATCCCAACATGATGATAACCCCAAAACAACACATATGGAAGCTAGGAAAAAAAGGGGTCCCACTCACAAGGCATGCAAAGGTGGCCATGTGGCTCTCATGTATCAATAATGTGAAAACAAAATGATGCCAAGATGATAACATGTGGAAAAGAATTGGATCCATCCCAACCCACATGAGCTAGAAGTAAAACCCATAAATGCCAAGCTCATATTTAGTTGGATGGTGGGATTATAAGGTGGTGAAAGAAAGGTGGTGGAGTTAATAAGAGATATGCCCCCAAATCAACTTGGGCATTTAACAATATATCAAGAACCAAATACAATATCAAGATGCAAATACAATTAATAATGCACATGAGATAAGAACCAAACAAGAAGGGGTTTTATATGATGCTCAAATGCAAGGTGGCATGATGACATGGGCATGATATGATGATGATGCAACAATTATATGTAGTAAGTGGCCCTTTTATTACTAGAACAAGTAGCATTACAGGTGTTAGACAACTGGGATGCTACACTATGGCTGAGGCATAGGGACTTTTACTCATCCTTTCTCTATCTTCTGTCGTTGTTGGACTTTGATTTTTACTCAAGGTCGTATTGGGTAACATGGGCAAGAACCCTTTCTTGCTATCTTCCATTCCAAACCTCTTTAGAACTTTGTCCAAATATGTACTTTGTGACAATGATATTAGGCGTCTCGATCTATCTCTATAAATCTTTATGCCTAATATGTAAGCTGCTTCGCCAAGATCTTTCATTGAAAAACTATTATTCAAATATTCCTTGACACTATTAAGAAGGTCTATATCATTCCCAATCAACAATATGTCATCTACATATAGTATTAAGAATGCTACAGAGCTCCCACTCACTTTCTTGTAAATACAAGCTTCTCCATAAGTTTTTATAAAACCAAAACTTTTGATCACCTTATCAAAACATTGATTCCAACTTCGGGATGCTTGCTTCAATCTATATATGGACCGTTGAAGTTTGCATACCTTGTTAGCATCTTTAGGATCGACAAAATCTTTGGGTTGCATCATATACAACTCTTCATCAATGTCTCCATTGAGGAACGCTGTTTTGACATCCATCTGCCATATCTCATAATCATAATATGCAGCGATTGCTAACATAATCCTCACAGACTTTAGCTTCGCTACAGGTGAGAAAGTCTCATCGTAGTCAACTCCTTGAATTTGTCGAAACCCTTTTGCGACAAGTCAAGCTTTATAGACAGTAACATTACCATCAGCATCTGTTTTCTTCTTGAAAATCCATTTATTCTCGATGACCTTAGGCCATCCGGTAAGTCCACCAAAGTCCATACTTGGTTTTCGTACATGGATCCAATCTCGGATTTCATGGCTTCTTGCCATTTATTGGAATCCGGGATCATCATCGCTTCCTCATATGTCGCAGGGTCATCGGTGTTGTCCACCAACATGACACTCATAACGGGATCATACCAATCAGGAGTGGTACGAGTTCTTGTTGACCTGCGAGGCTCTGTAGCAACTACAACCGAAGTTTCATGATCATCATCATTAGCTTCCTCTCTTATTGGTGCAGGCACCACAGGAACTTCTTCCGGTGCTGCGCTACTCGCAAGTTTGAGAGAAGGTTCGACAACCTCGTCGAGTTCTACTTTCCTTCCAGTCACTTCTTTTGAGAGAAATTCCTTCTCTAGAAAGGATCCATTCTTGGCAACGAAGATTTTTCCTTCGGATCTATGATAGAAGGTATACCCCATAGTTTCCTTTGGGTATCCTATGAAGACGCATTTTTCCGCTTTGGGTTCAAGCTTGTCCGGTTGTAACCTCTTTACATAGGCTTCGCAACCCCAAACTTTAAGGAACGAGAATTTAGGTTTCTTCCCAAACCATAATTCATACGGTGTCATTTCAACGGATTTAGATGGTTCCCTATTTAAAGTGAATGCGGCTGTTTCTAATGCATAAACCCAAAATGATAGCGGTAAATCTGTAAGTGACATCATAGAAAGAACCATATCTAAGAGAGTTCGATTACGACGTTCGGACACACCAATACGCTGTGGTGTTCCCGGCGGTGTCAATTGTGAAAGTATTCCGCATGTCTTCAAATGCTCGCCAAACTCGTAACTTAGATATTCACCTCCACGATCAGAACGTAGAAATTTAATCTTCTTGTTACGTTGATTCTCAACCTCACTTTGAAATTCCTTACACTTCTTCGAAGTTTTGGACTTATGTTTCATCAAATAGATATACCCATATCTACTCAAGTCATCCGTGAAGGTAAGAACATAACGATAACCACCGCGTGATGCTACACTCATTGGACCACACACATCGGTATGTATGATTTCCAATAAGTCCGTAGCTCGCTCCATCATACCAGAAAATGGAGTCTTAGTCATTTTACCTATCAGACATGCTTCGGATCTATTAAGTGATTCGAAATCAAGTGATTCAAGAAGTCCATCGGAATGGAGTTTCTTCATACGCTTCACTCCAATGTCACCAAGGCAGCGATTTACATATAGGTCGAGTTATCGCTCGATTTCAAATGTTTAGCTTCAATGTTATTAATATGTGTATTTCCACTATCGAGATTCAATAAGAATAGACCATCTATCAAAGGTGCATGTGCATAAAACATATTACTCATATAAATCGAACAACCATTATTCTCAGACTTAAACAAGTAACCGTCTCGCAATAAACAAGATCCCGATATAATGTTCATGCTTAATGCAGGCACCAAATAAAAATTATTTAAGTATAAAACTAATCCCGATGGTAGATGAAGAGGTAGCGTGCCGACTGCGATCACATCAACCTTTGATCCGTTTCCCACGCGCATCATCACCTCGTTCTTCGCTAGCTTCCGTTTATTCTGCGGCTTTTGTTGAGTTACAAATATGAGCAACCGAACCAAGATCAAATACCGAGCACTACTACGAGTACTAGTGAGATACACATCAATAACATGTATATCGGATATACCTTTCTTCTTGATGTTGCCGTTCTTCAAATCCGCCAAGTACTTTGGGCAATTCCGCTTCCAGTGACCTTCTCCCTTGCAGTAAAAACACTCAGTATCAGGCTTAGGTCCAGCCTTGGTCTTCTTCGTCGGCGCGGTAACTTTCTTACCGCCCTTCTTGAAGTGTCCCTTTTGCTTAGACTTGCCTTTCTTGAATTTGGTGGTCTTATTGACCATCAACACTTGGTGCTCTTTCTTGATCTCCACTTCTGCAGATTTAAACATAGCAAAGAGTTCTGGCAACTGCTTGTTCATGTTTTGCATATTGTAGTTCATCACAGAGTTTTTGTAACTTGGTGGTAGTGATTGGAGGACACGATAAATCCCCAAAGCATTAGGAATCACTATACCCAAGCTTTGAAGTTTGTTTGTGTGCCCTGACATCTTAAGCACATACTCACTGACGGAGCTGCCCTCTTCCATCTTGTAGTTAAAGAACTTTTAAGAAGCCTCATAGCTCTCAATTGCTGCATGAGTCTCAAAGATCAATTTGAGATGAGGGACAATATCATGTGGATCTGAATTCTCAAACCTTTTCTGAAGCTCCGATTCTAAACCATACAAGATAGCGCACTGAACTGTGGAGTACTGATTCTTCCGAGCGAGGTAAACCTTTACTTCATCGGTAGCATCAGCTGCAGGCGGGTCACCCAGCGGTGCATCCAGCACATAGGTCAAATTACCAGCATTGAGGACAATCCTCAAATTGCGGAACCAATCCGCGAAGTTGCTTCCATTGTTTTTCAACTTTTCTTTCTCTAGGAACGCATTAAAATTATTGGTAGGGGCCGCCATTGATCTACAACATATTTGCAATAGTTTAGACTAAGTTTATGACAAATTGAGTTCTAATTAATAGTTAAATTAATCTAGGTGAACTCCCACTCAAAACAATATCCCTCACATTGTTTTAGTGATCACACGAACCAAATCCACCACATCAACACCGATCATCACGAGAGTTGATGTAGCTTCAATGGCGACCAATCGACATGTTCATCATATCTACTATATGATTCATGATTTACCTTTCAGTGATCTGTGTTCCGAGACCATGTCTGTACATGCTAGGTTCGTGAAGATCAAACCTTAGCTTCCGCATGAGCAAATCTGGCTTGCTCATGTTGTATACACTTGCAGAATCTAACACACTCGATTATCACGTGGTGCTTCGAAACAACAAGCTTTAGCAACGGTGCTCACTAAGGATGAACACTATAGAACTTGAAATTCATGTGCATGAGGGATCATATTATAATGCTACCGTCGTTAACTAAGCAATACAAGATGCATAAAGGATTAACATCACATGCAATTCATAATAGGTGATATGATATGGCATTTCTTCTTTGTGCTTACGATCTCCATCTTCAAGCACGAACATGATATCCATCATCACCGGCATTGCATCAAGGTCAATGACGCTGCTTCATGGTTGTCGTCCACCAGCTTCAACTATTACAACTACTTTGAATAGACACGCGGGTCTTAACAGAAATTAAAGACAACCATATGGCTTCTGCCGGTTGCCAACTTACAATAAGGAACATTGCATACATCAAATATAATCACAATCATGGCCATATCACATCACAACACACCCCTGCAAAACAAAGTTAGATGCCTCTAATTTCTTTGCATGTTTTACGTGGTTTGGGGCTTTCAATAAGTGTTGATCTAACTTACGAACAAGAACCACAACGTTGATGTTTGAACTATCAAGTGCCCGTTGTAAATTGTATCTATACTATAGTGGGAGAGACAGACACCCGCAAAGCCACTTATGCAAAACAAGTTGCATGTTGAGCGTGGAGCAAGTCTCATGAACGATGTCATTTAAGGTTAGCCCGGGCCGCTTCATCCCATCATACCGCAAGATGCAAAGTACACCAGAAGAAATTGATAATAAAAACACCACCGCCCACAATGACCATTGTGTTCTACTCGTGCAACAGATCTACATATAGACACGGGGTTCGTAGCATGGAAAATAAAATTTTCTACCGCATACAAACAAACAAGCCAAGATCTATCTACTAGATTATAGCAACGATTCGATAGAATAACTCACCCTCGAAGATTCCAAAGTGTTTAACGAGAGCGGATTCTCGTGGGTGATGTAGTCATTTCTTCCTGGATCTCAAGATCGCGTAGGCGATCCTTCCGGCGTTAACGTTCGGCAGCTTTTCATGATCACACATCGTTCGGTACGAGAAGACCTTTCTCTTCCTTGTTCCAAAGAAGCGGAGGTTTTAGCACTCTCCTCGTGATTCCGGCAGACGGCAGTGGTACAGGAGTAGAGGGAGATCTCATGAGGCTTCAAGCCGGGAGGCAGTATGGTGGGCTATGAGAGAGCCTCGGTGATCTAGGGTTTAGACACACCAAGTAGAAGGGGCTAGGCCGACGGCTAGGGCAAGTAGAAGCCCCAACTCGGTGGCTTGGGAGAAACCCTAGGGCGGCGGCTATGGTGGGCGGCGGCTTGGGTTAGGGTTTAGAGGGACAAGGTGTAGGTCTTGGAGGGGCAGCCCTGCCCCTCCTTATATAGGTGGAGGGGGCGCGCCAAGGGGAGGGGAGTCCCTCCCCAACTCTTCTGGGGCGGTGGAGGGAGAGGGACTTCCTCCCCAAGTAGGTTTCCTACTCTCCCTCCACCAAACAAAATAGTCGTTTGACTTTTCAAATTGGCGTTTGACTTTCAAACTAGGATTTGATTTAACCCTTTATTTTGTTCAGCGATGACACCTAGTACATGATGCAACCATTCCAACTTGTTATGACACATTCATGTACCCTTCCTCTCCGGAGTGCCGGACATTCCGGAACCTTCTAGAACATTCCCGATGAAAACACTGGAACCATTCTCCAACCCCGAAACAGGACTTTCCTTATATGAATCTTATTCTTCGGACCATTCCGGATCTCCTCGTGATATCCCGGATCCCATCCGAGACCCCGAACAACATTAGGTCTCTTACTCATCATTCCATAACTACTCAACAACGTCGAATCCTTAAGTGTGTCTCCCTACGGTTCATGAATTATGCGGACATGACCGAGACACTTCTCCGAACAATAACCAATAGAGGAATCTAGAAATTCATATGGCTCCCACATATTTCTACGATTACTTTGCGATCGAATGAACCACTTACATACGTTACCAATTTCCCTTTGTCTCACGATAGTTTACTTATCCGAGGTTTTGATCGTCGGTATCTCTGCATACCTAGTTCAACCTCATTACTGATAAGTACTCTTTTCTCGTTCCCGTGATATGTGATCCCAGAGCGGTCACATGCTTGCAAGCTAATTGGATGACATTCCAGAGAGGCCCAGTATATCTATCCGGCATATGGATGGACAAATCCCACTCTTGATCCATGTGTCTCAACCAATACTTTCCGAACACTCAATGCCACCTTTATAGCCACCCAGTTACGGTGTGGTGTTTGATGTCATCAAAGCATCCTTCCGGTGATGGTGATAAGCATGATCTCATGGTCGAAGGAATTAGATTACTATGTATCAGAAAGCATATAGCAATTGAACTATTAAAATGACTTGATCTTTATTCTACGCTTATCTATAGGAGTATGTCCATCATATCATTCTTCTAACGATATGATCTTGTTGTTAATAACATCTCAATGTTCATGATAGGGAAACCACAATCATTTATTAACCAACAAGCTAGTATTATGAAGAGGCTTTACTAGGGACTTCAAATTAGGTTTACAAATCACACAAGTATTAATGTTTCCTTGTTAATACTATTATATCATGAATGTAAACATTTATCATAAACACAAAGATATAATAATAACTATATTTATTATTGCCTCTAGGGCATATCTCCAACAGGGGCTGAACCGGGACGAGGAGCAACGACCACGGCCCAGGACCGCGCGCCCAAAGCCGAAGAGGATGCGGGCGGGCGGTGGATGAGGGGTGGTGGCGTGCACTTCGTCTTCTTCTTTGCTTCCTTTGCAACGAGGCGGAGGGGGCAGGCGCGTTCCTTGTGCCCGGAAAGGTTGCAGGAGAGGCACCTGATTGGGTCGCGGCAGGCGGAGGAGAGGTGGTGGTGGCGGGGCGGGCAATGGCACACAAACCCTCGGGCGCCTTTGAAGCGGGCGGCTGACTGGGAGGAGCGCGGCGTGCGCCGCCATTGTGTTTCGCCATGAATACTGTCTCGCCGCATGACCCGGCTATGAACCACCGTCGTCTTGGGAATGGGGCGCCGTGGGCCGATGGGACGTAGAATGAAGTCTGCGCGTCCTTTGGTAGGCGACGGCAGCGAGGCGGAGCCCGCAGCGGCGGGTGAAGGCGGGCGCTGCGCGCGCGTGAAGACACCCAGCTCCATTGAAGACGCAGGGGACGTGGCTTGGCGGGGCCCGCTGGGGCGTTGCTCGATGGAGCCTGAAGGCGAGTCAGGGACTTCCTCGTGGTCGGAGCTGGAGGCCCTAGCTGCGCAGGACGGAGTGACAGCCGGAGGCGTCGGCACCCGATCCAGATCTGGATCGGTGACGAGAGAGGAGGAGCGCAGTGCACGGCGCTGCTCTTCCCCGAGGAACCATGGAGCACACGGGCGAACGGGGCGTGGGCGGCGGGTGAGGTGGAGGCTGTGGTAGGAGGGGCAGGCGCCGCCCGGAGGGACGCCGCAGTCGCGGTCGCCTTACCTAGGCTGGCCATGCACTCTAGGGTATTGTTTTCTTTTACTTTAGTCTCTCCAAGACAGAGAGAGTTCGATTTTGTTTTTTTGGAGTGTAGACAGAGAGATCTAGATGATTTGCGAGAATGGGCTGCTATTGTCATGTTGCTCTCCATGCCTTTTGCCCCCGATCACAAGATGGCATGGACCAGTTATTGCAAAAAAACAAAGGTTGGTGGTAGTATTTTTTTGGCCCGTTCCGAATGTGCCCAACAAGCGACCCAAGCATGAACCAGACATCCTGAGGTCACACAGTCCAGATGACGAATTTGGAAGCTCTGCATGAGTAGAAGCTTACACAAATATTCAGAAGTTACTCCTTATGTTCTAAAATAATTGACTCAATTTTTTCTAAATTCATATGCATCGACGCACTAAAATATAACTAGATACATTCAAATTTTGATAAAAATGAGTCACTTATTTTAGAACCGAGGCAGTATTTGTGAAGAGTGAAACTTTTGTAGATGTAACACGTTTGTAGACAAGACAATTAATTGTTGGTTGCCTTTCTAGCAAACGTTTACAAGTAAAGCATGTCAGTGGTTTATGCAGAAACTACATATAGCCCTGTTATTGAAAAATTTAGAAAGTTCACGATTTTAAAAAATTCTGTACAAATCCACAAAAGTCTCTATGGGCACGCTACTAGAGTGCTAGCTCGGAAACATGATGAAAGCGACCGTCTGACCCGTATCATCTTCTTTTACTTTAGTTCTCTTCTCTCTTTAGTTGGATTGTTTCTTTACTTTCCAAGACAGAGAGAGCTAGACGTTTTGCGAGAATGGCTGTTGTTGTTCTCATGTTGCTCTTCATGCGTTTTGCCCCCGATCACAACTCACAAGATGACATGGATCAGTTATTGCCAAAACCAAAAGTTGGTGGTAATGTTTTTTGGCCCCTTCCAAAGGTGCACAACAAGCATCAGCGGATCCAAGCAAGAACGAACAAAGTGAGGTCACTGCTGTCCAGATGGCGGATTTGTAAGCTTCACATGAGCAGTTGCTTACACTAATATTTTGGATGTTATGTCACAAGAGAGAAACTTTGGCGATTTGACAGATTCGCAGAGAAGGCAATAAATTGGGCGTTCCCATTGTAGCACACGTTTACAAGTAAGCGTGGGAGTGGTTTATGTGTTTAATTTCTTTCATTCTTAATACTTCATCTCTTTCTCTCTTTTTTTCTTCTAGTAGTTGAAACATGTGGTAGAAAACAAAAATACATTACGAAAATTACCGTTAGAAGACACATTAGAAAAATAATGAAGTGCGAAAAAAACAGTAGGAAATACCTAATATTTTTTGAACTCCGATTTCAGCGATTTTATTCCAAGTCTTCTATGGTACCCCCATTTCATGGGCCGTCCTTTCTAGTGAATCTAATGGTTCATATGAATTTATACTAGTGCCCAAAACCTGACTAGTATAATCATACTACTTGTTGTTCTAGGGTCAAAACTGGGACAATTCACAAAACATCCCCGAACCTATAGCGTGAACTTATGAAGTGGCTGTCTGGCCCAGTAGAGCCCATCGCGCTGCATCTCTCTAAACTATTCCATGTTTCCGGTATAACGGATGAACACAGCGGTGGCACCAGTTCGCAGGAGGAGAAACGCCCAGTTGAGGTGGAGCGGACCTGGCCACGGGCATGCATTGCACGGATCTCACGTTCAACTGTAGGGTCGGCTGCGCCGCTGAATCTTTCGATTTATCGTGATGTGCCGCTTGCTAATTATCTTTAAATTTGTGGAGTATGTAAGTTGTGGTCCTCAAGATACATGAATGCACAGCCGATAGCACTGTGAGATTTGAACAGGAAAACTAACTCAATTGGCCACGGCCGGAGGCGGCGATCCTATGCACGGCGGCGGACATATTTCCGATAGTTTTTTCTAGAGATAGGTTCTCGTCGGTTTTGGGCTTATTGGGCCTCAATCAACCCGTGAAATACGTAATAACTGATCTTACGGAAATAAATGGCTTTTGCAAAACGTCTAAACTGCCCATACAAATCAACGGCTGGATGCATTTTATACTAGTCCCTCCTCTACTATTAGTAGTAAAAGGTACCGTAAAATTGGCCTCCAATCCAAAGACCAAACTAGTTCTGAATGAACAACCTCGTTCAGAAACCCAGGGCACATCTCGAAGCTGCTCGAAGGAGCACTAAGACTAACGGAATGACGTGCAAAAGTATGTGCTGACTTATTAGCTTCTATATGAAGAGAAACTATTTACAACCTTGAACATTATAATTCTGGGTAGGGCATCATTAGTTAAGACTAAGTTTTTTCATCTCGCTAAGAACATGGACTCCAGTAAACCTGAGCTCACAACTTGAATTTCACGGTGCGACTATAGCTTGACAATCTGTCTCCATGCAGATCATGTCAATACCGAAACCTTAACTGCCCACTACCGACCCGCGTCGCTCTCTTCCCAGGGGCGACCCGGGAAGCGAACCCGCGCCGCCAACAGGCAAAGCCGGCGCCCCCTTCCCCCTGTCGTCGCCGGTCGCCTCCACCGGGCAACGACCGGGTGGAGCCGGCGGCGGCAGGGTCGGGCCTCTCCGTGGCGGCGTTCGGGGCGAGGAGCTTGCGGCGTTCCACTTGGCGTCTTGGCGCCATGTCTGGAGGGCAGGCGGGGGCGGTCATGGTGCGACTGCTGGGGGTGGGGGTCGGCGACGCTGCTGCGGAGGTGGAGGGCCCCGATCTGGCCTGGTCGGCCGGGCGGGCCGCGGCCATGTGGGACGCCGAGCCGGCGGGCTCGGGAGTGGATCCGGTCGGGGTGGCGCCGTCGACCACGTGTGGGCGGCAGGGGTGGCCGTGTCGCTCCTCCGGCGCACCTTTTTTCGCCGGAGTTGAGGAGGCCGGGGTGACGACCCCGGGGGCGTGTTGGGTTGGCGGCCAGATTTTGCCTCAACGTGGCGGTGGCGTGGAGGACGGCGAGCCTAGGGTGCCTCGGCGCAATGGTCTCGTGGAGGCGTCGCCCGGCTTCGCCGGTGTCTTGGCGGCTATGCAAGGCTGCCGGTGCCTGCAGGGGGACACTGCGGGAGGAGGTACCTTGGTGGGTTCCCTGCAGCATGTGGTGGTGGCGGCGGTGCGCCGCAAGGCAGGCACGACTCCCTCGCCTTGGTGGATCGGCTCGTTCGGCTCCGGGTATGGTGTTCTCTGCGCGAAAGAATTACATCGACTTAGGTTGATGTCGGCGATGTCGGCGTCCGCGGACGTCGTTTCCCTTGTTGGAGGCATCGTTGATGAGCTCCTTCACCTCCCTCGACGTTTCAGGTCACAGACTCTCCGGGTGAAAATGCGGAGACCCATCATACCACTACATAATGTAGTACACTATAGTCGTTGACATAACACCAATGAAACACCGTTCACTAGTATTACATCCCTCAGAGTGGTACAACATAAATATAGCAAGTCCAATACATGGCTAAAGGTTACAACTCACTCTATACACAAGATCCAGAGAACACTCTAGGTTAAAGAGAGAGAAAGAACTTCTTATAAAGAAGAATCAAAGATAAATAACGCAAAAACTATTATACTATTAAGACTAGTATTTTTTAACTAAGGGTTTGGCATTGCTGCTATTGCAATACACTACAGAAATAGGTTCTTTGGCTAGAGAGTATATTCCTATCTAATCAGTAACTTCGTCTTCACTTGAGTTGATGTATATGTTGACTTCCTTGTCTTTGTTGAAGAGCTTTAGCTTTGGATGATGATTCCTGGAGCATAACTTGATGTAGATGTTGTCTGTCCTGGCTTCAGAATCTAGCAAGGGTTAAGAAGATACGTTGAGTACGAGCATACTCAGCAAGTCCACTATAAAAGGAGTGTTTGATACACTATATCTATAGCCACAGACCGTAGGTCGTAGGCAATGCAAGTTTTCGTAAAAAAATCTTCAAAGGTTGCTTTTATTCTGAAAAGCTATGTCTGTTAGCCTTCACGAATTTACGAGAACTTTCATGGAGTTCCTTTCCCGCCGTGTTCGCAGCTCCTTTCCGGAACAGGGAGTAACAAGTTACAGTTCTTACACTCTGCACATGTGCGTCACTTTACCCATGAGAGATCAACTCTTTGTTGCACAACCGGGCAGCTTATTCCCGTCCACAATTTCATGATGTGGGGCCCAGAAGATGATCCAAGCCAATCACTGCCCCCTTCGCGACCTCGCATGCCTCCTTGGTGTACACCATGCCCACATAATGAATTACGTCAATGGTTTGTACAAACCGTTAGATGCCAGAACTATCGTGGAACGTTGAGGGTTCCCACCCATATGCTGCATATCCTCTACGAACTACCAATTAATATGCACGCTATGAGTGATAACAGCCATGACCTGCACATCCGGCTACACGCGAGAGGAAGAAGATACAGCTGACTTCTCCGTCCCATTCCAAATCTCATGGTTAACGCGTAATATACGGCGCAAGAATCACTGGCGACATTGGTTGTTAAGTCCTAGATATTATGTTCCTTTACCACTAGAACTTTCATAATAGGTTATTACTGAAGGGTTTCGCGGCATAGTAAATCAAAATTTTATACGGATGCGAACAGAAGGGAAGCCAAGATCTAATCTAGGAGATGCAAACAACGAGAGAGATTGGATTAGATCTTCATACCCTTGAAGATTCTGACAATGAACGCTCGTCGTTAACGTGGGTGATGTAGTCGTACTCGCTTCTCCTCCTCGCGATCTGATCCGATCTAGCACCACAAGTGGTGGTGCCTCCCTGAAATGCACACGTGCAGCACCTCGACGTCTCCTCCTTCCTTGGTCCATCAAGTATGGTGGAGAGATGGGTTGGATCTATAACACGACGGCGCGGTGCAATTGGTGGAGAGTTTCTGCAGCAGGGCTTGGCCTACACGTAGTCGGGAGGGAGAGAGAGAGGAGGGCAGCAGGGCGACTGGCTTGAAGGGAAGGTGTGGGGGGGGGGTGGTGCGCCCCCAGCCCTCTTTATATAGAGGGGTGGGCGGCAACCCTAGCCCCTCCTCCAAGCCAAAACCGGCGGCCAAAAGGAGGAGGAGTGGGGGGCAAGGAAACCCCCTTCTAGAAGGTCTAGTTAGGGTTTTACCCTAGCTGGCCGGTTGGGCCCTATGGGGCCTTGTGCCCCTGGCCCAATGCGGCCAGGGCACTCCCTCATAGGCCCATGCCCCCTCCCGGAAGGTGGGGCCACGTTGGTCCCCTTCTGGAAGGTTCTAGAAGATTCCGGTACAATACCGATTAACCCGGAACAATTCCGAACTCCAAAAACTGCACTGCCTTATATGAATCTTATTCTCCGGACCACTCCGGAACCTCTCGTGATGTCTCATATCCCATCCGAGACTCCGAACAAAAACTCATAAACCAATTATCCAATCTATCCTAGCGTCGAGACACGTTAAGTGTGTGACCCTTCGAGTTCGAGAATATGCAGACATGATCTTCTATCAATAATCAACAGCGGGGTCTGGAAACCCATATTGACTCCCACACATTCATCGATGATCATATCGGATGAACCACGATGCCAGGATTCAATCAATCCCATATATATATATTCCCTTCGTCTCGCGATATTTTACTTGCCTGAGATTTGATCGTCGGTACCGTCATACCTAGTTCAATCTCGTTCACAGCAAGTACTTTACTCGTTCCGTAATCCGATATCACTTTGTGATTAACTCCTTAACCACATGCTTGCAATCGGTGTTGATATCGATTACCGAGTGGGCCCGAAGTATATCTCTCCGACTTGGGAGGGACAAATCCCATATCGATACATACAACCCAACAGATACTTTCCGATCACCTGAGAGACACCTTTATGATCACCCTCTCATAGGATGACGTTTGATGACCTCAAAGCTTTCTTCCGATACCAGGGAGTTGTATTATCTCATGGTCTAAGGAATACAATATTTGACATAAGAAAAGCTTCACCAAGATGAACACGATGACACGATCTAATTGCTTCGCTTAGTTTGGGTCTGTCCATCATATCATTCTCCCAATGATATGATCTCATTATTAATCGACAACTCATGTCCATGGTTAGGAAACCTTAACCATCATTAATCAATGAGCTAGTCCATAGAGGCGTACTAGGGACACGGTGTTGTTCACAAACCACACAAGTATTAAAGTTTCCGCTTAATACAATTCTAGCATGGAATATAAACATTATCATGAAAAAGAATTATAATAATAACATCTTTATTATTGCCTCTAGGGCATAATTCCAACAGTCTCCCACTTGCACTAGAGTCAATAATCTAGTTTACATTTGGCAACAATCTCACACCCATGGCACTGAGGTGCTGATCATGTTTTACACGTGGAAGAGGTTTAGTCAATGGATCTGCGACATTCAGATGTGTATGTACTTTGCTAATCTTCAGATCTCCATCTGCTATATAATCTCGGATTATATGAAACTTGCGGTTGATATGCTTGGTCTTTGGATGATATCTTGGTTCCTTAGCGAGTGCTATGGCGCCAGTGTTGTCACATAATATCTCCAGTGGGTTCAATGCATTTGGAACCACACCAAGCTCAGTGATGAAGTTCCTGATCCAAACTCCTTCACTTGACGCTTCTGCAGCAGCCATGTATTCCGCTTCTACTGTAGATCCCGCGATCACGCTTTGCTTGCAGCTTCTCAGGCTCACAGCTCCTCCATTCAAAATATACATGTATCCTGTCTGAGATTTAGAATCATCCCTGTCGGTGTCGAAACTAGCGTCGACATAACCTTTTACGACGAGCTGTTCATCACCCCCATAGACTAAGAAAATTTCTTTAGTCCTATTTAGGTACTTTAGGATGTTCTTCACGGCTTTCCAGTGTTCCACTCCTGGATCACTTTGATACCTGCTCGTCAAACTAAGAGCATTGGACACATCCGGTCTGGTACACAGCATGGCATACATGATAGAACCTATGGCCGAGGCATAAGGCAATTTGCTCATAGCTTCCCTATCATTTACCGTAGCTGGACACTGAGCCTTGCTCAATATCCTACCTGACAACATAGGCATTGAACCTTTCTTTGCCTTATCCATTCTGAACCTTTTCAGAACTTTGTCTAGGTATGTACTCTGGCTAAGATCTATCAGGCGTCTTTGTCTATCTCTATAGATTTTGATGCCCAATATATAAGCAGCTTCACCTAGGTCTTTCATTGAAAAACACTCGTTCAAATAACTCTTCACATCGTTAAGCATGTTAATGTCATTTCCAATAATCAATATGTCATCCACATATAGTACCATAAATGTCACCAAGCTCCCACTCACTTTCTTGTAGATACAAGCTTCGTAGCAATTTGGAACAAATCCAAAGCTGTTGATCACTTGATCAAAACGAAGGTTCCAACTCCGAGATGCTTGCTTCAGTCCATAAATGGAACGCTGAAGTTTGCATACTTTATCAGCATCCTTAGGATCGACAAAACCTTCGGGTTGCATCATATACAACTCTTCATCAATGTTGCCATTGAGGAACGCAGTCTTGACATCCATCTGCCATATTTCATAATCATGAAACGCAGCAATTGCTAATAAAATCCGAATGGACTTAAACATCGCTATGGGAGAGAAAGTCTCATCGTAGTCAATACCTTGAACTTGCTGAAAACCTTTCGCGATAAGCCGTGCTTTATAGACGGTAACATTACCATCCACGTCCGTTTTCTTCTTGAAAATCCAGTTGCACTCAACGGCCTTACGGTCGCTAGGAGGGTCCACCAAAGTCCATACTTGGTTTTCGCTCATGGATCCTAGTTCGGATTTCATGGCTTCTAGCCATTTCTCAGAGTCCGGGCTCATCATCGCTTCCTCATAGTTCGTAGGTTCACTGTATTCTACTAGGCAGACAGTCAAGACAGGGTTGCCGTACCACTCAGGAGGGGCACGCGACCTTGTCGACCTGCGACGTTCAGTAGCAGCATCGTCCGAAGCTTCATGATCCTTGTCATTAGCTTCCTCTATCGTTGGTGCAGGCGGCACTGGAACAATTTCAGGTGCTGCGCTACTCTCCAACTCAAGAGAAGGTTCAATAACCTCGTCTAGCTCTACTTTCCTCCCACTCACTTCTTTCAAGAGAAACTCCTTCTCAAGAAAGGAACCGTTCTTTGCGACAAACACTTTGCCTTCGGTTCTGTGATAGAAGGTATGCCCAATAGTTTCCTTAGGGTATCCTATGAAGACGCATTTCTCCGCTTTGGGTTCGAGCTTGTCCGGCATCAACTTCTTGACGTAGGCTTCGCATCCCCAAACTTCTTGACGTAGGCCACGTTGGTCCCCTTCCGGAAGGTTCTAGAAGCTTCCAGTACAATACCGATTAACCCGGAACAATTCCGAACTCCAAAAACTGCACTGCCTTATATGAATCTTATTCTCCGGACCACTCCGGAACCTCTCGTGATGTCTCGGATCCCATCCGAGACTCCAAACAAAAACTCATAAACCAATTATCCAATCTATCCTAGCGTCGAGACACATTAAGTGTGTGACCCTTCGGGTTCGAGAATATGCAGACATGATCTTGTATCAATAATCAACAGCGGGGTCTGGAAACCCATATTGACTCCCACACATTCATCGATGATCATATCGGATGAACCACGATGCCAGGATTCAATCAATCCCATATATATATATTCCCTTCGTCTCGCGATATTTTACTTTTCCGAGATTTGATCGTCGGTACCGTCATACCTAGTTCAATCTCGTTCACAGCAAGTACTTTACTCGTTCCGTAATCCGATATCACTTTGTGATTAACTCCTTAACCACATGCTTGCAAGCGGTGTTGATATCGATTACCGAGTGGGCCCGAAGTATATCTCTCCGACTTGGGAGGGACAAATCCCATCTCGATACATACAACCCAACAAATACTTTCCGATCACCTGAGAGACACCTTTATGATCACCCTCTCATAGGATGACGTTTGATGACCTCAAAGCTTTATTCCGATACCAGGGAGTTGTATTATCTCATGGTCTAAGGAATACAATATTTGACATAAGAAAAGCTTCGCAAATATGAACACGATGACACGATCTAATTGCTTCGCTTAGTTTGGGTTTGTCCATCATATCATTCTCCCAATGATATGATCTCATTATTAATCGACAACTCATGTCCATGGTTAGGAAACCTTAACCATCATTAATCAATGATCTAGTTCATAGAGGCGTACTAGGGACACGGTGTTGTTCACAAACCACACAAGTATTAAAGTTTCCGCTTAATACAATTCTAGCATGGAATATAAACATTATCATGTACAATAATTATAATAATAACATCTTTATTATTGCCTCTAGGGCATAATTCCAACAATTACCTCATGGTAAATAACCTATAATCATATTATTATGAAAATAGTGTTTTTTGACCTTTTTCAAATGCAGGTGATGACAACACTGGATTTGTAAAATACTTTACAGAAAATAATCAAAGGACATGAGCAAGTGTGAACTTGCCTGTTGTGATTGCAAGATTATGCACTCACAGTCTTCAAGACAATATAAGATCCAACATCTGAAATCAGCATCATTGGTCCGGTAAGGACTAATGTTTAAAGAATCAGCATGCTCTTATGCATAAGTAATGTAATGCATTTTATAAACGCAAATCCCGGGAATAACGTTGATCTAGGGTTTGGAAACTGGAATTGGTTCCTTTAGAATGTGTTGTCCTTTTAGATAAGTTTCACACTTGTGCTTATTATTAAGGCTTGTGACTGTTGATACGTTGGAAACGTATCTATAATTTTTGATGCTCCATGCTTGTTTAGTATCTACTTTGCTTTATTTGTCCACACTTTGAGGTGCTTTTTACATTTTTCTGGTACTAACCTATTAACAAGTTGCAACAGTGCCAGATGCCTGTTTTCTGCTGTTTTTGGTTTCAGAAAAGTTAGTAAAGAAATATTCTCGGAATTGGACGGGACAAACGCCAGTCAATTACTTTCCGTGGGGAATAAGAAGTCCAGAGGAGAGCCGGAGGGGCTGTCTAGGGGGGCAGACGCACCCCAGGCGTGGGGTCAGGTAGACCCGCGCCTGGCTAGGGTTTGGCGGCCATGGTCGCCTCCCGGTCTCGCCACTTCGCCTATAAGAAGCCCCCGATGCAAAAACTCTCGGGACCCGATCATAAATCCACGAAACCGTCTGTAGCCGCCGCCACCATTGTCCCTAGATCGGGATCGAAGATCTTCCCAAGACCGCCGAGGGGAGATCATCCCGGAGGCCTTCTCTCCGGTATGATTTGTGAGTAGTTCCACCTTGGACTATGGGTCCATATAGTAGCTAGATGGTTGTATCTCCTCCTTTGTGCTTTCATGTATAGATATTGTGAGCTCCGTTCATGATCAAGATCTAATCTATTTGTAATCATGCATGTTGTGTTTGCGGGGATCCGATGGATATTGAGATTATTATGTTGGTTTGATTAATGGTTCTATCTATTTTATTCTATCATGTCTGTGTTGTTTGTGATCTTGCATGCTCTCCGTTGCTAGTGGTTATCTTGGCCAAGTAGTTGCTAGTGACTCCAAGAGGGAGTATTTATGCTCGATAGTGGGTTCATGCCTCTAGTTTCCAAGGGAAGTGACAGAAATATCTTTGGTTGTAGACGTGCTATTTCTACTAGGGAGAAAACAACGGTCTCTTGTTCATGGAACATGTGGACTGTTTACCTTACACACTTTGCTTAAAGCAGTTGGCTGTTGCTTGCAACTTAATACTGGAGGGGGTTCGGATGATAACCGGAAGGTGGACTTCTAGTCATATATGCAGTTGGATGACGGTCTATGTATATTGTTTTGTTACCCAATCAACCTCATATGATCTTTCTAGCTAGTAATTGCATTGTTATGCCTTGCTCAGTTCCTGTCAATTGCCTTGTTGTAATTTGTTTACCCTTCATGCCATGTTGTTTATCTAAGGAGAGCACCTCTAGTGAACTATGGACCCTGGTCCAATATTTACCATTGATACATCTTCCACTGTTACTTGTTTACTTGCTGCAAACCATTACCTTCCACACCATACGTTTAATCCTTTGTTACAACAAACCGGTGAGCTTGACAACCTCACTGATTCGTTGAGGCAAAGTCTTGAGTTTGTGTTGTGCAGGTTTCCACGTTGCTTCCAACACCTGTGTGACGTTTCCTTCCTCTAGGGCTGGAATTATAACTCGAAACTCGCGAACTAAATGAGTAACTCGTGATATAGCTCGACTCGGCTCGAACTCGGTGTCTAACGAGTCGAGCCAAGTTTTTGATTTGAGCTTGTTTGTTCACCCAAGCTAAATGAGCTACTCGCGAGCTACTCATTTAACTCATTAAACTCGTTCAAATATAGAGTTTGAAAATTTTCATAGATAAGTGTCATACTATGAATGTTCCTTGAAGCTGTAACGGCGTAGAGTTACTATATTTCTTATTGATCTTCCTTCGTGCTATTATGGAAGTACTATTATTGTTCTAGTTTCAAATTAGTAGAATAATTACTAGTTTTTCTTATATGTGCTCATATTTATAACTTATAACAATCTAAACGAGCTGTTCGCGAGCTACTCGTGAGTTTACCGAGTCGAGCCAAGTTTCAAATATGAGCTCGTTCTGTAAACGAGCCGAGTCGAGCTAACTCATTAGTTGAACGAGCTTTAGCGAGTCGAGCCGAGTTAGCTCGGCTCGGCTCGAATTCTAGCCCTACCTTCCTCCTTCTAGTTCAATAACCTCGGTCTCAACTGAGGGAAGACTTGTTGCTTGCTGCTTCACACCTTGCTCTTGGGGTTTCCAACGAAGCGCTTCCACATCAAACACTAGGCGCCATCATGCTTTATGGTGCCATTACCAGGGAATCTACTTCAACCTCTTCCACCTCGTCAAGCGCTATCAACAAGTTTTCTGGCGTCGTTGCCAGGGAGGGTAAGGACCTCTTCACTAGGGGAGTCTTTCACTTCCTTTCTCTTTACTTTGTTTTTAGTTTGCTTTGTTTCTTTTGCTTGGTTTTGTTTGCCTCTTTTCAAAAAACCCAAAAAATAGTCTAGTTTGGTTTGCTTGCCTTATTCACCCCCCCCCCCAAAAAAAATAGTTCCTACCCTAGTTGCCACCTTGCTCACCATTTTGCTCCCCCATTGCCCTGAAAGATCTTGCAATAGGTAGTGTCTCCATAATTGGGAAAGATATATTGAAGATTTTTTAACCATGTTAGAAAGCATGAAGATATTGAGGACAAATCTATAGCAGAGCTTGCTCCTAATTATGAGATTGCTGCAGCTTATTTAGTTCATATGTTGGAGGCTAGGTTTGTTAGCCTTAACCCCTTCATATAATTCTTGTTCCTAAAAATAAAAGAAGAGAAGAATGTTGAAAAAAGGGAATTCATCCTTGAAACTTTATCAAAAGAATTCCATGATGTTCCTAGGGAAGCCAAAAAGGTTTTTGAATGTTTCAATATGCTAGGTTCAAGTGTAGATGTTGTGGGTATTTCTGATAAAACTAAGTCTAGAGAGGAATTCAATATACTCATACCCTTTAAGCTTGATGGAATGCATGAAGCCTTTGAAAAGAACTTTGATTGGATTGCACCTGAAAATCTTTTTGATGAAGGTAGTAGACCAAAGAGAGATAAAAAGGATCCTACAAAACCCATTTGGATGAGATACCTTTCATATTTGAAGATTTTCCAAGTATGAATGTTAATGCTTCTTCATTTGAAAATACTTGATTTTTCTTGCTTCTTGTGCCTAACTTAAAGGCGTTAAAGAAAAGTAATTGTTAGGAGATAACCCAAGAGTTTCCTTGAGTCTTGGAAGTTATTACTGCAGTAATGACCTCTCCTTATCCTTTTTGTTTGCTTTTTGTGCCAAGAATGACCTCTAATGAGAGGGAACTAAGATTTGGGGAGTTGCTATCCCGAAACAGATTTCTGTCCTCCATAAAAAATAATCGTGAGGAGGATTTGTAACTCGGATTGAGCTCAAAATTTACGAATAAATCCCCCAGTATGTTGGATAACTTTAGTTAGTTCAGCACTTTTTTATTTGAGCAACAAAAGATGTTCGAAATTTTTTGTTTCTACTTGCTGGTATGTTTTGCAGATTTCTGCCATTATTGTCATTTGCTTCTTATTGATTTCTTTTTGAGCCCTCTTCAGGTAAATTGAGTTTCTTTGAAGGAGTTACTACAATAGCTTGTGTTTTTAGTGGAAATCCTTGTTGTTCCAAATCTTTGCCAGTGGTCTAATATCTTTTGAATAAGCTAATGTTGCTAATGAGGATTATGTGAAGTTTTGTATGAAGGAAAAATTTCAGGTGTAGAGAGAGAATGATGCAATGAGATGAATAATGGACAAAAGCTCAAGCTTGTGGATGCCACCATGGTTTCACCCCAAGAAATATCCAAGAGGTACAAGCGTCAAAGCTTGGGGATACCCAAGGCATCCCCTTCTTCATCAATAAAAAACTCAGGTCTGTCTAGACACTTCACTTTTATTGTTTCATGCACAGTTGTGTTGTTCTTGGAGCATCTTAGTTTTCATTTGCTTTGCTTAGTTTGTTTAGTTTTCTTTAGTAGTTTGGATCCCCGCTCTCGCTGTGTTGTTTTGCAAATAAGTTTCCTTGGTGTTTGGAAAGGAGTAGTGAGTTCTTGCTTGAAGTGCAAGAGGAGCTTGCATTGACTGTGACTTAGACTTTAGCATGACATGCTAGGTGTTGTTTTGACATTATGCTTAGTGATTATTGTTGTAGCATGTCTTGTTCCAAACAATTGGGATTGCTTAGTGTGCCTTGAAGAAATTATGCGTTTTTTTAGCATGCAAAAGCATAGTATTGTGGTATTCTCCTTTGATGTTTTGCTTGGGTTTACTTGGCACATGCTCACACCATGTTATGACTATGAAAAGTCACCATTATCCTCTATGATCATTTAGTCCTTGACTTGTAGTACCACTCTTTGCTTTGATTAGTTTGCTTTGTTGCATTGCATAATTATGGCCATTATTGCTCTCTTAGTTGGTTGCTCCCGGTCTTTTGCTAGCCTCCACTTATATGCGGAAGTTCTACTCATGCTTCCAACTCCGAAGAAACCAAGTTATTCCAAAGTGTCCACTATCAACTTCTATGCATGGTGTGTTACACCATTCCAAGTATATTATTGTTTTCAGCTATCTTCCAATAAAAAAATATTTTGTTATATGAAAACTTAGTGATTAAAGCCCTCGCGAACTTGATGGCACATTTTATTCTTTGCCCCTAATAAGATTGAACCATTGAGGCAACTTTGTTGTATATGTTTGCACTTATAAGTTGGGATTAGCAGAACCGTGCTATCACGGGGAACGTTTTCAACATTGCACTTGTACCTAGTTGTACTCAGTTGATATCATGTTCTTTTGTCTAAGGATGTCACCGGTGTGAAATAAAGAGGGAACTTGTAAGTCCATGGAGTTTGTATCCTATGTTAGGGAAACGCCTGGGCCGCTAGCCTAAGCCATGCCTAATCATGGTGGAAACTTGCAGCATCACCATAGTGACATCTATGAAGCATTCTTCTTATAAAAAAGACACATTGAGAAAAGAGGAAAGAGAGAAAAAAGCACCATATTCCTCTGGTACATAAGAAGAATTGCTGAGATGCTCATTGTCTGCTTGGCTTGTCATTTTGGTTATGGGAAAGCTCCTATGCCATGTGCAAGGGGTACCCCGTTGGCGGTTCTCAATGATATGCAAATACTTACAGTGACAAGAACTTACCTGGACCCAAAGTTGAGTATGCTTGAGGTGTGGCCCTCGTATTCAAGGGGCATGAGATTGCCAGCTTATACTTCGTCAAGCATATACTCCAGCTTTGCCACTTTAACCTTAACCACTTCAAGATTCTTATGATAGGGGCAATGAGGGCTAAAAGCTAGTAAGTACCATAATTTTTGGAAGCTCTTTTTGAAACTTGCAATCCCTGCTTCCTTCACAAAAAGGCCTTTCTTCCATCACTATTGAGTCTCCATCTTCTACCTTTAGGCACCATTAAGAGAGCATAGTTTTCATTCTGTGTGCAGTGTTCCAAAGCTTATTAATTGATGCATATTGTGTTATTACTTGCTCTTGTGCTATTTCTTTCTAGTCACCCTTGTGAACTTTGCAGGTGCCATATTCATTATATTGCTACTCTATGAGGGACAAGCTGATTGCCACTATGCTATGTTTTTTGCATGTGAAACAAACAAACATTTTTCAATACATATTATTCATGATCTTTGGTTGTAGCTTGCCATGTTGCATGCATAGTTACTATGTCCTATTGTTATAACTCCATCTTTCATGCACATGTTTAGATTTCTTTGATCCTAGCTTTCAATGCTTGCAAATGGTTGGATCTTTATTGTGAGGGTGCATGTCACCTCAAAAATTATCATTTTATCACTTACCTACTCGAGGATGAGCAAGAGTTAGGCTTGGGGATGCTGATACGTTGGAAACGCATCTATAATTTTTGATGCTCCATGCTTGTTTAGTATCTACTTTGCTTTACTTGTCCACACTTTGAGGTGCTTTTTACATGTTTTATGATACTAACCTATTAACAAGTTACAACAGTGCCAAATGCCTGTTTTCTGCTGTTTTTTGTTTCAGAAAAGTTAGTAAAGAAATATTCTCGAAATTGGACGGGACAAATGCCAAAGTCAGTTACTTTCCATGGGGAACAAGAAGTCCAGTGGAGAGCCGGAGGGGCTGGCCAGGGGGGCCAGACCCACCCCAGGCGTGGGGTCAGGTAGACCCGCGCCTGGCTAGGGTTTGGCGGCCCTGGTCGCCTCCCGGTCTCGCCCCTTCGCCTATAAGAAGCCCCCGATGCAGAAACTCTCGAGACCCGATCAGAAATCCACGAAACCGTCTGTAGCCACCGCCACCATCGTCCCTAGATCGGGGGGATCTGAAGCTCTTCCCGGCACCCTGTCGGAGGGGAGATCATCCCGGAGGCCTTCTCTTCGGTATGATTTGTGAGTAGTTCCACCTTGGACTATGGGTCCATGTAGTAGCTAGATGGTTTTATCTCCTCCTTTGTGCTTTCATGTATAGATCTGGTGAGCTCCGTTCATGATCAAGATCTAATCTATTTGTAATCATGCATGTTGTGTTTGCGGGGATCCGATGGATATTGAGATTATTATGTTGGTTTGATTAATGGTTCTATCTATTTTATTCTATCATGTCTGTGTTGTTTGTGATCTTGCATGCTCTCCGTTACTAGTGGTTATCTTGGCCAAGTAGTTGCTAGTGACTCCAAGAGGGAGTATTTATGCTCGATAGTGGATTCATGCCTCTAGTTTCCAAGGGAAGTGACAGAAATCTCTTTGGTTTTAGACGTTCTATTGCTACTAGGGAGAAAACAACGGTCTATTGTTCATGGAACATGTGGACTATTTACCTTACACACTTTGCTTAAAGCAGTTGTCTGTTGCTTGCACCTTAATACTGGAGGGGGTTTGGATGATAACCGGAAGGTGGACTTCTAGTCATATATGCAGTTGGATGACGGTCTATGTATATTGTTGTATTTCCCAATCAACCTCATAGGATCTTTCTGGCTAGTAATTTCATTGTTATGCGTTGCTTAGTTCCTGTCAATTACCCCGCTGTAATTTGTTTACCCTTCATGCCATGTTGTTTATCTAAGGAGAGCACCTCTAGTGAACTATGGACCCCGGTCCAATATTTACCATTGATACATCTTCCACTGTTACTTGTTTACTTGCTGCAAACCATTACCTTCCACACCATACATTTAATCCTTTGTTACATCAAACTGGTGATCTTGACAACCTCACCGATTCGTTGGGGCAAAGTCTTGAGTTTGTGTTGTGAAGGTCTCCATGTTGCTTCCAACACCTGTGTGTTGTTTCCTTCCTCCTTCTGGTTCGATAACCTCGGTCTCAACTGGGGGAATCCTTGCTGCTTGCTGCTTCACATTTTGCTCTTGGGGTTTCCAACGAAGCGCTTCCACATCAAACACTGGGCGCCATCAAGCTTTCTGGTGCCGTTACTGGGGAATCTACTTCAACCTCTTCCACCTCGTCAAGCGCTATCAAGTGTGTGTGAACAACATGTATTTATACAACAATAAGATACACACATATGGAATGCTGTTCAAGATTGCTTACACTATAATTGTTTATCTTCAAATTTTACTTTACAAGTAATGCCACTTATAAAGAACTTAAGTGTTATCAATTCTAAGTGTACAAGTAAAGTTTAAAGTAATGTAATTACGATTAATTGTCATTTATTGACTTAAATGGCAAAACGAATAACTTTTGAAGAAAAGATTTCTTTATTAAGGTTTAAACAATACTGTTAGTTTTTAGAATAGGATTAATAGAATGTGATTGGTTTTGTTTATGTTTGCTTGAGTAGTCGGGACTGGAGATGCTTTATAACTTAATTATAACCGACCAAAGTTAACTATAAAACACATACCAATATATTTAGCATACTATTTGAAGTATTGTAGACTAAAGTTAACTTTAAAGACATAGATGGACTTAAGGTATGCTGCTTATGTTATTTGTACCTTGTGTACTTTATAATGTTTCCTTAAAGTTACTTAAGAATGGTTATACTTTTATTTGGTGTAGTGGTTTCTTAATTTTATAATGGAATAGAATCATTTATCTTTTTGTGAATGAATAGTTATAATTTGTAATCAGGGTAATAATATTACTTAACTACTTATGGTTTTAGTATAGTGTTTTGATTTGTTTACAAACTTGTGGTTGAGGGAAGTAAAAAGGATTTATTTAATCCCAAATTATTCTTGAAGATTTTATACTTTATATAGATCTTTTTAGGAAACAAACTACACATATGATTGAATGATAATTCAATAAAATTGTATTTAAAATGTGTTAAACTATTTTGAACTATTATGACTTCATATTATTAATATTTAAGACTAATACTATTTATTAGACTCCATTGCCTAATTTTAGAAATATTAACAAATTTTATCTACCCTTATATGAATTAACAAATAAGGAAATAAGTTTAAATTTAGGTTGCTAAAGTGTTTTAATTTTTTTTATTTACTTCAAAGGTGTATTATTATATATTTAATATGTAAGTATCATTTTTCTGATCATTTTGCTATATTACATTTATTTTTAGGATTTATAAATAATAAGACATGATTCTTATAACATTTATTACTTTATAAATACTTAATAGATAATCAATATTTAATTAAGTGAAATAATAATGCATGATTATAGTTTTAAATTATAGTCCTTATTTTTCTAAGATTTTTGGTATTTTATTTATATTTTTAATATTTACCAATATTAAAATATGGATTATCTAAGTTTTATTACTTACAAAACCTTTATTAAATAATATTTATTTAAATAATTATAACAATAATATTTGATAATAGTTTTATGTTGTAGATTTTATTTTTCTGAAAATTTTCATATGTTACACATATTTATCTGAATTATAAATCAAAAGTTATTGATTTAATAAGATTTAATAATTTGATTTAATTTCTGAAATATTTAAATTTGGTCTTGTAACATTTTATTTATTTCTTAAGCAGAAAATAAATTTTTACACTACATCCAAATCTACCCTAGGTCACCGACCAGTGGGGCCAGGGCCTCGTGAGTATGCCACCTAGGCGTGGACTGGGTCAAGGGTGACGCAGGTAGGTCGTCAGGATGACGTCAGTGCGGCCACCACCACCAGTTGATGGTCGCCGGCGACGATCTATGGCGCCCCAGCATGCAAAACTAGTCTAGTTTGTATCAGCGCAACGTGTTGAACCATATAGTGGCGGCGCTGCTCGAAAATAGTCATCGGAGCTACTGGAACAACGACGACCGACGGCGGCATGCGGCGGTGCTACGGCTCGAGCAGACTCGGGAGCGAGATAGAAAGAATAGGACGATGCTTGAGCATTAGTGGCTCACCCTGGTTGAAGTGGTGGTGTCGGTGAGGACTGATGTGGTCGGAGACGAGCTCTCCGACGAGGATTTCGACAAACTGCCGCAAAGAGGAACGGAAAATTCGCCCTCTTTAATGCTCCCCTTGATGCAAGACTCCACCCAGAGGATCTATGGAGCACGGGGCATCTCCATGACTACTTGGAAGAGAGTGGGGAGGTGTGGCACGACGGCGACGCGATCTAGGGTTTCGGCATGGTTGGGGAACGGGGCAGGGAGAGTTTTAGAGGGGAAAATGAGGGTGAGGACGAACAGGGACGTCGCCGTGGCCTCCTTATCCTCTCCTTGCGACAGCGGCGTGCATCTTGACGCACTAACGATGGCGGACGACCTCGACATCACCACTGAGTTGCTTCCAGCTGGAGGAAGACGACGATGCTCATTTTGCAGAAAACCCCCTAGTAAAATTACAAACTCAACCCGCAGTCCTACATCTTGTCAGTCACTATGTGAATGAGATGGGCTCGCTGTTGGGCCGAAGAGGGCTGCACGTGAGTGGTAGATAGTGGAGAGAAGAAATGGGCCACGGGCCAGAAGCTGTTTCCTCTATTTTTTCTTTCTGTTTGTTTTCCATTTTCTGTTTTATTTTTAGATTAGTATTTTCAACATTTAATTTGAATTTTTTTATAAAGTTTATTTGCTGAATACTTGCAGCAACAATTTGTATTAATTGTGTTTATTTTTGTGAACCTTTATGATAAATATTTTTATATTTCTTTATTTTCTTTATATGAACCCCTTTTAATATTTTGTAGAAGCCTCTGTTATTAATTTTCTTTCTATACTAAACTAAACCATGGATTTATTAAATGATATTTTCTTATTTGTTTTAAAAAAAACTTAATTCTAGTTAGCTCATAGTTTGGATGGAAATTTTTATATAATGATCCTATATCATTATTTGGTGCATGATAAAGGAAATTATTTGTTTAATATTACTCCCATCAATTTAGGAAGTAGCAATGTATATATTCTATTATAATTAACATAGAAGTTAGGGTTTGAATTGTAAGTGCTTACCCTAGAGTTTAGGGTTCTTAATATACTTATGTTCTTTTGTTTATAAAAGTTTATGGCTAAGCACATTGTCTTTTTGTTTGTGATCTTTAATGATATCACCTTTTAAAATAGAAAGTGATTAACTGGAATGTCTGATGGAAAAGAATTGATAAAAATATCTCATAAACACATATGGTTAAGATAATTGGAAATGATAAAGATATGCTTATGTGATTTGCTATAGGAAAATATTACTATAAAATTGAATGAAGACAAGATGATGGATCAATAATATGAAATGAATATTATGTTTGGTTTAAGATTTAGAGTTAGGTGTTTACCAAGAATTCCTATCTTCCATAATTCACAATCTTGGACTTTTGATTAGGGAATTCCTTTCCTAGATATTCCACTCCTTCCTATCCACCATCATTTGTTAACATGATGAGCTTTACTTCACAAAAATATTCTTATCCAGCTTTTATTCTTCCAAACCCATTGATAAATCCAATGATCTTGACACTAAGGCTTCCATAATCTTATCATGTCCATGCTTGGTTATATCAACTACTCTACTGCTGATAACCTCCAATCCAACAAGTAACTACTTCTAACTCCATTCCTATTCTTCCATAATACTCCACCACCAATATTACTCCAGTAGATGGATTTATAATTAGATGTACATCAAACCCTACTCCACCTTAAGTGTTTACTATTTTCCCTAAGGAAAATACTAACTCAATAATTTAATGCTGCTCTAAGATCATCCTAATCATACTATCTTATCTTTACTTGACTCCAATATCCTATAGTAGAGTTCAATCATGTTTTATCCATCAATGTTACTTATACTAGATATAAGTATGCAATCTTGGTGACTAAATCATATTCATTACAATCCTTTGATCCTTATGGTTTAGGTTTCTAATTGGCTAATCAAAGTTTCATCAATACAATATTACAGTTGTATTGGAATTATCTTTTAATATCTCTATTGGGTTATGAGACATGATTCATTGACTATACATACTTGATCCCATAGGATTACTCCTATTAACTATCTTCAATATTCATCCTTATAATCTTCTTTGTTACCATACAAATATATATTCCAGATAACTCTTTTATCATTTTAGGAGTGAGTTAACTCCATCAATTATCATATTGATCTTATTCACTTCCAACACTCCCATCGTATGGATGATATTTATAACTGGCATTACCATCTACCTCTTCTTACTTCTTTCTCTAAAGGACTTTAAATGAATAGTATAGTAAGGACAAGAGTTGATAGATCAAGTAGTGATATATTAAGAATTGGTGAATCAATAGTTGATTTCTCAACATTGATGAACAACAGATATTAAAATAAAGTTCAATGGAGAAAACAAGGATTTATATGGAAAGAAAGATATATGGTGAATGGACTTGAATTGCTTTCCTTGCTACTCAATACAACTTAAGAGTTAGGGTTAAGTATTACCATGATCCACATGGTAGAAATAATTAAGGATAAAATAGATCAAGAGTTAGTTATTATACTCTTATTATTTGGGTTATATTCTTAATTTGGTATTCATGAGTTATTGCGCTGAATATTATGATATGATCCCTTAAGGATCGGATATTAATCATTAATCAATACATTATGATTTAATTTGATTATATTTGATCTACCCTTAGATCAAATCACGTTCTCCCAAATAAGGTTTTAGCAAAGGTCATATTGAAACTTATCGCAGTCAACTTGATGATCTACTTCAATTCCATCAAGTTGAGATAAGATTCACTCACTTTGACAAGTTTTGTTCAAAAGCGCGAAAATTATTCGGATTTTCTATGCATGAATGCAATGCACACATCTGTGTTCAGCTTATTTCTAAGCTCTAATGTTGGGATTTTACAGACTCCCCCCCTTAAAATCAACTTTGTCCTCGAAGTTCGCAAACTCTCACGTTTTGGAATGAGGAATTGTCTTATATTGGTGATGAACTTTCTCAACTCCAGGGTAACCTCAAATGGAAATAATTGTAGTATTCCATATCCAAATCTTTTCCTTGAATTCTCATCATACTTGAAATCTCCACTTTGTTGTCTCAATCCTTCAAAGTTCCTTTTATAATCCTTCTTTGGAGATATGTACTTATTATAACTCCTTAGTTTTGGGGTCTCTTATTTAGTTCCTTATCCTGATTAGGTATCCTAATCCAACTCTTTCACTTAATCATTGAACTTTCTTACTATATTATATAAGGTCTAGGAAGTCTCACTAAAACAGGTTTTAAATTTCAATTTGCCAATAGTTGTGGTCAAAAGACTATATTTTTGTTCTGTTCAAAGAATAGTTGGTACTGGTTTCCTTCCAAAAATTGGATTTGAATTCATTTAGTTTATACCCATTGTAATTTATTGTTCCTCCACACCTATCCAATTTGATGTGCTTTATTCTCTCTTATGAATCACTTAAGAGTTGTTTCCTTTAGAATTAGCCTATTAAGATTAATCTATTTTATCTACTACACATATTTACCTTATCGAGATTTAGATAATCTCTTGTTATTTCCTTAAGTAATTATTCTCCAACCTATACTTTGAAATTCAGAGAACAGTACTTATGTTTACCGTTTACTCTCCCCCTTAGGGTTTACTAATGGTCTCTAAACTGCATTTATAGTAATCATTGGCTTAATAACTAGAATGTAGGTCTTTGTCTAGCTTATTTTCTACCAAGTTAAGTCTTATGAAGGATTGTATGGTGTATCCACATAATTTTGGATCTCTGAAGCAAAGCTTTCAGCATATTAATCTTACTTATTATTTGGACATTTTTGCTTTGATAGACCTGACTTTGCGAAGTGCTTCGAAAGATGATCGCTTTGAATTTTATACTCCTCTATGTCTTACTTAACTTAGGCCAATTTTTATGATATTTATGCAACTTTTAAAATGATTTGATTAACTATTTTAGCCGATACTGCTGCGGCAAGTTACCGACTGTGGACCATCCTAGGATGTTGTTTTACCCTTCGATTTCTGACATATTTCTAGTATTCACTCTAACTTATTCGAGTTTGTATGCCACCCATTTCCTAGTGAACTTAATTACACTACTTTTTGTTGTTTTATTCTACATGTAAACCTCCTTGGTATATGAAATTCGTCACTCCCATACACGGATTCCCATTCATATCTAGGTCTATAACATCAAGTAATAACTGGGTGTTACATCATGCATTTGCACACCTAATTAAACTTCATGTATAGATCTAGCCAATCAAGAAGATTCAAGAAAATCCAAAAGTCGATAAACAACAAAACATATACCATGTATTATACATAGGTTTTAAATAATTTACAAATGTACTAGATGTTCCAACGGTTTGCCCCTCACATACATCACACAAATATCTTACAAGAACTTCCTGTGCTTGTGAGTATGTCCTCACTTATTTCGGCAAACCTTTCAAACTACAATACGCATTACCCTCTATGTACATTATTCAAGCACTCATCCCTTGGGATGTCGTTCGTTTCTTACTTTCATCTCCCTCTAGTGCTTCCTGGAGTTCCGTCCATGATGACGTGAAGTCCTACGACTGCCTTCTAGAGCGTAAGAGCATCCAGGAGGTGTGTATTCTTGATTAGAAGTACCGAGACTAAGATTAGTCATTGAAAAATATCTAGAGTTGACATAGTCTTCTACAGGATATTCCTGGTTTTCCGGAAATGCTTCCTCAAAGTAAGATGGATCCTTAGCCTTTTCTTGGATCCATTCGTACATATTGTTATAGTAACTATCGGAATACTCTTCTAAGTCGATTGGATTGGTATTTCCTCCATATGGTCCATAAGGTTCTCTATGGTTATAGTTGGTCTCTTCTCCGATACCTGTATCACAAGGTATAGGATTTCCTATAGTTCCACCTTGAGATTCTACTCCCCATTCATACTGGTTTTGCTCAGGATTACTTGGAATAGCTCTAGCCTATTCCTTTTGTTCGGAGTTATACTTGGTCCACAAATCTTCAGGTGGCTCGGGTTTATTTTGGTAGTAGGCATAGTTTTTTGAGTGTGGATCATCAAACTCAGTTTCCTCATACACTTCTCCTGAAGGTATGTATTTGGGATGCCTAGCTTCTTTATCTAACTTCTTCCTACATGCCATTGCCTTATCAGGATCAGTAAAATCCTCAATGACCGTATCCAGTTCCTGAACTAAGACTTGGTGAGTGTTATGATAAGTGTTTAGCAAAGATCGATAACGATCCATATACTCTACAACTAGAGTAGGTTCAGTTTGGACTAGATTAGAGTGATCTAACTAATGCTCTGGGTTTTATGTTTCATGGGGTATAATGGTGTGAGTACTTCCTTCTAGATCTCGGGATTTCTATTCTCGGATCATGGTTATGGCTGCTGCTACAGCAATCTGATATGCAGATGCCATGCACCTTGTCTCTCCTGATGGCATTTATCCCTTAAGTCCTAACCTCTTGGGTAACATGATCATGACACGGTATTTAGCTAATACCTGCGCATCATAGTAACTGTAAATCTTGACCAAGAGTCTCGATTCACATTCCAAACTCCATAGAAGTTGTCAGAAATTATCTGTCCAATCCCCTCCATAGTCATTCCGCATCCTGTTCATCACTTGAACATTTTGGGGTGGATATCGAGGTGCCATGTAGAACTGTAGATAAGAAGTTATCATCAGTCACATAGAGTTAAAACTCTTGGGTAATGATCGGTATTGCAATCACACTAAAGAATTATCGCACTAGCAACATGACAGGATTATTCTCAAGTGAATATCCGTCATATCACTAGAGAACTCTTTATTATTGCAGGTATGTGTTCTACAGGTTCTACCCATTTACTAGGTTTCCAACCTAAGGTCAAAGCATATGCTCTGATACCAGCTGCGGAGACCCAGCATACAACTACATGATGTAGTACACTATAGTCGTTGACATAACACCAATGATACACCATTCACTAGTATTACATCCCTCGGAGTGGTACCACATAAACACAGCAGGTCTAATACATGGCTAAAGGTTACAACTCACTCTATACACAAGATCCAGAGAACACTCTAGGTTAAAGAGAGAGATAGAACTTCTTACAAAGAAGAATCAAAGATAAACAACGCAAAAACTATTATACTATTAAGACTAGTATTTTTTTAACTAAGGGGTTGGCATTGCTGCTATTGCAATACACTACAGAAATAGGTTCTTTGGCTAGAGAGTATATTCCTATCTAATCAGTAACTTTGCCTTCACTTGAGTTGATGTATATGTTGACTTCCTTGTTTTCGTTGAAGAGCTTTAGATTTGGATGGTGATTCCTGGAGCATAACTTGATGTATTGTCTATCCTGGCTTCAGAATCTAGCAAAGGTTAAGAAGATACGTTGAGTATGAGCGTACTCAGCAAGTCCACTAGAAAAGGAGTGTTCGATGCACTATATCTACAGCCACATACCGTAGGTCATAGGCAATGCAAGTTTTCGTAAACATTTCTTCAAAGGTTGCTTTTATTCTGAAAATCTATGTCCGTCAGCCTTCACGGCTTTACCAAAACTTTCATGGAATTCCTTTCCCGCCGCGTTCGCAACTCCTTCCCCGAACAGGGAGTAACAAGTTACAGTTCTTACACTCTGCATAGGTGCGTCATGACATGGTTATACCCCGCGGGTGCATGATCTCAGCATACCTAGTCCAGCCCAACGAAGGCCCACGGCAAATGTACGCCGGCCCATGAAGACTTTTGGGTGGCCCAGGCCCATGATGCCTTCGGATCCTTGGAGAGCAAGACTAGAGTAGATAGGAAATTCAAAGGGGTAAAACCCTAGAACCTGTAACCGACTAGGTCTATGCCCGGGACCTGCCTAAGTCTATATAAAGGCCAGGAGGGCACGACCTAGATCTCTCGACTCATACTTTCGCATACACACCTCCACGCCAGATTACATCTGCGCACCCCTGTAGCTTTCGGTTCCGCCGTAATCAAGAGCAGACAAGCAGGAGTAGAGTTTTCCCTCCAGGGGCCTGAACCTGGGTAAACTATGTGTCCCTGTGTTGCTTGTTTGCTAACCATTCCACAATCTCCAGCATCCCCATCTTCTCCAAAACCCAAGTCCATAGGAATGGGCATTGATGAGATCAAACCTCGTCAATTGGCGCCGTCTGTGAGAACTGGGGGCGCTGATTGTGCGATCGTGACGGTCCCAACCCGATCGATCTACAACTCTGCAGCAACGGAGAGTCATCTCCTCTTTGGCGCTTTCGACTTCACCGCCCACTCGTCGGCCACCATGAAGGACTTCGAGCCCGTAGGTGACGGACTCGAAATCCTGTTTGGGAGCTTCTGCTTCCAGGTGGGGCAAACTGGCACCCTCCGCCTCCCTGAGCGGGTGCCCCTACCATCAATCAGGCCCGCTTCGTGGGCCCCACACCCCGTGCTACGCACAACATCATCAGCCGATGATTCCTACGACAGCAGCTGCTGCAACTCCGATCTATGCGATCCGCCATCGGATGCAGGGACCTATGGTTCCGGATCTGAAAGCTGCGGCAGCAGCGGGCGAATCTACGAGCGCTACCAACGCGCCGCAGTCATCCAAAGCGACGTGGATCAGTAAACACCCAACCCGTCGCCTAACCCTCCAGAACGAAACGGTGGGAACAAAAGAAGCCAATCTCCCCCACCCGAAGGGGAAAACAACGGCGTCCACGTCATCCGCCTTAGCAAAGAAGGATGGACCCAGGTCCGCGAAGCCGTGGCAGGAAACATAGTACTGCCCGCAAACGCCTCGCGGGATATGCTAATGGCCTACCACTTGCTCCTGATCGAGGAGCACAAGAAGCAGGTCAAGATGCAGGAGGTGCTTGACAAACGCAAGCAAGCGACCTCGAGTCCGGTATGACGAGCCGCGCTCTCCGCCATGGGCATCGACTCCAGCTCGAACGCCAACCCAGGCAACAAGCACCGCTCTCGATGGAGAACATGGATCCCAAGGAGTGCCGCGAGTTGACGCGAACTCTCCACACATCCTTCATGGAGATGGACGCCGACGGCAACGTCATCCCGAAAACGCCGCAGGCTACGATCATGGCAGCCACTGCGTACCTCGCGGCCCACCCACCTCCCGAGGGAGACCCGAAGAGGGCCATGCACAAGTCCGCACTTACCGGACTCGGAATCGTCGGAGCCGCGCTCCACCAGGAAGCTCCCAAGGAGCCGAAGAAGAAAGCTCCGGTCAGGTTCGACCGCATCCCCACCCCTTCATCCGAAGAGGAGGAACATGACCTTCCCCAAAGAAAGAAGAGTTCGCGACGCCGCGACCGCGACTACGACGCTAGAGATGCGCTCACACAGCGCAAAATCGACAAAGCGCGAGCTAAGCGCGCATGCTCGTCTGAATCCGAGATGGACGAAGACGAAGGAGAACTCTGTGGAGCCCGATGCTTCAGCAGATCCGTCCGGCGGACACGGATGCCGCGAAATTTCAAGCTTCCTTCGGATACTCCGAAGTTCGACGACACTCAAGACCCAAAGCCTTGGCTCAGCGATCACTTATCATCCGTCAAACTGCACGGTGGAAACAAGGAGACCGCCATGCAATGCCTTCAATTGCGGTAGCGCAGCGGATCTGGCTCGTGACCTATCCTCATGGTCCATCCGAAGCTGGGATGAGCTAGCTTACAACTTCATCCGAAACTTCAAGGGTACCAGCAAAAGGCCCGCCTCAATCGAAGAATTGCGAGCCTGCACTCAGTGAACGGGCGAATCCATTCGCTCGTACATACTACGCTGGTCCAACACAAAAAACTCCACAGCCGACATCTCCGAAGAGAGGGCCATCGACGCCTTCAAGGACGGCGTCAAGCGCCAAGACTTCAAGGAGGAACTTGGGCGCGTCAAACCCAACATGCTCGATCACCTCATGGACATCGCCAACAGGTGGGATGACGGAGAAGACTCCATTCACCGAGCACAATCGGAAGAAGAGGACGACTATGGTCGACGGCGAGAGCGCCGTAGCAAGAGAAGATCACGCGTCTATGACGATCGCGATGGACCCGACATGGTCGCGGCTGGCTATGACGATCGCCGCAACGACGCCAACCGCAACAGAGGAGGATACCGTGGAGGAAACTTCCGCGATGGAGGACGCCCAGCGCAGTCGTGGCAACGCCGCGACCGCGATAACGGACCCTCAGCATACGAAAAACTTTCGGGTCCATGCACCATCCACTTCTACATCGACAAGCAGGATGGAAAAAAGAAGGCGAGCCACATGCTCAAGGATTGCCGCGAGTTCCAGAAGCTCAGCAAAAGCATGGTGCAGATGAGGCAGCAAGCTCCAATCCCTACGTTCAGAAACGCACCCACGCCAGGTGAGATAGCGCATGGAGCTCCTCCACCGCCACCTGTAGGAGGCCCGAACCAACCGGTCGCACCAGCACAGAACAATGCTGGGAACGGGTATCCCCCGCCGAAAGGAGCACTGATGATCCAGAAGGGGCGCCCTACGAATAGGGTGCAGAAGAAAAATCACCCGACAGATCAACCTGGCCGTGGCAACTCCACCCGCCATCCCTGAGTACCTCAGTGGATCGGAGTCCTGCATCACGTTCACTCGTTCGGATCACCCTTGACAGATCCCTCGCCCAGCTCATGTTGCCCTGGTGCTGGAGGCGCAGATCAGAGGTTTCGAGATGAGTCGCGTCTTCATGGACGGCGGCAGTGGCATCAACCTAATGTTCGCAAGCACTCTGGCAGCAATGTGGATCCCGCAGTGCAGCCTGGAACAGTCAGACACAATGTTCCACGACATCGTTCCAGGGAAGGGCATATTCCCCCTGGGCAAAATATGGCTCGACGTCATCTTCGGCAAGCCGGACAACTTCCGACTGGAACGACTCGAATTCAAAGTGGTGGACTGGCCATCACAGTACCACACCATCCTCGGGCGTGTAGCATTCGCAAGGTTCCTGGCTGTCCCACACTATGCATACCTACTACTCAAGATGCCGGGACCAAAGGGCGTCATCACAATCCACGGGGGCTTCACCCGATCAGACCAATGAGACAGGGATTTCAACAGAATCTCCTAGTCATTCGGCATGCAGGAGGAGCTCCTAAGGCTCCGCGAGGTGACAGACAATGGGGCACCCCCAGTCACACGACAAAACGCACCTGACATTTCTTTCGACTCCACCGTCAACACAAAGAAAGTGCAAGTACATCCGACGGATGCCTCCAAGACGGCGCTGATCGGCAACGACCTAAGCACCGCATAGGAAGGCGCGCTCGTCGAATTCCTCCGTGAGCGCTGGGAAATCTTCGCCTGGTGTCCTGCGGACATGCCAGGAGTTCCCAGGGAATTCGCCGAGCACGCACTCAACGTCTTTCCAAACACCAAGCCCATCAAGCAGTCCATCCGAAGACTATCCGAGCCACTAGCCGAAGCTATCAGCAAAGAAATCAACAGACTACTCGTTGCAGACTTCATCAGGGAAATGGTCCCAAAGAAGGACACGGACATCCTCCGGACGTGCGTGGATTTCACGTTGCTAAACAAGCATTGCCCAAAGGACCACTTCCCTCTTCCTCGGATCGATCAGATCATCGATTCGACTGCAGGTTGCGAGAAACTCTCCTTCCTCGACGCCTACTCAGGCTACAGCCAGATTCGACTCAAGGTCGAAGATCAGGAGAAAACGGCGTTCATCACGCCGTTCAGAGTGTTCTGCTACAACAAAATGCCCTTCGGGCTAAAGAACGCAGGTGCCACGTACCAACGATGCGTGCAGGCATGCCCCAAGGACTAGATCGTTCGCAATGTTCAAGTCTATGTCGACGACATAGTCATAAAAACCAGGGAGGCAAGGACACTTATCAACGATCTCCGCGAGACGTTCGACAACCTCGATCGCTACAGGATTAAACTCAACCCCGAAAAGTGCACCTTCGGCGTCCCATCGGGTCAGCTGCTTGGGTACTTCATCTCTCAGCGAGGGATCGAGGCGAACCCGAAGAAAATCAGAGCAATCATGGCAATGGAGAAGCCGAAAAACATCAAGGGCGTCCAGCAGCTCGCAGGACGAATAGCTGCATTGAGCAGATTCATCAGCCGCATGGGCGAGAAGGCCTTGCCATTCTACCAGCTGCTACGCAAGGCAGATAAATTCGAGTGGACGCCCGAAGCCAACGATGCATTCGAAAGCCTCAAGTGGCTCCTCTCCACCTCGCCCATCTTGGTCACGCCAAAGGAGCGCGAGCCTCTGCTGCTGTACATAGCAGCCACACACTAGGTGGTCAGCACCGTACTAGTGGTCGAATGACCCGAAGAAGGCAAGACCCACGGGGTACAACTCCCAATCTACTACCTCAGCGAGGTACTGACACCAACAAATCAGAGGTACCCTCACTACCAGAAGCTCGCCTACGGCGTGTTCTTGACGGCTCAACGGCTGAGCCATTACTTCCAGGAGCACCAGGTGATGGTCGTCAACGAGGCACCCTTGAACAGCATCCTGAATAACCCAGAAGCCACAGGACGCGTGGCCCTATGGGGCATCGAGCTGTCACCCTTGGACATCATCTACGAGAAGCGACTCGTAATCAAGTCTCAAGTCCTCCCGGACTTCCTCGTACATTGGATGGAGCTGCAGCTGCCAGACACCCCAGACATGTCGCAGTCATGGACCATGCACTTCGACGGCTCCAAGCGCGAAGATGGAGCAGGAGCAGTCATCTTGACCTCCCAGCAGGCGACCGGATGAAATCGTCCTCGGATGAAATTCCGAGCCTCCAACAACGAGGCCGAATACGAAGCCCCCATCCACGGCATGAGAATGGCAAAGATCTGCGGCGCAACGCGCCTGGTCATCTACGGTGACTCCAACCTCGTCGCCCAGCAGACGATGAACGAATGCGGCGCACACGCCGAAAACATGATCGCGTACCGCGCGCTCTACAATGCACTTGAAGGAGAATTCGACGGCTGCGAGCTTCGGCACGTCAGAAGAGGAAGCTGACAGACTCACCAACATCGGCTCCACTTGCGCCAAGGTGCCACCGGGTGTGTTCCTCGAACAGATCTACGTGCCATCCATCAAGCGAAAATTCCCCAAGGGATCACCCGAGGAAGCAGAACACTCGAGGGCTATGCTGCCCGAAGGATAGGAAGGACCCGATAAACTGGACACAGAGGTCGCTATGGTCAACCTGATGCAGGTCATGGTAGTCGAAGAAACTTGGACGCGATCGTACCTCCAGTTCCTGATACACGGAGTACTGCCTGACAGCCCGACAGATGCCCGGCGCATATCTCGTCGGTCAAAAGCCTTCACCATCATCAATGGCGAGCTGTACAAGCGCAGTATTGCGGGTGTACTACAAAGGTGCGTCACCATCGGTGACGGGAAAGCCATCCTCCAAGACATCCACGAGGGCATCTGCGGCCATCACGCAGGCAGCCGCTCCCTAGTCGCCAAAGCTCTACGATACGGATTCTACTGGCCAACGGCCATGAGAGACGCAAAGGACATCGTCCGAAGATGCAACGGGTGCCAACGGTTTGCCGACAAACCGCACGCACCCGGGTCAGAGCTCAGACCCATACTGAAAGAACATTTCTTAATCCCTAGTGTTTTGTGTGTTAGATAACAATACCAAGGATCATTTAATGTGTGTTGAAGTGTTGCAGCTCTATTTGAGAATAAAGGGAAAAGAACTCTGCCTTTGGGGACGGATAATCCGGCCCTACCAGGGGCGGATAATCCGCCCCTCCCTTTGCCCAAGCAGGCGCAAGCCCCAGAAAGGGGGTGGAATTTTGGCCAGATTTTCCGGCCCCGCCGGATAATCCGCCCCCCTACTCATCGCCAAGGCGCAAGCCCCAGAGAGGGGGTGGAGTTTTTGCCGGAATTTTGGCTTGGACGGATAATCCGACCCTCAGGGGGTCCGGATTATCCCCCCCCCCCCAAGATCTTCACAAAGCTTCACCAAGGCGCAAGCCCCAGAGAGGGGGCGGAGTTTCCCCCGGAGAATCCGCCCTTGGGGCGGAGTTTTCCCAGGGGGCAGAAAATCCGCCCCCAAAGTTGTGCAACGGCCAGATCTGGGGAGGGGGTATTTAAGCCAGCCTTCCCCCTCCTGCCAGACCTCTTGATTCATCTCGAAAAAGACCAGATCAGATCTAAAAGCTTCATCCAAGAGTGCTCCACCTAGATCCACCCAAAGGCCCCATCCCTTGGGGAATCGAAGGAGGAGAACTCGATCTTCATCATCAGCAATCAAGCGCTTCATCTCCTCTCCATTCATTTGGAGAACCCCCGATCTAGTATTTCTTGCAAATACCTAGATCCTTGTTTTTGTTTATATTGATAAACCTTGTTCTTGTGACAGCTTGTTGTCATCTCGGGAGCCCCCAATTCGGTTGTGGGTGTGTGCCCCGATAGTGTTGTAAAAGGCACCGATTCCCGCCCCGAAGGGATCCAATAGTGGAGAAGGTGGATCAGGCCTCTCGTGGCGAGATCCATCGGAGAATAGGGTGAGGCCTATTGTGGCGTGGTGGTCTTAGAACCTCCCACCCCTCCAACGCAGATGTACTTCCCATAACAAGGAAGGAACTGTGGTAAAACAAATCCCTGTGTCTCTGCGTGCTCCACTACGGTTTCCTCGCTCCTCTTTTACGTGCTTAGTAGTTAGGGTTACATATAGGGAAATTCTCGTAGTTGCAAATCTAGAGAATTTACTTTGTGTCAAGCCTAAAATTGAAAAAGTATTAAAAATTGGTTAGCTCCTATTCACCCCCCCCTCTAGGTGCCCATACGATCCATTTCAATTGGTATCAGAGCCTCGGCTCTTATTTCGGGCTTAACCGCCTAAGAGAAGTATGGGTTCCAAGGTAGATGGGAGTGATGCTCCAGAGGTAGTCACCATGGACGATCTCAAGACGTTGGAAACAACCTTGGTGAGTTCAATGGAGGCTAAGATGGAAGAGATGCGTCAATTGATAATGCGTCTCTCCACATCCGCAGCATCACCTCCATCTAACTCGGAGGATACCACTCCGCAATCCAAGGAAACGGGTAAAACTGTTTCCAAAGATAACGAAGTGGTTGGTGATGATACTAGCAAGAGCTCCTCCTCGAAAAAGGATAGCGGTAAGGATGGATACAATGAGGTTTCTCATGTGTATTCCCCTGATCCGCCTATCCCTCACTCACATATACATAATAGGGGTGATCCACCCAAACTTTCTGCATCTACTTTCTCTCAATGGCAAATTTTTGATGAAATCTCATGTGTGCAGTTCCTCCATAGAGTTGTGGAAGATCATCGAAAATGGTATTCATGTTGGAAACCCTAACAATATCACAAGAAGAGAAGTGGTCGATAGCCAACTCAATGCTACAGCTCTACACATGATACAACTTGGTGTGGGTGACAAAGACATGCCACACATTCAGCATCTTAGCACAGCTAAAGAAGCTTGGGATGCCCTCACCGAGCTCTTCATCGGAAATGAAAGTATGAGAAGGAATAGATATGATGCCTTGAGCAATGAAGCTGAAGGATTTTATATGCTGGATGGAGAAGACCACGAGGACATGTATAGGAGGCTCAAGGCAATAGCCACAACCTTCAGAAACCACGGTGCAGCTCATGTTGATGATGCTTGGATCAAGCGCAAGTATGTCAGTGCTCTTATGCCATTTGAGCCCACAGATTTGAAAAGTCTCCAAGGTAGGCATAACTATCACCTCATGTCATCCAATGAGGTAATGCAAGAAATGGCTGCCTTCAAAGTGGCCAAGAATGCGAAGATGCTCGTGCTCGAGCTATGGGGATGCAAAAGGGTCAACATGGCCTTGAAGACTAGTGTGATTGATCATGATGAATACGCGGTAGAAGGTCCAGGTGTCCGAAGATATAAAAGGATCCACGGACAATACTTGGCTCTTTATGCAAGAAACTTTTGGAAAGATCCACCAAGGCTAAAGCTGAACTAGATCGCAAGAGTGGAGCCTATGGAAGAAAAGAAAATGGTCCCAAGTCGAGAACATGCTTTAATTGTGGTGACCTACTGCACTTCGAAATGAGTGTCCATATCAAAGTAGACAGGATAATGGAGGAAGACTCATTTTCAAGGACAAATCAAAAGATCCACGTAAGAAACAGTTTGTAAAGAAGAATGCTCCTTTCAAGAAGCAACCAAAGATTGTTCTAGTGGCTCAAGAAGAATATTCATCGGCGAGTGAAGATGAGGACGAGGACGATAGCTCTCAAGAGGTGGCTGCTATAGCCACCACATCTACATCAACATCTCTCTTCGACTCTCCGAACGTAAACATCATCAACAAGAATGCTACTTGCCTCATGGCACGAATCTCTGAGGTAACTTCTTCTAACTCTTCTTTTCCCAAGACTATGATAGACATGGATGATCCTACTAGTCTTAAGGTTAAAGAAGAGATTATTGCTTTGGATTATTTCTACCCTAACTTGCAAGGTGAGCACAAAGTTCGTTTTTAAGCTCTCATGGATCAGCTGGCCCAAAACGAAGCACTCCTCGAAGAAAATGGCAGAATTGAAAGGGAGGATGCAATGGAAATTGCATCCCTAAAAAATGCTCTTGAAGAAGAAGAAGAAGCTCGGGTCTCTCTTGAAGAGAGGCTCGAGTCTATGGAAGAGTCACATGAAGAAATTGTGACTAAACTTGTTAAGGAACGTGACAATGATGTCACCAAAGCAAAGAAGTTAAAGAAGGAAAGGATTGACTTTGGGGCTGCTCATGATAGACTCTCCGAAGAATTGGAGAAACTTGACAATGCTCACAAGGCTTTGAAAAACGAGTTCTCTATTCTCAATGAGTCACATGATCAGCTTCAAAGTCGATTGGCCAAATATGATACTCCTAGCTCGTCCAACTCAACATATAGTAACAAGAAAAATGCTAGTGTGGAAAAAGAAGTGATCAAGGACATCACTACAAAGGACAAAGGTGTGCTTGATGAAGTCCTTGGCAAGCAAAGGTCAAATCATGGTAAAGAGGGACTTGGGTATGTCACCAAGTCCAAGAAGAAGAAAACCAAGAATAACAAGACCAAGAATGTGCAATTAAAGACAAGCACTGCTGAGAAGGTTGTCACAAAAGACAAGACTAATAATATTGGTTTTGCAGGGTCTCACAATCCGAATTATGAACTCTTTTGTGATGACTATGACGATGTTTATGCTTATTATGTTGGTCCTTTTGATGAATATATTGCTTGGTCTATTTGGGTCCTAAATACCCTTGTTACTAACATGAAAGGACCCATTGAAAAATGGGTACCTAAAACCAAGAAGTAATTTTCTTGCAGGGCTATGCTTCCGGTGGGTCAAAATGGGTGCTGGATAGTGGCTGCACTAGTCATATGACCGGAAGCAAGGAGATCATCACAGAGATGCGTCCAAATCTTCTATATCTAAATAACAATCCCCCGCTACATGAATTTCCTAGCCTCTCGTGCGTCCACGTCACCTCCTAATTTTCCCACCCCTGTTCCTTCACGCCGAGCGTCGGTAATCGGTTCATAGCACGCCTCTCGTAGTTGGTTTCCTCCGTGTATATCCATTCCTGACATTTACTACATGGGATAATGAAGCCGATTCTTTTTACATGGGCTGGACGTCCCTTTGTGGTCTGCTCTAGCCACATGACACGGACATCTTTTCATGGGCTGGTGCGGCCACGAAATACCGAATGGCCGTTCGTCTGAATGACGCCTTCACGTCTGATCTTCCTCACTGAAAATTATGACTCGATAAATGTCAATAATGTCCATCTCCTCTACCACCGCAACCCACCATCTCTCGGCCAGACTCACGTAGCATTCATGGACGTCCATTATTACCTCATAAAATGCGGAAGAAACTGCTTCTTTCGATCGACTCGTCACTGCCGTGGTGCTTAAAAACCTGCCTGTACCATCATCTAGCGCGATGTCCTACTTGCATCTTCATCTTCGACACTAGCCCCCTCGGAAGGTAGCTGGATGCTCCCGATTTTCAGCCTCTCAGGAGTATTCGTAACCCCAAGCTTATATTTTTCAGTTTGTCAGATCGCTTTCCAGCTCAAAAGATACTCGACCTTTTGCCGGCAATGGACATTACTGCTTCCCTTCTGTAAGTTGGTCCTCCATTCCATCATACGCACGTATATTTTGTTAATCATCAAACTGCCGTCTCTGAATTTCATTAGTTAGATTGAATGAGCATATACGCACAGGAACTTTTCCTACGGTATATATGTGCCAATAAAGATTGGCTACCACTATAAACAGAAATAATAATACCTGCTTCACTTCAAATCAATTTGTCTATTGTGATTTGCAGATTTCAATCGCACATGAAGTCAGTCACAACTATTGTCACCCGAATTAGAATAATCAGCTTCTTTGAATGTCCGGAGTTCGGCATACAAAGGTTAGAAATAAAGGTCAGTAGGATAATTTTGTCAACTAAAATCTTCTATCCTACTTCATGATATATCTTTTAATACATAAGTTATGTACCGACTTATTTCGTTGTCGTGCTCCTCATATATCGATCAAGCAACATCATCTAGCTAGCGAGAAATCCACTACATAAGTTTTCCAACCACCAACCCTAATCTCTCTTTTTGTTCCAATTAATGTTCAAATTTAAAACCACTTCGTTGCAGCAGCTCTGCTACAAAAAGAACATCAAATTTCTAGAACGTGAAGTACTTCAACTTCGTCAGATTGTCAATCGACATAAGGAAAGGTAAATCCTCTCAAATTCTCATGCCGTAAAAAAAACACTATCATAAAGTTCTGTTTCTCATAGCTAGCTTCATTCAGAAGTATAACTTGCTAATAATACTTTTTTTTACCAAATGCAGGACATTGTCAACAACGCATGGAACAACATAAGAGCTGCGCTTTCTTCTACCAAATATTACATGTATTGTTGCTTAAATCAAGAATTATTGATGTCTAGATTAACCACCTTTCAATTTTAATCAAGAATTCTCATTACTAATATTTTGTAAAGATCCAATGCATGTATATCTCCATGAGTAAGTACTACACATTATTTATCTCTTTTCAGCGGTATATGTTTGATAATGCCAGCCAGCTATAATCCCTATTTGCATACATATTTTAAATCATAAATAACTTTTTACAGTTTCTACTCCATTGGTTCGGGTTTACTAGGCTTATTACACTGAGCAGCGGGACCAAGTCAAAATCTAATTGGAAGAGATATTAGAGGAAAAACGAGGCGTAAACAAAAATATTTTCATTATTTGTCACTCCAATAATCCTCTATCTATACATAAGTACGAAATGCCCGCAGCAACGCGCGGGGTATCATCTAGTCATGATAATATCACAGTCTCCTATGGCGATAAGTCAAAATCTCAGGTATTGGGTCTTGGCAAGGTTGTGGTTGCCCACGATATCTCTCTCATGGACGTCATGCTTGTTGAGACCCTCGGTTACAACCTTCTTTCTGTTCGTGCCCTTGGCAAGATGGGTTTTGCTGTTTTTATCGATGATGATTTTGTGGTACTCTTGTGGAGCAAGTCTCTAAAGGTCGCTTTCGTTGGATACGTCGAAAATGACCTATATGTGGTGGAATTCTCGGGGAAAACCACTTCGGGTCCGATGTGTCTATTCGGAAAGGCCGACGTGGGCTGGCTATGGCATCGCCGTTTAGCCCATGTCAACATGAGAACTTTGCAAAGTCTCCATAAGGGTGGCCACATCCTTGGACTAAAAGACAATGTCTCTTTTACCAAAGATCGTGTTTGCAGGGCTTGTGTACAAGGAAAAATGCATGACTCTCCCCACAAGAGGAAGACTATTGTGTCGTCAAAGAGAATCTTGGAATTACTTCATGTGGATTTATTTGGTCCTCCTTCTCATGCAAGTCTTGGTGGAAGAAATATTGCTTGGTCATTGTCGACGATTACTCAAGATATACATGGGTCTATTTCTTCAAGATGAAAAGTGAGACTCAACAAACTGTCATCGACTTTGCCAATGAAGTTCAACGTCAACACAATGTTCCTATCTTGGCAATTAGAAGTGACAACGGCTCCGAATTCAAGAACTACACTTTAAATGAGTTTCTTAGCGAAGAGGGGATTAGACATCAATATTCCGCTGCGTACACCCCTCAACAAAATGGTGTAGCCGAGAGGAAGAACCAGACTTTGATGGATATGGCAAGATCTATGCTAGCTGAATTCAAGTCTCCTTATAATTCTTGGGCTGAAGCCATATCCACTTCTTGTCACTCATCTAACCGGCTCTACCTTCGAAAGATTTTGGACAAGACTCCTTATGAAATACTTACCGGTAACAACCCAACATCTCATACTTCAGAGTATTCGGGTGTAAGTGTTTCTTTCTTATTAAAGGTGTCCGTTTGTCAAAATTTGAGTCCAAGGCTTTAGAAGGTATTTTTGTTGGTTACGGTGCCGAATCCCACACTTATAGAGTCTACAACAAGCTCACTGGGATTGTTGTAGAATCTTGTAGTGTGGAGTTCGATGAAAATAACGGCTCCTTTGTAAGGCAAGTTGATGTTTGTGATGCAGATGTTGAAATACCCCAAGATGCCATAGGAAAAATGGGCGTGGGATTTTTCCACCCCATTGAGGAACCCCTTGTGGCGGATCGGGAAGGACAATGCTCCACACATGTGGAGCCCTCATCTACACAATATCAACAAGCTCCTACTGTTGGAGATAATCCTGCACCAACACCACAATCTGCTGAAGATCATCTGTCCCCTGAACAAGTTGGTAGTCCCAGGCCGGACTTTCCGCCCCCTCTAAGGGGCGGACAATCCGCCCCTGGCACTCCAACTCATTCTAGAGCATCCAAAGGAGAAGTCAACAACTCTGAAGCTCCCAGGCTGGATTCTCCGGCCCCCGAGGGCAGATTATCCGGCCCTGGGTCTCCAACTCTCATCAGGCATTCTCAGGAAGATGGCTCGGGTTCTTCACCTCCCAGGCCGGATAGTCCGGCCCCTCCAAGGGGCGGATTATCCGGGCCTGAAGAAAATGTTCAGCAACAATCTTCTGGCAGTAACGGTGACCAAGATCAAGGGCAAGGCAGTAATCAAGACAAGGATACCCATATTGAATCAACTCCTTCTAGAAACAATAAGGACATTGAGGCTCGTCGCAAGGCTCGTGCTGATCGGAACCTTGAACTAAGAGGTCACACTCTTGACAAGGTTGTTGGTGATCTACGACGAAGGGTATCCACTAGAAGATAACTTGCAAGCTTCTGTGATCATCAAGCTCACATTTCCATGGTTGAACCGAAGAAGGTTTTTGATGCTCTTGAAGATCCCGATTGGGTTGTTGCAATGCATGAAGAATTAAATAACTTCGAACGCAACAAAGTTTGGAAGCTCGTAGAAAAGCCAAAGGATTGCCGCAATGTTATCGGCACCAAGTGGATCTTCAAGAACAAACAGGATGAAAATGGCATTGTTGTGAGGAATAAAGCACGACTCGTGGCTCAAGGATTCTCTCAAGTGGAAGGAATTGATTTTGGCGAGACTTACGCTCCTGTGGCTCGTCTTGAGTCCATTCGTATCCTTCTTGCATATGCAGCCCATCATAATTTTAAATTACAACAAATGGATGTTAAGAGTGCTTTCCTTAATGGTCCTCTACATGAGTTAGTATACGTCAAGCAGCCCCCGGGGTTTGAGGACCCCAATTTTCCGAACCATGTCTACAAACTCGATAAGGCGCTCTATGGCCTTAAACAAGCCCCACGTGCGTGGTATGAGCACCTTAAAGAGCTTTTGCTAGACCGTGGATTCGAAGTTGGGCAAATCGATCCCACTATTTTTACTAAGAAGGTTAATGGGGAGCTTTTTGTATGCCAACTTTATGTAGATGACATTATTTTTGGCTCTACTAACCAAGCTTTTAACGATGAATTTTCGAAGCTTATGACCCATGTGTTTGAGATGTCCATGATGGGTGAGCTCAGGTTCTTTCTTGGATTTGAGATCAAACAACTTAGAGAGGGAACCTTTATTAATCAAGCTAAGTACATCCAAGACATGCTCAAAAGGTTCAAGATGACGGATCTCAATGGCGTTGCTACCCCAATGCAAACAAAGTGTCATCTTGAGCTCAATCCCAAGGGTAAAGACGTGGATCAAAAGGTATACCGATCCATGATCGTCTCTCTCCTTTACCTTTGCGCATCTAGGCCCGATATCGTGTTAAGTGTAGGAGTGTGTGCAAGGTACCAAGCCACTCCTAAAGAAAGCCACTTAGTGGCAGTCAAGCGAATCTTCCGATATTTGGTTCATTCCCCAAATTTTGGGTTATGGTATCCCAAGGGTTCAAGTTTCTCTCTATGTGGTTACACTGATTCAGATTGGGCTGGTGACAAAGATGATAGGAAATCAACCTCTGGTGCATGCCAATTCTTGGGCAGGTCTCTAGTGTGTTGGTCATCAAAGAAACAGAATTGTATTTCACTCTCAACCGCCGAAGCTGAATATGTTGCTGCTGCAAGTGCTTGTACTCAATTGTTATGGATGAGGCAAACTTTAAAGGAATATGGTGTCAATAGTGACAAAGTGCCTCTTTTATGCGACAATGAAAGTGCTATCAAAATTGCTTACAATCCCGTGCAGCATACAAGAACAAAACATATAGAGATTCGCAACCACTTTATTCGGGATCATGTTGCTCGTGGAGATATTTCTCTATCCTTTGAGCACTAAGAACCAACTTGCTGATATTTTCACGAAGCCTCTTGATGAAGCAAGATTTTGTTATTTGAGGAATGAGCTAAATATCATAGATTCAAGGAGCTTGGCTTGACTACCCTTGCACACTCACTTGCTCTTATTCATGTATTTGGTTTAGATGCGGGCATAGACATAGGGGGAGTGTGGTCCTAATTGATTGGGCCAACCCTCCCCCCATAATGCCGAAAGCAAGTAAAATCATTTCCCTTAATATCATTTTGTGATATGTGGGTCATCGATGAGCATTGGTTTTGAACTCAAGATACATCTTCGCGGTGTCATGCCATGCGCTCCAACATGGTGGATTCGGCCACCGCCCTCTTCCTTGAGAAGAGTTGGTTTTTCATGGGCCCCGTTGGATTTTCTTGCATATCTCTTGTTCTTATGGAAAACACACTCAAATTTGGATTTTGATTGATTTGATTCTTGCAAATTTGGGTGTGTAGTACCATCTCAGTTTGATGCTCTCAACCCAAGCCTTTCTATCCCTCCTTGAACCATCTATTCTTTCACCCAAGTCCTCTAAAACACCATCGAGAGGTTTGCTAGGTTGCTCTGGACTGATTCTGCATTTTACAGAATTTCTGGGGGGGGGGGATTATCCGCCTTAAGTGGGGGGGGGCGGATTATCCGCCTCGGGCGAAATGAGCCCCTTATAGGATGGGTTGGGGAGGGCAGGCTCAAACAGAGCATCCAGTCCTCCCCCAAACCTACCTCTGCCCCCCAGCCGCTGCTGGAGCATCCGCCTCTCCCGGAGTCGATTCGACCACCGGATTCTCCGGGGTCTCCCCGGATCTTCTTCACCTCGGCTCCGGGTATCTTCTCCTCCGCGATTTTCCTCCAATGAGCGAGGGTAACTCCCTCATCTCTCTCCTTTTGTATGGGATGTATTTTATTTGGTGGAAATCTCGTTGTAGAATGTTCTTGGTGTTGTTCCTTACATGCTAGAATCAGTAGACTTGCAACCCTAGTACCCGATCTGCTTTGCCATGGTAGATCTGAGCCAATCCAGAAATTTTCTGCGGGGGGAGGATTATCCGCCCCTGCCAGGGCCGGATAATCCGGCCTGGAGAGCAAAATCTGGTCTGTTTTGGTTCTGCTTATGCAAATGCACTTCATTGGTTATGGAGTTGCATTGCTACTCTTTCTTCGTGTTTTTCTCATGGACTTGTGTGTATACTTATCTCCATGCTATCCCTCTAATGCTTTTCACATGTGGTTCCAAGCCAACCAAGACCTTCGCCCGTTGTCCCCGTCCCCGTTATCTCAAGCCCACTGCAGACGGGAAATTCATTGACGAGACCGAGGTCAGCAGAGCAGCAAGAGAGGCTGAACGGATGGCAGAGGCAAGTAAGAAAACTAAGAGGACCGCATCTCGCAAGGGCAAACAGTCTCGGCCCAATTACAAGGCTATGGACAGTCTTCATTACACCACCATTCGTCAGATTGATTATTATGATGAGGCTGACAGCGATGGTTCCCCCGAGGACGAAATGTTTTGGAATGCTCACTTTCGGGCTATTCATGATGATGTCTATGATACTCTCAAGATTCGCCCCATGCGTCCCATCAATTTGACTGAGGCTCAATCCAAGACAAGGCTCATTGAGGCACTAGATGTGACCAACAAGATGGGGTTGCACCACCTCATGACTATCCAATGCAACTATGATTCCTCTGTGGTACGGCAGTTCTTCTCAACTCTGGTGATTTGCGGTGATGAGCGCCGCACTATGAAGTAGATGACAGGGACAAACATGATTCAGTAGGACTTTCGCACCTTTGGGCAGGTTCTTGGTTATGCTTTCCATGGCCGCGACACTCCTTCGGGCCACCGTATCATTTCTCCTCTGAAGCCCTCCAAGGATACTGCACTTGCTCCTTGCCTTTCCTCTGATGGAGTCGCTGGTACTTTCGATGGTCTCTCTCCCTTGTATGCAGCCCTTGTTGGCATTTTTAGGGACTGCATCGCTCCTAGTGGTGGCAACAATGACAGGATCCGTGGCCACCTGGTTCCACTTCTTGCGTTTGCTCACGAGTGTGCCACTAACTCTGGATCAGCCACAAGTTACAAACTGGATGTCATGGACTATATTTATCATGAGATGACGGATGCTATGTTCAACAGGCTCTCTATTCCTTATGCTCCATTCATAATGATGCTCGTCAAGCATATGTTGCCACATGAGGATTTTGGCTCTGCTCTGGATGGACTTCACAAGCCCAAGAAAATCTACAACACGGCTCAGAAGATCCATCACCCTTCCACTGCCCCGAGGTCCTTCATGCGTGATGCTCGGGCTAGTGGTCGTCGTTCCACGGTGTCCCCAATGGCACGCGAAGTCAAGCAGCTTACTTGGTTCCAGCAGAACATTATTTGCATGGGTATTGACATTCACAAGGGCCAATATGAGGCGTACTGCAGGGATCATGAGAGGGATCACACGCATCAGCTTATCCTTCACCATGTCTCAGGTGCCACTGGCCATCCACCTCCTCCCACTGCTCCGGATCCGCATGCTCAGTGGAACACCTCCGGGATCAACTATGGCGAGCTCGAGAGTTGTCTCTTTCCTCCTCCACCGAGGGCACCCACTCCTCCAGCTGATGACGATGATGATGAGTATGATGAAGATGAAGGGGACGGGAATGACTACGACAAGGATGAGGAGGAGTGATCTCTAGGGGCGTTAGCATTGGTCTTCTTCCTTTTTGGCGTTTCGATGCCAAAGGGGGAGAAGTAGTTCTATTAGGTCTCGTGGATTTGCAAGGGTCGGGCACAAGCTTTTCGATTTTAGTCGTTCTTATTTGCTTGCTTGTGCCTTTTCTAGCGTGAACTCAGTTGCTATTTGTGTTTGTTTATGTAAGACTATGTCGTACTCCACAGTTTGGTACTATGTTTGGTATTCATGGAATTCTGGATTTATCTATCATGGACCCCATGGAATTCTGGAATTATGGAGCATATTTGATGGCATATGGATTCATGGGATTATCTATGTATGCTTTGGCTATATTCTCATCCCGGTGGTATGACCGTATTTCCCAAACCTTAAAGTAGTGTTCTCCCTAGTGTGTGTATTTGTATTCAAAGGCAAATCTTAAATATGCACAGATCTAGGGGGAGCGTCTTTCATTATTTAAGGTGGCATTTGTCGGTTTTATTGCAAATCCTAGTATTGTCATCTAACACCAAAAAGGGGGAGATTAAAAGAACATTTCTTAATCCCTAGTGTTTTGTGTGTTAGATAACAATACCAAGGATCATTTAATGTGTGTTGAAGTGTTGCAGCTCTATTTGAGAATAAAGGGAAAAGAACTCTGCCTTTGGGGGCGGATAATCCGGCCCCACCAGGCGGATAATCCGCCCCTTGCCTAAGTAGGCAAGCCCGGAGGCGGAATTTTGGCCGGATTTTCTGGCCCCGCCGGATAATCCGCCCCTCACGGGGGCCGGATAATCCGCCCCCTGCTCATCTCCAAGGCGCAAGCCCCAGAGAGGGGGCGGAGTTTTGGCCGGACTTTCCGGCTTGGCCGGATAATCCGCCTCGAAGTCGATTATCCGCCCCAAGATCTTCACAAAGCTTCACCAAGGCGCAAGCCCTGCAGAGGCGGAGTTTCCCGGAGAATCCGCCTTGGCGGAGTTTTCAGGCGGATAATCCGCCCCAAGTGGGGCGGATAATCTGCCCCAAAGTTGTGTAACGGCCAGATCGGGAGGGTATTTAGCCAGCCTTCCCCTCCCGACCTCTTGATTCATCTCGAAAAGACCAGATCAGATCTGAAGCTTCATCCAAGAGTGCTCCACCTAGATCCACCCAAAGGCCCCATCCCTTGGGGAATCGAGGAGGAGAACTCGATCTTCATCATCAAGAATCAAGCGCTTCATCTCCTCTCCATTCATTTGAGAACCCCGATCTAGTATTTCTTGCAAATACCTAGATCCTTGTTTTTGTTTATATTGATAAACCTTGTTCTTGTGGTAGCTTGTTGTCATCTCGGGAGCCCCCAATTCGGTTGTGGGTGTGTGCCCCGATAGTGTTGTAAAAGGCACCGGTTCCCGCCTCGAAGGGATCCAATAGTGGAGAAGGTGGATCAGGCCTCTCGTGGCGAGATCCATCGGAGAATAGGGTGAGGCCTATTGTGGCGTGGTGGTCTTAGAACCGCCCAGCCCTCCAACGCAGATGTACTTCCCTTAACAAGGAAGGAACTGCGTTAAAACAAATCCCTGTGTCTCTGCGTGCTCCACTACGGTTTCCTCGCTCCTCTTTTACGTGCTTAGTAGTTAGGGTTACATATAGGGAAATTCTCGTAGTTGCATATCTAGAGAATTTACTTTGTGTCAAGCCTAAAATTTAAAAAGTATTAAAAATTGGTTAGCACCTATTCACCCCCCTCTAGGTGCCCATACAATCCATTTCACATACCTATAGCCTGGCCCTTTGCTCAATGGGGCCTCGATATGATCGGCAAACTGCCGAAATCCTCGAAAGTGGGACACGTTTACCTCCTGGTCGCAGTCGATAAATTCACCAAGTGGGTCGAGGCCATGCCGGTCACCAACCAAAAGGGCAAGACTGCCGTCAAGTTCTTCGAATCCATTGTCTACAGGTTCGGCGTACCGCACAACATCATCACCGACAATGGATCGAACTTCATCTCCAAGGAATTCCAGGACTTCTGCGAGGGCCTCGGGATCAACATCACGTACGCCTTAGTGGCACACCCGCAAACAAGCGGGCAAGTGGAAAAGGACAACGGCCTGATCGGCGCTGGCATCAAGAAGAGCCTCATGAGTACACTCGAACGGAAAGCTGGAGCCTGGACGAAAGAGCTACCATCCGTCCTATGGAGCTTACGGACTACACCAAACAGCTCCACCGGCTACGCGCCATTCTTCATGGTGCATGGAGCCGAAGCCGTGCTACCAGCCGAAGTACGCCACAAGGCCCCACGGGTCGTCTCTTACAGCGAAGCCGAATCCACGACCACACTCGAAGACGCCGTCGACACACTCGACGAAGCAAGAGAGTGTTGACTCGATCGGTGTACCAGTGAGTCTCCGCAACTACCACAGCCGCCGGCTACGCCCAAGGTCCTTCGTCGAAGGAGACCTCGTCTTACGACTCAAACAAGAGCGACCGAAGAAATTCGAGTCGCCATGGGAAGGACCCTACATCATCACCGAAGTCATCCCAGGTGGCGCCTATCGCCTCAAGCACGTGGAGTCTGGAGTCGCATACTCCAACGCATGGAACATCGCACATTTGCGGCGATTCTACCCATAGTTACCTACCCCTTTACTTTCAATAAGGCTTTTCAGCCAAGGCTATTCAGCCGAAACAATGTACTTCCTCCATTACGATATAAATAAATCTAAGTGTCTCGCCCCAAAATTTCGTTTCGTTATTTGCAACTTTACTTTATGCTACAAACGCACTCGGGGGCTCCCCCCACCTCACGATTTCATCGACTGAGAATCACACGTGTACACCCTGAGTTAGCTGACAAACGTCAGGCAAACAAAAAGGACACGTCCTCGAACAAAGCACTACGTGCCCACAACAAACAAACCTTTATAACAAAGGGCACAACACACCCAGTCGGAATATACAAATTTTACATCTATCTCTTCTACAGGTACTACCTATCCTGAAGAATAACCTGAGCACGCTGCTCAAACAAATCTATGACCTGTTCGGCATACTGCCTTACAGCCGCATAATGCGGACGCATATCCCACTCGCCACCATCCGGCCGAAGGGGTGGCCCAGTTGCTACAACAGACAGATCTACGTCAGACAGCCGAAGCAATTCACCCCTGCGACGAGCTGCTGCCTCACCAGTTCCTGGTCGCGATTCACGCTCCGAAATCTAGTCAGAAGGCCGGACAAGGATGTTGGCACAGTATCAAGGGGAAACATCACATGCAGAACGGATGAGAGCGAAGTCTGCACTTGACGAAGCACCCGAGAAACCTGGTGCACACGATCTTGCACCGTAGCCAGAGCCATGGCACGGTCACGATCCATCCAGAACAAACCACCAGCCTCCATGTCCTGTTGAGTCAAGCAATTGACCCGAACAGCGACACGCTCTTTCTCCTCCCTAGGATCAAGATTGGCACCTGCAACACTTGCACAAAATAAGACGCAAGGCCAGCAGGCGCATCCGAAAAGTTGAGCTCCAGCTCGAAACAAAGAACAACTTACATTGAAGCTGCTCAGACAGCCGAAGCAATTCCGCCATCAAGTACTCCTCTTTCGCTGCACCGCGATCCGCCTTGGACTTTCAAACATCGGCGTGACCACGCAACCCAAGCAACTCCCTCTCAAGACTACGAACACGGTCCCGAAGAAAAGCGAGTTGCGAGGAATCATCCAAAGATGGATGAAACTGCGCTGCAGGAGAGGTGTCAATGGGGTCAGCACCCGAAGGAACCTAGAACAGCAGAAAAGCAAAGGACACAAACATTCAGACAATGGTAGAGCACAACTCAGAAGAATTCATTAAAGCATATAAAGGCCACTACGTGGCACAATGATTGCGTTCCTCAAAATATTTACAGCAAAAGCAGACTACAAACTATCCTACATCTACAACGCCTAAGACGCGACACCCTAAGTCGCCTCAGAGCCGGATTGCCTCGCCTTGGCCTCCCCCTGTTGCCGCAGCGCATACTCAGACATCAGATCAATGAGCTTGGGCCCATATCACTTGCAGCGAGCAGAATAGGAAGCAAAATCTACCTCGGATCCATCCGCGGTCGTCGGCATCCGGGAGGTGATCTGGGGAAGGTCCAGCTCCGCTCCAGCCGCCATGGCCATCGCCAGCCCGACGGACGCGCCGATGCCCTTCTGTTTGCGCTTGTACGCCGCAGGCGCGTCGGCTGACAAAGCCTCCGCCAGGGCGTCAACATCATCAAGGGCCGCGCCCTTGGGGACAAGCTCCTTATAGAAGCGGCCAAGGACTTCCTTCGCCTTGGCGAGAGAGCTAACGACGGTGCTGCAGCGATCTTCGACCGCTGCAGTAGCATCATCCAGAGCACTCCCGTGCTCCAGAGCACGGCGGTCAAACTCGATGCCTGCGGCATCTGAGACAAAAAAAAAGAGAGAGAAGAATGAAGAAAGCAACACGTAAGATGTAAAAGGAAGCAAAATAAGGTACTCACCGAAATCGCTTAGCGAGCCATGAGCTTGCCCGCCACCTCTCTCTCACGTGCCGTCGCAGCCATGGCAAGCTGCTCCTCGCGGTCCGTAGCCTCCTGCTGCAGACGCTCCTTAGCCTCGGCTGCCTTGGACAGCTCCATCTTAAGGCGCTCTTCCGCACCAGCGGCGTCCGCAGCCTTCTTCTCCGCGAGACCAAGGCTATTTTTGAGAGCATCAAGCTCACGGAGGGAAGCATTATGCTCCTCTGCATTCAAAACATACAAGCGTCAGAAAGCAAGACAGCAATGCAAAAAGAAAGAAGTACCAAATCAAACAGGTACCTTGAAGCTGTTGGAGGTTGGCCTCCAGCACCAGGTGCTCCTGCACCAGTCGCTTGGCATCCTGCACAAAAGGCTGCAGGAAGAAGAACTACCAGTAAGGACAAGGACTCGGGGGCTGCGCCCACCATGAAGGAACAAAAAGAAAAATTCGCACATGAAAACGCTTGGGGGCTTCCCCGAGGACCCGAAGAATTCAGACGCTCGGGGGCTCTCCCCGCAGCAGGGAACAAAATACTTACATGCTCCAACGACGACCCCGAAGGCCCGCTCGCAGCCTTCTGAGGCGTAACCACCTGCACCTCCTGCAGAGGAGGGTTCGGAGCAGCGCCCCCCGAAGTTGCCACAGTTTGAGGAGAAGGAGACGCAACCTTAGACTCTCCCATCATCTCCCGAGCACCATCGCTGGAGGAATCGTGGGAGGAGTGCCTGCACACGAAATATTTAGCACAAGAACAAAAAGTCAACAGCAGAAAGACAGCAGTATAAAGGAAACTTACGAGTCCAGCGAGCTCAGGTCGAAGACAGGAGGAGTCCTTCGGGCTTTCTTCTCCCCTTTCTTCTCTTCCTTCTTCTCTTCCTTCTTTTCTTCCTTTTTCCGCATTTGGCGGGAGCTACAGCCCCGCACAGGAATGGCAGAATGGAGAGGAAGAGCCTCCATGCCCGCCACCGTGACGCTCAAGGCCTGAAGGGTTTCGGGACGGAGGAGTCGAGGCATCCGAAGACTCACTGGAGCTCCGTGATCGTTTGCGCGTATGATCCTCGCTCGACTCGTCAGCATCTTCCGCCGGAGATCGCGCCAACGGCAGCTCGGACACGGAATCTACCACGTCATTATCCGGAGCATTCGGATATTTTTCAGGCAATGGCGGCACCATGCCCGGCACCTTGAAGCTCTGCAAAAAAGAAGAGACTTTATTATCAAACAAAGGAAAATAAATACACAGTCGAAAAAGCGCTACGCGCACAAATCTACACCTGTGGAACAGCCAACGCCGAAGAAAACGGTGGAGTCAGCGACTTCCCCGGGATTTTCTCTCCGGCCTTGAACTTCAGTAGCGAGCGAAAGGTCCTGTCAAGATCACCCTTGGAGATTTTCTCAGCCGAAACCCTTGCCGGATCACGTCGCCCAGAATAAAGAAACATCGGGTGCGCCCTAGCCTAGAGAGGCTGCACCCACGCTCGAGAAACGTGCGGATGATATCCACGCCGTTCACTTCCTTCTCCGGAATCAACTGGAGATCCTCCACCCGATGGTAAAGGGCCTCTATCTCCGCCTCCTCGCCATCCAAGATCTTGTTTTTCCAAGACCTTTTCGGCTCAATCTTTTGGGAGGGTTCAAAAGGAACAAGACAAAAATCTTGCCCAGGCACTACGGAGTCGCGGATATAAAACCATCGCCTCCGCCAGTACTGGACAGATTCAGACATGGAAAAGGAAAAGAAAAGCAGATTGGGACTGAGGGAGATGATGCAACCCCCAATGGGATAAACACCATCCGAACCAAACTGCCTCTTCATGGAATAAAGTTTCCGGAAGAGGCCAAAGTGCGGCTCACTGCCGAGCCATCACTCGCAGAAAGTGATGAAACAAGCAATGTGAAGAAGAGAATTGGGCGAAAGATGATGAAGCTGGATTCCATAGAGAAAGAGCAGTCCACGGAGGAAGTTATGGACTGGAAAGGAAAACCCACGCATAACGAAGGCGAGAAACATAACCCTATACCCAGCTGGGGGACGGGGGATTACCTCGTTGCCGGGGAGTCTGACGGCCTCCCTATCCTGCGGGATCAAGCCCCGCTCGCGAAGTTTGCGGAGATCACTCTCCCACGTCTCTGATCGCCGCCAACCACCGTCGGTGACACGGGTAGCGGTGGCGCTTTTCTTTCCTCCGGCGGCGCTGGTACCAACCGCAGATGATGACTTATTTGATTTCCCCATTGCGCTACGGCGACGCCGGCGGTGAGAGCGCAGAAGGGAAGATGGAAATGTGGAAGGAAATTCCAGTGCGCAGCAAGAATCGATGGAGCACAAGGAGGCAGTGAAAACAAGAACTGATACGGTGAAAACAAACTCCAACTTTCCCCAGTGATTATAACGACGAGGACGCTGCACTGCCAGCCGTCCATCCAGAAGACCTAACGCCAACGGCAGATCTGGCCATACACGTGTCAGCATCACAACGAATCGTCGTTACCATGCCGTCCACTACGCACGGAAATCGAGGAGACGCTGTAATTATCTCCACGCCGCGCGTGACCGGTCAATTCAAGGTCAGCAAGTGGGACCCACGTTAAATCGATCAAGTCATCTTCAAGCAGACGCGCTTGAGGTCATTGATCGTCAGCACTGATGTCATCAAAAGCTATACTAGCAACAACTACAAGTTCTTCGGCTTCAAAGCTAAGAGTACTCACTCGAATCTACGATTCGACTAAATACTCGGGGGCTACTCCTATTAGGAGCGCTGGCCGCGCACCCGAAGGATGAATACGAACTGTTTCTTTCGAGTCCTACGTCGAGTCTGCGACTCCACTACGGACTCGGGGGCTACTCCCATAGGGAGGACGGATTTAAGCATCCGAATTTTTGTGTCATACGGACTTAACAACTGAACGATGTTTGAACTAAAGTCTCCGCTCGAGTCTACGACTCGAACATACACTCGGGGGCTACTCCCATAGGGAGCGCTGGTCGCGCACCCTATGAATTCTTCGACTGCGATCTTTCGGATCCGCATGCAAAAACTTTTCGGCCATTCTGCCCCAACAAAACGCCGAGTGAGCAACGATCTCCTTGGCCACCCGAAACACCTCCGCGGTGACAAACATTCGGATGTTGTGTCTGCGACACAAAGATAAGACCTACAGATATCATTTGATGGCCTGGCAACGCACACGACTGCGCTCTGCTAAGTATGAACCCGTGCCAACAGGCGCGATGAAAAATCCCGACGGACGCGTTGGGTACATCAATTAAATTCACTGGAATTCCACTCCTGTAAGTCCTCCGCGGCCTGAGTCGAATTACGCCAGCATATGTTCCAGTTTCGAGTTGAGGGACTCGAACTTGAGGAAGATCGTGTTGTTTCGTCCTAAGACAGTTAACTGACCCTGATCCGTCGAGTGAGTCAGGCACACGCATCAACAATCCCTACACATGAACTATTGAAATACATAGTTGCACCCAAAAGATTGAAGAGTCCTCAGTCGAACCTATGATTCGAATGATCACTCGGGGGCTACTGACATGTTTATACCCCGCGGGTGCATGATCTCAGCATACCTAGTCCAGCCCAACGAAGGCCCACGACAAATGTATGCCGGCCCATGAAGACTTTCGGGTGGCCCATGCCCATGATGCCTTCGGATCCTTGGAGAGCAAGACTAGAGTAGATAGGAAATTCAAAGGGGTAAAACCCTAGAACCTTTAACGGACTAGGTCTATGCACGGGACCTGCCTAAGTCTATATAAAGGCCAGGAGGGCACGACCTAGATCTCTCGACTCATACTTTTGCATACACACCTCCACGCCAGATTACATCTGCACACCCCTGTAGCTTTCGGTTCCGCCGTAATCAAGAGCAGACAAGCAGGAGTAGGGTTTTCCCTCCGGGGGCCTGAACCTGGGTAAACCTTGTGTCCCCGTGTTGCTTGTTTGCTAACCGTTCCACGATTCCAGCATCCCCATCTTCTCCAAAACCCAAGTCCATAGCAATGGGCATTGATGAGATCAAACCTCGTCACGTCACTTTACCCATGAGAGATCAACTCTTTGTTGCACAACTGGGGAGCTTATTCCCGTCCACAATTCCATGATGTGGGGAAGAGAAGATGATCCAAGCCAATCACTGCCCCCTTCACGGCCTCGCATGCCTCCTTGGTGTACACCATGCCCACATAATGAATTACGGCAATGGTTTGTACAGACTGTTAGATGCCAGAACTATCATGGGACGTTGAGGGTTCCCACCCATATGATGCATATCCTCTACGAATTAGCAATTAATATGCAAGCTACGAGTGATAACAGCCACGACCTGCACATCCGGCTACATGCGAGAGGAAGAAGATATAGCTAACTTCTCCGTCCCATTACAAATCTCATGGTTAACGCGTAATATACGGTGCAAGAATCATTGGCGACATTGGTTGTTAAGTCCTAGATATTATGTTCCCTTACCACCAGAACTTTTATAATAGGTTATTACCTCATGGTAAATAACCTATAATCATATCATTATGAAAATAGTGTTTTCTGACCTTTTTCAAATGCAGGTGATGACAACACTGGATTTGTAAAATACTTTACAGTAAATAATCAAAGGACATGAGCAAGAGTGAACTTGCCTGTTGTGATTGCAAGATTATGCACTCACGGTCTTCAAGACAATATAAGATCCAATATCTAAAATCAGCATCATTGGTATGGTAAGGACTAATGTTTAAAGAAGTAATATGCTCTTATGCATAAGTAATGTAATGCATTTTATAAACGTGAATCCCGGGGATAACGTTGATCTAGGGTTTGGAAACTGGAATTGGTTCCTTTAGAACGTGTTGTCCTTTTAGATAAGTTTCACACTCGTGCTTCTTATTAAGGCTTGTGAGTGTGTGTGAACAACACGTATTTATACAACAATAAGATACACACATATGGAATGTTGCTCAAGATTGCTTACACTATAATTGTTTATCTTCAAATTTTACTTTACAAGTAATGCCACTTATAAAGAACTTAAGTGTTATCAATTCTAGGTATACAAGTAAAGTATAAAGTAATGTAATTACGATTAATTGTCATTTGTTGACTTAAGTGGCAAAACGAATAAATTTTGAAGAAAATATTTCTTTATTAAGGTTTAAACAATCATGTTAGTTTTTAGAATAGGAATAATAGAATGTGATTGGTTTTGTTTATGTTTTCTTGAGTAGTCGGGACTGGAGATGCTTTATAACTTAATTATAACCGACCAAAGTTAACTATAAAACACATAACAATATCTTTAGCATAGTATTTGAAGTATTGTAGACTAAAGTTAACTTTAAAGACATAGATGGACTTAAGTTATGTTGCTTATGTTATTTGTACCTTGTGTACTTTATAATGTTTCCTTAAAGTTACTTAAGAATGGTTATACTTTTATTTGGTGTAGTGATTTCATAATTTTATAATGGAATAGAATCATTTATCTTTTTGTGAATGAATAGTTATAATTTGTAATCAGGGTAATAATATTACTTAACTACTTATTGTTTCACTATAGTGTTTTGATTTGTTTACAAACTTGTGGTTGAGGGAAGTAAAAAGGTTTTATTTAATCCCAAATTATTCTTGAAGGTTTTATACTTTATATAGATCTTTTTTGGAAACAAACTACACATATGATTGAATAATAATTCAATAAAATTGTATTTAAAATGTGTTAAACTATTTTGAACTATTATGACTTCATATTATTAATATTTGAGACTAATACTATTTATAAGACTCCATTGCCTAATTTTAGAAATATTAACAAACTTTATCTACCCTTATATGAATTAACAAATAAGGAAATATGTTTAAATTTAGGTTGCTAAAGTGTTTTAATTTTTTTATTTACTTCAAAGGTGTATTATTATATTTTTAATATGTAAGTATCATTTTTTGTGATCATTTTGGTATATTACATTTATTTTTGGGATTTATAAATAATAAGATATGATTCTTATAAAATTTATTACTTTATAAATACTTAATAAATAATCAATATTTAATTAAGTGAAATAATAATGCATGATTATAGTTTTAAATTATAGTTCTTATTTTTCTAAGATTTTTGGTATTTTATTTATATTTTTAATATTTACCAATATTATAATATGGATTATCTAAGTTTTATTACTTACAAAACATTTATTAAATAATATTTATTTAAATAATTATAACAATAATATTGATAATAGTTTTATGTTGTAGATTTTATTTTTCTGAAAATTTTCATATATTACACATATTTTTCTGAATTATAAATCAAAAGTTATTGATTTAACAAGATTTAATAATTTGATTTATTTTCTGAAATATTTAAATCTGGGGTTATAACATTTTATTTATTTCTTAAACAGAAAATAACTTTTTTCACCACAGCCAAAGCTACCGTAGATCACTGACCAGTGGGGTTAGGGCCTCGTCAGTATGCCACCTAGGCGTGGACTGGTCAACTGGTGGACTGGGTCAAGGGTGACGCAGGTAGGTCATCAGGATGACGTCAGTGCGGCCACCACCGCCAGTTGATGGTAGCAAAATTCGCCCTCTTCAATGATCCCCTTGATGCAAGACTCCACCTAGAGGATCTACGGAGCACATGGCATCTCCATGACTACTTGGAAGAGAGTGGGGAGGTGTGGCACGACGGCGAGGCGAGCTAGGGTTTCGGCATGGTTGGGGAACAAGACAGGGAGAGTTTCAGAGGGAAAAATGAGGATGAGGACGAACGGGTACATCGTCGTGGCCTCCTTATCCTCTCCTGGCAACATCGGTGTGCATATTTACGCACTGACAGCGACGGACGGCCTCGGCATCGCCACCGAGCTGCTTCCAGCTGGAGGAAGACGACAATGCTCATTTTGCAAACTCAACCTGCAGTCCTACATTTGGTCCCACTTGTTAGTCACTGTGTGAATGAGCTGGGCTCGCTATTGGGCCGAAGAGGGCTGCATGTGAGTGGTAGATAGTGGAGAGAAGAAATGGGCCACGGGCCAGAAACTGTTTCCTCTATTTTTTCTTTCTTTTTGTTTTCCATTTTCTGTTTTATTTTTAGATTAGTATTTTCAACATTTAATTTGAATTTTTTTATAAAGTTTATTTGCTGAATACTTGCAGCAACAATTTGTATTAATTGTGATTATTTTTGTGAACCTTTATGATAAATATTTTTATATTTCTTTATATGAACCCCTTTTAATATTTTGTAGAACCTTTGTTATTAATTTTCTTTCTATACTAAACTAAACCATGGCTTTATTAAATGATATTTTCTTATTTGTTTTAAACAAAACTTAATTCTAGTTTGCTCATAGTTTGGATGGAAATTTTTATAAAATGATCCTATATCATTATTTGGTGCATGATAAAGGAAATTATTTGTTTAATATTACTCCCATCAATTTAGGAAGTAGCAATGTATATATTCTATTATAATTAACATAGAAGTTAGAGTTTGAATTGTAAGTGCTTACCCTAGAATTTAGGGTTCTTAATATACTTATGTTCTTTTGTTGATAAAAGTTTATGGCTAAGCACATTTACATTTTGTTTGTGATCTTTAATGATATCACCTTTTAAAATAGAAAGTGATTAACTGGAATGTCTGATGGAAAAGAATTGATAAAAATATCTCCTAAACACATATGGTTAAGATAATTGGAAATGATAAAGATATGCTTATATGATTTGCTATAGGAAAATATTCCTATAAAATTGTATGAAGACAATATGATGGATCAATAATATGAAATGAATATTATGTTTGGTTTAAGATTTAGAGTTGGGTGTTTACCAAGAATTCCTATTTTCCATAATTCACAATCTTGGACTTCTAATTAGGGAATTCCTTTCCTAGATATTCTACTCCTTCCTATCCACCATCATTTGTTAACATGATGAGCTTTACTTCACAAAAATATTCTTATCCATCTTTTATTCTTCCAAACCCATTGATAAATACAATGAGCTTGACACTAAGGCTTCCATAATCTTCTCATGTCCATGCTTGGTTATATCAACTACTCTACTGCTGATAACCTCCAATCCAACAAGTAACTACTTCTAACTCCATTCCTATTCTTCCATAATACTCCACCACCAATATTACTCCAGTAGATGGATTTATAATTAGATGTACATCAAACCCTACTCCACCTTAAGTGTTTACTATTTTCCCTAAGGAAAATACTAACTCAATAATTTAATGCTGCTCTAATATCATCCTAATCATACTATCTTATCTTTACCTGACTCCAATATCCTATACTAGAGTTCAATCATGTTTTATCCATCAATGTTACTTATACTGGATATAAGTATTCAATCTTGGTGACTAAAGCATATTCATTACAATCCTTTGATCCTTATGGTTTAGGTTTCTAATTGGCTAATCAAAGTTTCATCAATACAATATTACAGTTGTATTGGAATTATCTTCTTAATATCTATATTGGGTTATGAGACATGATTCATTGACTATACATACTTGATCCCATAGGATTACTCCTATTAACTATCTTCAATATTCATCCTTATAATATTCTTTGTTACCATACAAATATATATTCTAGATAACTCTTCTATCATTTCAGGAGTGAGTTAACTCCATCAATTATCATATTGATCTTATTCACTTCCAACACTCCCATCCTAGCTATGGATGATATTTATAACTGGCATTACCATCTATCTCTTCTTACTTCTTTCTCTAAAGGACTTTGAATGAATGCTATAATAAGGACAAGAGTTGGTAGATCAAGTAGTGATAGATTAAGAATTGGTGAATCAATAGTTGATTTCTCAACATTGATGAACAACAAATATTAAAATAAAGTTGAATAGAGATAACAAGGATTGATATGGAAAGAAAGATATATGGTGAATGATCTTGAATTGCTTTCCTTGCTACTCAATACAACTTAAGAGTTTGGGTTAAGTATTACCATGATCCACATGGTAGAAATAATTAAGGATAAAATAGATCAAGAGTTAGTTATTATACTCTTATTATTTGGGTTATATTCTTAATTTGGTATTCATGATTTATTGTGCTGAATATTATGATATGATCCCTTAAGGATCAGATATTAATAATTAAGAAATACATTATGATTTGATTTGATTATATTTGATTTACCCTTAGATCAAATCACGTTATCCCAAATAAGGTTTTAGCAAAGATCATATTGAAACTTATCGCAGTCAACTTGATGATCTACTTCAATTCCATCAAGTTGAGAGAAGCTTCACTCACTTTGACAAGTTTTGTTCAAAAGCGCGAAAATTATTCGGATTTTCTATGCATGAATGCAATGCACACATCTGTGTTCAGCTTATTTCTAAGCTCTAATGTTGGGATGTTACAAAAAACTTGAGCTCTAGTTTCTGTCGGAACGGGCATCGGCGGCGCCACCGTCGTTTTCCCTCTTGGGGGCGATGTCTTTTGAGGTTTGGCGCTCCGCTTGGCGATTGGGCTTGTGTTGTCTGGTTGCTACATCGCCGACTAGGAGTGCGCGTGGTCCCGAGACCGGTGGGGTTGCTTGTGTGGCGGCGCGGTTGCCGTTGTGCTGGTGTTAGTGCTCCAGACCTAGTCGATATGGGTCGTGTGGTCTCTTGGTTTTGCCGGTTTTTCCTGAAAACTGTGTCGCTTGGGGTTTGTTTTTGGTCCGGTTTCCCTTTTAACCGGACCCGTGTGTATATACGTTTTTATCGGTTTCGGTCGGTTTCTCTTCCAAACCGGCCAATTCTCTTCTACTAATAAAAAAGATAGTACTACTGCTGGTTGCTCCAAAAAAATGCATATCATGTCAAAGTTTCTCACCCCTATGCTATGAATAACATTTATGCAGGCCAGCAACTCAACATTAAACGGGCATGAACCAGCATACTTCCTGCATTCAGCAAACATGAGGTTGCCTTCTTCTCCTCTAGGATTAGCCCCGTTCCCGCTGAAACGTTAGCTTGATCAATCTCACTATCGGTGTTGATCTTAGTCCACCATTAATCTGGTAGTTCCATTTCAGGTGGAAATTTCAGTGCCCTAATAAGTTTGTCCACTAATTTCATTGACTTGAGAAGCTGATATTGCACCTTTCAATGTATATATTTGTTTTTTATTCGCAAAAAATGTATATATTTGTTTCTGCTGGTCTAAATTACCCACATTACGGAAACGCCAATGGCTTCTACTCCCTTCGTTTAGAAATATAAGATGTTTTAGGTTTGTAAAGTAAATGTATCTAGACACCTTTTAGTGTGTAGATTCATTTAAACCTACACACTAAAAAGTATCTAGATACATTAGCTTCAATAACCTAAACCATTTTATATTTCCAAATGGAGGGAGTACCTTCTAGTAAAAGAACCAATGCAAACTAGTAAAAGATCAATTAGAAGACACAATACAAAAACTATGCAAAGAAAAAGTCTCCAAAACATAACAAAGATCAAGTTTTAATTTTTGTTTGAAACATCAGTAATTAAGAAAATGGACTTCAAGTTTGACGCCGATGAGAATTATTATTTAAGTTCTAAAATCAAATTTTAATAGTGTACATTTTCTAATTTAGAATCTAGATTTTTGCAACCAACAAACCTAGCGTTGGAGGATGGTTGGGTATAAAAACCTAAAAATAATATGTTAAGGAACACATTAATAAGTCTGGATGTTGAACTTTAAATAAAAGTATGTGTGCATCTACCGACTTTCTCCTTTTCAAAAAAAAGAGTAAATATACTTGAAGCATAAACCATGTATACATATACTGAAAAATTATGTGCACCCATTAATATGTGGCAAGCTTTGACATACATGACATATTGCTTCTTTTTGGTGTTCTCCAAATATTACATAACAACACACTTTTATATGCTTGTCATAGAAAATCAAATACGTCAACCCATGGTTTGCCTTTTTTTTTCCCAAGAACACACACTCACTCCGGTCCAGTTTATTAGGCACGCACGTAGTTTAAGAAAATATTTGACCATTAATTTTGATAATAAAATATACAATATATGTCCCAAAAAATATACCACTGGAAACTACTTTTGAAAATGAATTCAATGATATAATTTTTGTGACATATTATGTAAAATATATTGACCAAAATTATTGATCAAAGTTGTTCTTAAACTACGTGTGTGCCTAATAAACCGCAAAGGGGGGAGTAATTCATTTTAAAACCAACTATAGATCTTTATCTGAGAGAAAGTACCATACCAAAAAAGAAATGGACACTATCAATAATAAATCCTGTTAGAAATTATATTTACATCAAGATACTTTAAAGTGACCGCTTCTTCCTTTGAGTCCCTGACGTGTGGGTCCCATAGGGTGTGGGCCCCACCTGTCCGTGACACATATTCAGGGGATTACATGTTTCGCACGTCAGAGAGGATCCCAGTCGGTAGCTTGGACCTTTGTGTCTCGGTTTTCTTCCATGCCTATAGAGAAGAAGACTCCGGCCAGGGGAATGACCAACCCTAAGTTGGACGAACCTCGAGGTTTGAACAACCCCATAACCTTTATATACACCCCAAAGGTAAGAATCCGAGACCGCTAAATGCATTTAAACGTGGATACACCTAGTGGCGGAGCTTCAACAAAATATAATTAAGAAGGGGTAAACAATTCTTGAAACAACAAAATCTTCTGCATCTAAAGCTGCCACCGCTTGTTTGGTTGTCATCACATTGCCGGAGTAGAGAATGAAGGACGGTGGAGCCATAACTGTACATAGTTAAGGGGACTAATCAAGGATATCGTGTGAAATCGAGACAAAATAGTGTGTTAATAGTAGGTTTTAACAAGAAGGTTTTTTTTTGCTGAGGCGCCATGGCCCATGAAGGCCCTAACTAAGCTCATTCAGTTTATACATACTAGCTGAATGCCCGTGCGGTGTTACGAATGTATAAATATAACTATCGTCCGCATATTTTACAAATGCATCAACTCTCACTTGATGGCTGTTTTCTCTTAGCTCGATTTAATAGTGGTCGCATGGTGCATATAAATCGATGGATAGGCAAGTGGATGGTGCTTGAGCACGAAGGATACATGTTGTGACCATAACTATTTCATATGACAGTTCAATAGATAATACTAAATATGTGACATGCAAATTTGATATGGCTAAACACCAAGTAGTTATGTTACAGATGCTACTTTTAATATACTATACATAATACATCTTGCCATGAAGGAAAAGTAAGAAACACATATCACAACATGATAAAGAGTCCAATAAATGTACATGTCAAAGTATGTCGTTCCAAAAACAAAATGAGCCAATGTTGCAAACATGTTGGATGACATGCAACTAAAGACGCCTTGTCCATGACATCACATTGAGTACATCATGGGATGGGAAGATGTCCATGCTATTCTAAACATGATGTATGAGAGGAGCATATCAAAATATTTGTTAGCTGCATTCGATAGAATAAAAGATACAAAATTAACCTTTTATTTTTGTTCTTTCCATGCAAGAAGTACTACTCAGTAATGAAGACATAGTGGAATCCTAAGTTTGAATAGGTCACGCAAAAAATGTGTGCTTTCCCGACCGGCGCGACTCCAATCGAATCATCCTCCACAACAACCACCACCTCATGCCCATAGCCATGGAGTTTACATGCTTTGACGGTTGTCACCGAAGACATAACCGGTGATCTAGCTCACTACCTGAGTCACCGTTGGTGGAAACCACAGTTCAATGAATAAAGGAAAATAACTTTATCTACCTATAGGTGTCGTTGATGCCTTGCCATGGACGAACATGTCACAATGGCATCGGGCGGCATAAGTTATCTCTGGCATTATTCTTGCCAAGATAGAGAGTAATTCATTGACATCTATCCCCTTCCTTTCTCGATAAGATTCTCACCAGGGACTCGACATGCTTATCACCCTCCTCATCGATAGGACTCTTTCGTGTTGTTGTCTTTCAACATAGGGACGATAGTGAAGAAATAGGCCAATAAAACATCGTCTACAGTCGGAGTGACGACACTGCTCATCTCGGTGGCGTTATTCGTTTTCCTTTAGCGTTCATGTGAGGCCCAAGCTGTAGAGCGTGGTGGCGGATGGTGTGGCCGCTTCGCCAGAGTACACCAGTACTCAAGGCGTTGACAAGGTTGTTGTAGCACGAGAATTACTTTGGCGTTTATATTTAAATGTGAGTGTTGCGTGGAGTATTCGAAATTGTTTTCCAACTAAATAACAAAATTCAGCCTTAATTTAGGGAAGCGTCGGATGAATTTCATGTGTACTGATAGTATAGATGGGTGCACGATTTATTCACAAAAAATGGATTGACGCACGGCATGGGCAAAGGCAATCCGCAAGCATGGTTTCCAAAAACAACATAATATTCCTTTAATTACTCCTTCATTTTCTTTTAATTTCTATGATTGTGGTGATCCCTTAATTGTTGGATATTTATAAGCTTTTCTAATTTTTTATTACCAATTAAAGCCACACGCATGGCAGTGGACGATCTGAGGGCTATGATTCTCTTAATGTTTGATAGTTGTGTTTAACGTTGATGATTGTCCTAATGTTTAACCCTAAAGTGAGCTACCAACTCGGTTTTAATAGTAAAGACACATGCACCACTTACAAAACTGGTTCTCGAGTCATTGCGTCACACCCGCTTTCCTTTGAAAGAAGACCAAAAAACACTAAATGGCAAATGGAAGCGGCACACCAAAACATTTTTTTATAGGTACGTACACACCAAAACAAACTTATAACATGTGTTATAAAGCAATTTGCAATGTTTCATACTAGTCCTTGTCCCGTTAGTTTGTGATCAAACCATCTTGCATCTTGGCTATCTTTTTTTGGGCCCAAATTACACATTTGGGCTTCCTAGGAACACGAGGTCCAAGTTATCTTTGTAGTCAGTAGTGGACCATTAAGTTTGAACCCGGATTCTACCAGAAAAAATCGATCGTAGTGGATCATTAAGTTCGTGGATGGGCTTTGTGTTATGTGGAGTTTCCGATCTGTTGATCGTAGGAGGATTTTTTTTTCTCCGTGTGTTTTTCCGATCTCAGTAGTCATGGGGATTTCTTCTTCAGCGGCTAGGTCATGGGAGAGGGTAGCCCTTATACCATGTCATAATTCTTAGGGTTTAACCGTAGTGCCCGTTGAGGCTCGAGGTTCCGTGTTATATAGGCAGGAAGAGCCCCCTGCTGCGGCTTACATTGAGCGGTACGGCCTGATGCGGTGTACTACACTGTATCCAGACCATACACGGTAGTCTAACGTGGGCTTCTATTCTGGACTCGAGTTAGGCAGTCATCATAGTTAAAATTGGACCATTAAATCTGCACAAAGAAAAATGGAAAATGTATCTAGCAGTACAAGGAGAAAGGCCGTAAACAAAATTACGTACGTACTCAGGTGGGCACATGTTTGTCACCTCGGTCAGATCGTATGGATCGTTGCCGATCGAGAGGTGTCACTTGGACATCGCTGGCGTGGTGAGGAAAGAGTTTCGATGACGACTTCCTTGCTGTAAGCATACGATATGTCCAGCATTCCGGAACGATATACAGCTAGCATTGTTAATTCAACCATCGATGACAGCGATCAGCTCGTTCTTTTCGTTACATATTTCGGAGAATTCTAAACGCAAAATTTGTGCTTGGAATGTCCGACACACCGAACAACCTGTATGTATAAAAACCCAGAACCTGCCATTGCGTATACCTGTATAAAAACACCAAATGCTCTACACAGCAAGTAACTGGAGTAAAACACTTGCTAGTTTTCGATGAGGAAAATTATCTCGTCTTACACGTTCCTACTGTTGGTCATACTGGGCGCATCGCTCGCGAATGCGACCCTGTTGCAGCAGCGAGATGTGCTAAGGACCTTCCTGGAATCCAGGGCCCAGAGGCTCGAGAACAGGCCCGTGAAGCCCGATACATGGGCCGACCCAGAAAACGACTTCAAGAACCTGCCCACGAAGTGCCCAAGCTCGCCGCCGGGCGCCAGGGAGGCCGACAAGATCGCTGCCTTGCCCGGCCAGCCCCCGCGCGTCAACTTCGACCAGTACTCCGGCTACGTGACTGTGAGCGAGGAGCACGGCCGCGCGCTCTTCTACTACTTCGTCGAAGCACCCTACGAGGCCTCTTCCAAGCCTCTCGTCCTCTGGCTCAACGGCGGGCCTTGGTGCTCGTCGCTGGGCGCCGGCGCCTTTCAAGAGCTTGGCCCGTTCCGCGTAAACCCCGATGGCAAGACCCTAAGCAGAAACAAGCATGCATGGAACAACCGTATGGCCCTGAATGAACGATCAATCAATCCTCTTGCACAATTTGATTTATGAGTCTGTGTGATGGTTTGTTGTGGATTGTGTGTCGTCCAGTGGCAAATGTGATCTTCCTGGAGTCGCCAGCAGGCGTGGGATTCTCATACTCAAACACGTCATCGGAAAACATCGTGAGCGGCGACACAAGGACAGCCGTGGATGCCTACATCTTCCTGCTCAACTGGCTGGAGCGGTTTCCCGAGTACAAGGGGCGGGACTTCTACATCGCTGGCGAGAGCTACAGCGGCCACTACGTGCCCCAACTGGCCACTGTCATCAGTGCCCTCCACAAACTTGGGCCTCGAGCTTCAACCTCAAGGGGATCTTCGTGAGTTGGCCAAGAATATGCATGATCATTGGCTCGATCGTGCTTTTATTTGACATGTTTTTTGTACGTACTTGCATCGGTCCTCTGCAGGTTGGCAACCCGCTCCTTGATGACTTCAAGAACGAAAAGGGATCGTTGGAGTTCCTGTGGAACCACGGGGTGATGTCCGACGAGGTGTGGGGTGAGATCACCGAGCTATGTCGCTTTGGCCCGTCTGAGAGCAGGGCGTGCAACGTGTCCAAGGCGTCGTTCCAAACCGGTCAAATTGATGATTACAACATTTATGCCCCGATCTGTCTTCCGTCGCCAGACGGGAGTCACTATTCCAGCGGCTACGTACGTGCTAGTACAAGTTACTACTATATGCTACTATTTCTTCTCTAGTGATCTTATCAGAATTAGTAATAAATCAGAGGTGATATTGAATACTAGTACTGATCAAGTGCCATAACTGAGACAGTTGGCAGGCTACGACCCCTGCATAGGATACTATGTCTCCGACTACTTCAATAGTCATGCGGTGCAGAAGGCTATCCATGCTCGAATCAACACAAAGTGGTTCGAATGCAAGTAAGTTACTCTTTTAGCCATTTCTGAACCGGATATTTACACCTAGTAACTTGTTCTGCTCACAGTCAATGGAACCAACCCCAACTTGTTCTGTTCACAGGGACTTGCCCTGGACAGATTCCCCAGTTTCGATGATGCCAACCATCTATTGGCTTGTCAACAACGGATTAAAAGTCTGGTTGTACAGGTACTCCTCATTTGCAGTTAGATAAATATACACAGAACTACTTGCATGATGTGCTCATTTTTGCCGCTACATTTGTTATATATTGTTAGCATAATTACCATTTCAACTTTGAGCTGATGGTATTCCAATATTTATATATGTATAAAATTGTGTAAACCCTTGTAACCAAAATCCAACATGCAATAGTTTATTTCGCCCCGTGAAAAATCCTAAGAACTTAATTTTATGCAAAAAATTCCCGACAATAAAATAAATAAAAACCCAACCTTTTACCTACAACCTAGAATTACAGAATAGTCCAATTATTTTACTTCAGAATAATTATTCTACTTCATATATAAAATATAATTGTATTCTTTAACCAACTAATAAGAGTTGTATATTTATGCAGCTAATTATTATTCTAACTTCATATAGGAGTAGAAAATAGAGTTGTATTATTTAACCGCCTAATAAAAGTTGCATCCTTCTCCATTTAATAAAAAGACATGTCTCATGTATTCCTATGAAATGGCTACATGCATCAATCAATGTAGAGACAGAGAGCACATCACCTTTCGAAAAACCTTTTTTTTTTGTTTAAGAAGCATCTACATAACTATTTAGTCTATGTAGAGGGTGACATCATTTTCCATGATTCCAGTAAAAAAATATAATAGATCGATGGGGAAAGAAAGGGTTATAGTTGCTACTCTATATATTGACATCATGCCCAAATCAATGTCAGTGGCGATATGGATGATATGTGCCCCATTACCGCAACGAGGTACTCTATCAAGGATCTCAATTTGTCCGTCACAAAACCATGGCGTCCATGGTATACACCTGACAACGAGGTAACTATGCAATAACCCTCAACGTACTAGATTTATGAATGGACTCTATGTAAACTGGTTTATTATAAAACATAGGTTGGAGGCTATGCTCAGCAATATGAGAAAGGTTTCACGTTCGCATCAGTGCGAGGATCTGGCCACCTTGTTCCTAGCTTCCAACCTAAGAGAGCTCTTGTCCTTTTCTACTCCTTCTTGAAAGGTGTTCTGCCACCCGCGGTTTCAGCATGGCGTCCCTGAGCATTCCTGGTTGTTTCGTCTTTTTATTAAGGTCGTGATATGATCTTGGAGAAGTCCTTTATAAAAGGAATGTTACACCTTATGTACGTTTTTCCAAATAATGTTGAGGACAAAATCATTGCTCAACTCAATAATGCAATACATCCTTTTTTTAGTTTGTGTATGTGTGATTTGTGAATTTGTATGTCGCTTGTGACAAGATCATCTAGTGAATAATGAATACAAGGTATATATTATTATCAAGGGAAAAAATACTTGATGCCAATGTTATATATACAAAGGAAAAACTGCAAACAGAATAATCATAGTCCGTAAAGTAACATTCCCAACCTTAAAAATCACAACATATGTGTCATTTACATCTTTCTAACAGATGTATCAAATTAACTTGTTAACAAGAACACTAAAGAAAAAAAAGGCATAAAAGGAATCTTGACTAATGACAGTGTTCAAACATACAAGTACCCTACATTGAGGTGTGCTATCATTTGTGTGGCTGGGCGAGAAAATAATCGCCCCGTGTCAAGATAAAATGTGATAGTATCTGAACACCTGCAACTTTCTGAGGGAAGTTCGTACACATGGATACATATGATCGTGGCGGATGGCAGGATTCTATTGGCACATGGTATATGTCTTGTGCTTTGAAGGTGACGTTTCACCCACCGAGACGACGTGCATTGAATAATATTGTTTTCTTTTCTTTTGCGCGTGCATGCAGGGCTTGGGTGCTCGTCGCTGGGTGCCGGTGTCTTCCAAGAGCTCGCCCCGTTCCGAGTGAACCGTGATGGCAAGACTCTGAGTAGAAACAGGAACGCATGGAACAATAGTAAGCCATATGCATGTGAAAGTTTGATAAACCCCCGCCTTGTACAAATCGACGAAGGATTCCGTCTCTCTAATGGTTGTTGCGGTGTCGTGCACTGGCAAATGTGATCTTTCTGGAGTCGCCGGCGGGTGTGTGGTTCTCATACTCGACATGTCTGACGAGGTTTAATCTCTTCAATGTCCATTGTTATGGACTTGGGTTTTGGAGAAGATGGGGATGCTGGAGATCGTGGCACGGTTAACAGACAAGCAACCAGGGGACACGAGATTTACCCAGGTTCAGGCCCCCGGAGGGAAACCCCTACTCCTGCTTGTATGTTCTTTGATTACGGCGGAACCGAAGGTTACAGGATGCGCAGATTCGATCTGGCGTGGATGCGTGTGCGAAAGTATGAGTCGAGTTGCCCTAGGACGTGCCCTCCTGGCCCTTATATAGACTTAGGCAGGTCCTGGACATAGTCCTAGTCGGTTACAAGTTCTAGGGTTTTACCCTTTTGAATTTCCTATCTTCTCCAATCTTGCTCTCCAAGGATCCGAAGACGTCATGGGCCTTGGCCACCCGAAAATCTTCATGGGCCAGCGTATGTCTGCCGTGGGTCTTCCTTGGGCTGGACTAGGTATGCTGAAGTTACGTACCCGTAGGGTATAACCATGTCAATGTCATCGAAGAACAACGACATAAGGACTGTTGTGGATGCCTACATCTTCATGCTCCATTGGCTCTACCGGTTTCCCGAGTATAAGGGTCATGACTTCTACATTGCCAGCGAGAGTTATAGTGGCCACTATGTGCCCTAGCTCGCCACCGTCATCATCGCCCTCCACAAACTCGGTGCCTCAAGCTTCAACCTCAAGGAGATCTTTGTAAGGTGACCAAGGTGCATAATTATGGACTCGAGCGATCTAATAAATTTTGTATTGTATCTATAGATACCCCCTCTGGCCCGAATTACTGGATGCAACCCCAGTTCAATTTCAATTTTTGCCAAAAATTCTCTAATACATTCAAAACATTTTGAATTTTGTCTTCAAATTCAATTTTCAAACTGGGATTATTGTCTTTGTCTCTATACTCATCGTCCGTGTCCGTCCTCCCACGTCAGGTCGCTGTCGTTGGGCTCCCGCGCTGCAAGGTCCGCGAGGGCACTCGAGGTAGAATCCGTTTCATGATCCAGGTAAGTCGAGGGCCACGATCCGCCATGGTACGCGGCCGTTCTCCAGCTAGTTGCAGCTTGGCCCCTTGTTGGCGCCTCACTCATCGCCGAGCTCGGCCCCTTGGCGGCGCCTCTTTCATCGTCATCGACTACCTCGTCGGCTGGATCCCAATCCTCCAATTGCTACAAAGCTATAGAATTTGTTGCACAAGGAGAAGCGTGGAGGATAAGAACAATAGTAGAGAAGAACAACACCTATCATGATCAATGTCATGAAACAATGTAAGCACATGATATCAAGTTCAGTTCACTGTGCACGACATTGAATGGCATATCAAGCAACTAAAGACTAATTGCTTCAGATTGTAAAATGGAATCAAATGGCATATTTTAAAATGACGGTAATGTGCGACTAAAAAATACCAAACATATTATAAACAAAGTAAGAGATTAAATATGCATGTACCAAACATCTGAAGATAACATCTTAAACTGTCTCTAACTGTGTCTATGAGGATAAAATTTGTAACTGTGTCTAACTGTAACCGTGAGAATAACATTTGAAACTGTGACTTAACATCTGAAACTGTGTCTAACTGTGACCGTGAGGATAACATATGAAACTGTGACTTAACATCCAAAAACTGTGTCTAACCGTGACTATGAGGATAACATCTGATATTCTGACTTAAAATCTAGAGGCCAAATATGCTACAAGCAATCTAGATACTTGACCTGAACTTGTTGCAAAATAGGAGTTTATCATGGATGCAGAATAGACTGAGCTTGAAACCAGCATACTATGCTGAACTTGCAACCATATAGTAGAAAATGACAAATCAGAACTCTCACATCAAGTTCCGCATGGGATAACTTGTTCTAGGACACAATTTTGGATTTGGTCTATTTTCTCAAAGGCATCGGGTTAAGGCATTGAGGTGTCGTGCTGACCTGGTACCAAGGTCCGACGTGGATTGTACTACCGTATAATGGGATCGATATTTCTTATTACCAATATCCTTTAATGTCGGATTTAGAGTCAACTGGATAATGACCAATTGAGGATTTTAATGCGGACATAATATCAAACCGATGATTAGGAGCGGAAACATAACAAACTTGGGGAGAAACAAAATTACTTAGATAGATACACACATAAAGATCGTCAATCCATATGATAAAAATATATGATAACATGATAGAATGAATAAATATAACTCAAACACTATATCCATATGATTACAAAAAACATACAGTCTAAGGTACCACCCACACATGCTTCAAAAGCCTAGCAGGCTAGAAAAGTTGTACTTCATAATCGGTGCAATGATTGATTAAGTGAGGAGTTGTTCAGCCGATGACTCGATAAATCACTAACTACTAAATGTGTTGGATTATCTTATGCAATCTAGTACCATCGAATAATCATAATTAATTTTCGGATAATCTATATTCAGATGGTTTTTGACATACCATACCATGTACTACATCTGGTGTCAGCTTAAAATCAAATATCATTATCTATCGGATTCATGTATACTAAATATCGACTTTTTTAAGATCAAAAGGGATTTTCATTACGCTGTTCCTTTTCAGAGAAAAGAAACAGACCAAGTTCACAAAAACATCCAGTTCAGTACAGGTAGCAGAAAGAAAACTAAAAATATTATAGTTCCAGAACGAAGCTCAAAAGGGGAAGCCACCACACAAAGCCTAGAGAGAAACATAGGAAGGAATACGAAAAGGAGCCACTCCACCATCGCTTTAGGTCACCACGTGAATGGACTCATCCTCGCCACGGTGGAGCTGCAAATACTCCAGCGATGTCCTCCCTCCATGAGATTCACTCGCAGCATTGGTCTTCCAAGATGAGATCCAACCGAAGTCTGAACAGATCATCCTAAAGTTAGCCTCAGTGGTCTTTTGAGCTTTCGCAGGAGACGATCAATGAATTGGGAAGTTAGCCCTCCCTCGAGTTCTTTAAAGAGAACTTTCCAATTCCTTAGATAAGACAACACCAGATTGCATACCTGTTTCATATTAATCCAGGCAGCCTTATTAAAAACTAGTATGTTTCTAGAGTTCCATAAACCCCAGAGAATACCAGAAGAAACTACGTTAAAGTGCAAGAATTTCTTATTACATAACCACTTACTAGCAATAGATTCAAAATCAGAAATGGGGATACCAAAAACCTTAAAAACCTCAGACCAAAGAAGTTTAGATACAATACAATCAAACATCAAATGATGAACTATTGGAATTATGCCCTAGAGGCAATAATAAAGATGTTATTATTATAATTCTTGTTCATGATAAAGTTTATATTCCATGCTAGAATTGTATTAAGCGGAAACATTAATACTTGTGTGGTTTGTGAACAACATCGTGTCCCTGGTACGCCTCTAAGGACTAGCTCATTGATCAATGATGGTTAAGGTTTCCTAACCATAGACATGAGTTGTCAATTGATAATGAGATCATATCATTGGGAGAATGATATGATGGACAGACCCAAACTAAGCGAAGCAATTAGATCGTTTCATCGTGTTCATCTTTGCGAAGCTTTTCCTATGTCAAAAATTGTATTCCTTAGACCATGAGATAATGCAACTCCCTAGAACCGGAAGAAAGCTTTGAGGTCATCAAACGTCATCCTATGAGAGGGTGATCATAAAGGTGTCTCTCAGGTGATCGGAAAGTATTTGTTGGGTTGTATGTATCGAGATGGAATTTGTCCCTCCCAAGTCGGAGAGATATACTTGGGCCCACTTAATCGATATCAACACCGCTTGCAAGCATGTGGTTAAGGAGTTAATCACAAAGTGATATCGACACGGAACGAGTAAAGTACTTTGTGGAACGAGATTGAACTAGGTATGGCCATGCGACGATCGAATCTCGGGCAAGTAAAATATCGCGAGACGAAGGGAATATATATATGGGATTGATTGAATCCTGGCATCGTGGTTCATCCGATATGATCATCGATGAATGTGTGGGAGTCAATATGGGTGCCCAGACCCCGCTGTTGATTATTGATAGAAGATCATGTCTGCATATTCTCGAACCCGCAGGGTCACACACTTAACGTATCTCGACGCTAGGATAGATTGGATAATTGGTTTATGAGTTTTTGTTCGGAGTCTCGGATGGGATCCGGGACATCACGAGAGGTTCCGGAGTGGTCCGGAGAATAAGATTCATATAAGGCAGTGCAGTTTTTGGAGTTCGGAATTGTTCCGGGTTAATCGGTATTGTACCTAAGCTTCTAGAACCTTCGGAAGGGACCAACGTGGCCCCACCTTCCGGGAGGGGGCATGGGCCTATGAGGGAGTGTCCTGGACGCATTGGTCCAGGGGCACAAGGCCCCATAGGGCCCAGCCGATTCTATAGGGTTTAAATCGTTTAAACTAGGGATAGAATTTCTAGAAGGAGAGTCCACACCCCCACCTCCCTCCCTTGGCCGCCCAAGGCTTGGAGGAGGGCAGGGCCGCCTCTATATAAAGAGGGCTGGGTGCCCCTCCCCACACCTTGCCTCCAACCCTAGTAGCCTTGCTACCTTCCTCTCTCCCTCCCGATTGCTTTGTAGGCGAAGCCTGCAGAAAATTCTCCACCATATACACCACGCCGTCGTGTAGATCCAATCTATCTCCACCATACTTGCTGGTCCGAGGAAGGAGGAGACGTCGAGGTGCTGCACGTGTGCATCTCACGGAGGCACCGCCACTTGTGGTGCTAGATCGGATCGGATCGCGGGGAGGAGAAGCGAGTACGACTACATCACCCACGTTCACCGTGCGAATCTTCAAGGGTATGAAGATCTAATCCAATCTCTCGTTGATTGCATCTTCTAGATTAGATCTTGGCTTTCCTCCGCTCGCATCCGTAGAAAATTTTGATTTACTATGCCCGAAACCCTTCATGGGTATCGAGCTAGATCTATGCGTAGATGTGTTTCACGAGTAGAACGCAACATGGTTGTTGCGGCGTTGATGTTTTCTATTGCAAGCCTCTTGTTTGTGTTCTTCTTATGACGGGATAGTGAGATTGAAGCGGTCAGGCCAACCTTACGCGACGCCGTCATGAGACCGCCCGCACTTGACGTGTGGCTTGTTCCACACATGCGGCCGGTGGATGTCGTTCTCTCACTATAGTTGTCATGGGATTAACACGGAGTTTGGCAACCATAATATCACCGTTGTGGCTTTCCGTAGGTAAGAATCGTTCTTAGCATCTACTTCCATAAGCCACGTAAAACATGCAACAACAAAGTAGAGGCGTCTAACTTGTTTTTGCAGGAGTGTTTTCGTGATATGGTATGGCCCAAGATGTGATGTGTATATTGTATGCGATGATCATGTTTTGTAATGTTTCACGACTTGCATGTCGATGAGTACACAACCCGTGAGCCATATGGTTGTCTTTATAATTGTGTATGACCTGCGAGTCAACTTCTTATACGCCATGTAATAACTTTACTTTATCGCTAAGTAGTTAGCAATAGTTGTAGTTGCTATTCGTGGTGGAGGCAATCATGGTGGAGTGATGGAGATCATGCCGGAACGCACAAGATGGAGATCATTGCGCAAGGATTGGCTATACCATGTCACATAAAGTTATATGCATGTGATGTTTATCCCTTTATGTATCTTATTATGCTTAGATCGCGACGGTAGCATTATAATATGATTCCTCACTTAAAGATCAAGATAAAAACTGTGTTCTCCCCAAGTATGCACCGTTGCGAAAGTTCGTCGTGTCCAAGCATCACGTGATGATCGGGTGCTATAGACTCTATGCTCACATACAACGGGTGCAAGCCAGTTTTGCGCACGCAGAAATACTTGGGTCTAGCTTGACGAGCCTAGCATGTACAGACATGGCCTCGGAACACAAGATCCGAAAGGTTAAGCATGAGTCATATAAATAATATGATCGACACTTTGTTGTCCACCATTGAAACCACATCTCTTCTCGTGATGATCGGATTAGGTGTGGTGAATTTGGATCGTGTTCACTAAACAACTTGAGGGATGTTGAATTTAGTGGGAGTTCATCTAGTAATTTGATTAAATTGAACTATTTATCATGAACATAGTCTAAATTGTACTTGCAAATATTGTAGATCACATGGCCAAGTCCAACTTCAACTTCAACGTTTTTGCTGAGAAGGAAAAGCTTAGAAACAATGGGTCTAACTTCAACAATTGGTTCCGCAATCTAAGAATCATTCTGTCTGGCGGACAAAAGGACTATGTCCTTGGGAAAGCGTTAGGTGACCCCCTGCAAAATCGCTACCGATGAGAAAGTTGTCTATCAGTCGCGCAAAGATGATTATGGTGTGATTAAGAGCACCATGTTGTTTGCTATGGAACCGAAGCTTCAAAATCGTTTTGAAGAGTATCCCGGGCCCTTCGAGATTCTCGAGGAGCTGAAAACCATGTTTCAGACTCAGGCCCGCTCGAGAGATATGAGATCTCAGAAGTTCTTTAAGCGCAAGATGGAGGAAGGGAGTTCCGTTAGTGAGCACGCCATTAAGATGACGGGATGCACTCAACGCCTTGAGCAGCTGGAATGCACGATTACAGAGGAGCTCAAGATTGACAGGGTTTTGCAATCACTCCCTCCCAGCTACAAAAGTTTTGTAGTGACTCATAATCAGATTGGTTCCACTGATACGATCACCGAGCTCTTCGCAAAGTCAAGGCTGCAGTGGACATCAAGAAGGATAATCATGTGTTGATGGTCAACAAGCCCTCCTTTAAGAAAGGTAAGGAGCAAAGAAGCCCTTCAAGAAGGCGGCCAAGTTTAATGCCCTGCCGAGAAGAAGCTCAGTCTGGTCCCAAGCCGACCTCGAGTGCTTCTATTGCAAGGACAAGGGTCATCGAAGCAATCGTCCAAGTACTTAGCGGACAAGAAGGTGGCACCATCAAAGGTATATTTGATATACATGTTATTGATGTTTTCCTTACTAGCCCTCGTTGTAGTGCCCGGGTATTTGATACCGATTCGGTTGCTAATATTTGTAACTCAAACAGGAGCTACGGAATAGACGGCTTGCGAGGATGAGGTGACGATGCGCGTTGGCAACGGATCAAGAGTTGATGTGATGGCCGTCAGACGCCTCCTTAGTTTTACCTTGGATTAGTTTTAAACCTTAATAAGTGTTATTATGTGCTGCGTTGAGCATGAACATTATTTCTGGATCGTGTTTATTGCAAGACGGTTATTCATTTAAATCGGAGAATAATGGTTGTTCTATTTATATGAGTAACATCTTTTATGGTCATGCACCTCTTGTGAATGGTTTATTTCTTCTAAATCTCGAAAGGGATGAAACACACATCCATAACATTGAGGCTAAGAGATGCAAAGTAGATAGTGATAATACTACTTATTTGTGGCACTGCCTAGGTCATATTGGTGTAAAGCGCATGAAGAAACTCCATTCTGATGGACTTTTGGAGTCTCTTGATTTTGAATCATTTGACACATGCGAACCATGCCTCATGGGCAAGATGATCAAAACCCCGTTCTCCGGTATGATGGAGTGAGCAACGGACTTGTTGGAAATCATACATACCGATGAGTGTTTCGACGCGCGGTGGATATCGCTATTTCCTCACTTTTACCGATGACTTAAGTAGATGTGGGTATATCTATTTAATGAAACATAAATCTGAAACATTTGAAAAGTTCAAGGAATTTCAGAATGAAGTGGAGAACCATCGTAACAGAAAGATTAAGTTTCTACGATCCGATCGTGGAGGTGAATATTTGAGTTATGATTTTCTCACGCATCTTAAAGCAAGTGGAATCGTTTCACAACTCACGCCACCCGGAACACCACAGCGCAATGGTGTGTCTGAACACCGGAATCGAACCCTATTAGATATGGTCCGATCAATGATGTCTCTTACTGATTTGCCGTTATCATTTTGGGGTTATGCATTAGAAACCGCTGCATTCACTTTAAATAGGGCTCCATCTAAATCCGTTAAGACGACACCGTATGAACTGTGGTTTGGTGCTAAACCTAAGTTGTCGTTTCTTAAAGTTTGGGGATGCGAAGCTTACGTCAAGAAGTTGATGCCGGACAAGCTCGAACCCAAAGCGGAGAAATGCATCTTCATAGGATACCCTAAGGAAACTATTGGGTATACCTTCTATCACGTAACAAGGCAAAGTGTTTGTCGCAAAGAACGGTTCCTTTCTTGAGAAGGAGTTTCTCTCGAAAGAAGTGAGTGGGAGGAAAGTAGAGCTAGACGAGGTTATTGAACCTTCTCTTGAATTGGAGAGTAGCGCAGCACCTGAAATTGTTCCAAAGGTCTTTGCACCAACAATAGAGGAAGCTAATGACAAGGATCATGAAGCTTGGACGATCTTGCATCTTGAGCGTCGCAGGTCGACAAGGTCGCGTGCCCCTCCTGAGTGGTACGGCAACCCTGTCTTGACTGTCTTGTTGGTAGAAGACAGTGAACCTACGAACTATGAGGAAGCGATGATGAGCCCAGACTCTGAGAAATGGCTAGAATCCATGAAATCCGAATTGGGATCCATGAGCGAAAATCAAGTATGGACTTTGGTGGATCCTCCTAGCGACCGAAAGGCCGTTGAGTGCAAATGGATATTCAAGAAGAAAACGGACGCGGATGGTAATGTTACCGTCTATAAAGCACGGCTTGTCGCAAAAGGTTTTCGACAAGTTCAAGGTGTTGACTACGATGAGACTTTCTCTCCCGTAGCGATGTTTAAGTCCATTCGGATTTTATTAGCAATTGCTGCGTTTCATGATTATGAAATATGGCAGATGGATGTCAAGACTGCTTTCCTCAATGGGAACATTGATGAAGAGTTGTATATGATGCAACCGAAGGTTTTGTCGATCCTAAGGATGCTAGTAAAGTATGCAGACTTCATTGTTCCATTTATGGATGAAGCAAGCATCTCGGAGTTGGAACCTTCGCTTTGATCAAGTGATCAAGAGCTTTGGATTTGTTCCAAATTGCTATGAAGCTTGTATCTACAAGAAAGTGAGTGGAGCTCGGTGACGCTTTGCATCGTATGTGGATGACATATTGATTATCGGAAATGACATCAACATGCTTAACGATGTGAAGAGTTATTTGAACAAGTGTTTTCAATAAAAGACCTAGGTGAAGCTGCTTATATATTGGGCATCAAAATCTATAGAGATAGACAAAGACGCTGATAGCTTTAAGCCGAGTACATACCTAGACAAAGTTCAAAAGGTTCAGAATGGATAAGGCAAATAAAGGTTCGGTGCCTATGTTGTCGGTAATATATTGAGCAAGGCTCGGTCCAGCTGATGAAATGATAGGAAGCTATGAGCAAAGTGCCTTATGCCTCGGCCATAGGTTCCATCATGTATGCCATCTTGTGTACTAGACCGGATGTGTCCAATGCTCTTAGTTTGACGAGATATCAAAGTGATACAGAGTGGAACATCGGACAGCCGTGAAGAACATCCTAAAGTACCTAAATAGAACTAAAGAAATGTTCTTAGTCTATGGGGTGATGAACGACTTGTCGTAAAAGGTTACGTCGATGCTAGTTTTGACACCGACAAGGATGATTCCAAATCTCGAGGGATACGTTTATATTTTGAATGGAGGAGCTGTGGTGGAGAAGCTGCAAGCAAAGCGTGATCGCGGATCTACGTGGAAGCGGAATACATGGTCTGCCGAAGGCGTCAAGTGAAGGAGTTTGGATCAGAAACTTCATCACTGAGCTTGGCGTGGTTCCAAGTGCATTGGACCCACTGGAGATATTGTGTGACAACACTGGCGCCATAGAACTCGCTAAGGAACCAAGATATCAACCGCAAGTTTCATATAATCCGAGATTATATAGCAGATGGAGATCTGAAGATTAGCAAAGTACATACGGATCTGAATGTCGCAGATCCATTGACTAAACCTCTTCCACGTGTAAAACATGTCAACCGCAAGTTTCATATAATCCGAGATTATATAGCAGATGGATATCTGAAGATTAGCAAAGTACATACGGATCTGAATGTCGCAGATCCATTGACTAAACCTCTTCCACGTGTAAAACATGATCAACACCTGAGTGCCATGGGTGTGAGATTGTTGCCAGATGTAAACTAGATTATTGACTCTAGTGCAAGTGGGAGACTGTTGGAATTATGCCCTAGAGGCAATAATAAAGATGTTATTATTATAATTCTTGTTCATGATAAAGTTTATATTCCATGCTAGAATTGTATTAAGCGGAAACATTAATACTTGTGTGGTTTGTGAACAACATCGTGTCCTGAATGCGCCTCTAAGGACTAGCTCATTCATCAATGATGGTTAAGGTTTCCTAACCATAGACATGAGTTGTCAATTGATAATGAGATCATATCATTGGGAGAATGATATGATGGACAGACCCAAACTAAGCGAAGCAATTAGATCGTTTCATCGTGTTCATCTTTGAAGCTTTTCCTATGTCAAATATTGTATTCCTTAGACCATGAGATAATGCAACTCCCTGTACCGGAAGAAAGCTTTGAGGTCATCAAACGCGTCATCCTATGAGAGGGTGATCATAAAGGTGTCTCTCGGTGATCGGAAAGTATCATTGGGTTGTATGTATCGAGATGGAATTTGTCCCTCCCAAGTCGGAGAGATATACTTGGGCCCACTCTAATCGATATCAACACCGCTTGCAAGCATGTGGTTAAGGAGTTAATCACAAAGTGATATCGGATTACGAGCAGTAAAGTATTTGTGCGGAACGATTGAACTAGGTATGATGCAAGACGATCGAATCTCGCAAGTAAAATATCGCGAGACGAAGGGAATATATATATGGGATTGATTGAATCGGCATCGTGGTTCATCCGATATGATCATCGATGAATGTGTGGGAGTCAATATGGGTGCCTGCACCACTGCTGATTATTGATAGAAGATCATGTATGCATATTCTCGAACCCGCAGGGTCACACACTTAACGTATCTCGACGCTAGGATAGATTGGATAATTGGTTTATGAGTTTTTGTTCGGAGTCTCGGATGGGATCCGGGACATCACGAGAGGTTCCGGAGTGGTCCGGAGAATAAGATTCATATAAGGCAGTGCAGTTTTTGGAGTTCGGAATTGTTCCGGGTTAATCGGTATTGTACCGGAGGCTTCTAGAACCTTCCGGAAGGGGACCAACGTGGCCACACCTTCCGGGAGGGGGCATGGGCCTATGAGGGAGTGTCTTGGCCGCATTGGTCCAGGGGCACAAGGCCCCATAGGGCCCAGCCGATTCTATAGGGTTTAAATCGTTTAAACTAGGGATAGAATTTCTAGAAGGGGGAGAGTCCACACCCCCCACTCCTCCCTCCCTTGGCCGCCGGCCCAAGGCTTGGAGGAGGAGCAAGGGCTGGCCGCCCCCCCTCTATATAAAGAGGGCTGGGGCGCCCCCTCCCCCCTACACCTTGCCTCCAACCCTAGTAGCCTTGCTACCTTCCTCTCCTCCCTGCATTGTTTGTGGCGAAGCCTGCAGAAATTCTCCACCATATACACCACGCCGTCGTCAGTAAATCCAATCTATCTCTCCACCATACTTGCTGGTCCGAGGAAGGAGGAGACGCCGAGGTGCTGCGTGTGCATCTCACGGAGGCACCGCCACTTGTGGTGCTAGATCGGATCGGATCGCGAGGAGGAGAAGCGAGCACGACTACATCACCCACGTTCCGACGAACGTTCACTGCGCGTAATCTTCAAGGGTATGAAGATCTAATCCAATCTCTCGTTGATTGCATCTCCTAGATTAGATCTTGGCTTTCCTCCGCTCGCATCCGTAGAAAATTTTGATTTACTATTCCGAAACCCTTCAGTGGTATCGAGCTAGATCTATGCGTAGATGTGTTTCACGAGTAACGCAACATGGTTGTTGCGTGTTGATGTTTTCTGCAAGCCTCTTGTTTGTGTTCTTCTTATGACGCGGGATAGTGAGATTGAAGCGGTCCAGGCCAACCTTACGCGACGTCGTCATGAGACCGGCTCCGCACTTGACGTGGCTTGTTCCACACATGCGGCCGGTGGATGTCGGTTTCTCTCACTATAGTTGTCATGGGATTAACACGAGTTTGGCAACCATAATATCACCGTTGTGGCTTTCCGTAGGTAAGAATCGTTCTTAGCATCTACTCCCATAAGCCACGTAAAACATGCAACAACAAAGTAGAGGCGTCTAACTTGTTTTGCAGGAGTGTTTTCGTGATATGGTATGGCCCAAGATGTGATGTGTATATTGTATGCGATGATCATGTTTTGTAATGTTTCACGACTTGCATGTCGATGAGTACACAACCGAGAGCCATATGGTTGTCTTTATAATTGTGTATGACTATGAGTCAACTTCTTTATCGCCATGTAATAACTTTACTTTATCGCTAAGTAGTTAGCAATAGTTGTAGTTGCTATTCGTGGTGGAGGCAATCATGGTGGAGTGATGGAGATCATGCTTAACGCATAAGATGGAGATCATTGCGCAAGGATTGGCTATACCATGTCACATAAAGTTATATGCATGTGATGTTTATCCCTTTATGTATCTTATTATGCTTAGATCATGACGGTAGCATTATAAGATGATTCCTCACTAAAGATCAAGATAAAACTGTGTTCTCCCCAAGTATGCAGCGTTGCGAAAGTTCGTGTCCAAGCATCACGTGATGATCGGGTGCTATAGACTCTACGCACATACAACGGGTGCAAGCCGCTTTGCGCATGAAATACTTGGGTCTAGCTTGACGAGCCTAGCATGTATAGACATGGCCTCGGAACACAAGAACCGAAAGGTTAAGCATGAGTCATATGAATGATATGATCGACACTTTGTTGTCCACCATTGAAACCACATCTCTTCTCGTGATGATCGGATTAGGTGTGGTGAATTTGGATCGTTCACTAAACAACTTGAGGGATGTTGAATTTAGTGGGAGTTCATCTAGTAATTTGATTAAATTGAACTATTTATCATGAACATAGTCTAAATTGTACTTGCAAATCAGTAGATCACATGGCCAAGTCCAACTTCAACTTCAAAGTTTTCTTTGAGAAGGAAAAGCTTAGAAACAATGGGTCTAACTTCACCAATTGGTTCGCAATCTAAGAATCATTCATGCGGACAAAAGGACTATGTCCTTGGTAAAGCGTTAGGTGACCCCCTCGCAAGCTACGCCGGTGATGAGAAAGTTGTCTATAAGTCGCGAAAGATGATTATGGTGTGATTAAGAGCACCATGTTGTTTGCTATGGAACCGAGCTTCAAAATCGTTTTGAAGAGTATCCTGCCCTTCGAGATTCTCGAGGAGCCGAAAACCATGTTTGACTCAGGCCCGCTCGAGATATATGAGATCTCGAGAAGTTCTTTAAGCGCAAGATGGAGGAAGGGAGTTCCGTTAGTGACCACGCCATTAAGATGACGGACTACACTCAACGTCTTGAGCACTGGAATGCGATTCGGAGGAGCTCAAGATTGACAGGGTTCTGCAATCACTCCTCCCGGCTACAAAAGTTTTGTAGTGACTCATAATCAGATTGGTTCCATCGATACGATCACCGAGCTCTTCGCAAAGTCAAGGCTGCGGAAGTGGACATCAAGAAGGATAATCATGTGTTGATGGTCAACAAGCCCTCCTTTAAGAAAGGTAAGGAGCAAAGAAGCCCTTCAAGAAGGGCGGCCAAGCTTAATGCCCCCGCCGAGAAGAAGCTCGGTCTGGTCCCAAGCCGACCTCGAGTGCTTCTATTGCAAGGACATGGGTCCTTTGGCGCTTAATCGTCCAAGTACTTAGCGGACAAGAAGGCTGGCACCATCAAAGGTATATTTGATATACATGTTATTGATGTTTTCCTTACTAGCCCTCGTTGTAGTGCCTGGGTATTTGATACCGGTTCAGTTTCTAATATTTGTAACTCGAAACAGGAGCTACGGAATAGACGGCGGCTTGCGAGGGATGAGGTGACGATGCGCGTTGGCAACGGATCAAGAGTTGATGTGATGGCCGTCGGCACACTCTCCTTAGTTTTACCTTCGGGATTAGTTTTAAACCTTAATAAGTGTTATTATGTGCCTGCGTTGAGCATGAACATTATTTCTGGATCGTGTTTATTGCAAGACGGTTATTCATTTAAATCGGAGAATAATGGTTGTTCTATTTATATGAGTAACATCTTTTATGGTCATGCACCTCTTGTGAATGGTTTATTTCTTCTAAATCTCGAAAGGGATGAAACACACATCCATAACATTGAGGCTAAGAGATGCAAAGTAGATAGTGATAATACTACTTATTTGTGGCAATTGTCTAGGTCATATTGGTGTAAAGCGCATGAAGAAACTCCATTCTGATGGACTTTTGGAGTCTCTTGATTTTGAATCATTTGACACATGCGAACCATGCCTCATGGGCAAGATGATCAAAACCCCGTTCTCCGGTATGATGGAGCGAGCAACGGACTTGTTGGAAATCATACATACCGATGAGTGTTTCGACGCGCGGTGGATATCGCTATTTCCTCACTTTTACCGATGACTTAAGTAGATGTGGTTATATCTATTTAATGAAACATAAATCTGAAACATTTGAAAAGTTCAAGGAATTTCAGAATGAAGTGGAGAACCATCGTAACAGAAAGATTAAGTTTCTACGATCCGATCGTGGAGGTGAATATTTGAGTTATGATTTTCTCACGCATCTTAAAGCAAGTGGAATCATTTCACAACTCACGCCTCCCGGAACACCACAACGCAATGGTGTGTTCGAGCAGAATCGAACCCTATTAGATATGGTCCGATCAATGATGTCTCTTAATGATTTGCCGTTATCATTTTGGGGTTATGCATTAGAAACCGCTGCATTCACTTTAAATAGGGCTCCATCTAAATCCGTTAAGACGACACCGTATGAACTGTGGTTTGGTGCTAAACCTAAGTTGTCGTTTCTTAAAGTTTGGGGATGCGAAGCTTACGTCAAGAAGTTGATGCCGGACAAGCTCGAACCCAAAGCGGAGAAATGCGTCTTCATAGGATACCCTAAGGAAACTATTGGGTATACCTTCTATCACAGAACCGAAGGCAAAGTGTTTGTCGCAAAGAACGGTTCCTTTCTTGAGAAGGAGTTTCTCTCGAAAGAAGTGAGTGGGAGGAAAGTAGAGCTAGACGAGGTTACTGAACCTTCTCTTGAATTGGAGAGTAGCGTATTCTCTTGAACCCGCTGTTGATTATTGATAGAAGATCTTGTCTGCATATTCTCGAACCCGCGGGGTCACACACTTAACGTATCTCGACGCTAGGATAGATTGGATAATTGGTTTATGAGTTTTTGTTCGAAGTCTCGGATGGGATCCGGGACATCACGAGAGGTTCCGGAGTGGTCCGGAGAATAAGATTCATATAAGGCAGTGTAGTTTTTGGAGTTCGGAATTGTTCCGGGTTAATCGGTATTATACCGGAAGCTTCTAGAACCTTCCGGAAGGGGACCAACGTGGCCCCACCATCCGGGAGGGGGCATGGGCCTATGAGGGAGTGTCCTGGCCGCATTGAGCCAGGGGCACAAGGCCCCATAGGGCCCAGCCGATTCTATAGGGTTTAAATCGTTTAAACTAGGGATAGAATTTCTAGAAGGGGGAGAGTCCACACCCCCCACTCCTCCCTCCCTTGGCCGCCGGCCCAAGGCTTGGAGGAGGGGCAAGGGCTGGCCGCCCCCCTCTATATAAAGAGGGCTGGGGCGCCCCCTCCCCCCTACACCTTGCCTCCAACCCTAGTAGCCTTGCTACCTTCCTCTCTCCCTCCCGACTGTTTGTAGGCGAAGCCCTGCAGCAGAAATTCTCCACCATATACACCACGCCGTCGTGCTGTAGATCCAATCTATCTCTCCACCATACTTGCTGGTCCGAGGAAGGAGGAGACGTCGAGGTGCTGCACGTGTGCATCTCACGGAGGCACCGCCACTTGTGGTGCTAGATCGGATCGGATCGCGAGGAGGAGAAGCGAGTACGACTACATCACCCACGTTTAACGCTCATTGCGAATCTTCAAGGGTATGAAGATCTAATCCAATCTCTCTCGTTGATTGCATCTCCTAGATTAGATCTTGGCTTTCCCTCTGTTCGCATCCGTAGAAAATTTTGATTTACTATGCCGCGAAACCCTTCATGAACATATTCACTCTTTACAAAATTCACACTCTAAAGGTTTAGGAATACCTCTAGCTCTAAGATTATCTCTAGTCATGATCTTATTCTCAGAGAACAGCCATATAAAAACCTGTACTCTAGGTGGAATTTTCAGTTTCCAAATCGCAGGTAAAAACACTTGTTCCCCACCTCTAAAGTTAATAATAGAGTAAATGGAACTAGAAGAACAAACACCCTTAGAATCATGCTGCCAAATGAGTTGGTATTCTTGATCACTAAGGGAAATACTACCAAAAATAACTAACAACTATTGCCATTGAATCATCAAACTAAAAGAAAAAGTTCTCCTAAAAGTTCCCCTAACCTGAACCCCATCCTAGAGCTCAGCAATAGTACTGGTCTGCTGGTTAGAGATAAAGTAAATATCCCAAAACTGCACAGCTAAGGTAGAGTTACCAAACTAGATATCCTCCCAGAATTTTATCTGTCTACCATTCCCCACTTTCCATCTATATCCCATTTTAACTTCCTTTGTTGCCCATATCACCCCTTTATAGAAAGTGGAAGGATGAATGTGACATGGTTATACCCTACGGGTACACAATCTTAGCATACCTAGTCCAGCCCAAGGAAGGCCCACGAGAAACATGCGCCAGCCCATGAAGACTTTCGGGTGGCCAGGGCCCATGACGCCTTCGGATCCTTGGATAAAAGGACTAGAGTAGATAGAATGTTCAAAGGGGCAAACCCTAAAACCTCTAACCGACTCGATCTGTGCATGTGACCTGCCTATCTCTATATAAAGGCTAGGAGGGCACGACGAGGAGGGCACTTCGCATACCACCGCATACACACCTCCACGCCAGATTGCATCTGTGCACCCCTGTACTTTTCGGTTCCGCCATAATCAAGAGCAGACAAGCAGGAGTAGGGTTTTCCCTCCGGGGCCTGAACCTGGGTAAATCCCGTGTCCCCATGTTGCTTGTTTGCAACCGTTCGCGATCTCCAGCATCCTCATCTTCTCCAAAACCCAAGCTCATAACAATGGGCATTGACGAGATCAAACTTCGTCAATTGGTGCCGTCTGTGGGAACTGGGGACGCTGATTGTGCGATCGTGACGGTCCCAACCAAAGCAATCTACAACTCCGCGGCTACGGAGAGTCGTCTCCTCTTCGGCGCTTTCGACTTCACCGCCCACTCGCCAGCCACCCTGAACGACTTCGAGCCCGTTGGCGACGGGCTCGAGATCCTGTTCGGGAGCTTCTGCTTCCAGGTGGGACAGACCGGCACTCTCCGTCTCTCAGAGCGGGTGCCTCTGCCATCGATCAGGCCCGCTTCATGGGCTCCACATCCTGTGCTACGCACATTGCCATCGACAGATGAGTTCTATGACAGCAGCAGCTGCAACTCAGATCTGTGCGATCCATCGTCGGATGAAGGAACCTACGGTTCCGGACCCGAAAGCTGCGGCAGCAGCGATCCGATCTACAAGCGCTACCAATGCGTCGCGGTCATCGAGAGCGATGTGGATCAGCGACAACCTAACCCGCCACCCAACCCACAGGGTAGAAACGGTGAAAACAGGAGGAACCAATCCCCCCCGCCCAACGATCAGGACACCGATCCGAATCGGGTAATCCACCTCAGCAAGGAAGGATGGAGACAAGAACGCGAAGCCGTGACAGGTAACAAGATCCTGCATGTGGGTGCCTCACGGGACCTACTGATGGCTTACCACCTGCTCCTTGTTGAAGAGAACAAGAAGCAGGTGAAAATGCAAGAAGTGCTTGACAAGCGCAAGCAAGCGGCCTCGGAGTCCAGCGCGCGGCGAGCTGCGCTCTCCGCCATGGGCGGCTCCAGCTCGCATGACAACCATGGCAACATGCACCGTTCTCGCACGGAGAACATGGATCATGCCGCACGCCGCGAGGTGAACCGAACCCTCAACACGTCCTTCATGGAGATGGACGCTGACGACAACGTCCCCGTGTCCCCGTGTTGCTTGTTTGCTAACTGTTCCGCGATCTCCAACATCCCCATATTCTTCAAAACCCAAGCTCATAACAATGGGCATTGATGAGATCAAACCTCGTCAGAATGTCATGACAAGAAAGAATATTAGGACTCTTAGTTTCATACTTAACATCTAGCACTCTCCTCCAGAGAGTCCCTTCTTCCTGTATGTATCTCTTGATCCAGGAACCAATCAAGCAAATATTCAAATCCTGAATGTTTGGGATACCTAAACCACCATACTCTTTTTTCATATAAATGGAAGGCCAGTTGGCTAAATGAAGCTTAGGATTCCCCTCCTCATCATTCCACATAAAATTGGTCATGTGAGAATTAAGCAACAAGGCCCACTTAGGGAATTTAAAGAAAGAGAGTAAGTAAACAGGTATACTAGCTAGAACAGATTGAATAAGAGTTCTTTTGCAAGCAGAGGAGAGAAGTCTACCTCTCCAACCAGAAATCCTAGCAAGTAAATTTTCAAACAAAGGTTGAAGATGCTCTGTACTAAGTCTATCAAAATGTAGTGGTATCCCTAAATATTTAGCAGGGAAAGTACCAGCTACACATTGAAAAATATCTAGGAAAGGAGCCAAATCATCTTGGTTAATATTTATGGGAAGTAATTCACTCTTATGAAAATTAATTCTCATACCAGAAAGTTGTTCAAAACAAGTAAGAATCCATTTTAGATTTCTAGCCACCCTGATATCATTTTCTAGGAACAATAAGGCGTCATCAGCATATCGCAAGCTAATCACTCCTCCTGGAATAAAGTTTTGGCAAAGACCCCTAATTAAATCCCTTTGGGAGCCCTTAATTAACATCTCAGAGAAAACATCCACCACTGAATTAAAGAGGAGGGGAGCAATGGGATCTCCCAGCCTCAAACCTTTACTAGTAAGGAAGAAATTACTCTCTCATCATTAATTTTAATCCCAATAGACCCTCCTTTGGTGATCTTCTTAACCATTCCAATAAAAGCATGACTAAAGCCTCTACACTCCAGCATCTCATATAGAAAATCTAGGTTAACTTTGTCGAATCTATCTTAAGGACAAGCCCTCTATCTTTTTTCCTATGGACCTCATGGATAATGTCATGAGAAGTAACCACACTTTCTAGGATAAATTAACCTTTAATGAAGGCACATTGAAAGGAAGATATCAATCTATTAATGACTCTAGCAAATCTATTAGTAAGCACCTTAGTGACAATTTTAAAGGAGCAATTAAGAAGACTAATTGGTCTAAATTTCTTCATGGATCTGGCCTCATTCTCTTTAGGAATCAAGGTAATCATGGCAAAGTTTAATCTATAGATATATAAATTATCTAAAGACCAGGCATCAAACATGGCAAGAAGATCATGCTTGATGACATCCCAAAACTTTTGATAAAACATGAATGACAAACCATCTGGTCCTGGTGCTCTATCTCAATAGGAGTCAAAAACAGCATTCTTGATCTCTTCCTCGGAGAAAAGACCCCCCAGAATAAGATTTTCCTCATCATTGACTTTTTCCTCACTAGAGAAAAATTCAGAACTAAGTCTAATGTCAGGTATAGCTTTAAAACCAAAAAGGTCCTTATAATAATCTACATCAACTTTAAGCATGTCTTTAGTCTCAGTGACAGGGCCCTTAGGCCTATCAAGGACTAAAATTCTTTTCTTCCTCCTCCTCTGAACATGAAAATATGTTGTATTCCTATTTCCTTCTAAAAATATCTTTTTCCCTAGATCTTTGTCTAGCTTTAATCTCTTCCATACTCAAAAAACTATTAAGACTATTTAGGATGAAATCAAACCTAGCTCTTTCTTCATCAATAAGATTAGAAAATTCAGATTTAATATCAAGGATGTCAACTAAATATGGATTCTAGTGGATTAACGGATTTAATGTGAAAATCATCCTTTTTGCTTGCATCCCTAGTGGACTGACTCGATGCTCCAAATAACGGACTGAGCTTCAGTGACGTGCTAGTCATAAGTCATGGTGAGACTTAGCCACCATATCTCCCATCTATTCCTAATCCAACGATTAGAAAACACCCAAGGCAAAATCCACCAGGACTTGGTTGTTTCAGTCTAGACAAGGCGTGAGCATAGTCGATTTGGCGGGACCAGATTGATTTCTCCCGCGCCGTTCCGTCGGAGGCAGGAGACGAGGGATACGACGGCCGACGGAGCAGCGCCTCCGCGGAGAGAGAGATAGCATCTGTCGCGCTCCGTTGTGCCAGGGATTTCGCCATCGTAGTCGCGCCTCACCTGCGTCGTCGCCTCCTCGCCGTCCACGCCACTGCCACTGGCGGCTACGACCTTCTGCTCATCTGCGCTTCTCCTACAGGCTCGGGGAGTACTACCTCATCTACTTTGACAAGCGATTCTGACCGAAGAGAGGTAATCCCAATTTTTGTTCAGACACAAGTTTTACCTGTAGGCCGGACGACAAACTAGCTGGATCGTATGTGTCATGTGAGGCTATCGTATGTTGCTAGCTTCTTTGTCTATTGAAATTGACACCACCCAACCGAATTGTATGACTCATGTGAGGCTGCCGTATTTTGCTAGCTTCTTTGTCCTTAAATTAGCAATACATATGACTGAAGCTTATATTTAGATTTTTTTATCAGATCATGTGAACCTGTTGCTTCAACCAAAAAGGGAGCAAAGGTGTGCTCTAATCTGGAAATTATTATTTTTGTTTGTCATCCGTTTGATAAACTAATTAGTTGAACTTTTATTGACAACAACACAAGAAAAAAGATGATGTACAACCTCAAGTAGAAGTGAAGCATGATGGCCACAAGAAAGAAGCCAATGTGGTGAGCGGAAAGTATAATGTCATTGAGAGTTTTACCCAACTCCTCACAGCTCCTCCTACTTGTGTTGGTGACAGTTTCTATGGTGGAATTTTGTTCTAGTGTTTAGATATTGGTGACGTCGTACTTTGGAAGATAACTATAATTCTTGGGATATATTTTAGAGGATTACTATAGTCTTTTGAGGCCGAAGTGTACAAGTTGTGAGGCCTGAATGTATTTTGTGGAGCTAGCTATGTTCTTTTACTCGTACCACTTATTGCTACTGAATTTGAATGATATGATGCTGAAATGATGCTATAATGTAGTTAAATGTCAAATTTTATGAAAATTCAAACTTTCCAGAAAAAATTGAAATTATTCCAGTAAATCAAATCTATCAAGTTAAGTGATCTGGAAAATTTTCATTGAATTTCAACATATGGTTTGTGAATTAAGAGCATTTTAATTTTTTACTTAGATTTTGAACTCAAAATTCAAACTTTTCAGAAAAATTTGAAAAAAATCTAGTAAACCAAAACTATTGGGTTATGTATTCTGGGAAATTTTCATTGAATTTTGACAACGTTTTGCGAATTAAAAAAATCTGAAGTTTCTCTGCTGAATCAGCTAGCCAAGTCTGATGAATTTTGCCTTAAATGTTTTCTGAGCGTTGGATCAGAAATAGATGGCAGATATGATGGCTAAGTCTCACCGTGACTTATAACTAGCACGTCCCTGAAGCTCAGTCCCCAAATAACCGGGGCATTGACCCTGTCCACGTCTGATCTGCGCCTGGTCATCTCAATCCCTCGATGCCTTAATGCCTTAACAGAGGTGTGTTATGTAGTGGGACCTCAACGTCTTAATGTATGATGTTGAGCAAAAACGGAGTGCATCGATTTTGCTCTCGAGCTCACCGAACTCCTTTATTTTGAATATTCAAAAATATATTTTTGATGTGTCAAAAAATTGTAAAATAATATACAGATATAGGCCATGATGTATACTTCAAGTTTGCAATAATCCGAGATATTTTGTATGCTATACTACATAAAAAGACAAAACTTGAGATCTAGATTCGTGAATAGTACACCTCAAATCTTGCCGGATTATGTCTTTTTATGTCGCCCATAATATAAGGTATTTTGGACTGAAAAATTGTATATTTTTTGAAGTCTACATCATTATCTATATATACATACTTTTTCCAATTTATTTAAACTGTAAAATACCATTTTTTTAATTTAAAATTAAAGGGCTCAAGGGAGCTCGAGCTCCAAAAGCATATTTCGAGCAAAAGGGTTGTACCCGCAAAAGGAAGCTTCCTGAACAGGTCATTTTTAATTTAAAATATACATACTTTTTCAGTAAACTTAAGTTTACTGAACAGGTCATTTTCGCTTGAAATTTTTGACGAAGGTCAGATTCGCGTGACATACACAGCTCGAACAAATACCAGCAAGCACGACCGCCGTAAATGAAGCCCATATCAGCGGGCTATGTCATTCGGACGTTACAAATGCTACGTGTGTACCAGAATGCGTAATAAGTGCCGGCTATACAAATCTGGTTTTGAGATTGCTGAGGGAGCCGGCCTTCTTCTGGTTGTCACAACCTCGGTCCCATCGTTTGGATTGTTCCCTAGATCGAGATGCCACCAGGCATCGGCAGTGTCACCAGGAAAATGATCTCGATGCCGCTTGCATTGCTGAACCTTAACAATAATGTCCGGTACTCTGGACTCTGGAGCGATGAGCCTGCAGGTAGCTGGAATTCTGCATTGCCGAGCCCCGTCAAACGTCAATGCTGTTTGGCTATTAGCTAGCTCATCACTATCTTCCGTATCGATTTCGGAGAATCCTAACACCAGCTTAGAATGTCCCAAATACTACTATCATGCCGTGATATTTTCTTCCCACTGATGGATCTCTACATACCTACTGTACTACCTATATAAAGCACCGAAGATCTACGTATTCTCAACAAGCATTAGATCACGATGAGGACCCATACCACATACTTCGTGGTCGTAGTGGTGATCCTACTGGTGGGCGCGTCTCTGACCAGTGCTTTCCCGACCCTGCGGCAGCAAGATGTGCTGAGGACCTTCATCGAATCTAGGGCCCAGACACTCACAAATGGGCCGTCCTACGAGCCGGACACATGGGCTGACCCGGCCAGCAGCTTCAAACACCTGCCCACCAAGTGCCAGAGCCCGCCACCCGGCACCAAGGAGGCCGACAAGATCGTGGCACTGCCCGGCCAGCCCCCGCGCGTCAACTTCGACCAGTACTCCGGCTACGTCACGGTGAGTGAGGAGCACGGCCGCGCGCTATTCTACTACTTCGTCGAATCCCCTTACGAGGCCGCCTCCAAGCCTCTCGTCCTCTGGCTCAACGGCGGGCCTGGGTGCTCGTCACTGGGCGCCGGCGCCTTTCAAGAGCTCGGCCCGTTCCGTGTGAATCCCGACGGCAAGACCCTCCATAGAAACAGACACTCATGGAACAATGGTGGGTGATAGATAGATAGTAGATTCTTTTTCAGCTTTATGCTTGCCCTTTCATGTGTCGTCTTAGGCACGGTAAATGATGAGTGATGACCCATGGTTGTGTCGTCCTGCAGTTGCAAATGTGATCTTCCTGGAGTCGCCGGCGGGCGTGGGGTTCTCGTACTCGAACACGTCATCAGAAAACAAGGAGAGCGGCGACAAGAGGACGGCGGTGGACGCCTACATCTTCCTGCTCAACTGGCTGGAGAGGTTCCCCGAGTACAAGGGCCGCGACTTCTTCATCGCCGGTGAGAGCTACAGCGGCCACTACGTGCCCCAGCTCGCCACCGTCATCACTGCCCTCTACGAACTTGGAGCCTCAAGCTTCAACCTCAAGGGGATCTTTGTAAGTTTCCTGATCATGGCCGGCAGTGAGACCTTTGAAGAGTCAAGTTCTATATGGACTAATTTGGAGTTCCTCTCTGCAGGTTGGCAATCCTCTCCTTGATCGCCAGGCAAACAACAAGGGATCATTGGAGTTCTTGTGGAATCATGGCGTGATCTCCGACGAGGTGTGGGGCTGCTTAGAGGGCAAAAAGTGTGGCCAAGGGGAGGAATATTTCAGTATCGGCAACATTGATCAGTACAACATCTATGCCCCGATCTGTCTCGAGTTGACAAACGGCAGTGTCTACTCCAGTAGCTACGTACGTATTACTCCGAGCCACGAGTACTGAGTTATTTACTATAATATATGTTCGTTCCTCTTCTAGACATCTCATTGGCAGTTATCACCAATTGATTATCTGCTTTTATTGAGACAGTTAGCAGGCTATGATCCGTGCATCGGTGACTATGTAGAGGCCTACTTCAATAATCCTGAGGTGCAGAAGGCTATGCATGTCCGAACTAAGAAAGAGTGGTCAGAATGCGCGTAAGTAACACACTATATAGAAACTCGGTTACATACCAATTTCTTGACAGGATATATATTCACCCTAACATGGCCTATTCACAGTGGCATAAGCTGGACTGATGCGCCGGTTTCAATGGTGCCAACCCTCAATTGGCTTGTCGCAACCGGATTAAGAGTCTGGATTTACAGGTAACCATCTGTTGCAGACTCAAAATCAAGATTTTTCTTTTGTTTCCATCTTTGCTACTCCTGTTTCATAACATCAAGACTAATTCGTTGACAGTGGTGACATGGACGACGTGTGCCCCATTACTGCTACGAGGTACTCTGTCAAGGATTTAGATTTGGCCATCACAAAGCCGTGGCGTCCATGGTACACCCCCCAGAGCGAGGTAACCATATACACATGCATTAACCTCTATGAGACTATAGTTTTGTGATGGGACTATATACTAAACTGGATCATGATCCAAACTAGGTTGGAGGCTACGCTCAACAATACGAGGGAGGGTTCACGTTTGCTTCGGTGCGTGGAGCTGGCCATCTGGTTCCTAGCTTCCAGCCTCAGAGATCACTTGTTCTTTTCTACTCCTTCCTAAAAGGTGTTCTGCCGCCTGCCTTCCCAAAAGAAAGTTCGTGAGCATATGTTGCTAAATGCTGGTCATGTTTGGGTCTATGTCTGCTGCCGGCTGGAGAAACTAGTAGTCCTGCGGCCTGCCAGATATTAATAAATTAAGTATGATCAAGGTCCCGATTTTGATCCTTCGTGAAAAAATATTCCATGATTTTCCGCCTATGTGCGTCCCGAAGAATATGTTTGGGACACACTGACATTGTTTACTCAACAATATAATCTATTATTATTATTTTCTGCTTAGTGTGTGTATATAGTTCATGTGAATGTAATATACTCCCTCCGTTTCAAAATATAAGATGTTTTAGCTTTATAAAGCAAATGTATATAGACTGCTTTTAGTATGTAGGTTCACTTAGGTTTGAAGTGAATCTACACACTAAAACAAGTCTAGATACATCTTCTTCACAAATCTAAAACATCTTATATTTAAAACGCAGGGAGTATATGGTATAAGAGACATGCTTAGTGTCGACTTTTAATGCAGAAAACAGAAGCTAACATGCCACTATTTATATCTTTTGGACAAATGTAATACGGGATACATCAAAGGTGTTACAAATGAAAGCTTGAAGAGAGAGAGAGAGGGAGAGAGAGAGCGCATCCAATCTTAATCAGAATTGACAGAGTGCTAGCCTTGGTTGATTGTGACCTCAACTATCAGGATTGTATGCTACATGCACTAAATTCTTCAGTTTTTCGACCATTCGGCTTTGCAACTTCACTTAACGCTGGGATCAGACTTAAGAAGATGTTTCGGTTTGAGATGTTTTGGATAAGTTTGCAGGGGTTTGAGGAAGCTGTAAAGGAAGGTTGAAAATCTGATGATAGGGTTGTAGATCCATTCAAAAGGCTGGACACTTTATTCAGAAACAAAGTTTCCCTGCCCATATGCAAGCATGCATGGGGACAAAGACCGGCAACATCAAACTACTTATTGCAGTGGTCAACTTGGTGTTCTTCAGATTTCATGTTGTACAGGAGACGCGAGAGCTCACTCTTTCTAAATGATGGCTGGGGAGGACACTGAAACTGCAACTACTGGGACTCCCATCGATGGATTGCACGATTCCAAGGAAGGGATCCAAAATAAGTTGGCTAAAGGAGGGTGATGCAAACACCTAACTTTTCCGCTCAATGGACAATGGGCGGAAGGTGAATTTATTTATGGAGTTGATATTTACCGAGGATGTTTGTTCATCTTCGCCAGGTGATTTCACAACACAAGGGACCTTGTAAAGCGCGGAAGCAACTTTCGACGCATAAAATACACCAGAGCGTCTTTTTGACCTGCGTGCTGAAGCAAAACAGCCTGACAAATCTATGCTAAGTTGAAACCCGATCCTTTTGTTAGGAATATACAGCTTGTATTCCTCTGGGCCAAAGGCCACAATATATAATACAGGTACAGGTGTGAATATGCAGGAAGCCCCTTAACATATGGAGAAACTACAATACAAATATATACATCTAACACCTTTTTCTTAAACTTCTGTCTCGCCCGGCGGAAAATCAACTAATATCAAGCAGGTTTGTTTTGATAACTTTTTCAGGTGACAAATAAAGAAAAAATAATTACAGTACTAGAATAAGTTCTTCAAACGACATGCCATTCTTAATCGTCACAAGCACGGATATAGCTTAGTCATCTTAAACTGCAGATTCAGCTCTAGTGACATACTAGAGTAGACTAGATTATCTAGTCAAACGTAGAACCCCAATAGGGAAGGAATAAGGGGCACTTGAAAGCTTGAAGGGAGAGAGAGAGAGCATCCAATCTTAACCAGAATTGACAGAGTGCTAGCCTTGGTTGATTGTGACCTCAACGATCAGGATTGTATGCTACATGCACTAACTTCTTCAGTTTTTTGACCATGCGGCTTTGCAACTTCGCTTAACCCTGGGACCAGACTTAAGAAGATGTTTCGGTTTGAGATGATTTGGATAATTTTGCAGGGGTTTGAGGAAGCTGTAAAGGAAGGTTGGAAATGTGATGATAGGGTTGTAGATCCATTCAAAAGGCTGGACACTTTATTTAGAAACACTGCTGCCCTGCCCATATGCAAGCATGCATGGGGACAAAGACCGGCAACATCAAACTACTTATTGAAGTGGTCAACTTGGTGTTCTTCAGATTTCATGTTGTACAGGAGACGCGGGAGCTCACTCTTTCTGAATGGTGGCTCGGGAGGACACTCAAACTGCAACTACTGGGACTTCCATCGATGGATTGCACGATTCCAAGGCAGGGATCCAAAATAAGTTGGCTAAAGGAGGGTGATGCAAACACCTAACTTTTCCGCTCAATGGACAATGCGCGGGACGTGAATTTATTTAAGGAGCTGATATTTACCGAGGATGTTTGTTCATCTTCGCCAGGTGATTTCACAACACAAGGGACCTTGTAATGCGCGGAAGCAACTTTTGAGGCATAAAATACACCTCGTAGAGCGACTTTTTGACCTTTGTGCTGAAGCAAAACAGCCTGACAAATCTATGCTAAGTTGAAACCCGATCCTTTTTCTTAAACTTCTGTCTCGCCTGGCGGAAAATCAACCAATATCAAGCAAGTTTGTTTTGATAACTTATTCAGGCGACAAATAAAGAAAAAATAATTACAGTACTAGAATAAGTTCTTCAAACGACATGCCTTTCTTAATCGTCACACGCACGGGTATAGTTTAGTCATCTTAAACTGTAGGTTTAGTTCTAGTGACATAATGGAGTAGACTAGATTATCTAGTCAAACGTAGAACCCCAATAGGAAAGGAATAAGGGGCACTTGAAAGCTTGAAGAGAGAGAGAGAGCATCCAATCTTAACCAGAATTGACAGTGCTATCCTTGGTTGATTGTGACCTCAACGATCAGGATTGTATGCTACAAGCACTAACTTCTTCAGTTTTTCGACCATGCGGCTTTGCAACTTCGCTTAACGCTGGGATCAGACTTAAGAAGATGTTTCGATTTGAGATGTTTTGGATAAGTTTGCAGGGGTTTGAGGAAGCTGTAAAGGAAGGTTGGAAATGTAATGATAGGGTTGTAGATCCATTCAAAAGGCTGGAAACTTTAGTCAGAAACACTGCTGCCCTGCCCATATGCAAGCATGCATGGGGACAAAGACCGGCAACATCAAACTACTTATTGAAGTGGTCAACTTGGTGTTCTTCAAATTTCATGTTGTACAGGAGACGCGGGAGCTCACTCTTTCTGAATGGTGGCTGGGGAGGACACTGAAACTGCAACTACTAGGACTTCTATCAATGGATTGCACGATTCCAAGGCAGGGATCCAAAATAAGTTGGCTAAAGGAGGGTGATGCAAAAAACCTAACTTTTCCGCTCAATGGACAATGGGCGGGAGGTGAATTTATTTATGGAGCTGATATTTACCGAGGATATTAGTTCATCTTCGCGAGGTGATTTCACAACACAAGGGACCTTGTAAAGCGCAGAAGCAACTTTCGAGGCATAAAAGACACCTCACATAGCGGCTTTTTGACCTACGTGCTGAAGCAAAACAGCCTGACAAATCTATACTAAGTTGAAACCCGATCCTTTTGTCAGGAATATGCAACTTGTATTCCTCTGGGCCAAAGGCCACAATATATAATACAGGTACATGTGTGAATATGCAGGAAGCCCCTTAACATATGGGGAAACTACAATACAAATATATACATCTAACACCTTTTTCTTAACACTTAGAGAATAGGTGTTAACACTTAGAGCAGGTGTGAATATGCAGGAAGCCCCTTATCGTCAAATGATCATATTATGATTCATTCTGGTATATGATCATAACACTTAGAGAATAGGACATATCTGGATGTGTACATATCATGGTATGATTAATCAAAACATTCTTGCGATTTCACTCATCAAGTGTCAAAGCACTTGAATCTTGTTTCACTTATCAAGTGTCGGAATCTTGATTCAATTATTTTCCATGCAACAAGATCCTTTTCTCGTCGTTTCTATATTGAACTCCTTCAATATCTCATATATGTATATTTGGCACAACCATATTAGCGTCACTGTCTATCCATGTAGACATTCATGTTAAATATTCGGATTTTGCCTAAGTCTTTCATCAAAATGAAATTCTTAACCTTTGTCAATAAAATATACATCATTTTTAATCGACAATATGTCCTCCACATAATGTATTAGAAATATGTCTTAGCGCTTCCACTTAATTTCTTGCAAATGCAAGCATCTTCATCGTCTCCTGATAAAAAACTCCTTTAAACGTTTCATCACGGCGAAGATTCCAACTCCACAATGCTTACTTCAACCAATAAAGTTTGCATGTCCTTTTTAGCATCCTTTGAATTAACAAAACCCTTTGGACCGTGTCTTGTACACGTCCAAGGTAACCATTCTATTAGAAAAACTTTGTTTTGTTTATTCATCTACCATATACCAAATTATATGTACTGGTTGCTACTTTAATCCGTCCAGACTAAATATCGCTATGAAAGATTAAATCATGTCATAGTCAACTCTTTGAACATTGTCGTAAAAAACTTTACAACATGTCGACTATTTCATAGATGTGAAACATCCATGTCTGTTTCTTTATAGATCTGAATACGACCGATAGGTTTTTACACCTTTCCGGAGGGTCTTCCAAGTTCAAAACTTGATTTCTTGTATATGGAACTATCATGAATTTTATGGCTTCAAGCCATTTGACGGATTCAGGGCCCATCATCGTTTCTTTGTATGTAGTCGGTTCATCATTGTCAAACAACAATGATTTACTCTCAAATCTTAGCATTTGATTGTTTATCCGACCTACTTGGTTTAATAAGAACTTAGACCTCCGTGACCGCAAACTTTGAGGCACGTGAGCCATGAGCATTCTGGATGCCTCCGAAACGTTTTCTGGCATTGCGCAACTCAGCACATATAGTTAAGGTTCATTAACCTTATCAAAGTTCTATTGTCCTCCCACTTAACTTTTGCAAAAAAATATTTTTTTAAGAAACTTCACATTTCAAGCGACAAACCCTTTTGTCCTCGGTGTCATGGAGGAATACCCAATGGTTATTCGAAATAACTTACAAAGATATGCTCATCCGACTTTGGTTGTAAACATCTTACTTATGTTTAACATACCAAAATTTAAGAAAGGACAACTTGGGTTTTACCCCAAACCAGGTGTCATTTCAACTGATCAAGATGGAGCTCTTTTCAGTGTAAAAGCGATAGTCTCTAAAGCTTTAATTTTTTAGAACATAATGGCAGTTTTATAAATAACACCTTTGATCCAACCATGCCAAACAAGGTTTCATTACAAATCTCAAACACTCCATATTCCTATGGTGTTTCGGGAGATATAAATCTAGGTGATTTGCTAAACTTGCAACTCAAACAAATCCCTTTATTATGAAATCATAAATCATTTATTTTCTTGTTACACTTGCAACTCAAATAAATCCATTTATGATAAAATCATAAATCATTTATTTTCTTGTTACAATGATTTTCCACTCCATCTTGAAAGACTTTAAACGTTTTCAAATATTTCATACTTCTTTCTCATTAAGTGAATATTCACTCAAATTTCTGGAGAAAGTATATGAATTTAAAATCCATTGCTTACGACTACACATAATGAACTACATACATCGATATGTATAAATTCCAATATTTTAGTCATTCGTTCTTCTTTGGCCTTTGAACGAAGTTTTAATTATCCCGAGGAAAGTCTCACAAGCGTCACTTGATCAAATCAAAGACTCCAAAAATCCATGAATATGGATATTCTTCATGTTTCTTTCCAATATAATTTAAATGGAAATGTCACTTCATAAGTGATCTTTCAATCATTTGTCTTGCGACATTTTAGCATCAGTTTTTATGGATGTGATTTCTCCAACTAGATTTGTAAATCATCCATATTATATGGAATATGGTAATTATTTGAACAATGTTTGTTCTCATAATAGCTAATTTAAATAACTATTATTAAAACAAATCTTGAAGGCAAGCTTTGATGTCAACAAGAAATACAAACAACGGTTAGTTTGTTTTCGATGAACATCATCACATATTCTCTTGCTAGTTACTTATGCCATCATAGTTCATGAATTGCGTCGTTCTGTATGAAATTTCATACCAACCAATACGGTATCCAATACCCAAGAACCACATTGTTTAACAAGCAAAGAATACAAACATAACATGTATATCATCTATATACCTAAACTGGATATTTCTAGTCTTTTCTTTTTTGCCAAATATATTTATAGATTCTCTTTCAGCATTTCTTTTTTATTTTAAAAAGAATCTATCAACATCAATAGTGGCGCCATATACATGACACATAGTCCAAATCATGTATATTCAAATACTAATACCTTTGGACTTGTACTTTGAAGTAGATCACCATCATCAAATGATCGACATTCTTTCAAAATCCATTCTTTAGTAATCTTTTAGTGTAGTAAATACTTTACATACATTTTCTATTCATCCATATCATGACAACTTTAATGATTAAGCTAATGTAGCTTATAAAGGCAAATCGTGAGTATAACATTACTTTCCAAAACCCTTTTGGATTATTAGGATGTCAAGCATCTCCAACCTTTGCAAATTCTCATCCAATATGAGAACATATGTTATACTCTATCGTATTGCAACCAAAACATTGTTTTAGATATCGTTATATCTGCCACACATGATGGTTTTTGAAACAATTCATTCAGCTCCTAGATAAACTTGATATTAAAACAATTAAGAATCATGGAGGCAAACATGACACTTAAGATACTAACACTGGAATTGTTACTCTTGATTTAATACCAATTATGAAATTTCACGGAGTAAATAGAGTTTGCTGAAAGTTTGCAATAGTACTTTAAAATTTAGATTGACACCTAACACAATACGATACCAGTTCATAAAGTAAATATCCAGAATTCTATAATTCTATTATCTCAATTACAACTAATCATAAGGTGGTGAATGAATGCCAATGACTACAACAAATTATGCAAATTCACTTTGATTTAATTTATGATAAATTGAGTTCTACTAATCCAAATTAAAAATAAACTCCTACTCAAAAACAACATCCCTCGTGTCCTTTTGGTGATTACATGAACCAAATCCACTACACCAAGTCTGATCATCACGTGAGTCGGTGTAGATTCAAAGGCGAGCATCAAATGGGCATCATATCTTTCATATGACTCATGCTTAACCTTTCGGTCCGTGTTCCAAGGCCATGTCTGTATATGCTAGACTCGCCAAGTAAGAACCTTAGTATTCGCGTGTGTAACTGTCTTACATCCAAAATATGATTGTGGATCCAAGAACACCCGATCATCACGTGATGTATTGGAGCGAAGAAACATAATCGGTGCATACTTCGGGAAGAACACATTTTTATCTTGATATCTAAATGAGGGATCATCTTATTATGCTAATAAAATTCCAAACTAGCAATACAAGATGCAACAAACATCACATGTGAATAAGTGAAATGATATGGTTCTTGCACTTGATCTCCATCATGTGCATTATGGTATTGTAGCACCCCGGAAAAACCACTACTAGAAAATCGTGTGGTAAATAATAATTTGTGCATAATCATGACATCTGCATGCATCTATTGGTAAAAAATATTTTCTAAAAGCCTTATTTTATTTTCTAGATATCCCCCCTCTTTATTTGAAATATAAAACCCTAGGTTCGCATGGGTGTTCTATTTGCCTAAACCAATTTTTCTAAAAGCCATATTTTTGTTTTCTATAAATACCCCTCTCTATTTCAAAATGTAAAACCCCCTGTCCGCCCGGATGTTTTGTTTGCCTAAAGTATTTTACCAAAAGGATATTTTAAAACTAAATAAAATAATAAAACTATTTCGACCGAAGAGGCAGTCTAGCCGGTCAGGCCAGAGGCCCAACCGGCCAAACCACCTACTATCCGGCCGATCTAAAATAAAACTCTAATCCTAAATCCATAGAAACCCTAGATCCCCTACCCCCAACTCCCCCACCTGCCGCCGCCACCCCCGTTTGAACCCACACATACATGACACGGTAGCGCCCGCGCCCCTGGAACCGCTCATGAGCCGCACCTCACCAATCCCGCTAGCGACAACCGTCCTGGCCCTACCCCATTCCCTCGATCCTAGCGTCCCGCACCCCCGCTCCTCACCTTCCTCTCATCTGGATCCCCGCCGCCAGTGCCGCATCGCCCGACCAACCGGCCCCAACCCGCACGACCACACCCTGTGCCCCCGAGCTTCTCCTGCGCTGGCCTCCCAGGTCCGCGTCCGGCCGCCGCTCCCCTCTCCTCGCGCGAGAACAACCGCCACCAGGAGCTCCTCGATGCTGAGCGCCCCTCGCAAGCTTCCTTGCCCCGCCGCCGGTCGCCTGCAAGTGCGCGAGCCCGTCGTCGCCTCTGGCCACCAGCACCAGGCCCCGTCGCCGACGTTCCCTGCAGCGACGAAGCTGCCTCTCCATCCTTCCGGCCTCACGCGCCCATGTACCATCTCTGTCAGGGTCGTCTTCATGCGCCTCCTCAAGGGACCACCCAAGCTCCTCGGCCTCTCTCTCAAGCCCTGCCGCGACCACGCCGCCATCCCAGCGTCGGCCTCCGCCTGCGCGTAACCTCCGCGCCCGGTCTCCCTTCTCCGTTTCCTCCTCGACCCGGCACAGCACCAAGCGTCTCTGCTCCGGCCGCCTGCGACCATATGTTCCTGCAGCACCGTCAGGCCCACCCCTTGGCTCATGTTGTGTCTAACGAATCAACACCGGTGAGAGTGGTACTGTATGTACCTGTGAACAATTGATCGCCCTGATATCTGTCCAGTGGTGCACTGATGTGTTGTTGTTGCTGTGACTGTGGACAACCCCAAAGACAACCGGTGCCTGATCGCGGTCGACCACAAGTTTTGCTTCATGGATCCGGAGTATCCAAAGCCCCTTGACTTGGAATCGAAGATTGCCCGAACGCCAAGGTCTTCTGCACAGATGCAGATCCGATGCCCCGTTCACGGAGTCCGAAGACCGGTACCGCCGAACCCGAGTGCCAAGGTCGCCTTCCCGGATCCGAAGACCGATCCCGTCAAACCCCAAGACCTTCGCCCCACCAATGTGTGACCCCTTTCCAAGCCCTTATTTTTATTAAATGACATATACCTTGTTGCATATTAAATTGATCATGTCGCATACATCTTTGTGTGGGTTGGGGCATTATGCCGATTCACCTTATAATTAAATATGGAGGCCATATGCGGGAAAATTTAGTCTAATATTGGCCCCATTTAAATTGTGTAGTGAACCGATGCCATGTTTTCGCCTTGTTAATACAACATTTAAATTGCGGGGTATCGAAACATCTTGAACCTATTAAATAATCGTTGGGACCCCAGTTCCGCTTAATATGACCTAATTGCATCGCACCTTTGACATGTCATACATCATACATACCTCATGCCCGATCTTCTGCCATAGTATTAAATATTGCATCCGGTGTTTTTGCTAGTGCTTTGCTTCTTCACGGATTAGGCCGATGAGTTGATGTGAGTGTTGACCCGATCTTCGGATGAACCTTCGGCAATGTTTCCAGGCGAGCATTCTCCCCCTTTCTACCTATTTTACATTTCTAGTCTTTATTTCCTCCTATTGATCTATTGATATTTGTGTTGCGATGCTCTAGTTTTCGTACCCGTGGTATCCCTTGCAGCCTTATATTGCCTTGGACACATCCTGTTACCTGTTGTTTGGTAGATAGTTGGACTAGCGTGTCGTAGTCGCTTGCTCAAGTGCTGTTGCGTGTTGTCAAGTACCACAGTTGTTGGAGAAATGCCTTATGCTTTATGTTGGAGATGATCATGGCTTTAATTACCGTTTAATAATTAAAATTGAAGTAGGTAAATAATGCAGAGGCACAGGTGGGCAATAGATGTTTTTTTGGTTTTTAACCGTCCACTTTTGTCCCGTAGGACCCCGAGTACTTGATACCTATTCCTTAAATATTCGCACTATCCACATGTGGGACCATGAATCCCCTTAGCATGAGCTTGAGTCATATCTTATTTCTTGGGGCCACAAAGTAGTTTGAGGCTTTATTACTATCATGTACTTATGCCATGCTTTACTACTTTATTTATGATTGCGCGTGGAGCGCCTGTACTGTTTTGGAACCCCGTGCCACGTTTTCGCGGTATCGACAAGCCCAGTCACACTTTCGGGTTCCCGATCGTTTTGGCCGTCGTCACAAACCCTCGGGTCCGCCTTGAGCCGGCCAACTTCATAGCGGGTAGCTTGGTGGGGTGGCCCCCTGAAATATTATATGAATCTTGTGATTTCTTTGTCGTGATGCCTCGTTGGGTTTTATTTGGTTTTTCCGAGGTTGATCGTGCGTGTGTTGCTATTTGTGCCCCCCTGCAGGGTAAAACTTTTTGAAAGCCGTGTCCGTGGTTATGGACGACTTGGAGCACAGTATCTCGATCATAGACAACTATAACTAAAGTAGTGCTATAAATTTGACTTTATAATGACTAGTAATCAGCTTTACTATAATGGAATGACTAAATAAAAGTGCCAACAATTGCTGGTTTGAGTTGTTACCTGTTACCATTGTATCTAACTAGTAAGTATTGCAACTACAACGGAATGGCTAAATAAAAGTACCAACAACTGCTGGGTTTTGGGATGCCTCACCTATATGTATCTGACTAGTAAGTACTACAACTACAATGGAATGGTCAACTAAAAGTGCCCACTGCTTATTATATCAGGATTACTATCGATACCTGACTAGTAATTGTTGCAACGATAACTAAATAAATAAAACTGCCAACTGTGTGAGTTCCGCGGTTGACTTCCTCGTTTGGTCTCGAGGGGGAAATACCAGGATGGGTATGTTTGGTGATAGTTTCAGGTTGGATCTGAATAGGTATTTCTTATCCCTATCTGATAGCCGCCAGCTGTATTGAGTCTCTATAGGTTTTTTAGTGCATGATGCGCTGCCGCTTCAGTCCACCATACCTATGTAGGCGAGGACCGCCGAATTATAGTCTCGCCGTGTACTAGCCTCAGTACTGACCGCTCTCTTTTTCCTTTGCCCTTTGTCGGCACCCTTTTTGTTTAAGCAGGTTTTGAGATCGATGTCGTTAGCAGGGTTACCCTTCCGGCTTGGCCTGGGCAGGGTTATGGACGCCATAGGTTATTCTTCAGGGCTCTTAGCTCAATTTGCATCTTGTCCGTACTTTCGAATGACATGTCGTTTGAAGGTGATTTGGATCTTTGTATTGTATATCTGTATTCTTGACTCTTTGAGTCGCTGTTGTATATATCTGTTCTGTGGGTTCCATCACGGACTATTGTGTAATGATATTACTTCGTTTTCCACCCGCACGAAAGTGCCTGGTGGGCACCTTTGAATCGTTTCTATGCGGGTTTGGCGGAAATCGCTGAAACTTGCATAGGGACGATTCTGAGGGTGTTACATGTATGATCGCCATCATACTTTTATGTGTAAGTCCAAGGTCAATGGAACTTACACGTTATGTGTGTTGTAAGAGTATAGACTTATACTTCTACTTACAATATCACCATATCATGACACTAGCCCATAATAATATAAACTAGGCGCCTCTAATTTATCCATTGCAAGTTTTACGTAGCTTAGGAATTTCAAAGATAGAACCGTTCTTACCTACGAACATGAACCATAACGAGGATAACCAAATTGTTGACAACTCGTTGCAAATTATATATTGATTATAGTAGGAGAGACAGACACCCGCCAGCCACTTATGCAAAACTAGTTGCGTGTCAAGCGTGGAATAGGTCTCATGTACGAGGACATATAAAGTTTGTCCGGGCCACTTCATCCCACTGTGCCACCAATATCCAAAGTACAACTAAAAAGCAATAAAATAATCATCATCGCCCACATATAAATATGTGTACTACCCATGCAAAAGCATATACGCATAGATCCAGCTCTGATACACTCTTGGGTTAGCAACATAGAAATAAAAAATTTCCTACGATGGGAACAACTAAGTACCAAGATCTATCTACTAGATACAAGCAACGAGTGAATATACATCCATAGAATATATATACCCTCGAATACCAAATAGCATTAACGAGGTTGTACTCGTGGATGATGTAGTCGAACGCTTGCTGATCTCAAGATCGTGATGAAGTCCATCTGGTCCAGCCGGTCCAGCACAATCAAGTTCAGCACCGCAAAGCAATGGTGCATCCGTGATCGCACACACGTCCAGGTACCCTAACAACCTCCGCGCCCTCTCTCCAGCGAAGCAGCGGAAACAACAAATCCTTTCAGAAAAAGACATCGGAAACATGTATCTCGCTGATCCGAGACCATGGGGAAATTCTAAAGGAAGGAGAGAGATCCTTCGCGAGGAGGTGTGCTTTGAGAGGAGGAGAGGGGGGCCATTTATAGGGAGAGGGGGACACCCCAAGGTGCATGGCGTCCAGCCACTTCCACATTCATGTGGGTGGATCTCCCACTCAAAATGAAAAGCCTCCACTCCCATAAAAGAGCCTCCACTCAAAAATCCACTCATATGCATTAAATTTCCACCAAATTTAATGCAAGATCTTATTTAAATAAAACTATTTTATTTATTTATTCAGAATTTTGTTAATTATTTTAATTAACAAACATTCACATAAAACCCCTTATAGAATTTTAATTTCACATGTAGAACCAATTTCAGCAATTTCAATCGAAACAGTTTTGGTGCCTAGTGAAATAAATTCCCGTGCTTTCCTTTTTATTTCCCTGGCATATTATGCTCCAAATGGTGTCGGTATCCCTTAAGTGTGTCACCCTATGGTTCACGAATAATGTAGACATGATCGATACCCCTTTCCGATCAATAATCAGCAGCAGGACCTGGAGATCCGTACTAACTCCCACATATTCAACGATGACTTTTATGATCGTGTGAACCTTATACGCATGTAACTCAATCCCTTTGTCTCGCAATATATTACATGTCCGATATTCGATCATCGGTATCTCCATACCTAGTTTGATCTTGTTACCGACATGTACTCTTTTCTTGTTCCCGTGATATAACATTCTAGTGATCAAATCACTTGCTTGCAAGCTAACTAATGTGATATCACCGAGAGGGCCCAGAGTATATCTCTCCGTCATCAGGATAGAAAAATTCCACTCTTAATCCATGAGCCTCAACATAACACCTTCGTAGCACTGAACCCATCTTTATAGTCACCCTGTTACGTTGTGACGTTTGATGTTATCAAGATACTCTTCCGTTGTTAGTGATTGACATGATCTCATGGTCTAAGGACTAAGATTACTTCGTATGATATTATAGCAATATAAATATAATGACCTTGATCAGAATGCCATACTTTGGTTGAATGTTCATCACATCATTCCAACAATGTTGTGACCTCGTTATTAACAACATCGAATGTCTATGATCAGGAAACCTTTGATCATCGTGTTAATCAACGAGCTAGTTTATAAGAGTGGCATAACTAGGAACTTCCTTTTTGTTTATTAAACACACATGTATTAAAATTTCCGTATTAATACAATTATAGCATGCAAAATAAACATTTATCATAAATAAGGAATACGATAATAACCACTTTATTATTGCCTCTCGGGCATATTCCCTTCAGAGAGAGAGAGAGAGACTGTTCCACGGCCAATGCAGCTCTTGACATTATGTTGTTGTTGAGGCCGGGTATAACTGATATCTTCTTGGTATTGATATATTCCTTTTACAAAAAAATGTATACTTTAAGTGTACAAAGTTCCAATCCTATATATCTCGTATGCTACACTACAAAAAAGGGTAAACTTTCGGATCTAGATTTATGAATAGTACATCTTAAATCTTGTTCGATTTTTTCTTTTTAAGTAGCCCAGAATATGCCGTATTACGGATTCAAAAGTTACATAGTTGAAGTATATATTTATCATTATCTATATATCCATATTTTTCCCATTTTCTTGAAACTTTGGAATATCATTTTTTTAATTTTAAAATAAAGGGCTCCACTGAGCTCAAGCTCCAAAAGAATTTTTCGAGCAAAAGGGTGATATCCTAAATTAGATTACAAACAGAATATTTTTGCTTGAATTTTTATGAAGGTCACGAGACATACACAACTTGACCGGATACCAATAAGCCATAAAATTTTTTAAACTCGGGAAAAAGCTTTGCCTAAATATATGGTTGCAAAAAACTCTAAGGATCACTTTTGTATTTCTCGACTTAAGATTTTATATGCAAAGTTATCAGGATAATCATTTTATCTCGGTCTATCTTTTAGTTTTTAAGTGTGTTGCTTCTTGTAACTTGATTTTTCATTAACAAAATGCATGGTTTCTCAAGAAAAATATATTAGTTAAAAAAGGAGTTCAACAAGGAAAACTAAAGCGTTTATAACATGTCAACTCTCCCTGTATTATTTTGCCCAAAAGCTGAGCACCTAAGCACAGCCTGGCCATTTTGACGCCAAACCACCATAAATGACGCCCACATCAGCGGGCTTATAGCTCCCGTGGGACACTTCCACTTAACCTCACGAGATCATCAACAAATTTGAATCAGCTGAGCAGAGCAGGACCCACAGCATGTCCACGTCACGGCGAGACCCACCTGATGTCCACCTCATATCGTGGGACCCATGTTGTGGTAGTAGAGAGTCATTGGCCCGATCCGTCCCTGCACCCGAGCCCTCCTGCCACCGTTCCAGCATCTCATCCCCTTTCGTTTTCTTCTCCAGCGAGCAAGCGCGACAACGCTGGCGAGGGATGTCGAGCTGCGCTTCAGCCTTACTATGCTCATGGCCTCGATATTGTGCGGTGCCGATGACGAGGTGCCCCGATTACCCCCGTACCTCGCCCCTGAAGCGGCTTGTCACATCCACCAATAAGAACGACAACATTGGCCGGGAATTTGTGAAGTGTGAGAGCAAGCTCGAGTCGGGGAAGGTGAAGGTGAGATCTAAGTGTTCCGAGCGCCAATTTCTCGCTTTTCTTTCGAAATTTCATGCATTTCATCGAATTTGGGATTCAGGGTTCATCTCTGCGATTTCAGGAACTGCCAAAATGTGGGCATTTTGAGTGGCTTGATGAGTACATTGAGCGATTTGGGGTGGAGGTAGCATCCCGGGAGCTCGAAAACCCGTCCGTGGTGGAGCAATTGGGATCTGGCAACCCCATTTCCGCTGGTACTACGATGGATGTGGAAATGAAGACCGAGCTAAAGAAGATGAACAAGCAGCTAAGGCAAATCATTGAATTGAAGAAGCAGGACAATCTGATGGCCGGTTTTTTATTTTTGTGTTATTTCTCTCGGATTTGTTTATCTCCTGATCATTAGTCATTAGACAATGCAATCAGTGTTCGAGTGATGCTTTGTTATCGTAGAACTTGCGGGGATGAATGTAATGGTCTATGTCTTTGGCTTGAATAAAATGCAACACAAATTCGGGCAATTTTTGAGCTGCTCTGTTTTGTTCCTTTAGTTTCACAAGTGTGCAGGGGAGGGGGAGGGGTTGAAAAGTAAAAAAACAATCGACGAGGAGTGATTGAAAAAGGCCAAGCCCAAATAAAACTTAGTTAGGCCAAAATAGTCGTATCCAGGCCCAATAGTAACTACTTGTAGATTGGGCAAAAAAAATAGTACTCACATTACAATCTAAGTAGGGACGTGTGGATCTGCATATACTCGTGCTCAGGTCGCAATCTTTTATTTGTTGCGAAAGTAAATATATAAATAAGGCCAAGGGCATCCATTTAACTTACAAGCCGAGCACTTTAACTTGGGCGCCCCTTTAACTTATGTACATGTGTTGTTTGAAAATGAATCATGTGTTGCATGTGTTGTTTGAAAATAATCAACCATCATAACGTTAACGTATTCTTCCCTTTGAGCTTTTCTAATTTCACTCATTTTATAAATATTGCACGAGTATTATATGAGAACTTTTTTGTGTCTTTTGTTTTATGCACTTGTTGTTTTGGGTGTTTTGACAAATGAAAATACAATAAAAACAAGTCTCACATAGATAATATATTATATAATATATGGGATACAATATAGAGAGGGGCAAAATATAGAGAGGGGCCCCACATTATATAGAGGGACCCACATTACATAAAACCTAAGGGCGCCTAAACCCTAACCCTAGATACTACGTGGGTTTAGGGATGCCGGCCAACCTCGCCGTCGGGAGGTTGCCCTACTCCATCGACGGTGAGGACGGTGCCGCTCGGGAAAATGCCGCTGCTTCCGCCTTCCAGTCCGCCATCCTCTCCCGTCTCTCCCGCTGTCTCTGCTTCTCCTCGAAGGCCTAGCGAGCTGCCTCCCTTTGCTCATCCTCCTCCCGTTGCCGCCTTTTATTTCGGGCGCGCGCGGCCTCCTTCTCCGCCGCCTTCTCGGCAGTAGACAGCTCCTTCGCTTCCGCCTCCTCCTCCGCCTTGAGAGGCTCGTCGGAGGGGCCGGAGTCGAGGAGGTTGCCACCGCGACGGGGGCGGGGGTTATGGACGAAGTGACCTTGGGCCCAGGGGTCGGCAGAGGCTTTGTGTCGCCCTCCTTGTTGCGACGCCTCGGGCGCGTGGGCGCCTCCCAGATCTGCCTGTGGTCCGGGTGGTTGTCCTCGTCGCAGACCTCAGATTCCGAAGGCCAGCGGAGGGGGAGGTCGCCATGGTCGCTCGCCGGAGAGGTTTTTTTGGGGGCTGGGAGGAGGCAAAGGAGGCAAAAGGACTCGAGGTTGAAGATGAGGAGGCAAAGACGTTGCCACTATTTATTGAGGGCCGGAACCATGAATCAGCGGGGCTCAGCGTGAAGTGCGGCATGGGAATCCTGCGTTGCGCAGCCACGTGCGCTGCGTTGCGTGTAGGCAGCGGGCGTAGCCGCGTGCGCGATCAATGTGGTCAGTGCAAAAAAAATCTAGGATGCGACGTGACCCTGCCCTGCACCGTTGTCCCCCTGCATGCATGCATGCATTAATGGGAAAGAGAGAAAAAACTCCAAAGTGAGGTAGGCGCCCAAGTCACGATGAGTCCAAAGTCCCATGCACCGGGCACCGCGTCGGAGCCCGCAGAGCATTCACAGTCTAACAGTCCCAAGTCCCACACACCGTGTACGTCTAGGTTTTGTCTAAGTCAAACTTTACAAATTTGACCAACCTTATAGATAAATATATAAACATATATTACACAAATTTGTCATATTATGAAACTAAGTTTAAAAACAAATTAAGAGTTGTCACCTAATACAACTTTATTCATACTGCCTGCAGATTAGCACAAGGGAAGAAGAAACATTTAGTCTTTATTAGTCTCATGTAGTTACAAGTTCACACTATTTTTACACTGCATGCATCATGCACGAAAAAACAACGAGAGAGGAAACTGGACCATTTAAGTAATTGCAGGGTAGTAAATTAGGGCAATAAATGCATAAGTTAGACTACTCGAAATATTATTACTCCACCAAAAATATTCAACAAAATACTAGCATTTATAATATCAATTTTATAAAATATAAAAGTATGTGTTATGGTGAATCTAATTATATTTATTACATATTTTAGATTTTGATATTTTTCTTATATACGTAGCCAAAGTTTATAAATATTGACTTTTACTAAACCCAAAACGCAGAGTAATTTGGGACAGACAGAGTAGAATGGAGGCAATTAATGCATAAATTAGGGAGTAATTTTTTGGAATTGCATGTTTTCTATGGCGCATGAACCGGAGGGGAGTAAGTTTGACTGAAGAAAAAATTTAGACATACACTTATTTAATTCGACGGAGGGAGTAAATACACTGCAGCTCTGCTGTGTCTATTGGCTGCATGCAAAATAGCTAAACTGCGACGCGAGAGGCAGCTGCATGGCATGCATGCATGGTGCACCCGCCCCGCCCAGCACCCTCGCATGCCACGCTCGGTCCAACGGTCAATGGAGTGTGTCACACTATACCTTATCTGTTCATGGAAAAAACGATGTGAGTCCTTCTAAGAGACGTCATTCAATGTGGTCATTCAATTTCTCCCGTTGCTTGCGATAAGATGAATGCTTGCTATTTCACTTGTTGTGCTTGCAACAATATTGATCATATGTGTTCTAATGAGATGGCCCCCATAGCTTTCTCAATTTTTGGAGATTTTGATGATGGCCATGATAAGCATATTACCCACTTGCATACTCACCATGCATCTATTTCATACTTAATTGAAATTAATGGTGATGTGTACAAAAAGAGATACGTCATGATGGATGATGTGTATCTCTACCATGCACACACACGTTCTTCCTTTTACATATGATGTGTGTAGGTACCCGCAGGAGAATGTCAACCTCGGTTGAGCACGAGTTGACAAAAAGAGCTCTAGAGAGCATCCCACAAGTGAGTTCAAGATCGAACCCAGCTCTGATACCTTTTGCATGCTTTGCATCTTTCATGTTGGCAAATTGCTCTTTCATATGGTTTGATTGCAAGCATGTTAATGGTATTATCTCCCCTTGTGACATTCATGTTTCTTCGCATCTAGATAATGATGTTTTGTGTGTTGCACCAAAAATGTTGAACAATTTACCTTCTCGATGTTTTGTGTGCAACCACAATTCCTTTAAGAACATGTATTGTCATGAGAGCTTCCAAGAATCTCGTCTTGTTGTTGCAACAAACATAAGGACCACTTGCTCTTTCATTTGGTTTGTTTGCAAATATATTGTTTTTGCTTCCGCTTGGGATACTCATATTCCCATGATATTTGCTATCGATGATTTGTGTGTGACATCCAACATGTCGAACAATTTCTCTTTCCAATGGTTGGTTGGCACACATAATGATGTTGCTTTGGACATTCTTCCTTGCGTGTTTTTGCCGAATTCTCCTATTCTCGCATCAAGGACGTTGATCAAAATTGGAGTTTTTGAGTTTCCACATTTGGATGATGTTCAAACGATTTGCATGCACATTGACCATGCATATGCATTCCGTTTGCTATACTTGAGTTGTGCTAATCGTGTTGTGAACAAGAATGGACATGCCACAAATGACATGCTCCTCTATCACACACAAACATATGTTGCTTGGTCTTTGTTGTATGAAGGTACAAATGCATACACGTCAACCTCTATGGACTATATGTTGACAAGAAGAACCGAAGAGAGTTACCTATGGCTACCCTTCATCGAGCTATCTCTACAAGCTCAGGTGACTTACTTCTACTTGAGGACTCATGCTATAATCTTCATGAATTGGCTACACTTTGAGTGTTGCTTTGCTTTTGTTGTGAGCTTTGTAGGCTTCAAGGAAGGTGAAGGAACAATGAAGTGTTGTCAAGTCAATCTTCCCGAGGACGACTATAAGGTGAACCCCAGGATCAAGAAGGTCTCTCGACCGCTTCTACTTTGTGATGAGCATGTAGAGTCGAGGACGACTCTTTTTGAAGGAGGGGGGGAGATGATGCAGCCCGACCTACGGTCGTTACTACATCAAGGTCTCCAACTTACGCCAAGTCGCCATGGACTCCAAAGGTGAATCCGTTCCTCTATGAAAGCTCACTTCCTACCCTATTGAATGGTATGCTTCATACTCCGTCACATATTCATGATAGGTTCACACCGACCAAGACGGAGGCAAGGGAGGCTCGAGCATCAAGCCCGACAACACGGAAGCTTGGAAGAGGAGGAGGAAGAAGACAAATCGAGGCTGCCAGGTTCAAGCGGTACTACCGGGCAGAACCGTACTACCGGTCAGCCTTTCACTGCTACCGCCAGATCTTGAAGCATGCGCCATCGCCCTGGATGCCCCAGATCGGCTTGCGGTACTACCGCCCTAAGCGGTACTACCGGTCCCAAGTCCGTACTACGGTCATGTATGTGCTGGCGCACTTTGTTGCCCAGCCCATGTATCCCCTTTACTTACCTATTCGCCTAGTTTATCCCCAAACTACCCTTGTTTAGTGGCTGGCCTATAAATAGAGCCCCACCCTCATGTATCCCTTAGGCATAGATGATAGACTAAAGACAACCCCCATTGTGGAATCTCTAGTTTTGCCTCATCCCCTTTACCAAGGGGACCGACTATCGTCACCAACCTCGATTGGACTTTGCATCACGCATCCATCGTTGAACAAGGCCTTGGGTTCTCGGTTTCTCGCCCCCAAGTCGTCAAGACCCTCCTCAAGGTGTTCTTCCCTCTCCGATGTGGATTTGAGGGAGCACGTTGACCGATCTTTCCTTGGGAGGATTCTATCGGACCGGTGGCCGCCGTTCGGGAGCAATCGGCCTTGTATCGTGTGAGTTTTGCGTGTGTTCATCGTGTTCTTCGTGAGGTGTGTGTTCGCTTCCGCGACTTCTCCCCACTTGCATTCCTTTGTGAACCCCACTATCTTTGCGAGCAACAAACACCTATTGAGACTAGTTCCTCTTATGATTGCTTGGGCTATGCACATTTGATACCTTGTAGATTCCGAGCAAACATTGTGAGCGCTATCTCATATAGTTATCTTGTATAGTTGTTGGCACAAGGAAGAGGCAAGTGAAAAAGAAATAAAAAGAAAAAGAGTGATACAAAAAGAAAAAAATAGAAAAAAAAGGAAAATAGAAAAAGAAACAAATATACATGTGCCTCATAGAATAGGAAGCGCAAGCTCGATGAACATCATATAGGTGGTACTTATTGTGCATATCTTGTAGCCCACCAATTTTGTGCAATCGAACTAGCGTCTCTCCTTGTACTTGTGTGACACGAGCTTATAGTCTTCGCTAGGTAATCATTTGGTTCTTAGCTCACTTTCTCCGTCGCACAAGTCCCATTTATCCCACCGTGTGTGTTTCCTTGTACATATTTCCTATCTTGTGGATTAACTTGTTTGCTTTGTGATCATTGTGGTTCTTTACTTGCCATTACAACATCTTGATTTCGGATTGGTTCTTGACATGCCACTTTCCATACCTATCCACCATAGGCCTTGTGTGTGTGTGCTTTTTGGTTTGGAGTTGGTTTTGGTGTTCCGCGTGGACTTCACTTTGCTTGGTTTATTGCTCTCAAGTGTGGCCACTTGTACGATACGATCTTCCAAGGTAAAGTAAGGTTTGACGTTGTATCCCTAACTCCCACTACCACTTCCATATACACCACTTGGTCTTGTGCATCATGTCTAGGGACTCCGGAACCGAGGATGATATCTATGAAGAATCCATGATGAGCCACCATGACTACGACTCCACAAGTATAGAGGACATGACGGAGCACAACACCGACAATGGCTCCGCATGCTTTGAGGAACCGGAGCACTACACCTACGACGACTCCACATGCATGGAAGACATGGAGCTCTACGTCGACAATGGATCCTCATGCATGGAGCCTATGGAGCACTACACCGACAATGGCTCCATATGCTTGGGTGATATGGAGTACTACACCAACAACTACTCCCCAAGCATGGACGACTTCGAGTGCGACATCGATGACGCCTCGCCAAGCATGGAGGACACGGAGAACTTCATTGACTTTGATGGATCCTCCATGAGCCATGAAGAATTCCTCCACCGTGTGGAGATGGAAGCCTACTACGCCAAGCAAGAGGAGGCGCATCATCAAGATTCCATGACCTTCAAGGCCAAGCGTGCCACACCAAAGGGCACCACCTACTTCGATGATTCACCTCCAAGGCGACATGTGCCACCACCTAGATGGCGTCAAGCGCCACCATCTCCAAGGCACCAAGCTCCATCACCTCCAAGGCGTCAAGCTCTACCATATCCAAGGTGCCAAGCTTCATCACCGCCAAGGAGCCAAGCTCCAACTCCTATCGAGACAAGAGTGGCGTCCAAACATCATATGCATCAAGAGGCGCCAAGAAACAAGACTCTTCATCGACAAACATCCTCTCATGAGCATCGCCACCATAAATAGGATACAAGGCATCGTCAAAGGCATCTTCGCCATAAAGACGAAGAATTCAAGATGAGCACCAACCATAATGCTCAAGCAAGCTCAAGAAGGCACCACAAGCACAAGAAGAGTGCCAAGGCAAATGATCATCGTCGCGAGTGTCATGTGGACGACGAAGTGCGCCACCTACATCAACCATCGGCAAGGCACACCAATGACCTCCGTCGACACCATCATAGGGCGCCTTCAACTACTCGTGCCACCACCATAATGGCACAAAGAGCAAGCCTTCCTCCACGCCATCAAGCTTCAAAGCCGACGCTTGACTTCTACGACCTCGCGAACGAGGAAAATGTAGACGCCTACTTCGCCAAGTTGGATAGCATGAGCCTACCTCCACCACTACTACGAGATGGCCACAAGACGGTCGAGCATGGGATTTTCGCTTCGACCATGGAGGAGAGAAATGATGCCCATCTTATGGCATCCAACCTTGGAGGCGACAAGGTCAAGAATGGTGAGCATGGGATTTTCCCTTCACCAAAGGAGGCGCATGGAGTTGAGGAAACCGAGCCTACCCCCATATGCTTGAGTGATGATGTGGTACCAATACCATGTGAGTATGAGAGCCACTTAGCCCACTTGAGTGAGAACAAGAGTGAGACGAGTGACTCCACCTTATGTGAGATTGAGTGCTTCCACTTGGAGGGCATGAGTGATACTCCTAGTGAGTTGAGAGTGGTAGTTGATAGGTCAAGTGAGACCATTTCGATTTCTAACAACTTACCCTCTATCTCTAGTGTGTTCTCTTGTGTTGTGCTAGGTTCCATGGAGGACGACGCCCCAAGCCATGAAGCAATGATGCCTCAATTGGAGAAGATGTACATGGTGCACGAAGATGATGCTACGCCATGGCTACATGAAGAAGACGAAGTCGTCCACAAGGAGACCACTACTTCCACAACACCCACTTCATATGAGAGGTATGACCAAGGTAACAATAAGGGTGTTGATGATGCCATGATCCCACTAGTGGACATGATGAATTGTGAGGATATGCATGCTATGGATGATACTTGTGACATTACATATGCTTCATCCACTTTCCCATGTGATGATTTGCCTTTGCATAATATTGATCATGTGGAATTGTTTGATTGCAATATCATTACCATAAACATGCCATGCTATGCATCTTGTGTGTATCCTCCAATTGCTTTGGACTTGCCTTGTCATGCTAGTCATTCAATTTCTCCCGTTGCTTGCGATAAGATGAATGCTTGCTATTTCACTTGTTGTGCTTGCAACAATATTGATCATATGTGTTCTAATGAGATGGCCCCCATAGCTTTCTCTATTTTTGGAGATTTTGATGATGGCCATGATAAGCATATTCCCCACTTGCATACTCACCATGCATCTATTTCATACTTGATTGAAATTAATGCTGATGTGCACAAAAAGAGATACGTCATGATGGATGATGTGTATCTCTACCATGCACACACGTTCTTCCTTTTACATATGATGTGTGTAGGTACCCGCAGGAGAATGTCAACCTCAGTTGAGCACGAGTTGACAAAAAGAGCTATAGAGAGCATCCCACAAGTGAGTTCAAGATCGAACCCAGCTCTGATACCTTTTGCATGCTTTGCATCTTTCATGTTGGAAAATTGCTCTTTCATATGGGTTGATTGCAAGCATGTTAATGGTATTATATCCCCTTGTGACATTCATGTTTCTTCGCATCTAGATAATGATGTTTTGTGTGTTGCACCAAAAATGTTGAACAATTTACCTTCTCGATGTTTTGTGTGCAACCACAATTCCTTTAAGAACATGTATTGTCATGAGAGCTTCCAAGAATCTTGTCTTGTTGTTGCAACAAACATAAGGACCACTTGCTCTTTCATTTGGTTTGTTTGCAAATATATTGTTTTTGCTTCCGCTTGGGATACTCATATTCCCATGATATTTGCTATCGATGATTTGTGTGTGACATCCAACATGTCGAACAATTTCTCTTTCCAATGGTTGGTTGGCACACATAATGATGTTGCTTTGGACATTCTTCCTTGCGTGTTTTTGCCGAATTCTCCTATTCTCGCATCAAGGACGTTGATCAAAATTGGAGTTTTTGAGTTTCCACATTTGGATGATGTTCAAACGATTTCCATGCACATTGACCATGCATATGCATTCCGTTTGCTATACTTGAGTTGTGCTAATCGTGTTGTGAACAAGAATGGACATGCCACAAATGACATGCTCCTCTATCACACACAAACATATGTTGCTTGGTCTTTGTTGTATGAAGGTACAAATGCATACACGTCAACCTCTATGGACTATATGTTGACAAGAAGAACCGAAGAGAGTTACCTATGGCTACCCTTCATCGAGCTATCTCTACAAGCTTAGGTGACTTACTTCTACTTGAGGACTCATGCTATAATCTTCATGAATTGGCTACGCTTTGAGTGTTGCTTTGCTTTTGTTGTGAGCTTTGTAGGCTTCAAGGAAGGTGAAGGAACAATGAAGTGTTGTCAAGTCAATCTTCCCGAGGACGACTATAAGGTGAACCCCAGGATCAAGAAGGTCTCTCGACCGCTTCTACTTTGTGATGAGCATGTAGAGTCCAGAACGACTCTTTTTGAAGGGGGGGGAGATGATGCAGCCCGACCTACGGTCGTTACTACATCAAGGTCTCCAACTTACGCCAAGTCGCCATGGACTCCAAAGGTGAATCCGTTCCTCTATGAAAGCTCACTTCCTACCCTATTGAATGGTATGCTACTTCATACTCCGTCACATATTCATGATAGGTTCACACCGATGCGGAGGCAAGGAGGAAGCCGAGCATCAAGCCCGACAAGACTAAGCTTGGAAGAGGAGGAGGAAGAAGGCAGATCGCAGCTGCCGGTTCAAGCGGTACTACCGTCGACGAACCGGTACTACCGGTCATTACCGCCCCCCTACCGCCCGATCTTGAAGCCTGCGCCATCGCCCTTTGGATGCCCTTGATCGCGGTACTGGCTAAGCAAGCGGTACTACCGGTCCCAAGTCCGGTACTACCGGTCATGTATGTGCCTGCGCGCACCTGTTGGGCCACAGCCCATGTATCCCCCTTTACTTACCTATTTGCCTAGTTTATCCCCAAACTACCCTTGTTTAGTGGCTGGCCTATAAATAGAGCCCCCACCCCTCATGTATCCCTTAGGCATAGATGATAGACTAAAGACAACCCCCATTGTGGAATCTCTAGTTTTGCCTCATCCCCTTTACCAAGGGGACCGACTATCGTGACCAACCTCGATTGTACTTTGCATACGCATCCATCGTTGAACAAGGCCTTGGGTTCTCGGTTTCTCGCCCCCAAGTCGTCAAGACCCTCCTCAAGGTGTTCTTCCCTCTCCGATGTGGATTTGAGGGAGCACGTTGACCGATCTTTCCTTGGGAGGATTCTATCGGACCGGTGGCCGCCGTTCGGGAGCAATCGGCCTTGTATCGTGTGAGTTTTGCGTGTGTTCATCGTGTTCTTCGTGAGGTGTGTTTTCGCTTCCGCTACCTTCTCCCTTTCCCCTCGCTTTCCCATCGATTTGACCACGAGATCCGTGAAGATCGGGCACCCAAGAGGTTAACCCCTCCATCATCTCCCACGGATCGCCCAGAGTCACCCGCGGAATCCTTCTAAAAGATGCCATCGGACGGCCACAGTGTCGCGTTAGGGTTAGATCTACGTTCCTCATTCGGCCTTAGGGTTAGCTGGGTTTAGGATGCAGTCAACGGGGTTTTCACAAGTTTGACCAGACATTCAAACGTGCATAACTAATTCAAAAAAAAAATAGAAATACAAAACCTTCGCATGGTGTCGTGTTATGTGACATAGTTGTGAGCAAAAATATCAAACTTGGTATATTGATCATATTTCAAAAAACCATTCACAAAATGACCTATCTCCTCCGAGGTTTTCTCGCTTTCGGGTCAAATGACCAATGATATGGCTAGAATCAAGGCATAGTTTGTGATAATGTGCCCATATTGGTCATTCATGTGTATAATGGTATGACTAACAATGTTGTAGTACAAAGTTTTCCTTTTCGACGCACAGAAAATCTATTTTCTATTTTTTGAGTGCCGAAAGAGGGGGGATTTGTGAAGCAACCACCAAATTGAAGTTTCAAAATGGTAACATCCTATTTTTCAAAAATACTAGACCACCTAGCATATATAATGTCCCAACTTGAGTATCCCAAACCTTTTATTCCAACCCTAGTGAAAAAGACAAATCCTGCCGAATCGGCTGGAAGTGGGTAAGATATGAACTACAGGTACATAATTTCATGCTGATGATTTTTTGTAAAAATAATTTTTAGGTTCACAACATGCTATTTCATCAGAGATCCAATGCTAGTTTAGTGAGCCTCAGCCCCAAGCTAAAAATATTTATGAAAACCCTTCAAAACGTTTGACGAGACATTCAAATGTGCATAACTAATTCAAAAAAATCAAAAACTACAAAAACTTCGCATGGTGTCATTTTATGTGACATAGTTGTGAGGAAAAATACCAAACTTGGTATATTGATCATATTTCAAAAAAAACTTCACAAAATGACCTATCTCCTCCAAGGTTTTCTGGCTTTCGGGTCAAATGACCAATGATATGGTTAGAATCAAGGCATAGTTTGTGATAATGTGCCCATATTGGGCATGCATGTGTATAATGGGATGACTAATAATGTTGTAGTACAAAGTTTTCCTTTTCGACGCACAAAAAATCCATTTTCTATTTTCTGAGTGCCGAAAGAGGGGGGATTTGTGAAGCAACCACCAAATTGAAGTTTCAAAATGGTAACATCCTATTTTTCAAAAATACTAGACCACCTAGAATGTACAATGTCCCAACTTGAGTATCTCAAACCTTTTATTCCATTCCTGGTGAAAAAGACAAATCCTGCCGAATCGGTTGGAAATAGGTAAGATATGAACTACATGTACATGATTTCATGCTGATGATTTTTTGTAAAAATCATTTTTAGGTTCACAACATGCTATTTCATTAGAGATCCAATGCTATTTTAGTGAGCCTCAGCCCCTAGCTAAGAATATTTATGAAAATCCTTCAAAAAGTTTGACCAGACATTCAAATGTGCATAACTAATTCAAAAAAATCCAAAACCTTCGCATGGTGTCATGTTATGTGACATAGTGGTGAGGAAAAATATCAAAAACTTGGTTTTAGAAATGGTCGAAAAAAAAACTTGGTTAGAAATGGGGTGGTTTTTGGGTGAGGGTGAGTTGTACTTCACAAACGGGATCAGGGTGAGGATGAGTTGTACTCTACATAGGAGAAAAATGTTGGAAGCTCATACAAACATAGAAAAGTACACATAGCTACATTGGTTGAAATTCAAATTTACCATCATATTTGAATTTCGGCCAAATTATTACAACAAGTGCCAAATTATTACAATAACAAATGTTTACAACAACAACAAGTGCCAAATTCAAAGTCTATTTCTTTTGGCTCTTCTTACCCATCGTTTTCTTCTCCTTCACAAGTTTCACACCACACAACAGATTTATGCTCTTCTTTTTCTTACCATAACCATCTGGACTCCCCACAGCATGTCCAAGAGTCTCCTTCATCTCCTGCACCTCCTCAACACCACAATCTTGCACCAGAGCATCATCAACATGGTCAGTTTGCATCACAGCCTCATAACATGGTCAGTTTGCACCACAGCCTCATCAACATGCTCATTTTGCACCAGAGCCTCAATAACATGCTCATTTTGCACTAGAGCCTCAACAACATGCTCATTTTGCCCCTCATTTTGCACCAGAGCTTCCAAATCAGAAATGGTGTGCCCTAAAGCCTCAACAGCATTAACAGGTTCACTTTGCACCTCAATAGTTTCCACATCATCCTCCAAAACAAGTTCAGATTGCACCTCGGCAACACCAAACATGATCTGGCTAGTTCTCTTCTTTCTTTGGCCATTGATTCTTGCCCTTTTCATTGGCCATCATTCTTCAACAACCAGAGGTGGGCCTTTTTCTCCACGCTTCCTCCTGAAAACAAGCAAGTTAGTTGGGGGAGAAAAATCATCAACAAGAAATACATAGATTTTGGATGAACATACTTTGGCGTTTCAGCAGTGTATCTGCACTTGGTAGAGCCAGCTTGGTGTCCAAGTTCTTCATAGAGTTTGCATCTATTCGTGTTACCTTTTTGGGCCCTTTTTGGCTTGGCATCTTTCTTTCCCTTCTTGCTACTCCCACCTTTCTCAAACCAAGCCTTGAATCTACTCTGCTTGGGCCAGCCAGCCTTTCTTTTCATCAAAGGAGGACACAAGGAGAACTGAATGTCCACTTCAGGCCACTGAGACTGACCTGTATGTGCTGGAATTGGTGTTCCATATGCAGCCTTGAATTTTGCTACAGAATAATACTCATGCAAATATGGGTGCATATTTAGCTTGTGTTTGGAGACCAAGAAAAGTATGGCATGCTCACAAGGCTTCTCAGTGTGTTGCCACTCAAGGCATGTGAATTCATGCAATTGAGTGTCAACAACATACCTCCTGCCAGTCTTTGTATCTCTGACTTCAGCACCCCACAATGAGGATTTCTCAACACGCAAATGTGCAAGATTTCTGCTCCTATTAACCACCTGCTGCACAACATCAGGAAGCTTATCTCCTTGAAGAACATCACCAAGCCTTCTTATTAATTCCCACAACCTCATGATCATGATCCTGATCTGGTCAACCATGTCATGGACAGGCAAGTCTTTTAACTCCTTCACTTTGTTGTTGAAACTTTCTGCCAAATTATTGTTGATATGATCACATTTGATGGCAGTGTTAAAACCTGACCTGTACCATAAAAGAGAATGGTAGGTTTCCAACCATGTACAAAACTTGACCCTATCCTACTCAGAGCATGCCGCCTTAATCTTGTCAAGGTGATATGAATGTGTCTGTCTAGTGTAAGATCTTGCTGCTGGCCACATGCGTCCAAAATCATCTCCTCTGAATTTTTTGATCAAATTCATCCACATATGGCCGAAGCACTCCCTCTACTCAGCATGAGGGAAAACAATCTTCACTACATTTTCTAAACCTTTACATGCATCTGTGTGCACTGCCAATGGACAGACTGCCCCTATGCATCTTTTCAACTGTATCATGAACCATGTCCATGATGCCTCTGTCTCAGACTGAAACATGCCAATAGTTATAGGGAACATCCAATTGTGTCCATCTAAAGCATTGCATGTTGCTAGTTGACCATTCCACTTTCCAGTAAAGAAAGATGCGTCTATATTCAAATTTGTACGTCACCCTGCTTTGAGCCATCGATGCAAGGCTTTAAAGCCATGAAGAATTTAGAGAAGAAGACTTTCCCATCAGTTGTTACCTCAGTATCTATATCCACAACACTGCCAGGTGACCTCTTCTCTACTTCTGCTTTGAAGTTATAAAGCATTCGAAAGGTATTTGCGCAATCACCATATAGCTCCTTCATTGCCCTTTGTTTTGTCTTCCACACTGTAGTATAATTCAGCTTAATGGAATACTGCTTTTCCAAGTCTATTTTCAGTCTCTTTGCAGTGTTGTTTGGTGTTGTGGCTAAAATAGGCTTGATTTTTTCTGCAACCCATAATTGTGATGTCATCTTTATAACTATTTTAAAACTTGTAATGCAAGTATGAGGTTTTGGAATTTGATTCACTCTTATTGTCCTTCCATCAGGTTGGCGTCTACCATATATTCCACTTGCAAGGCCTGGCACTACCATCATAACCTATGCATTTTGCATAGAACTTCTTTTTATCAGTCCACGTAGTCTTGGTAGCAAACTCACGTTTGACTGCATATGTCCTGAAACACATCCTGAATTCGTCCATGCTTGGAAACAATCTCCCAACTTCAATAACGGGGTCCTCTTTATCATAAACTGTTACTAGCTTATCATCATGTGCATCATCTACATGAACTGCAGCATTTTCCAACAACTCTGGATCTATATCTGCCTCTTCATCTCTTAAATGGTTGTCACCATCATTTGAAGCTTCATCCCTCTTCTTCTCCTTGTCTCTGTCATCTATAGGAATGCCAAAAAGCTTTGCCATTTCAATGTCATCTATTGGTGCAATGACGAAATCAGTCCAGTCATGTATCTCAAATGAATTCCAATCAACAGTTACAATCCTTTGTGCAGCCCCTTGTGCATTAGCATCTGCAGCCTCCCCTTTGTGCATTAGCATCAGCCTCTACTGTTAACACTTCCAACTCAGTAAGTATAGCCATTACTTGCCTTTGTGCAGCCCAATCATCCTCGACGATCTGAGCAGCCAGCTTCGAGGCCACATATCCAACCCTCGAATCAGGTTCCAGATCAATGAGCTCTGCTAAAAACAGAACATTTTTGCTTGTCCAACCGTTTCGCTCATCGATTTCATCAACTATATGTTCCCCTGTCTCAACCCTAACATAGTCACATTTGTAATCATCAAATCGTAACAAAGAAACTTCTTGCTCTGGCCCCCAAACCACACTATCCCCAATTTTTTCCACCATTTTCCTCACCGCCTCCTCTCCCATGTTTATTAGCTCTTAGGGATCAACATGTTCTAATTCCAGCTCTCATTTAACAACCGTGTCTCTTTCAATGATCTGTGTGCTGCCATCAACTAAAACAACCCTAAAGGGAAAGAAATTGATGCGAAATTCGAAGGTGTGGCACGCAACATCGTCTCCCCTGTTTTTGACGGGCACTATGAGCTAGCGGAAGCGAACAAAGAGCTCAACCTTAGATAAATTAAGTGCAGAGATGCAGGATATACTGATTAGAAGTCCCCTCTCCATGCTCCATCTCTTTTCCCTCGCCCCATTTAGCACACCCCGGCCTCCACAATCTAGCATCAATGGGCACGCTCAGATCTCGAATTGAGAAGAATGAGAGGAATTAGATTTCAAATGGCACTCACCACCTTCGCCGTCGAACGAAAGTGCTGCCGCCTAAAAGAATTGCCCTGCCGCCGGCGCCGGCGCCGAGAACGATGGGTGAGGTCCGCCGCCGCCGTCGGGGAAGCTACAGTCAGTGTGACGCGCGCGCTCTCGGTCGGAAGCGGTTGGTTTGACTGGCTTGACTGGTTGTACCAATCGATCGGTTTGGCTTAACCCTAATCTTGGAACAAAGTTAAATGTGTCCTTAACGACCGTTTTATGGCCCGTGTGGCCTTGCGCTATTAGCTGCCTCACAAGCGTCGCATGCGAGCTATTCTTTGCAACGATGTCGTGTTTCTTCCAATTCCACGTAAAAACGTCGCATGAGAGCTATAAGCCCCATCAGCGGTTATGTCATTCTGAAGTTACAAATGCTACAGCAACACACGATTGTTCGGAGCAGCAAACGTACGTGCCGGCTATACAAATCTCGTTTTGGAGCCTGCTTGTTGGTGTTAAAACCTTGGTCCCATCGTTTGGATTGTTGCCTAGAGATGTCACCACGGCATCGGCAGTGTCACCGGGAAAGAATCTCGATGCCGCTTGCATTGCTGAACCTTAACAATGTCCGGCACTATGCATGGAACGATGAGGCCGGTAGCTGGAATTTTGCATTACCGAGCCCCGTCAAACGTCAATGCAATTGGCTATTAGCTAGCTCACAATCTTTTATATCGATTTCGGAGGATCCTAACACCAGCTTAGAATGTCTGTAATAACTGCTAGTATATCATTTAATTCGTGATGTTTTGTTCCCTCTGATCACTATCTACCTACGTACTCCTATATAAAGCACCGAAGTTCTACGTGTTCTCAACAAGCATTAGATCACGATGAAGACCCATACCACATACTTCGCGGTCGTCCTCGCGATCCTACTGGGCGCGTCTCTTACCAGTGCCGTGACACTGCGGCAGCAGGATATGCTGAGGACCTTCATTAAATCGAGGGCCCAGACACTCACAAGCGGGCCGCCCGACGAGCCGGACACATGGGCTGACCCGGACAGCAGCTTCAAACACCTGCCCACCAAGTGCCAGAGCCCGGCACCCGGCACCAAGGAGGCCGACAAGATCGTGGCGCTGCCCGGCCAACCCCCACGTGTCAACTTTGACCAGTACTCCGGCTATGTCACGGTGAGTGAGGAGCATGGCCGTGCGCTCTTCTATTACTTCGTCGAGTCCCCCTACGAGGCAGCCTCCAAGCCTCTCGTCCTCTGGCTCAACGGCGGGCCTGGGTGCTCGTCATTGGGCGCCGGCGCCTTTCAAGAGCTCGGCCCATTTCGTGTGAATCCCGATGGAAAGACTCTCCATAGAAACAGACACTCATGGAACAACGGTGGGTGACTGATAGATACTACTAGTAATAGTCTAGTAGATTTCTTTTCAACTTCATGCTTGCTGTGTCGTCTAAGTCATGGTTACTGATGACCCATGGTTGTGTCGTCATACAGTGGCAAATGTGATCTTCCTGGAGTCGCCGGCGGGCGTGGGGTTCTCGTACTCGAACACGTCATCGGAAAACAATGAGAGCGGCGACAGGAGGACGGCGGTGGACGCCTACATCTTCCTGCTCAACTGGCTGGAGAGATTCCCCGAGTACAAGGGCCGCGACTTCTTCATTGCCGGTGAGAGCTACAGCGGCCACTATGTGCCCGAGCTCGCCATCGTCATCACTACCCTCTACAAACTCGGTGCCTCAAGCTTCAACCTCAAGGGGATCTTCGTAAGTTTCCTGATCATGGCCGGCGTTGAGACCTTTGAAGAGACAAGTTCTGTATTGACGTCGCTCACTAATTTGGGGTTCCTTTCGGTAGGTTGGAAACCCGCTCATTGATTGGCGCACGAACGACAAGGGATCGTTGGAGTTCCTATGGAACCACGGTGTGATCTCCGACGAGGTGTGGGACTGCTTAGAGGGCAAGAAGTGCGGCAAAGGGATGACATCATCCGATACCGGCAACATTGATGACTACAACATCTACGCCCCGATCTGCCTCGAGTCACGAAACGGCAGTCTCCACTCCAGTAGCTACGTACGTACTACGAGTTACATATAATGTTCGTTCCTCTTCTAGACATCTGATCACTATAGGAGTTAGCACCAATTGATTATCTGCTTTTATTGAGACAGTTAGCAGGCTATGATCCGTGCATCGGTGCCTATGTAGACGCCTACTTCAACAATCCTGAGGTGCAGAAGGCTATACATGTCCGAACTAAGAAAGAGTGGTCAGAATGCGCGTAAGTAACACACTACTTAGAAACTCGATTACCTACCAATTTTTAGACCGGCTATTCAACCTAACATGGTCTGTTCACAGTGGCATAAGCTGGACTGATTCGCCGTCTTCGATGGTGCCAACCCTCAATTGGCTTGTCGCAACCGGATTAAGAGTCTGGATCTACAGGTAACCATCCGCTGCAGACTCAAAATGAAGATTTTCCTTTTGTTTCCATAGTTGAAATTCCTGTCTCATAACATCAAGGCTGGTTCGTTGACAGTGGTGACATGGATGATGTGTGTCCCATTACTTCGACGAGGTACGATGTCAAGGATCTAGAGTTGGCCATCACAAAGCCGTGGCGTCCATGGTACACCCCCCAGAGCGAGGTAACCATATTCACATGCGGTAACCCATATCATACCAGTTAGTTTTGTGATTGGATTCTATACTGAACTGGATCACGATCCAAACTAGGTTGGAGGCTACGCTCAGCAATACGAGGGTGGGTTCACTTTTTCTTCAGTGCGAGGAGCTGGCCACCTGGTTCCTAGCTTCCAGCCTCAGAGATCACTTGTTCTTTTCTACTCCTTCCTTAAAGGTGTTCTGCCGCCTGCCTTCCCAAAAGAAAGTTCGTGAGTATGTTGCTAAATGCTGGTCATGTTCGGTTCTAAGTTTGCTGCCGGTTGGAGAAACTACTAGTCATTCCGGATACTAATAAATTAAGTGTGATCAAAGGGCTGTCTATGGTGATCCTTGAGAAGTTTTTTTCTGTAATGATTTTCCCACCTATGTACGTTGTCCCAAAGAATGTTTGGACATACCGTCATTTTTCACTCAATAATATAATACAATATGTTTTGTTTAGTGCGCTTGCATAGTTCATGTCAATGTTATATATACGACATGTGTGGCATGCTTACTGACGCTCAATGCAGAAAACAGAAGCTCGGGTGTCATTTATATCTTTTGGAAATATTTACCGAAATCATGTTAACGTGAACATGTACAAATGAAAACTTGAATAATTAATCAAGGTATGAAGAAAGCTATTCTTGACGACCTAAGGTGATTCGAAAATTTGCTTTGTCCTACGTACTACAAAAGATTATATCTCTACTATACAACATGAAATCACTTGATTTCGCTTATTTTTTGTCCACCGAATGTATTGTTGGATTATTAGGCCTAATTTCCACGATTAATTTCAGAATATAAATCATGACAAAACCATCTACTAGCTCATGTAACTCGAACATACTAGATGTACTAAACAACAGGATGATCGGAAACAAACAGCAGCCTAACATGTACTCGCAGAACATGATGAATAACCAAACAGGATCACGTAGCACGTATCGTTCGGTTGTCGTAGTAGAAACTTTGGGGAAAAGTGATCGCAACAGATAGCGACGAAGACGGCGGTAGGCAGCACCGCCTGACTTGGATGGAAGACGACCCGTGATGAAGAACTCGAGTAGTCGCGCAGAGCACTTCCCAAAAACCTTATTCGCCCTCTCCCGTACAGGATCACAAGGGCGAGTGGTTCCGGAGACCTGCTCTCCCGTCCGCCGGTGCACGCCGGCAAGCGGAATGGAGTAGACTACGGTGACGGCGCAAGTAGAGAGGATGGCAAAACCCTAGATTGGTTTTCGGTGGTGTTGTGGCGGTAGCCGCGCAGGACTTTATATAGAGCGGCTCAGGAAACCCTAACAGAGACGAACGTGGGCCGAGTCCACGTTACGCACGTCTCGGCGAGATTCCCGCAACCCGCGGCTCGCGCGCGCGCGACGTGACGAGGCAAGCGTGCGTGCGTGCGTGCGAGCGGCGGCGTCGTCGGAGGAGGAGCGCGCGTGTGTATCTCTCTTATTCCCACTCACTTACAAAGTGGTGCAACACTTCACCTTATAAGGTGGTGCAACTCTCTTCCAACTTTGCATGTGGGACTAAACTTTAGCTCCCACTCCACTCCCATGTGAGCAGCTACAAACATGGGCCCAAACACATATGGGCTGCCACAAATTTGGGCTTTGAGATATAGGGAAAATCTGAAATACTCATGGGCCTAAATGGATTAGCCCCATTATTTCTAACAATCCCCCACCAGATCTCAAATGTCCATTTGAAGATTTGTCAATCCTTGCTACTTGTTTATATACCAGTGTTTCAGCAGAGACTGTTAAGTTAAACTTCCGCCTAGAATCTTGAACTACGTCTATCAACAACTTGAACAATGGACGAACCTTGAATTGCAAGTTTGGTGCCAATAGATTTCGCTCAAAATCATAACTAGTACTTGGCTGTCAGTAGCCTACCCCGCGGGTTGGAGCATATGCGTCATACTCCCTGGTCTCTTCATGAGTTTACTAGAGATCACCCAGATCTCATAGACATGACGTTCTGATGAGCTCATATAGGTGTGTTCTTTCAAGAATGCCTTGTAGGACGGCATCTTTGCTAATTAAAGCCAATAGAAACACATTAAGGCATGTTGCCAAACTGCCTTACAGATTATGAGAGTCATGCATCTTCACATAAAGAGGGTTAAAAAATACTCTCCTCAGTCAAACCACTAGCTTGTTCTTCCCAGGTCCTAATTCACGGGGTCTCCGATCACATAGGTTGGGTTACCACTAAGGTGTGACATCCATGGGTCTCAACCCCATCTCCCTCGATGCACTTTCTATCACATTTCATGATAGTCCCTTTGTAAAGGGATCTGCCAGGTTTTTGTCTGTTTGAATATACGTAACAGTTATTACTCCGGAGTTTCTCAATTTCCTGACAGATTTCAAACGTCTTTTCACGTGTCTTGATGACTTCGCGTTATCCTTAGAATTGTTCACTTTGACAATAACAGTTTGGTTGTCACAATTCAAAAGGATTGCCGGCACAGGTTTCTCAACCACAGGCAAGTCTTGCCATCATTAAAGCCAAACCGGCTCAAGACCTTCTCAACATAATGAGATTGCGTTAAAGTAATCCCATTCTCGTTCTTAATAAGCTTGATGTTCAGAATGACATCAGCCTCTCCCAGATCTTTCATATCAAAACTCTTTGACAGGAAAGACTTGACTTCGTTTATCACTTTCATGTTTGTACCAAAGATCAGAATGTCATCCACATACAAACATAATATAACGCTATCGCCCCCACCATGGCGATAGTAAACACACCTATCAGCCTCATTAATGACAAAGCCAGCAGAAAGTAGAGTTCTGTCAAACTTCTCATGCCATTGCTTAGGTGCTTGTTTCAGGCCATATAAAGATTTCAATAACTTACACACCTTTGTCTCTTCACCTTTTACCACAAACCCATCCGGCTGATCCATATAGATCTCCTCTTCCAACTCTCCATTAAGGAAAGTTGTCTTCACGTCCATTTGATGAACGAGAAGACCATAAGAGGCAGCCAGGGACAGTAGTACTCGAATGGTGGTGGTCTAGCGACAGTGAATAGGTGTCGAAGTAATCTTCGCCTTCTTTCTGTGTGTAGCCCTTAGCTACAAGACGCGCCTTGTACTTCTCAATAGTACCATCAGGCCTTAGCTTCTTCTTGAACACCCACTTACATCCCACAGGTTTACAACCATAGGGTCGTTCTGATAATTCCCAAGTTTAATTAGAAAGAATCGAGTCCATCTCATTTTGGACAGCTTCTTTCCAATCATCTGCATCAGGAGATGCATATGCCTCAGTAATGGATCTGGGAGTATCATCCACAAGGTACACGATGAAATCATTGCCAAAGGATTTTGCAACCCTCTGTATCTTACTCCTCGTGAGAGGTTCATCGTCATCCTTCTCAAGAAATTCCTCATGTGGTTGTTCAGAATTATCAATAGATGCACTAGATTCAGGAAGTATTTCAGAAGAAATCCTACCAATGCTATGCATATCTTTCATAGGAAAAATATTCTCAAAGAATGTTGCATCACGAGATTCCATTATAGTATCAACATGCATATCAGGTACCTCAGATTTAACCACTAGAAATCTATAGCCTATACTCCGTGGAGCATATCCTAGAAAGATACAATCCACTGTCTTAGGTCCGAGCTTGCGTTTCTTGGGGATCGGTATGTTGACCTTCGCCAAACACCCCAAATGCAGATACAAAAGTGATGGTTTCTCCCAACCCACTCCTCATAAGGGTCTTTTCTTTATTCTTGTTAGGAACTCTATTCAGACATGACATGAAGTCAACAAAGCCTCCCCACCATGCCTTTGATAAACCAAAGGTGGCTAACATGGAATTCACCAAGTCGGTCGGCGATGCGGTTTTCCTCTCGCAACCCCGTTTGATTGGGGCGAGTAGGAGGCGTCCTCTCATGAATAATTCCGTTCTGACAGAATTCATCAAATATTTTGGGAAAATACTCACCACCACGATCCGACCTAAGACGCTTGATCTTTCTCTCTAGTTGATTTTCAACTTCGCCTTATAGATTTTAAAGTAGTCTAAAGCCTCATCTTTAGTTTGCAACAAGTAAACATAGCAGAATTTAGTAGCATCATCTATCAACGTCATGAAATATCTCTTTTCACCTTTTGTCAACACACCATTCATCTCACATAGATCAGAATGTATGAGTTCTAGAGGTGCCAAGTTTCTCTCCTCGGCAGCCTTGTGAGGCTTTCGAGGTTGCTTTGATTGCACACAACTATGGCACTTAGAACCTTTGGCAATAGTGAAATTCAGAACTAAACTCATGCTGGACATCCGAGACATCAAACCAAAATTAATGTGACATAAACGAGAATGCCAAACACTGGTATCATCATTAACACCTGTTGGGAATATGCCCTAGAGGCAATCATGTATGATGATATTTCCCATTGTATTCATAAAGTTATTAAGTAGTCCTTGTATAAACATCTGATGTGTATCATTGAATATGTGATTCAGTTGTGGAACTATGCATTCATGTTGTTTGTACTAAACATCCTTGGTCATTGAGGTTGTGCTGGACACACAACTTAGACCAATGTGAAAGTTGGCTTGATGACTCGGTTCCACTTGTCATGGGCATGGAGATGCTATTCCAACTTACACAGACTAGGCTAAAGAGTTTAGCGAGTCGGATTGACCCATATTGAGGTACAACGAACTAAGCTGTCATTTGTATATCTCAATCAATGTAATCCTTAGACCTGAGGTTGTTGCATAGTCCGAGTTGAGGATCACCGACTTAGGTTACATCAACGTTGATCCGTGAATGGCGCTTATAAAGGCGAGGTTGGTCGACCGAGAATCAAGCTGCGTGATGTGAATAACCAAGATGGGATTTTGCTCCTCCACTCGGAGATATTCTCCGGGCCCTCTCGTGAGATATGATTCGAAAGCATGGCCATGCACGACTCGGTTAAGTGTTAACGAGGCGATCGACTAAGAGTTAGTCGGGTGAATCACTTATCTCGGATCGAGAAGAGAGTTGGACTATTTAAGGATGACATATATTCGCCTATAGTCGACAAGGTATATCGTGAGGCAAAGGACTCAAACATAAGTCGCATTGGAAAGGCAAGTCGTCATGACTCTTTGGTACTTGGGAGTCAGATGCGTTACGCTGGAGCCGATGCCGATCGATCGACAGAGTCGGACTCTAATCGTGTCCAAGTAACCATGAGCTCTGAGGTCACACACTTAAGAGCGGGAGCAAGTTCGGATTGGATCCGAATCTGTAATCTGGTTGGGTTGGACCTAAACCAAATTAGGACTGAGTTAGTGAGTTGGACTCACGGTGACTAGTGTTATATGGGATTTAGTGAATGGGTTGCGCAAGCAGAGCCCACGCTCACTCCTATATATAGTGGAGCACAGAACCCGTAAAGGTTAATCGTTGTTCGGTTAGGTCATTCCATGTGTTGAAACCCTAGCTCCACGGCAGTCCAGCCGCCGTAGTAACCTAGCGATTCGCCGGTGCTCCTCCTTATGCGTGTGGATACCAGCAGAGGTGCTGTGCGATCAGCACCAGGACGATCGGATCGTGAGGACTGCACTGCATCAACTGACGCGCTTCATCAGTAATCCGCAACCGCGCGTCTAGTGGTAAACCTTGTGGCCTTCTACCTCAGCTAGGTCTTGGGATCACCACGTTAGAGGAAAAGTTTTTGTTTTATCTCTGCGTGGCCCAACAGTGGTATCAGAGCGATAGCTTCTGGTTTTAGGCTCGAGATCTCGCATATATGATATGTGGTAGGCTATAGATGAGTTCTATGTGCTATTTTGGTGGTCGATCTATGAGATAGATCGGTTTTGTATGAAGTTGATTGGATCAACTGTACTCGGGGAATGGTAGATCTGATTTCCGTGATCATACTGCTGAGGTCGTGGAACGACATACCCCTACCGGTCGGCTTCCGCCATCGGGGTAGACTGTGACACGTAAATCCAGAAGCGGTGATCGAAGATCAAAAAGTTTGATCAAATCGGAACGATGGTCGGAATCCATGTTCGGATCGTAGATGAGATCTACGTTTTCGGAAAAATCGTCGCTACCAAATGGCGCGCTGCCCCTTCGATCCCCGCCCGCTATCCGGCTAGCGGGACCGCCGGCTTCGCCCTGTCGTAGCGCCTTAGATGTCGTTGCGAGTTTCACAACGCCGGTAGATATTGTATCTATGCATACCGTGTTTTTGCAGGAAGTTGTGAATGGTATGGTTCATGTGCATGTGATGTATGTGTGTAATCCATACGTGATCTGCGAATCACGGTTTTTGTCGGTATTTGGAGCCTAGGTGCTGTCATTTTATTGTATAACGACCTGCGTGTCGGATTCTCTATGTAATTTACTTTACTAAGCTAGTGTAGCTGTTTGAGAACCCGGAAGGCATGCAAGGCGTTGTACATGTCGGCGACATGGAGTAAGACGGCAAGTGACAAGAGTTGGCACGAGTCGGATTACAGCTTTGTGGAGATGGAGATCGCCATGAAGAGAGCCATACCATTTCACATTATAATTGCTTTATTTTGTGTTATTGTTATGTCTCATTTTTACCTCTATTAGATAGTCGGTAGATTTAATCCCTCAAAGAAGGTCTAGTCGGTTTTCCATGGTGTTTGCACCATCACAAGTCGGACATTTTTGGTAGTGGGCTCATAAAATTGAGGTGCCAATTCTTTCCGACTAGGTGGGTTCGAGTCGGACTCTTCTGCGAAACACTCGGTAAGCTAGACGGGTCTATCACAACGTTGTGGGACTCGGGGAAAAGTCGGATGGGAGCCGGGCATGTGATGCCACCCGTCCAGCAGTCGCATGAGATGCGATTGAAAAGGAGTTGTCTACCTAGATCACTTGGCGGCTAGCGGTGATGCTAAAGCTCACTAGCCGACTTGCTTATTTAGGATCTGAATCACTAAGTAACCATCGGAGGGATGTTGGTTCTAGTGGGAGCATAAAATATTAAAATGTTTAATATGCTTGCTCTTTTATGAATACATGTCTTAAGTGTTTTTGCATATTTTCTGTTGTAGATCATGGCACCAAGTAGCAGTCACTCTCGGATATCCGGTTTTGCGTTGAGAACCATTCTTGAGAAAGATAAACTGAACGACACTAATTTTACCAACGGTATCGAAATCGAGAATTGTTCTCAAACAAGAAAAGAAGGACCATGTCCTAGACAACCCACTTCCGGATGAGCCGAATGAGAATGCGATTGTCGCGACCACCAATGCCTACCGTCGGGCTAAGGATGAGTCCACGGATATCACCGTATCTTATGCTTGCTCACATGGAACCGGACTTGCAAAAGCAGTTCGAGCATGTTGAGGCCTACGATATGATCGAAAGCCTCAAAAGTATGTTCCAGCTCAGCGAAGACGAGAGGTATCAAGTCTCTCGTGCTTTCTGAGTTGCAAGCTTAAGGATGGTGATCCGAGTCCGCATGTGATCAAAATGGTTGGTTACGTGCGTCTCGGAGAGGCTTACCCATAAGCGAAGAGTTCGCTACGGATATAATTCGAACTCTCTTCCTAGTGCATATGGGCAGTTCATTTGAACTACCACATGCATGGTATGGATAAGAAGCTCACTGAATTACATGGGATGCTCAAGCAGAGGCGGATCTCAAGAAGGGCACCAGTCAAGTGTTGATGGTGCGAGAATAAGGCTAAGTTCAAGAAGAGTTCTTGGACTAAGAAGAAGGCTAAGTCGGGAGGAAAGCGGCTCAGGACCTGTCCCAAGCGCTTCCTCGTGGACTAAGCCATCTCCTTCACCGGATCCACTTGCTTCTCTTGCAAGGGATGGCCACTGGAAGAGGAACTACAGCAAGTATTTGGCCGACAAAGCCAAGAGTAGAGGTATGACTTCCGACTCAGGTACACTTGTTTGCAATGTTATAGATATATATCTTGCTGATGCACCTAATAGTTCTTGGGTATATGATACCGGATCAGTTATTCACATCTGCAACTCGTTGCAAGGACTGGTAAGAACTACTAGCATAGCAAGAGGCGAGGTTGATATTCGAGTCGGCAACAAAGCAAGAGTTGCTGCGTTGGAAGTCAGGACGATGCAACTTCATTTACCTTCCGGATTCATTATGGAACTGAATAATTGTTTTTATGTTCCAGTGCTCAGTCGAAACATTATTTCTGCTTCATGTTTGATGAGGCAAGGCTATGAGTCAAATATCAAGAATAATGGTTGTTCTTTGTATTTGAATGATATGTTTCACGGCTTTGCACCCGTCCAGGACGGGTTATTTATTTTGAATCTTGATGGTGAGTCGGTTTATAACATAAATGTTAAAAGGTTGAAACCAAATGATATGAATATGACTTACTTTTGGCACTGTCGGCTTGGTCATATAAGTTGGAAATGCATGAAGAAGCTCCATGATGATGGACTCCTAACCCGCTCGACTTGGAGTCGTTCGAGACATGCGAATCTTGCCTACTCGGCAAAATGACCAAGACACCTTTTGCAAAGAGTTGCGAAAGGCGTCCGACTTGTTGGGACTAGTACATAGTGATGTATGTGGACCAATGAGCACGACCGAGGGTGGTTATGAGTACTTCATTACCTTCACCGATGATTTGAGTAGGTATGGATATATCTACTTGATGAAACATAAGTCGGAAGCCTTTGAAAAGTTCAAAGAATTCGAATGAAGCACAGAATCAACTCGGCAAGAAAATAAAGTTTCTTGATCGGACCGAGGAGGCGAGTACATGAGCCATGAGTTTGATGACCATCTGAAAAGTTGTGGAATAGTTCCTCAACTTACTCCGCCAGAACGCATACAAAGGAATGGTGTTTCGAAGGCGGAATCGGACCTTGTTGGACATGGTACGATCAATGATGAGTCAGACAGATCTGCCTTTATCATTTTGGGGTTATTGTCTAGAAACAATGGCGTTCACACTAAACAAAGTACCATCAAAATCGGTAGAAGACACCGCATGAGATGTGGACAGCAAAAACCGAGTTTGTCTTTTCTTAAGATTTGGGGTTGTGAAGCTTTTGTCAGCGACTTGATCGGACAAGCTTACGCCAAGTCGGATAAATGTATTTTGGGGTATCCGAGGGAAACCTTGGGTTACTACTTCTACAACCGAAGAGGGCAAAGTATTTGTCGCTCAACGGTGTCTTCCTTGAGAAAGAGTTTCTCCGGGGTAAGTGGGAGCACGTGCAACTCAAGAAATTCGAGAGGAATCGGCTAATAGCGAATCGGCTAATAGCGAATCGGCAAAAACCTTGGAGGTTGAGCCGATCGTGGCGATGAGCCGACAAAGACCGTACTACGAAGATCGGCAAGATTACGAAGTGTTCGTGATGTGTTACGTTAGATGTTGATGAGCCGGCAAATTATTCTAAGCGATGGTGGGATCGATTCCGAGTCATGGCTTGGAGCCATGAGATCCAGATAAAGTCCATGGATGAAAATCAAGTTTGGAACTTGGTTGAGCTGCCAGACGGTGCAAGACCCGTCGAGTGCAAATGGGTCTTTAAGAAGAAAACGATATGGATGGAAATGTTTCAATCTATAGCACGCCTTGTCGCGAAGGGGTTCGACAAGTTCAAGGAGTTGATTACGACGAGACTTTCTCGCCCGTAGCGATGCTTAAATCAGTTCGGATCATGTTAGCTATAGCGCCTATTTCGACTATGAGATATGGCGGATGGATGTCAAAACGGCTTTCCTTAACGGAAATTTAACCGAGGACGTGTATATGATATGCCCGAGGGTTTTGTCGATCCGGCTAATCTTGACAAGGTATGCAAACTTCAAATCCATTTATGGGTTGAAGCAAGCATCTCGAGTTGGAATATTCGCTTTGATGAGGTAGTCAAATCGCTTGGCTTCATCAAGAGTGATCATGATTCTTGTTTATACAAGAAGTTTAGTGGGAACAAAGTAAATTTTCTAATCTTATATGTGGATGACATATTACTGATTGGAAATGATGTCCAGATGTTGCAAGAAACTAAGGAATCATTGGAAAGGAGTTTCTCAATGAAAGACTTGGGTGAGGCAACATACATCCTCGGAATCCGGATCTATAGAGATAGATCAAGGAGGCTCATTGGATTGAGTCAGAGTACTTATTTGGACAAAGTGTTGAAAAAGTTCAACATGGAATCGTCTAAGAAGGGGTTCTTACCGATGTCCCATGGTGTAAAACTTAGCAAGACTCAATGTCCTTCGACAACTGATGAGCGAAGTAGGATGAGTGCGATTCCATATGCTTCTGCAGTCGGATCCATCATGTACGCCATGATTTGTACTAGGCCGGATGTTTCCTATGCTCTAAGTGTTGTGAGCAGATACCAGGCTGATCTCGGAGAGATCCATCGAGCTAAAAATATCCTAAAGTACTTGAGAAGGACTAAGGATATGTTCTTGGTTTATGGTGGTGAAGATGAACTTAGTGTAAAGGGTTACACGGATGCGAGTTATCTCACCGACTGATGATTCTCGTCGCAATCCGGATACGTGTTTATTATAAACGGAGGTGTGAGCTGGAAAAGTTCCAAGCAAGAGGCGTGGTTCGCTTCACAACAGAGGTCGAGTATATTGCCTCGGAGGCAAAGAAGGAAGCTTTTTGGATGAGGAATTTCCTCATGGATCTTGGTGTGGTTCAGGCTCGCTCCAATCCGTTGGACGGTATTGTGACAACAATGGTGCTATTGCACAAGCCAAGGAACCTAGACAACACCGTAAGAACAAGCACATACTCATGCGGTACCACCTAATTCGCCAGTCAGGATCGTGGTGATATCAAGTTATGCAAGGTACACACGGATGCAAATATTATGGATCCGTTGACAAAGCCGTACCCCACCAAGCATGAGGCGCACTGAGAGCCATGGGCATTAGATGCCTAGACATGTGATGTCGGAAGATTGACTCTAGTGCAAGTGGAGATCTGGGAATATGCCCTAGAGGCAATAATGTATGATGATATTTCCCATTGTATTCATAAAGTTATTAAGTAGTCCTTGTATAAACATCTGATGTGTATCATTGAATATGTGATTCAGTTGTGGAACTATGCATTCATGTTGTTTGTACTAAACATCCTTGGTCATTGAGGTTGTGCTGGACACACAACTTAGACCAATGTGAAAGTTGGCTTGATGACTCGGTTCCACTTGTCATGGGCATGGAGATGCTATTCCAACTTACACAGACTAGGCTAAAGAGTTTAGCGAGTCGGATTGACCCATATTGAGGTACAACGAACTAAGCTGTCATTTGTATATCTCAATCAATGTAATCCTTAGACCTGAGGTTGTTGCATAGTCCGAGTTGAGGATCACCGACTTAGGTTCTCCAAACGCTGATCCGTGAATCGGGCGTTATAAAGGCGTGGTTCGGACGATCGAGAATCAAGCTGCGTGATGTGAATAACCAAGATGGGATTTTGCTCCTCCACCGGAGAGATATTCTCCGGCCCTCTCGTGAGATATGATTCGAAAGCATGGCCATGCACGACTCGGTTAAGTGTTAATCGAGGCGATCGACTAAGAGTCGGGTGAATCACTTATCTCGGATCGAGAAGAGAGTTGGACTATTTAAGGATGACATATATTCCTATAGTCCGACAAGGTATATCGTGAGGCAAAAGGGACTCGACGTAAGTCGCATTGGAAAGGCAAGTCGTCATGACTCTTTGGTACTTGGGAGCTCAGACGCTCGCTAGGAGCCGATGCCGATCGATTGTGAGTCGGACTCTAATCGTGTCCAAGTAACCATGAGCCCGGGGTCACACACTTAAGAGCGGGAGCAAGTTCGGATTGATCCGAATCAGAATCTGGTTGGGTTGGACCTAAACCAGATTAGGATCGAGTTAGTGAGTTGGACTCACGGTGACTAGTGTTATATGGGCTTTAGTGAATGGGTCGCATGAGCAGAGCCCACGCTCACTCCCTATATATAGTGGAGCACAAGAACCCGTAAAGGTTAATCGTTGTTCGTTAGGTCATTCCATGTGTTGGAAACCCTAGCTCCACAAAGAGTCCGGCCGTAACGAACCTAGTAGTTCGCCACGGCTCCTCCTTGTGCGTGTGGATACCAAAGAGGTGCTGCGATCGCACCAGACGATCGGATCGTGAGGACTGCACTGCATCAACTGACGCGCTTCATCAGTAATCCGCAACCGCGCGTCTAGTGGTAAACCTTGTGGCCTTCTACCTCAGCTAGGTCTTGGGATCACCACGTTAGAGGAAAAGTTTTTGTTTTATCTCTGCGTGGCCCAACACCACCACAAATATGATTCACGGATTTATTACAAAACTCTGAAAGTGAAAACCGGAACAAGCCTCCGAACTCATAACCTTTACCAATAAATTGTCCATGTTTCTAAACAACGACTTTATTAGACTCTAAGACAACCTTAAACCCATCTCTGCAAAGAAGGGAGCCACTAACGAGATTCTTGTTCATAGTAGGGACATGTCTGACGCCTCACCGCACGATCTTTCCGAAGTAAACTTTAGATCTACCGTACCAACACCACGAATGAAGCATGTGATCCATTCCCCATTAGGACGGATGAATCGAGCGACCGATAAGAAGTGAACATAGAGATGTCAACACACATGAACATTAGCACCAGATCAAGCCACCAACACGGTGATTGAAATACTGAAAAACAGTAAATAAATTACCATACCCATCAAGATTGCTAGCGGTCACGACGTTGATGCCTTGGCCTTTTTCCTCTCAAGGCTGCTCGACAGGATCCTTGGAAAAATGGCGGGCTCTCCACAAGTGTAACAAGACAGTTCACTCTTGTCCCTCGTCGTCTTCTTCTTCTTGAAGGTTGTAGTCTTTACAGGATTGTTAAAGGAGGGTTTGAAGTTCCCTTTGTTCTTGCCTATGGATTTGCCTTTCGCACAAAGTTAGCGTAGCAAGACCCTCTCCTTTCAAGAGTGTCCTTAGCGAGCCTTCTCCTCAACATCAAGGGACGCTATCGATTTTCAACCGATATCTCATGTCTCTTGTGTTTGAGAGTTGTGGCAAAGTTCCTCCATGAAGGGGCAACTTAGCAATAATGCATCCCGCCACAAACTTGTCGGGTAAGGTACACTTAAGGAGTTCGAGCTCCTTGGCAATGCAATCGTATCTCATGAGCTTGTTGAACCACGGAAGGTCCTTAGTCATCTTAAAATCATGAAAGCTCTCCATGATATACAGTTCACTTCCAAAGATCTGCAGCACCAAACTTGGCATCCAAAGGCATCCGTAGCTCCTTTCCGTCTTTTATGTGCATAAACACATCACACAGACGGTCAGCAAGAATGCTCAGAATACATCCCACAAAGACAGTATTAGCATCCTCGAACTTCTTCTGATCCTCGTCAGATATAGTTCCCTCAGGTTTGCCTTTACTGATGTGGAACACTTTCATCATGGTCAGCCAAAGCTCAGCCTTGTACTGCCACCTCTTAAAGTGCACACCGGTAAACTTATCCGGCCTCAATGCATCGGTAAAACCAGCCATTGTTAATTCAGGAAGTTGCCTACAATAAGGTTTTTGGATTGTTGGATTATTAGGCATAATTTCCACGATTAATTCCAGAATATAAATCATGACAAAACCATCTACTAGCTCATGTAACTCGAACATACTAGATGTACTAAACAACAGGATGATCGGAAACAAACAGCATCCTAACATGTACTCGCAGAACATGATGAGTAACCAAACAGGATCACGTAGCACGTACCGTTCGGTTGTCGTAGTAGAAACTTTGGGGAAGAGTGATCGCAGCAGATGGCGACGAAGACGGCGGTAGGCAGCACCGCCTGACTTGGATGGAAGACGACCCGTGATGGAGAACTCGAGCAGTCGCGCAGAGCGCTTCCCAAAAACCTTATTCGCACTCTCCCGTACAGGATCACAAGGGAGAGTGGTTCCGGAGACCTGCTCTCCCGTTCGCCGGTGCACGACGGCAAGCGGAATGGAGTAGACTACGGTGACGGCGCAAGTAGAGAGGATGGCAAAACCCTAGATTGGTTTTCGGTGGTGTTGTAGCCGCAGGACTTTATATAGAGCGGCTCAGAAACCCTAACGGAGATTTAACGTGGGCGAGTCCACGCTACGCACGCCTCGGCGAGATTCCCGCAACCAGCTGCTGCTGCTGCGACGTGACGAGGCGAGCGGCGTGATGCGGCGGCATCGCGAGGAGGAGCGCGTGTGTATCTCTCTTATTCCCACTCACTTACAAAGTGGTGCAACACTCCACCTTATAAGGTGGTGCAACTCTCCTCCAACTTTCCATGTGGGACTAAACTTTAGCTCTCACTCCACTCCCATGTGAGCTGCCACAAACATGGGCCCAAACACATATGGGCTGCCACAAATTTGGGCTTTGAGATTTAGAGAAAATCTGAAATACTCATGGGCCTAAATGGATTAGCCCCATTATTTCTAACAATCCCCCACCAGATCTCAAATGTACATTTGAAGATTTGCCAATCCTTGCTACTTGTTTATATACCAGTGTTTCAGCAGAGACTGTTAAGTTGAACTTCCGCCTAGAATCTTGAACTACGTCTATCAACAACTTGAACAATGGACGAACCTTGAATTGCAAGTTTGGTGCCAATAGATTTCGCTCAAAATCATAACTAGTACTTGGCTGTCAGTAGCCTACCCCGCGGGTCGGAGCATATGCGTCATACTCCCTGGTCTCTTCATGAGTTTACTAGAGATCACCCAGATCTCATAGACTGACGCTTCAAATGAGCTCATATAGGTGTGTTCTTTCAAGAATGCCCTGTAGGACGGCATCTTTGCTAATTAAAGCCAATAGAAACACATTAAGGCATGTTGCCAACCTGCCTTACAGATTATGAGAGTCATGCATCTTCACATAGAGAGGGTTACAAAATACTCTCCTCAGTCAAACCACTAGCTTGTTCTTTCCAGGTCCTAATTCACGGGATCTCCGATCACATAGATTGGGTTACCACTAAGGTGTGACATCCATGGGTCTCAACCCCATCTCCCTCGATGCACTTTCTATCACATTTCGTGATAGTTCCTTTGTAAAGGGATCTGCCAGGTTTTTGTCTGTTTGAATATACGTAACAGTTATTACTCCGGAGTTTCTCAATTTCCTGACAGATTTCAAACGTTTTTTCACGTGTCTTGATGACTTCGCGTTATCCTTAGAATTGCTCACTTTGACAATAACAGTTTGGTTGTCACAATTCAAAAGGATTGCCGGCACAGGTTTCTCAACCACAGGCAAGTCCATCAAGAGCTCACGCAGCCATTCTGACTCAACAGTGGTTGTGTTTAAAGCAGTAAGTTCTGCTTCCATAGTTGACCTCGTCAATATGGTTTGTCTACGAGACCTCCATGACACTGCGCCACCTCCAAGGGTAAACACATACCCGCTCGTGGCGTAGAGTTCATCAACGTCAGAGATCCAATTCGAATCACTGTATCCTTTAAGCACAGCAGGATTTCCTGAATAGTGAATTCCATAGCTCATTGTACCACATAGATAGCGCATGACCCTTTCGTGGCTGACTGTTTGACACGAATAATCTGACTGTTTGACACGTCTGTCAAATAAAGCTCGGCTCGACGAGATTCCCGCGGCGCGCGCGCGCGTGACGAGGCGAGCGAGCGTGCGAGCGGCGGCGTCGTCGGAGGAGGAGCGCGCGTGTGTATCTCTCTTATTCCCACTCACTTACAAAGTGGTGCAACTCTCCTCCAACTTTCCATATGGGACTAAACTTTAGCTCTCACTCCACTCCCATGTGAGCTGCCACAAACATGGGCCCAAACACATATGGGCTGCCACAAATTTGGGCTTTGAGATTTAGGAAAAATCTGAAATACTCATGGGCCTAAATGGATTAGCCCCATTATTTCTAACATGTATGTCAGAGGTGTCTTTGTCACCACTAATGGGCAGAGTGCTCCACATTAGGCCTCGGTTGGTAGCCGAACTGTGTCAACGAGTATTTCGAGAGTATTTCTCCAAGGGATTGTCTGAAAACACTATTGTTACCTAAAACACTTTCTTATACCAAGGTATGTTTTCTCATCAATACACTCTATTGATTTATCTGTTTGGAAGGCAGGAATGGTTCTACGACCAAAAATTCAGTTTCCCGAAAAATGCCAAGGATTATCATAGTAATTCGAATAAAATTCATTTTTTACACTCTGGTCACAAGAACCGGCATATAAAACAAGGCATATGCTGGATCAGAGGCGTTGTGTCCTTGGCTTTCATCAGTTTCTGGAGACAAGAAGGTGAGGTGGCATAGGGATTGATCTGTGGCAGCGGCGGATAAGAAGTTGGCAAAGGCTAGGCAGCAGAGAGAGTGTCGACGTCACCGCTCTGTTGCATTGAAGGAGTCCTGCAACGCGTTGGGGAGGTGTCTCTGATGCACTTCTACAATTCAAAGTAAGACGGACCCGATACCTACCAAGGTTGGATTATGCTGTCAGGTAGTTACTTGTCATTTTATAAGTTATAGCATGTATGAATGATACCTTTTGCTAGTGATAGTTAAAACGTTTCCATAAAAAATCCATTCATGTTTTATTATGTTTTTATTTGAAAATTCTTCAAGTCATGCAACAAATGTCCACCTGGTTTGAATCTCACATCTAGTCATTTTTTGTGCTATGTTTTTTGTTTATTTAACTTTTTTCAGCCTTCCAAACTAGTTGACTTGGTTTTTAATGTGATACCTAAACACATAGAAAGGACAATGAAGTATAAAGACTAGATTTTCAGCCGTTGGATTCTAATACTATAGTCATGTTGACCCGGATTTGCACCCGGAAGAGAAAGACCTGTTGTGGCATGTATATGATGATCTATTGTAAGTCCATCCTTAGTTATATATTTCACAAAGAAGGTTGTGTGTATATTTCGGCTCCATGTGATTACCTATCTCCACTAAACATCGTGCCTTCTTGCATGGTTCATTATTGTAATTTTTCACACTATTATTATATTGTAGTTAAACTAAGCAAGCCTCTTTGGAAGACTCAAAGCAGGGCCGGTCCTGAGATTTTTGGGGCCCGGTGCGAGACTAAATCTTGAGGCCCTTAATATAAACATTACAATACTACTAACATATTATACGTGCAAAACATATGTTGTCAATAACACTTAAATGCAGTTCAAAAAAATAACACGTAAATGCATTTAAAAGCAGTATGTATATCAAACAATTTATACATATTACCTAGGGTGCAAACATTACAACAAATAATAAACAATGCTAAAAAACAAATTTACATAAAATATTGAATGGTAAAAACTATGTATCATGTATGTGAACTTATAAAGCTGGACATTAGGGAATATCAATACAGATATACAATATTTCATATACCTTAGATTGGTCAAATACTCAAATCGGCGACGTGTGTGCGTCGCGTTTTCTCGTGATTGAGGGTCCCAAAAAATGATATTGGCAAGATGAGAAGAAGACGAATTAATGATCAGAAATCAGAATTAGTAGAGATTTAGGAGAAAACGAAACCCTAAATCACGATTCAAGAAGTAATGAATATCATTGATCGGCTGATCTCTTTGTCGACTAAAAACTGAAGAAGGCCAGACTTGTGCTAGCTAGTCGCCCGTTCAGTTGGTGGCAGCCTCGGCGCCTAGCACAGCGAGGTAGTCGACCAGACGCGAAGAGGTTGCACGCTCGCTGGACGCGAAAAGCAAATCTCGGTCTATTTATTTTCCTGCACGTGGCGGCCGTGCGGCCTTGTCGGTCGGCCCCTATTCCTTGTACACGATCGACCCAATAGGCTTAATTTTTTTCTGTCGTTTGCCGCTAAGGCTAGTCATAGTGAGAGAAACATAGATAGTAACATGCATCTACATACAATGCCAATTAGGCAATTTGGTGATGTAGCATGTCAAATGATGCAAGAGAGTCTTGTGGTAACTAGCTATGTTACCATAACATCACACACCACAAAGTAAGATAAGTCTACATGCTAATAAATAAGACCTTGTATGATACTAGACACAAGTTACTACTCACTATAAAGGTAGTAAAATAGACTAGTAACTTATGCATATTACTAGTGTATGTTACTCTCCACTATGACCAGCCTAAGATACATACGTATATACATATACCTAGGGATGGAGCCCCAGGATTTTGGGGGCCCTGGGTGGCCGCACACCCTGCCCACCCCCGGGCTGGCCATGATCTCTCTTACTCAAAGAAGTCATGATCTCTCTTACAATGCATCCTCCAAAGGCATTGTTAAAGCAAACAACCTGCTAAGCAGTCCACCGGAACTACTCCTACAAGTGATAAATATATGAAAATTAAACTGTATACAGAAAGATAGGTTGTAGATGCTTTTATATCTCTAGCATGAATGTTAAAGAAACGCATAGTGGATTCAATCAAATACATGGCCAGGTACAGATTTGACATTGAGGAAGGCAACTCCTCCTTTATAAGCTTTTAAGATGTAGAAGTTGTTGTAATTTAGATTATGGACAAGAACTTTATGTCTTCTGATTGATAAATTCTGCATCATGTAATAATTAGTTTAAATAGAAAATTATAATTAATCCAATTGCCTAACATTCCTGGGTCATGCTAGCAAAATAGGCCATGCGGCCAAAATCGGCTGTGATGGTAAAATGGGTCTTGCCATCAAAATGCATCGAAGAAAGCCGACAAACTAAATCATTTTGCCAAAAATGTATCCGTGCCACCAAAAATGGGCTGTCCCAGAAAAATGGACCGTACCAAGAAAATTGGTCATACGACAAAAATGGACAGTAAAATAAAAATCGGCCATATTAAAAAGTGGACCACGCACATGAATTACGTGAGAGTCTATGAATTTGGAAGCCTAGATGCTATATGGATTGGCCTGCATAGCTTTATGGACTTATGTTTGGCCTCCACATTTGCGGACGGACAACATGCGGGACTGACAAAACGGGATGATATCACTGGTTAACAAAGTGGCGTCAACTGTTATTGAAGTGACATCACCGGTAAATGCGTTTGGCATGTGCATGTTGGCTAATGTCTAGTTCAAGGCCTGGCGAAACACATCTACCATGGTACCATTTTTCGTGGTTGATGGGGTCTCGTCTTTCGTGGGTTCAAGTAATCGATGGTAGATCTTTTCGTGATGTCGCTCCAACTACAGTGGCCCATTCATGGTTAAAAACTCTTTATAAAAAATACCCTTCTATGATGAAAATCGATCGTGGTAGATGGTGACTTTTGTAGAGCGAGTCATGTCAGTTGGATCGCATCCCACTGGCACCTTTCTCTTAAATCTATGACCCCGCGGGTTCATGATCACCCATACACTTAGAGTGGGGATTTAATTCATAAGTCGACTATGGCTCGTAACAGAACATGTCGGCTCCTGAGCACCGTAAGTACCAATGAACCTTCATAGTGTATGATATGTCCATTCACATTGCCTCATTTTACATCTATAGGCGAGTTGTTGTGATCCCTTTATTATCTTAACTCTCTTCTCGATCCGTGATATATATATTCATTCAACTAACATTTAGTCAGACTCATGAGTAAACTCTTAATAGAGATGTGCATGGTCATGTTTGTGCATCAAATAGCTCAGAGAGTCCTCGAGAATATCTCTCTGAGTCGATTGGGAATATTACATCTAAGTCAACCGTGTCGCATGAAGCTTGATTCACAGCTAGTCTGAAACCTATCTTTATAACTACTCAGTTACGGAACAATGTTTGGTAGGTCCTAAGTCGCCTAATCCACAACTCGGATCATGCGAGGACCTCATATCTAAAGGACATGGCACATACATATTGAGAGTAACAAATGACAACTTACATGATGCGTCTCAAGTTGGATTTGTTAGGCTCACTAAACACTTATCTGAGTCGGTACTTATAGAATTGGCATCACTATGCCTATCACCAGTGGAACTGGGGTCATCAACTGGTTTATACATTAGTCTAGGTAACATATGTGTCCACATAACCTGGCCGACAAAGGAAAATTTAGAAAAATCATCATGAAATACTACCTCCATTCCGGTTTATAGGAAAATACGTAAATCGAGAAAATAGTTTGACCATAAATTTGTTCAATAATATATGAATCATGTGTCACAAAAATTGTACCATTGGAAGCGTATTTTGAATATGAATATAATGGTATAATTTTTATTAAATATAGTTTGTATTTTGTTGAACAAATTTACGATCAAACTATTTTCTCGAAATATGTATTTGCCTTACAAACCGGAATCGAGGTAGTATACAGTTCCACAATCCGGAAACAGATCACTTATTCAATGGCATGTGTTATTGAAAATTATTCAAGGACAATTCAAAGCGTATGAATACCCTTAAAAAAATGTTATCATACATGACTGCCTCTAGGGCATATTCCAAAAACTAGTTACTTCTGAGCAATAAGAAAATGCATTGGGTAAATAAACTAACAACATGAAACATAGACAAATATAAGTACAAATCCATATTTAAATACTTTTTAAGACAAATATTAAAATAAAATAGTAGAAACATACTAGCAAAGATGGACGGTTAAAATTCTAGAAATAAACATGGAATAAAATAAAAATGCACACACAAATAGAAACTATGAATATACAAAGACTAAAAGCAAGAAAGGAAAATACAAATGTTAGAAATAAACATGCAGATTATTACCGAAAATATTTAATTTGAATCGGTTGGTAGAAAAACACTCACAACCTTCGTTGATGACGAGTTATTAGTAGGTTGGTGGAAATCAGCTTGTACTCGTAAAAATCATCCAAATGACACAAGGTTTTTTTTTTGACAGAAAAATGACACAAGGTTGTTCCCGGGCTTGCCTAAGGGTGGGAACTGAGTTTTGGTTGTACTTTCCGCCCATAGATAGATTGTGTTTCTATCGTTTCATCGAGAAGAAGCACTTGAAGGTTCTTAGAAATATTGTGTTTCCTTACACAAAAGAGAGAGAAATCTGCCATCATATCAAAAGTGACATTACAAAGCTTAAGGAAATTAAAAAACAGACAAAAATTAAAGCAGTCATTACATAGTGAAGGTCTACTAGAAAAGCGAGGGATGAATAGGTTACTAACAGTCCATAGAATATATGTGGTACCTCACTAAAGACAAAGGCAGACCCACTAGTACTAGTATTATAACTTGTTCTTTGACGAAATTTTGAAAAAACAAATTACGTCTTAAGGTTTGAAACGGAGGGAGCACATACTAGTACTAGTATTATAACATGGTCGGTTGGTCACTTGTTCATCGATTTTTGAGATTGCTAACCCAGCCTGCATGCCTCTGTGTCACCTCGGTCCTATCATTTGGATAATTGCCTAGTGACATGACCTCGGCATCGCCCACAGTGAAAGAGTTGCGATGCCGGCCGATTGCATAGCTGGACGTCAACGGTCATGTCCGGCCTTCTGGAACGATGAGGCGTATATTCTGCATTGCTGAGCCCCATTGGACGTCAATGTATCATGTACTATATGTCTATTAGCTGGCCCTCTCTCTTCCGTATCGATTTCGGAGAATCCTAACACCAACTTGGAATGCCCGAAATACATAACATTTTCCACTATTTTATCACATCTGTTCACAACTAACTACGTTGCCTTCCAACTCTATATAAAAGCACCAGCGATCGATGTACGCATTCTCAACAAGCACCTGACGCCTGAACGCATCAGATGACGACGAGGACCTATACCACATATAGCGTGGTGGCGCTGGTGATCCTATTACTGGGTGCATCGCTCGCGAATGCCGCGATCCTGACGCAGCGAGATGCGCTGAAGACATTCATCGAAGCCAGGGCCACGGCGCACGGGCATATCAGGCCGGACACATATGCCGACCTGGACAGCGCATGGGCCGACCCAGACAGCAGCTTCAAGCACCTTCCCACCAAGTGCTCGAGCCCGCCTTCCGGCAGCAAGGAGGCCGACAAGATCGTGGCGTTGCCCGGCCAGCCCCCGCGCGTTAACTTCGACCAGTACTCCGGCTACGTCACGGTGAGCGAGCGGCACGGCCGCGCCCTCTTCTACTACTTCGTCGAGTCCCCCTATGAGGCCGCCTCCAAGCCACTCGTCCTCTGGCTAAACGGCGGGCCTGGGTGCTCGTCGCTCGGCGCCGGTGCCTTTCAAGAGCTCGGCCCTTTCCGTGTGAACCCTGATGGCAAGACCCTCAGCAGAAACAGGCACGCGTGGAACAACGGTGGGTCATCTGAGCCGCCTCATGCTCGTTCTTATGTGTCATCCCACAGTTGCGGTCAGTGATGGTTGTGGTGTGGTGCAGTGGCAAATGTGCTCTTCCTGGAGTCGCCGGCGGGCGTGGGATTCTCGTATTCGAACACTTCATCGGAGAACGGTGAGAGCGGCGACACGAGGACGGCGGTGGATGCCTACATCTTCCTACTCAACTGGCTGGAAAGGTTCCCCGAGTACAAGGGCCGCGACTTCTTCATTGCGGGCGAGAGCTACAGCGGACACTACGTCCCTGAGCTCGCCGCCGTCATCATCGCCCTCCGCAAACTTGGTCTCACAAGCATGAACCTCAAGGGGATCTTTGTAAGTCGCCTAATCATGGCCGGCGTTGAGACCTTTGAAGAGACAATTTATGTTCTGTGGCCGCTACTAATTTGGGGTTCCTTTTGGCAGGTTGGCAACCCGCTCCTTGATGACTACAAGAACGAAAAGGGAGCGTTGGAGTTCCTGTGGAACCACGGCGTGATCTCTGACGAGGTGTGGGGCAATATCAACGAGTACTGCTTCGGACGGGTTGAGGGAAAAAAGTGCGGCGAAGCGATACAATCGTACAAAACCGGCCACATTAATCTCTACAACATCTATGCCCCGATCTGCCTTGAATCACGAGACGGCAGTCTCCACTCAAGTAGCTACGTACGTACTACGAGTTTCTATATACACATATCATTAGAAGTTAGCACTTATTGATTTTTATCTGCTTTCTCTGAGACAGTTAGCAGGCTATGATCCGTGCATCGGTGCTTACGTCGACGCCTACTTCAACAATCCTGAGGTGCAAAAGGCCATACATGTCCGAACCAAGACAGATTGGTCGGAGTGCGCGTAAGTAACATAATGGCTTGCCAACTCTCAGTTATACGTTACTTCCTCCGCTCACGGATATAAGGCTAGTCATAGTGGAGAGTAATTTAGAGTAGTAACATGCATATATTACTAATCTAAGTTACTACCTTCATAGTGGGAAATAACTTAGATGTGATAACATGCAATGCCACATTAATTAGGCTATAGACACACTTTGTCTTAGTATGTGTGATGTTACAGTAACGTAGCTAGTTACTCAATCCATCTCTCTTTTCATTAAATCATTGCCACATAAGCAAAAATGCTGACTTGGACTTTTAGTTACTAGTAAAGTTACTTCCACTATGACCAGTCTAAGATGTTTTAGCAAACCATTTTGCTAAAACTTGCTAAAACATTTTATATTATAATTAGTGAATGGAGGAAGTACTAACTTCTGAACCTTATATTTACCCTAATTAACATGGTCCGTTCTCAGTGGCATAAATTGGACCGATGCACCGGTTTCGATGGTGCCAACCCTGAATTGGCTTATCGGCAACGGATTAAGAGTGTGGATCTACAGGTAAAATTTACATCGTTTGGAGACACAAAATGGTCATCTTTTTTCCATGGGGGCTACTCCTATATAATAACATCGTCGCTAATTCGTTGATAGTGGTGACATGGATGACGTGTGCCCCATTACTGCGACGAGGTACTCTGTCAAGGAGCTCGATTTGGCCATCACAAAACCGTGGCGTCCATGGTACACTCCCCAGAGTGAGGTAACCATATACACATACAGTAACCCGCATAAGATTATAGTTTTGTGATCGGACTCTATACTGAACTGGATTATGATCCAAACTAGGTTGGAGGCTACGCTCAGCAATACGAGGGAGGGTTCACATTTGCTTCAGTGCGAGGAGCTGGCCATCTGGTTCCTAGCTTCCAGCCTCAGAGATCACTTGTTCTTTTCTACTCCTTCCTAAAAGGTGTTCTACCACCTGCCTTCCCGAAAGTGAGTGAGTGAGCACATATGGCTGGTCATATGGGGTTCTAAGTTTGCACTAGGCTGGAGAAACTACTAGTATCGCCGGATACTAATAAATTAAGTATGATCTTGGAGAAGATTTTTCTAAAATGACTGTTCCAGCTTTGTGCACGCTGTCCCAAAGAATGTTTGGGATACCTAGTTATTTACTGAATAATATAATATATTATGTTTTTCTTCGTGCATGTGGTTTAAGTGAAAGTTATATAGGCCCCTTCTTTTCAGCTTATTGGCCAGCTTTTCCCAGAAGCTATCTTCGACCAGCTTCTCCCAGAATCTTATTTTCAAATTTCGTTCAAACTTCTTAACTAGTAGTTTTAATGTCAATTTAAAAGTATAAACAATTTTGGCAGATGAGATTCTAGGAGAAGCTGGTCGAGAGTAGCTTTTGGGAGAAGCTGGCCAAGAAGCTGGCCATATATGGTGTTTGTGACGTTGTTACTGTTGATGCTCAATGCACATGCAATTTATATCTTTTGGATCACTTTTGCTTCGGTGTCCCCCCTCCCTTCAAACTTTGATAAAGAAAAACTCGATACCGATCCGCTTTAAAGACCGTATGAACCCACCCTAAGCCCGGATGGTTCTTCTAGACGTATACTCACCGTACACATATACTCACTTGCCCGCGGGAGGTGAAAATCGGGAGATATATAACAATGGCAACAAAAATTTTAAATTTGACATGCAAAGATGTAGATCACGATAACAGGAGGTGATATCAGCCGGTGGAAACATGGAGTATGCCCAGCTCGACCGAATACACCTATACGAAGGTATACATGGCCTATATATGGGTTTCGATGGGGTTAAAAAAACTGGCTCATCCAAACTTTAGTTTAGGGGGATACCGTAGCACACCTCCTTTTGGATAAATGTATCAATTCACATTCACGTGAATATGTATTACTACCTAAAATAGAGTGGAATTTTAGAGCTTAACCACACATGTATCAAAATCTCGGTGACATGAAGCTAGGTGGAGTTATGTGCATTTAGTTAGTAAGTCCTAGGCTAGAGCAATGGATGCATTCTAAAGTATTGTGTGTGCAAAGATTAAGGTTAAGGAACTTCTTGGTTGAGATATAATCACATCATCTTTCATCATTGGCAAGTTCCTTTGTTTTGATGAGAGGTATTTTACAAGTGCGCCTAATTGATTTGTTGAGCTTCCTAAATACTTATTAGTAGTTTGTACTCCCACCGTTTCAAAATATAAGATGTTTTAGCTTTGTGAAGCTAATCTATCTAGACCCTTTTTAGTATTAGATTCAGAGAGGTTCAGAGTGAACCTACACAGTAAAAGGGGTCTAGATTCATTAGTTTCACAAAGCTAAAGCATCTTATATTTTGAAATGGAGGGAGTAGTTGGTAAATCTTTTACTACATGTTTTCTGTATATTATGATACATGTTGGAAGCTTAATTTATCTATAGTATTCATTTTCCGTCTTCCTAGTCTTTCTTCGTACTAAGCATCTTATGTTTGCTTTTAGTTCCAAAACCTCTTATGCCAACGTTTTTATACTTGTGGCTTTATCTTCCTATATGTGGTACACCACCACTCCATGTAAATTGTCATGTCAAGCCAAATTTGAGAATTAGCACATGTTTGTGTTGCTTATGGCTCATAGGGGCAGTAGTTTCTGGTAGGAGACTCAACGAGTTTGACAGGAACATCCAACCTTATAGATTGCATGTGATTTTTTGCACAAGGTTTTTGTTGGAATTATGCCCTAGAGGCAATAATAAAGATGTTATTATTATAATTCTTGTTCATGATAAAGTTTATATTCCATGCTAGAATTGTATTAAGCGGAAACTTTAATACTTGTGTGGTTTGTGAACAACACTGTGTCCCTAGTATGCCTCTATGGACTAGCTCATTGATTAATGATGGTTAAGGTTTCCTAACCATGGACATGAGTTGTCAATTAATAATGAGATCATATCATTGGGAGAATGATATGGTGGACAGACCCAAACTAAGCGAAGCAATTAGATCGTGTCATCGTGTTCGTCTTTGCGAAGCTTTTCTTATGTCAAATATTGTATTACTTAGACCATGAGATAATACAACTCCACAGTATCGGAAGAAAGCTTTGAGGTCATCAAACGTCATCCTATGAGAGGGTGATCATAAAGGTGTCTCTCGGTGATCGGAAAGTATACATTGGGTTGTATGTATCGAGATGGGATTTGTCCCTCCCAAGTCGGAGAGATATACTTCGGCCCACTCGTGTCGATATCAACACCGCTTGCAAGCATGTGGTTAAGGAGTTAATCACAAAGTGATATCGGATTACGGAATGAGTAAAGTACTTCTTGTGAGCGAGATTGAACTAGGTATGTGATGCAAGACGATCAAATCTCGGGCAAGTAAAATATCGCGAGACGAAGGGAATATATTTATGGGATTGATTGAATCCTGGCATGGTGGTTCATCCGATATGGTCATCGATGAATGTGTGGGAGTCAATATGGGTTTCCAAACCCCGCTGTTGATTATTGATAGAAGATCATGTCTGCATATACTCGAACCCGCAGGGTCACACACTTAACGTGTCTCGACGCTAGGATAGATTGGATAATTGGTTTATGAGTTTTTGTTCGGAGTCTCGAATGGGATCCGGGACATCACGAGAGGTTCCGGAGTGGTCCGGAGAATAAGATTCATATAAGGCAGTGCAGTTTTTGGAGTTCGGAATTGTTTCGGGTTAATCGGTATTGTACCGGAAGCTTCTAGAACCTTCCGGAAGGGGAACAACGTGGCTCCACCTTCCGGGAGGGGGCATGGGCCTATGAGGGAGTGCCCTGGCCGCATTGGGCCAGGGGCACAAGGCCCCATAGGGCCCAGCCGGCCAAGAGAGGTTTAAACTCTAGATAGAGCTTCTAAAAGGGGGGGTTTCCTTGCCCCCCACTCTTCCTCCTTGGGGCCTGGCCTTGGCTTGGGAGGGCTGGGGCGCCCACCCTCTATATATAGGGCTGGGCGCACCAACCCCCACACCTTCCCTCCAACCCTAGCCTCGCTGCCCTCCTCTCTCCTCCCTCGCTTGTGGCGAAGCCCTGCTGCAGAAATTCTCCACCAATTGCACCGCGCCGTCGCGTTGTAGATCCAACCCATCTCTCCACCATACTTGCTGGACCAAGGAAGGAGGAGACGTCGAGGTGCTGCACGTGTGCATCTCACGGAGGCACCGCCACTTTGTGGTGCTAGAGTCGGATCGGATCGCGAGGAGGAGAAGCGAGTACGACTACATCACCCATGTTCCGACGAACGTTCCGCTGTGCGAATCTTCAAGGGTATGAAGATCTAATCCAATCTCTCTAGTTATTGCATCTCCTAGAATAGATCTTGGCTTTCCCTCTATTCGCATCCGTAGAAAATTTTGATTTACTATGCCGCGAAACCCTTCAGTGGTATCAGAGCTAGATCTATGCGTAGATGTGTTTCACGAGTAGAACGCAACATGGTTGTTGCGGGCGTTGATGTTTTCTGTTGTAAGCCTCTTGTTTGTGTTCTTCTTATGACGCGGGATAGTGAGATTGAAGCGGTCCAGGCCAACCTTACGCGACGTCGTTCGCGAGACCGGCTCCACACTTGACGTGTGGCTTGTTCCACACATGCGGCTGGTGGATGTGCTTTCTCTCACTATAGTTGTCATGGGATTAACACCGGAGTTTGGCAACCATAATATCACCGTTGTGGCTTTCCGTAGGTAAGAATCATTCTTAGCATCTACTCCCATAAGCCACGTAAAACATGCAACAACAAAGTAGAGGCGTCTAACTTGTTTTTGCAGGGAGTATTTTCTGTGATATGGTATGGCCCAAGATGTGATGTGTATATTGTATGCGATGATCATGTTTTGTAATGTTTCACGACTTGCATGTCGATGAGTACACAACTGGCAGGAGCCATATGGTTGTCTTTATAATTGTGTATGACCTGCGAGTCAACTTCTTATACGCCATGTAATAGTTTCACTTTATCGCTAAGTAGTTAGCAATAGTTGTAGTTGCTATTCGTGGTGGAGGCAATCATGGTGGAGTGATGGAGATCATGTCGGCACGCACAAGATGGATATCATTGCGCGAAGATTGGCTATACCATGTCACATAAAGTTATATGCATGTGATGTTTATCCTTTTATGTATCTTATCATGCTTAGATCTCGACGGTAGCATTATAAGATGATTCCTCACTTAAAGATCAAGATAAAACTGTGTTCTCCCCAAGTATGCACCGTTGCGAAAGTTCGTCGTGTCCAAGCATCACGTGATGATCGGGTGCTATAGACTCTACGCTCACATACAACGGGTGCAAGCCAGTTTTGCACACGCGGAATACTTGGGTCTAACTTGATGAGCCTAGCATGTACAGACATGGCCTCGGAACACAAGAACCGAAAGGTTAAGCATGAGTCATATGAATGATATGATCAACACTTCGTTGTACACCATTGAAACCACATCTCTTCTCGTGATGATCGGATTAGGTGTGGTGAATTTGGATCGTCTTCACTAAACAACTTGATGGATGTTGAATTTAGTGGGAGTTCATCTAGTAATTTGATTAAGTTGAACTATTTATCATGAACATAGTCTAAATTGTACTTGCAAATACTGTAGATCACATGGCCAAGTCCAACTTCAACTTCAACGTTTTTGCTGAGATAGAAAAGCTTAGAAACAATGGGTCTAACTTCACCAAATGGTTCCGCATTTTGAGAATCATTCTCGCTGGCGGACAAAAGGACTATGTCCTTGAGAAAGCGCTAGGTGACGCCCCTGCTGTAGATGCGCCGGCTGATGAAAAAGCTGTTTATCAGTCGCGCAAGGATGATTATGATTTGATTAAGATCAACATGTTGTATGCTATGGAATCGGATCTTCAAAATCGTTTTGAGGAGTTCGCCGGGCCCTTTGAGATTCTCGAGGAGCTGAAAAACATGTTTTAGACTCAAGCCCATTCTGAGAGATATGAGATCTCTAAGAAATTCTTTAACTACAAGATGGAGGAAGGGAGTTCCGTTAGTGAGCACGCCATTAAGATGACGGGCTACACTCAACTCCTTGAGAAACTGGACTGCAAGATTCCAGAGGAGCTCAAGATTGACACTCCTAGCTACAAAAGTTTTGTAGTTGATCACATTCAGATTGGTTCCACAATTATGATCACTGAGCTCTTTGCTAAGATGAAAGTAGCGGAGGTGAACATCAAAAAGAATAATCATGTGTTGATGGTCAACAAGCCCCCCACCTTCAAGAAAGGTAAGGGTGCAAGGAAGCCCTTCAAGAAAGGCGGCGGCAAGCGCTGCCCTCGCCGAGAAGAAGCTCAAGTCTGTTCCTAAACCGGACACTGAGTGCTTCTATTGCAAGGACAAGGGTCACTAGAAGCGCAACTGTCCGAAGTACTTAGCGGACAAGAAGGCTCGCACCATCAAAGGTATATTTGATATACATGTTATTAATGTTTTCCTTACTAGCCCTCGTTGTAGTGTCTGGGTATTTGATACCGGTTCAGTTGCTAATATTTGTAACTCGAAACAGGAGCTACGGAATAGACGGCGGCTTGCGAGGGATGAGGTGACGATGCGCGTTGGCAACGGATCAAGAGTTGATGTGATGGCCGTCGAAACGTCTCCTTAGTTTTACCTTCGGGATTAGTTTTAAACCTTAATAAGTGTTATTATGTGCCTGCGTTGAGCATGAACATTATTTCTGGATCGTGTTTATTGCAAGACGGTTATTGATTAAAATCGGAGAATAATGGTTGTTCTATTTATATGAGTAACATCTTTTATGGTCATGCACCTATTGTGAATGGTTTATTTCTTCTAAATCTCGAAAGGGATGAAACACACATCCATAACATTGAGGCTAAGAGATGCAAAGTAGATAGTGATAATACTACTTATTTGTGGTAATCGTCCCAGGTCATATTGGTGTAAAGCGCATGAAGAAACTCCATTCTAATGGACTTTTGGAGTCTCTTGATTTTGAATCATTTGACACATGTGAACCATGCCTCATGGGCAAGATGATCAAAACACCGTTCTCCGGTATGATGGAGCGAGCAACGGACTTGTTGGAAATCATACATACCGATGTATGCGGACCGATGAGTGTTTCGACGCGCGGTGGATATCGCTATTTTCTCACTTTTACCGATGACTTAAGTAGATATGGGTATATCTATTTAATGAAACATAAATCTGAAACATTTGAAAAGTTCAAAGAATTTCAGAATGAAGTGGAGAACCATCGTAATGAAAGATTAAGTTTCTACGATCGATCGTGGAGGTGAATATTTGAGTTATGATTTCTCACGCATCTTAAAGCAAGTGGAATCGTTCACAACTCACGCCACCCGGAACACCACAGCGCAATGGTGTGTACGAGCAGGAATCGAACCCTATTAGATATGGTCCGATCAATGATGTCTCTTCTTGATTTGCCGTTATCATTTTGGGGTTATGCATTAGAAACCGCTGCATTCACTTTAAATAGGGCTCCATCTAAATGCTTGAGACGACACCGTATGAACGTGGTTTGGTGCTAAACCTAAGTTGTCGTTTCTTAAAGTTTGGGGATGCGTAGCTTACGCCAAGAAATTGATGCGGACTAGCTCGAACCCAAAGCGAGAAATGCGTCTTCATAGGATACCCTAAGGAAACTATTGGGTATACCTTCTATCACGTAAACCAAAGGCAAAGTGTTTGTCATGAATAACGGTTCCTTTCTTGAGAAGGAGTTTCTCTCGAAAGAAGTGAGTGGGAGGAAAGTAGAGCTAGACGAGGTTATTGAACCTTCTCTTGAATTGGAGAGTAGCGAAGACCTGAAATTGTTCCATGCGCCGCACCAACAATAGAGGAAGCTAATGACAAGGATCATGAAGCTTGGACGATCTGCTCATCGAACGTCGCAGGTCGACAAGGTCATGTGCCCCTCCTGAGTGGTACGGCAACCCTGTCTTGACTGTCTTGTTAGTAGAAGATAGTGAACCTACGAACTATGAGGAAGCGATGATGAGCCCAGACTCTGAGAAATGGCTAGAAGCCATGAAATCCGAATTGGGATCCATGAGCGAAAACCAAGTATGGACTTTGGTGGACCCTCCTAACGACCAAAAGGCCGTTGAGTGCAAATGGATCTTCAAGAAGAAAATGGACGCGGATGGTAATGTTACCGTCTATAAAGCACGGCTTGTTGCAAAAGGTTTTCGACAAGTTCAAGGTGTTGACTACGATGAGACTTTCTCTCCCGTAGCGATGTTTAAGTCCATTCGGATTTTATTAGCAATTGTTGTGTTTCATGATTATGAAATATGGCAGATGGATGTCAAGACTGCTTTCCTCAATGGCAACATTGATGAAGAGTTGTATATGATGCAACCCGAAGGTTTTGTCGATCCTAAGGATGCTGATAAAGTATGCAAACTTCAGCGTTCCATTTATGGACTGAAGCAAGCATCTCGGAGTTGGAACCTTCGTTTGATCAAGTGATCAAGAGCTTTGGATTTGTTCCAAATTGCTACGAAGCTTGTATCTACAAGAAAGTGAGTGGGAGCTCGGTGACGTTTCTGGTACTATATGTGGATGACATATTGATTATCGGAAATGACATCAACATGCTTAACGATGTGAAGAGTTATTTGAACAAGTGTTTTTCAATGAAAGACCTAGGTGAAGCTGCTTATATATTGGGCATCAAGATCTATAGAGATAGACAAAGACGCCTGATAGCTTTAAGCCAGAGTACATACCTAGACAAAGTTCTGAAAAGGTCCAGAATGGATAAGGCAAAGAAAGGTCCGGTGCCTATGTTGTCAGGTAAGATATTGAGCAAGGCTCAGTGTCCAGCTACGGTAAATGATAGGAAAGCTATGAGCAAAGTGCCTTATGCCTCGGCCATAGGTTCCATCATATATGCCATGCCGTGTACTAGACCGGATGTGTCCAATGCTCTTAGTTTGACGAGTAGATATCAAAGTGATCCAGGAGTGGAACACTGGACAGCCGTGAAGAACATCCTAAAGTACCTAAATAGGACTAAAGAAATGTTCTTAGTCTATGGGGGTGATGGCTTGTCGTAAAAGGTTACGTCGATGCTAGTTTTGACACCGACAAGGATGATTCTAAATCTCAGACAGGATACGTGTATATTTTGAATGGAGGAGCTGTGAGTTGGAGAAGCTGCAAGCAAAGCGTGATCGCGGGATCTATGAGAAGCGAGAATACATGGATGCCGCAGCGTCAAGTGAAGGAGTTTGGATCAGAACTTCATCATCGAGCTTGGCGTGGTTCCAAGTGCATTGGACCCACTGGAGATATTGTGTGACAACACTGGCGCCATAGCACTCGCTAAGGAACCAAGATATCATCCAAAGACCAAGCATATCAACCACAAGTTTCATATAATCCGAGATTATATAACAGATGGAGATCTGAAGATTAGCAAAGTACATACAGATCTGAATGTCGCAGATCCATTGACTAAACCTCTTCCACATGTAAAACATGATCAGCACCTCAGTGCCATGGGTGTGAGATTGTTGCCAAATGTAAACTAGATTATTGACTCTAGTGCAAGTGGGAGACTTTTGGAATTATGCCCTAGAGGCAATAATAAAGATGTTATTATTATAACTCTTGTTCATGATAAAGTTTATATTCCATGCTAGAATTGTATTAAGCGGAAACTTTAATACTTGTGTGGTTTGTGAACAACACCGTGTCCCTAGTATGCCTCTATGGACTAGCTCATTGATTAATGATGGTTAAGGTTTCCTAACCATGGACATGAGTTGTCAATTAATAATGAGATCATATCATTGGGAGAATGATATGGTGGACAGACCCAAACTAAGCGAAGTAATTAGATCGTATCATCGTGTTCGTCTTTGCGAAGCTTTTCTTATGTCAAATATTGTATTCCTTAGACCATGAGATAATACAACTCCCTGGTATCGGAAGAAATCTTTGAGGTCATCAAACGTCATCCTATGAGAGGGTGATCATAAAGGTGTCTCTCAGGTGATCGGAAAGTATCTGTTGGATTGTATGTATCGAGATGGGATTTGTCCCTCCCAAGTCGGAGAGATATACTTCGGGCCCACTCGGTAATCGATATCAACACCGCTTGCAAGCATGTGGTTAAGGAGTTAATCACAAAGTGATATCGGATTACGGAACGAGTAAAGTACTTGCTGTGAACGAGATTGAACTAGGTATGATACCGACGATCAAATCTCGCAAGTAAAATATCGCGAGACGAAGGGAATATATATATGGGATTGATTGAATCTGGCATGGTGGTTCATCCGATATGATCATCGATGAATGTGTGGGAGTCAATATGGGTTTCTGCACCCGCTGATTATTGATAGAAGATCATGTACGCATATTCTCGAACCCGCAGGTCACACACTTAACGTGTCTCGACGCTAGGATAGATTGGATAATTGGTTTATGAGTTTTTGTTCGAGTCTCGGATGGGATCCGGGACATCGAGAGGTTCCGGAGTGGTCCGGAGAATAAGATTCATATAAGGCGGCAGTTTTGGAGTTCGGAATTGTTCCGGGTTAATCGGTATTGTACCGGAAGCTTCTAGAACCTTCCGGAAGGGGACCAACGTGGCCCCACCTTCCGGGAGGGGGCATGGGTCTATGAGGGAGTGCCCTGGCCGCATTGGGCCAGGGGCACAAGGCCCCATAGGGCCGAGACGGCCAAGAGAGGTTTAAACTCTAGATAGAGCTTCTAGAAGGGGGAGTTTCCTTGCCCCCCACTCTTCCTCCTTGGGGCCGCCGGCCTTGGCTTGGGGGAGGGGCTAGGGCTGAGCCCACCCCTCTATATATAGAGGTCTGGGGGCGCACCAACCCCCCACACCTTCCCCTCCAACCCTAGCCGCCCTGCTGCCCTCCTCTCTCCCTCCCGACTGCTTGTAGGCGAAGCCCTGCTGCAGAAATTCTCCACCAATTGCACCGCGCCGTCGTGTTGTAGATCCAACCCATCTCTCCACCATACTTGATGGACCAAGGAAGGAGGAGACGTCGAGGTGCTGCACGTGTGCATCTCACGGAGGCACCGCCACTTTGTGGTGCTAGAGTCGGATCGGATCGCGAGGAGGAGAAGCGAGTACGACTACATCACCCATGTTCCGATTTAACGTTCCCGTGCGAATCTTCAAGGGTATGAAGATCTAATCCAATCTCTCTCGTTGTTGCATCTCCTAGATTAGATCTTGGCTTTCCCTCTGTTCGCATCCGTAGAAAATTTTGATTTACTATGCCGCGAAACCCTTCAGTTTTTGCAAATATTGGGGTGTATGATCGAGGAATAAGGCGCAAACTATTATAAATGAAGTTTTATGCCATGTTGTGCACCTTTTGTTAATTGTGTGTGATGGAAGGGGCAATCTTACATGGTTAAAAATTTGTATGTGATGCATTTTAAAGACCAAGTTCATGCTGATTTTTATCATTTTCATGATGAAATATAGACTCTTGGCACAACCATGCATTCTAGCTTTAAAATCAACAATGTGAAAGAACATTTCATTTTTTTAAACATATTTTCCATTTTTAAATGGGAAAAGGGTAAATATTAAGAAAGTGCCAAAAATAAGATGCAAAATGACACATATCTAGTTTTCACACACAATAGACCATATTTTATGGCTTATGCAGGAGAACTGAGAATTTTCAAACCTTTTTGGTACTTTCCATTTATTAAATGAACTCATCTAGATTTAAAAATGTAATTCAAACCGAACTCCCTGTGTATGATGGAATGCTCAAAAGTATCACCAAAAATCATATTCATGTACCTAAGTAAGAATGCATGGAGGATCCACAAGCGTGTTCAAAAAATCATGATTTTCTATGGAAAAGTGAGCTCCTCACTTGCACCAAAATTTGAAAAACAGTCATAGTGTATTTTAAAAAGGTCAAAATTGCTGGTCTTCTCATGGGACTCCTTATTTGTGTACAAGTTTCCCCAATAAATGTGCCATTTGATTGCTACATTTTTTTGAAAAAATGCTCCTAAAATGTCCTTCAAGGTATGAACTTTTATGATTTGAAACCCAAAAATTACCAATTCCAAGCCCTCCATTTTTCATGCTAATGGATCAACTTTTCACAAACATTCATTGTAGATGGAAATCCACAATGTGAACGAACACTTCAAGTTTTTGTGATAAGAAATTCATGTTCCATTTTTAAATTGGCTACAAAGGGGTACCTTATGTAGCAAGTACCAAAAATAAGATGAAAAATGGCTTAGCCATTTTTCACAGATAGTAGACCATATTACATGCATGTATTATGTAGGATAATAAATATTTTTCACACCTTACATTTTCCCTATTAAGTTCATGGATTGTTTCATAAAGCACCACCACACCCTCTAAAATGAGGCGTCTAGACATGAAGACGTTAAAGTTGGTCAAATAACTTTATGGGAAATTAAAATTGTATAGTTAGTGACAATTTTCATGAATATTTTGAAGCTTACATTTAAAATACATACATGGCAGTACTTTGCTGAATTTGAATTGCATTTTCCTTTTAGGAAAAATAGTGAAGACTCCAAAATTCAAGTGAAATAAGGGTAGGTACCCTTTCAAAAATTAACAGAACATGGACAAAAGATATCATTTCAAATCTTCTCAGAACTTTTGATAAAATTTTGTTGGAAACCTAGAGCTTTAGTTTTCTCCACTTAAGAGATAGCTTAATACACCTCCTTTGAGAAGTCCGCTATAATAATATTATTTTCCTCTAGTGACAATTGTGGAATATCACCTTTTAAAATTCTATCATATAGAAGGAGTTTTGAGTCGGTGCTCCAAACAAATAATTATAATACGTTGTGATGTCAACTTATAGATTTGCCTCTCCAGGAATTGTTCCTTGTTCATGTTAAGTCGAAAAATCTCCATGTTTGCCATTTGCAATGAAGTAAAAAATATTTAGGATTGCTACCACCTTCTTATACATGTTTTACCTTACCACGCTGGGGCCCATGTTGACTCTTCATCGTGTCTATGTTTAGTCACTCCATTAGTAGCATCTTTCTCAGATTGATATGAAGGTGTATTCTGCTAAGATCGAGAGTTTAAATAGTACTCCCTCCATCCATATTACTTGTCACTAAATAGATGTATATACAGTGGCGGAGCCAGCTAGTTGAAGGAGTCTGGGCAAGAACTGTTGTTTGTGACGTTAGCTCATGTTTGCCCCAGTGAATTTAGTTGCTAATCACTAAGTGACATAGTTAATTAGTGGAGAGTGGCCGAAACAGCCCAGGCAGCTGCCCGGGGTCGCCGGGTCCCGGCTCCGCCACTGTGTATATAGACATGTTTTAGTGTTAGATAAATCCATTTTAACGACAAGTAGTATGGATCGGAGGGAGTATTGACAAGTCATTCCTTCTTAGATATTAATGACACACCATTGTTCTTTCTTTTGCATAAAAACAAATACTTTCGCGTGCTTTTGCATGTGCAGGCATGATCCCATATTGTACATATATCAATCTAGAAGTTCTTCGAAAACATGCAGGTGCTTTCTGAATCGTGGAGAACTTCCAGGGCGCCGGCCAGAGGAAAAATACACCCGTGCAAAGATAAATGTGACCATATTCAAACACCCCAAATGCTCCTTACGCCAGCAGCACTTTTGCTATTGCTGATCTCCATTACATTTTCAGACGCACCACGAACAGAAATACAAGCTCCCATAAAACAGAAAGAGAAAGCACAAGTTCCAGATGCGTAAAAAGATCGAATAATCCAGTTCACAGATGTCAACTAGACGCTGATACGCTTCCGTCACCTTGTCATCGGAAGAAATGTGCGGCGTATTAACGTATGTTTATGTCTGGAGATTGCAACTTTTTTACAGTCCAACGATGCTAAAGGCTAGTCTACATTGGAGTATTGATGTAAAAAAGTTTTTTTCCAGAAGCTTGGTCTTAATCGAAGTAAATTGGCAGGAAGCCAGCGGGTCAAATTGGGTTCCACCGGTTGCTTTAACCTGCCGCTCCTTTCAATGTAAGATCGTTAGGTATTGCTTTCATTATCTCTGGCCATTCAGGTAAACTCAAAACTGCCTCCGGGGAATCCAAACTGGGCAACCATCTCGGAGAATCCGTGTTGCATTCCTATATATACACCTCAACAATATAGAATCTATCACAAGATCAACCTCGCGAGCAAGCAAAGATGAGGAACAAGATAACATTCTTGCTCTCACTCCTGCTGCTTGGCGCAGCACTGACAGATGCCTCCCAGGAGGATCAGCTCACCAGGTTCATCCAGTCCAAGATCAAGAAGAGGCAAACTGTCACTGTCAGGGCCACTAGCGCAGACGGGCCCGAGGAAACCGACCCATGGGCCGACCCCAGCAGCTTCAGCCACCTGCCCTCGCGGTGCCCGGTCCCGCCGGCAGGCACCAAGGAAGCAGACAAGATCACCGCGCTGCCCGGCCAGCCACCGCGCGTCAACTTCGACCAGTACTCCGGCTACGTCACGGTGAGCGAGAAGCACTTCCGCGAGCTCTTCTACTACTTCGTGGAAGCCCCCTACGAGGCGGCCTCCAAACCGCTCGTCCTCTGGCTCAACGGCGGGCCTGGATGCTCGTCGCTTGGCTATGGCGCAATGACGGAGCTCGGCCCCTTCCGTGTCAACCCCGACGGAAAAACCCTTACCAGAAATAAGCAAGCCTGGAATAACGGTAAGTGAAACCAAGCTCTTTGCATAGTGAATTAGTGATACGCCGTACGCGTATTGGTTCTTGGTTGATACTGAACTGGTGATTCGATACGATACGGTGTGTGCAGTGGCTAACGTGATCTTCCTGGAGTCGCCGGCCGGCGTCGGGTTCTCCTACGCGAGCAACGACACCAACAACAATAACAACGTGGGTGACAGGAGGACGGCCGAGGACACGTTCGTGTTCATGCTCAACTGGCTGGAGAGGTTTCCGGAGTACAAGGACCGCGACTTCTACATTGCTGGCGAGAGCTATGCCGGCCACTACATCCCGCAGCTCGCCACCGTCATCGAGTTCATGAACGAGCTCCATGGCAGCACCCTCATAAACCTCCGCGGCATCTTCGTGAGCGGCTCCTTCCACATATGTTACCATCTTGTGCAGCAACCTACGCACGTATGTGTACCCATATGTTTCCTTGTGGACGTTATCTAGGTTGGCAACCCGTACCTCGACGATTACAAGAATGAGAAAGGGGAATTGGAGTTTTTTTGGAGCCATGGGGTGATCTCCGACGAGGCGTGGGCCCGTATCCTTGCCAACTGCACCTTCACCCCGTCTGACGACTGGCCGTGCACCGTGGCGGCGCTCAAGCCCCAGAAGGGTAACTTCGACCACTACAACATATATGCCCCGCTCTGCCTCCAGGAGCCGCTCACCGGTATCAACTACTCCAGCAGCTATGTAAGACTACAACTGACGATCTAACCCTATTCAGACTTCAGACATATATAAGCGTGTTTCTTCCAATTTCGATCAGCCTCACTATGTGTAGATTTTTAATTTGTCAGCTGGCCGGCTACGACCCGTGCGAGGACCACTATGTCGAGGCCTACCTAAACAATCTCAAGGTGCAGGAAGCTCTGCACACTCGGGCCAACACGACTTGGTCAGGTTGCAGGTAATTATATAACTAGTACTGCCTCTGTTTCTTAAACGTAGAACGTTTTCGAACAGATTTAGTACCTGCCTGATGCTCTGCTGCTTCTGATGAGCCCCTGAATAAAGTCTCGTATTAACTCAGTATACTCCTTTCAGTGAAGACGTGCAGTATAGCTATCAACCTGGCCCAGTTTCCATGGTGTCAACCATCAGAAGGCTGATCAAACGTGGGCTAAGCGTATGGATCTTCAGGTACCTGTGCAGATGTCACTCTCCTTCCACGCACATTACCCAGCACTTTATTTCCAGCATTGAGCATATAAAGCACGACGATTATTAAGGTTTCTAACTAGAAAGAGACACCCCTTTTTTCAGCGGCGACATGGATTCCATATGCTCGATTAGCGCGACGAGGTTCTCCGTAAAGGATCTCGACCTACCCATCACCAAACCATGGCGCCCTTGGTACACCCCAAACAGCGAGGTAAGATTCTAATGGATGTACTACACACATGGACAGTAGTAAGACTATCGTAAGTGTCAATTTCAGTTCTGAACGTGATTTTAGATTTCGGAAAATTAAATTGGATACCGGTGGCTCTCTAGGTTGGAGGCTATGTTCAGCAGTACAAGGGAGGATTCACGTTTGCATCGGTGAGGGGAGCTGGGCATAGGGTCCCCACTTACCAGCCCAAGAGAGCCCTCGTTCTTCTTTACTCCTTCCTCAAGGGCATGCTCCCACCTGAAGGCCTCCCGAACTGAACTGCTGATGCATTCACATGTTCACGGTGTGATCTGATTGGAACGGTGGACTGAATCCGTCTATCCTTACAAATAAATTATTTCTTAATTACAGACAACTTTGAAAAATGGATAGCAATATATCCAGGCCATAGTATTATGGCTTAGCACTTTAGTGCTGACAAGAATTGTAATGGGGTGTTTACATTCAAAAGAATAACGTGATGAGTATTTCACATCCCGGGTTGTGCCCGATGAGCATCTTTGAATCTTTTTCGAAACAGTAGCAAATTATTTGCCTTAATGTATTGATAAAGAAGACTTAGAACATAACGATCCTTACAAATTACGGTGGCGGGCATGGTGTTCACACTCTAAAAAATCCTCGCATTTTGCTCGTTCCAAATTTCCACGAGACAAACATAATGATCCATGCAAGAGCCTTCCATCGACCGTCGTGGGCAAGAACAAGGTGGCTTCACCAAGACTCAACGTCATCGAAGGCAAGCCAATTCATGGTGTTGAAGTCGTGAAACCCAAGAAAATCTCTTATCGTGTGCCATGTTTAGATAGAGTTGTCTCATTGACAACGAGGGCAAAGTCTACCAACACACCATCATGTCTGCTCAATCTGGTCCGCCGTCCGAACCTGGTTCTAGAGAGTAAGCCACCAGAATAGTATGCATTTCGGGGGCACCTAATTCTTCCAAACTAGAGAATCCAGCGGCAAATGAACTGACCCGGTAAATAGATCCTTGTAGGACGAGGAGCAATAGTAGATTCCAGAGGAGGTGAGTTCGCAAAGAATTGGGTTTCGGACATCATTAATGAAGTTGAGCTGCGTGGTGATATGCCACAAATTCGTTAACTCCTATAGATGTTGCCCTTTCTTGGCGGTCCAAGCTGCTTGGGGAGGGCATAGATGGATGGCGCAATGCATTTTTGGCTAACCGAAGAAAGATGTTTGAAGTGTACCATTTTTGGCTGACCGAAGAAACATGTTTGAAGTGTACCCTTTTCTTTGCAAGATTGTTTCTTGATTTCGGACAAACGTGTTATATATGAGCTCGGAGGCTCTAGAATTGCAAGATTGATTCGGTGTGATCGCCAAAGCTACAAATCAAATATCCAACAGTTTACATGTCACTCGTTCACAGAAAACATGATAGTCCTCCTCAATATTTCCTCGAAGTCTGCCATGACGGAACTTGCATCTTTTTTACTTTATAGAAAGAACTAATTAATGGCTTCATCGATTCATAGAAAAGATAATAAATTTAATTAACTTAAATAAACTCTAGATTAGTTGGCAAACCGGTGGAGATTGAAATGGTGGAGATCAACCAACGAACAAACAAAAGCGAGAGTGTTAAATGGCCCAACATGAGCGCACACGCTAACGTCATTCGACTAAGCGATTAGCCATATACTGCCTTAATTTGGCCGTGCAGGGTAAACTCAAAACTCTCGTAATTCCGTCGGGGAATCCAAGCCACACAGCACCTCGGAGAATCCGAGCTACTCCAGTGCACAAAACAGTCGACCTATATATAAATAGATACTAGTACAACTTCCATATGAATCTACCACAAGATCTGCCGATAAATTAAGCAGAGATGAATAACACCATTACTTTCTTCGTCTCACTCCTCCTGCTGTGCGCATCACTCACAGCCGATGCTGCCTCCCAGGAGGATCAGCTCACGAGGTTCATCGAGTCAAAAGCCAAGAAGAGGCAAACTGCCAGGGCCACTAGCGCAAACGAGCCCGAGGGAACCGACCCATGGGCTGATCCCGGAAGCTTCAGCCACCTGCCCACCAAGTGCTCCGCCCCACCGGCGGGCACCAAGGCAGCCGACAAGATCACGGCGCTGCCCGGCCAGCCGTCGCGCGTAAACTTTGACCAGTACTCCGGCTATATCACGGTGAGCCACAAGCACTTCCGCGAGCTCTTCTACTACTTCGTCGAAGCTCCCTACGAGGCGGCCTCCAAGCCACTCATCCTCTGGCTCAACGGAGGGCCTGGATGCTCGTCGCTGGGCTACGGCGCCATGACAGAGCTCGGCCCGTTCCGTGTGAACCCCGACGGCAAGACCCTCAGCAGAAATAAGCACGCCTGGAATAACCGTAAGTTCTTTCCATAGTGACTTAGTGATACTGGAACTGTATACTAAACTGATTCGGTGTGCAGTGGCTAACGTGATCTTCCTGGAGTCGCCGGCCGGCGTCGGGTTCTCCTACGCGAGCAACGATACGAACAACAACAATAATGTTGGTGATAGGAGGACAGCCGAGGACACGTTCGTCTTCCTGCTCAACTGGCTGGAGAGGTTTCCCGAGTACAAGGGCCGCGACTTCTACATCGCCGGCGAGAGCTATGGCGGCCACTACGTTCCTCAGCTAGCCACCGTGATCAAATTCATGAACGAGCTCCATGGGACCACCTTCATAAACCTCCGTGGCATTTTCGTAAGTATGGTAGATTGAGGGATGTTACCAGACGGTAAAATCTTGTGCAGATACCCATATAGGAGGTTCCTCCGTGTTATTCAGGTTGGCAACCCGTACCTAGACGATTACAAGAACGAGAAGGGGAACCTGGAGTTTCTTTGGACCCACGGGGTGATCTCCGACGAGGCGTGGGCCGGCATCCTTGCCAACTGCACCTTCGGCCCGTCCGACGACTGGCAGTGCTTCGTGGCGTCTCACCCCCCGGAAGGCCAATTTGACAAGTACAACATATATGCCCCGATCTGCCTCCAGAAGCCGAACACCGGCATCTACTACTCCAGCAGCTATGTAAGACAATATCAACTCTCTCTCTCTTCAGATGTCTCATCTTTTTCCAATTTCAATAAGCCACACCAAATGTAGAACTGCAATTTTGAATTTGTCAGCTGGCCGGATACGACCCGTGCGGCCCCCACTACGTCGAGGCTTACCTGAACAATCCAGAGGTGCAAGATGCTCTACACACCCGGGCCAACACAAGATGGTCAGCTTGCAAGTAAGTAGTACCTACCAGCTGCTGGCTGCTTACTTTGCCGCTTCTAATAAGCGTTACCTCCTAAATTAAATGTAATATTGAGTGTATACTCCCATTTGATTATTATTTTCAGTTTGGACTTGCCCTATAACGACGGCCCAGTTTCAGTGGTACCAACCATCAGCAGGCTGATCCAGCGCGGGCTAAGCGTATGGATCTTCAGGTACCCCAGTTCAGATGTCCACTGAGTCCATCTCAATCCACGCACAATAACAATCAGTCGAGCCCCTTTTCTTCAGCGGCGACATGGATTCTGTATGTTCGATCGCGGCGACAAGGTACTCCGCCAGAGATCTCAACCTGCCCGTCACCAAACCATGGCGCCCCTGGTACACCCCAGACAGCGAGGTAAGTTATTAATGCTTGTACTGCAGACATGGAAAGTAGCAAACAGTTAGTTCAAATTCAGATGCGATTTTAAGTTTTGGAAATTAAATCGGATAGTACTGGTGGCTGCAGGTTGGAGGCTACGTCCAACAGTACAAGGGAGGCTTCACATTCGCATCGGTGAGGGGAGCTGGCCACACAGTCCCCACTTTCCAGCCCAAGAGAGTGCTTGTTCTTCTCTACTCCTTTCTGAAGAGCATGCTCCCACCTGATAGCATCCCAAACTGAAATGAGAATGCATTCACATGTTCACGGTGTGCTCTCATTGGAATAGTGGATTGACTCCCTCTTCCTTTCAATAAATAGTTTCTTATTTACATGCAGCTATGGTCTTACGGTTTAGCACTTCTGTGCTGAAATTAATTGCAATGATGTTAACATTGAAAAGAATAAAGTGCGTACCACGTCATGGCTTGTGCCGGATGAGCATCTTTGAATTTTAGTGATACCCTATTTTTCCTGAAACCGTGCTATTATGAGCAGAATGATGAAAACTAAATCTCTCTGGTCTACCATTCTGCATGTTTTTTTTCAAAACAATGGGCTCCCCATGTCAGCAAATGAAACTAAGATATCAGCAAACACTCTTAAACATATGGAGATCAAATTTCAAGGTTTCTACTAAGAAACAATACCACATCCAATTATAAATAGCACCAACCTCTTTGAGAATAGGCTAAACGGAATCCATATGAAAGATAGTTCAAATACGAGTGGGTGTAATAATTCTGGTACTTCATAATAATATAATAAATGCTATATGCATCAGTTGATCCAGATGCGAGGCTATTTTGCCCTTTCGAAAAAAAAATCCTCCGTAGCAATGCCAGTTTATACAAGGATAGAGATAAAACACATGATAGAATGTGGTTAGAATAATATCTAGTTGATCCAGTAGTTATTCTTCTTATATTATAGCTGTATGATTGGGTTGGTCATTATTTTAGCTTACTATAGGTTTCTGACAGCGTGATCATCAGTCTGATCACTCCATGATAAGTCGGAACAGATCCTGATGTAATGTCCAAAGTGGACCTAAGGACAACAGAATGTGCCCAAGGGGGAATATTTATACAGATCATACAGCACGAGGACAGCAGGCCAAATGGTGCTCTCTCCTAATCAGAAGCTCTTGCATACAAAACAGAAATCGACAACATACAGCCGGCGTATGCAGTACTCAATTCAGAAACGGCCACATAGATCTTGTTTCTTTTTTTTGTCTTGAAATTGTCAGAAGAAACTCTCAACGCTCCAAAACTGATCGATGCAAAACATTCTCCTCTGGTGCCCCTATATAAACATCATTCAGATCATCGTCGTCATGAGAGAAGCTACTAATTCCATCAAAGAAATCATGAGGAACACTCCTTTCTGTTTCTTTCTGCTCATCTGTATGGCCACGTGGCATGCAGATGCATCGCAGCAGGCTCGACTCAGAGAGTTTATCCACTCCAGGAGGACCAGCATGGATAGCAGCAGCAACAGCGCACATGAGCCCATGGTAGGAGCTACTGCTACCAGTAGACTCAGAGCAGAGTACTCTGTCACTGAGCAGGCCAATCTGAAGGATGCTGACAAGATCACGGCGTTGCCTGGGCAGCCCAACAGCGTCAGCTTTGGCCAGTACAGCGGGTACGTGACCGTCGACGAAAAGAACGGCCGCGCCCTCTTCTACTACCTCGCCGAGGCAGTGACTGACGCAGTGACGAAGCCACTAGTCCTGTGGCTTAATGGAGGTATGGCTATACTAGAGAGATACACATCATCATGTCCTCTTTGCGCTTGTGCTGTCTCTCGTACAAATATTTACCAGAGTAGATATCTTGTTGATGCACAGGTCCTGGATGCTCATCATTTGGCTATGGAGCAATGATAGAGCTGGGCCCGTTCCGCGTGAACAGCGACAACAAAACTCTCAGCATAAATGAGCACGCCTGGAACAACGGTGAGGGAGGCGCACCAACTAGTAACGGTTTCTTCTGGCTACATGAACCATCTTGTAAGTGGCATGACGATGTGAGGTTTTGCAGAGGCTAATGTCATCTTCCTGGACTCACCGGCCGGAGTCGGGTTCTCCTACTCCAACACGACTTCCGACTATGACAAGAGCGGAGACCAGAGGACCGCGGACGACGCGTTTCTCTTCCTCGTCAACTGGCTCGAGAGGTTCCCCGAGTATAAAGGCCGCCCCTTCTACATCTCCGGGGAGAGCTACGCCGGCCACTATGTGCCGCAGCTCGCTGTCACCATCTTGAGTCACAACACGAACAGTGCTACAAGAACTTCCTTAAACCTGCAGGGTATTTTGGTACGTGTGGTTAATCGCCTTCATAACAGTTGTCACATCTTTTTAGTGGAAACTTTGTATATAGCTAATGTGTATCTCTGCTTTGCTATAGGTTGGCAATCCATATCTTGATGATAACATGAACACAAAAGGGATGATTGAATTTTTGTGGAGCCATGCCGTGATATCGGATGAGGTGTTCGCTAACATCACCAAGAGTTGCAATTTCAGTCTGTCAGACTCAGACAGTAAGGCGTGCACCGATGCCATGGCCATGTATGATTCCGCTAACACTGATCCCTATGACATTTATGGCCCGGTTTGCATTGACGCACCCGATGGAACATACCACCCGAGCCGCTATGTAAGATAAAACCAGTACATCTTTTCACATAGCACTAACGCTGAATGCTCGTAAACACACTTTTCTTAGAGTATTTATTTGCTGAAGAAGAAAAGATCTTCTCCGAACTGTGCAGATACCAGGGTATGATCCATGCAGCGCCTATTATGTAGACGCTTACCTCAATGATCCCGAGGTGCAAAAGGTTTTGCATACTAGAACGACAAAGTGGGCAGGCTGCACGTAAGACTTCTAAATTGCACGCAAAAAACGAACTTCCATGATCCAGCAACTATTCTGTCCACATACCACTTCCCTTAACCGATGCTATACTTGCGCAGGGACTTGCACTGGAAAGATTCACCGGCGTCCATGGTTCTAACGCTCAAATTTCTTATGGCGAACGGGCTGCCAGTGTGGCTGTTCAGGTAACATGGCACCTCAGATTAAACCGAGGCTACGAGCAACTGATCTGCCAAAGAGTGTAACAAATTAAGACATGTTTTCAGCGGTGATTTCGACTCCGTGTGCCCGTTCCCCGCCACCAGGTACACCATCCACGACCTTGGTGTCGCCGTCATAGAGCCATGGCGCCCATGGACCGCAAGCAAGGAGGTAAACGTGACGACCGGATCTTATTTTTTCACTTGTCTGTTCGTGCTAACGCTGATAATTTTCGCAGGTTGGAGGGTATGTTCAAGCATACACGGACGGTTTAGTTTTTGCGTCCGTGAGGGGAGCTGGTCACCAGGTCCCGTACTTCGAGCCTGAGAAAGCACTGATATTGCTTAGCTCCTTCCTAAAAGCAATGCTTCCAACCAATGAAAAGGGACAGTAATAATGGACATCAGTAAAAGTTATGCACGAAATTCTTGAGCACTGCACACTGGGTGTCGTGCAGCTATGTATGGAGCGTATCTGTAATTTGTAAAAGTCTAGATTTTTTTCGGTCAGATTACTTGTTGGCCCCTTGAGGAATATTACGAGTGTTTGTCATGTACAAAAAGTTACTAGTAGATTATTTTAAAAAAAAAGAGGATCAACGCGGTCTCTCCATCAAGTGATGCAATGCGGCTGCCATATTTTTTTTGCATAGTGTCAGTTCTTACAAATCCATTAAAAAAGCAACATAAAGGTTACTCAACCAAAATACAGACAGATTACATGGCACGAGCAATGTGCCACAAATCCTACTCCTAGATTGCCGTCTAAATCGGCTGAACTGAACAACACCCATGGTAGCATCTCTAAGGGCTAGTTTGGTTGTTGGGGATGGAAAACCCTGGCAGTAAACCCCACAGGGGATTTCCTTGCCCACAAGGGACCCCCTTCCACGATGGGAAAATATCCCCTTCCACGATGGGACACTAGCCCTTTTGGCTAGTTTGGTTGTTGCACACAAGGAATCTCTAACTGAAGCACATATGATTAATATACTGCAATCTCAAGCACAACCAGGATTCTTATTCTTATAATTAATATACTGCAATCCCAAGTAGAACATAGGCTATAGAGAACTAGGATTTTTTAAGGTTTAGACTACTACAAGGCATTGTAGCACTACCAGACAAGTATCCAGGTAACTTTTCAGCACACTGTATAGGTTATTGCCTTACTCGGAGTAGGTTCTGGGGTCTAATTTGCTGACCACTGCAACCGAGCACAATCAAAGACCACAAGCAACCGCTAAGCATTCATGTAAGACTGAAGGGCACATATTCAGACAAAAAATTGGTTACTGCTTTTCAGTGCACAAGTTGTTCACCTGAAGTTTGGTCTTGATGGTGTCGATTGGGTACAGAGGCATCTCCACCACGACACCAGCGGTTCCTCCGGTTATTACGTCCTCTGCGAGCATACAAAACATCACACAAAATCATTTCTTCTCATCTGCGACCGCATATGTGCTGAAAAATTTAACAATATTGTGTGCTAACCATCATAATCTCAGTCATGTACAAATGCTCTAGCAGGAATAACAAATACTCCCTCCATCCTAAAATAAGTGACTTGGCTTTATCTGATTCACATGTATCTACACACTAAAACGTGTCCAGATACATGCAAATCTAAATAAATTCAAATCACTTATTTCTGGACGGAGGGAGTATAAGGAATCAATTCATAAGCAGTACAATTAAGTGCTTGGGTATGTAGAGGCAAAGGGACATGCCATGCGAACAAACCATCCATAAGTACAATTTATGCAGCGAACAAGAAGCACAAACAACACCTCGATATGATCGATACAAGAAATTAATGATGCAGGAGGAGAGAGCCACATTGCCATCACGTCAACAGACAACAGGAACAACTATTTGTTTAGGCACAGGGAAACAAAGAGTAATATATGCACCAATAATCTGAAATCTGTAGCAATATAAAACTAACATCATGATGCAAATTCAGTGTGCAGTTACATGAACAGACATAGATGGACGTGTATCTGAATTTTATAGCAAAATATTTCATTCAAACCAAGAATATTTGTCTACATCTAGGTAACAAAGCTAGACGCTGAGATGCATAAATTATACTAGGCATGTAAATGCTAAGCACAATGTGCACTGATTGAACAAAAAACCAATCAAATTGAACTGGATATGTACCAAATCAATAGATATGGCTTGCTGGCTAGAAGGTCTTTCCTGCTGGCGCTATAGATCTTGCTAGTTTCTTGCTAGAAAAAAAAAGATCTTGCTAGTTGCGATGTGACTTGTGGATATGCGGGCTGAGGCCATAAAATCTATCGGTGAGGACAGTGGAGAAGGCATCTGTGGATGTGCCATGTGGATCTCAGCAAAGAACAAGAACAGGGAGATGGAGGTGGTGGAGGAGGCGGATGCTCCTCTAACCTTTGGATCTTATGACGGCTCGAGACGTGGAACGTTTTCCCGTGGAAACAGCTCGGATCGAGGTGATACACCGATGCAGGAGGGTGTCCAAATGGACCGCTGGTTTTTCCCGGGCTAGCTTGCCCCGTGGAATCTGTGCCCTGGGTTTAGACGGGTATCCCGGGAGGATTCTCTGCAACCAAACAATCCCTAACTGGCATCACCTAGAGTCCAAATTACCCCGTGCCTACGCAAGATGCATTAATGACTCTACCTACTGACCAAATGGATCGATAGCCATAGGACTAAACTGCATTAAATTAGTTTATATTGTTAAACACGAGATCATCAGGACAATTCCAAATCTAAGTGAAATTCAATGTCTTTTGCTGGGAAGACAAAAACTGTATAGGTCTAGGTGATCATCATTGACACTCCTCGTCGTTCCATAATCATAGCTTAGGATTACATCAAACTAGAACCTTCATACTCAACTCTTGTAGCAGATGTATATGGACAAGGTATGTATATGTACTGATAAAAAAACTCATACAGCACCAGGACTACATGCCAGATGGTGCTTTATTCTTTATTTTTAACTTCAATAAGCCTGTATAGAACTTGATGACATATATCCAACGAATGTAAAGTTCGGTTAAGCCACGGTAGAATCACCTTTTTTCCTTGAATAACTTTGGAACAAATCTACAGGAAAAAGGCACTTTTTATGCTACTATTGGTTTGATCCACTTTCTCCTTTGAATTATTTTTGGGACTTAACCACGGAACATCATAGCCAAATTTAATAAAGGAGAACACCACACATTACTTATTTTCCAAGAATATTTATATTTAAAAAGGAAAACATAGATGTAACTTGTTGTATGGAGTATACACATAATTTTGGTTTATAAATATGGAAAAATAATTCAAGGTCCAATAGATAATTTCCATATAAGGGAAAACACTATTCGAACTCTACATGCAAAAAATGCCGAAATGATTATGCTAACATGGAACCAACTCTAACCTCCGTTTCCAAGGCTCAATTTCCTGGTCGAATGGCCATTCCGGTAAAGTATCACAACTACAACCAGATGATACAGACATAGACATGCTAAAAATGATTAATTAGTTTCCTTGTATAAAAACCAATGTCATTTATGTGATCAACATAACTGCCACACCCACACAGAACGTGTGACCGTAGCTTTCCACTCCCTCCAAATAAAAGGCCTCCTCGAATGTCAGGCCTAACTTTCAACATGAACTCTAGTGTAACAAAATGTATGTTACCTAAAACAAAAGTTATACCACTGGCAACTTATTACAAATAAGAATCCAATTGTTTACTTTAGTGGCATATAACTCATATTTTGTTTGTCAACTTCAAGATCAAAGTGAGACTCAAAATTTGGGTGTCACTCGTATATTTGGAATATGGAATATCTACTAAGCAAGCAACTTCCTAAAAATAAAATACTCGACCATGATACAGAATTAAATAGCCTGCAAAGGGTAGATTAGTTACTTTTTATTGAAAACAGTGTCATTTCAACATAGTCAAATCTGTCAACTTAATTGCCACACAAGCTAGAAAAAATGTGTGACTCGTTCGACGAATATAATAGCAGTAACGCCACGGTAGAAGCACTTTTTTCCTTGAATAAGTTGGAACAAATCTTCACAAAGAAGTCCACTTCTTATGAAAAACTATTGGATTGACCCATTTTCTATTTTGAATTATTTGTAGGACTTAACCTCTAAATCAGCATAGCTAAACTATTAAAGAAAGAAAAGATAGATGTAACTTGTTAGATGGAGTATATATATTTTGGTTTCTAAATATGGAAATGTTCCCCAAGGTCGAATTTTTTTTCATATAACTGAAGAGAAAACATTCTTCGACCTCATCATACAAAAATGCCTAACATTCAATTTATTACAAAGTTGATATAAGAATTGTGCCATAGTACAGGAAGGAAGCAACAAGCTACACAATAAAGTGAGAAAAAAACATAGACATTACATGTAGTCGTTATTAAACCTCTCCACTCCTACCACCTAGATCTAACCTCTGGGTTATGGAAAGTGGTGGTTGTTTAACTCTTCCAACCTAAGCTGACTAAGCATGGCTTGAGACTTTATTTATCTAGATAGAGTCAGGCAGATATATCTTTTGCTTAAAAAGGCTATCAAGTCCGACTCCGCAGCTGCAGTAATGGCCATGGTAGCAACCAACTGATGTAGAATTAAATAGCCTGCAAAGGGTGGTTAAGTTGTTCTTTTATCGTAAACCGGGCCATCTATACATAGCCAAATCCATCAATATAGCGTGTGCACTGACTGAAATGTGGGACTGTAGCTTCCACTCTACCACTCCCAACCAATCTCCAAAAATGGGAGACACGATACATGATGGCATGACTAATCATCTCAAAATACTCATTCCATTATGCCCAACCATTATAACACCAACCAAATCTATCTTCATCCTTTTGGCAATACCTACTTATTTAATTACAGGAAAATCCATACAGAAAAATTTATTGAAAAAAAGTTTGGTAGGAGTATGAACATAAAATTTTGGTCTAAAAATATAAAAAAAAAATGAAGGTCTAAAACTTTGTTGGAGCATAAAACCTCTCAGCCTCTCCATTCGAAATGCAGCGCAAACTAATTTATTATAACGTTGATACATGAGTTGCATCACAGGACATGGAAAAGGCAAGGGACGAGCTAGAGAAAAAGAAAAACAAATATTACATAGCCATCTCTAACCTCCTGTTTCCAAAGTCTGAATTTCTCGTGATAGACACATAGACGTGCTTAAAATGATTGATTAGTTTCCTTGTATAAAAACCAATTTCGTTTCTGTATAATCAGATATTGATCAAGGTAACTGCCACACCGACTAGAATGTGTGAGCGTAGCTTTCTACTCCCACCTTCCAAATCCTTGAACTTCGGTCCTAACTTTGAACATGAGTTCAAGTAACGTGAGACTCAAACCCTTTTGCAATAAGAGTCCAATGACTTACTTTTGTGGGATACTCATATTTTGCTCATGGTCAAAGTGGGATTAAAATTTGGTCGGCCCTTACACATTTGGAATGTGGAGTATCTGCGAAGCAAGCAACTTCCTAAAATACCAGACCATGATATAAATCAACTGATACATAATTAAATGGGCGGCAAGGGGTAGGTTAATTACTTCTTATTGAAAAATATATCATTTTAACATAGCCAAATCAGTCAACATAATTGCCACACCCGCTAAAATGTGAGAGCTTCGCTTTCACTCTACCACCTGCTGCAAACCAACCTCCAAAACTGTGAGAGAAAATACGAGGTAAGCATCACGCATAAGCCCAGCCATTATATATAGCCCCAACCCAACCCATCTTCATCATCCTGGCAACTACAACTCATTTCACAAGAAGAGATCATGAGGAACACCACCTTCGGTCTATTCCTCCTCATCTGTGTGGCCGCGTTGCACGCAGATGCATCGCAAGAGGCTCAACTCAGAGAGTTCATCCGGTACAGAAGGAGCAGTAGCAATGTCTACAGCGTAGATGAGCCGAGGGTACAAGTTACTGCTACTTCCAGGATCCTCAGGGCAGAGTACTCTGTCTCTGACCAGACCAAGCTGAAGGCCGCTGATAAGATCTCTGCGCTGCCAGGGCAGCCTGTGGTCAACTTCAGCCAGTATGGCGGATACGTGACCGTCAACAAGAAGAACGGCCGGGCGCTCTTCTACTACTTCGTTGAGGCAGCGACCGACCCGGCGGCGAAGCCACTCCTCCTGTGGCTGAATGGAGGTTTGTCACTTTGAATATGCTTCCAGTTGATTAACCTCTTGCGTTTTCTACTATCTATATGCTTACTTGAGGATGCATTTACAGGTCCTGGATGCTCGTCGATTGGCTACGGGGCGATGATGGAGCTGGGCCCATTCCGCGTGAACAGGGACAACAAAACTCTCAGCAGAAACATGCAGGCTTGGAACAACGGTGAGGCACATGCTCACAGCAACTAAACCACCATCGATCCAATATGTACACATATTTCTTGTAAGTCACATGTGAGATTTTGCAGTGGCTAATGTGATATTCCTGGAATCGCCTGCCGGCGTCGGGTTCTCCTACTCCAACACGACCTCCGACTACGGCAGCTGCGGAGACCGGAGGACGGCGGATGACGCACTTGTCTTCCTCGTCAACTGGCTCGAGAGGTTCCCGGAGTATAAAGGCCGAGCCTTCTACATCTCCGGGGAGAGCTACGGCGGTCACTATGTGCCGCAGCTCGCCGCCACCATCTTGAGACACAACACGAACAATGTTACAAGAACTTCTGTAAACCTACAGGGTATCCTGGTATGCCCGATTAGTTACCCAGTTATATACATTTTATAGTCATGGCATACTTTCAGTGGTTTCTTTTACAACCCTCTTCTTGGTTAATTAGGTTGGCAATCCGTTCCTTGATGGTGCCATGAACACAAAGGGGAGGAATGACTACCTATGGAGCCATGGGGTGATATCAGATGAGTCAAGGGCCAACACCACCAAGAACTGCAAATTCGACGGGTCAGATGGCGACGCATGCAATGATGCTGTGCTCCATGATTCTGCTGACACTGATCCCTACGACATATACAGACCAGTTTGCATTGAATCATCCGATGGAACATTCTACCCCAGCAGCTATGTAAGAGAGCAGCACTTGATTATAAGCAGGCGCAGTTACCCTGAATATTTGCTTTCAGAATAAGATTTTTCTGCTCCAAATTTTGCAGTTACCGGGATATGATCCTTGCAGCGACTATTACGTACAGGCCTACCTCAATGATCCCAAGGTGCAAAAGGCTTTGCACGCTAGAGCAACAGAATGGTCACACTGCATGTAAGACTGCTTAACTGAGATCAAACAAACTATCTTTACGAGCAAATTAGCTATATGTCATTGTCCTTAACTGATGGCCCACTTGTGTAGGAACTTGCGCTTGAAAAATTTACAGGGGCCAATGGTGCATAAGGATTTAAACGCTAAAGAATCAAAGATCACGTAAGACTGCTTAACTGCGAGAAAACAGAAATACGTTTATGACCAAACAAACTACCCTACCCTTATGAGCTAACCGTCAGTCAGTATCCTAAACTGATGTTCTACTTGTGCAGGCTCTTGGGATGGAAAGATGCGCCGGTTTCAATGGTGCCAACACTCAAATGGCTAATGGAGCACAAACTGCCCGTGTGGTTGTTCAGGTAACACATATCGATCCCGGATTGAACTGCAATGGTGTTTCTAACATGACAAAGAAAATGTATAACGAATAAATGTTTTCAGCGGCGATTTCGACTCCATATGCCCGTTTACCGGCACAAGGTACACCATCCATGACCTCGGTGTCACTGTCACGGAGCCATTGCGCTCATGGATTGCAGGCAAAGAGGTAAACGCGACTACCCTCCTGATCTTCACATGTTTGTTCGTGTTATTACTGACACTGATGAACGGTTGCAGGTTGGAGGGTATGTTCAAGGATACACGGGAGGGTTAGTTTTTGCAACAGTGAGGGGAGCTGGGCATATGGTCCCTTACTCAGAGCCTGAGAGAGCGCTCATATTGGTCAGCTCCTTCCTGAAAGGAATGCTGCCACTCTAATACTCTATGAGAAGGGGGCAATGATATCTAGTATATGTGATCTGGAGTAAAACTTGTGCATGAAATGCTTGAACACCGCACATCAGGTGCCGTGCAGCCATGTATGTTGTTACCTTTGTTATGAGCTCATAACTGCTGATTCTGATCTGTTCGAGAATTGTTTCAGAATCCTATTTGATAGGCAGAGCAATTGTGCAGATACCGGGGTATGTATGATCCGTTCATAAAAAAACTCTTGGTCCCAATGACCACTCTTAGTAAATTCTAAATCCAAACCAAACGTATATACTGATCCAGGAAAAAAGAGTTGTTCTCAAACCAATGCGAATTTCCCGGTTGATTTTGAATAAGAAATATTCACATATCTTCAGATCTTACCTGGACTCTACCATCGACTCCGCTCCTCGTGGCATCCACGCCGCCATCGGCCTGCATACTCAATGCACTAGCATGCACAAACGTGGTTACTCCATGGTTTGACGAGCATCCCTGGCCTGTCAATCCAAAGTTAGTTGGAAATTTGGGAATGTGGAGTGACTTTCATCTCTCCAAGAGCAGGTGGAAAGAGTGTGTCTCTGGCCTCCAACGGTCCACAAGGGTGGTGAGCGTCGTGTGGCTCATTGTCAGCAAGGGGGCGCTTAAGCTGGAGGGAAAACCCAAGAAGGCCTGCTCTTGTGAATAGTCCTCGAACTGCACATCATGCTTCATGATGGATGCATCGTGGCTATGGAAGCACATAGGACCTAGGACCTGCAAAGAATAAACAAGTTGTAGTAACTACCTCCGTACTTACAAACAAAATTAAAAGTGAAGAATTGTTAGTTGGTACCTCCCCATTCTCGGTCAATCACACATGATGCTCATGCCCGTACTTGTGCTCAAGCCCGGATAGTAAGGCACCATCCTACATGATACAGTATAAACAACAACAAATGAGCACAAAAAATTATTCAGCACAATAAGCACAACAAATATGCACATCATAAATCCATCGATGTATACACCACATTTTTTTCTTAACTAGGTCCGCATATGTACACAACAAACATTCATACATGCTCTCAATACAAAATTCTACAAGCTAATCGATCATTCACCTCGTTATGCCAACAATTAAAAACATATACAAGAAAAAATATAGTACATCCACGCCCCCATCCATCCACACATGCATACCATGGATTAGAATCCATCCATCCATAGATCATAATAATCCCCATATGCATCCATGCCCATCCATTCATACATGCATACATCATATTCCACATATGGTTTTCTGACTATCATTTGCCTTGAATTACAATATGATAATCTTCGATTGGTAGAAGTGAGTCCGGATCTCCCTCTTTTCCACTAAACCATTTCATTTGATCCATGCCCATCAATTCATACATACATACAAACATGGATCTACAACTAAGTGAGGCCAACTATCAAATAGATTGCAAATTTTTCATGGATTTACAACTATAGAGCATACTATGGTTTGCGAAATTGGCCTTAAATGACAGATTAACCGGTAAAATTAGCAGGTGCAGGGGAGATTTACCTTTGGGAAGGAGGAGGGTCGAAATCCCCCTAAAAATCCATGGATTTGATGCTGGTTTTAGTGGGATTTCGAGGGGTAGGAGGAACAGCCGACGCCTCTGTTCATCGTGTCTTTCCTTGGACGCGGTCGGGTGGAGAAGGAAGAGTGGGTGGGGTGGGGGTACAGCGCGGGCCTGCTGCAACTAAACGATTCAGGTACATAGCGGCATGGCCCATAGAGAATCCTATTCAACGCCTAACGCGGCCCCGACGATCGCGCCCGCCTGAAGCGAAAAGTCATGAGCCAGGCCCATTAGCTCGAGGTTCGTTTCCGATTTTTTCGTGTTTTTCTTCGGTTTGTCAAGGTTTACCTCGGGTTTTCTTCCGGTTAAATTAGTTTTCCGCCGGTTTTTTGGTGTTTCTCGTCAGTTCTCTTGAACTTTTTCGATATTGAAGCTTTTTCAAACATTTTCAAAATTTAACATTTTTTAATTTTGGCCATTTTTTAATCTGGAAATTTTAGATAGGAACAAATTTAAAATTTAAAATTCTTTTTCAAAATCAGATTTTTAAAAATCCAAACATTTTTTAGTCTGAACATTTTTCAAAATTAAACATTTTCTAAATTTGAATATTTTTCAAAGTTAAACCTTTTCAAACTTAAATTTTTTGAAATATATGTTTTCTTATTACTGTAAAAAGGAAAAGGAAAAAAATTGTACTTGTTACTAGTCGCATTGGGGTGGCCCATGAAGAAGTTGTTTCATGCGACGTCCCCACCCGCAATGAGAGGGGAATAGGAGTCACCCATGACGTCTGGCGGTACAAGATTGCGACACCATCATGAACCCTGGGTATGGGTCACCCATATCGACATTGTTTAACCCGAGCCAACTCGCTTGATCAGACCAGTTTTAAGGGCCTCATCGCCATGCTAGAATAGCCCGCCAAGTCTGTGATGCTGTTCTGGGCGCCACAGATGACATGAGATAACCACTAGGTAAATATATCCCACTCAACACCTGAGCACATGAGTTTGGTTTGGTAATCAGACTCCAGCCTTACCTGCTAAGTAATGCCAGGTTAAATAAATTCATCTCTGAAACTCATTCCTCCACTGCCGTTTGGTTTTGCAATCTTGTCAGCATCCAACCAATGCATCGAGTGTTTGTCCAAAGACCTGCTCCATCAAAATTGTGCCATAATGGACATTAGCTTTTGACAAGCCCCTTCCCTAGCATGAAACAACCCATACTATAAGTCGACGTTGCCTGAATAACGGACTTTATGAATAACTCTTTGGCTGCATAGGAGAGTTTTCTCTCTAATCTACCATTGAGTTTACTCCTCGTCCTCTGTATTCAAAGGATTCACTCGTTAACTTATACACAGCAGTTGGAAGCCCTAGATATTTTCACTGAACTCTACACTTGGATATCCAGCTCTCCCTTGATAGCCGATCTATGTCCCTCAGATCTATGTCCCTCAGAAATGCTAGGACTAAAGAAGATCAAAATGTTTTCTCTATTGGCAAGCTGTCTCGATGCTTCATTGTACATATGGAGGATAACATTGATTCGTGCATCACCGCGAGCCGAGGCTTCAATAAAAATCAGAGTGTCATTTGTGAACAAAAGGTGTGTGTGACCCAATGAGACCTATTACATACTCTAACTCCTATATCCACAAAACCCATATTGAAATTGAAATTGTCCAATATAGTTGTTAGTCCTTCTACACACATCAAAAAGACTTATGGCGATAATATGGTCTCCCTACCGAAGTCCTCGTGTTTCATTCACTTTCACCGAGAACTGCACTAAAGAAACGCATCTCATGATCAACTTGACAATTGACTCAAAGAACCCCAATTTTATTATATCAATTTTAATTGCCTCCAAAAAGGTCACTCTACACGGCCATAAGCTTTTATTATATCAATTTTAATCGCACACGATTCTTTCTTTACTTTTCCCCTCCTTTTATAATATGAATACTTTCAAATTCTACCAAGGCATTGCTTATGATCAACCACCCAGGAACAAAAGCACTCTGGTACGGGCTAATTGTTTCCTCTAGAACTGGATGCAATCGAAGGTGTTGAAATTTGGTGTATTTTGGGCTGTTGGCCCATTAGACAAATTCTGAAATTCTTTTTGGCCCACTTGTATATGGCAGCATATGGTTGTGTAGTGGTGCTAAAGTTTAGTCCCACATTGCTAGTTAGAGGGGAGTTGGACCACCTTATATAGTAGAGTGTTGCACCACTCACTAAGGTGTGATAAGAAGAGTAGCCCTCGCGCACTTCTCATCCGACGCCGCTCGCCTCGCCTCGCCTCATCACGACGCGCGCGCACCGCGGGTTGCGGGAATCTCGTCGAGCCGAGCTTTATTTTTCTTGTTGGGAAAACTGATTATGAGTCATTAACGGACGCGTTAATTACAACCGTTTCCAGTTTTTATGGACGTGGCTGTTACCGACTCGGACGTGGGCTGAGCCCACGATCCTCCTAACCTGCACTATATAAGCGTCCGGGCTAAACCTAATCGGCACCGTATCAATCTACACACGCGCCTACCTCCAGAACCTTGTGCCGCCGCTTTCGTCTTCTCCATCCCGGCTTGCGGCGTGCACCGCAGATCGGGACAATGAGCCTCGGAACCCGCCTCGTGAACACATGCGGGTGAGGGGCGATCAGGTTTTTGGGAAGCGCTCAAGCGTGACTACTGGCAACCACGACGTCGTCCGACGACGAGTTCCCTGACGACGACTTCTTCCCGGACGTCACCAATCTCTTCGACAACCTCAACATGGGCGACGCTGCTGCAACCGCTGCGGCTGCTATTCAGTCTACACTGTACGTGATATTTAACTGTCTTTTTCAGATTATGCTAGAGTTCTTTGTTTTAGCGTTTGGTGTAGATGTGATAGGTTTATCTCCTATAGATGTAATCTGTTCATCTACTTTGTTGATCTGCATGATTGATTTTACTACTGTCTGTATGATCATGATTTATTAGTTTATTATTCGGATTAAATCATATGGATTATTGCTTATATTTCCAACAATCCAAAAACCTGATTATAGGTAACTGAATTCCACTGGTGTAGCCGCGGCTACTAGGCCGCCTCCTTTTGATGGCATGCACTATAAGAGATGGCGCAAGAGAGCAGTTCTCTGGTTTGAAAACCTAAACTGCTATAGCGCCACTCTTGGCAAGCCTGAAGGAGATCTTTCTGCTAAGCAGGAAGCGAACTTTAAGAAAGCCGATACCATGTTTATGGCGGCTTTGTTCAGTGTTCTTAGGGACAACATTGTTGACCCTTATATGTCATAATGGCAAGGACGCGTGGGAAGCGCTCGAGGCCAAGTTTGGGGTCTCGGACGCTGGCACTGAGTTGTATGTCATGGAGCAATTCTATGACTACAGGATGGTTGATGAGCGCTCTGTCGTTGAGCAAGCTCATGAGATACAATCACTTGCCAAAGAACTTGAGCAGTTCAAGTGTTCCTTACCGGACAAATTTGTGGCTGGTGGCATTATTGCCAAGCTTCCTCCTTCGTGGAGGAACTTTGCTACTTCTCTGAAACATAAGAGACAAGAGTTTTCCGTTACGGATCTCATTGGGTCTCTTCATGTGGAAGAGAAGGCGAGAGAAAAGGACAAAACTGCTCGAGGACTTGAGGGGGGTTCTACTGCGAATTTATTGCAGAGGAAAAACTTCCAATCCCACAAGTTTAAGAATAAGAACAAAACTAAAGGAAAGGTAAAGTTCGATGGCAAGAACAAGACCACACACTCAACCAACTTCAAGAAGAAAAATGATAAGAGGAAAGGCTCTTGCCATGTCTGTGGTGATCCTGGTCATTGGGATCCTAGCTTCCCTAATTGCTTTTACAAGCATCAACATGGTAACAACGGCAATGCCGCTAATGTTGTTATTAGCGATACTGAGATGAAGGATGCTGGGTACGGTATTTTACCTATTATCCTTTCAGTATGTCATTCTCCTGATTGATGGATAGACACGGGTGCTAATACACATGTATGTTTTGATATTTCCATGTTTTCCTCCTATCAGGTCTCAAGGACTTCTTCCGTGCTGATGGGAAACGGCTCGCGTGCTTCTGTTCATGGTGTTGGTACGGTAAATCTGAAGTTTACTTCAGGGAAGACCGTATAGGTAAAGAATGTGCAGCACGTTCCCTCCATCAATAAGAATCTCGTCAGCGGTTCGCTTTTATGTCGAGATGGCTTTAAGTTGTTTTTTGAGTCCAATAAAGTTGTAATTTCTAAATATGTACAATTTGTTGGAAAGGGTTATGAGCATAGTTTAAAAAACCGGACCGGTGATTGAACCGGTGAGACTGTCGGTTTAGGTTTTTACCGGTCGAACCACTGGTTCATCGGTTCACTGTCTGGTTTTTTAAGATATAAAGTATTCTTTTTTATTTATAAATGATACAATAATCAAATAATTATCTATGTAAAACCACATTTTAAAATTACAATTTGACATAATACGTGAGATAACGAGCTACAATTTGGCTTAAAAAAGTACGGTGCTTGCAAATTGCATGCGTGCGTAGAAGGTCAACAAAGCTGTTAGTTGTTCTCTTGGTTTAATTATTAATGCTACCATATAAAAAAATCTTAATACTCCTGCAAAGAGTAAATAAAAACGAATATGTCTCATTTCTCTACGTGAAACTACCATAGACCAGCTGGTAAGGGCCACGTCCCAGTTTCCTGTAAGCTACAGGTTTGATTCCCACATCTGTGGCAATTGTATTTTTAATAACAACACTCAACTAATTGAACCGGTCAGACCGGTTGGCGGTTTAATGTGCAAAACCGACGGTTCAACCACGGTTTGGCCGGTTTATTCTGGTTCAATGGCGCGTCTGGTCCTGTGCGCTTACAGAACCGGCGAGGTCTTCGGTTCCGGTTTTTTCCGGTTCAACCGGCGGTCCGGTCCGGTTTTTTAAACTATGGTTATGAGTGCGGAGGTCTGTTCCGCTTGTTTCTGTCAGACTCATGTACTAAAGTTATTAATCATGTTTGCAATGATAATGAGTGCAATGTTTGGCATTCACGACTCTGTCATATTAACTTTGGTTGCATGACGCGGCTAGCGAATATGAGTTTAATTCCAAAATTTACTACTATCAAAGGTTCTAAGTGCCAAGTTTGTGTGCAAGCAAAGCAACCCCGCAAGTCTCATACGGCTGCGGAACCGAGAAACTTAGCACCGCTAGAACATATACATTCAGATCTTTGTGAGATGAATGGTGTGTTGATAAAAGGTGGAAAAAGATGCTTTATGATGTTGATTGATGACTCCACTAGATACTGCTATGTTTATCTTCTGAAATATAAAGATGAAGCTTTGAACTACTTCAAAATCTATAAAGCTGAGGCAGAAAACCAACTTGATCTTAAAATCAAGCGGCTAAGGTCGGATCGTGGTGGAGAGTACTTTTCAAACGAATTTGATTTATTCTGTATGGAACACGGTATTATACATGAGAGGACGCCTCCCTACTCACCTCAGTCAAATGGGGTGGCCGAAAGGAAGAACCGCACTCTAACTGATTTGGTTAACGCCATGTTAGATACATCGGGTTTGTCCAAGGAATGGTGGGGGGAGGCGCTAATGACTGCGTGTCATGTCCTAAACCGTGTTCCTGTAAAGGATAAAACCATGACTCCATTTGAGGAATGGGAAAAGAAAAGGCTTAAACTCTCTTAATTACGAACTTGGGGTTGTTTGGCGAAAGTCAATATTCCAATACCCAAGAAGCGAAAGCTTGGACCAAAAACCGTTGATTGTGTTTTTCTGGGATATGCTTTTCATAGCATTGGCTATAGATTTTTGATAGTAAAATCTGAGGTATCCGGCATGCATGTTGGTACAATTATGGAGTTGAATGATGCGACTTTCTTTGAGGACATCTTTCCTATGAAAGGTATGTCTAGCTCATCAAATCAGGAGATGACTAGTTCATCTAGTCAGGAATTTTCTATAATTCCTGAACCCACTATGCCGATAGAACACTCTGATGATCCTGTGGAGGATGAAAACGAAGCTCCCAAAAGGAGCAAGAGACAAAGGACTGCAAAGTCATTTGGTGATGATTTCATTATGTACCTTGTGGATGATACTCCCACTTCTATTTCAGAAGCCTATGCATCTCAAGATGCTGACTACTAGAAGGAAGCTGTCCGAAACAAGATGGACTGCATCTTAGCTAATGGTACTTGGGAAATCACTGATCGTCCTTATGGGTGCAAACCTGTAGGATGTAAGTGGGTGTTAAAGAAAAAGCTTAGACCTGATGGTACTATTGAAAAGTACAAGGCACGTCTTGTGGCTAAGGGTTATACCCAAAAGGAAGGTGAAGACTTCTTCGATACCTACTCACCTGTAGCCAGATTGACCACTATTCGAGTACTACTTTCCTTGGCTGCCTCACACGGTCTTCTCGTTCATCAAATGGACGTTAAGACAGCTTTTCTAAATGGAGAGCTAGATGAGGAAATTTATATGGAGCAGCCTGACGGATTTGTAGTAGATGGTCAAGAAGCAAAGGTGTGTAAGTTAGTGAAGTATTTATATGGTCTTAAGCAAGCTCCTAAACAGTGGCACGAGAAGTTTGAAAGAAATTTAACTGCTGAAGGCTTTGTTGTAAATGAAGCTGACAAGTGTGTGTACTATCGCCATGGTGGGGGCGAGGGAGTTATTATGTGTCTCTATGTTGATGACATATTGATATTCTGGACCAACCTCGCTGTTATCGAGGAGGTCAAAGAGTTCCTATCTCGCTGCTTTGAGATGAAGGACTTGGGAGTGGCTGATGTAATCTTAAACATCAAGCTACTAAAGGATGACAATGGTGGGATTACATTGCTTCAGTCTCACTATGTGGAAAAGATATTGAGTCGCTTCGGGTATAGCGACTGCAATTCTTCTCCAATGCCTTATGATCCGAGTGTGCTACTTCGAAAGAATCGAAGGAATGCTAAAGATCAATTGAGATATTCTCAAATCATTGGCTCGCTCATGTATTTAGCCAGCGCTACTAGACCTGACATCTCCTTTGCTGTAAGCAAACTGATTCGATTTGTGTCAAATCCTGGAGATGATCATTGGCATGCTCTTGAAAGAGTATTGCGCTATTTGAAAGGCACTGCGAGTTATGGTATTCACTATACTGGGTATCCACGGGTACTTGAGGGTTATAGTGATTCAAACTGGATATCTGATGCTGATGAGATTAAGGCCACAAGTGGTTATTTGTTTACACTTGGTGGTGGCGCTGTTTCCTGGAAGTCTTGCAAGCATACCATCTTAAAGAGATCAACAATGGAAGCATAACTCACAGCATTAGACACGGCCACTGTTGAAGCAGAGTGGCTTCGTGAGCTTTTGATGGACTTAGCTGTGATTGAAAAACCAATACCCGCCATCCCAATGAACTATGATAATCAAACTGTGATCGTCAAAGTAAACAGTTCTAAGGATAATATGAAGTCATCAAGGCATGTGAAGAGGAGATTGAAATCTGTCAGGAAACTAAGAAACTCCGAAGTTATTGCGTTGGATTATATCCAAACATCTAAGAACCCGGCAGATGCTTTCACAAAGGGACTATCACGTAATGTGATAGATAATGCATCAAGGGAGATGGGTTTGAGACCCACGTTATGAGTTTATCTCAGTGGCAACCCACTCTATGTGATCGGAGATCCCGTGAATTAGAGTTGGGAGACAAGCTGATGGTCAGCTGAGAGGAGAGTATATCCATATTATATTTACATCTTCATAAAGATGCAATACTCTCTTAATCTGCATGGCAGGTTGATATTTATCTTAATGTGTTCCAAGTGGTTTTTTATAAGCGGAGATGTTATCCTGCAGAACATCTCTTGAGGAACACACCTATATGAGTCTGACTGTCAAACGTCGCAGTCCGTGAGAGTTGGGTTCTCTCTAATAAACTCATGAAAGGCCCCGGAGTATGACGCATAAGCTCCAAACCGCGGGGAAGCCGATGGTAGCCCTGTACCGGTCTAGATTTTGTGTGAAACTAGTACGCAGAAAACTTGTAGTTCAAGGCATAGTCCACTATTCAAGTTGCTAGCTAGTGTAGCATCAAGTTTAACGTGGAAGTTCAACTTAACAGTCTCTACTACATACTGGTATATAAAACAATGCTCTGGAAGGAAAAGTGATGTGATGTGCCAATGAGACTTTGTGGGGGATTGTTGAAATTTGGTGTATTTTGGGATGTTGGCCCATTAGACAAATTCTGAAATTCTCTTTGGCCCACTTGTATATGGCAGCATATGGCTGTGTAGTGGTGCTAAAGTTTAGTCCCACATTGCTAGTTGGAGGGGAGTTGGACCATCTTATATAGTAGAGTGTTGCACCACTCACTAAGGTGTGACAAGAAGAGTATCCCTCGCGCACTCCTCCTCCGACGCCTCGTCACGGCCAGCAGCGCTTAGTTATGGAGTCTTGCCGAGCCGAGCTTTATTTTGCTTGTTGGGAAAACTGATTATGAGTCATTAACGGACGCGTTAATTACAGTCGTTTCCAGTTTTTATGGACGTGGCAGTTACCGACTCGGACGTGGGCTGAGCCCACGATCCTCCTAACCTGCACTATATAAGCGTCCGGGCTAAACCTAATCGGCACCGTATCAATCCACACACGCGCCTACCTCCAGAACCTTGCGCCGCCGCTTTCGTCTTCTCCATCCCGGCTTGCGGTGTGCACAGCAGATCGGGGCAGTAGGCCTCCGGAACCCCGCCTCTCGTGAACCTGTGCGGGTGAGGGGCGATCAGGTTTTTGGGGAGCGCTCAAGCGCGACTACTGGCAACCACGACGTCGTCCGACGACGAGTTCCATGACGACGACTTCTTCCCAGACGTCACCAATCTCTTCGACAACCTCAACATGGGCGACGCTGCTGCGACCGCTGCGGCTGCTATTCAGTCTACACTGTACGTGATATTCAACTGTCTTTTTCAGATTATGCTAGAGTTATTTTTTCTAGCATTTGGTGTAGATGTGATAGGTTTATCTCCTATAGATGTAATCTGTTCATCTACTTTGTTGATCTGCGTGATTGATTTTACTACTGTCTGTATGATCATGATTTATCAGTTTATTATTCGGATTAAATCATATGGATTATTGCTTATATTTCCAACAGAAGGGAGACCATATTTGTTCATATATTATATAGTACTGTATAAAAATAAACATGTCTATACTGTATAGTCGATTGGGGGTGTCGTGCCTTAGGATCAACACAATGATTGTATTGTTGAGTTTCATTATTAGATCACCTCCATTTAGAAACTCCAGAATTGTCGGCACAAGAACTCCTTTTACCATATCCTAATGTATTTTAAAATACCAGTAGTATAGTCGTATACACCTGGCGTCTTTGATGGGTGCATCTGAACAATACAAATCTTACCTTTTTGTCTGTAAAGGGCTTATCCATCTCCTCGTGCATTGTTTGGGTTACCTTTTTTTATACAAAGTACATGCAAGCTTCCATACTAGGCGCTCCTTGAGATACATAGGAGTTCTCATAAAAACCATGAATCTCTGTATTCACCTCCTCCTCGCTCTCACACAAAGAACCACCCGATCGCTATAGGTTTGAAATTTTATTCATCCGTTTTTGTTGAGCTACATGAACATGAAAAGAGACCGAATTTCTATCCCTAGTCCGGAGCGATTGAACACGGCCCATTGTTTTATCCAAACCTCTTCTTGATGAAGCACGTGGGTAAGTTGGCCCATAATCTCTTTTTCCTCCTGAGATGGGTGATGCATGTAAAATGCATAAATGAACTTTGTAGTTTATTGACACATATTACTATGTATTTACATATTATAGAATGTCATATCCATATTTACATTGATTTTGGGGATTTTCTAAACAACCCCCTCTCCTCTGGTTCTGACTTTGTCTTGCAGAAAACACCTTCTGTTAGTATTTTTGACATTATAGGAGCTACAAGACTCAAAAAAGAGCAAGGTTGGAGAGCATGCTTCAGAAATTTTGAGGAGCATGAAGCAAGCCAAAGGAGGTCACCAGGGATTTAATGGGATGGGAATGAGCCCATTGGCGTGGAATCCCTCCTAGGCCACGCCACCATACCCCGTTCAGTCCCCGTCACTCCGATGTCGTTGATTCCATCATCATTCTCTTCGTATTGACCTAAAACCCTCTATAAAAGGGTCCCCAACACGATCTCAGAACATAGGGGGAGATCGAAAACCAGAAAATAGATTTGCAGGGCGAAGGTCAGAGGAGGGAATTGCTGCCGGCGGAGATCGGAGTTCTCTATGGTGGTGGTTGATGAAATCAAGGAGTTTGTTACTCTTGGGTTCTTGGAACCCTAGACGGTTGGTGGCATCCAATTGAGTTGTGGAGATTTTCCCAAGTTTGTACAGGTTTGGTGATCGACCTCAAGTGTACCATAGTGGATTGTGTGCCCGCCTTGGAGGTGCATACTGATACGTCGGAAACGTATCTATAATTTTTGATGCTCCATGCTTGTTTAGTATCTACTTTGCTTTGCTTTGTCTACACTTTGAGGTGTTTTTTTTATATTTTCTGTAACTAACCTATTAACAAGTTGCCATAGTGCCAATTGCCTGTTTTCTTCTGTTTTTTGGTTCCAAAAAGGCAAAAAATCAATATTCTCGGAATTGGACGGGACAAAAGCCAAAGTCAATATTTTACCGTGGGCATCATGAAGCCAGAAGGGGAGACGGAGAGGTGCCAGAGGGCCACCACACCCCCCAGGCGCGGGCTAGGGTGGACCTGCGCATGGGCAGGGGGTGGCCCCTCTTCGCCTATAAGAAGCCCCCGATGCAGAAACCCTAAGAACCCACTCAAAACTCCACGAAACCTTCTATAGCCGCCGCCACCGTCGTCCCTAGATCGGGGGGATCTAAAGTTCTTCCTGGCACCCTGCCGGAGGGGAAATCATCCCGGAGGCCTTCTCTCCGGTATGAAGCGTGAAGTTCCACCTTGGACTATGGGTCCATGTAGTAGCTAGATGGTTGTATCTCCTCCTTGTGCTTTGATGTATAGATCTTGTTAGCTCCGTTCATGATCAAGATCTAATCTATTTGTAATCATGCATGTTGTGTTTGCGAGGATCCGATGGATATTGAGATTACTATGTCAGATTGATTAATGGTTTTGTCTATTTGATACTATCATGTATGTGTTGTTTGTGATCTTGCATGCTCTCCGTTGTTAGTAGCTATCTTAGCCGAGTAGTTGCTAGTGACTCCAAGAGGGGGTATTTATGCTCGATAGTGGGTTCATGCCTCTAGTTTTCAAGGGAAGTGACAGAAATCTCTTCGGTTGTAGATGTGTTGTTGCTACTAGGGAGAAAATAACGGTCTCTTGTTCATGGAACAAGTGGATTGTTTACCTTACACACTTTGTTTAAAGCAGTTGTCTGTTGCTTGCAACTTAATACTGGAGGGGGTTCGGATGATAACCTGAAGGTAGACTTCTATTCATAGATTAAGTTGGATAGCGGTCTATGTATATTGTTGTATTGCCCAATCGAATCTCATAGAATCTTTTTATCTGGTATTGCATTGTTATGCCTTGCTCAGTTCCTGTCAATTGCCCTGCTGTAATTTGTTTACCCTTCATGCCATGTTGTTTATCTAAGGAGAGCACCTCTAGTAAACTATGGACCCCCGTCCAATCTTTACCATTGATACATCTTCCATTGTTACTTGTTTACTTGCTGCAAACCATTACCTTCTACACCATACGTTTAATCCTTTGTTACAACAAACCGGTGAGCTTGACAACCTCACTGATTCGTTGGGGCAAAGTCTTGAGTTTGTGTTGTGCAGGTCTCCGCGTTGCTTGCAACACCTGTGTGACATTTCCTTCCTCCTACTGGTTCGATAACCTCGGTTTCTTACTTAGGGAAAACTTTCTGCTGTGCTGCTTCACACCCTGCTCTTGGGTTCCCAACAGGCTTCACTTTAGCCATCAAGCTTTTCTGGCGACATTGCCGGGGAGACTAAGGACGTCTTCACAAGGGGATTCCTCCACTTCCTTTCTCTTTACTTTGTTTTTAGTTTGCTTAGTTTCTTTTGCTTGGTTTTGTTTGCCTCTTTTCAAAAACTGCAAAAAAATTAATTTAGTTTGGTTTTCTTTCTTTATCCAAAAACACAAAAAAATTAGTTCCTGCTCTAGCTGCTGCTGTTTTTGGCTTGCCCACCTTTGCCAAAATGAACTCCGCTCAGAACACCAAGTTGTGTGACTTCACTAGCACCAACAACAATGATTTCCTAAGCACTCCTATTGCTCCACCTGCTCCTGATGCTACCTTTTATGAAATTAAGCCTCCTTTGTTGAATCTTGTGATGAGAGAGAAATTTTCTGGTGTTAGTTCTGATGATGCTGCTGCCCATCTCAATAACTTTGTTATACTTTGTGAGATACAAAAGTATAAGGATGTAGATGGAGATATTATTAAGCTCAAGCTGTTTCCTTTCTCCTTGAGAAGGAAAGATAAAGAATGGTTGCTATCTTTTCCTAGAAATAGTATTGATTCTTGGACCAAGTGCAAAGATGCTTTTATTGGAAAGTACTATCCTCCTGCTAAGATTATATCTATGAGAAGTGACATTATGAAATTTAAACAGCTTGATAATGAACATGTTGCTCAAGCTTGGGAAAGAATGAAGTCTTTGGTTAAGAATTATCCCACTCATGGACTCACTGCTTGGATGATTATCACTACTAGGAAAACGGCTATAGGTAATCAGCACATCCGTGGCTCACATGGTTGAAGTGCCCCATGGCTAAAACAGGCGTGGCTCACCTGTGGGCAGTGCCCTACTAGCAACTAGAACAACCGTGGCGCACATGGTCGTAGTGCGCCACAGATATGTGTGGGCTAGGGCCCTGCTGGCCGCATGCCGCATACCCGTAGCGCACATGGGGGAGGTGCGCTACGGTTGTTAGGGATATCCGTAGCGCACATGTGGCAAGTGCGCTACGCCTATGTGAAGCCCCATCTGCTCCTTAAATGGGCAGAAACATCCGTGGCGCACTCTGGCATGTGCGCCACGGATGTGATTTTTTCCTGTGGCATACTATGGCCATGTGCGCCACGGATGTGTCGACCATGCATGTGCACAACATGTGATCATCCACCACCCCCACACTTCACTTTCCCCTTCTTCTTCCTCCTTAGATCTAGTCGGGATCCTTCTCCTTCCCACCTCAATTTCTCCACTCATTCACCATTTTTAGCATGTGGAACTTTCCTTGGATGTTACATACGTAATAGAGGAAGCTCTTCGGTCTCTCTCATCTCCTTCTCCGGTCTCGCGCGCACCCCTCCTTTCCATCTTCTCGCGATCTCGGTCTCTCATCTCGGTAAGTTGTCCATGTAAGGATGTGTTCATGTGTATATGGATGATATGCTCATATGTATGTAGATGATTGATGCTCATGATGTGTGTATGGAGAGGATCGATGGACATGTGTGTGTGTATATATATGGAGAGTATCGATGTTCATATGCATGTGTGTATGGAGAGGATAATGATATGTTCATGTGTGTATGGATCAGTCTCTCTCTCTTGTGTTTGTGTGTGAACAAGTTGCCATTTGTTTTGCCAAAACGTTGATTCATTTCCATTTTGGCAAGACTTTGGCATTTCGCAAAGGTCCTAATTTTAGGATAGGTCATGCTGAAATTTTCTATCGACCATTGCATGCATGCATTCATTATGTGGTTCTAATGAACTTCTAATTGTATCGTGTACACTATGCAGGCAAAAATGGTCCGCATAATGAGCGAAGGCATTGTGGCTAGATTTTTGAAATGTGCGACGGCCGACATGATACGAAATAACAAGACGGATATAAGATGTCCGTGCAGAAGATGCAAACTCAACTGGGTGATCGACCCAGATTCCGGAATCAGCGCACTCGCCCGCCATGGTTTCATGGATGGATACACTCATTGGATAAGCGATGACGAAGACGATGGAGATGGTGGAGGTGGGCAACATGACAATGATCATCACGGTGAGGACGGGCGAGATGATGAAGAGTCTCCTGGAGATGGTGAAGGTGCGGAAGCAGATCGGGATGATGATGATCTAGATGCCGGAGGAGCAGACGATGATGGAACAACGTTAGGCTGGGTGCGGGACCCTTATGTGCAAGAGCTGCTTCTCAAGCAGACGAGTAACGCTTGAGCTGCTAGAGAGAAAGCCAAGCTTGCGCAACTTGAGAAAGACGCGGTTACTCCATTGTATGAAGGATGCAGGCCCGATGATACCCGGTTGAATGTAACGCTCAAGGCTATGGAGATGAAGGCAAAACACAAATTGAGTGATGCAAGCTTCGACGATATGATGGCATTCTGGCACGATTGTCTCCCGGAGGGGAACACGTGTCGAACTAGTATCAAGGACACCAAGAAAATCGTCTGTCCTCCTGATCTACCGCACGTTATATATCACGTATGCATCAACGATTGCATCATTTATCGGGGCGAGGACACGGAGAAAACCACATGTCCGGTGTGCGGCGTGAGTCGATATAAGAAAGGGAAGAAAGCACCTCGAAAAGTGGTATGGTACTTTCCTATCACTCCTCGTATGCAGCGCTATTTCGCGGACCCTAAGGAAGCGAAGCTCATGCGATGGCATGCGGAAAGGAAGAAGCCAGGAGATGAGGATGACCCCGAAAAGGATGAGCTGCTGACGCACCCTTCAGATGCTAGCCAGTGGAAAGCATTGGACCTCGAATTCCCAGAATTCGGTGGAGATTCGAGGAACATCATGCTTGATGCGAGCACCGATGGACTAAATCCGTTTGGTAGCCAGAGCAGCACGCACAACACTTGGCCCGTGTTTGTATGGATGTACAACCTCCCTCCATGGTTGTGCATGAAGAAGAAGTACATACAAATGAGTATGCTAATTCAAGGGCCGAAACAACCTGATACCGACATCAATCTGTATCTCGGGCTGTTGAAAGAGGAGCTAGCTACGTTATGGGAATCTGGAGCCAATACTTACGACGCTCTCGCACAAGATTATTTCACTATGAGAGTCGCGTTGGTCACTACGGTGCAAGACTATCCAGGTTGCGGGTATATCTCGGGGCAGGTTATCCAAGGATTCTGCGCATGCGTTAGGTGCATGGATAACACAAGCTATCTCCAACTAGAGAAAGATCTAGGGTCTTCGAAAACCGTGTTCATGGCGCACCGGAGGTGGCTCGGCAAGAATGATCCATGGAGAAAACGTGGAGACCTGTTCGATGGCAAATCAAAGACCCGAGGAATCCTAGAGCATAGGAGCAGTGAAGAAGTGGAAGAATTGCTGAAAAACTGGAAAGATTGTCCTAAGCCTGGAAAGAAGCGAAAGAGGCAACAAGACAAGCCGCTGATGAAGGTATGGAAAACAAGGTATGTTTTCTGGGAGTTGCCATACTGGAAGTTTCTCCGCATGCCGCATAGCCTCGACATCATGCATATCACGAAAAACGTGTGTGAGAGTCTGGTCGCCACCATAATCAACATGCCATATAGGACGAAAGATGGTCCGAAAGCAAGGCACGACCTGATATTCATGGGTATCCGGAAGGAGCTTCACGGAAGATGCACTACTCCTGAGATCAGGAAGATGACGATGATCATGAGTCGGAGATGACACAAGGTCGTCGGAAGGGTAAAAAGTTCAAGAAGAACGAATATTACTGCCTTCCTTCTTGCTTCACTCTAAGCCAGGATGAGATCAAACCGTTTTTCAAGTGCCTTCTAGGAGTCAAATTTCCTTACGGCTACGCGGGCAAGATAAGCAGATACCTAGACGAGGCGAAGTAGAGGTTCAGTGGCATGAAGTCTCACGACTGTGCCGTGCTAATGACGCAGGTACTTCCGGTTGCACTAAGAGGGATAATGGACGAGCACGTCCATGAAAAATTATTTGGCCTCTGCAAGTTTTTCGACGTCATCTCTAGGAAGTCGATTGGTGTGAATCAGCTCGGGAGGCTATAGGAGGAGATCGTGGTGATACTATGTGAGCTTGAGGTCTACTTCCTGCCCGCATTCTTCGACATTATGGTGCATCTGCTGGTCCATGTCGTGGAGGACATCGTCCAACTCAGGCCGATGTTCCTCCGCAGCATGATGGCGTTCGAAAGGATGAACGGACACACCAAAGGATACGTTCACAACAGGTTCCGTCCAGATGGAAGCATAGCCAAGGGCTTTCTGGCCGAAGAGTGTATCTTTTTCTGCACGAATTATCTAGACATCGAGAACCCTGTCGGTCTTCCCGTCAACAGGCACCTTGGCAAGCTCGACGGATCTGGTCACCGAGAGGGTCGCATACCGCATGCGACTGATTTTCGACGACGAGACTTTGATCGAGCAAACCTCGTCGCGCACAAAGATTTAGAACTGGTCAATCCTTGGGTAGCACAAAAGGTTAATCGAGAATAAGTACGTGATTTGGGGCATACAGAGGACGCAGGGAGAAATAATCAAAGAGCACAACTCAGATTTCACGCGTTGGTTTAGGCAGACGCTTCTTGATAATCCCCCGTGATCGCATTCTTCTGACACAGAAAAGATCATATTCACCTTGTCACATGGACCGATGCAAAACCTGGTGACCTATCAGGTGTATGATATCAACGGCTACACATTCTACACGAAGAAAAAGGACAACAAGTGTGATTATCAGAACTCAGGTGTAACGTCGGAATTCTACACCGATGACAACGTGAAGGAAAGATTCTATGAAAGAATCGAGGAGATATGGGAGCTCTACTACTATGGAGAAAAGGTGTCGATGTTCCGTGTCAGATGGGCAAAGAGCGTCGAAAGAGAAGACCGGTATTTCACAATCATGGTTATAGCCGAAGCAGCCAAATCCAAGGCCACCGGTGCGACCGTGTCCGCGAAAAATGAACCGTGGGCACTGGCTACCAAAGTGGACCAATGTTTTTTCATTACCAACCCGACAAAGTCTAGTCGCGTTCACTATGTCACGGTAGATTTTTTAAGGCAATGTGTTAGAGGCATTTTTCCAAAATTCCTTAAAAAACTATTTTTTGAGGCATTTACTGGAAAGTGCCGATAAAAAGAAGATTTTTAAAGGCACTATCAAAAGTACCAGCAAAAATATGATTTTTTTTAGGCAGTTTACTAGAATGCCAACAATAATCTGATCTTTTGAGCTATAGCATCTTTTGAGGCAATTTTTAAAGTGCCAGCAAAAATGAGTGCGTCTAGATGCGTGTGGTACTCCCCGCCTCCCCCAAGGTATGTTCCTTATTCTCCGTCCAGCTTCATACTAGTATCTCCGTTATTTGTCGCTCCTCCACGCGAGACTCACCCACGACTCTCTCCCCACCCCCTCTCTCACCTAATCCTGCGTCGCCCCTGCCCTCGACCTTACGCCGCCGCCGCCCCGTAGGCTGCTAAGAGCTCCTAGCGCGCTGCTCGGCCTCGCCGTCGCACCCCCAACCTTATCCACACCCCTCTCTCTTATACCCCGGTCCACTCATTCTCTCCCAAATCACACTAGGAGAGCACTGTCCCGTCACCGACGAACAAGGAGGAGGCGTGATGCGGGGAGCAAGGAGGGCTCCATCAGGCTGTCGGCGACGTGCGGGGGAGGAGGCTCCCATCCCTCGCTGCTTCGCCTCTCTCGTTACCGGTGTTGCCTCCCCTATCCACGACCTCCTAATCGTGTCTCTCTCGATCCAAACCATATTCTCATCTATCTGCTACTCGATCTGCAGGTTGAGCTCTCCAGCTCAGGGCATGGAGTCGGAGTTAGGGAATCTCTCGCCGGCGGGGTCGTCCTGCATTTCCTCTAAGCTCTTCAGGTCGTCGATTTTTACATCGCTGAAGAGAGGCTACTCGTCTCGCCCTCGTCGCGCGTCTCCAGGCTCGATCCCGGCGGTGGCAATTGATGGCAGGAACCTCACCTTCGTGACTTCGGCGTCCGTCGAGGTCATCGGCAGCTTTGACGCCATGGACATCCGAGACGAGATGGTCCACGTCATCTCCCATCCCTCCACGTCCAGAGGATTGGTAGGTGCTCGCGGCGCCACAACCGCCTTCACATGGTACGTGTTCGACCAAATGCTGCCCCAGTCCCCGCGGCTCACCCCGCCGCCGCAGCTCACGCGGCTCAAATCGTTGTCAGACTCTCCACATGCAGCAGCGACCGGCGCCGACTACCGAGCCCGCCTCTCCACATGCAGTTGTCGCCGACCATCGTGTCCGCCTCTCCAGGAGCAGCGACCGGCGCCAACCACCAAGCCCACCTCCCCACGTGCAGCAGCGACCTGCGCCGACCCCCGCCCCCGACTCTCCATGCGCAATAGCGACCGGTCAACCACGATCTAGCTTCTCCTCGATTCAGTCCGCCACCGCTCTGTCCTACTCCCTGCCGATGGTAAAATTGACCCCCTGCAATATTTTTAACTCTATTTGCACCATGGAATCCTAACATGTTCAGGTTCCTGGACAATTTATTCTAATTAGATTGAACTATTTGCAAATTCATGTTGTTTTCCGGTTGGACGTGGCCAGGTATTCTGTTGTGTGGAGGATTGGTCCGTTACTTGTGGCCGGGTATTCTGATCGTGCTTGGGTGCTCGGGGTACTTCAGGTCGCTCCCTCATTTCAGCGGAACTGGCGCAGACAGGGATACTACAGGAATCAATTTGGTATTTATCGTTGACAAAATTTTCCCGTTGAATTAGGAGTGTTTCCAGTTCAAGTGTTCTCTTACTCGTTCTGCCGATAAGGATTAATGCCATGTTTTTTCTTCATAGTAGCTTATTTTGCAGTCCACTTTTCCATCGCTGTTAAGTGGTACTTCCCGTTCCTAATTTTGTTTTCTTTCCGACTCTGTTGTTTAATCATTTCTTCAATTTGGAGGAAAGAATTGTTTACTTGCTCTGTTTTGGTGAACGCGCGCTGTGATGGTCAAGAATGTGATGCTTGGTGCAGGTTGCTATTAGTAGGCTAACAAGATACTATTTTGTGCTATTTGTTAGGTTTGGGATAGATCTATTTTTCCCGTTATGAAACTTCTGTTGTCATGTTGTAGTGTTTGAAAGAGGTTCTCACTAGCATCATAAGATCTTTGTCAAGGATGACAACGGTTGTTGTTCATCACTTGTGTAATGCCCTTCAATAAGCTAGATGGAATCATATATGTTACTTTTCCATTAGTATTCGGTATGATTCAGTATTCAGACTGACAAAAACTATAATTACTATAGCTATTTTGGTCGGAATCAATTTATATTTGTATAATGTTGTTCATCTTTACACATTTGAGCTATTTTAGAATGTGTGCGGTGGTAGGGGTGAATGGTCTCTCACTAATGGGTGATCTAGGTTGGTATGCTGATGTGTAAGGTTCCATTGTTTAGTATTACTCTTCGTCAAAATATAAGAACTTTATAGGTTGTGATTGAGATGGTATAAACCACTACTAACTTGTGCAAGTATTGATGGTCTGATATATCAAGGTCAAGACCTACTACTTTATTTAGAATCTCATTATGGTTGCCTAGACTGAATGGACTCAACTTTTTTATGTAAGAAAACTCAATTATACTGTATAATAATATAAAAATAAATGTTGATCTTCCTTCTTAAAGTTGGTGTTTGCCTATTCTCCATAAGAATTGAGAAGATGCCATGGTCATGAAAGTTTTACCTTTTTAGTACGAGAAGAACCGGCACGACTCACGGGGTAAAGATGGAGCAAGGCTACTGGGCCAATATGTTGCTGGATATTAACGTGAAGCATGTATAATTGCAACAATTCAGAATTCTGTAGTTCCAAATGAAAATTCAATTATGTAACTTGTATTGAATGGTGCAAATGATGGAATTTGAGTGATGTTTTGAATGGATTAAATAAAATGCTATGTATTATGTAGAATCATTAGTTGTTCTAGTTGTTCGTCGTAATATATATGAAAAGTGCCTAAAATAACTTGAATTCACGTTTGATTTGAAAGTGTCTGAAAATTATTGCCTTTAAGTATTATTTGAGGCATTACTGTATATTGTATGGAATTCTTTTTTAAGGCATTTTGAGAAATGCCTAAAAATATTTTTTGAGGCACTTTGGAAAGTGCCAACAAAAATTATTAGAGGCATTGTTTAATAGTGCCTCAAATTATATTCCAAGGCTATTTGTAAAATGCCTTGAAAAATCTATCTTTAAAGGCGTTTTTAAAAGTGCCTCAAAAGATCTATTTTCAAAGGCACTTTTTAATATTGCCTTAAATGATTTTTCCCTACCCTATTTGATGTGGCACTTTTTTAATTGCCTTCAAAGATTTTTGGAGGCAATTTTGGTATTTTCTAAGGCAATTTCTTGTGCCCCAAATAATCACCTGTGATGTAGTGGTTGTCGTGAGGAGAGGAAAAAGAAACATCATTGGAATGGATGGAGTTGCCAACGAGCAAGATTTTGACCAGTACGTCGATCCAAAGATTGAAGATGACGACGACTACGATGCAGCAACATACATCACAAGAAGAAAAAGGACAACCCTATCCAAAAAAGATAGCCCGTTCGAAAGAAGAAACATTAAAATGCCGGGGCTAAATTATTCAACCGCGACAAAGAAAGGAAAAAAGATTGTAAAATGCTAGCTCAAAAATATTATAAATGCATGGTCGAAAAAGATTGCAATATTCATGGACAAATTATTATGAAATTTAGTTATACTTTGAATCATATTTGTACCACTTTTATGACATATATTATCACTTTTGGGCATTTTTGGAATATTTAAAAGTATTTTAAAAACAAAACAAAACTTCTATGACATATATCACCGCTTTTGGGCATTTTTTGGAACATTTAAAAGTATTTTTGAAATAAAATTAAAAAAGGTGGGCACCAGGATTCAAACCTAGGTGCTCATAGATTGAGAATATAGCTAAGGGCGGAACCAGTGGGATAGGCTAGTGTAGTTGTTAGACAGTGGAGCTACAACCATCTTATACAGTCGATAAATGCCGATAGGCGTAGAGCACTATGCCCAAGTGCGCTACAGATATCCGTAGCGCACTATGCCCAAGTGCGCTACGCCTATCTAGTCACGGCTGGTCAACGGCGCCACGTCCACCTCCATCTCAGACACCATCTCAATCAAGCCCGATCCTGTCTTGCGACTCTCTCGATCCGCTGGCCTCGATCCACCGCCTCGGCCCGCTCGAGGAGGAGGTGGGAGCAGAGGAGGCCGTGGAGCGGAGGAGGAGGAGGCCCCGGCTCAGGAGGAGGAGGCCCCGGCAGCTATCGTCGCCGCCCGCTTGGCCATCGTCATCCTCATCTCAGAGGTGAGTGTCGCCCCTTCCCTTTCTCCCTCTCTCCCCCTCTCTCCCCTCTCTCTGCAGGCCATGGTTAGGGTTCAGAGAAGTGAACGATTATCGTAGCATTTGCTCCTGTTCAGATTAGGGTTCAGATTAGGCCAAGTTCAGATTAGGGTTCAGATTATGTAGCATTTGCTCCTGTTGAATGGGTTCAGATTATGGTTCAGATTGTGCTGTCAACTTGAAAATTCCATGCAAACTGCAGTAAAAAGATCAAACATTGTCGTTCACCAAGCCCAAGCCAAGGGAAAACATGGTAATTAATTCAAATACTATCAATTGCAGCACTGAGTTACTACATATTTCCTCAGTATCCTCATTGTATGCAATCATGTATTGGTCCTCTACTTGCAACGTAATTAGCCAACAGAATGCACCTATAAATTATTATGTGGTTAACTCAACAGTATGCGGCTCCTACCGGAGTAAATGGACCCCCAACTACCAGCGTTCATCATGCTACCTGTGTCTGGAACCATAAAGGAATATCAAATGACAATAGAATAATGCGTCAACGAATAATTTAACTGAACAATATAAACAGAAGTGTATTTAGGAACTAAAGAACAATATAAATGGATTTCATAGCTTACTCCTATTGAATAGTCCTTCCCACTGGAAACATTTCTATTGGAAACTCTCCCACTGTTTTGCCCCCAAAAAAAGCTAGATTGGTGCCTGGTGAATCCAGATGATAAATGTAAATGCCCATTGCTTGATGTGGCTCGGCATGCTAGCTGATGCATTCTTAACCAATGTGTTTTCTACCTAGATGTTTTTGTGGTGAGTTTTTATGAATCACTCAATGTACTGATTTTTATTGCTTTATACATAAGATAAAACCACTAAAGCTAAACAAATTACTGGAATCTGGGTGGTTCTTAGTGGTGCCTTAAGACCACTAAAGCTAAGCAAATTACTAGTTCATATTCCTAGCAAACAGAGAGCTTGTAGGTTTAGGCTTGATTTTTTTAGCAAACAGAGAGCAATATGATCCTGGTTTGTGACCTCCTGGTGATGGTTTTAGTGTTGAATGGTATCCACACATATATAGCTCAAACAATGTGTATATACTGATGAAATGCTCCTGCTGAAATCCTAGTTATGTTGTATGGTTTTAGTACTGATCCTGGTGATGGTCTAGTAGTGCTGAAAAGGCACTACTGCAAGCAATATGTTGCAGTGAATATATAAAATGAATATGTGCTGAACCAAATGTGTGAATATATAAAATGAATATGTGCTGAACCAAATATCTTGGTGATGGTTTTAGTGATGAAATGCTCTTGGTGATGGTCTAGTAATAATTACTTGATCAATTCCTTCATCAGAAGCATGCTGTCATATTTGCTGTCATATAAACTTGTATTTGCTTGCTGTCATATTTTTTGTCATATAAACTTGTATTTGCTTGCTGTCATATAATGATAGGTGTTATAATCTGCATGTATTTGCTTGCTGTCATCAATGACAGGTGATATAATCTGTGGTGATATAATTTTAGCACTTGAAATTGTGCTTGTGCTTGTATGAAGCACTTTATTATGTCGTGTATGCAGGTTCTTGTATGAAATGAGTCTTGATTTTTGCCGGAATGTTGATTAACTTCCGTTTCGGCAGAAATCGGGCACTCCTAGTTTAAGAAAATTAGCAAAGGTCATGCCAGATTATTCCGTGCATTTAACCAATTATTTGTTTTTATTAGTGCAAAGATGTGTGACAACGACGAGGTTGGATGTTCTAAGCGCATCAGCGCTGAAGGAGAACTCAGACCTCCAAATAAACAATTGACATTCTGGGAGGCGACCCAGCGGCTAGAAGACGATGAAGAATACCATCCTTCGAAGAGCGAGGATGATGAGATGGAAGACGCGGAGGAAGAAGCCGAAGGAACGGCGGGTGATGAAACCACTGATGGCGGGCGAGGGTATAGGGAGTGGTAGCAATCCTCCTAAGAAGAATAAGAAGCGAAGGCGCCGAACAGTCGGCACCGTCGAGGAAATTGCAAGTGAGCCCAACAGGGTTCCTTTGGAGCCCGACCTTGTCGCCGAGGGTATGGTGGGCGGTGGCGGCGATCACCGGACGACCATCTCGATCAACACCGAGAATCTCCGCATAAAGATAATGGCCACTTGCACACTCCTCGAGAAGCTGCACGCAAGATACAAGTTCCCCGTTAAGTATCAGAACACAAATTATCATGGGAACGAAGTAAACAAATCCGCCCTCACAAATATGAGCACCGCCCTGGCCAGCTGGAGAACCCGGATAAAGAAGAAGATCTATAAAGAAGGCAAAAGTCTCGAGGAGATCTAGAAGATTGACCCGCAGATCACCGAAGGTCAGTAACGGGAGTTCAAGGAGAGGTGTGAATCCGAAAGAGCCCTGGCCAATAGTAATCGGGGAAAGGTGATACATGCGATGAATATAGGTCATCACCATCTCGGATCTGGTGGATACAGAACCGTAGAGGCCAAATGGAATAAATAGGACGAAGAGTATAGGTCTAAGGGGATAGAAAACCCCTTTGCGAAATTCGAACCCGGGCAGGTTCGAAACTTCATCTGGGCCCGTTACCATGTGGATCCAAAAACCAAACAACTCACCGTGGATCCTGCGGTGAAGGAATTCGAGGAAATTGTGGTAAGTAATCTAATTACCGCGGATCAACTCGATTGCATTCTAATCGATGAAGTCTAGTTTCTAAACGATTCATTGTTACTTCTTCTGCAGGAGGAGGAAATTGTTGCTAGTCATGGATCCCAGGGTTCCTCATCCCAGGGGTCGACGGCGGCCACCCGATGGGATAACCCTTTTAACAGGGCGATGAACCGGGCCAAGAAAATAGAGCCGGTTATGAAGAAGCCGTCGTCGGCTGGCCGTCTGGCCGGCCTCTGTTGGAGATATGCCCTAGAGGCAATAATAAATATAGTTATTATTATATCTTTGTGTTTATGATAAATGTTTACATTCATGCTATAATAGTATTAACAAGGAAACATTAATACTTGTGTGATTTGTAAACTTAATTTGAAGTCCCTAGTATAGCCTCTATACTTCACTAGCTTGTTGGTTGATTAATGATTGTGGTTTCCCTATCATGAACATTGAGATGTTATCGACAACAAGATCATATCGTTAGGAGAATGATATGGTGGACATACTCCTATAGATAAGCATAGCATAAAGATCAAGTCATTTCAATAGTTCAATTGCTATATGCTTTCGATACATAGTAACCTAATTCCTTCGACCATGAGATCATGCATATCACCTTTACCGGATGGATGCTTTGATGACATCAAACACCACACCGTGAATCGGGTGGCTATAAAGGTGGCATTGAGTGTTCCGAAAGTATTGGTTGAAACACATGGATCAAGAGTGGGATTTGTCCATCCATATGACGGATAGATATACTCTGGGCCCTCTCGGTGGAATGTCATCCAATTAGCTTGCAAGCATGTGACTAGGTCACAAGGGATTACATATCACGGGAACGAGAAAAGAGTACTTATCGGCAACGAGGTTGAACTAGGTATGCAGAGATACCGACGATCATAACCTCGGATAAGTAAACTATCGTGAGACAAAGGGAAATTGGTATCGTATGTAAGTGGTTCATTCGATCGCAAAGTAATCGTAGAAATATGTGGGAGCCATATGAATTTCTAGATTCCTCTATTGGTTATTGTTCGGAGAAGTGTCTCGATCATGTCCGCATAATTCACGAACCGTAGGGAGACACACTTGAGGATTCGACGTTGTTTTGAGTAGTTATGGTATTATGAGAAAGAGACCGAATGTTGTTCGGAGTCTCGGATGGGATCCGGGATATCATGAGGTGATCCGGAATGGTCCGGAGAATAAGATTCATATAAGGAAAGTCCCGCCGGAGTTCGGGAATAATTCTTGTTTTCATCGGGAATGTTCTAGAAGGTTCGGAATGTCCGCACTGGGGGAGGGGTACATGAATGTGTCATTGAATGATTGCATCATGTACTAAGTGTTTTGCTGTTCCAAACTGAAAAGTCAAACTGCCAGTTTGAAAGTCAAACAGCTAAAACAGAAACTGTGGAAACAGAAACTGTGGGAAACAAGCAAGAGGTGTTGGAACCAACTTGGAGGAGGAGTCCCTCCTCCAAGCCTGGCCAGCCTAGGCGAGTTGGGGAGGGACTCCTCCCTTCCTGGCCTTGCCCCTCCACCTATAAAAGGAGGCGGGCCTCCTCTACACACAAGTTCATATCCTCTAATCTCCGTTTAGAGCCGTTTTGGTTTAGAGCTTCTAATTCCTTTAGCCTGCGGTTTAGAGCCTTCTAATTGGTGTGTCTAATCTCTAGACCACTAATAGCCCTCTCTCATACTCCACCATACTCGCTCGGCTTAAGGCGAAGCCTGCGGGATTTCCTCTACTTAGGTATCACGCCGTGTCTTGGGAATCGCGAGGAGAGTGCTACAACCTCCGCTTTCTTTGGAACAAGGGAGAGGAAGGTCTTCGCCGAAAATTAACGTGTGACCGATCTGGAGCGCTTGCCGAACGCAGCGCCGGAAGGATCGGCTACACGATCTTGAGATCGGAAAGAGTACGACTACATCACCCCCGAGAATCCGCTCTCGTTAAACACTTTGGAGTCTTCGAGGGTAAGTTATTCCATCGACTGCTGCTACAATCTAGTAGATAGATCTTGGCTTGTTTGTTTGTATGCGATAGAAATTTTTGTTTTCCATGCTACGAATCCCTACAAAGGGTATCGAGCCGTGTCTATATGTAGATCTGTTACGAGTAGAACACAATGGTCATTATGGGCGTTGATGCTTTTATTGTCGATTGCTTTTGTGTACTTTGCATCTTGCGGTATGTTGGGATGAAGCGGCCCGGGCTAACCTTACATGACATCGTTCATGAGACTTGCTCCACGCTTAACATGCAACTTGTATTGCATAAGTGGCTTTGCGGGTGCCTATTTCTCCTAGCATAGTTAAGATCCAATTTACAACGGGTGATCAACAATGCTAGTATCAATGTTGTGGTTCTTGTTCGTAAGTTAGAATGACACTTATTGAAAGCCCCAAACCACGTAAAATATGCAAAGAAAGTAGAGGCGTCTAACTTTGTTTTGCAGGGGTGTGCAGTGATGTGATATGGCCATGATTGTGATTATATTTGATGTATGCAATGTTCCTTATTGTAAGTTGTCAACTGGCATGAGCCATATGGTTGTCTTTAATTTATGTTAAGACCCGCGTGTCTATTCAAAGTAGTTGTAATAGTTGAAGCCGGTGGACGACAACCATGGTGAAGCGTCATTGACCTTGATGCAATGCCGGTGATGATGGAGATCATGTTCGTGCTTGAAGATGGAGATCGGAAGCACAAAGAAGAAAGGCCATATCATATCACACATTATGAATTGCATGTGATGTTAATCCTTTATGCATCTTGTATTGCTTAGTAGACGACAGTAGCATGATAAGATGATCCCTCATGCACATGAATTTCAAATCATAAAGTGTTTACCCTTAGTTAGCACCGTTGCTAAAGCTTGTTGTTTCGAAGCACCACGTGATGATCGGGTGTGTTAGATTCTGCAAGTGTATACAACTTGAGCAAGCCAGATTTGCTCATGCAGAAACTAAGGTTTGATCTTGACGAGCCTAGCATGTACAGACATGGTCTCGGAACACGTATCACCGAAAGGTAAAGCATGAATCGTATAGTAGATATGATGAACATGACGATTGTTCGCCATTGAAACTATATCAACTCTCGTGATGATCGGTGTTGATGTAGTGGATTTGGTTCGTGTGATCACTAAAACAATGTGAGGGATGTTGTTTTGAGTGGGAGTTCACCTAGTTTAATTTCATTAATTAATTTGAACTCAATTTGTCATAAACTTAGTCTAAACTATTGCAAATATGTTGTAGATCAATGGCAGCCCCTACCATCAATTTTAATGCGTTCCTAGAGAAAGAAAAGTTGAAAAACAATGGAAGCAACTCATGGATTTGTTCCGCAATTTGAGGATTGTCCTCACATTGGTAATTTGACCTATGTCTTTGGATGCAATTTGGGTGACCCACTGCGGTGATGCTTCGATGAAGTAAAGAATGTTTACCTCGCTCGGAAGAATCAAGACTCCATAGTTCAGTGTGCTATCTTGTATGGTTTAGAATCGAGCTTGTAAAAGGTTTGAAGAGTCAGACCCATATGATATTGTCGAGGATCTCAAATTAATTTTTGAGACTCATGCGGCAATTGAAAGCTATGAGGCTTCTGAAAAGTTCTTTAACTGCAAGATGGAAGAGGGCAACTCCGTCAGTGAGCATGTGCTTAAGATGTCTGGGCACGCAAACAAACTTCAAAGCTTGGGTATAGTGATTCCTAATGTTTTGGGGATTTATCGTGTCCTCCAGTCACTACCACCAAGTTACAGGAACTTTGTGATGAACTACAACATGCAGAACATGAACAAAGAGTTGCGAGAACTGTTTGCTATGTTAAAGTCTGCAGAAGTGGAGATCAAGAAAGAGCACCAAGTGTTGATGGTCAATAAGACCACCAAATTTAAGAAAGGCAAGTCTAAGCAAAAGGGACACTTCAATAAGGGTGGTAAGAAAGTTACCACGCCGGCGAAGAAGACCAAGGCTGGACCCAAGCACAAACCGAGTGCTTTACCGCAAGGGAGAAGGTCCTCGAAGCGGAATTGCCCAAAGTACTTGGCGGATTCAAGAACGGCAACATCAAGAAGAAAGGTATATCCGATATACATGTTATTGATGTGTATCTCACTAGTACCGTAGTAGTGCTCGGTATTTGATCTTCGGTTGCTCATATTTGTAACTCAAACAAGTCTTTGCAGAATAAGCGGAAGCTAGCGAAGAACGAGGTGACGATCTGGCGTGGGAAGCGGATCAAAGGTTGATGTGATCGCCGGCACGCTACCCCTTCATCTACCATCGGATTAGTTTTATACTTAAATAATTGTTATTTAGTGCCCGTGTTGAGCATGAACATTATATCGGATCTTGTTTATTGCGAGACGGTTACTTGTTTAAATCGAGAATAATGGTTGTTCGATTTATATGAGTAATATGTTTTATGCACATGCACCTTTGATAGATGGTCTATTCTTATTGAATCTCGATAGTGGAAATACACATATCAACAACATTCAGGCTAAACGTTTGAAATCAGCGATAATTCGACCTATATGTGAATCCGCTGTCTTGGTCACATTGGAGTGAAACGTATGAAGAAACTCCATTCGATGGACTTCTTGAATCACTTGATTTTGAATCACTTGAAAGATGCGAAGCATGTCGATGGGAAAATGACTAAGACTCCATTTTACGGTATGATGGAGCGAGCTATGGACTTATTGGAAATCATACATACCGATGTGTGTGGTCCAATGAGTGTAGCATCGCTGGTGGTTATCGTTATGTTCTTACCTTCACGGATGACTTGAGTAGATATGGGTATATCTATTTCATGAAACATAAGTCGAAACTTTCGAGAAGTTTAAGGAGTTTCAAAGTGAGGTAGAGAATCAACGTAACAAGAAGATTAAATTTCTGCGTTACGATCGTGGAGGTGAATATCTAAGTTACGAGTTTGGCGAGCATTTGAAGAAATGCGGAATACTTTCCTGATTGACACCGCGGGAACACCACGCGTAATGGTGTGTCGAGCGTCGTGTCGAACTCTTTTAGATATGGTTCGTTCTATGATGTCACTTACAGTTACCGCTATCATTTTGGGGTTATGCATTAGAAACAACCGCATTCACTTTAAATAGGGCACCGTCTAAATCCGTTGAAACGACACCGTATGAATTATGGTTTGGCAAGAAACCTAAATTGTCGTTCCTTAAAGTTTGGGGATCTGAAGCCTATGTAAAGAAGTTACTGTTAGGACAAGCTTGAACCCAAAGCGGAAAAATCGTCTTCATAGGATACGAAGGAAACTATTGGGTATACCTTCTATCATAGATCCGAAGGCAAAATCTTCGTTGCCAGAATGGATCCTTTCTAGAAGGAATTTCTCTCGAAAGAAGTGACTGGAAGGAAAGTAGAACTCGACAAGGTTGTCGAACCTTCTCTCGAAATTGCGAGTAGCGCAACGGAAGAAGTTCTGTGGTGCTGCACCAATTAGAGAGGAAGCTAATGATGATGATCATGAAACTTGATTGAAGTTGCTATAGAGCCTCGGAGGTCAACGAGAACTCGTACCACTCCAGTTGGTATGATCCGTTATGAGTGTCATGTTGGTGGACAACACCGATGACCCCGAGACATATGAGGAAGCGATGATGAGCCCAGATTCCAATAAATGGCAAGAAGCCATGAAATCCGAGATTGGATCCATGTACGAAAACCAATTATGGACTTTGGTGGACTTACGGATGGCGGAAGGTGTCGAGAACAAATGGATTTTCAAGAAGAAAACAAATCTGATGGTAATGTTATGTCTATAAAGCTCGACTTGTCGCAAAAGGGTTTCGACAAATTCAAGGAGTTGACTACGATGAGACTTTCTCACCAGTAGCGAAGCTAAAGTCTGTGAGGATTATGTTAGCAATCGCTGCATATTATGATTATGAGATATGGAAGATGGATGTCAAAACAACATTCCTCAATGGAGATATTGATGAAGAGTTGTATATGATGCAACCCAAAGGTTTTGTCGATCCTAAAGATGCTAACAAGGTATGCAAACTTCAAAGGTCCATCTATGGATTGAAGCAAGCATCCCGAAGTTGGAATCAACGTTTTGATAAGGTGATCAAAAGTTTTGGTTTTATACAAACTTATGGAGAAGCTTGTATTTACAAGAAAGTGAGTGGGAGCTCTGTAGCATTCTTAATACTATATGTGGATGACATATTGTTGATTGGGAATGATGTATACCTTCTTAATAGTGTCAAGGAATATTTGAATAATAGTTTTTTAATGAAGGATCTTGGCGAAGCAGCTTACATATTAGGCATAAAGATTTATAGAGATAGATCGAAACGCCAAATATCATTGTCACAGAGTACATATTTGTACAAAGTTCTAAAGAGGTTTGGAATGGAAGAAAGCAAGAAAGGGTTCTTGCCCATGTTGCCCAATACGACCTTGAGTAAAACTCAAAGTCCGACATCGGCAGAAGATAGAGAAAGGATGAGTAAGACTCCCTATGCCTCAGTGTAACACCCTCAGAATCGGACCTATGCAAATTTGGGCAAAATTCACCAAACCCGCATAGAAACGATTCAAAGGTGCCCACCAGGCACTTTCGTGCGGGTGGAAAACGAAGTAATAACATTACACAACAGTCCTCGAAGGGACCCACATAACAGATATATATATAACAGCGACTCAAAGAGTCAAGAATATATATATTATATACAGAGATCCAAATCACCTTGAAAATGATAGAGCGTCCGACTACGGACAAGATGCAAATGGGGCTAAGAGCCCTGAAGAATAACCAATGGCGTCCATAACCTTGAGCCAAGCGGAAGGGTAACCACGCTAACGACGTCGATCTCAAAACCTGCTTAAACAAAGGGTGCCGACAAAGGGCAAAGGAAAAGAAGGAGCGTCGATCGAGGCCAAGACAGCGAGGCTAGAATTGGCGTTCTCGCCTACATAGGTATGGTGGATCAAGCGGCGAAAGATGCACTAAACAACCTATAGAGACTCGATACAACTGGCGGTTTTCAGAGAGGGGTAAGAATAACCTATCCGGATCCAACCTGAAGCTAACACCAAACAAACCCATCCTGGTGTTTCCCCCTCGATACCAAACGAGGAAGTCAACCGAGGAACTCACACCGTTGGCAGTTTTATTTATTCAGTTATGGTTGCAGCAATTACTAGTCAGATATAGATATTCATCCTGATAAAAATAAGCAGTGGGCACTTTTAGTTAATCATTCCGTTATAGTTACAGCAATTACTAATCAGATACAGATAACATGATATAAACCCAAACCCGACAGTTGTTGGTACTTTTATTCAGCCATTCCGTTGTAGTTGCCATACTTACTAGTCAGGTACAATGGTCGCAAGCGAAAACTCAAACAAGCAATTGTGGGCAGTATTATTTAGCCATTCCGTTATAGTGAAGCTGATTACTAGTCATTATAAAGTCAAATTTATAGCAGTAAACTTTAGTTATGCTTGTCTATGATCGAGATACTGTGCTCCAAGTCGTCCATATCCGCGGACACGGCTTTCAGAAAGTTTTACCGCCGGGTGCACCAATAGCAACACACGCTCGATCAACCTAAAAACCAAATCAAAACCCAACGAGGCTTTCACGGTGAACAATCACAGGATTGAAATATTTGGGGCCACCCATTGAGTAGATCCCAACGGAGTAAGCAAGCTCGAGACGGACTCAAGGTTTCGACAATGGTCGAAGCGATCGGGAACCGAAAGTGTGGCTGGGCTTGTCGATACAGCCAGAATCAATCCGCTTACCTAACGATAAAAGGTGCCCTCGCACAATTTAAATTTAGAAAGTAGCATGGCATAAGTACAGATCGTAAATAAAACCTCAAACTAGTTTGTGGCCCCAAGAAATAAGAATGAATCAAGCTCTGACTCAGGGGGGTCCCATATACCTCCCGGATGTGGATAGCGCGATAAATCAAGGAACAGGTATCAAGTACTCGGGGTCTTACGGGACATAAGTGGGCGTTCGGAAACCAAATATTTTCTATCACCCACCGATGCCTCTGCTTATTCAATATTAGTTGTTAAACAGAAATTAAAGTGACGATAAGTAAAACTAGAATCATATCCATCATCAACATGCGGCAATACATCGAATCGGCATATGGCGACACACATCAGCACTTGAGCAAGCAACTACGACGCGCAAGTCCAACTATCTACCAAACAACAGGTAATAGGGTGTGTCCAAGGCAATATAAGGCTCCAAGGGATATCACAGGTACGGAAACTAAAGCATCGCAACACAGATAGCAATAGATCAACAGGAGGGAATAAAGACTATAAAAGTAAGATAGGTAGAAAGGGGGAGATGCTCGCCTGAAAACATTGTCGAAGGTTCACCCGAAGATCGGGGCGAAGCTCACATCAACTCAACGGCCTTATCCACGAAGAAGCAAAACACTAGAATAAACACCGGATGCAATATTTAATACAACGGCAGAAGATCGGCATGATGCATGTATGATGCATGGCATGGCAAGGGTGCGATGCAATTAGGTCATATTAAGTGGAACCGGGGTCCCGACAATTAATTAAATGGTTCATGTTATTTAGAAACCCCGCATTTTAAATGTTGTTTAACATGTCAAAAGATAATACGGTTTCGCTACTCAAGTTTAAATGAGGCCAATATAAGGCTAGAGTTGCCCGCATATGGGCCCCATATTTAATTATTAGGTGAATCGGCATAAGGCCCCCAACCCATATGACATGCATGCGGAAATGACAATTTATATGCAACAGTTATATAGGTGCCATTATAAATTAGGGTTCTCGGGTAAGGGTTCACACATTTAGGGTCTCTCGTCGAACTTGGGGTTCCGGGGTCCGGGGTCGGTCTCAGGGTCCAGGGTTCGACGGTTCGGTCTCAGAGGGAGTGTTCTCGGGTTACTGGGGTAGATCTTGTCGAGTTCACTACAACGGCCTTGTGGTTCCGATGACGACCTTGGCGGTTATCTAGGAGAAGCTCTTGTGGTTCCGCGAGGAAGTACTTGGTCTGGCGTCGGGCTTCGGACTCGCCCTGGTTGCTGTCGTTCTTGTTGTGGCGAAGCTCTTGTCGGGGTAAAGCACTTGTTGTACCGGGGCGTTCTTGGCGATCTCCGGGTTCGGGGTTACGGCACCCGGGTGAAGGACTTACGTGCGACGTCGTCGGCATCGGTACGGAAAGGGGCCTTGTCGTCCCGTAGCGCAGATCTTGGGAAGTTCGGGGTTCCACGGGTTCGGCTCGACAACCGGACTCCGGAACGGTTCTTGGCGTCCGAGGTAGTTCATGTCGTGTCTGTGTAGGCGACCTTGGCGTGTGGTTTCCGTGAAGGAGAACTAGAGGTCGTTGGCGAACTTGTTCGGTACCGGTTGTCGGTGTCGGACCCGGTCGGCCTTGGCGCTCGGTCGAGGATCTTGACGGTGACACGATGTCCCTGCGGGGTTGCGGATCGTCTAGTTGTTTAGCCAACGGATCGGTCTCGTGTTGTTCTTGCCCCCTCCTCACAGGGTCTTCACACGCATGCCCAAAGTCTGACGAGGCACACCTCGACATGGCAGGGAGACGGGCTTGCGAGGGTGGCGAGCTGGCGGAGCCATGCGGCCGATGAGGGGGCGCAAGGCCGAGCGCAGAGGAACAACCGCCGGCGACGGCCGGAGATGGACCTGGGCGCGCTGGAGAGCAGGTTCGGGCGGAGAAGGCCACGCTGGAGGAGGCTCTTGGCGCCGAGCTGGGCGGGCGGGGCGAGCCGCGGCGGCGGAAGGAGCTGGCGTGCTCGCCGGGCGAGGGAGGCGGTGGAGGCGCGCTGGCCGGAATCGCGGGCATGGAGGAAACGGGCGGCGGAGGGAGAAGGGAGAGAGCGGCGGCAAGGCGGCGCGGGCCGGAGGCGGAGAGGCGGAAGAGCGCGGCGAGGCGGCGGCGATGAGGCGGCGCTGGCGCTGGGGCAGGCGAGCTGAGGCGGGCGGGGCGGCGAGGAGGTGGCAGGGAGAGAGGGAGGCGGGACGGTGGTGAGAAGCCGGAGGACGCGTGAGCGGGCGGACGGAGCGACAGGCAGGCAGAGCGGGCGGAGACAAGGGTGAGGGTTGAAGGCAACGAGGTTGCAGAGGCGAGGGGCGGCGGCCAGGCGGAGAGGCGCGGGCGCAGGGCGAGAGAGGGAGGCCGGGTGAGGGAGGGAGCGACGGAGGGAGCCTGACATGGTGTGCCAGGGAAGAAGAGCAGGGGAGGATGGAGGGAGGCAGGCGCGGGGGCGTGGGACCCAGGGATGGGGCCCGGTTGTCAGGGAGGAGTGGGTTGGGCGTGTGGTGGTGAGGGAGTGGGGTGGGGCCAGCTGAGTTTGCAGAGGAGAGGGTAGGGCGTGTGCGGGCGTGGGTGCATGCGGCGTGTGTGTGGCCTGTGGGGCCAGGGAAGGGTGTGAGAGGAGGTGGGAGAGGGAAGGAGAGAGAGAGGGTGGGGTGAGTTAGACTAGGTGGCAGATTATGAGTGGTTGGGGAAGGGGGAGGGGTGAGGTGGCGACTAACCATTGGATGGGGTGATGTGGCCAGCGGTGTGGGGTAGAGTTTTAGGTAGCTGTAGGTTTAGAGGGGCTGGTTGGGGTGGACCGATTTAATTTCTGGGGCGGTCGTTCGGGTCAACCGGCCCGTTCGACTGCCCCGCCTAAAATAATTAATTAAATTATTTATTTCAACCGGCTTTTTGCAAACTAACAACGGCCCAAACAAAATACTCCGGTGACCCGGGTTTGATACTTGATTAAAGATGGGGCGTTTTATAAAACAAAACGGCTTTATAAAACAGTTTGGCAACCAATGCATGATGATGACGATGCAATGCACAAAAACAACGCGATTTTCTAGTAGTGGTTTTTATGGATGCCTCGACACCACTAACAGGAGAAGGAAGGTCGCGTCTTCGCTGCGTAGATCCTCGCGACACCACTAACAAGAGGTCGTTGTCCCCGTTCGTCAAGAGAACACTCCGGATAAACAACGGACGAAGTGAAAGGTAAGGCCACCTCTAACTTCAGCGGAAGGAGTTAATTACATCGATCCACCATTCAATGTACAAATGATAAGAGTAGTGGTATGGTCGCGACTCCATCCCGCACTCAAAGCATTACTACACGAATAGATTATGAAACCAACCCTCGGATTCAGATCAAGATCTCGACAAGCGAGGTTCGGATCAAAGGAGGATGCAGACTGATCGAGCCGGGCGAGATGATGTCATCAGCGAGAACAGGAAGGCACAAACAAGGAACAAAGAATGGTTCCACGGAAGCGGAAGATTCAGGCGGATGGAACAGGATGGGCGGATGGTAACACCGTTATCGGAGGAGGAAGCGAAACCACGAAACGACGGAAACCCAACCACGAGAATTCCTGGACTCAAAGAAAGAGGCGAGATCGGATTCAAAACACGTAGGGGTAAGAGGGGAGCAGAGAGGGTAAGGAGTAAAATCAGACCTAATCGAACTATCCAACGATTTTCGAAAATAGTTTTGACACTCTACTTGTAGTTAGCTAGGTTATCCTGAAATTTGGACTTGTGGGTATCGCAACTTGAGCTCGATACCACTCTGGTACACCCTCGAATCGGACCTATGCAAATTTGGGCAAAATTCACCAAACCCGCATAGAAAGCGATTCAAAGGTGCCACCAGCACTTTAATGCGGTGGAAAACGAAGTAATAACATTACACAACAGTCCTCGATGGGACCCGAGCAGATATATATATGACGTCTCAAAGAGTCAAGAATATAGATATTATATAGAGATCCAAATCACCTTGAAAATGATAGGCGTCCGACTACGGACAAGATGCAAATGGGGCTAAGAGCCACGAAGAATAACCAATGGCGTCCATAACCCTGAGCCAAGCGGAAGGGTAACCACTAACGACGTCGATCTCAAAACCTGCTTAAACAAAGGGGTGCCGACAAAGGGCAAAGGAAAAAGAAGGAGCGTCGATCGAGGCCGATACGGCGAGGCTAGAATTCGCGGTCCTCGCCTACATAGGTATGGTGGATCAAGTGGCAGGCGGCATGCACTAAACAACCTATAGAGACTCGATACAACCGGGCGGTTTTGAGAGAGGTAAGAATAACCTATCCGGATCCAACAAGCTAACACCAAACAAACCCATCTGGTGTTTCCCCCTCGAGACCAAACGAGGAAGTCAACCGAGGAACTCACACCGTTGGCAGTTTTATTTATTCAGTTATGGTTGCAGCAATTACTAGTCAGATATAGATATTCATCCTGATAAAATAAGCAGTGGGCACTTTTAGTTAATCATTCCGTTATAGTTACAGCAATTACTAATCAGATACAGATAACATGATATAAACCCAAACCCGACAGTTGTTGGTACTTTTATTCAGCCATTCCGTTGTAGTTGCCATACTTACTAGTCAGGTACAATGGCCGCAAGCGACAACTCAAACAAGCAATTGTGGGCAGTATTATTTAGCCATTCCGTTATAGTGAAGCTGATTACTAGTCATTATAAAGTCAAATTTATAGCAGTAAACTTTAGTTATGCTTGTCTATGATCGAGAATCATCCTCCAAGTCGTCCATATCCGGACACGGCTTTGAAAGTTTTACCGGGGTGCACCAATAGCAACACACGCCGATCAACCTCGGAAAAACCAAATCAAAACCAACGAGGCTTTCACGGTGAACAATCACGATTCAGAAATATTTCAGGGCCACCCCATTGAGTAGATCCCATAGCGGAGTAAGCAAGCTCGAGACGGACTCAAGGTTTCGACAATGGTCATGGCGTTGGGAACCCGAAAGTGTGGCTGGGCTTGTCGATACCGCGTAATCAATCCGCTTACCTAAACAGTACAGTGTGCCCCTCGCACAATTTAAATTTAGAAAGTAGCATGGCATAAGTACAGGATCGTAAATAAAACCTCAAACTAGTTTGTGGCCCCAAGAAATAAGAATGAATCAAGCTCTGACTCAGGGGGGTCCCATATACCTCCCGGATGTGGATAGCGCGATAAATCAAGGAACAGGTATCAAGTACTCGGGGTCTTACGGGACATAAGTGGGCGTTCGGAAACCAAATATTTTCTATCACCCACCGATGCCTCTGCTTATTCAATATTAGTTGTTAAACAGAAATTAAAGTGACGATAAGTAAAACTAGAATCATATCCATCATCAACATGCGGCAATACATCAGCAACTGTGGCATATGGCGACACACATCAGCACTTGAGCAAGCAACTACGACGCGCAAGTCCAACTATCTACCAAACAACAGGTAATAGGGTGTGTCCAAGGCAATATAAGGCTCCAAGGGATATCACAGGTACGGAAACTAAAGCATCGCAACACAGATAGCAATAGATCAACAGGAGGGAATAAAGACTATAAAAGTAAGATAGGTAGAAAGGGAGATGCTACTTTGAAAACATTGTCGAAGGTTCACCCGAAGATCGGGGCGAAGCTCACATCAACTCAACGGCCTTATCCGCGAAGAAGCAAAACACTAGAATAAACACCGGATGCAATATTTAATACAACGGCAGAAGATCGGCATGATGCATGTATGATGCATGGCATGGCAAGGGTGCGATGCAATTAGGTCATATTAAGTGGAACCGGGGTCCCGACAATTAATTAAATGGTTCATGTTATTTAGAAACCCCGCATTTTAAATGTTGTTTAACATGTCAAAAGATAATACGGTTTCGCTACTCAAGTTTAAATGAGGCCAATATAAGGCTAGAGTTGCCCGCATATGGGCCCCATATTTAATTATTAGGTGAATCGGCATAAGGCCCCCAACCCATATGACATGCATGCGGAAATGACAATTTATATGCAACAGTTATATAGGTGCCATTATAAATTAGGGTTCTCGGGTAAGGGTTCACACATTTAGGGTCTCTCGTCGAACTTGGGGTTCCGGGGTCCGGGGTCGGTCTCAGGGTCCAGGGTTCGACGGTTCGGTCTCAGCGGGAGCGTTCTCGGGTTACTGGGGTAGATCTTGTCGAGTTCACTGCAACGGCCTTGTGGTTCCGATGACGACCTTGGCGGTTATCTAGGAGAAGCTCTTGTGGTTCCGCGAGGAAGTACTTGGTATGGCGTCGGGCTTCGGACTCGCCCTGGTTGCTGTCGTTCTTGTTGTGGCGAAGCTCTTGTCGGGGTAAAGCACTTGTTGTACCGGGGCGTTCTTGGCGATCTCCGGGTTCGGGGTTACGGCACCCGGGTGAAGGACTTACGTGCGACGTCGTCGGCATCGGTACGGAAAGGGGCCTTGTCGTCCGTGGCGAGATCTTGGGAAGTTCGGGGTTCCAGGTTCGGCTCGACAACCGGACTCGGAGCAGTTCTTGGCGTCCGAGGTAGTTCATGTCGTGTCTGTAGGCGACCTTGGCGTGTGGTTTCCGTGAAGGAGAACTAGAGGTCGTTGGCGAACTTGTTGATCGGGGTTTCGGTTGTCGACCGGACCCGGTCGGCCTTGGCGTTGGTCGAGGATCTTGACGGTGACACGATGTCCCCGGGGTTGTGGATCGTCTAGTTGTTTAGCCAATCGGTCTCGTGTTGTTCTTGCACCTCCTCAGGTCTTCACACGCATGCCCAAAGTCCGACGAGGCACACCTCGACATGGCGAGGAGACGGGCTTCGAGGGTGGCGGCTGGCGAACCATGCGGCGCGAGGCGCAAGCGCCGTGAAGGCCGAGAGAACAACCGCCGGCGGAGATGGACCAGCGCCATGGAGGAGCAGGTTCGGGCGGAGGAGAAGGCCTGGAGGAGGCTCTTGGCGCCGAGCTGGTGGCGGGCTCGGGCAGGCGTGCGGCGGGGAAGGAGCTGGCGTTTCGGCGAGGCGGGAGGCGGGCAGGCTTCTTGGCCAGCCGGCGAGAAGCAGCGGCGGAAGGGAGCAAGGGAGAGAAGCCTTGTGAGAGGCCAGGAAGCCTTGGCGTGCAGCGAGCGAGGCTTCAGGCTGAAGCGGATGAGCAGGCGGCGAGGAGGTGGCAGCGAGGAGAGGCTGGCGGGCAGTGGTGAGGAAGCGCCGGGCCTTGGCGTGAGGACGAGGCGACAAGCAGCCGAGCCAGAGGCAGCAAGGCGAGAGAAGGTTTTGAGGCATGAGGTTGAAGAAGGCGAGGGCCGGCGAGGCGGGCAGTGCTGAAGGGGCGAAGGGAGGCGCGTCGGCGGTGGTGAGGAGGGAGGAGCAGGGAGGGAGCCTCGCAGACAGTGTGCAGAGGGGAGGATGGAGGGAGGCAGGCGTGGGGGCGTGGGACCCAGGGATGGGGCCCGGTTGTCAGGGAGGAGTGGTGGTGAGGGAGTGGGGTGGGGCCAGCTGAGTTTGCAGAGGAGAGGGCAGGGCGTGTGCGGGCGTGGGTGCATGCGGCGTGTGTGTGGCCTGTGGGGCCAGGGAAGGGTGTGAGAGGAGGTGGGAGAGGGAAGGAGAGAGAGAGGGTGGGGTGAGTTAGACTAGGTGGCAGATTATGAGTGGTTGGGGAAGGGGGAGGGGTGAGGTGGCGACTAACCATTGGATGGGGTGATGTGGCCAGCGGTGTGGGGTAGAGTTTTAGGTAGCTGTAGGTTTAGAGGGGCTGGTTGGGGTGGACCGATTTAATTTCTGGGGCGGTCGTTCGGGTCAACCGGCCCGTTCGACTGCCCCGCCCAAAATAATTAATTAAATTATTTATTTCAACCGACTTTTTGCAAACTAACAACGGCCCAAACAAAATACTCCGGTGACCCGGGTTTGATACTTGATTAAAGATGGGGCGTTTTATAAAACAAAACGGGCTTTGCGAAAACAGTTTTGGCAACCAATGCATGATGATGACGATGCAATGCACAAAAACAACGCGATTTTCTAGTAGTGGTTTTTGCGGGATGCCACACTCAGCCATAGGATCTCTAATGTATGCCATGCTATGTACTAGACCCGACATTGCATATGCTGTTAGTCTAACTAGCAGATATCAAAGTGATCCAGGAGTGGATCATTGGACAGCGGTCAAAAACATCCTTAAGTACTTGAGAAGAACTAAGGATATGGTTCTTTCTTATGGAGGTGATGAACAGCTCGTTGTTAATGGTTACACCGATGCTAGTTGGAACACCGATCCGGATGATTCTAAATCACAATCTGGATACGTATTTATTTTGAATGGTGCAAAGCTTATGGAGGAGTGCAAAGCAAAGCGTTGTGGCGAGATCTTCAACTGAATCGGAATACATGGCTGCTTCGGAGGCTTCACAAGAAGCGACATGGATGAAAGAGTTCATTACAGAGCTGGGTGTGGTTCCTAGTGCGCTGGACCCAATGTCTATCTACTGTGATAACATGGGAGCCATAGCCAATGCGCAAGAACCAATGTCACACAAGAAGCTGAAGCATATCAAGCTGAGTTTTCACGCTATTCGAGAACATATCCAGGATGGGGATATAAAGATTTGCAAAGTACACACAGATCTGAATGTGGCGGATCCATTGACTAAATCTCTCCCGAGGGCAAAACATGACCAACACCAAACTGCCATGGGTGTTCGGTATATTACCATGTAATCTAGATTAGATGACTCTAGTGCAAGTGGGAGACTGTTGGAGATATGCCCTAGAGGCAATAATAAATATAGTTATTATTATATCTTTGTGTTTATGATAAATGTTTACATTCATGCTATAATAGTATTAACAAGGAAACATTAATACTTGTGTGATTTGTAAACTTAATTTGAAGTCCCTAGTATAGCCTCTATACTTCACTAGCTTGTTGGTTGATTAATGATTGTGGTTTCCCTATCATGAACATTGAGATGTTATCGACAACAAGATCATATCGTTAGGAGAATGATATGGTGGACATACTCCTATAGATAAGCATAGCATAAAGATCAAGTCATTTCAATAGTTCAATTGCTATATGCTTTCTGATACATAGTAACCTAATTCCTTCGACCATGAGATCATGCATATCACCTTTACCGGATGGATGCTTTGATGACATCAAACACCACACCGTAACTGGGTGGCTATAAAGGTGGCATTGAGTGTTCGGAAAGTATTGGTTGAAACACATGGATCAAGAGTGGGATTTGTCCATCCATATGACGGATAGATATACTCTGGGCCCTCTCGGTGGAATGACATCCAATTAGCTTGCAAGCATGTGACTAGGTCACAAGGGATCACATATCACGGAGCGAGAAAGAGTACTTATCGCAATGTAACGAGGTTGAACTAGGTATGCAGAGATACAAGCGATCATAACCTCGGATAAGTAAACTATCGTGAGACAAAGGGAAATTGGTATCGTATGTAAGTGGTTCATTCGATCGCAAAGTAATCGTAGAAATATGTAGCCATATGAATTTCCAGATTCCTCTATTGGTTATTGTTCGAGAAGTGTCTCGATCATGTCCGCATAATTCACGAACCATAGGGAGACACACTTAAGGATTGACGTTGTTTTGAGTAGTTATGGTATTATGAGAAAGAGACCGAATGTTGTTCGAGTCTCGGATGGGATCCGGATATCACGGTGATCCGGAATGGTCCGGAGAATAAGATTCATATAAGGAAAGTCCCGTTTGAGTTCGGGAATAATTAGGTGTTTTCATCGGGAATGTTCTAGAAGGTTCGGATTGTCCGGCACTCGGGGAGGGTACATGAATGTGTCATTGAATGATTGCATCATGTACTAAGTGTTTTGCTGTTCCAAAACTGAAAAGTCAAGCCGGTTTGAAAGTCAAACGGCTAAAACAGAAACTGTGGAAAACAGGAAACTGTGGGAAACAGGAAACTGTGGGAAACAAGCAAGAGGTGTTGGAACCAACTTGGAGGAGGAGTCCCTCTCCTCCAAGCCGGCAGCCAGCCTAGGCCGAGTTGGGGAGGGACTCCCTCCCTTCCTGGCCGCCCCTCCACCTATAAAAGGAGAGGCGGGCCTCCTCCTCTACACACAAGTTCCTATCCTCTAATCTCCGGTTTAGAGCCGTTTTGGTTTAGAGCTTCTAATTGCTTTAGCCTGCGGTTTAGAGCCTTCTAATTGGTGTGTCTAATCTCTAGACCACTAATAGCCCTCTCTCATACTCCACCATACTCGCTCGCTTAAGGCGAAGCCTGGGGATTTCCCTCTACTTAGGTACCACTTGGTGTCTTCCCGGAATCGCGAGGAGAGTGCTACAACCTCCATTTTCTGGAACAAGGGAGAGGAAGGTCTTCGTCAGTGAACGATGTGACCGATTGGAAGCTGCCGAACACTGGCCAGGAAGGATCGTCTACGATCTTGAGGTCGGAAAATGCGACTACATCACCCACGAGAATCCGCTCTCGTTAAACACTTTGGAATCTTCGAGGGTAAGTTATTCCATCGACTCGTTGCTACAATATAGTAGATAGATCTTGGCTTGTTTGTTTGTATGCGATAGAAATTTTTTGTTTTCCATGCTACGAACCCCTACAGCCTCGGGGGTAAGAATTGGGTGGATCATTTTGGTCCACCGCCGAGGACGCATGTGGCGCCGTCGAGAAGGAGCGAGGAGGAAAACCGCGAGGTTCAAGTACTTAAGGAACAAGTGGCGCGGATCCCGCAGATCGTCCAAGACAACATGGCAATCACCCTCACGTCCATCCTGCCTACCTTGGTGGAGTCAATAGCGAACTGGAGTGCGGGTGGTCGAGTAGGGCCGTGCCCGATTCCAAGCATGGTCAGCAGCCACTCGAACAACGCGGCGCCGACGAATCAGGCGAACTACGTGTTCGTGACTCCGCCCGCTAGCACCGTGGTGCCGCAAGTTTTGGTGACTCCCCCTGCCATCACCGCGGCGCCGGACATGTTGGTGGCCCCTCTACCATCGTCGCGGCGACACCGGAGCTCCAAGCACCCGGTAGGGACAATACACCTGTGGCCAGCACCGCGCCATCAAGCAGCCCCTCCGTCTCTTGCACGTCCGTCGCCGTATGCGGTGCCTCGACATTAGCCGATCTCGACGCCATCACGGTAAACAAATTGCTTTACCGCCTTTCACGACATCTATTAATCTTATGGCATCTCTGACGATGCCGTACATGTTTTCCGTAGACGGATGTTCCTTGCACTCTCTTATGCTACGTGAACAACGAGCTGAGGGATGTTGCCAAGGGTACCATCGTTCAACCCTTGCAGCGCACGTTCCACTCAAGGCCGATGCCAGATAGCGTGCACAGGGTTAAAATTAGTCGGGTGCTAAGGGGTTGCGACGACCTGGAACCTCCCATTCAACCCCCCAGGAGCAGATGAAGAAGAGCCGGATGTCCTCAGAAGTTGCTTCGGCTTATTCTTGCAATGGCCAAAGAGCGTGATCCGTTTGGGGACGGTGGGGGCCATCACGCCACAGACAACAACACCGCCTTTCGTGCTAGCGACAAGCGGTGGCAAGGCCCCCTTACCGCCCTCGCCGTCACCTCCACGCGGTGGGTCGATGATCATGTTGATGATATGCACATGGCACAGGATCCGGCCGAGGACGACGAAGACTGGAATGATCACTTCTTCAACACTCAGTTTAGCAACGAAGACCTAGCCAGTGGCCCCACAGAGAAACCCACTACCACCAAGCGTCTGTTTGGTTCTCAGGAGACGCCTCTAGCTTGCGCCTTTACAGAGCCAGCTGATACAACCAACCGACCCTAAGCCCTGACAGACTACATAGGGCGGCCGATGCTCAGATTGCGGTGCATGCCCGCTCTCCAAAAGGAAAAAAGGGCAGGAAAAGAAAATCTAGCAGCTCAAGCCAGCCGGTGGCGTCAACTGCGAATCCGATCAGGTTTCGGGACGGGCTACCAAGACCCGAGGGTATTATGTGGAGGATTCATATGGTGGGTGAGCCCATGCTACCTAATAATTTGCGAAGGCTCGCTAGTTCGGAACTGCAGAATGTGCATGACGGCGTGCTGATGATAGAGAGACGCCTTCTGGCGGAAAAAGATCCCTCGCACCCGGTATTCGTGGTTAAGGTGCCACCAGGCTTGGGCTTCGTCGACAATGCCCCTGCAGATCTGTTCTTCCTGCGGTTCGACGACATCTTCAATATGTTCCACCTATACCCGCTGCACTATACCATGGTCCGCCTATTTTTTCTCAGCCTGGCCATGCAGATCATTAGAGATAACACACCGAGCATCGCTATAGTGGACCCCTACTACATGCGTGACGGCTGCTTGGGTTCCCCCGCTGAATGACGTATCGTGGCCATGTACCTAAAAAGAATCCTCGTGGTGAACAAGACAAAGGAATACATTCTCGTGCCTTACTTTCCCGAGTAAGTCGTTATTCACTCGCCACTGTCGATTGGATTTATTAGATTATCATCATTCTTTTTTCAACACATTCCATTTTAATTTTTTGCGCAGAGATGAACACTGCACGCTCATCTCCTTATCGCCGAAGCATTCCCACGCCACGTATTTCGACTCGGGGAGTCTAGAAAAGAAGAAAAACTACGACAAGATCAAGGAAGTTCTGGATGATGCTCTCACTTTCTATGCCTCGACGGAAGGCACCACCTTCGTGCGTATGAAGGTCAAGTTCGGCAGGCACGTCTTAAACCACGTAACGGAGTTCCCCTGCGTGAAGCAGCCGGAAAACAGTAAGAAGGAAGCCTACTACGCACTCCATCACATGAGGGCGTTCCTACTTGACTAGCAGAATTCTACGCTGCCAGATCATCTCAAACAGTGGGCCGAAGCAAAGGTCAAGATCACTGATTCAGATATTAGACAAGAGATGTATCGTATCCACCAGCAGCTGTTTGGGGCAATCATCTTTCGTGATGTCATGACTTCGGGGGGGATCTTCTACGAAGTAAATATCCCGAATAACCGTGACGTAGAAGATCGCCTAGAGATGCAGGGTGACTATAAGAAGTTCATGACGAGACAAGGCGTCCTCCCGTTCCCCAAGCCGAGCCAGAAGGCTTGATGTTGGCCTAGTTGTAGTTACAAACTATAGATGACCTTTGTGTGTGTGTGTGGACAAGTGTACATGCTACTACTTATCTTATTAGGTTTATGAATCATCGCTTACTTCTTTTGCTTATTATTATTATATATCAATCAATGCTTGGTTTTTTTGCTTACTCATTGGTCCTTTGCTCACTTTGGTCCTTCTTTTTTCCCCTTACTTTATTAGTCTTTTTTAGAGAATAATGCCGATGATTGAAATGTCATTGCACACTATATATGTGAATGTGCTATGACGGGATTGTGAGCCTTGTGATATGCACAAGTCCAGGTGTTATGCATCCTACTTGGCTTACAGTTCCATCGTAGCATATTCCTGTGTCCAACGACCTATGTATATATATGAGGCATTCTTTTTGATTTACTTTGGTCTTTTTCGAGAATAATGCCAATGATTGAAATGTCGTGGCACACTATATATGTGAATGGCTACGGCGGAATAGTTAGCCTTGTGATATGCACAGGTCCAGGTGTTGTGCATCCTACTTGGCTAACTGTTCCGTCGTAGCATATTCCTGTGTCCAACGACCTAGCTAGTTATATATGATGCATTCTTTTCGAGTTACTTTGGTCTTTTTCGAGAATAATGCCCATGATTGAAATGTCGTGGCACACTATATATGTGAATATGTTGTGATGGGATTGTAAGCCTTGTGTTATGCACAAGTCCAGATGTTGTGCATCCTACTTGGCTTACGATTGCATCATAGCATATTCCTATGTCCAACGACCTAGCTAGTTATATATGAGGCATTCTTTTCGAGTTACTTTGGTATTTTTCGAGAATAATGTCGATGATTGAAATGTCGTGGCACACTATATATGTGAATGTGCTGCGATGGAATTGTACGCCTTGTGCTATGCACAAGTCCAGGTGTTGTGCATCCTACTTGGCGTACAGTTCCATCGTAGCATATTCCTGTGTCCAACAACCTAGTTATATATGAGGCATGATTTTTGAGTTACTTTGGTCTTTTTCGAGAATGCCGATGATTGAAATGTCGTGGCACACTATATATGTGAATATGCTGTGATGGGATTGTCCGCCTTGTTCTATGCACAGGTCCAGGTGTTGTGCATCCTACTTGGCAGACGGTTCCATCGTAGCATATTCCTGTGTCGAACAACCTAGTTATATATGAGGCATGCTTTTTTAGTTTGGTATTTTCGATTTAGGATTACTTTCTATAAGTGTATCTTCATATGCGACTTTAATTATACATGTTTTTTAATCACCGGTTAATTATTATTGTCAACTTGTAGATGACGTGGTACGTCGTGTACAAGGGATGGGTTCCCGGATTCTACGATGATTGGGAAGACTGCCGGAGACAGGTGCACCGTTTTAGAGGAAATAGCTACAAAGGGTACAACACTATGGCGGAGGCGGAAGCTAGATACACGCGCTATCTAGCGGGAGTTAGGACGAGGAACCGGATGAAGACCTACACCTTCGTCGCGGTGATCATGCTTATTGTCTTTGGTTGTTTATCCCGCGTTTGTGTCTAGCTAGTTTAGATGTCTAGGCGAGCTTCCGAGCTCTAACTTGTTCGAGACACATGTATTCGCATGTCACCAACTACTTTGTAACTTGATCGAAACAATGTAAATTATACTATGTATTCATGTATGATACTTATCTATATGTATTTGTTTCAATCTTGTTTTGCGAATTGTGTATTTATATATATAACTGTATATCTTATATCTATGTGTATATCTACCTGTAATATTGTATATAATCTGTATTGTATATCATCTGGCTCTAAAATTAAAAAAAAGACACCCGTGGCGCACATGACCTAGCTTTTGTGGCGCACTACAACTAAAGCGCACCTGCGCAGCTTAGTGGCGCACTGCAACGTGCGCCACAGAAGATCCAAAGCGTAGCGCACCTGCCCACATAGCCGTGGCGTACTAGCAGGTGCGCTACGCCTATCTCGACATAACCATGGCGCACCAGCCAGTGCACCATGGCTTGGAGATAGCCGTAGCGCGAGGCCCGTGGCGCACACCTAGTGCGCCACAGATGCTGTTTACAGGTGCGCCACAAACGACCTATTTCCTAGTAGTGTATCCAGACTTTTTATGCAGGTTTAAACTTCTCCTCAAGAAACCTGTTGGATTCAGCTGCTGGAGGTACCTTCATGGGCCTCACTTTGGGTGCTGCAACAAATCTCCTTAACGATATGATGGTTAATTAGTCTGAATGACACACTGAGAAAGATCCACATGGTAAGAAGGTAAATTCTGTTGAAGAAATCTCCTCTTTGAGTGATAAGATTGATGTTATTATGGCTATGCTTGTTAATGGAAAAGCTCCTCTAGATCCTAATAGTGTTCCCTTAGCCTCTTTGGCTGCTCAAGAAGAGCAAGTTGATGTGAACTTTATTAGAAACAACAATTTCAACAACAATGCCTATAGGAATAATTTTGGTGGTAACAACAATTATAGGCCTTATCCTCCTAATAATGGCAATTCCTATGGAAAATCCTACACCAATGCTAGAAGTGCCCCTTCTGAACTTGAAGTCATGCTCACTGAATTTATTAGTAAACAAAATGATTTCAACAAAACTGTGGAGGAGAAACTTTTAACTGTTGAGAAGAATATTTCCTCTTTGTCTGAAGCACAGTCCTCCTTGATTAATAAAATGGCTGCTAAACCTGAAACCATGGAAAATACCTTTGCTACTGCTCATGCCATATAAGTTACTATTGATAAAAATGTTAGACTGTTAGCTCAACTTCATGCTAAGTGGGAAAGGAAAGCTGAATTGATAGAAAAAATAGTGTGTGCACCATCACTAGAATGGATACCACTAAACCACAAGAAGTCCATGTTCCTCCTCCTACTATGCCTAAGCCTATTGAGTCTACTACTAGTGATGCTAAGTTTGAATTTGATATAGATGGTTGAAATATTTCTGAAGTGATTCTTTTCTTGCAAAAGCTTGCTAGAAGTCCTGATGCTAGTGATATGCATGTTGCTTTCACTAAACATATTACAGATGCTCTTGTGAAAATTAAGGAAGAGAAGCTAAAACACAAAGCTTCTATTCCTAGGAAAGTAGAAGATAGTTGGGAACCCATTATTAATATGCAAGTGAATGACTTTGATCTCAAAGCTTCATGTAATCTTGGTTCTAGTGTCTCTATTATGCTTAGGAAGATTTATAAAATGCTTGATTTGCCACCTTTGGAATATTGTTATTTAGATGTCCCACTTAATGATAATGTTAAGAAGAAACTAATGGGGAGTATTAATGATGTTCTCACCATGGTTAAAAATACTTATGTCCCTGTTGATTTCTATGTTATGGATGTTGAATAGAATGCTTCTTGTGCTATTACTTTGGGAAGATCTTTTCTTAGAACTGTTGGTGCCATCATTGATATGAAAGAAGGCACCATTAAATATCATTTTCCATTCAAGAAAGGTATTGAACACTTCCCTATGAGGAGAGATAAGTTGCTTTTTGCTCCTCCTTTGAAAGAAACATTTGATGTTAATGCTTCCTCATTTGAAAATACTTGATTCTTCTTGCTTCTTGTGCCTAACTTAAAGGCGTTAAAGAAAAGTACTTGTTGGGAGATAAACCAAGAGTTTCCTTGAGTCTTGGAAGTTATTACTTCAGTAATGACCTCTCCTTATTCTTTTTGTTTGCTTTTTGTGCCAATAATGATATCTAATGAGAGGGAAGTAAGATTTGGGGAGTTGCTGTCCCGACACAGATTTCTGTCCTCCACCAAAAAAAATCATGAGGAGTTTCTGTAACTAGGATTGAGCTGAAAATTTACGAATAAATCCCCCAGTATGTTAGCTAAATTTCGTTAGATCAACACTTTTTTATTTGAGCAATAGAAAATCTACTTGCTGGTCTGTTTTGACAGATTTCTCCCAATATTTGCATTTGCTTCTTATTGATTCCTTTTTGAGTTCTCTTTAGGTGAATTGAGCTTTTTGAAGGAGTTGCTACAGTAGCATGTGTTTTTAGTGAAAAGTCTTGTTGTTCCTAAGCTTTGCCTAAAGGTCTATTATCTTTTGAATACACTAATGTTGCCAATGAAGATTGTGTGAAGTTTTGTATGAAGGAAAATTTTCAGGTGTAGAGAGAGAATGTGAAGGGAATATGCCCGAGAGGCAATAATAAAGTGGTTATTATCGTATTCCTTATTTATGATAAATGTTTATTTTACATGCTATAATTGTATTAATAGGAAAACGTTAATACATGTGTGTTTAATAAACAAAAAGGAAGTTCCTAGTTATGCCTCTCTTATAAACTAGCTCGTTGATTAACATGATGATCAAAGTGTCCTGATCATGGACATTGGATGTTGTTAATAACGAGGTCACAACATTAGTGTAATGATGTGATGAACATTCATCCGAAGTATAGCATTACGATCAAAGTCATTGAGTTTATATTGCTATAACAACTTACGAAGTGATCCTAATCCTTAGACCATGATATCATGTCAATCACTAACACCGGAAGAGTTTCTCCATGACATCAAACGTCACACCGTAACTGGGTGATTATAAAGATGGCTTCAGAACTACTAAAGTGTTATGTTGAGACCCATGGATCGAGAGTGGAATTTATTCATCCCGATGACTGATAGATATGCTCTGGGCCCTCTTGGTGATATCACATTGATTATCTTGCAAGCAAGTGATTTGATCACTAGAATGTTATATCACGGGAACGAGAAAAGAGTGCATGTCGGCAACGAGATCAAACTAGGTATGGAGATACCGATGATCGAATCTCGAACATGTAATATATCGTGAAACAAAGGAGAAGTCATCGTTGAATGTGTGGGAGTCAGTATGGATCTCCAGGTCCCGCTACTGATTATTGATCGGAGAAGGGTCTCGATCATGTCCGCATTATTCGCGAACCATAGGGTGACACACTTAAGGGATGCCGACACCATTCGGAGCAAATGATATGCCAGAAAAAGAAAAGGAAAGCGCAGGAATTTATTTCACTAGACACCGAAACTGTTTCGGTTGAAATTCTGGAAACCGGTTACGCATGTGAAATTGAAATGTTGTAAGGGTTTTATGTGAATGTTTGTTAATTAAAGTAATTAACAAAATTCTGAATAAATAAATAAAAGTTTTATTTAAATGAGAGCTTGCATTAAATTTGGTGGAAATTTAATGCATGTGAGATTTTTGAGTGGAGGCTTTTTAATGGGAGTGGAGGCTTTTCATTTTGGTGGGAGCTCCACCCACATGAATGTAGAAGAGGTGGGCAGCCCATGGCTGGGCGCCATGCCCTTGGGTGCCCCTCTCTATAAAGACCCCTCTCCTCCTCTCAAAGTACACCTCCTCATGAAGGATCTCTCTCCTTTAGAATTTCCCCATGGTCTCGGATCGGAGATACATGTTCCGGTGGCTTTTACGAAGGATTTGTTGCTTCGCTGCTCACTGGAGCGAGGGCATGGAGGTTGTCGGGTACCATGCGTGTGCGACACGGATGCACCTGCTTTGAGGTCTGGACTTGATCGTCTTTGGACCGGCTGGACCAGATGGACTTCATCACGATCTTGAGATCGGCAAGCGTTTCTACATCATCCACAGTACAACCTCGTTAACGCTATTCGGTCTTCGAGGGTATGTATTCTATGGATGTATATCCACCGTTGCTTGTATCTAGTAGATAGATCTTGGTACATAGATGTTCCCATCGTAGGAAATTTTTGTTTTCTATCCGCGAACCCTACAAAGTGGTATCGAGCGGATCTATGCGTAGATGCTTTGCACGGGTAGTACACATATGAGTATGTGGGCGATGATGATCATTTTGTTGCTTCTTAGTTGTACTTTGGATATTGGTGGCATAGTGGGATGAAGCGGCCCGGACAAACTTTACATGTCCTCGCACATGAGACCTGTTCCACGCTTGACATGCAACTAGTTTGCATAAGTGGATAGCGGGTGTTTGTCTCTCCTACTATAGTCAATATATAATTTGCAACGAGTTGTCAACAATTTGGTTATCCTCGTTGTGGTTCATGTTCGTAGATAAGAATGGTTCTATCTTCGAAATCCCTAAGCCACGTAAAATTTGCAATGGATAAATTAGAGACGTCTAGTTTAGATTGTTGCTGGGCTAGTGTTATGATATGGTGATATTGTAAGTAGAAGTATGAGATGATACTCTTACAACACACATAACGTGTAATCTCCATAGACCTTGGTGTCGGGGGGTTAACCTCGGGTAGGCCAGAGACGGGGAAGGCAGTCTTGTCCCGTCGGTTTCAGTTACGGACTAGGTCGGTAGAATCATGGATATGTCGGCCGATGAGCGGAGCAAGAAGCCCGTATATGTATCAAGTGGTTACCCGCGAGTTAATGAGAGAATCGGCGGGTTACCCAAATGATCTTCAAGCGGTGAGGAGCAGCTGAGTAACACAAGGTAGGGCCGAGTTATACGAAGCTTGCAGGAGAAGGAGAAGCCCAAGGTCAAACTATAGCTGCAGGCTAGAAGGAATCAGAACAGGGCCAAGCACAAGAGACAAGGATGCACAGCGTCAGAGGGGCAGAAGGAGGTCACGGAGGTGACAGTCCTGGAGCCCGAGGCATGCAGGAGGGGGCCACTGGAACCTTGCCGTCATTAGAAGGGCGACAGGGAAAGGAGGCCGCCGAACTACTATATTGGGACAAGCATATTCCACGAATATGCTTGCCTCGTCAGCCCTAAGGGCACCCAAGGCACCCCTTTATAAGGAGAGGTTTGGACCCTAAGGGAGGCATCGACTCTTTGAGCACCGTTAGGCTGGGGAGATTCTTCTTGTCACCCTGTATACAGCTCAAGGAGCATTTGTAATCCACTAAGAGAGAAATAAAGTTCATCACTTTGGCAACTTGAGTGTAGAAACAGTTGCATCTTCCCTCCCGGATCCCACTAGCATCCATTGGCCCCAACTTTAGCCTACCCATGGCATCGCCGTGCCACCACCACGACGACAGTTGGCGCCCAGTGGGGCCAGCGGTGCTAGCTGGAGTTGTGATCCGGACGGAAACTTCATCAACACAGCAGCGTTGTTTACGGCTTGGTCCAGATTTGGTCTCTGCGACTCGTCGAGACAATGCAGGAAGCTTCAGGAAAACCCCGCAGCAGGATCTTCATCGGCTGGGCGAGCACAGGGTCACGTCGGCGTCGACATCACCGACATTTATCCTCACCAAAGTTGTTGTTGCGGAGAACCACCTCGGGCGAGCTGTCCATCAGAGAGCATCTTGCAGCAGCGTCGAGGTGATGGTCGCAGCAGAGCTCAAGCGGGAGCATTAGCCGGGTCAAGCAGAGAACCGCCATGGCGCAGAAGTCCTTAAGCAGATCACCGCAAACCGCCGAGGTAATTCCATGATGACAAACCCGGCCGAGCTGCATGACACCACCCCAAAGGCACCAAGAGTGAGAGGGCCACCTCGGAGACCAGAGAACATTCTTGAGCAACTATAGAAAACTTAACCACACATGGCCGATACTTGATCCGCAAATGCTCGAGCAGAGTTAGAGGAAACCAGGCAAAAGGTCTGGTAGAGGCCAAAAAGTATCACCCTGAATCCTTGAACAGGACCACGAGAGAATATGCAAAAGCTAATAAACGATATCGCACCCGGCGGGTGGACGAACTAAGATTAAGAGGAAGAACCTCATGAATGACATTAACAAAGAGCATGAAGCTCACAGGCGAATCAGTGATTTGGGCTTGCCGAGGTACTGATGCCGGCGAAAAACCCGAGGCGGCAAATGCCGCGTTGGAATTAGAGGGTTAACAGGGAAGCTCGGCGAACGACAAGAAAGAGTGAATGAGCTGGCGCATCGCGAACCAGCAAAATGAGGAAATGCTCGAGCTAACCCGGCAAGACCGGGGGTTCACGGATGGTTCATTCGGCGGCAGCACTGCTTTATCTCTGCGATGGCATCTTCACCGAAACAACGCTAGAAAAGCGGTAACCTCGGGAAGAGGAACAAGCAAATTGTTCCATATGACCCGCAATAGCTGGAAAGGCAAATGAGAACAGAGGCAATGCAAGCCGAGGTAATAGTGGGAGAGAAACCACGGTAGTATGGAAAGGGCCGGGTGGCGAGGTAATGGGGAGCTCGGCAGAGAGAACCTGCAAGAGACAATCATGAAAACCAAACCCCGGCCAAAGTAAGGAGAGAAGTGCCGCCTAACCCGCAACCAAGACATGAGCCTCGGCAGGAAAGAGAAGTGAGGCCAACTCGCCACAATCAGATGAATGAAAGGTATAATGATGGATATTCCGAGGTAGAATCATAAACCGGTGGAAACAATCACTATGGGATGCGAGGATAGAATCTGTCTGATTTGCCAAATGATGCAAGAGTAAAGTTGGATCGGCTATACCGGTCCGAGCTGTTGGAAGAGCAAGGTCCACCAGGTCCGACATGTTTTGGACCACGGATCATGGGCGAACCACCAGTGCCGAATTTTCAGTTGGCAAGAGGCACAAAAGCATACAATGGAAGTACCAAGCCACAAGACTGGTTGATTGATTATGCCACATTTGTGAAGATAGCGGGTGGCAACCTAAGATGGCGATGCGGTATGTCCCACAGATGTTGGAAGGACCAGCCAGGGTATGGTTGAATAATCAACCAGCTGGCAGTATCAACTGCTGGTTAGATTTCGAAGAAATGTTCGTTAGCAACTTTACCAGCACATACAAGAGACCAAATAGACCACAACAGCTAGCCATGTGCAAGCAGAGGCCGAATGAAACGGATAGAGAGTTTTTAACACGATGGTGTAACCTGAGAAACTCATGTGAGGGAGTTATCGAATCGCAAGCAATCGCTTGGTTCGCGCAAGGCTGCCGTTATGCCAGCGTGTTGTGGCAACGCCTGCAAAGAGATATGCCAACCACACTGGCAGAAACTATCAGAATAGCAGACTCCTATGCATTGGGTGACCCAACCCAACCGGAGTTAATGTCGGCAGATCATCGTGAGCAACAGGACCAGTACGCGAGAGAATTGGCCGGGTCATCCAGGCGTGATTTCAGAGGAAGAAGAAGAGAGGAGAGGCCGGATTATAGATATAATTCGGCCCAGGTGGCGGCTGTAGCACAAGATCAGCCGAGTCACGGAGCAACTCAACGACAGAAAAATGGACCTCAACAGTGGACATCAAGAAATGAGGGAAAGAGGCAATGGACCCCAGAGCAAAAGAAGCAATGGCAAGAGAGGCCGAAGTATCGTTGAATCCATGTTAGATCCGTGCAAATTTCACACATCGAACCCATCCGACCAGCAATCATACAACCCGCAATGCGCTGGATGAAAAATGCGATGGGGAACCCAGCGAGTTCAGCTCCCCATCGGTGCAACAGACATCACCGCAATTAAGCGGAGCAAATACCGCAAGCGATGCTACCGCCTCCCCGAGGTACGATAACTCGGATCGGAGGATGGTGCATCAAGTAATGAACCAGGCAGGGGCGGAAGGATGAATCCGGCAAATACGGACGTAATGATTACGAGGAACATCACGGTCTTATTGTGTGTTCACAAGCAACAGGACAAGCGAGTGTGCGGTACGGCATATGGAAGTGAATGCGATTATATCGGCGGTGCCAAGATACCAGCCATGGTCGATCGAGGTGACCTGGAGCATGAAAGATCACCCCAGAATAATGCCGAGTCTAGGATCATATGCACTTGTGTTGGATCCGACGTTTGTGGGACCAAGCATCAATGTGAAATTTTCAAAAGTACTCATCGACAATGGAAGCAGTATCAACATCATGTACAAAGATACCATGCATAAGCTCGGAATATCACAGAATATGCTGTAATCCACGAGGACAACTTTCCATGGGATAGTGCCAGGGCTTTCATGTGAGCCCATCGGTAAAGTCCGAGTCGACGTGCTATTCGGTACAAGAGATAATTGCAGAGCAGAAAACTTAGAATTTGAAGTGGTGGATCTGGAAAGTTGTTATCATGCTCTACTAGGTCGGCCCGCACTGGCCAAATTCATGAGCAACTGTCATATAAGTTATCTAAAGATGAAGTTACCCGGACCACAAGGGGTGATAACAGTTGCAGGGGATTACAAGAAGTCAATGGAGTGTGCTTCGGCCGGGTCAAATTTGGCCGAGTCATTGGTTATAGCAAGAGAAAAGAAAAGGATTCAGGAGGTAGCAGCCCTCGCTCAGTCAGCACAGTTAAACATGCCGGCACTGGCCAACCCTCATGGCAGTGTTTCTTTTCAGCCAACCAAAGAGACGAAGAAATTTCAGGTTGATGAGCAATTCCCAGAGCGCACTGTTACTATTGGTGCAGGCCTTGACGCTAAATAGGAAGGCGAGCTCACCAACTTCCTCCGTGAGAATCGGGACATATTTGCGTGGTCAACCCAAGATCTGCAAGGTGTTCCGAGGGAGTTGGCTGAGCACTCTTTAAACGTCAGGCCAGGGGCAAGGCCGGTGAAGCAACCTCTCCGCCGCTTCGCCGAAGACAGGAGAAAAGTAATAGGGGATGAAATAGCTCGGCTCCGTGGCGGGTTCATCATGGAGGTGCTATATCCGGATTGGTTATCTAATCCGGTGCTAGTAGAAAAGAAAAAGATGACCCCAATGTAGCCATTCATGGCGTAATGTGTTCGACTACACTAAATCTGAACAAGGCGTGTCCGAAAGATCCTTTTCCACCGCCTAGAATAGACCAAGTCATTGACTCGACGCTGGTTGTGTTGTTATCATTTGTAGACGCGTATTCGGTTTCCACGGATACCGTTAAATCCGACGATCAAATAAAGACTGCATTTATTACCCCATACGGGCTTATTGTTATCGCACAATGCCATTCGACTGCGAAATGCGAACAACATATCAAAGATGCATGCATAAATGCCTACATGATCGAGATAGGGACAAATGTACAAGTGTATGTGGATGACGTAGTCATCAAAACTAAGGAGAGCAAAACCTTGCTAGAAGATATCGCAAACTTTCACGAACACGAGAAGGTTCGAATGAAGCTTAATCCGGAGAAATGCACATTTGGCGTGCCAGGAAAACTACTCGGTTTCTGGTGTCCACCGGTATCGAGGCTAATCCAACAAAGATAAGAGCTGTAGAAAGAATGGAATTGCCGAGGTGTTTGAGCGATGTACAAAAATTCACGGGCTGCCGCCTCGCTTAGTCGGTTCGTATGTCGGCTAGGAGAAAAGGCACGCCACTTTATCGGTGATGAGAAAGTCGGACAAATTCAGTTGGACTCATGAGCGGACCTTGCATTTCATGAGTTGAAAAAGATGCTAGTTCTGACACCCATTTTAGCTTCTCCATTATCAAAAGAACCTATGCTACTCTATGTAGCGGCTACCAATCGAGTAGTTAGTCTTGTGCTCGTAGTGGAACGACTTGAAGATGGTAAGTCAGTTCAGAGGCCGGTGTATTATCTAAGTGAAGTATTATCCACTTCAAAGCAAAATTATCCGCACTATCAGAAGATGGCTTATGGAGTATATATGTCGGCAAAAAAGCTTAAGCATTACTTTGAAGAGCACCCCATCAAAGTAATATGTGAGGCACCCATAGCCGACATATTGAACAACAAAGATGCAAGTGGACGAATAGCAAAATGGGCGATCGAGTTATCACCATATGCTCCACAATTTGATAGAAGAGATGCAATCAAGTCTCAGGCTGTCGCCGATTTTCTCGTAGACTGGGCCGAGGTGCAGTATGAGCCACCATTGCCAGATCCAAATTCGGACAATGCATTTTGATGGTTCCAAACTAAGGAATGGTTTGGGAGCAGGAATAGTGCTAACCTCGCCTAAAAAGATCAATTGAAATATGTCGCAAATACATTTCTTTGCGTCCAACAATGTAGCCGAATATGAAGCGCTAGTCCATGGATTAAAAGTGGCAAAAGAAATTGGTATACGCCGAATCCTATGCTATGGTGACTCAGATCTAGTAGTACAGCAAGTATCAGGCAGTTGGGATGCATTAGATGCTAATATGGCTTTATACAGATTCCATGTGCAAAAAATCAGCGGATACTTTGAAGGATGCGAATTCCACCACATACCACGAGCAGAAAATGACGCCGACACCTTGTCGAAATTAGGATCAACCCGGGTCAATTCCGCGGTATTGCCTCGAGCACCTCAGAAACCATCAATAATCCCATCACCAGAATCCGAATCAATCTTTATCCCAGCAAGTTCTGCAGAAAATCACACGCCAATGGAGGTAGATCTGCAGAAGGATTCGGAACCCCTAAGAAGGGGGACGGCCGAAGTAATCACAATCATGGAGAGAGGGTATATATGTCGGCAGAAAATATGGAGATGAACCGAGATCATCATGAAAGAGTAACACCGATATGGGCAACCCATATTTTCTTACCTAAAAGACGCGATGTTGCCGAGTAATGAGGTATTAGCTAGACAAACCACAAGAAGAGCAAAGGCCTATACAATCATAAACAATGAGTTATATAAGAGAAGTGTCACAAACGTATTGCAGAAGTGCGTGAGTTCCACAGAAGGTCAGGAAATCCTTCTAGACATACACCAAGGAGAATGTGGGCACCATGCCTCATCTCGCGCTTTAGTAGCCAAGGCATTTAGGCATGGATTTTACTGGCCAACGGCGTTAAAAGAGGCAAAAGAGTTGGTTAAGAAGTGCAATGGGTGTCAGAGATACGCAACCAGAATACATATGCCGTCGAAAGTTAAAAACAATACCCATCACTTGGCCATTTTCTGTATGGGGTTTAGATATGGTGGGACCATTCAAGCCGGCGAGAGGAGGAATGACCCACATGTTGGTTATGGTAGACAAGTTCACAAAGTGGATTGAAGTAAAACCAATCAAAAAGTGTGATGGGAACACAACAGTGAAATTTCTCAAGGATATCATCTTGAGATACAGGTACCCACATAGCATTATTACGGATAATGGCACAAACTTTGCAGAAGGAGCCTTCGCTAGATTTTGCCAAGAGAAGCACATAAGACTAGATATTGCCTCGGTGGCCCACCCAGCATCCAATGGACAAGTTGAAAGGTCTAATGGACTGGTGTTATCAGGAATAAAACCACGACTTGTTGAACCTTTGCAACGGTCGGCAGGATGTTGGATCGAAGAAATCCCAGCCGTGTTATGGAGCCTTCGGACTACTCCGAATAGATCAACAGGTTACACTCCATTCTTTCTGGTATACGGGGCAGAGGCCATACTCCCAGCCGACATAATATATGACTCGCCAAGAGTTGCTCAGTACACAACCTCAGAGACAAATGAAATAGCTCGGCAAGATGCCGTAGACCTGTTGGAAGAAGCCAGAGAGTTGACATTATCACGATCGGCCATTTATCAACAGAACTTACGGCGGTATCACAGCAAGAAAGTGAATCCAAGAGTATTCAAAGAAGGAGATTTGGTCCTCCGGCTGGTGCAACGCACGGCCGGCATGCACAAATTGTCACCCCCATGGGAAGGACCATTTATCGTGAGCAAAGCATTGCACAACGATGCATATTATCTGATTGATGCTCAGTCCCCTAGAGAGAACAAGGCAGACAAAGCTGGTGAAGAAACGAAGCACCCCTGGAATGTGGCTTTACTTCGGCCATTTTACTCATAGCATTATATCTCAAGGTCAAAATCCAATGATGTATTTGAATCTCGGCACCCAGAGCAGTGACTCGGGGACTGCCGTAGGATATATTTATTTCACATCATGTATTCAAACCTCGGCACCCAGAGCAGTTACTCGGGGACTGCCATATGTTATGTTATTTCATGTTAGATGTTTGAACCTCGGCACCCAGAGCAGTTACTCGGGGACTGCCATATGTAATGATTATTTCGTATTATATGTTTGAACCTCGGCACCCAGAGCAATGACTCAGGGACTGCCATATGGTATATTTATTTCTTTCGCGTTACATAATTGAACATTGGCGACCAGATCAGTGACTCGGGGACTGCCGTATGTTGTATTCCTTTCATGTTACGAATATGAACCTCGGTGCCCAGAGCAATGACTCGGGGACTATCATATGATATGTCAATTTCGTATTGACACTTAAACTTCGGCATCTAAAGCAGCGACTCGGGGACTACCGTATGATACCTCAAACTTATGCTGAACGCAATCATATCAGTTTTATACTACCTCCGAAACTTGATTTATATAAGGGAGTTTCGGACAGTAAACAACGATCCAGCGATTGTTGCTTGCTCCCACAATGGAATAGTTAACTTATGTTCAAAACAGGTCAATAGCGTAGATATTCAGCGCTAATGCCTGGATAAGATCATCAAAATAACGGCAAAGTTAAGCCCTAAAAGATCAAGAAATTACGAGCCAGCAAGGCAAGAATTCGGACGAGCATCCACTTAACCAAGAGTCTCAACAGTACATAGCAAAAGAAATTCAAATCATACAACGAGTTGACAAATTTTTCGTCTACATTATACACCCGGCATACCAGGGATCGCAAATAACCTAGGCGTTGTTCGTTGGAGGGGCAGCTACTTGCTCAGGTGCGGGGCACTCCGAAGTAGGAGGAACTTCGACTGAGGTCACCTCGCCCTCCGCCGACCCAGGTGCAACTTCGACGGTAGCCCGGGGTTGTTCAGGAGCGTCAGTACGTGCGGTAGAATGCCCGGTGCCTTTGGAGGAGGACCGCGCATCACCGTTGCTATCCGAGCTTGAGCTGGAGCTATCGGATGTGGCCGAATCATCTTCAACTTCCCCATGCTCAGCTGAATCATCACCCGAAGCACCCTCAGCCGCGACCTCCTGATCCGGATCTGGGAGAAAACTCGGCCCTTCATTCCAAGTGTGCACATCGGCGTACTCGACGAGCTGGAAAGCCCGAGCTTGCCGAAGAGCAACAAAGGTGGGATCTTCAACCCAGCGGGAGCCAGTGCGCAAATTCCTCAGAATGTCAAGAGAGATGTCTTCATACCATGACATGATTACGATGAGGCCATGTCGGCACCGCACGCCCAAAGAGTTCTCTCCAAAGACTCAAGCCTCTCGGATGCCATCAGCCTTGTCACCAATAACTTGACGTTGATATCAGAGTCCACGAGGTATTCGCCGAGTACATGGTAAGCTCGGATAGCGGCTGCACCAAGTCCCGCCCATAATTTTCATCGGACCAACTGCAGCACCAACAAAGAACCAAGTAATCCTCCATCGAATATTCAAGTCAACAACCGGTTCACCTCGATGCTGAGCTGCAAGAACAGCTTTAGAACTCACGGGTTTGGCCTCGGGGAAGTGATCTGCGCAAAACATGGACATGTCAAAGGGTAGCAGGGACGACAAAGAAAAAATATAGTTCGGCCATGCCAAATAACTTACGATGAATGTAGCTCATCATTATTTGAAGGTCTTTGGCCCAATCAGCTTTACTCTTCTCGAAACGAGCAATTTCCTCGCTCAAGCCGCGGGTTTTAAGTTCGGCAGCTTCGAGGAGTTCTTTGTTCTTCTGCAGATCCAGAGTCAGCCGATTCTTTTCCTCGGAAAATTCTTGGTCGACCTTTTCTAGCTCGGACTTCTGAGAGAGCTTGATGGTATTCTCCTCGGATCGCAGGCGAGCTATCTCATCATCTTTTTCTTGTAATTGCGCCGAATGAACTGCGCTTTGTTCTAAAAAATGCAGCATCACGTCAGACATGGGCACGCAATCTTGTTGCGACACTGCAAAGTCTTGCAACTCGGCTTTACCACAGCCAAACGCAATAAGGAAACTTAGCATAGATATTAAAATGAGAAGGAGTAAAATAGAAAGGAAACTAACCTTCCAAGTTCTTGATTTTCTTTTCAAGGCGGATATTGAGGTTATTGATATTACCTATTCAACAAGAAGTAAGCCGGCATTCCGCGGACGAATACATGAGAAAGTTGGGAGTAAGGAAAAGTAACTATCGACATACCGGCCTTCTTTGCCACGGGCAGAACTTTCTCGTACTTCTCTTCCAGCTTGCGGTGCGAAAAAAGCAACCTCTGGAACTCGGCGGTCCGTCGGTCATGTGCAACCTGAGTAGTGAGGCAAAATGATAAAACAACAAGTAAAAGCTAAACTAGATCCGAATCAAGCAAAGCTTAATTCGGCTCTAGGTGGCTGGATATTCAAAGCTATACCAGATCCGAGTCAAGAAGGACTTGACTCAGATCTAGGTGGCTGGATATTCAAAGCTAAACTAGATCCGAATCAAGCAAAGCTTAATTCGGCTCTAGGTGGCTGGATATTCAAAGCTATACCAGATCCGAGTCAAGAAGGACTTGACTCAGATCTAGGTGGCTGGATATTCAAAGCTAAACTAGATCCGAATCAAGCAAAGCTTAATTCGGCTCTAGGTGGCTGGATATTCAAAGCTACACCAGATCCGAGTCAAGAAGGACTTGATTCATATCTAGGTGACTGGATATTCAAAGCTAAACTAGATCCGAATCAAGCAAAGCTTAATTCGGCTCTAGGTGGCTGGATATTCAAAGCTATACCAGATCCGAGTCAAGAAGGACTTGACTCAGATCTAGGTGGCTGGATATTCAAAGCTAAACTAGATCCGAATCAAGCAAAGCTTAATTCGTCTCTAGGTGGCTGGATATTCAAAGCTATACCAGATCCGAGTCAAGAAGGACTTGACTCAGATCTAGGTGGCTGGATATTCAAAGCTAAACCAGATCCGAGTCAAGCAAGAGTTAACTCGGATCTAGATGACTGGATATTCAAAGCTAAATTAGATCCAAATCAAACGAAGCTTAATTCAGATCTAGGTCGCTGGATATTCAAAGCTAAAATTAGATCCGAGTCAAGCAAGACTTAACTCGGCTCTAGGTGGTTGGATATTCAAAGCTAAATCAAGTCCGAATAAACTCCGAACTAGATGGCCGGACTAACGAATCTTAGAAATAAATTTAAGTCAAACTTCCAAGCATACAACAAGTTATTTCCTTGCAAGTTTCGGGGACTAGAGAATATGGTAACATCTGGAGAATAATTTAAGACTCAGAGATAAAACAATTACCGCATTCATCTTGTTGGTATCAATGATGAACTGGGCAGCATGGTCAAAACGGCCGCTGATGTTAGATAGCTGGAAAGGTTGGTTGGTTGGATTACCCTCAAACTGATTAGCAGCATTCCAGTTATTGGCATACTCAACTAGCGCTCCAAGGCTGTTCCCGCTAGCTGTCCGAGTTAAAACTTTACCAGGCGGTGTCGACCACAGCGATCGCATGGCTCTTATGAAGAGCAAGGCTGCCGGTGGCCGAGGTAACAGGACTTTGGCAGTGCTCCCTTCTTGACACGTCGCAATACTCGGTGAGAGAAGAGCCAAGACCTTCGAGAAGAAGCCTTGACGGCAATAGCTCTTTTCGCCTTAGAAGAGGCATCGCAGGAAGTTGCGCCTCAAGTGGGACGAAGTCCTTAGGAGGATAAGAGGATAAGGTCGCCGGGCAACGACCTTTTCGGCCGAGGTCGGGATGACCGTAGAAACTGCCGGAGTAGATGGAGGCTCGAGTAGCGCTGGGGCCCATAGAAGGACGGCAGCTCAACGAAAACTCGGAGGGCGGATCGGATCCAGTCAATGGAAGAAGTCTCAGGGACATCGCGACGAACAGGCGACGTATTCGGAGCTGGGGGAGAAGCAGGACGAATAGGACTAGGAATCCTGGTGTCATCAGCGGGAGGAGGAGATGGCGGCCGAATCGGACGGCTAGTCATACTAGGACCGCCGGGTTTAACAGACAGAGGAGCGCTGCAAAAATAAGAAAGAAGATTCGTCAGTATGAGAAACAGAAAGAGAGAAACAAGAAATATAGGCAAAAGAACTTACCCAGCGACCCCGGGCATAGTCTTGCGCCTGGGAGGATTCGGAGCGGATTTCTTTATTCGTTTCTTAGGAACCGCCTCCGAGGCACTAGCAGGAGCCCCGCGCTTCCCCGAGGTAACGGGAGGCCGGGAAGCAATAGGTTCGGCGTCGTGAACTGACCGGCCAGATTAGCGGGAAAGTAGAAGCCGAAAATGCATAAGAAATAGGCATGGCGGCAACTACCTCAAGAATTTGGACCTCGTCCGAATCACCTTCCTCCTCTTGCGCTGAAGTTTTGCCGCGAGCTCGAGCCGGAGCAGGATCCGACTTAGGGACGAACTCCTCGGAGTCCGGCTCGAGATCCGGGTACTCGTCTGCGGGCCAAGGAGGCTGCAGAACTTGGCGTCCTCGTTCTTTACTGCGAACCTCGCAAGACAAGGAGAAAGAAAATCATGTAAACCAGTCTCTAAAAACTGTGGAATAATAGAGTAATGGAGATTAGGCTTACCTCGGGAGGCGGACGGTCGCGGGTGAATGGTTTTAACCCCCAAGACCAATCCTCAGGCATCTCAGTCTTGAAGATAGCTCGGACGCGCTTATGAATAAGGTAATTATCCAGCTCCACGGTCGAGACTCGGTTAGGGTCAAGAGGACCACTCATGTAGCATAGCTTGTGGGTCCGCTGCTGGAAGGGGCAGATCCGGCTACTAATAAAAGTTGCCATCAGGTCTTCGCCGCACAACCCGGCCCGGATCAACTCTTTTAGCCGAATCTCGAAGGCCTCGGCCAAGGCGTGAGTTTTCCTCGGATTATAGAGCCAGTTCACTTTGGAAGGTGGGCCAATTGAGAATGGAGGGAGCCGAATCTTGTCTTCCGCCCCTCTGTTCTTGACATAGAAGAATGACTTGTGCCACTTCTTGCACGACTCCAACCCAGTGACACGGGGGAACACGGATTTCCTCCGAGGTGTAATAGACGCCGCCCCACATTGGGTAAGCAACTTCTCGGAAGGATGCAGAGATTTGTCGGGAACAACGTTGGAGCGGATCTGGAAGAACTTCGACCATACATGCACTGACGGACACAGGCCGAAGTAACCCTCCGAAGCGGAGATGAAAGCAGAAAGAGAAGCTATGGCGTTCGCAGGAAGGTGATGCGGCTGAAGGCCGAAGTAATCGAGGAATTCTCTAGCGAAATCACTAAGAGGGAGACCGAAGCCGCGGGCGAAGTGAGACATGAAAACCACATACTTGCCCTCTCTGATAACTGGAGAGGATTCGCTGCCGGGTAAACGGCAGGAAACCTCGGCAGGAATCCGTCGAGTTCGGATGAGCCACTCAATCTCACGGCGCGTGACTGAAGAGCCCTGCCACGAGCCTCGCTCGGGCCGGCCAGCGTCATCGTCCTCAACAAGAGCGCCGCTAAACGAACTAGACATAGGTGCGCGGAGAGATCGCGGAGGAAAAAGCGGCGGAGGGGAGCTTAGAGCTACAAGGACCGTCGGAACTTTGCACGAAGACAATGGCGAAGAGCGGAGGAACCGTCGCCCGAGCACGAGCAGGCAGATGGATCTAGGACAAGATCAGGGCAAGATGGTCAGAGAGGACTCACCGGCGGCGGAGCCACAACCGCAAAGCGCGGGCGAGAAAGGCAGAACGACGCGTCGGAATCCTCGCCGGCGGAGGTTCTGGCTGACGAGCGGCGGCGGAGCGACAAGAGAACACGCAGGCGAAAGGAAGAAGGAGAACGGAGGCGAGCGATAAGGGGAAAGGTGAATCCTGCGGGCACGTTTCCCCTCTTTATAGTCAAGCCATGAACAGGGGAGTGGGATCGTGGGTGTGGCAGTTACCCGTGTAGATCGTGGGAACAGCACGAACGCACGACGGTGAGTGGAGCCACACCAACGGCCACAGACGAAGAAAGGTTGTTACAATCCCAAGGGGAGCGGCACACGAGGCGTCGCGGCGGCGGCGCAGCAGGTGCAGGGTTCACTGTAGCTTGTCAGTAAGCACTGTAGAAGGACCTAAAAACTAGAAGAACAATGATGGGGTGACACGTAGGACGTGGCGTACGAGGGAAGGAACGAGGAAACCTCGGACAAGGCCATAGCTCGAAACAAGGCGAAGAAAGTGATGAAGCGATATAACCCGGCCAAAGCTATTGTGAGGCCACACCAGCCGGGGACTAATGTCGGGGTTAACCTCGGGTAAGTCGAGACGGGAAAGACAGAGGTCTTGTCCCGTGCGGTTTCGAAGTTCTGCCTAGGTCGGCCGAATCATGGATATGTCGGCCGATGAGCGGAGGCAAGAAGCCCGTATATGTATCAAGTGGTTACCCCGAGTTAATGAGAGAATCGGCGGGTTACCCAAATGATCTTCAAGCGGTGAGGAACGGCGAGTAACACAAGGTAGGGCCGAGTTATACGAAGCTTGCAGGAGAAGGAGAATACCAAGGTCAAACTATAGCTGCAGGCTAGAAGGAATCAGAACAGGGCCAAGCACAAGAGACAAGGATGCACTGTCGGAGGGGGAGAAGGAGGTCACGGAGGTGACGATCCTGAGCCCGAGGCATCTGAGGAGGGGCCTTTGGAATCTTGCCGTCATTAGAAGGGCGACAGGAAAGGAGGCCGAACTACTATATTGGGACAAGCATATTCCACGAATATGCTTGCCTCGTCAGCCCTAAGGGCACCCAAGGCACCCCTTTATAAGGAGAGGTTTGGACCCTAAGGGAGGCATCGACTCTTTGAGCACCGTTAGGCTGGGGAGATTCTTCTTGTCACCCTGTATACAGCTCAAGGAGCATTTGTAATCCACTAAGAGAGAAATAAAGTTCATCACTTTGGCAACTTGAGTGTAGAAACAGTTGCATCTTCCCTCCCCAGATCCCACTAGCATCCATTGGCCCCGAACTTTAGCCTACAAATGGCATCTGCCGTGCCACCACCACGACACTTGGACTTACACATATAGATATGATAGTGATCATACCACGGTGTACATGATAGATATCATATGCGGGAACCATATCATTCCACTAATAAACATGTGATGTTTGATAGCATCTTATATTGCTTGTTTGGCGTTTTATTAGCATAATAATATGATCCCTCATTTAGATATCAAGATAAAAATGTGTTCTTCCTTAAGTATGCACCGACAATGTTTCGTCGCTTCAAGGCATCACGTGATGATCGGGTGTACTTGAATCCACGAGCATATCTCGGGTGTAAGAGCGAGTTACACACGAATACTAAGGTTCTTACTTGGCGAGCCTAGCATGTATGCACATGGCCTCGTAACACGGACCGAAAGGTTAAGCATGAGTCATATGTTTTGATATGATGACCATATGGATGCTCGCCTTTGAAGCTACACCGACTCACGTGATGATCGGACTTGGTGTAGTGGATTTGGTTCATGTAATCACCAAAAAGACACGAGGGATGTCGTTTTTGAGTGGGAGTTCATTTCTAATTTGGATTAGTAGAACTCAATTTATCATAAATTAAATCAAAGTGAATTGGCATAATTTGCTGTAGTCATTGGCATTCATTCACCACCTTATGCATAGTTGTAATTGAGATAATAGAACTATAGAATTCTGGATATATACTTTACGAACTGGTATCGTATTGTGTTGAGTGTCAATCTAAAGTTTAAAGTCCTATTGCAAACTTTCAGCAAACTCTATTTACTCCGTGAAATTTAATTATTGGTATTAAATCGAGAGTAACAATTCCAGTGTTAGTATCTTAATTATCATGTTTGCCTCCATGATTCTTGATTATTTTAACATCAAGTTTATATAGGAGCTGAAAGAATTGTTTCAGAAACCATCATGTGTGGCAGATATAACGATATCTGAAACAATGTTTTGGTTGCAATATGATAGAGTATAATATATGTTCTCATATTGGATGAGAATTTGCAAAGGTTGGAGATGCTAGACATCCTAATCATCCAAAAAGGGTTTTGGAAAGTAATGTTATACTCACGATTCGCCTTTATAAGATACAATAGCTTGATCATGAAAGCTGTCATGATAAGGGTGAATAGAAGATGTATGTAAAGTGTTTACTACACTAAAATATTACTAAAGAATGGATTTTGAAAGAATACCGATCATTTTGATGATGGTGATCTACTTCAAAGTGCAAGTCCAAAGGTATTATTATTTGAATATACACGCTTTGGACTATGTGTCATGTATATGGCGCCTCTTTTGATGTTGATAGATTATTTTAAAAAGGAAAAGGAAATGCTAAAAGAGAATCTATAAAATATATTTGGCAGAAAAGAAAAGATTGGAAATATCCAATTTAGGTATATGGATGATATACATGTTATGGTTGTATTCTTTGCTTGTTAAACAATGTGGTTCTTGGGTATTGGATACCGAATTGGTTGGTATGAAATTTCATACGAAACGACGCAATTCATAAACCACAATGGCCTAAGTAACTAGCAAGAGAATATGTGATGATGTTCATCGAAAACAAACAAACCGTTGTTTGTATTTCTTGTTGACATCAAGGCTTGACTTCAAGATTTGTTTTAATAATTGTTATTTGAATCAGGTATTATGAGAACAAAGGTTGTTCAAATAATTACCGTATTCCATATAAGATGGATTATTTACAAATCTAGTTGGAGAAATCACATCCATAAAATCTAATGCTAAAATGTCGCAAGACAAATGATTGAAAGATCACTTACAAAGTGACATCGCTGTTTAAATTATATTGGAAAGAAAACATGAAGAATCTCCATTTTCATGGATTTTTGGAGTCTTTGATTTGATCAAGTGACGCTTGTGAGACTTTCCTCGGGATAATTAAAAACTTCGTTCAAAGGCCAAAGAAGAACGAATGACTAAAATATTGGAATTTATAAATATCGATGTATGTAGTCCATTATTTATAGTCGTAAGCGATGGGTTTCAACTTCATATACTTTCTCCGGAAATTTGAGTGAATGTTCACTTAATGAGAATGAAGTATGAAATATTTGAAAATGTTTCAAAGAATTTCAAGATGAAGTGGAAAATCATTGTAACAAGAAAATAAATGATTTATGATTTTATCATAAGGGATTTGTTTGAGTTACAAGTGTAACAAGAAAATAAATGAATTATGATTTTATCATAAAGGGATTTATTTGAGTTGCAAGTTTAGCAAAAAACCTAGATTTACATTTCCCGAAACACCATAGGAGTATGGAGTGTTTGAGATTTGTAATGAAACCTTGTTTGACCTGGTTGGATCAAAGGTGTTATTTATAAAATGCCATTATGTTTTAAAAGATTAAAGCTTTAGAGACTTTCGCTTTTTACACTGAAAAGAGCTCCATCTTGATCCGTTGAAATGACACCATATGAGTTATGGTTTGGGGTAAAACCCAAGTTGTCATTTCTTAAATTTTGGTATGCTAAACATAAGTAAGATGTTTACAACTAAAGTCGGATGAGCATGTCTTTGTAGGTTATTTAGAATAACAATTGTTTATTCCTCCATAACACCGAGGACAAAAGGGTTTGTCGCTTGAAATGTGAAGTTTCTTGAAGAAGGAATTTTTCATAAATGTTAAGTGGGAGGACAATAGAACTTTGATAAGGTTAACGAACCTTAGATAAATGTGCTGAGTTGCGCAGCGCCGGAAATGGTTCTGGAGACTACCATAATGCTCATAGCTTATGTGCCTCAAAGGTTGCGGTCACGGAGGTCTAAAGTTCCTATTGAACCAAGAAGGTCGGATAAACAATCAAATGATTGAGATTTGAGAGTAAATCATTATTGTTTGACAATCATGAACGGACTACAAAGAAGCGATGATGGGCCCTGACTCCGTCAAATGGCTTGAAGCCATAAAATCCGTGATAGTTCCATACACGAGAAATCAAGTTTTGAACTTGGAAGACCCTCCGGAAAGGTGTAAAAACCTATCGGTCGTATTTGGATCTATAAAGAAACAGACATGGATGTTTTACATCTATGAAATAGTCGACATATCGGTAAAGTATTTTACGACAATGTTCAAGGAGTTGACTATGACAAGATTTGATCTTTCATAGCGATATTTAGTCTGGACGGATTAAAGTAGCAACCACTACATATAATTTGTTATATGGTAGATGAATAAACAAAACAAAGTTCTTCTAATAGAATGGTTACCTAGGACGTGTACATGACACGATCCAAAGGGTTTTGTTAATTCAAAGGATGCTAAAAAGGGCATGCAAACTTCAATGGTTGAAGTAAGCATCGCGGAGTTGGAATCTTCACCGTGATGAAAAAGAGTTTTCATCAGGAGACGATGAAGATGCTTGCATTTGCAAGAAATTAAGTGGGAGCGCTAAGACATATTTCTAATAAATTTTGTGGAGGACATCTTGTTGATTAGAAATGATGTATATTTTATTGACAAAGGTTAAGAATTTCATTTCGATGAAATACTTAGGCAAAACCCGAATATTTAGCATGAATGTCTATAGTGGATAGACTATGACGCTAATATGGTTGTGCCAAACGTACATATATGAGATATTGAAGGAGTTCAGTATAGAAACGACAAGAAAAGGTTCTTGTCGCATGGAAAAGGAATTGAATCAAGATTCAAGTGTATCGACACTTGATAAGTGAAACAAGATTCAAGTGCTTTGACACTTGATGAGTGAAATCACGAGAATGTTTTGATCAATCATACCATGATATGTACACATCCAGATATGTCCTATGCTCTAAGTGTTATGAGCATATACCAGAATGAATCATAAAATGATCATTGGACTATAGTAAGGATATTCTTATGATCTTTTGGAATAACTAAGAATATATTTGTGCAGAGGTGACAAACAATTACAAATAGTTCATTGTAAAGTGTTACATTGATACTAGTTTTGTCACAAGATACAAATTAAGTTTATCTCAATTTAAACTATGGGTGGCACAATGTAATGGAAAGGAGATTCCATGATGGATTTGGAAGAGTTCCAAAGTTAAGACATTGTGACGAATACTACAACAAAAGGCTAAGTATATGACTGCTATAGTAGCGGCAAAGGAGGGAATTTGTGTCAAGTAGTTTGTTATCAAACTAAGGTGTTGTTCGCAACGGGCTAACACTAAAGATATATTGTACGAAAATAGTATCGACATGGTTTAACCCCAAGGAACTAAAAGTCACCAAAAGACCAAATTTAGACAATGCCATCTCATTGGAGAATGAGTGATGCGTGGAGACGCAAAGACATGCAAATACACACGGACCTGAAAGCATCAGATCCATAGATTATGTTAACCACTTGCAGTTGCGTATATGGAACACCAGAAAGCCATAGGTGTTCAATACACAAAGTTTTCAAACTAGATTATTGTCTCTAGTGCAAGTGGGAGACTGAAGGTAATATGCCCGAGAGGCAATAATAAAGTGGTTATTATCGTATTCCTTATTTATGATAAATGTTTATTTTACATGCTATAATTGTATTAATACGGAAACGTTAATACATGTGTGTTTAATAAACAAAAAGGAAGTTCCTAGTTATGCATCTCTTATAAACTAGCTTGTTGATTAACATGATGATCAAAGTTTCCTGATCATGGACATTGGATGTTGTTAATAACGAGGTCACAACATTAGTGTAATGATGTGATGAACATTCATCCGAATTATAGCATTACGATCAAAGTCATTGAGTTTATATTGCTATAACAACTTACGAAGTGATCCTAATCCTTAGACCATGAGATCATGTCAATCACTAACACCAGAAGAGTTTCTCGATGACATCAAACGTCACACCGTAACTGGGTGATTATAAAGATGGATTCAGAACTACTAAAGTGTTATGTTGAGACCCATGGACCGAGAGTGGAATTTATTCATCCCGATGATGGATATATATGCTCTGGGCCCTCTCGGTGATATCACATTGATTAGCTTGCAAGCAAGTGATTTGATCACTAGAATGTTATATCACGGGAACGAGAAAAGAGTGCATGTCGGCAACGAGATCAAACTAGGTATGGAGATACCGATGATCGAATCTCGGACATGTAATATATCGTGAAACAAAGGGATTAAGATACTAGCGTAAAAGGTTCACACGATCACAGAAGTCATCGTTGAATGTGTGGGAGTCAGTATGGATCTCCAGGTCCCGCTACTGATTATTGATCAGAGAAGGGTCTCGATCATGTACGCATTATTCGCGAACCATAGGGTGACACACTTAAGGGATTCCGACACCATTTCGGAGCAAATGATATGCCAGGAAAAGAAAAGGAAAGCGCAGGAATTTATTTCACTAGACACCGAAACTGTTTCGGTTGAAATTGCTGAAACTGGTTCTGCATGTGAAATTGAAATGTTGTAAGGGGTTTTATGTGAATGTTTGTTAATTAAAGTAATTAACAAAATTCTGAATAAATAAATAAAAGAGTTTTATTTAAATGAGAGCTTGCATTAAATTTGGTGGAAATTTAATGCATGTGAGTGGATTTTTGAGTGGAGGCTTTTTAATGGGAGTGGAGGCTTTTCATTTTAAGTGGGAGCTCCACCCACATGAATGTGGAAGAGGTGGGGGCAGCCCCCATGGCTGGGCGCCATGCCCCTTGGGTGCCCCCCTCTCCCCTATAAAAGGCCCCCTCTCCTCCTCTCAAAGTACACCTCCTTGCGAAGGATCTCTCTCCCTCCCTTTAGAAGTTCCCCATGGTCTCGGATCAGCGAGATACATGTTCCCGGTGGATTTTTCTGGAAGGATTTTTTGCTTCATTGCCCGCTGGGAGGCGTGGAGGTTGTCGGGGTACCCATACGTGTGTGCGATCACGGATGCACCACTGCTTTGAGGTGCTGGACTTGATCGTGATGGACCGGCTGGACCAGATGGACTTCATCACGATCTTGAGATCGGCAAGCGTTCGTCTACATCATCCACGAGTACAACCTCGTTAACGCTATTCGGTCTTCGAGGGTATGTATTCTATGGATGTATATCCACCCGTTGCTTGTATCTAGTAGATAGATCTTGGTACATAGATGTTCCCATCGTAGGAATTTTTTTGTTTTCTATGCTACGAACCCTACAGAATGATGTAATGAGATGAAGAATGGACAAAATCTCAAGCTTGGGGATGCCACCCCGGTGTCACCCAAGAAATATCCAAGAGGTACAAGCGTCAAAGCTTGGGGATGCCCAAGGCATCCCCTTCTTCATCAATAAAAAAGCTTAGGTCTGTCTAGACACTTCGTTTTTATTGTTTCATGCACAATTGTGTTGTTCTTGGAGCGTCTTAGTTTTCGTTGGTTTTCTTAGTTTTTTTAGTTTGCTTGAATAAAGTAGTGTGGACCCCCGTTCTCGCTATGTTGTTTCAAATAAGTTGCTTGGTGTTGGAAAGGAGTAGGAAGTTCTTTCTTGATAAGTGCAAGAGGAGCTTGCATTGACTGTGACTTAGACTTTAGCATGACATGCTAGGTGTTGTTTTGACCTTATGTTTAGTGATTATTGATGTAGCATGTCTTGTTCCAAACAATTGGGATTGCTTAGTGTGCCTTGAAAGATTTATATGTTGTTTTAGCATACAAAAGCATAGTATTGTGGTATTATCCTTTGATGCTTTGTTTGGGTTGACTTGGCACATGCTCACACCATGTTATGACTATGAAAAAGTCACCATAGCCTCTATGATCATTTAGTCCTTGACTTGTAGTACCACTCTATGCTTTGATTAGTAATGTTTTGTTGCTCCGCATGATTATGGCCATTATTGCTCTCTTAGTTGGTTGCTCCCAGTCTTTTGGTGGCCTCCACTTGTATGAGTAAGTTCTACTCATGCTTACAACTCCCAAGAAACCAAGTTATTCCAAAGTGTCCACTATAAATTCCTATGCATGGTGTGTTACACCATTCCAAGTATATTCTTGTTTTCATCTATTTTCCAGTTAAAAAGTCTCTTTGTTATGTGAAAACTTAGTGATTAAAGCCCTCACAAACTTGATGGCACACTTTATATTATTTGCCCCTAATAAACTTGAACCATTGTGTCTTATATGTTGTATATGCTTGCACTTATACATTGGAATTAGCAGAACCGTGCTTCACGGGGAACGTTTTCAATATTGCACTTGTACTTTGTACTCAGTTGATATCATGCTCTTTTGTCTATGGATGTCACCGGTGTGAAATAAAGAGGGAACTTGTAAGTCCATGGAGTATGTATTTTGTGTTAGAGAAACGCCTGGGACGCTATCCTAAGCCATGCCTAATCATGGTGGAAACTTGCACCATCACCATAGTGAGCTATCTATGAAGCATCCTCAATAAAAAGCTATGCATATAGTAAATAAAAAGATCGCTGAGATGCTCATTGTCTGCTTGCCTTGTCATTTTGGTTATGGGATAGCTCCTGTACCATGTGCAAGGGGTACCCCATTGGCGGTTCTCTATGATACACATGTACTTACAATGACAAGAACTTGCAGGTGACTGAAGTTGAGTAGCATGAGGTGTGACCCTCGTATTCAAGGGACTTGAGATTGCCAACTTATACTTTGTCAAGCATATACTCCATCTTTGTTCACTTTAACCTTAACCATTTCAAGATGCTTATGATAGGGGCAATGAGGGCTGAAAGCTAACAAGTACCATAATTTTTGGAAGCTCTTTTTGAAACTTAAAATCCCTACTTCCTTTATGAAAGGCCTTTCTTCCACCATTATTTGAGTCTCCACCTTCTACTTTTAGGCACCATTAAGAGAGCATAGTTGTCATTCTGTGTGCAGTGTTCCAAAACTTATTGATTGATGCATATTGTGATATTACTTGTTCTTGTGCTACTTGTTTCTAGTCACCCTTGTGAACTTTGAAGGTGTCCTATGCATCTATTTGCTACTCTATGAGGGACAAGCTGAATACCACTATGCCATGTTTTCTGTATGTGAAACAAAACAGACGTTTTTCAATGCATGTTATTCATGATCTTTGTTTGTAACCTTTCATGTTGCATGCATAGTTACTATGTCCTATTGTTAGAACTCCCTCTTTCATGCACATGTTTAGAGTTCTTTGTTCCCAGCTTTCAATACTTGCAAATGGTTTGATCTTGTTTTTGACGGTGCAAGTCACCTCAAAAATTATTCTTTTTATCACTTACCTACTCGAGGACGAGCATGAGTTAAGCTTGGGGATGCTTGATACGTCGGAAACGTATCTATAATTTTTGATGCTCCATGCTTGTTTAGTATCTACTTTGCTTTGTCTACACTTCGAGGTGTTTTTATATATTTTCTGGAACTAACCTATTAACAACTTACCACAGTGCGGTTGCTGTTTCTTACATTTTGGTTCCAGAAAGGCAGAAAATCAATATTCTCGAAATTGGACGGGACAAAAGCCAAAGTCAATATTTTACTGTGGGCGTCATGAAGCCAGAAGGGGAGACGGAGAGGTTCCAGAGGGCCACCACACCCCCAGACACGGGCTAGGGTGGACCCGCGCCTGGGCAGGGTGTGGCCCCTCCGGCCGCCTCCCATCCTCGCCTCTTCGCCTATAAGAAGCCCCCGATGCAGAAACCATAGGAACCCGATAAAAACTCCACGAAACCTTCTATAGCCTCCGCTACCGTTATCCCTAGATCAGGGGGGATCTGAAGTTCTTCCCGACACCCTACCAGAGGGGAAATCATCCCGGAGGCCTTCTCTCCGGTATGAACCATGAGTAGTTCTACCTTGGACTGTGGGTCCATGTAGTAGCTAGATGGTTGTATCTCCTCCTTGTGCTTTCATGTATAGATCTTGTGAGCCCCGTTCATGATCAAGATCTAATCTATTTGTAATCATGCATGTTGTGTTTGCGAGGATCCGATGGATATTGAGATTACTATGTCAGATTGATTAATGGTTTTGTCTATTTGATACTATCATGTATGTGTTGTTTGTGATCTTGCATGCTCTCCGTTGTTAGTAGCTATCTTGGCCGAGTAGTTGCTAGTGACTCCAAGAGGGGGTATTTATGCTCGATAGTGGGTTCATACCTCTAGTTTTCAAGGGAAGTGACAAAAATCTCTTCGGTTGTAGATGTGTTATTGCTATTAGGGAATAATAGTCTCTTGTGTTGGAGATATGCCCTAGAGGCAATGATAAATGTAGTTATTATTATATATTTGTGTTTATGATAAATGTTTACATTCATGCTATAATAGTATTAACAAGGAAACATTAATACTTGTGTGATTTGTAAACTAAATAAGTGTCCCTAGTAAAGCCTCTTCATAATACTAGCTTGTTGGTTAATAGATGATTGTGGTTTCCCTATCATGAACATTGAGATGTTATTAACAACAAGATCATATCATTAGGAGAATGGTATGATGGACATACTCCTATAGATAAGCGTAGCATAAAGATCAAGTCATTTTAATAGTTCAATTGTTATAAGCTTTCTGATACATAGTAACCTAATTCCTTCAACCATGAGATCATGCTTATCACCATCACCAGAAGGATGCTTTGATGACATCAAACACCGCACCGTAACTGGGTGGTTATAAAGGTGGCATTGAGTGTTCGGAAAGTATTGGTTGAGACACATGGATCAAGAGTGGGATTTGTCCATCCATATGACGGATAGATATACTCTGGGCCCTCTCGGTGGAATGTCATCCAATTGGCTTGCAAGCATGTGGTAGCTCACAAGGGATCACATATCATGGGAGCGAGAAAGAGTACTTATCGAACGTGAGGTTGAACTGGTATGCAGAGATCGACGATCAAAACCTCGGATAAGTAAATTATCGTGAGACAAAGGGAAATTGGTATCGTATGTAAGTGGTTCATTCGATCGCAAAGTAATCGTAGAAATATGTGGGAGCCATATGAATTTCCAGATTCCTCTATTGGTTATTGTTCGGAGAAGTGTCTCGATCATGTCCGCACAATTCACGAACCGTAGGGAGACACACTTAAGGATTCGATGTTGTTGAGTAGTTATGGAATGATGAGTAAGAGACCGAATGTTGTTCGGAGTCTCGGATGGGATCCGGGATATCATGAGGAGATCTAGAATGGTCCGGAGAATAAGATTCATATAAGGAAAGTCCTGTTTCGGGGTTGGAGAATGGTTCCGGTGTTTTCATCGGGAATGTTCTAGAAGGTTCCGGAAGGTCCGGCACTCCGGAGGGGAAGGGTACATGAATGTGTCATAACAAGTTGGAATGGTTGCATCTTGTACTAGGTGTCATCGCTGAGCAAAATAATGGGATAAATCAAATCCTTGTTTGAAAAGTCAAACGCCAATTTGAAAAAGTCAAACGGCAAGTTTGCTTGGTGGAGGGAGAGTAGGAAACCTACTTGGGGAGGAGTTCCTCTCCCTCCACCCGCCGGCCTTGGAAGCAGAGTTGGGGAGGGACTCCCCTCCCCTTGGCTGGCGCCCTCCACCTATATAAGGAGGGTCAGGGCTGCCCCTCCAAGACTACACCTTGCCTCACCAAAACCCTAACCCTAAGCCGCCGATGCCACCACCTCCTGCTGCTGCCGCCGCCTAGGGAAAACCCTAGCCACCGACTTGGGGAAATCCCCTTGCCATAGCCGCCGGCCTAGCCCTCTCTCCTTGGTGTGTCTAAACCCTAGATCGCCAAGGCCTCTCTCATAGTCCACCATACTCGCTCCGGCTTAAGGCGAAGCCCTGCAAAATCTCCCCTCTACTTCTGATACCACACCGTCGTGCTGCCGGAATCGCGAGGAGAGTGCTACAACCTCAGCTGCCTGCTGGAACAAGGGAGAGGAAGGTCTTCATCGAGTACCGAACGTGTGACCGACTACGGAGCGCCGAACGCAGCCTTGGGAAGGATCGTCTACACGTTCTTGAGATCGGCAAGAGTACGACTACATCACCCACGAGAATCTGCTCTCGTTAAACACTTTGGAATCTTCGAGGGTGAGTTATTCTATCGACTCGTTGCTACAATCTAGTAGATAGATCTTGGCTTGTTTGTTTGTATGCGGTAGAAATTTTTTGTTTTCCATGCTACGAACCCCTACAGTGGTATCAAAGCCGTGTCTATATGTAGATCTGTTGCACGAGTAGAACACAATGGTCATTGTGGGCGGTGGTGCTTTTATTATCAATTGCTTCTTGTGTATTTTGATCTTGCGGTATGATGGGATGAAGCGGCCCGGGCTAACCTTACATGACATCGTTCATGAGACTTGCTCCACGCTCAACATGCAACTTGTATTGCATAAGTGGCTTTTGGTGTGTCTCCCATTATAGTATATATCCAATTTACAACGGGCACTTGATAGTTCAAACATCAACGTTGTGGTTCTTGTTCGTAAGTTAGATCGACACTTATTGAAAGCCCCAAACCACGTAAAATATGCAAAGGAATTAGAGGCGTCTAACTTTGTTTTGCAGGGGTGTGCTGTGATGTGATATGGCTATGATTGTGATTATATTAGATGTATGCAATGTTCCTTATTGTAAGTTGGCAACCGGCAGGAGCCATATGGTTGTTTTTAATTTCTGTTAAGACCCGCATGTCTATTCAAAGTAGTCGTAATAGTTGAAGCTGGTGGACGACAATCATGGAGCAGCATCATTGACCTTGATGCAATGCCGGTGATGATGGAGATCATGTTCGTGCTTGAAGATGGAGATCGGAAGCACAAAGAAGAAATGCCATATCATATCACATATTATGAATTGCATGTGATGTTAATCCTTTATGCATCTTGTATTGCTTAGTTAACGACAGTAGCATTATAAGATGATCCCTCATGCACATAAATTTCAAGTTCTAAAGTGTTCATCCTTAGTAAGCAACGTTGCTAAAGCTTGTTGTTTCGAAGCACCACGTGATGATCGGGTGTGTTAGATTCTGCAAGTCTATACAACGTGAGCAAGCCGCTTCTCATGCGAAGCTAAGGTTTGATCTTGAGAGCCTAGTATGAGACATGGTCTCGACACGGATCACCGAAAGGTAAAGCATGAATCATATAGTAGATATGATGAACATGTCGATTGTTCGCCATTGAAGCTACATCAACTCTCGTGATGATCGGTTTTGATGTGGTGGATTTGGTTCGTGTGATCACTAAAACAATGCGAGGGATATTGTTTTGAGTGGGAGTTCACCTAGATTAATTTAACTATTAATTAGAACTCAATTTGTCATAAACTTAGTCTAAACTATTGCAAATATGCTGTTCCTAGAGAAAGAAAAGTTTAAAAACAATGGAAGCAACTTCGCGGATTGGTTCCTCAATTTGAGGATTGTCCTCAATGCTGGTAATTTGACCTATGTGATGGATGCACATGGGTGACCCTTTGTACTGCTACCGATGAAGTAAAGAATGTTTACCTCGCTCGGAAGACTCAGTACTCCACAGTTCAGTGTGCTATCTTGTATGGTTTGGAATCGGAGCTTCAGAAAAGGTTTGAGAATTCAGACCCACATGATATTGTCCGTGAACTCAAATTGATTTTTGAGACTCACGCGGCAGTTGAGAGCTATGAGGCTTCTGAAAAGTTCTTTAACTGCAGATGGAAGAGGGCAGCTTAGTCAGTGAGCATGTGCTTAAGATGTCTGGGCACACAAACAAACTCCAAAGCTTGGGTATAGTGATTCCTAATGCTTTGGGGATTTACCGTGTCCTTCAATCACTACCACCAAGTTACAAGAACTTTGTGATGAACTACAATATGCAAAGCATGAACAAGCAGTTGCCAGAACTCTTCTCCATGTTAAAATCTGCAGAAGTGGAGATCAAGAAAGAGCACCAAGTGTTGATGGTCAATAAGACCACCAAATTCAAGAAAGGCAAGTCTAAGCAAAAGGGACACTTCAAGAAGGGTGGTAAGAAAGTTACCACACCGACGAAGAAGATCAAGGCTGGACCTAAGCCTGATACTAAGTGTTTTTACTGCAAGGGAGAAGGTCACTGGAAGCGGAATTTCCCAAATTACTTGGCGGATTTGAAGAACGGCAACATCAAGAAGAAAGGTATATCTGATATACATGTTATTGATGTGTATCTCACTAGTACTCGTAGTAGTGCCTGGGTATTTGATACTGGTTCGGTTGCTCATATTTGTAACTCAAAGCGGTCTTTGAGAATAAACGGAAGCTAACGAAGAACGAGGTGACGATGCGCGTAGGAAATGGATCAAAGGTTGATGTGATCGCGGTCGGCACGCTACCTCTTCATCTACCATCGGGATTAGTTTTATACTTAAATAATTGTTATTTGGTGCCTGCGTTAAGCATGAACATTATATCGGGATCTTGTTTATTGTGAGACGGTTACTTGTTTAAGTCCAGAATAATGGTTGTTCGATTTATATGAGTAATATGTTTTATGCACATGCACCTTTGATAGATGGTCTATTCTTATTGAATCTCGATAGTGGAAATACACATATTAATAACATTGAAGCTAAACGTTTGAAATTGAGCGATAACTCGACCTATATGTGGCACTGTCGTCTTGGTCACATTGGAGTGAAGCGTATGAAGAAACTCCATTCCGATGGACTTCTTGAATCACTTGATTTCGAATCACTTGAAAGATGCGAAGCATGTCGATGGGTAAAATGACTAAGACTCCATTTTACGGTATGATGGAGCGAGCTACGGACTTATTGGAAATCATACATATCGATGTGTGTGGTCCAATGAGTGTAGCATCGTGATGGTTATCGTTATGTTCTTACCTTCACGGATGACTTGAGTAGATATGGGTATATCTATTTCATGAAACATAAGTCCGAAACTTTCGAGAAGTTTAAGGAATTTCAAAGTGAGGTGGAGAATCAACGTAACAAGAAGATTAAATTTCTATGTTCTGATCGTGGAGGTGAGTATCTAAGTTACGAGTTTGGCGAGCATTTGAAGAAATGCGGAAAACTTACACAATTGACACCGCCGGGAACACCACAACATAATGGTGTGTCCGAACGTCGTAATCGAACTCTCTTAGATATGGTTCGTTCTATGATGTCACTTACAGATTTACCGCTATCATTTTAGGGTTATGCATTAGAAACAGCCGCATTCACTTTAAATAGGGCACCATCTAAATCCGTTGAAACGACACCGTATGAATTATGGTTTGGGAAGAAACCTAAATTGTCGTTCCTTAAAGTTCGGGGTTGCGAAGCGTATGTAAAGAAGTTATAGCCGGACAAGCTTGAACCCAAAGCGGAAAAATGCGTCTTCATAGGATACCCAAAGGAAACTATTGGGTATACCTTCTATCATAGATCCGAAGGCAAGATCTTCGTTGCCAAGAATGGATCCTTTCTAGAAGAATTTCTCTCGAAGAAGTGACGGAAGGAAAGTAGAACTCGGCGAGGTTGTCGAACCTTCTCTCGAACTTGCGAGTAGCGCAAGACCGGAAGAAGTTCTGTGGTGCCTACACCAATAAGAGAGGAAGCTAATGATGATGATCATGAAACTTCGGTTGTAGTTGCTCTGACCTCGCGGTCAACGAGAACTCGTACCACTCGATTGGTATGATCCGTTATGAGTGTCATGTTGTTGGACAACACCGATGACCCTCGACATATGAGGAAGCGATGATGAGCCCAGATTCCAATAAATGGCAAGAAGCCACGAAATCGAGATTGGATCCATGTCGAAAACCAAGTATGGACTTTGGTGGGTGACGGATGGCCGGATGCAGCCGAGAACAAATGGATTTTCAAGAAGAAAACAGATGCTGATGGTAATGTTACTGTCTATAAAGCTCGACTTGTCGCAAAAGGGTTTCGACAAATTCAAGGAGTTGACTACGATGAGACTTTCTCACCTGTAGCGAAGCTAAAGTCTGTGAGGATTTTGTTAGCAATCGCTGCATATTACGATTATGAGATATGGCAGATGGATGTCAAAACAGCGTTCCTCAATGGAGACATTGATGAAGAGTTGTATATGATGCAACCCAAAGGTTTTGTCGATCCTAAAGATGCTAACAAGGTATTCAAACTTCAACGGTCCATATATGGATTGAAGCAAGCATCCCGAAGTTGGAATCAACGTTTTGATAAGGTGATCAAAAGTTTTGGTTTTATACAAACTTATGGAGAAGCTTATATTTACAAGAAAGTGAGTGGGAGCTCTGTAGCATTCTTAATACTATATGTAGATGACATATTGTTGATTGGGAATGATGTAGACCTTCTTAATAGTGTCAAGGAATATTTGAATAATAGTTTTTCAATGAAAGATCTTGGCGAAGCAGCTTACATATTAGGCATAAAGATTCATAGAGATATATCGAGACGCCTAATATCATTGTCACAAAGTACATATTTGGACAAAGTTCTAAAGAGATTTGGAATGGAAGATAGCAAGAAAGGGTTCTTGCCCATGTTTCCCAATACGACCTTGAGTAAAACTTAAAGTCCAGCAACGGCAGAAGATAGAGAAAGGATGAGTAAGACTCCCTATGCCTCAGTCATAGGATCTCTAATGTATGCCATGCTATGTACTAGACCCGACATTGCATATGCTGTTAGTTTGACTAGCAGATATCAAAGTGATCCAGGAGTGGATCATTGACGTGATCAAAACATCCTTAAGTACTTGAGAAGAACTAAGGATATGGTTCTTTCTTATGGAGGTGAGGAACAACTCGTTGTTAATGGTTACACCGATGCTAGTTGGAACACCGATCCATATGATTCTAAATATCAATCTGGATACGTATTTACTTTGAATGGTGCAGCAGTTAGCTGGAGGAGTGCAAAGCAAAGCGTTGTGGCGAGATCTTCAACTGAATCGGAATACATAGCTGCTTCGGAGGCTTCACAAGAAGCGATATGGATGGAGGAGTTCATTACAGAGCTCGGTGTGGTTCCAAGTCTTTGGACCCCATGTCTCATCTCTTGTGATAACATGGGCGATGGGGATACGCCTCTTGGGGTATACTCGGCGGGACGTTCCGTGGCCCAAGGGCTGGCGAGTGGGCCCTTGAGCGGCGAGTGGATCAAAAGCCCAGCAAGGTATCGGTATGGAAGTTGAAGGCCCAAAGGCGTAGATAGGCCAGTCGGTCTAGGTTAAACGACATCAAGCTGTAATCGAATCGGTTGAGATATGTAAACCCTAGGGAGGTGAGCCTATATAAACCTCCCTATAGGGTGAGTAGAGACACGTTCCTCATACGCCCAAGCAACTCGCCGCCTAGTCGCCGAGTTCGCCATTGTAAACACCTCCATAATACAATCTAGCGGGAGTAGGTCTTTACCCTCGGGGCGAACACAGGTAAAACCATGTCTCTGCCCTCATCTCGCACATGAGATGGCCGCCCTTGCCCTCGTTCTACTACTGTTGCCGATTGCGGCGTCTGTCATTCCCTCGGTGGCGCCCGTGGGGCTGGCGTCGGCGGTGTTCGCTGGCGAGATCCAATCTGCCCATCAACGAGGCGGTCGCCACCGGCGTATGATAGCGATCGGCGAGATGCTCCAGATCTTGCCGAAGCTACGTCCCGGCGACCCGTCACGCCACGCGTAATCCGCCAATCGGCACGATCAGCCTCTTCGGCCTCGGCGTCATCACCTCGGAGGACTCGGCCGCATCCGCGAAGTCGCCACCGCGATCGGCTCTCGAGAGCCGGTCGCACGATCCACCGCCGCCTCGAGTACAACTCGGCCCACAGCGTGGCGGGAACTTCAGCCGCGGAAGATGCGACCCTCGCCGACGCCGACTCGGCGACCCGGCGTCACTCGCGGATCCATCACCTTGGCCTCATCCGCGGGCTCCATCGCCAGTCTCCAGCGGGATTTTGAGACCCCTCCCTCCATCGGGATCTTCGTCGAATCCGGTCGGAAAACTCCGCCGACCTCCACGACGGAACGATCGCCATGCCGCGACCTATGGCCACCGGCCGATCCGCCGGAGGATCCTTTCTCCACCCCAATCCCTCCTAACGCCACGCAACAGCGGAGGTCGAGAACTCCGCTGAAATTAGCGGAGGCGACGTAAAGCGAGCGGCGAAAATTTCGCCTTGAGCAAGTGACAGCGAGGCATCACGCTACCACCAGCGGATCAGGTCACGCTGAACCACCGTTGGCGCGCCGAACTTCGACGACGAAACGACCGGCTCGCATAGCAGCGCGCGATCTGCGAAGCGCGCCACGGGAGAAGCGCCGCCCCCGCCAGATCGGCGATGGGTGCCCCACCACCACCCAACCGCACTTCGAGGACCAGCGCGGATAGTCGTCTCCTCACGGAGCGAGGCGCGACGGCCTCCCACATTCTCCACCCGATGGACAACCTCGTGGCGAGCGGCGAGCAGCCGATAGCATCACGCCACCGCGTGGCGGCGCCTTACAAATCCGATGCGTCAAGGCCACCGCAAAGGCCGTGGAGCAGCAAAGCGGCGCCGACTCGCGAAGCGAGTATACTCGCGTTCCTCGAGCGGGCGGCCTCAGCGGCCAGCGGCAAACACCCTCAATTGCCCACCACCAGAGCCACTGCAGCTCCAACACCGACCCGCGAACGCAGCACTCGCCACCAACGATCCCAGGCCGGCGACCAACTTCGTCGCAGCTAACGGACAACCCATCGACGCCCGCACTCACATCATCAACAACCAAAAGCGGCGCGCCGCGGCCGGCGACTTGCGGCACACCCTAACTAACCGCCGCGATGGCGAGCCTATGGGGTCGCTCAGTCGACTAGGGACCAAGTGCTTCGGACCAATGATCCGGCGAAGTACCCGCCAAACTTCAAGGCGCCAAGGAGATAGAAAATACGACTCCTCGACGACCCGATGCGGCTCGACACATACCTCATGGCAATGGGGATCGCGGGTCTGTGACCTACCGCCGCCGTTACCTCCCACCGATGATGGAGGGGCGTGCAGGCAATGGATCAACACTCCCGGGGCGATGTCGACTCACAGGAGGAAATGCGAGACGCCGTCAAAGCACTTGAGTGCTCCTACACCCGCGCCACCACCATCGAAGACACAGGCGATCGTCCGGGGACCTCGCGAGTCGACTTCATGGCTGGGTCCAACGGTGGCAAGAGCTCGTACAACGGTCGGCATCCACCGGACCGCGTTCCATTGCTTCAAGACCTCGTGTCGCTCTGAGCCTCTAGTCGCCAAGCTCAAGCGACACGCCGTACACTCGACAACATCCCGACCTCCTCGAGATCGCCAAAGCAGTGCGAGGAGGACCCCAACCAAGAAATCGACGACGAGTCGGAGGGCAACGCCGCAGGCAACGACGGCGACGCCGAACCGACCTACGATATAGCGGCACCGCCTCACGTGCAAGCGCCAGAACGACGGGCGAGTCGACTTGCCGCTAACGCTGGGCACGCACAACGCGAGCCCAAGAGCTACCGCCGTGACGGAGGGCAACGACGCGATGGCGGCAACTACAAGAACAAGCCAAGGTTCGATCCCGCGGCCCTCCTTAACCAACCATGTGCGTTTCATAGCAGGGAAGGAAAGCCCGCCACGCACACCACCGCCGACTGCCACACCCTCAGAGAAATCGAGAAGGCACGACACGCGCGGGAGGACCCCGACAACGACCCGCCAAATGGCGGAAAATTCGGCAAAGTAGCCGGCTCGCTCCACACCTTCACAGGCTTCAACACGAAGCGCGAGAAGAAGGTCATCGCCCGCGCGCCGTCGCCAACGCGGTGGCCCAAACAGACGTCCCCGGTTCCTCAACTGGTGAACAGCCCATCACACAGCCGGCAAGACCACTTTTCGCGCCAGTACCGGGGCGAGTCGCCTTGGTGGTCAAGCCCAAGGTTGGCGACTCACGGCTCCCCAAGACAGCGATGGGCGGCGGCTCCATCAACATCCTCTACCTCGACACCTTGATGATTCGACTCCGCGATCGATGATCGAGACAACCCACACCATGTTCCACGGCATCGTCCCGGTCGGAAGGCGTACCGATCGGCAAAGTCACGCTACCCGTCACCTTGGTACTCGGCAAACTTCCGCGCGAGCGGATCGTCTTAGCTGGTGCCCTTGACGACCACCTGCTGCGTCTGGGCGCGGCGTTCGTCAAATTCATGGCGGCGCCCCACTACGCGATAACGCGATGAAGCTCCGGGCCGTGCGGCGTCATCACCATCAGCGGCGACCCGACATGGCCGCGAATGCGAGGCCAAAGGGGCCGAACTCGCCGACGCCGTCATCGCGGCAGAAGCTAATCACGCCGACGAGCTCGCCAAATACGCGAGTGGGGTCAACAATGACGACCCCACAATACTCAAGAAGCCCAACTCAGAGGGCACAAACACCTCAACCTTTGAGGCCACGACGAACACCCGACTGCCGTCGAGCTGGTCCCAGGCGACCCCAGACGGTGACGATCGGACGAGCATGAGCCCGGCATAGAAGGCGCTCGCCGAGTTCGCCGTGAGAATAGGGACATCTTCGCATGGAAACCCTCCGACATGCACGGTGTCCCTAGGGAACTCGCCGAGCACAAACTAAACGCCGACCCCAAAGTGCGACCCGTCAGCGATCGCTCTGGCCCTTCAATGAAGAACGCCCGTCGAGCAATCGCCGAGGAAGTGCGGCCGCTCGCTGCGGCTTCATCCGCCAATCAAATACTCAAGTGGTGGCAAACCCGGTCCTGGTCGAGAAGAAAACGGGACACGGAGAATGTGTATCGACTACACAAACTGAGCGGCGCTGCCCAAAGGCGATTCGTCCTCCGCGGATCGATCGGATAATCGATTAAACCGGTTCGAGTCGCTATGTTTCCTCGACGCCTACTCCGGGTACAACCAGATCAAAATGGCTGTCGAGGATGAGGAAGACGGCGTTCATCACGCCATTCGAGCCTTCGCTACACCGCCATGACCTTCGGCCTCAAGAACGCGGGCAACCTACCGGTGCATGCAAGAATGCCTCGCGAGCCAAATTGGCGCAACATGCACGTCTACATCGACGACGTGGTCGTGAAATCCGCCGCCAAGGCGACCTACCGCCGACCTAGCGGAGACCTTCGCCAATCTGAGGTACAAGATAAAGCTCAATCCAGCAAGTGCACCTTGGTGTACCGCCGAACAACTCTTGGGTACGTCGTCTCCAAGCGAGGATCGAGGCAAACCCAACGAAGATCGACACGATCGCCCGGCTCGGCAAACCCGAGTGCTGGCGTCGAAGCTGGCGGGCGTGTAGCGGCTCTCGATCGCTTCATCCCCTACAGGTGAAAAGGCGATGCCCCTATACCGCCTGATGCGCAAGAACCCCACCTTCCAGTGGGACAAGGAGGCGGACGACGCGCTCCGCGACCTTAAAAAGGTGCTACTCGCTGCACCACTACTCGCCGCACCCGCTGACAAAGAGCCTATGCTGGTTTACGTCGCGGCGTCCGATCGCGTCGTCAGTGCCGTAATGGTTGTCGAACGACCAGAGGAAGGAAAGGAGCGCCCGGTCCAACGGCCGGTGTACTACATCAGCGAGGTTCTCACCGAGTCGCGCCAGCGATACCCACAGTATCAAAAGCTGGTATACGCGGTCTTCAGGGCTCAGCGGCGCCTGCCGCACTACTTCCAGGAGCACCCGATCACGGTCATCTCCTCAGCACCACTACAAGACATCATCCGCAATCGCGAGGCGACCGGGCGGGTCGCCAAGTGGGCCGTCGAGATCGGCGTCCACAACATTAAATACGAGCCACGAAGGGCGATTAAGTCGCAGGCACTGGCAGACTTCATCGCCGACTGGGAAGAGCCAGCAGCGGAAAAGCCGCCGTACCTCCACTCTGAGCCTGCGCCGACGGGTCCAAGAACGCGACGGGAGGCGAGGATAGTCTTGACCTCACCAAAGGCGACAAGCTCCGCTACATCCTCCGCCTCAATTCACGCCTGCACCAACAACATGGCTGAATACGAGGCCCTACTCATGGCATGCGAGCAAAGGAGATGAGCGTCAATCGCCTTGATGCTACGGAGATTCCGACCTCGTCGGGGCAAGTCGCGGCACTGCGGCGTCTCCCCCACCATGGCGGCGCATCGCCAAGAGGTGGACAAGGTGGCGGCCACTTCACGGCTACTCGTCGAGTGGATCGGCGGAGGAAAACGAGGAGGCCGACGCCCTCTCGCATCGGGTCGGCTCGACTCGCACCACCCGCCGGCGTGTTCCTCGACACAATCTTCAAACCATCAGTCTCTCCCCCGAGGGAGATCGACATCGGAGTCCCGCTCCAACCAGAGGCAGCCTTGGTCGCACTCATCACCGAGCCAGACGACTGGACCAAGCCCTACATCGCCTACCTGGAAACCGGCACCCTGCCAGCAGACGAGACAAACGCTCGAATGATCGCTCGCCGATGCAAGTCTTACACCATCATCGACGGCGAGCTACACAAGCGCAGCGTCACCGGCGTGTTCCAACGTTGCGTCCAACCGGCTGAAGGACGCAAAATCCTCCACGACATCCACTCAGGCGACTGCGGCCACCACGCCGCGCCGCTTCTCCTGTCGCCAAGGCTATGCGACACGGCTTCTCTTGGCCCACACGCCGACGCTGTCGACATCGTCCAGCGATGCGCCGGGTGCCGAAATCGCATGTCGGGCGCGTCTGGCGCTCAAAACAATCCCCATCACCGCCATTCGCCGTGTGGGGCATGGACATGGTAGGCCCCTTCAAGAAGGCCCCTCGGCTACACCCACTTGCTAGTCGCGTCGACAAATTCACGAAGTGGGTAGAGGCCAAGCCAGTCGAAATGCGGAAGACCGCCACTAAGTTCCTGGCGAGCTCATATACCGCCACGGGTTCCCCAATAGCATCATCACGGACAACGGCACAAACCGCCAAGGGAGCAATGGCGAATTTTGCGAAGAGCACCACATCCGGCTCGATCTGTCGGTCGCCCACCGGAATCCAACGGCCAGTGAACGAGCCAACAAAGCATCCTCCACGGCTGAAGCGCGACTCCAAGTACCACTCGGCGTACGCTGGATCTTTGGGTCGACGAGCTGCCCTCCGTCATCTGGGGAATTCGCACCTCGGTGAACAGGTCGACGGGATTCACTCCCTTCTTCATGGTCTACGGCGCCGAAGCAGTCATGCCCACCGACCTCGAACACGACTCGCCACGGGTCGTCCACTATACAGAGGCTGCAAACGAGCTGGCCCGCCAAGATGGGCTCGACCAGCTCGACGAAGCACGCGACCTCGCTCGATCACGCACCGCCATTTACCAGCAAGGACTCCTTCGCTACCACAGCCGACGAGTGAAAACCCGCACCTTCCAGGAAGGCGACCTGGTGTTACGCCTCATCCAGGACAAGAAGGGCATGCACAAGCTCTCCCCTCCGTGGGAAGGCCCGTTCGCTATCGGGCGTGCTACAGCAGCGCCTACTACCTCATCGACGTCCGCGGGGACGGCGAACTCGGCGTCAAGCGACCGTGGAATGTAAATCTCCTACGGAAGTTCTACTCCTAGAACCCCACACATGTACTCTCCAGTCGCTATGAAATAAAAGCAGTTCTGCAAATTGCGTCTACTCTCCATGCCTTGTGCCACTCTTTTCGTAATAAACAGCGTCATGCTAAAATGCGAAGTCAACCTTTGGTACAGCTGACCGCAGCTAAGTAGTGCGATGTAAAACCGAGTCATTTCAGGTCTTCGTCGTCCACTTAAAACGCCAAACCGAGCCCCATTGAGTCGCTTAGCTCGTTGGTTTTGCGAACCAAGACAACTGCCCTCGCCTCTCACGGCGACCTCGGTCCTCCGCATCCTCGGCATAGCGACTCGAACGGCTAAGTACCACGCTCGGGGACTGAATACCAGTTCGTCGCGATCGGTCAGGGAAAACGCCAAGTAAGAGAGCATACCCAGGACTCGTCACGCGACTGACCCTCTGGGCCAGGCAGGAGTGACGCGCTCACACCAACGCGCTAATTCCTCAACCACCCTCGAGTCGCGCCTTGAACTACCAAGTACCACGCTCGGGGACTCGGCCACCCGACCCCGTTCGTCTGGGGAAAGCGTAAAGCATCTGAGCACTCAAGGGAGTCGCCTTGATCGGCTCTCCGAGCTCGGGCGAGTCGACTAAACTAACAAAACACATGATAACAAAAAACATCATATACGAGGTGAACCCCACAAAAGGGCGGACGCGCTCGGGGACTCGTCCAAAATCAATCCAAAACACACAAATAAAAAGCAAAATGGACACAACGTCCCATTCAATCGCATATCGCATTGTCTTATGTTACAACTTATGCCCGCTTGGCAGAACTGCTGCTAACACATCTAGGCAAACTAAACTATTCTGCGAGACGACGACGGCAGAATCCGGCGCTACTGGATGAGCGGTGTACGGGTTTGACGGATACGTCGTCATCTCGCCCGCCATCGCCGAGCGGAAAGGTTGCTCAACCTTGAAGTCACGATGCGGCGGCTCGGGGTCGTTTGGCGCGACGACCGTTTCCTGATAGGGAAGGAGGTCGCCCATCGCCCATACACGCTCCGAGTAAGCGGCGACACGTTCTTGCAGCTTGAGAACCTCGGACAGATCCACCGCGCCAGTCGACGAAGGATACCCACTCGTCACATCGTCGAGGTCGAAGTCCTCGAAGTGCGAGTCAAGGCTCAATGTCGACGCGCTCCGCCAAACGCCGACGCGTCATGAACTCTACGACGGCGCTTTCTCCAAGTACTCCCACACCGCCACGAGGTCACTGGGAATAACCTCCGTGGCGACATCTCTTGAAGGTAGGCGGATGCGTCGCCCGGCGTCGCCGAGTCGACAAGCATGCTTACGCACTCCCTCGCGTCAAGCGAGTTCGCTTCTTCCTGGCTACCAATAACGCGACCTGCGAGAAGGAGACAATTATGAGTACCATGGAAACCACAAACAATACAACTGAAAGACAGGGAAGACGCACTCACCAAGCAGGCGGGCGAGTCCCGTGATGAAGCTGAAGCGGCGTATATAATCGCCCGAAGCCCAACAACGAGGGCTTCCGACACCTTGTCTTCCTCCGCCGCAATGGCGGCCTTAGCTCGCCTGTCGCGAGCTTCTTCTTTTGCCTCACGATTCGCGCCGAGGTCGGCGACCCTCGTTCAGCAAGACTTAACGAGATCGCCACCGGTTCACGAAGGACAAGCTCGGCGAGCCACCTCCGCTGCTTGCAACGCTGAAGTTCCTTGTTTGCTTCTCGGATAGTGGCGGCTCACTTTCGACCTGTTTTGCAGCCAATCGCTCCGCCGACTCCATTTGCAGACCACGCACATCATCAAAGTCAACCAAATCGAAAATTACTCGGTGCCCACCGCTAAAATTTAGCGAGTGCGCTTTTCGGGGACAGCGATCACGAAATTGCTCGGTGCCCACCGCTAAAATTTAGCGCGTCTTTTCGGGGGCGGATGCGAAAGTACAACGAAGCTATAAGAATCACGCTGCTGCACCGACCTGATCCTCGGGACGGAGGTACCGGATGGCGCACCAAGCATGCCATGGAGTTATTGCGTCCACGACGCGAGCAGCGGCGTCGGCGTGTGCGCGACGTTGGTCGACCTCGTCGTGGTCCCGGGCGAGGCTCGAAGCGCAGCCGCTGCCGTGGCGCCTTGGTCTGAAGCGGGAAGGTAGCGATCGAGGCACCGCCCCAAAGGAAGTCGCTTCCTCCGGTCTCAAACGAAACGCCATCCTTTGTATGCGGTTGCTTCCACTGCGGGTCCGGCTGGTGCGGCCGCTGCGTCGTCAGAGACAGTAACGATGACGTCGCCCTTGGCCTTCTTGCCGCCTTCTGCTGAGACGGCGACCTCGTCCACTTTCCTCTTGCGGGAAGGATCCTCCTCGCTTCATGGCGGAGGGTACCTTAGCCCGCAGTCGGGTGGCCCATCTTTTTCACTCCGGTCCTGCATATCAGATCAAATCAATAAAAGACAATCGAAGTACTTATAGAAAATAGAGAAGGCCGAATGCACTCACTTGGCGACTGGAATGAAAGCGTAGCCATCTGAAGGCGGCGGTTTTTCAGCTCGAGGCCCAGTTGCGACTAAGCCCCAGTTCTAGGGCGTCGTGGGCCCAAGACACGGACGGCTTCTTCGTTGAGGCATGGTGGCGCCTCAGGACACCTTCGGCGGGCCTCCTCGCGAATTGGAGCAGCTGCGGAGCCTCCTTGCGGAGACCGCCATGCTCGGGCCTCCTTGCGAGCGAAATCGCCACCGAGCCTTCCCTAGCTCGAGACCGGCGAATGGCGGAGGCATCGAGGCCGGCACTTCCACAGATGCGCATCTAGCGCGATTGCGCCGGGTCGTGCCATCACCGGCGAGCTGTGGCCATCGAGCTGCTCGTCGAGTCTTGGCGTGAGGCCATCTTCGGCTTCCGTTTTCCTCCTCGGGGGGGCCCTCGCCTCCTTTTCCTTCTTCTTCTTCGAAGGAGTGGGCTGGCGGCGCGAGGTGGTCTCTGGGAGCTCGTCGTCATCGTCATGACGCTCGAGGCTCCTGCTCGCTTCGATTTCGCGCTGACGTTGCCCACGGGTCTTCCGGACCAGTGGGGCAATTTCCTCTTCGGACTCGTCCTCGTCCTCGTTGCCCTTGCGGCGGCGTCGCTTGTATCTGGTGGATGGCCGGGCTCTCGTCATCGGCGGGTGGAGCCACCCTTCCACCACTTGGAACAGCTGCGATGAATACGAGCGAGTTAGAATTACCGTTGCATACGCTGCATTGCGAACAAGATAAAGAAATTACCGTCGGGCCGGACGCCAGCGGTGTAGGGGACCCGGCCTGCGCATCCGCATACCGCTGGGTGATCTTCTTCAACGCTGGGATATAGTCCTCCGGCTTCCATTCATCGAGGCAGGCTTTCGCCGAGTCTCCTCGACCGTGTCTTGATACATGTAATGATCGCGTTGGGCGGCGAGCGCCGCCCAAGCCAACAATTGTACAAGTTTATTATGCAGCCCTTTCTTCTTCGGGCCACGGATGGCTGGAGCATCTCGACGACCATCCGCTGGTCGTCGAAGCTTCCGACACGGAGATGGCGTGGTTCGAACGGTTGGCGAGTACGCGGATCGCCGCCTCGTCCTCGGTCGCCTCGGTCACGTAGAACCATGACTTCTTCGGTCGCTCGCCTTGGCGGCAGCATCGGTCGAAGGAAGCTTTGGACTTGAGCTGAACGTCAGCCGCCGCGGCTAGCATTGGGCCGCCCGCCTCCTCGGTGACCGTCCATGGAACAGATCTTGCCACAAGGGAAAGTAGGGCCGGCAGCCCAAGTAGCACTCGTGAACGCCACGAAGATGGCGAGCTGCGCCGTCTTTGTGGGGACCAGATCGAGGGCTGGATCCGTGGTAGGCGCAAAACGCGGAAGAACAGAGATGTGGGAAACCTAACCCGCTCGAGATGGTGGTGAAGGACAAACTCTCTCTCTCGCGGGTTTGGGGTCGTTTCTCGGCTGCGGGATACGCCAGCCGGTTCAGGATTCCGGCCTCCTCGAGAGGCCATTGCGCCCTTGTGCATTTGGATCTGACCCAAGGTTCGGTGGAGAGGGCCATGGCCGAAGAGGTTGGTTGGGGATCGAAAGATTTCAGGTCGATTGGATCGCGGAGCAAAGGAAGGGAGATGCGCGCACTCGGAAGAAATGGTGGGCGGTTGGCTCTGCGATAGCCTACCATTCCTCTTATATAGCAGGAGTTGCCCGCCAAATCAGGGGGCCGTCACCGCGCGATGATTACGGAGAAGTTACCGTTGAGTTACCTTAACGGCTAGTTTGACCACGCTGACGGTCCAACTCCAGCCACTCGTTAAGTCACTCGCGAGAAGCGTCGTTGGCTCGACTTCGCCCAAGACGCGACTCGGTTCACCGGATTTTTCCTTTATACGAGCCCGGCGATTCATTGATCGATGCCAACTTGAAGCCGTATACTCGGCCAGCAGCCACTCACGCCTAATCAACGATGGCCTCGGGGACTCTTGATGGGGATACGCCTCGGGGTATACTCGGTGGGGCGTTCCGGGCCCAAGGGTGGCAGTGGGCTGTGAGCAGTGGATCAAAAGCCCAGCAAGGTATCGAGGCGAGTTGAAGGCCAAAGCAGTAGATAGGCCCAGTCGGTCTAGGTTAAACGATTACCGAAGCTGTAACCGAATCGATTGAGATATGTAAACCCTAGGGGAGGTGAGCCTATATAAACCTCCCTATAGGGTGAGTAGAGACACGTTCCCTCATACGCCCAAGCAACTCGCCGCCTAGTCGCCGAGTTCGCCCATTGTAAACACCTCCATAATACAATCTAGCAGGAGTAGGTCTTTACCCTCCGGGGGGCCGAACCTGGGTAAAACCCTGTGTCTCTGCCCTCATCTCGCACCGTAGATGGCTGGCCGCCCTTGCCCCTCGTTCTACTACTCGCTGTCGATTGCAGCGTCTGCCGTGGTCATTCCCTCGACAGGCGCCATAGCCAATGCGCAAGAACCAAGGTCACACAAGAAGCTGAAGCACATCAAGCTACGTTTTCACGCTATTCTAGAACATGTCCAAGATGCAGACATAAATATTTGCAAAGTACACACAGATCTAAATGTGGCGGATCCGTTGACTAAACCTCTCCCGAGGGCAAAACATGACCAACACCAAACTGCCATGGGTGTTCGGTATATTACCATGTAATCTAGATTAGTTGACTCTAGTGCAAGTGGGAGACTGTTGGAGATATGCCCTAGAGGCAATGATAAATTTAGTTATTATTATATCTTTGTGTTTATGATAAATGTTTACATTCATGCTATAACAGTATTAACAAGGAAACATTAATACTTGTGTGATTTGTAAACTAAATAAGAGTCCCTAGTAAAGCCTCTTCATAATACTAGCTTGTTGGTTAATAGATGATTGTGGTTTCCCTATCATGAACATTGAGATGTTATTAACAACAAGATCATATCATTAGGAGAATGGTATGATGGACATACTCCTATAGATAAGTGTAGCATAAAGATCAAGTCATTTTAATAGTTCAATTGCTATAAGCTTTCTGATACATAGTAACCTAATTCCTTCGACCATGAGATCATGCTTATCACCATCACCGGAAGGATGCTTTGATGCATCAAACACCGCGCCATAACTGGGTGGTCATAAAGGTGGCATTGAGTGTTCGGAAAGTATTGGTTGAGACACATGGATCAAGAGTGGGATTTGTCCATCCATATGACAGATAGATATACTCTGGGCCCTCTCGGTGGAATGTCATCCAATTGGCTTGCAAGCATGTGACTGGCTCACAAGGGATCACATATCACGGGAGCGAAGAGTACTTATCGATGTGAGGTTGAACTGGGTATGCAGAGATACCGACGATCAAAGCCTCGGATAAGTAAACTATCGTGAGACAAAGGGAAATTGGTATCGTATGTAAGTGGTTCATTCGATCGCAAAGTAATCGTAGAAATATGTGGGAGACATATGAATTTCTAGATTCCTCTATTGGTTATTGTTCGGAGAAGTGTCTCGGTCATGTCTGCATAATTCACGAACCGTAGGGAGACACACTTAAGGATTCGATGTTATTGAGTAGTTATGGAATGATGAGTAAGAGACCGAATGTTGTTCGGAGTTTCGGATGGGATCCGGGATATCACGAGGAGATCCGGAATGGTCCGGAGAATAAGATTCATATAAGGAAAGTCCTGATTCGAGGTTGTAGAATGGTTCCGGTGTTTTCATCGGGAATGTTCTAGAAGGTTCCAGAAGGTCCGGCACTCCGGAGGGGAAGGGTACATGAATGTGTCATAACAAGTTGGAATGGTTGCATCATGTACTAGGTGTCATAGCTAAGCAAAATAATGGGATAAATCAAATCCTAGTTTGAAAAGTCAAACGCCAATTTGAAAAAGTCAAACGGCAAGTTTGGTTGGTGGAGGGAGAGTAGGAAACCTACTTGGGGAGGAGTTACTCTCCCTCCACCCGCCGGCCTTGGAAGCCGAGTTGGGGAGGGACTCCCCTCCCCTTGGCCGGCGCCCTCCACCTATATAAGGAGGGGCAGGGCTGCCCCTCCAAGACTACACCTTGCCTCACCAAAACCCTAACCCTAAGCCGCCGACGCCACCACCTCCTGCTGCGGTTTCGCAGCATAGTAAATCAAAAAAATTCTACGGATGCGAACGGGAAAGCCAATATATAATCTAGCAGATGCAAACAACGAGAGGGAATAGATGATATCTTCATACCCTTGAAGATTCGCACAGCGGAACGTTCCTCGGAACGTGGGTGATGTAGTCGTACTCGCTTCTCCTCCTCGCGATCCGATCTGATCTAACACCGCAAGTGGCGATGCCTCCGAGATATGCACACGTGCGACACCTCGACGTCTCCTCCTTCCTCGGTCCAGCGAGTATGGTGGAGAGACGGATTGGATCTACAATGCGACGGCGCGGTGCAAGTGGTGGAGAGTTTCTGCAGCAGGGCTTCGCCTACATATAGTCGGGAGGGAGAGAGAGAGGAGGGCAGCAGGGCGGCTAGGGTTATGGAGGAGGTGTGGGTGGAGGGTGCGCCCCAGCCCTCTATATATAGAGGGGTGGGAGCCAGCCCTAGCCCCTCCCCCAATCCCTAGGCCGGCGGCCAAGGAGGGAGGAGTGGGGAGCAAGTTCCCCCCCCCCCTTCTAGAAGCTTTCCTAAGGTTTGCCCTAGGTCTGGCCGGCTGGGCCCTATGGGGCCTTATGCCCCTGGCCCATGCGGCCAGGGCACTCGCTCATAGGCCCATGCCCCCTCCCAGCAGGTGGGGCCACGTTGGTCCCCCTCCGGAAGGTTCTAGAAGCTTCCGATACAATACCGATTAACCCGAAACAATTCCGAACTCCAAAAACTGCATTGCCTTATATGAATCATATTCTCCGGACCATTCCGGAACCTCTCGTGATGTCCCGGATCCCATCCGAGACTCCGAACAAAAACTCATAAACCAATTATCCAATCTATCCTAGCGTCGAGACACGTTAAGTGTGTGACCCTTCGGGTTCGAGAATATGCAGACATGATCTTCTATCAATAATCAGCGAGTGCAGGCACCCATATTGACTCCCACACATTCATCAATGATCATATCGGATGAACCACGATGCCAGGATTCAATCAATCCCATATATATATTCCCTTCGTCTCGCGATATTTTACTTGCCCGAGATTTGATCGTCGGTACCGTCATACCTAGTTCAATCTCGTTCACAGCAAGTACTTTACTTGTTCCGTAATCCGATATCACCTTGTGATTAACTCCTTAACCACATGCTTGCAAGCGGTGTTGATATTGATTACCGAGTGGGCCCGAAGTATATCTCTCCGACTTGGGAGGGACAAATCCCATCTTGATACATACAACCCAACAGGTACTTTCCGATCACCTGAGAGACACCTTTATGATCACCCTCTCATAGGATTACGTTTTATGACCTCAAAGCTTTCTTCCGATACCAGGGAGTTGTATTATCTCATGGTCTAAGGAATACAATATTTGACATAGGAAAAGCTTCGCAAAGATGAACACGATGACACGATCTAATTGCTCCGCTTAGTTTGGGTCTGTCCATCATATCATTCTCCCAATGATATGATCTCATTATTAATCGACAACTCATGTCTATGGTTAGGAAACCTTAACCATCATTAATCAATGAGCTATTCCATAGAGGCATACTAGGGACACGGTGTTGTTCATAAACCACACAAGTATTAAAGTTTTCGCTTAATACAATTCTAGCATGGAATATAAACTTTATCATGAACAAGAATTATAATAATAACATCTTTATTATTGCCTCTAGGGCATAATTCCAACAGTCTCCCACTTGCACTAGAGTCAATAATCTAGTTTACATTTGGCAACAATCTCACACCCATAGCACTAAGGTGCTGATCATGTTTTGCACGTGGAAGAGGTTTAGTCAATGGATCTGCGACATTCAGATTTGTATGTACTTTGCTAATCTTCATATCTCCATCTGCTATATAATCTCGGATTATATGAAACTTGCGGTTTATATGCTTGGTCTTTGGATGATATCTTGGTTCCTTAGCGAGTGCTATGGCGCGGTGTTGTCACACAATATCTCCGAGTGGGTCCAATGCACTTGGAACCACGCCAAGCTCGATGATGAAGTTCTGATCCAAACTCCTTCACTTGGCTTCTGCAGACCATGTATTCCGCTTCTCTTGTAGATCCCATGATCATGCTTTGCTTTGACTTCTCCGGATCACAGCTCCTCCATTCAAAATATAAATGTATCACATGAGACTTAGAATCATCCTTGTCGGTGTCGAAACTAGCGTCGACGTAACCCTTTACGACGAGCTGTTCATCACCTCCATAGACTAAGAACATTTCTTTAGTCCTATTTAGGTACTTTAGGATGTTCTTCACGGCTGTCCAGTGTTCCACTCCAGGATCACTTTGATATCTTCTTGTCAAACTACGAGCATTGGACACATCCGGTCTAGTGTAGCACCCCGATAAACCACTACCAAAAAATCGCTTGTTAATTACTACTTTGTGCATCCTCATGACATCATGCATCGTTTGCCTAAAACCATTTTCTAAAAAACCTATATTTCTTTTCTAAATATCCCCGCCTTTATTTCAAATCAAAACTCCGCCCTCTTTCGGATCTTGTATTTTGCCTAAAAACTAATTGAAAAAGGTTTATAACTAAAACATATAATAAAATATTTTTGTCCGGGGAGACGGTCCGACCGGTCGCGCTAGAGGCCCGACCAGGCTAGACCACCTACTACCCGGCCCATCTAAAATAAAACCTAGCCAAAACCCTAACCCTAAAACCACCTCTGACCTAACCCTAGACCCCAACACACACTCCACCCGCCACCGGATCACACACACCCAACCCCGGACTCACACCACCCTACTGCTAGACCGACCCACCCGACACGCACACAACGCACGCACACAGACGCACGCCAACCCCATCGCCCCTAACCCGCTCCCGTTCGCGTGACCACCAATCCACCACCTCCCGATACCCCGGCCCCACCAGCCACACCCCGCACCCCCTGTTTATCTCTCCCTCGACCTGCCCAAATCCCCGCCTGCCGCCGCCTCTGATCGCCAGCGAGCCCGCCTCCCCGCAGCAGTGCTGCTTGCCTGCTCTTCCTCTCGGTGTCCACCTTCCGCGAGCAGCGCATGCCGCGAGCCCCCTCCCCTTGTTTTTTTCCTCACCACCAATCAAGCGTCCTTCATCGCATTCCCAGAGACGCCGCCGCCCATGCGTCTCCTCCTTCCGGCCGCCACCCTACACTCCCCGAGCACGCCAGCGCCACTTCCCCCGTCTATCCCCACCGCCGCACCTGCGAGCAGCCCCGCCACCAGGGCTTTCCCTCTTCTCGACCCCCACCCGCCCCGCTGGAACCCGCCGCCAGGGAGACGCTCGCCGCCCTCTTCCTCGCCCGCCACCGCGGCTCCTTGTCTACCCCACGAACTTTGACCGCCCTCCTCAAGCCCATCCAGGCCGCCCTCTCCTCTGCTTCCCCAACTGTCGTTCCCTCAGGCTCGTCGTCGTCCCTCTCCTGCAGCGCCGTTCCTAAGCCGTTGTAGTGCCACGGCGCTCCTCGCCGACCTTCCTCGTTGTCGTCTGTCGTCAGCTCCGCCACGCCACCCTCCTCTCTGCACCACGGCGTCCTTTTCCCCTGCCCCCGATGCTCCCTCATCTTGAGCCGATCGCCTGTACTGCCATGTCTGCGTCGGTCATGTCATTTTCCTGACCAGCAAGATGCCTTGCTGCTTGGTGCCGCCAAGTACAAGTCAGGGATGTGTGCTTCATTTGTTGGTTATGTTCCTTTCGCTGAACAACACATCCCTAAGGCCAATTGAAGCTGCCCGTTTGGAGTTCGTGTGAAGCCAAAATCTGCCTCGCGAAGATTGCCAGGTGAAGAGGAACCCGATGAATCGCTAATGATAAATCAAGTCCATCATCGACACCCGAAGTCGGATCTCCAAGGTCACCGTCACGGAAACCGAACCCCTTCTACACGGAACGCCAAGGTCTCTTTCCCAGAACTGCCATGACCTTCGTCACGGATCCGATGGCCGAGACCCCGGAGCCCGAACCCGAACCCTTGGAGACCAAGATCGCCGAGCAATGTGTGACCCTTTTTCCGAGACCTCCCCTATTTTTACAATATATATGACATCCATATTTTTGCATATTAAATTGTTCATACTTGCATACATTGTGTGGTTTGGGGGCATTATGCCGATTCACCTCGTAATTAAATATGGGCTCCATATGCGGGCGATTCTAGTCTTATATTGGCCCTATTTAAATTTATGTAGCGAACAGGTGTTATATTTTGCCTTGTTAAGACAACATTTAAATTGCGGGGTACCAAAACAACATGAACCTTCTAATTAAATGTCGGGACCCCCCGCTTAATATGGCCTAATTGCATTGCATCTTTGCCATGTCATACATCATAGATGCATCATGCCCGATCTTCTGTCGTAGTATTAAATAGTGCATCCGGTGTTTCTTCTAGTGTTTTGCTTCTTCACGGACTAGGCCGATGATTTGATGCGAGTGTCGACCCGATCTTCGGATGAACCTTCGGCAATGTTTCCAGGCGAGCATTCTCCCCATTTCTACCTATTTTACCTTTCTAGTCTTTATTTCCTCCTGTTGATCTATTGCTATCTGTGATGCGATGCTCTAGTTTTCATACCCGTGATATCCCTTGTAGCCTTATATTACCTTGGACACATCCTATTACCTGTTGTTTGGTAGATAGTGGACTTGCGTGTCGCAGTCGCTTGCTCAAGTGCTGTTGCGTGTTGTCAAGTACCACAATTGTTGGAGAAATGCCTTATGCTTTTATGTTGGAGATGATCATGGCTTTAATTATCGTTTATTAACTAAAATTGAAGTAGGTAAATAATGCAGAGGCACAGGTGGGCAATAGATGTTGTTTGGTTTTTAACCGTCCACTTGTGTCCCGTAGGACCCCGAGTACTTGATACCTGTTCTTTGAATATTCGCACTATCCGCATGTGGGACCATGAATCCCCCTAGCCAGAGCTTGAGTCATATTTACTTCTTGGGGCCACAAAGTAGTTTGGGGCTTTATTACTATCATGTACTCATGCCATGCTTTACTGGTTTATTTACGATTGCGCGTGGAGCGCCTGTACTGTTTAGGTAAGTGGAATGTTTCCGTGGTATCGACAAGCCCAGTCACACTTTCGGGTTCCTAGTCGTTTACAGCCATTGACACAAACCTCTGGGTTCGTTTCAGAGCCGGCCAACTTCGTCGCGGGTAGCTTGGTGGGGTGTCCCCCTGAAATTTATATGAATCTTGCAATTGCTCCGTCGTGATGCCTCGTTGGTTTTTTATTGGTTTTTCTCGAGGTTGATCGTGCGTGTGTTGATATTTGTGCCCCCCTGCAGGGTAAAACTTTCTGAAAGTCATGTCCGCGGTTATGGACGACTTGGAGCACAGTATCTCGATCATAGACAACTATAACTAAAGTAGTGCTATAAATTTGACTTTATAATGACTAGTAATCAGCTTCACTATAATGGAATGGCTTAATAAAAGTGCCAACAATTGCTGGTTTGGATTGTCACCTGTTGCCATTGTATCTAACTAGTAAATATTGCAACTACAACGGAATGGCTAAATAAAAGTATCAACAACTGCTGGGTTTTAGGATGCCTCATGCTATATGTATCTGACTAGTAAGTACTACCACTACAACGGAATGGTTAACTAAAACTGCCCACTGCTTATTATATCAGGATGACTCATGCTATCTATATCTCACTAGTAATTGCCGCAACTATAACGGAATGAATAAAACTGCCAACTGTGTGAGTTCCTCGGTTGACTTCCTCGTTTGGTCTCGAGGGGGAAATACCAGGATGGGTATGCTTGGTGATAGTTCCAGGTTGGATCCGAATAGGCCTTTCTTATCCCTATCTGATAGCCGCCAGTTGTATTGAGTCTCTATAGGTTGTTTAGTGCATGCTGCGCTACCACTTCAGTCCACGATACCTATGTAGGCGAGGACCGCCGAATTCTAGTCTCGCCGTGTACTGGTCTCAGTACCGACCGCTCTCTTTTTCCTTTGCCCTTTACCGGCACCCCTTTTGTTTAAGCAGGTTTTAAGATCGACGTCGTTAGCAGGGTTACCCTTCCGGATTGGCCTGGGCAGGGTTATGGACGCCATTGGTTATTCTTCAGGGCTCTTAGCCCAATTTGCATCTTGTCCGTACTCGGACGTTGTATCGTTTAAAAGGTGATTTGGATCTTTGTATTGTATATATGTATTCTTGACTCTTTGAGTCGTTGTTGTATATATATGTTCTGTGGGTTCCATCATGGACTATTGTGTAATGATATTACTTCGTTTTCCACCCGCACGCAAGTGCCTGGTGGGCGCATTTGAATCATTTCTATGCGGGTTTGGTGGGAATCGCTGAAACTTGCATAGGGCCGATTCTGAGGGTGTTACATCTAGTACACAGCATGGCATACATGATAGAACCTATGGCCGAGGCATAAGGCACTTTTCTCATATATTCTCTATCATTTACCGTAGCTGGACACTGAGCCTTGCTCAATATCTTACCTGACAACATAGGCACTGAACCTTTCTTTGCCTTATCCATTCTGAACCTTTTCAGAACTTTGTCTAGGTATGTACTCTGGCTTAAAGATATCAGGCGTCTTTGTCTATCTCTATAGATATTTATGCCCAATATATAAGCAGCTTCACCTAGGTATTTCATTGAAAAACACTTGTTCAAATAACTCTTCACATCGTTAATCATGTTAATGTCATTTCCAATAATCAATATGTCATCCACATATAGTACCAGAAATGTCACCGAGCTCCCACTCACTTTCTTGTAGATACAAGCTTCGTAGCAATTTGGAACAAATCCAAAGCTCTTGATCACTTGATCAAAACGAAGGTTCCAACTCCGAGATGCTTGATTCAGTCCATAAATGGAACGCTGAAGTTTGCACACTTTATCAGCATCCTTAGGATCGACAAAACCTTCGGGTTGCATCATATACAACTCTTCATCAATGTTGCCATTGAGGAAAGCAGTCTTGACATCCATCTGCCATATTTCATAATCATGAAACGCAGCAATTGCTAATAAAATCCGAATGGACTTAAACATCGCTACGGGAGAGAAAGTCTCATCGTAGTCAACACCTTGAACTTGTCGAAAACCTTTCGTGACAAGCCGTGCTTTATAGACGGTAACATTACCATCCGCGTCCGTTTTCTTCTTGAAGATCCATTTGCACTCAACGGCCTTTCGGTCGCTAGGAGGGTCCACCAAAGTCCATACTTGGTTTTCGCTCATGGATCCCAATTCGGATTTCATGGCCTCTAGCCATTTCTCAGAGTCTGGGCTCATCATCGCTTCCTCATAGTTCGTAGGTTCACTGTCTTCTACCAACAAGACAGTCAAGGCGAATTGGCCGTACCACTCGGGAGGCACGCGACCTTGTCGACTGCGACGCTCGTTCGATGTGACATCGTCCGAAGCTTCATGATCCTTGTCATTAGCTTCCTCTATTGTTGGTGCAGGCGGCACTGGAACAATTTCAGGTGCTGCGCTACTCTCCAATTCAAGAGAAGGTTCAACAACCTCGTCTAGCTCTACTTTCCTCCCACTCACTTCTTTCGAGAGAAACTCCTTCTCAAGAAAGGAACCGTTCTTTGCGACAAACACTTTTCCTTCGGTTCTGTGATGGAAGGTATACTCGATAATTTCCTTAGGGTATCCTATGAAGACGCATTTCTCCGCTTTGGGTTCGAGCTTGTCCGGCATCAACTTCTTGACGTAGGCTGCGCATCCCCAAACTTTAAGAAACGACAATTTAGGTTTAGCACCAAACCACAGTTCATACGGTATCGTCTCAACGGATTTATATGGTGCCCTATTTAAAGTGAATGCAGCGGTTTCTAATGCATAACCCCAAAATGATAACGGCAAATCAGTAAGAGACATCATCGATCGGACCATATCTAATAGGGTTCGATTCCGGCGTTCAGACACACCATTGCGTTGTGGTGTTCCGGGTGGCGTGAGTTGCGAAACGATTCCGCTTGCTTTAAGATGCGTGAGAAAATCATAACTCAAATATTCACCTCCACGATCGGATCGTAGAAACTTAATTTTTCTGTTACGATGGTTCTCCACTTCATTCTAAAATTCCTTGAACTTAAATGTTTCAGATTTATGTTTCATTAAATAGATATACCCATATCTACTTAAGTCATCGGTAAAAGTGAGAAAATAGCGATATCCACCGCGCGTCGAAACACTCATCAGTCTGCATACATCGGTATGTATGATTTCCAACAAGTCCGTTGCTCGCTCCATCATTCCGGAGAACGGGGTTTTGATCATCTTGCTCATGAGGCATGGTTCGCATGTGTCAAATGATTCAAAATCAAGAGACTCCAAAATTCCATCAGAATGGAGTTTCTTCATGTGCTTTACACCAATATGACCTGAGCAGATTGCCACAAATAAGTAGTATTATCACTATCTACTTTGCATCTCTTAGCCTCAATGTTATGGATGTGTGTTTCATCCCTTTCGAGATTCAGAAGAAATAAACCGTTCACAACAGGTGCATGACCATAAAAGATGCTAATCATATAAATAGAACAACCATTATTCTCCGATTTAAACGAATAACCGTCTTGCAATAAACACGATCCAAAAATAATGTTCATGCTCAACGCAGGCACAAAATAACACTTATTAAGGTTTAAAACTAATCCCGAAGGTAAAACTAAGGAGAGCATGCCGACGGCCATCACATCAACTCTTGATCCGTTGCCAACGCGCATCGTCACCTCATCCCTCGCAAGCCGCCGTCTATTTCGTAGCTCCTGTTTCGAGTTACAAATATTAGCAACTGAACCAATATCAAATACCCAGGCACTACAACGAGGGCTAGTAAGGAAAACATCAATAACATGTATATCAAATATACCTTTGATGGTGCCAGCCTGCTTGTCCGCTAAGTACTTCGGACAGTTGCGCTTCCAGTGACCCTTGTCCTTGCAACAGAAGCACTCAGTGTCCGGCTTGGGTCCAGACTTGAGATTCTTCTCAGCAGGGGCAACGCGCTTGACGCCGCCTTTCTTGAAGGGCTTCTTTGCACCCTTACCTTTCTTAAAGGTGGGGGGCCTGTTGACCATCAACACATGATTATCCTTTTTGATGTCCACCTCCGCAGCCTTCAGCTTTCCGAAGAGCTCGGTGTGGCATCCCGCAAAACCACTACTAGAAAATCGCGTCGTTTTTGTGCATTGCATAATCATGACCGCATGCTCATGTCATCATGCCACATTGCATTTGAGCATCGTCATCATCTTGCATGTGCTTGCATACAACTATTTTCGGGAAAATCTAATTTGTTTTCTAAACGCCCCGTCTTTATTCAAACGCAAAACCCGGGTCTCCGGATTATTTTGTTTTGTCTGCTATCGGTTTGCAAACGGTCCGTTTAAAACAAATAAAATATTAAATTATTTTAATGAGGGCAGTCGAACGGGCCGATTCGACCCGAACGACCACCCCCAGAATAAAAATCGGTCCACCTTAGACCCCACCCCAAATCGTTTGTTACCCCATTCCTTTCTACCCACCCCTCAGCCACATCACCTCGACCACTCCCCTCGTGCCACCTCACTCCACCCCTCTCCCTTACCCAACCAGACGCCGCCACCTCAGCTCGCTCTCCACCACTCCCTGCCTCCCCCGGTCCAACCCCCCCTCCCACCTGCCGCACCAGATCCACATGCCAGCCCCACACACACCACCCCGCCAGCCGACCCACCCCCTCAACCGCCCTGGGCCCCACCGACCCCACCTGCGGACCCTCTCTCTCTTCCTCCCTCAGCCCGTCCCGACCCGCTCCTCCCTCCTCCGCCTTCCCAAGCTCCTTCCCAGAACGCCCCACCGCCAGCTCCCCGCCGTCCGCCCCTTGCAAGCTTCGCCCGCCCAGCCTCCGTGCCGATCTCGCCACCCCCCTCGCCTCCTCCCTCTCTGGCCCGCCCGGCGGCTGCCGCTCGCCTCCACTCGCCTCCGTCCCATGAGCTCCTCTCAGGCGCCTAAGCCCCCACCCCGCCACCAGTGCCTCGTCGGTCGTCGCCTCGCGGTGCCCATTGCTCGGTCTCCACCACCGCCCAGCTCATGAGCCGCCTCGGCCACCTCCGCCTCGCCGCCCTTCTCCTCGGCCGGCGCTCCCAGGCCGCCCGCCTCGTCCTCCACCGCCGCGCCTCACCCTTCCCTGAGGCTCGTCCCGAGCCACCGTCGCCGTCATCCTGCCCGCGACCCCCGGCCTCCGTCGTCTGCAGCCAGGCACCCGCGCCCGGCCACCCCCCTGCCGTTGTCGCTTGGTGCTTGATGCCATACAGCTGCTGATGTGATGATGTTGAGGCAATTTTGTTGTCAAATACCGACGCAAGTTGGATGCGACAAGGCCTCCTCGTTGACATGCAACCCGAGTCCGACATCGGCAATCGAAGTGGGAACCCCAAGTACTACGTCATAGTGACCGGACGCGATGATGCCAGACCAACACGATCTTCCTCATGGATTTTTCGAGCCCCATCCTCGGATTTGAAGACCTCCAACATGGACACTCTCGGAACCCGAAGACCGCGGAACCCCAAGACCTCCGACATGGATCCGAAGGCCGAGCCCTCGACACTCCAAGATCGCCCGGCGAATCGCCAAGTTCGTCCGGACACATGCGACAAGATCTACTTCACGGATCTGAAGACCCCGGTACCCGATCCACTCGAGTTCGCCATCGACGACAATATCGACACCGACCAGGGCGAGTCCGATGCGCCCCGACGCCAACCAAGTCCTGCTACCCGGATGCGCCAAGATCTACCTCCGTTATCAGAGAACGAACCCGCCGAGATCGACCCTAGATCCGGACCCTGAGAACGAACCCGCCGAGATCGACCCCAGATCCGGACCCTGAGAACGAACCCGCCGAGATCGACCCCAGATCCGGACCCTGAGACCGAACCCCGAACCCCAGAACCCCAAGATCTGCCGAACCCTAATGTGTGAACCCCTTCCCGAAAACCCTATTTTATAATATACACAACTTGTCGCATATTGAATGTTCATGCATGCATACTTGTCTGTGGTTTGGGGGGCCTTATGCCGTTTCACCTCACAATTAAATATGGGGCCCATATGCGGGCAAATCTAGTCTCATATCGGCCTCATTTAAACTTGGGTAGCCAACCGTTGATATATTCTGCCTTGTTAAACAACATTTAAATTGCGGGTTAGCTAAACAACATGAACCACCTAAATATTGTCGGGACCCCGGTTCCGCTTAATATGACCTAATTGCATCGCATCTTTGCCATGCCATACATCATGCTTGCATCATGCCCGATCTTCTGCGGTGTGTTAAATAGTACATCCGGTGTTTCTTCTAGTGATTTGCTTCTTCGCGGATAAGGCCGTTGAGTTGATGTGAGCTTCGCCCCGATCTTCGGATGAACCTTCGGCAATGTTTTTCAGGCGAGCATCTCCCCCTTTCTACCTATCTTACTTTTCTAGTATTTATTCCCTCCTGTTGATCTATTGCTATCTGTGTTGCGATGCTCTAGTTTCCGTACCCGTGTTATCCCTTGCAGCCCTATATTGCCTTGGACACATCCTATTACCTGATGTTTGGTAGGTAGTTGGACTTGCGCGTCGAAGTCGCTTGCTTAAGTGTTGTTGCGTGTCGTCAAGTACCTCAGTTGTTGGAAGGCTACCATATGTTTATGTTGGAGATGAGCTCGGCTTTACTTTTCGTTCACTTTAATTACTGTTTAACAACTAAAATTGAAGTAAGTAAGCAGAGGCATCGGTGGGTGATAGATAATGTTGGTTTCCGACCGCCCACTTGTGTCCCGTAGGACCCCGAGTTCTTGACACCTGTTAGAGATCGAGCGCTAACCACAAGTGGGGAGATATGGGCCCCCCATTGATTATTACCTGATTTCAAAGTATTGTACTGGGGGCCACAAACTAGTTTGAGGTTTTATTTACTATCTTGTACTTATGCCATGCTTTACTGCTTTATTTACGATTGTGTGAGGAGCACGCTGTACTGTTTAGGAAGCGGAGTGTTTTCGGTATCGACAGTCCCGTTTTGGGATTTCTTTGTCGTTCATGACCATTGACGCAAACCCTAAGTCCGTCTCGGGAGACCGCCGACTTCGTTCGGGTGTACTTAGTGGGGTGGCCCCTGCTTGCTTTGGGTGCAGGAGCGTCATGACTTAGGCCCGCCGACATCGATGGGTGTATGTTAGCGATCGGCAAAAGGGTCAAGTGCTTGTGGATACTTTGGTGCACCTGCAGGTTAAATCTTTCGAGAAGCCGTGTCCGCGGTTATGGACGACTTGGAGCGATTAGCTTGATCATAGACAACTATAACTAAAGTTTATTGTTATGAATTGACTTGTATCCGATATGACTAGTAATCGCTTCACTACAACGGAATGGCTGAATAAAAGTACCAACAAGCTTTGGGTTTTGAGGTTATCTCATGCTAATTGTATCTCGACTAGTAAGTGTTGCAACTATCACGGAATGGTTAACTAAAAGTGCCCACCGCTACTTTATCAGATGATTATCTAAACGACTAGTAATTGCTTAACGATAACGAATAAGTAAAGCGCCAACATGTGAGTTCCTCGGTTGACTTCCTCGTTTGGTCTCGAGGGGAATACCAGGGAAGGATGGCTTAGGTGTTAGTATCGATCTGGTTCCGGATAGGTCTTTCTTACCCTCTCCGATAGTCGCCATTGTATCGAGTCTCTATAGGTTGTTTAGTGCATGCCGCCGCTTGATCCACCATACCTATGTAGGCGAGGACCGCCGAATTCTAGCCTTGCTGTCTTCGCCTCGATCGACGCTCCTCTTTTCCTTTGCCTTTGTCGGCACCCCTTTGTTTAAGCAGATTTTGAGATCGACGCGTTTAGTGGTTACCCTTCCGCTTGGCACAGGGGGGTTATGGACGCCATTGGTTATTCTTGGGCTCTTAGCCCCATTTGCATCTTGTCCGTAGTGGATGACGTATCTTGCAAGGTGATTTGGATCTTTGTTCTGTGTATCTGTATTCTTGACTCCTGAAGTCGTGTTGTATATATATATCTGTTCTGTGGGTCCCATCGAGGACTGTTGTGTAATGTTACTACTTCGTTTTCCACCCGCACGCAAGTGCCTGGTGGGCACCTTTGAATCGTTTCTATGCAGGTTTGGCGGGTTTCGCTAAAACTTGCATAGGGCCGATTCTGAGGGTGTTACAGAGTGGTATCAGAGCCCAGCAGTTGCGATACCCCACAAGTCCAGCCTGTAGGATAACCTAGCTAACGGCCAAAGTAGAGTGTCAAAACTATTTTGCAAAACCGGTTGGATAGTTCTGATTAGGTCTGATTTTACTCCTTACCCCTCTGCTGTTCTCCTCTTACCCCTACGTGTTTTGAATCCGCTCTCGTCTCTTTCTTCGAGTCCAGGAATTCTCGTGGTTGGGTTTCCGTCGTACCTTCAGGGTTTCGCTTCCTCCTTTGGTAACGGTGATGCTACGTCCGGTGTTCACGCTGCCCGAGGATTCCTTTGTCTGTGGTACCGTTCTTTGTTCCTTGTTTGTGCCTTCCGGTGTTTTCCGACGCGACGACATCCTCTACGCCAGATCCGATGCAGAGTCTGCATCACTCCTTTGTTTCCGAACCTCGCTTGTCGAGATCTTCAGTCTGAATCCTGAGAGTTGGTTGCATAATTCTCTTATTCATGTACAGAGTAATGCTTTGAGTGCGGGATGGAGTCGCGACCATACCACTACTCTTATCATTCGCTTTTGTACATTGAATGGTAGATCGATGCAATTCATACTCCTTCCATGGGCGTTAGAGGTGGCCTTACCTTTAACCTCGTCTGTTGTTTATCCGGAGTGTTCTCGTGACGAACAGGATCAACGACCTCTTGTTGGTGGTGTCGCCGATTTCAAGACGGAACAAGAACCTTTGTTAGTGGTGTCGCGAAGATCTACATGAAGCGCGAAGGATCAGATCGTCGGCCTTCTTTCCGGTACCATGAGGCGGATCTCGAGGGCGAGATCCATTGTTAGTGGTGTCGAATTGTGGCATCCCGCAAAACCACTACTAGAAAATCGCGTCGTTTTTGTGCATTGCATCATCATGACCGCATGCTCATGTCATCATGCCACATTGCATTTGAGCATCGTCATCATCTTGCATGTGCTTGCATACAACTATTTTCGGGAAAATCTAATTTGTTTTCTAAACGCCCCGTCTTTATTCAAACGCAAAACCCGGGTCTCCGGATTATTTTTTTTTGTCTGCTATCGGTTTGCAAACGGTCCGTTTAAAACAAATAAAATATTAAATTATTTTAATGGGGGCAGTCGAACGGGCCGATTCGACCCGAACGACCACCCCCAGAATAAAAATCGGTCCACCTTAGACCCCACCCCAAATCGTTTGTTACCCCAGTCCTTTCTACCCACCCCTCAGCCACATCACCTCGACCACTCCCCTCGTGCCACCTCACTCCACCCCTCTCCCTTACCCAACCAGACGCCGCCACCTCAGCTCGCTCTCCACCACTCCCTGCCTCCCCCGGTCCAACCCCCCACCTGCCGCACCAGATCCACACGCCAGCCCCACACACACCACCCCGCCAGCCGACCCACCCCCTCAACCGCCCTGGGCCCCACCGACCCCACCTGTGGACCCTCTCTCTCTCTTCCTCCCTCAGCCCGCGTCCCCGACCCCGCTCCCTCTCCCCTCCGGCACCCTCCGCCGCCGCCTTCCCAAGCTCCTTCCCAGAACGCCCCACGCTCCCGCCGTCTGGCCTTGGCCTCGGCCGAGCTCGCCAGCCACCCCCCTCGCCGGCCTCCTCCTCTCTCCTCGGCACGCGGCAGCGCCCGCCTCACCTGCTCGCCTCCGTCCCTTGAAGCTCCTCCGTGCGCCCAAGCCCCACCCCGCCACCATTGCTGTCGGTCGCCGCCTCGCCCCCACCGTCTCTCCACCACCGCCTCGCCATGAGCCGCCTCCGGCCACCTCCGCCTCGGCCGCTTCTCTCGCTGGCAAGGCTCCCGCTGCCGCCCCCACCTCGTCCTCCACCGCGCGCCTCGCCTTGAGCTCAGCCCCCGAGCCAGTAGCCAGGCGCCCCGACCTCACTTTGAGCCGCCCACCAACCGCCTCCTCCCCGCTGCCCCACCGCCGCCGCCGACTCGCAGGCTCACCGCCCCGCGGCCTCGCCCCCTCCGGCCGCCTCCAGCTGCATCGCTATCATCTGCCCGACCCCGGCCTCCGCTGTCTGCAGCGAGCACCCGCCCGCCACCCCTGCCGCTTGGTGCTTGATGCCACTCTGTTCTGTGATGATGTTGAGGCAATTTTGTTGTCAAAGACCGGCGCAAGTTGGATGCGACAAGGCCTCCTCGTTGACATGCAACCCGAGTCCGACATCGGCGTCAGTGGGAACCCCAAGCATTTGCGTCATAGTGACCGACGCGATGATGCGGACCAACACGATCTTCCTCATGGATTTTGGAGCCCCATCCTCGGATTGAAGACCTCCAACATGGACACTCTCGAACCGAAGACCCGGAACCCCAAGACCTCCGACATGGATCGAAGGCCGAGCCTCGACACGCCAAGATCGCCGACGAATCGCCAAGTTCGTCTTCCGACACCGTGCGACAAGATCTACTACACGGATCGAAGACTGACCCGATCCACTCGAGTTCGCCATCGACGACAAGATCGACACCGACCAGGGCGAGTCCGATGCGCCCTGACGCCAACCAAGTCCTGCTACCCGGATGCGCCAAGATCTACCTCCGTTATCAGAGAACGAACCCGCCGAGATCGACCCCAGATCCGGACCCTGAGAACGAACCCGCCGAGATCGACCCCAGATCCGGACCCTAAGAACGAACCCGCCGAGATCGACCCCAGATCCGGACCCTGAGACCGAACCCCGAACCCCAGAACCCCAAGATCTGCCGAACCCTAATGTGTGAACCCCTTCCCGAAAACCCTATTTTATAATATACACAACTTGTCGCATATTGAATGTTCATGCATGCATACTTGTCTGTGGTTTGGGGGGCCTTATGCCGTTTCACCTCACAATTAAATATGGGGCCCATATGCGGGCAAATCTAGTCTCATATCGGCCTCATTTAAACTTGGGTAGCGAACCGTTGATATATTCTGCCTTGTTAAACAACATTTAAATTGCGGGTTAGCTAAACAACATGAACCACCTAAATATTGTCGGGACCCCGGTTCCGCTTAATATGACCTAATTGCATCGCATCTTTGCCATGCCATACATCATGCTTGCATCATGCCCGATCTTCTGCGGTGTGTTAAATAGTACATCCGGTGTTTCTTCTAGTGATTTGCTTCTTCGCGGATAAGGCCGTTGAGTTGATGTGAGCTTCGCCCCGATCTTCGGATGAACCTTCGGCAATGTTTTTCAGGCGAGCATCTCCCCCTTTCTACCTATCTTACTTTTCTAGTATTTATTCCCTCCTGTTGATCTATTGCTATCTGTGTTGCGATGCTCTAGTTTCCGTACCCATGTTATCCCTTGCAGCCCTATATTGCCTTGGACACATCCTATTACCTGATGTTTGGTAGGTAGTTGGACTTGCGCGTCGAAGTCGCTTGCTCAAGTGTTGTTGCGTGTCGTCAAGTACCTCAGTTGTTGGAAGGCTGCCATATGTTTATGTTGGAGATGAGCTCGGCTTTACTTTTCGTTCACTTTAATTACTGTTTAACAACTAAAATTGAAGTAAGTAAGCAGAGGCATCGGTGGGTGATAGATAATGTTGGTTTCCGACCGCCCACTTGTGTCCCGTAGGACCCCGAGTTCTTGACACCTGTTCCGAGATCGAGCGCGCTAACCACAGGTGGGGAGATATGGGCCCCCCATTGATTATTACCTGATTTCAAAGTATTGTACTGGGGGGCACAAACTAGTTTGAGGTTTTATTTACTATCATGTACTTATGCCATGCTTTACTGCTTTATTTACGATTGTGTGAGCACCTGCATCGCTTAGGAAGCGGAGTGTTTTCGGTATCGACAGTCCCAGCTTTGGGATTTGTCGTCACATACCATCGACGCAAACCCTAAGTCCGTCTCGAGACCGTCCGACTTCGCTATGGTGTACTTAGTGGGGTGGCCCCGTGCTTGCTTTGGTCTGGGAACGTCATGACTTAGGCCCCGCCGACATACCGATGGGTGTATGTTAACCGATCCGCAAAAGGGTCGAAGTGCTTGTGGATACTTTGGTGCACCCCTGCAGGGTTAAATCTTTTCGAGAAGCCGTGTCCGCGGTTATGGACGACTTGGAGCACAGTGCTTGATCATAGACAACTATAACTAAAGTTTATTGTTATGAATTGACTTGTATCCGATATGACTAGTAATCAGCTTCACTACAACGGAATGGCTGAATAAAAATACCAACAACTGCTGGGTTTTGAGGTTATCTCATGCTAATTGTATCTGACTAGTAAGTGTTGCAACTATCACGGAATGGTTAACTAAAAGTGCCCACTGCTTACTTTATCAGGATGATTATCTAAACCTGACTAGTAATTGCTGCAACGATAACCGAATAAGTAAAACTGCCAACTGTGTGAGTTCCTCGGTTGACTTCCTCGTTTGGTCTCGAGGGGGAATACCAGGAAGGGATGGCTTGGTGTTAGTATCAGTCTGGTTCCGGATAGGTCTTTCTTACCCCTCTCTGATAGTCGCCAGTTGTATCGAGTCTCTATAGGTTGTTTAGTGCATGCTGCCGCTGCCGCTTCAGTCCACCATACCTATGTAGGCGAGGACCGCCGAATTCTAGCCTTGCCGTGTACTGGCCTCGATCGACGCCTCTCTTTTCCTTTGCCCTTTTGGCACCCCTTTGTTTAAGCAGGTTTTGAGATCGACGTTAGCGGTTACCCTTCCGCTTGGGGCAGGGTTATGGACGCCATTGGTTATTCTTCAGGGCTCTTAGCCCCATTTGCATCTTGTCCGTAGTCGGACGCTGTATCTTTGCAAGGTGATTTGGATCTTTGTTCTGTGTATCTGTATTCTTGACTCCTGAAGTCGTGTTGTATATATATATCTGTTATGTGGGTCCCATCGAGGACTGTTGTGTAATGTTACTACTTCGTTTTCCACCCGCACGCAAGTGCCTAGTGGGCACCTTTGAATCGTTTCTATGCGGGTTTGGCGGGTTTCGCTAAAACTTGCATAGGGCCGATTCTGAGGGTGTTACACTCGCTGATCGTATTCAGTGGAACCAATCTGATTGTGAGTCACTACAAAACTTTTGTAGCTTGGAGGGAGTGATTGCAGAACCCTGTCAATCTTGAGCTCCTCTGGAATCTTGCAGTCCAGTTGCTCAAGGCGTTGAGTGTAGCCCGACATCTTTATGCCGTGCTCACTAACGGAACTCCCTTCCTCCATCTTGCAGTTAAAGAATTTCTCAGATATCTCATATCTCTCGAGCGGGCTGATGCGAAACATAGTTTTCAGCTCCTCAAGAATCTCAAAGGGCCCGGGATAGTCTTCAAAACGATTTTGAATGTCCGATTCCATAGCAAACAACATGGTGCTCTTAATCACACCATAATCATCTTTGCTTGATGATGCGGCTTTCTCATCGGTAGCATCTACAGCAGGGGCGTCACCTAGCGCATTTTCAAGGACATAGTACTTTTGACCGCCAGAGAGAATGATTCTAAGATTGTGGAACCAGTTGGTGAAGTTATGTGGCATCCCGCAAAACCACTACTAGAAAATCGCGTTGAATTTGTGCATTGCATCGTCATCATCATGCATTGTTTGTCTGAAACTATTTCGAAACGCCTAGTTTTGTTTTCTAAATAGCCCCCGTCTTATTTCAAATTAAAACATTGGTCTGTTCAGATCTTTTATTTGTCTAAAAACTATTTACAAAATTTATTTTAAAGAAAACCCTAGTCTACAATTTCTAGTCCTAAATTTACCCAATCCTAGTCTACCCACCAACCCCAGCTCGCCACCTCACCGTCCCTCCACCTCACCCTCAGCCCAGCCACCTCACCAATCCACAGCCCCCACCTACACCCCTCTCTCTCTCACCTAGCCCCCACCTACCCCCTCTCCCTTACACCCCGGCCCCACCCCCGCAGCACACACACACACACAACTAAGGATGGCAATGGGCAGGGTATGGGCAGGGTAGAGCAATACCATACCCATACCCGTGTAGCCAATGGGTACAAAAACTTACCCATACTCGTACCCGTGGATATAAAACTTTACCCATACCCATACCAAGGGTATTGCACCCATTGGGTGCCGACGGTATATCCAATAGTATACAAGTTATTCAAAATTTTACTTTCATCAATAGCATATTTAAAAAGATAATAATCTCTACTTACGAATAGTAGACGGCATACGAAAGTATCAAATTAAATTTTAGAAGTCGCAATCTCATACTCGTCCCAAGGCATCTCGGATGCATAGGTTCAAACTCTATAGATAAGTTTGACATGTCAGTTTAAACGGGCAGGGTATGGGCATACCCATGGGTACAAGTCTATACCCGTGCCCGTACTCGTGACTTAACGGGTAGGGTATGGGTATTACCCATGGGTATAAAAGTGTGCCCATACCCTACCCATACGGGTACGGTACCCGCGGGCACCCATACCCATGGGTAAAATTGCCATCCTTACACACAACACCACACACCCACGCCACCTCCCTGGGCCTGGCCCCACCCCGCAGCCGCTCCCTCTCTCTCCCCCCTGGTCGACCACTCCCTCACCACCACACACGCTGACCCACTCCCTCACCCTCTCCCTGGAACCCGGGCCCCACCCCGCGGGTCCCACCTGCCGCGCCCCGCTCCCCAACCCGTCTCCTTCCTCCGGCCCGCCCGCTCCTCTCTCTGCTCTCCACTACTGACCCCGCTCTCCCGGCCGCCCACCTCTTCCTCCACCGCCCGAGCCTCCCATCTACCGCCTCACTGCCCCGGCCGAGCGCCACAGACCTCTCCGCCTCCTCCTCTCCCCGAGGTCGCCCTCCCTCGGCCCCTCAAGGCCCCGAGCCTCCCCGCCGCCCACCCTGCATCTCCGGCCCGCCTCCCGCCTCCCTCCACTCCACCAAGGCCCCACACGCCACCCTCCCTCTCCGCCACTCCGATACCCCCAGCCTCGCGATCTTCCTCCCCTCTGGCAGCCGCCGCCCACCTCCGGCCGATCCCGCGCCGCCGCTCGCGTCTGCCTCCCCGGTGCCCCTCTCTGCCAAGGTCTTCCCTGACCCCGAGCACCTCCATTGCCGCGCCCCCTCACCGCCAGACGTCCGCCGCCTCGCCTCCACCGCCGCCTTCCTTTTTCTCTCTAAGCCGCCGAGGTCGCCGCCACAACCGTGGCGAGCCTCGCCTCCAGCGCCGCCCTCCGTCTGCAAACAGAGCACCGCACCGCCAAGATCGGGCCGGTCGCCGACCGTCCTGGACCCCGCCGTTCGCGCCGCCCGACTGACCCTTCGCCTGGCGCTGACGCCATTGGTTCCTCCTCCGCTAGCAACCTCATCGTGGAACGCCAAGCTCTCCTAGGGGACCCGAGAACGCTCCCGCTGAGAACGAACCCGATAACCGCCAAGACCGTCGACATGGATACCGAAGGAAGCCGAGCGCCAAGCACTTCCTCTCGGACGCCAAGGCCCGACCCGAAGACCGCCAAGATCGCCACCGAAACGCGAAGTTCTTCATTCCGGCACGTCAAGTACTTCCTCTCGGATCCCAAGACGCCGAGACCCGGAACACCAAGATCTCCATCGTGGAACGACACGACCCGACGACCGCGGACCCGACAAGGTCTTCACGACGGCAAGAACGACATCGACCAGGGCGGATCCGATGTGCCCCCGATGCCAACCAAGTTCTCCTCTTGTATCCGAACCTCGCCGATTCCGTCGAACCCTGAGCCCCTGTCGGACCCCGAACCCTCGGAACCAAGATCGCCGAACCCTAATGTGTGACCCCTTTTCCGAGCCCCTATTTTATAAATTGCCAACTATATAACTTGTTGCATATTAATTGAGCATGCTCGCATACATCTCATATGGTTTGGGGGCATTATGCCAATTCACCTTATAATTAAATATGGGGCCCATATGCGGGCAAATATAGTCTTATATTGGCCCCATTTAAATTGGTGTAGCGAACCGAAGCCATGTTTGGTCTTGCTAATTCAACATTTAATTTGCGGGGTAGATAAATAACTGGAATCGTTTAATTAATTGTCGGGACCCCCGGTTCCGCTTAATATGACCTAATTGCATCGCATCTTTGCCATGTCATACATCATACATGCATCATGCCCGATCTTTTGTCGTAGTATTAAATATTGCATCCGGTGTTTATTCTAGTGTTTTGCTTCTTCGCGGATAAGGCCGTTGAGTTGATGCGAGTGTCGTCCGTTCTTCGGTTGAACCTTCGGCAATGTTTTCAAAGAGCACCTCCCTTTCTACCTATCTTACTTTTATAGTATTTATTCCCTCCTGATCTATTGCTATCCGTGTTGCGTTGCTCTAGTTTTTTGCAGTGATATCCCTTGCAGCCTTATATTGCCTTGGACACCTCCTATTACCGTTGTTTGGTAGCTAGTTGGACCAGCGTCGTCGCTTGCTCAAGTGTTGCTATGTGTCGTCAAGTACCTGCTTGTTGGAGTATTGCCGCATGTTTAAGGTTGGAGATGATCATGTCTTTCATTATCGTTTACTTTAATTACTTGTTTAACAACTAAAATTGAAGTAGGTAAATGCAGAGGCACCGTGGGTGATAGATAATATTTGTTTTCCGACGCTCACTGGTGTCCCGTGGGACCCGAGTTCTTGACACTGTTAGAGATCGAGCGCTATAACCACATGTGGGGAGATATGGGCCCCCCATTGATTAGTACCTGATTTCAAAGTATTGTACTGGGGGCCACAACCTAGTTTGAGGTTTTATTTACTATCCTGTACTTATGCCATGCTTTACTGCTTTATGTACGATTGTGCGAGGAGCACACTGTACTGTTTAGGATCGGGACACGTTTTCGCGGTGTCGACAAGCCCGATTTTGGGTCCCCGTTTCTGACCGTCTACCCAAACCCTAAGTCCGTCTCGGAGACCGGCCGACTTTGTTGCGGGTAGACTTAGTGGGGTGGCCCCCCGTGCTTGCTTTGGGTCTGGAAACTTCATGACTTAGGCCCCGCCGACATACCGATGGGTGTATGTTAACTGATCTGGCAAAAAGGGTCGAAGTGCTTGTGGATACTTTGGTGCACCGCAGGTTAAATCTTTTCGAGAAGCCGTGTCCATGTTATGGACGACTTGGAGCACATGTCTCGATCATAGACAACTATAACTAAAGTTTACTGTTATAATTTGACTTGTATCCGATATGACTAGTAATTAGCTCCACTACAACGGAATGGCTAAATAAAAGTACCAACAACTGCTGGGTTTTGGGGTTATCTCATGCTAATTGTATCTGACTAGTAAGTGTTGCAACTATCACGGAATGGTTAACTAAAAGTACCCACTGCTTATTTTATCAGGATGACTATTTATACCTGACTAGTAGTTGCTGTAACGATAACTGAATAAGTAAAACTGCCAACTGCGTGAGTTCCTCGGTTGACTCTCTCGGTTGGTATCGAGGGGGAATACCAGGATGGGTTTGTTTGGTGTTAGAATCAGGTTGGATCGAATAGGTCTTTCTTAACCCTCTCTGATAGCCGCCAGTTGTATCGAGTCTCTATAGGTTGTTTAGTGCATGCTGCGCCGCTGCCGCTTCAGTCCACCACACCTATGTAGGCGAGGACCGCCGAATTCTAGCCTCGCCGTGTACTGGCCGCAGTACTGACGCTCCTCTTTTTCCTTTGCCCTTTGTCGGCACCCCTTTTTGTTTAACCAGGTTTTGAGGTCGACGTCGTTAGCAGGGTTACCCTTCCGGCTTGGCCTGGGCAGGGTTATGGACGCCATTGGTTATTCTTCAGGGCTCTTAGCCCCATTTGCATCTTGTCCGTAGCTGGACGCTCTATCGTTTTCAAGGTGATTTGGATCTTTGTATATTATATCTGTATTCTTGACTCATGGAGTCATTTGTATATATATCTGCTACGTGGGTCCCATCGAGGACTGTTGTGTAATGTTATTACTGCTTTTCCACCCGCGAAAGTGCTGGTGGGCACCTTTGAATCGTTTCTATGCGTTTGGGTTTCGCTAAAACTTGCATAGGGCCGATTCGAGGGTGTTCTGAGTGGTATCGAGCTCAGCGGTTGCGATACCCCACAAGTCCAGCCTGTAGGATAACCTAGCTAACGGCCGAAGTAGAGTGTCAAAACTATTTTTGAAAAATCGGTTGGATAGTTCTGATTAGGTCTAATTTTACTCCTTACCCCTTTGCTGCTCTCCTCTCACCTCTGCGTGTTTTGAATCCGCTCTCTTCTCTCTCTTCGAGTCCAGGATTTCTCGTGGTTGGGTTCCGTCGTACCTTCAGGGTTTCGCTTCCTCCTTTGATAACGGTGTTCTACCATCCGGTGTTCATGCTGTCTGAGGAATCCGTCTACTGTGGTACCATTCTTTGTTCCTTGTTTGTGCCTTCCGGTGTTCTCCGACGCGACGACATCATCTACGCTAGATCCGATGCAGAGTCTGCATCACTCCTTTGTTCCTGAACCTTGTTTGTCGAGATCTTCAGTCTAAATTCTAAGGGTTGGTTGCATAATCTATCTGTTCGTGTACAGAGTAATGCTTTGAGTGCGGGATGGAGTCGCGACCATACCACTACTCTTATCATTTGCTTTGTATATTGAATGGTGGATCGATGCAATTCTACTCCTTCCATGGAAGTTAGAGGTGGCCTTACCTTTAACTTCGTCCATTTTTTATCCGGAGTGTTCTCTTGACGAACGTGAACAACGACCCTTTGTTGGTGGTGTCGCCATTTTTCAAGCTGATTAAAGAACCATTGTTAGTGGTGTCGCGAGGATCTACACGGAGCGAGAAGACGCAGATCGCCGACCTTCCTTCCGGTACCATGAGGCGGATCTCGAGGGCGAGATCCATTGTTAGTGGTGTCGAATTGTGGCATCCCGCAAAACCACTACTAGAAAATCGCGTTAAATTTGTGCATTGCATCGTCATCATCATGCATTGTTTGTCTGAAACTATTTCGAAACGCCTAGTTTTGTTTTCTAAATAGCCCCCGTCTTATTTCAAATTAAAACATTGGTCTGTTCAGATCTTTTATTTGTCTAAAAACTATTTACAAAATTTATTTTAAAGAAAACCCTATTCTACAATTTCTAGTCCTAAATTTACCCAATCCTAGTCTACCCACCAACCCCAGCTTGCCACCTCACCGTCCCTCCACCTCACCCTCAGCCCAGCCACCTCACCAATCCACAGCCCCCACCTACACCCCTCCCTCTCTCTCCCACCTCGCCCCCACCCCCCCCCCCCCCCCTCCCCCCCCGACCCCAAAGACACACCCACACAACACCACACACCCACGCCACCTCCACCGGCCCCCATCCCAGCTCCCTCTCTCTCCCCAGTCGACCACCTCACCACCACACGCCGACCCACCTCACCCCTCTCCCTGAACCTGGCCCCACCCTGGTCCCACCTGCCGCCGCCCCCACCCAGTCTCCTTCCTCCGCCCCGCCTCCTCTCTGCTCTCCACTGACCCCGGCTCCCGGCCGCCCACCTCTTCCTCCACCGCCCGAGCCTCCCATCTACCGCCTCACTGCCCCGCCGGCGCCACAGACCTCTCCGGCCTCCTCCTCTCCCCGAGGTCCCTCCTCATGGGCCCCTGACCTTGCGCCTCCGAGCCTCCCGCCGGCCTCCACCCCTGCATCTCCAGCCCGGCCGCCTCCGCCTCCTCCACTCCACCCAGCCCACACGCGCCGCCCTCTCTCAGCCACTCCTGTGATACCCCCCCAGCCTCGCGATCTTCCTCCCCTCTGGCAGCCGCCGCCCACCTCCGGCCGGTCCCTCGCCAGCGTCGCCTCCCGCTGTGCCCCCGCTTCCTCTCTGCAGCGTCTTCCGGACCTCGAGCACCTCCCATGGCGCCCCCTCACGCCACCAGCTCGCCGGAGCAACCCCGCGCGTCCACCGCCAGACGTCCGGCCGCCTCCCTGGTCCTCCTGGTCCTCCACCGCCTTCCCTTTTCCTCTCTCGAGCGCCGAGGTCGCCCGCCACCGGGCGAGCTCGCCTCAGCCGCCCTCCGTCTGCAAACAGAGCACCGCACCGCCAAGATCGGGCCGGTCGCCGACCGTCCTGGACCCCGCCGTTCGCGCCGCCCGACTGACCCTTCTTCGCCCTGGCGCCGACGCCCCGCTGTGGTTCCCCTCCGGCCGCTAGCAACCTCATCGTGGAACGCCAAGCTCTCCTAGGGGACCCGAGAACGCTCCGGCTGAGACCGAACCCGATAACCGCCAAGACCGTCGACATGGATACCGAAGGACGCCGAGCGCCAAGCACTTCCTCTCGGACGCCAAGGCCCGACCCGAAGACCGCCAAGATCGCCACCGAAACGCGAAGTTCTTCATTCCGGCACGTCAAGTACTTCCTCTCGGATCCCAAGACGCCGAGACTCGGAACACCAAGATCTCCGCCGTGGAACGACACGACCCGACGACCGCGGACCCGACAAGGTCTTCACGACGGCAAGAACGACATCGACCAGGGCGGATCCGATGTGCCCCCGACGCCAACCAAGTTCTCCTCTTGTATCCGAACCTCGCCGATTCCGTCAAACCCTGAGCCCCTGTCGGACCCCGAACCCTCGGAACCAAGATCGCCGAACCCTAATGTGTGACCCCTTTTCTGAGCCCCTATTTTATAAATTGCCAACTATATAACTTGTTGCATATTAATTGAGCATGCTCGCATACATCTCATGTGGTTTGGGGGCATTATGCCGATTCACCTTATAATTAAATATGGGGCCCATATGCGGGCAAATCTAGTCTTATATTGGCCCCATTTAAATTGGTGTAGCGAACCGAAGCCATGTTTGGTCTTGCTAATTCAACATTTAATTTGCGGGGTAGATAAATAACTTGAACCGTTTAATTAATTGTCGGGACCCCCGGTTCCGCTTAATATGACCTAATTGCATCGCATCTTTGCCATGTCATACATCATACATGCATCATGCCCGATCTTTTGTCGTAGTATTAAATATTGCATCCGGTGTTTATTCTAGTGTTTTGCTTCTTCGCGGATAAGGCCGTTGAGTTGATGCGAGTGTCGTCCGTTCTTCGGTTGAACCTTCGGCAATGTTTTCAGGCGAGCACCTCCCCCTTTCTACCTATCTTACTTTTATAGTATTTATTCCCTCTTGTTGATCTATTGCTATCTGTGTTGCGTTGCTCTAGTTTTCGTACCCGTGATATCCCTTGCAGCCTTATATTGCCTTGGACACCTCCTATTACCTGTTGTTTGGTAGCTAGTTGGACCGCGTGTCGTAGTCGCTTGCTCAAGTGCCGTTGCGTGTCGTCAAGTACCACAGTTGTTGGAGTATTGCCGCATGTTTAAGGTTGGAGATGATCATGTCTTTCATTATCGTTTACTTTAATTACTGTTTAACAACTAAAATTGAAGTAGGTAAATGCAGAGGCACCGGTGGGTGATAGATAATATTTGTTTTCCGACCGCTCACTGGTGTCCCGTAGGACCCCGAGTTCTTGACACCTGTTCCGAGATCGAGCGCGCTAACCACAGGTGGGGAGATATGGGCCCCCCATTGATTAGTACCTGATTTCAAAGTATTGTACTGGGGGCCACAAACTAGTTTGAGGTTTTATTTACTATCCTGTACTTATGCCATGCTTTACTGCTTTATTTACGATTGTGCGAGGAGCACACTGTACTGTTTAGGATCGGGACACGTTTTCGCGGTGTCGACAAGCCCAGTTTTGGGTCCCCAGTCGTTCACAGCCGTCTACCCAAACCCTAAGTCCGTCTCGGAGACCGGCCGACTTCGTTGCGGGTAGACTTAGTGGGGTGGCCCCCCGTGCTTGCTTTGGGTCTGGAAACGTCATGACTTAGGCCCCGCCGACATACCGATGGGTGTATGTTAACTGATCTGGCAAAAAGGGTCGAAGTGCTTGTGGATACTTTGGTGCACCCCTGCAGGGTTAAATCTTTTCGAGAAGCCGTGTCCGCGGTTATGGACGACTTGGAGCACAGGTCTCGATCATAGACAACTATAACTAAAGTTTACTGTTATAATTTGACTTGTATCCGATATGACTAGTAATTAGCTCCACTACAACGGAATGGCTAAATAAAAGTACCAACAACTGCTGGGTTTTGGGGTTATCTCATGCTAATTGTATCTGACTAGTAAGTGTTGCAACTATCACGGAATGGTTAACTAAAAGTACCCACTGCTTATTTTATCAGGATGACTATTTATACCTGACTAGTAATTGCTGTAACGATAACTGAATAAGTAAAACTGCCAACTGCGTGAGTTCCTCGGTTGACTCTCTCGGTTGGTATCGAGGGGGAATACCAGGATGGGTTTGTTTGGTGTTAGAATCAGGTTGGATCGAATAGGTCTTTCTTAACCCTCTCTGATAGCCGCCAGTTGTATCGAGTCTCTATAGGTTGTTTAGTGCATCTTTGCTTTGCCGCTTCACCACACCTATGTAGGCGAGGACCGCGAATTCTAGCCTCGCCGTGTCTTGGCCTCAAGATCGACGCTCCTCTTTTTCCTTTGCCCTTTCGGCACCCCTTTTGTTTAAGGGTTTTGAGGTCGGCGTCGTTAGCGGTTACCCTTCCGCTTTGGCAGGGTTATGGACGCCATTGGTTATTCTTCAGGGCTCTTAGCCCCATTTGCATCTTGTCCGTAGTTGGACGCTCTATCGTTTTCAAGGTGATTTGGATCTTTGTATATTATATCTGTATTCTTGACTCATGGAGTCGCTGTTGTATATATATCTGTTCTGTGGGTCCCATCGAGGACTGTTGTGTAATGTTATTACTTCGTTTTCCACTCGCACGAAAATTCCTGGTGGGCACCTTTAAATTGTTTCTATGCGGGTTTGGCGTGTTTCGCTAAAACTTGCATAGGGACGATTCTGAGGGTGTTACAAGTTATACCCATTGTTTCTAAGCTTTTCCTTCTTAGCAAAAACGTTGAAGTTGAAGTTGGACTTAGCCATTTGATCTACAATATTTGCAAGTACAAATTAGACTATGTTCATGATAACTAGTTCAACTTAGTCAAATTACTAGATTAACTCCCACTAAATTCAACATCCCTCAAGTTGTTTAGTGAACACGATCCAAATTCACCACACCTGATCCGATCTTCACGAGAAGAGATGTGGCTTCAATGGTGAACAATGAAGTGTCGATCATATCATTCATATGACTCATGCTTAACCTTTCGGTTCATGTGTTCCGAGGCCATGTCTGTACATGCTAGGCTCGTCAAGTCAAACCCAAGTATTTCCGCGTGTGCAAAACTGGCTTGCACCCGTTGTATGTGAACGTAGAGTCTATAACACCCGATCATCACGTGATGCTTGGACACGACGAACTTTCGCAGCGGTGCATACATGGGGAGAACATAGTTTTATCTTGATCTTTAAGTGAGAAATCATCTTATAATGCCACCGCCGCGATCTAAGCATAATAAGATACATAAAAGGATAAACATCACATGCATATAACTTTATGTGACATGGTATAGCCAATCTTCGCGCAATGATCTCCATCTTGTGCGTGCCGGCATGATCTCCATCACTCCACCATGATTGCCTCCAGCACGAATAGGAACTACAACTATTGCTAACTACTTAGCGATAAAGTGAAACTATTACATGGCGTATAAGAAGTTGTCACACAGGTCATACACAATTATAAAGACAACCATATGGCTCCTGCCGGTTGTGTACTCATCGACATGCAAGTCGTGAAACATTACAAAACATGATCATTGCATAAAACATACACATCACATCTTGGGCCATACCATATCACAGAAAACACTCCCTGCAAAAACAAGTTAGACGCCTCTACTTTGTTGTTGCATGTTTTACGTGGCTTATGGGAGTAGCAAGCTAAGAACGATTCTTATCTACGGAAAGCCACAACGGTGATATTATGGTTGCCAAACTCCGGTGTAAATCCCATGACAACTATAGTGACAGAAATTGGCATCCACCAGCCGCATGTGTGGAACAAGCCACATGTCAAGTGCGGAGCCGGTCTCGCGAACGACGTCGCGTAAGGTTTGCCTGAACCGCTTCAATCTCACTATCCCGCGTCATAAGAAGAACACAAACAAGAGGCTTGAAACAGAAAACATCAGCGCCCGCAACAACCATGTTGCGTTCTACTCGTGAAACACATCTACACATAGATCTAGCTCTGATACCACAGAAGGGTTTCGCAGCATAGTAAATCAAAAAAATTCTACGGATGCGAACGAGAAAGCCAAGATCTAATCTAGGAGATGCAAACAACGAGAGGGAATAGATGAGATCTTCATACCCTTGAAGATTCGCACAACGGAACATTCGTCGGAACGTGGGTGATGTAGTCGTACTCGCTTCTCCTCCTCGCGATCCGATCCGATCTAACACCGCAAGTGGCGATGCCTCAGAGATGCACCGCGGCACCTTGACGTCTCCTCCTTCCTCGGTCCAGCGAGTATGGTGGAGAGCGGATTGGATCTACAACGACGGCGGTGCAAGTGGTGGAGAGTTTCTGCGCAGGCTACGTGCGATCGGGAGGAGAGAGAGGAGGGCAGCAGCGGCTAGGGTTGTGGAGGAGGTGTGGGGAGGTGCGCCATACCTCTATATAGAGGGTGGCGCCAGCCCTAGGCGTGACCAGGAGGGAGGAGTGGGGGGCAAGTTTCCCCCCTTCTAGAAGCTTTCCTAGGGTTTGCCCTAGGTCTGGCCGGCTGGGCCCTATGGGGCCTTGTGCCCCTGGACCAATGCGGCCAGGGAACTCCCTCATAGGACCATGCCCCCTACCGGCAGGTGGGGCCATGTTGGTCCCCCTCCGGAAGGTTCTAGAAGCTTCCGGTACAATACCGATTAACCCGAAACAATTCCGAACTCCAAAAACTGCATTGCCTTATATGAATCTTATTCTCCGGACCGTTCCGGAACCTCTCGTGATGTTCCGGATCCCATCCGAGACTCCGAACAAAAACTCATAAACCAATTATCCAATCTATCCTAGCGTCGAGACACGTTAAGTGTGTGACCCTTCGGATTCGAGAATATGCAGACATGATCTTCTATCAATAATCAGCGGTGGGTATGGAAACCCATATTGACTCCACACATTCATCGATGATCATATCGGATGAACCACGATGCCGATTCAATCAATCCCATATATATATTCCCTTCGTCTCGCGATATTTTACTTGCGAGATTTGATCGTCGATGCAGTCATACCTAGTTCAATCTCGTTCACAGCAAGTACTTTACTCGTTCCGTAATCCGATATCACCTTGTGATTAACTCCTTAACCACATGCTTGCAAGCGGTGTTGATATCGATTATCGAGTGGGCCCGAAGTATATCTCTCCGACTTGGGAGGGACAAATCCCATCTCGATACATACAACCCAACAGGTACTTTCCGATCACATGAGAGACACCTTTATGATCACCCTCTCATAGGATGACGTTTGATGACCTCAAAGCTTTCTTCCGATACCAGGGAGTTGTATTATCTCATGGTCTAAGGAATACAATATTTGACATAGGAAAAGCTTCGCAAAGATGAACACGATGACACGATCTAATTGCTCCGCTTAGTTTGGGTCTGTCCATCATATCATTCTCCCAATGATATGATCTCATTATTAATCGACAACTCATGTCTATGGTTAGGAAACCTTAACCATCATTAATCAATGAGCTAGTCCATAGAGGCATACTAGGGACACGGTGTTGTTCATAAACCACACAAGTATTAAAGTTTCCGCTTAATACAATTCTAGCATGGAATATAAACTTTACCATGAACAAGAATTATAATAATAACATCTTTATTATTGCCTCTAGGGCATAATTCCAACAGCTGCCGCCGCCTAGGGCAAACCCTAGCCGCCGACTTGGGGCAATCCCCTTGCCCTAGCCGCCGGCCTAGCCCTCTCTCCTTGGTGTGTCTAAACCCTAGATCGCCAAGGCCTCTCTCATAGTCCACCATACTCGCTCCGGCTTAAGGCGAAGCCCTGCGAGATCTCCCCTCTACTTCCGGTACCACACCGTCGTGCTGCCGGAATCGCGAGGAGAGTGCTACAACCTCCATTTTCTTTGGAACAAGGAGAGGAAGGTCTTCATCGAGTACCGAACGTGTGACCGATCGATCGGAAGCTGCCGAACAATGGAAGGATCGTCTACACGATCTTGAGATCGGCAAGAGTACGAATACATCACCCACGATAATCTGCTCTCGTTAAACACTTTGGAATCTTCGAGGGTGAGTTATTCTATCGACTCGTTGCTACAATCTAGTAGATAGATCTTGGCTTGTTTGTTTGTATGCGGTAGAAATTTTTTGTTTTCCATGCTACGAACCCCTACATCTTGTTCATGGAACAAGTGGATTGTTTACCTTACACACTTTGTTTAAAGCAGTTGTCTGTTGCTTGCAACTTAATACTGGAGGGGGTTCGGATGGTAACCTGAAGGTGGACTTCTAGTCATAGATGAAGTTGTATGGCGGTCTATGTATATTGTTGTATTGCCCAATCGAATCTCATAGGATCTTTTTGTCTGGTATTGCATTGTTATGCCTTGCTCAGTTCCTGTCAATTGCCCTGCTGTAATTTGTTTACCCTTCATGCCATGTTGTTTATCTAAGAAGAGCATCTCTAGTGAACTATGGACCCCGGTCCAATCTTTAACATTGATACATCTTCCACTGTTACTTGTTTACTTGCTGCAAACTATTACCTTCCACACCATACGTTTAATCCTTTGTTATAGCAAACCGGTGAGCTTGACAACCTCACTGATTCGTTGGGGCAAAGTCTTGAGTTGTGTTGTGCAGGTCTCTGCGTTGCTTGCAACACCTGTGTGACGTTTCCTTCCTCCTACTGGTTCGATAACCTCGGTTTTTTACTGAGGGAAAACTTGCTGCTGTGCTGCTTCACACCCTGCTCTTGGGGTTCCCAACAGGCTTCACGTTAGCCATCACATACACTGGAGAATAAGATGAGGCCTTTGTGGCATCGGTGTGTGGTGTGCCTTTGCATCTTGGGGTGGGGCCTTATGTGATATTGGATGTGCATCGAGCCACCACACCTCAAGGTGAGCCATTTATGGTTTTAGGGGAGCATTAATCCACCGCACCTCTCCAACAGAGATTAGCTTCCTTTAAAGTGAACCTGGGATAAAATCGACGTCTCTGCGTCATGGGTTCATTATGCGTCATGGGTCCTTTAAAGTGAATTTTTTTTCCTACGAGATTGCAGAATAAAACCCCAAGATTAGATCTATGAGATGCTAGTAGCAAGGTGGATCAGATATACTTACCCTCGAACAAAACACGACCATTTACGATCTGATGACCGGGGTTGATGTAGTTGTTCACGCATCAGATAAATCCGATGAAGCACCGCATGAGCAGCACCTCTGTGGTATCCACACATTCATCTTTGCAGCGTCTCCTCCTCCTTGATCCAACAAGCGAGGAATAAGAGGTTGGTGAGATCCGGACAGCATGACGACGTTGCGGTGGATATGGTGGAAGCAAACAGCAAAGCTTCGCTAATATTTACTATGGAGGAGAAACAACGGAGGGAGGAAGGGGCGACGACAAGCAAGGGGTGTGGCGCTTCATTCCCCTCCCCTCTTTTATATATGGAGGAGGAACAACAGAGGAAGGAAGTGGATGACGACAAGCAAGGGGTGTGGCGCCTCATTCCCCTCCCCTCTTTTATATATAGAGAAGGCCAGTCATGGGGCGCCAGACCCTTCCCAAGAATGGGGGTGGCCGCGCGTTGGTAACCACACTCGGATGGCGATGCCATGCTCCGGGGCGTGGCAGCTCACCTTGTGGCGCCTTAGAGAACGGTGTGGCACTTACATAGCTAGGGCCCGCATGCCTTACGTAGCTAGGGCCCGCGCTACCATGCTGGCAGGGCGTGTCGTGCCGCCGTCGTGCGCGGATGGCGCGAAACCATGGAGTGCGGCGCCTCAGGAGTAGGCGCAGCAGGAAAGGGTTATTTGCACGAATTTGTTTCGCCAGACCTTATTTTATTAATTTATTTCAGGTTTAGGTTATATTTTTCCATTTTGCCTGTTTTTCTTCATTAAACCATGAAATCTATTCATAGCTGAATGCATCAATATAACCTGTGCACCGGCTGGAATGTGTGAGTGTAGCTTCCACTCTACCACGCACAACCATTCTCCAAATAAGAGGAACAATTCGTGATGGCATGACTAGTCATCTCAAAATACACTTTCCATTATGCCAAACCATTATAACACCAACCAAATCCATCTTTCTCGTTTTGGCAATAGCTAATCATTTAACTAGAGAAAAAAGATCCATATGTGTAGTTGGATAGGTGGAGTATGCAAACATGAACTTTTGTCTAAAAAAACTGAAGAAATTTTGAAGGCCCAACGCTTCGTAGGAACATAAAAGCACTCTAGGTTTCTGCACTAAAAATGCGAAAAACAAAACATTGCAATGTTAATACATGATTGACTTGCATTACATGGCGTGGAAAAAAAGCAAGGAGCTAAGAAATGAGGAAAAAAATCAAATATTGCATAGCCCTATTATTATGTCGCCATGGCGCCAACTCTAAACTCCTGTTTACAGGCACAACTTCTGCTCCGATGGCCATTGCAGTAAAATAACACAACTGCAAACAGGTGCACACGTAGACATGCTACACATGATTTATACAAACCAATTTCATTTCTGCATAATCTCATTGAATGTGTGAGCATAGCTTTCTAGTCCCTCCTAAACATAAATGCCCACTTGAATTTCAAACCTAACTCTCAACATGAATTCTAGTAACCAAATATATAAGGAGGAAGTTCGAACGAGAGTGGCCATCAGCCTAAATAAAATTACAAAAGGCCAAATCTTCTGGTAGGATGTATCCCAAGTGTTTCGCGCCGGTGATTCATGGCGAAGATGATCGAGGGGGAGTGGACTTGTGGCAAAAAAACTCGCATTTCTATCATTCCAAATCGTCCAAGACATCAACATGACAATGCAAGCAATGACCATCCAAGGGGAGTTGGGAATGGAAGTAATCCGAAGCCACCAAGTCTTGACGTTAGGTTCCCTGCCCAAGACGTGATGTCAATAAAAAGTAACTAATCTACCAAGCAAGCAACTTCCGAAAATACCCGACCATGACATAAATCAAGTCATACAGAATTAAATAACCTACAAGGGTAGATTAGTTAGTTTTATTGAAAACAGTTTTACTTCAACATTACCAAATCGCTCAACTTAATTGCCGCACCCACTAGAATGTGGGAGCTTAGCTTTCATTCTACCACCCTCAGCTAACCTCCAAAAATATGAGAGACAATACGACGTACCATGATTAATCCTCTCAAAATGCTCATTCTAATTTAGAGTGTTGATACATTCCGTGCATCACTGGACGCAAAAGAAAGCGACAAGCTACATAAATAAAAGAGAGAGAAAAGATTACATGGGCCTGTTATTAATTATACCGCCGCCAACTCAAGCCTCTTGTTTCTAAAGATTCAAATCCTGCTTTAGGGAATCTCTAACCGATGTACAAAAAACGGTTAGAGGAGTAAAAGATGCCATTTTACTCCTCTAATCAGACCTAACCGAACTCCAAAAGGCTTTAGTGGACAAAAAAATTTAGTCATCGGTGTCGCGGAGGAGTGAATATAGGAGTCGGCGGCCACTTCCGAGAAAAGATTCCATCTCCTCCGCGTGTTCACACTGCCTCCACCTCGACCTCTCCTCCACCGCCGGCAACCACCGACACCCCCAGCCGCCACCACAGCCACTCCCACACCCCCAGATGGCCGGATCTTCTCGCTGGCCATCTTCGTCGCCCATACCCAGCGCTCGGAGCCACCGCAGCCCCCCACAGCAGCCCCGCGTCGCTCCTACTCCCCGCCACCATTCCCCTCTCCGTTTGGCACCACCGAAGCGTCACCGGCACCCTCGACCTGCCGGTGCCGGTCTACCGCGTGCGGCAGCGGTCGTGGGTCGCCGAGATCAGCGACCGGAACACAAAGAGGAAGGTGTGGATCGGGAGCTTCCAATCCGCGGAGCAGGCGGCGCTGGCGTACGATGTGAAGAACGTTGAGCTCCACGACTCTGACTGCGGAGATCTCAACTTCCCCCTTCGGGTAGAATACCGGTGCCGGTCGGCAGGTCTTCGTTTTTTCTCCGACCGCAAGCGACGGTTGGACCAGGAGGCCCACGAGCGTCGCGACGCGGCGAAGGCGGCAACGCTCGCCGGCCTCAACCTAGAGCTTGTCGAGGAGGAGCGGCAGCGGCTGGAGGCATTCGTCGAGGCGAAGCGAAAGGCCAACATGGAGGACGCCGACAGCTCTGCGGGACCGTCAATGGCGGCGACGGTGATCAACGTCGACAACAACTCCTTCGATTGGGAGGATTAGGTTAGGGTTTGGTCAAATCCGGTCGAATTTGGTGAAATTCGACCAACTTTTGGATGTAATAGGTACAAATTAATGTAAATGAAATAGTAGGTTTTAAATGGTTTGAATTGACCTAAATTTGGCCAATTTGATCGATGCGGTGATCACGGGATTTACTCCTCTAAATTTAGGTGATCGGTTAGAAACTGTTTCGGTTAGAGGAGTACTCCTCTAAAGTTTTCTCCGGGGGTTTACTCCTCTATACTTCGGTTAGAGATGCCCTTAATAGCCATTGCACTAAAGTATCACAACCGAAACCAGATGATACACACATAAACATGCTAGTAGAAGTGATTGATTAGTTTCCCATTATAAAAACAATGTCAATCCTCTCTATCCAAACTGATCGATGTATCTGGCCCACCTACTAGAATGTGTGAGTGTAACTTTCTATCTTACCAAGCAATCAACTTCCTAAAATACCAGGCCATGGTATAAGTCAAGTGATATACAGAATTAAATGGCCTGAAAGGGGTAGATAAGTTACCTTTTTGTTGGAAACAGTTTCATTTCAACACAGCCAAATCGGTTAACTTCATTGTCACACCCGCTAGAATGTGCAACCAACCCCGAAAACTGTGAGAGGCAATAAGAGATATTATGATTAATCCTCTCAATCATTCCCATCATATGAGACACTGACTGAAATGTGTACGTGAGTGTACCTTCCACTCTACCACCTGCAACCAATCTCCAAAAATATGAGATACAATACGTGATGGCAAGACTAATCATCTCAAATTACTCCTTCCATTATCGGAAGAGTGTCGTACTCTCATACATTCTTTTGTGTCTAGAGGTAGCGTTGCTATAAAAGTCAATGATAACATTGGCAAATACTTTTAGACTAAGAAAGGATTGAGACAGGGTGATCCATTATCGCCGATACTATTTAATGTAGTGGCGAACATGTTGGCAATCCTGATCAAGAGAGCAAAGGCTGATGGCCAGATTGAAGGATTAGTTCCTCATCGTGTTGAAGGAGGACTTTCTATTCTTCAATATACCGACGATATAATCTTATTTATGGAATATGATTTGGAGAAAGCAAAAAATCTGAAATTAATTCTATCGGCATTCGAGCAACTTTCTGGATTGAAAATAAATTTCATAAAAGTGATTTGTATTGTTTTGGCGAGGCTTACCTATATGCTGATTTATTTGGCTGTGGACAAGGGCAATTTCCAACCAACTATCTGGGAATTCCGATTCACTATCGGCGTCTCACCAATGCTGAATTGAAACTCGTAGAAGAAAGATTACCAAAATGTCTCAATAGTTGGAAAGGCAAATTGCTATCTCTTGAGGGAAGACTTGTACTCATAAACTCAGTACTTACTAATATGGTACTGTATATGATCTCGTTTTTCTAGTTACCGAAAGGTGTTTTGAATAGATTGGATTATTTTCGATCAAGATTCTTTTGCAAGGAGATAGTGAAAAAAAGAAATATCGACTCGGCCAAATGGAAGTGGTTTTCCGACCTAAAGATGCTAGAAGTGATTGATTAGTTTGCTATTATAAAACCAATGTCATTTCTGTCTATCTAAACTGACCAATGTATCTGCCCACCTACTAGAATGTGTGAGCATAGCTTTCTATCTTACCAAGCGAGCAACTTCCTAAAATACCATACCATGGTATAAGTCAAGTGATATACAGAATTAAATGGCCCGAAAGGGGTAGATAAGTTACCTTTTTGTTGAAAACAGTTCCATTTCAACACAGCCAAATCGATCAACTTCATTGTCACACCCGCTAGAACGTGCGAGCTTAGATTTCATTCTACCACCCGCAACCAACCTCCATCTGTGAGAGACAATAAGAGGTATTATGATTAATCCTCTCGAAATACTCATTCCCATCATATGAGACACTGACTGAAATGTGTAAGTGAGTGTACCTTACACTCTACCACCTGCAACCAATCTCCAAAAATATGAGACACTACGTGGTGGCAAGACTAATCATCTCAAATTACTCCTTCCATTATGCCCAACCATTATGGAATGAACCAATATGGAAGAAATCTTGAAGGTATAACACTTTATTGAACATAAAACCTTTCTCAGTCTCTGCATTTGAAAGTACAACAAAACCATTTTATTTCAATGTTGATACATGAGTATCACAAGTTGCACGCAGATGATGCACACGTAGAGATATGCTACACATGATCAATTGTTTTCCTTTTATAAAAACCAATTTCATTTCTGCATAATCCAATTGATCAACGTATTCTACTCCCTCCGTCCAAAAATATAATACACCCTTGAATTTCGAATTTAACTTTGAACATGAAATTATGCCATTAAAGAATCATTTCGAATTATAATCAAATGGTTCTTTTGTGGAATATAGCTCATATTTTGTTCAAATTATTTTCAAAGGTAGACTCAAATTCAGATGGCTCTTATATATTTGGACTATGAAGTATATCTACCAAGCAAAGAACCTTCCTGAAATACCAGACCATGATATAAGTCAAGTGATATGGAATTAAATAGCCTACAAGGGGTAGATTAGTTACTTTTATTTGAAAACTGCCTCATTTCAACATGGGCAAGTTCGGTAAACTTAGTTGCTGAACCCGCCAGAATGTGTAAGCTTAGCTTTCATTCTACCACTCGCAAACAACCTCCAAAACTCTGAGAGACCATAAGAGGTAATATGATTAACCCTCTCAAAACACTCCTATCATGCCTAAGCCCAGCCATTATATATAACCCAACCAAATACATCCTCACCATCTTGGCAACAACTCATTTTCACCAGAAAAGATCATGAAGAACACCACCTTCGGCCTACTCCTTATCTGCATAGCCACGTTGCACCCAGATGCATCACAAGAGGCTAAACTCAGAGAGTTCATTCCTGTCATCTATAGATATCCCGTGATGGCAAGACTTGTGCACTTACTGAAATGTGTTATTGTACCTTCCACTCTACCACCTGCAACCAATCTCCCAAAATATGAGACACAATACATGATGGCAAGACTAATCATCTCAAAATACTCCTTCCATTATGCTCAACCATTATGACACCAACCAAATCCATCTTTGCCATTTTACCAATAGCTAATCATTTAACTAGAGAAAAATCCATATGTGTAGTTGGGTAGGCAGAGTATGCAAATATAAATTTTGGTCTAACAATATGGAAAAAATCTTGAAGGTATAACGCTTTGTTGAACATAAAACCTTTCTCGGTCTCTGCATTCGAAAATACAACTAAACCAAATTATTCCAATGTTGATACATGAGTTGCATCACTGGGTGCGGAAAAAAACGATGAGCTAAAAAATGAGAAAAAAAAATTACATAGCCCTATTTGTATTCCACCATGGTGCCAACTCTAACCTCGCGTTTCCAAAGGCCCAACTCCTGCTCCTATGGCCACTGCAGTAAAGTATCACAGTTGCAATCAGATGATGCACACGTAGACAAATGCTACACATGATTAATTAGTTTCCTTTTATAAAAAACAATTTCATTTCTGCATAATACAATTGATCAGCCTAACTGTCACACATACTATAGAATGTGTGAGCATAGCTTTTGTACTTCCTCCTTCCAAATATATAATACACGGTTGAATTTGCAATATAACTTCGAACATGAATTATAGTAACAAAATAAATTACTTGCCACAAAAATTACACCATTGAAGACTTATTTCGAGTTAGAATCAAATGGTATATTTTTGTGGGATATAGCTCACATTTTGTTTACCAAATTATGCTCAAAGGTAGACTGAAATTCGGATAGCTCTTATATATTTGGATTACAACGTAATCTACCAAGCAAAGCAACTTCCTAAAATACCAGATCATGATATAAATCAAGTGATACATAATTAAATAGCCTACTGGGGGTAGATTAGTTACTTTTATTTGAAAACTGCCTCATTTCAACATAGCCAAATTCGGTCAACTTAATTGCCACACCCACCAGAATGTGTGAGCTTCGCTTTTATTCTACCACACGCAACCAGCCTCCAAAAACATGAGAGACAATATGAGGTATAGGATGATTAATCCTCTCAAAGCACTCATTCCAGCACGCCTAAGCCCAGCCATTATATATAGCCCCAACCAAACCCATCTTAGTCATCTTGGCAGCAGCAATTCATTTCATCAGAAGATGAGGAACACCACCTTCGGTCTACTCCTCCTCATCTGCGTGGCCGCGTTGCACGCAGATGCATCGCAAGAGGCCCAACTCAGAGAGTTCATCCAGTACAAAAGGAGCAGTAGCATTTCCTACAGCATAGATGAGTCGAGGGTACGAGTTACTGCTACTTCCAGGATCCTCAGGGCAGAGTACTCTGTCTCCGACCAGGCCAAGCTGAAGGCCGCTGATAAGATCCCTGCGCTGCCAGGGCAGCCTCTGGTCGACTTCAGCCAGTACGGCGGGTACGTGACCGTCAACAAGAAGAACGGCCGGGCGCTCTTCTACTACTTCGTTGAGGCAGCGACCGACCCGGCGGCGAAGCCACTCCTCCTGTGGCTGAATGGAGGTTTCTCACTTTGAATATACTTCCTGTTGATTAACCTCTTGCATTTTCTACTATCTATATGCTTACTTGAGGATGCATTTATAGGTCCTGGATGCTCGTCAATTGGCTATGGGGCGATGATGGAGCTGGGTCCATTCCGTGTGAACGGCGACAACAAAACTCTCAGAAGAAACATGCAGGCTTGGAACAACGGTGGGGCACATGCTCACAGCAACTAAACCACCATCAATCCAATATGTACACATATTTCTTGTAAGTCACATGTGAGATTTTGCAGTGGCTAATGTGATATTCCTGGAATCGCCTGCCGGCGTCGGGTTCTCCTACTCCAACACGACCTCCGACTACGACAGCTGCGGAGACCGGAGGACGGCGGACGACGCATTTGTCTTCCTCGTCAACTGGCTCGAGAGGTTCCCGGAGTATAAAGGCCGAGCCTTCTACATCTCCGGGGAGAGCTACGGCGGTCACTATGTGCCGCAGCTCGCCGCCACCATCTTGAAGCACAACATGAACAATGTTACAAGAACTTCTGTAAACCTACAGGGTATCCTGGTATGCCCGATTAGTTACCCAGTTATATACATTTTATAGTCATGGCATACTTTCAGTGGTTTCTTTTACAACCCTCCTCTTTGTTAATTAGGTTGGCAATCCGTTACTTGATGATGACATGAACGCAAAGGGGAGGGTTGACTACCTATGGAGCCATGGGGTGATATCAGATGAATCGAGGGCCAACACCGCCAAGAACTGCAAATTCGACGGGTCAGATGGCGACGCATGCAATGATGCTGCGCTCCATGATTATGCTGACACTGATCCCTACGACATATATAGACCAGTTTGCATTGAATCACTCGATGGAACATTCTACCCCAGCAGCTATGTAAGAGAGCAGCACTGAGTTATAAGCAGGCGCAGTTACCCTGAATATTTGCTTTCTAAATAAGATTTTTCTGCTCCAAATTTTTCAGATGCCAGGATATGATCCTTGCAGCAACCATCACGTACAAGCCTACCTCAATGATCCGAAGGTGCAAAAGGCTTTGCATGCAAGAGAAACAGCGTGGTCACACTGCACGTAAGACTGCTTAACTGAGATCAAACAAACTATCTTTACGAGCAAATTAGCTATCTGTCATTGTCCTTAACTGATGACCCACTTGTGTAGGAACTTGCGCTTGAAAATTTTACAGGGGCCAATGGTGCATCAGGATTTAAACGCTAAAGTATCAAAGATCACGTAAGACTGCTTAACTGCGAGAAAACAGAACTATGTTTATGAGCAAACAAACTACCCTACCCTTATGAGCTAACCGTCAGTCAGTATCCTAAACTGATGTTCTACTTGTGCAGGCTCTTGGGATGGAAAGATGCGCCGGTTTCAATGGTGCCAACACTCAAATGGCTAATGGAGCACAAACTGCCAGTGTGGTTGTTCAGGTAACACATATCGATCCCGGATTGAACTGCAATGGTGTTTTTAACATGCCAAACAAAGTGTATAACGAATAAATGTTTTCAGCGGCGATTTCGACTCCATATGCCCGTTCACCGGCACAAGGTACACCATCCATGACCTCGGTGTCACTGTCACGGAGCCATTGCGCTCATGGATTGCAGGCAAAGAGGTAAACGCGACTACCCTCCTGATGTTCACATGTTTGTTCGTGTTATTACTGACACTGATGAACGGTTGCAGGTTGGAGGGTATGTTCAAGGATACACGGGAGGGTTAGTTTTTGCAACAGTGAGGGGAGCTGGGCATATGGTCCCTTACTCAGAGCCCGAGAGAGCGCTCATATTGGTCAGCTCCTTCCTGAAAGGAATGCTGCCACTCTAATACTCTATGAGAAGGGGGCAATGATATCTAGTATATGTGATCTGGAGTAAAAATTGTGCATGAAATGCTTGAACACCGCACAGCAGGTGCCGTGCAGCCATGTATGCTGTTACCTTTGTTATGAGCTCATAAATGCTGATTCTGATCTGTTCGAGAATTGTTTCAGAATCCTATTTGATAGGCAGAGCAATTGTGCAGATACCGGGGTATGTATGATCCGTTCATAAAAAAACTCTTGGTCCCAATGACCACTCTTAGTAAATTCTAAATCCAAACCAAACGTATATACTGATCCAGGAAAAAAGAGTTGTTCTCAAACCAATGCGAATTTCCCGGTTGATTTTGAATAAGAAATATTCACATATCTTCAGATCTTACCTGGACTCTACCATCGACTCCGCTCCTCGTGGCATCCACGCCGCCATCGGCCTGCATACTCAATGCACTAGCATGCACAAACGTGGTTACTCCATGGTTTGACGAGCATCCCTGGCCTGTCAATCCAAAGTTAGTTGGAAATTTGGGCATGTGGACTGACTGTCATCTCTCCAAGAGCAGATGGAAAGAGTGTGTCTCTGGCCTCAAACGGTCCACAAGGGTGGTGAGCGTTGTGTAGCACATTGTCAGCAAGGGGGTGCTTGAGCTGGAGGGCAAACCCGAGAAGGGCTGCTCTTGTGAATAGTCCTCGTACTGCACATCATACTTCATGATGGATGCATCGTGGCTATGGAAGCACATAGGACCTAGGACCTGCAAACAATAAACAAGTTGTAGTAACTACCTTCGTACTTACAAACAAAATTAGAAGTGAAGAAATTCTTAGTTGGTACCTCCCCATTCTCGGCCGATCGCACACGATGCTCACGCCCTGATCAAGCCTGGGATAGTAAGGAGCCATCCTACAGGATAAGCAACAACAAATGAGCATATGAAATTAATCGGCACAATAAGCACAACAAATATACACATCATAAATCCATCGATGTATACGCCGCATTTTTTCTTAACGATATCCATCTAACTAGGTTCTCATATGTACATAACAAACATTCATACATGCTCTCAATACAAAATTATACGAACTTATCAATCATTCACCTCGTTATGCCAACAATTAAATACATATACAAGCAAACTATAGTACATCCATGCCCCCATTTATCCACACATACATACCATGGATTAGAAACCATTCATCCATACATGCATAAATCATAATCCACGTATGCATCCATGCCCGTCAATTGATACGTGCGTGCATACGATTACGCATATGAATCCATTCCCATCCATTCACACATACATACGAACATGGATCTACAACTAAGTGAGGCCAACTATCAAATACATTGTAAAATTTTCATGGATTTACAACTATAGAGCATGAACTATGGTTTGCGAAATTGGCCTTGAAAGGACAAATTAACCGGTGAATTTAAAAGGTGTATGGGAGATTTACCTTTGGGGAGGAGTAGGGTCGAAATCCCCCTAAACATCCATGGATTTGATGCCGATTTTGGTGGGATTTCGATGGGGAGGAACAGCCGACGACCCTGTTCGCCGTGCATTTCTTTCGACTCGGCTGGGTGGAGAAGAGGGTGGGACCGTGGGGTGGGGGGTACAGCGTGGGCCTGCTGCAAAAGGGTTCAGGTACAACCGATAGAGGCATGCATTTGCCTATGGGCTGAAGCGGCATGGCCCATAGCGCATTGACACCGGCGGGTTTGAACAGAATTAAAGCCCAAATGCTAAATGCCGCCTAAACCGCCGCTACTCGCCAGCACCGCATACCCCTGTGCTGCGGGAGGGACTGTAGCAGGCCGGGTCCATGACGCGGTTGCCATGAGACAACATTGCATCGGAGTGAGACGACGCGTCCTCGACCTCGCCGACGACGGGGACGACGTGGCTGGCCGCGGCACCCCAGCAGAGGTGAGGACAGAACCTCGCCGGAGACAGGGACGACACGGCTGGCCACAACATCGCCGGCAGAGGCGAGGAAAGAAACTTGACAGGTAGGGGTGAGGAGCTCGTCAGACTTAGGGTTAGGGGTGGGGCTTGTCGCCGATGATCGGACTTAGGGCCAGGGTTTGGGTCAGGGGCTTTAGAAAGATGGTCGGGCGGCCACAGGGATGATGCGGCTGGCCGTGGCGTCATCGGCGGAGGCGAGGCATGTACCTCACCGGAGACGGAGACGACGCGGCTGGCTGCGGTGTCGCCGACGGAGGTGATGAAGGAAGCTTAATAGAGACGGGGTGGGGAGCTCGCCGGTGACTTAGGGTTTAGGGGGCGGGTTCAGGGGATTTAGAGGGATGCCGGCCAGCCGGGACCTCGCCGGAGACGGGGGTGGCGAGGCTGGCCACGATGTCACCGGCGTAGGTGAGGAAGCAGCGATGGAGGGCTAAGCTCGCAGTGGAGGAAGAAGCCATGGAAAAGAAGGAAGAAGATGCGGCGGTAGTGGGCCACGGCCCACGATAGGGGAGGGGAGGGATGCGTGTGTGCAGCGCATCGCTCATGCGCCACTGAGAGTAGTCAATAGCACCTCCTGAATTAAAGGCCATTTGTGTTTGGCGGTGCTCAGAAGGGTGAGATGATGCTAAAAATTTGAAAAAAAATTTACAAATAAAATATCTCGGAGATACCAATTACATTTGGTCTTTGAAATAATAAAATTTTCTAAAAACATTAAGAATGCAACACGACTGCGGTGGTCAAAACCTTGTAACTGCAACACAAACCCCCTGCCAAGACAACATCCGGAGTCCATATTCTCCAAAAGTGGCGTCTCCAAGAAGGAGTGCGCAAGCATCCTCGTCATCCGATCATAGATCTTATATTTTTATCCTGGAGATCGTCTGTGCTCTCAAAACGATGCCTCCAATAAAACCATTGCCAAACACAACCAATTAAGCTCAGGTATTGGATTTTCACCCTAAACGATAAGACTTTATACTCTTTTTGTGTTGTCGTCCCCACTTTTTGATGCCGCTGCTACAAGTTAAGAATTACCAAGCAAAGTCATTATCGCCAGTCTGTCATTACTAGACCTCAGACCTCAGCTGCCATGACATTCTTCGTCACTGTATTCACCATGGAAACCAAAACAACAACAGGTCCCATAATGATAACAAACAACGAAGCTTTGAGTCACATTCTCTTGAAGCCACACATCCATAAATAAGGGTGCACACGATCGAATCCCATCTGATTCAGCAATCTACATGTATGAAGCACCCAATTGAAGATCTCCCAGGGAGCCTTTCGGAACTCGTCATTGGCTAGATCAATGAGGTTGGACATCAAGCAGAATATCGTCTTGACACGAGGAAAACCCTAGGATCACCTCCTTTATTAGGCAGATCGGTAGGCTCCCGTGCTGTCGCCTACCGGGCTTCCAACAGCAGGCCGGAGATCTCAGAAGGCACCGCCGCCACCACCCACACCACGCAAATATGAGGGGATGGGATGCACCAAGCCCCTTGAACCATCCGCCGTTCCATCCTCATAGCCACGGCGGCCGCCAAGGTCGCTGAAGAAGTCTGGGGTCGCCGCCTCGATGTCCATGTCCTCCCGAAGAATCACGTCGTCCAGGGCTGCCGCGAGACTCCGACCGGAGATCACACCACGGAGGGAGGATGGCGCCCCTGCCGCTACTAGTTGTGCTAGGGTATGAGGGCTTGCCACCACCGTCAGCCACACGGCCTTTGACCGGCTACATCCTTCGGCAGTGGTGGGGGATCAGGGGCGGAAGAGAAGGGTCAGCGGCTAGGATTTCGCCCGAGCTGCCCCTCCTAGGGGCGATGCGAGCGCTTTGGCCTGTTTGTTAGGGAGATGTGGTCAATTCAGAAAAAAATTGAAGCCTGTTTGGCTTAATCATTCTTGCTAGAGTTAGTTCCGGCCTCCAGAGCCGGTGAAGGTGTGGTCTCCCCTAGGTAAAGTGCATTGCAGCTGTGGAGCGTGGACAAGGACCTCGACGTTTAGGGTCGGTTTCTTATACTTAATTTTGGCTTATATAAGTCAAAACAAATATTTGAATATGTGTTTTTGATTTTAGCTTTTAACATCATGCGACAATGTCTAATGAAAATCCATATGTGTTCTTGTGACTTATATAAGGAAAAAATAAGCCCAACGAAACAGCCTCTTAAATTGTGCTTCTCTATAAACAAATAATTTGTTATGCCTGGTCATTCCAAGTTCATCGGCACTATGTATTTTCTATTTGTGGCTTTTTTTTGAAGGATTCTATTTGTGGCTTTAAGCTGACGTAACTTTTTTTCTTGACTAAAAATGCTGACAGCACAACTTTTCAGTGATTATAAGAAGGATAACAGAGAAGAGGTCAAACTAAAGGAAAAAAATGTCATTGATTTAGAAAAATGCAAATACATGAGTATGTTCTCGACTAGACATCCATTTGGCACTCGCATATACTGAAATGCAAATTTGGTCGCCGTCGTGGGCGCATAGTACTCACACAAGTTGCCACTCGTGACCTTCCAAATCATCGATTTTAAACAAAAGAAGTGGACATAAAGAACTGCTTGGAAACCTACACTATAATAATCCTCCTTCGCTGTCAGCTCAACGAATTGTGGACCTCTTCACAAAGCACAACACTGAAACAAACATTTATAGTATGTCCTGGCAAGAAGTGAGCGGAAAAGATGATATAAATATTGCAAGATTACAGCTGCAGAGCCTGCAAGATTTGTCAGCATCAAAACATACACATGGCAGAATCCAAAACCCCTCGTTTCAAATTGCTCTATTCCCTTCCTCCTTACCATATATAAACCCTGCAAGCCAATGATATCTCTCATCTCACAGATCCACAACCATCTCATCAAAGATGAAGAACATTTCCTTTTTCTCCCTGTTTCTGATTTGCCTGGCTGCACTGCAGCTGCACGCCTATGCATCCCAGGAGGCTCAGCTGAGAGCCTTCATCTCGTCTAGGAAAAACAGTGTCAGCAGTAGCGACACGTTTAAAGTGCGTAACATAGCTGACAGGGTTTCCAGCAGCCTTAGCGCAGAGAGCTCTGTCTCTGACAAGGCGGCCGACAAGATCACGGCGTTGCCCGGTCAGCCGGAGGGCGTCGACTTCAACCAGTACGGCGGGTACGTGACCGTCGACGAGGAGAACGGCCGCGCGCTCTTCTACTACCTCGTCGAAGCACCTTCCGGCGCTGCAGAAAAGCCACTCGTCCTGTGGCTCAACGGAGGTTAGAATTTATAAACTGATAGTCCGACATCTTTTGTACTCCCTCTGTTCTAAAATAGATGTCTTAGGTTTTTCAAAATTTGGATGAATCTATATACTAAATAGTGTCTAGATTCATCCAAATTTTGACAAATTTGAGACATCTATTTGGAGACGGAGAGAGTAGAAGTTTCTTCAGGATTGCGGTGACACTTCCATAGATGGATTTCCTCTGAGTTAATCTCCATATTAATTGCTCACACTCCATATGTATGAAATCCACAGGGCCAGGATGCTCATCGCTCGGCTACGGGGCAATGCAGGAACTCGGTCCGTTCCGCGTCTCCCAAGACAACAAAACGCTCATTAGGAACATGAACGCCTGGAACAACGGTAACCTATGGCTTCTATTCGGATAATTGTTTCCCTTATATTTCCCTTGGCAGGTTGCATATATCACATATCATAGGACAAAACTCTAATACTTTTTTTTTTCGAAATGGGGAGTGAAAACCCCGACCTCTGCATCAATTGATGCACACAGCCATATTTATTGCAGTGGTCCGAACAAAAATTTTAAAAAATTACAAAATAAGGCTCAGAGAGGGTTAAAACTCTAATACTTTGGTTATGGAAATAATGGCAGTCGCTAACGTGATCTTCCTGGAGTCGCCCGCCGGTGTGGGATTTTCCTACTCCAACACGACCACCGACTATGATCTTAGCGGAGACGAGAGAACGGCTGATGACGCTTATGTTTTTCTGGTGAAATGGCTTGAGAGGTTCCCGGAGTACACGGACCGTGCCTTCTACATCTCCGGGGAGAGCTTCGCCGGCCACTATGTGCCCGAGCTCGCCGCCACCATCCTGCTCCACAACACTTACAACAACAGGACCATCGTAAACCTGCAGGGCATCCTGGTATGTCAAATTTGCAAGTTGTAAGGATATAATATGGTTAGAAAAAATAACCGTAATAATGATAACGAGCCGTCCCTCCTTTTGTCTTGAAGGTTGGAAATCCATACCTTGACGCGAACAGGAATATTCTGGGGACAGTCGACTTCTTCTGGACCCACGCGGTGATGTCGGACGAGGTCTACGCCAATGTCACCAAGAACTGCAACTTCGACGGCGTGGATGGTAGTGCACTCTCAGGGGCAGCATGCAACGGTGCTCTGTACGCGTTCGAGTTGGGCGACATTGATTCCTACAACATATATGCTCCTGTTTGCCTTACCGCGCCAAATGGAACGTATTATCCGAGTGGCTATGTAAGATAACAACTCATGTTTCTTTCCTTTTTGACGGACATTTCGGGCAAAATTAGTCCATGTTCTGAATTGCTAACCACTTATTTTTCACTTAATATGTTGCAGCTTGCTGGGTATGATCCATGCAGTGATTATCCTACCTACACGTACCTCAATGATCCGGCGGTGCAGAATGCTTTCCATGCTAGAGCGACAGAGTGGCAAGGCTGCACGTAAGATCCATGAAATAATTTTGACCGTGATGTACTATCTCCGTTAAGACGTTTTTGTAGGCTATACCACCAAACCGTTTTATAATTTGGAACTGAAGAATTAGCACTAATCGATTACAAATTCGTCTTGTTTTTCACCACACGTACACATTTCATTTTATTTCGCAGGAGCTTGAACTGGAAAGATGCCCCAATGTCCATGCTCGCAACCGTTAAATTTTTAATTGAGAGCAAGCTTCCGGTTTGGATTTTCAGGTAACTGATCATGACTGAATATTCTCACACACATGACCAGTGTATTGCTGTGACAAATTAAATAGCCTACGGTTTATGCAGCGGTGATTTCGATTCCGTGTGTCCGCTTCCTGCAACGAGGTATACTATCCAAGACCTTGCCCTTCCTGTCACCACTCCATGGCGCCCATGGACAGCAAAGGAGGAGGTAAATCCTAAGTTCTAAACTACTCCCTCCGTTCCAAAATATAAGACGTTTTAGGTTTGTAAAAAAAATGAATCTAGACTTTTTTTAGTGTATAGATTCATTCCAAAGTTGAATGAACTACATACTAAAATAAGTCTAGATTCGTTTTTTTCACAAGCCTAAAACGTCTTATATTTTGGAACGGAGGGAGTATGATTATATATATACTAGCTAGTATGTATTCATATACACCTATGATACTTCACCTCGAAAATTGTTGATGCATCATTGGCTGCACTTGCAGGTCGGAGGATACGTTCAGCAGTACGCCGGTGGATTTACATTTCTAAGTGTGAGAGGGGCTGGCCATTTAGTTCCATCATTCCAGCCCGAGAGAGCCTTGACAATGTTGAGCTATTTCCTCCAAGGAGTGCTCCCACCTTACATCGAAAAGCAGTGATCCATTACAAGTGCTACATCGTTGAAAAGGAGTTGCACATCGCTATGAGTTGATTGAAGTTTCCCTTCGGTTCTTTCTGTATTTGCTTAACTAGCACGATGGCCCTCGCAAATATGAGGATATCACCTTTATCGTGTTAGAGTGATAATTATTTATTTTGATCATACGCATTTCTTTCTCTAATATATATTCCGTTCATTCTAAACTACACGTTTTAGATATGGATATATTCTTGAAGGTGTAATTTTGATCTTGGTTTTTAGTACTCCCTCCGTTTTTATTACTTCGCGTTCTAGGATTTTTCAGAGTCGAACTTTGTCAACTTTAACCAAGAATATAGAAAAATATATCAACATTCATTATTTTAAATGTATATATTATAAAAATATTACTTACGAAGATTCTAACACTATAAATTTTACACCGCAGATATTTTTATTTTTTGCTAAATATTTAGTCAAACTTTAAAAAGTTTGACTTTGACTAAACCCAGAATGCAATCTAATTGTGAACGGATGGAGTATTTGTTATGCTACTAAATAATAAAAGTAATGCAATAACATAGGGACTATTTTTTCTTGGTACCTGTTCTAGTGTTAGGCGTGGAGTTGCGATGACACCAACCGGGTTAACCCACGCCTGCTAGATCAATTATTGCCTGCTACTCCACGTGGATCTGGAGCTCTATTCATTTGTTTTATTGTTTGCATTGAATGAAAAATATGTTATCACAATGTCAAGTCGGGCATGGTACCTACTGTATTTTGCTTGCGCCCAAATTTGTTTGACCGAACCATAAGAAAGACAAAGGAATCTCTTCAAGATGCTAGGTAGGACTGAAAATATAATGAAATGCAACCTTATAAAACATGTTGTAGGATAATCCTACAAATCAAATATCCTGCATACGAACATTTTCAAAAGACTCCAATCATGAGTTTAACTATGACAATCATTTGAATAATGAAGTCCTATGCGAGAGTCATAAAAAATTGACCCACCAATAATTATAATTTATATCATAGACGAGAAAATAGTAAAAATAGCATGTAGAACTTATATGCTAAGTTCCGTGAGTCACATAAACCTCTATGGCGTTGGAGTTCTCCCCTATCCCACTAAATGATGGTGCGGAAGAATTCTACGTTCAAGATCAATTCTTGGCGAAGAAGAAGACAAGGTCTAAGGGTGGAAAGGCTCAGATATGATCCCGGGTGACGCCTCACTAACTAACCAACCCCGGATGTTAGAACTATCGACTCGTTCATATAAGTTGGAAACACATGAAAAATCTTCATGATGATGGACTTTAACTTCATTCAATTTGAGAGATGCGAGTCCTACCTACTCAACAAGATGACCAAGACCCCTTTTTCAAAAAGTTGCGAGAGGGCATCCGACTTGCTGGAACATGTACATACTAATGTGTGTGGTCCATTGAGCACGAATGCAAGAGGTGGTTATAGATACTTCATTGTCTTCAATGAATATTTTAGTATATATGGACATGTCTACTTAATGAAACACAATTAAGAACAAGGTACATAATCAACTTGTTAAGAAATAAAAGCTTCGCCCATCTAATCGTGGAGGTGGGTACTTGGTCCGCGAGTTTGTTGACCATGGAAAAGGTTATAGAATAGTTCCTCACCTAATTTCACCGAGTACGGCGCATAGCAATGGTATGTCGGGACAAGGGAATGGAACCTTGTTGGACATAGTCAGACATATCTACCATTGTGATTGCGAGGTTTTGCTCTAGCAATTATAGAGTTCACACTAAACAGAGTATCATCAAATTCAGTATACAAGACACTATACAATATGGAATGGCAAGAAATCTAGTTTGTCTTTTCTATAGATTTGGGGCTCTGAGGCATATGCCAAGTGACTTTAGTCAGACAAGAACACCCATCTCAGAGAAGTGCATACTGAGGGGGTATCCGAGGGAAACCTTAGGCTACTACTTCTACAACTATGAAGAGGGCAAAGTGTTTGTCACTCCTAATAGTGTCTTGCTTAAGAAAGCATTTCTTAGTTGAGGAGCCAGTGGGAGGTTGATGCAACTCAACAAAAAAAATCAAGAAAACCCACTCAGGGACAACTCGGCAGATGCCTTGGAGATGGAACCGGTCATGGAACCCATGGTTACAGAAGCACTGAGACCATGGAGGTTTGCCAGATGGAGAAGTTTTCGCAATGTTTTGCAGTTGGATAAAGATGAACCAAGTAATTATTTAGGAGCGATGGTCGGTCCTAATTTGATTCATGGCATGAATCCATGGGATCCAAGTTAAAGTATATAGATGATAATCAAGTTTGGAACTTGGTTTATATTCTAGATGGAGTAAAATTTGTCGAGTGCAAATGGGTCTTTAAGAAGAAAACTATCATGGATTGAAATGTTTATATCTATGAAGTTTGACTAGTCATGAAGGCACTCCGGTAGGTACATGGAGTCATCTAAGATGAGACCTTATTTCTGGAAGCCATGATCAAGTTGGTTCTTGAAACGTCGGAAACGTATCTATAATTTTTGATGTTCCATGCTTGTTTAGTATCTACATTGTTTTGCTGTGTCCACACTTTGAGGTGCTTTTCATATGTTTTCCGGTACTAACCTATTAACAAGTTGCCCCAGTGCCAGTTGCATGTTTTCTGCTGTTTTTGGTTCCAGAAAAGCTAGTAAGGAAATATTCTCGGAATTGGACGGGACAAAATCCAAAGTCAATATTTCACCGAGGAGAACACGGAGTCCAGAGGAGAGACGGAGGGGTGCCACAGGGCGGCTGCACCCCCCCAGGCATGGCCTAGGGTGGGCCCACGCCTGGGAAGGGTGTAGGCTGTTGGAGATATGCCCTAGAGGCAATAATAAATGTAGTTATTATTATATGTTTGTGTTTATGATAAATGTTTACATTCATGCTATAATAGTATTAACAAGGAAACTTTGATACTTGTGTGATTTGTAAACTTAATTTGAAGTCCCTAGTATAGCCTCTATACATCACTAGCTTGTTGGTTGATAAATGATTGTGGTTTCCCTATCATGAACATTGAGATGTTATCAACAACAAGATCATATCGTTAGGAGAATGATATGGTGGACATACTCCTATAGATAAGCGTAGCATAAAGATCAAGTCATTTCAATAGTTCAATTGCTATATGCTTTCTGATACATAGTAACCTAATTCCTTCGACCATGAGATCATGCATATCACCTTTACCGGATGGATGCTTTGATGACATCAAACACCACACCGAATCGGGTGGCTATAAAGGTGGCATTGAGTGTTCGGAATGTATTGGTTGAGACACATGGATCAAGAGTGGATTTGTCCATCCATATGACGGATAGATATACTGGGCCCTCTCGGTGAAATGTCATCCAATTAGCTTGCAAGCATGTGACTGGCTCACAAGGGATCACATATCACGAACGAAAAGAGTACTTATCGGTAACGAGGTTGAACTAGGTATGCAGAGATACAAGCGATCATAACCTCGGATAAGTAAACTATCGTGAGACAAAGGGAAATTGGTATCGTATGTAAGTGGTTCATTCGATCGCAAAGTAATCGTAGAAATATGTGGGAGCCATATGAATTTCCGATTCCTCTATTGGTTATTGTTCGGAGAAGTGTCTCGATCATGTCCACATAATTCACGAACCGTAGGGAGACACACTTAAGGATTGACGTTGTTTGAGTAGTTATGGTATTATGAGAAAGAGATCGAATGTTGTTCGAGTCTCGGATGGGATCCGGATATCACGAGGTGATCCAAAATGGTCCGGAGAATAAGATTCATATAAGGAAAGTCCGCTTTGAGTTCGGGAATGATTAGGTGTTTTCATCGGGAATGTTCTAGAAGGTTCCGAATGTCCCAAGACTCCGGAGGAAGGGGTACATGAATGTGTCATTGCATATTGGAATGATTGCATCATGTACTAAATGTCCTCGCTGTTCCAAATAAAGTATTAAATTGAATCCTAAATTGAAAAGTCAAATAGCTAGTTTGAAAAGTCAAACGGCTAAAATTGGAAAGAGGAAAAGAGGAAGGAGTGGGAAACCGAGTTGGGGAGGGAATCCCTCCTCCAACCGGCGGCGCCCCCTCCAAGCCGAGTTGGGAGGGACTCTCTCCTCCCTTGGCCGGCCCTCCACCTATATAAGGAGGCAGGGCTCCTCCTCTAGACACACAAGTCCTCACCTTAAACCCTAGAAAGCTGCAGCCTCCATAGCCGCCGCCACTACCTAGGGTTTTGCCCTAGCCGACTTGGGGGTCCCGGAACCCTAGCCGGCTCTAGCCCTCCTCCTTGGTGTGTCTAAACCCTAGATCGCCGAGGAGCTCTCATACTCCACCATACCGCCCGGCTTAAGGCGGCTCATGAGATTTCCCTCTACTTCCTGCATTGCCACGCCGGAATCGCGAGGAGAGTGCTACAACCTCCGTCACGCTGGAACAAGGGAGAGGAAGGTCTTCACGAAAATTTAACGTGTGACCGATCAAGGGAGCTTAACGCAACCTTGTGGGAAGGATCGTCTACGCGATCTTGAGATCGGGAAGAGTACGACTAAATCACCCACGAGAATCCGCTCTTGTTAAACACTTTGGAATCTTCGAGGGTAAGTTATTCCATCGACTCGTTGCTACAATCTAGTAGATAGATCTTGGCTTGTTTGTTTGTATGAGGTAGAAATTTTTTGTTTTCCATGCTACGAAACCCTACAGTGGTATCAGAGCCGTGTCTATATGTAGATTTGTTGCACGAGTAGAACACAATGGTCATTGTGGGCGTTGATGCTTTTATTGTCGATTGCTTCTTGTGTACTTTGCATCTTGCGGTATGTTGGGATGAAGCGGCCCGGGCTAACCTTACATGACATCGTTCATGAGACTTGCTCCACGCTTGACATGCAACTTGTATTGCATAAGTGGCTTTATGGTGCCTGTTTCTCCTAGCATAGTTAAGATCCAATTTACAACGGTGATCAACAATGCTAGTATCAATGTTGTGGTTCTTGTTCGTAAGTTAGAACGACACTTATTGAAAGCCCCAAACCACGTAAAATATGCAAAGAAAGTAGAGGCGTCTAACTTTGTTTTGCAGGGTGTGAAGTGATGTGATATGGCCATGATTGTGATTATATTTGATGTATGCAATGTTCCTTATTGTAAGTTGGCAACCGGCAGGAGCCAGATGGTTGTCTTTAATTTATGTTAAGACCCGCGTGTCTATTCAAAGTAGTTGTAATAGTTGAAGACCGGTGGACGACAACTATGGAGAAGCGTCATTGACCTTGATGCAATGCCGGTGATGATGGAGATCATGTTCGTGCTTGAAGATGGAGATCGGAAGCACAAAGAAGAAAGGCCATATCATATCAAATATTATTGAATTGCATGTGATGTTAATCCTTTATGCATCTTGTATTGCTTAGTAGACGACGGTAGCATTATAAGATGATCCCTCATGCACATGAATTTCAAGTCATAAAGTGTTCACCCTTAGTTAGCACCGTTGCTAAAGCTTGTTATTTCGAAGCACCACGTGATGATCGGGTGTGTTAGATTCTGCAAGTGTATACAACGTGAGCAAGCCAGATTTGCTCATGCGGAAACTAAGGTTTGATCTTGACGAGCCTAGCATGCATGTACATGGTCTCGAACACGGATCACCGAAAGGTAAAGCATGAATCATATAGTAGATATGATGAACATGATGATTGTTCGCCATTGAAACTATATCAACTCTCGTGATGATCGGTGTTGATGTAGTGGATTTGGTTCATGTGATCACTAAAACAATGTGAGGGATGTTGTTTTGAGTGGGAGTTCACCTAGGTTAATTTTATTATTAATTTGAACTCAATTTGTCATAAACTTAGTCTAAACTATTGCAAATATGTTGTAGATCAATGGCAGCCCCTACCATCAATTTTAATGCGTTCCTAGAGAAAGAAAAGTTGAAAAACAATGGAAGCAACTTCGCGGATTGGTTCCGCAACTTGAGGATTGTCCTCACGGTGGTAATTTGACCTATGTCGGATGCACCGCTAGGTGACCCACTGCAATGATCTGCCGATGAAGTAAAGAATGTTTACCTCGCTCGGAAGAATCATACTCCATAGTTCAAAGGTGCTATCTTGTATGGTTTGGAATCGGAGCTTCAGAAAAGGTTTGAGAATTCAGACCCATATGATATTGTCGAGGATCTAAAATTGATTTTTGATACTCATGCGGCAATTGAAAGCTATGAGGCTTCTGAAAAGTTCTTTAACTGCAAGATGGAAGAGGGCATTACCAAGTGAGCATGTGCTTAAGATGTCTGGGCACGCAAACAAACTTCAAAGCTTGGGTATAGTGATTCCTAATGCTTTGGGGATTTACCGTGTCCTCCAATCACTACCACCAAGTTACAAGAACTTTGTGATGAACTACAACATGCAGAACATCAACAAGCAGTTGCCAGAACTGTTTGCTATGTTAAAATCTGCAGAAGTGGAGATCAAGAAAGAGCACCAAGTGTTGTTGGTCAATAAGACCACCAAATTCAAGAAAGGCAAGTCTAAGAAGAAGGGACACTTCAAGAAGGGTGGTAAGAAAGTTACCACGCCGGCGAAGAAGACCAAGGCTGGACCCAAGCACGATCTTGAGTGCTTTACCGCAAGGGAGAAGGTCACTAGAAGCGGAATTGCCCAAAGTACTTGGCGAATCAAGAACGGCAACATCAAGAAGAAAGGTATATCGATATACATGTTATTGATGTGTATCTCACTAGTACTCGTAGTGCACGGGTATTTGAATCTTGGTTCGGTTGCTCATATTTGTAACTCAAACAGTGCCGAGAATAAACGGAAGCTAGCGAAGAACGAGGTGACGATGCGCGTGGGAAACGGATCAAAGGTTGATGTGATCGTGGTCGGCACGCTACCCCTTCATCTACCATCGGGATTAGTTTTATACTTAAATAATTGTTATTTGGTGCCTGTGTTGAGCATGAACATTATATCGGGATCTTGTTTATTGCGAGACGGTTACTTGTTTAAGTCCGAGAATAATGGTTGTTCGATTTATATGAGTAATATGTTTTATGCACATGCACCTTTGATAGATGGTCTATTCTTATTGAATCTCGATAGTGGAAATACACATATCAACAACATTGAGGCTAAACGTTTGAAATCAAGCGATAATTCGACCTATATGTGCACTGTCGTCTTGGTCACATTGGAGTGAAACGTATGAAGAAACTCCATTCCGATGGACTTCTTGAATCACTTGATTTTGAATCACTTGAAAGATGCGAAGCATGTCTGATGGGAAAAATTACTAAGACTCCATTTTATGGTATGATGGAGCGAGCTACGAACTTATTGTAAATTATACATACCGATGTGTGTGGCCCAATGAGTGTAGCATCGCGCGGTGGTTATCGTTATGTTCTTACCTTCACGGATGACTTGAGTAGATATGGGTATATCTATTTCATGAAACATAAGTCCGAGACTTTCGAGAAGTTTAAGGAGTTTCAAAGTGAGGTAGAGAATCAACGTAACAAGAAGATTAAATTTCTACGTTCTGATCGTGGAGGTGAATATCTAAGTTACGAGTTTGGCGAGCATTTGAAGAAATGCGGAATACTTTCCTGATTGACACATGGGAACACCACAACGTAATGGTGTGTCCGAACGTCAGAATCGAACTCTCTTAGATATGGTTCGTCTATGATGTCACTTATGATTTACCGCTATCATTTTGGGGTTATGCATTAGAAACAGCCGCATTCACTTTAAATAGGGCACCGTCTAAATCTGTTGAAACGACACCGTATGAATTATGGTTTGGGAAGAAACCTAGATTGTCGTTCCTTAAAGTTTGGGGATGCGAAGCCTGTGTAAAGAAGTTACAGCCGGACAAGCTTGAACCCAAAGCGGAAAAATGCGTCTTCATAGGATACCCAAAGGAAACTATTGGGTATACCTTCTATCATAGATCCGAGGGCAAAATCTTCGTTGCCAAGAATGGATCCTTTCTAGAGAAGGAATTTCTCTCGAAAGAAGTGACTGGAAGGAAAGTAGAACTCGACGAGGTTATCGAACCTTCTCTCGAAATTGCGAGTAGCGCAGCACCGGAAGAAGTTCCTGTGGTGCCTGCACCAATTAGAGAGGAAGCTAATGATGATGATCATGAAACTTCGGTTGAAGTTGCTACAGAGCCTCGGAGGTCAACGAGAACTCGTACCACTCCAGATTGGTATGATCCCGTTATGAGTGTCATGTTGGTGGATAACACCGATGAAATCCGAGACATATGAGGAAGCGATGATGAGCCCAGATTCAAATAAATGGCAAGAAGCCATGAAATCCGAGATTGGATCCATGTACAAAAACCAAGTATGGACCTTGGTGGACTTACCGGATGGCCGGAAGGCTGTCGAGAACAAATGGATCTTCAAGAAGAAAACAGATGCTGATGGTAATGTTACTGTCTATAAAGCTCGACTTGTCGCAAAAGGGTTTCGACAAATTCAAGGAGTTGACTACGTTGAGACTTTCTCACCAGTAGCGAAGCTAAAGTCTGTAAGGATTATGTTAGCAATCGCTGCATATTATGATTATGAGATATGGCAGATGGATGTCAAAACAGCATTCCTCAATGGAGATATTGATGAAGAGTTGTATATGATGCAACCCAAAGGTTTTGTCAATCCTAAAGATGCTAACAAGGTATGCAAACTTCAACGGTCCATCTATGGATTGAAGCAAGCATCCCGAAGTTGGAATCAACGTTTTGATAAGGTGATCAAAAGTTTTGGTTTTATACAAACTTATGGAGAAGCTTGTATTTACAAGAAAGTGAGTGGGAGCTCAGAGCATTCTTAATACTATATGTGGATGACATATTGTTGATTGGGAATAATGTAGACCTTCTTAATAGTGTCAAGGAATATTTGAATAATAGTTTTCAATGAAGGATCTTGGCGGCAGCTTACATATTAGGCATAAAGATTTATAGAGATAGATCAAACGCCAAATATCATTGTCACAGAGTACATATTTGGACAAAGTTCTAAAGAGGTTTGGAATGGAAGAAAGCAAGAAAGGGTTCTTGCCCATGTTGCTCAATACGACCTTGAGTAAAACTCAAAGTCCGACATCGGCGTAAGATAGAGAAAGAATGAGTAAGACTCCTATGCCTCACCCATAAGATCTCTAATGTATGCCATGCTATGTACTAGACCCGACATTGCATATCTCGTTAGTTTAACTAGCAGATATCAAAGTGATCCAGAGTGGATCATTGGACAGCTGTTAAAAACATCCTTAAGTACTTGAGAAGAACTAAGGATATGGTTCTTTCTTATGGAGGTGATGAACAACTCGTTGTTAACGGTTACACCGATGCTAGTTGGAACACCGATCCGGATGATTCTAAATCACAACCTGGATACGTATTTATTTTGAATGGTGCAGAAGTTAATGGAGGAGTGCAAAGCAAAGCGTTGTGGCGAGATCTTCAACGAATCGGAATACATGGTCGCCGGAGGCTTCACAAGAAGCGATATGGATGAAAGAGTTCATTACAGAGTGGGTGTGGTTCCTAGTGCCTGGACCCAATGTCTATTCATGTGATAACATGGGCGCCATAGCCAATGCGCAAGAACCAAGGTCACACAAGAAGTCAAGCACATCAAGCTACGCTTTCCACGCTATTCGAGAACATATCCGGATGGGGATATAAAGATTTTCAAAGTACACAGATCGAATGTGGCGGATCCGTTGACTAAACCTCTCCCGAGGGCAAAACATGACCAACACCGCATCGCCATGGGTGTTCGGTATATTACCATGTAATCTAGATTAGATGACTCTAGTGCAAGTGGGAGACTGGAGATATGCCCTAGAGGCAATAATAAATGTAGTTATTATTATATCTTTGTGTTTATGATAAATGTTTACATTCATGCTATAATAGTATTAACAAGGAAACTTTGATACTTGTGTGATTTGTAAACTTAATTTGAAGTCCCTAGTATAGCCTCTATACATCACTAGCTTGTTGGTTGATAAATGATTGTGGTTTCCCTATCATGAACATTGAGATGTTATCAACAACAAGATCATATCGTTAGGAGAATGATATGGTGGACATACTCCTATAGATAAGCGTAGCATAAAGATCAAGTCATTTCAATAGTTCAATTGCTATATGCTTTCTGATACATAGTAACCTAATTCCTTCGACCATGAGATCATGCATATCACCTTTACCGGATGGATGCTTTGATGACATCAAACACCACACCGTAACTGGGTGGCTATAAAGGTGGCATTGAGTGTTCGGAAAGTATTGGTTGAGACACATGGATCAAGAGTGGGATTTGTCCATCCATATGACGGATAGATATACTCTGGGCCCTCTCGGTGAAATGTCATCCAATTAGCTTGCAAGCATGTGACTGACTCACAAGGGATCACATATCACGGGAACGAGAAAAGAGTACTTATCGGTAACGAGGTTGAACTAGGTATGCAGAGATACCGACGATCATAACCTCGGATAAGTAAACTATCGTGAGACAAAGGGAAATTGGTATCGTATGTAAGTGGTTCATTCGATCGCAAAGTAATCTTAGAAATATGTGGGAGCCATATGAATTTCCAGATTCCTCTATTGGTTATTGTTCGGAGAAGTGTCTCGATCATGTCCGCATAATTCACGAACCGTAGGGAGACACACTTAAGGATTCGACGTTGTTTGAGTAGTTATGGTATTATGAGAAAGAGACCGAATGTTGTTCGGAGTCTCGGATGGGATCCGGGATATCACGAGGTGATCCGGAATGGTCCGGAGAATAAGATTCATATAAGGAAAGTCCTGTTTCGGAGTTCGGGAATGATTCTGTTTTCATCAGAATGTTCTAGAAGGTTCGGAATGTCCCAAGACTTCGGAGGGAAGGGTACATGAATGTGTCATTGCATATTGGAATGATTGCATCATGTACTAAATGTCCTCGCTGTTCCAAATAAAGGATGAAATTGAATCCTAAATTGAAAAGTCAAATAGCTAGTTTGAAAAGTCAAACGGCTAAAATTGGAAAGAGGAAAAGGAAGGAGTGGAAACCGAGTTGGGAGGAATCCTCCTCCAACCGTCGGCGCCCTCCAAGCCGAGTTGGGAGAGGACTCTCCTCCCTTGGCCGGCCGACCCTCCACCTATATAAGGAGGCGGGCCCCTCCTCTAGACACATAAGTCCCTCACCTCAAACCCTAGAAAGCTGCAGCCTCCATAGGCCGCCACCACCTAGGGTTTGCCCTAGCCGCCGACTTGGGGTTCCCGAACCCCAGCCGCTCTAGCCCTCCTCCTTGGTGTGTCTAAACCCTAGATCGCCGAGAGCTCTCTCACTCCACCATACTCGCTCCGGCTTAAGGCGGCCTGAGATTCCCTCTACTTGGTACCACGCGTTGTCTTGCGGAATCGCGAGGAGAGTGCTACAACCTCCGCTTCTTTGGAACAAGGGAGAGGAAGGTCTTCGAAAATCGAACGATGTGACCGATCATGGGAGCTGCACGAACACTGTGGGAAGGACCGTCTACACGATCTTGAGACCGGGAAGAGTACGACTACATCACCCACGAGAATCCGCTCTCGTTAAACACTTTGGAATCTTCGAGGGTAAGTTATTCCATCGACTCGTTGCTACAATCTAGTAGATAGATCTTGGCTTGTTTGTTTGTATGCGATAGAAATTTTTTGTTTTCCATGCTACGAAACCCTACATAGGCCCCCTGGCCGCCCCCTGCCTCATCTCTTCGCCTATAAGAAGCCCCCGATGCCTAAACCCTAAGCGCCCGATCAATATCCCACGAAACCGTCTGTAACCGCCGCCACCATCGTCCCTAGATCGGGAGATCTGAAGCTCTTCCCGGCACCCTGCCGGAGGGGAGATCATCCCGGAGGCCTTCTTCTTCATCATGCCAGCCTCCGGTATGAAGCGTGAGTAGTTCCACCTTATACTACGGGTCCATGTAGTAGCTATATGGTTGTATCTCCTCCTTGTGATTTCATGTCTAGATCTTGTGAGCTCCGTTCATGATCAAGATCTCATCTATTTGTAATCATGCATGTTGTGTTTGCGGGGATTCGATGGATATTGAGATTACTATGTCAGATTGATTAATGGTTTTGTCTTATTGATTCTATCATATCTGTGTTGTTTGTGATCTTTCATGCTCTCCATTGTTAGTAGCTATCTTGGCCAAGTAGTTGCTAGTGACTCCAAGAGGGGGTATTTATGCTCGATAGTGGGTTCATGTCTCTATTTAATCAAGGGAAGTGACAGAAATCTCTAAGGTTGTAGATGTGTTGTTGCCACTAGGGGGAAAACAACGGTCTCTTGTTCATGGAACAAGTGGATTGTTTACCTTACACACTTTGCTTAAAGCAGTTGTCTGTTGCTTATAACTTAACACTGGAGGGGGTTCGGATGATAACCCAAAGATGGACTTATAGTCATAGATGCAGTTAAATGACGGTCTATGTATCTTGTTGTATTGCCCAATCGAATCTCATAGGATCTTTATGTCTAGTATTGCATTGTTATGCCTTGCTCAGTACTGTCAATTACCCTGCTGTAATTTGTTTACCCAGCATGCCATGTTTGTTTATCTAAGGAGAACATCTCTAATGAACTATGGACCCCGTTCCAATCTTTACCACTGATACATCTTTCACTGTTACTGTTTACTTGCTGCAAACCATCACCTTCCACACCATACAGTTAATCCTTTGTTACAGCAACCGGTGAGATTGACAACCTCACTGTTAGTTGGGGCAAAGTCTTGAGTTTGTGTTGTGCAGGTATCCACGTTGCTTGCAACACCTTTGAGACGTTTCCTTCCTCCTACTGGTTCGATAACCTTGGTTTCTTACTGAGGGAAATCTTGCTATTGTGTTCATCATACCTTGCTCTTGGGGTTTCCCAACGAGACGTTGAACACACCATTAAGCTTATTTCTGGCGCCGTTGCCAGGGAGGCTAGGGAAGTCTTCACAAGGGGAGTCCTCCTCAACCTTTCTATTTACTTTGTTTTTAGTTCTCTTAGTTTCTTTTGCTTGGTTTTGTTTGCCTCTTTTTATCAAAAACTCAAAAAAAAATAGTTTAGTTTAGTTTTCTTTCTCTTATCAAAAACACAAAAATATTCTCACATAATGTAGAGGCATGGGCTGTCCCGAAGTACCAGTGTCCATATTTTTTTAAGCTACCTGGACTAGGTCTACACTAATGTCACCAAGAACTGCAACTTCGACAGCCCGGTGGAGACGCCCCTCTTTCCCATGTTCTGAATTGCTAACCTTATTTTTCTTCTTCAAATTGCAGCTACCTGGGTATGATCCATGCAGTGATATTCCTATACCTACGCCTACCTCAATGATCCGGCACTGCAGAAAGCTTTCCACGCTAGAACAACAGAGTGGCAAGGCTGCACGTAAGATCCATGAAATAATTTATACGCCAATGTATATCAGTAGTCGGCTAACCAATTATTGCGTCTTTTTTTTCACCCACACGCACAAACCTCATGTTACTTCGCAGGAACTTGCACTGGAAAGATGCACCAATGTCCATGCTCCCAACCGTCAAATTTCTAATCGAGAGCAAGCTCCCTGTTTGGATATTCAGGTAATAAATCACGACTGAATATTCTCGATAACACGCTTCACAAGTATTGCAGACTTGCGGTAACAAATTTAACTTGCCGGCATTTTTGCAGTGGCGATTTCGATTCTGTGTGCCCGCTTCCAGCAACGAGACACACTGTCCTATAGACCTTGCCCTCCCTGTTACCACGGCATGGCGCCCATGGACGGCAAAGCAGGAGGCAAATTCAAAACTTTCAGAACTAGAATATTCATCTACATATATGATTCTTCACATGTAAATAAACTTGCTGATGGCTTCACCGTTTCACTTGCAGGTGGGAGGATATGTTCAGCAGTACGCTGATGGATTCACACTTTTAACTGTGCGAGGAGCTGGTCGTATGGTTCCTTCCTCCCAGCCTGAGAGAGCTTCGATAATGTTGAGCTCTTTCCTCAATGGGGTGTGCTGCCGCCTTAGAGAATGACCACTAATCCACTATGAGTTACATTCGGTAGAACTAGAACCATTCAAATAGCAAGAATTAGGAGTTCATAGAATTAGATCCATTACAAATAGCAAGAATTAGGATTCTTGATCCCCCTCAGTGTCTCTTTCAATTCTCTAGAGGAAGGTGTTTTCAAAGTAATTTCCAAATATTTTCGATTTCATTTTTCTGTGGTACGTGTTTCTACATGAAAATTGTTTTGAACAACAACAACTATACACAACCAAGGAGTCAAACAAAAATGCTACGACCTGAAAAGGATTCGAAATCAGCAGATTAATTTTTTCCTCTAAATCCTTATTTGCTTAATTTTGGTAGTATCCACTTGTACAGTTGTACCCATACGAGTTGAGCGAGGTTCATCTAACTTGCTTCCTGCTCTAAAAGGAGCAGGCCCAGGCGGCTGTCCTGGTTTGTACTCTGACTACCCACAATCTCATCCCGATCTCTTCCAAAACTCCTCCCACTTGAATCCATCCACCCATTGTAATTGATCGACGTTGAAGACGAAGAGTTTGAAGGCAATCGACTGGGGTCAATGGACGGCGTCGACCAATATCCTTCTGCTTATGGCCGCCTCGACGACGGTGATCTACTCATAGCAAAAGAGGATCAAGAGATTTTCATCATCATTTTGTTTTGAAATTTTGGCCACACCTTCGTTTCAACTTTTAATTAAAATGTAAATATACATTTTCACCTTCTTGCAATGATTTTTATTTTCCTTTTTTTAATAACTAAATAAAACATAGTTGTGAAGTAAGTTGTAAAAATATTGATGAGATAAATCTTGTGAGTTTTTTATTAATATAACCATATGTATGTTATTGTACAAGTTTCAAAAATTTCATGTTGTTTTACTATTTTCTATAGTTTAAATCAATTTGTGTGTAATTATTGTAATTAATTCTAGTCTTTTACTATAGGTATCCTAAATAAGGTTCAAAAATCCAGAAACTATATGTGAGGACCTGTGTACAAGGTTTGATCATATGCAAGACATAGATGAAAAATTCAATTGTTTTTTGAAGAAAATTCAAATTTCTATTTGTTTGTTAAAGTCAATTTGAAACTGTGCTGCAAGGAGGATATGTTCAGCAGTACGCTGGTGGATTCACATTTTTAACTGTGCGAGGAGCTAGTCATATGGCTCCATCCTTCCAGCCTGAGAGAGCTTTGATAATGTTGAGCTCTTTCGTCAATGGGATTCTTCCACCTTAGAGAATGGTCACTATGAGTTAGATTCGATAGAATTAGACCCATTCAAATAGCAAGAATTAGTAATCAACAGAATTAGATGCATTCAAAATATCAAGAATTAGGATTCTTGATCCCTCTATGTACAAGGTTAGATCATATGCATGCCATAGATGATAAATTCAAATGTTTGTTAAAGAAAATTCAAATTTCTATTTGCAAGTCAGTATCAAGGAAATTTGGTCCCAAAACTGAAACTCTCCCCATAGTCATATTTATGGGCATAAGAATATGAGGCATGTTTGGCATGGAATATCTCGAAATAGGCTTTCGCCCAGCTTTATAAATAAAGCAACATCCACATACAAGGTTCATACAACGCCCGAACTGGCCGAAGCCAAGCAAAAAGAGAAAGCAGTGAAACGCTGGGGCCACAGCACAAGCACGCCCAAACAAGAAAGGAGAAAGGCAAGACGCGGCGACTGCAGAAGCTCATGCCACCGAGGACGACCGGGCCAGGGCCGAGAGGGGAAGCGCCGCTGCCCTCAGGGACCGAAGCAAGTCGTCAAAGGCCGCCCGGTCACGCTGGCGCACCAGGGGAGACCACTGCTGAAGAAAGGCCAAGAAAGAAAAAACTGGGGCCACGCGACGGAAGACCTTCTCAATCACCATTTTATTACGCACGTTCCAAAGGGTCCACGAGATGCCCGCAAACACGAGCCAAGAGGCGGCGCCTCCTCCACTGTAAGCCTGGGTTTGCAAGAACTCCCGAGCTCCTGCGCCCGCCAAGCAGCCCCAGCCTCTGGACGAAGGACCATAACGCACGCCATGCGAGCAAGAGAACACAATATGGGCACAGGATCGGAGTCCCACATAGGGGACACCGGCCGTTGCCCCGCTGCTAGAGACCTCGACACCCGAGGGAGTCTGTCCCAGCACCGCCAAACAAAATCTGAATACTAAGCGGAAGGGAGCCTTCCACAAGGGGGGTCCAGACAGCTCGGTCCTCGAAAAGGGCCCGGTAGGCCGAGCTAACCGAGAATACCCCGAGGCCGACAGCTGCCATGAGGCCAACCGGGAACGAGCTAAGCTTCCGGGGAGGGAGTCCCGGAGAAGCAGGAGGTCCGCGGCTTCGACTTCACTGAGGTAGCGACGGAACAGGATGTTCCAGTGGCCGCCCTCAAAGACGTCCGCCACAAGAGCCGCGGGGGAGGAGGAGATGGCGAAAAGGCCGGGAAACTGGACCCCTAATGGGATAGGAAGAAGCCATGGGTCCAGCGAACCGAACCCTTGGCCATCCCCACCGAAAGAGATCCCCAGGCCAATGAAGTGCTTAATCTCCTGGATGGCCCTCCAGAACTGCGAGCCCTCACGCCGCTCACAAGCTAGCAGAGGACGACCCCGAAGGTACTTGGCCTTGATCAGCTGCAGCCAGAGTCCACCATCATCCCTGAGGATGCGCCAGACCCACTTCAACATCAGCGCCACATTAAAGTGCCGAGAGTCGAGGATCCCCAATCCCCCAAGACACTTGGGAGAGCAGATATCTGCCCATTTGACCATATGGTATCTCTGGTGCCCATCCCTAGCCGCCCAAAAGAACCTAGATAACTCCTTGGCGAAGTCAGCATGGGTCCCTTCCGGCAGGAGGTATAAGCCCATCTGGTACATGGGCAGGCTCGAGAGGCAGGAGTTGATCAGAATGGATTTGCTCCCCTTGGACGTAAGGCGGGCTCTCCAGGGTTCCGCGCGTGAACGTACCCTCGAGACCAAGGGGGACAGATCCTTGATCAAAACTCTAGTCTCCCGGATAGGCATCCCCAGATAGGTAATGGGAACTCAGCCAACTTACAATTCAGTTATCACGATCCTCGGACGCCTCATCGAATAGCCTGAACCATCACCTCACTCTTGTCAAGTTGATCGTGCCGAGAGGGACTCGAAGCAAAGGAGCAGGAATTTCAAATTAATGATATCGAGGGCCGAGCCACGACCATGATCATGGTATCATCCGCGTCGGAGGTGGGAGATCCCGCCACCGGGATCGGATGGCCCACCACCCCGAGATGTGGCCAGCTACTCGCCCTATCCAAGATCTCTGCCGGCATCCACCGCGTTGAATAGGAGAGGGAAATAGGATCCCTTGCCTAACCCCGCAGGATGGAAAAGTAAGGGCCAATCGCGCCATTAATGTTGATCGCCGTCATCCTCTCATCACGAATTGCATAATCCAGCGAATCATGCGGTCGCCAAACCCCGCCTTTCCAAGATTAACCTCAAGAAGGCCCATCCAAGCGGTCATAGGCCTTCGAAAGTCAAGCTTGAGGAACACCACGTTGACGCCGAGTCTTGACCTCATGAATAATTTCATGAAAGGCCAGGACATCATCGTGAATGAGGCGTCCCTTCAAAAAGGCGAATTGAAGGGGTGAGTAAGCTCCAACACCGGAGCGACAGAGCATGACCTTGGCAAAAGACTGGATGACGTTAATCACATGAATGACGGAATTGGCGAATATCCGTGGCCCCCACTACTTTGGGGATCGGTAATCACGCCAAGGTTCAGCGAGACATCACCGTGGTCCCAACATAGAACTCTGGAACATCCGGAGAACCACCGCCGAGCCGAGGCCGAACGATGGAAGAAAGCCACGGGTAACCCATCGTGACCCGGGCGAACTAGCCTTCATGGATTTAAGGGCTGCCGACACCTCCTTCGGGAGAAAAGGACGGGTAAGGTCCTCATTCTCGGTCGAAGACCAAAGCCCCAGCCAGAAGTCCGGCAAGCGAAGACCCGAGGGGGGCGCCGAGAAGAGATCCGGTAGAAGGCGTAAATATGGGCAGGGCGCAGGGGTTTCAACAGGACCTCACCCGCCAGAGGCGGGGATCGAGCACTTCCTCCTCCTACCGCTCGCAACGGCATGGAAGTAAGCCGTGTTCGACTCCCCTCGATTCCAGCCTGGCGGCTCATTGCCGCCAGAACGCCTCTTCTCCTTGTAGATCTCCATAATGGAGGACTCAAGGGAGTACCTATGGGACCACTCCTCGGCCGCGGCCGTGTCCGCCTCGATCCAAGGACTGAATGGCCTCAAGAATAGACGCCTACAGGCACGAAGGTCCGCCCATTTGCCCCCAACCCCTCATGAACTGGCGAGATAACTCGCACGGGTGCCAGATGTCCACCGCACAAGAACCCGAGGGTCGAGGTGGCCGCCGATACCAGCGCTCAACCGCCTCCACAAAGCCTCGCTTCTGGAGCCAGAAGGATTCAAAGTGGAAGCGGTTCAGACGAGGGGGGCGGCCCCCTCCGGAAGAGAGGAGGAGCGGGGTATGATCGGACCCAATCCTAGTGACCGCCTTCAACGAACACAGCGGGAAAGCCACTTCCCACTCAACAGAAACAAAGACCTGGTCCAGGACACTGCGGATGGGATGGAGTTGCTTATTTGTCCAAGTATATCTAGCGCCCACCCGCGTAATCTCACGGAGAGCAAGGTCCGCGATGCAGTCGTTGAACATGCGCATCCTAGGGAGGTCCACGTTAGCCGAGCTCTTGTCCTCAATAGAGCGGATCAGATTGAAATCGCCAGCTATAACCACCGGGATCTCCGTCCGTTCCACCTTCGACTTGAGCTCGAGCAGAAACTCAGTGGACCTCCTATGGTCCGCGGGGCCATAGACAATAATCACCTCCCATTTGAAGTGAGTTTGTCTATGGGTGAGGGCCATGCTCACGAAGAAATCCCCGCGGTCCATATCATCAATCTCAAAGGTATCCTCCTTTACCCCCAGGAGGATGCCCCCAGAGTGGCCAGAAGCAGGGAGCCAGGACCAGGAGAACTTGCAGCGGCTAAGGGCCTCCAATTCCGCGATGGAGAAGTCTTGACGAATCGTCTCCTGAAAGCCAACAATATCTGGCAACTCCTGACGCAAGTAGTCCTTGATCTGCCGACGCCGACCCTCGTGACCGAACCCCCGGATGTTCCAAATGAACATCCGGAAGGCCCGAGGGAAATCCATCAGGACCCTCAGGCCGGGGCGGTCCCCTTAGTGGGGACCGAGCGGGCGCGGGGGGGAAGGGGGAGAGACCGGGACGCAGTAGCCTTGGGAGGTCTCCCGCGTTGCCTACCCGATGGGGTGGGCATCTGGGTAGCCTCCAGCGCATCAGGGGCAGAAGAGGGATCCCTACTAAGGTCAGGCCCAGAAAGCCTGTCCTCCATAAGGATCCGGGAGCGTTCCCGTTCCCGGGCGTCACGCGCCGGGGCAGCGGCGATCGCCTCACAGCACCCTCCCGCGCCTTAATGGCCGCTAGCTGCTCGAGACGCGGGCCCTTCTCTCCCCGAAAAACAATCCCACAGTCATCCGCCACCTCGCCAAGGTGCGCGAGAGAGACCCCTGAAAGCACACAGAACGGAGAACCCGATACACCCAAGGGGTCCGGGGGAAGCGGGGGGAGAACAGAGCCGGAAGAGGTACCTGAGAACTTCGCCGCGACCGGCGCTGAGCCCTCTCCGCCACGTCGTCAGCTCAGACAGACCTGTCCGGGAGTCAGCGAGGCGAACACTGTGGCGGGAGGGAGGCGGAGGCGGAGGCCTGGGGGCCCTGGCCCGGCGCAGCTTGGAGGCCGCCGCCGGTGTGGCGGGGTCCCCGGTGGTCGGAACGAGACCCAGCGGGTCAGGGGTGTCCGGAGCGAGGGAGTAGCACACCACCCCCGGGGAGCGCGGGGACAGGTTCGGGCACACGACCAGCCCCTCACTCCCCGAGGACTCCAACACCAAAGGGGACGGAGCGACCGGGGAAGCTGGGGAAGCTGGGGAAGCTGGGCGAAGAGGTGAGACCCGGGAGAGGTTGGAGCCGTACTGCGCGATGTCGAGGTCGATGGAGGCAGGGGGGTCCGGGCGGAGGCAGCGAGGGAGATCCACCGGGGCCAGCTTGGCCGGGGCACTCAGGGACAGGGGACGCCTCCCAGGGAAGAAGGGATCCCTTCCGGAGAGACTAGCCGACCGAGAGGGGGCCAGGCCCCCTCCAGTGGTACCCTGGGCGGGGCGCTGCGGAGGTGGCGAGGCGTCGATGGGGAGAGGCGACTGTGGTCGATCCCGAGTCACTGCTGTCGGAATGCTCGGCCGCGACCCGCCACAGGTTACCAGCCCGGGAGGGAGGTCAAGGGGCTGACCTCCGAGGTGACCTCCTCCTCGTCCAGCTCCACCAGGAGGTCCCGGCCAACACGGTCGAAGAAGAACCGTGGGAGCGAGACCGGAAACACCGAAGCGGACGGGCAGAGAAGGCGAAACCTGATCGCACCGTGGCCCTCCAGAGACCCCAAGTCCATCTCCGTCAGCTTGCCGACCGCCTGGGAGATAAGGGCCACAACCTCAGGGGTGCGGGCCTCGAAGGGGACCCCGTGGAGGCGAACCCAGACCTCCGAGAGGGTGGCAACCGTCTCCTGAGCCGCCGAGGAAGGCTGGATGGCAACCTTCAGCTGGTGTAGGGGGAGCGTGAAGGAGGAACCGAGGGCGCACATGCGCAGGACCGCCACCGAGGGGAAGGATACCACAAACTCGAATCGAGATGCGCGACCGCCACTCGTGACCCGGCAGCACCGCGCGGAGTTCCTCCTGGAGGAGGGACTCCGTCACCGTCACCGAGAGGGGAGGCAGCTGGTCCGGGAGGATCGTCACCCTCGCCAGCGTCTCCGGAACCGTCATCTGAACCCCGCCAAGGTCGATGAAGTAGAAGCCACGCCGACGCTGCGGACCGTAGTATTCGAGTCTCTGGGCCGCGGATGGCGGCCGGGCGCCGCCACTCTCCGGGGGCCACGGGACAGGGCGGTCCCGAAGTCCCATGGCCAAAGGTGCTCTTCTTCTTCTTGCCCTTCTTCTTCTTTTTTTCGAGCCGTCAACGCATCCACCATGTCCACGCTGGGCAAGACCACCGCTGCGGAACCAGAGCCGGGCCTCCCGCCAGGGGCGGCTGCTGGCCAGTCGGCGAAGCCGGAGCTGCCATGGCCTATAGCGCCGCAGACCGGAGGCGAAGCTTCGGTCTCGCCGGCCGCGGAGGTCATGGGTGAGGCCGCTGGTCCTCCAAGCGACGCCACAGACGGGAGGGAGCGAGAAGGCCGGGAGGGGACCGCGAGGGGCGGCGGCTCGGCCTGCGCCGGGCGGCGAGCGGCGGGTGGCGGTAGGCCCCCTGCAGTCCCCGCGAGGGCGTCAGCCGGTGGTGACGCACGGGGGAGGGAGAGCGGCGCGGCTGGGGAGAGAAGCGGCGAGGGGAGGCCGGGCGCGATGCCAAGGGCTGCGGGACGGGACCATCAGGTGGCGAGGGAGCCGGGAGAGGCACAGGGGGTCGGCGGCGGAGACGGGGTGAGGTGGGGAGAGGGCGAAGCGAGGCAGTCGCGGGCAGGGGTTAGGGCATCAGAGGTGTCCGACGCCACCTGGGCCGTGTTGGGCCTAGGGGGCGACGACCCACGTGGGCCCCCACCGCAGACGCCGCTAGCGCCCAGGACGGACGGGCCGCATCACCCGCAGGACTTGGCCCACAGGTGGCCCAGCCCCCCATCCCAGACACCGCCGGCCGCCCACCCCTCCCAACCCCACCGAGACCTTGCTGGGCGCTGGGCCGCCTGGGGACCTCCCCTGGCGGGCCGGCAGCAGCCTAGCTGGGGAGGAAATCTCGAGGAAGGAGGGAGGAGGTGGAACGAACGGGCCTTGGGACGCCGCGTTCGCCGTCGGACGCCTCGCCCTCCAAACGCACCCCGAGCACCGCCGCCGGCACCACTGCGACGGGCCGTCCTCGCATCACGCGACTCGCCTCCTCAACATCCCCTGTGCCAGGCCGTGGAGGTCGGCGAGCGCGGCCACCTGCTCCGGCGGGAGCGGGTTGGGGGGCGGCGGTGGCGGCCGCTGACGAGGGCGGGAGAGAGGAGAGGACGGCGACGGGAGGCGGGCTCCCACCTTCACCGCGTGCGCCGGGAACAAGACGGACGCCCCCTGCCTGACGAATACGTGGCGGCGGCGGTCCCTAGCGTCCACGACGACGCCGGCCCCGTTGAGGAGCACCAGCCGGCCCTCCGCCGGGCGGAGGATGAGGGTCGCCGTCGACCATCCTGGGCGGCAGCCGGCGAAGCGCGAGGACGAGGATGCCCGCCACCGCAGCGGCGGGAGGTCCGGCGAGGGGGGGCCAGGGACCGACATGGAGGAGGGAGGGAGAGGGGAGGGAGGAGGGTGGCGGACCGGCGCGCCGGCCGTCCGAGCACGCCGCCGGCGGAGTTCAAAATTTGAAAACCTGCATGACCTCACTCCTGCTTCTTATCACTACCACAGTTCAGCCTTTCTTATTGACTCAGCTGTTAAGGCTCATTTCTTGGCATGGAATATTCCTCGGCACAAAAATCAGCTACCCCTAAACGAGTTATTACTTAACACTAAAGACTGCTGGCCGCCGTTCTAGTAGATTGAAATGAAGTGTGTGTATGTTGCATGTAGACTTCCACTTGTCACTCCAATCTGAAATGGAAAATTTCCCGCTACTATACATCTCTCCATACACGAACTGCCGTCGGTTACCTTCCAAATCGTCGTTGTAAACAAGACTAGTGCGGATAAAATACCGGCTAAAACACTGCACTCCAAGGATAACTAACGGCTTCAAGGTGCCCCTTTCGCTCTCAATACCAGGCTGTATGTCAATTCACGTAGCTGCATTGCAATCCTGCAGAACAGATTCACAAAGGGAAGAAACCAAATGTCCTGGTTGCAAACTGCTCCCTACCATACCCCCTGAGCCTATATAAACCCTGCATGTACAACGATATCTCCCATCCTAGAGTCAGAGATCAACAGCCATCTCATCAAAGATGAAGAGTTTTTCTTTCCTCTCCCTGCTTCTCATTTTCCTTGCAGCACTGCAACTGCAAGCCAATGCGTCCCAGGAGGCTCAGCTGAGAGCCTTCATCTCATCCAGGAAGAATAGCGGTAGCAGTACCGACACGTTTAAAGTCCGTAACATAGCTGACAGGGTTGCGGCCAGCCTGAGTACAGAGAGCTCTGTCTCTGACCAGAGTTCTCTCAAGGCGGCCGACAAGATCACGGCGTTGCCGGGGCAGCCACAGGGCGTCGACTTCGACCAGTACGGCGGGTATGTGACCGTCGACGAGGAGAACGGACGCGCCCTCTTCTACTACCTCGTCGAAGCGCCTTCCAGCGCAGCAGAAAAGCCGCTCGTGCTGTGGCTCAACGGAGGTAAGAGCTATATAGATCTCTTGTGAAAAACTCTGCAGGGTTTTAGACTTTGTAGTAACACTTGCATATATAGTCGGAATTTTTTGTTACTACTAGCGATGTAAATGCTCATACGGTTGATATGTATGCCCCATCGATCGACAGGGCCAGGATGCTCGTCGCTCGGCTACGGGGCAATGCAGGAGCTCGGCCCATTCCGCGTATCCGAAGACAACAAAACGCTCACTAGGAACATGAACGCCTGGAACAACGGTAACCCAAGACTTTCAACCCGTTTCACTCTTACTTAGCCGGCTTGCTAGAAGAACCGATAGTTTTCTTCTGAAAACGGCAGTGGCTAACGTGATCTTCCTGAGTCGCCCGCCGGTGTTGGTTTCTCCTACTCCAACACGTCTTCTGACTACGATCTCAGCGGAGACGAGAGAACAGCTGATGATGCCTACATCTTTCTTGTGAAATGGCTGGAGAGGTTCCCAGAGTACAAGGACCGTGCATTCTACATCTCTGGGGAGAGCTTCGCCGGTCACTACGTACCAGAGCTCGCCGCCACCATTCTTCTTCACAACACCTACAACAACAGAACCATCGTAAACCTACAGGGCGTCCTGGTACGTCGAATTTACATGCTGTAGTGGATATATGAAAATACTACTTACTTAAGATCTCTTTTTCATTCTGAACAATAATCTGTGTCTCCTATATCTTGAAGGTTGGAAACCCGTATCTTGACGCCAATAGGAACACTAAGGGGGGCCTCAACTTCCTTTGGACCCATGCGGTGCTGTCCGACGAGGTCTACATGAATGTCACCAAGAACTGCGACTTCGACAACCTGAGCGGTACACTCTCAGAGACATGCCGCGGCGCTTTGGATGGGTTCTACCCAGGATATATTAGTGGATACAACATATATGCCCCGGTTTGCCTTCACGCCCCCAATGGAGGGTATTACCCAAGTGGCTCCGTAAGACAACATCTTCCTATTTTGTTTCCAACAGACAACTATATTCTTTTCAAAAGGTCAAAAGATATCACATGCTCAATTAAACTAGTAGACATATTGTTTACGGTTTTGCTTTTTCTGATCCTCAAATTGCAGTTACCTGGGTATGATCCATGTAGCGATTATCCTACCACCGCCTACCTCAATGACCCGACGGTGCAGAGCGCCTTCCATGCTAGAACAACCAAGTGGGAAGGCTGCGCGTAAGATACTTGATTTGCGATATATAGTATACATATATTAGCATGCATAGAGCTCATCTGATTTTTTTTAATCCAGAGACTTGGACTGGAACGATGCGCCGATGTCCATGCTCCCAACCATCAAATTTTTAATCGAGCACAAGCTTCCCGTTTGGATATTCAGGTACATACCGAATCACCACCCAATATTCTCACAAACTTGAAAAGTATAGCAGTAATAACAAATTAACTGAATATTTATTTCACAGCGGTGACTTCGATTATGTGTGCTCGCTTCCTGGAACGAGATATACAATCCAAGACCTTGGCCTCCCTGTCACCACTCCATGGCGCCCTTGGACAGCAAAGGAGGAGGTAATTCCTAATTCCCAAACTAGTATATGCATCTACATATGTCATGCTTCACCTCGAAACTAGCTGACGGTTTCACTGGTTGCACCTGTAGGTGGGAGGCTATGTTCAGCAGTACTCCGGTGGATTCACATTTCTCTCTGTGCGAGGGGCTGGCCATATGGTTCCATCCTTCCAGCCCGAGAGAGCCTTGACAATGTTGAGCTATTTCGTCCAAGGAGTGCTCCCACCTTACATCGAACAACAGTGATACATGACACTAGTCCTACGGCACTGAAAAGGAGTTGGAGCTCCTTATGCTTTGATTAATGGTTCCTTTCGAAGGTTTATTTGCTTAATTTTGGTTTAGTATTCACTATGTATCCAGTAAGAGTTGAGAAATGTTCAGTGTCCCTGTGACCTAGCATGGATTTATTTCTTTTCAGTGACTTATGATATAATTTCAAATAAAGAAAACTATAGTGGCTCGTGTGTGCAATTATTGATTTGTCAGAGTAGCAATTTTGATATTCCATAAAAAATAAGTACGGTTCCTTGTAATTAAACTTATGATTAGAACAACTTTGTCTTGGTATTTTCGCGTTCTTAAAACACCACATCAGCATGACAACGGTGTAATTAAACACTTTCACTTTATTTGGTAAAATTAAATAATTGCAGAATCCATCTCCACAAATCTGTAAAGATAGCATAGTATAATTTTGAGAAGATAAACCCAAATTAGGATGAGCCTACTACAGTACCGCTAGATGCTAAAAACAATAGCATTGGTACAGAAAGGATCTAAAGCTAGATAGAAAAAGCAATATATACTTCTGCCAATATAAATCCAGGAGAAATAAGAAAAATGCTCCATTATCACTACAAAAAGTTGCCATCTACAACGGCTGGATTTCGTGATAGAAGACAACTTTTTCATGGTTAAAGGTCTTCTATCATGGATGGGCACCCGTTATAAAAGCCCGTCACAAAAGATTCTACCATGGTTTTTTAAAAATCGTGGTGGATGGAGCCTATTTACCACGAAAATTTCGACCGTGCTAGATGTGTTTCGCCAGCGCCATTGACTGCTGACATCATGCCACTGTTATGTGGCAAACGCCTTTTACGGGTACTTACCGTCATCAACTATTCACAAATTCGTGGTAGATGACAGGCACAACCAAGGCCTGCAAAATATTAAATGGGCCGGCCCATGAGAGAAACCCAATAACAAGACGACACGCTACTGTTTTGGCCTGCAGTTGGCCTATGCTAGTTATTGGGAGCCCATCACCTTGCAGCTCAACTATGGCATGTTAAATTTCTGGTCCGTTACTATTTTGACATGTGTAAGGTCCTACCTTGTCCATCAATGTGCAACCCATCTACGCTTGTACAATTTGGGCCCGATACTGTTCCGGCCTATAGAAGACCCGATATTATTCATTCGTGTACACAACTGTCCTTTTACGGGATTTTGGCCTTTTGAATTCAGGCCCATTACTGTTTTCTTACCTGAATCAAGCCATGAATCTTACAAGATAGTACCAAGGGTTTTATTCTACCATATTATTAGAATTAGCTAGTATCAGTAATGCATAAGTGTATTTTGTATTTCTATTTCAAATTTTCAATGTGATGGGGCCTCACTACAGGAATGGCGCCGTGCGCCGATGGTCGGACGCTACGCCGACGGCCAAAGGTTGGGGCCGTCGGCGTAGCAACGGGCCAGGCCAGCCTAGCTTCCGAGCCCTCGGCATAGCATAGCCGTCGGCGTATGCACCAGTACGCCGAGGGTCACCGTCGGCGTATACTAAACCCTCGGCGTACCGGGTGGCCGCGTGGCACTGTCTGGCCAGGTCGGGACCGGGCCCTAACGGCGTCAGCCGTATGCCGAGAGCCGCCGTCGGCATAGCCTACGCTCGGCGTGCCCCATGATATTTTTTTATTTTTTCCCACCAGATTATGAACTTATTTTATATTTGTATTTATTTATTAGTATCAATTATTTAGGTTCTATTTTATCAATTGGCTGGATTCGTAGCCTCCGAATAGTAGTCTCCATGTCCATATGAAATGTCGAATCTTCTCACAACTTGACAAATTTGCATGTTTGTGTGTTATTATCACATGTGCGGTGAAATTTATATGTCACAAATTTTTGTGAAGTTGTTCAAATATTCAATCCTTTTCGTACGCCAGCCCATATTTTACACCATTTCCCACCAAGTGTGATCCCCTTCTCGGATATGTGTTAACACTTAGTAAAACCGTAGTTTTTTAATTGGAAACTTCCGTCACGGGTCAACCAGAGCCTATTTTAATTGGAAACTTCCGTCGCGGGTCAGGGTTTCGTCGGAGGAAGACCACGAGAACGTCAGAATCAGATGAAAACTTGCATGTGTCCCTAGCATATGTATGTGAGTGTGGTGCAAGGTTGGTATAGGTGCTTGCATGTTTCCCCCTCGCATGCATGCGTTCTAACCTAGAAGCGAAGGTTCTGGACCCGTATAAGGGGAAATCTCCCCGTTCCGGTGAAACCGGGTAGGATAGAGCCTCAACTTGTGAACCAACATGGTTTTACATCATCCTATGACCTAATCAAACACAAAACAAGAGATATCTACGTCAGGCTACCCTTGTCAGAGGAACGTATAGGGGGTTAGACAATCCGAGTGTGCATAGATCAGGGTTTCACCGGAGGAAGACCACGAGAACGTCGGAATCAGATGAAAACTTGCATGTGTCCCTAGCATATGTGTGGTGAAAGGTTGGTATAGGTGCTTGCATGTGTCCCCCCTCGCATGCATGCGCTCTAACCTAGAAGCGAAGGTTCTGGACCCGTATAAGGGGAATCTCCCAGTTCCGGTGAAACCAAGTAGGATAGTGCCCCAACTTGTGAACCAACATGGTTTTACATCATCCTATGACCTAATCAAACACAAAATAAGAGAGATATACGCCAGGCTACCCCTGTCAGAAGAACGTCTAGGGGGGTAGACGATCTGAGGCCCGCAGATCAGGGTTTCGTCGAAGGAAGATCACGATAACGTCGGAATCAGATGAAAACTTGCATGTGTCCCTAGAATTTGTGTGTGAGTGTGGTGAAAGGTTGGTATAGGTGCTTGCATGTGTACCCCCTCGCATGCATGCGCTCTAACCTAGAAGCGAAGGTTCTAGACCCGTATAAGGGGGAATCTCCCTGTTCCGGTGAAACCGGGTAGGATAGTGCCCCAACTTGTGAACCAACATAGTTTTACATCATCCTATGACCTAATCAAACACAAAACAAGAGAGAGCTACGCCAGGCTACCCGTGTCAGAAGAACGTCTAGGGGGTAGACGATCTAAGGCCAGCAGATCAGGGTTTCGCCGGAGGAAGATCACGAGAACATCGAAATCAGATGAAAACTTGCATGTGTCCCTCGCATATGTGTGTGAGTGTGGTGCAAGGTTGGTATAGGTTCTTGCATGTTTCCCCCCTCGCATGCATGCGCTCTAACCTAGAAGCAAAGGTTCTCGACCCGTATAAGGGGGAATCTCCCCATTTAGGTGAAACCGGGTAGGATAGTGCCCCAACTTGTGAACCAACATGGTTTTACATCATCCTATGACCTAAACAAACACAAAACAAGAGAGAGCTACGCTGGGCTATCTCATGCGCAGAGAGGGGAACGGCTGAAGAAGCCGCAAGAGTCGATGTCGAGCAGCAAGCCGACGTAGACGGGGTCGGCGAAACGCGGCCATAACCACGTGAAGAGGCCGCGAAAGTCGATGTAGAGCGGAAATCCGAAGTAGACGAAGTCGGCGAAGGGCGGCCATAACAGCGGGAAGAGGCCGCGAAGGTCAACGAAGAGCGGCGAGCCGGCATAGATGAAGTCGGCGGAGGGCGGCCATAACCGCGTGAAGAGGCCGCGAAAGTCGATGTAGAGCGGCAAGCCGACATACACGGTGTCGATGGACAAGCACCAAGGACCGAAGAAAGGCCCGAGTGCAAGACGGGAGCAGTGGAAGGCGTCATCGAGTGAGAGAAAGAAACGCCCGACAACAAGAACAACAAACATTTCCCTTTTTTTGTGAAGTGGAGCGAGATCTGGTCAACGACCAGAAGAGTGTCAGGCTTGTTCACGAGCGTTGATTCCCTTCCAATTCAGCTAGCATCAGTACATGGCTGGAAATATCCAAGTAATAGCCGGCCTGATCGAAGCAGGACCGACCTATTCCGAGCGGTGGCGGCCAGATCCGAGCAGGGGCCTGGCAGATCGGGCAGCAGCAGCCCGGGGCAGTCCGTGTAGGGGTTCGTAGCATGGAAAACAAAAAATTTCTACCGCATGCCCACAAACAAGCCAAGATCTATCTACTAGATTGTAGCAACGAGTCGATAGAGGAACTCACCCTCGAAGATTCCAAAGCGGTTAACGAGAGCAGATTCTCGTGGATGATGTAGTCGTACACTTCCGATCTCAAGATCGCGTAGACGATCCTTCCGGCGCTGCGTTCCGGCAGCGCTTCCGCAGTCGGTCACACGTTCGGTACTCTATGAAGACCTTCCTCTCCCTTGTTCCAAAGAAATGAAGGTTATAGCACTCTCCTCGCGATTCCTAAGAAGACGTGGTGGGAAGTAGAGGAGATCTCGCAGGCCGCCTTAAGCCGAGGCAGTATGGTGGACTATGAGAGAGCCTTGGTGATCTAGAGTTTAGACACACCAAGTAGAAGGGGCTGGACCGGCGGCTAGGGCAATTAGAAACCCCAACTCGGTGGCTTGGGAGAAACCCTAGGCTGTGGCTAGGGTTTAGGTTTAGAGGGAGGCAACTTGTGTGTTAGGAGGGGCAGCCCTGCCCCTCCCTTTATAGTTGGGAGGCGCGTCCAAGGGGAGGGGAGTCCCTCCCCAACTCGTCTTGGAGGTGGGCCGGCGGTTGGAGGAGGGAACTCCTCCCCAACTCGGTTTCCCACTCCTCCTCCTCTTTCCAAAAACTGCCGTTTGACTTTTCAAATTGGCGTTTGACTTTTCAAACTAGGATTTAAATAAACCCTTTATTTTGGACAGCGACGACACCTAGTACATGATGCAATCATTCCAACTTGCAATGACACATTCATGTACCCTTCCCCTCCGAGTCTTGGGACATTCCGGAACCTTCTAGAACATTCCCGATGAAAACACCGGAACCATTCTCCAACCCCGAAACAGGACTTTCCTTATATGAATCTTATTCTCCGGACCATTCCGGATCTCCTCGTGATATCCCGGATCCCATCCGAGACTCCTAACAACATTCGGTCTCTTACTCATCATTCCATAACTACTCAACAACATCGAATCCTTAAGTGTGTCTCCCTACGGTTCGTGAATTATGCGGACATGATCGAGACACTTCTCCGATCAATAACCAATAGAGGAATCTGGAAATTCATATGGCTCCCACATATTTCTACGATTACTTTGCGATCGAATGAACCACTTACATACGATACCAATTTCCCTTTGTCTCACGATAGTTTACTTATCCGAGGTTTTGATCGTCGGTATCTCTGCATACCTAGTTCAACCTCGTTACCGATAAGTACTCTTTTCTAGTTCCCGTGATATGTGATCCCTTGTGAGCCAGTCACATGCTTGCAAGCTAATTGGATGACATTCCACCGAGAGGGCCCAGAGTATATCTATCCGTCATATGGATGAACAAATCCCACTCTTGATCCATGTGCCTCAACACATACTTTCCGAACACTCAATGCCACCTTTATAGCCACCCAGTTACAGTTTGGTGTTTGATGTCATCAAAGCATCCTTTAGGTGATGGTGATTAACATGATCTCATGGTCGAAGGAATTAGGTTACTATGTATTAGAAAGCTTATAGCAAATGAACTATATTAAATGACTTGATCTTTATGCTACGCTTATCTATAGGAGTATGTCCATCACATAATTCTCCTAATGGTATGACCTTGTTGTTAATAACATCTCTATGTTCATGATCAGGAAACCATGATCATATATTAACCAACAAGCTAGTTTAAACAAGAGGCTTTACTAGGGACTCTTTTATGTTTACAAATCACACAAGTATTAATGTTTCCTTTTAATACAATTATAGCATGGTATGTAAACATTTATCATAAGCATAAAGATATGATAATAACCTACTTTATTATTGCCTCTTGGGCATATCTCCAACAGTCTCCCACTTGCACTAGAGTCAATAATCTAGTTTCAAACCTTTGTGTATTTAACACCTATGGCTTTCCGGTGTTGTATGTACACGATTGCTAGTGGTCAACTGATCTCCGGATCTGACACTTCCAGGTCCATGTGTAATTGCATGTCTTTGCGTCCCTACGCATCATTCATTCTCTAATGACATGGCTTTGTATAAATTTGGTCCTTTGGTGATACCTTTAGTTCTTTGGGGCTAAAACATGTTGATAATATTGTCGTACAATATATCTTCATAGTATTATCCCTGCTGTGAACTACACCTAGTTTGATAACAAACTACTTGACACAAATTCCCTCTTTTGCTGCTATAATAGCAGTCATATACTTAGCCTTTTGTTGTAGTATCTGTCACAATGTCTTAACTTTGGAACTCATCCAAATCCATTATGGAACTCGCTTTCCATTATATTGTTCCACCATTAGTTTAGATTGAGATAAACTTAATTTGTACTTTGTGACAAAACTAGTATCAATGTAGTACCTTTACAATGAACTAACCATCTATTTGTCACTTCTACAAAACAATATACTCTTATTTCTTCTATAAGATCATAAGAATATCCTTACTATCGTCCAATGATTATCTTATGAATCATTCTGGTATATGCTCACAACATTTAGAGCATAGGACATATCTGGATTTGTACATATCACAGTATGATTGATATAAATACTCTTTGTGATTTTATGCATCAAGTATCAATCTATACTTGAATATTGTTTCACTTACCAAATGTCAGTACACTTGAATATATCATCAATACTGAACTTATTCAATCCTTTCTGTGCGACAAGAACCTTTCTTGTAGTTTCTATATTGAACTCATTCAATATCTCATCTATGTACTTCTGACAGAACCATATTAGCGTCTATTGATGCCAAACATTTGGGTTTTGCCTAAGTCTTTCATCGGGATGAAATTCTTAATATGTGTTAATAAAAGATACATCATTTCCAATCAACAATATGTCCTCCACATAATGTATTAGAAATATGTCTTAGCGCTCCCACTTAATTTCTTGCAAATGCAAGCATCTTCATTGTCTCCGATGAAATTAAACTCTTTTAACAGTTTCATCATAGTGAAGATTCCAACTCCGCTATGCTTACTTCAACCATTGAAGTTTGCATATGATTTTAGCATCCTTTGAATTAACAAAACCCTATGGACCGTGTTATGCACATGTCCTAGGTAACAATTCTATTAGAAGAACTTGTTTTGTTTATTCAACTACCACATAACAAAATTATATGTAGTGGTTGCTACATTAATCCGTCTAGACTAAATATCGCTATGAAAGATCAAATCTTGTCATATTCAACCTTTGAACATTGTTGTGAACTCTTTCCCAACATGTCGACCATTTCATAGATAGAAACATCCATGTCTATTTCTTTATAGATCCAAACACGACTGTAAGGTCTTACACCTTTCTTGAGGGTCCTTCAAGTTCAAAACTTGATTTCTCATGTATGGAACTATCACGGATTTTATGGCTTCAAGCCATTTGACGGAGTCAGGGCCCATCATCGCTTCTTTGCATGTAGTCCATTCACTATTCTCAAATAATGATTCAACCCTCAAATCTTGGTATTTGATTGTTTACTCGACCTACTTGGTTGAATTGAAACTTTGACCTTCGTAACCACAACCTTTGAGGCACGTGAGCCATGAGCATTGTTGCTGCCTCCGGAACACTTTTCGGCGCTGCGCAACTTTGCACATATAGCTAAGGTTCCTTTAACCTTATCAAAGTTCTATTGTCCTCCCACTTATCTTTTCACGAAAAATTCCTTCTCAAAGAAATTTGACGTTCTAAGCGACAAACATTTTTGTCTCCGGTGTTTATGGAGGAACAGTTATTCGAAATAACATACAAAGACAGGTTCATCCGACTTTGGTTGCAAACATCTTTCTTATGCATAGCATACCAATGTTTAAGAAAGGACTACTTGGTTTTATCCCAAACCATAACTTTATATGGTGTCATTTCAGCGGATTATGATGGAGCTCTTTTCAGTGGAAAAACGATAGTCTCTAAAGCTTTTAATCTTTAAAATATTATGGCAGTTTTACGAATTATACCTTTGATCTTACCATGTCAAACAAGGTTTTAATCACATATCTCGAACGCTCCATACTCTTATGGTGTTTCGGGAAATGCAAATCCACGGAACGATTCCTTAAATCTTAGGTATTATGCTAAACTTGTAACTCAAATATCTTCCTTTATGATCTTATCATAAACTATTTATATTCTTGTTACAATGATTTTTCACGTCATCTTAAAAGTCTTTGAACTCTTCAAATGTTTCATACTTCATCCTTATTAAGTAAATATTCATATATTCACTCAAATTTTCGGAGAAATCATATGAAGTTGAAATCCATCGCTCTTGACTACATATAATGGACTTCGTACAACAATATGTACAAGTTCCAATAAGCTAGTCTTTCGTTCCCTTTCGGCCTATGAACGAAGTTTTAATTATCTCTAGGAAAGTTTCACAAGCGTCATTTGATCAAAAATCAAAAGACTCCAAAATTCCATACACATGGAGTTTCTTCATGTTTTCTTTCCAATATAATTTAAACGGCGATGTCGCTTCCTAAGTGATCTTCCAATCAATTTGTCTTTCGACATTTTTAGCACTAGTTTTATGGATGTGATTTATCCAACGAGATTTGTAAATCATCCATCTTTTATGGATTACAGTAATTATTTGAACAACCCTTTTGTTCTCATAATACCTGATAAAACAAATCTTGAAGGCAAGCTTTGATGTTTAACGAGCAACACAATAACCCTTTATTTGTTCTCGATGAACATCATCGCATATTCTTTTGCTAGTTACTTAGGCCATTGTAGTTCATGAATTATGTTGTTTCGTATGACGATTCACACCAACAAATTCAGTATCAAATACTTAAGAACCACATTGTTTAATAAGCAAAGAATATAGCCATAACATGTATATCATCTATATACTTAAACTAAACAATTCTAGTCTTTTCTTTTTTGCCATATATTTATGAGATTATCTTTAAGTATTTCCTTTTCTGCTTGAAAGAATCTATCAACATCAACAGTGGAGTCATTCACATGACACATAGTCCAAAGCGTGTATAGTTAAATACAAATGTCTTTGGACTTGCACTTTGAAGTAGATTACCATCATCAAATGTTTGGTGTTCTTTCAAATTCCTTTCTTTAGTAATCTCTTGGTGTAGTAAACATTTTACCCACATCAAATATTCACCCTTACCATGGAATTATTCATGATCAAGCTACTTTTAGCTTATAACGCTGAATTGTGAGTATAATGTTGCTCTCCAAAACCTTTTGGAGGATTAGGACAAATAGTGTCTCCAACCTTTTGCAAATTCTCATCAAATATGAGAACATGACTTTTGCCATATTATACTCTATCATGTTGCAACCAAAACTTTGTTTCAGATATCACAATATCTTCCACACATCATGGTTTCTGAAACAACTCTTTCAGATCCTAGATAACCTTGATATTAAGACAATCCTTTGAATATCAAGAATCATGGAGACAAACATGATACTCATACACTAAAATTTGGAATTGTCACTCTTGATTTAATACCAATTATTAAACTTCATGGAGTAACCGGAACTTACTGAAAGTTTGCAATAGGACTTTTAAACTTTAGATTAACACTTTAAAACAATACGATACCAGTTCGTAAAGTAACTAACCAGAATTCTATAGTTCTATCATCTCAATTATAACTAAGCGCAAGGTGGTAAACGGATGCCAATGACTACAACAACTATGCAAATTCACTTTGATTTAATTTATGATAAATAGTGTTCAACTTTTAATCATATTGCTGTTGAACTCCCACTCAAAACAATATCCCTCACATTGTTTTAGTGATCACACGAACCAAATCCACCACATCAAAACCGATCATCACGAGAGTTGATGTAGCTTCAATGGCGAACAATCAACATGTTCATCATATCTACTATATGACTCATGCTTTACCTTTCGGCGATCCGTGTTCCGAGACCATGTCTGTACATGCTAGGCTCGTCAAGATCAAACCTTAGCTTCCGCATGAGCAAATCCGGCTTGCCCATGTTGTATACACTTGCGGAATCTAACACACCCGATCATCACGTGGTGCTTCGAAACAACAAGCTTTAGAAACGGTGCTTACTAAGGATGAACACTTAAGAACTTGAAATTCATGTGCATGAGGGATCATCTTATAATGCTACCGTCGTTAACTAAGCAATACAAGATGCATAAAAGGATTAACATCACATGCAATTCATAATATGTCATATGATATGGCCTTTCTTCTTGTGCTTCCGATCTCCATCTTCAAGCACGAACATGATCTCCATCATCACCGGCATTGCATCAAGGTCAATGACGCCGCTCCATGGTTGTTGTCCACCAGCTTCAACTATTACAACTACTTTGAATAGACACGTGGGTCTTAACAGAATTTAGAGACAACCATATGGCTCCTGCCGGTTGCCAACTTACAATAAGGAACATTGCATACATCATATATAATCACAATCATGGCCATATCACATCACAACACACCCCTGCAAAACAAAGTTAGACGCCTCTAATTTTCTTTGCATGTTTTACGTGGTTTGGGGCTTTCAATAAGTGTCGCTCTAACTTATGAACAAGAACCACAACATTAATACTAGTATTGTCAATCACCCATTGTAAATTGAATCTTAACTATGTTGGGAGAAACAGGCACCCGCAAAGCCACTTATGCAATACAAGTTGCATGTCAAGCGTGGAGCAAGTCTCATGAACGATGCCATGTAAGGTTAGCCCGGGCCGCTTCATCCCACCATCCCGCAAGATGCAAAGTACACAAGAAGCAATCGACAACAAAAGCATCAACGCCCATAATGACCATTGTGTTCTACTCGTGCAGCAGATCTACATATAGACACGGCTCTGATACCACTGTAGGGGTTCGTAGCATGGAAAACAAAAATTTTCTACCGCATGCACACAAACAAGCCAAGATCTATCTACTAGATTGTAGCAACGAGTCGATAGAGGAACTCACCCTCGAAGATTCCAAAGCGGTTAACGAGAGCAGATTCTCGTGGATGATGTAGTCGTACACTTCCGATCTCAAGATCGCGTAGACGATCCTTCCGGCGCTGCGTTCCAGCAGCGCTTCCGCAGTCGGTCACACGTTCGGTACTCTTTGAAGACCTTCCTCTCCCTTGTTCCAGCAGGCAGCGGAGGTTATAGCACTCTCCTCGCGATTCCGTCAGCACAACGACGTGGTACCGGAAGTAGAGGGGAGATCTCGCAGGGCTTCGCCTTAAGCCGGAGCGAGTATGGTGGACTATGAGAGAGCCTTGGTGATCTAGAGTTTAGACACACCAAGTAGAAGGGGCTGGACCGGTGGCTAGGGCAATTAGAAACCCCAACTCGGCGGCTTGGGAGAAACCCTAGGCTTGCGGCTAGGGTTTAGGTTTAGAGGGAGGCAACTTGTGTGTTAGGAGGGGCAGCCCTGCCCCTCCCTTTATAGTTGGGAGGCGCGGCCAAGGGGAGGGGAGTCCCTCCCCAACTCGGCTTGGAGGTGGGCCGGCGGTTGGAGGAGGGAACTCCTCCCCAACTCGGTTTCCCACTGCTCCTCCTCTTTCCAAAAACTGTCGTTTGACTTTTCAAATTGGCGTTTGACTTTTCAAACTAGGATTTAAATAAACCCTTTATTTTGGACAGCGACGACACCTAGTACATGATGCAATCATTCCAACTTGCAATGACACATTCATGTACCCTTCCCCTCCGGAGTGCCGGACATTCCGGAACCTTCTAGAACATTCCCGATGAAAACACCAGAACCATTCTCCAACCCCGAAACAGGACTTTCCTTATATGAATCTTATTCTCTGGACCATTCCGGATCTCCTCATGATATCCCGGATCCCATCCGAGACTCCGAACAACATTCGGTCTCTTACTCATCATTCCATAACTACTCAACAACATCGAATCCTTAAGTGTGTCTCCCTACGGTTCGTGAATTATGCGGACATGATCGAGACACTTCTCCGATCAATAACCAATAGAGGAATCTGGAAATTCATATGGCTCCCACATATTTCTACGATTAATTTGTGATTGAATGAACCACTTACATACGATACCAATTTCCCTTTGTCTCACAATAGTTTACTTATCCGAGGTTTTGATCGTCGGTATCTCTGCATACCTAGTTCAACCTCGTTACCGATAAGTACTCTTTTCTCGTTCCCGTGATATGTGATCCCTTGTGAGCCAGTCACATGCTTGCAAGCTAATTGTATGACATTCCACCGAGAGGGCCCAGAGTATATCTATCTGTCATATGGATGAACAAATCCCACTCTTGATCCATGTGCCTCAACACATACTTTCCGAACACTCAATGCCACCTTTATAGCCACCCAGTTACGGTGTGGTGTTTGATGTCATCAAAGAATCCTTTCGGTGATGGTGATTAACATGATCTCATGGTCGAAGGAATTAGGTTACTATGTATTAGAAAGCTTATAGCAAATGAACTATATTAAATGACTTGATCTTTATGCTACGCTTATCTATGGGAGTATGTCCATCACATCATTCTCCTAATGATATGACCTTGTTGTTAATAACATCTCTATGTTCATGATCAGGAAACCATGATCATATATTAACCAACAAGCTAGTTTAAACAAGAGGCTTTACTAGGGACTCTTTTATGTTTACAAATCACACAAGTATTAATGTTTCCTTTTAATACAATTATAGCATGGTATGTAAACATTTATCATAAGCATGAAGATATGATAATAACCTACTTTATTATTGCCTCTTGGGCATATCTCCAACAGTCCGACCAGCAGCAAACGAGGAGCAGGGTCGGTGGGATCCAGGACACGGGGACGAGGGCGGCCAATTCCCGTGACCGGCGGGGACGGGGCCTGCAGAGCGGCCGAGACGAGGCCGGCGAGGACGGGAACGAGGCTGGCGGGGATGCAGAGACCAAAACCGGGGGCGGGGCAACCGGGTGCTGGAGTCCGGCAGTATATGACGACGAGGCCCGAGGTTGACCCGACGACAAGGCCCGAGATCGAGACCAGGGGCGAGCGGGAAGAGTCGATGGAGAGCGGCCGCTGGCGGGACCGGACGAACGAGCGGAGGCCGAGCCGAGGCCAATACGAAACGGAGGGTAGCAGGGGGAGACGAGCGGACACCCAGGGATGGCAGACCGACGCAGTCGGCGGAGAAGAGAAGACCAACGACGGCGACGGGAGGACCAACGGCGGCGAACGCCGATGAGATTGGATCGGAGACAGCACGAGTTGCGCATGCGAAAAATAAAAAAACCTATAGCTCTGATACCATGTTATGAATATGCAACTTACATTATCAGAGGGCCAAAGGCCACATATATAGTACATGTATAGGATGCAAATATGCAGGAACCCCTAACAAATAGGGAAAATATAATATATAATATACATCTAACAGGCTTCAGAGTCAAAGTGGGAGGATATGTTCAGCAGTACGCTGATGGATTCACATTTCTAACTGTGCGAGGATCTGGTCATATAGTTCCTTCCTCCCGGCCTGAGAGCGCTTTGATAATGTTGAGCTCTTTCCTCAATGGGGTGTGCTGCCGCCTTAGAGAATGACCACTATGAGTTACATTCGGTAGAACTAGAACCATTCAAATAGCAAGAATTATGAGTTCATAGAATTAGATCCATTACAAATAGCAAGAATTAGGATTCTTGATCCCCCTCAGTGTCTCTTTCAATTCTCTAGAGGAAGGTGTTTTCAAAGTAATTTCCAAATATTTTCGATTTCATTTTTCTGTGGTACGTGTTTCTACATGAAAATTGTTTTGAACAACAACAACTATACACAACCAAGGAGTCGAACAAAAATGCTACGACCTGAAAAGGATTCGAAATCAGCAGATTAATTTTTTCCTCTAAATCCTTATTTGCTTAATTTTGGTAGTATCCACTTGTACAGTTGTACCCATACGAGTTGAGCGAGGTTCATCTAACTTGCTTCCTGCTCTAAAAGGAGCAGGCCCAGGCGGCTGTCCTGGTTTGTACTCTGACTACCCACAATCTCATCCCGATCTCTTCCAAAACTCCTCCCACTTGAATCCATCCACCCATTGTAATTGATCGACGTTGAAGACGAAGAGTTTGAAGGCAATCGACTGGGGTCAATGGACGGCGTCGACCAATATCCTTCTGCTTATGGCCGCCTCGACGGTGATCTACTCATAGCAAAAGAGGATCAAGAGATTTTCATCATCATTTTGTTTTGAAATTTTGGCCACACCTTCGTTTCAACTTTTAATTAAAATGTAAATATACATTTTCACCTTCTTGCAATGATTTTTATTTTCCTTTTTTTAATAACTAAATAAAACATAGTTGTGAAGTAAGTTGTAAAAATATTGATGAGATAAATCTTGTGAGTTTTTTATTAATATAACCATATGTATGTTATTGTACAAGTTTCAAAAATTTCATGTTGTTTTACTATTTTCTATAGTTTAAATCAATTTGTGTGTAATTATTGTAATTAATTCTAGTCTTTTACTATAGGTATCCTAAATAAGGTTCAAAAAATCCGACAGAAACTATATGTGAGGACCTGTGTACAAGGTTTGATCATATGCAAGACATAGATGAAAAATTCAATTGTTTTTTGAAGAAAATTCAAATTTCTATTTGTTTGTTAAAGTCAATTTGAAACTGTGCTGCAAGGAGGATATGTTCAGCAGTACGCTGGTGGATTCACATTTCTAACTGTGCGAGGAGCTAGTCATATGGCTCCATCCTTCCAGCCTGAGAGAGCTTTGATAATGTTGAGCTCTTTCTTCAATGGGATTCTTCCACCTTAGAGAATGGTCACTATGAGTTAGATTCGATAGAATTAGACCCATTCAAATAGCAAGAATTAGTAATCAACAGAATTAGATGCATTCAAAATATCAAGAATTAGGATTCTTGATCCCTCTATGTACAAGGTTAGATCATATGCATGCCATAGATGATAAATTCAAATGTTTGTTAAAGAAAATTCAAATTTCTATTTGCAAGTCAGTATCAAGGAAATTTGGTCCCAAAACTGAAACTCTCCCCATAGTCATATTTATGGGCATAAGAATATGAGGCATGTTTGGCATGGAATATTCCTCGGCACAAAAATCAGCTACCCCTAAACGAGTTATTACTTAACACTAAAGACTGCTGGCCGCCGTTCTAGTAGATTGAAATGAAGTGTGTGTATGTTGCATGTAGACTTCCACTTGTCACTCCAATCTGAAATGGAAAATTTCCCGCTACTATACATCTCTCCATACACGAACTGCCGTCGGTTACCTTCCAAATCGTCGTTGTAAACAAGACTAGTGCGGATAAAATACCGGCTAAAACACTGCACTCCAAGGATAACTAACGGCTTCAAGGTGCCCCTTTCGCTCTCAATACCCGGCTGTATGTCAATTCACGTAGCTGCATTGCAATCCTGCAGAACAGATTCACAAAGGGAAGAAACCAAATGTCCTGGTTGCAAACTGCTCCCTACCATACCCCCTGAGCCTATATAAACCCTGCATGTACAACGATATCTCCCATCCTAGAGTCAGAGATCAAGAGCCATCTCATCAAAGATGAAGAGTTTTTCTTTCCTCTCCCTGCTTCTCATTTTCCTTGCAGCACTGCAACTGCAAGCCAATGCGTCCCAGGAGGCTCAGCTGAGAGCCTTCATCTCATCCAGGAAGAATAGCGGTAGCAGTACCGACACGTTTAAAGTCCGTAACATAGCTGACAGGGTTGCGGCCAGCCTGAGTACAGAGAGCTCTGTCTCTGACCAGAGTTCTCTCAAGGCGGCCGACAAGATCACGGCGTTGCCGGGGCAGCCACAGGGCGTCGACTTCGACCAGTACGGCGGGTATGTGACCGTCGACGAGGAGAACGGACGCGCCCTCTTCTACTACCTCGTCGAAGCGCCTTCCAGCGCAGCAGAAAAGCCGCTCGTGCTGTGGCTCAACGGAGGTAAGAGCTATATAGATCTCTTGTGAAAAACTCTGCAGGGTTTTAGACTTTGTAGTAACACTTGCATATATAGTCGGAATTTTTTGTTACTACTAGCGATGTAAATGCTCATACGGTTGATATGTATGCCCCATCGATCGACAGGGCCAGGATGCTCGTCGCTCGGCTACGGGGCAATGCAGGAGCTCGGCCCATTCCGCGTATCCGAAGACAACAAAACGCTCACTAGGAACATGAACGCCTGGAACAACGGTAACCCAAGACTTTCAACCCGTTTCACTCTTACTTAGCCGGCTTGCTAGAAGAACCGATAGTTTTCTTCTGAAAACGGCAGTGGCTAACGTGATCTTCCTGGAGTCGCCCGCCGGTGTTGGTTTCTCCTACTCCAACACGTCTTCTGACTACGATCTCAGCGGAGACGAGAGAACAGCTGATGATGCCTACATCTTTCTTGTGAAATGGCTGGAGAGGTTCCCAGAGTACAAGGACCGTGCATTCTACATCTCTGGGGAGAGCTTCGCCGGTCACTACGTACCAGAGCTCGCCGCCACCATTCTTCTTCACAACACCTACAACAACAGAACCATCGTAAACCTACAGGGCGTCCTGGTACGTCGAATTTACATGCTGTAGTGGATATATGAAAATACTACTTACTTAAGATCTCTTTTTCATTCTGAACAATAATCTGTGTCTCCTATATCTTGAAGGTTGGAAACCCGTATCTTGACGCCAATAGGAACACTAAGGGGGGCCTCAACTTCCTTTGGACCCATGCGGTGATGTCCGACGAGGTCTACATGAATGTCACCAAGAACTGCGACTTCGACAACCTGAGCGGTACACTCTCAGAGACATGCCGCGGCGCTTTGGATGGGTTCTACCCAGGATATATTAGTGGATACAACATATATGCCCCGGTTTGCCTTCACGCCCCCAATGGAGGGTATTACCCAAGTGGCTCCGTAAGACAACATCTTCCTATTTTGTTTCCAACAGACAACTATATTCTTTTCAAAAGGTCAAAAGATATCACATGCTCAATTAAACTAGTAGACATATTGTTTACGGTTTTGCTTTTTCTGATCCTCAAATTGCAGTTACCTGGGTATGATCCATGTAGCGATTATCCTACCACCGCCTACCTCAATGACCCGACGGTGCAGAGTGCCTTCCATGCTAGAACAACCAAGTGGGAAGGCTGCGCGTAAGATACTTGATTTGCGCTAGTATACATATATTAGCCTAAAAGTTTCACCCACGTGCATAGAGCTCATCTAATTTTTTTAATGCAGAGACCTGGACTGGAACGATGCGCCGATGTCCATGCTCCCAACCATCAAATTTTTAATCGAGCACAAGCTTCCTGTTTGGATATTCAGGTACATACCGAATCACCACCCAATATTCTCACAAACTTGAAAAGTATAGCAGTAATAACAAATTAACTGAATATTTATTTTGCAGCGGTGACTTCGATTATGTGTGCTCACTTCCTGGCACGAGATATACAATCCAAGACCTTGGCCTCCCTGTCACCACTCCATGGCGCCCATGGACAGCAAAGGAGGAGGTAATTCCTATTTTCCAAACTAGTATATGCATCTACATATATCATGCTTCACCTCGAATCTAGCTGACGGCTTCACTGGTTGCACCTGTAGGTGGGAGGCTATGTTCAGCAATACTCCGGTGGATTCACATTTCTCTCTGTGCGAGGAGCTGGCCATATGGTTCCATCCTTCCAGCCCGAGAGAGCCTTGACAATGTTGAGCTATTTCCTCCAAGGAGTGCTCCCACCTTACATCGAACAAGAGTGATACATGACTAGTCCTACGGCACTGAAAAGGAGTTGCAGCTCCTTATGCTTTGATTAATGGTTCCTTTCGAAGGTTTATTTGCTTAATTTTGGTTTAGTATTCACTATGTATCCAGTAAGAGTTGAGAAATGTTCTGTGTCCTGTGACCTAGCATGGATTTATTTCTTTTCAGTGACTTATGGTTTAATTTCAAATAAAGAAAAATACAGTGGCTCGTGTGTGCAATTATTGATTTGTCAGAGTAGCAATTTTGATATTCCATAAAAAATAAGTATGGTTCCTTGTAATTAAATTTATGATTAGAAAAACTTTGTCTTGGTATTTTCACGTTCTTAAAACACCACATCAGCATGACAACGATGTAATTAAACACTTTCACTTTATTTGGTAAAATTAAATAATTGCAGAATTCATCTCCACAAATATGTAAAGATAGTATAGTATAATTTTGAGAAGATAAACCCAAATTAGGATGAGCCTACTACAGTACTTCTAGATGCTAAAAACAATAGCATTGGTACAGAAAGGATCTAAAGCTGGATAGAAAAAAGCAATATATACTTCTGCCAATATAAATCCAGGAGAAATAAGAAAAATGCTCCATTATCACTACAAAAAGTTGCCGTCTACAACGGCTGGATTTCGTGGTAGAAGACAATTTTTTCATGGTTAAAGGTCTTCTATCATGGATGGGCATCCGTTGTAAAAGGCCCGTCACAAAAGATTCTACCATGGTTTTTTTAAAAATCGTGGTGGATGGAGCCTATTTACCACAAAAATTCCGACGGTGCTAGATGTGTTTCGCCAGCGCTGTTGACTGCTAACGTCATGTCAACTATTATGTGGCAAACTCCTTTTATGGGTAGTTACCGCCATCAACTATTCACAAATCCGTGGTAGATGGCAGGCACAACCAAGGCCTGCAAAATATTAAATGGGCCGGCCCATGAGAGAAACCCAATAACAAGGCGGCACATTATTATTTCGTCATGCAGCCGGCCTACGCTGGTTCTTGGGAGCCCATCACCTTGCAGCTTAACTATGGCATGTTAAATTTCTGGTCCATTACTATTTTGACATGCGTAAGGCCCTACCATGTCCATCACTGTGCAGCTCATCTACGCTTGTACAATTTGGGTCTGATACTGTTTCGGCCTATAGAAGGTCCGATATTATTCATTCGAGCGTGTTCACAACTGTCCTTTTACGGCCTTTTGGCCTTTTGAATTCAAGCCCATTACTGTTTTTTTACTTGAATCAAGCCATGAATCTTACAAGATAGTCCCAAGGGTTTTATTCTACCAGATTATTAGAATTAGCTAGGATCAGTAATGCATATGTGTATTTTGTATTCCTATTTCAAATTTTCAATGTGATGGAGCCTACCTGCACTAGTTTTTTGAATTTCAATAACCTTGCAATAAAAGTGATGCATCGGTCAATACAAAAGCCGGAGGCAAAGGAAAAAAACTAGTGAACGAAGGACTCTAGCAAATATTTTCCATGTCCATAACGCCCAGACCTACGATATTTTTGGGGCTCACGGTTCTCCAATTCACCTTCATACATTTTGGGCTACTCATTTTAGCCGCATGGTCAAAAACTACTATAGATTGAAAGAGTTGGGAGATTCTTTTTGTTTTTTCGATCAAGAGTTGCAAGATTCATTTTGTGTGCTTTCCCACTGCAAGAAAAAGGAAAGATGATGATGATTAGGTAGGATGGGAGAAGGCTCGAGATTGACAGGGATGTATTGAAGAGCATAGAGCGGTAGTAATAGTAACTCTTGATTAGTCTATCAGTAGCTTACACATGCTCATCTTCTTGGTATCGTTTTTCCAAGCGGCAACAAATATACAGATATATCTTGCTAGGCATGTCGTTGCTGGGCGGCTGTCTGAAGCGCATATCACATGACGATGCAGGAGTTGACGTTCTCGTCGTTGAACATGTTCATGTACTGCAACTCCGGCGCGGCAGGGTCGCCCATGGCCTGCGGCGCGCTGCGGACCATGCCCGCCGGTGCCTTCTTGTCGTAGGTGCCGCCGACGTACGGGTAGGTGGTGACCGAGTACGGCACATACGGCCACATCTCTGCCGCCTTTCCCGTGCTCTTCACCCGCGCCAGAACCTTGCGTGGCTCGACGTACCCCGTGACCGTCACCTTGCTTATCTTGGGGGTCACCGTCACGCTCGTCACACCTTTTGTATGAACGCTCACCACCAGATGAATTTAGAGTTATTACACAAAATTTCTTTCCAAAATAAAACTATAGAGATATTAATTTATCATTCTTTATAGTATTATATATGTACCATGAATCGATTTAACAGCGTTCTTGATCCTCCTCTCGCAGCCCTCGCAGTCCATCTTCACCTTGATGTTTACTGTCTGCAAAATTTAAAAAGCACTCCAGTAATATATACCTTATCTTGCGACTCAGCAAAATGGAAAAACAACGTTCCGAACCCTTGATAGGATCAGAAGCTGATATGTTTTCTGGAGGAACAGACCTAGACGAAAGAGAGAGCACATGGACACATGAACTCCAGAAGCCTCACCTGCAGTGGCCGCCTTTTCTTGACCCTGAAGGCTTCCCTTGTGTGTGTCAAGCTGCACAAACCAGAGAGGTGATCCAAGGCGCCCATGAATGATCAGACACAGCTTGATTCAAGCAAGATCAATGGAGCACCCTTGTGCTTGTTTGAAGTGAGAGGGCCAGTGTTCCTACTTCTCTCAGGACTTGGGTGAATGATAGTCATATATATATATGCGGAAGAAGAAAGAAGACAAACAAGGCGACTAGGACTGTATACCTAATCCTCTAGGGTTAGGGTGGATAAAAGTCAATATAGACTACAGAGCGAGTGATAAGACCAGTGAGCTTTCTGGCTGAATGATTGTTTTGGGCAAACATATCCCTGCTCCCAGGATGGGACTTCATCCATCCAACGCAAGGTATCTTGAGCGTGGCACTCTCCAATCATGCAATCAATCAAAACACACCAAAGGGGATAAAAAGTCTTACCGAGAAACAGATTTGCTTTTCTATCCGGATCATGTTCTTTCTTTCGGATCACACCCTGAAAGGTCTAGATACCTAATCCGGATTTCGATCTTGATTCGTGCTCTACTTGCCATAAATCCTCTATGCCATGGGTGGTGAATTAGTATAATTTAGTAAGTTCGATCTTGACTGATCTGTGGAATGCTCTACCTGTCACATTACCAGTAGTACGACGGTGGCTTTGTTCCCATCTTGGATTTGTCTCACGCCTCAGTTTTCAGCCGCATGCGAGAAGGTTCTCTCTGCTTTCAATCCGCAGTGGCTTGGTACATCAGTCCCCACTTTATACTTTGCATCTACTTTTGTATTTGCTGCTCTTTTTGGTTCAACGCTAAATGAGTTGCGTAGCTGATTTCTCTGGTACATATGCTAGCTGCTGCTTTTCGTAAGGAAGAGACGTTTGTTGTTAAAGTTACCTTTGTAGCTCGGTTCCGTGAATCTGGATTCGTACGATTGTATGCATCTTGATGTAGAGGACGGAGGTAAAAAAAATCTAAGAGAAAGGACTAATCTCCCGACAATTTTTTTAAAAGAGTATATATTTTTTTAACAAAAAGGAGGCCTAACCCCAGCCTCTGCATCGGAAAGATGCATACGGTTTTTTATTTTATTATTAAGATAGAAGTATATAATACATAAAGCTCAAGGACCACACAAAGTTGAAAATCGAATGAGCCATCTAAAAAAACGGACATCGAACATCCCCAGCGCCATCAGTATGCAATTCTAAGATCATATCGCCATACATAGCGGCTGAAAATATCCTGTGCCGCTGTCTCCAAAAGGGTACATCCAGTAACTATAGCATGACAGTCCTCCTTTGGTTGGAGACACGCCCATGTACGGATCCAAAGGGTGGCCAGAAGGATGACCTACAAAAAAAAGTTTTAGATTGGTTTTTGTTAAAAATATAATCGTTACGGATATTTCAAATAGCTCAAAGGACCGCCCAAACTCCAACTCTAAGTTGAAGCTTCTCTTTGTTAGGAACGCCCTTGAGCCAATTCCAAAAAGATTGTTAATACTCATGAGTGGAGTTAAACTAAAAGTCATATGTATAATGCGCCATATAATAGTTCCAAGTGGATAGTCTATAAATAGATAATGTATAGTCTCGTCCTTGTCGCAGAAGCAATATCTAGTATTTCCCTGCCAGTGCCTTTTAATCAGGTTATCTTTAGTTAGAATTACCTTTCTATGAACAAACCACATAAAGATTCCGGTCTATAAAGGCACTTTGAGTTTCCAAATATATTTCTTAAGGAACCTTGTGTTACCATTCAAAAGGTCTAAGTATATGGATTTAAATGTAAAAGTTCTTAATTGTGTAAGGCGCAAAATAAAAATGTCTCGTTCTCCCGTTAGATTGACTTGCATAAGCCTAGACAGTAGATGCAACCATGTGTCCATCTATTTCCTGTCAAATATCTCCTGAAAGACATATTAATTGGGTGCAAGGATAAGACTTTAGAAACGGTAACTTGTTTCTGCTGCGCAATAATGTGAAGGGAATTATATTGTTGTGCTAAAGACGTGTCTCCTAACCAAACATGCTCCCAAAACCTCGTGGTCGCTCTGTCATTCACCTGAAAACTTCCCTAGCAAAAAATCATGTTTTACCTTCATTAGACCCTTCCAAAAAGATAAATCATGTGGTTTCGCTGTCACTTGCGACAACGTTTGGGAGTGTAGATATTTATTTTGTAATAACTCTTACCACACCCCATCCTTAGTGAGGATCTTGAAAATCCATTTGCTAAGCAGACATCTATTTTTGGTTTCCAAAACTTCTACGCCTAAGCCCCCTTGATCCTTAGCTTGGCAAATAATGTTCCATTTCGCTAAGCGATATTTCTTTTTATGATTATCGAATTTCTAGAAGAAACGAGATCTGAGAAAATCCAATCTCTTTCTAACCCCGATCGGCACTTCCATAAAGGAGAGCATAAACATTGGTAAACTTGTTAATACCGAGATTATAAGAACGAGATGATCCCCAAAAGAAAAAAGTTTATCGATCTAGTTACTTAATTTCTTCTCAAACGGTATTCCACAGGTTTCCACTCTCCATTTTTTAACTTGCGAAAATGAATATGAATTCCGATATATTTAAAGATAAATGACCCCGATTGACAACCAAACAGATCTATATATTGATCCTCCACTGACATAGCTTGTCTAAAGCAGAAGATTTTACTTTTAAGAAAATTAATCTTAAGACCTAATAATTGTTCGAAAATGCAAAGGATGAGTTTCATATTAAGTGCTTTTTGAAGATCATGTTCCATAAATATAATTTTATCATCCGCATATTGAAGAATATACACACCGCCTTCCACTAAATGAGGTATTAACCCACTAACCTGGTCATCCTCTTTTTCCTGGCTTATAAGGATCGCTAACATGCCTGCAATGATATTAAAAAGGATTGGGCATAAAAGATCTTGGCGTAATTCTTTATGCGTTTGAAAATAATGACCTATGGAATCATTAACCCTGACCCCAACGCTGCCCCTTGTTATAAAATTCTTAACCCATTCACACCATTTAGGATTGAAATCGAGAAAGGCCATCTCACCTTATCGTAGGCTTTTTCGAAGTCAATTTTAAGAAGAACCCCATCTAGTTTTTTCTTATGTAGCTCGTGTATTGTTTCATGAAGCACCACAACCCCTTCTAATATATGTCTTCCCGGCATGAAAGCTGTTTGGGTGGGTCGAATCACCTTATATGCAATTCCAGTTAACCGATTCGTACCTACTTTTGTGAATATCTTAAAACTCACATTAAGTAGGGAAATGGACCTGTATTGTTGAATCTGAACGGCGTTTTCTTTTTTGGCAGAAGTACAATTGTACCAAAGTTCAGTCGAAAAAGAGGTAGCACCCCATTTTGAAAGGCTTTGAACATATTCAGTAGCTCGGGCTTAATGACTTCCCGGAATACTTGGTGGAATTCCGTGGGAAAGGCATCCGGTCCAGGTGCTTTATTCTTCTCCATTGGCATGATAGAATCATGGATTTCCTTTTCAGTAAATTCCACACACAAAATATCATTTTCCTCCTGAGATAATTGAGGGATGTCTTGTACTTTCGACTCAATTATTGAGAAGAAATTTTCCTTGGATGACCCAAACAAGGTTTTATAGAATTTTGAATTATATATTCACAAGTTATCTTCGCCGACTATTGTACCATCATCATGTTCAAATTGGAAGATCATCTTCTTGCGCATGTTTTCCATTAGAGATCAGGTGAAAATATTTTGTGTTATCGCCGCCCTTCTGAACATGCTTAACTTTTTCACGTTGAGCCCATTTACTCTCCTCATCTCTTCGTAGTTTTGCTAATTCATCGTTGGCCTTTTGCGTTCATCTTTATGAGTAGGAGTCAAACGATTTGTTTCCGCTATGACATCTAAAGTTTCAATGATTGAAACCAAGTGTTCTTTTTGTTGTTTATAGACTTCACTAGTATTTCTGGCCCAACCTCTCAGAAATTGCCTAATATGGCGGATCTTGTTCTGCCATATTTCTAAAGGAGAGGAGTCATGAGAAACCGAATTCTATTCCTGGGCAATTAAATCGAAAAAACCTGCTTTGCGTAGCCAAGACAGTTTAAAAGAGAAGTTAGATTTATTGCCAAAGCGAGCTTGTTCACCTAAGTCAATAAGAATAGGCGTGTGATCCGAACCTGCTCGTGCGAGAGCTCTAACTAGGGTTGCATGCGGGGCGGGCTTGCGGGCAGGTGCTTTGCCTAGCTCACGTGTAGGTAGTACAAATTGAAGATAAATTCTAATCACTGCATGTTGTATACTTTGTACTATCGATCTCCTTTTGCGGGCTGAAGCGGGCCCCGCGCTTGCAACCCTAGCTCTAACTGAAACCAACGAAAATTTTTATTCCCATTCTACACTCGATCACCCGGTCTAACTTCTCGTATGTTGGATTTTTCACGTTGACTAGCCCTAGTGTATTGTCTACTAGATAAAACAATTTCACGTAAATTAAGACTCTCAATTATAGTATTTTTAAAAAAGGGCCATCTTGGATTAAAATTATCATTATTTTTCTCTACTTGTCTCCTTTTAATATTAAAGTCCCCTCTTACTAGTAACGGCAGGGTTTCCTTTTCACAGATACGAACTAACTCAGCCAAGAAACAATGCATGTTCATATCTTGAGCTGCCCCATAGACAGGCACTAGGATTTAGTCAAAACCATCCCGCTTAGATTTTAGATGAAACTTAACACAAAATTCTCCATTAACCACTTTGGAAACCCGTAAATTAGCTACATTTATACCGACTAAAATACCACCAGATCTCCCTTGTGGCGGCAAACAGTACCATTCAAAGTCAAGTTCCTCGGACAAGCGTTGTGAGAAGGGAGTTGAAAAGTTGGATCTTCCAGTTTCAAGTATAGTAAAAAAGTCTAGCTTGAAATCCTTAATAGTTTCGTGAATAAAAATAAGCTTTGTGGGGTCTCTAAAACCATCACTATTCCAAAAACATCCCTTCACGACGAACTAAGATAGTTTTTTAAGTCTAGAACTCCTCACACCCAATGTATTCGATTTTTTTATTTTTACGAGACCTTGTTGTTTTTGGTATGACAGTCGCTCCTATAAGTCATAGATCACCCATCCAGTTTTCGTCCCAAAGACTCAAATCACCATCGCTTTCCTGATGTTCCAACTTTCCTGACATTTTTCACATCTGACTTCACCATAGATCGTCAAGAACATGACACATGATGGTAACAAATATCAGAGCTTCGTAACTCTCCTGCTGAAACCAAACGACCAGAAAAATATGGCTACGCACAACCAAATTCAATCCGTCCAGCCATCTCCAGGCATAGTCGCCCCTGGGAGTTCGCCGGCGAAGCCTTTCAGAACTCGCTGCTCTAGACCAGCATCCTAAGATGCACATGGCCATTAAAAGTATGTCAATCATCATTCAAAAATACTGAAGGATGGAAGTGGGTAACCTTTCGGATACCCGCTGCCCTCTTTAGTACGAAAAAATGAACTATATTTTTACAAATCATCACTTTTTGACAACTAGTTTATTTATTTGAACTAGACTAAAATAGAGGGTACCCTAAAGGTTTCAAATTAATATCTCTATAAATACTGAACTAATCAACTTACAAAAATAAAAAAGAATAAGCATAACGTCTCTAACAATATTTAGATGACACTGACCTTGTGAGATATGCCACTTCTTTTAGGAAGGATTTGTTTGGGCCTTCAAGGTTTTACTATTCAAATGAGAGAAAAAATACCTTAACTCTCTCTCTCTCATCTCCGTGCGGCACCGCCGCCACCGCACCGGTATGACGCCTCCCCGCGCTCGCCCCCTCCCTGACAACACCAGGGCAAAGCCTGGGCGGCTGACATTTGAGGCAGCGTTGTCGGGGCGCTCCATGGCATGCGACGGCTCGTATTGAAGCTCCTCGGCCGTTGTGGGCGGAGGAATGGCGACAGGCCCCTACACTTGGCCACAGCCGTCCGGTGAGAGTAGGAGGAGGCGGAGCCGGCGGACCCTCTAGGTTCTGGCCAGATTTTAGTTAGCTTCAGCTCCGCATCACTAAGAGGCCCAGGGCGGCGACCCTGTCTTTAACGGTGGTGGTCATTTTCTTCGTTGGAAGTGGTCGGCCATGGATTGCAGCTAGAGTGGCGAATCTCGGTCCGTCTTGTAGTCCCGGCGACGAGATGGGGTGACATAGTTGTTGGTGAAAATCGAGCTGACTTTGGTCTTGGTGGGTGATGGTGGCGTGTTACGTCATTACCTTGATGAAGGCGTCGTTGTGCGACTCTTGTTGACCCACTCGTGCTATGTCGAGGGAAACCCTAGGATCTGGCTTCTAGATCAGGTGATGGTCGCGCTATGGTGTAGCATTTTCCCTTGGGAGCATCGCTTGTGGAGTAGCGCTAGATGGCACAGGCGGGAGAGGTGGAGCGACTTTGTCTTGCACAGAGCTTTGACGGCAATGTCAAGTTATGCCTGACTGATAGGTTCTACGCCAAGTCATGCCTGTTCGACAGGTGCTACGCACGACAGATCCTCGGGAGACTTCAAGATGTGTTGGCCGGTGGTACTTGGTGGCATGGTGCTGCGGCATATCGGTGGCGTCTGCAATGTTCTTTGGATATAGTGTGGAGAGAGGTGGTTCTACTTGGCACCGTGGTGGTGTCGGTGGCTGGTGTGGCGGCAGTTTGTGCACCGATCTACATGCTCAAGATTGTTTGACGGAAGATAGTGGAGGCAGCGACATTCGGAGCGAGTGTGTGCGTTGTTTCATGGATATGATGGGCGGATCTAGGCTCCTCCTGTGCATGGGGTAGTTGGATGTTTGCTAGATTTCGTAAGAGAGATGGCGATACGGCCATCGTCATTTTTGATGTTTTGTTTTGCTTGTCTTGTTTTGTAAGATATTTGTAATGGCTTTTGTCAGACTTTGTTGAAGGTTGTGTGCATCGCTTGATGCAGAGGTCGGGGCATCGCTCCCTATTTTGAAAAAAAAGGAAAACTTTTGGGCACAATATGAAAAGGTAAATGATGAGAATAAAGGAAGGTTGGGTAAACCTTTTACCGAAGAAGAAATCAAAAAGCTGATTTGCCAGGAGTTAAATTGAGTTCTCCCCTCAAAGGAGAAAGAATTTTGTTTAGTTTTTTCTCATCGTCACCGCCTCTCCTAGAGCTAGCCGCCGCCAACACGTCCTTATCTTCCTCCATAGACCGGTTCCCTCTTCTTCGGAAGGCTTCTCCGGGTCCAGAGGGGTGGGGAACCCGATCTATGAGTGGAGTTCTCAGTGAAAGTAATGTTTTCAGAAGATTATGTTAGGATTTTGGTAGACATCTTCATGGCGTCTACGCCAATGGAGATGTCATCGTTCGCAATAAGTGATCTTTGGCCCTACGTTGGACGACGAGATCTTTCCTGCGTCAATGATGGTGTTATAAGATTAAAGTTCTATACGTACGGTCTTTTAGATCTTGCTTCGCAGATCGATCTTGGATATTTTTTCATGGTTGTCACGAGGAGGATTATGCTTGCAATATCCGTCTCGGCTATTACGTCCTCGACAATCGAGATTCGTACTCTTGACTTTGTAAAACTTTTGTTTACTGGACCAAAACATTGACTTTTTTGGATTGTATCAATGGATGAAAATAGTTCCACCTGTAGCTATACATACACAAATGGGATACAAAAGATAATAGTATGGGTTCAATGTATGATAACACAATAAAGATTAGGGATACTTATGGACCATCAATACAAAAATATCCTTGTGCGTGACACTTTTTTAGACGTCACAAGCGAAAAGTATCTATAAAAGTTTTTTATCCAACGAATGAGCATTTGTGGCACCGTTTTTACGCGACGGTTACGTCTACGCCATGGTAGACTTGATACCGGCCCATATTAGTGTCGTTTTACATGGTCGGGGAGGTCGGCACATTTTAATGTCACAGAATATGAATAGAGACGTATACTAGTGTGTCGTGCATTGTACACGACATTTACAACGTGTCCCATGCTGGAGACTAGTCACGCATCCCGTGCTAACTAGTCAGACTTGTCTCACTTAATTGTGTGATCCAGCACCGACGAGCTGCCTTTATATCTCCTTGCACACCTTCCACAACTGCAATATCGATCTCCATCCGTCTCTTACTACTTCCATTCTCGCAGTACTCTCCTCAATTCTCCCTTCGAGAATCTTCAGCGATTGGCAGGGACAACACTCAAGACGATGGCGCACGAAGTATGTTTCGTTTATCTTATTTGTTGCTTTTAGTTCTTGATAGTTGTTATCGATCTCTTTATTGATCAGAAGATATAATTTGGGGATATTGTTCTATGTAAAATCGTTTGGATTGGAGCATCTTCCATCAACTCTCATTCTGGGTTGTATGTACAGCTCTAACATTCATCCACCTCGTCGATAGTGGCGATAACGATGGCTGCAGGGGCGGGCCCAGTTCAATTCAAAGGTATTCAAATGCATACCCAAATTTTTTGACCAAAAACTACATGTATCAGGTATGCATTCGGTACATATATGAAAGAAAATAGAGAAACAGAAAATGGACAGAGTAACCAGCCCACATCCCACCTTCCTATAGTCCCTACTCGTGGCCCAAGTAGCTACCAGGCCCAATTACTTTATCGCTCAGCCTCTGCTCGCACGTTTCCAGGGTAAGTTGCGTAACACACGACATATATCTGTTCGTCGTCGGCGCTCCGGACTCTGCTCGCACGTTCCTAGAGGAATTCCGGCGCATGTTCCTAGCGGAATTCCTCGTTCGTAGGCCGCCGCCGCGGCGTGGCTATGCTGTGATTCTCTGAATCTCGTTGACTGTCCTCGCCCCTGACTCCCTACAATTGTCGTCTGTCGACTAGGACGTCTGCGTCTAGGCTTAAATTCAGTTTGCCGTTCGTGTGACCGCTAACAATCGCTACTCTTGAATTTCTGGTCGTCGCGCGTGTGCGTGCGTTCCTATCGTTGAGAACTAGAGGTATTGTACAAATTCAGAAGAAGTTCATATAAAATTTGCCAGAAATTCAAAAGATCTAGTTGTTGTTTTTGTCTTCAGATTGCATAGGTCGTTGCATTTGGTCCGAAATATGAAGAGAACGAGTGGTCATTTTGTTGATCCGAAGACTTTATTTTTGCAAGTCAAGGAGATGACATCATTACTAGTTTTGAAGCCTTGAAGCATGTGAAAGTTGCCCTCTAATTTGTAAGCTCTCTTGTCATTGTTCTATTTTCTACCATCTAGATATTTCAGATGTTGCCTCTTCGATATGTTGAACAATCAGTACTTTGATATGTTGTATAATTTCAGTTATGATCTCTTCTCATGAATCAATTATATGGTCAAAATTATATATATTATATAGAACAATATGATGTTCCTATAATCAATTTGGCATGCCAAGAACTAGGATTTTGATTGTCAAAAAAATTATTTTAGACCTTTTGAAAATTTGAATACACACGGTCAAAATCCTAGGCCCGCCGCTGGATGGTTGGATCCTCGGGTGCCACCTCGGAGCGCTGAAGTGCAAGTTCCTACACTGCATCGATCCTTTGATCATGCCGGAGAGGCAACTTCCCTTTAAGAGGAAGGAGGGAGACGACAACACCACGTACAAGATGCAACTTCCATCCCAGGCCGAAACCAGTGAACGAAGGTGAAATCCCTTGGCCTAGTGGCACCGGATTCCATTGGTAAGTTTTAATTATGAATCACGAGAGATTCATCACGCTGTGTCTCCCACTACATATGACCACCTAATTAGCCCACTATGGTCTGTGGGCTTTTAAGCAAGTCTGACCCATAATAAAGCCGTAGATCTAGCAGTATTTCTATAATATAGGGAACACTTAGTGACTTTTATCCGCGCTGCTGCACTCCAATCTCTCCACTCTCTACCATAGATCTCGTAGCAATCCCCTTCCTTCTAATCCTAGATCTCGCTTCACACTCTCGATCTCTTCACGACTAACCCAAGATCCCATCACCATCTCTCCCCACACTTCCTACTCTAGATGTCCCAGCACCATGCGAAAGATGGTGTTTAGGTCACCGGCATGCATATCCACCGCATTGAAGATGGTGCCCGGGTCAGTGGCGAGGTCATATACATCTGCGTGAAAGATGGTAGTCAGGCCTGCGACGAGGTCGTCTACGCCATCCAGACCACCGCACGGAAGACGATGGTCAGGCCACCAACAAGGCATATATTCTACCTCGATCATGTTGTGGAGAATCTCGTGCATCAAATTTAGTGATTTGAAATTAGATTTTGTAGTTAATCCATTCCCTTTTTTAGCATAATAGGATTTCTTTGTTTTTCTTTATTTAGAGAAATGAATAGGGAGGGGCTCATGTAATAAAATGGAAAAAACTATATATCAATGGAAATTCAATCTGAATGACATGAACGAACTAATTTGTTTATAACTAATTATGATTAATGGTTTTAACGCTGGGTAAATTATTGTTTAGCACAGATTATATTATGTCGCATGTCCCTAAGGAGCTCTAAGATCCCTGGATTTGAAGGCATGGGATGCCCGGGCCGCCCGTGCTGGCTGGGCGGTCGGATATCGCTTCTTCGCCGCCGATTTATTTGGGTCTTGTGGGATTTTGGCTGTTTCGGATGTCGGTTCGAGTGTATGACACCCAGGCACCGCACCTAACAGCCACGACACTACCACACTGCCACCGGCCCACCATCACGCAACCCCGCTCTACTCTCCACCCATCTATCTTCCTCTTCCTCTTCCCCGTACCATCATGTTGGAAACTGGAGGAGACGGTGACGAGGCAACTGCAAGAGGACTCACGGGCGGCATATAGTTCTCTCTACCGCCCGCGAGCAAGCACGCTCGGTGATCCTCCAGCCATCAAGGACGAGTCGGTAGCCGGTGGAGGGGAGCACGGATGAGCCGGTGGCTAGAGATGGCGGTCGTGGCGACAGTGCCGCAAGGCAACGACCCCTGCCCTTTGGTCGCCAACGCCTACCGGACGGCAAGGTCATGGACTACTCCACACTCTCTAAGCCACCGGCGAGCACTTCCCCCGCATCTTTCGCCTCACCACCAAGGCCATCCACGTCATCCCTGGAAACTACAATGTAAGACTGCCGCTCCCTATTCTCTCTGTATTCATACTGGATTGGACCGTAAATTGGAAAGCTATGTATATTAGTAGAAAACATGTCTTTAGTCTAGGCCATTAGTCATGGTCCAGCCACAGCCGGGTCATTAGTCCCGGCTGTGACTGGGGCCGGGACTAATGGCCCGTACTGGACGGCCCGAGCCACCTCAAATCATAGGTCCTGGCCCGCACCATTAGTCCCAGTGTGAGATACAAACCGGGACGAAAGGGTCTAGGCCTGCCGCTCGCTGCGGGCACCCCCTTTAATTCCGGTTTGTATCTCAAAACGGGACTAACGGTCTGGCCCTATATATATGGCACAACCCCTCCCCCTTTTAACTGTTTTTTCCTGGTGGGAGAGGTGGTGTTGTGCTATTTTTTTCTTGTTCATATGCACTATAGGTGTTTGGTGAAATGCCATTAGAGCGATGCGACTTTAGGTCACACAAGACAGACATGATATAAGGTGCCCGAGCCACACTTAAGTTTTCTCATTTTTGTTTCCAAGTGTAATAAAATGTTAGCAACTATTTTCTCGTTTAGACCACGATGTACTAATTTTAGCATCGTGATTGCGTTTGATATATATTTGTATGATGCAGATGATCCATCCATGGATGTACGGTGACCGACGCTCTGCCGCTTTCAGAGAAGGTGTGCGTTCTTTTCGTCTTGTGGCCGAGGAGAACAAGCGGCGGGATGGTTTTATGTGTTGTCCATATGTTGACTGTAGAAATGAGAAGGCTCAAACTTCCGCAAGAGTCATTCAGAGCCACCTGCTTCGGTCTGGTTTTATGTCCTGCTATAATGTTTGGACCAAACACGGAGAAAGAGGGGTTGCGATGGAAGACGACGATGAAGAAGAGAACGGTGATGACAACTACCGATCTATGTTTCCTGAATACGCTGATACCGCAATTGAAGAAAATGAAGAAGAAGGAGGTGAAGAACAAGAACCAAATGAGCCTGCTGATGATGTTGGTCGAGTCATTTCTGATGCAAATCATGACTGCAACACAGAAAAGGAGAGGTTGCAATTCGAGCAGATGTTACAGGACCACAACAAATTGTTGTACCCAACTTGTGAAGATGGCCAGAAGAAGCTGGATAGCACACTGGAATTGCTGAAGTGGAAGGCAGAGACCGGTGTGACTGACTCGGGATTTGAGAAGTTGTTGGTACTCATGAAGAAGTTGCTTACAAGAAATAATGAATTTCCCGCCAGTACGTACGAAGCAAAGAAGCTCGTCTGCCCTTTAGGATTAGATGTGTAGAAGATACATGTGTGCCCTAATGATTGCATCTTCTAACGCGGTGAGAAGTATGAGAATTTGGATAAATGCCTGGTATGCACTGCATTGTGGTATATGATCAGAAAAGATGACCCTGGTGATGTTAATGGCGAGCCAACCAGGAAGAGGGGTCCTGTAAAAGTGATGTGGTATGCTCCTATAATACCACGGTTGAAACGTTTGTTCAGAAACAAAGAGCATGTCAAGTTGTTGCGATGGCACATGGAAGAACGTAAGAAATACGGGATGTTGAGGCACCCCGGAGATGGTCGGCGGTGGAGAAAAATCGAGAGAGACTTTCCGGACTTTGCTGGCGACGCAAGAAACTTATGGTTTGGTCTAAGTACAGATGGCATGAATCCTTTTGGGGACCAGAGCTGTAGTCATAGCACCTGGTCCATGACTCTATGTATCTACAACCTTCCTACTTGATTGTGCATGAAGCGGAAGTTCATTATGATGCCAGTTCTCATCCAATGCCCGAAGCAATCCGGCAACGATATTGATGTGTACCTAAGGCCATTAGTTAATGAACTTTTACAGTTGTGGGCCAAACCAGGTTTACGTGTGTGGGATGAGTACAAACAGGAGCCATTCGACGTACGAGCGTTTTTGTTCGTAACCATCAATAATTGGTCCGCTCTTAGTAACATCTCAGGACAGACGAACAAGCGATACAATGCATGCACACACTCTTTAGATGAGACTGAAAGTATATATCTGGATAAATCTAGAAAGAATGCGTACCCGTATAATCGTCATTTTCTTCCATCCAGACATCCCTTAAGGAAAAAAGGCAAGCATTTCGATGGCGAGGAAGATCATCGGAAGAAGCCCGACCCCGTACTAGTGCTGATGTATTTGATATGGTCAAGAATTTAAATGTAAGATTTGGAAAGGGTCCTGGAGGACAACCTGTTCCAAAAAACGCCGACGGACACACACCCATGTGGAAGAAGAAATCTATATTTTGGGAGCTACCCTATTGGTAAGTCCATGAGGTACGCTCTGCAATCAACGTGATGCACCTGACGAAGAATCTTTGCGTGAATATTCTAGGCTTCTTGGGCTTGTATGGGAAGTCAAAAAATACACCGGAAGCATGGGAGGACCAGCAACATCATAAAGGACGAGACAGCAAGCATCCAGGACAGTTTCAAGGGCCTGCCAGCTACGCTCTTACCAAGGAAGAGAAGGAAATCTTTTTTGAAGTCCTTTTCAGTATCAAGGCCCCTTCTGTCTTCTCGTATAACATAAAGGGAATAGTAAATATGAAAGATAAAAAATTCCAAAACCTAAAGTCCCATGACTACCACGTGCTTATGACGCAATTGCTGCTGGTTGCATTAAGGGGGATTCTACCGAAAAATGTTCGACTGGCCATTGTGAAGGTATGTGCATTCCTCAATGAAATTTCTCAGAAGGTAATCGATCCCGAAATTCTATCATGGTTACAGATTAATGTGGTCCAATGTCTTGACACACCTCCTAGTTCACATAGTCGAAGAGATTAGAAATCTTGGTCCTGTGTTTCTACACAATATGTTCCCCTTTGAGAGGTTCATGGGAGTGTTAAAGAAATATGTTCATAATTGCGCTAGGCCAGAAGGAAGCATCTCCAAGGGCTATGGAACAGAGGAGGTCATTGAGTTTTGTGTTGACTTTCTTCCTGACCTTAAGCCGATTGGTGTTCCTGAATCTCGGTATGAGGGGAGGCTGACTGGAAAAGGCACACTAGGAAGGAAAGCAATGGTATGTATGGATGGGGATTCTTTCAGTAAAGCACAATACATAGTTCTACACAATTCACCTTGGTGGCTCCGTATATCGAGAAACACAAGATTATTCTATGCTCGGAAAACCTGGGGAAGCCTGACTCCTAGATTAAAGTGGAACACGAGGACACTTTTGGCAGTTGGTTGCAGACACATCTCATGAATAACAACACTGTTGGAGATCTGTTGTACTTGTTGGCACAGTTACCATCTTCGACTATATGTACTTTCCAAGGGTATGATATAAATGGTAATACATTTTACACGATTGCCCAAGATAAAAAGAGCACCAACCAAAATAGTGGTGTCTGCTTTAATGCAACAGATGACAATGGGCAGAAGGACACATATTATGGGTACATAGAGGAGATATGGGAACTTGAGTATGGACCTACTTTTAAGGTCCCTTTGTTTCGGTGCAAATGGTTCAAGATGACAGGAGGCGGGGTACATGTAGACAAAAAGTATGGCATGACAACAGTGGATCTCAACAATCTTGCGTACATGGACGAACAATTCATCCTAGCCAACAATGTGGCTCAGGTTTTCTATGTGAAGGACAAGTTTACGAAATCGAGAAAAAGAAATTAGCAAAAGAATACATCGTTCGATGAGCCAAAGCGCCACATAGTTCTTTCAGGGAAAAGAAACATCTTGGGAGTGGATGACAAGACAGATATGTCAGAATATTATAATAAGTTTCATGAAATCCCGCCCTTCAAAGTGAAAACTGACCCGAGCCTCCTGTTAAATGATGAAGATTCTCCATGGCTACGTTGCAGAAGAAAACCACAACACTAGATAAGGATGTTGGTGATCTATGTAATATATTAAACCTTTTATGTAATCATATTGTGAGTCAAACAATTTACCCAGATCTACATGCATGCAACATTGGTCATTTGGAAACTAATACATCTTGCACAATCAAACTGGACGACGACTCCTGATGCCTAAGCTGTGGGAGGTGAAAACCCAAAGTGACGGAACCATGACACGAGCATAGCTCAGGTGAGATCCCTGAAGAATCTGCCAGGTATCGTCGACCCTGGTGTCCAACATAGCCATATAGTAGCGAACCTGCTCGTCCTCCTCCCTGACACGATGCCATACCACCTCCTCGGTGGTCGGCTCCCTCTGCACCCTTCCTGGACCAGGCGACCTCCACCAAAGAAGCTCTGGGTCGAAGACGACACCCAGATTCCTCACCAAGCTACGCGTCCTAGAAGGTAGCACCATCCAGTGCCAGCCCGGCGAAGCCCAGTATCGAACATGCCCGACGGAGATCAGTACTCCATTATTGCCGCTGAGTCGACTACGAGGATGCGGGATGGGAATCCTAAAGTAGGCGGCGAGGAATGTGTGTATGTGTGGGTGGCCATGACTGTCTCCCTATAAATAGAGGGAAAGGGCGGGCAGGATGGATCGGGAAGCCTATAAATAGAGGGAAAGGGCGGGCAGGATGGATCGGGAAGCCTATAAATAGAGGGAAAGGCCTATAAATAGAGGGAAAGGTCTATAAATAGAGGGAAAGGCCTATAAATAGAGGGAAAGGCCTATAAATAGAGGGTTCATCTTTAGTCCTGGTTGGAGAAACCAACCGCGACTGAAGGGATTGCGGTAGGTTGGGCCAGGCAGCACTAATGATATGGGTGAGTGTCGACATTATGTTGTGCGACTTGTCACTTGTCCCGGATGGTGTCGCCAACCGGGACTAAAGCTGAACCTTTAGTCCCGGTTGGAGACACCAACCGGGACAAAACACGAGTGAGCACTAATAATAGGGGTGAGTGTCGACATTATGTCGTGAGTGTCGACACTATGCCGAGCTGCTTGTACTATAAATAGGCATCCAGCCGGTAGCCCGGCGGGCAAGGGTAGCTGGAGGCGCTGTGTGCATAGCGCCTCGGTCTCCTCGAGGGTCATAATGGCCCAGTAGGAGTTGTCCTTTTTTGTGAGAGAGAAATGTGTGGATGTGTGCATAACCATGGCGCGGTTGACATGGTTAAACCCCGCGGGTACACGGCGTTAGCATACCTGGTCCAGCCCAAGGGAAGACCCACGACATCATACACGAATTGTGAAGATTTTGGGTGGCCCAAGCCCATGACGCCTTCGGATCCTTGGAGAACAAGACTAGAATAGATAGAATTTCAAAAGGGCAAACCCTAATTTGTAACCGACTCCACTTGTGCCCGGGACCTGCCTATCTATATAAAGGCTAGGAGGGTATGGTGAGGATGACAATACTCATCTCATACACACCTCACGCCAGATTGCATCTACGCACCCCTATAACCTTTGGTTCCGTCATAATCAAGAGCAGACAAGCAGGAGTAGGGTTTTCCCTACGGGGGCCAGAACCTAGGTAAACTTCGTGTCCCCGTGTTGCTTGTTTGCTAACCGTTCCATGATCTCCAGCGTCCCCATCTTCTCCAAAACCCAAGTCCATAACAATGGGCATTGACGAGTCGAACCCTCGTTAGTTGGTGCCATCTGTGGGAACTGGGGGCGCTGATTGTGCGATCATGATGGTCCCATCCGAAGCGATCTACAACTCATCGGAGATGGAGAGCCATCTCCTCTTCGGCACCTTCGACTTCACCGCCCACTCCCTAGCCACCATGAAGGATTTCGAGCCCGTAGGAGACGGGCTCGGGATTCTGTTCGGGAGCTTCTGCTTCTAGGTGGGACAGACCGGCACCCTCCGCCTCCCAGAGCGGGTGCCACCACCATCCATTAGGCCCGCTTCGTGGGTCCCACCCATCAGCGTGTTACGCATGTCGACGCTGATAGATGAGTCATACGATAGCAGCAGTTGCAACTCAGATCTATGCGATCTCCCTTAGATGAAGGAACCTATGGTTCCGGATCCGGAAGTTGCGGCAGCAGCAACCCAATCCGTGGGCATTACCAGTGTGCCGTGGTCATACAGGCTGAATCGAAACTACCACCTGGTTCGAGTACCCACAACCCAACACCCGACCCGCAGGCCGGGAACGGGGGAAATGAAGGAAACCCTTCCCTCCAACCCAACGAAGGTGACTCTAACGCCTACCAGAAGATCAACCTCAACGAGGATGGATGGCGCCAGGCACGCGAAGCCGTGGCGGACAACAGGATCCTACTTGTGAATGCTTCATGGGATCTGTTGATGGCATACCTCCTCCTTCTCATCGGTGAACATAATCGGCAGGTAAAGCTGCAGGAGAAACTTGACAAACGCAAGCCGGCAGCTTTGGAGTCTAGCGCGTGGCGAGCTGCGCTCTCCGCCGCTGGCGGCTCTAGCTCACATGGCAACAACGCCAACAAGAATCTCTCACGCATGGAGAACATGGACCCCACTGCACATCGCGAAGCCACAAGGGCCCTCAACACGTCCTTCATGACAATGGACGTGAACGGCAACGTCATGCCGAAGACGCCCCAGGCTGCAATCATGGCAGCCACCACGTACCTCGCGTCCCATCCACCTCCGGTGGGGGACCCGAAAAGCGCCATGCAAAAGTCCACGCTAGCCGGTCTTGGACTCGTCGGAGCTGCGCTCCACGAGGAGGCTCCTGCGGATCCGAAAAAGAAATCTGTGGTCAGATTCAATCGCAGCCCCACACCCTCATCCGACGAGGACAATCATGATCTACCTCGACGTTGGAAAAGCCCAATGCGTCGCAGCATCGACTATGACGCTCGAAACGACCTCGACCAAACGCGAGTGCTCAACCGAATCCGACGAAGATGGTGATGGAGAGCTGTGTGGAGCACGATGATTCAGCAGATCCGTTCGGCGGACGTGGATGCCAAAAAAATTCAAGCTCCCTTCGGACACTCCAAAGTTCGACGGCACGCAGGACCCGAAGGCCTAGCTCAGCGACCACCTCTCATCTGTCAAGCTGCACGGCGGTAACAGAAACACCGCGCTACAATGCCTTCAGCTGCAGCTGACATGCACAGATCGAATATGGCTCAGCGGCCTATCCTCCGGATCCATCCGAAGCTGGGAAGAGCTGGCGTACAGTTTCATCCGAAATTTCAAGGGCACCAGCAAGAGGCCAGCCTCGATCGAGGAACTGCGCGCCTACACCCAACGTACCGGCGAATCCATTCACTCATACATCCTGCACTGGTCCAAAATCAAGAACTCAGCCGCGCATATCTTCGAGGAAAGGATAATCGACGCCTTCAAGGATGGTGTCAAACACCCGGACTTCAAGGAAGAACTTGGGCGCGTCAATCCCAAGATGCTCAACCACATCATGGACATCACCAACAGGTGGAAAGATGAAGAGGATTCCCTCCACTGAATGCATTTGGATGATGAGGACGACTATGGCCACATGTGAGAACGCCGCAACAAGCGAAGATCGCGCGTCTACGACAACTGCGACGGAGTCGACATGGTTACGGCTGGCTACGCCGACCGACGCAACGATGGCAACCGCAGCAGCGGAGGATACCGCGGAGACAACTTCCGCGACGGAGGATGCCCCACGCAAACATGGCAACACCGCAGCCATGACGACGAGCCCTCGGCATACGACAAGCTGTCTAGCCCTTGCACCATCCACTTCTACATCGACAAGCAAGATGGCAAAAAGAAGGCCAACCACATGCTAAAGGACTGCCGTGAGTTCCAAAAGCTCAGCGAGGGTCTCAACCAAATGCGACGCTAGATCGTGAACCCCGGGTTTGGGCCCGCACCTGCACCAGGTGACATCACCCATGGAGCTCCTCCACCACCACCCGTAGGACCGCCGAATCCAGCAATCGCACCTGCACCAAACAATGGTATAGGAGGATACCCACCGCCAAAGGGGCCCTGATGATCCAGAAGTGACGCCCTACCAACAGGGTGAAAAATAAGATCACCCGGCAATTCAGCCTGGTCGTGACTGCTCCACCTGCTATCCCTTAGTACCTTGGTGGTTCAGAGTCCTGCATCACATTCGATCGCTTGGATCACCCTCGCCAGATCCCTCGCCCAGGCCATGCTTCCTTGGTGCTCAAGGCGCAGATTTGGAGGATTCGAGATGAGTCGCGTCTTCATGGAAGGCGGCAGCGGCATCAACCTGATGTTCGTCAGCACCCTCGCAGCAATGCGGATCCCGCTGTGCAGCCTGGAACAATCTGACATGACGTTCCACGGCATAGTCCCAGGGAAGGGTATTTATCCCCTGGGAAAGATATGGCTCGACGTCATCTTTGGCAAGCCCGAAAACTTCCAATGCGAACGGCTGGAGTTCGAAGTGGTGGACTAGCCATCACAGTACCACACCATTCTCGGGCGTGTGGCGTTCGCAAGATTCTTGGCAGTACCGCACTATGCGTACCTGCTGCTCAAGATGCCAAGGCCTAGGGGCGTCATCACAGTCCAGGGAAGCTTCACCCGATCGGACCTCTGCAATAAAGATTTCAATAGAATCTCCTAGTCGTTCGGCATGCATGAGGAGCTCATGAGGCTCCGAGAGGTGACAGACAACGAGGAACCCCCAGTCGCCAGGCAAAATGCACCCGATATGTCGTTTAATTCTACGGTCAACATGAAAAAGGTGCAGGTCCACCCAACGGATGCCTCCAAGACGGCGCTGATCACCAATGACCTTAGCCCCACATAGGAAAGCACGCTCGTCGAAATCCTCTGTGAGCGCTAGGAAATCTTCGCCTGGTGTCCCGCGGACATGCCAGGAGTTCCCAGGGAATTCGCCGAGCATGCACTCAATGTGTTCCCCGACGCAAGGCCGGTCAAGCAAACGATCCAACGACTGTCCAAGCCAAGAACCGAAGTAGTTGGAATCAAAGTCAATAGACTGCTCGATGACAACTTCATCTGAGAAATCAGGGAGAGCGAGTGGCTGGCCAATACTATGCTGGTCCCCAAAAAGGACACGGACATCCTGCGGATTTGCGTGGACTTCATGTCACTCAACAAGCACTGCCCCAAAGACCACTTCCCTCTACCTCGGACCGATCAGATCATCGATTTGACACCAGGATGCAAGAAACTCTCCTTCCTCGACGCCTACTCAGGCTACAATCAAATTCGACTAAAGGTCGAAGATCAGGAAAACCGGCGTTCATCACACCGTTCGGAGTGTTCTGCTACAACACCATGCCTTTCGGGCTAAAGAATGCAGGTGCCACGTACCAGAGGTGCATGTAGGCGTGTTTGAAAAACCAGATCGGTCGCAACATCCAAATCTATGTCGATGACATAGTCATCAAGACCAGAAGCCAAGACACTGATCGGCAATCTCCGCGAGACGTTCGATAACCTTGATCACTACAAGATCAAGTTGAATCCAGAAAAGTGCGCCTTCAGCGTCCCATCTGGACAAGTACTCGGCTACTTCATCTCCCAACGAGGGATCGAGGCGAATCCAAAGAAAATTCGGGCCATACTAACCATGGAGAAGCCGAAGAACCTCAAAGGTGTCCTGCAGCTAGCTAGGCACATCGCGGCACTGAGCAGATTCATCAGCCGCATGGGTGAGAAGGCCCTTCCCTTTTACCAGCTGCTGCGCAAGACGGACAAGTTCGAGTGGACACCCAAAGAAGACGACGCGTTCGAATCACTCAAGCGGCTGCTCTCCACCCCGTCTGTCCTGGTCATGCCAAAAGAGCGAGAGCCTCTGCTGCTATACATCACAGCCACGCACCAGGTGGTAAGCACCGTACTCGTGGTCGAATGATCCAAAGATGGCATGACCCATGGGGTCCAACGCCCAATCTACTTCCTCAGCGAGGTACTGACACCAACAAAGCAGAGGTACCCTCACTACCAGAAGCTCGCCTACGGCGTATTCATGATGGCTCGTCGACTAAGCCACTACTTCCAAGAGCATCAGATAATGGTCATCAACAAGGCGCCACTATCCAACATCCCGAACAACCCCGAAGCCACGGGACGCGTAGCCCTGTGGGGCATCGAGCTATCCCCTCTAGACATAGTCTATGAGCGTCTCAAGGCCATCAAATCTTAGGTCCTCACTGACTTCCTCGTCCATTTGATGGAACTCCAACTACCGGACACTCCGTACATGACGCAATCATGGACGATGCACTTTGACGAATCCAAACGTGAGGCCAGAGCAGGAGATGGTGTCATACTGACATCCCCTCAGGGCGACAAGATGAAATACGTCCTTCGGATGAAATTTCGCGCCTCCAACAACGAGGGCGATTATGAGTCCCTCATCCATGGAATGCGGATGGCCAAGATCTGCAGCGCAACGCGCCTAATCATCTATGGTGACTCGAACCTTGTCGTCCAGCAGACGATGAACGAGTGCGATGCTCACATCGCCAACATGATCACGTACCGCGCGCTCTACAACTCACTCGAAGGATACTGTAACACCCTCAGAATCGGACCTATGCAAGTGTTAGCAAAATTCGCCAAAACCCGCATAGAAACGATTCAAAGGTGCCCACCAGGCACTTTCGTGCGGGTGGAAAGCAAAGTAATAACATTACACAACAGTCCTCGGTGGGACCCACAGAACAGATATATATAACAGCGACTCAATGAGTCAAGAATACAGATATAATATACAAAGATCCAAATCACCTTGAAAACGATAGAGCGTCCAGCTATGGACAAGATGCAAATGGTGCTAAGAGCCCTGAAGAATAACCAATGGCGTCCATAACCCTGCCCAGGCCAAGCCGGAAGGGTAACCCTGCTAACGGCGTCGATCTCAAAACCTGCTTAAACAAAAAGGGGTGCCGACAAAGGGCAAAGGAAAAAGAGGAGCGTCGATCGAGGCCAGTGCACGGCGAGGCTAGAATTGGCGGTCCTCGCCTACATAGGTATGGTGGATGGCGGCAGACGAAGATGCAATCGAACAACCTATAGAGACTCGATACAATGGCGGTTATCGAGGGATGAGAATGACCTATCCGGTTCCAACGAAGCTAACACCAAACAAACCCATCCCGGTGTTTCCCTCGAGACCAAGCGAGGAAGTCAACCGAGAACTCACACCGTTGGCGTTTACTTATTTAGTTATTGTTGCAGCAATTACTAGTCGAGTTTAGATAATCATCACGATAAAGTAAGCGGTGGGCACTTTTAGTTAACCATTCCGTGATAGTGGCAACACTTACTAGTCGAGATACATTTATCATGAGATAACACAAAACCCAAAGGTTGTTGGTACTTTTATTCAGCCATTCCGTTGTAGTTGCAAGATTTACTAGTCGGTACAATTGTCGCATGGCGACAACCAACAAGCAATTGTGGGCAGTATTAATTAGCCATTCCATTATAGTGAAGCTGATTACTAGTCATTATAAGTCAAATTTATAGCGATAAACTTTAGTTATGCTTGTCTATGATCGATATCGTGCTCCAAGTCGTCCATATCCGGACACGGCTTTCAGAAAGTTTTACCCGGCCGGGGTGCACCAATAGCAACACACGCTCGATCAACCTCGGAAAAACCAAATCAAAACCCAACGAGGCTTTCACGACTGAACAATCACAGGATTCAGAAATATTTCAGGGGGCCACCCCTTGGAGTCTACCCGCAACGAAGTAAGCAAGCTCCGAGACGGACTCAAGGTTTGCGACAATGGCTGTAAGCGACTGGGAACCCGAAAACTCGGGGTGTCGATACCGCGTAAACATTCCGCTTACCTAAACAGTACAGTGTGCTCCTCGCACAAACGTAAATACATAAGTAGCATGGCATAAGTACAGGATCGTAAATAAAACCTCAAACTAGTTTGTGGCCCCAAGAAATAAGACTGAATCAAGCTCTGGCTCAGGGGGGTCCCATATACCTCCCGGATGTGGATAGCGCGATAAATCAAGGAACAGGTATCAAGTACTCGGGGTCTTACGGGACACAAGTGGGCGTTCGGAAACCAAATATTTTCTATCACCCACCGATGCCTCTGCTTATTTCAATTTTAGTTGTTAAACAGAAATTAAAGTGACGATAAGTAAACTAGAATCATCTCCAACATCAACATGCGGCAATACATCAACAACTGTGGCATATGACGACACACATCAGCACTTGAGCAAGCAACTACGACGCGCAAGTCCAACTATCTACCAAACAACAGGTAATAGGGTGTGTCCAAGGCGATATAGGGCTGCACGGTATATCACAGGTACGGAAAGTAAAGCATCGCGACACAGATAGCAATAGATCAACAGGAGGGAATAAATACTATAAAAGTAAGATAGGTAGAAAGGGGGAGATACTCGCCTGAAAACATTGTCGAAGGTTCAACCGAAGATCGGGGCGAAGCTCACATCAACTCAACGGCCTTATCCGCGAAGAACCAAATCACTAGCAGAAAACCGGATGCACTATTCAATACAACGGCAGAAGATCGGCATGATGCATGTATGATGTAAGGCATGGCAAGGTGCGATGCAATTAGGCCATATTAAGCGGAACCGGGGTCCCGACAGTTATTTAGATGGTTCATGTTGTTTAGCTACCCCGCAATTTAAATGTTGTTTAACAAGGCAAGATAAGATACCGGTTCGCTACACAAGTTTAAATGAGGCCAATATAAGGCTAGATTTGTCCGCATATGGGCCCCATATTTAATTATTAGGTGAATCGGCATAAGGCCCCCAAACCAATGCTATGCACGCGGGAATGACAATTAAACATGCAACAAGTTGTTATGATGTTATAAAATAGGGTTTCGAGAAGGGGTTCACACATTAGGGTTCGGCAGATCTTGGGTTCTGGGGTTCGGGGTTCGACAGGGTCCGGTCCGGTCTCGGGTTCGAGGTTCGGAAGCGTTCTCGGCGAGCGTTCTCGGGTTTCGGGTAGATCTTGGCGTTCGAAGCGGACTTGGTTCGGTGTCGGGCGATCGGATCTTCCGTGTCGGTCCGTTCTTGTCGTCGCAGATCTTGTCGGGTTCCACGGTCGGTCTTGCCGTTGCGAGGGTCTTGTCGGGTCCGCGCCATCGAGGCGGTCTTGGTATCCGGGAGGGAGAACTTGGCGCTCCGCGGCGAAGATCATGTCATCCGTGTAGAAGACCTTGGGGTGATCCTCGTACCACTTATGGCGTTGGTCGAGCTTGGCGAAAAAATTGCGTCGCGAACTTGGAACGGCCGCGGTTAAATGCCTCCCGCAAAACTCGCAGATACACCGGCTGTGAACAAACAACGCGAGGAGGTCGTCTCATCCGGGCATTGACCAACACCTTGTGAGCATGCAGCCGCAGCAAAACCTGCGGAAGGGCGGCGGCGGTGCTCGGGAAGGCCATAGGCGGCTTGAGCAGCGGAGAAGGGGCGCCATCAGCGGAGGAGCTCCAGCTGGCGGGCGGCAGAGCTTGAGACAGGTTGCGGAGAGGGCAGCGGCAGGAGAGCAGGCCGGGCAGACTGGCCGGCTGGCCTTGGAAGGTCTCGAGATGGGCGGCCTTGGGTCGATGCGTCGCCCGGCCAGGTGGACCAGGCTGCGGCGGCATCTGTGGCGAGCGCCGCCAGTCTTGAAGGAGGAGCCAGGCGGTGGCAGGCGTGGTCGAGGCAGCTTGGGGTTCTGGCGCCGGTGGGGCTGTTGGCGGGGACGTGGAAGCGGCGGGCGAGCCTGAGGAGAACCTGAGGCAGCGGAGGCGAGGCCAGCGGCGTCGGTGGACCGGGCGGTGGCGGCGTGGGAGGAGGCGGCGGGTTCTGTGAGGTGGAGAAGCGGCGAGAGGAGGACGGCGCTGTGACGCATGAGCAGGCGCGCTCGCCGAGCGGAGGAGAGGAGGAGAGGCTGAGTCATGGAGGCCGCGGAGGCCTTGGGCCAGCGGCGGCGGCGGAGGCGGCAGCGAAGCGCCTGGCAGCGGCTGGTGGGAGCGGCGGGAGGCAGCGCCTGACTCGGACAGGAGAGGGAGGAGCGCGATAGGGAGAGGCAGGGGTGGGGTCAGGCGGCTGGCGGTTAGGCGCGTCGTCAGCGTGTGGGGCAGGGTGTGTGGGGCGTGGGGCCCGGGGGCGGGGTGGGGCTGTGGGATGGGAACTGTGTGAGTGTTGGGGTGGTTTTAGCATAGGTGGAGGGTTGGGGGCTGATGTGGAGGGGTTGGGTGGAAGGAGAGGAGAGGGTGAGGTGGCGCAAGGGGATTGGTTGGGGTGAGGTGGAGGCTGGGTTGGGTAGATTAGGTTGGGTGAGTTTAGGATTTAGAGGGCCGGTCTATTTGGACCGATTAATTCCTGGGGCGGTCGTTCGGGTCAATCGGCCCGTTCGATTGCCCGCTAAATAATTAATATTTTATTTACTTCAAACAAGACTTTTGCAAACCGATATCGAAAAACAAAATATCCCGCCACGGATTTTGATGTTTGAATCAAGAGGGGGCGTTTAGAAAACAACACGGGCTTTGCAAACATAGTTTTATGCAAACAATGCATGATGATGACGATGCAATGCACAAATTCAACGCGATTTTCTAGTAGTGGTTTTTGCGGGATGCCACAATTCGACACCACTAACAATGGATCTCGCCCTCGAGATCCGCCTCATGGTACCGGAAGGAAGGGTCGGCGAGCTGCGTCTTCTCGTTCCGTGTAGATCCTCGCGACACCACTAACGAGGGTTCCTCCTCCTTCTTGAAATCGGCGACACCACCAACAAAGGGTCGTTGATCCTGATCGACGAGAGAGCACTCCGGAGAACAAAGGACGAAGGTAGAGGTACCAAACGATAAGGCCACCTCTAACTTCCATTAGAAGAGGGAAAGTTACATCGATCCACCAGTTCGATGTACAGAGCGAACAGTAAGAGTCGGGTAGGGTGATCAGTCCATCCCGGTCCCAACTATCAACTCTATACATGGGTAGGAGAATCAGGCAACTCAACTCTCGAGATATAGACTGAAGCTCTTCGTAGGCGGTATCCGGAACAAAGGGATGATGCCAGCAGAAGTCGTATGAAAGACACACTGTTTAGGTTCCGCGATGGTTCCATTGGCATGAACAACACATGCTCAAGGTATACTCCAACTTCACCAACGATCGTCCTTCTCGTATGTTTTTCAACGACACTGACATCCGGCAAGGAACACACAGGGATAAAGAGCTCAAGAACATAAGATTGGAGGAAGGGCACAACAGAACAGTTGCAGATTGATGATCGTAGCACCTCCGTTACAAAAGGAAGAAAGCGAAACCCTGAAGGTACGACGATAACCCAACCACGAGAAATCCTGGACTCGAAGAGAGAGAAGAGAGCGGATTCATAACACGTAGAGGTAAGAGGAGAATAGCAGAGGGGTAAGGAGTAAAATCAGACCTAACCAGAACTATCCAACCGTTTTTTTAAAATAGTTTTGACACTTCTACTTCGGCCGTTAGCTAGGTTATCCTACTGGCTGGACTTGTGGGGTATCGCAACTGCTGAGCTCTGATACCACTCTGTAACACCCTCAGAATCGGACCTATGCAAGTTTTAGCAAAATTCGCCAAAACCCGCATAAAAACGATTCAAAGGTGCCCACCAGGCACTTTCGTGCGGGTGGAAAGCAAAGTAATAACATTACACAACAGTCCTCGGTGGGACCCACAGAACAGATATATATATAATGACTCAATGAGTCAAGAATACAGATATAATATACAAAGATCCAAATCACCTTGAAAGCGATAGGCGTCCAGCTACGGACAAGATGCAAATGGGGCTAAGAGCCTCAAGAAGAATAACCAATGGCGTCCATAACCCTGCCAAGCGGAAGGTAACCTGCTAACGGCGTCGATCTCAAAACCTGCTTAAACAAAAAGGGTGCCGACAAAGGGCAAAGGAAAATAGGAGGCGTCGATCGAGGCGATGCAGCGAGGCTAGAATTCGCGGTCCTCGCCTACATAGGTATGGTGGATGGCGGCGTGACGAGATGCAACAACCTATAGAGACTCGATACAAGCTGGCGGTTATCGAGAGGGATGAGAATGACCTATCCGGTTCCAACACAAGCTAACACCAAACAAACCCATCCTCGGTGTTTCCCCTCGAGACCAAACGAGGAAGTCAACCGAGGAACTCACACGTTGGCGGTTTACTTATTCAGTTATTGTTGCAGCAATTACTAGTCGGTTTAGATAATCATCACGATAAAAAGCGGTGGGCACTTTTAGTTAACCATTCCGTGATAGTGGCAACACTTACTAGTCGAATACATTTATCATGAGATAACCCAAAACCCAAAGGCTTGTTGGTACTTTTATTCAGCCATTCCGTTGTAGTTGCAAGATTTACTAGTCAGTACAATTGTATGGCGACAACCAACAAGCAATTGTGGGCGTATTAATTAGCCATTCCATTATAGTGAAGCTGATTACTAGTCATTATAAGTCAAATTTATAGCGTAAACTTTAGTTATGCTTGTCTATGATCGAATCTTGTGCTCCAAGTCGTCCATATCCATGGACACGGCTTTTCGAAAGTTTTACCCGGCGGGTGCACCAATAACAACACGCTCGATCAACCTCGGAAAAACCAAATCAAAACCCAACGAGGCTTTCACGGTCGAACAATCACGGATTGAAATATTTTAGGGGCCACCCTTGGAGTCTACCCATAGCAAAGTAAGCAAGCTCCGAGACGGACTCAAGGTTTGCGACAATGGTCAGGCGATCGGGAACCCGAAAACTCGGGGTGTCGATACCGTAAACATTCCGCTTACCTAAGCGATGCAGTGCTCCTCGCTGGCGTAAATACATAAGTAGCATGGCATAAGTACAGGATCGTAAATAAAACCTCAAACTAGTTTGTGGCCCCAAGAAATAAGACTGAATCAAGCTCTGGCTCAGGGGGGTCCCATATACCTTCCGGATGTGGATAGCGCGATAAATCAAGGAACAGGTATCAAGTACTCGGGGTCTTACGGGACACAAGTGGGCGTTCGGAAACCAAATATTTTCTATCACCCACCGATGCCTCTGCTTATTTCAATTTTAGTTGTTAAACAGAAATTAAAGTGACGATAAGTAAACTAGAATCATCTCCAACATCAACATGCGGCAATACATCAGCAACTGTGGCATATGACGACACACATCAGCACTTGAGCAAGCAACTACGACGCGCAAGTCCAACTATCTACCAAACAACAGGTAATAGGGTGTGTCCAAGGCGATATAGGGTTGCACGGTATATCACAGGTACGGAAACTAAAGCATCGCGACACAGATAGCAATAGATCAACAGGAGGGAATAAATACTATAAAAGTAAGATAGGTAGAAAGGGGGAGATGCTCGCCTGAAAACATTGTCGAAGGTTCAACCGAAGATCGGGGCGAAGCTCACATCAACTCAACGGCCTTATCCGCGAAGAACCAAATCACTAGCAGAAAACCGGATGCACTATTCAATACAACGGCAGAAGATCGGCATGATGCATGTATGATGTAAGGCATGGCAAGGTGCGATGCAATTAGGCCATATTAAGCGGAACCGGGGTCCCGACAGTTATTTAGATGGTTCATGTTGTTTAGCTACCCCGCAATTTAAATGTTGTTTAACAAGGCAAGATAAGATACCGATTCGCTACACAAGTTTAAATGAGGCCAATATAAGGCTAGATTTGTCCGCATATGGGCCCCATATTTAATTATTAGGTGAATCGGCATAAGGCCCCCAAACCAATGCTATGCACGCGGGAATGACAATTAAACATGCAACAAGTTGTTATGATGTTATAAAATAGGGTTTCGAGAAGGGGTTCACACATTAGGGTTCGGCAGATCTTGGGTTCCGGGGTTCGGGGTTCGACAGGGTCCGGGGTCCGGTCTCGGGGTTCAGGGTTCGACGGAAACGTTCTCGGCGGAAGCGTTCTCGGGTTTCTGGGGTAGATCTTGGCGTTCCGAGAAGCCGGACTTGGTTCGGTGTCGGGGCGCATCGGATCTTCCGGGTCAGTGCCGTTCTTGTCGTCGTGCAGACCTTGTCGGGTTCCACGGGGTCGGTCTTGCCGTTGCGAGGGTCTTGTCGGGTCCGCGCCATCGAGGCGGTCTTGGTATCCGGGAGGGAGAACTTGGCGCTCCGCGGCGAAGATCATGTCGTCCGTGTAGAAGACCTTGGGGTGATCCTCGTACCACTTATGGCGTTGGTCGAGCTTGGCGAAAAAATTGCGTCGCGAACTTGGAACGGCCGCGGTTAAACGACTCCCGCAAAACTCGCAGACATACACCGACAGGAACAAACAACGCGAGGAGGTCGTGTCTCATCCGGGCATTGACCCGAACACCTTGTGAGCATGCAGCCGCAGCAAAACCTGCAGAGGACGGGCGGCGACGGTGCTCGGGAAGGCCATAGGCCGGCTTGAGCAGCGGAGAAGGGGGCGCCATTGAGCGGAGAGGAGCCTCCAGCGGGCCGGCGGCGAGGCTTGGAGACGAGGTTGCCGGAGAGGCAGCGGAGAGCAGGAGGAGCAGCCTGGCGCTGGCCGGCGCTGGAAGGTCTCGATGGTGGCGAGGTTGACGAGTGGCGTCACGCCGAGGTGGACGGCCTTGGCGGCATGCGCTGGACGGGCGGAAGCGCGGCCAGTGCGGAAGGAGGGCGGGCGGTGGCCGGGCGTCCAGGTGCGGGCAGCTTGGGGTTCGGCGCGGTGGGGCTCGCTGGCGGGACGTGAGCGGCGGAGGCGAGCTTGAGGAGGAGGCAGCGGGCGAGGCAGAGACGGCGTCGGTGGACCGGGCGGTGGTGGGCGACGGTGGAGGCCGTGGGAGGAGGCGGCGGCGGGGTTGCGCGGGGTGCATAACGGCGAGGAGGGAGGACGGGCGGCGCGGTGACGCTGGCAGCAGCTTGGCTCGCCGAGCGGAGAGAGAGAGGACGCCTTGAGCTTCGCGAGGCCGCCAGCCGCGAGCCCGGGCGGGCGGACGCGGAACGGCGCAGCGAGGCGGCAAGGGCGCCTGGCGGCGGCTGGTGGAGCGCCGGGCGGAGCGGCCATGGCTCGGACTTGGGGGAGAGGGAGGAGAGCGCGATAGGGAGAGAGACGGGGTGGGGACGGGGCGCTGCGGGCAGGGGCGGTTGGGCGCGTGCGTGCAGGCGTGTGGGGACGGGGTGTGTGGGGCGCGTGGGGCCCAGGGGCAGGGTGGGGCTGTGGGATGGGAACTGTGTGAGTGTTGGGGTGGTTTTAGCATAGGTGGAGGGTTGGGGGCTGATGTGGCGGGGTCTGGTTGGGTGGAAGGAGAGGAGAGGGTGAGGTGGCGCAAGGGGATTGGTTGGGGTGAGGTGGAGGCTGGGTTGGGTAGATTAGGTTGGGTGAGTTTAGGATTTAGAGGGCCGGTCTATTTGGACCGATTAATTCCTGGGGCGGTCGTTCGGGTCAATCGGCCGGTTCGACTGCCCCGCTAAAATAATTAATATTTTTATTTACTTCAAACAAGACTTTTGCAAACCGATATCGGGCAAAACAAAATATCCTGGCGACCCGGATTTTTGATGTTTGAATAAAGAGGGGGGCGTTTTAGAAAACAACACGGGCTTTGCAAACATAGTTTTATGCAAACAATGCATGATGATGACGATGCAATGCACAAATTCAACGCGATTTTCTAGTAGTGGTTTTTGCGGGATGCCACAGATACTTCGACGGTTGCGAGCTTCGGCACGTTGGACGGGAAAGTAATAAGGAAGATGATAGACTCGCCAACATCGGCTCCACCTGTGCACGGGTGCCACCAGGTGTGTTCCTCGAACAAATCTGCGTACCCTCTATCAAAAGGAAATTCTCCAAGGGATCACCTGAAGAAGCAGAGCACTAGGGGGCTGTGCCACCCGAAGGACATGAAGGGCCCGAAAATCTCAACACAGAGGCTGAGCTCGTCATCCTGATGCAGGTCATGGCAATCGAGGAGACGTGGATTCAGCCGTACCTTCGATACGTGCTAAACAAAGAACTACCCAATGACCTGACAGATGCCCGACACATATCTCGCCGGTCCAAAGCGTTCACCCTCCACAATGGCGAGCTGTACAAGCGCAGTATTTCGAGTGTACTCCAAAGGTGCGTCACCATTGGTGATGGCAAAACCATCCTCCAAGACATCCACGAGGACATCTGCGGTCATCATGCAGGCAACCACGCCCTCGTCGCCAAAGCTTTATGAGCTGGATTTTACTGCCAACGGCCATGAACGATGCTAATGACATCGTCTGAAGGTGCAATGGCTGCCAAAGGTTTGCGGACAAGCCACGCGCACCAGGATCGGAGCTCAGGCCCATACCACTGGCCTGGCCCTTCGCCCAATGGGGACTCGACATGATTGGCAAACTACCCAAATCTTCGAAAGGAGGCCACGTCTACCTCCTGGTCGCAGTCGACAAGTTCACCAAGTGGATCGAGGCCATGCCTGTCACCAACCAAAGTGGCAAAACGGCCGTCAAATTCTTCAAGCCTATAGTCTACAGGTTCGGCGTGCCGCACAGCATCATCACGGACAACGGCTCGAACTTCATCTCGAAGGAATTCCAGGACTTCTGCGAGGGACTTGGCATCAACATATCATACGCCTCCGTGGAGCACCTGCAGACCAACGGGCAAGTCGAAAAGGCCAACGGCCTCATAGGCAGCGGCATCAAGAAATGCCTTCTCAGCCCACTTGAATGGCTTGCGGGAGCCTGGGCAGAGGAGCTACTCTCTGTCATCTTGAGCCTACGCACAACGCCGAATAGAGAAACTGGCTTCACACCTTTCTTCATGGTGCACGGAGCCGAAGCCGTACTACCTGCCGAGGTATGCCACAAGGCCCCATGGGTCGTCGCCTACAACGAAGCCGAATCAACGGCCGCACTTGAAGACGCTGTCGACACTCGATGAGGCACGCGATATTGCCGCAGCTCGCTCAGCGGTCTACCAGCAGAGCTTCCACAACTACCACAGTCGTCGGTTGCGCCCAAGGTCCTTCGTTGAAGGAGACCTCGTCCTACGAATCAAGCAAGAGCGGCCGAAAAGGCTCGAGTCACCCAGGGAAGGACCCTACATCGTCACAGAAGTCATTCCAGGTGGCGCTTACTGCCTCATGGACATCGCGTCAGGAGTCGAATACTCCAACCCTTGGAATGTCACACGTCTACGACGCTTCTACCCCTAGTTACCCCTTTACTTTCAATAAGGCTACTCAGCCAAGGCTACTTAGCCGAACAATGTACCTCCTCGTTACGATATGAATAAAAGCTAAGTTCCTCAGCCGAAAATTCTTTTCCTTACTTTTTGCTATAATACGCTCGGGGGATACTCCTCACCTCACGACTTCCTCGACAGAGAATAAAAGCATACAACCTGAGTAGTTGACCACGTCATGCTAACGAAAAGGACATGCACATAACAAAGCACAATGTGCTAATACAAATAAACTTTACAAAGGGCACAACAAGCCCACTCGAATACATACACATTTTACATCAATCTGTTTTCTTTACAGGACCTACCTATTCTGGAGTATTACACTCGCCCACTGCTCGAACAGATCAACAATTTCTTCAGCATACTGCCTTACAGCCGCATAATGCGGGCGCATATCCCAAAGACTACCATCTGGCCGAAGGGGTGGCCCAGTCGCCACCGCCACGAGATCAACATCACGATGATGGAGCCGAACAAGTGAAAGAGCAGCCTTCACCCCAGCAACCAGCTAACGTCGCACCAATTCCTTGACGTGACCCACGTCCCGAAACTTCGCCAGCAGGCCCCAAAGGTTGGAAGGTGCCTCATCCAGGGGAAACATGATGGCCTAGGTGGACGCCAGGGAAATCCTCGCCTGCCTCAACACCCGAGAAACCTGGTGCGCGCGATCTTGAACTGTCGCAAGGACGATGGCCCGATCGCGGTCCATCCAGAAGAAGCCACCAACCTCTAAATCCTGTTGGGTAAGGCAATTCATCCGGACCGCAACACGCTCTTTCTCTTCCTTCAGAACAAGATTGACCCCTGCACACATACAAGCATAAGATGACACACAAGAAAGGTGCAGCCAAAAAGAACAGCAGTTCACGAAGACTCACATTGAAGCTGCTCGCTCATCTGGCGCAGCTCCCCCATCAAAAATTCCTCCCTGGCAGTGGCCCGCTTCGCCTTCGATTTCCATACATCCGCATTGCCACGAATGCCGAGGATATCCCTCTCCAAGCTACGGACGCGGTCATGAAGGAATGTGAGCTGCGATGCATCATCCAACGATGGTCGCGGCTCAGGAGCAGTCGAAGTATCAACGGGAGTCTCACTCGAAGGACCTTAAAGGCAAACAATTAAGGAAATGAACATCACAAACATCACTGGTGGGAGATCGAAACATAACTTATATACATAAAGGCCACCCCGTGGCATAAGTCAAGATTGTTCATCAGCAAAAGCGTACATCACAAAAGGAAGAGGATATACTATCCTAAACTACAACAAGAGAGCCTAGGCACCCGCATCTGGAGTGGCCTCAGAGCTAGACTGCCTGCTCTTGACCTCCTCCTGCTGCTTCGTCGCGTACTCCGCCAGCAGGTCAATGAGCTTCGGCCCATAACACTTACAGCAGGAGGCGAAGAGAGCGAAAGCTACCTCCGAGCCATCGGCAGCCATTGGCATTTGGGAGGTGATGTGCGGCAGTTCCAGCTCCGCTCCGGATGCCATGCCCATGGACAACCCCATGCCGAGTCCCTTCTGCTTGTTCTTGTAGGCCATCGGAGCATCCTCCGACAAGGCATCCGCCAGCACATCGACATCCTCAAGAGCAGCGCCCTTGTGGACAATCTCCTTGTAGAAGCGTTGGAGCACCCCCCTTGGCCTTCGCCAAGGCGCTAGTAGCAGTACTGCAGCGGTCTTCGACCACTGCGGTGGCATCATCCAGAGCATTTCTGTGCTCCAGCACACTGCGATCAAATGCGATTCCTAACGCATCTAAAGACAATGAAGAAAGGACCCAAATAAGAACAGGGCAAGGAACAGCCGAAAAAGTACAAGACCAGGGAAAGTACAAGATACTCACCGGAAAAATCCTTAGCAGCCATCATCCTATTGGCCATCTCCCTCTTGCGAGTAGCAGCCGCAACAGCAAGCTGCTCCTCGCAATCAGCAAACTCCTTCCGCAGGCGCTCCTGAGCTTTGATAGCGTCAGCTACCTCCTTCTTTCGGCGCTCTTTCGCCTCCGCGACATCTGCAGCTTTCTTCTCCGCATGACCTAGGCTCTTTTCAAGAGTGTCCAGCTGATGGAGAGCTGCATTATTTTCATCTTCAAACATCAAAGAACAAAAGGATCAACAGAAGCTCAGACGAAAGAGATAACCGTGGGAGATGCTCAAAAACACAAACCTTGCAGCTGCCGCATGTTGGCCTCCAACGCCAGGTGCTGCTGGATCAAGAGATTAGCACTATGCACGAAGGGCTGCAAAACAAAAATACAACCAAGCATCAGAAAGGTCTCGGGGCTACACCCCACAAGAGCAAAACTAGACCAACAGATCATCCAAAAAAGGGCTCGGGGGCTCTCCCCTACAAGACAAAGGAGCATACAACTTACGTGCTCAGACGGAGACTCCGAAGTTTCGCGTGCAGTCTTCTGATTAACAACTACTCGAGCCTCTCGCGGGGAGGGGTTCGGGGCGTCATCCTCAGAGTCGGCCACCATCTGAGGGTAAGGAGTTCTCAGCTTCGACTCCCCTACAACCTCTTGAGCGCCCTCACTAAGAGAACCCTCTAAGGAGTGGCTGCAAGGACAATATCGATCAAGAGAATAAGAAACATTGTGCACAGAATAAAGCGCAGCCGAATCTACTTACGAGTCAATGTCTGACAAGTTGAAGATGGGTGGTGCCTTCTCCTTCTTCTTCTTCTTCTTCTTGGCCGGCGTCTGCGGCGCCATCGCTCGAAGTGTCACAGCCGGAAATGGTGCAGACGAAGCACCATCATCCTTGCCATGCTGCTCGAGGAAGGACGGGCCCCTCGGAGTTGGCAGGGTAGACACGTCCGACGATTCGCTCCACGATCGCTTTCGGGTCTGCCCCTCGCTCGCCTTAGGAGCATCTGCAGTCGGCAACTAAGCTAGAGGAAGCTCAGACTCGGAGTCCACCTCCTCATTGTCTGGTGCCTCCCTATTTTTCTCAGGTAGAGGGGGCATAGAACCCGTAACCTGGAGGCGCTGCAAGCAAAAATGGAAATAACATGAGAAACTACAACAAACAAAAAATGCACGGAAAAGCGCAACGTGCATGAAAAAACTTCACGTTCGAAGCCCCTTTACTGTCGCTAAGAGGGGGAGTCTGCGACTCCCCTGGAAGGTCCTCACCAGCCTTGAACTACTGTAGAGGACGGAGGGCCCTATCAAGATCACCCGAAGATAACTCTTCGGATGACACTCTGGTTGGATCACTAGGGCCGACGTAGAGAAACATCGGGTGCGCCCTGGCCTGGAGCGGCTGCACCCGACGCTTGAGGAAGGTGCAGATGATGTCGACACCGTTGAACTCCTTGCCTGGCACCAGCTGAAGATCCTCCACTCGCTTGTAGAGCCTCTCCACCTCCATAACTTCGCCCTCCAAGATGTGGTTTTTCCACGATCTCTTCGGGACAATCTTGTGATCGGAGTCGAAGGGGGCAAGACCAAATTGCTGACCGTCCAGCTTGACATCGCGGATGTAAAACCACTTACGACGCCAATACTGGACGAACTCGCAAGTAGATAAGGAGAAAAATTGGAAAAAAGGACGAAGGGAGATGATGCAGCCGCCAAGCGGATAGACTCCTCCGGTGCTAGACTGCCTCTTCACGGAATAGAGCTTCCGGAAGAGGCCAAAGTTTGGCTCGATGCCGAGCCAGCACTCACAATGCGTGATGAAGCACGCGATGTTAAGAAGAGAATTGGGAGACAGATGATGAATCTGATTCCCATAGAGGAAAAGAAGCCCACGAAGGAAATCGTGGGCAGGAAGCGAAAAACCGCGAAGAATGAAGGCAACAAAGATCACCCGAAACCCTATGGGTGGGCGGGGGATTACCTCATCATCGGGGATCATGACGTCCTCCTTGTTCTGCGGGATTAATCCTGCATCGCGCAGCTTGCGCAGATTGGTGTCACGCACCTCGGAGCGCCTCCACTTGCCGTCAGTGGTGCGCGCAGGAGCGGTAGCCTTCTTGCCACTGGCAGCGGCACTCGAGCCAACTCCAGCAGCGCCCTTCCTCGACTTTCCCATGGCGTGGCTGTGAGTGCGGCAATGAGCTGGGAGAAACGACGAAGGAAATGAACGAATAACGTCCAGTGCGCAAGGGCGAGAGATGTGGTGCTCGGGAAATGGAGGCAATGGTGAAAGCAAATGGCAAGGGTGAAACAAAATCACTGTTTCCCCATGGTTATAAAAGACGAGGACGATGAACACGAACCGTTCATCCAGAAGCCCTAACATCCAGGATAGATCGAACCATACATGTGTCAGCATAGCAACAAATCGTCGCTAGCACACCGTCCACTACGCACGAAAACTGAGGAGATACCGTAATTCTCGCCACGTCGTGCATCACTAATCAACTACAAGTCAGAAAATGGGACCCACGTTCGTCCTATCGCGTCATCTCAGGCGCCGCAGACGATTGAGATCATCGATCATCAGCACTAACGTCATAAAGACCAACCTAGCAATGGTTGGAAATCTTCAGCTAATGAATAAAGTACTCACTCGAATCTATGATACGAGCAATTACTCGAGGGCTACACCTATTAGGAGAGCTGGCCGCGCACCTAAAACATGATCAAGGTACTACACTTTTAACCATTCTTCGAGTCCTACGTCGAGTCTACGACTCCACTAAGGACTCGGGGGCTACTCCCATGGGGAGGATTTTTCAAAGCATCCAAAAAAATTGTGTCCTTCAGACCTAAAGTTAAAGCTAGCTGAACTAAAGTCTCTCCTCGAGTCTATGATTCGAACAGACACTCGGGGGCTACTCCCATAGGGAGCGTTGTCCGCGCACCCTATGATTTCTTTGACTGCGATCTTTCGGATCAAAATATAAACTTCTTCTGGTAACTTTTCCCAAATAAACGCTAAGTGAGAGACAATCTCCTTGACCACCCGAAACACCTCTACGGTGATAACAGTTCGGATGTTGTGTCTGCGACGCAAGGATACGACCTATAGATGTCATCTGACGGCCTAGTAATGCACCTGACTACGCTCTGCCAGTAAGATACCGTGTCAATAGTCACGATGAAAAATCCCGACGGACGCGTTGGGTACATCACTTGAAAAATCCACTAGGATTCAACTCCTATAAGACCTGAACGGCTTGAGCCGAATTACGCCAGCACTCGTTCCGGATTCGAGTCCGGGGACTCGGAACTGAAGAAGATCATGTTGTTTTGTCCTATGGCAGTTAATTGACCCTGATCCGTCAGGAGAGTCAGCCACACACATCAACAATCCTTACGAACTAAATTATCTTCTCTTACAAACATGACCAAACTGCACCTGAAAGAATGGAAGAGTCCTCAGCTGAATCTATGATTCGACTGAACACTCGGGGGCTACTGACATGGTTATACCCCGTGGGTACACGACGTTAGCATACCTGGTCCAGCCCAAGGAAGGCCCACGACAGGATACACAGCCTGTGAAGATTTCGGGTGGCCCAAGCCCATGATACCTTCGGATCCTTGGAGAACAACACTAGAATAGATAGAATTTCAAAGGGGCAAACCCTAATCTGTAACCGACTCGACTTGTGCCCAGGACCTGCCTAACTATATAAAGTCTAGGAGGGTACGGCGAGGAGGACAATACTCACATCATACACACCTCACGCCAGATTACATCTACGCACCCCTGTAACCTTCGGTTTCGCCGTAATCAAGAGCAGACAAGCAGGAGTAGGGTTTTCCCTACAGGGGCCTGAACCTGCGTAAACTTCGTGTCCCCGTGTTGCTTGTTTGCTAACCGTTCCACGATCTCCAACATTCCCATCTTCTCCAAAACCCAAGTCCATAACAAAGGGCATTGACGAGTCGAACCCTCGTCAGCGGTCGGCCTATCTATAGATGGAAAGGGTGGGAAAACATGGCGGGAAGCAGTGGGAAATGGCGGGAAATATATTTAGTCACGGTTAGTGGCTACAACCGGGACTAAAAGCTCGGTTCAGAGGAAAGGGCGGGAAAACTTGGCGGGACGCGGTGGGAAATGGCGGGAAATATCTTTAGTACATGTTAGTGGATACAACCGGGACTAAAGGTTATTCAGAAAATGGATTTCGATTACTTATTCAAATTTGAGCACTTCTCATCTTGAAAGTTTAGTGAAATTCAAAAATATGAAAAATATAATTAATGCATTTATAAATTAATAATGGCAAAATGGTTAATATTGGACTAGTTAAAATAATTATTTTTGTAAAACAGAACATGGATTTGGATTACTTATTCAAATTTAAGCACTTTCCATTTTGAAAGTTTAGTGAGATTCAAAAATATGCAAAAAATAATAGTTAATGCATTTTTAAATTGATAATGGCAAAATGGTTAATAATTTGACTATTTAAAATAATTATTTTATAAAACAGAAAATGGATTTGGATTACTTATTCAAATTCAAGCACTTTTCATGTTGAAAGTTTTCTCAAATTCATAAGTATGCAAAAAATGTATAATTTAAATGTTTTAAATGATATATTCAAAAATTTGAATAAAAAGCACACAAATTTGGCCCTTTAGTCACTAACAAAATCTTACACTAATAATAATCATCCTAAACACTAACAAAATCCTACACTAATAATAATCATCCTACACTAACAAAATCCTACACTAATAATAATCATCGTAAACACTAACAAAATCCTACACTAATAATAATCATCATACACTAAAAAAATCCTACACTAATAATAATCATCCTACACTAACAAAATCACTAACAAAATCCTAAACACTAGCAATATCCTAAACACTAACAAAATCCTACAATAATCCTAGCTACACTAACAAAATCCTAAATTGTACCAGCGGCACGCGGTGGCGCTAGCGGCACGCGGTGGCCAAAGGTGCGTCGGTGGAGGAGATCGGGGCGTGGAGGTGCGGTGTCGACGGAGGGCGGGTCGGCGGGCACTAGAGTTGTCCCAGTGCGTGCAGATGAAAAGCCCCCCCTCTAGTCCCGGTGCGTGGCGTCAGCCGGGACTAGAGACACCCCTTTAGTCCCGGCTGGTGCCACGCACTGTGACTAGAGGGGTATAAAGGGTTTATCCCGTGCGTTCCACGACCGGAGACTTGAGGTTAGACAGCGCCGCCAGGCTGCCCGTTTCTCCGACGACGAGCAGCACCGCCTCGCCCGCACCTCCTCATGGCCTGCCGCCGCCACGCCTTGCGCCTTTGCCGAGCCTGTCGTGCCCGCGCGCCGCCGACCCACCTTCCGCCGGCACCGCACCTCCACGCCCGGATCTCCTTTACCGGCGCACCTTCGGCCATCGCCTGCCGCCAGCGCCACCGCCTACTGCCGGTACGATTTAGGATTTTGTTAGTGTAGTTAGGATTATTGTAGGATTTTGTTAGTGTTTAGGATATTGTTAGTGTTTAGGATTTTGTTAGTGATTTTTTTAGTGTAGGATGATTATTATTAGTGTAGGATTTTGTTAGTGTAGGATGATTATTATTAGTATAGGATTTTGTTAGTGTTTAGGATGATTATTATTAGTGTAGGATTTTGTTAGTGTAGGATATTGTTAGTGTTTAGGATTATTATTAGTGTAGGATGATTATGATATAGTGTAGGATTTTTTTATATAGTGTAGTATTATTTTTATATAGTGTAGGATTATTATTAGTGTATTAGTGTAGGATTTTATTATATAGTGTAGGACTATGATATAATGTAGGATTTTTTTATATAGTGTAGGATTATTTTTTATATGGTGTAGGATTATTATTTTTAGGGTATGAGATATATTATAAAATTGTAAGTTTTTTATTGTAATATAATAGTGTAATATAGTATTTTTATTGTAATATTGTAAGACCCTCTTTGTAACCGGATTTAGGGTTAGGGTTAGGGTGTTGGTGCTCGATGGTGACCGGAGTTAGGGTTAGGGTGGTGGTTCTCGCGGGAAGCCGTAGTCGCTCGCCTCTCCCGCGGCCACCATCACCAGCACCAGCCCCGCCACCGCACCTCTGGGTTTAGGGTTTATTTGTTATGTTCAAATAAATATTGTGTGCATTTTGCAGGAACTATGGATCGATCTAGTCCAATCCACAGAGACCTAGATTCAGAACACTTTCTCGAGGATATGATTCACGATGTCGATCATCCATCCGGTGAGGGATCTCCCTCGAGGTATCTCAACTTATCCAGTGAGGGAGAGGAGATCAACCAACGAGAGGTATAAGCCCATGGACGTGTAACACAGACCGACGAGGTTTATATATGATGTCTGATGATCACTAGATGTACCTAATTATATATATATATTATATTGACGAATGTTTCTTCTCTTAGGCCTCTACATCGAGCAAAAAAACCAAGCGCGGCCCAGCCAAAAAGTTGGATGCCCGTACTGTTTTTGAAATTACAGAGGTCTCAGGACAGGGCGAACCATTGGAACCAAAAAAGCAAAACAAGCATTTGTACAACAATGCGGAGTTGTGCTAGAGATCGCGTCCCGATCACTGTCCGAGAGTGGAATAAGCCCAAAGAGGTGGAATGGAGTGATCTGTATATCGACGATAGGTACAAAGAGCAACTTTTTAATGGCCTCATAGCTCAAGCTACCAGAATGTGAGACTAATGACGAGACGGCTGAAATGAGAAAGAAATTCAAGCAGTTTGCTCTTAATAAGATGGAGGAACTATTCAAGAACTGGAAGAAATCATTATGGCTACGGTATTAGAAGGACAAGAAAACTCCAATATTCGAAGGCTATCTAGAGAAGCAGCAACATTACTGGGATACATTTGTGGAGTATAGGAAGTCAAGAGTTGCTACGGAAAAGTCTAAAAAAAACAAGATAAATGCTGCGAAGAAGAAATATTACCATAACATGGGGACAGGGGGCTACGCGGCTGTCATGCCTAAGTGGGATGCAAAAGAGAAAGAGGATAAAGGGATCATTCCAGAACCAAATCGTGAAGAATGGGATTTAAGGACAAGAAATTGGTTCCTTGGGCATGCGAGTACGTATGACGGGACCTTGTTTGCAGTGAAGGGATAAAGATACCCATGAGTGGATGGCTAAAAGTGGTGCAAGATATTAAAGATGGGATAAAACAGTTTCATCCCGATAGAGAGAAAAATTTGCTGACCTTGGTCCTCGGCGCGGGAATCGCGAACACAAAGGACGAGTCCAAGGCCTTGACTCTAGTTTCATGTGGGAGACTGGGTTTCCTAAGGACCAAGGTACTTATAGAAGCTGAGCAAGAGCAAAGCAGCGACAGGAGGAGGAGGGAGACAAGTTCAACCAGCTGCTAGCAAGACTTGACAAGCAGCAGCAGATCAACGAACTTAGAGGAGTAGCACGCTTGCAAGATCCTCCACTCGAAATTACCGCCAACCCATCTTAGCGGAGAAGCAACGTGGCTGAATCAGAGGTCCCGTATGACGATGCACTCTATACAGATGGCGGTCCCGGCTACCCCGTGGATGAAATTAAGGAGCACATATCTTATTGTTGGAGATATGCCCTAGAGGCAATAATAAATGTAGTTATTATTATATCTTTGTATTTATGATAAATTTTTACATTCATGCTATAATAGTATTGACAAGGAAACATTAATAGTTGTGTGATTTGTAAATTTAAATGAAGTCCCTAGCATAAGCCTCTATACATCACTAGCTTGTTGTTTGATAAATGATTGTGGTTTCCCTATCATGGACATTGAGATGTTATCAACAACAAGATCATATCGTTAGGAGAATGATATGGTGGACATACTCCTATAGATAAGCGTAGCATAAAGATCAAGTCATTTTAATAGTTCAATTGCTATATGCTTTCTGATACATAGTAATCTAATTCCTTCGACCATGAGATCATGCATATCACCTTTACCGGATGGATGCTTTGATGACATCAAACACCACACCGTGACTGGGTGGCTATAAAGGTGGCATTAAGTGATCGGAAAGTATTGGTTGAAACACATGGATCAAGAGTGGGATTTGTCCATCCATATGACGGATAGATATACTCTGGGCCCTCTCAGTGAAATGTCATCCAATTAGCTTGCAAGCATGTGACTGGCTCACAAGGGATCACATATCACGGGAACGAGAAAAGAGTACTTATCGGTAACGAGGTTGAACTAGGTATGCATAGATACCGAAGATCATAACCTCGGATAATTAAACTATCGTGAGACAAAGGGAAACTGATATCGTATGTAAGTGGTTCATTCGATCACAAAGTAATCGTAGAAATATGTGGGAGCCATATGAATTTCCAGATTCCTCTATTGGTTATTGTTCGGAGAAGTGTCTCGATCATGTCCGCATAATTCACGAACCGTAGGGAGACACACTTAAGGATTCGATGTTGTTTGAGTAGTTATGGAATGATGAGAAAGAGACCGAATGTTGTTCGGAGTCTCGAATGGGATTCGGGATATCACGAGGAGATCCGGAATGGTCCGGAGAATAAGATTCATATAAGGAAAGTCCTATTTCGGAGATGGAGAATGGTTCCGGTGTTTTCATCGGGAATGTTCTAGAAGGTTCCGGAATGTCCGGCACTCCGGGGGGGAAGGGTACATGAATGTGTTATATCAAGTTTATGTGATTGCATCATGTACCCGGTGTCATCGCTGTTCAAAATAGAGGGTTTATTCAAATCCGAGGAGTATGAAATTAAGGAGCACATATCTTATGAGCTCCATCATAAGTTGAAGAACATATCTGTGAAGGTGGCGGTCGGATCTGCTTTACCTTGTCCGCCTGACGCACGTTGGCATGGCTGTGAGATTCAACCTGGCTATGCTAAAGTCGAGGTGGATCAAATCGTAAAGGAGTGGGAGTCAATGGAGCTTGACATCCCTGGACCTGAAGGTGAGAGCACACTCAGAGAAGTATTGGGTGGTATCATTCTATGGGACAAGAACAACAAACGGTTTCTAGGCTCGGCCCCAAGGCCAACACCGCCTCTGAGTTGTTGCAGGTCTCCTTCACCTCTGTAACACCCTCAGAATCGGCCCTATGCAAGTTTTAGCAAAACTTGCCAAACCCGCATAAAAACGATTCGAAGGTGCCCACCAGGCACTTTCGTGCGGGTGGAAAGCCAAGTAATAACATTACACAACAGTCCTCGATGGGACCCACAGAACAGATATATATATACAACAGCGACTCAAAGAGTCAAGAATACAATATACGGTACAAAGATCCAAATCACCTTGAAAACGATGGGGCGTCCGACTACGGACAAGATGCAAATGGGGCTAAGAGCCCTGAAGAATAACCAATGGCGTCCATAACCCTGCCCAGGCCAAGCCGGAAGGGTAACCTTGCTAACGACGTCGATCTCAAAACCTGCTTAAACAAAAGGGGTGCCGACAAAGGGCAAAGGAAAAGAGGAGGCGTCGATCGAGGCCAAGACAGCGAGGCTAGAATTCGCGGTCCTCGCCTACATAGGTATGGTGGATCGAAGGCGTCAACGGCATGCGCTAAACAACCTATAGAGACTCGATACAACCGGGCGGCTATCGAGAGAGGGTAAGAAAGACCTATTCGATCCAACGATACTAGCATCAAACAAACCCATCTGCGTTTCTCGAGACCAAACGAGGAAGTCAACCGAGGACACAGTTGGCAGTTTTACTTATTCGATTATAGTTATGCACTTTACTAGTCAGTTTAGATAATCATCCCGATAAAAATAAGCGATGGGCACTTTTAGTTGACCATTCCGTGACGATTGCAGCACTTACTAGTCGAGATACATTTAGCATGAGATAAACCCAAAACCCAGCTTGTTGGTACTTTTACTTAGCCATTCCGTTGTAGTGAAGCGATTACTAATCATATCGGATATAGGTCAATTTAAAACAAGTAAACTTTAGTTATAGTTGTCTATGATCAAGCATTGTGATCCAAGTCGTCCATAACCGCGACACGGCTTCGAAAAGATTTAACCGCAGGGTGCACCAAAGTATCCACAGCACTTGACCCTTTTGCGGATCGGTTAACATACACCCATCGGTATGTCGGGGCCTAAGTCACGACGTTCCTGCACCCAAAGCAAGCACGGGCCACCCACTAAGTACACCACGAAGTCGGCCGGTCTCAGACGGACTTAGGGTTTGGGTGGACGGATGTGAACGACGAAATCCCCAAACGGGATCGACACCGCGAAAACGTGTCCCGATCCTAAATAAAGACACAGTGCTCCTCACACAATCGTAAATAAAGCGTAAAGCATAGGTACAGGATAGTAAATAAATCCTCAAACTAGTTGTGGCCCCCAAAGACAATACTTTGAAATCAGGTAATAATCAATAGGGGCCCATATCTCCCCACCGTGGTTAGCGCTCGATCTCGAACAGTGTCAAGAACTCGGGTCCCACGGACAAGTGGGCTCGAAACCAAAACTTACCTATCACCCACCGATGCCTCTGCTTAATTCAATTTTAGTTGTTAAACAGGAATTAAAGTGAACAATAAGTAAACCATGATCATCTCCAACGTCAACATGCGGCAATCCTCCAACCATGTGGTACTTGACGACAAGCAAAACACTTGAGCAAGCGACTACGACACGCGGGTCCAACTATCTACCAAACAACAGGTAATAGGATGTGTCCAAGTCTATATATGGCTGCATGGGATATCACGGGAACGAAAACTAGAGCATCGCAACACAGATAGCAAAGATCAACAGGAGGGAATAAATACTAGAAAAGTAAGATAGGTAGAAAGGGGGAGATGCTCGCCTGATAACATTGCCGAAGATTCAACCGAAGATCGGGGCGAAGCTCACATCAACTCAACGGCCTTATCCGCGAAGAACCAAAACACTAGAAGAAACACCGGATGCAATATTTAATACACGGCAGAAGATCGGCATGATGCATGTATGATGCATGGCATGCAAAGTGCGATGCAATTAGGTCAAATTAAGCGGAACCGGGGTCCCGACAATTAGTTAGATGGTGCAAGTTGTTTAGATCCCCGCAATTTAAATGTTGTTTATCAAGGCAGAATATATCACCGGTTCCCTACACAAATTTAAATGAGGCCAATATAAGGCTGGATTTGCCCGCATATGGGCCCCATATTTAATTAGAGGTGAATCGGCATAAGGCCCCCAAACCACAGGTATGCATGCGAGATGAATGATTTAATGCAACAAGTTGATATCATTTATAAAAAATAGGGTATCGAGGAAAAGGTTCACACTTAGAGGGGTCTCGACGGACTTGGGGTTCCGGGGTTCGGGGTCGGTCTCTGGGTTCGGATCTGGGGTTCGACGGAATCGGTCTCGACGGAACATTCTCGGATATCAAAGGTAGGTCTTGTCGCGTCCGGGAAGCAGAACTTGGGGCGGTGTCGGGGCACGTCGGATTCTCCCGGGCCGATGTCGTTCTTGTCGTCGTGCCGATCTTGTCGGGTCCCACGGGGTCGATCTTGCCGTTGCGAGGATCTTGTCGGGCTCGCGCCATCGAGGCGGTGTTAGCGCTCGGGAGCGTTCTCGTGGCAATCTTGGCGTCCTGGGGGCGATCCTGTCGCATCCGCGGTCGTGCCGGCGGTCTTGTCGTTCGGGTGAAGCACTTGTCGCATCCATGTGGAATCCTTGACGATCTGTGGCGATGATCTCAGGTTCGGGTCTCCGGGGTTCTGCGGAAGAGCTTGGCGTTTTGCGGCTTGCGGTCCCGTGAAGGAGAGCTTGGGGTCCGAGGGTTCGGGTTCCGTCTCGGTGGTGTCTATCTTCGGGGTTTCGTGAGGGAGGCCTTGTAGATGGTTCCTGCCCGAAGAGCTTGGCGGTGGTCCCTTGGTGGCCAACGAGGAGCCCACGGGGCGGTGGTGGTCGAGCACCCGACGGGAGGGGCGACGCACGGACGGAGCCTCGCGGGCCGGGCGACGCTGCAAGGACGGCCGAGGGAGGCGACGACGGGCGCATGCGCCACGGGCGGCGGGACGGCGCCGCAGACATGGGCGCGACCAGCGGCGGCCCTGCGACGGAGGAGCTGGCGGGCGGGACGGCGACACGGTGGAGCGAGAAGGCGCGGCGGCGCGAGTGCTGCAGGAGGCGGGTCGGCGTGGACGGAGCGGGTCCGCGGCGGCGGCGAAGCAGCGCGGGCGGGCGGGCGAGACGGCCGGGCGGAGCGGCGCGGAGGCGGAGAAGGGGAGCTAGCCGCGGGCGAAGCGGCGCGGCAGAGGCGGGCGGAGCGGAGGTGGCGGTGGCGCTTGGCGCGCCGGGAGCGCAGCGAAGAGGCGGGGCGCGGGCGGACCTGGGGAAGAGGCGGAGGAGCACGGCGGGAGGAGGAGGCTGGCGGGCGCGACCGGGCGCAGGTGGCGGGTTCTGTGGTCCGCGAGGCGCGCCGGCCGGCAGTCGAGCTCGGAGGGCAGGCGGTGGCGGTTGGCGGCACGGTCGGCGACGAGCTTATGGGTGACGCGCGGCTCGCCGGAGGAGGAGAGGGTCGACGGAGGGTGAGGCCGGGCGCGAGGCGGGCGGGTCGACAGGCGGCGAGGCTGCAGCGTCGGGGAGGAGAAGAGGCATCGGGGTGGGGGAGCTGTCGTGGTGGGCCAGGGGCCAGGGGGTTTGTCGGCTGGGGCAGGTGGGATCTGGTCAGGGGGGGGCGTGGTGTGCGTGTGTGGGCCAGGGGGAGCGGGGCCCACGGGCAGGGAGGGGTGAGTGTGTTTCTTGGGTGCAAGCGTGTGCTGCGGGGGGGGGGGGGGGGTTTAGAGGGAGTGGGGATGGGCTAGGTGGCAAGCTAGGATTGGGTAGAGGGGAGGGGGAGGGTGAGGTGGCGGTCACGGGTTGGTCCGGGTGAGGTGGCCAGAGGGGTGGGTAGAGTTTTAGGTAGCTGTAGGATTTGTCGGGTGGACCGATTTATTTTCTGGGGTGGTCGTTCGGGTCAATCGGCCCGTTCGACTGCCCCTATTAAAAATAATTTAATATTTTATTTATTTTCAAATAGCTTTTATAACTAGTTTTAGACAAACAAAATATCCGGAACATCCGGGGGTTTAATTTGAAATAGAAGGAGGGCTAGTTTTCGGAAAACCATAGTCTTTCGCAACATAGTTTCAGGTAAAATTAATATGCATGATGATGTAGTGATGATGCAATGCACAAAAACAACGCGATTTTCTAGTAGTGGTTTTGCGGAATGCCACAACCTCCAAGAAGCCCACCCCATGATGACTATGACCACCACATCGCGAGTCCATATCAATCTCCGTCGCAGGTTCAGCAGTCTTCGCCACCCGCTAAGGACAATAAGCGGAAGCGTGCTACGCCAGTGAGTACTAAAGGACGCGGCAGCCCAAAACAGAAAATGCCGCCCCTCCCAACAGTGCATCATAAGAATCTTCCCATCAGACCTTACGATAGTACTAATGCGGAAACTGCATTGATAGCAAAGGATGAAGTGCCGGTGCATTTTGAGAAGAAGAAATCCGAGCCCGCTCCGGTATACACCGAGAAGCAAAAGGCATATGCAATTGATTTTCTGAACACAAAAGCCTAATGACTATCTACGAACACTTCAGAAAGAAGTGGCGAAGAGCAAATCAAGTGCAAGCGGTAAAAAATCAGCACGCACAGGTGCAAGCGGGAGCAAAACAACAATCAGTAAAAAATCAGATGTTCCCCTTCTCTGACAATAGGCCAAACAAGCAATCGCACCCGTCAAGGTGTTTTCATAAAACGTTCTTCTTATCGCACAACAGCCACTAGATATGTCAGCAGCCGTGGAGTTGGCGGCCAGCATGGAAATTAGTATTGATGAACTGTTAGGCCCCCAACTCGACCTTCTACCCAAGGCTGATGTAGCCTATAGATATGTCGCAGGTGAGGATTTGGTTAGCAAAGAAAAGGTGAAAGAACTGCCAACACAACTGCGGAATCTCCATGAGTGGTACTTGACAGCTGCAAAGCAAGGGAGAATATTTATCATAGCGAAATTCCCATGTGAGTACTACTTCAGACACGATGACGAGGTCCATGTTGAGTTTCCAGAACTGTTCCAGTTATACAATTCTCGACGCCCTCGACAAATCTATCATCAGTTGCTATTGTCTATAAGTTTTTGAATTCATTGTCTACATGTTTAGTTCATTCCATGTAATATCCTCATTATATCCTTTTGTACTCTATTATTATGCAGATTGAAGATCCAGGAATGTAAAATAAGAAGAATCTATAGTGTTGGGTTTATTAACCCAGATAAAGTACATATAAATACGCTAACGAAAAAGCCCGAGAAGACGGAGGAAAACATTTTAAGGTTTTTAAAGGAGCAAAATTTGTGTGACCACATACTGTTTTCTTACAATTTCGAGTAAGGGTCTCGATGCTAAGTATAACTGATGAGTTACTGATGTATATATATAAACGTTTGCAACTTTCACTGGATTCTGCTAGACATTCAACTTGATAAGGGAAGAGCTAAAGTCATGGAACCTTCAAAGAGAAAGCTGAAAGTGTTACGCAGCATGCAGGACATGCTCCAGAAGTAATTTTCTCGCTATATCAGTCTCTTTTGTTGATTTCCTGAGATATCAGATAATGAATAACTCATTCATTCATTTTTTTCGCCGGGCAGGGTTTGGATCCGGTTCAAGCGTGAGTTTACGGGTTCCTTTAGTCAGAAGCTGACGTTTAAGGAGGTCTCGGTAAGTAGCACATGATATGTCTGTGCATCTCTTTACTTCTAGTTTCAATACAATAATGATGCTAGATTATTATTTTGATTGATATTATTTTCGGAAAGTGCGCGAGGCAGCCACAGGGGTCGAATTTATGTGGATTCTATATTTGCGAGTTCATTCACACGTTTATCACCGAGCACAAAGATTATAGAGTCGACGTAAGCAATACATTCACACCGTCATTTTATTATCATCACTTATTGTTATCATGATTGATATTCATATTGATCTCCTTTTGTTATATAGTTCGAGAGAATGCGGGATAATCTCCTACCACATCAACATGTACTAGCAATTGTGGAGGAGCTGGCGGGTTTTAAAAGAGATGGTACACGATGGCGGAGAATTTAGTGTGAATATGCGCTAATGATCTCCATGTAATTGAATAGACAGGCTCTAGTCCCGGTAATTGTGATCTCCATGTAACTATGAAAATTGTATATATTTGTATGCTCGATATCGTAATACAAGTTATCTTATATATGCACGAACGTGTACGATATGTGGTGGCGTAGAAATATTCAAAAAATATTTTGAAATGAAAAATAAATAAATAAAACAATACAAAATAAATTATCTGTCGTGGCAGAGAAAGGGGACAAAATGATGTCGCGGCAGAAAAACACTAGTCCAAGGTAGTGCTCTGTCGCAACAGAGAAAAGACGCAAAATGCTACCGCGGCAGAGACCCACTAGTCCTGGTCCTTAACACCAACCGAGACTAGTGGGGGTGCACCCCGAGCGCGCCACGGCAGCCACGTGGACATCCACTAGTCCCGGCTGGTAACTGGGCCGGGACTAGTGGGTGGGCCTCTAGTCCTGCTTGGTTAGTCCCGGTGCCAAACCGGGACTAGAGGCCCTTACGGTTTGGGACTAGAGGCCCTATTTCTACTAGTGGTAAGTCACCGTGATGTAATTTCGTGTAAAACTTATGGAACTTTATCATAGAGCTCCAGCCGGGACTAGTGGGTGGGCCTCTTGTCCTGCTTGGTTAGTCCCGGTGCCAAACCGGGACTAGAGGCCCTTACGGTTTGGGACTAGAGGCCCTATTTCTACTAGTGGTAAGTCACCGTGATGTAATTTCGTGTAAAACTTATGGAACTTTATCATAGAGCTTCGATTGTTTGATGGTGATTGATTAAAATGAAATGTTGGTACTAACTAGATGTGATTGAAACAATTCCTCATCCACTAAAACCGTGACCCATAGTTGATTGTTGATGAGGCCTCGAATTAGTGCGTTGTACGGGTGATGTAGACGGAGATCCAACTATGACATGTTAACCTTATTTCGGAAGAGGATACTTACTTGATGTTTAGTGTTTGCCTTTTGCGTCCCCGATCCAGTGTATCAAAGACACGGGGTTTGGTTGGAGTGTGATTTTGATTTGAAAGGTTCGGCTATATAGTTTGCCATTGTTTTGTAATTTAGCGCCACACATTTCCTTCTATGCGTATTAGCTTTTTTGGTGGGCATGTGTTGAATTCGTGAGTTCTGTTTTGCTTGATAGGTCCGTCGTTTCAGGTGTGTTGCTCTATAGGCACTAGGTCGTGATTTCTTGCTAGAAATGAATTTTGAGCACCAGATAGATGAGTTTAATCCAAAAACTTACCAGGTATTATCAATCCAATCAATAAATTTATATTATTTTTAGCATTTTAACAAAAAAAGGATCCAACTATGGAGTTAAAATGCTAAAAATAATATAAATTTATTGATTGGATTTTGAGAAACTATTATTGATTGGTTATTCGATTAACTGGTAAACTATTACTTTACCAGGTAATATAAATCAATGAATTTTGAGAAACTATTATTCAATTTTTGTAGCCTTTCATAGTTCAAACTTATTCCTCTTTTTTGTTTGTGGGGTGAATCCCAACTAACCCTCCTGAGATGAGTTTTCTCTCCTCGGGCATCACAAGATCTTGCTGAGAAATCAAGACCAAATGCTGCAAATAAATTTACAAATATACATGTTGTCGTTGGTAAAGGTTACCATGCTTTTGTCCCATAGGCAGGTATGCTCCTTTTTATGTTCAATACAAGTTGGATGGTGATATATTTTAAGCAGGCTGCTTTACACTCAGACATTGTATTAACCACTAGTATGTACTATCAAGATAATCTAGGGTAAAGTAATGTAATTGATTCGCTATAATTGTTGCAGGTGGGTTCCTCAAGCATTGGGTGGATGGGATAGTAAACTGGAGTACCTCAACCAACTGCTTGAGGCATATGTCTTCAATAAATATGCTTGGAATCAGGTCATTTGCTTCTTCTTATGATATGCTATTTCATTTTACACTATTCACCATTGTTGGAGTTTCATGGATCAGTGTACCTCATTTTCATCAAACTAGCCTTGCAATCTCCATAGTTGTTTGGTTATTCGATTTCCTACCCAGGAATTCTCCTGGGTGAAAATAATAATGTTCTTATGGTAGAATAAACCATTTCAAAACATTACCAAATCAGTGTTGTCCCCTTTTTTCTTTGAATCCTATTCCGTGCAGCCTTCCTCTATCGCCTCCTCATGACCTTCCTGGTCCATGGAGGGTTACATCAGCGGTGGTCACATCGGGGAAGAGCTTGATATGGGCCACTAGAACCTTCTAGGACAGGCGGAGGATGTCAAAGCGCTCCTCTTCCATCCTTCTGAGCGCTCTGTCCTCTCATGTTGTACCGCCAAACCATTAGACCTATCTCCTTGATGTCTCACTAGTAGAAAACAGGCCATCCGTCCACGCCCCCTCAGAGCACTAGTCCCGGTTGCGCCACCAACCGGGACTAATGCTGGCACGCGTCCCGGTTGGAGCGGGCACGGGGCCAGGGGGCATGGGTCCCGGTTGGTAAGGGGGCATGCGTCCTGGTTGGAGCCACCAACCGGGACTAAAGGTTTGGCCACAGCCACGTGGCGTGTACGCACCTTTAGTCGGTTCTTGGCTCCAACCGGGACTAAAACCTGCCTCTATAAATGCAACGCCCAGCCCCCCTCCACTCTGTTTTCGAATGGTGTAAGGTGTGAGCGTGTGTGCTAGTTTTTCTCATGCATGCATTGAAGGTGTTTGTTGAAATGTTTGAGTGAAAATCCGGTTGAATTTCTCATAGAACAAAAATATAGAAGGTGTCCGAGACGCACTTGAGCTTTCTCCTCTTTATTTCCCTCGATCGAGGTTAGCAATCCTATCTTTTCTAGGTCATTGATACAATTCATGTGTCGGTGTGAATTGGTTATTTCACTATTTACGATGTCCTGTTTTTGATAAACTTACTTATATGATGCAGATGAACGGTCGGGAATGGATGTACGGTGACGGCGGGTAGCGGGTATATCAAAGGCGTGGATAAATTTATCGATGTGGCTACGGCAAACAAAGAGAATGGATTTATCGTTGTCCATGTGTTCAATGTCGGAACAACAAGGAGTACTCTTCCTCGAAAATCATTCGCCACCGATTATGAAAGGTTTCATGCCCAACTATAATTGCTGGACCAAGCACGGGAAAGAGGGGTTATGATGGAAGATGGTGAAGAAGAAGATGATGATAACAACTATCATCATATGTTTCTGAATACGGTGATCTTGCTATGGAAGACAATGGAGAGGAAAAAGGTGAAGAACGGGCATCGGATGAGCGGTGATGAACTTGGTAGGGTCATTTCGATGCAAAGCGAGACGTGAACAGAAAATGAGAAGTTGAAGTTAGAGGGCATGTTAGAAGATCACAAGAAATTGTTGTACCCAAATTGTGAAGATGGCAGCACAAAGCTCGATGCGACCTTTGGAATTGTTGCGATGGAAGGCGAGTGTGGTCTAACGACTCCTCATTTGAAAAGATGCTGAAAATAATGAAGGAAGTTTCCAAAACATAACGAACTTCCCGATAGTACCTCTGAAGCAAAGAAGACTCTCATCCTCCGGGATTAGATGTGCAAAAGATACATGCATGCATTAATGATCGCATCCTCTACATGTAAGGAGTATGAGAATTTAGATAAATGCCGGTATGCAGCGTTGCGGTATAAGATCGACGAGATGACCCCGGTGATGTTGAGGAGAGCCCCTCCGGAAGAGGGTTCTGCTAAGGTTATGTGGTATGCTCCTATAATACCAAGGTTGAAACGCATGTTCGAAACAAAGAGCATGCCAGTTGTTGCGATGGCACAAAGAAGACCGTAAGAAAGACGGGAGTTGAGACACCACCGATGGGTCACAGTGGAGAAAAATCGAGAGAGACTTCCCGGACTTTGCGGTGACGCAAGGAACTTATGGTTTGGTCTAAAACGGATGGCATGAATCCTTTTGGGAGCAGAGCTGATCCACAAGACTGGCCCGTGACTCTATGTATCTACAATCTGCCTCCTTGGTTGTGCATGAAGCGTAAGTTCATTATGATGCCGGTGCTCATCCAAGGCCGGCAAGCAACCGCGACATTGATGTGTACCTTAGGCCATTAGTTGAAGAACTCTTACAGTTGTGGGGCAAACCAGGTGTACGTGTGGGATGAGAACAAACAGGAGCCATTTAATCTACGAGGGTTGTTATTCGTAACCATCAATGATTGGCCTGCTCTTAGTAACCTTTCGGATGACAAACAAAGGATATAAGGCATGCACCTGTTTAGATAAGACCGAAGGTACATATTTGCATAAATGCAAGAAGGTTGTGTACCTAGCGAATCGACGATTTCTTCCGACCAATCATCCCGTGAAAGAAAGGCAAGCATTTCAAAGGTGAGGCGATCACCGGAAGAAGCCTGAACTCCCACCTGGTGATGATGTATTTGGTATGGTCAAGGACATAGAAGTAATATTTGGAAAGGGTCCCGCGGTCAATCAGTTCGAGCAGCGCCGCTACAGACACGCACCCATGTGGAAGAAGAAATCTATATTTTGGGAGCTGCCATATTGGAAGTCCTGCGTGTCCGCTCTTCAATCGACGTGATGCACGTGACGAAGAATCTCTGTGTGAACCGCTAGGATTCCTATGCGTGTATGGGAAGACAAAAGATACACCAAGCAGGAGGACCAACAAATTATGAAAGACCCAAAGAACATGCATACAGATAACAAGACGGATAAAGGCGTCACTTAAGTCGTGCCACTATGCTCTTACCAAAGAGAAGGAAATCTTTTGAAGTCCTTTACGGTATCAAGGTGCCGTCGGGCTTCTCATCTAATATAAAGGGATAATAAATATGGCAGAGAAAAGTTCCAAAACCTGAAGTCTCATGACATCACGTGATTATGACGCATTGCTTCCGATTGCATTGAGGGGCTTCTACCGTAAAATGTTCGAGTACCCATTGTGAAGCTGTGCATTCCTCAATGCAATATCTCGAAGGTAATCAATCCAGATATTCTGCCAAGGTTCTGAGAAGGATGTGGTACAATGTCTTGTTAGTTTTGAATTGGTGTTCCCACCATTCTTCTTCATTATTATGACGTATTTCTTGGTTCATCTAGTGGAAGAGATTGCCATTCTCGGTCCGGTATTTCTGCACAATATGTTCCCCTTTGAGAGGTTCATGGGAGTCTTAAAAAAATATGTTCATAACCGTGCTAGACCAGAAGGAAGCATCTCCAAGGGATATGGAACAGAGGAGGTCATTGAGTTTTGTGTTGACTTTATTCCTGACCTTAAGCCGATTGGTGTTTCTGACTCGCGGCATGAGGGAAGACTAAGTGGAAAAGGCACGCTGGGAAAGAAAGCACTGATATGTAGGGACGGGATTCTTTCACTAAAGCACACTACACAGTTCTACATAATTCCACCTTGGCAGCTCCGTATATGGAGGAACACAAGAATATTGTACGCTCCAAAAACCCGGGGAAGCCTATCGATATATGGATTCCTTGCGTCACCTGCAAAATCTATACTTAGACCAAACCATAAGTTCCTTGCGTCACCTGCAAAGTCTGGGAAGTCTCTCTCGATTTTTCTCCACTATGACCCATCAGCAGGGTGTCTCAACTTCCCGTCTTTCTTACGGTCTTCTTTGTGCCATCGCAACAACCTGGCATGCTCTTTGTTTCTGAACATGCGTTTCAACCTTAGTATTATAGGAGCATACCACATAACATTAGCAGGAACCCTCTTCCGGAGGGGCTCTCCCTCAACATCACCAGGGTCATCTCGTCTGATCTTATACCGCAACGCATTGCATACCGGGCATTTATCTAAATTCTCATACTCCTTACATGTAGAGGATGCGATCATTAATGCATGTATCTTTTGCACATCTAATCCCGAGGAGAGAGTCTTCTTTGCTTCGTAGGTACTCTCGGGAAGTTCGTTATGTTTTGGAAACTTCGGCTTCATTATTTTCAGCATCTTTTCAAATGAGGAGTCAGTTAGACCACACTCTGCCTTCCATCGCAACAATTCCAGTGTGGTACCGAGATTTGTGCTGCCATTTTCACAATTTGGGTACAACAATTTCTTGTGATCTTCTAACATGCCCTCTAACTTCAACTTCTCATTTTCTGTTTCACAGTCTCGTTTTGCATCAGAAATGACCCTACCAAGTTCATCAGCTGGCTCATCTGATGCCCGTTCTTCACCTCTTTCCTCCCCATTGTCTTCCATTGCAGTATCACTATATTCGGGAAACATATGATGATAGTTGTTATCATCATCTTCTTCTTCACCATCTTCCATCATAACCCCTCTTTCCCCGTGCTTGGTCCATCAATTATAGTTGGGCATGAAACCTTTCATAATCAGGTGGCAGCGAATGATTTTCGAGGAAGAGTACTCCTTGTTGTTCCGACATTGAACACATGGACAACGTATAAAACCATTCTCTTTGTTTGCCGTAGCCACATCGATAAATTTATCCACGACTTTCATATACCCGGCTACACGCCGGTCACCGTATATCCATTCCCGACCGTTCATCTGCATCATATAAGTAAGTTTATCAAAAAACAGGACATCATAAATAGTGAAATAACCAATTCACATCGACACATGAATTGTATCAATGACAGAGAAAAGATAAGATTGCTAACCTCGATCGAGGGAAATAAAGAGGAGAAAGCTCAAGTGCGTCTCGGACACCTTCTATATTTTTGTTCTATGAGAAATTCAACGGGATTATTCACTCAAACATTTCATCAAACACCTTCAATGCATGCATAGAAGAGAAAAAACTAGCACACCCCTCACACCTTCCACCAAGAGAAAAAAGCAGTGGAGGCAGAGGGCTGGCCGTTGCATTTATAGAGGCGGAGAATCGTCCGGTTGGAGCCGAACCGGGACTAAAAGTGTGTGCCACGCCACGTGGCTGTGGCCAAACCTTTAGTCCCGGTTGGTGGCTCCAACCGGGACGTATTCCCCCTTACCAACCAGGACGCATGCCCCCTGGCCCCGTGCCCGCTCAAACCGGGACGCGTGTCAGCATTAGTCCCGGTTGGTGGCGCAACCGGGACTAATGCTCTGAGGGGTCGCGAACGGATGGCCCTTTTTCCACTAGTGGTATACTTATGGGTTATTAGCATACTATAAATCAAACCAGTACTGGTAATTTCATTGATATGAGAATCACATGGTTAGTAAAATCAGCGGTCCATGCTTTAATTTTTGTGTTTTAGTTAATCTTGAATATTATATTAATTTGCTCATCTTCTTAGTTGATTGTGATTGTCGAGCCCATTAAACTAGCCTTTTTATCCTTGATAATTGTATAGATCTAGCAATAAAATGGTCTTTCTTTCTGGAGGGTGGTCATTACTTCTCGGTGTACATGCCAAAATTGTAAAGAATATGAAAGATCATGTTTCGTTGTTTGTATTATTTTGTTGTTAGGACAGCTCCATCGCTAAGATAGAGGTGGTTGTTTATGGTCTTTAGTCATGTTCTGATGTCCTTGAGGGGACCATTGGTGAAAATAATATGTTAGCTTAGTCATTAGTGTAGAAGATAAGAGGTGTTCTAGCATGCCTTATTCAGTTCTCGTGCTAATAAGCTTTTCATACCTTGATCCCCCAAATGATCAAAGAAGAGCAGTGGTGGTGCTTATTGTGGAAGAGGCACAATGAGGAAGAATACTACGTCATTTTATGTGTACTATTCCTTTTGGCCCATGTTTTTTCAGGCCTTCCGTATTATCTTGAATCTTTAACTATTGTTGTTAGCTCTTCACAAGCATCTCAATATCTTTGGTAGTTCCATAGATCGCTTCATGATCCTAAAATACATGTACAAACATTGGAATTTGATAGTAAAATTAGCTAGCTATTTATTGTGTTGGATTATTAGGCATAATTTCCACGATTAATTCCAGAATATAAATCATGACAAAACCAGCTACTAGCTCATGTAACTCGAACATACTAGATGTACTAAACAACAGGATGATCGGAAACAAACAAAGCCTAACATGTACTCATGAGAACATGATGAATAACCAAACAGGATCACGTGCACGCACTGTTCGGTTGTCGTAGTAGAAACTTTGGGAAGAGTGATCGCAGCAGATGGCGGCGAAGGCGGCGGCAGCACCGCTGACTTGGATGGAAGACGACCCGTGATGAAGAACTCGGCGATCGCAGTAGCGCTTCCAAAAACCTTATTCGCCTCTCCCGCATGAGGATCACAAGGGCGAGTGGTTCCGAGACCTGCTCCCGTCCGGCAAGCGGGATGGAGTAGACTACGTGACGGCGGCAAAAGAGAGGAAAGCAAAACCCTAGATTGGTTTCGGTGGTGTTGTGGCGGTAGCCGCGATGACTTTATATAGAGCTCAGAACCCTAACGGAGGCGAACGTGGGCGAGTCCACGTTACGCGTTCGGTCGATTCTGATAGCCACGATCCGGGAGCGACCGAATAAGCTAACCGCTTGACACGTCTCACAATTTTCTGAGCAGCAAAATAAAGCTCGGCTCGGCGATTCCATAACCGCAACCATGGCTACAGCGTGACGAAGACGAGCGTGCGTGCGTGCGAGCGGCGGCGTCGGAGGAGGAGCGCGCGTGTGTATCACTCTTATTCCCACTCACTTACAAAGTGGTGCAACACTCCACCTTATAAGGTGGTGCAACTCTCCTCCAACTTTCCATGTGGGACTAAACTTTAGCTCCCACTCCACTTCCATGTGAGCTGCCACAAACATGGGCCCAAACACATATGGGCTGCCATAAATTTGGGCTTTGAGATTTAGGGAAAATCTGAAATACTCATGGGCCTAAATGGATTAGCCCCATTATTTCTAACAATTCTCCACCAGATCTAAAATGCCCATTTGAAGATTTGCCAATCCTTGCTACTTGTTTATATACCAGTGTTTCAGCAGAGACTGTTAAGTTGAACTTCCGCCTAGAATCTTGAACTACGTCTATCAACAACTTAAACAATGGACGAACCTTGAATTGCAAGTTTGGTGCCAATAGATTTCGTTCAAAATCATAACTAGTACTTGGCTGCCGTGAGAGCCTACCCATGGGTTGGAGCATATCGTCATACTCCTGGTCTCTTCATGAGTTTACTAGAGATCACCCAGATCTCATAGACCATGACGTTCTGATCGAGCTCATATAGGTGTGTTCTTTCAAGAATGCCACTGGGGACGGCATCTTTGCTAATTAAAGCCAGAAACACATTAAGGCATGTTGCCAACCTGCCTTACTGATTATGAGAGTCATGCATCTTCACATAGAGGGTTACAAAATACTCTCCTCGGTCAAACCATTAGCTTGTTCTTCCTGTGTCCTAATTCACGGGATCTCCGATCACATAGGTTGGGTTACCACTAAGGTGTGACATCCATGGGTCTCAACCCCATCTCCTCGATGCACTTTCTATCACATTTCGTGATAGTCCCTTTGTAAAGGGATCTCGCCAGTTTTGTCTGTTTGAATATACGTAACATTATTACTCGGAGTTTCTCAATTTCACAGATTTCAAACGTCTCTTCACGTGTCTTGATGACTTCGCGTTATCCTTAGAATTGTTCACTTTGACAATAACAGTTTGGTTGTCACAATTCGAAGGATTGCTGCACGAGTTTCTCAACCACAGCAAGTCCATCAAGAGCTCACGCAGCCATTCGACTCACGATGCTGTGTCTAAGCAAGAAGTTACGCTTCCATAGTTGACCTCGTCAATATGGTTTGTCTACGAGACCTCCATGACACTGCGCCACCTCCAAGGGTAAACACATACCGCCGTGGCGTAGAGTTCATCAACGTCGAGATCCAATTGAATCACTATATCCTTCAAGCACGGTGATTTCACGAATAGTGAATCCCATAGCTCATTGTATCACATAGATAGCGCATGACCCTTTCAAGTGCATGCCAATGATCAATACCCGGGTTAGACATGAACCTACTCAACTTGCTCACAGCAAAAGAGATATCGGGTCTTGTAGCGCTTGCTAAGTACATGAGAGAACCAACAACTTGTGAATATTTCAGCTGATCTGTTGGTTCCTTCTTATTCTTTCGTAATGTCAAACTGGGATCATAAGGTGTTGGAGAAGTCTTGCCATCATTAAAGACAAATCGTCTCAAGACCTTCTCAACATAATGAGATTGCGTTAAAGTAATCCCATTCTCGTTCTTAATAAGCTTGATATTCATAATGGCATCAGCCTCTCCCAGATCTTTCATATCAAAACTCTTTGACAGGAAAGACTTGACTTCATTTATCACTTTCATGTTTGTACCAAAGATCAGAATGTCATCCACGTACAAACATAATATAACGCTATCGCCCCCACCATGGCGATAGTAAACACACCTATCAGCCTCGTTAATGACAAAGCCAGCAGAAAGTAGAGTTCTGTCAAACTTCTCATGCCATTGCTTAGGTGCTTGTTTCAGGCCATATAAAGATTTTAATAACTTACACACCTTTGTCTCTTCAACTTTTACCACAAACCCATCCGGCTGATCCATATAGATCTCCTCTTCCAACTCTCCATTAAGAAAAGCTGTCTTCACGTCCATTTGATGAACGAGAAGACCATAAGAGGCAGCCGAGACATGAGTACTCGAATGGTGGTCAGTCTAGCGACAGGTGAATAGGTGTCAAAGTAATCTTCGCCTTCTTTCTGTGTGTAGCCCTTAGCTACAAGACGCGCCTTGTACTTCTCAATAGTACCATCAGGCCTTAGCTTCTTCTTGAACACCCACTTACATCCCACAGGTTTACAACCATAGGGTCGTTCTGATAATTCCCAAGTTCCATTAGAAAGAATCGAGTCCATCTCATTTTGGACAGCTTCTTTCCAATCATACGCATCGGAGATGCATATGCCTCGATAATGGATCCGGGAGTATCATCCACAAGGTACACAATGAAATCATTGCCAAAGGATTTTGCAACCCTCATCTCTTACTCCTCGTGAGAGGTTCATCGTCATCCTTCTCAAGCAATTCCTCATGTGGTTGTTCAGAATTATCAATAGATGCACTAGATTCAGGAAGTATTTCAGAAGAAATCCTACCAATGCTATGCATATCTTTCATAGGAAAAATATTCTCAAAGAATGTTGCATCACGAGATTCCATTATAGTATCAAAATGCATATCGTACCTCTGATTTAACCACTAGAAATCTATAGCCTACACTCCGTGGAGCATATCCTAGAAAGATACAATCCACTGCCGTGGGTCCGAGCTTGCGTTTCTTGGGAATCGGTATGTTGACCTTCGCCAAACACCCCCAAGTACGCAAATACGGAAGTGATGGTTTTCTCCCAACCCACTCCTCATAAGGGGTCTTTTCTTTATTCTTGTTAGGAACTCTATTCAGGACATGACATGAAGTCAACAAAGCCCCACCACCATGCCTTTGATAAACCAAAGTGGCTAACATGGAATTCACCAAGTCACAACGGCGGTTTTTTCCTCCGGCAACCCCGCTTGATTGGGGAGAGTAGGGAGGCGTCCTCTCATGAATAATTCCGTGTTCTCGATGAATTCATCAAATACTTTGGGAAAATACTCACCACCACGATCCGACCTAAGACGCTTGATCTTTCTCTCTAGTTGATTTTCAACTTCGCCTTATAGATTTTAAAGTAGTCTAAAGCCTCATCTTTAGTTTGCAACAAGTAAACATAGCAGAATTTAGTAGCATCATCTATCAACGTCATGAAATATCTCTTTTCACCTTTTGTCAACACACCATTCATCTCACATAGATCGAATGTATGAGTTCTAGAGGTGCCAAGTTTCTCTCCTCGGCGACCTTGTGAGGCTTTCGAGGTTGCTTTGATTGCACACGCCTATGGCACTTAGAACCTTTGGCAATAGTGAAATTGAATTAAACTCATCCGGACATCCGAGACATCAAACCAAAATTAATGTGACATAAACGAGAATGCCAAACACTGGTATCATCATTAACATCATCATGAATATGATTCACGGATTTATTACAAAACTCTGAAAGTGAAAACCGGAACAAGCCTCCGAACTCATAACCTTTACCAATAAACTGTCCATGTTTCGAAACAACGACTTTATTAGACTCTAAGACAACCTTAAACCCATCTCTGCATAGAAGAGAGCCACTAACGAGATTCTTGTTCATAGTAGGGACATGCTGCACGTTCCTCAGCTACACGATCTTTCCGGAAGTAAACTTCAGATCCACCGTGCCAACACCACAAACAGAAGCATGTGATACATTCCCCATTAGGACAGATGAATCCCGAGCGACCTGATAAGAAGTGAACATAGAGATGTCAGCACACACACATGAACATTAGCACCCGTATCAAGCCACTAACACGGTGATTGAAATACTGAAAGAACAGTAAATAAATTACCATACTCATCAGTATTGCTAGCGGTCACGATGTTGACAGTCTTGGCCTTTTTTCCTCTCGGATGCTGCGTTCGACAGATCCTTGGAAAATGGCGGGCTCTCCACAAGTGTAACAAGACAGTTCACTCTTGTCCATGTTCGTCTTATTCTTCTTGAAGGTTGTAGTCTTTACAGGCTTGTTAAAGGAGGGTTTGAAGTTCCCTTTGTTCTTGCTTCACGGATTTGCCTTTCGCACAAAGTTAGCGAGCAAGACCCTCTCCTTTCTCGGTAGTGTCCTTAGCCCGAGCCTTCTCCTCAACATCAAGGGACGCCATCGATTTTCAACCGATATCTCCTGCCTCTTGTGTTTGAGAGTTGTGGCAAAGTTCCTCCATGAAGGGGCAACTTAGCAATAATGCATCCCGCCACAAACTTGTCGGGTAAGGTACACTTAAGGAGTTCGAGCTCCTTGGCAATGCAATCGTATCTCATGAGCTTCTTGAACCACGGAAGGTCCTTAGTCATCTTAAAATCATGAAAGCTCTCCATGATATACAGTTCATCGCCAAGATCTGCAGACCAAACTTGGCATCCGTGCATCCCAGCTCCTTTTCGTCTTTTATGTGCATAAACACATCACACGACGGTCGACAAGAATGCTCGAATACATCCCACAAAGACAAGATTAGCATCCTCGAACTTCTTCGATCCTCGCCGATATAGTTCCCTCAGTTTGCCTTTATCGATGTGGAACACTTTCATCGTGGTCACCAAAGCTCAGCCTTGTATCGCCACCTCTTAAAGTGCACACGGTAAACTTATCCGCCTCAAGGCATCGGTAAAACCAGCCATTGTTAATTCAGGAAATTGCCTACAATAAGGTTTTTGGATTGTTGGATTATTAGGCATAATTTCCACGATTAATTCCAGAATATAAATCATGACAAAACCAGCTACTAGCTCATGTAACTCGAACATACTAGATGTACTAAACAACAGGATGATCGGAAACAAACAGCAGCCTAACATGTACTTGCAGAACATGATGAATAACCAAACAGGATCACGTAGCACGTACCGTTTGGTTGTCGTAGTAGAAACTTTGGGGAAGAGTGATCGCAGCAGATGGCAACGAAGACGGCGGTAGGCAGCACCACTTGACTTGGATGGAAGACGACCCGTGATGAAGAACTTCGGCGATCAAGCAGGCGCTTCCCAAAAACCTTATTCGCCCTCTCCCGTACAGGATCACAAGGGCGAGTGGTTCCGGAGACCTGCTCTCCCGTCCGCCGGTGCACGACTACGGTGACGGCGCAAGTAGAGAGGAAGGCAAAACCCTAGATTGGTTTTCGGTGGTGTTGTGGCGGTAGCCGCGCAGGACTTTATATAGAGCGGCTCAGGAAACCCTAACAGAGGCGAACGTGGGCCGAGTCCACGTTACGCACGTTCGGGTCGGTTACAGTAGCCCACGATCCGGGAGCGACCCGAATAAGCTAACCGTTTGACACGTCTGTCAAGAATAAGCTAACCGTTTGACACGTCTGTCAATTTTCCTGAGCAGCAAAATAAAGCTCGATTCGCACCCGCAACCACAGCGCGCGGCTGCCGTGACGAGGCGTGGCGAAGCGGGCGGCGTCGGAGGAGGAGCGCGCGTGTGTATCACTCTTATTCCCACTCACTTACAAAGTGGTGCAACACTCCACCTTATAAGGTGGTGCAACTCTCCTCCAACTTTCCACGTGGGACTAAACTTTAGCTCCCACTCCACTTCCATGTGAGCTGCCACAAACATGGGCCCAAACACATATGGGCTGCCACAAATTTGGGCTTTGAGATTTAGGAAAAATCTGAAATACTCATGGGCCTAAATGGATTAGCCCCATTATTTCTAACATATTGACCATCAAAATGAGACTGACATTTCAAGAGTGTCAAGGGTATCATCCCATGCATTGTCATTATACCCTGGTCGATTGGCCATACATCATGGGTCCTCTAGGGTTGGTTTTAAAATTCAATTGCTTAAAAATATATACCATACATGTGCGTGAGATTTAGGGGATTCACTATACAAGTGCCATGAAGTTCACTTTGGTTACTCCATTGGTTCTTATTGTTCGCCTTCTAAGTTGTACATCCTTTTTTATTCTTGTGCTCCGCGGCATGTGAATGTGGAAGGGGATACTCAAGAAGGCTCCTTGGGATGTAATAGAGAGTGGCCTGATCTCGAGCATCCTATTTTTCGATGTATCTCATGTGAGTGTGCTCAAATATTTGGCTAAAATTGTATCACATGTGTATTTCTTGGGTGCAAGGAGGGGAAGTTTCATGAGGTCATCATGCACCAACAATGATTAACATTATATATACATGTCTTGATGAGTAATCTTAATCAGCAATCAACGTATATTGACTACCACCAATTAATGCTTTTGAAAGAATTCACAGTATTTCCCACCAGGTTACTCATCTTAGCAAGTTTGATTATTATATATTGTTACCCCATCCTCCTTGGTAAAGATAGTACTGGTCACAAGTTCAGGACTCTTATGATAGTAAATCTCACAATATTTAATTTGTTGTTTATTCTTCTGAAACTACACTTGGATTGTATAATACAAACGTATATCACCTAACTAGGAAGTAAGCAAGCATTCTCTTATTGTTCCTTTCTAGAATTTTGTAATGGGATGCAATGCCACCTTAAGTGTTATTGTATACATTATATTGTATGTTCGATCTTAAAGGTACTGAACTAATTCAAGAACAAAGGTGGTGGTTATGATTTGCCCACAGCTCAGTTTTCATATTCTTTTCAAATTGGTTGTCTCTATTTTATTTTACTAAACTTTTATGAAGCCTTGTGTTTCTATATTTGAACTTATAAAAAACTGTTCCAGAAGGATATGTGTTACTGTCCAAGGTGCTTCCGAACTCAAATTTAACAACGGTGTTGCTTGAAGAGACAAGTGGGGTTGGATAGATGTATTTATTATATGATGAAGACTAAATTTCAGTATAGGTTATGCCACTGCGCCACTTCTTTTATGTTCCTCTAAACCTTTTAATAAGAAGGCATCTGAGTTCGTTGCATTGCTGCTCCAGTTCCTCAAGTCAATGGTTATTCATTAGCTTATAAAGACATTATATGGAATAGTTTTCGGTATTAACTTGCAATATAGGTTTTACCAGTTTTTGCTACATCCACTATTTTATACTAATGATTGCATACCTTATTGCTCTAATTTACGAAGATTTGTTGGTCATCCATAAGCTGTACAGCCAATGTACAGCTACATACCTTTGGTCATGTTTTTGTTTACTTTTAACAATTGTCTCATATTATTTTTCTTTATGTATAAACTAAAGGAGCACATTGCCATAGAATTTAAAAGCCATTAGCAGAGGATGGCGTGGCAAAGCGCGCTGGGTCCATCTAGTAATTTGTAACTGCAATAAAATTCTGCCATCTTCTTTAATGTATCGCGGCGCATCATCTATGGTGCCACGGAAGCGCTAACTCGATGGATAATGATGTGTTGAGCGAGAAAAGTGTTACCTGTCCACTTTCCCGACGAAGTTATCCCTGACATTTTTTTGTCGCGCCAACATAAAATGCGGCGATTAGGCATGTGCCTCGGCGTTTATAAGTGATAGAACACACCCTCCGTGTTGTAGTGCATGCATCCTAAGAATACCATAGCCTACTGCCTAAGTAGCATGTATACATTGTCCAACCAATACTCCTATGACTAGTGTGGGGCTCTAGCGGTTATTAAGATACACAAACCAAAGCATTAAGATCTTTGACGTCACACTGATTCAGAGAATTTCCTACGACTACTATACTCCCATTACTCTCACCAAGTTTCACTTCATATAGCCATCAGATCTCCTCTCATCTCTCCTCTTTACCTTTATCGATCTTCAGGGTCTTGGGTACCTGAAAAGTTCAACGATCTATACAACAGACTGGAGACAAATATATACATCTGGATTACTTCATATAACGAGGCTAGGCCTCACCCTTCAGCCCATGAGGACTACTCACTCATGATTGGATCAACAATCATAAACATTGTATAAGAATTCTTAAGATAAATATAAAAGTCTTACAGTGTCACTAATCACGATGAATCAATAATATAAGTATTGGGACTATGGCTATGATGGGGAATGAATTTGGAGATGGAGGTATGGCTAAGGCTGGTGATGGCGATAAAGATGGCGGCGGCTCTATGGTGGTTCTCCTCTCCTCTCTAACGGTTATGCGAGTGGCTCTCTGTTTTAGAGCACTTCTAATCCAAATATTCTAAGGGTCTCTTCACGGAAGTTGGTCAGTTTGGTGTTCCCGAGGGAGCGTCACATGGTACGGATGCAGGGCAAGTCATCCCCAATCGTACCAGTGCTCGTTAAATCTTTAGATGATCGCCTATGTGACCTCCTTCACTTGGGAAAAATGCCAGCTCGTAATTCTTCCTTGATTTAGATTTTATCATTAATTGTTTATTTCTACAAGGAAAATGACCAGGAGGATTTGCACATCTATACGATTATTAATGATTAGTGGCAGGTCTAGATGGATAATCTCATCAAATTCATGAGTCATATCCGGTTTAAACGAGGGTGAAAATAAGTGTATTTCCCACTCATCACTCGGTCGTCAGCAGATTGGCAGATTGCAACGGTGAATGTTAAACTAGTTGTATGTGTTCAACTCACATGGCACACGGTTGTTTCGACGAGTCATATGCTTATTGCAAGCATCACACACATTTTTGCTATGCAACAACAAGCAGTACCAGCAGAACCATGTAGGAGATGTATACCCAGCTGTAGCCAGCAACCTATAACTAAAAGATTGCATTCAAATGCATCAGCAAAATTCAATGTTGTGAATAGTAGTTGATTTAAACTAGGTGAATTAGGCATGTTAACACTACCACAATTGAACTTTTTTTAGGTTATTAAGGGCATTTGAAGTGCCATCTGATTAGGTAGAAAGTTTAGAAGTCATATGTACAAACAAGGCAGGGCTAACCTTTACAAAACTCTCTCTCTCTCTATCTCTCATGGGTCTTGAGTGTGCACATAAACCCTTTGGACAATGTCCCGTTTCGCTATTTGCATGCCCCCCCCCCCCCACCCCCACCCCCCCACACACCCACCCACACACACACGTCGTGTAGATTATTGCACCACTTGCCTCCCTTCTCTTCTCCTTTGTTAAAGCGGCGATCATGTCTTCCCACAATTTTTTTATGTGGCGAGGGCACCATGCCTATGCTTCCATTCCAGGCGAATACTCTATCCTTGAACGCAGATGTGTAACTACAATCCAACATGAGATCATGCACATCTTACAAATGGGGTCATGGGGCCATCCCCTAATCGCGAGATTGTCTGCTGTTATGAGGATCTTCCCAGGTAGCACCAACCACACAAAGAACCGGTACTTCTACTGCTTGGTGTGCGCCTTCCATAGGGGCTGGCGAACTGACAGTGGTGTGCAGATGTGGTCGAGTACACTCCCGAGGCAGTCCATCTCCATGTGATCGACTCTGGTTAGGGCTGAAGCATAATCAGTTTCACGCGAAAGCCCTGGCCGGCACCGAAGCTGATGAACTCGTAGCCATGTCCAGGTCACATTGTCACCGCCAACTTGACTCAGATTGAGGTCACTCGGTGCAAAACTGTGTAAGTTGGGTTCAGCAGTTATCCCTAGTTACTTGTTCAGTGCAAAAAAAAACTCAAGCTCAGCAGCAGTGCAAAACCCACATAAGGCATCAAATAACTTATTGTTCATTCTACCTTAATACTGCAGCTCCAGGCCAAAACTTCTTTTTCCTAGAACAGTTCAGCTAGAGGACCATGGAGATCAAGTCAATAGGCGTCTTAGTGGTGCTAGTTTCTGTAATAGTAATGTACTTTACATAACCAGTCACTACACCTAGCTCACCTAAGAAACCGTCGGTCGTCTACCTTCTTTCTCTAGCGAGAGCTACAGCTACTGCGCATGCGGGCCTCCAGTTTTTGAGTGATCGGCGTGTGTGAAACTCTCTTCTTCAGCTGACCTGTTGCTGGTTCCCGTAGAAGGGGTACGCGCCATAGGCAGCGGCGGCGTACATGCCTGGGTCAGGGAACGGCGCCGCAGGGTAGCCGTACCCGTTGTAGAAAGGCGATGCCGCATAGTACATCCCGTTGTTCCACTGGTTTCCATTGTCACTCCTCAACTGCAAAGAAGAAATGTAGTAGCGTCAGGTGCCTGAGTTAAGTTTTGCTACACAATCTTACTGTTGGGAGCAGGTTTTAAAAATATCTGAAATTTCAAGGGGTACCAAAATATTCTTATCTCAAAAATTTATGCTGATACCAAAATAAATTCGATCGTCAAAATTTGATGAAGTATCTGATAGAATTTCCAGATTTCAGAAAGTTTGCTCATTTGGATGGGGATAAAAATATTTCTGAATCAGAAAATTTGAACTCTGGTCTTAAGAGTATGTCAAGAAGAGCAGGTCAATACCTGCTTGTTAGCTGGATTGCGACCCCATGACAGGCGCACAGTCTGTTTTCCGATAGTGCTCCCATTTAGTCCTTGCAATGCATCTTCTGCATTTTTTCTGAAAAAGGGAAAAACTTCGTCATCATCAATTGACTGGATTTCATCATGGTGACAGAAGGAATTTAACCAGTGTATGTTGGTAAGAACTGAAAAGTATGAAATGTATGGGCTGATCATTCATACCTCTGAAGAAACTGCACAAAGCCGCACTGTTTCCCAACAGGAATCTTCACAGAAGAAATCTCACCATACTGGGAGAAGGTTTGCCTAAGATCATCTTCACTAACATTTGGGTCAAGCCCACCAACAAATACCTACAGACAGTCAAACAACAAAGATGAGACAGAAAAGCTGTGACGATTTATATTGCATAAGTTGCAGCCAACGCATTTGCACTCACTGTTGTGTTTGTCAAATCCCCATCTGATCGAGCAGATGAACCAGTAGACCCAGAAGTACCTGAACAGAAAAAAAAATCAGGAAAGAGGAAAAAACAGTCAGAGCTACCCAGACTACTTCAAATGATTCTTGAACAAATTTGTTTCCAGAAGAACTATGCTAATATCATTCACAAGAAAAGAGGCAATTGCCCGTATTTTTAGCCAATCACCGAGTATCACTACAATATTAATCTATCTTGTCATCACCAATACAAATTTACAAACCTCTTTCCATTATACTACGTAAAAACAGCAAGGCATGTGTGGTAAATTACAAGTGAAAATTGGAAGGTAGTGTCAAAGAGAGCTAAAGAGCAGGGAACTATCTACAAATAGTTTCACTTGAAGACCAGAACTACCTATGGTTAAAATCATTAGAATTTCTCTCTTAAGTAACACAACATCCAGGGTGATGTATTTGCATATGGACATATAGAACAAGCTGAGGTGGATTCAATTTTAACACTACCTCAGAAGGAAATGTAAATTAATACTGAAGGAATCGAACCAAATCAAGAAACATTAATTCAAATGCACCAACAGCTATATGGAGTGACAGAGTAACTTGTAAACTGAACCTGATGATTTGCGGGGAGTTGCAGGGCCAATCCTCATGGGCCTAGTGGAGCAATACACGCCATTCATCTCAGTCATGGCATGTGTCTTCTCACTATCATCTCCAAACCTCACAAAACCATAGCCCTTCGATCTACCAGTGTTAGCATCAATGACTACTTTTGCACCTTTTACAGAGGAGTACCTGCTGGAGAAAGTCTCTAGTAGTGCGGCATCATTGACATCAGAAGCAAGATCGCCTACAAATATGGAATGGTCTGAAGCAATGTCGGAACGTCGATCGCCCATGCTAAATGATGCCCAGTTTATCCTAAATGGTTGATCAGTATTTGGCATTATATGGCCAGAAAAACCATCAAGTACTTTTTCAGCTGCAGCATGACTGTAGAACTCCACAAATCCATATCCTTCAGACTGTCCAGTTTGCTTGTTACGAATAACCTTGATTGCAACAACCTACAGCACATTCAAACATAGGGTCAGACGTATCGGTACAACTTTGAACTTGGCATGTAATAACATTAAAAAACTAGAAATGGAGAATCACATCAGAGGACACGTATTTCGGTGCAGTTAGCGCATCCTTATATTCATCAACTGACTGTGAAGTTCAGATGTTAAAAGAGACAGGGACAACAGGACAGTTTTTTTTTTAGGCCAGTAAGAAGGCATGAGATTCTTATACCAGCGCCATGTCTCATCAAGTCTTTCACATTGTTCTCGAGGTTATTATGTCACACCATACATATTTTCATTTGAATAAAATGAAAAAAGTACATCAAGGACAAACAATACATGAAACTGGAGTTTATAAAAAAAATCATTTGTAAATTGAGCTTGATGGCATTTTATATTTTATATTTGCAAAGGAAACAGGAAAGGAAATTTTCGAGGATATGCAACAGCAAAAGATAGCTCTCACGTTAAAGACAAAAACAAAACCCAGTTTTTCTAAGCAATTGAATGGAGAGCTCATTTCTTGAAGGTCTAAGTCCGAGCTGATTTCAGTGAAAACTGACAGCATGATATTCTCATTTTCAGTGCAGACTAACTCGGTATTCACAGTTTTAGTTCCTCAAGCTCTAACAGCAGTCTTCAGAGTTGTACACAAAAGAAGGATATTTTATCATGAAAGCAGCCTATTTTATTGTAATTGGTCACAGTACCACAATGTTCCCATTTACTACTGTCTAGCAACAGACTAGTTTCTATCTACAAAAAGAAGCGTGTATTATCATGAAAAAGGCACATCCCAATCACCCAGCACAGCCAAAACTAAAACAGACCAGTCAGGCATGGAACAGATGTACGGACAGGTGTGCATCAGCGAGGCATCCGGCCGTTACGAGGTAGGGCGACCTGGCACATCAGAATCAGAGCCAATCTAGCGACTGCGAGTACAGGAAGGGTATCTTTGCCTTGCCTCAGCCAATCTAGTGACTGCGAGTTTCCAGTTTTAGCTCGCAGATCCCATATGCCCCTGCGTTTTGCCCAGCGGTCGCTCGGCCAGCCTGCAGTGACCCAATCATTCGTACCTGAGCCTGCATCTCACTGCGAGTCTGCAAGATACCTATTACCTTGTCATGAGATCCCTCTCTCTTCGACCTCGCGCAACCAGACAGACAGGAACCGTATTTGGGGAAATGCCATTTTTTTTTTGGTTATCCGGGATACGGATTAACACACATTTATTTTCACTGGCTCGTCACATCAAGAGAGGAGGGTTCCTAGTCATGGATGGCTATGTGAAATGATGGAAATGTCTCCTTTTTGGGGTGTTTGGCTCGAGGACAGCGTGGCCGTGGGCAAGATCTGGGGCGTGGAGAGAGCAGGGGGGCGCGTGCTCACCTCGCCGGTGTAGCCGAAGCAGCTGTGGAGGTAGTTCTCGTCCATCCAGTAATGGAGGTCGCCGACCCAGATGGTCTTGTTCTCCTCCTGGCCGCCGTGCGCGGCGGGGGAGCCCAGAGCCACGGCCACGGGGGCCGGCCGTGGCTGCAGCGGCGGGGGCGGCGGCGCGACGGCGTGGAACGGCACGAAGTGCGGCGCGAACTGGGGCGGCGCCGGAGCCATCTGGTGCGGCATCACCATGGCCGTGGCCCCGGGCGGCGCGAACGGCATGGCCACCCAATGAGGCTGCGGCACCACCGCTGCCACCGCCGTGGGCGGCGCCCCCAGCTGCTGCTGCTGCTGCGGGGGCTTCTGCACGTCGCCCCCCACGTTAGCCGCCGCCGCCGCCGCCTGCATGGTCACCTCGGTCGGTCGGTCGCTCGCCGCGAAGTGAAGCTGCCCGTGCGCCCGCGCCCTCCCTGTGAGTCTGACGGAAATAATTTGGAGGCGAGGAGAGGGAAGAAGAGGTGGAGAGGAGCAGTAGCAGCTCGCGGGAGGGGAGAGGAGGGTGGCTAAATAAAGCAGGCGGCGGGGGAGGATATGGAGGCGCTGTAGCCGTCCGATGGCGCGCGTGGAGGCGTCCTGCGCCGTCCGTGCCCGGTCTTGACCGGATCCACGTCGATGTCGGCCTGACCCAGCTCCGCGGGTTACACGTAGAGTCGTTTCTGACTTTCAAGATTAGGGCGCGGAGGTGGATGCACCGGCCCGAGCTGATAAATGAACTGACAGAAACAATAAATTAATGGGAGAAAAAGTAAATGAACTCGACTTATACACATATAGAAAATATTGCTCGTTGCAATTTTTTAAGTACTTCTTTATTTGTGCCTCCATGCATATTAATTCTAGTGAACCAGATCCATTGTCATGGACCTTGGCTGGTCAGCGTTGCATGAATCCTAAATATAGCTTTGACTAGGAGGTTTTGCCGTTCTTTTTCACGCCTGGTCCTGAATGAGCGGTTACGTTGGTTGTATCATGCTGCTAATTAGGTACTAGTTCGGAGCTAAAATAGACACTAGTCTATACAGCTCTAGATAGAGCTTCGCCGAGTCAGGTCAGTGTGACCTACGTTTTGTGTGCTCGGCAACCACCATGGAGTACTTCATTGTTTACACCTTCTAACCTTGGTCATATGTTGTAGTACTCCTATATAGATGACATGGTAACACTCACCCTGTCTACAACAAACAACTTTGGCCATTAATTGTTTCTTTCATATAGAAAATGATAAGAGAATACTATATATTCTAAAGAGTGTAAATTCGATTTTGCGCCTCCAAAGAGCACGTTTTAAAAAGTTGTCATAACATGGTCCTTTTAGTAAAATCGGGCTAACAAGGTATGCCACGTGGAGACGTATCCGTAGCATGCATTTGGTCAACAGAGCTCTAGTTTAGACCAACGAAAGTGGTGTCTTGGTTAGTCGATGGCTCCAACAATTGAGAAAACAGCGGTTACGTGGAGATAGGGTTATAAAGCAGACATCCCAGAAGTCAGTATATAGCTACTACCTCCGTCCCAAGGAGCCCTCGTTTTACTTGTTTTTTAATTAAGATTTACTCTAAATATATAAAAAATATTAATATAAAATTAGTGATGTATGAATCATCTAAAAAAGCGAGAAGGGAAAAAATATGACGCATCAACATGAAATCTTATTATCAAAACACCAGTTGGACCAGTTAAATAGATCCCATGCAACAACCCTAACCCTAAACCCTAAGACCAAATACCGATCCAATGTGCGGTTAGGGGTAAAACCTGCATAAAAGATAAATTTGATGTCCCGTTAAAAACAAAATCATTTCTTACATGGCATATAGCCCATAGTAAAGCACAAACATCTACTCAGATTTGTACTTTGTCTAGCTTATCAACTCCATATAACCAATTTCCAAATAAAATTCTTAATTTTTTTTGAGTTTCTAGATTAAAAGTTATAAATAATATGCGCCATATATTTTTTGCAAAAGTACAATCAATGAACAAGTGTTGGACAATATCTTCTTTATCACAAAAGCAACACTTCTAATTTCCTTGCCAATTTTGTTTAGCTAAATTGTCTTTTGTTAGGATCATATTGCGACGAATGAATCACATAAAATCCTAATTTTCACTCCCACCTTAATTTTCTAAATATACTTACAAGGAACCTTATGTGTCCATTTAGTAAGTCTTGGTACATAGATTGATTTGATCGGAAAGCACCAGATGACGTTAGATCCCATCTAAATTTATCCTTGTCATCGGACATTTGAATGTCCATTAGTCAATTTACTAAATATAGCCATGTGTCCCATTTATTTCTAGTGAGAGCTCTATGAATTGCAATGCTAAGTGGATTATTTGTATGACTTGTGCAACCAAAACTTGTTTTGTTTGCAAAATAATGTAGGTAAATAGATATCGAAGAGCTAAATGAGTCTCTCCAAGCTAGGTAGCATCATAGAAGTGTGCTTTCTAACCATTAACAACAACAAAAGAACCTCGAGCAAAGAACTCATCCTTCACATGCATAAGGCCTTTCTCAAAATCCGACTTTATTGGTTTTACTTGAACTTGAGACGGAATTTTAGAACGTAGGTATTTATTTTAGAGTAACATATTCTCATTCTCGAGCATAAAGGTGATAAAACTAAGATGGACTTTGTAGTTTGCTATCAATAGATACAACATAGAAATCATGATCAATTTTTTAGGGAAAACTGTAGGGTAAAACCCCACTAGGATTTTTATATTAAAGCAAACAAAAGGAGTACTACAAAATATTTACAAAAATATGAAAGACCCAACGGCTAGACCAAATCTACACATGGGATTTCAATCATTCCTTGAAGGTATCTACATGTTTCTTTTCCATCCTGTAAGAAAGCAATCTAAGGTGTCGGATGTAAATTGGCTTCCAATTATCCAGACTTGGTCGTTGATTCTTGAAGATTTTGTTATTTCTGACTATCCAGATTCCCCAAGTTGCAAGAATGATAATCTCCATGGAAAAAAGGTACCTTCAATTTGCATTTTTAAATCAGAAGATGCCTCTAATGCTGATAAGTTCTTAGTTATATTTGGAAAAATGAAATCCCAACATTTATCAGCGAAAGGGCAAGTCCGAAATATATGACTCGGGGTCTCTTCCTCATTGCAGCTCAGAGTTGCACATGAATATGATTGGAGATGAAAAAATTCTACTAAGAAGGTTCCTGGTATTTAGTGTATCCTTAATAGCATCTAGAAGAAGATTTTGTGTTTCGATTGGGAAGAGGACTTCCAAATCTAGTTGAAGTGTGAAGGAATAGTATGGAACCCAGTCATGACAGAATAAGCCTATTGCAAAGAGAAACTGGAATTTTCCCAAATATAACTCCAAACATCTTGGTTTCACTCTTGAACTCTAAATATAGTTGTTTGAGATATTTCCTCCATTTGTTCAAATTCTGAGTAAGCTTGTTGAGATAGTGGTAAATGGAACAAATCTTCAAGGTATTTAGTGTGAATTACTTCATGGACAATGTTATCAGTCTTCTTGGAAAATGAAAGAAGGTGTGGAAATTGAAGATGTAAACAATTGTTTTGCCACATATTAGTCCAGAATAAAGTAGTTTTTTCCATCTCCTATGTTGCATTTGCCCATACCCTTATAAATATTCAGCAGCTTCAAGTATGATTTCCACCAAAATGATCCTTCCAGATGATTTCTAGGTAGCATGTCATTACTGTAATAGTGTTCCATATTGTTGGGGTTCATAGCATGGAAAACAAAAAAATTCTAACGCATGCACACAAACAAGCCAAGATCTATCTACTAGATTGTAGCAACGAGTCGATTAGAGTACTCACCCTCGAAGATTCCAAAGCGGTTAACGAGAGCAGATTCTCGTGGGTGATGTAGTCGTACACTTGCCGATCTCAAGATCGCGTAGACGATCCTTCCGGAACTGCGTTCCGGCAGCGCTCCCGTAGTCGGTCACACGTACGATACTCAATGAAGACATTCCTCTCCCTTGTTCTAGCAGGCAGCGGAGGTTGTAGCTCTCTCCTCGCGATTCCGGCAGCACGACGGCGTGGTGTTGGAAGTAGAGGGGAGATACCGCAGGGCTTCGCCTAAGCCGGAGCGAGTATGGTGGAGTAGAGGGAGCCCTGGCGATCTAGGGTTTAGAGGGCCGAGATTTAGAGGTAGCTAGCAACTAGAGTTTAGCTAGTCGGTAGAGGTTTAGAGGAGATCTAGATTGGTCGCAACTAGAGAGGGGGACAGCGGCCAACCTAGGGTTTCTTGGGAGCCTAGGGCAAGGGGGATACCTTGGGGTGCGCCCCCACCCCTCCTTATATAGGTGGGGGCGTCCAAGGGTGTTCCCAACCCAGGTGGAAACCCTCCCTAACTTAGAAACCCTCCCTAACTCGGAAACCATGTTGGGATTTGACTTTTTCAAACTGCCTTTTTGACTTTTAAATTAGAGTTTGATTTATCTCTTCCAAGTGTCCAGCCAAGTGACCTAGGACATGATGCAACCATTACACTTTGTCGTGACACATCCATGTATCCTTCCCCTTCCGGATCGGTGAACCTTCTAGACCCTTCTAGAACATTCCGGTGAAAACACCGGAATCATTCCCGAACTTCGAAATTGGACTTTCCTTATATGAATCTTATTCTCCGGACCATTCCGGATCTCCTCGTGATATCCTGGATACCATCCAAGACTCCGAACAACATTCAGTCTCTTTACTCACATTCCATATCTACTAAAAAACATTGAATCCTTAAGTGTGTCTCCCTACGATTCGTGAATTATGCAGACATGATCGAGACTTCTTCTCCGATCAATAACCAATAGAGGAATCTAGAAATTCATATGGCTCCCACGTATTTCTACGATTACTTTGCGATCGAATGAACCATTTACATATGGAACCAATTTCCCTTTGTCTCACGATATTTTAATTATCCGAGGTCTGATCGACGGTATCTCTGCATACCTAGTTCAACCTTGTTACCAATAAGTATTATTTTCTTGTTACCGTGATATGTGATCCCTTGTGAGCCATTCACATGCTTGCAAGCTAATTGGATGACATTCCACCGAGAGGGCCTAGAATATATCTATCCGTCATATGGATGGACAAATCCCACTCTTGATCCATGTGCCTCAACACATACTTTCCGAACACTCGGTGCCACCTTTATAACCACCCAGTTACGGTGTGGTGTTTGATGTCATCAAAGCATACTTCCGGTGATGGTGATTAGCATGATCTCATGGTCGAAGGAATTAGGTTACTATGTATCAGAAAGCTTATAGCAAGTGAAATATTTGAATGACTTGATCTTATGCTACGCTTAACTATAGGAGTATGTCCATCACATCATTATACTAATGATATGACCTTATTGTTAATAACATCTCAATGTTCATGATCAGGAAACCATGATCATATATTAACCAACAAGATAGTTTAACAAGAGGCTTTACTAGGGGCTCTTTTATGTTTACAAACCACATAAGTATTAATGTTTCCGGTTAATACAATTATAGCATGGTATGTAAACATTATCATAAGTACAAAGATATGATAATAACCACTTTATTATTGACTTTTGGGCATATCTCCAACAGTCTCCCACTTGAACTAGAGACAATAATCTAGTTTCAAAACTGATTGTATTCAACACCTATGGATTTCTGGTGTTGTATTTAAACGATTGCTAGTGGTCAACCGATCTTCGGATCCGACACTTATAGGTCCGTGTGAAATTGCATGTCTTTGCGTCTCTACGCATCACTCATTCTCTAATGAAATGACATTGTATAAATTTGGTCCTTTGGTGAGACCTTTAGTTCCTTGGGGTTAAAATATGTTGATAATATTGTCGTACAATATATCTTCATAGTACTAGCCCACTGTGAACTACACCTATTTTGATAACAAACTAATTGACACAAATGCCCTCTTTTGCTGCTATAATAGCATTCATCTACTCAGCCTTTGTTGTAGTATCTATCACAATGTCTTAACTTTGGAACTCATCCAAATCCATTATGGAAATTGCTTTCCATTATATTGTGCCACCCTTAGTTTAGATTGAGATAAACTTAATTTGTACTTTGTTACAAAACTAGTATTAATGTAGTACTTTTATAATGAACTAACCATCTATTTGTCACCTCTACAAAAGTAATATATTCTTAGTTTTTCCAAAAGATCATAAGAACATCCTTACTATCGTCCAATGATTATCTTATGAATCATTCTGGCATATACTCTTTGTGATTTCATACATCAAGTATAAATCTATACTTTAATCTTTGTTTCACTTACCAAGTGTCAATACACTTGAATTCCGATTCAATCCTTTCTGTGCGACAAGAACCTTTCTTATAGTTTCTATATTGAAATCATTCCATATATCATATATGTACTTTCGGCACAACCATATTAGCGTCTCAATCCATCTATATACATATTGATGCCAAATATTTGGGTTTTGCCTAAGTCTTTCATCAAAATGAAATTCTTAACTTGTGTTAACAAAAGATACATCATTTCCAATCAACAATATGTATTCCGCATAATGTATTAGAAATATGTCTTAGCACTCCCACTTGATTTCTTGCAAATGCAAGCATCTTCATCATCTCCGATGAGATTAAACTCTTTTAATAGTTTCATCATGGTGAAAATTCCAACTCCGCGATGCTTATTTCAACCATTGAAGTTTGCATTCGCTATTAGCATCCTTTGAATTAACAAAACCCTTTGGATTGTGTTATTTACATGTCCTAGGTAACAATTCTATTAAAAGAACTTTGTTTTGTTTGTTCAACCACCATATAACAGAATTATATTTAGTGGTTGCTACATTAATCTGCATAGACTAAATATCGCCTATGAAGGATCAAATCTTGTCATAGTCAACCTTTGAACATTGTTGTGAACTCTTTCCCAACATGTCGACTATTTCATAGATGTGAAACATCCATGTCTATTTCTTTATAGGTCCAAACACGACTGTAAGGTCTTACACCTTTCCAGAGGGTCTTTCAAGTTCAAAGCTTGATTTCTTGTGTATGGAACTACCAGGGATTTTATGGCTTTGAGCCATTTGACGGAATCAGGGCCCATCATCACTTCTTTGCATGTAGTCCGTTCATTATTGTCAAATAATGATTCAACCCTCAAATCTTGGTATTTGATTGTTTACCCGACCTACTTGGTTCAATAGGAACTTAGACCTCCGTAACCACAACCTTTGAGGCACGTGAGTCATGAGCATTGTTGCTGCCTCCGAAACACTTTTCGGCGCTACGCAACTTTGCACATATAGCTAAGGTTCTTTTAACCTTATCAAAGTTCTATTGTCCTCCCACTTAACTTTTCACGGAAAATTCCTTCTCAAAGAAAATTGACGTTCCAAGCGACAAACATTTTTGTCTTTGGTATTATGGAGGAATACTCAACGGTTATTCGAAATAACATACAAAGACATGTTCATCCGACTTTGGTTGTAAACATCTCACTTATGCATAGCATACCAATGTTTAAGAAAAGACAACTTGGGTTTTATCCCAAACCATAAATTTATATGGTGTCATTTTAACGGATTATGATGGAGCTCTTTTCAGTGGAAAAAACAGTAGTCTCTAAAGCTTTAATCTTTAAAATATAATGGCAGTTTTATAAATTACACCTTTGATCTTACCATGTCAAACAAGGTTTCATTACATATCTCGAACGCTCCATACTCTTATGGTGTTTTGGGAAATGCATATCCACGGAACGATTACTCAAATCTAAGGTATTATGCTAAACTTGTAACTCAAATATCTTCCTTTATGATCCTATCATAAATTCTTTATTTTCTTGTTACATTGATTTTGCACTTCATCTTGAAAGTTTTTGAACTTTTAAAATGTTTCACACTTCATCCTCATTAAGTAAATATTCATATATTCACTCAAATTTTCGGAGAAAGCATATGAAGTTGAAATCCATCGATCTTGACTACACGTAATGGACTTCATACATCAAATATGTACAAATTCCAATAATCTAGTCATTCATTCCCTTTTGTCCTATGAATGGAGTTTTAATTATCTCTAGGAAAGTTTCACAAGCGTCATTTGATCAAAAATCAAAAGACTCCAAAATTCCATCCACATGGAGTTTCTTCCTGTTTTCTTTCCAATATAATTTAAATGGCGATGTCACTTCCTAAGTGATCTTTCAATCAATTTGTCTTTCGACATTTTTAGCACTAGTTTTATGGATGTGATTTCTCCAACGAGATTTGTAAATTATCCATCTTTTATGGATTACAACAATTATTTGAACAACCCTTTTGTTCTCATAATACCTGATAAAACAAATCTTGAAGGCAAGCTTTGATTTCAACGAGCAACACAATAACCCTTTATTTGTTCTCGATGAACATCATCACATATTCTTTTGATGGTTACTTAGGCCATTGTAGTTCAAGAATTGTGTTGTTTCGTATGACGATTCACACCAACAAATTCATTATCTAATACTTAAGAACCACATTATTTAACAAGCAAAGAATACATCCATAACACATATATCCTCTATATGCCTAAGCTGAACAATTCTGGTCTTTTATTTTCTGCCATATATTTATAAGGTTCTCTTTCCGTATTTCCTTTTCTGTTTAAAAAAATCTATCAACATCAATAGTGGATCCATACACATGACACATAGTCCAAAGCATGTATAGTTAAATACCAATGTCTTTGGACTTGCACTTTGAAGTAGATCACCATCATAAAATGTTTGGTGTTCTTTCAAATTCCATTCTTTAGTAATCTCTTGGTGTAGTAAACATTTTACCTACGTCAAATATTCATCCTTATCATGGAATTATTCATGATCAAGCTGCTTTAGCTTATAACGGTGAATCGCGAGTATAATGTTATTCTCCAAAACCTTTTGGAGGATTAGGACGACTAGCGTCTCCAACCTTTTGAAGATTCCTATCAAATATGAGAACATAAACTTTGCCATATTATACTCTATCATGTTATAATCAAAAACATCACTTCAGATATCGCAATATCTTTCACATATGATGTTCCTAGATAACCTTGATATTAAAACAATCTTTTAAATATCAAGAATCATGCAGATAAACATGATATTTATATACTAACACTGAAATTGTTACTCTTGATTTAATACCAATTATTAAACTTCACGGAGTATAACCAGAACTTACTGAAAGTTTGCAATAGGACTTTTAAAATTTAGATTAACACTTCAAAACAATACGATACTAGTTCGTAAAGTAATTAACCAGAATTCTATAGTTTTATTATCTCAATTATAACAAAACACAAGGTGGTAAACAGATGTCAATGACTACAACAACTATGCAAATTCACTTTGATTTAATTTATGATAAATAGTGTTCAATTTTTAATCATATTGCTGTTGAACTCCCACTCAAAACAATATCCCTCACATTGTTTTAGTGATTACATGAACCAAATCCACTATACCAAGTCCGATCATCACGTGACATGATGTAGTTTCAAAGGCGAACAATCATCATGTTCATCATATCATCTATATTCCTCATGCTTTACCTTTCGGTATTTTGTGTTCCGAGACCATGTTTATACATGATAGGCTCGTCAAGATCAAACCTTAGCTTCCGCATGAGCAAATCTAGCTTGCTCCCGTTGTATACACTCGCAGAATCTAACACACCCGATCATCACGTGGTGCTTCGAAACAATGAGCTTTGGCAACGGTGCCTACTAAGGATGAACACTATAACTTGATATTTTGTGAGAGGAGTCATCTTATAATGCTACCGTCGCAATCTAAGCAATACAAGATGCATAAAAGGATTAACATCACATGTAATTCATAATATGTGATATGATATGGCCTTTTTTCTTGTGCTTCCGATCTCCATCGTCAAACACGAACATGATCTCCATCATCACCGGCGTGGCGTCAAGGTCAATGGCACCGCTCCATGGTTGTCGTCCACCAGCATCAACTATTACAACTACTTTGAATAATAGACATGCAGGTCTTAACAAAATTAAAAGACAACCATATGGCTCCTGCCGGTTGCCAACTTACAATAAGGAGCATTGCATACATCATATATAATCACAATCATGGCCATATCACATCACAGCACACCCCTGCAAAACAAAGTTAGACGCCTCTAATTTTCTTTGCATGTTTTACGTGGTTTGGGGCTTTCAATAAGCATCGTTCTAACTTACGAACAAGAACCACAATGTTGATACTAGTATTGTTAATCACCCGTTGTAAATTGAATCTTAACTATGTTGGGAGAAACAGGCACCCGCAAAGCCACTTATGCAATACGAGTTGCATGTCAAGCGTGGAGCAAGTCTCATGAACGATGTCATGTAAGGTTAGCCCGGGCCGCTCCATCCCACCATCCCACAAGATGCAAAGTACATAAGAAGCGGTCGACAACAAAAGCATCAACGCCCATAATGACCATTGTGTTCTACTCGTGCAACAGATATACATATAGACACGGCTCTGATACCACTGTTGGGGTCCGTATCATGGAAAACAAAAAATTCTACTGAATGCACACAAACAAGCCAAGATCTATCTACTAGATTGTAGCAATGAGTCGATTAGAGTACTCACCCTCGAAGATTCCAATGCGGTTAACGAGAGCAGATTCTCGTGGGCGATGTAGTCTGATACATCCAAAACGTATCTACTTTCTCGAACACTTTGCTATTGTTTATTCTCTAAACTTGTGTGATTTGGATACAACTATCACGGACTGACGCTGTTTTCAGCAGAATTACCTTGGTGTCTTGTTTTTATGCAGAAAATGAATTATCAGGAAAAAACCCAGAAAATATGCTAAAAACTATTTCTCACCAGAAGATTCACGGAGCCAGAAGGGGAGACAGAGGGGAGTCCTAGGGGCCCAGACCCACCCGAGTCACGGGCCCACTGAACCTGCGCCTGCGGGAGGTCTGGCCACCCCAGGCAGCTCCTCGACCTCCCTCCGCGCCTATAAGTTGCCTTCTAACCTAAAAACAGAGGGGGGTTCGATAGTTTTCCAGAAAGAGTTCCGCTCCGCCGCCGCCACGAGAAACCAAGATTCAGATCCAGAAACTCCGTTCTGGCACCCTGCCGGGACGGGGAATTTGGAGAGGATCATCGCCATCATCATCACCAACGCATCTCCATCAACCACCGATGTTTCCCTCATCCATGAGTGAGTAATACCCCGCTGTAGGCTTGGGGATGGTAGAGATTGGATGAGTTCTATCATGTAATCGAATAAGATCTTTTAGGGGCATAGTGCCTAGTATCTCTATTTGTAAGGGTCCCAACCTTTAAATAAGGTAGAGTCCCCTGTGTTTACAATGCTAGTCCCTGGATCAATATCTAGCATCCACAGTTAAGATGTAATATCAAGAAACAAAGGTCATAATACAACTTTATAACCAGGAATAACATAATTTTATTACATCTTACATAGCTCATTTGGCTATTACATTACATTGCAGCAGAATATCTATAAGCATGGGGTCCTTCATCTTCAAAGTGCCACAGTGCACATTGGTTGTAGACTTTGTAATCCTAATCAACACACTTCACTAAATCAATCAAACCTGCAACATACAAGTTACAGCCACAAGGGTCAATACATTTGAATTGTATTGGCAAGTGATACTATGTAGTATAGTGGAGTCTATCATCTATATGCATTTGGCTAAGTGGAGTTGAGGCTTGCATTGCTCAAAATAGATTTTTCCTTAACATTTGAAAACACTAAGTTTTTGCTTGACAAAAACATTTTTCTCAATCAAAGGTTGAAGATCCTTTAACCCTTGTTCAAACCACAAGTTTTTAACTTAGAAATTTGAATGATGAGATTCTTGATTGCTTCCATGTCTTGATGCTCAAATTGTCCTTTACCAGGGACATGGCTAAATACTTAGATTTTACACTCTGCAGAGTTTGTGCACTATCCCCACAAGACTTGGTTTCCCAAGACAAGATCTTTCAGAAGCCTTCCCTTAGACCAAAATGTACGCGCTCCAGCCTATCAAATTCTACCACCAACTGTCCATATGGCTAAGTTCTTGCAACCTATATGATCCAGGCAGAGCCCATAATGCCAAGTGGTTGCACTTGAAGCTTCTCAACATTTGACATCTCAAATCTCTTTGTTCCTGGGTGGCCATCCACAAGTGAGATACACAAGGTCAACCATAAACATGGGCCTTGTGAACCACTCAACCAAAAACCACCAATCAAGTCCCATTCCACCCAGGTGATTCATTGACTTAGTTGTTTTATTAAGAAAAGCATAAGTCCAAAGACTTAGAAATTTTCCATAGTATGGATATATATTCCACCCTTGTTTTCTATTAGCTTGGCTAAGCTTGATAGTAGTAGGAATCTTAACTGAGGAAAATTTCTGCTAAGGTTTCAGCTACTAGGTTTTCCTAAAGCAAGGTTTATACTTAGCAAAATTCCATGCAAGTTTTACTTAGAGAAAATCACTAATGCATAGTGAAAGTAATGGGACAAAAGTATGAAGCATCACTTGCCTTTTTGGTAGAGTATAAGTTCACTCCTTGTCCTTGCAACAATCTCACTCTTCAAGTCACTACAAATCAATCAAGCAAGGCACAATCTCAATCTACCAATCAAGCAAACCAACACATAAAATAACAAAGTCAAGGTAATGCATGCAAACATGCCAAGCTTTGTTTTATTTGAAAAAGTGGTTCCTAATGGGTCATGAACATTTTAAAACATCTAATGGTCATTTTATAAAGTGGCAAAGTCATTTGCAAAAGGTTTCACTTCAAAAACCATTTTCAAAACAAAGTATCATTTTATGTGGTGTAGAAAATATTTTTACTAAGGCATTAATCTATGGGGTTCACAAAATACATTTTCAAACCATAAAACTTTTTATTTAGGGTCAGAGAGTTTAAAACAAAACATTTCCCAAAAGTTTTCTTCCAAAACCATTTTTAATAAATGAACTATATTTTTATTTGACTAGAAATGGTTTTAAATCAAAGAATCATTCTTTTGTTTCACCAAATACATTTTTGAAACCACAAAGTGTTTCTTATGGTCAGTAGGTTCAAATCACACCATTTTCCAAAGATTTTATACCCAAAAACATTTTTGAACAATTTTTATAATCTAAACAAGCATACAAATGTTTCTGCAAAAACAAACATTTTAACAGAAGCTTTTTGCTAAACAAAAGGCATGGTTGGCTAGGGCTTGTTCCACTGATTCCATTGATATAAAGTTTGCAAATTTTGGACGTGTAGAACTAAAGTTACAAGATTTTCAAAATTGCATCTAAATCTGTTTTCAAACTTTGTTTTAAAACAGAACTGGCCACGCGTCGCATTTCTACTGGTCGATACCGGTTCGGGTGGATCGTGCTCTGCGGGGCGTTGGATTTAAACAAATCGCACGGCTCAGGCGTGCTCTTACCGCTTCGCTCTGTTATAATTACAACCGCAGGATTAAAATCTAACGGTGATAATCTGATCGACCTTACTCGGGCGGCTGGCGGCGGCGCACGGTCAGGCGGTGGCGGCGCTGGTGAAACAGGAAGCGAGAGTGGCTGGGGGGATGCTCACCAGAATCGTCGATGCTTGCTGATGCTCAACGTCGTACTGGTTGTGAAGGGGCGCACAGGGTAGTCCTGAATCGCTCGTCGGAGTTCGCTTGTCGTCGGGCACGCTCTGGTCGACGTCGAGGGCGGTGCTATGGTTCGCCCCGAGGGAAAATGAGGACATGGTTAGATGCCCAGGATCAAGGTGAAGTTGCGTGCGTGAAGGAAAGGGCACAGGGTGGTCTGGCTTACCAGGGGGAGGTCGTCGGAGAAGAACCAGACGGTGGCGGCGGCGGTTGTTGTCGTTGCTGACGCTCAGGGGTGCACGCGAGCGAGCTGGCGATGCGAAAAGGTGCGCCAGGGCTTGGGGAGTATGCGAGTGTGGTCAAGGAGGCGAGGGGTGGCAGGACACGGCCGGAATCGAGGGAAGAGTTCGTCGGTGGCAGTGAGGTTCGGAGAGGAATCAGGGCGGCCTGGGGGCGTGCTAATGTGGGGTGACAGAGGGGAAATGGAGAGGAGGCATGGGCGTTTAAGCTTGCGTTATCAAAGCGAGTAATGGTGGCCGCGTTAAGACGAATTAAACCGGAGGAATCAACGGCAGGAGCGGGGAAGAACTGGTCGCGGGTGTAGACGATGAACATGAGAGGGTGGGGTCGGCTGGTCAGTGAGAAAGGGAGTGAGGGAGAGGGTCCACATGTCAGTTGTTCTGCGGGTGAGACTTTAAGTGAAAAACATTTCGCAGGGGGGTAGGTGGGCTGGACTGGGCTGCTGGGCCTAGTTGGGTTGGGTCAGTCCGTTCTCATATTTTTTTCTGTCTGAATCTTTTTCTTTTTCCAATTTCAATTTCTGTTTTGAAATTTCAAACAACATTCATACATTCAAATCACATTCAAACATTCAACACACTTTGCAATTTATTTGTGTTCTGTTTAACAACATAAATCAAAATCCAAAATATAATAATATTTTTATTTTAGAGTCCATTTATAATTAAATAAAATGGATACTAGTTAATAAATCAAATGGGTTTTAATTTATTTAAAAACTCCATTTGAAATCTAAATATTTTCAAAACCAAATCAGTAGGTTTTATTTGAAAATAGAAGATATTTGGAAAACTTGTTTAAAATAAAATAACATTTTATTTTAGGGTCCATTGATAATTAAATAAAATGGACCTTAGTCATTAAATAAAAAGGATTTGTTTTATTAAAAACTTTATTTTGAAATCTAAAATAAAACCAAAACACTTCAGTAGGTTTTATTTGAGAATATAAAATACTTGGAAAACTTATTTAAAATAAATAAATAAGTTTTAGTGTTTATTTAAAATGGGAAAATCCTTTACTTAAATAAAATTGGATATTAAATCCTTATTATTTTATTTAAATAAACCTTTACTATTTTTATCAAAACAAAACATTTTATTTCAAAATATTGGCCAAGGTTTAATTTGGCTTTATAAATAAACCTTATTTATAAATCTATCTTTTCTTTTGAAAACCAAATCTTTTCATTAAAAGATCCAAAATAGTAATTTTAAATATTTAATATTTTCTTTATTAATTGTCTTATCTTTTTAAATCCCTTTAGGATTTATTTGTTCAAAATAGGTTTGAAGGTTTCCAATTGGAATCAAAAAGTTTCTTCTCACCCTAAAAATCAACAAAGTTTTATTTTATTCATTTATTTTTCACATTACAAGATTTGGAAAATCTTGGGATGTTACAGGCTACCACCCTTAAAATAAATCTCGTCCCGAGATTTGGGAAGGCTAGGGTTATAAGTTGGCTCAAAAGCATCTAGGGTACTACCACCCTTAAAATTTTTCCAACTAATTTACATCTTGGCTTGCTTTGGATCTTGAGGTAACTTTCCTGGACAGAAGTTTGCATAGTGGCCTAGCTCCTTGCATTTGAAACATGTGATAAGGCTGAGATCCCTCATAGGCTTGTTTATCTTGTGTTTCATCTTTTCTGGACAGTTGCTTGCATAATGTCCTAGCTCTTTGCAACTGTTGCACCACACTTGGCTAATATCTTTCTTTTCCTTTGGTATCATTTCCTCTTGTTTGTTTCCTTGGTTCTTCTTCTTTTCTGGGCAGTCACTGGCATAGTGTCCCTCTCTTTGCAATTGTAACATTGCAACTGGCTTATGTCCTTCTTCTTATTTTTGGGTCTCTCCAAAGCTAGGAGTTCTTCTAGTTCATGTTCTTCATATGTTTTCTCATAGGTAGGAAATCTTTCTCTCTCTTCTTGGGGCATTGGTCTTCATGCTCCTTGGATGTATGATCCTTGTCTCCACAAGTATTGCTAGCTTGGGTTCCTTCTAAAATAACATCTTTGTCATCCTTGTGGTCATTAGCTCTTTGGGAAAAGTTTTCTCCCATGTTGATCATTTGAGTAACCAATCCTTGCAACAATTGGGATTGAAGTTTCAAAATCCTTTGTATGGCTGGGTCTAGTCCATTGTTGTTGGCTAAAAGCTGAGTGTTCTCCTGGCTCAACTGGTTTTGAGTCCCTATGAGTTTCTCCATGTTGTCCTCTTGGTTGGTGTTGATGTCATCAACCTTGATGTTGGTGTCTCTTGGAGTAGTCATCTGTTTGGGTTGGATTGGGATTAGAATAGGCAAAATATTTCTAAGGGAATAATTCCAATCACACATACCACAATTCACACAAGCAATGTGCAAGCAATCACAAACAAACATTCCACTCAAACAACAAGTTTCAACCATATTTTTAGGCAACCAAAAATATTTTTGTTACACCACATAAGTTGGTGTGTTTGTCTTAACTAAAATATGGTGGTCCATCTATATGGTTCACTTGTGATCTTTCCATCTTTCTTGGTTGATTCTTCTTACTACATGAGATCTTGGTTTCCTTCAGGAAACTCTTGGTCACAAAACTTCAAAGGTGATGATGGCTTCTTCTAATTTTTGAATTTCCTTAGTCTCCAAATCTTGAGCAAGATTTCCTTGTCTCACTTGTCCTTAGTGGTATCCAAGTTTGAAATCCTTGGTGAATATGCTGAAGATGTTGAAGTCATTAGAGTTGAAGAAGTTGAAGTCATTAGAGTTGATGAAGTCCTTTGCACATGGTGAAGTCTTGGGACATGGGGTAGGTTTTTCCATCAAGTTGAAGTAGAAGAGATGTAGAGTTGAAACCAAAAATGGTTGAGGAAAGAGTTTACAAGATTGTTTGTAAATAATTTTTGGAACAAATACAACTCCTATTTTTCTAAGGGTTTTTGTCCAATCCTAGGTTTACAAATCCTACAGGAAACACAATGCTCTGATACCATCTGTAAGGGTCCCAACCTTTAAATAAGGCAGAGTCCCCTGTGTTTACAATGCTAGTCCCTGGATCAATAGATAGCATCCACAGTTAAGATGTAATATCAAGAAACAAAGGTCATAATACAACTTTATAACCAGGAATAACATAATTTTATTACATCTTACATAGCTCATTTGGCTATTACATTACATTGCAGCAGAATATCTATAAGAATGGGGTCCTTGATCTTCAAAGTGCCACAGGCAGACATGTTGGTTGTAGACTTTGTAATCCTAATCAACACACTTCACTAAATCAATCAAACCTGCAACATACAAGTTACAGCCACAAGGGTCAATACATTTGAATTGTATTGGCAAGTGATACTATGGTAGTATAGTGGAGTCTATCATCTATATGCATTTGGCTAAGTGGAGTTGAGGCTTGCATTGCTCAAAATAGATTTTTCCTTAACATTTGAAAAACACTAAGTTTTTGCTTGACAAAAACATTTTTCTCAATCAAAGGTTGAAGATCCTTTAACCCTTGTTCAAACCACAAGTTTTTAACTTAGAAATTTGAATGATGAGATTCTTGATTGCTTCCATGTCTTGATGCTCAAATTGTCCTTTACCAGGGACATGGCTAAATACTTAGATTTTACACTCTGCAGAGGTTGTGCACTTTCCCCACAAGACTTGGTTTCCCAAGACAAGATATTTCAGAAGCCTTACCTTATACCAAAATGTACGCTCTCCAACCTATCAAATTCTACCACCAACTATCCATATGGCTAAGTTCTTGCAACCTATATGATCCAGGCAGAGCCCATAATGCCAAGTGTTTGCACTTGAAGCTTCTCAACATTTGACATCTCAAATCTCTTTGTTCCTGGATGGCCATCCACAAGTGAGATACACAAGGTCAAACATAAACATGGGCCTTGTGAACCACTCAACCAAAAACCACCAATCAAGTCCCATTCCACCCAGGTGATTCATTGACTTAGTTGTTTTATTAAGAAAAGCATAAGTCCAAAGACTTAGAAATTTTCCATAGTATGGATATATATTCCACCCTTGTTTTCTATTAGCTTGGCTAAGCTTGATAGTAGTAGGAATCTTAACTGAGGAAAATTTCTGCTAAGGTTTCATCTACTAGGTTTTCCTAAAGCAAGGTTTATACTTAGCAAAATTCCATGCAAGTTTTACTTAGAGAAAATCACTAATGCATAGTGAAAGTAATGGGACAAAAGTATGAAGCATCACTTGCCTTTTTGGTAGAGTATAAGTTCACTCCTTGTCCTTGCAACAATCTCACTCTTCAAGTCACTACAAATCAATCAAGCAAGGCACAATCTCAATCTACAATCAAGCAAAACAACACATAAAATAACAAAGTCAAGGTAATGCATGCAAACATGCCAAGCTTTGTTTTATTTGAAAAAGTGGTTCCTAATGGGTCATGAACATTTTAAAACATCTAATGGTCATTTTATAAAGTGGCAAAGTCATTTGCAAAAGGTTTCACTTCAAAAACCATTTTCAAAACAAAGTATCATTTTATGTGGTGTAGAAATATTTTTACTAAGGCATTAATCTATGGGGTTCACAAAATACATTTTCAAACCATAAAACTTTGTATTTAGGGTCAGAGAGTTTAAAACAAAACATTTTCCAAAAGTTTTCTTCCAAAACCATTTTTAATAAATGAACTATATTTTTATTTGACTAGAAATGGTTTTAAATCAAACAATCATTCTTTTGTTTCACCAAATACATTTTTGAAACCACAAAGTGTTTCTTATGGTCAGTAGGTTCAAATCACACCATTTGCCAAAGATTTTATCCCCAAAAACATTTTTGAACAATTTTTATAATCTAAACAAGCATACAAATGTTTCTGCAAAAACAAACATTTTAACAGAAGCTTTTTGCTAAACAAAAGGCATGGTTGGCTAGGGCTTGTTCCAGTGATTCCATTGATATAAAGTTTGCAAATTTTGGACGTGTAGAACTAAATTTACAAGATTTTCAAAATTGCATCTAAATCTGTTTTCAAACTTTGTTTTAAAATGTAATCGCCACGTCGCATTTCTACCGGGTCGATACCGTTCGGTGGATCGTGCTCTGCGGGGCGTTGGATTTAAACAAATCGCACGGCTCAGGCGTGCTCTTACCGCTTCGCTCTGTTATAATTACAACCGCAGGATTAAAATCTAACGGTGATAATCTGATCGACCTTACTCGGCGGTGGCCCGCATCGTCAGCGGTGGCTGGTGAAACAGAAGCGAGTGGTCGGGGATGCTCACCAGAATCGTCGATGCTTGCTGATGCTCAACGTGGTACTGGTTGGTGAAGGGGCGCACAGGGTAGTCCTGAATCGCTCGCCGGAGTTCGCTTGCCGTCGGGCACGCTCTGGTCGACGTCGGGGGCGGTGCTGTGGTTCGCCCCGAGGGAAAATGAGGACATGGTTAGATGCGCAGGATCAAGGTGAAGTTGCGTGCGTGAAGGAAAGGGCACAGGGTGGTCTGGCTTACCAGGGGGAGGTCGTCGGAGAAGAACCAGATGGTGGCGGCGGCGGTTGTTGTCGTTGCTGACGCTCAGGGGTGCACGCGAGCGAGCTGGCGATGCGAAAAGGTGCGCCAGGGCTTGGGGAGTATGCGAGTGTGGTCAAGGAGGCGAGGGGTGGCAGGACACGGCCGGAATCGAGGGAAGAGTTTGTCGGTGGCAGTGAGGTCCGGAGAGGAATCAGGGCGGCCTGGGGGCATGCTAATGTGGGGTGACAGAGGGAAAATGGAGAGGAGGCATGGGCGTTTAAGCTTGCGTGATCAAAGCGAGTAATGGTGGCCGCGTTAAGACGAATTAAACCGGAGGAATCAACGGCAGGAGCGGGGAAGAACTGGTCGCGGGTGTAGACGATGAACAGGAGAGGGTGGGGTCGGCTGGTCAGTGAGAAAGGGAGTGAGGGGGAGGGTCCACATATCAGTTGTTCTGCGGGTGAGACTTTAAGTGAAAAACATTTCGCAGGGGGATAGGTGGGCTGGACTGGGCTGCTGGGCCTAGTTGGGTTGGGTCAGTCCGTTCTCATATTTTTTTCTGTCTGAATCTTTTTCTTTTTCCAATTTCAATTTCTGTTTTGAAATTTCAAACAACATTCATAATTCATATCACATTCAAACATTCAACACACTTTGCAATTTATTTTGGTTCTGTTTAACAACATAAACCAAAATCCAAAATATAATAATATTTTTATTTTAGAGTCCATTTATAATTAAATAAAATGGATACTAGTTAATAAATCAAATGGGTTTTAATTTATTTAAAAACTCCATTTGAAATCTAAATATTTTCAAAACCAAATCAGTAGGTTTTATTTGAAAATAGAAGATATTTGGAAAACTTGTTTAAAATAAAATAACATTTTATTTTAGGGTCCATTGATAATTAAATAAAATGGACCTTAGTCATTAATTCAAATAGGATTTGTTTTATTAAAAACTTTATTTTGAAATCTAAAATAAAACCAAAACACTTCAGTAGGTTTTATTTGAGAATATAAAATACTTGGAAAACTTATTTAAAATAAATAGATAAATAAGTTTTAGTGTTTATTTAAAATGGGAAAAGCCTTTACTTAAATAAAATTGGATATTAAATCCTTATTATTTTATTTAAATAAACCTTTACTATTTTTATCAAAACAAAACATTTTATTTCAAAATATTGGCCAAGGTTTAATTTGGCTTTATAAATAAACCTTATTTATAAATCTATCTTTTCTTTTGAAAACCAAATCTTTTCATTAAAAGATCCAAAATAGTAATTTTAAATATTTAATATTTTCTTTATTAATTGTCTTATCTTTTTAAATTCCTTTAGTATTTATTTGTTCAAAATAGGTTTTAAGGTTTCCAATTGGAATCAAAAAGTTTCTTCTCACCCTGAAAATCAACAAAGTTTTATTTTATTCATTTATTTTTCACATTACAAGATTTGGAAAATCTTGGGATGTGACACTATTAGTGCTAGTTGACTTTGTTGCAACTTGTTGTGCTTAATGCTTGTCACTAGGGCCCGAGTGCCATGATCTCAGATCTGAACTTATTATTGAATCATTATGATAGTATTGTTTGTGATCTTATCTGCAAGTTGTGTACACATATCATTGTCCGGATCCAAAGGCCCCAAAGTGACAATAATTGGGACAACCGGAGGGGATGGTTGTGGTGTGAGGATCACATGTGTTCACGAAGTGTTAATGCTTTGCTCCGGTGTTTTATTAAAAGGAGCACCTTAATTGCCAGTAGTTACCTAGAGGCCCCGCTGCCACGGACTGGCTGGACAGAAGATGTGGTGCAAGTTCTCATTGCTAGCACGTATGACTATATTTGGAGCACATGCCTAGGATTGTTTAGTACTTGGATTCTTATTATTATTTATCTGTAATGCCCTAGTTCTTTGAAGTTACATGTTTAGACTTGTCCATGCAACGCCCGTCCATCCATCCCTATGCCTACCGCACTTGAATCCTACTATTACCGTTACTGTTACTATTGCTCATGTTTCACTGTTGTTGTTACTGTTGTTGTTGCTTTGCTGTTGCTACTACAAACTATTGCTACTGATAAACTTCTGTGAGCAAGAACTATTTCCAGGTGCAGCTGAACTGACAACTCAGTTGTTAAGGCTTGCAAGTATTATTTGGCTCTCCTTGTTTCGAATCAATAAATTGGGTAATACTACCCGTGAAGACTGTTGCGATCCCCTATACTTGTGGGTCATCAAGACTATTTTCTGGCGCCGTTTCCGGGGAGCATAGCTTTATTTGTAAGTTCACTTGGATCTATTATTGTTCACTGTTACTCCTTTCATCATGGGGAAGTCTCATGATGGAAAGTTCCCTATTTTACCATCCACTACCAGAAGAGGTACAATTCTAAACACCTCTGTCGCTCTTGATTCATCGTCTGTTATAAGTAAGCTTGTCACACCACCACCACATACTCATGCTACACACACTGCTACTACTGCTGAATCTGAAACTTCTTTTGATACTCATGATGTTACTTCTATACCTGGGCACGTTCCGGGACGGCCCAGGCTCGGGATGGGCCTGACAAAGCCTGCCCGCATAAATCCCTGGCCCGAGCCTGGCCCGGCCCGGCTGTCGGGCCTAAAAACTCGGCCCAAGCCTGGCCCGCCACTATGTAAATTCTCCGGTCCATCGGGCCGCGGGCCGGGCCTCTCCTTATTTGCGCATTTCCCTTGGCCCGAGCCCGGCCCATGTTCCCACCGGGCCACAAATCTCAAGCCCAGGCCCGGCCCACGGGCCTTAGAAGCCCGGCCCGTCGGGCTTTTTTCGGGCCGGGTCGAGCCGGGCCGACCGGGCCGGGCTGCCCACGCCCAGGTATAATTACTTCTACTGTGCTTGACGTGAGTGGTTCACTAGGTCCTTTTCTAGATGCTACTATGGATAGTCTAGGAAATACCGAAACTCCTATTGAAGACACTGTTACACCTTTTAGCTCACCTGAGTCTAGTGAGAGTTGTGATATTAATGATGGTTACATAGAGCTCATTGATGAATTTGTTGAAGAGTGCCGAACACACATGGTGCTAGTGCTATTAAGAGTCTCCTTGCTAGACGTATATTATGCCTAAGAAGTCCTTTGATCCTAAGTTTGCCACCTCTCCCATAGATATTAAAGATAAAGATTATGATTTCTCTCTTGATTTATCTTATTTAGATATTGTTGAGAAAGAACCTTTTTGTGGTACTGAAAATGAAAGTGCTATGGCTCATATGAATGAGCTTTCTACTATGAGTCCTTTGTTCTCTAATGATTTTAAAATGCGCAAGTACTTTCTTGCTAAGATCTTCCCTTTTTCACTAAAAAGGAGAAGCTAGGGCTTGGTTTAATAGATTACCTCCTCGTTCCATTGATAGCCATGATTGCTTGATTGCTTATTTCTTCCATAAATATTTTCCTCCCAGTGCTAGACATGCTGCTTTGAAGAGAATTTTTTATTTTAAACAGGGGAGAAGAAGAGAAATTGCCTGAGTCATGGAAAAGATTTTGTTCCCTGATTCATGCATATCCTGGATGTCCATTACCTTAGAATGACCTTCTTGATATTTATTATAATGGACTAACTAATGATTCTAGAACCTACCTAGATAGCTTTGCTGATTGTGTTTTCAGGAAACGGACTCCTACAGATGCTGAAGAATTAATGAACGAGATAAGCAAGAATTATGATGATTTGACTTCAACTGAGCTGAATACACCTGATCCTATTACTCCAGAACTAGTTCCAACACCAACAACAAAGAAGAGGGGAGTTATTGCATTAAATGATGAAGTGATGAAGGAAGCTAAAAAGTGTCTAAAGGAGAAAGGTATTAGAGCTGAAGATGTGAAGAATCTACCTCCTATAGAAGAATTATGTAAGCCAATTCCCCACTCATCTACTATTGAGGTGCACTCTCTCCAATTTAATGAAGGTGATATTCCTTATGGTAAGCCTCCTGATCAATGCTTAGAGGAACTTGACACATTTATTGTTAAACAAGGTAATTTTAATAAACCAGTTCAGAATCATTTATTGGGAAACTCTAGAGCTATCCATGAGTTGAAAGATATTGTGGAAAGAACTTCTAATGATATTAAAATTCTTTGCAAACACTTTCAAATGGTTCAAACTCAACTTGATCAACTTGCTAAGGTGCAGAAGGATATGTTAGTTAATGCTTCAGGAAATAAACATGCTTATGGAATTAGAACTAGGAGTGGTGCAGCCACTCAAGATCCTTTATATCCTGAAGAACACCCTAAAAGAATAGAGCAGGATTCCCAACAAGGTGTGGATAGTGGTAGTCCTTGTAAGAGGAAGAAAAAGAAACATAAGAAAGTTGAGGAACCATTTGAACCTGCTGTAGATCCTAATAGTATATTTGTCTCTAATGCTGAAACTGAGAGTGGTAATGATAAAAGTGAGTCTCGTGATAAGGAGGAAGGTGAGGAAGAACCTGAGAAACACACTAAGAACACTAGGTACACAAAAGAAGATTTTATTGCTAATAAACATGGTAAAGAGAGAGAACCTTGGGTGCAAAAACCTATGCCTTTTCCAGGTAAGAAACACAAGTCAAAGGAGGAAGAACACTACAACAAGTTTTGTGCATGGATGAAGCCTTTATTCTTGCAAATTATTTTGACTGTTGCTATTAAGTTGCCTCCTTATTCAAAGTATATGAAGGATATTGTCTCTAATAAAAGGAAGTTTCCTAATGAGGAGATTTCTACTCTACTTGCTAATTACTCCTTCAATGGTAAGGTTCCAAAGAAACTTGGTGATCCAGATATACCAACTATTCCTTGCTCCATTAAGAATAATTATGTTAGAACTTCTTTATGTGATTTGGGAGATGGAGTTAGTGTTATGCCTTTTTCTCTCTACAAGAGACTCCAGTTAGAAAAGTTGATACCAACTGATATTTCTTTGCAAATGGCTGATAAGTCAACTACTATTCCTGTTGGTATATGTGAGGATGTTCCTGTTCAAGTTGCTCATAATTGCATGGTCTTAACTGAATTTGTTGTGCTTGAAATGCCTGAAGATGATAATATGTCTATTATTCTTGGGAGACCTTTTCTTAATACTGAAAGTGATTTCATCAATTGCAATCAAGGAAAAGTAACTTTCAATATTAATGACAAAGAGCACACTGTCTATTTCCCCAAGAAGGTTGTTAAGAGATATTGCCTGAATTCCATTGAAAACATTGAGAGCATCAAAGTTGGAGAAATATATTGTCCCATTCCACAAGAAATTTTTGAAACTATTATGATTGGTACCATTGCTATCAAGTATGAGGTAACATAATCACCTTATGGAATGCAAAGTTTTGATTTATATAAGATTTTTTTGTTAACAAGACTTGATCAACCTTGTTAACAAAAGGATTTTAATGAACAAAATAATGTTTTCACAGTGGTTATACTTGCTCACTTTTATTTTTCTCCTTTCCAATCTTTGCTCTTCGCCATGCCAAACTTAAAGGCGTTAAAGAAAAGTACTTGTTGGGATATAACCCAAGAGTTTACTTGAGTCTTAGAATTTATTACTTCAGTAATGACCTCTCCTTATCCTTTTTGTTTGCTTTTTGTGCCAAGAATGACCTCTAATGAGAGGGAAGTAAGATTTGGGGAGTTGTTGTCCCGAAACAGATTTCTGTCCTTCACCATAAAAATTCGTGAGGAGTCTCTGTAAGTCGGATTGAGCTGAACATTTACGAATAAATCCCCCAGTATGTTAGATAACTTTCGTTAGTTCAACACATTTTGATTTGAGCAACAGAAGGTCTTCGGAAAAATCGATTTCTACCTGCTGGTCTGTTTTGACAGATTTCTGCCATTATTTGCATTTGCTTCTTATTGATTCCTTTTCGGGTTCTTTTTGGGAAATTGATATTTTTAATGAAAAGTCTTGCTGTTCCAAAGCTTTTCCAGAGGTCTAATATCTTTTGAATAAACTAATGTTGATAATGAAGATTATGTGAAGTTTTGTATGAAACAAAAAATTCAGGTGTAGAGAGAGGATGATGTAATGAGATGAGGAATGGACAAAAGCTCAATTTGGGGGGAGCCAACCTGTGTCACCCCAAGAAATATTTAAGAGGTACAAGCGTCAAAGCTTGGGGGTGCCCAAGGCATCCCCTTCTTCATCAATAAAAATCTCAGGTCTTTCTAGACACTTCGTTTTTATTGTTTCATGCACAGTTGTGTTATTCTTGGAGCGTCTTAGTTTTTTTTTTGGTTTTATTTTGCTTCATTTGGTTTTGCGTTGGTTGCCTTCTAAAAAAATCGAAAATACCAAAGATATTTGTTGTTCCTCTTTGGTTTTGTGAGTTCTTTGCAGGGTTTAGCCGTCCTCAGTGGATTTTGGTTTCATGTTAATTATTCAAGTCACACAAGTGAAGGGAAATAATGAAGATTAAGACAACTCGAGGTGTGGTAAGAGGCTGGTAACAAACTCTATTTGTTTCATTTTTGTACATATACTCATGATTGTGAGCATGCTTAGCCTGTTTGTGTAAGGTGTATGTCATTATGGATGCTTAGTAGTTCTTGTTTGTCTATGATTAGCTCCAGCTTGCTAATAGTTTGTAGCATGTCATATGAATGTTTGCTTGCATTGTTTTATTCATACTTTGGTATGATACTGTGGTACCCTTCTCTGACTGTTCATGTGAATCGACTTGGCACATGCTCACGCATGCATATGACTAATCAATAGTCAGTAAGCCTCGATGATTTATTTTTCCTTAGAGTTCTTGTATCACTTTCATGCCATAGTTAGTCCTGTTTTGTTGCAAGCATGATTATGATAGTTATTGCTCTCTCATTTGTCGCTCCCTCTCTATTACTAGCATTCACTTGCACTGAGTACGTGCTCTACCTGTGCTTCCAACTTCCCAAAACCAATATTTCCAACTATGTTCATTTTACCTACCTTTTAGCATCATTTGCTACTTCAGTGCATATTCCATATGCCGTGTTTTCTTCCAAAATAAAATGTTTGTCTATTTTGATAAAGTTAGTTAGTAAAGCTTTCACGAACTTGATGGCACACTTTATTCTTTTCGCTTAATAATTCTGAACCATTGTGACTAGTCCATGAAAGTTATATGCTTGCTAATTATATACTAGGAGTCAGCAGAACCGTGTTGTCATGGGGAACGCTTTCAACACCTGTTGGATATTTCATCCAGTTGATACTTTGCTCTTTTGTTTACGGATGTCGACGTAGTGAAATAAGAGGGGAAGTTTTTAGTTCATGGAGTTTATACATTGTGTTAGAGAAACGTCTGGGCCGCTAGCCTAAGCTATGCGTAATCATGGTGGAAACTTGCAGCATCACTATAATGAGCATCTATGAAGCGTCCTCAATAAAAAGCTATGCATATGGTAAATAAAAAGATTGCTGAGATGCTCATTGTCTGCTTGCCTTGTCATTTTGGTTATGGGAAAGATCCTGTACCATATGCAAGGGGTACCCGTTGGCGGTTCTCGATGATATGCATGTATTTACAATGACAAGAAATTTTAGGTGACCGAAGTTGAGTGGAGCGGCCCTCGTACTCAAGGGACTTGGGATTTCCAGTCTATGGTCTGTCAAGCATATGATTCAGAGTGTACCTCACTTTCACCTTAACCACATGAAGATGCCTATGATAGGGGCAATGAGAGCTCAAAGATAATGAGTACCTTCCTTTCAGCATTAGGAAGCCTTTCAAACCTTCACAAAACCGTTTTCACAATTTTGTTGAGTCACCACTTATTCTATGAGCACCTTCTTGAGAGCATAGTTGTCATTCTTGTGTTTGTTCCAAAACTTGGTTAATTATGTCATGACTTTGATGCTTGTATCTTTGATATCTTTATCTCTAGTCTTCACTTGAACTTCAGAGGTGCCTCAGCATTTATATTGTGCTCTTCAAACAAAGGCAAGCGAGATACCACTCTATCATACCTTATTATGAGCATTGCAATGTTGCTTATGTTTATGTTTCATGCTACTTATTATTATTGAGTTGGTTCCTCTTCATAGCTTGCATTGACTATTGAGTAGACTTAGTTGCATACTCCTTATTATGAATTGTCTAAGCATCTACTCCTGTGCTAAGAATATTTACATCCTATGAAGCAAAGTGTTCATGAAAGTTCTTTTACCGCACTCAGTTTTCAACTGAATTGCTTGAGGACAAGCAATAAGCTAAGCTTGGGGGGAGTTGATACGTCCAAAACGTATCTACTTTATCGAACACTTTGCTATTTTTTCTTATCTAAACTTGTGTGATTTGGATACAACTAACACGGACTGACGCTGTTTTTAGCAGAATTACCTTGGTGTCTTGTTTTTGTGCAGAAAATGAATTATCAGGAAAAATCCCGGAAAATATGCCAAAAACTATTTCTCACCAGAATATCCATGGAGCCAGAAGGGGAGACAGAGGGGAGGCCTGCGGGCCCAGACCCACCCGAGGCGCGGGGTAGACAGAGGGGAGGCCTGGGGTCCCAGACCCACCCGAGGCGCGGGCCCACTGACCCCGCGCCTGGGGGAGTTCTAGCCACCCCAGGCAGCTCCTCGACCTCCCTCCGCGCCTATAAGTTGCCTTCTGACCTAAAAACAAAGGGGGGTTTGATAGTTTTCTAGAAAGAGTTCCGCTCTGCTGCCGCCACGAGAAACCAAGATTCGGATCCAGAAACTCCGTTCTGGCACCCTGCCGGGACGGGGAATTTAGATAGGATTATCGCCGTCGTCATCACCAACGCATCTCCACCAACCACCGATGTTTCCCTCATCCATGAGTGAGTAATCCCCCGCTATAGGCTTGGGGATGGTAGGGATTGGATGAGTTCTATCATGTAATCGAATAAGATCTGTTAGGGGCATAGTGCCTAGTATCTCTATTAGTGCTATTTGACTTTGTTGCACCTTCTGGTGCTTAATGCTTGTCACTAGGGCCCGAGTGCCATGATCTCAGATCTGAACTTATTATTGAATCATTATGATAGTATTGTTTGTGATCTTATCTGCAAGTTGTGTACACATATCATTGTCTGGATCCAAAGGCCCCAAAGTGACAATAATTGGGACAACCAGAGGGGATGGCTGTGGTGTGAGGATCACATGTGTTCACGGAGTGTTAATGCTTTGCTCCGGTTCTCTATTAAAAGGAGCACCTTAATTGCCAATAGTTCCCTAGAGGCTCACCGCCACGGCTGGCCGGATGAAGATGTTGTGCAAGTTCTCATTGCGAGCACGTATGACTATATTTGGAGCACATGCCTAGGATTGTTTAGTACTTGGATGCTTATTATTATTTATCCGCAATGCCCTAGTTCTTTGAAGTTACATGTTTATACTTGTCCATGCAATGCCCATCCATCCATCCCTATGCCTACCGCACTCGAATCCTACTGTTACCGTTACTGTTACTATTGCTCTTGTTTCATTGTTGTTGTTACTGCTGTTGTTGCTACTACAAACTGTTGCTACTGATAAACTTCTCTGAACAAGAATTATTTCCAGGTGCAGCTAAACTGACAACTCAGTTGTTAAGGCTTGCAAGTATTCTTTGGCTCCCCTTGTGTCGAATCAATAAATTGGGTAATACTACCCGCGAACACTATTGCGATCCCCTATACTTGTGGGTCATCATAGTCGTAAACTTGTTGATCTCAATATCGCGTAGAAGATCCTTCCGGCGCTGCATTCCAGCAGCGCTCCCATAGTCGGTCACACATACGGTACTCGATGAAGACTTTCCTCTCCCTTGTTCTAGCAGGCAGTGGATGTTGTAGCTCTCTCCTCGCGATTCTGGTAGAACGGCGGCGTGGTTTCAAAAGTAGAGGGGAGATCCCGCAGGGCTTCGCCTAAGCCGGAGCGAGTATGGTGGAGTAGAGGGAGCCCCAATGATCTATGGTTTAGAGGGCCGAGGTTTAGAGGTAGCTAGCAACTAGAGTTTAGCTAGTCGGTAGCGGTTTAGAAGAGATCTAGATTGGTCGCAACTAGAGAGGGGGCGGCGACCAACCTAGGGTTTCTTGGGCGCCTAAGGCAAGGGGGATACCTTGGGGTGTGACGAGGTTTGATCTCATCAATGCCCATTGTTATGGACTTGGGTTTTGGAGAAGATGGGGATGCTGGAGATCGTGGAACGGTTAGCAAACAAGCAACACGGGGACACAAAGTTTACCCAGGTTCAGGCCCCCGGAGGGGAAACCCTACTCCTGCTTGTCTGCTCTTGATTACGGCGGAACCGAAGGTTACAGGGGTGCACAGATGCAATCTGGCATGGAGGTGTGTATGCGAAAGTATGAGTCGAGAGATCTAGGTCGTGCCCTCCTGGCCTTTATATAGACTTAGGCAGGTCCCGGGCATAGACCTAGTCGGTTACAGGTTCCAGGGTTTTACCCCTTTGAATTTCCTATCTACTCTAGTCTTGCTCTCTAAGGATCTGAAGGCGTCATGGGTCTGGGCCACCCGAAAATCTTCATGGGCCGGCGTACATCTGCCGTGGGCCTTCCTTGGGCTAGACTAGGTATGCTGAGATCATGCACCCGCGGGGTATAACCATGTCAGTAGCCCCCGAGTGATCAGTCAAATCGTAGGTTCGGCTGAGGACTCTTCAATCTTTCGGGTGCAACTATGTATTTCAATAGTTCATGTGTAGGGATTGTTGATGCGTGTGCCTAACTCACCCGACGGATCAGGGACAGTTAACTGTCTTAGGACGAAACAACACGATCTTCCTCAGGTTCGAGTCCCTCAACTCGAACCTGGAACATATGTTGGTGTAATTCGACTCAGGCCACAGAGGACTTACAGGAGTGGAATTCCAGTGATTTTAATTGATGTACCCAACGCGTCTGTCGGGATTTTTCATCGCGCCTGTTGGCACGGGTTCATACTTAGCAGAGCGTAGTCATGTGCGTTGCCAGGCCATCAGATGATATCTATAGGTCTTATCTTTGTGTCGCAGACACAACATCCGAATGTTTGTCACTGCGGAGGTGTTTCGGGTGGCCAAGGAGATCGTTGCTCACTCAGCGTTTTGTTGGGGCAGAGTTGCCGAAAAGTTTTTGCATGCGGATCCGAAAGATCGCAGTCGAAGAATTCATAGGGTGCGCGACCAGCGCTCCCTATGGGAGTAGCCCCCGAGTGTCTGCTCGAGCCGAGACTTTAGTTCAAACATTGTTCAGTTGTTAAGTCCATAGGACACAAAAAAATTCGGATGCTTAAATCCATCCTCCCTATGGGCGTAGCCCCCGAGTCCGTAGTGGAGTCATAGACTGGACGTAGGACTCGAAGAAACAGTTCGTTTTTATTCATTTTTCGGGTGCGCGGCCAGCGCTCCTAATAGGAGTAGCCCCCAAGTATTTAGTCGAATCATAGATTCGAGTGAGTACTCTTAGCTTTGAAGACGAAGAACTTTTAGTTGTTGCTAGTATAACTTTTGATGACATTAGTGCTGACGATCAATGACCTCAAGCGTCTGCTGCGCCAGAGATGACTTGACTAGACGAACATGGGTCCCACTTGCTGACCTTGAATTGACCGGTCACGCGCGGTGTGGAGATAATTACGGCGTCTCCTCAATTTCCGTGCGTAGTGGACGGCGTGGTAACGACGGTTCGTTGTGATGCTGACACGTGTATGGCCAGATCTGCCGTTGGCGTTAGGTCTTCTGGATGGACGGCTGTCGTGCCTCGTCCTCGTCGTTATAATCATTGGGGAAAGTTGCAGTTTGTTTTCACCGCATCAGTTCTTGTTTTCACTGCCTCCTTGTGCTCCAGCGATTCTTGCTGCGCGCTGGAATTTCCTTCCACATTTCCATCTTCCCTTCCGCGCTCTCACCGCCGGCGCCGCCGTAGAGCGATGGGGAAATTGAAGAAGTCATCATCTGCGGTTGGTACCAGCGCCGCCGGAGGAAACAACGGCGCCACCGCTACCCGTGTCACCGACGGTGGTTGGCGGCGATCAGACACGCGGGAGAGTGATCTCCGTAAGCTTCGCGAGCGGGGCTTGATCCCGCAGGATAGGGAGGCCGTCAGACTCCCCGGCAACGAGGTAATCCCCCATCCCCCCGCTGGGTATCGGGTTATGTTTCTCGCCTTCGTTATGCGTGGGTTTTCCTTTCCAGTCCACAACTTCCTCCATGGACTGCTCTTTCTCTATGGCATCCAGCTGCATCATCTTTCGCCCAATTCTCTTCTTCACATTGCTTGTTTCATCACTTTCTGCGAGTCTTTCGGCATTGAGTCGCACTTTGGCCTCTTCCGAACTTTATTCCGTGAAGAGGCGATGTTCGGATGGTGTTTATCCCATTGGGGTTGCATCATCTCCTTAGTCCCAATCTGCTTTTCTTTTCCTTTTCCATGTCCGAATCTGTCCAAGATCTTGTGAGGCGATGGTTTTATATCCGCGACTCCGTAGTGCCTGGGCAAGATTTTGGTCTTGTTCCTTTTGACCCCTACCAAAAGATTGAGCCGAAAAGGTCTTGGAAAAACAAGATCTTGGATGGCGAGGAAGCGGAGATAGAGGCCCTTTACCGTCGGGTGGAGGATCTCCAGTTGATTCCGGAGAAGGAAGTGAACGGCGTGGATATCATCCGCACGTTTCTCGAGCGTCGGGTGCAGCCTCTCCAGGCTAGGGCGCACCCGATGTTTCTTTATTCTGGGCGCCGTGATCCGACGAGGGTTTCGTCTGAGAAAATTTCCGAGGGGGATCTTGACAGGACCCTTCGCTCGCTGCAGAAGTTCAAGGCCGGAGAGAAAATCCCGGGGAAGTCGCTGACTCCGCCGTTTTCTTCGACATTGGCCGTTCCACAGGTGTAGTTTCGTGCGCATAGCGCTTTTTCTCGACTGCGTATTTATTTTCCTTTGTTTGCTAACAAAGTCCCTTCTTGTTTGCAGAGCTTCAAGGTGCCGGGCATGGTGCCTACACTGCCCGAATTATTTCCGGATGCGCCGGATAATGACGTGGTGGATTCCGTGTCCGAACTGCCTTCAGCACGATCGCCAGCTGAGGAGGCCAGCGAGTCGAGTGGTGACCACACTCGCAAACGATCGCGGAGCTCCAGCCATCTTCGGATGCTTCGACTCCTCCGACTCCCAGAAACCCTCTGTGCCTTGAGCGTCACAGTGACGGGCATGGAGGCTCTTCCTCTCCTTTTCCTGCCATTCCTGTGCGGGATGTAGCGCCACACCCGCCAGCAAAGCGGAAGAAGGAAGAAAATAAGGAAGAGAAGAAAGAAGAGAAAAAGGGGGAGAAGAGAGTCCGCAGGACTCCTCCTGTCTTTGACCTGAGCTCGCTGGACTCGTGAGTTTACTTTATACTGCTGTCTTTTTGTTGTTGATTTTTTGTGCTTGTGCTAAATATTTCGTGTGCAGGCACTCCTCCCACGACTCCTCCAGCGATGGTGCTCGGGAAATGATGGGAGAGTCGAAGGTTGCGTCTCCTCCTCCTCAGACGGTGGCAACTTCTGGGGGCGCTGCTCCGAACCCTCCTCTGCAGGAGGTGCAGGTGGTTGCGCCTCAGAATTTCGCCAGCGGGCCTTCGGCATCACCGTTGGATCATGTAAGTCGTCTATCACGGGGGGAGCCCCCGAGCGTGTGTGAAAGAGTTCTCTTAGTTTGTTCTTCAAGTCTCGGGGGGAGCCCCTGAGTGTTTTCATGTGAGTCTTTTTCTTCTGCTCTCTCCTATTGGGCGTAGCCCCCCGAGTCCTTTTTCTGAATGGTGGTTCTTATTCCTGCAGCCTTTTGTGCAGGAAGCCAAGCGGCTGGGTGCAGAGCGCTGGCCGGAGGCCAACCTCCAACTTCAAGGTACCAGATGCTTTGGGTGCTTCTTTCCTTTATTTACATCACCTTTCGGCGTTTGATTGTTTTGAATGCAGAGGAGCATAATACTTCTCTCCGTGAGATCGACGCTCTCAAGAAGAGCCTTGGTCAATCGGAGAAGAAGGCTGAGGACGCCGCTGATGCGAAGGAGCGCCTTGAGCTGGAGCTGGCCAAGGCAGCCGAAGCGAAGGAGCGTCTGCAGCAGGAGGCTACAGACCGCGAGGAGCAGCTTGCCATGGCTGCGACTGCGCGTGAAAAAGAGGTGGCGGGCAAACTCATGGCTGCTGCCAAGGCTGTTTCAGGTGAGTATCTTATTTTTGCTCTTTTCTTTTTATTTCCTTGTCTTTCTTTTGTGTTACTTTCTTCATTCCTTCTCTTTTTGTCTCAGATGCCGCAGACATCGAGTTTGACCGCGGCGCTGTGGAGCATGGGAGTGCTCTAGATGATGCTACTGCAGCGGTCGAAGATCGCTGCAGCACCGTCGTCAACTCCCTTGCCAAGGCGAAGGAGGTTTTTGGCCGCTTCTACAAGGAGCTTGTCCCCAAGGGTGCGGCCCTTGATGATGTTGACGCCCTGGCGGAGGATTTGTCAGCCAAAGCGCCTGCGGCGTACAAGCGCAAGCAGAAGGGCATCGGCGCGTCCGTCGGGCTGGCGATGGCCTTGGCGGCTGGGGCGGAGCTGGACCTTCCCCAGATCACCTCCCGGATGCCGACGACCACGGATGGATCCGAGGTAGCCTTTGCTGCCTATTACGCCGCCGCAGCGATATGGGCCAAAGCTCATTGATCTTGTTCGAGTATGCGCCTGTGGCAGCAGGGGAGGCCAAGGCTAGAATCCGCCCGAGGCGACTCAGGTGCCGCGTCTTAGGCGTTGTAGATGTAGGATAGTTTGTAGTCTGCTTTTGCTGTAAATATTTTGAGGAACGCAATCATTGTGCCACGTAGTGGCCTTTATATGCTTAATGAATTCTTCTGAGTTGTGCTCTTCCACTGTCTGAATGTTTGTGTCCTTTGCTTTTCTGCTGTTCTAGGTTCCTTCGGGTGTTGACCTGCGACACCGTGCAGCTGCATTGCTGACCATCTTTGGATGATTCCTCGCAACTCGCTTTTCTTCGGGACCATGTTCGTAGTCTTGAGAGGGACTTGCTTGGGTTACGTGGTCACGCCGATGTTTGGAAGTCCAAGGCGGATCGCGGTGCGGCCAGGGAGGAGTACTTGATGGCGGAACTGCTTCGACTGTCTGAGCAGCTTCAATGTAAGTTGTTCTTTGTTTCGGGCTGCAGCTCATATTTTTGGATGCGCCTGCTGGCCTTTCGTCTTATTTTCTGCGAGTGTCGCAGGTGCTAACCTTGCTCCGAGGGAAGAGAAAGAGTGTGTCGCTGTTCGGGTCAATTGCTTGACTCAACAAGACATGGAGGCTGGAGGCTTCTTCTGGATGGATCATGACCGTGCCATTTCTCTTGCGACGGTGCAGGACCATGCGCACCAGGTTTCGCGGGTGCTTCGTCAGGTGCAGACGTCGCTTGCATCGGTGTTGCATGTCATGTTTCCTTTGGATGCCGTGCCAACGAGCCTTGCGGGTCTTCTATCGAAGTTTCAGAGCGTGAGCAATGTCAAGGAGTTGGTGCGGCAACAGCTCGTCGTAGGAGTGAAGGCTGCTTTGTCCCTTGTGAGGCTGCACCGGCCTGGCGTAGATTTGTCTGTTGTAGCAGCTGGGCCACCTCTTCGGCCGGATGGTGGCGAGTGGGATATGCGTCCGCATTATGCGGCTGTGAGGCAGTATGCCAAACAGGTAGTAGATTTGTTTGAGCAGCGTGCTCAAGTTATTCTTCAGAATAGGTAGTACCTGTAAAAGAGATAGATGTAAAATTTGTATATTTCGACTGGGCGTGTTGTGCCCTTTGTTATAAAGGTTTGTTTATTGTAAGCGCGTAGTGCTTTGTTTTAGTACGTGTCCTTTTCGTTTGCCTGATGTTGTCAGCTACTTAGGTGTACACGTGTGATCCTCGTCGATGAAATCGTGAGGTGGGGGGAGCCCCCCGAGTGCGTTTGTAGCATAAAGTAAAGTTGCAAGTAGCGAACAAGATTTTGGGGCGGAACACTTAGCTTTATTTATATCGTAACGGAGGAAGTACATTGTTCGGCTGGATGGCCTTGGCTGAAAAGACTTATTGAAAGTAAAAAGGGGTAGGTAGCTATGGGTAGAATCACCGCAAGTGTGCGATGTTCCATGGGTTGGAGTATGCGAATCCAGACTCCACGTGCTTGAGGCGATAGGCGCCACCTGGGATGACTTCGGTGATGAAGTAGGGTCCTTCCCATGGCGACTCGAATTTTTTCGGTCGCTCTTGCTTGAGTCGCAAGACGAGGTCTCCTTCGACGAAGGACCTTGGGCGTAGCCGTCGCTGTGGTAGTTGCGGAGACTCTGCTGGTACACCGATGATCGAGCTGCTGCTACGTCTCTTGCTTCGTCGAGTGTGTCCACGACATCTTCGAGTGCAGCCGTGGATTTGGCTTCGCTGTAAGCGATGACCCGGGGGAACTGGAGGCGTACTTCGGCTGGTAGCACGGCTTCGGCTCCGTGCACCATGAAGAACGGTGTGTAGCCGGTGGAGCTGTTTGGCGTAGTACGCAAACTCCATAGGACGGATGGCAGCTCTTTCGTCCAGGCTCCGGCCTTTCGCTCGAGTGGGCTCATGAGGCGCTTCTTGATGCCAGCGCCGATTGGGCCGTTAGACTTTTCCACTTGCCCGTTCATTTGCGGGTGTGCCACTGAGGCGTACGTGATGTTGATCCCGAGGCCCTCACAGAAGTATTGGAATTCCTTGGAGATAAAGTTCGATCCATTGTCGGTGATGATGTTGTGCGGTACGCCGAACCTGTAGACAATGGATTCAAAGAACTTGACGGTCGTCTTGCCCTTTTGGTTGGTGACCGGCATGGCCTCGACCCACTTGGTGAATTTGTCGACTGCGACCAGGAGGTAAACGTGCCCCCCTTTCGAGGACTTTGGAAGTTTGCCGATCATGTCAAGGCCCCATTGAGCAAAGGGCCAAGCTATAGGTATGGGTCTGAGCTCTGACCGAGGTGCGTGTGGTTTGTCAGCGAACCGTTGGCACCCGTTGCATCTTCAGACGATGCCCTTTGCATCGCTCATGGCTGTTGGCCAGTAGAATCCGGCTCGTAGAGCTTTGGCGACAAGGGATCGGCTGCCTGCGTGATGGCCGCAGATGCCCTCGTGGATGTCTTGGAGGATGCCTTTCCCGTCACCGATGGTGACGCACCTTTGTAGTACACCCGTAATACTGCGCTTGTACGGCTCGCCATTGATGATGGTGAAGGCTTTTGACCGACGAGATATGCGTCGGGCATCTGTCGGGCTGTCAGGCAGCTCTCCGTTTATCAAGAACTAGAGGTACGGTCGCGTCCAAGATTCTTCGACTGCCATGACCTGCATCAGGTTGACCATGGCGACCTCTGTGTCCAGCTTCTCAGGTCCTTCGTGTCCTTCGGGTAGCGTAGCCCCCGAGTTTTCTGCTTCTTCGGGTGATCCCTTGGGGAATTTCCGCTTGATGGATGGCACGCAGATCTGTTCGAGGAACACACCCGGTGGCACTTTTGCGCAGGTGGAGCCGATGTTGGCGAGTCTGTCGGCTTCCTCGTTGCTTTCTCTTTCGACGTGCCGAAGCTCGCAGCCGTCGAATTCTCCTTCGAGTGCATTCTAGAGCGCGCGGTACGCGATCATGTTTTCGGCGTGTGTGTCACACTCGTTCATCGTCTGCTGGACGACAAGGTTGGAGTCACCGTAGATGACCAGGCGCGTTGCGCCGTAGATATTTGCTATCCTCATGCCGTTGATGAGGGCTTCGTATTCGGCCTCGTTGTTGGAGGCTCGGAATTTCATTTGAAGGACGTACTTCATCTGGTCGCCCTGCGGGGAGGTCAGTATGACCCCGGCTCCTGCTCCAGCTTCACGCTTGGAGCCGTCGAAGTGCATTGTCCATGACTGCGACATGTCTGGGGTGTCTGGCAGCTGCAGCTCCATCCAATGTACGAGGAAGTCCGGGAGGACTTGAGATTTGATTGTGAGTCGCTTCTCGTAGATGATGTCCAGAGGTGACAGCTCAATGCCCCATAGGGCCATGCGACCTGTGGCCTCAGTGTTATTCAGGATGTTGTTCAGGGGTGCCTCGTTGACAACCATCACCTGGTGCTCCTGGAAGTAATGGCTCAGTCGTCGAGCCATCATGAACACGCCGTAGGCGAGTTTCTGGTAGTAAGGGTACCTCTGTTTTGTTAGCGTCAGTACCTCGCTGAGGTATTAGATTGGGCGTTGGACCCCGTGGGTCTTGCCTTCTTCGGGTCGCTCGACCACTAGCACAGTGCTGACCACCTGATTTGTGGCTGCTATGTATAGCAGCAGAGGCTCGCGCTCCTTTGGCGTGACCAGGATGGGTGAGGTGGAGAGTAGCCGTTTGAGACTTTCGAATGCGTCGTCGGCTTCGGGCGTGCACTCGAATTTATCTGCCTTGCGTAGCAGCTGGTAGAATGGCAGCACCTTTTCGCCCATGCGGCTGATGAATCTGCTCAACGCCGCTATTCGTCCTGCAAGCTGCTGGACACCCTTGAGGTTTTTCGGCTTCTCCATTGCCATGATGGCTCTGATTTTCTTCGGGTTCGCCTCGATCCCTCGCTGAGAGATGAAGTACCCAAGCAGCTGACCCGATGGGACGCCGAAGGCGCACTTTTCGGGGTTGAGTTTGATCCTGTAGCGATCGAGGTTGTCGAACGTCTCGCGGAGATCGTCGATAAGTGTCCTCGCCTCCCTGGTTTTTATGACTATGTCGTCGACATAGACTTGAACGTTGCGACCGATCTGGTCCTTGAGGCATGCCTGCATGCATCGCTGGTACGTGGCACCTGCGTTCTTTAGCCCAAAGGGCATTGTGTTGTAGCAGAACACTCCAAACGGTGTGATGAACGCCGTTTTCTCCTGATCTTCGACCTTGAGTCGAATCTGGTTGTAGCCTGAGTAGGCATCGAGGAATGAGAGTTTCTCGCAACCTGCAGTCGAATCGATGATCTGATCGATCCGAGGGAGAGGGAAGTGGTCCTTTGGGTAGTGTTTGTTTAGCGACGTGAAATCCACGCACATCCGCAGGATGTCCGTGTCCTTCTTTGGGACCATCACTGTATTTGCAAGCCACTCGCTTTCTTTGATTTCCCTGATGAAGTCTGCAGCGAGTAGTCTGTTGATTTCTTTGACGATAGCTTCGGCTCGTGGCTCGGACAGTCTCCGGATGGACTGCTTGACGGGCTTGGTGTCTGGAAAGACGTTGAGTGCGTGCTCGGCGAATTCCCTGGGAACTCCTGGCATGTCCGCAGGACACCAGGCAAAGATTTCCCAGCGCTCACGGAGGAATTCGACGAGCGCGCCTTCCTATGCGGGGCTGAGGTCGTTGGCGATCAGCGCCGTCTTGGAGGCATCCGTCGGATGGACCTGCACCTTCTTTGTGTTGACGGTGGAGTCGAAAGACATGTCAGGCGCGTTTTGTCATGCGACTGGGGGTGCCCCATTGTCTGTCACTTCGCGGAGCCTTAGGAGATCCTCATGCATGCCGAATGACTGGGAGATTCTGTTGAAGTCCCTGTCGCATTGGTCCGATCGGGTGAAGCTCCCGTGGATTGTGATGACGCCCTTCGGCCCTGGCATCTTGAGTAGCAGGTATGCATAGTGTGGGACAGCCAGGAACCTTGCGAATGCTACACGCTCGAGGATGGTGTGGTACTGTGATGGCCAGTCCACCACTTCGAATTCGAGTCGTTCCAGCCGGAAGTTGTTCGGCTTTCCAAAGATGACGTCGATCCATATTTTGCCCAGGGGGAATATGCCCTTCCCTGGAACGATGCCATGGAACGTTGTGTCTGTCTGTTCCAGGCCGCACTGCGGGATCCGCATTGCTGCTAGAGTGCTTGCGAACATCAGGTTGATGCCACTGCCGCCATCCATGAAGATGCGACCCATCTCGAAACCTCCGATCTGTGCCTCCAGCACCAGGGCAGCATGACCTGGGCGAGGGATCTGGCAAGGGTGATCCGAACGACTGAACGTGATGCAGGACTCCAATCCGCTGAGGTACTCAGGGATGGCGGGTAGAGTTGCCACGGCCAGGTTGATTTGTCGGGTGATTTTCTTCTGCACCCTATTCGTGGGGCGCCCCTTCTGGATCATCAGTGCTCCTTTCGGCGGGGGGTACCCGTTCCCAGCGTTGTTCTGTGCTGGTGTGACTAGTTGGTTCGGGCCTCCAATGGGTGGCAGTGGAGGAGCTCCATGCGCTATTTCACCTAGCGCGGGTGCGTTTCCGAACGCAGGGATTGGGGCTTGCTGCCTCATCTGCACCATGCTTTCGCTTAGTTTCTGGAACTCGCGGCAGTCCTTGAGCATGTGGCTGGCCTTTTTTTGCCATCCTGCTTGTCGATGTAGAAGTGGATGGTGCATGGACCCGAAAGCTTTTCGTATGCCGAGGGTCCATTATCGCGGTCGCGGCGTTGCCACGACTGCGCTGGGCGCCCCTCATCGCGGAAGTTTCCTCTGCGGTATCCTCCGTTGTTGCAGTTGGCGTCGTTGCGGCGATCGGCGTAGCCAGCCGCGACCATGTCGGGTCCGTTGCGATCGTCATAGACGCGCGATCTTCTCTTGCTATGGCGTTCTCATCGTCGATCGTAGTCGTCTTCTTCTTCCGATTGTGCTCGGTGAATGGAGTCTTCGCCGTCAGCCCATCTGTTGGCGATATCCATGAGGTGGTCGAGTGTTTTGGGCTTGACGCGCCCAAGTTCCTCCTTGAAGTCTTGGCGCTTGACGCCGTCAGGCGTCGATGGCCCTCTCTTCGGAGATGTGCGTTGCGGAGTTCTTTGTGTTGAACCAGCGTAATATGTACGAGCGAATGGATTCGCCCGTTCGTTGAGTGCAGGCTCGCAACTCTTTGATTGAGGCAGGCCTCTTGCTGGTGCCCTTGAAGTTTCGGATGAAGCTGTAAGCTAGCTCATCCCAGCTTCGGATGGACCCTGAAGATAGGCTACTGAGCCAGATCCGGGCGCTGTCACCGCATTTGGTTGAAGGCATTGCATGGCAGTCTCTTTGTTTCCACCGTGCAGTTTGACGGATGATAAGTGGTCTCTGAGCCAAGCCTTTGGGTCTTGAGTGCCGTCGAACTTTGGAGTATCCGAAGGAAGCTTGAAATTTCACGGCATCCGTGTCCGCCGGATGGATCTGCTGAAGCATCGGGCTCCGCAGAGTTCTCCTTCGTCTTCGTCCATCTAGGATTCGGACGAGCATGCGCGCTTGGCTCGCGGTTTGTCGATTTTGCGATGTGTGAGCGCATCTCTGGCGTCATAGTCGCGGTCGCGGCGGCGCGAACTCTTCTTCCTTCGAGGAAGGTCATGTTCCTCTTCTTCGGATGAAGGGGTGGGGCTGCGATCGAACCTGACCGGAGCCTTCTTCTTCGGCTCCGTGGGAGCTTCCTGGTGGAGCGCAGCTCCGACGAGTCCGAGTCTGGTGAGTGCGGACTTGTGCATGGCTCTCTTCGGGTCCCCCTCCGGAGGTGGGTAGGCCACGAGGTACGCAGTGGCTGCCATGATCGCAGCCTGCGGCGTTTTCGGGATGACGTTGCCGTCGGCGTCCATCTCCATGAAGGATGTGTGGAGAGTTCGCGTCAACTCACGACACTCCTTGGGATCCATGTTCTCCATCCGAGAGCGGTGCTTGTTGCACAGGTTGCTCGAGCTGGAGCCAATGCCGAGGCGGAGAGCGGCTCGTCGCGCTGGACTCGAGGCTGCTTGCTTGCGTTTGTCAAGCACCTCCGCATCTTGACCGCTTCTTGTGCTCGTCGATCGAGGGCGGTGGTAGCCATCGGCATATCCCATGAGGCGTCTGCAGCGATACTATGTTGCTCGCCACGGCTTCAGCGGACTGGGTCCATCCTTCTTTGCTAAGGTGGATGACATGGCCGCGTGTTTTCTTCGGTGGGGGGACTGGCTATACATTCCCGCCGTGCTTCTGGCGGGTTAGGCGGCAGGTTAGGCGTTTGCTGATCCACGTCGCTTTGGATGACTGCGGCGCATTGGTAGCGCTCGCAGATTGGTCCGCTGCTGCCGCATCTTTCAGATCCAGAACCATAGGTCCCTGCATCCGATGGCGGATCGCACAGATCGGAGTTGCAGCTGCTGCTATCGTAGGAATCATCTGTTGATGATGTTGTGCGTAGCACGGGGTGTGGGGTCCATGAAGCGGGCCTGATTGATGGTAGGGGCACCCCGCTCAGGGAGGCGGAGGGTGCCGGTTTGCCCCACCTGGAAGCAGAATCTCCCGAACAGGATTTCGAGTCCATCGCCTACGGGCTCGAAGTCCTTCATGGTGGCCGGTGAGTGGGTGGTGAAGTCGAAAGCGCCGAAGAGGAGGTGACTCTCCGTCGCCGCAGAGTTGTAGATCGATCGGGTCGGAACCGTCACGATCGCACAATCAGCGTCCCTATTCCCCACGGTCGGCGCCAATTGACTAGGTTTAATCTCATCAATGCCCGTTGTTATGGACTTGGGTTTTGGAGAAGATGGGGATGTTGGAGATCGTGGAACGGTTAGCAAACAAGCAACACGGGGACACAAAGTTTACCCAGGTTCAGGCCCTCGGAGGGAAAACCCTACTCCTGCTTGTCTGCTCTTGATTACGGCGGAACCGAAGGTTACAGGGGTGCGCAGATGCAATCTGGCGTGGAGGTGTGTATGCGAAAGTATGAGTCGAGAGATCTAGGTCGTGCCCTCCTGGCCTTTATATAGACTTAGACAGGTCCCGTGCACAGACCTAGTCGGTTACAGGTTCTAGGGTTTTACCCCTTTAAATTTCCTATCTACTCTAGTCTTGCTCTCCAAGGATCCGAAGGCGTCATGGGCCTGGGCCACCCGAAAGTCTTCATGGGCTGGCGTACATCTGTCGTGGGCCTTCCTTGGGCTGGACTAGGTATGCTGAGATCATGCACCCGCGGGGTATAACCATGTCAGGGTGCGCCCCCACCCCTCCTTATATAGGTGGGGGCATCCAAGGGTGTTCCCAACCTGTAACACCCCAGTTTTAGCTAATCACTATTTAGGGTTTGATTGTGCACCATCTTCTAAAAGTGCATGCATTTAAGAAATAAAGAAAACCCTAAAACCCTAATCTTCCCCCTCTCTTTGAAACAATTCAAATGTTTTGAATTTTGAAAATTACTAAAACATGGGATCCCAAATGGACTAAAAGGGCCCCTACAATATTTTTATACATTTTATAAAAGTGCTGGTATTTTTGAATCACTCAAAACATAATTTAAAATGAAAATACAAATAGAAATACCCTAAACAGAAAAAGAAAAGAAGTTTTGCAAATAAAAACAACAGCAACAGCTTCCCAGGCCGCAGCCCAGGACGCAGCCCACTCCTTCTTCCCTCTCTACAACCTTTGTTGTATCCCACCCCGGCCCAAAGAGCCCACCCAGCCCCAGTACTTCTTCGTTGCTCGTCGTCGTCTTCGTTGACGACGGCGAGCTCATTGTCGACGCTCCGCCGCTCAGCGCAAGACAAGGATTCGCCGCCGCCGTTCTACGTCTGCGAGAGGATAAGGAGGCCACCCCGCTACTTCTTCCTTCCCCTATCCACTTTCCCCTCTCTCCCTTACTTCCGTTCGTCCTCTCCTGACGAGCCCAAAACCCTAGTAAAGGTCACCGCTCGTCGCCGTTGCTCCCGTACTCCCCTCGCTGTTTCTGAGACCACCATCACGACCGCCATGCTCGACTTCGTCTCCCCCCCCAAACGTGTTATCCAGGGATCCCCCTAATCGCCGAATTTGAGTTGTCTTCCCTAAGCCCGACGACCACCGTCGTTGACATTGCCACTGTTCTCGACTTTGCCAGGCCTCTTCGCACCCTCCATCGGCATCATGGTGAGCCACTGGTCCCCAGGGACCCTTCCCCTTCCTCCTCGTCCCTCTGTAGCTTGCTACCACCATAGCTCACCGTCTGCCGCCGCGAGTCATCGTCATCGCCGGTGCTCCGGTGACCATCTCGAGGTGGCGCCACCCTTATTAGGTCTGCCCCGACGCCCTGGTTCGAACACGCGCGCCCTCACAAACCCACTCGCCCCTAGCTCCTCCATCGCTGCCGTCTGTCCGTTCTCCGGCGAGGCCGACGTGGCGCCCGTGTGGCGTCCACGTGGTGCTGAGGTGGCTTTGGCCCCACCCGTTAGCCTCTCTGGGTAGCCTCTGCCCCAGTGAAGAAAACCCCTGACCCCATTTCGCGTGTGTGTTTGCTGAGGTGGCCCTGGGGCCCCTCTGTCAGTGTCTGTGGCTAGGCCATTATGTGGTGTAAAAAGTAATTTCAGATTTAATTAAATTAAGAAAAAGTTTAATAATTTCATAAATTGTTTTAAATTTGTAAATTCAATATCTAATTATCTGTTTATCAGAAAAATACAAATAATATATCAAAATGTTCAGAAAAATGAAACCTAGCTATCTAAGCTATAATAATGCATTGTTCAACAACTCAAGTGACAAGTTTAATTAGAGAACTAATCAACCCCTCTCATATGATTCCAGAGTTTTTCCCGAGTTAGGGTTTGCGCCCCTCGGAACGCCGATTAAGTTGTCAAGCATGTCCTAGGGTTACATTTCAATGCAAATTAACTTGTCATATCATCATCCTTGCTTGAGCATTGCATCGATGCCACGTGTTGATTGTTTCCTTCTCTTTCCAGTGTTCGGTTCTTTGCGGTAGAATAAGATATCGAGATCAAGATCAAAGACCAAGGACAACACCATCGAAGATCGAAGATTGACGAATAATACTTGACCAACTATAATCAAGTAAAGTACAAGGCTCCCAAAGATCTGCTTGTCTGCTATCAACTGGCAAAGGAAAGCATAGCCCCACCATGATATAATCCTATGATTTCGAAAGCATTTCAATTATTGCCATGATGCATACGATTCTACTATGGTCTTTTATCGATAGATAGAGTATCCTATCTATTGCATACTCCTTTGAGCTTATATTACCTGATCCACTGCTCCTAGCATAACTAGGTTTGGCGTGTGTGCACTGCTAGAGGTTTTATCTGTGTCTTGCTTAGCCATGCTTAGCTGTTGAGTCTGGTTCATCCAGATGATGTATCAGATGCAGATAATCTAGTATGACAGGAGAACGTGGTAAAATGAGATCAGTGGTATGAGATTAAACATACTAAGGCTTGTATGGGAGGCCACGGTGGGATGTGGTTTTTCTAGTCCCATGCTCGCCACCCTTAGGACCCTGGGTTCTTTCCTCTTGAACCAAGACGAGCGTACAACCACACGGGGTAAATGGGGACCTCATGATTGACTAACTTGCCTAGTAGATTCCATGAGTCACATAGTCCGGGCGTTCCATTCGACATACACGTTGAAAACGTTTTCGAAAGAAGGAGGTGAAGGAGGTGCATTCATAACAGGTAAGGAAGCGTGGCCGCGGTTGCTTGGGGTTGATGGAGCCCCTGGTAAATCAACCTCGCCTCACATCTTTAAGTATCGGCTTCGGGATTTGACCCGTTACGGAGGAACAATACTTATTGCGTGACTCATGGTCTCGGCGAAAGCAAGGTAAAGGTCGTGTCCAACCACACCCTCTGTCAGCACACCAAGGAAGTGTGTCAAGTGGCAATAAGAGTCGGTTGGTACGTGTGGGTAAAGTTGTACACCCCTGCAGGGTAATAATCTTTCAGAAAGCCATGTCCATGGTTATGGACAACTTGGGAACGGATGGGAGATCATAGAGAACTTGAACCTAATCGTAAAACTTGGAAATTAATGTTTGTTAAGGATGCTTCCTCATGGGTACGAGGGGGTGATCCTAGTTCAGATGATGATGATTCGGTGGATATCAAAAGATGATGATCAATACTTTGGAAATGTCGATCTTTATCCCCTTTTAAAATATTCTGAATAGACGAGCTTCTTCTCCCTCTTGTTTTATAAACAAAAGATGGCTTTATGCAAAACAACTCCACAGCCAGAAGTCTTGCGGAGTACACCCTGTACTCACCCTTGCTTTGTTGATACTTTTGGCAGAGTAAGCGTTCCTTAAAGACGAGTTCTGTACTACATCAACATCGACGAGTAGCTTGGGGTTCCCGGCCGGCAGCTTGGAATCTATGGTCTAGGACGTCATCGTTATGCTTCAGTCCTCTTAGGCCATTTGTTAAGTTTGCTATACTTAATAGCATAATTTGCCTTCTGTTGTTTGATGTTTGTGGTCAGTGACCTCTTCTTGTAATAATTTGGTTCTCTGCTCAGTTATGAGCTTGCTTTAATAAATTTTGTGTCGTAGGGTCACTGTTGTGTTACCGATTCTTCACTGGATATTCTCGAGCTCAAGGTTAAGCTTATGACAGACAGAGGTCTGGGATTTTTTTAGCCCTGATCCCGGGGGTGTCACACAACCCAGGTGGAAACCCTCCCTAACTTATAAACCCTCCCTAACTCGGAAACCATGTTGGCATTTGACTTTTTCAAACTGCCTTTTTGACTTTCAAATTAGAGTTTGATTTCTCTCTTCCAAGTGTCCAGCCAAGTGACCTAGGACATGATGAAACCATTACACTTTGTCATGACACATCCATGTATCCTTCCCCTTCCGGATCGGTGAACCTTCTAGGCCCTTCTAGAACATTGTGATGAAAACACCGGAATCATTCCCGAACTCCGAAATTGGACTTTCCTTATATGAATCTTATTCTCCGGACCATTCCGGATCTCCTCGTGATATCCTGGACCCCATCCGAGACTCCAAACAACATTCGATCTCTTTACTCACATTCCATATCTACTAAAAACATCGAATCCTTAAGTGTTTCTCCCTACGGTTCGTGAAAACACCGGAATCATTCCCGAACTTCGAAATTGGACTTTCCTTATATGAATCTTATTCTCCGGACCATTCCGGATCTCCTCGTGATATCCTGGATACCATCCAAGACTCTGAACAACATTCAGTCTCTTTACTCACATTCCATATCTACTAAAAAACATTGAATCCTTAAGTGTGTCTCCCTACGGTTCGTGAATTATGTAGACATGACCGAGACTTCTTCTCCGATCAATAACCAATAGAGGAATCTGTAAATTCATATGGCTCCCACATATTTCTATGATTACTTTGCGATCGAATGAACCATTTACATACGAAACCAATTTCCCTTTGTCTCACGATATTTTACTTATCCGAGGTCTGATCGACGGTATCTCTGCATACCTAGTTCAACCTCGTTACCGATAAGTATTCTTTTCTTGTTCCTGTGATATGTGATCCCTTGTGAGCCATTCACATGCTTGCAAGCTAATTGGATGACATTCCACCGAGAGGGCCCAGAATATATCTATCAGTCATATGGATGGACAAATCCCACTCTTGATCCATGTGCATCAACACATACTTTCTGAACACTCAATGCCACCTTTATAGCCACCTAGTTACGGTGTGGTGTTTGATGTCATCAAAGCATCCTTACGGTGATGGTGATTAGCATGATCTCATGGTCGAAGGAATTAGGTTACTATGTATCAGAAAGCTTATAGCAAGTGAACTATTTGAATGACTTGATCTTATGCTACGCTTAACTATAGGAGTATGCCCATCACATCATTCTCCTAATGATATGACCTTATTGTTAATAACATCTCAATGTTCATGATCAGGAAACCATGATCATATATTAACCAACAAGCTAGTTTAACAAGAGGCTTTACTAGGGACTCTTTTATATTCACAAACCACACAAGTATTAATGTTTCCGGTTAATACAATTATAGCATGGTATGTAAAAATTTATCATAAGTACGAATATATGATAATAACCACTTTATTATTGCCTCTTAGGAATATCTCCAACACATACTAGCTTTACCCAAGGAATATCATGATTGTTGTAGAACTTGTGCAAAATTTAAGTAGAAGGGCATTATTGTTTGTGTATATATTGTGAACTCCAAGACCTCCTTGATATTTTAGTCTGCACACCTTGTTCCAAGCCACAAGAGCAGATCCTTTTGCATGCACATCAGAATTATTCTTCCGCTAGAGACAATACCTCATATATTTTATTGCCTGCTCTTTTATTGTGAGTTGGATTTCAAGATAGCACATGAAAAAGATAGGAAAATATGCCAAAATAGATTAACCCTTTTAAAGTTTTCCTCCATAGTTTATAAAATTAGGAATTCCACATAATATCCTTTCAACTATGTGCATCATGGGAGAAAATATTTGAAAGAAGGCTTTACGATGCCTAAAGTCTGACCAAGATAAGTAAAAGGTAACTCCCCTTTTTGACAACTGATTGTGCTTGTGGAGTTAGACAATATCTCGGTGTCCATGTTGATGGGAACCATATTATACTTATACAAGAGAATAACAAGAGAATAAAGTATGATAATTCATTAATAAGAGAATAACATCAATCAATCATCAAAGATATCATACGCCTAAAGTATGCATAACAATATGAGACGGTTATTTGATCATGATTAGGCCTCATCTCCGTGATGATCTCCTTGCTTCTGGTCATTTGACTTGTGCAGCCACTATCGAGCACCCATTACATCCACCGGAAGCATAGCCCTACAAGAAAATTACTTCTTGGTTTTAGGTACCCATTTTTCAATGGGTCCTCTCACGTTAGTAACAAGGGTCTTTGTAACCCAAATAGACCAAGCAATATAATTATCAAAAGGACCAACATAGCTAACATAGACATCACCATAATAATCACGAAATAACTCATAATGAGGATTGTTAAACCCTACAAAACCATTAGAATCAGTTTTGTCCTTCGTGATATTTTTTTCAGCGGTGCTTGTGTTTGCTTGGGCATTCTTGATCTTCTTATTCTTCTTGGTCTTGGAGACATAGCCAAGACCCTCTTTTCCATTGTCCGTCCTTTGCTTGATAAGTACCTCATCTAGAACCTCCTTACCTTTGGGTAGAGAACCCTTGGAAAGCTCAACTTTCAACCTAGAATTTTCTTCAAGAACTTCTTTATGAGAACATTTTTATGTAGAAGTGCTAGGAATGTCATACTTGCCAATCGAGTTTGGAGCTGATCATGAGACTCACTGAGAATAGAGTATTCACTCTCCAAAATCTTTTGGGCAATATCGGGTTTCTCTAATTTCTCGAAAAGTCTAGCATAAGCAGCCCCAAATTCAAACTTTTCCTTCTTTAATTTGTTTGCCTTGGCAACGGCATTATCTGGCCACCAAAGGCCTGATCCACCTTTCCAATATTGGTACCCTTCGAGGCAGGAATCGATACCTTTACAACTCTAGCGGGGCACACATCCACAACTGAATTGGAGGTTCCCGTGATGACAACAAGCTACCACAAGAACAAGTATTACCAATAACTGAAATTGAGATCTAGATATTTGCAAGAAATACTAGATCAAGAATCCTCCAAGTGAATGGAGGGAAAGTGAAGCGCTTGATTGGTGCTGATGAAGATCAAAGCCTCCCCCGTCGATTCCCCCAAGATCGGAGCCTTTGGGTGGACGAAGATGGAGATTTCGGTTTGGAACTTGAAGAACGGTACTGTACTTTTTCGAATGAATCAAGCGATCTGACAGGAGGAGCAATTAGGGTATTTATGCCCCTGTCAAAACTCAGTCATTGGAGATTCAGGGGCCAGATTATCCAGCCCAAGTGGGGGCCAGATTATCTGGCCAGGGCAAAAATCTATCCGGGACTCGGATTTTCCAGGGAGGAATCCGCCTCCTATGTAGAGAGACGCGCCTTTGCAATCTTTTGAAAAAATCCCTGGGGGCAGATTATCCGGCCCGGGCAAAAACTCCAGCCCTAGACGGACAATCTGAAGGAAAGTCTACCCCCACACAGAGTGACGCACCTTGTCTTCCTTTGGAAAATTTCCTAGGGGCGGATTATCCTAGGGGCGGATTATCTAGCCCGGGCAAAAACTCTGGCCCTGGGCGGACAATCTGAGGGAAATTCTGCCCCCCCCCCCAATACAGTGCGATGCGCCTTGTCCTCTTTGTTGATCGAGCCAGGGGCGGATAATCCGGACCTTGGCAAGGGCGGATAATCCGCCCCCAAACTTCTGTTTAGCTGCTTTTCAAATAGGCAATTTATTTGTAGCACGCAACACGCATTAAATAATCCTTGGTATTGTTATCTAACACACAAAACACTAGAGATCATGAGATGTTCTTTCACCTATAGTTAAAAATACAAGTAGTAAGTGAGACCTAGCACTACACTATCATTATATTAAGAATAAATCATCCCACAAAGTGTAAGAATATTCATAACTTCTTTTCATATAATTTTCATCCCTTTCATTTTCTTTTATGGCATCGAAAATCAAACTGTAAATTATTCAGTAGTATAAGAGTTTCCATGACATATCAATTATATCTTGGACATATTATGTTATCTCTTCATGAGACTTTTGTGGTTGCATAAATGTTTTAAGAGATGCTAATTCCTTAGTTATATGATCTGCTTTATAATTAAAAGCATCAATTTTTTAAAACTTATCTAAACTCATTATTGAGTTCTTTTGAGTTGCTATAAAGGATCTAGTCGTATTCTCAAGATCATTTTAATTATTACTACGACCACATACTTATATGGGACATAATGAGGCTTAGCATATGCACTATTGTAGCTGTTTCCATAACCATTAATACCAAAATTTCATATATAGTTGACACCTACATCTTCATTGTTTTCAACTAATTCATTTAAAGGAACATTTTCTACATTTTGTCTAGTCATCATAGAAAGTAAAGTATCAACTTTAGCAGCCAAGGATTCTACGTCATCAATAGTGGTGACATTCCTAGAAGATGAAGAACGAGCTCTTTCAGTATGTCATTGACTATGATTTTGTAATATGCTTCCCAATCTAGCTTTAGCGTCAGGCGTAGTTTTAGTTATAAAAGCACCACCACCAACATAATCTAGCATGCTCCTAGGAATATAGTTTAAATCATTATAAAAATGAAGGCAAAGCAGTCCATTCATTAACTATGTGTGATGGGAAACTTCTAAGCATAAGTTTTACCCTTTCCCAAGTAGTAGCAACATGTTCATTATCATTTTTTAAAGAAATCATGCTATTTTTATCTAGTAAAATTTTAATAGGAGGATAGTATTTCTTAATAAAAGCCTATTTTAAGCTAGGGATTTTTATTTTCATGCCCTTGGTTTGTTAGTTGTACTCACTTTTCCTCAGCCGCTTAACTTTTCCTTACTTTTGCCCATCTATTTCGCCGAAATTCTCACACGGTCTGAAACTTGTTGTCCGTCAACCTTACCGTTACGTCCTGACAAGTAGGCCGCGTTCAACGGGTCCCATAGTATACCCTTGTCGTTACATGATGACAAGTGGGCCGCGTTCAGTCGAGTCCCGTAGTGGACACCTCTCTCCACTTATCTAGATCAGCGTGGGACCCACAGCTTATCCATTTGAGCGTCGGACCCACAGCATATCCAGGTTGGTGTTGCAAGATGGGACCCTGAGCCAGCCCCGTGCCCACGCCCATGTCGTTGCCTCCCCTTTCTTCTTCTTCTCTGGTGACGGTAGCCCTTTGTCTAGCTTCTATTCGGCCTTCCATTCGTCCTGGCCGCAATATGGTGTCGTCCTATTGACCTGTATGAAGGATGACAATAGAAATCGTGCATAGGGAAGGTTAGATCTCTCACCAAATTGTCCCGATTAGAGGGGGTCGCTTGCTGTGGATAATCAATTAGCGCAACTCAGGAGATCAATTGGGCGTGCCTTGCTGTGGAGAATGCGACCGACAGAGGAGTCATTCCGATGATTTAATTTGTTTATCGAGTAAATGTCTCGGTTGAAATAAAGTGAATCTTTGAGGTGAAAGTCAAACTTTGAGATTTATGGAGATGGAAGTATAAGAAATAAGAAAATGACACAACTCTTGAACATTTTCAAATTAAAAAAATATACAACTCTTAATGTAAAAGAGTGTTTATAATTGACATAACTCTTGAACACTTTTAAATTACAATTTGGACATGATAATGTTGTCCTACGAAAATCTTGAGAGTTTACCATTTTTAGAGCATGAAAAGTATTCCCTAAACTAAAATCTTTATGCCTCGTGCATATATGAAAATTATACACCTTTGAACACTTTGAAATCACACTTAGGACATGATAATGTGCTAAGAAATTCTTGAGAGTTTATCATTTTCATAACATGAAATATTATGCATAAACTTGGATTACGCATATTATATACATCTTTGAACATTGTGAAATCGCACTTAACACGTGATAATGATGTGCTAACAAAATCTTGAGAGATTATCATTTTCATAGAGTGAAATATAATGCATAAACTTGCATATATGAAAATTATACACCTTTGAACTCTTTGAAATCACACTTAGGACATGATAATGTTGTTCTAAGAAAATCTTGATCATTTATCATTTTCATAGGGTGAAATATAATGCATAAACTTGGGTATACAAAAATGATACAACTTTGAACACTATGAAATCACATTTAATACGTGATAATGATGTGCTAAAAAATACTGAGAGATTATCATTTTCATAGAGTGAGATGTAATGCATAAACTTGCATATATGAAAATTATACACCTTTGAAATCTTTAAAATCGCACTTAATACATGATAATGTTGTGCAAATAAAATTTTGAGAGATTATCATTTTCATAGAGTGTAATGTAATGCATAAACTTGCATATACGAAAAGTATACACCTTTGAACACTTTGAAACCGCACCTAGGACGTAATAATGTTGTTCTAAGAAAATGTTGATAGATTATCATTTTCATAGAGTGGAATGTAATGCATAAACTTTCCTATACAAAAATTATACACCTTTGGACACTTTGAAACCGCACCTAGGACGTGATAATGTTATGCTAACAAAAATCTTAAGAGATTATCATTTTCATGGATTGAAATGTAATGAATAAACTTGCATATACGAAAATTATACACCTTTGAACACTTTCCCTTTAAATTATATTCAAAATCATTTGTTTATGGATTTAAAGTGCTGGTGGCAAACTTGTTATTTTGCATGGATAGAGGGGTGCCCCCAAACAGATATAGGGGTTATATTATCCACTAGATCATAGAGGATCAACGGTTGGTGGGCACAATCCGCATGACAACTGTCTTGATCAATCAGAGCGTAGCAGTCAAGATGAGCACATGTGTGAGAGTTTGTGACTAAGAGAGAGGGAAAAACTGAGTAGAACTTAAAAACCAAGGGCAAAACTGACAAAGGGATTCAAAAAGAAATTAGAAATAGATATAAAAATGGAAAATGCGTATTTTATATAATAAAATACATCTTGGCATATATCAAACTATTTGCAATTCAAATATACATGAGTGTGACAATTATTTCCACGTTCAAACTATGTTTTGGGGAGGGATGTTTTGGAAAGAGGCTAGAGTAGAAAGCCATAAATATTCATAGATAGTAGGTGATTTGAGAAGTGGTGATTTAGATTAATCTTGATTTTTATACATTTCTTATGGTGGCAGGTCACATAAGAAGACACCCTAGGAAGGTGCCACTATGTTTTGATCTTTTTAAATTTGTTGCGCATAAAATTACTCAATTAGCTAGCTAAAACTCATTCGTTGACTCTATGTTGACCATCCACCGGAGGGTAAAATTGAGTATACTGCACACGGTAGTGTTAGTACTGGAGGGAAAAACTGAGTACAATCAAACTTCCAATGTTACACTCAAGGTTATAACTAAGCACAACTAAGTCGACAGGGTTAGGCACGAGGTAAAAAACGTGACGCACGGTACGCGTGTTGCCGTGCATGGGGCGGCAGCGGACATGTATGGCTGTGCACGGTGCAGTAGCGTACGTCGTTAAGCGGTGCACGGTGGTGCAATGAAACGTTCCTTCCCTTCACCTTTATAGAGGCCTTCTCACTCTCACTCATCACTCACTCGCTAGCTCACCCGCTCACTCACACAACAGTCTCCACTGTCCTATCACCTTATGCAAACCCCCAAGAAAACCCAAACTGCACAGGCGATGGAGAAGAACGACGCGGTGCCCTGATGACCCACAAGTATAGGGTGTGTATCGTAGTACTTCCGATAAATAAGAGTGTCGAACCCAACGAGGAGCAGAAGGTGTTGGCAAGTGGTTTGGATCAGGAATTCACTGTAAATAATAGCAAACGGATTTTTAGGGGGTTTTGATAATGCAGATAAATGAAGTGCGAGTAAATAAAATATAATAATAATTGCAGCAAGTGTCCCAATCCTTTCTTCATCAAAGGACAAGCCGGTTGTATTACATATGAAGACCAAACGTTCTCGAGGACACATGGGAATAATGTCAAGTGCTTTCGCTTTATATAGTTGATTAATCTTCTTTGGTTGGACAAGTGTTGTGTGGGTGAACCTATGCTAATGTACCAACCTTACTTGGACTAATACATACTTGTGATTATACCCCTTGCAAGCATCCGCAAATACAAGAAAGTAATTAAGATAAAAACCTAACCACGACATTAAACTCTAAGATCCTACACTCCCTTGTGCAAAGGTTTCCTAACAGGGGTTCGGGTTTCTGACACTCCGGAAACCCCACGATTACTAGCCAAATATACAATGCATTCCCGGCCCATAAATGGTGAAGTATCATGTAGTCGATGTTCACATGACACCACTAGAAGAATAACACCATAACTTAAATATCAAACCATCGAATATTTCTCAACACAATTCCACTACTAACAACATGAGTTCTCACATGTCCTCAAGAACTAAACGAACTACTCACAAGACATCATATGGATCAAGATCAGAGATGAAATAATGATAAGTAACAATCTGAACATAAACAATAATCCAATGGTTCCACTCAATAGCATCAACTACAATAAGTAATCAACATCGGGAAAGTTTCCCCTAAGAACTATGCAAGATTCAACCAAATTGTTACATCGGGATGGAGTGGTGGTGATGGTGCTGGTGGAGATGATGGTAAATATGATGATGATGATCCCGATGAAGTCTAGCTTGATGACGGTGTTGATGGCGACGATCTCCCCTCTCTGGGAAGGAATTTCCCCGGCATAATTCTGCCTGCCTGAGAGCTCTTTCTCTCTCTATAGTTTCCACCCCGCAGAGGCAGCGGAATCTTTTTGTGGTCGCTCCCCAAGTCTTAGGGTTTTGGGGGATGATATAGGCGAAAGGGCTATGCCAGAGGTGGGCCAGGGTGGCCACACCACCTGGTGGCACGGCCTAGGGGGGCCGCGCCAGGGGGTGGTGTGGGCCTCGTGTGGCCCATCTCCACTTCCCCTTCTGGCTTCCTTCATCTTCTAGAAAAATAGGAATTTCTATATATTTTCTGGAATTTTCTGATCTTCGCGAATATTACATCTGGACACCGCTTTTTCCATTAGAATCCTGACTCCAGCAGTTCATCCTCCAAAATTCATCCAACATGCAAAATAGATGAAATAACATAAGTATCACGTCTTAATATGAAATATATCAATGAATAACGGTAAATTATGATATAAAATAGTGATGCAAAATGGACGTATCAACTCCCCCCAAGCTTAGACCTCGCTTGTCCCAAAGCGAAAACTAAACTCAGTAAACATGACCTCATGTTTATGGAGTGAAGTGTCGAAAAAAATTATACGGACAAGAATCATCACATTCATTAATACACAAATCATAATATAAAGCAAGTCACTATTATATAACTTAACTTGCAATGAGTATGGGAGTCACAATAAAGATGCATAAAGACAATCATAATTGGTAATGGAAAACTTCGTTCTTGGTCAGAGAACACTTGACAAATTAGTTTTAGGAAAAGCTTTTCTAATGAAGTTCATAATTCATAAAGCAGGAATCTTGCTCAAACACAATGGGATTTTTACAAAGATAGCTTTCAAAGTAGTAATCATTCAGATAAGAGCAATGTGCAAAACAAGGAACATAAGAAACAAGGTTGAATAAATCATCACATGGATGATTGAATCACAACTCAAATGCTTGGAGGAGATAGAAAGGATTAGGTTTACTGACTCATCATAGAAGTGAAAGATAGGCCCTTCACAGAGGGAAGCAGGGATTTCAAGTTTCAAAAAGAGCTTCCACAATATTATGGTACTTACTAGTTTTGAGCTCTCATGGCCCCTATCATAAGCATCTTGAGGTGATTAAGGTTAAAGTGAAAAAACATGAAGTATATTCTTGACAAATCATAAGTTGGTAATCTGATGTCCCTTGAGTACGAGGGCCATTCCTCATGCTACTCAACTTTAGTCACAAGCAAGTTCTTGTCATTGTAAGTATATGTGTATCATAGAGAACTGCCAACGGGGTACCCCTTGCCCCATGACATAGGAGCTATCCCATATAAAAATGACAAGGCAACAAACAATGAGCATCCTAGTGATCTTTTTATTTGCTATTTGCATAGGTTTTTCTTGAGGATGCTTCACAGATTGCTCACTATGGTTATGCTACAAGTTTCCACCATGATTTGGCATGGCTTAGGCTAGTGTAGCATCCCAGTTGTCTAACCACTGTAATGCTACTAAGTTTAATAATAAAATGGGCCACTTCCAACATATAATTGTTGCATCATCATCATATCATGCTCATGTCATCATGTCCCCTTGCATTTGAGCATCATATAAAACCTTTTCTTGTTTGCTTCTTATCTCATGTGCATGATTAATTGTAGTTGCTTCTTGATATTGTATTTGGTCCTTACTAAATTGCTAAATGCCCAAGTTGAGTTGGGGGCATCTCTCTTTTGACTCCACCACCTTATGTTTCACCACCTTATAATTCCACCATCCAATAATATGGGCTTGGCCTTTTATTGAGTTTCCTTAGCCCATGTTGTTGGTTGGATCCACTCCTAATCTATTGCTTGGCCTTTGCCCACCTTTTTGGGAATGCAAGGATTAAAAGCCACAAGAAACAATGTTGTTTTCACAATATGACCTTTGGGCTTTAATTGTCTTGCATGGGCCATGCAAGTATTCTTTTTCCTAGCTTTTGGTTTTGTTGGCATTCTAAATGGATCCCTTCTTTCTTGTGTGACCTTGTGTTGGTAGTGCTAAACCTCTCACTCCTTCTCCTATGGCTTCATCAAAACCCCTTGAACCTTGCACCCACTTGTGCTAAGGAGCACTGCTAAATCTTAACCCACCCCTTCTTTTGTTCTTGCTTGACCTATGTTTGGATCATGCATGAACCCAAAACCCCATCACCAACCTTTTGGCCATCTCTCTTCTTTCCCCCTCTTTTCTTGCTTTTCTTGTTAGTGCTTGTAGTTGGCTTGACCAAGATTAGTACCCCTCCACCTTCTTACCTTGCAAGCAAAAGACCCTAATTCAAATCTATCCTAAATCCAAAACCCTATTTTACCATTAACCTAAACTAAACCCTAAACTACATTTTTCCTCTAACAAAACCCAAACAACATCTCTCTCTCCTCTTTTCTAACCTAAACTAAACCCTAATTTACTTATATCCTAAATAATCTCTACTTCTATCCCTAAGCTAAAACCCTAGCACTACCCTCCCTCCTATCTAGCATGTCCCCTTGCCCTATGTCCCTCTCACCTCTCTCTACCTACATGCCACACGACCAGGACCCCTAGCTGCCCCCACACGGCATGGGATCCATCCCTCCTAGCCCTAGCCCGAGTGGTCCCTTCCCTCTTATCTCCTCTCTCTGCCTTGCCCTGCCCACGCTCTCAAGACCCACCTGGCTGCTTCCTGGCCACGAGCTGCCCCAGGGCCACCGCCAGCCTCACCCCTCCTAGTGCCTGCCTTACCCCTGGCCTGGCCACGACGATCACGTGAGGGAGGCCGAAAAGGTGGCACCCTGCCAGCTTCCCCTCCCCCACGCAACCACCGCGCCTCCCTCCTTCTTATCCCCTTCCTATCCCTCTCTGGCCTCCCCAGATCCCATCCCAGCATCCCCCGCATGCCCCCTGCCTTCCCCCTTCCTTCCTCATCGCCACCGCCGTCTACCACCTGCCTCAGTTGTTCGGAACGGTGAAGGGAGGCTGCAAGGTGTCGAGGACGTTGCTGGAGCTCGCCTGCGACGCCCGGGACGCGAGGAGGAAGGACAGAACCGCCGAGCCGACGCGCGTCGCCAAACCCTAGATCGACGGAGCGCCAGCCGCCGTGGTGGATCGCTACCCCAGCTCGAACCGACCACGCCAACACGCCCGGTGAGCCCACGACCTCCCGGACATCCTCCGTGCTTGTCCGCTTCCTGGTTGCTCGGTGCTTCGCCGAACGCTCTTAGCGCGGCCCGGCGAAGTGTGTGTCTGCAAGTTTACGAGTGCGCGCACCCTATCTAGCACGCTTAGCGCCTGTAGCATCGACTGCAGCCAGACTGTTCCGCTGCCAAGGCGCCATGGCCGCGAGGTCGACTCTGGCGCGCCTTTTTCCCCCGCACGGCGTGCTTTCGTCTCACAGAGGAAGAGAAAGCAGTGCCACAGGCGTCGTTTTCGCAAAAACCCTTTCCCCAACCTTTTAGCTACCGCGACCCTTGAGGCCCCACTGCCGGCGACGGAATCTTGCGAAAAGGCTCCCACAAGAACCCGTCAGAACTCAGTCCTCCCCTGGCGGCGTGTGCGTTTGCAGATGACCCCTGTCCTTACGCTCACTCAACCCTTCCGCCCCCAGCTGGCCTCTCGGAAGTTTTCTAAAAGGTTCCTGCGGTTTTGTTTATTCAACCATGGTCCAGTTGCTCTGCAACTGCAGTGTGGGCGAGATACCCCTGGCCCACCTGTCATGCTCAGGACAGACTGGGAGAAAAGCGTCAGATGCGATTTCAAATTCAAATTATTTTAAATAATTTAAAATGCAAATTCAAATTCAGATTTTAATAACTTTTGCATGCTTTATCCAAATTAGGCAAATGATATATGTTTTTGATTCAGAAAAATGAGAGGAATTCAAATATGCCATCTGTTTAGTGTTTTGCTCAAGTAAAATTCCAAGTTCATGTTAATTACATCAAATGCCACTGGTTTTTCGACAATTCATAACTTTTGTTTTGTAAATCCAAATCCAGCAAGTAAATAGTCTAAAATGATCAGCTCGACGATACCTTTCTGTTTATGCTATCTATGACTTCAATTGCAGCATGCATCATATAAGTACATGTTAAACAACAAATGCTATGGCAACAATTGTGATTCTAAAACTCAATGAAATGTTACTTTCTTGTTCTTCACACCTCACCATGCCATGCTACCTTTCTTGCCATGTAAATTGTGCATCATTCATCATGGCATGATTGTTTGCTTGACGCATCTTATTCATATGCTTGTGCCCTATATTTATGTTGGCCTTGTTTGTTTGGTTTTTCTGACATAGACAGGTGGGTTGTATCAAGAGAACCGTGAGCACTACCTGAACCGTCCCTTGCTTCAACAGAGATACCAGGCAAGCACTACCACATGCTTGCATACATACAGTACCTATTGCCTCTATCTTACTCTTGCATCATTGAGTCGCGATTGCATTTAAAATGAATCCCAAGTATGCATAGCCTTTACTTTTAAACCCCACCAAGCTTGTTTCCTCTATCCCATGAGCCACTACTATAGGAGTTGTTTGAGCCATGCGAGTCGTAGAACAGCATGTGTAGGGTTTGTGAGAGTCTGATGAATAATGAGGTACTTAAACAACTTAACCTGAGTAGTTCTGGGATAACTAAAGAAAGTGGCACCGGTGAGCAATATCTGCTATTTGGTTTTTCCTGCTCACTTGTGTCCCGTAAGACCCCGAGTACTTGATTCCTGTTCCTTGATTTATCGCGCTATCCACATCCGGGAGGTATATGGGACCCCCCTGGACCAGAGCTTGATTCCGTCTTATTTCTTGGGGCCACAAACTAGTTTGAGGTTTTATTTACGATCCTGTACTTATGCCATGATTACTGCTTTATTTATGATTGTGCGAGGTACTGCATCGCATCTTTAGGATCGGGACACGATTCCGCGGTGTCGACAAGCCCGCTTGGGGTTCCCATCGTTCACTGGCCCACCCAAAGACCTTGAGGCCGCCTGAGCTTGCTTACTATGCGGATTCTACTTAAGGGGTGGCCCCCTGAAATATTTCTGAATCTTGTGATTGTTCAGTCGTGAAAGCCTCGTTGGGTTTTGATTTGGTTTTTCCGAGGTTGATAGAGTGTGTGTTGCTATTGGTGCACCCGGCCGGTAAAACTTTCAAAGCCGTGTCGCGGTTATGGGCGACTTGGAGCAGCTTTCTTGATCATAGACAAGCATAACTAAAGTACCGCTTCTAATATGACTAAAGTAACTTGACTAGTAAATAGTGCAATACTCATGGAATGGTTAATAAAATTGACAACGGATGGGGTTGTTCGTCCGCTTCCTTGTTGGTAAGCAGGGAGGAGGATGGATCGGATGAGATTACCATTATAACTGTTGCCCTTAAATTCACGGACATCCGTCTATCATTGGTTAGGCGGATGGTTAGCGTTTATCTTTAGAATTGCTAGGGTTTATATTTTTGCTGCAATTGCGTCACCCCAGGTTGTGTCCCCTTTAGAGGCATTAAGACTTGCTGAGTACCCTTAGGGTCTCACACGATAAATTCTTGATTCAGATGAACAGGTACCTTCTCAGGACGGATACTGGGTGGAAGAAGCCGATGAAGTGGGCAACGATCGTATGGTGTAGAGATTCCGGGATCGGGGATCCGTGAGACCTGTAGTTGGGATGTGCTTATTTTCTCTGGCATCTTATGCCTATTTGCTTCTTATCCGTACTCGGATCTTGTTTGCCGCTTCCGCATGATACTCTGATGTGTGCTGTATGAGGAGTTATCCTAAATTATAGATGTATCTAGGTCATTTGAATCTTGCCGTATGGCGTTGGTATATTTCCTTTCTTTCTAGATGGTGTGGCTCTGATGTACTCTTGTATGGTGGCTTGCGTACATACCCACTTGTGTACGTAGTTGATCCTTCGCCGACCACGCCAGACAGGTCCCGTTGAGAGGTTAGCGGTTGGGACGTCTGAAAGGACTACCGTGAGTGGCTTTTGGGGCCCCGTACTATTTCAACCGCTATCTCTCATCCAGCTTGTATCTAGGAGCGTAGTTCACCGAGGTAGTTACAATTGGTATCGAGCCATCCCGACCTTGTGGTTTCACCAAAGCAGTCGTTGTCGATCTAGCAAATATTTTGAGTAGTTATGTATATTAGGGAAAAACAAACGCGAGAGTAGGACTGCTTCCATTTTTCTTCTTGCCTCCCACCCACCCTTTTCTGGTAAGGAAGTGCAACGTTTTCAATCCTCTTCTCAAAGTTCAAACTAGGATTCACGTGTTCTGGGTTTCCGTAGTACCATAGGTTGTGTGTGTGTGTGTGTGTAATCCATTGTCTATCTGTTGCATCCAAGTTGTTATCTTATCTGCCTTTGGTTATCCACTGTTGGTACATTCCATACCAACAGGCTTTTGGTAAACCGACGCAATCTATCTTCCTTTTGTATCCGACGCTAGCTTGTTTGGGGTGTTCGTTTCCGTAGTACCAATCTTTAGGTTTCGTCGTGAGAAGAAGGGGTTAGGATATGTGTTCCACTTGTTCATGTGCGGAGTAATGATTTGAGTGCGGGATGGAGTCGCGACCATACCACTACTTGTATCATTTGCTTTTGTATATTGGATCGGTAGAGTCACTAATCTTGATTCGTTAAGTAATTTTGCGCATCTATTGGTATTTTAATGCCGAAATTTGTGGAAAATTTTTTTCTTTGATATGTTTGTGTACCACACTCCTTTTCGATCGTGCGATATGCTTAATATCTTTGAGGTGCTATGAACTTTGTTGATATTTTCATATCATCTCAAGAATTGTATCCTTTAATCTTGGTTAATTCCATCTTGGTACTATTTTGGATTATTATCATCTTCCATTATAGTACGACTTGAGTTTTACATCAATGACAGATGGCTCCCCACGGATGAGGAGGACATTCCTCCAGGCGGGCTCATTGCCAAGCATAGCTCTTGCTCTGGCAGCCATGCAAGAGAACCATTGCGCTTTGAGGAGAGCGTCCGAAGGAACGAGTTCACTCCACTTCCTCAACCTCCCAAGCGTGGTGACATCAAGAGCTTCCTCAAGTTCAACCCGCGCCAGTTCGATGTGTCTGACCGACCCCTTGATGCTGATGATTGGCTGCGCGAGATCTCAAGGCTGCTAGAGACTGCTGATGTGCCAGAACAGGAATGGGTAAAGTGTGCTACTCACCTGCTCAAGGGAGACGCAGCTCTATGGTGGGAAAACTACCTGAAGGCTAGCTGCACTGGGTTCCAGCCCACTTGGGAGAGGTTCACCGCCGCTTTCAAGGAACAGTTCCTCTCAGAGATTGTGATGGAACGGATGAAGGATGCTTTCCTCAACTTGAAGCAGGCAATGATAACGCCAACACCTACATCGGAACTTCATGAACTTGTCTCGCTATGGTGGTGATGAGGTATCGATGACAAGAAAAGCGTAAGAGATTCGTGCAAGGGCTCACGTCGATCAAGTATGCACTCACGCATGCAAGACCGCAACCTTCACGAACTGCAGATATGGCACTACAAGAGGAGGCTAGTAGGCGATGTTCGAGGAGTCCAAGAAACACCGAGGATGCATCAAGCTCGGCAGCAATGGCAACTCCTTCTAAGCGGCGTGTCCGGGTTCCTAACACCCCACCGTCGCTCCGGCTCCACCAAGACTGCGAGCTTCACGCCAAGGCCATCAAACTTCACCACTGCGGCTCCTGGGGCTACAACAACCCCACTGGAGCGCTGGCGGAGTCCCAGCTTCTCTACTCCACGTCCACCGGTGCACGCTACACGTGGAGATCTGGACATCCCATCGAACTGCCCAATGAAGAACAAAGCTCTCCTCAACCCCGCCAAGATCTGCATCAAGCTCTCCTCGGTTCGTGCACCACCGCCTCTCAACATCAACACTAAGCCCGGGTCTGCGGTTGTTCGAGCTAACTGCGTCAACGCCTCTCAAGCTGAGCTCGCACCTGGAGTTGTCATGGGTATGCTTTCAGTTAACTCAGTCCCTGCACGAGTTCTCTTTGATTCTGGTGCATCGCATTCATTTGTGTCTCACAAGTTTGCAAATGAGAATGAGTTAGTCATGATTCCTCTCCAAAAGCGGTTAATGGTTCTTTCTCCTGGGGCAAACATGAGGGCTGCTCATATCAGTCATGGAAATCAGATCGAGATTGGTGGTTCTTCATTCTTGGCTTCTTTGATTGTTCTGGGCAACTCGGACATTGATGTCATCTTAGGCATGGATTGGTTGACAGCAAATGCAGCTGTGATTGATTGTCTTTGAGCAACGCAAAGATCTCTGAAGATCCTCAAGGCCATCTAGTCTTTTCTCCAAGTCTCACTCGATGTCGGCTCTATTCCTTCATTCCTCCGAATGATGATGATGATGCTATGGAAGCTATTCGGAAGGTACCCGATGTCCGTGAGTTTCGGGATGTTTTTCTGAAGAGTTGCTGTATGCCTCCGGATCGCGGTTGAATTCGTGATTGAGCTTGAACTGAACGGCTCCTATCTCCAAGAGGCCATACAAGATGGGTCCTTCTGAGCTGGCTGAACTTAAACGACAACTTGATGAACAAGAGAAGTTGGGTTTCATTCAGCATAGCACTTCTTCTTGGGGTAGTCCAACAATCTTCGTGAAGCGTGGCGGAGAACCGATAGGCTCTGTGTTGACTACCGGGCTCTAAATGCTAAAACCATCAAGAACAAATATCCTCTCCCTCGGATAAATGATCTGTTTGACCAGCTAGCAGGAGCTGTGGTGTTCTCTAAGCTGGATTTGAGGAGTGGTTATCACCAAATCAAAATTCGCAAGAGGATGTGCCAAAGACAGCTTTCACCACTCGCTATGGCCTGTATGAGTACACGGTCATGTCTTTCGGTCTCACCAACGCTTTGCTACCTTCTCGAGGTGATGAACTCCGTTTTCATGGAGTACTGGACAAGTTTGTGGTGGTATATCTGGATGATATTCTCGTCTATTCCAAGTCCAAGGAGGAGCATGAAGAGCACACGAGGTGTGTCTGAACAAGCTTCGTGAGAACCGCTTGTATGCCAAGTTCTCAAAGTGTGAGTTGGTTACACAAGTAACCTATCTGGGCATGTTATCTCGCCAAGGGCATTGCGATCAACCGGAAACCGTGAAGACAATAGTTGAATGGCTTCCTCCTGCTAATGTCAAGGAAGTGCGGAGTTTTCTCGGCTTGGCTAGCTATTGTCGTCGTTTTGTGCAGAACTTCTCGAAGATAGCAAAGCCTCTTACCGACCTCCTCAAGAAGGGCAAGAAGTACCTGTGGACACCTGCTTGCCAAGAAAGCTTTGAGACACTCAAAGAGAAGCTCACTTCCACGCCAGTCTTGGTTCCTCCGGATACATCTAAGCCTTTCCAGATCTTCTGCGATGCCTCTTTGCAAGGATTGGGTGCGGTCCTTATGCAAGAGAGACATGTGGTTGCTTATGCCTCTCGTCGCTTGAAGACGCATGAGGTCAACTATCCCACACATGACCTTGAGCTAGCAGCAGTGGTCTTTGCTTTGAAGCTGGAGGCACTACTTCTTTGGGTAACCGTTGTGAGATCTTCTCGGACCACAAGAGTTTGAAGTATATCTTCACTCAACCGGATCTCAATCTTGGCAAAGGAGATGGATTGAAGCCATCAATGACTTCGATGTGACCATCAACTACACTCTGGAAAAGCAAACGTCATGGCGGATGCGCTTAGTCGTAAAGCTTATGTCAACAACCTCATGGTGGAAGAGCAGCCTCTCTTGTGCGAGGAATTCCGTCGGTGAACACGAAATTGTGGAACAAGGGCATCTTGAACCTTGGCTACTCCTCTCTTGGAAGAACAGATTCGGTCTCGTCGGCGTGGTGATCCGCACTAAAAAGCTCATCGCTAAGCTTGGCACTCCGAAGTATGAATCCTTCCATGTTGATGATCAGGGCACGCTCTTCTTTGATCACCGGATGTTTGTTCCAAACTACCCGGGTTTGAGAGATCAATTGCTCAAGGAGGCACATGATTCGGTCCTTTCTATCCATCCCGGCAGCACAAAGATGTACATGGACTTGAAAACACGATCTTGGTGGCACAGGTTGAAACGGTATTGTGCCAAGTATGTCTCGAGAATGTGATGCTGCGCGAGTCAAGGCTGTTCATCGAAACCATTTGGTCTTCTACAGCCATTGAAGCCTCCGGAATGGAAATGGGAGAAAGTTGAGATGGACTTCATCACGGCTTTCCAAGGTCGCAGAAGGGCAACAATGCAATTTTGTTGTCATCGACAGGCTTTCAAAGTGGCACACTTCTTCCCGATCAAAGAAACAATTTGGACTTGATTGGCTGAGCTCTACATCAACAGGATTGTCTCTTTGTATGGGGTTCCACTGAAATCAGTTCGGACCGTGGGAGCATCTTCACCTCAAAGTTCGGGAGTTTCCAAAAAGCTTTGGGAACGAAGTTGAACTTCAGCACTGCTTACCACCCACAGTCGCAAGGACAAGTGGAGAGGATCAATCAGATTCTCGAGGACATGCTTAGAGCTTGCGTCATCTCGTTTGGCATGAAGTGGGAGGAATGTCTTCCATATGCTGAATTCTCCTACAACAACAGCTTCCAGAAGAGTCTGAAGATGGCACCATTCGAGGCTCTCTATGGTCGGAAGTGCAGAACTCCCATTGGTTGGTCAGGTGCAGGAGAAAGAATCTGGTTTGGCCCTGACATTGTGACTCAGGCAGAGGAGAAGGTGCATATCATTCTGGAGAACCTGAAGATTGCTCAGAGTCGTCAGAAGAGCAACTATGACAGGAAGCACACAGATATGGTATATGCCCCTGGTGATCTCGTCTACCTTCGTGTCACTCCCATGAGAGGAACACACCGCTTCGGTATCAAAGGAAAGTTGGCTCCTAGATACATCGGTCCTTTCAAGATACGTGATAGAAGAGGAGAAGTTGCTTATGCACTTGAGCTTCCGGAAAAACTCAAAGTCCATGATGTTTTCCACATCTCTCAGCTCAAGAAGTGCTTCAAAGACCCCGGCAAGACAGTGGATCATGAGCTAATCGACCTCCAAGAAGATCTCTCTTATCAAGAGCACCCCACCAAAATCCTCGAGACCATGAGCGAAGGACTGCAACAAGTCCATCAAATTACGCAAGGTGCGTGGTCACACCATTCTGTTGATGAAGCAACTTGGGAGCGTGAAGATGAACTCCGTGCCAACCATCCTTCTCTCTTTGTGTCTTCTTCTTCTTCTTCCTAGAATCTCGGGGCGAGATTCCTGTTTAGTGGGGGAGAGTTGTAGCATCCCAGTTGTCTAACCACTGTAATGCTACTAAGTTTAATAATAAAATGGGCCACTTCCAACATATAATTGTTGCATCATCATCATATCATGCTCATGTCATCATGTCCCCTTGCATTTGAGCATCATATAAAACCTTTTCTTGTTTGCTTCTTATCTCATGTGCATGATTAATTGTAGTTGCTTCTTGATATTGTATTTGGTCCTTACTAAATTGCTAAATGCCCAAGTTGAGTTGGGGGCATCTCTCTTTTGACTCCACCACCTTATGTTTCACCACCTTATAATTCCACCATCCAATAATATGGGCTTGGCCTTTTATTGAGTTTCCTTAGCCCATGTTGTTGGTTGGATCCACTCCTAATCTATTGCTTGGCCTTTGCCCACCTTTTTGGGAATGCAAGGATTAAAAGCCACAAGAAACAATGTTGTTTTCACAATATGACCTTTGGGCTTTAATTGTCTTGCATGGGCCATGCAAGTATTCTCTTTCCTAGCTTTTGGTTTTGTTGGCATTCTAAATGGATCCCTTCTTTCTTGTGTGACCTTGTGTTGGTAGTGCTAAACCTCTCACTCCTTCTCCTATGGCTTCATCAAAACCCCTTGAACCTTGCACCCACTTGTGCTAAGGAGCACTGCTAAATCTTAACCCACCCTTCTTTTGTTCTTGCTTGACCTATGTTTGGATCATGCATGAACCCAAAACCCCATCACCAACCTTTTGGCCATCTCTCTTCTTTCCCCCTCTTTTCTTGCTTTTCTTGTTAGTGCTTGTAGTTGGCTTGACCAAGATTAGTACCCCTCCACCTTCTTACCTTGCAAGCAAAAGACCCTAATTCAAATCTATCCTAAATCCAAAACCCTATTTTACCATTAACCTAAACTAAACCCTAAACTACATTTTTCCTCTAACAAAACCCAAACAACATCTCTCTCTCCTCTTTTCTAACCTAAACTAAACCCTAATTTACTTATATCCTAAATAATCTCTACTTCTATCCCTAAGCTAAAACCCTAGCACTACCCTCCTCCTATCTAGCATGTCCCTTGCCCTATGACCCTCTCACCTCTCTCTACCTACATGCCACCACCGGGACCCCTAGTCGCCCACACGGCATGGGATCCATCCCTCCTAGCCCTAGCCCGAGTGGTCCCTTCCTCTTATCTCCTCTCTCCGCCTTGCCCTGCCCACTCCTCAAGACCCACTGGCGCTTCACGGCCGAGCTGCCCAGGCCACCGCCACCTCACCCTCCTAGTGCACCTTACCCGGCACAGCCACGGCGATCACGTGAGGGAGGCCGAAAGGTGGCACCGCCGCCTTCCTCCCCACGCAACCACCGCGCCTCCTCCTTCTTATCCCTTCCTATCCCTCTCGGCCTCCCAGGATCCCATCCCAGATCCCCGCATGCCCCCTTCCTTCCTCATCGCCATCGCCTACCACTGCCACCTCGGTTGTTCGGAACGGTGAAGGGAGGCTGCAAGGTGTCGAGGACGTTGCTGGAGCTCGCCTGCGACGCCCCGGAGCGGACCGAGAGGAAGGACAGAACCGCCGAGCCGACGACGTCGCCAAACCCTAGATCGACGGGCGCCCGGCCGTGGATCGCTACCCCAGCTCGAACCGACCACGCCAACGCCCGCGGTGAGCCCACGACCTCCCAGACATCCTCCGTGCTTGTCCGCTTCTGGTTGCTCGTTCGTTTCGTCGAACGCTCTTAGCCGTGGCGAGTGTGTGTCTGCAAGTTTACGAGCGCGCCGCACCCTATCTAGCACGCTAGCGCCCGTGTAGCATCAGCCTGCAGCCCGCCGCACTGGTTCCGCCACCGCGCGCGCACCCGCGGTCGCGAGGTCGACTCCTGGCGCGCCTCCTTTTTCCCTGTCGCGCGAGCGTGCTCTGCTCGTCTGCAGAGGAAGAGAAACAGTGCCCACGGGCGTCGTTTTTGCGCAAAACCCCTTTCCCCAACCTTTTAGCTACCCGCGACCCTTGAGGCCCCACCTGCCAGCGACCGACGGAATCTTGCGAAAAGGCTCCCACAAGAACCCAGTCAGAACCCGCAGTCCTCCCCCTGGCCGCGTGTGCGTTTTGCAGATGACCCCATCGCTACGCTCACTCAACCCGGTCCCTTGGCCCATTGTCGGTCTCTGGAAGTTTTCTAAAAAGGTTCTGCGGTTTTGTTTATTCAACCCGGTCCAGTTGCTCTCGCACTGCCGTGTGGGCGAGATACCCCCTGGCCCACTGTCTGTGCTCAGCTGGGACAGACTGGGAGAAAACGTTGAATCGATTTCAAATTCAAATTATTTTAAATAATTTAAAATGCAAATTCAAATTGATTTTAATAACTTTTGCATGCTTTATCCAAATTAGGCAAATGATATATGTTTTTGATTCAGAAAAATGAGAGGAATTCAAATATGCCATCTGTTTAGTGTTTTGCTCAAGTAAAATTCCAAGTTCATGTTAATTACATCAAATGCCACTGGTTTTTCGACAATTCATAACTTTTGTTTTGTAAATCCAAATCCAGCAAGTAAATAGTCTAAAATGATCAGCTCGACGATACCTTTCTGTTTATGCTATCTATGACTTCAATTGCAGCATGCATCATATAAGTACATGTTAAACAACAAATGCTATGGCAACAATTGTGATTCTAAAACTCAATGAAATGTTACTTTCTTGTTCTTCACACCTCACCATGCCATGCTACCTTTCTTGCCATGTAAATTGTGCATCATTCATCATGGCATGATTGTTTGCTTGACGCATCTTATTCATATGCTTGTGCCCTATATTTATGTTGGCCTTGTTTGTTTGGTTTTTCTCGGATAGACACTGAGCAGGGGTTGTATCAAGAGAACCAGGAGCACTACCCAGAACCGTCCTTTGCTTCAACAGAGACACCAGGCAAGCACTACCACATGCTTGCATACATACAGTACCTATTGCCTCTATCTTACTCTTGCATCATTGAGTCGCGATTGCATTTAAAATGAACCCCAAGTATGCATAGCCTTTACTTTTAAACCCCACCAAGCTTGTTTCCTCTATCCCATGAGCCACTACTATAGGAGTTGTTTGAGCCATGCGAGTCGTAGAACAGCATGTGTAGGGTTTGTGAGAGTCTGATGAATAATGAGGTACTTAAACAACTTAACCTGAGTAGTTCTGGGATAACTAAAGAAAGTGGCACCGGTGAGCAATATCTGCTATTTGGTTTTTCCTGCTCACTTGTGTCCCGTAAGACCCCGAGTACTTGATTCCTGTTCCTTGATTTATCGCGCTATCCACATCCGGGACCAGAGCTTGATTCCGTCTTATTTCTTGGGGCCACAAACTAGTTTGAGGTTTTATTTACGATCCTGTACTTATGCCATGATTACTGCTTTATTTACTATTGTGCGAGTCGCACCTTGTCGCTTAGGATCGGGACACGATTCCGCGGTGTCGACAAGCCCCGTTTGGGGTTCCCAGTCGTTCACAGCCGTCCACCCAGCACCTTGAGGCCGCCTCGGAGCTTGCTTACTCCGTTGCGGATTCTACTTAAGGGGTGGCCCCCTGAAATATTTCTGAATCTTGTGATTGTTCAGTCGTGAAAGCCTCGTTGGGTTTTGATTTGGTTTTTCCGAGGTTGATCGAGTGTGTGTTGCTATTGGTGCACCCGGCGGGTAAAACTTTTCAAAGCCGTGTCATGGTTATGGACGACTTGGAGCACAGTTTCTTGATCATAGACAAGCATAACTAAAGTACCGCTTCTAATATGACTAAAGTAACTTGACTAGTAAATAGTGCAATACTCATGGAATGGTTAATAAAATTGACAACGGATGGGGTTGTTCGTCCGCTTCCTTGTTGGTAAGCAGGGAGGAGGATGGATCGGATGAGATTACCATTATAACTGTTGCCCTTAAATTCACGGACATCCGTCTATCATTGGTTAGGCGGATGGTTAGCGTTTATCTTTAGAATTGCTAGGGTTTATATTTTTGCTGCAATTGCGTCACCCCAGGTTGTGTCCCCTTTAGAGGCATTAAGACTTGCTGAGTACCCTTAGGGTCTCACACGATAAATTCTTGATTCAGATGAACAGGTACCTTCTCAGGACGGATACTGGGTGGAAGAAGCCGATGAAGTGGGCAACGATCGTATGGTGTAGAGATTCCGGGATCGGGGATCCGTGAGACCTGTAGTTGGGATGTGCTTATTTTCTCTGGCATCTTATGCCTATTTGCTTCTTATCCGTACTCGGATCTTGTTTGCCGCTTCCGCATGATACTCTGATGTGTGTTGTATGAGGAGTTATCCTAAATTATAGATGTATCTAGGTCATTTGAATCTTGCCGTATGGCGTTGGTATATTTCCTTTCTTTCTAGATGGTGTGGCTCTGATGTACTCTTGTATGGTGGCTTGCGTACATACCCACTTGTGTACGTAGTTGATCCCTTCGCCTGCCGACTACGCCGCCCGTACAGGTCCCGTTGAGAGGTTAGCGGTTGGGACGTCTGAAAGGACTACCAGTGAGTGGCTTTTGGGGCCCCGCCGTACTATTTCAACCGCTATCTCTCATCCAGGCTTGTATCTAGGAGCGTAGTTCACCGAGGTAGTTACAGCTAGACGCCCAGGCGTTTCCCTAACACACATACAATACTCCATGGACTTACAAGCTCCCCTTTTATTTCACACCGCCGACATCCGTAAACAAAATATCATGATATCAACTGGATAATATGTATAGGTGTTGAAAGCGTTCCCCATGACAGCATGGTTCTGCTAATTCCCAACTTATAAGTACAAGCATATATGCAACATAGATGAAACAATGGTTCAAGTTTATTAAGGGCGGGAAAATAAGGTGTGCCATCAAGTTCGTGAGATCTTTAATCACTAGTTTTCACATAACAAATAAGTTTTTAATTTGGAAGATAGATAAAACTCGAGAATTTACTTGGAATAGCAATAATGCTAATAGGTAGATATGGTGGATACAAATGACATGGGTTTTGGTTCAAGTCATGGATGCATGAGAAGCATTCCCTCTTAGTACAGATTTTTGGCTAGCAAGGCTGGGTAGCAAGCATAAGTGTTGAAGGAAACAAACAAACATACAAGTGATAGAAACAATCATGCAATATTCCTTGGAAGCACAAACGATCTTAATTAAAGAATACTAAGCTTATGAGATAATCAAGAAAGAAAGAAAATTAGATAATATATCTCCAAATACTTTTTCTCTTTTCCACTCAATCCTCAAAATAGTGTTGCTACTAACCAAAGATAAGTTTGCCAAAACCAACTAGATTAACTTGATGCTCCCAAAGTGATACCAATACTAACAACAAGATCAATCATATAACAGAACTTGAAAACTAAAATAAGATGTGCAAAAGGTAAATGATGAAACTAGAGGAGAGATACTTCCACAATGCAAACCATCATATATGATAACTTCTCTATTCATGATATGACTCTATTAAAAAGGTAAAAATATGAAAGATAATGATGTGATACCGCGACACTTCCCCAAGCTTGGAACAAACCAAGGGGATGCCAAAACCTGATGACAAATTATTCCTTTGGTGGTGGTGGTGTTCTCTCGATAATCTTTTCAATCAATTTCTTCAAATCCTTAATCTCAAAGGTGAGAGTGTGAATCATCTCTGAATTGTGCTCAATGCGGTTCATGATCATGTCAGACTGTGAATCCCAGCCCTTGTGATTCTTTCCCCACTCTTCCTCCTTGAAGTATTCTTTCCCTACATGGTTAGAACGAGGCATATCCCAACTGGAGGGCAACTTTCCTTTAGGCATATTTTGGAATTGCTGCTCATGTATAAGAGTATGGAAGGAGTTCTTGGTATGTGGAGGAAGTGACTGTGGAGATAAGAAAAGACGCGGAACTTTCCCTCATGTGGACATCCGTGCAGTCCTCTTGAGCTTGACAGGATTTGCAACCACTCCAATGCTTGCAACGGTGGCACGGGTGCATGGACGCTTGTCTTCCTCCACTTCTTGTTCAACTCCAACCACGATCTCCTCCTCCTGCTTGGGTCTTGGAGATCATCTTCCACAAGCTTCTTGCCATTGTCGTTGGCGGAGACCATTATGCTTCTAAACTTGAGAATCGTTCCTGACAGAAATAGATTGAAACGAAAACACGACGAGAACACGATATACGGACCTCGGGGGGGGGGGTACGGGGGTTATATATTACGAGGTTTTAGGACATAAGGAAGGTACTGGGCGAAAACGGGACGGAGACGGGCTCCAGGGTGTGTTGGCGCTCTGTCGATGTGGGAGCGCTTCGTTGGGAAACCCCAAGAGCAAGGTGTGAAGAGCACAGCAACAAGTCTTCCCTCAATAATAAACCGAGGTTATCGAACCAGTAGGAGGAAGGAAACGTCTCAAAGGTGTTGCAAGCAACTTGGAAACATACACAAAACAAACTCAAGACTTTGCCCCAACAAACAGTGAGGTTGCCAATCTCATCGGTTGCTGTAACAAAGGATTAACTATATGGTGTGGAAGGTAATAATGGTTTGCAGCAAGTAAACAGGAACAGTGGAAGATATATCAATGGTAAAGATTGGACCGGGGTCCATAGTTCACTAGAGGTGTTCTCCTTGGATAAACAACCATAGCATGCTGGGTAAACAAATTACAGCAGGGCAATTGACAGGACTAAGCAAGGCATAACAATGCAATACTACACATTCATGATCCTATGAGATTCGATTGGGCAATACAATAAGATACATAGAAACCGCCATCCAACTGCATCTATGACTACAAGTCCACCTTTGGTTATCATCCGAACCCCCTCCAGTATTAAGTTGCAAGCAACAGATAACTGCTTTAAGCAAAGTGTGTAAGGTAAACAATCAACTTCTTCCATGAACAAGGGACCGTTGTTTTCTCCCTAGTGGCAACAACACATCTACAACCTTAGAGATTTTTTCCACTTCCCTTAGATTAAATAGAGGCATGAACCCACTATCGAGCATAAATACCCTCTCTTAGAGTCACTAGCAACTACTTGGCCAAGATAACTACTAATAACGGAGAGCATGCAAGATCACAAACAACACAAACATGATAGAATAAATAAGACAAAACCATTAATCAATCTGACATAGTAATCTCAATATCCATCGGATCCCCGCAAACACAACATGCATGATTACAAATAGATGAGATCTTGATCATGAACGGAGCTCACAAGATCTAGACATGAAAGCACAATGGAGGAGATACAACCATCTAGCTACTACATGGACCCGTAGTCCAAGGTGGAACTACTCACGCTTCATACCGGAGGCTGGCATGATGAAGAAGAAGGCCTTCGGGATGATATCCCCTCTGGCAGGGTGCCGGGAAGAGATTTAGATCCCCCCGATCTAGGGATGATGGTGGCGGCGGCTACAGATGGTTTCTTTGAATATTTATCGGGGTACTTAGGGTTTAGGCATCGGGGGCTTCGTATAGCGGAGAGGGAGGCCGAGGGGTACTCGAGGCGGCTGCACCACCCCCAGGCGCAGGGTGGGCCCACCCGCGTGGCCAGGGGGTGTGGCCCCCTTGAGGCCCTCCTCCGTCTCGTCTTTTGGATCCGTGTTCCCCACGGTGAAATATTGACTTTGGCTTTTGTCCCGTCCAATTCCGAGAATATTGATTTTCTGCCTTTCTGGAACCAAAAACAGAAGAAAACAGGCAACTGGCACTGTGGCAACTTGTTAATAGGTTAGTTCTAAAAAAGATATAAAAACACCTCAAAGTGTAGACAAAGCAAAGCAAAGTAGATACTAAACAAGCATGAAACATCAAAAATTATAGATACGTTTCCGATGTATCAAGCATCCCCAAGCTTAACTCCTGCTCGTCCTCGAGTAGGTAAGTGATAAAAAGAATAATTTTTTAGGTGACATGCACCATCAAAATCAAGGTCAAACCATTTGCAAGCAAAAAGCTGGGATCAAAGAACTCTAAACATGAGAATGAAAGATGGAGTTATAACAATAAGTAATAGTAACTATGCATGCAGCATGAAATGCTACAAACAAAGATCATGAATAACATGCATTGAAAAACGTTTGTTTGTTTCACATACAGAAAACATGGCATAGTGGCATTCATCTTGTCCCTCATGGAGTAGCAAATAGATGCATAGGACACCTTCAAAGTTCATAAGAGTGACTAGATACAAATAGCACAAGAACAAGTAATATCAACAATATGCATCAATCAATAAGTTTTGGGATAATGCACATAGAACTAAGAATGGCAACTATGCTCTCTTAACTGGTGCCTAAGGGTAGAAGGTGGAGACTCAATATAATAGTGATAGAAAGGCCAGCAGGGATTTCAAGTTTCAAAAAGAGCTTCCAAACATTATGGAACTTGTTAGCTTTCAGCTCTCATTGCCCCTATCATAAGCATCTTGAAGTGATTAAGGTTAAAGTGAACAAACTATGGAGTATATTCTTGACAAAGTATAAGTTGGCAATCTCATGTCCCTTGAATACGAGGGACGCTCCTCATGCTACTCAACTTTAGTCATCTGTAAGTTCTTGTCATAGTAAGTACATGTGTATCATAGAGAACTGCCAACGGGGTACCCCTTGCACATGGTACAGGAGCTATCCCATAACCAAAATGACAAGGCAAGCAGACAATGAGCATCTCAGCAATCTACTTATTTACAATGGAAATATGGTGCTTTTTTCTCTCTTTCCTCTTTTCAATGTGTCTCTTTTTTTAAGAAGAAAGCTTCATAGATGTCACTATGGTGATGCTGCAAGTTTCCACCATGATTAGGCATGGCTTAGGCCAGCGGCTCAGGCGTTTCTCTAACACACATACATAACTCCATGGACTTACAAGCTCCCCTTTTATTTACACCGACGACATCCATAGACAAAAGAGCATGATATCAACTGTGTACAAAGTACAAGTGCAATGTTGAAAGCGTTCCTCGTGACAGAACGGTTCTGCTAATTCTAACATATAAGTGCAAGCATATACAACATAGATGACACAATGGTTCAAGTTTATTAGGGGCAAGAAAAATAAAGTGTGCCATCGAGTTTGTGAGAGCTTTAATCACTAATTTTCACATAACAAAATACTTTTTAATTGGAAGATAGCTGAAACAAGAATATACTTGGAATGGTGTAACACACCATGCATTGGAATTTATAGTGGACTCTTTGGAATAACTTGGTTTCTTGGGAGTTGGAAGCATGAGTAGAGCTTACTCATACAAGTGGATGCTAGCAAAAGACTGGGAGCAACCAACTAAGAGAGCAATAATGGCCATAATCATGCAGAGCGACAAAACATTACTAATCAAAGCATAAAGTGGTACTACAAGTCGATGACTAAATGATCATAGAGGCTATGGTGACTTGTTCATAATCATAACATGGTGTGATCATGTGCCAAGTCAACCCAAACAAAGCATCAAAGGATAATACCACAATACTATGCTTTTGCATGCTAAAACAACACATGATTTTTTTTTCAAGGCACACTAAGCAATCCCAATTATTTGGAGCAAGTCATGCTACAGCAAAAATCACTAAGGATAAGGTCAAAACAACACCTAGCATGACATGGTAAAGTCTAAGTCACAGTCAAAGCAAGCTCCTCTTGCACTATTTCAAGCAAGAACTTTCTATTCCTTTCCAACACCAATCAACTTATTTCAAACAACACAGTGAGTGCGGGGGTCCAAACTACTTTATTTAAGCAAACTAAGCAAAGCAAACAAAAACTAAGACGCTCCAAGAACAACACAACAACGCATGAAACAATAAAATCGAAGTGTCTAGAAAGACCTGAGCTTTTTATTGATGAAGAAGGGGATGCCTTGGGCATCCCCAAGCTTTGACGCTTGTACCTATTGAATATTTCTTGGTGTGAAACCGGGGTGGCATCCCCAAGATTGAGCTTTTGTTTATTCTTCATCTTATTACATCATTCTCTCTCTACACCTGAATTTTCTTCCTTCATACAAAACTTCACACAATCTTCATTAGGAACATTAGTGTATTCAAAAGATAATATATCCTTAGGTTTAGCTTTAGAACAGCAAAACTTTCAGTAAAAACACAAGCTACTGTAGCAACTCTCTCAAAAAGTTCAATTTCCCAAAAAGGAATCAATAAGAAGCAAATGCAAATAATGGCAGAAATCTGTCAAAACATACCAGCAGGTAGAATCCAATTTTTTTAAGACATTATGTTTCTCAAATAAAAAATATTTGAACTAACGAAAGTTAGCTAACATATGGGGGGATTCATTCGTAAAATATCAGCTCAAACCGACTTACAGAGGTTCCTCACAAATTTTTACGGTGGAGCACAAAAATCTGTTTCGGGATAGCAACTCCCCAAATCTTACTTCCCTCTCATAAGAGATCATTCTTGGAACAAAAAGAAAACAAATAGGATAAGGAGAGGTCATTACTGAAGTAATAACTTCCAAGACTCAATAAAACTCTTGGGTTATCTCCCAACAAGTACTTTTCTTTAACGCCTTTAAGTTAGGCTTGAAAGCTTGAGAAGATGCTCACATAAGAAATATGAATTGAAGTAAAAGAGAGCATAAAGAAGCAAATTCAAAACACAATTAAGTCTAACCCACTTCCTATGCATAGGAATATGGTATGCAAATAAATTCACAAAGAACAAAGTGATAGGCATAGGACGATGAAACAAGAGTAACTTCAAAACTTTCAGCACATAGAGAGGTGTTTCAGTACCATGAAAACTTCTACAACCATATTTTACTCTCCCATAATAATTTTCAGTAGCCTCATGAATAAACTCAGCAATATAGCTATCACATAAAGCATGATTTTCATGATCTACAAACACATAATTTCTATCTAGCTCAAAAATAGTGGGATTAAAACCTTCACAGGTTTTACTCAAAGTAGATATTTCAAAAGGATCCACAGGAGCATAACATTCATCCTCCTTTGCTAAGCATGGGGGACAATCAAATAATGTAAGAGATAAAGAGTTACTCTCATTATAAGGTAGGCATGGGTAGATAATCCATTCTTCCTCCTTTCGCTCATCACTCTCCTCCTCTTTTTCATCTAATGAGCTTCCAGTTTCAACAATTTCTTCTTCCATATGCTCCTGCAAGGCATTAGTCTCTTCCATTTGTGGAAAGACCCTATTAAAATATTCAAGAATATAGCCATTTATTCCTTGTAATTATCAAAGAAAAATTTAAGTATCTCATAAACCTCATATTCATAAGGTGCATCATCAGTATTTTCAAGCAAACTAGCAAGTTCAAATGCACCCTTGAAAGAAATAAATTCTTCAATTTGTTCCAAATCATAAAAGTCATAATTTCCCTTAACATAAGAAGATATGGTAACATTATCATTATACTCACATTAAAAAGGAAGGTGTTTATACCTCCTACAGCAACAAGACTTATCAAAGCAATAAGTAACATTATAAGTAGAGCACACGTCTCCAGCAATAGTATTCAACTTATCAATTTGTTCCCATAAGTGTTTCCCTTTTTGTGACAAACGGTGTTCCTTATAATAATAATTTTGTTCTTCCGTGAACCCACCTTGCCAATAAGAACTAGTTTCAAAGAAACCATCCATTGATAGAAAGCATGACAAAAGCAAGGCAATGAAAGACCAGCAACTAGAGTAGGAACTATTTTTTGTGTTTTTTATAAGAGAAAGTAAACCAAACTAAACTAATTTTTTGGAGTTTTTGATAAAAAAAGGCAAACAAAACCAATCAAATCAAAAACAAAGTAAATAGAAAGGTTGTGAAGGACTCCCCTTGTGAAGACATCCTTAGCCTCCCTGGCAACGGCACCAGAAAAGCTTGTTGGCGCTCTGTCGACGTGGGAGCGCTTTGTTGGGAAACCCCATGAGCAAGTTGTGAAGAGCAGAGCAGCAAGTCTTCCCTCAGTAAGAAACCAAAGTTATTGAACCAGTAGGAGGAAGGAAACGTCTTAAAGGTGTTGCAAGCAACTTGGAAACCTTCACAACACAAACTCAAGATTTTGCCCCAACGAACAATGAGGTTGTCAATCTCACTAGTTGCCGTAACAAAGGATTAACTGTATGGTGTGGAAGGTAATAATGGTTTGCAGCAAGTAAACAGGAATAGTGGAAGATGTATCAATGGTAAAGATTGGACCGGGGTTCATAGTTCACTAGAGGTGTTCTCCTTGGATAAACAAACATGGCATGCTGGGTAAACAAATTACAGCAGGGCAATTGACAGGACTGAGCAAGGCATAACAATGCAATACTAGACATTCATGATCCTATGAGATTCGATTGGGCAATACAACAAGATACATAGACCGCCATCCAACTAGTACATCTATGACTAGAAGTTCACCTTTGGTTATCATCCGAACCCCCTCCAGTATTAAGTTGCAAGCAACAGACAACTGCTTTAAGCAAAGTGTGTAAGGTAAACAATCCACTTATTCCATGAACAAGGGACCATTTTTTTCTCCCTAGTGGCAACAACACATCTACAACCTTAGAGATTTCTGTCACTTCCCTTAGATTAAATAGAGGCATGAACCCACTATCGAGCATAAATACCCCCTCTTGGAGTCACTGCCAACTACTTGGCCAAGATAGCTACTAATAACGGAGAGCATGCAAGATCACAAACAACACAGACATGATAGAATCAATAAGACAAAACCATTAATCAATCTGACATAGTAATCTCAATATCCATCGAATCCCCGCAAATACAACATGCATGATTACAAATAAATGAGATCTTGATCATGAATGGAGCTCACAAGATCTAGACATGAAAGCACAAAGGAGGAGATACAACCATCTAGCTACTTGATGACCCACAAGTATAGGGGGTGTATCGTAGTACTTTTGATAAATAGGAGTGTCGATCCCAACGAGAAGTAGAAGGTGTTGACTAGTGGTATGGAGCAGGAAATCTCTATAAATACTTAGCAAACGGATTTTTAGAGGTTTTCTGATAAAGCAACAAAACAAAGTGCAATTAATAAAGACAACGAACAACTGCAGCAAGTGGCCCAATCCTTTCTTAGCAAAGGACAAGCCGGTGGAAATACTTATAAGGACCAAACGTTCTCGAGGACACATGGGAATTCTGTCAAGTGCTTTCGCTTCATATAGCTAAGTACTCTTATTTGGTGTTGTAAGTGTTGTGTGGGTGAACATGTGCTAATGTACCGACCTTACTTGGACTAATATATACTTGTGATTAAACCCCCTACAAGCATCCGCAACTACAGGAAAGTAATTAAGATATAAACCTAACCACAACTTTAAACTCTGAGATCCTACGCTCCCTTATGCAAAGGTGTCGTAACGGGGGTTCGGGTTTGTGTCACTCCGGCAACCCCACAATTAGTAGCCAAATACACAATGCATTACCCTAGGCCCATAAATGGTGAAGTATCATGTAATTGATGTTCATATGACACCACTATAATAATAGCACCACAACTTAAATACTAAACCATTGAATAATACCTCAACACAAATCCACTACTAACAACATGACTTCTCCCATGTCCTCAAGAACTAAACGAACTACTCACAAGACATCATATGGATCAAGATCAAAGATGATATGGTAATGGATAACAATATGAACATAAACAATAATCCAATGGTTCCACTCACAAGCATCAACTACAATAGTAATTAACACCGGGAAAGTTTACCCTAAGAACTAATGCAAGATCCAACACGATTGTTACAGCGGGATGGAGTGGTGATGATGGTGCTGGTGGAGATGATGATGATCCCAATGAAGTCTAGCTTGATGACGGTGTTGATGGCGACGATCTCCCCTCTCCGGGAAGGAATTTCCCTAGCAGAAATCTATCTGCCGGAGAGCTCTTTCTCTCTCGGTGTTTTCCGCCCCGTAGAGGCGGCGGAAATCTTTATGTGGTCGCTCCCTCGTATTAGGGTTCCATGGGGAAGATATAGGCAAGAGGGCGGAGTCGGGAGCCGGCCAGGTGGGCCACACCTTCCCTAGGCGCGGGGCAAGGTCGCGGCCTTCTGGCTTCCTCCATCTTCTGAGAAAATATAATTTTCCAATATATTTCTGGTATTTTTCCGATCTTTGCGAAATTGCATCAAAATACCTCTTTTTCCATCAGAAACCTGACTCCGATAGTCCATCCTCCAAGAATCATCCAACATGCAAAAACAGAGGAAAAGACATAAGTAACACCTCATAATAAGACATATTTCAATGAATAGAGGCAAATTATGATTTAGAATGGTGATGCAAATTGGACGTATCAACTCCCCCCCCCCAAGCTTAGACCTTCACTTGTCCCCAAGCAAAAACTGAGCTTAGTAAATATGTCCACAAGTTTATGGAGTGAAGTGTCGATAAAAAATAATACGAACAAGAAGCATCACACTTACCATTACACAACTTATAGAAGAAAGAAACTCACCATTATATAACTTAGCTTGCAACAAGTACATGAGTCACAATAGAGATGCATAAAGATAAATCATAATTGGAATTGGCAAACTCTTGTTCTTGGTCAGGGAACTGCTGGCAAACAGTTTCACAAATAAAGATTTTGAAAAAGTTTTAAAGCAGGAGTACTCTTTGCTCAAAAAGGTTTTTCACAATGAACGCTTTCAAAGTAATACTCAATAGATAAGAGTCTTGTGCAAACAAGGAAGATAAAGACCATGATTGAATAAATCACCATATGAAATCTTGCAACACAACAACTCAAATGCTTGCTGGAGACAGAGAGGAAGTAGGTTTACTGACTCAACTTAGAAAATAGGAAGAAGGTCCCTTCATAGAGGGAAGTAGGGATTTCAAGTCATAAAGAGCTTCCAAAAGATTATGGTACTTACTAGCTTTGAGCCCTAATTGCCCCTATCATAGGCATCTTGAGATGATTAAGGTTAAAGTGCACAAATATGGAGTATATGCTTGACGAAATATAAGTTGGCAATCTCATGTCCCTTGAGTACGAGGGCCGCTCCTCATGCTACTCAACTTTGGTTACCGGTAAGTTCTTGTCATTGTAAGTACATGCGTATCATAGAGAACCACCAAAGGGGTACCCCTTGCACATGGTACAGGAGCTATCCCATAACCAAAATGACAAGGCAAGAAAACAATGAGCATCTCAGTGATCTTTTTATTTATTATATGCATAGCTTTTTATTGAGGATGCTTCACAGAATGCTCGCTATGGTTATGCTGCAAGTTTCCACCATGATTAGGCATGGCTTAGGCTAGCGGCCCAGGCGTTTCTCTAACACACATACATCGCTCCATGGACTTACAAGTTCCCTCTTTATTTCACACCGTCGGCATCCGCAAACAAAAGAGCATTATATCAACTGTGTACAACGTACAGGTGCAATGTTGAAAGCGTTCCCCATAACAGCACGGTTCTGCTAATTCCAATGTATAGATGCAAGCATGTGCAACTTCGATGACACAATGGTTCAAGACTATTAGGGGCAAGAAAATAAGGTGTGCCATCAAGTTCGTGAGAGCTTTACTAACTAGTTTTCACATAACAAAATAGTTTTAAATTCGAAAGATAGATGAAGCTTGAGAATTTTCTTGGAATAGCAATAATGCTAGTAGGTAGATATAGTGGACACAAATGGCACAGGTTTTGGTTCAAAGGGATTGGAAACATCAGAAGTATGCCTTCTCAAAGCAGGTTTTTGGCTAGCAAGGCTAAGTAGCAAGCAAAAGAGTTAAAAGAAACAAGCAAACCTACAAGTGATAAAGCCAAACATGCAATCTTCCTTGAAGACACAAAAGATCTTAAATAAAGAATACTAAGCTTATGAGCCAACAAGAAAGAAAATAAATGATACAAAATACTTGTAAGCCTTTTCTCTTTTTCTTTCAAACCTCAAAAAGTGTTGCTATTGACCAGAACTTGGTTTGCCAAAACCAATTTAGATCCACTTGATGATCCCAAAGTGATGCAAATAATGATCAACAAGATCCATCATATAATATAGATTGCAAACTAAAATAAGAAGTGCAAAAAGTAAAAGATGAAACTTCTCATTAATATTCCATAAAGGCACTCACACCAAGGGATACATAGATAATCAACTAAAGGAGAGATACTTCCACATGCAAACCAAACTATAAGATAATTTATCTACCAAAGATATGAATCCACTAAAAAGGCAAAAGATGAAAGATAATGATGGTGATACCGCGGCACTCCCCCCAAGCTTGGAACAAGCCAAGGGGATGCCAAACCTGATGAAGAATTACTCCTTCGGCGGTGGTGGTGTTCTCTTGATAAGCTCTTCAATAAGTTTCTTCAAATACTCAATCTCAAAGGTTAGAGTACGAATCAACTCCCAATTCTGCTCAATGCGGTTCATGATCATATCGGGCCGAGAGCCCCAGTCCTTGCTATTCTTTCCCCACTCTTCCTTCTTAGTGTGTTCCTTCCCTGCATGGTTAGAACGAGTGGTACAAGGAGGAAGTGACCGTGGAGCAAGGATATGACGCGGAGTTCTCCCTCCTGTAGACAACCGTGCTATCCTCCTAAGCTTGGTAGGTTTTGCCACCACTCCAATGCTTGCGACGGTAGCGTGGGTGTCCGGTTGCTTGTCCTCCTCCATGTCTTCTTCATCCCCTAAAAAAATCTCCTCCTTGTAATCTTAAGGATCATCTTCCTCGGGCTTCTTGCCTTTGTCATTGGCGGAGACCATGGCGCTCTAAACTTGAGAAGATTTCCTGACAAAAAACAGATCAAAACGAAAACACGACGAGAACACGATACATGAACCTCGAGGGATCCGAGGGGTTATATATTATGAAGTTTCAAGGCATAAGTAAGGTGTTGGTACGAAAACGAGGTGGAGTCGGAGCTCGGGGGGTCACACCCCCTCCAGGCGCGGCCAGCTGGGGCCCGCGCCTATTGACCACCCCGGCCTCCGGTTCCTCCTCTGTTCCATCTCATAACTTCCCTTATGTAATAAAAACATCAAAAATATAAAAGATTAGTCTTTCACGAACCTTCAGTTTTCACCACTTTTACCTATTCGAAGTCGAACTCTGCAGTTTCTGATGTTTGGTTTCTAATAAATTCTTCTGGAGTCACCATTTGGATAATATCAACATCTTGATTATAAGAGTCTCTAGAAATATAGTGTTTTAGTCTTTGACCATTCACCACCTGTGTTGTGTCATCCTTCAAAGAAGATATTTTGATAGCACCTGAATGATATACTTCCTCAATAAAAAAAGGTCCTTCCCATTTTGAGAGTAGTTTCCCTGCAAAAAATCTGAGACAAGACCTATACAAAATAACTTTCTCACCAACATGGAACTCCCTTTTTAGAATCCTCCTATCATGCCATCTTTTCACTTTTTCATTAAAGAGTCTAGCATTTTCATAAGCTTCACTTCTCCACTCATCTAAGGTACTCATGTCAAGCAATCTCTTCTCACCAGCAAGTTTAAAATATCTATTCAACTCTTTCACTGCCCAATAAGCTTTGTGTTCTAATTCTAAAGGCAAGTGAGAAGCTTTCACATAAACCATTTTGTAAGGAGACATCCCCATAGGATTTTTATAAGCAGTTCTATAAGCCCATAAAGCATCGTTCAACTTTTTAGCCCAATTTTTCCTAGATCTATTGACAGTCTTTTGCAAGATAGATTTAATTTCCCTATTGGAGAGTTCTACCTGCCCACTGGTTTGGGGGTGATAAGCTGAAGCAATTCTATGGTTTACATCATACTTAGCGAGAGTTTTTCTAAAACCCCCATGAATAAAATGAGAGCCTCCATCAGTCATGAGATTCTAGGCACAACAAACCTAGGAAAAATAACATCCTTAAGCATTTTTAAAGAGGTCTTACCATCAGCGTTGTTTGTAGGTATGGCTTCTACCCACTTTGTAACATAGTCAACAACAACAAGAATATGAGTATACCCTTTTAAAGGAGGAAAAAGACCCATAAAGTCATATCCCCAACAATCAAAAGGTTCAATAACAAGAGAATAATTCATAGGCATTTCATTGCGTCTAGAAATGTTACCAACTCGTTGACATTCATCACATGATAAGACAAACTTCCTTGCATCTTTGAAAAGGGTAGGCCAATAAAATCCAGATTGTAAAACCTTTTGTGCAGTCCTATCCCCAGCATGATGTCCTTCATAAGCACTGCCATGACATTTTCTCAATATCTCTTGTTGTTCAAATTCTGGAACACATCTTCGCATAATACCATCTACTCCTTCTTTATATAAGTGTGGGTCATCCCAAAAGTAATGCCTTAGATCATAAAAGAATTTTCTTCTTTGTTGGGCTATAAACGTTGGAGGCAAATACTTGGAAACAATAAAGTTAGCATAATCAGCATACCAAGGACTTTCATGCAGACTTACCCTTATTGCAGCCAACTGCTCATTTGGAAAACTATCATTAACAGGCAGAGGGTCAGAAAAAATGTTTTCCAAACGAGATAAATTGTCACCAATAGGATTTTCAGCACCTTTCCTATCTACAATATGCAGATCAAACTCTTGTAAAAGAAACACCCATCTAATAAGCCTAGGCTTAGCATCCTTCTTTGTCATAAGGTACTTAATAGCAGCATGATCAGTATGAATAGTGACCTTTGAATCAACAGTATAGGGTCTAAACTTATCACAGGCAAAGATTACAGCTAAGAACTCTTTCTCAGTAGTAGCATAATTCTTTTTGGCAGCATATAAAGTCTTGCTAGCATAATGAATAACATTCAACTTCTTATCAACATGTTGCCCAAGGACAGCACCCACAGCAAAATCACTAGCATCACACATAATTTCAAAAGGTAAACTCCAATCAGGTGGTTGAACAATAGGAGCAGTAGTCAAGGCTTTCTTCAAAGTTTCAAAAGCTTCCTTACAATCATCATCAAAAATAAAAGGTACATATTTTTGAAAAAGATTAGTAAGGGGCTTTTAAATTTTGGAGAAATCTTTAATAAACCACCTATAGAAACCAGCATGACCAAGGATACTACGAATACCTTTTATATATCTAGGGCAAGGCATCTTCTCAATTGCTTCAATTTTGGCTCTGTCAGCTTCAATGCCTCTTTCAGAAATTTTGTATCCAAGAACAATCCCTTCATTAACCATGAAATGGCATTTCTCCCAATTAAGAACAAGGTTGGTTTCTTCACATCTCTGCAAAACTTTACCAGGGTTGTGCAAACAGTTATCAAAAGAAGTTCCATAGACGGAGAAATCGTCCATGAAAACCTCCACAATTTCTTCACAAAAACCATGAAAGATAGCAGACATACATCTTTGAAAGGTAGCAGGAGCATTACATAAACCAAAAGGCATACGCCTATAAGCATAAGTACCATAAGGACAAGTGAAAGTGGTTTTCTCTTGGTCTTGTGCTTCCACAGCAATTTGAGAGAACCCAGAATAACCATCAAGGAAACAAAAGTGGGTCTTTTTAGACAACCTCTCAAGCATTTGATCAATAAAGGGCAAAGGATAATGATCTTTCTTAGTAACTTTATTAACCTTTATAAAATCAATGCACATCCTATACCCAACCACTACTCTCTGGGGTATAAGCTCATTATTTTCATTAGGCGCAACGGTAATTCCCCCTTTCTTGGGAACACAATGAACAGAGCTAACCCATTGACTATCAGCAATGGGTAAATAATACCAGCATCAAGGAGTTTTAATACCTCATTTCTTACCACATCCTTCATCTTAAGATTTAGACGGCGTTGGTACTCAACAACTGGTTTTGCATCAGGTTCTATATTAATAGCATGGTGACATATAGTAGGATAAATCCCTTTTAGATCATCAACAGTATATCCCATAGCTCCCCGGTGTTTCTTCAGTATTTCCAATAACCTTTCTTCTTCCTTTCCTAAAAGTTTAGAACTAATAATAATAGGATATAGCTTCTTATCATCAAGATAAGCATATTTAAGATCATCAGGTAAAGGTTTTAGTTCGAAAACAGGGCCCCCCTTAGGTGGTAGTGTGGTACCCAAATCTTCCACAGGTAGATTATGCTTAAGTTGCTCAGGCTGACAAAGGAAAGCCTCGTCAATCTCATTTCTTTCCTTCATGAAGACATCGCTTTCATGATCTTCCAGAAATTGCTGCAAAGCATTGTTAGGACCAAGATAAATAGCAGAAAGTTGTTCAACCCTGAAATCCTCATTAGGCAGTTCATTTACATAAGGAGTTTTAGCAAATATGGAAAAATTAAACTCATAAGACTCTCCATCAAACTTAGTGAAAACTTTTTCCTTCCTGCAATCTAGTATTCAAGAAAGGTCTACCAAAAATAATAGGATAGGTTTTGCTAGCTTCAGAACCAAGTACTAGAAAATCAGCAGGATATTTAATCTTACCACAAAGAACCTCCACATCTCTTAAAATTCCAATGGGACAGACTATCTCTCTATTAGCAAGGTGAATAACCACATCTATGTCCTCAAGCTCACAAGGACCAATTTCATGCATAATTTCCCTGTAAAGCTCATATGGAATAGCACTAGAACTAGCACCAATATCACATAAACCATAATAGCAATGATCACCAATTTTAACAGAAAGCACAGGAACACTAGCTTTTCTAACTTTTTCAGGATGAGAGACAATATTAGAAGCATCTTCACAAAAGACAATATACTCATCCTCTATATTTCTAGTGGCAAGGTCTTTCATAATAGCTACCGCAGGCTCAATACTAATTTTCTCATCAAGTTCCATAGTTTTATTTGCACTTTTGCTAACCACATTAGCTATAATAGAATGTTCCTTTACCTTAGCAGGAAAAGGGATTTTCTCAACATAAGGTTCAGGCAAAATAGGATCAATAGTACAAACTTCTATGCTAGCAGGAACATGGGTAACAATGTCTTTATAAGGAGCATGGTACTTATCCTACTCCTTGTTGGGAATTTCAATATAAGAGGCAAAGGCCTTAAAAATTTTTGCAAGAACTTGGGAGTCAAGACCAAACTCATTACTAATATCACGGAAGTCATCGGTTCCCATAAAATATTTAATGCATTCATAATCATAGTTTATACCTGACTTTCTTCCTTTGTCATTCTCCCAAGCTTCAGTGTTTTCTTGAATACGGTCTAGGAGATACCATTTAGCTTCTTCCTTCATACGTGTTAATGATCCAGCACAAGAAGCATCTAGTAAATCTTTATCATGAAGAGAAAGCCTAGGATAAAAGTTATTGATAATAATATTGTTAGGGATTTCATGAATTGTAACACCCTCGCCTGATAAGGCTGAGTTCATGTGTATAGTGCCAATCCCTGGATCGGTTCACTGGCACACACAGTATAAAATGATACCAAATATAAATGTGCATCATAAATACAACGAATATGATCCAGAATTTACATTATTTATTCAAGTACACAGCGGAAAACGAATACAAGGTAGATCTCCATCCTTCAAATGTGCCACAGGCGAACAATTGTTGAGTGGAGTCTCGCGACCTATGAACGATCACTCAGATACGATATAACCTGCAACATGAAACGTTGCAGCCACGAATGGTCAATACATTGAATGTATGGCAAGTAGGCTAAAGTGGTTAACAACAGGTCTATCAACTACATGCTTATTTGGCCAAGTGGAGTTCAGGCTCATTTGCATAAAGCAACATTTTATCATAACATTTATAACAAAGTAGTTTTCCAATACAATAAATAGGACACTCTGGTTCACTCCCAGGTGCTCCTACCCAATTATGTTCACCCAACAGGTTTTAAGTAATTAAGAAATAAGGATGAGTGAGAAATATCATAGCATCAGTATCAGGTCGCTCAAATTGTCCATAACCGGGGACACGACTAAGCACTTAGTTTATACACCCTGCAGGGGTTAGTACACTTTACCCATGTGACTTGGCCAGCCCAGCTCGTACCACCACTCTCATATTGGGTGATGATAGGGAGAAGTCCAAGAAGGAACCGTTCGGGAAGTAGCTCCCCAATCCCGACGCGCACCGGTCCAGCCTACACTATCTACATCTCTGGATACGCGGGTTCGAGTTACCACAACCTACTGAGTTCAGCCAACCGCCCATTTCATTATTGGCACATGGTTGCACATGAAAGCTTCCAAACAAAGAAACCAATCATTTCTCAGTGTCCTGGGTGCCTTTCCTCAATGATACCACCAAAAATTGTCAATCCCATCACACCCAGGAGATTCATTGATTAAGTTGTTTTAGTTTTCGCAAACCAACACATTTAGAAACAACTTCAGTGATGTAACCCAGCCCTCGTTCATCATAGCATGGCTAAGCACTTCTACCAACGGTGGCTCATAAACAAGGAATGCTAGGGAATAATATGGGACATAGCATAGCATATACACATCAATTCCTACATATGCAATTCTACAAAAACATCTATAATGCATAGGAAAACAATAGGACATTTATGACCAAGATAGCACCACTTGCCTTTGTTGTAGATTTAGTCGATTAGATAATCCTCACAATTCTCATAGATATAAAGGTTGTTCTCTTCATAACCACAATACTTGCAATCATAGTAGTTGCAATCGCACGTGTTGCACTCCTCGCAATCTAGCGTTTGAAGCAAACACAACAAACACCATTCAAAACATTGCAAACATACAACAGTGCAACATTACAAGAAAACAATGATGAACAGATGCATGCATGACGATTTAATGAGTCACAATAGTTGCATTTAGTGTTCTGAACATAGTTAGATTACATGATGCATGTGGAAAGTCATTTAATGCACTAAAGCTTTTATTACTAAAGTTGTATTGATTTAATATGGTGTATACCAGTTTAATTGAACTAAATATGTTTATGTCGTATTAAATTGTGAACTAGATGATACTCGATAGATAATGCAATTTAGAGACAGTGGCAATTTGAATCACCTAAAAAGGAGTTATAGATATTTTCCTATGATTAAAACACTATTTCAATGGGTTTAAATATTTCTGTATGAGTTTCTATTTTAACAGTGCCAAATAATTTGTCATGCAATTTCTCTGTATAGATATTGTCAATACAAAACCTTAGCACTTAGATTCACCCTAATCGGAGTTATAGATCTTTTTGTATGATTTAAATAGTGTTTAATGGTTTTAAATGATTCATGTAGTTTCTGTTGTCTAAAAATCAAACTAAAATTATATCTGTAATCTCCACGGAATTTTTATTTCAGGTACATATTATTTGTAATTTTCTGAATAGTATTTATTTTCTTATGAATTTATTACTCTAAATAGGCCATTAAACTATTTAAATCTTCACGACAAAACCTTATAGTCAAAGGCTGAAATAATTGCATATTGATGATCTACATGGAACCAGCTTTCCATCGGTATATCATTTATATTTTTGTGACAAGCAATTAATTTTTAATGAATTTAATTATAAAGCCATTAAAACTAATTAAATTGCTACGGGCTAAATAGTTGGAAAAGGCTAGATCCAACCAGATATTATTAAAGTACATTACAGTATCTTCAATTTGATATATTATTCATATTTTTCGGAGTTACAGATAATTTCTTATGAATTTATTAACCTAAAAGACTATTAAAACTAATTAAATTACTGCCGTAACCACGTACAGTAAAAGTTGGATCTATTCTGATAAGATGATTCTACGTAAAATTATCTTCAATTTGATATACTATACGCAATTTTTGGACGTGGTATGAATTTCTAATGAATTTTACAAGTTAGATCTATAATATGCAATTTTAAATTCGAACGAAATATTACAGGGAATATTCCGCTGACTGGACAGGTTGACTTTGCATGCTGACTGGGACTAGATATTGACCTGACGTTGACGTGGCGTCGATGAGGAAGATGACCGGGATGACGACATGGCACGCACCGGTTTGATTGGATCTCGACCGTCTGGATAGGATCCGGTGGCTAGAAGAAGAGATAGACCCGATTTTGGCTCAGAATAGACAAGAAATAGATCTATGTTAGAGAGACAAATCCGTAGGTAAAATTGAAAAACTCAAAACATGAAAGTTGTGGGGAATCATTATTCCTACCTTCTCTCCAAAGGAATTTGGATTTGAAGAAACGAGCGCGAGTAGATCTTGGATTTACACCGTAAGATCTGAAATATTGCGATACGAAATTCTCCGGCTGTGGTGGATGAAAAAAGGTGAGTTTTATCGGGATTGAAAGATTTCGACGATCCCTACAACTTTCGTTTTTTGACCAAAGCCAAACAATGAAGTCTAGATGGCTTAAAAAGCGAAATAAGATTCGGGCATGTGTAGATTCGGGATTTCAAGGAAAGAAACTCGTACAGCTGTGGCTCCACGAGTTTATATGGAGGTTTGAGATAGTGTAGAGATAGGCCTTGGAGTAGGGAACAAGTATAAACAAACGGAAGTCAATTCGGAGTTGTAGATAAAAAGTTATAAGAGTTTGAGTAAAGATGCACGCTTTATAAAGCAGTGGGATCGACCATTGTTTCACGTACTGGCTGGCTGGCTGGCTCGGTCCGGATGGGCCGGGCCAGTTAAAAAAAATCTTTTTCTTTTTCTATTTACTTGTTTCTCTCATATCTTTTGCATACGAACTCCAAATGACACTATTCTTGTTTCTAAATTTTTCTAAAATTGAATAGATCATTATGGAATCAAATTTTTAATCTTTTACTAGTTTGGAAGTAGTGTATTTACAAATCCTTGTATATTTCATTTTATTTATATCTTTATGTGTTTGTATTTATTTCATAACTTTTTCATACTAGCTCCAAATGAGCTCAATTTTGTTTCTAAAATTTTATAATATTAATTGGATCTTTTTAGGCTATAATTATCAATAATTTATGCCTTACAATATTGGGTTTTATAAAGTCAATTTAATTCCTTTAGGAACATTTGGGCAAATCAACTATAGGATTTAGATACCAGGATTTGGATTCAGTTTGTGAGATCTTTGCATGGATGTAATGAAATGTTTATGAATGCTTTATGATTTTCATTTTGAAATCTTGCACACCAATTCTACAATCCATAATCAATCCATGCCCTTTTTCCTATATGGCTACTTAGGTCATAACAAAATAATATAAGATTTTGAATTCAAGGTTGAGAGGATTTTCTATTCAAAAAGTTTCTTCTCTTTGAGAATTTTCAACAAAGTCAAAAAATCAATCAATCTTATTTATTTATTTCACATTCCAAAATTAGGAGAATTTTGGGATGTGACAGACTACAACCCTTAAAAGAAATTTCGTCCCGAGATTTGGGAAGGCTAGAAAGAAAGAAAGGTTCGGGATCTATTAGGATGCTACCACCCTTAAAAGAAAATTGACTAGGTCACTTCTCGAGGATTCACTTAGCTCAGATTGGTTCTCCTTTAGACTTTTATTGGCACAATGTATCTAGCACATTCTAAACATCATGGTTGATAGTTTCCGAGAAAGCACTTCTTAAACTAGCAAAACTCTCATGGTGGGCAAATAGGGAACGTTTACTTCACGGTGCCCATAATTCACGGTTGGGATTCATCCTTAATGTACATTCCTATGCTTAGCAATGGATGCTTTTAGAAGGGTGTAACAATATACCAGTATAGGGTTTAGGCTCAACGTCGACTCTCTGCTAAGGTTGAAAAGGGCACTCAAGATTCGCAAAGCCAACAGTACAAGAGAGAATAATAAGAGTAGTAGGAATGGTGATCAATCCATCCTGCACCCAAATCATTACCCTGTATGAGGATAGGTGAATCACGTTTTTCTATCACTCGAGCATCTTCACTTGCCTTGAAGAATGTTTCCATGGGCACGAACTAATGCTCTATGTATACTCCCATGTATTCAATCAACAAAGCTACTATTAAAACTAAGCTATCGATACTTCAACTTTCAGGTTGGGTCATTTACTACATAACATCATGTGCAACACTTCATACTTCCACATCCTTTTTCCATTAGGTGAAGCATTCTCTTTCCTAAATGCATTGTGTTGTCAAACCTTCCACTTAACACATCATTATATCTCCAAGGGTTCAAGATAGGGAAGAATAGATTCTATAGGAAAGAAACGACTAAGAAAATAATCCTACCCATAACTATATGAAGCAATCAATGTCACAAACAAGGAAACAATCATAGGCGATCAACACACAATCAAACACTTGTATAATAAAATTACAGGGATATAAACTTAGTAGTATATAACCACAAAATAGTTTGAAAGCATTGGGAACAATACTAGAGTAAAACATAGCAACATATAAGCATTAAACTAAATCTGTCAAAACAGTACAGCAGGTTTCACGAATTTTTTCTGGGCACCTTAAACTCGTCAGGAATTTTAGCCAATTTTTGTGCATGTACTAAAGGTAATTACGCTCCAGATCCTATTTTTTTGGATTTTTCTGTGTTACCAGTAAAATATGAAAAATCGTGCGGTACAACAGGTCATGCAGAAAACTGCAGCAGTAAAATCACGAATTTCAATCAATTCACACCATTAAACTAATTTAAAAACCTCATCACAATTTCAGAAACATTAGAGTTCAAAACTAACTGATCCTAAACAAAGCATCGCACGATATGGTTCAGTACAAACAAATAAGCAACCTATATTGTCATACCACATAAGTTGGTAAGAACAATATGCTAACACGATAGCGATGATCTCCAAAGAGATAGAACATGGTGGTCTAGACCTAATCAAACCTGATGAGATGTTTATTTATGTCATACTATTTGTTCTTTTACTTAGCTAACTCTCATATAAATATCATAAGAATGGACAACTATAAATGTTTGAATAGGAAGAGGTTCTAGAAAAGATAGATAAGGAATATAAGATCTCTAATAAGTAGAAAATATGATTGTTCTCCTAATAGAGGTATTCTATTACTAATCCATTTCTAAGGTCACAATCCTACAGTCAACACACAGCTCTGATACCATCTTGTAACACCCTCGCCTGATAAGGCTGAGTTCATGTGTATAGTGCCAATCCCTGGATCGGTTCACTGGCACACACAGTACAAAATGATACCAAATATAACTGTGCATCATAAATACAAAGAATATAATCCAGAATTTACATTATTTATTCAAGTACACAGCGGAAAACGAATACAAGGTAGATCTCCATCCTTCAAATGTGCCACAGGCGAACAATTGTTGAGTGGAGTCTCGCGACCTATGAACGATCACTCAGATACGATATAACCTGCAACATGAAACGTTGCAGCCACGAATGGTCAATACATTGAATGTATGGCAAGTAGGCTAAAGTGGTTAACAACAGGTCTATCAACTACATGCTTATTTGGCCAAGTGGAGTTCAGGCTCATTTGCATAAAGCAACATTTTATCATAACATTTATAACAAAGTAGGTTTCCAATACAATAAATAGGACACTCTGGTTCACTCCCAGGTGCTCCTACCCAATTATGTTCACCCAACAGGTTTTAAGTAATTAAGAAATAAGGATGAGTGAGAAATATCATAGCATCAGTATCAGGTCGCTCAAATTGTCCATAACCGGGGACACGACTAAGCACTTAGTTTATACACCCTGCAGGGGTTAGTACACTTTACCCATGTGACTTGGTCAAATTTGCATTACCACCACTCTCATATTGGGTGATGATAGGGAGAAGTCCAAGAAGGAACCGTTCGGGAAGTAGCTCCCCAATCCCGACGCGCACCGGTCCAGCCTACACTATCTACATCTCTGGATACGCGGGTTCGAGTTACCACAACCTACTGAGTTCAGCCAACCGCCCATTTCATTATTGGCACATGGTTGCACACGAAAGCTTCCAAACAAAGAAACCAATCATTTCTTAGTGTCCTGGGTGCCTTTCCGCAATGATACCACCAAAAATTGTCAATCCCACCACACCCAGGAGATTCATTGATTAAGTTGTTTTAGTTTTCACAAACCAACACATTTAGAAACAACTTCAGTGATGTAACCCAGCCCTCGTTCATCATAGCATGGCTAAGCACTTCTACCAACCGTGGCTCATAAACAAGGAATGCTAGGGAATAATATGGGACATAGCATAGCATATACACATCAATTCCTACATATGCAATTCTACAAAAACATCTATAATGCATAGGAAAACAATAGGACATTTATGACCAAGATAGCACCACTTGCCTTTTTTGTAGATGTAGTCGATTAGATAATCCTCACAATTCTCATACATATAATGGTTGTTCTCGTCATAACCACAATACTTGCAATCATTGTAGTTGCAATCACACGTGTTGCACTCCTCGCAATCTAGCGTTTGAAGCAAACACAACAAACACCATTCAAAACATTGCAAACATACAACAGTGCAACATTACAAGAAAACAATAATGAACAGATGCATGCATGACGATTTAATGAGTCACAATAGTTGCATTTAGTGTTCTGAACATAGTTAGATTACATGATGCATGTGGAAAGTCATTTAATGCACTAAAGCTTTTATTACTAAAGTTGTATCGATTTAATATGGTGTACACCACTTTAATTGAACTAAATATGTTTATGTCATATTAAATTGTGAACTAGATGCTATTGGATAGATATTGCAATTTAGAGACAGTGGCAATTTGAATCACCTAAAAAGGAGTTATAGATATTTTCCTATGATTAAAACACTATTTCAATGGGTTTAAATATTTCTGTATGAGTTTCTGTTTTAATAGTGCCAAATAATTTGTCATGCAATTTCTCTGTATAGATATTGTCAATACAAAAATATAGCACTTGGATTCACCCTAATCAGAGTTATATATCTTTTTGTATGATTTAAATAGTGTTTAATGGTTTTAAATGATTCATATAGTTTCTGTTGGCTAAAAATCAAACTAAAATTATATCTGTAATCTCCACGGAATTTTTATTTCAGGGACATATTATTTGTAATTTTCTGAATAGTATTTATTTTCTTATGAATTTATTACTCTAAATAGGCCATTAAACTATTTAAATCTTCACAGAAAAACCTTATAGTCAAAGGCTGAAATAATTGCATATTGATGATCTACATGGAACCAGCTTTCCATCAGTATATCATTTATATTTTTGTGACAAGCAATTAATTTTTAATGAATTTAATGATTTATAAAGCCATTAAAACTAATTAAATTGCTACGGGTTAAATAGTCGGAGAAGGCTAGATTCAACCAGATATTATTAAAGTACATTACAGTAGCTTCAATTTGATATATTATTCATATTTTTCGGAGTTACAGATAATTTCTTATGAATTTATTAACCTAAAAAACCATTAAAACAAATTAAATTACTGCAGTAACCACGTACAGTAAAAGTTGGATATATTATGATAAGATGATTATACATAAAATTATCTTCAATTTGATATACTATACGCAATTTTTGGACGTGGTATAAATTTCTAATGAATTTTACAAGTTAGATCTATAATATGCAATTTTAAATTCGAACGGAATATTACAGGGAATATTCCGCTGACTGGACAGATTGACTTTGCATGCTGACTGGGACTAGATATTGACCTGACGTTGACGTGGCTTCGATGAGGAAGATGACCGGGATGACGACATGGCACACACCGGTTTGATTGGATCTCGACCGTCTGGATAGGATCCGGTGGCTAAAAGAGATTGACCCGATTTTGGCTCAGAATAGACAAGAAATAGATCTGTGTTAGAGAGACAAATCCGTAGGTAAAATTTAAAAACTCAGAACATGAAAGTTGTGGGTAATCATCATTCCTACCTTCTCTCCAATGGAATTTGGATTTGAAGAAACGAGCGCGAGTAGATCTTGGATTTACACCGTAAGATCTGAAATATTGTGATACGAAATTCTCCGGCTGTGGTGGATGAAAAGAGGTGAGGTTTGTCGGGATTGAAAGATTTCGACGATCCCTACAACTTTCGTTTTTTGACCGAAGGCAAACGACGAAGTCTAGATGGGTTAAAAAGCGAAATAAGATTCGGGCATGTGTAGATTCGGGATTTCGAGGAAAGAAACTCGTACAGCTGTGGCTCCACGAGTTTATATGGAGGTTTGAGACGGTGTAGAGATAGGCCTTGGAGTAGGGAACAAGTAGAAACGAACGGAAGTCAATTCGGAGTTATAGATAAAAAGTTATAAGAGTTTGAGTAGAGATAGGTATAGAAAATCAGTTTTCGCACGCAGTAGGATCGACCCTTGTTTCACGTACTGGCTGGCTGGCTGGCTCGGTCCGGATGGGCCGGCCCAGTTAAAAAAAAATCTTTTTCTTTTTCTATTTACTTGTTTCCCTCATATCTTTTGCATACGAACTCCAAATGACACGATTCTTGTTTCTAATTTATTCTAAAATCGAATAGATCATTATGGAATCAAATTTGTAATATTTTTACTAGTTTGGAAGTATTGTATTTACAAATCCTTGTATATTTCATTTTATTTATATCTTTATGTGTTTGTATTTATTTCATAACTTTTTCATACTAGCTCCAAATGAGCTCAATTTTGTTTCTAAAATTTTGTAATATTAATTGGATCTTTTTAGGATATAATTATCAATAATTTATGCCTTAAAATATTGGGTTTTATAAAGTCAATGTAATTCCTTTAGGAACATTTGGGCAAATCAACTATCGGATTTAGATACCAGGATTTGGATTCAGTTTGTGAGATCTTTGCATGGATTTAATGAAATGTTTATGAATGCTTTATGATTTTCATTTTGAAATCTTGCACACCAATTCTACAATCCATGCCCTTTCGCCTATATGGCTACTTAGGTCATAACAAAATAATATCAGATTTTGAATTCAAGGTTGAGAGGATTTTCTATTCAAAAAGTTTCTTCTCTTTGAGAATTTTCAACAAAGTCAAACAATCAATCAATCTTATTTATTTATTTCACATTCCAAAATTAGGAGAATTTTGGGATGTGACATGAATAGGACATTTAAGCATTAGTAACTTCAATCTCCCCCAAGCTTGAGCTGTACTATCTCCATCACGAGGCCAAAATTTATATATTAGATTTCTATCCTTATGAATCTCACTGGGAGGATAGAATTTAGAATAAAAGAGAGAAGCCATTTCCTCCCATTCCATGGATTGTCCATTCGTCAGCAGCTTATATCATTCTTCAGCTCTCCCTTTCAAGGATATAGAGAGTAACTTCTTCTTCACCTGTTCAGTTGTGATACCTGCACAATTAAACAACCTGCATAATTCATGTATAAAAAGCAAGTGATCACCAGGATGGACAGATCCATCCCCAAAATAATAATTATCCATAACACGATCAACAATACTTGTAGGTATCTTAAAAGGATCTATCTCAACAGGTGGTGGTTCATCTACTACCCTAACAGTGGTAGTAGTTTTCCCAAACAGAAAACCAAGTGGGTTATCCATATTGGAAACAAAGCAACAAACAGAAACAAAAAGCAATACTCGCAGTAGAAGTGTCCTTTTACCAGTTCCACTCTTCAATAGCGCTTCACTCCCCGGCAACGGCGCCAGAAAATAGTCTTGATGACCCACAATTATAGGGGGTGTATCGTAGTACTTTTGATAAATAGGAGTGTCAATCCCAACAAGGAGCAGAAGGTGTTGACTAGTGGTATGGAGCAGGAAATCTCTGTAAATACTTAGAAAACGGATTTTTAGGGTTTTCTGATAAAGCAACAAAACAAAGTGCAAGTAATAAAGACAACGAACAACTGCAGCAAGTGGCACAATCCTTTCTTAGCAAAGGACAAGCCGGTGGAAATACTTATAAGGACCAAACGTTCTCGAGGACACATGGAAATTCTGGCAAGTGCTTTCGCTTCATATAGCTAAGTACTCTTCTTTGGTGTTGTAAGTGTTGTGTGGGTGAACCTATGCTAATGTACCGACCTTACTTGGACTAATACATACTTTTGATTAAACCCCCTGCAAGCATCCGCAACTACAGGAAAGTAATTAAGATATAAACCTAACCACAACCTTAAACTCTGAGATCCTACGCTCCCTTGTGCAAAGGTGTCCTAATGGGGGTTCAGGTTTCTGTCACTCCGGCAACCCCACAATTAGTAGCCAAATACACAATGCATTCCCCTAGGACCATAAATGGTGAAGTATCATGTAGTCGACGTCCACATGACACCACTAGAAGAATAGCACCACAACTTAAATACTAAACCATTGAATAATACCTCAACACAAATCCACTACTAACAACATGACTTCTCCCATGTCCTCAAGAACTAAATGAACTACACACAAGACATCATATGGATCAAGATCAAAGATGATATGGTAATGGATAACAATCTAAACATAAACAATAATCCAATGGTTCCACTCACAAGCATCAACTACAATAGTAATTAACACCGGGAAAGTTTCCCCTAAGAACTAATGCAAGATCCAACAAAATTGTTACAGCGGGACGGAGTGGTGATGATGGTGCTGGTGGAGATGATGGTGTGGATGATGATGATGATGATGATCCCGATGAAGTCTAGCTTGATGGCGACGATCTCCCCTCTCCGGGAAGGAATTTCGTCAGCAGAAATCTATCTGCCGGAGAGCTCTTTCTCTCTCGGTGTTTTCCGCTCCGCAGAGGCGGCGGAAATCTTTCTGTGGTCGCTCCCTCATATTAGGGTTCCATGGGGAAGATATAGGCGAGAGGGCGGAGTCGGGAGCCGGCCAGGTGGGCCACACCTGCCCTAGGCACGGGGCAAGGTGGGCCCGTGCCTAGGGGGTGTGGGCTCCTATGGCCCGGCTACGCCTCCCCTTCTGGCTTCCTCCGTCTTCTGGGAAAATATAATTTTCCAATATTTTTCTGGTATTTTTCTGATCTTCGTGAAATTGCATCAAAACACCTCCTTTTCCATCAGAAACCTGACTCCGGCAGTCCATCCTCCAAGAATCATATAACATGCAAAAACAGAGGAAAAGACATAAGTAACACCTCATAATAAGGCATATATAAATGAATAGATGCAAATTATGATATAGAATGGTGATGCAAATTGGACGTATCACTACTACATGGACCTGTAGTCCAAGGTGGAACTACTCACGCTTCATATCGGAGGCTGGCATGATGGAGAAGAAGGCCTCTGGGATGATCTCCCCTCTGGCAGGGTGTCGGGAAGAGCTTCAGATCCCCCTGATCTAGGGACAATGGTGGCGGCGGATACAGATGGTTTTGTGGAATATTGATCGAGATACTTAGGGTTTAGGCATCGGGGGCTTCTTATAGGCGAAGAGGGAGACCGAGGGGTGCCCGAGGCTCCTGCACCCCCAGGCGCGAGGTGGGCCCACCCGCGTGGCCAGGGGTGTGTCCCCCTCGAGGCTCTCCTCCGTCTCGTCTTCTGGCTTTGTGGTCCCCACAGTGAAATATTGACTTTCGCTTTTGTCCCGTCCAATTCCGAGAATATTGATTGTCTGCCTTTCTAGAACCAAAAATAGAAGAAAACAGGCAACTATCACTGTGGCATCTTGTTAATAGGTTAGTACCAGAAAACATATAAAAACACCTCAAAGTTTAGACAAATCAAAGCAAAGTAGATACTAAACAAGCATGGAACATCAAAAATTATAGATACGTTTCCGACGTATCAGGGTGGTCACACCACCTGGTGGCGTGGCCAGGTGGGCCCGTGCCATAGGGTGGTGTGGGCCACCCAGGCTCCATTTCCTTCCCTCTTTTGACTCGTTATCTTCCATATTGAATAAAATCTGCAAAAACATAAATTGGAAAGTTTTCCGCAAACCTTTTCTTACCAGAACTGTTACCTATTCAAAAACGGACTCTGCAGGTTCCTGAGTATGGTCTTTAGTAAATTCTTCCAGAGTCACCATTTGAATAAAATCAATATCATTATAATAATCTTTAGAAATATAATGTTTGAGCCTTTGACCATTCTTCATCTCCTTACATCATTCTCTCCAACACTTGAAAATTTCTTTCATACAAAGCTTCACACAATCTTCATTAGCAACATTAGTGTATGCAAGATAATAAACCTTAGGATTTAATTTCAACTGAAGTCCATCAAAACATAAGCTACTGTAGCAACTCATTTCAAAAACCCCAAAAGAATTAAAAAGGAAATCGATTTAAGAGGCAAATGCAAAAATGGCAGAAATCTGTCAAAACAGACCTGTAGGTAAAGGTTGATCTTTTTGAAAGTCTTCTGTTGCTCAAATCGAAAAGTGCAGAACTAACGAAAGTTGAATAATAACTTGGGGAATATGCATAGAAAATTAAAGCTCAATCTGACATACTGGGATTTTTCACGATTTTTCAGTGAAGCACAAAAATCTGTTTCAGGACAGCAACTTCCTACATCTCACCTCCTTTTCAATAGAGGCTAATCTTGACACAAAAATCAAACAAAAAGGATAAGGAGAGGTTATTACAGAGGTAATAACTTCCAAGACTCAAAGAAACAAAAACTGAAAGCAAACTATAATGGGTTGTCACCCAAAAGCTCTTTCTTTATAGCCATTAAGATAGGCATGATAATTTCAAAGATGCTCACATAGGAAATATGGATTTGAAGTAAAAGAGAGCATCAAGAAGCAAATATCCAACACATTTAAGTCTAACCCACTTCCTATGCCAAGGAATTTTGTAAGAAAACAAATTATTGAAACAAGAGGCTACTAGCATAGGAAGACAAAACAAGTGCAACATCAAAACTTTCAACATAAATCGGGGAAACTTAATATTATTGAGATGCATAAAACCATGTTTCCCTCTCTCATAATAACTTTCAGTAGCATTATGAATAAAATTAACAATGTAACTATCACAAGAAACATTCTTATCATCAAAATGAGCATATTTAAAATCTTCAAATAGAGGTTTTAGGTCAAAAACTGGATCAATAGAAGCAAGTTGTTCAACTCTAAAATCCTCATTAGGCAATTCATTTTCATAAGGAGCTTTAGAAAACTTGGAAAAAATAAACGCATAAGATTCTCCATCAAATTTAGTTAAAATTTTCTCCTTCTTACAATCTATAATAGATCCACAAGTGTTCAAGAAAGGTCTACCAAAAATGATAGGATAAGTTTTACTAGCAGCTTTACCAGGTACTAGAAAATCAAAATCAGCAGGATATTTAGTCTTACCACAAAGAACTTCCACATCTCTTACAATACCAATTGGATAGATGGTCTGTCTATTAGCAAGGTGAATAACCACATCAATGTCTTCAAGTTCACAAGGACCAATTTCATGCATAATTTATTTGTAAAGCTCATAAGGAATATCACTAGAACTTGCACCAATATCACATAAACCATAATAGCAATGATCACCAATTCTAACAGAAAGCACAGGGACACTAGATTTTCTGGCTTTACTAGGATGTGAGACAATATTAGAGGCATCCTCACAAAATATAATGTGCCCATCTTCTACATTTTTAATGACAAGGTCTTTAAAAATTTCTACTGCAGGTTCAACATTTATTTGTTCATCAGGTTCAACATCTTTCCTTGTACTTTTGTTCACCACACTAGCTATCATAGAATGTTCCTTTACCTTAGAAGGGAAAGGTATTTTATCAATATAAGATTCATGCAAAATATGATCAACGGTATAAACTTCAATATTTCTAGCAGGAACATGATTAACAATATCTTTATAAGGTGCATGATACTTGTGCCACTCCTTTTTAGGAATTTCAATATAAGAGGCAAAGGCCTTAAAACAATTTTCAAGAACTTGAGAATCAAGACCATACTTAGTACTAATATTATGAAATTCATGAGTTCCCATAAAATATTTAATGCATTCATAATCATAATTTATACCTGACTTTATTCCTTTGTCATTCTCCCAAGCTTCAGTATTTTCTTGAATACGGTCTAGAAGATCCCATTTAGCTTTTTCTTTCATACGTGTAAATGATCCAACACAAGAAGCATCCAATAAATCCTTATCATGAAGAGAAAGCCTTGCATAAAAGTTATTAATAATAATTTTATTAGGGAGATCATGAATATGACATTTGAGCATTAGTAACTTCAATCTCCTCCAAGCTTGGGCCGTACTCTCTCCATCACGAGGCCAAAAGCTATATATTTGATTCCAGTCTTTATGAATCTCACTAGGAGGATAGAATTAAGAATAAAAGAGATGTACGATATCCTCTCATTCCATAGATTGTCCATTCTGCAGCGGCTTATACCATTCTTCAGCTCTACCTTTTAATGATATAGAGAGTAACTTTTTCTTAACTTGTTCCGTTGTGATACCTACACACTTGAACTACCCGCATAATTCGTGTGTAAAAGCAAATGATCATCAGGATGGACAGTTCCATCTCCAAAATAATAGTTATCCATAGCACGATCAACAATTTTTGTAGGTTTTTAAAAGGATCTATCTCAGCATGTGGTGGTTCATCTACTACCTCAGTAGTGGTAGTAGCTTTCCCAAATAGGAAACTAAGTGAGTTATCCATATTGGAAACAAAGTAGCAAACATAAATAAAAACAATACTCAAAGTAGAAATTTCCTTTACCAGTTCCACTCTTCAATAGCGCTTCACTCCTCGGCAACGGTGCCAGAAAATAGTCTTGATGACCCACAAGTATAGGGGGTGTATCGTAGTACTTCCTATAAATAAGAGTGTCGAACCCAACGAGGAGCAGAAGGTGTTGACAAGTGATTTGGATCAGGAATTCACTTTAATACTGGAAAACGAATTTTTAGGGATTTTTTATAATGCTGATAAATAAAGTGCGAGTAAATAAAAGACAATAATAATAATTGCAGCAAGTGTCCCAATCCTTTCTTCAGCAAAGTACAAGTCGGTTGTATTACTTATGAGGACCAAACATTCTCGAGGACACATGGGAATACTGTCAAGTGCTTTCGCTTCATATAGTTGATTAATCTTCTTTGGTTGGACAAGTGTTGTGTGGGTGAATCTATGCTAATGTACCGACCTTACTTGGACTAATACATACTTGTGATTATACTCCTTGCAAGAATCCGCAACTACAATAAAGTAATTAAGATAAAAACCTAACAACAACATTAAACTCTGATATCATACACTCCCTTGTGCAAAGGTTTCCTAACGAGGGTTCAAGTCTCTGTAACTCCGCCAACCCCACAATTAGTAGCCAAATACACAATGCATTACCCTAGGCCCATAAATGGTGAAGTATCATGTATTTAACATTCACATGACACCACTAGAAGAATAACACCACAACTTAAATATTAAACTATCAAATATTTCTCAACACAAATCCACTACTAACAACATGACTTCTCCCATGTCCTCAAGAACTAAACGAACTACTCACAAGACATCATATGGATCAAGATCAGAGATGAAATAATGATAAGTAATAATCTAAACATAAAAAAAATCCAATGGTTCCATTCAATAGCATCAACTACAATAAGTAATCAACACCGGGAAAGTTTCCCCTAAGAACTATGCAAGATTCAACCAAATTGTTATAGCGGCATGGAGTGGTGGTGATGGTGCTGGTGGAGATGATGTTGAAGATGATGACGATGATCCCGATGAATTCTAGCTTGATGATGGTGTTGATGGCGACGATCTCCCCTCTCTGAGGAGGAATTTCTCCGGCAGAATTCTGCCTGCCGGAGAGCTCTTTATCTCTCTATAGTTTCCGCCCCGCAGAGGCAGCGGAATCTTTCTGTGGTCGCTCCCCGAGTCTTAGGGTTTCGGGGGGATGATATAGGCGAAAGGGAGATGCTAGAGGTGGGCTAGGGTGGCCACACCACCTGGTGGCGCGGTACACGGGGGCACGCCAGGGGGTGGTATGGGCCCCGTGTGGCCCATCACCACTTCCCCTTCTGGATTCCTTCATCTTCTAGAAAAATAGGAATTTCCATATATATTATGGAATTTTCTGATCTTCACGAATATTACATCTGGACACAGCTTTTTCCATCAGAATCCTGACTCCGGCAGTTCATCCTCCAAAAATCATCCAACATGCAAAATAGATAAAATAACATAAGTATCACCTATTAATATGAAATATATCAATGAATAACAGTAAATTATGATATAAAATGGTGATGCAAAATAGATGTATCATGGCCATCACCGCCTCCAAGGCCGTCGGCAAGGAGGCTCATGTCCCCTTACAGGGCCCCATCGAGGCATCGAAGGCAGTCGCCATCCTCGTCCAGGCCCCCGTCCCCGTACAGGCCCCCACCGGTCTCGGGCAGATCCCGCTCGGCTAGGACCCCTACGAGGACAAGGAGGAGTACATCAGGCCAAAGAATCCCTACGACACCAGCATCGTCGACCCATGGTCGGAGGTAACTAGGTTTTTCTCCCCTTTGGATGCTAGATCTTTTGTTATTAGGGTTCAGATGTTCGTATTTTCAATCATTGGATGCTAGGTCTTTTTGCAGAAGCTAATCCTCTTGTGTTAGATCTCGTATTTTGATGAATTCCCCTGTTCATATTTCATTCCTATTTTATTTGTGATCCGATTTGTAGTTAAGTGATTCCCGAGTTAGTACTAGCGTCGATCTATGGTTGGGATCAGTATTTGATTTTGTTTGAGATTTGGGGATTGCGGTATTTAACCCACTCGGTTAATTAATTTATGCAAATAATTAGAGGATCTCGATCGGTTAATTTATGCAAGTAATCAATCCCGATAATCAAGGTATATCAATCATGTCCTTATTGCACACTATTGTTTTTTCCAACAGGTGGATAGCGGCGAGGTCTGCAGTGATGACGAGTCCAAGGATACCAAGACTCGTCAGGTGCTGAGGATGTTGAAGTTCGTCCAGTACGACAACTACTTCGTCGGTGACGTCTATAGGTGCCCCTTATGCACCAGGAGGCTCCTTGCCATCGACCTCAACTCCCTCATGAAGCATGCCGATGACGTGACCACCTACAGACAAACCATGAACGTCAATGCCTTCAGATCCAAGCACACGATGCTCGGTTTTCACCTCTACAACCTCCAGAAGGTGGCCATCCAAGAGGTTCGCATGCCCTCGATAAAGCCCAAGGAGCCCAAGGTCAAGGGATAGGACATCAAGAAGTGGAGGAAGCGCTAGAGGGAGGAGGCGGAGGCCATGAGGGTCCACTGATCTTGTGTCGCTGCTACTGTAAAGAAGTTTCTTTTGTATTGTTGTGTTAAACCTGTCCGCTATTGCTGCTGAGCAGCCTAATTGTTGAACCTCGTTAAATACCGTACCATATCTATATTACCTACTTTATCTACATCTGCCTTGTTTACTGAATGTATTTATGGTGCTGGTTAGATTTACTGCTCTAGATTTGCTACCAGATTGGGAAAAAAACGAGGGCCAAAAGGAACAATGAATGAAGAGAGAAGCTGCTCTAGATTCGCTATATTTTTGGGCAAAAAACACAACTGTTAGCAAGAGAGAGGAGGGAAAGCGCCCTTAAAAAGGAAAATCATAAAAATAATAATAAAACCTCCAATTTATGCAGGCGCACATAATTACCAAACGTGCCCCACATGGTCCCACACTATGTCCCCCATAACACGGTCCCAACCAACCGTCCCCATGCGGTCCCTCATGGCACGGCCCCACACGCCAGCATAACTCGTTTCCAACTAACCGACCCCATGTGGTCCCACACCACGCGGGCCCACACCTCAGCCAACGGTCAACTTGATGGTATCTGCCGTTCGAGCTCTTTGATGTGTTTTGACAAAAGAGATGGGCAAAAGTGAGGAAAAGTTAAGTGGATAAAAAAAAGTGAGTACTACTAACGAACTAGGGGCATGAAAATAGAAATCCCTTTAAGTTACCCCAAGAATTAATGCCACCGGTTGGTAGAGAAAGTAACCAATATGTAGCTCTACCTTTTTAATAAGAAAATGAATAACTTAAGCTTAACCATATCATTTTAAACATTCTGATTTTTTTTGCATATCACATATTTCACAAAAATCATGCAAATGTATAGTGCATCTTCACTAGGAGTTCCTCCAAATTGTTCTTTTGCAATCAATTTCAGTAGCCTAGGACTAACTTAAGATGAGTCAACCTTTTATTTCAGGAGATGTAGTACGTCTAGCAATTAATTTATCATTAGGAAAATTTGTGTAGTCACACAACTTAATAGTTACTAGTATGGATCCGGTCCCAGGAGAGCAGGGGCAACGCCCCTTATTGTGGTTGCCGCCTTGCCTGTGATTGGAGGCGGCGGGGTCTGATAAGGAGAGAGGGGAGGAGGAGAGAGAGCGTGGAATGGGGAGAGCATGAAGATAGAGACGGAGATCCAGGAAGGAGAGGACGGTGTGCGCACAGGTCTGCATGGACAGAGAGAAGGGGAGGCGTGCGTCGTTCAGCAGCTGGACACAAGGGCCCACGTGACAGACACAGAACGACAGATGGTCTCAAATGGCCTGCATGTGACCAGACTTAAGTCTATAGTAGATTTATACCATACTTGCAAACAAAATTATACACTACACTAATAATTTTTTGATATCAGAGTCAATGATAAAGCATGAAAGTTTCAGCTAAATCTGCTATCCACGTCTCCCCGATTTTTTCTGTTCGTGGGATGGATGATGATGAGACACGTGGTGACATTGTCACAGAGTCCGAATCTCTTGGGGAGTTAGGCCCCGCAGCCCAGGATTCCCTCGCACAAGCGTGTCGTGCACCATTTCCTGCCTCGTGTCGCTGGATGATGGGACACACTGCAACTCATGGTCCATGCGTAAGTGGATGTGGGTGACAACGCCCTTGGTGATAGGCGGTTGGAATGATATAGGTGCTCTGCACCCCCTGGGACGTCGAGACCAGACATAGCTGACGTGGCAGCGAAAACCCTTGTCGTTCGTGGGTTCTCGCGAGCGAGAGTTGAGCTGGCAGCGGAAACCCTCACAGCCAGCGGTTAGTCGTGGTGGCTGCGGGTTCTCGTGGTAAGATCATGTGGCGGTTCTCGTTCGTGCAGGAGAAAAACTCTCACATATGATGGACGTATGCTAGGATCCGGCGAACCGCCATGCTGCCTACTGTCGTCATCTAACATCCGAGATTAAGGAGACGCGTCGCTCTTTCTGGGTTTTAGTGCCCAACCTTTGGATATAAAATACGTGTTCTATCCCCTTATCTCCTCAATGAGTTAGCTATCATCTCTCCTCATTCCACCTCCTTTGTGTTTCCTCTCACTTGCATGGTCGGTCGCATGCGCCCATCCGGTGAACACACCCGGAGCTAGCGTTACCACTGCCCACAAGCGTGGGCGGAAACAATAGCATGGCCTGGTCATCCTCGCGCTATCAAGCACGGGTTTACCAACGTCGAGAGTGCGTATGAGGTTCATCCATTACATCGAAGGCTTTTCTTCTATGACAACCATGACGTCGGATGGCTTGCCTTCTTTTATTCACAAGGTTCTCTACTTCTATGCGCTTCGACGGATTGGTTCTCTACTTCAGGTATAGCCTTCTTATAATTAGTTCTAGCATATTCAAGTTAGATTTATAATATGGTTTTAGGCTCCATATTCATCTTGCATTTTTCTCATCTTTTGTAATTTTCACATGCAACATCTCATCTTTTTACAACCAAGAAAGTCGGATATAACATGATTGTCCAACATGGTTGGAAACATGTATTATTACAACATCTTAGTTGTTTTCGGCTATTAAACATGAATACAATGTGATTGGCAGAATTATTTTCGACTAAAACATGTAAACATGTATGCTTTCTTTCTATTTGTGTCTACGCTTTCTCTTTTCTATGTGTCTGCTTTATTTATGTTGTTATGTGCGATTTCTTTTGTGTCTACGTGTCTGCTTTATTATGCCTGGGCATTTTTTGTCAGCCTTCTTCGTCGATGTATATCTTTGCTTCTTTACCGATAAAACATGGTCTTTTGAGTATCTCATATTATATTTTTTTTGACATGTGAAACGGAGCGTTTACATGTGATGTCAACAACTCTGTGTATACCAACTCGTTAGGACTCAAAGTGCAGAGTGTTGTAGTTGGCGTCTTTTCCCCACAAGGGTGACTCAAGGGTCTATATCTAACTCTTGAGGAATTGGCTTAGATACTTCTTTTGTTTCCTTCTTCAAGCAACCTACAAAAGAAATTAGTTACCTTGTGTCCCCAACTCTACCGTGTGGTTGTCAAGCACAAGATTTTGTGTTAGTAAAACTAAAACAAACTTACAAATAACTAAAAGTAAAAGCAATCTGTAACTAGACAAGAAGGTAAAAAATAAGGTAAAAGTCATTTTGGATTTTGTTTGTGTTTTGTTAATAGTAAAAGTGATTTTTTTGTTTTGGTATTTAATTGGTGTAGCAAGTATAAAATCAATAAAAGTAATAAAGGTTGTGTTTGTTATAATAAAAGATGGACCAGGTTTCATGGGTTCACTTGTCTATTCTCTCATAAAGTGTAATGGCATAGACCAATAAATGAACAATGCTATATTGATAATAAACTTTATTATGTATATGATAAGAATTCATATGGACATCATGTCATATCATAAATATGATGCAACACATCTCACTTATACTCCTCTAGAAATGGATACTTCAAGCAATCTAGAAATAAGAAAAACAGAGTATAGCCTTAGGTACTTTGACATGGTGTTTGAATGACAAATATGTTACCTTGAACAAACATGATTATCTGATATGTCACTAGATGATAATAACACATGCATACACTTTACCCCTAGTGACGTAACAAAAGAAAGGTAAAAATTATAGTAGATTTTGAATTTGTTGTTATTGTACAATCACTACCACCATGTTACTTCATCCAACACACATGTTTCCCCACACATTTCCTCTCATACAAGGAGGATCAAAATAAGTAATAAAGAACGGGGTACACAATATGCATCTATCAATACATTTCACACCTAATATAGATCAGATCTCAAATATCAGCTCATAGAATAAAGATCCACCACATACGAATTACATAGATGACCATAATCATGTTTGACAGCTCATATGGTATTAGAGCAATTATAGATCAAGCTACTGCCACAAAACCATAATTCAGAGGTGGGCTACTCCCTTTTTCATCATGGTGATGAAGCCTTAGATGTTGGATAAGGTAGATATCCCACCGGAGGCGGTTCCGGCGGCGTTTCCCCCTCCAATCTTTGCTGGTTCTATCTTTGTTTTGGTGTTTGTGTTTCTAAGCCACCTCCTTCGAGATCATCTCGGGGAGTCTTTCTACAGGCGTTTTTAGGTCAGAACTTCCAGCTAGGGCTCAAGATGGAAGACTATGGAGGCTCGAGGAGGGAATAGAGGGTAGTGACATGGCTAGCAAGGTGGGTCGTGCCATTGGTCTTTTTCCTCTCATGTTTCTTGTGCTCAAGCTGCTTCTCCTCATGAAAAAATACTTCTCGAAAAATCTCAGGTCCATTTGACTTTGTTTATGTCCCTAAAACTTAAAAATACATAAAACAGGATTTTCATGTCTTACAAAGTTATAAACCAAATAAAGTGGATCATTGGTAAATCCCCATAAATTAATGTAAAACATGAATATAACATCATATAAGTTGTAAATATGTAGGAATAGGTGTCAATAAACTACAAAGTTCATGTATACATTTTACATGCATCAACATGTTCTTCTTATTTTTTTACTTCGTGTCGGCGTATTCAGAGTTGGGGTCGACCGAAACACGTTTGTGCGCAATGAAGTCATTCTTGATATGCATGTACATTGACGTGTGAGCATATTCCGCGTGTGTTTCCAACTCCTTAGAGAACATGTGGATTGTGTCATCGCTTGCAGCCATACGAGTCATTGAATGATTTGGTATTCAGACGATTCCAATTAATGTTAAACATTTTGCCTACTAACCGCGCTGGGGGGGGCAAAGAGAAGTATAGTAAGTAAAGTAAAGACAAATAAAAAACTCAAAGTAAATATGCAAAACTAAAAAATGTATAGAAACAAAGATAAAAACTAGACAAATAAAAATGCTTTGCAAATCTAAAGGAAAATAAAATCTCATAGTGGTGCACCTCCCCGAGCTTTGGTACATGCACAATATGAGAAGTTCTTCTATCTCCCCGGCAACGGCGACAGAAAATACTCTTGATATCACTAGATTCGCATGGATCCCAATTCGCTGAGACTTCAAAGTACAAAGTGATATAGCAAGAGAGTTTTTCCCACAAGGATAACTCGGGGTTTAATATCGAACAATTGGGAAATATGAATAACAACTTCCCTCTCCTCTTCTAGCAACCTGCAGAACAAGATGATTTGACTTCTGTACCTAGCTCCACTATTTAGTTGTCAAGTGTGAGATCATGGAACATGGCTTAATATGATTGATAGGATACCCATAAATGCAGCTTCTTTTCTGGAAGTTCATCCCAAAGGAATCTAGGTTAAATGTGTTTGGCCTGAAGCAATATGAGAATGGGTGACCGACCGAGAAGTTGTTCCCGGGTGCGCACGAGTGAGGAAAAAGTATGTAGAAAATAGAAGTGTTGGTCTATGGGGCAAGTTTAGATATCCTAGTAAACTACCAGGGTGACAGCCTTCGTTCTAGAGATGTTGGGTGTTACAAATGGTATCAGAGCTGATCCTCACGGTTACATGGGCATGTGTGGGTCAGTAGCACGGACATGTGGAGCGCCAAGTTGTTTCAGGGTGCCCATGAGTGAGGAAAAAGTACGTATAAAAAACAAGTGTTGTTCTATGAGGCCAGGCTAGAGATCCTAGTAGGCTACAAGGGTAACAACCGTCGTTCCAAAGATGTCGGGGTGTTACAAGTGGTATCAGAGTCGATCCTCGCAGTTACACAAGAACGTGCGGGTTAGTAGCACGGACATGTGGAGCATGACACGTGTATCCTAGAGTGAACACGGTATGGCACATGTGCCAGCACTGGCCACACAGACGTGTGCCAAGAAGGGACATTCCTGACTTGTGATAGATGACGAGGGCGTCGATCTTCTAAAGGTGGGTGTATATGAGATCCTGATGCATGGTTTAATAGGATTGATAGAATACCCATACAATAAGTTGCAACTTCTTTTTCGGAAGCTCATCCCAAAGGAACTCTAGGTTAAGTGTGCTTGTCCTGGAGCAATTTAAGGACGATGAAGTTGTTTCTAGGTGTGCACGATTGAGGATAAAGTGCGCAGAAAAGACAAGTATTGGTCTGTGGGCCAGTTTAGATATCCTAGTATGATGCAAGAGGTGACAGCTGCCGGTCCGAAGAGGCCGAGGCATTCCAAGGTTTTCTATTAGAATTGAGAACAAATAAATATTACAAAATAAAATAAAATGATTATTCGAGCAATAAAAGTAGACTAATCTAAATGCAAAAACTAAAACTAAATGAAAAGATAAAGGTACTGTTACTTTTGTTTTTTGTAAAATAAATGCAAGAAGTAAAAGTATTTTTTGTATATTCAGATTAAATAAACATAGAAAATAAAATATCTTGTAAATGTAAGTAGAGCTGTTTCTTATGATTATAAACGGAAAGGGGTTCATGGGTTCAGTTGTCTAATCTCTCATAAACATGATGGTATTAAAACACTCTTAGAGATATCATAAATCTTGGTGGAACTTTTATGTTAGTGTTTGATTCACATTCATATGAGCATCATGTCCTATAATGAATATGATGCAATACCTCTCCCTCGTACTCCTTTATTAAGAGAAAACTCCGCAAACTAGGTATAGCCTTAACTATTTTGATATCATGTTGAATAACAAATATACTAACTTGAACAAACGGGGCAACCTTTTATGTCACTAAATGATAATAGCATAAGTATTCCATTCTCTCTAGTGAGGCAACAAAGCAAAGGTAAAAACCATAGTAAATCTCAAATTTTCTATCACTATCTAGTTACTACTACTCGTTGCTCAATCTAATGCACACTTCCCCCACACATGTCTAGCATACTAGTTTGATCAAATCATGTATACAAGACGGGGTAATCATATGCATCTATCAATACACCAAACCCATACTAAACATTTGTAACCTCATATAATCATCTCATGAAACAAAGATCCACCACAAAGGAATTGCATATATGTGACCATAATCATGTTAAGCAACTCACATGGTTCTAAAACAATCATAGCACAAGAGATCGAGATAAATCAAGTTACTTCCACAAACTCATAGTACGGGGCTAGACTACACCTCTTCATCATGAAGATGACGATGGTGATGTTGGAGAGGTTGGTGATGCAACCAGGGATGACTATGATAGTGTTTTCCCCTCCAATATTCGAGGCTCCTGCCTCTATATCTGGTTCAGTATGTCTTCGTCTCCTTGCTCCGCCTCCTTTGGAGATCGCAAAGGGGTCCATATATATAGTTGTTTTTAGGTCAAACCGAAGAGAACCACACGAAGATGAATGATATTGGATCCTCGAGGCACCAGGTGGGCCCTATGGTGCAACTAGCCTTCTTGTACATGCCATGGGCCCCATCTTAGATCTCCTGCTGCTACTCATCGGGTCCAAGCGCTCCAAGTCTTCGTTTCGATGAAAAACTTCAGTAAAAAAAATTTAGGTCATTTTAAGTTCGCGAAGATTTCTGGAAGTCAAAAATACAAAAACAGAGTTTTCCTATCCTATAGAGTTATATAACCCAAATAAAGGGGATCTTTTGAAAAATCCCCAAAATAAATGTAAAACATGGATATAGCAGTAGATATGGCGCAAATATGTTAAAATATATCACAATAAACTAAAATAATTATGTATGCATCTTACTCGTGAGCAACAAGGTCGTGGTCGCGTCCAGGCAGACGGGGCGCGAGCTCTAGCAAAAGTGGACAAATCCCGACCACAGTCACACACACAAGATGTCCAACGACGACGGTGTGGGATGAATCATGGTGGTGAGCTGGACAAGCTTCGTGACCTTCCTCCTATGACACTGGCGTTGGGACTATGTGCCAGACCAACTCTACCGTGCAAACAACGACATTAGGACGATCAAATACATGCGGATATACGGGACGGAAGCAAGTGGCTAAAAAGGGCCAAACGATGCAGGTGGCGGTCGTCGGCGGCGCGTGAAGAGGTGGGACCCAGGGTTGGGAGGGTAATGGTGGGTCCCATTGACGGAAGGGCCCGTGTTGAACACGAGAAGGACACGGGCAAAGCTAGACACCTCGCTTGCGTTGGTCTTAGGGAGGGATAGATTTGTTTGGCTCGCTTTCTTGAGTGCTGCTTTTTGTCCGGTTGTCGACATGCAATAGCCTAAACGGATAGCAATTATCCATTTGCGCCGCCTGTTGGAGATGGCCTAAGCCGTTAACCCACTGAGCCGTCATACCTTAGATTATGAATTTTCTCGGAGTAGGGCTTGCATTGCAGGCTACAACCAAGACCCGATTTAACTAACTACCCACGAATTGAACCTGGGAGCGGCCAATGGCCGGTAAGGATAAAAAACACATGTCAGGACGTTCCACGACCCCCTGCCTGCAGCCTGGCGGCAATCCGCCAAATTAAAGCCTAGGCCGCGTGCACCTGCAGTGCCCCAGCTGACACCGTCCGTCCTCGCCTCCTGGGTCCCAGTTGCCAAGTGAGTGAGTGTTGGGGTGTTTGTTTATTTGGGTTATTACCCTACACTACACTACAAAAAACAAATAGTGGGGGCGCCATGTGGTTGCCAACAGCGGTCATGCCTGCAAGTGGGTCTGTCGCCTCGCCTTCGTTTGGCTCCAAACAAAATTATTCGTGAGATGAGAGTAAGCTGGAAAATTATTATTGCGAGGGTAGGTAGAAAATGTGAGAAATATTGGTATGTATGGATGAAAGATGAGGCAAGCACCCCTAAAGAAACTCATCACAACACGCACATCTACTAAAAAGTACTCCATATGAAATGATACCCTCTATGTTACTACCTTCATAGTGCCTATTATTGTAACAGTAGTAACTTAAAATGCCTCATTTATTAATTTGTAGACTTACTCATTTCATTTTGAAGAAAAAAAAAGGTATTATGGTAACATGGTAGTATAATATGTACCCACATGACTCTCTCTTTTCATTAATGGCATTCATATCATTAAAGTGTATAATGTATTGCATGTTGTTGTATGTTGCACTGAGTTACCCCGAATTATGAGTGGTTTCAGGATGATCAATGGCGATGTTGGCAGAATGGGGTACTCACTGGTTCGTTTATGTCGTCTGATGCCTCCTTCAATCAGGAAGGGAGAGGTGCACCAATGGATGCCAAGTTTGCTCTGGCCCTAATTCAAAAATCTGCAGGTGGGCCGAACTGGAGGCCCAAATGAGGATAAATGGTGGAGCATGGCCTCAGTCCTCACACAGCTAGATCGATTTTAATTCCTTCTTCAAGTTTTTTCATAGACATCAGAGTTCATCTTTTTGTTTTTTATAAATGACCTCATATCATTATAATTTAGACCACCTAAAAATGGCAGCCCATGATTTTTTGGTGCTTTGATGGCTGTTTGCCAAAATTTTGGCTGTCTATGGTCTATGGAATCTTGCTAATTCTTCTCACGTTCATTCACAAATCATGCCAACTTTTTAGCCAACATGGGGCCAAAAAATCTCTAATTATATATGACTAGCCAGCGGTTGCCAAAATTTTGGTAAGACATGTTGTGGCGTGAACCAAGTATACCCTAGATCTCGAGCTTGGGACGGGGGATCACATGCACGCATGAAGCATCCATTTGGGCGGCTCCTGCTTTTTCTTTTTTCTTTTGAGGGCGGCAGCTACTGCTACTAAGTGCCTAATTAATTGATTAGCTTCTGTGAGAAGGTCATCGTTAATCAACTGCTGCACGTACCATGGGAGAATCGTAGCTTCATCAGTTCTTCGGTTGACAGCCAAGCGTGCACAATATACTAACGGAGCCCCTTTATACCTTCATTCTTTTGTTCGATGCCGATTACTTAGATTTTTATCTCCTGCACTCCCAGTCCAGAATACAGCTTTGGGTTCCTAGCCGAATCGTCAAACCCCCCTGGATGAACTCGATAATATATTTATTTATGTCCCAAAATTTTAGAGGGAAACCTTAGCAACCTTTCCAAGTGACCGAAAGATTATTTCAGAGGCTTGAATGTTTTAGATCCATATTTTCCTGACAAAGTGATATCGAGAAAATAGAAATACCGTCTGGCTAGACAGAGTGTTATTTGTGATCTAAAAGACCAAGGCAGGTTAGGGTTCAGGATCTTATCAAGAACACTGCACTACGCATTAAACGGTAACTTAAACTTCTTGCTGATGATGGTGTATGGCAAGACTTTCTCCCTAATATATGTGTGGATTCTAGAGAGGTCTCATGGGTCCAGTGGAAACCTCGAGATTCTCAACTCTAGGCAGTCTTAATGAAGGTCAAGCAATCCCATTTCCATTATTAAGGATGAATCTCAGGTGGGGTTTTGGGGGACACTTGGTTGGGCAAATTGCGCCGTTAAAGGATCAATAATCGCTTGTTAGGGATAATAAATAGGTATACATACAAGCTTCACAGACATCTGGGTAAAACTGAACCACACAAACATGCATATAAGCCTCAAAATTATCATCGGCACACGCATACTCGAGATACACACAACCCTGAGAAAGTGACATCGGCCTACAGATCTACCACATGATCATCATACAAGTCCCGCACATCCAATGTTGAGTTCCTAGAGTTTGAGTTTGCTTACATCACTAGCCATCGAAGACGAGGGAGGTAACTCCATCGCTCGTGTTTCTCTCCTCGGCCACACTTCCGCCCTAGTAAGACCGACTTTCGAAAACGGCCGAATAGAACATTTTCAGTCGAGCCAAGAAATGCTTTAAGCGATATGAGGGCAGTGGCGGAGCTAGGGCCCGGCATATGCCCGGGCAGCTGCCCGGGCTCCCTCCATAATTTTCCATTGAAATTAGTGATGAACTAATCAAGATTTCTTTTGGAAAATGGCCGCCCGGCTGGAGAGCTTAGTGCTTTGCCCCGGATCTCTATCTCAGCTGGCTCCGCCACTGCATGAGGGTCTGATTCGACCCCTTTGTAGAGACAACTTCAACACTAGAGGGATGCATCTTTTTTTTAGCACAACTAGAGGGATGCATCTGGCAGGACTGGTTGGCCTTAACGAAACGCGCGCTATAAACAGGCCTGTAAGAATCCCTCCTTTTCGTACCGTTTGACCACGCACGAGCCAAGGAAAACGCTCGATCCTGGCCCGGTGATTCGGTGAAACCTACGGCGGGGAAAGGGCACATACATATGCATGGTGCGATGTAGTGCGCCCGCCAGGTCGCTGTCAAATGGTACGTATGGACTATGGAATCTTCCTTGTATTTGCCTGGGTAATTTTATTTTACTAGTACAACGCACTGCTTACCGGTAGATTTCCCAAGTTGGGAGGATCTCGTCCCACGGGATGCAGTATCTTTTTGGCGGCTACTAGTGCCCTCAGATTCCTTGCCTCGGTTTACTACTGTACGGATCTTGATGTAGATTCCTTGGAGTTTAATTCAATTTTCTTGTTTTTTTTTTTCATTTTTGTGCTAAGTATTTTCTCGGGGTGCAACGTTTTGGCTCTTGACAAAACTTATTATTTGAAAATTTTAAAAAGCTATTCAAATATTTCTAAACAATCCAAAAACAATGGATACAGACAGATGATTTACTCATTTCACAAAAGGTAAAACATCTTATATTTTAAAACGAAGGGAGTACTAGACATGTATGTGTACTTGTATAGTATTTTCAAAACTTTTTAATTTCCAAATGGAACTTCTGATCTGCTTTATAAAAACTGAGCTCCCGTGAGCTCGGCACCCAAAACGAGTATTCACTGTTTTCACCCCATATATTGATATATGGAAACATGAAGGTGCATCACTCGTTTCTTTGCCGTCCCCAGAATCCTAGATGAATTCGTATATGGCATGTATCTTGCTGAGACACTCGATCATACTCATGTTAAAACAAAGAAGAGAAGGCAATGCACAGACTTTATTCCGATGAACAGGAAATACACATCACACTTTTTTTGTCTTCTTTCTACAACCCCTATACATCTGCATCCACAACGAGCCGAGGAGTACAAATCAAGAGAACAAACACTTCATATAAACAGGCGACGAAGAGCTCTGCACCCATCCAGCATTTCGCAGTTAACTACAGGTTCGCACTCAACGACGGTCGTTCCCTGCGGCGTGCAGCTTGTTGCCGATTCCGGGGCTGTGCCCAGGCGCCGTGGAGCGACCGTCGGTGCTCGCCATCTTCGTCGTCGACGCTATGCTAGAGGCACCTTGCACGGCCTGGCACCCTGCTGACTCACATGCCTCCTTGGCGTTGCTCGTCGTCGTCGCCTCCATCAGCCTTCTCGCCTCGCAGGCCGGCGCCAAGTGGCTCGACACGATCATGATGATCAGAATGCAAGTACACGATGAGACCTGCTTGGAGCCTGCCATGCAGCAAGTTAAGAAGTGTGATGGTCTAAACTCTCAAGCACAAGGCTTGCGGCAGTGCACACTGGTATACTAGTACTCTTCTTGCTTGAGTTTTGAGTTTGATGTGAAGGCTGTCTCCAGCGAGAATTTATAGGTCGAGAAAGTGCTTTAGCATGCAATATTATTATAAGTGTCAAATGGGAGCTATAATATAGATCGAGAAGTATATAAACTAGAAAGGGAGCTCGGTGCAACTTAAAAGTGCATCAGAAGGGTGACATGAAGAAACACCCGCCATGCACGTCATTTTCGCAAAAGTCTAATTTTTTCACATGTCAGTGCCACAGTCAAAACCTCGTGTCAACATACACGGGTGTAATTACATTTGTAAACGTGCAGATTTGACAATGTGAAATGTGTATTTTTATGAAAAAGAAGAAGAGCAAATACATGGACAGATACAGGGCATGCAGCCTGTTAAACATTTCTTCCAAAGATTTCAGAAAAAGGGTGGAAGAATCGGGGAATCTGCCTTACTTGGACTGGCATAGGAGGCCCTCATTGCGTTGGTGTTTCACTTGCATTCTGCTCCGTCGATCAAGCAGCCAGCTTTTGACCGGCCAAGCACATTAGTTGGCTCCCTGGACCTAGGAGATCGCCTTTTGAAATCATTAAGTTCATAGCCTATGACTTGAGGAGAAATATATTTCATCTAAGGGCGACGGCTGGCTTAGGGCCAACGGCTTGGAGCACTCAGCCGGTGCAGGCCACTAACATGAGCAAAAAGTCCAAGGTTTAGTATTACCATATTTGAAGAAATACCTGTCAGGTTTTGCCTTTTTTTTCTTTCAAAAACCTATGGTCCATCAAGCGTACCATTGTGGCACTATCAGTGTGAACCCTGAACCCACATGAGTGGCTGGCAGAAGGTCTAAGATTTGTACTTAATTGCAACATATTTTCCGGCCATCCAGAAAAAGAAGCACTTGGATTCCAAAATCCCAGTTGTCCCAGCTTTAAACTAGATATATTAATGTGTTGATGATGGACAATTTTTGTTTCTTAAAGTTGGCAGACATACCTACTTCACCGGGCATGGTTGATCTTTCATTGGATCTTTTGGTGCTCTAAATTTGATTGGTGATGGTAACAAGATGGCCTTTCCTTGCAGGGGCGGAGTGTTCTGGAGAGCACATGGTTAGACTCATGCTGAAAGGCTAAGCACCCCTAGTATCCATATCAAAATATTCAGTTCCAGTCATTCTGCAGCCTATGCTCTGCTCCTTGGTTACTGCAATGTTAAAACAAATCCAACTTGGCAGAGTAAATACGAGGATCAAAGAATAGGGCCACTTCAGTGTGCACAAAAAAAAATGCATATTGCAAGAAAGTAATGAGTTGGAACTTAGCAAGCTAAAAGGTACTCACAGATGAAGGCTCTTGCCCTGGAAAGTTTATCATTAAAAATGAACCGCTTTGAGTTAGTGAAGCACCTTGCATACATTTGTCTAGTCTGTCCACGCTCCAAACCCAGTAGGAATTGGATGTCTCTCTGACCATCCTCAACAGCAGAATCTTACTGAAGTACCAAAGGGCAAAGCAATCTTCCTGAAAAGCCATCTCATCTTGCTTGATACTCAAAGCAGAGATAGGTTTAACTATTTCTACGTACAAAGCGAAGCGAAATCGTACCAGGTACTTGTTCCATGCAGTAGCAGCCGCTGTCTCTTTATTCGATGTCTCGCTGCATGGACAACCTGGAATCCTTCAGAACTGGTCGGCTGAACTAAAATGAGTGCAACCGACAACACACAGAACAATAAAAATGTTCAATTTATTTAAAAAATTTATTTGTAATTACACATCAATAAAGCCATCATCGCTCAACAGTATCAAGCCAGTATGCCACACTACACACTATGTTACAATGAAACTTATCAAGCCATAGCAGTCACTGTGCCACACTACACATTTTATTTAATTATATGTTACAGACATATCAACTATGTTGTAGCTAGTGTATGCCATGCAGAGAAAATTTCTCTCTGGCAGAACACTGACATGAAAAAGGCGAGACTTCACTTCGGTGATCTTGCTTGGCGAATTCGCCTTTCATCAGATAACAGCTTTGCAAATCTGCAAAGAAGGTGCTAATTAGCTCATAAGTAGATGCATAATGCGATTATAATAACCTGATAGGTGGTAGCAAGTTCACCTCTTGAGAGCTTCCTCGTTGGTCACCTCTGTGTCGCTACAAGCAGACACCATCTGACCAGTCTCTAAATTTGCCCGTGAGACAGGTTTCTTTAGCAGCATCTCTCCAACACTCACAAGTTTCTCCAAGTTATCCTTGGTGGCAACGTCAACCGTGGAGAGTGTTCCCCGTAGGGTATCATCCTATTATTAGAAATGGTAGCTTGAGAGGAAAACATGTATTTTTCCTAGTTACATAGTAAAAAATTAACTGGTGCATTTTAATTACCTGAATCCTCAGATAGTTTTGCTCAGAACGTAAAGCTTTGAAAACAGAAGCAATGTGAATATCAACCATATCTGCACTTGCCCGTGTGAAAATATCTACCAACGGTGTGGATCCACTGCTAAGTAACCAACCCAACACTCCCCATGATTTAGCCTTTTGTGCATTGTACTTTTCTTCAAACTTTGATGAGCCTGTGCCAAGTGAAATGACCAAAAACCGGCCATAGTCCAAAGGTTTTATTGGGAAGAAATCTGGATTTTCCTTGTAAATCTGCTTGGTTACTTCTCCAATGGCAACTAAAGCCTAAACACGACAGAGACGGATATTAGGTCTCTTTTTAAAAATCTGGACTTACCGTCAATTTCTTAATCAAGTAAAAATTTGTCAAGACATTGTGGAGGTGTATTGTGCTGCATATATGAGAAGTAAATTAACTAAACTTATAAACCATATACAAAGATTGAAGTGAAGATTCCATTAATATGTTAATGTTATGCATAACTAGTTAACTGCGGTACCGGATTATTGGCAGCTACTCCCCCGTCAATAAGATTAAACTCCTTGATGTTTCCATGATAGTCTTCGGTCTGGAAGTAATGTGCAGGTAGATAGGTTGGAGCAGCAGATGTGCTGATACAAATATCTGATAGCAAAGCATCCATTGTGTTCTTCTTCTTAACCTGTCAAGTGATAATAGAATGTTCAATTGTGTGCAAAGTATCCATTACGGCGGATTGATGGTGTTAGCAACTTTTAATTAGTCATTATAGATTCCTGCATCTTCTCCCTTTGAATTGATTTTACATGGAAATTAGGAAATACATGTTTCAGTAGCAAGTGTTTCCTGTGCATCAAAATTAATTTGTTCTGACTTACTATAACTGGTATAGAAAACATAGCGTGTGCCCAAATTTGAACTCCCGAAAGATGAGAGGGTAACCTCATAGGATGAAAAAATGGTTGGCTGTAGCCGCTTGATGTCGAAAGTTGGTATTACCACATTTGTTAAAGTCTGATGCAGCCTGGTGTTTCCTAACTTCTTCCTCAAAACTTCATGAAGGTACTTGCCATCATAGCAAGGTCCTGACAATAACCGAAGTGTCCTTATTATCCGACCAAATGCACCCCTATAGAAACAAAGAAAATGTTTACCAACAAGTTCCCAAACCAATCAACAAAAACCATAATACATGTGTTCACCTGAGCTGTGGAAATATTTTTGGAGAATTGTCCATATAAAATGCTTGAATATCCTTGGCAGCAAAAAGTGGTCTTTTCTTCTTGTTTGGTGCAGTGAGCATCGCAGTCACAAGTCCCCCTGTGCTAGTCCCAGCAATGACATCAAAGTAGTCTGCTAATCGGGCTTCCTCTCCATCAAGTTTCTTCAGAAATTAAAACCACAGTTACAGTGAGATGCAGTTAAGAGCATCAATTGAATTATTGTGTTTCTATGGAAAGGAGCATAAGCTGGTGTGGGAGGGGAAAAAGTCAGTGATACATGGCATGTATATTCAGCTCACCATTCCTATGGAGATAAAAAAAGAAACAGATTTCGAAACTAGCAGACAATTTGCCAAGAATTTCAAAATTTTCTGCAGGACTGCAATGTTTTAGCATGTAAATCTGTATGAATAACATAACAGAAGAAAAGGCAAGCTGAAAAGAAAAAAACAGCAGTTAAAGTTAACAAGATATGGTGAATTGAGTTAAACGGGTTGAACTTTAAACTAGCACCAAACAGTGAAGATGGGATAATTTCATCCAACATGGCATATGGCACATGAACTTTTAATCTATCATATTTCTTACCAGGTTAGCGTTGCCATGGCAATATCACAAGATACGGAAATCACTTATGCTACATAACTACAGTTTTACCTGCAACTCAGCTTCTAGAAAGGCAAGAGCAACAGCTGGAATGATTCCTCGAATCCCTCCACCATCGATAGAGAGAACTGTGATGAGGTTGCCATAAGTTGGCGGGTGTCTACACAGGATATGTTCGCCAGTCTCCATATTGCTGCCCTCCTCAAGGGTAAGTTGCACACAATTGTATTTATCTCACGGTGGCTTTTTTGAGTGCTCAAGTTAATGTAGAGAACAAGTATTAATAGGCTTTGGATGAGAACTTTCGTGGCAATGCAAGTAGAGAAGGTCATTAGCAGTCAGGAGAAGTCATTATGCCCAACTTAAACGTGCGACAACAAGATCTTATCCAGCATTCCTTCATGAGAATATATGTAGAACTAAAGTTAAAAAGTACTACAGTCTTTATTTTCTGGAACATTGTTAATAGTGACTTGGTTAGGTGCTTTCAAGGAAACTTCTAGCCCTACAGACCTAATAATGTGTTGAAGAATGTCCTATTTTTGTTATCAAGCATAAAATAAAAGAAAGACCTTCTCAAAATGGAAAATGTGGTTATGTTTGTTGTGGTGATTGAGAGGCTTCTATCTGCTTGTGATGTTTGAGATGCAGCGTATATATCTTCTTTTAAAAGGATGAATGTCCCTTTCCCAGTTTCCCTTGAAATAAGGGCTATTCTTGTGCCCTGAAGGTGCTGTCAGAAAAAAGGAATTTTCTATGGTCCAAATGTTAGTCATGTTAGAATGTTGACTAACTCTTGCATGGAGGTAATACATCGTAGCTTTATGCTCATATATCAATATGATCCTACTTGCATAAAAGCACGCAATCTAAAGAATAGGACGAACAATTTGTAGTACTGCAAGTTGATTCACCTAAATGGGATGAGAAATTGCAAGACTTATGCATACAAAACCCTTACACCAGAGGAACCTGTGCTTCTGAAGCATTTTATTTTTAAGCAGTATTTAGCAATGGGGAGAAAACATGTTACCTGCTGCCATTCAATTTATACTAGTTTTAAATTACCATATTAACTTGATGACAGTTACCCAAATAATGACCTAGACACCTAGTTAAGAGCATCTATTATTTTCTAGATCCAACGAACCTGTGAACAAGTCATCGATTATTTTACTTTATATTTTATTTGTGCACACGTGATTGAATAGGAATGGTGTAGCATTCCAGCTTTCTCTAGGTTACATATGTAAGCAAAGGTGATCTGGCACGTCAAGTAAGGGCATGACCAATGGAGGCTATAAAAAGCGACAGCCTCATGATGTCAGTGCGGTGAGACTACAGCATGAGGTAGCCATCCTACACGGCTAGAATCTGAACGATCTGAGTTCTTTTCAGAGAAAGAAGAAGATGCAAGGCAAGCCTGAAGGCGATGTGGAGTGTTATTATTATCGTGACTCCAGAGAATGGGATTCTTGCGAAATGCAGTTATGAAATCTGCAATCTAGATGATTCTGGTTGAAGGGGACGATGCTGCCTAGCGGTTACGAACTTTTTGTTCGATTCAAAGGATTTTGCACTTGAGTAAAGCTATGGTGGGAACCAATTAGGCAGTGCGGTAAACTGAATGCAGCTGTTGAAAATTGCAACAGTTACGATGGATGGGGGGGGGGGGGGGGGGGGATTCATGAAGAGAAGCTGACAGACCCAGTAATTGATGCTTTCCAAGCTGATGAAGAACGAGGCGTAGGAATGCTATGAAAATTTCCAACCAACGGCTCCAACCGAACAGCACGTGGTGCCGCGTTTGGGGGACGGCACTACCCAGCTGCATCCCCCAAACTTAAAATTCATTCATATTACAACACAATTTGACAAACTGAACGAAATTTAACTAAATTTAAACCAAAACCCTAGATCTAAGCATCGCCGTCCTGGCCAGATGGACCGGCCTGCACCGTCCATGTGCCATTGCGATGACGGGAAGCCTCCCTACGCCGGCCAAGCACCACTGCAACGTCTCCCTCCACGCCATCATTAAGCGGCCGCAGGGAGGTTGGCGACGGTCACTAATAGCCAGGTGTGTCAATGACAGGGCTGGCCTGCCAGGCGCCACATCGTTGCAGCTTGCGTCCGGCGCGCCCGCAAGGAGACCTGTGTAGCAGGGATGGCCTCGGGCGCCGGACATGCTATTGGGCTGCGCCGGACAGAAAAGGCCCTTGGGGCACACGGCTGGACGCGGTTTTTGGTCCGGCGCATCAAATAGGCCTTTGGGGTGCCGTTTGGGGGATGCGGCTGGAGAAGCTCTTGGTCTTTTTGCTGGCCCTGCCTTTTCTCTATCTGCTCAAAGCCACCTTCTTCCTCTCTTCTCCCGTCTACTCCTTTTCTTCTCTCTCCTGCTTTTCTTGATTTCTGCAGGAGACCCTGACACTCTGCGAGGCTACCACCCTGACAATCCGAGCCTAGTTGGCCTGCGGGGCATATGGTTGGGGCTACGTGTTGGCCATGCTCTAAGAGATCATGTGCTAAGACCAAAATATTGGTTGTGGAAACATTTAACGATTCAGAACCCACTGAACAAAGAAATATGACTATTTAAGTTAAGAGCAAACTTTTTGCAATAGACAAATAATATACTCTGTGTCTTGTATGAAAACTCCAGCACTAAACTATCAACCAAATTCAAATAAACCTAACTTGCTTTGCTTTTTTATCATCAAATAACATAGTTTCTAGTCCCGCATATGTTTACTACATGGAAGATAAACATCAAAAGTTATAACAATTCATTATGGGACCTGACCCTGTTAAGGGTTGTATTTGTGCTTAAGAGCTAAGAGCTTGCAATGTCAGATAATGATGTCCCATTGCGAATGAGAATCAAACAGAGGAGAGGCATTTCCATGCTAAAAATTGGCGTGTTACCAGGCCTTGTCATTTGTGGCTGAGACCCTTTTACATATAAAGATTCAAAGCTTACGCCAGGTTGTGTTTCAAGAAAAAATGTCATGACAATATTCCATATCAGGAGAAGTCATCATCTCAGCACTAAGTAGTTAATTATGTAATAAGCCGAGTTATAGCTTCCACGTAGTCCAAATATATACTACCTCCATCCCAAAGCATAAGGCTTATATTTTTTTCCAAAAATCAATCTACGTAAAGTTTGACCAAATTTTTAGAGAAAAATATTACTCCCTCCGATCCATATTAATTGTAACTGGATTGGCTGTATCTAGCACTAAAACATGTCTAGATACATCTATTTCTGCGACAAGTAATATGGATCGAAGGGAGTAATATTTATAATACGAAAACTATACCTTTTGATACATCATGAAACATATTTTATAAATTATGACAACCATACATCTTTGCAAAATCCAAAAGTACTGGACCACATGAAAGGAATTAATGGGGCAGTTACCAGATATCGTGATGCTGCCTCTTTCAATTCTGTCTGTTCTCTGGCTGCTGGCACCACCAAAGACACCCTCTTCTCATGCAGTTCTTTACACAAAAACCTTCCTCACCTCACGAAAACATGACGTATTGGAGCCACGCCAATAAGTCTGATCCTGCAAAAAACTAGGCTGCTGGACGATTAGTCTGCAATTTCTACAAAATACTATAGTTATGCAACAGAATTTCCTGCATATTGCATATAGTTTACTCAAGCAAGTATTCCATTGCAGATGACAGAGGAAAGTGCATTTGGTTAATGATACAGCAATGAGGCAAAAGAAAGTAAAGGAATCACTGTGCAAAGCCCTGATGCCGCGGCAAACAAAAAGAAAAGGTTATCCAATACATTATTCATGCCTGGCGAAGAGACCTCTTTCATTTGGTGGGGATCTCTCTAAGGAGTACCATGGAACATGTGGGTATTTGAGAAGTGCTTCAGACCTTCAGTGTGCCATGCAGTGGCTGCTGCAGGTGACCAACACCACTGCATCAGTAACACTTTCACACTTGCTCGATTGAGTTGCACTTCAGAAAAGCCTCTTAGTCTGCCATGTCACGCAATGCAACACAAGGAATGTTCGCAATAGAAAGATGTAATGCTATGTACTATCTGTATTTCCATTCTGAGATAAATCTGATGAGGTGAGACGATGTAGGCACTAATAAGTGAGCAAGTTCCTTCTATTGAAATATAAATATAAATGAGATCTTTGTATTCATTACTTATCATTTTTAAATCCTTTCACAATACAAATTTACAATTGACAGACTAACTGGTCTTGATTTGAAATCCATATGATAGTAGCAACTAACAAGTATGGTTCTTATAGATTACACATAAAACTACTGAAGAAGTACGAACAATTTGCGCTTTTATCGGGAAAAAAAGAACAATTTATGCAGAATTCGAACTCCCTAATGTACTCTGATACACAAGTCGAGAACATTGCCTTGGCCATGTGAACGGATGGAGAACAGGAGATCTCATGGGCGACTCAGAAATTCAGCAACGACGCGGACCTGCGCTTCCGCCTCCGAGCATGTTGGTTGGACGAGGTGGAAGCCATGTCCCTGCTCATCTGCCTCCCAGACGCCCACCTCGCCCTGCCAGCCACTCGCCATCAACTTCTCAACATACAGCCTTCCCCGACCCCTCATGGGGTCTTTGCCACCAACGCATACCAGCGCGCGTCCACACCCTAGCCCTGCCAGGCTTGGCGCGCCCTCCGCCATCGGGTTGATCCACGGGTCATCGCACCCACTGGTCCCCGGGCAGACCACCGGCCAAAGCCGCACCAGCTCGCGGTGCACCGCCATGCCCATCTCGTCCGACTCGGAGCTGTCGCCCCCCAGGAAGTAGGGATGGATCAGCACGAGCGCGCTCACCTTCACGCCGTGGCCGAGCTCCTCCGCGCCAGCGCGCATTGCGGCGTGGTGCGCGATGTTGGCTCCGGCGCTCTCGCCTCCGACGTGGACGCGCCCGAAGTCCGCGTGGGCGGTCAGCCAGGGCTCGGGCCCCTGGCCGGCCGCGTGCGCGGCCACCCACTGGAGCGCCACCCAGGCGTCCCCGTAGAGCGCGGGGATCGGGAGCTCCGGCGCGAGGCGGTACTCCACCGACACGACCATCGCCCTGCCCCGCGCGGCGAGCTGGTTGGCGTGGCCGTGCACCGCGGCGTCGAACGCCGAGCCGAGGCAGAAGCCGCCGCCGTGGAAGAATACGAGGACGGGGACCTTGCCCTGTTGGCCGCCGGTGGGGGCAGACGGGAGGTAGATTCGCGCCGACAGGCCGGTTCCAGGAAGGATGGCGACGTCCTTCGAGGACACGCCGGTGGCGGCGTCGGTGCCGGGTGGGGCGAAGTCGACCCGCAGGAAGCGCTCGACGCGGCCGCTCTTGTAGACGCGAATGAAGTTGGGGGCGTCGAGGATGACCTCGTCGCCGGCGGCAACCGTGTCGGACATGGCGTGGGGGGGAGATCAGGGAGGGGAAGCAAAAGCCAATGTCAACGAATCTGTCCACAGAGTAGAGCTACCTGCTTCAGGACTTGGATCTGGGTATCTGACTATGAAAAACGTGGGGCGGTGGTCCATCGCTGCTGCGCGGCCGCGGCGGCGCCGGCGCATGAGTGAGCCCGCGAGGGATGCAAGTCATATTATACATCACTTCAGGGGTTCGAATGTAGGTACATCTCTTTTATTCGGAGGAAGAACGTATTCAGATTTGAGAACAGAGAGGAATTTCTTTTACGGGTCACTCTGACTCATATTAATTGACTTGGATTTATTAAAATTTAAATAAATCTAGATACTAAATAACGTCTAGATTCATCTAAATTTAGCAAATATGAGTCAATTAATATGGACCGAAGGGAGTAGCAAAAATCTATCTTGGCCACTATGGCCTCAACAATGGTAGTACTTTCGACTCTCGCTGATATCGATCGGGCTGTTTGGTATCTCTGCTAGAATTCTGGTGCTGCTCATGAAATTATTCACGAGGTGCATAGAAAGAAAGATAAAGGGCTGGTTACTAAAATAGACTATAAAAAGTCTTATGACATCGTGAATCTAGATTTTTTTAATGAAGTCTTAGCTTTTAAAGGTTTTTGTTCTTTCTTTATTAGATTTATTAAGAAAATCACTGCAGGTGAGTTCTTTGGGGTTAGAATCAAGGACTCTGAAAATGATTTCTTTTCTGTTGGGAAAGGGTTTAGACAGGGGATTCCATTGCTCCCCTCCTTTTAATATGACAAGTGCTAGACGTCTCTTGGACGATGGGGGAGTTTTCATCGTCCTGCTTCCCTGCGCGACACGTGTCCTTCAAAATCGCTACATATCCCTTTTTTGCTGTAAAACACCTACTTTTTGCTACAAATGTCCCTTTTTTGCTTTCGAAGCAAAAATGGTTCGTTTCAGAAAATAGAACGTCTCGTTGGAGACCATGCAACAAAAATATATGTTAATGTAGCAAAACAGACTTTGCCGGAGACATCGTCGGAAAAAACTCGCTGGTGAGTCTCGTCGGATACCTTGTAGCAAAAAATTGACACTGTTGTAGCAAAACCACACGACGGTTTTAGCAACAATGTTCTTCTAATATAGAAAAAACTGACTTCGCCGGATACATGGCTGGAGACTAGCCAGGAGACCTTGATGGAGAACTAGTAGCAAAAACTTTACGGTATTGTAGCAAAACCAAAAAAATAAAGGTAGCAAAATAAATGTAACAATGTAGCAAAATCAGATGTCGCCCTTTATAGCATCGTCCGCATTAGTTTGCAGCTCCGATGAGCACCGCCATCCTTAGTATGTAGCTCCGGCGCTACCCATTGTAGCAGGGTCGCCCACCGCTTGTAGCAGGGTCGTCGTGCCTATGTAGCAGGGACAACCACTGCATATAGCAGGGTCGCCATGGCTCTGTAGCAGGGCTACATGGTGAGGGCTCGCAGCAACGGGGCGGACCTGCGCTGGTCCAAACTAAGGAAGGAAACCACCATGCGAGTGCGGTAGGAGGAGCACGCCGGAGAAGGGCATTGCGGAGGAGGTGTAGCATCGAGAGAGGCGCGAGGCGGCGCCGACGCAGCACCTCCTTCCGGCCCGAGGACACACGGCGGAGAAGAAGACATGCTTCCCACCCGAGGACGCGCGAGGGAGAAGCACGCCGGTGCAGGACCTCCTTCCCATCCTGAGTGTTTCCCACCAGAGTAGCACCTCCTTCCCTACTGAGCGCACCATCTCCTGCCAAGGCGGAGCTCCGCGAGAGATACGGCGGCGGCGGTCCAATACTCGAGCGCGATAAGAACTGGTGGAATTTTGCGTGAGAGGATAAGACAAGGGAAGAGTCGTGGGACCAAGGAACACAAGGAAAAAGGACACGCGGTAGCGAACCTGGACGATGCATCGTTTGGGGGATTACCATCACTTTCCTTTTAATATTATGATAGATGTTTTTTTAGAATGCTTTCTAAGGGCACTGGGCATAATATCATTAGCAGATTGTGTCCTAATATTTTTCCAGGAAAGATTGTTTGTCTGCAGTATGCAGATGATACTCTTCTCTTTTTAGAAAATAATTCTAATGTTGCTATCCCTCTTAAATGAATCATCACTTGTTTTAAACAAGTGTCGGGCATGAGAGTTAATTATCATATAAGTGAATTGATCCCTGTCAACTTAGAAAATTTAGAATTTCAACTTTTTTAGATATTTTTCAATGTGTTGTTGGAGCTTTTCCAGTGAAATATATGGGGATTCCCCTACACTTTGATAAGCTGAGGAGGGAAGACCTTCAGCCTTTAATTGAGAGTATTTTAAATAGAATTACTAGGTGGATAGGCAAGTTGCTCTCTTATGCATCAAAAAAATGTTCTTATTCAAGCTTGTTTATCTAGAATTCCTATCTACTTACTCTTTCTAAATTTCCAAAATAGGATCTAATCTCTTAGATACTTATTTTGCTAACTTTTTCTGAATGATGAGGAGGGTAACCATAAGATCCAACTGGCCTTCCATCTGCATGAAGAAGGAATTTGGTGGTCTAGGTATTCCTAACCTTAGAGATTTAAATTTAGCTTTGATTGGTTCATGGGTAAGAGATATATTCAGAGAGAAGGTACTCTCTAGAAAAGAATAATAGATTCTAAATATAACACTAGGAACTCTAACATCCTTTGCTGCCAGGATGTGCACCCTTCAACCTTTTGGAAAGGTGTCATGTGGGCCACCAGTTTAGTGAAGATGGGGTACATGTGGCATGTAGGAAATGGTCGTTGCATTAAATTTTGGAAAGATATTTGGTTTGGTAACTCCCCTTTAGCCACCCAATTCTAGGATCTTTACATAGTCTGTCATCAACAAACCAAAACTATTGATGATCTATGGGATGGGTCCATTCTTAGATGTGATTTTATAAGAACTTTCACTGGACAAATGATGCTCCAGTGGCAGGAACTCCAAGGTATTCTTAGTAGCATAGTTCTTTCTAACTCTAAGGACCAACTCATTTGGCAGCACGAATCTAAGGGTGTTTATTCCTCTAGTTCCATGTACTCTGTTATCAATTTTCGTGGGATTAAACAGGTTTTTAGGCCTAAAGTTTAGAATTTAAGAATTCTCCCCAGGATTCAGACCTTTCTGTGGCTTTTTTTCTTAGAATATAATCCTTACAAGGGATGACCTGAGATCCAGGGGGATTCATAAACCTATAGAATGTTTCTTTTGTAAAGAAATGGAAACTATGAAGCATCTTTCCTTTGAGTGTGTGTGGCTAGGGTTCTGTGTGATGACTTCTATGAGTTCTCTGGTTTCCACATTGTAGATTTTGTCTCTATTGGTAGTAAATGGTTGGACAATAAGAAAATCTATAGATTAATGTTCTTACTTCGGTTGTTCTATGGAGAATTTGGAATAGACGAAATAGTTTATTTTTTAACAAATCGTCTTGGCTGTCTATCAAGCAGGTCTGGCATCTGGTGTTGATATATCTGAGGAATTAGAAGGTTCCATTCAAGGAACAGAACTGGGTGTTGATAGACCAGTTTTAGGACATGATAATTCACAAACTCAGGACCCCTATGACGATCAAGGAAAGCTGATTTGCAAAGGTTTTGAGTGGATCTCGACCTAAAAATCATCAGCTTCGCTGAACCTCCCTAGAGTACCTGAAGGAACATCTAGAGGAGGACAATGTGATCCATGTGGTGAGCTGATTAAGCTAGTCTTGAGGCTATGTGCTCCCTATCTTATGTCCTTGTTCCTGTTCCAGAAACTTGTCTTAGCTGAGAATTTCTATGATTTATTTTGTACTCTTGGATTCATCTAGGTGTAGGTCTGGTGTGTTGAACTCAGATGGTTCAGTAAAATCCCTTTTGATCTAAAAATTCTAGTGTTGCTTTTCTTACTGAGTTGGTTGATTACTTAAATGTCTGCATGCATACAACTACAGTTTTGGCACTATGGCTTAAAAACTATAGGAGGTTTGTCAAAATTTAGATAAAACTATATACTAAATAGTATTTAGTATTTAGATCCATCCAATATTTAACAATTCTATCGTGGGAATGGTCACGGCAGATGCTGCAATCGGCAGCGAGTAGTAGAACGAGGGGCAAGGGTGGCCAGCCATCTGCGGTGCGAGATGAGGGCAAAGACTGTGGTTTTACCTGTTCGGCCCCAGGGTAAAGACCTACTCCTGCTAGATTGTATTATGGAGGTGGTACAATGGGCGAGCTCGGCGGCTAGGCGGCGAGTCGCTTGGGTGTATGATGGAACGTATCTCTACTCGCCCTATAGGGAGGTTTATATAGGCTCACCTCCCCTAGGGTTTACATATCTCAACCGATTCAGTTAAAGCTTCGGTACTCGTTTAACCTAATCCGACTGGGCCTATCTACTCGCCTGGGCCTTCAGCTTCCAGTCGCTTGGTTCCTTGCTGGGCTAAAATCCAATCGCCGTCTTGCAGGCCCACTCTCCAGTTCTTGGGCCAGTCGGAAACGTCCTGCTGGGTATATACCCCGGTAGGCATATCCCCATCAAATTTCGTGACATTTATTTTGAGACGCATGGAGTATAACATTGTGTCATGGGAGAAGAAAGTGTTTGAAGGCATCGATGTTTTGTTAAATTGCTAGTTTTTTATATTTTATTTTATAATTGATGAAGACAACTCATCTATTCTTGACATGTATTATTTGGTACTATTATGGTTGTAAAAAAGAGGAATACCGGCCGTTTGATTGTCAGAGTGGGACAACCGACGAAGCATGAGATGTTTACTTTGTGCGCCATCTTAGGCCCTCGTTAAATATTAGGAAAGACAAATGCACGAATATAAAAAGACATAAATCTGCTAGATTTGCTATGGCAAAATAGAGGTTTTCAAAACATAAAAAACCGATGTAGTAGAAACGATTGTTTGGATGGAAGTATTCCCTCCATCCTAAAATAGGTGACATGGATTTGTCTAGATTTGAGTGTGTCTGGATACATTTTAATATCTAGATACATGTGAATCTATATAACTTAAGTCACTTATTTTAGGGCGGAGGGAGTGGCAAAAACACACAAAAATTTCACCATGGTTGATCCTTAAGATAGGTTCGAGTGGTGGATGTCCAAGCTCCTATGAAACCGAGGCATTGAAATAAAAAATCCATATGAATTTGGCAAAAGACGTTTGGGGTCTGATGACCCACAAGTATAGGGGATCGCAACAGTATTCGCGGGTAGTATTACCAATTTATTAATTCAACACAAGGAGAGATAAAGAATACCTGCAAGCCTTAACAACTGAGTTGTCAATTCAGCTGCACCTGGAAATAGTTCTTGCTCACAGAAGTTTATCAGTAGCAATAGTTTGTAGTAGCAACAGTAACAGCAACAGTGAAACATGAGCAATAGTAACAGTAACGGTAATAGTGGGATTCGAGTGCGATAGGCATAGAGATGGATGGACGGGCGTTGCATGGACGAGTCTAAACATGTAACTTCAAGATCGAGGGCATTGCAGATAAATAATAACAAGCATCCAAGTACTAAAAAATCCTAGGCATGTGCTCCAAATATAGTTATACATGATCGCAATGAGAACTTGCACAACATCTTCTGTCCAGCCAACCCATGGCAGCGGGGTCTCTAGGAAACTACTGGCAATTAAGGTGCTCCTTTTAATAGAGCACCCGATCAAAGCATTAACACTCCATGAACACATGTGATCCTTACACCACAATCATCCCCTCCGGTTATCCCAATTATTGTCACCTTGGGGCATTTGGATCCGGACAATGATATGTGTACACAACTTGCAGATAAGATCACAAACAATACTATCATAATGATTCAATAATAAGTTCAAATCTGAGATCATGGCACTCGGTCCCTAGTGACAAGCATTAAGCACAAAAAGTTGCAACAAAGTTAAATAGCACTAATAGAGATACTAGGCACTATGACCTAACAGATCTTATTCGACTACCTGATAGAACTCATCCAATCCCTACCATCCCCAAGCCTACAACAGGGATTACTCACTCATGGATGAGGGAAACATCGGCGGTTGATGGAGATGCGTTGGTGATGACGATGGCGATGATCCTCTCCAAATTCCCCGTCCTGGCAGGGTGCCAGAACGGAGTTTCTGGATCCGAATTTTGGTTTCTGGTGACGGCGGCGGAGCAGAACTCTTTCTGGAAAACTATCGACCCCCCCTCGGTTTTTAGGTCGAAAGGCAACTTATAAGCGCAGAGGGAGGCCTAGGGGGTGCCTGGGGTGGCTGCACCCCCTCCAGGCGCGGCCAGTGGTGGGCCCGCTCCTAGGGTGGGTGTGGGCCCCCAGGCCTCCTCTCCATCTCGTCTTCTGGCTCTGTGGATCTTCTGGTGAAATATAATTTTTGGCATATTTTCCGGGATTTTTCCTGATAGCTCATTTTCTGCACAAAAACAAGACACCAAGGTAATTCTGATGAAAACAACGTCAGTATGTGTTAGTTGTATCCAAATCACACAAGTTTTGAGGAGAAACAATAGCAAAGTGTTCGAGAAAGTAGATACGTTTTGGACGTATCAACTCCCCCTAAGCTTAGCTTATTGCTTGTCCTCAAGCAATTTAGTTGAAAACTGAGTGCGATAAAAGAACTTACACGAACACTTTGCTTCATATGATGTAAATATTCTCAGCACAGGAGTAGATGCTTACACAATTCATAATAAGGAGTATGCAACTAAGTCTACTCAATAGTCATTGCAAGCTATGAAGGGAAACCCACTCAATAATAATAAGTAGCATGAAACATAAACATAAGCAACATTGCAATGCTCATAATAAGGTATGATAGAGTGGTATCTCGCTTGCCTTTGTTTGAAGAGCACAATATAAATGCCAAGGCATCTCTAAAGTTCACATGAAGACTAGAGGTAAAGATATCAGAGATACAAGCATCAAAGTCATGACATAATTAACCAAGTTTTGGAACAAACACAAGAATGACAACTATGCTCTCAAGAAGGTTCTCATAGAATAAGTGGTGACTCAACAAAGTTGTGAAAATGGTTTTGAAAGGTTTGAAAGGCTTCCAAATGCTGAAAGGAAGGTACTCATTAGCTTTGATATCTCATTGCCCCTATCATAGGCATCTTCATGTGGTTAAGGTGAAAGTGAGGTCTACTTTGAATCATATGCTTGACAGACCATAAACTGGAAATCCCAAGTCCCTTGAGTACGAGGGCTACTCCGCATGCTACTCAACTTTGGTCACCTAAAAGTTCTTGTCATTATAAATACATGCATATCATCGAGAACCGCCAACGGGGTATCCCTTGTACATGGTACAGGAGCTTTCCCATAACCAAAATGACAAGGCAAGCAGGCAATGGGCATCTTAGCAATTTTTTTATTTACCATATGCATAGATTTTTATTGAGGATGCTTCATAGATGCTCATTATGGTGATGCTGCAAGTTTCCACCATGATTAGGCATGGCTTAGGCTAGCGGCCTAGGCGTTTCTCTAACACAATGTATAAATCCATGAACTCACAACCTCCCCTTTTATTTCACATTGTCGACAAACATAAACAAAAGAGCAAGGAATCAACTGGATGGGATATCCAACAAGTGTTGAAAGCGTTCCCCGTGATAGCACGGTTCTGCTGACTCCCAACATATAATTTGCAAGCATATAACTTTCATGGACAAGTCACAATGGTTCAGAATTATTAAGCGCAAATAATAAAGTGTGCCATCAAGTTCGTGAGAGCTTTACTAACTAACTTTCTCAAAACAGACAAACATTTTATTTTGGAAGAAAACACGACATATAAAATATGCACTGAAGTAGCAAATGATGCTAATAGGTAGGTATGGTGGACACAGTTGGCAACATTGGTTTTGGGGAGTTGGAAGCACATGTAGAGCACACACTCAGTGCAAGTGAAATCTAGCAATAGAGAGGGAGCGACAAACGAGAGAGCAATAACTGTCATAATCATGCTTGCAACAAAACAGGACTAATTATGGCATGAAAGTGATACAAGAACTTTGAGGAAAAATAAATCATCGAGACTTACTCATTGTTGATTAGTCATATGCATGTGTGAGCATGTGCCAAGTCGATTCACATGAACATTCAGAGGAGGATACCACAATGTCATACCAAAGTATGAATAAAACAATGCAAGCAAACATTCATATGACATGCTACAAACTATTAGCAAGCTGGAGCTAATCATAGACAAGAAAGAACTACTAAGCATCCATAATGACATACACCTTACACAAACAGGCTAATCATGCTCACAATGATGAGTATATGTACAAAAATAAAACAAATAGAGTTTGTTACCAGCCTCTTACCATACCTCAAGTTGTCTTAATCTTCATTATTTCCATTCACTTGTGTGACTTGAATAATTAACATGAAACCAAAATCCACTGAGGACGGCTGAATCCTGCAAAGAACTCACAAAACCAAAGAAGAAGAACAAATATTTTGGTGTTTTTGAATTTTTTAGAAGCAAGCAAACAAAGAAAAACCAAACAAAAACAAAGCAAACCAAACAAAGCAAAATCTTTTTGGATTTTTCTTTTAAGGCAAACCAAAGAAAAGAAACAAACCAAGATAAACAACGAAAATATTTTTGGTATTTTTGTGTTTTTAGAAAGAAGCAACAAAAACCAAAAAGAAAGCAAAAAAAATGGATATACAAAGAACCGACCGAACATGATATAAAGATGGGTGTGACGTCGGTATACCTCCCCCCAAGCTTAGGCTTTTGGCCTAAGTGGGGCTCAATCCCATGGTGCCCAAGTAGATGCGCCTCTATAGTATGTCGAGGAAGCTCCCTCGTCCTGGTACGAGCTTGAGGCCTCCCCTGTGTAATACGAAGATGGGTCGTATGATGGTGCTTCCTCCTGATAGTGCTCGTGGAAGTTAAGAGAGAGCAGCTTGTCATCCATCTCCGCCTTCGAGCGTGACCAAGGTCCCTGAGAAATACTGAACAAAGTGGTTTGGGGTAGAGGGATCTCTCTCTTCCCCGTCAGTAAACAACATTCTATAAACCAAGTTCTCAAGAGTAGAGCTAGTGGTGACAAAGTGGTGCGCCTTCATGGCAGCACGATCAAGCCTCTGAGGAGCCAAAACTGTATCATGTGGATCAACGACAATGTTCAAGGCAACAGCAACACAAGTAGCAATAATTCCCCCATAAATGGGTCCCTTAGTAGCTAAACGACGAGCAATGAGAGAACCAAGATTATACTTATCCTCATTGTTGAGCGCAACAGCTAAGAAGGCCAATTGATAGTTGGAAATATTACTAGTGTTCTCCCTACTGAGAACATTGGTGCCAAGATAGTAGGAAAAGTACCTGATGGCTGGAAGTTGAATATTCTTTATCATTCCTCGTTGAGCTCTGCGGTCATCATCATTGGTTATTTCTCGATAAAGATCCAACAAATCTGCGGGAAGAGCTGGAATCTTCTTTGATGACCTAGCTGTACCAAGTCCCAGGGCCTTGCAAAATTGCTTCAAAGTCATAGAATGAGCCCTGCCATAAATTTCAAAAGACACAACATGCTTGAACACACTATTAGTAATGGAGAAACTCTCCACAAATGTTTTAGTAAGTAAAGCATATTGTGCGCTCTCATCCTGCATGCAACTTGTTAGTCCAGCCCTCTGAATCAAAGTCATAAAATCGTTAAGAATCCCAGCAGCTCGCAAGAAAGTTTGGCAAGGAAAGGTGGAGGGGTGCGCATCCCCTTCATCTCCCTCATCACCAAATCACGGAGTGATGAGATCCTCATTGTATGAGAGTCTACTACTGGTAGATGACCTTGGAAGAATTGCCCTTCTAGGCGCATCACTCTCAAATATATCACCAAATGTGTGGTTGCGGTGACCCAGCATAGCACTGCATGATGTAGTATACTATAGTCGTTGACATAACACTAATGAAACACCGTTCATTAGTATTACATCCCTCAGAATGGCACAACAGAAACACAGCGGGTCCAATACATGGCTAAAGGTTACATATCACTCTTTACACAAGATCCAAAGAATACTTTAGGGTAAGAGAGAGAAAGAACTTCTTACAAAGAAGAATCAAAGATAAACAACGCTAGGACTATTATAATATTAAGACTAGTATTTTAACTAAGGGGTTGACATTGCTGCTATTGCAACACACTACAGAAATAGGTTCTTTGGCTAGAGATTATATTCCTATCTAATTAGTAACTTCGTCTTCATTTGAGTTGAGGTATTTGTTGATTTCCTTGTCTTTGAAGAACTTTAGCTTTGAATGATGATACCTGGAGCATAACTTGGTGTAGACATCGTATTAATGGCTTCAGAATCTAGCAAGGGTTAATAAGATACTTTGAGTACGAGCGTACTCAGCAAGTTCACTAGAAAAGGAGTGTTTGATGCACTATAACTACAGCCATAGAGCGTAGGTCGTAGGCAATGCAAGTTTTCATAAACATTTCTTCAAAGGTTGCTTTTATTCTGAAAAACTATGTCCGTCAGCCTTCACGGGTTTACCAGAACTTTCATGGAGTTCCTTTCCCACAGCGTTCGCAGCTTCTTTCCGGAACAGGGAGTAACAAGTTACAGTTCTTACACTCTGCATAGGTGCGTTACTTTACCCATGAGAGATCAACTCTTTGTTGCACAACCGGGCAGCTTATTCCCATCCACAATTCTATGTTGTGGGGCCCAGAAGATGATCCAAGCCAATCACTGCCCCCTTCGCGACCTCGCATGCCTCCTTGGTGTACACCATGTCCACATATTTAATTACGGCAATGGTTTGTACAAACCGTTAGATGCCAGAACTATCGTGGGACGTTGAGAGTTCCCACCCATATGCTGCATATCCTCTACGAATTACCAATTAATATGCACGCTATGAGGATAACAGCCACGACCTGCACATCCGGCTTCATGCGAGAGGAAGAAGATACAGCTGACTTCTCCGTCCCATTCCAAATCTCATGGTTAACGCGTAATATATGGTGCAAGAATCACTGGCGACATTGGTTGTTAAGTCCTAGATAATATGTTCCTTTACCACCGGGACTTTTATAGTAAGTTATTACCTCATGGTAATAACCTATAATCACATTATTATGAAAATAGTGTTTTCGGATCTTTTTCAAATGCAGGTGATTTCCACATTGGATTTGGAAAATACTTTACAGAAAATAACCAAAGGACATGAGCAAGTGTGAACTTGCCTTTTGTGATTGCAAGATTATGCACTCACGGTCTTAAAGATAATATAAGATCCAAAATCTGAAATCAGCATCATTGGTCTGGTAAGGACTAGTGTTTAAAGAAGCAATATGCTCTTATGCATAAGTAATGTGATGCACTTTATAAACACGAATCCCGGGGATAACGTTGTTCTAGGTTTGAATACTAGAAATGATGTCTTTGAAATGTGTTGTACTTTTAGATGAGTTTTACACTTGTGCTTCTTATTAGGGCTTGTGAGTGTGTGTGAAACAATATGTAGTTATAATATCATAAAATAATGAGACACGCACAACTTGTGAAATGCTACTTAAGATTGCTTATATCAGAATTGTGGTTTTGAAGTGGCAAAAAGAATAAAATTTGAAGAAAAGATTCATTTTCTAAGGTCTAAATAATCTGTATTGTTAATAGGATGTGTTCACTATCTCTTGGTGTGTGATTGATTCATTTGGACTTGAGATGCCTTATGTTTTATTTGGAATAGACCAAAGTTAACTATAAAACATCTAGCAATGTTTATAGTATTATATTTAGAGTCTTGTAGACTAAAGTTAACTTTAGAACATAGATAGTTGGAAAGTATAATGCTTATAACATTTGTACTTTGTGTACTTGGTATCTTGCCTTAAGGGTACTTAAGAATGGTTATATTTTTATTTGATGTAGTGGTTTCTTGATTTTATAATGGAATAGTATTATTTATTTTTTATAAATGAGTGGTTAAAATTTATAAACAAAGAAATAATATTACTTAACTACATATGGACTTACTATAATGTTGTGGTAGTTTTGTCATTTGGTGGTTGAAGTATATGAAAAAGATTGGATTTAGTCACAATTATTCTTGGGGATTTTATAATGGATAAGGATCCTTTTGGAAAATATTCTACACTTATGGTTGAATGATAATCCAATAAAATTGTAATTAAAATGTGTTAAACTATTTTGACTTCATATTATTAATTTTGAAGACTAATACTATTTATTAGACTCAATTGGTTAATTTTAGAAATATTAGCAATTTTTATTTACCCTTATATGAATTATCAATTAATTAAATAAGTTTAAATTTGAGTTATTAAAGTATTTGAATTTTTATTTACCTCAAAAGTGGAATATTATATTTATAACATGTAGGTATTATTTTTGTGATCATTTTGGTATATTGAATTTATTTTTGTGATTTATAAATAATAAGATATGATTTTTGTAAGATTTGTTACTTTATAAATACTTAATAAATAATAATTACTTAATTAAGTGAAATAATAATACATTATTATAGTTTTAAAGTATTGTTTTTATTTTTCCAAGATTTTTGGTATTTATTTATATTCTTAACATTTACCATTATTAAAATAGGAATTATCAAAGTTTTATTACCTTTAAAATATTTATTAAATAATAATTATTTAAATTGTTAACTTAATAATGTTTAATAATAGTTTTAAGTTATATATTTTATTTTTCTAAACATTTTCATATATTATACATATTTTTCTGAATTGTAAATCAAATGTTATTAATTAAACAAGATTTAATCATTTATTTGATTTCTTAAATAGAAAATACTTTTTGTACTGAGGCTAACTCTACCCAAAGTCACTGACTGGTGGGCTAGTGGACACATCAGCTCTCGAGTTAAAATAAATGCATTTGTTATCGGCTTGATTGCTACTCTCAGTCAATGACAGATGGGCCCTAGACCATATCATCTACCACGCGAGACAAAGACTGGGCCAAACTAGCTGACTAGGCCGAGGGTGACGTTGGCATGACGTCATTCGAGCTTGATCCTCTCAGATCGATGATGGATCAAGTGATTTGGTGCACGTGCGGGGTGTGATTAGGTTCGTTGGAAAGAGGGTATCCCGAGGGACCTATTGGTGGTGTCGGCATTTTGGTCACCGGAGGACGACCGACGACGAACTCATGCGGCGGTGCTTGCGGGTGATGGTGGCGTGGATTTAGGAAGCAAACGAATCATCTACACATACGAGGAGATTCAGTGACTCACCATGAACACGATGGTGTGGTCGATAGGGCGAGGCGAGGTCGAAGACGACGGTGAGGTCGACGAACAGCGCTGGGAACCGAGGGTGTGATTGGGTCGATTCACGCCTCCTCCGCAAGTGCGAGTTGGGGAAAACGAACGAGAGGAGCATGGCGGTCTCCACCGTGGTCTTATCTGGCTGAGGTAAGCACGGAATCGCCGCACTGATTCACCTCCGAGCTAGGGTTCTCGGTTTAGAAGAAGAAATTGAGAGAAAGAGTCGCAGAGGGGAAATGGGGATGAGGACGAGCAGACGACATCGTGGCATTCTTATCTCTTCCTTCCAGGAGCGGTAGCACGCATCACAGCGCGGCGGTCCGTCGACGGCGGAGCTCCTGGCCAGCGAGCTGCTTCTAGTAGGCGAGGTAGACGACGAAGTCGGTTTTGTAGAAAACCCCCTGGCACTTCTTTTCTCTCAACCCGCAGTCCTCCTTTGGTCCTACCTGTCAGCCAGAGAAGAGGACACATTGGGTTGGCTGTTGGGCCTTTGTGGGCTCCATGTGGGTGGTAGATAGTGGAAAAGGAAATGGGCCACGACCAGGATATGTTTTTATTTGCTTTACTTTTCTATTTTCTATTTTTCTTATCAAAGTTGATTTGCTGATCACTTGTAACAATAATTAGTATTGATTGAGATTTATGTTGTAAATCTTAATAATAAATATTTTTCCTATTATATCATTCTTTATTTTCTTGATATAAATTCCGTGTTTACTATTTTATAAAAGGCTTTTAATACGCATTTAATTGAGCTAATATCCATAAACTTATTATAGGATTCATTATTATTAACTCATGAGATTTGATTCTCATTAACTCGTAATATTTAGGAGATTTTTATATGGTGATCCTTTATTTTTGTTTGATATATAAAGTTTCTAGGGAATTAATATGATTAATATTATTCCCATGAATTTAGGAAATAACCATGGATATATTTTATTATAACTAACATAGAAGTTAGGATTTGAATTGCAAATACTTACCCTAGAATTTAGGGTTCTAATTTTACTTCTATTCTTTGTTGATGTGGGTAAAGATTTAATAACTAAGCATATTGTCTTCTGTTTGTGATATTTGATGACATCACCTTTTAAAATAGAAAGTTATATCTAAAATGTTTTATAGAAAATAATTGATAAAGATACTCCTAAGCACATATAATTTTGATAATTGGAATTGTCAGAGATGTGCTTATGTAATTTGCTATAGGAAAATATTCCTATTAAGTGATATAGATATAAGATGAGGAATTCATAACATGAAATGGATATTATACTTGGTTTAAGATTTAAAGTTGATTGTTTACCAAGAATTACTATCTTCCGTTATTCATAATTTTAGACTTCTAATTAAGGAATTCCTTTCCTAGATATTCTACTTTTTCCTATCTATCATCATGGTTAACATGATGAGCTTTGTTTCACAAGAATGTTCTTATTCACCTTTTATTCTTCTGAACTCATTGATGAATCCAATGAGTTTGACACTAAAGCATTTCATGATCTTCATCTATCCAAACTTGGTTATATCAACTACTCTTCTGCTGATAACCTTCAATCCAACAAGTAGTTCCTTCAAACTCCACTCACAATCTTCCTTAATCATCCATCACTAATATTTATCCATCAGATGTATGTATCCAACTACCTTTCTCTATAGCTTACTATCCTTTAAGATGAATAACACTACTTCCATAACTCTATGTTATATTAGCTTTGATTTCAACATACTATCCTACATTTACTTCACTCTAATACTCCTACTTCAACCTCACATTATTTTAATGTGACTTTTAATGACTACTCTTGGCTAACTTGTCTATACTAGGGTTTCATTCCTGTTCTACCCACCAATGTCACTTATACATGATATAAGTATATGTCACATCCCAAGATTTTCCAAATCTTGTAATGTGAAAAATAAATGATTAAAATAAAACTTTGTTTGATTTTCAGGGCCAGAAGAAACTTTTTGAATTCCAATAGGAATCTTCAAACCTATTTTGAACAATTAAATCCCAAAAGGATTTAAAAACATAAAACAATTAACAAAGGAAAATAAAATATTTTGGAAATACTATTTTTAATAAAAGGATTTGGTTTCCAAAAGAAAAGGTGGATTTATAAATAAAGATTATTTAATAAAGCCAAATTAAACCTTGACCAAACTTTGGGAATTAAAACATTTAGTTTTGAATAAAAATAACAAAGGTTTATTTAAAATAAAATAATAATAAATTAATATCAAATTTTATTCAAATAAAAGGTTTTACCAATTTAAATTGAAACATCAAAACTTATTAAATTATTTAAAATAGGTTTTCCCAATTATTTGAAATTCACAAATAAAATCTACTAAAATGTTTTGGCTTTATTTTAGATTCAAAATAAATATCTCAATAAAATAAAACCTATTGAAATAATAATGAAAGTCTATTTTATTTAATTATTAATGGACCCTAAAGTAAAAGGATTATATTATTTTAAACAAGTTTTCCAAATATTCTTTATTTCCAAAGGATACCTACTGATTTGATTTTGAAAATATTTGGATTTAAAATAGAGATTCTATTAATTAAACCAAACCCTATTTTATTAATAAACCATAGTCCATTTTATTTAATTAATAAATGGAACCTAAAAAGATTTAAAATATTATTTTATTTTGGAGTGTTGGATTATGTTGATGAACAGAACCAAAAACACAATGCAAAGTTTAATGATCGTTTGAATTATTGAATTATTTGAATGCTTGAATAATTGTTTGAAATAACAAATCAGGAAATAGAAATAGAAAAAGAAAAAGAATTAGACAGAAAAAAATAGAACAGCCCAACAAATCTGGCCCAACAGGCCCAGTAACCTAGCCCACCTGTTCCTCCCCCGAACCGTTTTTCTCCACCGCAAACCTAACCCACACCCTCACTGGCAGGTGGACCTCCTCCTCGTCTCTTTTCCCACTGACGCAACGGCCCCACTCCACTGTTCTCCTTCCCCACTCCCACGACCCGTTCTTCCTCCCTTCGCCAACGTTGCAGGCTATTGATTCGTGGCTTGATTACGCCTTAACACGGCCACCATAACTCGCCGCGATCAAGCACACTTAAGCGCCAGCCTCCCCTCTTCCGTTTCCCCCAGACGCCCCTCCTCGACACGCCCCCAGGCCGGAGAATTTTGCCCAACACTTCCTCTGTCTCCGACGACCGTTCTCGCCGATTCCAGCCAACACACTCCACCTCCTGCCTTCCTATGCAACCTAGCAACCTCCCCACTCTTTGGAGCATCTCCTAGTACACTTCGTTCAACCGCGGGCGCCCCAGGAAGCCATCTTCGACAAAATTACGAGCGTGCGTCTGTCTCGCCTCCGTCGAGCTCCTCCGGTAATTCTAGACCACCCCGACCCCTTCCGTTCACGCACACGGCATCTACATGGTCTCCTGAATCTGATCACGATCTTATCTTGCCTCCTGGTGAACCACAGAGCCGTCTTCGACCTCGACCGCGCGCGTCCGTCGCCAGTACCAACTACGGCGAGCAATCGCAGCTGCCCCCTAGCGCCCTTCGACAGACAAGTACCACGTTGAGCATCAGCGAGCGTCAGCGAATCCGGTGAGCATCTCCACACCCTCCTTTGCCTCCTGTACCGCCGGCGCCATCGTTCGTCGCCCGCCAGAATGCCGCACACGCCTGCCTAAGGTCAATCACCCACCATCCGATCCCGACGGATACGATAGAATGTTATCGAAGAGGTATGCGTCGATCTGAGCCGCGCGATGATAATTAGATCCAACGGTCAGCGTCGCCCGATCCGGCCGAACCGGTATCGACCAATGAAACAGCGTCGCGTGTCACCTATTTGGTTTAAAAACAGATTTGAAATCTGATTTAGATAGGATTTTCAAACCCTTATAACTTTTGATCCACACGTCCAAATTTGGAAAATTTTATATCAATGAAATCAGGAGAACAAGCCCTAGCCAACCATGGCCTTAGTTTGACAAATAGTATCTGTTAGCTTGTTTGAATTTGCAGAAACATTTGTGTACTTGTTTAGATTAGAAAAAATGTTTAAAAATGATTTTTGGATTAAAACCTTTGCAAAATGGTTTGTTATGATCTTACTGACCCTAGGAAACAACCCTTGGTGTTAGAAATGATTTTTGTAAAATTTATGTTAGATTACTTGACTTAGTCATTTTCTAGCCAAATAAAAGGAATAGTTTTTATTATAAAAATGTTTATGGAAAGAAAACTTTGAGAAAATGGTTTGTACCAAACCTACTGACCCAAAAACACTAAACTTTGCAATAGCAACTCATTTGGTGAACAACTTAAGAGTTTTGCCTTAATAAAAACATTTTACACCACATGAAATGATGAATGGATTTAAAGATAGTTTTTGGACAAAACCCTCTTGCTAATGACTTTGCCACTTTGGTAAATGACCAATTTGGATCTTACAAAGTTTAGAAACCCCATAGAGACCCCTTTGCAAAATACAACTATCTTGTGCATGCTTCCATGCAAGAATTGGTTTCCTTTGTCTTGTGTGTGTGAATTTGTTTGATTGATTTATGGGTTTGGAATGCTAGTTGATTTTGTGTCTAGTTGATTGACTTGTAGTGAAGTTAGAAAGTGTGAGACTAGCAAGATCAAGGAGTGAACCACCATTCCCTACCAAAAAGGCAAGTGATGCTTCATACTTTTTGTCCCATTACTTTTTCTATGCATTAGTGATTTTGCTAAGTAAAACTTGCATGGATTTTGCTAAGTATAGACCTTGATATAGTAGAACCTAGTAGATGAATCCTTAGTAGGATTTCCTAAGTTAAGTTTCCTAATACTACCAAGCTTAGCCTAGCTAATAGAAAACATGGGTGGAAAATATATTGACACTATGGAAAAATATTCTAAGTCTGAGGACTTATGTTTTGTTTAATAAAACAACTAAGTTAATGAATCACCTGGGTGGAATGGAAAGATTGGGTTATGTTGAGTGGTTCACAAGGCCCATGTTTATGGTTGACCTTGTGTATCTCACTTGTGGATGGCCACCCAGGAAACAAAGAGATTTGAGATGTCAAATGTTGAGAAGCTTCAAGTGCAACCACTTGGCAATATGGGCTCTGCCATGATCATATAGGTTGCAAGAACTTAGCCAAATGGACAGTGGGTGGTAGTGTTTGATAGGTTGGAACGCGTCCATTTTGGTCTAAGGGAAGGCTTCTGAAAGATTTTGTCTTGGGAAACCAAGTCTTGTGGGGAAAGTGCACCACCTCTGCAGAGTGTAGAATCTAAGTACTTAGCCATGTCCCTGGTAAAGGACAATTTGAGCATCAAGACATGGAAGCAATCAAGAATCTCATCATTCCAGTTTCTAAATTAAAATCTTGTGGTTTGAATAAGGGTTGTTTGAATTCTTCAATCATTGATGGAGAGATGGCTTGGTACAAGGATCTTGAAATCTTTGATTGAGGAAATGATTTTGTCAAGCAAAAACTTAGTATTTTCAAAATGATAAGAAAAATCTATTTTGAGCAATGCAAGCCTCAACTCCACTTAGCCAAATGCATATAGATGATAGACTCCACTATACTACAATAGTATCACTTGCCAATACAATTCAAATGTATTGACCCTTTGTGGCTGTAACTTGTATGTTGCAGGTTTGACTGATTTTAGTGAAGATTGATTGTTTAGGATTACAAAGTCTACAACCAACATCTGCCTGTGGCACTTTGAAGATGAAGGACCACTTGACCATAGTTATTTCGCTGCAATGTAATGTAATAGCCATATGAGCTATGTATGATGTAATAAAATTATGTTTTCCTGGTTATAAAGTTATATTATGACCTTTGTTTCTTGATATTACATCTTAACTGTGGATGCTAGCTATTGATCCAGGGACTAGCATTGTAAAACACAGGAGGGACTCTACCTTATTAGGTTGGGACCCCTACAGAGTATACCATCTTGGTGAGCAAGGCATGATCATTATAATCCTTTAATCATCTATAACTTAGGTTTCCAATTGGCTAATCAAGACTTTATTAATATAACCTTACAATTGTATTGAAATTATCTTCTTATATATCTAATTGGATTAAGGCTGTTATTTATGGACTATGCCAACTTGGTCTAATAAAATTACTACTGGTAACTATCTTCAGGGTTCATCCTAGTAATCTTATTTACTGCCACCTATATCTTATTTAAAATAACTCTTCTATCCATCCAGGAGTGAGTTTAACTCCACCAATAATCATGTTTATCTACTTTACTTCCAACACTCCCATCCTATGGATGATATTTGAATCTAGCATTACCATTTACCTTCCCTTACCTCCCTCTTTAAAATATTTAAGTAGATGCTATGATAAGATCAAGAAGTAGTAGATCAAGTATTGATAGTTAAAGAATTTGTGAATCAATGGTTGATTAATCAATCATTGATGAACAACAGATATTAAGATAGGTTCCATAAAGATTGATATGGAAAGAAAGATATTCTTCACTTAACTTCTTTCCAACTCAAACTCATTAAAGAGTTAAAGTGAGGTATTACCATGCTACTCATGGTATAAGTAGATAAGAAATAAATAAGTCAAGAGTGAATTATTACATTCTTAACTTGGTATTCATAGGTTGTTATGATGAATAGTATGATATGATCCCTTAAGGATCAGATATTAATCATTTAAGAAATGTATTATGAGTAACATTTTATTATATCTGATCTACCCTTAGATCAAATCATGTTTACCCAAATAAGGTTTTAGCAAAGGTCATATTGAAACTTATCACAGTCAACTTGATGATCTACTTCAATTCCATCAAGTTGAGAGAAGCTCCAATCACTTTGACAAGTTTTGTTTAAAAGCGCGAAAATTATTCAGATTTTCTATGCATGAATGCAATGCACACATCTGGGTTCATCTTATTTCTGAGCTCTAATTCTAGGATGTTACAGTGGTGGTCCATGACTTCACTTTTCTGAAATTTTAAACAACCATCAAACCAAGTGATTTCTAAGTTTATAAATGATGAGAGACTACTATAGGAACTTGCTAGAGGACTACACGTGCATCAAAACAAAGTTTCTAAGCATAGAACAAGCATGCAAGCTCAAACAACCCGACAGCTATAGTAGAAAAATACTCAAGATACAATCTACCAATCACAAGTCTAATTGGAAAAGTGGAGGAGGCACATACCAAGGAACAATCCCTCCAAAAATCAGCACTCGAGATGGGCTGAACAAGGAGATCTAAAATCACGAGCAAGAACAGCAAGAACTCGAGCTTGAGCAAGTTTCTGGTGTTTTTCGGGAGAGATAAAGAAGGTGGCTTCGAGGAGGCGGCCTGGAGGGGCCTAGGTGGGCCAGACCCCCCAGGCGCCGCCACCTGGTAGGCCGCGCCTACCATGGGTGTGGTGGCCTGGGGTGCCCCCCTGGGTCACTTCAGGTGCCTCTCTACCCCTTTTTTCGAGGAAAAAATTATTTTGATTTTTCTAGGATTTTTCGGGAAACTTTATTTTTGGCCAATTTTCAGGGTATGAAAATTGATTTTCTCGCAGAAAAAGTTTTTTTAGAAGAAGCAAAAGCAAACCAAAAGCCAAACTACAGGAGCTCTAAGAAACTCAAACAAGCAACAACTAGCAAAACTAAAGCTAAATCAAATACTAGGAAGGAGAAAAGTAAAAGAAAGCAAGTATAACCATAGTGAAAACATTATTTTTTTCATTAAAATACTTTTGTTAACAAGGTTGATCAAGTCTTGTTACCAAAACAATCTTATATGAAGCAAAACTTTGCATTCCACAAGGTGATTATGTTACCTCATACTTGATAGCAATGGTCCCAATCATAATAGTTTCAAAATTTTCTTGTGGAATGGGACAATATATTTCTCCAACCTTGATGCTCTCAATATTTTCAATGGAATTGAGGCAATAGCTCTTAACAACCTTCTTGGGGAAATAGACAGTGTGTTCTTTGTCATTAATATTGAATGTTACTTTTCCTTGATTACAATTGATGACATCACCTGCAGTATTAAGAAAAGGTCTCCCAAGAATAATAGACATATTATCATCTTTAGGCATTTCAAGCACAACAAAATCAGTTAAGACCATGCAATTATGAGCAACTTGAATAGGAACATCCTCACATATACCAACAGGAATAGTAGTTGACTTATCAGCCATTCGCAAGGAAATATTAGTTGGTATCAACTTTTATAGCTAGAGTCTCTTATAGAGATAAAAAGGCATAACACTAACTCCAGATCCCAAGTCACATAAAGAAGTTCTAACATAATTATTCTTAATTGAGCAAGGTATAGTTGGTATACCTGGATCACCAAGTTTCTTTGGAACCTTACCATTGAAGGAGTAATTAGCAAGCAAAGTAAAAATCTCCTCATTAGGAATCTTCCTTTTATTAGAGACAATGTCCTTCATATACTTTGAATAAGGAAGCAACTTAATAGCATCAGTCAAAGGAATTTGCAAGAATAAAGGTTTCATCCACTCACAAAACTTGTTGTAGTGTTCTTCCTCCTTTGACTTGTGTTGCTTACCTGGAAAAGGCATAGGTTTATGCACCCAAGGTTCTCTCTCTTTACCATGTTTATTAGCAATAAAATCTTCCTTTGTATACCTAGTGTTCTTAGTGTGCTTCTCAGGTTCTTCCTCACCTTCCTCCTTATCAGGAGACTCATTTTTATCATTACCACTCTCAGTTTTAGCATCAGAGACAGATATACTATTAGGATCTATAGCAGGTTCAAGTGGTTCCTCAACTCTCTTATGTTTCTTTTTCTTCCTCTTACGAGGACTACCACTATCTTCACCTTGTTGGGAATCCTGCTCAATTCTTTTAGGGTGTCCTTCGGGATATAAAGGGTCTTGAGTAGCTATACCACTCCTAGTTCTAATTCCATAAGCATGTTTATCTCCTGAAGCATTAACTAGCATATCCTTTTGTACCTTAGCAAGTTGATCAAGTTGGGTTTAAACCATTTAAAAGTGTTTACAAAACATTTTAATATCATTAGAAGTTCTTTCCACAATATCTTTCAACTCATGGATAGCTCTAGAGTTTTCCAATCAATGATTCTGAACTTATTTATTAAAATACCCTTGCTTAACAATAAATGTGTCAAGTTCCTCTAAAACATTGATCAGGAGGCTTACCATAAGGAATATCACCTTCATCAAAGTGTTGGAGAGAGTGTACATCAATAGTAGATGAGTGGGGAATTGGCTTACATAATTCTTCTATAGGAGGTAGATTCTTCACATCTTCAGCTCTAATACCTTTCTCCTTTAGACACTTCTTAGCTTCCTTCATCCCTTCATCATTTAATGCAATAACTCCCGTCTTCTTTGTTGTTGGTGCTGGAATTGGTTCAGGCATAACTGGTTCAGGAGTAGTAGGTTCAGGTGCATTCAACTTAGTTGAAGTCCAATCATCATAATTTTTGCTTGTCTTAGCCATTAATTCTTCAGCATTTGTAGGAGTTCTTTTCCTGAAAACACAGTCAGCAAAGATATCTAGGTATGTCCTAGAATCATCAATTAGTCCATTGTAATAAATATCAAGAAGCTCATTATTAGGTAATGGACATCCAGGATGTGCATGAATCAAGGCACATAACCTTGTCCATGACTTAGGCAATTTCTCTTCTTCTCCCTGTTTAAAATCAAAAAGTCTTTGCAAAGAAGCATGTCTAGCACTGGGAGGAAATTATTTCTGGAAGAAAGAAGCAATCAAGCAATCGGGGCTATCAATGGAACCAAGAGGTAATCTATTAAACCAAGCCCTAGCTTCTCCTTTTAGTGAAAAGAGAAGATCTTAGTAACAAATTACTTGCGCATTTAAAATCATCAGAAAACAAAGCACTCATAGTAGAAATCTCATTCATATGAGCCACAACACCCTCATTTTCAGTCCCACAAAAAGGTTCTTTCTCAACAATATCTAAATAAGATAAATCAAGAGAGAAATCATAGTCTTCATCTTTGATATCTATGAGAGAAGTGACAAACTTAGGATCAGAGGACAACTTAGGCATAATAGTACGTCTAGCAAGGAGACTCTTAACAACACTAGTACCATGTGTGTTTCAGCAATCTTCAACAAAATCACCAATGAACTCAATGTAATCATCATTAATATCATAACTCTCACTAGACTCAGGTGAGCTAACAGGTATAACAATGTCTTCACTAGGAGTTTCGGTATTTCCTAGACTAGCCATAGTAGCATCTAGAAAAGGACCTAATGAACCACTCGCATCAAGCACAGTAGAAGTAACAACATGAGCATCAAAAGCAGTTTCAGACTCAGCAGTAGTAGCAGTGTGTGTAGCATGTGTATGTGGTGGTGGTGTAACAAGCTTACTTATAACATATGGTGAATCAAGAGCAGCAGAGGTGCTTAGGACTGTACCTCTTCTTGTAGTGGAAGGTAAAATAGGGAACTTTCCATCATGCGACTTCCCCATGATGAAAGGAGTAGCAGTGAATAATAATAGATCCAAATGAACTTACAAATAAAGCTATGCTCCCTAGCAACGGCGCCAGAAAATAGTCTTGATGACCCACAAGTATAGGGGATCGCAACAATCTCCGCGGGTAGTATTACCCAATTTATTGATTTGACACAAGGGGAGCCAAAGAATACTTGCAAGCCTTAACAACTGAGTTGTCAGTTCAACTGCACCTGGATATAGTTCTTGCTCATAGAAGTTTATCAGTAGCTACAGTTTGTAGTAGCAACAGCAAAGCAACAACAGTAACAACAATAGTGAAACAGGAGCAATAGTAACAGTAACGGTAACAGTGAGATTCGAGTGCGGTAGGCATAGGGATGGATGGACGGGCGTTGCATGGACGAGTCTAAACATGTAATTTCAAGATCTAGGGCATTGCAGATGAATAATAACAAACATCCAAGTACTAAAAAATCCTAGGCATATGCTCCAAATATAGTCATACGTGCTTGCAATGAGAACTTGCACAACATCTTCAGTCCAGCCAGCCCGTGGCAGCGGGGCCTCTAGGAAACTACTAGCAATTAAGATGCTCCTTTTAATAGAGCACCGGAGCAAAGCATTAACATCCCGTGAATACATGTGATCCTCACACCACAACCATCCCTTCCGGTTATCCCAATTATTGGCACTTTGGAGCCTTTGGATCTGGACAATGATATGTGTACACAACTTGCAGATAAGATCACAAACAATATTATCATAATGATTCAATAATAAGTTCAGATCTGAGATCATGGCACTCGGGCCCTAGTGACAAGCATTAATCACAACAAGTTGCAACAAAGTCAAATATCACTAATAGAGATACTAGGCACTATGCCCTAATAGATCTCATTCGATTACATGATAGAACTCATCCAATCCTTACCATCCCCAAGCCTATAGCGGGGGATTACTCACTCATGGATGAGGGAAACATCGGTGGTTGATGGAGATGCGTTGGTGATGATGATGGCGATGATCCTCTCCAAATTCCCCTTCCTGGCAGGGTGCCAGAACGGAGTTTCTGGATCCGAATCTTGGTTTCTGGTGGCGGTGGCGGAGCGGAACTCTTTCTGGAAAACTATCGACCCCCCTCGGTTTTAGGTCGAAAGGAAACTTATAGGCGCAGAGAAAGGCCAAGGGGGTGCCTAGGGTGGCTGCACCCCCTCTAGGCGCGACCAGTGGTGGGCCTGCGCCTGGGGTGGGTGTGGGCCCCCCAGGCCTCCTCTCCGTCTCGTCTTCTGGCTCCGTGGATCTTCTGGTGAAATATAATTTTTGGCATATTTTTCGGGATTTTTCCTGATAGCTCATTTTCTGCAAAAAAACAAGACACCAAGGTAATTCTGCTGAAAACATCGTCAGTGTTAGTTGTATTCAAATCACACAAGTTTAGAGGAGAAACAATAGCAAAGTGTTCGAGAAAGTAGATACGTTTTGGACGTATCAGGGTCCAAAGGAATTCCGGAGGAAAAATATTACATGGATTGAAATCCTATAAAGAATGTTATAAAATCCCTAAAATATTAAGAGGACCTTAAAGAAAAATATACTTCCTCCGTCCTAAAAAATGAAAAGAATGTCGCAAGTTTTTTCAAATATAGATAAATCTACATACTAAATAGTTCTATATACATTCGAATTAGATAAATTCGCGACATCCTTTTTAGAACAGAGAGAGTATCAGAAAATTGTTTAGATTTGTATATCTCTAAATATATTTAAGTATATAAATACATATGAATCTAGATAAATCTTCGACAAAAAATGATTTTCCCTTGTATCATTTGGTTGCATTGTATAAAAACACCTGGAATTTTAAAAGAATTGTTCACATGCCATAATTATCACAGAAACAAAGAAAAACTTTATAATATTGGACCTTAGGGAAATGTTCTATGGAAATGCATGCGAATATACTATGAACAAGTATCAAAGGTTTCAAATACGAAAAGGCTAAAGAAGTTATAAGAAAAAATTCTGAAGGATAGACAATACACATTCCTTTAAAAGAAGAGGTCCTAAGACCTCTACTTTCTAAGGAAGGTTGCAAACTCGCATACTTATTCCTATAGGTCTTCACAAATTCCGAAGAACAACACTGATATCATTTTTAAGCTACATTTGCAAAACATCCCTTGTATTGTATACCCCCTTGTATCATAAACCCAGGATCTTCACAAGAGAGTATTTCAGAACATATTAGTAATGTATGTCACCTATATGTGTGGCGGATGTAGGACTAAATTAGAGGGGGTGCCAAGTTCAATATTAGTATCTTAAATATTATGTATAAGTATTTTTAACACATATAGTACTAGTATACATAAAATTGGACTAATATTTACAAGTGAAATGAATTTGCATTTTAGGGGTTGCCATGGCACCTATGTCACCCCCACTAGATACGCCCCTACCTACATCATATGAGCTTGGAATGTGCTGAATAATGAACGCAACATCAAAGAATCATATATTCGCTAGCCTCTCACTAACTATAATGATATAGGGATTCGTAGCATGGAAAACAAAAATTTTCTATCGCATACAAACAAACAAGCCAAGATCTATCTACTAGATTGTAGCAATGAGTCGATGGAATAACTCACCCTCGAAGATTCCAAATTGTTTAACGAGAGCGGATTATCGTGGGTGATGTAGTCGTACTCTTCCCGATCTCAAGATCGCGTAGACGATCCTTCCTGCGTTCGGCAGCTCCCATGATCGGTCTGCGTTCGGTGCTCGACGAAGACCTTCCTCTCCTTGTTCCAGAAAATGGGCGGAGGTTGTAGCACTCTCCTCGCGATTCCGGCAGCACAACGGCGTGGTACCGGAAGTAGAGGGGAAATCTTGCAGGGCTTCGCCTTAAGCCGGAGCGAGTATGGTGGGCTATGAGAAATCCCACGACGATCTAGGGTTTAGACACACCGAGGAAGAGGTGCTAGAGCCGGTGGCTAGGGCTTGGTGGTGCCCAAGTCGGCGGCAAGGAGATCCCTAGGCGGCGGCGGCTTGGAGGGCGGCGGCGACTAGGGTTAGGGTTTTCGGGGCAAGGAACTTGTGTGTCTCTAGGAGGGAGCCCTTTATAGGTGGGAGGTGCGGCCAAGGGAGTCCCTCCCAACTCGGCTTGGAGGTGGTCACGGTTGGAGGAGGGAACTCCTCCCCAACTCGGTTTCCAGCTCTTCTCCTCTTTCCAAAAACTGCTGTTTGACTTTTCAAACTAGCCGTTTGACTTTTCAAACTAGGATTTGAATAAACCCTTTATTTTGGACAGCGATGACACCTAGTACATGATGCAATCATTCCAACTTGTAATGACACATTCATGTACCCTTCCTCCGGAGTGCTGGGACATTCCGAACCTTCTAGAACATTCCCGATGAAAACACCGGAATCATTCCCCAACTCCGAAACGAGACTTTCCTTATATGAATCTTATTCTCCGGACCATTCCGGATCTCCTTGTGATATCCCGGATCCCATCCGAGACTCCGAACAACATTCGGTCACTTTCTCATCATACCATAACTACTCAAACAACGTCGAATCCTTAAGTGTGTCTCCCTACGGTTCGTGAATTATGCGGACATGATCGAGACACTTCTCCGAACAATAACCAATAGAGGAATCTGGAAATTCATATGGCTCCCACATATTTCTACGATTACTTTGCGATCGAATGAACCACTTTCATACGATACCAAATTCCCTTTGTCTCACGATAGTTTACTTATCCGAGGTTATGATCGTCGGTATCTCTGCATACCTAGTTCAACCTCGTTACCGATAAGTACTCTTTTCTCGTTCCCGTGATATGTGATCCCTTGTGAGCCAGTCACATGCTTGCAAGCTAATTGGATGACATTTCACCTAGAGGGCCCAGAGTATATCTATCCGTCATATGGATGGACAAATCCCACTCTTGATCCATGTGTTTCAACCAATACTTTCCGAACACTCAATGCCACCTTTATAGCCACCCAGTTACGGTGTGGTGTTTGATGTCATCAAAGCATCCATCCGGCAAAGGTGATATGCATGATCTCATGGTCGAAGGAATTAGGTTACTATGTATCAGAAAGCATATAGCAATTGAACTATTGAAATGACTTGATCTCTATGCTATGCTTATCTATAGGAGTATGTCCATCATATCATTCTCCTAACGATATGATCTTGTTGTTAATAACATCTCAATGTTCATGATAGGGAAACCACAATCATCTACTAACCAACAAGCTAGTATTATATAGAGGCTTTACTAGGGACTTCAAATTAGGTTTACAAATCACACAAGTATTAATGTTTCCTTGTTAATACTATTATAGCATGAATGTAAACATGTATCATAAACACAAAGATATAATAATAACTACATTTATTATTGCCTCTAGGGCATATCTCCAACAGTCTCCCACTTGCACTAGAGTCATCTAATCTAGATTACATGGTAATATACCGAACACCCATGGCAGTTTGGTGCTGGTCATGTTTTGCCCTCGGGAGAGGTTTAGTCAACGGATCCGCCACATTCAGATCTGTGTGTACTTTGCAAATCTTTATATCCCCATCTTGGATATGTTCTCGAATAGCGTGAAAACGTAGCTTGATGTGCTTCAGCTTCTTGTGTGACCTTGGTTCTTGCGCATTGGCTATGGCGCCCATGTTATCACAGTAGATAGACATTGGGTCCATCACACTAGGAACCACACCCAGCTCTGTAATGAACTCTTTCATCCATATCGCTTCTTGTGAAGCCTCTGAAGCAGCCATGTATTCCGATTCAGTTGAAGATCTCGCCACAACGCTTTGCTTTGCACTCCTCCAGCTAATTGCTGCACCATTCAAAATAAGTAGCATCGGTGTAACCATTAACAACGAGCTGTTCATCACCTCCATAAGAAATAACCATATCCTTAGTTGTTCTCAAGTACTTAAGGATGTTTTTGACCGCTGTCCAATGATCCACTCCTGGATCACTTTGATATCTGCTAGTTAAACTAACAGCATATGCAATGTCGGGTCTAGTACATAGCATGGCATACATTAGAGATCCTATGGCTGAGGCATAGGGAGTCTTACTCATCCTTTCTCTATCTTCTGCCAATGTCGAACTTTGAGTTTTACTCAAGGTCGTATTGGGCAACATGGGCAAGAACCCTTTCTTGCTATCTTCCATTCCAAACCTCTTTAGAACTTTGTCCAAATATGTACTTTGTGACAATGATATTTGGCGTTTTGATCTATCTCTATAAATCTTTATGCCTAATATGTAAGCTGCTTCGCCAAGATCCTTCATTGAAAAACTATTATTCAAATATTCTTTGACACTATTAAGAAGGTCTACATCATTCCCAATCAACAATATGTCATCTACATATAGTATTAAGAATGCTACAGAGCTCCCACTCACTTTCTTGTAAATACAAGCTTCTCCATAAGTTTGTATAAAACCAAAACTTTTGATCACCTTATCAAAATGTTGATTCCAACTTCGGGATGCTTGCTTCAATCCATAAATGGACCGTTGAAGTTTGCATACCTTGTTAGCATCTTTAGGATCGACAAAACCTTTGGGTTGCATCATATACAACTCTTCATCAATGTCTCCATTGAGGAATGCTGTTTTGACATCCATCTGCCATATCTCATAATCATAATATGCGTGATTGCTAACATAATCCTCACAGACTTTAGCTTCGCTACTGGTGAGAAAGTCTCATCGTAGTCAACTCCTTGAATTTGTCGAAACCCTTTTGCGACAAGTCGAGCTTTATAGACAGTAACATTACCATCAGCATCTGTTTTCTTCTTGAAGATCCATTTGTTCTCGACAGCCTTCCGGCCATCCGGTAAGTCCACAAAAGTCCATACTTGGTTTTCGTACATGGATCCAATCTCGGATTTCATGGCTTCTTGCCATTTATTGGAATCTGGGCTCATCATCGCTTCCTCATATGTCTCAGGGTCATCGGTGTTGTCCACCAACATGACACTCATAACGGGATCATACCAATCTGGAGTGGTACGAGTTCTCGTTGACCTCCGAGGCAACTTCAACCGAAGTTTCATGATCACCATCATTAGCTTCCTCTCTAATTGGTGCAGGCACCACAGGAACTTCTTCCGGCGCTGCGCTACTCGCAATTTCGAGAGAAGGTTCGACAACCTCGTCGAGTTCTACTTTCCTTACAGTCACTTCTTTCGAGAGAAATTCCTTCTCTAGAAAGGATCCATTCTTGGCAACGAAGATTTTGCTTTCGGATCTATGATAGAAGGTATACCCAATAGTTTCCTTTGGGTATCCTATGAAGACGCATTTTTCCGCTTTGGGTTCAAGCTTGTCCGGCTGTAACTTCTTTACATAGTCTTCGCAACCCCAAACTTTAAGGAACAACAATTTAGGTTTGTTCCCAAACCATAATTCATACGGTGTCGTTTCAACGGATTTAGACGGTGCCCTATTTAAAGTGAATGCGGCTGTTTCTAATGCATAACCCCAAAATGATAGCGGTAAATCTGTAAGTGACATCATAGAACGAACCATATCTAAGAGAGTTCGATTACGACGGACACACCATTACGCTGTGGTGTTCCCGGCGGTGTCAACTGTGAAAGTATTCCGCATTTCTTCAAATGCTCCCCAAACTCGTAACTTAGATATTCACCTCCACGATCAGAACGTAGAAATTTAATCTTCTTGTTATGTTGATTCTCTACCTCACTTTGAAATTCCTTAAACTTCTCGAAAGTTTCGGACTTATGTTTCATGAAATAGATATACCCATATCTACTCAAGTCATCCGTGAAGGTAAGAACATAACGATAACCACCGCGCGATGCTACACTCATTGGACCACATACATCGGTATGTATGATTTCCAATAAGTCCGTAGCTCGCTCCATCATACCATAAAATGGAGTCTTAGTCATTTTACCCATCAGACATTCTTCGCATCTATCAAGTGATTCGAAATCAAGTGATTCAAGAAGTCCATCGAAATGGAGTTTCTTCATACGCTTCACTCCAATGTGACCAAGACGACAGTGCCACATATAGGTCGAGTTATCGCTTGATTTCAAACATTTAGCCTCAATGTTATTAATATGTGTATTTCCACTATCGAGATTCAATAGGAATAGACCATCTATCAAAGGTGCATGTGCATAAAACATATTACTCATATAAATCGAACAACCATTATTCTCGGACTTAAACAAGTAACCGTCTCGCAATAAACAAGATCCCGATATAATGTTCATGCTCAACGCAGGAACCAAATAACAATTATTTAAGTATAAAACTAATCCCGATGGTAGATGAAGGGGTAGCGTGCCGACCGCGATCACATCAACCTTTGATCCATTTCCCACGCGCATCGTCACCTTGTTCTTCGCTAGCTTCCGTTTATTTATTGAAGACTTTGTTTCGAGTTGCAAATATGAGCAACCGAACCAGTATCAAATACCCAGGCACTACTACGAGTACTAGTGAGATACACATCAATAACATGTATATCAGATATACCTTCTTGATGTTGCCGTTCTTCAAATCCGCCAAGTACTTTGGCAATTCCGCTTCCAGTGACCTTCTCCCTTGCAGTAAAAGCACTCAGTATCAGGCTTAGGTCCAGCCTTGGTCTTCTTTGTCGGCGTGGTAACTTTCTTACCACCCTTCTTGAAGTGTCCCTTCTGCTTAGACTTGCCTTTCTTGAATTTGGTGGTCTTATTGACCAACAACACTTGGTGCTCTTTCTTGATCTCCACTTCTGCAGATTTCAACATGGCAAAGAGTTCTGGCAACGTCTTGTTCATGTTTTGCATGTTGTAGTTCATCACAAAGTTCTTGTAACTTGGTGGTAGTGATTGGAGGACACGGTAAATCCCCAAAGCATTAGGAATCACAATGCCCAAGCTTTGAAGTTTGTTTGCGTGCCCAGACATCTTAAGCACGTGCTCACTGACGGAGCTGCCCTCTTCCATCTTGCAGTTAAATAACTTTTCGAAGCTCGATAGCTTTCAATTGCCGCATGAGTCTCAAAGATCAATTTGAGATCCTTGACAATATCATATGGGTCTGAATTCTCAAACCTTTTCAAGCTCGATTCTAAACCATACAAGATAGCACATCGAATCTTGAGTCTTCCGAGTGAGGTAAACATTCTTTACTTCATCAGAGCATCAGCTTGTGGGTTACCAATGGTGCATCCAAAGACATAGGTCAAATTACCATTGTGAGGACAATCCTCAAATTGCGGAACCAATCCACGAAGTTGCTTCCATTGTTTTTCAACTTTTCTTTCTCTAGGGACGCATTAAAATTGATGGTAGGGGCTGCCATTGATCTACAACATATTTGCAATAGTTTAGACTAAGTTTATGACAAATTGAGTTCTAATTAATAATAAAATTAATCTAGGTGAACTCCCACTCAAAACAATATCCCACATTGTTTTAGTGATCACACGAACCAGATCCACCATATCAACACTGATCATCACTAGAGTTGATATAGTTTCAATGGCGAACAATCGACATGTTCATCATATCTACTATATGATTCATGCTTTACCTTTCGGTGATCCGTGTTCCGAGACCATGTCTGTACATGCTAGGCTCGTCAAGATCAAACCTTAGTTTCCGCATGAGCAAATCTGGCTTGCTCACGTTGTATACACTTGCGAAATCTAACACACCCGATCATCACGTGGTGCTTCGAAACAACAAGCTTTAGCAACGGTGCTAACTAAGGGTGAACACTTTATGACTTGAAATTCATGTGCATGAGGGATCATCTTATAATGCTACCATCGTCTACTAAGCAATACAAGAAGCATAAAGGATTAACATCACATGCAATTCATAATATGTGATATGATATGGCCTTTCTTATTTGTGCTTCCGATCTCTATCTTCAAGCACTAACATGATCTCCATCATCACCGGCATTGCATCAAGGTCAATGACGCTTCTCCATGGTTGTCGTCCACCGGCTTCAACTATTACAACTACTTTGAATAGACACGCGGGTCTTAACATAAAATAAAGACAACCATATGGCTCCTGCCGGTTGCCAACTTACAATAAGGAACATTGCATACATTAAATATAATCACAATCATGGCCATATCACATCACAAAGACACCGCAAAACAAAGTTAGACGCCTCTACTTTCTTTGCATATTTTACGTGGTTCGGGGCTTTCAATAAGTGTCGTTCTAACTTACGAACAAGAACCACAACATTGATACTAGTATTGTTAATCACCCGTTGTAAATTGTATCTTAACTATGCTAGGAGAAAGCAGGCATAAAGCCACTTATGCAATACAAGTTGCATGTCAAGCGTGGAGCAAGTCTCATGAACGATGTCATGTAAGGTTAGCCTGGGCCGCTTCATCCCAACATACCGCAAGATGCAAATTACACAAGAAGCAATCGAAAATAAAAGCATCAACGCCCACAATGACCATTGTGTTCTACTCGTGCAACAGATCTACATATAGACACGGCTCTGATACCACTGTAGGGATTCGTAGCATGGAAAACAAAAATTTTCTATCGCATACAAACAAACAAGCCAAGATCTATCTACTAGATTGTAGCAACGAGTCGATGGAATAACTCACCCTCTAAGATTCCAAATTGTTTAACGAGAGCAGATTCTCGTGGGTGATGTAGTCGTACTCTTCCCGATCTCAAGATCGCGTAGACGATCCTTCCGGCGCTGCATTCCAGATCTCCCTTGATCGGTCACACGTTCGGTACTTTCGACGAAGACCTTCCTCTCCTTGTTCCAAAGAAAATGGAGGTTGTAGCACTCTCCTCGCGATTCCTGAAAGACAACGGCGTACCTAAGTAGAGGGAAATCTTCAGGCTTCGCCTTGGCCGGGCAGTATGGTGGGCTATGAGAAATCCCAAGACGATCTAGGGTTTAGACACGCCGAGGAAGAGGTGCTAGATCCGGTGGCTAGGGCTTGGTGGTTCCCAAGTCAGCGGTAAGGAGATCCCTAGGCGGCGGCTTGGAGGGCGGCGGCGGCGGCTAGGGTTAGGGTTTTCGGGGCAAGGGACTTGTGTGCTAGGAGGGGCAGCCCTGCCCCTCCCTTTATAGGTGGGAGGTGCGGGCAAGGGGAGGGGAGTCCCTCCCCAACTCGGCTTGGAGGTGGGCCGCCGGTTGGAGGAGGAACTCCTCCCAACTCGTTTCCACCTCCTCCTCTTTCCAAAAGCTGCTTGACTTTTCAAACTAGCCGTTTGACTTTTCAAACTAGGATTTGAATAAACCCTTTATTTTGGACAGCGATGACACCTAGTACATGATGCAATCATTCCAACTTGTAATGACACATTCATGTACCCTTCCTCCGGAGTCTTGGGACATTAGGAACCTTCTAGAACATTCCCGATGAAAACACCGGAATCATTCCCCAACTCCGAAACGAGACTTTCCTTATATGAATCTTATTCTCCGGACCATTCCGGATCTCCTCGTGATATCCCGGATCCCATCCAAAACTCCGAACAACATTCGGTCTCTTTCTCATCATACCATAACTACTCAAACAACTTTGAATCCTTAAGTGTGTCTCCCTACGGTTCGTGAATTATGCGGACATGATCGAGACACTTCTCCGAACAATAACCAATAGAGGAATCTAGAAATTCATATGGCTCCCACATATTTCTACGATTACTTTGTGATCGAATGAACCACTTACATACGATACCAATTTCCCTTTGTCTCACGATAGTTTACTTATCCGAGGTTATGATCGTCGGTATCTCTGCATACTGTAACACCCTAAGAATCAACCCTATGCAAGTTTCAGCGATTCCCGCCAAACCCGCATAGAAACGATTCAAAGGTGCCCACCAGGCACTTTCGTGCGGGTGGAAAACGAAGTAATAACGTTACACAACAGTCCTCGATGGGACCCACAGAACAGATATATATACAACACGACTCCATGAGTCAAGAATACAGATATACAGAACAAAGATCCAAATCACCTTGAAAATGATAGAGCGTCCAGCTACGGCAAGATGCAAATGGGGCTAAGAGCCCTGAAGAATAACCAATGGCGTCCATAACCGCCTGCCAAGCCGGAAGGGTAACCATGCTAACGACGCATCTCAAACCGCTTAAATAAAAAGGTGCCGACAAAGGGCAAAGGAAAAGAGGCGTCGATCGAGGCCAAGACGGCGAGGCTAGAATTGGCGGTCCTCGCCTACATAGGTATGGTGGATCAAGCGGCGTGGCAAGATGCACTAAACAACCTATAGAGACTCGATACAATCTGGCGGTTGTCGAGAGGGATAAGAATGACCTATCCGGATCCAACTGAAACTAACACCAAACAAACCCATCGGTGTTTCCCTCGAGACCAAACGAGGAAGTCAACCGAGGAACTCACACGGTTGGCGCTTTATTTATTCGATTATTGTTGCACAATTACTAGTCGGTGTAGATAATCATCCCGATAAAATAAGCGATGGGCAATTTTAGTTAACCATTCCGTTATAGTTACAAAGACTTACTAACCGTCACTGATAGCATGAGATAACCCAAAACCCAATGTTGTTGGTACTTTTATTTAGCCATTCCGCTTGAAGTTGCAATACTTACTAGTCAGTACAATGGTCGCAAGCGACACTCAAACAAGCAATTGTGGGCGTATTATTTAGCCATTCCATTAAAGTGAAGCTGATTACTAGTCATTATAAAGTCAAATTTATAGTACTACTTTAGTTATGCTTGTCTATGGTCGAGAATCTTGTGCTCCAAGTCGTCCATAACCGCATGACACGGCTTTCGAAAGTTTTACGGCGGTGCACCAATAGCAACAAACGCCGATCAACCTCGGAAAACCAAATCAAAACCAACGAGGCCTTCACGACAAAGCAATCACGGATTCAGAATATTTCAGGGGCCACCCCATTGAGTAGACCAGCGAACGGTGACTCGAGACGGACTCAAGGTTTGTGACAATGGTCAGAAACGGGAACCCGAAAGTGTGGCTGGGCTTGTCGATACCGCGAAAACATTCCGCTTACCTAAACAGTACAGTGTGCTCCTCGCACAATTGTAAATAAAGCAGTACCATGGCATAAATACAGGATAGTAAATAAAACCTCAAACTAGTTTGTGGCCCCAAGACATAAGCATGAATCAAGCTCGCTCGGGGTCCCATATACCTCCGGATGTGGATAGCGATAAATCAAGGAACAGTATCAAGTACTCGGGGTCCCACGGACACAAGTGGGTTCGAAACCAAATATTATCTATCACCCACCGATGCCTCCTTACTTCAATTTTAGTTGTTAACGATGTGAATTAAAGTGAACGATAAGTAAAGCCATGATCATCTCCAACAACAAACATGCGGCAATACACCAACAACTGTGGCACTTGTCGACACGCAACAGCACATGAGCAAGCGACTACGACGCGCAAGTCCATCTATCTACCAAACAACAGGTAATAGGATGTGTCCAAGGCAATATAAGGCTGCGAGGGATATCACGGGTACGAAAGACTAGAGCATCGCAACACAGATAGCAATAGATCAACAGGAGGGAATAAATACTATAAAAGTAAGATAGGTAGAAAGGGGGAGATGCTCGCCTGAAAACATTGTCGAAGGTTCATCCGAAGATCGGGTCGACACTCACATCAACTCAACGGCCTTAACCGCGAAGAAGCAAAACACTAGAATAAACACCGGATGCAATATTTAATACAACGGCAGAAGATCGGCATGATGCATGTATGATGCATGACATGGCAAGGGTGCAATGTGATTAGGTCATATTAAGCGGAACCGGGGTCCCGACAATTAATTAGGTGGTTCATGTTGTTTAGCTACCCCGCAATTTAACTGTTGTTATAACATGGTTCGCTACACAAGTTTAAATGAGGCCAATATAAGGCTAGATTTGCCCGCATATGGGCCCCATATTTAATTATTAGGTCAATCGGCATAAGGCCCCCAAAACCACATGACAATATGCATGCATGATCAATTAAATGTGCAAGGGGAATATATTACATTCATAAAAATAGGGTTCAAGAGAGGGGTCACACATTAGGGGTCTCGACGATCTTGGTGTGTCCGGGGTTCGGGGTCGGTCTCAGGGTCCGGATCTGGGGTTCGGGGTTCGACGGGATCGTTCTCGGACTCCGGAAGTAGATCTTGTCGCATGAGCGTCACTGCTTCCAGGAAGAACTTGTCGTCCAGGGTCCCGGTGTCCGGGGTGTAGTGCTCGACGTCCTCGGCTCCGGGAGGAAGATCTTGGCGTATCGGATTCGGTCTTCTAATCCATGTAGTAGACCTATTCAGTTCCATGTCGACGACCTTGGAATTCGGGGCTTCGTTTCCTTGAGGCGACCTTGGCGCTCCGCGGCCTTCGGTCACGGGTTCTCCGGGCTCCCATGTAGGAGATCTTGTCGACGCGTCGAAGAACTCGGATTCGGGTGTCGGTGGACTACTTGATTTTCCCCTTAGACGATCTTCGGGTTCCGTGAAGGAGATCTTGTAGTACCGGAAATCCTCGGGGTCGATCATCGGATCCGACGACGGGCTTCGCGGCACTTGTTATAGGGTCTGCCTTGTATCTCCAGGTACGGGGGTCTCGGGTCGAAGAGCTTGGCGCGCCCGGGTTCGGTCTCGTTGGGGCGTCTGGATTCTTGGGGTGGGAAGCGCGAGCACGGGCCTTCTCCGGCAGGCCCGCGACCTTGTAGGTGTGACCGGCCCAGATCTCATAAAAGCTCGCCTGGTACTCCATCGTCCACTCTGGTCGCGTCGGCCAGCCGCGATGGAAACCTTGGCGCCGAGGCACGCGCAGTCATCTCGACGCACGGACGCTGCCGTTCTTTGAGCATGGCGGGAGCCGAGCTCTCTCGGGCAAGAGCCTCACAGTCATGACTGCGTTTGACGTCCCTCCCGGAGCTGCGTGGGACGAGGGAGAGGGCGGACGGCGCATGACGAGCTCGACGCGGAGGAGAACGGGCGAGGAGGACGGCTTGGGCGGCGATTACCGGTCGGCTGAGGCCGAGGCCGACAATGGGCGGACGACTTCAGAGGCGCGGGTCGAGGACTCACCGGAGGGCTACGGGAGCGAAGCAGTGGCGCGAGGTCGGGAAGGCTCGACGGGAGGTGGCGTGGGCTCGATGGCGGGAGGCGGCTGCGGCCGGCCGGCTTCGTCGGCGGATCGGAGCGGGCGCTGGGCGGCCGGGCGGCGGACGCGGCCGTCTGCGTCTGGAAGGAGCTTGGGAGGCGAGGCGCTGAGAGGCCGGAGGAGGCGAAGGGAGAGCGGCGGTTGAGGCGGGCTGAGAGCCGGCGCGGTGGAGGAACCGAGAGAGGGAGGGTGGTCGCCGGGGTGGGGTGGTCACGTGGGGCGAGCGGGGAGAGCCAGACGGGGAGGAGGAGGAAGAAGGTGGGAAGGGAGAAGGAGGCGGGGAGCGCGCGGAGGTCGGAGGAGGGCCAGGGCGACGCGCTGGGCTCGAGAGAGAGATGGCCGGACGGGGAAGAGGGAGGGAGGAGCGGCGCTGCGTCGGGTGGGGAGCGAGGCTGCGCGGCTGGTGGGGGAAGAGGAACAGGGGGGGCAGGGGTGGACCGGGGGTGGGGCCGGGTGGTGAGGATCGGGTGTGGGGATCAGGTGTGGTGTGCGTGTGTGCTGTGTGTGCTGTGTGTGTGTGGGTGTGTGGTGGGCAGGGTTGAGAGGAGAGAGAGGAGGCTGGGTGACGTGGCAGCGTGTGAGTGGTGGGGGGAGGGAGAGAGGTGAGGTGGCGAGAGGGGATTGGGTGGGGTGAGGTGGAGGTGGTGTGGGTAGATTAGGACTTGTAGACTAGGGGTTTTGGGGTGGGCCGTTTTAATTTCTGGGGGTGGTCGTTCGGGTCGAATCGGCCCGTTCGACTGCCCCCACTAAAAATAATTTAATATTTTATTTATTTTAACTGCACCGTTTGCAAACCGATAGCAGACAAACAAAATAATCCGGAGACCCGGGTTTTGCGTTTGAACAATAGACGGGGCGTTTTAGAAAACAAATTAGGTTTTCCCGCAAATAGTTTTATGCAAGCAAATGCAAGATGATGACGATGCTCAAATGCAATGCGGCATGATGACATGAGCATGCGGTCATGACGATGCAATGCACAAAAACAACGCGATTTTCTAGTAGTGGTTTTGCGGGATGCCACACATACCTAGTTCAACCTCGTTACCGATAAGTACTCTTTTCTCGTTCCCGTGATATGTGATCCCTTGTGAGCCAGTCACATGCTTGCAAGCTAATTGGATGACATTTCACCGAGAGGGCCCAGAGTATATCTATCCGTCATATGGATGGACAAATCCCACTCTTGATCCATGTGTTTCAACCAATACTTTCCGAACACTCAATGCCACCTTTATAGCCACCCAGTTACGGTGTGGTGTTTGATGTCATCAAAGCATCCATCCGGCAAAGGTGATATGCATGATCTCATGGTCGAAGGAATTAGTTTACTATGTATCAGAAATCATATAGCAATTAAACTATTGAAATGACTTGATCTTTATGCTATGCTTATCTATAGGAGTATATCCATCATATCATTCTCCTAACGATATGATCTTGTTGTTAATAACATCTCAATGTTCATGATAGGGAAACCACAATCATCTACTAACCAACAAGCTAGTATTATATAGAGGCTTTACTAGGGACTTCAAATTAGGTTTACAAATCACACAAGTATTAATGTTTCCTTGTTAATACTATTATAGCATGAATGTAAACATTTATCATAAACACAAAGATATAATAATAACTACATTTATTATTGCCTCTAGGGCATATCTCCAACAAATGAAGACACCACCTTCGGCGACTCGGGCTCGTCGGGCACTATTTTGGAGCTCTATTCAAACCAAATTGGGTTACACCGAACACCTCAGGTGCTGGAGACCTAGGTGGGCTAGGCACTAGCAACCTGGACATGTTCGAGCTCAAGACTAGGCAATCGTGCCATTGGGAAGGAGACGGTCTGGGATAGAGGGAAATAACGACGAGAGGATGAAGGTCGAGAGGGGTGGCGACAATGTTTTTCTTTAGTAGTTAGAGAAAGTTGAAGGAGAAAGGAGGAAAAGCGAGTGTGTGCGGAAGATGAACAAAAGCAGAGCAAGTCAGTGTGGAGCGACATGCTCGCCCTTATCCAATCAATGGATTGGTGGGGCAATGTAAAATATTTATCTTGCAACAAGATTAAGAATCAAAAAAGTTTAAATAAAACCACAATGTTCTTTATTTCTTGTTCATGTCAGAAATTCCATTGAATTAACACAATAATTGCATATTGGTCATCATTCAATCATAAATCACAACCAAAATTCAAACAATGGTCTATATTTTGGGTTATGCATATGAAGAATGGCGAAGGGAAAGCAGTTCCAAGAAGCATTATATTGGACAGATATGAGTAACATGAGTAACACGTAGTCTACACAATGATTTGATAGTTTTATTTGTATTAGACATAATGATGCTAAAATTAACAGTGTGTACAAAAGGATATCCGTTTTGTTCCATGAGATACTCCCTCCTTGCCATAATATAGTGCATATAAGTTTTAAAGAAGTCAAATTTCGCCAGCTTTGACCAAATTTATTGAGATAATCATCTATTTCTATAATATGAATGAATATAAAAATATAAATCATGGTGAATCCATTGGTATTGATTTGTTATTCTAGATGTTGATGTTTTCTCTATGTACTTGATCAAACTTTATATTGTTGGGTTTTTAAAAAATCTCACATGCGCTACATTTTAGCATGGAGTAAGTAAGTCAATAAATGGGTAAATCGCAATATTGTATTTTAATAAGCTCCAGTACACAATTAGACATGTATATAATCATAATGCAAAATAGTTGTCATGCTATAACAATACTCTCATAAGCAATTAGATGCTCATGTCTACGATATATATGCACATAGTTCAAAAGATAAATTATATATATGCACATAGTTCAAAACACAAATGCAAATATTAACGATATAAAATACAATGTAAAAAAGGGGTATTGTTGTGCATCACAAATGAACATATATAGAGTAAACACAAGCCATAATCTAATCCAGATAACTAAACAATTACCACATATCCTTGTGTTCTTCTTTTCCCCGATAAATTTCGCTACCATATTTTCGTCTAAACTTTATCACCTTGTTTTAAGTTCAAATCTACTTTACAAAAAGTCAATTAGGTACTTCCAACATAATTGGAGAAGCTCACATCCCACTTTTTTAGTAGCACGGGTGTTCAGATCCAACCACTAGGCATTAACGTGGGCCAAGCCCAACCAAGCAAAGTAGTACTAGTGCAAACCACTCATCGGCCAACCCATTGCCAACCAAAAAAATTGCAATGACATAGATTCAATTAACCCATTTTAATAAGCTCCATTACACAATTAGACATGTATATAATCATATTGCACAACAGTTGTCATGCTATAACACGATGATATTCTCATAAGCAATTAGATGCTCTGGGTATGATATATATGCACATAGTTCAAAAGATATACTGTAAAAAGGTAAACACAAATGCAAATATTAACTACTCCAACTCCATTCAAATTAATGGACTCAGATGCCTAGATTCAGATGAATATTGCACTAAAATATGACTAGATACATCCGTATCTGAACAAATCCGAGTCAATTAATTTGAATCGAAAGGAATATATAAAATACAATGTAATAAAAAAAGGTCATGTTGCGCATCACAAATGAACGTATATAGAATAGACACACACCATAATCTAAACAATGTAACTAAGTGAAACATTTACCATGTATCCTTTTGTTCTTCTTTTCTCTAATATAAATTCCGCTACCAGATTTCCCTCTGAATTTTATCACGCTGTTTTAAGTCCGAATCTACCCTACAAAAAGTCAACAAATTAGGTACTCCAACATAATTGGAGTAGCTCAGATCCAAACTTTTTTTTTGTAGCACCGGTGTGCAGATCCAACTACTATGCATTAACGTGGGCCAAGCCCAACCAAGCAAAGTAGTAGTGCAGAGCCACTCATCCGCCAACTCACTGACAACCAAAGCAAAGCAAAGCAAACTCGTCGACGACCCATGGCCGGCTCCGGCGCCAGCGACGACGAGATCGTCCTCGAGATCGAGCACTGCATCCGGATATTCAAGAGCGGCCTCGTGGAGCGCTACTTCGGCTCCGACCCCGTCCCGCCCTCCACCGACGCCGACACCGGCGTCGCCTCGAAAGACCACACCATCTCCCCCGACGTCGCCGTCCGTCTCTACCTCCCGCCCGTCGCCACGGAGAGCGGCGAAGAAAAGAAGATCCCCATCCTCGTCTACTTCCACGGCGGCGGTTTCGTCCTCCACACCGCCTTCAACCTCGTCTTCCACGCGTACCTGACCTCCCTCGCCGCGCGCGCCCGGGCCATCATCGTGTCCGTCGACTACCGCCTCGCGCCCGAGCACCCCCTCCCCGCGGCGTACGACGACTCGTGGGAGGCGCTAGCCTGGGTGGCGTCCCACGCGCCCGGAGGCGCCGGCGGGGACGAGCCCTGGCTGACCGACCACGGCGACTTCTCCCGACTGTCCCTCGGCGGCGAGAGCGCGGGCGGCAACATCGCGCACAACCTGGCGATGCGCGCGGGCGCCGAGGGCCTCCCCCACGGCGCGCGCATCAGCGGCGGCATCGTGCTGGTCCACCCCTACTTCCTGGGCCACGGCAAGGTGCCCTCCGAGGAGAGCGACCCCGTGATGGCGGAGAACGTGGTGAAGATGTGGCGCGCGGTGTGCCCCCAGACGACCGGCGTGGACGACCCGTGGATCAACCCGCTGGCGGCCGGCGCGCCGTCGATCGAGGCGCTGGCGTGCGGGCGCGTGCTGGTGTGCCTCGCGGAGACGGACGTGTGCCGCGACCGCGGGCGCGCGTACTGCGAGGGGCTGAGGGCGAGCGGGTGGGCCGGGGAGGTGGAGGTGCTGGAGGTGGCCGGGCAGGCCCACTGCTTCCATCTCGGCAACTTCGCCTGCGACGACGCCGTCAGGCAGGACGATGCCATTGCCAGGTTCCTGAATCTGTAGAGAAAATTTACGATGTTGTGTTGCCTGGCGTGAGGCTCCTGGTCTTTGATGTACGATCAGTATTGGATTTGCCTTGAACAAACATTACATCCGAATTTTCTGTTCTTATTGGAATGGTCGAAAAGATTGAGATCACCGGTATCTGCAGTATCGGTGGGCTAGAATCAGAGGACGTAGTGCATGCACTCTTTCATTGCCCTCATGCATATCAATTTTTTTTTTGAAACAGGCAAAAGCTTTGCCTTTATATTGATATAGTAGGAGCAAATATTGATGGGCTAAGCCTAAAGAAATACACCATGAAAGGTAAAAAAAACACTAGCTGGTGGTGATTTCCTCTAGATGTTTAGCACCGCCTGAAATCCAATTTTTGCTCTCGTCTGAATGAGGATTGCGGGCATAGCAAACTTATTGTTGAAAACTCTGACATTTCTCTCTTTCCAAATCTTCCACATGATAAGTGTGACCGCGGATTTCAGACCCTGTGGACAAGCGGATGGCATATCAATTATGGAAGGTCAATAGGTCATGCATGACATTTGGCTTCTACCAATGGATTGTGATATCCAAGTCAATCCTTGCTATGGTTTGAAACAGTTCTACTGATCATCGCGTCAAATATGATTGACCATGATTCGCAAAAAAAAGGTTAACCACTTCCTGCTACTCCGTAGTTACTTTTTTTTAGAATATTCCTGCTAGTTACTTGGCGGGCTTGGTATGCACATAATGAACTAACACACTCAAAACCTCTACCTGGAATTGAAGGATCCAAACTGTTTTTTGTGTTCTTATCTGAAAACTTTCACAACGGTCAAGGAGCAAAGTACTGAAGATGCATCAAAGGCAAAGCTTGTGTGGTGAGTGGTCAACCACTCGATAGGTCGAAATCACCTACAAGTGAGAAACACGGGACCAAACCATTCCTAGGGCGGGTTAAACTTAACTTCGATGGTTGAATCAAGATCGAACATGGCTCTGCGGGTGCCGGCATGATCCTTCGTGATGAAGATAGAATCGGATTGATCTTACTTAGAGGAGGCGGTGAATAAGAAGACTCAAGACCATGAACACTAGTGCAAGTCATTTCATAGATTCAGTTTATTAAAAGTGGATCATTTGCAGAATAGGGTTCGACACTATCTCGCTAATTTTATGAGGACAGATGCACGAATTGTTGTGTGGATAGGCGCGGGACCTGCTTGCATCACTCAGGTCGTTGACCTTGACCTCCATATAATCCATGATGCTTAATATATCCTCTTTTACCCAAAAAGGCGCAATATGTCTATATTCACTTGGATAGCTCTCTTAAAAATGGTCATTTCGGTTTGCACGGATATCTTGATGGACTCTCTAGTTCTCACTCTATATGCTTCACATATCTACATTTTAATTTATTGTAACTACCCAAACAATATAAAATAAGAATAATTCATATAATGGATAAGAAGTACGCACATCATGTCCAACACATAGGAAGAATAAACATTGAACAATCTCCTGTCTACTTAACAATATTCTGCTCTTATTAGAAAGGCTGAAAAGATTGAGGCATCGTTTAGCATCAAAATTTTCTTAAGTATTCAGAGAATTCTTCGGTTAATAAAAATATTGATGTATTACAAAACCAAAGTATCTAACTATTAGGCTAGCAATGCTTCAGTTTCATAAAAAGAGGTCTCGAGTTGTTTTTCAATACTTCACATATAGCACGTTTTGAGTGATACCGAAGTATTAATAGCACCATATTAGTCACATCTAAACACATAAAACTATTTAAAAGTGTGGTATTTTTTAGTAATTGCTGAAATAGTTTAAAAATGCGGTTGCTACCAAATACATCATTAAGGTGCTTGTATCCAATGAATACCATGGTTTTAAAAACGGAAGTATTCTCTGAAACTGCATCATTTTGCCGTGTTGAAAACTTTAGCACTAACCTTTTTTCTTTCAAGTTGAAATATTCTCTAAAACCGGAGTATTCGTTGCCCACGTACTGAAATACTTTGTTTTTGGCATTTTTTTCCCAAGCGGTCCAAAAAAGGATCAAATTTCGTTACCATAGAGATAGTGAAACGACGGGGTAAATAGCATCCAGGTGCAAAGAAATGTAAAAGGGTTCGCTACTGAGTGCCGCTTGGAATCTAACACTCGAAAAGGAAAGAACAAACAGACAAACAACTCCACAAATATTTACAAAACGAAGTAGAGCCAGAGTATCAGAGAACTAAGCAAATCGAAAAGCACTAAGGGCCTTCAACTACACTAGGGAGGAAAGATCTATGAGAGGAAACCGGATCCAACACCAACACAGAAACGGATCAGTAACTAACGGCGAAGTTCTTGCTTTAGTTGCCATCAACATTGTATTTTCAACAAGGATCCAATCGATGGGACGAAGACGAAGCTGCAGATGTCCTGCGCGTCCCAAGATCTAAATTCAGGATACTATCAGCTCCTGCTTGCATCATCTCATTGTCCTAAGTATTGTGAATACCTGCCTAGTATTACATAAACACAGTAGAATAACTGATTATTTTAATATGATACTTAATCAAAACACCTTGAAAACAGGCTCCATTGCGAATCTTCCAAATCGCCCATCATATGGATGCAACACTAGTGCTTTGAAAATTACAACTGACATTAGCGTATTGAGGAAACCACAAGAAAAATTGAGAGAAAGAACCAGGACAAGTGGAAGCATCAAATGATGGACAACACATCTCCAAACATAACAAGTTGCCGCACACTCAAAAAAGTGGTGGAGAATGGTTTCTTCTCACCATGTTTTATTTAGTTGCAATGGCATTATGCCAAATCACTCATAGCCAAACCTTAAATTTTGAGTGGAATCTTGGTCTTCCAGAGGTGGCAAAAGGACCTATCAATCCCATTACTGAACATGTGTTTGTACATAGACTTCACACTAAAGATTCACTCTTTTTCCACTTCCATTCCGGAAGATGTTGTTCTGTATTGAAAGCCATCAGACCCAAGATATCTTGCATTTTCTCATTTGTTCTTGTAGCTCCACAGATAGACATCTCTTGAAAGTAAACTACCACCTTCTTCTTGCAGCAACATCTACAGTCCAGTCTTGCTCATTACATATATCAAACAGCTGAGGGAAAGTATTCTTCAAAGAGTTCTGGGCACACCATGCATCTCCCCAAAAATCAGTTCTCTCTCCATTCCCAACTTGCATATTCCTACCACATAAGTAAAGATCTTTAACATGAAGCATGTCAGATCACAAGGCAAAATCTTTGGCCCTATGTTTTGAACTAAAAACTCTAGATTTCCCCAGGTATTTTTTCCTCATGAAATCTTTCCAAGGACCTTTCCCTTTTTCCAGCTTCCACCACCATTAGTGCAAGATTAAACTTGGTAAGATTTTTCAGACCCAAACCACATTTACACTTATGTTTCTAAATCAACTTCCACTTCACAATATGATATTTTCTCTTTGTAGAACTACCATCCTAGAGGAAGGATCCTATAGGCTTCTCCATCTGGACAATGTTTGTTTTGTGGAGGATTTTCATTCACATTTGGTATACAACAATGTTAGAGAGACATGCACCAATCTTAGTCACTCTTCCACCAATGGACATGGTCCTATGCATCCAACCCCCATATTCTTCTTGATCTTCTCCCTAGGGAACTCATCTTAGTTAGTGATGTCCTTTTAGAGCTGACAGAAGTACCTAAATTTTAAATTGGCCAGTTACTAGCTTGACAATTAAATGAGCTAGCACAATCCTACACCTTTTCATAATCATATACGACCATAATGATTCCACTATTTTCAAAGTTTATTTTCAATCTTGACATGGATTGGAACAAAATTATCAAGCACGGATGGAATTTCTTACTTCTTGTGGGTGTACAAAGCACTAAAATTTCTACACTTGTTAGAGTTCTACCAATCAAATGTTATAATCTCATCTTGGGCATGTATTGGTTGGAGACCTACAACAATGGAAAAATGTTTGTACATTGGAAACGCAAGAAAATGAGATTTTTACATGATGGGTAGTTAAGAGGAACTAATGCAAACAATTCATATTGTCCAACTATTTCTATGCATGAGATGCATTAACTCATAGATCAAGGTGCAGTAGCTCAGTTGGTCGCCTTGATTACATAGGATGCTCTAGGAATGGACACTTCTATTAATATTAGTATTAAATAGGATATTTAACAAAACAAGGAGCTGTTCCAGGATCCTACATGATGACCACCTCAAAGGGCATTTGGTCATCAAATACCTCTCATATATGGGGTTGTGCCAGTACATAAAACACCATATAGATATGTGATGACTGCAAGTGCATAGATCAATTGTAGAAAGTTTTCAAATAAGAGTATCAAACCCACATAGAGCTATTTGGTTAAGGTCTTTATGCTCCTCGTCACTATCTACCAAAGGGTACTTGTAGTTGTATTTAATCTCAAGCAAAGGGTGTTTGAAAAGTTTTGTTTTTGTGTACAGAAAAGTAATAAAAGCGAGTAAAGTAAACAAGTAACAAAAGCATTAGAATTGGTGTTGGAACTCAATAAGGCCTGAATGTTCTCGGGGATGTGGCGACAATTGTTCACTCATATTGATACTACTCGTAACATGAGTTGCAACTATCATCTACATACCAACAACAAGAGAGAGCGCTTGAATCAGTGTATGAAAACTTATTTGCGTTACGTGACACAAGCTTGTCCCTCTCAATGGTCTAAATGGCTTTCATTGGCAGAATTCTGGTATAATACAACCTATCATTCAGCATTGTGTAAATCTCCATTTGAAGTTCTATATGGGCATAAACCAATGCACTTTAGCATTCAAGATGCTAAACTTGACACAATACCTAGTTTATCAACTTGGCAAAAAGAAAGGGAACATATGCAGAATTTGATCCAACAAGATTTGCTTCATGTGCAACAACGCATGAAAATTCAGGTAGATAAGAAGAGAGTGGAAAGTTAGTTTGAGGTGGGTGATCAGGTTTACTTGAAGCTATAACCATATGTGCAAACTTCAGTGGCTCGTCGCACGAATCAGAAATTGAGTTACAATTTTTTTTGGTTTGTATATGGTGTTACAGCGCGGGGGGTGCAATCGCATACAAACTTCAGTTACAAATGGGCGATTCCATGCATCCAGTTGTGCATGTGTCTGCTAAAAGAAGCACTACTCGCAAACATGGGCCGGATTTAACCTCTTAGTGTGCACATATGGACGTTGAACCACAACAACTTAAGGTAATGGACATAAAACATGTTATCTCTAGTAAAAAGGTTGTTTCTATGGTTCGAGTATAGAGGACATGACTTCTGAATTGTGGCTAACATGGGAGAACAAGAACCGGTTGCTGCTTGCTGATGGAGTACCTAACACTATCACTTGGGGTCAAGCGGTGTCTCGGGGGAGAGGGGGATGTCACGGTCCAAGACCACACAACAACTAGGCACCCATTATGGACCAAACCCAAGAAAGAGCCAACCTGGTGGAGACAATTGAGCAAGGAGCAACACCCATGTAATGTGGAGGCTAGAACCAGAGAGGCATTAGAAAGCATCACATTCTGGCCGCACACAAAAGAAGTCGGTGTATGAATGATCATTAGGTAAACGTGCATCTCTCCTTCCCCTTTGCTTCTTCCTCAAGTCCCGATGACTCTGAATTTTTTGTATCAGGTTTGTATGTAGATTGATCCGTGAGAATTTTATGGCTATTTTCTATGTCGGGGCTAGTGGCCGAAAAAACTATCAGAAACAATGGTATTATGTACTCTTTTTGTTTAGAAATATAAAATGTTTTAGTTTTGTGAATTAAGTGTATCTAGACGTCTTTTAGTGTATAGGTTCGTACTGAGCCTATACACTAAAATGCATCTAGATACATTCATTTTACAAAGCTAAAATGTCTTATATTTCTGAAAATAGGGAGTAGATACCATGTAAAAATATCTTTCATGATGTATCAAAGCGTACAGATTTTATATTGTAAATATTAATATATTTTTTAAATTTGATCAAACTTTACATAGTTTGAGTTTTGAAAAACAAATAGTCCCTTTGTCTAAAAATAAGTGACTTGCACTTATCTAGTTCAAATGTATATATACGCTAAAACACATGTAGATACATCTAAATCTAAACAAAACTGAGACACTTATTTCTTGGACGGAGTATCGAGCCTTAAGCTTTGAAACAGAGTTTAGTACATTTTAGCCGCGCGTTGTTGAGACAAAGAAGAAACAAGGACCGGGGACAGTGCCGAATGCGAGGTGTCGACAGTTTGATTCATTCGTGATTTCCACACCGGCAAAGCTGTTTGACTGGCTGATCGGCACGATCATAAACCGTTGGATCAGAATCGGAGCGACAGCAGGTACTAGTATATCTCTCAGATCAGGTCCCATCGTCCAACTCTGCTTTTCTCAACGGCGACCTGACACCAGACCAGACAGTGAAAGAAAGAAATGCCCGTTTCCCCTCCAGAATCTTCTCGGCGAGTGCTGTGGTGGGCGGCTCTCCTCCTCGCACCGCTCGCCGCTCTGCTCTTCCACCACCCGATCCCAATCCTCACGCCCCGCGCCGCGGAGCCAAAGGCCACCATGGACGCCGGCTCCGAGATCGAGTACGAGTTTCCCGGCGTCCTGCGCTGGCACAAGAGCGGCCGCGTCGAGCGCTTCGACGGCACCGAGACCGTCCCGCCCTCCCCCTCCGGGGACCCCGCCGCCAACGGCGTCACCTCCAAGGACGTCGTCCTCGACCCGGCGGCCAACGTCTCCGCCCGCCTCTACCTACCCCCCGCCGCCGCGGTGGCGGAGCACGGCAAGGAGCTTCCCGTGGTCGTCTTCTTCCACGGCGGCGCGTTCTTCGTCCACACGGCCGCCTCCCCACTCTACCACAGGTACGCCGCCACCCTCGCCGCCGCGGTCCCCGCCGTCGTCGTCTCCGTCGACTACCGCCTCGCTCCGGAGCACCCGATCCCGGCCGCCTACGACGACGCCTTCGCGGCCCTCAAGGCGGTCGTCGCCGCGTGCCGCCCGGACGGCGCCGAGCCCTGGCTCGCCGCGCACGGCGACGCGTCCCGCGTCGTCCTCGCCGGCGACAGCGCCGGCGCCAACATGGCGCACAACGCGGCGAGGAGGCTGCGGAAGGAACGCGTCGACGGGCTCGGCGACGACAAGGTCAGCGGGATCGCGCTCCTGCACCCCTACTTCTGGGGGAAAGAGCCGCTGGGCGGGGAGCCCGCCGACGCCGCCGTCCGCGCCAGCTTCGAGCGCGCGTGGGAGGTGGCCTGCGCCGGCCAGCTCGGCCCCGACCACCCGTACATCAACCCGACGGCGTCGCCCGAGGAGTGGAGGCAGCTCGGGTGCCGCCGCGTGCTGGTCACCACGGCGGAGCACTGCTTTTTCGTGGAGAGGGCGCGCGCCTACGCGCAGGGGATCAAGGCGTGCGGGTGGGACGGCGAGCTCCAGGTCTACGACACCCAGGGCGAGGGGCATGTCTACTTCTTGCCCAAGTACGACTCCGAGAACGCCGCCAAGGAGCTCGCCGTGGTGGCGGACTTCGTCAGGCGCTGTTGAGGGCTTTTTTTAGCATTGGGTGATTGATTCAGTAATAAAGGAGCACATGATCTGTGAATTGTTCATGTTTGATTGAATTTTTGACCTGCAACATCAATTTTAAACTTGTAAATAGCAGGTATACTTGTGATCAAAACCAACACGAAGTGAACAATATTTGCATTAGTAGAGACAAGGAAGAAATATTCAGTGTTCTCTCACCTCTGATATTTCAGTTCAGAAAGTGATAGAAAGCACAATTCAGAGACCTTTGGCATGGCACCTACCTACCAGAACGCAACACCTCAATGAGATGGACAGTGACTACACACGGCAGCGTCGACAATTGTCTATCAGTTTGGTGAGACCAGTGATATGCGTCAATAATTGTCAGGTGCTCGGACTTAAACCATAGGCCACGAGTATCTCTAGCACTGCGTGTAAACACCCCAAAACCTTAGTCCATGAGTATCTGTAGCACTGCCGGCCCGTAAACACACAAAACCGTAAAATAACCCCCAGTTTTCAATTTTAGCTAAAAAATCGCGTATATCAAAGTCTGTAAACGTCGTCAGTTTTCATTTTTAGCTAAAAAACGCGTATATCAAAGTCCGTAAACGTCTTCAAACCGTAATTTTTTAAGACGCTTTAGAAAACTCTCGCCTCGAATAGGTAATTCGCAGGCTAGGAAGACAAACCGAGCATATACTGTCCGCGGAGGCGGTTGGCAGAAGGAAAATTTTACCAACCGTCACCGGAACGACACCGGAGCCAACGGAATCCGGACAAATTCTACCACCGTGCACCTATTTCGCTCAAAAAATTTCCCAGTCTCTAACGAATAGCCTCCTTAGGACTGATTTCAGACAAATTTAGAATCGATTAGCAGTGAGATTGGGAGCAGAAGTAAAACGCGACCAGCTTCTCTCAGCAGCACACCATCCAGATCACAACGAACGGAAGCAGTCGTCAGGACTGCAGCCCCTCGTCCCCGCCGCGCTGGAGGTAGGGGTTCTCGACGGGGATGGGCGAGAGCAGGATGTACCGCCGGAACAGCAGGTCGCGATGCGGAGCTCGGTGAACGGCGACCTCGGTGAAGGCCGTGGAGCCTGACAGCGCGACGCGGTCGAGGAGGAAGTGGCCGTCGCGGTGGTCGCAGACGATCCATGCGCGCCCAAGGAGTCGAGCGCGCGGACAGCAGGCGCCGAGGGGTTCGGCGGGAGAGCTGGGTAGAAGGCGGCGCCATCATGGAAGAAGACGCTGAGCGGGGGCTGGGCATGGAGGGAGCGGAAGCGGAGGAGGAACCGCGACAGGCAGGCTGCCGGCGTGCCGTCAGAGGAAGAAGATGAACAAGGACTGAATATTAGTTTTTACGGTATCTGTTCTGCGCCGCCGGCACAAATCGGAACACAAAACACGTATTCAGTGCCCTGTACTCATGAATTTAGGGTTGTTGTTGTTTTAAGTGCACTGCTAGAGATGCTCTAATTAGGACCTAGTATCCGTTTGATTTCCTTTTTGCTTATAGCACCTCCGCTCCCTTTAGGAGCATCTATTAATTCAAAACTTAATTTGAAAGCCATATTTTGATCCGGACGTTTTTTGGATGTTTCTAATAACTAACGAACGTAAAGTGCTTTTCCTTGTTTAGATCCTATATTAATCAGAACTTCCAGCGTCGATCCTTTTTTTTTATTATTCTCTTGTTTTTTGTCCTATATTAACGTAAATTCTATAGTGCATTTGTTTCTATTTTTGTTAAATATTTTCCATGGCTCGATAGAGAATTTGATAAGCCATTCATTTTTTTCCGTCTTTCATAATACGGTTAACCATCATGTTAACTAATTGATTACAAAAATTCTATCTTCGAGACCATTGAAAAAGGGCATTGAACAAAGATAGAATTGAAAGTAATTGAATAGCCTACATGAGGTGCTCGGAAACGGTTAAAGACCGTTGAAAAACTAAGGGTGTGTTTGGTAGCCTACATGGACATTGAGGATCGTTCTGGCTATGCCCTAGGGGCATGTCCAAACGCAAACGGTCTCCGTGCCATGTCCTCTGGTTCGTTTGGTTGCCTGGACGATTATTTTTTGGTTCGAGGAAGATAGGAGTGACGACTGTTTGGTTTCCCACGTTATAGCCCATGGAGCAAGCCAAAAAGAATGTGTTGTTGTTTGATCCTATCGAAAACAGCAACCATGTTTACCTCTTCCCACGAATAGTGAGGTTACCAACTCAGATCAAAGAGCACACAGTTCATAGTATGACGATAATCATGAGTACCTAATTTAGTAGCATGGTAGTTTACTTAACTGATCATCCATGTGACACATACTTATATTAGTTCACCACATCAACAAGTGGAAAAAAGATCACTCTAATCGTCCTCCTAGTGGCTTTAGCGTGGTCTAGGCACTTCGTGACCACCACACAGCAGGTGTGGTCGAAGATGATCACGCGGTACTCCTTTTGATTCATCTTATTGAAAGGTGAGAAAGTTCCCAACTTGTAGATTGTGAGCAATTGCAAAATCTCCCCGACTCTGATCCAGACAATATTGCCATCCATCTCATTAACCTTAACTTCACAACTATAGCCAGTGTAAGTCTTGAGAATCATCTTTTGAGGGAGCGAACCCAGGTAGCCCCTAAATCCATTAGGGGTTTACATCACTCCTAACCTAGATTCAAAGAGCACCCTTATGAAGTGGTTAGGGCCGCACTAATCGTGGAAATAGCCAACATTGGTCAACCTTCCTCTCTTTCTTTTATTGTATGCATCACCCTCGACTTAAACCTCCACGGGTACACCAAGTTGCATAGCCTGTAAAAAAACAATGGTTATCAATACAGTATAAAGAGCATCATGACAACAAGCCAACACATCCGATATAGCTAGTGCTACTGGAACCAGAGGAAATGAAGAACCAATTGGTTGTACACACCTTTTGGTCTAATAAGACCAGCTCTATCATGCTTCATTTTCATCATATGCTTACATAACATGCCTCATGCAACAAGAAGACACAATGCAAAGACATGTTCCATAGTACCGGGAGGAAGCACAACAACAACAACCAAAAAATCTCCTCATACAAATAGCACACCCATTGGCAGTGAAGACAAAATTGTGGCCTCATATAGTAACCAGGGATCATTTCAGGGATGGTGAGAGCAAACTAAAGTGCATGCAAAACATGGTTGGTGCACATGTTACTACGTTTGACCGCACCATCCCCAGATTCATCAACTGTAATCATCGGCCATAAACATAAAAGCGACAAGCAAAATTTTCTACAAGGCTCATAAGATAATATGACACACAATACTCATGAGATAATCCAACATTTAACAAATGTATGGCACAACCAAAGTAGTTGTATACGACACATGATAAAAATGCAGATTATCTAATGGTCATCCATAGTGCAAAATTTTAATCAATTGTCTACCACAACTTATAATCTAACTTTCCACATTACTGGAATAAAAAAACATAGAACAATGAATGTTGAATTAATTTGGGGCCTCATATGTTTTTCTAAGATGGAGTTAGTGAATTAAGGACTAAACACAACCTATGTTTTTATACATTGCACTAGGTTCACTAACCCATCACTTCAAAAAATAGACACCATGCAAATATGTCTCCCTTGCACTCTTTTGGGGACATTTAAATCATTGTCCATAGGAAGAAATAAAAAATGCAAGCATCATAGAATAATTTAATGCATGCAGCATACTTCAATCATATGTTGAACCAAAAAGGCATCTCTAAGAGTTATTGCATGTGGCATACTTCAATATCCAATAAACCCCAATCAAATGAAATGCACAACCGTGAATAGTAAATCATGGTCTCATAGATATAAATCAGAAACCCTAACTCTAATCGATCAATCATAATTATTGAAATAGAAATAGTAGACAAGAAGAAGGCATGAATCCATCATGCAATGGCCCAAATCTGAAAGCAATCGTATTAATCGATTGTTCGAACCCTAACACAATGGTTACAAAATAAGATCTACGGTACATATCATCTGTAACCCATCCACACGTTACATACATGCATATCTATGAAGGGAAAACTTTAGCAAGTGTCAAAGAAGGGCTTACCGCCATTGTCGAGCCGCCAAAGACGATATCGAGCTAGTGCTGCACGGGGACATCGACGATGCCATCAGAGTCGAGGTCACTATTCTAATCTTGTTGCACCGTCGCAAAGAATGGACCGTAGGCAGTGGAACTACCGATGTGATGTGACAGGAGAGTGAGAAGAGGAAGAGTGGTAGGATCTAGTGGGCGGTGAGAGGATTTATGGAGCATGTTCACGAAGGGATGCGGCGTCTATTCCTCTTCCCCACGCGTACAGCCAAGGCGTCTCCTCGCGCTCTATCAGGCTCATTCCAAAAAAACTGCTGATTCGACAATTCTGTTGGATATATGCCCAAGAGGCAATAATAAAGAGGTTATTATCATATCTTCATGCTTATGATAAATGTTTACATACCATGCTATAATTGTATTGACCAGAAACATTAATACTTGTGTGATTTGTAAACATAAAAGAGTCCCTAGTAAAGCCTCTTGTTAAACTAGCTTGTTGGTTAATATATGATCATGGTTTCCTGATCATGAACATTGAGATGTTATTAAAAACAAGATCATATCATTAGGAGAATGGTGTGATGGACATACTCCTATAGATAAGCGTAGCATAAAAATCAAGTCATTTCAATAGTTCGTTTGCTATAAGCTTTGTGATACATAGTAACCTAATTCCTTCGACCATGAGATCATGATAATCACCATCACCGGATGGATGCTTTGATGACATCAAACACCACACCGTAACTAGGTGGCTATAAAGGTGACATTGAGTGTTCGGAAAGTATGTGTTGAGGCACATGGATCAAGAGTGGGATTTGTCCATCCATATGACAGATAGATATACTCTGGGCCCTCTCAGTGAATTGTCATCCAATTAGCTTGCAAGCATGTGACTGGATCACAAGGGATCACATATCACGGGAACAAGAAAAGAGTACTTATCGGTAACAAGGTTGAACTAGGTATGCAGAGATACCGACGATCAGACCTCGGATAAGTAAACTATCGCGAGACAAAGAGAAATTGGTATCGTATATAAGTGGTTCATTCAATCACAAAGTAATCGTAGAGATATGTGGGAGCCATATGAATTTCCAGATTCCTCTATTGGTTATTGATCGAAAAAGAGTCTCGGTCATGTCTGCATAATTCACGAACCGTAGGGAGACACACTTAAGGATTCGATGTTGTTTAGTAGATATGGAATGTAAGCAGGGAGACCGAATGTTGTTTGGAGTCTCGAATGGGATCTGGGATGTCACGAGGAGATCCAGAATGGTCTGGAGAATAAGATTCATATAAGGAAAGTGCAATTCCGGAGTACCGAACGTGTGAGCGACTGCTGGGCAAGGGAGAGGAAGGTCTTGATCGAGTACCGAACGTGTGACCGACTGCGGAAGTGCTGCCAGAACGCAGTGCCGGAAGGATCGTCTACACGATCTTGAGATCGGCAAGTGTACGACTACATCACCCACAAGAATTTGCTCTTGTTAACCGCTTTGAAATCTTCGATGGTGAGTACTCTAATTGACTCGTTACAATCTAGTACATAGATCTTGGCTTGTTAGTATGCATGCGGTAGAATTTTTTTGTTTTACATGCTACGAACCCCCTGCAGTGGTATCAGAGCCGTGTCTATATGTAGATCTGTTGCACGAGTAGACCACAATGGTCATTGTTGGCATTGATGCTTTTGTTGTTGATTGCTTCTTGTGTACTTTGCATCTTACGGGATGGTGGGATGAAGCGGCTTGGGCTAACCTTACATGACATCGTTCATGAGACTTGCTCCACACTTGACATGCAACTCTTATTGCATAAGTGGCTTTGCGGGTGTCTGTTTCTCCCAACATAGTTAAGATTCAATTTACAACGGGTAATTGACAATACTAGTATCAACGTTGTGGCTCTTGTTCGTAAGTTAGACCGGCATTTATTGAAAGCCCCAAACCACGTAAAACATGCATAAAAAATTAGAGGTGTCTAACTTTGTTGTGCAGGGGTGTGATGTGTTGTGATATGGCCATGCTTATGATTATATATGATGTATGCAATGTTCCTTATTGTAAGTCGGCAACCGACAGGAGCCATATGGTTGTCATTTAATTTCGTCTAGACCTGCGTGTCTATTATTCAAAGTAGTTGTAATAGTTGATGCTGGTGGACGACAGCCATGGAGCGGCGCCATTGACCTTTACGCAATGCTGGTGATGATGGAGATCATGTTCATGCTTGAAGATGGAGATCGAAAGCACAAGAAGAAAGGACATATCATATCCCATATTATGAATTGCATGTGATGTTAATCCTTTTATGCATCTTGTATTGCTTAGTTCGCGACGATAGCATTATAAGATGATCCTTCTCACAAAATATCAAGTTACAAAGTGTTCATCCTTAGTAGGCATTGTTTCCAAAGCTCGTTGTTTCGAAGCACCGCATGATGATCGGGTGTGTTAGATTCTGCGAGTGTATACAATGGAAGCAAGCTAGATTTGCTCATGCGGAAGCTAAGGTTTGATCTTGACGAGCCTAGCATGTACAGACATGGTCTCGAAACACGGAATACCGAAAGGTAAAGCATGAGTCATATAGATGATATGATGAACATGATGATTGTTCGCCTTTAAAACTACATCATGTCACGTGATGATCGGACTTGGTATAGTGGATTTGGTTCACGTAATCACTAAAACAATGTGAGGGATATTGTTTTGAGTGGGAGTTCAACAACAATATGATAAAAGTTGAACACTATTTATCATAATTTAAATCAAAGTGAATTTGCATAGTTTTTGTAGTCATTGGCATCCGTTTACCACCCTGCGCTTAGTTTTAATTGAGATAGTAGAACTATAGAATTCTGGTTAGTTACTTTACAAACTGGTATCGTATTGTTTTGAAGTGTTGATCTAAAGTTTAAAAGTCCTATTGCATACTTTCAGTAAGTTCCAGTTACTCCGTGAAGTATAATAATTGGTATTAAATCAAGAGTAACAATTCCAGTGTTAGTATATAAGTATCATGTTTATCTCCATGATTCTTGATATTCAAAAGACTGTTTTAATATCAAGGTTATCTAGGAACATAATATGTGGAAGATATTGCGATATCTGAAATGATATTTTGATTATAACATGATAGAGTATAATATGGCAAAGTTTATGTTCTCATATTTGATGGGAATTTTTTAAAAGGTTGGAGACGCTAGTCATCCTAATCCTCCAAAAGGATTTGGAGAGCAACATTATACTCGCAATTCACCGTTATAAGCTAAAGTATCTTAATCATGAATAGTTCCATGATAAGGATGAATATTTGATGTAGATAAAATGTTTACTCCACTAAAAGATTACTAAAGGATGGAATTTGAAAGAACACCAATTATTTGATGATGGTGATTTACTTCAAAGTGCAAGTCCAAAGACATTGGTATTAACTATACATGCTTTGGACTGTGTCATGTGTATGTCTCCACTATTGATGTTGATAGATTCTTTCAAACAGAAAAGGAAATACTGAAAGAGAATCTCAGAAATATATGGCAGAAAAGAAAAGACTAGAATTGTTCAGCTTAGGTATATAGAGGATATACATGTTATGATTGTATTCTTTGCTTGTTAAAAATTAAGTTCTTGAGTATTGGATACTGAATTTGTTGGTGTGAATCGTCATACGAAACAACACAATTCATGAACTACAATGGCCTAAGTAACTAGCAAAAGAATATGTGATGATGTTCATCAAGAACAAATAAAGGGTTGTTGTGTTGCTCGTTAACATCAAAGCTTGCCTTCAAGATTTGTTTTATCATGTATTATGGGAACAAAAGGGTTGTTCAAATAATTGCCGTAATCCATGAAAGATGGATGATTTACAAATCTCGTTGGATAAATCACATCCATAAAACTATTGCTAAAAATGTCAAAAGACAATTGATAAGAAAGATCACTTAGGAAGTGACATCGCCGTTTAAATTATATTGGAAAGAAAACATGAAGAAACTCCATATGGATGGAATTTTGTAGTATTTTGATTTTTGATCAAATGACGCTTGTGAAACTTTCCTAGAGATAATTAAAACTACATTCGTAGGCCAAAAGGAACGGATGACTAGCTTATTGGAACTTGTACATATTGTTGTATGAAGTCCATTATGTGTAGTCAAGAGCGATGTATTTCAACTTCATATGCTTTCTACGAAAATTTGAGTGAATATATGAATATTTACTTAATAAGGATGAAGTGTGAAACATTTGAAAAGTTCAAAGTATTTCAAGATGAAGTGCAAAATCAATGTAACAAGAAAATAAAGAATTTATGATAGGGTCATAAAGTAAGATATTTGAGTTACAAGTTTAGCATAACACCTAAGATTTGAGAAATCGTTCCATGAATTTGTGTTTCTCGAAACACCATATGAGTATGGAATAATCGAGATATGAAATGAAACCCTGTTTGACATGGTAAGATCAAAGGTGTAATCCATAAAACTGCCATTATATTTTAAAGATTAAAAGCTTTAGAGACTACCGCTTTTCCACTAAAAAGAGCTCCATCATGATCCGTTGAAATAACACCATATAAAGTTATGGTTTGGAATAAAACCCAAGTTGTCTTTTCTTAATTCATTGGTATGGTATGCATAAGTAATATGTTTACAACCAAAGTCGGATGAACCTGTCTTTGTATGTTATTTCGAATAACTGTTAAGTATTCCTCCATAACACCAAAGACAAAAGTGTTTATCGCTTAGAACGTCAAGTTTCTTGAGAAGATTTTTTTCGTAAAAAGTTAAGGGGGAGGACAATAGAACTTTGATAAGGTTAAAAAAACCTTAGCTATATGTGCTGAGTTGTGCAGCACCGGAAAGTGTTTCGGAGGCAGCAATAATGCTCATGGTTCACGTGTCTCAAAGGTTGTGGTCACGGAGGTCAAAGTTCCTATTGGATCAAGTAGGTCAGATAAACAATCAAATACCAAGATTTGAGGGTTGAATCATTATTTGATAATAATGAACAGACTACATGCAAAGAAGCGATGATGGGCCCTGACTCCGTCAGATGGCTTTAAGCCATAGATCTGTGATAGTTCCATACACGAGAAATCAAGCTTTGAACTTGAAAGACCCTCGAGAAAGGTGTAAGACTTTACAGTCATATCTGGATCTATAAAGAAATAGATATGGATGTTTCACATCTATGAAATAATCGACATGCCGGGAAAGAGTTCATGACAATGTTCAAGCAGTTGACTATGATAAGATTTGATCTTCCGTAGCGATATTTAGTCTAGACGGATTAAATGTAGCAACCACTACATATAATTTTGTTATGTGGTAGTTGAATAAACAAAACAAGTTCTTCTAATAGAATTGTTACCTAGGACGTGTGCATAACACGATCCATAGGGTTTGTTAATTAAAAGGATGCTAAAAGAGTATGCAAACTATAATGGTTGAAGTGAGCATCTAAGTTGGAATCTTCACCATGATGAAACTGTTAAAAGAGTTTAAATTCATCACAGACGATGAAGATGCTTGCATTTGCAAGAAATTAAGTGGGAGCGCTAAGACATATTTCTAATACATTATGTGGAAGACATATTGTTGATTGGAAATGATGTATCTTTTATTAACACATGTTAAGAATTTCATCTCGATGAAAGACTTAGGCAAAACCCAAATATTTGGCATCAATATCTATATAGATAGATTGAGACGCTAATTTGGTTGTGCCAAATGTACATAGATGAGATATTGAATGAGTTTAATATGGAAATAACAAGAAAGGTTCTTGCCACATAGAAAGGATTAAATCGAAATTCAAGTGTATCGACACTGGGTAAGTGAAACAAAGATTCAAGTATAGATTGATACTTGATGTATGAAATCACAAATAGTATTTTTATCAATCATACTATGATATGTACAAATCCAGATATGTCCTATACTCTAAATGTTATGAGCATATACCAGAATGATTCGTAAGATGATTATTGGACGATAGTAAGGATATTCTTATGATCTTTTGGAAGAACTAAGAATATATTATTTTGTAGAAGTGACAAATAGATGATTAATTCATTGTAAAAGTACTACATTGATACTAGTTTTGTCATAAAGTACAAATTAAAGATTATCTCAAAATAAACTAAGGGTGGCACAATATAATGGAAAGTAAGTTCCATAATGGATTTGGATGAGTTCCAAAGTTAAGACATTGTGACGGATACTACAACAAAAGGCTAAGTATATGACTGCTATTATAGCAGCAAAAGAGGGCATTTATGTCTAGTAGCTTGTTATCAAACTAGGTGTAGTTCACAGCGGGATAGTGCTATGAAGATATATCGTACGACAATATTGTAGGGGTTCGTAGCATGGAAAACAAAAAATTTCTACCGCATGCACACAAACAAGCCAAGATCTATCTACTAGATTGTAGCAACGAGTCGATAAAGGAACTCACCCTCGAAGATTCCAAAGCGGTTAACGAGAGCAGATTCTCGTGGGTGATGTAGTCGTACACTTGCCGATCTCAAGATCGCGTAAACGATCCTTCCCAAGTGCGTTAAAGCGCTTCGTAGTCGGTCACATGTTCGGACTCGACGAAGACCTTCCTCTCCCTTGTTCCAAAGAAAGCAGAGGTTGTAGCACTCTCATGATTCCTAAGACAACTGTGGTACCCAGGAAGTAGAGGAGATCTCGCAGGCCTTAAGCCGGAGCGAGTATGGTGGAGTATGAGAGAGGCTTTAGTGGTCTAGGGATTATACACACCAATTAGAAGGCTCTAAACCAAGGCTAGGGCAATTAGAAGCTCTAAACCAAAACGGCTCTAAACCGGAGGTGGCTAGGGTTTAGATTTAGAGGATAGGAACTTGTGTGTCTAGAGGAGGGACCCCGCCTCCTTTTATAGGTGGGAGGTGCGGCCAAGGGAGGAGTCCTCCCAACTCGCCTTGGGTGGTGCCGGCTTGGAGGAGGACTCCTCCCCAAGTCGTTTCAACCTCCTTCCTCTTTCCCTCACTTTCTGTTTTAGCCGTTTGACTTTCAAACCGCCGCTTGACTTTTCAGTTTGGGATTCAATTTAATCCTTTATTTGGAACAGCGAACACTTAGTACATGATGCAATCATTCCAATATGCAATGGCACATTCATGTACCCTTCCTCCGGAGTCTTGGGACATTAGGAACCTTCTAGAACATTCCCAATGAAAACAGGAATCATTTCCGAACTCAAACGGACTTTCCTTATATGAATCTTATTCTCCGGACCATTAGGATCACCTCGTGATATCCGGATCCCATCCGAGACTCCAAACAACATTCGGTCTCTTTCTCATAATACCATAACTACTCAAACAACGTCAATCCTTAGTGTGTCTCCCTACGGTTCGTGAATTATGCGGACATGATCGAGACACTTCTCGAACAATAACCAATAGAGAATCGGAAATTCATATGGCTCCCACATATTTCTCGATTACTTTGTGATCGAATGAACCACTTACATACGATACCAATTTCCCTTTGTCTCATGATAGTTTACTTATCCGAGGTTATGATCGTCGGTATCTCGCATACCTAGTTCAACCTCGTTACCGATAAGTACTCTTTTCTCGTTCCGTGGTATGTGATCCCTTGTGAGCCGGTCACATGCTTGCAAGCTAATTGGATGACATTCCACCAGAGGGCCCAGTATATCTATCCGTCATATGGATGGACAAATCACACTCTTGATCCATGTGTTTCAACCAATACTTTCCGAACACTCAATGCCACCTTTATAGCCACCCGATTCGTGTGGTGTTTGATGTCATCAAAGCATCCATCCGGTAAAGGTGATATGCATGATCTCATGGTTGAAGGAATTAGGTTACTATGTATCAGAAAACATATAACAATTGAACTATTAAAATGACTTGATCTTTATGCTACGCTTATCTATAGGAGTATGTCCATCATATCATTCTCCTAATGATATGACCTCATAATAACATCTCTATGTTCATGATCAGGAAACCATGATCATATATTAACCAACAAGCTAGTTTAACAAGAGGCTTTACTAGGGACTCTTTTATGTTTACAAATCACACAAGTATTAATGTTTCCTGTTAATACAATTATAGCATGGTATGTAAACATTTATCATAAGTATGAAGATATGATAATAACCACTTTATTATTGCCTCTTGGGCATATCTCCAATAAATATTATCAACATATTTTAACCCCAAAAAAACTAAAGATCTCACCAAAGGACCAAATTTATACAAAGCCATCTCATTAGAGAATGAGTGATGCGTAGAGACGCAAAGACCTGCAATTACACATGGACCTGAAAGTGTCAGATCCGAAGATCAGTTGACCACTAGAAATCGTGTACATGCAACACCGGAAAGCCATAAGTGTTGAATACACAAAGATTTGAAACTAGATTATTGTCTCTAGTGCAAGTGGGGGACTGTTGGAGATATGCCCAAGAGGCAATAATAAAAAGATTATTATCATATCTTCATGCTTATGATAAATGTTTACATATCATGCTATAATTGTATTGACCGGAAACATTAATACTTGTGTGATTTGTAAACATAAGAGTCCCTAGTAAAGACTCTTGTTAAACTAGCTTGTTGGTTAATATATGATCATGGTTTCCTGATCATGAAGATTGAGATGTTATTAACAACAAGATCATATCATTAGGAGAATGGTGTGATGGACATACTCCTATAGATAAGTGTAGCATAAAGATCAAGTCATTTGTGTTCGTTTGCCATAAGCTTTCTGATACATAGTAACCTAATTTCTTCGACCATGAGATCATGCTAATCACCATCACCGGATGGATGCTTTGATGACATCAAACACCACACCGTAACTAGGTGGCTATAAATGTGGCATTGAGTGTTGGGAAAGTATGTGTTGAGGCACATGGATCAAGAGTGGGATTTGTCCATCCATATGACGGATAGATATACTCTAGGCCCTCTCGGTGGAATGTCATCCAATTAGCTTGCAAGCATGTGACTGGCTCACAAGGGATGACATATCACGGGAACAAGAAAAAAGTACTTATCGGTAACAAGGTTGAACTAGGTATGCAGAGATACCGACGATCAGACCTCAGATAAGTAAACTATCGCGAGACAAAGAGAAATTGATATCGTATGTAAGTGGTTCATTCAATCGCAAAGTAATCGTAGAGATATGTGGGAGTCATATGAATTTCTAGACTCCTCTATTGATTATTGATCAGAAAAGAGTCTCGGTCATGACTGCATAATTCACGAACCGTAGGGAGACACACTTAAGTATTCAATGTTGTTTAGTAGATATGGAATGTAAGTAGTGAGACCGAATGTTGTTCGGAGTCTCGGATGGGATCCGTAATATCACGAGGAGATCCGGAATGGTCCGGAGAATAAAATTCATATAAGGAAAGTCCAATTCCGCAGTTCGGGAATGATTCCGATGATTTCATCGAAGAGATTTTAGGAGGGTCTAGAAGGTTCATCGGACCAGAAGGGGAAAGGTATATGAATGTGTCATGGATAAGTGGAATGATTGGATCATGTTCTAGGTCACTTGGTTGGGCATTTGCAAGAAAAAAATAAAGGTTTAAATTGAGAGTCAAAAGACAAGTTTGAAAAGTCAAACTGAAACAATGTATCCTAGTGGAAGAAGGAAAAAAAAATCCTTTTCAACTGCTCCTCCAACAGCGTCGGTACCTTGGATGCAACAAGTTCATAATACAATCAGGTAATTCACATGTCATCAAAACCATGATGAATGGTGCCTTTTCAACAAATTCTTTAGCTGCGATTTTTGATGATTGTAGAATCCTTGCTTCTGGTTTTACAGAGAATTGTCTTTGAACATTGTAATAGGGAAGCCACATGAGCTAGCAAAGCATAGTTTCATAGAACATGTTGATATTTTTTGGGATGTTGATCCCCTAGCTTTATTCTGCTGAATCTGGCGAAAGATGCAAGTTTATTTGAAGATCAGAATGGTTTTAAAGAAAAGTCGTGTCTTCCCCTCATCACTTGGGGAGTTGGGTGCCTCCCCCGGCACACAGAACCACCAGCCCAAGCACCAACGCCGAACGGAGGTCAGTGACTTGAGTCCACACTGACCTCTCCAAGGCCTCAACGTCATCTATCCTCAAAAAATCTCACCATCGTATCCTATCACATCCCCTAGTATATTTATTCAGGATCAGATGCCAAAGTCGCAAATCTACCGGTCCAAGCAGTCAAGCACCAACGGCAATGGCCGCCGAATAAAGGTCACCTCAATCCTACTTCAGTCCCATGAGGCCACGACCACCCAAATCCTGTGCAGCACTCCAACGCCATCCCGTATTCCATCCCGTATATCTCAAGTGGAGTAGAGTAGCAGATACAGTACTGTATATTTATTCAGGGAGGTTCATCATCTACCGAATCCCCAAATCCCAGTTGAACTTCTCCTCTTCCACCCGGCCAGCAGCCCGTTGAATTTCCTCCTCTCGAGCTTCTTCCTCCTCCACCCAAAATCACTGTCCCGAGAGCCACGACGATGGTCTCCAAGATCAAGCGACGGCTCGCCAGCCTCCCGACGCTCGCCAAGCTTGCGCTGCTTCTGCTCATCCTGCTGCTCCTCCTCGCTGCCATCTTGCTACCCATCTTCTTGATCCCGCGCCACCGCAGAGAGCCGCTGCCACCGGCGACGCCCCCAGGCCCGGGGGACAACTGCTCCTCCAACAGCGTCGTGGCGTTCGATTTCTCCCCGTTCCTCCTTCAGTACAAGAGCGGCTGCGTCCACCGGATGGACGGCACGGAGCGGGTACCCGCGGGCGTCGACGAGGCCACGGGCGTGACCTCCAAGGACGTCGTCGTCGACCAAGGGAGCGGGCTCGCCGCGCGGATGTACCTGCCTCCGTCGACGGCGGCGAACGGTGGTGGGGGGAAGAAGGAGAAGGACGATCTCCCGGTGGTCGTGTTCTACCACGGCGGCGCGTTCGTCATCATGTCGCCTTTCGAGCCCAAGTACCACGCCTACCTCAACGCGCTCGTGGCCAAGGCGCGCGTCGTGGCGGTGTCCGTGGACTACCGCCTCGCGCCGGAGCACCCGTTACCGGCCGCCTACCACGACTCGTGGGTGGCGCTCAACTGGGTGGTCCGGAACGCGGGCGATGGGCCGGAGCCGTGGCTGCGGGACCGGGGGAACCTCTCCCGGCTGTTCCTCGCGGGCGACAGCGCCGGCGCCAACATCGTGCACAACATCGCGATGCGCGCGGGGAACGAGAGCGTCGGCGCCGCCATCACGGGCATCCTGCTCCTGGACCCCTACTTCTGGGGCAAGCGGCCCGTGGGCGCGGAGACGACGGACCCGGCGACGCGGCGGCGGTACGAGGCGACGTGGTCGTTCGTGTGCGGCGGGCGGTACGGCATCGACGACCCGCGGATCGACCCGCTGGCGATTCCCGCGGCGGAGCTGAGGAGGCTGGCGTGCTCGCGCGTGGCGGTCACGGTGTCGGGCCTGGACGACTTCGACGCGCGCGGGAAGGCGTACGCGGCGGCGCTCAACGGCAGCGGGTGGGGCGGGGAGGTGGTGCAGTACGAGACGGCGGGCGAGAGGCACGTCTACTTCCTCGACGCGCCGGACAGCCCCAAGTCCGCCAAGGAGCTGGCTTTCGCGGCCGGATACCTCAGCCGGGACTAGTAGCGTAGGTAGCTGCGCCTGCGCGTCATCCATCCATGGATGCACCACCCGTGCACGTGAGGGGGGCGCGAGGATTGATCGCTGATTGCCGTACATTGATTAACAACCACAGCTAACACGTACTCTGTACATCATCATGTTGCAAATTGTTTTCTTGCCTTTGGATTTCCTCCTTCGCGCAGGTGTGAGTGTGACCTGGCGGCGGGTACGGTGAATCTAGTAATGTCTGGGTACGGGAATTTCCCTGCACCTTTTGGCAAAAAAATCACAGGGACGGAAAGGAAGGTGCCTGCAGGCTGCAGCTGCAAAGTGGAGGAAGAATCCGGATTTTCTAAAGGCATTTGTACGTAGCGGAGTGGCCACGTCAGCCATCGTGGTATCCAGAAAACTGAAAAAACTGTGAAACCTTTTTAAAACTCATGAAATTTTTCTGAAACTTATGTTCATAGACTGTTTCAATAATGTTTCAGTTTGGTTTAAATTATGTTTTAATTACTGACCTCAGCATGACATTCTCCATGTGGGGATTGAAAAAAATGGCTAAACAGGCGCACCAATCTCGAAGCGAAAATTAGCCGTGGATAGGACTCATGTATGTAAAGGCTCCTTCTAAAATGACTTTCCTACGTCAAGGGTCTATCTAGCAGGTTCCTTTATATTTATAAAGACCTCTCTTTCTAAAGGTGACATGGTTATATCCTACGGGTACACAACATTGGTATACCTAATCCAATTCAAGGAAGGTCCACGAGTTTTCGGGTGGCACAAGCTCATGACGTCTTTAGATTCTTGGAGAACAGGACTAGAGTGATAGAATTTTAAAGGGGCAAATCCTAATCTGTAACCGACTCGACTTATGCCCGGGAGCTGCCTATCTATATAAAGGCTAGGAGGACACGGCGAGGAGGACAATCAACTCACCTCATACACACCTCACGCCAGATTGCATCTGCACACCCCTGTAACCTTCGATTTCGCCGTAATCAAGAGCAAACAAGCAGGAGTAGGGTTTTCTCTCCGGGGGCCTGAACCTGGGTAAACCTCGTGTCCCCGTGTTGCTTGTTTGCTAACCGTTCCGCGATCTCTAGCATCCTCATCTTCTCCAAAACCCAAGTCCATAACAATGGGCATTGACAAGTCGAAACCTCGTCAATTGGCAACTCATCGGCGACGAAGAGTCATCTCCTCTTCGGCACCTTCTAAATCACCGCCCACTCACCAGCCACCATGAAGGATTTCGAGCCCGTAGGCGACAGGCTCGAGATTATGTTCGGGAGCTTATGCTTCTAGGTGGGGAAGACCGACACCCTCCGCCTCCCAGAGCAGGTTCCACCGCCATCCATCAGGCCCGCTTCGTGGGTCCCACCCATCGGCGTGCTACGGACGTCGACGCTGACAAATGAGTCATATGACAGCAGCAGCTGCAACTCAGATCTGTGTGACCCTCCATCAGACGAAGGAACCTACGGTTCCGGATCCGAAAGCTGCGGCAGCAGCGACCCAATCCGCGGGCATTACCAATGCCCCGTGGTCATCCAGGGTGAATCAGAACTGCCACCAGGTTCGAGTACACCCAACCCATCACCCAATCCACTGCCCAACCCGCAGGCCGGGAACGGAGAAAACGGAGGAAACCCTTCCCTCTAGCCCAATGAAGGCGACGCTAACGCCTACCAGAAGATCAACCTCAACGAGGACGGATCGCGTCAGGCACGAGAAGCCGTGGCGGGAAACATCATCCTACCTGTGAATGCTTCACGGGATCTGCTGATGGCATACCACCTCCTCCTCATCGGCGAGCATAACCGGCAGGTGAAGCTGATGGAGGATCTCGACAAACACATGAAGGCGGCTTCGGAGTCTAGCACGCGGCGAGCTACGCTTTCCGCCGCTGGTGGCTCCAGCTTGCATGGCAACAACGCCAACAAGCATCGCCCCCACACAGAGCACATGGACCCTGCCGCACGCCGCGATATCACGAGGACCCTCAACACGTCCTTCATGTTAATAGACGTCAACGGCAACGTCATACCGAAGACGCCGCAGACTGCGATCATGGCAGCCACCACGTATCTCGCGAACCATCCACCTCCAGTGGGTGACCCGAAGTGTGCCATGCACAAGTCCGCGCTAGCCGGACTCGGACTCGTCGGAGCTGCGCTCCATGACGAAGCTCTTGTGGAGCCGAAAAGAAAGTTCGATCAGATTCAACCGCAGCCCCACACCGTCAACCGACGAGGACGAGCATGATCTGCCTCGACGTCGCAAGAGCCCAAGGCGTCGCAGCAGCGACTACGACGCTCGAAACGACCTCGCCTAGCGCAATGTCGACAAGGCATGCGCCAAACGCGCGTGTTCAACCGAATCCGACGAGGATGACAATGGAGAGTTGTGCGAAGCCCGATGCTTTAGTAGATCCGTTCGGCGGATGCGGTTGCCAAAATATTTCAAGCTCCCTTCGGACACTCCGAAGTTTGACGGCATGCAGGACCCGAAGTCCTGGCTCAGCGATCACCTCTCGTCCGTCAAGTTGCACGGTGGTAACAGGAACACCGCCCTGCAATGCCTTCACCGCGGTGACAGCGCAACCGAATCGCTCGGCTGTCCTCAGGCTCCATCCGAAGCTGGGAGGAGATAGCGTACAACTTCATCCGCAACTTCAAGGGCACCAGCAAGATGCCAGCATCGATCGAGGAACTACGGGCCTGCACCCAACGCACTGGCGAGTCCATTCGCTCGTATATCCTACGCTGGTCCCACATCAAGAACTCCACCACACACATCTTCGAGGAAAGGACGATCGATGCCTTCAAGGACGGTGTCAAGCGCCTGGACTTCAAGGAAGAACTTGGGCGTGTCAAGCTCAAGACACTCGACCACCTTATGGACATCACCAACAAGTGGGCAGATGGCAAGGATTCCCTCCATCGAATGCATTCGGATGACGAGGACGACTATGGCCGCGGGCGTGAATGCCGCAGAAAGCAAAGATCGCGCGTCTACGACGATCGAGATGGAGTCGACATGGTTGCGGCTGGCTACGCCGACCGACGCAACGACGGCAACCGTAGCAGCGGATATCGCAGAGGCAACTCTTGCGATGGAGGGCGCCCTACACAAACATGGCAGCATTGCAACCGTGACAACGAGCCCTTTGCATACGACAAGTTGTCTGGTCCCTTCACCATCCACTTCTACATCGACAAGCAGGATGGCAAAAAGAAGTCCATCCACATGCTCAAGGACTGCCACGAGTTCCAGAAACTCAGCGAGGGTTTCACCCAAATGTGACGCCTGATCGTGAACCCTGGGTTCAGGCCCGCACCTGCACCAGGTGATATCGCCCACGGAGCTCCTCCACCAACACCCGTGGGACCGTCGAATCCAGCAATCGCACCTGCACCAAACAATGGTATAGGAGGATACCCACCGCCAAAAGGGGCCATGATGATCCAGAAGGGACGCCCTACCAACAGGGTGCAAAAGAATATCACCCGATAGGTCAGCCTGGCCATGATCGCTCCACCTGCCATCCCTGAGTACCTCAGTGGCTCGGAGTCCTGCATCACGTTTGATCGTTCGAATCACCCTCGCCAGATCCCTCGCCCAGGTCATACTACCCTGGTGCTCGAGGCGCAGATCGGAGGATTCGAGATGAGCCGCATCTTCATGGACGGCGGTAGCGGCATCAACCTGATGTTCGCCAGCACCCTCGTAGCGATGCGGATCCCGTTGTGCAACCTGGAACAATTCGACACGACGTTCCACGACATAGTCCCAGGGAAGGGCATATATCCCCTGGGAAAGATATGGCTCGACGTCATCTTCAGCCAGCCCGAAAACTTCATGCGCGAGCGGCTGGAGTTCGAAGTGGTGGACTGGCCATCACAATACCATGCCATCCTCGGGCGCGTGGAGTTCGTAAGATTCCTGGAAGTACCGCACTACGCATACCTGCTACTCAAGATGCCAGAACCCAGGGGCGTCATCACCGTCCAGGGAAGCTTCACCTGATCTGATCACTGTGAGAGAGATTTCAATAGAATATCCTAGTCGTTCGGCATGCAGGAGGAACTCACGAGACTCCGAGAAGTAACGGACAACGGGGCACCCCCAGTCTCCAGGCAAAACTTACCTGACATGTCGTTCAACTCCACAGTTAACACAAAAAAGGTGCAGGTCCACCCAATGGATGCCTCCAACACGGCGCTGGTCGCCAATGACCTTATCCCCGCATAGGAAAGCACGCTCATCGAATTCCTTCGTGAGCGCTGGGAAATCTTCGCCTGGTGTCCTGCGGACATGCCAGGAGTTCCGAGGGAATTCGCCGAGCATGCACTCAATGTGTTCCCTGACGCAAAACCAGTCAAGCAGTCGATCCGACGATTGTCCGAACCAAGAGCTAAAGCCGTTGGAATCGAAGTCAACAGACTGCTCAATGCCAACTTCATCCGAGAAATCAAGGAGAGCGAGTGGCTGGACAATTCTGTGCTGGTCCCTAAGAAGGACACGGACATCCTGCAAATGTGCGTAGACTTTACATTGCTCAACAAGTACTGTCCCAAGGACCACTTCCCTCTACCGCGGATCGATCAGATCATCGATTCGACTGCAGGATGCGAGAAACTCTCCTTCGTCGACGCCTACTCAGGCTATAACCCGATTCGGCTGAAGGTCGAAGATCAGGAGAAAACGGCGTTCATCACACCGTTCGGAGTGTTCTGCTATAACACCATCCCCTTCGGGCTGAAGAACGCAGGCGCCACGTGCCAGAGGTGCATGCAGGCATGTCTGAAAAACCAGATTGGTCGCAACATCCAAGTCTATGTCGACGACATATTCATCAAGACCAGGGAAGCCAAGACACTAATCGACGATCTCCTCGAGACGTTTGATAACCTTGATCACTATAAGATCAATTTGGACCCAGAAAAGTGCGCCTTCGGAGTCCCATCCGGCCAATTACTTGGCTACTTCATCTCTCAGTGGGGGATCGAGGCGAATCCGAAGAAAATCTGGGCCATACTATCCATGGAGAAGCCGAAGGACCTCATAGGAGTCTATCATCTTGATGGACGCATTGCAGCACTGAGAAGATTCATCAGTCGCATGGGTGAGAAGGCCTTGCCCTTTTACCAGCTGCTGCGCAAGGCGTACAAGTTCGAGTGGACACCCGGAGCAGACGACGCATTCGAAGACCTCAAGCGTCTACTCTCCACCTTGCCTGTTCTGGTCACGCCAAAGGAATGAGAACCTCTGCTGCTGTACATCGCAGCCATGCACCAGGTCGTAATCACCATGCTCGTGGTCGAACGACCCGAAGAAGGCAAGACCTATGGGGTCCAACGCCCAATCTACTACCTCGGAGAGGTACTGACACCAACAAAGCAGAGGTACCCTTACTACCAGAAGCTCGCTTACGGTGTATTCATGACGGCTCGGCGGCTGAGTCACTACTTGCAGGAGCACCAGATAATGGTCGTTAACAAGGCACCATTGTACAACATCCTGAACAACCCCGAAGCCACGGGACGCAGAGCCCCGTGGGGCATCGAGTTGTCCCCTCTAGACATAGTCTATGAGCGGCGCAAGGCCATCAAATCGCAGGTCCTCCCTGACTTCATCGTCCACTGGATGGAGCTCCAGCTGCCAGACACTCCGGACATGACGTAGTCGTGGACGATGCACTTCGACGGCTCCAGGCGTGAGGCCGGAGCAGGAGCTGGTGTCATACTGACGTCCCCTCAAGGTGATAAGATGAAATACGTCCTTCGGATGAAATTTCACGCCTCCAACAACGAGGCCGAATACGAGGCCCTCATCGACGGCATGAGGATGGCCAAGATTTGCGTCGCAACGCGCCTAATCATCTACGGTGACTCAAACCTTGTTGTCCAGCAGACGATGAACAAGTGCGACGCTCACAGTGGCAACATGATCGTGTATCGCGCGCTCTACAACTCACTTGAATGTGACTTAGACAGCTACGAGCTTCGACATGTCAGAAGGGAAGAAACAAGGAGGCTGATAGACTCGCCAACATCGGCTCCACCTGCGCATGGGTGCCACCAGGTGTGTTCCTCGAACAAATTTGCGTACCTTCTATCAAAAGGAAATTCCCCAAGGAATCACCCGAAGAAGCGGAACACTCGGGGGCTGCGCCACCCAAAGGACACGAAGGACCCAAAAAGCTCGACACCGAGGCCGAGCTAGTTAGCCTGATGCAGGTCATGGCAATCGAAGAAACATGGACACAGCCGTACCTTCTGTACCTGATAAGCATTGAACTGCCTGATGACCCGACAGACACCCGACGCATATCTTGTCGGTCTAAGGCCTTCACCATCATCAATGGCGAGTTGTACAAGCGCAACATTTTGGGTGTACTCCAACGGTGCGTCACCATCGGTGACAGCAAAACCATTCTTTAAGACATCCACGAGGGCATCTGTGGCCATCATGTAGGCATCTGCACCCTAGTCGCCAAAGCTCTGCGAGCTGGATTCTACTGGCCAACGACCATGAACGATGGTAAGTACATCGTCCGAAGGTGAAACGCCTGCCAAAGGTACGCGGACAAACCGCACGCATCAGGATCAGAGCTAAGGCCCATACCACTGGCCTGGCCCTTCACCCAATGGGGCCTCGACATGATCGGCAAACTACCCAAATCTTCAAAAGGAAGCCACGTCTACCTCCTGGTCGCAGTCGACAAGTTCACCAAGTGGATCGAAGCCATGCCCGTCACCAACCAAAGTGGCAAAACAACCGTCAAGTTCTTCGAGTCCATAGTCTACAGGTTCGGTGTGTTGTACAGCATCATCACGGACAACGGCTCGAACTTTATCTCGAAGGAATTCCAGGACTTCTGCGAGGGCCTTGGAATCAACATATCATACGCCTACGTGGCGCACCTGCAGACCAACAGACAGGTCAAAAACGCCAACGGCCTCATCAGGAGCGGCATCAAGAAACGCCTGCTATGCCCACTCGAAAGGCTCGCGGGAGCCTGGGTGAGCTACCCTCCGTACTCTAGAGCCTGTGTACAACGCCGAACAGTTCTACCGGCTACACGCCCTTCTTTATGGTGCACGGAGCCGAAGCCGTGCTGCCTGTAGAGGTATGCCATAAGGCCCCACGGGTCGTCGCCTACAGCGAAGCCGAATCAATGGCCACACTCGAAGACGTCGTTGACACACTCGACGAAGCACGCGACATCGCCGCAGCCCGCTCAACGGTCTACCAGCAGAGCCTCCACAACTACCACAGCCATCGGCTGCGCCCAAGGTCCTTCGTCGAAGGAGACCTCGTCCTACGACTCAAGCAAGAGCGGCCGAAGAAGCTCGAGTCACCCTGGGAAGGACCCTACATCGTCACCGAAGTCATCCCAGGTGGCGCCTACCCCCTCATGTACGTCAAGTTAGGAGTCAGATACTCCAACCCATGGAATGTCGCACAACTGCGACGCTTCTACCCCTAGTTACCTCTTTACTTTCAATAAGGCTACTTAGCCGAACAATGTACCTCCATGTTACGATATGAATAAAAGCTAAGTTCCTCGGCCGAAATTTCTTTCCCTTACTTTTCGCTATAACACGCTCGGGGGATACACCTCACCTCACGACTTTGTCGACTAAGAATAAAGCATACAACCTGAGTAGCTGACCACGTCAGGCTAACGAAAAGGACATGCATAGAACAAAGCACAACATGATAATACAAATAAACTTCACAAAGGGCATAACAAGCCCACTCGAATACATACAAATTTTACATCAATTTGTTTCTCTTTATAGGACCTATCTATTATAGAGTATCACACTCGCCCATTGCTCGAACAGATCAACGATCTCTTCGGCATACTGCCTCACAGCCGCATAATGTGGGCGCATATCACAAAGACTACCATCTGGTCGAAGGGGTGGCCCAGTCGCCACCTCCCCGAGATCTACGTGGCGGCGATGCAGCCAAACAAGCGAAAGAGCGGCCTTCACCCCAACGACTAGCTGACGCCGCACCAACTCCTTGACGTGACCCACGTCCCGAAACTTTGCTAGCAGCACCCAAAGGTTGGAACGTTCCTCATCCAGGGGAAACATGACGGCCCAGGTGGACGCCAGGGAAATCCTCGCCTGCCTCAGCACCCGAGAAATCTGGTGTACGCGATCTTGCACCGTCGCAAGGACGATGGCCCGATTGTGGTCCATCCAGAAGAAGCCGCCAGCCTCTAAGTCATGTTGGGTCAGGCAATTCATCCGAACCACAACAGGCTCCTTCTCTTCCCTCGGAACGAGATTGACACCTGCAGCAAACACAAGAACAAGATGACACACAAGAAAAGTGCATCCGAAAAGAATGACAGTTAGCGAAGACTCACATTGAAGTTGCTCACTCATCTGCCGCAGCTCCCCCATAAAAAATTCCTCCCTGGCAGTAGCCCGCTCAGCTTTCGAATTCCACACATCATCATGGCCTCAAACACCAAGGATATCCTTCTCCAAACTGCGGATGCGGTCGCGAAGAAAAACAAGCGGCGACGCATCATCCAAAGATGGTCGCGGCTCAGGGACAGTCGACGTATCAACGGGAGTCTCACCCAAAGGACCCTAAAGACAAACAAGTAAGGACATGAACATCACAAACATCGTTGGTGAGAGATTGAAACATAACTTATATACATAAAGGCCACCTAGTGGCATAAGGTGAGATTGTTCATCAACAAAAGCTTACATTACAAAAGAAAAAGGATAAACTATCCTAGCTACAGCAGTCAAGCCTAGGCACCCGCATCCAGAGTGGCCTCAGAGCCGGAATGCCTGCTCTTGGCCTCCTCCTGCTGCTTTGCCACGTACTCCGCCAGCAGGTCAATGAGTTTCGGCCCGTAACACTTGCAGCGAGAGGCGAAGAGAGTGAACGCTACCTCTGAGCCATCTGCAGCTGTCAGCATCTGGGAGGTGATGTGCGGCAGATCCAGCTTGGTTCCGGATGCCATGGCCATCGCCAACCCCATGGAGGCGCTGATGCCTATCTGCTTGCGCTTGTAGGCTGGCGGAGCGTCCTCCGACAGATCATCCACTAGAGAGTCGACATCCTCAAGAGCAACGCCCTTGGGAACGACCTCCCTGTAGAAGCGTCAGAGCACTTCCTTGGCCTTCACCAAGGATCCAACAACAGTACTGCAGCGATCTTTGACTGCTGCAGTGGCATCATCTAGATCATCTCCATGCTCCAGCGCACCGCGATCAAACACGATGTCGGACGCATCTCAGACAATGAAGAAAAGACCCAAATAAGTTGAAGACAAGAAGCAGCCAAAAAAACACAAGACCAAAGCAAGTAAAATATACTTACCAGAGAAATCCTTGGCCGCAGCCATCAGCCTATCATCCATCTCCTTCTCGCGAGTGGCAGCCGCAGCAGCCAGCTGCTCCTCGTGATCAACAGACTCCTTCCACAAGCGCTCCTGAGCTTCAGCAGCGTCAACTACCTCCTTCTGCAGGCGCTCTTTCGCCTCCACAACATCTATAGCTTTCTTCTCCGCTCGACCAAGGCTCTTTTCAAAAGCGTCCAGGTGATGGAGAGCTCCATTATTATCATCTGCAAACATCACGAACAAAGGATCAATAGAATCAAAGACGAGGGGGCAGCCGAAGCAAAAAAGGATGATAAAAATATGCACCTTGCAGCTGCCGCATGTTGGCCTTCAGCGCCAGGTGCTGTTGGATAAGGAGATTAGCGCTATGCACGAAGGGATGCAAAAAACACACAAACAAAAACAAACATCAGAAAGGGCTTGGGGGCTACGCCCCGCAACAACAAAAATCGATCAATAGGTCATCCAAAAAGGGCCTGGGGGATCCCCCTACAAGATAAAGATGCAAATTACTTACGTGCTCAAGCGGAGACTCCGAAGTTCCGCGTGTGGTCTTCTGAGTCACAACAACCCGAGCCTATCGCTTGGAGAGATTCGGCTCGTCGTCCTCAGAGTTTGACACCACCTGAGAGGGAGGAGCTGTCGGCTTCGACTCCCCTATGGCCTCTTGAGTGCCCTCAATAAGAGAACCCTCCGAAGAGTGGCTGCAAGAAAAGATCGATGAAGACAACAACCTATACAAATAATAGAACAAAGCGCAGACGAAACTACTTACGAGTAAATATATGACAAGTTGAAGACCGACGCTGCCTTCTCCTTCTTCTTCTTGTTCTTGGCCGACGGCTGCGGCGCCATCGCCCGAAGCGGCACAGCAGGGAAAGGTGCAGAGGAAGCACCTTCATCCTCACCATGCCGCTCCAGGAAGGAAGGGCCCCGGGGAGTCGGCAGAGTCGATGCATCCGAAGACTCACTCCGGGAGCGCTTTCGGGTCTGTCCCTCGCTCGGCTCGGGGGCTTCCTGGGTCGAAGATTGCGCCGGCGGAAGGTCGGACTCAGAGTCCACAACCTCGTTGTCCGGCGCAATCGAAAATTTCTCAGGTAGCGGAGGCATCATGCCAGCTACCTTTAGCTCCTACACACCAAAGAAGACAAAGATCGTGATTAGCAACAATATTCACAAGAACAACACTCGAAAAAAGGCGCAATACGCATGACGCATTTCTACACCTGAGGAACTAGATTCGAAGCATTGAAGGGGCGGTCAAGGACTTCTTCGGGAGGTCCTCGTCGGCCTTGAACTTCAGCAGCGGTCGAAGAGCTCTATAAAGGTCGCCCCTGGACAGCTCCTCGGCTGAAACCCTCATCGGGTCGTTGCGGCCAGTGTAAAGAAACATCGGATGCGCCCTTGCTTGGAGAGACTGCACCCGACGTTTGAGGAAGGTGCGGATTATATCCACACCATTGACCTCCTTCTCAGCAACCATCTGGAGTGCCTCCACCCGACGGTAGAGCTCCTCCACTTCCGCCACCTCGCCCTCCAGGATGTGGTTCTTCCAGGATCTCTTCGGAATGATTTCCTTGGAGGATTCGAAGGGAGCAAGGCCAAAATCTTGTCCGTCCACCATGGAGTCGCGGATATAAAACCACTTCTTCTGCCAGTATTGGACGGACTCACACATGGAAAAGGAAAAGAACGGAAGATCGGATGGAAATAACGCAGCCGCCGAGCGGATAGACTCCGCTGGTGCTAGACTGCCTCTTCACGGAATAGAGCTTCCGAAAGATGCCAAAGTGCGGCTCGATACCGATCCATCACTCGCAGACAGTGATAAAACAAGCGATGTGGAGGAGAGAATTGGGAGAGAGATGATGAAGTTGGATGTCGTAAAAGAAAACAAGTCTATGAAGAAAATCGTGGACAGGGAGCGAAAGACCACGAAGAACTAAGGCGACGAACATCACCCGAAACCCTACGGGTGGACGATGAGTTACCTCATCACCAGGAAGCTTGACATCCTCCTTGTTCTGTGGGATCAGCCCTGCGTCGCGTAGCTTGCGCAGGTCACCGTCACGTGCCTCCGTGCGCCTCCACCCGCCGTCGGTGATGCGAGGGGCAGCAACAACCTTCTTTCCACCGGCGTCGGCACTCGATCCAGCTCCAGCAGCTCCCTTCCTCGATTTGCCCATCGCGCGGCGGTGAGTGCGGCGGTGAGCGTGGAGAAACGAAGAAGGAAACGAACAGAGAATGTCCAGTGTGCGCAAGAGAGGCAAAGCTTGAGAAAATGGAGGCAATGGCGAAAGCAAATGGCAATGGGTGAAACAGAATCACAGTTTTCCCGTGGTTATAAAAGACGAGGACGATAAACAAGAGCCGTCGATCTAGAAGCCCTAACGCGCAATCAAAATCTGACCATACACGTGTCAGCACATCAACGAACCATCGCCAGCGCGCCGTACACTATGCACGGAAACCGAGGAGACGCCGTAATTCTTGCCACGTCACGTATGACTAGTCAACTCTAAGTCAGAAAGTGGGACCCACGTTCGTCCTGTCACGTCATCTCTGGCGTCGTAGACGGTTGAGACCATCGATCGTCAGCACTGACGTCATCAAGACCAACCTAGAAACGGTTGGAAATCTTTGGCTGATGAATCAAGTACTTTATCGAATCTACGATTCGAGCAACTACTCGGGGGCTACTTCTATCAGAAGCGCTGGCCGCGCACTTGAAACATGATTAAGGTACTACACTTCTCACCAATCTTCGAGTTCCACGTCGAGTCTACGACTCCACTAAGGACTCAGGGGCTACTCCCATAGGATGGATTGTTCAAAGCATCCGAAAAAATTGTGTCCTTCTGAACTAAAGTTAAAAACAACTGAACTAATGTCTCTGCTCGAGTCTATGACTCGAATAGACACTCAGGGCTATTCCCATAGGGAGCGCTGACCGCACACCCTATGATTTCTTCGACTGCGATCTTTCAGATCAAAATACAAACTTTTTCTGGTAAATTTTCCCAAATAAACGCTAAGTGAGAGACATTCTCCTTGGCCACCCGAAACACCTCAGCGGTGATAACCTTTCGGATGCTGTGTCTGCGACGCAAGGATAAGACCTACAGATATCATCTGATGTCCTGGTAACGCACCTGACTGCGCTCTGCCAGTAAAATACCGTGTCAACAGGCATGATGAAGAAATCCCAACGGACGCGTTGGGTACATTACTTGAAAACCACTGGGATTCGGCTCCTGTAAGACCTCAACGGCCTGAGTCAAATTACGCCAGCATTTGTTCCGTATTCGAGTCCAGGGACTTGAGTCTGAAGAAGATCGTGTTGTTTTGTCCTACGATAGTTAACTGACCCTGATCCGTCGGGTGAGTCAGGCACACGCATCAACAATCACTACGAACTAAATTGCTTTCTCTTATAAACAGGCCTAAAACTGCACCCGAAAGACTGAAGAGTCCTCAGCCGAATCTACGATTCGACTGAGCACTTGGGGGCTACTAACATGGTTATACCCTACGGGTACACAACATCGGCATACCTAGTCTAGCCCAAGGAAGGGCCACGAGAAGATATGCGGCCTGCGGAGGTTTCGGGTGGCCCAAGCCCATGACGCCTTCGGATCCTTGGAGAACAAGACTAGAGTAGATAGAATTTCAAAGGGGCAAAGCCTAATCTGTAACCGACTCGACCTACGCCCGGGACCTGCCTATATATATAAAGGCTAGGAGGGCACGGCGAGGAGGACAATCAACTCACCTCATACACACCTTACACCAGATTGCATATGCGCACCCCTGTAACCTTCGGTTCCGCCGTAATCAAGAGCAGACAAGCAGGAGTAGGGTTTTTCCTCCAGGGGCCTGAACCTGGGTAAACCTCGTGTCCCCGTGTTGTTTGTTTGCTAACCGTTCCGCGATCTCCAGCATCCCCATCTTCTCCAAAACCCAAATCCATAACAATGGACATTGACGAGTCGAAACCTCATCAAAAGGCGTGTGTATGTCCAATTGTTTTTCGAGATCAAAAGTTTTTTCTTCACCCTCTCCCATACTCACATTACACAGAAGCGGAATAACATTCTCTGTTTTCTCCTCATCGTTACCTTCCTTAATCTGGACTCTTTTTTTCGATGTTGTAGTCCTCTCCGTCATCCCCATTCTACTCTCTAACACGCTCGCGCATATGAACAACTGCTGCGACAGATGAAAAAGATGGTGCTAGCTTCCTATCAGTGTTGCATCATGGTTTTTCATTAATTTTGTGAATTAATATCATCAATCAAATGTTCATCATGATCATCTACTCACTATACCCATATGCAATACACTACTGCACTAAGAGTGCAGCTGTAGCGAAATAGGGGATCAGATACACAAGTTTTTTACTAAACCCTCCGACAAAATCACTACATGCAGCATAAATAAAGCCCAATAAGACCAATTCCTTTTGAAACCGGGACCTATTTTGATGGAGATCCTTGCCCCCTAAACCCTACGTAAACCCGAGCGTGTATGGCAGAAAACATAAGGGTAAAGAGAGGTACCACAGTCAGGCGGATCCTCCTGGTCGAATGGCTGAAGCTACGTGTCAGGGTGGATTGGTGTCGGCTGCGGCGACGTGCTCCACATCAAGGACGTAGTTGAGTGTTGGCGCTAGAGAGGAACCACTTGGTCTGTGCTTTTTCTTTGAAGGAGACGACTAAGAGGTAATGGAAGAAAAGGTTTTTTTTTGCTATTTCTCACTATCTTAGGGGAACAAAGGACAAAAACATGTGATATTACTTAGTATTAGGGGCTATTTTGCAAGGAAACATACCCCAACATGTCCAGCATGGCACGCAACCGAACCGATTCGGACTTAAATGGACCAAAACTTCAGCCCACTTGTCAAGTTAGTGTGCTATGGTACTACAATTTGGAAGTATGTGTATGAAAATGCACATCTTAGACAAGTTTATGTACCCCTATTGTTATTAACTCATTTTAAAAAGTTCAGTGAAACCAAAGAGTGGCTCCTAATTCCATGTTCAATTGCATTTGCTATCACTAGTGCAGAGCCCCCCTCTAACACCGGTTGGGAGGGCCCTCTAACAACGGTTCTACAACCGCTGTTGAGGGTTCGGTGTTAGAGGGGGGCCCCCTTTAACACCGGTTCTTATACAAACCGGTGTTAAAGGGTGGCGACGGGCTGCCGAGGCTTCAGCCTTTAACACCGGTTCGTAACACGAACCGGTGTTAAGTTCTCTGCCAATAGAACGGCCTAAATCTCCGCTGGCAGGTTACGCCGCGGCAGGTTTAGGCCGTTTTCGCCAGGCAGCCTGCGCTCGGGCGTATTTACGTGGGAGGGAGGAATCGATCGGGGCGGTATACACATACATCGTCATCGGTACATACGAGTACATGAATAATTAAGCAACTATTATTATACACAAACATCGTCATCGGCACATACATCGTCATCGGCACATACATCGTCATCGTTCATTTTGGTGGATATCTAAAGAGTTCTCCGCCAGGCGTGACGACCTCATCAAGTATGAACCCCGCCAGTTCCTCTTGAATGGCTCGTATGCGGTCAAATGGTAGGAGTTGGTCCCGCATCCGTTCGATCTGAATATATATGAAGAACGGGGTCAATATATATATATAAGAATAAAACTCAACACAATTGATGGTAATAAAATAATGTTGTGTACTTTGTTTACTTACTCTAAGTTGTTCTAGTGCGGCTTGGCCCATCGCACATATCGTGTTGCGAATGAACTCGCAAACATAGTACCCACATAATTTATTGCCGGGTCCCTGATACGCGCACTTTACGAGAATAGAGAGTTCAATCAAAATAATAATCAATAAAGCATGATATAATGGAATTGGAAGCAGAATCAAAGAGATACGCAGACCTAGCTAGCTAGTATTACTTACATTTTGGTCTACAAATTTTAGTTCTTCTGACCATTCACCCACGGCCCTTCCCGTGAACCTTTTCCAAACCCTGTCCGGCAAAGAAAATGGATAAAGGAGTAATTAATTACTTGTTGTCACGAAAGTTGCTGATCTAGTGCGATAATATGATTGAAATTACCTCTGGAGCATCTCTCTAAAGTCTGCCCATATCTCTTTTTCTTTTCGTAACGAGTCCATGACAAGGACTTTTCCTGAGTCGGGTTGAATGACTAGCAGAATAAAGTGGAACCTCATACGCATAACTCATCATCGTTACACTTAACATCGAGTAAGTCAAGCAGAATGTGTACAAGAGAGAGGGTAACAGTACTCACGAGAAGTTGTAAGGTAATAGTATTTCCCTTTTGGTTTGTTGTCTCAGTAAAGACCTTAGCAAGTAATCTTCTGTTTGCCCGGGTTTGGTTCTTACCACTTCTTCATGAACTCTATTTGGGTCAATGAACCCAATGTCAAAAGGGCCTCCTTTCCTGCATTCCATAACCTTTTTCCTGCATAACAGTATATACATATATGGTGAGCATATATATATATACATGCAATTAATGAAGTGAATGAGATGAGATATAAATTACAGAAATAATACTTACACACAATAAAGGCTGATGGCAGATTTGTCGAGTTCCTTCTGATTGAATAGAAAATGCAAGTCTTGAATGTTGAAGTCGATCCTGTCGTCTCCGCACAAGAAAATCTCATCTCTTATATGCGCCGTGATCCATTCTTCTTTTCTCGTCTTGCAGAAATCAAGGTACCACTTGTGCAATTTTCGCATCTTTGTTGGTAGATTCTTGAGCTCCTCTTTCTTGACGAGATTCTTCCCATACTTACATGGCTGTATGGGGTTGGCATCTCATTTGGGAAAGTTGTCTCCCATGACGTTCAAGTATGCAATGTAAGTCATCCCCATCTCATTGGCCTTTCTTTGTATCTCTGCCTCGTAATCATTTACGGGAGGAGTGTCCCGTGTGTTGAACATTTGGAGCGGGGCGCATGATTGGTTTTCCTGCTCTCCGAGCATGGGAACTATTTTCTGGGGTGCCTCACGACTGCTACTTTCAGTCTCCCTATGGCGCCTTGCATCCGCCTTCAAAATCTGGCGCTCGTAGTCGGGCGCAAGTGGGGTATCAGGTTTCAAAAGATTTTTGTAAAACTTCTCCACCACCGCCGGATTTATTTTCTCCTTTGGCTCGGCCCGTCTAGGTGCAAAGAATTTCTTGACCTCTTCTTCCGAGATCCTATTGGTCTCCTCGTCGCTGCGATTCCACGGTAAAACCGGCAATGGCTTGGCGGAAGGCTGTGGGACGTAGTTTTTTGAACTCTTTGGTGTATGGTTTCCTGCGGATTTTTTTGTGGCAGTTTTACTGATGCTCTTCGTGGCAGTGCTCTTCCGCTTACGCTTAGGAGATGGCTGAAGCACCGGAGATGGCTGGCTGGAGATGGCTGCCCAAGAGAGATGGCTGAAGGCCGAGATGGCTGCCACAGAGATAGTCAAGCGGCTCAGATCGGACGCGTCATGGAGGCAAGGGGTGCCAGTGGCCTCCAATTTGGAAGCACGATGTGTTCCTTCTTCCAAAGAATGGTTGTTTTCACTACAAATTTGAGTTGAGTTTCCCCTTCACCTGTAGCATGGTCAAGCTGTGCTTCCTCATATTCCTTCACAACCTCATCCACCCCAACAATAGCATAGCCATCTGGAATCGGTCGGCAGTGGTAAGTTCCACCAGCTACAGGAGGTAAGGCATAGCCGATAGCCACCTTAATGGATAAGCCAATTAATCTCACATGCAGCTCAGCGTGTTCGCTCTCCGTGATCTCATCCACGGGGTATCGAGGACCCGCCATTTCAAGCGTGGGCTGCACTTTCTCCTTGGAAGCCACGCTGCTTTTCCGCGTAGAGTCTGGGCCGCCGGCAGCTTCCAATGCAGGCTCTTCGTGCTGCTGAGATGGGCCGGTAGCTTGATGGCTCTGTTGTGCATTCACTTGCGCCTGTAGCGCCACAAGTGCATGTTCTATCTGTGTCATCCGCTTTGTACGCTCTTTTTATTTTCTGCCGCGCCATCTGTAAGAGTCGCTCCACTTGGAAAACTCATCCTTCCACGTCATACCCCCTGTGCCTCGTGCATGTCCAGGGTGTTCTTTTTTACCGATGGCGCGTGTGAGCTGGTCATTCTCTCTGTCGGGATGGAAGGTCCTGGCGGATGTTTCCTCGTATGCCGTGATGAGTTCAGTGACGGGTTTGGAAAGGAGGGTTGGGAAGATACACAATCCTGTTTCTGGGTCCAACCTTGCCCCGATTCCGTAGAACCAAGTCTTTGCACGTAGGTCCCACCCATCTGTCTGGGGTGTGATCCCTCTAGCGCGCAGGGCCTTCTCAACTTCCTCCCACTTAGGCCTCTGAGATATATAGCCACCTGACCCCGTCCTCTGGTGATATTCCTTCTTCTGGGCATTAAGCGTATTGGTTTCGACCTCTTTTAGCTATAGCACCTTTTTATATGTCACAAATTCGGGCGGTGAGGTCTTATCTTCGCATAATATGCGTCTTGAAATTTGAGTCTCGACTTTGACAAATTTGTTCAATTTTGTCTTCGATTGAAGCGTCACCATCTTCTTTAGAGTCCACTCTTTGACCTTTTTCTTTATAACGGATGTTTTCATCCTCCTCTGCGGAAGGGTGAAATTTACCAACAATGAATTCCAAAGCGTTTCTTTGGATCTTTCATCGACAAAGGTACCGTCGCCCTTCTTTGGCTTATTCCAATTTTCAATTATGATTGGGATTTGGTCCCTAACAAGAACTCCAGCCTGACGTACAAATTTGTCTGCGGCCTTCTTGGGCTCCATCGGCCTGCCATCAACACGGACTGCTTCGATCGTGAAATTTGCACGATCTTTCAATCGATGGCTCGCGCCTCGCTTGCTCTTTTTCGTAGAAGAAGATGGTTGCTGGCTGGTCGATCCAGAGGGCTAAAAGAAGAAAGAAGCGTTAATTAATACATGTAGAAGAAGATTGTTGGTGGAAGTCAGCAGAGGCTTAATCAATGCATATACCTCGCCGGACTTTGTAATCACTAAATTGCGTTCACCGGAGTCTTCATCTTATCCATGACTACTTGAGCTGTCATCATGTCCCTCCAAGTTCAGATATTGTGAGGTGTCCTCATCAATAATGTTCTCCATTATTTCTTCTTCTTCAAGGTTTCTACTAAGTGGATCCATAGTTTCTAAAACAATAATATTATCTAGAGTAAGAGTGTAAACATTCAATTGGACTTGGATTCATACACAAATATACATATTATTCATACCAAAATACACAAATAAAATTAAAACCCTAAGGATGCTTGATCATTTTAAACGAGTTCCGAGGGGTCCAAACCCTAATCAGGATGAGTCAGAGCTCCACAACGACACCCCCAAGAGGGTAACGTTGGCAGGATGCAAGTTTGTATACAAGTGGGGCGGGTTTGCGGACAATTATTTAGTCTCAGATAGCTACACCTACACGCAGTCCAATTTGTATACAAGTTTTAATCTATGCATGTAGTACAATTTATATTAGCCGGTGAAACTATGTTGCCCGCGAACCCGCCCCGCTTGACACCCTATCTATACTACTACTCCCTCCATAATTACATGCCATCTTAGTTTCGAGTTTCCCGATTTTGACCATCAAGTTCACCACCAACACTAAGTAAACAATATTATCGATGTTACAACATCAGAAACTTTACTCAAATATGAATACACGACTATATCTTTTATACTTCACACATATTCCCCACATTGTTCACCAAATGATGGTCAATATTTGTGGACGGATGGAGCTACACCTGTAACAAAAACCTGTAACAAAGACCTGTAACAAAGTTTCTTTCTATTCATCTTGTTTTAATGTCATTTCTCTATGTCATTTCTTCCACTGAGTGCCGCCGACGACTGCCGGACGCAGAGGCGTGGACGGAGTGGCGCCACCGTGAGCTCCACTGAGTGCCGGCCGGCGATGCCACCGCGCGCGCGAGCTCCACACCGCCGCCAAAGGAGTAAACAGAGGAAACAGAGCATCACCACGAGCACGACGGCGTCGGTGCGGTTCTTGTAGGCGCCGGCGTCGTCGTCGGCTTCTCTCTGCTCCGACGGCGAGGGCGGTGGCGGTGGCGGTCTTGGCGTGCGCGAGGGCGGTGGCTTGTCTCTGCTCCGAGGGTGGTGGCGGTGGCGGTAACTTCTCTCTGCTCCGATGGCGTGCTGTGGCGTCTAAGCGGTGGGCGACGCGCCCGACGGCGAGGGCGCGGCTCGACGGAGGGCTGGACGCGGCCGCTGCCTCTCGCTCTCTGCTTCTGCCAAGCGTGGCGGTTTGATCGGCTCGGGGAAGAAAGGAAGGGAAGGCGCATTAATACCCCCTTTAACACCGTTCGGGCTGGAACCGTGTTAAAGGGAATTCACAAGACCCTTTAACACCGGTTCCAGCCCCGAACCGGTGTTAAAGGGGGGGGGGGTGCGCGCGCGAAACGAAATAAATGCGCCCCCCCTTTAACACCGGTTCGTGTCTGGAACCGGTGTTAAAGGGGGGGGCATTTATTTCATGCATTAAAGGGGCATTTTTAATTCAAAAAATAGGATATGAATTTAGAAAATTCACATCTTTTTCATTTCAACTCAGAAAAATATGAATAATATATCATAATTTTCAGAAAAATAATATCTATCCATTCATGTAAAAACATTTTATATTTACTTTACATGAAATTTTTCAAAATGATTAAAACACTTACATATAAATTTTGATTAATCAATTCAAACAAAAATAAATTGTTAAATCCTAAAACTTTGGACATAAGAAATATTAAGCATCTAAAAAGGAATCTAACCCTATTTTATTAGAGCAAATCATATTTTAATGCCGCATCTTTTGTATTAACATTTTTGAATTGATTGGATATTTAAATGCCGCATCTTTTGTATACACTTGAATCTGACCAAGCCTCGCTCAACTTGCATTGTTTTTTTGATAAAATAGCATATTGTGAACCTAAAAATGATTTTTGTAAAAAATCATGAGCATCGTATCATGTACCTAGTTCATATCGACCCACTTCCCGATTCGGCAGGAATTTGTCTTTTTCACCAGAGGTGGACGGAAAGGTTTCAGATCCCCTTGTTGGTACATTATCCATATAAGGTGGTCTAGTATTTTTGTAAAATGTGTTGGTGGTTTTTTGAATTAGCCATTTGGTGGTTGCTTCACAAAACCGTCGTTTATGCTCGGAAAATGGAAAATGCCTTTTGGTGCGATAAAAAGGAAAAATTCCTCTTGCAACATTGTTTGCCATGCCATGATACACATGTATGCACAATATGGCCATATTATCACAAACTATGCCTTGATTCTAGCCATAACATTGGTCATTTGACCCGAAAGCCAAGAAACCTCGAATGAGAATGCAACTAATAGTAAGTTACATAAAGCCGCGAACTGAAAATTAAGATACATAAAAGAACTGAAAATTAAGATACATGGCCAGATTAAGTAACAATCGGCGAACTTGTTTCAGAATGTTGGAGTGATTCACCATGCTCGCCTACCTGTAATACCGCCATTGTAGTCGTTACTGCCGCCGTCATCATTGCTGCCGTCGTCGCCGTAATCGAACCTTGAAGGCTGAGTACGCGTGGGCTGGACTTGAGGGTAGCGCGGGAGGGGGTTAGAGTCGGCGGCATGTCGTAGGCCATGAAGCTCTAGAGAGTCCGGCCGCTCCACCACAGCCGACGGCCGGCCTCATTGAAGTTAGGAGGAGGTGGCCGTCCTCCTCGTGCCTGGCGAGCGCCCTCTCACGCCGATCCACGAAGAAGGCTTCCCAAGTAGGGAAATAGTCGGGATGCCATCTGGGATTCCTCTGCTGCTCCGGCGTGAGCTCGAAGTAGTAGTGGTTCGTGATGGCCATCCGGCGCACCACACCTAGAGGGACAGGAGGAACCGGCACGCCTCCGACGCTCAGCATCCAGCCGACGCGGACATAGTAGCCCGGCGGGCAGGGGTAGTTCGAGTCGCAAAGCGCCTCCGCCTCCCTGGGGGTTAGTGCTACGGTGGAAGCCATGGGAAAGAGTGATGAGGTTGCAGATATGAGTCTAGATATGTGCAATGACAATGGAGGCCAACCCTACATATATATATATATATAGTGAACTGGCGGGAAGAACTGGAGGGAAGAACCGGCGGGAAGAAAAATGGCGGGAAGAAAAATGGCGGGAAAAAATGGCGGGACATTGTTCTAAAAATGGGACGGTTGGAGGGATTTCAAGCTGGGCCAGGCAGCACTAATGATAGGGGTGAGTATCGACATTATGTCGTGCGGCGTGTACCTTGTCCCGGATGGTGTCCCGGTGGGAGACACCAACCGGGACTAAAGAGCGTAGCTGGCAGGAGTTAAGTGGCATCGTTTACCCTTCTCGTTCTCAGGATGCATAGGCTCTTTAGGGGCTTTCAGACGTTGCTGGTCCTGTCGTGCTTCTGGTGTATCTTTTGTCTTCCCATACACTCCTAGAAAGCCTAGCAGGTTCACGCAAACATTCTTCGTCACGTGCATCACGTCGATTGAAGAGCGGACCTCTAAGACTTTCCAATAGGGTAGGTCCCAAAATATAGATTGCTTCTTCCACATGGGCGCGTGTCCGGCATCGTCATTCGGAACAGATAGACTGCCAGGATCTTTTCCAAAGATTACTTCTAGGTCCTTGACCATGCCAAATACCTCCTCACCGGTACGGAGGACAGGCTTCCTCCGGGTTACGCCAGACGTTTGAAATGCTTGCCTTTCTTTCTTCTTTGGATGCAGTTCGGAAGAAATCGGCGATACCCTAGGTACACAACCTTCTTACATTTATCCAAATATACACTTTCAGTCTCATCTAAACAGTGTGTGCATGCATTGTATCCCTTGTTTGTGCATACGAAATGTTACTAAGAGCAGGCCAATCATTGATGGTTACGAAAAGCAATGCTCGTAGGTCAAATGGCTCCCCTTTGTGCTCATCCCACATACGTACACCTGGTTTGGCCCACAGCTGTAAAAGTTCTTCAACTAATGGCCCTAGGTACACATCAATGTCGTTGTCGGGTTGCCTCGGCCTTGGATGAGCACTGGCATCATAATGAACTTCCTCTTCATACACAACCAAGGAGGAAGGTTATAGATACATAGAGTCACAGGCCGTCTTGTGGATCGCAACTCTGCTCACCAAAAGGATTCATGCCGTCGCACTTTTTAGACCAAACCTTAAGTTCCTTGCGTCACGTGCGAAGTCCGGGTACTCTCGCTCGACTTTTCTCCACTGTGACCCATCAGCGGGGTGTCTCAACATCGCGTCTTTCTTACGGTCTTCCATGTGCCATCGCAACAACTTGGCATGCTCTTTATTTCAAGAGACGCGTTTTAACCGTGGTATTATAGGAGCATACCACATAACCTTGGCGGGAACCTTCTTCCTAGGGGCCTCGCCCTCAACATCGCCAGGATCGTCTCGTCGATCTTATACCGCATCTTGTGCATACCGGCATGCATCCAAATTCTCGTACTTCTCACCGGTAGAGGATGCAGTCATTAATGTAGGCATGTATCTTACGCGTCTAATCCTAGAGGGCAGACAACCTTCTTTGCTTGGTATGTCTTGTCGGCAACTCATTATTTCTTGGAAGAAGATTCTTCATTTTACCAACAACTTTGAAAATGTCTTTGTCAGTCCTGCGTTTCACCTTCCATTGCAGCAAATCCAGTGTGGTACCTAGCTTTTGTGGCCATCTTCGCAAGTTGGATACAACAATGTTTTGTGATCCTTTAACATCTGCTCCAGCTTCTCCTTCTCCTTTTCAGTTTCACATTCTTCCTTTGCATCAGTAATGGCCCGACCAAGATCGTCATCAGCGGGCCCATCTGCTCCCTCTTGATCTTCATTATCTACCCCCGTTGCAGTATCATCATATTCAGGATACATATTATGATAGTTGTCATCATCCTCTTCTTCTTCGTTGTCTTCCATCACAACCCCTTTTTCTCCGTGCTTGGTCCAACAATTATAGCTGGGCATGAAACCGGATCAAGCGGTGGGCGTGAATGGTTACGGTATTTGAGTAGTCTTTCTTGTTGACAAAGTGAACACACGGACAACACATAAAACCATTGTGACCATGGTTTGCATTAGCCACAACGATGAAATTTTGGAGGCCTGTAATGTACTCGGAAGTGCGGCGGTCACCGTACATCCATTGCCGGTTCATCTGCATTAATATGTAGTATATATCAAAAATTAATAGGGAGATGACCATTTATATATATAGTACATCAATGACACATGAAAGGATAGTTGCCGACCTCGACTGAGAAGGAAAGAGCAACGAGAAAACTTATTTTGAGCTCTCGGGCATTTCACCGAACACCTCTTGTGCATATGAAAAAAACACAAACTAGCACTCTTCGCACCCTCTTGCTAGGCTCCAAAATGAGATAGTGAAAAAATGGAAGAGTGGGGTGTGTGGGCTGCGGTGGTGTCTTATATATATAGCCCCCCACCTTTAACACCGGTTCATGCCACGGTATTAAAGGGGGGGCTGCGCGGGCCACTGTTGCAGGGTCATTTAACACCGGTTCGTGGCACGAACCGGTGTTAAAGGGGGGCTCCTTTTTGCTTGAGGCTTATTGCTGACGTCTTTAACACCGGTTCGTAGAAGAACCGGTGTTAAAGCCCTTTTCCAAGATCAACGAAAAGCCTCGTTTCCACTAGTGTATATTGTAGAAAGACAACAATTTCACTAAATCAAATTTGATTTATTGTATGCTCATCGAGCGCAAGGATCTTGAGAGTTGAGTAGGGCAATGTGGTGGCAATGGCGAAGGTGTGGATGTAGCTTTGTTGGGCGGGAGGGGGTTTATTTTGTGCACCGACACATGACAAGATGGCCAGAACGGTGAAGTAAGAGGGAGTGTCGGGTAGCGGCATGACAAATGGAGGTGGCGCTTGAGAACAGGGGGATGGCACACGATAACTAAAAAAGAAAAAAACTAGTACTACCTTTGTTTTAAAATATAAAATATTTTAGATTCGTGAAGAAAGTGTATCTAGATAGTTTTACTGTATATAATCTAAAACATCTTATATTTTAAAACAGAAGGAGTAAAACTGTATGAACGGAGTATAAAAGATTGCTAAGGCGAAAATTAAGAACAAGAAAACTAAAAGGATTTCATGCAGATTACCCATGCAAAGATAGTGTGTAGGTCTTGCTTTCAGAAGCACTAATTGTACAACAGGTAATGTACTCTGCTAGGCGTGAATTGGATTATCAAACCTTGCTACCTCCCGATGAGCAATCGGCAAACACAACTTAATTGTTCGCTTCCTATCACCAACGATTATCGTTAAAGTGTTTAAGGCTAGGAAGACTGAAACAAGGCATTAGGTTCTATAGATAATCGTTACACTCTACATGAATAGAAGCTCCCCCTTTGTTACACACGGACTGCTAAAACCAGTGAGCAGTGTATGTTTCCGTTGCTCTCATTCACAATAGTACACAAGATATGAATTTTTCTTTAAAACAATCTCTCTCTCTGTGTGTGTGTGCGCGCGCGCGCGTGCGTGGGTGCGTGCGTGCGTGCGTGTGTGCGTGTGTGTTAGATGTATCCAACCACACGACAGATTGGACTTCTCGGTGTGATGTTTTGGGTTAATGATGCCCTTTGTCTCAGGATCATTTACGTGTCAATATGAGCCTCAATCGGCAGAGGATTAGAACATGGAGAGTTACAACTGATGGAAAGATTAGGGGAGACCGATCCTATACTTATATCACCGATGGACTCGTAAGAGGTACATGGTACACACACGGTAACAACGTCTATCCCTATCCCTCTATGTCGCTAACATCCCTCCTCAACCATAACCTTTCTTGAGGTTGAGATTATGCTTGAACTTTTTGAACCGGCGTGTCGGTAGGGCATGTGGGAATCAATCTGCCACCTGATCGTGTGATGGAATAAATATGATCTCAAGCAACTAGTTAGCTACTCTTTTTATAACAAAGTGAAAATTTATGTCAATATATTTTGTACTTGCATGAAATACATGATTAACAAAGAGGTATGTTGCACCCATGTCATCACACCGTAAACATAAGACTTGCTTTCTTTGGATACCAAGTTCTCCTGACTCAATCCAAATCACTTCGGCTATGACATTGGCCAAAGCCTTATACTCTGCCTCTACGTTTGATTAGAAACTGTAGTATGTTTTATTCAGGGACGGAGCCAGCAACGGAAGATGGGGGGGGGGGGGGGGGCTAAAAGTGTAAGCATCAAAATCATGGCTTTTTTTTTGTCTCGGAACACAACAAAATTTGCATGTTTTCATGGAATATGAATGAAGTTACATATCTATCAATTTGAACTCGGCTTTACGAGCACGAAGATCAAATGTCTCAATAATTTCTTCAACACTAAACTTTTCTGCTATTTCCCTCTCTATGTAGACTATCACACAATAGCGGAGAAAGTCATCTCCCAACTTAGTGCGAAGACGGGTCTTGACCAGTTTCATAGTAGAAAAAGCTCGCTCTGCTGTTGCAGTTGACACCGGAAGACTGATCACTAAGCGTAACAACCTCTCAACCATTGGATAATCAGATGACTTACCGGTCTTAATTATTCCCTTTGTCAAATCAGCAAGTGAGTTGCAATTTCTGATCTCTGGATGGTTGGATGCATCAAGTTGAAAATGTGGAAGCTCGCACTCCAACCTGTCTCTCTCTTGACTAGAAAAATCAGCAGGATAGAACTTTTCCACTAGTCTGCATATCTTGGACTTGTCAAAATTATCATGCCTCGGATCCAAGGATGTTGTAACACCCTCAGAATCGTCCCTATGCAAGTTTTAGCGAAACTCGCCAAACCCGCATAGAAGCGATTCAAAAGGTGCCCACCAGGCACTTGCGTGCGGGTGGAAGCAAAGTAATAACATTACACAACAGTCCTCGATGGGACCCACAGAACAGATATATATACAACAGCGACTCAAAGAGTCAAGAATACAAATATAATATACAAAGATCCAATCACCTTGAAAATAATCGAGCGTCCGACTACGGACACGATGCAAATGGGGCTAAGAGCCCTGAAGAATAACCAATGGCGTCCATAACCCTGCCCAGGCCAAGCCGGAAGGGTAACCCTGCTAACGGCGTCGATCTCAAAACCTGCTTAAACAAAAGGGGTGCCGACAAAGGGCAAAGGAAAAAAAAAGGAGCGTCAGTACTGAGGCCAGTACACGGCGAGGCTAGAATTCGGCGGTCCTCGCCTACATAGGTATGGTGGAGCGGCGGCAAATGGCAGCACTAAACAACCTATAGAGACTCGATACAACTGGCGGCTATCAGAGAGGGGTGAGAAAAACCTATTCGGATCCAACCTGATACTATCATCAATCAAACCCATCCTGGCGTTTCCCCCTCGAGACCAAACGAGGAAGTCAACCGAGGAACTCACACAGTTGGCAGTTTTACTTATTCAGTTATAGTTGCGGCACTTTACTAGTCAGGTTTAGATAATCATCCTGATAAAATAAGCAGTGGGCACTTTTAGTTAGTCATTCCGTTATAGTGGCAACACTTACTAGTCAGATACAATTATCATGAGATAACCCAAAACCCAGCAGTCGTTGATACTTTTACTTAGCCATTCCGTTGTAGTGAAGCTGATTCCTAATCATATCGGAAACAAGTTGATTTATAACAGTAAACTTTAGTTATAGTTGTCTATGATCAGACACTGTGCTCCAAGTCGTCCATAACCGCGGACACGGCTTCTCGAAAAGATTTAACCCTGCAGGGGTGCACCAAAGTATCCACAGGCACTTCGACCCTTTTTGCCAGATCAGTTAACATACACCCATCGGTATGTCGGCGGGGCCTAAGTCACGACGTTCCCAGACCCAAAGCAAGCACGGGGGGCCACCCCACTAAGTACACCCGCAACGAAGTCGGCCGGTCTCCGAGACGGACTTAGGGTTTGCGACAATGGCTGTAAGCGACAGCAGATCCCCAATCGGGGACTGTCGATACCGCGTAATCACTCCGCTTCCTAAACAGTACAGCGTGCTCCTCACACAATCGTAAATAAAGCAGTAAAGCATGGCATAGGTACAGGATAGTAAATAAATCCTCAAACTAGTTGTGGCCCCCAGTACAATACTTTGAAATCAGGTAATAATCGATGGGGGGCCCATATCTCCCCACCTGTGGTTAGCGCGCTCGATCTCGGAACAGGTGTCAAGAACTCGGGTCCTACGGGACACAAGTGGGCGGTCGGAAACCAAAACTTACCTATCACCCACCGATGCCTCTGCTTAATCCAATTTTAGTTGTTAAACAGGAATTAAAGTGAACAATAATTAAAGCCATGATCATCTCCAACGTCAACATGCGGCAATTCTCCAACAAAGGTGTTACTTGACGTCAAGCGAGACACTAGAGCAAGCGACTACGACACGCGGGCCCACGATCTACCAAACAACAGGTAATAGGATGTGTACAGGGCTATATATGGCTGCAAGGGATATCACGGGTACGAAACTAAAGCATCGCAACACAGATAGCAAAGATCAACAGGAGGGAAATAAATACTAGAAAAGTAAGATAGGTAGAAAGAGGGAGATGCTCGCCTGAAAACATTGCCGAAGGGTGCGACCGAAGATCGGGGCGAAGCTCACATCAACTCAACGGCCTTATCCGTGAAGAAGCAAATCACTAGAAGAAACACCGGATGCAATATTTAATACACGGCAGAAGATCGGCATGATGCATGTATGATGTATGGCATGGCAAAGGTGCGATGCAATTAGGTCATATTAAGCGGAACCGGGGTCCCGACAATTAGTTAGGTGGTTCATGTTATTTAGAAGCCCCGCAATTTAAATGTTGTTTTAACAAGGCAAGATTATAGTATTGGTTCGCTACACAAGTTTAAATGAGGCCAATATAAGGCTAGATTTGCCCGCATATGGGCCCCATATTTAATTATTAGGTGAATCGGCATAAGGCCCCCAAACCAATGCTATGCATGCGGGAATGACAATTTAATGTGCAACAAATTGATATGTTATAAAATAGGGTTCAGGAAAAAGGGGTCACACATCAGAGGGGGCTCGACGATCTTGGGTTCCGGGGTTCGGGGTTCGATAGGGTCCAGGGTCTGGTCTCGGGGTCCAGGGTTCTGCCGGGGTCGTTCTCGGACTCCGGGGTCGTTCTCGGTATCGGGGCAGATCTTGTCGCAACGGGGTCTCGATGTCCGGGGAGCAGAACTTGGGTCGGCGTCGTTCTCGTCATCGCGAAGGTCTTGCCGGGTCCCACGGGGTCGGTCTTGCCGTTGCGAGGGTCTCGTCGGGCCCGCGCCATTGTGTCGGTCTTGTCGTCCGGGGGCATTCCGATGTCCCGAGGGGAAGATCTTGGCGTTCCGGATCGGGGTTCTGGTCGCCTTTGAACCCGGGGACTTGGCGTCCACGGTCTTCGGATCCGGGAAGAAGTTCATGGCGGTTCATGTTGAAGGCAGCGTCGCCCCAGACGGAGAACTTGGCGGCTACGGTGAAGATCTTGGATCGCTTGTCAAGGCAGACTTGGTTCCGGCTCGGTCTTCCGTTGGCCTCCAGCAACCTCCACACGAACATCATATCCGCGCCAAGAGCAGGTCTTGTAGCTAGCAGAACGGCGGTCTCGGCCCACAGATACTCGCAAACGGGCCGCTTCAAGGGACAGCCACGAGGAGGGCTCCCAGCGCGCCTGACGACAGCGGTGAGCGGAGGAGGCAGGCTGCGGCCGACGCGCTCGGCAGCGGCGGAGTGCGGGGCCGGGCCGATGGAGACGCTTCGGCGGCGGAACTTCATGCCCGCGAGCGAAGTGAGGCTAGGGAGGCGCCGGCGCAGCTTGGCGGCGGGACGAGGCGCACGCGGCACCGGGCGGCTGGAGGCGGGCGAACTTGAAGGGGAAGCGGCGGAGGGAGGGTCGGCGGGCCGAGCTAGAGGGAGGAGCCTGGGAGGTGCGGGCGCCGTGGCGAGGGTGCTGCAGTGGAGGCTGCAGGCGGCGGCCGGCGAGGGCAGGCTGACGGCGACGGGCCTCGCGGGTCCGTGGCGCGAGGGAGAGCTGCGGGCGTCTTGAAGTCTTTGGGGTTGCTGAGGAGGCAGTGGGGAGGCGGTGCTGGGCGAGGGACCGGGCAGGCGGCCAGCTGACGGCGGCAAGGCAGGTGGCGGGCGCAGGCGTTGCAGGAGAAGGGCGGTGGAGGTGGCGGCGGCAGTGGTGGCAGTGGCGCCTTCTTCTGGGAGGAGAGAGGAGAGAGAAGGAGCGGCAGCGGCCAGGGAAGAAGACGCAGGGGAGGGCTCGCGTGCGTGGGATGGGCGGTTGGCTCGGGGACAGGGGCCTTGGGCAGGGGGGGTGGGACGGAGGGAAAAAGGGGTGGGGCCAGTTGTGTGGGTGGCTGGTGTGTGTGGTTGAGCTGGGAGAGAGAGAGGAGAGAGAGGGTGGGGGTTTTGGGGTGATGTGGCAGAGCTAGATTGGTTAGAGGGGAGGGAGAGGGTGATGTGGCGGGCTCTGAATGGTGGGAGTGAGGTGGAGAGGGGTTGGGTAGGATAGGTCGGGTAACTCTAGGATTTAGAGGGGCTGGTAGGACGGACCGGTTTTTAAACTGGGGGTGGTCGTTCGGGTCGGGACGGCCCGTTCGACTGCCCCCGCTAAAACAAACTAAATTTTTACTTGTTTAATTGGACCGTTTGCAAACCGCTCGCGGCCAAAACAAAATAATCCGGCGGCCCGGGTTTTGCGTTTGAATTAGGATGGGGCGTCTTAGAAAATAAAACAGGTTTTTGCGAAATAGTTTTAGACAAACAACATGATGATGACGATGCAATGCACAAATTCAACGCGATTTTCTAGTAGTGGTTTTGCGGGATGCCACAATTCGACACCACTAACAAGGGATCTCGTCCTCGAGATCCGCCTCATGGTACCGGAAGGAAGGTCGGCGGTCTTGAACCTTCGCGCTTCATGTAGATCCTCGCGACACCACTAACAATGACGTCGTTGTCCCTGTTCGTCAAGAGAACACTCCGGATAACCAACGGACGAAGTTAAAAGTACGGCCACCTCTAACTTCCACGGAAGGAGTAAAATTGCATCGATCCACCATTCTATATACAAAGCAAATGATAAGAGTAGTGGTATGGTCGCGACTCCATCCCGCACTCAAAGCATTACTATGTACACGAATAGACAGATTATGCAACCAACCCTCAAGATTCAGACTGAAGATCTCGACAAACGAGGTTCGGAAACAAGGAGTGATGCAGACTCTGCATCGGATCCAGCGTAGAGGATGTCGTCGCGTCAGAAAACACCGGAAGGAACAAACAAGGAATAACGAATGGCACCACGGAAGACGGATTCCTCAGGTAGCATGAAGACCGGATGTAGCAACACCGTTATCAAAGGAGGAAGCGAAACCCTGAAGGTACGACGGAAACCCAACCACGAGAATTCCTGGACTCGAAGAAATATAAGAGAGCAGATTTAAAACGCGTAGAGGTAAGAGGAGAACAGCAGAGGGGTAAGAAGTAAAATCAGACCTAACCAGAACTATCCAACCGATTTCCAAAAATAGTTTTGACACTTCTACTTGGCCGTTAGCTAGGTTATCCTCATTTGGACTTGTGGTATCGAACCGCTGTGAGCTCGATACCACTCAGTAACACCCTCGAATCGTCCCTATGCAAGTTTTAGCGAAACTCGCCAAACCCGCATAGAAGCGATTCAAAGGTGCCCACCAGCACTTGCGTCGGGTGGAAGCAAAGTAATAACATTACACAACAGTCCTCGATGGGACCCACAAAACAGATATATATACAACAGCGACTCAAAGAGTCAAGAATACAAATATAATATACAAAGATCCAATCACCTTGAAAATAATCGAGCGTCCGACTACGGACACGATGCAAATGGGGCTAAGAGCCCTGAAGAATAACCAATGGCGTCCATAACCCTGCCCAAAGCGGAAGGGTAACCACGCTACGGCGTCGATCTCAAAACCTGCTTAAACAAAAGGGTGCCGACAAAGGGCAAAGGAAAAAAAGGAGCGTCGATCGAGGCCAAGACACGGCGAGGCTAGAATTGCGGTCCTCGCCTACATAGGTATGGTGGATCAAGCGGCAGCAATGAGCACTAAACAACCTATAGAGACTCGATACAACCGGCGGCTATCGAGAGGGTGAGAAAAACCTATTCGGATCCAACTCGATACTATCATCAATCAAACCCATCTGGCGCTTTCCCCTCGAGACCAAACGAGGAAGTCAACCGAGGAACTCACACAGCTGGCGCTTTTACTTATTCGATTATAGTTGCGGCACTTTACTAGTCGTTTAGATAATCATCCTCGATAAAATAAGCAAGGGCACTTTTAGTTAGTCATTCCGTTATAGTGGCAACACTTACTAGTCGACATACAATTATCATGAGATAACCCAAAACCCAAGCCGTTGATACTTTTACTTAGCCATTCCGTTGTAGTGAAGCGATTCCTAATCATATCGGAAACAAGTTGATTTATAACAAGAACTTTAGTTATAGTTGTCTATGATCGACATCGTGCTCCAAGTCGTCCATAACCGCGACACGGCTTCGAAAAGATTTAACCTGCAGGGTGCACCAAAGTATCCACAGCACTTGACCCTTTTGCCGATCGTTAACATACACCCATCGGTATGTCGGGGCCTAAGTCACGACGTTCCTGCACCCAAAGCAAGCACGGGGCCACCCACTAAGTACACCAAGAAAAGTCGGCCGGTCTCGAGACGGACTTAGGGTTTGCGACAATGGTCAGAAGCGACAGCAGATCCCCAATCGGGATCGCCGATGCACCGTAATCACTCCGCTTCCTAAACAAAGACAAATGCTCCTCACACAATCGTAAATAAAGCAAAGAAAGCATGGCATAGGTACAGGATAGTAAATAAATCCTCAAACTAGTTGTGGCCCCAAAGACAATACTTTGAAATCGTAATAATCGATGGGGCCCATATCTCCCCACCGTGGTTAGCGCTCGATCTCGAACAGTGTCAAGAACTCGGGTCCCACGGACACAAGTGGGCTCGGAAACCAAAACTTACCTATCACCCACCGATGCCTCTGCTTAATCCAATTTTAGTTGTTAAACAGGAATTAAAGTGAACAATAATTAAAGCCATGATCATCTCCAACGTCAACATGCGGCAATTCTCCAACAAAGGTGTTACTTGACGTCAAGCGAGACACTAGAGCAAGCGACTACGACACGCGGGCCCACGATCTACCAAACAACAGGTAATAGGATGTGTCCAGGGCTATATATGGCTGCAAGGGATATCACGGGTACGAAACTAAAGCATCGCAACACAGATAGCAAAGATCAACAAGAGGGAAATAAATACTAGAAAAGTAAGATAGGTAGAAAGAGGGAGATGCTCGCCTGAAAACATTGCCGAAGGGTGCGACCGAAGATCGGGGCGAAGCTCACATCAACTCAACGGCCTTATCCGCGAAGAAGCAAATCACTAGAAGAAACACCGGATGCAATATTTAATACACGGCAGAAGATCGGCATGATGCATGTATGATGTATGGCATGGCAAAGGTGCGATGCAATTAGGTCATATTAAGCGGAACCGGGGTCCCGACAATTAGTTAGGTGGTTCATGTTATTTAGAAGCCCCGCAATTTAAATGTTGTTTTAACAAGGCAAGATTATAGTATTGGTTCGCTACACAAGTTTAAATGAGGCAAATATAAGGCTAGATTTGCCCGCATATGGGCCCCATATTTAATTATTAGGTGAATCGGCATAAGGCCCCCAAACCAATGCTATGCATGCGGGAATGACAATTTAATGTGCAACAAATTGATATGTTATAAAATAGGGTTCGGGAAAAAGGGGTCACACATCAGAGGGGGCTCGACGATCTTGGGTTCCGGGGTTCGGGGTTCGATAGGGTCCAGGGTCCGGTCTCGGGGTCCAGGGTTCTGCCGGGGTCGTTCTCGGACTCCGGGGTCGTTCTCGGTATCGGGGCAGATCTTGTCGCAACGGGGTCTCGATGTCCGGGGAGCAGAACTTGGGTCGGCGTCGTTCTCGTCATCACGAAGGTCTTGCCGGGTCCCACGGGGTCGGTCTTGCCGTTGCGAGGGTCTCGTCGGGCCCGCGCCATTGTGTCGGTCTTGTCGTCCGGGGGCATTCCGATGTCCCGAGGGGAAGATCTTGGCATTCCGGATCGGGGTTCTGGTCGCCTTTGAACCCGGGGACTTGGCGTCCACGGTCTCCGGATCCGGGAAGAAGTTCATGGCGGTTCATGTTGAAGGCAGCGTCGCCCCAGACGGAGAACTTGGCGGCTACGGTGAAGATCTTGGATCGCTTGTCAAGGCAGACTTGGTTCCGGCTCGGTCTTCCGTTGGCCTCCAGCAACCTCCACACGAACATCATATCCGCGCCAAGAGCAGGTCTTGTAGCTAGCAGAACGGCGGTCTCGGCCCACAGATACTCGCAAACGGGCCGCTTCAAGGGACGGCCACGAGGAGGGCTCCCCAGGCGCACGCGACGGACAGCGGTGAGCAGGAGGACGGGACTGCGGCCGACGCGGCTCGACGGCGACGAAGGGTGCGGGGCCGGGGGTGCGGGGCCGGGCCGATGGAGACGCGCCTGGCGGCGGAACTCGCGGCCCGGGCGAGCGGAGGCTAGGGGAGGCGCCGGGCGGCTTGGGGCGGGACGAGGCGCACGGCGCCGGGCGAGGGGCCGGAGGCGGGCGGACGGCGAACTTGAAGGGAACGGCGGAGGGAGGTCGGCGCGGGCCGAGCTAGAGGAGGAGCACGCGAGGTGCGGGCGACGCGGGCGAGGGTGCCGCGCTGCGTGGAGAGCCGGCAGGCGGCCGCCGGCGAGGGCAGCGCTGCGACGGCGACGGGGCTCGGGTCCGCGCGGGCGCGAGGGAGAGCCGCAGGGCGCGCGGCGGGTGCCGCTGGCGGAGCGAGCAGCGGGAGAGGTGCGGGCGAGGGGACCGGCGAAGCTCGGCTTGCGGCAATGGGAGGTTGCAGAGGCGGGCGCGCTGCAGTGGAGAAGGGGCGGTGGAGGTGGCGGGCGACGCGGCAGGTGGTGGCGCCACCGGCCGCCGGGGAGGGAGAGGAGAGAGAAGGAGCGGCGACAGGAAGAAGACGACAGGGGAGGGCTCGCGTCGTGGGATGGGCGGTTGGCTCGGGGAGGGACGTGTGGGTGGGCCGGGCACGCGGTGGGACGGAGGAAAAGGGTGGGGCCAGTTGTGGTGGTGGTGGGTGTGTGGTTGAGTGGGAGAGAGAGAGAGGGTGGGGGTTTTGGGGTGATGTGGCAGAGCTAGATTGGTTAGAGGGGAGGGAGAGGGTGATGTGGCGGGCTCTGAATGGTGGGAGTGAGGTGGAGAGGGGTTGGGTAGGATAGGTCGGGTAACTCTAGGATTTAGAGGGGCTGGTAGGACGGACCGGTTTTTAAACTGGGGGTGGTCGTTCGGGTCGGGACGGCCCGTTCGACTGCCCCCGCTAAAACAAACTAAATTTTTACTTGTTTAATTGGACCGTTTGCAAACCACTCGTGGCCAAAACAAAATAATCCGGCGGCCCGGGTTTTGCGTTTGAATTAGGATGGGGCGTCTTAGAAAATAAAACAGGTTTTTGCGAAATAGTTTTAGACAAACAACATGATGATGACGATGCAATGCACAAATTCAACGCGATTTTCTAGTAGTGGTTTTGCGGGATGCCACAATTCGACACCACTAACAAGGGATCTCGTCCTCGAGATCCGCCTCATGGTACCGGAAGGAAGGTCGGCGGTCTTGAACCTTCGCGCTTCATGTAGATCCTCGCGACACCACTAACAATGACGTCGTTGTCCCTGTTCGTCAAGAGAACACTCCGGATAACCAACGGACGAAGTTAAAAGTACGGCCACCTCTAACTTCCACGGAAGGAGTAAAATTGCATCGATCCACCATTCTATATACAAAGCAAATGATAAGAGTAGTGGTATGGTCGCGACTCCATCCCGCACTCAAAGCATTACTATGTACACGAATAGACAGATTATGCAACCAACCCTCAAGATTCAGACTGAAGATCTCGACAAACGAGGTTCGGAAACAAGGAGTGATGCAGACTCTGCATCGGATCCAGCGTAGAGGATGTCGTCGCGTCAGAAAACACCGGAAGGAACAAACAAGGAATAACGAATGGCACCACGGAAGACGGATTCCTCAGGTAGCATGAAGACCGGATGTAGCAACACCGTTATCAAAGGAGGAAGCGAAACCCTGAAGGTACGACGGAAACCCAACCACGAGAATTCCTGGACTCGAAGAAATATAAGAGAGCAGATTTAAAACGCGTAGAGGTAAGAGGAGAACAAAGAGGGTAAGAAGTAAAATCACCTAACCGTAACTATCCAACCGATTTCCAAAAATAGTTTTGACACTTCTACTTCGTTAGCTAGGTTATCCACAGTTTGGACTTGTGGGTATCGCAACCGCCGAGCTCGATACCACTCAGAACACCCTCAGAATCCCTATGCAAGTTTTAGCGAAACTCGCCAAACCCGCATAGAAGCGATTCAAAAGGTGCCCACCAGCACTTGCGTGCGGTGGAAGCAAAGTAATAACATTACACAACAGTCCTCGATGGGACCCACGTAATGTATATATACAACAGCGACTCAAAGAGTCAAGAATACAAATATAATATACAAAGATCCAATCACCTTGAAAATAATCGAGCGTCCGATCACTACGGACACGATGCAAATGGGGCTAAGAGCCTCAAGAATAACCAATGGCGTACATAACCGCCTGTGCCAAGCCGGAAGGGTAACCCCGCTAACGGCGCCGATCTCAAAACCTGCTTAAACAAAAGGGTGCCGACAAAGGGCAAAGGAAAAAAGGAGCGTCAAGATCGAGGCCAAGACACGGCGAGGCTAGAATTCGGTCCTCGCCTACATAGGTATGGTGGATCAAGCGGCAGCGCAATGAGCACTAAACAACCTATAGAGACTCGATACAACCGCGGCTATCGAGAGGGTGAGAAAACCTATTCGGATCCAACCCGATACTATCATCAATCAAACCCATCTGGCGCTTTCTCGAGACCAAACGAGGAAGTCAACCGAGGAACTCACACTGCTTTTTACTTATTCGTTATAGTTGCGGCACTTTACTAGTCAGGTTTAGATAATCATCCGATAAAATAAGCGGGCACTTTTAGTTAGTCATTCCGTTATAGTGGCAACACTTACTAGTCGATACAATTATCATGAGATAACCCAAAACCCAAAGCCGTTGATACTTTTACTTAGCCATTCCGTTGTAGTGAAGCCGATTCCTAATCATATCGGAAACAAGTTGATTTATAACAAGAACTTTAGTTATAGTTGTCTATGATCGACATCGTGCTCCAAGTCGTCCCATAACCGCGAACACGGCTTCGAAAAGATTTAACCCCAGGGTGCACCAAAGTATCCACAGCACTTGACCCTTTTGCCGATCGGTTAACATACACCCATCGGTATGTCCGGGGCCTAAGTCACGACGCTCCTGCACTCCAAAGCAAGCACGGGGCCACCCCACTAAGTACACCCGCAACGAAGTCGGCCGGTCTCGAGACGGACTTAGGGTTTGCGACAATGGTCAGAAGCGATGACAGATCCCCAATCGGGACTGCCGATACCGCGTAATCACTCCGCTTCCTAAACACAACAGTGCTCCTCACACAATCGTAAATAAAGCAAAAAGCATGGCATAGGTACAGATAGTAAATAAATCCTCAAACTAGTTGTGGCCCCCAAGACAATACTTTGAAATCAGGTAATAATCGATGGGGGCCCATATCTCCCCACCGTGGTTAGCGCGCCGATCTCGGAACAGTGTCAAGAACTCGGTCCCACGGACACAAGTGGGCGGTCGAAACCAAAACTTACCTATCACCCACGATGCCTCTGCTTAATCCAATTTTAGTTGTTAAACAGGAATTAAAGTGAACAATAATTAAAGCCATGATCATCTCCAACGTCAACATGCGGCAATTCTCCAACAAAGGTGTTACTTGACGTCAAGCGAGACACTAGAGCAAGCGACTACGACACGCGGGCCCACGATCTACCAAACAACAGGTAATAGGATGTGTACAGGGCTATATATGGCTGCAAGGGATATCACGGGTACGAAACTAAAGCATCGCAACACAGATAGCAAAGATCAACAGGAGGGAAATAAATACTAGAAAAGTAAGATAGGTAGAAAGAGGGAGATGCTCGCCTGAAAACATTGCCGAAGGGTGCGACCGAAGATCGGGGCGAAGCTCACATCAACTCAACGGCCTTATCCGCGAAGAAGCAAATCACTAGAAGAAACACCGGATGCAATATTTAATACACGGCAGAAGATCGGCATGATGCATGTATGATGTATGGCATGGCAAAGGTGCGATGCAATTAGGTCATATTAAGCGGAACCGGGGTCCCGACAATTAGTTAGGTGGTTCATGTTATTTAGAAGCCCCGCAATTTAAATGTTGTTTTAACAAGGCAAGATTATAGTATTGGTTCGCTACACAAGTTTAAATGAGGCCAATATAAGGCTAGATTTGCCCGCATATGGGCCCCATATTTAATTATTAGGTGAATCGGCATAAGGCCCCCAAACCAATGCTATGCATGCGGGAATGACAATTTAATGTGCAACAAATTGATATGTTATAAAATAGGGTTCAGGAAAAAGGGGTCACACATCAGAGGGGGCTCGACGATCTTGGGTTCCGGGGTTCGGGGTTCGATAGGGTCCAGGGTCCGGTCTCGGGGTCCAGGGTTCTGCCGGGGTCGTTCTCGGACTCCGGGGTCGTTCTCGGTATCGGGGCAGATCTTGTCGCAACGGGGTCTCGATGTCCGGGGAGCAGAACTTGGGTCGGCGTCGTTCTCGTCATCGCGAAGGTCTTGCCGGGTCCCACGGGGTCGGTCTTGCCGTTGCGAGGGTCTCGCTGCCCGCGCCATTGTGTCGGTCTTGTCGTCCGGGGCATTCCGATGTCCCGAGGGAAGATCTTGGCGTCGGATCGGGTTCTGTCGCTTTGAACCCGGGACTTGGCCCACGGTCTTCGGATCCGGAAGAAGTTCATGGCGGTTCATGTTGAAGGCAGCGCCGCAGACGGAGAACTTGGGCTACGGTGAAGATCTTGGATCGCTTGTCAAGGCGACTTGGTTCCGCTCGGTCTTCCGTTGGCCTCAAAGAACCTCCACACGAACATCATATCCGCGCCAAGAGCAGGTCTTGTAGCTAGCGTAACGGTCTCGCCCACGATACTCACAAACGGGCCGCCCAAGGACGGCCACGAGAGGGCTCCCAGCGCACGCGACAGATGCGGTGAGCGAGGAGGATCAGCGCCGACGCGCTCGACGGGCGACGGCGCGGGGCGGGTGCGGGGCCGGGCCGATGGAGACGCTGGCGGGCGAATCTCGCGAGCGAGCGGAGGCTAGGGAGGAGGCGCCGGCGCGGCTTGGGCGGGACGAGGCGACGGCGCCGGGCGGGCTGGAGGCGGGCGACGGCGAACTTGAAGGGGAACGGGCGGGAGGGTCGGCGGGCGGGGCCGAAGCTAGAGGAGGAGCACGGGAGGTGCGGGCGACGCTGGCGAGGGTGCAAGGCCGCGGAGGAGCTGCAGGCGGCGGCGCCGGCGAGGGCAGCACGACACGACGGGGCCTGGAGGGTCCGCGCTAGCGAGGGAGAGCTGCAGGGCGGCGGCGGGGGTGCGCGGGGTGCTGCGAGCGAGCAGGGGGGGAGGCACCGGGCGAGGACCGCCAGCGGGCGAGCTCGGCGGAGCTTGCGAGAATGGGAGGTTGCAGAGGCGGGCACAGGTGAGTTGGCGTGGAGGTGGCGGCGGCCGACGCTGCGGTGGCCGCCACGGGAGGAGAGGAGAGAGAGAGCGGAATGCCAGGGAAGAAGACGACGCAGGGGAGGGCTCGCGTGCGTGGGATGGGCGGTTGGCTCGGGGGACAGGGACGCCAGGGGTGGGGCCGGGGCACGCGGTGGGACGGAGGGAAAAAGGGGTGGGGCCAGTTGTGTGGGTGGCTGGTGTGTGTGGTTGAGCTGGGAGAGAGAGAGGAGAGAGAGGGTGGGGGTTTTGGGGTGATGTGGCAGAGCTAGATTGGTTAGAGGGGAGGGAGAGGGTGATGTGGCGGGCTCTGAATGGTGGGAGTGAGGTGGAGAGGGGTTGGGTAGGATAGGTCGGGTAACTCTAGGATTTAGAGGGGCTGGTAGGACGGACCGGTTTTTAAACTGGGGGTGGTCGTTCGGGTCGGGACGGCCCGTTCGACTGCCCCCGCTAAAACAAACTAAATTTTTACTTGTTTAATTGGACCGTTTGCAAACCGCTCGCGGCCAAAACAAAATAATCCGGCGGCCCGGGTTTTGCGTTTGAATTAGGATGGGGCGTCTTAGAAAATAAAACAGGTTTTTGCGAAATAGTTTTAGACAAACAACATGATGATGACGATGCAATGCACAAATTCAACGCGATTTTCTAGTAGTGGTTTTGCGGGATGCCACAGATGTACAAAGATCAAGTAGCTCGGTTACTTGAGAACTGAATCGATGATTCAACTCTGTCACTTGTTGATCTATTGCAGCATTGAATACATCTACTTTGTAGTGATGGAATACGGTGGTGTTGTCATGCTTATTTCGAGATTTCTTCACATCAACGTACCTAAAGTTGCAACATATATCAAATAGATTTAAATTAGTTCCACTATTTAGAGAATAATGACTAGGTTTAATTAAATACAAGTAGACTGGATTATGTACGTACATAGGAAAATAAACTTACTTTTGATTCATATCTGGGATGTTAACCTCATGCTTCAAACAAAAGGTTTTCACCTCTTCTATAAGACTTTCCCATCCACCTTCTCTCAATTCAGCAAGTAATATCTTTGTATTAGAAACAATATCCAGTGCATTTGCAATATCCAGAGTTTTATTTTGGAGTTTGACACACAAGACATCAGTGATCTTCATAATTTTCTCCATGAGGTGTAGAATGAAGACAAAATCAAATGTAATTAGAAAATTAAGGGCACCCTCGGCATCTCCTCTTGAATTCCACGGAACTGAGCGGTCATTTGCTACACCTCTTAGCACCAAAACAGATGCACCAAACAATCTTAACAAGCTTTTTACCGATTTGTAGTGGGAACTCCATCTTGTGTCTCCGGCCCTTTGTAAAGATCCTATTTGATTTAGCCCTCTTCCTGTATCAAGCTCTCCGAGTACTATCTCTTTTGCAATTTCAATAGCCTGATTATCTAGTAGCTCATCATTGCGTTTGGGAGATGCACTAACAGTATTAACGATAAAATTTGCATTTTGGAAGAAATTGTGGACCTTTGGTACCTCCCTTGAAGCGGCAACAAGAGCCAATTGAAGTTGATGAGCAAGACAGTGTATATAGTACGCATAAGGGCATTCTTGGAGAATTAGAGCCTTAAGCCCATTCCACTCTCCTCTCATGTTACTTGCTCCATCATAGCCTTGCCCTCTGATATCTTTGACACTCAGTCCATTATCAACTAGCACATCAATAATTGAATTCTTGAGAGTCAAAGCAAAAGTGTCACTAACATGAATAAGATCAATGAAACGCTCCCTTATCTCTCCATCTATGTCCACAAATCGAAGAACAACTGCCATCTGCTCTTTCTTTGACTCATCTCGAGATTTATCAACCATGATAGTAAACTTGCCATTACCAATCTCTTTTGTGATTGAATTTTGCACTTTCCGAGCAAATATGCCAGCAATTTCCTTCTGAATAGTTGGTGATGTGTACTTAGCATTTCTTGGAGCATTTTGCATAACTTCCCGTACATCCTTATTATAACAGCCCACAAGCTTGAGGATTTCCTTGAAATTGCCTTGGTTTTTGGAATCTTCAAATTCATCATTCCTCTAAAGGGACATGCCTGGCGCATTAACAACCTGAGGCAAATCAATAGTGCAAATTTGTTAGATAACATGCAATAAGAAATTCTGGTTATTTGAAACTAAGTAATTATTGCTTACTTAATAACATCGATGGAAGCTGTAAGCCTTAGTATTGCATCAGCAACCCGTTTCTTGCATTGATTTATAATCACCTTATCAATATGAGTCATATTATTTTTCAGGCTTTCATAACATCGAACTGCAAAATTATGGGCTGAACTGGGACTAGTTCCCATATGTGTGAGGAAAGCACATTCTTTTCCATTGTTGACCTTCTTCCACTTATCAAATCCTTTGATTGAAAATGTGTCTGAACCACACTTACCAATTGGCTTCTTTGAAAAGAGAAAACAAGGCAAGCAATATGCACGATTTGTATGAGGTGAATATTCCAACCAGGAAAAATTTGTGAACCAAGCACTTTGGAATCGACGACGGCTACTACCGGTTCCAGTAAATTCATACTCATACAAAATTGGTTGATAGGGGCCCTCGGATATATAAAAACGCCTAGCATCGTCTTGCTTGTCAGGAGTGAGTTCCCAGATTGGAAGACGTCTACCTGGATCTCGATCATAATCTGTGGTTATAATCGTCGCTTGTTCTGGCTCGGGAATACCTTGGTCGATTTCAGCATCACCTCTAGCCGAGTTAGGATTGTTTTCTTCGCCTGCTTGCACATCGTCTACTTGTTCATCTGGCTCTGGCTGTGACACCGAATCAATTGGCTTGAAAAAATTCTGAATTCCGGCTCTTTTCCTCTTCATATCTACATAAGCACAATATAGTTTACAGGGATAGGTTAAAAGAGAAAGAGATTACAATGCAAGGATGAAATCTGGCAATACTGCAGTAGACTGACCTTTCTTTCTTCCTTGATTTTCGCTCATCTTTGTCACGGCCTCGATCGAATTTGGGAGCCGCGCCTGGGTGGCTGGGTCGGTCTGGCTCTCCGCTCTCGCGATGGCGGCCGGCAGGGAGTTAGGGAGGCGAGGTGTCAGCGATGAGTTCCAAGACGAAGACGCCGACGCGTACAGATGAAACGATCAATTGATCGTGGGCAGGGACCTGCGTGGGTGCCAGGCTCAAGGATTGATCGATGGACATGGACTTCTCTCATTCTCTGTTGGGCCTACGTATTTCTTTTTTTCTTTGACGTGGCTGGCCTGTTGGCTCTTTGGCAAGATTTACAATTACATATAAGGGGGGCGAACCAGCCTGGTTTGACAAAAAATCAGCGATCTGGTTACTCTTTTCCAAGGTACGAGCGATTCGTTGCGGGGGGTCTCGCCCCCGCTCGTCCCCCCTTCCCTCCGTCCCTGGTTTTATTGCACTCCAAGAGATCAAGTTTGATCCAAAATAGAATAAGAATGGCAATGGGAAGGGTATGGACAAGGTAGAGTAATACCATACTTATACCCGTGTAGTCAATGGATACAAAAGTTTGCTCATACCCATATCCACGGGTATAAAACTTTACCCATACACATACCTGTCGGGTACCCATATCCATTGGGTACCCAGTGGGTAGATCCAATAGTACACAAGTTATTTACAATTTAACGTTCATTAATAATATATTTTTTAAAAGACAATTATCTCTACTTAATAATAGGTATTCGAGAACATGAAAGCATCACGTTTAGAATTCGCAATTGTATACTTGTCCCTAGGATTTTCGTCCACGTAGGTTGAAACTCTATAGGTAAGTTTGATATGTCAGTTTAAACGGGCAGGACATAGATATACCCATGCATACAAGTCTATAATCGTGCCCGTACTCGTAACTTAACGATAGGATTGTTCGGGTTCGCGGCAGGAAACAAAAAAAATTATTGCTACACGAACACGATAACCAAGATCTATTCTATGTAGACATAAGTAATGTAGAAGGAGACATTATTCATACCCTTGAATACCATGGTACACCTTACACAGGTAGGTTTATGTTGATAAAGACAAGCAACATCCCAAGTGTGGCGCCTCGAAGATCTACACACGTTCGGTGTAGGCGACGTCTCCCAGGCTCCGATCCAGCCGAGCAGTGGAAGAAGAAAGAAGATGGACCATCCTTTGCACGACGATAGTGTGGAGGTGGAGAACTTATTCCCTCAAGAGCATATTCCAATCTTGGTGGAGAGAGAGCTCTAAGGGAATAGAGGGAGAGAGGAGAGATAGTTGTGTATATAGAGGGGAGGGAGAGACCCTATTTATAGGAGGAGGGGCAAACCCTAGGGCAAGGGTGGGGGGCTCCCCACGCCACCGCCACAAGGGCTGCCGCCGCTAGCCCTAGGTGGGTCCCCACACGGGGGGGTGCCCCTAGGGTTTGGCGCATGGCCCCTTTCCCTCCACATGGCGCCTTGCCCCTATGGGCCTTCCCTCCGGGAAAGGCCCAATAGGCATGGGCAGCTCCAAAAAAAATATTTATGTTTTAATATTAATTCAACTAATTAATATAAAACACACATATATTATTATATCTTTCACTCCGAAACACCTTCCGGACCCCTCCGATCATCATTGGTGTTTCCCGGAACCTTTTCGGTTTCACTCTCTCTCATTTCTCCTGCGGTGTCGGTTTGATCCCTATACGTCCCCACCCTTAAGTGTGCCACCCTTCGGTTCAGAAGTACTTCAGACATGACCGAGATCCCTTTCGCATCAATGATCATTAGCGGGACCTGGATGCCCATAATGACCACCCGTACATTCACGAATCTCATCGCTTGAACATTCAACTTTGTGTCACATTCCCTTTGCCATTTGATACCTAGGTCATCCGAGATTTGATCTTCAGTATCTCTATACCTAGTTCAATCTCGTTACCAATAAAATTGTTTACTCGTTCACGTGCCGTTGCATTTCATGATCTAGTCATACGTTTGCAAGCTTCATTAATGCAACGTCACCAAGTTGGCCATGTGTATCTATCCGTTACTTGGATTGACAAATCCTGGTCTTGATAAATACTCCTCAACCCGTTCCTTCAGGAAATCCGATGGTACCTTTATGATCACCCTTTCGCAGCTTGATACTTGATACCATCAAAGCCTCCTTCTAGTAACGGTGATTATGCATTACCTCATAGCCAAAGGATTAGGTTGCAAGGTTTCTATGTTATCATCAATGATGAACGTTTAGTAACCAGATCTTATTGTGATATTACTTTGGTGTATGTCTATCATACCATTCAACTAATGATATGATCTCATTGTCAATTGGCACTATCACCCATGATCTCGAAACCTTAGATCATCAGTTGACCAATGAGCTAGTTCGCTAGAGGTAACTAGATACATTGTTTGTTTACATACTACACTTGTATTAATGTTTCATATTAACACAGTTATAGACGACATGAAATGTATTATGAACATACAAGAGATACATCAAATAAAAAATTATTAATTGCCTCTAGGCCATATCTATTTTAAGATTTAATTAGTGTTGTTGTATACCTATATTTTAATCACTATCATATTGGCCACCCCTATGGTCAAATTCTGGATCCGCCCCTACAACTTAATAAGGCTACTCATAGTAATAAGGTTGCCCAATAAATATAATTTTTTTATTTTTTATTTATTGTGCAGCCTTATTGCTATGGGTTTTGAACTTAATAAAGTAACGCATTCCAAAAAAGAGAGGGGAATGGTTTTTTTTGGACCCACACTGTTTTAATAAAATTATATTGGCTAAGCAAATTTAGAGATCAATATTTGAACCAGAAAGTTTATGTGCTAGAGTTCTGCGGAGGAAGTACTACCCAAATGGGAGGATCTTGACTACATCTGTTAAAAAAAAGTTCTTGTTTCACCTGGTAGAGTATAGTTGCTGGTATTCAAAGTTTAAAGAAAGGCGCAATTTGGAGAGTTGAAGATGGAAAAGAAATTAACATGTGGGAGGCTACTTGGCCACCTCTTAGTCCTACGGGTAATGTTTATACTCCCCGTGGAAATATCATTTTAAACATTGTTGATGAGATTATTGATGTGCATGGTAATTGGGATGAGGAGCTTATAAGAGGGAATTTTTGGTTTACTGATGCCAATAGTATTTTTTCAATCCCGTTGAGTGAGCATGGTATGGAGGATTTTATCGCATTGAGATTCAATAAGAATGGATCCTTTTCGGTCCGTTCAGCCTATCATATGGAATGGAAATTTCAGTTTGGGAGTAGGAGATTGGATGGTGCAGGTTAGGAGAGTCAAAACCCTTATGTGATGAGGTATAAAAATGCAAACTTCCAGGTAAAATTAAAATGGTTGCAATCCTTCCCTGTTTTGGCAAATCGACATGTTATCAGTAATAACTCATGTGTATTGTGTGCTGGAGCATGCAAAGATATAAAGCATACCTTGTGCTTATGTGGGAGTGCAAAAGATATAAGACGATGGGTCTGTTGGATTTAGTCCAAGAAGCATGCGCAATAAATCAGTCAGAAAGCGATGTTCTTAGAGTGGTCGTTGGAAGCAAAGAATGGCGCTTCTTCTAGAATGATAAATGGCTTAATGGAAGAACCATCGAGGACCTAGCGGCGGAAATTTTTCAAAAGATACAGCCACTCTTGAGAGCACATTGTACGGTCTTTGTGTGACGATGTCCTTGTTGATCTGACCCATTTAATGATTGACATCTAGATTATTATCCGTTTTATGTTAATTGGCCACATACGAACTACAGTATGCAACATTAGCAGTAGCACCGGCTGAAAATCTTGAGGGTGGCCAATCGGTAGGGGTGTCTGCCTCTGCTCGCCGTGGATCCAACCCTGACTAGATGGCTTGAGCGGTGTAGTTAAGAGGGATCATCGGGTTGCAGCATGACCAATGGAGTTGGCGGTTGGGTGAGGACGAGGTGTTGGTCATCAAGTGTACCATACTACAGTAGTATTATTCATGCATAGTATTGAGCCCAACTATATCAAATCAAAGGAAGACATTGTTGGTATCCTCCTTGCGTAAACTGTGAGGAGATGGTATTTTGAATCAAGGTAGCCCAAGCAGGTTCAAGAGCCCATTGTCGATTAGGGTTATGGGTTTATTTTGAACATTGAACATGAGAGAAATGGGATGTTAAGCCTAGTAACTAGTAAGCGTAACATCCAACGACCACTAGGTGGAGTGATGAAACTCTACATTAACCTCCATCGGAGAAGAAAACCAAGATAACATAAAAGAAGAGAAGTTGAAGAAAAACTTGAGATTAAGAACGAGGTACTCCCCACATGATTATAAACTACATATCTACTAACTATCTCTCTTAAGATACGGTTTCACCATCTTGGATGAGATTGTTCCGATCAATAGCTCTTGTGCCTCCAAATCCTATTGGCAACATCCAAGATCCATGTTACCTTAATGTACGAGATTCCCTAGTGCTCTCCAAAGAAGAACTTGTTCTCATATACATTGATAAGAGTGGAACAATTTTTGGGTGGGTTTGTCCTGTGGTTTTCCCATAGAGTTGAGGAATTTCCACATAAATCTTATGTCTCTGCGGTGATGTTTGCTGTTGCATTTCTTTAGATGAGAACCGCTGGTACTTATACTACCTGCTTTTTGTTGTTGTATTATCTATCTGTTTGTAGGTTCAAATATGTTCAATACATATGCACCCAGAACTAGTCCTAGCTATTTTGTGTTTGCTATCTAAATATTCACATCAATATAGGTGGATTGTTTTTCAAAAATTGACATGAGATGTATCCAAAACGCCATCTATATGTGAACTTGCGGGAGTGGTTAATATCCCATTTATTTAGTTATCAAAATTTTTATCTAAGTGCTAAAATACATTTATCTTAGTTACCAAACATTTTTATGATTGGGCTGTGACAGTGTTTATGCAATGTTTTCTTGTTAGAGGCGTTGCTTTCGGAGAATTTGGACTTAAGGTGTTGTCTTGGCACGAGTTTGTGTTGCGGTTATAAAGTTTTAATCATTGTAACGGGATTTTTTATTTTTATCTCTTTTTATAGGGTTGTGTGCATTCGTAATGTCTTTAGAATATGGAAAACCGTACTACCCCCTAGGGGGATAACTAACAGTTATCCCACGTCGCTTCGTCGGATGGCTTCCATCGCGTAGCATCGCTTTCTTTGGCCCCACCATGACCACGTCTCCTTGCTCTTCTTCCTTATCCTCTCACGTGTATACTTGTTTGGTTGTGTGTTGCCGCGGTCTTTGCCCCACATCCCACTGCCAGCGTGCCGCCGCCCTGCTCAACCACCACGACGGCACCGCCCTGGTTGACCAAGCGTCGTTCTGCCCCATCACCAGCAGGCATCGCCCACCACGAAGGCATCCCCGCTCGTCTCTCTTGGTGCTGCCCTTGATCGCTCCTCAGGACGGCATGTCTTCGCCCCTCCTTCGTTTCCCGGTGCTTGGCAAGGAGATGGAGTCCACGGTGGAGGTGGTCCAGTGGGAGAACCGGCATGGCTGCTACTACCACGACGAAGGAATCCCCCGCTTCCCCAGCTTGTCCCGCGCCTTGGCCGGCCTTTGCCTCGTCCCTGCTGATGAAGCTTCGCCATGGACACTACTCCTCAAAGCACCCGTCAGTCGCCATGCTTAGATACTTCTCCATGACGCACTTTGCTAACACGTAGGCGAGCGGCAATATAATGCTACACACAGCGACCGGCGTTGCTACCTGCGGTGAGCTGTCTTGCTACACACAGCTAACAACGCTGCTACCTGCGACAAACGGTTCTGCTACACACGGCGATGGAACCTGCTACGCATGGCTTCTATTGTTGCTATCCGAGGCGAGCGGCGCTGCTGACATATTTATTTTGCTATAAGTTTTTGCTACGACGTCTCTGTTAATGTATGCAGCGAAGTCGGCTTTTTCTATATTAGCATAATTATTTTGCTACCTCTATTTTTTCATTTTGCTATAATAGCGCAAATTTCTTGCTACCTGGTATCTGGCGAGGTCTCCGGTGAATCTCCGGCAAAGTAAGTTTTAATACAGTAGTCCAAATATTATGCTACATAGTCTCCGGCAGAACTTCGGCAAGGTTTCTGACGATATCTGTCATTTTTATTTTGCTTGACAAACCATTTTTGCTACAGTATAACAAAAGCGAGATATTATATAGCAAAAGCGGAACCGTAGCACCTTCCTTAGAATATTTCGTTATCGTAGAGACCAGAGTATTTTATCAATAAGAGGGAATACGAGTAATGAAGATAAATAAGAATTAATAGGAAACGTCTATCAGATGCGTGAAATGCAAGCACGACAAAAATAAAGTTACAGTTTTTCACCTCAGGTAAAAGATCCTATTCGAAAATAGCGTACACGTGTACAAGCCGAGTACTCCGTCCGTTAAAATATAGAATGTTTTAATTTTATGAAAAAAAAATATCTAGACTTTTTTTATGTATAGATTCATTCTAAACATAAGCACGTATCATTGCTTCACAAAGCTAAAATATCTTCTCTATTATTATCTAAAAGAAAATTGGGTGTTCCGTTTTCTGCCACTCCGTCGGACGTTTCGTCCAACATCTTTCGCACGAGTGCATCCTGCACAGAAACCAGCACAAAAATCACGCCAGTAGTAAAAGGTAGCCCAGCTGTAACTTTTTCTGTTTCGATCCAAAAATCACGACGCACGTCTCCTACACTCCTCCCGTCCTCCGTCCCGACAACACACCACATCTCGGCCGCTGCCGCTTTCCCCCACCTCGCCCCGATCCACCATCCCCGCCTCCGTCCAACGTCAAGATGGTGGTTGGAGGGCAATAGTACTGCTTCTCGCCAGACCAGCTTCTGCCCCGCCCCATTGGCCTCTCCTCCCACTAAATCGACCTCCCCCCTTCTTCGATCCCCTGCGATAGACTATCCGCGGCCTGCATCGTTTGCCTCGAGGCGTCGTGCCCAGGCGAGCAGTGGTGAACGTCGCCGCCCCTGCGGCCATGTGTTTCACGATGCCTGCGTCGACCATTGGTTCCCCATGTTGCCTGTGTGCCCCGTCTGTAGGGCTCTCAAGGCCTGGGTGTTTGTGGACACTTGCATCTGTTGCGCGTCATGGAGGAAGCACGGAAGATGTTCTCTTATATGCCGCTAAGAGATTTCATGTTGTGGAATATTCTATAGACTGCGTATGAGGTCTGGTGAAGCAGGATTATGTATGCAGAAATTTCTTAGGATGATCAGTAGTGAGGTTCTGCCTGACGAGACCACCTTACCTTTGCCACTGTGCTATGTTGTTTGGCTGGGCGGTTTGCTGCTCTCGGGAAATGCAGTACACTCCATTATTCTTAAATCTGGGTGTCTCAAGGATCCCTTTATATGCAATTTTTTTCTAAATGTGTATGGGAATTTGGAGAAATGGTGACACTGACTTGGGTAAGAATCTGTTTGATGCTATGACCGAGAAGGATGTTGTAATATGGACCGCTGAGATTTCCGTGTTTATCCGTCACCGGAACTAACGAGGTACCTGTCACAAAATAAACATAAAAATGAAGTACCACTTCATCTATGCAAATTGTGTTGTTTGTGTGGACCCATACATCGCAGCAAATTTCTTTCTGTTTCTTTTCTTTCACATTGTTCTATATATGAGCTGAATCATAAATGTAATAAAGCTTGCGGGCACAAGCTCAAGTGTTTTAACTCTAGGTACCTAATCAATTTGAGGACAATGATTACATGTCAACACCAAGTACAACCTAAGTATCTGTCAAAAGATTCTCAACCTTAAGCAAATGCACCTACCAACCTCGTTCTTCCTTTCTTTCAAAATGTAGCTCCACTCATTATGGTATTTTTTATACTCTTGTTCTATAAGATTCTCTAGACATGTTGCCCGCAGATCTTGCATTCTAATAACTTTTTATTTGTGTCACTGAGGTTGCCGGAGTCCGGAGGCGAGGATCCACCACCACCTCAAGCGGCCAATAAGCCGGCTGTCAAGAGTATCAAGGTGAGTATGTCGAGCCAGTAGTATGTGCAGTTTAATGAACATTTACACAGTCGATCGGTCTCTTTAGGACGTTGTGTTACTTCCGTGTGCCTGCTTACGACGGAATTGGCGTGCCATTGCGGGGATTTTCTCAATTTTATGTCGGATGTTGTGGACGGTGACAAGTGATCAGGGAGAAGTAACTAGAGGTAACAAATCAGCAGAAGTAACTAGAAGCAGTGTGGCTTCTTGTTATGATGTTCTCTGCTCTGGTTTCAACTAAACTAACCGTGGCTCCCCTGTTTCATGTTGGTCTCAAGCTTGCAGATAAAATGGCGAATAGATAAGATGTAATTTTTTTCTTGTGACCAAGAATATCAAGCAATGCTGCATCACTTTTAGCTCAGAGCGTATTAGACGATATATGTATTAGAGGAAATATGTATTCATGCAACAACTGAGATTTTTCTCGAGTGTCTTATTTTAGCTGTTTCTTATTCTATTTTTGGATTCTTGCTGTTTCTTGATCCATGTATTTAAAATGTGACCTTGAGAAGTATGCACCATAATTGTATTGGTAATATGTTTTTGAAGCCTCGTAACTAGAGGTAACAAATCAGCAGAAGTAACTAGAATCGGCGTGGCTTCTTGTTATGATGTTCTCTGCTCTGGTTTCAACTAAACTAACCGTGGCTCCCCTGTTTCATGTTGGTCTCAAGCTTGTAGATAAAATGGCGAATAGATAAGATGTAATTTTTTTCTTGTGACCAAGAATATCAAGCAATGCTGCATCACTTTTAGCTCAGAGCGTATTAGACGATATATGTATTAGAGGAAATTTGTATTCATGCAACAACTAAGATTTTCCTCGAGTGTCTTATTTTAGCTGTTTCTTATTCTATTTTTGGATTCTTGCTGTTACTTGATCCATGTATTTAAAATGTGACCTTGAGAAGTATGCACCATAATTGTAATGGTAATATGTTTTTTGAAGCCTCCAATAGTGTTTCACCGTGTATATGCTTTACGGGATGGTAATCATGTGAAATGCATAGCTGATTGAATCCATGCTCAAAACATATATATTTCTACATAGGGAATATCATAAGCACCCCAGGTTACTATTGTCCTCGCCGTCATATCTGCCAAGATCAGGTTGTTATGATTGTTCTGACTTCTGATGACTAAAGTAATCTTCTGAATACAATTTTTGTGATGTAGCTATTGCTTTTCTGAAAATGCGAAAAGTGTGTTGCAGTTTCAATGTTGCTTCTAAAATTACATATGCCTTTTCCTTCAAGCTATTTGTAGGTTTGTTTCCTTGAGGGAATTATTGGTGTTTTCCTGCCACATGTTTACAGTTTAAATCAAAGATAATGATATGAGTCATAATTCTTTGGTTTGAATCAGCTCTGATGTTCCCCTGTTTGCAGTGATTCCTTCACAAGGCTTCCTCTGTTTTTCTTGTGCGCAACTTCTTCAGATGATGATTAACCTTGCTTCGTTAAACTGTAGAAGGATATGACATCGCCCTCCTCACGCTCGAGGCTGCGCGCAGAGCGTCACTGACGATTCGGAGGGGAGACTACTTGAAAGGGTCGTATGGGCACCTAGAGGGGGGTGAATAGGTGCTACTTCAAATTTTCTTCTTTTTCAAATTAAGGTTTGACAATAAGGTAAATTCTCTAGATAATGCAACTATGGTGAATTTACCTATATGACAATTATGCAAGAGCTACAACAACACAAAGTAGTAACAAGTAAGTAAGGTGCGGTAAAGGATAGAAGTAACCGAAAAGTGTACGCGGAGACACAAGGATTTGTTTCCCGTAGTTCCTTCCTTTTGAGGGGAAGTACGTCTACGTTTGGAGAGGGGGTGGTTTCAAACCACCAACTCCATGAGAGGCCTCCCTTGTTCTCCGATGAATCTCACCCCAACGGGATCGATTCACCTTCCACTATATCGGCAACCTTCAAGGTGGAAGCCGGCACCGTTACAAGTTTGGGGCACACATCCACAATTGAATCGGAGGCTCCCAAATACAAGCAAGCTGTCAAAGCAATCAAAGACAAGCTTGTAAGAACCAAAACAAGAACTAGGGTTTCCAAGAAAACACTAGAGCAAAGGGGCCCTCAATGAAATGAGGGGGAATTGAAGATCTCTTTTGGTGAAGTAGTGGATCGGGGCCTCCTCCTTCGATTCCCCAAAGATCAAGGACTTTGGGTGGTTGGATGAGGAGATCTTGAAGATTTGAGTGGCTCCAATGGACTCCAATGGTGGGCAATGACTTTAATGTGCTGAGCAATTTGTCCCAAGGTAGGTGGAGGGGTATTTATACCCCTCCACGAAATATATGGCCGTTGGAGCATTTAATGTACCGGTAGTACCGGTACCCAAGCGGTAGTACCGCTGGCAAGCGGTACTACCGGTCCAGTACCGGACCAGGTACCGGAGGCGCCTCAGTTCTTCAGTGTTCTTCAGCTTTGGGCGGTATCGCCCTTGCGGTACTACCCCCAAGCGGTAGTACCGGAGGTAGGAAGCGGTACTACCGGTTCGGGCGGTAGTACCGGTCCCAAGTACCGCTTGGTACTGACCAAAATGGAGAGGGGTGGGTGCTAGTCAGTATGCCCGCAGTCTTGACGAAGACGACCGCCTCAAGCGGTAGTGCAGCTTAAGCGGTACTACCGGTTGGGCGGTAGTCTTGGCCGTAGTACCGGTGGTACCGACTAGCACGCACCCTATCACTTTTGATCGGTTCCAAGTCTTGAACGAATCTGGTGTCAAGCGGTAGTACCGGTTGTAGGTCCGGTACTACCGGTTGACACAGAGGTTTTTGCAAGGGGAATTGATATGCCATAAATTGTGCCTCCTTTTATCAATCCTGTGATAAACTTAGCACATAGTTAAATCGATAAGTGTATTGTTATCAAACATCAAAATCAGAGGGATAGGAAAATGCTCTTTCAATCTCCCCCTTTTTGGTGTTTGATGACAATACACTTTTGCAGGATGATTTTAATAATAAGCATATGGTATTTGTAAAATAGAGAAGAGACTCCCCCTAGATGTGTAGAAGCAAACCTCCCCCTCTATTTTACAAACCCAACATGGGTGCACAATTATGGATACTAGCATTTGAAAGCATACCTTTGCACAAAACATGTGATGAGGAATATATAGACACTAGATACTGCATAACATCACAAGATGGATCCAATGAAATAAACCACATAGTCTCATAAGATGGATCCAACCACATAGTCTCACACGACATAAACCACATAGTCTCACACGACATAAACACATAGTCTCACACATAGAATAGAGAGAAATCGAAGTTCACAAGCAATAAAAGGATCAAAGAGAAGAACGAGTTTGTGACTTCCCATGCAACACCCGTGCCTAAAGTGCAACTTCTCCCCCTTTGGCATCAAGACGCCCAAAAGGGACAAGGGCAAAGCTACCGTCCCAAAGGTCAATCATCCTCCTCCTCCTCATCATCATCCTCAAGGTCCTCCTCATCCTCATACGTGGGTGGGGCGCGGTGCGAGGAAGAGACATCATCGTCCCAACGGCTGTGCTGAGAAATCCACTGATCTTCTGGAGTGATGTTGTTCTCGGATCCCTCGGAGATGGTCAAGCCTTGAGCAGACATCATTTACTTCTGCCGAGCACAGGCTTTCTTTGCATACACGTGCGCCTCATACATGTGCTTCTGGTTGTCAACCTGGAAGCAGAAGATCTTCTTGAGCTTGACCTCCATCCTTTTGGCCCAAGAGGTCTTGGCATTCTTGCGGCGAGAGACAACATAGTCAGTGTCATGACCACTGTCAGCATGCTCAGAGTCATCCTCATCCTCATCACCTTCCTCAACGCGAGGTTTAGCATGTGTCTTGATCTTGAATGCCTTTGGCTAGTGCACAATGAGAGAGCGAGTGGAGAGCGTCCTAGCAATGACGGGGCACTTGGACACAATGAGGGCCATAATGTAAGGAGCAAATGGTGGAACCCTCCGAGTGTGTGCGGCAGCAACCATTTCATTCCAAATGAAGTCTATCACATCAAGAGGTTGGCATGATTCTCTGTTGAGGAAGGTGTTGAATAGCAAGTCAACGGAGAACCCATGTATCTCGTCCTTGTTGCCCGCACGAGGAGCAACAGTCTCACAGAAAATGCGATGGAGAATGTCATATGTGGGGAGAAGATCCTTGATCTTGCCAGCAACCCCACGGCCTCGAATATACAAAGGTGTAAGAACATCCTTTTTGGAGGGATGCTCCCGCATGTGACAGCGGAAACCATAAGGAACGTCCCGGCTGCGGTCCTCATACCCCAAGATGGCAGCAAACTCCGCAAGTGTAGCTTCCTTGACAGCACCTTGAGTCATCCAGGTAATCTTCCGATTGCGGCCATTGTGGAAATGTGCAGTGGCATAAAACTGGCAGATAAGGAGGGGATCATAGTCATACTGAAACTCCATAATGGGGAACATGCCAAGGTTTGAGCAGATTTCCTTATCTTCAGCAAAGTAGTCAGGGTTCTTGTCAATGTGTCCCATGTCAAGCCACTGCTGAGGCACCACCAGCTGGGTGTTGGTCAAAAGAACCTCATGATACACACGCTCTTGGAAATCATCATAGAAAAGACTGTCTGCCCTTGACTCGCTCCGGTTGCGGGAGTATGCATTGTCCATCCGGAGAGCCCTAAAGTCCGACTCAGAGATGTATAAAAGTTTCTTTGGCCCAGATGTCCCAGAGCTGAGACTCTTGGAACGCCCAGTGGAAGGGGGGCGAGGAGGGCGCCACGCCTTGGTGGCTTGGTAACCCCTTCACGACCCCCACGACCACCTCGATTGGCAGGCATCTTGGAACGGTGTCTTGGTTGTGGCGTAGCTTCTTCCTCAGACTTAGTCTCTTCCTCAACAATCTCACGGTCAGACTTGGAGCGCTTACGTGAACCCCGAGAACCACCTGCATCTGTGAAAGCACGAGGGAGGATAGCAAGGAGATAAGGGCACAAGAATCAATAAGGCAAAAACGAGAGAATCTACAATTTGGGCAGAACAATGTGGTCAGAGTGGACCGGTACTACCGGACCTGACGAGTTCCGGTACTACCGGTTGAGCGGCACACAAGTGTCAGATCTGATGGGAACGGCCCAAATTGACGGCATAAACTGCTAAATAGAAGATTCTACTCGGTAACAAGGAATAATATGGCAGTACAACCTTGCAGGTAGTCAATTTCTCCACAAATCTAAGCCAAAACCTAGATCTAATGGGGAAATTAAACGAGAAGAGAAGGGGCGGTTGTACCGGGATCCATGGCGGTGGAAAGGAGTGGGAGCCCGCCAAGAGGCCGAATCCAGGGAGAATCCGGAGAGAGGAGGGCGCGGCAGGGCTCCGGTGGCTTCAAGATCTCCGGTGGCGGCTGTAACACCCTCAGAATCGGACCTATGCAAGTTTGAGCAAAATTCGCCAAACCCGCATAGAAACGATTCAAAGGTGCCCACCAGGCACTTTCGTGCGGGTGGAAAACGAAGTAATAACATTACACAACAGTCCTCGATGGGACCCACAGAACAGATATATATAAATGACTCAAAGAGTCAAGAATACAGATATAATATACAAAGATCCAAATCACCTTGAAGCGATAGTGCGTCCATTCTGGACAAGATGCAAATGGGGCTAAGAGCCACGAAGAATAACCAATGGCGTCCATAACCCCCAGGCCAAGCCGGAAGGGTAACCACGCTAACGGCGTCGATCTCAAAACCCTTAAACAAAGGGTGCCGACAAAGGGCAAAGGAAAAGAAGGGCGTCGATCGAGGCCAGTACACGGCGAGGCTAGAATTCGGCGGTCCTCGCCTACATAGGTATGGTGGACTGAAGCGGCAGCGGCAGCATGCACTAACAACCTATAGAGACTCGATACAACTGGCGGTTATCAGAGGGGGTAAGAATGACCTATCCGGATCCAACACAGCTAACACCAAAACAAACCCATCTGGTGTTTCCCCTCGAGACCAAACGAGGAAGTCAACCGAGGAACTCACACGGTTGGCGCTTTTATTTATTCGATTATCGTTGCAGCAATTACTAGTCAGGTTTAGATAATCATCCCGATAAAATAAGCGATGGGCACTTTTAGTTGACCATTCCGTTATAGTTCGCAATTACTAATCAAATACGAGATAGCATGATATAATCCCAAAACCCAAAGTTGTTGGTACTTTTATTCACCAATTCCGTTGTCGTTGCCATACTTACTAGTCAGTACAATGGTCGCATGGCGACAACCAACAAGCAATTGTGGGCAGTTAATTAGCCATTCCATTATAGTGAAGCTGATTACTAGTCATTATAAGTCAAATTTATAGCAAAACTTTAGTTATGCTTGTCATGATCGAGATCATGCTCCAAGTCGTCCATATCCATGGACACGGCTTTGAGAAAGTTTTACCCGGGTGCACCAATAGCAACACACGCTCGATCAACCTCGGAAAAACCAAATCAAAACCAACGAGGCTTTCACGGTGAACAATCACGATTCGAAATATTTCAGGGGCCACCTTTGAGTAGATTCCGCAACGGTAAGCAAACTCCGAGACGGCCTCAAGGTTGCGACAATGGTCATGGCGATCGGGAACCCAAAGTGTGGCTGGGCTTGTCGATACAGCGTAAACATTCCGATCCTAAGCGATGCGGTGTGCTCCTCGCACAAATTAAATACGTAAAGTAGCATGGCATAAGTACGGATCGTAAATAAAACCTCAAACTAGTTTGTGGCCCCAAGAAATAAGAATGAATCAAGCTCTGGCTCAGGGGGGTCCCATATACCTCCCGGATGTGGATAGCGCGCAAAAATCAAGGAACAGGTATCAAGTACTCGGGGTCTTACGGGACACAAGTGGGCGTTCGGAAACCAAATATTTTCTATCACCCACCGATGCCTCTGCTTATTTCAATTTTAGTTGTTAAACAGAAATTAAAGTGACGATAAGTAAAACTAGAATCATCTCCAACATCAACATGCGGCAAAACATCAGCAACTGTGGCATATGACGACACACACCAGCACTTGAGCAAGCAACTACGACGCGCAAGTCCAACTATCTACCAAACAACAGGTCATAGGATGTATCCAAGGCAATATACGGCTGCAGGGAAAATATCACGGGTACGGAAACTAAAGCATCGCAACACAGATAGCAATAGATCAACAGGAGGAAATAAAGCACTATAAAAGTAAGATAGGTAGAAAGGGGGAGATGCTGCTTTGAAAAACGTTCAAGGTTCGACGTAAGATCGGCTAAGCTCACATCAACTCAACGGCCTTATCCGCGAAGAAGCAAAACACTAGAATGAACACCGGATGCAATATTTAATTCAACGGCAGAAGATCGGCATGATGCATGTATGATGCATGGCATGGCAAAGGTGCGATGCAATTAGGTCAAGATTAAGCGGAACCGGGGTCCCGACAATTAATTAGATGGTTCAAGTTATTTAGATTCCCCGCAAATTAAATGTTGTTTAGCAATGCAACAGATGGAACCGGTTCACTACACATGTTTAAATGAGGCCGATATGAGACTAGATTTGCCCGCATATGGGCCCCATATTTAATTATTAGGTGAATCGGCATAAGGCCCCCAAACAAATGACATGCATGCGAAATGACAATTAAATGTGCAACAAGTTGTTATTATATTATAAAATAGGGTTCTCGGAAAGGGGTTCACACATTAGGGCCTCGACGATCTTGGGGTTCCGGGGTTCGGTCTCGGGGTCCAGGGTTCGACGAAAGCGTTCTCGGATATCGGGGGTCGTAGATCTTGTTGCACTCGCGGCCTTCGGGTCATGTTGTCGGTCTTGTCGTCTCTCGCGGGGTCCTTGGCGTTCCGGGGAGAAGTACTTGGCGTTCTGCGTCGGTGCCGTTCTTGTCGCATTCGCGGTCTTCGGGTCATGTCGACGATCATGGCGTCCTGAAAGAAGTACTCGGCGTTTCGTGTTGATCTTGTTGATTCCATGGCGGAGGCCTTGGCGCTTCGGATCGGCCTTTGGATCGGGGCTTCGGGGTCTTGGGGTTCCACCTGGATTATCGGGGACGAACTTGGGGCTCGACGCCGGGGTCTCCAGGGTCCGTGTCGGAGTACTTGTCGTCCCATGAAGGAGATCTTGCGTCTAGGGTCTCGGTGAACTTGGCGGTCCCGAGGGTTCGGTCTCCGGAACCATGGAGATCTTGTCGCACGGGCGGGATCGGTCTTCGGCGCAACGGCCTTCGGATTCCATGGAGTTCCGTCTCCGGGTTCTTCGGAGATCTTGGCGGTTCCATGATGGAGTTCTGGGAGTGCGGCGTTATCCACTTCATGTTTCCCGTTGCGAGTGTGGTCAACGAGCTTGGATTTAACATCGAAGTTATGGATGTTCTCTCTCGGAGATCTTGTGGTTCCCCTTGGTTGTCGATGTCGATTTGCATTGGCCGCGGTTGTTTTGGGGAACACCGACGGTTGGCGATGATGATTCTGCAGGAAGCGGTGGTCGAGTAGGATGACTGCATACCGGGGCCATGAGCCATGGTGGATGCTAGGCTGGTGGGGTGGGGCCAAAGGACGGAGGCTTCCGCGCAAGGTGGCGGCGTCGGCGAGGGCAGGACCCGAGGGACGGCAGGCGGTGAGAACCCAGGGAGGAGGCGGGCGTGGCAGGCGGTGGCGGCAGCGGGGTGGCGCGTGCGAAGTGCTGGCCAGGTGGCATGTGTGGGCGGCGCAGTGGCGGAGAAGGGACAGCGGAGGTTGAGGGCGGGCCAGCGTCTTGGCAGCGACGGGCGGAGGAAAGAGGCGGAGCGAGCGAGGCAGCAGTGGCGGGCTCAATTGGCGGCGCCTGGCCTGGCGCGAACGGGCCGAGCGGGCAGTGGCCAGAGGCGGCGGCTTGGCGAGGCTGGCTGGGAGGAGAGGGCAGCCGTGGCCAGTGAGTGGAGCAGGCGTGTGAGGCAGACGGTGGCAGGGGATGGCGTCTTGAGGGTGGCCGGGCGAGGCTGCGGAGAGGGAGGAGGGGGCTGAGGCGGCCGGAGGAGGAGGGAGCAAGGCCATGGGGCTGGGAGGTTGACGACGCGCGTGCGGGGAAGAAGGTGGGGAGGAGGGCGTCGGTGGGGGGTGGGCCCCGCGGTGGCCCAGGGGCTTGTGCGCGTGAGTGGGGGGGAAGTTTGGGACCGGGGGAGGCAGGAAGTGGGGAGAGAGGCTGTGGGGCAGGTGGGGGTATGACGGGTGGGACCCAGGTGGGGTGGTCCATGGTGAGAGAGGAGGTGTTGGTGGTGTGTCTGTGTGTGTGTAGTGTGTGAGTTTGGGTGGGGACAGCTGGGGTTGGTGGGTGTGTGGGCTGAGAGGGAGCGACGTGGCGACGCGTGAGTGGTTGAGGGAGAGGGAGAGGTGAGGTGGCGTGTTCTGATTGGGCCGGGTGATGTGGCTTGGGTGTGTGGGTAGGCTTTTAGGTAGCCATAGGATTAGATGGGGCAGATAGGTGGACCGTTTTATGTTTTCTGGGGTGGTCGATCAATTGATCGGGATTCGATGCCCTATTAAAATAATTTAAATTTTTATTTATTCTAGGCAGCCGTTTGCAACCCGATAGCAACAAACAAAATAACTCCGGAGACCCGGGTTTTGATGTTTGAAAATAAGAGGGGCGTTTAGAAAACAGCACGGGCTTTGCAAACATAGTTTTAGCAAACAATGCATGATGATGACGATGCAATGCCCAAATTCAACGCGATTTTCTAGTAGTGGTTTTGCGGGATGCCACAGCGGCGCAGGTCTGAGTGGAGGACGTGGGAAATAATGAGGCACTGAGGGGTGCCTCTCCCCACGCATCCAATATATACCTGGAAACCGTCAACCGGTAGTACCGGTTGTTGGAGCGGTACTACCGCTTGTAAGCGGTAGTACCGGTTCCACGGCCGGTAGTACCGGTGACCGGTAGGACCGTACATGTGGGCGGTAGTACCGTTCCTGGACCAGTTCTTCCAGGAGACGATCTGGGAACTTCCCAGGTCCGGTAGTACCGCTCGCACATCCGGTAGTACCGGTCCCATCTGAGTCCAAAGCCAGGGATCAAGGATGATTCTTGTGTGGATAGAGAGAGGGTCTTCGTGAGGGAGTACGGAGGCTTGGGTTAAGACAAGTGAGCAGAGAAGCACATGCACTCTAAAAACAATTGAAGAAACAAATAAATGCCAAACTAGAGTGCATGAGACTAAGAATGATGATGACAATTCAAATAGATGACAATCATGAGTGAAAACCAATTCAACTAGGTGACAAACACGAGTAAGCACATCAACCTCTCTATTGAGAGGGGGCGGTGGCCTAGGCCACCATATTTGAGTATACTCGGCTTGGCACCACAAAGATATATCTTGGGTCCATTACCGAAACTCATCATTGAGCTCACATATCATAAAATGATATTAAGAGGAATGATTTTGTTTACTTTGCGCATAATGGGGGGAGGGATAGTCCAATCAATTAGGACCGCACTCCCCCTATGTCCATGCCTACACCTAAACCAAACATGGGTCGTATTAGGTGAGAGTGCAAGATAATCAAGTCAAACTCCTAGAATCTACGATATTTAGTTCATTACTCAAGTAGCAAAACCTTGCTTCATCAAGTGGCTTCGTGAAGATATCGGCAAGTTGATCTTTGGTTGATACATAAGATAGATCAATATCACCTCTAGCAACATGATCTCTAATGAAGTGATGTCGAATCTCAATATGCTTTGTCCTTGTGTGATCCACCGGGTTGTATGCAATCTTGATGGCACTTTCATTGTCACATAGCAGAGGCACTTTGTCACAATGGACACCGTATTCCTTTAAAGTTTGCCTCATCCATAGCAATTGGGTGCAAGCACTAGCTGACAACATACTAAACCGGCGGTGGAGAGGGATATACAATTTTGCTTCTTAGAAGACCAACATACCAAGGACCTACCAAGGAATTGGCAAGCCCCGGATATTGATTTTCTATCATCCTTGTCTCCCGCCCAATCCGAGTCCGTGTATCCACAAAGAGCGAATGTTGAGCCTTTAGGGTACCAAAGACCATAAAATAGGGTATGAACTAAATATCGAAAGATTCTCTTGACCGCCATTAAATGGCTTTCCTTAGGAGACGCTTGATATCTTGCACACACACCTACACTCAACACAATATCGGGTCTAGATGCACAAAGGTAAAGCAAAGAACCAATCATAGAACGGTATACCTTTTGATCCACATCTTTACCATTTGGATTTTGTTCTAGATGAGTTTTTGTTGCCATGGGAGTTGGGGCTCCATTCAAATCTTGCATTTTGAATCTCTTGAGCATATCTTGAGTATACTTGGCTTGATTGAAGAATGTTCCTCCTCTAACTTGCTTGATCTTAAAGCCAAGAAATACTTTCAACTCCCCCATCAAGGACATCTGGAACCTACTAGTGATAAGCTTTGAGAATTCATCATTAAAAGCTTTGTTAGATGAGCCAAAGATAATATCATCAACATATATTTGGCATACAAAAAGCTCCCCATTGACCCTCTTAGTAAAAAGAGTGGGATCAATTTTCCCAACCTCAAAGCCACGGTCAAACAATAACTCTCTAAGGTGCTCATACCACGTGTGTGGGGCTTGCTTGAGCCCATAGAGCGCCTTATCAAGTTTGTAGACATGGTTTGGGAAGTTGGGGTTCTCAAATCCCGGGGGTTGCTTAACATATACCAATTCATTTAAAGGACCATAAAGGAATGCACTTTCTACATCTATTTGTTGCAACTTAAAGTTATGATGTGCCTCATAAGCAAGAAGGATACGGATGGACTCAAGGCGAGCCACGGGTGCATAAGTCTCTCCATAATCAATGCCTTCAATTTGGGAATAACCTTGTGCAACCAATCTAGCCTTGTTCCTTACAATAATCCCATGATCATCTTGCTTGTTCTTGAATATCCACTTTGTTCCAATAACATTGTGGCAATCCTTTGGCTTCTCAACTAACTTCCACACTTTGTTTCTCTCAAAGTTGTTGAGCTCTTTGTGCATAGCTTCTAACCAATCCGAATCTTCAAGAGCTTCCCACACTTTCTTTGGTTCAATCATGGAAATGTGAGCTTGATGTTCACTGAACCTCTTCAATTGTGATCTTGTGGAAATTCCTTTCCTTAGATCTCCAACAACATTTTGGAGGGTTTGGTCTCTTATTTCCAACATTCTTTCCTTTCTAGCTTCGCGACGAGCGTGGATCTCCTCATTGTTTCTTGGAGGACCCTCTTCATCATTTTGATCCTCGTCTTGACCATCAACTTGACCTTGATCATCATTGGATTCATCCTCTACATTGGGAGGCAAGGATTGACCTTGGTCTTGATCAAGTGCTCTTCTAGCCTCAATTTGAGCACGTCTCAAAACATCTTGGATGGATCTTCCTTGGCAAATTGACTTGGCACCACTTGACACCCCATCGAATGGACCAAGCTCCCTTTGACTAGAGTTCACACATTGATCACTATGTTGAGGGTCCACATCTTGTCTTTGGCTTGATTCAATGTCCTCTTCGGTAGATGGAGCATGTTGAGGTTGTGAAGATGAGGGCTCCACTTGAGTGGAGCATAGTTCTTCTCGATCCGCCATAAGGGGTTCCTCAACGGGGAGGATATAACCCACACCCATTCTTCCTATGGCATCCTGAGGCATTTCATCATCTGCATCACAAGCATCAACACGCCCCCCTTGGGGACCATCATATTCTTCGAAGGTCACACTACAAGATTCTATGACGGCTCCGGAGAGCTTGTCATAGATTCTATAAGTGTGAGATTCGAGACCATAGCCAACAAAGATACCCTCTAATGCTTTAGACTCGAACTTAGACAAACGAACACCTTTGATGAGATAGAAACACTTACAACCGAACACCCGGAAATAAGATATGTTGGGCTTGTTACCGGTAAGTATCTCATATGGAGTCTTGTTGGTTTTCTTGTGGAGGTAGATCTGGTTTGAAGCATGGCAAGCGGTGGAGACGGCTTTGGCCCAGAAGTTGTATGGAGATTTAAACTCTGCCAACATGGTCCTAGCCATCTCAATAAGAGTCCTATTCTTCCTTTCGGCCACACCATTTTCTTGAGGGGTGTATGCAGCGGAATATTGATGTTTAATCCCCTCATCACTAAGAAAATCATTCAAGGTGTAGTTCTTGAACTCGGTGCCGTTGTCACTTCTTATAATCAACACGGGAACATTGTGTTGCCGTTGAACCAAGTTGATGAAGTCGATAAAAGTCCTTTGAGTTTCACTCTTCAACTTGAAGAAATAAACCCAAGAGTATCTTGAAAAGTCGTCAACAATCACCAAACAATATTTCTTCCCTCCAAGACTTGCATGAGATGGAGGACCAAATAGGTCCACATGGAGGAGTTCCAAGATCTTGTTAGACTTGATTTGGTTCGTGGGCTTGTGAGGAGCGTCATGCATCTTCCCTAGAACACATGCCCTGCAAACACGATCTTTGGCAAAGGGAACATTTTCTTTTAGTCCAACTATATGGCCCTCTTTATGGATACTTTGCAAAGTTCTCATATTGACATGGGCTAGTCGGCGGTGCCATAGCCAGCCCACATCGGCCTTTCCGTATAAGCACATCGGACCTGCAGTGGCTTGCCCCGAAAAGTCCACCACATACAAGTCATTTTGACGTACCCAACGAAAGCGACCTTGAGAAACTTGCTCCACATGAGGACCACAATATCATTATCAATAAAGACGGCAAAGCCCATCTTTCCAAGAGCATGGACAGAAAGTAAATTGTATCCAAGGGTTTCAACAAGCATGACGTTCACGAGTGTAATGTCGTGAGCCACCACTACCTTGCCGAAACCCATTACCGTAGATTTTGACTTGTCGGCATATGTGACGGTGATTTGATCTTCATTTGACACCAAGTCCTTGACAATAGACGAGCTTCCGGTCATATGACTTGTGAAACCACTATAGATCACCCATTTTGACCCTCCGGAAGCATAGGTCTACAAAAGATCAAGCTAGTTTTTAGGTACCCATTTTTCAATGGGTCCTCTTTTGTTAGCAACAAGGGTCTTGGGAACCCAAATAGACCAAGCAATATAACCATCATAAGGACCAACATATTGTGCATACACATCACCATAGCAATCACGCATTAGAACATAGTGAGGGTTAGCACTTCCCGCAAAATCATCATGTGACATAGTTTTACCATTTGTGGTCTTACTCTCCACAATGATCTTGTTGGTCTCTTGTGCGGGCTTGTCCTTCTTCTTCTTGTTGTTCTTCTTCTTTGTTTTGGAGACAAAACCAATGCCCCCTTTATCACCACTACGCCTTTGCTTGCTCAAAATATCATCGATAGACTTGTTGCCTTGTGGAAATGTGGCCTTAGCAAGCTCCCCCTTCAACCTAGCATTCTCTTCAAGGATAGTTGTGCTACTAGATGGAATGAAGTTACTAGGTAGAGGAATATTGGCCAATTGAGTTTGAAGCGTTTCATGGGACTTTGTGAGAGACAAGAGTTCACTCTCCAAGGCTTTGTGGGCCTTGTTAAGCAAGCTAAAGTCCTCGGCAAGTTTTTCATGAACCACACCAAACTCAACCTTGTCCTTTTTAGCTCGTTTATATTTAGCAATAGCATGATCACGCTCTTTGATGAGTTTGTTAACAATAATGTCATTGGCCTCGTCAAGCACTTCAAGTTTTAATTCAAGTGACAACCTAGTTTCTTGTTCTTCTTCTAGAGCATTGTTTAGGGCCTTTAGCTCAATCATATGTTCATGCCCAAGTTTACATCTTACATCTAGAAGCTCTTGAGTATGTGATAGTTGATCTAAGATGTTTCCAAAATGTAGCTTAGCATCACCTTCTAGGTTAGTCATAAACTCATCAAAGGCAATTAACTCCTTTTTAACATCAAGAGACATCTCATCATCAATTTCATCATTATCTAAGTGAGTAGAGCGGGATGATGAAGATACCTCTGTTCCTCTTGCCATAAGGCAAGTGACGTTCTTGGTGGAGGAGTTCTCATTTGGGGAATCGAAGAGTGATAATGTCGGAGTAGATGTGGTGACAAGAGCAGCCACACCATGAGAAGTTTCCTCTTCGTCATCTTCATCATATTCATTGTCAGAGGAGTACTCTTCATGAGTGATCAAGACAATTTCTCCTGGCTTCTTGTTGATGGGATTCCTTTTGATGAAAGGTTTCTTGTACGGTCCCTTGAGTGTCTTCTTCAACACAAGATTTCCACCATGATATTCTCTCTTCTCATAGGGGCAACTAGCCACCATGATATTCTCTCTTCTCATGTCTTCATGATCTTCACCTTCTTTCATGTAGAAGCCTTCGGCTTCATTGCTTAGAGCATCATATCGATTCCTCCTCATACTCTCATTGCCAACAAACAACACAGTGAGAGCATCCCAAGCTTCCTTGGCAATTCTAAAGTGCTCAATGTGAGGATAATCCTTTGTCCCCAAACCATGTTGAATCATATGCAGAGCAGTGGCATTGAGTTGACTATTAACAATCTCTCTTCTTGTCAAGTTGTTTGGATCCCCAATAAAGAGTCCATGCTCGATGATGTTCCATAGTTCAATGCAAGAGCTGCGCATATGAGTTCTCATTAGTGATTGCCATTGAGCAAAAGTAGCGGATTCTTCAAGCTTAGGTGGGTCACCTCTATTGTATACATGAGGGTGAGGGATTGGAGGGTCGGGAGAGTACCATGAGTCACGGTGCTCACCCTTCCCACCATTATTGTGTGTGGAGGAATTAGCGTTGTCTGGTTTACCCCCTACCAATGCACCCTCGGGGGATACTGACGTATTCCCCTTAGGTAAAATGGATGGTTGATCCTCTTGAGGAGATGGGGGTGGTGAGCCTTCTTTGTCTTTAAGAAGTTGCTCAAGCATCTTCTTGACTTCGTTGACCAAGGAAGAGCTCAATCTTGTTTCCAAGTTTTTGAGATCTTCCATGGTCACCGTGGTCGGCTCACCATCACCATCCCCTTCGCGGCCATCCCCTTTGACAATAAGGTAAATTCTCTAGATAATGCAACTATGGTGAATTTACCTATATGACAATTATGCAAGAGCTATAACAACACAAAGTAGTAACAAGTAAGTAAGGTGCGGTAAAGGATAGAAGTAACCGAAAAGTGTACGCGGAGACACAAGGATTTGTTTCCCGTAGTTCCTTCCTTTTGAGGGGAAGTACGTCTACGTTTGGAGAGGGGGTGGTTTCAAACCACCAACGCCATGAGAGGCCTCCCTTGTTCTACGATGAATCTCACCCCAACGGGATCGATTCACCTTCCACTATATCGGCAACCTTCAAGGTGGAAGCCGGCACCGTTACAAGTTTGGGGCACACATCCACAATTGAATCGGAGGCTCCCAAATACAAGCAAGCTGTCAAAGCAATCAAAGACAAGCTTGTAAGAACCAAAACAAGAACTAGGGTTTCCAAGAAAACACTAGAGCAAAGGGGCCCTCAATGAAATGAGGGGGAATTGAAGATCTCTTTTGGTGAAGTAGTGGATCGGGGCCTCCTCCTTCGATTCCCCAAAGATCAAGGACTTTGGGTGGTTGGATGAGGAGATCTTGAAGATTTGAGTGGCTCCAATGGACTCCAATGGTGGGCAATGACTTTAATGTCTCGAGCAATTTGTCCCAAGGTAGGTGGAGGGTATTTATACCCATCCACGAAATATATGGCTGTTGGAGCATTTAATGTACCGGTAACAGTACCCAAGCGGTAGTACTGTTGTAAGCGGTACTACCGGTCCAAGATATCGGACCAGTCAGAAGGCCTCAGTTCTTGATGTTCTTGACTTTGTGCGGTATAGCCCTTATGATTACTACCCCAAGCGGTAGTATCGGAGGTAGGAAGCGGTACTCTGGGTTAGGCGGTAATCTGGGTCCCAATCTTGGCTTGACCAAAATGGAGAGGGGTGGGTGCTAGTCAGTATGCCACGGTACTGACGAGCGGTACGACCGCCTCAAGCGGTAGTACCGCTTGTACCAAGCGGTACTACCGGTTGGGCCGGTAGTGCCGCTTCGTGGTACCGGTGGGTACTGACTAGCACGCACCCTTATCACTTTTGATCAGTGCCAACCGGTACTGGAACCGATAGTACCGGTGTCAAGCGGTAGTACCGGTTGTAGGTCCGGTACTACCGGTTGACACAGAGGTTTTTGCAAGGGGAATTGATATGCCATAAATTATGCCTCCTTTTATCAATCCTGTGATAAACTTAGCACATAGTTAAATCGATAAGTGTATTGTTATCAAACATCAAAATCAGAGGGATAGGAAAATGCTCTTTCACTACTGCCTCGTGTCGTTGCTGCGCGTGGAGGCGGCCCGCCACCATTGATGGCTAACTGTCGTGGCCATGTCCTTAGGTGGAGCCGCCATGGAAGCTGTGTTATTGCCACCATAGAGCCAGAGACAGAGCCGATGCCACAGAGGCCATCTCCAAACCTAAGCCTAGAGTTCTGTCACCGCCCTAGAATATTCTTTTCTGAAGGTTAGTCCAGAAGCTATGCCTCTCCTAAAGCTTACATTCATAGCTCATTCTCTGTTGATATGCCACCAGATCCTTTCTATGTGGACGAACAACAAAGAAATTAGTTCTTGTTTAGTTCCCCTCTCATGTACACTTGCAGTTTTGATTTTCTGATTCTAACATTTCCACTACGCACTTATTTCCACATCCTGAATTTAGTGTAGGTAGTAGGCCCATATCTACCTTTTAATCTTTGATTACTCACTAGAATGCAATGATATATATGAGTTCGAATCATGTTTCCTTCTAATATTGTTTCTTCTGCATTACTCCAAGGGCATGGAGATCTTCTACATATATGGATAAACTTATGTTCACCTCCACAGAAGTCCTTGCCATTTATGTTTAATAGGTATATGCAAACCAGTACTGATCATGCAAGAAAATATGGTGGGACATGGCTTGTCCTTGCGATTTGCATGCAATTGGTATGTTTTCTTTAACTTCCGGTTATTGATTCATCTAGAAGGTATAGTTAAGATATTAGTTAACTAAAGAAGGTCCACTATAATTTATGAAATTGGGTAACTATTTTACTGAATTTCCGCAAATATTTAGGCGGAATTGATGGATGGTACTCAAACTGTGGTTAGCAACGAGAATGAAGGATCAACATTTAAATTATCACAAGGATTTCACTATCAGTGGTATAGAAGGTTCTTGTGTTTTCAAGCCAAAAGTACGACATTCTCGTATGTCCCTTGTTTAAGTGTTAGGAGCATAGATGACGAACAAGATGATGGTTAAATGGTCTTTGAACTGAATAATCAAGCTGAATGGATTTCCAGTTCTCAGGGTGTAAGGACATCAGTCGGGCTGGCATTCAGGAGAGATGGAAAACATGCAAAGCTTTTGAGGAAAAATCACTTAACAATAAATCCAAGCATTTTCTAAGTAGCATTAAGGCAATAATCCTCCTTCTAAAGATAACAAAGTCAATATAATGGTGGCAAAATCAATGTTGGCGCCCCTAGTCTGCACAATAGACAACAAATAACAAAGTGGAAGCAATCCTTGCATTACAGAAGGGTCAATATGATCTTATCCGATCTTATCCTGATGGTAAGACAAAAAAAATGTCAATTTTCTAAAATTATATGATTAGCATTAGTTTTGGTCCTCGTGTTCACTCATAAGTTTATCCATATGTAGTCGGGTGTTCATGCTTAATTACCGTCTTCTAAGATGTGGATGCTAAGTTTATGTCAAATTTTCTGGCCTACAACTGCATTCGTTGCTTGAACTGAACATCAAGCACAAATAAATGGAGCAAAAAAGCTTTACCTGTTAGGTGATGGGATATACAACCACCTGAATTTGATAAAGAATTAATAGTTAAGGGTAATACCAATCATTGATTGGTTTAGCTCATAGATTGACCTTTTCAAATAGATCCAAGCTTCGTGGCTTATTTCGTGTTGTCAACAATGATTAGTTGTTCTCTCTTCTTATGGCGTGTATCTCTCCAGTCACCATGCACTAGGAAAATCAATTTTTTATAGCCACGACAGGTTACCTTTATATTTGTAATTTAAATCATTATTGGTATATCAGGACAACCCTATGAGACCAAATGAAAAAATCATATTATACATTCACCTTTCTTCCACTCTTCTACTGAATGTTAACCATATCTTCTTGACAGGATGTTCACATACCAGAAATGGATGGTCTACAAGCCACTAGATTCATCCATTCCTTTGAAAATACTGGTTGTTGGGACGCTTCTATAAAGCCGACCATTGGGGGACAAAAACTAGCTCTTTTTCCATAGAGCTACACAACATGGCCCCATCAGTAAGATCACATAGCTTACTCGAAACTTTAGGTTCCTCATTTTTTCCATGAGTCGTGAGCTGATATTGTGTCACCTATATAAAATTCTAATGGAGGTTCTCATCTTTAGCTATTAAGCATCTATGTATACTTCAAGCAACTTCAATTTTTTGACGATGTGAAGTATATATTAAGCTATCGTTTTTTAATCATGAAATGTGTACATATATTAAATCTGCATCTGTCCGATGTGGAACTTATGCCGACACAAACTGGTAAATAGCCCTATTCTGACGGTGTTGTTTCTTTCTATATATGATCGGGGTATGTCCACTGTGGATAGCATGGTTAGAACCTTTTATTTTTTGTAATAGCTTTGATACCGTTTATGTTGGAAAACTGATATCAATATAAGTTTCTTAGCGAGATCATGTTGTACATTCTTCGCATCAATATGTGAAGGTTTGATACCAGTTGACACCATGTTTAAGTTCAGTCACTCATTGCACATATGGAATGGCATCATTTTTTGGTTGGGGCTCGAACCATCTCATACCACTTTATGTTCTCCTTTTGTTACCTTCAATGAGTGGTAGTTCTTCATAGTATATGGTTATGGGCATTGCCGAAAGGTCATGGTCTATCTTGCTGTTTTCATATCTTGTGAGATTTGGAATGAGCGGAATGTTAGTCTTGCAAAGCATGATCTCCATGCTGATTAATAAGAACGATCAAGGTTGAAGCTGCAAATTGATGGATGGGGCGAAGCATTTGAGTTCTGTTAGGTTGCGAGAGTAGTCCCCATGTATTTTATTTCCCGCCTTGGCTTTTTTTTTGTAAAACTTCACTCAATTAATTAGATGATATTTAAATAGCATTTTTTTAGATTCTCAAGATGATCAGGGAGGCGTGCACGTGAAGACATGGCAGCCACTAGCTGCCCAGGATTGTACATACTATTTAACGCTGATTTACACATACGAACAAATGGGAAAAAAATATACCAGGTTTTAAAAAAGTTGTACACACTATATAACGCTGATTTACAAATGCCAACAAATGGCAAGAAAAATACACCGCTGCTTTGTGTGCATGATAAAAATGAGGAAGATAAGAAGACATACTACATGATGTGTACAGGGATCATATAAGAGAGTATATTTTAGAGACAAATACTATATATTTTAAAAGGAGGGAGTACTAGCGAGCAATGTATGTGGAGCCACGCTCCGCCGTCAGCACTTACGTAAGATCTGCAGTATATTTTGGTCAACGCTGCGTGTTGTTGCGTATCGTCGCTCAGCTCGCCACTTCGCTCTTCCACAGCCTCAAGTGCGGAGGCACCGAGCCAACGCCCCGCTGCCTGGCCGCCATGAACCCCGGCTCCGAGATCGAGTACGAGATACCCCATGTGGTGCGCGTGCACAAGAGCGGCCTCGTCGAGCGCCTTCAAGGCACCGAGACCGTGCCGCCCTCCCCCTCCGGGGACCCAGCCAGCGGCGTCGCCTCCAAGGACGTCGTCCTCGATCCCGCGGCAAACATCTCCGCGCGCCTCTACCTCCCAGACGCTGCAGCAGCAGAGCCTACTAAGAAGCTCCCCGTGGTCGTGTTCTTCCATGGTGGCGCGTTCATGGTCCACACCGCCGCATCCCCTCTCTACCACAAGTACGCCGCTTCCCTCGCCGCCGCGGCCCCCGCCGTCGTCGTCTCCGTCGACTACCGCCTCGCCCCCGAGCACCCGGTCCCGGCTGCTTACGAGGACGCCTTCGCCGCCCTCAAGGCCGTCGTCGCCGCGTGTCGCCCGGAGGGCGCCGAGCCCTGGCTCGCGGCTCACGGGGACGCATCCCGCGTCGTCCTCGCCGGCGACAGCGCTGGCGGCAACATGGCGCACCAGACCGCGATAAGGCTGCGGAAGGAACGCATCGATGGGTACGGCGACAAGGTCAGCGGCGTCGCGCTCCTGCACTCCTACTTCTGGGGGAAAGAGCCGGTGGGCGGGGAGCCCACAGACGCCGCCTTTCGCGGCGGCCTTGACCGCGTGTGGGAGGCCGCCTGCGGCGGCGAGTTCGGCCTCGACCACCCGTACATCAACCCGGCGTCGGCGCCGCCGGAGGAGTGGAGGCAGCTCGGTTGCCGCCGCGTGCTGGTCGCCACGGCGGAGCTCTGCTGGTTCGTGGAGAGGTCGCGCGCCTACGCGGAGGGGATCAAGGCGTGCGGGTGGGACGGCGAGCTCGGGTTCCACGAGACCAAGGGCGACGGGCACATCCAATGCCGCCAAGGAGCTCGCCGTCGTGGCCGATTTCGTCAGGCGCTGCTGAGTTTGCGTCGGTTGTATGGTTCAGTAATAAAGGAACACGCAATTCGTTTGTGGTTTCTTCAGTGCGCCACTTGCAACTTCACTGCAACACTTAGAAACTAAATGAGCTGAGCTGATATGTTTTTTTTTTAAATGGAACTACTCATTCCATTAATCGGTAGGCATAGCAAGATCGCTAGCCACCATCACCAATACATCGTCTGGCCACAATTGGCCACTGCCATACGCCATCGAGGCACCAAGCGCCGCCTACCTTATTACAGTTTCGTCGACAGAACTCAAATGAACATTAAGTAAAATTCAGACTAGCTAGTAACTTAGCATCTCTAACTAGGACACCAACAGGAGATCGGTTGTAGTCCTCATTTATTCACCGCATTCACCAGGACTTGACAATCAGATTCGATCACGACTCGCGTCATACCCCAATCCATGGCCTGATATGTTTGTTGATTTTGGGGTTCAAGAGCATCTCCCACAGCTGCCCAAAACCAACGCCCAGTGCCTAGTAAATCCTTTTTTTTCTAGGGTAGCGGCGCGTCAAAACGACGACTCCAGCATCGATCTAAAATTCCAGCAAGCCCATTTTTATATAGAATGTGTGCACGGCCCCTCGGTGCTGCATATTTGCGGCACAGCGATGGGCACGCCAAAAACATGGAACCACACGTAGCACGCCAACTGTCCCCATGGGCTGTTGTCGTCGCCTCCCGCTCTTCCCCAACTATCGTCGGCCACCAAATGGTTCGCTGCCGTGCCGCCGCATTTTCCCACGCCTCCCAGACGCTGCGCCAAACTTCCCAAAGCTCCCGATTGCCAGCGTGCCATATCGCCGTGTTGAAACGAGTGTTACCGTTGTGTTGATTCTGGTTTATTCCGACTCCCCCGCAACCATTCTTCCGTGGAATCCTGTGGAATCCTGCTCCACCGCGTCTCCTCTCCATCGATCCGGTGGCTAGGAGGTTCCATAGAAACTACCGACCTGGTCCCGAGAAACCGCGGCCGCTTCCAGTCGCCGACGACCCACCATTTATCTCAGGCCAAAATCTAGCCCTTACACCAGCCAGTCGATTCCAGGTCCACTACCCTCGGCATCGATCCTCTCCGCCGCTCCCTCCCGGTATATCTTCCTCATTTAGCCGCCTCGCATCTCGTCGTATTTAGGTTTGCTGCCGTCTCCAGCAAATGCAGAGGAAGTTGGAGCATCGGCACATCTCGCCGGCTTTTTTGTGAATTTTAGGTAGAAGATGACCAATATGTTTTATTTTCCCTTTCATCGTTCAATTTCGTAGCTCCATGAGGATAGAAAGAACCAAATTGGTCGACGGATGAAGACAATGATTTGTGCATGGATGGCACCAACAAACGCTTGTTGAAAATGGAACTAACCAACAATTACAAGAATTTTGGGAACAAATCCATGAGCTTTAAAATTCAATTATAAGTGGAGAAGCTAGATACAGTTACAGTCATTTATGAATAGGTCGAACTTTCTAGTTTTCCGCTCTAATCCACACTAGGTTTACCATGTATGCCTAGGTTGTTCGGTGTGTGACAATTTATCGTGGAAAAATAATCCTATTTGTGACTAAATATGAATTATGAATCTTTTTATATTATGTATGGTGCCCTATTTTGGAGCATCTAGATTTGCACTAGTGCCCTATTTTACGTCACCTGAAACGGCTGCCCAAAAACCCAAAAATAGGTGCCAAAAAGCCAAAAAGTTATGTCCTGTTTTTGGGCATTTCTTGAAGAGCTCTGATGTGCACAGAAAATAAGTAAATCTGAGTTACGCTTGGGACATGAAGGTATTCTTGTGTTTATTTTCCCTGGGTTCTGGATTTAGTCAAAGTTAAGTTGAAGTAGATAAAAAATCGAGAAAAATATTAACATCCAAAATACCAAACATATATGTAGTATAAAATATATATACATGTTATGAGATTCTCCGAATAGCTAATGCTAATTTTATATTTATATATATATTTAGTCAAATTAGCATAGTGGCCCTCGCAAATGCGTGGGCATCGTCTATATTATAGAAAAAAATAGATAAATAATTTTATAATATAAATAGTTATTAGGTATTATGACTAATACAACTCTATAATTACCACAAATGTTATGCTTTGAAAATATCACTTATGTGAAAAAAAAACTTTGTTTGCTTAAATTTGTGGAATGATCAATATAGGCCATTCCTAGAAACCTCATAAAGATGACCGATGGACGACGGTTATTTTAAAGATGCTTACATGCATGCATGTGGTCATACACAAGGATTAAAAGAGAGTAGTGAAACATGAAATTTTTAAGGGTACCATGTTAATACTATACTGAAAGTACATGTAAAATGGTAAAGAGCAAAAACATTGTAGGTTATCAGCCAATATATAATTATGCAATGACTTTAGAATCACTACCAAGATTTTGTACATTCTGGTTTACCATTTAATCCCATATGGTTTCACTCTTTAAAGATAGTATAATTTTACTTTTATAAACACTACATCACTCTTTAAGAGATCCTAGCTATTTTGTAGTACGCAATGTCGACGAACTTATATTGTGAAAATCCATCTCTCCAATAAAGTGTTGGTAGTATTAATTATTTTCTGTGATATACTTATCAAATGTTGTAGTAGGACTCCTCGCTTTGCACCAAAATTTTAAAAGTCTACTAATATTTATAATTTCGGATGGTTCTAAACATACCCATAACATCTTGCGAAAGACTAAGGTTAATAACACTGAATATGAGCAATAGAAGAGCACACTAACTTTCTTTGTCGTCGTACTCGCTCGATGTCTTCATAGCATGATGAAAGAGCATGTGGGCCCTCATGTGTGGTTTTGATAATTAATAACAAACTCTATGGACAATGCTTGTATTAAGTTACACTTGTAGGATTTTTCCATTGGCATCGCTTGGAGCATGTGTTGGCTTCAAGGTAGAACAAATGAAGAAGAAGAATAAAGAAAAGAAGATCAAGTGTGTATCGAAGTAGAAAATGGAGTTCCTCATGTGTTTCTTCAAGATATCATCCAAATGAAGTTAGAAAAAATGTTGTGCAAGCTCAAAATGCGCCATCTCTAGAAGATCTCATGTTTGATGCTTGCCACAGAAAGTGCAATGGACGTCGCCTAGAGGAGGGTGAATATGCTTTTAAAATTATTACGGTTTAGGCTCAAGTGAATGCGGAATAAAATTAATGTTTAATTTATTGAGCATAAAACCTAGCCACTAAGTTTACCTAAGTGCACCAACAACCTATGCTAAGCAATACAAGCAACAAGGTGATAGCAAGATATAAATACTTAAATCATGATGGCTATCACAGATGTAAAGTGCATAAGTAAAGGGCTCGATTGAGAGATAACCGATGGACGCGGAGACGAAGATTTGTTTTCCGAAGTTCACTTCCACGTCTCCGTTGGAGAGGTGCGATGGCGCAATGCTCTCCGAACACCACAAATGGCTCACCTCCAGGTGTGGTGGCTCGATGCTCACCCAACGCCACACAAGGCCTCACCCCGGATGCGGAAGCACGCAACTCACCGACGCCACAAAAGGCTCACCCTATTCTCCCGAGTGCGCACCACAAAAGGCGGGCACTCGCTCCACTATGGGACGCTTGAGGGCGGTCACCGAACCCGTAAAAGATTGGGGCTAACTTCACAACTCAATTGGAGGCTCCCAACAACAAAGCCACAAAAGGCTACAATGCCACAAAAGGCCAACAAAGCCACAAAAGGCTACAAGACCACAAAGGGTCAACAAGACCACAAAAGGTCAACAATCCAACCACAAAACCGTCTAGAGTTCCAAGAACCCAAGAGTAACAAGCCCACAAGCTTGTACTCGCCGAATCTCTGGAAGAACTCAAACCTATGCAACAAATGCAAGAGGCAAGTCCTTCTCTCTCAAATTCCACCAAAGCTACAAAAGCTATTGAGGGAATAAGAGAGGAAGAACACAAGAGGAGAATACAAAACTCTCCAAATCTAGATCCCAATGATTCCTTCACAAAGAAGGAATTTGGCTTGGGGGGATTGTAGATCTGGATCTCCTCTCTCAAATCCCTCAAAAAGATGCAAGAATCATAGGAAGGGAAAGGGGGGAGGGAAAGCTTCTTCAAGGTCAACAATTGAGGAGAGAGAGAAAACCAAGAACCAAGAAGAAAAGCAAGTACCCACGAAAGGGAAGAGGAGACCCTTTTAAAGGGCTCCCTGATTTGCCCGTTATGGGCATTCGCGACCCTGGCCGGAACTTCTGGATGATGGCGCCCACCACTTGTCGCGGGACACTTCGTTGGAAACCCTAAGAGGAAGGTTTGATGAGCACAACAACAAGTTTTCCCTCAGTAGAGACCGAGGTTATCGAACCAGAAGGAGGAAGGAAACGTCACACAGGTGTTGCAAACAATATGGAGACCTGCACAACACAAACTCAAGACTTTGTCCCAACGAATCAGTTAGGTTGTCAAGCTCACCGATTTGTTGTAACAAAGGATTAACCGTATGGTGTGGAAGGTAATGGTTTGCAGCAAGTAAACATGTAAAGTATATATCCAGTTCGTAAAGTATATATCCATAATTCTATAGTTCTATTATCTCAATTACAACTATGCATAAGGTGGTGAACGAATGCCAATGACTACAACAAATTATGCAAATTCACTTTGATTTAATTTTATGATAAATTGAGTTCTACTAATCCAAATTAGAAATGAACTCCCACTCAAAAACGACATCCCTCGTGTCTTTTTGGTGATTACATGAACCAAATCCACTACACCAAGTCCGATCATCACGTGAGTCGGTATAGCTTCAAAGGCGAGCATCCATATGGTCATCATATCAAAACATATGACTCATGCTTAACCTTTCGGTCCGTGTTCCGAGGCCATGTATATACATGCTAGGCTCGTCAAGTAAGAACCTTAGTATTCGCGTGTGTAACTGTCTTACACCCGAGATATGCTCGTGGATTCAAGTACACCCGATCATCACGTGATGTCTTAAAGCGACGAAACATTGTCGGTGCATACTTAAGGAAGAACACATCTTATCTTGATATCTAAATGAGGGATCATCTTATTATGCTAATAAAACACCAAACAAGCAATATAAGATGCAATCAAAACATCACATGTTTATTAGTGAAATGATATGGTTCCCGCATATGATCTCCATCATGTGCACCGTGGTATGATCTCTATCATACCTTTATGTGTAAGGCTAAGGTCTATGGAAATTACACGCTATGTGTGTTGTAAGAGTATCATCTCATACTTCTACTTACAACATCACCATATCATAACACTAGCCCAGCAACAATCTAAACTAGACGCCTCTAATTTATCCATTGCAAGTTTTACGTGGCTTAGGGCTTTCGAAGATAGAACCGTTCTTACCTACGAACATGAACCACAACGAGGATAACCAAATTGTTGACAACTCGTTGCAAATTAGATATTGACTATAGTAGGAGAGACAGACACCCGCTAGCCACTTATGCAAAACTAGTTGCATGTCAAGCGTGGAACAGGTCTCATGTGCGAGGACATGTAAAGTTTGTCCGGGCTGCTTCATCCCACTATGCTACCAATATCTAAAATTACAACTAAGAAGCAATAAAATGATCATCATCGCCCACATACTCATATGTGTACTACCCGTGCAAAGTATCTATGCACAGATCTGGCTCTGATACCACTGTAGGGTTCGCAGCATAGAAAACAAAAAATTTCCTACGATGGGAACAACTATGTACCAAGATCTATCTACTAGATACAAACAACGGGCGGATGTATATCCGTAGAGAACATACCCTTGAAGACCGACAAATATTAACGAGTCCAAACTCGTGGTTGATGTAGACGATCTCTTTTCGATCTCAAGATCGAGAGGAAGTCCTAGCGCCGCAAAACAGCAGCGCATCCGTGCTCGCACACACGTTCGAGGCACCGAGAAACCTCCGCCTCCTCGCTCCAGCGATGCAGCGGAAGCACAACTCTTTCTTGCCGAATAGCCACCGGGAACATGTATCTCGCTAGTCCGAGACCATGGGGAATAAATTCTAGAGGGGGAGAGAGATCCTTCACGAGGAGGTGTGAGTGAGAAGTGAGAGGAGGGGCTCCTTATATAGGGGAGGGGGCAGCCCAAGGGGGCATGGCCGCCGGCCATGGAGGGTGCCCCCACCTCTCCCTCATTCATGTGGGTGGACACTCCACTCACAAAATGGCCCTTCAATTTTCTCCACTCAAAAACCCACTCAAATTCCCATTAAATTTCCACCAAATTTAATGCAAACTCTCATTAAATAAAACTCTGTTATTTTATTCAGAATTTTGTCAATTACTTTAATGACAAACATTCACAAATAACCCCTTGCTAGAATTCTATTTCACATGCATAACCACTTTATGCAATTTCACCCGAAAACCTGTTTCGGTATCTAGTGAAATAAATTCATGCGCTTGTTCATTCTTTCGGCATGAAACTTTTACTCCAATTGGATGTCGGTGTCTCTTAAGTGTGTCACCCTACGGTTCGTAAATAATGCAGACATGATCGAGACCCCTCTCGGATCAATAATCAGAAGCGGGATCTGGAGACCCATACTGACTCCCACACATTCAACGATGACTTTCTTGTGATCGTCGGAACCTTTTACGTTAGTATCTTAATCCCTTTGTTTCACGATATATTACATGTCCGAGATTCGATCATCGGTATCTCCATACCTAGTTTGATCTCGTTACTGACTTGCACTCTTTTCTCGTTCCCGTGATATAACATTCTAGTGATCAAATCACTTGCTTGCAAGCTAATCAATGTGATATCACCGAGAGGGCACAGAATATATCTATCCATCATCGGGATGAAAAAATTCCACTCTCGATCCATGAGCCTCAACATAACACTTTTTTAGTTCTAAATCCATCTTTATAATCACCCTGTTACGGTGTGACGTTTGATGTTATCAAGAAACTCTTCCGGTGTTAGTGATTGACATGATCTCATGGTCTCAGGATTAGGATCACTTCGTAAGTTGTTATAGCAATATAAACTCAATGACTTTGATCGTAATGCTATACTTCGGATGAATGTTCATCACACCATTACACTAATGTTGTGATCCCGTTATTAACAACATCCAATGTCCATGATCAGGAAACCTTGATCATCTTGTTAATTAACGAGCTAGTTTATGAGAGAGGCATAACTAGGAACTTTCTGTTTGTTTATTAAAACACACATGTATTAACGTTTCCATATTAATACAATTATAGCATGCAAAATAAACATTTATCATAAACAAGGAATACGATAATAACCACTTTATTATTGCCTCTCGGGCATATTCCCTTCACCTCCAGCAGCTGAATCCAACAGGTTTCTTGAGGAGAAGTTCAAACCTGCATAAAAATTCTGGATAATCATCCAAGCAGTGAGTCCATGAGTGAGGCAATTCTTAACCAAAGATTTCATTCTTTCCCAAGCTTGAGCAACATGTTCATTATCAAGTTGTTTAAATTTCATAATGTCACTTCTCATAGATATAATCTTAGCAGGAGGATAGTATTTTCCAATAAAAGCATCTTTGCACTTAGTCCAAGAATCAATACTATTTTTAGGCAAATATAGAAACCATTCTTTAGCTTTTCCTCTCAAGGAGAAAGGAAAAAAGCTTGAGCTTAATAATATCTCCATCTACATCCTTATACTTTTGCATCTCACAAAGTTCAACAAAGTTATTGAGATGGGCAGCATCATCATCAGAACTAGCACCAGAAAATTGCTCTCTCATCACAAGATTCAACAGAGCAAGCTTAATTTCATAAAAGGTAGCATCAGGAGCAGGTGGAGCAATTGGTGTGCTAAGGAAATCATTGTTGTTGGTGCTAGTGAAGTCACACAACTTGGTGTTCTCAGTAGAGTTCATTTTGGCAAAGGTCGGCAAGCCAAAAACAGCAGCAGCTAGAGCAGGAACTAATTTTTTTTGTGTTTTTGAATAAAGCAAGCAAATCAAACTAGACTAATTTTTTTGGGTATTTTGAAAAGAGGCAAACAAAACCAAGCAATAGGAACAAAGCAAAATTAAACAAAAGTAAAGAGAAAGGAAATGAGGGACTCCCCTTATGAAGACGTCCTTAGCCTCCCCGGCAACAGCGCCAGAAAAACCCTTGATGGCACCCACCACTTGTCGCGGGACGCTTCGTTGGAAACCCAAGAGGAAGGTGTGATGAGCACAACAGCAAGTTTTCTATAAGTAGAGATCGAGTTTATCGAACCAGAAGGAGGAAGGAAACGTCACACAGGTGTTGCAAACAACGTGGAGACCTGCACAACACAAACTCAAGACTTTTTCCCAACGAATCAGTGAGGTTGTCAAGCTCACCGGTTTGCTAAAACAAAGGATTAACCGTATGATGTGGAAGATAATGGTTTGCAGCAAGTAAACAGGTAACAGTGGAAGATGTATCAATGGTAAAGATTAGACCGGGGTCCATAGTTCACTAGAGGTTCTATCCTTAGATAAACAACATGGCATAAAGGGTAAAAAATTACAGGAGGGCAATTAACAGGAACTGAGCAAGGCATAACAATGCAATACTAGTCAGAAAGATCCTATGATATTCGATTGGGCAATACAGCAAGATACATAGACCGCCATCCAACTGTATCTATGACTAGAAGTCCACCTTCAGTTTATCATCCAAACCCCCTCCAGTATTAAGTTGCAAGCAAAAGACAACTGCTTTAAGCAAAGTTTGTAAGGTAAACAATCCACTTGTTCCATGAACAAGAGACCGTTGTTTTCTCCCTATTAGCAACAGCACATCTACAACCGAAGAGATTTCTATCACTTCCCTTGGAAACTAGAGGCATGAACCCACTATCAAGCATAAATACCCCCTCTTGGAGTCACTAGCAACTACTCGGCCAAGATAGCTACTAACAACCGAGAGCATGCAAGATCACAAACAACACAGACATGATATAGAATAATAAAGACAAAACCATTAACCAAACTAACATAATAATCTTAATATCCATCGGATCCCCGCAAACACAACATGCATGATTACAAATAGATTAGATCTTGATCATGAACGGAGCTCACAAGATCTATACATGAAAGCACAAAGAGGAGATACAAAAATCTAGCTACTACATGGACCCATAGTCCAAGGTGGAACTACTCACGCATCATACCGGAGAGAAGGCCTCCGGGATGATCTCCCCTCCGCCAGGGTGCCAGGAAGAACTTCAGATCCCCGGATCTAGGGACGACGGTGGCGGCGGCTACAGAAGGTTTCATGGAGTTTTGATCGGGTAATTAGGGTTTCTGCATCGGGGGCTTCTTATAGGCGAAGAGGCGGGGCTGGGCCCACCCGCGCTTAGGGGGGTTTGGCCGCCCTGGTTTGCATCTCCTTCTCATCTTGTAGATTTGTGTCCCTCACGGTAAAATATTGACTTTGGATTTTGTCCCGTCCAATTCCGAGAATATTAATTTTCTGCCTTTCTGGAACCAAAAACAGAAGAAAACATGCAACTGGCACTGTGGCAACTTGTTAATATGTTAGTTCCAGAAAAGATATAAAAACACCTCAAAGTATAGACAAAGCAAAGAAAAGTAGATACTAAACAAGCATGGAGCATAAAAAATTATAGATACGTTTCCGACGTATCAGTGGCACACAGCGAACGGTCAAAAACTACGATGCGAGAATCTGAAAACGCGAGTCCTGGTCGGAACTTCCGCCGGTCCACCGGAACTTCCGATGGGAGCGGAACTTACGGTGGAAGTTCCGACAGAAGTTCCTTCAAATAGAAACACCCAAAACAGAAGGTTACTGAACGTGAGCAGAACAAGAATCAGATTTTCAATCGGTACTTCCGGCGGCAACTAGGCCCGAGCGGAACTTCCGGTCCCTAGCCAGAACTTCCGGTAGGGGCGGTATTACCGCTGCAACCTCCGGCCCAAATTCCGTCAAATACAACAAACCAAACAGAGAGAATAATGAACGTGAGCGGAAGAAGAACCGAAACTTCCACCGGAACTTCCGGCGGCAAAAATGCCCTAGCGGAACTTCCGACGGGAACCTAGAACTTTCGGTGAGGGAAATTCCAGAAACCAGAAATACAATAACTTTTGCATCCGAACTCCAAACAAGATGAAACCAATTTTGTTGGAAAGATAACGACGAATGAAATATTAGGTATCACCTTGGGAGAAAAAAACATGAATATATATGTGAAGTATCCCCCAAGGTGTGGAGCCGGAAAACTCGCAAGATCAAAAACGACAATAAGATATGCAAGGGAAATCCTTAGACGATGAACTAGAGCTTATTATGATGATGACCACAAGATCTAGATCCTCTCATGGACAATAACCAAATAACAACCAAGAAAAATGATGCTATGAATGCAAAGGTTTGAGCTCTCTCCGAACGATGCAATCGAGACACCCGCTTGAGAGCCCCTCTTGATAGTACGACTATCTATCATAAACCCGGTCTCCCAACTAACAACACGAGACCGACAAAATAGAAGCCCTATCAAGAACATACCTTTGCCTTGAGCATACCACTTGAACTTGATGTAGACCGTCTTGTTCTTGTATAGTGGGAACACCTTTCTTGTTTGCTCTAGCTTGATGAATATGAAGACTTGCAAATTGCTCCCCATACTCTATGGGGAAACATCTTATTTGAACTTTTCTTCATCACCCCATGATCATGAGGATGGCAAGCTTCAAGCATGAGATCTTCTAGAGATGGCGCATCTTGAGCTTGCCCTTCTTCATCCCTTCTTGAGGTTGATCCATCTTGATGCAACTCTTTGCACTTGTCTTGATCAACCTTCAAGCTCCTTCTTTCTTCATGATTCCAATGGCACAAAGCCCTTGGACATTTCTTCATCTTTCAACCTTGAGACCAACACATGGCCCAAGCGATGCCAATGGACAAACCTACAAGTGAAACTCAATTTACACACTAGTCCATAGAGATTGTCATTAATTACCAAAACCACACATGGGGGCATACAATCCCTTTTAGCCACCCTCGGTGATCATGGATCGATGAAGACAAGGTCAAAGTAAAGGTTTCCCCATGGTGTATGGGGGAGCAAGTTGCAAGTATTCATCAAGCAAGTGTGTGCAAGAGAAATTAAGAAAGGTGTTCCATATTGAGAAGGGAAAGATCGTCTACATCGAGCTCAAGTGGTTTGCTCAAGGCAAAGATATATTCTTGATAGGTTTTCTCTTTTGCCGGTCTCATGTTGATAGTTGAGAGACCGAGTTTATGATAGATAGTCGTAATATCAAGAGGGGCTCTCGAGTGAGTAACTCGATCATATCTATCGTAGAGAGCTCAAACCTTTGCATACTTAGCATAATCCTTTTTGGTTGTTATTGTTGGAGATATGCCCAAGTGGCAATAATAAAGTGGTTCTTATTATATATTTGTGTTTATGATAAATGTTTGCATCCCATGCTATAATTGTATTAACCAGAAACATTAATACTTGTGTGTTTTGTAAACATAAAAGAGTCCCTAGTAAGCCTCTTGTTGAACTAGCTTGATGATTAATAGATGATCATGGTTTCCTGATCATAGACATTGGATGTTATTAATAACAAGATCATATAATTAGGAGAATGATGTGATGGACACACACCTATAGTAAGCATATCATAAGATCAGGTCATTAAGTTCGTGTTTATACAAGCTTTCAGATACATAGTGACCTAATCCTTCGACCATGAGATCATGTTAATCATCGTCATCGGATGAGTACTTTGATGACATCAAACACCACTTCAGTAACTGGGTGGTTATAAAGGTGGCATTGGGTATTCTGAAAATATGTGTTGAAGCACATGGACCAGGAGTGGTATTTTTCCATCCATATGACGGATAGATATACTCTGGTCTCTCTCGGTGGAATGTCATCCAATTGGCTTGCAATCATGTGACTAGGTCACAAGGGTGTTGGAGATATGCCCAAGAGCCAATAATAAAGTGGTTATTATCATATCTTTATGTTTATGATAAATGTTTACATACCATGCTATAATTGTATTAACCGGAAAAATTAATACTTGTGTGTTTTTTAAACATAAAAGAGTCCCTAGTAAAGCCTCTTGTTAAACTAGCTTGTTGATTAATAGATGATCATGGTTTCCTGATCATGAACATTGGATGTTATTAAGATTTTTTAGTGATTCTTCTTCCTCTTTTCCTCAAGCTTTTCCCCATGTTTTTGACCTCTTTGAGCTTGATTTCTTTCTTCCCCTCAAGTGATTCTTGCACATATTTGATAGGAAGATTGAGGAGATCTAGATCTACATTTTGACCAAACCATATCATCTCTTTGTGAGTGAATCTTTGGGATCTATATCTTGGAGGATTTTGCGTTCTCCTTTTGTTCTTCCTCTCTTATTACCCCAATAGCTTTAGTAGCCTTGTTGGAATTGAGAGTGAAGGATTGGAGCATATTTGTGGTGTTCTTGCTTAGGTGCATCGATTTGAGTTCTCCTCGGAGGATTTGGTTGGTGAAATCAAGAAGCTTGTTCCTCTTGGATTCTTGGAAACCTATACAGTTGTGTGGCCTTTATGGTGTGTTCTTGGGGTCTCTAATTAAGTTTTGGAGCTATCCTCAAGTTTGTGGCCTTGGTGGTGATTATTGGGAGCCTCCAATTAAGTTGTGGAGATTGCCCCAATCATATACAGGTTTGGTGACCACCCTCAAGTGTCCCATAGTGGATAGGGTGCTTGTCGTGCGGTGGGTGCTCGGGAGAATAGGGTGAGGCCTCTTTGGCGTTGATGGTCTTACTATCGTTCACCCCTTCAACGAGGCGTACTCCCTTGTAGAGAGGAACTTGGTAAAATATTTTCGTCCCCGTGTGCCTCGATTATCTCTATACCCGAGCTCTTTACTTATGCACTTTACATTGTGATAGCCTCCATGCTTGAAGTAATATATATTGCTATCACTTTGTTGCTTGTCTTGCTTAACATAAGTTGTTGGTGCACATAGGTGAACCTTATTATATATAGGCTTTATGCTTGTCAAAAGAAAACCCTAGATTTATTTCGCCTTTGTTAAGCCCATCTCTTAAAAGTTTTTAACCGCCTATTCACTCCCCCCTCTAGGCAGCATCCGTGATCTTTCACATGATACTTAAAACATTTTTTTATTTTCTTGAACAACGGTAATTTCATTGGGAATTTAAAATGTTTACCATAATATAAACCGTTTTTTACCAGGCACTACAAGGAATGTGCTAACTGGTGACCCTAAATATTGGTCATAGAAAGGTCATAGTAATCCTGATTTCTTATATGGAATTTGTAATAAGATAGTTTCTATACTAATGCATATGTTGGGAAGCAAAGTGTAAAACTAATCTGGTAAATGCATGACTAAACTTGCAACGACAATTTGCATGTACCTGAATATGTTATTGTAGTCATCAAAAATATGGTTAAAAGGAATACACTTAAAATTGCAAGTTTGATGTCCATGTTGTGAACTCCATTCAACTGGATCGCATCCTTTCCATGGTCGGTGTCGCGTTGGCCAACACAGAGAAGATAGATATGCTACATAATAGTACTTTTTAAAACTGATTATTTTATTGTCAGCAACCATGTAAGAACTAAAGATATATCTCGATAAAAAGGACTTGGTATAGAAAGTTTTGATCTAATGTAAATAATTATAACTAACTCACAATCTAGAGCATACTTAAGAAATTCTGGTTGTTGTGACTATTGGAAAAGAATTTTTTTTTGATAAATTCTACTCCAGCTTAACATGTTTGTTAGCCTCCCATGGTTGCATGTCAAAAGTAGACAAATCTCTCAAAATAGGATTTCGCCTCGCTATACTAATATAGCAAACCACCGATACAAGAAGGATACCACCGCTGGTGTAGAACATCACAATCAGAGCCCAAAAGAAAACAACAAAAGAAAGAAAAAGCAAGGCCGAAAATGGCGGTTCGACGAAAATAGAGATGATGCTCCACCACTGCGTCATCCAACGAATTCCCACCACGCCGCTCACTCCGTAGCGCCGTACACCAAGGAACACCTCCAAGAAGGGAAGCGACAACGACGACGCTATTGCCCGGATCGTTCCTAGGGATATCCTCGGAATACATCATAGGTTTTCCCCCGGTCCACAAGGGGCATGGGGAAGAGGGATCTCCGAAGCCCTTCAGGAAGGAGGATGACACCCACAGGCGCCACCGCGCCGGTGCCGAGACATGGATTTCTCCCGACCCACACAAAAACCACACCTCCGGGCCCTCTGGAACGTCCACCAAACTTGCCGCCCACCAGCGCGCGCCACCACGGTGTTTCAATCACTGTCGTCATCTCACTGTGGCCCTCGTCGCGAGGCCGATAAAGACGAGAAGCAAGGAACCCGGCGAGGGTCAATGGTACAGCGCCACCCGGGAGGGAACTACCCCCACCGCCTCCGTCGCAAGGAGGTGGTAGCCGGCCAGGTGTAATAGCAGGACACACCAGGGCCGCCGGCCTAGACGAGCCCAAGTGGGCCCGTGAAGTCCAACCGCAACATTGCAGCAGGTGCACCGTCGTCGACCACCCAAGCCCTCGCCCCGCTTACTCGACCACCGAGGAAGCCGTAGCCGCGCCAGGTTCGGTCTGCCTAGGCCCAGATGGAGCCCAGTTGGGCCCAGATCTGGGTCGGTTGTGCATTGTCAGTCGTCCGCCGGCGACCAGCCGGCCATGCTAGCGCCCGCAACCCCTGCAGCCAACGGCCACGCCACCGCCATGCCTCTACCCAGTCACAGGTCTCAAGCCGCCGAGCCGGGCCATCCACCGCCGATGAGCTCTGGCGTCGTCGGGAGACCCCACCCTCCGTACGCGGGCGCGGGTAGAGAACAACCCGCTGCCGCCAGCCCCGCGCGCGAGAGGCCCATCGACTTACGTCGGCGTTGGCGGTCAGGGAGAGGGAGAGGAAGGGGCAGAGGTGAGGCAACGGCTAGGGTTTGCCCTCTCCCGTGGAGGGGCGAACAAGCGAACAGAGGAGAACCGTTCTATCCCAAATTAGACAAATGGGGCCACAAACATATATGAAAGGAAAATTATTCTAGCCATATAGTTAGGGTAATGAGCTATTTAGTCAGCTTTGTATGGAGGAAAGTTTTGCACCCTCCAAACCTAATGTTGCAAAAAATGCCAAGTGGAAAGGTTTATTTTTTTAATAAAAATAACGGATTTGCTAGTTCTAGGCGCCCGAGAACTCTTTACGTCTCAGTCATCTCTTTCATCCTTCGATTTAACTTACAATTCGTACAATATCAGATATAAACATGAGTTGCAACTATGTTGTAACCGAGAATTTAAGCAGAACTAGTACTCCCTCCGTTTAAAAATATAAGATGTTTTAGGTTTGCGAAGTCGCAAACCTAAAACATCTTATATTTTTAAACGGAGGGAGTACAAATAATAGGATGAGAGCAGACTGAGAATTTAAGCAGAACTAGTATAAATAATAGGAATATAAAAAGTTTTTGGGAGCTGGGATCTATGCGCTCCCTGGAAATAAACATCACGACAATGCCAGCTGATCCTACCGGGAATCAAATCAAATTCGCAGAAGATCCCACGTTCTGTTGCACATTTCAATTTTCTACAAGTTGTTCTTTGGAAAAGATGGCCGCTCTTCTGATTGATCCAAAAGGTCGACGGTACACCAACCACGGACCACCGCAGGCAAGATCCGTCTATATCGGTGTGGTATGTTGATTATTGGTTTCGTTGAATCGTGTCATCCAACGGTTCGTCAAGACAAGATTCTGATATGACAGCCGAATCTCAGATCGCATCGGTCAACTCTCCTACTACTCGCGAATCTCAAGAGAGAAAAAAAAGCTCTCCTACTACAACGTGTAGTACCACTCTCTGAGATCCAGTAGCTCCCTAGACGTCGGTCCGGTTGAGGTTTGCCGTCTTGCTCCACGCCGCGAAGCCACAGGGCAAAGGCCAGCCCGCCATGGAGATCGAGTACGACATGCCCGGTTTCATGCGGCTGCACAAGAGCGGCCGTGTCGAGCGCTTTACCGGCACCGAGACCGTCCCACCTTCCCCCTCCGGTGATCCTGCGACCGGCGTCGCATCCAAGGACATTGTCCTCGACCCCGCGGCCAACGTCACCGCCCGCCTCTACCTCCCCGACACGGCGACGAACCCGGCCGGCAAGAAGCTCCCCGTAGTCGTCTTCTTCCACGGCGGCGCTTTCTTTCTCTGCAGCGCCGCGTCCCCGATGTACCACAGGTACGCCGCCTCCCTGGCCGCCGCGGTCCCCGCCGTCTTCGTATCAGTCAACTACCGCCTCGCCCCGGAGCACCCTCTCCCGGCGGCCTACGACGACGCCTTCGCGGCCCTCAAGGCGGTCGTCGCCGCGTGCCGCGCGGACAACGGCGCGGAGCCCTGGCTCGCCGCGCACGGCGACGCGTCTCGGCTTTGCCTCGTCGGCGACAGCGCCGGCGCCAACATGGCGCACAACACGGCGATACGGCTGCGGAAGGAAGGCATCGACGGCTACGGCGACAGGGTCAGCGGCGTGGCGCTGATGCACTCCTACTTCTGGGGGACAGAGCCGCTGGCGTCCCCGCTGGACGCTCCATTCGACATGGACCGCGTGTGGGACGTGGCCTGCGGCGGCAGGTTCGGGCGCGACCACCCGTACATCAACCCGTCGTCGTCGCCCGAGGAGTGGAGGCAGCTCGGGGGCCGCCGCGTGCTGGTCACCACGGCGGGGCGCTGCTGGTTCGCGGTGAGGGCGCGCGCCTACGTGGAGGGGATCAAGGCGTGCGGGTGGGAGGGCGAGGTCCAGTTCCACGAGACCAAGGGCGAGAGGCACGCCTACTTCCTGTTCAAGCCCGACTGCGACAATGCCGTCAGGGAGCTCGCCGTCGTGGCCGATTTCATCAGGCGCTGTTGAGTCTGCCTTTGCCCTGTTCATCCAGTCCGGTGAGTGATTCATGCGCCAGCGGTGTTACAATTGCGACAAGAAGATAACGAAGAACGAAAACGAAAAACACAGCAAGGGGACATAGATTTAACGTGGAAAACCTCTCCAACAAAGAGAGGAAAAAACCACGGACGCCAGCCAGCGAAACTTCACTATATCGAGGAGTGTTTACAAACGCCGGGGATTTCACAGATGCAACTCTCCCAACCGGCGGCTTACAAGGGGTTTATATATCGGTGGAAACCTAGGTCTTTGACGATCCGTACCGGGCCTCGCTCCACTCGTCAGAAGTTGGCATATACTTTGTAGAATTTGGATCAACATATAACAAGCGGCAACTTCGTTCAAAGGTTGATACGCAAGTACTGTTGCTGATTACGGTTGCAAGTTGTAGCACCAACGGAACAATAATATTTGCTCCTCTGAATCCATTGCGTGGTTGGAGCAAAATGGAATGAACTGATATTTTGGTGATTTCCTAATGTGCATCAGAAAGTAGCATTACCATAGTCATTATTGCGCTTGTAACACGAAGAAGGAAACAAGATTTGCGAAAGAAATACACACCGAATACATGAATTTACTCTGAATCAGTTGCCGGCGATGAAGGCGATGACACGGTCCATGAGCTTCAGTGACTCGTCACAGTCCGGCTTATTGACGAAGAACACATGCTCTTCTCCGGTGGACTCCATCCACTCCACCGTGCCGCGCCAGCCGCTCGCCTTCACGGCCTCGTAGTACGCCGCGGCCCTCGGCCGTGCGAGGTCTAGATCCGCCGAGCAGACAAGCAGCCTCCGGCATGCCAACTGCTGCAGGCTCGGCGCTCCAGGAGCCATCGGGTTCAGCCTCGGGTCGTCCAGCCCGTCTGTGCTTTCCGGACACATCAGGGGCCAGAGCTTCTCCATGATCTCTCTCGTGTACATGTCCTCGCCGTCGACGGCTTCCTTCGCTCCAAACATGGGATGCATTACGATCGCCCCCTCCAGCACTGTTCCCGGGGGCAAACCGTCCCTGGTGCCGCCGGCAATGATCGCGATGTTGTGAACGATGTTGGCGCCCCCGCTGTCGCCGGCCAGGAAGATTCTGCCGGCGTCGCCGTGCTCCGACAGCCACGGATCGTCCCTCGACGCGGCCCAGCTGACCGCCGTCCAGGAGTCCTCGTAGGCCGCGGGAATCGGGTGTTCTGGCGCGAGGCGGTAGTTGACCGACACGGCCAGGACGCCGGCTTTTGAGACGAGGGCGTTGAGGTACCTGTGGTACGTCGGATTGGACGCGGAGTCGAGGAGCAGGCCACCGCCGTGAAAGTACACGAGGATCGGCAGCTTCTTTGGCTGGGTGTCGGCGCCGGGTAGGCCGGGGATGTAGAGGCGGGCGAAGACGCCGGTGGTGCCGTCGAGGACGACGTCCTTGGAGGCGACGCCGGTGGCGGCGTCGAAGCCCGGCGAGGTGGTTTCCGTGCCGAAGAATCGCTCCACTCGGCCATCCTCGTAGACGCGGAGGAGCGGCGAGTCGAATCTCAGTTTGGTTGCTGGATCCATTGCTGCTCCAGGCGATTAGACGAGGCCGAACAGGTGAACACTCAAGCTGAATACAATAGCGAGTGGATTCCCTCCTTCCACGACCAGTGATTTAATACCGTATGTCAAAAAAAAAAAGTGATTTAATACCGACAGTGATTTAATACTCAGCAATCATTGATCTAAGAGCATCTCCGCTCGGACTTCAGGGGGCCGATTTTAGGGTGATTTTTTGTTGTCACGAAGTCCGGAAATTGGTCCAGTCGTATTTGCAGGACCCGGTTTTATCCAGATTTAGACCAACTTTGGTCCAGACAGCTCAGACCATTTTCGGATTGCTGGGAACGTTCTGGAACCGCCGGACGGAACGAAAACGACGGTGGGTCAGCTCTGTCACCGACTCTAGGCCGAACTCCCGCCCTTTTGTTCTTCCCCTCCCGTCTTTCCTCCCCATTCCCCCTGACTCCCACTAGTTCGCCGAGCTCCCGCCCGCCGGCCATGTCGCCCAAGGGTTTCGTCAAATCCAGATCCAACCTCGGCGAACCGGAGGAGAGAAAAGCGAGAAAACTGAGAGCGCCGACGAAGAGGGCGGACGGCGTGACCAACGCCGAGTGGCTGGTCATTATGCATAAGAGGAAGGTCGAGTCGGGCGGCCGCAAGGAGATGAAGGACATGGCGAAAGCGGCGTAGGAGCTCGCCGAGGCACACGAGCTCGCCGAAGAGCAGACGATGAGGGGGAAGCAGGCGGTGGCGTCTCGCGCGGCGATGTTGCGCCCGAGGCTGGTCGTTCCCTCGTAGTACGCCCATCGGGAGAGCACCAAGCGCCGAGTCGCCGGAATTCGCCGATCTCGGCCGTCGGCTTCAGAGAGCGAACCTCGGCAGGTACTCCTCGCCCCGAGTTCGACGACGGTTCAACCCAACGCGTTTTCCCCGCCTGCGTGCCTCCTTCGGCCTTCAACGTCGACATCAACATACCCTACTCCACCTCTCCGGCGTAGGTTTGGTATCGGTATTGGTGAAGTCTGTCATTGAATTGAAGCGGTAGAGTGGTAAGTGGGCGTACGGTCTATGTATTTCCTATCAGTGGCATTAGTTCCTTTTCATTCTCTAGATAGATGGGCAGAACAAGCTTCTCTTTAGATTCTATTCTAGAAAGGATCAAGGGACAGGTCCTTCTCCGGCAATGCGCTTGCCGATCAAAGCCTGGTACCTGGCGCGCCACAACGCCATGCGTCACCACTGCTACACCGAGCTCTGCTTCAACCTCCACCAACTAGTCGGCATCCGCCGGCAACACGCCCAATCCCGTCACATCGGCTACGCCAGAGGATCCCATCGCCATCGACAACTGATTGTCGAGCCATTTGTTCTAGTTATGTAATGAATTTGTCGCCGAACTTGCACTAGTGGAAACGAGGCCTTTGGTTGAGCCTGGAAATGGGCTTTAACACCGGTTCTTCCGTACGCCGGGTCTGCGGCAAAGTGAGTTTCTTTAACACCGGTTCGTGGCACGAACCGGTGTTAAAGGACTGCATGGTCAAGTAGCTTCTTTAACACCGGTTCGTGGCTTGAACCGGTGTTAAAAGGGGCTATATTCACACCGCAGCACCCCTCTTCCATTTTTTCACTCTCTCATTTTGGAGCCTAGCAAGAGGGTGTGAGGTGTGCTAGTTTGTGTTTTTCCTATGCACAAGAGGTGTTCGGTGAAATGCCCAAGAGCTCAATAAGTTTTATCGTTGCTCTATTTCCTTCTCGGTCGAGGTCGGCAACTATCCTTTCATGTGTCATTGATGTGGTCATATCCCTATGAATTTTTGATATATACTATATATTAATGCAGATGAACCGGCAATGGATGTACGGTGACCGACGCACTTCCGAGTACATTACGGGCCTCCAAAATTTCATCGTTGTGGCTAATGAAAACCGTGGTCACAATGGTTTTATGTGTTGTCCGTGTGTTCACTGTCAAAACAAGAAAGACTACTCAAATACCAGAACCATTCACGCCCACCTGCTTCGATCCGGTTTCAAGCCCAGCTATAATTGTTGGACCAAGCATGGAGAAAAAGGGGTTGTGATGGAAGACAACGAAGAAGACGAGGATGATGACAACTATCATAATATGTATCCTGGATATGATGATACTGCAACGGGGGTAGATAATGAAGATCAAGAGGCAGCAGATGGGCCCGCTGATGACGATCTTGGTTGGGCCATTACTGATGCAAAGGAAGAATGTGAAACTGAAAAGGAGAAGGAGAAGCTGGAGCAGATGTTAAAGGATCACAAAACATTGTTGTACCCAACTTGCGAAGATGGCCACAAAAAGCGTGTACCACCGGATTTGCTGCAATGGAAGGCAGAGAAGGTGTGATCGACGCATTTTCAAAGTTGTTGGTAAAAATGAAGAATCTTCTTCCAAGAAATAATGAGTTGGCCGACATACATACCAAGCAAAGAAGGTTGTTCGCCCTCTAGGATTAGACGCGGGAAGATACATGTCGCATTAATGACCGCATCCTCTACCGCGTGAGAAGTACGAGAATTTAGATGCATGCCCGGTATGCACTGACCGCAGATAAGATCAGACGAGACGATCCTGGCGATGTTGAGGGCGAGGCCCCTAGGAAGAAGGTTCCTGCCAAGGTTATGTGGTATGCTCCTATAATACCACGGTTAAAACGTCTCTTCAAAAATAAGGAGCATGCCAAGTTGTTGCGATGACACATGGAAGACCGTAAGAAAGACGCGATGTTGAGACACCCCGCTGATGGGTCACAGTGGAGAAAAGTCGAGCGAGAGTACCCGGACTTCGCACGTGACGCAAGGAACTTAAGGTTTGGTCTAAGTACAGATGGCATGAATCCTTTTGGTGAGCAGAGCTGCAGTCACAACACCTGGCCTGTGACTCTATGTATCTATAACCTTCCTCCTTGGTTGTGCATGAAGAGAAAGTTCATTATGATGCCAGTGCTCATCCAAGGCCCGAGGCAACCCGGCAACGACATTGATGTGTACCTAAGGCCATTAGTTGAAGAACTTTTACAGCTGTGGGCCAAACCAGGTGTACGTATGTGGGATGAGCACAAAGGGGAGCCATTTGACCTACGGGCATTGCTTTTCGTAACCATCAATGATTGTCCTGCTCTTAGTAACATTTCAGGACAGACAAACAAGGGATACAATGCATGCACACACTGTTTAGATGAGACTGAAAGTGTATATTTGGATAAATGTAAGAAGGTTGTGTACCTAGGGTATCGTCGATTTATTCCGAACCTGCATCTAGTAAGAAAGAAAGGCAAGCATTTCAAACGTCTAGCAGAACCCTGGAGGAAGCCTGTCCTCCGTACCGGTGAGGAGGTATTTGGTATGGTCAAGGACCTAGAAGTAATCTTTGGAAAAGGTCCTGGCAGTCTATCTGTTCCAAATGACGATGCCGGACACGCGCCCATGTGGAAGAAGCAATCTATATTTTGGGACCTACCCTATTGGAAAGTGTTGGGGAGGTGACCCCGGATAGGGTCAAGACGGGGAAAGCCATAAGGAGTTTCCCCGGTCTTATGCCGAGTTACTGCTTATATCGACCAAGTCATGTAAAGGTCGGCCGAGATGAGCATGACCATGACGTTTACCAGAAGGGATGTACATTATTCTGCCGACGTACGAGTTAAGTCGGCCGGGCAGGTCCGAATAAGCCATAATGCAGGTGAAGGCCAAGCCGAGTTAAGCGAAGCAGGGCCGAATAACATGAAGCTTGCGGGAGAAGGAGGAGCCTGAAGTCAAACCCTAGCCTCGGGCTAGGAAGAATCTAAACAGAGCCAAGCGCAAAGGATAAACCGCAGAGCAACAGAAGAGAAGAAGGAGGTCACGAAGGTGACAGTCCTGGAACCCGAGGCATGCAGGTGGGGCTCTCTGTGACTTTGCCGTCATTAGAAGGGGGACACGGAAAGGAGCTCGCCGATTTAATATATTGGGACAAGAATATTCCTCGAATATGCTTGCCACGTCAGCCCTAGAGGAGCCAAGGCACCTCTTTATAAGGAGAGGCTAGGATACTGAGAAGGGGATTGGCTCATTTTCTACACCATGAGGCTTGTAGTGTTCATCTTCTTTTCCTGCATACAGCTCGAGGAGCACTTGTAGTCCTCGAGAGGAGAAATAAAGATCTGTACATCGGTCATTTGTGTGTAGAATTAACTACATCTTCCCTCCCTAGATCCCTCTAGCATCCATTGGACCCATACTTTAGCCTACCCATGGCATCTGTCGTGCCACCACCAAGACAGTTGGCGCCTACCGTGGGTCCAGCAGCGGTGCTAGCTGGAGTCATGATCCGGACGGGAAACTTCATCCACACTAGCGAGCGCGTTGTCTCTGGCTTAGTCCGGAGATTTGATCTCTGTGACTATGTCAGTGATAACGCAAGCAGCTTCAGGGGAAAAACTCCTCCGCGCAACAGCGTCTTCATCAACTTGGGCACGCACCAGATCTACGTCGGCGTCGACACCTCCGGCATTTATCCTCACCAAGTTATTGTTGCAGGAGAGCCTCCCCTTAGCGCCGCAAACGGTCCGCGTGGAGAACGGCCCGTCGGGAGCGTCGAGGTGATGGTCACAGCCGGGGCGCAGGCGGGAGCAGCAGGCGCCGGATCAAGCAAGGATCCGACGACGGGGGTACAGGTGACCACAAAGCAGGAAGCTCCACCGCCCACCGAGGTAAATCCTTCGGCAGCCAACCCAACTGAGGTGCAGGAGACAACCCCGAAGGCACCAAGGGTAAGATGGCCACCTCTGGAAAGACCAGAGAATATTCTCCAGGCAACTAAAGATAATCTGACTACGCCTGTGGCGCCGATACTTGATCCGGCTAATGCTCAGGCAGAATTAGAAGAAACCAGGCAAAAAGTACTTGTAGAGGCAAAAAAGGTGTCGGCATTGTGGGAGTCCCTAAACAGGACCCTGCGAGAAAATGCTAAGGCAAATAAGTTAGATGTTGCCCCTGAGCGGGTTGATGAGTTAAGGTTGAGAGGAAACAACCTCATGAAAGATATCAACAAAGAACATGAAGGCCGTGAGGGAGATTCAGTCGATCTAGGTTTGCCGCGGTATAACACCCCGGCAAAAAACCTAAGGGCTGCGAATGTCGCGGCACTGGAATTGGAAGGGCTGACCGGTGAAGCCCGACAAAAACAGTAAGAAAGAGTGAATGAGATGGTGCGCATTGCGAACCAGCAGAATGAAGAAATGCTCAGGGCAGACCCGGCAAGGCCTGGTGCCTCGCGAATGGTTCATTCGGCTGGTGCAGCACCCTCCCTATCTGTAGCAGCAGCATCCTCACCCGGAAACAATGCACGAAAAGACAGAGCAGTAACTTCGGGAAAAATAAATAAGCAAATTGTTCCATATGATCCGGCAGTTGCCGGAAAAGCAAATGAAAACAGAGGCAATGGAAGCCGAGGTAACAGTGGCGAAAGAAACCCCGGCCATGCCGATAAAGGCAACGGAATCCAAGGTAATGGGGATCTCGGAAGAGGAAATCATGAGAATAATATCCCGGCAGAAGGAAGGAGAGATCCGCCGCCCAATCCTCAACCGAGATATGAACCTCGGTAGGAAAGAGAAGTGAGACCAGCTCGCCACAATCAGGTGAATGAGAGGTACAATGATGGTTATTCAGAGATGGAATATGCGGCTCATGGTGGAAATAACCACTATGGAATGCAGGAAAGAATTATGTACAGAGATTTGTCGTCAAGTGATGCAAGAGTAAAACTAGGCCGGCTGTACTGGTCCGAGTTGTTAGAAGAGCAAGGTTCGCCGGGTCCGGCATGTTTCGGACCACGGATCATGGGCGAGCCACCAGTGCCGAACTTTCAGCTGGCAAGAGGCACGAAAACATACAATGGGAGCACCAAACCGCAGGATTGGTTGATTGATTATGCCACTACTGTAAAAATAGCCAGTGGAAACTTGCGATGGGCAGTAAGATATGTCCCGCAAATGCTGGAAGGGCCAGCCAAAGTATGGCTGAATAATCTGCCCCCAGGCAGCATCAACTGTTGGTTGGATTTTGAAGAGATGTTTGTCAGCAACTTTACCAATACTTACAAAAGGCCAAACAGGCCGCAGCAGCTACCCATGTGCAAGCAAAGGCCGAATGAGACAGACAGAGAATTCTTAACTCGGTGGTGTAACCTCAGGAATTCATGCGAGGGAGTTATAGAATCACAAGCGATAGCTTGGTTCGCTCAAGGATGCCGTTATGCCAGTGTCTTGTGGCAGCGACTGCAAAGAGATATGCCAACCACTTTGGCAGAAACCATCAGGATAGCAGATTCGTATGCATTGGGAGATCCTACGCAACCAGAGATGATGTCGGCAGATCATCGGGAGCATCAAGATCAATATGCAAGAGATGCGGCCGGGTCATCGAGGCGCAATGAGTTCAAAGGAAGAAGAATAGAGGAAATACCGGATTACAGATATTCCTCCAATCAGGTGGAAGCGGTAGTGCAAGATCAGCCGAGTCATGGAAACAGTCAGCGGCAGAAGAATGGTCCTCAGCAATGGACATCAAGGAATGAAGGGAAGGGACAGTGGACACCAGAACAGAAGAAGCAATGGCAGGAAAGGCCGAAGTACAGGTTTGAGTCCATGTTGGATCAACCGTGTAAGTTTCACACTCCAAACCCGGCCAAGCCGGACAATCATACAACTCGGCAATGCGCTTGGATGAAAAATGCAATGGGTAACCCAGCGGGCATGCAAGCACCTTCCCATCAGGCACATCAGCAGCAGCAGCCGCAGTTGACTGGAGCAAATGCACAACAACTAATGTTACCCCCTCCTCCCCGAGGTATGATAACTCGAACCGGAGGGATGCAGTGCATCAAGTGATAAATCAGGGTCAAGATGGAAGGGCAAACCCCGAAAATAATGGACACAATGATTATAAGGAACATCATCAATCATATTGCGTGTTCACAACAGAACAGCAAGACAGGCAAAGTGTACAGCGCCGGCATATTGAAGTAAATGCAGTTATGTCGGCAGTACCAAGATATGTGCCTTGGTCTGATCAATAGGTAACTTGGAGTATAAAGTATCATCCCAAAATAATGCCGAATCCGGGGTCGTACGCACTCGTACTAGATCCGACATTTGTCGGACCGAGCATTAATGTGAAATTTTCAAAAGTACTCATTGACAATGGGAGCAGTATCAATATCATGTACAAGGATACAATGCACAAACTCGGAATATCGCAGAATATGCTGCAATCCACGAGAACCACGTTCCATGGAATAGTGCCGGGACTTTCGTGCGAACCCATCGGGAAGGTCCGGGTAGATGTGTTATTCGGCATAAGGGATAACTGCAGGGCCGAAAATTTGGAGTTTGAGGTGGTGGATCTAGAGAGTTGTTATCATGCTTTACTCGGGCGGCCAGCATTGGCCAAATTCATGAGCAGCTGCCACATAACTTACTTGAAAATGAAACTACCCGGACCACAAGGGGTGATAACAGTAGCAGGAGACTACAGGAAGTCAATGGAATGTGCCTCCGCCAGATCGAACCTGGCCAAGTCATTGGTGATCGCAAGATAAAAAAGAAGGATTCAAGAGGTAGTAGCTCTCGCTCAGTCGGCGCAACTGAATATGCCGGAATTGGCCAACCCACATGGAAGTGTCTCTTTCCAGCCGACTAAAGAAACGAAAAAAGTCCAGATAGATGAACAGTTCACAGAACGCACCATCACTATAGGTGCCGGCCTAGATGCCAAATAGGAAGGCGAGCTCACCAACTTCCTCCGTGAGAATCGGGACATCTTTGCATGGTCAACTCAAGACCTGCAAGGTGTGCCGAGGGAGTTGGCTGAGCACTCTCTGCATGTAAGACCAGGAGCAAGGCTGGTGAAGCAACCTCTCCGCTCACCAAGACAGAGAAAATAATAGGGGATGAGATAGCTCGGCTCCTGGCGGCCGGGTTCATCATGGAAGTGCTTTATCCGGATTGGTTATCAAACCCGGTGTTGGTAGAAGAGAAAAAGGACGATCCAAATGTAGCCGTCGTATGGAGAATGTGTATTGATTACACGAACTTGAACAAGGCATGTCCAAAAGATCCTTTTCCTTTACCTAGAATAGACCAGGTCATTGATTCGACCGCTGGTTGTGAGCTGTTATCATTTGTAGACGTGTATTCTGGTTTTCACCAGATACCGTTAAATCCGACCGATCAAATAAAGACTGTGTTTATTACCCCGTACGGGACTTATTGCTATCGCACCATGCCATTCGGCCTGCGTAACGCAGGGGCAACGTACCAGAGATGTATGCAAAAATGTCTACATGACCAGATAGGAAAAAATGTACAAGTATATGTAGATGATGTGGTTATCAAAACCAAAGAAAGCAAAACGCTACTGGATGATATTCGGCAGACATTCGCGAACTTGAGAATGTTCTGAATGAAGCTTAACCCAGAAAAATGCACCTTCGGTGTACCGGCTGGAAAACTACTCGATTTTCTCGTATCTAGCCAAGGTATAGAGGCCAACCCAACTAAGATAAGAGCAGTAGAAAGGATGGAATTGCCGAGATGTCTAAATGACGTACAGAAGTTCACAGGTTGCCTGGCCTCGCTTAGCCGATTTGTATGTCGACTGGGAGAGAAGGCATTACCACTTTATCAACTGATGAAAAAATCTAATAAGTTCATTGAGACACCACAAGCAGATAATGCGTTCCATGAACTGAAGAAGATGTTGGTAACAGCGCCAATCCTGGCCTCTCCAATGTCAAAACAGCCTATGTTACTTTACATAGCCACCACAAACATAGTAGTAAGTGCTGTGATCGTGGTGGAACGAATTGAAGATGATAAATCAGTACAAAGGCCGGTATATTACCTAAGCGAGATACTATCAGCCTCAAAGAAAAATTACCCACATTATCAGAAGATGGCATATGGAGTATACATGTCAGCGAATAAACTTAAACATTACTTCGAAGAGCACCCGATCAAAGTGATATGTGAATCACCCATAGCCGACATATTGAGCAACAAAGATGCAAGCGGCCGAATAGCAAAATGGGCAATTGAATTGTCACCTTATGCTCCGCAATTCGATAGGCGAGATGAGATCAAATCTCAGGCTGTGGCCGACTTCTTCGTGGATTGAGCTGAGGTACAATATGATCCACCATTACCAGATCCGAATTATTGGACGATGCACTTCGATGGTTCCAAACTAAGAAATGACTTGGGAGCAGGGATAGTGTTAACCTCGCCAAAAAGAGTTCAGCTGAAATATGTGATACAAATACATTTTGCCGCATCAAACAATGTAGCCGAGTATGAAGCACTCGTCCATGGATTGAAGGTGGCAAAAGATATTGGAATACGCCAAATCTTATGCTACGGAGACTCAGATCTAGTAGTACAACAAGTATCAGACAATTGGGATGCACTAGATGCCAATATGGCCTTATATAGATTCCATGTGCAAAAACTCAGTGGATACTTCGATGGCTGTGAATTTCATCATATACCTCGGGCAGAAAATGACGCCGCAGACACGTTGTCAAAACTCGGATCAACCAGGCAATCAATTCCCCCAGGTATCTCCCTAGAGCACCTGAGAAAACCATCGATAACACCATCACCAGAGTCCGAATCCATCTTTATTCCGGCAAAATCAAGAGAAGATGGTATGCCGATGGAAATTGACAAAGAATGTAACCCGGAATTTCCGAAAGTGAACCCGGCCGATGCACGAATGGATATGGAAAAATCCGAGGTAGTTATGTCGGCGGAAAATATGGAAATAGATAGTGAGATTATCCCAGAGAGAATCATGCCAACATGGGCGCAACCCATATTTTTCTTCCTTAAAGATGCGACTTTGCCAAATAAAGAAGTATTGGCTAGACAGACAATGAGAAGAGCTAAAGCTTATACAATCATAAACAATGAGATGTATAAAAGGAGCGTCACAAGCGTGTTGCAAAGACGTGTGGATTCGGCGGAAGGCCAAGAGATTCTACTAGATATACATCAAGGAGAATGCGGGAATCACGCCTCGTCCAGATCTTTAGTGGCCAAAGCATTCAAACATGGATTTTATTGGCCAACAACGTTGAAAGAGGCCAAAGAACTGGTGAAAAAATGTAACGGTTGCCAGAGATATGCTAGCAAGATACATATGCCATTGTCCGAGTTAAAAGCAATACCAATTACTTGGCCGTTTTCTGTATGGTTCTTAGATATGGTGGGACCATTCAAACCGGCCCGGGGCGGGATGACCCACATTTTAGTCACGGTCGACAAATTCACAAAATGGATTGAGGTGAAACCAATAAAAAAATGTGATGGACCCACAACAGTAAAATTCCTCAAAGATATTATCTTGAGATATGGTTACCCACATAGTGTTATTACAGACAATGGCACAAAATTTGCTGAAGGGGCTTTCGCTAGATTCTGTCAAGAAAAACACATAAGACTAGATGTCGCCTCGGTGGCTCACCCAACATCTAATGGGCAAGTAGAAAGATCTAATGGACTAGTATTGTCCAGAATAAAACCACGACTCGTCGAACCACTGCAAAGGTCGACAGGGTGTTGGATCGAGGAACTACCAACAGTACTATGGAGCCTCAGAACTACCCCAAACATGTCAAAAGGGTATACACCATTTTTTTCTGGTATATGGAGCAGAAGCCGTGCTTCCAGCCGACATAATACACGACTCGCCAAGAGTTACCCAGTATACAACCGCTGAGGTAAATGAGATAGCTCGGCAAGATGATGTCGATCTGCTAGAAGAAGCCAGGGAGTTGGCACTATCAAGATCAGCTATTTATCAGCAGGACTTGCGATGATATCACAGCAAGAAAGTCAATCCAAGAGTGTTTAAAGAAGGAGATTTGGTTCTTCGGCTAGTGCAACGCACGGCCGACATGCACAAACTATCACCCCCATGGGAAGGACCATTCATCGTGAGCAAAGCATTGCACAATGATGCATGTTACCTAATTGATGCTCAGTCACCAGAAAAGAACAAGGCAGACAAAGCCGGCGAAGAATCGAAAAGACCATGGAACATAGCTTTACTTCGTCCAATTTACTCGTAGGAGTAATCTATGACACGTTGTAAAGTGACGCTTTAGGACGAAGTATCAACTATGTATTAGACCTTGGCACCTCGATCAATGACTCGGGAACTGCCATATATTATTTCTCATTTTGGATTATGTATTAAACTTCGGCACCTTGAGCAGTAACTCGGGGACTACCCTATGTTATTTCGCATTTTGAGTGATGTATTAAAGTTCGACACCTTGAGCAGTAACTCGGGGACTGCCCTATGTTAGTTCGCATTTTGAGTGATGTGTTAAACCTCGGCACCTTGAGCAGTAACACGGGGACTGCCCTATCTTGTTACACATTCTGGGGTAGGTACTAAACCTCGGCACTTTGAGTTATGCACTTGGAGCAGTGACACGGGGATTGCCCAACGTCATTTTTTCCTGAGTTATGTGTTAAGCTTTAGGACCTCGAGTAAGGAACTCGGGGACTATGACGTGTTATCCATTATCTCGAATTAGTCATTAAAACCTCGATTTCTAGACCACTGACTAGGGAATTGCCCCACGATTGTCCCTTGTTACAAAAATGGGTATTAAACTTCGGCACCCAGAACGATATTATTTCGCTTTCCCCAAATGTGGGCTTCGAGATTTATAACTCGGATAAAGATCAAGAACACAATGGTTGAGCCGTCAAATTTATAAAGGTCAGGCAATATTAAACGCCGAACTACGATGGGACAAATGCGAACACACAATCCAAACCTACGAAATTGGAGGCCACCAAAGCAAAGATTTAAACCAACAAGATCAGTTTAGACAGAATAATAACGATCACCATCATATGTGCCTCAGCGGCAAAAGGCAAAAGAGGTTCATACCACACAGAAGGTCGGACAATTGTTTCACACACATCACACGCCCGCCATACCGAGGATAAGAAATAGCTTAAAGTTTTTTGAACCTAAGGGCGGTCAGCTAGGCGCCCGAGGTAGACAAGACATCGGCCGGTTGCTTCCACGTAACTGGAGTGACTTCGGGGGAATCCCGGGGCTATTGAGAAACATTAGCTTGAGCCTCAGAATGCCCAGTCCCTTTAGAAGATGACCGCGCGTCACCGTCCCCATCCGAGCTTGCGCTGGAATCACTAGAAGTATCTGATTCGCCCTCATCCTCGTCCTGGTCGGCCGAATTATCATCAGAGGCATCTTCGACTTCGACGTCATCCGCCGAGTTAGAAAGGAAACTCGGCCCTTCAATCCAGTTATGCACGTCCGCATACTCAACAAGCTGGAAGGCACGAGCTTGTCGGCGAGCGACGAATTCTGGATCCTCAACCCAATGAGAGCCAGTGCGCAAATTTATTAAGGTATCGAGCGGAATATCCTCGTACCATGACATAACGACTGTGAGCGCCATATCAGCACCAGCTCGTCCAGCGGACTTCCTCCAGAGATTTAACTGGTTCTGGGATGCCATCAATCTTTCCACCAGTATCTTGATCTCATCAATATCAGGAGGTCCAGAACTATTCGGCCAGAGAACATGGTAGGCCCGGATGGCTGCATGCACCAAGTCCCTGCCCATAATCTTCATCGGACCAACGGCAGCGCCAACGGCAACCAAGTAGTCTTCCATCGAGTATTCTGGGCTCGCATCTGCGGGGACACCTCGGCGCACGAGCATTAATCACCGCTCTAGAGCTCACAGTCTTAGCTTCTAGAAAATGGTCTACGCAAAATAAAAGTACATCGGTCAACAGTAAGAAAGAGAAGAATATAACTCGGCCACGGTCAAAGGCTTATGATGAATATAGCTCAGCATTCTCTGAAGATCTTGAGCCCAATCACCCTTGGTCTTTTCAAAGCGAGTGATCTCCTCGCTCATCGCCCGTGTCTTGAGTTCGGCAGCCTCGAGGAGTTATTTATTTTTCTGCAATTGCAGAGCTAGCCGATTCTTCTCTTCGGAGAACTCCTGGTCAACTTTCTCTAACTCAGACTTCTGAGAGAGCTTGAGGGACTCCACCTCGGCGCACAAGCGAATTATCTCGTCATCTTTCTCTTTCAGATGCGCCGAGTGAGTAGCTACTTGTTCTAAAAAAATGCAGCATCATATCAGGCATGGGTATGCATTCTTGATGTGACGCTGCAAGAGTTTGTAACTCGGCTATACCAAAGCCAAAAGGTTAAAAGAAACCCGGGATAAGTTTCGAACGAAAATCTATAAATAAAAAGGGTAACTAACCTTCCAGGGCCTTTACTTTCTTCTCAAGATGGATATTAAGATTGTTGATATTACCTATTCACCAGCAAAATGAGGTAACACCTCAAGTCCAAAACAATAAGATCTTTAGGGACAATACAAAAGTTTGTTAACTTACCAGCTTTCTTCACCACGGGAATGACTTTCTCATACTTATCTTGCAATTTCTTATGTGCGAAAAGCAGCCTTTGGAATTCGGCAGTCGGCCGATCATGCGCAACCTAAGCGACAAAATAAATACCAGTGAGATACTCGAAGGTAAGCCAGATCCGAATCAAGCAAAGCTTAATTCGGACCTAGGTGGCTGGATATTCGAAGCAAAGCCAGATCCGAATCAAGCAAAGCTTAACTCGGACCTAGGTGGCTGGATATTCGAAGCTAAGCCAGATCCTAATCAAGCAACACTTAACTCGACCTAGGTGGCTGGAAATTTGAACACTAGGACAAATCCGAATTAAGCAAAGCATGACTCGGATCTAGGTGGCTGGATATTTAAACACTAGGATAGATCTGAATTAAGCAAAGCATAACTCAGATCTGGATGATTGGATATTCGAACATTAGGACAAATCCAAATTAAGCAAAGCATGACTCAGATCTAGGTGGCTGGATATTTAAACACTAGGACATATCCGAATTAAGCAAAGCATAACTCAGATCTGGATGACTGGATATTCAAACACTAAGACAAAACCGAAACAGGCAAAACCTAATAAAACTTCCAAACGTCAATAATATAATATCATTCGTTTGCAAGCTTCGGGGACTAGACTATATATAATATCATTCGAATGACTAATCGAACATCAATAAAAACAATTACCTTGTTCATCTTATCGCTGTCAAGCACGATCTTGGCAGCCAGATGCAAGCGACTGCTGATGTCGGAGAGTTGAAATGGCTGACTGCTTGGATTGCCCTCGAGCTGATCAGCAGCGTTCCAATTATTGGCATACTCAACCAACGAGCCGAGGCTGTTCCCACTCTCAGTACGAGTCAGGACTTTACCTCGGACATGTTGTGTAACCACCTCCGCTGCAGGACTCTTGTGAAGAGCGAGCTGAGTATCAGCGGCCGGGGTGACAACGGTCTTGGCAGAAGAAACCCCCTCGCGGAGCGCATCAGCAATTGTAGGCTGAGAAGAGCTAGCAAGCCCTTTCTGAGATGAGGGAGGTTTGGTGACGATGACCTTCTTGGCCTTTGAAGAGGCGCCGGCAGGAGCCGTTACCTCGGCACTAGGGGTGGTGTCTTTGGAAACAGGAGGAACTATAGTTTCTGAGGGCGCCGAGATGGTGATATCCTCAGCTAGAGTTGGAGTTGTGATTGAAACTGCGTGGGCCAAAGGAGTCTCGGGGGAAACTCCGGGGTTCACGATGGGGGCAGCGGGTTCGGAAGGAGGATCAACTGTCTGGGTTACGTTGGCATCAGCAACGGTAACCACGGGTGCATCTTGCCGAGGTAATGTTTGACTCGGAGTAGGAGGAGAGTCCACACGAGCTGGACTAGGAACTCTGGTGTCTTCAGGAGGCGGAGGAGAAGGCAGTCGAGTAGTATGACTCGTCATGCTTGGACCACTAGGCTTAACATAAAGAGGAGCGCTGCAAAAGCACAAAAAGTCAAATCAAAGGACGGAAAAAGAGAAACAAGAAATACAAATGAAAATGAGCGTACCCAGTAACTTCGGGCATAGTTTTACGCTTCGGAAGGTGCTGGGATGACTTTTTAGTTCGCTTCTTGGGGGCGGCTTCGGAGGCACCCGTTGGAGCGGCACGCTTCCGCGAGGTAGAAGGAGGTTGGGAGGCAAGAGACTCGGCTTCGTGCACCTGACCGGCCTGATTAGCTGGGGAAGTAGAAGCCGGAAATGCATAAGAGATAGGCATTGCGGCAACTACCTCAAGAATTTGGACGTCGTCCGTATCACCTTCCTCCTCGTGAGCCGAGGTCTTGCCACAAGCACGAGCCGGAGCGAGGTCCAACTTGGGAACGAACTCCTTTGAGTCAGGTTCCCCGCTATCCGGAGTGTTCCGATCTGCGGTCCACGGGAGGGCCAAAACCTCGGCATCTTCAATCTTCTGCTCCGCAAATCTCTGCAAGAAAGGAGACAAAGGAATTAGCAAAAGGAATCACAAACGTAATTGGGGGGGGCAAAACATAAATGCATGAATTTACCTCGGGAGGGGGGTTCCCACGGGTGAACGGCTTCAGTACCCATGTCCAATCATCCGGCATTTCCGTCTTAAAGATAGCTCGAACACGCTTGAAAATAAGATAATTATCGAGATCAAGGGTTGAGACTCGATTGGGATCAAGGGGTCCGCTCATATAGCAGAGCTTATGCGTGCGTTGCTGAAAAAAGGGCAGATCCGGCTGCTGACGAAGGTGGTCATCAGATCCTCTCCACGTAACCCGGTGCAGATCAGCTCCTTCAGCCGAATATCAAAGGCCTCGGCCAGGGCATGGCTCTTCCTAGGATTATAAGTCCAGTTCTTCTTAGAAGGGGGCGATGGAGAAGGCAGGGAGCCGAATCTTGTCTTCCTTCCCGGAATTATTGACATAGAAAAACGATCTGTGCCATTTCTTGCATGACTCAATACCAGCGACTTGAGGAAACTCGGATTTCCTCCGAGGTGTGATGGACGCGGCTCCACACTGGGTAAGCAGTTTCTTGGAAGGTTGAAGGGATTTGTCTGGAACGACATTGGATCGGATCTGGAAGAACTTGGACCATACATGCACAGACGGACAAAGGCCGAAGTATCCTTCCGATGCCGAGATAAAAGCGGATAGACAAGCAATGGCGTTAGCCGGAAGATGATGCGGCTGCAGGCCGAAGTAATCGAGGAATTCCCTAGCAAAATCGCTAAGAGGAATACCAAACCCGCGAGCAAAATGGGACATAAAGACGATGTACTCGCCTTCGTTAAGAACGGGAGAAGATTCGTTGTCGGGTAAGCGACAGGCTACCTCGGCAGGAATCTGGCGGGTTCTGATTAGCCACTCAATCTCTCGGCAGGTGACGGTGGAACCTTGCCGAGCCCCTTCGACCAGACGATCGTCATCCTCGATGAGCGCCCGCTAATCTGAGCTTGACATAGGGTCACGGAGGAATCTACCAAAGAGAAAGTAGCGGCGGGAAGCCTAGAGGTGCAGGCCCCGCCATGGTCCTAGGCGAAGCAATGAGCGGAAAAGGAACCGCCGGGAACCTAGAGAGCGCAGACGCGTCTAGAGAGAAATCTAGGGAATGAATCCAGAGAAACTCACCGTGACGGTGCGGAGCAAGTGTACTGGGGACGAGGTCGACGGGCGGAGGATTAGGGCCTCGCCGTCAAGATTCCGACGAGTCGCGCCACGTATTTAAGCGAGCAGTAAGGGCGAAAGGAGGAAGAAGGGCGACGGTGAGCGAAGGAGGAAAGTAAATCCTCTAGCCCCGTGCCCCTCTTTATAACCGCGCGACCTTGGAGATAATGGGATCATGAGTGTGGGCAACAACCGTGTAGATCGTGTATGCGGCGTAACCGCTCGCAGATGAGTGGAGCCACACCAACGTCCACGCGACGCAGGAGAGGATCAGGCCTCCTGAATGTTGCGGTGCGCGAGGCGTCGCATTGCCGACGCGACAGGCACAGTAATCACTGTAGTGTTGTCAGCGGGAAAAACTAGAGAAATAATGATGAGTGTTACACGTAGGATGAGGCGTACACAAGAAGCTACACGGATACCTCGAACAGGAGAGAGTAACTCGGAAATGAGGAGAAATGAGAATTAGGAAACTGATGTGGCCTGGCCGAGGTACGGACGGGACCACACCAACTTCGGGGACTTATGTTGTGGAGGTGACCCCGGATAGGGTCAAGACGGGGAAAGCCATAAGGAGTTTCCCCGGTCTTATGCCGAGTTACTGCTTATATCGGCCGAGTCATGTAAAGGTTGGCCGAGATGAGCATAACCATGACATTTACCAGAAGGGCTGTACATTATTCTGCCGACGTACGAGTTAAGTTGGCCGGGCAGGTCCGAATAAGCCATAATGCAGGTGAAGGCCAAGCCGAATTAATCGAAGCAGGGCCGAATAACATGAAGCTTGCGGGAGAAGGAGGAGCCTGAAGTCAAACCCTAGCCTCGGGCTAGGAAGAATCTGAACAGATCCAAGCGCAAAGGACAAAGCGCAGAGCAGCAGAAGATCATAAGGAGGTCACGGAGGTGATAGTCCTGGAACCCGAGGCATGCAGGTGGGGCTCTCTGTGACTTTGTCGTCATTAGAAGGGGGACACGGAAAGGAGCTCGCCGAGTTACTATATTGGGACAAGCATATTCCTCGAATATGCTTGCCACGTCAGCCTTAGAGGATCCAAGGCACCTCTTTATAAGGAGAGGCTTGGATACTGAGAAGGGGATCGGCTCATTTTCTACACCATTAGGCTTGTAGTGTTCATCTTCTTTCCTGCATACAGCTCGAGGAGCACTTGTAGTCCTCGAGAGGAGAAATAAAGATCTGTACGTCGGTCATTTGTGTGTAGAATTAACTACATCTTCCCTCCCCAGATCCCTCTAGCATCCATTGGCCCCATACTTTAGCCTACCCATGGTATCTGCCGTGCCACCACCACGACAGAAAGTCTTAGAGGTCCGCTCTTCAATCGACGTGATGCACGTGATGACGAATGTTTGCGTGAACCTGCTAGGCTTCCTAGGAGTGTATGGGAAGACAAAAGATACACCGGAAGCACGGCAGGACCAACAACGTCTGAAAGACCCTGAAGAGCCTATGCATCCTGAGAACGAGAAGGGTAAACGATGCCACTTAACTCCCCGCCAGCACGCTTACCAAAGGTAGAAGGAAATCTTTTTTGAATGCCTGAGTAGTATCAAGGTCCCGTTTGGCTTCTCGTCGAATATAAAGGGAATAATAAATATGGCAGAAAAAAAATTCCAAAACCTGAAGTCTCATGACTTCCACGTGATTATGACACAATTGCTTCCGATTGCATTGAGGGGGCTTCTACCTGAAAATGTTCGAGTACCCATTGTGAAGCTATGTGCATTCCTCAATGCAATATCTCAGAAGGTAATCGATCCAGAAAGCCTACCAGGTTACGTAAAGATGTGGCCCAATGTCTTGTCACTTTGAGTTGGTGTTCCCACCATCCTTCTTCAATATTATGACATCTCTGGTTCACCTAGTAGAAGAGATTGCCATTCTCGGTCTGTATTTCTACAATATGTTCCCTTTGAGTGGTACATGGGAGTCTTAAAGAAATATGTTCATAACCGTGCTAGGCGAAGGAAGCATCTCCAAGGGCTATGTAGAGGAGGTCATTGAGTTTTGTGTTGATTTTATTCGACCTTAAGGCGATTGGTGTTCCGAATCATGACATGAGGGGAGACTGCGTGGAAAAGGCACCCCAGGAAGTACAGCAACGCTAAGTAGCAACGGGAATTCCCTCAATCAAGAACAATACACACTTTTACAAAGATCTATCTTGGTTCCCCGTATATCAATGAACACAAGAATTTAATACGCCTCAAACACCAAGGCGGTCGATGAATGGATTATAAGTGAACACATGGCGAGTTTTGGCGGTTGGCTGCAAAGACTTCTCACGAATAACACCACTGTTGGGGATCAGCTGTACTTGTTGGCCAGGACACCATCTTCGACTGTATGTACTTTCTAAGGGTACAAGATAAATGAGAATACATTTTACATGATAGGCGAAGATAAAAAGAGCACCAACCAAAATAGTGGTGTCCACTTAGATGCAGTAGAAGACAATGGACAAAAGACCACGTATTATGGGTTCATAGAGGAGATATGGGAACTTGACTATGGACCTAATTTTAAGGTCCCCTTGTTTCGATGCAAATGGGTCAAGCTAACAAGAGGAGGGGTTGAGGTAGACAAGAAGTACGGAATGACAACGGTGGAACTCAACAATCTTATAAAGGTAGACAAGAACTTATACGAACCATTCGTCTTAGCCAATGATGTGGCTCAGGTTTTCTATGTGAAGGACATGTCTACCAAACCGAAAAAAGAAAAAATAAGCAAACAGATACATCACACGATGAGCCAAAGCGTCACATAGTTCTTTCAGGGAAAAGAAACATCGTGGGAGTGGAGGACAAGACAGGCATATCAGAAGATTATAATAAGTTTGATGAAATTCCGCCCTTCAGAGTAAAGACTGACCCAACCATCCTGTTAAACAGTGCTGATACTCCATGGTTACGGCCGACGCGATCATAAGATTGACTATATGTATTAATTGAGCCATTTTTGGCACACATATGTATCTCAACATGGAAATCAATGTCATATTTCTTCTGTTAACAGTATATGTATTAAATGAGCCATTTTTCTTCCTGTCATTTCTTCCCGCCATTTTTCTTCCCGCCATTTTTCTTCCCACCATTTTTTCCCGCCATTTTTCTTCCCGCCAGTTCTTCCCTCCAGCCATTTCTCACTATATATATATGTAGGGTTGGCCTCCATTGTCATTGCACATCTCTAGACTCATATCTGCAACCTCATCACTCTTTCCCATGGCTTCCACCGTAGCACTAACCCCTAGGGAGGCGAGGCGCTGCTCTCACTACCCGCCAGACTCTTGTGTCCCCGTCGGCTGGATGCTGAGCACCGGAGGCGTGCCGGTTCCTCCTGTCCCTCTAGGTGTGGCGCGCCGGATGGCCATCACGCACGTCGGAGCAGCGGAGGAATCCTAGATGGCATCCCGACTATTTCCCTACTTGGGAAGCCTTCTTCGGGGATCGGCGTGATAGGGCGCTCGCCAGGCACGAGGAGAACGGCCCACCTCCTCCGAACTTCAATGAGGCCGGCCGTCGGCTATGGTGACGCGGTCGGACTCTCCAGAGCGCCATTGCCTGTGACACTGCCGCCGACTCTAATCCCCGTCTGCGCTACCCTCAAGTCCAGCCCACGCGTACTCAGCCTTCAAGGTTCAATTACGGTGACCCGACGACGACAGCGACAGCGGCGGCGAGTACGACGACTACAGTGGCGAGTATTACAGGTGTAGGCAGGAGCATGACTGAATCACTCCAACATTCTGAAACAAGTTCGGCCGATTGTGACTTAATATGGCCATGTATCTTAATTTTCAGTTCTTTTATGTATCTTAATTTTCAGTCGTGCTTTATGTAACTTACTGTTAGCTGTATTCTGTACTTTAATTCCAGTTCTATCTCATTCACAAAATGCCTATCTCATTCGAGGTTTCTTGGCTTTCGGGTCAAATGACCAATGTTATGGCTAGAATCAAGGCATGGTTTGTGATAATGTGGCCATATTGTGCATACATGTGCATCATGGCATGGCAAACGATGTTGCAAGAAGAAGTTTTCCTTTTTGTCGCACCAAAAAGGCATTTTCCATTTTTCGAGCATAAAAAACGGACGGTTTTGTGAAGCAACCACCAAATGGCTAATTCAAAAAATGATCACCACATCTTACAAAAATACTAGACCACCTTATATGGACGATGTACCAACAGGGGGATCTGAAACCTTTTCGTCCACCTCTGGTGAAAAATACAAATTCATGCTGAATCGGCAGGAAGTGGGTCAGATATGAACTACAGGTACATGATACGATGCTCATGATTTTTTACAAAAATCATTTTTAGGTTCACAATATGCTATTTAATCAAAAATCCAATGCAAGTTGAGCGAGGCTTGGCCCCGAGCTAAGAATCTTCATGCGCGTTGTTCGACAAAGTTTGACGATAGTTTAAAACGGGGATAAAAAATTAAAAAACGATCGAAACAATGCGAAACCTTCGCGTGGTGTTATATTATGTGACATAGTTAGAAGGAAAAATATCAAACTTGGTATATTGATTATGTCTCAAAAAAACCTTCACAAAATGACCTATCTCATTCGAGGTTTCTTGGCTTTCGGGTCAAATGACCAATGTTATGGCTAGAATCAAGGCATAGTTTGTGATAATGTGGCCTTATTGTGCATACATGTGCATCATGGCATGGAAAACAATGTTGCAAGGGGAAGTTTTCCTTTTTGTCGCACCAAAAAGGAATTTTCCATTTTCCGAGCATAAAAAACAGACGGTTTTGTGAAGCAACCACGAAATGGCTAATTCAAAAAACTACCACCACATTTTACAAAAAATACAAGACCACCTTATATGGACAATGTACCAACAGGGGGATCTGAAACATTTCCGTCCACCTCTAGTGAAAAAGATAAATTTCCGCCGAATCGGTAGGAAGTGGGTCAGATATGAACTACAGGTACATGATACTATGCTTATGATTTTTTACAAAAATCATTTTTAGGTTCACAATATGCTATTTTATCAAAATTCCAATGCAAGTTGAGCGAGGTTTTGTCAGATTTCAAAGTATACAAAAGATGCGGCATTTAAATATCCAAACAATTCAAAAATGTTAATACAAAATAAAATATGATTTGCTCTAATAAAATAGGGTTAGATTCCTTTTTATATGCTTAATATTTCTTATGTTCAAAGTTTTAGGGTTTGACTATTTTATTTTTGTTTGAATTGAATAATCAAAATTTATATGTAAGTGTTTTAATCATTTTGAAAATTTTCATCTAAAGTAAATATAAAATGTTTTTATATGAATGTATAGATATTATTTTTCTGAAAATTATGATATATTATTCATATTTTTCTGAGTTGAAATGAAAAAGATATGAATTTTCCAAATTCTATCCTATTTTTTGAATTAAAAATGCCCCCACCCCTTTAATGCACGAAATAAATCCCCCCCCTTTAACACCGTTTCCAGCCAGGAACCGGTGTTAAAGGGGTGGCGCATTTATTTCGTTTCATGCACGCACAGCCCCCCCTTTAACACCGGTTCGTGGCTACCGGTGTTAAAGGGGGGTGCAGGCGCGAAACGAATTCCCCCTCCCTTTAACACCGATTCCTGGATGGAACCGGTGTTAAAGGGGGGTATAAAGGCACACGTTCCTCTTCCTCTTCCCCCAGCCAGATTGATCGAGCGCAAAGAGGAGCAGCAGAGCCGCGGAGAAAGCAGACCACGCCGCTCCAGTCTGCCCGACCACGCTTCGCCGTCGCCACTGCCGCCACCGCGTCCGTGTCGTCCGCCACCCACCCCGTCCACTCGCGGAGCCGCCACCGTGCCGCCGCCAGCAACTCTCGGGAGCGGCGCCTCCGCCAAAGAACTCATGGAGCCTCCGTGGCGCCGACGCCACCACTCGCGTCGACCTCATTGCCTACTCGGTGCCGCCACTAGCCGCCACCAATTGACCGACCCGGTAGTTATTAATTAGTTATTAGTATTTTATAAGTGTGTAGTTATTAGAATTTTTTACAACTTAAATTGAGTTTATTGTGTATAAAATTTTGGAGTATGACAAATTTTGGAGTATGACAAATTTTGAAAGTATTTTCACAAGTATACATGTGTATAAAATTTTGTGAAAATGTGCTTAACCGAGGCCATACAAAAAATACAAATATGTGGATTCGTAATAGATTTCTACTTGTTATTGTATTATTAGTAGTTTAGTGTTAGTATTAGTTTAGGGTTTATTTAGTTTAGGGTTATTTATTTAGTTTAGGGTTATTTATTTAGTGTAGTTTAGTGTATTTAGTTTAGGGTTATTTAGTGTATTTTATAGTTAGTATTAGTTTAGGGTCGTCACCTCGCTGCTCTGCAAGCGCCGCCGCTGGCCATTGTCGTTAATGTCGCTCTGGTGACCCCTAGGTAGTGGCGCCGCCCGTTTTAGTTAGGCCACATCATGCTGAGGCGAACCCGCTACCTCACGCGCCCTAGGTCGCTCTCTAGCACCGCCAGCCGCCGCTGTCTGGAGCATCCTCCGGTGAGCCCGCGTGGCGCCTGTGTGGTTGTGACGTGGCCACGGTCCCACGCGTCAACCACTGTGGCTATACCCTCTCATATGCATCCGGGATTTCTCCGAATTAGGGTTTGGACCCCTCGGAACTCGTTTAAAATGATGAAGCATCCTTAGGGTTTTAATTTCATTTGTGTATTTATTTGTGTATTTTTGTATGAATAATATGTATATTTGTGTATGAATCCAAGTCCACTTGAATGTTTACTCTCTTACTCTAGATAATATTATTGTTTTAGAAAATATGGATCCACTCAGTAGAAACCTTGAAGATGAAGAAATAATGGAGAACATCATCCATGAGGACACCTCACAATATCTGAACTTGGAGGGACATGATGAAAGCTCAAGTAGTAATGGAGAAGATGACGACTCCGGTGAACACACTTTAGTGATTACAAAGTCCGTCGAGGTATATGCATGGATTAATACTCTACCGACTTCCACCGATTGATTTGTATATATGTACATGTATTAATTAACGCTTCTTTCTTCTTTTAGCCCTCTGGATCGACCAGCTAGCAACAATCTTCTTCTACGAAAAAGAGCAAGCGAGGCGCGAGCCATCGGTTGAAATATCGTGCAAAGTTCATAATCAAAGCAGTCCGTATTGATGGCAGGCCGATGGAGCCCAAGAAGGCCGCAGACAAATTTATACGTCAGGCTGGAGTTCTTGTTAGGGACCAAATCCCAATCATAATTGAAAATTGGAATAAGCCAAAGAAGGGCGCTGGTACCTTTGTCGATGAAAGATCCAAAGAAACGCTTTGGAATTCGCTGTTGGTAAATTTCACCCTTCCGCCAGGGAAGGATGAAAACAAACCGCTTATAAAGGAAAAGTTCAAAGAGTGGACTCTGAAGAAGATGGCTGACGCTTTCCGCAACTGGAAGACAAAATTGAATAAATTTGTCAAAACTCGCGAGACTCCAGATTTCGAAGACGCATATTATGCGAAGATAAGACCTCACTGGCCCGAATTTGTGGCATACAAGGAAGGTGCTATAGCTACAAAGAGGTCAGAAACCAATACGCTAAATGCCCAGAAGAAGGAATATCACCAGAGGACGGGGTCAGGTGGCTACATATCTCAGAGGACTAAGTGGGAGGAAGCTGAGAAGGCCCTGCGCGACAGAGGGATCACACCCCAGACACATGGGTGGGACCTACGTGCAAAGACTTGGTTCTACGGAATCGGGGCAAGGTTGGACCCACAAAGAGGATTGTGTATCTTCCCAACCCTCCTTGCCAAACCTGTCACTGAACTCATCATGGCATACGAGGAAACAGCAGCCAGGACCTTCCATCCCGACAGAGAGAATCACCAGCTCACACGCGCCATCGGTAAAAAAGAACACACTGGACATGCACGAGGCGCAGGGGGTATGACGTGGAAGGATGGGTTTGCCGAGTGGGGCGACTCTTACAGATGGCATGGCAGAAAATAAAAAGAGTGTACAGAGCGGATGACACAGATAGAACATGCACTTGTGGCGCTGCAGGCGCAAGTGAATGCACAAAAGAGCCAACAAGCTACCGGACATCTCAACGGCACGAAGAGCCTGCATTGGAAGCTGTGGGTGGCCCAGACTCTGCGTGGAAAAGCAGCATGGCTTCCACGGAGAACGTGCAGCCCACGCTTGAAATGACGGGTCCTCGATACCCCGTGGATGAGATCACGGAGAGCGAACACGCTGAACTGCATGTGAGATTAATGGGCTTATCCATTAAGGTGGCTGTCGGCTATGCCTTACCTCCTGTAGCTGGTGGAACTTACCACTTCCGACCGATTCCAGATGGCTATGCTATTGTCGGGGTGGATGAGGTTGTGAAGGAATATGAGGAAGCACAGCCTGACCATGCTACAGGTGAAGGGGAAACTCAACTCAATTTTGCAGTGAAAACAACCATTCTTTGGAAAAAGGAACACATCGTGCTTCCAAATTGGAGGCCATCGCACCCCGCCTGCCTCCATGTCGTCGGCGATCCTGCCGCCTCGGCCATCTCCCTGCATGATCTCCATCTCCGGCTTCAGCCATCTCCTGCTTGACCATCTCCCTCGACGTCAGCCATCTCCGGCGCTTTAGCCATCTCCTCAGCGTAAGCGGAAGATCACTGCCAAGAAGAGCATCACTAGCACTGCCACGAAGAAATCCGCAGGAAACCGTACACCAAAGAGTTCAAGAAACTACGTCCCGCAACCTTCCGCCAAGCCATTGCCGGTTTTACCGTGGAATCGCAGCGACGAGTAGACCAATAGGATCTCGGAAGAAGGGGTCAAGAAATTCTTTGCACCTAGACGGGCCGAGCCAAAGGAGAAAATAGATCCGGCGGTGGTGGAGAAGTTTTACAATAATCTTTTGAAACCTGAAACCCCACTTGTGCCGGACTACGAGCGCCAGATTTTGAAGGGGGATGCAAGGCGGAGGGAGACTGAAAGTAGCAGTCGTGCGGCACCCCAGAAAACAGTTCCCATGCTCGGAGAGCAGGAAAAGCAATCATGCTCCCCGCTCCAAGTGTCCGACACACGGAACGCTCCTCCTGTAAATGATTACGAGGAAGAGCTACAAAGAAAGGCAAATGAGATGGGGATGACTTACATTGCATACTTGAACATCATGGGAGACAACTTGCCCAAAGGGGATGTCAACCCCATACATCCATGGAAGTATGGGAAGAATCTCATCAAGAAAAAGGAGCTCAAGAATCTACCAACAACGATGTGAAGATTGCACAAGTGGTACCTTGATTTCTGCAAGACGAGAAAGAAAGAATGGATCACGGTGCATATAAGAGATCAGATTTTCTTGTGCGGAGACGACGAGATCAGCTTCAACATTCAAGACTTGCATTTTCTATTCAATCAGAAGGAACTCGACAAAGCTGCCATCAGCCTTTATTGTGTGTAAGTACTATTTCTTTAATTTCTATCCCATCTCATTCAATTCATTAATTGCATGTATATATATATGCTCACCATATATGCATATATATACTATTATGCAGGAAAAAGGTTATGGAATGCATGAAAGGAGACCCTTTTTATATTAGGCTCGTTGACCCAAATAGAGTTCATGAACAAGTGGTAAGATACAAACCCGGGCAAACAGAAGATTTCTTGCTAAGGTCTTTACTGAGACAACAAACCAAAAGGGAAATACTATTGCCTTACAACTTCTCGTGAGTACTGTTACCCTCTCTTGTACACATTCTGTTTCGGTTTACTCGATGTTAAGTGTAATTGATGATGAGTTATGCGTGTGTAGGTTCCACTTTATTCTGCTAGTCGTTCAACCTAACTCAGGAAAAGTCCTTGTCATGGACTCGTTACGAATAGAAAAAGAGCTATGGGCAGACTTTAGAGAGATGCTCTAGAGGTAATTTCAATCATATTATCGCACTAGATCGGCAACTTTCGTGACAATAAGTAATTAATCACTCTTTTATCTATTTTGTTTGCCGGACAGGGTTTGAAAAAGGTTCACGGGTAGGGCCGTGGGTGAATGGTCAGAAGAACTAAAATTTGTAGACCAAAATTAGAGGTGTTGTTCTGCGCTAGTGTTGTTGGGCGTACTTTTATCGAACACATTTGGCCGAGGCTTCGTCTTCGGAAACGATAAAATTTGAATATTTCGCCGTTTTCGCTTCGCCTGAAAACTCGGCTTGGGAACGTGATTTTCGTCCGGCCATATTTAGATCCTGATTTTGGCATGAGAAGACCCAACAAGTGGAGATGCTCTAAGGTGCTATGTTCTGTAACCAACACTGATTAATTAGTTCATGGTGTGGAACCAAACTAAGGATGGGCCAAACAGCTCCACGATCCATCGCAACTTTTCTAGACAGGGCCATATAAAGTAAATTGGACCAACTAATGATAAATACATAAACTATTTAACCTTAAATTAATGTTTTTCATTTTTCAAAGACTGGCCCAGAGCCTAGTATGACATCCAAGACGCGCTGCCCCTGCTTGTGCTACACCCCGACAGTGACCAAACTGGACTCTTAAAACAGACTCTTAACTTTTCTTTTGCGTGTAAACAAACTCTTAACTTTGATATACAGAGAAGCGCTATTTATTTTGAAACTGACTGTAGCTGACATTACAAGTGCAGCTTTAGTTCGGCCATATCGGCTAATAATCATCAACAATAGTCCTCCCTCCGTTCAATAATAGATGTCTTAGGACTTTTAAATTTTAGATGAATCTATATACTAAATAGTGTCTAGATTCATTTAAATTTTAATAAACTTGAGACATCTATTTTAAGACGGAGAAAGTAATAAAAATTTATGAAATTACACATATCTACTAATAATCATCAATAATAGTAATAAAAAATAGAAATAGTTTATTGGAAGCGACAACTCAAACACTAGTACGAGACCAAGATGTGCCCCTCATCACCGGAGCCGTGCAAAATAAAGTTTGTTATAATAGCCAGAAGAGAAGTCGTCGAGCTAAGACCCTAAAGAACCGATGCACCAGAGCAACAATCTTACCGAAGATGACAATTATAAATCGAAAGAGACTGACCTTAAACACCAACGAATACGAGAAACAACCGGATTCAAGAGATCCTCCGGACATAGTACTCCATGTGTCCTCCAGCGACGCTAGATGCATCATCGGTGTGAGAATAAGACGAAGATGACCTTATCCTAACTTTAGAATCTAGCCTCCGCATCAACATACCAAGAAAACACTAAAAACAGCCTATTTAAAGAACATGAACCGTCACGCCAACAAGGTCCGAGTTCAGAGAAAAGGCACATGGAAATCAATTCTTTTTGGAGGATGCAAATCAAATTATTTAGATATCCAGCATGTATAAGGAATAAGTGGGCCAGAAGTTGACACAGGACGGGAAGCTTAAGCGCAACTGTGGAACAGCAAGAGCCCGTGCAACCTCCTGGATTCCCATTTGGATCAGGAATCCAAATTCCCACACATCGCTCTCATTCAAGCACAATGATCTCGGCCGGCCGGCCCAGCAAATTGTCCTTTTATTTTCTATTCTCCTTTTAGATTCTGATGATTCTTTTCCTGTTTTTTCCCATTTGTTTATACATTTTTTTCCATTTTTCTCTCCCTATTTTTTATTCATGGATGACGATAAATATCTATAACTGATTTAATTTGTATATTAAAAGGATATGCCATCGATTTTTTATTCAATTACCAATGTAATTTTGTTTTATAGACGAAACATGGAATTAATAAGATGACACATGGAAAGATTGTTCTGAAAAATATGATATATTATAAATCGCCTGAATATTTATTTGTACAAGTGAATATTTTATTTGGCTTACATGAACATTTTCCATTTAGGGTGGAACCAACACTTTGGTAATATTTGTGCACAATATATTTCCTAATATCCTAATAGATGTAGTGAAGTTTTGCTGGCTGACATCCATGCTTTTTTCCTCTTTTTGTTGAAGAGGTTTTTGCACAATAAAGTTGTGTTTCATTGCTGCGATTTTCTTTTCATTCTTCGTTATTTTCTTATCGTGATTATAACAATGGCACCTCAGGGGTTAGGAGCAATGGCCCTAGCTAGGGATTATTGTGCTATAAATAATAGATGTGGTTGTTAGATAAAAACATAAAGGGCCAAAATAGCTAGAGAAAGAAGAAACAAAGATGATATGCAGATCTTGATCATCCAAATGTGCTAAAAGCTAAAAACAATTTTAGAACAAAAACGCGGGAGAATTGACACTAAGCCTGGAAGAAATTGTGTTGGTGACAATCTTCTAAGCATATTATTGTTTTTTCTAGGATACATCCGGGAGACGCATCAGTCACATAGAAGAAGGAAAATGATGGGGATCATCTGAACGATGATCGTCTGGATCCATCGTGCACGCACCGCACGCCTCTTTCTCGCGCGCGCGGCTGCCCTTCCTCCGCATGCCTTTTCTCCCGCCGCACGCGCAACCCCTCCTCCGCCGCGAGCCTAGTCCGTCGTCGGGCCGCCGCCGCACACCTCCTCCTCCGTCCCAAGCCTCCTCCGCCGGGCCGCCGCCGCACGCCTCTTCCGTCCCGAGCCTCCTTCGTCGGGCCGCCGCCACATGCCTCCTCCTCCGTCCCGAGCCTCCTCCGCCGGGCTGCCACCGCGTGGCTGCCCCGCCGCCGCCTCGCCCAGCCAAGCTCTGCCACGTCATAGAGCCTCCACCGCCCTGAGCACCGGCCTCCGCCTACCTCCATGGCCTAGGGTTTCTTCATAGGTGGTCGTTGCTGCAATGAAAGACGGCGCTACTCCCTACTACGTCGGCATTTTTTGCTATCTGCGATGGTCAAATTTGCTACATACGACAGTCGGCGTTGCTACATATGACAAGACTATTTTGCTACATAGCATGTTTTTGCGATAGTGTCTCCGGTGAATTTGGTTTTTTCTACATTTTTGTTTTTGTTTTGCTACATTTGTTTTCTGATTTCGCTATAATATCGTAATTTTTTTGCTATGCGACATCCCGGTGAGCTCTCCAATGAGGTGTCTAGAGAAGTCTCCGACGAAGCTAGTTTTTTGCTACAATAGAAGAACTTTGTCGCTACAACCATCTTGTGGTTTTGCTACAACAGTGTCAACTATTTGCTACAAGGTCTCCGGCGAGAGTCACCGGATAGTTTTTCCGACGATGTTTCTTACGAAGTCGGTTTTATTACATTAGCACATTTTTTTTGCTGCATGGTCTTCGGCGAGGTCTCCGGTGAGACGTTTTATTTCTAAGACGAACAGTTTTTTTTTTGCTTCGAAAGCAAAAGCGGGAATATTTGCAGCAAACCGGGATGTTTTACAGTAAAAGCGGGATTTAGGCCCTTTTTTGTGGACACTTGGCAGCAGCTGGAGCAGGGCGATTGGGGCCTCCTATCGTCCGGGGGACGCGTAGGGCTTGCCATAGATGAAAGGCCGGCATGCCATAAGACTCCCATTCGACGAGCCATAGCTCCCGCTCGCGCCCTCCGCTCAACCACCACACGCCCCCGCACACGCGCTGACCCCGACACCGAGTGTCGCCGTAGCAGGCAAACGGTCCTTAGGGCGAAGAGACGCGTCGCGAGAGAGACCACGGCTCCGCCATCGGCCGCACGAGCTTCGCACAACTGCATCCTCCAATGGAGGCGATGGGGGTAGAGAGGAAGGATGATGGCCTGCGGCAGCGGAACCCTAGTTTGCCTCGTGTCGCCTCATGGAGGAACAAAGCCCTGACTTGGAAATAAACTGACCACGAGACATGCCATGTGCATTGTGCAGAGACAATCAGTACCACTGTACCAGTCGGGGCCGTAGAGGAAGACCCGAGACAAAGATGGCACAGTAGACCGAGGTGTACACGTACGGACATGTATCCGGGCCGTCCCGCAGACCATCACGGACTTAGAACGGGATCACACTAGAAACACCATGAAACCTGCCGCTAGCCCGTGGCCGTAGCACGAAATTGAGGTTCGGGCTTCACACTCCGACCAACGCCCGTGCAGCGATAAGAGCACCTCCGCTCGGCTACACACGACGTTGATTCAGACGCCAAATTTTGGTCTGGATGATGAAAATTGGTCAAGTCGTGTACCTAGGAACCTGTTTTCGGCTAGATTTAGTCCAATTTTGATTCTATCCAGGCTGAACCCAGGTTCCCGGATACGCCCTGGGAACCCCGGAGACAGCGAACTCGGCGAAAAAAGGAACGGTGCATGGACCCGCCGAGTCAGCGACGGAAGCCGAGTCGCCGTCATCCTCGGAACCACGCGGCGACCGCCGGACATTAACTGCTGTCGCATCGCCGAATTGCGGCGCCACCGTCGTCACCTCGGCACCCGCAACGGACTGGTGGACACTAACTTCCCGCCGTTTCCCCTTTCTTGCCCTCGGCTCTCGCCCTCACCGCCCACCTCGACATATATAAGCCGTACCCCTCGCCGGAGAACCTCACACTCTCTCACAGCTTCCCCCAGCCCACCAGCCCGAACTCCGGCGAACTCTTTCTCGCAACTCACCTCCCCTAGCCATGGCCGAGCGGTACCCATGCGACGGTGCCGCGGCGAACAGCTTCGGCCGGCGGACCCTCCAGGCGTGCAAGCCGCGCCTTCTTTACGAGGCCGGATATATGGCGCCGCCGGACACGCGGAACCCTCCGGAGTGGAATCTAAGCACCGTCGGCATCCATATCCCGCCGACACCGACACCGGAGGAGCTCCCGTACGAGATCCAGGAGTTCATCAGCGCCATGGACGACCCCTCCGCCGCCGAGTCGCCCGACAACCTCCTCTACTGGGAGGAGTTCTTCGCCGAACGCCGCGCCCAGGAGCTCGTCCGCCACAAAGGGCCGCCCAACGAGTCACCGCCGAAGCGCAACAAGTCGACGGGTCGCCGATGTTGGTGAAGTGCGCCAGGCCGCACGCTGAAGGCGGTGCTGGAGCACATCAACGCCGGGAACACGCCGCGTCTAGGCTTCCCGTGAACTTCCACGGCAGCGTCGAGGTCAGGTCGGCGTCCTTCGGCAAACTGGATGCCGAGGAAGATGGCCAGCATGAGCTCCTCCTTCGCCTCGACATCCCACTCCTCGGGCTTCGCGCCGCTGCCCACGCCCACCGCGCCTTCGCTGGGGTTGCGCCCAGTCAAGCACGAGGCGGGCTCGCCTGTGCGCTCGCCGCCGCGGACTCGCTCGCATGGCATCGTCATCGGCGAGCCACGCGCGACGACGTCACCAACCGGCCACCTACGTCTTTGGCGCCCGAAGATTGAAGGCTCGGCGCCGCCCGACGACAGCGCTTAAAGTTAAGGCGGCTGGAAGCGATCGCTCGCGACTCGGCTGCGGTAGACGTTGGTGGAGCCGTCGTTCGGACATCTGGAGTGGTCGAAGGGCGGGAGGAGCAGGAGCGGCGTGTCACCTCTTGCAAAGCGGGCGAGATCAGGCGGCGGCTGCGTTATCCGGGCGTGAGCTCGCTTACCAGGACGCCCCGCTCTATATTCTCGATGACGACGAGGATGAAGGCCCATCCTACCAGCCGTGGAGGTGCGGCGACCCAAGCCAGGGGAGCTCCCGCTAGCACCAGCCGCCGAGCGACGACGACGACGACGGCGAGGATGATGGTCGCGCCGATCCCAACTATACGGCGTTCTACAACAACTTCGGCATGTAGAACGGTGAAGACACAGGCGAAGGCCACGGCGAAGGCCTTTTTTAGTTTATTATATACTAGGTTAGTTTAAATTCGATGTAATCTGCCTATATTTGTATGTCTTAATAAAATTCGTTCATCTTTAATGAAAATTAGACGAACTTGGAAATTCAGCCTGAATACGCGAGTGGAAAACTGGGCGTACCCAGACCGAAAACTTATTTCGTCCGGTCAAAAAAAAGTTCAGTTTTCGGTCTGGGTTTGTGCAACGTGTGGAGACGCTCTGACCCGGGTGTAACGGCGTCTCGGCACGCCCATCGCCCCCCCGCGCCTCGGCTTCTCCCCGGTATCCAGCGGCCGGTCGAGAGCATAGTTGGGTGCACGCATGTACTTCTTGCGTCTACAAACAAGTGTACTTTCAGTTTTGGCCTAACTTAAAATTTGTCAAATTTGACCAACCTTTTAAATAAATATATTAACATATATTATATAAATTTATGTATAATCGAAGGAATTACGGGCTATGCGCACTCGTCATGGGAATATTAAAGGGGAGACCGATGATGCACTAGGTCAGGTGGTGTGGGGATCGTCTCTCTCACATTGCCGCGGCTCCTTTTCGGCAGTGATTAAACGCATGATTAAATCGTCTGTCTTTCCTGGCTGTTTACGTGGCCAGCTCAGCTCAGGGCGTACTACCGAGACGGGACGAACGGTTCGCTGTTAAGGTTCGCCGGAGAAAGCAAACGGGCGGGCTGTTCTGAGCTGACAGTCATCGTGTAAAGCAAAAGAGCACCGCAAACTGAACTTTGTTGGGGTACCGTTCAGTTCAGACCGGAGCGTACAGATTATAAATGGACGACCGCACTGTTATCAACTTATCATCATTCTGTAAAGAGGAAAAAGCTTCGATTTCGTTTTGTCGAGCCGGTGAGCATTGAGGTGCTCCTGGCCATCGAAGCAAAAAAAAAAGAAAAACTTGGCGCTGTAGTACATGCATGCCGTCTTGTCATGCGTGCGCAGAGTATGAGTCAGCTTCGTGACAGATCGAGCTGGCAAACGCTCAACCCACTATACAGGACACGTCATACTATATGATGTATTATTATACGTAGTAATAATTAAGCAGCATTGCTGCCGACTTGTGACAGTAGTATCCCGGTACAGTTCGATCGAGGATAGATCCATTCCGTCACCCTGCACGAGAATGCTCCGCGTCACGTGCTCGATCGATGATTTGGACGCGCACTGTTTCGCTGGTCAGAGCACGCACGCACGCGAGGCGCAGGTCTGCTTCATCACCAGTAGCAATGCATCGTATCGTACGTTGCGGCGAGAAAAGTTGAGATGTCAGTGTCACGGTGATAGCCGATCGAACGCGCCCAGGGGCGGATCCGTGGCACCAGCTCCGCGAAACCCTGAACTGCTGCAGTGATGACTGATGAGGAGAGCGTGATCATGGCCACTCCTTGGCTTGACTACACGTCGACGATCAGAGGAACGGGGCAGGAATTTATCTCCGGACAGACGCAGCGAACGGTATTTTCGGCTCGAGCGTTTCCGTCCTGTTTTGAGGAGAGGGGTGGAACAGCCGTGCAGACGTGCAGTGCAGCTGGGAATTTAAACGCGATCGATCGGCTGTTATCTGTTTTTGATGTGCCCGGATTTTACACCCAAAGGCCAAGGCGACCACGATCAGTAACCGCCGCAGCTACTAGTAGCAGTGGAACTGTTAGAGCCCATGCATGCGGTGCTGGACTGGTCCACATGGTCACCGTACAAATCGATTCCCATAGATGCTCGCCATATATCGTAGCTGCAAAATCAAATCTTTGCTATTGGTTCGAACGATCGGTAGAGATTCTCAAGGCAGTACGTACATGTTGATGTTCCTTTGTAGTACTAGTATTCCATCACTTGTCAGATGCCGCATAGTACATCATCATGTTGTTTACTGAGCTCGGTACTCACTTGTGTCACCGCACGGACGGTGGGTTTCATAAGCTCGAAGTTATTGTGTTCGGTGTCAAGTGGGTACGGATTGGCTGATTTTATAGGACTTCAAGTCAGCTGACTCGTTGTCGTTGACAGGTGCATCCCATCATATGCAGGATCCATATGTCAATAACTCAAAGTCAGTCAAAGTCAGCCACCACAGAGTCAGCTAATCCTGGAGGTGTCAAGTGCACTGCATTGCGCGGAGTCGAATGTTAGACATATTATAAATCTATATGGAGTAGTACTCCAACAGGTCTCTCTCCTTTTCTTTTATGTTTTGAGTCACACGTTATATTGTAACAAACTCCTTGATATATATTCAACACGTAACCGATGCCAGCTCCACGCATCGTTCTCCTAACAATCACGGCAACTAACATGGTATCGAGAGCTATCCTCTTCCCATCTAGCTCCCCGCCGTCGATGCTGATCTCCACCACCGCCGACCCTCTTCTTCTCCACAAAAACAACCCAAAACCTCCCCTCCCCATAGATCAAGATCCCCTCTCTCAATTCCCCAAGGTTTTTTTTTCTCTACAACTCCCTCCCTCCCAAAACCCTTCTTCCTGACGACCTCCCCAACACCCTACGACCATGTCGACCTCCACCAACCTGTCGGCCCTCATTGGTACTCCACCATCAACAAAGCTCAACCGCGAGAATTTCCTCTCATGGCAGACGCAGGTCATGCCCACACTGCGTGGTGCCCGGGTCCTTGGCTACCTAGATGGCACTGAGAAGGAGCCGCCTCACACCATTGAAGCTGAGGATGTCGGCCACAAGAAGATTACCATCCCCAATCCGGATTATGATGTCTGGATCACCAAGGATCAAGCGGTGGTGAGCTTCCTCGTCAACTCTCTTGGCGATGATCTCCTCTCTCATGTGTATGGCCTCGTCACTGCCAAGGATGTGTGGGGTGCGATTCTTGAGCTTTTCTCCACCCAATCCAAGTCTCGTGTTTCTACCCTTCGTGGAATTCTCACCAACACCAAGAAACTTGATAAGACTGCATCTCAATACCTCTCCATGATGAAAGGTTTCGCCTCCGAACTTGCTGCTGCAGGGAAGAAGGTTGATGATGACGAGCTCAAGGACTACATCCTTAATGGCCTTGATGGTTCTTACACCCCTCTTATTGCCTCTATCAATGCAAATCCCTCCACTACAGTTAGTGATATGTGCTCTCAGCTTCTATCATATGAATCTCGTGAAAATATGCTTGTTGCTACGGGTCAAAACACCGGCACTTTCACCTCATCCATCAATGCTGCACCACGCCACCCTTACAATCCATCACCCAAACCACCCACCTTTCCTATGCCACCACCATATATTGCCGCACCAACCCCACCGCCGCAACCCAACCTCTACCACACAACCTATGCTCCTGCCCCATACACCCACCCTACACCCCAGCCATACATGCAGCCTCCCTACGCCCCTGCCTTCTTCCCACAACCACTCCCGCGGCCTACCTATCCTACTTACCAGCAGCGCCCCCACAACCACCTCTTCTGCCTCATGGTCAGCCGAACCACGGGCATCAGGATCGCCGCCCCAAAGAAGGGCGTGGCAAGGGGCGCGGTCGACCTGACCGTGTTGCCAGCCCATGGCAGCCCGGCGTCTACTGTCAAATCTGCAAGAAGGAGGGACACCCCGCCAATGAATGTTGGTGGCGCTATGGAGATGATTGTGATGCCGATACCTCTCATGACAACAAGGGCGCCTATGGTATCTATGGTGTCAACACAAAATGGGTGCTCGACACAGGGGCTACAAACCATGTTGCAGGCCAGCTGAACAAGCTTCAGGTCCACGAACCATATCAAGGTCATAATCAAATCCACAATACTAGTGGACAAGGTATGGAATTTGCTAATATTGGTCATTCAGTTTTGCACACCCCCAATTCCTCTCTACAAGTCCGTAATATTCTACATGTCCCTAGTTCTTCCATGAATTTACTTTCTGCTCATAAAATCACTCTAGATAACAATGCCTTTATTGAGATTCACCCATTCTCTTTTTTGATTAAGGACAAGACAACAAGGCAAATAATGTTTAAAGGTTCCTGTCACGGTGGTCTGTACCCCCTTGTTCCCGTCTCCTCGGATTATTCCAAGCATGCATTGGTCACCGTCAAGCCTTCGTCCTCTACATGGCATCGTCGTATAGGGCATCCGTCTACTTTTATTGTTCAGAAAGTTGTTATCACCGTATTTTGGCCAAAGACGGAGATGGGCCGTGATCAAGATGGGCTTGGAAGATACATATATTCAACGTGTTGTTGGATCGGCCTAGTGCGTGGATTTGGGCTAAATTGCCCGTGTATCTTGTATCATAGTAGGTTTCGTGTTTGTTTAGGTTCCGTTTATGTTTAGGTAGAGATAGAGTTGTAGAGTTATTCCAAAAGTAGAGAGTCTCCGGACTATAAATATGTACCTAGGGTTATCGAAAAAGGAGGACAACCACGTTCACAACAAACACAATCTCGGCGCATCGCCACCCCTTGTTTCTAGGGTTTCTTTCGGGTTATGTCGCCTAGATCGCATCTCGCGATCTAGGCGATCTACTATCGTTACCGGTTTTACTCAGATTGAGCGTTGTTGATGGCGAGTAATACCCTTATCGTAGATTGTTTGAGGCTAGCATCGGCGCTTTTCATTATCATCGTTGAAGTTATGCTACCTCTAGTTATCTCGCTACCCTTACACCTTTTCACAAGTGTAAGGGTAGCATCTTGCTTGATCTTTATTTAGTCGATTCGATCTGTTATAGTTGTGCCTTGTTCATCAAGGTTTAGTTCAATATCTACATAATCAGGCCTTACAAACGGGTTGAACGATACAGTAGTACATAGGGACGTGGTTTATTCGTTCTAGAGAAGATGTTCCGGTAATTGGCTTTATGTTGGTTATTAGGCCTCCTCTAGGGTTAATATTCTTCATTTTTTGTACATACCAGGCTCAATTACGTGTAGGACGTTCCAGTTATGTGGTGAAAACACTAAACTGTCGTAGATCGATTTAACTTGTAATGATCAAGCAAAACCCCATGTTATCATGAATCTAATGCAGAACCATGGGGCAATCGGTTCTAGGAGCCGATTTACAGGGAAACCTGGGAGCCGATCACGGCTCGAATTTTACGTATACTTGTTTACCATGCAGGAAATCAATCGGAGCAATCCTTCACCTTCCTGACCAGGTATAGGTCGTGGCATCTCGAACCAAGCCGGGACGTGTCGGAGTTTTTGCCGTCGCCCGAGGACCAGGGCCCACCAGATCTGGAGCCTCCCTCTCCGTGTTGCTCGTCGCTGTCACGGTGGGTTTTGGCAGGCAACACATTCGGGCACGCCGGTGGGACATTCAACAACGTCTACATCAACATCCGACGCTGCAATGGAGAATGCAGACCACTTACGACGATCTACCCGACGAGCACAAGGCCTGGCACGACGAGATCAAGGCTCTTCGAGGAAGACCTCATCGGCTCTTTTGAGAGGACCCGTAAGCATGGCATCGTGTGGAAGGGTTCTCCCGAGGGCGCTCAATGAGGTGGATCTGTCTCTTCCTTCGAGGAGCGCACTGCAGCTCTACGATGTGAAGTCAACTACATGGTGGCTCATTCTCTCGCACCGCCATTCGAGAGCCCGTGAACGCTTTCGAGCGGGTCGCGGTTCGCGTAGTTCAGAGATCATGAAGCATCGCACTCTCGTCGGGACCTACTTTAGGGACTCACCAGGAGAAAGACCGCTCCAGACCAGGGCCCCTGCTCGCGACTTGCCGCCCGTAACCGCCAGAAGAGCGGCTTACGTCGTCTACAAGGTGGAGGCGACCCAGCGATTGCCAATTCCTGTTTGAGCCACCTAAGGAGATCCCACACGGATATATATGCGCCTACGTGCGGATGTAATAACGACACGCACCAGCAGATTGCAACCGCAGGAGTTTCGCGGCAGGAGTTCTTAGGCGGGATCTTGAGGCGATATGCTCGAGCGGCGATGGCTGGGATGGACGCCGACAAACAGGCGTGGCTAGCCAAGTATGCCATCGAACAAGTCATGAGAATCTAGCCCTCAGCCCAAACAAAGGAGCAAATCGGTACCATCTCGAGGGACCGGTTCCCGTCAAGAGAAGGACAATCGGCTATTCAAAGCCGTACCCAACGAAGTTTGATCTAATTCCCGCCACCCAAGTATAAGCTCCCGAGTTCTCAAGGTTCGTGGTCGGAAGGGTCGAGCTCGATCGAGCACATAAGCCGATACTGGCACAACTAGGCATGATTTCGCATCGGATCGATGGCGTAAGATTTTTTGCGCAATCTCCGACAGACCAGCCTTTGGGTGGTACACCACTACCACCGATTCAATTCATACCGGAAGCAACGGAAGAGCGGTTCCACATCCAGACCATTCGAGGCTAATGAGGTCGGCATTGCACTGGCGCAGCGGCAGGGGAGAAATCAGAGTACATCCAAAGCCAGATCGTCAAGAACCGATGTTACTCGGCTCGTTTAATCGAGAAGGAAGTCGAACTGGCGTGTTGGTCTCTCAGCACCCATCAAGGATCTGGCTTTCCAAGTGGAGTACAACTCATTGGCGCACATGGCCCAGAAACTGACGATGTATGAACAGCGCCACCCTGAGTTGTACCAAGACAAATTCAAGCGTCCGATAGGCCTGGTCGATGCCGAAGAAGAAGATCCTACATAGGACCAGGAGGTGGCCGTAGCTGAATGGGCTCGGGGGGCAGATCCTGTGGCCTGCAAATGGGTGAAACAGCAAGGGCCCGCGAAAGGGTTCGACTTCGATGTGAGCAAAGGCGGCAGATATTCGATTCTTCTTTGAAGGAGAAGCGGTGAGGTTACCGAAGGCCACAAAATCCCTACTCAGAAATGAACGGAGACCATACGCAAGTGGCATCATTCGTTCACCCACACCACCAACGAAAAAGAGTCACGCCAAATCCAAATGGTGATAGAACAAGGCCGTTCGATCCTTGGCAGTTCGCCATGAAAGTGGACACAAACCCATTTCCGGCGTCAACATGGTAGAACTCAGTCGCTCCGCGAGGCGTAAGCTGGATTTCTCGTTCGGCGTTAATATGGCAGGGCCTGGGTACCACCATGACCCGTACAAGGAGGACGGTGGTCGCTCTCGGGGCAAAGAAAGAGCGGAGGCTAGTCCATGACCGCCCCCCACAATGACAAAGGTACTTAACAGGAACAAGTGAGGAGAGTGCGATATCGAAGCCACATTCCACGCATCTCCTTAACAAGTATGAGCGCCAAGATGACTAACGTCATTGGCGACGAGACGACGAAGATATGAGCACCTTGCTAGGGACCGCCGAAGAGAAGGAAGGCGCAGACAGGCATTGGGATTGTCCTTTCTTCAAGTATTCTTTGAAGGGCGCGGGAATGAGCCGATTGCCTACGATCGACAACCGCCGGAATGCGATCAGCGAAGGAGGACACGAGGCCGGTCAGATTCAAACGTCTAGGGCCTCTTCCACCCCGAGCCGTCATAGGAGTCCGCCGAGCGAAAACCTCGAAGCCAAAGAATGACAAAGCGAAGACAGGTATCACCGTCAAGGTGGTGTCCCGACGGACTCAGACACCGAGCGTAGAGTGCAGCGGCTGCGTAACTTGGAGGAAGTCAGCAAGATTCCACGCTTTGAAGAAAGCACGCCTGATCCGCCGTCAAAGTGAGCGACTTTGGAAGCGGAAGACCCGACAAGGAAAGAGTGGCGCCCAAACAAAAAGCCGATGCAAAGACATCGGCCGGCACAAACATGGTGTTTGTACTCCGTCGAATTCGGCGCCAAGAACCGACGAGCTACGGTGGCACAGTTTATCGCGGTCCACGGCGGTTATCTTTGAGAAGCCACGTGAGAAGGGTTACAAACATCCGAAAGCCTGCACTGCGAGGTTACATCAAAGGGCAACTGTCGCCAGGATGTTGGTGGATACCGAGCGGCAGTCAATATCATGCCATACTCCATGCTACGACGTTTGGGACGCTCCACAGATCCGATAAAACCAACGCCACGCTGAGCGTTGGCGACTTCAGCTGGTCTTCGGAACGCAAGGCGTCTTCGAACGTGGACTTGATGGGAAGGAAAACCGTACACGTCATTCTTCGTCGTGAGCAAGAGCACTTACACCGCCTTGCTAGGAAGGGATTGGATTCACGCTAATTGCTGCATCCGTCCACAATGCATCGCTCGATTCGAAGGGGATGGAGACGGCGGAGGTCATCCACGCAGCGATTCTATCGAGATCTCCATAGCTGGCATGAACGTCGGGAAGAAGACCAAGAGCCGATCTCCGGAATCAATCTAGACGGCTGCGAGCGTATTGAAGCTACAAAAACGGGTGAGGCTGGTCTTATCCACCGCCTTACAGAGTAGAAAAGCCCATCATCAGGTAATGCGCCGATCCTGCGATCGCCACAAAAATAAAAAGCAGCGATCATCGACAAGCGGCTCATGTAGTCGTAGCGAGAGATGCTCGCCATCGTAAAATAATAAGGTGTAAACCGTCCTTCACCGATGCAAGAAAAGGGGGCCGATTCAAGCAATCGCCCAAATTATTTTGTTGTCCTCACCTACCGCTTGCCTGTGTTTAGCGTCGATTTGATGTGACGAAAACTAGGGTATGGGTTTACATCCGTGATGAGCTAGAAGAGATCGACATTGGTCCCGGGATAAGCCACCAACATTTATCGCCAGAAGTTAGATCCGAGTCTGCGGCCCGATGATAGCCTGTTAAAACAATATCGATCGCCGCTGGGACTACAGAGATGCTGGTTGGACAAGAGCATCATCGAGCATCGACTCCGCTCAAAAAGGATTTCGCCGCCACCGTTAGTCGACAAATGAAAGCCGAAATTCGGAAGAAGTCAAGAAAGAGGTCGAGAAAATGTTGTGACCAAGTTGATCGCCATGCGGTATCTTTGAGTGGATTTCTAGTATCGTGCACTGTAGAGAAGAAGGATGGCCGATGGCGTGTTGCCATAGATTTTCGGGATCTCAACAGAGCTACCCAAAGGATGAATATCCGATGCCGGTGGCGTAAACATTAATCAATGCAGAGTTTGGTCATAAAATTTTGAGCTTCATGGACGGCAATGCCGGTTACAACCAGATCTTCATGGCCCAAGACATACACAAGATCGCATTGAGTCCTGGTCCGTGGGGTTATTTGAATATGTAGTCATGACGTTTGACTGAAAAATGCAGCGCCACGCATCGAAGGGCCATGAATTATATTTTCATGATCGATCGGCAAGCGGTGGAGATTTACATCGACGACGTGGTCAAGTCTTCTTCAAGACGGGCACTTGGACGATCTGCAACGTCTGGACCGCACAAGGAAGTTCGCTACGGATGAATCAAAGAAGTGTGCCTTCGGTGACGGCCGGTCGTTCTTGGGTTTTTGGTCCATGAACGCGGAATTGAGATCGGCTGAAAAGTCGAGGCGGCGAACAATGTAGCCGAGCACGAGGCGATATGCAAGGGATGGAGTTACTCCGAAGCCGGAGGCGAAGTGGAAATTTTGGAGACTCCAAGTTGGTGATTTCCAGCTCACGGAGGACTACAAGTGCGAGAGCGAGTCCCTCTTCCCATTATGGCTGCACCGCCGAGCTGATGACGCAATTCGATGACGTAAACTTCACTTGGATCCCACGATCGCAGAATACCGAGGCAAACGATCTTGCGCAGATGGCTTCGAGGATACAAGGACGTGGTAGAAGGAGCCGTCGTGCATGCCTCGAAGCGGACGATCGAGAGCCGATATCTTCAATTACTTGAAGAATTCGCTGGGGCACCTAAACGGATAAGGTACAAAGCCATGAAGTACGTGCTTATTGGGGATGACATGTTTTACAGGACTCGGAAGGGCTATTGCTCAAATGTCGGGGACAGCCGAGGCCAATCGGCTCTTACACGAGGTACACGAAGGCGCCTGTAGAACTCACCAATCGGCTCATAAGATGAAATGGTTGATCAGGCGATCAGGGTTTTATTGGCCCACCATGCTTGAGGACTGTTTCAACTACTACAAAGGGTGTCAAGCATGTCAGAAATTTGGAAAAATCCAGATGGTACCCGCGTCAGCAATGAACCCCATCATCAAGCCTTGGCCATTCCGAGGTTGGGGCATGGACATGATCGGCAAAATCAATCCTCCATCAAGCAAAGGCCACATGTGGATTCTGGCTATCATTGACTACTTCACTAAATGGGTGGAGGCTGTCCCGATGAAGTCAGTAAACTCGAAGGATGTTATCAATTTTGTGAAAGAACATGTCATCCATAGATTCGGGATTCCCCAAACTATCACGACCGATGGAGGTTCGGTCTTTATTTCTCGTGAGTTTAGAAAATTCTGCGAGGACATGGGGATCAAGTGATTAGATCATCTCCATACTATGCTCAAGCAAATGGGCAAGTCAAGGCCCAACGAGCCTCATCAAGCTGATCAAGAGAAAAGTCGATGAGCACCCAAGGCGTTGTACGAGGTTTTGTCGAGGCGTTATGGGCTTATCGCATGTCATGCCATGGAGCAATAAAAACCTCACCATACCATCTAGTATATGGACAAGAAGCCGCCCTACCGGGAAATTACTGGATCGAGACGCGTCACTTTTCAGGACGATCTAACAACTGAAGAATACGCAACCCTGATGAGTGACAGTGTGGAGGATTTACCCGAGCTCAGGCTATGGTCACTGGAAAAAATTAAAGAGAACAAGGCCAAAGTAGCTCGTCCATACAACAAGAAAGTGAAGCCAAAGGAGTTCCACGTTGGTGATCTGGTATGGGAAGCTGTGTTGCCCTTGGGGACTAAGGATGCAACATATGGTAAATGGTCTCCAAATTGGCACGGTCCGTACAGGGTCGACCAAGTTTTAAGAGGAAACGCATACATGCTCGAGCAGTTGGATGGCGTAAAGTTCCCAGTGGCGGTCAACGGTCAAACATCTCAAGAAATATTTCCCAAGCATGTGGGATGTTGGACAATAGAACTTGAGGGGCCGATACATGAAATCGGCTAAGTAAAGGCACGTGAGACGATGGATAGTAAAAATATGGGGGACGATGCTGAAAATCGGCCGAATAAAAAACAAAATATATAGCCGATGCACGGTCATCGACTCTAGAGGTTCACACGTGTTACAAACAGGTGCCAGTTCGCGCATACAAGCTGCTGAAGAAATGCTTCGAGGGCGGAGGGCGCCAAAGATGGACACGATCCACCTCGGCAATCTCAGCCATCTTCATCTTTGCTTGTCATCGGTCGCTTGTGCGAGGCACGTTTTTCGATGGGCAATTGGAGATTTGGGTCGCCCGTTTTGAGAAAGGTCGCAGGTCATCGTTTGAAATCAAGAAGTGGCCGTTTTAATGTGCCTAAAGATGCGACCAAAGTTTGACCCTGTCAACGTTTTTTGGGAGAAGCCGATGGACAGTCATCGGCTCTTGGCGATTTGACTTGTTTAATCAGATGCGTGCGAGATGTTGAGAGCCGATGCAGTATCATCGACTTCTAGGACATCGACCTATCGTGGCTATCGGCAAGATCAGAGGCGAACAAGGCAATCTTCGGGAAATAGATTTTCATTCATTCAAAAGATGATTGCTTACAAAGGACGATTGATTACAAAAGGGAGCCTACTACTACTTGCTCTATCGGTTCCTAATCTAAAGGCGAGATCGCCGCCATTGCCGCCGCCGCCGTCTTCTTCTTGTCCTTTCAAGATCGCCGGATCATCATCTGGCCGCTCTTTGAAGAAACCAGCGGGACCTCTTCGCCCTCCTCGTCATCTTGATGTCTTATTTGGACCCGGCTGAAGCGCTCGTCGGCGGATACTGTCGAGGAGGTGTCCTCCTCCGATTCCTCCTCCTCGTCGAGGACTCGACGCCGCCCCACGACCAGGCGTCGTCATCGCTCTTCGCCTCGGTTCCAACGAGGAATCAGAGGCTCTCTTCACCGTCGATCGTGGACGATCGTCCTCGACCAGACGGCGAAATCAGCCTTTCGTCCCACCATCGTGGGCGAAGTATCAGACGCTGCCGTGGGGTGTTCTGGCGTCGGCTCTCGGTCGCTAATCGAGTTGGAGGCGTGGGAAGACACACCGAGGAAGCAGAGGAGGCCATGGCAAGAAAGAGGGTTTTTCCGAAGGAAGAGGGTTTTCCGCAACCGGAGGAAGATGGGGATTGTGAACTGCTCAGCGAATTTAAATAGGGGAATAGTGGAGAGACGGTTCAATGCCATAGCGGTTCCCAGTTACCTTGCCAAAATTGTCAAATCATGCATCTTTGCAGGAGTTGAGAAGACAGGCATCATGATGAAGGGGTAGCGTGATTATTCTGCCACGCATTCTGTCGACGCGCAGCCCGATAAAAAAAAGAGGAGAAGAAGAAAAAAACACACAGAGTGGTTTTGGAATTATCATTGCCAAAACCAGGGGGGCATGTGTTATCACCGTATTTTGGCCAAAGACGGAGATGGGCCGTGATCAAGATGGGCTTGGAAGATACATATATTCAACGTGTTGTTGGATCGGCCTAGTGCGTGGATTTGGGCTAAATTGCCCGTGTATCTTGTATCATAGTAGGTTTCGTGTTTGTTTAGGTTCCGTTTATGTTTAGGTAGAGATAGAGTTGTAGAGTTATTCCAAAAGTAGAGAGTCTCCGGACTATAAATATGTACCTACGGTTATCGAAAACGGAGGACCCCCACGTTCACAACCAACACACTCTCGGCATCGCCACCCCTTGTTTCTAGGGTTTCTTCGGTAGTAAGTGCCATCTTGCCTAGATCGCATCTCGCGATCTAGGCGATATCTACTATGTTACCTGGTTTTACTCGTACTGAAGCGTTGTTGATGGCGAGTAATACCCTTATCGTAGATTGTTTGAGGCTAGCATCGGCGCTTTTCATTATCATCGTTGAAGTTATGCTACCTCTAGTTATCTCGCTACCCTTACACCTTTTCCCAAGTGTAAGGGTAGCATCTTGCTTGATCTTTATTTAGTCGATTCGATCTGTTATAGTTGTGCCTTGTTCATCAAGGTTTAGTTCAATATCTACATAATCAGGCCTTACAAACGGGTTGAACGATCCAGTAGTACATAGGGACGTGGTTTATTCGTTCTAGAGAAGATGTTCCGGTAATTGGCTTTATGTTGGTTATTAGGCCTCCTCTAGGGTTAATATTCTTCATTTTTTGTACATACCAGGCTCAATTACGTGTAGGACGTTCCAGTTATGTGGTGAAAACACTAAACTGTCGTAGATCGATTTAACTTGTAATGATCAAGCAAAACCCCATGTTATCATGAATCTAATGCAGAACCATGGGGCAATCGGTTCTAGGAGCCGATTCTGGAAACACGGAGCCGATCACGGCTCGAATTTTACGATACTTGTTTAACATGCAGAAATCAATCGAGCAATCCTTCACCTTCCGACGGTATAGGTCGTGGCACGCCCTCGAACCAAGCCAGGACGTGTGCCGGAGTTTTTGCGGGCCGTCGCCCGAGGGACCAGGGCCCACCAGCAGTCCTGGGAGCCTCCCGGCTCTCCGTGTTGCTCGTCGCTGCTCGCCGGTGGGTTTTGGCAGGCAACAAAAGTACTTAGGAAAAACAATCTCCCTTATACCCCAGAAATAAATCCTTACATATGTGATCCATGCCAACAGGCTAAGTGTCATCAGTTGCCCGATCATATTTCCGCTAGTGTTTCCACTGTTCCTCTGGAACAAGTGTTTTCTGATGTTTGGGGTCCAGCTCCTATGTCTTTAGGCAAACATGCATACTATGTAAGTTTCATTAATGATTTCAGTAAATTTACTTGGCTATATCTTCTCAAAAATCGTTCTGAGGTGTATCAAGTGTTCCTCAATTTCCAGCAATATGTTGAGCGCAAGTTTGATAGGAAAATTATTACTATGCAAACTGATTGGGGGGGTGAGTATGAAAAACTTTATGGTTTCTTTCAAAAGGTGGGTATTACCCATCATGTTTCTTGTCCTCATACTCATCAACAAAATGGTTCTGCTGAACGCAAACATCGCCATATTATTGAGGTTGGTCTTGCTTTACTTGCCAATGCCTCTATGCCACTAAAATATTGGGATGATGCTTTTCTCACAGCCACCTTTCTTATTAACCTTGTTCCCTCAAAGGTTCTCAATTTTGAAACACCCACGGAGAAACTTCTACACACCAAACCAAACTATGAGTCTTGTCGTGTGTTTGGTTGTGCTTGCTAGCCTAATCTCCGTCCTTACAACAAAAATAAGCTTTCTTTTCACTTCAAACGATGTGTTTTTCTTGGATACAGCCCACCACATAAAGGTGCCAAATGTCTAGATGTTTATACTGGTCGTGTTTACATCTCCAGAGATGTTGTGTTCGATGAAAATGTCTTTCCTTTTGCTGAGCTTCATCCCAACGCTGGTCGTCGCCTTCGTGAAGAACTCCTACTACTATCTCCAGAAAATTCCTCCCCGGTAGACCCAAATAGGGGTGTGCATGCTAATGATCAATATTTTCCTAATGTACCTGTTGTTGATTCGTCTCAAAGCTCACGCACCACAGGCTTCTCCGAGTTCTTCCGAAGAAACTACATCAAATTCTAAGGGCAACATCGATTTTTCTACATCAAATAACGTTCCTGCTGATGACACCGCTAGCGGACAAACCGTTACCAGATCCGATGTTGATCTGTCGCCAGAAATCGCATCACCTGACGCGCAGTCTTCGGAGCAGTTCGTACCTCCCTTCGGGCCCTCCTCTGCGTCGATGTCTCCCGCGTCAGGATCCTCTGCGTCGCTGCCTCTTGCGTCGTCACGACCGTACCAGGGAGAGCCCGACCTGACACTGTCCTGGTCCCGCTCCAGGCCCACGTCTGGCTCCCCACCTCTCTCTCGTGGAGAGAGACCTATTGGAGTACTACTCCATATAGATTTACAATATGTCTAACATCAAAGACCGCATTCAGAAACACGAATCGATGAAAGGGCATTGATGGCGTAGAGAGTGACAGGGGAAGGCTCTGAATTCGGCCGGCAACTCATGCAATGCAATGCAACCAAGGTTGCACTTGCTAGCTAGCAAAGATGAAAATCTTCATGGAACGCCAATGGCCGTTGCTGCTGGACAGGGCGGCAAGCACCGCGCAGCTCGGACACGACCACCGAAGATCAGTTTTCACCACGTTTGTCCGTAACATTCATCCGTAACTACAATTCCGTAAGTCCAGCATTTCCGGAAGAACAAACGAGAGACACCCTCCACATAAGTGTACTTCTAGTATCTGTTTAAAATCCAACTTAATAAAGTTTAACTAGCTTCATAGTAGTAACAAGTAACAGCATTTACTATACCTAATTAGTACTCATAGATTTATTTTGAGATGTGGTTTCATAATATATATCTGGTGTCATCTACATTGCTATATTTATCTACAAAGTTGGTCAAAATTTAAAATTTTGACCTATAGCATTGTCGGTAGCCACGCTTGGCCAGGATGATGTCGACGTGGAGGCCGTCGCGGTTCCAGGGCCCGCCATAGGGGACGGCCCGGAACGCCACCGCGTCATCGCTTTCTTGGTGGAGGAGCGCCGCACACATCCCAACATTTTCTCGGGCCGGGTCCGCGTGCGCGGTCGACGACAGTAGCGGCCTCCTCTAGGTCTTCGTCACACGGGGGCGGCGGGATGGTACTGTTATTGTTGGAGAGCTTCCAACCGGTACCAGCAAGTTCTTCCCGTGTAGCACCGTCGCCTCATCGAGGGTGAGGTTGGTTGACCTCGCGGCGTGCTTGCCGTTGTCGCCGCTCCTTCCACCGCCGACCTTGTGGTCGACGTGTCGCATGGTGAACTCGTCTGGAGACTTGGTGGGGAACGGGGAGGAGAAGGAGTGGAAGCGTGCGATGGGTCCCGTGGCTGAAATCCAACATGCCGACAAGTGTTGGTGCTCCCAACGCGGCCCTTGTGCCCGGAGGCCGGCGTGGACACCAAAATGTGCCGACTGATTTTAGACGAGCCAAAATTTGGACAAACGCCCGATAGACCTTTGGGGAGAGCTGTCGGACCGCCGATGGAGATACTCTAGAGGGCTCTGAATTCGGCCGTCGGTGGAAATTTACACCCAGGGACGGTCAAGAAGGGAAGCCGTTAGGTTTACAGATTACAGAGACAGTAACTCCCATATTTCCTATGATGATGGTGGTAACTGAATTGTCATCTCTGAAGCTGATATGAAAATCGAGCACTCCAAACAGGCCTTAAATCTTCACGGAACGACAATGCCGTTGCTGCTGCTGGACAGTGCGGCAAGCACTGCTCAATTCAGACACGATCATGGAAGAACAAACAAGATAGCATCAATGCCGCAAGCGTCCGTGAACGCTGCACTGCCCCGTGACGCGGCGTGAGCCCATGACCGCGACACACCATGCATTTTATTTTTCCCATGTCTCGTGCAGGCAGGGGCTCCATCTCCGACCACGCAGCCGTATTCAGTGCGGCTTTCCTTTGTGTGCCTTCGCGGCAAAGCTAGCTAGCTTCGTCCCTCCCTGCCACAATTAATGCCAGCGCTTAATCGGTGGGGTTAACATGAGGAGCGTTTGAGGCCACACTGATTGGCAATGTGCCGCCCCACTCACCCGAGACAGCCCGATATGGGGGAGCCCTTGATTAGCAGGGTACAACCTAGACCGCCTAGGCGAAGCAGCGTTGCGTGGTGGAGGAACGGCACGAGAGGCATCGTGCTAAATTGTAGGGCGCGCCGCATTCAATGGTCGGTGGTGCACTGCCGTGCTAGCTAATCAAGTGTGTGTGTTTTTTTAGGGTAAGCTAATCAAGTGTGTTGGTCGGAGTAGTAGTCTCGTAGTAGAGGGTAGACTGAAGCGATTAAAAAAGACGTGTGAACCGGGGGTGTTCACTGGTGTAACATGAATCTTTAGGTTTAGAAAAAAGGTGGAGCTGGAAAGCCTCAAATCTATTACTACCTCCGATCCTAGTTCAAAATGGCGACACTTATTTAGGATCTGAAGAAGTAGTTTGTTGGAAAGAGAGAATTGCGCCATTACAGGCACGAATTCATATCCTCGAAACTTTATAAAGAACTATCAATAGAGTTTTGTACACTTGTTGAAGCCAGCAGCCGCCGCCAAACACCAACATCATCCAGACGTGCGTTGGAATAGACGCATAGGCTCCACCAATGCCGGTTCCAAGATAGCATCACTGCTAATGAGCTTTGTGAGTTGATGAACAGACTCGCTGCAATCAACAAGGCATATATCGTTGTGGCACGTCGATCAGGGGACATCTTCGTGCTACCTTGAACCAAGATTCGCCGTATCCATCGACGAAGATGAGGAATAATGACAAATCCACCGTCTCCGGACCAACATTCTTGCTCCATCTATTGGCGATAGCTTAAAACTGATGGCGCAACGTGGAGTAGGAGGGGAGTTGTTTGAGCTCGGGAGTAGGGAGGCGAGGAAGAAGAGAAATGGCGTAGAACATGAAGAACTATGACGTGCTGCGGAATGATAGTGTCCAAGGTCGTCTGTTCCCCTTTATAGCTTTTGTGCCATGATTCGTGTGGCCGTGATGTGAAACCTCACGATTTTCGTCAAGCAGCGCGACAGATTCGGCCCATGCGGCCACGGTCTCTCTGCCTCCTGATTCTTGCGCGCAGTTAAGGGACTCCTCGATCTCTATTGATCATGGGACCCATAATTGGCCATATTCTCAATGTGATGGATGCTTGTTAGTTTAACGTGACAAGTTATGAAATGTCGCAGAGGTCATGAACGTTTAAACGGTCCCTCGGTTGACCAAGAAATAAATCTGATCCAGTTTAAATCAAGTTAAGAAATTAAAAGGAATAACTGATGTTTATCGATTTTTATCACAGTGAGATAACTTCTGACATAGTTTTAGAAATCTTTTAAGATTCTCTATGTTGAAGACCAATGGAGCCCAAGACAGAATCTGACAGATGCTAATCCAACTAAGGATCTTGGAGTGCTCCGGAGCTACTGTCGGGGTTATATTTCCAGGTATACCTATGACCATCACTTATCCTCGGAGACCAGGGTGGCCCACTTATGGTTAGAGCCTATAACTCCATGAGCAGCCTAGTTAACGAGACGGCCGAAGGTCCATCCGGCTACGAAAAGGCCTAAAAGAGTTACCGACCTGGACTTGAAGCGAGAAGACTTGGTGTACAGATGTCATAGTTAACGACTATATTGTAAGTTATACCGTAGTCGTATAGGATTCTTCCTATAAGCCCTAGGCCTAATGACTATAAGCAGGTCTCACGGGCAGCCTTTAGAGCAAGACTCACAATGATAACTCACACAGATGAACCTATCTTCAACCCTCTGTCACTTCCTTTTTGCCGATTATAGATATAGTGGATTGACAGCTAGAGTAGGATTCGACTACCGCGGTCTGAGTTGATACTGCGTAAACTTGTGTGCTCATCGTCTCAGACGTCCTAGATCTCACACCTCCTTTCTTACCACGTCTCGAGGACACCCCCCTCTCCCCGACGTACTTGTCATCAATACAACGATAGTGATAGTGCTTACCATTATTTGGTCATTATAGCTATGTAGAATGACAAGATATTAATGATTAAAATTATTTTCTATATAGGTTATATAACGTTGTACCTGTACGTTATTTTTAAGGTCTACAACCGTGTCGAGACATGTTTACGGAGTTGTTTACACAGTTAGGGGACATGAGAGAGGATTTTTTTTATCCAATATGACAATATGATCTATGTATTATACTTTTTGTATTTTCTTTGAGATTGCTTGTAAGTACTCGCCTTTAAACTTTTTTTTTTCTTCCAGACTTGTTTCGGCTGTGTGTATCCAGTTATTCATAGACCGGGTAATGCTTAAAATTTATAGAGAAAATGATCCAGCTAAGCTTTACTACATGGGTTGCTTGCCCGAAAGCATGCTTCGGTTTGTGCCACTCGCTTGACAAACACGCTAGGACCGTCGCCGAATCCGCATAAAAAATTTGCCGAGAGAAGGCGGTGCCATTCCTGGCCTGCAACATCGACGTTCCCCCAGAGAGAGAGGCAGGAGGAGTACCGATGAGCTGTATCGTGGCGTCCGAGGCCATCAAAAGGCAGTGGGGAAGAGAGAAGAGCGAGCCCAAGAGAGAAAGACGACGCTCACATGCGCGCCGGGACGGACGGACAGACCAAAATGGTTCTCCTGGCTGGGCGGGCAGGCACAGGGCACGCCCATGTGACCGCGTGTCATGGACCTGCCCGTGGCCGTGGCCCGTGGCCGGGACGAAATAAAAGCTGCGGCGCATCCGGTTCTGCTCGTCGACCAGCGGAAATGGTTCCCGTACTCCGTCGTGGAGACCACCACCACCGCCGCTCACGGGCCACGGCACGGGGCGCGGCTTTTGATTGATTCCGGGACCGGACAAAACTCCACGTCCAGTCGTCGGAACAGGGGAGCAGGGTACCGGGAAACGTGAAGCGCGCGGGGGCGGGAACCCGTTCCCCGCCGGAGTCACCGGCGTAGATTTCGAGGTGGAGATTTTGAGGAGACACAGAGTGGGCTCAAAAGCCGCTACTAATTTCCAGCGAGTGCACGGGCTTGGGCGCTTGGCTGTCCGGAGCCGCTTTGTCATTTGTACCGTGTGAGGGAAAAAAAGGCATGGCGTGGGATATTCGTGCAAGCTCGAAAGCACCGAGATGCCCGAGATGCGCCGCCGGCTGAACATCCCATGTGAAGTGTGAAGTGTGAACGTCTGGGCAAGCTAGCTGGAGGTGCTACGGCGCGTGCACTGCATTACTACGATCAGAAAAGGTGCCTCGTACTGCCATAATAACACGCCATGATGGGCCGCGTCGCGTCTTGTCTCGAGGGTTTGCCGACCGTCCCCGCACACGCAAAACCCACAAACCCGGCGGCAGCATCCACTCCGGCGATCCGAAAGCTTCGTCCCGGCAGCTAGTGCGCGCACCGGCGGAGGCGGAGCGCGCGTCGACGCAGCCGAGTGCCCCGAATGTGGGAATCACGCTGACTGACTGACACCCACGCTCCGGCCGCACGCACCAACGTAGAAAAACAAAGGGGAGACACACATTCCCCGCCGCGCTGGCCGTCACGTGCACGATGCTCGCGAGCTACTACCTGTTGCCACACACACACAGAGAGAGAGAGAGAGAGAGATCCGCTCCGGTAAATCACACCATTCGCCACGGCTACTTTCACCATAGCGGTAGTACTACTACAAAAATTACACACTGCAATCGGTAGGTAAAGCTAGGGTGACACACACTACTATAGCATGGTACTACTCACTGTAATTACCACCGCTGCGCCAAGAAACTGACAGACACTGCGTTCACTATAACACTGCGAGCTACTAGCTGCAGACTGTAGGCAGTTAATGGAGACGCGATGGATCGGTTCGGTGGCGGTAGAGCTTGGCCCAGCACGGTCCCCCTCTCCGTCCGGCCGGTTGCTGGGGAGGAACCAGTGTCGTTGTTCGCTACACCATTGTCACACAAGCCTGAACTCGGCTCAAAGAGAAAGGTGAAAACAAGACCTCCATCCTCGCTACTAGAGTTTTTACTACAGCATTACTGCGCGGTACTAGTAAATGGAGCGGCGGTGCTGGCTGCAACTACCGGCCGGCCGCGGGCGAGGTACTAGTCGTCGCGGTTGATGAAGGCGACGAGGGTGGCCATCTCGGCCTGCGCCTGGGGCGTGCTGAGCTTGGTGAGGAAGTAGACGTGGCCCTCGCCGGGGGTCTCGTACAGCTCGGCCTGCCCGGGCCAGCCGCTGCTCCGGAGCGTGGAGTAGTAGGCGCGCTGCCACGGGTTGAGGCGGTCCTGCCCGGACACGGTGACCAGCACGCGGGAGCAGCCCAGGTGCTGCCACGACGCGGCCGGCAGCGTCAGCGGGTTGGCGTAGGGGTGGTCGATGGGGTACTTGCCCGCGCAGATGAAGCTCCAGGTGCGCGCCGCCGACTGGAGGAAGGACGGATCCATGGCCTGCGCGCCCACCGCGCTCCGGCCCTGGAAGTAGGGGTCCAGCAGCGCCACGCCCTTGATCCTCGCGCCGCCGTCCAGCCCTTCCTCGCCCGCGCGCAATGCCAGGTTGTGCGCGATGTTCCCGCCCGCGCTGTCCCCCGCGAGGAACAGGCGGGACGTGTCGCCGTACTGGGAGAGCCACTGGTCGGTCCCGGGCGCCGCATTGGCCAGCACCCACTTGAGCGCCGCCCACGAGTCGTCGTAGGCGGCCGGCAGCGGGTTCTCCGGCGCCAGGCGGTAGTCCACGGACACGGCCACCACGCCGGCCTTGGCGGCCAGCGTGTTCAGGTAGGCGTGGTAGATGGGGTTGAACGCCGACTCCACCACGAACGCGCCGCCGTGGAAGTAGACCAGCACGGGCACCTTGGTGGCGGCGCGGAAGCTCGGGAGGTAGATCCGCGCGGCGACGCCCGTGGCCGGATCGATGGTCACGTCCCTGGAGGTGACCCCCGTCAGCGCGTCCGCGGCGGCCGCCACCCGGTCGGTGCCCATCAGCCGCTTCACCACGCCGCTCTTGTACTCGATCAGGAACGGGGAGAAGTCGAACTTCACCGCGGAGCCCGACTCCCCGCCGCGCGACGACCGCGCCGCGCAGCCGCAGTGCCAGTGCGAGCAGAGGAGGAGGAGGAGGAGCGCCGGGAGCAAGATCCGCGACGCCATGGGCAGTGGACAGTGGCAGGCAGCGTGGAGTGTGTGACTGGAGTGAAGAGTGTGTGAGTGAGCGAGCGTTTGCGGCCGCGGCGTGGCGTGTCTGGGAGACGCTGCTGCTGCTGGCTGTTGCCGCGGGGATGGGTCCGTTTATATGCGGGCAGGCGTGGCAGCAGGCAGCCGACAGGGCTTGGCGCACCGCACTATTTTCCCGTGGCGCGGATCGTGGTGGGCTTTGCTTTTAACGCCTCGGCCCGTCCCGGCCCTTCCTTTCCCGCCGCACCCGCACCGGCACCGCGCAGCGCAGCGCATGTGCCCGCGCGCTTCACGCTCGCAGTCAGACTCGCCAAAAAAAGCTCACATGAATTCGTGCCTGTAATGGCGCAATCTCCTCTTTCACAAGGGGAGAATTCTCTCTTTCCAACGAACTAGATTTGAGGCTTTCCAGGCCCACCTTTTTTCTGAACCTAAAGATTCAGGTTACACCAGAAAACACCGTCCCAGTTCACACGTCTTTTTTAATCGCTTCAGTACTCTAGCCTCTACTACGAGACTACACTACTACGACCAACACACTTGATTAGCTTACCCTAAAAAACACACACACACTTGATTAGCTAGCACGGCAGTGCACCACCACCGACCATTCAATGCGGCGCGCCCTACAATTTAGCACGCTGCCTCTCGTGTCGTTCCTCCTCCACGCAACGCTGCTTCGTCTAGCTTGTACCCTGCTAATCAATGGCTCCCCCCCATATCGGCCTGTCTAGGGTGAGTGGGGCGGCACATTGCCAATCAGTGTGGCCTCAAACGCTCCTCATGTTAACCCCACCGATTAAGCGCTGGCCGCTGGCTGTGGCAGGGGACGAAGTTAGCTTTGCCGCGAAGGCACACAAAGGAAGCCGCACTGAATACGGATGCGTGGTCGGAGATGGAGCCCCTGCCTGCACGAGACATGGGAGAATGCATGGCGTGTCGCGGTCATGGGCTCACGGGGCGTCACGCGGCAGTGCAGCGTTTCACGGACGCTTGCAGCTATCTTGTTTCTTCTTCTGTGATCTTGTCTGAGTTGAGCAGTGCTTGCCGCACTGTCCAGCAGCAGCAACGGCATTGTCGTTCCGTGAAGATTAGGGCCTGTTTGGAGTGGTCGATTTTCGTGGAGTATCAGCTTCAGTGATGACGATTCAGTTATCGCACCATCGTGGGAAAGATGGAGTTACTGCTTTATTTGTACTCGTGGACCAAGCCTTTGACTGGTGGCAAGGACATGCTCATATGGCCTTGCAAGTTTAAGCTTGAGTCTCCATACTCGTATTTCGGTGCGTACGCACAATTAACTCTATCAAAATACCGTTGATGGTTTCTTCCTGGTACGGGCACTTATTTTTTACTATATTTGTACTCTATAAATCTAACGACTTTTCTTCTTGACTGTGCCTGAGTGTAAATTCGGCCAGGTTCAAAGCCACTAAAGCATCTCCAGCGGCGGTGGTCTAATAGGATGTGTGTTTGGATTATGGCAAAACAGGGTCCTGCATACGCGACCTGCGTTTGGACCATAGCGTACACTATAAATATTTTGGTCTTGATAAAAAAATTGGTTTTTATTTGGATTGGTGCCAATTTTTTGGCATTGCCAATTCTCTACTACCAACTCTAGTTTAATTATGTAGCCAATCTTGGCCAACTTGTGAGCAAGCAAGGCCCAACCAAAATTTTGGCTAGCCTAAGATTTGGTGGGTCGATCTTGTGCACAAACCAAACACACCCATACAACTTCTTAAAGGTCTATCGAGCGTCTGTCCAAGTTTTGGCTCATAACGGTGCGACTAAAATTTGTCGGCATATTTTGGAGCCCAATATAATAGCCGGCACGCCCACGCCAGCCTCTGGGCATAAGGGACGCGTTTAGAGCACCGACACTCGACACCACATTGGATTTCAGCCAGGGGATCCACCTAGCAACCACATGGACGAAAACCCTAGGTTTTCCCCTCCGTTTCTACTCCTACCCCCTTCCCACAATTTTACCCTATATCATCTCCAATCCAGTAGAAGAATCATGGCGCTCCAGTTCCTGCTCTCGCTCCCTCAAATCTTCGAGTAGATGGATGATACCAAGTGCAAATTCACAATGGTAATTGGAATTACAACAAGATATGGTAAATGAGATGGAAATGGTGATGGCGATGAAGATGCAACGGTTGATGATGATGAAGATGAAGTCTTAGCCTCCAATGATCCGTGTAACAGCAAGGATGATGCGCTCTGCAACTTCCCCCTCCACACCCCTTCCAGAGTTGAGATTTTGCGTGTTTCAGTGTCTCTGAATGCCAGATATCAGATCTGTTTTCGTGTGGTGACAGTATTTGACGAGGCGAAGCGATAGCCACATGGTACGAGCATGCGGTGCAGGAGGGGTCTGTCCGTACCGACGCTCATTAAACCTTCTGAAGCTTCTCTTTGTGATGTATTTTCTCGCAGATGTATGGTAAATCATAACAATGAATTTTATTACTTCAAAAATATCATATTTTCGTCCAATATGACAGCTCAAAGTGATATGTTCGTCAATGCCTCAATATTTTAGGATGTTGTGGAAATATGCATAAATGGTGCGCGCGAGCGCCGTAAAATTCTAAAAAACTATTGTCGTTTATGAAAAAACATAAGATAAATATGTTTCAAAACTACACTCATCAGAGGTACATGTTGGGAAAACAAGATGCCAAGTTGGAGCTCGAGAAAGAGAAGGTTGAAACCAAGATGAAATCACAAGCCGACATGCTCAAGGTAATGAATGAGGCATCTTAGTTTGCATTCTTCAAGATGAAGAAGGAGGCGAAAACCTTGATGGCCTACATGCCAACATCCGATGGCGAGGGTGTGACAAGAAATGTATCATGATCGTATTGGCAAGGAGATGATGATTGCAGCGGCGGTAGCTACACCTACAGAGACGATGACACATGCACCAACACAGAAGATGGCAACACCTGGATGAATGACCGATCTGGTGCCCTCAACGAGCGATGAGAACCTAGAGGTGACGGAGGAGGCGTCGCTCTTTGTTGATCAATGCTTATCGGACGGCCTATGTTATTTTGGCAATCGAACTTGGATGGATATTTGGTGGCCCGTGTATGTGTCTAGAAATTATTTAATTCTATGGAAATCTTTGAATTTCTATTTGTAAACCCTTCGAATTTCTATTCTTCTTTGTGATTGTGGTGAATTTACATTTTCTTTTAGACAAATCAGTATTAGAGCCGTCGGTATTGGGCACACCGGTGTGGGTAGTCCCACCCTATAGGAAAGCATCTCTTGTCGGCTCTCCCCATAGCGTCGCACTGACCATGTTGTTGGCCATGATTCTGGGAGCGCAGGTGGAGATGCTCTTATCGCTTTCTACGCCATCAATGCCCTTTCATCAATTCCTCTTTCTGAATTCGGTCTTCGACTTCGAGCACGGTGCACTTGACATCTAACACAATAATTTCGAGCTAAAACCCACCCTGAGCTGACAAGAGTGAAGTGCCAAGCTTAGTAACAATATCATCACATACATGTACGCCACATCTGAAAAGTGAGAGCATATGTACCAACGCCCCCAACCCGACCCCGAACGGCCTTTGGGGTGTCACGAGAAAAACGGCCAGCACCGGCATCCTCCAAAACATGCCGCAACTTGGGCCGCCTAGGAAACCGTCTCACACTTCCATGTTGCCCTGGATAAGCAGGGGTCGGGCAAGAGTTGTCGGCAAAGGACGCCACGTTAGACTAGCCACGCCAGGTCGCGTCGGGCCCAATTGTCAGCCATTGGGCGGGCTGGTCAAACTGATTTGACGCCACATTGCGCCAGTTCCATGCTGCCCGCATGTTGCGAGACGCCGGGTTCAGATGCCATTGCACTGATGGCGACGCATAGACGACTCCTCTCTCGACGAGCCAGGGTTAATGGTGCGGCACCCATTCGGCCTACCGACGGATCCCATTTAAAAGGGCAGTGTCCATGCCTCCCACCGACACACTTCCACTCCTTCTCCTCCCGCTCCCACCAAATTTCTAGGCAAGTTCACCATGGGACGCAATGACCACGAGGCCAGCGGTAGCAGGAACGACAGCAGTGGCAAGCGCGCCACGAGGTCAACAAACCTCTCCCTCGATGAGGTGAAGGTGTTGCACGAGAGCAACCTGTTGGTGCCGCCGTATTGGCTGCTTCCTAGCGGTTGGAAGCTCTCCAACAACGGTCATCCCATCGCGCCGCTCCCGCGAGACGAAGACCTAGAGGAGGTCGTTGCTCCTGCCGGTCGCGCAGGCTGACACGGCCTACGTTAATGTTGGGATGTGGGCGGCACTCCTCCACCGGGAGAGCGAGGAGGCGGTGGCGCGCCAGGCCGTCCCCTATGCCCGGCCTTGGAACCACGACGGCCTCAACGCCTGCTGGGACGGCCTTGATGTTGACATCGTCCTGGCCAAGGGTGCCTACCAACAACGCTTTAGGTCAAAATTTTGATCAACTTTATAGACAAATATAGCAATATAGATGATATCAAATATTATATTATAAAACTATATTTCAAAATGAATCAATTAGTATTAATTCGATGTCATAAATATTGTCACTTCTTAGTTCTTACTATGAAGCTAGTCAAACTTTATTGAGTTTAACTTAAGACAAATACTTTAAGTACACTTATCTGTGAATGGACGGAGGGTGTATCCCTTTTGTTCTTCTGTGGTGTTGTCCGAGCTACGCAGTGCTTGCCGCCCTGTCCAGCAGTAACAGCCATTGCCATTTCCGTGAAGGCTAAGGTGTGTTTGGACTGGTCGATTTTCATATCAGCTTCAGAGAAAACAATCCAGTTTACCACAGCTAGCGTCGTGCGAAAGATGGAGTAACTCCGTCTATGAACCTAGCTAGTAGCAAGTCTGCAAGTGCAACCTTTGTTGCATTGCATTGGATGAGTTGCCGGCCGAATTCAGAGCCTTCCCCTGTCACTTTCTACGCCATCAATGCCGTTTCATCAATTCGTGTTTCTGAATGCGGCCTTCGACGACTCCGCGCAGTGCAGTGCAGTGCACTTGACACCAAACGCAATAATTTCGAGCTGAAACTGAAACCCACCGTGAGGTGACACAAGTGAGTACCGAGCTCAGTAAACAACATGATGTACTATGCGGCGTCTGACGAGGCGATGGAATACTACAAAGGAACATCAGCACATCAACTTATACGTACTGCCTTGAGAATCTCTACCGATTGTTCTCGAACGAACAGCAGGATTTTATCTTCCAGCTACGATATATGTCAAGCATATATGGGAATCGATATCTTCGGTGACCACGTGGTCCAGCACCGCATGCAATGCGATGTGTGAGCTTTACTCTTCGTCACACTCGTGCTTCTTCGCTCGCCACGCCGATCCGGACGCCGAATTCAGATTCGGATGTCGAAAATCATCCCAGTCGCGTATTTAGGGATCTGTTTTTGTTTGGATTTGGCTCAACTTTGGTCCGGACTTCACAAACCATTTCCAGGATCCCGGATATGCCCTGGTCACGTCGGACGTAGCGAACCCGGCGAAAAAAAACGAAGCAGCGTGTGGAACCGTTGAGTCAGCGACGGAAGTCGAGTCGTCGTCCTCCTCGGAACCACGCGGCGACCGTTGGACAATAACTGCCCGTCGCTTCGGCCATGCGTCGACAAAGTAGGCGCCACGACCGCCGCCTCGGCTCCTGCGAAGGACCGACGGGCACTAACTTCCCGCCATTTCTCCTTTTCCCGCACTCGTCGCTACACCGCTCCCGCCTTCGCCGCCCCTCTCGGCCTATATAATCACGCGTCATCGGCGGCTCATTTCACTCACCCCCGACGCTCCTTCACTTCCCCTCCTCCATAGATACCCAACTCCGGCGAACTTCGAATTCTCCTTTCCGTCACACCATGGGCGAAAGGTACCCCGGCGACCCGACCGCGGCGAATGGCTTTGGCCGCCGCACCCTCCAGCCTTGGGAGGCGTGCATGTTGTACGAGGCGGGCTACATGGCGCCGTCGGACATCCTCCTCCCAGCCGGCTGGAGGCTCAGCGCCGGTGGGATCCCTATCCCGCTGGAAACGAAGCCCGATGAGCTCGACGACAAGATAGCGGCGGCCATCGCCGCCATGGACGACCCCGACCTCGCCGAGGATCCGGGCAACCAGTGTTCAGGAGCGATTACCTCGCCCGGCGGCGGCGCTTCGCCCGCCACGAGGCCGCCGGGAACAACGCGGCGCTTTGGAGCGCTTCCACTCGCCGCCGTGCTGGAGCACATCCACGCCGGCAACGATCCCCGCCTCGCCTTCCCCCGCAACCCCACGCCGATGGCCAGGTCGGGGCGGCGCCCTCCGGCCAACTGGATGCCTAGGAGAATGGCGGCCCTCTCGCCGTCCCACTCGCTCGCTCGGCTTTCGCCGCCTCCCGTAAGCGGGAGCCGGCGCCCGTCCAAGATGGCGGTGAAGGAGTCCTCCGGGAAGCGGCCGCAGCCGGTGGAGCCGTCCTCGCTGGACATCCTGGAATGGTCCATCGGTCCAGATGGACCGAGGAGACGGAAGACGCTCATCGCCCGCGGCAGAGGCGAACGCTAGGCGTGGTGCGCCGCGTCCTCGCCGCGAGCGGCGCTCGTCGTGCTTTCGGCGATGACGACGGTCGGCCTCCTACCACCGTGGAGGCGGCGACGCCGCCGTGGAGCTCGCCGCCACGGCGAACGATGACGACGACGACGGCGGTAGGGATGATGGCAGGGCCGATCCGGCTACACGGCGTTCTACAACAACTTTGGCATGTAGAAGCAGCGATGGCATCGGCGAAGTCGACGACGGCGGCATTTTTAATGTTTTTTAGTTTATTATCTAATACTTTAGTTTAAATTCGATGTAATCCGCCTATATTCGTCCATCTTTAATGTAATCCGATTGAATTTGCGAAACTGGACTGAAATTTAGCCGAACACGGAAACTCGGCCCGGGAACACGAGTGTGAAACTCGGCGTTTCCAGTCCGAAATCAAGTTCCGTCCGATCAAAATTTAGTCCGTATTTCGGCCTGGGTTCATCTAACAAGTGGAGATGCTCTTATTCTGAAACTAACAGTTCCACTGCTGCGTGGTAAACGGAGGTTACCTATCCTGGTCCGCTTTCGGGTGTAAAATCCGGGCAATAAACACAGCCGATCGGGTACTAAATTCCGAGCTGCAGAGGTGTTCCTCAAAACAGGAGGGAAACGCTCGATCGCCTGACAGCGATTCGTGTCATGACGCCCAAGAGGGTCTGGTTGTGGTTGGGGCTGCTGCCAAACATGACTGAGCCGAAAATACCGTTGGCTGCTTCTGTCCGGACATAAATTCATGCCCCGTTCCGGCGATCGTCGACGTGCAGCCGATGAGCGGCCGTGATCGTGCCACTAATCGGCCCTGCACGCGTTCCGTCGACTACAGTTTATATCACCGTGACGCCGACCTCTCACCTTTTCTCGCCGGACGTACGAAGCGAATTTTTTTTAAATAATACGAATTAATTATTTAATTAGAGTTCTATTATGCGTTTTTTTAAATTTCCAGATCTAGGGCTTTGTCGGCCAGGGGCTGGCTACCGATCTAATCGGCCGCGCCACCGGAAGAGCAATCGCCGCCAGCGGCCGACAAGAAGTGGGGCCGCATGGGACCCTAACGGTCGACAGGTCCAGCCGGCGACCGGCCTTAATCGGCCGAGCCAGGCCGAGGCGAGATAAAGGCGGCGACGCCGCCCGCGCCGCCAAAGACTCCTTCTTCTCCACATGACGGGCCGCTTTTCTTCTCTCTGTTTCTTCGTTCTAGCCCCAAAAACCTCCATTTTTCCCGATTTAGCGAGATTTGACCACGAAACTTCAATCCAAAGCGGTAGAGATAGTGGTAGCCCGATCTACGGATGGGTTAGCTCATAGCGCGATTTGGTGTTGATTTGTTGGAGGAACGGGTGGAGCGTGGTGGAGCAATGGCAATGGTGGTGGGCTGTGGTGGAGGAGCTGAGGTGTCTTTGTGGTGGTGGTGGACCGAGCGGCTTCTCGCTTCAAGGGTAAACTTTAATCTCTCGATAATCACGGTTATTGTATATGGTTACGTACGTGCGTATGCTTGTCTATTATAATACCTGTCTAGTGGATTAGTAATAATATTTGATCGATGGGTTAGGCACAAATATTTGGCCGGTGGATTAATAGCAATATTTGACCGGTAGCAATAGTATCATATTTTTTAGAATATTTGGTGACTGATGGGTTAGACACAAATATTTGTCCGGTAGATTAGTAGCAATATTTGACCGATAGCAATAATATCATAATTTTTAGAATATTTGTAAGCATTGTCCAAAGTTATACGCGTTGTCGATAATTAATTGATTAGGTTGTTTATTTTATGTCAGCAGAGATGACCAATATAGTGCAGTTCGTGTTTTATTACGGTCATGGGAATGTTCGAACAAATGACTTTGGAGCAGATCTGGGAGAGTTTATGTGTACACAGTTAGATTTGACTGCCCCTCAAACGTGGACTGTTAGTCAGTTGAAGGAATGGTTGACAGGATGTTTAGGCTATAACATTGAGACGTACACCGTCAGCGTGCAAGCATTATGGACAAAGTCAAGAAAAAATATTTTCTGGACTTTAAGGCCTGTAGAATCTGAGACGAGACTGGTTTAAGTGGTTAAAAGGCTGTGAAGATAGGCATGTAAACCCTCGCGCATTAGTGCTTCTGTCTTGAAGGAGATCGATGGTGGACATGTTTGGCGCCATAGTGTTGATTCAAGTTACGGATGTACTCTATGTCCGATCTTTGGGCGGTGGTTATGAATCGGGCGAGCGGTGAGATAGGAGGAGGAGGAGGCGGTGGTTATGAATCGAGGCGAGTAGTCGGTAGGAGGTGGAGAAGACTATAGTGGAGAGGCGATGCGGACGAGGAAGATGGAGGCATGCGAACATGATGGAAGAGGAGGATTACATGGATGGAGAGTGGTGATTACGATGACCGATGATTACGATGGAGAAAGCGGTGGTGGAGAGACATGCCGATTCTGCTTCATGGAATCAAAACATGTCAACCGGAATGACCGTTGATGATGGTCATGATTCTGGGAATATCACAGCAGAATTGCCGAGTGCGGATATCAAGACAAGCAACATTTGCAAGATGCGTTGCTTGGGCAATGTCAACACAGTGGTTTTGAAAACAACCGTGTCCTCTAAGAAATACTTGACAATGGAATGCGTGGATATAAATTGTCGGGCAGGGGTGCATGCCTATGTCCCTGCGTATGACACAACTTGGTTGGTGGCGACTATGTGCAGCACACATGTAAGCTACAGGGGTTCCTAAAGATCATCTTAACCTCTCCTCCACACTTCTAGCTCGCTGCTTTACACGGACTTAGTAGAGTGCAAAGCCTTGTGATACCCAATATCTGTAAGAAAGTAAAGACCGGTTTAAGTACTCCATTTCGTATGGCAAGGCTTGGAGGGCAAAGCAAAGGGCTCTTGAGGAGAGGTTTGGTTAGAGACGCGTATGACTCCGTGGTCCGACAACTTCGACAACGCAGGATAGAAACCCAGGCACCTATGTCGACATACAATATTATGTGATACCCGAGGATCCATCCGTGAAGGTGCTTCATCGAGTGTTCTTCTCTTTTGCTGTATGCATCCAAGCTTTCACTTATTGTCGTCCAGTGATATGTGTAGACGGTACTTTTCTAACTGGCAAGTACAAGGGTCAGATCCTTACCGCCATTGGTCAAGACGGCAACAATCAGATTGTCCCACTTGCATTTGCTTTTGTGGAGGGCGAAAACACTGAAAGAGTAAGAGGACCAAGACGGCAACAATCTTCTCCTGCCTCTTGTCCCACTCAGCTCTTTCCTTGCTTCCAACCGGTGGCGGCATGAAGATATCATCCTCATCTTCGCTATCTTCTATCCAGGACCAAGGTGTATTAGCCACCTCCATCATGCGAGCTTCACTCTTGAAGGTGAGCTTGTCCCACCTTGCCTTGATCCTGAGAAGCTCTGCTCGTACCTGATTTGGGGTCTTCGCCCACCCTCTTAGATAAAGTGACTTACCAAGTATAACGAGAGCATCATGGTTCGATACCAACGTATCCCGTCACTGGTGTATTGCCTATCTCAGCTGCTATGAAGAAAAGCCCAATGGACATATCTACAGCCGGAGAAGCGTCGGTCATAGTGGAGAGGAGGGAGGAAAATGCGAGAGCCAGAGAGGAGGAAATGAGAGAGTAAGAGGAGGAAGAGAAGAAGCGTAAAGGATACATCTCGTTGCGGATTTATAGAGGCAAAGCCGAAGCGAATAGGCGGAAAAAGGCGGGAAGTAGTGGCGGAAAAAAGGGCGAAGTAGTGGTGGAACAAAGGACGGAAAGTACTAGCGGAAAAATCGTGCGATGGCGGGAAAAATCGCGAAGGATTGACGAGAAAAAGCATGGAAGATTAGGGTTGCATTGATCATGCAGAATTGGGGCACGACGATTAGGCAATCGGCCGGGGCAAGCGATCGGCCAATCGCCAGCCCCGACAGCATGTAATGAAGGCGATCGCATGGTGCCACTGCGATCGGCTGATCCCACGATTATCGGTCAACTTGCCCGACAAAGCCCTAGATCTGGAAATTTGAAAAAACGCATAATAGAACTCTAATTAAATAATTAATTCGTATTATTTAAAAAAAATTCGCGGAACAGTGCGCGTCCAAATCATCGATCCAGCACGTGACGCGGCGCATGGCGCTCCTCGGCACGGGCGCGTGATCATTCTGGTGCAGGTGACGGAATGGATCCATCCTCGATCCAACTGTATCGGTACCGGTACTGTGCCTCGTGTCTGGTCGGCATTCGGTGCTAGTGCTAGCTGATTACCGTCATATACGGCGTGTACTAGTTTGTTTACCGGATTTACTGGCAATGCAGCTGACTCAAACCGTACGCACCTCAATGCCCACAGGCTCCATAAAACGAAATCAAAGCCGTTCGTTCGTCTTTACAGAATGATGATGATAACAGTGCGGTCATCTAATTATAATGTGTCCTCAAAAAAGTTCAGTTTGCTCGCCATCTTTACAACCCACGCCTTCGTTCAGTTCAAAAAGCGAAATCTAATTATAATCTGTGCTCCGTTCAGTTCAATTCATCAGTACCAGCCCAGGGCTATCAAGGAGTGGAGGAGCGGTGCTGGTGTGTGACTCTGCGTGCGCCGGAGCAGCTACCTATCACTCGCCACAAAACGTACATATGGAAATTAAGGAGCTTCAGATGCACCAGGACTGCCAGCTCTGAACGGCGCTTGCTTTCAGTCAGACTTGTACTCCCTCTGTTTAAAATATAAGATGTTTTATGTTTGTGACGAAAATATATCTAGACTTGTTTTAGTGTGCAGATCCATTCTAAACATGAGTGAACCTATATACTAAAAGTAGTCTAGATACATTTGCTTCACAAAGCTAAAACATCTTATATTTAAAACGGAGGGAGTAGTCTCTCTCGGGTCGGCGGCCATCTTTTAGGGCATCTCCACCCGGTCGACCCAAACGGTCTGCGCATGTCTGAAACTGTCCGCGCGGACACGCTCGGCGTGCACGGCGCCCCAGCGGGACGACCCATCCGGCAAAACGCTTCCGGTCCGACCCGTCCATGCATCTAATCTCGGGCTCGGTTGCGTCGGCCTGGACGCGGGCGGACAGCGCGAACATCATGCCAGTTGGCGACACGGGCCCATATGTAAGAGAAACATTAGTACTTAACGATGGTTTTTCATTAGACATTTTATTTTACTTATTTGAATTTTTATTTTATTTAATAATTCTTTTAAGAATTATCATTTAAATACAAAAATGATATAAATTATTTATTTAGTATTTTTCTAAAATACTACAATATTGATATATAATAAAAGTGATTTTTATTTATTTTTATCATCTTTCTTTAATTTTATAAAAATCCATAAGAATATATATTATAAAATTCTTGATAAAAATTATATGCCTAAGATTTTATTTCTTAATTTATTTAGATAGATTGAATTATTGTGAATCCAAAAATATTTTATTTATAATTTTGGATTTTTATTTTATTTTCTAGAATTTATTTAAATTCTAGGGCATTTTGGTATTTTCTTAATTATTAAAACTTTCTTTGGGTGGTTGGGTTGGCTGTGTTGGGCTTATTGGGCCGTTTTGGCCCAGGTGGCTAGAACCAAAAAGGCTCCCCGAAGGGGTTGGCCCTCTCAGCCCACTCTCCCTGTCCACCTCTATCGTCCCCTTCTCTCCTTTTTCTCTCTCGACCCCGTGGTCGACGATGCCACCGACGGCGATTCACACCGTCGTGGACCTCCCCGGCCACCGCCATGATGCATGGTGTGGTTGTTGACCCTGCTCCTCCTTCCAGTCCATCTCGATTTGGACCTGGGGCCCTCCTGTGGCCAGACCGGCTCCGTCTCGAAACCTAGGGTTTGGGGTGGTGCTGGTGCTGCCGCCGCCGCTGCTCCCGTGGTGCTGTGATGGTATTGCTCGCCCCCAGGTGTGGCTGTGGTCGCCGCCTCGGCGTGGTGCGGGTTGCAGCACCCCCTTGGGGTGCTCCCCGTGCCGTCGTGCTCGTCGACACCCTCGGCTTCCTCTTCTCGCCCACAGCAACAACCTCCAGTAAGTTGTTGTTTCTTCCTCTCGTGTCCTCTATGTTATGCCACCCTGTTCTGTGTGTCTCTAGTGCCCCCCAGATTGGGGTTCAAATCCTGATTAGGGTTCATATCCCTCTGTTGATATTACATATTATGATTTGGATCTAGTAATGATGATCCTTAAGCATGATGAATGGTTGTTTGATGTGGATTACTTCTTATAGTTGGCTTTGGTGATGCTAGTGGCTGACCAGATTGATTCCATTGGTTAATTTGATATGGTTCAAATGATAGTGTTACTGTAGAATCACTACTTGGAGATCCTAGTGATTTTAAATTTCACCACTATCATTACTTGATTATTGACAGTGATTTGGGAGTGATGTAGTCATTGTATCTGTAATTGTTGGATTATGGATTTATATACAAATTGAGATTAATTGGTCTCTTACAATGATGTTATGTATATAGATATTCCTGGAAATGATTCCTGGTGATTGGTACCAGAAAAATGATTCTTATTTGTCTGTTAGTTTATCTGTGCAAGCTAGATAATTAATCTATTTGGTTTAGAATCTACTCTTGTGACACCATTTTGAAATGGCACACAAGTCTAGGTTCTACTACTTAGCTTGATTTTGTTAATGCTTGAGATTGGCTTAATGCCAAAGATAAGTTGGAACTTCTTTCTTTAAACACCAATGCCTATGATGTTGGTCTGAGGCTTAGGGACTAGGTTCCTATCTTGTTATTCCTCATGGATCTGTTCTGGTAGTGATACCAGCTACTAATCCTTGAATCAAAGTTGGAAAAAATGATTGGTAGGCTTTTTAAGTTATATAGATCCATAAGATCTAGAAATTCTAAGGTGCTACTCCTGTTTAAGAGATGTGCCTAGAATTCCAAATCTTGGCTATATTTATTCTTGGAATTTAAGATATGGCTTTATAGCCAGGATCAATGAGGCTGTTCTGAGATCCTAGTTGGATCTGTATAGTCTACTTATGGCTTTTTGTGTTTAAAATATTCTATGATGGATTCACCTCACTTGGGTGTTTTTCTGAGAAGTTGAATATAAGACAACACATGAATTTTTATCTAACTTAGATAAATAAATCATGTGATGGTTTTATACTACTCACCACAACAGTGGAGTTGTTGGGGTTGTAACTTGTTGATCTTGTGGCTTGATCTTGATGGTTGTGCGGCTGGCCTGATCTGGTTCTTCTCCTGATGCTACTCCTGCTATTTCCAGCTCCTGGAACTTGTCCTTGATCTTGCTATCCACCTTCTGGCTCCTGGTAGCTTGGACTTGTCCTTGCTATCCACCTGATCCACCCCTCCTTATGTCACCATCTTGGTGAGTACTGGGTTGATCTGATGTGTGTTGTGATTTTGATTTGGTTTGGTTGTGGCTAGACTGCTGGTGCTTGCTGTGTATGACCAAGGAAATGGTTTTGGGTGCTTTCCCACAGCTGTGCTAGGCTGTTTTGTTGGTGTGGCTGCTGTGGCTGTGCTCGACAGCACACACCATGCATTTAGGTGTGTAAGCTGCTTGTGTGCCTGCTGCACCCTTGTGGATAGGCTCTGGAAAGGAAGTTACCCTTTTATCTGTTTACTTCTTATCTGCCTGGTGAAACTTTCCTTCTTACTGATTGGAGTTATTTGACTTATGGCTTAAGAATTATGAAAGATTTAACTCTTCCATATTGGTGAAACTTGCCCGTAAAGATTTACTCAATGATGTAAAGTTGAACAGTGCATCTCATTGTCACTACTGAGAGTAAAATTATTTTAATATTTTATTTTCTTTCTTTTTGTTTATTCTTTGTTTTGCAGGTACAAGACTTGAAGATTCAAGATTAGAATAGGTTTTCTTTTTGATAGAGTAATTCTTTTGTAATATTTATTTTATTCTTTTGTAATCTTTATTTTATTCTTTTGTAATAAAGATTGTAATATTACTCAATATATAAACATTCTTCCTTTTATCATTTACTATTGTAAAGATTCTTGAGTACTGTCATAAGTTACATTTTGTAACTTATTTATTGAATAAAGATATGTATTGAATATTCATCTTCTTGATTATGTTGTACTATTTAGAGTTTGAGTTACTAAATGTTATTTCTTGATTAAATAAGATTACTCAAACATAATTCTAATTCATTTTAAATTGTAAATCATTAATCCAAATCTCAAGTTTGAATTCAGATTCCCTTCCCCAAAACACACTAATCCATAAAGATCATGTCAAATTTTATAACGATCATTCTTCAAGTCCATTCCTAAACTTAAAGAGTGAAAGAAACTTTGATCACTTTAGGTTTTTATTTGGCGAAAAATTTATCCACATTTTTACAGATGAATGCATGCAATTGCACAAATTCCTAAATCTACCCTTCATTGGTTCCTAAATGCTGGGATGTTACAGCACGCGCGGTGAGGGCGAGGCGTGGCGTACGCGAGCTGGTCGGGTGCGGCGCTCTGGCGCGCTCTCGGCACAGCGCAAAGACAGTGGGTGCAGCATTTCCTCGGTGGTCCAGGGCCTGGATGTGTTCAAGGTCTGGACAAGGGGTGGCAGTGGGCGGTGTGCTGCCTCCTGGACATCGTGGTTGGGCGTGGTGTTGCCTCCTGCTAGCTAGCCATGGTCGGCCGACAATGGGGGGCTCGGGTGGCTCAGCATTGGTACAAGGGTAGCCTGCTAGCTTGTGTCAATGCAGTGTCGTCACTGGGGGAGACAAGGGGAGAGATTTGGGTGCAAAGAGGGAACAAAGCATTGATCAAAAACAGTGATAGTTAGGCAGGGTTTACTGTGCTCACCAAGTGTTTGACAAAATGGCCGAAAGAAATTTAGTTTGGAAATTTTGGATGAATTTTGGTGAGTGTACTGGTCACATGCTTGGTAGTATCTGGTTGCTTGGGTTTGGCAAGGTGAACTGGTTTGAGTGGTTTTTGTGAAATGTTGATCTTAGTACCTACACTCGATTCAATTTTAAATTGTCATTTGAATAGATTTGGAATCTATTTCTGTTGATTTGCAAAGTGGGCTTGGGTTCATTTTCACTTGGTCTAGCAAGGGGTGAAAATAATTGGATTTGTTTCTGTTATAAAACTTGGACTAGAAACACTCAAAGTGTAGTGGTTAACTTTGGTCAAAAAGACCATTTGCTCATAATGTTTGTATTTGAATTTCTCTTGATTTGATTCTGCTTGGAAATGATTTAGATGATGTTGTTTTCATATTTAAACCAATCCTTGCCATTCATAGCGATCAATCATGGCAATACAAGCATTCATGTATTCATCACATACACACATGCATTCATATTGATTTTAATAACAAAAGTTTTTGTTAGCCCTAAACTTGGATGATTGGAACTTGATAATCTTGATTAATATTTTTAGGGTGTTACACACCGCCTCCTTCGTGTCGTCGGCGTCGACGAGACCCCACACGGCCGCCGCCTTAGTGGCCAGAGCCACACGCTCCTCCGCCGCCGCCGAGTCGGCGACGTGCTCGCGCCGCGCCTCTTCCGCGTCGCTGTGCGCTTTGACGACCTGGCGGAGCTCGCGGATGGCGGACTTGGCGGCCTCCTTGGCCACCTCCTCCAACGTGGTCATGGCCACCTCGTGGCGGATCTCGCGAAGAGACGTTGTTGTGTTGGGCCACGTAGAGATAAAACAAAACTTTTCCCTCTAACGTGGTGATCCCAAGATCTAGCTGAGGTAGAAGGCCACAAGGTTTACCACTAGACGAGCGGTTGCGGATTACTGATGAAGCGCATGAGTTGATGCAGTGCATTCCTTGCGATCCCAATCCAATCAACGATCGTCCAAGCGCTGATGATACAACGCCTCTGCTGGTGTCCACATGTACGAGGAGGAGCGCCGGTGGCGAACTGCTAGGTTCGATACGACGGCAGAACTGCTATGGAGCTAGGGTTTCCAGCACATGGCATGACCTAAACAATCAACCCTCCTGGGTTTCTGCGCCCCACTATATATAGGGAGTGAATGTGGGCTCCACTCACTCGTGACCCATTTACTAAATCCCATATAACATTAGTCACTGTGAGTCCGACTCACTGACTCAGTCCAAAATCTGGCTCGAGTCCAACCCGACCAGATTTATAGTTTAGATCCAATCCGAACTTGCTCCTGCTCTTAAGTGTGTGACCCCGCAGGCTCATGGCAACTTGGACACGATTGGAGTCCGACTCTCAATCGATCAGTCGGTAGCGGCCCCTAGCAGAACATGTCGACTCCCAAGTACCAAAGAGTCATGACGACTTGCCTTTCTAATGCGACTTGCATCCGAGTCCCTTTTTCCTCATGATATACCTTGTCAGACTATAGGCGAATATTTTTCATCCCTTAAATAGTCTGACTCTCTTCTCGATCCGAGATAAGTGATTCATCTAACTAACTCTTAGTCCCATCGCCTCGGTTAACACTTAACCGAGTCGTGCATGGCCATGCTTTCCGAATCATATCATCTGAGAGGGCCCAGAGAATATCTCTCCAAGCGGAGGGGCAAAATACCATCTTGGTTATTCACATCACGCAGCTTGATTCTCAGTCGACCCGAACTCTTCCTTTATAACCGCCCAGTTACGGATCAGCATTTGACAGAACCTAAGTCGGTGATCCTCAACTCGGACTGTGCAACAACCTCTGGTCTAAGGATTACAATGATTGAGATATACAAATGACAACTTGTTCGTTGTACCTCAATATGGATAAATTCGACTCGCTAAACTCTTTAGCCGAATCTGTGTAAGTCAATAGCATCTCCATGCCCATGACAAGTGGAACCGAGTCATCAAGCCGACTTTCACATTGGTCTAAGTTGTGTGTCCAGCACAACCTCGATGACCAATGATATTTAGTACAAACAACATGAATGTATAGTTCCACAACTGAATCACATATTCAATGATACACATCAGATGTTAATACAAGGACAACTTAATATCTTTATGAATACAATGGGAAATATCATCATACATGATTGCCTCTAGGGCATATTCCAAATAATCTCCCACTTGCACTAAGTCAATCTTTCGACATCACATTTGTAGGCATCTAATGCCCATAGCTCTTAGGTGCGGCTGATGCTTTGACTGTGGTAGCGGCTTTGTCAACGAATCCGCAATGTTTGCATCTGTGTGTACCTTGCACAACTTGATATCACCCTGATCCACGAACTGGCGAATCAGGTGGTACTGCATGAGTATGTGATTGTTCTTCTGGTGTTGTCTAGGTTCCTTGTCTTGTGCAATAGCACCATTGTTGTCACAATACACGTCTAACGGATTGAATGATCCCTGAACCACACCAAGATCCATGAGGAAATTATTCATCCAAACAGCTTCATTGCTGCCTCCGAGGCGATAATATACTCAGCCTCTGTTGTATATGCAGACACAGTCTCTTGCTTGAAACTCTTCCAGATAACAGCCCCTCCATTTATTACAAACACATATCCGGATTGTGAACGTGAATCATCAGAGTCGGTAAGATAACTCGAATCTGTGTAACCCTTTACACTGAGTTCATCTTCACCTCCATAAACCAAAAACATATCCTTAGTCCTTCTCAAGTACTTTAGGATATTTTTAGCCGCTGTCCAGTGGATTTCTCCAGGATCAGCCTAGTATCTTCTCACAATACTTAGAGCATATGAAACATCCCACCTAGTACAAATCATAGCATACATGATGGATCCAACCGCAGAAGCATACGGAATCACACTCATCCGACTTCGCTCATCAGTCGTCGAAGGACACTGAGTCTTGCTAAGTTTTACACCATGGGACATCGGTAAGAACCCCTTCTTAGATGATTCCATGTTGAACTTCTTCAACACTTTGTCCAAATAAGTACTCTGACTCAATCCAATGAGCCTTCTTGATCTATCTCTATAGATCCAGATTCCAAGAATATATGTTGCCTCACCCAAGTCTTTCATTGAGAAACTCATTTCCAATGATTCCTTGGTTTCTTGCAACATCTGGACATCAGTTCCAATCAATAATATGTCATGCACATATAAGATTAGAAATTTTACTTTGCTCCCACTAAACTTCTTGTATAAACAAGAATCATGATCACTCTTGAGGAAGCCAAACGATTTGACTACCTCATCAAAACGAATATTCCAACTCCGAGATGCTTGCTTCAACCCATAAATGGATTTATGAAGTTTGCACACCTTGTTCGCATTAGCCGGATCGACAAAACCCTCGGGCTGTAAAATATACACGTCCTCGGTTAAATTTCTGTTAAGGAAATCCGTTTTGACATCCATTTTCCATATCTCATAGTCGAAATAGGCTACTATAGCTAACATGATCCGAACTAGTTTAAGCATCGCTACGGGCGATAAGGTCTCGTCGTAATAAACTCCTTGAACTTGTCGGAACCCCTTCGCGACAAGTCGTGCTTTATAGACGGAAACATTTCCATCCATATCAGTTTTCTTCTTAAAGACCCATTTGCACTCGACAGGTCTTGCACCGTCTGGCAGATCAACCAAGTTCCAAACTTGATTTTCATCCATGGAATTTAACTCGGATCTCATGGCTCCAAGCCATGACTCGGAATCAGATCCCACCATCACTTCCAAATAATTTGTCGGCTCATCACTGTCTAGCAGTAATACATCACGAACACTTCGTAATCTCGCCGATCTTCGTAGTACAGGTGCTGCTGCCGTCTCAGCTACCACGACCGGCTCAACCTCCAAGATTTTTGCCGACTCGGTACTAGCCAGTTCCTCTCGAATTGCTTCGAGCTGCACCGTGCTCCTACTGACTCCCCGACCGAGAAACTCTTTCTCTAGGAAGACATCGTTCCGAGCGACAAACACTTTGCCCTCTTCTCTGTTGTAGAAGTAGTAACCCAACGTTTCCCTCGGATACCCCACGAAAATACACTTATCCGACTTGGCCGTAAGCTTGTCCGACTGAAGTCGCTTGACAAATGCTTCACAACCCCAAATCTTAAGAAAAGACAGACTTGGATTTTTGCTTGTCCACATATCATGCGGTGTCTTCTCTACCTATTTTGATGGTACTCTGTTTAGTGTGAACGCCGCTGTTTCTAGACAATAACCCCAAAATGATAAAGGCAGATCTGTCTGACTCATTATTGATCGTACCATGTCCAACAAGGTCCGGTTCCGCCTTTCCGACACACCGTTCATCTGTGGCGTTCCCGGCGGAGTAAGTTGGGGAACTATTACACAACTCTTCAGATGGTCATCAAACTCTTGGCTCATGTACTCGCCTCCTCGGTCTGATCGAAGAAACTTTATTTTCTTGCCGAGTTGATTCTGGACTTCATTCTGGAATTTTTTGAACTTTTCAAAGGCTTCCGACTTATGTTTCATCAAGTAGATATATCCATACCGACTCAAATCATCAGTGAAGTTAATGAAGTACTCATAACCACCCCTGGTTGTCGTGCTCATTGGTCCACATACATCACTATGTACTAGTCCCAACAAGTCAGATGCCCTTTCGCAACTCTTTGCAAAAGGTGTCTTGGTCATTTTACCGAGTAGGCAAGATTCGCATGTCTCGAACGACTCCAAGTCGAATGAAGTTAGGAGTCCATCATCATGGAGCTTCTTCATGCGTTTCCAACTTATATGACCAAGCCGGCAGTGCCAAAAGTAAGGCATATTCAGATCATTTAGTTTCAACCTTTTAACATTTATGTTATAAACCGACTCACCATCAAGATTCAAAATAAATAACCCGTACTGAACGGGTGCAAAGCCGTGAAACATATCATTCAAATATAAAGAACAACCATTGTTCTTGATATTCGACTCATAGCCTTGCCTCATCAAACATGAAGCAGAAATAATGTTTTGGCTGAGCACTGGAACATAATAATAATTATTTAGTTCCATAATGAATCCGGAAGGTAAATGAAGCTGCATCGTGCCGAATTCCAACGCAGCGACTCTGGCTTTGTTGCCGACTCGGATATCAACCTCTCCTCTTGCTACGCTCCTAGTTATTACCAGCCCCTGCAACGAGTTGCAGATGTGAATAACTGATCCGGTATCATATACCCAAGAACTAGTAGGTGCATCAGCAAGATAAATGTCTATAACATTGCAAACAAGTGTACTTGAGTCGGAATTCATACCTTTACTCTTGGCTTTGTTGGCCAAGTACTTGCTGCAATTCCTCTTCCAGTGGCCATCTGCCTTGCAGTAGAAGCAAGTGGATCCGGCTGAAGGAGATGGCTTAATCCCAGAGGAAGCGGTTGGGACTGGGTCCTGAGCCTGCTTTCCTCCCGTCTTAGCCTTATTCTTAGTCCAAGAACTCTTATTGAACTTAGCCTTATTCTGCACCATCAACACTTGACTGTCGCCCTTCTTGAGATCCGCCTCTGCCTGCTTGAGCATCTCATGCAATTCAGTGATCTTCTTATCCGTAACATGCATGTGGTAGTTCGAAATGAACTGCCCATACTCACTATTAAGAGAGTTCAGAATTATATTCGTAGCGAACTCTTCGCTAATTGGGTAGCCAAGCCTCTCTAGAGATTGCACGTAACCAACCATTTTGATCACATGCGAACCCAGTGGATCACTATCCTTAAGCTTGCAACTCAGCAAAGCCTGCGAGACATGATACCTCTCAGTCTTCACCTGAGCCTGGAACATACTTTTGAGGCTTTCGATCATATCTTAGGCCTCAACATCATCGAACTGCTTTTGCAAGTCCGGTTCCATATGAGCAAGCATAAGACAGCTAATATCCATGGACTCATCCTTAGCCCGATGGTAGGCATTGGTGGCAGCGACAGATGCATTCTCATTCGGCTCATCTCGAAGTGGGTTGTCTAGGACATGGTCCTTTTTTTCTTATTTGAGAACAATTCTCAGATTTCGATACCAGTTGGTAAAATTAGTGTTGTTCAGTTTATATTTCTCAAGAATGGTTCTCAAAGCAAAACTGGATATCTGAGAGTGACTCCTATTTAGTGCCATGATCTATAACAGAAAATATGCAAAACACTTAAGATGTATTCATAATAGAGCAAGCATATTAAACACTTTAATATTTTATGCCACTAGAACCAACACCCCTCCGATGGTTACTTAGTGATTTAGGATCCTAGATAAGCAAGTCGGATGTGAGATTTAGCATCACCGCTAGCCGCCAAGTGATCTAGGTAGACAACTCCTTATCAATCGCATCTCATACGACTCCTATTGGTCGGGTGGCATCACATGCCCCGGCTCCCTTCCGAATTTTCCCCGAGCCCCACAGCCTTTGTGATAGACCCGTCTAGCTTACCGAGTGTTTCCGCAGTAAGAGTCCGACTCGAACCCACCTAGTCGGAAAGAATTGGCAGCACCTCAATTTTATGAGCCCACTACCAAAAATGTTCGACTTGTGATGGTGCAAACACCGGCGGGAAAACCGACTAGACCTTCTTTGAGGGATTAAATTTTACCGACTATCTAACAGAGGTAAAACAGAGACATAACAACAACATAAAATAAAGCAATTATAATGAAATGGTATGGCTCTCATCATGGCGATTTCTGTAGGGTTCGCAGCATAGAAAACAAAAATTTTCCTACGATGGGAACAACTATGTACCAAGATCTATCTACTAGATACAAACAACGGGCGGATGTATATCCGTAGAGAACATACCCTTGAAGACCGACAAAGCTTAACGAGTCCAAACTCGTGGTTGATGTAGACGATCTCTTGCCGATCTCAAGATCGAGAGGAAGTCCTAGCGCAAGAAAACAGCAGCGCATCCGCTTTCGCACACACGTTCGAGGCACCGAGCAACCTCCGCCTCCTCGCTCAGCGATGCAATGAAGCACAACTCTTTCTTGCCGAAAAGCCACCGGGAACATGTATCTCGCTAGTCCGAGACCATGGGGAATAAAATCTAGAGGGGGAGAGAGATCCTTCACGAGGAGGTGTGGTGTGAGAGCAGGAGAGGGGGGCCTTTTATAGGGGAGAGGGGGGGGCACCCAAGGGGCCATGCGCCCAGCCATGGGGCTGCCCCCACCTCTTCCACATTCATGTGGGTGGAGCTCCCACTCAAAATGAAAAGCCTCCACTCCCATTAAAAAGCCTCCACTCAAAAATCCACTCACATGCATTAAATTTCCACCAAATTTAATGCAAGCTCTCATTTAAATAAAAATCTTTTATTTATTTATTCAGAATTTTGTTAATTACTTTAATTAACAAACATTCACATAAAACCCCTTGCTAGTATTCCATTTCACATGCAGAACCAGTTTCAGCAATTTCAACCGAAACAGTTTTGGTGTCTAGTGAAATAAATTCCTGCGCTTTCCTTTTCTTTTCGGCATGAAACTTTTGCTCCAATTGGATGTCGGTGTCTCTTAAGTGTGTCACCCTACGGTTCGCGAATAATGTGGACATGATCGAGACCCCTCTCAGATCAATAATCAGAAGCGGATCCGAGACCCATGACTCCCACATTCAACGATGACTTTCTTGTGATCGGGAACCTTTTACGCTAGTATCTTAATCCCTTTGTTTCACGATATATTACATGTCCGAGATTCGATCATCGGTATCTCCATACCTAGTTTGATCTTGTTACTGACATGCACTCTTTTCTCGTTCGCGTGATATAACATTCTAGTGATCAAATCACTTGCTTGCAAGCTAACCAATGTGATATCACCGAGAGGGCCCAGAGTATATCTATCCATCATCGGGATGAACAAATTCCACTCTCGATCCATGGGCCACAACATAACACTTTAGTAGTTCTGAATCCATCTTTATAATCACCCAGTTACGGTGTGACGTTTGATGTTATCAAGAAACTCTTAGGTGTTAGTGATTGACATGATCTTATGGTCTAAGGATTAGGATCACTTCGTAAGATGTTATAGCAATATAAACTCAATGACTTTGATCGTAATGTTATACTTCGGATGAATGTTCATCACACCATTACACTAATGTTGTGACCTCGTTATTAACATCCAATGTCCATGATCGGAAACCTTGATCATCTTGTTAATCAACGAGCTAGTTTATGAGAGAGGCATAACTAGGAACTTTACTTTGTTTATTAAACACACATGTATTAACGTTTCCGTATTAATACAATTATAGCATGTACAAGAAACATTTATCATAAATAAGGAATACGATAATAACCACTTTATTATTGCCTCTCGGGCATATTCCTTGCCTCCCACTTGCACTAGAGACAATAATCTAGTTTGAGAACTTTGCGTATTGAACACCTATGGCTTTCTGGTGTTCCATATACGCAATTGCAAGTGGTTAACATAATCTACGGATCTGACGCTTTCAGGTCCGTGTGTATTTGCATGTCTTTGCGTCTTCACGCATCACTCATTCTCCAATGAGATGGCATTGTATAAATTTGGTCTTTCGGTGAGACCTTTAGTTCCTTGGGGTTAAAACACGTCGATACTATTGTCATACAATATATCTTTAGTGTTAGCCCGTTGAACCACACCTTAGTTTGATAACAAACTACTTGACACAAATTCCCTCCTTTACTGCTACTATAGCAGTCATATACTTAGCCTTTTGTTGTAGTATTCGTCACAATGTCTTAATTTTGGAACTCTTCCAAATACATCATGGAATCTCCTTTCCATTACATTGTGCCACCCATAGTTTAAATTGAGATAAACTTAATTTGTATCTTGTGACAAAACTAGTATCAATGTAACGCTTACAATGAACTATTTGTAATTGTTTGTCACCTCTACACAAATATATTCTTAGTTCTTCCAAAAGATCATAAGAATATCCTCACTATCGTCCAATGATCATTTTATGATTCATTACGTATATGCTCATAACACTTAGAGCATGGGACATATCTGGATGTGTACATATCATGGTATGATTGATCAAGACATTCTTGTGATTTTACTCATCAAGTGTCAAAGCACTTGAATCTTGTTTCACTTATCAAGTGTCGATACACTTGAATCTTGATTCAATTCCTTTCCATGCGACAAGAACCGTTTCTTGTTGATTCTATATTGAACTCCTTCAATATCTCATATATGTACGTTTGGCACAACCATATTGGCGTTACAGTCTATCCACTATAGACATTCACGCTAAATATTCGGGTTTTGCCTAAGTCTTTCATCAAAATGAAATTCTTAACCCTTGTCAATAAAAGATACATCATTTCCAATCAACAAGATGTCCTCCACATAATGTATTAGAAATATGTCTTAGCGCTCCCACTTAATTTCTTGCAAATGCAAGCATCTTCATCGTCTCCTGATGAAAACTCCTTTTCATCACGGTGAAGATTCCAACTCCGCGATGCTTACTTCAACCATTGAAGTTTACATGCCCTTTTTAGCATCCTTTGAATTAACAAAACCCTTTGGATCGTGTCATGTACACGTCCTAGGTAACCATTCTATTAGAAGAACTTTATTTTGTTTATTCATCTACCATATAACAGATTATATGTAGTGGTTGCTACTTTAATCCGTCCAGACTAAATATCGCTATGAAAGATCAAATCTTGTCATAGTCAACTCCTTGAACATTGTCATAAAATACTTTACGACATGTCGACTATTTCATAGATGTGAAACATCTATGTACATTTCTTTATAGATCCAAATACGACCGATAGGTTTTTACACCTTTAGGAGGGTCTTCCAAGTTCAAAACTTGATTTCTCGTGTATGGAACTATCACGGATTTTATGGCTTCAAGCCATTTGACGAGTCGGGCCCATCATCGCTTCTTTGTATGTATTCGGTTCATCATTGTCAAACAATAATGATTTACTCTCAAATCTTAGCATTTGATTGTTTAACGACCTACTTGGTTCAATAGGAACTTAGATCTCCGTGACCACAACCTTTGAGGCACATAAGCTATGAGCATTATGGCGGACTCGAGAACCATTTCCTACAAGCAACTCAGCACATTTAGCTAAGGTTCGTTAACCTTATCAAAGTTCTATTGTCCTCCCACTTAACATTTATGAAAAATTCCTTCTTCAAGAAACTTTACATTTCAAGCGACAAACCCTTTTGTCCTCGGTGTTATGGAGGAATAACCAATTGTTATTCGAAATAACCTACAAAGACATGCTCATCCGACTTTGGTTGTAAACATCTTACTTATGTTTAGTATACCAAAATTTAAGAAATGACAACTTGGGTTTTACCCCAAACCATAACTCCCATGGTGTCATTTCAACGGATCTAGATGGAGCTCTTTTCGGTAAAAGCGGTAGTCTCTAAAGCTTTAATCTTTTAAAACATAATGGCAGTTTATAAATAACACCTTTGATCCAACCATGTCTCACAAGGTTTCATTACAAATCTCAAACACTCCATACTCCTATGGTGTTTGGAGATGTAAATCTAGGTGTTTTGCTAAACTTGTAACTCAAATAAATCCTTTATGATAAAATCATAATTCATTTATTTTCTTGTTACACTTGTAACTCAAATAAATCCTTTATGATCAAATCATAATTCATTTATTTTTCTTGTTACAATGATTTTTCACTTCATCTTGAAAGTCTTTGAAACATTTTTCAAATATTTCATACTTCTTTCTCATTAAGTGAACATTCACTCAAATTTTCAGAGAAAGCATATGAAGTTGAAACCCATCGCTTACGACTATACATAATGGACTACATACATCGATATGTATAAATTCCAATAATTTAGTCGTTCGTTCTTCTTTGGCCTTTGAACGAAGTTTTAATTATCACGTGGAAAGTCTCACAAGCGTCACTTGATCAAATCAAAGACTCCAAAAATCCATGAATATGGAGATTCTTTATGTTTTCTTTCCAATATACATAAGTGATCTTTCAATCATTTGTCTTGCGACATTTTAGCATTAGGTTTTATGGATGTGATTTCTCCAACTAGATTTGTAAATCATCCATCTTATATGGAATACGGTAATTATTTGAACAACCTTTGTTCTTATAATACCTGATTCAAATAACAATTGTTAAAACAAATCTTGAAGTCAATCTTTGATGTCAACGAGAAATACAAACAACGGTTTGTTTGTTTTCGATGAACATCATCACATATTCTCTTGCTAGTTACTTAGGCCATTGTAGTTCATGAATTGCGTCGTTCCGTATGAAATTTCATACCAACCAATTCGGTATCCAATACACAAGAACCACATTGTTTAACAAGCAAAGAATACAACCATAACATGTATATCATATATATACCTAAATTGTATATTTCCAATCTTTTCTTTTCTGCCAAATATATTTTATAGATTCTCTTTCAGCATTTCCTTTTCCTTTTAAAAGAATTTATCAACATCAAAAGTGGCGCCATATACATGACACATAGTCCAAAGCGTGTATATTCAAATAATAATACCTTTGGACTTGCACTTTGAAGTAGATCACCATCATCAAATGATCGGTATTCTTTCAAAATCCATTCTTTAGTAATCTTTTAGTGTAGTAAACATTTTACATACATATTCTATTCACCCTTATCATGACGACTTTCATGATCAAGCTACTGTAGCTTATAAAGGCGAATCATGAGTATAACATTACTTTCCAAAATCCTTTTGGATGATTAGGATGTCTAGCATCTCCAACCTTCGTAAATTCTCATCCAATATGAGAACATATATTATACTCTATCATATTGCAACCAAAACATTGTTTCAGATATCGTTATATCTGCCACACATGATGGTTTCTGAAACAATTCTTTCAGCTCCTAGATAATCTTGACATTAAAACAATCAAGAATCGTGGAGGCAAACATGATACTTAAGATACTAACACTGGAATTGTTACTCTCGATTTAATACCAATTATTAAATTTCACGGAGTAAATAGAGTTTGCTAAAAGTTTGCAATAGGACTTTAAACTTTGATTGACACTCAACACAATACGATACCAGTTCGTAAAGTATATATCCAGAATTCTATAGTTCTATTATCTCAATTACAACTATGCATAAGGTGGTGAACGAATGCCAATGACTACAACAAATTATGCAAGTTCACTTTGATTTAATTTATGATAAATTGAGTTCTACTAATCCAAATTAGAAATGAACTCCCACTCAAAACGACATCCCTCGTGTCTTTTGGTGATTACATGAACCAAATCCACTACACCAAGTCCGATCATCACGTGAGTCGGCGTAGCTTCAAAGGCGAGCATCCATATGGTCATCATATCGAAACATATGACTCATGCTTAACCTTTCGGTCCGTGTTCGAGGCCATGTCATACATGCTAGGCTCGCCAAGTAAGAACCTTAGTATTGGCGTGTAATGTCTTACACCGAGATATGCTCGTGGATTCAAGTACACCCGATCATCACGTGATGTCTTGAGCGGCGAAACATTGTCGGTGCATACTTAAGGAAGAACACATTTTATCTTGATATCTAAATGAGGATCATCTTATTATGCTAATAAGCGCCAAATAAGCAATATAAGATGCTATCAAACATCACATGTTTATTAGTGGAATGATATGGTTCCACATGATCTCTATCATGTGCACCGTGGTATGATCACTATCATACCTCTATGTGTAAGTCCAAGGTCTATGGAGATTACACGTTATGTGTGTTGTAAGAGTATCATCTCATACTTCTACTTACAACATCACCATATCATAACACTAGACAACAATCTAAACTAGACGCCTCTAATTTATCCATTGCAATTTTTACGTGGCTTAGGGCTTTCGAAGATAGAACCGTTCTTACCTACGAACATGAACCACAGCGAGGATAACCAAATTGTTGACAACTCGTTGCAAATTAGATATTGACTATAGTAGGAGAGAGACACCGCTAGCCACTTATGCAAAACTAGTTGCATGTCAAGCGTGGAGCAGGTCTCGTAATGCGAGGACATGTAAAGTTTGTCGCCGCTTCATCCCACTATGCCACCAATATCCAAAGTACAACTAAGAAGCAATAAAATGATCATCATCGCCCACATACTCATATGTGTACTACTGCAAAGCATCTACGCATAGATCCGGCTCGATACCCTTTGTAGGGTTCGACATAGAAAACAAAAATTTCCTACGATGGGAACAACTATGTACCAAGATCTATCTACTAGATACAAACAACGCGGATGTATATCCGTAGAACATACCCTTGAAGACCAAAAGCTTAACGAGTCCAAACCCGTGGTTGATGTAGGCGATCTCTGCCGATCTCAAGATCGAGAGGAAGTCCTAGCGCCAAAAGCAATGACGCATCCGTGCTCGCACACACGTTCGAGGCACCGAGCAACCTCCGCCTCCTCGCTCCAGCGATGCGGAAGCACAAATCTTTCTTGCCGAATAGCCAGGGAACATGTATCTCGCTAGTCCGAGACCATGGGGATAAATTCTAGAGGGAGAGAGATCCTTCACGAGGAGGTGTGGTGTGAGAGGAGGAGGGGGCCTTTTATAGGGGAGAGGGGGCACCCAAGGGGCCATGCGCCCAGCCATGGGGCTGCCCCACCTCTTCCACATTCATGTGGGTGGAGCTCCCACTCAAAATGAAAAGCCTCCACTCCCATTAAAAGCCTCCACTCATAAATCCACTCACATGCATTAAATTTCCACCAAATTTAATGCAAGCTCTCATTAAATAAAACTCTTTTATTTATTTATTCAGAATTTTGTTAATTACTTTAATTAACAAACATTCACATAAAACCCTTGCTAGTATTCCATTTCACATGCAGAACCAGTTTGACAATTTCAGCGAAACAGTTTAGGTGTCTAGTGAAATAAATTCCTGCGCTTTCCTTTTCTTTTCGGCATGAAACTTTTGCTCCAATTGGATGTCGGTGTCTCTTAAGTGTGTCACCCTACGGTTCGCGAATAATGTGGACATGATCGAGACCCTCTCGGATCAATAATCGAGCGGGATCGGAGACCCATCGACTCCCACACATTCAACGATGACTTTCTTGTGATCGTCGGAACCTTTACGCTAGTATCTTAATCCTTTTGTTTAGCGATATATTACATGTCCGAGATTCGATCATCGGTATCTCCATACCTAGTTTGATCTCGTTACGACATGCACTCTTTTCGTTCCGTGATATAACATTCTAGTGATCAAATCACTTGCTTGCAAGCTAACCAATGTGATATCACCGAGGGCCCAGTATATCTATCCGTCATCGGGATGAACAAATTCCACTCTCGATCCATGGGCCTCAACATAACACTTTAGTAGTTACGAATCCATCTTTATAATCACCACATTACGGTGTGGCGTTTGATGTTATCAAGAAACTCTTAGGTGTTAGTGATTGACATGATCTTATGGTCTAAGGATTAGGATCACTTCGTAAGATGTTATAGCAATATAAACTCAATGACTTTGATCGTAATGCTATACTTCGGATGAATGTTCATCACACCATTACACTAATGTTGTGACCTCGTTATTAACAACATCCAATGTCCATGATCAGGAAACCTTGATCATCTTGTTAATCAACGAGCTAGTTTATGAGAGAGGCATAACTAGGAACTTTCTGTTTGTTTATTAAACACACATGTATTAACGTTTCCGTATTAATACAATTATAGCATGTACAATAAACATTTATCATAAATAAGGAATACGATAATAACCACTTTATTATTGCCTCTCGGGCATATTCCCTTCAATTTCCATCTCCACAAAGCCTGTAATCCGACTCGTGCCAACTCTTGTCACTTGCCGTCTTACTCCATGTCGCCGACTTGTACATCGACTTGCACGTCATCCGGATTCTCCAAACAGCTACACCAACTTAGTAAAATAAATTATATAGATAATCCGACACGCAGGTCGTCATACAATAAAATGACAGCACCTAGGATCTAGCCGGCTGACAAACCGTGATTCACAGATCACGTATGGATTACACACATACATCATATGCACATGATGAAGGGAATATGCCCTGAGAGGCAATAATAAAATGTTTATTATGTGTATTCCAAGTATATGATAGATGTTTATTTTGCATGCTATAATTGTATTAATACGGAAACGTTAATACATGTGTGTTTAATAAAAAAATAGAAAGTTCCTAGTTATGCCTCTCTCATAAACTAGTTCGTTGATTAACAAGATGATCACGGTTTTCTGATCATAGACATTGGATGTTGTTAATAACGAGATCACAACATTAGTGTAATGGTGTGATGAACATTCATCCGAAGTAGAGCATTACGATCAAAGTCATTGAGTTTATATTGCTATAAACAAACTACGAAGTAGTCCTAATCCTTAGACCATGAGATCATGCCAATCACTAACACCGGAAGAGTTTCTTGTTGATATCAAATGTCACTCCGTAACTGGGTGATTATAAAGATGGCTTCAAAGCTACTAAAGTGTTATGTTGAGAATAATGGATCAAGAGTGGAATTTGTTCATCCCGATGACGGATAGATATGCTCTGGGCCCTCTCGGTGATATCACATTGGTTAGCTTGCAAGCAAGTGATTTGATCACTAGAATGTTATATGACGAAGAAAGAGTGTGCATGTCGGTAATAAGATCAAACTAGGTATGGAGATACCGATGATCGAATCTCGGACATGTAATATATCGTGAAAAAGGGATTAAAGTTCAAAGATAAGGCAAAAAAATCATCGGAATTGAATGTGTCATCGTTGAATGTGTCGGTCTGTCTGATCGGCTGATTGATGAAGAGAAGGGAAGGTGTCATATCCATGCGCGTTGCTGACCGTGAGGTGACTTTAAAGGACACTGGCATCCGGATGGAGCAAACAAATGTTGTTTCATGCCGAAGAATAAACAATAGCGGAAATTTATTTCACTGAACAGCAGGCTTTCGGGTGAAATTGCATAAAGTGGTTATGCATGTGAAATGGAATTCTAGCAAGGGATTATTGTGAATGTTTGTAATTAAAGTAATTGACAAAATTCTGAATAAAATAAAGAGTTTTATTTAATGAGTTGCATTAAATTTGGTGGAAATTTAATGGGAATTGAGTGGACTTTTGAGTGGAGGAATTTAAAGGAATTTTGTGAGTGGAGTGTCCACCACATGAAGAGGGAGGGCAAGGGCGGACCCCATGCGCAGCCACCCCTTGGATTCCCCCTCCTCCTATAAAGGAGCCCCCTCCTCACTTGTCTCTCACCTCCTCGTGAAAGATCTCTCTCCCCTCTAGAATTTATCCCCATGGTCTCGGACTAGCGAGATACATGTTCCCAGTGTTTAGATTGCATGTATCGAATCTTGATAGTGTTATGATATGGTAGTATTGTGTAAGATATGAGATGATACTCTTACAACATACATAGCGTGTAATCTCCATAGACCTTGAGTATACAGTAAGTAGTATATATATCGCACCATAAATCATATCAGATGAACCATATCATTTCACATATAATAAATATGATGTGTGATGTTTATATTGCTTATTGTTTTTTTGTTTTGTTAGCATAATAATAATAAGATCTTTCTTCTTTCAAGATAAGATATATTCCCTTCCTTCCTTTGGTATGCTGCATTTTTTCGCTTTAGACATCACAAGATGATCGTGATGATTGGATCCCACGACCACGACCATATGTAAAAGTAAACATTACGAATACTAAGGTTTTTAACTTGAGCCACAACATGCGAGATGGCCTCGGAACTGTGAAAGGTTAATCATGAGTCATAGTTGAAATGATGCCCATTTGATGCTCGCCTTTGACGACTCACATGATGATGATCGGACTGTGTGTAGTGGATTTCATGTATGTACACAAAAAAGGCACGAGATGTCGTTTTGGTGGGAGTTCATTCGTAATATGGATTAGTTGAACTCAATCTATCATACACTTAGTCTAAACTTTACAAATTCATTGTAGATGGCACCACACGCTTTTAATTTCAATGTGTTCATGGAGAAATAGAAACTTTGTGACGGTAGCAACTTTAGAATGGGCCATGAATTTGAGGATTCTCCTCTCTTTGCACAAAAGCAATATGTGCTAGAAGCGCCGTTAGGCCCCCACCTTTAGATGATGCCTACGAGGAGAAGAATGTCTATCGACTCGTCGGAGGACCACAACAGTTCATTGCGGCATATTGTATGGGATAGGCGGAACTTGAAAGCGTTTGAAAATGGCAATGCTTTTGATAAAATGGGTGAGTTGAAAATGATTTTCGACACACATCTTTGTTGTGAGAGCTGCAACGCTTGAGAAAGTTCCTTATTTGCATGATGGAAGAGCACAACTCCGTTAGTGAGCATGTACTCAAGATGTCGATTCTGTAGATAAGCTTGTGTCCTTGGAATATCGATTCCCATTGACTTAGGCATCCATCGTGTTCTGCAGTCTCTGCCACCTAGCTATAAGAGCTTCGTGATGAACTATAATATGCAAGGCATTAAGAAGTCTCTCCCCGAGCTTCTGTCAATGCTTAAAACTAAAGAAGTGGAGATCAAAAAGGAACATCAAGTGTTGATGATCAATAGGAACCTTGGTTTCAAGAAAGACAAGAAGGTAAAGCGGAAGGAAGTAAGGCGGCAAGCTGTTTCCGATGCTGAAAAGAAACCGAGTTGGACCTAAGCACGATCTGAGTGCTACTATTGTAAGGGGCCACCGCAGGCCTTAGCGCCCCAAGTATTTGGCAGACAAGAAATCCGGCAAGGCAAACAAAGGTATATATGATATACATGTTATTGATGTGTACTTGACTAGTGCTCATGATGCTTTGGGTATTTAATCTTGGCTCGATTGCTAATATTTGTAACTCGAATCGGGGCTGCGGAACAAGCAACCGCTAGCAAGGGTGAGGTCGGGATGCGTCGGCAATGGATCAAGCATTGATGTGATGCCGTCGAACACGCCTCTCCACTTGCCGTCGGGATTAGTTATAAACTTGAATAATTGTTATATGGTGCCTCGAGCATGAACATTGTATACGGATCGTGTTTGATGCGAAGTGGTTATTCATTAAATCGAGAACAATGGTTGTTCCATTTATATGAATGAAATCTTTTATGGTCATGCAGATGATGAATGGTTTATTTCTTTTGGATCTCGATAATAATGTTACACATATTCATAATGTTGATGCTAAAAGTTAAACTAAATAATGATATATCCGCATATATGTACTTTCGTCTAGGTCATATTGGCGTTAAGCATGAAGAAGCTCCATTCGGATGGAATTTTGGAATCACTTGATTATGAATCATTTGATACATGTGAGCCATGCCTTATGGGCAAGATGACTAGAAACGTCGTTTTCGGTTCAATGGAGCAGGGCATGATTTATTGGAAATCATACATTCGATGTATGTGGTCCAATGAGTGTCGGCCTTGAGGTGGATATCGTTATTTTGTTACTTTCACGGATGATTTGAGTAGATACGGTTATATCTACTTGATGAAACACAAGTCTGAAACCTTTGAAAAGTTCAAGGAATTTCAGAATGAAGTGGAAAATCATCATAATAGAAAGATCAAATTTCTTCGGTCCGACCGTGGAGGTGAGTATCTAAGTTACAAGTTTAGCACTCACATGAAAGAGTGTGAAATTGTTTCACAACTCACACCTGCCAGAACATCACAGCGAAATGGTGTGTCGGAACGTCGTAATCGTACTTTGTTAGATATGGTTCGATCTATGATGTCTCTGACGGACTTGCCGTTGTCATTTTGGGGCTATGCACTAGAAACTGCTGCATTCACTTTAAATCAGGCACCATCTAAATCCGTTGAAAAGACACCGTATGAATTGTGGTTTGGAAACAAACCTAAGCTGTCATTTCTTAAAGTTTGGGGATGCGATGTTTATGTGAAGAAACTTCAACCGGATAAACTCGAACCCAAAGCGGAAAATGCGTCTTCATTGGATACCCTAAGGAAACTATTGGGTATTCCTTCTATCACAGATCCGAGGGCAAGGTTTTTGTTGCCAAGAATGGATCCTTTCTAGAGAAAGAGTTTCTCGCGAAAGGTGTGAGTAGTCGGAAGGTAGAACTTCGAAGAGGTTCTTGAACCTTCTCTTCAAAGTATGGCGAGTAGCCTTGCGCGGAAGTTGTTCGAGTTGGCTCCACTGTTGAAGAGGAACTAATGATAATGATCATGAAACTCGAAAGAGTACTCTTGAACCTCGCGGTCAAGCGGAGACGCGTCGGCTCCGGTGTGCGGAAATCCTATCATGAATTTCATGGTTGATGAAAATGATGACTCTGCGGCGTATGAAGAAGCGATGATGAGCCAGTTCCAACAAATGGTTAGAAGCCATGAAATCGAGATGGAATCCATGTATGAAAATCAAGTTTGGAACTTGGTGGACTTACCTCGCGAAAGGCGTGGAGAACAAATGGATTTTCAAAAGGAAAAGCGATTGATGGTAATGTAACCGTCTATAAAGCTCGACTTGTTGCAAGGGTTTCGACAAATTCAAGGAGTTGACTACGATGAGACATTCTCTCCCGTAGCGATGCTAAAGTCAGTTAGGATTATGTTAGCAATTGCTGCATATTTCGATTATGAGATATGGCAGATGGATGTCAAAACCGCGTTTCTCAATGGTGATATTGAAGAAGAGTTGTATATGATACAACCAAAGGTTTTTGTCGATCCTAAGGATGCTAATAAGGTGTGCTTTGATCCATCTATGGATTGAAGCAAGCATCACAAAGTTGGAATCTCCGCTTTGATGAGGTGATCAAAGAGTTTGGATTTGTCCAAACTTATGGAGAAGCTTGTATTTACAAGAAAGTGAGTGGGAGCAATGTGGAATTTCTGATATTATATGTGGATGACATATTATTGATCGGAAATGGTATAGATCTTTTAAACGGTGTTAAAAGTTATCTAAACAGCAAATTTTCAATGAAGGACCTAGGTGAAGCTGAAGGGTTTCGCGGCATAGTAAATCAAAATTTTCTACGGATGCGAACAGAGGGAAGCCAAGATCTAATCTAGGAGATGCAAACAATGAGAGAGATTGGATTAGATCTTCATACCCTTGAAGATTCGCACAGCGGAATGTTCGTCGGAACGTGGGTGATGTAGTCGTACTCGCTTCTCCTCCTCGCGATCCGATCCGATCTAGCACCACAAGAGGCGATGCCTCCGTGAGATGCACACGTGCGGCACCTCGACGTCTCCTCCTTCCTTGGTTCAGCAAGTATGGTGGAGAGATGGGTTGGATCTACTTGTGACGGCGGTGCAATTGGTGGAGAATTTACGCGGGGCTTCGCCTGGCGATCGGAGAGAGAGGAGAGGCGGCAGGCGGCTAGGGTTGGAGGAAGGTGTGTAGGGTTGGTGCTGACCCTCTATATATAGAGGGGTGGCGCAGCCTAAGCCCCTCCCAAGACAGGCCGGTGGCCCCAAGGAGGAAGAGTGGGGGCAAGGAAACCCCCCTTCAAGCTCTATCTAGAATTTAAACCTCTCTTGGCATTTGGGCCCTATGGGGCCTTGTGCCCCTGTCCCAATGCGACGGGCACTCCCTCATAGGCCCATGCCCCCTCGGAAGGTGTGGCCACGTTGGTCCCCTTCGAAGGTTCTAGAAGCTTAGGTTGTCTGAATTAACTTGGAACAATTCCAAACTCCAAAAACTGCCTTGCCTTATATGAATCTTATTCTAGGACCATTAAGACCTCTCGTGATGTCCGGATCCCATCGAGACTCGAACAAAAACTCATAAACCAATTATCCAATCTATCCTAGCGTGACACACATTAAGTGTGTGACCTGTGAGTTCGAGAATATGGAGACATGATCTTCTATCAATAATCAACGGTGCGAAACCCATATTGACTCCCACACATTCATCGATGATCATATCGGATGAACCACGATGCCAGGATTCAATCAATCCCATATATATATTCCCTTCGTCTCGCGATATTTTTACTTGCCCGGGATTTGATCGTCGGTACCGTCATACCTAGTTCAATCTCGTTCACAGCAAGTACTTTACTCGTTCCGTAATCTGATATCACTTTGTGATTAAATACTTAACCACATGCTTGCAAGAGGTGTTGATATCGATTACCGAGTGGGCCCGAAGTATATCTCTCCGACTTGGGAGGGACAAATCCCATCTTGATACATACAACCCAACAGATACTTTCCGATCACCTGAGAGACACCTTTATGATCACCCTCTAATAGGATGGCGTTTGATGACCTCAAAGCTTTCTTCCGATACAAGGGAGTTGTATTATCTCATGGTCTAAGGAATACAATATTTGACATAAGAAAAGCTTCGCAAAGACGAACACGATGACACGATCTAATTGCTTCGCTTACTTTGGGTCTGTCCACCATATCATTCTCCCAATGATATGATATCATTATTAATTGACAACTCATGTCCATGGTTAGGAAACCTTAACCATCATTAATCAATGAGCTAGTCCATAGAGGCATACTAGGGACACGGTGTTGTTCAAAAAACCACACAAGTATTAAAGTTTCCGCTTAATACAATTCTTGTAGGGTTTCGTAGCATGGAAAACAAAAAAATTCTATCGCATACAAACAAACAAGCCAAGATCTATCTATTAGATTGTAGCAACGAGTCGATGGAATAACTTACCCTCGAAGATTCCAAAGTGTTTAACGAGAGCGGATTCTCGTGGGTGATGTAGTCGTACTCTTCCCGATCTCAAGATCGCGTAGACGATCCTTCCAGCTGCGTTAAGCGGCGCTCCCATGATCGGTCACACGTTCGATACTCGACAAAGACCTTCCTCTCCTTGTTCCAGTGAGGCGGAGGTTGTAGCACTCTCCTCGCGATTCGGCGGCTGGCAGTGGTACAGGAAGTAGAGGAGATCTCATGAGCTTCGCCTTAAGCCAGAGCGAGTATGGTGGAGTATGAGAGAGTCCTCGGTGTTCTAGGGTTTAGACATACCAAGGATGGGATGCTAGAGCCGGCGGCTAGGGTTCCGGGGACCCCTAAATCGGCGACTTGGGCAAAACCCTAGGAGGGGCGGCGTCGGCTATGGTGGGCTGCAGCTTCTAGGGTTTGAGGTGAGGGACTTGTGTGTCTATAGGAGGGAGCCATGCCCCTCCTTATATAGGTGGAGGGGCCGGCCAGGGAGGAGGAGTCCCTCCCCAACTCGGCTTGGAGGTGGCGCCGCCGGTTGGAGGAGGGATTCCCTCCCCAACTCGGTTTCCCACTTCCTCCTCTTTTCTTCTTTCCAATTTTAGTCTTTTGACTTTTCAAACTAGCTATTTGACTTTTCAAACTAGGATTTGATTTAATCCTTTATTTGGAACAGCGATGACACTTAGTACATGATGCAATCATTCCAACTTGCAATGACACATTCATGTACCCCTTCCCCTCGGTCTTGGGACATTAGGAACCTTCTAGAACATTCGATGAAAACAGGAATCATTCCCAACTCAAGCAGGACTTTCCTTATATGAATCTTATTCTCCGGATCACCTCGTGATATCCCGGATCCCATCCGAGACTCCGAACAACATTTGGTCTCTTTCTCATAATACCATAACTACTCAAACAACGTCGAATCCTTAAGTGTGTATCCCTATGGTTCGTGAATTATGCGGACATGATCGAGACACTTCTCCGAACAATAACCAATAGAGGAATCTGGAAATTCATATGGCTCCCACATATTTCTACGATTACTTTGCGATCGAATGAACCACTTACATACGATACCAATTTCCCTTTGTCTCACGATAGTTTACTTATCCGAGGTTATGATCGTCGGTATCTCTGCATACCTAGTTCAACCTCGTTACCGATAAGTACTCTTTTCTCGTTCCCGTGATATGTGATCCCTAGTGAGCCAGTCACATGCTTGCAAGCTAATTGGATGACATTCCACCGAGAGGGCCCAGAGTATATCTATCCGTCATATGGATGGACAAATCCCACTCTTGATCCATGTGTCTCAACCAATACTTTCCGAACACTCAATGCCACCTTTATAGCCACCCAGTTACGGTGTGGTGTTTGATGTCATCAAAGCATCCATCTGGTAAAGGTGATATGCATGATCTCATGGTCGAAGGAATTAGGTTACTATGTATCAGAAAGCATATAGCAATTGAACTATTGAAATGACTTGATCGTTATGCTACGCTTATCTATAGGAGTATGTCCACCATATCATTCTCCTAACGATATGATCTTGTTGTTGATAACATCTCAATGTTCATGATAGGGAAACCACAATCATTTATCAACCAACAAGCTAGTGATGTATAGAGGCTATACTAGGGACTTCAATTTAAGTTTACAAATCACACAAGTATCAATGTTTCCTTGTTAATACTATTATAGCATGAATGTAAACATTTATCATAAACACAAAGATATAATAACAACTACATTTATTATTGCCTCTAGGGCATATCTCCAACAGTCTCCCACTTGCACTAGAGTCATCTAATCTAGATTACATGGTAATATACCGAACACCCATGGCAGTTTGGTCTTGGTCATGTTTTGCCCTCGGAGAGGTTTAGTCAACGGATCCGCCACATTCAGATCGTGTGTACTTTGCAAATCTTTATATCCCCATCTTGGATATGTTCTCGAATAGCGTGAAAGCGTAGCTTGATGTGCTTGACTTCTTGTGTGACCTTGGTTCTTGCGCATTGGCTATGGCGCCCATGTTATCCTGATAGATAGACATTGGGTCCAGCGCTAGGAACCACACCCAGCTCTGTAATGAACTCTTTCATCCATATCGCTTCTTGTGAAGCCTCCAAGCAACCATGTATTCGATTGGTTGAAGATCTCGCCACAACGCTTTGCTTTGCACTCCTCCACTAGCTTCTTTGCACCATTCAAAATAAATACGTATCCAGATTGTGATTTAGAATCATCCGGATCGGTGTTCCAACTAGCATCGGTGTAACCATTAACAACGAGTTGTTTATCACCTCCATAAGAAAGAACCATATCCTTAGTTCTTCTCAAGTACTTAAGGATGTTTTTGACCGCTGTCCAATGATCCACTCCTTGATCACTTTGATATCTGCTAGTTAAACTAACAACATATGCAATATCGGGTATAGTACATATCATGGCATATATTAGAGATCCTATGGCTGAGGCATAGGGAGTCTTACTCATCCTTTCTCTATCTTCTGCCGATGTCGGACTTTGAGTTTTACTCAAGGTCGTATTGGGCAACATGGGCAAGAACCCTTTCTTGCTTTCTTCCATTCCAAACCTCTTTAGAACTTTGTCCAAATATGTACTCTGTGACAATGATATTTGGCGTTTCAATCTATCTCTATAAATCTTTATGCCTAATATGTAAGCTGCTTCGCCAAGATCCTTCATTGAAAAACTATTATTCAAATATTCCTTGACACTATTAAGAAGGTCTACATCATTCCCAATCAACAATATGTCATCCACATATATTATTAAGAATGCTACAGAGCTCCCACTCACTTTCTTGTAACTACAAGCTTCTCCATAAGTTTGTATAAAACCAAAACTTTTGATCACCTTATAAAAACGTTGATTCCAACTTCGGGATGCTTGCTTCAATCCATAAATGGACCGTTGAAGTTTGCATACCTTGTTAGCATCTTTAGGATCGACAAAACCTTTGGGTTGCATCATATACAACTCTTCATCAATATCTCCATTGAGGAATGCTGTTTTGACATCCATCTGCCATATCTCATAATCATAATATGCAGCGATTGCTAACATAATCCTCACAGACTTTAGCTCGCTCTTGGTGAGAAAGTCTCATCGTAGTCAACTCCTTGAATTTGTCGAAACCCTTTTGCGACAAGTCGAGCTTTATAGGCGGTAACATTACCGTCGACATCTGCTTTCTTCTTGAAAATCCATTTGTTCTCGTGACCTTAGGCCATCCGGTAAGTCCACCAAAGTCCATACTTGGTTTTCGTACATGGATCCAATATCGGATTTCATGGCTTCTTGCCATTTATTGGAATCTGGGCTCATCATCGCTTCCTCATATGTCTCGGGGTCATCGGTGTTATCCACCAACATGACACTCATAAGGATCATACCAATGCGGAGTGTACGAGTTCTCGTTGACCTCAGAGGTTCTGTAGCAACTTCAACCGAAGTTTCATGATCATCATCATTAGCTTCCTCTCTTGGTGCAGGCACCACAGGAACTTCTTCGGTCTTTGCGCTACTCGCAATTCGAGAAGGTTCGACAACCTCGTCGAGTTCTACTTTCCTTCCAGTCACTTCTTTGAGAGAAATTCCTTCTCTAGAAAGGATCCATTCTTAACAGCGAAGATTTTGCCTTGGATCTATGATAGAAGGTATACCCAATAGTTTCCTTTGGGTATCCTATGAAGACGCATTTTCGCTTTGGGTTCAAGCTTGTCCGGTTGTAACTTCTTTACATAAACCGCAACCCCAAATTTTAAGCGACAATCTAGGTTTCTTCCCAAACCATAATTCATACGGTGTCGTTTCAGCGGATTTAGATGGTGCCCTATTTAAAGTGAATGCGGTTGTTTCTAATGCATAACCCCAAAATGATAGCGGTAAATCTGTAAGTGACATCATAGAACGAACCATATCTAAGAGAGTTCGATTACGACGTTCGGACACACCATTCTGTGGTGTTCCGGCGGTGTCAGCGAAAGTATTCGCATTTCTTCAAATGCTGCCAAACTCGTAACTTAGATATTCACCTCCACTATCGAGCGTAGAAATTTAGTCTTCTTGTTACGTTGATTCTCTACCTCACTTTGAAACTCCTTAAACTTCTCGAAAGTTTGGACTTATGTTTCATGAAATAGATATACCCATATCTACTCAAGTCATCCGTGAAGGTAAGAACATAACGATAACCATCAGCGATGCTACACTCATTGGACCACACACATCGGTATGTATGATTTCCAATAAGTCCGTAGCTCGCTCCATCATACCGAAAATGGAGTCTTAGTCATTTTACCCATCGGACATGCTTCGCATCTTTCAAGTGATTCAAAATCAAGTGATTCAAGAAGTCCATCGAATGGAGTTTCTTCATCGTTTCACTCCAATGTGACCAAGGCAGCGATTACATATAGGTCGAATTATCGCTTGATTTCAAACGTTTAGCCTCAATGTTGTTGATATGTGTATTTCCACTATCGAGATTCAATAAGAATAGACCATCTATCATAGGTGCATGTGCATAAAACATATTACTCATATAAATCGAACAACCATTATTCTCGGACTTAAACAAGTAACCGTCTCGCAATAAACAAGATCCCGATATAATGTTCATGCTCAACGCGGGCACCAAATAACAATTATTTAAGTATAAAACTAATCCCGATGGTAGATGAAGGGGTAGCGTGCCGACCGCGATCACATCAACCTTTGATCCATTTCCCAGCGCGCCGTCACCTCGTTCTTCGCTAGCTTCCGTTTATTCTGCGGCTGTTTGAGTTACAAATATGAGCAACCGAACGATATCAAATACCGAGCACTACTACAGTACTAGCGATATACACATCAATAACATGTATATCGGATATACCTTTCTTCTTGATGTTGCCGTTCTTAAAATCCGCCAAGTACTTTGGGCAATTCCGCTTCGGTGACCTTCTCCTTGCGGTAAAACACTCGGTTTAGGGCTTAGGTCCGACCTTGGTTTTCTTTTGCCGTGGTAACTTTCTTACCACCCTTCTTGAAGTGTCCTTCGCTTAGACTTGCCTTTCTTGAATTTGGTGGTCTTATTGACCAACAACACTTGGTGCTCTTTCTTGATCTCCACTTCAGATTTCAACATAGCAAGCAGTTACGGCAGCGCTTGTTCATATTACGCATGTTGTAGTTCATCACAAAGTTCTTGTAACTTGGTGGTAGTGATTGGAGGACACGGTAAATCCCCAAAGCATTAGGAATCACTATACCCAAGCTTTGAAGTTTGTTTGCGTGCCCGGACATCTTAAGCACATGCTCCTTGCAGACTGCCCTCTTCCATCTTGCGTTAAAGAACTTTTGAAGCCTCATAACTTTCAATTTGCATGAGTCTCAAAGATCAATTTGAGATCCTCGACAATATCATATGGTCAATTCTCAAACCTTTTACAAGCTCCGATTCCAAACCATACAAGATAGCACTTTGAACTATGGAGATCTTGATTCTTAGGCGAGGTAAACATTCTTTAATTCATCGGAAGCATCGGTGCAGTGGGTCACCAATGGTGCATCCAACACATAGGTCAAATTACCGGTGTGAGGACAATCCTCAAATTGCGGAACCAATCCGTGAAGTTGCTTCCATTGTTTTTCAACTTTTCTTTCTCTAGGAACGCATTAAAATTGATGGTAGGGGCTGCCATTGATCTACAACATATTTGCAATAGTTTAGACTAAGTTTATGACAAATTGAGTTCAAATTAATAATAAAGTTAATCTAGGTGAACTCCCACTCAAAACAACATCCCTCACATTGTTTTAGTGATCACACGAACCAAATCCACTACATCAACACCGATAATCACGAGAGTTGATATAGTTTCAATGGCGAACAATCGTCATGTTCATCATATCTACTATATGATTCATGCTTTAACTTTCGGTGATCCGTGTTCCGAGACCATGTCTATACATGCTAGACTCGTCAAGATCAAACCTTAGTTTCCGCATGAGCAAATCTGGCTTGCTCACGTTGTATACACTTGCAGAATCTAACACACCCGATCATCACGTGGTGCTTCGAAACAACAAACTTTAGCAACGGTGCTAACTAAGGGTGAACACTTTATGACTTCAAATTCATGTGCATGAGGGATCATCTTATAATTATACCGTCGTCTACTAAGCAATACAAGATGCATAAAGGATTAACATCACATGCAATTCAAAATATGTGATATGATATGACCTTTCTTCTTTGTGCTTCCGATCTCCATCTTCAAGCACGAACATGATCTCCATCATCACCGGCATTGCATCAAGGTCAATGACGCTTCTCCATGGTTGTCGTCCACCGGCTTCAACTATTACAACTACTTTGAATAGACACGCGGGTCTTAACATAAATTAAAGACAACCATATGGCTCCTGCCGGTTGCCTACTTACAATAAGGAACATTGCATACATCAAATATAATCACAATCATGGCCATATCACATCACTGCACACCCCTGCAAAACAAAGTTAGACGCCTCTACTTTCTTTGCATGTTTTACGTGGTTTGGGCTTTCAATAAGTGTCGTTCTAACTTACGAACATGAACCACAACATTGATACTAGTATTGTTAATCACCCGTTGTAAATTGGATCTTAACTATGCTAGGAGAAACAGGCACCCATAAAAGCCACTTATGCAATACAAGTTGCATGTCAAGCGTGGAGCAAGTCTCATGAGCGATGTCATGTAAGGTTAGCCCGAGCTTCATCCCAACATACCGCAAGATGCAAAGTACACAAGAAGCAATCGACAATAAAGCATCAACGCCCACAATGACCATTGTGTTCTACTCGTAGCAATGATCTACATATAGACACGGCTCGATACCCTTTGTAGGGTTTCGTAGCATGGAAAACAAAAATTTCTATCGCATACAAACAAACAAGCCAAGATCTATCTATTAGATTGTAGCAACGAGTCGATGGAATAACTTACCCTCGAAGATTCCAAAGTGTTTAACGAGGCGGATTCTCGTGGGTGATGTAGTCGTACTCTTCCGATCTCAAGATCGCGTGAGCGATCCTTCCGACTGCGTTAAGCTCTCCCTTGATCGGTCACATCGTTAAATTTTCGAAGACCTTCCTCTCCTTGTTCCAGTGACGGAGGCTGTAGCACTCTCCTCGCAATTCCTGTGACCTGGCGTATGCAGGAAGTAGAGGAGATCTCATGAGCCGCCTTAAGCCGGAGCGAGTATGGTGGAGTATGAGAGAGTCCTCGGTATTCTAGGGTTTAGACACACCAAGGAGGGGATGCTAGAGCCGGCGGCTAGGGTTCCGGGGACCCCTAAATCGGTGACTAGGGCAAAACCCCAGGAGGGGCGGCGTCGGCTATGGTGGGATGCAGCTTCTAGGGTTCGAGGTGAGGGACTTGTGTGTCTAGAGGAGGGAGCCCTGCCCCTCCTTATATAGGTGGAGGGGCCGGCGGCCAAGGGGAGGGAGGGAAGTCCCTCCCCAACTCGGCTTGCAGGTGGCGCCGCCGGTTGGAGGAGGGATTCCCTCCCCAACTCGGTTTCCCACTTCCTCCTCTTTTCTTCTTTCCAATTTTAGCCGTTTGACTTTTCAAACTAGCTATTTGACTTTTCAAACTAGGATTTGATTTAATCCTTTATTTGGAACAGCGATGACACTTAGTACATGATGAAATCATTCCAACTTGCAATGACACATTCATGTACCCATTCCCCTCCGGAGTGCCGAACATTCCGGAACCTTCTAGAACATTCCTGATGAAAACACCGGAATCATTCCCCAACTCCGAAACGGTACTTTCCTTATATGAATCTTATTCTCCGGACCATTCTGGATCACCTCGTGATATCCCGGATCCCATCCGAGACTCCGAACAACATTCGGTCTCTTTCTCATAATACCATAACTACTCAAACAATGTCGAATCCTTAAGTGTGTCTCCCTACGGTTCGTGAATTATGCGGACATGATCGAGACACTTCTCCGAACAATAACCAATAGAGGAATCTGGAAATTCATATGGCTCCCACATATTTCTACGATTACTTTGCGATCGAATGAACCACTTACATACGATACCAATTTCCTTTGTCTCACGATAGTTTACTTATCAGGTTATGATCGTCGGTATCTACGCATACCTAGTTCAACCTCGTTCGATAAGTACTCTTTTCTCGTTCCGTGATATGTGATCCCTAGTGAGCCAGTCACATGCTTGCAAGCTAATTGGATGACATTCCACCGAGAGGGCCCGAGTATATCTATCCGTCATATGGATGGACAAATCCACTCTTGATCCATGTGTCTCCAATACTTTCCGAACACTCAATGCCACCTTTATAGCCACCCGATTCGGTGTGGTGTTTGATGTCATCAAAGCATCCATCTGGTAAAGGTGATATGCATGATCTCATGGTCGAAGGAATTAGGTTACTATGTATCAGAAAGAATATAGCAATTGAACTATTGAAATGACTTGATCTTTATGCTATGCTTATCTATAGGAGTATGTCCACCATATCATTCTCCTAACGATATGATCTTGTTGTTGATAACATCTCAATGTTCATGATAGGGAAACCACAATCATTTATCAACCAACAAGCTAGTGATGTATAGAGGCTATACTAGGGACTTCAATTTACTTTTACAAATCACACAAGTATCAATGTTTCCTTGTTAATACTATTATAGCATGAATGTAAACATTTATCATAAACACAAAGATATAATAATAACTACATTTATTATTGCCTCTAGGGCATATCTCCAACAATTCTAGCATGGAATATAAACATTATCATGAACAAGACTTATAATAATAACATCTTTATTATTGCCTCTAGGGCATAATTCCAACAGTCTCCCACTTGCACTAGAGTCAATAATCTAGTTTACATCTGGCAACAATCTCACACCCATGGCCTTTGAGTTCTTGATCATGTTTTACGTGGAAGAGGTTTAGTCAATGGATCTGCGACATTGATCTGATGTACTTTGCTAATCTTGGATCTCCATCGATATATAATCTCGGATTATATGAAATTTCGGTTGATATGCTTGGTATTTGGATGATATCTTGGTTCCTTAGCGAGTGCTATGGCGCCGTGTTGTCACACAATATCTCAAGTGGGTCCAATGCACTTGGAACCACGCCAAGCTCGATGATGAAGTTTCGATCCAAACTCCTTCACTTGGCCTTCTGCAGCGTGACCATGTATTCCGCTTCTACTGTAGATCCCGCGATCACGCTTTGCTTGCAGCTTCTCCAGCTCACAGCTCCTCCATTCAAAATATAAACGTATCCTGTCTGAGATTTAGAATCATCCTTATCGGTGTCGAAACTAGCGTCGACATAAACTTTTACGACAAGCTGTTCATCACCCCCATAGACTAAGAACATTTCTTTAGTCCTATTTAGGTACTTTAGGATATTCTTCACGGCTGTCCAGTGTTCCACTCCTGGATCACTTTGATATCTGCTCGTCAAACTAAGAGCATTGGACACATCCGGTCTAGTACACAGCATGGCATACATGATGGAACCTATGGCCGAGGCATAAGGCACTTTGCTCATAGCTTCCCTATCATTTCTGGTAGTGGACCTTTGAGCCTTGCTCAATATCTTACCTGACAACATAGGCACCGAACCTTTCTTTGCCTTATCCATTCTGAACCTTTTCAGAACTTTGTCTAGGTATGTACTCTGGCTTAAAGCTATCAGGCGTCTTTGTCTATCTCTATAGATCTTGATGCCCAATATATAAGCAGCTTCACCTAGGTCTTTCATTGAAAAACACTTGTTCAAATAACTCTTCACATCGTTAAGCATGTTGATTTCATTTCCGATAATCAATATGTCATCCACATATAGTACCAGAAACGACACCGAGCTCCCACTCACTTTCTTGTAGATATAAGCTTCGTAGCAATTTGGAACAAATCCAAAGCTCTTAATCACTTGATAAAAACGAAGGTTCCAACTCCGAGATGCTTGCTTCAGTCCATAAATGGAACGCTGAAGTTTGCATACTTTATCAGCATCCTTAGGATCGACAAAACCTTCGGGTTGCATCATATACAACCTTCATCAATGTTGCCATTGAGGAACGCAGTCTTGACATCCATCTACCATATTTCATAATCATGAAACGCAGCAATTGCTAATAAAATCCGAATGGATTTAAACATCGCTACGGGAGAGAAAGTCTCATCGTAGTCAACACCTTGAACTTGTCGAAAACCTTTCGCGACAAGCCATGCTTTATAGACTGTAACATTACCATCCGCGTCCGTTTTCTTCTTGAAGATCCATTTGCACTCAACGACCTTTCGGTCGCTAGGAGGGTCCACCAAAGTCTATACTTGGTTTTCGCTCATGGATCCCAATTCGGATTTCATGGCTTCTAGCCATTTCTCAGAGTCTGGGCTCACCATCGCTTCCTCATAGTTCGTAGGTTCACTGTCTTCTACTAACAAGACAGTCAAGACAGGGTTGCCGTACCACTCAGGAGGGGCATGCGACCTTGTCGACCAGCGAACTTCAGTAGCAGCATCGTTCGAAGCTTCATGATCCTTGTCATTAGCTTCCTCTATTGTTGGTGCGGTGACCTTTGGAACAATTTGGTCTTGCGCTACTCTCCAATTCAAGAGAAGGTTCAATAACCTCGTCTAGCTCTACTTTCCTCCCACTCACTTCTTTCGAGAGAAACTCCTTCTCAAGAAAGGAACCGTTCTTGCGACAAACACTTTGCCTTGGTTACGTGATAGAAGGTATACCCAATAGTTTCCTTAGGGTATCCTATGAAGACGCATTTCTCCGCTTTGGGTTCGAGCTTGTCCGGCATCAACTTCTTGACGTAAGCTTCGCATCCCCAAACCTTAAGAAACGACAACTTAGGTTTAGCACCAAACCACAGTTCATACGGTGTCGTCTCAACGGATTTAGATGGTGCCCTATTTAAAGTGAATGCAGCGGTTTCTACTGCATAACCCCAAAATGATAACGGCAAATCAGTAAGAGACGTCATTGATCGGACCATATCTAATAAGGTTCGATTCCGGCGTTCAGACACACCATTGCGCTGTGGTGTTCCGGGTGGCGTGAGTTGTGAAACAATTTCGCTTGCTTTAAGATGCGTGAGAAAATCATAACTCAAATATTCACCTCCACGATCGGATCGTAGAAACTTAATCTTTTTGTTACGATGGTTCTCCACTTCATTCTGAAATTCTTTGAACTTTTCAAACGTTTCAGATTTATGTTTCATTAAGTAGATATACCCATATCTACTTAAGTCATCGGTAAAAGTGAGAAAATAGCGATATCCACCGCGCGTCGAAACACTCATCGGTCCGCATACATCGGTATGTATGATTTCCAACAAGTCCGTTGCTCGCTCCATCATACCGGAGAACGGGGTTTTGATGATCTTGCGCATGAGGCATGGTTCGCATGTGTCAAATGATTCAAAATCAAGAGACTCCAAAAGTCCATCAGAATGGAGTTTCTTCATGCGCTTTACACCAATATGACCTAGACGACAGTGCCACAAATAGGTAGTATTATCACTATCTACTTTGCATCTCTTAGCCTCAATGTTATGGATGTGTGTTTCATCCCTTTCGAGATTTAGAAGAAATAAACCATTCACAATAGGTGCATGACCATAAAAGATGTTACTCATATAGATAGAACAACCATTATTCTCCGATTTAAATGAATAACCGTCTTGCAATAAACAAGATCCAGAAATAATGTGCATGCTCAACGCAGGCACATAACAACACTTATTAAGGTTTAAAACTAATCCCGAAGGTAAAACTAAGGAGAGCGTGCCGACGACCATCACATCAACTCTTGATCCGTTGCCAACGCGCATCGTCACCTCATACCTCGCAAGCCACCGTCTATTCCGTAGCTCCTGTTTCGAGTTACAAATATTAGCAACTGAACCGGTATCAAATACCCAGGCACTACAACGAGGGCTAGTAAGGAAAAAATCAATAACATGTATATCAAATATACCTTTGATGGTGCCAGCCTTCTTGTCCGCTAAGTACTTCGGACAGTTGCGCTTCCAGTGACCCTTGTCCTTGCAATAGAAGCACTCAGTGTCCGGCTTAGGACCAGACTTGAGCTTCTTCTCAGCAGGGGCAGTGCGCTTGTCGCCGCCCTTCTTGAAGGGTTTCTTTGCTCCCTTACCTTTCTTAAAGGTGGGGGTCTTGTTGACCATCAACACATGATTATTCTTTTTGATGTTCACCTCCGCTACTTTCATCTTAGCAAAGAGCTCAGTGATCATATCAGTGGAACCAATCTGATTGTGATCAACTACAAAACTTTTGTAGCTAGGAGTGTCAATCTTGAGATCCTCTGGAATCTTGCAGTCCAGTTGCTCAAGGCGTTGAGTGTAGCCCGTCATCTTAATGGCGTGCTCACTAACGGAACTCCCTTCCTCCATCTTGTAGTTAAAGAATTTCTTAGAGATCTCATATCTCTCAGAACGGGCTTGAGTCTGAAACATGTTTTCGGCTCCTCGAGAATCTCAAAGGGCCGGCGAATTCCTCAAAACGATTTTGAAGATCCGATTCCATAGCATACAACATGGCGATCTTAATCAAATCATAATCATCCTTCTTGTCGATAAACAACTTTTTCATCGGTAGCATCTCTGACAGGGCGTCACCTAGCGCTTTCTCAAGGACATAGTCCTTTTGTCCGCCAGCGAGAATGATTCTCAAAATGCGGAACCATTTGGTGAAGTTAGACCCATTGTTTCTAAGCTTTTCTATCTCAGCAAAAACGTTGAAGTTGAAGTTGGACTTGGCCATGTGATCTCTGATTTTGCAAGTACAATTTAGACTATGTTCATGATAAATAGTTCAACTTAATCAAATTAATAGATGAACTCCCACTAAATTCAACATCCCTCAAGTTGTTTAGTGAACACGATCCAAATTCACCACACCTAATCCGATCATCATGACAAGAGATGTGGTTTCAATGGTGGACAACGAAGTGTCGATCATATCATTCATATGACTCATGCTTAACCTTTCGGTTCTTGTGTTCCGAGGCCATGTCTTTACATGCTAGGCTCGTCAAGTTAGACCCAAGTATTTCCGCGTGTGCAAAAACTGGCTTGTACCCGTTGTATGTGAGCGTAGAGTCTATAGCACCCGATCATCACGTGATGCTTGGACACGACGAACTTTCGCAACGGTGCATACTTAGGGAGAACACAGTTTTTATCTTGATCTTTAAGTGAGGAATCATCTTATAATGCTACCGTCGCGATCTAAGCATAATAAGATACATAAAAGGATAAACATCACATGCATATAACTTTATGTGACATGGTATAGCCAATCTTCGCGCAATGATCCCCATCTTGTGCGTTAAGCATGATCTCCCTCACTCCACCATGATTGCCTCCACCATGAATAGCAACTACAACTATTGCTAACTACTTAGCGATAAAGTAAAGCTATTACATGGCGTATAAGAAGTTGACTCGCAGGTCATACCCAATTATAAAGACAACCATATGGCTCCTGCCGGTTGTGTACTCATCGACATGCAAGTCGTGAAACATTACAAAACATGATCATTGCATACAATATACACATCACATCTTGGGCCATACCATATCACAGAAAACACTCCTCAAAAACAAGTTAGACGCCTCTACTTTGTTGTTGCATGTTTTACGTGGCTTATGGGAGTAGATGCTAAGAACGATTCTTACCTATGGAAAGCCACAACGGTGATATTATGGTTGCCAAACTCCGGTGTTAATCCCATGACAACTATAGTGAGAGAAACTGACATCCACCAGCCGCATGTGTGGAACAAGCCACACGTCAAGTCGAGCGGTCTCATGACGACGTCGCGTAAGGTTGGCCTGGACCGCTTCAATCTCACTATCTCGTGTCATAAGAAGAACAAAAACAAGAGGCTTGCAACAGAAAACATCAACGCCTGCAACAACCATGTTGCGTTCTACTCGTGAAACACATCTACGCATAGATCTAGCTCTGATACCACTGAAGGGTTTCGCGGCATAGTAAATCAAAATTTTCTACGGATGCGAACAGAGGGAAGCCAAGATCTAATCTAGGAGATGCAAACAACAAGAGAGATTGGATTAGATCTTCATACCCTTGAAGATTCGCAAAGCGGGCGTTAAATCGGGCGTGGGTGATGTAGTCGTACTCGCTTCTCCTCCTCGCGATCTGATCCGATCTAGCACCACAAGTGGCGATGCCTCCGTGAGATGCACACGTGCGGCACCTCGACTTCTCCTACTTCCTTGGTCCAGCAAGTATGGTGGAGAGATGGGTTGGATCTACAACACGACGGCGCGGTGCAATTGGTGGATAATTTCTGCAGCAGGACTTCGCCTACAAACAGTCGGGAGGGAGAGAGGAGGACAGCAGGGCGGCTAGGGTTGGAGGGGAAGGTGTGTAGGGTTGGTGCGCCCCCAGCCCTCTAAATATAGATGGGTGGGCGCAGCCCTAGCCCCTCCCCCAAGCCAAGGCCGGCGGCCCCAAGGAGGAAGAGTGGGGGGCAAGAAAACCCCCCTTCTAGAAGCTCTATCTAGAGTTTAAACCTCTCTTGGCCGGCTGGGCCCTATGGGGCCTTGTGCCCCTGGCCCACTGCGTCCAGGGCACTCCCTCATAGTCCCATGCCCCCTCCCGGAAGGTGTGGCCACGTTGGTCCCCTTCCGGAAGGTTCTAGAAGCTTCGGTGTCCGATTAACCCGGAACAATTAGAACTCCAAAAACTGTTGTCTTATATGAATCTTATTCTCGGACCATTAGGAACCTCTCGTGATGTCCGGATCCCATCCGAGACTCCAAAAAAACTCATAAACCAATTATCCAATCTATCCTAGCGTCGAGACACGTTAAGTGTGTGACCTGAGTTCGAGAATATGCAGACATGATCTTCTATCAATAATCAACAGCGGGGTCTGGAAACCCATATTGACTCCCATACATTCATCGATGATCATATCGGATGAACCACGATGCCAGGATACAATCAATCCTATATATATATTCCCTTCGTCTCGCGATATTTTTACTTGCCCGAGATTTGATCGTCGGTACCGTCATACCTAGTTCAATCTCGTTCACAGCAAGTACTTTACTCGTTCCGTAATCCGATATCACTTTGTGATTAACTCCTTAACCACATGCTTGCAAGCGGTGTTGATATCGATTACCGAGTGGGCCCGAAGTATATCTCTCCGACTTGGGAGGGACAAATCCCATCTCGATACATACAACCCAACAGATACTTTCCGATCACCTGAGAGACACCTTTATGATCACCCTCTCATAGGATGACGTTTGATGACCTCAAAGCTTTCTTCCGATACCAGGGAGTTGTATTATCTCATGGTCTAAGGAATACAATATTTGACATAAGAAAAGCTTCGCAAAGACGAACACGATGACACGAACTAATTGCTTCGCTTAGTTTGGGTCTGTCCACCATATCATTCTCCCAATGATATGATCTCATTATTAATTGACAACTCATGTCCATGGTTAGGAAACCTTAACCATCATTAATCAATGAGCTAGTCCATAGAGGCATACTAGGGACACGGTGTTGTTCACAAACCACACAAGTATTAAAGTTTCCGCTTAATACAATTCTAGCATGGAATATAAACATTATCATGAACAAGAATTATAATAATAACATCTTTATTATTGCCTCTAGGGAATAATTCCAACAGAAGCATCATACATATTAGGCATAAAGATCTAGAGAGATAGATCTAGGCGCCTAATAGGGCTATCGCAAAGTACAGACCTTGATAAGATTTTAAAGAAGTTTAAAATGGAAAATAGTAAGAAGGGGTTCTTACCTATGACACAAGGCACGACATTGAGTAAGACTCAAAGTCCGGCTTCGTCGGAAAAAAGAGAGATAATGGACAAGGTCCCCTATGCTTCAGACATAGGCTCTATAATGTACGCCATGCTATGTACAAGACCGGATGTGGCACATGCTATTAGTTTGACTAGTAGGTACCAATCGGATCGAGTTCGAACATTGGAAGCGGTCAAGAATATCCTTAAGTACTTGCGAAGAACTAAGGATATGTTTCTTGTATACGGAGGTGAAGAAGAGCTCGTCGCTAAGTGTTATGTCGACGCTAGCTTTGACACCGATTCGGATGACTCTAAGTCTCAATCCGGATACGTATTTCTCATGAATGGCGGAGCGGTTAGTTGGAGGAGCTCCAAACAAACTGTGGTGGCGGGATCAACAACGGAGGCCGAATATGTTTGTAACATCCCTAAAATCATGATTTCAAAGATTGCATATCATTCATGCATGCATATAATTTTGAGATCATTTTCCAACTATTTTCAAGAAAACAGAAGCACATAGTGCTATTATTTTATGTGAGCAAACTTAAATCAAATGACCATCCTCAATTGAGAGCATAAGTGTTTTAAAACCAAGTTTTGTTGGCTTCCTTGTTGATTGGATTGAATGTGGAGTTTGGATAAAAATTCATAGAACAAATGTGGTTTCAAAACCATTTTCAAAACATTTCCAAATCAAGTGCTATGTCACTGTTTATTTTAATTTATTCTAAATGACCAAGCTAATTCAAAGTAACCACTTGATTTTATTCCCAGAAGTGTGAATGTTGCACCCTAAAAAATCCTGAAAAAGTTTGAATTCAAAAAGCTTTTGAAACCATTTGAAATTCATTCCAGAAATTCAAAACAGAAAAAGAAAAGGAGAAAGGAAATAGAAAAGGGCAAGCCTTGATCTTTTGGCCCAACCGAGAAAGCCCACTAAGCCCACCCGGTTCCCTCTCTCCCTCTCACTCATGACGCACATCGAAAGTGGACGCCAGGACCCCACCCCCCCTCTGTTTCTCTCGCTGACAATTGGGCCCCGTCCACATCATCTTCGTCTTCCCCAAATCTCGCGAAGAACACGTCGCCGCGGGCCGTTGCTGGCGTTGATCACGCGGCGTAATTACCATTGAATCCGCAGGCGTTTCCTGTCGAGCCCCTGCCTACTTAACCCCCTCTGCACCGCAAAAATTTCCCCTCACTCAATTTCCTCTCCACGCCACCAGGCTGCCCGTAGTCTTGCCCATACCGCCGCAGCTCCAACGAACTCCGGCGTGCGATTCCGATAAGACCCCGTCGCCCCTTGTTGTCTAAGTTTCCCAGAATGATCACGACAACCATGTGCATCTTCTCACCCTATTGGTGCATGCTAGGACCGTCTGGAGACTCGCCAACGACGACGACCGCGAGTGCCTGACGCTTTCTTCTTCTCCGGCGATCGATTGCGGTAAGCACTGAGCGCCCCTTGACCTCTCTCGCATACGACTAGGTTCGCCTTGTCCTTGCGCCGCTACTGATGCCTCTGGTTGGTACTAGGAAGACCCAGAGCGTCGGCAACAACTTCGTCTGCAACCACCCGACGCCGTGCACGACTCCGACGGGCTCCAGCAGCCCACTCCGTGCGCCCCTTGCCAAGCCGCCGCCAAGTTGAGCTTCTCCTCGTCGCTGCGAACCTGGTGAGCATTCTCCCACCTTTCCGGGCGACACATGGCGCTGCGCCGTGGCGAGCTCGCCTCCTTGATGGCCGCCCTAGCGCCTTCGGTTTGGTCGATTGATTCGTGGCCGTCGGATCTAGATCCGGTAGATAGGATTAGTTCACTTATTGAACCGTTCTGCGTTAGATCTGGCGTGCATCTTTAGTTAAATCGCGGCTCGTTGATCGATCCGCCCGAAGATGCAGGCCAATTAGAAACATACGCGTGGCTAGGGTTTATATTTAAAACAGGATTTGAATCTGATTAATGTTTGAATTTGATTTGGCTATAACTTTTGATCCCCACGTTAGAATTTGACAAATTTTATACCGTTGGAATCAGGAGAGCAAGCTCTTTCTAAATATGCAATGTGTTTAATGTTTAGTTTCTGTTAAAAAGGTTTTATTTGCAGAAACTTGTGTAGGACTAATTAGAGTTTATGAAATGCTTAGGAAATGATTTAGGGTTTAAATAATTGTTGTTTGGCAAGTTTTTGACTTGTTTATGAATCAGTACTGAATACTTGCTTTGTTGAGTTTTAAAAATCATCACATATCATCTTGCATGCATGCATATATTTTTTATTGTATATGTTTTGTGTGTAATTTGTTGCTACCAATCTTTGTGTAGATTTTGGTGCTAGTGATTGTGATTGTGAGGAGTGCTACTCTCCCAACTACCAAGGCAAGTGGTACTTCATGAATATTTTTATCCCATGTTTTATACTAAGCATTAGAAATATTTTTGTTAAGTCTTGCATGATATTATTTTGCTTATATGCCATGTTGGGAAATCCTAGTAGTTGTAGAAATGCTAGGGAATTTCTAAGTTAAGTTACTATCTATGCCATGCTTAGCCTAGCTAGTAGCAAATAGGGTTGGTGAAATATACATGCTATGATGAAAATATTTCTAAGTCTTTGGACTTGTGTTTTGCCTAATAAAACAACTAAGTTAATGAAACATCTGGGTGGAATGGAAGGAAAGGTTTATGTTGAGTGGTTACACAAGGCCCATTTCTATGGTTTACCTTGTGTATCTCACTTGTGGTAAGCCACCCAGGAACAAAGAGATTTTAGAGGCCAAGTGTTAAGAAGCTTCTAGTGCATCCACTTGGCAATATGGGCTCTGCCTGGATCACATAGGTTGCTAGAACTTAGCCATTTGGACAGTTGGTGGTAGTGGGATTGATAGGTTGGAGCGCGTCCATTTGTTCTAAGGGAAGGCTTCTAAAAGGTCCTGTCTTGGTGAAACCAAGTCTGGTGGGGAAAGTGCACAACCTCTGCAGATGGAAAAATCTAAGTACTTATCCAAGTCCATGGTAATGGACAACTTGAGCATCAAGACATGGAAGCTATCAAGAATCTCCTCATCCCAATTTCTAAGTAAAAACTTGTGGGTGAACAAGGGTGAAGGACCTCAATGTCTATTGGTGGTTTCTTGGGAAAAGTTTTGACAAAGAAAAACTTAGTGATTTCAACTAATAGGCAAAATCTATTTTGAGCAAAGCAAGCCAAGCTACACTTAGCCAATTTGCATATAGTATCTAGTCCACTTAAAATTTTACTAAGGTATCACTTGCCAATACTATTCCAAAGTATTGACCCACTGTGGCTGTAACTTGTGATGTTGCAGGTTACTCTGATGAGGATTAGGTGTCATGAGTCTACACTCAACATGTTTGCCTGTGGCACATGAAGATGAAGACTTTTATTTATTTACTTATTCAAACTCTTGTATTAGGCCTGTGGCCTTGGAGTTGTAAAGACTATGTTTATCTCTGGAATGGCTGTAATAAATGACCTTTGTATCTGTGTACTTCATCTTAAACTGTGGATGCTAGCAATGATCCAGGGACTAGCATTGCAATCACAGGGATCCTTTTCCTTTATAAAGGAGGGATCTTACAATGTTGCTGCTTCAGAAGCGGCTCAGGAAGCAGTTTGGATGAAGGAGTTCATATCCGAACTAGGTGTGGGTGCAAACGCGTTGGACCCAATGGTGATCTATTGTGACAACAATGGTGCCATTGCCAATGCCAAAGAGCCAAGGTCTCACAAGAATTCCAAGCATATTAAGCGCCGGTTTCACTCCATCCGCGAGCATGTCAAGGATGGAGATATAAAGATTTGTAAAGTACATACAGATCTCAATGTAGCAGATTCGTTGACTAAAACTCTACCTAGAGCAAAACATGATCTACACCAGAACTCCATGGGTGTTAGATACATCACAATGTAACTAGATTATTGTCTCTAGTGCAAGTGGGAGACTGAAGGGAATATGCCCTGAGAGGCAATAATAAAATGTTTATTATGTGTATTCCAAGTATATGATAGATGTTTATTTTGCATGCTATAATTGTATTAATACGGAAATGTTAATACATGTGTGTTTAATAAACAAACAGAAAGTTCCTAGTTATGCCTCTCTCATAAACAAGTTCATTGATTAACAAGATGATCACGGTTTCCTGATCATAGACATTGGATGTTGTTAATAACGAGATCACAACATTAGTGTAATGGTGTGATGAACATTCATCTGAAGTATAGCATTACGATCAAAGTCATTGAGTTTATATTGCTATAAACAAACTACGAAGTAGTCCTAATCCTTAGACCATGAGATCATGCCAATCACTAACACCGGAAGAGTTTCTTGTTGACATAAACGTCACTCCGTAACTGGGTGATTATAAAGATGGCTTCAAAGCTACTAAAGTGTTATGTTGAGAATCATGGATCAAGAGTGGAATTTGTTCATCCCGATGAAGGATAGATATGCTCTGGGCCCTCTCGGTGATATCACATTGGTTAGCTTGCAAGCAAGTGATTTGATCACTAGAATGTTATATCATGGGAACGAGAAAAGAGTGCATGTCAGTAACAAGATCAAACTAGGTATGGAGATACCGATGATCGAATCTCGGACATGTAATATATCGTGAAACAAAGAGATTAAGATACAAGCGTAAAAGGTTCCGACGATCACAGGAAAAGTCATCATTGAATGTGTGGGAGTCAGTATGGATCTCCAGGTCCCGCTACTAATTATTGATCGGAGAAGGGTCTCGATCATGTCCGCATTATTCGCGAACCGTAGGGTGACACACTTAAGGGACACTGGCATCCAGTTGGAGCAAATGTTTCATGCCGAAAGAATAAACAAGCGCAGGAATTTATTTCACTAGATACCGAAACAGGCTTTCGGGTGAAATTGCATAAAGTGGTTATGCATGTGAAATGGAATTCTAGCAAGGGGTTATTTGTGAATGTTTGTCAATAAATTAATTGACAAAATTCTGAATAAAATAAAAGAGTTTTATTTAATGAGAGTTTGCATTAAATTTGGTGGAAATTTAATGGGAATTTGAGTGGACTTTTGAGTGGAGGGAATTTAAAGGAATTTTTTGAGTGGAGTGTCCGCCCACATGAAGAGGGGAGGGCAAGGGGCAGCCCCCATGCGCCCGCCACCCCCTTGGGGTTCCCCCCTCCTCCTATAAAAGGAGCCCCCCTCCTCACTTGTCTCTCACACCTCCTCGTGAAGGATCTCTCCCCCCCTCTAGAATTTATCCCCCATGGTCTCGGACTAGCGAGATACATGTTCCCGGTGGCTATTCGGCAAGAAAGGGTTGTGCTTCCGCTGCATCGCTGGAGCGAGGAGGCGGAAGTTACCTGATGTCTTATGCGTGTGCGAGCACGGATGCGCTTTGCTGGCGCTAGGACTTCCTCTCGATCTTGAGATCGGCAAGAGATCGTCTACATCAACCACGAGTTGAACTCATTAAGCTTTGTCGGTCTTCAAGGGTATGTTCTCTACGGATATACATCCGCCCGTTGTTTGTATCTAGTAGATAGATCTTGGTACATAGTTCCCATCGTAGGAAATTTTTTGTTTTCTATGCTGCGAACCCTACACAGGAATCATACCATTCGCAACTTCCTGCAAAAACAAGTTATGCTTAGATACGTGATCTCCGAGTGTTGTGAAACTCGCAACGACATCTAAGGCGCTACGACAGGATGAAGTCGGCGGTCCCGCTAGCCGGATAGCGGGCGTGGATCGAAATGGCAGCGCCCGACGATTTTTCTGAAAACGTAGATCTCATCTACAATCCGGACATGGATTCTGACCATTGTTCCGATTCAATCAAACCCTTTGACCTTTGATCTCCGCGTCTGGATTTACGTGTCACAGTCTACCCCGGTGGCAGAAGCCGACCGGTAGGGGTATGTCGTTCCACGACCTCATCAATATGATCACGGAAATCAGATCTACCATTCCCCGAGTAGAGTTGATCCAATCAACATCGTACAAAACCGATCTATCTCATAGATCGACCACCAAAACAGCACATAGATCCAATCCACAGCCAACCGCATATCACATATACGAGATCTCGAGCCTAAAACCAGAAGCTATCGCTCTGATACCACTGTTGGGCCACGTAGAGATAAAACAAAACTTTTCCCTCTAACATGGTGATCCCAAGTTCTAGATGAGGTAGAAGGCCACGAGGTTTATCACTAGACGCGTGGTTGCAGATTACAGATGAAGCGCGTCAGTTGATGCAGTGTAGTCCTTGCGATCCAGATGCAATCAACGATCGTCCAAGCGCTGATGATACAACGCCTCTGCTGGTGTCCACACGTACGAGGAGGAGCGTCGGCGGCGAACTGCTAGGTTCGATACGATGGCAGAACTGTTGTGGAGTTAGGGTTTCCAACGCATGGAATGACCTAACCAATCAACCCTCCTGGGTTTCTGCGCCCCACTATATTTAGGGAGTGAACGTGGGCTCCACTCACTCGTGGCCCATTCACTAAAGACCATATAACATTAGTCACTGTGAGTCCGACTCACTGACTCAGTCCAAAATCCGACTCAAGTCCAACCCGATCAGATTTCCGGTTTAGATCCAATCCGAACTTGCTCCCGCTCTTAAGTGTGTGACCCCGCAGGCTCATGGAAACTTGGACACGATTGGAGTCCGACTCACAATCGATCAGTCGATAGCGGCCCCTAGCAGAACATGCCGACTCCCAAGTACCAAAGAGTCATGACGACTTGCCTTTCCAATGCGACTTGCGTCCGAGTCCCTTTTGCCTCACGATATACCTTGTCAGACTATTTTTCATCCCTTAAATAGTCCGACTCTCTTCTCGATCCGAGATAAGTAATTCATCCGACTAAAACTCTTAGTCGATCGCCTCGGTTAACACTTAACCGAGTCGTGCATGGCCATGCTTTCCGAATCATATCATCCGAGAGGGCCCAGAGAATATCTCTCCAAGCGGAGGGGCAAAATCCCATCTTGGTCATTCACATCATGCAGCTTGATTCTCAGTCGATCCGAACTCTGCCTTTATAACTGCCCAATTACGGATCAACGTTTGACAGAACCTAAGTCGGTGATCCTCAACTCGGACTGTGCAACAACCTCAGGTCTAAGGATTACATTGATTGAGATATACAAATGACAACTTGTTCGTTGTACCTCAATATGGGTAAATCCGACTCGCTAAACTCTTTAGCCGAATCTGTGTAAGTCAATAGCATCTCCATGCCCATGACAAGTGGAACCGAGTCATCAAGCCGATTTTCACATTGGTCTAAGTTGTGTGTCCAGCACAACCTCGATGACCAAGAATATTTAGTACAAACAACATGAATATAGTTCCACAACCGAATCACATATTCAATGATACACATCAAATGTTAATACAAGGACAACTTAATATCTTTATGAATACAATGAGAAATATCATCATACATGATTACCTCTAGGGCATATTACCAACATGTTGCGGCCTCCATGGCCACCGCCTTCACCGCCTCCTTGGCAGCGACGTGGTGCACGTCGGTCACCACCCATTGGGCAGCCACCGTTGTCGCCGCCTCCACCACCTGCTGCAGCGCACCCTCGGCGACCTCGCCTTCCTTCTCGAAGGCCAGCACCTGCGCATCGCCTATGCGTCGGGCCAGCACTGTGGCCTCGAGGTGCACCTCGTCGACCTCCACGTCCGGGTAGCTGGCGTGGCACATCTCCTGGATCTTGGACCATGTGGTGATCTTGTGGCGAGGCATTGCTGCTGGAGCTTTTTCGGTGATTGGTTTTCTCTTGGTTTAGGGCTTGTTGTCTCCGCTGCGCCGGCGGCCGTCTTTTATAGACCGCGGCGGAGGCGGGAAACGAATCGATACGTGAAGTTTTCTCGCCTTGGAAGCGAGGCGCCGCGGAAGCGATGGCGGGAACGCCGCCGCAGGAAGCCGTCGGCGACAATGACGTCGCGTCACCATTAACATCCCATCGGGGGGCGTCAACCGGTGACGGCGGGAGAGAGACGGAAAAATGGGTTGGGCCACTGTGCGCGCTTGGCCGGACAGGCAAGACCTCCTACCCATACTGACAGTGGCCTGACCCAAACAGACAGAAACGGACCGTTTGGGGTGACCGTATGGGTCGGCCGATGGAGATGCCCTTACGAATGCGAGAAACGGCAGGCCAGGTGCGATAAATTTTCTGTCCACGAATGGAAAGACTCGCGAGGGAAACGGAAGGAAATGATAGCGGGAAACGCCGGCCTCACAGGAAGCTCTAGGCTCTAATAATCGACATCGTGTCGCCATTAACGTCCTATCAGCAAGGACATAAAGCGATGACAACAGGGAAAACAGACAGATGGATCGGGCCGCTGTGGCGTGGTTGACCGGACATGCCGAACCACGACCCAAATAGAAAAAAATGGATGTTGTGCGTCGCCTATTTAGATCGGCCACGGTGTAGTTACCCTAACAACATCATGTACATGCACTATGCGGCATCTGTGAGTGAGAATCTCTACCGATATAGAAACAAAGGAACATCAACATGTCCGTACTGCCTTGAGAATCTCTACCGACCGTTCGAACCAATAGCAGGGATTTGATTTTCCAGCTACGATATGCCGAGCATACTATATGGGAATCGATTTGTCCGGTGACCACGTGGACCAGTCCAGCACCGTATGCAATGCGATGTGTGAGCACTACTCTTCCTCACACTCCTACTAAAGACTGACAGTTCTACTCCTCCTGCCGGTACCTACGGCGGTTACCTATTATGATTCATTTTGGTGTAAAATTCGGGCAATAATCACAGCCGATCGGGTACTAAATTCCGAGCTGCACAGGTGTTGCTCAAAAGAGGACGGAAAGGATCGTCTGACAGCGATTCGGGTCATGACGCCGAAGAGGGTCTGGTTGTGGTTGGGGCTGCTGCCAAACATGACGAGCCGAAAATACCGTTCGCTGCGTCTGTCCGGAGATAAATTCATGCCCCGTTCCTCTGTGGTCGTCGACGTGTTGCAGCCAAAGAAGTGGATCTTGCTGCGCCCCGTGATCACGATCTGCTCCCCATCACTGGTGTTCAGGGTTTCGCGGAGCTGGTCTAAGGGCATCCACTATGTTGACAATAAGGCTAGTCATAAGTAAAAAATAGTCAACAAAGAGGCGATTTTTTTTAAATAATACGAATTCATTATTTAATTTGAGTTTTATTATGCGTTTTTTTCGAAATTTCAGATGTAGCGCTTTGTCGGCCAGGGGCAAGCCGACTGGGACAATCGGCCTGGCCCTGGCCGACTGCATGTGGCACCATGCAGTCGATCCTGCCCCACACATGCAGTCGGCCAGGAGCAAGCCGATTGGCTCAGTCGGTCTGGCCCAGGCCGATTAGTGCAATATGCCAGACCTAGACCGATTGCCTAATCGTCCCGCCCCAAACAGAATCCTGCATGATCAATGCAGCCCTAGTCGTCCGTCGTTGTTTTCCTCGCCAATCCTTCGCGCCGATTTTTCCCGCCATCGCGCCGATTTTTCCCGCCAGTACTTCCCGCCCTTTGTTCCCGGCACTACTTCCCGCCCTTTTTTTTCCCGCCCGTTTTTTCCCGCCACTACTTCCCGCCTTTTTTCCCGCCTATTCGCTTCGGTGCCTCTATAAATCCGGGCAACGAGATGTATCCTTTACCAGTTCATCTCTTACTCCTCTTACTCTCTCATTTCCCTCCTCTCCTCTTGCTCTCGCATTTCCCTCCACTCCTCTCCACTATGACCGACGCGTCTCCCTGGCGTGTAGATATGTCCATTGGGCTTTTCTTCATAGCCAGAACTGTTGAGATAGGCGATAAACCAGCCGACTGGGATACGTTGGTATCGAACCATGATGCTCTCGTTATACTTGGTAAGTCACTTTATCTAACAGGTGGGCGAAGACCCCAAATCGGTGCTGGCGAGCTTCTCAGGATCAAGGCAAGGTGGGACAAGCTCACCTTCAAGAGTGAAGCTCGCATGATGGAGCAGGCTAATGCACCTTGGTCCTGGATAGAAGAGAGCGAAGATGAGGATGATATCTTCATGCCGTCACCCATTGGAAGCAAGGCAAGAGCTGAGTGGGACAAGAGGCAGGAGAAGAAGAAAGCGCAGGCCAAGAAGAGTCAAGCTGACATGACGGAGCAGGTTGTGGCACCTAGGGCCTGGATAGAAGAGAGCGAAGATGAGGATGATATCTTCATGCCGCCACCCGTTGGAAGCAAGACGAGAGCTGAGTGGGAAAAGAGGCAGGAGAAGAAGAAAGCGCATGCCAAGAAGAGTCAAGCTAACATGATGGAGCAGGTTGTGGCACCTAGGGCCTGGATAGAAGAGAGCGAAGATGAGGATGATATTTTCATGCCGCCACCCGTTGGAAGCAAGGCGAGAGCTGAGTGGGACAAGAGGCAGGAGAAGAAGAAGGCGCGGGCCAAGAAGAGCAAGTGCGAGGGATCGTCCAAGGGAAAGGGCGAGGCATCATCGAAGGGAAAGGGAAAGGCATCATGGTAGGGATTGATAGGACTCTTATTTATGTACCGCAAGTTATGTTGAACTGTGTTGCAAGTTATGTTGAACTGTGTTGCAATAAAAATCGTGAAATGATAGAATGATGTCTCATATATAGGTAGATATATGTCTCATACATAAGTAGATGTCTCATGCATAGATAGACATGTCTCATACATAGATAAATATATGTCTCATGCATAGATTAATATATGTCTCATATATAGATAAATATATGTCTCAACGACGTCGTCTGCCGCGACGCTCGGGTGGTGGGTTAGGAGGCGTCGTCCAACCGAACCTGTGGGGCGGCCGAACCTGTCGGGGAGGAATCACAGACCCGTGCTCATCGTACTGAGTCTCCTGTGTGAGGTCAGGTGCAGGAGTCTGAAAAATGTTCAGCCGACTGCTCTGCGTCATGAAATCCTGAGTGCTATGATCAACGTCCTGATCAGTGCAGACGGATCCGGACACAGACGACTGATAGCTTTGGGGAATACTTGCAAATCTAAAAAATATGATATTGTTGCTACTGGTCAAATATTGCTACTAATCCACCGGCCAAATTTTTGTGCCTAACCCATCGGTCAAATATTGCTACTAATCCACCGGTCAAATTTTTACTAATCAACTAGCCAAATATTCTAATAGACTAACCATAGGACGAACGTACATAACCATATACAATATCCATTGATTATCGAGGGATTAGATTTTACCCTTGAAGCGAGAGAAGCTACCACCAACACAGCTCGAACACTGCTCCACCACCACAGCCTCAGCTCCTCCACCACAACTCCACCACCATTGCCATTGCTTCACCACAGCTCCACCACCGTTCCTCCAACAAACCAACACCAAATCAAGCCATGAGCTAACCCATTCGTAAATCGGGCTTCCACTCCCTCTCTAATGGTTTTGGATTGAAGTTTTTGTGGTCAAATCGAGCAAAATCTGAGAAAAAGGTGGCTAGAAATGAAGAACACGAAGGGGAGAGAGAGGCGGAATGGCGGCGTCGCGTGGAGAAGAAAGCGGTATGGCGGCGTCATATATCGCCCGATCGGCTGGACACAGCGATTAGGCGATCGACTTCTTTGCCATTGGACTGTCGAGTTAATGGGTCCCATGTTACCGGCCGACTTCTTTGTCATTGTCTGCTGCACGATTCTTTGTCGGCCGAGCTTGGAATTAATGATCGGCTTGCCCACGCCGATTGGACTGTCGACCGTTGTGGGTCCCAATTTGGCCGACTACCGTGTCTGGACGATTAATCTTGTCGGTCAGGGCTTGGCCGATTGGCCCAGTCGGCTTGCCCCTGGCCGACAAAGTGCTAGATCTGGAATTTCGAAAAAACGCATAATAGAACTCAAATTAATTAATTAATTCGTATTATTTAATAAAAATTCGCCAACAAAGAGTTCCACATGCATAGTGGAGGCTATCAATAAGCTATCTATAAGCTCAATACCTTAAGGGTGACCTACAAGCTTATGGTTTGTCTATAAGCAATAGAATATTATTTTATCTTCTCCCCTCTCTCTTGCATATGTGTAACTTTATCTGACAAGTGGGACCAGCTTTTAGACAAATTCAACCAAATACATTAGGATGTAATCAATAAGCTTATAGTGTGATACGTGGGTCTCAGCTTATAAACGGTTTTTCTACATATGATGCCCTAACGGATCGGCCCTGAACGCGTTCGATCGGTTATCACCGTGACACTGACACCTCAACTTTACGTAAAAGTACGATCCATTTACTACTGACGAAGCAGCAGATCGGCGACCTGCCCTGCAGCATGCTCTGACCAGTGGAACAGTGCGCGCGCGTCCAAATCATCGATCGAGCACGTGACGCGGAGCATGGCGCTCCTCTGCACGGGCGCGTCCATTCTTGCGCAGGTGACGAAATGGATCCATCCCATCCATCCTCGATCGAACTCTACCGATACTAGTACAATAATGCCAGCTGATTATAAAAATTAAAATAATATTTCTTTTGTTTAGTTGGATGAGTGCGAAGACGAGAGAGAAAGAAATGGACTCTTAACTATTCCCTCTGTTTTAAATTACTTCGCGCACACGCTTATCTAGGTGGGCTAGTACTCTCTATTTTTTATCCAAAAATTTCTTCAATTTTTGAATACTTAGTACACATTACATACTATCTATTTCAAAAATTTCAGGATTTTTTTGAATAAAAAATAAAAAAGTACTATTCCACTTAGACAAGCGTCTTGTGAGTAATTAAATGCACAGATAATCAATCTACAAAGACGTGTTTCTGAACATGAAGATATGAAGTGGACCACATATTAATAAAGTAGTACTACCTTATATCTAGCTATTACATGTGTTGGCTATTAAGTTAACTCTAAATAACATGATAACCTTATATAGCCGACAGCAGGCTTTACTATTAACTTGTTCTAAGTACTACTACTCTGTACACATCGTATATGACGTGTCCTGTATAGCGGTGTGAGCTTTTGCCCAGCTCGATCTGTCACGAAGCTGACTCAGACTGTGCGCAGGCATGACAGGACAGCATGCACGAGGACTCAAAGTGCACGCGTGTACAGCGCAAGTTTTTTCTTCATCGGTGGCCAGGGGCGGCGCTAGGCACATCAACGCGCACCGGCTCCATGAAACGACATCAAAGCCTTTCCTCTTTACGGAATGATGATAACAGTGCGGTCGATCCATTTAAAACCTGTACCCTGCGGTCTGAACGGTACTTACCTCACAAAGTTCAGTTTACACGCTCTGTTTTACAGACCGCGACTCGGCTAAGAGCGTCTCTAACGGAGTCCGTAAACACGCGAACCGAAAACCTTGAGTTGAGTTCATCAAACTCTCGTATACTCGTGTTTACGGGTCGGAAAATCGCTGGCCGCGACAACGGCTTACGAACCCATAAAGGCAAGGTTTATCACATAATTGACCGAAGACTGCATCCATCCCCACGGCGGCTCAACCTCGGCACAACGTCGTGTCTTCTATTTCCGTGTAGTTGTTGGCCCTTCTTTTCTTCTTTCCATCCGCCTCGACCTCGACCACACCTTCGCCGCCTTCATCTTCTTTCCATCGGCCTCGACATCGACCAAACCTTCGCGGCCTTCATCTTCTTCCCCATCGTCCCCTTCTTTCCCTTCATCCCCGTCTTACTCCCCATCTCCGCCCATCCCAACGTCGAACGGAGCGAGTGGAGCAATGTTAATCTCGTCCAACATCTCCATGTACGACGCGTTGCCATTCCTACCAATCCTCGGCCTCAATTTCTTCTAGCAATTAAAAATGATATAGAGTTGTAATTTTTACCTTGTTGACCCGTCGTCGAGAACGTGCTGGGCGTCGTTCGCGTTGGCAACCGGCAGCGGCGGCATTGACGGGGATGGGAGCGCAGGCGGGGCGCCACGGCTCGTCGTCGTCTTCGTTCTATTCGGCGCCGAATTCTTTATTCTGGCGCGGGATGTCTTTGGCGCCGTCGGCCCCTTTGGCGACAATGACAAAGGCTGGCGCCTCGACACCGATTATGGACCACATGCGTTCCGCCACTTGAGGAAGCTCGTCGACAAGACTATGGCCGCGACGTCGATGGGGGTGGCGGGGGTGGTTGGGGTAGCGGGAGCTCCGGCGACCGCGGGAGAGGGTGGCGGGGCCTGCTAGCTAGCTCCGGCGACCGGCGGGATCGATTCGAAACTCATGCCAGCGAGATCGGGCGACGGCGGCTCAAAGGACGATGAGGGCGTGCAGATCGGCGGCGGCAGTTGGGAAGAGGTGAAAGTTCCGTCGCGCGCAAACTAGGGATTTCGTTCGGATTGCGTTGGGTTCGCTCATTCAGCCCTTACAAATACATGCCGAGTTGGGAGTTCGGTGTCGGCCCGAAAACGGTTCTGACTACTTTACAGTCGTTGATCTGCGTCGATTTTTGAACCGAATCCATAAACTTATGGTTATTATTCTGTTTTGTCCAATTTACGGACTCTGCTAAAGATGCTTTAAGTTTAATTCATGAGTACAGTACCCCAGTATCCTACCCCAAGAGTTCTCGAGGAGTGGAGGAGCGGTGTGGCGGTGTGTGACTGTGCCACAAAACGTATGGAAATTAAGAAGCTTCAGATGCGCGAGGACTGCCAGCCCTGCTTCGCCGAAGAAAGCAAACGAGCACTGTCGCACTGTCCTGCGAAACTGTTCGTCCCGTCTCGGTAGTACACCCTGAGCTGGCCACGTAAACAGCCGGGAAAGACAGACGATTTAATCGTTTAATCATTGCTGAAAAAGAAGCCGCGGCAATGTGAGACGATCCCCACCACCTGACCTGGTGCATCATCATCGGTCTCCCCTTGTATTATTCCCATGACGAGCGCGCATGTGAGCCCGTACGTGTGTACGCCCAATAATGCTCAACCCTTATTTAACACTACATAAAATTTTAGTTGAGCGGAAAGGTCTCAACTTTTTCACGGAAAAACGAGTAAATTGCAGAAAGCTATCACAATTCGAGCTGTCAGAACGACTCAGTATCAATATTTTTAATTTTTGTACGTCAGTACCAATTTTAAGTCATAGTGTTGTGAATCACACTAATTCACATATAACAGCATTTTGACAGCAGAATCGACAGTTTAGGCCCACTTGTAAGAGCTGACTTGGCAACACAGTTTTCCACATCAGCATCGTCTCTCTCCCTCTCTCTCCTTCCTCGCCCTTTCTCTCTCTGATCCCTGGATCCCGCGTGCATGCCCACCAGCCCGCGTGTTGCCACTCCCCTGCCCCTGGATCCCGCCGCCGCTCCTAGATTTCGCCGCCACTCCCTTACAGATCCCGCCCGCTCTGGGTGGAGCTCCTGGGCATGCGCGGAGGCGCTCCTGAGCATGCGCAGGCAACCCTAACCAGGCTTGGGGCTATGGCATGGGCGAGGCCGCGATAGAGGCGTCCTCTCCGGGAGACAAAACGGCGGCAGCGGGGCAGACAAGCGGCGGAGCGACGACGGTGCTTGGAGAAGGTCAGCGTTGACCGGGCTTGGCATGTGCAGGCGGCGCTGGCCGGGCTAGGGGCCACGATGGAAGTGGGGCCATGATGGAGGCGGGCTCCATAGGAGGTAATGCGGCGGCGACGAGGACGGGCCGGCAGAGGTAGTGCTTGGAGAAGGTTTCACTCGCCGCGAAGAGCTCCTATGCACGGGTTGGAGGTTGAGGAAGTGGTGGTGTTTGCTTTATTTATTTTATGTTTATTATTTAGTTTTTAGAAAGAGGAGGGAAATTCAGATGGGTGGATGACAGGCAGGCCCTACATCCATCTGAGTTAGCTCTCCATGTTGGCTGACAAGTCAGCTCTTACAAGTGGGTCCAAATTGTCGGTGCTGCTGTTAAAATGCTCTTATATGTGTATTAGTGTGATTCGCAACGCTGTGACTCAAAATTGATACTGACATGCAAAAATTAAGAATGTTGGTACCGAGTCTTTAGCACGAATTGTGGTAGCTTTCTGCAATTTACTCCGAAAAAATGAAAACAGAGTGAAAATATGAAAATGGAAATGTATTTTTTTTAAAACAAAAATGGAAATAGAATTGATTTGGTGAAAAAGAAAATAAAAATGGAACAACGTTTTTCGGCGGAACATACGCGGAAATAGAATTTCCGTTTCTGTCTAGATGGGATTTATGTTCAGGATTGATGTGCATGGACAAATCTAATATACCCATTACATGACCTTATTAAATCAAATTTGCAAAGCTGTTCATCCTAGATCCGGCAACCATGTAATCCCTTCACGCATTCGAGTAGGCTTTCATGAGATCTATTCGTTATTCCCTTGTTAACCTAATACCATGCTATAATCAGGAAACAATTTTGTTGGTTTTCTTAAACGCTTAAGATTTGTTGCATGATTTTAAAGTTATCTTGGTTCCGGATAAAATCTGTATTGTTCCGCGTCTGCACCGGATTCGGTCCATATTTGTTTCCGACAATATTTGCTTCTGCTTTTGTTTCAGTAGTTTCTTTATTCGTTTTCACTTCCACAAAAGAATATGAATACAAATATGGCACCACTAAGCTTCGCCCGTTTTTACTCCGTTTTTATCCTTAATTTAACGCTACATAAAATTTTAGTTCCCTTTTTGACACTACGTGTAAATTTCTTTTCTCTTTTTAAAATCATGTTTATGGTATAAAAATTTACACGTAGTTGCATAAAAATTTAACGCTATGAACTGTAAATCACGTTTATGGTATAAAAATTTCTGTGGCAATGCACTAAACGGAACTGTATTTTTCAAAATCATTACATCGACGCCAGATCATACATATGTGGGATGTCTTGATTATCCCAGATCAACATATTTACAACAAAAAATTGGATGGCGCGCCCTACATCCAATCTAACCCTAGTAGTTGCCTAGCTGGCAGTACCTACTCACTTGGAGTGTCTACGGCAGAGCTCCCGCCGCTTGACCTCACGTTGCGGAGGCGCTTCGTGCACTCCTAAACGTCGGAGACGAGGGTCCTAAGCGAGTTAAAATTCGCCTCATGGAGCTCGTCGTCGTCGTCCTCCTCATTATCCTCGTCGAAGATGTGGCCTCGTCGAGCCGACGGAGCGGGAGGCGGCACTTGCACCACCGGCGATGGCGTGCGAAGGTGCGGGCCAGCACTCTCGGCAGTCCGACCAGCGCTCGCACCAGACCAAGAACAACCTGCTAGTGACGCTGTACAGGCTGCTTCCTAGCAGTTGGAAGCTCTCCAACAATGGTTGTCCCATCCTGCCCTCCCGCGAAACGAAGACCTAGAGGAGGTCGCTACTCCTGTCGGCCGGGCAGGCGGACCCGGCCTACGAAAATGTTTGGACGTGGGCGGCGCTCCTCTACCAGGAGATCGTGGACGCGGTGGCGCGTCAGGCCGTCCCCTATGGCTGGCCTTGGAACCACGGCGGCCTCCACGCCTACTTGACGACCTCGATGTTGACATCGTCCTGGCCAAGGGTGCCTACGACAACGCTTTAGGTGGAGATTTTGAAATTTCGATCACCTTTATAGACACAAATAGCAATATAGATGATACAAATATTAAATCATGAAACTATATTTCAAAATGAATCAATTAGTATTAATTCGGTGTCATAAGCTAGTCAAACTTTATTAAGTTTAACTTAAGACAAATACTAGAAGTACACTTGTATGTGGAGGGATGGTGTATCTCGTCATGAAGGTGGTGTGTTTGGACTGGTCGATTCTTATATCAGCTTCGGAGAAAACAATCCAGTTGCCACAGCATCGTGGGAGAGATAGGAGTATAACTCCGTCTATAAACCTAACGACTTTTCTATTTGTACTACCTAGCTAGCAATTGCAACCTTTCTGGCCGGAACGTACGATACGATCCGAAGCAGAGATCTGCGACCTGAGTGCGTGCTCTGACGAGTGGAACAGTGCGCGTCCAAATCATACGCGGAGCATGGCGCTCCTCTGCACGTCCGCGTCTGTTCTCGTGCAGGTGACGGAATGGTTCCATCCTCGATGGAACTGTACCGGTACTAGTATTGTCACAAGTCGGCAGCAATGCTGCTTAATTACTACAGTACAGCGCTGTATATCATATATGACGTGTCCTTTGTAGCGGTTGCAGCATTTGCATGGTCGATCTGCATGCCACGAAGCTGACTCAAACTGTGCGCAGGCATGACGGCATGCACGAAGACTCTATGCTAAGAGCATTCGTTGGGCGATCGCACCCCAAATTCCGACCAATTTTCACTAGTAAAAAACAGATTATTCATGCGCGTTCTCCTAACAGCATCCGTCCTGATTGTGTCACGAACCGGGACAAATGTTGGCACGCGTCCCAGTTCGAGCGGGTACGATGGCCGGAGACATGCGTCCCGGTTCGTGAGGGGTCATGGGTACCGGTTTGTAACACAAATCGGGACTAAATGTTGTGTTACAAACCAAGACGTATGATCCCGCCCTCTATAAATACGACGCTCCAGCCCCTGTTCCTTCCCTCTGTTTTTTCTTGGTGCAAGGTGTGAGAGGTGTGCTAGTTTATTTTTTCCTATGCATGCATTCAAGGTGTTTGATGAAATGTTTGAGTGAATGATCCCGTTCAATTTTTCAAAGAACAAAAATATAGGAGGTTCCCGATACGCACTTGAGCTTTCTCCTCTTTATTTCCCTCGATCGAGGTTAGCAATCTTATCTTTTCTCTGTCATTGATACAATGCATGTGTGAATTGATCATTTCACTATTTACGATGTTTCGTTTTTGATAAACTTTATTATATGATGCGGATGAACGGTCGGAAATGGATGCACGGTGACCGGCGTGTACCCGGGTACATTAAAGACGTGGATAAATTTATCGATGTGGCTACGGCAAACAAAGAGAATGGTTTTATACGTTTTACATGTGTTCAATGTCGGAACAACAAGAAGTACTCTTCCTCGAAAATCATTCGCGGCCACCTGGTTATGAAAGGTTTCATGTCCAACTATAATTACTGGGCCAAACACGGGGAAAGAGGGGTTATGAAGGAAGACAATGAAGAAGAAGATGATGATAACAACTATCATCATATGTTTCCTGAATACAGTGATACTGCAATAGAAGACAATGAAGAGGAAGGAGGTGAAGAATCGGCATCATATGAGCCCGCTGATGAACTTGGTAGACTCATTTCTGATGCAAAGAGAGACTGTAAAACAGAAAAGGTGAAATTGAAGTTGGAGGGCATGTTAGAAGATCACAAGAAATTGTTATACCCAAATTGCGAAGATGGCAGCACAAATCTCGGTACCAAACAAAAAAGAAGACTCTCTGCCCTCTAGGATTAGATGTGCATAAGATACATGCATGCATTAATGACCGCATCCTCTACCGCGGTAAGGAGTATGAGAATTTATATAAATGCCCGATATACAATGCATTGCGGTATAAGATCAGACGAGATGACCCTGGTGATGTTGAGGGAGAGCCCCTCCGGAAGAGGGTTCCTGCTAAGGTTATGTGGTATGCTCCTATAATACCAAGGTTGAAATGCATGTTCAGAAACAAAAAGCATGCCAGGTTATTGCGATGGCACAAAGAAGACCGTCAGAAAGACGGGAAGTTGAGACACCCTGTTGATGGGTCACAATGGAGAAAAATCGAGAGAGACTTCCTAGACTTTGCAGGTGACGCAAGGAACTTATGGTTTGGTCTAAGTACGGATGGCATGAATCCTTTTGGGGAGCAGAGCTGCAGCCACAACACCTGGCCCGTGACTCTATGTATCTACAACCTTCCACCTTGGTTGTGCATGAAGCGTAAGTTCATTATGATGCCAGTGCTCATCCAAGGCTCGAATCAACCGGGCAACGACATTGATGTATACCTAAGGCCATTAGTTGAAGAACTCTTACAGCTGTGGGGCAAACCAGGTGTACATGCGTGGGATGAGAACAAACAGGAGCCATTTGACCTACGAGGGTTGCTTTTCGTAACCATCAATGATTGGCCTGCTCTTAGTAACCTTTCAGAACAGACAAACAAGGGATATAAGGCATGCACGCACTATTTAGATAAGACTGAAGGTACATATTTGCATAAATGCAAGAAGGTTGTGTACCTGGCAAATCGACGATTTCTTCTAACCAATCATCCCGTAAAAAAGAAAGGCAAGCATTTCAAAGGTGAGGCAGATCACCGGAAGAAGCCTGAACTCCCTACTGGTGATGATGTATTTGGTATGGTCAAGGATAGAGAAATAATCTTTGGAAAGGGTCTCGGCGGTCAATCAGTTCTGAACGACGTCGCTACCGGACACGCACCCATGTGGAAAAAGAAATCTATATTTTGGGAGCTGCCATATTGGAAAGTCGTACGTGTCCGCTCTTCAATCGACGTGATGCACGTGACGAATAATCTTTGCATGAACCTGCTAGGATTCCTAGGCGTGTATGGAAAGACAAAAGATACACCAGAAGCACAGGAGGACCAGCAAATTATGAAAGACCCAAAGAACATGCATACACAGAACAAGACGGATAAAGGGCGTCACTTAACTTGTGCCAATTATGCTCTTACCAAAGCAGAGAAGGAAATCTTTTTTGAAATCCTTTACAGTATCAAGGTGCCGTCTGTCTTCTCATCTAATATAAAGGGGATAATAAATATGACAGAAAAAAAGTTCCAAAACCTGAAGTCTCATGACTGTCACGTGATTATGACGTAGTTGCTTCCGATTGCATTGAGGGGGATTCTACCAAAAATGTTCGAGTACCCATTGTGAAGATGTGTGCATTCCTCAATGCAATATCTCAGAAGGTAATCAATCCAGATATTCTGCCAAGGTTACAGAAGGATGTGGTACAATATCTTGTTAGTTTTGAGTTGGTGTTCCCACCATTCTTCTTCAATATTATGACGCATCTCCTGGTTCACCTAGTGGAAGAGATTTCCATTCTCGGTCCTGTATTTTTTCACAATATGTTCCCCTTTGAGAGGTTCATGGGAGTATTAAAAAAATATGTTCATAACCATGCTAGACCAGAAGTAAGCATCTCCAAGGGATATGGAACAGAGGAGGTCATTGAGTTTTGTGTCGACTTTATTCCTGACCTTAAGCCGATTGGTGTTCCTGACTCGCGACATGAGGGAAGACTAAGTGGAAAAGGCACACTGGAAAAGAAAGCAATGATATGTAGTGACGGGGATTCTTTCACTAAAGAACACTACACAGTTCTACATAATTCCACCTTGGCAGATCCGTATATCTAGAAACACAAGAATATTATACGCTCCAAAAACCTGGGGAAGTCTGACTCAAGGATTACAGATGAACGCATGAAGTCTTTCGACGGTTGGATGCGGACACATCTCTTGAATGACACCACTGTTGGAGATCAGCTATACTTGTTGGCTGCGTCACCATCTTATACTATATTGAATTTCCAAGAGTACGAAATAAATGGGAATACATTCTACACGATCGCCCAAGATAAAAAGAGCACCAACCAAAACAGTGGTGTCCGCTTTGATGCAACAGACGAGAATGGGCAAAAGGACACATACTATGGTTACATAGAGGAGATATGAGAACTTGACTATGGAGTCTCTTTTAAGGTCCCTCTGTTTCGCTGCAAATGGGTCAACCTGAATGGGGAAGGGGTAAAGATAGACCAGTTGTACGGAATGACAACAGTGGATCTCAACAATCTTGGTTATAGAGATGAACCGTTCGTCCTAGATAATGATGTGTCTCAGGTTTTCTATGTGAAGGACATGTCCTCCAGACCGAAAAAAAGAAAAAATATGCAAACGAATACATCATATGATGAGCCAAAGCGTCACATGGTTCTTTCAGGTAAAAGAAACATCGTGGGAATCGAGGACAAGACAGACATGTCAGAAGATTATAATAAGTTTGGTGAAATTCCGCCCTTCACAGTGAAAACTGACCCAAGCATTCTGTTAAGTAAAGAAGATGCTCCATGGTTACGTCTAAAGCGATCATAAGGAAGGACATACGCCAAGAAGTTCATGCTCATATTGTGTACCTCTAGTTCATGTCTGGCCGGTCAGCTGCATATTGTGAACCTAAATGCCATGAGACATGATAGCTCATTTTGTGAAGGATAATATTAATAAATGTCTTGAGTGTTAGTCCCGTTTTGTGGCTCGACCGGGACTAAAGGGGGCCTTTAGTCCCGATTCGTAGAATGACTTTCCCGAACTATGAAGAAGTTGTCCCGATTCGTACTTACCATTAAGATCTGATCTCCAAACCTGCGTGGTCACATATTAGGGAGTGCCTTTATGACCAATTTGTTGGAGATGCTGGAGGACTGGGCTCCAGCGGCATCTCCCTCAAAATGGACATAGTGGTGTCCCTGCTCTCGCACACCATCTTGCAGCTTGTAACGTCTCTAACTAGATCAATACGTCTGGGAGCTAACTAATTTCACATATTAGGTGAAATAGATCGTATGGTCACCTAGAGGAGGGGTGAATAGGTGCTACTCAATTTTTAGTTCTTTTTCAATTTTAGGCTTGACATAAAGTAAATTCTCTAGATATGCAACTACGAGAATTTCCCTATATGCAAACCTAGCTACTAAGCACGTAAGGAGAGGAGCGAGGAAACCGTAGTGGAGCACGCGGAGACACAGGGATTTGTTTTACCGCAGTTCCTTCCTTGTTAAGGGAAATACATCTGCGTTGGAGGGGTGGGCGGTTCTAAGACCACCACGCCACAATAGGCCTCACCCTATTCTCCGATGGATCTCGCCATGAAAGGCCTGATCCACCTTCTCCACTATTGGTACCCTTCGAGGCGGGAACCAGTGCCTTTACAACTCTACCGGGGAACACACCCACAACTGAAATGGGGGCTCCCGAGATGACAACAAGCTGTCACAAGAACAAGGTTTATCAATATAAACAAAAGCAAGGATCTAGGTATTTGCAAGTAATACTAGATCGATGAATCTCCAAATGAATGGAGAGGAGATGAAGTGCTTGATTGTAGTAGTTAAAGATCGAGATCTCCTCCTTCGATTCCCCAAGGGACGGGGCCTTTGGGTGGATGAAGGTGGAGCTCTCTTGGTTGAAGAATGATGAACAAATCTGACTTTTTCGAATGAATCAAGAGTTTTGGCCGGATGTCGTGGTGGTATCACGGCATATGCCATGGGTAGGCTAAAGTTGGGGCCGATGGACGTGGAGGAATCCGGGGAGGTATGATGCAGTGAAGACCACACTCGTATGAACAAAGAGAAATACAATGTCTATTGGATTGAAGCTCTCCAGTGGAGATAACACCTCATCCTCTACATCTAATCTCTTATAATCTGGCCATACTTGTGGCTACAATCATGCTCCTTGAGCTGTATCTCCTATACCTCTATCTAGATTTCTCTATCAGGGTGGAGGAGGAAGAAGAAGGAGAGCTCCTATTGAGCTGAGAGGGGAGGTGCCCTTCGGGGCCTCTCTGCGAACGATCCCCCTGGTGCTCCTTATAAAGGGGAGCCCAGGGGACAAGGCTTGTTCTATACGATTGGTATCTTTTCAGCATATTCTAGGCATCTTCTGGAGATGCTCAGCATATGCCCAAGGCATATTCCTCAGCATATTCCTAGATGCCAAAGGCATATTCCGTATCGCATGTGCTAGTCTGTGGCGTCCCAAGATTGGCATGGTTCTCGAGGAGCTTGTCCTGGCTTGATGGCGTGCTTTGTGAAGGTTGAAGGTTCATCCGGGAATAGATAAAAGGGCGCCTGGAGTGAGCTGATTCGGCCTGGGTGTTTTGGATATAAGGAAGACTCGGCCCATGGAAGAACTAACTCGGCCTGGGGAGAGGAAGCAGCCCAGCCGGATTCCTGGGTGGCCCAGCCGGGTTTCCCCCTGGTCGGCCCAGACTGGTTGCAGCCCAGCCGGCTTATTCCCAACCGGATCTCGTATAACTCGGCCCTTAGGGCGAAACAGCAGCCCAGGCCGAGCCTCAGGTTGTTCCGCTGGCAGTAATCCCGTGGTGGGACGACTTAGGCCGCGTCGGCCCATCCGGGTTGTCCTGGGAGCGCGGGGTTGGCGTTGGAGAAGATCCCGTGGTGGGCCGAGCTGCTCGTGCCAGCCCACCCGGGGAAGGAACACGCGGGAGCAGCTCGGCGCCTGGTGGGTCGTTGAGTCCGACGTCAGCCCATGCCGGGCTCTCTGATGATCGACGCCGACTGGCGTCGTGGAGCACAGCGCAGGAGCCGGAGGGAGCACGGGGAGAGGTCGGTGGAGCAAGGTGGCGCGGTGGTAGCTCGGCTACTTGGCCGGATTAGGCCCATGTTGTTGTTTTTCGCCTAGGAGGGTGGCAGGATCAGGCCGAATTAGCTTTAATTCGGCCCAGGTCTTATTTTCCTCTTTATCTTTTTCTATTATCTTTTATACTCATATTTAATATCATTTTCCTACATATGTATCTTATTGACTTACTTAATTCACCAACTCTGGGGTACCTGGGGGTACACCCCCGACATTAGTCCCCAAGGCTATGTGGGACTCGTAGAGTCGTGCATAGGCTTCATATTAAATATTTCCAGAGTTGTTTTATTACATACAACTTCCTTTCATACATTTCTTGGTCGAATAATCCTTTTGGGCAAGTTTGTGACTTTGTCCTTCTTGGGCACTGCTCATAACCTTTCCAGGCAAGTTTTTTCGACTTCTGGCCTTCTTGGGTTCTGGTCATAACCTTTTTGGGTAAGTTCCTGGACCTCTGGCCATCATGGGCACTGGTCATAACCCCTTCGAGTTAGTTTCTGGACTTCTGGCCTTTATGGGCACTGGTCTCTTAACCCCATTAGGTAAGTTATGAGTTCTGGCCTTCTTGGGCACTACCCTCTTAACCCCATTAGGTGAGTTACAAGTTCCTGCCTTCTTTGGCATTGCTCTTTTAACCTCATTGGGTAAGTTATGAGTTCCTGCCTTCTTTGACGTTGCTCATTTAACCTCATTGGGTAAGTTATGAGTTCTTGCCTTCTTTGGCGTTGCTCTTTTAACCTCATTGGGTAAGTTATGAGCTCTGGCCTTCTTGGGCACTGCTCATTTAACCTCATTGGGTAAGTTATGAGTTCTGGCCTTCTTTGGCGTTGCTCTTTTAACCTCATTGGGTAAGTTATGAGCTCTGGCCTTCTTGGGCACTGCTCATTTAACCTCATTGGGTAAGTTATGAGCTCTTGCCTTCTTTGGCGTTGCTCTTTTTACCTCATTGGGTAAGTTATGAGCTCTGGCCTTCTTGGGCACTGCTCTTTTAACCCCATTGGGTAATTTGTGAGTTCTGGCCTTATTGGGCACTGCTCCTTTAACCTCATTGGGTAAGTTATGAGTTTTGGCCTTATTCGGCACTGCTCTTTTAACCTCTTTGGGTAAGTCTTTATCCAAGTCATCTGATTCCAAATCCGAGTTTCCTTACTCAAAATTGACTTTATGCCTAAGTCTGAGTCATTTGACTCAAATCCGAGTTACATGATTCAAATCCGGGTTAACTTATCCCAAATCCGAGTTACTTTACTCGATTCTGACTTTATGTCTTAAGTCTGAGCCATCTGACTCAAATCCGAGTTATATGACTCAAATCCGAGTTAACTCATCCCAAATCCGAGTTACTTTACTCGATTCTAACTTTATGTCTTAAATCTGAGTCTTCTGACTCAAATCCGAGTTAACTCATCCCAAATCCGAGTTACTTTACTCAAAATTGACTTATATGTAAGTCAGAGTCATCTGGCTTAAATCCGAGTTATACTCCCTCCGTTCCAGAGTATAGGGCGCATATTTTTTTCCAAAATTTCACCATAGCATAAGGCGCATGGTGTGGTTTGACTGTTTTCTTCCAAAACTACCCTTCCAAGCATTTACAGCTGCCTAAATTCACGGGAGTAGAGTAGTTATTTGCGGTGCTGTTGTTGGCCTTCCTTTGCCCATGCGAGAGACTAGCCAAAAATTAGGGAGAGGAGAAATTAATGCGGGGCTGGTATTGGTCATGCATGTGCATGCAGAGAAGGAGTGCGAGATAAACAATGAAACAGCTAAGCGTGAGAGGAGCAATTATCTCGATTTAATAGGGGCAAGGATGGAAAGAATTAATGTTGCTAAACTGTCCTTAATCGCCGAGCCAAAAAATTTACGCCCTATTCTTTGGAACGGAGGGAGTATTACCTAAATCCGAGTTAACTCATCCCAAATCCGAGTTACTTTACTCAAAATTGACTTATATGTAAGTCTGAGTCATCTGGCTCAAATCCGAGTTACATTACTCAAATCCGAGTTAACTCAACTCCAATCCGGAATACTTTACTCAAAATTGACTTATATGTAAGTCTGAGTTATCTATTTGCCATGATATAGCTTGATTTGGCGTGATGACGATAACTTGCCTTTGATATGGATCCGAGATATAGATCCGAGCCTAAGCTTTGGGATATGATAATAGGGCTAACCGCTGAGAGATCTGATTCGATATGTAGATATGAGATATAGATTCGAGATATGATAAGCTGGCCAATAGTCATCCGAGATATGGGATAACCTGGCAAGATGGTGAGATATCAATCCGAGTCATAACATAACCTGGCAATCTGGTGAACTGAATAAAGCTTCGGCCTGAATCAGAGATACAATTAGTACGCCGAGTCTGAATAGCAATCCGAATTATAAAGTGCCCTGGCAAGCCGGATCAAATGTTAGTCCGAATCAGAGACAATTTACTGAGCTGATTTAAAGGTTAATTCAAAGCATAAACAAATTGACTTCAAGTTATACCCGAATCAACCATAAGTTGGTCGGTGAGCTGAGTTTAAAGGACAATCCACAGCATAAATAAACTGACTCAAAATCTACCTGAATCACAAATAAGATGATTCAACTTATGGCCGAGTTAACAGATAAGCTGGCTGGTGTACAGACCTAAATCAACGGGACGTTCTCTTAATCTAGAGGTGACTCCACGGATAAGTTGACTAGTCCCCGGGTTAAGTTATTTTCTCCCCGGGATGAAGGACTGAGTGTAGTTGGCTGAGTTATCTGGCACTTACAGTATACTTGGAGAAGTGTTTGGGTGAGTCTTGCTAGGTCATACTTGCCCTGCTGAGTTACTTGGTACTTACAGTAAGCTTGGAGTAGTGCTCGAGTCCTTCTTGCTGAGTCTTACCTGCTTTGATGAGTTAGACTTGGAGAGTCTCTACGCTTACCTCTTTCTTCTCTGTTGACTTGGTGAAGCTGAATGAGCCCTGTGAGGAAGAAGTTGATGAAGATGCTCCCGTCTGGATGGAAACCCAACCAACGCCACTAGAAGGCCCCACGGTGGGCGCCAAATGTCGTGGTGGTATCACGACATATGCCATGGGTAGGCTAAAGTTGGGGCCGATGGACGTGGAGGAATCCAGGGAGGGATGATGCAGTGAAGACCGCACTCGTATGAACAAAGAGAAATACAATGTCTATTGGATTGAAGCTCTCCAGTGGAGATAACACCTCATCCTCTACATCTAATCTCTTATAATCTGGCCATACTTGTGGCTACAATCATGCTCCTTGAGCTGTATCTCCTATACCTCTATCTAGATTTCTCTATCAGGGTGGAGGAGGAAGAAGAAGGAGAGCTCCTATTGAGCTGAGAGGGGAGGAGCCCTTCGGGGCCTCTCTGCGAACGATCCCCCTGGTGCTCCTTATAAAGGGGAGCCCAGGGGACAAGGCTTGTTCTATACGATTGGTATCTTTTCAGCATATTCTAGGCATCTTCTGGAGATGCTCAGCATATGCCTTGGCATCTTTGGAGATGCCAAGGCATATTCCTCAGCATATTACTAGATGCCAAAGGCATATTCCGTATCGCATGTGCCAGTCTGTGGCGTCCCAAGATTGGCATGGTTCTCGAGGAGCTTGTCCTGGCTTGATGGCGTGCTCTTGTGAAGGTTGAAGGTTCATCCGGGAATAGATAAAAGGGCGCCTGGAGTGAGCTGATTCGGCCTGGGTGTTTTGGATATAAGGAAGACTCGGCCCATGGAAGAACTAACTCGGCCTGGGGAGAGGAAGCAGCCCAGCCGGATTCCTGGGTGGCCCAGCCGGGTTTCCCCCTAGTCGGCCCAGACTGGTTGCAGCCCAGCCGGCTTATTCCCAACCGGATCTCGTATAACTCGGCCCTTAGGGCGAAACAGCAGCCCAGGCCGAGCCTCAGGTTGTTCCGCTGGCATTAATCCCGTGGTGGGCCGACTTAGGCCGCGTCGGCCCATCCGGGTTGTCCTGGGAGCGCGGGGTTGGCATTGGAGAAGATCCCGTGGTGGGCCGAGCTGCTCATGCCGGCCCACCCGGGGAAGGAACACGCGGGAGCAGCTCGACGCCTGGTGGTCCGTTGAGTCCGACGTCACCCCACGCCGGGCTCTCTGATGATCGACGCCGACTGGCGTCGTGGAGCACAGCGCAGGAGCCGGAGGGAGCACGGGGAGAGGTCGGTGGAGCAAGGTGGCGCGGTGGTAGCTCGGCTACTGGGCCGGATTAGGCCCATGTTGCTGTTTTTCGCCTAGGAGGGTGGCAGGATCAGGCCGAATTAGCTTTAATTCGGCCCAGGTCTTCTTTTCCTCTTTATCTTTATCTGTTTATCTTTTATACTCATATTTAATATCATTTTCCTACATATGTATCTTATTGACTTACTTAATTCACCAACTCTGGGGTACCTGGGGGTACACCCCCGACACCGGAGGGGGAAGGCAGGCTTAAATACCCCCTGCCCAGAACAAGCCGTTGGAGAAGTTTGGGGGCGGATTATCCTCCCTCCTTTGGGGCGTACTATCCGCCCTGGGGAAAAATCCGCCCCCCAGGACGGAAACTCCGGGGAATACTCTGCCCCCATATAGAGAGCGACGCAGGGCTTGTCTTGCAGAAATTCCTTGAGGGGGCGGACTATTCGGCCTAGCCGAAAAATCCGGCCACAAACTCCGCCCCCTCTCTGGGGGTTGCGCCCTTCTGGAAAAGGGTTGGGGCGGATTATCCGCCCCCCAAAAATGGTTTCTTTCCCTTTTTTAAGATAAATACCTGCAGCACTTCAAAACACATTAAATAATCCTTGATATTGTTATGTAACACACAAAACACTAGGGATTAAGAAATGTTATTTCAATCTCCCCCTTTTTGGTGTTAGATGACAATACTAGGATTTGCAAAGAGGCCTACTAACGACATCTTAAGGAAATGAAAGCAGCTCCCCCTAAATGTGTGCATATTTAAAATTTGCATTTGAATACAAATGCACACACTAGAGAGCCAGCCACTTTCATCACAAAGACTAGTAAAACAAGGTGGGTTAGGAAATGAAGTCATACCACCGAGATGTGTAAATATCCAAAGAGAGTAATAAAGTTATTAGGCTCCAGACACATCCCACAATATTGATGTAAGCACTAGATAATACCATAAGTCCACATTCCGTCAATAGACTACCATACTTCCATAGAAAATCCAGAATTCCATAAGAGTAGATCCATATGATAAATCCAGAATTCCAGACGGAGTATCACACGACAGAGTCTTATACAAAACAAGCACAAATAGCAAATAAGTTCACGCTAAAGGAGCACAAGCATGCAAATAAAACGAATGAAAAAGCAAGTGCTTGTGCCCGACCCATGCAAATCCATTGACCTAATAGAACTACTTCTCCCCCTTTGGCATCGAAACTCCAAAAAGGAAGAAGAGCGATGCTAACGCCCCAGAAGATCACGCCTGCTCGTCCTCGTCCTCGTCGTAGTCGTCCCCGTCCCCTTCCTCATCATAGTACTCATCATCAACATCGATAGGAGGAGTAGGCGCCCTCGACGAAGAAGGAAACAAGTGACTCTCGAGCTCGCCATAGCTGAAACCAGAACTGTTCCACTGTGCATAGGGCTCCGGAGTTGTTGGAGCAGGAGGATGGCCAGAAGCACCTGACACTTGGTGAGAATAACCTGCTGAGTATGAGCCATCTCATGGATCCTTCGGTACTCCTCATACTGTCCCTTGTGAGTGTCTATGCCCATGCAAAGGATGTGTCGCTGGAACCAATTGAGCTGTTTGACTTCACGAGCCATTGGGGACGCAGCGGGACAACGACTACTAGCCCTAGAATCACACATAAAGGACTTAGGGGCAGTGGAAGGGTGGGAGGTCTTCTGAGCCTTGTTGTAAATCTTCTTTGACTTGTGCGAACCATCCAAATCAGTGCCATAGTCCTCATGAGGTAGCATATGCTTGATGAGAATCATGATAAAAGGATCATATGGGATGGAGATCCTGTTAAGCATTGCATCGATCATCTCATGATAGATGAAGTCCATCACATCCAACTTATATCCTGTAGATGAGCCAGCATTGGTGGCACACTCGTGAGAAAATCAAGAAGGGGAACCAGGTGACCGCGGATCTTGTCATTGTTGCCTCCACTAGGAGTGATGTTGTCCCGAAACATTCCAACAAGGGTGGCATACAACGGCGAGAGACCAGCGAAGGTACAAGCAACGCCATTAGGTGTCAGACATGGAGCAAGCACAATATCCTTAAATGGCCTGAGCAGAGAGATAATGCGGTGTCCTGAAGCTGTGTCCCGTCCGTGAAAAGCATATCCAAGAACCTGACCAAAGGTGCGGAAATCAGACTGAATCATTGATGTCCCTGTAATCCACTTCATAGTACGAAGCTCATCTCCACAGATTACCAGAGTGGAGAAAAACTACTTCACCACCTTGGAATCATAGTGACACTGAAGAGGGATAAGATGATGAAGCCCCATCTTGTTAGTCACATCCAAAGCTTCACAGAGGCGTGACTTTGTTTGAGCTTCAGGCATATTCAGAGGATGCATGGGGCGAATTTTGAGAGAAACATAGACATCATAATGGATATACCTAAAATGAGAGCACCAAAACATAGAATCCACTGGCTCACCATCACTGTCAGCATCTGCATAGTAATCTGTATGGCGCATGGATGAGTAATAAGTGCTGTCCACGGCCTTCTAATTAGGCCGGCCCTCCTTATCCTTACCCTTGACCTTGCGAGATGCGACCCGCTTGGCTTTCTTTGCTGCCTCTGCCATCTGTTCATATTCTCTGGCTAACCTGCGAACCTCTGTTTCGTCAATAAGTGTGCCCTCTATAGTGGGCCTGAGATAACGGGGACGGGGACGACACTTGTAGGTCTTAGAAGTGCGAGAACCACCTGTGAAAAGCATGGGAGAGGTAGCATGGGGATAAGCACACACACAAGTCCAAGAGGCATGTTAGAAATAGTAGGAAAACAATCCGTGGGCCAGAAAAGTGCATTTGAGAAAATCTGAACCAAACCAGACAAGTATTCTCTAGGCCGTACTTTCCGGCCCTAGGGGTGGATAATCCGCCCCTGGCAAAAAAAATCTGGTTTGGCCCAGATTTACTAAGGCAAAATAGATCGGGCACTAGGGTTGCATTACTATTGATTCTAATCACGCAAGGAAAATACCAAGTATCATCTACCACGAGATTTCCACAAAAACAATGAATCTCATGCAAAATAGATGGATGAGGGAGTTACCCTCACTCACTGGAGGAAGAGCTCGGAGGATAAGGTACCTGGAGGAGAGGTGAAGAAGATTCGGGGAGGGCCCAGAGAATCCGGTGGTCAAATCGACTCCGGGGAGGGGCGGAAGCTCCGACGACGGCTGGGGGCAGAGCTAAGGTTGGGGGGTTGGCTGCTCTGTTTGAGCCTAGCCTCCCCGACCCAGCCCTTTAGAGGCAGAAAACGCCCGGGGCGGATAATCCGCCCCCACTTGGGGCAGATAGTCCGCCCCCTCTGAATTTTCTGTAAAGACAGATTCAGGCCGGAGCATCCTTGCAAAACCCCTCAAAGGTGTATAGAGGACTTGTGTGCAAGAATAGATGGTTCAAGGAGGGAAAAGGCTTGGGTGTAGATCAACAAACTGTGATGGTACTACACTGTAACACCCTCAGAATCGACCCTATGCAAGTTTTAGCGCTTCCCGCCAAACCCGCATAGAAACGATTCAAAGGTGCCCACCAGGCACTTTCGTGCGGGTGGAAAACGAAGTAATAACATTACACAACAGTCCTCGATGGGACCCACGTAGATATATATATACAAATGACTCCATGAGTCAAGAATAGATATAATATACAAAGATCCAAATCACCTTGAAAATGATAGAGCGTCCGACTACGGACAAGATGCAAATGGGGCTAAGAGACCAAGAATAACCAATGGCGTCCATAACCCCTTGGCCAAGCCGGAAGGGTAACCCGCTAACGACGCCGATCTCAAAACCTGCTTAAACAAAAGGGGTGCCACGAAGGGCAAAGGAAAAGAGGAGGCCAAGATCGAGGCCAATACAGCGAGACTAGAATTGGCGGTCCTCGCCACATCGGTATGGTGGATCGCAGCTACGCATGCACTAAACAACCTATAGAGACTCGATACAACTGGCGGCTATCAGAGAGGGGTAAGAAAGACCTATTCGGATCCAACCTGAAACTTACACCAAACAATCCCATCCTGGTATTTCCCCCTCGAGACCAAACGAGGAAGTCCACCGAGGAACTCACACAGTTGGCAGTTTTATTTATTCAGTTATCGTTGCAGCAATTACTAGTCAGGTATAGATAGTCATCCTGATAAAAATAAGCAGTGGGCACTTTTAGTTAACCATTCCGTTGTAGTTGCAACACTTACTAGTCAGATATACGATTAGCATGAGATAACCCCAAAACCCAGCAGTTGTTGGTACTTTTATTTAGCCATTCCGTTGTAGTTGCAGTACTTATTAGTCAGGTACAATGGTCGCCGGCGACAACCCAAACAAGCAATTGTTGGCAGTTTTATTTATTCATTCCATTATAGTGAAGCTGATTACTAGTCATTATAAAGTCATATTTATAGCACTACTTTAGTTATAGTCGTCTATGATCGAGATACTGTGCTCCAAGTCATCCATAACCGCGGACATGGCTTTCAGAAAGTTTTACCCTGCAGGGGTGCACAAATAGCAACACACACTCGATCAACCTCGGAAAAACCAAATCAAAACCCAACGAGGCCTTCACGACAAAGCAATCACAGGATTCAGAAATATTTCAGGGGGCCACCCCATTGAGTACACCCGCAACGAAGCTAGCTGACTCCAAGACGGACTCAAGGTTTGCGTCAGTGGCTGTAAACGACTGGGAACCCAAAACTGGGCTTGTCGATACTGCGAAAACACTCCGCTTACCTAAATAGTACAGTGTACTCCTCGCACAATCTTAAATAATACAGTAAAGCATGGCATAAGTACAGGATAGTAAATAAAACCTCAAACTAGTTTGTGGCCCCAAGCAATAAGACTGAATCAAGATCTGGCTCAGGGGGGGTCCCATAATCCTCCCGGATGTGGATAGCGCGAATATTCAAGGAACAGGTATCAAGTACTCGGGGTCCTACGGGACACAAGTGGACGATTAACAACCAAATAACATCTATTGCCCACCCGTGCCTCTGCTTACCTACTTCAATTTTAGTTGTTAAACAGTAATTAAAGTTATGATCATCTCCATCAATAAACATGCGGCAATACTCCAACAACTGTGGTACTTGGCGACACGCAACAGCACTTGAGCACGCGACTACGACGCGCAGGTCCAACTATCTACCAAACAACAGGTAATAGGATGTGTCCAAGGCAATATAAGGCTGCAAGGGATATCACGGGTACGAAAACTAGAGCATCGTAACACAGATAGCAATAGATCAACAGGAGGGAATAAATACTATAAAAGTAAGATAGGTAGAAAGGGGGAGATGCTCGCCTGAAAACATTGCCGAAGGTTCACCCGAAGATCGGGTCGGTACTCGCATCAACTCAACGGCCTTATCCGCGAAGAAGCAAAACACTAGAATAAACACCGGATGCAATATTTAATACTACGGCAAAAGATCGGGCATGATGCATGTATGATGTATGGCATGGCAAAGATGCGATGCAATTAGGTCATATTAAGCGGAACCGGGGTCTGGCAATTAAATATATGGTTCTAGTTGTTTAGATACCCCGCAATTGAAATGTTGTCTTAACATGGCAGAAGATAGCACCGGTTCGCTATACCAATTTAAATGAGGCCAATATATGACTGGATTTGCCCGCATATGGGCCCCATATTTAATTATAAGGTGAATCGGCATAAGGCCCCCAAACCACACAATGTATGCATGCATGAACAATTAAATATGCAAAAAATTATATATAGCATTTATAAAATAGGGGCTCGGGAAAAGGTTCACACGTTAGGTTCGGCAGATCTTGGGGTTCGAGGGGTTCGGGGTCGGTCTCAGGGTTCAGGGTTCGACGGGATCAGCGGGATCGGATACAATATGGAGAACTTGTCGTGACGTGCCGGAGATCTTGGTCCCAAGCGGTCGATCTTGCCGTCGAGAAGATCTTGTTGGGTCCGTGAATCGGGTCGGTCTTGGCGTTCGGGATGCAGAACTTGGCGTTCCGCGGCGAAGTGCTTGGCGTCATTTGGTTCCATGTCGACGGTCTTGGTGTCCTTGATGGAGAACTCGGTGTATCCGTGTCGGCGGCCTTGGCGGTTATCGGGTCCGGTCTTCGGATCCGGGTGTGGCGTCGATGGTCTTATGTGGCCCGATGGTTCCACGTAGGAGATCCCCGGGTACCGCGGCGGAGTTCTCGGGGTTTCGATGAAGATCTTGGCGAGGGGTTCGGGCGCCGGGATCGGTCTTCGGAACCGGGAACGGGTCTTAGCGTTCCGTCTTCGATGTCGATGGCGAACTTGGGCTCGATACCGGGGATCCATCGGATTTATCTTGATCAATGTCGATATTGTCGAGGCCTTTCAACACGGTGCAGATACCGGCACAGCGAGGTCGAGGTGAAGCTCCCAGGAGGTGGCGATGTGCAGGAGGAAACATGGTGGCGTCACGAGCTTGTAGGGGTGGTCAGGGCCACGCAGGGGTGGAGCTCACATGGCCGAGGCGAGGCGAAGGGCAGGGCGACGACAGACGCGGCCTGAGGTGGAGCACCGAGGCAGCAGGAGACGCCGAGGCGGCTCGCTGGCGGCGAGGGGGCTCGCAGGAGACGCCGGGCTCGGGCAGGGCAGACGGGAGGAGAGGGCGGGTGACCGAGAGGGAGGACGACGCAGCATGGCGGCTGCTCAGCCGGCCAGAGAGGAAGGTGCTGCCACGGCGGGAGAGGAGAGGGCGGACGGCGCGGGGCGGAGGGGACCTGACGGCCGGCGAGGACAGAGCTTCGACGGGAGCAGGCGAGGGCGAGGAGCACAACCAGACGCGGGCGGAGGAGATCCCGGACGAGGCCGAGCTTCATGGCGGCCGGGTTGGTGGAGGTCATGGCAGAGGCAGCAGAGGAGGTCGGCAAGCGCGGCCAGAGGAGAGGAGAGGGAGAGCCGGAGCAGAGCGGGCCCGAGGCGGAGGGAGCAGTGGCGAGGAAGGTGTGGAGCGACGGAGAACTTGGGAGGAAGGAGCGGCGCACGCAGGGGGAGAGAGGGAGGCCGAGCGAGGGGAGGAAGAAGGTGGAGGCAGGGGCGATGGCCCGTGCGGGAGCGTGAGGGAGAGGAGGGAGTGGGACCCGCGGGGATAGGTGGTGGGGCCGGGTTGCAGGGTGGGGCCAGGAGAGAGATGAGTGGGGGTCGGGTGAGTGTGAACAGGGAGGGTGGTTTGGAGAGGGTGGAGGCGGTTTGAGGGAGGGAGCAGGCGGTGTGGTGGGGTGACGTGGCAGGCTGGGAGTGGGTGGAGATTTGGGGAGAGGTGAGGTGGCGACAAAGGATTGGAGGGGGTGAGGTGGAGGTAGGGTGGGTAGACTAGGTTTAGGTAGAAAAGGGATTTTGGGTGGTCCGGTTTGAACTGGGGTGGCCAACTGGGTCGGATCGGCCCGGTTCGGCTGCCCCCTAAAAATAATATAGATTTTTATTTAATTTAAAAATAACTTTTGTAATTAGTTTTTAGACAAATAAAAGACCCGGAAAAGCCCGGCGCTATAATTTGAAATTGAGACGGGGAATATTTAGAAACCAAACTAGGCTTTTAGAAAATAGGTTTCGACAAACAAATGCATGATGACTCGACGATGCACAAATGCAATGTGGCATGATGACAGGAGCATGCGGCCATGATGATGCAATGCACAAAAACAACGCGATTTTCTAGTAGTGGTTTTGCGGGATGCCACATACACACCCAAAGTTGCAAGAACAAATCAAACAAAAGCCAAAATTGGGTGTGTTTTCCATAAGAACAAGAGATATGCAAGAAAATCCAAAGAGAGCCATTAGAAACCAAATCTTCTCAAGGAAGAGAGCGGTGGCCGAAGCCACCATGTTGTAGAGCATGGCATGACACCACGAAGATGTATCTTGAGTTCAAAACCAACGCTCATCAATAACCCACATATCACAAAATGATATTAAGGGAAATGATTTTGTCTTGCTTTCGGCATTATGGGGGGAGGGTTAGCCCAATCAATTAGGACCACACTCCCCCTATGTATATGCCCGCATCTAAACCAAATACATGAATAATAGTAAGTGAGTGTGCAAGGGTAGTCAAGCCAAGCTCCTTGAATCTATGATATTTAGCTCATTCCTCAAGTAACAAAATCTTGCTTCATCAAGAGGCTTCGTGAAGATATCAGCAAGTTGGTTCTTCGTGCTCACAAAGGATAGTGCAATATCACCACAAGCAACATGATACCGAATAAAATGATTGCGAATCTCAATATGCTTTGTTCTTGTATGCTGCACCAGATTGTAAGCAATTTTGATAGCACTTTCATTATCACATAAAAGAGGCACTTTGTCACAATTGACACCATATTCCTTTAAAGGTTACGTCGATGCTAGTTTCGACACCGACAAGGATGATTCCAAATCTCAGACAGGATACGTGTATATTTTGAATGGAGGAGCTGTGAGCTGGAGAAGCTGCAAGCAAAGCGTGATCGCGGGATCTACAGTAGAAGCGGAATACATGGTCATTGGAAGCGTCAAGTGAAGGAGTTTGGATCGAAACTTCATCATCGAGCTTGGCGTGGTTCCAAGTGCATTGGACCCTGGAGATATTGTGTGACAACATCGGGCGCCATAGCACTTGCTAAGGAACCAAGATATCATCCAAAGACCAAGCATATCAACTGCAAAGTTTCATATAATCCGAGATTATATAGCGATGGAGATCTGAAGATTAGCAAAGTACATACGGATCTGAATGTCGCAGATCCATTGACTAAACCTCTTCCACGTGTAAAACATGATCAACACCTCAGTGCCATGGGTGTGAGATTGTTGCCAAATGTAAACTAGATTATTGACTCTAGTGCAAGTGGAAGACTGTTGGAATTATGCCCTAGAGGCAATAATAAAGATGTTATTATTATAATTCTTGTTCATGATAAAGTTTATATTCCATGCTAGAATTGTATTAAGCGGAAACATTAATACTTGTGTGGTTTGTAAACAACACCGTGTCCCTAGTACGCCTCTATGGACTAGCTCATTGATCAATGATGGTTAAGGTTTCCTAACCATATACATGAGTTGTCAATTGATAATGAGATCATATCATTGGGAGAATGATATGATGGACAGACCCAAACTAAGCGAAGCAATTAGATCGTTTCATCGTGTTCATCTTTGCGAAGCTTTTCCTATGTCAAATATTGTATTCCTTAGACCATGAGATAATGCAACCCCGGTACCGGAAGAAAGCTTTGAGGTCATCAAACGTCATCCTATGAGAGGGTGATCATAAAGGTGTCTCTCGGTGATCGGAAAGTATCTGGGTTGTATGTATCGAGATGGAATTTGTCCCTCCCAAGTCGGAGAGATATACTTGGGCCCACTTAATCGATATCAACACCGCTTGCAAGCATGTGGTTAAGGAGTTAATCACAAAGTGATATCGGATTACGAACGAGTAAAGTACTTGCTGTGAACGAGATTGAACTAGGTATGACGCATCGACGATCGAATCTCGCAAGTAAAATATCGCGAGACGAAGGGAATATATATATGGGATTGATTGAATCGGCATCGTGGTTCATCCGATATGATCATCGATGAATGTGTGGGAGTCAATATGGGTGCCTAGAGCACTGTTGATTATTGATAGAAGATCATGTGCGCATATTCTCGAACCCGCAGGTCACACACTTAACGTATCTCGACGCTAGGATAGATTGGATAATTGGTTTATGAATTTTTGTTCGAGTCTCGGATGGGATCCGGATATCACGAGAGGTTCCTAATGGTCCGAGAATAAGATTCATATAAGGCAGTTTTTGGAGTTGAATTGTTCGTTAATCGGTATTGTACGAAGCTTCTAGAACCTTCCGGAAGGGGACCAACGTGGCCCCACCTTCCGGAGGGGGGCATGGGCCTATGAGGGAGTGTCCTGGCCGCATTGGGCAGGGCACAAGGCCCCATAGGGCCTAGCCGATCCTAGATAAGTTTAAACTCGTTTAAACTAGAGATATGATTTCTAGATAAGGGAGAGTTTAAATCGTTTAAACTAGAGATAGGATTTCTAGATAAGGGAGAGTTTAAATTGTTTAAACTAGAGATAGGATTGGAGGAGGGGCAGGCTGGCCGCCTCTATATATAGAGGGTGCGCCTCCCCTACACACACCTCCTCCAAGCCCTAGTAGCCCGCCGTCTTCCTCTCTCCTCCCGATCGCTTGTAGGCGAAGCCTGCAGCAGAAATTCTCCACCATATACACCACGCCGTCGTGTTGTAGATCCAATCTATCTCTCCACCATACCGCTGGTCCGAGGAAGGAGGATACGTCGAGGTGCTGCACGTGCATCTCACGGAGGCACCGCCACTTGTGGTGCTAGATCGGATCGGATCGCGAGGAGGAGAAGCGAGTACGACTACATCACCCACGTTCTGACGAACGTTCCGCTGTGCGAATCTTCAAGGGTATGAAGATCTAATCCAATCTCTCTCGTTGATTGCATCTCCAAGATTAGATCTTGGCTTTCCCTCTGTTCGCATCCGTAGAAAATTTTGATTTACTATGCCGCGAAACCCTTCAGTGGTATCAGAGCTAGATCTATGCGTAGATGTGATTCACGAGTAGAACGCAACATGGTTGTTGCGGGCGTTGATGTTTTCTTTTGCAAGCCTCTTGTTTGTGTTCTTCTTATGACGCGGGATAGTGAGATTGATGCGGTCCAGGCCAACCTTACACGACATCGTTCGCGAGACCGGCTCCGCACTTGACGTGTGGCTTGTTCCACACATGCGGCTGGTGGATGTCAGTTTCTCTCACTATAGTTGTCATGGGATTAACACCGGAGTTTGGCAACCATAATATCACCGTTGTGGCTTTCCGTAGGTAAGAATCGTTCTTAGCATCTACTCCCATAAGCCACGTAAAACATGCAACAACAAAGTAGAGGCGTCTAACTTGTTTTTGCAGGGAGTGTTTTCTGTGATGTGGTATGGCCCAAGATGTGATGTGTATATTGTATGCGATGATCATGTTTTGTAATGTTTCACGACTTGCATGTCGATGAGTACACAACCGGCAGGAGCCATATGGTTGTCTTTATAATTGTGTATGACCTGCGAGTCAACTTCTTATGCGCCATGTAATAGCTTTACTTTATCGCTAAGTAGTTAGCAATAGTTGTAGTTGCTATTCGTGGTGGAGGCAATCATGGTGGAGTGATGGAGATCATGCGAACGCACAAGATGGAGATCATTGCCGAGGATTGGCTATACCATGTCACATAAAGTTATATGCATGTGATGTTTATCCTTTTATGTATCTTATTATGCTTAGATCACGACGGTAGCATTATAAGATGATTCCTCACTTAAAGATCAAGATAAAACTGTGTTCTCCCCAAGTATGCACCGTTGCGAAAGTTCGTCGTGTCCAAGCATCACGTGATGATCGGGTGCTATAGACTCTACGCTCATACAACGGGTGCAAGCCGGTTTTGCACACGGAAATACTTGGGTCTAACTTGACGAGCCTAGCATGTACAGACATGGCCTCGGAACACAAGAACCGAAAGGTTAAGCATGAGTCATATGAATGATATGATCGACACTTTGTTGTCCACCATTGAAACCACATCTCTTCTCGTGATGATCGGATTAGGTGTGGTGAATTTGGATCGTGTTCACTAAACAACTTGAGGGATGTTGAATTTAGTGGGAGTTCATCTAGTAATTTGATTAAGTTGAACTATTTATCATGAACATAGTCTAAATTGTACTTGCAAATACTGTAGATCCAATGGCCAAGTCCAACTTCAACTTCAACGTTTTTGCTGAGAAAGAAAAGCTTAGAAACAATGGGTCTAACTTCACCAACTGGTTCCGCAATCTAAGAATCATTCTGTCTGGCGGACAAAAGGACTATGTCCTTGAGAAAGCGTTAGGTAACCTCCCGTAGATGCGGTGATGAAAAGCTGTTTATCGTCATGCAAGGATGATTATGATTTGATTAAGATCGTCATGTTGTATGCTATGGAATCGAATCTTCAAAATCGCTTTTGAGGAGTTCGCCGCCCTTTGAGATTCTCGAGGAGCCGAAACATGTTTCAGACTCAAGCCCGCTCGAGAGATATGAGATCTCTAAGAAATTCTTTAACTACAAGATGGAGGAAGGGAGTTCGTTAGTGAGCCCGCCATTAAGATGTCGGGCTACACTCAACGCCTTGAGCAACTGGAATGCATGATTCGGAGGAGCTCAAGATTGACACTCCTAGCTACAAAAGTTTTGTAGTTGATCACAATCGATTGGTTCCATCGATATGATCACCGAGCTCTTTGCTAAGATGAAAGTAGCGAGGTGAACATCAAAAGAATAATCATGTGTTGATGGTCAACAATCCCCACCTTTAAGAAAGGTAAGGCAAAGAAGCCCTTCAAGAAGGGCGGCGGCAAGCGTTACCCTCGTTGAGAAGAAGCGTGTCTGGTCCTAAGCCGGACTGAGTGCTTCTATTGCAAGGACAAGGGTCACTGGAAGCGAATCGTCCAAGTACTTAGCGGACAAGAAGGCCGGGCACCATCAAAGGTATATTTGATATACATGTTATTGATGTTTTCCTTACTAGCCCTCGTTGTAGTGCCCGGGTATTTGATACCGGTCATTGCTAATATTTGTAACTCAAACAGAGCTACGGAATAGACGGGCTTGCGAGGATGAGGTGACGATTTGGCGTTGCAACGGATCAAGAGTTGATGTGATGGCGTCGCACGCCTCTCTTAGTTTTACCTTCGGGATTAGTTTTAAACCTTAATAAATGTTATTATGTGCCTGCGTTGAGCATGAACATCATTTCCGGATCGTGTTTATTGCAAGACGGTTATTCATTTAAATCGGAGAATAAATGTTGTTCTATTTATATGAGTAACATCTTTTATGGTCATGCACCTCTTGTGATTGGTTTATTTCTTCTAAATCTCGAAAGGGATGAAACACACATCCATAACATTGAGGCTAAGAGATGCAAAGTAGATAGTGATAATACTACTTATTTGTGGCAATCGCTGTCTAGGTCATATTGGTGTAAAGCGCATGAAGAAACTCCATTCTGATGGACTTTTGGAGTCTCTTGATTTTGAATCATTTGACACATGCGAACCATGCCTAATGGGCAAGATGATCAAAACCCCGTTCTCCGGTATGATGGAGCGAGCAACGGACTTGTTGGAAATCATACATACCGATGTATACAGACCGATGAGTGTTTCGACGCCGGTGGATATCGCTATTTTCTCACTTTTACCGATGACTTAAGTAGATATGGGTATATCTATTTAATGAAACATAAATCTGAAACGCTTTGAAAAGTTCAAAGAATTTCAGAATGAAGTGGAGAACCATCGTAATGTAAAGATTAAGTTTCTACGATCCGATCGTGGAGGTGAATATTTGAGTTATGATTTTCTCACGCATCTTAAAGCAAGTGGAATCGTTTCACAACTCACGCCACCGGAACACCACAAGCAATGGTGTGTCTGAACGGAATCGAACCCTATTAGATATGGTCCGATCAATGATGTCTCTTCTGATTTGCCATTATCATTTTGGGGTTATGCATTAGAAACCGCTGCATTCACTTTAAATAGGGCTCCATCTAAATCCGTTGAGACGACACCGTATGAACTGGTTTGGTGCTAAACCTAAGTTGTCGTTTCTTAAAGTTTGGGGATGCGAAGCTTACGTCAAGAAGTTGATGCCGACAAGCTCGAACCCAAAGCGAGAAATGCGTCTTCATAGGATACCCTAAGGAAACCATTGGGTATACCTTCTATCACGTAACCAAGGCAAAGTGTTTGTCATAAAGAACGGTTCCTTTCTTGAGAAGGAGTTTCTCTCGAAAGAAGTGAGTGGGAGGAAAGTAGAGCTAGACGAGGTTGTTGAACCTTCTCTTGAATTGGAGAGTAGCGCAAAGACTGAAATTGTTCCAGGTCGCTGCACAACAATAGAGGAAGCTAATGACAAGGATCATGAAGCTTGGATGATGTCGCCATCTTGAACGTCGCAGTCGACAAGGTCGCGTGCCTCTCCGAGTGGTACGGTAACCTGTCTTGACTGTCTTGTTAGTAGAAGGCGGTGAACCCACGAACTATGAGGAAGCAATGATGAGCCCAGACTCGAGAAATGGCTGGAAGCCATGAACCGAATTGGGATCCATGAGCGAAAACCATGTATGGACTTTGGTGGATCCTCCAGCGACCGAAAGGCCGTTGAGTGCAAATGGATATTCAAGAAGAAAACGGACGCGATGGTAATGTTACCGTCTATAGCACGCTTGTCGCAAAAGGTTTTCGACAAGTTCAAGGTGTTGACTACGATGAGACTTTCTCTCCGTAGCGATGTTTAAGTCCATTCGGATTTTATTAGCAATTGTTGCGTTTCATGATTATGAAATATGGCGATGGATGTCAAGATCGCTTTCCTCAATGGGAACATTGATGAAGAGTTGTATATGATGCAACCCAAGGTTTTGTCGATCCTAAGGATGCTAGTAAAGTATGCAAACTTGCTTTCCATTTATGGATGAAGCAAGCATCTCGGAGTTGGAACCTTCGCTTTGATCAAGTGATCAAGAGCTTTGGATTTGTTCCAAATTGCTACGAAGCTTGTGTCTACAAGAAAGTGAGTGGGAGCGGTGACGTTTACGGTACTATATGTGGATGACATATTGATTATCGGAAATGACATCAACATGCTTAACGATGTGAAGAGTTATTTGAACAAGTGTTTTCAATGAAAGACCTAGGTGAAGCTGCTTATATATTGGGCATCAAAATCTATAGAGATAGACAAAGACGCACGATAGCTTTAAGCCGTAGTACCTAGACAAAGTTCAAAAGGTTCGAATGGATAAGGCAAAGAAAGGTTCGGTGCCTATGTTGTCGTAAGATATTGAGCAAGGCTCGGTGTCCACTACCAGAAATGATAGGAAGCTATGAGCAAAGTGCCTTATGCCTCGCCATAGGTTCCATCATGTATGCCATGTTGTGTACTAGACCGGATGTGTCCAATGCTCTTAGTTTGACGAGCAGATATCAAAGTGATCCAGAGTGGAACCTTTGGACAGCCGTGAAGAACATCCTAAAGTACCTAAATAGAACTAAATAAATGTTCTTAGTCTATGGGGGTGATGAGCGCTTTGTCGTAAAAGGTTACGTCGATGCTAGTTTCGACACCGACAAGGATGATTCCAAATCTCGCATGGATACGTGTATATTTTGAATGGAGGAGCCGAGTCGGAGAAGTGCAAGCAAAGCTTGATCGCGGATCTGAAGAGAAGCGGAATACATGGCCGCAGAAGCGTCAAGTGAAGGAGTTTGGATTAGAAACTTCATCATCGAGCTTGGCGTGGTTCCAAGTGCATTGGACCCATCGGAGATATTGTTTGACAACATCGGCGCCATAGCACTTGCTAAGGAACCAAGATATCATCCAAAGACCAAGCATATCAACCGCAAAGTTTCATATAATCCGAGATTATATAGCGATGGAGATCGAAGATTAGCAAAGTACATACGGATCCGAATGTCGCATCCATTGACTAAACCTCTTCCACGTGTAAAACATGATCAACACCTCAGTGCCATGGGTGTGAGATTGTTGCCAAATGTAAACTAGATTATTGACTCTAGTGCAAGTGGGAGACTGTTGGAATTATGCCCTAGAGGCAATAATAAAGATGTTATTATTATAATTCTTGTTCATGATAAAGTTTATATTCCATGCTAGAATTGTATTAAGCGGAAACATTAATACTTGTGTGGTTTGTAAACAACACCGTGTCCCTAGTATGCCTCTATGGACTAGCTCATTGATCAATGATGGTTAAGGTTTCCTAACCATAGACATGAGTTGTCAATTGATAATGAGATCATATTATTGGGAGAATGATATGATGGATGCACCAAACTAAGCGAAGCAATTAGATCGTTTCATCGTGTTCATCTTTGTAAGCTTTTCCTATGTCAAATATTGTATTCCTTAGACCATGAGATAATGCAACTCCTGTACCGAAGAAAGCTTTGAGGTCATCAAACGTCATCCTATGAGAGGGTGATCATAAAGGTGTCTCTCGGTGATCGGAAAGTATCTGGGTTGTATGTATCGAGATGGAATTTGTCCCTCCCAAGTCGGAGAGATATACTGGGCCCACTCGGTAATCGATATCAACACCGCTTGCAAGTATGTGGTTAAGGAGTTAATCACAAAGTGATATCGGATTACGAACGAGTAAAGTACTTGCCGTGAACGAGATTGAACTAGGTATGACGCATCGACGATCGAATCTCGCAAGTAAAATATCGCGAGATGAAGGGAATATATATATGGGATTGAGTGAATCCTGGCATCGTGGTTCATCCGATATGATCATCGATGAATGTGCGGGAGTCAATATGGGTGCCTAGAGCCGCTGGTGATTATTGATAGAAGATCATGTCTGCATATTCTCGAACCCGCAGGTCACACATAACGTATCTCGGCTAGGATAGATTGGATAATTGGTTTATGAATTTTTGTTCGAGTCTCGGATGGGATCCGGGATATCACGTGAGGTTCGAATGGAATGGGAGAATAAGATTCATATAAAGGGCAGTTTTGGAGTTGAAATTGTTCGGGTTAATCGGTATTGTCTGGGAAGCTTCTAGAACCTTGGAAGGGACCAACGTGGCCCCACCTTCCGGGAGGGCATGGGCCTATGAGGGAGTGTCCTGGCGCATTGGGCCGGGGCACAAGGCCCCATAGGGCCCAGCCGATCCTAGATAAGTTTAAACTTGTTTAAACTAGAGATAGGATTTCTAGATAAGGAGAGTTTAAATCGTTTAAACTAGAGATAGGATTTCTAGATAAGGAGAGTTTAAATTGTTTAAACTAGAGATAGGCTTGGAGGAGGGCAAGGCTGGCCGCCCCCTCTATATAGAGGGTGGTGCGCCTTCCCCTACACACCTCCTCCAAGCCCTAGTAGCCCCTTGTCTTCCTCTCTCCTCCCATTTGTTTGGGGAAGCCTGCAGTGAAATTCTCCACCATATACACCACGCCGTCGTGTTGTAGATTCAATCTATATCTCCACCATACTCGCTGGTCCGAGGAAGGAGGAGACGTTGAGGTGTTGCACGTGTGCATCTCACGGAGGCACCGCCACTTGTGGTGCTAGATCGGATCGGATCGCGAGGAGGAGAAGCGAGTACGACTACATCACCCACGTTCCGACGAACGTTCCGCTGTGCGAATCTTCAAGGGTATGAAGATCTAATCCAATCTCTCTCGTTGATTGCATCTCCTAGATTAAATCTTGGCTTTCCCTCTGTTCACATCCGTAGAAAATTTTGATTTACTATGCCGCGAAACCCTTCATCATAAGCTTTGAAAATTCATCGTTAAAAGCTTGGTTAGTGTTATGGGGTAACCCTGGGGTTGGCCCGATCTTTCACGAATTCCACGAGGAACGAGGGGAAGAGAGGTGGTCGGGTATGAAATCGGGGAAGGCGATGAAAACCACGAACACACACACACCAAAACACGATACACGCCTACTCCTCACGCCGGTGGCAACCGGTCCAACATAATCCCTAGGATCGGTGTTGGGCGAAGCTCGCTCTCCACGCCAACAACGGGGGATGAGGTGCTTGGTGAGACCTTGACGACTTGGGGGCGAGAAACCGAGAACCCAAGGCCTTGTACAACTTGAACGCACTAGGCAAGATTCAAGAGGGGGGTGGATAATCCGGTGCTCCTTGGCAGGAGCATGAGACCAATAGATATAAGTCCTCAAAGGGGTTTTCTTAATATCTATTATTATCCAAGTCTAAGTGCTTACAATAGAGGGTGGGGGCTATATATAGTCCAGCCACATAACAGGGGTAGTTTCGGAATGAAAAGATAAATTATAAGTTGGGTTACAAGGCACAGGGCCGAACTGAAGCGATCAGGGTCTGGCAGGACCGGTAGTACAGTCCGGCCGTAGTACCGGTGGTCACCGTAGTACCGCTTCTAAGCAGTAGTACCGCTTGAGGGCTGGGGCTTCCGTCGGGCGTCGATGGCGGGCGGTAGGAGGGGGCGGTAGTACCGGCCACCGGTAGTACCGGTTGTAGGACCGGTAGTACCGCTGGCTTCTGAGGCGTGGAGTGGAGCGTCCTGTGGCGAGCGGTAGGGGGAGGCGGTAGGACCGCTTGGAGCGGTAGTACCGGTCGTCCCAACCGGTAGTACCGCTTGCGTCTGGCAGCGACTGGTGGCTTCTTCGTACCTGATGATGCACAGAGTTTGCGTGTGAAGTAGCAAGCCATCCAAGGGTGTGTCGAAGTCACACAAGGAGAGCGAGTTCACCTTAGTTTGAAGGAGTTTGGCTCGGGCGCGAGTCATGGGTCCGCTTGGGTAGCTCGTGGGAGTAGATGTAGTAGCGGTCGTAGGACGGGCTGCATCAGCTCCCCCCCCTTGGGAAAGAGTCGTCCTCGACTCTTCAATCGTCAGAACGTCCTCTTCGCCATGGTAGGGTGAGAGGTCCTTGACATTAAATGTCGAGCTCACAAGATACTTCGATGTTGGTATATCGATCACATAGGCGTTGTTGTTGATCCTCTTTAGCACCTTGAATGGTCCATCGCCTCGTGGCTTTAGTTTGGAGTCGCGTTCCTTGGGGAAGCGCTCTTTACTCAAGTGTATCCATACAAGGTCGCCCTCATCAAAGATCATCTCTTTCTTGGTCTTGTTTAGCCTTGATGCTTGGCGAAGGACTTGTTGCTCGATAGTAGCTCGTGTGTCGTCATGGAGTTTCATCATTGCTTGGGCACGCTTGGCAACATCCATATTGGTACGTTCATGAAGTGGAAGTGGAAGGATATCGAGCGCGGTGAGAGGCTCGAAGCCATAGACGATCATGAACGGGCTCCTCATGGTGGTGGAGTGCTTGGCGGTTGTAAGCGAACTCGGCGTGTGGAATGCATTCCTCCCGTCTTTAAGGTTCTTCTTTATCAACACCGGAGAAGTGTGCCAAGACTTGATTGGCGACCTCGGTTTGTCCATCGGTTTGAGGATGCGAGGCGGACGAGAAGAGGAGCTTGATCCGAGCTTGGCCATGAGGTCTTCGAAGTAGCTCATGAATTTTACGTCGCGATCGAGACGATTGTTCTTGGCACGCCGTGTAGTCGAATTATTTCCCTGAAAAACAAATTTGCCACATGTGAAGCATCATCGGTCTTATGGCACGGAATGAAATGTGCCATTTTCGAAAAGCGATCCACCACTACAAATATGGAATCATGACCATGTTTCGATCTAGGCAAGCCTAACACAAAGTCCATGCTAATGTCCGACCAAGGTGCATGAGGAATAGGCAATGGCATATAAATACCAAAGGGGTTGGACTTGGACTTAGCTTGGATACATGTAGTGCATCGTTGAACGTGGCGCTCCACGTCGCGCTTCATCTTTGGCCAAAAGTAGTGAGTGGAGAGCATGTCATATGTCTTGTCACGGCCAAAGTGACCCATAAGGCCTCCACCATGGGACTCTTGAAGAAGCAAAAGTTGGAGAGACGATTTCGGAATGCAAAGCTTGTTTTGTTTGAAAAGAAAACCCTTGTGCAAATAGAAATCGTCAATCCCTTTGTCTATTGAACATTGTGCAAAGATTGGTCCAAAGAAAGAATCGGACGCGTACAAAGATTTGATGTCCTCAAGACCCAAGACATTGACTTCGAGTCGTGTAAGAAGGCTTGTGTTTTTGCGAGACAAGGCGTCCGCTACCACATTTTCTTTGCCCTTCTTGTATTTGACAATGTAAGGAAAAGACTCCATAAACTCAACCCACTTTGCGTGCCTTTTACTCAAGTTGGCTTGGCCCTTAAGATACTTCAACGACTCATGGTCGAAATGGATGATAAATTCTTTGGGCCAAAGATAGTGTTGCCACACTTGAAGAACACGAACCAAGGCAAAAAGTTCTTTGTCATAAATTGGATAATTGAGGCGTGCGCCATCAAGTTTCTCACTATGGTAAGCAATAGGGCCCACTTTGCATAAGGACGCCACCAATGCCAATACCACTAGCGTCGCATTCAATCTCAAAGGTTTTTGTAAAATCCGGTAAGCAAGAAGTGGTGCTTGGTGAGCCTCTTTTTGAGCTCATCAAAAGCCTTTTGTTGTGCTTTTCCCCAAACGAACGTGACATTCTTCTTGGTCAATTCGTTGAGGGGGCAAGCAATTGTGGAAAAATCTTTCACAAAGCGACGGTAAAAGCCAGCCAACCCATGAAAACTACGAAGTTCACTAACATTTGTAGGGGTGGGACAATCTCGTATGTCCTTGACTTTTGAGACATCAACTTCAATGCCATTGGAAGACACAACAAAACCAAGGAAAATCAGCTTGTCTCTTGCAAAAGTGCACTTGGGGAGGTTAGCATAAAGCTTTTCATGACGAAGGATTTGTAAGACCTCCTTAACATGAGTAACATGCTCCTCTAGTGACTTGCTATAGACAAGAATGTCATCAAAATAAACAACTACACTCTTTCCAATGAGGGTTCGCAAAATATGGTTCATGAGGCGATGAAGGTAGATGGGGCATTGGATAAGCCAAAAGGCATAACCAACCATTCATAGAGACCAAGCTTGGTCTTGAAGGCGGTTTCCACTCATCACCTTCCGCCATGCGAATTTGATGGTAGCCACTACGAAGATCAATTTTCAAAATATAGTGGCTCCACATAACTCATCAAGCATGTCATCAAGACGCTGGATAGGATGTCGATAGCACGGTGATAGCATTGATTGGACGGCATCCATGCATAACCGCAACGTATCATCCGTTTCGGGACTAGGATCACGGAACCGCGCTTGGGCTAGTGCTTACTTGGATCAAACCTTTGGAGACGAGTTGGTTGATTTGACGCCGATCTCCTTTGTCTCTTCCGGGTTTGTGCGATACGCAGTTTGGTAGTGGTCGCCGGTATGAGGTCGACACGGTGCTCGATTCCACGAAGAGGAGGAAGGCCATGAGGAAGCTCTTCGGGAAATACATCTTGGAATTCCTGCAAAACAGCCATCAAAGAAGGAGGAATATTTGTCAAGTCATTAGTTCCTTGCGCTAGTCCCTTGCATACGAGGACGTAGTGCAATATGGATGGGTTGTTCCTCACTTCTCTCATCTCACTTTTGGTGGCAAGAAGAACACTCTTAGTTTTTCCGCTCGAGTTTGGCTTGTAGCTCTCACTCACTATGGTGTGGTTCTCTCGCTCACCACTCTTCTCACAAGGAGTTTTTGCGTATTGCGCCCTCGCTAAAGTCTTTGCATTGTCCGCAATTATTTGGCTAGGAGTCATTGGTTGCAATACACAAGTTTTATCAAGCCATTTGAAAGTGTAGGTGTTTGAGTGACCATTATGCAAAGCACACTTGTCATATTGCCACGGCCTTAGAGCAACATGTGACAAACCGTCATTGGAACCACGTCACATTCCACCGTGTCCTTGTAGTGTCCAATGGAGAACGTCACCGAGACGGTGCTTGATCTTGACGGATCCTTGGTCACTTAGCCATTGGATATGGTAGGGGTGTCTATGTGGGTGAAGGGTGAGGTTGAGTTTCTCACACAATTCCGTGCTTGCGAGGTTGTGGCAACTTCCTCCATCGATGACAACTTTGATGGACTTCCCATTGATGCCGGCACGAGTTTGGAAGATGTTCGAGCGTTGGTCTTCATTTTCATTGGCTTGGGTAGTCAAGACCCTTGTGACCACAAGCAATGGACTTGCGTCATGCTCACACACAAGAAGTTCTTGGTCCTCTTCCAAGTGTTGCCTTGCCATGGCTTCCTTGACTCTTGCATCAAACTCTTCTTCACTCAAGTATTCTTCATCGCCGTTGTCATGGATGAACAAAACTTTTTTGTTTCCACATGCATTGGACTTGTGCCCTTTGCCTCCACACTTGTAGCATTCACCATTGAATGGTTGATCATCCCGTGTTTGTTTGCCACTTGGGGCTGTTTTCCTTGGGGAATAGTTGGCTTGAAGGAAGCTTGGTTGTACTTGGGGAGCTTCCACTTGGTGTTGTTGGATTAGTGGTTGGCGCTTGCTTGTAGGTGAAGTCGTCTTTGGCTTGTTGTACTTGATGTCCTCTTGCACTTGGCGCTCGGCCTTGGATGCGATGTGCACAAGCTCAACCATGTTGTTGTACTTTTGGAACTCGGTGATGCGTTTGATGGGATGGTTCAAGCCATTGAGGAAGCGTGCCATTGTTTGCTCATCTCGCTCTTCAATGTTGGCACGTATCATGTTGAGCTCCATTTGCTTGAAGTACTCTTCCACGGTCTTTGTCCCTTGACTAAGCGTTTGAAGCTTGTTGAAGAGGTCACGCGTGTAGTGTGAAGGAACAAAGCGGGATCTCATATGAGCCTTCATATCTTGCCAAGTGGCGATTGAGGCTCTTCTTTTTTCATGAGCGAGTTGGACTTGTTCCCACCAAAGGTTGGCATACTCATCAAACTCGAGGGATGCCATGGCCATCATCTTCTCATTGCTATAATTGTGCATGCGGAAGATTTTGTCGACCTTGAGTTCCCAAGAGAGATATTCCTCGGGCTCATTGGAACCGGTGAACTTGGGCATGGTGAATTTGAGCTTGCCGAAAGTTTCTTCTCCATTGCGGTTCCGGTTGCGTCGGTTGCCATTATTTTGACGGTTATCATCATCATCCGAGCTCTCATGTCTTGCTTGGTGATTGTTGCGATGCTCGTGTGGTTGTTGAGGTGCCGCGTTTGGTGGAGGAACTTGTTGTTGACGACGAGCTTGGGGAGCGTGCTCGTTTTCTTGTCGCGGATGCGGACGAGGAGGAGGTTGATGGTCCTCACGACGAGCTTGGGGAGCTTGCTCTTGCTCTTGTCGTGGTTGATGGCGAGGAGCATTAGCTTGCGCCATGTGGCGAGGAGGACGGATGCGCCATGGGCTGCTCTTCTTCTTGGTGTAGGGGAGGCTCGTCATGACCATTATGTTGGCGACGAGGACGCTCATGTCGATGATGACGCCTTGGAGGATCTTCGAGTGCTTCACGTCGACGATGATCTTGTTCGTCCTCTTGGAAGTTTCACTTGTTGTTGAAGCGTGTCGACGTCGATGTCCGTGGTGGTCTATGCGAGGTTGCTCTTGTTGAATCACCAGTGCCCTTGGTTGTGGTCGGTTTGCTTCACGTCTTGGAGGTCTTGCGGAGAGGTCACCATCATAGCTTGATGTCGCGGCGTGACGTGGAGATGGTACCGCTTGTGAAGATCTCATGGATTGAAGAACGGGTCCATCCCGGTGCCTTGAGGCGTGACGGCGAGGTGCACTTGGTTCACTTGATGAGTGCCGAGATGAGCTTGATTCGCGCGAGCGTGTCCTTGCGAGTCCATCGATGATGTGTTGGAGCTTCTCATCCGTTGAGGCGAGTGCACGGCCAAGAGCTTCATTTTGATGCCCGAGGTTGTGTTGCATGGCATGCATTTGGCCACGGACTTCTTGAGCGGTTGTCGATGTTCTTGAATTCCACGGGCCTCGCTAAATTGTTCATCTTGGCGCCGCCGAGAGCTTCTAACGATAGTTGAATTCTCCTCGGATCTTCCAATGGTCCCATCTTGTCATGAATTGGTTATCATCCTCTGGAGGTGGTGGTGGTTGGGATGGCTCTCCATGCCTGTCCATGATGCAAAGCCAACAATGGTTGTATATGGAGAGAAAGGGTGTGGAGAGTTAGCCTTTTACCTCACCTTGGAGATTATATCAAACCAATTGCCACACAAATGAGCAAAAAGCGTGCAAAGTGAAATGGCAAGAAACTCTCAAAGGCTTTTGGTGGAAGGTAAGGGTTGTGGAAAACCAAACGAAACGATCCAAGCAAAAGGTTATTGTCCTACGTGGTAACGAACCAAAGATCAAAAGCAAAAAGGATACGATCTACCAAAAACACGGAACACACACACGTGGAGAAAACGGGGTTAGCACGACTATGAAAAATGAGCACAAAAGGTCCTAACGAAGACTACGCTCGGTTGTCGTGCCAACACAAGGAGAGACCACAACTCGTTTGCCAAAAGAGGGTAAGCAATAGATTTGTGCACTTGCCGCGGAGCGCTCTTTCTTCTCTCTTTCTTGGCTTACAAGCTTGGTATTCTCTTTGTATTGGGGGACTATGTATCTTTTTCTCTTTTTTTTTGATTCTTTTTCCTTTTTCTCCCTTGCTATGCTACTATGTTAGCTTTTGTATTTGTTGTCATACTGTCACTTTCCGAAGGCAAGTGCACAATGCTTAGACAAACACAAAATGAGTTGCTCTCATAGGATAGATACACACAAAGGAAGATATGGGGCTGTCAAGGTGGTGCAAGTTATACCTGTGGTATTGTTGACGACTTGCAACCGTTGGTTGGTGAAAATGTTCGAGTGTCGCGGTGTCGTTGAGCGCGGGATGACGTTGATGCGGAAGCTGTTGTGAAGATGGCGACAAACACGCGGAACACGAACAAGCGAGGTGGAAAAGGTCAGCGAAATTGAGGCGAGGAAGAACGGTCGAGGTCAGTATGGTACCGCTTGAGACAACCGGTAGTACGGTGAGCGGTAGTACCGCTTGTACTACCGTAGTACCGGTCACTAGCGGTAGTACTGCTTGCACAGCGATGCAGCACAGCACTCGAACGAGGTGAACTTGCCCAAAAACCTCAAATTCGTGGAAAAACTGACCAAAAGGCTGAGCTAGAAACAAGAGGGGTTATAGATCGACTCCCAAAGCAACAGATCTATGGAACAAAACCACGAAAAACTCACCAAATCCAGAGATCGATCCGAAGGCAAATTGGGCTCTTTTTGGTAGGATTTTCGTTTTTAAGGCGGAGAAAAGAAAAAATTGGAGGAAATTCGTGATCAACCGTGCTCTTGATACCAATATGTTATGGGGTAACCACAGGGTTGGCCGATCTTTCCAATTCCACGAGGCGAGGGAAGAGAGGTGGTCGGTATGAAATCGGGGAAGGCAATGAAAACCACGAACACACACACCAAAACACGATACACGCCTACTCCTCACGCCGGTGGCAACCGGTCCAACATAATCCCTAGGATCGGTGTTGGGCGAAGCTCGCTCTCCACGCCAACAACGGGGGATGAGGTGCTTGGTGAGACCTTGACGACTTGGGGGCGAGAAACCGAGAACCCAAGGCCTTGTACAACTTGAACGCACTAGGCAAGATTCAAGAGGGGGGTGGATAATCCGGTGCTCCTTGGCAGGAGCATGAGACCAATAGATATAAGTCCTCAAAGGGGTTTCCTTAATATCTATTATTATCCAAGTCTAAGTGCTTACAATAGAGGGTGGGGGCTATATAGTCCAGCCACATAACAGGGTAGTTTCGAATGAAAAGATAAATTATAAGTTGGGTTACAAGGCACGAGGCCGAAGCGATCAGGTCTGCGGGACCGGTAGTCGGTCCGGCACGGTAGTACCGGTGGTCACGGTAGTACCGCTTCGAGCCAGTAGTACCGCTTGAGGGCCTGGGGCTTCCGTCGGGCGTCGATGGCGGTAGGAGGGCGTAGTAATCTGGCCACCGGTAGTACCGGTTGTAGGACCGTAGTACCGCTTCGAGGCGTGGAGTGGGCGTCTGGCGGCGGTAGGGAGGCGGTAGACCGCTTGGAGCAGTAATGGTCGTCCCAACCGGTAGTACCGCTTCGTCTGGCGGTGGCTTCTTCAGACTGATGATGCATGAGTTTGCGTGTGAAGTAGCAGGCCATCCAAGGGTGTGTCGAAGTCACACAAGGAGAGGAGCGAGTTCACCTTAGTTTGAAGGAGTTTGGCTCGGGCGCGAGTCATGGGTCCGCTTGGGTAGCTCGTGGAAGTAGATGTAGTAGCGGTCGTAGGACGGGCTGCATCAGTTAGTAGAGCCAAAAATAATGTCGTCTACATATAGTTGGCATACAAAAAGCTCCCCATTAACCTTCTTAGTAAAAAGAGTGGGATCGATTTTCCCAACTTCGAATCCACGGTCTAACAAAAGCTCTTTAAGGTGCTCATACCACGCACGTGGGGCTTGTTTAAGGCCATAGAGCGCCTTATCGAGTTTGTAGACATGGTTCGGAAATTTGGGATCCTCAAAACCCGGGGGTTGCTTGACGTATACCAACTCATGCAGTGTACCATTAAGAAACACACTCTTAACATCCATTTGCTGTAATTTAAAATTATGATGGGCAACATAAGCAAGAAGGATACGAATGGACTCAGGACGAGCCACAGGAGCATAAGTCTCGCCAAAATCAATTCCTTCCACTTGAGAGAATCCTTGAGACACGAGTCTTGCTTTATTCCTCACAACAATGCCATTTTCATCTTGTTTGTTCTTGAAAATCCACTTGGTGCCGATAACATTGCGGCAATCCTTGGGTTTCTCTACGAGCTTCCAAACTTTGTTGCGCTCGAAGTTATTTAATTCTTCATGCATTGCAACAACCCAATCGGGATCTTCAAGAGCATCAAATACCTTCTTCGGTTCAACCATAGAAATGTGAGCTTGATGATCACAGAAGCTTGCAAGTTCTCTTCTAATAGACACCCTTCTTCGAAGATCACCGATAACCTTGTCAAGAGTGTGACCTCTTAGATCAAGGTTCCAATCAGCACGAGCCTTGAGACGAGCCTTAATGTCCTTATTGTTTCTATAAGGAGTTGATTCAGCATTTGGATCCTTGTCTTGTTCACTACCTTGCCCTTGATCTTGATCAGAGTTAACAACAGGAGCTTGTTGTTGAACAGTTTTTTCAGGGACAGATAATCCGCCCCTTGGTGGGGCCGGACTATCCGACCTGGGAGATGCGGCTGCAATTTCCTCTTCCTGTGATAGCCTGATAGAGCTAGGAGTTCCAGGGCCGGATAATCCGCCCCCAGGGGCCGGAGAATCCGGCCTGGAGTTTTCTTGGCTATGTCCTTCTTCTTCTGATCCCCTGGGACGTGATGGAGTGCCAGGGGCGGACTGTCCGCCCCTTGGAAGGGGCGGATAGTCTAGCCTGGGACTATCACTTTGCCCAGAAGACTGATGATCTTCAGCAGGTTGTGGTGTTGGTGCAGAATTTTCTCCAGCAGTAGGGGCTTGTTGATCTTGTGTAGATGAGGGCTCCACTTGAGTGGAGCATTGTCCTTCCCGATCCGCCACAAGGGGTTCCTCAATGGGGCGGAAAAATCCCACGCCCATTATTCTTATGGCATCTTGGGGTATTTCAACATCTACATCACAAACATCAACTTGCCCCACATAGGAGCCGTTATTTTCATCGAACTCCACACTACAAGATTCTACAACAGTCCCGGTGAGCTTGTTGTAGACTCTATAAGTGTGGGATTCGGCACCGTAACCAACAAAAATACCTTCTAATGCCTTGGACTCAAATTTAGACAAGCGGACACCTTTAATAAGAAAGAAACACTTACAACCGAATACCCTGAAGTATGAGATGTTGGGCTTGTTCCCAGTAAGTATTTCATACGGAGTCTTGTCCAAAATATTTCGGAGGTAGAGCCGGTTAGATGAGTGACAAGCGGTGGATATGGCTTCAGCCCAAAAGTTGTAAGGAGACTTGAATTCAGCCAACATTTATCTTGCCGTATCCATCAAAGTCCGGTTCTTCCTCTCGGCTACACCATTTTGTTGAGGGGTGTACGCAGTGGAATATTGATGTCTTATCCCCTCTTCACTTAGAAACTCATTCAAAGTGTAGTTCTTGAACTCAGAGCCGTTGTCTCTTCTTATTGCCAATATAGGAATGTTGTGTTGACGTTGAACTTCATTGGCAAAGTCAATGACCATTTGTTGAGTCTCACTCTTTAGCTTGAAGAAGTAGACCCATGTATATCTTGAGTAATCATCGACAATGACCAAGCAATATTTCTTCCCACCGAGATTGGCATGAGATGAAGTACCAAATAAGTCCACATGAAGTAATTCCAAGATTCTCTTAGAAGAAACAATAGTCTTCCTCTTGTGGGGAGGGTCATGCATTTTGCATTTAACACAAGCCCTACAAAACATGATCTTTGGCAAAGGAAACATTGTATTTTAGTCCAAGGATGTGGCCGCCCTTGTGAAGGCTTTGCAAAGTTCTCATGTTGACATGGGCTAAACGGCGATGCCATAGCCAGCCCACGTCGGCCTTTCCGAATAAGCACATCGGACCCGAAGTGGTTTTCCCCGAAAAGTCCACCACATACAGGTCGTTTTCGACGTACCCAACGAAAACGACTTTTAGAGACTTGCTCCACAAGAGTACCACCAAATCATCATCAATGAAAATAGCAAAGCCCATCTTGCCAAGGGCACGAATGGAAAGAAGGTTGTAATCGAGGGTCTCAACAAGCATGATGTCCACGAGAGAGATATCGTGGGCAACCACAATCCCAAGACCCAATACCTGAGATTTAGACTTATCACCATAGGAGACTATAATATTATCAAGATTGGGACGCATCTCCATGATGATCTGCTTGCTTCCGGTAATATGACTAGTGCATCCACTATCCAGCACCCATTTCGACCCACCGGAAGCATAGCCCTGCAAGAGAATTACTTCTTGGTTTTAGGTACCCATTTTTCAATGGGTTCTCTCATGTTAGTAACAAGGGCCTTTGGGACCCAAATAGACCAAGCAACATATTCATCAAAAGGACCAACATAATAAGCATAAATATCGCCATAATAATCACAAAAGAGTTCATAATTTGGATTGTGAGATCCTGCAAAACCAATATTGTTAGTTTTGTCTTTTGTGACAATCTTCTCAGCGGTGCTTGTCTTTGATTGAACATCATTGGTCTTCTTCTTCTTGTAATTGGTGACATACCCAAGTCCCTCTTTACCCAGATTTGATCTTTGCTTGCCAAGCACCTCATCAAGAACTCCCTTGTATTTGGGAGTAGTGTCATTGACAAGCCTTTCTTCCACACAAGCATTTTATTTGTGACCATATGTTGATTTAGATGTGCTAGGAACATCATACTTGGTCAATCGAGTTTGGAGCAGATCGTGTGACTCATTGAGAGTGGAGAATTCACTTTTCAACGCCTGGTGAGCGATGTCAAGTTTCTCCAATTCCTCGGAGAGTCTATCATGAGCAGCCCCAAAGTCAATCTTTTCCTTCTTTAACATCTTAGCTTTGGCAATTGCATTGTCACGTTCCTTAACAAGCTTTGCCACCATTTCTTCATATGAATCTTCAATGGACTCAAGCCTCTCTTCAAGAGAAGTCCGAGCCTCTTCTTCCTTTCTAGAGCATTCTTTAAGGATGCAATGGCAATTTCCATTGCATCCTCCCTTTCAATTCTGCCTTTTTATTCAAGGAGAACTTCATTTTGGGCCAGCTGGTCCATAAGAGCCTCAAAACGTATTTTGTGATCACCTTGCAAGTTAGTGAAAAAATAGTCCAAAGCAATAATCTCTTCTTTATCCTTAAGACTAGTAGGATCATCCATGTCAATCATAACCATAGGAAAAGAAGAGTTAGAAGTAGTTACCTCGGAACCTCTTTCCATGAGACAAGTAGCATTCTTGTTGATGATGTTTTCGTTTGGGGAGTCGAACAGTGATGTTGGTGTAGATGTGGTGACTATAGCAGCCACCTCTCGAGAGCTATCATCCTCGTCCTCATCTTCACTTCCCGAAGAATATTCTTCTTGAGCCACTAGAACAATCTTTGGTTGCTTCTTGAAGGGAGCATTCTTCTTTACAAACTGTTTCTTGCGTGGAGCCTTTGACTTTTTTTTGAAAATAAGTCTTCCTTCATTATCTTCCCTACTTTGATATGGACACTCAGCTACAAAGTGCAGCCGGTCTCCACAGTTGAAACATGTTCTCAGCTTGGGACCATTTTCCTTTCTTCCATAAGCTCCACTCTTGCGTTCTATTTCAGCTTAAGCCTTGGCCGGGTCTTTCCAAAAGTTTCTAGCATAAATGGCCAGGTATTGTCCATGGATTATTTTAACATCCTCGGGACAGTCCATACCTTCTAAGTCATCTTCATCATGATCAATCACACTATTCTTCAAGGCCAAGTTGACTCCCTTTTGCATCCCCATAGCTCAAGCATGAGCATCTTCGGCATTCTTGGCAGCCACTTTGAAAGCTGCCATTTCTTGCATTACCTCGTTGGATGTCATAAGGTGGTAGTTATGCCTTCCTTGGAGACTCTTCAAATATGTGGGCTCAAATGGCATAAGAGCACTGACATACTTGCGCTTGATCCATGCATCATCAACATGAGAGGCACCATGGTTCCTGAAAGTGGTGGCTATTGACTTGAGCCTCCTATACATGTCCTCATGGTTTTCTCCATCCAACATATAAAATCCTTCTGCTTCATTGCTCAAAGCATCATATCTATTCCTTCTCATACTTTCATTTCCGATGAAGAGCTCGGTTAGAGCATCCCAAGCTTCCTTAGTTGTACTAAAATGCTGAATGTGTGGCATGTCTTTGTCACCCACACCAAGCTGGATCATGTGTAGTGTTGTAGCGTTGAGTTGACTATCAATAACCTCTCTTCTTGTTAGGTTGTTGGGATCTCCAACATGAATACCATTCTCGATGATTTTCCACAACTCAATGGAGGAACTGCACACGTGAGACTTCATCAAAAAATGCCATTGAATGAAAGTAGATGCTGAAAGTTTGGGTGGATCACCCCTATTATGTATGTGTGGGTGTGGGATAGGTGGATCAGGAGAATACACATGGGAAACCTCATTGTATCCTTCCTTACCACTATCCTTTTTTGAGGAGGAGCTCTTGCTAGTGCCATCACCAACCACTTCGTTATCTTTGTTATCGGCTTTACCCGTTTCCTTGGATTGCGGAGTGATAGCCTCAGAGTTAGATGGAGGTGATGCTGCAGATGTGGAGAGACGCATTATCAATTGACGCATCTCTTCCATCTTAGCCTCCATAGAACTAACCAAGGTTGTTTCCAACGTCTTGAGATTGTTCATGGTGACTACCTCCGGAGCATCACTCCCATCTCCCTTGGAACCCATACTTCTCTTAGGCAGTTAAGCCCGAATTACGAGTCGGGGCTCTGATACCAATTGAAATGGATCATATGGGCACCTAGAGGAGGGGTGAATAGGTGCTACTCAATTTTTAGTTCTTTTTCAATTTAGGCTTGACACAAACTAAATTCTCTAGATATGAAACTACGAGAATTTCCCTATATGCAAACCTAGATACTAAGCACGTAAGGAGAGGAGCGAGGAAACCGTAGTGGAGCACACGGAGACACAGGGATTTGTTTTACCGCGGTTCCTTCCTTGTTAATGGAAGTACATCTGCGTTGGAGGGGTGGGCGGTTCTAAGACCACCACGCCACAATAAGCCTCACCCTATTCTCCGATGGATCTCGCCACGAAAGGCCTGATCCACCTTCTCCACTATTGGTACCCTTCGAGGCGGGAACCGGTGCCTTTACAACTCTACCGAGGCACACACCCACAACTGAATTGTGGGCTCCCGAGATGACAACAAGCTGTCACAAGAACAAGGTTTATCAATATAAGCAAAAGCAAGGATCTGGGTATTTGCAAGGAATACTAGATCGGTGAATCTCCAAATGAATGGAGAGGAGATGAAGCGCTTGATTGCATTAGTTGAAGATCGAGATCTCCTCCTTAGATTCCCCAAGGGACGGGGCCTTTGGGCGGATGAAGGTGGAGCTCTCTTGGTTGAAGAATGATGAACAAATCTGACTTTTTCGAATGAATCAAGAGTTCTGGCCGGAGGGGGAAGGCAGGCTTAAATACCCCCTGCCCAGAACAAGCCGTTGGAGAAGTTTGGGGGCGGATTATCCGCCCCCCTTTGGGGCGTACAATCCGCCCTAGGGGAAAATCCGCCCCCAGGACGAAAACTCCGGGGAATACTCTGCCCCCCATACAGAGAGCGACGCAGGCCTTGTCTTGCAGAAATTCCTCGAGTGGGCGGACTTTCCGCCCCCAAGGGGCGGACTATCCGGCCTAGCCAGAAAATTCGGACACAAACTGCGCCCCCTCTCTGGGGGTTGCTGTTGGAGATATGCCCAAGAGGCAATAATAAAGTGGTTATTATCATATCTTCATACTTATGATAAATGTTTACACACCATGCTATAATTGTATTAACCGAAAACATTATTACTTGTGTGATTTGTAAACATAAAACAGTCCCTAGTAAAGCCTCTTGTTAAACTAGCTTGTTGGTTAATATATGATCATGGTTTCCTGATCATGAACATAGAGATGTTATTAACAACAGGGTCATATCATTAGGAGAATGATGTGATGGACATACTCCTATAGATAAGCGTAGCATAAAGATCAAGTCATTTCAATAGTTCAATTGCTATATGCTTTCTGATACATAGTAACCTAATTACTTCGACCATGAGATCATGCATATCACCTTTACCGGATGGATGCTTTGATGTCATCAAACACCACACGTAATGTGGGTGGCTATAAAGGTGGCATTGAGTGTTCGGGAAGTATTGGTTGAAACACATGGATCAAGAGTGGGATTTGTCCATCCATATGACAGATAGATATACTCTGGGCCCTCTCGGTGGAATGTCATCCAATTGGCTTGCAAGCATGTGACTGGCTCACAAGGGATCACATATCACGGGAACGAGAAAAGAGTACTTATCGGTAACGAGGTTGAACTAGGTATGCAGAGATACCGACGATCATAACCTCGGATAAGTAAACTATCGTGAGACAAAGGGAAATTGGTATCGTATGTAAGTGGTTCATTCGATCGCAAAGTAATCGTAGAGCCATATGAATTTCCAGATTCCTCTATTGGTTATTGTTCGGAGAAGTGTCTCGATCATGTCCGCATAATTCACGAACCGTAGGAGACACACTTAAGGATTGACGTTGTTTGAGTAGTTATGGTATTATGAGAAAGAGACCGAATGTTGTTGGTCTCGTATGGGATCCGGGATATCACGAGGTGATCCGGAATGGTCCGGAGAATAAGATTCATATAAGGAAAGTCCGTTTGAGTTCGGGAATGATTCCTGTTTTCATCGGGAATGTTCTAGAAGGTTTGGATTGTCCGGCACTGGGGAGGGTACATGAATGTGTCATTGAATGATTGCATCATGTACTAAGTGTTCTTGCTGTTCCAAAACTGAAAAGTCAAGCGCCAGTTTGAAACTCAAGCAGCTAAAACAGAAACTGTGGAAACAGAGAAACTGTGGGAAACAAGCAAGAGGAGGTTGAAACCAACTTGGAGGAGGAGTCCCTCTCCTCCAAGCCGGCGGCCCAGCCTAGGCCGAGTTGGGAGGACTCCTCCTCCCCCTGGCCTTGAGCCCCTCCTATAAAAGGAGGGGCAGGGCCTCCTCCTCTAGACACAAGTTCCTATCCTCTAATCTCCGGTTTAGAGCCGTTTTGGTTTAGAGCTTCTAATTAATTTAGCCTGCGGTTTAGAGCCTTCTAATTGGTGTGTCTAATGTCTATACCACTAATAGCCCACTCTCATACTCCACCATACTCGCTCCGGCTTAAGGCGAAGCCCTGCGGGATCTCCCCTCTACTTCTGGTACCACGCCGTTGTGCTGCCGGAAACGCGAGGAGAGTGCTACAACCTCCACTGCCTGCTGGAACAAGGGAGAGGAAGGTCTTCATCGAGTACCGAACGTGTGACCGATGGCTGAGGCCTTGCGGAACGGAAGGATCGTCTACACGATCTTGAGATCGGAAAGAGTACGACTACATCACCCACGAGAATCTGCTCTCGTTAACCGCTTTGAAATCTTCGAGGGTAAGTTATTCCATCGACTCGTTGCTACAATCTAGTAGATAGATCTTGGCTTGTTTGTTTGTATGCGATAGAAATTTTTTGTTTTCCATGCTACGAACCCCTACAGTTGCGCCCTTCTGGAAAAGGGTTGGGGCGGATTATCCGCCCCTCAAAAATGGTTTCTTTCCCTTTTTAAGATAAATACCTGCAACACTTAAACACACATTAAATAATCCTTGATATTGTTATCTAACACACAAAACACTAGGGATTAAGAAATGTTCTTTCATTAGGGAGTGCCTCTATGACTAGTTTCTTGGAGATGCCGGAGGACTGGGATCCGACGGCATCTCCCTGAAACTGGTCGTAGTGGTGTCCATGCTCTCGAAAACCATCTTGGAGATGCCTCAATCTGGCTGGAGGACTGGACTCGCAAGGATGCCTATTTATAGTACAAGCATCTCGGCATAGTGTCGACACTCACGACATAATGTCGACACTCACCCCTATTATTAGTGCTGACTCGTGTTTTGTCCCGGTTGGTGTCTCCAACCGGGACTAAAGGTTCATCTTTAGTCCCGGTTGGTGACACTATCAGGGACAAGGTACAAGCCGCACGACATAATATCAACACTCACCCCTATCATTAGTGCTGCCTGGCCCAGCCTGCCGAAATCCCTCCAACCAGGACTAAAGATGAACCATTTCCCTCTATTTATAGGTCTTTCCCTCTATTTATAGGTTGCCCACCTCAGCCTGACCTATCATGTTCGAGAGTTCATGGCTTTCGGTCCAAATGACCGATGTTATGTGCTGAATCGCTTCATAGTTTGTGATGTTGTGCCCATATTATGCATGCATGTGGACATTGGGATGGAGAAAAATGTCACAGGAGGAAGTTTTCCTTTTCGTCGCACGGAAAAACCATTTTTCATTTTCCGAGCGCAAAAAACGGGTCGTTTTATGAAGCAACCACCAAAATGTTGTTTCAGAATGCTACCGTCCCATTTTTCTAAAATAGTAGACCACCTTACATGGACTATCCCCCAACCGGGACATCTGAAACCTTTCCGTCCATCCCGGGTAAAAAGGACAAATGTCTGCCGAATCGGTAGGAAGTGGGTCCGGTTTGTACTACAGGTACATGATCTAACGCCCGTGATTTTTTGAAAAAATCATTTTTGGACTCGCAACATGTGGTTTCTTCAGAGATCCAATGCAAGTTCTAACGATGCTTGTCCCCTATCTTCATGCACGCCGGTTCGACCATCGTTCGAAAAGGGAAAAATTCAAAACAGGCATAAGAAATTCAAAACAATGTCCGAACAATGTAAATCCTTCGTGTGGTGTCATATAATGTGACATAGTTGCAAGGAAAAATACCAGACTTGGTATATTGATCATGTTTCAAAAAAACCTTCACAAAATGACCTATCATGTTCGAGGTTTCATGGCTTTCGGTCCAAATGACCGATGTTATGTGCTGAATCGCGGCATAGTTTGTGATGCTATGCCCATATTATTCATGAATGTGACATTGGGATGGAGAACAATGTTGCAGGAGGAATTTTTCCTTTTCGTCGCATGAAAAGCCATTTTCCATTTTCCGAGCGCAAAAAACGGGTCGTTTTGTGAAGCAACCACGAAAATGCTGTTTCAGAATGCTACCGTCCCATTTTTCTAAAATAATAGACCACCTTACATGGACTATCTCCCAACCGGGACATCTTAAACCTTTCCTTCCATCCCGGGTAAAAAGAACAAATGCCTGCCGAATCGGCACGAAGTGGGTCTAGTTTGTACTACAGGTACATGATCTAACGTCCAAGCGCAAGTTTTCCTGCCATTTTTTTCCCCGCCATTTCTCACTACATATATGTAGGTTTGCCCTCCATTGTCATTGCACATCTCTAGACTCATATTTGCAACCTCATCACTCTTTTCCATGGCTTCCACCGTACGACTAACCCCCAGGGAGGCGGAGGCGCTTTGCGCCTCGAACTACCCCTGCTCGTCAGGCTACTGCGTCTCTGTCGGCTGGATGCTGAGCCCCGGAGGCGTGCCGGTTCCTCCTGTCCCTCTAGGTGTGGTGCGCCGGATGGCCATCACGAAGCACTACTACTTCGAGCTCACGTCGGAGCAGCGGAGGAATCCCAACTGGCATCCCGACTATTTTCCGACATGGGAAGCCTTCTTAGGGGATCGGCGTGAGAGGGCGCTCGCCAGGCACGAGGAGGACAGCCCACCTCCTCCGAACTTCAACGAGGTTGGCCGTCGGCTGTGGTGGCGTGGACGAACTCTCCAGTGCGTCATGGCCTACAACACGGCCGCCGACTCTAACCCCCGCCTACGCTACCCTCAAGTCCAGCCCACACGTACTCAACCTTCAAGGTTTAACTACGGCGTCCCCGACGACGACAGCGACGACGGCCGCGGCGAGTACGACGACTACAGTGGCGAGTATTACAGGTGTAGGCAGGAGCATGACTTAATCACTCCAACATTGCAAAACAAGTTCGGCCGATTGTAACTTAATCTGGCCATGTATCTTAATTTTTAGTTCTTCTATGTATCTTAATTTCCAGTCGTGCTTTATGTAACTTAGTGTTAGTTGGTTATGTACTTTAATTCCAGTTCTATCGTAATAAAATTTTCCTACCGCCCATTATTTCTCGTCCTTTTCTTTCCGCCCATTAATAAAAAAAATAAGTAAATTGATTTTCAATTTTAAATGGTTACATTAATTATTTTTAAAAACATAAAATGGTTTTGAATTATTTATTCAAATTCAAACACTTTTTATGTTTAAAGTTTTCTAAATTCCAAATTAATATTCAAAAAATATAAGTTAATTCGTTTTTAATTTTAAATGGTTCATAGTTTAAATGGTTACATTAATTATTTTTAAAAACATAAAATGGTTTTGAATTAGTTATGCAAATTCAAACACTTTTTATGTTTAAAGTTTTTCTAAATTCCAAATTAATATTAAAAAAATATAAGTTAATTCATTTTTAATTTTAAATGGTCCATAGTTTAAATGGTTACATTAATTATTTTTAAAAACAAAAAAATGGTTTTGAATTAGTTATTCAAATCCAAACACTTTTTATGTTTAAAGTTTTTCTAAATTCCAAATTTAATATATAAAAAATATAAGTTAATTCTTTTTTATTTTAAATGGTTCATAGTTTAAATGGTTACATTAATTATTTTTAAAAATAAAAATGTTTTTGAATTAGTTATTCAAATCCAAACACTTTTTATGTTTAAAGTTTTTCTAAATTCCAAATTAATATATAAAAATATAAGTTAATTCATTTTTAATTTTAAATGGTTCATAGTTTAAATGGTTAAATTAATTATTTTTAAAAACAGAAAATGGTTTTGAATTAGTTATTCAAATCCAAACACATTTTTTGTTTAAAGTTTTTCAAAATTCCAAATTAATATATAAAAAATATAAGTTAATTCATTTTTAATTTTAAACGCTTCATAGTTTAAAATGTTACATTAATTATTTTAAAAAACAGAAAATGGTTTTGAATTAATTATTCAAATTCAAACTCTTTTTATATTTAAAGTTTTTAAATTCCAAATTAATTATTTTTTAAAAAAACATTACAAATTTAAACCCCAAAATAAAAAATAAGGCGGAACAGAGAGATAATTTATGAAAATATTTGAAAACAGGGTCATACGTCCCGGTTGGAGCCACTAACCGGGACTAAAGGCCCCCTGCGCGCGCCGTTTGGGCTCAGCCCAAAATATGAAAAAAAAAAGTGGAGCATACGTCCCCGTTGGTGGCTCCAACCGGGACGTATGACCCTTTAGTCCCGGTTGAAGCCACCAACCGGGACAAAAGGTCCTTCCTTTATTACTGCGTGCGCCCCTTCTCCTTCTTTCCCAGTCCTCTTTCACTCACCCGAAACAAAGACGCCACCGCCGCGAGGACAAGCTCGATCGGACGCCGTCAGGCTGCCCAACCATCGCCTCGTCGTCGGCCTCCACGCGCCGCCTCGCTGTGCTTATCCTCCTCGCCAAGGTGCTCCAGCCGTGCGGTTTTTCTCCGTTCTCGCAAGCCTAGCCGCCTCTCCCACCTTCTCGCCATTGACGTCGCCAGCGGAGCTCCCTGGACTAGGTAGAGGACGACGAATCTGACCGCCCCTGGTCCCTTTCTCCCCTCTCTGGTGTTTAACTCTTACCACAACGTCGCCTCACCTAATTTCCCCCCTCTACAGAGCTTCACACCGCCGAGGATTGCTCGCCGGAGATCGACGGGAGCCAAGGTGCTCCAACCGCCACTTGCCGCCGCCCGAGGAACCTTCTGACCGATCCGTTTCCACCCCTGTGACCGCCGCACCCTGAAGCTTCCTGCTGAGAACTTTTCCTCTACCAGGGACCGCCAGAGCGCCACCAGCCCGTGTCACTGAAGCACCGCCGCCGCCACCACGTCATCGCCACCGGTGAGTTCGCCTCAGACGCCGTCCACAGTTAGATCTTCGTAAGATCCAACGCCTCATGTTCTTTCCCAGACTGAAGGGGTATCGCCTAATAGCAGCGCGCCATGTGGCAGTACGCGTCAGCACCGGTTAATGTTGGAATTTGTGCAAAAATAGAAAATAAAATTAAAATTGCCAAAAAATACGTCGAACTTGTAAAATTCGTATAAAAAGATTCGTAGCTCCAAAAATAGCATATAATATATCATTGGAAAGATAATTTCCTTTAGATTTTTTATATACAGCTGGGTCAGGCCATTACTGTAAGGTTTTACCATAATAATTTAAAAAGTATAATGTCCTTTTTGTAGTAATAAATTCATAAGAAAATAAATATTGTTCAGCAAATTGCAAATAATATATCAATGGATTCTAAAAATTGATTAGAATATTAATATCAGATTATATATGATCCTTTCTATACATATTTACTGTAATGATTTAATTAGTTCTAATGGTATTTTAGATGATTAAATTCATATTAAATTCATAACTGGTCCATAAATTGCGTATAATGTGTCAAATCGAAGCTACTTTAATGTAGATTAATTATATCTGGTTATATCTAGAGTTTGTAGATTAGTACCCCGTAGCAATTTAATTAGTATTAATGGATTTATAAATCATTAAGTATATAGTAAATTATTTATATATCACAAAAATATAAATAATATGTTCCTGAAATCACAATCTGTAAGTGGGTCCACCCTGTAAGTGGGTACACCCTGTAAGTGGTATAAACATATTCAGAAATGTTTTCTGTTTAATAAAATGTTAAAAGTAATTCCAAAAAAGTAAATTATTTTAGAATATTCTAAAAATGATTTAAAATGAAGAAATTCAGAACTAATTTATTTTAAATCAGAAAAATAAAATGTACAACTTAAAACTATTACCATACATTATCATGTAACTATTTAAATAATTATTATTTGATAAATATTTTATAAGTATTAATACTTTTAAAATTCATATTTTAATATTTATAAATGAGAAAAATATAAATTATATATAAAAAATTTGGTATAAATAATATAACAGAATAGTACTTTGGTATAAAATTTGGTAACCCTAAAACTATCGAAGGTAGAGCTGGATCCAAATGCGGAGGATCCAGTTGAGGACGCCTTAGAACATGCCAAAGACATGTAGATGAAGGTCAGGGAGTGGGCTATGAAGAAGATGGCCCAGTGTTTCACCAACTGAAAGAAAAGATTGTACCTTGACTATGTCATGAAAGAGAAGACTCCGGATTTTCAGAAGATTCAGTATTAGAAGTTAAAACCATTCTGGGCTGAGTTTGTGAATTACAAGACATCAAAAAAAGCTAAGAAAATGTCTGCAACGAATAGGCTGAATGCTACTAACGAGACGTATCACCATACTATGAGGCAAGGTGGCTACAGGGCTCACATTTCTAAGTGGAAGAAACTTGAGGATGAACTGTGTGCTAAAAAGATCATCCCAGAGACAGACGATTGGATCAAACGTGCAAAGAATTGGTTTTACGGGCATGGGGGCACGTTGGACTTAGAAGGTAAGTGTATATATAACATACGACATAAAAAAGATCCCTTGCCAATCGAGAAGATTAGAAAAACAGTAAAGGCTGTTAAATATGGGGACTTCATTCCTGATAGAGAGAATGATGAGCTCACACTCGCCCTTGGGAATAAGGAACATGATGGACGAACAGGAGGCACAATAGGGTCCCAACCATGGAGACCTGAGAGGAAGAAATATCCTGATAGAAGCCGTAAGAGGAGAAAGGACAAGGCAGAAATTGAAGCAGATATTCAGAAAGAGCGAATGCGTATAATTGAAGAACGAATAAAGCAACAATAAGATCAAATTAACGCACTTAGCCAGCAAGGTACTACCGTCTCATCTCAGCAACACATGGTGGTAGAACCTGCATTCGATGCTGGCGGCCTATCAAATAATCGAAAAAGCAGTGTGGCTTCCATCGAGGTCCTGGGTGATGACAATGAAGATGACGATGGTGCACCGACGATGGCTCGTGTTGGCTACCCAGTGGATGATATCACACATATGACACACTGCGAGCTACATGTCAAAGTTGTCAACATATCAATGAAGGTGGCGGTCGGCTATGCCTTACCAATTGGACCCACACCAACTTACCATTGTCGTCCGGTTCCACAGGGCTATGCTGTTGTCGGGGTGGATGCAATCATGCCCACCTTTCAAGGTTTGAAGCTTGACTACCCTGTAGGTGAAGGGGATGTGACTGAACTGGGAGAAGCAACAAACTTCACCATTCTATGGCCAAAGGAATGTATCGTGCTTCCAAATCACACGCCAAGGACATCTTCGTCGCCGCCTCACCCGTCTCTAGCACGGCCGTCGCCGCCGCGGCAGCCGTCTTCGTCGCCTCACCCATATCCGTCAACTCACCCGTCTCTGTCGCCTCAACAGTCTCCAACATATCCATCACCGCTGCGGTAGCCATCGCCGGCGCCTCAGGAAAAAAAGCGTAAGCGTACCACCGCTACTCTGCGGAGTGGTAAGCGACCGCCGACACGTAAACATGAGCCTCTTCCAAAAGTACCAAAGGTTCCTCCCAAGAGAGCTTATGACTGTACTGAAGAGGAGACTACGGCAATCGTTGAGGCACAAACGACAACGTTTTTCGCTAACCTGAGGCGGCAGAAAGAGCCAGAGTTCCCCAGCACCAAATAAGAAAAAGCCCGAGTGTTCAAAATGCTAAAGGGCCTTCACCAACCCGAGCCAAAGCTGTTATCAGACTATGAGCGCTCTATTCTCAAGTCACATGCGGCACAACAACTGTCGAAGAGCAGTACTGATGCAAGCGGGAAATCTATTGCCCAGCTCGGAGAACAAACAAAACAATCTTGCGCCCCTCTCAAGGTTATTTCCCATACCAATGTGGGGTCGAGCAAATATGCGGCCGAAGATCGGTATGACCCAGATGTAGTTGCACTATACGGAGAAGCGGCCGCTGCTCAAGGTATGAGTATTGTCCACTATTTATCCTAGTTAGAGTACTTCCCCGTGGAAATATCATACAAATACCAGTACGGCAAACCTCTCGTTAAACCTGAGGAGGTAAAGAATCTTCCAACAAAAATGCAAAGATTGCATAACTGGTACATGCATACCACAAAGGCCGGGGCTAACTGGATAATGCTGAAGGTTACAAAAAAACATTATAGGAAAGAATTAGATGACATGATAGACATTGAATTTGTTAAACTATTTCAATTATTCAATCAAGATGCCCTGGACAAATCGACCATCAGTGCCTATTGTCTGTAAGTACTAGTTCTGTAATTAATTTAGTCTCTAGCTATCTCATCTTGTTTATTGCATGTATATAATTAGACTATAATATGCAGAATGAAGATTCTCGAATCAGCAGAGAACAAATCTATGACATTGGGTTCGTTGACCCATATTGGGTTCATCAAGCTAATCTCGAAACAAACCCCCAGGATACGGAGGATAATATCGTACACGCCTTAAGGTTTCAGTAAACCAGAAGGGAAATACTATTTCCTTACAACTTCGAGTGAGTGTTATTGTCTTGTATACACTTTCTATTTCGCTTACTCGACGTTAAGTATATAATTGATGAGTTATGCATGCGCATCTTCCACTATATTCTGTTAATCATTCAACCTGACAAAGGGCGGGTACAAGTGACGGACTCGAAACATAAACCCCTTGAGACGTGGCAGGACATGCAGATGATTCTCCAGCGGTAATTCTAATCATTACGACACTATATCGGGCAACATTCGTGAATTTTATGATATCAAGTAATTAATAACTTCTTTTATTCGTTTTCTTCGTCGGGCAGCGCTTGGAAACGGTTCACCAAGAAGGCTAGGGGTGTTTGGAAAGAGGAGCTTATATTTAAACCACTAGATGTAAGCACCACTAGATATATCCGCGCATCTCTTTGATTCTAGTTTTGATACCATTATTATCATTCTTGATTATTATTTTGATTGAACTATGTTTTCGTAAAGTGCCTGAAGCAGGGACCAGGGAACAATTTATGTGGATACTATGTTTGCGAGTTCATCCGTCAAACGTGCTGTGAGAAGGACAGAAATTTAGAGCAACTCCACATACGTAAACAATTTTTAACGTTTTTTATTACCATCAAATTGTGTTTAGTTTCATTCATATAGGTTGACTCCTTTTTTAAATCAGCTCAAACGTCTACGGGACGGTCTTCTGCCAAAGGATCGCGTACGAGCAATTCAGGAGGAATTGACGATATTCTTGGATGCAGAAGTCCTAGACCCAAAAGGAGAATACTATGCGCGTGTGTATAATCAATATGGATTGTACAAAGAGCTTATTTTGTATGTAGTGCACGAAATGCGTGTATCGAATGTAATATGTTCGACACTTGAATCTATATTTTCATGATGATCTTGTGTAATATAATGGCCCCTTCATTGATGAGTGCAAAACACAAAATAAAAAATAAAGCAACATAAATGAATTCTCTGCCGCGGCACAAAAAGTGGCCAAAATGCTGCCCGGGCAAAAAAAGGTGTCAAAATGAATTTTCTGATCACTGCCGCGGCAGAGGGTTATTTGTCCCGGTTCGTGTTACGAACCGGGACGGTTGCTCCCCCTCCCCTCATGCGGAGCAGCGGCCACATGTACACTGTTTTGTCCCGGTTGGTGGGGCAACCGGGACTAAAGGTTGGGGCTTTAGTCCCGATTGCTCCGTCCCGGTTGGGGAACCGGGACCAAAGGCCCTTACCAACCGGGACACATGGGGCGGTTTCCACTAGTGTTTGGACTGGATGAAACTCGTTTTCGGCCTGAGAACGTCGAGTTTTCTACTCGTGTTTCCAGTCCGAGTTTCCACGTTCGGCTAAATTCAGTTAAACACGGCGAAATTTGGGTGAATATAGGTGGTTTTCATTAATTAGGGCAAGAATGCATATATTACATCAAATTTGAACTAGGAAAATATTAAATTTAAACTAGGAAAAGGCCGTCGCCGTGGCTGATGCAGGACGTCGCTTCCACATGCTGAGACGGAGGTGGTTGCCGGCCTGGATGTGCTCCAGCACGGCGGCGAGCGTTCGCCCTTTAGCGCTCCACCAGCGGCGGCGAAACGCCGCATTGTGACGCGCCGGCGACGAGCCTCGTGGTCCTCGTGTCGGGCGAGCTCCTGGAGGCGAGATGTACGGCTTTTATAGGCCGAGGCCGACGCTGAGGGCGAGAGGGGTGTAGCGGCGAGGGCGGGAAAAGAAGAAACAACGGCGAGGGTGGGAGGGTGTAGCGGCAAGGACGGAAAATGGGAAACGGCGGGAAGAATGAGGACGCCTCGGCTTCTGTCGCTGACAGGGCTGGTCCACTTGGCGAATTCACTTCCTCTGGTGTTTCCAGGGCGTTTCCGGGATCCTGAGAAGTCCGGACCAAAGTTGGCCTAAATTCAGACGAAAAGAGGTTTCTAAAAATACGACTGAGCCGAATTTCCTATTTTTCACCCTGAGATCGGCGTCCTGCGAACGCGAGTGGAGATGCTCTAACCGGCTACATAAATACTAAAAACAAAATAAAAGGTCTTTTCCTCTTTACAGAATGATGAAAGTGCGGTCGTCCATTTAAAACATGTACCCTGTGGTCTGAACGGTACTTAGTCGTGAAAGTTAAGTTTACCTTTACAGACCGCGCCTCCGTTCAGTTCAATTCATCGGTGCACCGGAGCAACTACTACCTATTACTCGCCACGAAACGTATGGAAATTAAGAAGAAGCTTCAGATGCGCGAGGACTTTCAGGTCAGAACAGCCCCTTGCTTCGCCGGAGAAAGCAAAACGGGCACTGTCGCACTGTCTTGGGAACCTCCTTAACAGCGAACTGTTCGTCCCGTGTCGGTAGTACGCCCTGAGCTGGCCACGTAAACAGCCAGGAAAGACAGACGATTTAATCGTTTAATCATTGCCGAAAAGGAGCGACGGCAATGTGAGACGATCCGCACCACCTGGTGGTGTCATCGGTCTCCCCTGGATGAGCGAGCGCGCATGTGAGCCCAATAATGCTCTGCGGCGCGTCAGTACTGCCGGGGCAACACGGCCCGGCTCTCGACTGGCCGCTGGATTCCGGCGGGGAGAAGCGGAGGCACGGCGTGCGGCCGGATTGGTTGGGCGCGCCGGGGCCAAGAATTATGAGGCGCCATTAGGTACGCCTCATGGGTCAAGGGTGACAAACGGCACCCGCATAACGAACCGTAAAAAAAAGACAAAAGAAATTCCAAAAGTTAGTAAAATTATTAAAGGATTAGTTAAAAAGTTAATGCCATAACCCGTCCTGCTTGACACCCTATGGGTCATCATTGCACGGGCGTTGTGGCGAGTCTGAATCCTGAACCGTAATTCAGTGCTACGGTCGCGGGCTCGCGGCGGGTTTCACGGTGTTCTGTAGTGTGTTCCCGCTCGTGTTTTTTGAGCCGGGTGCGCCGTGTCCGGCTCGGAGTCCGTGACGGACACGATAATGTACTTAGTACTGCGGTACGGCCCGGAGACACGCCCGTACCGTAGGTAACGCCGGTGCACTGTGCCGTCCTCGTCTCGGTCTTCCTCTACGGCCCCGACTAGTACTGATTGTCTTCACATCCAGTACTGCGCAATGCACATGGCATGTCTCGCGGTCAGTTCATTTCCACGTGAGGGTTTCGGTTACACGTACAAAGCCAGGAAATCCACGTGAGTATTAGTCGTTTTTCAGAAAACGCGATCACGCAAACCTCTTTCCAAAGTTGATATTTCCTCTTCGTCCTTGGCGAGCTCCACATCGCCAAATCGTGACGAAGCATGAATCCCAACTGGCCGCTGAATCGAATTCCCACGTCTTCTCTTCCCCCGCCGCTCACACCGGACGCCGCAGCCGCCGGTTGCGCGCAATGGAGTTTATAGCATAAAACTACCAGTTTACTACCTAAATTTACCGTATCATATCACTTTACGTTTTTGGAACACAAAACTATCAGATTTTGGTCCGTTCTTTGCAATTCGATCTAAACCGCGTTTGAGAGCGTTTTGACACTGTTTCTGACCAGCCGAACCCACCTGTCGGTATGACGTGGACAACGCCCGCTCACGGCCGTTAACTCGTTGTCTGAATTTAGGGTTCAGTTCCCTGTCGTCCTGAACCAGTCCCTCGTGCTCTGCCTCTCCCTGTCGTCCTGAACCACTCCCCGGCAATGGCGGCAATGAATCCTAGCGGCGACGCACATGACCCCGGCGACGGTGGATCGCTTGGATTCAATCGACGGCTCCTCCGATTCTCCTCTCGTCCGACAAGTCGGTGGCGGTGACACCGCCTCGCCCGGATCAGAGCGGCGGCCTTCTCCAAGGCCGTCCTCGCATCACGCGGCCGAATACCACCTGGGGATCATCTATTGGCGGTATTGAGTAAGTATTCCTTTCTCTGCCCCCATACCCTCTGCCTCGTAAATTTTCTTGTCCTAGCTAGATCTGAATTATAGGTGGTTAATCTAGTAGTGCATAATACCAGTTTATTTTATGTGTAGTTTGGATGATGAAATTTGGGAGGTTAGGTTCAATTTTCCTGGGGAGGATAATCTAGAAAGAACAGTAAGCAGGTCAGATATAACTGTACTGAACCTGTATGCACTGATAGAAGGCCATGGGTTTGGTATTAGAGATAACATTTATTATGTTAGAGAAGAAGGAAAAGGCAAGGAAGGGATGGAGGTAGTAGACAACATGGCAAAGGTTGACCAGATGCTTGAACAATATGAGAATGAGCAGGTTCTTAAGCTCACAGTAATCAAGGATAAATGTGCATGGCAGTTGGATCAGAAGTACAACCTCCTTCTCAAATTGAAGAACCAATTTTGTTCTCAGTGGACACTGATGGAGTGACCTACATTTCAGAAGAAAATCTTGGAGATGAAGAAACTTTTTTTCCTGTGGCTGTTGACTTCTCTGATGTGTTATATCTTGGAACACGCAGAGTGCAACATGAAGAAGGAAAGGAAGTAATTCCATATGAGGAGAATTCTTCTGATGAACTGGAGAACATACAGGACATACAGGATTTGATGAATAAGAAGAAGGAAAAGGAGGGAACACATGATGATCCAGAGAGACTTGCAGTACTAGAGAAGTTGAAGCAATTGAAGAAGAAAAGAGAGGATCCTTTTATGCACATAGAAGGAGACACAGAAGTGGAGGAGATATTCTCAGAAGATGAAGAATCGAGGCGAGCCAGCTTCGAACCATTCTTTGAAGAGAAAGGCAATCAGGCCAGGGCGAAGTAGCAGCTCACACCATGAGCCTTTAGTTGAAGAAATGTATTATTTCATGCCTTCAGCAGATGAGGACAGCAGCCCTGGTGATATAGGAGATAGTGATGATGATGGTTTTGTGAAGAAATTTAAGCTAGCCACTGGTAGTAGGAGAAAGCTGAAGAAGCCAAAGAAAAGAGTTTGGTATGATGAGACAAGGGCTGACCCACATGAACAATCTGCATTGAAGTTGTGCTTCAAGGATGTTTACCAATTCAGGGAGGGCTCTTAGGACTTATCACATAGCCCAACTAAGAAATTTTAAATCTTGGAGAAATGAGCGGAGAGGATTATAGTCCATTGCGTGAGAGGGACACAACTGTTGCCCATTCTACTTGTGACCTCATCTATTGCCCATGAGAAAACATTTTGCATTAGGAAAATGAGAGGAATGCACACTTGTATTGCCCATGGTGAGAACACTAAAGTCACTATTGATTGGGTTGCTAAGCAATCTGAGCAGGCAATGAGGATTGACCCCAACACATGTGTTGATACTTTAATAGATAATGCTAAGATAAAGTTTGGAGTAGAAATTCCTAGATCTAAAGCCTATAGGGCAAGAAAGAAGGCATTTGCAGTGGTCATGGGTGATCAAAAGGCCCAGTATACTAGGATCAGAGATTATCTGCAGGCAGTCATTGACAAGAATCCAGGAGCAGTGCATTGTGACTACTAGGCAACTAGTAGAGCACCCAAGCAGCAATCAAGGTTCCATGGTTTATTTGTGCCTCAATGCTTCAAAGGAGGGCTTCCTAAATGGATGCGAGACCATTCATAGGGCTAGATGGATGTTTTATCAAGTTGACCACCGGCAAATGATACTTCTCAGAATCGGAGAGATGGAAACAACAACATCTTTCCCATTGCCTTTGGTGTTGTTGACAAGGAGGATTATTCTAGTTGGACTTGGTTTCTCACTGAGTTGAGGTATTGCATTGGGGAGTCAGGGCAGTTTGGCCATTACACTATCATTTCTGACAGACAAAAGGTAAATGTCCATTATACTAGACTTTCTATGAATTACTATCTTAGTCACATATCATTCTTTTGCTATATATGGATACTAACTTGTACAATTCTCTTGCAAAATTCTAATCAGGGACTACTCAAAGCAATTACCAGAGTGTTTCCACATTCCCCTCAAAGATTCTGTCTAAGGCACATATATGCTAATTTCCAGGCAGCTGGCTTTAGAGGACCAGAATTGAAGAAAATAATGTTTGCTGCCAGTTACTCTTACACCAAAAATGGTTTTGAGCTTGCAATGGAAACTCTGAAGGCAGAATGTGAGGATGGATATAATTGGATGATGCAAATTCCTGTTGAAACTTGGGCCAGGTATGCCTTTGACACTAACTGCAAGACAGATTTGGTAGTTAATAATCTCAGTGAAGTGTTCAACAAAATGATTCTAGATGTTAGGAACAAGCCTATTCAAACAATGCTAGAAGGAATTAGGAACAAGATCATGGTAAAGAATAGTGGAATAAGATCTAAGGTTGGCAACACAAGGTGGGAGATCACACCTCACTATTCTGAGAAACTAGAAGAGGAAAAGAAGTTTTCTAGGCACTGCAATGCTAAGAATTCAGATGTTGGACTGTGGCAAGTTTCTAGTTCAAAGAGAAACTTGACAGTTAACTTGATAGCACAGACATGTTCTTGCAGAAAATGGGATGTGACAGGCATTCCTTGCAGCCATGCTGTGTCTGCAATCATGAAAGTGAAGCAGCACCCAGAAGATTATGTAAATGGCTTTTTCAAAAAACCAATGTACAAGCTAGCATACTCTGGTGTAGTCTATCCTGTTCCTGGACCAGAAGATTGGACAAAAACAGATACACAGGACATAGAACCTCCTGTTTTCAGGGAAAAGCCTGGGAGAAAGCAAACAGTTAGGAGGAAGAGTGCATTTGAGGTTCCAGGTCCTAGAGACAGTTCTAGGATGGGTACTATCACTTGTAGTAACTGTAAAGCTGTAGGGCATAGGTACACCTCCTGCCATGTTGCCTTGAGGCCTGAGCTACAGATAAGGAAAGAGCAACACAAGGTACACCTCCTGCCTTTTTGCATTGCATTGATGCCTAATATTATTTTTTGCTGAGCCTAAATTATGCAACCATGACATATGCAGGCTAACAGACATGACTATGGTGAGGAAGGCTCTGGAACTACACCTACAAAGCACCAAGAGCATCAGTTGGGCCTTCTGCACCAAATCCTCCTGCAGCACCAAGAACTTCAGCTGGGCCATCTGCACCAAATCCTCCTGCAGCACCAAGAACTTCAGCTGGGCCATCTGCATCAGCTCCTCCAACAGGATCTGCAAGGCCAAGAGCAACTGCTGCCAGGAAAGGGGCAAGGGCAGGTTTCATTGCACCAAGAACAGCTGCTCCAGGAACTTCTAGGCCAGCAAGGTCGATCAAACCCACTCGTAAGGTAAGAGAATACCTGAGTGCCAGTGGGATTGACAACATGACAGTTGAAGACCTGAAGAAGATTATGTGATGCCTGTGTGCACATGACTGTTGAGTGCCAGTGGGTTCTGTCTTATAAAACTATGTGTGTTAAACTGTTTGTGCACATGACTGTTTGTGCCTGTGTGCACATGCCAGTGGATTATGTGATGCCTATGTGCACATTACTGTTTGTGCTAAACCTATGTTTGTGTAAAACTATGATGTGCTGAACTATGTGCATTGAGTTTATGCTAAACCTATGTTTGTGTAAAACTATGATGTGCTGAACTATGTGCATTGAGTTTGTGCTAAACCTATGTTTGTGTAAAACTATGATGTGCTGAACTATGTGCATTGAGTTTGTGCTAAACCTATGTTTGTGTTAAACTAGATTTGCTGAACAAACTATGTTGGTTCTGTGCTCTAGATCATATGGGTGTTGAACACACTATGATCTTGATGAAAAGCACTATAGATAAGGAAAGAGCCATTTATTAATGGTTCAACACAAAATCCAACACAATAATCTTAGTGGCAGAATTTAACAATCCATTTAACATCAGGAGATGGACATTGTTCATAACATAATGGTTCAACATTACAGGACATAGTTCAAATGGTTCAACACATCACAAGCACTACCACACCAAACACAATGGTTCAATACATCACATACAAACAATGGTTCAATACATCACATACACATAATAGCACTAAACATTTCATGGCTCATCACATATGGCCTTAATCATGTTGAGCTTTTCCTTGGTTGCAAGATTGGCTTTGAAAAGATCATGAAGAGAATATTCTAACTTTTCTTCTCCTCCTTCAAAATGCCTTTTCATCTTCCCAACTCCTTTCCCTACTCTTCATAATCTGCTTGTGTGTTCCTAACATTCTTCAGCTCTTCCAACTCATTCTTAAGAAACTCCACTTCTTTCTTCAGCATGTTCCTTTCCTTCACCACCTCCAAAAAATCATCTTGATCTTTCTCTTTCTCTTTTTCCTTCTCCTTGTTCATGACCTTCCAGTTTTGATCCAACACCTTAGCCTCAGTATTGTCCATAAATTTCTTTATGTCAGCTAAGAGACTTGAATGTCTCTTCTCAAGCTTCTCCTTCTCTTCAGCCATTTCTTTTAACATCATTGTACTCTCATACCTCTCATCAATTCTTGCTGATTTGCAAGTATTTTACATTTCCCAGAGTCTGAGAAGAGCATTTTGCAAAGTCTCAGGCCACTCTTCATCTACCCATGACTGGAACCCACAGTTCTCTACTTCCTGAGAACAAAGCATACCACTCTAATTAATATATTTGCATCAGATCAATAAAGCAACAAAGCAGGCCATTTTGGTCTCTACTAAAGAAATTTCAGCAAGCCATTGATCTCTAATTAATAATCTAACATGAGAAATGAAAACAAAGCAGGTAATTGGTCTCTAATTAACAAATTTGCATCAGATCAATAAAGCAATAAAGCAGGCCATTTTGATCTCTAGTAAACAAAGCAGGTCATTGGTCTCTAATTAACAATCACTCTAACTAAATATATACAATGTGACCAAGAGAGGAACTGTCAAAACACACAATCTAGACCGGGTATCAAATCAAGCACAAATATTTACTAAGGTGCATACAACTTACATTCACAACTGGACATAAGTAGAATTTGCGACGTGTACATCGTCCCTTCAAACGCAACACACTTGCGCGGCTCCTTCTTGTGCACACGACAGAGCTCAGGGCACCCAACAGCAATGCCATCAAATGTTGGATCATCGACGGTGCAAGGGGCAAAGTCCAGGGCGGTACATTCCTAAATAGAGATCGGGGGCAAAGTCCAGTGCGAGTTTAAGAGCTAAATCGATGAAAAAGTAGCAAAAAAAACAACCCTAGATCGGATATCGGGGGAAGCACAGGAACAGGGAGCTTACCGGTAGGCGGGAGGACGAGGAAGAACCTTCATCCCAACTGGGCATTGCAACGGCGGCGACGGAGGGACGAGAAATGGGTGGCGGCGGCGGAGGGACGACGGCGGAGGCACGCAAGCTATGGTGGCGGTGGGGGGAGAAATTGGACTGACGCGGCCCTGGTGCCACCCGTGCGGCCGTTAACGGCCGTGAGCGGGCGTTGTCCACGTCATACCGACAGGTGGGTCGAAAAGTGTCAAAACGCTCTCAAACGCGGTTTAGATCGAATTGCAAAGAACGGACCAAAATCTGGTAGTTTTGTGTTCCGAAAACGTAAAGTGGTATGATACGGTAAATTTAGGTAGTAAACTGGTAGTTTTATGCTATAAACTCCGCGCAATGGGGTCGACGCACTGGTCGTGCCACCAGGGGGAATCAAGTCTCCCGCATCGACGATGCCGACACCGCCCAGTTCACCCACAAGACGCCTTCATCTTGTGCGGGATGGGGCCTCGACTTCTGCGCCCCCGCCATCGTCACCTCAATGGCCGTCTACCACGGGGCCTCTCCTAGCCGCGTCGAGGAGATCCTCAAGATGACCATGCTTATTACAATCACCTCACTGGGCATGTGCCGGATATCCTCACGAACCTCCGGTCTTCTCAAGCTCGATTTGATGAACTAGACTAGGCCACTCCAAGCCCAACTTCAACAGGACTGTGCCAGCTGCACCTCGCAACCATGCCATGTTGTTGTTGTGGCTTCTTCTTGTTGTCATCGCTAGACTTGCGCTGCTCATCAAAAGTTAGTAATTTAGTTTATAAAATTTGGATCAACATATAATAATGTATATAGTCGCAGCTAGGTTGTCCAATAAACTATTTATATTTTTTATTACTTTTAAGACTTTTTATATTGTTGTCAATGATTATTAGTGGAATCTCTACTACCTAAAAAAAATCTCGCGTTCCGTATCCGCCGATACGTCGCTTCTTTCGTCAACATTCCCACGACAAAATGTTTTCCGCCGAGGCCGCCCGCCCGCGACCTCTCCTCCCCCCAATCCAGCACCACTACGGCCACCTCCTCAATCCCGATCTCCACCACCGCCTCCTCGATACCCATCTCCACCGCCGCCACCCTCTCAATCCCCATCTCCACTGCCGCCCCCTTCGATCCCCGTCTCCATTGTGCCCCTGCCCATGCCCCACCACCACCGCATCCAGGATTTTCCCCATCTCCACCACTGCTCTCCTTGATACCCGCCTCCACCCTCAATCCCTTCTCCACCGCCTTCGATCCCGTCTCCACCACCGCCTGCATGTACTGCACCGCATCCACGATTTCAAGGACGGAATCGAGTTTGCTTGATGGGTTCTTCGGAGGTGGTCGCAGTACTGCCAAGGTCGTCCTCGATCTACACACGATGGGACGTGACACGTGGGCGACAAGGACGCCACCGTGGTGTCCGTCTTCCACCGAGTCGCAAACATGTGTGTTTCCGTGGCCCTAGAGGCATCCCTTTTTGAGGATGACGGTGCAGTTTTGGAGATTTTTGGTGAGGTAGTTCCCAACCTGGAGCTGCTCTCTCTCTCTCTCTCTCTCTCTTGTGACTTCACCTAGATTTTTTTTCGCACCAAAAGCATAGAAGCATTTGTGTCTGAAGGGATTCAAGGTAAACCAGTAAAGTGGACTCTTACTATCAATCCTTCCTATGAGGTTCGGATTGAATTTAATTATTGTAACTGTGTTGTTTTATGCTAGAAAATTGGTTACCATATCAATTATATCTAATGACACATCAATTGTGGTTACCTTATCAATTATATCTACAAATTTATGAAGCCTCGGTAGTCCAATTACTGGATTTTCATGTCATGTGTTTATAAATTGCCAAATATATTAATCTTTGAATAAGTAAAGTTCTAGAAATATTGGATGGGAAATTTCACATCGCACGTAAGCCAAGCAGGCATACGACTTCACGTATTAAATTGAAGCCTCTCGTTTTTGATATTTCACCATGTGTTGTGTCACTAAGTTTTCTACTCAAATTCGGTTCACATGTTTCAGCCTTTCAGGCTACTGATCTTTAGCCTTCCCATGTTGTATCATTATGCAGTATCCCATGCAGTAACAAATGCATAGTGAATCGGTTTGGAACTTTGGATCGAAGCCTGCATACTACGACCTTGCATTTTTCAGCCTCAACCTACTTTCTTCACCCGTGATGGTAGTCCTCTTTCAGTTTGACGGTGATAAATGATCTGGCATGCATAGTGAATTGGTTTGGATCGAAGCCTGCATACTACGGCCTTGGATTTTTCAGCCTCAACCTACTTGGTTCACCCGTGATGGTAGAGTTCTGTTTTAGTTTGACGATGATAAATGATCTGGCATCTAATGATACAACAAACATTATACTTTATTGTATCACTGATCATAGACTCTACCATAGGTTCTGCCAGATACATGTCCTATTGATTTTGCAGTACTTGGAAGCTTAATTATGTTTGAACTATATTGCTCTTTTTTGTGCAATCTCTTTCATGCATACGCATATTATCAGGTAGTTAGAACATAAATTCTTGGAAATACAGTTAGTACATAGAGTACCTGGGTTGCAAGGTCTTTGAATTATATGTTTTCTATCATGTACAGCAAAAGGGCTCTTCACCAACGAAATGAAAATAGTTATATGTACTTTTCTTGCAAATCTAACTATGGAAGGGTTAGCCCGACCCCCTAATTTTAGTCCTTCTATTTATAGTTATTTGGTAACTTGATGTAAATTTGTAACAAATAATTACAAAATTCCTTGATACTAACTGCAAAATTGCTTTGGTCTTGAAGTACAAGTTGAAGTGAAAACAAAAGTCTTATCTATTTTTTGGTCATGATTTATTCTTGCTTGTTTTGATGCCTACTGCTTCTAAATCCTTGTTTGTAGTAGTATTATCTTGGAGAAACGAGAATAACTGCCTTGACTACATTGATACATGGTTGCATTGTGACTTGTAGGTGAGATGCTAGCCTGCTATAACGTATCTAACCGGATTTCAGTTTACTTGATTTTTCCATGACGTACTGATAGGTTGGTTTACCTAGAGTAAGGTTATACCGAGTTTTACACTACTAGAGAAAAGCCTATCCGAGGCGTACAAAAAAGCCTATCCGAGGCGCATATCACATGTGCCTCTAGCTTCAAGCCTCGGGTATATGCGCCTCCTATACTTCACATATGCGAGGGGCATATCGATTTTCGCCTCGCATATGTGAAGTATAGGAGGCACATATCATATGTGCCTCGCATATGTTTCAGAATGCGCCTCGGATATTTATAGTATATGCGCCTCCTATAGTATTCTATATGCGCCTTCGGTAATATTTTCGAAATTCAAGTTTTACAGACCACTATAAATAATAATATACAGATATTCAAATATACAATATAGTCCACAAAATTTTTCAGAAACTTGCAATTTGCCAAAGCATAATAGAACCAACATGAATACAATACATTACACATCAATCATGACATATAAGTTCATACATCAAGTGTTTGTGCCACAAGTTCACACCTCCGAGTACAAGTTCACAATCACATTACACCTTCGAGTACAAGTTCACAATTCACATTACAACTCCAACGACGTAGATAATGTGGTGTTTCTACGTAGATGTTGTTTGGTAGATACAAAAGCATCATATGAATTCCAAAAAGTAGAAGAACTCTTCAGTATATAAATAGAACTTACATCTGTTTAGTTCCATAGAAGTAGACCAGCCGCTTATTTTTAACAGAAGCCAGACCCCACTGCTCTGGTTCACTTATCTGCAAAGAATGCAAATTCAAAATGAGATAAACTCTGTAGTACAAACTGTATGTTCATCCGTACATTATCTCATGTGCAAGCCCGATTTAAATGAGGCGATATGCAAGCCAAACATTAAAATGAGGGGAAAATAGAATGGAAGGAGCCTACAAAGGAAACAGGGGAAAAAGAATCCCAGAGTCTGACGCTCCACGAGTTTCTTCACCGACAAATCATCATTTACAATTTTACAGTGACAATTCATTCTTCGGTTCTCAATGCGCCGTGTGTACTAGCTAGTGCGCTGTGTGTACTAGCTAGTGCGCTGTGGGACTAAATGCGCCGTGTGTGTACTAGCTAAAATACTTCTTATGAAGCATTGTGGACAAGAAACACAGGTGCAACTCTCCAATTCGTGCACTTTTAAGCTGCTAGCGAAGGAAACTGGGCGAGTAGAATCTTTTCAGATCGCTCGAGCGCCACTAGTAGGACATTAATATCAGCAAACAATTTCTTGCCAGCATCATCATAGGGTACTGATATACAGTAATTAAACATGGCAACGAGGACATGGCCTCAAATTGTATACAGGAATAAAAATTAACGCATCTATCACATGGCACACGACACACGACGACATGTAGCAGAAGCAGCAGCTCTATAGTAGAGCGACAGCGGCGACATCGTGGTAGCAGACTTAAAACTAGTAGCAGGCAGGACACAGCAGTTTGATTGATCGAAGTATCAGACCGACCAAATCGGATCGGATTTTGAGGTGGGGGTGTGTTGGATGGCGAGGAGATTTACCCCGTCTTCTTGAGGCTGCCGCGGATGCCCGGCTTGACCTTGGAGCTGGAGGCGGATGCCTCTGGCGCGGAGGAGGCTGCGGCGATGGAGCCGTGGAGGTTGTTGATCTTCTCCGGGTTGAAGGGCACCTTGGGGTGGCGCGCCTCGCGGTGGATCTGCATGGACTTGACGTCGGGCGCGGTGACCTTGCAGAGCGGGCACTCCATCTTGGCGTGGCCGCCCTTCTCCTGCCCGAGCTGGTCCTTCTGCCCCGCCTTGCCCCCGCCGCGGTTGGTCAACGCCGCGTCGATCTTCGCCGCGATCTCCTTCACCGTGTGCTTCTTTGGCTTCGCCTTCCCCGTCATCTCCGACGACCTCGCGTCCCCCTCGCTCGCTTTCCGCTACCGCCGCCGCCGCGATCGCCTCCTAACCCTATTTGTGTTTGTCCTCTTTTCCGTTTAGTGATGGGACGGGTGGGGGAGACTATGGTGCGGAGGAGGCAAGGGGGATGGACGCCCACACAGAATATGCGAGAATATCTGGCGCAGAAATCGCCTCGCATATTATCAAATATAGGGCGCATATAGCCATATCGCCTCGCATATCTGCACCTACCAACACGCGGGCCCACAGAATATACGGCGCATTACGGTCATATGCGCCCATATTATCAATATAGGAGGCGATATAGCTATATCGCGCATATTCGTGCACCTACCAACACGGGCCCACACAAAATATGCGGCGCATTCTGTCCATATGCGCCTCGCCTATCTGATATATAGGAGGCGCATATGACTAGAATGCGCCTCGCATAATATGGGGCTGCTAGGTTCTGTCCGTACAGGGATTATAGGAGGCGCATTCTTATCATATGCGCCTCGCCTATTTTTATACTAGAGGCGCATATCGTAAAGTGCGCCTCGCCTATTTTTATAGGAGGCGCATATGCTAAATGTGCCTCGCATAAGCATGTCTCCTATAGCCTTTTCTCTAGTAGTGTTATATCCTTTCCATTTGGGTAGGTTAATGCTATAATTGCAACAAGGAAGATAGAATGATTGTCATCTATTTGATAGTTCTTTGCGGACTTGGCTCTCCTACAGGAGACCTGCACGCACCCTCCTACATGGCCAATAGAAATGCATTATCCCCTCACTTGGACGGACTGTTCTAGCACAACTCCGTGACCATTGCTACACCCAGCTGAGCTATGTCAGACCGTGATCTATAAGGAGGCAAGCTTGTGACTGTTATGTTATATCCGTTGTCGATGAAATTGATGCTACATTCTCTATGATGACGGGTGTACATTTGTTTATACGACGTGAGATTATTCTTTACAGCTCAACTCATTACATTTATTGAAAAACACATGAGATGGTTGATAGTGAAACGAACAAAAAAGGGTTGTACATTTTCTCATTTGAGGATTAATTCATAAAGCTTTTTCCTAATTACAAAATCAAATTATTATTCCCTGTTATTCAAAGTTGTTCTTCCTGGTTATGTTCCAAGCTAACTGAATTTTCCTGGTTATAGTCATTATGGTACATAGTCAACAGAGCTCTGTTAGTTGCCTGAATGCCATGTATTTAGTAACGGAGGGACCATTTTCTATTAGTGATTAAACATTATCAACTATGCAGCTTTTATGGTCAAATAGAAGGGACAAGTTCATCACACAAAATGTATGGACTATTCAAATAAGTATGCTGCTTCATTAGCTTAGTCCCTATATTTTGAGAAAAAACCTGTAACATAAAACAATATCATTTTACTATTTTCTTATGACTTTTGAATGTGCAGTGTGGGTGACTTCTTGTGACCAATAAATCTTTTGTTTTCTTAGATGGTTTGAGGCCCGAAAGACACGATAATTGACATGAAAGCCAGAGGTGCTGTATGGTTTCGAGCGCTTTCCCACAATTTTCTTGGTTTGCCCACTAGAAATTTGTATTCCTCCATGGCTTTGCAGGAAAGAGGAGAACTCTGATTCGTCTCGTGGATTCAGATCACCAGTTCAACAGGTAGCTAGCCCTTACCTCCTCTGGTGCTGTATGGTTTCGAGCGCTTTCTCACAGTTTTCTTGGTTTGCCCACTAGAAATTTGTATTCCTCTATGGCTTTGCAGGAAAGAAGAGAACTCTGATTCGTCTCGTGGATTCAGTTCACCAGTTCAACAGCTAGCTAACCCTTACCTCCTCTGGTACTGGTTGCGAGCTCATGCTTATGTATCTTACTCTAGGAAGAACCCGATTAACCATTCTGTATCTGTCTCTGATGATCTGTGGTTTTCGTTATGCTTGATTTTGTTGCGACTATAGTTTGGTCCACACCGGAGCCAAAGAAAGATTGTCTTAAGGTGTATATATAAATCTCAGTGGAATATCCTCAAAGAAAGATTGACCACTATGTCTCTAACATTGTCATTTGAATCTACCAGGTGATTTTTTCAGACTAATTAAGTTCCCTATGGTATGTTTTCTTCATGTGTTGTTGACTACTGTTAGTTTTTTATCAGTTCATAATACAAGAAAATATAGCTTCCTCTTTGGTTTCCAAACTTATCTGGTCAGTCTTCAATACATTATGAATTGTGATGTCATTTCGTTTATCATGTTCTAGAGGACAGTTCTAAGATACCAATTTTATTTGACCCTATGCTAATTGCACTCATAAGAGCACCAAGAATGAACACACCGAAGGCCCCTCGTGTGGCGTAATATGCACCATATTTGATGATGTCTCTGTGTGGCGTGGTCTGTTTCCGCCTATGATGGAGATGAAGCAACCGAATGGTTCTCTAGGTACTTTGGGAAGCCAAGTCGACTCGTGCGGTTTAAAGGTGTATGTCTTGTGTTTCTTAATCGTAAAAGATGTCTGATACCTTTCTATATTTTCATTTATTTTGCGACGAGATCACCTTGGTTACTTGCATAAAATGTATGTTTTTCATATATTTGACAGAGACTAAAATTAGAGCGAACAAATCTGGACTACACTCAAGGTTACAAGGTCATGTTTACGGATGCCTTCCAGTTCCGGGTAGCCTCCCAGGTGTAGTTCATAGTTCTGTCAGCTCTTTTATGTTTGAAGGCTATGTGCACATGTTCTATACCCAAAACTCAAGTTTACAGTTCGGCTGATTTCAGGGAACAAAGAACCTGTAACAATGAACCGCTTCAGTTTGTGAATATCATATGTGTTGCCTGGGTCTATTATACTCATTTAAATCTTGTTTACGTGATAATACTACACAGATCCAATCCTGTTTTGACTGAATGCATGGCAAGTGGTTAGTGCTTTGATGTGAAAGGTCACATAAATATTTATATGGCATTAGTAGGATCAAACACATTAAAACGACTGGTGGGACATATGTAAGGATATGTCAACCAGCAGGAATTGGAGTGTAGTGGTTATAGAAGAGTAAGGAAGTGAACCATGTTTTTTGACTTCATATACTTCCTCCATCCCGGTTTGTTGGTCTTACAAGGAGAGGCTCTATGACCAAGGCAAGCGCTAATAGGTGAAGAAAAGATTGCTAAATTCTTTCTTTGTTTTCTATCCTTAGTTGTGTCCACTAATTAGGGAAGGCCAAAGAATTTTCATGCATAGGAACCTGACTTAAAAGGGTGAATGAGGGTGCTAACTTCAAGAAATTAGTTCACCAATTAACAGCTAAATTGTTAGATTTTTTCCAAACGAATTAAGGGCCAATAAAAGGGTGAATCAGGTTGCAATAGAATGGTCATAAGATTTTGCATAAGTGTCAGCACTTTTTGTCATATAGGTAAATATAATATCCACAACAAAGATTAAACAATTACTGTGTTTACCATCTTTTAAATATTTTGTATTCCGTAGCAACGTACGGGTATTCTACTAGTTTGAAAGAAAAAAACATGTCGTTGAGCTCCTAAACGTGAACGCCTCGGCCAGGCAGCCACTGGACCTTAGAAAAACAATAAAAGTCCACGCGGCAACCTGCTACTGTTCGCCTTCCAGCGTATTCTCTTTCCGGTCCTGCGCGCCATGGATCCGGATGAGGAGATCGAAATCGATTTCTCCCCGTTCCTCATCGTGTACAAGAGCGGGCGCGTCCAGCGCTTCGGTAGCACGTCGCGGAAGAGCGCCGGCACCGACGCCACCACCGGCGTCACCTCCAGGGACGTTGTCATCGACGCGGGCACCGGCCTCGCCGCCCGGCTCTTTCTCCCAAAGGGCGTCTCGGGATCCCAGAAGCTCCCTGTCCTCGTCTACTTCCACGGCGGAGGTTTCGTCATCGAGTCGGCCTTCTCCCGGAGGTACACCAGCTACGTCAACGCTCTCGTCGCCGCAGCCCGCGTCGTGGCCGTGTCCGTGGAGTACCGCCTCGCCCCCGAGCACCCGGTCCCCGCCGCCTACGACGACGCGTGGGCCGCGCTCTGCTGGACAGTGGCGAGCTGCGTTCCCGGGGGAGCGGAGCCGTTGCTGGCCGACCACGGCGACTCTACGAGACTCTTCGTCGCCGGCAGCAGCAGCGGCGGCAACGTGGCGCACAACGTGGTGATGAGGGCCGGAAAGGGAGGAGGCGCGCGGATCGAAGGGATGGTGCTGCTCCATCCGCTGTTCTTGGGCAAGGCTCCGGTGCCGTCGGAAGGCACGGATCCCGCGTTCCCGGAGATAGCGCAGAGGAACTGGCGGTTCGTTTGCGCGGGTAAGTACGGGATCGACCACCCGTTCATTAACCCGCTGGCGATGCCGCCGTGGGAGTGGGCGGCGCTCGGCTGCCGACGGGCGCTGGTGACGACGGCGGAGCTCGACGGCGCCAGGGACAGGGGACGGAAGTACGTGGAGGCGCTCAGGGGCAGCGCGTGGGGAGGGGAGGAGGCCGCGCTGTACGAGACCGAGGGCGAGGACCATCTGTACTACTTCCAGAAAGGAGCGAGGTCCGACCCCGTCATGGCGGCGAAGGCGGCAAACGAAATGGCTGCCGTTGCGTCGTTCATCAAGCGGGGTACACGTGCACCAGATTGTAACATTAAGTCTACTCTGTGAATAAAAGCAACTTTTGCGGTTCGATCGTGCCGCGGCTGCCGTCCATTCGTAGCTTCTGCCGGCCGTTGGTTGCTCAGTGGCCGGCGATGAACGCGACGACGCGGTCCATGAGCTCCTTGGCCTTGGCGCAGCCGGGCTTCTGCAGGAAGAAGACGTGCTCCTCTCCTTCCGATTCGACCCACGCCACGCCCCCGCGGCACATGCTCCCGCGCCACGCGCTGGTGCTCACCGCCGCGTAGTACGCCCGGTCCCTGGCCGCCGCCCAGTCCTTCTCGCCGGCGCAGACGAGCATCCGGTCGCAGCGGAGGTTCTCCAGCCCCGGTGCGCCGGGCGCCATCGGGTTCATCCTCGGGTCGTCCGCGCCGCCCACCGCGCCGGGGCAGGCGAATTCCCAGACCATGCCCATGTCCCTGGCCGTCTCCTCGTCCTCTCCTTCCACCACCGTGTTCCCACCGAACCAGGGATGCAGAAGGATCGCGCCCTCGACCCTCGGCGCCGGCTGGAACGACGCCCTGATCAGGACGTTGTGCACGACGTTGCCGCCGGCGCTGTCGCCCGCGAGGAAGATGCGCGCGCCGTCGCCGTGGTCCGCGAGCCACGCGTCCCGGGCCTCGGCGGCCCACCGCAGCGCGGCCCAGGCGTCGTCGTAGGCTGCGGGCACTGGGTGCTCGGGCGCGAGGCGGTACTCGACGGAGATGGCGAGGACGCCGGCGGCCGCGGCGAGGGACGCGGCGTAGCCGTGGTACAGCGGGGAGACGGCCGACTCGACGAGGAAGCCGCCGCCGTGGAAGAAGACGAGGACGGGGAGCTTCTTGTTGTTCTCGGAGGGATCTGCCGGTGCTGAGCGGGCGGGGAGGAAGAGGCGCGCGGACAGGCCGGTGCCGGGGTCGAGGACCACGTCTTTGGACGTGACGCCGGTGACCGGGTCCAGGCCCGTGGGCGCGCGAGCCGGGCGGCAGAGGCGGTCCATCTTGCCGCTCCGGTATATGCGGAAGGCGTCGCAGCCAAACGCTACTTCATCGGCGACGGCGGGGAACTCCATGGGCGTGCGTGCGTGGGCGCGCTGATCTGAGTCGCTCGTGAGACTGATACTAGGAAGGGGAGGGCAAGATTAACTAGTGAGGCTTGTCCCTGTGACAGCCAAGATGAACGTGATTCAGATCCAAGAAAACAATTAAAGTTTGCGGAACGACACGCGTGGTAGAGTAGGACTACTTTGAGATCATTACCTATCTTTTCCGATTCATCAACCAATAAAGGTATCAGATCACTGTAGTGTTTGGTCGTGGGGATTAATCTGAAGCTCTGAACACATCTCTAAGTGTCTGTTTGGTGCGGGGTGTTGAATTGGATGTACCGCGAGATTACAGACTGTACGTGTTCTCCGATCTATCCTGCACTTTTGTGCAAGATCTGTGAGCAACCACGTGAAGGCTAGTCGGCATGTTTGGTTGCAATGATCTTGTATGATGAACGAGATCCGGTGTGTTTGGTAGACAGGGCAATCCAGATATTTTGACCTTATTCTACGTTTTGTTGTTTAGAGCATCTCTACTCGTTGATCGAAATTCGGACCAAACTTTGGCCGGACAACGCAAGTTTTCGGCATGAATACATCCAGTTTCCCACTCGCATACCTAGCCCGAGTTCTCGGGACGCCGGTTTCCGCTTAAATTCGGCTCAACTTCGGCTCAACTTCGTCCAGATTTCGGCATAGTCCGACTCCGGCAAACAATGAATACAGAACATTTTACGGCCAAAGTTCGGCGAAATTTTAAACATAGTTCGGCGTAAATGTAAAAATAGTTCGGCCTGCAGTGCAAGTACAACATAATTCGGCCAAGTTCGGCCTAGTTCGGCCGGTTCATGCTGGGCACTATTGCCTCTGCGTATCCATAGGTGCTCAACAAGATCATCTTGTAGCTGTTGATGCATCGCCGGATTTCGGATCTCCTGACGCATGGCGATGAATGCATCCCAGGTTGGAGGCACCTGATGATCAGGCTCGGCAAGACGACTTTGTCTGTAGTATGGCTCGTTCTCCTCGAGCAAACTCACTGGATCCTTCCTATCATCCTCAATGATCATGTTGCGCAAGGCCACATAACAGTTCATCACTTCCCACATCTGATCTTTCGACCAGGTCATAGAAGAAAACCGGACAACTGTAAACCTCTGCTGGAGCATACCGAATGCCCACTCCATGTCCTTCCTGCAAGCTTCATGTTCCTTGGTAAAGTGTGCTTGGGGAGCATTGGGTTTGAGATAGTCTTCACAAATGTTGGCCATCTTGGATAGATGACATCTGCTAGATAGTATCCCTAGTTGTAGTGGTGCCCACTGATCTCAAATTCCAGGGGGGGGGGGCATGACCCTCAACAAGCTTGGAAAAGACAGTTGAGGAGTTGAGGGCGTTGATGTCATTGTTCGATCCTGCCATCCCAAAGGAGTGTCAGATCCAAAAATCATGTGTAGCAACTGCCTCAAGTATCACAGTGCAACCTCCTTTGTGGCCTTTGTACATTCCTTGCCATTCAAATGGACAGTTCTTCCACTCCCAATGTATGCAATCTATGCTTCCAAGCATACCAGGAAATCCTCTACTTTCATTGACTGCGAGGATCCGAGCAGTGTCTTCAATAGTGGGTGATCTCAAGTACTGTTCCCCGAACACTGCAATCACTACTCTGTAGAACCTGTACAAGCAATCAATGGCGGTGGACTCGGCGATGTGGAGATAGTCATCGACAGCATCAACAGGCGCTCCATATGCAAGCAACCTTATTGCCATGGTGCACTTCTGAAGCAAGGAAAACCCAACAAAGGAAATAGGGGTCGAACTCCCAGATGGCATGCACGATCTTGAGGAAGAGCTTCCGGCTCATCCTGAAACGGCGGCGAAACACGTCCTCTCCATGGAGTGGCTGGTCGGCGAAGTAGTCGGCGTACAACATGCAGTAGTCCTCTACCCTCTGTCGCGCTTTGCACTTCCGGCGACCTGGCGTCGAACCACCGCGCTTTGGCTTCGCCATCTGCATGTACAGCTGGGCGAGCGATGCGAGGATCTGCAAGTGCTCTTCACCTTCGGCGACCCCGGCGCTCTCCTCCTCCAGGAGTACGGCGAGCATCTCCTCGTCGTCGGAGTCCATGATGAGTATCTCGTCCTCGTCAGAGTCCATGTCGAGTATCTCGTCGAAGTCGGAGTCCATGGCCGAATCCGACCAAATGCCAAACACTTGGCGGGCATGGTGGTGGGAGCACGCAGCGAAGCAGAGCTACGGCGAAGTTCGGTCGGCGAAAGCAGCCACAGAGAGGGCGTGGAGGTGGGCGGCAGCTACGACGAGCATATCTAGAGGCGTGGGCATGTCTCGGCGTGGGGGAGATCCGCCGGCGAAGTCATGGCGACAGGAGGCGCTGGGAGCTCTTCGCCGTAGTCTGGGCGAGTGGAGTGGGTGGGAATGGGACTGTCTCATCGACAGAGCTGGCCCACGCCCTTTTTCGCGGCGTTCGGCGTCCCCAGGGCGTACCCAGGAACCTGGGTTCGACCTGGGTAGGCCGGACCAAAATACGCCCAAATCCAGACGAAAACAGGTCCCTAGGTACGTGTCTGGGCCGATCTTCGGCATCCGGACCTAATTTTAGCGTCCGGATCGGCGTCCTGGGTAGGCGAGTGGAGATGCTCTTAGGCTAGGTCGGTTTCAATGGATAGTGTCCACCTTGTGCGAAAAAAACCCCTCGGCTCTGTCTAGTTGGGAAGCTGGAATCGAGCTTTGCAACCGGGCAGTGATGAGAACGTCCCATGCCAGCGCTCCATCCCGATAGGGGTCAATGGCCCGCACCCTCATTTTGCCCCTCCTCGCACGATGCGCAGCCTCGTCTCGACTAGAGCTCCTCTGCCCCCGTCCGATCTCGACCTTCACCCTCCCCGTCCGAGCTCCACCGTACTTGTTCACATCCCCGTCGAGGTCCTAGTGGCGCGTGTGGCCTCTTGCTGCCTCTCCTTCCCTCATCCGTTGCGGCCCCATCGAGCTCCTGGCGGTGCGCGTCCTCGTTGGAGCTCGGTCTCCTGGCAGAGGGGAAGGAGGAGCTCGGTCTCCTGGCAGCGTCTGCGCGCGGCGACAACGACGAAGGCGCGTGGCGGCAGCTGTTGCCTGCCAAAACCCACCGGCGAGCATCGACTGACAACACGGAGAGCCGGGAGGCTCCCAGGACTGCTGGTGGGCCCTGGTCCCTCGGGCGACGGCCCGCAAAAGCTCCGGCACACGTCCTGGCTTGGTTCGAGGGCGTGCCACCTGACCTATACCTGGTCAGGAAGGTGAGGGATTGCTCCGATTGATTTCCTGCATGACAAACAAGTATACGTAAAATTCGAGCCGTAATCGGCTCCGGGTTTCCACAGAATCGGCTCCTAAAGCCGATTGCCCCATGGTTCTGCGTTAGATTTATGATAACATGGGGTTTTTGATCACTACAAGTTAAGTCGATCTACGATAGTTTAACGTTTTCACCGTAATCGAACGTCCCACGCGTAATTGAGCCTGATGCGTACAAAAGATGAAGAATATCAACCCTAGAGGAGGCCTAATAACCAACATAAAGCCAATTACGGAACATCCTCTCTAGAACGAATAAGCCACATCCTTATGCATTACGGATCATTCAACCCGTTTGTAAGGCCCGATTACGTAGATATTAAACTAAACCTTGACGAACAAGGCACAACTATAACAGATCGAATCGACTAAATAAAGATCAAAAGATGCTACCTCACACTTTGGGAAAAGGTGCAAGGGCGAAGATAGCTAGAGGCGCATAACCCGATAATAATGAAAGCGATGCGATGCTAGCCTCAAACAATCTATGATAATGGTATTACTCGCCATCAACAACGCTTGAAGACGAGTAAAACCGGTTAACGAAATAAGTAGATACTGCCTAGATCGCAAGATGCGATCTAGGCAGCATGGCACTTACCCGAAAGAAACCCTAAGAACAAGGGGTGGCGATGCGCCGAGATTGTGTTTGTCGTGAACGTGGTTGTCCTCTTCTTTCAATAACCCTAGGTACATATTTATAGTCCGGAGACTCTCTACTTTTGGAATAACTCTACAACTCTATCTTTACCTAAACATAAACGGAACCTAAACAAACACGAATCCTACTATGATACAAGATACACGGGCAATTCAGCCCAAATCTACGCACTAGGCCGATCCAACAACACGTTGAATATATGTATCTTCCAAGCCCATCTTGATCACGGCCCATCTCCATCCTTAGCCAAAATACGGTGGTAACACATGCCCCCCTGGTTTTGGCAATGATAATTCCAAAACCACTCTGTGTGTTTTTTCCTCTTTTTTTTTCTCTTTCTGCGTCGACGAGAATGCGTGGCGAGCACCAATCACGCTACCCCTTCATCATTATGCCCTGTCTTCTCAACTCCTGCGCAGCGCATGATTTGACGATTTTGGTAGTGCAATCTGGGAAACCGCTATGGCATTGAACCGTTCGTCCACTATTCCCCTTATTTAAATCAGCCTGAACAGTTCGCAGTCCCCATCTTCCTCCAGTTGCCAGAAAACCTTCTCCCATCACCGGAAAAACCCTCTTTCTTGCCATGGCCTCCTCTGCTTCCTCCGATGCGTCCTCCCACGCCTCCAACTCGATTAGCGACCGAGAACCAACGCCAGAGCACCCGCCCACGGCGACATAAGATACTTCGCCCACGATGGTGGGACGAAAGGATGAGACGCCGTCTGGTCGAAGGACGATCGTCCACGGCGGCGAAGAGAGCCTCGATTCCTCGTCGGCGAGGCGGAAGAGCGGCGGCGACAACTGGTCGTGGGACGCGTCGACTCTTCCGCCGAGGAGGAGAATCGGAGGAGGACACCTCCTCGGCAGTATCCGCGACGAAGCGCTTGCTCGGGTCAGCGAGGATCTTGAAGATGACGAGGACGAAGAGGTCCCTGGTTTCTTCAAGCGATGGCGAGGGCGATGCGGGAGCGGCGCCAAGACAATGAAGAGGACGGCGGCGGCGACAATGACGGCGACCTCGGCTTAGATTAGGAATCGGTAGTAATGGCCGTAGCGATAGTAGGCCCTTTTGTAATCGATCATCCGTAAGCAATGATCTTTTGAATGAATGAAACTCTGTTTCCCAAATATTGCTCCTTTTTGCTTCAATTTTGCGATAACGAAACAGTCGATGTTCGAAGCCGATGACCTATCGGCTTTCATCATTTGCATGCATACAATCAAACAAGTTAAATTGCCAGAGCCGATGACCACCCATCGACTTTTCACGAAAAACGTTGATAGGGTCAACCTTGATCGAATCTTTAACACATCACAACGGCCACTTCTTAGTTTCAAATGATGACTGCGACCTTCCTCAACACGGTGGATTTCAAACACGGGCACCCAAATCTCCAATTGCCCAATCAAAACGTGCCCCGCATAGACGATTAGTGACAAGCAAAGACGAAGATGACTAAGCTGAGATCGCCGAGGCGGCCCTTTTTGTAACATGTGTGAACCTCTAGAGTCAATGACCGTGCATCGGCTATACAAATTTATATATATATATATTTTTTTTACTCGGCCGATTTTCAGCATCGGCCCCCATATTTTTACCGTCCATCGTTTCTCGTGCCTTTACCTAGCCGATTTCATGTATCGGCCCCTCCAATTTACTGTCCAACATCCCACATGCTTGGGAAATATTTCTTGAGATGTTGTCCGTTGACTGCCACTGGGAATTTTACTCCATCCAATAGCTCGAGCATGTATGCGTTTCCCCTTAAAACTTGGTCGACCCTGTACGGACCGTGCCAATTTGGAGACCATTTACCATATGTTGCATCCTTAGTCCCCAAGGGCAACACAGCTTCCCACACCAGATCACCAACGTGGAACTCCTTTGGCTTCACTTTCTTGTTGTATGCACGAGCTACCTTGGCCTTGTTTTCTTTGATTTTCTCCAGTGACCATAACCTGAGCTCGGTTAAATCCTCCACATCACTCATCGTGGTTGCGTACTCTTGAGTTGTTAGATCGTCCGAAAAGTAACGTCTCGATCCAAAGTAATTTCCACGGTGGGACGGCTTCTTGTCCATATACTAGATGGTAGGGTGAGGTTTTTATTGCTCCATGACATGACATGCGATAAGCCCATAACGCCTCGACAAAACCTCGTACCAACGTCTTGGGTGCTCATCGACTTTCCTCTTGATCGGTTTGATGAGGCTCGTTGACGCTCAGCTTGCCCATTTGCTTGAGCATAGTATGGAGATGATCTAATCGGCTTAATCCCCATGTCCTCGCAGAACTTTCTAAACTCGAGAAATAAAACCGAACCTCCATCGGTCGTGATAGTTTGGGAATCCAATCTATGGATGACATGTTCCTTCACAAAATTGATAACATCCTTCGAGTTCATCGACTTCATCGGGACAGCCTCTACCCATTTAGTGAAGTAGTCGGTGATAGCGAATCCACATGTGGCCTTTGCTTGATGGAGGATTGATCTTGCCGATCATGTCCATGCCCCATCCTCGGAATGGCCAAGGCTTGATGATGGGGTTCATTGTCGACGGTACCATCTGGATTTTTCCAAATTTCGACATGCTTGACACCCTTTGTAGTAGTTGAAACAGTCCTCAAGCATAGTGGGCCAATAAAACCCGATCGCTTTGATCAACCATTTCATCTTATGAGCCGATTGGTGAGTTCCACAGCTCCTTCGTGTACCTCGTGTAGGAGCTGATTGGCCTCGGCCGTCCCCGTGCATTTGAGCAATAGTCCTTCCAAAGTCCTCAGAAACATGTCATCCCCAATAAGCACGTACTTCATGGCTTTGTACCTTATCCGTTTAGGCCCCCGAGCCGAATCTTTCAAGTAATTGAAGATATCGGCTCTCGATCGTCTGCTTCTAGGAACTGCACGAACATCGGCTCCTTCTACCACATCCTTGTACCAAGCTATCTGCGCAAGATCGTTCGCCTCGGTATTCTGCGTTCGTGGGATCCAAGTGAAGTTGACGTCTGAATTGCGTCATCGCATGGCGGTGCAGCCATAATGGGAAGAGGGACTCGCTCGACTTGTAGTCCTCCGTGAGCTGGGAAATCACCAACTTGGAGTCTCCAAAATTTCCGCCGCTTCGCTCGGCCGAGGAGTAACTCCATCCCTGCGTATCGCCTGCATCGACTACATTGTTAGTGCGAGGTAGACAATCGATGGAGAAGGAAAATGTTGCTCGGCGACACGAGTAAAATGCCGATGCCGCAGCCATCGTCACAACCGATCCGTCGAAAAACATAGCCCACGCTTATGGACAGGCGGCTATGTTAGTGTTGATCCTTTCATGATAAGATCAGCCACCGTCCCTTAATCGCTTTCGCGGGTTGATACCGGATGTCAACTCGACAATGCAAACATCCATTTGCCCACCGCCTTTTTAACATAGGAGCCGACAAAGATGTGCTTTATGACGTCGACGGTATATGATGATGATCTCCGATAGCAAAATGTGTCGCAACTTGGTGCAGGTGAAAACAAGCGAGGCACAACTTATCGATATCGGTACCTTGTCTCAAGGCCCAAAGATCCTCCGCTCATGTAAAAGACGACCCCGCCCATCATAAACTTGCACCACTACCGAGGCGATGGATGTGTCAGCCACTGACAAGTAAATGTAGAATGGCCTGTCAGGCTGGGGTGGAACTAACACTGGCGGCTTTGTCAGATATTCTTTGATCTCGTCAAAGGCGCGTTGTTGCTCGCCCCGCCGAATTCCTCGTCGATTTGATTTTAACTAGTCCCATGAACGGCTCAATCCTTCCCGACAGATTGGAGATGAATCGTCCGACGGTTGATCTTGCCGATAAGGGACTGCAGCTTCTTTCTTGGTGGTGGTGGCTTCATTGTTCGTGACCGCTTCACGACTTTTTAGGCCGATCTCAATCCTGTTCATGGACCAAGAAACCCAAGAACTGACCGGCCGCCCTCAAGCGCACTTCTTTGGGTTCATTCGTAGTCCGAACTTTCTCGTTCGGTCCAGACGCTGCAGATCGCCCAAGTGTCCTTCTCGAGGCGAGACTTGACCACCACGTCATCTATATAAATCTCCACCAGCTTGCCGATCAGGTCATGGAAAATGTAGTTCATGGCTCTTGGTACGTGGCACCAAAGATTTTTCAGCCCAAACGTCATGACAACGTATTCAAATAACCCCACCGAGCCCGGTACTCAACGCAGCCTTGTGTATGTCTTCCGAGCCATAAAATTTGGTTGTAACCGCATTCCCATCCATAAAGCTCAAGATCTTATGGCCACCGCTGCGTTGATTAACGTTTACGCCACCGCATTGGATACTCGTCCTTTGGGGTAGCTCTGAGGTCCGAAAATCTATGGCGACACGCCACCGCCATCCTTCTTCTCCACAGTGCGATATTAGAAATCCATTCAAGATACCGCAAGGCCCGATCAAATCTTGCCAACATTTTCTCGACCTCCTTCTTGACTTGTTCTAGAATTTCGCCTTCATCCGTCGTGCTCATTCTTTGGAACGGCAAATCCTTTTTAAGCGGAGTCTATGCTCAATGATGCTCTGTCTAACCCGGCATCTCTGTGTAGTCCCAGCGGCAATCTGGATATTGTTTCAACAGGCTATCATCGCCCCGCAGACTTGGCTCTAACTTCTGGCGATAAATGTTGGTCGTGGCTTATCCCCAGGACCAATGTCGATCTCTTCTAGCTCATCAGCGGATGTAAACCCGTACCCTAGCTTTCCGTCACCTGTCAAATCGACGCTAAACACAGGCAAACGGTGGGTGAGGACAACAAAAATAATTTGGGCCGATCGCTTGAATCGGCCCCCTTTCGTGCATCACCAAGGACGGTTTACACCTCATTATTTTATAGTGGCGAGCATCTCTGCCATTACTACATGAGCCGCTTGTCGATGATCGCCGCTTTTATTTTTTGTGGCCGATCGCGTGGATCGGCCGTACCGATGATCGTGGGCTTTTCTACTCGTAAGGCGTGGATAAGACCAGCCTCACCCCGCTTTTGTAGCTTCAATACGCCGCAGCCGTCTAGATTGATTCCAGATCGGCTCTGGTCTTCGCTTCCCGCACGCTCATGCCAGCTATGGAGATCTCGATAGAATCGCTCGTGGATGACCTCCACTTCGTCTCCATCCCAATCGGATCGCATCGATGCATTGTGGACGGATGCACAATTAGCGTGAATCAATCCTTCCTAGTAAGACAAGGTAAGTGCTCTTGCTGTCCACGAAAGAATGACGGGTACGGTTTTCGCCCACGTCAAGTCCACGCTCATACACCTTGTGTTCGAAGACCGACCATTGAAGTCGCTCAACGTGACGTTGGTTTTGATCAGATCTGCGCGGAGCGCCCTAAACGTCGTAGCATGGAGTATGGCATGATGTTGACCGCTCGGTGTCCACCAACATCTTGTTGACAGTTGCCCGTTGATGTAACCTCGCAGTGTGGCTTTCGTGTTTGTAACCCTTCTCACGTGGCTTCTCGAAGATAACCGCCGCTGGCCGCGATAAACCGTGCCACGGTAGCTCATCGGTTCTTGTGCGCAGAATCGACGAGTACGAACACCATGTTTGTGCCACCGATGTCTTTGCATCGGCTTTTATCGGTTTGGGGTGCCACTCTTTCCGGTGGGCGGTCTTCCGCTTTCAACAACCTGCTTACTTTGACGGCCGATCGGTAGTGCTTTCTTCAAAGCGTGAGAATCTGCGCTCTTCCTCTAAGTTACGCAGCCTGCACTCTACGCTCGGTGTGTTCGAGTCCGTGGGCACCACCTGGGCGGTGATACCTGTCTTCGCCCTTGCCATCCTTTGGCTCTCGAGGTCTTCGCTCGGCGGACTCCTGTGACGGCCAAGCTGAAGAGGCCCTAGACGTTTGAATGCCGACACCGCCTCGTGTCTTCCTTTGCGACCGCATTCAGGCGCTTGTCGATTGTAGGCAATCGGCTCATTCCTCGCGCCCAAAGAATACACGAAGAAAGGACAATCCCAATGCCTAGCTGCGCCTTCCTTCTCTTTCGACGGTCCCCTAGCAAGGTGTTCATATCTTCCGCTGCCTCGTCAGGCCGGGCGACGTTGGTCATCGGGCGCTCATACTTGTTAAGGAGATGCGTGGAATGTGGCTTCTGATATCGCACTCTCCTCACTTGTTCCTCTGTTAAGTACCGCCTGTCATTGTGGCTGGGTCGATCGCATGGACTAGCCTCCTTTCTTTCCTTGCCCCGGGAGCGACCACCGCCCTCCTTGTACGCGTCATGGTGGTACCCAGACCCTGCCATATTAACGCCGAACGAGATATCCAGCTTACGCCTCATGAGCGATCGAGTTCTACCATGTTGACGCCGGAAATGGGTTTGTGTCCACTTTCATGGCGAATCGCCAAGGATCGACGGCCTTGTTCTATCGCCATCTGGATTTGGCTGAAGCTCTTTGCACTCGTTGGTGGTGTGAGTGAACGAGTGATGCCACTTGCAGATGGTCTTCCGTTCATTTCTCGAGCCAGGGATTTTGTGGCCTTCGGCAACCTCACCGCTTCTCCTTCAAAAGAGATCGAATATCCGCCAGCTTTGCTCACGCCAAAGTCGAACCCTTTCGCAGGCCCTTGTTTCACCCATTTGCAGGCCACGGATCGCCCCGAGCCCATTCAGCTACGGCCACCTCACGGTCTGCGTAGGATCTTCCTCTTCGCATCGACCGTGCTTATCGGACGTTTAAATTTATCTTGGTACAACTCGTGGTGACGCCGCTCATACATCGCCGGCCGGGCCATGCGCCAATGAGTTGTACTTCACCGAACGCCAGATCCTTGATGGCGCCGAGACCCAACACCGCCAACTCGATCGCTTCCTTCTCGATTAAACGAGCCGAGTAACATCGGTTCTTTGATACCGGTTACCGGATGTACTCGGCTGATTTCTCCTCGCTTCGCACTGCGCCAGTCCGCAATGCCGCCTCAAGAGCCTCGAATGGTAATCGATGTGGAACCGCTCTTCCGCTTGCTTCCGGTATGAATTGAATCAGTGGCGTGAGGTGTACCACCCAAAGGCCGGTCTGTCGAGATTGCGCAAAGAATCTTACGCGATCCGATCCGATGTCAAATCATGCCTAGTTGTGCTGTATCGGCTTATGTGCTCGATCGAGCTTGACCCTTCCGACCATCAATCTTGAGAACTCGGAGCTTATACTTGGGTGGCAGCGGAATCAGATCAAACTTCGTGGGGTACGGCTTTGAATAGCCGATTGTCCTTCTCTTGACGGTTTAACCGGTCCCTCAGATGGTACCGATTTGCTCCTTTGCTTGAGTTGTAGGGGCTAGATTCTCATGACTTGCTCGGGCATACTTGGCTAGCCACGCTGTTTGTCGGCCCATCCCAGCCATCCGCCCGGACACGCCTGCCGGAAGATCTCGCCCAAGGGTTCCCGCCAGAAACTCCTGCGGTTGCGATGTTTGGTGCGTGTCGTGTTATTGCGATCCGCACGTAGGCGCATATATATCCGTAGGGATCTCCTTAGGTGGCTCGAACAGAATTGGCATCGCTGGTCGCCTCCAGCCTTGTAGACGACGTAAGCCGCTGCCCAGCGGTCTCGGAGCGGTAAGTGCGAACGGATCTGCGACCGGTGCGAGCGGTCTTTCCCCGGTGAGTCCCTAAAGTAGGTCCCGACGGGAGTGCGATGCTTCATGATCTCTGACTACGCGACGCGACCCGCCGAAAGCGTTCACTGTGCTCTCGAATGGCGGTGCAAAGAATGAGCCACCATGTAGTTGACTTCCCGTCAGAGAGCCGTGCGCCCTCCGGCGAATGCATGGATCCACCTCATTAAGAGCGCCGGGAGAACCCTTTCCACCGATGCCATGCGACGGGTCCTCTCAAAAGAGGCGATGAGGTCTTCCTCGAAGAGGGCCTTGATCTCGTCGACTGGCCTTGTGCTCGCCAGCGGATCGTCGTAAGTGATCGGGTCATTTCTCCATCGCAGCGTCGGTGTTGATGTAGACGTTGTTGAAGGTCCCACCGGGCGTGCGAATGTGTTCGCCAAAACCCACCGGCGAGCAGCGATCGACAACACGGAGAGCCGGAGGCTCCTGGATCGCCAGGGCCTCGGTCCTCGGGCGACGGCCGAAAAGCTCCGCACACGCCCCGCTTGGTTCGAGATGCCACCGACCTATACCGGTCGAAGGTGAGGATTGCTCCGATTGATTTCTGCATGACAAACAAGTATCGTAAAATTCGAGCCGTGATCGGCTCCCAGGTTTCCCTGTAAATCGGCTCCTAAAGCCGATTGCCCCATGGTTCTGCGTGAGATTTATGATAACATGGGGGTTTGCTTGATCACTACAAGTTAAGTCGATCTACGATAGTTTAACGTTTTCACCACGAATCGAACGTCCTATGCGTAATTGAGCCTATGCATACAAAAGATGAAGAATATCAACCCTAGAGGAGGTCTAATAACCAACATAAAGCCAATTACCGGAACATCCTCTCTAGAACGAATAAGCCACATCCTTATGCATTACCGGATCGTTCAACCCGTTTGTAAGGCCTGATTACGTAGATATTAAACTAAACCTTGACGGACAAGGCACAACTATAACAGATCGAATCGACTAAATAAAGATCATAAGATGCTACCTCACACTTTGGGAAAAGGTGCAAGGCAATGAGATAGCTAGAGACAAGATAACTTCGATAATAATGAAACAAGGCCGATGCTAGCCTCAAACAATCTATGATAATGGTATTACTCGCCATCAACAACGCTCAAGACGTAAAACCGGTTAACGAAATAGATATCGCCTAGATCGCAAGATGCGATCTAGGCAAGATGGCACTTACCCGAAAGAAACCCTAAGAACAAGGGGTGGCGATGCGCCGAGATTGTGTTTGTCGTGAACGTGGTTGTCCTCTTCTTTCAATAACCCTAGGTACATATTTATAGTCCGGAGACTCTCTACTTTTGGAATAACTCTACAACTCTATCTTTACCTAAACATAAACGGAACCTAAACAAACACGAATCCTACTATGATACAAGATACACGGGCAATTCAACCCAAATCTACGCACTAGGCCGATCCAACAACACGTTGAATATATGTATCTTCCAAGCCCATCTTGATCACGGCCCATCTCCATCCTTAGCCAAAATACGGTGGTAACAGCAGCTCCTATCCCGGAGAAGACTGGCGTCCTAGCCACATCGGCTCATATCACGGCGGCGGCCTGTTGAGGAGGACCTCGACCACGACATCCCGGCAGCGGCCCGTTGACGAGGAGCTCGACCGCGACCTCCTGGCATCGGGTTGAGAGGGGCTCGGCCTCCTAGAACACTGGTGGCGGCTCCTCTCGCCGGCGGTGGCTCTCTATGGACCTGGTTGCTTTTATTTTTGTATGGCTATGTTCAACTGATCCGACCTACCAAACATGATTTCAGGTGTGCTCATCTCAGCTCACCCAACCTATCAAACGCAACATAATAATGCAACTTGTATAAGCTTCACATAGCTGTACTCAGCTTGTATGAATAAGAAAGCACGCCTAAACTACCAAACACACCCTAGATGTAAAAGGATAGAAAAGATTACTACCCACTCTATGGATATCCTTGTTTGCAGGGTTGCAAATGACATTCTGTATGGCAGAAAGGTAATTATGTTCTGAGCTACTTCCGACTATGGTGATTTTTGGTATTGTTGATCTTTTTTTATATTTGAAATGGAAATGATCTTGTTTTAGAAGAAAACATTTGTGGGGAACTAGCCGAAATATGGAGATGTTTACATGTTTGGTACTGTTCTTTTAAAAACACTCTGTACAAGCAACGGGGATTCGTCATGCGTGTTAGTGCACCTGCCCGTGCGGCTTCCTGCCCGTACGGCTTCAATGCGCTTTTATTCGATATCACGGGGCATGTCTACTTCTGGATTTTCATGGTTTTGAGAGAGGTGAAGAATGTCATAGTGGCTGCGAATGGAGAATTTGAAGAAATGGCATGTCTTCGATCCAATAAAGACTGAGCTTAGAGTGTGTTCGGTTCCAGAATCAGAGATGATGGAACGGAATGGTTCCATTCCGACAGCATGGAACAATCGTGTTCGGTTCGAAAACAATCGAGTAATGGAATGGTTCCTTTTTTATTCGGTTGGTGGAATTGAAGAGCGGAACATAGAACCAAAACACTGCCAAATATTCTATTGATTTGAAGTTATACTTAATCTTCTCTCCAAATCATAATTAACGGTGACAAATCACTTTTTTCTTCTCAAGATCATAGCTAGCAGAATCCGGCAAAATCGCAATACAAATTAAATCAGAATACACCACAGCTAAATAGGTTAAACGGAGGCAAAATCGAGGAACAAAGACAGAATCTGCTCGTGCTGCCGCCTTCCTGCCTCGCATGGTAGCGTCGCCGCTTCACGTGTAGGCACACATGCTCGCCCCGCCACAGCGTCGCTGCCGCTGCCCACCGCGCCTCGCCGCGCCGCTTACATGCGCAAGAAGGCTACCGTCGCTCGCAGCCACGCCTCGTGTGCTCGCTCCGTTGCCGCCGCTGCTTGCCTCGCGCTGTAGCATCCCGTCGCCGCCAGCCTGCTAACTGCCACGCGCGTGCTTCTCTAATTAGGATAGGCTAATTATCTTTTGATGGATGAGTGGAACGGGTTAGCGAGCCGTTCCCCCAGGTTCCACCGATTTGGCCGGATGGGTTGGTTTCGCATCTAAGAGGTATATTCCCTTCCTAGAAACTACTTGGTTTCGTTCCTCACTGCGAACCGAACAGAGGAATGGGTGCCAGGTACGGGATGGACCCGTTCTGTTCCACCAAATTCTAGAACCAAACACACCTTAGAGATTGATGGCTTACAATACCGGCCTCAACAAGTGGGACGGCATCACCGAAGGACTTCGGTTTTAGTAATGCTCCTCGAGTACCGTGTCTCGATTCTACGGATGGAAACCAAATGTCTTCCTTCGTTGGATGTAACTAGCAATGGTCTTATTAAAATCATTGTTTTTAAAACTCAGACATTCTCCAGCGTAAAAACCTAAGATCATTGATCGGATATTGATGGTGATTGTGCTCTGTTTCCTGACGTCGCTTTTGGAGCACCTTATTTTGTGGTCCGGTGCTTTCTTTGGTGGCGTTGGGTGTGTTGTTGCAAGTGATTTATCGCTTTGGCGGGACTTTTTTTTTTCTATTTTCTCTTTTGAGCTACGTGTATCCTTAGTCTTGTGGCGAAAACCCATTGGGCTTTATATAGAGCAGCTTAGGAAAAACCTAACGAGTATCGATCGAGTCCACGTCACGCGTCATTCGGATCCATTACAGATAGCTCACGATCTAGGAGCGACCGAACCGACTAACTCGAATCAGGCTCGCGCCCCGCTTTATAAATAAAGCACAATCCAAGTACATAGTCGGACATACAACCAACCCGACCGAGGCCAAAGAGAAAATAAAAAGGTCGCACAAACGCTGGGGCCACAGCACATCAGCGCCCAAGGAGAAAAAACAAAAAAGGTGGGGAGCCAAGGGAGTCAGCGTCCATCAAGGCGTCAGGGGGAGGGGGCGTGGGACACAGACGACAGCACCGCAAAGGGGAGCGCCTTGCCACAAGGCGAACTTCGAGCGGGCGGTCCTTGAACGCACCAAGGGAGACCACTGTTGGAGAAAGGCAAGCAAAGAAAAAACAGAGTCAGACGCCCGGGTGGGGAAAATCCATTCGATCACCATCTTGTTGCGCATATTCCACAACGTCCAGGATAGGACTGCGAAGAGGAGCCAGAAAAGGCGGCGTCCTCCTCCGGTCCGGTTTGCCTGGGCCTGCAGGAACTCCCCCAGTTCCTGCGCCTGCCAAGCCGGACCCAGAGCCTCACGCAAAAATTCCATAAGAATCGTGTCGCCGAGCAAGAGAACATAATATGGGTGCACGACTCCGGTGTCCCACATAGGGGCACCGGCCGTCACCGGGGACGTTACGCTTGGAGACTTCCACCCCCGAGGGCAAGTGGTCCTGGAGAAGTTGCCAAACGAAGATGCGGATGCTAAGGGGCAGGGGAGCTCCCCAAAGGGGGGCCCGTCCACGGCCGTTCAGGTCCCTGAAAGAGGGCCTTATAGGCCGAGCTCACCGAGAACTCACCAGAGGGAAGGAGCAGCCAGGAGGCCACATCCTTCACCTTGGATAGAGCGGCGGGCAAGGACCCCATCCGCCTGAACTCGGATCTCCACCTCGTTGAAGGTGCAATGAAACAAGGGTTTCGATTACCATCCGGAAATTCTCCGCGACAAGCGAAGATGGGAAGCCGAGATGGCAAGAGGCGAAGCGGATCCCAGTGCAAGGGAGCAACCAGGTCAAGCAAAAGCGGACCCGCCATCCCGACCACGAAGGAGATGCCTCGGCCAATGTAATGCTTAATGTCTTGGATAGATCTCGAATCGAATCCTCCCGCCGCTCGAAAGCCAAGAGAGACCGGCCGCGGAGGTATTTGGCCTTGATAAGTTGCAGCCAAAGCCCCCCGTCGTCCCTCAGGATGCGCCACACCCACTTCAGCATCAAGGCCACGTTGAAGCGCCGGGAGTCCAGGATACCTATGCCCCCAAAACATTTGGGGGAGCAAACGTCCACCCACTTCACCATATGGTATCTTTGGTGACCGTCCCTAGCTGCCCAAAAGAATCTCGACAGCTCCTTAGCAAAGTCGGCATGGACTCCCTCGGGAAGCAGGTAAAGTCCCATCTGATACATGGGAAGACTCGAGAGGCAGGAGTTGATCAGAACCGTTTTTCTCCCCTTCGACGTGAGTCGCGCTCGCCAAGGCTCCGCTGTAGAGCGCACTCGCGTGACCAGGGGGGCAAGGTACTTGATCAACACCCTTGACTCTCACATGGGGAACCCCAGGTAGGTAACGGGGAACTCCGCCAGGTTGCGGTTGAGGTTGTCGGCTATACGCTGCCGGTCGACGTCGTTGAAGCCTAGGACCATGACTTCGCTCTTTTCGAAGTTGATCTTGAGCCCTGACATGGCCTCGAAGCAGAGCAACATGAATTTCAAATTCCTAATGTCTAGGTTCGAGCCCTGCACCATGATCATAGTGTCATCCGCGTACTGCAGATGAGAAATACCCCCTCCCGGGATCAGATGCCCTACCACACCAGTAATGTGGCCAGCGAGTTCGGCTCTATCCAAAATCTCTTCAAGGGCATCCACCGCGGAGTTAAAGAGGAGGGGGTAGATCGGATCCCCTTGTCTCACCCCACAGTATGGGGTAAAGTAGGGGCCAATCTCCCCATTGATGTTGATCGCCGTCCTACCACTCATCACAAACTGCATAATCCAGCAAATCATGCGATCATCGACCCCCTCCTCTCCAGGACAAGTCGCAGGAAAGCCCAGTACAACCGATCATAGGCTTTCTGGAAGTCCAACTCGAGGAACACCCCTCTCTGATGGCGTGCCTTGACCTCATGAATAATCTCATGGAGGGCAAGGACATCATCATGGATGAGGCGTCCCTTCAAGAACGCGAACTGGAGGGGGTGTGTGAGCCTCTCTAGAACAGGGGCCAGCCGGAGAGCACGGACCTTCGCAAAGAGTCGCTGGATTACATTGATCACTGTGATGGGGAGGAATTGGCGGATATCTGTGGCCCCCACTACCTTGGGGATCAGAGTAATCACACCAAAGTTTATACGCCCCATCACCAGGGTCCCTGTGTAGAACTCCTGGAACATCCGCATGATCACCGGCTGGATCTAGGCCCAGAACGTCTGCAAAAAACTCACCAGCAAGCCATCGGGGCCTGGCACCGACCCCGTCTTCATAGATTTTAGGGCCGCCGACACCTCATCAGCGAGAAAAGGACGTTTAAGGTCCGCGTTCTCAGCTGGGGTGACCAGCGCCCTCATCCAGTAAGTCCGTAAGCGAAATGCCCGATAACCGCCACGAGAAGAGGGTTTATAGAAGCTATAAATATGGGAGGAGCGCTTTGTGGAGAGTCCAATGCCCTCCCATAGGCAAGGGATCGAGCACTTCCTCCTCCGACCATTGGCAATGGCATGGAAGTAGGCTGTGTTCGACCCCACTGGGCAAATCGATTCTGGCGGCTTGGCGCGAGAATGCCTCACCCCTGTAGATCTCCATAATGGAGGTTTCCAGGAAATACCTATGGGACCAGGCCTCCGCCGACAAGCCAAGAAGGCCATCCTCCTGCCTAACGCTGAATCTCCATGAAATGGACTCCTTCAGGACTGAGCTCGCCCAGGAGTTGTCTCCCGCATGAGCTGGCGGGATATCTTAGTGCAATGATGCGAGATATCCACCGAGAATGCCCGGGGAGAGCGCCACCACCACTGGCGAATCGCCTCCACGAATCCTTGCTTCTGGAGCCAGAAGGACTCAAAGTGAAAGTGGTTTAGTCTAGGTGGGATGCCCCCTCCCAAGGAAATAAGAAGGGGGGTATGGTCGGAGCCAATCCTAGTGACGGCCCTCAGAGAGCACAGCGGAAACATCACTTCCCAGTCAACAGAAACAAAGGCACGGTCGAGGACGCTGTGAATTGGGACAAGTTGTTTATTGGTCCACGTATATCTAGCTCCCACCTGCGCAATCTCGCGAAGAGCAAGATCCGCGATGTAGTCATTAAACATACGCATCCTAGGAAGGTCCACGTTCGCCGAACTCTTGTCCTCCGCCGCGCGAATCAGGTTAAAATCCCCGGCAACGACCACCGGGATCTCCGCCCGCTCCACTTTCAGCTTAAGCTTGAGCAGGAACTCGGCGGACCTCCTATGGTCCGCGGGGCCATAGACAATAATCATTTCCCATTTGAAACGAGATTGTCTATGGGTGAGGGACATGCTCACAAAGAAGTCCCCGCGGTCCATATCATCCACCTCAAAGGTGTCCTCCTTGACCCCAAGGAGGATGCCCCCGGAGTGGCCACTAGCCGGAAGCCATGTCCAGCAGAACTTGTGGCGAGATAGTCCCTCAAGCTCAGCAACAGAGAATTCCTGGCGAATCGTCTCCTGAAGGCTGACAATATCCGGCGCTTCCCAAGCGAATATACTCCTTGATCTGGCGGCGGCGATCCTCATGCCCGAACCCCCGGATGTTCCAAATGAACGCCCGGAAAGCCCGGCTGAGATCCATAGGGGATCTCAAGCCTCGGGGGTCCCCTTAGCGGGGATCGAAAGAGCACGATCGGACCGGGAGGCAGAGCGTGACCTTGGGAGTCTACCACGAGACCTACCCTGGGGTAGCTCCTGCTCCCTCTCATCAGCAGAGGAGGATCCTTGCCGGGGCCAGGTCGAGACCAGACTCGGCCAGGATGCGGGCGTTCACGCTCCGAGCATCGCGAGCTTCAGGCGTGATCGCACCGTGTACCCTCCCGAGCCTTAATGGCGGCACCGCTCAACTGGGCCCTTCTCACCTCGAACACGATACCACAATCATCACCACCTCTCCCAAAGTGAGCCAAATGACACCTTAGACAAGACAGTAGCGAAGAACCGGGAATGCGGATGGGGCGGGATCGAAGGGCGAGCAGAGGCGGAAGTACCTGAGATCTCATCACGAGCCGCAACACGAATAGCGGCCCGCTCTGCCATCGTCGGCTCCGGACCAGTGAGGCCCACCCTCGCGCGGCAAAGCGGACCTTGTGGAGACGGCGGAGAAGGCCTAGGGGTCTTGTTCCGACGGAGCTTGGGGACCACCTCGGGAGGCGAGCCCACTGTCTGGCCGGACCCATCGCGGTCCGAGTATCCGGGCAAGGAATAGCAGACCACCCGAGGCAGGGGAGAACAGACCCTGACCCCACACTCCCCAAAGTCTCCTCATCAGAATACAATAGCGCAGCAGGGGGGACGACAGAGATTAGACCCATGTCCGAGCCAAGGTTGGAGCCGTACTGGGTGATGGGGAGGCCGATGGAGATCGGTGGATCGGAGCGGAAGCAGCGGGGAACATCGACCGGTGCCAGCTTGGCCGGGGCACTCAACGACAGGTGGGGGCGCCCCAGGAAGATGGGGCTAGAACCCGGTAGGGCGTCAGCACGGAGGAGGCCACGGCCCCGTATGACCTTCTGCTTGATAGCGGAGGCCGACGGCCGAGGCGTCGATGGTCGGCGACTGGTCGACCTGGTCGCCGCCATCAGCCACCCCACCCCGAGCCCAGCGTGGTTGTCGTGAGGCCGGGGCGGAGGAGAGATCCTCCGGGGACCGACACCTCCTCGTCCAGCTCCACCAGAGGTCCCCCCACTGGTCAAAGAAGACGAGAGGGAGGCAAGAACACGAGATCGCCGGAAGCGGGCAGACGGAAGCGGATCGGCCCGTGGCCCGGCAGAGAGCTCATGTCCAACTCCGTGAGCTTGCCCGCTGTCTGGGACACCAAGGCCACCACCTCAGGGCACCAGGCCTCGTGGGGGATCCCCGACAGCCGCACCCAGACCTCCGAGAGAGTAGCCACGGTCTCCTGCGCGGACGAAGAGGGCTGGATGGATACCCTCAGCTGGTGGAGTGGCAGGGTGAAGGACGAGCCAGGCGCTTTGCGCAGAGATCGCCACCAAAGGAAGCGGACGCATGAACTCGACGCCGAGACCCGGTGGACCGGCCACTCGTGGCCAGGAAGGACCGCGCGGAGCTCCTCCTGGATCAGGTCCTCCGTGACCACCAACTCCGAGGGAAGGGCCTGGTCAGGGAGGATTGACACCATGGCCAGGGTCTCCGGAATAGTCATCTGCACGCCACCCATGTCGATGACATAGAACCCGCCATCAACCCCATGGCCATAGTACTCCAGGACCTCCTGCGAGGGATAGCGGCCATGCGGCATGCCGAGGCATGAGGATCCCTGTGGTGAGCCCCAGGACACAGGCGTGGCCATGGCACGCCCACAGTGGTGACCGACACCACCTTCTTCTTCTTCTTCTTCTTCTTCTTCTTGGATTTTCGCTTCTTCTTCTTGGGAGCCGATGATTCGGCCTTCTCCCCTTCCCGGCGCCCCGCCGAACCCACGGGAGGCTAGCCAGGAGCCCGGTCATCACGCCACAAAGTTGCATCGGTCCGACCGCCTTGGCATGGCGGCAGCGTCAGGGAGCCATGTGCGGCCCAGCGCTCCTCCTTGCAGGTCTGGTCTGCGAGGCGGCGGGTCCTCCAGCCTCCGTGAGCAGGAGGAGACTGGAGGACGACGGCTGCTTGATCCTGGCGGGGATGACCTCCACCCGGGTGGCGGTAGGTGCCACTGACCATGGCGGTGGTGGCTGATCCCGTCGCGGGGAGAGGCCCCACGGAGGGAGGAGGCGGTGCGGGAGGACAACCGTCTCGCCAGAGGAGAGTCACGCGAGGAGGCAGCGTCTCGGAGGAGAAGGCGGAGGCGGGCGGAGCACCCATGAGGAGCCGAGGGGCGGTCGAGGTAGGCGAGGGGAGGGAGGCAGTGAGGCCCGGAGGCAGGGAACAGAGGTGGCGGGTGGGGGTGGAGGGACGGGGAGGGACAACAGTTAGGGTAGGCCAGGAGCCCAGATAACCCCGTGGCCTAGTGGGTTGAAGAGGCCGGGCTCAAAGCCTGCCAGCGGCAACTAAAGGGCATCGGTGGGCAGCCAGTCGATTGGCCAGGCCTCGGCCTGGCCCGGCATCCAGCCCCGTCCGCCCACCAGTCCCTGCGACTCACCTAAGACCACGCCCCACCCAACCTCGCCACGGCCGTGAGCTCACCATGCTTCCTCCCCGCCGGCTAGGTCGCCCAGAGGCAACCTCGCAGCGTCAGAAGTCCGCCAATGGGGCGGAGGATATCTGAGGCACCGCGCCAGGACCCCTTCTCGTCGGAAGCCCCAGCGTCGCCGCCGAGAGACCACTCCCCGAGGCTCGGCTCGGCTCGGCGGAGCACTTTCACCACCGGCTCCTCCACGTCGCCCCAGGCGAGGCCATGGAGGTCCGCCAGGGCCGCCACGCACTCCGGCGACAGCGGCCTAGGGGGCCTCGAGACGGGCCGTTTGGGGGAGCGGACAGAGAAAGGCACCGACGCCGGCAGGCACCACGCTCCAACCTTGACGGCGTGGGCGGGAAGACCAAGGAGGAATCTTGCCGGACGAATTCCCCGCGTTGCCGATCACGCGCATCGATCACCACCCCCGCCGCGGAGAGGAGGACGAATCGGCCGTTCTCCGTGGGAGGCGAGGCGAGAACCATCCCCGCCGACAGTGACAGCGTGGGCCGAGGCAAGCCAGCGGAGGAGGAGGCGCCAAGGGAGGCATGGCGGCGGTGGCCTTGTGCAAGCGAGGGCAAAATTCAAAATCCGCTGCCCACAAGGTCACCCATCAGGAGTCCGAACCGAACTAACTAAGACACGTCTATCAAAATCATAATATTTCCAAGCTGCAAAAATAAGCTCAACTCGCGTGTGTACGCGTGTGTCACTTCTCTTCTCACTCACTTAACAAATGGCAGGACATTTAACCTTAACTATTCTTTAACTTTTTACGTGGGATTAAAATTAGCTTTCACTCTAAATTTGTTGTACTCTCTCCGATCCTAAATAAGTCTCATAGTTTTGAACTAACTCTAGTTCAAAACCGCGACATTTATTTAGGATCGGAGGGAGTAGTAAACTATACACTATGAGGGTGCAAAATTTGTATGTGAAATACTTTGTAATTTAGGCTCGGCAAAACAAATTGAACAAGTTTTGGAAGATTCAAAAGTTGCACGGTTCACGCTTCCAGATCTGCATTTTTATCAAGTATTTAATATTGAAATTTTGCGCACAAGTAGAATAAATTATTGGTACAACCTCATATTTTTTCTGAATTATTTAAAGCTTTGAATTTGAATTTTTCGAAGATTTCGAAAAAGTCATGCATGGAACTCGGGTGCCAAAACGACGCAGTCTGGGCAAAACACCTTTGATGGGAAAAGGTTGCCAATGACATAACACAGGATGCAACTGATTATTCCAGAGTGAAATTTTGAGACACATACGAAAGCTCACATCTGTAGACCGTCATCTGATAATGATCAACTCCATCGATCAGGCACCGGCTATGAACGCGACGACGCGGTCCATGAGCTGCTTGGCGTTGTCGCACCCGGGCTTCTGGAGGAAGAAGACGTGGCCCTCCCCCTCGGACCCGTGCCATGCCGCGGCGCCGTGGCCGGCCACGGCGTCGTAGTACGCGCGGTCCCGCGCGGCGAGCCCGTCCGCCATCCCCGCGGTGACGAGCATCCTGACGCCGCCAAGCTTCTCCAGCGCCGGCGCGCCCGGCGCCAGCGGGTTCATCCTCGGGTCGTCCGCGCCGCCAACCGCCCCGGGGCACGCGTAGGACCAGAGCATCCCGGTGACCACCGTCGCTGCCGGTGGCTCCCCCTCGATCGGCGCGCACCCGCTGAACCACGGGTGCAGCAGTATCGCGCCCTCGACCCTCGGACTCCCGTGGCCGCCGGAGGCCGCCCTCATGAGCATGTCGTGGACGATGTTGGCCCCGGCGCTGTCGCCGGCGAGGAAGAGGCGGGAGAGGTCGCCGTGCTCGGCGATCCAGCCGTCCTGCGCCGACGCCGCCCACCGGAGCGCGGCCCAGGAGTCGTCATAGGCGGCCGGGAGCGGGTGCTCCGGGGCGAGGCGATAGTCGACGGACACCGCGAGGACGCCGGCCGCCGCGGCGAGGGCGTTGACGTAGGTGTGGTACGTGGCGTCGTCGGCCGAGCCGATGAGGAAGGAGCCGCCGTGGAAGTAGACGAGGACCGGGAGCTTCGTGGAGGTGTTCTGTTGGAGCTTTGGGAGGTAGAGGCGCACGGAGAGGCCGGTGCCGGCGTCGAGGACGACGTCCTTGGAGGTGACGCCGGTGGCCTCGTCGACGCCCGCGGGCAGGATGGGCGGCCGGTTGAGGCGCTCGATCTTGCCGCTCTTGTAGAAGCGGAAGTGCGCCGGGGCCTCGAACACCACCGTGTCGGCGGCGTCGGCGTCCATGGCCAAGTGATGGAGAGTGAAGTGAAGGAGGTCGAAGGTGTTTGTCTTGGCTATCAGCTTGGCAAGGTCAGCTGACGATAAGGTGCCAAGTCAGCAGCAGACTGAGGGTGTGCGCATGACCACACGTCGTGGCCTCGGATCTATTGCTACGAGAGATCGGATAATGCCCATTGATATGTGCGCCTGATTTTATTTGAAAACGGGGTTGAAATTTGTACGATCTGACGGCAATGTACACTTCTGCTTATCTTTCCAGGCCATAAGTAAGCATGTTCTACTTTCATCCTTGAAATACCAGAGAACTGCAAGTCTACAAACTCCATTCCACCGGATTGATCGTTGCCGCGGTAGCAGCACCGTCGCCATCCCATCCGATCCTGGATCTGTAATTCTGTACGTAGCGACACAATTGTCTCATTTGATCGATAACATTGGAGTATACTCAACACGATTAATTCTTCCATTTAATTTGACTATGTCGGTTGAAATATGACACCCAACTATCTTGCACCCCCCGTACGGCCACGACTCTCCAATCATGTCCCTCTTTTATATAAACTGAGATCATCAATGCAATAAAACTGAGATCATCAATGCAATAACGACAGTTGAATCATTTGGTTGTTGTCTCTTGTTTTGTCTCTTGATTACTTCCAACACATTATCAGCACGCTCGAACCAGCGAGTTTTGCAAGGTCATGCTCGTTCGTGTCGAGCACAAAAGAGGGGCAGAACAAGCAGCAGAAGGGCTCCGGCACAAACCATCGACAGTGGACCACCAGCGACTGCTGAAAGGTTAGCCCCATTCCAGTGTCACCCAAACGCGGCCGTAAAATCAAGTGCTAGCCAAGGCGGAGACAGACTCGTTACCACGGCGGTGGTCGCCGCCACCGCAACACAGCATCGTAGGTCTCTGCTACTCTAGCAACTGTCGAGGTAGTAAGCCAGTCTCTCCTCTACAATGTCCTTGTGATGCCCAGGAACAGGCTCTCTCCAGCGGAAGGCTCAGGACCTCAGGTAAGCTGGTCACCTCTTGCAACCCAGGATGGTTGAACACCAAAACGCACCTGAAGAAGCTCTGTCAAAGTCAAACAGTGCTGCCGCTTGATTTTTAGTATCAGTACTATCAGCTACACCATGGCCGAAACAGCCAGGCCGATCCTCGGAGGTCCTCTGGCATTTCCTGAGCGTCAATCTTCCCACCTTTGCCGACTCCCGAATCTGTAGAAACATGCTGCGCACAATTAGCCAAGGTAAAACTATGGTGTACTGATAGACGACATGAAACATACGGTTCGCCACTGGATTAGGTCAAACAAACACTCACAGGCTGCATAGTCCAAGCACCGAGGAGAGTGCACACACTTCAATTAATACTGCTGCACAGACAGATTACGGTGCTACGATTTTCTAACAACCAGGTACCATCTTGAAGAGCAATGAAAAAAAATCAAGCGAATAAAGAAGAGCAGTGCTGAACCTAATAAAAATCCTTATTTATGCGCACAATTTCTATTCTGGGAGTGCCATATGAATGCTAGCTATGGGGATTGACAGGCACCAGGCGTCCCAGCCCAACCTAGGGGGTTATGCATGCACTTTCAGTTAAACACTCGGCTACCAGAGAGTGGATATCATGTACGCAAAAAGGAGACAGGATGAATGGAACCAGATAGTACCAACCAATTGATGATTACATCACAAAAATGCCATGTGCATGCATGTATAACAATCAGAGGAGCTCACTAGGAAAACAAACAGGACAGAGTAATTGATGAGTGGGATGAAAAGATGCACTATGTATGCATGTGTTACCATAAGACACTTAAAAGAAATAGATGCCAGACATCCTGAAACGACACTACGAATACCACTCCAACTAGAACAAGAAAATGGACTGTAAATCCAGAAGCCCCATTTGCCCTGATGATTATGTTTCTAGCATCTAGTTGAATGCTTCATCTGGTCACTGAAATTGGAATCAGTAACCGAGAAGACATTGTTTTTCATACAGTGGAACCCATTCCATGCAATGTTAATATGAAAAGGAACCAGGTTCATTGTGAGGAATACTGCATACATCCATGCCGCATCACATTTGGATCATACAAACTGAATCATTCAAACCAAGAAGTATCAACCGACATCCACTATCCCCTAGGATCTAAACAAACCATACACAGAGGACAGAACACCTATCAAGTATCAATCCACTATCACTATAATCAAAACAAACTATACACAGCGAGCAGAACAAACCTCGCATAATGGCGGCAATTGATCCAGGGAACAGGCTCCTTTTGATTGATCCCCAAGAATAGTTTCCCACCCATGATGCAGGTGGTCACCTAACACGGCAGCATCCACAAACTTCCTCCGCCACCCCTGAATCCCCCACTGCCCCTCCAGCCCATTCATGAATCCCCAGCAGCTTGGGTTCCAGAGTGTCATGTCTTGTGGGAAAAGCTTTCACTTTTGAGCTAACTACTAGGTTCAACAATAACTCCCATATTAGAACAAGGCATGTTTCTACAAAATAGGAAGGGGAAAATAAGCAATACTAAGATTACTCTCTGCCTGTACAAAATTAGACTCCAAAAAGAGTTGAAGAGACCAGCAGTGGAATTTTTTCAGATAAAAATGAACAAGCTCTAACTTAGTTAGCAACAATACAGCTAAGAGTAATGCGATCTTTCTGCCAAATAAAGATCCTTCACGTCAACTCAGTGTCTAAACATATTGGAAGTTGCAGTTCACAGAGACAAGCATTAAATGATAAAACATGCACTAAAATGATTAGGCTACATCCTCGACATAGCAGACTTAACATCATCCAAGATCCTGAAGTACTCAAAGAATAAAGCTGACTGCTCGCCCTCCAAGCCATCACGGTGGTGCCGGTTGCTGCCGGCAAGATTGTTACATGGGCTGCCACCAATCACCAGGTCAAAGCCACCAAATCTATCAACGAATGAAGCAATCCTATCATAGGTGAGAGTTTGCACGTCAGCAATCTCAATCAGCGTGCCAGTTTGTGTCTGATCCCACCAACCCTTTAAAATCCTCCTGCTAACTTCACTTATCTCAACAGAAATCACTGCCCTCATGTGGATCCCAAGCCTATGCAAAGCAACCTCGCCTCCTCCAATACCAGTGAATAATGACAACACATTGACACCATTGGGAAACATATCCTTGAGCACTGACAAGTGCCAAGCAACGGTATCGACTTGAAATGAATTGCCAAGAGATTTGTACCTCTCTGTCTTACCAGCTCCTCTCGTGTGGTCTCTTGGGAAACCGAGTAAATACTCATACTCAGCTGGATCGAGAGCAGCAACTTTGTTCTTTCCAACCCAAACGAGATTCCATTTTTTGCACTCCTTCATGACATATTTCTGAACACTTGGAGGAGGTGGACTACTTGTGCTTGAAAGAGCATGCTGGATCCGCTCTGTTAGCTTTGCACTTGCAATACATGTCTGCAAGCAGTTGAGCTGCTTTCTATGGTCCCACGAAGGCCACCACTTCTTATAATGAGGAAAAGCCTCAAATATGGTCTTCGGAGCGGGAGGAAGGATATCTTTTCTGTTCTCATATGGCAAATTATGTATGTAGCCTCTTTTCCTAGCAGCTGCACACATGTACTTAGAATCCACAAACTCTGGTTCAATTTCATGTAGGAATCTAGAAATTTGGTTCCATGTTCCTTTTGGAGCTAGGGCCACATTTTCATAGTAAAAGTACGGTGGCCCAATAGCTTGTTTAGGAAGCGTCCTACTCACTGTCCGTAGCATGTCACCAGGTAGATTGAATCCAACCATTGGGTTTGGGAGAGGCATTGATTCGTCATCTGAGGGGGGTCGACTTCGTTGTGCTCCACCTCCACAACGCTTCCTCTTTTTCTTGCTCTCTTCCATCAATCTTGCTTTCTTTCTCCCTCCAAATAAACCAGAGCATCTACCAGTAATAACCTGCCAAATTACACAAAAATTCCAGTGTCCTTGCATCAAATTAAAAGAGGAATGTCTTTGTTATTTAATTGTACAGTCAAACCCAAAGATACCTCATATTCTCCTGCAGCTTGTGATGCACAGACTGAATCAACTAATACAGAGAGAGGGGCATCCACACCTAGGAATTTTAAGCAAAAATGTACAGCATAAGGTGTCTTTTCCATGAATGATTGTCAGTTAAAATTTTCAAAGAGAGGCATACCACATCTGGTAATAGCCTTATTTGCCTCATCTTCAGGATAGCCCATGGCTACCAAGGAGTTGATCTTCTTGTCCTTCTCTGACATCTCCTGTAGAAAATCCTGCACAAAAGCAAAGAAAAACAGAGATTAGAAAGCACTTTCTGTATCTTCCTTTTAAATGCCAACTGCGTAACTACTGGTAAGGGAAAGAGGGGGAGGGGTCAAGAAATATATAACAGACTATTCAAGAAACTGATCGAGAATTAAATCGATGAGATGATTTAGGACCTCAGCCTTTTATTCTCTGCGTTTGAGAATGGCATTAATACAGTAGTTAATGTATGCATGATCACAAATGCCCATCGTCTTACACTTGAAACAACTACCTACACTAGCAATATGAAGCACTTCCGGTTGTGCTGGAATAAACCGAAGGTACATGTCCAATTTTGTAGCTTCATATGATGGCACTCTTGGCTGGATGCATAGCAGTGATGAAACCCAACTATCTGGTCCCATCATTTTGTTTTCATGATAAAAACTGATGGATCATATTCAATTGAATACGAACTGTAACTAATATTCAAATGCATAAGAACTACTCCCTCCATTCACTAATGTAAGACCTTTTAGATATTTCAAAGTGGACTAGATACACTCCAAAATGAGTGAATCTATACACTAAAACACGTCTAGATACATGTGTTTTAGAAAAAAGCTAGCCTGCCCAGCTCAATCTGAACAATCTATATTGTCTAATCTTCACCATCCATCTACTCTCTTCTATTTCGGTCTCTCACTTGCGCCCTTCCAGGCACGCATTGACAGCCGCAATGACCTTGCTGCAGCTCCTCTTCCATGGATTCTCTGCCTCCACCCATCCCCTCCTTCCCTGACTTCTCCTCCTTCCCTACAACTGCCCCTCCTTCCCTGCTATGTTTCCTCTACCAGAATCTAGCACCAGCACGACCAGATTCCCTGTCCCGCTTAATCGAGAGCTCAGGTCAGAAGCGAAGCTCAGCCGCAATGACAGGCCGTCGCTCAGCGCTTAAGCGCACCTAGGCATACACTTTTTTGAACGTTGAGAACTATGAACTGTAACTAATATTCAAATGCATAAGAACCCGAAGGGAAAGTGAGTGGTGCCTAAATAGAACTTTTTTTAATTTCATCACGACCATAAACAAGCAAGGGCAGACCTAGGAACAATATTCAGTGGAGGCACTAAGTATAACTGGCAGCAATTATGCTGTGTTTTCAAAAATTTCAAGACTGTTTTCTACAAAATTCTGAAGGATTGAGAAATTTGGGTGCCCCCACACCTTGGGCCCACCCCTGCAAACAAGCAGGACAACAATACACTCATTACTCAAAGGGAGCTAGTGGTCTGATGGTATTTAACCTCACTTCCTAATATATTACACTCTTGCACGATAAAAATTTAGTATGGTGAGAACCTATTGTATATTAAATGGGTTCCGGAATAAACAGACATGCTAAAAACATCTCACAAGAAAGCAAAAAATCTGACCTCTAACCAGGTGGACCATTAACAAACAGACCACAACCAATGGACGTGATTCACTCTAATCAATCATGATCAAAACCCTTCCAAGTCAAAAAAAATCTGGCTGTCCGATTTAGGTTTTTGTGGTCAAGATAGTTTTGGAGAGCCCATGTCGGCCTGTCCTCTCCCTCTCTGTTCACAGATTGCAGATACCGCCGGTTTGCTCTCCTTTCACCTCCCGATCTCCTCACCCTTCCTCACGCCACGCCCGCCCCTCCTGCTTACTCCGATCCTGACCGCCTTGACAGGCTGTGACCGGCCGACCACGTCGTTAAGGTGCATCGTGGAGGTTGAGGATCCTACATACATGGATGTTATGGAGGTAGCAGCAGATGTATTATGGAGGCACCCGCCGCATTCGCAACATGAGTTGGTTGTCGCTTCTCAAGCTCCAATAAGCCCGCTCACAATTTCTCTTCACATTGGACGTTTTTGTTGTGGTATAAGATATAAGATATACAAGGAAAGAATCCATCGCCTGATTACATTCTATACAACAGGCACCATTGTGGGAAGGATTAGGATATGTGCAAACAGATTATGCTGATATTCTGTTACCTAACGAGAACGATTTACATTGCCTGGTCTCTGCTACTAATTCGACCCTGTGTCGTGCGTGCCTGAGATGTAAATCCAACTCTCATGTTAGTTTGGCCAAAACAATTGACCAGGCCACCACATAACGTGTACTACTACCCAATATGCCTACTAGTTGTTTGACATTTTTCCTGAGATTGGACATCTGTGTGTATTGGCAATGTTTTACTTAGTAGCACAGTTCTTCAGTCAAATGGTTAGGAACCAAATATTATATAATCAAACAATGTATGTAATACCTTGTAAACCTGATGTTACATGCAGATCTCCATGAAGCTAGATTTGTTGCAGGTGCATTTCTTGTACAAGTAAATTGGGCATGAGTAATCTTGAGCATTTAAAACAATTTTTATTACTTCAACAGGAGAATGACATTGATGGTTTGCCTATGCAAGTAAATAGATGATGTTTTGTAACAGTTACTCCATGCCTCAATGGTATGTTCTATTTTGTCGTATTTTACACACTGATCTGATTTTCTGATATCTGACCCGGCAAAGCATATAGATCGACATCTTTTTCATCTTGTCTACAGGTGCTTCATCTTTTATCTAATCCATCCGTGTTCTATGATTCTATCTACATTCTACGGGTGTATCCATCTGTCTTCTGTACTCCTTCCGTTCACAATTACTTTATGTTCTGTGTTGATATTATGAATGTTGATATTTTTTTCTTTATTCTTGGTCAAACTTGACAAATTTTGACTTTTTTGACTAAACTCAAAATGCAAACTAGATAAAAACGGAGGGAGTACTTCTTATGCAGTACTATCCAGTTAACGTTTATATTTCAGTTTGTTGTGTCCTGTTGCAGAGAATGAAATCTGTTGTGGAGACTATATAGGAAAACCAATAAACAGTAGTTGTACATTGGTGAGCATTCATTGATTTGTGACTAATGAAATATGATTACTGGCTATTTATACTCGTTTTTTTACAGCTACAATCCATATTGTAAAGGAGTCTGCCATGATATAACTTATTCCTACCTATTTTATCTTCTCCATGTATTACTTATGTGTTGTTTATTCAGTGTGTGCCTGCCAATGGTCACAATGGGATTAGCTGCTAAATATGAGCAATTTTGAAGCAGGTTAGTGTATTTGTATTCTTATTTGTGCACTTACCAAAAAGACAAAAGAGAATGAGGATGAGACCATATGTGGTAGAGTGGTCATATTCCTCCTGTTGAGAAGGGTAAGGGTCTGTTTGGTTTAGAGCCAATGTCCGCCTTACCAAAGAATTGGCAGCCATGTGACCTTTAGTTCTCGTTTGGTTTGCTACCAATATTTTGGCTACCCCAGACCAGCCCGTGGGGTGCAGTTCAATTTCACACCAATGGTGGGCGATTTATGGGCGGACAAATGGTTCGCCAAAATATTGGTCACGCCCGGAATTTGGCTGGGCCAGTGTAGGCGTAAACCAAACGTACCCTAAGTGGCAAAAAAAGTGCTTGCTTTCATTTGTAGCCATAAACTGGACAAGGAAGATTGGATGCAATATTCATCGGTAGTGGTGAAATACTTAGTCCTTATATTATACTGATTTTAATATTGAAGGGAACCATGATGCACAGAGTTATCAACAAAGCCTACATTGAAAATTTCAAATAATTTATTCAAGAAAAAAATGTGGGCAGCCTTACGAATGTGACAGTCGCACCAATAGCAATGAAATTTTGACAACTCAAAACTGATACTCCCTCCGTCCAAGAATAGATGTCTTAGGTTTTTCAAATTTTGGATGAATCTATATACTGAATAGTGTCTACATTCATTCAAATTTTGACAAATTTGAGACATCTATTTTGGGACGGCGGGAGTACTATAATCAACTTCATGCAGACAACCAATATAGAGAAGATCAAAGATAAAGAAGCCGTTCCATAAAGCATAATATTAACATAGGAAGAGTAGGTGTTGACATTTATCTCTCAGATATGATGTTACTATAACTTCTGGGACCCTAAGAGTTACATCATACATATATATCATGTCATCTTATTTTCTGTGAGCGGTATATAATGCCATCTAATTTCATATTTTAACAGATGTTATAGGAGCTGTGGCATACATAAGGTCGACTGAAGAGACTAAGCCATATTTTGGGATTTCGCAAATCCAGGCTATTGTGCTGCTGATCAGGTCAAAAACAAATACGTAATATTGTACTACCAGCGTTCACATGGTATTCCATCGCAATATTATCTGTAATTTGTTTTTGCAACGATAAAAAAATCAGATTACGGATGTGAAATCCAAACTAATTGATATCAATCAACTCAACAGGCCATGTTGTTATAGTAAAATCTGAAGGATTTTCTCCAACCACTTCCTTTTAGGCTTTTAGCTCTGGTAAATATTTGCTTTGATTCTTTTACAGTAATGTATCATGCTAGAGCAGCGAACCTACCAATAAAAAACAACTGGTATCTCAAATATATTTATGTTTGATACTTGTTTCAGCATATACACTAACTATCTATAAATGGTCTCTAAAAATACTTTCTACAAGATGACGTTGTGTAGATGTTGCCCGCTTATGTGCGTGGGCCACTGTTCTAGTTTAATGTAAGCAACATCAAGTGCTCAAACTTAACAATGTGATTTTGAACTGATGAAAGGCTAGGAGCAAAATAAACAAACAAAATCAAAAAGTACGTAAACAGGTGCTCAAGGTATGCATTGCAAAGATTTCGCACGTATCACCATACATGTAATCGAAGATTTCTCAGTTACTGAACTAATGATAAGGAATGATCTACCTCATCACTACAACCATCAGATTTAGGTTCTCCACCATCAGCATCGTCGTCTCCGTCCCAGTACTCAGAATCAAGATCCGAGTCATCTTCCATACTCTGGGGGATAGAGCAAGAAGTAGAGCAATTGCCCACTGCAGTGTCATCGCCTATTGCCTGCATTTTGACATGACCAATTGTAACATACAATCTTTTTCAACATGTAGCAAAATCATCATGGGATAAATTAAGTAACAAAAGCACATAAACAAATACCTGATAAGTGAGAAGTAGCTCGAGCAATGCATTTGCATCATTGTGCCCTGAAAGCAAAATGCCTGGTTGAAACAGAAGGTGCAAACACACTACGACAAATGAAATGAAATTTACTGCTTTTGGTATTACCAATCTCCTTAATGCCCTTGACGACCATTTCTTCTGTGAAACCCATTCCCACATAACCCTCGATTAAAGAATTAGGTGGTGCTTCCCCATTGGCCCACCCATTAGAGCCCTGTAAACAGTTCATGAACAAATATCACAATAAGAACATAATAATAACAAGGCATGGCTAGTCTGGTGCTGAAAGACACTTCTCTATCAGTTACTACCTGGCGTACCAATGTCGAAGGGCCAGCAGCATCCAAGTTCCTCAAGGCCGGAGCAGACGAGGGTTCAGCCTCAGCATCACTTTCCCACTCAAACTTGTCACTATCGTCGCTATCGCTAAGCCAATCCTGTGACATGAGTTAACCATGCCTCGATCAATATTGAAAGACCAGAAAAGCAAGAATTTATTGCGCGATAAGCCCAAAACAACCACAAGATATCACAATTGGAATCTCTAGCACGAAATCAGCACACAGCACAACCAGATTCAGTTCTGGAGTCTATGAAGAATCAAAAAGAAGAGGAAAAATCCATCTTCTCTATTGGACAAACCCCATCCACCCTTGTCGCAAGATATCACGCTAATCCCCCAAAAAATATACATCAGTACAGTTAGAAACATTTTAAGTTTTGGTTATGGGGATGCCTAACTAATTGAAGTGCTAGCTTTCAGAAGTCAGGAATAATAGTTCTCTGGAATAGTAGAACACATTATGCATAACAGAGCTTTCACAGGAGGAAAGTGATCAGGTTGGTAAATCTAAGAAAGGTGTTCAGATTAAAACCAGGTTTGCCACACGTTGTGTCACCTGGAGATAAACCAAAAAGACACCGACGCAGAACGGGTTGATGATGCCTGTATCAAGTGGATAAACAACTGCAATTTCTGGTCCAAATTAACTACTCAAATGTACGAGCTGAAGTTCCAGAGAAGTAAGAATTTCGGATCGTATAGGTGGACCACTGTAACATAAGTTAAAACCATACAATTCTTATTAAAGAGTCTCGACCTGTAAATTTCTTATGAAGAACATATGAAACAAAAGGTCACGTGGCAGTCGAAATACCGAACGCAAAATCAGCAACAAGGAACAGGTTCATTCAACTCTAGGATCCATAATGCATCAAACAGGATCTTAAAAATTATATTAGATTGAGTAGACCATACAAAAAGATACACATGAAAGGTGTTTATCCAGTGCTGCGATTTCACATATATAGGTCGATATTTTCATAAACTATTGCACCAGCATACTTGGTGTAATCCTGATACATGACCGATGTGCCAAAATGCAGACAAGGACCGGTAAACTGGTCACATAGTACGAGAAACGGACTGAGGAGCCAATCAGTTAATGCATTCGGCCTAGTTCTTTTGGCGGCTTAGAAAATAAAGCCGCCTCCTCCCTAGGTTTTCCCATAAGCCGCCCAGCTTATTAGTTGCAGCTTCCAAACTTGTTATCCCATAACTGATTTAGAAGCCTCGAGTAATAAGCCAGGTGTCTTATGGGACAAGCTGGGGAGGGGACAGCTTTTTTTTTAAGCCACCAAAGGAACTGGGCGAAGTCTGGTGACTGGTATGTGCTATATGGCGAAACCAGCACAGCACGATCCAATGCTACGGTCCAGGGCACGTCGAGGGAAGGGGAAAAACATATTTTTTCGATCAAACTAACCACCAAAAAACCCCACATGCCAACCAAATCGTGCACGGAGAGATATGTCGACAATTATGACAACCACTAACACAGAGGATCTATCTATCCGTGAGTTCCGAGTCAATGGAGATAGAACATACCGCAAAAGGACTCTTTTTTAGAAAAAATTCCTACGAAATACAATCTTCCCATAGAAAATTACTGCTTCAGCATTCCGATTATCTATCGAAAGAATATCTTTTGAATCCTAAAATTGCCAGAAGATAGGAAGGGGAGGAGAACCTACCACCATTGTTGATCCCCTTTGGCCCTCTCTCTCTGCAGTGAAGAGGGGGACTGAGCGGATGCGGGGGAGAGCGCGAGGGCGACGGCGGCTGCGGAGGAGGAGAGAGCGAACGACGGCGGCGGTGGCAGCGGAGGGGGCGAACACGAGGGAAAGCGGAACCGTAGGAGGGGGAGGAGAACGCGTCGGCGACGGCAACGGCGCGGGCTCCTCCGCCCCTCTGCTTTTGACAGGGAGCAGACGATCGTGCTGTTATACAAGTCTGCAGCTCCTGCTTCTGTCAGAAAAAAACAGTCTGCAGCTCCTGCTGCGGCGTGCTGCCTACACGAAGCGAAACGTTATTTTCTGCTTCTTCGATGAGAAAACCGAAGAGACAGGCCAAAATGGGTGCGAGATATGACGCCTCCTTTCGACGTGCGGCTGCACACAAATCTGGCCACACACAGCGCACATCCTATAAGGCAAGGGAGGAGAGAATATAAGATGTACGTAGAGGGTGTTAGTCATATCCGTCTATACATAACTTGGCTAGATTTTTACTATTTTTTTTGGCCGATAATTAATGACTTGGATTTGGTTAGATTTATATGTATCTATATTTATTTATTTATTTTAGTATGTATCTTTTTGTTCCAAATTATAAAATATTTTAGTTTTTCTAAAACCCATGTATCCAGATAATTTTTTCAGTCTTTAAATCTATACACCGAAAGACGTGAGGAATATATTTTAGAAAAATACTAAAATAACTTATATTTTAAAATTAATAGAGTAGATATATCTGAATCTAAATAAATTTAATCACTTATTTTCGATAAAATATTGTGTACGACAACATATAGAAATTACAGGTTTAAATTGTATTGTATTCTTTCCTACTCTCTCCATCCCAAGAAATAAGACCTACCTGATTTTTAGGAATTTTATTTGACCAAAAAAATGAGCAATATTATACCAAATTAGTGTCGTTAAATTTGCATTGGAAAACACTTTCTAGTGATACTAGTTTTTATACTAAAGATCATATAATTGACCTAATTTTTGGTCAAAATCAAGTCTTGGAAAACGCGAGTGCTTTTTATGAATTACATCGATCAACTGTAATCCTACTACCTCCTTCTCAAAAAGGATATGGCGGATTTGTCATATGTATCTAAACGCATTTTAGTTTATATACACATACGAATTTAGAAAAATCTATTATTTTTTACCTAGGAAGTATTATTTTATAATTAATTTATAGAAAGTTAATATCATTAGAATCTATTTTTTCATTGAAAATTCAGTTATATCAATTTGTGTAACACAACGGTATCTCACATTTGTCAAAGGTAAATATTGAAAAGCACACACATTATTAGTGTGTGTACATATAAACGTACTTAGATTTTCTTATGTCTAAATCTTAGGATTATCTCGATTTCACCTGTAATTGCATGGCAACGTCGAGATATCGGACCGAAATTCAAGTACATGATATATGGCGTCTCGAGACATCGACTTAAACATGAGAAAATCTTAGAGGACTAATTTAGCATAACAAATATGAAATTAAACCAATATGTTTCAGTAGAAGTCAAGGATCCTCGACCCGCCTCTAACCCATGTAATTAATCCAGGCGAAACCTAGACATGGCTTACCAGATTGGACGACAACGGCATTGAAATCACTCTCTTTTTTAAGGTATCTTTTTTGGAGATCTAACCCTCACTTAGCATTTGAACCAGTGATACGACCATGGCTCTAACCTGGTATGTCTTTGGTGTGGCATTAACATGTCACTACAACTAACCTAGATGGCACGGATAAAGAATCATAAAGGATCATGTCATGTTGCTCCTTGGAAAGGCAAGACACTCAACGCACAAGGTACGAGGGATGGCCAGTGGTTTGAGGCCTCTACACGGTTACGAGGCTACGATTCGCAATGTTGTCGACTTGTTATATTTTCCAAAGCCGAAGTGTCCCATTTCTTGTCTTCTTTGTAGGGTTAGTTTCTCTTTGCTCATGGTGTGAATTTCGGTAGGAGTAGTGTTGTTGTATCTTGTGCGATTCGTAGGGTGGCTTCTAGGACGTGGTTATGTGGTGATGTCAATGTGTCTTATGCCACGCTATGAGTTGTGTTCATGTTCTTGAGTTCTTGCTTGGTCCGACTTAGTGTTAGGCTTGTAAATGTTTTCTCTCCCCAATGCTACCAATGCATCCAGAGTTCCAGACACAAGGCTTGCATTTTCTCAGAAAAATCGATATCTTTTGGAAGTTTAACATAGATAATAAAAAGGTGTAATAAATCATAATAGAATCCATGTAATTATATCAATGCATAGTTAATGCAATAATTTTGATAACATCATGCTTTATTACTTTCTTCATTTTAAAATATTATGCCTGTAAATTTAGTAAAAATACAATATTTTATAAGATTTACAAGTTTATAGACAAGCATATGAACATATACGGTACCAAGTCACTGAGAATATAACCACCAAAATATATATTCATCTGTTTTTCATTCAATGTACGATATATTTTGGGAATGAGGTACCGCTTTCTAAATGTTTGAGATGGTGTTTGATGATGAAAACCAAGTGCAATGGGATGGATCCAGAGTTTAGGTTCTCCTAGTGTTTGGTTTGTGGTGTGCATTAAAAGAGAACGTAATATACTATGTTCACATACGAGAATTCTCAAACATTTACATTATCAAAAAGGTTGAACGTCGTGGGAATCCATGTTGTCCAATTGTTATGCGTTTGGTCCAATGTTTGACATGGGTTATTGTGGGATTTTTGTGACTACTGCAATACAACTTCAATGGTGGTCATCTAAGAACATACTCCATGGCGCAAACATGTTTGGTGACGATGGAACGGCCTTGACAAAGATCTTTTGTCGATGACGTGTGTAGGTGCTCATGAGATTGGATTTTCTTGCTATAAGAAGGGAGGGCCAATTATTTTATCAACCAGTGTGTACCCGGTGGTGTCATGTTCCATGATATACTAGACCTTGAAGGTTCGTGTCGCCGTGCCCGTCATTTTTAAGATAGAATAATAGAAACTTACAAATATATAGGCATGCCATGTGAGAATCAAATACATAAATTTACACATATATAGATGAAATATAGTTTAAAATAGTTAACTTTATTAGTTCACAAAAAAAAGTTTGTAACAAAATAATGTGGTGGTAGGAGATCATAAACTCAAGAGGAGCCAAATTAATAGGGAGAGAGGAGAAAAAATTGTATTCAATATTGGATAATTTGATAAAATAATTTTGCAAAAATAAATGATTAAGTTGTGCTCAAACTTGAAGGGACACTTACAAATACAAAGTGGGAAGAAGTTTCTGAAGATTTGCACTGAGCAATAAAGACATCTCATTCTTAGAAAATAAGATAATTGATGGAGCATATACATTAGAACTTGATGGCATGTTGTGATATAATCTATAAACAACCGATGTGCAACATGATTGAATTATATAATCCATTATATAATGCAGATCATTCATTTTGAAAAATCAGATTGTGAACTAATCTTATCTAATAGAGAGCATACTAAAAGATTGTAGGCACCTGTCGATGGGTTCACGCACTGCACATCCTAGGAGGTAGTTCGGAGGTAATACTAATATGTCTTGAGACCACCACGACTAATAATTAAGTTTTCACCTGATACATGAAATTGAAACATTTAGCTATTTTGTGTGGGAAAATATGCAAAAATTTGTTCAAAAGGCAAAGAAAGAATAAGGTTATCTAGTTGAGAAAGGGGAAATTATTAAGAGGGATCAAGTTACTACTAAGGTTGGTATATTATGTACACTTATATAGTAAATACAACAATGGTCAGTAATGGATGCTAAATAGGCTTAACTAGAATAAGTAAAACATCTCAAAGTTGTAATGATAAATCTGAAGCAGATGCTTGAGAACATTGGACAGAACATTTTGTGTTACTTAAATTTCCAAAAATTGCATATGAATCTTCTTAAGACTTGTTCCCTCAAAAGGTCAAAATTGTTTGATTTCATCTATATAAATATTTAAAGTTCGACCTAACAGATGGTATATGAAAAAAATCATATTAGTGTGAATCAAAACAGATGACATAACAAATTGCTAAAAAATTGCAATCACGGCTGGTCTAAGTGGGGAGCAAAAGTACAAAAGTATAAATCTTAATGTAATATAACAAACGAATGGGACAAACACTTCAGAGATCATATTGCGCCAATGAAGTTGTAAGTTATCGCTACACGCCACACACTATAAGACACTAGTTGAAGAAAGGTTTTGTGCGGCAGCATATGATTTGCTAAATGTACCCGAGACAGCATATGATTCGCTCGTGCCTACCGTATTCGAACTTGGCAATGTTGCTCGATGCAACACCTATATAAGGTCTCTCTGGTGGGTCCTAGATGTCAGCCTCTCCGTAAATGAAAAATGCTATGTTGGATTTTTTTGGTCGTCTCCGTTGTTCTGATTTTGGTCCATAGACGGGTCTCAGATGTCAGCAACCTCTATGCAGGAAACGTGTCTACGCTGGGTCCCAGATATCAGCCTCTATTTGAAAGAAACATGTGTATGTTGGACTGTTTTTTCTGGTTGAGTTCGCCGTTATGACCTTGGCAACATTGGTAGATGCGGTAGCAGTTTATCTGGGTCCAACATGTCAGCCTTATAGAGTACAAAAAATGTTAATCTATACTCCGTTGTTGGGTCCCACATGTCATCCTTCTTTATGCAGGAAACATGTCTATGTCGGGTCCCACATGTTAGTCTTTTCTATACAGGAAACGTGTTTATGTTGGGTCCTACATGCCAGCCTCTATTTGAATTAAACGTGTCTATGCTAGGTCCCACATGTCAACCTCTATTTGAATTAAATGTGTGTATATATGTTGGATTTTTTTGGGTTGAGTCCGCCGTCTTGAGCCTGAGAGTATAAAAAGTTAACTCTATATTAACACAAATTGCCTAGAATTCGAACTCGAGATCTCACCAGCGGTGAACTGGGTGCCTTGCCACTATGAAAGAAATAGCTAATATAATATAATCATTAAACTTTGCTACTATAGCTTATAGATTTGTTTCCTTAAAAAGACTTTTTTGATCATTTTTATCTCCCATCAAATAATAAGATGACGCTCCTAGCAACTAAACTAAAAATAGCATACGCTCTAAAAAAACTAAAAACTACTGGCAAAGTTTTTATAAAAAATTAAGAGGTGGGGGCAACGCCCAAAAGGCCGAATTAAAAAGAGTTTGGCTATTCTACATGGACTGCTCTACAGGGTCTATACTTCATAGGCTATTCTCCATGGGCTCCTTTCTCAATTTCCTTGGATGTGGTCAGTAGTCCCCTGACCCCTAAAAGGCCGAATTAAAATGTTATGGGCTAAAGAGGGGTCGAATGAGCTGGATTTCTTCTCCTGATATATAAAAATTTCATTTTGTTGTGGCTCAGCCGGATTCGAAACAAAGACCTCAGAGAGGGAGGGAAAGAAATCGATAATTATTTTTGGCAGATATTTATATAAACTCTATAGTAGATAATAAGATAGAAAAATTATCAACAGATTCGTAGTTCACATTCAACAGCACTTGACCAATTCAGCAGCATTTCAAAGTGAGCGATTCAGCAATATAGACACTGAAATACAATAGCAGTATAAAGAGAACCAGTTCTTGTTTCATCTCTTAAAACCTTGTCGCCCGATTAGTTTGCTCTTTTCTCCAAACACACTCGACCATTGGAGCATGCAAAACTGATGATCGAGTCTGCTTTGAGTACCTTCTTATCACATCAATGCCCGTGTGACCCCTGATGCAACCCAAAATTCCCAAGTCTTATCTAGATTCAGACAATGCCATGCTTCAAAACAAAAGCAAGACTAACTATTGCACTTTATCTAGACAAGTACCAGTATATCAGTATTAGTTATATAAAATACTTTAGTAAGTAGGATTTGATAAATTTAGCAGTACAGAATAATATATAAAAAGCATCGACAAATTCTCAGTTCATTCAGCATCACTTAACAGATTTAGCAGCATTTCAAAGTGGCTGATTCAGCAGTACAGACAATGGTTAAAAGAAATGACAGATTCAACAATGCAGACGATGAAATTCAATAGTTGTAGCAAGGACATGACTCAAAAGAAAATAGATACCATATTCTGCACTCGATCGGTAGATTTTAACAAGTACCAGTACATATCTATTAGTATAAAATAGATTAGCAGTAGCAAACCTCCAAACAAAATACACAGAATAACGCATCGACTTGTCCAAGTGCTGATCGGGTCATGCAAAATACACAATGCTTTCTTTCCTGCATGTTAAGCTTTCCTTGTCACACCATCGCATGTGGGCTCACTATGTCAGCAGGGTATATTGTAAATAGGTATACATTACCGCAACTTTGTTTTACCTCTCCCCATACAAATTGAGTCTGTCATCAATATAAAGTAATTAATTAGTATGACATTGATACGTCGTAAATGTATCTATAATTTTTTATGTTCCATGTTTATTTAATATCTACTTTCTTTTGCTTTGTCTTCTCTTTGAGGTATTTTTAAATGTTTTCTGGGACTATGATGGCTCCTTGATAGCGCCAGAGAACTTGGCGCTTGACGTGGAGCTTGTTGGGAACCACAAGAGCAAGGTGTGAAGCAGCACAACAGCAAGTCTTCCCTCAGTAAGAAACCGAGGTTACCGAATCAGTAGGAGGAAGGAAACATCACACAGGTATTGCAAGCAACGTGGAGACTGCACAACACAAACTCAAGACTTTGCCCCAACTAACAGTGATGTTTTCAATCTCACCGGTTGTTATAACAAAGGATTAAACATATGGTGTGGAAGGTAATGGTTTGCAGCAAGTAAACAAGTAATAGTGAAAGATGTATCAATGGTAAAGATTGGACCAGGTCCATAGTTCACTAGAGGTGCTCTCCTTAGATAAACAAAATGGCATGAAGGATAAACAAATTATAGCAGGGCAATTGACAGGAACTGAGCAAGACATAACAATGCAATACCAGACAAAAAGATCCTATGAGATTCGATTGGGCAATACAACAATATACATAGACCGCCATCCAACTACATCTATGACTAGAAGTCCACCTTCAGGTTATCATCTGAACCCCTCCAGTATTAAGTTACAAGCAATAGAAAACTGCTTTAAGCAAAGTGTGTAAGGTAAACAATCCACTTGTTCCATGAACAAGAGACCGTTGTTTTCTCCCTAGTAGCAACATCACATCTACAACCGAAGAAATTTATGTCACTTCCCTTGGAAACTAGAGGCATGAACCCACTATCGAGTATAAATACCCCCCTCTTGGAGTCACTAGCAACTACTCGACCAAGATAGCTACTAACAACGAAGAGCATGCAAGATCACAAACAACACATACATGATAGAATCATAAAGACAAAACCATTAATCAATCTAACATAGTAATCTCAATATCCATCGGATCCCCGCAAACACAACATGCATGATTACAAATAGATTAGATCTTGATCATGAACGGAGCTCACAAGATCTATACATGAAAGCACAAGGAGGAGATACAACCATCTAGCTACTACATGGACCCGTAGTCCAAGGTGGAACTACTCACGCTTCATACCGGAGAGAAGGCCTCGGGATGATTTCCCCTCTGGCAGGGTGCCGGGAAGAACTTCAGATCCCCCTCGATCTAGGGACGACGGTGGCAGCAGCTACAGAATGTTTCATGGAGTTTTGATCGGGTACCTAGGGTTTTTGCATCAGGGGCTTATTATAGGCGAAGAGGTGAGGCTAGGAGGCGACCAGAGGGGCCACACCATGCCCAGGCACGGGCCCACCCTAGCCCGCGCCTGGGGGGGTGTGGTGGCCCTCTAGCACTTCTCGGTCTCCCCTTCTGGCTTCGTGATGCCCACGGTAAAATATTGACTTTGGCTTTTGTCCCGTCCAATTCTGATAATACTGATTTTCTACCTTTCTGGAACCAAAAACATAAGAAAACAGACAACTGGCACTGTGGTAACTTGTTAATAGGTTAGTTCTAGAAAAGATATAAAAACACCTCAAAGTGTAGACAAAGCAAAGCAAAGTATATACTAAACAAGCATGAAGCATCAAAAATTATAGATACGTTTCCGACGCATCAAGCATCCCCAAGCTTAACTCCTGCTCGTCATCGATTAGGTAAGTGATAAAAGGAATAATTTTTGAGGTGACATGCACCGTCAAAATAAATATCAAACCAATTGAAAGCATTGAAAGCTGGGATCAAAGAACTCTAAACATGTGCATGAAAGATGGAGTTCTAACAATAAGACATAGTAACTATGCATGCAACATGAAAGGCTACAAACAAAGATCATGAATAACATGCATTGAAAAACGTTTGTTTGTTTCACATACAGAAAACATAGCATAGTGGCATTCAGCTTGTCCCTCATAGAGTAGCAAATAGATGCATAGGACACCTTCAAAGTTCACAAGGGTGACTAGAGACAAGTAGCACAAGAACAAATAATATCACAATATGCATCAATCAATAAGTTTTGGGACACTGCACACAAAATGACAACTATGCTATCTTAATGGTGCCTAAAGGTAGAAGGTGGAGACTCAAATAATGGTGGAAGAAAGTCCTTTCATAAAGGAAGCAAGGATTTCAAGTTTCAAAAATAGCTTCCAAAAATTATGGTACTTGTTAGCTTTCAGCCCTCATTGCCCCTATCATAATCTCTTGAAGTTATTAAGGTTAAAGTGAACAAAGATGGAGTATAGGCTTGACAAAGTATAAGTTGGCAATCTCAAGTCCCTTGAATACAAGGGCCGCACCCCATGCTACTCAACTTCAGTCACCTGTAAGTTCTTGTCATTGTAAGTATATGCATATCATAGAGAACCGCCAATGGGGTACCCCTTGCACATGGTAAAGGACCTATCTCATAACCAAAATGACAAGGCAAGCAGACAATGAGCATCTCAACGATCTTTTTATTTACTATATGCATAGTTTTTTATTGAGGATGCTTCATAGATAGCTCACTATGGTGATGCTGCAAGTTTCCACCATGATTAGGCATGGCTTAGGCTAGCGGCCCAGGCGTTTCTCTAACACAAAATACAAACTCCATGGACTTAAAAGTTCCCTCTTTATTTCACACCGGTGACATCCATAGACAAAAGAGCATGATATCAACTGAGTACAAAGTGCAAGCGCAATGTTGAAAATGTTCCCCGTGACAGCACGGTTCTGCTAATTCCAACGTATAAGTGCAAGCATATACAACATAGATGACACAATGGTTCAAATTTATTAGGGGCAAAGAATATAACGTGCCATCAAGTTCGTGAGGGCTTTATCACTAAGTTTTCACATAACAAAATAGTTTTTAATTGCAAGATAACTGAAAACAAGAATATACTTGGAATGGTGTAACACACCATGCATAGGAATTTATAGTGGACAATTTGGAATAACTTGGTTTCTTAGGAGTGGAAGCATGAGTAGAGCTTACTCATAGAAGTGGAGGCTAGCAAAAGACTGGGAGCAACCAACTAAGAGAGCATAATGGCCATAATCATGCAGAGCAACAAAACATTACTAATCAAAGCATAGAGTGGTACTACAAGTCAAGGACTAAATGATCATAGAGGCTATGCTGACTTGTTCATAGTCATAACATGGTGTGAGAATGTGCCAAGTCAACCCAAGCAAAGCATCAAAGGAGAGTACCACAATACTATGCTTTTGCATGCTAAAACAACGCATAATTTCTTCAAGGCACACTAAGCAATCGCAATTGTTTGGAACAAGACATGCTATAACAATAATCACTAAGCATAAGGTCAAAACAACACCTAGCATGTCATGCTAAAGTCTAAGTCACAGTCAATGCAAGCTCATCTTGCACTTACAAGCAAGAACTTACTACTCCTTTCGAACACCAAGCAACTTATTTGCAAACAACACAACAAGAACAGGGGTCCAAACTACTTTAATCAAGAAAACTAAACAACCTAAGCAAAGCAAACGAAAACTAAGACGCTCTAAGAACAACACAACTGTGCATGAAACAATAAAAACGAAAGGGTCTTCAATACCTTTCTTGAATGGAAAATGATATTTAATGGTGCCTTCTTTCATATCAGTGATGGCACCAACTGTTCTAAGAAAGGGTCTTCCCAAAGTAATAGGACAAGAAGCATTGTGTTCAACATCCAAAACATAGAAATCCATAGGGACATAAGCATTGTTAACCATAATGAGAACATCATTAATAATCCCCATGAGTTTCTTCTTAGAATTATCATTAAGTGGGACATCCAAATAACAATCTTCCAATCGTGGCAAATCAAGTATTTCATAAATCTTCCTAGGCATAATAGAGACACTAGAACCAAGATCACATGAAGCTTTGATATCAAAGTCATTCACTTGAATATTAATAATGGGTTCCCAACTATCTTCTACTTTCCTAGGAATAGAAGCTTTGTGTTTTAGCTTATCTTCCTTAATCTTAACAAGAGCATCTGTATTGTGTTTGGTGAAAGCAACATGCATATCACTAGCATCAGGACTTCTAACAAGCTTTTGTAGGAACATAATCACTTCAGAAACAAAATCAAACTTAGCATCACTAGTAGTAGGATCAATAGGCTTAGGCATAGTAGGAGTAGGAATAGGGACTACTTGTGGTTTAGTGGTGATAGTGCACACACTACTATTTCTATCAATTTTAGCTTCCCTTTCCCACCTAGCATGAAGTTGAGCTAACAACCTAACATTTTCATCAATAGTAACTTGTATGGCATGAGCAGTAGCAAAGGTACTTTTCATGGTTTCAGGTTTAGCAGCCATTTTATTAATCAAGGAAGACTGAGCTTCAGACAAAGAGGATATATTTTTCTCAGCACTCTAAATTTTTTATTGTAAACTAGGAATTTCTCTATTCAGATTCTCAAGCTAATGGCTAATGTTTTTCAAGATAATAGATTGTTCCTCCATAGTTTTAGTGAAAATCTTATTTTGCTCATATTGCATCTGCATAAAATTCTTAGTGGATCTCTCTACTTCTAGAATCATTTCTTCACTAGGCATTCCAGATCTACCATGATAAACATTTCCACTAGGAGGATAAGGCCTATAATTTCCATAAGTATTATTGACAAAATTGTTGTTTCTAATGAAGTTCACATCAACTTGTTCTTCTTGAGCAACCAAAGAGGCTAAGGAAACACTATTAGGATCTAGAGGAGATTTCCCATAACAAGCATAGCCATAATAACATCAATGTTATCACTCAAAGAGGAAGTTTCCTCAATAGAATTTACCTTCTTACCATGTGGAGCTCTCTCAGTGTGCCATTCAGAGTAATTAACCATCATATTATCAAGGAGTCTAGTTGAAGCACCCAAAGTGATGCTCATAAAAGTACCTCCAGCAGCTGAATTCAACAGGTTTCTTGAGGAGAAGTTCAAACCTGCATAAAAAGTCTGGATAATCATCCAAGCAGTGAGTCCATGAGTGGGACAATTCTTAACCAGAGATTTCATTCTTTCCCAAGCTTGAGCAACATGTTCATTATCAAGTTGTTTAAATTTCATAATGTCACTTCTCATAGATATAATCTTAGCAGAGGATAGTATTTTCCAATAAAAGCATCTTTGCACTTAGTCCAAGAATCAATACTATTTTTAGGCAAAGATAGCAACCATTCTTTAGCTTTTCCTCTCAAGGAGAAAGGAAAAAGCTTGAGCTTAATAATATCTCCATCTACATCCTTATACTTTTGCATCTCACAAAGTTCAACAAAGTTATTGAGATGGGCAGCAGCATCATCAGAACTAGCACTAGAAAATTGCTCTCTCATCACAAGATTCAACAAAGCAGGCTTAATTTCATAAAAGGTAGCATCAGGAGCAGGTGGAGCAATAGGTGTGCTAAGTAAATCATTGTTGTTGGTGCTAATGAAGTCACACAACTTAGTGTTCTCAGCAGAGTTCATTTTGGCAAAGGTGGGCAAGCCAAAAACAACAACAACAGCTAGAGCAGGAACTATTTTTGTGTGTGTTTTTAATAAAGGAAGCAAACCAAACTAGACTAATTTTTTTGGGTTTTTTGAAAAGAGGCAAACAAAACCAAACAAAATAAACTAAGCAAACTAAAAACAAAGTAAAGAGAAAGGAAGTGAAAAACTCCCCTTGTGAAGACGTCCTTAGCCTCCCCGACAACGGCGCCAGAAAACTTGATGGCTCCTTGATAGCGCCAGAGAACTTGGCGCTTGACGTGGAGCTTGTTGGGAACCCCAAGAGTAAGGTGTGAAGCAGCACATCAGCAAGTCTTCCCTCAGTAAGAAACCGAGGTTATCGAACCATTAGGAGGAAGGAAACACACACAGGTGTTGCAAGCAACACGGAGACCTGCACAACACAAACTCAAGACTTTGCCCCAACTAACAGTGAGGTTGTCAATCTCACCAGTTGCTATAACAAAGGATTAAACATATGGTGTGGAAGGTAATGGTTTGCAGCAAGGAAACAAGTAATAGTGGAAGATGTATCAATGGTAAAGATTGGACCGGGGTCCATAGTTCACTAGAGGTGCTCAACTTAGATAAACAACATGGCATGAAGGGTAAACAAATTACAGCGAGGCAATTGACAGGAACTGAGCAAGGCATAACAATGCAATACCAGACAAAAAGATCCTATGAGATTCGATTAGGCAATACAACAATATACATAGACCGCCATCCAACTGCATCTATGACTAGAAGTCCACCTTCAGGATATCATCCGAACCCCCTCCAGTATTAAGTTGCAAGCAATAGACAACTGCTTTAAGCAAAGTGTGTAAGGTAAATAATCCACTTGTTCCATGAACAGGAGACCGTTGTTTTCTCCCTAGTATCAATAGCACATCTACAACCGAAGATATTTCTGTCACTTCCTTTGGAAACAAGAGGCATGAACCCACTATCGATCATAAATACCTCCTCTTGGAGTCACTAGCAACTACTCGGTCAAGATAACTACTAACAACGGAGAGCATGCAATATCACAAACAACACAGACATGATAGAATCATAAAGACAAAACCATTAATCGATCTAACATAGTAATCTCAATATCCATCGGATCCCCGCAAACACAACATGCATGATTACAAATATATTAGATCTTGATCATGAACGGAGCACACAAGATCTATACATGAAAGCATAAGGAGGAGATACAACCATCTAGCTAATACATGGACCCATAGTCCAAGGTGGAACTACTCACGCTTCATACCAGAGAGAAGGCCTCCGGGATGATTTCCCCTTCGACAGGGTGCCGGGAAGAACTTTAGATCCCCACCGATCTAGGGACGACGGTGGCAGAGGCTACAGAAGGTTTCATGGAGTTTTGATCGGGTACCTAGGGTTTATGCATCGGGGGCTTCTTATAGGCAAAGAGGCGAGGCTGGGAGGCGACCGGAGGGGCCACAACCTGCCTAGGCGCGGGTCCACCCTAGCCCACGCCTGGGGGGTGTGGTGGCCCTCTGGCACTTCTCCGTGTCCCCTTCTGGCTTCGGGATGCCCACGGTAAAATATTGACTTTGGCTTTTGTCCTGTACAATTCTGACAATATTGATTTTCTGCCTTTCTGGAACCAAAAACAGAAGAAAACTTGCAACTGGCACTGTGGAAACTTGTTAATAGGTTAGTTCTAGAAAAGATATAAAAACACCTCAAAGTGTAGACAAAGCAAAGCAAAGTAGATACTAAACAAGCATGGAGCATAAAAAAGTATAGATACGTTTCTGACGTATCAGACTAACCTATTAACAAGATGCCACATTGCCAGTTGCCTGTTTTCTGTTGTTTTTTGTTCGAAAAAAGTCAGAAAATGAATATTCTCGGAATTGGACGGGAGAAAATCCAAAGTCAATATTTTACCGTGGGGAACACGGAGCCAAAAGACGAGACGGAGAAGGGCCTCGAGGGGGCCACACCCCCTGGCCGCGCGGCTAGGCCTGACCCACGCCTGGGGGTGCAACTGCCTCGGGCACCCCCTCGGCTTCCTTCTTCGCCTATAAGAAGCCCCCAATACCTAAACCCTAAGTACCCGATCAATCTTCCATGAAACAGTATGTAGCCGCCGCCACCATCATCCCTAGTTCTGGGATCTGCTCTTCCGGCACCGCCGAGGAGAGATCATCCCGGAGGCCTTCTTCATCACCATGCCAGCCTACAGTATGATGCGTGAGTAGTTCCACCTTGGACTATGGGTCCATGTAGTAGCTAGATGGTTGTTTATCCTCCTTTGTGCTACCATGTTTAGATCTTGTGAGCTCCGTTCATGATCAAGATCATCTATTTGTAATCATGCATGTTGTGTTTGCGGGGATCCGATGGATGTTGAGATTACTATGTCAGATTGGTTAATGATTCTATCTCTGTTTCTAGTAGCTATCTTGGCCAAGTATATGCTAGTGACTCCAAGAGGGAGTATTTATGCTCGATAGTGGGTTCATGCCTCTATTTAATTTGGGGAAGTGATAGAAATATCTAAGGTTGTAGATGTGATGCTGCTACTAGGGATAAAACAACGATCTCTTGTTCATGGAAGAAGTGGATTGTTTTCTTTACACACCTTGCTTAAAGTAGTTATCTGTTGCTTGCAACTTAATACTGGAGGGGGTTCGGATGATAACCTGAAGGTGGATTACTAGTCATAGATGCAATTGGATGGTGGTCTATGTATATTGTTGTAATGCCCAATCAAATCTCATAGGATCATGAATGTCTAGTATTACATTGTTATGCCTTGCTCTTTCCTGTCAATTGCCCTGCTGTAAATTTTTTACCCAGCATGTTATGTTGTTTATCTTAAGGAGAACACCTCTTATGAACTATGGACCCCGGTCCAATCTTTACCATTGATATATCTTCCACTGTTCATGTTTACTTTCTGCAAGCCATCGTTACCTTCCACACCATATACTTAATCCTTTGTTTTCAGCAAACCGGTGAGATTGACAACCTCACTGTTCATTGGGGCATAGTCTTGAGTTTGTGTTGTGCAGGTTTCCAAGTTGCTAGCAACACCTTTGGGTCATTTCCTTCCTCCTACTGGTTCGATAACCTTGGTTACTTTCTGAGGGGAAACTTGTTGTTGTGCTCATCATACCTTCATATCGGGGTTTCCCAACGAAGCTCTATAGTGATATGAACTGCATCAAGCTGTTTTTTGGCACTGTTGCTAGGGAGGATAAGGACGGCTTCACAAGGGGAGTCCTTCACAAACTTTCTCTTTACTTTGTTTTTGTTTTGATTAGTTTCTTTTTCCTTGTTTTGTTTGCTTCTTTTTATCAAAAACTCCAAAAAAATTAGTTTTGTTTTGTTTGCATTCTCTTATCAAAAACATAAAAAGATTAGTTCCTACTCTAGTTATTGTTGTTGTTGGTTTGCTCCACTTTAGCAAAAATGAACTCTGCTGAGAACACCAAGTTGTGTGACTTCAATAGCACAAACAACAATGATTTCCTGAGTACACCTATTTCTCCACCTGCTCCTGATGCTACCTTTTGTGAAATTTGATGCGTGCAGCAGCACCTCATTGGGAGACCCCAAGAGGAAGGTATGATGAGCACAGCAGCAAGTTTTACCTTAGTTAGAAACCAAGGTTATCGAACCAGTAGGAGGAAGGAAACGACTCAAAGGTGTTGCTAGCAACTTGGAGACCTTCACAACACAAACTCAAGACTTTGCCCCAACGAATCAGTGAGGTTGTGAATCTCACCAGTTTGTTGTAACAAAGGATTAACTGTATGGCGTGGAAGGTAATAGTGGTTTGCAACAAGTAAACGGTAAACAGTGGAAGATGTATCAATGGTAAAGATTGGACCGAGGTCCATAGTTCACTAGAGGTGTTCTCCTTAGATAAACAAACATGGCATGAAGGGTAAACAAATTACAACAGGGCAATTGACAGTACTGAGCAAGGCATAACAATGCAATACTAGACATCAAGATCCTATGAGATTCGATTGGGCAATACAGCAAGATACATAGACCGCCATCCAACTGCATCTATGACTAGAAGTCCGCCTTTGGGTTATCATCCGAACCCCCTCTAGTATTAAGTTGCAAGCAACAGACAACTACTTTAAGCAAAGTGTGTAAGGTAAACAATCCACTTGTTCCATGAACAAGAGACCGTTGTTTTATCCCTAGTGGCAACATCACATCTACAACTTAGAGATTTATGTCACTTCCCTTAGATTCAATAGAGGCATGAACCCACTATCGAGCATAAATACCCCCTCGTGGAGTCACTAGAAACTACTTGGCCATGATAGCTACTAACAATGGAGAGCATGCAAGATCACAAACAACACAGACATGATAGAATCAAATATACAAAACCATTAATCAATATGACATAGTAATCTCAATATCCATCGGATCCCCGCAAGCACAAAATGAAAGCACAAAGGAGGAGATACAACCATCTAGCTACTACATGGACCCATAGTCCAAGGTGGAACTACTCACGCTTCATACCAGAGGCTAGCATGATGAAGAAGAAGGCCTCCGGGATGATCTCCCCTTCGACAAGGTGTCGGGAAGAGCTTCAGATCCCCTCGATATAGGGACGATGGTGGCGGCGGCTACAGACGGTTTTGTGGGATATTGATCGGGTTCTTAGGGTTTAGGCATTGGGGGCTTCTTATAGGCAAAGAGGCAAGGCAGGAGGGCGTCCAGGGGGCCCACACCCTGTCCAGGCATGACCAAGGGTGGGCCTACGCCTGGGGGTGCAACTGCCCTGTGGATACCCTTCGTCTCTCCTTTAGACTCCGTGTTCTCCTCGGTGAAATTTTGACTTTGGATTTTGTCCCGTCCAATTCCGAGAATATTTCCTTACTAGCTTTTCTGGAACAAAAAACAACAGAAAATTGGCAACTGGCACTGCGACAACTTGTTAATAGGTTAGTACCATAAAACATATAAAAACACCTCAAAGTGTGGACAAAGTAAAGCAAAGTAGATACTAAACAAGCATGGAACATCAAAAATTATAGATACGTTTCCGACGTATCAAGCATCCCCAAGCTTAACTCCTGCTCGTCCTCGAGTAGGTAAGTGATAAAAGAATAATTTTTGAGGTGACATGCACCATCAAGATCAAGATCAAACCACTTGCAAGCATTGAAAGCTGGGATCAAAGAACTCTAAACATGAGCATGAAAGATGGAGTTCTAACAGTAAGACAAAGTAACTATGCATGCAACATGAAAGGATACAAACACAGATCATGAATAACATGCATTGCAAAACATTTGTTTATTTCACATACAGAAAACATGACATAGTGGCATTCAACTTGTCCCTCATAGAGTAGCAAATAGTTGCATAGGACACCTTCAAAGTTCATAAGAATGAATAGTTACAAATAGCACAAGAACAAGTAATATCAACAATATGCATCAATCAATAAGTTTTGGGACACTGCACACAAAATGACAACTATGCTATCTTAATGGTGCCTAAAGGTAGAAGGTGGAGACTCAAATAATGGTGGAAGAAAGGCCCTTCATATAGGGAAGCAGGGATTTCAAGTTTCAAAAAGAGCTTCCAAAAATTATGGTACTTGTTAGCTTTGAGCCCTCATTGCCCCTATCATAAGCATCTTGAAGTGATTAAGGTTAAAGTGAACAAACTATGGAGTACATGCTTGATAAAGTATAAGTTGACAATTTCATGTCCCTTGAATACGAGGGCTGCACCGCATGCTACTCAACTTTAGTCACCTGTAAGTTCTTGTCATAGTAAGTACATGTGTATCATAGAGAACCGCCAACAGGGTACCCCTTGCACATGGTACATGAGCTATCCCATAACCAAAATGACAAGGGAAGCAGACAATGAGCATCTCAGTGATCTTTTTATTTGCTATTTGCATATGTTTTTATTGAGGATGCCTCACAGATTTCTCATTATGGTGATGCTGCAAGTTTCCACCATGATTAGGCATGGCTTAGGCTAGCGGCCCAAACGATTCTCTAACACAAAATACATAACTCCATGGACTTACAAGCTCCATTTTTATTTCACACCGGCGACATCCATAGACAAAAGAACATGATATCAAATGTGTACAAAGTACAAGTGAAATGTTGAAAACGTTCCCCATGACAGCATGGTTCTGCTAATTCCAACGTATAAGTGCAAGCATATACAACATAGATGACACAATGGTTCAAGTTTATTAGGGGCAAGAAAAATAGAGTGTGCCATCAAGTTTGTGAGAGCTTTAATCACTCAGTTTTCACATAACAAAATACTTTTAAATTGGAAGATAGATGAAAACAAGAATATACTTGGAATGGTGTATTACACCATGCATAGGAATTTATAGTGGACACTTTGGAATAACTTGGTTTATTGGGAGTTGTAAGCATAAGTAGAGCTTACTCATACAAGTGGCGGCTAGCAAAATACTGGGAGCGACCAACTAAGAGAGCAATAATGGCCATAATCATGCAGAGCGACAAAACATTACTAGTGAAAGCATAGAGTGGTACTACAAGTCAAGGACTAAATGATCATAGATGCAATGGTGACTTGTTCATAGTCATAACATAGTGTGAGCATGTGCCAAGTCAACCCAAACAAATCATCAAAGGATAATACCAAAATACTATGCTTTTGCATGCTAAAACAACGCATGAATTTTTTTCAAGGCACCCTAAGAAATCCCAATTGTTTGGAACAAGACATGATACAACAATAATCACTAAGCATAGGGTCAAAACAACACCTAGAATGACATGATAAATTCTAAGTCACAGTAAAGCAAGCTCCTCTTGCACTATTCAAGCAAGAACTTTCTACTCCTTTCCAATACCAATCAACTTATTTGAAACAACACCGCGAGAACGGGGGTCCAAAATACTTTATTCAAGCAAACTGAACAAACTAAGCAAAGAAAACGAAAACTAATACGCTCCAAGAACAACACAACAGTGCACAAAACAATAAAAACGAAGTGTCTAGAAAGACCTGAGCTTTTATTGATGAAGAAGGGGATGCCATGGGAATCCCTAAACTTTGACGCTTGTACCTCTTGGATATTTCTTAGGGTGACACCGAGGTGGCATCCCCAAGCTTGATCTTTTGTCCATTCTTCATCTCATTACACCATTCTTTCTCTACACCTGAAATTTTTCCTTCATACGAAACTTCACACAATCTTCATTAGCAACATTAGTGTATTCAAAAGATAATAGACCTTTGGGTTTAGCTTTATAACAACAAAACTTTCAATAAAAACACAAGATACTGTAGCAATTCGCTCAAAAAGCTCAATTTCCCGAAAAGGAATCAATAAGAAGCAAATGCAAATAATGGCAGAAATCTATCAAAACAGACCAGCAGGTAGAAACCGATTTTTTTGAAGACCTTATGTTGCTCAAATAAAAAAGTGTTGAACTAATGTAGTTAGATAACATACTAGGGGATTTATTAGTAAATTTTAAGCTCAATCTGACTTACAGAGACTCCTCGCGAATTTTTATGGTGGAGCACAAAAATCTGTTTCAGGGCAGCAACTCCCCAAATCTTACTTCCCTATCATTAGAGGTCATTCTTGGCACAAAAAGCAAACAAAAAGGATAAGGAGAGGTCATTACTGAAGTAATAACTTCCAAGACTCAAGAAAACTCTTGGTTTATCTCCCAATAAGTACTTTTCTTTAATGCCTTTAAGTTAGGCACAAGAAGCAAGAAATCAAGTATTTTCAAACGAAGAAGCATTAACATCAAACCTTGCTTTCAAAGGAGGAGAAAAAAGCAACTTCTCTCTCCTCATAGGGAAGTGTTCAATACCTTTCTTGAATGGAAATTTATATTTAATGGTGCCTTCTTTCATATCAATTATGGCACCAACAGTTCTAAGAAAAGGTCTTCCCAAAGTAATAGGACAAGAAGCATTGTATTCAACATCCAAAACATAGAAATCAATAGGGACATAAGCATTGTTAACCATAATGAGAACATCATTAACACTCCCCATGAGTTTCTTCTTAGCATTATCATTAAGTGGGACATCCAAATAACAATCTTTCAAAGGTGGCAAATCAAGCATTTCATAAATATTCCTAGGCATAATAGAGACACTAGAACCAAGATCACATGAAGATTTGAGATCAAAGTCATTCACTTGCATATTAATAATGGGTTCCCAACTATCTTCTGCTTTCCTAGGAATAGAAGATTTGTGTTTAAACTTCTCTTCCTTAATTTTAACAAGAGCATTTGTAATGTGTTTGGTGAAAGCAACATGCATATCACTAGCATAAGGACTTTGATGACCCACAAGTATAGGGGATCACAACAGTCTTCGAGGGTAGTATTACCCAATTTATTGATTCAACACAAGGGAGCCAAAGAATACTTGCAAGCCTTAAAAACCGAGTTGTCAATTTAGCTGCACCTGGAAATAGTTCTTGCTCACAGAAGTTTATCAGTAGCAACAGTTTGTAGTAGCAAACAGCAAAGCAACAACAACAGTAAAATAGGAGCAATAGTAACAGTAGCAACAAATAGTAGGATATGAGCGTGGTAGGCATAGGGATGGATGGACGGGCGTTGCATGGATGAGTCTAAACATGTAACTTCAAGATCTAGGGAAATTGCAGATAAATAAGAATAAGCATCCAAGTACTAAACAATCATAGGCATGTGCTCCATATATATTCATGCATGCTCGCAATGAGAACTTGCACAACATCTTTTGTCCTGCCAGCCCGTTGCAGCGGGGCCTCAAGGGAACTACTGGCAATTAAGGTGCTCCTTTTAATAGAGCACCGGAGCAAAGCATTAACACTCTATCAACACATGTGATCCTCACATCACAGCCATCCCCTCCGGTTGTCCCAATTTCTGTCACTTCGGGGCCTTTGGATCCGGACAATGATATGTGTACACAACTTGCAGATAAGATCACAAATAATACTATCATAATGATTCAATAATAAGTTCAGATATGAGATCATAGCACTCGGGCCCTAGTGACAAGCATTAAGCACAACAAGTTGCAACAAAGTTAAATATCACTAATAGAGATACTAGGCACCATGCCCTAACAATCTTATTCGATTACATGATAGAACTCATCCAATCCCTACCATCCCCATAGCCTACAACGAGGGATTACTCACTCATGGATGAGAGAAACATTGATGATTGATGGAGAGGCATTGGTGATGACGATGGCGATGATCCTCCCTAAATTCCCCGTCCCGGCAGGGTGCCAAAACGGAGTTTCTGGTTCCAAATCGCAGTTTCTGGTGGTGGCGGTGCAGCGGAACTCTTTCTGAAAAAATGTCAAACCCCTCCCCCCTCGGTTTTTAGGTCAAGAGGCGTCTTATAGGCGAAGAGGTAGGCCGAGGGGGTGCGTGAGGCGGCCGCACCCCCCCAAGCGCGGGCTGGGCCCACCTATGCGGTAGGGGGTGTGGGCCTGTCACATCCCAAAATTTTCCAAATTTTGAAATGTAAAAAATAAATGAACAGAAGAAATAATTGTTGAAATTTAGGGTGAAAAGAAACTTTTTGCTTCTGAATGGAAACATCAAAACCCTTCTTGAACAAAATTTGAATAAAAGGGAATCCAACAAAATTTCAAGCAAGTTAAATGCATTCATCAATAAATGTATCTTGAAATTTAAACTTTGGAAAATAAACCAAAACCCTAAAACCCTAATGGAAGAAAATCATTTACAAGATCTCTCCAAGACTATGGATTTGTTCCATATAAAAATCTATCAACAAAAATTTATAGATGATCAAGAATGATAAATAAAAATATTATAAAACCATAGAAATTGGTTTCATTAAATTTGGAACCTTGGATAAAACCTTATGAATTTAATAATATAAAAGGAATTAATTTCCAAAGCTAATAAATCCCCTATCTAAAATCCATGCCAAATTTTGAGCAAAATAATCCTAAAAGGATTTAAAAAGATAAAGAAATATTAAATAAAATTATACAAATTGGAATCACCAATTTTGGATCTTTAAATAAAAAGATATGGATTTTATAAGGCAAAGAAAGAAAGAAATAAATAAGGAATATTTAAAAGCCAAATTAAATCTTGGCCAAATACATAATCAAATGGAATAAATATAATCCAAATAAAATAAAGGGATAAAGAATATGCAAATAAAAGTATATGGGATTAAACCATATTCTAATTATATTTAAATGGGGACAAAATCCTTAAGGTAAATGATTAATTAAATCATGGAAAAAATAATGGAAATTGCCAAGAGGATTAAAAGTTATCCAAATAACTTAAAAATAATAAAATAATAAATAAAAACATTAATATGGATTGGAACCATATTTAAAATCCTATTTAATAAAAGACAAAATGTCTATTTAAAATAAATAATAAACCCTAAGGGAATAAAAGAAATTATTCTAAAATGGACTTTATAATACATAAATAAACAGATTAAAAACCTACTAAATATTTGGAAAATATTTTAAAAAGAAATTTGGAATCAAAAGAGTGTTTGAATTTGAAAACAGAAAAACAGAAAAGAAAAAGGAATCAGAAAAAAATGAAAACAAAGCAGCCCACTAACCTACCCAGCCAATAGACCCATCTGGCCCAACTAGAAGCCCACCTCCCCCTCTCTCCCCGAACCGTTATTTTCTCGCACGCAAATAAACCCACTCAGCCACTGACCGCGTGGACCCATGCCACATCAACATCATCGTCTCCACCCCGCGACCCGTTCCCCATTTCCTTCCCGGTCGTTTCTGTTCTTGATTCCTCGCTTCAATTCGTTTGAATGCGCCAGTAATTCCGCCTCGTGACCATGACTTCTTAATCGCCCCTCTCTCCTCTCCGTTTTCCCCAGTTGCCACCCCACGAGAGCCCCCAGGCTGCCCCTAATTTTTCTCGAACCCTCACTGTCTCCGACAAGCTTCGGTAAGAATTCCGGCGAGCTCGACCCTCCCCTTAACCCCTAGTGCACGCGAGGTCACTCCCCATCGACGTGCACACCTGCCAGCACCTTCCCCTTGCCCGCGCGCGCCCCAGAGGCTCGGCAAAGACGACGCCTTCTTGCCACCGTCTCCTGCCTCAACTTCGGCGACCTCTATTGGTGAGACCTGACCTCTCCTTTCCCTCTCTTTGATGCTCCTGTGCTCGTGACTCTCTTACGCATCTAACGGCGCCCTTCCTTTGTCTTAGCGTACCATAAATCCTCACCTCTGTCGATGAATATACGAGCCCGACGCGGTCGTGAACTCCGGCGAGCAATCGTCGTCGAATCCGTACGCCCCCTGCCCTGCTACGACTACATTGATCTTCCCCACGCCACGATGAGTCTGGTAAACCCCTTCTCCCTCTCCCTTGCTTCTTGTAATCGCCAGTACGCCCTTGCCCGAGCGCGCCGCCGCCGTCCGCCGTCGTAGCGCCGCCCACCTATGGTCGTTTCGATCTAAGCCGTTAGATATGAATCCAGTGGATAAGATTAGATCAAATCAAAACGGTATGGATTATTCTGATCCGCACGATACCACTTAAATCCAACGCTCTATATCAGCTGATCCGTGCGAACCGGTATTGTCCAATAAGAATCAGCCACGTGGCCTGTGTTTTGTTGTAAAAACAGAAACATTTCTATTAGATGTTTAGATTTATAAAATTCATAAATTTTAATCTACACGTCCAAAATTTACAAATTTTATATCACTGGATTCAGAAAAATGAAACCTTTGCAACCATGCCCTTACTTTAGTATTTTGCCTCTATAAATTGGTTGTTTTTACAGAAACATATTTAGGCTTATTTTGTGTATAAAATTTGTTTTAAAAATGATTTTAGGGTAATTTTTTTGTAAATGTTTTGTTTTGAACCTACTGACCATAAAAAACCAACTTTTGGATTTAAAAGTATATTTTGTGACACTAAGGAATTAAAACTTGAATAAAAGCATTTCTAGTTAAATAAAAATGTTGATTATGGTTTAAAAATGCTTTTTGAGTAAATCTTTTGAAAATGGTTTGATTTAAACTCTCTGACATTAACCACCAAGTTTTAGGATTTAAAAATATATTTGATGAACCCTAGTAAATTATTACTTTGTTTAAAGGCATTTCTAGCAAAATAAAAATATTGCTTTGATTTAGAAATGGAATTTGGATGAAACCTTTTGCAAATGGATTAGTCTAAAAACACTTTGACCTTAAAACATTAACTTTTGTGTTCAAAAATATATTTGGCAAACACTAGAAATTATTACTTTGATTTACTTCATTTCTAGCAAAATAAAAATGATTTAAATGGCCATTTTCACTAACTTGAATTTAAATGGTTTTACCACTTTTGTAAATGACCAATAGGAGTTTTAAAATGTTTATAGCCTATTATAAACCACTTTTCCAAATAAAACAATCTTTTTGCATGCTTGCATGCATTGCTTTGTTTTTATTATTTTATGTGGTGAATTGGTTGAATGCTAGTTTGAATTTGTGCCTTGATTGAATTGTAGTGAAATTTGAAGAGTGTGACTATTGCAAGATCAAGGAGTGAACCTATATTCTCTAGTAAAAATGCAAGTGGAACTATCATCCATGTCCTACTATTTTTATTACACTTAGTGGAATTTTTTTAGTATGTGTGATAGGGCTACTATGTTACTGTGCTATGCTATGTCCTATTAGGATATCCTTTATATCTTCCTTAGTGGAAACATCGTAGTTGTAGTATGCTTAGCCCTTCTATAGATTTGGGGCGGAATACCATGTTATGATTATATGAAGTGTTGGAAAAATATATGTTTTATATAATAAAACAAGTACTCAATGAATCACCTAGGTGGAATATGGATACTCAATTGTGGATAAGGTGGCAACAAAGGGAACCATGTATATAAGGCTATCTTTTCGTGTGTGCACTAGAATAAAACCACCTAGGGACTTAGAGATTAAACATGTTTCTCGTACAGTGGCTTCCGTGTACAGCCACATGCTAAATGGGCACTGACTTAGTCAATTACATAGTGGAAGACCCTTGCATTGGCACCTATTCAGGTTAACTAGAATTATGTATTGGAAATATATCATTACATTGGTGCCTAGTAGACGTGCTAGCATTATGTCTTGGGAGGACTTCTATGGAAAGACTTTGTCACATTCTCGATCTGCCGGTACTCCATTTGGTGTGTACTTACCCAGCGGCCACTGGTGTCATCAAGACGAGATTGTGTCATGTGGGTAAAGTGTACAACTTCTTCAGAAGATCAAATTCTAAGTACTTAGCTGTGTCCCCGGTTATGGACAACTCTGAGCAACTAAGGCCTGAAGCTATGGAAGATCTCGACATTCCAATTTCTCAAAGTAAAACTTGATGGTGTTAACAAGGTATTAGAAGCACTTGGAGTTTGCCAAGGAGTTCAAAAATATTGTTAAAAGATCAAAACTATTTTGAAAAGATAGGTAAAACCATATTGCTTTCTGCAAATGAGCCTAAACCCTACTTAGCCAAATATGCATATATTGATAGGTTCCAACTATTTCCACATAATAGTGAAACTTACCAATACAATCAAATGTATTGACCCTTGTGGCTATAACTTATATGTTGCGGGTTTGTTTGATGTTAGTGAAGTGTGTTGAATAGGATTACAAGTCTACAACCAACATGATTGCCTGTGGCACTTTGAAGATGAAGGACTCCATGCTATATAGTTATTTCTGCTGCATTGTAATGAGATAGCCGAATGAGCTATGTAAGATGTAATGAATTATTTTATTCATGGTTATAAAGTTGTACTATGACCTTTGTTTCCTGATATTACATCTTAAACTGTGGATGCTACCTATTGATCCAGGGACTAGCATTGTAAACACAGAGATCTCTACCTTATAAAGGTTGGGACCTCTACAGGGCCCCCCAGGGATCCACTCAGTCTCATATTCTGGCTCCGTGGATCTTCTGGTGAAATAGGATTTTTTGCATATTTTCCGGGATTTTTCGTGATAGTTGATTTTCTGCACAAAAACTAGACACCAAGGTAATTCTGCCGAAAACAACGTCAGTCCGTGTTAGTTGTATCCAAATCACACAAGTTTAGAGGAGAAACAATAGAAAAAGTGTTCGGGAAAGTAGATACGTTTTGGACGTATCAACTCCCCCCAAGCTTAGCTTATTGCTTGTCCTCAAGCAATTCAGTTGAAAACTGAGTGTGATAAAAGAACTTTCACGAACACATTTGCTTCATATGATATATATATTCCCAGCACAGGAGTAGATACTTAAACCATTCATAATAATAAGTATGCAACTAAGTCTACTCAATAGTCATTGCAATCTATGAAGAGAAACCAACTCAGTAATAATAAGTAGTATGAGACATAAACATAAGCAACATTGCAATGCTCATCAGAAGGTATGATAGAGTGGTATCTCGCTTGCCTTTGTTTGTAGAGCACACTATAAATGCCAAGGTACCTCTGAAGTTCAAGTGAAGACTAGAAGTAAAGATATCAGAGATACAAGCATCAAAGTCATTACATAATTAACCAAGTTTTGAGACAAACACAAGAATGACAACTATGATCTTAAGAAGGTGCTCATAGAATAAGTGGTGACTAAACAAGGAGGTGAAAAGGTTTTGAAAAGTTTAAAAGGCTTCCAAATGCTGAAAGTAAGGTACTCATTAGCTTTGATCTCTCATTGCCCCTATCATTGGCATCTTTATATGATTAATGTGAAAGTGAGGTCCAATACGAGTTATATGCTTGACAGACCATAAACCGGAAATCCCATGTCCCTTGAGTACGAGGGCCGCTCCTCATGCTACTCAACTTTAGTTACCTGTAAGTTCTTGTCATAGTAAATACATGCATATCATAGAGAACCGCCAAGGGGGTACCCCTTGCACATGATACAGGAGCTATCCCATAATCAAAATGACAAGGCAAGCAGGCAATGAGCATCTCAGCAATCTTTTTATTTGCTATTTGCAGAGGTTTTTATTGAGGATGCTTCACAGATTGCTCATTATGGTTATGCTGCAAGTTTCCACCATGATTAGGCATGGCTTAGGCTAGCGGCCCAGGTGTTTCTCTAACACATATATATATAACTCCATGAACTCACAAGCTCCCCTTTTATTTCACACTGACGACATTCGCAAACAAAAGAGCATGATATCAACTGGATATATATATCCATAAGTGTTGAAAACGTTCCCCGTGACAGCATGGTTTTGCTAACTCCTAGCCTATAATTTGCAAGCATATAAGTTTCATGGACAGTCACAATGGTTTAGGTTTATTAAGTGCAAGAAATAATGTGTGCCATCAAGTTCGTGAGAGCTTACTAACTAACTTTCGCAAAACAAGCAAACATTTTATTTTGAAGAAAACAAGGCATAATGAATATGCACTGAATAGCAAACGATGCTAATAGGTAGGTATGGTGGACACTGTTGGCAATATTGGTTTTGGGGAGTTGGATGCATAAGTAGAGCTCATACTCAGTGCAAGTGAAGGCTAGCAATAGAGAGGGAGTGACAAACGAGAGAGCAATAACTATCACAATCATGCTTGCAACAAAACAAGACTAATTATGGCATGAAAGTGATACAAGAACTCTGAGGCAAAATAAATCATCGAGGCTTACTAACTATCATTTAGTCATATGCATGCGTGAGCATGTGCCAAGTCGATTCACATGAAACATTCAGAGGAGGATACCACAATATCATACCAAAATATGAATAGAAAAATGCAAGCAAACATTCATATGACATGCTACAAACTATTAGCAAGCTGGAGCTAATCACAAAAAGCAAGAACTACTAAATAACATACACCTTACATGAACAGACTAAGCATGCTCACAATGATGAGTATATGTACAAAAATGAAAACAAATAGAGTTCGTGTGACACCCCGGTTCTGATAAGACCGTGGCCTCTATGTGACATGCCAATCCCTGGATCGGTTCATTGGCCCACAATAGAGTAAGATAGATAATCATAGCAAATAACCGTGTATCATGATCTACAAAGATCCAGAGTACCCTTATTACAATGTAAAAGCTTAGCATAGAGCTAGCTCAAATTGTTCAGGTAGCAACAAAAGCGAGTAAATCCTCCAATCTTCAAATTGCCCACAAGTGAACAAGTGCCGAGTGGAGTACCGTGGCCTATAACGATCAATCAGAATCAGAATAACCTGCAGCATAAAACGCAACAGCCCCGAAGGGTCAATACATGGAATGTATGGCAAGTAGAGCTAGTAAAGGAGACAATAGTACTAACAACTACATGCATATTTGGCAAGTGGAGCTGTGTCTGGCTTGCATTTGCAAATAACTTTGTCCTACTTTCATAAACAGTTTTGAATTTTCTTTGAAAAGATCCCAATTAAGTTAACCCAACAATATTAAAATAATTATGAAATTAGAATGAGCGAGAAACACGTCATGGAATCAATATCAAGCAACTCAGTTGTCCATAACCGGGGACACGGCTAATCGATTAGATTATACACTCTGCAGAGGCTAGTACACTTTACCCATGTGACTTGGCCAGCCTAGCTCGTACCATCACTCTCATTTTGGGTGACGATAGGGAGAAGACCAAGAAGAGACTGTTCGGGAAGTAGCTCCTCAATACCGACGCGCACCGGTCCAACCTACCAAAATTCTACATCTCTGGATACGCGGGTTCGAGTTACCACAACCTACTAAGTCCAACCAACCGCCCATTTTATTATTGGCACATGGTTGTACACGTAAGCTACACAATAAAGAAGCCAATCATTCTCTCTTGATACCTGGGTGCCTTTCCGCAATGAAACCACCAAAAATTATCAATACCATCACACCCAGGGGGTTCATTGATTAAGTTGTTTTAGTTTTCACAAACCAATACTTTGAGAAAACAAGTATCAATGATGTAACTCAGCCCTCGTTCAACATAGCATGGCTAAGCACATCTACAACGGTGGTTCATCTACAAGGAAAGCCCTACCACATAATAGGACATAGCATAGCGATAGTATCATCCTACACATGCATCTACAAAATACACGACAATGCATAGAAAATAGTAGGACGATATCATGAACAAAGCAGCATCTACTTGCCTTGGTTGTAGCGGTCGGAGGAACAATCCACACACGAGCAAGGGTTGCACTCCACACAATCTACACGTTACAATTGCATTCATAAACAAACAATTCACAAACATATGCAACAAAGATGATGCATGAATGCAAGAACGGCAAGCGAATTGGTGCTACAGCTGCACCACATAATACTAATACATATTACTACCGAATACATGCATTGGCGCAAGGGAAACTATTAACCAAAAGTAGTGACCACTACTAGAGCTAGAACTTAAATAATTCGCTACAGGTAGTATACTGTTTGTAAAATCCTGGAAAAATTCTACCGCATAGGCATCGCTGATAAGAAACAGTACCAATTGGAATTACTCAAAAAGGAGTTATAAAACATCCCGAGTAATTAAAACACTGCAGAAAGCCATTAGACAATTACTGCAGTAGTTTTTACTGTAAGCCTATCTTTTTAATTCACGATGATATTCCCCTCGTTCATACGAGTTCAGGTACATATCATACGCGATTTTTGGAGCTACGAAACTTTTACTACGAATTTATTACTCCGAAAAGGCCACTAATTAGTTTGAATAAACTGTACTAAACCTGACGGTAGAAGTCTGAACCAAAGCTACAGCGAGATTCTACACGACTCACTGAACGCGTACATATTTCATTTGCAATTTTTGGCCAAGCGGTTTAATTTCTACGCAATTTACAAGATTCTACCGAAATCTGCCAACTAATAGGATTAACGAGATTGACCCAGTCAACTGTGTCTGTTTGACTGGTCAACTCGCCTGATGACTGGGCGCTGACTGGGCGTCTGACCAGTCAACGCCTGGGATGCTGACTAGTCAACGAACGATCTAAGCCGCTGATCTGAAATCTGACGGTGGCTGCTGTCTTACCGGAAACGGACTGCGAAACGAACTCCGGCGAGCTCCGGACGGCGGCGACGGTCGGTTCCGGCGTCGTGGTTCTACCTGCACGTACGTACACAGTCAACTACGGCTCCCGGAACAATAAACGCGTCAGACGCTGGCGATCTCAGGCGCAGTTGGCGGCGGATGGAGACGCGGAGCACGGGAACGGAAAGAGGGCGGCGGGACGAACCCGGCAAAAAACGCGGCGCCAAACGGCGACGGAGGGGTGGCCGGCGGCGGCGTGACGAAGGTGGCAGGCGGCGTACGTTCACGCCTGGGAGCGCGCACGCAGGGAGATGGCGGCGGCGGGGTTGGGTCGAGTGGGGGCGGGGCACGGGTCCCAAGGCCAGCGGTGGCCCCTCTTTAAGAAGTCCCACGCGCGAAAAAAAAAACTAAAACAGAATCGGTCCGCGGTTGGACTACAACTCGGAAATCGGTCCGAATTTTCGGACCGTTTTCCGGCGGTTTACTAAAGCGTCCGAGTCTTTTGCATACGAACTCCGATTGGAGCGATTCTCGCGCCTACGGGTTCGTATCGTCGAGGGGAACAACCTTCAATCGAAGTTTGAGCGAAAGCTCGAACCTACAGGGGTGGTTGTTGCAAGTCTCTTGGTTTACTAAAATGTCCGAGTCTTTTGCATACGAACTCCGATTGGAGCGATTCTCACGCCTACGGGTTCGTATCGTCGAGGGGCACAACCTTCAGTCGAAGTTTGCGCGAAAACTCGAACCTACAGGGATGGTTGTTGCAAGCCCCTCTGAAGTCTCCCGCAGGAACCTCGAAGCGAGTAGAAGTAGGGTTTTGCAAATAGCGTTTCGTCGATCCTCTCTACTCGACGGTAATGCATGGAAAGATATGATGCGATGCAATGAATGATATGCAAGACCAAATCTAAAATTTGGGATGTGACAGTTCGTTACCAGCCTCTAACCACAACTCAATTTGTCTTAATCTTCATTATTGCCCTTCACTTGTGTGGCTCGAATAATAACATGAAACCAAACTCCACTGAGGACGGCTAAACCCTGCAAAGAACTCACAAAACCAAAGAAGAACAACAAATATTTTTGGTGTTTTCAATTTTTTAAAACAAGCAAACAAAGCAAAATCTTTTTGGATTTTTCTTTAAGGCAAACCAAAGCTAAAAAGCAAAGAAACAAACCAAGAGAAACAACGAAAATATTTTTGGTATTTTTGTGTTTTGAGAAAACAGAAACAAAAACCAAAAAGAAAGCGAAACAATCGATATACAAAAAACCGACGAGCATGATATATAAATGAGTGTGATGTAGGTATGCCTCCCCCCATTGTTTGCACTCGCGAATGAATAACCATCCCTCATCAAACATGAAGGTGATAAAATGTTTCGACCCATACTAGGAATGTAATAACAATTATTCAACTCCATAATAAATCCTGACGGAAGGTGAATTTGCATGATGCCGACGAACAATGCAGCAATCCTTGCTTTATTTCCGACGCGAAAATCCACTCCGCCTTTCTGCACTTCTCTAGTCCTTATTAGCCCCTGCATCGAATTGCAAATATGAGCAACCGATCCGGTATCAAATACCCAAGAGTTAACATAGGAATCACCGAGAAGAATGTCCACAACATTTACAACAAGCATACCTGAGTGGGAAGTACTCTTACTTCTACTTTTCTTCAAAGAAGCCTGATACTTGCTGCAGTTTCTCTTCCAGTGGCCATGTTTCATGACAAAAGAAGCACTCAGTGTCTTCTACAGGTCCAGCCTTTTGCTTGGGTGTAGGCTTAGGGATCGTATCCGTAGCATTTCCCTTCTTCTTCCAAGAAATACCCTTTTTCTTGAAGCTAGGCTTGTTCTGCACAGCCATCACATGGCTATGCCCTGCACACTTCTTCATGTCACTTTATGCTGTTTTTAGCATCCCGCATAACTCATTAAGGCCCTTCTCCACCCCATACATATGGTAGTTCGAAATGAACTGCCCATAGCTGGATGAAAGAGACGCCAAAATGAAGTAAGTGGCCAACTCTTGGCCTAGTGGAAAACCAAGCTTTTCCAAAGTCTGTCTGTAACCAACCATTTTGATCACATGGGGGCCTACAGCTTCTCCCTCTGCTAGCTTGCATTCGACAAAGGACTTGGCAACATTGTACCTCTCAGTCCTTGCCTGATCTTGGAACATGTCCTTAAGCGCAACGATCATATCGTACGCATCCTGATCCTCAAACTTTTTTTGAATTTCAGGTTCCATGCATGCAAGCATAAGACAGCTAACCTCAAGAGAATCATCACATGCTCTCTTGTAGGCATTCTTGAGGGCAGCAGATGCATTATCAGCAGGTTCATCGGGGATTGGGGTATCCAGAACCGTTTCCTTTTTATCAGACCTGAGGACAATTCTCAGGTTACGGACCCAGTCCGAATAGTTTGTTCCATTTAGTTTATCTTTGTCAAGAATCGAACGCAAAGAAAAAGGTGATGCAGTGTTTGGTGCCATTGATCTACAACATAAAACAATGCAAAATACTAAGCCATGTAACCATGAAAGAGTAAAACATATTAAATAATTTAATAGAATATACTCCCACTTAAATCAATATCCCTCTATTGATACCAAGTGATTCAAGATCCACAATTAACAAGTCGACTAGTGAGCTTTAGCATTACTGCTAGAAGACAAGCAACACTTGCTAATCATATCATATATGACTCTTGTTGGGTGACATCTCTATATCAAAACTAGGCGCCCAACCTTTATGCCCCAAGGTCCTTAACTGTTAAGATGAACTTGTCAACCTCACCAACCCTTATGCGTGTAGGTATCTGATACAAACCCATCCAGCCAAGGAAAACCGCGGCACCCTAATTTCATAGGCCCACCAACGATTGTACAGGACATAGGATGGTGCAGAGTTTGGTTAGGAGGGCATGTTTTAACTTAAACTTTGTGAGGGATCGTTCTACTTCTATCATCTAAGCATGCATAGTAGTAAAACGTATAAGAATAGCATTCACATAGACGTGACACAGTATGGCCCATTTTCTCATGGTGATCTCCATCGCCATAGAACCTGTCCACCATGATGATCTCCATCTTCATGTTCCATGTGAGCCATCCTCCAAGTGATGAGTCCTCCAAGAACTAATACAATCTATTATCCCTAACAGCTAGTAATCAAAATTACATAAAATTGGGATCATCACAAGTTAGCACGCAGGCCATTACAATAATTGACAATACATATGGCTCCAGCCATGTTGCCTTACTCACGACACGCAGGTCATGATAAAATCCATACATGCATCACATACATATATGGGCTATACTGATCACATACATCCTGCAAAAACAAGTTATGCATAGAATCGCATTCTACCGGATCATGTGACATCGCAACACCTAGTTACCTTAACGAGATACAAAAGGGCTAAGACTAAGGGGGGTCTAAGGGGTCTCCCCCTTCGGGGTTCGAAGGGGCAGCGCCCCTCGCGGTATCAAATTTAAGGATTTATGTGTGAAAAATGAGAGATCGAATCTACACAATTTTCTTTAAGGATTTTGATCGGCAAATCAAATTTACCATAAATCGACTATTGTTCCGATTAGATCAAACTCCTTTGATCACGATACATCGATTTTAGATCTAGGTTCCGATTCGATCAATCATATTGATCTTCGCGTGATTCAACAGGATTTATGTGTCACTGTCTACCCCAATGGCGGAAACCGACCGGTAGGGGTAAGTCGTTCGACAACCTCAGAATCACGATCACGGAAAGCAAGATCATAGATCAATCCTGAACCACCGCAATACAAACGATCACATCATTCATATCAATCTGCATATCAGCATATGCAACCATCCCGAACCTATAACTGAACAACATCGGCTCTGATACCACTAAAGGGATATGGGTAGGCTACACTAGCGCAAAAACCAGGATTACTGTTGTCATAGATCACGGGATTACCACTAGACGCGTAGTTGCAGAACTTGATGAAGCGCGTCAAAGCAGTGCAGACGATCTAAGTCTCCTCTTCGTTCTCGTCCCACGAGCAGCTCCCCTTGCATGGCTCGTCCAAGCGCTATAGATGCAGCGCCTCCGAGGTATCCGCACGTACAGGGTGGAAGCGTGAGACGCTGGACTGCTAGGTCCGCGCGTGCAACATAGGCATGAGGAGTGACGACTGGGAGGAATGGTATAACCCTGGTCAGCACGCCCCACCCTCTCTTATATAGGCGTCCCTAGTGGGCTTCTACATTAGGAGCCCATTAGTAGCCTAAGACTGGTCTAATTCGGATCCAATCCTCATTAGGCTTCCAGCCCCTTAAGTGTGTGACCCTATAGATTCATATACGTATAGACATGACACGAATACACTTATTCTGTCAATAGTTGGTAGCGGCCTCTAGCAAGACGTGCCAACTCCTAAACGTATACAAAGATCATATCGGACGAATCATCATAAGGTTTAGTACATGTCTTTCCTTTTGCCTCACAATATTTGGTCTAGCTCCAAGCTTACCTCCCTTTCTCGATACCGTGTTTCGGAATCCCTTTACTAGGTCAACTCTTAACCATATGTAGCACGACCATGCATTTCTGGATCCGATCACTCGAGGGGCCTAGAGATATCTCTCTCAAGTAGAGAGTGGCAAATCCCATCTTGATTGACCATGCCTTGCAACATGCTTCAGAACAAACCCGAAAGCTACCTTTATAACTACCCAGTTACGGAGTAGCGTCTGATAGCCCCAAAGTATGTCAATCCACATCTCAAGTACATGCGACAATCTCAGGTCTAAGGAAAAAACATACACGATGTGTAGAGAGAGAGCTGCAACTAATTGTCAGGCTCAAGTTGGGTCAGTCCAACCCCATGTTCATAACATGTGTCCACATCATTGGTTTGATATCTCCATGTCTATGACTTACGAAACATAGTCATCAACCAATCGATATGCTAGTCTAATATTCACATGTGTCCTCACATGAACTCAGACTAAGGACAACTATTAAATAACCATACAAGTAAAGAGTTTCACAAACAATTCACATAATTGTCAATCAATACAAGTTGCCTGATATGGATATTCAACGAACATTACAATAACTCATGGATACATAAGAAATATAATCATCTCTATGATTGCCTCTAGGACATATTTTCTTCAAATTCTTGGATATGGGATTATCATCGACATAAAGTATGATGTATATATGACAATGACCTTGGTCGTTTGGCTTGAAATCCAAAAATGTTTATACTCGTTGACAACTAAGCTTAAATTCGTTTAGATTTTACCACTTACTTTTAGGTTAAAATCTTACACGAACGGTGGGAGTTACACCAAGGACCTAAAAAAGAGAAAATTACATCAAGGTCTATACATCTATCAAAAAGGTACCTAAAAGAGGAAAATTTCATCGAGGTCCATACATCTACCAAAAAGGTCCGTAAAAAAGGAAAAAATACATCAAAGCCCATATACATCTAGCACGAGGTATCATAAAATTAAGCAAGAAAAACAGTCAGGTTGACTCCTTCTCAAGAAAACACGCCATACTCTTCATACTACTTTCTGGTATAGCGTGTGTTCATGTGATTGTTTACTACTGTTCGTGTCTAGATTACACTGTGCTCGCACTCCCTAGATTTTTCTTGCGTCTATCCGGCCCCAACTCAAGCCATCTGTCATGACACCGCCACGGCACTTTCCATCTTTGCCGACTCCCGAATCTGTAGAAACATGCTGCGCACAATTAGCCAAGGTAAACTATGGTGTACTGATAGATGGCATGAAACATACAGTTCGCCACTGGATTAGATCAAGCAAACATTCACAGGCTGCATAGTCCAAGCACCAAGGAGAATACACACTTTAATTAATATTGCACAGACAGGTTACAGTGCTACGCTTTCCTAACAACCAGCCAGGTAACATCTTGAAGAGCAATGAAAAAAATCAAGCGAATAAAGAAGAGCAGCGCTGAACCATCCAACTATCGAATATGACAGAACAGCTTTTCCTTTTTCCTAAGGGGAAAACAGACCTAATAAAATCATTATGCCCACAATTTCTACTCTGAAAATGCAATATGAATGCCAGATATGGGGATTGACAAGCATCAGGCAATCCCAGCCCATCCTAGGGGGTTCGGCATGCACTTTCAGTTAACACTCAAGCTACCAGACAGTGGATATTGCATACGCAAAAAGGAGACACGATGAATGGAACCAAATAGGACCAACCAATTGATGATTATATCACAAAAAACGTCATGTGCATGCATGTATTACAATCAGAGGAGCTCACAAGGAAACAAACAGGACAGAGTAATTGATGAGTAAGATGAAAAAAGAGATAAAAAGATGCACTATGCATGCATGTGTTACCATAAGAAACACTTAAAGAAATAGACATCCTGAAACGACACTACGAAAACCACTCAACCTAGAATAAGAAAATGGACTGTAAATCCAGAAGCCCCATTGTCCTGATGATTATGTTTCTAGCATCTAGTTGAATGCTTCATCTGGTCACTGAAATTGGAATCAGTAACCAAGAAGACATTGTTTTTCATACAGTGGAACCCATTCCATGCAGTGTAAATATGAAAAGAAACCTGGATCATTTTGAGAAATACTGCATACATCCACGCCGCATTACATTTGGATCATACAAACTGAATCATTCAAAGTTCAAACCAAGAAGTATCGACCAACATCCACTATCCCCTAGGATCTAAACAAACCATACACGGAGGACAGAACACCTATCAAGTATCAATCCACATCCACTATCACTATAATCAAAACAAACTATACACAGTGAGCAGAACAAACCTCGCATAATGGCGGCAATTGATCCAGGGAACAGGCTCCTTTTGATTGATCCCCAGGAATAGTTTCCCACCCATGATGCAGGTGGTCACCGAACACGGCAGCATCCACAAACTTCCTCCGCCACCCCTGAATCCCCCACTGCCCCTCCAGCCCATTCATGAATCCCCAGCAGCTTGGGTTCCAGAGTGTCATGTCTTGTGGGAAAAGCTTTGACTTTTGAGCTAACTACTAGGTTCAACAATAACTCCCATATTAGAACAAGGCATGTTTCTACAAAATAGGAAGGGGAAAATAAGCAATACTAAGATTACTCTCTGCCTGTACAAAATTAGACTCCAAAAAGAGTTGAAGAGACCAGCAGTGGAATTTTTTCAGATAAAAATGAACAAGCTCTAACTTAGTTAGCAACAATACAGCTAAGAGTAATGCGATCTTTCTGCCAAATAAAGATCCTTCACGTCAACTCAGTGTCTAAACATATTGGAAGTTGCAGTTCACAGAGACAAGCATTAAATGATAAAACATGCACTAAAATGATTAGGCTACATCCTCGACATAGCAGACTTAACATCATCCAAGATCCTGAAGTACTCAAAGAATAAAGCTGACTGCTCGCCCTCCAAGCCATCACGGTGGTGCCGGTTGCTGCCGGCAAGATTGTTACATGGGCTGCCACCAATCACCAGGTCAAAGCCACCAAATCTATCAACGAATGAAGCAATCCTATCATAGGTGAGAGTTTGCACGTCAGCAATCTCAATCAGCGTGCCAGTTTGTGTCTGATCCCACCAACCCTTTAAAATCCTCCTGCTAACTTCACTTATCTCAACAGAAATCACCGCCCTCATGTGGATTCCAAGCCTATGCAGAGCAACCTCTCCTCCTCCAATACCAGTGAATAATGACAACACATTGACACCATTGGGAAACATATCCTTGAGCACTGACAAGTGCCAAGCAACGGTATCGACTTGAAATGAATTGCCAAGAGATTTGTACCTCTCTGTCTTGCCAGGTCCTCTCGTGTGGTCTCTTGGGAAACCGAGTAAATACTCGTACTCAGCTGGATCCAAAGCAGCAACTTTGTTCTTTCCAACCCAAACGAGATTCCATTTTTTACACTCCTTCATGACATATTTCTGAACACTTGGAGGAGGTGGATTACTTGAGCTTGAAAGAGCATGCTGGATCCGTTCTGTTAGCTTTGCGCTTGAAATAGATGTCTGCAAGCAGTTGAGCTGCTTTCTATGGTCCCACGAAGGCCACCACTTCTTATAATGAGGAAAAGCCTCAAATATGGTCTTCGGAGCGGGAGGAAGGATATCTTTTCTGTTCTCATATGGCAAATTATGTATGTAGCCTCTTTTCCTAGCAGCTGCACACATGTACTTAGAATCCACAAACTCTGGCTCAATTTCATGAAGGAATCTAGAAATTTTGTTCCATGTTCCTTTTGGAGCTAGGGCCACATTTTCATAGTAAAAGTACGGTGGCCCAATAGCTTGTTTAGGAAGTGTCCTACTCACTGTCCGTAGCATGTCACCAGGTAGATTGAATCCAACCATTGGGTTTGGGAGAGGCATTGATTCGTCATCTGAGGGGGGGCGACTTCGTTGTGCTCCACCTCCACAACGCTTCCTTTTTTTCTTGCTCTCTTCCATCAATCTTGCTTTCTTTCTCCCTCCAAATAAACCAGAGCATCTACCAGTAATAACCTGCCAAATTACACAAAAATTCCAGTGTCCTTGCATCAAATTAAAAGAGGAATGTTTTTGTTATTTAATTGTACAGTCAAACCCAAAGATACCTCATATTCTCCTGCAGCTTGTGATGCACAGACTGAATCAACTAATACAGAGAGAGGGGCATCCACACCTAGGAATTTTAAGCAAAAATATACAGCATACGGTGTCTTTTCCATGAATGATTGTCAATTAAAAATTTCAAAGAGAGGCATACCACATCTGGTAATAGCCTTATTTGCCTCATCTTCAGGATAGCCCATGGCTACCAAGGAGTTGATCTTCTTGTCCTTCTCTGACATCTCTTGTAGAAAATCCTGCACAAAAGCAAAGAAAAACAGAGATTAGAAAGCATTTGCAATATCTTCCTTTTAAATGCCAACTACGTAACTACTGGTAAGGGAAAGAGGGGGAGGGGTCAAGAAATGTATAACAGACTATTCAAGAAACTGATCAAGAATTAAATCGATGAGATAATTTAGGACCTCGGCCTTTTATTTTCTGATTCTGTTTGAGAATGGCATTAATACAATAGTCAATGTATGCATAATCACAAATGCTCATCGTCTTGCACTTGAAACAACTACCTACACTAGCAATATGATGCACTTCTGGTTGTGCTGGAATAAACTGAAGGTACATGTCCAATTTTGTAGCTTCATATGATGGTTGTTGGTTCTAGGGGAAAATTTCTGGATGGGCTTGGTTCCTTGGACCTCCACACCCTCTAATATATGTAGCTGAACTTATGTACACCTTTACTAGTACACCAGAATACTCTAGAATCTAGTAGGACACTAACTTAGACTCTACATTCACTGGAATGTTCCAGGCAGTTCTAGGACAGCACTACTATACTAACACTTCCTGGAATATTCCAGGCTCTCCTATGACAATCTCCAACACTCCCCCTCAAGATTGGTGATAGATATCTATCATTCCCATCTTGTTACAAGCTAAACTGCACTCTTTATTTTCTAATCCTTTAGTTAAACTGTCTGCAATTTGCTTGCTAGAGGTTACATGATTTATCCTAATTATACCGTCATCCAACTTCTCCTTTATGAAGAAGCGATCAATCTCCACATGCTTGATTCGATCATGTTGTACAGGGTTGTTTGCGATGTTGATCGCCGACTTGTTGTCATACCACAAATTTAAAGGGCATTTTCTCAACACTTTCAGTTCTGAAAGAAGATTCCTCACCCATAATATCTCACTCAAACCTTGCGACATAGCTCTATATTCAGCTTCAGTTGTTGACTTTGAAACCACCGGCTGCTTCTTACTTCGCCACGACACTAAATTTCCCCCGACAAATACACAATAACCAGATGTGGATCTCCTATCATCCAAGCAACTTGCCCAGTCAGCATCACAATACCCATCTACATTTAGATGACCATTCCTTTTGAACAATAGTCCCTTTCCTGGACTACCCTTCAAGTACCGGAGGATTTGATTGACCGCATCCAAGTGTCCGCTCCTAGGATCATGCATGTATCTGCTCACTACACTCACTTGCATGAAATATCGTGTCTTGTGTGACATAGATAGATGAGCCTTCCAACAAGCTTTTGGTACTTCTCCTTATCCACCGTTCCAGATTCGGCACATAATTTGTGGTTTTGATCGATAGGTGTTGATACAACCCGACACCCAAGCATGCCTGTGTCACTAAGCAAGTCCAATACGTACTTTCTCTGGGAGAGAACAATCCCTTTGGGAGATCTAGCAATTTCTATGCCAAGAAAGTACTTGAGTTGGCCAAGGTCCTTTACCTCAAATTCTTTGCGTAGGTTGTCTTTCAACCGTGATATCTCCACCTCATCATCTCCGGTGATTATGATATCATCAACATATACGGCAAGGATTGTAATCTGGCTATTTGAGTGCCGACAGAACACCGTATGATCCCCATTACACTGCTTATATCCCATACCGCATACAACTCATCTAAATGTATCAAACCATGCCCGCAGAGATTGCTTGAGGCCATATAGAGATTTTCTCAACCTGCATACCTTTCCTGATATTCTAGGAGTGGAGAAACCAGGTGGGATCTCCATGTATACCTCCTCATGTAAATCTCCATGCAAGAATGCATTCTTGACATCCAACTGATGCAAAGGCCACCCGAAGTTAGCTGCACATGAGATTAGGATCCTCACTGTGTTCATCTTTGCCACCGGCGCAAATGTCTCATCATAGTCAATCCCATATATTTGACTATATCCTCTCGCAACTAGTCTTGACTTGTACCTTTCAATTTTCCCTTCTGGATTCTGTTTCACGGTGTAGATCCATTTACACCCAACAGCTCTCTTTCCTGCTGGAAGATGTACAAGTTCCCAAGTTTTATTCCATTCGAGAGCATTTAACTCCTCTATCATGGCCTCACGCCACTTCGGGTCTTGCTTTGCTACTCTCCAGTCTGTTGGAATTACCACAAATTGCAATGATGCGATGAAGGCCATGTAGTTCGTAGATAGGGATGTATATGATACATAATTAGCTATGTCATGCTCCTCCCGGTACCAATTTGGAGGTTTTCTAGCTCCAACTCAAGTTCCTTTTCTTAAGGCAATGGGTAGATCCAATGAATCATCAGTGACACATAACACACTCTCAGATGAGTCAACTTCATCGACCCCTGGAATTTGTTGTTGATGTTGCTCCCCCTGCAGCTGGATCTCACCATTTGTTTGACCCTGTTGTTGATGCGGTTGCCTCCTCGTATACACCCTTAAATTTTCTTCCTCATTTGGTTTTCTCCATCTCTCTTTATCCATAGGTTGTCTTCTTGTATACACCCTCAGATTTTTTTCCTCATTTGGCTTTATCCATCTCTCTTCACTCATAGGACATGGAATTGAATCAACCACAAATCTCGATGGTTCATCTTCCATTGTCCTGAGTGGTTCACTCTCCCCCTCACGGGCGGAGCGTCATGGAGGCCATACCGGGTTCTGGCCCGGTCTTCTCAAAGTCCAAATTTCCTTTAGTAGGGTACATGTGGCCCGAGCCCATCCGGCCACCTGGTGAGTTATACGGGCCTCGTACGGTCGTACGTGCGTGTGCATGCATTATGTCTGTTCTCGAGTTCTTCCGTCTCCAGAACTCCCTATATCCAGGTCTTCCTTCTTCCTGCTATTTTTCTTCTCCTGCTGGTTTAAACTAGCAAAAATATTGGTCCATGTAACATCAAGCATTGAACCAAAAGCTGAAGCAATCTCAGATCGTGATGGCCATAGCCCATGGGGATGGTGCCGTTTGCCGCCGTGGACACTGGTCGTGGAGCATCAGGTTGAGCATGATATGGAAGAAATCAAGTCATGGAGTGTTTAATCCTTTTGCTATGTAGGCTGAAGCAATAAAAAAACACCTTAGTAAATTGTTGGATTCCCTGGTAGCATATTTGATTCCTTATCTGTTGCATGTCGATTGGGATAATTGGAGATTTTATTTTGGCTACACAAACGCATTTATTCAGATGTTTTGCTCTATTTGGGATAATTTTCTCCATTTTAGTATTTTATGAACAGAGTACGTATAACATCAGCATATCTATATATGTTAATTCTTTATCGATTTAAATGTTACATTTTGCAATATTTATATATGGTTGTTTGGCATTACATGACATTGGCCCTCCCTTAGTTTTGCGCCAGGCTCCGCCACTGCTCCCCTTCTCGACTAGCATTACTTGTGCTAGGAGAGTCAAAGTCAAATAATGAGCTGAGATCCGTCTTCTCTCCATAGAACGGCTCAGACTCTCTGAATGTCATATCCATGCTCACAAATGTTCTCCGCTCACTAGGACTCCAACACTTGTAGCCCTTTTGTCCAGATGGGTATCCAATGAAGATACACTTCATAGCACGTGGATCTAATTTTCCCACTGAAGGTCTGTGGTCCCTAACAAAGCATGTACATCCAAATACCTTTGGGGGAACAATGAACTCATTTTTCCCATAGATCATTTCATACGGAGTCTTCATCCCAAGAACTTTTGATGGCATCTGATTGATTAGATAAGTAGCAGTCATAACTGCTTCATTCCATAAGAATTTAGGCAAATTCATAGTAAACATAAGTGATCGAGCTACCTCTAGCAGATGTCGATTCTTCCTCTCAGCTACTCCGTTTTGTGAAGAAGTATCAGGGCACGAAGTTTGATGAAGTACTCCCTTTTCTGAAAGAAAATTGCCAAATTCATGGTTCACATACTCTGTCCCATTGTCAGTCCTGATAATTTGAACACCAATGTTGAAACGATTTTGGATATATGCATAGAAGTCCACAAACATGCGAACACCTCACTTTTTGTTTCATGAGATATATCCAAGTCATCCTAGAGTAACAATCAATGAATGTGACAAAATACTTCATTCCACTAACAGAGACCACAGGAGACGTCCAGACATCAGAGTGAATCAGCACAAAGGGCGATGTGCTCCGGAGTCCACGACTCACATATGATGGCCTTGTGTGTTTTCCATACTCACATGCATCACACACAAGCTTGTCTTTATCCACCTTCTTCATATCTTCAGGAAATACCTTACTCATAGTATCAAAGGACATATGGCCCAATCGACAATGTTGAAGTATCACCCTTGCCTCATCATTACTTGCAACTGTTAGAGCGGTGCACAATGCTCCATCACTTTCTTGTCTATCTAAGTACCATAGTCCCTTATGCCTCACTCCGATCCCAAGCCTCCTTCTGGTCTTCCTCTCCTCAATTATGCAATTGTATCGATCAACGATGATTCGACAATCAATATCATCAACCAAGGAACTCATAGACACCAAACTCACCGGAAATGATGGAGCATATAAGACCGAAGACAATATAATTGACGGAGTGCATTTCACTGTGCCGACACCTTTGACAGGTTGATAAGTTCCATCGGTTGTTTGGATGGTCTCTTTATGCATGGGTGGATGTGGAGCATATGATGCAAACTCACTCCACCTACCTGTGACATGTGTAGTTGCTCCCGAGTCTAGTATCCAATTAGAACGAGAAGTTTCATCTAACGTAGGAGCCTGATTTGAGATACCTTCTTCAATTTGTGCAAGATTGACAAAATTGCCAAGAACTGTTGTTTTCCCACTTTGATTGGCTCTTTCCGCACTCCTATTTGATTTTCTCAATGTCTCCAAATCTTTGGTTGAGAATTCAAGCACCTCCCCTGATCCCTTGGCAGTCAAAATCAACATGTCCTTGTCTTTTGCCTTGAACAGTTCAACCAATTTATCGAGCAATTGCTCAATATCTCGATTCTCTCCCATTCTTGGAGCACCGCTATGCCCTCTTGTTCTCCCTTTATTATGTGTCTTGTCGCATTGCGAACTCGCTTCTCCTTAGCACGAACTCTTTTGACCGCTTTGTGAGCCTCAGTCCACTCCTTGCAAATCCGCTAAACTATCTCTGACTTCTCGGCTCCTTCTCCTCTCTTCCTGGTGTAGCAAAGAACTCCCCTGCAACACCAAGTCCACCACGCCCAAGGGCGTGGTTTACTTCTCGCACTGCACCAAGCCGCAATCGGGCTTCAATTGCGTCCTCCTCACTAATCCTTTGTTGTTTCCAACTTGCGGTAGCCGCTAGTTCTCCTCGCCACACGCAGCTGCCTGCCACCGGTCTAGCCTTTTCCTCTTCCTAGAGTCACCACGAGCCTCACCTACAACTCGCCTGCTCCACCGTGTCTCCAGCAGGGCACCTCCACACACGCGAGCTCCAGCACTTGGTGATTCACCGTCGGCCACCTCCAGGAACCAGCAGCACCTCCACCTTGTGCTCTGATACCATGTTGGTTCTAGGGGAAAATTTCTGGATGGGCTTGGTTCCTTGGACCTCCACACCCTCTAATATATATAGCTGAACTTATGTACACCTTTACTAGTACACCAGAATACTCTAGAATCTAGTAGGGCACTAACTTAGACTCTACATTCACTGGAATGTTCCAGGCAGTCCTAGGACAGCACTACTATACTAACACTTACTGGAATATTCCAGGCTCTCCTATGACAATCTCCAACAATGGCACTCTTGGCTGGATGCATAGCAGTGATGAAACACAACTATCGGGTCCCATAATTTTGTTTTCGATAAAAACTGATGGATCATATTCAAATGAATATGAACTGTAACTAATATTCAAATGCATAAGAACTACTCCCTCCATTCACTAATGTAAGACCTTTTAGATATTTCAAAGTGGACTAGATACTACTCCAAAATGAGTGAACCTATACACTAAAACAGGACTAGAGACATGTCTTACATTTGTGAACGGGGGAGTACCAAAGTTCAAAAAAGTGCTAAGCACTAAGCGAGCGGTGAGGCACCGATTAGAGGAATTGAAGCTAAAGCGAGCTTAAGTGCTGCTTAAGCGTTATGTACGGACACAGCAGCTGAGGCAGCATGTTGCATTTTTCAGCGCATATAAGCTCTAATCTTCCTTCAATATTGGCCCAGTAAGGCCCATATGAAACCCTAGCCTGCCCAGCTCAATCTGAACCATCTATATTGTCTAATCTTCACAATCCATCTACTCTCTTCTATTTTGTTCTCTCACCTGCTCCCTTTTACAGGCACGCATTGACAGCCACAATGGCCAGCTGCAGCTCCTCTTCCATGGATTCTCTGCCTCCACCCCTCCCCTCCCTCCCTGACTTCTCCCCCTCCTTCCCTACAACTGCCCCTCCTTCCGTGATATGTTTCCTCTACCAGAATCTAGCACCAACACAACCAGATTCCCTATCCCGCTTAATCGAGAGCTCAGGTCAGAAGCGAAGCGGAAGGCCGTCGCTCAGCGCTTAAGCGTGCCTAGGCATACACTTTTTTGAACGTTGAGAACTACAAACTGTAACTAATATTCAAATGCATAAGAACCCGAAGGGAAAGTGAGTGGTGCCTAAATAAAACTTTTTTTAATTTCATCACGACCATAAACAAGCACGGGCGGACCTAGGAACAATATCCAGTGGAGGTACTAACTATGACCGGCATCAATTATGCTGTGTTTTCAAAAAATTCAAGACTGTTTTCTACAAAATTCTGAAGGATTAAGAAATTTGGGTGGGGGGGGGGGCATATGCAAAGGGAGCTATTGGTCTGATGGTATTTAACCTCACTTCCTAATATATTACACTCTTGCACGATAAAAAAATAGCATGGTGAGAACCTATTGTATATTAAATGGGTTCCAGAATAAACAGACATGCTAAAAACATCTCACAAGAAAGCAAAAAATCTGACCTTTAACCAGGTGGACCATTAACTAACAGACCGCAACCAATGGACGTGATTCACTCTAATCAATCATGATCAAAACCCTTCCAAGTCGAAAAAATTCTGGCCGTCCGATTTAGGTTTTTGTGGTCAAGATGGTTTTGGAGAGCCCCTGTCGGCCTGTCCTCACCCTCTCTGTTCACAGATTGTAGATACCGCCGGTTTGCTCTCCTTTCACCTCCCAATCTCCTCACCCTTCCTCACGCCACGCCCGCCCCTCCTTACTCGATCCCGACCTTTGGTGGTAGTGACCGGCCGACCACGTCGTTAAGGTGCATCGTAGAGGTTGAGGATCCTATAGACATGGATGTTATGGAGGTAGCAGAAGATGTATTATGGAGGCACCCGCCGCATTCGTGGCATGAGTTGGGTGTCCCTTCTCAAGCTCTAGTAAGCCCGCTCACAATTTCTCTTCACATTGGACTTTTTTGCTGTGGTATAAGATATAAGATATACAAGGAAAGAATCCCTCGCCTGATTACATTCTATACAACAGGCACCATTGTGGAGGGATTAAGATATGTGCAAACAGATTATGCTGATATTCTGTTACCTAACGAGAACGACTTACATTGCCTGGTCTCTGCTACTAATTCGACCTTGTGTCGTGCGTGCCTGAGATGTAAATCCAAGTCTCATGTTAGTTTGGCCAAAACAATTGACAAGGCCACCACATAGGTCTTCGAACTTCCAGGGAACGCCACGGGCATGGCGGTTCCCAGCGAGAGGCGGCCGGCCGCCAGCAGAGCTAAGCCCACGAGCTAAGAGAATCGGAGATGCGACTATGAGCCGCATACTGTTCAGTTTGTTCATAGGTCTGAGACATGCGATGAGTTAACAAAAATTTAGAGTCCTGTAATCCAGGGTATTTTAACAAGTTCTACACTATATTTCGGACGAGTAAATGACGGCGGATGTGCAGTTCTCGCCTGAATTTTATTGGAAACGGAGTCTCCAAACCTATAACGGTTCTGATTAGATCTCAAATGAGTTTGTTTACTAGTGACGATGTTGCCGTTGTCCATGCTGACGCCAACGGCAGCGACGACACGCTGGTGCTGGAGATCTAGTCGGCGTTAAGGTTCTTGCAATAGAAAAGGATGGCCAGTTGCTTAGCGGCATGGCAGTGACGCACTGGGGGCGGCGAACTGCATGTCAGCCGGAGTGGTAGGTTAGAAGATGTTCAATAAGATAACTGTCCTACCCATGTCTTGGTACCTCGGAGCAACCGCTCATGTTAGATGAAGTAGAACCAGGAGGTACCGAAGCGATTACAACCATCAGATGGACATAATATGGACGGTTGAGGCTATTTCCAAGCACAGGAGGTATCTATAAATGGTCTCTAAAAATACTTTCTACAAGATGATGTTGTGTAGATGTTGCCCGCTTATGTGCGTGGGTCACTGTTCTAGTTTAATGTAAGCAACATCAAGTGCTCAAACTTCACAATGTGATTTTGAACTGATGAAAGGCTAGGAGCAAAATAAACAAACAAAATCAAAAGGTACGTAAACAGGTGCTCAAGGTATGCATGGCAAAGATTTCACACATATCACCATACATGTAATCGGAGATTTCTCAGTTACTGAACTAGTGATAAGGAATGATCTACCTCATCACTACAACCATCAGATTTAGGTTCTCCACCATCAGCATCGTCGTCTCCGTCCCAGTACTCAGAATCAAGATCTGAGTCATCTTCCATACTCTGGTGGATAGAGCCAGAAGTAGAGCAATTACCCACTGCAGCGTCATCGCCTATTGCCTGCATTTTGACATGACCAATTGTAACATACAATCTTTTTCAACATGTAGCAAAATCATCATGGGATAAATTAAGTAACAAAAGCACATAAACAAATACCTGATAAGTGAGAAGTAGCTCGAGCAATGCATTTGCATCATTGTGCCCTGAAAGCAAAATGCCTGGTTGAAACAGAAGGTGCAAACACACTACGACAAATGAAATGAAATTTATTGCTTTTGGTATTACCAATCTCCTTAATGCCCTTGACGACCATTTCTTCTGTGAAACCCATTCCCACATAACCCTCGATTAAAGAAGTAGGTGGTGCTTCCCCATTGGCCCACCCATTAGAACCCTGTAAACAGTTTATGAACAAATATCACAATAAGATCATAATAATAAGGCATGGCTAGTCTGGTGCTGAAGACACTTTTCTATCAGTTACTACCTGGCGTACCAATGTTGACGGGCCAGCAGCATCCAAGTTCCTCAAGGCCGGAGCAGACGAGGGTTCAGCCTCAGCATCACTTTCCCACTCAAACTTGTCACTATCGTCGCTATCGCTAAGCCAATCCTGTGACATGAGTTAACCATGCCTCGATCAATATTGAAAGACCAGCAAAGCAAGAATTTATTGCGCCATAAGCCCAAAACAACCACAAGATATCACAATTGGAATCTCTAGCACGAAATCAGCACACAGCACAACCAGATTCAGTTCTGGAGTCTATGAAGAATCAAAAAGAGGAAAAATCCATCTTCTCTATTGGACAAACCCCCTCCACCCTTGTCGCAAGACATTACGCCAATCCCCAAAAAATATACATCAGTACAGTTAGAAACATTTTAAGTTTTGGTTATGGGGATGCCTAACTAATTGAAGTGCTAGCATTCAGAAGTCGGGAATAATAGTTCTCTGGAATAGTAGAACACATTATGCATAACAGAGCTTTCACAGGAGGAAAGTGATCAGGTTGGTAAATCTAAGAAAGGTGTTCAGATTAAAACCAGGTTTGCCACACGTTGTGTCACCTGGAGATAAACCAAAAAGTCACCGACACAGAACGGGCTGATGATGCCTGTATCAAGTGGATAAACAACTGCAATTTCTGGTCCAAATTAACTACTTAAATGTACGAGCTGAAGTTCCAGAGAAGTAAGAATTTCGGATCGTATAGGTGGACCACTGTAACATAAGTTAAAACCATACAATTCTTATTAAAGAGTCTCGACCTGTAAATTTCTTATGAAGAACATATGAAACAAAAGGTCACGTGACAGTCGAAATACCAAACGCAAAATCAGCAACAAGGAACAGGTTCATTCAACTCTAGGATCCATAATGCATCAAACAGGATCTTAAAAATTATATTACATTGAGTAGACCATACAAAAAGATACACATGAAAGGTGTTAATCCAGTGCTGCAATTTCACATATATAGGTCAATATTTTCATATACTATTGCACCAGCATACTTGGTGTAATCCTGATACATGACCGATGTGCCAAAATGCAGACAAGGACCTGTAAACTGGTCACATAGGACAAGAAACGGACTGAGGAGCCAACCAGTCAATGCATTCAGCTCAGTTCTTTTGGCGGCTTAGAAAATAAAGCCGCCTCCTCCCTAGGTTTTCCCATAAGCCGCCCAGCTTATTAGTTGCGGCTTCCAAACTTGTTTAGAAGCCTCGAGTAATAAGTCAGGTGTCTTATTGGACAAGCTGGAGAGGGGACAGCTTTTTTTTAAGCCACCAAAGGAACTGGGCGAAGTCTGGTGACTGCTATGTCCTACTCCCTCCGTTTGGAGATATAAGATATTTTAGGTTAGTGAAGCTAATTTATCTATACACCTTTTAATGCGTAGGTTCAAATGAATCTAGACACTAAAATATGTCTAAATACATTAATTCATAAACCTAAAACATCTTGTATTTCTAAACAGAGGGAGTATATGCTACATTCCAATCCAGGGCACATCGAGGAAAAGGGGAAAACATATTTTTTTGATCAAACTAACCACCCAAAACCCCCACATACCAGCCAAATCGTGCACGGAGAGATAGGTCGGCAATTATGACAAACGCGAACACAGAGGATCTATCTATCCGTGAGTTTCCGAGTCAATGGAAATAGAACGTAGCGCAAAAGGATTCTTTTTTAGAAGAAGAAATTCCTATGATATACAATCCTCCCATAGAAAATTACTGCTTCAGCATTCCGATTATCCATCGAAAGAATATCTTTTGAATCCTAAAATTGCCAGAAGGGGAGAACCTACCACCATTGTTGATCCCCTTTGGCCCTCTCTCGCCCTCTCTGCAGTGAAGTGGGGAACAGAGCGGCTGCTGACGAGAGCGCGAGGGCGACGACGGCTGCGGAGGAGGAGAGAGCGGGCGACGGCGGCAGCAGCGGAGGGAGCGAACACGAGGAAAAGCGAAACCGTAGCAGGGGGAGGAGAGCGCGTCGGCAACGGCGCGGGCTCCTCCACCCCTCTCTGCTTTTGACAAGGGAGCAGACGATCGCGCTGCGCTATATACACAAGTCTGCAGCTCCTTGCTGCGGCCAGTGCGGCGTGCTTCCTACACGAAACGAAACGTTATTTTTCCTGGTTCTTCGATGAGAAAACAGAAGAGACAGGGCAAAATGGGTGCGAGATGTGATGCCCCTTTCGATGTGCGGCTGCACACAGCTCTGGCCACACAGATGTTGTGCACAACGCATATCTGAAAAGGCAAGGGAGGAGAGAGAAGATAAGAAGTGTGTAGAAGCATAGGCGGTGATAATAATTGAGTTAGACTAGCTAGACTGGTCATAGCTGTCTACTAGTATATACTCCTTTGATCTTATATTATGTTGCGTATAATTTTATATGTATGTAAAACTTTGCAAAGTTTAATTAAAAATATATAAAACAATATGAATATATATGATATAAAATATATATTATAAAAATATATTTTAAGACAATTCTAATAATATTAATTTAGCATCATATAAGTATATAGTTGTATTAAATTATTTGGTCAAACATTATATAGCCTGACTCTAAATAAATTTAATCAGTTATTTTTCCGATAGAATACTATGCATGACAACATGTAAAAATTACGGGTTAAAATTGTATCGCATTCTTTCTTACTCTCTCCATTCCAAAGAATAAGACCTACCTGATTTTTAAGAATTTCATTTGACCATAAAATTTGAGCAATATTATACCAAATTAGTGTCATTAAATTTGCATTGGAAAACACTTTCTAGTGATACCGGTTTAAATTAGTGTCGTTAAATTTGCATTGGAGTACTAAAGATCATATAATTGAACTAATTTTTTTGTCAACGTCAAGTCTTGGAAAACACGAGTGCTTTTTATGATTTATATCGATCAATTATAATCCTAATACCTCCTTCTCAAAAGGGATATGGTGGATTTGTCATATGTATCTAAACGCATTTTAATTTATATACACATATGAATTTAGAAAAATCTATTTTTTATAGAGAAAATATTATTAATAATTAATTATAGAAAGTTAATATCACTAGAATCTTTTTATGATTTATAGAAAGTCTGTGGCGTGCTTCCTACACCAAACAAAACTTTTTTTTCTTGGTTCTTCGATGAGAAAACTGATGAGACAGGCCAAAATGGGTGCGAGATGTGACGCCCTCTTTCAACGTGCGGCTGCACACAACTCTGGCCACATAGATGATGTGCGTTCTGATAGACAAGAGAAGAGAGAATGTGAGAAGTATGTAGGTGCTTAAGCGGTGATAATTATGGAGTCAGGCTGGTTATAGCTGTCTAGAATGTAGCTTGACCAGATTTTTACTATTTTTTTCGATCGGTGATTAATGATTTGGATTTGTTTAGATTTGTATATATCTATACTTGCTTTAATATATATATATATCATTTTATTCTAAATTATAAAATATTTTAGTCTTTTAAAACACATGTATCTAGACATTTTCTTAGTATATAGATTCACTCTCTTTTTTTTGAATCTACACACAGAAAGACATAATAAATATATTTTAGGAAATACTAAAATATCTTATATTTTAAGATTATCAGTAGATACCTAAATCTAAATAAATTTAATCACTTATTTTCTGATAGAGTACCGTGTATGACAACATGTAGAAATTACGAGTTAAAATTGCATCGCATTCTTTCTTACTCTCTCCATTCCAAGAAATAAAACCTACCAGACTTTTAAGAATTTCATTTGACCAAAACATTTGAGCAATATTATACCAAATTAGTATCGTTAAATTTGCATTGGAGTACTAAAGATTATATAATTGAACTAATTTTTGGTCAAAGTCAAGTCTTGAAAACGCGAGTGCTTCTTATGATTTACATCGATCAACTATAATCCTACTCCCTCTTTCCCAAAAAAGATATTGCGGATTTGTCATACGTATCTAAGCGTGTTTTAGTTTATATACACTTACCAATTTAGAAAAAATCTATTGTTTTTTTTTGGACGGAAGGAGTATTATTTAATAATTAATTTATAGAAAGCTAATATCACTAGAATCTATTTTTCATCGAAAATTCAGTTATATCAATTTTTGTAACACAACTGAGATAAATATCTCATATTTGTCAAAGGTAAATATTGAAAAGCGCGCACATTATTTGTAGGAACAGAGGGGTAGTAAATATGAGTGTGTCTACATCCATAGATTTTCTTATGTCTAAATCTTAGGATTATCTCGATTTCACATGTAATTGCACGACAATGTTGAGATATCAGACCGAAATTCAAGTACATGATATCGGGCGGCTCGAGACATCGACTTGAACATGAGAAAATCTTAGAAGACTAACTTAGTATAACATATATGAAATTAAACCAATATGTTTTAGCAGTCGTCGAGGATCCTCCACCAGTCTCCAACTCATGTAATTAATCATCCAGGTGAAAACCTAGACATGGCTTGAGATTGGGCGACGGCGACACTGAAATCACTTCCTTCTTAAAGGTATCTTTTTTGAGATTATATAGGAGGGGGGAGCGCGTCGACGACGGCAAACGGCGCGGGCTCCTCCACCCCTCTCTGCTTTTGACAAGGGAGCAGACGAGAGAGCGGGCGACGACGGCAACAGCGGAGGGATCGAACACGAGGAAAAGCGAAACCGTAGGAGGAAGGGGCAGCGTCGACGGCAAGAACGGCTGGCTCTCCACCCTCTGCTTCGACAAGGGAGCGTATTTATCGCACATGATATACACAAGTCTGCAGCTCCTTGGTCCTTGCTGCGGCGTGCTTTCTACACCAAACGAAACGTTTTTTTTAGAAAACAGAAGAGACAGGGCAAAATGGGTGCAGATGTGATGTCCCTTTCGATGTGCGGCTGCACACAACCCTGGCCACACGGATGTTGTGCGCAACGCACATCTGGAAAGGCAAGGGAGGAGAGAACATAAGAAGTGTGTAGGTGTAGACGATGATAATAATAGAGTCAGACTAGCTAGTCTAGGTAGTGTTTGGCCATATTTTTACGAGAAACCTAGGTAGATGTGCTAAAAAAAATTCTGAACCGACAGACGTGTGTATAACACTGTCCGGTATCCGCATGTCACTAAACAACAAACCGAATCAAAGCCAGCTAAGAAACAAATTATAAATTAAAAATATTTTTTAGATCAAACCATTTGTGATCTGTTTTTACCGTTGGACTAGTCGCGATGAGATCTTCGAAACTAGATCCCATGTGATATATTTCGATAAAAATTTGGACAAAAAAGTTATCAACTCCTAACGCGTGGGTTATCCATGTCATAGTACATAAGTTATTCATCCTAAATATATAAGTTATCCAACATATAAACGGGTTGGGTCGAGACGTTGCGTATTTTTCATGTGGATAACTTTTGTATCTTTCTCGTCGCCTCATGAAACCTTGATTGCCCCATGTATTCTTGTATATTTATTAAATGTAAGCTACGAGCTAGTTTAATTGAGACGCGATAGGCTAGATGTTAGGGTATCGAGAATTCATGTTAGGGCATCGATGAGCGGTGAAGGGTTGTTACCTTAACACCCTTCGAGACTTCGTCACCCGTACGCCGCTCCATGGCGAGTCAGAGATGAAGCCAGGGCCATTAGACTACTGGTTGGGCGTTCCGTTTGTTTACTACAACTTATGATGGTAGATGGGTGAGGGAGAAGAGCCTATTTATTATATTGTTGTATGCAAAAGGAAATAAAATTTAATTCCTTTAAAAAATTATGCTTGATGTTTGACACATTAGCTTCGAGGTTGAGTCGTCCGTATGCCGTTCACGGCACGGATAATGAAACCGAGCAATTAGAATAACTTTTATATTCTATCTGTAAATAATGTTTTTCTAGGGGTCGATAATTACATGTTATTGGATGTATAACTTACATGCTAAAATATGAATAACTTTAGTGTTACTAGTGGTTAAGTATTATACAATTTATAGATAACTTTTATTTATATCTATAGATAACTTTGTATAATTTTTAGAATAAATTTAGTTCTCTTTGTGGCTATTATATTTTTTAAGTCCTGATTTTCTCCATTTTAGTTAATTAAATACGCGAAAGACTTACTTGATTTGGACATGGTAGCCTAGGTTAGCAAGACTCGTCATCGTCTACTCGGTGAAAGTGGATCCGAAATCTGAGGAGTTCACATTTATATTTTTATACGTATACAAAAACTCAAATACATGTTTGTAGGATGGATAACTTATATATTAACTGGTGGATAACTTACATAGTATAGTTTGGATAACTTACGTGTTACAAGTGGATAACTTTTGCGTGAAAAGAAAAGTTCTCGAAACATATCAACATGGGATCTACTTTCGAAGATCTCGTCGTGACTAGTCCAACGATGAAACCAGTTCATAAATCGGATAAACGGTTTGACCCACAAACCATTTTGAATTTTCTAATTTCGTATTTAATTTTGATGACATCATCTATTTATTTTTTATGTTAAACACTAAACTCGGTTTCTACTTTTGGTCCTAACACCCGCGAGGGCGCGCAATGACCGTATGCAGCCGGTGCATGTGCCCGTCAGGATTTGCAATCCGGAGACTGATGTAAACGTAGCACGGTCCTATTTTTATTACTTTTTTTGATTGATGATTAATGATTTGGATTTATTTAGATTTGTATGTATTTATACTTGTTTTAGTATAGATATTTATTTTAGTATGTATCTTTTCGTTTCAAATTATAAAATGTTTTAGTTTTTCTAAAACTCATGTATCCACACAATTTTTTTAGTATATAGATCCATTCTTTTTGCTTTAATTCTACACAATGAAAGACGTGATAAATATATTTTTAGAAAAATATTAAAATATCTTATATTTTAAAATTGATAGAGTAAATACATCTAAATCTAAATAAATTTAATCACTTATTTTTGATAGAGTACTATGTATGACAAAATGTAGAAATTAGGGGTTAAAATTGTATCGCATTCTTTCTTACTCTCTCCATTCCAAGGAATAAGGCCTACCTGGTTTATAAGAATATCATTTGACCAGAAAATTTGAGCAATATTATACAAATTTAGTGTCATTACATTTGCATTGGAAAACACTTTCTAGTGATACCAGTTTAAATTAGTGTCGTTAAATTTGCATTGGAGTACTAAAGGTCATATAATTGAACTAATTTTTTTGTCAAAGTCAAGTCTTGGAAAACGCGAGTGCTTTTTATGATTTACATCGATCAACTATAGTCCTACTACCTCCTTCTCAAAAGGGATATCACGGATTTGTCATATGTATCTAAACGCATTTTAATTTATATATACATACGAATTTAGAAAAATATGTTTTTTTACAAAGGAAGTATTATTTAACAATTAATTTATAAAAATTTAATATCACTAGAATCTTTTTATGATTTATAGAAAGTCTACGGAGTGCTGCCTACACCAAACGAAACTTTTTCTGGTTCTTCGATGAGAAAACCGATGAGACAGACCAAAATGGGTGTGAGATGTGACGCCCCCTTTCGATGTGTGGTTGTACACAACTCTGTCCACACAGATGCGCACATGGGCAAGAGAGAAGAGAGAATGTGAGAAGTATGTAGGTGCTTAGGTAGTGATAATAATGGAGTCAGGCTGGTTATAGCCGTCTAGCATATAGCTTGGTTAGATTTTTACTATTTTTTTGACCAGCGATTAATGATTTGGATTTGTTTAGATTTATATGTATCTATACTTATTTTAGTATATTTTTTTCTAAATTGTAAAATAATTTAGTATTTTTAAAAAGCATGTATCTAGACATTTTCTTAGTATATAGATTCACTCTTTTTTTGAATCTACATACAGAAAGACATGATAAATATATTTTAGAAAAATTCTAAAATATCTTATATTTTAAGATTATCAGTATAATTATTTCCTATCCCTGAGATCTTTACGGTATCATTGCATTAAGGATTCATTTCTAAGATTTTTTATGGTATCATTACATTATGGGCTCATAGATAGATAGATAGATAGATAGATAGATAGGTACCTATATCAAGGCGCGACATCTTCTTGCGCAGAGAGCGAACGATCAACTGTTCATAGCTTAATTTTCTCCAATGCGCGCTAACCGCGTGTCCCGGCTGTTCAACCCGCGTTGATCCGCTGCCTCCTGTTTTCTTTCGCTGTTTTGCCGTGAATCAATTCCTTTGTGCTGTCACATGGGAGCCGCGTGCGTTTCATGCACGGCCTCCGCTCGCGCGTGTCCACCGCTCTTTTTCTTTTTCTTCCTTTTTTTCTCTTCTTTTTCATTTTTTTTGAGAAACAAAGTACAAACGCAGACGCTCACAATGCGTACATACACTCATCCATATGAACACACGCACGCACACCCTACCCATATGAGCACCTTCGAGAGACTGAGTCGGCGGGTCTTGAGATTGACGAAGTCATCTCAGACGCCTCGCTATCGACGGAAACGTCGCCTCCCACTCAAAGAATATTCCGTCTTTATGAGACACCAAAGCGTCATACCTGGGGTCTGAACTCTGGTGGGTTGAACTAGAGCTTCGTGCACGACTGCTGCACGTGTCCTTCCATTCCGCTTTGACTCAGTCTACAGAGCTCTCCCGTTTCTGCTCTTTTCCCATATTTTATCAATCTCTACTTTTCCGCCACCACGCCTCCTTACACGTCCTGGACGGTCGGCGCCGGCGCAGCTGCCGCCAACCACCGCGTACTCCTCCCGCGCTAGGACGGTCGACCTAGCCAGGGGACAGTCTTACGCTGGTGCGTCCGCTGCGTCTTCCTCTGCTTCGTTCCGCTCCGGGACGGCTGGGCGGCAGGGCGGTCCACCTAGCCAGGACTTTTCAGCGCCAGAGCGGCCGTCTCTGGCCACTTCTCCTTCTTCTGCTTTATCCCGCGCTGGGACAGTTCGGCGTCAGTACAGTCGACCTAGACGGGAGATTATCCAACTCTGGTTCGGCCGCCTCTAGCCGCCGCATCCTTCTTGCCGCCGCCATCCTCTTAATCTCGATCTCTTTCACTGAAAACCCAATGATCAATTCTTTGAAAATAAGGTTTCTGATGACCGATTGATTCTTCACTTGCAGACTACGGTGGTTGAGGTGCTTCAATCCTAGGACGGCCCGGCCCGGCCACCGCGGGCGGAGCGGAAGGAGGCATGGTAGAGGGAGCTGAAGCCGTCCTCGCTAACCGTCAGTGCGCTGCTGAAGCCGGCGACTGCCGACCACTACTTCCCAAACACCCTTAGCCACGTCATGCCGCTCTCCTTCGAAAGCATTCGGCTGTTGGACACCGGCATGAATGCCATCTAATGATAGTGACGCTTATGCCATTGAATACCTGCAGATATGAATAGAGGCGCAGGATCATGAGGGATCTGGTGCTGTGCAGCTCGCATGCTATCTCCCGTCCATTAAACGGCAGCTGAAAGGTTGTGGACTGCGACTAATGGACCTGTTATGTGTTTTGCTCTACTATTCTTGCACAGTTCAGGAATTACTATTCTTAGGTTACTGCTTTCGACTATATTTTCCGTTGGGCAGAACATGTTTTTTCTCTACCAAACTTTGATAAAATCGGGTTTGTTTCTTCTAGTTTTGAATATGGTAATTTAATAGATGAGTCTGCATCTTCGGAAAATGCAACTGAACAATCATGTGTTGTGCGGGTGTAGTGTTTCTCAATACAATTAGTTTTCTACGTATTGCCATGTTATTTTGTCAGGTTGAATTCATTTATGCATTATACTCTTTTTATTTAGTTATAGATTCTTTTTACTCTACTGTAGCGCAATCTATTGTTTCTAGAAATGTACTACTATAGCAAGGTATATCCAGTCCCGATTCCATGAGACACTTAATTATGTATAGGTAAGAGTGGAGTTGGTGAAAAGATAAGACTAATTTATAGTCCATTCAGATTTACGGGCTTCTAAAACACCACTTCCATATGCATGTGGCACTGTATGTAGTACAAACTCGGAGTCGTTTTTATCATATTAGCACTTCGATACTGAGACCAAATTAATTGATCATTGTTTTATTGCCATACATGCATTTTTTGGATTATATAAGAGCAAAAAAGTGGCCCTATTATTTGGTTCACATGTTTTCTTTGTATATATTTGATAGAAGAAGAAGCTATGTTATTTTGTAGTCTTATACTTATCCATGAACATTTAGTCACAAACAGCTATGACTTGTGAATTTTCGGTTCTTCAGTCACTTATCCATGAACATTTAGTCGCAAATAGGTATGACTTGTGAATTTTCGGTTCTTCAGTCAAAACTCGATTGGTTCGAGCCATAGTGTTTGTCAAGTAGTTGAATTAGTGGATAGTACTAGCATTTTTAACCTGTTTCAGCTACATCAGTAGAGAATAATCTCTTTGATTTCGTGTAAATCTGACACAGGGTTCTGAATTCGTTTTCCAGTCATGTAAGGCAATATACTTCAACTAAAATAGACAACTAAAAGTATATTGGACCAAACAATTGTAATAGATGAATCTGTATAGAAAAAACCCAAATTGTTGTCCACCACCAGCGCGGTGTGTCACCGCGCCAAATTTCCTAGTTCTCTATTAATTTCTGGCAGACTAATCTTTGGCCTGTGTGATGATCTCGTGAAATTTCATGACAATGTGGTCTAAGTGCTAAAATTATACCTAAGGTCCCAACAAAATTTGGAGGTTACCTTATAATTTTATCTTGATCCGATTTGGATGGTAGTGTGATGGTGATGGCGTTGGTACATCCACAACAGGTCGCTTGTTTTCAGAAATTTCATCCAACCTTTGCTGATTTAAATTAGTCCAAAGTTTTCTTAATTGAATTTTCTTTAGATGAAGATAAGGTATGTGAGGTAGCATAGATCCAATTTTATCGGACCTTCTCAGCACAGTCAAGCTCTATCAAGAAGCATATGTTAATCAGACAATTGAAAGTATCTGATATTCTATGAAATACCATAGCGATCATGGTTCTGATTATGCCCACAACTTATATTTGAGTGTCTTAATAGGTAACATGTAAAACAATATTGTGTCAAGTCAATCAGGTGCGCAACCTTTATGGTTAAAATGTACCGTTGTCAAAGTTTCCTAATTGATGTTTCCACATAGACTGCAAAATTTGTTGCTCAGTTCGAGGTATATTCTGCGGTGACCCAGCATACCACTGCATGATGTAGTATACTATAGTCGTTGACATAACACCAATGAAACACCGTTCAATAATATTACATCCCTCAAAGTGGTACAACAAAAACACAGCAGGTCCAAGACATGACTATAGGTTACAACTCAACTCTTTACACAAGATCCAGAGAACACTCTAGGTTAAAGAGAGAGAAAGAATCTTCTTACAAGGAAAAATTATAAATAATCAACTCAAATCTAATATACTAATGGACTAGTATCTAAACTATTGGGGCTTGTATTGCTGCTATTGCAATATTCTACAGAAGTAGGTTCTATGGTTAGATATTCTATTCTTATCTAATCAGGAACTTCGTCTTCACTTGAGTTGATGTATATGTTGACTTTCTTGACTTTATTGAAGAACTTTAGCTTTTGATGATGATTTCTGGAGCACGACTTGATGTATACATCGTCTGTACCGGCTTTAGAACCTAGCAAGGGTTAAGAAGATACGTTGAGTACGAGCGTACTCAGCAAGTTCACTAAAAAAGGAGTGTTTAATGCACTATATCTACAGCCACAGACCATAGATCGTAGGGAATGCAGGTTTTCGTAAACATTTGTTCAAATGTTGCTTTTATTTTGAAAAGCTATGTCCACCAGTCTTCACGGGTTTACCAGAACTTTCATGGAGTTCCTTTCCTGCCGCGTTCGCAGCTCCTTCCCGAAACAGGGAGTAATAAGTTACAGTTCTTACACTCGTGAGTGCGTTACATTCCATGAGAGACCTTAGCCTTGTTGCACAACCAAGTCATGACTTTGTCCATACTTCCTTGGTATGGGGCCCAGTCTAAGATCCAAGCCAATCACTGCCCCCTTCGCGACCCCGCATGCCTCCTTGGTGTACACCATGCCCACATATTGAATTACGGTAATGGTTTGTACAGATCGTTAGATGCCAGAACTATCGTGGGACATTGAGGGTTTCCACCCATATGCTGCATATCCTCTACGAAATACCAATTAATATGCACGCTACGAGTGATAACAGCCACGACCTGCACATCCGGCTACATGCGAGAGGAAGAAGATACAACTGACTTCTCTGTCCCATTCCAAATCTCATGGTTAACGCGTGATATACGCCGCAAGAATCACTGGCGACATTGGTTGTTAAGTCCTAGATAATATGTTCCTTTACCACCGTAACTTTCATAGTAGGTCATTACCTCATGGTAAATAACCTATAATCATATTATTATGAAAATAGTGTTTTCTGACCTTTTTCAAATGCAAGTGATGACAACACTGGATTTGTAAAATACTTTATAGAAAATAACCAAAGGACATGAGCAAGTGTGAACTTGCCTTTTGTGATTGCAAGATTATGCACTCACGGTCTTCGAGACGATGTAAGATCCAATATTTGAAATCTGCATCATTGGTCCGGTAAGGACTAATGTTTAAAGAAGCAATATGATGTTGTGCATAAGTAATGCTATGCATTTTTGTAAAAACTCCCAAAGTGAAACCTCGATTCTTTGATTGAAGTGAATTTAGGTGATTTTTTAAGAGTTAGTTTATCTTTAAATTTTATTTTATAAGTGATGACCTTTATAAGGAACTCAAGGGTTAACAATTCAACATATACAAGTAAAGTATAAAATAATGTGATTATGGTTAATGGTCATTTGGTGACTATTGATAAACATCCTTGGGTTTGAGTTGTGAATAATTGAAGAACTTATTATAAGATTTTTTTTTGAAGTGGCAAAAAGAATAACATTTGAAGAAAAGATTTCCTTTCTAAGGTTTAAACAATCTTCATTGTTAATAGGACATGATCAATGTCTTTTGGTGTTTGATTTATTAGTTTGGACTTGAGATGATTTATGTCTTAATTCAAATAGACCAAAGTTAACTGTAAAAACATAAGTAGTTTATTAGACATGATGTTTATAAGCTTTTGAGACTAAAGTTAACTTTAAAAGGTTAAGTAAACTTAAGATGTAATATATTTAAGATAGGTATAACTAAGGTGTGGAATTATTCACTTTCTATTTAAGTGAATGATTATATTAAATTTGTTTTGCTATTATGAAAGGAATATGTATTTATTTAATGGAATCATAATTAGATGGTCTTAGTAATTTGTTAGAATTTAAAGTTATGTTAATAGTGGTTAAGATATAATGATTATTCACCATATTATATAAATGGGTGATACCCAACGTTTATTTAAAAGGATTCTTAATAAGATTTTTAAAAGAATATTTTAAAGTTAAAAGTTATACTTAAGTTATGAATTCAAGTTATGGGTTTGGAATTAGTACTAAGACACTAATTGCTCAAGGTTTTATAAGAATTGTGATTATTTCTTACTTAAGAATTGTTTTTAAAGAATTCACAAAATAGGTATTAGGTAAGGATTTATTATTTAAAATATTAAAGACTTTTCTAATAATATATTTAATATTTTTCTAGTGTAATATATTTATTCAAGACCTTAAAATTAATTTTATTTATTTTTAAGTATTATGTTTATTTTTATAAAATTCATCAAAGAATTAAGTGTCTTTAAATATTTGCTTTATGTTTTATTTGTAAAACTCTAAGTGAGTATTTTTATAAAATAATAGAGTTATTTTGATACACAAAAATATTTTTTTTTATTTTTAGGGTTTTTGTTTTATTTTATAAAATTTCATTTATGATTTAATGGTGTTAATAATGATTTTACTTTAAATTTATTTTAAACACTTAAAATTGTGTTTTTATTAGGTAGATATTATTTCTGTGGTCATTTTGATATACCATATGTATTTTTAGGATTTTTCTATAATTTTCTATAGCTAAAAATGTTTGGAGGTTATTTTAGTAATTCATTTTTTATTTTATTTCTAAACCTAATCAACTTGGGCCGTTTGGTTGGGTATGTGGGTTGGCCTGGCCCAACTGGACCATGCCAGACACCTTACCCCCGGCCCACCCCTCACCACACACACACCCATACACGCACACAGACCTCATCTTCTCCTCCCCTTGCTCCCGTGCGATGTCGCCGCCATCAGCCACTTCGGCTGCCGCTGGCCTCCTCCTTCGCAGTCACTCGCCGGACAAGCTCCGGCCTAACTGGTTGAGCCTGGGCAACCACACCCGGACCCACCCCATATCTTCCTCACCCCACCCCTCCGCCTCTATGCACGCACCCAAGTCCCCCCAAATCACGTCTTAGTGCATCGCCGACTACCTCGGTCGCGCAGGCTCACTCTGGCCGCCACCGTCTGTGCCTACTGCAGCCGTTGTTTGCCACCAGCTCGCCTAGTTTACTCCTTCAGTACCCCGCCACCTAGATGTCTCCTTGCTCTGTATGAGATCCCATCTCCGGCTAATCCTAGGCTAGCGGCCTCGATGTGCCGACGCGGTAATGCCTAGTACCATGATTGTTGTTCGAGGACGACCATGGAATATCCTCTAGCGTTCTTGTTCTTTGATGCTTTTATTGGGTATGTTCATGTTGGCTAATTTTGGTCTTGATGCTGGTGGAATAGCAGGGTGTCTGCAGCCTCAACAACCTTGATCGGGTGCTTATAAACTTGACTGTGGTGGTGGGGAAGGTGATGTGGTATTGTCTCTTCTCCGACACCGGTGGGACAGCAAGTATCTGCAATGTCCAGCCTTCGAGCTGATGAAATGTTCTTGTATCATTTTAGGTTTAGATTCTTGGTAATCTAAGATTGGAGCTACTTGTTATGGTTATGGCATATTCATTGGTGGCTTGATCTTAGTAGTCTATTGGTTGTGTGGTTGATCATGTGCTAGCGGGTCTGGTTTCTATAAGTCTCCAATTTGTTATACTGATGGAGGTAGATGTTCATATTGCTTCAGATAATTGTATCTACTCTAAGTAGATTATACACCTACCACTTGTTTGTATAAATGGTGTGCTATAGTGTATATAAATGAACAAATATGGCATCATTAACTTGTAGAAATATATATCATATATATATTTGTTCTTGTGGTATGCAATTAATAATTTGACAGGCTTATATTTGATGTACCCACCAATCAGTGTATATATGAGGTGTAAGAGTGGGTACAGATTACTGTGATATGCTAGAGCATACATATAATTATGGCTAATTGTTGAATGACTAAGTATATAAATGTCACCAAGCATGTCATTCCTTTGATCTTGTTGTGTATGCAAAAGTATGTGAAATGCTTTTCTGTGTATTTGTTGTGATTTACTTATAATTAAATGATGTAGCACTTCATGTAATTTTCTTAGTATCTTTGCTACTTGATTTAAATGGCCATTGATTATCTGATCATATGCTTACAATATCCATGACAGATTTGTGTTGCCAAGTGCAAAGTGTACTTGTCTTGTTTAAAAATCTGTAGGTGTCATGTTTAAAGAACATGTCTTTCTTTGTTATGAACTTATAGTATATGTGTGGTGCATTATTGCTGATCTCCATACTCTATGTTACTGTCCTATTTTTGTGTGGTTAGGGTGTGAGCTCCTGTTTATACCAGGAACCATCAGCTCACAAGTTGATCTGGTTCCCCTCTCTGCTGATCTCTGTCTCCCTATTTAACTATTAAGAACAAATGTTGTGCTTGATCTTATGGCCTGGCCTATGATGCAAGAGTCTGAGGCTTTCTTTTTAATAAGAACAGATTTGGTACTTGATGTTTAGTATTAAACAACTTAGTGGCTTCTACTGCTATTGGATCTGCTGTTGTGGTGCCTCCCATGTGGAGTGTGCACAACAGTAGATTCAAACAGCCTGATCTGCTGCTATTTGTCCCTGCCAAGGATGCAAAGGCTAAGGCACATATTTGGAAATAAGATAGACAAATACTACTGATGCCTAGAAGTTCAATGATGAGACAAGCATAGCATCTTTATGCCTATCTGAGAACAATCTCAACACTCCCAAAATCTTTTTTAATGGAATTGGTAAGAACAAATATTATTGATGGTATGGGTGGTCAACCTGATGCTTGTCCTTCATGGTCATATGTTTCTAGATCTTGATCTACTTCTTCCACTTGATACTTGTGTATGATCAGCTACCCCTTGCCATTGCTGGTCTGGCCTTCTTTTCCTGGGGCTGCTGCCTGACCTTTACTTTCCCCTTGTTCTAGCTCTTGGATGGCTCCAGGGAGAAACCAGATATTGAGTAAATGGTGGATTGGATTGGTGAGTTGTAGTTTGAGATAGATTGGAACTAAGGCAATGGCTAGCAGGTGTGCTGCGGCTGTGTCACCTCTTTTATGTGAATTGGCTGCTGTTGCTTAGTTGACAACACACCACTGCATGCTGCTGACTGAGCTACTAGTGTGCATGCCTCTCCTGGGTGGATCAGATCAAGTAAAAACTGGATATTTCCTAATGGTTTTACTTCTTATCTGTTCACTATTTGAAACCAAGGTGAAACTTGCCCCTGCTTATGATGCTAATCCTGAATCCATTTTTTATGATAAGATCAGATACACACATTGGTGAAACTTGCCCCTTCAATTATAAGCTCAATGATGTGTCCAAACAGTGCATTTCACTGTCAGACTGAGAGCAATCCAATTAACACTAATTTCCTTTTCTTTATTTTTGTTTATTGTTTTTTTGTTTACGGGTACAAGAAGTTTCAAAGAATCTCAAAAACACTTAGATTAGGATTAGTGTAGGCTTTTCCTTTTATTTCTATTGTAATTATTTTCTGTTGTAAAATCAATGTAATATTGTATACATTAATAAAGTTAATTTTTTCTTTCTTTATGAAATCCGAATCTTGTAATATTTATATTTGTTTATTTCATTGTTGTAATTTCTTTTCTATTGTTTGCTTCATTTCTTAATTGTAATTTACTCTTATTCTTTTATTGTAAAAGAACAATGTAATGCTTATTGTATTTCTTATAATAAAGAATTCTTTTATATCATTATTTCTTTTGTATTCATTTCAATTCAAGTTATTAAATGTTTCTAATTTCCATTTGTGAATTTTATAAATTCATTTGAAATTCAAATACATGTTTGAGCAAATCTCCCCCTAAACAAGGAATTCTATAAAGGTCATGTCGAAGTCTATCGCACTTGCTCCGAAGTTTCCATCAGTACAAGAGAGATCTCGATCCCTCTATAGCTCTTTTAGTTTTGCGTGAAAATTTCCCTGATTTTCTTATGCATGAATGCAATGCACAAACCTGTGTCCTCTATAATTCTAGGTGTTAATCCTGGGATGTTACATATTCCTTCTCAAAGTTACATATTTTATAATTTTTGATTCTCAATATGATGTAAATGTGCATTGCAATATTCACCAGCTTATTATATCCATTCAGTTTTAGAGTGTCAAATGCATACTCATGGGCACTTATCTATTTCGGATCATCAACACTGCTTATCCATTCAGTATCGGACTGTCAAATACATACTCATGGGCACTTATTTATTTCGGATCATCAACACTGCTTATCCATTCAGTTTTGGGCTCTCAAAGACATACTCATGGGCACTTATTTATTTCTGATCATCAACATTTCTTATCCATTCAGTTTCAGACTATCAAAGACATACTCATGGGCACTCATTTATTTCGGATCATCAACACTGCTTATCCATTCAGTTTTGGACTGTCAAAGACATACTCATGGGCACTTATTTATTTCGGATCATCAACACTGCTTATAAAAAATAAAGGAAGGGGCATACTATTCTCTCTTGAATTAGGCTTTCACCCTGCTATATTAATATAGCCATCACACGATACAAGGTTGAGACCACTGCTGGGGCAAACAGCACAACACAAGCAAGCCCAAACGAAAAGAAAGAGAAACAAAAGAGAAAGCAATGCCAAAAGCGGCAGCTCGACTAAACGAAGATGGCTCGCAACCGCTGCGCCGTCTGCCCTCCGAAGAAGACCCACCACACACCTAGAACTACGGCCGTCGCGTACTAAGCAACACCTTCAAAAAGGAAAGCGACGATGGCGACGCTGCTGCCCGGACTGACCTAGGGTTTCCCTTGTACGCGGAGGTAAGTGGGAAAGAGGTATACCCGACGCCCTTCAAGAAGGACTGGCGGCACCCGCAGGCGTCACCCCATCGATGTCGGAAGACCGACAAGGATTTCTCCCAACCCCCAAAAAACCACTACCCCAAACACGCCGTAGACTTCCCCCCTATCGATGTCGCCCACCGACACGCGCCACCACGGTCTTGATGCCATCTATGTCGTCTCACTGTGAACCGAAACGAGCCCTAGAGGACAAAAAAGGAATCAACCGGGCCGGGGATCGATAGTGTTGCAGCTGCTTTGGAGGGAACTGCCTCCACCGCAAGCGTGATAGCCGACCGGACACGCGACAGGAGCACACCAGGAGACCATTGGCACCGGGTGACGGCAGCAGCATAGCCACCTGGAGGACGTCCTCCACCGCCAAAGGCGGGTGCCGGCCGGACGCGACAGTAGGGACAAACCAGGCTGGACAGGCCCAGTCGGACCTAGGGCAGGTCCGTAAAGTCCTTGCCGCCACGCTGCAGCACGTAGACCATCACCGCTACCCTCGACTTTGGTGCCATCGATCTGGTCGGGCCCAAGACAGGCTCGTAAAGCTTCCGCCGCCATGTTGCAGCACCACAACTCCAACACCACTACCCATACCAGGTCGTCTCCATGCCGCCCTCCAGGAAGAACACCCAGCAGATGAACCGCCTGGCCCGTCCAGATCCAGATCGGGCCCAAAGGGCCTAGATCTGGGCCGGTCAAAACCTGCAGCATCCCTCACCAGTGATCTCCGCCGCCAAGAAGCGCCGCCCCGCGGAGCAGAGGCCAGACCCTGCGCGCCGCCACCCTGGTCATCCCTTGAACTTATGATCTCCAACCTCTGATGCCCTCCTATGATGGATGCTAGATAATAATGACTTGCCAAGATGAGCCCAAGCTTCTTGAGGTGAGCTATCTGGCATCTTTTTAGTAATTTCATAGGGCTCGTGACTATTCAGATTGCAAAATAGGTATCTGATTTGTACGTGTAATTTCATGGAATTCCAGTTGCTATAGTGCATATTGGCTTCTTATCCACTAGCTTAGTCCCAAATTCAATTGAATGAAAATAGTTATATTTTTCTTACGATGACCACTAAGATTGTACTTTCAATTCAAATTAGTAGGGTGAGTTCTTCATAATATGAAACATGGACAAACATCCATTTGTAAACAAACATGAGAAGATTGGAAGTGTACTATTATTGTGATGCTTGTGGTATACATTCTTGAATAAATAATTATGTAAGGTCTTTTAACATCTACTCACGAACTGGATAGATAGTTTCCAGTTATGTACGATTATTACCTCTGTGCAAGGAGTGTGATTTCTCGCAGTTGCAGTGTCATGGTTGCTTGTGTGTAAGGGCTGAATATATTTGGCATTTTGCTTAGTAAAATCCTCACTCTCAGCTACTCCTTATTTATTTACACCCAATGCGATTGCTTAGTATTTATTTATGCATTCTTCCAAAGTGTTTAAAAGAACATGTTGGAGTCAACAAATAAAGATCTGCTACCTACGTGATGACTAATGACAAAAGAGAGAAAAGTTTTGATGTTAACGTATCAAGGAAAGAAATGGCATGTACACTTCAGTTTTGCCATTACTGACCCAAGTTTGCAACATAGCCTAGAGATGTTACTGTGTACATCTTTTTCGTGACACACATATTCAACATTCCATGAATCCGTGTTAACTCTTTGATCGGTGTTTTAGATATTTGCATCTGATGACTTCCTGCAAGTCACAGAATATTGTCGTGGAGAAACATTTGCTTATAAAATTACCACCCGGCAAGCACATATTTGCCGGTGAGTACGTCACATGCAAGTCATATTCTACGTTGCTATCTCAAGAGTGATATCTAGGGAGGGACTAAAATACTCACACTTGATAAATCTGGGGATCCAACCTTGCAAACGAGGAATATAGTGTACCGCCAGATCCTTGGCTATCTCTAGGTGTACTCGCTTATATGTAAGCTTCTTTCCTTAAATATATGTGTTTTCACGTTTGCACTTTTTATATGATATGAAGCACATGTATAATTGGCTAACAGATGTCATTTTTACCTATTTCTTTTTTGTAGGGTATCCTCTCTGCCACAACTGTCGAGTTAGAGTGAGGCTTCAGATACTCCGCTTTGAAATTGTATGGTACTTATCCTCATGTTCTTGCACTTTTTATGCAATGTGTATCCGCCATATTCAGTTAGTTGATGGGAGTTGTTAACTTCTTTTTTGCAGGGTGCCTTCTCTATTGAAATTGTCAAGTTGATAGGAGGCCTGAGATAGTTAGCCCTTAGTTGCAGCTATCATCAATTGCTTCTGCTAAAATATTTTGTGATTACAATCGTCATACCAGAATAGCTAGCCCTTAGCTATAACTATCACCAGTTCTCTTTGTTGAATTCTTTTGTGAAACTACCGACAGATGTACTGCTTGGTGTGTTGCTACTAATGTGGTTGGGAGTTCTGAAAACTGAACAGTGCTTATTGTATAATTTAAGTGTGAAAACAAATTGCAGGACGAAGATGATGCTCAGTTAGTTAAGTTTAGTTATCTGCAGAAAATAGCTGCCATTGTCCAATGTTTAAGCTACCTATAAAAGCTGGTTCAATTTTGGAGAACATAGGACAATCCTATTAAAATCATGTGTTGTAGATGTTGTCGGTGGTTACTCTTCTGTCCTTTCTGTTAGCTTATAAGACTGTAATCAACTTGCTAAAGACTGTCTTTTGCTTCACCTGCCATCTGTTTCTTCTATTGTGGCCACCTTATATTTACTAGAAGACATAATTTATGTCTACTTATTTTTAAATTTCATATTTTAATTAAACTATTTACAAGGGCACAGAGAATAGAACAGGTAAATTAATACTAATCAAAACAAAAATGAAGTCGAGAACACCACAACTACTTTCTCTAGCTTAGAGAAAAGAATGCAAGTACTAAGCTGCTGCATGTAGAGAAAATTTGCTTCTACTAGCAAAATAGGAGCATACCTATTGATGTTAGATTAGGTCGTGTGGTCTTGCCACTGCTTGGCTCCTCTTCCACAAACTGACTGATAAGATTAGGCTTGTTAAGGCATGTACTGATTAAATTGACCAACAAATACATCTACATACTTCAAATCTCAAAAAAGTAAATAGAATGCAAATTACAAGTGCAACATTTGTACACACATCTTTTATGATAATTGTTAGACAATTTTGCAACCATGGGCGCAGCGTGTCGCTGTGCCAAGATTAACTAGTGTAAGTTATAGTTATGATGATCTGTGTCCCATTTCATATGTGTTCGTCAATATATCTCATTCTAACTTTTTTTTTCCTTTTGTTGCAAATATGTACTCCTACTTGCTATTCTGAAAAACATAGTATGATGTTTTTAGATCCTGAGGCAGGCTCATTAGAGAACTTGAAACATCCATGAAGAGAAGAGTTGTGCTCCCTAACAGAAATATGCATAGACAGTTGACCTTTCTACATAAATCCTGAAACTTAACTATTGTTTTCGACTAGATGAATATAAACAAGACCAGTTGAAAAGTTAGGAGATCGACAATTCATATACTTTTTTACTCCAACATCATTCCTGAGACTTGACTGTTCTTTTTGATTAGGTATATTTAATCAACACCAACAAAAAAGGTTGAAGAATTCAGTTAGCTTCCACCTTAGAAGCCCAGTTATAAATTTGCCTTTTATTTTGTGTGCTTGTGCAAGTGCGAGACGCTTAATTTTTCTTGTGGTGTACCTGTCTCATTTTCTTGTACGAATTTCTTGACTTTAGGATTTGTCCATGCAAGGAACCATATATAAAGTACAACTCGACATATTTAAAGTAAAATATTGTTGAATGACACACTTACTTAGGATTTTGGTGATTAAGCCGACAAGAGATATCTTCCGTGCCGTCGTCCATATGTTTGTCGGTTATCTTACGAAATGGACAACAATTACTTTGATCAATTACTCACCAAAGTATCCTTGGTAACATTAATGCCAGGAAATACTTTTGGGTAAGTACAAAAACTTTCACAATTTGTATGTCTTTTATGTAGTGCTCCATGGATGCTTTTATCTTGATGTCCACTTTTTTTATGCAGATGTTGGTATATTGGCAGGTATATTAGCTGTTTTCACTAATTGATGTTTAAGGTCCCAAAGCGGTTCTAAGTCTCTCAGCAAGCTACCGGTCCGAAATCTCACACAATTATTTGCAGATTGCTTTGTGTGACAGGTAATCTGCTTGGTATGCAATCTTGTGAGCTATGTGTTTGTGCTATACCTGTTAATCTAACGATGATATAGACCAGTGAGATATTTTTGCCCTATTGAGCTTATCCATAAGAAATCAAATGGAGATGACATGACCATTTTAGAAAGTTATGAATCTACATATGGCATTGGTAAGTATTTGTTGTTTAGTCGACCGTTAACCTTCACATAGGAGATTGCATCATATTTCATGATGTAAACTGCCCAAATGCAAAATTAAATCGCGGGCTTGCCGCTCAACTAAAATTGATGTTTTCTTTCATGTGATGGTTCTACCTAGAAGTTGATTCGAGAAGATATTGTTTATAGGTATTCCAAGGAAGCATGCTCAAACTAAATAGTGAGCCAAAGGTCAATCCAAGCTTCTCAAATTGTAGTGTTTGTGTTACTGTTTGTCAGTGTACTTAATAGGATTTTTATTTTACTGATGCAATGCAGTATCGAATAACTATTATAGCAACAAGAGAAGGCTTTGTTGTTGAGGTGGTTTTATATTTTTATGTAGCGTAGGATTTGCTGTAAAAGTGTTATTGTTCCGGTGGCCGAAACCTATGTTTGGTGCTTGTTGCGCCTGCAGAAATCTCTATTTTGGTTTGGAGGAATTATGTGGTGGATGTCACCATTTCATATTATTAGTTCCCTGGGTAAGACATTTCTTTCCAATTCCTTCGGTTCTACCATAAAGGCAATAGTATTTTTGTTGCCTTTGCGTCATCTGGATCATATTTATTGATGCATTGTAATAACTTCATATTGTATGCTAGAGCCAGGCAAGGAAGTGGTTGTAGGGGTTCATAGCATGGAAAAAAAAAAATTCTACCGCATGCACACAAACAAGCCAAAATCTATCTACTAGATTGTAGCAACGAGTCGATTAGAGTACTCATCCTCGAAGATTCCAAAGCGGTTAAAGAGAGAAGATTCTCGTGGGTTATGTAGTTGTACACTTGCCGATCTTAAGATCGCATAGACGATCCTTTCGGCGCTGCGTTCCGGCAGCGCTTCCATAGTCGGTCACACGTTCGGTACTCGATGAAGACCTTCCTCTCCCTTGTTCCAGCAGGCATCGGAGGTTGTAGTTCTCCCCTCGCGATTTCGACAGCACGACAGCGTGGTGTCGGAAGTAGAGGGAATATCCTGCAGGGCTTCGCCTAAGCTGGAGCAGGTTATGGTGGATCTAGGGTTTCTGGCGATCTAGGTTTAGAAGGACGGAGAGGAGGAGGCGGTGTCGACGGCGGCAACGAGCCGGCGGCGGCACAAGGTGGGGAGGGGCTGGTTGTGTGGCCTTGGGGCACCCCTCCCCTCTATTTATGAGAGGGAGGACAGCTTGGGAGACGGGAGTTTGAATCCTTCCCCAACTCCCTCTCCTTGTTGTCTTGTGGTGGAGGGAAAGAAGGATTCTTTCCTTCCTCCACTAGGACACATTGTCCTAGTTTGACTTTTCAAACTTACCTTTTGACTTTCAATTTGGATCTTGATTTCTTTCTTGCTAATACCCAACTAAGTGACCTAGGACATGATCCAATCATTCCACTTATCCATGACACATTCATGTACCCTTCCCCTTCCAGTCCGGTGAACCTTCTAGACCCTTCTAGAACCTCTCTGATGAAAACCTCGGAATCATTCCCAAACTCCGGAATTGGACTTTCCTTATATGAATATTATTCTCCGGACCATTTCGGATCTCCTCGTGACATCCCGGATCCCATCCGAGACTCCGAAAAACATTCGGTCTCCCTATTTACATTCCATATCTACTAAACATCATCGAATCCTTAAGTGTGTCTCTGTACGATTCGTGAATTACGCGGACATGACCGAGACACTTCTCCGATCAATAATCAATAGAGGAATCTAAAAATTCATTTGGCTCCCACATATTTCTACGATTACTTTGCGATTGAATTAACCATTTACATACGATACCAATTTCCTTTTGTCTCGCGATAGTTTACTTATCTGAGGTTTGATCGCCAGTATCTCTGCATAGCTAGTTCAACCTCGTTACCGATAAGTACTCTTTTATCGTTCCCATGATATGTGATCCCTTGTGAGTCAGTCACACACTTGCAAGATAATTGGATGACATTCCACCGAGAGGGCCCAGAGTATATCTATCTGTCATATGTATGGACAAATCCCACTCTTGATGCATGTGCCTCAACACATACTTTCCGAACACTCAATGCCACCTTTATAACCACCCAGTTACGGTGTGGTGTTTGATGTCATCAAAGTATCCTTCCGGTGATGGTGATTAGCATGATATCATGGTCGAAGGAATTAGGTTACTATGTATCAGAAAGCTTATAGCAAACGAACTATTAAAATGACTTGATCTTTATGCTACGCTTATCTATAGGAGTATGTCCATCATACATTCTCCTAATGATATGATCTTGTTGTTAATAACATCTCAATGTTCATGATCGGGAAACCACGATCATCTATTAACCAACAAGCTAGTATTACAAAGAGGCTTTACCAGGGACTCTAATTTAGTTTACAAATCACACAAGTATTAATGTTTCCGGTTAATACTATTATAGCATGAATGCAAACATTTATCATAAACACAAAGATATAATAATAACCCCTTTTATTATTGCCTCTAGGGCATATCTCCAACAGTCTCGCACTTGCACTAGAGTCAACTAATCTAGATTACACGGTAATATACCGAACACCCATGGCGGTTTGGTGCTGGTCATGTTTTGCCCTCAGGAGAAGTTTAGTCAATGGATCCGCCACATTCAGATCTGTGTGTACTTTGCAAATCTTTATGTCACCATCTTGGACATGCTCTCGAATAGCATGAAAATGCAGCTTGATATGCTTCATCTTCTTGTGTGACCTTGGTTCTTGCGCATTGGCTATGGCGCCCATGTTATCACAGTAGATAGACATTGGGTCCAGCGCACTTGGAACCACACCAAGCTTTGTAATGAACTCCTTCATCCATATCGCCTCTTGTGAAGCCTCTGAAGCAGCTATGTATTCTGATTCAGTTGAAGATCTTGCCACAACGCTTTGCTTTGCGCTCCTCCAACTAACTGCTGCACCATTCAAAGTAAATATGTATCCAGATTGAGATTTAGAATCATCCGGATCGATGTTCCAACTAGCATCGGTGTAACCATTAACAACGAGTTGTTCATCACCTCCATAAGAAAGAACCATATCCTTAGTTCTTCTCAAGTACTTAAGGATGTTTTTGACCGCTGTCCAATGATCCACTCCTGGATCACTTTGATATCTGCTAGTCAAACTAACAGCATATGCAATGTCGGGTCTAGTACATATCATGGCATACATAAGAGATACTATGGCTGAGGCATAGGGAGTCTTACTCTCTCTTTGTAAGGTTCCCAACCTTTAATAAGGTAGAGATCCATGTGTTTATAATGCTAGTCCCTGGATCAATAGCTAGCATCCACAGTTAAGATGTAATATCAAGAAGCAAAGGTCATAATACAACTTTATAACCAGGAATAAAATAATTTATTACATCTTACATAGCTCATTTGGCTATCTCATTACAATGCAGCAGAATATAGAAATAGCATGGGGTCCTTCATCTTCAAAGTGCCACATGCAGACATGTTGGTTGTAGACTTGTAATCCTAATCAATAAACTTCTCTAACATCAAACAAACCTGCAACATAATAAGTTACAGCCACAAGGGTCAATACATTTGAATTGTATTGGCAAGTGATACTATGGTAGTATAGTGGAGTCTATCATCTATATGCATTTGTATAAGTGGAGCTTAGGCTTGCTTTGCTCGAAATAGATTTTCCTTATCATTTGAAAACACTAAGTTTTTGCTTGACAAAATCTTTCCCAAGGCATCTCCCAATAGAAATTGGTGATCCTTCAATCCCTTGTTCACCCACAAGATTTTAACTTAGAAATTGGGATGAGGAGATTCTTGATAGCTTCCATGTCTTGATGCTCAAATTGTCCTTTGTCAGGGACATGGCTAAGTACTTAGATTTTACACTCTGCAGAGGTTGTGCACTTTCCCCACAAGACTTGGTTTCACCAAGACAAGATCTTTCAGAAGCCTTCCCTTAGACCAGAATGGACGCGTTCCAACCTATCATCCCCTACCACCAACTGTCCATTTGGCTACGTTCTTGCAACCTATATGATCCAGACAGAGCCCATAATGCCAAGTGGATGCACTTGAAGCTTCTCAACATTTGACATCTCAAATCTCTTTGTTCCTGGGTGGCCATCCACAAGTGAGATACACAAGGTAAGCCATAGAAATGGGCCTTGTGAACCACTCAACACAAAACATTCCTTCCATTCCACCCAGGTGATTCATTCTCTTAGTTGTTTTATTAATCAAAACACAAGTCCTTGACTTGGAAATATTCCATAGTATGAATATATATTCCACCCTTGTTTTCTATTAGTTAAGCTAAGCATGATAGTAGTAGGAATCTTAACTTAGGAAATTTCTACTAAGGTTTCATCTACTAGGATTTCCCATGGCATAGTTTATACTTAGCAAAATTCCATGCAAGTCCTACTTAGAAACATCTCTAATGCATAGTGAAAATAATGGGACAAAAGTATGAAGCATCACTTGCCTTTTTGGTAGAGAGTATAAGTTCACTCCTTGATCTTTGCAATGTTCACTCACTTCAAATCACTACAATTCAATCAAGCAAACAATATTTCAATCTACCATTCAAGCAATTTATCACATAAAATGATAGAAACAAAACAATGCATGCAAGCATGCCAAACTTTGTTTTATTTAAAAAAAGTGGTTTATAATAGGTTATAATCATTCTAAAACACTTTATTGGTCATTTCATAAAGTGGCAAAACTATTTGCAAAAGATTTTACTTATAAATCATTTTTAAACCAAATCATTATTTTATGTGGTGAAGAAATGCTTTTAATAAGGCAACAATCTAAAGGGTTCACAAAATATGTTTTCAAACCATAAAACCTTGTGTTTAGGGTCAGAGAGTTTATTCCAAAACATTTACCAAAGATTTTCTCCCAAAAGCATTTTTAATAAATAAGCATTATTTTTATTTGACTAGAAATGGTTTAAATCAAAGATACATTCTTTTGCTTCACCAAATATATTTTTGAAACCACCAATTTATTTCTAGGGTCAGTAGGTTCAAAACAAACCATTTGCCAAAGATTTTATCCCCAAAATCATTTTAGAACAATTTTTATATTCTAAACATGCATACACAAGTTTCTGTAAAAACAAACAATTTAGCAGAAGCTTTTTACTAAACAAAGTGCATGGTTGGATAGGTCTTGTCTTGCTGATTCCATTAATATAAAATTTGCAAAATTTGGACGTATGGTTTGAAAGTTATGAATTTTTCAAATTAGAACATCTAATAGATCAATTCTGTTTTTAATCAAACCAACAGGGCCACGTGGCGTGTTCTTATTCGCCGGTACCGGTTCGGCTGGATCGCGCTCTCTGGTGCGTTGGATCTAATTTAGATCGTGTGGCTTAGAATCAAACGTACCCCTTCGGTTAGTTTCTATCGCGAGCGTTGGATCTAAATCCTACGGTGCGCAACCTTTGACCATATACTAGCGGTCTTTGGCGGGCGGCGGTGGCGGCAACGGCGGTGGCGACGTTACAGGAAGCGAGGGAGGAAGGGGAGTTGCTGACCGAGTTAAGTTGTGCCTCGGGCTCGCTCAGATGTCGACGGGGACGAAGATTTACGGCACGCTGAGACGAATGGGAGGAACCGTTAGGTTCGTATGAGAGTGACGAACATGAGAGCATCCAAGAGAGGGAAAGGGCAGGTCTATTCTTACCAGGAGGACTCTCCGGAGGAAATGGCAGGCGGAGGTGATGTTTGGTTTCATCGTTGCCGACGCTGGGGTGCTCGCATGGATGAATGGAAGGTACAGTGAGGTGCGCCAGAGGCTGGGGAAGGTGCTCGTGTGCTCAAGGGGGCAGAGGAGTAGCTGGGCTCACCGGAATTGTTACTGGAGCTTGCCGGAGATAGTGGGGTTCATGCGGGGAATCAGGGCAGCCTGGTGGCTCCGGGGAAACGGGGACTGAGGTGAAACAGAGAGGAGGCGAGGGAGTTTAAGATAGCATGGTCGCGGGGTGGAGTAACGCTGGCAGTAACGAGTATTGACGCGAGTGTTTAACGGCAGAAACCACCGGCGAGGTTTGCGCGCGGGTGAGGAAGAAGAGAGCTGGCGATGGGGTCTAGCGTCAGTGAGAGAAGGAGAGAGGGAATGGGGTCCATCGGTCAGCGACGCTGTGGGTTTTTCCTGCGGTGAAAAACGGTTCGCTCGGGTGAGAGGGAGAGGTGGGCTGCTGGGCCTTAGTGGGCTGGCTGGGCTGGGCTGAGTCTTTTACTCTTTTTTTGTTCTAATTGTTTTTATTTTTTTCCTTTTCTAATATTCTATTTTGATTTTATTTAATCAATTCAATCATCCATTTGAATTCAAACCTCAACCAAATTTTGTGTAGATTTAAATATTGATTAGTAGTATAATCTGAAGTCAATTTTGGGAATAAAACTTTATTCTTTTTGGGATCTTTTAGTTATTTAAATTAGGCCCTTGTATTTACTCAAATAAGATTTAATAATATTTTCAAACACCATTTAAATTCTTAAACTTTCCAAATCTTTTCAGTAGGTTTTTATTTGTTTATTAGGGTGTCAAATAATTCATCTTGAATTATTTGGAAAGTATTTGATATGATTCATAAATCATTTGAATTGGGTATTTGTTTTAATTCCAATGGGATTAAATATAGTTTTATTTCCCTAAATTTTATTTGGAAGATTTATTTTATTTAAATTAATTAATCAACTTTTATTCCACTTGGGTAAATTCCAAAATACAATTTTCTCATGAATTATATAATTATTCTTATTAGAGATTTGTCTTTATTCCAATAGGATTTGGTTCAAGCCATTTTATTTTATTTTAGAACTCTTTATCCAATATTTTATTTGGATTTGGATTATAATCATTCCACTTGTTTATGGGTTAGGCCAAGATTTGATTTGGTCTTGAAATATTCCTTATTTAACATTTCTTTCTTCATCTTTATAAAATCAATATCTTTTTATTTAGAGATCCAAACTTCGTGATTCCAATTTGTAAAATCTTATTTGAGATTTATTTATCCTTTTAAATATCTTTAGGATTATTTGCTCACCATTTGGTATGGATTTATAGATAAGTGCTTTATTAGCTTTGGGAATTACTTTTCTTATTAAATTCATAAGATTTTATCTATGGCTCCAAATTGAATGAAATAAATTTATATGGTTTTATAATATTTCCATTTGTCAATCTTGATCATTTTGAAATGTTTGTTTGACAAATTTTTATATGGATCAAATCCATAGGCTTGGAGATAACTTGGAAATGATTTTCTTCCATTAGTGCTTAGGGTTTGGATTTATTTCTCAAGTGTTTAAATTTCCAGATGCATTTATGAAGAATGCATTTCTCTTGATTTGGATTTGGTTGAATTCAAACCTTAACCAAACTTTGTTCCATATGGGATTTTTAAGTTTCCATTTAAAACAAAGTTTCTTTTCACCCTGATTTCCAACAAAAATTTATTTTGCTTATTTATTTTTCACATTACAAGATTTGGAAAATCTTGGGATGTGACACTCTTTCTCTATCTTTTGCCGTAGCAGGACTTTGAGTTTTACTCAAGGTCGTATTGGTCAACATGGGCAATAACCCTTTCTTGTTATCTTCCATTCCAAACCTCTTTAGAACTTTGTCCAAATATGTACTCTGTGACAATGATATTAGGCGTCTTGATCTATCTCTATAAATCTTTATGCCTAATATGTAAGCTGCTTCGCCAAGATCTTTCATTGAAAAACTATTATTCAAATATTGCTTGACACTATTAAGAAGGTCTACATCATTCCCAATCGACAATATGTCATCCAGATATAGTACTAGGAATGCTATAGAGCTCCCACTCACTTTCTTGTAAATACAAGCTTCTCCATAAGTTTGTATAAAACCAAAGCTTTTGATTACGTTATCAAAATGTTGATGCCAACTCCAGGATGCTTGCTTTAATCCATAAATGGACCGTTTAAGTTTGCATACCTTGTTAGCATCTTTAGGATCGAAAAAACCTTTGGGTTGTACCATATACAACTCTTCATCAATGTCTCCATTGAGGAATGCCGTTTTGACATCCATTTGCCATATCTCACAATCATAATATGCAGCGATTGCTAACAAAATCCTCACAAACTTTATCTTAGCTACCGATGAGAAAGTCTCATTGTAGTCAACTCCTTGAATTTGTCGAAACCCTTTTGCGACAAGTCAAGCTTTATAGACAGTAACATTACCATCAGCATCTGTTTTCTTCTTGAAAATCCATTTGTTCTCGACAGTCTTCCGGCCATCCAGTAAGTCCACCAAAGTCCATACTTGGTTTTCATTCATGCATCCAATCTCGTTTTTCATGGATTCTTGCCATTTATTGGAATCTGGGCTCATCATCGCTTCCTCATATGTCGCAGGGTCATCGGTGTTGTCCACCAACATGACACTCATAACGGGATCATACCAATCAGGAGTGGTACGAGTTCTCGTTGACCTGCGAGGTCCCTAGTAACTTCAACTGAAGTTTCATGATCAACTTCATTAGCTTCCTCTCTTATCGGTGTAGGCGCCACGGGAACTACTTCCGGTGCTACGCTACTCTCAAGTCTGAGATAAGGTTCAACAACCTCGTCGAGTTCTACTTTCCTTCCATTCACTTATTTCGAGAGAAACTCCTTCTCTAGAAAGGATCTATTCTTGGCAACAAAGATTTTCCCCTCGGATCTATGATAGAAGGTATACCCAATAGTTTCCTTCGGGTATCCTACGAAGATGCATTTTTACGCTTTGGGTTCAAGCTTGTCGGGCTATAACTTCTTTACATAAGCTTCGCAACCCCAAATTTTAAGGAACGACAATTTAGGTTTCTTCCTAAACCATAATTCATACGGTGTCGTTTCAACGGATTTAGATGGTGCCATATTTAAAGTGAATGCGGTTGTTTCTAATGCATAACCCCAAAATAATTGCGGTAAATATGTAAGTGACATCATAGAATGAACCATATCTTAGAGAGTTCGATTACGATGTTCGGACACACCATTACGTTGTGGTTTTCCTGGCGGTGTCAATTGTGAAAGTATTCCGCATTTCTTCAAATTCTCTCCAAACTCTTAACTAAGATATTCACCTCCACGATCAGATCGTAGAAACTTAATCTTCTTATTACATTGATTCTCTACTTCACTTTGAAATTCCTTAAAGTTCTCGAAAGTTCGGACTTATGTTTCATGAAATAGATATACCCATATCTACTCAAGTCATCCGTGAAAGGAAGAACATAACGATAACCACCACGCGATGCTACACTCATTGGGCCACACACATCGGTATGTATGATTTCCAATAAGTCCGTAGCTCGCTCCATCATACCAGAAAATGGAGTCTTAGTCATTTTACCCATCAGACATGCTTCGCATCTTTCAAGTAATTCGAAATCAAGTGATTCAAGAAGTCCATTGGAATGGAGTTTCTTCATATGCTTCACTTCAATGTGACCAAGACGACATTGCCACATATAGGTCGAGTTATCGCTTAACTTCAAACATTTAGCTTCAATGTTATTAATAAGTGTATTACTACAATCGAGATTCAACAAGAATAGACCATCTATCAAAGGTGCATGTGCATAAAACATATTACTCATATAAATCGAAAAACCATTATTCTCGGATTTAAACAAGTAACCGTCTCGCAATAAACATGATCCGGATATAATGTTCATGCTCAACGTAGGCACCAAATAACAATTATTTAAGTATAAAACTAATCCCGATGGTAGATGAAGATGTAGCGTGCCGACCGCGATCACATCAACCTTTGATCCATTTCCAACATGCATTGTCACCTCGTTCGTCACTAGTTTCCGTCTATTCTGCAGCACCTGTTTCGAGTTATGAATATGAGCAACCAAACCAGTATCAAATACCTAGGCACTACTACAACTACTAGTGAGATACACATCAATAACATGTATATCGGATATACCTTTCTTCTTGATGTTGCCGTTCTTCAAATGCGCCAAGTACTTAGAGCAATTCTGCTTCTAGTGACCTAATACCTTGCAGTAAAAGCACTCAATATCAGGCTTAGGCCCAACCTTGGTCTTCTTCGCCGATGCGGTAACTTTCTTACCGCCGTTCTTGATGTTTCCCTTTTTCTTAGACTTGCCTTGCTTCTTGAATTTGGTGGTCTTATTGACCATCAACACTTTGTGCTCTTTCTTGATCTCCACTTCCGCAGACTTTAACATGGAGAAGAGTTCAGGCAATGACTTGTCCATGTTTTGCATATTGTAGTTCATCACAAAGTTCTTGTAACTTGGTGGTAGTGATTGGAGGACACGGTGAATCCCCAAAGCATTAGAAATCACTATACCCAAAATTTGAAGCTTACTTTCGTGCCCAGACATCTTAAGCACGTGCTCACTGACGGAGCTGCCCTCTTCCATCTTGCAGTTAAAGAAATTTCAGAAGCCTCATAACTGTCAACTGCCACGTGAGCCTCAAATATCATTTTGAGTTCACAGACAATATCATGTGGGTCATGGTTCTCAAACCTTTTCTGAAGCTCCAATTCCAAACCGTACAAGATAGCACACTGAACTGTGGAGTTCTGATTCTTCTGAGTGAGGAAAACATTCTTCACCTCATCGGTAGCTTCAGCTGCAGGTGGGTCACCCAACGGTGCATCCAACACATAGGTCAAATTACCAGCATTGAGGACAATCCTCAAGTTGCGGAGCCAATCCACGAAGTCGCTTCCATTGTTTTTCAGCTTTTCTTTCTCTAGGAACACATTAAAATTGATGGTAGGGGCCGCCATTGATCTAAAACATATTTGCAATAGTTGTAGACTAAGTTTATGATAAATTGAGTTCTAATTAATAGTTAAATTAATCTAGGTGAACTCCCACTCAAAACAGCATCCCTCGAGTTTTTTTAGTGATTACACGAACCAAATCCACCACATCAAAACCGATCATCATGAGAGATGATGTAGCTTCAATGGCGAACAATCAACATGTTCACCATATCTACTATATGACTCATGCTTTACCTTTTGGTTATCCGTGTTCCGAGACCATGTTTGTACATGCTAGGCTCGTCAATATCAAACCTTAGCTTCCGCATGATCAAATCTGGCTTGCTCCCGTTGTATACACTCGCAGAATCTAACACACCCGATCATCACGTGGAGCTTCGAAACAATGAGCTTTAGCATCGGTGCCTACTAAGGACGAACACTTCATAACTTGATATTTTGTGAGATGGATCATCTTATAATGCTATCGTCACGAACTAATCAATACAATATGCATAAAAGGATTAACATCACATGCAATTCATAATATGTGATATGATATGGCCTTTCTTATTGTGCTTCCGATCTCCATCTTCAAGCACGAACATGATCTCCATCATCACCGGCATTGCGTCAAGGTCAATGGCATTGCTCCATGGTTGTCGTCCACCAACATCAACTATTACAACTACTTTGAATAATAGACACACAGGTCTAGACGAAATTAAAAGATAACCATATGGCTCCTGTCGGTTGCCGACTTACAATAAGGAACATTGCATACATCACATATAATCACAATCATGGCCATATCATATCACAACACACCTGCAAAACAAAGTTAGACGCCTCTAATTTTCTTTGCATGTTTTACGTGGTTTGGGGCTTGATGCGTGCGCCCAGTGTTGACGTGGGACACTTTGTTGGAACCCCAAGAGCAAGGTGTGATGAGCACGGCAGCAAGTTTCCCTCAGTAGAGACCGAGGTTATCGAACCTGAAGGAGGAAGGAAACTTCTCAAAGGTGTTGGAAGCAACGTGGAAACCTATACAACACAAACTCAAGACTTTGTTCCAACGAATTAGTGAGGTTGTCAAGCTCACCGGTTTGCTGTAACAAAGGATTAAACGTATGGTGTGAAAGGTAATGGTTTGCAGCAAGTAAACAAGTAACAGTGGAAGATGTATCAATGGTAAATATTGGACCGGGGTCCATAGTTCACTAGATGTGCTCTCCTTAGATAAACAACATGGCGCGAAGGGTAACAAATTATAGCAGGGCAATTGACAGGAAATGATCAAGGCATAACAATGCAATTACTAGTCACAAAGATCCTATGAGATTCGATTGGGCAATACAACAATATACATAGACCGCCATCCAACTGCATCTATGACTATAAGTCCACCTTCAGGTTATCATCCGAACCCCCTCCAGTATTAAGTTGCAAGCAACAGACAACTGCTTTAAGCAAAGTGTGTAAGGTAAACAGTCCACATGTTCCATGAACAAGAGACCGTTGTTTTCTCCCTAGTGGCAACAACACATCTACAACCGAAGAGATTTCTGTCACTTCCCTTGGAAACTAGAGGAATGGACCCACTATCGAGCATAAATTCCCCCTCTTGGAGTCACTAGCAACTACTTTGCCAAGATAGCTACTAACAACGGAGAGCGTGCAAGATCACAAACAACACAGACATGATAGAATCATAAAGACAAAACCATTAATCAATCTGACATAGTAATGCCAATATCCATCGGATCCCCGCAAACACAACATGCATGATTACAGATAGATTAGATCTTGATCATGAACAGAGCTCACAAGATCTATACATGAAAGCACAAGGAGGAGATACAACCATCTAGCTACTACATGGACCCATAGTCCAAGGTGGAACGACTCACGCATCATACCAGAGAGAAGGCCTCCGGGATGATCTCCCCTCTGGAAGGGTGCCGAGAAGAACTTTAGATCCCCCGATCTAGGTACGATGGTGTGATACGCCCAATTTGCATCACCATTCTATATCATAATTTACCTCTATTCATTGATATTTGTCTTATTATGAGGTATTAATTATGACTTTTCATCCGTTTATGCATGTTGGATGATTATTGGAGGATGGACTAGTCTGGATTCTGATGGAAAAGAAGGCGTTTCAGTGCAATTTCGTGAAGATCAGAAAAATACCAGAAAAATATGGAAACATATTATTTTCCCAGATGACGAAGGAAGCCAGAAGGAGGAGCGAAGAGGGGCTGCAGGGGGCCCACACCCCCTAGGCGCAGGCCCACCCTGGCTCGCGCCTAGGGAAGGTGTGGCCCACCTGCCCGGCCTCCGACTCCCCCCCCCTTCGCCTATATCTTCCCTATGGAACCCTAAGGCTTGGGGAGCGACCGCATATAGATTTCCTCCGCCTCTCGGGGGCAAAAAACACCGAGAGAGAAAGATCTCTCCGATAGACAGATTTCTGCCAGGAGGATTCCTTCCCGGAGAGGGGAGACAATCGCCATCAACACCATCGTCAAGCTAAGCTTCATCGGGATCATCATCATCATCCACACCATCATCTCCACCAGCACCATCATCACCACTCCGTCCCGCTGTAACAATTGTGTTGGATATTGCTTAGTTCATTAGGGGAAACTTTCCCGGTGTTAATTACTATTGTAGTTGATGCTTGTGAGTGGAACCATTGGATTATTGTTTATGTTCAGATTGTTATCTATCGCCATATCATCTTTGATCTTGATCCATATGATGTGTTGTGAGTAGTTCGTTGTGTTCTTGAGCACATGGGAGAAGTCATGTTGTTCGTAGTGAATCTGTGACGAGTTATTATTCAATGGTTTAGTATTTAAGTTGTGGTGCTATTCTTCTAGTGGTGTCATGTGAACGTCGAATACATGATACTTCACCATTTATGGGCCTAGGGGAATGCATTGTGTATTTGGCTACTAATTGTGGGGTTGCCGGAGTGACATAAACCTGAACCCCCGTTAGGACACCTTTGCACAAGGGAGCGTAGGATCTCAGAGTTTAAGGCCGTGGTTAGATTTATATCTTAATTACTTTCTTGTAGTGACGGATGTTTAGAGGAGGTTTAATCACAAGTATGTATTAGTCCAAGTAAGGTCGGTACATTAGCACATGTTCACCCACACAACACTTACAAACACCAAAGAAGAGTACTCAGCTATTTGAAGCGAAAGCACTTGACAGAATTACCATGTGTCCTCGAGAACGTTTGGTCCTTATAAGTATTTCTACGGGCTTGTCCTTTGCTAAGAAAGGATTGGGCCACAATCAACACTCGAATTTTTAATCCCAGATGCTTGTTATGCCATACATCACAATCCCAGGATTACCATTTTTGCGAGACATAACAGATTTGGATACCACAGTGCATCATCCATTACAAACCATACATAAGGTCTTACACAAATAAGGATCTCATGATCCAGTTCTTAATACAATTCAAGCAGCGGAAATACGTAATAATAATGGTAGCGTAGGCGAAGCTCCATCTTCGGGGTCACAGGCAATGCTGACGATGGGAGATTATCCTAGTTGTCATAACCTTCATGGGGTCCATCCTCCTGGTATTCCTCTTCATAGTCTGGCCACGGGAATAGCCAGGGACAAAGCCGTGAGTACTCTTTAAGTACTCGCAAACTAATACTAATAAGTGAAGGTTTTTTTTGTAGTAGGACACTAAGCTCTAGGGTTGTTTTGCAAAAAGCCGGATTTACATCTACTAAGTTCAGAAATGAAGAAAGCGAGTTGAAGTTTTATAACCCCTAAGTGGGAACTTGTAATTTCATCTCACAGCTCTGTTGTGGTCAAGTCAAAATCTCAATCCATTTCACAAGTCATTTTGAAAACATCTGACGGGGGAACAATTGGCCACTCCAACTGTCCATAACCGCGGACACGGCTATTCGAATAGTTTGACACTCTGCAGAGATTGTACACTTTCACCACAACATTCGATACATCCATCAGGAACAAATCCTGAATTCACCATACTCAGTATGCGGATAATCAATCCTAACCTTTCAATTACAGGCCCTAGTATAAGCACCTCTCCTGTGAGTTTGGCCTCCCAACCATGACCAACTGTCATCTTGGGTACTGCACAGGTGGACAATCTTCACAAGGTAGCCTCAGCTCAGACCTTGGCCGTGAGGGAACCAATACTAAGGTATATAAGTTTCCAGTCAAGCCCTACCCAATTCTTGGGTATTGTGGTTGTACGGTAAAATTAGAATGGTATCGCATCCAGACAACCATCAGTTTTGTAAAGGGCTAAGGCTCATGCCTCAACATTTTCATCATCAAAATCATCTGGTGTTCGGAAACACATGTCAAAACATCTCAATAGAATGATCCATCATTCCAAGGTTTTCATAACCATTTTTCCACCAAGTATTCCTATCTAAAGTTTATCAAGTTTTATGCTTAGCACTAGCATCTACAAGTGGGGGTAAGTACTAATGAGGGGTGGTAAACTAGTGGAGTTTTACTAATTTCAATCTCATGCCTTAGGATGACATAAAGATTATCTAGCTTAGGCCAAGTTTTATGCTCTTTATGCAACCTTCAATCATCTTTCTAGAATCTACAATTCACTTAAGTAAGATCTAAGTAATAGCTTTGATAAAGAAATAAAGTATAAAGCTAGGAATGGGGTTATCAAGTGGGTATGATCACATATGCTTAAGGCATATAGTTGGCATGGTAACAAGCAAGTATTTGCTTGCATAGGTATAGTATCTTGCAAGTGTTAACTTGCGCAATCAACTAGTAGTATTAGACTTGCTAAAGTAGAATATCTTGCAAGTGTTAGCTTGCCTTGTGCAGAGCAGTGGTTGAAGTTCTCCTCGGCTTCTTCTTCGTAGTATCCTCCTTCTTCCTCGTATCCTTGGTCGGTACTAGCGTCTATAAATAAATACGAGGTACACAATCACCAAACAATACTTAACTATTTTCAATCATCACACAAAAGGGTCCTATAGATGATCTAGCATCATCACTAACATTATAAGATTAAAGCTTGGTTTAGTTTCTTTTATTTTTAGAAAAGTAATTTCTACTCATTGAAAAAATACTTAAGATTTAATATTCTCCAAACCAAACATGGGATCATGTTGACACATGTCATCACCACACATTTCAGTACATGGGAATGTGATTTAAAGTGGTGTCACAATTTAATAAGGTTTAACCTTTTATTTTAATTAAATAAAGTGACTAGAAATGCCTATGTGGCATCCTTTTATTACTTGGACATTATTTCTGTAAGTAAACCCACATATTTTTATATATTCTGAAAGGTATGATAAAATGTGATTTTTGAGAGTTGGAATCAACTCAAAAGCTATTATGGTTTAAATTTGAAAAATGTTTGAATGCAGAAAAGCTTCTGCCTTGTTATTTTTACCAAGGTTGATCTATAGATTCAAATGATTTTAATCCAACGGTCTTGGATTCAGCATTTCCAGACCTTTCTAACAAAATTGGTTTCATTCAATTTGGTTCACTGAATCGACCTGGGTTGATTTTTGAAACTAGGTACAGAACTATGTTTGAATTAAAATGGAAAAAGGTAAATTCAAACGACTGGGCTGCACGGGAACTGTTAATGGGCCTAACATGGTTATACCCTACGGTTACCCCATGTTAGCCTACCTGGTCGAGCCCGACGGAAGGCCCACTCGATGACCTTCCCGGGTCCATGACGCCTATGACGGTTCGGCTGGAACGAAGCCCATATGGACATGGAGTCCCAAGCGCACAAGACAAGGAAACCTCAAGACTAGAGTTTGAATACAACTTGTAACCTAATCCTATTGGTATCCGACACCTAGCCTCCCCATATATAAAGGCTAGGAGGGTCCAACGAGGAGAATAGATCACGACCTACACACGCCATAACCACCCAATAGATAGATCTACGATCTCCACCCCCGATAGACTAGACCACAACAGATCTACCGATCTCTCTCTCATACCTCCGCATACACACCTCCACGTCAGTTTTCATCGGCACACCCCTGTAATCACCGGTTCCACCGTAATCAAGAGCAGACAAGCAAGAGTAGGGTTTTCCCTCCGGGGGCCTGAACCTGGGTAAACCTCGTGTCCCCGTGTTGCTTGTTTGCTAACCGTTCCTCGATCTCCAGCATCCCCATCTTCTCCAAAACCCAAGTCCATAAAAATGGGCATTGACGAGATCAAACCTCGTCAATTGGCGCCGTCTGTGGGAATTGGGGGCGCTGATTGTGCGATCGTGACGGTCCCAACCAAAACGATCCACAACTCCTCGGCGACGGAGAAACACCTTCTCTTCAGCGCTTTCGATTTCACGTCTACTCATCTGCAACTCGCCCGGCCTTCGAATCCGGAGGAAACGGAGTCAACCTGACGATCGGGGACCTATGTTTTCACATTATCAAGCTGGTGGAATTGGCGACTGCTCCTAGATCGCATATGGCCGTCTCGTCTACATCAGCATGCTCGGTCTTCACTATTGCTGCAATTGAATCAGTCCTCGTCACGGCTGGTCTTGAGATCCATGCAGTCTTAGGATACACAAGCGTACCTACCCGGCAAAAAGAAGTAAATCGAGAAGCTGCAACATCAACTCGATTTGATTCCAATTAATCTTGCCCTGCCAGAACCGGGCGTGTGCCACTTCCGTCTACCTCACCAGTATTCAGCGGTGCAAGAGATTAATTAATCAAGGGACTAGTGTATGTCCGTACATGCGCATATGCTTTTACGCCAGAAAATTTCAAGGACACTTGGTTTTGTCGCCCAGTCAAAGCCTTCAGGCAGGCCTAGTTTGCTATGGATAAAAGAAGACGTGACGATTGATGGATCAGTCCAGCAGCAAGATTCGATATTTGGATCAAAAGAGATGCCGTACATTCATGAAATTAAAGAATTGCGAAATACTTCACAAGTGACAACGACTTTGGCGAGTTCTACATACATGCTTTGGATCAGGATCAAAGAAGCCACCGACACGGAGAGACCAAGTATACGCATCGAATTAGCAATAAAAAATCCATGGAACGACGGACGTGACATCCGGGTGAACAGTCAACTTGCCGTTTTTATTTGCCGCGACTCCGGCGATCCTCTGCGTCTTCGGCTCCATCACGCGACTTGTGGCGGTCTTCGGCTCCAACAACTCGGGGGCTTGGAGCGACCCGATGTGGCTTTCGGCTGCGGCGACCCGCTACGGTATTCAGCTGCGCTGACTTCGCTTCGGTGACCCACCGCGGTATTCGACCCGATGTGATATTTGGCTTTTCAACGACTCAGGGGCTTTCTCCACTTTGGCAACCCTCCACGGTATTCGGCTCTGGCGGCCCGGGGGTCTCCTTCGACTTCGACGACCCGCCATGGTCTTCGGATGCGGTGACCCCGCACATCCTTCGACTTCGACGACTCGCGATCGCGCCGACTCCACCGCATTGACTACGTCCGCCACGTGACCCGCTACCATGTCAACTTCTCCACGACAACCAACAAAGCTAAGTTTCCCTCTACTTAGAGATGATTCTTTTTAACTCGCACTCAAAACACTCAGGGGCTGCGCCCTCTTAGAGTAACCTAATGTGCCATCGGCTCCACGCAATTGAGCACCTCAAACGTGACAGCCCGAGCTGACTCTGCCTGATCTTCGAATCCTTGAACTCCGAGTGCCTCGACAAGGTACTGAGACTAAGGGTAATCAGGCTAACGAAAAGGCCTAGCATACAATACAAAGTGTCGACTCGATCGGCACCAGAATTTTACTTTACAAGATGAAAGGCAAATATTCTTTAAAAGATACAAGTACTTCACAAATCTTCATGTTTTTTGCAGCTTACAATGACGTCGACTGCGCCGAGCTATTCTATCGGGTCTGAAGGGTTTCGCGGCATAGTAAATCAAAATTTTCTACGGAGAGAACAGAGGGAAAGCCAAGATCTAATCTAGGAGATGCAAACAACGAGAGAGATTGGATTAGATCTTCATACCCTTGAAGATTCATGCAATGAACGTTAAATCGGAACGTGGGTGATGTAGTCGTACTCGCTTCTCCTCCTCACGATCCGATCCGATCTAGCACCACAAGTGGCGGTGCCTCCGTGAGATGCACATGTGCAGCACCTCGACGTCTCCTCCTTCCTCGGACCAGCAAGTATGGTGGAGAGATAGATTGGATCTACAACACGACGGCGTGGTGTATATGGTGGAGAATTTCTGCAGCAGGGCTTCGCCTACAAACAGTCGAGAGGGAGAGAGGAAAGCTAGCAAGGCGGATAGGGTTTAGAGGAGAGGTGTGGGGGGTTGGTGCGCCCCCACCCCTCCCCAAGCCCAAAGGATAAGGATTGGGGGGCATGGACTCTCCCCTCTTCTAGAAACCCTATCTCTAGTTTAAACGATTTAAACTCTCTAGGATCGGCTGGGCCCTATGGGGCCTTGTGCCCCTGGCCCAAAGCGGCCAGGACACTCCCTCATAGGCCCATGCCCCCTCCCGGAAGGTGGGGCCACGTTGGTACCCTTCCGGAAGGTTTTAGAAGCTTCCGGTACAATACCGATTAACCCGGAACAATTCCGAACTCCAAAAACTGCACTGCCTTATATGAATCTTATTCTCCGGAACCTCTCGTGATGTCCCGGATCCCATCCGAGACTCCGAACAAAAATTCATAAACCAATTATCCAATCTATCCTAGCGTCGAGACACATTAAGTGTGTGACCCTGCGGGTTCGAGAATATGCAGACATGATCTTCTATCAATAATCAACGGAAGTGCAGGCACCCATATTGACTCCCACACATTCATCGATGATCATATCGGATGAACCACGATGCCGAGATTCAAACAATCCCATATATATTCCCTTCGTCTCGCGATATTTTACTTGCGAGATTCGATCGTCGATGCAGTCATACCTAGTTCAATCTCGTTCACGGAAGTACTTTACTCGTTCGTAATCCGATATCACTTTGTGATTAACTCCTTAACCACATGCTTGCAAGCGGTGTTGATATCGATTACCGAGTGGGCCAAGTATATCTCTCCGACTTGGGAGGATAAATCCCATCTCGATACATACAACCCAAGATACTTTCCGATCACCGAGAGACACCTTTATGATCACCCTCTCATAGGATGACGTTTGATGACCTCAAAGCTTTCTTCCGATACCGGGAGTTGTATTATCTCATGGTCTAAGGAATACAATATTTGACATAGGAAAAGCTTCAAAGATGAACACGATGAAACGATCTAATTGCTTTGCTTAGTTTGGTCATCCATCATATCATTCTCCAATGATATGATCTCATTATCAATTGACAACTCATGTCTATGGTTAGGAAACCTTAACCATCATTGATCAATGAGCTAGTCCATAGAGGCATACTAGGGACACGGTGTTGTTCACAAACCACACAAGTATTAAAGTTTCCGCTTAATACAATTCTAGCATGGAATATAAACTTTATCATGAACAAGAATTATAATAATAACATCTTTATTATTGCCTCTAGGGCATAATTCCAACAGTCTCCCACTTGCACTAGAGTCAATAATCTAGTTTACATTTGGCAACAATCTCACACCCATGGCACTGAGGTGTTGATCATGTTTTACACGTGGAAGAGGTTTAGTCAATGGATCTGCGACATTCAGATCTGTATGCACTTTGCTAATCTTTAGATCTCCATCTGCAATATAATCTCGGATTATATGAAACTTGCGGTTGATATGCTTGGTCTTTGGATGATATCTTGGTTCCTTAGCAAGTGCTATGGTGCCAGTGTTGTCACACAATATCTCCAGTGGGTCCAATGCACTTGGAACCACGCCAAGCTTCGATGATGAAGTTTCGATCCAAACTCCTTCACTTGACGCTGCGGCAGACCATGTATTCCGCTTCCTTTGTAGATCGCGATCACGCTTTGCTTGCAGCTTCTCGACTCCAGCTCCTCCATTCAAAATATAAGCGTATCACCTCGAGATTTGGAATCATCCTTGTCGGTGTCAAAACTAGCGTCGGCGTAACCTTTACGACAAGTGTTCATCACCCCATAGACTAAGAACATTTCTTTAGTCCTATTTAGGTACTTTAGGATGTTCTTCACGGTGTCCGATGTTCCACTCTGGATCACTTTGATATCTGCTCGTCAAACTAAGAGCATTGGACACATCCGGTCTAGTACACAAGATGGCATACATGATGGAACCTATGGCGAGGCATAAGGCACTTTGCTCATAGCTTCCTATCATTTACCGTAGTGGACACCGAGCCTTGCTCAATATCTTACGACAACATAGGCCTTTGAACCTTTCTTTGCCTTATCCATTACGAACCTTTTGAACTTTGTCTAGGTATGTACTACGCTTAAAGCTATCAGCGTCTTTGTCTATCTCTATAGATCTTGATGCCCAATATATAAGCGACTTCACCTAGGTCTTTCATTGAAAACACTTGTTCAAATAATTCTTCACATCGTTAAGCATGTTGATGTCATTTCCGATAATCAATATGTCATCCACATATAGTACCAGAAACGTCACCGAGCTCCCACTTACTTTCTTGTAGATACAAGCTTCGTAGCAATTTGGAACAAATCCAAAGCTCTTGATCACTTGATCAAAACGAAGGTTCCAACTCCGAGATGCTTGCTTGATCCATAAATGGAGCTGAAGTTTGCATACTTTATCAGCATCCTTAGGATCGACAAAACCTTCGGGTTGCATCATATACAACTCTTCATCAATGTTGCCATTGAGGAATGCAGTCTTGACATCCATCTGCCATATTTCATAATCATGAAACGTAGCAATTGCTAATAAAATCCGAATGGACTTAAACATCGCTACGGGAGAGAAAGTCTCATCGTAGTCAACACCTTGAACTTGTCGAAAACCTTTTGCGACAAGCCGTGCTTTATAGACGGTAACATTACCATCCGCGTCCGTTTTCTTCTTGAAGATCCATTTGCACTCAACGGCCTTTCGGTCGCTAGGAGGGTCCACCAAAGTCCATACTTGGTTTTCGCTCATGGATCCCAATTCTGATTTCATGGCTTCTAGCCATTTCTCAGAGTCTGGGCTCATCATCGCTTCCTCATAGTTCGTAGGTTCACTGTCTTCTACTAACAAGACAGTCAAGACAGATTCCGTACCACTCGGGAGGGCACGCGACCTTGTCGACTGCGACGTTCAAGATGTGACATCGTCCAAGCTTCATGATCCTTGTCATTAGCTTCCTCTATTGTTGGTGCGGTGACCTTTGGAACAATTTCAGTCTTGCGCTACTCTCCAATTCAAGAGAAGGTTCAATAACCTCGTCAAGCTCTACTTTCCTCCCACTCACTTCTTTCGAGAGAAACTCCTTCTCAAGAAAGGAACCGTTCTTCTGACAAACACTTTGCCTTCGGTTACGTGATAGAAGGTATACCCAATAGTTTCCTTAGGGTATCCTATGAAGACGCATTTCTCCGCTTTGGGTTCGAGCTTGTCGGCATCAACTTCTTGACGTAAGCTCGCATCCCCAAACTTTAAGAAACGACAACTTAGGTTTAGCACCAAACCATAGTTCATACGGTGTCGTCTCAACGGTTTAGATGGAGCCCTATTTAAAGTGAATGCGGTTTCTAATGCATAACCCCAAAGTGATATGACAAATCGAAGAGACATCATTGACGGACCATATCTAATAGAGTTCGATTCGTTCGGACACACCATTCTTGTTTGTGGTGTTAGGGTGGCGTGAGTTGTGAAACGATTCCACTTGCTTTAAGATGCGTGAGAAAATCATAACTCAAATATTCACCTCCACGATCGGATCGTAGAAACTTAATATTTACATTACGATGGTTGTCCACTTCATTAAAATTCTTTGAACTTTTCAAATGTTTGATTTATGTTTCATTAAATAGATATACCCATATCTACTTAAGTCATCGGTAAAAGTGAGGAAATAGCGATATCCACCGGCGTCGAAATACTCATCGGTCCGCATACATCGGTATGTATGATTTCCAACAAGTCCGTTGCTCGCTCCATCATCTGGGAGACGGGTTTTGATCATCTTGCCCATGAGGCATGGTTCGCATGTGTCAAATGATTCAAAATCAAGAGACTCCAAAAGTCCATCGAATGGAGTTTCTTCATCGCTTTACACCAATATGACCTAGGCAGCGATTGCCACAAATAAGTTGTATTATCACTATCTACTTTGCATCTCTTAGCCTCAATGTTATGGATGTGTGTTTCATCCCTTTCGAGATTTAGAAGAAATAAACCATTCACAAGAGGTGCATGACCATAAAATATGTTACTCATATAAATAGAACAACCATTATTCTCTGATTTAAATGAATAACCGTCTTGCAATAAACACGATCCGATATAATGTTCATGCTCAACGGGCACATAATAACATTTATTAAGGTTTAAAACTAATCCGAAGGTAAAACTAAGGAGGCGTGCGATGGCCATCACATCAACTCTTGATCCGTTGCCAACGCATCGTCACCTCATCCCTCATAAGCCGTCTATTCCGTAGCTCCTGTTTCGAGTTACAAATATTAGCAAGCCAGGGTATCAAATACCCGTGCACTACAACGAGGGCTAGTAAGGAAAACATCAATAACATGTATATCAAATATACCTTTGATGGTGCCACCTTCTTGTCCGCTAAGTACTTGGACGATTCGCTTCGATGACCCTTGTCCTTGCAATAGAAGCACTCAGTGTCCGGCTTAGGACCAGACTTGAGCTTCTTCTCAGCAGGAGCATTGCGCTTGCCGCCGCCCTTCTTGAAGGGCTTCTTTGCTCCCTTACCTTTCTTAAAGGAGGGCTTGTTGACCATCAACACATGATTATCCTTCTTGATGTCCACTTCCGCAGCCTTCAACTTTGCGAGGAGCTTGGTGATCGTATCAGTGGAACCAATCTGATTATGAGTCACTACAAAACTTTTGTAGCTGGGAGGGAGTGATTTTAGAACCCTGTCAATCTTGAGCTCCTCTGGAATCGTGCATTCCAGTTGCTCAAGGCGTTGAGTGTAGCCCTACATCTTTATGGCGTGCTCACTAACGGAACTCCCTTCCTCCATCTTGCAGTTAAAGAACTTCTCAGAGATCTCATATCTCTCAGAACGGGCTTGAGTCTGAAACATGGTTTTTAGCTCCTCGAGAATCTCAAAGGGCCCGGGATAGGTTTCAAAACGATTTTGAAGTTCCGGTTCCATAGCAAACAACATGGTGCTCTTAATCACACCATAATCATGTTTGCTTGTGATGATAAACGACTTTCTCATCGGTAGCTTGATTGCGAAGGGGTCACCTAACGCTTTACCAAGGACATAGTCCTTTTGTCATGACAGAATGATTCTTAGATTACGGAACCAATTGGTGAAGTTAGACCCATTGTTTCTAAGCTTTTCCTTCTCGAAAACGTTGAAGTTGAAGTTGGATTTGGCCATGTGATCTACGTGATTAGCAAGTACGATTTAGACTATGTTCATGATAAAGTTCAACTTAATCAAATTACTAGATGAACTCCCACTAAATTCAACATCCCTCAAGTTGTTTAGTGAACACGATCCAAATTCACCACACCTAATCCGATCATCACGAGAAGAGATGTGGTTTCAATGGTGGACAACCAAGTGTCGATCATATCATTCATATGACTCATGCTTAACCTTTCGGTTCTTGTGTTCCGAGGCCATGTACATGCTAGGCTCGTCAAGCTAGACCCAAGTATTTCGCGTGTGCAAACTGGCTTGCACCCGTTGTATGTGAGCGTAGAGTCTATAGCACCCGATCATCACGTGATGCTTGGACACGACGAACTTCGCAGCGGTGCATACTTGGGGAGAACAGTTTTATCTTGATCTTTAAGTGAGGAATCATCTTATAATGCTACCGTCGCGATCTAAGCATAATAAGATACATAAAAGGATAAACATCACATGCATATAACTTTATGTGACATGGTATAGCCAATCTTGGCAATGATCTCCATCTTGTGCGTTAAAGCATGATCTCCATCACTCCACCATGATTGCCTCCACCACGAATAGCAACTACAACTATTGCTAACTATTTAGCGATAAAGTAAAGCTATTACATGGCGTATAAGAAGTTGACTCGCAGGTCATACACAATTATAAAGACAACAATATGGCTCACTGGGTTGTGTACTCATCGACATGCAAGTCATGAAACATTACAAAACATGATCATCGCATACAATATACACATCACATCTTGGGCCATACCATATCACGAAAACACTTCCCAAAAACAAGTTAGGCGCCTCTACTTTGTTGTTGCATGTTTTACGTGGCTTATGGGAGTAGATGCTAAACGATTCTTACCTACGGAAAGCCACAACGGTGATATTATGGTTGCCAAACTCGGTTTTAATCCCATGACAACTATAGTGAGAGAAACCGGCATCCACCCGCATGTGTGGAACAAGCCACACGTCAAGTGCGGGCGGTCTCATGACGGCGTCGCGTAAGGTTGGCTGGACCGCTTCAATCTCACTATCCGCATCATAAGAAGAACACAAACAAGAGGCTTGCAACAGAAAACATCAACACCCGCAACAACCATGTCGCGTTCTACTCGTGAAACACATCTACGCATAGATCTAGCTCGATACCAAGGGTTTCGTGGCATAGTAAATCAAAATTTTCTACGGGCGAGCAGAGGGAAAGCCAAGATCTAATCTAGGAGATGCAAACAATGAGAGAGATTGGATTAGATCTTCATACCCTTGAAGATTCAAGTGAGCGTTCGTCGAACGTGGGTGATGTAGTCTTACTCGCTTCTCCTCGCGATCCGATCCGATCTAGCACCACAAGTGGCGGTGCCTCCGTGAGATGCACACGTGCAGCACCTCGACGTCTCCTCCTTCCTCGGACCAGCAAGTATGGTGGAGAGATAGATTGGATCTACAACACGACGCGTGTTGTATATGGTGGAGAATTTACTGCAGGCTTCTACAAGCGATCGGGAGGAGAGAGGAAAGCTAGCAAGGCGGCTAGGGTTTGGAGGAGAGGTGTGGGGGTTGGTGCGCCACCCTCTTTATATAGAGGGGTGCGCATTCTACCCCAATCCCAAAGGATAAGGAGTGGGGGCATGGACTCTCCTCTTCTAGAAACCCTATCTCTAGTTTAAGCGATTTAAACTCTCTAGGATCGGCTGGGCCCTATGGGGCCTTGTGCCCTGGCCCAAAGCGGCCAGGACACTCCCTCATAGGCCCATGCCCCTCCCGGAAGGTGGGGCCACGTTGGTCCCCTTCCGGAAGGTTCTAGAAGCTTGGTACAATACCGATTAACCGGAACAATTCGAACTCCAAAACTGCCTTTGCCTTATATGAATCTTATTCTCCGGAACCTCTCGTGATGTCCCGGATCCCATCCGAGACTCCGAACAAAAATTCATAAACCAATTATCCAATCTATCCTAGCGTCGAGACACGTTAAGTGTGTGACCCTGCGGGTTCGAGAATATGCAGACATGATCTTCTATCAATAATCAACAGCGGGGTCTGGGCACCCATATTGACTCCCAAACATTCATCGATGATCATATCGGATGAACTACGATGCCAGGATTCAAACAATCCCATATATATATATTCCTTTCGTCTCGCGATATTTTACTTGCCCGAGATTCGATCGTCGGTACCGTCATACCTAGTTCAATCTCGTTCACAGCAAGTACTTTACTCGTTCCGTAATTCGATATCACTTTGTGATTAACTCCTTAACCACATGCTTGCAAGCGGTGTTGATATCGATTACCGAGTGGGAACGAAGTATATCTCTCCGACTTGGGAGGGACAAATCCCATCTCGATACATACAACCCAACAGATACTTTCTGATCACCTGAGAGACACCTTTATGATCACCCTCTCATAGGATGACGTTTGATGACCTCAAAGCTTTCTTCCGATACCAGGGAGTTGTATTATCTCATGGTCTAAGGAATACAATATTTGACATAGGAAAAGCTTCGCAAAGATGAACACGATGAAACGATCTAATTGCTTCGCTTAGTTTGGGTCTGTCCATCATATCATTCTCCAATGATATGATCTCATTATCAATTGACAACTCATGTCTATGGTTAGGAAACCTTAACCATCATTGATCAATGAGCTAGTCCATAGAGGCATACTAGGGACACGGTGTTGTTCACAAACCACACAAGTATTAAAGTTTCCGCTTAATACAATTCTAGCATGGAATATAAACTTTATCATGAACAAGAATTATAATAATAACATCTTTATTATTGCCTCTAGGGCATAATTCCAACAGGGTCCTCCAACAGGAGTCGACGAAACAACTGGCTACGCCCTAAGCTCAAGACCCGAGTCGAGTCACTCCTCGGATGGTTACATCGCCCGATGCTACACAGATGTGATCGTGCACCCGACAGAAGCAAGGTCGAGTCCTTCCGGTTAAACATCGCGCGACTCTGCTACGCTGACACTTGGATCCTTATGCGTGAGACGCTGACTCTATGCACTTCCGAGTTAGTGGTTTCTCCTCGCAAGAGTCTCCACTCGAGTCCGCGACTCGACTAGACACTCGGGGGGGCTACTCCTATCAGGAGCGCTGGTCGCGCACCCGATGTACTTCCGGGTCAGCGGTACGCCCACGGGATTTCCTACTACAACTGCACGATACAAGACTCGAGTCTCTTTCCGAGTCTACGACTCGTGCACACATAAGATCTTTGAGTCCTACGCCGAGTCTACGACTCCACTACGGACTCGGGGGATACTCCCATAGGGAGGATGGATTCAAGCATCCGAAAAATTTTGTGTCCTATGGACCTAAAAGTCAACAAAGACTAAATTAAAGTCTCCGCTCGAGTCTACGACTCGAACAGACACTCGGGGTCTACTCCCATAGGGAGCGCTGGTCGCGCACCCTATAAAATTTTGACTGCGATCCTTCGGATCAGTATGCAAAAACTTATCGGCAACTCTGCCCCAATTAACGTTAAGTGAGTAACATTCTCCTTGGCCACCTGAAACACCTCCACGGTGATAAAATTCGGATGTTGTGTCTGCGACGCAAAGATAAGACCTACAGATATCATCTGATGGCCTGGTAACGCACACGACTACGCTCTGCTAGTATAAACCCATGCCAACAGGCGCGATGAAAAATCCCGACGGACGCGTTGGGTACATCAATTAAACTCACTGGAATTCCACTCCTATAAGTCCTCCGCGGCCTGAGTTGAATTACACCAGCATATATTCCGGGTTCGAGTCGAGGGACTCGAACCTGAAGAAGATCGTGTTGTTTTGTCCTAAGACAGTTAACTGACCCTGATCCATCGGGAGAGTCAGGCACACGCATCAACATCCCTACACATTCTCTTGAAAGACAGAGTTGCACCCGAAAGATTGAAGAGTCCTCAGCCAAATCTACGATTCGACTGAACACTCGGGGGCTACTGACATGGTTATACCCTACGGGTATCCGATGTTAGCCTACCTGGTCCAGCCCGACGGAAGGCCCACTCGATGACCTGCCCGGGTCCATGACGCCTATGACGGTTCGGCTGGAACGAAGCCCATATGGACATGGAGTCCCAAGCGCACAAGACAAGGAAACCTCAAGACTAGAGTTTGAATACAACTTGTAACCTAATCGTATTGGCACCCGAGACCTAGCCTCCCCATATATAATGGCTAGGAGGGTCCAACGAGGAGGATATATCACGACATACACACGCCATAACCACCCAATAGATAGATCTACGATCTCCACCCCCGATAGACTAGACCACAACAGATCTATAGATCTCTCTCTCATACCTCCGCATACACACCTCCATGCCAGATGTAACTACCTCTGTGAATTACGCTCCTAGTTACAAGCCTGGATGAGCGGAAATGGTTGAAATAGTATGGTGGGGCCCAAATGCCACTCACAGGTAGACCTCTCGGCCGTCCCAACCATTTCCAATCATCGGGACAAGAACGGACGGCGTAATCGGCAGGCGAAGGGATCAACTACATACACAAATGAGTATGTATGCAAGCCACCATACAACAGTACATCAGAGCCATTCCATCTAGAAAGAAAGGAAATATAGCAACGCCATACGACAAGATTCAAATGTCCTAGATAGATATAATAGTTTAGGATATCTCCTCATACATCACACATCGTAGTATCGGTAAAGCGGCAAACAAGATCCGTATGGATAAGAAGCAAATCGGCATAAGATGCCCCATAAATAAGCACATCCGCCCACAGATCTCACGGATCCCGTTCGGAATCTCTACACGAGCGATCGTTGCCCACATCATCCGCCTCCTCCACCCAGATCCATCTTGTGAGTGTACTTGTTCATCCGAATCAAATAATTTATCGTGTGAGACCCTAGAATTTTCGGCAAGTCTTTATGCCTCTAAAGGGGACACAACACGGGGTGGCGCAATTGCAGCGAAAGATAAACCCTAGCAGTTCTATAGATACTGCTAACCATCCGCCTAACCAAAGATAGGCGGATGTCCATGAATTAATGACAACATTATAACAAGAATATCATCGATCCATCCTCTTCCTCGCTACCAGCGAGGAAGCTGAACAACCCCATCCGTTGGCAATTTTATTAACCATTCCATGAGTGTTGCACTATTTACTAGTCAATTACTTAGTCGATTAAAAGCGGTACTTTAGTTATGCTTGTCTATGATCGGAAACGTGCTCCAAGTCGTCCATAACCGCGGACACGGCTTTGAGAAAGTTTTACCTCCAGCGTGCACAAATAGCAACACACTCGATCAACCTCGGAAAAACCAAATCAAAACCCACGAGGCCTTCACGACAAAGCAATCACAGATTCAGAAATATTTGAGGCCACCCATTGAGTACACCATAGCGAACGGTTAGTGACTCGAGACGGACCCAAGGTTTGGGTGGGCGGTACAGAACATCGGGAACCCGAAGTGTGGTGGGCTTGTCGATATCACAAACGTGTCACGATCCTAAGCATGACAGTGCTCCTCGCACAATCGTAATAAAGCGGAAAACATGGCATAAGTACAGGATAGTAAATAAAACCTCAAACTAGTTTGTGGCCCCAAGAAATAAGAATGAATCAAGCTACATCTCGGGGGTCCCATAAGCCTCCCGGATGTGGATAGCATGAATAATCAAGGAACGGGAATCAAGTACTCGGGGTCCTACGGGACACAAGTGAGCAGGAAAAACCAAATAGCAGATATTGCTCACCGGTGCCACTTTCATTAGTTATCCCATTACTACTCAAGTTAAGTTGTTTAGGTACCTCGTTATCCAATCAGACACTCACATACCCTACACATGCTGTTCTACGACTCACATGGCTCAAACAACTCCTGTAGTAATGGCTCATGGGATGGAGGAACAAGCTTCAGTGGGGTTTAAAAGTAAAGGCTATGCAATACTTGGGATTCAGTTTAATGCAATCGCGACGCAATGATGCAAGAATAAGATAGAGGCATTAGGTACTATATGTATGCAAGCATGTGATAGTGCTTGCCTGGCAGCTCAGTTGAAGCGAGAGAAGGATCTGGGTAGTGCTCCTGGGTCTCTTGATATATCCCCTGCTTAGTGTCTATTCGGAGAAGAACCAAACAAACAAGGCCAACATAAATAAAGTGCACAAGCATAGGAATAAAATGCGTCAAGCAAACAATCATGCCATGATGAATGATGCACAGGTTGCATGGCAATAATGTAGCATGGCATGGGTGAGGGGTAGAATACAAGAAATAAACATTTTATTGAGTTTTGGCCACATTTTATCCTCATATTAGTTGCTGTTTACATTATATTTATATGATGCATGCTGCAATTCAGAACATGGAATGCATAAACAGAAAGGTCTCGTCGAGCTGATCATTTTAGACATATCATTTGTTAAATTTGGAGTTATAAGTCAAAAGTTATTAATTAATCAAGGTGAAGGGCATTTTCTTGTAATTTTAGTCAACTTGAAAATTTAAGTGTTCAAAATATATTTTGGATGGCATATTTGAAATCCTCACATTTTTCTGATTCAAAAACATATATTATTTGTATTATTTGGAATTATGAATTTAAATTTATTTAAAAGTCAAAATTATTAAATAGGGTCAAAGTCAAAGGTTGACTATTTAAATTAATTCTGAAAATATTTGATTAAAGATTTGAATTAACATTCAAAAATAAAACATTTTTCATATTAAGTTTGAATTCAAATTCTAAACCATTTGAAAGTTATGAATTAATTCATATTTAAACAGATTTGAAATTGAATTTGAATTTGAAAAGATTTGAGTTTGAAACAGAAAGGCTCCTGGACTTTTGGTACTCAGCCAGATTCTACCCCCAGCCAGTGACAGGTGGGGTCGATCTTGGCCCAGGTCGACACCTGACAAAAACTTTTCACACCGGGGCTCTGCCTAGCCCGCGTGAATGACAAGCGGGCCCAGGGACCTAGCAGGGCCACACACGCGCGCGGCCATCCGGTGGGCGACACGTGGGCAATCCAGGGGGCTGCGGGCTGCGAGGTTCAGATCTGCGGGGGCCTATTTGCAAGATGGGACGGGCGGCTGCCAGGTGGGGTCGGTGGGACTGCGGGTTCAGGCGGGAAAAACTCAGGTCTCTGCACAAAAGCAGACGGCCCATTGCTACTTGTGGCGCAACTCGGAGCGTCGGCTCCGGCCGTCTTCCGGCGACGATGGCGAAGCGAACCAGCGATTCTTGCCAAGCCGCAAAACCAAAGTTGAAGAGCGCCACCGACTACAAGTTTCGTTGGTGGCTAGCACGGAGAGGGCTGCAGCTGGCTTGACGAGCAGAGGCAAAAGCTGCGATGGCTATCGCCATGAGCGCTGGCGCCTTGAGGTGTTCGACGGACGGCGGCGCTTCTGCACTAGAGAGGAGGGACCTTATGCGGGAGGTAGAAGGGCTCACCAGAGCTCGTCGGTGGGGTTGGAGGAGCAGGGGTGGCGCGATCCGGCGTGGCTGGTGGCCGAGCTCACGGTGCTCACGGGCACGGCGGGCTTCTCGGCGAAGCCAGTGGCGACCTCCGTGCATGCGTGATGTAGGGGATCGAGATGAACCTCCTGTACGCCTTGGACACCTTCTAGCACAGCTCCAACCGCCCTTCTTCTGGCCTGGCTGATCTAGGGTTTAGAGGGGCATGGGGTGGCCATGGCCATGCTTGGGGAAGGAGGGAGGAGGGAGAGGGGTTCCTGGGGTCTCAGATCTCGATCTGGGGTGCCCGGGGTGGTTGGGGTGATGAGGGAGAGGGGAGAGGCACATGGGAGGTGGTGGCCACTATAAGCAAAAGGGAGAAGGGGTGGCTCGGGTTTGGGTGGTAGCTAGGGTTGGGGTGGAGAGAGAGAAGGGTAGATGGGTCCAGGGTGACCAGGTGGAGCTGGTGGGCCTTGTGGCAGGGAGAGGGCTAGAGAGAGGAGGGAGGCCGAGAGAGAGAGAGGGTAGCCTCGGGTTAGGGTTTTATCTAGGGGTGGCTCGGGTTGGTGAGAGAGGGGTGGCATGGAGCTAGAGAGATGAGGGGTGAGGTGATCAAGCACATGATCAAGGACACACATGGTCAAGCACATGGGTTTGGTGTATGGCAATACCACACAAACAAGCAAAAAGGAAAAGTTGGAGGAGAGGGTGAGAAGAGGGGGCTTAGGGTTTTTGGCAAAATCAAACAAGATCAAGCAAAGGGGGAAGAGAGAGAAGAGAGATGATCCACCCAAAAACAAAATAAAACAAAGGAGATCAAAGGATGATGATGGTTGCATGGCCCATGCAAGAATTTAATGCCATGTGTCATCCTTGTGAAAACAAAGTAATAGACATGACATTATTCTCATGCATCCCCAAAATGTGGAGTAAAGGCCAAGCAAAAGAATTAGAGTTGAATCCACCCAACCCACATGAGCTAGAATAAAAACCAAAGAAAATAATTACAAGCTCATGGGTTATTGGAATGGTGGAAGAATAAGGTGGTGACAAGAAAGGTGGTGGAGTGGAACAAAAGATATGCCCCCAACTCAACTTGGGCATTTAACCAATATATCAAGAACCAAATACAATATCAAGAGGCAAATACAAATAATAATGCATATGAGATAAGAACCAAAACAAAAAGGGTTTTTGTATGATGCCCAAATGCAAGGTGGCATGATGACATGAGCATGATATGATGATGATGCAACAATTATATGTAGGAAGTAGTCATTATATTACTAGATCAAGTTGCATTACAGTTGTTAGACAAATGGGATGCTACACCAGATTGCATCGGCACACCCCTGTAATCACCGGTTCCGCCGTAATCAAGAGCAGACAAGCAGGAGTAGGGTTTTCCCTCCGGGGGCCTGAACCTTGGTAAACCTCGTGTCCCCGTGTTGCTTGTTTGCTAACTGTTCCATGATCTCCAGCATCCCCATCTTCTCCAAAACCCAAGTCCATAACAATGGGCATTGACGAGATCAAACCTCGTCAGGGTCGTGATGTCACCTCATGCCTTGGGCTCAACTAACGGGGGTTCCACGGTCGGTGGCTCTTTAAGCGCGGCGTGCAGGGCAACATGGTGTGTTGGATCTAGTTCTAATCCAATGGCTCGTTCATCGTCCACGTCGGCGTGGCGAGCAGAACCCTAACGCGGTGGGGTCGTGGGAGGCTCACCGGCTCGAGGCAGTCGGCGGCGAGCGATGAAGTCTCTGACGGCGAACGTCCTGTACCGTCGGCTCCTCACAGGCGGTTCAATCGCTAACCGTTCTTCTCCAGCAGCGGCGGGCTCCGGCCAAATTCCGGCGATGCACTGCTCGCCTTGCTCCGGGAACAGGGTGGAACGATCAGTGAGGAGAGGGGAGTGAGATGGTGTGCTCAATTCGGCTGGAGGTCGTCTCCTTTTATAGGCTCGATGGTGAGACCGAACAGGATGGGCAGGAGACGGTGGCGACACGGCTACGGGCTGCTAGAGGCATGGCCGAGGGTGGCGATCGATCGGTGGTCTCATGGCGATTCTCTAGGGTGTAAATGTGCTTGTAGGGGCGGTGGCAAACGATCGGGAACACTCGATGCTCTGCGAGGCAGAGGCGACGTCTTCGACGGCGAGCGGTGGCTACGGGGTACGGGCGGTGAAATGTGCATGTCTGGCGGTCTCCTGGGACGGTGGGGAGCATGCTGACGGGCGGCGAGGGCTCGAGGTGGTCTGGTTGAATGGGAACGGCGTGCTCTGCGACGAGGGTCGGCATGGTCGACAGCGGCACGGGCGCGGCATTCCTGGCGGTTCTGGATGTTGTCTGCGAGGTAGGGCTGGTCGACAGGGGGCGATGAAGCATGGGCTACCTCCCAGACAAGGTTGGCACGGCTAGTTCTTCCTCTATCCTGCTGTCCACACTAGGGTGATATGGGTGTTCTCGGCTGTTCACCATTGATGACATTGTCAAGCTTACAGTGGGGCTAGTGATTAGTTAAGTTTGCTAGATGATCTACTGAGGTTGCTGTGAGCTAGAGAGGGAACAAGTTTTTCCCAAAACACTGCTCAAAATAGTGTTTGTGATTTTGTTGATTTGAATCAGCAAGGTGTTTGATGAAATGGCCGTATGAATTCAAGTTTTGAATTTTGAAAAGATTTTTTGTGGGTGTGCTAGGCATGTGCTGGTGAGTCTGTAGATGCTTGGGTTTTGAAAGTTGAGCTTGCTTGAGTGGTTTTTGAAAAAGTGGGATCTTCCCATATGATATAGATTCAATTTTAAACTGTCATTTAAACTATGCATTTGAATGTTTCTGGATGATCACAAGGTGGGCCTTGATAATTTGTTATGAGTACTATTAAGGGGTGCAAAGATCCAAACAAGTTTCTGTTAAGTTCTGAAAGTTAGAGATAGCCAAAGTAGGCATGGGAGTTAATTTGGCAAAAGTGACCATTCACTTAAGTTGATGGTTTTGATTTGTTTGTCTTTGGGAAAAGTTAGGGGATTGTTTAGATGATGTTTATTTCACCTAAGAATCATTTTACAAGCAAAGAAACACATAATCATGGCAATTCAAAAGAATCTAAATTTTGATGCACACTCATATGAATGCTTTCATATTTTTAATTGGAAAAGTTTTTGTTAACCCTAATTTTGGTGATTAGAGTTTGATGATTCTAGTTTAATATTTTTGGGATGTTACAAACCTTCCCCCCTTAAACAAAATCTCGTCCCGAGATTTGAAAAAGGACGAAAAGATTACCTAGGATTTGAAGAGATCGGGAAACTCTGTCCTGATGTGATCTTCGCTCTCCCAGGTAGCTTCCTCTTCCGTGTGGTTGCTCCACTGAATTTTGAGAAACTTGATGCTTCGGGTTCTGGTAGTTCGGAAAGCTTCTTCCAAAATACGGATGGGTACTTCAGGATAGGTCAGGTCGTCATTGATCTCTATAGTCCGGTGATCAATATTCTTTAATACTTCAGTCTTCTCCGGGACTTCGAGGCACTTGCGCAGCAATGAGATATGGAACACATTGTGCACGGCTGACATCTCTTCGGGTAGTTCCAATTGATACGACACTTCTCCTCGACGGTTCAAAATTTTGAAAGGTCCAATATATCTAGGGGCTAACTTTCCTTTGAGTTGGAAACGCTGCATTCCCTTCAATGGCGACACTTTCAGATACACAAAATCTCCTATGTTGAAGGCGAGGTCTCGACGTCTCTTGTCGGTGTAACTCTTCTGTCTGGACTGGGCGGTCTTGAGGTGCTCACGAATCTTGTGAACCTTCTCTTTTGCTTCTCGTAGGATATCGGGTCCGAAAATCTGACTCTCTCCTACTTCCGACTAGTTCAAAGGGGTGTGACACTTTCTTTCGTACATAAATTCAAATGGGGCCATTTGCAAACTAGCTTGATAACTGTTGTTGTACGAAAATTCTATGAACGGCAGACAGTCTTCCCACTTAGATCCATATTTTAGCACACAGGCTCTCAGCATATCTTCGATTATTTGATTTACTCACTCCGTTTGTCTGTTGGTCTGAGGGTGATAAGCGGTACTGAAATCTAGTCGGGTACCTAAACCTCCTTGGACTTTCTTCCAGAATCTCGAGGTAAATTTAGTTCCTCGATCAGATACGATGTTCTTGGGGACTCCATGCAAACTGGCGATTCTAGTGATGTATAACTCCGCTAGCTTCGAACTCTGATATGTGGTCTGGACGGGTAAGAAATGGGCGACTTTAGACAATCTGTCCACTATGACACAGATAGAGTCATTTCCCCTACTAGAAGTAGGCAATCCGGTGATTAAGTCCATTCCAACGGAATCCCATTTCCATTCCGGAATCTGTAATGGTTGCAATAATTCAGCGGGTCTTTGATGTCCGACCTTGACTCGCTGACATATATCACACTTGGTGATATAGATTCCGATTTCTCTCTTCATCTTATGCCACCAAAATTGCTCTTTCAAATCTTGATACATCTTAGTTCCTCCGGGGTGGATAGAATAAAGAGTATCATGAGCTTCCTTGAGAATAACTTCCTTCAACTCAGAATCTGCTGGTACACAAAGGCGTCCTTTGTACCACAGAACTCCTTCTTCGTCTTTAGTGAATCCGGGTACTTTGCCTGTACCGATACGACGCTTGATTTCGTCAATACTAGCATTTTCTTTCTGCGCCTCTTTGATCTGGCTGATCAAAGTGGGTTGAAGTTCTATGCTAGCCAAAAATCCTTCACTCACTAATTCTATTTGGAAATCTTCCATCTCTTTGTGCAAACTTGGTTGCTCCTTAAAAATCATGGAGTTCAAGCAGCACGGCAATCTGCTAAGGGCATCTGCTACCACATTGGCTTTACCGTGGTGATCGTGAATGTCCAGATCGTAATCCTTGATTAGCTCAATCCATCTTCTCTGTCTCATATTCAGCTCCTTCTGAGTGAATATATACTTCAGTCTCTTGTGATCCGAATAAATCTCACAACAGTTTCCCATCAGGTAGTTCCTCCATGTCTTCAGGGCTAGAACTACGGCTGCGAGTTCGAGGTCATGGATTGGGTTATTTTGCTCATGTTGTTTCAGTTGTCGAGATAGATAAGATATAACTTTGCCTTCTTGCATTAGCACACATCCGAGACCGATCTTGGATGCATCACAATACACGTCGAAGGGCTTTGTGATATCCGGAATGATTAAGATTGGGGCTGAAATTAATCTCCTCTTGAGTTCTGGAAAACTCGCTTCACATTTGTCGGTCCATTCAAACTTCCTGTCCTTCTTCAGCAATTTGGTCATGGGTCTGGCGATACTCGAGAATCCTTCTACGAACTTGCGGTAATATCCCGCCAATCCGAGAAATGCACGAACTTGGGTTTGACTGGTTGGGGCTTGCCAATCTTCGACATCTTTCACCTTTGCAGGGTCAACGGAAATTTCTCCGGCTGATACAATGTGGCCGAGGAATCCTACTTCCTGTAACCAGAATTCACATTTGCTAAACTTGGCATACAACTGATGCTCTCTAAGGGTTCCAAGAATGGTCCTTAGGTGTAGCTCATGTTCTTCTTCTAATTTGGAATAAATCAGAATGTCATCGATGAAAACAACGACAAACTTATCTAGGAAGTCCATAAAAATCTTATTCATGAGATTCATGAAATAAGCGGGGGCATTGGTTAATCCGAAATACATGACGGTATACTCGTATAATCCATATCTGGTGGTAAAGGCAGTCTTGGGAATATCCTCTGCGCGAATCTTGAGTTGATGATAGCCTGTTCTAAGATCAATCTTAGAAAACACTTTGGCACCGGTCAACTGATCAAACAAATCTTCTATCTTGGGCAAGGGGTACTTATTCTTGATAGTGACATCATTCAACTTCCGATAATCCGTACACAGACGGTTACCTCCATCCTTCTTGTCCACAAATAAGACAGGTGATCTCCATGGTGACGCACTTGGTTGAATTAATCCAATTTCCAACATGGAATCCAGTTGCTTCTTCAGTTCTGCTAGTTCAGACGGGTTCATACTATAGGGTCTCTGGGCTATGGGTCCTGTTCCGGGGATTAGTTCAATGATAAACTCGATATCCCGATTTGGGGGCATACCGGGCAAAACATCTGGAAATACATTGGGGTATTCACAGACTATCCGGACTTGGTCAATGGTAGGTTGGGCTATACTCTTGTTGCACTTGAATTGACGAGGTAAGGTTTCAGATATATGCTCGACTAATATTTCGGCTATACTGGTCATGGTTATGGCTTTCTTGGCACAGTCAATCAATCCTTTATGTTTGGACATCCAATCCATTCCTAGTACTACTTCCAAACCTTTAGTTCCGAGTACTATCAGATTAGCATAAAAATCTATGCCATGGATTCGGATAGGGACGACTTTGCAAATTTGCCTAGCCTTGGTGGTTGATCCGGGGATTTGAACGATCATAACATGCTTCGGTTTGGTTGGTTGGATTTTACTAGTGCATGCAAATTCTTCGGTGACAAATGAGTGCGATGCACCAGAATTAAACAACACTCTTGCATGTACTGAATTAACAGAAAACATACCCAGCATGACGTCTGGTGCTTCGTGAGCTTCTTCAGCATGCATGAGAAAAAGACGGCCGTTGCAGTTGAGCGAATTCCCTGGGGCAAACCTTCTTCCTGGCTGAACACGATGCTGCTGCTGAGCTGGTGCATTTGCATTGGGGACTGCGGTATTCTTCTTGTTGGGGCACTCGTTGGAGTAGTGACCCTTATTTCCTGATCATAACAAGTCACTTGCGACTTGTCCTTTCTGCATGAGCACAACATTGCTTCCAGTCCTCGGGGCAGTGTTGGTGTTGGCGGTAGCATTGTTGTTGTTGAACTTGGGTGGGGCACGGTTGAAATTGCCAGAGTTGCCGGGGTTGTTGTGATTTCCTCCGGGCCTCGGGTTTCCACGGTTGGGATAGGTCGAACGGTTCGTTGGGGGTCTGATGGTTCTCGGGGAAAATCCTGGAGATGGGTTGGGGCGGTAATTTGGGGTCTGATTGGTTCCTGGTTGATGCATCATGCGACGCTTGCGGTTCTCATTGGCTTGGTTGATCTTTCCTTCCATCTGGATGGTAGAGTCGACCAAGGCTTCAATATCATCAAAGGGGATATTGACTAACACAGTCTGCATCTCATCGTGCAGACCATTCAGGAATCTTTCTTTCTTCTTGGCTTCAGTGTCGATCTCATCCGGGGCATACCTAGCTAATGACAAGAATTTGTCACGGTATTCTACTACAGTCATCCGTACTTGCTTCAGTTCTCTGAACTCATCTCTCATTCTCTTGATCAAACCCGGTGGCACATGGGTTCTGCTGAACTTGACCTTGAATTCCTCCCAGGTCATCATCTGTCCTCCGGTCATCGCACGAACGCTGTTCCACCATGCTCTTGCATCTCCGGCCAGATAGTGGGTGGCGAACAGAACTTTCTCGTTAGCTTCCACTCCGGTGACTTCTAGGTTGTTTTCCATGGTTTGCATCCAATCATCGGCATCTAGGGGCTCTTCTGACTTAGTGAAAACATGTGGGTTGGTGTTCTGGAAATTCTTGAGCTTAGATCCATGGTTGTCCTGATTTTCGTGGCCTTGATTGTTGTGGGCTAGCTGAGCTATCTGCTGAAGGGTGGCTAGGTTGGCTTGACGTTCGGCTCTTTGAGCTTCGCAGTCAGAAACCAACATTTGCAGGATCTGCAACATCGGGTCCGGGGATGAACCACTTCCTCCACGTGGCAGCTGAAGATTGAGATAGATCATGAGAAAAGAGGGAAATTTCTAAGGTTTTGAGACTTTGAAAAGTTTTTAAAATTTGACTCAGATTTTCTAGCAACTTGCTTTTCATTCATTCATTCACACGATACAACACACACCACAACAAAGGTAAACAGATGGTTTTATGAACCATTCTGGAATCTACGATACAGTGGGACCGAATACTACTCACTACGCTAGTGCTCAAGTGCTACTACTCCTCAGAGTCGGTGTAGTCGTCATCCTCATCGTCATTGATGAAGGCGAAATCCTCCTCATCGGAGAAGAAGTCCATAGCCTGATCCTCCAGAAAATCATCATCACTGAGATAGGAGTAGGGGTCTCCACGAAGATCCTCTCTGGCATTCTCCCTTTCCTCCAACTGCATGTCTCTCTCATGGATGGTCTCCTCCAAATACGAGATACGATGGCAAAGACGGGCAATGATGCGCTCCTTCTTATCGAGCTATTGGCGGCGAGACTTGTGATCCTTCGCTAGGATGGCGATGGTCTGATCCTTCGTCTTGATGATGGCAGACTTGTGGTTGGAGTAGTCACGGCAATTATCCAACTCCTGCTGACGATCGTACATCATGAAGCTATGGTGGTCCAACTGAGTCTTCAGCTCGTGGTGGTATGGGGCTTCCAGTGGCTGTCCATTAGAATCACGCCTTGGGCAAAACTCAAAGCGGGTACCCTTGATCTGGTTGATACTCTGCCCACACAGACAGGCAAGAGCTTCTTGCATGGCCCTGGCAAGTCCATCGAGCCAGTTGTTCTCACTTAAGGTGAACTGAATTTCCTCGGCAGTGGGAGGTTCAATCTTTCCTCGGAGACTCGCAACAATTAGCCACTGTAGATCTTCTCCTCCTTGATCATTGAGCTGAGCTCCGAAGAACTCGGGGTGCGGACGCTCCAGAAGTTCCGAAAGCTGGTCCAAATCCCGCTCAAAGATAAGGTCTCCGCCATTTCCCAACTGATAAAACTTGATGTACTTCACGTCCATCTATAAGAATATAGGATGAGTAAGTTAGCAGAGTGATCAAGTATGTCAAATTTTTATGTATTTTGCAAGAGTTTTTGAGGAACATGAATTTTCATGAAAGAATCAAAGTGATAAGAATAGGAATAAGTTTTTGTAAATATTTGCTTTCTTTGGTTTTGAAACTAAGTTTTTGATTCAAACGTCCAGTCTAACTAGGGTCTCCTATGGTCAGGATGGCTCTGATACCAACTTGTCAACACCCGGATTTTTAATCCCAGATGCCTGTTATGCCATACATCGCAATCCCAGGATCACCATTTTTGTGAGACATAACAGATTTGGATACCATAGTACATCATCCATTACAAACCATACATAAGGTCTTACACAAATAAGGATCTCATGATCCAGTTCTTAATACAATTCAAGCAGCGGAAATACGTAATAATAACGGTAGCGTAGGCGAAGCTCCATCTTGAGGTCACGCAATCTTGTGATGGGAGATGATCCTAGTTGTCGTAACCTTCCTGGGGTCCATCCTCCTGTTATTCCTCTTCATAGTCTGGCCACGGGAATAGCCAGGGACAAAGCCATGAGTACTCTTTAAGTACTCACAAACTAATACTAATAAGTGAAGGGGGTTTTTGTAGTAGGACACTAAGCTCTAGGGTTGTTTTGCAAAAAGCCAGATTTACATCTACTAAGTTTACAAATGAAGAAAGCGATTTGAAGTTTTATAACCCTAAGTGGGAACTTGTAATTTCATCTCACAACTCTGTTGTCGTCAAGTCAAAATCTCAATCCATTTCACAAGTCATTTTGAAAACATCTGACGGGGGAATAGTATGGCCACTCCAACTGTCCATAACTGCGGACGCGGCTATTCGAATAGTTTGACACTCTGCAGAGATTGTACACTTTCACCACAACATTCGATACATCCGTCAGGAACAAATCCTGAATTCACCATACTTAGTATGCGGATAATCAATCCTAACCTTTCAATTACATGCCCTAGTATAAGCACCTCTCCTGTGAGTTTGGCCTCCCAACCATGACCAACTGTCATCTTGGGTCTTGCGCAGTGGACAATCTTCACAAGGTAGCCTCAGCTCAGACCTTGGCCATGAGGGAACCAATACTAAGGTATATAAGTTTCCAGTCAAGCCCTACCCAATTCTCGGGTATTGTGGTTGTATGGTAAAATTGGAATGACATCGCATCCAGACAACCATCAGTTTTATAAAGGTCTAAGGCTCATGCCTCAACATTTTCATCATCAAAATCATCTGGTGTTCGAAAACACATGTCAAAACATCTCAATAGAATGATCCATCATTCCAAGGTTTTCATAACCATTTTTCCACCAAGTATTCCTATCTAAAGTTGATCAAGTTTTATGCTTAGCACTAGCATCTACAAGTGGGGGTAAGTACTCATGAGGGGTGGTAAACTAGTGGAGTTTTACTAAGTTCAATCTCATGCCTTAGGATGACATAAAGATTATCTAGCTTAGGCCAAGTTTAATGCTCTTTATGCAACCTTCAATTATCTTTCTAGAATCTACAATTCACTTAAGTAAGCTCTAAGTAATAGCTTTGATAAAGAAATAAAGTATAAAGCTTGTAAGTAAAACTAGGAATGGGGTTATCAAGTGGGTATGATCACATATGCTTAAGGCATATAGTTGGCATGGTAACAAGCAAGTATTTGCTTGCATAGGTATAGTATCTCGCAAGTGTTAACTTGCGCAATCAACTAGTAGTATTAGGCTTGCTAAAGTAGAATATCTTGCAAGTGTTAGCTTGCCTTGTGCAGAGCAGTTGTTGAAGTTCTCCTCGGCTTCTTCTTCGTAGTATCCTCCTTCTTCCTTGTATCCTTGGTCGGTACTAGTGTCTATAAATAAATACGAGGTACACAATCACCAAACAATACTTAACTATTTTCAATCATCACACAAAAGGGTCCTATAGATGATCTAGCATCATCACTAACATTACAAGATTAAAGCGTGGTTTAATTTCTTTTATTTTTAGAAAAGTAATTTCTACTCATTGAAAAACTACTTAAGATTTAATATTCTCCAAACCAAACATGGGATCATGTTGACACATGTCATCACCACACATTTCAGTACATGGGAATGTGATTTAAAGTGGTGTCACAATTTAATAAGGTTTAACCTTTTATTTTAATTAAATAAAGTGACTAGAAATGCCTATGTGGCATCCTTTTATTACTTGGACATTATTTCTGTAAGTAAACCCATATATTTTTATATATTCTTAAAGGTATGATCAAATGTGATTTTTGAGAGTTGGAATCAACTCAAAAGCTATTATGGTTTAAATTTGAAAAATGTTTGAATGCAGAAAATCTTCTGCCTTGTTATTTTTACCAAGGTTGATCTATAAATTAAAATGATTTGAATCCAACGGGCTTGGATTCAGCATTTCCATACATTTCTAAAAAAATTGGTTTCATTCAATTTGGTTCACTGAATAGACCTGGGTTGATTTTTGAAACTAGGTACAGAACTATGTTTGAATTAAAATGGAAAAAGTTAAATTCAAGCAGTCTGCGTGAAGCTGTTAATGGGCGACCCGGTGTCACTCCATGGCGTGGGGCTCAACGGCGGGGGTTCCACGGTCGGTGGCTCTTTAAGCTTGGCGATGCGGGGCAACATGGTGCGTTGGATCTAGTTCTAATCCAACGGCTCTGGTTCATCGTCCATGTCGGGCAGCGCCGGCAAGAAAGAACCCTAACGCGGCAGGTGGGTGTCGTGGGAGGCTCACCGGGGCTCAGGCGACGGTCGGCGAGGCGGGCGAACGACGAAGTCGACGACGGCGAACCTCCTGGTACCGATAGCTTCAACTAGGGCGGCTCCAATCGCTGGCTTCCTTCTTCTCCAGCAGCGGCGAGCTCCGGCCAAATTCCAGCGATGCGCTGCTCGCCTTGCTCCGGGAACGGGGTGGAACGATCAATGAGGAGAGGGGAGTGAGATGGTGTGCTCAATTCGGCTGGGGGTCGTCTCCTTTTATAGGCTCGACGGTGAAACCGAACGGGATGGGCAGGCGATGGTGGCGACACGGCTACGGGCTGCTAGAGGCATGGCCGAGGGTGGCGATCGATCGGTGGTCTCCTGGCGATGCTCTTGGGTGTAAATGCGCTTGTAGGGGCGGTGGCAAACGGTCGGGAACACTCGATGCTCTGCGAGGCAGAGGCGGCGTCTTCGACGGCGAGCGGTGGCTACGGTGTACGGGCGGTGAAATGGGCATGTCTGGCGGTCTCCTGGGATGGTGGGGAGCATGCTGGCAGGCGGCGAGGGCTCGAGGTGGTCTGGTTGAATGGGAACGGCGCGTGCTCTGCGGCGAGGGTCGGCATGGTCGATAGCGGCACGGGCGCGGAGTTCCTGGCGGTTCTGGCTGCTGTCTGTGGGGCAGGGCTGGCCGAGAGGGGGCGGTGAAGCATGGGCTACCTCCCAGACAAGGTTGGCACGATTAGTTCTTCCTCTAGCCTGCTGTCCACACTGGGGTGACATGGGTGTTCTCGGTTGTTCACCATTGATGACATTGTCAAGCTTACAGTGGGGCTAGTGATTAGTTAAGTTTGCTAGATGATCTACTGAGGTTGCTGTGAGCTAGAGAGGGAACAAGTTTGGCCCAAAACACTGCTCAAAATAGTGTTTGTGATTTTGTTGATTTGAATCAGCAAGGTGTTTGATGAAATGGCCGCATGAATTCAAGTTTTGAATTTTGAAAAGATTTTTGGTGGGTGTTCTAGGCATGTGATGGTGAGTCTGTATATGCTTGGGTTTCGAAATTTGAGCTTGCTTGAGTGGTTTTGAAAAAGTGGGATCTTCCCATATGATATAGATTCAATTTTAAACTGTCATTTAAACTATGCATTTGAATGTTTCTGGATGATCACAAGGTGGGCCTTGATAATTTGTTATGAGTACTATTAAGGGGTGCAAAGATCCAAACAAGTTTCTGTTAAGTTCTGAAAGTTAGAGATAGCCAAAGTAGGCATGGGAGTTAATTTGGCAAAAGTGACCATTCACTTAAGTTGATGGTTTTGATTTGTTTGTCTTTGGGAAAAGTTAGGGGATTGTTTAGATGATGTTTATTTCACCTAAGAATCATTTTACAAGCAAAGAAACACATAATCATGGCAATTCGAAAGAATCTAAATTTTGATGCACACTCATATGAATGCTTTCATATTTTTAATTGGAAAAGTTTTTGTTAACCCTAATTTTGGTGATTAGGGTTTGATGATTCTAGTTTAATAGTTTTGGGATGTTAAAGCCACTTGCTCCGTTTGTTCGATACCTTTGTTACTTGCTCCTTGTTTTGTTGCGTTGTCAGAAAACCACTAAAAATCCGTTTGCTAAGTATTCATAGGTATTTCCTGCTCCATACCACTGTTTAGCACCTTCTGCTCCTCGTTGGGATCGACACTCCTATTTATCGAAAGTACTACGATACACCCCCTATACTTGTGGGTCATCATGGTGGCGGCGGCTACAAACGGTTTCGTGGAGATTTGATCAGGTGCTTAGGGTTTCAGCAGCGAGGGCTTCTTATAGGCGAAGGGGGAGGCCGAGGCGGCGGCCAGGGGCCCCATACCTCTCCCAGGCGCGGGGCAGGGCCCACCTGTGCCTAGGGGGGTCTGGGCACCCTAGCCCGCCTCTCCGGTTCCCTTCTGGAGTTCTTGTTCCCTACGGAAAGTAATTGACTTTGACGTTTGTCCCGTCCAATTCCGAGAATATTTCTTTACTAACTTTTCTGAAACCAAAAACAGCAGAAAACAGGCAACTGGCATTGTGGCAACTTATTAATAGGTTAGTACTAGAAAATATGTAAAAAGCACCTCAAAGTGTAGACAAAGCAAAGCAAAGTAGATACTAACAAGCATGGATCATCAAAAATTATAGATACGTTTTCGACGTATCAGGGCTTTCAATAAGTGTCGTTCTAACTTACGAACAAGAAGCACAATGTTGATACTAGTATTGTCCATTACCCATTTTAAATTGAATATTCACTATGTTGGGAGAAACAGGCACCCGCAAAGCCACTTATGCAATAAAAGTTGCATGTCAAGCGTGGAGAAAGTCTCATGAACGATGTCATGTAAGGTTAGCCCGGGCCGCTTCATCCCACCATCCCGCAAGATGCAAAGTACACAAGAATCAATCGACAACAAAAGCATCGATGCCTACAATGACCATTATGTTCTACTCGTGCAACAAATTTACATATAGACATGGCTCTGATACCACCGTAGGGGTTCGTAGCATGGAAAACAAAAAATTTCTACCGCATGCACACAAACAAGCCAAGATCTATATACTAGATTGTAGCAACGAGTTGATTAGAGTACTCATCCTCGAAGATTCCAAAGCGGTTAACGAGAGCAGATTCTCGTGGGTGATATAGTCGTACACTTGTCGATCTCAAGATCAAGTAGACGATCCTTCCGACGCCGCGTTCCGGTAGCGCTTCCGCAGTCGGTCACATGTTCAGTACTCCATGAAGACCTTCCTCTCCCTTGTTCCAGCAGGCAGCGGAGGTTGTAGTTCGCCCCTCGCGATTCCGGCAGCACGACGGCGTGGTGTCGGAAGTAGAGGGAAAATCCTGTAGGGCTTTGCCTAAGCCAGAGCAGGTTATGGTGGATCTAGGGCTTCGCCTAAGATGATTAGAAGGCTAGAGAGGAGGAGGCGGTGTCGGCGGTGGCTAGGGCAGCGGCGACGAGCCGGCGGCGATGCTAGGCGGCGGCCGCGGCGCAAGGTGGGGAGGGGCTGGTTGTGTTGCCTTGGGGCACCCCCTCCTCTCTATTTATGAGAGGGAGGGCAGCTTGGGAGAGGGGAGTTTGAATCCTTCCCCAACTCCCTCTCCTTGTTGGCTTGTGGTGGAGGGAAATAAGGATTCTTTCCTTCCTCCACTAGGACACATTGTCCCAGTTTGAGTTTTCAAACTTGCCTTTTGACTTTCAATTTGGAGCTTGATTTCTTTCTTGCTAATGCCAACTAAGTGACCTAGGACATGATCCAATCATTTCACTTATCCATAACACATTCATGTACCCTTCCCCTTCCGGTCTGGTGAACCTTCTAGACCCTTCTAGAACCTCTCCAATGAAAACCTTGGAATCATTCCCGAACTCCGGAATTGGACTTTCCTTATATGAATCTTATTATCCGGACCATTCCGGATCTCCTCGTGATATCACGGATCCCATCCGAGACTCTGAACAACATTCGGTCTCCCTATTTACATTCCATATCTACTAAACAACATCGAATCCTTAAGTGTGTCTCCCTACGGTTCGTGAATTACGCGGACATGACTGAGACACTTCTCCGATCAATAACCAATAGAGGAATCTGGAAATTCATATGGCTCCCACATATTTCTACAATTACTTTGTGATCGAATGAACCATTTACATACGATACCAATTTCCCTTTGTCTCGCGATAGTTTACTTATCCGAGGTTTGATCATCGGTATATCTGCATACCTAGTTCAACCTCGTTACCGATAAGTAATCTTTTATCATTCCCATGATATGTGATCCCTTGTGAGCCAGTCACACGCTTGCAAGCTAATTGCATGACATTCCACTGAGAGGGTCCAGAGTATATCTATCCGTCATATGGATGGACAAATTCCACTCTTGACCCATGTGCCTCAACACATACTTTCCGAACACTCAATGCCACCTTTATAGCCACCCAGTTACGGTGTGGTGTTTGATGTCATCAAAGTATCCTTCCGGTGATGGTGATTAGCATGATCTCATGGTCGAAGAAATTAGGTTACTATGTATCAGAAAGCTTATAGCAAACGAACATTAAAATGACTTGATCTTTATGCTACGCTTATCTACAGGAGTATGTCCATCATACCATTCTCCTAATGATATGATCTTGTTGTTAATAACATCTCAATGTTCATGATCGGGAAACCACGATCATCTATTAACCAACAAGCTAGTATTACAAAGAGGCTTTACCAGGGACTCTAATTTAGTTTACATCACACAAGTATTAATGTTTTCGGTTAATACTATTATAGCATGAATGCAAAAATTATCATAAACACAAAGATATAATAATAACCACTTTTATTATTGCCTCTAGGGCATATCTCCAACAGTGGTGATAAGGGGTCTGAGTCACCTGCCATTGGTGCAACTCTTTTTTTAGTTTCACACACTCCACCTCCTACTATTCTGGTTTCTACAGAAACAATTATTAGTTGACTCATATCAACCCAATGAGGAAGCCTCTACCATAGAAGCAACTGGCAGTGAGGAGAAGGCCAGGGATATAGCCGATTCTGCGTGACCAAGTTTCTAAAAATGCAGTATCTGGGGTGTTGCTTCATGGTTGCCTCACATTTCTTAGATGGTTGTTAGTCATGTGCACCAAAGAAAAACGGTTTGACAACGCACAAAGAAGGCGGCCAAAGGTCCTGTGCCGAGACACTATGGTCGCTAGACTGCATCCATTCCATTCTAATTGTATTGTGCATTTCCTTCTTTCTTACGCCATCCTATGAATAATGTAATCAACAATGGCAAACTTTTTGGGTAAGGGATAAGAGGTGAAAAACTAAGTTCATGATGTGGTCTATCCTATTGGTACCAGTGGCGGTGCTAGAAGGTTAAATCTGTCATGTCAAAGCTACAACATGGATAACATATACTTAAACAAAAAATTACTAAATACAATCTTATTAATGCAACCTTAGTTTTATGTTGTCAATTGAAATCAACATCGCCACAGTTTTAGTCATGAAGAATATCTTATTCAGAGGATATGTCCGATCATACAATGAAAAACGAGTAAGTATAGTACTCCCTCTGTTTCATAATATAAGATATTCTAGTTTTGTGAAAGGAGTGTATTTGGAAAGTTTGCTTCACAAATATTACCAACTCCATTTAGAATTCTGAGCAAATACTAATTCCCTAGCAGAACATAGTTAAAGTGGTATTTTTAGTACTATGGTGTTTGGTGTTCTTTGGTGGTGAAAAAATAGACGATACGGACTGACTGACGCATCTGGTTGACCTTTTCCGTGGATTTCTCGGAAAATTGCAATCAACGAGGCCATCGCTAGCCATTTTTTCTTACTATGATATTATTATTTCACATTAGTATGGTATATTATCTTTGCAGGATACACTATATCATTTGAAAAAGTCCTGAACTATTTGTCTTTCTTATATTTTGTTCCTTTTAAGACTCACAGGATATTACTATTCATGTATACGATTGTTGTATATTGGTAGTTTTTTCCTCCTTAAGAGAAGTCATTTTTTAGACTTTTTTTTAGACAGTGATTTTTTAGACTAACCTACCCACACACCCCTCTTTTCCATAAACGTCCAAGCTATCAATTTAGGTGTATATATGAAATTCAGACAAACATTAAAAATCATGTTGCGGCCGACATCATAGAATAAAACGCATGCAAATCTACTGCGCTGACAACGATGTGCCAAGACGAGATGTAGAGGCGAAGCTCGCATGTCCTTCTAGTGTTGTATTGTTTCGTTCAAAACAACAAAATCCATCAAGGACCGGCTATGAATGCGACGACGCGGTCCATGAGCTGCTTGGCATTTTCGCAGCTGGGCTTTCCGAGGAAGAACACGTGGCCCTCCCCCTCGGACCCTAGCCACGCCGCGGCGCCGCGCCAGCCGCTGCCGGTCACGGCGTCGTAGTACGCGCGGTTCCGCGCGGCGAGCCCGTCCGCCAGCCCCGCGGTGACGAGCATCCTCACGCACCCGAGCTTCTCCAGCGCCGGCGCGCCCTGCGCCAGCGGGTTCATCCTCGGGTCGTCGGCGCCACCCACCGCCCCGGGACAGGCGTAAGACCAGAGCATCCCGGTGATCTTGGACGCGGCCGGGGGTTCCCCCTCGATGGCAGTGTTCCCGCTGAACCACGGGTGCAGCAGTATGGCGCCCTCTACTCTTGGGCTGCCGTCGTTGAAGGCCGCCCTCATGAGCATGTCGTGCACGATGTTGGCGCCGGCGCTGTCGCCGGCGAGGAAAAGGCGCGCCGTGTCGCCGTGCTCAGCGATCCAGACGTCCTGCGCCGACGCCGCCCACCGGAGCGCCGCCCAGGAGTCGTCGTAGGCCGCGGGGAGAGGGTGCTCCGGGGCGAGGCGGTAGTCGACGGAGACGGCGAGCACGCCCGCCGCCGCGGCGAGGGCGTTGACGTAGCTGTGGTACGCGGTGTCGTCGGCGGACCCGATGAGGAAGGCCCCGCCGTGGAAGAAGACGAGGACCGGGATCTTCGTGGACGTTCCACGGAGCTTGGGAAGGTAGAGGCGCACGGAAACGCCGGTGTCGGCGTCAAGGACGACGTCCCTGGAGGTGACGCCGGTGGCCTCGTCCAGACCAGGAGGCGAGACAGTAGGTTCGTTGAGGCGGTCCATCCTGCCGCTCTTGTAGATGCGGAATTGCGATGGGGACTCTAACAGGACCTCGTCGTCTGCTTCAGCCGGAACGCCATTATTCTTGTGGGACGTAGAACGGACCGTCGATCGCATTTGTGGCGAAAAGGTGGCAGATAAGTATGGTAGCTGGGGTAACCTTCTGCTCCGATCTACGTCTGGTCGTCGTCGGCATGGTTGGGTTGCTGCCCAGCCAGCGCAAATGGCGGCTCCGCTCCTGATCGCCATGGAGATGAAGTGTAAGTATGCTTTGGATATGGAGATTGTATCGACACTCGAATAGATCAGCCCTTATGTGTGGTGGTGATAAGCTCCTGCATGCCGTAGTACTGTATACGCGTGAGAGTGTGTGGTGATAAGCTCCTGACGTGCAGAATCATCAGCCACATGGACCGACCCAATGTGACCTCTCAGGTTTTTTCATCGGAACGCTGGCCGTTACTAGGCTGATCCCTGGCGCCGACAAGGAAACGCTAGACAAAGCGGAATTGGAAAAAAAAAACTCCACGCGTCGGCTCGTCCTCCGGCCGTTTCCATTTTCACGCCCACGCCGTTATACCCCTTTCGGCTTCGCCATCTATTTTGGCTATAAAAGTCGGCACCCTCGCCGGCTCACACTCTCAGCCTCCCCACATTCCTCTCTACCACGAACACCAACTTCGGCAAGTAGAAGCCTCGGCGAAAGCCATGGCGGAGAGGTACCCGAACGACCCCGCCGCGGCGAACGACTTTGGCCGGCATACCCTCCATCCGTGGGAGGCCTGGATGTTGCACGACGCCGGCTACATGGCGCCGTCTGACTTTCGATGCACGCACAACTGGGAGCTCAGCGCTGGCGGCGTGTCGGTGCCGCCGGTGCCAGAGGACGACGAGATGGTCGAGGATATCCAGGGCATCATCGCGGTGATGGAGGATCCGGACCTCGCCGAAGACCCCCGTAACCTTGTTTATTGGGTCAGTTCTTCGCCGAGCGTCGGCTCCGGGAACTCGCCGCCCATGAAGGCCCACCCGGCTCGCCTCTGAAGCACAACAATGCAGGGTCTCGTCGTCGCTGGTGGAGTGCGCCGGGACGGACGATCTCCGCCGTCCTATAGCACATCGCCGCCAAGAATCGCCGCGGTGGCTTTCTCGCCGTCGCCGCCACGGGTGGCGGCGCCTCCGGCCAATTGGCTGCCAGAGGATAGCGAGCTCAATCGTCGTCATCCGCCGCCTCGGCCTCCCGCTCGTCTGGCTCTGCATCGGCGCAATCGCCGCGGGCTAGCGGCGAGGCGCCGCGTCCCGTGAAGCGGGAGGCCGAGACGTCGATGCGCTCGCTGTCGAGGACGAGGTCGCGAGGCATCGTCATCAACGACCCCGCGCCACATCGCCGGCCGGAAACCGCTGCTTCGCCGAAACTCGGCCGTGATCGGGCGTTCCTCGTCGACGAGGACGCCTTCGCCATCGTCGCCGACCGGCCGACTTCGCCTGCACCAGCCAAAGCCTGAGCCGGCGGACTGGGCGGTCCCCGTTGACGAGGACTCCTTCGTCGTCACGATCGCCATGGAGCGCTCCATCAACGACGTGTCGCCGATGCTGGAGCCGGACGCCCTCGCCTGGTCTAGGGCCGATTGGGAGCGCGAGGAGGCACGCCGAATTCAGCGCCACCAGGAGGCGGCCAAGCGCGAGGTCGCCCGAGCTTGCCTACCAGGGTGCGCCACTCATCGTGCTCGATGACAACGACGATGGCGGCCCCTCGTCCCAGCCGTGGTGTTACAGCGATGCCGTCCAGGGCAGCTCGCGCCCCCCATAGCCACCGAGCGACGACGATGTCGACAACAAGGCGGACCCCGACTACACGGTGTTCTACCATAACCTCGGCATGTGAGCGGCGTCCGGCGGCTTCAGCATCAGCTAGTTCTAAGTTTTTTTTTAGTTTTTTTAGCCTAACGAAGTCAAAATTCATGTGTTTGCCCGAATTTCATGTAATATGTACAAACTCACTCAGTATTAATGAAATCACTTACATTTCATCTAAAATTCACCGAGTTTGAATAAAATTTGGCAAAATCCAAAAATTCGTGGTGAGAACGCGAGTGGAAAACTAGCCGTTTCAACGCCAATTCACACCCCGAACGAGTGGAGGTGCTCTAACAGCCCGCCCCACGCATTGGAAATACAGCGGGCACTTCTTCCTTTCTCAAGTTGCAACAACAAATCTCCACGCGCGCACGTGTGAAACATGCCAATTAATAAGCCAACAAAAGATATCAGTCCATCGACATATACTCCTCTCAATCAAATGGCACATCTATTGATTTTTTTTTTTGGATCCGCAAATAGGGATATCAAATGGTACAAGCATGCACCTTCCAATCAAATGGTACAAGCATCAGCCCAAGATCACACGACCAAGTTTCAAGACATCATAAACCATTATGAAGAATGTCTCTTACTGTACAGGTACAGCACAGGAGATGGTTGGTGGTAGTACAAAATTTGCTATATGCAGCGAGATATCCTATCCTACTGGACCGATAGCCGCTGGAGATGGTCCATGAAGACCTCGAAGCTCACATCATCCGTGAATATCATGTCTCCTCCAGGTGCAGCAGCATTTTGGGAGTTATACGTAACGGATGGATTAAGCTTTGCGAGTAAAAATCGAGCCTGCGGGTTCATAGGAATGTATTATTTACATCTTCATTATAGAACAAGAAAACGAATGGCAAAAGTAGAGTACAGTTTTATTAGCGCCAAATTTCAGTGCATCTATCTAGACATGACAAATAGCTAAATTGCGACTAACAAAAACATCTAGCAATTTGCATGACAAGAGAAGAACCAAGACAGTGGCTTGCAGGTTGCAACTATTGTTGACATCTGAAAAATGTGCAAGGAAGTATAAGCGCTTGATTTTAGGGTGATTTTAGGGTTTAGGTACTCGTGCATGCCAAAAAAAATGTCAACAACATGCACGTTTGCAAAAACTAATGGCACATCTATTGATTTTTTTGGATCCACAAATAACTAAACCTTAAACTCAGAACCCACTGTTGCATGCAGAAAATATTCCAACATATGTTGGAAATTGGTCATGCATCATGATGTGTCTTTCTCATGCTATTTCCTGACATAGGAATCGTTGTACAAGAGAGCCTCTAAGACGGACAAAAGCAAGTCCATTGCTGACAGGCACACCAAAACTAACCCAGATAGAAGATACATGGAATAACTAACCAGAAGTATTGCGTAAGCATTCATATATTCTACTTAGATGGCAGTGTGCTACTCTAGCATACTACCAAGTTTCACACTGCTAGCCTTGACTCACATGCCAACATACTAATATCACATGAGTAAAATACTTCCACGGTGACCCCATTTCAGCGAGATGAGATTAAAGGCTCATTATTCTAGATACATGTGCAGGGCTGGTGGAAACGGCACTTCTTTTTAGTGCAACTGCTTCGATGTGAAAGTTATGGCTTGGTCTAAAACAAGTTGCATATTCTGTCTATCATAATTAACTAGTAGTCCACGAAATCCAGGAAAAAACAAAAGAACAAAAACTATATATAAAAAAAATACCTGAGATCCATATTGATCACAGACAACCAAACGGGGTACAGGAAACCGCTCCTTGATAATTGCATTAGCTTCCTCATGTGGAGCTTTTAACAGCTTGGCGAACACCTGAAAATCATGCAAGATTAAGCACTGGGAGGCCCTCTGTATTGCAATCTAGATGATCTCTTCATGACCAATAAAGTGGACTTGGTTTGCATCTCAGTAAACCAACATTACTCTGCCATAGCTGGCAAAAATTACCTCGTGGCCTTCTTGATCTTGGTAACCAGCATTCCGCCATTGTGCAATGGTCATTCCATGGAAGATAACAACAGTAAAATAAGAATCCAATAAAAGGATCTTGTCAGAAGCAATTGCAGTTACATCCAAGAGAACTGGCATTGGCTCTGATTGAAATGAGTAGGATATAAGTGAAGGCTGAATCATCGCAACTGTATTGCCTACATTTTCCCTCTCTAGCATCATCCTAAAATATGCAGTTTCATCCGGGCTATTGTTAAAAACCTGTAAAAAGGTAAGCAATTCATTATGTAAATATGTAAATTTTCTATCATTGAAGCATTGTCAAGTAAAAAAAGTCAAACCCTCAACCTGGATAAACTGAGAACGCCTCAAATTAAACATAAACTGGGGAAATATTGATAGACGTGGAGACAAACTGAAGGATGACGGTGTTTCCTTCTGGTAGTCTCCAAATTTGGAACATAAACGTATCAGAGCTCGATCAAGCCATCTTACTGGATCAAAATCAGCCTGAAAGCATGCAGATAAGATAATGTAAAATAAATATGACAATATAGCTTGAATTTATAATCTTTTAAGGCCTGGATGATCTCCGATAAACTATGTGACATCAACAGCTGAGCCACTGCGTATAGCTGAACAAGTACTACTACAAGATCCATCTCAGCGAAGTAGGACATGCATTCAGCTTGTGTGCAAAACAGCAAAATATGAACTGAATAACTGATCTAATATTTTCCTTAGCTTGTAAATTATTTATTATGAAGATATCTTGAAAGTACCTCAGTTTCCATCTTAAAGGTGACCAAGCGTGCCACAACTGCAGCGGCGGCTTCTTGATCAAAGCCATCAACCAGCTCCTGAAACGCAAAAAAGTTTAGTAACAAACAACTAAGAATTTTTGTTTGTTTGTCTCAAAGAACAACATGGGAACACCAGAAAGCATATTGGATTGGAAAGGAATGGGAATGAGCAGTATGCCTGTTTTCTGAACATGCATTACTCGTTCATATCAGCGAAATCAACTATTTCTGACTAGACGGACATCACCTATTAGTGCATGTCTTTTGCCTTCTTCCCCATCTTTTCCTTTGGCAATTTTATTGTAGGTATCTTAGTTTAGCTTTCCCTTCAGTTTTGTTGTTCTGTTTCTGTTTCTGTTCTGTTTCCGTTTTTTTTTTTTTTTGGTTCGGCCATGTTGGTGGGTTGTACTTTTGCACTTTTAACAGTGTTCTTGTTCCAATACACAACAAGACTTAGATTTGTTTGTGTCGAGAAAAGAACTACGCTCACTGGAAGAAATGTCACTGATAATTCATGATTACAAGTGAACCAAAGATAGAAACTTGCCTGCACATTATCAGAACCAGAAGACCATTTTCTGGAAATCGTAGTAGCTCGTAATCTCATCTGCCCCTCATGATGCTGATAGCTGAATGGTAACACCCTCAAGTCAGCAAGTTAAATCATTTAAGCAGAACCAGATGCTTAGAAAAATCAAAAGCAAAAGGTTGCTTACTAGGTTACAAACTGAAAGTAGAGCTGGTTGCTTGTGTGCTGAGCTATTGAATCTGGACCAACTTTTCTTGAGATATCATATACAAAGCAAAGCGATGTTTTCTTGTCAAGACCACACATCTTCCAAGCGCTGGTGTTTCCCTGACCAATAACAGTATCTGCAGAGAGAGGACTTTTCTGCATATGATAACTGCAACATTAGAACAACACAAAACTGCATAGTATTATCATTCTATAAGCTTATAGCTTACAAACGTTAACAACATGGTTGTACCTTCTCCAGGGAAGTACAAGGCCCAATAATGCCTTGAATCTTTACGTCTTTTGAGCAGTTAATCTCAAGAATACCACTGTGAGGCAATTCGAACATATTAATATAAAACTATAAATGAAAATTGTCGCGACATACAAATGTTGGATGTAATAGATTGAGACATTCTACGTTTATTGATGCTATTTGAAGCCAAATTGTTGTTTAACTATAAAGTGTCCAATATAACGAGACAAAACAAGCATTGCACAAGACCCAGCGTCAACGTATTGATAAACAGCTTATATAAATTTCTGAGTTAATAAAAGGCTTAATGTGCTTAAAGGCAGATTTATTATTACCAAATATGCAGCCAGTTTAAGAAGCTATGCATGCAATGTAGTATTATAAATAGTGCCTGGCAGCCAGTCAGACCATATTTAAGTGTCCATGCCCATGCGGGTGGCTTTGATATTCAGAGGCTCAGAGCGGCTGAGCTACTTGAAAGCTTTGTGGGCAGATGTACGACTTTATAGATAGTATGAAGTTCTAAAAGAGGAGACCCCGTGTTATGGTGAAAAGAGCTATTAGAGGTAGTAGTTCGCCAAGGGATAAGTACAAAGTGAATTGAAAAGTTCAACGGCCACTCAGTCCCTATCTCTCATAACAATTCAACAAAAAATACAAAACCTGTACTGCAACTCAAAATAAATCAAGCTATAGAAAAATAGTAGTTTACTTGAATGATAATCCAAGGCCGTTGTCTGCTGACTTAAAGATGCGGAGAAGAGAGTCTTTGAAAACAGAGTGACCAAAACTTTCAGCAAGAACAACAATCCCCCCTGTCTTCTCAATTGCAACCTTCATTTCAGCAACACCAACCTGAAAACTCAAACATAAAATAAATTATTACTTCAGAACAAAATAACCATGCAACAAATAGTGTACACTGCACACAGAGGTGAATTTATGTGGCTCCGTTTGTTAGTCTGTTACTCTAGTAACTTTTTAAAAGCACATGTTAGCATCCAGCTCTGAATACAGCAGTTAGTTGACAGCATTTTGCATCGACAAGAGCAAAATCTTAATAGAATTAGCGAAGCCTTCAAAACTTTACTTTTCTATCAACTTTGCTCCTATTAGACAACCGTTGGAACAACTGTGCCATTTCTTACGTTTACGTGCAAACAATGTAATACTCACAGGCTGTAGGACTCACACGATAATAGCTAAGTTAATGCTTTATATAAAATGGCCAAAGTTGGCAGAAAAATGGGTTAGCTAATTCACATCGTGATGTTACTGATATTGATCAGGAATCTAGTTCATATCTTAGAATTATGCATATTGATGATATGCTCCAATGCATTAGCATGCGTATTTAATAACAACGTGGACTTTCAGCACAAGCAACAGTTAACTAACTACAAGTTTCATTGAAACTACACACATGTCACATAAGCAATAGCAAATGGTCCCATAAAGATCAGTTCATACAAGCTACTGCCAAATCAAGGAGAAAGGGATGAAATCATTAGAGGAAGGCATTCAGCAGGCTGCTATCCATAAAAGGGTATGTATGGCCTCACATTAAACACAACTTTGATCTAATTATATGCTAAGCAATACAAAAGGTGCAATTATATGGAAGTACTCCCTCTGTCTCAAAATATAAGGCGCCTAAGCTTTGGTCAAAAGTCAACATTTTCTAAGTTTGACCAAGATTATACACAAAATTATAAATATTTACAATACCAAATCAATATCAATAGATTTATCATAAAGTATATTTTCCTAATATGTCCATTCCATAATGTAGATGTACATATGTTTTCCTAAATATTTGGTCAAAGTTAGTAAGATTTGACTTTTGACCAGTTCTTAGGCGCCTTATATTTTGGGACGGAGGGAGTACTTTTGATGCCAAATCTACCCAATATCATTTTCTGACAAATTGAAGTACTTCTATACAATATGTTAGTAAAAAAAATTACAGGATTGATTGTACTACAGCCAGGACCAGCCCTTAGCAGCATATTTTTATACTCCCTCCGACCCATATTAGTTGACTCGAGTTTGTTGAAATACGAATGTATCTACTACTAAAACTTGTCTCGATACATTCGTATCTAGACAAATCTAAGTCAACTAATATGGGTCGGAGGGAGTAGAATTAACAACCTGAACACCCTGTGGAGTCCAAGACTCGAAGGCGGGTGGACTGCATGCACATCCAGTCACCCACGCAATTTACCAACAGAGCGACGCTCTGTTCTTAAATTTGATTGTACTAAGACGACATCTATACATGAATGGAAGGAGTATAAAATAAACAACAGACCTGATCGACTGCACAAGCAAACAGATCCAGAACGTGTCCTTGGTGCACAAGCTGCTTGGCTATCTGATCATAGAACTTAACAGCTTTATCATAAAGTGGAGCTGAGTCTTTATCGAGGTCTTTGTGTGAGCGAATTGGCTCTGATAAGGATTTGGATACAATCTGGAAATTTTGGAAAACAGTCATCATACTACATAATAAAGTATATACAGAAATATGTATACATCATACAACTATTGCGCTTTATGAAAATCATATATGACGTAAGACCCAAGCATAATCACTATATGCACTCAGAGCAATTTGACAGAACACAGTGGTGCGTATTGTTATCCTTCGACAGAATATGACATTTTGATGTGCAGAGACTTGCCGTAAAACAAACGGAAACAGAGATAAACATGAGTTTACCTTCTCAAGAAAAGAAACAATACTATCTTGCGACAAAACAAAGGTGTAATGCTAGAACATGCAAAATCACTTAATGCTAAAATATAATATGGTAGTATTTCTCAGCACATCGAGAGCCGTCCACAAGAAAGGATGGTGCTCTGAGAGTAAGCACATTCCCAGTTGCACATCTAAACAACATGTGAACCAACAACTGTGATAGTGTGAAACATAACCAAATAGCTCAAAACAATCGACACTCATTTATATTTGGACTTACAGAACCAGGTCCCTCTGTAGATGGACCACCAATAAATGCCATGATCCTAGCACCTGATCCAGGGACACAAACACCCAGGAGACTGGCTGCCACACTTAATGCAGCTCCGGTACATCTTGATGCACGTTGATCAGCTGGAATATGCCAAGGGTCTTTTTGTAGACCTTCAATAACCTATACATACAGTAAAGTTATATCATGGACTTGCCACATTGAAAGTTTGGGACATGAAGAACTACATGAACAGTCTGATTTTTTATTGTGATGCTATTCATTCTTACCGAGTTCAATACAAACTCACACTCAGAAGCAGGCACCAGGAACCTAGAGATGCTCTCTGATGAAAGACCATCCCTAGTTCCAGCTATCACTCCCGTGGTGGGCTTTTGCTTGCCAGCAAAGAAGCACATTTGCTCCAATATTTGTTCCTTGCTGACCTCCTTTGTTCCCCTGAAGACATATGACTTTGGCAGCAAGCCAAAACCCAATTCATGCACCTACATGAACCATTATTGAAAAGATATTACCAAATCAACCATGAATATTGGACGAAACATTCACGAATAGAGCATTTATTATAATGAGTAAACACAGAACTATACCTGTACATATGTCCCAAAGGTAATGAATCCAATAAGGGAATTATCTGGCAATAGCTCAGCAATCTGCGCCAGTGCAGACTTCAAATAATCAATTTCTTCCTCGATCATGCAAGTATCCACGACAAAGATGAAAACTGGAGGCGCTACAGGACCTGTTTCAGCAGTGGATATGTACTCGATAGTGGTATACTGAGGAAAGAGTTCTGGAGGGAGATTATTTTCGGAGATCGAGGAGTAGTGTTGAGGGAAGTGATTGCGCTGAAAGCAGAATGTACACTGCCAGATCTTAGAATTATAGTCAACACTGGAGAAGGGGTTGAGGATAGAACGACACATGCGGCAGCGAAGGGGAGAATATGGGACTGCTGGCATATCAGGAATTGGCTTCAGAGGAGTATAGATGGCAGAAACAGGGACCACACAGCTCAAAGCATCCTCCCTCGTGCCCGGAATAACATTCCATGGCATCCTTATACCATCCATTATCTCAAGCTCATGGAACTCCGACATTTTTAATAGAGCAGTGTTATATGCTAATTATGTCAGGCCTCCACAACCGCAAGTGAAACGATATCCAGCCTGCAAATTTTAAATTAGTAGCAAGTGAAAATTGGGTAACCATAAGCAAGTGTAAATAGAGAACAGAGACCATGCAAATGGATGCTAGTAATTCAATTCAATCTGCTCAAATACTATATCTGATACAATAGTTGTTATACATCAAAATTAAAAGGTTGTACTTTTCCTAGTAATCCCATTCCACCAAAACCAAGTTGCTGGCAACATTGCAAAACTCTTAGTACACAGCGAGCTAGTATAGCCAATGTTTCAGCCCTTCTAGCGGCTTACAGCCTGACTTGGAAAATAACTCCAGATAGCCGCACGATCACATGAAGGAACCTTTTACATTGGTGCCAAAATGAATAACCAAATATGGTGGCATGCAGCACAGAATCGCACCCAAAGAGCCCAAAACTCTGAATAATTGCATTGGCGTCAGCGTGCGTAGATCAGAAGTGGACTTTTGAACAGAGAAATCGCAGGAATCGATTAGCCCGCATTGTGCTTTGCGCCACAGACTATCGAAGTAGCAAGGGTTGATCCCGATAGATTATTCTACTACTTATATGTTGAAACCACCGTTAAACATTCGAAATCGCAATTGCTTCACCAAATACCGAAAATTCTCGCATCTAACCACGGATAACCCTAGATCTCCCCAAGCAACATCGCCTTCGAAGGATAAGTAGTACTAGCGGCAAGCAAGAGAGGTGATGGCGATTCGAGGCGGCTCACCTGCGAATACTACCGCACCGGGGGAAACTGGAGGGCGGTCACCTCCTGGTTCCAGCCGCACCGGTGTCGGCGTCGCCGGAGCTGGGGGAGGAGGCGATCGAGGCGGCACGGCGCCACGGTGGAGCACGCGCGGGGCGATGCGATCGGGATTCAGGAGAGGAAGTCTGTTCTCAGCGCTCGGCACCCGGCACTCGGCAGTCCGGGAACAAGAAGAGAGGGGTGAGGTGGCACCGGGATGACGTCAGTGGGGGCCTATGGTGGGCGATGGAGGGCTTGGATGGCGAGCGTTGGCAAAAGGCCAGATCGGGCGGCTCGTACGAGGTATGCTCGCGTGGCCTGATTCTGGACGCCCGAGAGATACATGGTAGGCGGGTATGTCAACGGTGGCAAATTTACCGTGACGCATCTTCTTCTCCGACAAACCCCCGAACCCGAAGTCATCCAACTTTTGGGCCCACAACTTCTGGTGTAATCTTTTTTTCTTAGCTGTAATCTCTCAAATCTTTTTTTCTTAGCTGTAATCTCTCAAGCTTGCTAAGAGCGTGTGCAGTGTGGAGAAAATATAGGTGCCTAAGGTTCTTAGAGTTAAGTCTGAACGGTGAACAAGGTGAGTCAAAGAAAAATCTAAAAGTTAAGTCTAGTATCACCTCTAAGAGAATAAAATGATGAAGCGGACCACTCATCAATCTCGTAGCAACCGGACATAAACAGCGTACTTGTGAGCAGAAAATTCTTAGAACCATGGCTCCTATCACGAGAGCTAACCGCTACAGCAATTTTTACAGCGACTCAGTGTCTAAACGGTGCACATGCCCTCAGTGCCTATTTTTTAGATTGTATTTTTTTTTGAAAAATGATACAGATCAGCCGGGGGATAAAACGTTTTCATCCCCGGGTCCTCCTACGTGCGTGCGGTGGTACCAACAGGCTCGTCGTAACCGCATCGTCCTTATCTTCTCGTTCGCACCTCTTCTTTTCGGCGCCGCCAGAAACAATACCGCAGGCCGCCGCCCTATCTTCCCAAACGCCTCGTCGTCGCCGGATTTAGAGACCGTCGTCCCATGGTGCTTCGCCATCGGCCCCGCCATCACCATGGCCCTACGCGTGACGGCACCGTCGTAGATCCCAGCGCCCTGCCGTCGCCGGAGACGGATGTTGCCGACGCACGGGCTCTCCGCCACCGACCCTGTCGTCGCCATAGCCTTACTCGTGCGGGCACCACGGGCACCGGCGCACCGTTGTTGTGGCCTTCCTCATGTGGGTGTGTGTCGCCGTGAACTTGCTCACGCATGGCGTCGTCACCATGGCCTTCTTACTCTCTTGAGCTCGTCATCTCCCCTTCTTGTCGGCTCGAGACTGCTGCCCTCCCTTAAAGCTCGTCGGAGGCCGCCTCCCTCCCCTAAATCTTGCCATAAGCCATTGTCGACTGATACGTCGGAAACGTATCTATAATTTTTGATGTTTCAGGCTTGTTTAGTATCTACTTGCTTTACTTGTCTATACTTTGAGGTGATTTTTACATGTTTTCTGGTACTAACCTACTAACAAGTCGCAACAGTGTCAGATGCCAGTTTTCTGCTGTTTTTTGTTTTAGAAAAGTTAGTAAAGAAATATTCTCGAAATTAGACTGGACAAACGACAAAGTCAATTACTTTCCGTGGGGAACAAGAAGACCAGAGGGGAGCCCGGGAGGCCAGCCATGGGGCCAGACCCACCCTAGGCGCGGGTGGGCCCTAGCCCGCGCCTGGCTAGGGTTTGCCTGCCCTAGTCGCCTCCTCGGCCTCCCCCTTAGCCTATAAGAGCCCCCTGATGAGAAAACCCTAGGGCATACAGAAGAAATCCACGAAAACCTCTGTAGCGCCGTCGCCACCAAAGGGGGGATTTGGGGGACAGAAAGTCTTTATTCCGGCACCCTGCCGGGACGGGGAAGTGCCCCCGGAGCCATCTCCATCGATCTCCACCACCATCTCCATCACCGTTGTTGATTCCCATGATGAGGAGGGAGTAGTTCTTCCTCAGGGCTAAGGGCTCTACCGGTAGCTATGTGTTCATCTCTCTTTCTATGCATGATCTTGTGGTCATAAGCTTTATAATCAAGTAGATCTACCTTGCTACTCAAGTGCTTCATTAGATCTCTGCTCTCTCCATGTGTGTGAAAGTGACAGCGTGCATGTCATGGTGGCACTTAGGCTTGAGTCTACATAAATACTCTTTGTGCTTTAATAGATCTATGTTTTTCCCCACGTGTGTGAAAGTGACAGCGGGCATACCGTGTGTGGCACTTTGGTTAGGTTGAATATTTGTTATGAGTTATATTTGGAGTTGGATGTCTTTATGAAATTGTGGTGTTTGTTGGAACCATCTAGTGCTCAAGGTGACAGTGTGGAGTTATCTAGATTGGAAAAGGCGGACTTTGAGGTGTGCTGTTATAGCCCTACCTTGGATTAGAGTGTCCAACCGCAGAGTAGTTAAGAGTAGTATCATGAAGAAAGGATATTTATATGAGAGAGTGTTCACTAGTGAAAGTATGATCCCTAGGCCTTGTTTCTAAGCATTGAAACACCGTTTGCATCTAGATCTGTTACATGTTTTCTTGCTTCCATCAGTTTGCCTTTAGTTTGTTCCTCCACGCCATCAGCTATTTTCTGGAACCGTTACCACTTGTATTTCGCTATCTCTTCGCTGAACTAGTGCACCTATATTAGGTGTGTTAGGGACACAAGAGACTTCTTGTATCTTAATTGCAGGATTGCTTTAGAGGGATACCTTTGACCACTTCCTCCCTAAGTTCGATAAACCTTGAGTAATCCATTTAAGGGAAACTTATTGCTGTTCTACAAACCTCTGCACTTGGAGGTCCAACAATTGTCTATAAGAATAGACGTACGTAGACATCACCGACCTTCACCCAACAAGCACGCCCACGCTGCCATAGCAGAGACGCCATGGCTCATGTGTGGTCGACGGTGTTTGTAGTGGAGCCACGACATGGTGCTACACATGCAGGACAACGATTCTACAAGAAGTGACCGTCGTTGCTACAAATGAAGGATCATGATGCTATCGACCAATTGATGTGTTTTGAGATTTTGCTACGTGGTAATGCGGCGATAGTAGCATTTTTTTGCTATTTTCTGTTCTATGATTTGCTACGATAGTACAACATCACAAAGTATTTGCTACGATATTTTTGACGAGTGGAAACCCAGCTTTATTTTGCTACCAAGCCACCGACGAGGTCGCTTTTTCTGCTACATTAGCATTTTTTTGCTATCACAATTTCATAGTTTTTCTACCACGACGCAAATTTTTTGCTACAAGGTCTCTCCAGCGAGGACTCCTGGCGAAAGTCTCCGGCGAGGTCGAGTTTGCTACATTAGGATAACTTTTTTGCTATAACGTCTCCGGCGAGGTCTCCGGCGAAACAGTCTTTTTGTTCTATTTTTTATGCAAACCGTTTTCTGCTGCACGTAGCAAAAACGGGGAAATTTATCGCAAAGCGGGACAAATGTAGCAAAAGCGGGAAGAGAGGAGGACGGGAGAGATCTGGGGCGTTGATCTGCTTCGATACGACGGTTGGGGACCCGGGGATGGAAAGTTTCCATCCCCCGAGGGACGCAAAGTATGATCCATTTTTTTAAGCACGATACAAAAGCAGCCGTTCACAACAACTTTACACTCGGCCGTATAAGCAAAGCATACGCCCACATAGCCTATCCCCATGAGCATATTCAAAAGACTAAGCCTACGGATTAAGTCCTATAAATTGATGAAGTCATCATAGTCGCCTTGCTATGCACAAGAACATAGTCCCCCATATAAAAGCATTATGTATTGTCAAACCTAGTTTTGAACCTTGATAAGTTTGGAAATAACAAACCTCGTGCCTATCCAATCACGGATTTGTTCATGGATCATAGAAATTTGAAAATATAGGAATAGAAAGAACACGATGTTCAGATGCTAGGAACGACGCATTTATAAAATATAATAGTTCAAAAGCTCTGCCCTCGCCCGCTGCCGTTGGTAGCGACGATTATGACATCTGAGAGTTATGTTTTCCTCCTTCGAGGCACCGTTGTAAAGCCTTTTCTTTTCCTCATCTTGGTATTTGGTCTCCGGGTGAAAACCTAGATCCTTGTGGATCAGGCAACGTCATGTCGTCCCCTTCTTGGAGGCATTGCTTTTGAGCCTTTTGACTGGTCGATGTTTATTTTATGTTTATGTGTGTGATCATCGCATTTGCTGAAAAAGTGTCGTGTAAACACTGCTGCGAGGATTCTGGTGATGGTGTCTCTTCTGCTAATGCGGAGGAGGAAGACTTTGAGCCATGGACAATCTCATTTTAGCTTATGCTTGTTGTAAGCCTTCTGTGTAATTTTTGGGTGTTGTTCTTCGCTGTTTGGGCTTATATTGCAAGCTGCTAACACAGGGTATCCATTGTTAATAATACTCCTGGTCAGTTGAGGGCTTTGTTAATTCAAAATCATACTCTTTGAGGTTTGGTCTAGAAAATCCTACAACCCAAAGCGACGCTAAATGTGAATCTTGCAGGATGATCAAAGTGCATGCTTTGTACAAGTTTGGTAATTAACTATGCACACTCTGTATAAGTTTGGCAATTAGCTTTTTTTGCGAATTCCACCGATGTACTAATAATCATAAATAGCGGTACAAAGAGGTTTAAAATAATAAAAATTACAAATAGGTCATTGGACCACATAGTGACAACTACAAATACTAGAGCTAGCCGAAGACGCGTCATCGTCCTCGCCCCTCCATCACCGGAGCCAGACAAAATTTGTCGTAGTAGAGCTTGTTATAGTAGACAAATGGGAAGTCGTCGTGCTAAGGCCACAAAGAACCAGCGAACTAGAGCAGCAACCATTACCAATGATGACAATCGTAGATCGGAAGAGACTGACCCGAGCACAAACCAATAAAGACGAAAAAAGACATAATCCCAGGAGATTCACCGGACAAACGACTCCATGCGCCCTCCGTAGGCAATTAGCTACTCGCAAAAAAAGTTTGGCAATTAGCTGATTTAGGGCATCTCTAACCGATCCCTAAAATCGGTCAGAGGAGTAAAAATATGGAGGTGCGGCACCTAACCAATCCCCAAACCGGTTAGAGGGGTATATTTTTACTCATAGTAGGAGTAAACCGAGTGGTTGACTCCTAAATTTACTCCTCGACCACCATTTCTGAGAAAAAATCTCGCCTCCCAACCGTCCACACTCATTCCCGCATGTGTCGCCGCTGGTGACCGCCATACTCCATCGCCCCCATCTCGGTCCCTGCGCTGCCCTCCGGCCCACCTCTCCCTCGCTCGCCGCCTCTAGTTGTGGCGGGGATCGACGGGCTGAGCTCATTTTCTCCGGTCGCCGCCCCGATTTGGAGCAAATCGGGCTCCGCCGGACTCAGTTCGCCGCACCTCTGAGCTGTTGGAGTCTAGGAAGATGGTAGAAGGCAGCCTATATTGCCCTAGATGTCTCCTCTACCCTACCCGACGACCGCCTGGCCAACCTCTTCACCTCCTCTGCCCATGAGGTGTTCAACCGAATGGCAAGGTGAGAATTTTTAGCACAAGTCATGTAGATGAAGAGGTTGAGGGAGTACCTCTTGGACAACTCATCGTCGTCATCGGAGGAGGATGACGACGATGTCGAGATGGCCATGGCCATCATTTTGAATGATGAAGTTCGGAGGCTGATGCTAGGATCTCAGTTTGGCCGTGCTTACATCAATTGGGATAGAGTCGAGTGATGTCTATGCACTTCTATTCTTGTAGACAGTTGTTGGGCCTCCAAGTGCAGAGGTTTGTAGAACGGCAAAAAGTTTCCCATAAGTGGATTACCCAAGGTTTATCGAACTTAGGGAGGAAGTGGTCAAACGTATTCCCTCTCAAGCAACCCTGCAATCAAGATACAAGAAGTCTCTTGTGTCCCCAACACACCCAATACACTTGCCAGGTGTATAGGTGCACTAGTTCGACGAAGAGATAGTAAAATAAAAGTGATAATGGTGCCAGAAAATAGCTTCTGACTTGTTGTTGACGTGGGGTAACGTGTGTTAGTGCCAAAAAATAGCCGATGGCGTGGAGGAAAGACTAAAGGCAAACAGATGGAAGCAAGCACACATGCAACGGATCTATATGCAAACGGTGTTTCAATGTTTAGAAACAAGGCCTAGGGATCATACTTTTACTAGTGAACACTCTCTCATATAAATATCCTCTGTTCATGATACTACTCTTAACTACTCTCTGGTTGAACACTCTAATCATTGGTAGGGCTATAACAACACTCCTCAAAGTCCGCCTTCCCCAATCTAGATAGCCCCACATTGTCACCTTGAGCGCTAGATGGTTCCAACAAACACCATAATTTCATAGAGACATCCAACTCCAAATATAACTCATAACAAATATTCAATCTAGCCAAAGTGACACACACGGTATGCCCGCTGTCACTTTCACACACATGGGGAAAACATAGATCTATTAAAGCACAAAGAGTATTTATGTAGACTCAAGCCTAAGTGCCACCATGGCATGCACGCTGTCACTTTCACACACATGGGGAGAGCATAGATCTAATGAAGCACTTGAGTAGCAAGGTATATCTACTTGATTACAAATCTCATGACCACAAGATCATGCATAGAGAGAGATGAACACATAGCTACCGGTAGAACTACTCCCTCCTCATCATGGGAATCAGCAACGGTGACGGAGATGGTGGTGGAGATCGATGAAGATGGCTCCGGGGGCACTTCCCCGTCCTGGCAGGGTGCCGGAATAAAGACTTTTTGTCCCCGGAATCCCCCCTTCGGTGGCGGCGGCGCTACAGAGGTTTTCGTGGATTTCTATGCCCTAGGGTTTTCTCATCGGGGGTATCTTATAGTGATGGAGGGGTTAACCTCTTGGGTGGCCCTATATTCACGGATCTCGTGGTAAAATCGATGGGAAAGCGAGGGAAAAGTGAGAAGGTAGCAGAAGCGAACACACACCTCACGAAGAACACGATGAACACACGCAAAACTCACACGATACAAGGCCGATTGCTCCCGAACGGCGGCCACCGGTCCGATAGAATCCTCGTAAGGAAAGAACGGTCAATGTGCTCCCTCAAATCCACATCGGAGAGGGAAGAACACCTTGGGGAGGGTCTTGACAACTTGGAGACGAGACACCGAACTCCAAGGCCTTGTTCAATGATGGATGCGTGATGCAAAGTCCAATCGAGGTTGGTGACGATAGTCGGTCCCCTTGGTAAAGGGGATGAGGCAAAACTAGAGATTCCACAATGGGGGTTGTCTTTAGTCTATCATCTATGCCTAAGGGGTACATGAGGGGTGGGGGCTCTATTTATAGGCCAGCCACTAAACAAGGGGGTAGTTTGGGAATAAACTAGGCAAAGGGGTAAGTAAAGGGAATACTCCAGGGCATCAAACCCAGATCCGCGCGCAGGCAGGGGGATTCCAGCGGTGAGTCTGGCGGCGCCGGATCTGGGGCCGGAATTTCCGGTTGCTCGCCGAACAGGCTCTCTGTAAGCGATTCCGGCGGTGGGTCCGGTCGACCGGTCCTGGCGCCGGGATTTTCCGGCGGTGTGTCCGGTTCGCCGGGGATTCCGTGATGGCTCGGTTCACGGGATTCGTGATTCCAATTTGGAGCTTCTTACGTCTCCTCTTCCAAGCCTCCGTCTTATCGGGTGTGAGTCCTCGGGCGTCCTCCCTCGTCTTCGTACTCGTCGGTGTGAACCTATCATGCATATGTGACGGAGTATGAAGTAGCATACCATTCAATAGGGTAGGAGTTGGGCTCGCATAGAGGAATGGATTCACCTTTGGAGTCCATGACAACTTGGTGTAAGTTGGAGAACATGATGTGGTAACAACCGTAGTTCGGGCTACATCAGCTCCCCCCCCTTCAAAAAGAGTCGTCCTCGACTCTACATGCTCAAAGTAGAAGAGGTCGAGAGACCTTCTTGATCCTAGGGTTCACCATATAGTCATCCTCGAGAATATTGACTTGACAACACTTCAATGTTCCTTCACCTTCCATGAAGCCTACAAAGCTCACAACAAAAGCGAAGCAACACTCAAAGCATAGCCAATTCATGAAGATTATTGCATGAGTCCTCAAGTAGAAGGAAGTCACCTTATCTTGTAGAGATAGCTCGATGAAGGGTAGACATAGGTAACTCTCTTCGGTTCTTCTTGTCAACACGCGGTTGGTAGAGGTTGACGTGTATGCATTTTTACCTACACACAACAAAGACCAAGCAAAATATTTTCGTGCGTGATAGTGGAGCATGTCAAATGTGGCATGTCCATTCTTGTTCACAACACTATTAGCACAATACAAGGATAGAAAATGGAATGCATATGCAAGGTCAAAGTGCATGGAAATCGTTCGACCATCCTTCAAATGTGGGAACTCAAAAACTCCATATAACGTAGTAGTGGGGCACTCAAAGCATTGGATCAAATTTTCAATCAACATCTTTGATGCAAGAATAGGAGAATTTGGCAAAAACACAAAAGGAAGAATGTCCAAAACAACATCATTATGTGTGCAAACCAACCATTGGAAAGAGAAATTGCTCAATATGTTGGATGCCATACACATATCATCAACATCAAATATCATGAGAATATGAGTATCCCAAGTGGAAACAAAAACGACATGTTTGCAAACAAACCAAATGAAAGAGCAAGTGGTCCTTATGTTTGTTGCAACAACAAGACGAGATTCTCGGAAGCTCTCATGACAATACATGCTCTTAATGGCATTATGGTTGCACACAAAAGATCGGCCAGAGAAAATGTTCAACATTTTTGTTGCAACACACAAAGCATCATTATTCAAAAGCGAAGAATCATGAATGTCACAAGGAGAGATAATACCATCAACATGTTTGCAATCAAACCATAGGAAAGAGCAATTTGCCAACATGAAAGATGCAAAGCATGCAAAAGGTATCAGAGTTGGGTTCGATCTTGAACTCACTTGTGGGATGCTCTCTAGAGCTCTTTTTGTTAACTCGTGCTCAACCGAGGTTGACATTCTTGTGCGGGTACCTACACACATCATACACCAAAGGAAGAACGTGTGTGCATGGTAGAGATACACATCATCCATCATGAAGTATCTCTTATTGTGCACATCACCATTAATGTCAATCAAGTATGAAATAGATGCATGGTGAGTATGCAAGTGGGGAACATGCTTATCATGGCAATCATCAAAATCTCCAAAAATTGAGAAAGCTATGGGGGCCATCTCATTATAACGCATATGATCAACATTGTTGCAAGCAAAACAAGTGAAATAGCAAGCATTCATCTTCTTGCAAGCAACGGGAGAAATTGAATGACTAGCATGACAAGGCAAGTCCGAAGTGTAGGGTTCGCAGCATAGAAAACAAAAAATTTCCTACGATGTGAACTATATACCAAGATCTATCTACTAGATACAAACAACGGGCGGATGTATATCCGTAGAGAACATACCCTTGAAGACCGACAAAGCTTAACGAGTTCAACTCGTGGTTGATGTAGACGATATCTTGCCGATCTCAAGATCGAGAGGAAGTCCTAGCGCCGCAAATCAGCAGCGCATCCGTGCTCGCACACATGTTCGAGGCACCGACTAACCTCCGCCTCCTCGCTCCAGCGATGCAGCGGAAGCACAACTCTTTCTTGCCGAATAGCCACCGGGAACATGTATCTCGCTAGTCCGAGACCATGGGGGATAAATTCTAGAGGGGGAGAGAGATCCTTCACGAGGAGGTGTGAGAGACAAGTGAGGAGGGGGGCTCCTTTTATAGGAGGACGAGGGGCACCCAAGGGGTGGCACGCCATGGGGCTGCCCTCCTCCTTCATTCATGTGGTGGACACTCCACTCACAAAATGCCCTTTAAAATCCCTCCACTCAAAAGTCCACTCAAATTCCCATTAAATTTCCACCAAATTTAATGCAAACTCTCATTAAATAAAACTCTTTATTTTATTCAGAATTTTGTCAATTACTTTAATGACAAACATTCACAATAACCCTTGCTAGAATTCTATTTCACATGCATAACCACTTTATGCAATTTCACCAAAACCTGCTTTAGGTATCTAGTGAAATAAATTCGCGCTTGTTCATTCTTTTCGGCATGAAACATTTGCTCCAATTGGATGTCGGTGTATCTTAAGTGTGTCACCCTACGGTTCGTGAATAATGCGGACATGATCGAGACCCCTCTCGATCAATAATCGAAGCGGGATCTGAGACCCATCTCGACTCCCACATTCAACGATGACTTTCTTGTGATCGTCGGAACCTTTTATGCTAGTATCTTAATCCCTTTGTTTCACGATATATTACATGTCCGAGATTCGATCATCGGTATCTCCATACCTAGTTTGATCTTGTTACCGACATGCACTCTTTTCTCGCCTGATATAACATTCTAGTGATCAAATCACTTGCTTGCAAGCTAATCAATGTGATATCACCGAGAGGGCCCAAAGTATATCTATCCGTCATCGGGATGAACAAATTCCACTCGATCCATGAGCCTCAACATAACACTTTATTAGTTACGAATCCATCTTTATAATCACCGTTACGGTGTGACGCTTGATGTTATCAAGAAACTCTTCCGTGTTAGTGATTGACATGATCTCATGGTCTAAGGATTAGGATCACTTCGTAAGTTGTTATAGCAATATAAACTCAATGACTTTGATCGTAATGCTATACTTCGGATGAATGTTCATCACACCATTACACTAATGTTGTGATCCCGTTATTAACAACATCCAATGTCCATGATCAGGAAACCTTGATCATCTTGTTAATCAACGAGCTAGTTTATGAGAGAGGCATAACTAGGAACTTTCTGTTTGTTTATTAAACACACATGTATTAACGTTTCCGTATTAATACAATTATAGCATGCAAAATAAACATCTATCATATACTTGGAATACACATAATAAACACTTTATTATTGCCTCTCAGGGCATATTCCCTTCACGAAGCAATTGGAGGATACACACAAGATGCATAGCATGGCATGTTTATGGAAATGATATCGCAATCAAACAATTCCACATGATCAATATTATGCAAAGGTAAAGCATCACATGGGAATGTGGATGAAGCATATGTAATGTCACAAGTATCATCCATAACATGCATATCCTGAGAATTCATCATGTCCACTAGTGGGATCATGGCATCATCAACACCCTTATTGTTACCTTGGTCATACCTCTCATATGAAGTGGGTGTTGTGGAATTAGTGGCCTCCTTGTGGACGACTTCGTCTTCTTGATGTATCCATGGCATAACATCATCTTCGTGCACCATGTACATCTTCTCCAATTGAGGCATAAATGCTTCATGGCTTGGCGCTTCTTCATCCATGGAACCTAGCACAACACCAGAGAACACACTAGAGGTAGAGGGTATGTTGTTAGAAATCGAAATGGTCTCACTTGACCTATCAACTACCACTCTCAACTCACTAGGAGTATCACTCATGCCCTCCAAGTGGAAGCACTCAATCTCACATAAGGTGGAGTCACTCATCTCACTCTTGTTCTCACTCAAGTGGGCTAAGTGGCTCTCATACTCACATGGGATTGGTGCCGCATCATCACTCAAGCATATGGGGATAGGCTCAGTTTCCTCAACTCCAAGCGCCTCCTTTGGTGAAGGGAAAATCCCATGCTCACCATTCTTAACCTTGCCGCCTTCAAAGTTGGATGCCATAAGATGGGAATCATCGCTCGCCTCCATGGTCGAAGGGAAAATCCCATGCTCGACCGTTTTGTGGCCATCTCGTAGTAGTGGTGGAGGTAGGCTCATGCTATCCAACTTGGCGAAGTAGAGGTCTACATTTTCCTCGTTCGCGAGGTCGTGGAAGTCAAGCGTATGCGTTGAAGCTTGATGGCGTGGAGGAAGGCTTGCTCTTGGTGCCATTGTGGTGGTGGCACTAGTAGTTGAAGGTGCCCTATGATGGTGTCGACGGAGGTCATTGGCGTGCCTTGCCGATGGTTGATGTTGGTGAAGCACTTGGTCAACCACATGACGCTCACGACGGTGATCATTTTCCTTGGCACTCTTGTGCTTGTGGTGCCTTCTTGAGCTTGCTTGAGCATTATGGTTGGTGCTCATCACGAATTCTTCGTCTTGGTGGCGAAGATGCCTTTGACGATGTCTTGTATCCTCTTTATGGTGGAGATGCTCATGAGAAGATGTTTGTCGATGAAGATTCTTGTTTCTTGGCGCCTCTTGATGTATATGATGTTTGGACGCCACTCTTCTTTGGATAGGAGGTGGATCTTGGCGCCTGGGAGGTGATGGAGCCTGGAGCCTTGGAGATGGTGGAGCTTGACGCCATCTAGGTGGTGGCACTTGATGTCGTGTCGATGGTGGCGCTTGTCGCCGTGGAGGTGGATCATCGAAGTAGGTGGTGCCCTTTGGTGTGGCACGCTTGGCCTTGAAGGTCATGGATTCTTGATGATGTGCCTCCTCTTGTATGGCGTAGTAGGCTTCCATCTCCACACGGTGGAGGAAATCTTCATGGCTCGTGGAGGAGCCATCAAACTCGATGAAGTTCTCCGTGTCCTCCATGCACTACTAGAAAAACGCCTATTCGTGGCGCACCTGAAAAAGGCCTTAGCAGCGCCACGCCTCAAGGCCACGGTTATTCAGAGCCGTGGCGCACTGCATGGTGCGCCACGGTTATATCGAGATAGGCGTGGCGCACTACCAGGTGCGCCACGGGTAGGGGTACAGGTGCGCCACGGATGTTTTTTTCAAAAATCAAAAAAATGCAAAAAACACCCTCGTTTTGAATTGCAAAAGCAATCGGGTCCGTGCATCGCCGCCGCAGTCGTGTCACCTCACCGGAGCATGGCCGTGGTAGGGAGGTGCGGGAGGGGTCGTGGCCGCTCTAGTCCTCGCCGGCGTCGAGGTGGTAGGAAGGGTGTGGTTGGAGAAAGGAAGGTAGGAAGAGAGGGAGGAAGGAAGAGACGGAGGAAGAGAGGGAGGAAGGAAGAGATGGAGGAAGAGAGGGAGGTAGGAAGAGATGGAGTAAGGGAGGTCGGTGAGGAGAAGGATGCCGCCGTCGCCCGTTGTCACTGTGAGGAGGAGGATAAGGAGGCCACCGTTGCACCGCCGTTGCTCCTTGTCACTGCGAGAAGGAGGAGAAGGGGGCCGATGTCGCGCCGTCACTGCAAGGAGAGGAGAAGGGGCAGGAGGAGAAGGAAAAGGAGAAGGAGAAGGAAGAAGGGAGAAGGGAGAAGGGAGAAGGAAGAAGGAAGAAGGAGAAGGGAAAGGGAGAGGAATAGGGAAAGGGGAAGGGAAAAGGGGAAAGGAAAAGGGAGGAGGGCGGGGTGGGGATTCAAATTTGAATCCTGCCCAAGCTTATCCGTGGCGCACTAGGTGGTGGTGCGCTACGGGTAAGTCGCCCTCTATTTTTTCCTGCAGGAAAAAACGGTCTTTTGACCGTAACTTTTTGCTCTTTTCGAATTTTGAAAATCTAAAAAATCGCTAAACGACCAAAGGTGGTTGTGAGCGGATGCGAAATCTCGTTCTCGTCATTTTGGTATATTATACGATTTTTTTCGATATCGTATGCAAAATTTACGGCCTTTTTACCGTGGCATGACTTTTTTTTGCAAATAAAGTCAAAACTCATGTTTGTTAATTTTACTACAAGCTATACCACATTACCTACCTAAATATGAAAGGATTTAATTTTTTGAAGTGTTTATCATTTTCTTTTATTTTTGCAAAGCCTAAAAAGGCGATCCACGGGGGGGTGGGGGGTGGGGGGTGGAGTTGGTGCAGGATAGTTAGGCGTAGGGCACTAGGGCAAAGCGCCCTACTACTAAGTTTATACATCCGTGGCGCACATGCCATAGTGCACCACGGATGTGTCTGGCCGCTTACACGAGAGAGGGCATGCGCTTAGCGCACCTCCATGTGCCCCACGGTTGACACTAACAACCGTAGCGCACCTACCCTATGTGCGCTACGGATGTTTGGCGTGCGGCCAACAGGGCCCTGGCCCACACATATCTGTGGCGCACTATGGTCATGTGCGCCACGGTTGTTTTAGTTACTAGTAGGGCACTGCCCATAGGTGAGCCACGCCTGTTTTAGCTGTGGGGCACTTCAACCATGTGAGCCACGGATGTGCTGATTACCTATAGCCATTTTCCTAGTAGTGATGCTCGGCGAGGCGTCATTGATTTCGCACTCGAAGTCGTCCATGCTTGGGAAGTAATTGTTGGTGTAGTAATCCATATCACCCAAGCATGTGGATCCATTGTCGATGTAGTGCTCCATATCCTCCATGCATGAGGAGCCATTTTCGACGTAGAGCTCCATGTCTTCCATGCATGTGGAGTCGTCGTAGGTGTAGTGCTAGGGGTCCTCAAAGCATGCGGAGCCATTGTCGGTGTTGTGCTCCATCATGTCCTCTATACTTGTGGAGTCGTAGTCATGGTGGCTCATCATGGATTCTTCATAGATATCATTCTCGGTCCCGGAGTCCCTAGACATGCTTCACAAGACCAAGTGTTGTATATGGAAGTGGTAGAGGGTGTTAGGTATACAACGTCGAACCTTACTTTACCTTGGAAGATCGTATCGTGCAAGTGGCCACACTTGAGAGCAATAAACCAAGCAAAGTGAAGTTCACATGGAACACCAAAACCAACTACTAACCAAAAAACACACACACACAAGGCCTATGATGGATAGGTATGGAAAGTGGCATGTCAAGAAACAATCCGAAATCAAGATGTTGTGATGGCAAGTAAAGAACCACAATGATCACAAAGCAAAACAAGTCAATCCACAAGATAGGAAATATGTACAAGGAAACACACACGGTGGTATAAATGAGACTTGTGCGACGGAAAAAGTGAACTAAGAACCAAATGATTACCTAGCGAAGACTATAAGCTCGTGTCACACAAGTACAAGGAGAGACGCTAGTTCGATTGCACAAAATTGGTGGGCTACAAGATATGCATAATAAGTACCACCTATATGATGTTCATCGAGCTTGCGCTTCCTATTCTATAAGGCACATGTAGATCTCTTTCTTTTTATCTTTCTTTTTCTATATTTTTTCACTCTTTTTCTTTCTTTTTCTTTTTCACTTGCCTCTTCCTTGTGCCAACAACTATACAAGATAACTATATGAGATAGCGCTCACAATGTTTGCTCGGAATCTACAAGGTATCAAATGTGCTTAGCCCAAGCAATCATAAGAGGAACTAGTCTCAATAGGTGTTTGTTGCTCGCAAAGATAGTGGGGTTCACAAAGGAATGCAAGTGGGGAGAAGTCGCGGAATGTTTATACCTTTCGTCGACGATCTTCACCCTTTATTGTTGGATTCTACCTTGCTCACGGAATTTGGATGGAGTAGATAGCATGAACAACGTGGATGATGATGTAGATCTCCTTCTCCTCTTCGAAACGAGCTAAAGAACACCAAAATCCGAGTTTGAATGCAAAAGTTATGCTCAAAACCGTGCGAGCTGAATCTGTTGGCGACCAGGTCAGCATACCGGAAATCTCGCCGGAAATTCCGGCGGTAGGTCCGGTTTGACCGGAATTTTGACCGGAAATTCCGGCAGGAGCTCCGGTTCACCAGATCTGGCGCCGGAACGAGTTCAGGAACGCGAAAACTCGATTTTCTGCGAAAAACTCGATGGGAAACTTCAGATCAGAGTGTCAAATGATGGAATTAGGCCATGGGAATGCAGGGGAAGGTAGATCAACAAGTTTAGCAAGTAATCCACGGATCAAAACCTACCAAAACGCACTCAAATCACAGATCAATCCAAAACACGAATTGGGGCTATTTTTGGTGAAATTTTCGAATTTATGGGGAAAAGACCAAAATGATGAGGAATCCGTGGCAACCAAAAGCTGCTGATACTAGATGATGGAGGGGTTAACCTCTTGGGTGGCCCGATATTCAAGAATCTCGTGGTCAAATCGATGGTAAAGCGAGGGAAAAGGGAGAAGGTAGCGGAAGCGAACACACACCTCGCGAAGAACACGATGAACACACGCAAAACTCACACGATACAAGGCCGATTGCTCCCGAACGGCGGCCACCGGTCCGATAGAATGCTCGTAAGGAAAGATCGGTCAACGTGCTCCCTCAAATCCACATCGGAGAGGGAAGAACACCTTGGGGAGGGTCTTGACAACTTGGAGACGAGACACTGAACTCCAAGGCCTTGTTCAACGATGGATGCGTGATGCAAAGTCCAATCGAGGTTGGTGACGCTAGTCGGTCACTTTAGTAAAGGGGATGAGGCAAAACTAGAGATTCCACAATGGGGTTGTCTTTAGTCTATCATCTATGCCTAAGGGGTACATGAGGGGTGGGGGTTCTATTTATAGGCCAGCCACTAAACAAGGGGGTAGTTTGGGAATAAACTAGGCAAAGGGGTAAGTAAAGGGAATATTCCAGGGCATCAAACCCAGATCCGGCCAGCAGTGGGGGATTCCGGTGAGTCCGGCTCGGATGTGCGAATTTCCGCCACCGGATATTCCGTCGCCGTCACGAACAGGTCTCTGTAGCGATTCCGGGTCCGGGTCACGGTCGCTTGTCGTCGGGGATTCCGGCGGTGGCTCCGGTTCACCGGTTCTATCGCTGATTCGAGCTGGAGCTTCTTGCGTCTCCTCTTCCAAGCCTCCGTCTTGTCGGGTGTGAGTCCTCGGGCGTCCTCCCTCGTCTCCGTACTCGTCGGTGTGAACCTATCATGCATATGTGACGGAGTATGAAGTAGCATACCATTCAATAGGGTAGGAGTTGGGCTCGCATAGAGGAATGGATTCACCTTTGGAGTCCATGACGACTTGGTGTAAGTTGGAGAACATGATGTGGTAACGACCGTAGGTCGGGCTACATCATATAGGATAAGGGGAAGGTCGAGGAGGCGACCATGGCAGGCAAACCCTAGCCAGGCGCGGGCTAGGGCCCACCCGTGCCTAGGGGGGTTTGGCCGCCCTGGCTTGCCTCCCCGTCTCCCATCTGGACTTCGTGTCGCCCACGGTAAAATATTGACTTTGGCTTTTGTCCCGTCCAATTCCGATAATATTGATTTTCTGCCTTTATGAAACCAAAAATAGAAGAAAACAGACAACTAGCACTGTGGCAACTTGTTAATAGGTTAGTTCCAGAAAAGATATAAAAACACCTCAAAGTGTAGACAAAGCAAAGCAAAGTAGATACTAAACAAGCATGGAACATAAAAAATTATAGATACGTTTACGACGTATCATCGAGGGCCATGCAAAGATCATACGAGACTATTTCAACCCCAATTTTATCTATCTGAAGAAGTACTTTTGCCGGTGTTTTTGCATGCACAAGAGCCTCTTTCTCACCATTGCAAAAGCGGTGGAGAAGAATGATGATTGGTTCAAGTTTCGGAAGAGTGCATCTGGTGATATAAGCGCGAGCCCATTGATGAAGTGTTTTGCAGCTGTTCGAGTGCTTGCATATGGGTGTTCTGCGGATGCCATTAACGATTATGTTTTTATTGGTGGAGACACCATCTTGGAGGCTGTCTGAAGGTTCACAATGGCTGTGATTGAGATCTTTTGAGATGAGTACTTGAGGGCACCCAATGATAATGACACTGAGAGGATCTTGGGTGAGAGACAAGAAAGAGGATGGTCAAGGATTCTTAGATCAATAGATTGTATGCATTGGACATGGAAGAATTGCCCATCTGGATGAAAAGGTCAGTACAAAGGCCATTGCAACGATCCAACAATCATCCTAGAGGCGGTGACATCGAAGGATCTATGGATTTGGCATATGCCTTTTTTTGGATTGCATGGGTCTCACAATGACCTCAGTGTGCTTTCTAGATCACCACCTTTCTCTAGGCTTGTTGCAGGTGATGCTCCTCGTGTCAGCTATGAAGTCAACAATCATGAATACACCATGGGTTACTATCTTGCAGATGGCATCTATCCTCCATGGGTCACCTTTGAAGACAATCCCAAGGACTCTCATTAACAATCCCAAGAAGGCTCACTTTTCCAAGGTTCAAGAGTCTACGAGGAAGGACGTGGAGTGTGATTTCAATGTGCTTCAGAAGATATTTGGCATAATCAATTGCCCTGCTGAATATTGGAAGCCGAAGGTGCTTTCGCGAACAATGAAGTGTTGCATCATCTTGCATAACATGGTCATTGAAGATGAACGCGGCATTGCCCAATAACTTCAGGTACATCTCCAATGGTGATCTTGTAGAACCAACACATGATGCCAACAGGATTCAAGCCTTCCTCCAAGCCCATGCACGCATTGAGAACAAGGAGGTGCATGAACAGCTGCAGCTGGACCTTGTTGAGCATCACTGGACTCTCCATGGTGCTACCTAGTTGTGTTTGAACTATTCTCATGATTCGTTGAATTTGAACCCTGCCATGTGTTTGGTTTTGAATTTTTTTTGTTTGTAAATTTAATATTTATTCATTCGTAAATATTTTATTTGATTGTATGTGAACTATGCCAAATATTTGGCTATCAATAGTTTGATTTCTAGACAAAAAAAGTTTTACTCCTCTAAGTTTAGGGGTTCGGTTAGGAACCGCCGACCTTTAGAGGAGTACTTTTACTCCTCTAAGATTTACTCATCCATTTACTCTAAAGTTTAGGTGATCGGTTAGAGATGCCCTTGCCCGGATAAAAAAAACAACTAGTAGAACATAGTTTCCTTTTACTTTTTATAAAGGTATACCTCAAATAGCACAGTTAAGTGGGTGCAAATTAATTTGAGGACCTCGTTATTAGCTACAGACCACAGAGATGCATGTCAGCTATCACCCCGTAAGCAAATCCAGACCGCTACATGTCGTGGCAGATTTAGGGGTTTGGTTGTATTTATTTATGTCTTTTCGTGTTTTGCTTATAAGCCACAAAGCACCTAAATAGATGCTTTTTTTATTTTGGCTTTTGACTATACCATCATACTACTATGTTTAGTTCAAAACCAATACCAAAATGACCTATTTCGGTGCTTTTGTGGCTGCTAAACTCTAAAAGATAGATTTATTCTCAATCAAATACCCTTAGAGCCACAGTTATCTTTCTTGATCGTGAGTTACATGAAGTCAAATTAACCTTCAGGGTCTGCAGCCTGAACCCAAGTACCACTCGGTACCATCCTCCTAGCAGGAGTCTCGGTCAAGAACTACTCCCAAGACATGTCGAGCTAGCACTATCTGAAATTAAGATATTGGTGGCCTTTCCCTCCCTGAAGTCTGAGATTTTGCGAGCCATTTGTAGGAGCTTTGGTAAGGTCGCTCATCATTGGGCTTGGTTGCTTTATTCAAAGCCTCTAATTAAAGGAATCAACTCATATTCGTCACTCGATGTACCATCGAGTGCCAGTGTACTCCATCCAGTAGTACTATACTTTGGTCTCCGGTTCAGTCAGTGTAAGTGACCTGTCCTATATGTTTGATTGTCAGCAAAAGTAGAAATCCGTCTGTAATAGACCAATTTCTTCCCCAATTGCGGACCCAGATGTCAGTTCCTACACACCGAGAGGTCTCTGTGCTGTGTGCACGCCCCCACACCAGAGCAGATCTCGCATTGACTGAAGACTGGCAGAGAGCCCTCTCTTTCACAATCAAAGCTGTGGCAGTGATCTCTCCTGCGCATATGCTGCACAGTCCCACGCCTCATCTGGTCCTCTGAATCCTGACACGCCGACTTGCACAGGATCGGCCTGACCCCCCACCGGATCAGAATTTTCAGATATCATAGCCGTAGGCTGCGGCACTGTCGACGGTGTCGGAGACCCGAGCGGAGGCAGTGGAGCACCAGAGTGCCCGACCGGTCCCTGCGAGGTCCGAGCACACTCTGCAGATGCCACTGCTTTGGCATCCCATTTTTCTTTTTCCCCTTTGGCCATGTCATGTCACTTGACAAAGTCGTCGGGTAAAAGCTAGCCAACCGTGCATGCGTGCGTGTGCGTGCGCGGGTGCGACCCTGTTCATGCCTTTGCAATTTGTGGCGCAAAATTCTGTCTTTACCTCATACAAATGGGACAAACAGCTGTTTGGATACAAAAGCCCCTTTTTTTTCTTCAGAAAAGATCGAACCAAGGGAACAAGAAAAGGAAACAAAACAGATGAAAACAAAGATATATCGCGCATGATTGATGTGCAGTTCTGGAAATCCGAAGGTACACCTGAGTTATTGGCTGGACTAGACTACCTGGAGCACCTGGGAATTAAGTGCATGTTTTTCTTTTCCAGGGAGAAGAAGAACAACACGATCAGAAGAACATTCTCAGATCATCTCCTCCCACATGACACGGCGTGGTGCGCTATACCAGCTCAATTAAGGTTCTTCTTGGCTAATGGTGACGCCGGTAAGCTCGTCGTGGTCTTGTAGCTGTAGGCGCGAGCCGGGCTCGCGACGGCGAGGCTGCTGCTGCTTTTCTGCTTGCGCCACTTCCAGGAGTCGGCGGGCGTGCTGGGCAGCGGCGGCACGGCAGGGCGGCGGCACAGCCCGAACGGCCACCCCTCGCAGTCGCGGAAGCCCGCCTCCCAGTTCGCCGCCGCCGGCAGGTCCATGATGTCCGTCGACCACGCCACGGTCGCCGCCCGGCTCGTGCTGCGCGTGAAGAAGCTCTTCACCGAGAAGAAGGCCTCGCTTTGGACGTCGTCGGCATCGGCGTCGCTCGCCGCCCCGTCCTTCTCCTCCTCCTCCTCTCCCGCGGCGACGACGGCGTGCTTCTCGGGGCTCGGGAACTTGTCGAGGACGCTCCTGGGGTCGAGCGGGGTGAAGGACCAGACGAAGGCGGTGGACAGAGTCGGGGACTCCAGCATGCTGCACCTCGACTCCTTCCTCTTCAGCTGCCGGTTCCTCATCTCTTTAAGGATCACCTGCGTCCATCCACCAACGCAAGAAGCATGCTTAATCTCCCTAGATCGGCGTTGGATGGTGAACTCAATTAATTAATACAGAGCCAGCAGTAGCTGCTGCCGCCGTCGCCGCTTATATACCTGTTTGGTGTCGAGGGCGTCGTGGAGGCCGCCGTCGTCATCGTCGCTGTCGTCGTCGCCGGAGCTCCAGCCGGCGCCGCGGATCCTCCCGACGCAGGGGACGTGGCAGTGCGCGTAGGTCTCCCTGATGAGGCAGGAGAGGGACTTGCAGTGGTTCGTGGCCGGGAGCCTGGGCTGGTGGAACTCCTGCGCCAGGCACGGCATGGCGATCGGTGAGATGACGCTTGTGCAACAACGCTCCTGCGATCGGTGAGGTGACGCTTGTATCTCTCTGTATGTGGCGATATGGTGGCTGGCTCGTGAGGATGGAGCGAGCTCGGGCGTATATATGGGATCTTGTCGCTGTGGCCGGCGAGCTGAGGAGGGGTGTCGATCGTGCCGATGTGGACGCGCATGACAGGTGCTCATCAACTTAAAAGGGGAGGGGAGGAGCGTAGATAGGTCTCGAGTGTATGGCATGGGAGGCCGTACGTATAGCGGCTAGAGCTTATATCCTTTGGGTTCAAGGCTAAGTAACAGCCGAAATATTCGAGCTCGACAGTGTACTGGAAACTGACGGCGTCGAGTTCCAATCCAGATAGTACTAGAATAGAATTGACCGATTTCCCTTTTTCTGGTCTGATTTCCTCATTCATCTCGCTTCTCTTTGCTACGTGTTTAATCAGTCAGTGACCCCGTGCTCGATCGGGCCAAATCGCAATGTTAATTCGTCACCAGTGAACGCTAACAGAGCGTCGACAACATATAGCACCTAATACAACCACAAGTCCACAACTACAACTAACAGATCCGAGGTACCAACCAAACCAAACCAAACCAAACCGGTATGTACATATATGCTTTTTACGGTGAGACGTCGCCGTTGGATAAACCGGCCGTCTTTGACTCATGTGGGTTTTCAGTTGCCGCGGCAGCATCAGATCGTGCGCTCGCCCGGTGCAGCGCAGCAGCCAGCACCCAAGCAAGTGCACGCCGTGGCCGTCGATCTATCTATCGTGCCCGCGCGCGCTTCTCTTGAAGCAAACGCCAGATCGAGCCGACCTCGCACCCACCCGCGATGCCAGCAAGTGCGAGACCAAGCCGAGAAGAACCCAACGAACGGCCCAGCAGGCGATGCTGGTGATGATCAGCCGGTGAGGTCACGGAGCACCGGCTGGGAGTCGGGCGTTCAACTTGCGCGCGATGCGACCTTCTCGAAGAAGATCGAAGCTGGAAATGATTCGGAAACAAATACTCCTCCAGAAGGACGATAGAAGGTAAACAAACTTTTTGCGGCAAGAGAACATTGCTGGGCTGGTGGTGGTTCGACGTAGCTTTCAGGAGCACCGGCGCCGGGGGAATCGAAGATCCAGATGGAGAGATCTTTTTTTTTGCCATCCCGGTGTATGTACGAAGGCAAGTGCTAGCCGTCCCCCGAACGATAGGGGTCCCATCGTTCTGCTTCCCGTGCTGCCACGTGTCTAAGAAAAGACTTCAAATCCGGTTTTTACTGCAAAACATCCCACTTTTGCTACATATGTCCCGTTTTTCTTTTAAAACAAAAAAACGGTTCGTTTTAAAATAGAACATCTCGCCGAAGACATCGCCGGAGGCCATGCAGCAAAAAAAAAATGCTATTATAGCAAAACAGATTTTGCTGGAGACATTGTTGAAAAAACTCGCTGGTGACTCTCGCCAAAGACTTTGCAGCAAAAAGTTAACACTGTTGTAGCAAAACCATAAGACGGTTATAGCAACAAGGTTCTTCTAATGTAGCAAAAAACTAACATCGACGGAGACTTTCGCGAAGAGACCTCGCCTGAAAAATTGTAGCAAAAACTATACACTATTGTAGCAAAACCATAAAACGGTTATAGCAAACAAAACGTGCTAAAATAAAAACTATAAAACGGTTGTAACAAATAAAACGTGCGAAGGTAGCACAGCGGCCAATCGTAGGTAGCAAACTCCGGCGCCATACGTAGCACCGCCCGTGACCGCGTGTAGCAAAAATCTCCAACACTAGGGACCCTAGGGCCATGGAGGCCAGATGTTGACGAGGCAACACCGCCATAGCTCCTCCAGGCCTTTCTCATGGCAACACCTCCATGGCCAAAAAGCTTCCCATTACGCAACATGACTATCACCGGCACGATTAGCACCAGCAAACGAGAGAGGTGAGCCTTTGTGAGGGGATCGAGGCCAGCGACGGCGGCTTCTATCTCCGGCCACAGGTTGTTGAGAAGGGAAGGGGAGAGGTGGCGGGAGCAGCAGAGGTGGTGTGGTGCCTTCGGGGGGGGGGGGAGAGCCATGGCCGCACACTTCATCCCAGCGCCGCCCACCGAAGCACCCCCCACGAGGAAGCTGAGGACGAAGTGAGGAAGACTCCTCCGGCTGGTTCCGTCGAGTGGTGGCAGTGGCGGCTAGCCCCAGCGAACGAGTAGCGGCGGCTGCGAGGAAAAAATCTAGGTAGAGATAAGGTAGGGGAACGTGAGCCGGAGGACGTGTGGTACCCGGACGATGGGATGGTGCGATTCCCTGGTGGATCCTCATCATTTTTCATGTATGAAGGGCTTTTCTGTGCGGTGGGAATGCGATCCTGAGAACGAAATGTGTATGTGTTTGGGCATGTGTGATATCAATCTCTGTACGATGAGACGGATGAAGATTGCCTACACCATTGTTGTCTCCGCGGTGCTCTAGCTCCGCCCTGGCTGTCCTTGCTTAGCAAGAGATATGGTAGCAAAAATTATAACATAATAAATCACACAAAAAAAACCAAATTTCACAAACCACAACTACTGAGGCAAAAGTTTCACGCACCCATAGCATAAAGGGATTTTTTCACAAAGTCTCATCTTTTAGGATACGTTGTTTTAGATAACCCAAATCAAAACATTGACCGAACCGGACCCAACTTTACCAAAAAAATATTTTTTCTAAAAAATCAGAACAGTTGATAATTTCCTAGATTAGTAGAGATATATGTATTTACAACTAGTGGAATTTGTTCACATTTTTTCTTAAAGTTTGTTTTTTCCAAAACTTGTCCTAAGCTTGCAAAAGTGCCCAAACTTCAGAACTACTGGTCAAAATCATTTCATATTTCCCTGATTAGTACTTTATACTTTCTCAAATTGTTTCATTTTCTTTTGAAATCTTATGATTCCTTTTATGTGAAACAACTTACCCCAAAAGCTATGGATTTGTAAAAAAAAAGGTCCCTTTAGTTGAGGGTTTATGGACCTTTGCCCCAATAGTTATGATTGTGTAATTTGCTCAAAAAAGAATCTAAGAAAATTCAGTATAATATGATATGTTTTGCAGCTAGTGACAGGTGAATAAAAAACAAACATAAGGCACCTAATTTTTCGTGGCTCTCGTTCTCATCTTTTTCGTGCAGACTACAGGTCCATGCAATTTTCTCACGAAAACTTGAGGATATTCTAGAATCTACATGATATTGTTATATTTCTGTTCTTAGCTCATTCTTTGCATTTTCTTTGGAAAAGGATCATATGTACTTTGAGCTATAAATGTCCACGTCCGGGATTATCTAGAAATCCTGCAGCTCGTTCCTCCCTTTTCAAGAAGGCATTCGAGTTACGGCAAGGACGGGAACCGACTAAGACCATATTTTCTAGTTGTTGTCAAAGAACTTGAAAGCAGAAACCATCCAAGTCAAAGAAATGAGCAGTAAGCATTCATCTTAGCCAGTTAGCTGTTGTAAGGTGAACATCAGAACAAGTGAGTGAGGCGAGCATCGAGTCATAGTCAATAACTACCCATATAAACACCTTTATATCCCAACGGTCCGGCCAGGCCAGAGAAATGGACACGATGGCTGAAGGGGCACCTTTTTTTGTTTTCAAGCTTGAGCCTTCCATCATGTTGAAATATATAATCTTCCTGGCTTTACTACTCGTTTGAAATTTTCGGTGACTTGGTTGGCTCATCAATTTGATACGTATCAGAGCCAAAAATTCTCATATTCAAGATATAGAAGTGATGCATCAGCCAGTTCACTGAAAAGTTTGAACTGATGTGGAAGGGCTAGTTATACATTTCAACGAGTGGCCCCTCAGGTATGAAAGGAGAACCGTAGACATGAGAAAAACTTAGTGCAACTCCAACGGCTTCCCTGCAAACGTACCGAGTGCTATTCGATTTTTATCGAACGGATAGGGGTAAGGCCCAACGGTGTCTCGCAAACAGACCATGCCTATGATTCTATCCGGGTGTGCCCTATTTGCAGCTCGACCATTCAACGTCCGAGCGTGTCCTCGCTGGTCCTTCCACAACCCGCAAGTTAGTGGTATCTTTTTTCATTCACAGGATAGAGTTTTAGTAAAATAAAGGTAATACAGGTGCAAATAAACCTAATCTAGCTAAATGAAATAGCCCCGGGAAGGCCATGCCTCCGTTCTCCTTGTCCTCGTTGCTTCTTGAGCCCAATGACGAATGTGGGCAGCCAGTTTGCGCATGTTGAGCCGGGCGAAGCTCATGCGAGCTCGCCCGGTCATCTCTTCCGTGACCGCTTCCCATTGAGCGTTCATAGTGGCTTTCTTGGCAAATGCTTGGTCGCACAACATGTCAGTCGCGTCCGCCCATAGCTGATTTGTTGCCATATTCGTTGCAATGGGGGCAATCTTCTTGCAAGACACCTCTTCTACCTCCAACGTGGAAGGAGGGTAGCCTGTTGGCAACACGCTTCTTCTGTCGCTTGACACGCCCCCTCATCTGCCCAACGTTGCCACTTATCCACCATGAAATGGATGTCGTGCTCTTCCAGCTCCCTCGATGGGCACATTGGAGGCCTCCAGATCCCGCCGACGCCTGGTATGGAAGGATCGGAGGATAGCAATCTGCTCCTTGATCGTCGGCACCCATAGGGGATCCTCCTCCACTTCTTCCTCCCAATCCTCCATGCCCTTTTCCGTGCTCGCCGATGGGCTAGGAGGGTAGCGCTCGACCGTGTCGTTCTTAATCTGCGCCCAGGTAGTGGGAAGACGACGAACCATGGTTGTGGTTGTGGCTATGCATGTGGTATCGTCCCGCTCTCTGCGTTCGGTTTTTGTAGGCGCGGCGAACCTTGGCGGAAAACGGAGGCCTGGAAGGTGAGCAACCGGGGTGGGAAATGGTGGGAATGGGAGCGTGGGCGGGATAAGACGGTGGGAAACGATGCCGCGGGAGGCGAGAAGCACGTCGGCCGACATTAATAGGGTGGCTACATGGAAGCATGGTGGACCTCGGACTCTGCAAATGGGTCGGCCATTGCGCAATTTTTGTCTCTGGGAACATTCTATTCAAGATTGCATTTTTCTCTCTCCAAACGAAGCTTACTAATTTTCCATTGTGCAGTTTTTGCTTCTATGGAACTTGTTGTGGTAATGAAAGATCAAACCATGTATGACTCTACGTGCCGCAGTCTTTATCGCCCCATTTCTCATATTCTCTTCCTTGCTTCGTGAACACTGCATCTTCGTACTTGAAGAATAAATCCATGAGGTCTTGTTTGGTGCTAGTGTTTGTTGGATCAGGGGCCTAGAATCCTATTCGATATGGTGGAAATTTTAGTGGATGTGTGAGTTCGTCGCCTGAACTTCTCTCTGCAAGGCACGAGCACAGTACAGAACAGAGAAACAGAGTTTTGCGACGCAATCAATCAGCGTCTTTTCCGTTTTCCTTCCTTTTATTCAGTGCTTAACTAACTCACGCATGCATCGCGGTCCCGATCCGATTTACCCGCGCCATCCCACGGACGAAATCGTGGCCTCTATGTCGCATGATTACAGGACTCGATAAACACTAAGACTTAGTCTAACTCTAGGACTCTGAACAAATACAGAGAACAGCCGCAACGTGAACTAGCACGTTTCTGGCTAGTACAGATGCGTGCAAAGACGCTTTATGTGGACTGCATAACAAATACAAACTAATGGACAGAATTAAGACAAGATGCAGCAGGGTTAAATCTCACATTTCACCTCCTTAACCTTGCACTACTTGTCATCCAATCTGCATCCCAATCCTCCCCTTCATCTCCAGAAACTTGATCTTTCCGAGAGGTTTGGTCAGTATGTCAGCTAGTTGATCTTCAGCTCGCACATGCTCCACTGAAATCTTTCCATCCTCAACACAGTTTCTCACAAAATGAAAACGTGTGTCTATATGCTTACTCCTGTCGTGGAGCACTGGATTTTTGCATAATGCGATGGCCGATCGATTATCAATCTTCGCACTCACTTTGCTTGGTTCCTGTCGAGCGTTCGGACAGTCGATAACCAAATGCCTTGACATGCAGCAGCAATGAACTCGCTTCACATGAAGATAAAGCCACAATTTTTGCTTTTGTGACACCCACCGATCGTGCACTTACCTGTAGAATAAAACACTGTTGTGCTTTTGCGGTCATCGACATCACCCGCCATATCACATCGAGTAACCTAATAGCTGTGGTTTCTTCCCTTCCTCTTGGCCTCATAGAAACAACCATCTCGTTCCCTTGACATATCTCAGATATGTTTCACCGCCATGTGCTCTGTTGTCGGTCTCTCCATATAGCGACTGACAATGCCCACAGCATAGCAAATATCAGGGCGTGTGTGCACTAGGTACCGAAGGCCACCAACAATGCTTCTGAAATCAGTGGCATCCACCTCAGCAGATGCACTTGCTTTACTCAATTTCAGTCTAGCCTCCATTGGAGTACTGGCTGGATTACAGTCCTTCAGGCCCATCTTCTCCAAAAGCTTCTTTGCATAACCAGATTGACACAAGGAAACACCGGCATCAGTCTGAGACACTTCAATGCCCAAATAGTATCTTAGTAATCCTAGATCGCTCATACTAAACATGTTCTTCATTTGCTTCTTGAACTCACAAATGTCAGAGGCAACATTTCCTGTGATAATCAGGTCATCCACATAGACGCCGACTAGCAACAGATTGTCGCCACTTCTTTTCTTGTAAAGAGCATGTTCAGATGGACACTTCTCAAATCCCAATTGGTTCAGGGTCTGATCCAACTTCAAATTCCAAGCTCTAGGTGCTTGACGGAGACCATACAATGCTTTCTTCAGTCTATATACTTTGCCTTCTTCTCCAACGGTTTCAAATCCAGGTGGCTGCGAGACATACACCTCCTCAATCAATTCACCATTGAGGAATGCCGACTTGACATCCATGTGGTGTAGTTTCCATCCCTCTTGTGCTGCCAATGCCACTAGCAACCGGACAGATTCTAATCTCGCTACAGGAGCAAACACTTCTTCAAAGTCTATCCCCTGCCTTTGCACATAGCCCTTTGCAACTAATCTAGCTTTGTGCTTCACCACCTTGCCCGCAGAATCCTTCTTGAGCTTAAAAACCCACTTCAGTCCTATGTGTTTGTGGCCTTCAGGAAGATTACAGAGCTGCCAAGTGTTGTTACTGACAATTGAGTCCAGCTCCTCCTTCATGGCCTTCTGCCACTTGACATCTTTCTTTGCCTCTTTGTGACTTCTAGGTTCATCAAGGGCAAACAAACACAATCCTGAGTAGGCTGCCTCCACCTCATCGGTTTCAGCATAGACCTCTGATAGTAGACGTTTTCCTTGTGGACCTTGAGACGGTTCTGACTCAGGCGTTAAACTGGCATCACCTCCTGAAACAGGACTTGTTGACAGAACAAAAGGAACAGGTGACACACCTGCAGGCCTTCGGGATTCAGTTCTGTCAACTAGAGTGTCCACAATCATGGGATCAACTTCTTCCCTTGTTGCGCCAGAATTTGGCACATTTCCTGTTGTGGTTGTAGTTGGACCTGAACTGATATGTGACTGAACCTCCACAACGAATCCATCGTTGTTTGGTTCATGGACTGATTCCCAATCCCAACACCTGGATTCCTCGAACACCGCATCACGGGTTACTACCAATTTTCGCTTGGCTGGATCGAACATGCGGTACGCCTTTGACCCTTGTTCATATCCTATGAAAACCATCATCGAGCTACGGTCTGAGAGCTTGGAGATACCGGGTCCTAGCTTCTTCACATGGGAAACACATCCAAATGTGCGTAGATGACTGACTGCTGGTTTTCTTCCATGCCACGCCTGGTAAGGTGTTTTGCCTGTCACACTTTTTGTGGGAGCACGATTGAGAAGATAAACTGCAGTATTTACAGCTTCTCCCCAGAACTTCCCTGGCACACTCATGCTCTTGAGCAAACTCCTTGTTGTTCCCACCACAGATTGGTTCCTCCTCTCAACAACTCCATTCTATTGTGGCGAATAAGGTGCCGTCAGAAAGTGTTTGACACCTTGGAGCTCACAAAACTCAGAGAATTCATTCGAGGTGAACTCTCCTCCTCTATCTGTTTGCAGTGCCTTCAGCTTCAAATCCTTTTCAAGCTCGACCGCCACTTTGAACTTGCAGAAATATGCAAATGCCTCGTCCTTTGCACGAAGGAAGAAAACCCACATGAATCTCGAGTGGTCATCCACAATTAGCAGAAAGTACTTCTTACCACTGTGTGTGGCCGGAGTGATAGGGCCACACACCGCATGTACAAGCTGTAGGGGTTGTGATGCCACATCGCCTCTGAGGGAAATGAGTGTCGCCTGCTTGCCTATCATACTGACCATCGCACACTTTGTCCACATGATCGATGAGAGGCGGGCCTTCAACCATCTCTCGTGTGAGCCGATTCTTCATTGCACGAAGTTAACATGGCTGCATGCTTATGCCATAGCCAAGCCTCGAATTTTCAATGCATAACAGTGCAAACAGGCTCGCCGGTTGTATGTTCAAGATATACATCCGATTTACGGTTCTGACTCGTATAGCACGCTCCGACGATCCTGATCATCATCACCCCATCTTCAAAGATATTTACAACCATTCTCATCAAGTTGGCCTAGACCGATGATGTTCTTGAGGCGTGGAATGAAGTATACGTCGAGAGTACACGGTGTGTTCTCCAGATGGCATCGCATCAAGACCGCTCCGCCTACAGATCTCTACTGATCCGTCACCGGCGAACCCTTCCTTTGACAGTTTCATCCGGTCAAATGAATTCTCATAACATCCTCATGTAGTTGCTCGCACGGTATCCGTGTACCACGAGGACTCCTTGTCACCGGTGAGCTTTGGAACAACTTTCTCCTCATTGAGGAACACCTGCCCTTCTGACACTGCAGCAGACAACACAATCTCGCTTGCCTCCATCATTAGCAATGCTCGATCATCTTCTTCCTTCTCAACGAGGTTTGCTTTCTCTCGCTTCGGTTCTGGGCAATCTGACTGAAAATGACCCTTGTCATTACAGTTGTAACACCTCACCTTTCTGATGTCAAACTTGCCCTTCTTCTTACATGGCGTTGTCCTTGCCGGGCTTGCCTCGATCCCCACGAACACCACTCTTCTTCCCTGGGGAATTACTTGAGCCACCGACATGATCACCTTTGTTTTTTTATTTCATCAGATGCTCCAACGCCTTTGTGACCAGCATCAACTGTTCATCCTTACCGCCACCACTACGGCGACGACGCTACCGGTTCTCCTCATGAGAGACAAGACGACCGACAACTTCAGAGACCGACATCGGTGAGATCACCCCATCGCCGATCATGTTCACCACATCGGCGAAGTCACCGGCATCACCGCTCGATCACCACCGTCACCGATCTTCTCGCCAAGCGAGCGGATCTCGCCAACGAGTGAGGTCACCGAAGGGCGTGACAGTTTCGCCATCATCCATCTCCAATTGCTCGAGCCGCTTTAGCCGCTTGACACGGACTTCTTCACACGATCCTCACCGACGCATGCGCCGGATCGCTTCCTGTGCTTCGCAGCCAGATTCTCGCAAGAGCCATAACCATCGAATCCGCACGGATCGGGGCCGCGAACGCGTCCTCGCCCTTTGCCGGGTCAAACTCACCTTTCCTCGATTGCGGACCAACAACGGAGGGAAGCGGAGAATGATCTTCATCTTCACCGCCCACGCCCATAGTTGGTGTCGGTGATGCGGGTAGTGGATCGACGCCCACGCGACGACGATGAGTGCACCATGACGGCGCCTGGTCGCAAGATCGGTGCCAGCAGTTTGGTCAACGGCGTGTACTCTCCGCCGCCACTGCTACCTTTCTTCGGAGGATTCTTGTCGCCCATCTTCGACCGCTGCCGCCAACTCCACCGCCCACCAAACTCCTCCTAGCAACCGTGGCTTCTGATACCAAATGTTGGATCAGGGGCCTAGAATCCTATTCGATATGGTGGAAATTTTAGTGGATGTGTGATTGCGTCGCAAAACTCTGTTTCTCTGTTCTGTACTGTGCTCGTGCCTTGCAGAGAGAAGTTTAGGCGACGAACTCACACATCCACTAAAATTTCCACCATATCGAATAGGATTCTAGGCCCCTGATCCAATAGTGTTTTGGTAGGGATTAGTGGGGATAATCCCTAAGGGGATTGGGTGAAACCCCCACCTTCACCTAAACCCCTCTAATCCCCAATCTCTTCCAATCCACTAGGTATGGATAGTGTACTGGATATTGAAAAAAATACACTAAAATTTGGGGAACAGTGGGGATAAACGGGAATTGAATTGGTCTAATACTCTAGAACCAAACATACATTTAGCAACAAATAGGGATTTTGGGTTTGACGGAGATTATTTCCTTTAATCCCTAAAAAACTCTAGTACCAAACAAGGCCTGAACGGGATAAAAACAAGTGAGGGCGGCGGCACACGGCGGGCTGGCCTTGGCCCGACGCGGCCCGAGGCACGACGGGCTCGTGGCGTGCTGGCCCGACACCGCCAAGTCCCAGCACTTCGTAAGTTCCCCAAAAAAACAAAAGCTAGGCAAAGAAAATAAAAGAAATAGGATGAGCACCACCTCCACCTGTAAAAGTTCTCGAAAGAAAAAAAAATACAGGATGAGCAGCAGAGAAAGCAAAGAAGCGATTCGGCATCCCAGGCCTGCCTTCACCGAGCAGGCAAGTAAACCTGAGCCAGAGCACGCCCCGCCGGCAAAGCCCCCCCAAATCACCACCGCAAGAAACCGAGCAGACCAAGAAATCCGAGCTGAACCCATGGCGGATCAGGAGGCGGCCGAGCCGGGCCCGTCGGCGTGGCCCCCCTGGACCTCCCTCCTGCTCCGGGCCATGAGCAAGCGCCGGACCTGGGTGTTCCTCTTCCTGGCCGTCTACGCCGCGCTGCTCTCCTCGTCCTGGACCCTTCTGGGGTCCGTGCGCGCCTGGTACTACGACGCGGCCGCGGGCGCCCCCGCCGGGGTGTGGCCCGCGGCGCTGTACGCGTCCGTGATGTACGGCGCCGTGTTCGGGCTGCTGTCCATGGGCGCCGCGCTGGCCGTGGCGGCCCCCGCCATGCTGGTCACCTGGATCACCGTGCTCGTGCTGCTCGCCTTCGCGGGGAAGCCCCGGAGGTCGCTGGTCGCCGAGGCGCGGCGCGCCACCGCCGACATCGCGCGGCTCGCGCTCCGCGTGCTGCTCTGCGAGGGCAACGCCGTCGCCGCGGTCTGCGCCGCCGCCAGCTTCGCCGCGCTCCTCTTCGGCCGCCGCGACGACGGCGGCGGCGGCGGCGACGCACGCGGCTGATCTGACGCCTCCCCCGCTTTTCACACGCTCTTTTTTTATTTCTTCCTGCAGCTAGTTTAGTTCTTCCGCAGCTAGTTTCAGCTCTAGTTTCTGACTTCCCGGATGCAGCCGTTGTATTGTATACCAGGATTTGGGTGGTTTACTTCATTTTATTTTTTGAGAAATTCAACTTCTTCTTCTGTTTGTAATGGTAGCGCAGGTTAACTAACTGGTACTAGTAGTAGTGATCTTGTAACTGTGAGCAGAAGCCGGGCTCGCGGCGAGGTTGCTGCCGCTCCCGCCATTTCCACGAGTCGCCGCCGTCGCTCCACTTCTTCTTAGTTCTTTCTCCTCCTCCGCTAGTACACCCTTGGCAGGAGGACTCGTGGGATCGAGCGGAGTGAAGGAGCAGACAAAGGCGCTGGACAGAGTCGGGGAGTCGACGCATGCAGGGGACACCGGACTGCTCTCACTGACGAGAAGGGAGGAGAGGGACTTGCACTGGCCGGGGAGCCTGGGCTGGTGGTGGTACTCGTGCGCCAAGCAAGGCATTGCTCCGATTCAGCTTAACCGGAATCCATCGATCGAGTAATCTGTGAGAGCAGTCCGGTGATGATGGAGTCGTGCGTAGCCTGTAAGAGCATCTCCACTCCTTTGGCGAATCTGGACTTTTTCTTTTTGGCCGTACAACTTGATTTTGGCATGGATACGACCAGATTTTCCACTCACGAACCCAGGCCGAGTTTGGCTCAAGTTCATCCAGATTTTGGCATAGTTGGTATACAATGAATACAGAACAATTTACGGCCAAATTTCGGCGAAATTTTAAACATAGTTCGGCGTAAATGTAAACATAGTTCGTTCTGCAGTGAAAGTATAACATATTTTGGCCAGGTTCGGCATCTATGACGTGTTGCCTCTGCGTATCCATATGTGCTCAACAAGATCATCCTGCGGCTGTTGATGCACCGCCGGATCTCGGATCTCCTGACGCATGGCGATGAATGCAGCTCAGATTAGAGGCATCTGATGATCAGGCTCGGCAAGAGGACCCTGTCTGTAGTATGGCTCGTCGTCCTCGAGCAAACTCACTGGATCCTTCCTCTCATCCTCGATGATCATGTTGTGCAAGACCACACAATAGTTCATCACTTTGCACATTTGATCTTTCGACCAGGTCATAGCAGGGAACCGGACACCTCTGCTGGAGCACATCGAATGCCCGCTCCACGTCCTTCCTCAAGCTTTCTGTTCCCTGGCAAAGTGAGAATGCTTGGGGAGCATTGGGTTTGAGATAGTCTTTACAAATGTTGACCATCTTAGATAGATGTCATCTGCTAGATAATATCCCTTGTTGTAGTGGTGTCCATTGATCTCAAATTCCACAGGGGGAGCATGATCCTCAACAAGCTTGGAAAGGACAGTTGAGGAGTTGAGGACATTGATGTCGTTATTCGATCCTGCCATGCCAAAGAAGGAGTGCCAGATCCAAAGATCATGTATAGCAACTGCCTCAAGTATCACAGTGCAACCTCCTTTGTGGTCTTTGTACATTCCTTGCCATGCAAATGAATAATTCTTCCACTCCCAATGCATGCAATCTATGCTTCCAAGCATACCCGGAAACTCTCTACTTTCATTGACTGCGAGGATCCGAGCAGTGTCTTCAGCAGTGGGTGACTCAAGTACTATTCCCCGAACACTGCAATCACTGCCCTGCAGAACCTGTACAAGCAATCAATGGCGGTGGACTCGGCGATGCGAAGATAGTCATCGGCACTGTCAGCCGGCGCTCCATATGCAAGCAACCTCATCGCCACGGTGCACTTCTAAAGCGAGGAAAACCCAACCAAGCCGGTGCAGTCCTTCTTGCAAAGGAAATAGGGGTCGAACTCCCGGATGGCATGCACGATCTTGAGGAAGAGCTTCCAGCTCATCCTGAAACGACGACGAAACACGTCCTCTCCATGGAGTGGCTGGTCGACGAAGTAGTCGGCGTACAACATGCAGTAGCCCTCTATCCTTTGTCGTGTCTTGCACTTCCGGCGACTTGGCGCCGAACCACCGCGCTTCGGCTTCGCCATCTGCATGTACAGCTGGGCGAGCGATGCGAGGATCTCTAAGTGCTCTTCACCTTCGGCGACCTCGACGCTCTCCTCCCCCAGCAGTATGGCGAGCATCTGCTCGTCGTCGGAGTCCATGGAGAGTATCTCGCCGTCGTCGGAGTCTATGACCGAATCCGGCCAAATGCCGAACACTTGGCGGGCGTAGTGGTGGGAGCACGTAGCGAAGGAGAGCTACGGCGAAGTTCGGCGGGCGAAAGTGGCGGCGGATCGGGCGTCGAGGTCGGCGGCAACTACGGCGAGCATATCTAGAGGCGTGGGCATGTGTCGGCGTGGAGGAGCTCCGCCGGCGAAGACATGACGACAGAGAAGCTGGGAGCTCTTCGCCGCAGTCTGGACGAGTGGAGTGGATAGGAATGAGACTGTCTCTCCGACAGAGCTGGCCCATGTACGTTTTCGCGGCGTCCGGCGTCCCCACGGCGTACCCGGGAACCTGAGTTCGGCCTGGGTAGGCCGGACCAAAAATCATCCAAATCCGGACGAAAGCAGGTCCCTAGATATGAGACTAGACCGATTTTCTGCGTCCGAACTTACTTTCGAGCATCTGGATCGGCGTCGTGGGTAGAGGAGCGGAGATGCTCTAAATAAATACGATCTTTGTCGCTGTGGCCGGCCAACGGCCGGGCGCCGATTCGCCGAAGTTCCAATCCAGATACTACTAGTAGAACCGACTACCGTGCTGGTCAATCGGGGAAAAAAGAAGCGTGGTTCGTGGCTATTGTATCCGTGTTTCGCTCGGAAATTCCATGGTCAATGCGTCAGTAGCACAGCCACGAGTCCACAGCTACCAACTACAGTTACAGCTACAGCTTGTTGTTCTGTCCACAAGGTTCCTCCTTGGACGAAGTAGTACTGTACTTGAATTCCATTTGTGCTGCTATACCGTGGAACATTTGGATATTCAGAAAATGTTTCATGATGTTTCGCTGACAAATATCAAAACGTGTGTCAGGTGGCGGAGGACTTTGAGAACACATCAAGGATGGAAAAAAAAAATCCTATACAAGGACCATATACAGTGTCTCCGCTGAGCCGGTTCCAAAAAAGTCTGGGAGTTATGTTGATGATGATCAGCTCTCCTCTGCACTGGAACCCTCTTTGGAGCTGCATGAAGATCGATCCCCAGCTCCTCGCGGTGCCTCCCCTCCCCTCCCCTCTGGACTCCCCAAGCTGGAGCAACAACACTCAGGGAAGCTGAAGCTCTATTATGTCAGCCTGGTGATGCTTAACTACTTGGCTTTTAATGCAGTAGCCAAAAAAAATCATTAAGTTAGTTTTCCCTTTTCTTAAGCTTCTGATTGTACTGACACTGGTACACTGTATATGAACCTGGCGATACTGAAAACGACATGCTTAGGTCTGGCTGAGTGGCTGTGCCATCGCCAACAGTCTCAAGAGATGGATCAGGATTAAAAGCGAGCTGTCTCTGTGCAAATGTTTCGCCGCCGTCCATGGCAAAGCAGTATGCGCACGTATATGCAACAAAAATACAAAGTGCGTAGCCATGTTGGAGTACGTGCGATGACTTGGCGTTAACGCCGGATTAGGATTTACAAACAACAAATGGCATTTGGTGGGAGATACTGTTATCTTCTTAGCTAAAAGAAGGCAAGCCGCTTTTTTAGTTTTTCTCTCCTCGGTGTCTCTCCTCCATTGACAGTACTGCTGGGATATTATTAATTACACAAGGTCGGAAACCGATTACGATTCTTCTGTTTTTGACAAGGGACTAGAGGACAGAAATCATCCAAGTCAAAAGAAATGAGCAGTAAGCATTCATTTTAGCTCTTGTATAGGTGAACATCAGAACAAAGTGACCTGACGAGAGCATCAAAGTCATATAGCCCATAGGCAACATTAACACAAAGAGATGTACAGATGACAGTCCATATAAGCACCTTCAATTCACAACGACTGGAAAATTGACAATGCTGGTTAGCTGAGCACAATGGTCAAAAAAACATCATTTATCACAACACAATCATCAGGCGCCCAAGTACACAAAGGGAAAAAAAAACCCGAATAAGCTAACAGTACACTATCTTGCGGACGATCAGAGGTATATATCCAAATATAGGATGAAACATGACCAACATACAGTCCGAGGTAAAACCGAATCATCATCAAGTTTTGCTTATAACCAGCCGTGCTTTAAGAGAACACGAGCCACAGCCCAGAACAACAGACGTCGATACAGTATCAGGTGCCTGCAGTTCTATTTCCCCATCTTCACCCACCACAATACCCATCTCACCGAGCTCACGGGAAGTGATCGAGAAATAATCACCGCACCTGCAAGCGTACAGTAGCTCCACACCATCGGCAGAACTTTCGACGGTCATATCATCAATCTCGATATCGGATGCAATAATTTCAATACTCTGCCTTGATGATCGCAGCTGTTTGTCATACTCTGCTCGAGATTTAGGATAGCGTAGGATTTCCCATGCTTCCTGCACACCAAAGAACCCATGCTGCTCACTGGGAGACGCAAAGGAATTGAGTGCTGTTTGTGCTTTGTCAGGATGTGTACTTAAAGCAGCGGACTTGTATGCCGCACGGATTTCGTCATACGTAGCATCTTCACTCACAGATAGAACTTCATATAAGGTCTTCAGGTCGGAAACGTTGTTGCCTTGAAGCATTTGCAGAAGCTGTATAGCCCTCACTAGATTGGACAAGAAAAAATGGGGCTCAGCAAAACAAAGAAACAGGAAAAAGTATGCAATCTAAACCCTAGTCACTTCATCAAAAAATAATTTTGAGGCAAAGCAGAATAAAACATACAATATATAAAATAGATTTCCACAAAGAAAAATGAAAAACGCTTAAAAAGGGGATATTTCTCCACCTTCTGGAATGTCTGGAAACAACCTTTTTTTTATCAAGAACAAGCTTCAGAGTTCAGACTGAAATTTTGAGCTGACCTTTGAAGCTCTATACAGATTTTATATTTGACAATACTGTTGTTCCTCAAGAAACAGAGACCAGCCCAAAATCAGCAAATTCTAATCCCCACTTCAAGGCCACTCACCAGGTCAACAACATAACTAGAAGAAGATGGCAGTGGGTTCTTTCCCAAAATTGGCATGAATAATGACCCTATCATAACAAGATCCAATTTCAAAATGATTTGATAATTTGTGTAGAATCACCTGAACTAAACTATTAATTTCGTGTTTTGGTTATAAAACCCAGTACTCATAAAGTGTAAAATTTACTTGGTTCCGGAGGGAAAACACTTCCCCTTTTTCCTGAAAGACAGATTTCAGTAATGAATAGATTCGAACAAAGTGATGCCAAAAGTTCTATATTCTGCATCAGATTGCAGACGGACAGATTACTGAAACAACTGTAACTTGCTGCTTCTTAAGCTATCGTCCGTTGTAATGCAAATTTGACTGATAATAAAAAAATTGGTGTATATTAATGTAATGAATCATTTAATGATTTTTCAAAATACTAACTAAAAAGATTAGATGATTTTTTTGCGCAAAGGGTTGGCATACACGATTATGTTGGGAATACTATTCAACTAGCACTTTGTCACACGATGTAAACATGTATAGCAACATAAAAATTATTTCACCAAAAGCACACGCACTACACATATTCGTACAAATAATAGACTATCTGTCTTTGTTGCGTGGGTATCAAAGAGCTAGCAAATGTTGTCCAGCATGGTGTTCATGTTGCCTTCGTCAGCTGAAACGTGTTGTCTCTAAGTAATTATACGAAATCAAAAAAGGGCGCACATATAGCAGCAGCACAAATACAGTAGCATCAGCTCTCATATACATGGCAAAAAGAAGACAGGAACAGAACTAGCATCCACACAACAGCATCATTATTTCAGATTGCACAGAATTTGGCAATTTGCAGTAAGCAAATTTCGTTCAGATTTCAGAGCATTTCTCACAATAGCACTCGGTTTTCAGAGCATATTTACCTTGATTGTTGCAGAGGCTTGAGGGGAGTGGATTGGGGGTGGCGGGTCAGCAGGTGCACGACGGCCCGAGCTGATCGATGTGTGCCTGCCGTGGAGGAGTGGATCCAAGCGGTGGGGATGGCTGGGATGGGCCGGGAGGACCGAAGGCGGCTTCGACCGGGAGGCTGGGTCGGGTGGCTACGGGAGAAGAGGGAGGCGGCGACACGATTCGGGTACAGAGGGAACCCACGCGGTGGGGTGGCGACCGACGGCGGGGTACGGGCGGGAGGGTGGTGGCGGCGGCGACAAAGCAGGAATTTTATTCGTGAGCCTCCACGTCCGCGGCGCACCTCAGACTGACGGGCGCGATAAGAAAACCCTCGGCTTTTCCTTGCACGCGGCGTGGGAGCGTATTTATTCGCGAACGAGGCCGGGATGCGGGCACTCGCCGCAGCAGCTACAGCATTGGCGGCGCCTATCCCTTCGCGACTCCTGCTCGTCTCCGCTCGCCGCGCCGCTCCGAGATTCGGTGAGTCATCGATTCCTCGACGAACTCTCCTTCACCCCCCCAATCCCATCCGGTTCCACATCCGCTTCGGTTATTCGTACCGCCGGCGACGCGCCGTCCCCGTGTCCCCCGGAGTTGCGAGGTCCAATCTGGCCGCAGGAGTCCGGGGGTTTAGAGTTTGTGCGTACGTGCTCTGGAGATTTAAACGGAGTGGTAGTATCTAGTGAACTTGTTGGATTCAGAGTTTAAGATGTTATAATGCCCAAATATAGTTTCCCGTGTGATTTGGGTTTTCCCCTCTAAACCAAATTTGTTCTGCGTGAATTTACTTGTTAGTTCAAGTTGAGCACTAGGAGCGTGCAAATTTATCATGCACAACTTTTGGAATTGGGGGTGAATCAGTCTGCCCTTTATTCTCCACTTTGCTCAATTTAATTTATGAACATTACATGGTAGGGTTTAGAATGTAGCTATTGGATTCGTAGCCAGGAATCATAGAGCCTTTTGTGTTTGAATTTAGGCCCGTTTGCTTTTTTTTTGCTGCTTATCTAGCTAGGTTATTGCAAGACTATAGAGCATCTTCCCCCGCAAGGCTACTGAGGGCTCATATTTTTGCTGCCTATCTAGCTAGGTTATTGTAGAGCATCGTCCTCCGCAAGGCTACTGAGGAACTCCTGCTACGCTTCCACCACCATGGGAGACGAGACATCCACTTCCGCCTCTGCGCTGGTGCAGGAACCTGCACCGTCGGTGAGTAATGGATTGTGGGTTTTGCCCGTACCCACTTGACTGAGATTGTGATGACTGAAACATATTGCTAGGCCGTGCAGGGAGCCGGGAGTGTCAAGCAGCAGATCTCCAACTTAGTGGCTTTTTCACTCCGTGCAACGGTGCCTGAAGTGGATGTAGAACCGACAGTTGAAGTTTGCACAACAAAATTTGGTGACTACCAGTGGTATGTTATTGGTTCCTTGCCTTGCCTGCTCCGTCGATTTCACTTGAGTGTCTTGACATCTTATCATCCCTTCAATGTGCTCATCAAGTGATTGTATGTAAACCATATGCAGCAATAACGCAATGGGATTGTGGTCAAAAGTTAAAGGATCCGGGACGAATTTCAAAAACCCCAATGCAATTGGACAGGTTTGAACGATCCTATCCTTTTGTAGTGCTGATGGTTTACTATAAGATCTCATGGAGTAGCATTCTTTTGACCGGCGCCACTGCCCACTGCTATTATTTCCTTGTTCGTTCATTTTTTTTTTCCTTTTTCATGGATGCCGAATTTTATACAGGCCATTGCCAAGAACCTGCCTGCCTGTGATGTTATTGAATCAACCTCTGTTGCTGGTCCCGGTTTTGTGAATATTGTATTATCCAACAGCTGGGTTGCAAAGGTCTGCTTTAGATGTTTTACCTGCAAGCTTTGCATCTATTGGTACTACAATTCTTTCATGCTAAGCGCCAATGAACTACATTGTTGCAGAGAATACAAGACATGCTTGTTAATGGTATCAAAACTTGGGCACCAATTTTGCCCGTTAAGAGACTAGTGCTTGATTTTTCATCCCCTAATATTGCAAAGGAAATGCATGTTGGGCATCTAAGGTCAACAATCATTGGAGACACCCTAGCACGCATGTTTGAATTCTCAAATGTCGATGTTCTCCGACGCAATCATGTGGGAGACTGGGGTACACAGGTAACAGACTAGTTGATGCTTCTCGCTGCTGAAAATTGCTAGTACAGACGTATGATCTTTTAATCTGCCTACCCATTTTGGTTTAGAGACAATCTTGTTATGCACAACAACTCATCCTTCTTTTTTCCTCGGCGGGTTGCCCTTTTTTGGCCTGCATCCATCACGAGCTTCATGTACCTTCTTTTTTTTGGGACACATTAATGCATTAAAAGGTTCAGTTTGTGTGCTTCTTTGTGACAGGATCTGTTGATGCTATTTTGCATGAAATCTGAACATGCTACCCAGTACCCTATGATTTGCTTTATTGCACTGTTTTCTGTACTTTTGATAGTCTGATGAAATAGAGCTTGTTGCCACTTCATAATCCAGTACAATTTGTTTTTTGACTTTTTCAATCACTTGATAAAATAGCAGCAATGTTCTGCTTCTTCTGTAGGCACTAGTAACTGCTAAAGTATTTGCCGATATGGAGGCCTTATAAGTTAAATGGATTTGTTGCTTTCCATACTAAACTATCTTCGCCTTTGTTCATGCAGTTTGGAATGCTCATTGAATTTCTGTTTGAAAAGTTTCCGGAATGGGAGGAACTTGGCAGCCAGGCCATTGGTGACCTCCAGGTAAGGTGTTGTTTCATGCATTTATGGTACTACTGTAGTTTAATGTAGCATAAAAAGCTTATAACACATGGCTATAGGTATTATCTGCACATTCAACTAGGCACATAAGCATGCCTGGAGTTTGGTACTCCGATCCAAATTAATTTTTGCAGATTTAGGCAAAATGTTGCCTAAATCTGTCTAGGTTCAGTGAACCTGCAACAACTAATTTGGATCAGAGGTAGTATTACATATCCATGTAAGAAGCTATATGGTCGAAAGAAAACTGAATTATGAGTGAGAGTACTATTTTTATCCATAGTACTATTTTATGTTTGTGTTTTTGTTGGTAACATTTGTATTTAATCTATGCATCAGTATCAGATATATGGATCAGTTATTTTGTGTCCTTAATTGCTTGATCTATGCATCAGTATCATCACTGTAGTGGTTGATGCCTTAACCAATTCCAGTAACATACAGATGATTTTAGCCAGGCATGTGGTGCTATTGTTTTGAATGCTATGTTAAATGGATTGCCATTTTTGTATCACTTAGCTTGAGTAGTAAGGCCATGATGTTTGATTTCATATCTGCATATTAGATTTTCCTCTTGGTTGCTTGTTCTCAGCTACCCAGTTACCTCCTGCCAACCTTCCTCAAAGTCCTTCAAAGTTACATTTCTGAAATTAAATAATCGGAGCCCATGAAGCTGTGCAGAGCAGAAAATCTGAATTGGTTGTCATTAGCATACAGTCAGGATGAAATAACTATGAACCGTGAATAATCTGAAGCGCATTTTATCTAGAAATGTGTTACCTCTAGGTGCATGTGCATGCATGCTCCTGATTGATCTACATCATTATCTTGCGAAGGTCGAAAGAAGTGCTTTATTGCGCTTTGTGTTAGAATTTCTGATTCTGTAAACAAATGATCATGTTTCATTTGGTTATTTGCTGCAGCTTTTCTATAAAGCATCCAAAGAAAAATTCGATAATGATGCCGAATTTAAAGATAGGGCTCAACAAGCTGTCGTTCGGTTACAGGTAAGTTGACCTTTCTTATATGTGGAGTCTAGGAAGATTGCAGTCTTCTCTCATTCTCTTCTAAGCAATATATACTAATATACTATGTAGGGAGGGGAGGAGAAATATCGTTCTGCTTGGAAAAAGATATGTGAAATCAGCAGGAACGAATTTGACAAGGTTTACAAGCTCTTAGATGTACACCTTGAAGAAAAGGTAGTATCACTTTCTACTGATATTTGACTTTCTATTCTAAGTTCCCAGCAAAAGTATAAACAGAATATAGCTGCAATTTGAAAAGAATTATGTTAATTGGATTGCAGATGAACATGAACGCATCTTTTCCTAGACTGTTTGCTCTCTTGCCCTATGCAAACTGAACTATTGTACTTTCTAAAACTGAAATATGTGCAATGTTTGTTGACCAGCAATTTTTGCTCAATGGTTTAGTAGTTTCTTTCTCTCATTTGAACCATGTTGAAGAAGATTCTGTCAAACATTTTAAAACTGCCACCAGAATTTTACAATTTGGTTCACTTATTAATTGATATGCATCAATTTGCCAGAGAAATGTATCGAACTCTTGATTTATTGAGCTTTTCATATCACCAGCTAATATTTATGAAGATATTTACAGGACTTCAGAAACATCTCTTTCTTTGTCGAAGTCATTTCTGTACTTTTTCATCTATTGTAGTTGACCTGAAATCATTCACAAAAGTTGTATCTACTTGTGTTCAATCACTTGCCCTTTTTTGACGAATGATCACTTGCCTTTGAATGCTTATAAACATGTTATCCGTCTCTTCCCCGGAAGCAAATCTAACTACTCACCTTACAGGGGGAGAGCTTTTATAATCCTTATATTCCACAAGTTTTGGAGGGATTGAGTAACCAAGGTTTCATCAAGGAAAGTGAGGGTGCTCGCGTAATTTTCATTGAAGGTCATAAAATACCTTTGATTGTGGTTAAAAGAGATGGTGGCTTCAACTATGCCTCCACAGACTTAGCTGCTCTTTGGTTAGTACTGAATAATTATTGACTTGTTTTTTCTATATCTCATCTTTCTGGGTTCTTATTTAGCTGTTTTCTGTAATCTGAGTCAATACAATTCATATTTGATGTAGTCTTGTTTGTTGCAGTCGTATAGATCGTGAACTTAGACCTTTCTTTTTGTCTTTGCCTTTTATGAAGGTACCGACTTAATGTTGAGAAAGCGGAATGGATAATATATGTAACAGATGTTGGTCAGCAGCTGCACTTTGATATGTTTTTCAAGGCAAGAACAGAGTATCATTTATCTGCCAGAAACATGTTATTGTAATATTGATACTACATTATTAGGATCAAGAGAATAATTTTAGATCTTTATAGCTTTGGTGGGATTTCATTTTGTCTTCTGTTGCAGGCTGCCAGGATGGCTGGTTGGATCCCAGGTCCAAATGAGAAGAAATTCCCGAAAGTAAGTCATATTGGGTTTGGCCTTGTACTTGGGGCTGATGGCAAGCGCTTCCGAACTCGTAATACTGAGGTTGTTAGGTTGGGAGACCTACTTGATGAGGCTAAGTCTCGAAGTAAATCAGAACTTGTTCAGCGTCTCACTGATAATGGTAAGTGGTTCAATTATGGAATTTTGTTTGCTCTTTTAAGAACCTTTCTAATCTGATCATGTGTTTGTTCAGGTAAAATTGTTGATTGGACTGAGGAGGAACTAGAGGAAACTTCAAAGGCGGTAGGATATGGTGCTGTCAAGTATGTATCAAAGAAGAGAAATTTGTTGGACTGAATTAATAACTATGCTTTTTAAATCCTAATCTGATCAGTATTTTCACGTTTTTCTACGTTCAATTCAATATAGGTATGCAGATCTGAAGAACAATAGACTGACTAATTACACATTTAGCTTTGATCAGATGCTAAGTGATAAGGTACTTCCAAACTCCACTATTTATTTACTCAATTATTTGGCGATTGTGACATTCTTCACCATTTATCTGTTCTCCACTGCTGTATAGCGCATTTGTAGACACTATGTTCTGTATTCAATCTTGTACTATTCGTTTTGTGTTTTCAGTTACTGACATAGATTTATGATCATTCTATTGCATGAATGATGATTTCATATTTTTTTGCTTACAGATTGTTATTTACATCCCAGTTTTCTTTGTGAACAGGGAAATACTGCTGTCTATCTTCAATATGCTCATGCTCGTATTTGCTCCATTATACGGAAATCTAACATGGATGTAGAAGAGCTAAAAATGGTAATACTTGTTAAATTTATGTGCTACTGCTGTGTCAATCCTATAAAGTTTCACCATGAAATTATTTTGGCCATCGGACACAGATTAAATTGTGATTCTTTTGTTTCCAGAATGGGGATATTTCTCTTGGCCATCCAGATGAGCGCGTCTTGGGACTGTATCTTATCCGTTTTGCAGAGGTATGATTGACACCATTAACTAAATTCATTCATACGATGTACTAACCCAGAACCAACTGAAAACTTTCATCTCATATATTGTTGAGCAGCGAGTGACCATAGCGATTAGCAAATATTTTGGTTGCGTGCTAGGATTTTTAGTATGTTTCTGGGTTCAAATAAGGTGTATGTCACTTGATATGATGATGTTTGCATTCAAGTTAGGTATCATCAAATTTGGGATATAAATCCCCTCCCCCTCCAATATCAGTACCTTCTATTTTATCCCCCCCCCCCCTAGCCTCCTAGGTTACGAGAGGTCTTTGCTCTGTTGTGTCATTGAAGTGCCAATAATTTAGACACTGTGGCAACTTTCTGGCTGACATGGCCTACCAGTCAACAGAAGTTCCACATCTCTCTCCCTCTCTTTCTTGTTCCTTTGGTTCCCCATAGCCCGTGCTACAGCGAGATTGGTGGAGAAGTGGTGACAGAAGCATGACACTGGATGTGTCATGTAGCAGAACGCTGTGCCCTTCTTGGCCGTCAGCAGAAGCTCCAGTGTGCCATCCATGGTTCCTCTTGTTTTTCTGGACCGGAGCAATGCTGCCATCCATTGGTCTCCCCTCCCATTCTGGGTAGGTATGCCTGGAGTGGAAGGTTACACAGGCAATTTATAAATAAAACAAATAAGACCTACATTTTCATTTGTTAATCATGCAACCTGCTGCTCCCATCAGTCAACTAGTAGAGCGTTGTGGCACTTCATTGTATTTTGAAGGCAATTCCTGTATGGCACTATATATCAATAATTGATACGTCAGTGAGGAGTATGGCTTAATTGGGAGGGATCTTGTTCTCCTTTTGTATTGATTTATGTGCTGATATCTGTGTCAGGTTGTTGAAGACGCATGCACTACTCTCCTTCCAAATGTTCTGTGTGAATACCTATACAACTTATCTGAAATGTTCACAAGGTTCTACACCAATTGCCAGGTACACATATCTCTGTTTCCATTCATTCAGAGTGAGAAAATGACAACGCCTTCCACCTACCAGGCACTAAGCCTGCCACCACCGGCCTATCTCATGAGATTTAACTGTCGTCTTTGTTAATTCCACAGGTGGTAGGATCACCGGAGGAGCCAAGCCGGCTGCTGCTTTGTGAAGCGACTGCGGTCGTCATGCGTCAGTGCTTCCAACTGCTTGGGATCACACCGGTTTACAAGCTGTGAACAACCAATGTATTGATCTTTACGTCATACGTCAGTTTTCATCCTTGTTGGCACTGCTAACATAGTCTGAATTGATTGCGCCATTTGAGAATTCAAGCATATTGGTGCAGCAATTAAGCAGGACCTTAAGCTATGGGTCCTGGAGCTGGAGGTTTAGACAAATTTAGAGAGTAGTTTCCCTTTGTTAGCCTTGTTTTTTCCCTTTCTTTTCTTCTTTTGCCTCTAGGCTGGTTGTAACTGCTCAAATCTGGCCCTTTGGCAATTCTTATGAGTTTTTGTGCTCTGCTTTGCCGCCTTTCTATAAAAAATAGTAACTTGCCTACTCTCAAGAAAAAAAAGAAGTCGAGTATATTGAAGATGGTTGACTCATCAATTTGTTATAGCTATGTGAACTATTAATTACTCCCCGACCCATATTAGTAGTTGCCTTAGATTTGTCAAAATTTGGATGAACCTACATACTAAATAGTATCTAGATTTATTCAAATTTAGACAATTTGAGTCAACGGTTGGAGGGAGTACGGGTACTAGTTTAGATGCAGCCTACCGGATTTACATCGTATTTTTTGTCAGACAATGAGGAACAACTTGTGACTTTTCTCAGTACGTAACTGAACTGAAGCAAGCTTGTCTTAAAAACCTGGTAAGAGTGGCATGAGTCTTCTTTGCATTTCAGGCATTTATAAGCAGAAAAAGGTTTTCTTAGGCCTTCCACAGCGTATGTAGTTTTCGGTGCCCAGACTCCTTTTTACCTTTTGGGCACCGGTTCCCTCCATTGTGCAGGTGGTGCCTGAAAAATATTTTAGGGAATCGGAGCATCTACCACTTCATCTCATGCAATTAAATATTGTATTTTTCAACTACCACACAACCAACAACCTTCGATTCACAAGACATGCTCATACAAACATTGCAGAAATCGTCCAGCTCAAACAAAATCATCCAACCAGAGATCCGGATTCAGAAAATGAACACACGCATCCTCAATCCTTTCCAGATTCAGAAAATGAACACACGCATCAGAATATGTGATAATGACTATTGACTAGTGAAAGCACAAAGCAACAACGGATCAATCTTTATCAAAAGAAACCATACAGCAGGGTTGGGACTTAACGATTTGTGCTGGAACAAAACAACTGAACGAATCCCTCACCTGTACTGCTTCGGGGACTGCTGTGAAGCCAATCCCACCACCGGCCAGTCCCTTGTCCAGCAACATCGGCGGCGGCCGCGACAAACCTGGTCGAACTCTGCAACAGAGATCTGGATAAAGCACCCCAGCTCGATTTCGACTCGCGCTCGCGGCGGAAGGATCTGGGCAACGGGCGGCGGCGCGGAAGGGGCCTCTTCTGGCCGGCCGGCGACCTTGACCAGCGCCTCCAACAAGTACCGCAGCAGCCAGAGCAGCTCGCTGGAGTGCGGCATGCCGATTTGGCCGAGGAGATCAACGAATTGGAAACACTAGCCGGAGACGACTTGGAGAAAGGGGATTGCAAGAACTCGCGTGAAGGAACACCGGAAGTTGGCTTGTCAAGAATTGTTTATCTATGTGTGGGTCCGGTCTTTTTTTTCTGGCACCGCAACATTGTGAGACCGGTGCCTAGATTAATTTTTAGGGCACCCCTGACAGGCTGGCCCACATTTTAGTATTCTGGCACCGTTCACAGTGTGGAAGGCCTTACTACACTTGGTATTTTCAGAAACATGTGGAAGTATTCTCTAAATATTGAGCAGAGGACACAGTTAAACAAGAGTGATATCTGTATCAGCAGACACGATTAACTTTTATGCTCCTTAATGTAATCTTGTAATTAATAATATCCTTTAAAAAAATGTAATTAATAAATGGAGACGAGTTTCATTTCCCTATATGAGGATGTGTGCCTCCATTTCCACGCAATTTGTGTCATAAATTCTATGCCCGTGTCCCTGGACTTTCTTCTTCTTTTGTGTTAGACACCTTTTACTTTCGTCTAAGCAATGTTGTTCCTTGAATGGAGACTCTCTAATACAATCAATAAACTACCCTGATGAGTATGTACCTATGTAGTTTGATCAATCTATGTATTGACTAGCTTTGTTCATATTTGGGTGATCATGTGCTTGAGAAACCTTGAATGTTCAAAGATGAGAATGTGCTGTTATTATAGCTTCTAAGATATGTCATGTTCTACTGTACTAAGTTTTGTACTCCGAGATGGTTTTTATTTTCACATTATTTCAACTCTCCCCATGTCTTTTAATCTGTGCTTGGAAATTAGCCTTTGTGAATCTATCATCAATGCATCATGTTTGTTTGTTTTCACCGCAGTGCTAAATCATGTGACAAAACACTATAATTCCTTTACAAAATGATGTGGATCAAGTTGAAACACAGTATCGCAAACGATGACTTATTTATGATCATTTAGAGACAGGTCGCGATAACGAACACTTTTTTATAAGTGGAAGTATTTTATGTTTTATTTTTTATGATTCCATTATTTTTAGTTTCAATTATATTCGACAACACGTGCATTATAGGTGCACCATTACTAGTTCTTTTACACTCGATACCACGATATATTTATAATACCGAATAATACATGATAGAGACACATAAACTGTCTCCAGGGATTACAAAACAAAGTCTAAAAGAAAACAACTAAATCTTCAAGGTCTTCAAAACCTTCTTCTTCCATGACATAATCTAGTACTTTTTTTAAGGCAGCCCAAAACAACATGACATATATGTCAAACCATAGACATATAAATACCAACAAGAGTTCTTCCATAATTTTAATTTATGCACGCGCGCGTAACCATTAGAATAATCAACCAACATCGGCAAGAGTACCACCACCAGTATTTTAGTGGAGGAAAAACCCAACAACCTAGTCAACATCGCACGGGAACCGAGAGCATACATCTGCATTGTCGAGGACGTAGCGGCCGAGACGAATATTGCAAGGGTAGTCCTTCTCGCGACGACCATGAGAAAATATCCAAAATCGATCTAGCGAAACAAGATGTGAAAGACCATGTCTATAAAACTTTACTCTTACGGTTACAATACCACCATTGACGTCATGAAGATCTCGTTGGGGAATGAAGGGCCAAAGAACGTATTACAGGCGATGCCATCTCCATTAACGTGGACACCAAAAAAGAAAGATGTCTGCAAAATTCTAATCTTCTAAAAACACTAATTTTATTGAGAACTTCACCTACAGGTCAGGTTTTTCACCCCTCCTAACATCGGCAAGGCCGGCCGGAGGAGAGGAAACCGACGTATGAAGGAGACGGAGGTAGAGTCGGCAGCCAGGTCTAAGAGGCGGTGGCCGAGAAGAGAACGTGAGTATGTAGCAGAACAGCGCCAAGGTTCGATTGTGCGCTGGTAAAAACCAGATATGAACCCGCCAGTTTTGGGCAATGCGGGGGCGGTAGCTCCTGTGCGCGCGTAGGTCCAACTCGGCGGTTTGTCCTTGGCAACCGCCAACCGGTTACCCCATTGCATCGATCGGCATGGCACGTGATGGACCGATCACCCGGCACCTTCTTTGCTTGGCGCCGATACCCACCCCCCACCAAGCCCCGCACGACGGCAGCATTCTCCCGCGAACCCCACGGCGCCACGACACACACCGGACTGACCATCGTCGTCCCTTCCCTTCCCTGCCGCATCTATCTGCTACGGTAAAGTGCCCCCGCTTCCACAGTTCCTCGCATATTCCCTCCGTCCCCGCGCACTCCGCACAGGCTGCACGGCAGGCTGGCGCGCGCGCATGCGGCCCCACTCCACCGCGCGCCCAGGCCAAGTACGCCGCCACCCGTGCCCGCGCGACACGTCGGTACGGCCCGCGCCCCCCGCTCCTTTCCCGTCCGATCTCACCTCCCCCTTCCCGTCGCTACGGAGTAGGCTGCTACTGGCTAGCGGCCCTTAATTACTGCTCGGAGGAATCTCTGGGACGTCCGTCCACCCATAAGCGCGGCCTCCACTCCACTGTTTTCCCACCTAATCCTATCGTTATCTCCTCCCATTCCCATCCCACCCAGTCCCCCGTAACACCAAACGGAAGCACAGGAGCGCGTGCCTAGCCAAAGAAGAAGAAAAATCATGGCCGCCACGGCCGCCGCCGCCGCCGCGACGGCGGTGTCGTCGACGTCCAGCTGCAGCAACAGCAAGCGCGAGAGCAGCATTGCGGTGGGCGCCGACTTGTCAGTGCCTTGCTCTACCTCCCCTTCCATCTCTTTGTGAATGGATTTTGTGCACGTCCGTGGCTGATTTCTATCTCCTCTCTTCCTTGCGACAGCACCAAGAAGGCAAAGAAGGGGAGGGAGCCACCGCCGGAGGAGATGGAGGCGTTCTTCGCCGCGGCCGAGAGCGGCGTGGCGCGGCGCTTCGCGGACAAGTGAGTACACTAATGCAAGCCCATCGCATCTAAGCTCCAGCTTTGTTCAAAGAAAAATCTAAGCTCCAGCTTCCCACTTCTTCGGAGAAACTGCGAGGCTCGGGCTCAGGATTTATATAGCTACCTAGCAACACCATGCACTAGCAGAAGAAGCTGCTGCTGCAGCAGCAGCAGTGGGCCTGTAAATTCTGCTCAGCTAACATGAGACTACTGCAGTGCTGCTGCTGCTGCAGCAGCGGTGGGCCTGTAAATTCTGCTCAGCTAACATGAGACTACTGCAGTGCTGCTGCTGCAGAAGATCTCAGTTGTCAGTGTGGGTGTTGCGACTCGCAGTATCCCGCAGAGAGTAAAAACGCCAAGCCACTAGAGCAGCATGTCACATGTGCTTGCCCTACAATTCTCTTTTGCTAGTAGTAGTATGTTTTTTATTGCCTTCAAAAGGCCAGCTGCTGGCGCCAGTGTAGGAACTTGAACAAAATTACTACACAGCTTTTGGGGGTATGTTGGGTTTTTTGTTAATTAATAAGAAACAGGGACAGATGCTGTGAGGTTTCTACTTTCTACTCCAGGCTAATGGCCCAAAACTTTAGAGAAGGAGTACTTCAACTCATTTTTTGTTTTTGTCAACTCAGCTCAAGTTACAGTCTGCAAAAAAAAAAAGTTTGCACATTTTTTTATTTTTTTCGAACTTTTGGCAGTAACCAGTTTTATAACGTTTGGATCTTGTGCTTTTGAAAAGGTACAACTATGACGTCGTCAAAGACGCTCCAATGGATGGGCGGTACGAGTGGGTCCGGGTGAGGCCGTAGGATGCCGCAACAGCCAGTCAAATTGCCAGAAGCACTGTGTCCTTTTAATCATTCTTTTGTACCTAGCTACCCTGTCGTCGTGCTTTAGCTGTAATTATGTGCTCACCAGATGATGGCTAATCATGTGTAAAAGCTCACCATGTAAGTCAGTGGGGTGTTTCGCCTGTAACTTCCTCGATGATGGAACTCACTTGTAACTTAGTACTACTACTACTGTGTGCTTTAACTCCTTGTCGTATGTTGGTCTCATGATGTGAAAGAGAGAAAAAAAGTGTCGTTTTGTGTGTAGATTGTCCCTTTTCTCTCTGAACCTAGGCGGCAAAAGCGTTTCAGTTTGCGAAATGTGCAGATGGAGATTTTCTTTTTCAAACATCGGATATAAGAGGAGTCATGATTGGTCGATACTTCTTCATGCATTTCAAACCAAAGGGGTCTCGGCCAATCATGTTCATACTTGTGTCTTCAGTTTTTAATTTTGGAGTAGAGGGGAACACCGAAGCAAAAGTCATATAAGAGAAGTTATATGGGCCCTTGTATCAGGTAGCTCAGCAGTAGGAGCCAGGAAATAACCCTAGCTTTTCATAAGATTTTGCATTCTATGAGTTTTGCACATACCCATACGTCGACATTACACCACTCAACACAACATTTTATTTAGATAAGTAAGCGCCATCACAGCTTATTAAAAACAAAATACAACAGCATTAGACTATTACACCCGGATTAGAAGCTTACTGATTTCCATGTCAAAGTTTCTCTTTCAGATACTCACCCCTTGCTATATTGCTGTCAGACACAAGAATAACAAAGCACCACGGCGCTGAGGAAATATAGTATAGTACTCTATACTAATTTAGTAATTTGTATGACTAACCCAGATAGACCAGATAAGTAATGGAAGAATCTGAGGGTTGTCTGTACCTGTAACCTACGAATTTATCAAACATTACTCTGCATATCTTGCATGTATCATGCTCTGAGATATCGATGTGTAACGACTACAGCTTAGCAAGGGTCTGGCCATATGCTGGATCAATGCAGACAACCACCTGACGAAGTCCCATATTAATAAAAATGTAAAGGTGAAATACAATAGACAAGCAAAGCATTTCTGTTGTCATGGGTCTATGGCGACAATGGTACCTTGCCAACGCTCCTGCCAGAATGAAGATACTCTACTGCATCCGCCACAGAAGCAATGCCTAAGAATTGCTTGGGGTCAAGGGAAACCTGCGGAATAGATAAGTTAGAAAAAGAAAAATGCAAGTGTTGTGGGATAGATAAAGAGATATCTGGTATTAATTGCTAACTCAGTCAATAACAGCTTTAAATTGAGCATCCATTTTGGTAAAAATAGCTAGAAGCTGTGTATTCAATCCCCAAATAACTGTCTAGTTAATGCATTGTGTGGACTGTCGTCACCAAAGAGAGTACTAAACAGAAAACACACATTTGCATACCTTTAACTTTCCAGAGGCATACAGGTCAAAAAGCTTGTCAAGATGTTTTTGCCACAGGTCAGCACACTGAACCAGGAAAAATCCAGCCTGAAAGTGGAAAGGAAATTAAGAGCACACATAGTCTTAAGGTACTACTACAAGAGAACTACACTGGATGCAAATTCTACAGGTAAGATTCATCATCTGCCCCATAAATTTCTGAGTACACGCGATGTAGTTTTGGGCAGGTGGGACCGTGGGAGCGCTATACACCTGCTGAAAGTTGAATTGTGTTGCTGCATCTATTGCTGTGTATCCTGAATTTTCAGTTTTCACACTAACAACAAACCAGAAAGGTGGATCCAATAGGGTCTAATGGAACACCACATTTTTTTACAAATATCATGGCTCATTCAACTTAAACTTCAGTAAGGCTTGTGCTTTGTCATGAACAATTGTTAAACATGAATTATCGTTCTGTGTATGCAAACCGAGAATTATCATGCCGCACATACCACAGTCTGACTCTTTCCAAGAATCTTCTCACACAATCCATTGTAATTCCGTGGCATCCATCCATCCTCTGCTTGATACTGAAACATCAAAGACTCCTCACTTTACTGAAATCAATACAGTACCGGGAGAAGCTAAACTTTCATAATTAAACCAAGTATACATACAGAAAAGGATAATGATACAAAACGAAATCAGATACGTATCAGCAGAATCATAGTAGATCAACATGTTCCCAACTATTAGTGCAGAACTGCAGATGCATAACAGATCAATTCAACATTCAGTTTGCAGTGACACTTCAGAATATTCCCAGAGGGTGTTTCTTTACTTCATTAATGAGCTTGTGCAAACCAGTTCCTCAGCTGCTCATTTGTTTTAAAGTCCATGAAATATTCTATTAGGTGAAGCATGGAACAAACTAACCATGTCCTATTTATCCCATTGAAGTTACCATTCAGAGTGGAAATATGTAGGTTCGGAGTATGCCAAAAATATACCTGAGAGATCATACCAATCACAATGAGGCGTCCATGGACGGCAAGTGCATTCAAACACAGGTCAAACATTTCGCCACCGACAGATTCATATATTATATCTGCACCTCTCGGAAACTCCTTTTTCAGAACCTGAACCAAACAGTCAAACAGTCATCAGTTCATAAATTTTATTGTTGACAGGAAGAAATTCTAAAATTTGACAAGAATAAATAAGGATCTGTGTAATAAATGACGGTTCATTAAATTTAAACTACTAATATCAATGACACTAATATGACAATAAAACCTTTTTTAGGGGATATGACAATAAAACTTGACTGGAGACATTACATCATAAATGTAATCCAAGCATTCCCACACATTACATATTATCTGTTGCACATGAAAAGTTATACAAGTTTAACGATTGCATTACTTGGAAGATTCCATCCTGGTAAGTAGAGGTAGGACACAACCACGGATAGGAAGATATAATGGATTGGAGAATATATTTTGCACACTTTGTCAAAGTACAGAATAAGACCACATGAAACTGCATGCAGAACAATATAAGCATGAAAACTAAAGATGGAAGAAAGCATACATCTTTGATCTTTTCATGTTGGTAGTTGATGACTCGATCAACTCCTAATGAAGCTAGAAGTGCAGCTTTACTTGAGCCACCACATGTAGCAACAACCTTGTTGCCTGCTAGTTTTGCGAGCTAGTGAAGTGATGGGAAAAAAATCAGAACACATGGAAGAATAACAAATGAAAAAGTAAAAAATATATATTCAGAACATATGGAAGAATAAAAAAATATAATAACAAGATAAAAGAAGAATAAAAACGATGATATTACCCATGTCCTAGATAACTGTACATGTTGATAGAAATATCATATTCAATGCATGAAAAAGTACGTATAAGGGGTCAAAACATGTCCCAAGTGCTAGTTCAAGCTGTACATGTTCCGACTGCATGAAAAAGTTATCTTGTTCAAGTTTCAAAAATAAAATATCAATCAAGCATTATATTTGTGCCCCTGGATAACTAGAGAAGTAGATGAGAAACTGAGAACAGCATCAAACAAGAATAAAGCCAAAATGATGGCATTAAAACTCAAAATTCCATCAACTGACCTGAACAGCAAATTGTCCGGTTCCACCAGCAGCTGCTGTAACTAAAACAACTTGCCCAGACGTCATTTGACCAGACTAAAGGAAGCAGAAATCATCCCAGATCAAACGAGGAAGGAAGTTATAATCCAGAAGTGAACTTAAAATCTAGTTGACCGAAAATGAGCTCAAAATCACACATGGTGTACATAAAGAATAACAATTACATAGCAAAATAACCTTTTCGAGAGAAATTGAAGCAGTTAATCCCGATGTTAGCATAGCAACGACCTCAGGGTCCGGTCTTGGCACCGGGAGTAGATTTTTGGCTGGAACCTTTTAGCAGGAAAATGTAAGGACAAGAACTGTAACTGCCAGACAGAGGTAACTATATTTAAACGTAAATCCTCAAAAAGGTTCTAGATGATTTCATTTAAAAGAGGGCACATATTAGTTATGATTTGTTCAGTAAATAAAAAAAACATAGACTCCAGTACCAGCATAAATTCGGCATAGCCCCCAAAGGTCATAAGGGCCACAGCAGTGCCAACTTTGATATGTCTCACTGAATCTCCAACAGAAGCAACAATTCCCACAGCCTGCACATAATGGTTTTTTATGAATAAAATATATTAATATCTCCCCAGTGAAAATGAAGGACTTATGTAGCAATGCCATATCAAATCATTAAAAGTACAATCTGATTTGATGGAATCATGTTGCATTTCTATGCCAGAGTTCTCTGTTTACTTCAAATATCCAGGTGGTTCTCCTATTATTAAATTCTAATGATATGAACTCCTTAAAAAAGAGGAGTTGATATGTTTTTGTGATTACACTAGAACGACAGAGAAGGAGCCCACGCCTCTTTTTTTCTCTCCAGAAGCAGCCTCAGAGCCATGTATCTACACCAGGAGGAAGAATCTACAGCTAGCTGATAAAGAGCAAGCATGCTATCCTTGCCCTTCGGGCCCTTACCAAAGCAAGCACATAACAATAACGGATCAGCCATAATTTGTGAGATGATGCATTTGGCTTGGCCCCGAGGAGTGATGAACATGATTTATTTGTTCGCAACAAGTTGAATGTTATAGAAAAGGCTGCTAACTCGGCTGTTAGTAAAAGCTTCTTTGCTATGCTGGCACTCGGGAATTCAGGAAATCAAAAAGATGGTGTGTGTTTTACACAGAACAGCATGGGGATTATCAGTTACCTCAAAACCAACATCAAATGGAAGGTGTGCAGAAGCTTCTTTAGCATTGCCACTGAAATAACGACCAGAAGTGAAGTTCACCTGGAACACATCATTAACATTTTTCGAAGGTTAACGAATGTAAATCAAAATAACAGAAAGTGAAAATACAGATAAAAGCACTTACATCGCTAGCATTCACACCAGCATATATTATTTTAACAAGAGCACTATGCGGTTTCATGGGCAATCTCAGCCGCACACGATCAATTCTTGTAGCATTGCGGAAATTATGGCTGAGCGTATGAGCAACTCTACAGAATCATCATGAAAGACAGACCTATTAGTATCCATCCAAATATTTCAGCACAGTATGAACTGACAGGGGATTGCTTTGACCAAAATATTTCAGCAAGCTTAGAACACAATGACCAATAAATTTTGCATAAAGAGAGAATACATCTGATAAGATCATAACAATCAATATACCGCAGCAGTTCGGTACAAAAAATGCACCTGAAAGCCTGATAATTGTCTGCCTAAGGGATCATACCAGTGACTTTAACCATTTTAGGAAGGACTCGAACAATAATTTTTTTACTACAGAGATGTTGTTTTTCTATTTATGAGAATATTCCACAAGTCCTTAGAAAACTATGTGTATAATACTTACATCTTCTCGAAGAATTCAGGTGTCTGGATGCTGGGAAATACGTTCTTTGTTAATGTCCTTTTTGACTTCGAGGAATACACCAAATAATTTTTTTCTTCCTCTGATGTTGGCCAGTACACCATCCCTCTTCTTTTAGATATCCAAAGGCAAGCACCAGCCTTGGTCACATCTTCTATAAGCTCAAATGCACCTAATCCAAACAGAAGGGGTAATTTCCCTGTCAGATAACATTGAAAGAAAGACAAAACATCATAGGCAAGATATATACATATATCTGTAGGTTGCTAGATATAAAAATCGTGAAGTACAAAATAGGTCTCTAAGCTTGCACAGCTGTGTGCCACTAGGGACAGGAACTTGAGGCTGCACTAGTAGCAGGTAGCACATATGGCCAGCATAGCCTAAGAACAGATATATAATTTAATGACTGAGTGCTTTAACCTAATGATATTTGACAACTAATCAAGAATTCAAGTCTGGGGGCATAGTTTAGTCAATTTGTAATAGTAGATGCACATGTTCCACACTGCAAAACATCATAATATTCATTTTCATCAATTGAAACACCCAATATCAACTGAGCACCAGAATGATTCATCTAAGGTTCAACTGTAATCTGTAATCCCGAGAGAACAAATTATGACCGGAAAGTTGGTGAACAAGTTAAAAAGTTAATTACAGCTTAACTATGTGAGAAACAGTGTACCAGTAACAATATCATCCATCTTCAAAAACCCACCAAGCGCGTCTATTAATACACGACTTACTTGTCCTCCCATATTAGTTTCGACAAACTGCATACAACAGTCCAATATATTTGTCAGGATAAATAAGACACGTGGAATAAATTGATAAGTTGGTATGTTACAAAAAATATAAAGTCTAAAAATATGCTCCAACAGCCATCAACTAAGAAATGTATATCTATTCTCAGTGACATCCACTAATTTTCTCAGATGGAACAATGGATCAGGTTGGTCCATACAGGCATGCTATTTGCTAGAAAATTTGAACTATCTGCCCGTACAATAAACTCGGCTAAAGAAAAAAATTGTATAAGATTTTAGTTGTGCACGGGTCACCCTAACAGAGATTTCTTCAGGGGTCTAAAATGGCTCTGGAACTATCCCTTGAGAACTGAAACAGCGAGCAGTGACACTCAATATTTAATTTAAGTTAACCTGTTTGTATAAATTTATAATGGAGAATACAGTACACTCTACAGTTCTATTGTCTATCATGACGTATTACAAAATTAATCACAATAAGCTCACAGGTTTAGGAGAAAAAAGCACAACATGAATGTAGCTACAATAGATTAAGTCAACGAGTACGTGACAGACAAAATGGGAAGTATTTTCCTCGGCTCATGCAAATTTCAAATACCTCAGGGCAAAGCACATTGACACGAATGCCATGACGTTTCAGTGGAGCAAGTGATCTTGTAAACATAACCACACCACCTGCAGAAGATGAAGTTTGAGGTCATATTGTGTATATGTGCTTAAAGTAGATCTTAGGATATATAGAAGGAACACAACGTTTGTAGTATAAGTACAGCTGATGTCAGCACTGAGCATTTTACTTGTCCAAAACGAACTTATGTGCAAGTTTTGATTTGTGAATGCATGATATGTCTAACTGCAAAAGAAGTTCAATTCTGCCTAAAAGGCATACACTTACTTTGTTAGTTGCCAAAAACAGTAGATCAACTATCTGCGGTCCATTTTAAAGTATAGACATCCATGTGCGTGCATGCATATGTAGATAAGTAGATGACTGAAAACTGAAAAGGATTATGAACTTCTACATAGTATATAGTTCAACAAAAAAATGGCAATAATGGTGTTCTGAGAAAAGGATTTAGTAGAGAACTGTGGAAGGTAAAGTAAAAAAACATTCCCAGCGATACTTTTGCTTTCTGGACGGCCATTTAGAAGTTGTAGGACAATTTCCATCATTCCTTTACCTGTTACGCTGGTTCAGAAAAAAAAGGCACGCCAAGATGCACAGACCACATACAAATAACATGACACTAAAGTAGACGCAATGACACTAAAGAGCAAGATGAATTACAAGGATGACCTGATACCATTTTGTCTCTTTTACAAAGGTTATCGCATGTTTATTTTAGTAATGACGTGACTAAGCGAGTTGTTTTTTTAGGGGCGTATACCTTTGTCATTACAATAGGAGCCCCATTTGTTTCAAAAAATAAAATAGAATCCCAAGTATTTATCTCCATTCTACTTTAAAAAGAGAATCACCAGACTTGATACTTACCACATTGCAATTTACACATTAAGAAATGATCATTTAAAGTTCAATCTTAAAAAGTACGAAAACAGACCAAACCTTTTGTCCCACTATAGATGGGCTCGTAGGTCATAGGATATAAGCCAGCAACTGAACCAATATTTAATATGGCACCAGGCTTCTTCTGTGCTCGCATTATTTGGGTCTGCAGTAAAAATAATCAAACCAAAATTAGTGTTCATGCGCCATTTGCAGGCAGTGAATATACATATATAACCAGTCTGGCAATCTACAATTGAAATGATTTTTTGAATTATTGCACAAACGAAAAATTCAAACTCCATGATTTTTTTTGGAAAAGAGTATATATTAATATCATGGAGATACCAATTACACCCAGCCTCTGCAACAACGCATGCCCTAGCGGCCTTACGGATGTACGCAGCCCAGAAAAAAAGGAAGAAGAATTACAAAAAAGAAAAATCCCGCTACAGAGAACGATTCCTCAAAGCAACGACACTAACACCACCAGAACAACACCAGTAGTCCAACCACTCCAATAGTAACGCCATCAAAAAGGAAACAGTGCACAAGCACCGTCGTTGCCCGATCAATGATCATAGGTTTTCACTCTGGAGAAAGTCCATGCTCACAAAACAATGCCTTCAACAAGGTCATTATCAGGCACAACCAATTAAGGTCAGACCTTGGATTTTCACCCTGCAAGGTAAGACTAAGAACTCCTCCTGTGTTGTCGCCCCCACAAACAGTCGTTGCTACGAGTCACAGATCACGCAGCCAGTAACTCATCGCCACAAAGACTCAAATCACCATCCCTGCCCTCAAGTTTTAGCTTTCCTAACATTCTCCGCATCTGACTTCACCATGCATCGTCGAAGACATGACACATGATGGTAACAAACAGCAGAGCTTCGCAACGCTCCCGCTGAAACCAAACAGCCAGAAAAAACATGGGTACGAAACACCGAATACCTTTCGATCCAGCAATCTCCAGGCATGATGTGTCCATGGGAGTTCGTCGGTGGAGCCTTCCGGAACTCGTCTCTCCAGTCCAGATCAACAATGGCAGGCAACAAGCAGATCTTTGTCTTCGTGCTGAAGGAACCCTAGGACCGCCATCATTATTCGGGCCAAACCAGCAGTCCCCACACTGCTGGCCGGCTACCGGCGAGCGGAACGAATGGGTCAGCCATTGGCCCTTTCGAGCCCATGGCCGAACCAGAGATTGAGCCGACGCTGGGAGCAGCATCGCCGCAGGGCAGCCACCACCTCCAGGACCGCACCAGATCCCCTTCTGCTCCTTCGCGCCTCCCATCCAAGCCACCAACCTGCGCCGCTGGACGCCGCCGCCCGCAACCTGGATCCACCGGCGCAGCCCCAAGGTGCCTGCCCCCCGCGCGAAAGAAATCAACGGAGGCCGCGCAAACCGCCAGTCACCTTCGGTGACCAAGGCATGGCCGCCACCGCCGATCGGGAAGAGGGGTGGCAGCGGCCGGAGGGAGAGGGCTCGACGGTGGCCTTCTAGGGTTTGGAGGTGGGCGCCTCGGAGTCGCCTCACGCGAGCGACCCAGGGGAGGTTCTCTGCGTTTAAGGAAGTTTGCCAATTCGGTCTTCATTGTTTAATGCAAGTCTGATTGTTCAGTCTTCATTGTTCTACAACTATACTTATATCTTACTTGCTGTAAAGGAAAACCAAATACTTTTTTTTCTCTTTAAACAATTGTATCAACAGAAATTTGTTAGGAGAATGTATCAACAGAAATTGAAGCCATGTGCATTTCCTTATGATATACTCCCTCCGTTTGGGATTATAAGTCCCGCGCGGATAACTAGGTTGCTAATTTGAACAATAAAATATAAATAATATAGCATAAAAATTATACCATTAGAAACTTTAGAAGTTATATTTTCTAATGATATAACTTTTATAATATATAAGTTATATTTTGTTAGTCAAATTAACAATCTAGGTATGCGCGTAGGACCTATAATCCCAAATAGAGGGAGTACCTAAGTTAGTAAAAGGCATACACTACCAGCACTTTGGTACTACAAATAATTATAGTTAGTAAATAAATAAACTTGGACGAAACTACTCAAATAGTCAATGATGAGACTTACCGCGATGCGAGTACCATCAACAACAGCAACAAGGTTCACATTTATAGCACGCCGCCATGTGTTAGTTCCATTGGATGTATCATCGTATACTAAGGATTTACTGATAAATCCAGCACAGTTGATGCAGACATCTAATCCACCATACATGCGTACATGTTTCCCAAAAGCAGCAGCAAGAGCATCTAAACATAAAATTAGTGTGACTTTCAGATCATGTCAAACATGAGTGCAAGGGTAATTACACTCTCAGTCAACGGTTGAAAGAATAAGGCGAGTAATCCAGTGTCCAAATAAAGAATAAATGACACCACAACAGAATTACATGCTAAAAAGCAATGTGACGCTACTTAAGAAAGCAATATCAACTAAACTACCAGAGTTTTAAGAAACCTAGATAATTCTTCCGAAACAAATGTTATGCCAACAATATATAATGCCTGAAACAAATGTTATGGCTGTAACATTATCAATGAGCTATACTGTATCGAGAATAAATCTTGAATTATGCCTGACAAATTTCTCGAATGACATTAACTGCACTTAAACAGTCAAATGATACATATACTTCAGCTGTGATGTCAATATGGTATGTTCACTGCACCGGTGCCTTCAAGTTCTAGTATAAACAAGCTATAGCATTAGCATTAAAAGTTATGTAGCACAGCAAGCAAGCTAATTGCTATTACCTGCATCAGTAACATCACACTTGACGAATATAGCAGATGGAACTTTGGAATCTCCATGGAACTGTTTGCCTTCCTTTTGAACTAGGGTAGCAACTTGTCCTCCATTTTCTTCAGAGAAATCGACAATAGTCACAAATAGACCCTTCTGTGCAAGAGCGATGCACAGCCCTTTCCCTTCAAAAATATAAATAAGAACTGTTAGACTGTGCATTATGTAGTAAAATTTCTTGTCCTACACAAGATTAGTTTGATTGACTTTGTTGAGGCTTAGGTATTATAGACTATAGAGAGCAGGTGAAACATGGAGGAGAGAGCCGGAGAGGGGTGAAGAGTTTGAAGCATGCTCTGGAGCCCGTCCACGAAACGAAACAGACCAATTCTGTGCCCAATCGGGCCAGCGCCCAATCCAGCTACAGTACTACAGAGAACCGAACGCGACTAACAGCACAAGGAGGGAGAGAGAGGGGTGTTCGTTACCAATGCCGGAGCCACCGCCGGTGACGAGGGCCGACATGCCCGGCTTCAGCTTCATCGTGCCGGCGCAGCAGGGGAGCTGGTGAGGTTTTGGCTGGGAGTCGAGGCGGAGGAGAAGGCGAGGAAGATACGGAGTGAGCGCGAGGGCGGAATCGAGAAGGTACTAGGGAATACGACTCACCCGGCCGGCGGAGCTGACAAGACGGGGACAGGCGGCGGCAACGAGGGAACGTGGCAGCCAGGCACGCGGGCGGCGGCGGTGCACTCGCCCTCTTTCCTTGTTAATCTCGCCATGCCTCGTTCTGCTTTTCTTCCATTTGGTTTGTTCGGCGAGGCGATTCGAATTTGGGGCGGCGGATCGGCATGCCCCGCTCCCGCTTGGGTCGGAATTGATTTTTTTTTTAAAGAAAAACTGAAGTTTAGGCAAAAGTAGTTCTTGTTTAAGGGGTTCCTTAGATTGGAGACTTTCAGAAAATCGTATGAATAGGATATATTCAAGATTAGGATGTCACACAAGGTGGATTCCTACAAGATTACAAAGCATCGGAATTTCACAAAAGGTGTCCTTTGATGGTGCGCGGCAGGAATTTTGGAGGATTGTTAAGAGAGGTAGGCCCCGTTTGATTCAAAGGATTTCTAAAAAAAAATACAAAATTCTAATTCATAGGAATTTTTTTATAGAGTGTGTTTGTTTCGTATGAATGAATCCTACAAAAAATTATATATTGCTATCCTACACTATAATCCAATAGGATCTTTAACAAGAGGTGACACATCTTGAAAAAATTCTTATATGTCTGTGACAACTATGCCATGTATTTAAACCCTATAGAATTTTCTGTGTTTTTTCTACGGTGCAATCAAATAGCTAATTTTACCAATTCCTACACTTTTTATTTTCATAGGATTTGAAGCGTCATGCCATTCTATTCTTGCATTTTTCTATTCCCATGTTTTTCAAATACTTTGAATCAAACAAGCCCGTATAGTGGAAGTGCATTGGACTTTTCGGTCCTCTTCGGTTTGCATGAATTAAAAAACATAGAAATTAAAAATATGTGGAATAGAATGTCATGGCACTTGAAATTCTATAAAAATTGAAAACACGAGAACTAGTAACAGAAGTTGTTTGGTTGCATTGTAGAAAAAACGCACAAATTGTTTGTAGAAACTTAGTGCAGGTCATAGTTTTCATAAATACATTGGAAACTTTCCAAGAGGTATAACTCTTGCTAGAAATCTTATAAAATTGCAGCGCAGGAAAGCATATCATAAAAAAATTGGAGGACTGATTCTTCTTAACCAAATGGACTCCTATAAAAAAATTCTATGAACTAGAATCCTACAAAATTCGTTTGAAAACCCTATAAACCAAATAGGCCTTTCAACTGAAAACAAAATGAGGTTTAGCTCGCATTGAGATTCCTATGGAATGAGGAGGGCATGGGAATGAAAATTTCATAGGAATTTGGCAGCCCTAATCGTCTAGTCCCAAGAGATTCCACGGCGAAAAATCATTGTGAGGGGAATGGTCCCGGGTACCTCGGAGCACCCGAAACAGACAAGAAACGCATTAGCACTAGCAAAGAATGAACAAAAACGCATCCTCGGTCAGCTGCAGCCTTCCAGCCAGCATGCGCTGCTCCTGGGCCGCCTTCGCAACCCGGCCAGACCGCTCCTCCCCCGACAGGGCCAGTCGCCTTCCTCCTGGGCTGGCTGGCCCGTCCGGCCGCTTCTCCCGTGGCATCTGGTTGGATGTGCCGCTCCCCTCGTCCTGGTTAACTGCCTTGCCTTGTTCTAAATAAAACTGCCTTGCCGCGAGTCCAATCAAATGCCTTTTTGTCACGCGAACCCTTCATGGTCGTCATTAATTCCGTTTCGGTCGAACACACCCATTAAGGGTGTGTTTGGTAGGCCAGTTCGGCCAAAATATTCTCATCTCAACCAAAAATTGTAACAATTCGAGTGTTTGATAGCCCGGTTTTCTCACCCGGACAGTGCCCACCACGCACGAAAAAGGGCTCTCGGCCCTGCTCGGTAGAGAAGCTCAAATCGAGCTTCGCTACTCGGCACGGCTGGACTCGCCCGAAAATCCCACCTTGCGTGCCCCAGCCTGAGCCAAAATCAACATGGTTCAACCGCCCCCACCCTCATTTCTCCCCAACCCGCTCTCCTCTCACACCACCCAAACGAGTATCGCCGCCACCTCCTCTATGCCAGACTGCGGCAACCACCTCAACGTTGGTCTTCGAAGCCGTTGTCTCCTCGACACCAGCCTCCGGCAACCGCCTCCTCTCACCGGCACCCAAACAGGTCGGCCAAGCCCCGATCTGATGTGCCTCCTCTCACTGACACCACAACAAGCCGGTCGCTCCCCAATCTGCGCCGCCTCCTCTCGTCGGCACCGCAACACGGACAAGCGTCGGTCCCTGGCCTCGTCGCCCCGCCTTGTCTCCGTCCTCGTACGACCTCAAGTTCGTCGCCTCACCCCCGCGAGATCCTTGTAGCGGTCCACCTCGTGGTGCCGCCACCCAGTCGCCCAAAATTCGGGAGTGGGCCACATCGTCGTGCCGCAACCCAGCAGCCCAAGCTCCGGCAACGGGCCACCCAGCTGCCCAAGCTCCTGGCAGCGGCCTACCTCGTCGCCGCCACCCACGGGAAAGCACCCAGCGACGCCCATGACTGGCTAGGACCTGATTGCTTTTTATTTTCATCCTAAGGACCTCCGTGTAAACATTTTGAGTCCAGCTTGTTTTAACTCAAAGAAGCCACCAAACAACATCTGACCTTAGCTTGTTTCAACGAACCCGGGCTACCAAACAAGTGAGAAAATCTGAGCTAAACCTGTCTAAGGGCAGCATGTATGAGGGGAGACAGGGATTCTGAGTTGCCGCGAGCTATCAAACACACCTAAGAGTCACATTCCCTCCCCCTTACACCTAGACCTAAGCATTAGGTTAGACCGAACCGACTGGTTTGGTTATTCAGTGTATTCAAAATTTCAGTTTTGACAGAATGGTGACCGATCCATCACGTGAGAAATTCCTAACCGAGGAATCAGGGCACCGAAGATTTGGTTCGATCCTCGGTTTTTACCGAATCAACCAAACTATGCGTGTGACGAGGAAACGCAACAGAATTTCGGTGGACTCTTCACAAACCCTCGGTCACTGTGGAGGTCACGAGGGCAGAACGCGGCAGCTCCAACTCACCCAGCCGCTAGACGCCGTGCAGTAACCCAGCCGAGTAGCCGATCCCAGCTTGATGGCCGGAAGAGAGGGATCGAGAACTAATGTACACAGATGGTCGTTGTTGTCTCTCTCTCGAAATAGGCTTTCGCCCCGCTTTATAAATAAAGCATACATGTGAGACCGCTCCTAGGCCAGACAGTACATCGCTCAAAGACAAAGACAACACGATACACGATGCTGGGGCAGCACAACACACACATGCCCGAACAAAAAACAAAGAAAAACACAAAGGAGATGAGACAGAGACGGATCGACTAGACAAGGAAGATCACAACCGCTACGCCCTCCGAAGAATGCACACCACGCTCCTAGCCCCGACTCGTCAAGTGCCAAGCAGCACCCTCAAGAGGGAAAGCGATCACGGCCTTTGTAGATCTGCCCTAGGGTTTTCCCCGGCACGCAGAGGGTAATGGAAGAAGGGAAGCCACGACGCCCTTCAGGAAGGAAGATGCCACCCGCAGGCGGCATCGCGTCGGTGTCAGTTAAGCTGACAAGGATTTCTCCCGAGGGCCCTATCCCCAACCCCTGGACGAGCCATTGCACAGGAGACCTGTGAGAGCGAAGCCTCGCCACCACCCAAACTCGCCGCCCACGAACATGCGCCACTCCGGTCGTTGTTGTCCTGCCGATGAGAATACGAGATGCGGAATTTGGGTGTTGCAACCTGCGGGAGATGGGATCATCGAACCGTATGTGGGGATGAGGATCGTGAGTATTCACGAGCTCCCCATGAATTAAATTTTGTTTAGAGCTTCTTCACCGGCGCCCCTCGAAGACGACCGACAAACGTGCCCACAGTAACTTTGGGGGCCGGCGCCCAAACTGTCGACGATTTGGGAAGCCGCCCCACACCAGCGACACCTAATGATTAATTCACAATATTTACAATTTAAAATATTTTTTCATACATAAAATTCTTGAAACTAAGATACAACTTGGAAAATCCATATCCCGATGTTGAAGTTGGCTCGATCCTTCGCATGTAGCGCCCTCCGCCTCCTCGCCGCGACCTCTTGTGGCGGTGGTTCCTCGTTGTCCGTGTTGTCGCCGCTGATGTCAAGGAGGATTCACTCTTGTCCAAGGTCCCCTGATGAGTGCCAACCTCCACCTATGCATGATGGTCACGCACCCGTTATTCACGAGCCGTGTGGCGCGCCGACTCCTTCAGCGCCTGGTGGTCGACCGATGCATCCGCCTATGCGTAGTAGTCGCCAAAGTAGAACTCTTCCTTGGTGCGGCCTGTTGCGCCTCGAAGGAGCGCGTGAACTGGATGTCAGCGGGGATATCCCGCTGGTCCACAAGCTCGTCTAGCCAGTCTAGTCCGCCGTTGTCGTCTTCCTCTGGTTCCGGCTGCGGATCCTCCGGTGCAGGGTAGCGGGCGTGAACATCCACGAGGAGCATCGCCCAAGTGGTGGAGAGACAGGAATTGTTTGGTTTTGTGCGTCGGCTCTCAATGGGCTCGCCCCCTTTTTATAGAAGGGCCGATGCTCTGGTAGGAGAGGCGCGAAGGAGAAAACGAGACAGGAAATGGTGGCAGAACCAACATCAAGGAGAAAAACGCGACATGAAACAGTGGCGGAACCAACGGGAAACGGTGGCGGTGGCTCCCTTTTCCATAGTCGGGAGGCGACCCATCACAGGTGGGTTGTTGTGTGGCTAGCAAGGGGGGCCGACGCGGCCTTTCTAGGGTGGCGCACATTGTCACGCTTTGCTGGCAGGCCCATCCCAGTCCTGGTTGCCGAGGGCGACAAGGGGATGCCGGATAGATTGGTGGGCACCCCAATCCGCCGACAACGGTTGGGGTCCCCGATGCGGGCCTATTTTTGGCCTCCACCTTCCAACTCGATTGGGGGCAGGTTGGGGGGGGGGCAGTGGAGATGCTCTTAGGGGAGGGTCTTGAGTTAATTTGGCTGATGGGATGGGATATTGGGATAGGCTACCAAGTTGTTTCAGCTATCAACCTATATTTTCGGTTTCGACGATCAGTTCAGATAACAGAAGAACCAAAAATACCAAATTAATCGTTTTTTCTAAACTTCTGACCGATATAGAAACCTAAAAACTCTATTTTGGTTTGTTCGGTGTCGGTTATTTCGGCTCGGTACTTCGGTCATCGGTTAAAATGCCCACCCCTACATACACCCGCACCATCTACTAACCTCCTCTTCCTCTCCTTGCAACCCATGCGCAATCCTTTGACCTTTACATGGCTCGCGGTGGCTCTACCCTCGGTCGCAGCGGTGGCTCTACCCCCGGTCGGAGCGGTCGCTCCACCCCGCTTGTGGCGACAGCTCTCACTGTCGTTGCCGCATCACATATCCATGGTTTGTTGATCCGAGCGAGGATCGTAATCGTAGTCAGCTCCTCCGGGATCGAGTAGGACTCTTACGAGCTCAGGTAGAAGACGCAATGTCGGTCACTGGTACACATTTGATGTCGAACCCACTTCCTTCATCAATCTTGAATCCGATTAGGAGGATGGCAACATGGATGAGGAGTATACGATGCAGGATGGTCTAGCTTGGTCTAGGGTTGACCTGTTGAGAATCAAGACAATAATTCAATGAGCCAACATACGTGTACTGATATTTGGTAACGATACCATGTAGTAATTATCTACGGAAATTAGTACTATGCACACAGATATAATTAAGAGAGGGATTAGCATATAGTACCCTTCAGTAGGCCAATTGGTCATAGCAGCAGCGGTGGCGACAGCCTCGTCGGCCGCACTCTTGGACGCAGTGGCGGCCTATTCGACTTCAGTAGCCACGGTGATGAGGAAGGCATGAAAGTAGTGGATCGAAGGCGAGCAGTTGTGTTAAAGACACTCTCCAAAAACCTTATCGCCCCTCTCCCGTACTGGATCTAGAGAGGCAGGGTTTCGGAGGCCTGCTCTTCCGTCAGCCGTGTACACGGTGGACGAAATGGGATCACCTGCAGCAGCAATAGTAGAGGAAACGACAGTGGCTATCGCGCGTGAAAGCAGTGGGTTATATTCTGTATCTGGAGAGGAGAGAGCTCTCCAATATATTAGCACAAACGGATACGAGATGGTTCAACGAAAAGAAATGGACGTAATTAATTACTGAAAACATACATATTTATTAAGATAAAATATTTCAGCTCGTACCATTCGTATCCCATTCCTGAGCGACAAAAAGAACACATCGGCCCAACGAGATTCCCGCAACCCGCGACGCGCGCGCGTCTTAGCGAGGCGGGCAACGATGGAGAAGGAACGCATGTAAAACACCTCACTTCTCTTTACACCAAGTCATACGAGTGGAAGAAAAGTTCACCTTATATGTTGATAAAAATCTCTCTCAACTAGCCCATCTAGCCCATTGTATATTTCAACATGACCATCACTCCATAGAGAAGGACAGACATGTCGCGGAGCTGCAATCATATGTGGCCGTCGGAGAAACAGAGCAGGCAAAGTATGCAGAGGATCTATGGATGGATCAAACCGAGTCGTTGGAACCTCAAAAGGTGCAGGGCAAGGGCATGGGATATATAAACCGCATCAACGTCCCCTTTCCTACCTCCCATTTTTTTCCCTCTTCCTTACCGTCTTGGTTTGACACTCTTTTTTATCTTCGCAACACTTACCTCTTTTCCCACCCTTCTTGGTTTGATTCATTACTGGAAAAACGCTTTTCGGTTCGAAGTGAACAATGCTAGCAGTCCCAGCATGTTACAGCCCGCGACTAGTGCTAGCACTAGTCCCAGACCGTGGGGCCTCTAACGGCTAGAAATGGCCGTAGACACTAGTCCCGGGCCGGACCAGATCTCTAGTCCCGGTCCGTAATACGACCCGGGACTAAAAACCTGGAGCAGACCAGCTGGTCTTTTCGTGGACTATTAGTCCCGTGTCGTATCACGACCCGGGACTAGTTGTCCACCAGTATATATTCTGCTTCCTGTCCACCTGCCCTAAAGCATATGGTGGCCATTTTCTCAAATAAGCAAGCGAATTCATGCTATTTTTTCTCAAGATTTGTCAAGATTTAGTTTGCAACATCTAAATCCAGCTTTAAAAGGTTAGAACTTCATTCTTTCATCTCTTATTGCTACTTTAGCTCTATAATGCTCTAGAAGTATAGAGTTATGGATCAATGCATGCATGCTCTAGAAGTAGAAGGATTTTGATATGTGTAACAAATTTTGATTAGGCACATAGTTACTGGAAATTGAAATGTGTAATTTTAAAGTTTCAGAGCTTAGAATGGAATGAGGTTTTCACTGATAGAACAATAATCAAAAACTCCACATTTATCATGTTAATTGTTTTCTCCAAGTCACAAATTGGTGCATGTAAATTTTTTAAAATTCAAAATTAATGCTCTAGAAGCTCTCGGTATAACTTGTAATAATTTTATCATGTTGTGTAATGGTTTTGATATACTTTTACTATAATGCAGATGGTTCGGGAATGGATGTACGGTACCGATCGACGCTCTGGCGAGTTCATTAATGGCGTGCATGAATTCATTTGTGTTGTTGATGCAAACAAGCGCAATGGTTTTGTATTCTGTCCATGTAGTGGATGTAGGAATTAGAAGGATTATTCTGACTCAAAAACCCTTCAGAGCCACCTGTTGAAGTCCGGCTTCATGCCCAGTTATAATTGTTGGACCAAGCACGAAGAGAGAGAGGGGTTATAATGGAAGACAATAAAGAAGAGGAGGAGGATGACAACTATCATGGTTTCCCTGAGTATAGAGATACTTCCATGGGGGATGCTAAAGGGGAGGATGAAGAAGAGATACATGATGAACCCGCTGATGATCTTGGTTGGACCATTGCCGATGCACGAAGAGACTGTGAAACTGAAAAGGAGAGAGAGAAGTTCAATCACATGTTAGAGGATCACAAAAAATTGTTGTACCAAAATTGCGAAAATGGTCTGAAAAAACTGGACAACACACTGGAATTGCTGCTATGGAAGGCTGAGTGTGCTATACCTGACTCCTCATTTGAAAAGTTGTTAAAAATGATGAAGAATATGCTTCCAAAAGATAACGTATTGCCCGTCAGTACGTACGAAGCAAAGAAGGTTGTTTGCCCTCTAGGTTTAGAGGTTCAGAAGATACATGCATGCCCTAATGACTGCATCCTCTACCGCGGTGAGGAGTACGAGAAATTTGATGCATGCCCGGTATGCACTTCACTTCGGTATAAGATCAGACGAGATGACCCTGGTGACGTTGAGTGAGCCCCCGGAAGAGGGTTCCTGCCAAGGTGATGTGGTATGCTCCTATAATACCACGGTTGAAATGGTTATTCAGAAACAAAGAGCACGCCAAGTTGTTGCGATGGCATAGAGAGGAACGTAAGTCAGACGGGATGTTGAGACACCCCGCTGATGGGTCGCAATAGAGAAAAATCGATAGAAAGTACCTAGACTTTGCAGATGACGCAAGGAGTTTAAGGTTTGGTCTAAGTATAGATGGCATGATTCCCTTTGGGGAGCAGAGCTCCAGTCACAGCACCTGGGCTGTGACTCTATGCATCTATAACCTTCCTCCTTGGTTGTGCATGAATCGGAAGTTCATTATGATGCCAGTGTTGATCCAAGGTCCGAAGCAACCCGGAAACGACATTGATGTGTACCTAAGGCCATTAGTTGAAGAACTTTTATAGTTGTGGCACGAACCCGGCATACGCATGTGGGATGAGCACAAAGCAGGAAGAATTTGACCTTCGAGCATTGCTTTTCGTAACAATCAATGATTGGCCTGCTCTTAGTAACCTTTCAGGACAGTCAAACAAGGGATACAATGCATGCACACACACTGTTTAGATGAGACTGAAAGTATATATTTATAACATTGTAAGAAGAATGTGTACAATGAGCATCGTCGATTTCTTTTGGCCAAGCATCCCTTAAGAAAGAAAGGCAAGCATTTCAACGGTCTGGCATGTCATCAGACGTAGCCTAAGGAGTGTACTGGTGCTGATATATTTGATATGGTCAAATATTTGGATGAAATAGTAACCTTTGGAAAGGGTCCTAGCGGAAAATCTGTTTCGAAGGACGCTGAAGGACACGCACCCATGCGGAAGAAGAAATCTATATTTTGGAAGTTACCATATTGGAAATTCTTAGAGGTCCACTCTGCAATCGATGTGATGCATGTGACGAAGATTCTTTGCGTGAACCTGCTAGGCTTCTTGGGCGTGTATGGGAAGACAAAAGATACACCGGAAGCACGAAAGGACCATCAATGTATGAAATACCCATATGGCCTGCATCCAGAATGGTTTTAAGGTCATGCTAGCTACGCTCTTACCAAACAAGAGATGAAAATATTTTTTGAATGCCTGAGCAGTATTAAGGCCCCGTCTGGCTTCTCGTCGAATATAAAGGGAATAATAAATATGGCAGAAAAAAGTTCCCAGACCTAAAGTCTCATGACTGCCACGTGATTATGACGCAAATGCTTCCGATTGCATTGAGGGGGCTTCTACCAGATAATGTTCGAGTACCCATTGTGAAGCTATGTGCATTCCTCAATGCAATCTCTCAAAAGATAATCAATCCTGAAGATTTACCACGGTTACAAAATGATATGGTCCAATGTCTTGTCAGTTTTGAGTTGGTGTTCCCACCATCCTTCTTCAATATTATGACACACCTGCTGGTTCACCTAGTCGAAGAGATTTCCATTCTCGGTCCTGTATTTCTACACAATATGTTTCCCTTTGAGAGGTTCATGGGAATCTTAAAGAAATATGTCCGTAACCGTGCTAGGACAAAAGGAAGCATCTCCAAGGGCTATGGAACAGAGGAGGTCATTGAGTTTTGTGTTGACTTCGTTCCTGACCTTAGGCCGATTGGTCTTCCTCAATCGCGATATGAGGGGAGACTGAGTGGAAAGGGTACTCTAGGAAGGAAATCAATAATATGTAGGGACGGACATTCTTACACCAAAGCACATTACACAGTTCTACAAAAATTCTATCTTGGCAGCCCCATATATCGAGGAACACAAGAAAAGAAAATCTTACGCTCCAACAACCCTGGAAATCATGACTCTTGGATTAGAGATGAACACATGAAGAGTTTCGGCGGTTGGTTGCAACATCTCATCAAAACCAACACTCTTGGAGATCAGCTATACTTGTTGTCTAGGTCACCATCTTCGACTATATTGACTTTCCAAGGGTACGAGATAAATGGTATACATTTTACATGATCGCCCAAGATAAAAAGAGCACCAACCAAAACAGTGGTGTCCGCTTTGATGCAACAGACAACAATGGGTCAAAGACCACATATTATGGTTACATAGAGGAGATATGGGAACTTGACCATGGACCTAATTTTAAGGTCCCCTTGTTTCGGTGCAAATGGGTCAAGCTGACAGGAGGAGGGGTTGAGGTAGACAAGAAATACGGAATGGCATCGTTGGATCTCAACAATCTTGGATACTTAAACGAACCATTCGTCCTAGCTAATGATGTGGCTCAGGTTTTCTATGGAAGTACATGTCTACCAAACCTAGAAAAAGAAAAAATAAGAAAAAGAATACATCAGACGATGAGCCAAAGCGCCACATAGTTCTTTCAGGAAAAAGAAACATCGTGGGAGTGGAGGACAAGACAGACATGTCAGAAGATTGTGATAAGTTTCATGAAATTTTGCCCTTCGCAGTGAAGGATGACCCAAGCATCATGTTAATGAATGAAGATGCTCCATGGATACGGCGGGATCAGAAAGGAACACAGGCGAAGAAATGATGTGTAATAATTGTAACATTTTATGAGTGAAGATGCTCCATGTGTCCATTTTTATAGTGTTGTCTGCAAACCATCTTCAGTGTGTTAGTCCCGTTTTATGGCTAGACCGGGACTAAAGGGGGGCCTTTAGTCCTAATTCGTACTTACCATTAAGATCTGATCTCCAAACGTGTGTGGTCACATATTAGGGAGTGCCTCTATGACCAGTTTCTTGGAGATGCCCGGCGGCATCTCCCTGAAACTGGCCTTAGTGGTGTCCCTGCTCTCGCACACCATCTTGCATCTTGTAACTTCTCTAACTAGATCAATACGCCTGGGAGCTAACTAATTTCACATATTAGGGAGTGCCTCTATGACCAGTTTCTTGGAGATGCCGGAGGACTAGGCTCTGGCGGCATCTCCCTGAAACTGGCCGTAGTGGTGTCCCTGCTCTCGAAAACTATCTTGGAGATGCCTCAAACTGGCTGGAGGACTGGACTCACAAGGATGCCTATTTATATTACAAGCAGCTCGGCATAGTATCGACACTCACGACATAATGTAGACACTCACCCCCTATTATTAGTGTTGACTCATGTTTTGTCCTGGTTGGTGTCTCCAACCGGGACTAAAGGTTCATCTTTAGTCCCGGTTGGTGACACCATCCGGGAAAAGGTACAAGACGCACGACATAATGTCGACACTCACCCCTATTATTAGTGCTGCTTGGCCTAGTCTGCCGCAATCCCTTCAGCCGCGGTTGGTTTCTCCAACCGGGACTAAAGATGAACCCTCTCTTTATAGACATTTCCCTCTATTTATAGGCTGCTCGATCCAGCCTGCCCGCCCTTTCCTCTATTTATAGGCTGCTCTATTTATAGTTGCGTACTATTTATAGGCAAGATGTATTAGTTTCAATATATTTATTGGTTTCAATACTATGACATTTTGATTGCTGAAGGCAGGTAGAAAAAATAGCATTTTATCACCTGAGCGAACTCACAAGAATACAACAACATCTTCATAAATAGAGCGAACTCAAGACATTTATTAATATTAAAAACCGGGACAAACCGGGACTAGCTAACACTCAGGACTAAAGTCGCCCCCTTTAGTCATAATCATGCCTAGTCCTATAGTACGCAACTTCAAGGTGTTCTTCATCATCATCATCATCGTCACCTGCCACTCCGGGGGTCCTCAGCCCAGCCATGGCATATACCGGGGGCACCTGCCACTCCGGCCTCGAATTCACGGCGTGCGGGGGAGGGGTCTCCTGGAAGACGATGCCTCTACCGCCGGGCGGGGGAGGGGCCTTCTTGTGGCTCTGTGGCGGGTGGACTTCTGGGCACCGCAGGCGAGGATGGTCTCCCCCGTCGATGTAGTGCATCACGCCGATGATAGTACGGTTCGCCCACCACAGATGGCAGCCGGCTTCGTTGTGGTTCACCGGGGGCGGGCGATCACCCTCGTACCTGGCGAGCTCCCTTTACCGCCGGTTAGCGAAGAAGGCATTCTAGGTGTCGTAGTTGTCGGGATCCCACTCGGGATCCATCCGCTGCTCCGGCGTGAGCTCGTGGTAGAACTGGTTCATGATGGCCGCCTGGCATGCACAACCTTGAGGGACAGGAGGGACAGGAACCCCTCCAGCGCTCAGCATCCAGCTGTCTGGCGGCCGATAACCCGACGAACAAGGGTAGCTGGAGGCGCACAGCACCTCGGTCTCCTCGAGGGTCAGAATGGCCCAGTAGGCGCTGTCCATTGTTGTGAGAGAGGAAGGTGTGGATGTGTGGATAGCCATGGTGCGATCACCCTAGATATAGAGGGAAAGGGCGGGAAAACTTGGCGGGAAGCGGTTGGAAATGGCGGGAAATAACTTTAGTCCTGGTTAGTGACTACAACTAGGACTAAAAACTCTGGTAAAAGGGAAAGGGCGGGAAAACTTGGCGGGAAGCGGTGGGAAATGGCGGGAAATATCTTTAGTCGTGTTAGTGACTACAACCGGGATTAAATGGATATTATATTAAGATTATTTATATTTTCCTGATAATAATAGACATATTATTTGTTTTATTTGGATTTTTACAATAGGATATAAGATTTTCCAAAGTTTTATATTTGATTTGAATTAAAAAAGAAAATTGACAAATGACATAATTTATAAATGATGCAAACAGATGTATGGATATTATATTAAGATTCTTTTTATCTTTTTGATAATAATAGACATATTATTTGTTTTATTTGGATTTTTACAATAGGAGATATGATTTTCCAAAGTTTTATATTTGATTTGAATTAAAAAAGAAAATTTACAAATGACATAATTTATAAATGATGCAAACAGATGTATGGATATTATATTATGATTATTTATATTTTTCTGATAATAATAGACATATTATTTGTTTTATTTGGATTTTTATAATAGGAGATATGATTTTCCAAAGTTTTATATTTGATTTGAAATTCAAAAGGAAAATTTACAAATGGTATAATTTATAAATGATGCAAACAGATGTATGGATATTATATTAAGATTCTTTATATTTTTCTGATAATAATAGACATATTATTTGTTTTATTTGGATTTTTATAATAGGAGATATGATTTTCCAAAGTTTATATTTGATTTGAATTAAATTAAAGAAAATTTACAAATGACATAATTTATAAATGATGCAAACAGATGTATGGATATTATATTAAGATTCTTTATATTTTTCTGATAATAATAGACATATTATTTGTTTTATTTGGATTTTTATAATAGTAGATATGATTTTCCAAAGTTTATATTTGATTTCAATTAAATAAAAGAAATTTACAAATGACATAATTTATAAATGATGCAAACATATATATGGATATTATATTAAGATTCTTTACATTTTTCTGATAATATTACACATATTATTTGTTTTATTTGGATTCTTATAATAGGAGATATGAGTTTCTAAAGTTTATATTTTATTTGAATTAAATAAAATAAAATTTACAAAAACTACACTAGTCGCGGGTCGTGGCTGGACCCGGGACTAGAGGGTACTCTTGGCGCTAAAACGAAGGGCCAAAAACCTCTAGTCACAGGTGTAGTCATGCGTGGCTTAGCCTGTAACCAAGGGTATAAGTACAGCGCCGCCGGCCTCCCACCAAAGACTTGGAGAAATCGAGTTCGAGAACAAGACGCAGGGGAGGTGCTGCCCGATTCCACCGCGTCGCCGCCCTCGTCTCCGGTCGCCCTGTCGTGCCGCCACGCCGTCGCCGCCTGCACTATGCCGCCACGTCTGCGTGCCGCCACAAGCCGCCTCCATGTCGTCGCTTGCAACACCGCCGCCATCTGTCGCCGCCACGCGGTTAATTAGTACGTATAGGAGGAAGGGTATTGTTTTTTTAGGAATATATAATTGTTTATATAATTGTTTTTAGTTGTTTTTAGGAATATATAATTGTTTTTAGGAATATATAATTGTTTTTTAGGAATATATAATTGTTTATATAATTTTTTAGGAATATATAATTGTTTTTAGTTGTTTTTTAGGAATATATAATTGTTTATATAATTGTTTTTAGTTGTTTTTAGGAATATATAATTGTTTGTTAAATAATTGTTTTATTTGTTTTTTTAGGAATATATAATTGTTTGTATATTTTTTTAGGAATATATAATTGTTTTTAGTTTTTTTAGGAATATATAATTGTTTATATAATTGTTTTTAGGAATATATAATTGTTTTTAGTTGTTTTTTAGGAATATATAATTGTTTTTAGGAATATATAATTGTTTATTAGGTTTATTGGGAATATTAATTGTTTTTAGTTGTTATTAATATATAAATGCTCTTATTAGTTATTGTTTTAGTAAATATCACATTTTGTTTATATAATTGCTACTATATTGTTAGTATAGTATATTATTAATTTTTTTCTAACATGTATAACTCTCTTTTTGTTATAGTTAAGTCATGGATCCATCCGATGATCCTGGTCGCATTGGTGAAGGGTTTTTTGAGGGCATGATAAGAGGTGAAATTCCTCTTAATATTACTACCGGTGAAGATATTTTGCTCGAGGAAGAGATATCCTCATATCTGAATCCATTCGGTGATGGACTAGAGGAAAACCTGATGTATAAAGGGTAAGACCGGAAGGACGAAGGGCAAACAAATAACAACAATAATGATGGCCCCTCGACAGGATCCGGCGAGGTACATATATATATATGAAGCCTCGTGTTACCTCTATTTATTAATTGATCTAGATATGTCAATATATATATATATTAATCACTCTCTCCTCTTCTTTTATCCCACCGGATTGAAGCAATCAACAGCTCGAACGAAACGAGGGCCGAAGAAAAAGTTGGATGGTAATCAGAGGTTCACCATCGAATAAATAGATGATGATGGTGAACCGATTGCTCCAGAGAAGCACCAGAGGATGTTTACAAATCAATGCGGGGTGCTTGTTAGGGACAACCTGCCGATCACCATCCAAGAATGGAATAAGTCAAAGAAACCCGGTGAAGAATCCAACAGCTACGTCACCGATGATGCCAAAGATGACCTTTGGCAGAAGCTCATAGCGCATTTCATACTACCTCCAGAGTATGAAGAATTTGAGGCAGATGGTATTACCCCAAGGCTGGGTGGGCTTGAAAATAGAGAGAAAGTCAAGGAGTGGGCTCTGAGCAAGATGGTTGAACTGTACCGGAACCACAAGAAAAGTTTATACGCGAAATATGTTGCGAAAAAGAAAACTCCAAACTTCAAAGGAGCAAACGAGAAGTTGAGAGAACAGTGGCCCGATTTTGTAAAGTACAAGCAATCTGATAAAGCAACGGCAAAGTCGGCAAAGAATGCGTTAAATGCTTCCCAAAAGAAATACCATCATAAAATGGGGACAGGTGGCTACAAGAGTGTCGTCCCTGGGTGGGAAACTATGGAGAAGGACATGAGGGCTAGAGGCGTCACTCCTGGTACAGATGGATGGCTCGAGAGGTCAAAGCATTGGTGGTACGAGCATGGGGGGTCGTTGGACCCAGAAATAGGGAAGAAATTATTTCATGAAAAAATTCTAAAACCCTCCGAAGACCTTGTTCAAGCAATGAACGATGCTCAATTGGGATTGTTCTGTCCCGAGAGAGAGAACGACAAGCTGACACGCGCCCTAGGGAATCCTGAAAAGGGTGGACGAACAAGAGGCAAAGGCGCCTGTGTCTCGTGGAAGAAAGGGTTTCCTCAGTACGATGCCAGTTATAGAAGCAGTCAGAGAAAGAAGGACCGGGAGGCAGACCGGATCTCCAGGGTAGAGCAGGACCTAGCTGATCTGAAGAACCTCATGCAAGAAATTAGCCAAAGGCCGCTGTCGTCAACTCACCCGCAGGTTGATGATCCTGCATTGGATCTTAGCCATCGGAGAAGCAGCGTGGCTTCCACGCAGGTCTGGGCTGATGATCAAGCACTGCTGGATGATGCACCGGCTCCTCGCTACCCCGTGGATGATGTCAGAGAGATGGCACAATGTGAGGTACATCAGCCAATGAACAACCTCTCCTTCAAGGTGGCAATCGGCACTGCTTTACCTTGTCTACCTGGAGCACTCCATCATTCACTTCCGATTCCACCTGGCTATGCTCGTGTCACGGTGGATGACATAGTGGAGGATTTTGCGGACCTAGATATTAACATCGCTATGCCCAAAGGCCTTATGAAACTAGGAGATGTCAAGCGCAACATCATTCTATGGAAGAAGAAGTACATCAAGTTTCCAGGCTCGGCGCCAAGGCCACCGACTCCGAGGAATCCAAGTCCACCCCGCATAGAATATAGTCAACGTCCAAGTCCACCCCAACCCGATTATCGTCAACCTCCAAGTCCACCCCGCCTCGCTGACGATTGTCGCAGCAGGAGTACATCAAATCGATCTCCGCCTCCGCGCAATACTCGATCTCCGCCTTCGCCTTCGTGCAATACTACTACCTCGTCGAAGAAGCCGCACGTCAAGTGCGAAGCCGGTCTCGTGAACGAGGTCACGTAAAGTTGGCCTGGACCGCTTCGATCTCACTATGCCGCACCATAAGAAATACACAACTAGAGGTTTGCAACAGAAAACATCAACGCCTGTAACAAGCATGTTGCGTTCTACTCGTGAAACACATCTACGCATAGATCTATCTATGATACCACTGAAGGGGTTTCGCATCATAGTAAATCAAAAAAAATCTACGGATGCGAACAAGAAAGCCAAGATCTAATCTAGGAGATGCAATCAACGAGAGAGATAGATAAGATCTTCATACCCTTGAAGAAATCGCACAGCGGAAACGTTCAACAGAACGTGGTTGATGTAGTCGTACTCGCCGTCTCCTCCTCGCGATCCGATTCGATCCTACGCCGCAAGTGACGGCGCCTCCGAGAGATGCACACGTACGGTGCCGCAACGTATCCTCCTTCCTTGGTCCAGCAAGTATGGTGGAGAGATATATTGGATCTGCAGCACGACGGCGTGGTGCTTATGGTGGAGAGTTTCTGCGGCAGGGCTTCGCCTACGCGCAGTCGGGAGAGAGAGAGAGAGAGGAAGGGCAGAAGTTGGCGGCTAGGGTTGGAGGAGTCGGAGGGGGAGGTTGCGCCCCTGCCCTCCTTATATGGGGGGTTGGCCGGCCCCCTTGGCCCCTCCTCCAAGCCCTAGGGCAGCGGCCCCAAGGGTGGAGTGGGGGGCAAGCTTTCCCCTTCCTTCTAGAAGCTCCCCCTAGGGTTTCCCCTAGGGCTGGCCGGTTGGGCCTTTGGGGCCTTGTGCCCCTGGCCCAAAGTGGCCAGGGCACTTCCCCTTAGGCCCACGCAGTCCTCCGACAAGTGGGCCCATGTTGGTCCCACTCTGGAACTTTCTAGAACCTTCTGGTACAATACCGATAAACTCTGAAACGATTCCGAAATCCAAAAACTGCTTTCCTTTATATGAATCTTATTCTCCGGACCATTTCAGAACCTCTCGTGATGTCCTGGATCTCATCCGAGACTCCGAACAAAAACTCATAAACCAATCATCCATTCTATCATAGCGTCGATGCACGTTAAGTGTGTGACCCTACGGGTTCGAGAATATGCAGACATGATCTTCTATCAATAATCAACATCGGGATCTGGAAACCCATATTGACTCCCACATATTCATCGACGATCATATCGGATGAACCACGATGCCAGGATTCAATTAATCCCATGTATGTATTCCCTTCGTCAAGCGATATTTTACTTGCCCGAGATTCGATCGTTGGTATCGGCATACCTAGTTCAATCTCGTTCACAGCAAGAACTTTACTCGTTCTGTAATCCGATATCACTTTGTGATTAACTCCTTAACCACGTGCTTTCAAGCGGTGTTGATATCGATTACCGAGTGGGCCCGAAGTATATCTCTCCGACTCGGGAGGGACAAATTCCATCTCGATACATACAACCCAACAAGTACTTTCCGATCACCTGAGAGACACCTTTATGATCACCCTCACATAAGATGATGTTTGATGACCTCAAAGCTTTCTTCCGATACAAGGGAGTTGTATTATCTCATGGTCTAAGGAATACAATACTTGACATAGGAAAATCTTCGCAAAGATGAACACGATGACACGATCTAATTGCTCTGCTTAATTTGGGTCTGTCCATCATATCATTCTCCTAATGATATGATCTCATTATTAATCAACAACTCATGTCTATGGTTAGGAAACCTTAACCATCATTAATCAATGAGCTAGTCCATAGAGGCGTACTAGGGACATGGTGTTGTTCATAAACCACACAAGTATCAAAGTTTCCGCTTAATACAATTCTAGCATGGAATATAAACTTTATCATGAACAAGAATTATAATAATAACATCTTTATTATTGCCTCTAGGGCATAATTCCAACAGTTCCATCCCGAGAGAGAGAACGACGAGCTGACACGCGCCCTAGGGAATCCTGAAAAGGGTGGACGAACACGAGGCAAAGGCGCACGTGTCTCGTGGAAGAAAGGGTTTCCTTAGTACGATGCCAGTTATAGAAGCCGTCAGAGAAAGAAGGACCGGGAGGCAGACCGGATCTCCAGGGTAGAGCAGGACCTAGCTGATCTTAAGAACCTCATGCAAGAAATTAGCCAAAGGCTACTGTCGTCAACTCACCCGCAGGTTGATGATCCTGCATTGGATCTTAGCCAGCGGAGAAGCAACATGGCTTCCACGGAGGTCTGGGCTGATGATCAAGCACTACTGGATGATGCAACGGCTCCTCGCTACCCCGTGGATGATGTCAGAGAGATGGCACAATGTGAGGTACATCAGCCAATGAACAACCTCTCCTTCAAGGTGGCAATCGACACTGCTTTACCTTGTCTACCTGGAGCACTCCATCATTCACTTCTGATTCCACCTGGCTATGATCGTGTCACGGTGGGTGACATAGTGGAGGATTTTTCGGACCTAGAGATTGACATCGCTACGCCCAAAGTCCTTATGAAACTAGGAGATGTCAAGCGCAACATCATTCTATAGAAGAAGAAGTACATCAAGTTTCCAGGCTCGGCGCCAAGGCCACCGACTCCGAGGAATCCACGTCCACCCCGCATCGAATATCGTCAACCTCCAAGTCCACCCCAACCCGATTATCGTCAACCTCCAAGTCCACCCCAACCCGATTATCGTCAACCTCCAAGTCCACCCCTCCCCGCTGACGATTGCCGCAGCAGGAGTACATCAACTCGATCTCCGCCTTTGCCTTCGTGCAATACTACTACCTCGTTGAAGAAACGGAAGGTCGACGCTCCCCGCGCCCCACATCGAAGAAAGGTCAAACGGCGAAGATAGTCAACATCCTGGCGGCTCTTCCAAAGATACCTTATGAAAAGACCGATGAGGAAACTAACGCGGATGTGGCTTCCCAAGTTAAGGCGCATTTTGCACCTAAAAAGCCTGAGCCAAAGACAGTATATGATGAAAAAACCAAAAAGTGGGCTAAGTCCTTTCTTGAGCAACCATCCCAGATATCGATGAATCTGGAATCAGACTATGACCGAGAGATTATTAAGCAAGCAAAGAAGAAAAAATCACAAGTGCAAAAAGCGAGAAGCAAGTTACCCAGCTTGGAGCACAGAAGAATCAATCGGTCGCCCCGCTCAAAGTCATTTCAGACCTCGACATGGCCTTCAGAGCTGAAATGGATATGGACATGCAAATAATGGATCCCAGAGCCCGTACTAATGCTGCAATAATGGGCATCACTATATAGCAGGCCTAAGCATTTGCTACCGAAGCAAATTTGTCTCTTGGTCAATATTTAGGCTATGAAGATACACTAGTGGGTCAGATAGTACAGAGGTATGTCCGGGGAGACTCTAGTCAGCAATGAGGAGCTCGCGTGTCTATCCACACATATGCGAAATTTGCACGAATGGTACATGTCGCAAGCAGAAAAAAAGCATAAAAAAGATTGGTTTCTGGTGGACGTTAGAAAGGAGCATCACTTCATACCATAATCGATATGGGTTCAAATGACCGAACTGTTTCAGTTATACAACCAGCGCGCCCTCGACAAATATATCATTGGTTGCTACTGTCTGTAAGTGATTTATTTCTATAATTAAGTTTATAGCTCAGCTTGTTCATTGCATTTAATATATTATCCTAACTATATATCCTTTTGTATGATATTATATTCTGCAGAATGAAGATGCTTGAATGCAAAAGAGCTAGAAGATATGAAGTTGGGTTCATTGACCCACATATCGTTAATGAATATATGTTAAAGAATAACCCCAAGGACGTGGAGGAAGACCTGTGCAGGTTCTTAACCGAGAATAATTTTTTTAAGGAAATACTATATCTTTACAACTTCAAGTGAGTGTTTCTATCTTGTACACAATTTATTTTTGCTTACTCGATGAGCTATGCATGTATGCTTATGTAAACGTCCGCAGATTCCACTGGATCTTGCTAAACATTCAAGTTGACAAGTCCCTAGTTGAAGTCCACTACTCATTAAGTTGGGACCAAGAGTAGTGGAGCGACATGAAAGCAATGCTCCATAAGTAATTTCAATCATTATCGCATTATATCGGCCTCTTTCGTTCATTTCCTGATATCAAGTAACTAATAACTCCTTTGTTCATTTTCTTTGTCGAGCAGGTGTTGGACACAGTTCAGACAAAAAATACTAGGTCCATTCAAAGAGGAGCTAACTTATAAAATGGTGAAGAGTTTACAGCAGCTCCCAGGAACTCATTTATGTGGATACTACGTCTGCGAGTACATCTGCGAGTTGACCAGTGAGCGGAAAGTTGACTCACATTATATTTATGGTTCGCGGAAGAAACTAGAGCCAGACCAGCGCATAATAGAAATTCAAGAGGAGCTGACAGGATTTATGATGAAGAAGGTCCTTGATGTACATGGAGAGCATTATGTGAATGACGTGAAACTCGATTTGCCTTAGTGATCTCACTGTAGTTGATATGATATATATATTGTAGGGATTCGTAGCATGGAAAACAAAAAATTTCTATCGCATACAAACAAACAAGCCAAAATCTATCTACTAGATTGTAGCAACGAGTCGATGGAATAACTCACCCTCGAAGATTCCAAAGTGTTTAACGAGAGCGGATTCTCGTGGGTGATGTAGTCGTACTCTTTCCGATCTCAAGATCGCGTAGACGATCCTTCCGGTGCTGCGTTAAGCGGCGCTCGCTGTCACGTTCGGTACTCGACGAAGACCTTCCTCTCCTTCTTCCAGTGACGGAGGTTGTAGCACTCTCTCGCGATTCCCAGGAAGACTGGCGTGGTACCAGAAGTAGAGGGGAGATCTCGCAGGGCTTTGCCTTAAGCCGGAGCGAGTATGGTGGAGTATGAGAGAGTCCCTCGATGATCTAGGATTTAGACATGCCGAGGAGGAAGCTTGGCCGGCGGCTAGGGTTGCTAGGTGGCGGCGGCTTGACCTAGGGCGGCGGCGGCAGCAGGTGGCGGCGCCGGCGGCTTAGGGTTTTGGAGGCGGGGATCTTGTGTATAGGAGGGGAGCCCTGCCCCTCCTTTTATAGGTGGAGGGGCCGGCCGGCCAAGGGGAGGGGAGTCCCTCCCCAACTCGGCTTGGAGGTGGGCCGGCGGTGGAGGAGGGACTCCTCCCCAACTCGGTTTCCTCCTCCTTCCCCACTTCCCAAAAATAGCCGTTTGACTTTTCAAACTAGGATTTGAATAAACCCTCTATTTTGTTCAGCGATGACACCGATTACATGATGCAATCATACCAACTTGATATAACACATTCATGTAACCTTCCCCTCCGGAGTGCCGGACATTCCGGAACCTTCTAGAACATTCCTGATGAAAACACCGGAACCATTCTCCAACTCCGAAACGGGACTTTCCTTATATGAATCTTATTCTCCGGACCATTCCGGATCTCCTCATGATATCCTGAATCCCATTCGAGACTCCGAACAACATTCGGACTCTTTCTCATCATTCCATAACTACTCAAACAACGTCGAATCCTTAAGTGTGTCTCCCTATGGTTCGTGAATTATGCGGACATGATCGAGACACTTCTCCGATCAATAACCAATAGAGGAATCTGGAAATTCATATGGCTCCCACATATTTCTACGATTACTTTGCGATCGAATGAACCACTTACATACGATACCAATTTCCCTTTGTCTCACGATAGTTTACTTATCCGAGGTTATGATCGTCGGTATCTCTGCATACCTAGTTCAACCTCGTTACCGATAAGTAATCTTTTCTCGTTCCCATGATATGTGATCCCTTGTGAGCCAGTCACATGCTTACAAGCCAATTGGATGACATTTCACCGAGAGGGCCCAGAGTATATCTATCCGTCATATGGATGGACAAATCCCACTCTTGATCCATGTGTTTCAACCAATACTTTCCGAACACTCAATGCCACCTTTATAGCCACCCAGTTACGGTGTGGTGTTTGATGTAATCAAAGCATCCATCCGGTAAATGTGATATGCATGATCTCATGGTCGAAGGAATTAGGTTACTATGTATCAGAAAGCATATAGCAATTGAACTATTAAAATGACTTGATCTTTATGCTACGCTTATCTATAGGAGTATGTCCACCATATCATTCTCCTAACGATATGATCTTGTTGTTAATAACATCTCAATGTTCATGATAGGGAAACCACAATCATCTATTAACCAACAAGCTAGTATTATATAGAGGATTTACTAGGGACTTCAAATTAAGTTTACAAATCACATAAGTATTAATGTTTCCTTGTTAATACTATTATAGCATGAATGTAAACATTTATCATAAACACAAAGATATAATAATAACTACATTTATTATTGCCTCTAGGGCATATCTCCAACAGTCTCCCACTTGCACTAGATTCATCTAATCTAGATTACATGGTAATATACCGAACACCCATGGCAGTTTGGTGTTGGTCATGTTTTTCACTCGGGAGAGGTTTAGTCAACGGATCCGCCACATTCAGATCTGTGTGTACTTTGCAAATCTTTATATCCCCATCTTGGATATGTTCTCGAATAGCGTGAAAACGTAGCTTGATATGCTTCAGCTTCTTGTGTGACCTTGGTTCTTGCGCATTGGCTATGGCGCCCATGTTATCACAGTATAGACATTGGGTCCAGCGCACTAGGAACCACACCCAGCTCTGTAATGAACTCTTTCATCCATATCGCTTCTTGTGAAGCCTCCGAAGCAGCCATGTATTCCGATTCAGTTAAAGATCTCGCCACAACGCTTTGCTTTGCACTCCTCTAGCTAACTGTTGCACCATTCAAAATAAATACGTATCCAGATTGTGATTTAGAATCATCCGGATCGGTGTTCCAACTAGCATCGGTGTAACCATTAACAACGATATGTTCATCACCTCCATAAGAAAGAACCATATCCTTAGTTCTTCTCAAGTACTTAAGGATGTTTTTGACCGCTGTCCAATGATCCACTCCTGGATCGCTTTGATATCTGCTAGTTAAACTAACAACATATGCAATTTCGGGTCTAGTACATAGCATGGCATACATTAGAGATCCTATGGCTGAGGCATAGGGAGTCTTACTCATCCTTTCTCTATCTTCTGCCGATGTCGGACTTTGAGTTTTACTCAAGGTCGTATTGGGCAACATGGGCAAGAACCCTTTCTTGCTATCTTCCATTCCAAACCTCTTTAGAACTTTGTCCAAATATGTACTTTGTGACAATGATATTTGGCGTCTCGATCTGTCTCTATAAAACTTTATGCCTAATATGTAAGCTGCTTCGCCAAGATCTTTCATTGAAAAACTATTTTTCAAATATTCCTTGACACTATTAAGAAGGTCTACATCATTCCCAATCAACAATATGTCATCTACATATAGTATTAAGAATGCTACAGAGCTCCCACTCACTTTCTTGTAAATACAAGCTTCTCCATAAGTTTGTATAAAACCAAAACTTTTGATCACCTTATCAAAACGTTGATTCCAACTTCGGGATGCTTGCTTCAATCCATAGATGGACCGTTGAAGTTTGCATACCCTGTTAGCATCTTTAGGATCAACAAAACCTTTGGGTTGCATCATATACAACTCTTCATCAATGTCTCCATTGAGGAATGTTGTTTTGACATCCATCTGCCATATCTCATAATCATAATATGCAACGATTGCTAACATAATCCTCACAGACTTTAGCTTCGCTACTGGTGAGAAAGTCTCATCGTAGTCAACTCCTTGAATTTGTCGAAACCCTTTTGCGACAAGTCGAGCTTTATAGACAGTAACATTACCATCAGCACCTGTTTTCTTCTTGAAGATCCATTTGTTCTCGACAGCCTTCCGGCTATTCGGTAAGTCCACCAAAGTCCATACTTGGTTTTCATACATGGATCCAATCTCGGATTTCATGGCTTCTTGCCATTTATTGGAATGTGGGCTCATCATCGCTTCCTCATATGTCTCAGGGTCATCGGTGTTGTCCACCAACATGACACTCATAACGGGATCATACCAATCTGGAGTGGTACGAGTTCTCGTTGACCTGCGAGGCTCTGTAGCAACTTCAACCGAAGTTTCATGATCATCATCATTAGATTCCTCTCTAATTGGTGCAGGCACCACAGGAACTTCTTCCGGCGCTGCGCTACTCGCAATTTCGAGAGAAGGTTCGACAACCTCGTCGAGTTCTACTTTCCTTCCAGTCACTTCTTTCGAGAGAAATTCCTTCTCTAGAAAGGATCCATTCTTGGCAACGAAAATTTTGCCTTCGGATCTATGATAGAAGGTATACCCAATGGTTTCCTTCGGGTATCCTATGAAGATGCATTTTCCGCTTTGGGTTCAAGCTTGTCCGGCTGTAACTTCTTTACATAGGCTTCGCATCCCCAAACTTTAAGGAACGACAATCTAGGTTTCTTCCCAAACCATAATTCATATGGTGTCGTTTCAACGGATTTAGATGGTGCCCTATTTAAAGTGAATGCGGCTATTTCTAATGCATAACCCCAAAATGATAGCAGTAAATCTGTAAGTGACATCATAAAACGAACCATATCTAAGAGAGTTCGATTACGACGTTCGGACACACCATTACGCTGTGGTGTTCCTGGCGGTGTCAATTGTGAAAGTATTCCGCATTTCTTCAAATGCTCGCCAAACTCGTAACTTAGATATTCACCTCCACGATCTGAACGTAGAAATTTAATCTTCTTGTTACGTTGATTCTCTACCTCACTTTGAAATTCCTTAAACTTCTCGAAAGTTTCGGACTTATGTTTCATGAAATAGATATACCCATATCTACTCAAGTCATCCGTGAAGGTAAGAACATAACGATAACCACCGCGCGATGCTACACTCATTGGACCACACACATCGGTATGTATGATTTCCAATAAGTCCGTAGCTCGCTCCATCATACCAGAGAATGGAGTCTTAGTCATTTTACCAATCAGACATGCTTCGCATCTTTCAAGTGATTCGAAATCAAGTGATTCAAGAAGTCCATCGGAATGGAGTTTCTTCATACGCTTCACTCCAATGTGACCAAGACGACAGTGCCACATATAGGTCGAGTTATCGCTCGATTTCAAACATTTTAGCCTCAATGTTATTAATATGTGTATTTCCACTATCGAGATTCAACAAGAATAGACCATCTATCAAAGGTGCATGTGCATAAAACATATTACTCATATAAATCGAACAACCATTATTCTCGGACTTAAACAAGTAGCCGTCTCGCAATAAACAAGATCCTGATATAATGTTCATGCTTAACGCAGGCACCAAATAACAATTATTTAAGTATAAAACTAATCCCGATGGTAGATGAAGGGGTAGCGTGCCGACCGCGATCACATCAACCTTTGATCCGTTTCCCACGCGCATCGTCACCTCGTTCTTCGCTAGCTTCCGTTTATTTTGCAAAGACTTTTGTTGAGTTACAAATATGAGCAACGAACCCGATTATCAAATACCCAGGCACTACTACGAGTACTAGTGAGATACACATCAATAACATGTATATCGGATATACCTTTCTTCTTGATGTTGCCGTTCTTCAAATCCGCCAAGTACTTTGGGCAATTCCGCTTCCAGTGACCTTCTCCCTTGCAGTAAAAGCACTCAGTATCCGGCTTAGGTCCAGCCTTGGTCTTCTTCGTCGGCGTGGTAACTTTCTTACCACCCTTCTTGAAGTGTCCCTTCTGCTTAGACTTCCCTTTCTTGAATTTGGTGGTCTTATTGACCAACAACACTTGGTGCTCTTTCTTGATCTCCACTTCTGCAGATTTCAACATGGCAAAGAATTCTGGCAACGTCTTGTTCATGTTTTGCATGTTGTAGTTCATCACAAAGTTCTTGTAACTTGGTGGTAGTGATTGGAGGACGCGGTAAATCCCCAAAGCATTAGGAATCACTATACCCAAGATTTGAAGTTTGTTTGCGTGCCCAGACATATTAAGCACATGCTCACTGAAGGAGCTGCCCTCTTCCATCTTGCAGTTAAAGAACTTTTCAGAAGCCTCATAGCTTTCAATTTCCGCATGAGTCTCAAAGATCAATTTGAGATCCTCGACAATAACATATGGGTCTGAATTCTCAAACCTTTTTTGAAGCTCGGATTCTAAACCATACAAGATAGCACACTGAACTGTGGAGTACTGAGTCTTCCGAGTGAGGTAAACATTCTTTACTTCATCGGCAGCATCAGCTGCATGTGGGTCACCCAGCGGTGCATCCAGCACATAGGTCAAATTACCAGCTGCGAGGACAATCGTCAAATTGCGGAACCAATCCGCGAAGTTGCTTCCATTGTTTTTCAACTTTTCTTTCTCTAGGAACGCATTAAAATTGATGGTAGGGGCTGCCATTGATCTACAACATATTTGCAATAGTTTAGACTAAGTTTATGACAATTGAGTTCAAATTAATCTAGGTGAACTCCCACTCAAAACAATATCCCTCACATTGTTTTAGTGATCACACTAACCAAATCCACCACATCAACACCGATCATCACGAGAGTCGATATAGTTTCAATGGCGAACAATCGTCATGTTCATCATATCTACTATATGATTCATGCTTTACCTTTCGGTGATCCGTGTTCCGAGACCATGTCTGTACATGCTAGGCTCGTCAAGATCAAACCTTAGTTTCCGCATGAGCAAATCTGGCTTGCTCACGTTGTATACACTTGCGGAATCTAACACACCCGATCATCACGTGGTGCTTCGAAACAACAAGCTTTAGCAACGGTGCTAACTAAGGGTGAACACTTTATGACTTGAAATTCATGTGCATGAGGGATCATCTTATAATGCTACCGTCGTCTACTAAGCAATACAAGATGCATAAAGGATTAACATCACATGCAATTCATAATATGTGATATGATATGGCCTTTCTTCTTTGTGCTTCCGATCTCCATCTTCTAGCACGAACATGATCTCCATCATCACCGGCATTGCATCAAGGTCAATGACGCTTCTCCATGGTTGTCGTCCACCGGCTTCAACTATTACAACTACTTTGAATAGACACGCGGGTCTTAACATAAATTAAAGACAACCATATGGCTCATGCCGGTTGCCAACTTACAATAAGGAACATTGCATACATCAAATATAATCACAATCATGGCCATATCACATCACAGCACACCCCTTCAAAACAAAGTTAGACGCCTCTACTTTCTTTGCATATTTTATGTGGTTTGGGGCTTTCAATAAGTTTCGTTATAACTTACGAACATGAACCACAACATTGATACTAGTATTGTTAATCACCCGTTGTAAATTGGATCTTAACTATGCTAGGAGAAACAGGCACCCGCAAAGCCACTTATGCAATACAAGTTGCATGTCAAGCGTGGAGCAAGTCTCATGAATGATGTCATGTATGGTTAGCCCGGGCCGCTTCATCCCAACATACCGCAAGATGCAAAGTACACAAGAAGCAATCGACAATAAAAGCATCAACGCCCACAATGACCATTGTGTTCTACTCGTGCAACAGATCTACATATAGACACGGCTCTGATACCACTGTAGGGATTCGTAGCATGGAAAACAAAAAATTTCTATCGCATACAAACAAACAAGCCAAAATCTATCTACTAGATTGTAGCAACGAGTCGATGGAATAACTCACCCTCGAAGATTCCAAAGTGTTTAACGAGAGCGGATTCTCGTGGGTGATGTAGTCGTATTCTTTCCGATCTCAAGATCGCGTAGACGATCCTTCCGGCGTTGCATTCCGGCAGCGCTCACGCAGTTGGTCACACGTTCGGTACTCGACGAAGACCTTCCTCTACCTTGTTCCAGCAGGCAGCGGAGGTTGTAGCATTCTCCTCGTGATTCCGGCAGACTGGCGTATGCAGGAAGTAGAGGGAGATCTCGAGGCTTCGCCTTAAGCCGAGCGAGTATGGTGGAGTATGAGAGAGTCCCTCGGCGATCTAGGGTTTAGACATGCCGAGGAGGAAGCTTGTTCGGCTAGGGTTGCTAGCGTGGCGGCTTGACCTAGGCGGCGGCAGCAGTGGCGGCTTAGGGTTTTGGAGGCGGGGATCTTGTGTCTAGGAGGGGAGCCCTGCCCCTCCTTTTATAGGTGGAGGGGCCGGCCGGCCAAGGGGAGGGGAGTCCCTCCACAACTCGGCTTGGAGGTGGGCCAGCGGTGGAGGAGGGACTCCTCCCCAACTCGGTTTCCTCCTCCTTCCCCACTTCCCAAAAATAGCCGTTTGACTTTCAAACTAGCCGTTTGACTTTTCAAACTAGGATTTGAATAAACCCTCTATTTTGTTCAGCGATGACACCGAGTACATGATGCAATCATACCAACTTGATATAACACATTCATGTACCCTTCCCCTCCGGAGTGTCGGACATTCCGAAACCTTCTAGAACATTCCCGATGAAAACACCGGAACCATTCTCCAACTCCGAAACGGGACTTTCCTTATATGAATCTTATTCTCCGGACCATTCCGGATCTCCTCGTGATATCCCGAATCCCATTCGAGACTCCGAACAACATTTGGACTCTTTCTCATCATTCCATAACTACTCAAACAACGTCGAATCCTTAAGTGTGTCTCCCTACGGTTCGTGAATTATGCGGACATGATCGAGACACTTCTCCGATCAATAACCAATAGAGGAATCTGGAAATTTATATGGCTCCCACATATTTCTACGATTACTTTGCGATCGAATGAACCACTTACATACGATACCAATTTCCCTTTGTCTCACGATAGTTTACTTATCCGAGGTTATGATCGTCGGTATCTCTGCATACCTAGTTCAACCTCGTTACCGATAAGTACTCTTTTCTCGTTCCCGTGATATGTGATCCCTTGTGAGCCAGTCACATGCTTGCAAGCCAATTGGATGACATTTCACCGAGAGGGCCCAGAGTATATCTATCCGTCATATGGATGGACAAATCCCACTCTTGATCCATGTGTTTCAACCAATACTTTTCGAACACTCAATGCCACCTTTATAGCCACCCAGTTATGGTGTGGTGTTTGATGTCATAAAAGCATCCATCCGGTAAAGGTGATATGCATGATCTCATGGTCGAAGGAATTAGGTTACTATGTATCAGAAAGCATATTGCAATTGAACTATTAAAATGACTTGATCTTTATGCTACGCTTATCTATAGGAGTATGTCCACCATATCATTCTCCTAACGATATGATCTTGTTGTTAATAACATCTCAATGTTCATGATAGGGAAACCACAATCATCTATTAACCAACAATCTAGTATTATATAGAGGCTTTACTAGGGACTTCAAATTAAGTTTACAAATCACATAAATATTAATGTTTCCTTGTTAATACTATTATAGCATGAATGTAAACATTTATCATAAACACAAAGATATAATAATAACTACATTTATTATTGCCTCTAGGGCATATCTCCAACATATATATCTATATCAGCAATGACCATGTAATTTCAAAACATTTCTTCCTTTTGATATATATATCATCAATGTATGCTTGCAATGGATCGATTAATTATATAGATGCATCAACGTGTACTGTGTATGTACTAGCATAGAATATGTGTACTGAAATATATGTTTGAAATTATAGTGAAACACAAAACGAAAAAGGAATGAGATGGCAAAAAAAGGAAATACACAATCTCTGTCGCGGCAGAGAAATACACAATTCTCTGCCGCGGCAGTAAAATGGATCGTATGGGCACCTAGAGGGGGGGTGAATAGGTGCTAACCAATTTTTAATACTTTTTCAATTTTTGGCTTGGCACAAAGTAAATTCTCTAGATATGCAACTACAAGAATTTTCCTATATGTAGCCCTAACTACTAAGCACGTAAAAGAGGAGTGAGGAAACCGTAGTGGAGCACGCGGAGACATAGTGATTTGTTTTACCGCAGTTCCTTCCTTGTTAAGGGAAGTACATCTGCGTTGGAGGGGTGGGCGGTTCTAAGACCACCACGCCACAATATGCCTCACCCTATTCTCCGATGGATCTCGCCACGAGAGGCATGATCCACCTTCTCCACTATTGGATCCCTTCGAGGCGGGAACCGGTGCCTTTTACAACACTATCGGGGCACACACCCACAACCGAATTGGGGGCTCCCGGGATGACAACAAGCTGCCACAAGAACAAGGTTTATCAATATAAACAAAAACGAGGATCTAGATATTTGCAAGAAATACTAGATCGGAGGTTCTCCAAATGAATGGAGAGGAGATGAAGCGCTTGATTCGATGATGAAGATCGAGTTCTCCTCCTTTGATTCCCCAAGGATGGGGCCTTTGGGTGGATCTAGGTGGAGCACTCTTGTATGAAGCTTTCAGATCGATCTTCTTTTCGAGATGAATCAAGAGTTCAGCGGGAGGGGATGGCTGGATTAAATACCTCCCCAGATCTGCCGTTGCACAACTTTGGGCGGATTATCGCCCCCACTTGGGCGGATTATCCGCCTGAAAACTCCGCCCAAGGCGGATTCTCGGGAAACTCCGCTCTCTAGGGCTTGCGTGGTGAAGCTTGGTGAAGTTCTTGGGGGCGGATAATCCGCCCCTTAGGCGGATTATCCGCCAGCCGGAAAGTCCGGGCAAAACTCCGCCTCTCTGCGCTTGGCGGCGATCGAGGCGGATTATCCGCCCCCCCTGAGGGGCGGATTATCCGGCGTGGCCGGAAAATCCGGCCAAAATTCCGCCCCCCTTTTGGGGCTTGCGCCTGCTTGTGCAAAGGGAGGGGCGGATTATCCGCCCCTGGTGAGGCCGGATTATCCGCCCCCAAAGGCAGAGTTCCTGATTCCTTTATTCTCAAATAGAGCTGCAACACTTCACCACACATTAAATGATCCTTGGTATTGTTATCTAACACACAAAACACTAGGGATTAAGAAATGTTCTTTTAGGCAGGAAACCGTATAGTCCCAGATGGTGTTACGGCCCGGGACTAGAGGGTTTCCGCCCCCCGCGGTGCTAAAACAACCACGTGGTTGTTATCAGTCACGGGCCGTAGCGCGCCGGGACTAGAGGGGGGGCCTCTAGTCCCGTTTTGGCAGTCCCGGGCCCAAAACCGGGACTAGAGCCAGTTGCAGCCCGGGACTGGAGGCCCTTTTTCCACCAGTGATTGTCTCTGGTCGTTGCCATTGAGAATGGGGAGCAGGCTGACTGGACAAGATGTTTAATAAAGAGATAGCCAAATCGAGACAGTGGTAAAGGAGGCAAGGACCAAACAATGTCAAAGAGAGAACCAAACCGGGAGAGGGAAGGAAGCGAGGGGATAAACGAAGCTGAAGAGATGAACACAGTCATCTCTCTCCCTCCCAGTCTTAGTCCAGTGGCCAACACTTGATGTTGTCCTCTCTAGGTCATTTTAGGAGTGGTCCGAGATGTGTTGGATGTGTAATAAGCTTTGGGTTGCGTAGAATCACCAGCACAACGACACGGTTCATCTCCGATATCGGATTTAATGGCGTCCCCTCTGAAAGTGCAATGGATGTCGCCTAGAGGGGGGTGAATAGGATTTTTAAAATTATTACGGTATAGTCTCAAGTAAATGTGGAATAAAACTAACGTTTAATTTATTGAGCACAAAACCTAGCAGGATAGCATAACACGAAAACTTCAATAACTTTTGATTCTGGACTCCGTTTTTTATGATCTTGGGCTCGTTTTGAAGAGAAAGAAAATCTATACAATATTATGCAAAGAAACATCATAGTACAGCATGTAAGGATAAAACCAAATTGAGAAAGATATGACCTCTCTAGAAGCGATGAACCGGTAAAACCTCCAAAACCCAAAACACAAGAAGTTGAGCTTGGAAACTCCGATTGGGATGAAACCAATTTTGTTGGGAATATAAAACCAAGTAGAACCCAACAAAATGTTAAATATTGGATACAACCAAGGGAGAAAATATCAAGTATATATATGTGAGATTTCTCCTAAGGTGTGGAGCCGGAAAAACCCGCATGATCAAGAATGCAATAAGATATACAAGGAAAATCCTTATTTGATGAACTAGAGATTGTTATGATGATAACCACAATCTCTAGATCCTCTCATGGATAAGAACCAAATAAGAACCAAGAAATGTGATGCTATGAATGCAAAGGTTTGAGCTCTCTCCGAACGATGTGATCGAGACACCCGCTTGAGAACCCCTCTTGATAGTACGGCTATCTATCCTAAACCCGGTCTCCCAACAACACGAGACCGGTAAAAGAGAAGCCCTATCAAGATCCTACCTTTGCCTTGAGCAATCCACTTGAAATTGATGTAGACCGTCTTGTTCTTCTCAAGTGGGAACACCTTTCTTGATTGCTCTTGATTGATGAAGATGAGGACTTGCAAATTGCTCCCCCATACTCCATGGGGAAACTTCTTCTTTGAACTTGTCTTCATCACTCCATGATCACGAGGATGAAAGATTCAAGCATGAGGTCTTATAGAGATGGAGCATCTTGAGCGTTCCCTTCTTCATACCTTCTTGAGGTTGATCCATCATGATGCAACTCTTTGCACTTGTCTTGATCAACCTTCAAGCTCCTTCTTTCTTCATGATTCCAATGGCATAAAGCCCGTGGAGATTTCTTCATCTTTCAACCTTGAGACCAAAACATGGCCCAAGCGATGCTAATGGACAAACCTACAAGTGAAACTCAATTTACACATTAGCCCATAGAGATTGTCATTAATTACCAAAACCACACATGGGGGCATACATGCCCTTTCAATCTCCCTCGTTTTGGTAATTGATGACAATCCCTTAGCGAGGTTTAAATATGACAATTAACGACCAAAGCGGTTGCCCCAACATCAAATACTACACAAGTATGTGATGTTGGTAAAACCACAATATATAGACCAAACTCCCCCACAATATATGCATGTGTGATGAACTTGAATTTCATTGCATAGATTTCCCAAACATTACCTTTGGTTGAGTTTCCTCTATATATTCAACATGCAAAGCAACCAAAAAGATGCAAGAGCATGAGAGGCAAATGCTTAAGAACACACCCAAAGCAAAGGCCTACTTCCCTTAAACCCTCCAAAACTTCTCCCCCACTGGCATCGATTGCCAAAATGGGTGAAAAGTTATAGACGACCAATATAGTGAGAATTCCTCCAAAGGTGTGCATAAGCACAAATCAAATGATGAGTACTTGGGAGGAAGCAAAACTATATTGTGGACCTAAATGTTTCAAAAAGACAATAAAATAAATAAACTTCAACAAATGAAGCGAGCAAACAAAGGATACAAACGGAATAATGGAAACACCAACAAATGATGTCAAATGGAAGCAACAACCAAGAGTGTTTTAAATGAGAATAGAGAAGCTCTCCAAAATTTGTGCAAAGTTTAGAATACTTGTATTGAATACAATATGCACAAATATGGAATCCTTACTCCCCCATAAGCATTTAAACCACAAGAAATGAGAAAGGAGGAAATTGTGCACTATTAAATGAATTAGAGAAGCTCCCCAAAGAGTGTGCACCAATTATAGTAATATTGTATTTGGAAACAACGTGCACAACCATGGAATCCTCACTCCTCCAAACTCATCTAACAATGCACACAAAATACAATAATTTGGAAGCCACCGAAGAATCGAAATGAAGTAAGAGGTGATTTCCAAGAAATGCAAAAACAACCAAATAATGATCTACTCTCGTGTGTGTAAATTTCTATGTGGAAAATATCACAAAGACAAATTTCCACAAAGAAATATGCACAAACAAGATATATACTCAAGAAAGCACATGAAAGGCAACGAGGAAGTCATAGAATATACCAATAATATGTTTTGCTTGAAAGCATGCCCAAGGGCTCAAATATATCTTATTGTACATCGATGAGATTCAAACACCAACATACTCCATACATAACAACTATTACCAAAGGAATAAGGGGATATGAGGAATATATGGAGAAAGGCAACAAGTATCACAAGATAGAAATCAACTTGGCAAAAATACTCACTATTGCACATGAGAGATATTGAGGAAACGATATGCAACAAAATTGCTAGATTGACATATTTGGGATTGGTGAATCATGAGCATGATTTAGTATAGTCCCCATTATATGCACTCATCTCAACATACACACATTTGCAATAGAGAGAACTTCATCAAAGCCAAAGCAAGAAATCCAACATATGCAAGTACACAAATTCATGCCAACAAGCAACCTACAAAAGGTTGGGAACAAGATAAGTATGCATGAGAGAGAGATACTTGATACTGAGATATTACTGGTAAGATGAAAAAGATGTGAATTCGTTGATCATCCTAGCTTGCATCCAATTGACATGTAGACGCCACCCCTTCCTTGTTCAAGATACAAGCACCCAATATATATCTCCAATGTACCTAAAACACAATTAAGTACACTATGGTCCCCAAACAAATTGGGTCCAAAGTAGTTAGTGCAACTACAATACATAGGAGACCCTCCACACAAACATGTGCATATTGATATGAAATTGAATTTCATGCACATCTTAGCCCATTAGGATTTGGTGGAGTTTCCCCTATATATTGGATCAAACAAATCAAGCATGCCATAATACATACAAGAATTAAATATGCATGCATAGGCTTTAAAGACCCAAAAGGAGATACAATTTGAACAAAAACACCAAGTAAACTAATAAGACACACACAAAAGTGTGACTCGACAAAAGGTGTCCAAATTGTATAAAAGAGCCAAATAAACACATGAAAGAACACAAGTTCAACAAATGAACTAGAAAGAGCCAAAGAAAAAGGATAAGAAAAATACCAAGGCTCAAGGGTTTATCTCATACTAAAAGAACAAAACAAGTGAAAAGGAATGAGATAAAGCCAACTCCCAACGAGAGCAAGGAAACACTCTTCACACTTTTCATGATGGCACACAAAGTACCAACACAAAAAGGAGTGAGCTTCCAAGCAAAAATGGATCAAATCAAGAAGCATAAAACAATGTTCTAGATAATATAGGAGAGCTCCCCCATAAGTAGAGCATTATATAAATTTTGCCTTTGAATGCAAAATGCCCACAAATGAGATCATCACTACTACCTACACTAAATAAAACACAAGGGGATACAAATAACATAAGAAGATCCACAAGAGGCAAGGGAAGCTTGGGAGCAAATGGAAAAACATTTTCTTGGCCAAAGATAAGACAAATAAGAAAAGGCCGAACCGAATATGATCAATGAATTCTAACATATATCAAGTACTAATTGTCCAAGGCCAAGAAGTAATAGGGATAATTTTCCCGAGGTAGTTTGCAAGAATATCCAAGATCATATTTACACAAATAAGCATATAACAAGATAGGAATTAAGCTTGATGCTTCGAAAGATATTCTTGATTGCTTCGAATAGATACACAATCACTAGTGATTGGATTAAATAGAAACAAGTGGTTACCATGAGGATATATAGATCCAAATATGAGGAAAACATACCAAGAATCACTATCACAAACAAGATCCAAAAGATGAGCAATAAAAACATTCAAGAAAATTGGAACTTGTATGAGCCATTGTGCCACAAAGGAGCTAGATAGTTTTCAATATCAATTCTAAGTGGCACTACCTCAAATGTTCACATATTCTAGGTTTGTAATATGCACAAAGCATATTACTCCCCCATAATGTGATAAACCAAGAAATCTCATCAAGAGGCAAAAAGATAAAAATAGAGGTATTAATGGACATTATGGAAACTTGAGTTTCTCATGAGAGAGACAAACCACATAGAGACAACAAAATGACTATTAAGTGGTTTTTCTCATGAACACACATTTTAGGATTGTGGAATTCCCAAGCATGACACTCCCCCAAAAGGGAATAGTCCATTAATCCCTCACAAGAGCCAAATAAGATACCTACTAGAAACAATAAAGGCTCAAAACCAATAAACACAAATACATGGTGTGCCAACCAACATACACAAAGATAATTCATAGCTCAATAAAAGTAAGTGGGAAGCACAACATGTACAAACACATGCAAGGTACAAAACCAACACATGCACAAGGGAGCAAGTAACTATAAATGTGAAGGAGTTTAGCACAAGTTACCGGAAGGAGGAACATTGGATAAGTAATAGAAGCATGATAACCAATGACTTGACTTTGACAACAAGAATATAATGAAGATCCTGAAGGGAATATGCCCGAGAGGCAATAATAAAGTGGTTATTATCGTATTCCTTATTTATGATAAATGTTTATTTTGCATGCTATAATTGTAATAATATGGAACCATTAATACATGTGTGTTTAATAAACAAAAAGGAAGTTCCTAGTTATGCCTCTCTCATAAACTAGCTCGTTGATTAACAAGATGATCAAGGTTTCCTGATCATGGACATTGGATGTTGTTAATAACGAGGTCACAACATTAGTGTAATGGTGTGATGAACATTCATCCAAAGTATAGCATTACGATCAAAGTCATTGAGTTTATATTGCTATAAACAACTTACGAAGTGATCCTAATCCTTAGACCATGAGATCATATCAATCACTAACATAGAAGAGTTTCTTGATGACATCAATTGTCACACCGTAACTGGGTGATTTAAAGATGGATTCAAAACTACTAAAGTGTTATTGTTGAGGCTCATGGAACAAGAGTGGAATTTGTTCATCCCAATGATGGATAGATATACTCTGGGCCCTCTTGGTGATATCACATTGCTTAGCTTGCAAGCAAGTGATTTGATCACAAGAATGTTATATCACGGGAACAAGAAAAGAGTGCATGTCGGTAACGAGATCAAACTAGGTATGGAGATACCCATGATCGAATCTTGTACATGTAATATATCGTGAAACAAAGGGATTAAGATACTAGTGTAAAAGGTTCCGACGATCACAGGAAAGTCATCGTTGAATGTGTGGGAGTCAGTATGGATCTCTAGGTCCCGCTTTTGATTATTGATCGGAGAAGGGTATCAATCATGTCCGCATTATTCATGAACCGTAGGGTGGCACACTTAAGGGACACTGACATACAATTGGATCAAAAGTTTCATGCCGGAAAGAATAACAAGCGCAGGGATTTATTTCACTAGACACTGAAACTGTTTCGGTTGAAATTGCTGAAACTGGTTATGCATGTGAAATTGAATACTAGCAAGGGGTTTTATGTGAATGTTTGTTAATTAAAGTAATTAACAAAATTCTGAATAAATAAATAAAAGATTTTTATTTAAATGAGAGCTTGCATTAAATTTGGTGGAAATTTAATGCATGTGAGTGGATTTTTGATTGGAGGCTCTTTTATGGGAGTGGAGGATTTTCATTTTGAGTGGGAGCTCCACCCACATGAATGTGGAAGAGGTGGGAGAAGCCACCTTGGCTGGCGCCATGCTCCTTGGGGTGCCCCCCCTCTCCCTATAAAAGGACCCCCTCTCCTCCTCTCAAAGTACACCTCTTCGTGAAGGAGCTCTCTCCCCCTCTAGAATTTATCCCCCATGGTCTCGGACTAGCGAGATACATGTTCCCAGTGGCTATTCGACAAGAAAGGGTTGTGCTTCCGCTGCATCGCTGGAGCAAGGAGACAGAGGTTGCTCGGTGTCTTGTACGTGTGTGCGAGCACGGATGCGCTGTTGTTTTGCGGCGCTAGGACTTCCTCTCGATCTTGAGATCGGCAAGAGATCGTCTACATCAACGAGGTTGGACTCGTTAAGCTTTGTCGGTCTTCAAGGGTATGTTCTCTACGGATGTATATCCGTCCGTTGCTTGTATCTAGTAGATAGATCTTGGTACATAGTTGTGCCCATCGTAGGAATTTTTTTGTTTTCTATGCTGCGAACCCCATAGTGGTTTCAGAGCCGGATCTATGTGTAGATGCTTTGCACGGGTAGTACACATATGAGTATATGGGCGATGATGATCATTTTATTGCTTCTTAGTTGTACTTTGGATATTGGTGGCATAGTGGTATGAAGCCCGGACAAACTTTACATGTCCTCGCACATGAGACCTGTTCCACGCTTGACATGCAACTAGTTTTGCATAAGTGGCTAGCGGGTGTCTGTCTCTCCTACTATAGTCAATATCTATTTTGCAACGAGTTGTCAACAATTTGGTGATCCTCGTTGTGGTTCATGTTCGTAGGTAAGAACGGTTCTATCTTCGAAATCCCTAAGCCACGTAAAACTTGCAATGGATAAATTAGAGGCGTCTAGTTTAGATTGTTGGTGGGCTAGTGTTATGATATGGTGTTGCTGTAAGTAGAAGTATGAGATGATACTCTTACAACATACATAACGTGTGAGTTGCATAGACCTTGGCCTTACACATAAAGGTATGATAGTGATCATACCACGATGCACATGATAGAGATCATATGCGGGAACCATATCATTTCACTAATAAACATGTGATGTTTGATAGCATCTTATATTGCTTGTTTGGCATTTTATTAGCATAATAAGATGATCCCTCATTTAGATATCAAGATAAAAATGTGTTCTTCCTTAAGTATGCACCGACAATGTTTCGTCGCTTCAAGACATCACGTGATGATCGGGTGTACTTGAATCCACGAGCATATCTCGGGTGTAAGACAGTTACACACGCGAAGACTAAGGTTCTTACTTGGCGATCCTAGCATGTACAGACATGGCCTCGGAACACGGACCGAAAGGTTAAGCATGAGTCATATGTTTTGATATGATGACCATATGGATGCTCGCCTTTGAAGCTACACCAACTCACGTGATGATCGGACTTGGCGTAGTGGATTTGGTTCATGTAATCACCAAAAAGACACGAGGGATGTCGTTTTTGAGTGGGAGTTTATTTCTAATTTGGATTAGTAGAACTCAATTTATCATAAATTAAATCAAAGTGAATTTGCATAATTTGTTGTAGTAATTGGCATTCGTTCACCACCTTATGCATAGTTGTAATTGAGATAATAGAACTATAGAATTCTGGATATTTACTTTACGAACTGGTATCGTATTGTGTTGAGTGTCAATCAAAGTTTAAAGTCCTATTGCAAATTTTCAGCAAACTCTGTTTACTCCGTGAAGTTTAATAATTAGTATTAAATCGAGAGTAACAATTCCAGTGTTAGTATCTTAAGTATCATGTTTGCCTCCATGATTCTTGATTGTTTTAATATCAAGTTTATCTAGGAGCTGAAAGAATTGTTTCAGAAACCATCATGTGTAGCAGATATAACGATATCTGAAACAATGTTTTGGTTGCAATATGATAGAGTATAATATATGTTCTCATATAGGATGAGAATTTACAAAGGTTGGAGATGCTAGACATCCTAATCATCCAAAAGGTTTTGGAAAGTAACATTATACTCAAGATTCATCCTTATAAGCTACATTAGCTTGATCATGAAAGTCGTCATGATAAGGATGGATAGAAGATGTATGTAAAGTGTTTACTACACTAGAAGATTACTAAAGAATGGATTTTGAAAGAATGCCGATCATTTTGATGATGGTGATCTACTTCAAAGTGTAAGTCCAAAGGTATTATTATTTGAATATACACGCTTTGGACTAAGTGTCATGTATATGGCACCACTTTTGATGTTGATAGATTCTTTTAAAAGGAAAAGGAAATGCTGAAAGAGAATCTATAAAATATATTTGGCAGAAAAGAAAAGATTGGAAATATCCAATTTAGGTATATAGATGATATACATGTTATGGTTGTATTATTTGCTTGTTAAACAATGTGGTTCTTGGGTATTGGATACCGAATTGGTTGGTATGAAATTTCATACGGAACGACGCAATTCATAAACCACAATGGCCTAAATAACTACCAAGAGAATATGTGATGATGTTCATAGAAAACAAACAAACCGTTGTTTGTATTTCTCGTTGACATCAAAGCTTGACTTCAAGATTTGTTTTAATAATTGTTATTTAAATCAGGTATTATGAGAACAAAGGTTGTTCAAATAATTACCGTATTCCATATAAGATGGATGATTTATAAATCTAGTTGGATAAATCACATCCATAAAAACTAATGCTAAAATGTCGCAAGACAAATGATTGAAAGATCACTTACGAAGTGACATCGCCATTTAAATTATATTGAAAAGAAAACATGAAGAATATCCATTTTCATGGATTTTTGGAGTCTTTGATTTGATCAAGTGATGCTTGTGAGACTTTCCTCGGGATAATTGAAACTTAGTTCAAAGGCCAAAGAAGAACGAACGACTAAATATTGGAATTTATACATATCGATGTATGTAGTCCATTATGTATAGTCGTAAGCGATGGATTTCAACTTCATATGCTTTCTCCGGAAATTTGAGTGAATATTCACTTAATGAGAAAGAAGTGTGAAATATTTGAAAATGTTCAAAGACTTTCAATATGAAGTGGAAAATCATTGTAACAAGAAAATAAATGGTTTATGATTTTATCATAAGGGATTTATTTGAGTTACAAGTGTAAGAAGAAAAACAAATGAATTATGATTTATCATAAAGGGATTTATTTGAGTTACAAGTTTAGCAAAAACACCTAGATTTGTATCTCCCGAAACACCATAGGAATATGGAGTGTTTCAGATTTGTAATAAAACCTTGTTAGACATGGTTGGATCAAAGGTGTTATTTATAAAACTGCCATTATGTTTTAAAAGATTAAAAGCTTTAGAGACTACCTCTTTTACACTAAAAATAGCTCCATCTTGATCCGTTGAAATGACACCATGAAGTTGTGGTTTGGGGTAAAACCCAAATTGTCATTTCTTTATTTTGGTATGCTAAGCACAAGTAAGATGTTTACAACCAAAGTCGGATGAACATGTCTTTGTAGGTTATTTAGAATAACAATTGGTTATTCCTCCATAACACCAAGGACAAAAGGGTTTGTCGCTTGAAACGTGAAGTTTCTTGAAGAAGGAATTTTTCGCAAAAGTTAAGTGGGAGGACAATAGAACTTTGATAAGGTTAACGAACCTTAGATAAATGTGTTGAGTTGCGCAGCGCCGGAAAATGTTCTGGAGGCAGCCAGAATGCTCATGGCTCACGTACCTCAAATGTTGCGGTCACGGAGATCTAAGTTCCTATTGAACCAAGTAGGTCGGATAAACAATCAAATGTTGAGATTTGAGAGTAAATCATTATTGTTTGACAATGATGAACCGACTACATGCAAAGAAGCGATGATGGGCCCTGACTCTGTCAAATGGCTTGAAGCCATAAAATCCGTGATAGTTCCATACACGAGAAATCAAGTTTTGAACTTGGAAGACCCTCCGGAAAGGTGTAAAAACCTATCGGTCGTATTTGGATCTATAAAGAAATAGACATGGATGTTTCACATCTATGAAATAGTCGACATGTTGATAAAGTTTTTATGACAATGTTCAAAGAGTTGACTATGACAAGATTTGATCTTTCATAGCGATACTTAGTCTGGACGGATTAAAGTAGCAATCACTACATATAATTTGGTATATGGTAGATGAATAAACAAAACAAAGTTCTTCTAATAGAATGGTTACCTAGGAAGTGTACATGACACGGTCCAAAGGGTTTTGTTAATTCAAAGGATGCTAAAAGGGCATGCAAACTTCAATGGTTGAAGTAAGCATCACGGAGTTGGAATCTTCACCGTGATGAAAAAGAGTTTTCATCTGGAGACGATGAAGATGCTTGCATTTGCAAGAAATTAAGTGGGAGCTCTAATACATATTTCTAATACATTATGTGGAGGACATCTTGTTGATTGGAAATGATGTATCTTTTATTGACAAAGGTTAATAATTTCATTTCGATGAAAGACTTAGGCAAAACCCGAATATTTAGCATGAATGTCTATAGTGGATAGACTGTGACGCTAATATGGTTGTGCCAAATGTACATATATGAGATATTGAAGGAGTTCAATATAGAAACAACAAGAAATGGTTCTTGCCGCATGGAAAGGAATTGAATCAAGATTCAAGTGTATCGACACTTGATAAGTGAAACAATATTCAAGTGCTTTGACACTTGATGGGTGAAATCACAAGGATGTTTTGATCAATCATACCATGATATGTACACATCCAGATATGTCCCATGCTCTAAGTGTTATGAGCATATACCAGAATAAATCATAAAATGATCATTGGACGATAGTAAGGATATTCTTATGATCTTTTGGAAGAACTAAGAATATATTTGTGTAGAGGTGACAAACAATTACAAATAGTTCATTGTAAAGCGTTACATTGATACTACTTTTGTCACAAGACACAAATTAAGTTTATCTCAATTTAAACTATGGGTGGCACAATGTAATGAAAAGGAGATTCCATGATGGATTTCGATGAATTCCAAAGTTAAGACATTGTGACAAATACTACAATAAAGAGGCTAAGTATATGACTGCTATAGTAGCAACAAAGGAGGGAATTTGTGTCAAGTAGTTTGTTATCAAACTAAGGTGTGGTTCGCAATGGGCTAACACTAGAGATATATTGTATGACAATAGTATCGACATGTTTTAACCCCAAGGAACTAAAGGTCTCACCAAAAGACCAAATTTATACAATGCCATCTCATTGGATAATGAGTGATGCGTGAAGACGCAAAGACATGCAAATACACACGGACCTGAAGCGTCAGATCCGTAGATTATGTTAACCACTTGCAATCGCGTATATGGAACACCGGAAAGCCATAGGTGTTCAATACACAAAGTTTTCTAAAGTAGATTATTGTCTCTAGTGCAAGTGGGAGACTGAAGGGAATATGCCCGAGAAGCAATAATAAAGTGGTTATTATCATATTCCTTATTTATGATAAATGTTTATTTTGCATGATATAATTGTATTAATACGGAAACATTAATACATGTGTGTTTAATAAAAAAAAGGAAGTTCCTAGTTATGCCTCTCTCATAAACTAGCTCGTTGATTAACAAGATGATCAAGGTTTCCTGATCATGGACATTAGATGTTGTTAATAACAAGGTCACAACATTAGTGTAATGGTGTGACGAACATTCATCCGAAGTATAGCATTACGATCAAAGTCATTGAGTTTATATTGATATAAACAACTTACGAAGTGATCCTAATCCTTAGACCATGAGATCATGTCAATCACTAACATGGAAGAGTTTCTTGATGACATCAACTGTCACACCGTAACTGGGTGATTATAAAGATAGCTTCAAAACTACTAAAGTGTTATGTTGAGGCTCATGGATCAAGAGTGGAATTTGTTCATCCCAATGACGGATAGATATACTCTAGGCCTTCTCGGTGATATCACATTGGTTAGCTTGCAAGCAAGTGATTTGATCACGAGAATGTTATATCACGGGAACGAGAAAAGAGTGCATGTCGGTAACGAGATCAAACTAGGTATGGAGATACCAATGATCGAATCTCGGACATGTAATATATCGTGAAACAAAGGGATTAAGATACTAGTGTAAAAGGTTCCGACGATCACAGGAAAGTCATCGTTGAATGTGTGGGAGTCAGTATGGATCTCCAGGTCCCGCTTCTGATTATTGATCGGAGAAGGGTCTCGATCATGTCCGCATTATTCACGAACCGTAGTGTGGCACACTTAAGGGACACTGACATCCAATTGGAGCAAAAGTTTCATGCCGGAAAGAATAACAAGCGCAGGAATTTATTTCACTAGACACCGAAACTGTTTCGGTTGAAATTGCTGAAACTGGTTCTGCATGTGAAATTGAATACTAGCAAGGGGTTTTATGTGATTTTTTGTTAATTAAAGTAATTAACAAAATTCTGAATAAATAAATAAAAGATTTTTATTTAAATGAGAGCTTGCATTAAATTTGGTGGAAATTTAATGCATGTGAGTGCATTTTTGAGTGGAGGCTCTTTTACGGGAGTGGAGGCTTTTCATTTTGAGTGGGAGCTCCACCCACATGAATGTGGAAGAGGTGGGGGCAGCCACCATGGCTGGCGATGCTCCTTGGGGTGCCCCTGTCCCTATAAAAGGCCCCCTCTCCTCCTCTCAAAGTACACCTCCTCGTGAAAGATCTCTCTCCCTCTCTAGAATTTATCCCCCATGGTCTCGGACTAGCGAGATACATGTTCCCGATGGCTATTTGGCAAGAAAGGGTTGTGCTTCCGCTGCATCGCTGGAGCGAGGAGGCGGAGGTTGCTCGGTGTCTTGTACGTGTGTGCGAGCACGGATGCGCTGTTGTTTTGCGGCTCTAGGACTTCCTCTCGATCTTGAGATCGACAAGAGATCGTCTACATCAACCACGAGTTTGGACTCGTTAAGATTTGTCGGTCTTCAAGGGTATGTTCTCTACGGATGTATATCCGCCCGTTGCTTATATCTAGTAGATAGATCTTGGTACATAGTTGTTCCCATCGTAGGAAATTTTTGTTTTCTATGCTGTGAACCCTATAGATACCTCAATTCTTCATAAGGTATACAAGTCTCCAATGCCCTCCAAAAACACCTATTGATCGAGTTTTGGCTTGTTGGTCCCCAACCAAGTTGGGTCCTAAGAAGTTAGTCACAGTAGGCTTGGCCACCCAAATGGTTCTTTTCTTGACACCACTTTGGGCACCAACAAATTTGGCAAACACATTGCCACCCTCATCCTTACGAAGTGAATAAGCATCATCAATCAAGATAGGATGGGATGAGGAGATATCCATGGTGCAAGAGGAAGAAAGGTGCCCCTTCTCACGGCATATGTAGCAAGTTCTTCTCTTGCCATCTTTCTTCTTGGAAGGAGCTGCACCATGAAGAAGAGATTGAGGCTTCTTGGGAAGTGGCCCATCTTGAGCTTGTCGAGGAGCTTGAGGCTGCTTCCCCCGTTTCTTCTCACTAAGAGGCTTCTTCTTCAATGGGAAATCCCTCACATGATGCCCTTCTTCCTTGCACTTGAAGCACACAATGTTGGCCGGATTCTTCACTTGTCCTTGGCCCTTCTTCTTGTTGCCCTTGTGCTTCAATGAGTTAGTGGGCTTGCTCTTGGTGTTGGAATTGAATCCAAGCCCACTCTTGTCACTTGGGGGTTGTCGCACACTAAACATCTTATCGAGAGTGGCCTTCCCTTCATGACACCTTTTCAAGTCATTCTTCAAAGAAGTGACTTGATCCTTGAGCTCTTTGACTTCCTCTACATGGTTAGTGTCAATAACAACACTAGAGGAAGTAGAAGCTTTGTTAGAGCAACAAGGCAAGGAATGCAATTCATCACAAGATATAACATGGTTATGAGTGGATGAATCATAAGGACTAGCACATGTCAATATAACATTGGGAGTAGATATAGTGCTAATGTCCACATGAGGTCCATTAGATGTTACCCTTGACATAATGGCCTCATGAGCTAACCTTAGCCTACCATGGAAGACTAGAAGATCCTCATGCGAGCTTGAGAGCTTGGCATGACTTTCTTCTAATTTCCCATAGTTGCTCGTTAGCAAAGAAAGTTGAGCCTTTAGCTCAACATTCTCCTTCAAGATAGATGCTTCACAAGAAATAGAGTTAGTAGCACAAGCATCATCATTTAAAGCAAGAGGTGAGGGCAACTTGGAAATCTCTTTAGAATATGAATCTTTAAGTTGCTCATGTGACTCGGTGAGTTTGATGAGATCACCCTTGATAACCCTAGAGCCATTGTTGAGGTGCTCAAAATCCTCAAGGAGTTTAGCATAAGCAACTTCAAGTTCATCATTTTTAATTTGAAGAGCACTTGCCACCTCAAACTCTCTATCGTGAGATTTCTTTACTCTAGATAGCTCTAGAGCAAAGGCCTCCTCAAGAGATTCCTTAGTGGTTTGTTCCTCTTCAAGAGCTTCATTTAGGTTGGCAATTTCATTTTCATACTCACGCTCAAGACTACTTATTTTATCTATTTTTTCCTCATGCTCATACATTAGTTGCCTACTTTCAATAGCAAAAGTCAAGATTTTAATGAAAGTAGAGCAAGCATTTTTTTATTAGGATGAAGAGCACGAAGGACTAGCCCCCCCTTCTTGTTTAAAGAAGCAACATCATCATCTACTTCATCATGATCAACATTCACATCATCATGAGATAAATTGGGATCCAAAGGAGATGTTACCTTTGAACCCTTATCCATGAGGCACAAGTGAACATTGGGAGAATATGACAATGGGGGAACACATGAAGCTCCAATCGCAACCTTGCCTTGGCCCACACATTCTATGATTTCCTCTACATGGTTACAAACAGAAGTACTAGAGGAAATGGAAGCACATTTATCATGGCAATAAGGCAAATCAAGCATATCATCATGAGATATATTCAATACATTTCTACATGATATGCAAGGGAAATCAACACTAGGATGTAAATCATATATGGTCCTACAAGTGTTCATGCCCAAAGATACAACATTGCAATGAGATAGAGACAAAGGATCATGAATGGAAATCTCACTATCTACATTGCAAGTTCTATCACCACTCACCATATCATTACCTTGTGACAATTCACATGTTGGTGTAGTGGAAGAAGATGAGAACTCATCACGGCCGGAGGTGGAGGGAACACAATCATCCTCATTAAGCTTGGACACATCATATTTTGCTTGAAGCTTGGTCCAAATATCATGAGCATTCCGGAAATGCATGATTGAGGAAAGAACTACAAATCTCACAACATTAACAAGCACATTAGATGCTTGAGATTCGAGATAAGAGTTTGTATTCTCCTCCAAAGATATATTTTGGGGATCATTAGGAGGAGACAAGCCCATATCTATAATTCGCTCAATGTTTGGGTCAATGGTCCGAAAATGACTAAGCATGTGAGTACGCCAAACATCATAATGTGTGCCATCAAATGTAAATGTGTGAGAGTGCACTAAACCACTAGGAGACATCTTTACTCTCGAGGCGGTGAAGCCTAAAAGCAAGAGAGCTGGCTTTGATACCAATTGAATGTGCAATGGATGTCGCCTAGAGGGGGGTGAATAGGCTTTTTAAAATTATTACGGTATAGGCTCAAGTAAATGTGGAATAAAACTAACGTTTAATTTATTGAGCATAAAACCTAGCCACTAAGTTTACCTAGGTGCACCAACAACCTATGCTAAGCAATACAAGCAACAAGGTGATAGAAAGGTATAAATACTTCAAGCACGATGGCTATCACAATGTAAAGTGCTTAAGTAAAGGGCCCGACTGAGAGATAGCCGATGGATGTGGAGACGAAGATTTGTTTCCCGGAGTTCACTTCCAAAGAAGCTACGTCTCCGTTGGAGAGGTGCGATGGTGCAATGCTCTCCGAACGCCACAAATGGCTCACCTCGAGGTGTGGTGGCTCGATGCTCACCCAACGCCACACAAGGCCTCACCCCGGATGCGGAAGCACGCAACTCACCGACGCCACAAAAGGCTCACCCTATTCTCCCGAGTGTGCACCACAAAAGGCGGGCACTCGCTCCACTATGGGACGCTTGAGGGCGGTCAGCGAACCCATACAAGATTGGGGCTAACTCCACAACTCAATTGGAGGCTCCCAACAACAAAGCCACAAAAGGCTACAATGCCACAAAAGGCCAACAAAGCCACGAAAGGTCAACAAGACCACAAAAGGTCAACAATCCAACCACACAACCGTCTAGGGTTCCAAGAACCCAAGAGTAATAAGCCCATAAGCTTATACTCGCCGAATCTCCGAGGAGAACTCAAACCTATGCACCAAATGCAAGGGAAAGTCCTTCTCTCCCAAATTCCAACAAAGCTACAAAAGCTATTGGGAAAATAAGGGAGGAAGAACACAAGAGGAGAACTCAAACCTATGCACCAAATACAAGGGCAAGTCCTTATCTCCCAAATTCCAACAAAGCTACAAAAGCTATTGGAGGAATAAAGGAGGAAGAACACAAGAGGAGAACTCAAAACTCTCCAAGATCTAGATCCCAATGATTCCTTCACAAAGAAGGGATTTGACTCGGGGGGGTTGTAGATCTAGATCTCCTCTCACTTTCCCTCAAAAAGATGTAACAATCATGGGAGGGAGAGGGGAGTAAGAAATCTCAAATAGGTCAACAATGGTGAGAAAAAACGAGCTCAAAAGATGGGAAACCATTGGGGAAGAACCCCCCTTAAATAGGACAAGGAAAAACTGACTATTTGGGTCAGATTCGCGCACAACCGGAACTTCCGGAAAATAGAAACACAAGTTACTGAACCTGACCGGAACTTGGGTCGGAACTTGGGCCAGAACTTCCGCTCAAGGAAAAACGCAGGATAGCATTGCACGAAAACTTCAATAACTTTTGATTTTGGACTCCGTTTTTATGATCTTGGGCTCGTTTTGAAGAGAAAGAAAATCTCTACAAGATTATGCAAAGAAATACCATAGTCCAGCATGGAAGGATAAAACCAAATTGAGAAAGGTATGACCTCTCTAGAAGTGATGAACCGGTAAAACCTCCAAAACCCAAAACACAAGAAGTTGAGCTTGGAAACTCCGATTGGGATGAAACCAATTTTGTTGGGAAGATAAAACCAAGTAGAACCCAACAAAATGTTAAATATTAGATACCACCAAGGGAGAAAATATCAAGTATATATATGTGAGATATCTCCTAAGGTGTGGAGCCGGAAAAACCTGCACGATCAAGAATGCAATAAGATATGCAAGGAAAATCCTTATTTGATGAACTAGAGATTGTTATGATGATAACCACAATCTCTAGATCCTCTCATGGATAAGAACCAAATAACAACCAAAAAATATGATGCTATGAATTGAAAGGTTTGAGCTCTCTCCGAACGATGTGATCGAGACACCCGCTTGAGAACCCCTCTTGATAGTACGGCTATCTATCCTAAACCCGGTCTTCCAACAACACGAGACCGACAAAAGAGAAGCCATATCAAGATCATACCTTTGCTTTGAGCAATCCACTTGAAATTGATGTAGACCGTCTTGTTCTTCTCAAGTGGGAACACCTTTCTTGATTGCTCTTGCTTGATGAAGATGAGGACTTGCAAATTGCTCCCCCATACTCCATGGGGAAACTTCTTCTTTAAACTTTTCTTCATCACTCCATGATCACGAGGATGGCAAGATTCAAGCATGAGGTCTTCTAGAGATGGCGCATCTTGAGCGTTCCCTTCTTCATACCTTCTTGAGGTTGATCCATCTTGATGCAACTCTTTGCACTTGTCTTGATCAACCTTCAAGCTCCTTCTTTATTCATGATTCCAATGGCACAAAGCCTTTGGAGATTTCTTCATCTTTCAACCTTGAGACCAACACATGGCCCAAGCGATACTAATAGACAAACCTACAAGTGAAACTCAATTTACATATTAGTCCATAGAGATTGTTATTAATTACCAAAACCACACATTAGGGCATACATGCCCTTTCACCCTCCCCGCCCACATGTCGATTCCCGCGGTTTCCTGTCACTTCCTGATGTTTCTCGTCGTCTCCCGCCCAACCTCCTGCCAAGTATAAGAAGGGATGAGTTGTGGGGTGGAAATGGCAACGCACACACCATGTTGCATTGCCTTCCCACCACTTGGGTACCGCTCTACAAGGCCACTCGCGCTTGCTACCCACCCACAAACGGCGACGTGGAACCAACTACCCCATTGTCGAAAGCGGTGGAGGCAGAGGAGGCATAGGCGAAGGAGACAAAAGTAGAGGAGGAGGCATTTATGGAGTTCGACGACAAGGACTTTGACTTCAACGACAGTGACTTCCACGAGGAACAAGTCGACCAACGAGTCCTCGCCTCCATCGAAACGACGCACGAAGAGGTGGAGCATACTGCCATCTGCGAGATGGACGCGGCCCTCGAGATGGCCATCATGGAGGTCTCCTGTGAAACCGCCATGTGGGGCACAACTATGAGATATGCGGGGTGGCGAGGACGAATATGGAGGTTGAGTCCATGGCGACGACAGCTCACGAGGCCAGGACGGAGAAGAATCACCGTAACGCAACAGGCATCAGCCAAAGCCGAACGGAGAGGCACCCGGAGTCGACAAAGCGGGCCATGGAGGAAGATGACTTTAGGGGCGGAAGGCCCATTTTCATCAAACTATGTAGGAGTCTATGCATCAAGGTTTATAAATTTTTCTTTTCGCTGAAATTCATTTGAGAGACCATTTCAGGAAACACCGGTGTGGACGGTGCATCCCAAATTGCCGACAACTTGAACCAGCACACCCAAAGCACTTGCGTAACTTGAACCAGCACACCCAAAGCACTTGCTCGACGCCGTTGCTAGCCGCGAGCAGAGGAAGGGAACTGTCCACCGTCAGCTTGAAAATCCTGTCTTTTGCGTGACTGAATTGTTACTGCATACATGTATTAGCTGAGCATCAAAGCCGTTTAAGTACAAAATTTCCCAATAGTCATAATACTATGAGTACTCCTTTTAAGGAGCCCAAAAGAACACAAGGTCGGTTTTTGGCCACTTTCCCTTGTAAACTAGCCAATTCTATTCTACTTTATGAAGTGGCAGAGAGCTCCTGCCTCAAAAAAAAAAAAGACGACAAGAGCTCCAGCTCGCCCCTCACTTAGCAGCCAGCCATCAGGTCTTGTTGCTTCCTTTCTCCATCAAGGCAAACGAATCACTACTCAACATACCAAGTTTGGCACTGAACATGAAGTATAATGCAGGACTAAACAGAGCAATTTATTTATACAGAGTTCTAGTTTGTGGGACTACGAACTTATTTAACTTCTATATTATAGTATAACGTCCGCCCTCTCGTATAGTACTGTCTACTGGAAGATAATCATAGAACTGAGCTACAAGGTGACTTCATGCAATTACTCAGTTTCTCAGCTCAATTATATTTGCTGCACGTGCACCTACGACGTATGGATTTTTCATATGTTACATTTGCTGCACCATACTTTGTGACGACGAAAGATGATGCATCTCACGTCTGTAGAGTACAGATTACAGCTTAGCAAGTGTCTGACTGTATGATGGATCGATGCAGACGACAACCTGAAAAGATTTGACATGAATTTGTGAGCTGCATTAGAGTATACTAGAACAAGGAAAGTCTGTCGTACAGAGACTGTAGTACCTTGCCAACGCTCTTGCCAGAATGAAGATACTCTACAGCATCCACCGCCGAAGCAACACCCATGAATTTCTTAGGGTCAAGGGACACCTGTCATATGTGGCATGACATGTAAAGCTAAGTTAGAACAAGAGACAAACCATCACATTCGTGTTTAATACTCCCTCCGACCCATATTAGTTGACTCAAATTTGTCTAGATTAGGATGAATCTAGACACTGTTTAGTATATAGGTTCATCCAAATTTTGAAAAATCCAAGTCAAGTAATATGGGTCGGAGGGAGTACTATAATGTGGAAAGCAATTCCCATACTGGGATAATCTAATGGGAAGCAAAGTAGAAATGAGACACATATCAGTTTCTTTGTGTGAAAACAGAATAAGCTAAATAACAAGGAAATGAGAAGAAACTAGGTAGCAAATACTAGAAGGCAGAAGAGCAATGACAACAAATTTAGTGTGCAGAAGGAACTTTTCTCGATACTTCTTTACTAAGTACTATGTAGAGGCATGGTTTGTTCATTGTGATACAATAAGAATGACCCAAAGTTAAGTACCGCTCAGTCCACAATCATGCCTTCATTAGAGAAGAACAGATGCTGCTGCTAGTTTATAGTGGTTGTCAGCTCACGTATTGTACAGAAATATTTTCATGTGTAGACAATATGAAAAGTAGCAAGCCCCAGCGAATCATTGGTGGGAAAATTGGTGACAGAAGGTCTTGGTAAGGTAATCTGCCCCTCCTCCTTTCATAACATGCGGGCCCACCATCGGCAACCCATATCTTTGCTTGCACGGATTTTGGCCATTGTTTCGCTTGTTCACATACTTTAATCGTGACTAATAATTGGTAGGGTAAATTAGGGTAGGCATTCAAAGTTCCAAATACCCACAAAAATTTCTCAACTACTATAACACAAGTAGCAAACAGCAAACATATGTGGTGAAGTATACCTTTAACTTTCCCGAGGCATACAACTGAAATAGTTTGTCAAGATGTTCTTGCCACAGGTGAGCATATTGAACCAGGAAAAATCCAGCCTGAAATGGGAAAGGAAGGAGTTCATAGTTTTTTAAACAGAGATGGAGCTCAAAGTTCCAAAGAGTACATATAAAGAAAGATCTTGTATTTGCTAATAATAATGAATTAACCTTGATCTAGATGAAGAGATCCCATTCGTAACTAAAGATTCCACTCGTTAGAACATACTAACCAAAAAAGAACTAAATACCATGCTTGTTCTGATATTTCCAACGGGTTAAATGAACATCACACTTTTGTAAATACTACAGTGAGAACCAGCTGGATGCCCCACACGTTGCTGAGGGAACTACAATATAGCTCATAATGTTAAACACAAGCGGTAATTATTTCTTTGAAATCAGATCCTACTGGTAAATTTACATGTGAATCCATGTTTTCAACTTTCTTAGTAACGCAGATGCGTCCTTTCCTGGTTAATTTATTTAATGAACATTAAATACAGTATATGGCAACTAAGACATTCAGGTGTTCTGCATAGACATACCACAGTTTGACTTTTAGCGAGAATCTTCTCACATAGTCCAGTGTAATTCTTAGGCTTCCATCCAACCTCTCCTTGATACTGAAAACACCAAAGGTTGTTCACTATCAGTGGGTATCAGTTCAGCCATAAGCCATGATGTCGGGACATCGGATATAGGATACTAATTCGGATACGTTGTGTATACAGACTATGATAGATCAATGATTGTAAATACAGATGGAGGATGGCCAGATTATATTAACAGTTAGCAAAAGAACTTCAAAATATGCTCAGAGAGGTGCTTCTTCATTCCACCAAATGAAGATCACAAAAGTCATAAAGAAGTTATGGCCTGCGCAAATATGCTTTCCACCAATGTTTCCATATTCACAGCACATAACACAATTCTGAACAAAAAATATTTCATAGGATGACGACCTTACGTACCTGAGAGATCATACCGATTACAACGAGGCGTCCATGAACTGCAAGTGCATTCAGGCACAGATCAAACATTTCCCCACCTACAGATTCATATATGACATCTACACCTCTTGGAAACTCTTTTTTAAGAACCTGGAACCAAGCATTCAAACAATCAGTACTTACTGAACATACTGTGAAGAACAGAAAACGGATCAGTATATACAATTTACAATCGCTTGAAAGTTCAAACTTGTAAATTTCTGCATCATACTAGTCATTCTAGACATTCTCTGCCGAGACATTACAGTAGAAATGTAATTTCCCAACTAACATTGTGCAGCATCGTGAAAGGCTATACATGTGTAAGAATTAAAATTTCTTGGAATTTTCTATCCTGGTAAGAAGAGGTGTAATACGCGGGTAGATGGGCTAGAAAAATATCTGGCACATTTTTGTAAGTGTTCCAAATAGAAAGGAGATGTTCTAAAGTAAACACATAACACGCAGATGACACGTTATATCAGAACTAGATTTGAAGCGGCAGAAGTATGAAAAGTAGAGCCAGAAGAAAGCTTACATCTTTGATCTTTTCATGTTGGTAGTTGATAACTCGATCAACCCCTAAGGAAGCAAGAAGTGCAGCTTTACTTTCACCACCACATGTGGCAATAACCTTGTTGCCTGCTAGCTTTGCGAGCTAGGGAAATGACAGAAAAAACATTTTAGAACATAGGGATATGGTTCAGTACAAAATTCAACAACAGCTACTTCTCAAAAACTAGTAACACATCGACAAAAGAAAGAACCTTACAAATTCCTATAAGGGAAAAGTCAGCACTCTGAAAACGCACCCGAGGAAAAAAAAGACTGCCGTGTCACCCAGGAAGGGGGATCCAGGAGTTGATACCCTAGCTGCTGGGCTTGCTCGGTGCTTCCCGCGTGATGGCTGCTCCCTGTGACGAACCCCTAACAGCAGCACGACGCATGGGCTTTCAGCACCCCTGGCTACGCTGGATGGCACCGCTCTATGGGTGGTGATTGTGAAGTTTCATGCACTAGCCAATGCAACTAAGAGTCCGAAATGATGGAAAGGGCTAGCAATCCACTTATACACTTCAACACCCCCTCTCACCTGTGATGGGAAGACAAGTCAACACGTGTAGACTCAGAGTTAGGCTTAAGAGGCCTTGTACATGGAATGGTGACTCAGATGTATGGCTCAAGAGGTCTATACGTGGACACCGAGGGGGTAACAGCAATTTTAGGATAAATTGCAAAAGCCAAGATTCGAACTCGAGACCCTAGGCTCTGATACCATGTCAAGTTTCTTGCACTAGACAACGCAACCAAAAGTCCAAACTGATGGAAAGGGCTAGTGCAATCCACTTATAGACTTCAACAGTGATCTGGCAGGTGCTTCCACTTTTGTTGTCAGCGATGGCATGGTGCTCTCTTTGCGAGCTGCCTCCCTGACAATGCCCAGCCCCTCTCAACTGCTTCCTAGCTGATTGTGCGAGTTGTCTTAGAGGGTGAAATCCTGCCCGATTGCGTCCCGCACCAACGACGGCGACGCCTCGGGCGCCATTACTTCCTTGGAGGCGTCGTCATGGCCTCTGACCATGCCCTATTCCTCGAGCTCCAGGGGAAACCCTAGGTTCGGCTTGCCGAATCGGTGGTGGCAGCAACACAAAGTAATTCCCTCCTTGGAGGCGCTGTAAGCCAGTGTGGCAGCGTGAGAAGGTGGTCTGCATTCAGAACGTCTCTCCCTCATTAGGCCCGATGTTGGGATGGCTGGGGCAGTCCTAGAGTGATGGCTGGAGGTTGGGCAAGGCCAGTCTCATGTCTTTGCAGTCTGAGGATTGGCCACGTCTCCTCACTGCTTTGATCTTGGGCTGGCCAAAGATTAATTGAATAGGTGGTTTGTTTTTCCTAAGAGGTCTTGTTCTCTTTGTTGCTCAGCGGTCACTTGGTCATGAGCTCTCTTGAGCTTTGGTGTGTCAAGCACTCATGGCTCATCAGGCCTCAGATCTTTTGTATCCCTGGTGATGTTCTAGGTCTAGGTTACCTAGGGATCTATCGTAGGTCGTCCGGTGAGAATGGCCGTGTCTTTTTTTTTTCTTTTTTCTCTTCTCATTTACTTGGCCTCGGCATTGGCAGGTGCAGTGTTCTTTATATATCCTTGTAAATATTGGCGGTTCGCGCTATCTTAGCACTTTCCTCTAAATGAAAATGACCCAATTCCAGGTATGTTGATCTTAGAATATCATGAAGATTTTCTGGGCCAAAACATGGTACCAAATGCTTGGCTCACTATGCAGACAAGTATAGATGTTCCAACTGAATAAAATAGTTATCCTGTGCAAGTTTCATGCCGCAAATTCAATCATTGCATCTATTCGTCCTAGATAAACTGTCGAAATAAACGAGCAAATAAATCAAACAATAAACGACTATGTTCTTATTAACAGTAATCAAAATACTATCAGCTGACCTGAACAGCAAACTGTCCTGTTCCACCAGCAGCTGCTGTAACTAAAACAGTTTGTCCAGATGCCATTTGACCTGCCTAAAGGTAACAGAAATCAACTTAGATCAGAACAGGAAGGAAGATACATTTTAGAGCTGAACTTAGATTAAGTTCAGTGAATATGCGGTCAAAGCCACACGGTATACGACCAAAAAAGAACTGTGTATCAAAGCTAACCTTTTCAAGAGAAATTGAAGCAGTCAATCCTGACGTTAGCATAGCAACGACCTCAGGGTCTGGTCTTGGCACTGGAAGAAGATGTTTCGCTGGAACCTTTCATCAGGAAAATGTAAAGGTAGGAATTGTAACTCACAGGCAGAGGTAATAATAAGTAGAAGTGAAAACTCAAAAGGTTGAAGATGATTTCATTGGATGACAAGGGTTAGTTGATAATTTCTTGTGTAACAAATAGACATGGATGTAGATTGCAGTACCACAGTAAATTCAGCATAGCTCCCAAAAGTCATAAGGGCCACAGGACTGCCAACTTTGATATGCCTCACTGCATCTCCAACAGAAGCAACGATTCCCACAGCCTGGATATATTAGAATACTCATGAAAAAAGATAAGGGAGAGATGAAATCAATGGCATTATTATGCTTGTGAATTCTTAATAAACAAATAAAAGTCATTATTTCCCACCATTAGTTTGAAGATTTAGCTCGTGCAAAAAGCAATTGTTTCAGTGTCGAGGATACAGACGTATGAACAATCTATTTAGAGTTTGATAGGCTATTTATTTAGAAACCGGAAGAGCAATGAAATCTTTTTTTTAAATATCCTACTTCCTATATCATACTCCCTCTGTTTCATATTACTCGGCACGTTTGACCAAGTCAAAGTCAATCTTTATAATCTTTAAGCAAATATATCATACAAAACATCAATATCTACAATACCAAACATATATGATATGAAAGTATGTTTCATTATGTTTCGAATAGTATTGATTTTATTTTGTAAATGATTATACTTTTTAATATATAGTTGGTCAAACTTTGGAATGTTTGACTTTGACTAAACCTAATATGCGGAGTAATATGAAACAGAGGGAGTATCTCGGTCCCATCAATTTTTGAGTCAAGAGATGGAAGCATATGATGTGTTGCCAGAAATTTTAACAGAAAAACATGTTAAGAATATTATTTAAAATTGAGTATGGCATTAACATAGACATGTAAGAACATCAGTCACCTCAAAGCCAGCATCAAATGGAAGGCGTGAAGCAGTTTCTTTAGCACTACCACTGAAATAGCGCCCAGAGCTATAGTTTACCTGCAAGACACCATTAAAACCTTCCAAAAGTTAATCAACGGGGAATCAAAGAAAAGGAATTAGGAAACAAAAATCCAAGGACTTACATCACTAGCATTTACACCAGCGTATATTATTTTAACAAGCACATTTTGTGGTTCAATGGGCAATCTCAATCGCACACGATCAAGTCTTGTAGCATCGCGGAAATTATGGCTGAGTGTGTGAACAACTCTACAAAATCATGGAGACAAGCATCAATAAGTCAAAGAGAATGTCTCCACGATTTTCCAGTACGTGAAACATAATAACTTGCAGAATATTGCTATTAGGGGAATTTTGTGTGTGTGAAACTTGACAGGTAAGCAATATAGTGTCGAGATCTCATATAGTGTTTAAAAATGTTCGGATCTTTTGCTGCGATACAAATTATGTTGAGCAATCACAGGTGGTTTTTCAGAAACCGGCATTCCTATAACATGTAAGAAACAGCTTTTCATGGAAATTCTGATAGTGTAATCAAGATCACTTTCCAATTATCCATTGTTGCATGTAACAGATAATATATTTTTTCTTTATACTATCCAAGTACTAGTACACAATTGGAGAGGCCATTTCAAGACAAAATTTAAGGGTATTTTCTGCAAATGCAAGTACCAAGAATTAACAAACTTGGGAAACAACACTAGAACAGAAACAGAAACAGAAATATCAGAGATTTGACTTCAACCCACAATCCCTGCATGAAAATTGCAAAATAGTTCTTACAGAACAATATTCTAAAGTACGTTTCTAGAGAATACGGACTACGGAGGCATGGTAAATATGTCTGCAGGTGTATACAGTGCAAACATATTCTTTGTTAGAGAATACTGCAGTGCTATGAAGATCATGTGTCTAACAGTTAATCATTTTCAGTTTAGGGGATTGAATCAGTGATTTCAACCATTTTAGGAAGGATTCGTACAAGAAAAAACCTAATAAAGCATTTGGGAGTAGGAAGCTGTTCTGTACTCGAAATATTCCACAAGTGCTTATATAAAAATAAATATATAATTATAACATAGCAGGGCTGCAGGATTACTTACATCTTCTCAAAGAACTCGGGTGTTTGGATGCTAGGAAATACATTATTTGTTACTGTTCTTTTTGGCTTGGTATAATTCAACAGATATTTTCTCTGTTCCTCAGGTGTTGGCCAGTATTCCATCCCTTTTCGTTTAGTTATCCAAAGGCAAGCACCAGCCTTGCTCTCATCTTTTATAAGTTCAAATGCGCCTACCAAAACATAAGGGGTTCTTTACAACATTAGAAGAGAAAGGGAGAAAGCACCAAATGCATGAGATGATAGGACCCTAGATTCTTACAGTAGATGCCTAAACTTTCAAATCACTAAACAGTATGAGGAAGTCATGGCGGGTCAAATTTGTCCTCACCTTTTTTTCTCATACACTCAGCAAAATGGATGCCGTTTTGTATTAAAAGATAGACGAAAAGACGTCAACGCTTACGAACTCAAAACAAAGCCAAACAACAGCAAACCTAGCCTGACATCCAAAACAACCAAAACTGAACTGGCCTACAAAAGGCAAATAAACAAAGGAAAACCTAGGCTAAGCTAAGCGCTGCTAAAGGTCTAGGATGAACCATACTCACCTGACAGGGATGGTTGGCTTGGATAAATTGACCCGTTCCAAGAAACTATATGTACATTTTTTCATTTAAGTCCTTTAGCTCAGCAAAACATATAAAATATGTGTAATCTCTCATCGAAGACATTGCATTCTCACATTCAGTTGGTCATGTTTTCATCACTTGATATGTGAACAAAATAGAGATGGAACATATGTTTAGGTCTTATTGGTATTGTAAACTAACAGACTTTCCAGCGGGTAATAATCCCAGGAAAACCAGGCTCTGGTGAAATTCTACTGCTATGTCAACCATCTCTGCGGACCAAGTTATGGCCTTCCATCTCTCACTTATACAAAGTGAAGGACCTAGAACTAAAGTTTTCAAGTTTGAAGTGATCGTGTAATTATTCAATTTATAGTAATAAACTCATGTTTTACACATAATATATGTGAGCAAATGAGAATCCATGTTATTTTTTAACATTTAAAACAAACCCTAGCAAATAAACATTCAAACAATTCATCAAATACCCAAAAGTAACCTGCAGTAATCGTGACGCATAAATTACAGTGAAGAAACTGAAAGTCGCTGACATACATAATTACAGCTTTAAAAGATGAGAGGATATACCATCTATAATTTCCTGCATCTTCAGGAAACCACCAGTTGCTTCTACTATTTTCTGATTTATTTGCTCGGCCATGTTAGTTTGAACAAACTGCATACATCAGTCCACAAATAACACTTATCAAGATCATAATTGCATTTGTACCTTCCAGTTGTTAATAGTAACTAATGAGAGACATGCCAATCTGTTTGAAATAAGAACTTGCATTCTAAAGCATACTCAAATCCCTGCAAAATTGCATCAAATTCTGATATCCTATTTTTCTCTAAGATGAAATTACCGATAATTTCTGGCATTTGGCCTGTTTAGTTGATTTTGCAATTTAGCTCAAATACACGTCTATACCAGTTTTTTTATGTGTGCATGGTGTCCCTAAAGATATCCGCCACTGGTATTTGAGAACCAGTGATCACACTATCTGGTCAATCTGGCGACTTCTTAGTCATACAAAATTTTGTAGTGGAGAAACATTGTAGTATACTGTATCTTTGTCAAGTTATCTTGACAGACTATTAAACATATCAGCAGATTCTCACAAGATTAGGACAAAAGATATATAGATGAACTACTACAGCGAGCAAACCGGTAGAAAGGAAGAAATAATAATAAAAATAATAATAATTCCCATCATGCAAGTCATTTAATACCTCGGGGCAGAGCACATTGACACGAACACCATGGCGTTTCAATGGAGCAAGCGATCTTGTAAACAGAACAACACCACCTGCCAAAAATGAAGTTATCACACAGTGTGCAGATGCTTCAAACATATCATAAAGCATAATGAAGTAATAAGAAGTTAAGATTAAACTTGTGTACAGTTTGTGATTGCACGTATCTTAACGATGTAGAAAAACAATTAACAAACATATTATTTCCATTGAATCAACAGTGGCAGAGCCAGCACACTGAGCTAGCCTGTGCAAAGTCTTGAAGACTCGTGGATCATGACTGTTCGCCCATGACAAACGTGACTAATTTCTCATTACATGCTAAATATCGAACGAGCGATACTAGGCATAGCCCGGGCAGCTGCCCAGGCTAGCCGGGCTGAAGCTCCGCCACTGGAATCAACAATCATAGTTGAGTTCAAAATGGCCACCCGTCGGGACTGCAATCTGCTACCCTAGAAGAAAAAAGTAGAAGAAGAGTATACGGGGTGGTGTATGAACCTTTTGTCCCAGAATATATGGGATCCGCGTACATAGGATAAAGGCCCGCAGCTGAACCAATATTGATTATGACACCAGGCTTCTTTAGGGATCGCATTAGTTGACTCTGGTAAACATAAATATACCAACCATAAGTTTTGCGCATAAGGCATTTGTATGAAGTAAAGTAAAACGTTAGACAGTTGAAATAGTCATTTGAATTATTGCACAAATGAAGAATTCATAATAGTCATTGAATTATTGCACAAATGAAAAAATTCATACTCCAATAAATTTCAGTGATTCAAAATGTCATCCTTTTCTTGCTCCCAAGGAAACCAGACAACCCACGGTATGAGAGAAACATTACCTCTTAAGTCTTAACTGCCTCCAACAACATCAAATAAGAACACGGAAATAGAAATACACTAACTACTTCTCTTAGAAATGACTGGATGGGCATACAATGAAGACTGCGAATTTCTGGATTATATTAATATGTCTAACCAACAAAGAGGATGCATAGCACTCAGTCTTACCACAAATTACCAGTTTAAGTTATTGCACATTTAAATATGACAATTTTATTCCAATAGTCAATGATAGACTTACTGCAATTCGAGTACCATCAATAACAGCAACAAAGTTCACATTTATGGCATGTCTCCATGTGCGAATTCCATCAGATATATCATCATAAACTAATGTCTTGTTGGCAATTCCAGCACAATTGATGCAGATATCTAGTCCACCATATGTGTGTACATGTTTCTCAAAAGCAGCAGCAAGATCATCTGCATATTAAATCAGAGCAACTTTAAGATCATGGAAAACCTGAAGCACAGACAAAATTGTGCTTTTATTTAACAGTTAAAACTGTGCTACGAATAGTCCGCACATCGCTTATCCAGTAATAACAACATTATAACTACGACAAGAAACTGCTCTGAGTTCCAGAACAAGGAAAGAACGAACAAAGCCATGTTAAAAGAGATTTGATGCTTCATCAAAGCAAAGGCAAGAAATACCACATTGATGCATTGGGTATTAAAACCTAGATGCATGTTAGATTTCTAAAATATAGCAGGGTTGCTAGATTTGTTTCACAGTATTTTCAGATAGTACTGAGATGAAAAGATTAGATGTAGCGCTAACATGCGTGGTATGGTCTTGAATTACATATCAGAATGTAATGCCTGACAACTATAGTATATGACTGAAGTTACAGTTGGCTTATCATACTTTGCCAGTCTTGTGAGATCTGACACTTAATTAGTTGAGTTCTGGTGTTATGCACTTCTGTTTTAAAAAAATCGGCATCAACAAATAGTTTATAAATTTAGGTACTCAAGCAAACTAACTGACCTCGCTTACTTCACCTAAAAAACTCTTACCTGAATTAGAAACATCACACTTAATGAATATGGCAGACGGTACTCCAAGATCTCCATGGAACTTTTTGTTTTCCTTTTGAACTAGGGAAGCAACTTCTCTTCCATATTCTTCAGAGAAATCAACCACTGTCACAAATAGACCCTTCTGTGCAAAAGCGATGCAGAGCGCTTTCCCTGAAAAATAAAACAGAATGAAATGTCAATACATTAAACGCAGTCTACTGAAATCATTACCCTGCACATAATTAGTTAGATCGTTGACGGAATGCACTCGTGCTTGTAGTATTCAACATCTATGCTGGAACAAACTTTACGAGTGCTGGCTTAATCTTAGAGGGGCCCCAATCTTACAAAGGGATCACAGCTGCCACCATTTCATAGAACACTTGTGAAACTTTACAAAGCACTGAACAAACAACGGGAAATTATTTACATTTAATCCTTCGCTACATAAAAAATCAGCATAAGAAGGTTTCAGCATAAGAAGGTGATAACATGCTCCATCATTGCACTTCCATGAACAAATGGGCATTCTATTAGAAAAGTATGGAGTACATATCTACTAGTTTTTATATAGTAGAGAAAGATATTCAGTTACTTCCATGTAACCCACATTCCCACTTCCATTGCAACCAGTCCTAGTAATATGTTTGTTGGAATTCATGTGTAAATCACTCATGAATTGAATATCATAATGGCAAATTAATCTAATTCAAATCACTCATGCATCATATTTTATTTTAGTCATTTAATAATGAGACAAGCCAAACATAAGTGTGAGATTTGTGTTTGACAGGGAGTACTGTACAACAAAAGGCTGCATAATGGTTAATGAGGTATTCAAAGGAACTTTTCATACTTGAAAGTACATTTCAACAAAATCATACACTCCTGAGACCTCCCATAGTGTACGGGCCACGATCACATCAATCGTACACAATTTAGTTTTGTTGTTGTCACTTTCATAGTCCACCTATCACTCCGATTAACACGACAATTAATCCATTATTGCACGACAAGTAAGTGCAGACGTACGCTCATTCATTTGCACAAGTTAATAAGGGATGGCAACTAGTATTATCCGGTGCTTTCCAGATAGGAGCCCATCAGTTCATCACCACCAGCTCAAGTAGTACTACCCAAGCTTAATCAGCCCACACCTAGGTCTCTGCAGTTCCCACATCAAGCTCACAGTTCTAGACAAGCGCGAAAGTAGAGCAGCTCACAAGTCAACCCCGCAATTAAGCTTTCCTTCAAAAAGAAACCCTGCAATTAAGCTTCCCCAAACCCGTAGCAATCGCACTTATTACACACGCAGAACAGCATTGAGGCGCGTCAGGCCCGAAATTTCGCGAATCGACGCATGCCCAAGCGCGGACGGGGAGAGGGGAGAGGGAGGGCGTCCCTTACCGATGCCGGAGGCGCCGCCGGTGACGAGGGCCGACATGCCGGGCTTCAGCTCCATCTCGCCTGCGCGGGGCGGAGAGAGCGACTAGCTTGAGGCGAGGAGTCGTGACGGGAGAAGGGGATGGGGGAGAGAAGCACGGAATGGGACGGGGTGTGTACGGGGACGGGGAGGGTATCCCTGGCCGGCCTGCAGGCTGCGGAGCTACCGAGATGGGAGCTGGGCTGTGGGGACAACAAGGTCGTTTTGCCTTCCTCCGTTTGATTTGTTCGTGAGGAGAGACTGGTCGGGTTTGGGAAGGTAACGCATGCGCCGGCCGCCGGGGCTAGTGAGGACACGAATGGGGTGATCCAACGGCGCCACACGCGAATTAGTTTTTTGCGGCGGCCGAAAAGGCCATTTATTTTGTTGACTAAATGTGTTCCTTTAAAGATAGAACTGTGGTGATAAATGCATGCTTGAGTAGTGTGCCTCTCCAAATGTTCCTTTTTGCTGCAAAAAAAGTTATTTTTCTAGAGGCCACAAAATGATAAAAGGTGTAGTAATAAAAAATGGTTTATCATAGGGTTTGATTGTTGCACCATCAGAAAATAAATGATAAAATAAATATCATGTATGTTTACATAAAGATTGTGGTGGTTTGGGGATTTATGGATTTAAAAATACAATGAATTAGGGCCTAGGCCTATTGTGTAAATGGTTGTCGAAGTTCAATTGGGATTAACCAACCGATGTCAAGAAACTCCGTATTTTATCTAAAAAATAGCTCTGTATTTTATCTCGAAAATCAATAAAAATACGCAGCAGGGCGGCTATTTCCGTAAAAAAAACTTACGTCAAGAAACTCTCATGTGCTCTCACTTCTTGGAGAGTTTGACGGGGAGTAAGCTTTTTTTAGATTTAACCGTTTCTTCTGTTTGTGAAGATACATAGGTGAATGGTTACCTATGGCAATTCAATTTCACATATTGCATAGTATTTTCTTCACAAAAGTGATCACTATAAACAGAGTCAGATAGAAACAGGGCTGGAGCTGGTGTACAACCATTGGGTTCAGGTGAATTCAATGAAATTGCTAAATTCTTCACTAATTTAGTCTATGTCTAATTTTGTGGAATATTACACTAAGTGATGGAGCTGACCCCAATGGTCTGGTGTTTCAGATTCGCCACTGGATAGAACGGGTTGGGAGTGCATCAGATTCAAAAGAACTCGGGCGGGGAAACTCCATATGGGTGGAACAATCTCAAAACTCTAGTTAGTTTGGTAAACTTAACAAAAACTCAGACAGATTCAAATGAAGATTTAGGATTTAGATTAAGATCAAAGTTAGAAATTATATATTTGCAGCTCAGATGTTTAAGATGGTTCTTTACAATATCTTTTGCAATATCAAAGTTCCATGGAGATAGAGATTATGTTTGTCTTATGATTAGAAAGAACGTTTTGGCTAGAGGCAACCTGATTTCGCAGAAAGTGAAAGGATTATTGGTGCCACTCATGTTGTCCTAAAGATGTCTGTCCGTTCCGAAAAGGATGTCGCAGATTGATTTGAATTTGGATATATCTATATACGTCTAGATTTATTTGAATTTAGACAAATCTAAGATATCTTTTTAGGGACGGAAGGAGTTGATCACTTGATGCTTGCCTTTGCTTCGTCCAAATCGGCCTCCCAAGTGATCTTGTGTATTTTTTTACCATGCTAGGTCATCTAATAGCATACACGATCTGCTTTGGGATTGGATAAGCTCTTTCCCTTCGTCCTAGCGAAAGCTAGTGCTCTCCGGATGAGCATTGTTTGCTACCATAATTTTTACTATTCAAAAAATCAGTTTTAGATGCAAGTTCTTTTTGGAAAGCCCAAACAATGCAAAAGAAAAAAAAAACATGGATGCACATCCACCATCCAGACTTTGAGGGGTTTGCTAATAATTTCACCTTCCTAAACCCGGCATGGTGCTAAACATTGTACTATATTAATTATATTTTTCATGTTTTTCATAATTCCCAAACAACGACGCAGAGGAAGAAATGTGTGGACACATGTACAACATCCACATTTTGAGGAGTCCTCTTACTGCATAGATCCACCCTCTTGAATTGCCAACATAACTGTAGGCACACTCTCACAATGTCTAGTGAAACCGAATGAGGAATTTCAAGATTGACAAGGTCGTAATTGACGTCTTGCTGTTGTCCGGCCGGAATGATAATCCAATTTAATGAAGTACACATACAGGGTACATGCACCCCCTAGCTACCTAATTGCAAGTTGATATCGTATGACGTGGTGGTGGTTCATGTTTATAGAATCACATCATTTAATCACAATTTTTTATAGTTCTAGGTGCATGCTTTCTCAGATCGTCCAAATAGTGTTCCAAAGAAAAGGTTTTAGTTAAGCAATGCTACTGCATTGACTGTGATTTCGATGATGTTTAGTTAATAGACAATCGTATAATATCTCGATTCTAAATTATGCATGGTTGTTTCACTTCGCTATCTCAAGCTTGTAGTACCACTCAAACAATTGCACGATTGCGTGGTCCTTCCATTTGGAGGTTGCTGTGGATCGGCTCCAAGCCTTCAATTTCCTATCATCTTAGATTCTTATCAGCAACCTTTACACGACATTCAACATAACGATTATGACAGACTTAGCTGGATGGGTTTATTTCTGGCTTTGGTATTTACTTTATAAGCCACAAAAACACTTATTAGGTGATTTTGATTTTGACTTTTGGATGATACCATCATCTAACAATATCTTGTCAAAAGGTAAAATCCAAAACCATTTATAAGCCAAAATCTAAAATCAAAAAGTAAGCCCAACCAAATAGCTCCAACAACTCAAAAGGCATAGCCCAATAATCAATTGTTCAACTATTACCGGCAGCAATTAACCAAGGAAAAGTGATACAATTCCTGTACGGATCGAACGACCGAGCCGCTCGCTCACATAACATAAGCACTGGTCCCACTAAAACAACTGTTGCCTTATATTTGTTTCTATCTTCTTCTACGCGCAGAGCCACCGCGCCACCTGCAGCTCGCGCCGTCGTGCCGATGTGCTTTCCTACCGGCTCTGTTGAGGTAGACACCTCCATGCCACCACGCCATGTAGCTTGCGCCATCGACTATCCCTACCGTCTCACCCAAGGCAGATGCCTCCGGTTCGCTGCAGCCATGGGGACGCTACTAGCAGACTCCCTCATTGTCGATGCTACAAGTGTTGTCCCGGTGCTACGAGAGACCATTGAAGATGATATCTAAGGCGCCGAGCGGTGCTACCGTCAGCGAGGACGGGTCCTGCAACCTCGTGAGATGATTTTGCTACAACACAAATTATTTGCTATATTTTTTGTTTATAGCTAAAATAGTATAAAGGTTTTGCTACGATATTTTTAACAAGAATCTCAGCGATTTTTGTGTTGAAGTCGTTTTTTGCTACGGTAGTACAGATTTTGCTAAAATTGTTCTCGGGTTTTCCTACGGTAGCAAAATCTTCGGCGAAAGTCGATTTTACTATATTATCACAACTGTTTTGCTACAAATCTTCGATGAGGAAAATCTTTTTGTTCTGTTTTTACAATGAACCGTTTTAATATAGAAAATACATGACTTTATGTAGTAAAACATGATCGAAGGAGGGATTTTAGGGTTTTATCTGGGACAACATGTCACCATGGCTACCCAGGATTGGAAGTTTTGATCGGGCCGGGGGACACCTAGTAGGCTCCTTAACTAAATCATGAGAGCAACTCTAGTAGATACACTACTTACACAACCTCTGAAACACAAGTACATGATACTGTATTCGGTCACTACTTAGAGTTGTACTATTTAAATTTTTGCACTCGTGGCAAAATTTAAGGACAAAACTAGTGTTTGATCATACGTAATTACACATACTTGCACGAAATAAAAAAGACTAAACCCGAAATTAAACTAGCCTATTACCCAAAATTAAACTAGCCTATTACATAGAGCAACACTGCCGCTAACCCTAATTGCAAAATCAAGCTCTGGGTGGCCTCACCGGAGCTCCTGGACGCGACGACGTTGGGGCATGAAGAGTGGGACGTGCTCAGTCGTCCTCGAGGACGACGACCTCCGTCTTCACACGGTGCACGACAAACTCCCTCTCCCACGCCTCAAATCCCTGCACGGCGATGATGGCGGAGCGGACATCCTTCTCATCGTGCTTTCGCTCGGCGACGGCACCTCGTGCCAACCGGTGCACCATCGTCTCCAACGCGCGCTGCTTCGTAGCATCGGATTCGACGAAGTCGCGCTCCACCACCTTATCCCCCTCTAATTCGTTGGTTGAGGGGAGTACTTCAATGGCATGCTCCACTCCTCGTCGGAGTAGGTTGGGGACAGAGGAGCGTGGCGGCGCAAGGACCCCGTGATACATGTAAAATGCATACATGAATTTCGTAGTTTATTGTCACATATTTACATCATATACGACGTTATATCCAGGTTTTACATTGATTTATGGGATTTAACAATGATCATATTATTATTATTTTTACTTTCTTGTCTAATTATAGATTATTTTAATATTTATTTATTTGATAGTTTTATTTCAGTTTCACTAATACGAAATCTTGTGCTTGACAACCACATAGTGAAGTTCAAGAGGCGACAAAAACTTTGTTGTGCAGGTTGCTAGAAGATGATAAAAGAAGAGGTTGTCTTAGTTCCCCGAGAATTCGATATAAACTTTCGAGTCACCCTTATGAGAAAAAGATACATTTGGAGTCCCAACGAGTTGGTATACACAGAGTTGTTGCCATCACCTTGCCTTGACGGCGTGAGCATGGGCGTACGTATGGACTGAGGGGACGTGCTCGGTCGATGGCAGCACGTAAGACGGGACGAGGGTGGCACATACGTGCACGCAGAGACGACGGCGGGGTTAGGCCGCATTTGGTCCACCGTCGGGCCGCCCTCTTCCTCACCTCTCCGAACAAAAAAGGTTCACTCGCTCTTCAGCGGAGAGCTCTTTGCAACGCCGGCCGGCGCCCTCATCTTCGCCGTCGCGGGAGATTTCACCACGGCCGCAACGGTTACCCCGCCCCGCTAGAGCCCCACATAGGCTACATCTTGTCTCTGGGAGGCTGGATCTACTGCTAAATCGGTCGCCATAGCTAGAGATTGGCGGCAGCGGAGCAATGGAAAATAAGGGTTTGCATTGGCGATCGCCCTCAATGAGATACATATAGCGTCCGTAGTCGCGTGTTTGCGGACGACGGTAAAAGATTTTACGGCCCGGACCGGTATACGTGATCTGCTAGATGAGACAAAATCGTCCAAACTGAAAGGCCAGTCACCAGATCGTCCCTAGGGTACGGTTTACCAAAACTGGCAGTCCAGTTCAGTCCAGTCCACCGGTTTTGTGCTACGCCCGGTCCACTGCTATCGGGTGAAAAACGCCACGCTGGCCAGCACAACTTTCCCCTCGCCGGCGCCGGCGCCGCTCCGCACGTGCACGTGCACCCGACCCCGTCAAACGTGCACCCGACCCCACATCCACCAGGAGCCGAACAAGCGACAGCACCGGCCGGCCGGGCCGGCCCTCCCCTCCTCTCTCGGGTTCTCAGTCGCCGCCGCCGCGAGCCCCACCTGTCCGTCCGTCTCCGTCCAACGCGCGCGAGGGCCCCACCGTATCCAGCTCGCATGCACCGAAACGCTCGGGCGATGGGGACTGTCCATGAGGACGAAGAAGAGGGGGATGCAGCAGAGAGAAACAGAAATCACCACGCGCAAAACAGGGATCACACCGAATCAGAACCGCATTCCGCGTCCCCTTCCGTTCTTATTATTCCCCCCACCCGATAAAACAGTAACACCCCGAGCCCAGCGCTCCCCCCCCCCCCTTACCCAAATCATCTCCCCTCCGCAGTCAGTTGCGTCTCCGCTCCATCGATCGCTCGCTCGCCCCCGCGTGCGTGGCGCCCACGATCGACGCCACTCCGCGTGGAATTATTTTCCATTCCGGGCGGAAGCCGTAGCGTGGGGGAGTTGCTCAGTTCGCGGCCTGGCGGGCGAGCCCTCGGAACACCCCGAGGGTTTTTGCCTTTTTCGGGGAGGCGGCGGCGGCGGCGGCGGCCGGTGCTATGGCGATGGCGGCGTCGGAGGCGTCCCTGACGGTGCCGCTCGGCGTGCTGCTGCGGCGGGAGGTGACGAGCGAGCGGATGGAGCGGCCCGACGTGCTCTGCGGGGAGGCCGCCCGCAGCCGCAAGGGCGAGGACTTCACGCTGCTCCTCGCCGACGCCGGCCACCGCGTCGCCGGCGACCCATCCACCTCCTTCTCCGTCTTCGCGGTACTGCATTGCCCCCCCCACTGCCCCTCCCTGCCCTACGCGTGTCCAGAAGGTTCTAGAATCACATTCCCGGAATCGCGCGTTGAAGACATGGGGCCCACTCCCGTAGTCCTGCACACGATTGACACCCTGCACGTTTTTCTCTGTTGCGTTCGGCACAGCTGCTAGTACTATGTTTTTCCGACTAATAAATTTTTCGTTCCGCACGTAGGCTAGTTCATTCATGACTTTATTTTGCGAACATGTCACACTGCGACACGTATGAGATATATCTTACCAGTCCAAAAGATAATAATAAAGAAAAGTACGCCTTTGATCCAAACCACGATCAAGGCTAGCCTGAGTTCAAACATGCCCTGGATCCTTAATTCTGTCACGTTGACAAGCAATGCCATCATTTTTAGATTGATTTATTTAGCGGCTGACTGGTCGTATTTTAATGTGGACTGGTGTGTTTCTGCTGACTGATCACTGATCACTCTGTTATGCTGTTGACAGCTGTTTGATGGGCACAACGGATCTGGAGCGGCCATATACGCAAAGAACAATCTGTTGAACAATGTCCTGCGTGCCACGCCGTCGGGTCTGAGCAGGGATGAGTGGCTCGCGGTGCTTCCACGTTCACTTGTCGCAGCGTTTGTCAAGACAGATAAAGAACTGCAAGCAGTAGGTAAATCAGGCCTATCCTTACTTATCCTTGTTTTGCTTGTTGATGATGACAAGCTAGTTTTTATCCTTGAGGAAATAGGCATATATACATTCTAGTCTTTCTTTCGTATGACAAATTGTGCATGCTGTTACTAGTATTTGGTCACTATTTCGAACTTGGATACTTTTCCTGATACTTACAGGAATAGAGCTATTTCCCGTGAAATTCATGTATTTGAAGCAAAGCAGTTTGTTTGTCTTTAGGGACGAAGTAAAGCTGTATGAACCTTTTGTTGTCATTCCAGCTGGTTAATTAGTAGATGTTACAGCATCAGATATCTTCGTCAGTTAGTTGCATTGCCACAATTGTGCGTTTGCTTGTCTGTTTGGACACCTGTAAAGTTGAGTGATGCCATTATTATTTTCTGAAGCATTCCTTTTGCTCTTTCAGCTGAAACCTCCGGTACAACTGTGACATTTGTGATAATAGACGAGTGGGTTGTAACAGTAGCATCTGTTGGTGATTCACGCTGCATACTGGAGTCCGCTGACGGCTCACTATACCATTTGTCAGCTGATCATCGCTTTGACTCCAACCGAGATGAGTAAGTTCTGCCTTTGATGTTACAGTATTATTTACTGAGAATTGTGCATTTTACAACCTGTTCATTTACAGAGTAGAACGCGTCACTGCATGTGGAAGCAAGGTCGGGCAGCTGAATGTTGTTGGTGGTCCAGAGGTTGGTCTCTTTTCATAATGAATCCGATGTGCTATTGAGTTGGGATATGCAGTGTAGACGTTAACTTCCTATCAAACAATGTCTCAGCTTATGATTTGATTTTTCCAGTTGAACATAGTTATATTTTTGGGTGCACCACTTAGATTTTTTTATATGGTTATCATTCTCTCTTTTTTTTTGCGATGAATCATTCTAGGTATTATTTTGTAGGTCTGATGAATTAATTTGCTACGTATGTTAAATTCTAGTGTATTTGTAATTCAATTTTGTTTGATTCAGAGAATGTTCATGTTATCTCCATTGTTAAAATTTTAGGGTATCTTCCATTATTGTAAGCTCATCCATCTCTACCCAAATTTTTATTATGGTTAATTCATTCTGCTATTGGATAATCCGGTATAATCTATTTGTTTTGCTTTCTACAATATTTCCTGTTCTACAAATTTATGTTTCCCTTTTCAGGTTGGTCCTTTAAGATGCTGGCCAGGTGGCTTGTGCCTATCTAGATCTATCGGGGATATAGATGTTGGTGAATGGATCATCCCTGTTCCTCATGTGAAGCAAGTGAAGGTTTACTCACATGAAAATACTTCTCTGCATATGTCTATATTTTCTTTGTTTGAATATTTCTGTGTGGGTGGCTATTCGTCAGCAGATACTACCTTGTTTTTTATATTGTTCAACATGGCCTTCTATAATTAGCATTCACAGTTCAACATGATTTACTTTTACGTCAAACCACTTCGCATCTCAGTTCACTGTAACACTATTTTGATTTTATATTTTATTTTGTTACAGCTATCCAATGCTGGAGGCAGAATTATTATTGCAAGTGATGGCGTATGGGATGATTTGACTTTTGAAATGGCTCTTGAATGTTCTCGTGGATACCCATCTGATATAGCTGCCAATCGAATTGTTAATGTAACGGATTTTACTATCATTTCCATCGGTTAATCGACTGAAACTTCTGCCCATCATTTCGTTATACATTTTCTTTGTATCTGAAGGAAGCGATCCAACCTCGAGGATTAAGGGATGATACTACCTGCATCGTGGTGGACATACTACCTCCAGAAAAACGAGTTCCTAGTCCTCCAACAAAGTGGCAGGGGAAGATTGTACTCAATAAAATGTTCTGCCGAAAACTTCCAAATGCGTCTTTTAAAATTGATAGAGAATATGCCGAGCCAGATGTGGTGGAAGAACTATTTGAGGATGGATCGGCTATGCTTTCGAGAAGGTATTCTTTTAACCAAATTCTAGGCCTTTTTGTCACTTGGGGCAGCACTGCACTAGCTAGGGTCTCTATAACATCTTCCAGGGAAAAAGGACTTATATGTTCCCGTGTAGAGTATTACGATTTCTATTGTGTTGTACAGGCATGTGTGTTAGTAGATCCATCAACTTGAAACTAACAAAATACTAGCTCGGGAAAATCATATTTTTAGTTAATCATCACTATTGATGTCCTGATGAGTAACATACAACTGTAGGTTTCTAACAGAATAGATGACAATGAAAGGCACATTTTCGGCTAATGTAGGATTATTTGTCTTGGATTTATAGTTCCTTTTGTTACCTAGATCTTATATTTGATATTTGATTGTCTCATATGGGAAACAAACAGATCTTGCTGTCTGCTAAAGGATAGTAGGAACACAATTATTGGAAGCAGCAGATGAGTTGGCGTTGCTGATTGATGTTGTCAGCCGTGCAGCCCATTTGTGTTGTCCTTTGCATGATAATGTTTAATGTATCTGTTGGTTCCTTTTCCAATCCCCCTACATTAGATTCTCTTCTTTTCTCTGGTCATTTACATATTGATGAGATGGGTTTTCAGGCCTGTTAGACATGGTTGACATATAGTAATTATCTGAGTAGCATACTGTTGGTCTGTAGCATCAATAACTTTTACCGATTGTTATCGGTAGCATGTTCTAAAAAATAATAATATCGGCAGCTCTTCATTTCTAAAATGAACAACAATATACTTGTAACCAGTAGATAGTTATTAATATTTTAGGGGGCTAGAAGTCCGCATATTTTTTCATGAAGGTTAGCAGACGATTCTAAGTATTTCGCAGACCTGATATTTTGTTGTTTACCGTTGAAACGTGGATATGTTTTTATGTGTAACATTCTACGGAGTAGAATTCTTCAAACTCCCACAGGCTTGTAAACCATATGATATTGATTTATGTTTTTCTTGTGCCTTGACTGCAGGCTTACTACAGGATACGCACTTCAGCGCATGTTTGAACCCTCCAGCTGTGCAGTTTGCCAGTTAAGACTGGCACCTGGCCAGGGGATTTCCATACATGCTAACCCACTGCAACATGAGAAAATGCAAGGTTGGAAAGGTCCTTTCCTCTGCCGAAGCTGTCACGAAAAGAAGGAAGCAATGGAGGGTAAACGACGTCCAAGAGGTATCGATGATCACATTGGCTATCTAAGATGCACACTGTGTTTAACACTACTGGGTACTGATCTCTAGTTTGTAAAAAGCTGCTAACTTATTCTTTGGTGTTTATTTGTCTCTTCAGATTCATCGACGACGGCAGATGCCTTCAGTCACATGAGGCGGCGGGCCTAATTGCTGAAACCATTCTTTGACACATATTCCATTTTTTTCTTCATCACCAGGATCGTTAGTCAGTTGACCACACAATTCTTTTTTTATACCTTGACCATTCTAGTCAAGCAATGCAAAGTATTCTTGACCAGTAGGCTGGAGATTCATTGATGAGTTGGATCGTCGTAGAAAGGGGCATCTTGCTCAAATGAAAAAGTCATAGTCATTAGAAATAACTTGATTGTAAAGGATCACTAATATTCTTTTTGTAGAGTAGATGAATTCAATAAAACGACGGTTGAGAACGAGGAAATGTTTGAATGCCTGAAGCTTAAGCGTGCACTCTTTTCCTTTGATGAAATCAATATCATAAGAGATCCTTTTTTTCTACAGGCTCTTAGTCATGGATAACTTCAATGCCTTGAGTCATATTGAAATCAACATCGTTAAGAGATCTTTCTGTTGTGGAATCATATTGGTCGCAGATTGATTAGAAAGCATGGAATGTGAAGTTGGCTGAACATTGGATAAACTGAAGAACTAGAAACATCGATGTTACTCTCGCGGTTTATGGAGGAAGTGACGCAGGAGGGGTGAAGGAGTGGTCTGGTGCGGCGTGACCGTGGCGCCACTGCCTGCCGCCATGCCGAGGGTGGGGAGGACGTCCGGTTGGTGGAGCTAGAAGGCGGTTAAGCAGGGCAGAAGGGCGGGGACCGGGCAGGACGATATCGGTAGGAGGTATACTAGTTGCTGGATTCAGCGGTGGTTGCCGCCGGAGCGGGGAAGGACGGCGGGAGCGGAACGGACTGAGATGGCGGTGGCGGGTCGAAGACAAATACTAACGAATCTTTGGCCGATCGACCACCCTTTCCAGACACTGTCACTCGGCAAGTCCATCTGTGTCTCATCTAAAGCAGATGAACGTGTCAAAGCCAGTGACCAGGCACAGAGACCGGGCAACCAACTGCCATGCTACAGCCCCCGCCAAAACAACAGCTCACCTACTGGGATTTGATTTGCACGCGACACCTGACATGGATGAGGCCGGAGCTCCTCCTCAGCGCAGCTTATAAACGCCGAATCAAACTACCAACAAAATCAGACGGCGCTACCAGTCTAGCAGAGCACCGGTGCACTGAACGTGTAGATCAGCCGGTTAGAGCATCTTCACTCGGGTTTTTAGGACGCCGTTTTCAAGGCGATTTTTGGTTCGAACACCGAAAATTGGTCCAATCGTGTTCTCAGGACCCCGGTCTCGTCTGGATTTAGAACAACTTTAGTCCGGGGTTCCCAGGCCGATCCCGGGGATCTGGAAACACCTTGAAAACGCCGGATGCAACGATTAGCCAATCCTGACGCCCCACGTGTCCCTGCCCACGCCCATCTCTCTCCCCGTCTCTTTCACCACGCCGCAAGGCCATCCTCCAGGAGGACAACGCCGCCATCACGCCAACGTCTGCGCCGACCGCGTCCGCCGCCACGGCTTCGTCGAGCTCTGCTTTCACCTCCTCCAACTAGTCAGCCAGCCACGCCGTCGATGCACCCATCCCCGTCGCACCAGACTGGCCGAATTAGCCCGAAATATGTTGTATTGTTGTTGTATGCCGAAGTATGTTTCATTTTACGCCGAACTATGTTTACATTTATGCCGAACTAGGCCGAACATTGCGCTGTATTCATATTATGCCACATAATACCGAAAATTGGTCGAATTTTAGCCGAATTTGGATGAAAAAACCCGACCTGGGAAGCCGAAAACTTGTTTCGTCCGGCCAAATTTAGGTCCGGTTTCAACCTGGGAACGGACAACGAGTGGAGATGTTCTTAGGCGCTCGATCGCCTCGGTCATGTTCAAACTGTGTGAAGCATGGGCGTACACAGGGGTGGGGCCGGGTGGGCCGTGGCCCGCCCAGAATTCTAGAAATAAATAAACTATCACTACTCGAATATTCATCATCTAAAAAGATAATATGATATTCAGATCGCATACCAGTTTGGAAATATTTATTTTCTAGTTGTAGGAATAGTTGATTGCATAAAAATAGGGACAACACTAAGCGTCCCCGGGTGGATGCATCGTCCTGGTTCTCCTGCTGACACTTATTTTATACTTTTTTAAAATTTCCGCTTTTGCTATAAAAAGTATTTGTTTTTTCTACAAAATGTCTCGCTTTGCATGTAGCACAAAAGTTCACCCATGGGACAAACATTAAAAGACATATCTTGTCACAGACATTTTTTCTAAAGCCTCATCGAAGCCGTGAAGGAGATGAGGTTCTAGAAGGCCGACCACGGATGCAAACGTTGCACGCACGCGGGGACCCAGACGGTGAAAGTCACAGGATCCCGGGAAATTAGAATCTACATGAGGGTGGGAGAGATTCAAGTCGGGCCAGTAGTTTCCACTAAACGTACATTTATATCTAAATGGATATGAGTTCATTAAATTGGGCCGGAGGAAGTATATAAAGTCTGTAATCCCTTATCAATAAATACAATATAAAACTTTTTAGACAGATTTCATGTGCCACGTAGTAGGTCGTTGTAAAAAAAATCTAGCAAGGAATGGGTGCCGAGTCGTTTGATGTGACGGTGGGCTAGCGGGCCGGCGAGAACCCTACCCGCCACGTGGTGGATCGACGGCTCCTCTGCTTTGGAGCTTGACACGGCAAATCCAGTAGAGAAAATCCATGTGGGAAATGATTGCATGCTAAACAACCGAGATCGAGGTAAAACATAGTCAAGGGAGGTGAAGCGCGTCACAGCCCTCGCTCCTTTTCGATAACGTACACCGGAACCGACACGCGGTACGGCCACACATATATAGCGACTGGAATCGCTCTCCATTGGGTAAAAGCTAGTCGGGGAGCAAGGACAGGGAGAAGGACCCAAAAGAGGAGACGTACGGCCCCCACCGCCCACCGGTGGTGGATACCATTCTTGTCCCGATCGATCGATCAATCAATCAATCATACGCCTACGCGCGCGCGGTGCAACGCACCAATTATGCAAATCCGGACGAAAGCATCAGTCCTAACCATGCACGCATACATGCATGCATGATGCATGCATGTGAGCTGCTTCCGTTTAGCTCCCTGAGCATTCCTACAGTGACATAGCTGCATGGTTGATTAACAGTAGCAGGCGCGCACTTGGCTCTACTCTCCATCCTCCCTTCATGTGGCTGCTGGCTAGCTGCATGGCTGATTAACAGTACCACTGATGATCGGTTTCTGAAATCTGCACAGTGCGGCGTTTGTCTTGCTATTAGTAGTTCTTTTCTTCTTATTATCTAGGTGGAGGAAACTGCGTGCCCTTGCGACCAGTACTTGACAACTCAATCAAAAGCCCAAGCTAATGGAACACGTCTTAGTTGTGGACGTGTATATATGAACAGATTATTTGATGGGATCAACGGAAGTCCGCAGCTATTTTTATAGGATGTGTCTAATTCTCGGTCGAAAGAGAATTAACTTAAGTCAGGTGATGCCATTAAATCTTGTTAGTTGCAGCCCCACTTGCAACTAAACAATCTCTTGTAACTTCAGTTCCAACTAAAAAAACACAGTTCAAATTCTACTTGCAACTAAAAACCGCACTTGCAATGGAATGTATGAATCATGATGCAAATCCAGTGAATTAGGATCCCATTGAGCTCTAAATTAATTCTCATTGCGACCGAGAATTAAGAAAACTTAATTTTATACTCACTTCGTTCTAAATTAATGGGCTCAGATTTGTTTAGATTTAGATGTATCTAGCCATGTTTTTGTTCTATATATATCAGAATCTAGACAAATCCGAGTCATATAGTGACTCGACCGCCTCCCCTCCTCATTGAGCGTCGCCTCCGCTTGGCCGGGACGATCCCATGCCCCTCCTGCCGGCGCTGCCGGCCGAAGGAGACAAAAGGAAAGGCGCCGGAGTAGCTTGTAGGTTTAGGAGTAGGAGTTTCGTCTTGTTGCCGATAGTTTGGAGTAGGGCTTCGGGTTCTCCTGGCCAGATCCCGAGCAGCTCGGGTAGTGGATCCACCTTCTATTTGCTCCGATGGCCGAAGCGGTGGGTGGTGCTTCACTCCTCGACAATCTCCGCAAATAAGGCCACCTCCTGGCACCTTTCGATCTGGTGCTTGCTGCTGCTGTTTCTTTTCCTCTTGGTCGGCCGTGGAGGCGAGGGGCAGGAGGAACCCATCACGACAGCGGTCAGATCTAAAGGTGGGCGGGGATCTACTTCCACTCTCGTGCTTGGGTGCGGCATGATATGATCGCCAATGGAGTATCCTAAAGGATTTATGCACTATCCAATTATTCCAAAAGACCGATCTGATGGAAAGGGATAGGCGGTGTATTTATATTCAACACTCCCCTTCATGTCTAGGCTATTTTAGTCCTTAGTGTGGGATAAGAGTAGGCCACAGAATATTTTTTCCATTTTTTTTAATTCTGCGTGAGCAAGATCTTGAACTCAAGACCTCTTGGCTCTGATGCCATAAAGGATTTATGCACTAGCCAATTATTTCAAAAGACCGATATGATGAAAAGGGCTAGGCGGTGTATTTATATTCAACATATCCTAGTGTGCTTTCGAGGTGGAAGAGACTAGATGCTCCTCCGGAGGCGAGTCCCCAGAATAAGTGCCATGAAGCGTGGCTTTCGACGAATTGAGGGTGCCCGTGCGGAGATCTCTTTCCTGGCCGGCCGTGGAGGCGAGGGGGAGGAGGACCCCAACATGGCGGCGGTCAGATCTGAAGGTGGGCGAGGATATTCTTCCACTCTCGTGCTTGGGCGTGGCATGAGATGGTCGCCAATGGAGTATCCTAGTCTGCTTCCGAGGTGGAAGAGACTAGATGTTGCTCCGGAGGCGAGTCCCTAGAATAAGCGCCATGAAGCGTGGCTTTCGACGAATTGAGGGTGCTCGCAGAGATCTCTTTCCTGGCCAGCCGTGGAGGCGAGGGGGAGGTGGTCTTCGGCATGCTACTCATTGATTTGGGTCGATTGCGTACTATCTGCTGCATCATCGTGCATATCACGCGGCGCCAGAGAATGTAGCTGTGATTTGTGGCTATCAGAGAGGCCAGTTCGAGTGCCAAGAAGACGCTTTCTTCAACCTCCAGAGTGGACGCCCTTTCAAGCACCTCGACGGAGAACCCCCCTCCCTTCACGCTGCCAAGTAGTTTGTCCTGGCCGGCGTCTAGGAGGCCGGCGGCGGTAGCTCTGCGACTGTTGAGAGATCCTTGGATCAGATTGCTTTCCCCGTTCTTTTTCCAAGGTCCTTCTTGCAAAAGCACATGAAGTTTCTTCTTTCTTGCGGCTCCTGTTTGTAAATTGTACCCACCATCAATATATGATATGTAGTTCGGGATCCTTTCCTTGTGAAAAAAAAAAGATAAATCCAAGTTCATTAATTTGAATCAGAAAGAGTGTTAAATAGTGCGTTATAATCCAACAACCAGAGAGCTCTTTCGTTGGTTGGTTAATCATGTGGTATTGCTTTGGCTTGGGGGCATTGCATTATGAACTTATGATGGTTGATCCGTATGGAGCTACAGGTGCGTGTACATGCCAAGATATACGGAACGGAGCCCACATTAAACGCGCCACCGATCGAGCTAGCTGTACCGATTAGCGTACGTGGTCCATTTCCAATTATCACGAAATGATAGCGTATCGTCCCAGATTGCGGCAGTCTACTGTTGAGAATAATTGGTTAGTACGTGCCCCTAAAAAAAATTTGGTTAGTCGTTGAGCTCGTTGATGCTTTTTTTAGGAAGGAAAAGCTAGTTAGTTGATATTATTTCCTCCGTTTTAAAATATAAAATGTTTTAGCTTTATAAATTAAATGTATCTGGACTTCTTTTAGTACCCCTTTGGCATATATTAGTTGTCTTAGATTTGTCTAGTTTTACTACTAGATACATCCAAATATAAATTAGAGTCAACTAATATGGATCGAAGAGAGTATATAGGTTCACTTAGGTTTATAGTGAATCTGCACACTAAAAAAGTCTAGATACATTTTTTTTACAAATTTAAAATATTTTATATTTTAGAACGGAGGGAGTGGGTGTTAAGACAGCGGACTGCAATATGTTATGGACAGTTCTAGTAGACGTGTGTAAGCATAGAGTGTCACTTAGAGCGTCACTCCTATAATTTAGATGATCAAAAGCCTCCTTATACCTTAACTCCTCGTATTTGATCATCTAAAGAAAAGTAGTTCCTAGTCAAACTCCTATATTTATATGAGCTTTTTTGTTGTTGTTGCAAACCGAACCATCTGAACCAAACGTTCAATATTACAAACTGAATTAATAAATGTAACAAACCAAATTACTCAATATACCGAGTTGAGAAAACACAAAAAAAAGCTCACCTAGTGAATTCATCGAACACCTCGTGGAAGGCAGAGTTGAGAACTATGGTCGATAGAGTAGAATCGATTACGAGGGGGTGAGACCACCGCCGAGGCTACGCGACGACCGGAGGTTGAGGTAGAAGTCGCGGAATACCCGTATAGTTGAACACCGGTCGAGTAAACGTCAATTCCGCCACCGGGAACTACTCGTCGAAAAAGAGGTAGCGACCCTCGATTCTGGCCGCCTAGATCCATGATGGTCGCTCTACAACTTCCCACACTCCCACGTCTACGTTTTCAAAGGAACCCAGCTCTCCGTGACCGGAAACGCCCTTGAATCGATGGAGGAATCAGAAAGTATGTGGCGGTTCTCGGGCCTGATTTCGGTGAGGCGGCGGCAGCCATCGGCGAGTGAGGTGGAGTGGGGGAGGAGGGCGGAGGATGTTTCGGGCTCGACGGAGGCAACATGTGGTCGCCGGTGTGGACTCCGGCGGGGATGGGCGTGCATCAGGGAGGTTGTGTGTGCGACTGGAGGGAGGAATATTTTGCTCACCAAGGTCACGACCGCCTATTTTTGTGAGGCTGGTTCCCAAACAATTTGATCATCTAAAGGGGATGCGAGTTTGTGACTAAACGGGAACCGTTTGCTCATCTAAAGGTTTTGTGAGTTCGGCTACACACGATCTTAGATACTCAGCTGTCCAATTTAATGTATCTTATATGGGTAAAGTATTTTGTACAATAGACCATATCAATATATAGAAAAATATAACACCTACAACATCAAATTAATGTTATTAGAAAATCATGAATAAGAATTTCGTAGGGTGCGCATTTGGTATTGTAAATATTGATTTTTTTACATATATTTTTTTATCAAACTTTATGATGTTTGGTTTTGACCAAAACTAATCGGCATGGTAATTTGAAATGAAGGCGGTATAAACAGCTCTCCTGTTATTAATTCAGTTAGTTATTTCTAGCCATTTTCTTATATATGTATATCTACTAGATTGGTAGATATAGCTTTAATCATCTTGTAGGTCCAGTGAGCGATATTTTTTACTAAAAAGGCGACATTTCACCGGTAAAAATAGGCAGAAATAAAATTGGAAGTGTGAATAAAGCAAGTGAAAAATAGGCAGTATAGAGGCTCTAATAAAGCCCCTTACACTCGAAGAAGAGAATGGGCGAGGTCGTTCCCTAAACCAAGCGACCGAACGATCATATATACTAGGCATAATAGCGCTGTCAAGAATCAGAATTTTCAGCAAGCCGCCCGCGCCTTGACTGTTTCTCGGATCATCATCGCGTCAAACGTACGTGTCCCTGTTAACGCAGCTTTCTTTTCTTAAATTTGCTCCATACATTTCTGTCACCTTGCTCTTAGCACTGTACTAGTTATCCTCTTCACTTCTCGCTTACCTCTACTTATTACTACCTTCTTCACTTCACCAGTTCCTAATCTTGATCTCTCTCGCGCGCGCCGTGCGTCCCCACAATAGCTGCCGACGACCTAACCTGCTTGCAGTTGCAGTTGCCACCCACGCGCGCGCGGGAGCGCAAACCCTACAGCCCAAAGCCATGGACGCACCACGGCCACGGCCACCTCCACCTCTGTTCATGCCAACCACGACCCCTCCCCCACCACCGCCACCCTTCTGCCCCTCCCCCTCGCACGACTTCTCCTTCTCCTTCCCTCCCCCGCTCCCTTCCTCGCCTCCTCCTTTCCACGCCCACCTCCGCGCGCTCCCGCTTCCGGTGGCCGCCGCCGTCGACATGTCCCCGGCGCCCCTCGGCCGCGTCGGCAGCGACATCAGCCACAACAACTACGCCAAAGCGAACCACCACCGTCGTCATCAGACCGCAAGTCACGCTCACGCCAGCAGCAGCAGCGAGGACTACAGGGACAGCAGGGCCAGAAACAGGGCGTCGCCTTTCTTCTCCGGCCTCGGCAGCGCGTGGAGGTCAGGCGAGAGCAGAGACGGCACGGGCGAGGACAATAAGAGGAAGGCGAAGGGGAAGAGGGGCCCGCTAGAGGTGGGCCAGCGGGTGAAGAAGTACATGGCGTCCCTGGTGGAGCAGCTGCTGGCCTCCTTCTCCCGGCACGGCGAGCGGGAGCGGCGGGAGCAGCGGCGGAGGCCGCACTCGTTCTCGGGGATCGGCCCGGCCGCGGCGGCGAGGGAGCGGGAGCGGTGGAGGCAGAGGCGCGGGCAGCTGTCGTCCGCGCCGGCGTCGCTGCGCGCGTCGCCGGTGAACAGCGGGCACCTGTCCGTCGGCGGGTCCGTGAAGGTGTCGACGTCGTCGGAGGAGAGCACCATGGAGGAGCTGCAGAGCGCCATCCAGGCCGCCATCGCGCACTGCAAGAACTCCATCGCCGTGGCCAAGGAGTAGACGTCGCGGTCGCGCCCTGGCCGCCGGACACATGCTAGTGTAAATGGTAGGATGGCGGCGTGCGCGCGCGCGTCGTCGGTGCGTGCACACATGTGTACCGGTCGATCGCCGTACGTGATGCTTCCGAACCACAAGTTCTCGGTTGGATAGGTTGCTGGTGTGAATCTCACTCTCGGTTCCTTTCCTTCCATCTCAAATTTTCCTGCATGCAGTTGCAAATACTGTAGTATGTAAGAAGCACTGTAAAAAAATCTTGAAATATAGCAGAACAAATAGGTAATGAGCATTGTATATCTCTGCAAGATCTTTTTACTCATTTGGGAAGCTTTACTTGTGTTTGGAATCTAATTGACCGGATGGCCTGTTGGGGGATTTGGAGTGGTCAGTAGGCCGGTAAACACCAGCTCCGGCTATCTTTCAGTGGATTTAACTGAACAGTAATCCAAATACAAGACAGTGATTGCTATGCGTTTAGTCTCCCACCGTGTCCGATCTGCTGGAAGGCCGGCCGGCCGCGCGTTCGTGACGTGAGCATGGCTTCAGCAGATAATGCAGGACGTCTCATCCATGGAGGTCGCCCTTTTTTTTTCTTTAAAGAAGGGAGTCGATCTAAGGTTAACTCTGTTTTTTCGTGTGAAAATTATGTGGATCTATTAATAATCATCAACAACAGTATAAAAAGTAATAAAAAAAATTTAATCTATAGATCATCTAGCAATGACTACATACGCTAGCGTGAAATCACAACAATCGGTTCGTTCAAACGCACCACCACTTATAGCATATATTTCGGGCTTATAGCTCCCATGCGACGTCTTTACGCGGAATTGGAAGAAACACGATATCGTTGAAAAGAATAGCTCGCATGCGACACTTCTGAAGAGGCAAATAGCTCCCGTGCGACACTTCCACTTAACCTCACGAGACCGTCAACGAATTCGAATCAGCTGAGACCCACAGTCTCTCCACATCACGGTGAAACCCACCTGATGTCCACCTCATATCGTGGGACCCACGCTGTGGTAGAAGAGAGTCGTTGGCCCGATCCGTCCCCGCGCCCGAGCCCTCCCGCCACCGTTCCAGCATCTCATCCCCTTCCGTTTTCTTCTCCGGCGAGCAAGTGCGGCAACGCCGGCGAGGGATGTCGAGCTCTACTTCAGCCTCCCTCCGCTCATGGCCTCGGTATGGTGCTGTGCCGATGAGGAGGTGCCCCGATTGCCCCGTACCGCGCCCCTAAAGCGGCTTATCACATCCACTGATAAGAACGGCAACATTGGCCGGGAATTTGTGAAGTGTGAGAGCAAGCCCGAACCGGGAAAGGTGAGATCTGAGTGTTCCGAGCGCCAATTTCTCGCTTTTCTTTCAAAATTTCATGCATTTCATCGAATTTGGGATTTAGGGTTCATCTCTGCGATTTTAGGAACTGCCAAAATGTGGGCATTTTGAGTGGCTTGATGAGTACATCGAGCGAATTGGGGTGGAGGTAGCATCCCGGGAGCTCAAAAACCCGTCCGTGGTGGAGCAATTGGGATCTGGCAACCCCATTTCCGCTGGTACTACGGTGGATGCGGAAGTGAAGGCCGAGCTAAAGAAGATGAACAAGTAGCTAAGGCAAATCATCGAATTGAAGAAGCAGGACAATCTGATGGCTGTTTTTTATTTTTGTGTAATTTCTCTCAGATTTGTTTATCTCCTGATCATTAGTCATTAGATAGCGCAATCAGTGTTCGAGTGATGCTTTGTTATCGTAGAACCTGCGGAGATGGATGTAATGGTCTATGTCTTTGGCTTGAATAAAATGCAACACAAATTCGGGCAAATTTTGAGATGCTCTTTTTTCGAAATCAGTGTTCCTTTAGTTTCGTCAGTTTCTTCAGTGTTCCTTCAGTTTCATCAGTGTGCAGGGGAGGGGGAGGGGTTGAAAAGTAAAAAAAAATTGACGATGAGTGATTGAAAAAGGCCAGACCCAAATAGAACTTAGCCAGGTCAAAATGGTCGTATCCAGGCCCAATAATAACTACTTGTAGATTGGGCAAAAAAAAAATAGTACTCACATTACAATCTAACTAGGGTCGTGTGGATATGCAGATACTCGTGCTTAGGTCGCAATCTTTTATTTTTTGTGAAAGTAAATATATAAATGAAGGCCAAGGGCATCCATTTAACTAACAAGCCAAGCACTTTATCTTGGGCGTCCTTTTAACTTATGTAAATATGTAAATGTGTTGTTTGATCAAGAAAAAGTACTTCCAGGATCTCAAAGCCTAGATCAACAACAATTTGGATAGGAGATAGTTAGCCTTGTACTGTTTTCCCTCTCTGAGGTGGCCTTGGATTTGTAAATATTTACTTATGTAACTCATTATGATTTATAAAAATTGTAGTGGGGTTTTTCCCTATTATTTTACCCTAAAAAATGTGTTGTTTGAAAATGAACCATGTGTTGCATGTATTGTTTGAAAATAATCAACCATCATAACGTTAACTTATTCTTCCTTTTGAGCTTTTCTAATTTCACTCATTTTATAAATATTGCACGAGTATTATATGAGAACTTTTTTTTGTGCCTTTTGTTTTATGCACTTGTTGTTTTGGGTGTTTTGACAAATGACAATATAATAAAACACAAGTCAATCACATAGATAATATATTAGATAACATAAGGGGTACAATATATAGAGGGGCCCCACATTACATAGAGGGCTCCACATTACATAAACCCTAAGGGAAACTAATCCTAAGGGCCCGACCCCTAAACCCTGGGCTAAACCCTAACCCTATCTGCTACGTGGGTTTAGGGCTGCCGGCCAACCTCGCCGTCGGGAGGCTTCCCTACTCCATCGGCGGTGGGGGTGGTGCCGCCGCCCTCCAAGCCGCCGCTTCCGCATTCCAAGCCGTCGCCCTCTCTCGTGCCTCCCGCCGTCTCTGCTCCTCCTGGAAGGCCCAGCGAGCTGCCTCATGTCGGTCCTCCTCCTCCCGTTTCCGCCTTTTCTTCAGGGCGCGCGCGGCCTTCTTCTCCTCCCACTTCGCGGCAGCAGCCAGCTCTTTCGCCTCCTGCTCCTCCGCCGCCTTCCAATACTCATTGGAGGGGCCGGAGTCGGGGAGGTTGCCGCTGCCGCTGGGGAGGGGGTTGTGGACGAAGTGGCCTTGGGCCCAGGGGTAGGCCGGGGCTTTGCATCGCCCCCTTGTTGCCACGCCTCAGGCGCGTGGGCGTCTCCTTCTCCCAGACCTGCCTGTGGTCCGGGTGGTTGTCCTCGTCGCTGACCTCGGATTCCGAAGGGGAGCAAGAGAGAGGGGGGAGGTCGCCATGGTCGTCAGAGAGGTGTTTTTTGGGGCTGGGAGGAGGCAAAGGAGGCAAAGGGACTCGGGCTCGAGGTTGAAGATGAGGAGGCAAAGGCGTTTTGCCTATTTATTGAGGGTTCAGCGTGAAGGGCGGCGTGGGAATCCTGCGTTGGCGCAGCCGCGTGCGCTGCGTTGAGTGTAGGCAGCGGGCGTAGCCGCGTGCATGATCAATGTGGTCGGTGCAAAAAAATTGCTAGGATGCGACGTGACCCTGCTCTGCACCGTCGCCCCCCTGCATGCATGCATTAATGAGAAAGAGAGAAAAACGTCCAAGGTAGTTGTTCATTGGCAGTGAAAAATAAAAGATAAAATAGAATTTGACCTTGATTTACTCGGTAATAAATGCAGGAATCTAGGACCAAGGTAGTTGTCACACGACATGCAGCAAACTCGTTCGTTTTTACACACCGCATGCAACAAACTCACACATGGAAACTCAACGGGTGAGAAGAAAAATCGGTGGAAGTAATCAGAGGGATGTCAATTGGAGCAATCAATGCATATATAAGCCTATAATCCTGAATAGAGGGAGTATGAAACCAAGTTTAAAAACAAAATACTAGCATTTATAATATCAATTTTATATAATACAAAAATATGTCTTATGGTGAATCTAATTATATTTATTACATATTTTTGATTTTGATATTTTTTCTTATATACATAGTCAAAGTTTATAAATATTGACTTTTTCTATGGCGCATGAACCGGAGGGGAGTAAGTTTGACTGAAGAAAGTTGTTAGACGTACACTTATTTAATACGACGTAGGGAGTAAATACGCTGCAGCGTTGCTGTGTCGGTTGGCTGCACGCAAAATAGCTAGACTGCAACGCGAGAGGCAGCTGCATGGCATGCATGCATGGTGCAGCCCGCCCCACCCAGTGCCCTCGCATGCCACGCTCGGTCCAACGGTCAATGGAGTGTGCCACGCTGTACCTTATCTGTTCATGGAAAAATGATGCGAGCCAATCAGATTCTAGAATCATCCATCCCACAGATCGCCAAGAGCTAGCCGCGAAATCCTTCTAAGAGACGTCAACCAATCAGGATGCAGAACAAGCTCTGTCACGGATCGCGCAAAGCCACCCGCGGAATCCTTGTAGAAGACGCGATCGGACGGTCACAGTGTCGTGCTAGGGTTAGATCTACGTTCCTCATTCGGCCTTAGGGTTAGCTGGGTTTAGGATGCAGTCAACGGTTTTTTTACAAGTTTGACCAGACATTCAAATGTGCATAACTAATTCAAAAAAATAAAAAAAAATAAAAAACCTTCGCATGGTGTCATTTTATGTGACATAGTTGTGAGGAAAAATATCAAACTTGGTATATTGATCATATTTCAAAAAACCCTTCACAAAATGACCTATCTCCCCCGAGGTTTTCTGGCTTTCGGGTCAAATGACCAATGATATGGCTAGAAACAAGGCATAGTTTGTGATAATATGCCCATATTGGACATGCATGTGTATAATGGTATGACTAACAATGTTTTAGTACAAAGTTTTTCTTTTTGACGCACAGGAAATCCATTTTCTATTTTCTGAGTACTGAAAGAGGGGGGATTTGTGAAGCAACCACCAAATTGAAGTTTCAAAATGGTAACATCCTATTTTTTAAAAATACTAGACCACCTAGCATGTACAATGTCCCAACTTGAGTATCTCAAACCTTTTATTCCATCCACGTGAAAAGACAAATCCCGTAGAATTTAGAAGTGGGTAAGATATGAACTACAGGTACATGATTTCATGTTGATGATTTTTTGTAAAAATCATTTTTAGGTTCACAACATGCAATTTCATTTGAGATACAATGCTAGTTTTGTGAGCCTCAGCCCCTAGCTAAGAATATTTATGAAAACCCTTCAAAAAGTTTGACCAGACATTCAAATGTGCATAACTAATTCAAAAAAAATCAAAAAAATACAAAACCTTTGCATGGTGTCATTTTATATGACATAGTTGTGAGGAAAAATATCAAACTTGGTATATTGATCATATTTCAAAAAAACCTTCACAAAATGACCTATCTCCTCCGAGGTTTTTTGGCTTTCGGGTCAAATGACCAATGATATGGCTAGAATCAAGGCAAAGTTTGTGATAATGTGCCCATATTGGGCACGCATGTGTATAATGGTATGACTAACAATGTTGTAGTACAGAGTTTTCCTTTTCGACGCACAGAAAATCCATTTTCTATTTTCTGAGTGCCGAAAGAGGGGGGGATTTGTGAAGCAACCACCAAATTGAAGTTTCAAAATGGTAACATCCTATTTTTCAAAAATACTAGACCACCTAGCATGTACAATGTCCCAACTTAAATATCTCAAACCTTTTATTCCATCCCTGGTGAAAAAGATAAATCCCGCCGAATCGGTTGGAAGTGGGTAAGATATGAACTACAGGTACATGATTACATGCTGATGATTTTTTGTAAAAATCATTTTTAGGTTCACAACATGATATTTCATCATAGATCCAATGCTAGTTTTGTGAGCCTCATCCCCTAGCTAAGAATATTTGAAAACCCTTTAAAAAGTTTGACCACACATTCAAATGTGCATAACTAATTCAAAAAAAATACGAAAATACAAAAACTTCGCATGGTGTCATGTTATGTGACATAGTTGTGAGGAAAAATATCAAACTTGGTTTTATAAATGGTCGAAAAAAACTTGCTTAGAAATGGGGTGGTTTACCCTAGCTTTGGAGCCCATTTCTACCACATTTTGGGTGAGGGTGAGTTGTACTTCACAAAAGGGATCAGAGTGAGGATGAGTTGTACTCTACATATGAGAAAAACGTTGGAAGCTGATACAGACATAGAAAAGTACACATAACTACATTGGTTGAAATTCAAATTTACCATCATATTTGAATTTCGGCCAAATTATCAACAACAAGTGCCAAATATTACAATAACAAATGTTTACAACAAAAACAAGTGCCAAATTATTACAACAACAAGAAGTGCCAAATTATTACAACAACAAGTTCAAAGTCTATTTCTTTTGGCTCTTCTTACCCCTCGTTTTCTTCTCCTTCACAAGTTTCACACCACACAACAGGTTTATGCTCTTCTTTTTCTTACGATAACCATCTGGCATCCCCACAGCACGTCCAAGAGTCTCCTTCACCTCATGCACCTCCTCAACAACACAATCTGGCACCAGAGCCTCATCAACATGGTCAGTTTGCACCACAACCTCATTAACATGCTCATTTTGCACCAGAGCCTCAACAACATGCTCATTTTGCACCAGAGCCTCAACAACATGCTCATTTTGCACTAGAGCCTCAACAACATGCTCATTTTGCCCCTCATTTTGCACCAGAGCTTCCAAATCAGAAATGGTGTGCCCTAAAGCCTCAATAGTTTGCACATCATCCTCCAAAACAAGTCCAGATTGCACCTCAGCAGCACCAAACATGATCTGGTTAGTTCTCTTCTTTCTTTGTCCATTGATTCTTGCCCTTTTCATTGGCCAACATTCTTCAACAACGAGAGGTGGGCCTTTTTCTCCATGCTTCCTCCTGAAAACAAGCAAGTTAGCTAGGGGAGAAAAATCATCAACAAGAAATACATAGATTTTGGATGAACATACTTTGGCTTTTCAAAAGTGTATCTTCACTTGGTAGAGCCAGCTCGGTGTCCAAGTTCTTCACAGAGTTTGCATTTATTCTTGTTACCTTTTTGGGCCCTTTTTGGCTTGGCATCTTTCTATTCATCTTTCTTTCCCTTCTTGCTTCTCCCACCTTTCTCAAACCAAGCCTTGAATCTACTCTGCTTGGGCCTGCCAGCCTTTCTTTTCATCAAAGGAGGACACAAGGAGAACTGAATGTCCACTTCAGGCCACTGAGACTGATCTGTAAGTGCTGGAATTGGTGTTCCATATGCAGCTTAAATTTTGCTACAGAATAATACTCATGCAAATATGGGTGTATATTTAGCTTGTGTTTGGAGGCCAAGAAAAGTATGACATGCTCACAAGGCTTCCCAGTGTGTTTCCACTCAAGGCATGTGCATTCATGCAATTGAGTGTCAACAACATGCCTCCTGCCAGTCTTTGTATCTTTGACTTCAGCACCCCACAATGAGGATTTCTCAACACACAAATGTGCAAGATTTCTGCTCCTGTTGACCACCTACTGCACAACATCAGAAAGCTTATCTCCTTGAAGAACATCACCAAGCCTTCTTCTAAATTCCCACAACCTCATGATCATGATCCTGTTCTGGTCAACCATGTCATGGACATGCAAGTCTTTTAACTCCTTCACTTTGTTGTTGAAACTTTTTGCCAAATTATTGTTGATATGATCACATTTGATGGCAGTGTTAAAACCTAACCTGTACCATAAAAGAGAATGGTAGGTTTCCAACCATGTACAAAACTTGACCCTATCCTCCTCAGAGCATGCCGCCTTAATCTTCTCAAGGTGATATGAATGTGTCTGTCTGGTGTAAGATCTTGCTGCTGGCCACATGCTTCCAAAATCATCTCCTCTGAATTTTTTGATCAAATTCTTCTACATATGGACAAAGCACTCCCTCTGCTCAGCATGAGGGCAAACAATCTTCACTGCATTTTCTAAACCTTTACATGCATCTATGTGCACTGCCAATGGAGAGACTGGCCCTATGCATCTTTTGAACTGCATCATGAACCATGTCCATGATGCCTCTGTCTCAGACTGAAACATGCCAATAGCTACAGGGAACATCCAATTGTGTCCATCTAAAGCATTGCATGCTGCTAGTTGACCATTCCACTTTCCAGTCAAGAAAGATGAGTTTATACTCAAATATGGACGGCACCCTGCTTTGAATCCATCGATGCAAGGCTTTAAAGCCATGAATAATTTAGAGAATAAGACTTTCCCATCAGCTGTTACCTCAGTATCTATCTCCACAACACTGCCAGGTGACCTCTTCTCTACTTCTGCTTTGAAGTTATAAAGCATTCAAAAGGTATTTGCCCAATCACCATATAGCTCTTTCATTGCCCTTTGCTTTGCCTTAAACACTGTAGTATAATTCAGCTTAATGGGGTACTGCTTTTCCAAGTCTATTTTCAGTCTGTTTGCAGTGTTGTTTGGTGTTGTGGCTAAAATAGGCTTGATCTTTTCTGCAACCCATAATTGTGATGTCATCTTTGTAACTGTTTGAGAACTTGTAATGCAAGTATAAGGTTTTGGAATTTGATTCACTCTTATTGTACTTCCATCAGATTGGCGTCTAGCAAATATATACCACTTGCAAGGCTTGGCACCACCATCATGCATAGAACTTCTTTTTATCAGTCCACATAGTCTTGGTAGCAAACTCACGTTTGACTGCATATGTCCTGAAACACATCCTGAATTCATCCATGCTTGGAAACAATCTCCCAACTTCAATAACTGGGTCCTCTTTGTCATAAACTATTACTAGCTCATCATCATGTGCATCATCTACATGAACTCCAGCATTTTCCAACAACTCTAGATCTATATCTGCCTCTTCATCTCTTAAATGGTTGTCACCATCATTTGCAGCTTCATCCCTTTTTTCTCCTTGTCTCTGTCATCTATAGGAATGACAAAAAGCTTTGCCATTTCAATGTCATCTATTGGTGCAATGACCAAATCAGTCCGGTCATGTATCTCAACTGAATTCCAATCAACAGTTACAATCCTTTGTGCATTAGCATCTGCAGCCTCCCCTTGTGCATTAGCATCATCCTCCACTGTTAACACTTCCAACTCAGTAAGTATAGGCATCACTTGCCTTTGTGTAGCCCAATCATCCTCGACCATCTAAGCAGCCAACTTCGAGGCCACATATCCAACCCTTGAATCAGGTTCCAGATCAATGAGGCCTGCTAAAAACAAAATAGTTTTGCCTGTCCAACCGTTTCGCTCATCGATTTCATCAACTATATGTTCCCCTGTCTCAACCCTAACATAGTCACATTTGCAATCATCAAATCGTAACAAAGAAACTTTTGCTCTGGCCCCCAAACCACACTATCCCCAATTTTTTCCACCATTTTCCTCACCGCCTCCTCTCCCGTGTTTATTAGCTCTTGGGGATCAACATGTTCTAATTCCACCTCCCATTTAACAATTGTATCTCTCTCAATGATCTGCATGCTGCCATCAACTAAAATAGCCCTAGAGGGAAAGAAATTGATGCGAAATTCGAAGGTTTGACGCGCAACATTGTCTCCCCTGTTTTTGGCGGGCACTGTGAGCTAGCGGAAGCGAACAAAGAGCTCAACCTAGAGAAATTAAGTGTAGAGATGCGGGATATACCGATTAGAAGTCCTCTCTCCATGCTCCATCTTGTTCCTCCTCGCCCCGTTCAGCACACCCCGACCTCCAAAATCTAGCATCAATGGGCACGCTCAGATCTCGAATTGATAAGAATGGGAGAGGAATTAGCTTTCAAATGGCACTCACCACCTTCGCCGTCGGGGAAGCTACAGTCAGTGTGACACCGAGAACGATGGGCGAGGTCCGCAACCATCGTCGGGGAAGCTACAGTCAGTGTGACACGCGCTCTTGGTCTGAAGCGGTTGGTTTGACTGGCTGTCCCAACCGACCGGTTTGGCTTAACCCTAATCTTGGAACAAAGTTAAATGTGTCCTTAACGACCGTTTTATGGCCTGTGTGACCCTGGGCTATTAGCTGCCTCACAAGCGTTGCATGCGAGCTATTCTTTGCAACGATGCCATGTTCCTTCCAATTCCGAGTAAAGACGTCGCATGGGAGCTATAAGCCCATATATTTCACCATCTAACCTACGCCCTAGACATGTAGAAGAATGCTTACATCAAAATGCAAGTGCATGACTTGGTTTGAGATCAAGTGGAGTTTACTACTATACCTCCGTCCCAAAAAAGATGTCATGGATTTTTATAGATTCACATACATCTAAACATATTTTAGTGTATAGATACATGACAATATAGATAATATGCGACACCATTTTGGAACGGAGGGAGTATAATCATATGGAACTCGGTCCCTTTGTTATATAAGTTGATTTGGTACCATTTTCTTGGCACGAGCACACGAGACAAGGCGGTGATCTTTTCTTATTTGAAAGAGAACTTTGCGTTTAGGCGTGTTTGGATGCTTATGAAATCATTTCTCGCATCTGACCGAAAGAAATTCGCTCGTTTGGATGCTATTCTCTGTGTTAGCTATTCAGTCCATGTTCTATGCCCTTATGGTTGCATCAGCCGATGATTAAAATGTGGCACAATGTATTGCTAAGGGATTATCTACATGACCAATATTATGTGCAAACACATTGCTTGTGCATTTGTCTTGGTCTTATGGAGAATCCCTTTGCATTTATGTCGTTATATATGAGGTCATATATTTTGTTAGTGCTAACATGTGTTCTTTCTTATGTCAGTGCTCCAAACTAGGCTAGTCAAGGTTGGAAACTTTCATGACCAACCTGGTCCAACCCATTGGGCTAAGGTGATCATGTCAGCTAGGTTAGACTTCCTGCCAATTTATGGCTTATGTCCCTTCCTTGACACTATCCCGATGATGATCGTCTGAAGAAACCAACACTAGATGCAAATGGATGGTGAAGATCAAGGATGTCAACGACAGGGTTTCCCTTGATCAAGGTTGGTCTGGCTCTGCCATTGCCCACTAGAGCTTATGAAGGTCGCATACACTTAATTTTTTTCTCCGGTAATTATAGTCAGAGAATCTGGAATTATCTTTAGTTTGATTGGTCATTGGGACATGATATTCATACTGCTTTGGTGGAGACTAGGAAGAATTTTTCTAAAACCTTTTTCATGGAGGTTGTGAAGATGGCATGCTGGAATATATGGAAGCATAGGAATGGAAAAAAACTTTCAACATAAAAGACCCTCTTTTGTGGCAGAATGGACAAAAATAACCTATATTGAAAAGGATTTCATGAAATGACCTCTCGGTGCAAAAATTTCACTGGACTAACCCTTTGGGTAATGCCTAACAGCAAGGCGCTACACTCTATAGTGTAGCGGCAAGGCGCTACACTCTATGCGCTAGGATCTATAGTGTAGCGCCTTGCCGCTAGGCGCTATGCCCCTGCCAACGTGGCACCACCTGGCCCGGCCCCGGCCCCACCCCACCGCGTGACGCCCAGGCGCTATGCCTGGGGAGAGTAACGCCCAGGCGCTATGCCCAAAGTGTAGCGCCTAACTGCTAGGCGCTATGCTCTAATGTGTAGCGCCTAGCAGATAGGCGCTACACTTTGAGACTTACTCAGTAGCTCGCAGCCCCCCTCCCCACCTGACCCATTCACTCCCAGCTCGACCCAGCCAAGAAGAACAGCAAGGAGGCGCCCCCTTGTCCCCTCTCTTCCCCCCCTCAAATATCTCACATTGGAAGCTTCATTTGGTGGATTTGTGCCTCTCCCCAGCTGCTAGAGGTACCCTCCCTCATTCCCCTCCATTTTGACCTATTGAAATCTTTCATTTTGGTTGTACTTGGCTTCAAACCCTAGAAATTTTATTTGGAGAGAAATGTTTGGAAATTTGTTAGATTCATTGGCCAATGTTGGGTATAAAGATGTGTATGAAGCATTTAGTTAGGTTTAGGGTTGTTGAAATGTCATTGTTTGGTTTATTGGAATGTTATGGCTAGGGTTAGGGTTTTATTATGTAAGAGAGGGTGTTTTTGTTCGCTTTATGGTTTGGTAATGTGTCTAGAATATTTTTGTTCATATTGTCATGGTTAGTTAATGAACATATTCTCCTATGTGTTAGGGATGACAAGAATTGTTCATGTTCATCATGTGGACAAGGATGCCTTTTTGAAAGGCAACATAGAACCGAACCCGGATGAGCTAGAAATTGTGTTTGAGCGTAGTCCCACCTATGCCGAGGTCTTGGAGCAAGTGAAGATTGAATTGAAATGGATGGACCCATGTGATGTTGAGTTGGAGGGAAGACATAATGTGGGTTTTGGAATGCATATCCATTGGAATACCATGCGTATCTTCTCCGAGGCTCGTTGGCTTGCATACAAGGAGGTGGTGGCCGAATCACTAGACAAGGCTCTTGAGCTACTTGCCACCAAGAAGGTTGATAGTTCATTGCCTTTGGACTTGAACCGTCGTGCCTCCCCATTGGATAGTAGGAGTCCTCCACCCGTAGAGCAAGAGCTATGGATTGAACCTCCTTTGAGCCAAACATTGAGCTCGATTTCAAGACACCAAGACAAAGTGTTGGAAGAGGACAATGATGATTGTGAGGGTGAAGATGATGATGATTTTGAACTCCACGACAATAATGTTGGTGATTTGGACAAATATATCACTCAATATGACATGGACCGTGACCTCCCGTATTCTCGAGGCTATGCTTCGGACTCGGATGATGATGGTCCCGAAGAAGAAGTTGACAAGGAGGGGTTCACGGCTAGAGAGGCCGAAATCCACCATAACGTATTGGGGCGGGACCATCGGGTGCCTTTGTTTCGTGATCTTAGTCTCGCGGATGAAGACACGGTTGATGGTGGCAAATGCAAAGTGCTTGTACCAAGGACAAGTTCTTACCGGGATGACAATCACGTGAATAATGGCTTTTGCAAAGGATCAAGGTTTAAGACCTTGTTGGAATTTAAGCAATGGATAAAGGACTTCTCGTTTAAGCATCATCGTCCTTACATGGTCGTGCACTCGGACATCAAGAAGCGTTACACGGTGAAGTGCGAGGAGGAAGGATTGTTGGAGATATGCCCAAGAGGCAATAATAAAGTGGTTATTATCATATCTTCACACTTATGATAAATGTTTACATACCATGCTATAATTGTATTAACCGGAAACATTAATACTTGTGTGATTTGTAAACTAAAATAAGAGTCCCTAGTATAGCCTCTTGTTAAACTAACTTGTTGGTTAATATATGATCATGGTTTCCTGATCATGAACATAGAGATGTTATTAACAACAGGATCATATCATTAGGAGAATGATGTGATGGACATACTCCTATAAATAAGCGTAGCATAAAGATCAAGTCATTTCAATAGTTCAATTGCTATATGCTTTCTGATACATAGTAACCTAATTCCTTCGACCATGAGATCATGCATATCACCTTTACCGGATGGATGCTTTGATGACATCAAACACCACACCGTGAATCGGGTGGTTATAAAGGTGGCATTGAGTGTTGAGAAAGTATTGGTTGAAACACATGGATCAAGAGGGATTTGTCCATCCATATGACGGATAGATATACTCTGGGCCCTCTCGGTGGAATGTCATCCAATTAGCTTGCAAGCATGTGACTTGGTCACAAGGGATCACATATCACGGAGCGAGAAAAGAGTACTTATCGGTAAACAAGGTTGAACTAGGTATGCAGATACCACGATCATAACCTCGGATAAGTAACATATCGTGAGACAAAGGAAATTGGTATCGTATGTAAGTGGTTCATTCGATCGCGAAGTAATCATAGAAATATGTAGAGCCATATGAATTTCCATATTCCTCTATTGGTTATTGTTCGGAGAAGTGTCTCGATCATGTCGCATAATTCACGAACCGTAGGAGACACACTTAAGGATTCGACGTTGTTTGAGTAGTTATGGTATTATGAGAAAGAGACCGAATGTTGTTGAGTCTCGGATGGGATCCGGGATATCACGAGGTGATCCGGAATGGTCCGAGAATAAGATTCATATAAGGAAAGTCCGTTTGAGTTGCGGAATGATTAGGTGTTTTCATCGGGAATGTTCTAGAAGGTTCGGATTGTCCGGCACTCCGGGGGAGGTACATGAGTGTGTCATTGAATGATTGCATCATGTACTAAGTGTTCTTGCTGTTCCAAAACATGAAAGTCAAATTGCGGTTTGAAAGTCAAGCGGCTAAAACAGAAGCTGTGGAAGCAGAAACTGGGAAACAAGCAAGAGGAGTTGGAACCAACTTGGAGGAGGAGTCCCACTCCTCCAAGCCGGCGCCCAGCCCAAGGCCGACTTGGGGAGGGACTCCCCTCCCCTTGCCGCGCCTCCCCACCTATAAAAGGAGGGGCAGGGCTCCCTCCTAGTACACACAAGTTTCACCTCTAGATCTCCGGTTTAGAGCCGTTTTGGTTTAGAGCTTCTAATTGCTTTAGCCAGCGGTTTAGAGCCTTCTAATTGGTTTAGAGCCTTCTAATTGGTGTGTCTAATTACTAGACCACTAATAGCCTCTCTCATAAGCTCCACCATACTGCTTGCAGCTTAAGGAGAAGCCTGGGATCTCCCTCTACTTAGGTACCACGCCGTTGTCTTTGGAATCGCGAGAGTGCTACAACCTCCGCTTTCTTTGGAACAAGGGAGAGGAAGGTCTTCACGAGTACCGAACGTGTGACCGATTGCGGGCGCTGCAGGAACGTGGCCGGAAGGATCGTCTACACGATCTTGAGATCGGAAGAAATGCGACTACATCACCCACGCGAATCCGCTCTCGTTAAACGCTTTGGAATCTTCGAGGGTAAGTTATACCATCGACTCGTTGCTACAATCTAGTAGATAGATCTTGGCTTGTTTGTTTGTATGCGATAGAAAATTTTTGTTTTCCATGCTACGAACCCCTACAAGGGTATCGAGCCGTGTCTATATGTAGATCTGTTGCAGCAGTAGAACACAATGGTCATTGTGGGCGTTGATGCTTTTATTGTCGATTGCTTCTTGTGTACTTTGCATCTTGCGGTATGTTGGGATGAAGCGGCCGGGCTAACCTTACATGACATCGTTCATGAGACTTGCTCCACGCTTGACATGCAACTTGTATTGCATAAGTGGCTTTATGGTGCTGTTTCTCCTAGCATAGTTAAGATCCAATTTACAACGGGTGATTAACAATACTAGTATCAATGTTGTGGTTCTTGTTCGTAAGTTAGAACGACACTTATTGAAAGCCCCAAACCACGTAAAATATGCAAAGAAATTAGAAGCGTCTAACTTTGTTTTGCAGGGGTGTGCAGTGATGTGATATGGCCATGATTGTGATTATATTTGATGTATGCAATGTTCCTTATTGTAAGTTTGAAACCGGCAGGAGCCATATGGTTGTATTTAATTTATGTTAAGACCCGCGTGTCTATTCAAAGTAGTTGTAATAGTTGAAGCCGGTGGACGACAACGATGGAGAAGCGTCATTGACCTTGATGCAATGCCGATGATGATGGAGATCATGTTCGTGCTTGAAGATGGAGATCGGAAGCACAAAGAAGAAAGGCCATATCATATCACATATTATGAATTGCATGTGATGTTAATCCTTTATGCATCTTGTATTGCTTAGTAGACGACGGTAGCATTATAAGATGATCCCTCATGCACATGAATTTCAAGTCATAAAGTGTTCACCCTTAGTTAGCACCGTTGATAAAGCTTGTTGTTTCGAAGCACCACGTGATGATCGCGTGTGTTAGATTCTACAAGTGTATACAACGTGAGCAAGCCAGATTTGCTCATGCGGAAGCTAAGGTTTGATCTTGGCGAGCCTAGCATGTACATACATGGTCTCAGGAACACGGATCACCGAAAGGTAAAGCATGAGTCATATAGGAGATATGATGAACATGTTGATTGTTCGCCATTGAAGCTATATCAACTCTCGTGATGATCGGTTTTGATGTGGTGGATTTGGTTCGTGTGATCACTAAAACAATGTGAGGGATATTGTTTTGAGTGGGAGTTCACCTAGATTAATTTAATTATTAATTAGAACTCAATTTATCATAAACTAAATCAAAGTGAATTTGCATAGTTGTTGTAGTCATTGGCATCCGTTTACCACCTTGCGCTTAGTTATAATTGAGATGATAGAGCTATAGAATTCTGGTTAGTTACTTTACGAACTGGTATCGTATTGTTTTGAAGTGTTAATCTAAAGTTTAAAAGTCCTATTGCAAACTTTCAGTAAGTTCCGGTTACTCCATGAAGTTTAATAATTGGTATTAAAACAAGAGTAACAATTCCAATGTTAGTATATAAGTAACATGTTTGTCTCCACGATTCTTGATATTCAAAGGATTCTCTTAATATCAAGGTTATCTAGGATCTGAAAGAGTTGTTTCAGAAACCATGATGTGTGGAAGATATTGTGATATCTGAAACAAAGTTTTGGTTACAACATGATAGAGTATAATATGACAAAAGTCATGTTCTCATATTTGATGAGAATTTTCAAAAGGTTGGAGACACTAGTTGTCCTAATCCTCCAAAAGGTTTTGGAGAACAACATTATACTAGCGATTCACCGTTACAAGCTAAAAGTAGCTTGATCATGGATAAATCCATAATAAGGGTGAATATTTGATGTAGGTAAAATGTTTACTACACCAAGAAGATTACTAAATAAAGGAATTTGAAAGAACACCAAACATTTGATGATGGTGATCTACTTCAAAGTGCAAGTCCAAAGACATTGGTATTTAACTATACATGTTTTGGGCTATGTGTCATATGAATGACTCCACTAATTGATGTTGATAGATTCTTTCAAACAGAAAAGGAAATACTGAAAGAGAATCTCATAAGTATATGGCATAAAAGAAAAGACTAGAATTGTTCAGTTTAAGTATATAGATGATATACGTGTTATGGCTGTATTCTTTGCTTGTTAAACAATGTGGTTCTTAAGTATTTGATACTGAATTTGTTGGTGTGAATCGTCATACGAAACAACACAATTCATGAACTACAATGGCCTAAGTAACTAGCAAAAGAATATGTGATGATGTTCATCGAGAACAAATAAAGGGTTATTGTGTTTCTCGTTAAACATCAAAGCTTGCCTTCAAGATTTGTTTTATCAGGTATTATGAGAACAAAAGGGTTGTTCAAATAATTGCCGTAATCCATAAAAGATGGATGATTCACAAAATCTCGTTGGAGAAATCACATCCATAAAACTAGTGCTAAAAATGTCGAAAGACAAATTGATTGAAAGGTCACTTAGGAAGTGACATCGCCGTTTAAATTATATTGGAAAGAACACATGAAGAAACTCCATGTGGATGGAATTTTGGAGTCTTTTGATTTTGATCACATGACGCTTGTGAAACTTTCCTAAGAGATAATTAAAACTTCGTTCATAGGCAAAAAATGAACGAAAGACTAGCTTATTGGAATTTGTACATATTGTTGTACGAAGTCCATCATGTGTAGTCAAAAAGCGATGGATTTCAACTTCATATGCTTTCTCCGAGAATTTGAGTGAATATATGAATATTTACTTAATAAGGATAAAGTAAGAAACATTTGAAAAGTTCAAAGACTTTCAAGATGAAGTACAAAATCATTATAACAATAATATAAATAGTTTATGATAAAGATCATAAAGGGAGATATTTGAGTTACAGAGTTTAGCATAATACCTAAGATTTAAGGAATCGTTCCATGGATTTGCATTTTCCCGAAACACCATAAGAGTATGTAGCGTTCGAGATATGTAATTAAACCTTGTTTGACATGGTGAGATCGAAGGTGTAATTCATAAAACTGCCATTGTATTTTAAAGATTAAAAGCTTTAGAGATTACCGTTTTTCCACTGAAAAGAGCTCCATCATAATCCGTTGAAATGACACCATATAAGGTTATGGTTTGGGATAAAACCCAAGTTGTCCTTTCTTAAACATTGGTATGCTTTGCATAAGAAAGATGTTTTGCAACCAAAGTCGGATAAACCTGTCTTTGTATGTTATTTGAATAAGCATAAGTATTCCTCCATAACACCAGAGACAAAAGTGTTTGTCACTTAAAACGTCAAGTTTCTTTGAGAAGGATTTTTTCATGAAAAGTTAAGTGGGAGGACAATAGAACTTTGATAAGGTTAAAAGAACCTTAGCTATATGCGAGTTGCGCGGCGCTTGAAAAGTGTTCCGAAGGCAGCAACAAAGCTCATGGCTCACGTACCTCAAAGGTTGTGGTCACGAAGATCAAAGTTCCTATTGAAACAAGTAGATCGGGTAAACAATCAAATACTAAGATTTGAGGGTTGAATCATTATTTGAGAATAATGAACCGACTACATGCAAAGAAGCGATGATGGGCCCTGACTCCGTCAAATGGCTTGAAGCCATAAAATCCGTGATAGTTCCATACACGAGAAATCAAGTTTTGAACTTGAAGGACCCTCGAGAAAGGTGTAAGACCTTACATTTGTGTTTGGATCTATAAAGAAATAGACATGGATGTTTCACATCTATGAAATAGTCGACATGTTGGGAAAGAGTTCACAACAATGTTCAAAGGTTGTATATGACAAGATTTGATCTTTCATAGCGATGTTTAGTCTAGACGGATTAATGTAGCAACCACTACATATAAATTTTGTTATATGGTAGTTGAATAAACAAAACAAGTTCTTCTAATAGAATTGTTACCTAGGACGTGTGCATGACGCGGTCCAAAGGGTTTTGTTAAATTCAAGGGATGCTAAAAACATATGCAAACTTCAATGGTTGAAGTAAGCGTGAGTTGGAATCTTCACTATGATGAAACTGTTAAAGGAGTTTTAAAAGTTCATTAGAGACAATGAAGATGCTTGCATTTGCAAGAAATTAAGTGGGAGCGCTAAGACATATTTCTAATACATTATGTGGAGGACATATTGTTGATTAGAAAAGATGTATCTTTTATTAACACATATTAAGAATTTCATCCCGATGAAAGACTTAGGCAAAACCCAAATATTAGGCATGATTATACGCTAATATGGTTGTGCCAGAAGTACATAGACGAGATATTGAATGAGTTCAATATAGAAACTACAAGAAAGGTTCTTGTCGCACAGAAAGGATTGAATGAGTTCAATGTTGATGATATATTCAAATGTATTGACATTTGGTAAAGTGAAACAAATAATCAAGTATAGATTGATACTTGATGTATGAAATCACAAAGAATATTTATATCAATCATACTGTGATATGTATAAATCCAGATATGTCCTATGCTCTAAATATTGTGAGCATATACTAGAATGATTTGAAAGATGATCATTGGACAATAGTGAGGATATTCTTATGATCTTTTGGAAGAACTAAGAGTATATTATTTGTAGAAGAGACAAATAGATAGTTAGTTCATTGTAAAAGTACTACATTGATACTAGCTTTGTCACAAAGTACAAATTAAGTTTATCTCAATCTAAACTAAGGGTGGCACAATATAATGGAAAGTGAGTTCCATAATGGATTTGGATGATTTCCAAAGTTAAGACATTGTGACAGATACTACAACAAAAGGCTAAATATATGACGCTATTATAGCGACAAAGAGGGCATTTGTGTCAAGTAGTTTGTTATCAAACTAGGTGTAGTTCATAGAGGGATAATACTATGAAGATATATTGTGCGACAATATTATCAACATGTTTTAACCCCAAAGAACTAAAGGTCACACCGAAAGACCAAATTTATACAAAGCCATCTCATTAGAGAATGAGTGATGCGTAGAGACGCAAAGACATGCAATTACACACGGACCTGGAAGTGTCAAGATCCGAAGATCAGTTGACCACTAGCAATCGTGTACATACAACACCGGAAAGCCATAGGTGTTGAATACACAAATGTTTGAAACTAGATTATTGACTCTAGTGCAAGTGGGAGACTGTTGGAGATATGCCCAAGAGGCAATAATAAAGTGGTTATTATCATATCTTCACACTTATGATAAATGTTTACATACCATGCTATAATTGTATTAACCAGAAACATTAATACTTGTGTGATTTGTAAACTAAAATAAGAGTCCCTAGTATAGCCTCTTGTTAAACTAGCTTGTTGGTTAATATATGATCATGGTTTCCTGATCATGAACATAGAGATGTTATTAACAACAGGATCATATCATTAGGAGAATGATGTGATGGACATACTCCTATAAATAAGCGTAGCATAAAGATCAAGTCATTTCAATAGTTCAATTGCTATATGCTTTCTGATACATAGTAACCTAATTCCTTCGAACATGAGATCATGCATATCACCTTTACCGGATGGATGCTTTGATGACATCAAACACCACACCATAACTGGGTGGTTATAAAGGTGGCATTGAGTGTTCAGAAAGTATTGGTTGAAACACATGGATCAAGAGTGGGATTTGTCCATCCATATGACGGATAGATATACTCTGGGCCCTCTCGGTGGAATGTCATCCAATTAGCTTGCAAGCATGTGACTTGGTCACAAGGGATCACATATCACGGGAACGAGAAAAGAGTACTTATCAGTAAACAAGGTTGAACTAGGTATGCAGAGATACCGACGATCATAACCTCGGATAAGTAACATATCGTGAGACAAAGGGAAATTGGTATCGTATGTAAGTGGTTCATTCGATCGCGAAGTAATCGTAGAAATATGTGGGAGCCATATGAATTTCCAGATTCCTCTATTGGTTATTGTTCGGAGAAGTGTCTCGATCATGTCTGCATAATTCACGAACCGTAGGGAGACACACTTAAGGATTCGACGTTGTTTGAGTAGTTATGGTATTATGAGAAAGAGACCGAATGTTGTTCGGAGTCTCGGATGGGATCCGGGATATCACGAGGTGATCCGGAATGGTCCGGAGAATAATATTCATATAAGGAAAGTCCCGTTTCGGAGTTGCGGAATGATTCCGGTGTTTTCATCGGGAATGTTCTAGAAGGTTCCGGATTGTCCGTGAAGGGTTCGCAGCATAGAAAACAAAAATTTTCCTACGATGTGAACTATATACCAAGATCTATTTATACTAGATACAAACAACGAGCGGATGTATATCCGTAGAGAACATACCCTTGAAGACCGACAAAGTTTAACGAGTCCCACTCGTGGTTGATGTAGACGATCTCTTGCCGATCTCAAGATCGAGAGGAAGTCCTAGCGCCGCAAATCAGCAGCGCATCCGTGCTCGCACACACGTTCGAGGCACCGAGCAACCTCCGCCTCCTCGCTCCGGCGATGCAGCGGAAGCACAACTCTTTCTTGCCGAATAGCCACCGGGAACATGTATCTCGCTAGTCCGAGACCATGGGGGATAAATTCTAGAGGGGGAGAGAGATCCTTCACGAGGAGGTGTGAGTGAGAAGTGAGAGGAGGGCTCCTTTTATAGGAGGAGGGGGACCCCAAGGGGTGGCGGCGCATGGGGGCTGCCCTTGCCCTCCCCTTCATGTGGGTGGACACTCCACTCACAAAACTCCTCCAAATTCCTCCACTCAAAATCCCACTCAAAGATCCCATTAAATTTCCACCAAATTTAATGCAAACTCTCATTAAATAAAACTCTTTTATTTTATTCAGAATTTTGTCAATTACTTTAATGACAAACATTCACAAATAACCTTGCTAGAATTATATTTCACATGCATAACCACTTTATAATTTCACCCGAAAACTGTTTGGTATCTAGTGAAATAAATTCCTGCGCTTGTTTATTCTTTTCGGCATGAAACTTTTGCTCCAATTGGATGTCGGTGTCTCTTAAGTGTGTCACCCTACGGTTCGTGAATAATGCGGACATGATCGAGACCCTCTCGGATCAATAATCGAGCGGGATCTCGAGACCCATTGACTCCCACACATTCAACGATGACTTTCTTGTGATCGTGAACCTTTTACGCTAGTATCTTAATCCCTTTGTTTCACGATATATTACATGTCCGAGATTCGATCATCGGTATCTCCATACCTAGTTTGATCTCGCATCGACATGCACTCTTTTCTCGTTCGTGATATAACATTCTAGTGATCAAATCACTTGCTTGCAAGCTAATCAATGTGATATCACCGAGAGGGCCCAGAGTATATCTATCCGTCATCGGGATGAACAAATTCCACTCTCGATCCATGAGCCTCTACATAACACTTTATTAGTTCGAACCCATCTTTATAATCACCACATTACGGTGTGACGTTTGATGTTATCAAGAAACTCTTAGGTGTTAGTGATTGACATGATCTCATGGTCTAAGGATTAGGATCACTTCGTAAGTTGGTATAGCAATATAAACTCAATGACTTTGATCGTAATGCTATACTTGGATGAATGTTCATCACATCATTACACTAATGTTGTGATCCCGTTATTAACAACATCCAATGTCCATGATCGAAACCTTGATCATCTTGTTAATCAACGAGCTAGTTTATGAGAGAGGCTTAACTAGGAACTTTTCTGTTTGTTTATTAAACACACATGTATTAACGTTTCCGTATTAATACAATTATAGCATGCAAAATAAACATCTATCATATACTTGGAATACACATAATAAACAATTTATTATTGCCTCTCAGGGCATATTCCCTTCAGTCTCCCACTTGCACTAGAGACAATAATCTAGTTACATAGTGATATATCTAACACCCATTGAGTTCTGGTGTTGATCATGTTTTGCTCTAGGGATAGTTTTAGTCAACGGATCTGCTACATTGAGATCCGTATGTATTTTACAAATCTTTATATCTCCATCCTTGACATGCTCGCGGATGGAGTGAAACCGGCGCTTAATATGCTTTGGAATGCTTGTGAGACCTTGGCTCTTTGGCATTGGCAATGGCACCATTGTTGTCACAATAGATCACCATTGGGTCCAACGCGCTTGCCACAACTCCTAGTTCGGATATGAACTCCTTCATCCAAACTACTTCCTGAGCCGCAAAAGCGACAACATATTCGGCCTCGTTGTTGATCCATACCACCAGGTTGTTTGGAGCTCCTCCAACTAACCGCTCCGCCATTCATGAGAAATACGTATCCGGATTGAGACTTAGAGTCATCCGGATCGGTGTCAAAGCTAGTGTCGACATAACACTTAGCGACGAGCTCTTCTTCACCTCCGTATACAAGAAACATATCCTTAGTTCTTCGTAAGTACTTAAGGATATTCTTGACCGCTATCCAGTGTTCCGAACATGGATCCGATTGGTACCTACTAGTCAAACTAATAGCGTGTGCCACATCCGGTCTTGTACATAGCATGGCGTACATAATAGAGCCTATGGCTGAAGCATAGGGGATTTTGTCCATTATCTCTCTTTCTTCCGTAAGCGGACTCTGAGTCTTACTCAATGTCTTGCCTTGCAACATAGGTAAGAACCCCTTCTTACTTCCGTCCATTTTAAACTTCTTTAAAATCTTATCAAGGTATGTACTTTGCGATAGCCCTATTAGGCGCCTAGATCTATCTCTATAGATCTTTATGCCTAATATGTATGACGCTTCACCTAGGTCCTTCATTGAAAATTTGTTGTTTAGATAACTTTTAACCTTTGTTTAAAAGTTCTATATCATTAGATCAATAATATGTCATCCACATATAATATCAGAAATGCCACATTGCTCCCACTCACTTTCTTGTAAATACAAGCTTCTCCATAAGTTTGGACAAATCCAAACTCTTTGATCACCTCATCAAAGCGGAGATTCCAACTTCGTGATGCTTGCTTCAATCCATAGATGGATCGTTGAAGCTTGCACACCTTGTTAGCATCCTTAGGATCGACAAAACCCTTTGGTTGTATCATATACAACTCTTCTTCAATATTACCATTGAGAAACGCGGTTTTAACATCCATCTGCCATATTTCATAATCGAAATATGCAGCAATTGCTAACATAATCCTAACTGACTTTAGCATCGCTACTGGTGAGAAAGTCTCATCGTAGTCAACTCCTTGAATTTGTCGAAACCCCTTTGCGACAAGTCGAGCTTTATAGATGGTCACATTACCATCGACATCAGTTTTCCTTTTGAAAATCCATTTGTTCTCTCTGACCTTTTCGGTGTGAGGTAATTCCACCAAGTTCCAAACTTGATTTTCATACATGGATTCCATCTCGGTTCATGGCTTCTAACCATTTGTTGGAATCCGGGCTCATCATCGCTTCTTCATACGTCGCAGGTCATTATATTCATCAACCATGAAATTTATGAGATTTCCGTCTACTCGGGAGCTGCAGCGTCTGTTTGACTGCGAGGTTCGATAGTACTCTCTTCGAGTTTCATGATCATTATCATTAGTTCCCTCTTCAGCAGTGGAGCCAACTCGGAGCGACTTAGGCTGCTACTCGCCATACTTTGAAGAGAAGGTTCCAACCTCTTGAGTTCTACCTTCCGACTACTCACACCTTTCGCGAAACTCTTTCTCTAGAAAGGATCCATTCTTGCAACAAAAACCTTGCCCTCGGATGCGTGATAGAAGGAATACCCAATAGTTTCTTTAGGGTATCCTATGAAGACGCATTTTTCCGCTTTGGGTTCGAGTTTATCCGGTTGAAGTTTCTTCACATAAACATCGCAACCCCAAAATTTAAGAAATGACAGCTTAGGTTTGTTTCCAAACCACAATTCATACGGTGTCGTTTCAACGGTTTAGATGGTGCCCGATTTAAAGTGAATGCAGCGGTTTCTAGTGCATAACCCCAAAATGACAACGGCAAGTCCATCGAGACATCATAGATCGAACCATATCTAATAAAGTACGATTCTGACGTTCAGACACACCATTTCTCTGTGGTGTTCCGGCAGTGTGAGTTGTGAAACAATTCCACACTCTTTCATGTGAGTGCTAAACTCGTAACTTAGATACTCACCTCCATGGTCGACCGTAGAAATTTGATCTTTCTATTACGATGATTTTCAACTTCATTACGAAATTCCTTGAACTTTTCAAAGGTTTCGGACTTGTGTTTCATCAAGTATATATAACCGTATCTACTCAAATCATCCGTGAAAGTAACAAAATAACGATATCCACCTCGCGACACACTCATTGGACCACATACATCGAATGTATGATTTCCAATAAATCATCCTGCTTCCATTGAAGGAAACGGCGTTCTAGTCATCTTGCCCATAAGGCATGGCTCACATGTATCAAATGATTCATAATCAAGTGATTCCAAAAGTCCATCCGAATGGAGCTTCTTCATGTGTTTAATGCCAATATGACCTAGACGGCGATTACCACATATATGCGGATATATCATCATCAAGTTTAATCCTTTTAGCATCAACATTATGAATATGTGTAACATTATCATCGAGATCCAACAGAAATAAACCATTCAACATTGGTGCATGACCATAAAAGATTTCATTCATATAAATGGAACAACCATTGTTCTCGATTTGAATGAAAAACCACTTTGCATCAAACATGATCCAGATACAATGTTCATGCTCGGTCTGGGCACCAAATAACAATTATTTAAGTTTATAACTAATCCCGACGGTAAGTGGAGAGGTAGCGTTCGCGGCGATCACATCAACACTTGATCCATTGCCGACACGCATCTTGACCTCACCCTTGCTAGCGGTCGCTTTATTCATGACCACGATTCGAGTTACAAATATTAGCAATCGGTATCAAATACCCGGTGCTCTGCGAGCACTAGTCAAGTACACATCAATAACATGTATATCATATATACCTTTGTTTGCCTTGCGGCCTTCTTATGCGCCAGATACTTGGGGATTCGCTTCGATGTGATCCTTACAATAGTAGCACTTTTCGGTATCGACTTAGGTCCAACTCGGGGTTTCTTTTCAGCGACAACAGGCTTGCCGCCTTACTTCCTTCCGTTTCCCTTCTTGTCTTTCTTGAAACGGTGTTCCTATTGATCATCAACACTTGATGTTCCTTTTGATCTCCACTAGCGGTTTTAAGCATTGTGAGCTCGGGGAGACTTCTTCATGCCTTGCATATTATAGTTCATCACGAAGCTCTTATAGCTAGGTGGTAGAGGCTGCAGAACACGATGGATGCCTAAGTCAATGGGAATCGTTATTCCCAAGGACACAAGCTTATCGGTAACCCGACATCTTGAGTACATGCTCACTTACGAATGTTCTCTTCCATCATGACTAAAGAACTTTTACAAGCATTGTAGCTCTCTGTTGACATGTGTGTCGAAAATCATTTTCAACTCACCCATTGTATCAAAAGCATTGCCGTTTTGACGCTTTGAAGTTCGGCTCTAGCCCATACAATATGCCGCAATGAACTAAGTTGTGGTCCTCTGACGAGTCGATAGACATTCTTCTCCTCGTCGGGGCATCGTCAAAAGGTGGGGGTCTAGCGCTTCTAGCACATATTGCTTTTGTGCGTGAGGAGAATCCTCAAATTCATGGCCCATTCAAGTAAAGTTGCTACCGTTCGTTGCTAGTTTCTCTTTCTCCATGAACGCATTGAAATTAAAAGCGGTGGTGCCATCTACAACAGAATTTGTAAAGTTTAGACTAAGTGTATGATAGATTGAGTTCAACTAATCTATATTACGAATGAACTCCCACTCAAAGCGACATCCCTCGTGTCCTTTTGGTGATTACATGAACCAAATCCACTACACCAAGTCCGATCATCACGTGAGTCGGTATAGCTTCAAAGCGAGCATCAAATGGGCATCATATCAACTATATGACTCATGCTTAACCTTTGATGCGTGTTCCGAGGCCGTATGCGTACATGCTAGGCTCGCCAAGTTAGAACCTTAGTATTTTGCGTGTAACTGTTTTACACCAAGTATGGTCGAGGATCCAAGTACACCCGATCATCACGTGATGTCTTGGAGCGAAAACATAATCGGTGCATACTAAAGGAAGAACACATTCTTATCTTGATATTTAAATGAGGATCATCTTATTATGCTTAACAAAGCGCTAAACAAGCAATATAAGATGCAATCAAACATCATATGTTTATTAGTGAAATTATATGGTTCCATGCAGATGATCTCTATCATGTGCATCGTGGTATGATCACTATCATACCTATATGTGTAAATCCACAATCTATGGATTTTACGCTATGTGTGTTGTAAGAGTATCATCTCATACTTCTACTTACAACACTACCATATCATAACACTAGCCCAAAGAACAATCTAAACTAGACGCCTCTAATTTATCCATTGCAAGTTTTACGTGGTGAGGGTTTTCGAGATAGAACCGTTCTTACCTACGAACATGAACCACAACGAGGATAATAAAATTGTTGACAACTCGCTTGCAAAATAGATATTGACTATAGTAGGAGAGACACCGCTAGCCACTTATGCAAACTAGTTGCATGTCAAGCGTGGAACAGGTCTCATGTGCGAGGACATGTAAAGTTTGTCCGGGCCGCTTCATCCCACTATGCCACCAATATCCAAAATCACAACAAAGGAGCAACAACATGATCATCATCGCCCACATACTCATATGTGTACTACCCGTGTAAAGTATCTACGCATAGATCCGGCTCGATACCCTTTGAAGGGTTCTGACATAGAAAACAAAAATTTTCCTACGATGTGAACTATATACCAAGATCTATTTATACTAGATACAAACAACGAGTGGATGTATATCCGTAGAGAACATACCCTTGAAGACCGACAAAGTTTAACGAGTCCCACTCGTGGTTGATGTAGACGATCTCTTGCCGATCTCAAGATCGAGAGGAAGTCCTAGCGCATAAATCAGCCGCATCCGTGCTCACACACACGTTCGAGGCACCGAGCAACCTCCGCCTCCTCGCTCCAGCGATGATGCAGTGAAGCACAACTCTTTCTTGCCTAATAGCCACGGGAACATGTATCTCGCTAGTCCGAGACCATGGGGATAAATTCTAGAGGAGAGAGATCCTTCACGAGGAGGTGTGAGTGAGAAGTGAGAGGAGGGCTCCTTTTATAGGAGGAGGGGGGAACCCCAAGGGGTGGCCGGCGCATGGGGGCTGCCCTTGCCTCCCTCTTCATGTGGGTGGACACTCCACTCACAAAACTCCTCCAAATTCCGCACTCAAAATCCCACTCAAAGATCCCATTAAATTTCCACCAAATTTAATGCAAACTCTCATTAAATAAAACTCTTTTATTTTATTCAGAATTTTGTCAATTACTTTAATGACAAACATTCACAAATAACCTTGCTAGAATTCTATTTCACATGCATAACCACTTTATTTAATTTCACGAAAACTGTTTGGTATCTAGTGAAATAAATTCCTCGCTTGTTTATTCTTTTCGGCATGAAACTTTTGCTCCAATTGGATGTCGGTGTCTCTTAAGTGTCACCCTACGGTTCGTGAATAATGCGGACATGATCGAGACCCTCTCGGATCAATAATCGAAGCGGGATCTGGAGACCCATCGACTCCCACATTCAACGATGACTTTCTTGTGATCGTCAGAACCTTTTACGCTAGTATCTTAATCCCTTTGTTTCACGATATATTACATGTCCGAGATTCGATCATCGGTATATCCATACCTAGTTTGATCTCGTTCGACATGCACTCTTTTCTCGTTCGTGATATAACATTCTAGTGATCAAATCACTTGCTTGCAAGCTAATCAATGTGATATCACCGAGAGGGCCAGAGTATATCTATCCGTCATCGGGATGAACAAATTCCACTCGATCCATGAGCCTCTACATAACACTTTATTAGTTACGAACCCATCTTTATAATCACCACATTACGGTGTGACGTTTGATGTTATTAAGAAACTCTTAGGTGTTAGTGATTGACATGATCTCATGGTCTAAGGATTAGGATCACTTCGTAAGTTGTTATAGCAATATAAACTCAATGACTTTGATCGTAATGCTATACTTGGATGAATGTTCATCACATCATTACACTAATGTTGTGATCCCGTTATTAACAACATCCAATGTCCATGATCGAAACCTTGATCATCTTGTTAATCAACGAGCTAGTTTATGAGAGAGGCTTAACTAGGAACTTTTCTGTTTGTTTATTAAACACACATGTATTAACGTTTCCGTATTAATACAATTATAGCATGCAAAATAAACATCTATCATATACTTGGAATACACATAATAAACAATTTATTATTGCCTCTCGGGCATATTCCCTTGATCCGGACTCAGGAGGGTACATGAGTGTGTCATTGAATGATTGCATCATGTACTAAGTGTTCTTGCTGTTCCAAAAACATGAAAGTCAAATTGCGGTTTGAAAGTCAAACGGCTAAAACAGAAACTGTGGGAAGCGAGCTGGGAAACAAGCAAGAGGAGTTGGAACCAACTTGGAGGAGGAGTCCCTCCTCCAAGCGGCCTTGACCAAGGCCGACTTGGGAGGACTCCCTCCAGCGCCTCCCACCTATAAAAGGAGGGGCAGGGCTCCCTCCTAGTACACACAAGTTTCGCCTCTAGATCTCCGGTTTAGAGCCGTTTTGGTTTAGAGCTTCTAATTGCTTTAGCCAGCGGTTTAGAGCCTTCTAATTGGTTTAGAGCCTTCTAATTGGTGTGTCTAATTACTAGACCACTAATAGCTTCTCTCATAAGCTCCACCATACTCGCACCGGCTTAAGCGAAGCCTGGATCTCCCTCTACTTAGGTACCACGCCGTTGTCTTCTTAGGAATCGCGAGGAGAGTGCTACAACCTCCGTTTCTTTGGAACAAGGAGAGGAAGGTCTTCCGTCAGTACCGAGCGATGTGACCGATTGCGGGCGCTTAACGCGATGGCGCGGAAGGATCGTCTACGATCTTGAGATCGGAAGAATGCGACTACATCACCCACGAGAATCCGCTCTCGTTAAACGCTTTGGAATCTTCGAGGGTAAGTTATACCATCGACTCGTTGCTACAATCTAGTAGATAGATCTTGGCTTGTTTGTTTGTATGCGATAGAAATTTTTTGTTTTCCATGCTACGAACCCCTACAAGGATGTCCTTGGATTGTGCGTGCAAGACCATTCAAGGGAGGTCCCGATTGGCACATATCTAGTTGTGTATCAACTCACATGTGTCGAGGCCCGGTGGTGGATGGCAAGGATGCAAAGCACGAGCATTGGTAACTCACCTCCGAGTTCCTCGCTTATAGGATTTCCCATGACATCGCATCATTTCCAATAATGAGCATCAAGATGGTCATGGAGCTTGTGAAAGCCCTCTTTCACTATGAGGTGAAGTACGGGAAGGCATGGAAGGCTAAGCAAGCCGCATTCAAGATGTTGTACAGTGATGGGGAGGAATCTTATAACCGAATCCCAAGGTTGTTGGGAGCGATGGCCGATGCTAACCCGGGCATGGTTCATGTGGTTGAACCTTTGGGGAACAAGCAAGGATTGTAAATGGAAGAACCGTTCGAGTTTTTGGCCGTGCATTTTGGGCTTTCGAGCAATGTGTTCAGGCATTTGAACATTGTAGGCCGGTCATCTCCATTGATGGCACCTTTATGACCGGTCAATTCAAGGGCACTATCTTGATTGCAATAGCCAATGATGCGAACAACCGGTTGATTCCTTTGGCCTTTGCTTTGGTAGAGGTGGAAAACAATGATAATTGGGAGTGGTGTTGGAGATATGCCCTAGAGGCAATAATAAAAGTGGTTATTGTTATATCTTTGTATTTATGATAAATGTTTGCATTCATGCTATAACAGTATTAACCGGAAACATTAATACTTGTGTGATTTGTAAACTAAATTAGAGTCCCTAGTAAAGCCTCTTTTTAATACTAGCTTGTTGGTTAATAGATGATCATGGTTTCTCGATCATGAACATTGAGATGTTATTAACAACAAGATCATATCATTAGGAGAATGTCATGATGGACATACTCCTATAGATAAGCGTAGCATGAAGATCAAGTCATTTCAATAGTTTGTTTGCTATAAGCTTTCTGATACATAGTAACCTAATTCCTTCGACCATGAGATCTTGCTAATCACCATCACTGGGAGGATGCTTTGATGACATCAAACACCACACCGTAACTGGGTGGCTATAAAGGTGGCATTGAGTGTTCGGAAAGTATGGGTTGAGGCACATGGATCAAGAGTGGGATTTGTCCATCCATATGACGGATAGATATACTCTGGGCCCTCTCGGTGGAATGTTATCCAATTAGCTTGCAAGCATGTTACTGGCTCACAAGGGATCACATATCACGGGAACGAGAAAAGAGTACTTATCGGTAACGAGGTTGAACTAGGTATATAGAGATACCGACGATCAAAACCTCGGATAAGTAAACTATCGTGAGACAAAGGGAAATTGGTATCGTATGTAAGTGGTTCATTCGATCGCAAAGTAATCGTAGAAATATGTGGGAGCCATATGAATTTCCAGATTCCTCTATTGGTTATTGATCGGAGAAGTGTCTCGGTCATGTCCGCATAATTCACGAACCGTAGGGAGACACACTTAAGGATTTGATGTTGTTTAGTAGATATGGAATGTTAGTAGGGATACCGAATATTGTTCGGAGTCTCAGATGGGATCCGTGATATCATGAGGAGATCCGGAATGGTCCGGAGAATAAGATTCATATAAGGGAAGTCCGATTCCGGAGTTCGGGAATTATTTCGATGTTTTCATCGGAGAGATTCTAGAAGGTTCACCGGACCGGAAGGGGAATGGTCCATGAATGTGTCATGGGTAAGTGGAATGATTGGATCATATCCTAGGTCACTTGGTGTGGACATTTGTGAGAGAGAATTAAAGCTCTAAATTGAAAGTCAAAGGGAAGGTTTGAAAAGTCAAACTGGAATAATGGTTTCCTAGTGGAAGAAGGAAAGAGTCCTTCCAACTTGGGTTTGGAAGTGGATTCAAACTCCCCTCTCTCTAGGCTGCCCCCTCTCATAAATAGAGGGGGTGGGATGCCCCAAACACACAAGCCCTAACCCTCCCACACCTGCGCCGCCGCCGCCTTGCGACGTCGCTCCGCCCTAGACGCCACCGATACCTCCTCCTCCTCCCGGTCTTCTAAACCCTAGATCACCAGGAAACCCTAGATCCACCATAACTCGCATCGGCTTAGGCGAAGCCCTGCGGGATCTCCCCTCTACTTCTGACACCACGCCGTCGTGCTGCCGGAATCGCGAGGGGAGAACTACAACCTCCGCTGCCTGCTGGAATAAGGGAGAGGAAGGTCTTCATCGAGTACCGAACTTGTGACCCGGCTGAGGAGCTGCCGCAGTCTTGGGAAGGATATCTCTGCGATCTTGAGATCAGCAAGTGTACGACTACATCACCCACGAGAATCTGCTCTCGTTAACCGCTTTGGAATCTTCGAGGGTGAGTGCTTCTATCGACTCGTTGCTACAATCTAGTAGATAGACCTTGACGCCGTAACGGTGATGATGGAGATCATGTTCGTGCTTGAAGATGGAGATCGGAAGCATAAGAAGAAAGGCCATATCGTATCACATATTATGAATTGCATGTGATGTTAATCCTTTTATGCATCTTGTATTGATTAGTTCGCGACGGTAGCATTATAAGATGATACCTCAAGCACAAAATTTCAAGTTTTAAAGTGTTCATCCTTAGTAATCACCGTTGCTAAAGATCATTGTTTCGAAGCACCATGTGATGATCGGGTGTGTTAGATTCTGCGAGTGTATACAATGTGAGCAAGCCAGATTTGCTCATGCGGAATCTAAGGTTTGATCTTGACGAGCCTAGCATGTACAGAGATGGTCTCGGAACACGGATCACCGAAAGGTAAAGCATGAGTCATATAGTAGATATGATGAACATGTTGATTGTTCGCCATTGAAGCTATATCAACTCTCGTGATGATCGATTTTGATGTGGTGGATTTGGTTCATGTGATCACTAAAACAATGTGAGGGATATTGTTTTGAGTGGGAGTTCACCTAGATTAATTTAACTATTAATTAGAACTCAGTTTGTCATAAACTTAGTCTAAACTATTGCAAATATGTTGTAGATCTATGGCAGCCCCTACCATTAATTTTAATGCGTTCCTAGAGAAAGAAAAGTTGAAAAACAATGGAAGAAACTTCGCGGATTAGTTCCGCAATTTGAGTATTGTCCTCAATGCTGGTAATTTGACCTATGTCTTTGGATGCACCATTGGTAACTCCTGCGGTGATGCTACCGATGAGGTAAAGAATGTTTTCCTCCCTCGGAAGAATCAGTACTCCACAGTTCAGTGTGCTATCTTGTATGGTTTGGAATAGGAGCTTCAGAAAAGGTTTTAGAACCATGACCCACATGATATTGTCTGTGAACTAAAAATGATATTTGAGGCTCACGCGGCAGTTCAGAGTTATGAGGCTTCTGAAAAGTTCTTTAACTGCAAGATGGAAGAGGACAGCTCCGCTCGTGAGCATGTTCTTAAGATATCTGGGCACACAAGTAAGCTTCAAAGCTTAGGTGTCACATCCCAAAATTTTCCAAATTTTGAAATGTGAAAAATAAATAAACAAAATAAATAATTGTTGAAATTTAGGGTGAAAAGAAACTTTTCATTTCTAAATGGAAACTTAAAAACCCATCTTGAACAAACTTTGAATAAAATGGAATCCAACAAATTTCAATCAAGTGAAATACCTTCATCAATGAAATTATCTTGAAATTTAAACACTTGGAAAAGTTAAGCAAAAACCCTAAAACCTTAATGGAAGGAAATCTTATTCAAGATCCCAAAGTCTATGGATTTGATCCATATAAAAATTTATCAACAAGCATTTATAAATGATCAATAATGACAAATAGAAATATTATAAAACCATATAAATTGATTCTATTCAATTTGGAACCATGGGTAAAAACTTATGAATTTAATAAGTTGAAAGAAAATAATTCAAAGAGCTAATAAAGCTCCTATCTAAATCCATACCAAATTGTGAGCAAAATAAACCTAAAGGGATTTAAAAGGATAAGCCAATATCAAATAAAAATATACAAATTGGAATCACCAAGTTTGGATCTTTAAATAAAAATATATGGATTTTATAAGATTAAGAAAGCAATAAATAAATAAAAATAAGGAATATTTAAAAGCCAAATTAAAACTTGGCCTAATCCATAAGCAAATGAGATAAAATTAATCCAAACTCAAGAAAGGGATAAAGAATAAGCAAATAAAAGTATATGGGATTAAACCCTATTCTAATTAAATTTAATAAAGACAAAATCCCTAATAGAAATGATTAATTAAATCATAGGAAAATAATAAATGGAATTTGCCCAAGAGAAATAAAAGTTATTTAATTAACCTAAATGGGATCAAAGAATTATTTGAATAAAAATTTATATAGGATTAAAACCATATTTAATTTGCTTTGAATAAAGACAATCTACCCTATCTAAATGATTAATAAAAATATTTCAAATAACTCAAAGAGAATTATTTAACACCCTATTGATTAAATAAGACCTACTGAATAAGGTTTGGTGAAAAATTAGAATTCAAATAAAGAGTTTGAAAATATAATTAAATCTTGTTTGAATAAAAACAATGGCCTATTTAAATAAATAATAAAGCCCAAGAAAATACAAAGAAATATTTTGAATTTGGACTTTAAAATACTTTATTAAAAAATACTAAAGTATACTAAAAGTATGGAAAAGGTTTGACAAAAACCTGAATTCAAATTAGGTTTAAATCATTTGAATCAAATCAAAAGAGAAAAGAAAAAGGAAAAAGAAACAGAAGAAAAAAATGGAGAAGAAGCAGCCCAACCCAGCTAAGCCCAGCAGACCCAACAACCAGCCCACCCCCTCCTCTCCACGCGAAACGTTTTCCTACTCGCACCCGCACCCGCGCAGTCACTGAACCCCAGACCCCACCTTTTCTCTTTCTCTAACGTTGATGAAACGACCCCACTCGTCAGTCGTCTTCCTCACCGCGGGAAGACCACGCCGGCCGTTTCCTGCCGTTGATTGCCGGTATAAATTCGCGTCAATGACGTAGCCTTTAATCCCTGCGATCATGCTCGATAAAACGCCTCCCTTCCCTCCACCTTTCCCCTCATACCCCACTTCCCCTCCACCACCAGGTTGCGCTTTGCCCGAGACCACCCTCTGCTCCGACGCATTCCAGCGACGATTCCGGCCACCACTGCCAGCCCCACTGCCCTCAGAGCACATGAGCGTGATTCCCAGCCTCTTGCTCATCTCCCTATGCCTCCCATTTAGCCACGCGAGCACCGTAACCTCGGCAATAACCACGACAGAGCACCGCCACCGTCGATAGCAACTCCGTCGACCTCTTCCCAGTAACCCCGACCGTTCCCTCCTCTCTGGATGATAGTCGCGTGTTCAGAATACTCGTGCGCATCTAACAGCATCACTATTTGGCCTTAGAGCGCACCACGGCTCCGCCAACATCGACGCCCGAGCACGTCCATCGTCAGTAGCATCTACGGCGAGCAATCCCCGTCAACCTCGAGAGCCCCTTCACCAACCAAGCATACCTTGAGCATCTAATCGCCACGGCGAACTCGGTGAGCTATTCCCTCCTCTCCCGCGCTTCTTGTATTGCCGGCACCGTCCACGTCTGACCGCGCCACCGCCAGCCACCGCCGCCAGCGCCGCTAGTTAATGGTCGCTTGATCAACGGCAGTTAGATCCTGATCGCGTGGCTATGATAGAACTTAACTCGAAGGGGTATGTTTTGATCTGAGCCGCATAGATCACTTAAGATCCAACGAACCATGGGGCGCGATCCTACCTAACCGTTATCATCCAGTTAGGTTAAGACACGTGGCTCAGGATTTGTTTTAAAAACAGAATTGAAACTATTAGATGTTAGAATTTGTAAAATTCATAACTTTTGATCCACACGGCCAAATATTGCAAATTTTATATCAATGGAATCAGCAAGAAGTGTACTTTATAACCATGCACTTTGTTTAGTGAATTGATTCTGTAAAATTGGTTGTTTTTGCAGAAACATGTGTTGGCATATTTTGTGTATAAAATTTATTCTAAAAATGTTTTTAGGGGTAAAATCTTTTGTAAATGGTTTGTTTTGAACCTACTGACCATAGAGACCAACTTATGGATTTAAAAATGTATTTTGTGTAGCTAAAGAATAAATCTTTGAATAAAAAAAATTCTAGTTAAATAAAAATATGGTTTATGTTTTAAAATGCTTTTTGAGTAAAACCTTTATAAAATGATTTGAATTAAACTCTCTGACCCTAAACACCAAGTTTTGGGATTTAAAAATATATTTGATGAACCCTATAAAATTATTACTTTGCTAAAAGGCATTTCCAACAAAATAAAATATTGCTTTGATATAAAAATGGTTTATAAGTAAAACATTTTGCAAATGGTTTTAATAATAAACACTTGACCATAAAACACTAACATTTGTTTTTGAAAATATAATTGTCAAACACTAGAAAGTATTGCTTTGATTCAAACCATTTCTAACAAAACCAAAAATGATTTAAAGTGGCCATTTTCACTTAACTTAATATCAAATGGTTTTGCCACTTTTATAAATGACCAATAGGTGTTTTAAAATGTTTATAACTTATTATAAACCACTTCTCCAAATAAAACAATATTTGGCATGCTTGCATGCACTGCTTTGTTTTTATTATTCTATGTGATGATTGCTTGAATGATAGATTGAATATTTGCTTGCTTGATTGAATTATAGTGGAATTTGAAGAGTGTGACTATTGCAAGATCAAGGAGTGAACTTATATTCTCTACCAAAAAGTCAAGTGGTGCTTCATACCTTTGTCCCATTATTTCTCACTATGCATTAGTGATATTTCTAAGTAGGACTTGCATGGAATTTTCTAAGTATCAAATATGCCATGGGAAATCCTAGTAGATGAAACCTTGGTAGAATTTTCCTAAGTTAAGATTCCTACTCCCATCATGCTTAGCTTAGCTAGTAGAAAACAAGGGTGGATTATATTCATGCTATGGAATATTTCTAAGTCAAGGACTTGTGTTTTTTGTTTAATAAAACAACTAAGTGAATGAATCACCTGGGTGGAATGGTATTGCTTGGATGGATTTTTGTTGAGTGGTTACACAAGGCCAGGGGACTGGTGAACCTTGTGTATCTCACTTGTGGAATGCCACCCAGGAACAAAGAGATTTGAGATGTCAAATGTTGAGAAGCTTCAGGTGCATCCACTTGGCATTATGGGCTCTGCCTAGATGATATAGGTTGCAATAACTTAGCCAAATGGACAATTGGTGGTAGGGGATGATAGGTTGGAACGCGTCCATTTTGGTCTAAGGGAAGGCTTCTGAAAGATCTTGTCTCGATGCATATCGAGTCTTGTGGGGAAAGTGCACCACCTCTACAGAGAGTAAAATCTAAGTACTTAGCCGTGTCCCCGGCAATGGACAATTTGAGCATCAAGACATGGAATCTATCAAGAATATCCTCATCCCAATTACTAAGTTAAAAACTTGTGGTTGAACAAGGGCTAAAGGATCTTTAATCTTTGATTGGTAGATGCCTTGTGTGATTTTGACAAACAAAAAAAACTTAGTATTTTCGAATGATAAGGAAAAACTATTTTGAGCAAAGCAAGCCTAAGCTCCACTTAGCCAAATGCATATAGATGATAGATAACACTATTCTACCATAGTATCACTTGCCAATACAATTCAAATGTATTGACCCTTGTGGCTGTAACTTATTATGATGCAGGTTTGTTTGATGTTAGTGAAGTGTGTTGATTAGGATTACAAGTCTATAACCAACATGATTGCCTGTGGCACTTTGAAGATGAAGGACTCCATGCTATATAGTTATTTTTGCTGCATTGTAATGAGATAGCCAAATGAGCTATGTAAGATGTAATGAATTATTTTATTCCTGGTTATAAAGTTGTATTATGAACTTTGTTTCTTGATATTACATCTTAACTGTGGATGCTAGCTATTGATCCAGGGACTAGCATTGTAAACATAGGGATCTCTACCTTATTAAAGGTTGGGACCTCTACATTAGGTATAGTGATTCCTAATGCTTTGGGGATTTACCGTGTCCTCCAATCACTACCACCAAGTTACAAGAACTTTGTGATGAACTACAACATGCAGAACATGAACAAAGAGTTGCCAGAACTGTTTGCTATGTTAAAGTCTGCAGAAGTGGAGATCAAGAAAGAGCACCAAGTGTTGTTGGTCAATAAGACCACCAAATTCAAGAAAGGCAAGTCTAAGCAGAAGGGACACTTCAAGAAGGGTGGTAATAAAGTTGCCACGCCGGCGAAGAAGACCAAGGCTGGACCCAAGCGACGATCTTGAGTGCTTTTCTTGCAAGGGAGAAGGTCCTTTGGGCGGAATTGCCCAAAGTACTTGGCGGATCTGAAGAACGGCAACATCAAGAAGAAAGGTATATCGATATACATGTTATTGATGTGTATCTCACTAGTACTCGTAGTAGTGCACGGGTATTTGATCTTGGTTCGGTTGCTCATATTTGTAACTCAAAGCGGTCTTTGCAGAATAAACGGAAGCTAGCGAAGAACGAGGTGGCGATGCGCGTGGGAAACGGATCAAAGGTTGATGTGATCGCGGTCGGCATGCTACCCCTTCATCTACCATCAGGATTAGTTTTATACTTAAATAATTGTTATTTGGTGCCTGCGTTGAGCATGAACCAAATATCGGGATCTTGTTTATTGCGAGACGGTTACTTGTTTAAGTCCGAGAATAATGGTTGTTCGATTTATATGAGTAATATGTTTTATGCACATGCACCTTTGATAGATGGTATATTCTTATTGAATCTCGATAGTGGAAATACACATATCAACAACATTGAGGCTAAACGTTTGAAATCAAGCGATAATTCGATCTATATGTGGCACTGTCGTCTTGGTCACATTGGAGTGAAACGTATGAAGAAACTCCATTCCGATGGACTTCTTGAATCACTTGATTTTGAATCACTTGAAAGATGCGAAGCATGTCTGATGGGAAAAATGACTAAGACTCCATTTTCTGGTATGATGGAGCGAGCTACGGACTTATTGGAAATCATACATACCGATGTGTGTGGTCCAATGAGTGTAGCATCGTGATGGTTATCGTTATGTACTTACCTTCACAGATGACTTGAGTAGATATGGGTATATCTATTTCATGAAACATAAGTCCGAAACTTTCGAGAAGTTTAAGGAGTTTCAAAGTGAGGTAGAGAATCAATGTAACAAGAAGATTAAATTTCTACGTTACGATCGTGGAGGTGAATATCTAATTCTGAGTTTGGCGAGCATTTGAAGAAATGCGGAATACTTTCACGATTGACACGCCGGGAACACCACAGCGTAATGGTGTATCCGAACGTCGTAATCGAACTCTCTTAGATATGGTTCGTTCTATGATGTCACTTATAGATTTACCGCTATCATTTTGGGGTTATGCATTAGAAACAACCGCATTCACTTTAAATAGGGCACCGTCTAAATCCGTTGAAACGACCGTATGAATTATGGTTTGGGAAGAAACCTAGATTGTCGTTCCTTAAAGTTTGGGGTTGCGAAGCCTATGTAAAGAAGTTACTGAGGACAAGCTTGAACCCAAAGCGGAAAAATGCGTCTTCATAGGATACCTGAAGGAAACTATTGGGTATACCTTCTATCATAGATACGAAGGCAAAATCCTCGTTGCCAAGAATGGATCCTTTCTAGAAGAATTTCTCTCGAAAGAAGTATTGGAAGGAAAGTAGAACTCGACGAGGTTGTCGAGTCTTCTCTCGAAATTGCGAGTAGCGCAGACGGAAGAAGTTCTGTGGTGCTGCACCAAATAGAGAGGAAGCTAATGATGGTGATCATGAAACTTCGGTTGAAGTTGCTACAGAGCCTCGGAGGTCAACGAGAACTCGTACCACTCCAGATTGGTATGATCCCGTTATGAGTGTCATGTTGGTGGAAAACACCGATGATCCCGAGACATATGAGGAAGCGATGATGAGCCCAGATTCCAATAAATGGCAAGAAGCCATGAAATCCGAGATTGGATCCATGTACGAAAACCAAGTATGGACTTTGGTGGACTTACCGGATGGTAGGAAGGTGTCGAGAACAAATGGATTTTCAAGAAGAAAGCAGATCTTGATGGTAATGTTATCGTCTATAAAGCTCGACTTGTCGCAAAAGGGTTTCGACAAATTCAAGGAGTTGACTACGATGAGACTTTCTCACCGTAGCGAAGCTAAAGTCTATGAGGATTATGTTAGCAATCGCGCATATTATGATTATGAGATATGGCAGATGGATGTCAAAACAGCATTCCTCAATGGATATATTGATGAAGAGTTGTATATGATGCAACCCAAAGGTTTTGTCGATCCTAAAGATGCTAACAAGGTATGCAAACTTCAACGGTCCATCTATGGATTGAAGCAAGCATCCAGAAGTTGGAATCAACGTTTTGATAAGGTGATCAAAAGTTTTGGTTTTATACAAACTTATGGAGAAGCTTGTATTTACAAGAAAGTGAGTGGGAGCTCTGTAGCATTCTTAATACTATATGTGGATGACATATTGTTGATTGGGAATGATGTAGACCTTCTTAATAGTGTCAAGGAATATTTGAATAATAGTTTTTCAATGAAGGATCTTGGCGAAACAGCTTACATATTAGGCATAAAGATTTATAGAGATAGATCAAACGCCAAATATCATTGTCACCAGTACATATTTGGACAAAGTTCTAAAGAGGTTTGAATGGAAGAAAGCAAGAAAGGGTTCTTGCCCATGTTGCGAATCGACCTTGAGTAAAACTCAAAGCACGACCTCGCAGAAGATAGAGAAAGGATGAGTAAGACTCCTATGCCTCAGCCATAGGATCTCTAATGTATGCCATGCTATGTACTAGACCCGACATTGCATATCGTTAGTTTAACTAGCAGATATCAAAGTGATCCAGAGTGGATCATTGGACAATGATCAAAAACATCCTTAAGTACTTGAGAAGAACTAAGGATATGGTTCTTTCTTATGGAGGTGATGACCAACTCGTTGTTAATGGTTACACCGATGCTAGTTGGAACACCGATCCGGATGATTATAAATCACAACTGATACGTATTTATTTTGAATGGTGCAGCGATTGGAGGAGTGCAAAGCAAAGCGTTGTGGCGAGATCTTCAACTGAATCGGAATACATGGTCGCCGGAGGCTTCACAAGAAGCGATATGGATGAAAGAGTTCATTACAGCTGGGTGTGGTTCCTAGTGCGCTGGACCCAATGTCTATATACTGTGATAACACGGGAGCCATAGCCAATGCGCAAGAACCAAGGTCACACAAGAAGCTGAAGCACATCAAGCTGCGTTTTCACGCTATTCGAGAACATATCCAGGATGGGGATATAAAGATTTGCAAAGTACACATAGATCTGAATGTGGCGGATCCGTTGACTAAACCTCTCCCGAGGGCAAAATGACCAACACCAAACGCCATGGGTGTTCGGTATATTACCATGTAATCTAGATTAGATGACTCTAGTGCAAGTGGGAGACTGTTGGAGATATGCCCTAGAGGCAATAATAAATATAGTTATTATTATATCTTTGTGTTTATGATAAATGTTTACATTCATGCTATAATAGTATTAACAAGGAAACATTGATACTTGTGTGATTTGTAAACTTAAATTTGAAGTCCCTAGTATAGCCTCTATACATCACTAGCTTGTTGGTTGATAAATGATTGTGGTTTCCCTATCATGAACATTGAGAAGTTATCAATAACAAGATCATATCATTAGGAGAATGATATGGTGGACATACTCCTATAGATAAGCGTAGCATAAAGATCAAGTCATTTCATTAGTTTAATTGCTATATGCTTTCTGATACATAGTAACCTAATTCCTTCGACCATGAGATCATGCATATCACCTTTGTCGTGGGAATTGTCACGGCAGATGCTGCAATCGGCAGCGAGTAGTAGAACGAGGGGCAAGGGCGTCCAACCATCTGCGGTGCGAGATGAGGGCAAAGACATAGGGTTTTACCCAGGTTCGGCCCCCCGGAGGGTAAAGACCTACTCCTGCTAGATTGTATTATGGAGGTGTTACAATGGGCGAGCTCGGCGGCTAGGCGGCGAGTCGCTTGGGTGTATGAGGGAACGTGTCTCTACTCGCCCTATTGGGAGGTTTATATAGGCTCACCTCCCCTAGGGTTTACATATCTCAACCGATTCGGTTACAGCTTCAATAGTCGTTTAACCTAGTCCGACTGGGCCTATCTACTCGCCTGGGCCTTCAGCTTCCAGTCGCTCAACTCCTGGCTGGGCTTTGATCCACTCGCCGTTCTGCAGGCCCACTCGCCGGGTCTTGGGCCGGAACGCCCCGCCGGGTATACCCGTAGGCATATCCCCATCGGTAGTCCCCGAGGCCGTCGGATTAGGCGTGGGTACCTTGGCGATCGAGTATCTGACTTGAGTAGGCACCAGTCGAATCGTCGCGGATCCCGTATAAAGGAGACAACCAATGATCCGTGTCGCACCTTGACGAGTCGGCGGAAACACTGTCTTAATGATCGGGTCGGCGAGCCGAGTGGCCGTAGTTGGACCGTCAGGCGTGGTCAAACTAGCCGTTGAGGTAATCCAATGGTAATTTGACGTAATCACCTCGTGGTAACGGCTCCCTGATTTGGCGGGTAACTCCCGCTATATAAGGGGAATGGCAGGCAGTCGTAGAGCCAACTCCTCACCACTTCTTCCGAGTGCGCGCATTTTCTTTCCTTCGCTCCGCGATCCAGCCGACCCGAAATCTTCCGATCTCCAACCAATCTCTCAGCCATGGCCCTTTCCACCGAGCCGTGGGGTAGGTCCAAGTGCACAAGGGCACAGGTGGCCTCCTTCGAGGAGGCCGGGATCCTGCGAGTCGGCTGTTGGCGTATCCCCGTAGCCGGAGAAACGACCCCAAACCCGTGAGAGAGGGAATTCATCTGTTTCACCAGTCATCTTGAGCGGGGGCTAGGGTTTCCTACGTCCCTATTCTTCCGGCGCTTCTGCGCCTACTACGGGATCCAGCCTTCAGATCTGGGTCCCCATAGCATCGAGCAGCTCGCCATCTTTGTGGCGTTCTACGAATGCTACTTGGGCTGCCGGCCCTACTTCCCCTTGTGGCAAGATCTGTTCCACGGACGGATCAGCCGCGAGGAGGCAGGCGGCCCAATGCTTGCCGCGGGCGGCTTGACGTTCCAGCTCAAGTCCAAAGCTTCTTTCTTTGACCTGATGCTACCCGCCAAGGCAGCGAGCGACTGGAAGAAGTCGTGGTTCTACGTGGCCGAGGCGACCCCGGAGGGCGAGGTGGCGATCCCGCGGTACTCCGCTAGTCGCTCCGAGCCGCGCAATCTTCAAGTCGGCAAGCTCCCCGGCGACCAGCGGATGGTCGTCGACGAGATGCTCCAGACCATCCGCGGTCTGAAAAAGAAGGGCCTTCAAACGATAAACTTGTACAATTGCTGGCTCGGGCGGCGGCTCGTCCCACTCGCCCACCGCGACCACTACATGTACTAGTACACGAGCCAGGGAGACTCGACGAAGGCCTGTCTCGACGAGTGGAAGCTGGAGGATTATCTCCCAGCGTTGAAGAAGATTACCCATGCGGTGTACCTGGATGCGCAGGCTGGGGTCGCCCCCTATACCGCGAAGCGTCCGGCTCCCATGGTAATTTCTTTACCTTGCTCGTAGTCACAGTAAATGTAGTCGCGGTAATTCTGATTTCGTCTTGTATTTGTTGCAGCTATTCCAAGTGGTGGAAGGGTGGCTCCCACCCTCGGATGATGAGAGCTCGGGCCCGGACATAGGCGAATCGCCGCCTACCAAGGGCAACGAAGATGACGAGGACGAGTCCGAAGAGGAGGTCGCCCATCGGTGCGAAGACCCTGGCAACGACAGCGCGAGATCGAGGCAAGCAGAAGCCTCGAACGTCATGACGATGACGACGAGCTCCCAGAGACCACCTCGCGCCGTCAAGCCACCCCTTCAAAGAAGAAGAAGAAGAAGAAGTAAAGGGAGGCAAGGGCCTCTCCGAAGAAGAGAACGAAGCCGTCAAGAACAGCCTCACCGCCACACTCGGCGAGCAGCTCTGATGCTCCCAGCCCAGCTGGTGACGGCGCGCCTCCAGCGACAACCGCGCTGGACGCGGCGACCGTGGAGGTGCCGTTGGCCTCAATGCCTCCGCCATTCGCCCCAGTCTCTGGGCTGGGGGAGGCTCCGGCTACGGTGACTTCGCCTCGCAAGGAGGCTCCGACTGCGGCGGCTTCGCCTCGCAAGGAGGCTCCGGCTACAGCGGCCCCAACTCGCGAGGAGGCTCCCGCCGAGGATTTCCCAGAGGCACCAGCCGCGGCCTCAACGACGAAGAAGCCGTCCATGTCTTGGGCACGCGACGTCCTGGAACTGGGGATCAGTCGCCGACTGGGCCCTGAACTGGAAAAACCGTCCGGCCTTCGTACGGGGCTGCGTTTCATCCCAGTCGCCAAGTGAGTGCGCTCACCCTTCCTTATTTTCCATAACTATTCCAATTGTCCCTGTTGATTTGATTAATGCGCAGGACCGGAGTGAAAAGGATGGGCCACCCGACCGTGGCCAAGGTACCTTCCGCCGCAAGCGAGGAGGACCCTTCCCGCAAGAGGAAGGCGGACGAGGTCGTCGCCTCAGCGGACGGCAGCAAGAAGGCCAAGGGTGACGATGTCGTCATGATTTCTGATGACGCGGCGGTCGCGCCGGCCGGGCCCGCGGTGGAGGCAGCCACATCTACGAAGGAGGGTGCTTCCTTGCCTGGAACGGCGGAAGCGACCTCCCTTGGGGCGGGTGCCTCTATCGCTACCTTCCCCCGCTTCGTGACCAAGGCGGCCACGGCGAGTGAGGCTACGCCCTCGAGCCACGCTCCTGGGACCACCGATGCTGAAGTCGACCAACGTCGTGGACACACGCCGACGTTACTCGCATCCGTGGACGCGGTACAACTCCAGGGCATGCTCGGCGAGGCCATCCAGGTACATCCAGTCCCCGAGGATCAGGTCGGTGCTTTGCAGCGGCTTGATTCTTATAATTTCTCGTTTTTTTTATTTTCGTATCCAGTCCCCGAGTGCGCACTCGCTGAATCTCAACGAGTGGGCACTTAGGAATTTCTTGATCGCCAGTCCCCGAGTGCGCACTCGCTGAATTTCGGCGAGTGGGCACTTAGGAATTTCTTGATCGCCAGTCCCCGAGTGCGCACTCGCTGAATTTCAGCGAGTGGGCACTAAAATTCTTGATCGCCGGTCCCAGTGCGCACTTGCTGAATTTCAGCGAGTGGGCACTTAAATTCGCTTTGACTGACTTTTTGGTGATGTGGTCTGCATTGGAGTCGGGACCGATTGGCCAAGCAGCGCGGGGAAGGAGCTGGCCATCATCCAGAGGCGAACAAGGGGCTTCGAGGATCTTCTGTGAAGGCAGAGGAAGCTCGCCAGGCTTGTCCCGGTGAGTTGTGGCGGCGCGATCGCCTGGTGCCGCAGCAATGGATCGCCGACCTCGGCCTTGAATCGCGAGAGGCGAGAGAAGAAGCGAGCTCGGCAGACGGGCGAGCTAAGGCCGCCATTGCGGCCGCTGAAGAGGATAGCAAGGTGTCGGAAGTCCTTATTTCTGGGCTTCAGGACGACCACACGTCGCTTCAGTGCTTCATCACGGGACTCGCCCGCCCGTTGCTTGGTGAGTGCATCTCCCCTTTATAATAGTTGTGGTTTTTGTGGTGTCCGTCGTACTTATCATTGTCTTCTACTCGCAGGTCGCATCCTTGATAACGAAGAAGAGGCGAGCTCGCTCGACGCGAGGTGCGTAAGTATGCTCGTCGATTCGGCGACGTTGTCGACGTGCATCCGCCTACCTCCAAGAAATATCGCCCATGGAGGTGATTCCAAGCGACCTCGTTGAGGTGTGGAGGTATTGGAGAAGGCGCCCATGTCGTTGAGTTCATGACGGTCGGCGTTTGGCGTGGATCGTCGACGGCGCCGAGCCTTGACTCGCCCACTTCCCGAGGATTTCGACATTGACGATGTGACGAGTGGGTATCCATCGTCGGGCGCGGTGGAGCTGTCCGAGGTCCTCAAGTTGCAAACGTGCCGCCACGCATTCGAACGCGTTCCGGGCAATGGGCGACCTCTGCCGCATCAGGAGACGGTTGTCGCCAACGACCCGCCGAGCCGCATCGTGACTTCAAGGTCGAAAGCCTTTTTCGCGCGGCGATGGCGGGTGAATCGACGACGTATCCATCCAACCCGTACACGGCGTTCATCCGCGATCGCCGGATCTTTGGCGAAGTCTTGAAGCTCGGAGTAGGGTAGTTTGCCTTGTGGCGTTAGCGCAGATTCACACGGGCATATTTTGTAACATGAAACAATGCAACATGTGATTGAATGAGACGTCGTGTCTATTTTGATATTTGTTTGTGTGCTTTTGATTGATTTTGACGAGTCCCCGAGCGTCCCGCCTTTTGTGGGGTTTACCTCGTATATGATGTATGTGTTGTTGTTATGTGTTTTGATGTTTTAGTCGACTTCCTAAGCTCGAAGAGCGATCGCTAGGCGACTCCTTGAGTGCTCAGATTTTACCGCTTTCCGTCGTGAACGAGGTCGGGTGGCCGAGTCCCCGAGCGTGGTACTTGGTAGTTCTAGGCGCGACTCGAGGGTGGTTGAGGACTTAGCGTTGGTGAGCGCCACTCCTGCCTGCCCGTGGGGGTCATCGCCGAAGTCTGGTCATGCTCTCTTACTTGGTGTTTTCCGACCGCTCGATTTAACTGGTTTTCAGTCCCGAGCGTGGTACTTAGCTGTTCGAGTCGCTATGCCGAGGATGCGGAGGACCAAGGTTCCGTGAGAAGTGAGGGATTGTCTTGGCTCAGAACCAATGAGCTAGGCGACTCAATGGGGCTCGGGTTGGCGTTATTCGTGGACGGCAAGACTGAAGTGATTCAAGGTGCTCTTACACCGCACTACTTAGCCGCTACCGATCGCTGTACCAAAGGTTGACTTCGCTTAGCATAACGCTGTTTTTACGAAAGTGGCACAAGTCATGGAGAGTAAGCGCAAGTTGCGGTAACCATTTCTTTTTATTTCATAGCGATTGGAGAGTACATGTGGGGTTCTAGGAGTAGAACTTTCGAGGAGGTTTACATTCCATGGTCGCTGACGTCGAGTTCGCCGTCCCCCGGACGTCGATGAGGTAGTAGGCGTCGTTGCTGTCTACGCCCGATAGCGAATGGGCCTTCCCACGGAGGGAAAGCTTGTGCATCCTTCTTGTCCCGGATGAGGCGTAACACCGTGTCGCCTTCACGGAAGGTGCGAAGCTTTCACCCGGCTGTGGTAGCGGCGAAGTCCTTTCTGGTAGACGGCGGTGCGTGACCGAGCGAAGTCGCGTGCTTCGTCGAGCTGGTCGACCCCATCTTGGCGGGCCAGCTCGTTTTCAGCCTCCGTATAGTGGACGACTCACGGCGAGTCGTGTTCGAGGTCGGTGGGCATGACGCCGAACCGTAGACCATGAAGAAGGGGTGAATCCCGTCGATCTGTTGACGGAGGTCCGGATCCCCGATGATGAGGGCAACTCTCGACCCAGCACCCAGTGCGCCGAGTGGTTTTGGAGTCGCGGCTTGCCGTGGAGGATGCTTTGGTTGGCCCGTTCCGCTGGCCGTTGATTCGAGGGCGATCGACGCGAGGTCGAGCCGGATATGGTGCTCTTCGCAGAATTCGGCCATGGCTCCCTTGGCGAAGTTGGTGCCGTTGTCCGTGATGATGCTGTTGGGGAACCCGTAGCGATATATGAGCTCGTGTAGGAATTTAGTGGCGGTCTTCCCGTCGCATTTCTGGACTGGCTTGGCCTCCACCCACTTCGTGAATTTGTTGACGGCGACCAGCAGGTGGGTGTAGCCAGAGGGGGCCTTCTTGAAGGGGCCTACCATGTCCATGCCCCACACAGCGAATGGCCAGGTGATGGGGATTGTTTTGAGCGCCGAGCTCGGTACGTGCGTCTGATTGACGTACTTCTGGCACCCGGCGCATCGTTGGACGATGTCGACAGCGTCGGCGCAGCGTGGGGCCGAGAAGCCGTGTCGCATAGCCTTGGTGACGGGAAGAGCGGCGCGGGCGTGGCCGCATCACCGAGTGAATGTCATGGAGGATTTTGCGTCCTTCACCGGTTGGACGCAGCGTTGAACACGCCGGTGACGCTGCGCTTGTGGAGCTCGCCGTCGATGATGGTGTAGGACTTGCATCGACGGTGATCATTCGAGCTGTCTCTGCTGGCCGGTGGTGCCGGCTTCCGGTAGGCGATGTAGGGCTTGGTCCGTCGTTCGCTCGGTGACGAGTGCGACCAAGGCTGCCTACGGTTGGAGTGGGACTCGATGTCGATCTCCTGGGAGAGACGATGGCTTGAGATTGTGTCGAGGAACACGCTGGCGTGGTGCGAGTCGAGCCGACCCGATGCGAGATAGGCGTCGGCCTCCTTTTCCGCTGTCGATCCACTCGACGGAGTAGCCGTGAAGTGGCCCAGCTTGTCCACCGCTTGGCGAACGCCGCCATGGTAGGGGAGACGGCGCAGTGCGGCGACTTGCCCGCGACAAGGTCGGAATCTCCGAGCAGCGAGGCGATTGACGTTCATCTCCTGGCAGCTCGCATGATGTGGAGTAGGGCCTCGATTCAGCCATGTTGTTGGTGCGGGCGTGAAGTCGAGGCAGAGGATGTAGCGGATCTTGTCGCCTTTGGTGAAGTCAACACTATCCTCGCGCTGCGCCGTCCGCGTTCTTGGAGCCGTCAAAGTGCAGGCTCGATGGAGGTACGGCAGCTTCTGCTGCTGGGCCTCCTCCCCGGGCGATGAAGTCTGCGGTGCTCGTGACTTGATCGCCTTTCGTGGCTCATACTTGATGTTGTGGACGCCGATCTCGACGGCCCACTTGGCGACTCGCCCGGTCGCCTCGCGATTGCGGATGATGTCTTGCAGTGGTGCTGAGGAGACGACCGTGATCGGGTGTTCCTGGAAGTAGTGCGGCAGGCGACGTTGAGCCCGAAAGACCGCGTATACTAGCTTTTGGTACTGCGGGTACCGCTGGCGTGATTCGGTGAGGACCTCGCTGATGTAGTACACCGGCCGCTGAACCGGGCGCTCCTTTCCTTCCTTTGGTCGCTCGACGACCATCACGGCGCTGACGACGCGCTCGGACGCCGCGACGTAAACCAGCATGGGTTCTTTGTCGGCGGCGGCGGCGAGTAGTGGTGCGGCGAGTAGCACCTTTTTGAGGTCGCGGAGCGCGTCGTCCGCCTCCACTGGAAGGTGGGGTTCTTGCGCATCAGGCGGTATAGGGGCATCGCCTTTTCGCCCAGGCGGGGGATGAAGCGACTGAGAGCCGCTACTCGCCCGGCCAGCTTCTGGATGTCGCGCAGGCACTCGGGTTTGCCGAGCCGGGCGATCGTGTCGATCTTTGTGGGGTTCGCCTCGATCCCTCGTTTGGAGACGACGTACCCCAGTAGTTGTCCGGCGGGTACACCGAAGGTGCACTTGCCTGGGTTGAGCTTTATCTTGTATCTTCGCAGGTTGGCGAAAGTTTCCGCCAGTCGGCGAGTAGGTCGCCTTGGCGGCGGACTTCACCACGCCGTCGATGTAGACGTGGATGTTGCCAATTTGGATCGCGAGGCATTCTTGCATGCACCATCGGTAGGTCGCCCGGCGTTCTTGAGGCCGAGTTCATGGCGGTAGCGAAGGCTCGAATGGCGTGATGAACGCCGTCTTCTCCTCGCTCGACGGCCATTTTGATCTGGTTGTACCCGAGTAGGCGTCGAGGAAAGAGCGACTCGAGCCCGCGGTCGAATCGATTATCTGGTCGATCCGCGGAGGACGAATCGCTCCTTTGGGCAGGCGGTTCAGGTTTGTGTAGTCGATACATTCTCCGTGTCCCGCTTTTCTCGACCAGGACTGGGTTTGCACCACTTGAGTACTTGATTGGCCGGATGAAGCCGACGTAGTAGACGCTGCACTTCCTCGGCGATTGCTCGACGACGTTCTTCATTGAAGGGACGCAGCGATCGCTGACAGTCGCACTTTGGGGTCGGCGTTAGCTTTTGCTCGAGCTCCTAGGGACACCGGGCATGTCGGAGGGTTTCCATGCGAAGATGTCCCTGTTCTCACGGAGGAACTCGATGAGCACGCCTTCTATGCCGGGCTCATGCCCGTCCCGATCGCCACCGTCTGGGCTGAGTCGCTGTACCAGCTCGGCGCGTGGTGTGTCGTGGCCTCAAAGGTTGAGGTGCCCGCACCCTCCGAGTTGGGCTTCTTGAGTATGGTGGGGTCGTTGTTGACCCGCCGCATTTGGCGAGCTCGTCGGCGTGGTTGGTCTCCGCCGCGATGACGGCGTACAAGTTCGGCTCCTTTGGCCTCGCACTCGCGGCCATGCGTCGGGTCGCCGTTGATGGTGATGACGCCGCCTGGCCCGGGGAGCTTCATCGCGTTGTACGCGTAGTGGGGCACTGCCATGAATTTAGCGAACGCTGGCGCCCAGACGCAGTGGGTTGTCGAAGGGCACCACCAAGACGATCCGCCGGTGCGGAAGTTTGCCGGTGTGCGAAGGACTGCAGCGTGACCTTGCCGATCGGGTACGCCTTCCGACCGGGACGATGCCGTGGAATGTGGTGTGGGTCGTCTCGATCATCGATCGCGGAGCCGCAGCCATGAAGGTGTCGAGGTAGGATGTTGATGGAGCTGCCGCCCATCGTTGTCTTGGGGAGCTAGTAGTCGCCAACCTTGGGCTTGACCACCAAGGCGACTCGCCCCGGTACTCGGCGCGCGAGTGGTCTTGCCGGCTCTGTGATGGTTGCTCCGACCAGTTCAGAACCGGGGACGTCTATTTGGGCCACCGCATTGACGGCGACGGCTGGCGATGACCTTCTTCACGCGCCGTGTTGAAGCCTGAAGGTGTGGAGCGAGCCGCTACTTTGCCGAATTTTCCACCGCTTGGCGGGTCGTTGTCGGGTCCTCCGCGCTTGTCGTGCCTTCTCGATTTCCACGAGGGTGGCGCCGGCGGTGGTGTGCGTTGCGGCTTCCTTCCCTGCTATGGAACGCATGGTTGGTTAAGGAGGGCCGGATCGAACCTTGGCTTGTTCTTGCCGCCCGCATGAGTTTCCTCCATCGCGCGGTAGCTCTTGGTCTCAGGCTGCGTGCTCGGTGTTGGCGACGAAGTCGATTCGCCCATCATCGCGGCGCTGCTGCGAGGCGAGTGCCGCGTAGGGTCGGTTCGGCGTCGCCGTCGTTGCCGCCCGTGCGGCGTTGACCTCTGACTGCCGCTTTCCTGGTTTGGATCTTCCTCGGCGTCGCGTTTGGCGATCTCGAGGAGGTCGGGATGTTGTCGAGCGGGAGTGTCGCTGAGCTTGGCGACTAGCGGCTCGTAGCGGCACGAGGTCTTGAAGCAATGGATCGCGGTGTCCGGGTGGATGCCGACCGCGTTGTACCAAAGCTCTTGCCACCGTTGGACCCAGTTGCGGGTCGACTCGCGGGGTCCCTGGACGCACCATTCCAGGTCCTCAATAGTGGTGGCGTGGGTGTAGGCGCACTCGAAGTGCCTGACGAAGGCGTCGCGCATTTCCTCCTGTGAGTCGATCATCACGGGAGAGTGTTGATCCATCGCCGCACGCCCCTCCATCATCGGGGAGGTAACGGGCGTAGTAGGTCGGTGACCCGCGATCCCCATCGCCATGAGGTATGTGTCGAGCCAACGGCAGGGTCGCACGAGGAGTCGATTTTCATCTCTCTTTGGTGCCTTGAAGTTTGGCGGGTACTTCGCCTTGGATCATTGGTCCGGCACTTGGGTCCGAGTCGATCGGCGACCCCATAGGCTCGCCGTCACGGCGATTAGTTAGGTGTGCCGCAGTCGTCGGGCGGCGCCGGCTTTGGTTGTTGATGATGGGTGCGGGCGTCGATGGTTGCCCGTTGGCGGCAAGGTTGGTTGCCGGCCTGGGGTCGTTGGTGGAGAGTGCCGCGTTCGCGGGTCGGTGTTGGAGCTGCAGCGGCTCTGGTGGCGGGCAGTTGAGGGTGTTTGCCGCCGCTGGGCGGCCGCTGGAGCCCGCTCTGCTTCCCGAGGAACGCGAGTATACTCGACCTGCCGAGTTTGCGCCCGCTTTTTGCTGCTCGACGGCCTTCGCGAGCAGGGCCCTGACGTATTGGATCTGTAGGGCGCCGTCGCCGGTGGTTGTGATGGTGTCGGCTGCTGCTTGACCTGCCACGAGGTTGTCCATTAGGGTGGAGAACAGTGGGAGGTCGTTCGCGTCTCGCTCCCGTGAGGAGACTACTATCCACGGTCCTCGGGAGGTGCCGTGGTGGAGGCGCGCCGCGTTGACCTGGCGGGGCCGGGCGCTTCCCGGTGGCGCGTTCTCGCAGATCGCGGCCGCCACGCGGCCGGGTCGTTGTTGCCGAAGTTCAGTGGCGCTACAACGGTGGGGTTGGGCGTGACCGATCCGCGCTGGTGGTAGCGTGACAGCTCGCGCTGTCACCGCCGAGGCGAAATTTTTCGCCGCTTGCTTTTGCGTACCGCCTCCGCCAGCGGAGTTCTCGACCTCCGCTGCCGTGGCGTTAGGAGGTATTGGGATGGAGAAAGGATCCTCCGGCGGATCGGGCGCCGGTGGCCATGTAGGTCGCGGCGTGGCGACCGGTTCCATCATGAGGTCGGCGGAGTTCTCCCGAGTCGAATTCGAAGATCCCGAGGATGGAGGGCTCCTCGAAATCTCCCGCGTTGGAGACCTGGGCGATGGAGCCCGCGGATGAGGCCGCGATGATGGATCCGGCGAGTGACGCCGGGGTCGCCGAGTCTGCGTCGTCGGTGAGGGCCGCATCCTCTGCGGCTGCTGAATTCCCGGCCACGTTGCTGTGGGCCGAGTTGTACTTGGAGGCGAGGCGGTGGATCGTGCGGATCTGGCTCTCGGAGAGCCGATCACGTGGCGGCGACTCACGGATGCGAGCCGAGTCCTCCGAGACGATGACGTCGGTGAGGCCGGGCGAGGCCGATCGCGATAGGCGATCACGTTGTGACGGGTCGCGCCACGGACGTACTGCTCGGCAAGATCTGGAGCATCTCGCCGATCGCTATCATGCGGCCGGTGGCGACCGTCTCGTTGATGGGCAGATTGGATCTCGCCGCAGAACACCGGCCAGACCGGCCAGGCCCCACGGTGGGCGCCACTGTCATGGGAATTGTCACGGCAGATGCTGCAATCGGCATCGAGTAGTAGAACGAGTGGCAAGGGCGGCCAGCCATCTGCGGTGCGATATGAGGGCAAAGACACAGGGTTTTACCCAGGTTCGCCCCCCCGGAGGGTAAAGACCTACTCTTGCTAGATTGTATTATGGAGGTGTTACAATGGGCGAGCTCGGCGGCTAGGCGGCGAGTCGCTTGGGTGTATGAGGGAACGTGTCTCTACTCGCCCTATTGGGAGGTTTATATAGGATCACCTCCCCTAGGGTTTACATATCTCAACCGATTCGGTTACAGCTTCAATAGTCGTTTAACCTAGTCCGACTGGGCCTATCTACTCGCCTGGGCCTTCAGCTTCCAGTCGCTCAACTCCTGGCTGGGCTTTGATCCACTCGCTGCTCGCAGCCCACCACGGGTCTTGGGCTGGAACGCCCCTGGGTATACCCCGGTAGGCATATCCCATCAACCTTTACCGGATGGATGCTTTGATGACATCAAACACCACACCGTAACTGGGTGGCTATAAAGGTGGCATTGAGTGTTCGGAAAGTATTGGTTGAGACACATGGATCAAGAGTGGGATTTGTCCATCCATATGACGGATAGATATACTCTGGGCCCTCTCGGTGGAATGTCATCCAATTAGCTTGCAAGCATGTGACTGTCTCACAAGGGATCACATATCACGGGAACGAGAAAAGAGTACTTATCGGTAACGAGGTTGAACTAGGTATGCAGAGATACCGACGATCATAACCTCGGATAAGTAAACTATCGTGAGACAAAGGGAAATTGGTATCGTATGCAAGTGGTTCATTCGATCGCAAAGTAATCGTAGAAATATGTGGGAGCCATATGAATTTCCAGATTCCTCTATTGGTTATTGTTCGGAGAAGTGTCTCGATCATGTCCGCATAATTCACGAACCGTAGGGAGACACACTTAAGGACTCGACGTTGTTTGAGTAGTTATGGTATTATGAGAAAGAGACCGAATGTTGTTCGGAGTCTCGGATGGGATCCGGGATATCACGAGGTGATCCGGAATGGTCCGGAGAATAAGATTCATATAAGGAAAGTCCCGTTTTGGAGTTCGGGAATGATTAGGTGTTTTCATCGAATGTTCTAGAAGGTTCGGAATGTCCCAAGACTCCGGAGGAAGGGGTACATGAATGTGTCATTGCATATTGGGATGATTGCATTATGTACTAAGTGTTCTCGCTGTTCCAAATAAAGGATTAAATTGAATCCTAAATTGAAAAGTCAAATAGCAAGTTTGAAAAGTCAAACGGCTAAAATTGGAAAGAGGGAAAGAGGAAAGAGAGGGAAACCGAGTTGGGGAGGGAATCCCTCCTCCAACCGGCGGCGCCTCCTCCAAGCCGAGTTGGGGAGGGACTCCCCTCCCTCCCCTTGGCCGCCGGACCCTCCACCTATAAAATGAGGGGCAGGGCTCCCTCCTCTAGACACACAAGTTCCTATCCTCTAAATCTAAACCCTAGCCCTAGCCTCCGGTTTAGAGCCGTTTTGGTTTAGAGCTTCTAATTGCCCTAGCCTCCGGATTAGAGCCTTCTAATTGGTGTGTATAAACCCTAGACCGCCGAGGAACTCTCTCATACTCCACCATACTCGCTCCGGCTTAAGGCGAAGCCTCAGATCTCCCTCTACTTAGGTACCACGCCGTTGTCTTCGGAATCGCGAGAGAGTGCTACAACCTCCGCCGCCTCTGGAACAAGGAGAGGAATGTCTTCGTCAGTACAGGCGTGTGACCGATCATGAAGCGCCGCTAACGCCTTGTGGGAAGGATCGTCTACACGATCTTGAGATCGGGAAGAGTACGACTACATCACCCACGAGAATCCGCTCTCGTTAAACACTTTGGAATCTTCGAGGGTAAGTTATTCCATCGACTCGTTGCTACAATCTAGTAGATAGATATTGGCTTGTTTGTTTGTATGCGATAGAAATTTTTTATTTTCCATGCTACAAAACCCTACAAAAACGGCGTTCCTCAATGGAGACATTGATGAATAGTTGTATATGGTACAACCCAAAGGTTTTGTCGATCCTAAAGATGCTAAAAAGGTATGCAAAATTCAACGGTCCATTTATGGATTGAAGCAGGCATCCCGAAGTTGGAATCAACGTTTCAATAAGGTAATGAAAAGCTTTGGTTTTATACAAACTTATGGAGAAGCTTGTATTTACAAGAAAGTGAGTGGGAGCTCTGTAGCATTCTTAATAATATATGTAGATGACATATTGTTGATTGGGAATGATGTAGACCTTCTTAATAGTGTAAAGGATTATTTGAATAATAGTTTTTCAATGAAAGATCTTGGCAAAGCAGCTTATATATTAGGCATAAAGATTTATAGAGATAGATCGAGACGCCTAATATCATTGTCACAGAGTACATATTTGGATAAAGTTCTAAAGAGGTTTGGAATGGAAGATAGCAAGAAAGGGTTCTTGCCCATTTTTCCCAATACGACCTTGAGTAAAACTCAAAGTCCTGCAACGGCAGAAGATAGATAAAGGATGAGTAAGACTCCCTATGCCTCAGCCATAGGATCTCTTATGTATGCCATGCTATGTACTAGACCTGACATTGCATATGCTGTTAGTTTGACTAGAAGATATCAAAGTGATCCAGGAGTAGATCATTGGACAGCGGTCAAAAACATCCTTAAGTACTTGAAAAGAACTAAGGATATGGTTCTTTCTTATGGAGGTGATGAACAGCTCGTTGTTAATGGTTACACCGATGCTAGTTGGAACACCGATCCGGATGATTCTAAATCTCAATTTGGATATGTATTTACTTTGAACGGTGCAGCGGTTAGCTGGAGGAGTGCAAAGAAAAGCTTTGTGGCGAGATCTTCAACTGAATCGAAATACATAGCTGCTTTGGAGGCTTCACAAGAGGCGATATGGATGAAGGAGTTCATTAAAGAGCTCGGTGTGGTTCCAAGTGCGATGGACACAATGTCTATCTATTGTGATAACATGGGCGCCATAGTGTAACATCCCAACATTTAGGAACTAACAAAGGGTAGATTTAGGAATTTGGAATGTTGCATGCATTCATTTGTGAAAATGTGGGTAAAATTTTTGCCAAATAAAAACCTAAAGTGATCAAGGTTTATTTCATACGTTGAGATTAGGTTTAGTCTTAAAGGATGATTGCTATAGACTTTGATATGATCTTTGAGGAATTATGTGTTTTGGAAAATGAATTTGAATTTTTAACGAGTGTTTGAATTAAAATTCAAATGAATAAGAAATAAGGTTTACATCTTGATTTAATTAGGAGTTAATTATTATAACTCAAATTTTATCTAAAGAAAACAATTAAGAATATGAAAACTTATTTCATATTTTCATTTAATAAATAAGTTACAAAAATGTAACTTATTAAAATTATCCACACACTTCACAAAAGCAAATAAATAAAGAATAAGAATATTATTTATTCATAATAATATAATCTTTATTACAAAAGAATAAAATGAAGATTACAAAATAATAAAATGAAAATTAAAAAAGAATAAAGAAGATTACATTCACTATCCTAGAAAGACAAACTAAACTAAAATCTTCATCTTCAAATCTGTTCCTGCAAAACAAACACTAATAAAAAATAAAGAAAGTTAAGGTTAGTATTGTTTTACTCTCAGAAGTTGACAGTGAAGTGCACTGTTCAATATTTCATCATTGAGTATATAAGGGGCAAGTTTCACCAATATGAAAGGATAAATCTTCCATAATTTTTTAGCCAGAAGTCAAATGACATCAAAGATGGGCAAGTTTCACCAGCCAGGTAAAAGTAACCAGATAACAATAAGTTTCAAAATTCTGAACATATCCACAAGTGCACAACAAGCACACAGGCAGGACACACACCAAAATGCATGCGGTGTGCTGTTAGCTTCACAACACAGCTCCAACACACAAAACCAGCAGCACAGCCGTGGAGAGGCACTAGTGCATCTCTTCACTGCACACACACAACAACAACCATCTTAGACAACAGCTACACCAAGCACAACAGCCAATAACCAAACCAACAAAAGCCCTAGATCTCACCACCAGGATGGTAACATAAGGAGGGGAAGGATCAGGTGGACAGCAAGATCAAGTCCAAGAGCTAGGAGGAGCAGGCTAGCTCAAGGTCAAGCTTAGGATCTCAACAAAACAAGATCAACATCACCACCTTACTCCACAATCATCAGTTTTTGTGGTGAGCATCATAAAACCCTCACATGATCTAATCATATTATCTAGATAGAAGCATGTGTTGTTTTATGAAACAAACTCTCATAAAGCACCCAAGTGGGGTGAATCCATCATAGATATTTTAAACTCTAAAAGAAAACAGCAAAGTACAAGGATCCAACCAGAGCTCAGAACAATATCATTGATTTGGTTGTCAAGCTATATATTACAATTCAAGCATAAATATAGCTAAGATCTAATTTCTAGGAACATCCCTAAGGTAAGGGTAGCACCTTAGAAACTAATCTTTGGATCCAGATAATGATCAAGCTTACTATCATTTTTACCAAGCTTTGATTCAAAAACAATAGCTGGTACCACTACCAGGACTATCTATATGAATCAACTAGATAAGGCCTAAACCCCTAAGCCTCAGACCAACATCATTGGTCTTAGGGATTTTAGAGAAGAACATTTCTATTTATCTTATAAAGCCAAGCTTGTATTAAGCTTAAACCAACCCAATCAATGAATAAGAATCAATCTTGTGTGTCATACCAAGATGGTGTCACAAGAACAATTCTATATGAATCAGGATAAACATCCAATCATCACAGATTCGACAAATCAATCTATTAATCATTTTCCTGTCAGGAATCATAACTAAAACATTCCAAATGTTTATCTGTACTGTTTGAGATCATTGTGATCTCAAACCACATATTAATTTCTAAGCCAACAACACTAAGACAGTGATTTCATCACACCATAACCATGATCCTAAACCATGAAATGACAGTGGAAAGTTATCAAGTCACTGACTTTACCAAGCATTGGTTCCAAAGCATCTATACCATCTGAATCATATGCAATCCAAGCATAAAATCATGTAATAAGCCACCAGAACCATTATAGTTCATCTCAAGCAACAAGCCTCGGGCTAATAACCATTTAGCATGCTTACAGACCATCCACACATGATCTAATTCATCTAGTATATGATCAATCACATGATAAGAACCCTAAATGAGATAAACCATCTTAATCAGGACAAGACAGTAACTAGAGAGGTCACTGCCAACATCCAGCATGGGATGAGCAAGCACAAAGAGCAGAAGGGGAGAGGAAAATAACTCACCAAAGGTCCTCACTGGAGACTAGAAGAGGAAGCAGAGGGGCCGACGACCATGGCGGCATGGGGAGCACCCCAGAGGGGGCGCTGCAACCCATACGGCGCCACGGCGGCGACCCTGACCATGCCTGGAGACGAGTCGAATCACCACGACGCATGATGGCAGCAGCAACTCTAAGTTCCACGCCAACCCCCTAAACCATAGGGTTCGAGATGACATCGATCTGTCGCAGGAGAGCCCCATACTCAAATCCAGTTGGATAGAAAGGATTGGCGTCGTCAACAACCTCCTACTGCACCACAGCGGCGACCAGAACGGCCCACGACAGCGGGAATCGCCGGCGACAATATCACCAACCATGGGGTCGGAGGCAGAGGAGGGGGGGAGTGAGCTCGAGGGAGAGAGACAACATGAGAGTGGGCTGAGTTGGGCCAGACCCTTCGGGGTGGCTATTTTGATTATGACTAATGGGCCAACAGGGCCCAATAAGATTGAACCAGCCCAAAAAAACCTTTAAATCCTGTTTTAATAAATAGGAAAAGACCAAAATACCCCTGGACTTAATTAAATTCTAGAAAATAAAATAAAAGTCCAAAAAAATTATAAATAAAATATTTTTGGATTCACAATAATCCACACTATCCAAATAAATTAAAATATAAAATTTTATAATTTTAAATCTTATTAGGAATTTTGTAAATTATATATTCCTTATGGAATTTTTACAAAATTATTGAAAGATGATAAAAAAAATCACTTTCATTATATATTAATATTGTAGTATTTTTGAAAAATACTAAATAAATATTTAATAACAATTTTTGATATTTAAGTGATAATTCCTAAAAGAATTATTAAAACAATAAAAGTCAAATAAAAGGAAAATAAAATAAAATAATTCAATATATATTATAAATATTAAAAAGTAATATTTATAAATCCTTTATTATTTAAAAATAATTATTATAGTAATGGGGAAACTACATATCAAATTAAATGATGCATTACATTACTTGCATAATCATTTTGCTTCCTTAAATATTGTCCTTACCGGGCAATAATGATGTTTTTGTAGGCATAGAAGCTTAAGGTCCAGTGCAAGCATCAGACTTCACTACCTTGCCATCACAAGGCAAGTTCATCACTTGCTCATGTCCTTTGAAGAGTCTTTATCAAAGTATTTGCAAATTGTGTGTTATCATATATATTATAAAAGAAAGAAAATATTATTTTCACAAATAAAGAAATCATAGATATCATCCTAAGTGATGATATAATGGAGCAATAGAACTTAGGGTTCTATTTGCAACAATGATGATCAAGTAGGGACTTAATAACCCCTGACATCAATGATTCTAGCGCCATATATTACGCGTTAGCCATGAGATTTGGAATGGGACAAAGAAGTCAGCTCTATCTTCTTCCTCTCGTATGAAGCCGGATGTGCAGGTCGTGGCTTTTATCCTCGTAGCATTCATATTAATTGGTAATTCGTAGAGGATATGCAGCATATGGGTGGGAACCCTCATCGTCCCACGATAGTTCTGGCATCTAACGGTTTGTACAAACCATTGACGTAATTCATTATGTGGGCATGGTGTACACCAAGGAGGCATGCAAGGTCGCGAAGGGGGTAGTGATTGGCTTGGACCAACTACTGGGCCCCACATCATGGAATTGTGGACGGGAAAGTACGCCCGGTTGTGCAACAAGGAGCTGATCTCTCATGGGTAAAGTAACGCACCTCTGCAGAGTGTAAGAATTGTAACTTGTTACTCCCTATTCCGGAAGGAGCTACGAACGCGGCAGGAAAGGAACTCCATGAAAGTTCTGGTCAACCTTTGAAGGCTGATGGTCATAGATTTTCATAATAAAATCAATCTTTGAATAAAGATTTACAAAAACTGCATAGTGCCAAGGACTTATAGTCCGAGGTGGTAGTTAGAGCATCAAACTTCCCACCTTGCATATAATGAACTTGTTGGGTAACGTTGTTACTCATTCTTTCCTTTGATCCCTTGCTTAGACTCTGAGGATCCCGAAGAAGTGCCAATGTATGCAGCCGAATGCCAAGAAGATGTGTTTTACGAGGAACCTGATCTGTCTGGAGGTGTTGAAGAAGTGGATTACAAAATCCGCTACGGTGTCGCTGATAACGAGTCCAACTAAGTATCCCTAGTTAGTAGTAACCAACGGAGCCGAGCAGCATGAACTCTATAGAATAAGATGTTGAGCTCAACCCCTAGTCGGAGTTGTTACTTTTATATTCCGCCGAAACACTTTATATTTTGGTTTGTAAGTTGAATCTTTTGGAAGTCTTGAACTTCCGGTATTGTAATAATAATAAGGTGTGTATATTTGTAATATGGACCCGCAATGTTTCTGTTGTACCACTCTGAGAGATGTGATATTTATAGAACGGTGTTCTGTGGATGTCATGTCAATGACTATAGTATACAACACATGCAGTGGTAATGCTGGGTCACCGCACATAGCCAATGCGCAAGAACCAAAGTCATGCAAGAAGATGAAGCATATCAAGCTACGTTTTCACGCTATTCGAGATCATGTCCAATATGGTGACATAAAGATTTGCAAAGTACACACAGATCTGAATGTGGCGGATCCGTTGACTAAACCTCTCCCGAGGGAAAAACATGACTAGCACCAAACCGCCATGGGTGTTCGGTATATTACCATGTAATCTAGATTAGTTGACTCTAGTGCAAGTGGGAGACTGTTGGAGATATGCCCTAGAGGAAATAATAAAAGTGGTTATTGTTATATCTTTGTGTTTATGGTAAATGTTTGCATTCATGCTATAACAGTATTAACCGGAAACATTAATACTTGTGTGATTTGTAAACTAAATTAGAGTCCCTAGTAAAGCCTCTTTTTAATACTAGTTTTTTGGTTAATAGATGGTCGTGGTTTCTCGATCATGAACATTGAGATGTTATTAACAACAAGATCATATCATTAGGAGAATGGTATGATGGACATACTCCTATAGATAAGCGTAGCATGAAGATCAAGTCATTTCAATAGTTCGTTTGCTATAAGCTTTCTGATACATAGTAACCTAATTCCTTCGACCATGAGATCATGCTAATCACCATCACTGGAAGGATGCTTTGATGACATAAAACACCACACCGTAACTGGGTGGCTATAAAGGTGGCATTGAGTGTTCGGAAAGTATGGGTTGAGGCACATGGATCAAGAGTGGGATTTGTCCATCCATATGACGGATAGATATACTCTGGGCCCTCTCGGTGGAATGTCATCCAATTAGCTTGCAAGCATGTGACTGGCTCACAAGGGATCACATATCACGGGAATGAGAAAAGAGTACTTATCGGTAACGAGGTTGAACTAGGTATATAAAGATGCTGACGATCAAAACCTTGGATAAGTAAACTATCGTGAGACAAAGGGAAATTGGTATCGTATGTAAGTGGTTCATTCGATCGCAAAGTAATCGTAGAAATATGTGGGAGCCATATGAATTTCCAGATTCCTCTATTGGTTATTGATCGGAGAAGTGTCTCAGTCATGTCCGCATAATTCACGAACCGTAGGGAGACACACTTAAGGATTCGATGTTGTTTAGTAGATATGGAATGTTAGTAGGGATACCGAATGTTGTTAGGAGTCTTGGATGGGATCCGGGATATCACGAGGAGATCCGGAATGGTCCGGATAATAAGATTCATATAAGGGAAGTCCGATTCCGGAGTTCAGGAATGATTTCGATGTTTTCATCGGAGAGATTCTAGAAGGTTCACCGGACCGGAAGGGGAAGTGTCATGGGTAAGTGGAATGATTGGATCATATCCTAGGTCACTTGGTGTGGACATTTGTGAGAGAGAATTAAAGCTCTAAATTGAAAGTCAAACGGGAGGTTTGAAAAGTCAAACTAGAATAATGGTTTCCTAGTGGAAGAAGGAAAGAGTCCTTCCAACTTGGGTTTGGAAGTGGATTCAAACTCCCCTCTCTCTAGGCTGCCCCCTCTCATAAATAGAGGGGGTGGGTTGCCCCAAACACACAAGCCCTAACCCTCCCACACCAGCACCGCCGCCTCGCGCCGTCATCGCCGCTGCCGCCGCCGACACCTCCTCCTCCTCCCGGTATTCTAAACCCTAGATCACCAGGAAACCCTAGATCCACCATAACTCGCATCGGCTTAGGCGAAGCCCTGCGGGATCTTCCCTCTACTTCTGACACCACGCCGTCGTGCTGCCTAAATCGCGAGGGGAGAACTACAACCTCCATTTTCTTTGGAACAAGGAGAGGAAGGTCTTCATCGAAAATTTAACGCAGTGACCGATCATGGAAAGCGCCAAACGCAGGGCCGGAAGGATCGTCTACGCGATCTTGAGATCGGCAAGTGTACGACTACATCACCCACGAGAATCTGCTCTCGTTAACCGCTTTGGAATCTTCGAGGGTGAGTGCTTCTATCGACTCGTTGCTACAATCTAGTAGATAGATCTTGGCTTGTTTGTGTGAATGCGGTAGAAATTTTTTGTTTTCCATGCTACGAACCCCTATAAGTGGTTCTTCCATCTTTTGAGAACCAAGATATTAACCCCTCATAGGGAAATATGTGTCATCTCGGACCGTCATCAAGGAATTCTTAATGCGGTGGACCAAGATATTATCGGGCATGCTCCGTTGCACCATCGTTGGTGCATGAGACACTTTTGTTCAAACTTCTATAGGGCATGGAAGAGCAAGTATTTGGCCGATGATCTACAAGATTGTTGCCTCGCTTTCACGGAACATCGTTTCTCAAACTTGTACAACAAATTTCTCTTCAACAAAGAGCTCAATGCGGGTGGTCGAGAGTTTCTCGGTAGGAGCATTCAAGAAAGTACAAAGTGGGCACGAGCTTTCGATGACGGTGGACGGAGGTACGGCCAAATGACAAGCAACATGGCAGAGGCCTTCAACAAGTTGCTCAAAGGTGTCCGTGCATTGCCCGTCATGGCAATCGTCCGATATACATTCGACATGATGAATGGGTATTTTCTTAAATACTCAGAGGAAACAGACCGGAAAATTGCGGGGGACTACAAGAACAAGTACAAATACAAGTACCCACCTAAGGTTGATGATTGGATGCAATTTCAGTCAAAGAAAGCGGATGCCCAATTTGTCACGGAATATGATAATGACGAGCTAATTTACCAAGTCATGGAGCCCGGAGGTACAACGGCTGATGGTGTCCAACACAGAGGCCGAACTTTCAAGGTCGCGCTCAATCATTGTGAGTGCACATGCGAAAGGCCATCATTGCTTCAACTTGCCTGCTCGCACTTGCTCGTGGCATCTCGCCGGCGACATTTGGATTACAATAATCCGCTCACGGTGAGAGAGGCTGAGTTCTCTACTGAGACTACTAAGAAGACATGGGCTCCTAGATTTCATCCATATTTGGACCAATCACAATGGCCGGAGTACCATGGGATTCAACTATGGCCCGATCCAAAATGGAAAGTGATTAAACATGGAAGATGTAAGACAAAGCGCTTTAGGAGCGAAATTCATGCATACTTTACTAACTTGTACCTTTTATTCTTATAATAGGTATGGCGACTCAACCCAACAAGGGCAATGATGGGGAAGGTGTGAACTACTCGAAGGTCTGGGCGAATGCTATGGAGGTGGTGGAGAAGAGGAAGGAAACCGAGGAAGAGAGGAAGAGGAAGGAAGCTGAGCAAGAGAAGAAGAGGAAGGCATTCAAAGAGGTAGTTCAACTTGCTCGTGACTTGGCGAAAAAGAAGGACGAAGAGGACGAGGTGAAGAAGAAGAAGGAAGAGGAAAAATAAGAAGGAAGAGGAGGAGAGGAAGAGGTAAAAGGAGAAGGAAGAGGAAGAGAGGAAGAGGATGGCCAATGCTAGGCCACCTTGCGCCGACCAAGAGGAAAGGCCAAAGAAGGCGTTTCGTACTTCTGAGGCCCATGGGAAGGAGGTTCCTATTTGTTAGTGTGGAACCGATTGCACTGTTAAGCAATCCTAAGACTACTATTCCGATAGTTAGGGAAAGAAGTTCTTCATGTGTGCCAACTACAATCACTCTCCCAAGCGTAGCCGCAACCCATACGACACTCCACCGGTATGCTCAAAGCTTTTTAGTTCTTCATGTGTCCCAACTATTCCATATCATAGCCTCTAACATGCACTATTTTCTTGTAGTCTCCCCCTCCGGTATGCAGGTACTACACTTGGATAGATCTCGAGCAACCTGAATCCAACAAGGCTATCCAAGAGATCGATTTTGCCATAAAAAGAAGGCGCTACTTCGAAGGGCTGCGTGACAAGGAGATGGCGAAGAAGCGCAAGCAACGTGATGATGAGCTCCGCAAGAAAGAGGAGGAAGAGAAGCGCCTCGCTAAGGAGGCTCGTGATGCGGAGAGGGAAATGTTGCGTCAAGCGGCATGGAGTTTCATGGAGGAAGAGGAAGAGAAGAAGAGGAAGGGCAAAGGGCCTATGCTTTAGACTTGTAGACAAAGCCTCGTGTCCCATTGATCATGTTGACAATGTTGTGAACTTTGAGCACTTTCGAACTATTAGTATGTAAAGCCCCTTAAGGGCATGAACACCATGTTTGAGATGCTTCTATTCGAGTATGTCATGAACTGCTATCCCTCGTCTTATATTTGTCTTGTGTCATATTTGTAAACATGTCGTGTCAATCTCAAACTAGGGAAATTTATGAGCTAAACATAGTTTCAAGACATAGCGCCTGTCTGCTAGGCGCTACACAACCATAGTGCTTGTCTGATAGGCGCTATGTTAGCGCCTACCATAGTGTAGTGCCTGTATGCTAGTCCTACACTCTGACTCAGAGTTTTCCCCGCCAGCGATCTCTCGGTTTGCTCTTTGTATGCTCCTGTTATTTTTGGGTCAATCGAAATCTGCTATCATAACGTCTGTCTGCTAGGCGCTACACACATGGGCACAGGGGCATAGCGCCTAGCAGTCAGACGCTACACTTTGGCTTAGAGTTTTCGCTCGCTTGGCTAGCCTCGGTTTGCTCTTAGTATGCTCCTGTTATTTCTGGAGCAATCGAAATTTGCTAGTGTAGCGCCTGTCTGCTAGGCGCTACACTACTGAAATTGACTGGGTTCAGCTGATATTGCTATCCCAGTTTTCTAGTTCCTCCGGCCACATCCACTGAGCGGTCCTACCTCCGCTGTCAGCAAACAGAGTCCTATAAAGGACATACCACACGTACACACGAGCATGTGTCTCGATCACCTCAACCCCGACGGGGTTCGGACATTCCGCAAAGTTCTCCATAATCCACGCATATGTCGCGCATGCTGGGACTCTATCTTTGCTCCTATCTTCAAGTTCTCCAGGAGCCATGCCAATAAGTAGTTGCATCGCATTGCGCCACCCATCGGAATATGTGCTCATACAAAGAGGCTCCCCCGCGATACGAAGTCCAAAGATCATGGAAACATCCTGAAGAGTAGGGATGATCTCGCCAGTCCGGAGGTGGAAAGTGTGCGTCTCCGGCCTCCACCGGTCGACAAGTGCGGTGATAGCAGTCGCGTTGAGGTTCGGCGTCGACCGTCTCACAAGCGTGATGAAAGGGAGGAGGCCTAGCCGCTTGATGTACTCGGTGTACCGCTCGTCGTACGGCATGTCATTCGAAGACGCGCCATGAGACCGAAGCTTGAGGGGACGAAGCCTCTGCATACATACAAGATCGAACATTATGGTTTTTCCAACACAATTGAATCAATAGAAAAATAAAAACAGAGAAGTCCAACCATGGTTTTATTACCATATGCTTCTCCGCCATCAAGTATGCCCGGTGTTCATGATCATAGTAATCCTCAAGTAGCCACACCATCCTACATATATATTCCAAACATCAATAAAATGTGTGTGGTATGTGGCCATTGTTTCAATTTATACAATAAACTACAAAGAATATAGGAGCATATTATTCACACATCCATACAAATCCATATAAAACCATCATATACAATGCAAATCAACAACACACTTCCATTCCCCATAAAATACAACTAATATATAACTACCAAATAACCAAAAACATGCACAAATAGGCCATATTATGAATCCAACTAGACCTAGGGTTTAAGGATAATGTGCAAGATTCATTGGATGAAAGAGAGGGGGAAGGAGGGGATTACCTTGAGAAAGGGATGGGAGAGCAAATCCACGGTGAAATCTCTCAGATCTGATGGATTTGATGAGGGGATTTGAGAGAGAGGGGATGAGGAACCGCTAGCGCCCCTCTGTGTTCTTCTGTCGGCCTATGGAGTGAATGGGTCGGGGTGGGGAGGGGGCCTGGGCGCGACAGGTTATGTCTCAAAGTGAGCATAGCGCCTAGCAGATAGGCGCTACACTTTGGGCATAGCGCCTGGGCGTTACTCTCCCCAGGCATAGCGTATGGGCGTCACACGGTCGGGTGGGGCCGGGGCCGGGCCAGGCGGTGCCACGCTGGCAGGGGGCATAGCGTCTAGCAGCAAGGCGCTACCCTGTAGAGTGTAGCGCCTTGCTGTTAGGCGTTACCCAAAGGGTTAGTTCAGTGAATTTTTGCACCGAGAGGTCATTTCGTGAAATCCTTTTCAATATAGGTTATTTTTGTCCATTCTGCCGTCTTTTGTAGGGTGGAAGAGAAATTTCATTCATGATATATCCTTATTTGGGCATAGGATCAAGAAGAAACACGGCTCAGCTATAATGGCCTGAATATGCAACTTGCATTACTTTATGATCTTTGGTTAGTTCTATACAAATAGGTTTTCTCTAGCCCTCTTTTTTTGTTAGCTCCGTTTCCTTTATATATGCCGGAACATTTTGGTGGGTAATAAATTGTTGTGGGGCTTTTTGCCTCATAGTTTCAAGGTTAAAAAAAACCATGTAGGGTTCCGTACTCCCAACGGCGATGCTGTTGGTCTTTTCCGCCTCCGGTGGCGTTGGAGGTGTGGCAAACCACGATCCTTCGTTGGCAAGATGTTTCTTGTTTTTTGTTTAGGTCTTCTTTTAGTGTCTTTTTTACAGTGTTGAGGCGATTTGAGCCGGCGGCTACATCTTGATGTTAGGATAAGTCCCAGCTCTATCCTCGCTTCGGTGGGGCATGAAACACCGACAGGGAGCGCATAGAGTCATGTGCCAGCAGATCTTCTAGGATCCTATTGTTTTTTGTGTTCGTTTATGTGATTTCAAGTCAATCTCTTTCTATCTATCATCGTCTTCTTTAGCTACTACAACAAGCTCTTCTACGACAAGCGTTGCTCGTCTCTAGGGGTAGAGGGGCAAGGACGGCAGCGCAACTTCAGCTCGCGCTAATGTTTGTAGTTATCACTAGGTGGTCTAGCGGCTTATTTGTAATTTTTATTATTTTCAGAGTTTCTTTGTATTGCCATTGATGATTATTAATAGATCGTGGAATTTTTCAAGAAAAAACTTATACCCGTGGGAAAAAACCGTGTAGTCCGTTGTGTCCAACGGGTTAACGCTGTGCTATTGGGCTTTTCCATATTTCAGATGGATATTCTCAACCCAGTCCAGAATACACAGAACGTGAATACGTATCTGAACCGGGCTTAGCGGTTGATCACCTTTAGCTCCAATTCCCCTCATTTGCTCCTCCAAAGCAATCCTGTATGCACTACGTACACAGAAGGTTACAAAGCTTAAGAAGCCAACACCATTTCTGCGGGAAGCTTTTATCCTGGCTAGATTGGTTGCGGTCAGCTGAACCAGACACTATAGTGACAGCTCCCCTCCTGCTGTTCTGGGACTCTACCACTGAAAAAAAAGTTACAAAGTTAAAAACATATGGTGCCCTCAAAAGGTAAACAATGTCATCGAAATGATATCTTCGAGCTTAACGTGAAATTTGATTACTCGGTATTCCACGAACAGGGTGGATAACCTGAAGCTAGACTGCATGTATAGGCAACTAGGCAACACCCGGTACGCCGACAGATCTATCGGTTTAGAACGAGAAAACTTACGGGACAGTCTCTCTCCTTGTTCTGCAGTATGATCTTCAGTGTATCTGCAGTAATTTGATCCTGCAACTGAAGTAGAAGAACGCAGAGTTAAGCATCACAGGTTTTATTTGCTTAATATGCTTGGAAGAATGAGACAATCCTTGCATATTATGGGTTAATGAGGTCGTTCTTTTCATGTTTTGAGGGATGGCCCCGTTGTTCCTTTTCTATCAGCATGGTGCATAGGGTGTTTAAGCGGGGCGGGTTTGCGGGCAACTTATATAGGCTCAGCTCAGGTACCCGCAGTACAATTTTGAGACCGGTTCTAATACATGCGTGTAGTACAATTTATACTAACCACCCTGTTTTGCGGGCCAAAGTGTGACCCGCATTTGCAACCCTGGTGCATTTCAAATTTGGAGTTGGCTCATGCTAAGGACAAACCATTCCCCAGACAAGGCATCTCCATTTATCTGTTCTCTCGTGAAAACAACTGCATGTAAATTATGTTCATTCAAATTGTTTCTGATGACATATGTTGGTTTTTTTCCTTGTCGTCTAATCTACGGTATGTGAAAATATGGGTTCTGCAGAAGTTAACACAGATCAATTACTAAGTGAAACTGCCAACACCTACTGAAGTACCCTGGTAGGCCCCATTCAGAACCAACAAAACTAAGTTTGTAGATACTCATTACACATAAGTAACTAATGCACTGCATAATCATCAGGTGATCATGCAATGTGGGCTAACATGACTGTTTGTGCTGTTGGAAGTCCAAACCTCGAGTCAAAATGGATTAATCCGATATGTAGTGGTGTTATATATACATTTCTTTTGTGTTAACTAATAAGATAGTACATTAACATCAACACTCAATTTCGAATGTTACAAGTATTTTTCAGGAAGTTATACCAACTTCAAACATTACAAGTAATTTTCAGGTGCTCTGCCAAAATAAATACAGATAGCAAGAAATAATTGTACCTTACGGGCAAAATATAGATTTTGGGCTTCAGCGTTGTTAATGAAGTGCTCAAGGACAGGCTTGAAGGACAAAAAGTGCATACAGTTGTCAGGGTAGAATATTGCTTTTGAGCAAGAACACACGGTTCAATAAGTCAGGAAAAACAGAAATAAATAATTTTGAAAGATAACACTAAATAATTCAGGAAAAAGGCACCTCCTGCTTAAAAGAGTTACAGGAGTCTTTTGTCACATCTCCTGCTTGTCACCCCACAAATTTGAGAGTTGCGAAGGAAAATTTGCCGTAACTCATCAGCATTACAGTGAATCAGGCCTACGTTACAGAATGCAAATCTATCCTGCACCGAAGTTTCCAGCTCTATGATGTCACTATATTTTTCTTCCAAGAAAATGAGGTCTATATATATTAAAAAATTCTATTATTAACACATGAAAGATGTAATTGTCGAGTGTATATTTTTTAATCAAAAAGAGGTCTTAATATCGACAAGCATCCATCAAATACGCCCTCAGTTTTGGTTGTTACCTTGCCCATTTATTCATCATTAATCTTCATGCTGATAAAAACTAGAACACCCACATGCCATAACATATGGCTACTTGGTTGGCTAAAATTCAACATTTGACTTTGGGTGTGATTTGGATACACAATTAAGAATGCAATGTTACCTTTAATATGTTGTTTATTCCTTTTCCAAAAGCCAGCTTAACATCATCAGAATCAAGATTGCCACTTCCATAGTCAACAACAAGATCTTCCATGCTTGCATATATCCTGCATAAGATAACGATTCTCACAAATACTGGAGCATAATATTAACTTATTAATCTAATACTCCCTCCGTTCCAAAATATAAGACGTTTTAGGTTTGTGAAGAAAACGAATCTAGACTTATTTTAGTATGTAGTTCATTCAACTTTGGAATGAATCTACACACTAAAAAAAGTCTAGATTCAGTATGTAGTTGAATGAACTACATACTAAAATAAGTCTAGATTCGTTTTCTTCACAAACCTAAAACGTCTTATATTTTGGAACGGAGGGAGTAGCACATAAGCACTGATATTTGTAGTGTATTACAATTGTGGGCACACATTTCTTTTGTGCTAATGAGTAGATTAATGAGTGCATGTACATTATGATGTCATTGATGATATATAATATATATAATTATATATATAGAAATGCTATATATTTGTGCATCCTACTGCTAAATTAAGAACCAGCCTTTCACAACAAACAGAAGGGAATAACATTTGATAGGTAAAGGAAAGAATATTACTTGCTACTACCATTCCCTTTCTTCAAAACGACCTCCAATTTTCCGAACCAAGGGAATATAACATATCTGATGTACTCCAGAAATGGGTTGCACACTGTTACTTTAGGTGGGCAGAAAGCCATTTTTATTTTCCGATTTGAAGCCTCCTGAAATAAATAGACGAGTATTTTATACAAACCGTTCCAATATTTTATAGCAAACAATGAACACGGGAGTTAAAGATTGCCGTGAAAAATAAAAATCTGATTGTCCACTAAAAATATAATACACTAGATATGCATATGGATGGTCACACTGGCAGAGTGAACCAAAAAGGCATGAAAGAACTGTTATATTTTAACTACTTAACCGATCCACATTTAGAAGAACCCAATGAATGGAGCCAAACAGCAGTTTGAGTTAAAGCTGTTTTACTGCACAAGCAATCCCATGATTCAACCTCTTGATAGTCGCAACTTTCTATAGAAAGAAAAAATTACCTAAAGGGCAAGTGGCAGTACCCGTAGAAATGGACAGAGAAATCTATAGGGCTCAACGTTACAAGGATTAAATTGTATTTCCAATATTTCTACTCCCTTTATTTTTAATAAATCGAATGGCATAATTCTTACATTAGCCATCCAGATAGTTTGCATCAAAAGATTCACAGGATGTAGTGGACAAACAGAGGGAACGAAAATATTACCAGGGACAAATTTCTTGTGGGCAAATGGAATTGCTTGACATGTTCAATTAATTTCTAAATTCAACTTGCAGAAATTTTGCAAAAACAAATGTCTACGAAATTTGATTGTGAAGGTAGGAAGTCAAATAAAAGTAGTATAAGTTTAGTTCATGATTATATTTAGCTAAATAATAGCCAAGGAATTGCAAGGAGCCGAGTGCTAGAATTGGACTGAAACACTTGTGTAAATTTATCATGGAAATGCAAAAGGTACAACCAATATGGTAAAACCATAGTACTAGTTCAGCCATCTGCCACAACAAAATGATTATGATTAGATATCTCCGCATCATCTATGAAGAGAGTCCGCGCTGGATATCTCAGTAAGTTCAAGTCAGGGTCTTCTTGTAAAAGAGGTAAGTTATCTGTATGACAAGTTAAGGATATATTGCATCTAATATCACCATCAAAGCTCCAAACACCAAACTGGACGACACACAAAGAACAAAAACATAAAAGGTGTGCATCAGGATACTATGCAGTATGATAGCTGGTTTTGTTTCCCTATTTATGTCTTCAGCGTAATCTCTAGCTAGCATGACAATGTCTCCAAGTCAACTTCTGTTGTGAACGTCTAATAACATAAGTTCTGAATTCTTTTTCCACTACAAAAAATTCCAATGTATGGGATACAACGATCACAAAACTGGTTGCGAGGTGCAAAAAGAAAAATAAATGGTTTATAACCAGAACTTGCAAGCTATCGCTTGGAAGCAAATGTTGTAATATATATTGTTGATCCAACATAAAGGATGTTTCATTCAAACAACTGACTTAGATTGAAATATCAAGTCTCCCAGGAAGCATCGGTCCTGCATGATTTCCTAGCAACTATGTTCCGGTTATTTCAAAAAAAAAAAACTACATGCTCTGTTTTCCAAGGTTCTGTATATGTACAAGATAAACTATATGGGGACCTTAATATGGTCCCAAAGGATGGTGTTTATGAAGTGCTCACTAAAAGGAAAACAAGCCTACTGTTTGTGCGTTCAACATCTGTAGTTCCCTACTGCTCAAGACAACTTTAACATGTCTAAGATGTACCCTGCGCTGACTGATTTGTTAAAATCTGGTGTGGTTGTATAAGCCATGAATTCATATTTCGAAGAGCGAAAACACAACAAAAATTACTATGTTCTTTTCAATCTTGTATTAGATAAACCAACCTTCTAGCATAATATAGCAGCAACCTGCATGCAAGGGTGGAAGATCTCAGCAGCAGGTAGTCCTTGTGGCCCGTATGTCCTGTTCCGGTAATAACTGCTCGGCAAACAGTAAATGAACTTGTTTGTTATAAGAAAAACAAATGATTTGCAGTTGAACCAAGTTAAAATAAGAGATACCTTGCCATTTTTTCCATGCTGTATTTTTTGGAGACATCAACTGCAAGTGGCCAGTAATCCACTGCGCGGCGATTCAATTCATCTGACAACCATACAAGCTCTACTCTGTCAAGGTTCATACCAGTTGCTTTCCACATCTCAATATTGTAGTTGCCAATGTCCCGTATTTTATTCAGGTCAGTGCCGATCTTGATATGTTGCTGCAGAAACCAATCTGCCATCAATATTTTAACTGTGCAGCCAGCTTGGACGATCTTGTTGACATAGATTGTCTTCATAATCCCCTGCAAAATGAGAACACATCCATCCAAACCAATACATTTGTGGACAATGTAACAAGTTAGAACAAACTGGACCTGAGCAATAACTAATACACAAAAAACATAAGAAAACAATATATTGAGTAGTGCAAAAGATGGCAGGTGCAACTTCATACTACATAATAGGTAAAATGGTAGCTATCACTAGTGTCAGGAGAAACTGTTAAGGTTTCAACGGTTTAAAAGTTGTCAAAAATTATGAAAAATACTAGAATATCACTACAATAATATAATAAGATCCAATAGAGCAACTGTAAAACACAAATTTATGGACCCTGGGCGAGAAAATGAACATTTGAGCTCACCCAGGCTACGAAGCACCGATACATGCATGTACGTTATGGCCACGTACGCACGGTACATAAGCGATACACGTATCGTCCTGTTTTCTGCCTTTTTTTTTATAGAATGCCGATATGGGGCGGCGGCGGCGACACAACGGGGACACAAGAAGCATATATCATTACGTAAGCAAGGTACAAGCCAACTTCTTGACAGTTTTCAATTTCTCATGCTTAGTGTTATGTTATCTCAAAATCTAATACTAGCACATGAAGTAATTTGCAAGTACCACAAGGATTGAGGAAATTGGTGATCATTCAGTCATTGAGGACTTGAAGAGACAACAAATGGGGCAGTATTTTGATCTCCTCCCACGCATTCAATTAGTATTTATTTTATTACATGGCATTTTATTAATTATTTATAGACTCCCCGTATTGCTGTTTCTAGAAAAATTGCCATATCCCCTGTCCCCATACTCATATCGCCAAATTCGTGTCAGTGCTTTGTAGCACCCAGGGGCCAGGGCCCAGGGCTATATAGACTCAAATTGCTTGTTTTTTCGCCGAGGGCACAAAAAGTCATGTGTGTGTGTGCAATCTCTCCATTAGATAGTTTTACATTATATGGTCATAGTGTTCCAATATTTTATTTTTCATGATTCTTTGAAACTTCTACACCGCTAAAACCTTTAACGGGTTCCCCAGACACCATTGATAGAAAACCCCTCTCCTATATATAATAGTATAGATGTAATAACGTTCAGCTCAACCCAAGAACCAACTATGATATCCATGCAGCAAAGTTTTCCCCCTCTAAAAATAGAGTAATAATTCAAAATTTCCACAAACAAGCATACTAGTTTTTGACATTTCCACAAAAGTCCAGTTTTAAGTAAAAAAGATGCGGCGCAACTTACTCATGAATAAACACTCTACAGTTCTTTTTCAGAAGTTGGTTGATATACCTGCTCTATGTCCATCATGTCAGATGGTTAAAACCAAACGTAACAAACGGGTGCGAGCTCCTTCTTCAGAAGGAGGCGGAGCTTATCCTCGCCGATATGCTCCCCCTCAATGCTACTCAGAGCTGCAAACCTATCCTCAGAACTTATCTCCATGGAATCCCTAGGAGTAACATCAAATTCGCATGCCCATTACTACAACTGTTGGGATCACATTACAAATTCCACGCGAGCATTTGCGTACCTGTGGATTCCGACGTTTGCAGCAGGTGGACCATCCATGGTGGATATTTTGGAGTGATCGCACGGTTTGATTCAAACATAGAAGCTTCTCTGCAGCTACAAAGAAGATGACAATCAGCAGTATGTAAAATTCCAATTTGGAACAGAGGAGTTGAGCGCCGCAATAAAAAACCGTAAATTGAACTGGAATTTTAAACCGGAACAGAACAGTTTAGCTCGGAAATACAAAATCGACAGAAGGCAAGAACAGGCAAAGAGGAGGAGGGCACGAACTCACGGGTTCAGGCCGGTGTGGGCGCAGTTGACGACGCGTGATGCCTCCACCTCGTCGACGCAGAATGCGCTGTCCGCGATGTCGGCCATCACGAAAAACCTTGATCCCGAAGCCCTACCTGCTCGCCGGAGTCCCCTTGCTGCAGCGCCCTCAACTCCAAAGCCGCCGTCTAGGAAGGGGAGAGAACAGGCAACAGCAGGTTTGTTTTCATCCGGCCGGGCTCGTGGCGGGCCGGACCACATCAGGTGGTACGCGCGTCGGACTTTGCTCCCTGCTGCCCGGGTGAATTTTACAGTCAAAATGGCCCGCGGATGGTAGCAGCCCAACTAGACCATTTCGCGCTGGCAATGGAAGAGCAACGTCTTTTGTTCGGCCTTTGGCCTTTTCATTTCAGTAATCCTGATCGGTGAATCTTTTCTTTAACCTACCATAGTTCATGTCAAAACTACTCACACGTCACACGTAGATCTCAGGGACACATTTTTTCCCTTGCATTTTTTTATTTTTTTTCTGATTTTCTTTTCTTTTATATTATTTTATTTTTCTATTTTTCTTTACCCTTAACTTAGTTTTCTTATTTTTATCTTCTAAGTTAGATTTCTATCTTTTATATCTCATATTTTAAATTTTCTATTCTATTTTATTCTAAAACTTTGTTTTATTCTAATCCATTTTCATTGATTAATATAAGTGAAAATAAAATAAAACAAGGAGATTCTGCTATTTGGAAAGACTTGTTGAAAATTAAACAGATTTATTTGGCAGGGAGAAGAATGGATATAGGGGATGGGAGAGATACTAATTTCTGGCATGATCAATGGCTTGGCTCCTTCTCCCTCTGTGAGAAGTTTCATGATTTGTTTGCTATATGTAATTAGCAAATTGGTACTGTTGAAGAAATATCTGATCTTGGTTGGTGACTTTCTTCTCAATGGTTGGCTCTGAGGAATATGCTTGCTTTGGTTAACTTGAACGATACTAGAGACAAGCTTCAATGGAAATACACCAAATCTGGTATCTTCACTGACAAATCGTTGTATAATAAACTTTCTGATGTGGGGCCTGACAGTTCTTTTAGACATCTCTAGAAAGCAAAATTGCCTCTTAAGAATAAAATCTGGTTGTGGATGATTTGTCATAATGCAATTGCAACTAAGGATAATATGAAGAAAAGAAAAGGGGTTGGTAGTTATGTTTATCGATTCTGTCTTATGAATGAAACTATTAACCACCTTTTCTTTGAGTGTCCTGCTCTTGGGTACATGTGGAGTACTGTGGAGACTGTTTTGGGTGCTAAGAATAGACCTTCATGTTTCACTCAATATTTTTGGTGGATTGTGAAACTCCTTCCTTTTGGTTTTAATGTGCACATTGTTTGTGTTTGCGGCATTGTGTTGGTCCCTTTGGAAAACTAGTAATAAAGTCTGTTTTGAAGGAAAATTGATTTCTTCCCCTCTGGGATTAATTTGTTACATGTGTGCGTTTCTTTGATATTGGGCAGGACTTCAGAATGCTCAGGACAGGGAGGTGTTGGTCGATGGAGTTGATCGCATTCAACAGTTGGCGTCGCGCATGCATGAAGCGACCAGGCAAGCTGAGACACTTCTCATAAAAAATGGTGAAGTGGAGGAGGATGTTGATGTCACTGGGACTGAGTGGCTGTGTGCCTGTCGTCGTGTGAAAACTTTGTTTTGCTGTTGATGGTTGTAGTGTTGCCGCTGGAAGTCTGGTTGGCCTTGGTTTGTTCTTGTTGCTGGTGTTTAAACTTTGTTCCATGTCGGGAGCTGCTTCTGGTACTTGCTTTGGTTATTTTCGTTTGTTTTTTAGGATGTAAGTTATTAAGACATATGTTCTGTTGTCGTTCTGATAATGGAACCCGGCTCATATGGAGTCGTATGGAAAAAATTGATTAATATAAGTTATATAATTTTTTCAGTGTTGAATGATTGACAGAAGTAAGCCCATTGAGTGTGTAAATTAAGTGAAAAAAATTACAAATGTTTTTTCAAAGGTATTTTCTTCATTGGTTCATTTTTAGCTTTTTTGTTTACCATCTTTTATATTTATATCTAATTTAATTACCCAATTATTTTAAAATTTTAAGAATATGATTAATTTATGGTTTATTAATGAAAATGAGCCAAAAAGTTATCAATGTTTATTTTTAACCCTAAATATATGTCAACCACTACATACATTTATTTACCATTATTAATACAAATGTTCATATGGAGCACCGATGACTCCTTGATGGCGCCAGAGAACTTGATGCTGGTGCTGACGTGGAGCACTTCGTTGGAAACCCCAAGAGCAAGGTGTGAAGCGGCAAGCAACAAGTCTTCCCTCAGTTGAGACCGAGGTTATCGAACCAAAAGGAGGAAGGAAACGTCACACAGGTGTTGCGAGCAATGCGGAGACATGCACAACACAAACTCAAGACTTTGCCCCAACGAATCAGTGAGGTTGTCAAGCTCACCGGTTTCCTGTAACAAAGGATTAAACATATGGTGTGGAAGGTAATGGTTTGCAGCAAGTAAACAGGTAACAGTTGAAGATGTATCAATGGTAAAGATTGGACTGGGGTCTATAGTTCACTAGAGGTGCTCTCCTTAGATAAACAACATGGCATGAAGGGTAAACAAATTACAGCGAGGCAATTGACAGGAACTGAGCAAGGCATAACACTTCAATTACTAGTCAGAAAGATCCTATGAAGTTGATTGGGCAATATAATAATATACATAGACCGTCATCCAACTGCATCTATGACTAGAAGTCCACCTTCAGGTTATCATCCGAACCCCCTCCAGTATTAAGTTGAAAGCAATAGACAACTGCTTTAAGAAAAGTGTGTAAGGTAAACAGTCCACATGTTCCATGAACAAGAGGCCGCTGTTTTCTCCCTAGTAGCAACAACACATCTACAACCGAAGAGATTTATGTCACTTCCCTTGGAAACTAGAGGCATGAACCCACTATCGAGCATAAATACCCCCTCTTGGAGTCACTAGCAACTACTTGGCAAAGATAACCACTAGCAACGGAGAGCATGCAATATCACAAACAACACAGACATGATAGAATCATAAAGATAAAACCATTAATCAAACCAACATAATAATCTCAATATCCATCGGATCCCCGCAAACACAACATGCATGATTACAAATAGATTAGATCTTGATCATGAACGGAGCTCACAAGATCTATACATGAAAGCACAAAGGAGGAAATACAACCATCTAGGTACTACATGGACCCAATCCAAGGTGGAACTACTCACGAATCATACCGGAGAGAAGGCCTCCGGGATGATCTCCCCTCCGGCAGGGTGCCGGGAAGAGCTTCAGATCCCCCTGATCTAGGGATGATGGTGGCGGCGGCTACAGACGATTTCATGGATTTCTGATCGGATACTCAGGGTTTCTGCATCGGGGATTCTTATAGGCGAAGGCGAGACGGGAGGCGCCAGGCCACCAAACTAGCCAGGCGGCCCACCTGCCTCGGCACTGGGTGGGTCTGGCGCCCCTGGCCGGCCCCTCCGGCTCTCCTCTGGACTTCTTGTTCCCCACGGAAAGTAATTGACTTTGGCATTTGTCCCGTCCAATTCCGAGAATATTTCTTTACTAACTTTTCTGAAACCAAAAAATGCAGAAAACAGGCATATGGCACTGTTGCAACTTGTTAGTAGGTTAGTACCAGAAAACATGTAAAAAGCACCTCAAAGTGTAGACAAGTAAAGCAAAGTAGATACTAAACAAGCATGGAACATAAAAAATTATAGATACGTTTCCAACGTATCAACATCCCCAAGCTTAACTCCTGCTCGTCCTCGAGTAGGTAAGTGATAAAAAGAATAATTTTTGAGCTAATATGCACCCTCACAATAAAGATCCAACCATTTGCAAGCATTGAAAGCTAGGATCAAAGAACTCTAAACATGTGCATGAAAGATGGAGTTCTAGCAATAGGACATAGTAACGATGTATGTAACATGGCAAGATACGAACAAAGATCATGAATAACATGCATTGAAAAACATTTGTTTGTTTCACATGCAGAAACATAGCATAGTGGCAATGAGCTTGTCCCTCATAGAGTAGCAATATAATGCATGGGACACCTTCAAAGTTCAAAAGGGTGACTAGAAACAAGTAGCACAAGAACAAGTAATAACACCATATGCATCAATTAATAAGCTTTGGAACACTACACACAGAATGAAAATTATGCTCTCTTAATGGTGCCTAAAGGTAGAAGGTGGAGACTCAATAATGGTGGAAGAAAGGCCTTTTTGTAAAGGAAGTAGGGATTACAAGTTTCAAAAAGACCTTCCAAAAATTATGGTACTAGTTAGCTTTCATCCCTCATTGCCCCTATCATAAGCATCTTGAAGTGGTTAAGGTTAACCGCCAACGGGGTACCCCTTGCACATGGTACAGGAGCTTTCCCATAACCAAAATGACAAGGCAAGCAAACAATGAGCATCTCAGCAATTATTATTATGTACCATGGGAATATGTACCAAAATGGTGCTTTTTTTCTCTTTTTTTCCCATAACCAAAGTGACAAGGCAAGCAGACAATGAGCAACTCAGCAATTCTTCAATGTGTCTCTTTTTTATAAGAAAAATGCTTCATAGATGTCACTATGGTGATGCTGCAAGTTTCCACCATGATTAGGCATGGCTTAGGCTAGCGGCCTAGGTGTTTCTCTAACACAGGATACAAACTCCATGGACTTACAAGTTCCCTCTTTATTTCACACAGGTGACATCCATAGACAAAAGAACATGATATCAACTGAGTACAACAAGGTACAAGTGCAATGTTGAAAACGCTTCTCGTGACAACACGGTTCTGCTAATTCCAACTTATAAGTGCAAGCATATACAACAAAGTTGTCACAATGGTTCAAGTTTATTAGGGGCAAAGAATAAAGTGTGCCATCAAATTCGTGAGGGCTTTAATCACTAAGTTTTCACATAACAAAATAGTTTTTAATTGGAAGATAGATGAAAACAAGAATATACTTGGAATGGTGTAGCACACCATGCATAGGAATTTATAGTTGACACTTTGAAATAACTTGGTTTCTTGGGAGTTGGAAGCATGAGTAGAGATTACTCATACAAGTGGAGGCTAGCAAAAGACTAGGAGCAACCAACTAAGAGAGCAATAATGGCCATAATTATGCAATGCAACAAAGCAAACTAATCAAAGCAAAGAGTGGTATTACAAGCCAAGGACTAAATGACCATAGAGGCTAATGGTGACTTGTCATAGTCAGAACATGGTGTGAGCATGTGCCAAGTCAACCCAAGCAAAACATCAATGGAGAATACCACAATACTATGCTTTTGCATGCTAAAAAAACGTATAATTTCTTCAAGGCACACTAAGCAATCCCAATTGTTTGGAACAAGACATGCTACAACAATAATCACTAAGCATAATGCTAAAACAACACCTAGCATGTCATGCTAAATTCTAAGTCACAGTCAATGCAAGCTCCTCTTGCACTTCAAGCAAGAACTTACTACTCCTTTCCAAACACCAAGCAAACTTATTTGCAAAACAACACAGCGAGAACAGGGGTCCAAACTACTAAAGCAAACTAAACAAAATAAGCAAAGCAAACTAAAACTAAGATGCTCCAAGAACAACACAATTGTGCATGAAACAATAAGAACAAAGTGTCTAGACAGACCTGAGCTTTTTATTGATGAAGAAGGGGATGCCTTGGGCATCCCCAAGCTTTGACACTTGTACATCTTGGATATTTCTTGGGGTGACACCATGGTGGCATCCCCAAGCTTGAGATTTTGTCCATTCTTCATCTCATTTCATCATTCTCTCTCTACATCTGAAATTTTTCCTTCATACAAAACTTCACATAATCTTCATTAGCAACATTAGTGTATTCAAAAGATATTAGACCACTGGCAAAGCTTTGGAACAACAAGGATTTTCACTAAAAACACAAGCTATTGTAGTAACTCCTTCAAAAAGCTCAATTTACATGAAGAGAACTCAAAAAGGAATCAATAAGAAGCAAATGCAAATAATGACACAAATCTGTCAAAACAGACTAGCAGGTAGAAACCGATTTTTTCGAACATCTTCTGTTGCTCAAATCAAAAAGTGTTGAGCTAACGAAAGTTAGCTAACATACTGGGGGATTTACTTGTAAATACTTATCTCAATCCGAGTTACAAATCCTCCTCACGAATTTTTTTGGTGTAGGACAGAAATCTGTTTCGGGACAACAACTCCCCAAATCTTACTTCCCCCTTATTAGAGGTCATTCTTGGCACAAAAAGCAAACAAAAAAGGATAAGAAGAGGTTATTACAGAAATAATAACTTCCAAGACTCAAGAAAACTCTTGGGTTATCTCCCAACAAGTACTTTTCTTTAACGCCTTTAAGTTAGGCACAAGAAGCAAGAAGAATCAAGTATTTTCAAATGAGGAAACATTAACATCAAACCTTGCTTTCAAAGGAGGAGAAAAAAACAACTTCTCTCTTATCATAGGGAAGTGTTCAATACCTTTCTTGAATCGAAAATGATATTTGATGGTGTCTTCTTTCATATCAATGATGGAACCAACTGTTCTAAGAAAAGGTCTTCCCAAAGTAATAGGACAAGAAGCATTGTATTCAATATCCAAAACATAGAAATCAACAGGGACATAAGCATTATTAACCATAATGAGAACATCATTAATACTATCCATGAGTTTATTCTTAGCATTATCATTGAGTGGGACATCCAAATAACAATATTCTAATGGCGGCAAATCAAGCATTTCATAAATCTTCCTAGGCATAATAGAGACACTAGAACCAAGATCACATGAAGCTTTGAGATCAAAGTTATTCACTTGCATATTAATAATGGGTTCTCAACTATCTTCTACTTTCCTAGGAATAGAAGCCTTGTGTTTTAGCTTCTCTTCCTTAATCTTAACAAGAGCATCTGTAATGTGTTTGGTAAAGGCAACATGCATATCACTAGCATCAGGACTTCTAGCAAGCTTTTGTAGGAACATAATCACTTCAGAAATATTGCAACCATAAATATCAAAGTCAAACTTAGCATCACTAGTGGTAGGCATAGTAGGAGGAGGAATAGGGGCTACTTTTGGTTTAGTGGTGATAGTACACACACTATTGTTTCTATCAATTTCAGCATCCCTTTCCCACTTAGCATGAAGTTGAGCTAACAGCCTAATATTTTTATCAATAGTAACTTGTATGGCATGAGCAGTAGCAAAGGTGTTTTCCATAGTTTCAGGTTTAGCAGCCATTTTATTAACCAAGGAAGTTTGAGCTTCATACAAAGAGGATATATTTTTCTCAATAGTTAAAAGCTTTTATTCTATAGTCTTATTGAAAGTGGTTTGTTTACTAATAATGTCCTTGAGCATTACTTCAAGTTCAGAGGGGGCACTTCTAGCATTATTGTAAGAGCTTCCATAGGAATTTCCATTATTAGGAGGATAAGGACTATAATTGTTGTTGCTACCAAAGTTATTCCTATAGGCATTGTTGTTGAAATTGTTGTTTCTAATGAATTTCACATCAACTTGCTCTTCTTGAGCAACCAAAGAGGCTAAGGGGACACTATTAGGATCTAGAGGAGCTTTCCCATTAACAAGCATAGCCATAATAACATCAATATTTTCACTCAAAGAGGAAGTTTCCTCGACAGAATTTACCTTCTTACCAAGTGGAGCTCTCTCAATGTGCCATTTAGAGTAGTTAACCATCATATTATCAAGGAGCCTTGTTGCGGCACCCAAAGTGAGGCCCATGAAGGTACCTCCAACAGCAAAATCCAGCAGGTTTCTTGAGGAGAAGTTCAAACCTCCATAAAAAGTTTGGATAATCATCCAAGCAGTGAGTCCATGAGTAGGGAAATTTTTAACCAAAGATTTCATTCTTTCCCAAGCAGGAGCAACATGTTCATTATCAAGTTGTTTAAATTTCACAATGTCACTTCTCATAGCAATAATCTTAGCAGGAGGATAATACTTTCCAATAAAAGCATCTTTGCACTTAGTCCAAGAATCAATACTATTTTTAGGCAAAGATAGCAACCATTCTTTAGCTTTTCCCCTCAAGGAGAAAGGAAAAAGCTCGAGATTAATAATATCTCCATCTACATCCTTATACTTTTGCATCTCACAAAGTTCAACAAAGCTATTAAGATGGACAGCAGGATCATCAGAACCAGCACCAGAAAATTGCTCTCTCATCACAAGATTCAACAAAGCAGGCTTAATTTCATAAAAGGTAGCATCAGGAGCAAGTGGAGCAATAGGGGTGCTTAGAAAATCATTGTTTTTGGTGCTAGTGAAGTCACTCAACTTGGTGTTCTCAGCAGAGTTCATTTTGGCAAAGGTGGGCAAGCCAAAAACAGCAGCAGTAGCTAGAGCAGGAACTAAATTTTTTTTGTGTTTTTAAATAAAGCAAGCAAACCAAACTAGACTAATTTTTTGGGTTTTTTGGAAAGAGGCAAACAAAACCAAGCAAAAAAAAACAAAGCAAACTAAAAACAAAGTAAAGAGAAAGGAAGTGAAGGACTCCCCTAGTGAAGACGTCCTTAGCCTCCCCGGCAATGGCGCCAGAAAAATTGTTGATGACTCCTTGATGGCGCCAGAGAACTTGATGCTGGTGCTGACGTGGAGCACTTCGTTGGAAACCCCAAGAGCAAGGTGTTAAGCAGCAAGCAACAAGTCTTCCCTTAGTTGAGACCGAGGTTATCGAACCAGAAGGAGGAAGGAAACGTCACACAGGTGTTGCAAGCAACGCGGAGACCTGCGCAACACAAACTCAAGACTTTGCCCCAACGAATCAATGAGGTTATGAAGCTTACCGGTTTGCTGTAACAAAGTATTAAAAGTATGATGTGGAAGGTAATGGTTTGCAGCAAGTAAACATATAACAGTGGAAGATGTATTAATGATAAATATTGGATCGGGGCTCCATAGTTCACTAGAGGTGCTCTCCTTAGATAAACAACATGGCATGAAGGGTAAACAAATTATAGCGAGGCAATTGACAGGAACTGAGCAAGACATAACAATGCAATTACTAGTCACAAAGATCCTATGAAGTTGATTGGGCAATACAACAATATACATAGACCGTCATCCAACTGCATCTATGACTAGAAGTCCACCTTCATGTTATCATCCGAACCCCCTCCAGTATTAAGTTGCAAGCAACAGACAACTGCTTTAAGCAAAGTGTATAAGGTAAATAGTCCACATGTTCCATGAACAAGAGACCGTTGTTTTCTCCCTAGTAGCAAAAACACACCTACAACCGAAGAGATTTCTGTCACTTCCCTTGGAAACTAGAGGCATGAACCCACTATCAAGCATAAATACCCCCTCTTGGAGTCACTAGCAACTACTTGGCCAAGATAACCACTAGCAACGGAGAGCATGCAATATCACAAACAACACAGACATGATAGAATCATAAAGATAAAACCATTAATCAAATCAACATAATAATCTCAATATCCATCGGATCCCCGCAAACACAACATGCATGATTACAAATAGATTACATCTTGATCATGAACGGAGCTCACAAGATCTATACATAAAAGCACAAAGGAGGAAATACAACCATCTAGCTACTATATGGACCCATAGTCCAAGGTGTAACTACTCACGAATCATACCGGAGAGAAGGCCTCCGGGGTGATCTCCCCTCCGGCAGGGTGCCGGGAAGAGCTTCAGATCCCCCCGATCTAGGGACGATGGTGGCGGCGGCTACAGACGGTTTCGTGGATTTCTGATCGGGTACTCAGGGTTTCTGCATCGGGGGCACTACAAGAAATGTGTTAACCTATGACCTTTCGGTAGTGACTGTGAATGAAATCGTCATAGATTTGTGACGATTATGTATGAGATAGTCATGGGCTGTTCGGGAGGGTTAAAGCCTAGCAAACTTACGACGATTTTATGGAAAAACGTCGTAATTTCATTTGACAAAATCGTCATAGTCTCGAGAATACAGCATATGATATCGGTTACGACGAATTTAGATCGTCATACCACGATGACAAGGATACAATTGAATGACTTGTGAGCCACATCATCAATTCTGCCTACATGTTATATGTAGGTGTCAATTTTAGCCATGCCATCGTAACATTAAAATTAGACACACAAACAAGACCCAACCGACAAGCTGGCCCCATAGTGGACTGACCACCAAATTGACGAGTGGGATGGACAAGTGACCTGACAAGGAGGCCCCGCCAAACTGACGCGCGAGACCTACAAACGAGATGCGGAGCCAAATAATGAGAACTAAAAAAACGTCTCCCGGGAGACTCGAACTGGAGACCAACCAAAGCCAGCCGCACGTTCTAAACCAGTGGAACACTCTATCATTTTTGAAGAAAAAGGAAACATAGTCCTCTTATTAAAGAGCATCTCTGGTAGTTTTTTATATGAATTACGGTAGATGAGCTTTCCCAATTTTGTTTTTGGTGTCCTTCACCGAATGGGCTATGGGCTATGGGCTATTATCGTTCCACACGCTGTGACTTGGTGCAAGAAGTAAGGAGAAATGGGCTACCGAATAGTTTTAGCTTAATTCGCTTCAAATTATTTTTACAAAATTAATATCATTTGAGTACTTTGACCGTAAAATTTTCAAATGACATTGGATTGACATTATCCAAAATCAACTTTATTCATACCGATGGGACAAATACTTTTGTCTCGGTTCATATATGTGAATAATATTTTCTTTTGAAGTAGTTATGCCCTTTCAAAACATATTTACTTTTGAAGGTTTCACATAGTTCGGATCGTTTGAATTTTTATGTCCATTTCAAACTATGGTGAAACGGGCGGACACCGAGGTTCTTAGCTAGGCTGAGTTTTTACGCTTTATAGCAGCTCCTCGACCCTCCTCCTCCAAGACCAGCGTGGCGGCGCCACGCCACGGGCGGCCTCCCTCATGAGCCCTCCTCCCATGGTCTCTCCTTCCCGCCGACGCCGTCCTGATCGTCGCCAGGCAAAGACCTGGGGGCGTGGTGGCAGCCTCCCTGATCGCGATCTGGCACATAATAAGACCTGGGGGCGTGGCGTGGTGGCGTCAGGGGTCAGAGGGGTATGATAACATATTAGAAAATAACGTACAAAAAAGAGGCTTAGAGGGGATCGAACCACAAACCACAACTAAACATAACATTGGTCATTTGACCCGAAAGCCACGAAACCTCGAACATGATAGGTCATTTTGTGAATGGTTTTTTGAGACATACTCAATTTACCAAGTTTGGTATTTTTACTTACAATTATGTCACATAATAAGACACCACGCGAAGGATTTGCGTTGATTGGACCGTTTTTTATTTTTTTATGCCTGTTTCAAACTATGGTCAAAACCGCGGACACGAAGGTTCTTAGCTCGGGGCTGAGCCTCGCTGAACTTGCGTTGTATCTCTGAAGAAACATGATATTGTGAGTCTAAAAATGATTTTTGCCAAAAATCATGAGCATCGGATCATGTACCTGTAGTTCAAACCGGACCCACTTCCTACCGATTTGGCAGGAATTTGTCTTTTTCGCCAGGGGTGAACGGAAAGGTTAGAGATACCCCGGTTGGGACATTGTACATGTAAGGTGGTCTAATATTTCTACAAAATGTGGCGATACCATTCTAAAACTGTCATTTGGTGGTTGCTTCACAAAACGCCTGCTTTTTATGCTCGAAAATAGAAAATGGATTTTCCGTCGTAAAAAGGAAAACTTTCTCCTGCAACATTGTTTTCCATACCATGATACATATGTGTGCATAATACGGGCACATTATCACAAACTATGCCCTGATTCTAGCCATAACATTGGTCATTTGACCCGAAAGCCATGAAACCTCGAACATAATAGGTCATTTTGTGAAGGTTTTTTTGAGACATACTCCATTTACCAAGTTTGGTATTTTTCCTTGCAAATATGTCACATAATAAGACACCACGCGAAGGATTTGCGTTGATCGGACCGTTTTTTATTTTTTAATGCTCGTTTCAAACTATGGTCAAAACGGCGAGCATGAAGGTTCTTAGCTAGGGGTTCAGCCTCACTAAACTTGCATTGGATCTCTGATGAAACATCATATTGTGAGTCTAAAAATGATTTTTACGAAAAATCATGAGCATCGGATCATGTACCTGTAGTTCAAACCGGACCCACTTCCTGCCGAATCGGCAGGAATTTGTCTTTTTCGCGAGGGGTGCACGGAAAGGTTTGAGATACCCCGGTTGGGACATTGTCCATGTAAGGTGGTCTAATATTTTTTCAAAATGTGGCGGTACCATTCTAAAACTGTCATTTGGTGGTTGCTTCACAAAACGCCCCGTTTTTTGCGCTCGGAAAATGGAAAATGGATTTTCCGTGCGTCGAAAAGGAAAACTTTCTCCTGCAACATTGTTCACCATACCATGATACATATGTGTGCATCATACGGGCACATTATCACAAACTATGCCCTGATTCTAGCCATAACATTGGTCATTTGACCCGAAAGCCATGAAACCTCGAACATGATAGGTCATTTTGTGAAGGGTTTTTTGAGACATACTCCATTTACCCTTTGGTATTTTTCCTTGCAACTATGTCACATAATAATACACCACGCGAAGGATTTACGTTGATCGGACCGTTTTTTATTTTTTTATGCCCGTTTCAAACCATGGTCAAAACGGCGGGCATGAAGGTTCTTAGCTCAGGGACGAGCCTCGCCAAAATTGCATTGGATATCTGAAGAAATAGCATATTGCGAGTCTAAAACACATTTTTTCAAAAAATAATGGGCATCGGATCATGTACCTGTAGTTCAAACCGGATCCACTTCCTGCCGAATCGGCAGGAATTTGTCTTTTTCGCGAGGGGTGCACGGAAAGGTCTGAGATACCCCGGTTGGGACATTGTCCATGTAAGGTGGTCTACTAATTTAAAAAAATAGGATGACAGCATTTTGGAACTTTTATTTCGTGATAGCTTCACAACGCAGCCTTTTTTTGAACTCAAAAAATGGTTTTTATTTTGCGACCAATCAAATTGCAGGAATCTGACTTCCACGGATCGGCCATCCTTGTCTGATCTAGATCGTTAAATTCTCATCCAAGGACCGTACTTTGCTCAAACAAACACATCACCCACTCTTCCGCTGCTAACCCTAGGCCCAGCCGCAGACCGAACCATCGCCACCTCTCCAGATTTGTCTCCAGACAAACCCTAACCTCACATAGCGCCTCCCCGTGCGCCGCCGATCTCCCCCGCCGAGCCTCAACTTGCCTCCAAACCTATCAATCCCCGCCGCCACCCCTCCTCCGTGTGCACCGTCGCCACCCCTCGATCTCCGCCGCCACGACCTAACCTCCAGATCGCCATCACCTCCACATCCCATCGCCGCTCCCCATCATACGCACTTCCTCCCTGCTTCCACTGCTCATCGATCCACCTCCACGAGCTCGGATGAACCGACGACGGCGTCTGGCGTCTGGCGTCGGCGTCGGGTCCCGTCCTCCCGGGTCCCTTTCCAGCCACGGCGGCTGCTACCGCAATGTGGCGTCGCCTTCTTCTCCACCCTTCTTCTCCGCGCGCTCCTCCTTCCCACACGCCGCCGCCGACGCCGTCCGGCCGCCGCTACCGAGCGCGAGATGCGCCGCCCCTCGCAAGCCGCTGAAGCCGGCCGCCAACACCGGAGGAGGCCTCGTCGGTGCCGCCACGCCTGTGGAGCGCGCAAGCGGATGATCAAGAACCGGAGTTGGCGCCCTCGCCACGCAAGAAGGCACACGTCACCCGGATCGAGACGGAGGTGGAGGAGCTGGAAGCCAACGAGCGGCTACACCTCAAATGCGACCGGTACACGCAGCATCCGAACCCATCCATCCATCCAAGATCCCTCCTAGTCAAGACCCAAGAAAGAAGAAGCAGCAGCTCCAGCTATCACAAATTCACCATATATATTCAGCCTTCAGTAACATGTAGCCTGTCGATTCAGCTAACTGACCATTCTTTTCCATGGTGGTCATTGATCTCTGCAGGTTAAGTATGTGGGAGATGGGGAGGAGCAGAACGACCTGCAGATGATGGGGATGAGCCACCTCTACTCACGCTGCGTCGAGCGGAAGGCCGCACTCAAGCGGCCCAAAATCCTAGAGCAGGTGAGCCTCGCCGGCTTGGCGCTTTCGTGTGGCAATTGGAGCTTATGGTGGAAAAGGTAGTTTCAGACTTGTATGGACAATGAAGCGACAAATGTTCTTGTACCATAGAATTTGCGTATCCTTTGTTGTTGTTATCTGGATGATAGAACATTGTAATGTCAACTTACCTTCTTAATATAACTTGATTCAGATATGTATTAATCAAAATGAAGTATATAGTGGTACATCTCATATTTTGAAATATTCTAAAAGCATTCGGTTTAAGCTCAAAATGTTGTTTGCTTGAATTCATGCAGAAGAAGAACACTGTATTTGGCTTACTTCTGAGTGGCTATAATAAGTCAGTAAAACCAGATGTGTTATTCTCCTAGCTCTTATATCATGGTTATAAGTAAATAATAAGAGCATATGTATAATTAGTGAATATTTTTCATGTTAAACTTGTATTTCCTTTTATTTTGTATAGAGCACAGAGCCAAATTTACTTATGTTTATAAGCAGAGGCAGTGTTTCTCACTTCTGGTAACATTGTTCTCTAACCAATGCAATATGAAAGGAATCATTCTTGAGGGGATATGTTTTTATGTGCTATCTATATCTTATTAAAGTAGAACCCCATTAAGAGTTTTTTATGTTTGTCTATCTAAGCATGCAGGTCATCCACATCATCATCTATTATCATCCAGATAATCTCACTGTTAGTCTTTTGTATGGAGTTCTCTGTTAGTCTTTTGTAGCTGCAGCTTAAAAAGCACAAGACTAAGAATTGTCTGGTCCGCCTCGATTACTCTCTCTTCTCTGAAGTCAACATAGGATAGATCAATACAGTCAAGTCTGTGATCGATTTGCTCCCATTTCTGTCCTTGTGCTTCCAGGACTGTGTGTAGAAAATTGAAGCAAGCTAGCTACCCAGATATCCTTGTACGTACTTGTGTCTGGCATGTCTTCCGTAATTTGACAGGCATCCCTTTTTGGTTCTATGTTAGTGACCTAGTGAGGAAATATAGATGCATGAAAGAAAGTTACTACATGAGCACCCGTCCGTTCTTGATGGATACAGTCCATATCCATATCTAGCAGTTTGTATGTATGCATGGTACCCCTTGGTCCGTAAATAAGTGAATTGTATTTGTCTAGCAATGTTGCTTAAGAAGATGATTAAATTTAAGTTAAAAGGACTAATTTGATGAGACAATGATTAAATTTACTTGGGTTATAGAAAACCAGCAGCATGCTCATTAACACTCTCTTGGTTACTTTGTTCCTTCTTTTATTGTAGCAACAATAGAATGGCGTGTCTTGAGCAAATTGGTATATAGAATTTGTTTCATTTATGTATGTTGAAGGATCTGAAATGCTCTTCTTGCCTTATAGTGCTAATAACATTAAGTGAATACTCCTCAATATAAGTCGACAAAAGAGCACAATATAGGCTATCTCTCGTTGGAACTAGGGTACAACTACCATCCAAATTCTAGGTAGTTGGCTTTATCGAACACAAGGGTCTGCATTTTATTCATAACAAAGTTGTGCTAGCTTGCTAACTCTTTGATTTTTATCAGATCCCAAATGATGGACTACTGTGATTTTTATCAGATCACAACGAATCTCAGGGAGGTGATGTCGCGCCCGGTTGTTGTGGTTCTATTTGATTAGGTCTTCATCTGTTGGCTAGGTCTTCAAATCTTCACGGTCTAATCATCTTCTTCACAATCTACATGGTGTAGATAAGTCCCCTGTTCCATGTATGGTTCTCTTTGATTATACTTTGTCATGTTTTGCCTAGGATTATATGTCTAGTAGGCCTTGTATTATCTTAGCCACATAGATTTTGTGCTCTGTTTAGTAGTACTGTTATTTCACTTTGATCCATGGTTAGTCTTGGCCACATAGATTGTGTTGTCTTAGCCACACAATTGTAGTTAGTCCACTAGATCGTTGTTTAGTAGAGCTGCATTCCAGTGTTCGGTGAGCTCCTCGAGGAGCAGTGTCGTCTGACAATGTCCATGAGGAGCAGCCTGCATCAGGCTCTATAGTGTGTACTACTGTCTATTTTCTACTGTATTAGGATTTTTAACAATCCTATTCTAATATTCTAAACTTTCTAGTTTATTTTGTAAACCCATTCTTGTGCTTCAGTCTTTGTAGTGTGTCTTGATGCATGTTCATGTATTTCTTTCTCAATCAAGAGCTAGTTTCTCATGTTCTCTTTCCCTTTAATTTAAAAGGTACAAGCAGTCACTTGGTGGGCTGTGTGGGCGTTCCCACTTACAGCCTAACACCTGGCTTGTGGTAATTACATATTTGCTTGCTGGTACTTGAAATAGACAGTGATATCTCTCTGCATGTTGTAGTTGAATCATTGAAAACACAGGGTGCAATGAAAGTGGCTCTATGCACAAATGTTTTTATTTGCAAGTTTAATGCCCCAGCATTGATAAACACTCCATGGTTACTGACCCCCAACTTGCTTGGTTCTTGTAATTCAAATATGTTGATGTATAAAATATGCTTCATTCTTGTACTACCATTTATCCTGTAAATACTTGATATTTGGTGTACGCCTTTTCTATTTCTCTTAATGTCGTGTGTTTGCAATATCACATTTAATTGTTGCACTCTCCTGTCAGTGAAGATGTTATGCTTAAACAATGAAAATTGCACTTATTTACGCTAAATGTTGAACTACTTGCATTCCATTTATCGCCTTTTTATTCTGCTTGTAATTATTTTGTTGGGATTGCAGATACCCTATTGTTTATAGGAGCCAGTGATCTGGAAGCATGCATAAGTTCGAGAGGATCAAATTGTAGCTAGTTTGTATACTTGTTTTGAACTTTAGTTGTTGATTTGTAGGTACTAGGCCATCAAGATTTGATTTCTAAACTAGTTGTAATTTTAATTTGAGTGGAATTTCATGTGCTCCATCGAATATTGTAATAAACTCATCTTTGGTGTGATGTTGTTTGAAGATTTTCATGTATTTTCTCCTTATTGGTACATTTTGCTATTAATCTAGTGTGATTTGTTATTAATGGCACCTTGTCTAGAAAAATCTTATTATCTGGGACCCACTGTATAGCTGATTCGACAATTTGGACTCACATTGTCTAAACGGAATGCCCATAATATAATGGTCAGTATAATGGCCGAAAGTACCAGCCCAAATAAGAAGGCCCAAAGTAATTATCCATCCATAAAATACCAATGCAAAGAAAAACAATACAGAATAGTTGGGCCGAGCCCATGTGGAACCAAGAAATGGACTGGGCTGATTTTGATTTAAGACGATTTAATTTCGTCATAATTTTGCCACGTAGGATCAGCCACGTAGGATCTGACTTGGCCAGACTAGATAGCCCGTGACGATATTGGATCGTCATAGACGTTATGACGATCCAATATCGTCATAGACGGTTATGACGATTTTATCGAAAACGTCGTTATAGTTCATTTGCGACGCCCAGCTTTCGACGATCTCAAAATCGTCAAAGAAACGTCATAAACGGACTACTATGACGATTCTGTGACGAAAATGGAGGGTCATATATAGCCAGATTCCTTGTAGTGGGGATTCTTATAGGCGAAGGGTCGAGACCAGGAGGCGTCCAGGGCCACCAAACCCTAGCCAGGCGCGGGCCCACCAGCCCCGCGCCTGGGGTGGGTCTGGCCCCCCTGGCCGGCCCCTCCGGCTCTCGTCTAGACTTCTTGTTCCCCACAGAAAGTAATTGACTTTGGCGTTTGTCCCGTCCAATTTCGAAAATATTTCTTTACTAACTTTTATGAAACCAAAAACAGCAGAAAACATGCATCTGACACTGTTGCAACTTCTTAATAGGTTAGTATCAGAAAACATGTAAAAAGCACCTCAAAGTGTAGACAAGTAAAGCAAAGTAGATACTAAACAAGCATGAAACATAAAAAAATTATAGATACGTTTCCAACGTATCAAGTACAATGATATTTTCACCAATTAATATAGTATTTCATAATATATTATGTTTAGTCTAGTGGTAGAAGATTGACAAAGGTAAGCTTGTCGTGTCCATGTAAATTGGGTGAAAAATGTTTTAAATAAAGAACAACTATGACGGTGGTGTGTTTCACCTTTAAATTTTTGATATTTTTTTTGTTAAGGGTGGATATGTGAATAAAAAGTATTAATTAAAAACATAGTTATAGTGCATGACTATCATATTTTTCATCATGCCATATAAGTCCATGCAAAACTCTGATTCCATTATTTTATTTATTTTTATGGAAATGGTTAATTTATGATTTTAGCCATGCAATAAGCCATTTTTTCAACAATATTCGTTTTAAATATTAAGTCTATCAACTCATATATACATTTATACCTAAAAAACCTGACATATACATTTATTTACCTTTATTAATACAAATGTTTGGACAATGTTATTTTTCCACCAATTAATATAGTCTTTTGTAATAGTTTATTTTTAGCCTAGTGCCGACATAGGTAAGCATGCCATATCTGTGTAAATTGCAATCTTCTAAAGAAAGATGAACTATGAAGGCTGTGTGTTTCATGGAGGCGGCAATTCGGCTCATAGGTGCAAATACACCCATTATGAGAAAACATATTTTGAAATGTCAAAAATAAAAAAAATCTACATATACATTTGAACATTCTATGCTGGTTCACAAGTTTTCGGGACGAAAGAAACAAAAAATGTCATATGAGACGAAAGAACATTTTTTTTGTCTTTTTATACACGACACATAAAAAGTTCTTTAGTCCCGAAAACTTATGAACCAACATAAAATGTTCGAACTTATATGTAGAATTTTTTAAATTTTTTAACATTTCGAAATATAATTTATCACAAATGGGTGCATTTGCACCTGCGAGCCGAAGTGAATATGCGTGTGTTTCACCTTGAATTTTCTTAGTTTTGTTTTGTTAAAATTGGATATCTTAATAAACACTCTTATCTTAGTAATAAAAAAAGATAGTTATACGCATGGCTGCCATTTTGTCGCCATGCCCATATCTGTCCATGCAAAACAGAACATCCCTAGCTTTTGGTTAGTGTGTAATCAGCCTAGGGCTGCATCAACTCAATTGACTATTAGAGCATTGACCACACCATCTGGCGGCCCGTACATGCAAGGTCCCACTCTACATTCTCTTTTCCCTCTCATTTTCTTGGGCGCAACAAGACAACGAGCATCGTGCATGTGACCAGGAACACACACACACCCTTTCCTCTTATCAGAACGGGATAAAATACAGCTAACCAGTGTGTCGCTTTTGATGTTGCGGAGAACATCGATCGATGACCCTCAAGCATTCTGCATCCCACCTCCTAAGCTCCAAGTTTAGATTAAACTAACTAGGTCGGCCGAACTATGCACACCGTCCCAAACGGCGACGAGATATATGTGCGAGCGCTCGCGTGAACAGTTTCGAGCTTGCCCCCAGGATCGGAGACCAAGCAAGCTCACACACCCTTATCAAGAAGCAAAGGAGATGCCTATGGCTAGCTATGGGCATATCTACCTGGACCGGTGATTACCTGTCATCATGTGATTGATACTCGAGGCCTGCAGCTAATATATGGAGGGTTACATCGTCGTTTTGCGTGCTAACTTTGACTGTTAGCCATGGCTTTTGGAGGGCTACACCCAGGGACGGAGCCAGGTAGTCAGCTCAAGGGGGGCAAGCTGTATGTTTGATCTATACGAGGGTGGCCGAACTAGCTAAAATGCCATGAATAAAGAGCTGCCATGGCTACTATTCCAAAGGAAATCACAAGCATGGGGGGCTTTGCCCCTGCTGGTCCTCCCTTGTCTCCGTTCCTGGCTACACCTGGCATCGCTATCACGGACTGCATTTACACATAATTCGGCTAGTGCTTTTGTTTACTCTTTGTAGCTAGACTCCCATGATTCGTTACTAATCTAGGAAAAAGTGTTGTTGATGCATATACAGTATATGATTGATATGGTGTGTGTGTCTTATAGTAATATCTAGTCGACTGAGAATTAGGTGTAACAATTATCATTCAATCTCAATTACAAGACCATTAACAAACAAATACTAGTAGAGTTCACAAAAAAAAACAAATAGTGTGGTATATCTTAATTGCAACCCCATGGAAAAATTCAGTGCAACCGCGCTTGCAATGCACGTCTAATGGATTAGGACTTGACAGAGCTAGCTCTGCGTTAATCTCCGTCGTGTGAGAATTAACAGAACCTACCATGATACAACCGTGCTTTATTAATCTTTAGGTTGAACTGGAGTGCCACTTTCCCGTTACTTAATTTGATCCGGATTTCTTCAGCTTCAGATGAGATAACGCTAGCTATAGTGAGTGCCAAACTACTTTAAAGATCACTGCGGCACATCCAATCCAGGTCCCTTTTCTGTCACCTGTTGTCTCAACCGCTGCAATGTATACTACTGTATGCACGAGCCGGAGCAGCCGGCGGTTGGCATTGGAATTGGACCCGGACGGGACTTATTATCTCCTGTGGTCTCACCGGCCGGCCGCGCATGCCATTGGATGGTCAAACTGCACGCCCCCGACACCGACAGGCCGGTGCAGCACCAACACGCGCGTGTGCGCACAAGCTACGCGGCGCCTTTGCATGCGCTGCGTCTGCATGCCTGCTGTATGCCTACACGCATCCGGTCACCAACTTTAGGCGCGCGCCATGGCTGGAGACTGGAGTGATAAGCACATCTCCACCAGCCTGATCCAATCCGTCCAAACGACGTGTGTGTGGTCTCTCCAGCAGTATTATTTATTTGGAATGAAATATACAACTCGATTCATCCATATATCAAATTTGGGTAACGGTTGCGTCATTCGAAAAACACGCGCGTCCTTCCGTGTCCTCCCACGGAGACCGAGGGCCTGCTTGCCATCGACCCAACAGCTATCTTCCACTAGCCATCAATGGAGAGAGGAATGCTGCTTCAAAGGCTGGCTGTGCCGCGGCTGGCGCCGCCCGACGCCTGCTCTCTTGCCGCGACAGTTCAATGCCATCGCTTCGGCCTCCGCGCCGGCATCCAATGATGAGTCTTTTTAATAGGCCACCCGTGGCCATCTTCTTCTACACCATACCACATCATTCTCTCCTCCATCCTATCCTCCACTACCGGTAGCTAGCCATGGACGGCGGCATTGGATCAAGGGGAGGGCGTCTAGGACAACCACCGGGTCCTGGCCGTATCCGTCGAGGCAGACGCGGAGGCCGCGTGGGACGCGGCCAAAGCAGCACGCCGCCACGCTCTCCCTCACCAGCATCGTTGCCTGATCACGAGTCAATCGACATCAGCTTCGCTGGCTTTGAGTTCGCCGGGACCATCCACTCGGGCATGGCGCGTGACAGGATACCCCTTTCCCGCAAATTCGTGCCGCTGGTCAACGACGCAAAGCCCTAGCAGGTCATGCTGCGGGCGATCGGTGTCAATACCGGTGAGTGGCCGATGGAGGTGTTGTTCGACAGCCTCGGCCAGATGTTCCTCGCCAACAGATGGGAGGAGTTCGCCCGCCGACACCAAATCGAAGTCGGCAACTTCGTCGTCTTCAAGTACGACGGCGAATCCATTCTCATCGTCAGCGTCTTCGATGACACCATGTGTCATCGCTGCTACTACTCTGACCCCGACTCCGACGAGTAGGCTTAGCACTAGACTAGGATGTGTACTCGTCATGTATCATGTTTGGAAATAAAATTTGCAATGTGAGCATCGGGCATTTACAATGACAAGTTTTCATTCAAATATTTTTATAAGCAAACCCCACCTAGAACAACAATCTAACTAAGCGCCGCCTACAGCGTTGGCGGAGGTGGCGCCAACGGGTCGACAAGATCCCATTATTCTTCGAGAGAGCGGTAGATCGCTTCCTGCATATGCAACTCCTCTACAACTTGGGCGAGGTGGGAACGCGGGTCGCACCGCTTCCCCGAGCTCGTCACGATTAGCTCGCACCTCTTCCCGTAGCTCGTCGTCGGGATTAGCCCGCACCGCTTCCTGGAGCTCGTCACACACATCTGCGAGCGCCACACGCAGTCGATGCTCAAACAGAAAGACGCAGTCCATAACCTCCCACATGAAAGGCTCGTCGGTGGTCTAGTTGCGATCGAAGTGAGTGTGCTACGGCTGCCAATTGTGTAACAAACTGTATATCTGCGACAGCACCAAAATCGGAAGCGGCAACATGTCCGGTGCCTCTGACGGGTCCAGTCACCACGAGGGCAATGGGTGCTCGGGCTGCTTTTCTCTACGGACTTCAAAGTTGCCACGGAGGCCAGTGCGCCGATGCAGACAACCAGACATGGTGGTTTGTGGTTGTGGTGGTCTGGTTGAAGATATCTCGGCTGGCCTTCCCCTTTTGTATGGCTGCGTCTGGAAGCGGTGGGAAACGTCCAGAACTGGCAGAAAGCGGCGGGAAAAAAAGGCATGGGACGACAGGGTGGCGTGTAACATCCCAGCGTTTAGGTACCAATGAGGGGTAGAAATAGAATTATGTGCATTTATGTGTATTCATCTGCAAAAGTAGGACACATTTTTCGCCAAACAAAACCCTAGAAAGATCAGAGTTTCCTTTACTATTTCGAGATAGGTTTTAGCTCTTTATGGTGATTGTTATAAATTTTGACATGATCTCTAGGAATTTAAATGATTTTGGGTGAATAAATCAAATTCATGTTTAAATTTGAATCTCTGTTGAAAAGATTTGAAAAATAGAGGTACTTAGTATTTTATTGTTTTTAAAATTATTTATAAATAGATTGCATGAATACTTAAATGATATGTTAATTATTGTACAAGAAAAATAATTGAAAACCATATAAATATAATAATTCATATAAGAAAGTACTTCTTATTCTTTTCCTCATTCAATAATAATAATTCAAATACAAATGAATAATTAATAAATAATATTATAGAAACATTTGTAATAAAAAGAATGAACTTTATTGAATAATAAAGTAATGTTACATTAAATCTCTTACAAAGAAAAGAAATGTAAAATTACAAAAGTAATAAAAATAAAAACCCTACACTACCATTTGCCTATTTCCTAATCTAAGCTTCTTAGAAGCTTTGGTACGTGCAAAACAAAGAAAACAGAAATGCAAAGAAAGTGGTTGTGATTAGTTTGCTCTCAGTCTTGAACAGTGAAGTGTACTGTTCATATTACATCACTAAGCAATTGAATACCAAAAAAGGGAAAATTTCACCGAAGTGAAGTATCTGTTCTATTAAATCAAAAGTTCTTTAGTACAACATCTTTAGCCAAAGAAAGGGCAAGTTTCACCAAATAAGCTCATAGTAGAAGGAAGGGGCAGTAGACATTTCCATCTTGATCTAATCCGAAGGAAAAGAAATAGTGTAGCAGCTTACTCTTTTGTTGCATGAATTGTGATGTCGACAGCAGGAAAAGAAGGGGAGAGTTAAAACCACAGTCCCGTACATAGCAAATACATCTTTGCTACACTAGTCCACTGAACCCGTGTGTTTTATCTCAAGAACACAGAGAAACCATATCAGATCTTGCAAGCTTTCCACTAGATCAACCAACCATTCACCACAGCAATCCAACAAGAAACCATACATAATGGTCACCTAATGGAGGGGGTAGTTTAGGTGGACAACAAGGACACACTGGAGCCTGGAGAAGCAGCACCAGTTCCGGGAGGTGCAAGGCAAGACCAAAGAAAAGCAACACCAGTTCCAGGAGGTGCAGGACAAGGCCAAGGTGAAGCAGAACTAGCATCAATAGTCATCAAGGTAGCAGGCAACATCAACACAAGGCTACAACTACCACAATCTACTCCAGATCCCAGGGTAAATTCCAAACCCTTTGATTCAACACTTAATCATGTACATGTACATAGAATGGGTGTTGGAGAGGTATCCTCTGTGGTTATGCAATTGGCATAATAGGTATATCATTGGATATCTACTAAACAAGCAGCAAATCTAGTATCTGTTCTTAATAAAAGGACTAGCCTCATACCAGCATCATAGGCTAGATAAGAAACAACAATATAAACATCATTCTTATTTTAGAGTTCTCAATCTTTGCAAGTATAAGGGCCATTGAGAAGCTCAGTTTAGGAGAATAGTTAAGCAAGACTGTAATCTTGTGTACCATTCTTTAGATGGTGTCACAAAGATTTAGTTTCCCTAAGTAAAATCATATTTAGAGTATTCCATCTCTAAATCTTCATATGAATTTTATCTACTCATTTTACTAAACATTATTTAGGAATCATGTATGTTTTCCTAAAAGAATCATTCATAGAGAATAATTCATATCATTCATGTATACCATCTGAAGCAAGATCTAGAATAACAAACCACTAGTATTGCTCTTAAACAAGTCATCCGAACCATTCTAAATTAGTAGCCAACTATAGTGCTTCAATACTGAAGCATTTAAATCACAAAACAACTAGCATCTGCCAGTCTTAGATCATCATTGTAGCCTCTAATCTATACATTCATATATATAGAAATAGGTATAGATTCAAACAATATTCCAATTTGACAAAACAACTATCAGGACCGCCAAATCAAGTATAGCATCAGGTTCTTCATAGAGCATTCACAAGGAAAAGACACAGCTAACTATTCAAGCTTTCACTATTGTCCATGACTAAAGAGATGAACCCTAGAACAGGGGATGAACCCTAATTAGGAGTTCATCACTGCATTTACATAGAGAATAGCCTAGGAGACAGAGAACAAAGGGAGAAGAAGGAGAAAGCACCACTTACTCGAGGTCCTCGCTAAAAGATAGAAGAGGAAGCAGTGGTCGGAGACAGAGACGAACATGACGGCACAGGGAGCACCCAAGGGGCGCTGCAATCCACACCAAGCCACGGTCGTGGAGGCTCCATAGGAAGGAGGCGACAACATCTCGTCACCGAAGCACCAGAGCGACGCCAGGGTAGCGTCGGAGCACCGAACCACCGGTAGGGTCCAAACCGTAGGCACCTTGAAGGAGGCGTCGTGGTCAGGGGAGGGCCTGGGCATCAAATCAGGCTAGGATAGTCGAGGGAGCATCGTCGACTGCATCATCCTGTACCGCGGTGGCGGCCGACAAGGTCGAGGTCGACAGGAATCGAGCGGCGGTGGCACCATATCACCGCAAAGGAGAGAGCTGATACGTCGGAAACATATATATATTTTTTGATGTTCCATGCTTGTTTAGTATCTACTTTGCTTTGCTTTGTCTACACTTTGAGGTGTTTTTATATCTTTTCTGGATCTAACCTATTAACAAGTTGCCACAGTGCCAGTTGCCTGTTTTTTTTCTGTTTTTGGTTCCATAAAGGTAGAAAATCAATATTCTCGGAATTGGATGGGACAAAAGCCAAAGTCAATATTTTACCGTGGGCGACACGAATCCAGAAGATGATATGGAGGGGAGCCACAGGGTGGCGACCTCCCCCCCAGGCGCGGCCAAGCCTGGCCCACTCCTGGGCAGGGTGTGGGCCCCCGGCACCCCCTGCCTCGCCTCCTCGCCTATAAGAAGCCCCCAATGTAGAAACCCTAGGCACCCAATCAAAACTCCACGAAACCGTCTGTAGCCTTTGCCACCATCGTCCCTAGATCGGGGGGATCTGAAGCTCTTCCCGGCACCCTGCTGGAGGGGAGATCATCCAGGAGGCCTTCTTCTCCGGTATGATGCGTGAGTAGTTCCACCTTGGACTACGAGTCCATGTAGTAGCTAGATGGTTGTATCTCCTCCTTGTGCTTTCATGTATAGATCTTGTGAGCTCCGTTCATGATCAAGATCTCATCTATTTGTAATCACGCATGTTGTGTTTGTGGGGATCCGATGGATATTGAGATTACTATGTCAGATTGATTAATGGTTTTGTCTTTATGATTCTATCATTTACGTGTTGTTTGTGATCTTGCATGCTCTCCGTTTTTAGTAGCTATCTTGGATAAGTAGTTTCTAGTGACTCCAAGAGGGGGTATTTATGCTCGATAGTGGGTTCATGCCTCAAGTTTCCAAGGGAAGTGACAGAAATCTCTTCGGTTGTAGATGTGATGTTGCCACTAGGGATAAAACAACGGTCTCTTGTTCATGGAACAAGTGGATTATTTACCTTACACACTTTGCTTAAAGCAGTTGTCTGTTGCTTGCAACTTAATACTGAAGGAGGTTCGGATGATAACCTAACAGTGGACTTCTAGTCATAGATGCAGTTGGATGGCGGTCTATGTATCTTGTTGTATTGCCCAATCGAATCTCATAGGATCTTTCTGACTAGTATTGCATTGTTATGCCTTGCTCAGTTCTTGTCAATTGCCCTGCTGTAATTTGTTTACGCTTCATGCCATGTTGTTTATCTAAGGAGAGCACCTCTAGTGAACTATGGACCCTGGTCCAATCTTTACCATTGATACATACTCCACTGTTACCTGTTTACTTGTTGTAAACCATTACCTTCCACACCATACGTTTAATCCTTTGTTACAGCAAACCAGTGAGCTTGAAAACCTCACTTTTCGTTGGGACAAACTCTTAAGTTTATGTTGTGCAGGTCTCCGCGTTGCTTGCAACACCTGTGTGATGTTTCCTTCCTCCTTCTGGTTCGATAACCTCGGTATCTACTGAGGGAATACTTGCTGTCGTTCTCATCACACCTTGCTCTTGGGGTTTCCAACGAAGTGCTCCGCGTCAAGCACCATCACTTTCTCTATTCAAAAACACACAAAAATTAGTTCCTGCTCTAGTTGCTGGTCTGTTGTTGCCTTGCTTTGTCATGCTTTCTATCAATGGATGGTTTCTTTGAAACTAGTTCTTATTGGCAAGGTGGGTTCACAGAAGAATAAAAGTATTATTATAAGGAGCACCGTTTGTCACAAAAATGGAAACACTTATGGGAACAAATTGATAAATTGAATACTATTGCTAGACAGGTGTGCTCTACTTATAATGTTACTTATTGCTTTGATAAGTCTTGTTGCTGTAGGAGGTATAAACACCTGCCTTTTCAATGTGAGTATAATGACAATGTTACCATATCCTCTTATGTTAAAGGAAATTATGACTTTGATGGTGTGGAACAAATTGAAGAATTTATTGCCTTCAAGGGTACATTTGAACTTGCCATTTTGCTTCAAAATACTGATGATGCACCTTATGAATGCGAGTTTTATGAGATACTTAAATTCTGCTTTGATAATTACAAGGAAGAAAATAGCTATATTTTTGAATATTTTAATAGATGCTTTCCACAGATGGAAGAGACTAATGCCTTGTAGGAGTCTATGGAAGAAGAAATTGTTGAACTAGAAGCTCTTTAGATGAAAAAGAGGAGGAGAGTGATGAGAAAAAGGAGGAAGAATGGATTATCTACCCATGCCTACCTTCTAATGAGAGTAACTCTTTATCTCTTAAATTATTTGATTGTCCCCCATGCTTACAAAATGAGGATGAATGTTATGTTCCTATGGATTCTTTTGAAATATCTGCTATGGGTAAAAATTGTGCTAATAGTTATGCTCCTGTTATCTATGATAATCCTATATTTGTGCCTAACTTCAAAATGCATGGTACTAAAGAGTTTTTCTTTGAAAATGTTTATGATAAAGCCCTAGATGATGGTCCTATATTGAATGATCGGTCTTCTTGTTATAAAATTGTTAAGAGTGGGTTTGAAGGTTTTAATCCCACTATTTTTGAGCTTGATAAAAATCATGTGTTTGTAGATCATGAAAATCATACTTTATGTGATAGTTATATTGTTGAGTTTATTCATGATTCTATTGAAAGTTATTATGAGAGAGGGAAACATGGTATTATGTATCTCAACAATATTAAGTTTCCCCTCTTTACGTTGAAAATCTTGAAGTTGCACTTGTTTTGTTTTCCTAAGCTTGTTGCTTTGTGCTTCTTTGATTTATTTTCTTACAATATTCCTATGCATAGGAAGTGGGTTAGACTTAAATTTGTTTTGAATTTGCTTCTTGATGCTCTATTTTACTTCAATTCATATTTCTTATGTGAGCTATTTTCAAACTATCAAGCCTAACTTAAAGGCGTTAAAGAAAAGTACTTGTTGGAAGATAACCCAAGAGTTTCCTTAAGTCTTGGAAGTTATTTCTTCAGTAATGACCTCTCCTTATCCTTTTTGGTTTGATTTTTGTGCCAAGAATGACCTCTAATGAGAGGGAAGTAAGATTTTGGGGAGTTGTTGTCCCAAAATAGATTTCTGTCCTCCACCATAAAAATTCGCGAGGAGTCTCTGTAACTCGGATTGAGCTGATAATTTACGAATACATCCCCCAGTATGTTATCCAACTTTCGTTAGTTCAACACATTTTTATTTGACCAACATAAGATTTTCGAAAGAATCGGTTTCTACATGCTGGTCTGTTTTGACAGATTTCTCCCATTATTTGCATTTGCTTCTTATTGATTCCTTTTTGAGTTCTCTTTTGGGGAATTGAGATTTTTGAAGGATTTACTACAGTAGGTTGTGTTATTAGTGAAAAGTTTTGCTGTTCCAAAGCTTTGCCTAAGGTCTAATATCTTTTGAATAAACTAATGTTGCTAATGAAGATTGTGTGAAGTTTTGTATGAAGGAAAAAATTCCAGGTGTAGAGAGAGAATGATGCAATGAGATGAAGAATGGATAAAAGCTCAAGCTTGGGGATGCCACCCCGGTGTCACCCCAAGAAATATCCCAAGAGGTACAAGCGTCAAAGCTTGGGGATGCCCAAGGCATCCCCTTCTTCATTAATAAAAAGCTCAGGTATGTCTATACACTTCGTTTTTATTGTTTCATGCACAGTTGTGTTGTTCTTGGAGCGTCTTAGTTTTTGTTTGTTTTGCTTATTTTGTTTAGTTTGCTTGAATAAAGTAGTTTGGACCCCCGTTCTCTCCGTGTTGTTTCAAATAAGTTGCTTGGTGTTGGACAGGAGTAGAAAGTTCCTTCTTGAAAGTGCCAGATGAGCTTGCATTGACTGTGACTTAGACTTTAGCATGACATGCTAGGTGTTGTTTTGACCTTATGCTTAGTGATTATTGCTGTAGCATGTCTTGTTCCAAACAATTGGTATTGCTTACTGTGCCTTGAAGAAATTATGCGTTGTTTTAGCATGCAAAAGCATAGTATTGTGGTTTTCTCCTTTGATGCTTTGTTTGGGTTGACTTGGCACATGATCACACCATGTTATGACTATGAAAAGTCACCATAGCCTCTATGATCATTTAGTCCTTGACTTGTAGTACCACTCTATGCTTTGATTAGTAATGCTTTGTTGCTCGGCATGATTATGGCCATTATGCTCTCTTAGTTGGTTGCTCCCAGTCTTTTGCTAGCCTCCACTTGTATGAGTAAGCTCTACTCATGATTCCAACTCCCAAGAAACCAATTTATTCCAAAGTGTCCACTATAAATTCCTATGCATAGTGTGTTACACCATTCCAAGTATATTCTTGTTTCCAGCTATCTTCCAATTAAAAACTATTTTGTTATGTGAAAACTTAGTGATTAAAGCCCTCACAAACTTGATGGCACAATTTATATTCTTTGCCCCTAATAAACTTGAACCATTGTGTCATCTATGTTGTATATGCTCGCACTTATATGTTGGAATTAGCAGAACCATGCTGTCATGGGGAACGTTTTCAACATTGCACGTGTACTTTCTACTCAGTTGATATCATGCTCTTTTGTCTATGGATGTCACCGGTGTGAAATAAAGAGGGAAATTGTAAGTCCATGGAGTTTGTATTTTGTGTTAGATAAACGCCTGGGCCGCTAGCCTAAGCCATGCCTAATCATGGTGGAAACTTACAGCATCACCATAGTGAGCTATCTATGAAGCATCCTCAATAAAAAGCTATGCACATAGTAAATAAAAAGATTGCTGAGATGCTCAATGTCTGCTTGCCTTGTCATTTTGGTTATGGGATAGCTCTTGTACCATGTGCAAGGGTACCCCGTTGGCGGTTCTCTATGATATGCAAATACTTACAATGACAAGAACTTAATGGTGACTGAAGTTGAGTAGCATAAGGTGTGTCCCTTGTATTCAAGGGACTTGAGATTGCCAACTTATAATTTTTCAAGCATATACTCCATAGTTTATTCACTTTAACCTTAATCACTTCAAGATTCTTATGATAGGGGCAATGAGGGCTGAAAGCTAACAAGTACCATAATTTTTGGAAGATCTTTTTGAAACTTGAAATACCTGCTTCCCTTTGTGAAGGGCCTTTCTTCCACCATTATTTGAGTCTCCACCTTCTACCTTTAGGCACCATTAAGAGAGCATAGTTGTCATTCTGCGTGCAGAGTTCCAAAGCTTATTGATTGATGCATATTGTGATATTACTTGTTCTTGTGCTATCTGTTTCTAGTCACCATTGTGAACTTTGAAGGTGTCATATGCATCTATTTGCTACTCTATGAGGGACAAGATGATTTCCACCATGCTATGTTTTATGTATGTGAAACAAACAAACGTTTTTCAATGCATGCTATTTATGATCTTTGTTTGTAGCTTTTCATGTTGCATGCATAGTTACTATGTACTATTGTTAGAACTCCATCTTTCATGCACATGTTTAGAGTTCTTTGATCCCAGCTTTCAATGCTTGCAAATGGTTTAGTCTTGGTTTTGATGGTGCATGTCACCTCTAAAATTATTCTTTATCACTTACCTACTCGAGGACCAGCAGGAGTTAAGCTTGGGGATGCTTGAAACGTCGGAAATGTATCTATAATTTTTGATGCTCCATGCTTGTTTAGTATCTACTTTGCTTTGTCTACACTTTGAGGTGTTTTTATATCTTTTCTGGAACTAACATATTAACAAGTTGCCACAGTGTCAGTTGCCTGTTTTATTCTGTTTTTGGTTCCAGAAAGGCAGAAAATCAATATTCTCGGAATTGGACGGGACAAAAGCCAAAGTCAATATTTTACCGTGAGGGACACGAATCCAGAAGACGAGACGGAGACCCGAACCAAGGCGGCCATACCCCCTAGGCGCGGGTGGGCCCTACCCCGCGCCTAGGTAGGGTGTGGGCCCCATGGCTGCCTCCCAGCCTCACCTCTTCGCCTATAAGAAGCCCCCGATGCAGAAACCCTAAATACCCGATCAATATTCCACGAAACCTTCTGTAGACGCCGCCACCGTCGTCCCTAGATCGAGGGGATCTGAAGTTCTTCCCGGCACCCTGCCAGAGGGGAGATCATCCCGGAGGCCTTCTCTCCGGTATGATGCGTGAGTAATTCCACCTTGTACTATGGGTCCATGTAGTAGCTAGATGATTGTATCTCCTCCTTGTGCTTTCATGTATAGATCTTATGAGCTCCGTTCATGATCAAGATCTAATATATTGTAATCAGGCATGTTGTGTTTGCGGGGATCTGATAGATATTGAGATTATTATGTTAGATTGTTTAATGGTTTTTTCTTTATGATTCTATCATGTCTGTGTTGTTTGTGATCTTGCATGCTCTCTGTTGTTAGTAGCTATCTTGGTCGAGTAGTTGCTAGTGACTCCAAGAGGGGGTATTTATGCTCGATAGTGGGTTCATGCCCCTAGTTTCCAAGGGAAGTGACAAAAATCTCTTCGGTTGTCGATGTGTTGTTGCTACTAGGGAGAAAACAACGGTCTCTTGTTCATGGAACAGGTCGATTGTTTACCTTACACACTTTGCTTAAAGCAGTTGTCTGTTGCTTGCAACTTAATACTGGAGGGGGTTCGGATGATAACATGAAGGTGGACTTCTAGTCATAGATGCAGTTGGATGGCTGTCTATGTATATTGTTGTATTGCCCAATCGAATCTCATAGGATCTTTTTGACTAGTATTGCATTGTTATGCCTTACTCAGTTCTTGTCAATTGCCCTGGTGTAATTTTTTTACCCTTCATGCATTGTTATTTATCTAAGGAGAGCACCTCTAGTGAACTATGGACCCTGGTCCAATCTTTACCATTGATACACCTTCCACTGTTACTTGTTTACTTGCTGCAAACCATTACCTTCCACACCATACGTTTAATCCTTTGTTACAGTAAACCGGTGATCTTGACAACTTCACTGTTCGTTGGGGCAAAGTCTTGAGTTTGTGTTGTGCAGGTCTCCGTGTTTCTTGCAATACCTGTGTGATGTTTCCTTCCTCCTACTGGTTCGATAACCTCAGTTTCTTCACAAGCCGTCAAGGAGTCACCATCACACCACATAGCTTGTTGCTTAGCACCTAAATGTAGTAGTCACATGAACCAAAATATATTTCATTCATTGGTCAATATGTTGATTTAAAAGTCCGAATTTTTGAACAAAGATAGTAGGATCTAGAAGAACCTATAGGAATTATTAGTACTACTTGTACTATAGCCAAAATGCATGCCTACCCAAATATTTTGAACCGGAGATCTTTATATCCAATTTTTTACTACTATTTTGTTTTCCTACATGGTCAGGGACAATTAATTGACATGACCCGGCCTTAGATTCATGAACATAGGGAGTAGGAAGAGTATGGTCTATGACCATTTTTATATGATTATTTGTACTATATCCAAAATTAAAATTGTAGTCAAGTGGTAAAAGCCTCCGCCTACATCAAAATATTTCATGCCCCTAATTTTAAAATTTCAAACATTGTGAAATTCTATGTGCAGTGTCACAAAGCTTATTGATTGATGCATATTGTGATATTATTTGTTCTTGTGCTACTTGTTTCTAGTGACCCTTGTGAACTTTGAAAGTGTCATATGCATCTATTTGCTACACTATGAGGGACAAGCTGATTGCCACTATGCTATGTTTTCTGTATGTGAAACAAACAAACGTTTTTCAATGCATGTTATTCATGATCTTTGTTTGTAGCCTTTCATGTTGCATGCATAGTTACTTTGTCTTGTTGTTAGAACTCCATCTTTCATGCACATGTTTAGAGTTCTTTGATCCAAGCTTTCAATGCTTGCAAATGGTTTGATCTTGGTTTTGATGGTGCATGTCACCTCAAAAATTATTATTTTTATCACCTACCTACTTGAGGACGAGCAAGAGTTAAGCTTAGGGATGCTTGATACGTCGAAAACGTATCTATATTTTTTTATGTTTCATGCTTGTTTAGCATCTACTTTGCTTTTCTTTGTCTTAATTTGAGGTGTTTTTATATCTTTTCTGGAACTAACCTATTAACAAGTTGCCACAGTGTTAGTTGCTTGTTTTCTTCTCTTTTTGGTTCCAGAAAGGCAGAAAATCAATATTCTCGGAATTGGACGGGACAAAAGCCCAAGTCAGTATTATTCCGTGGGGAACACGAAGCTAGAGTACGAGACGGAGGGGAGCCACGGGGTGGATGCACCCTCCCAGGCACGGCCAAGCCTGGCCCGTGCCTGGGCAGGGTGTGGGCCCCGGGCGCCCCCTGCCTCGCCTCTTCGCCTATAAGAAGCCCCCGATGCAGAAACCTTAGGCACCCGATCAAAAATCTACGAAACCATCTGTAGCTGCCACCACCATCGTCCCTAGATCGAGGGGATCTGAAGTTCTTCTCGGCACCCTACCGGAGGAGAGATCATCCCGGAGGCCTTCTTCTCTGGTATGATACGTGAGTAGTTCCACCTTGGACTATGGGTCCATATAGTAGATAGATGGTTGTATATCCTCCTTGTTCTTTCATGTATAGATCTTGTGAGCTCCATTCATGATCAAGATATAATCTAATTGTAATCATGCATGTTGTGTTTGCGGCGATCCGATGGATATTGAGATTACTATGTCAAATTGATTAATGGTTTTGTCTTTATGATTCTATCATGTTTGTGTTGTTTGTGATCTTGCATGCTCTCTGTTGTTAGTAGATATCTTGTCTGAGTAGTTGCTAGTGACTCCAAGAGGGGGTATTTATGCTCGATAGTGGGTTCATGCCTCTAGTTTCCCAGGGAAGTGACATAAATCTCTTCGGTTGTAGATGTGTTGTTGCCACGAGGGAGAAAACAACGATCTCTTGTTCATAGAACAAGTGGATTGTTTACCTTACTCACTTTGCTTAAAGCAGTTGTCTATGCTTGCAACTTAATACTGCATGGGGTTCAGATGATAACCCAAAGGTGGACTTCTATTCATAGATGCAGTTGGATGGTGGTCTATGTATCTTGTTTTATTTCCCAATCGAACCTCATAGGATCTTTCTGACTAGTATTGCATTGTTATGCCTTGCTCAGTTCTTGTCAATTGCACTGCTGTAATTTGTTTACCCTTCATGCCATGTTGTTTATCTAAGGAGAGCACCTCTAGTGAACTATGGACCCCCGTCCAATCTTTACCATTGATATATCCTCCACTGTTACCTGTTTACTTGCTGCGAACCATTACCTTCCACACCAAACGTTTAATCCTTTGTTATAGCAAACCGGTGAGCTTGACAACCTCATTGTTCGTTGGGACAAAGTCTTGAGTTTGTGTTGTGCAGGTCTCCGCGTTGCTTGCAACACCTGTGTGATGTTTTCTTCCTCCTTCTAGTTCGATAACCTCAGTCTCTACTGAGGTAAGACTTGATGTTGTGCTCATCACACCTTTCTCTTGGGGTTTCCAACGAAGTGCCCCATGTCAAGCACCATCAAGTAGCATGAGGTGTGGCCCTCACATTCAAGGGACTTGAGATTGCCAACTTATACTTTGTCAAGCATATACTCCATAGTTTGTTCATTTTAACCTTAATCACTTCAAGATGCTTATGATAAGGGCAATGAGGGCTGAAATCTAACAAGTACCATAATTTTTGGAAGCTCTTTTTTAAACTTGAAATACCTGCTTCCCTTTATCAAGGGCCTTTCTTCCACTATTATATTGAGTCTCCACCTTCTACCTTTAGGCACCATTAAGATAGCAAAGTTGCCATTCTTAGTTCTATGTGCAGTGTCCCAAAACTTATTGATCGATGCATATTGTGATATTACTTGTTCTTGTGCTACTTGTTTCTAGTCACCCTTGTGAACTTTGAAGGTGTCCTATGCATCTATTTGCTACTCTATGAGGGACAAGATGATTGCCACTATGCCATGTTTTCTGTATGTGAAACAAACAAACGTTTTTCAATGCATGTTATTCATGATCTTTGTTTGTAGCCTTTCATGTTGCATGCATAGTTACTTTGTCTTATTGTTAGAACTCCATCTTTCATGCACATGTTTAGAGTTCTTTGATCCCAGCTTTCAATACTTTCAAATGGTTTGATCTTTCTTGTGAAGGTGCATGTCACCTCAAAAATCATTATTTTATCACTTACCTACTCGAGGACGAGCAGGAGTTAAGCTTGGGGATGCTTGATACGTCGGAAACGTATCTATAGTTTTTGATGTTCCATGCTTGTTTAGTATCTACTTTGCTTTGCTTTGTCTAAACTTTGAGGTGTTTTTATATGTTTTCTGGAACTAACCTATTAACAAGTTGCCACAGTGCTAGTTGCCTGTTTTCTTCTGTTTTTGGTTCCAGAAAGGCAGAAAATTAATATTCTCGGAATTGGACGGGACAAAAGCCAAAGTCAATATTTTACCGTGGGCGACACGAATCTAGAAGACTAGACGGAGGGGAGCCACGGGGTGGCCACACCCCAGTAACGGCCAACCCTGGCCCGCGCCAGGGCAGGGTGTAGGCCCCTCGGGCACCCCCTGCCATGCCTCCTCGCCTATAAGAAGCCCCCGATGCAGAAACCCTAGGCAACCGATCAAAACTCCACGAAACCGTTTATAGCCGCCGCCACCATCGTCCCTGGATCGGGGGATCTGAAGTTCTTCCCGGCTCCCTGCCAGAGGGGAGATCATCCTGGAGGCCTTCTTCTCCGGCATGATGCGTGAGTAGTTCCACCTTGGACTACGGTTCCATGTAGTAGCTAGATGGTTGTATCTCCTCCTTGGGCTTTCATGTATAGATCATGTGAGCTCCGTTCATGATCAAGATCTCATCTATTTGTAATCATTCATGTTGTTTTTGCGGGGATGCGATGGATATTGAGATTACTATGTTAGATTGATTAATGGTTTTGTCTTTATGATTCTATCATGTCTGTGTTGTTTGTGATCTTGCATGCTCTCCATTGTTAGTAGGTATCTTGGCCAAGTAGTTACTAGTGACTCCAAGAGGGGGTATTTATGCTCGATAGTGGGTTCATGCCTCTAGTTTCCAAGGGAAGTGACAGAAATCTCTTCGGTTGTAGATGTGTTGTTGCCACTAGGGAGAAAACAACGGTCTCTTGTCCATGGAACAAGTGGATTGTTTACCTTACACACTTTGCTTAAAGCAGTTGTCTATTGCTTGCAACTTAATACTGGAGGGGGTTCGGATGATAACCCAAAGGTGGACTACTAGTCATAGATGCAGTTGGATGGCGGTCTATGTATCTTGTTGTATTGCCCAATCAAATCTCATAGGATCTTTTTGTCTGTTATTGCATTGTTATGCCTTTCTCAGTTCCTGTCAATTGCCCTACTATAATTTGTTTACCCTTCATGCCATGTTGTTTATCTAAGGAGAGCACCTCTAGTGAACTATGGACCCTGGTCCAATCTTTACCATTGATACATATTCCATTGTTACTGTTTACTTGCTGCAAACCATCATCACCTTCCACACCATATGTTTAATCCTTTGTTACAGCAAACCAGTGAGCTTGACAACCTCACTGATTCGTTGGGTCAAAGTCTTGAGTTTGTGTTGTGCAGGTTTCCGCGTTGCTTGCAACACCTATGTGACGTTTCCTTCCTCCTACTGGTTTGATAACCTCGGTTTTTTACTGAGGGAAGTCTTGCTGCTGTACTACTTCACACCTTTCTTGGGGTTCCCAACAGGCTCTACCTGTAGCCACCAAAGCTCTCAGGAGCCACCAAGAGCCAAGTCATGCGCGATAGAGGGAAGGTGAGAGAATAGGTTCTGGGCCGGCAAAGGGGCCAGCCCAGCGCGGCTCGGGGTTTGACCTAACTCATTGGGCCGGGTCAGGCCAAGTCAGCCCAAAGAACCCTAAATCTTATTGTTAAAAGACTAAAATAGCACAGTACAAATTAAACTTTAGGAAAATAGATAAAAATCCTAAAAAATACAAATAATATATCCATGTGTTCAAAAAATGTAATCTATCCAATAAAAATAATAGATTATATTTTAGGGTAATAAAAAGGTTAACTATTTAATGATATAAATTTATTTTGGAATTTTCTAAAAATGATCATAATATCTAAAAATAAATAAAATTCATTTTTGTGATATTAAATAAATAATGTAACGAAGAAAAATATTAGTTTGTATTTAGTATAATAAATTAAATGATCTTTATTAAAGCATCTATTCCTTTATGGAATTTTAAGAAAATATTATTAAGAGTTAAAATTAAATAAAAATTACTTTTAAGCTCTTAAATTAATGTATCTTACCAAAAAAATATTTACATGGTTTTAGGAATTATCAACTATTAACTTTCTTTTAAAAAAAGAAGCTTTAGAACTTTAATAATGTGGGTAAAACACACAAATAATAAAATTAGAAAATGATGCATTGCATTAGTATTCATGTGTTGGAGATATGCCCTAGAGGCAATAATAAAAGTGGTTATTATTATACCTTTGTGTTTATGATAAATGTTTGAAGGGTTCGCAGCATAGAAAACAAAAATTTTCCTACGATGGGAACAACTATGTACCAAGATCTATCTACTAGATACAAACAACGGGCGGATGTATATCCGTAGAGAACATACCCTTGAAGACCGACAAAGCTTAACGAGTCAAAACTCGTGGTTGATGTAGACGATCTCTTGCCGATCTCAAGATCGAGAGGAAGTCCTAAGCAAAGCAATAAGCATCCGTGCTCGCACACACGTTCGAGGCACCGAGCAACCTCCGCCTCCTCGCTCCAGCGATGCACCGGAAGCACAACTCTTTCTTGCCGAAAAGCCACCGGGAACATGTATCTCGCTAGTCCGAGACCATGGGGGAGAAATTCTAGAGGGGAGAGATCCTTCACGAGGAGGTGTGGTGCGAGGAGGAGAGGGGGGCCTTTTATAGGGGAGAGGGGGGGCACCCAAGGGGCCATGCGCCCAGCCATGGGGCTGCCCCCACCTCTTCCACATTCATGTGGGTGGAGCTCCCACTCAAAATGAAAAGCCTCCACTCCCATTAAAAAGCCTCCACTCATAAATCCACTCACATGCATTAAATTTCCACCAAATTTAATGCAAGCTCTCATTTAAATAAAACTCTTTTATTTATTTATTCAGAATTTTGTTAATTACTTTAATTAACAAACATTCACATAAAACCCCTTGCTAGTATTCCATTTCACATGCGAACCGTTTGCAATTTCAACAAAGCAGTTTTGATTGTCTAGTGAAATAAATTCTGCTTTCCTTTTCTTTTCGGCATGAAACTTTTGCTCCAAATGGATGTCGGTGTCTCTTAAGTGTGTCACCCTACGGTTCGCGAATAATGCGGACATGATCGAGACCCCTCTCAGATCAATAATCAGAAGCGGGATCTGGAGACCCATACTGACTCCCACACATTCAACGATGACTTTCTTGTGATCGTCGGAACCTTTTACGCTTGTATCTTAATCCTTTTGTTTCGCGATATATTACATGTCCGAGATTCGATCATCGGTATCTCCATACCTAGTTTGATCTCGTTACCGACATGCACTCTTTTCTCGTTCCCGTGATATAACATTCTAGTGATCAAATCACTTGCTTGCAAGCTAACCAATGTGATATCACCGAGAGGGCCCAGAGTATATCTATCCGTCATCGGGATGAACAAATTCCACTCTCGATCCATGGGCCTCAACATAACACTTTAGTAGTTCTGAATCCATCTTTATAATCACCCTGTTACGGTGTGACGTTTGATGTTATCAAGAAACTCTTAGGTGTTAGTGATTGACATGATCTCATGGTCTAAGGATTAGGATCACTTAAAGTTGTTATAGCAATATAAACTCAATGACTTTGATCGTAATGCTATACTTCGGATGAATGTTCATCACACCATTACACTAATGTTGTGACCCCGTTATTAACAACATCCAATGTCCATGATCAGGAAACCTTGATCATCTTGTTAATCAACGAGCTAGTTTATAAGAGAGGCATAACTAGGAACTTTCTATTTGTTTATTAAACACACATGTATTAACGTTTCCGTATTAATACAATTATAGCATGCAAAATAAACATTTATCATAAATAAGGAATACGATAATAACCACTTTATTATTGCCTCTCGGGCATATTCCCTTCAGTCTCCCACTTGCACTAGAGACAATAATCTAGTTTGAAAAACTTTGCGTATTGAACACCTATGGCTTTCCGGTGTTCCATATACGCAATTGCAAGTGGTTAACATAATCTACGGATCTGACGCTTCAGGTCCGTGTGTATTTGCATGTCTTTGCGTCTTCACGCATCACTCATTCTCCAATGAGATGGCATTGTATAAATTTGGTCTTTCGGTGAGACCTTTAGTTCCTTGGGGTTAAAACACGTCGATACTATTGTCATACAATATATCTTTAGTGTTAGACCGTTGCGAACCACACCTTAGTTTGATAACAAACTACTTGACATAAATTCCTCCTTCTTTGCTACTATAGCAGTCATATACTTAGCCTTTTGTTGTAGTATTCGTCACAATGTCTTAACTTTGGAACTCTTCCAAATCCATCATGTAATCTCCTTTCCATTACATTGTGCCACCCATAGTTTAAATTGAGATAAACTTAATTTGTATCTTGTGACAAAACTAGTATCAATGTAACGCTTTACAATGAACTATTTGTAATTGTTTGTCACCTCTACACAAATATATTCTTAGTTCTTCCAAAAGATCATAAGAATATCCTTACTATAGTCCAATGATCATTTTATGATTCATTACGGTATGCTCATAACACTTAGAGCATAGGACATATCTGGATGTGTACATATCATGGTATGATTGATCAAAACATTCTTGTGATTGCACTTCATCAAGTGTCAAAGCACTTGAATCTTGTTTCACTTATCAAGTGTCGATACACTTGAATCTTGATTCAATTCCTTTCCATGCAACAAGAACCGTTTCTTGTTGATTTTATATTGAACTCCTTCAATATCTCATATATGTACGTTTGGCACAACCATATTGGCGTTACAGTCTATCCACTATAGACATTCACGCTAAATATTTGGGTTTTGCCTAAGTCTTTCATCGAAATGAAATTCTTAACCTTTGTCAATAAAATATACATCATTTCTAATCAACAAGATGTCCTCCACATAATGTATTAGAAATATGTCTTAGCGCTCCCACTTAATTTCTTGCAAATGCAAGCATCTTCATCGTCTCCTGATGAAAACTCGTTTTCATCATGGTGAAGATTCCAACTCCGTGATGCTTACTTCAACCATTGAAGTTTGCATGCCCTTTTAGCATCCTTTGAATTTAACAAAACCCTTTGGACCGTGTCATGTACACGTCCTAGGTAACCATTCTATTAGAAGAACTTTGTTTTGTTTATTCATCTACCATATACCAAATTATATGTAGTGGTTGCTACTTTAATCCGTCGGACTAAATATCGCTATGAAAGATCAAATCTTGTCATAGTCAACTCCTTGAACATTGTCGTAAAATACTTTACGACATCGAATATTTCATAGATGTGAGATATCCATGTACATTTCTTTATAGATCCAAATCGACCGATAGGTTTTACACCTTTAGGAGGGTCTTCCAAGTTCAAAACTTGATTTCGTATATGGAACTATCACGGATTTTATGGCTTCAAGCCATTTGACGGAGTCAGGGCCCATCATCGCTTCTTTGTATGTATTCGGTTCATCATTGTCAAACAATAATGATTTACTCTCAAATCTTAGCATTTGATTGTTTAACCGACCTACTTGGTTCAATAGGAACTTAGATCTCCGTGACCACAACCTTTGAGGCACATAAGCTATGAGCATTATGGCAGCCTCGAGCGATTTCCTATTTCAACTCAGCACATTTAGCTAAGGTTCGTTAACCTTATCAAAGTTCTATTGTCCTCCCACTTAACATTTATGAAAAATTCCTTCTTCAAGAAACTTTACATTTCAAGCGACAAAACCTTTTTGTCCTCGGTGTTATGGAGGAATAACCAATTGTTATTGAAATAACCTACAAAGACATGCTCATCCGACTTGGTTGTAAACATCTTACTTATGTTTAGTATACCAAAATTTAAGAAATGACAACTTGGGTTTTACCCCAAACCATAACTTCCATGGTGTCATTTCAACGGATCTAGATGGAGCTCTTTTTCAATGTAAAAGCGGTAGTCTCTAAAGCTTTAATCTTTTAAAACATAATGGCAGTTTTATAAATAACACCTTTGATCCAACCATGTCAAACAAGGTTTCATTACAAATCTCAAACACTCCATACTCCTATGGTGTTTCGGGAGATGTAAATCTAGGTGTTTTGCTAAACTTGCAACTCAAATAAATCCCTTTATGATAAAATCATAATTCATTTATTTTCTTGTTACACTTGTAACTCAAATAAATTCCTTTATGATCAAATCATAATTTATTTATTTTCTTGTTACAATGATTTTCCACTTCATCTTGAAAGTCTTTGAAAACGTTTTTCAAATATTTCATACTTCTTTCTCATTAAGTGAATATTCACTCAAAATTCCGGAGAAAGCATATGAAGTTGAAACCCATCGCTTCTGTTGCACATAATGGACTACATACATCGATATGTATAAATTCCAATATTTTAGTCGTTCGTTCTTCTTTGGTCTTTGAACGAAGTTTTAATTATCCCGAGGAAAGTCTCACAAGCGTCACTTGATCAAATCAAAGACTCCAAAAATCCATGAAAATGGAGATTCTTCATGTTTTCTTTCCAATATAATTTAAACAGCGATGTCACTTCATAAGTGATCTTTCAATCATTTGTCTTGCAACATTTTAGCATTAGGATTTATGGATGTGATTTCTTCAACTAGATTTGTAAATCATCCATCTTATATGGAATACGGTAATTATTTGAACAACCTTTGTTCTTATAATACCTGATTCAAATAACAATTATTAAAACAAATCTTGAAGTCAAGCTTTGATGTCAACGAGAAATACAAACAACGGTTTGTTTGTTTTCGATGAACATCATCACATTTTCTCTTGCTAGTTACTTAGGCCATTGTGGTTCATGAATTGCGTTGTTCCGTATGACATTTCATACCAACCAATTCGGTATCCAATACCCAAGAACCACATTGTTTAACAAGCAAAGAATACAACCATAACATGTATATCATATATATACCTAAATTGGATATTTCCAATCTTTTCTTTTCTCGCCAAATATATTTTATAGATTCTCTTTCAGCATTTCCTTTTCCTTTTAAAGAATTTATCAACATCAAAAGTGGCGCCATATACATGACACCTAGTCCAAAGCGTGTATATTCAAATAATAATACCTTTGGACTTGCACTTTGAAGTAGATCACCATCATCAAATGATCGGTATTCTTTCAAAATCCATTCTTTAGTAATCTTTTAGTGTAGTAAACACTTTACATACATCTTCTATTCACCCTTATCATGACGACTTTCATGATCAAGCTCTGTAGCTTATAAAGGCGAATCGTGAGTATAACATTACTTTCCAAAACCCTTTTGGATGATTAGAATGTCTAGCATCTCCAACCTTCGTAAATTCTCATCCAATATGAGAACATATATTATACTCTATCATATTGCAACCAAAACATTGTTTGAGATATCGTTATATCTCGCCACACATGATGGTTTACGAAACAATTCTTTCAGCTCCTAGATAAACTTGATGTTTAAATCAAGAATCATGGAGGCAAACATGATACTTAAGATACTAACCTGGAATTGTTACTCTCGATTTAATACCAATTATTAAATTTCACGGAGTAAATAGAATTTTCTTTGAAAGTTTGCAATAGGACTTTAAACTTTAGATTGACACTCAACTGTCGATACCGGTTAAGTAAAGTATATATCCGTAATTCTATAGTTCTATTATCTCAATTACAACTATGCATAAGGGGTGAACGAATGCCAATGACTACAACAAATTATGCAAATTCACTTTGATTTAATTTATGATAAATTGAGTTCTACTAATCCAAATTAGAAATGAACTCCCACTCAAAAACGACATCCCTCGTGTCCTTTTGGTGATTACATGAACCAAATCCACTACACCAAGTCCGATCATCACGTGAGTCGGCGTAGCTTCAAAGGCGAGCATCAAATGGGCATCATATCTACTATATGACTCATGCTTAACCTTTCGGTCCGTGTTAGAGGCCATGTGCGTACATGCTAGGCTCGCCAAGTAAGAACCTTAGTATTTTGCGTGTGTGTATGTTTTACACCAAGTATGGTCGAGGATCCAAGAACACCCGATCATCACGTGATGTCTTGGGCGGCGAAAACATAATCGGTGCATACTAAAGGAAGAACACATTCTTATCTTGATATTTAAATGAGGGAACATCTTATTATGCTTAACAAAGCGCTAAACAAGCAATATAAGATGTAATCAAACATCATATGTTTATTAGTGAAATTATATGGTTCTCGCAGATGATCTCTATCATGTGCATCGTGGTATGATCACTATCATACCTTTATGTGTAAGTCCATGGTCTATGGAGATTACGTTATGTGTTGTAAGAGTATCATCTTATACTTCTACTTACAACATCACCATATCATAACACTAGCCCAACAACAATCTAAACTAGACGCCTCTAATTTATCCATTGCAAATTTTACGTGGCTTAGGGCTTTCGAAGATAGAACCGTTCTTACCTACGAACATGAACCACAACGAGGATAACCAAATTGTTGACAACTCGTTGCAAATTAGATATTGACTATAGTAGGAGGGACAGACACCCGCTAGCCACTTATGCAAAACTAGTTGCATGTCAAGCGTGGAACAGGTCTCATGTGCGAGGACATGTAAAGTTTGTCCGGGCCGCTTCATCCCACTATGCCACCAATATCCAAAGTACAACTAAGAAGCAATAAAATGATCATCATCGCCACATACTCATATGTGTACTACCTGCAAAGTATCTACACATAGATCCGGCTCGATACCCTTTGAAGGGTTCGCGCATAGAAAACAAAAATTTTCCTACGATGGGAACAACTATGTACCAAGATCTATCTACTAGATACAAAACAGGCGGATGTATATCCGTAGAGAACATACCCTTGAAGACCGACAAAGCTTAACGAGTCAAAACTCGTGGTTGATGTAGACGATCTCTTGCCGATCTCAAGATCGAGAGGAAGTCCTAAGCCAAGCAAAAGCGGCGCATCGTGCTTTCGCACACGTTCGAGGCACCGAGCAACCTCCGCCTCCTCGCTCCAGCGATGCAGCGGAAGCACAACTCTTTCTTGCGAAAAGCCACGGGAACATGTATCTCGCTAGTCCGAGACCATGGGGATAAATTCTAGAGGGGAGAGAGATCCTTCACGAGGAGGTGTGGTGTGAGAGGAGGAGAGGGGCCTTTTATAGGGGAGGGGCACCCAAGGGGCCATGCGCCCAGCCATGGGGCTGCCCCACCTCTTCCACATTCATGTGGGTGGAGCTCCCACTCAAAATGAAAAGCCTCCACTCCCATTAAAAGCCTCCACTCATAAATCCACTCACATGCATTAAATTTCCACCAAATTTAATGCAAGCTCTCATTTAAATAAAACTCTTTTATTTATTTATTCAGAATTTTGTTAATTACTTTAATTAACAAACATTCACATAAAACCCTTGCTAGTATTCCATTTCACATGCAGAACCAGTTTGACAATTTCAGCAAAGCAGTTTGGTGTCTAGTGAAATAAATTCCTGCGCTTTCCTTTTCTTTTCGGCATGAAACTTTTGCTCCAAATGGATGTCGGTGTCTCTTAAGTGTGTCACCCTACGGTTCGCGAATAATGCGGACATGATCGAGACCCTCTCGGATCAATAATCGAGCGGGATCCGACCCATCTTGACTCCACACATTCAACGATGACTTTCTTGTGATCGTCGGAACCTTTTACGCTTGTATCTTAATCCTTTTGTTTAGCGATATATTACATGTCCGAGATTCGATCATCGGTATCTCCATACCTAGTTTGATCTCGTTCCGACATGCACTCTTTTCTCGTTCCGTGATATAACATTCTAGTGATCAAATCACTTGCTTGCAAGCTAACCAATGTGATATCACCGAGAGGCCCAGAGTATATCTATCCGTCATCGGGATGAAGAAATTCCACTCGATCCATGGGCCTCAACATAACACTTTAGTAGTTACGAATCCATCTTTATAATCACCCTGTTACGGTGTGACGTTTGATGTTATCAAGAAACTCTTAGGTGTTAGTGATTGACATGATCTCATGGTCTAAGGATTAGGATCACTTCGTAAGTTGTTATAGCAATATAAACTCAATGACTTTGATCGTAATGCTATACTTGGATGAATGTTCATCACACCATTACACTAATGTTGTGACCCGTTATTAACAACATCCAATGTCCATGATCGGAAACCTTGATCATCTTGTTAATCAACGAGCTAGTTTATAAGAGAGGCATAACTAGGAACTTTCTATTTGTTTATTAAACACACATGTATTAACGTTTCCGTATTAATACAATTATAGCATGCAAAATAAACATTTATCATAAATAAGGAATACGATAATAACCACTTTATTATTGCCTCTCGGGCATATTCCCTTCAGTCTCCCACTTGCACTAGAGACAATAATCTAGTTTGAAAAACTTTGCGTATTGAACACCTATGGCTTTCCGGTGTTCCATATACGCAATTGCAAGTGGTTAACATAATCTACGGATCGGCGGTCAGTGTGTATTTGCATGTCTTTGCGTCTTCACGCATCACTCATTCTCCAATGAGATGGCATTGTATAAATTTGGTCTTTCGGTGAGACCTTTAGTTCCTTGGGGTTAAAACACGTCGATACTATTGTCATACAATATATCTTTAGTGTTAGACCGTTGCGAACCACACCTTAGTTTGATAACAAACTACTTGACATAAATTCCCTCCTTTGCTGCTACTATAGCAGTCATATACTTAGCCTTTTGTTGTAGTATTCGTCACAATGTCTTAACTTTGGAACTCTTCCAAATCCATCATGTAATCTCCTTTCCATTACATTGTGCCACCCATAGTTTAAATTGAGATAAACTTAATTTGTATCTTGTGACAAAACTAGTATCAATGTAACGCTTTACAATGAACTATTTGTAATTGTTTGTCACCTCTACACAAATATATTCTTAGTTCTTCCAAAAGATCATAAGAATATCCTTACTATAGTCCAATGATCATTTTATGATTCATTCTGGTATATGCTCATAACACTTAGAGCATAGGACATATCTGGATGTGTACATATCATGGTATGATTGATCAAAACATTCTTGTGATTGCACTTCATCAAGTGTCAAAGCACTTGAATCTTGTTTCACTTATCAAGTGTCGATACACTTGAATCTTGATTCAATTCCTTTCCATGCAACAAGAACCGTTTCTTGTTGATTCTATATTGAACTCCTTCAATATCTCATATATGTACGTTTGGCACAACCATATTGGCGTTACAGTCTATCCACTATAGACATTCACGCTAAATATTTGGGTTTTGCCTAAGTCTTTCATCGAAATGAAATTCTTAACCTTTGTCAATAAAATATACATCATTTCTAATCAACAAGATGTCCTCCACATAATGTATTAGAAATATGTCTTAGCGCTCCCACTTAATTTCTTGCAAATGCAAGCATCTTCATCGTCTCCTGATGAAAACTCGTTTTCATCATGGTGAAGATTCCAACTCCGTGATGCTTACTTCAACCATTGAAGTTTGCATGCCCTTTTTAGCATCCTTTGAATTTAACAAAACCCTTTGGACCGTGTCATGTACACGTCCTAGGTAACCATTCTATTAGAAGAACTTTGTTTTGTTTATTCATCTACCATATACCAAATTATATGTAGTGGTTGCTACTTTAATCCGTCCAGACTAAATATCGCTATGAAAGATCAAATCTTGTCATAGTCAACTCCTTGAACATTGTCGTAAAATACTTTACGACATGTCGAATATTTCATAGATGTGAGATATCCATGTCTGTTTCTTTATAGATCCAAATACGACCGATAGGTTTTTACACCTTTCCGGAGGGTCTTCCAAGTTCAAAACTTGATTTCTCGTATATGGAACTATCACGGATTTTATGGCTTCAAGCCATTTGACGGAGTCAGGGCCCATCATCGCTTCTTTGTATGTATTCGGTTCATCATTGTCAAACAATAATGATTTACTCTCAAATCTTAGCATTTGATTGTTTAACCGACCTACTTGGTTCAATAGGAACTTAGATCTCCGTGACCACAACCTTTGAGGCACATAAGCTATGAGCATTATGGCAGCCTCGAGCGATTTCCGTTGCGCAACTCAGCACATTTAGCTAAGGTTCGTTAACCTTATCAAAGTTCTATTGTCCTCCCACTTAACATTTATGAAAAATTCCTTCTTCAAGAAACTTTACATTTCAAGCGACAAAACCTTTTTGTCCTCGGTGTTATGGAGGAATAACCAATTGTTATTCGAAATAACCTACAAAGACATGCTCATCCGACTTCGGTTGTAAACATCTTACTTATGTTTAGCATACCAAAATTTAAGAAATGACAACTTGGGTTTTACCCCAAACCATAACTTCCATGGTGTCATTTCAACGGATCTAGATGGAGCTCTTTTCAGTGTAAAAGCGGTAGTCTCTAAAGCTTTAATCTTTTAAAACATAATGGCAGTTTTATAAATAACACCTTTGATCCAACCATGTCAAACAAGGTTTCATTACAAATCTCAAACACTCCATACTCCTATGGTGTTTCGGGAGATGTAAATCTAGGTGTTTTGCTAAACTTGCAACTCAAATAAATCCCTTTATGATAAAATCATAATTCATTTATTTTCTTGTTACACTTGTAACTCAAATAAATTCCTTTATGATCAAATCATAATTTATTTATTTTCTTGTTACAATGATTTTCCACTTCATCTTGAAAGTCTTTGAAAACGTTTTTCAAATATTTCATACTTCTTTCTCATTAAGTGAATATTCACTCAAAATTAGGAGAAAGCATATGAAGTTGAAACCCATAAACTTCGTTGCACATAATGGACTACATACATCGATATGTATAAATTCCAATATTTTAGTCGCTCGTTCTTCTTTGGTCTTTGAGCGAAGTTTTAATTATCCCGAGGAAAGTCTCACAAGCCACTTGATCAAATCAAAGACTCCAAAAATCCATGAAAATGGAGATTCTTCATGTTTTCTTTCCAATATAATTTAAACAATGATGTCACTTCATAAGTGATCTTTCAATCATTTGTCTTGCAACATTTTAGCATTAGGATTTATGGATGTGATTTCTTCAACTAGATTTGTAAATCATCCATCTTATATGGAATACGGTAATTATTTGAACAACCTTTGTTCTTATAATACTGATTCAAATAACAATTATTAAAACAAATCTTGAAGTCAAGCTTTGATGTCAACGAAATACAAACAACGGTTTGTTTGTTTTCGATGAACATCATCACATTTTCTCTTGCTAGTTACTTAGGCCATTGTGGTTCATGAATTGCGTTGTTAGTATGACATTTCATACCAACCAATTCGGTATCCAATACCCAAGAACCACATTGTTTAACAAGCAAAGAATACAACCATAACATGTATATCATATATATACCTAAATTGGATATTTCCAATCTTTTCTTTTCTGCCAAATATATTTTATAGATTCTCTTTCAGCATTTCCTTTTCCTTTTAAAAGAATTTATCAACATCAAAAGTGGCGCCATATACATGACACCTAGTCCAAAGCGTGTATATTCAAATAATAATACCTTTGGACTTGCACTTTGAAGTAGATCACCATCATCAAATGATCGGTATTCTTTCAAAATCCATTCTTTAGTAATCTTTTAGTGTAGTAAACACTTTACATACATCTTCTATTCACCCTTATCATGACGACTTTCATGATCAAGCTACTGTAGCTTATAAAGGCGAATCGTGAGTATAACATTACTTTCCAAAACCCTTTTGGATGATTAGGATGTCTAGCATCTCCAACCTTCGTAAATTCTCATCCAATATGAGAACATATATTATACTCTATCATATTGCAACCAAAACATTGTTTCAGATATCGTTATATCTGCCACATGATGGTTTAAAACAATTCTTTCGGCTCCTAGATAAACTTGATGTTTAAATCAAGAATCATGGAGGCAAACATGATACTTAAGATACTAACACCGGAATTGTTACTCTCGATTTAATACCAATTATTAAATTTCACGGAGTAAATAGAATTTTCTTTGAAAGTTTGCAATAGGACTTTAAACTTTAGATTGACACTCAACACAATACGATACCGGTTCGTAAAGTATATATCCAGAATTCTATAGTTCTATTATCTCAATTACAACTATGCATAAGGGGTGAACGAATGCCAATGACTACAACAAATTATGCAAATTCACTTTGATTTAATTTATGATAAATTGAGTTCTACTAATCCAAATTAGAAATGAACTCCCACTCAAAACGACATCCCTCGTGCCTTTTGGTGATTACATGAACCAAATCCACTACACCAAGTCCGATCATCACGTGAGTCGGCGTAGCTTCAAAGCGAGCATCAAATGGGCATCATATCTACTATATGACTCATGCTTAACCTTTCGGTCCGTGTTCGAGGCCATGTCTGTACATGCTAGGCTCGCCAAGTAAGAACCTTAGTATTTTGTGTGTAACTGTTTTACACCAGTATGGTCGAGGATCCAAGAACACCCGATCATCACGTGATGTCTTGGAGCGAAAAAACATAATCGGTGCATACTAAAGGAAGAACACATTCTTATCTTGATATTTAAATGAGGGAACATCTTATTATGCTTAACAAAGCGCTAAACAAGCAATATAAGATGTAATCAAACATCATATGTTTATTAGTGAAATTATATGGTTCTCGCAGATGATCTCTATCATGTGCATCGTGGTATGATCACTATCATACCTTTATGTGTAAGTCCATGGTCTATGGAGATTACACGTTATGTGTGTTGTAAGAGTATCATCTTATACTTCTACTTACAACATCACCATATCATAACACTAGCCCAGCAACAATCTAAACTAGACGCCTCTAATTTATCCATTGCAAATTTTACGTGGCTTAGGGCTTTCGAAGATAGAACCGTTCTTACCTACGAACATGAACCACAACGAGGATAACCAAATTGTTGACAACTCGTTGCAAATTAGATATTGACTATAGTAGGAGAGACAGACACCCGCTAGCCACTTATGCAAAACTAGTTGCATGTCAAGCGTGGAACAGGTCTCATGTGCGAGGACATGTAAAGTTTGTCCGGGCCGCTTCATCCCACTATGCCACCAATATCCAAAGTACAACTAAGAAGCAATAAAATGATCATCATCGCCCACATACTCATATGTGTACTACCCGTGCAAAGTATCTACACATAGATCCGGCTCTGATACCACTGAAGGGTTCGCAGCATAGAAAACAAAAATTTTCCTACGATGGGAACAACTATGTACCAAGATCTATCTACTAGATACAAACAACGGGCGGATGTATATCCGTAGAGAACATACCCTTGAAGACCGACAAAGCTTAACGAGTCAAAACTCGTGGTTGATGTAGACGATCTCTTGCCGATCTCAAGATCGAGAGGAAGTCCTAGCGCCAAAAGCAGCATCCGTGCTCGCACACGTTCGAGGCACCGAGCAACCTCCGCCTCCTCGCTCCAGCGATGCAGCGGAAGCACAACTCTTTCTTGCGAAAAGCCACGGGAACATGTATCTCGCTAGTCCGAGACCATGGGGATAAATTCTAGAGGGAGAGATCCTTCACGAGGAGGTGTGGTGTGAGAGGAGGAGAGGGGCCTTTTATAGGGAGAGGGGGCACCCAGGGCCATGCGCCCAGCCATGGGGCTGCCCCACCTCTTCCACATTCATGTGGGTGGAGCTCCCACTCAAAATGAACAGCCTCCACTACCATTCAAAAGCCTCCACTCAAAAATCCACTCACATGCATTAAATTTCCACCAAATTTAATGCAAGCTCTCATTTAAATAAAACTCTATTATTTATTTATTCAGAATTTTGTTCATTACTTTAATTAACACCCCTTCACCTACAACCCCTTGCTAGTATTCCATTTCACATGCAGAACCAGTTTCATCAATTTCAACCTAAACAGTTTCGGTGTCTAGTGAAATAAATTCCTGCGCTTTCCTTTTCTTTTCGGCATGAAACTTTTGCTCCAAATGGATGTCGGTGTCTCTTAAGTGTGTCACCCTACGTTCGCGAATAATGCGGACATGATCGAGACCCTCTCGGATCAATAATCGAGCGGGATCTGGAGACCCATCTTGACTCCCACATTCAACGATGACTTTCTTGTGATCGTGGAACCTTTACGCTTGTATCTTAATCCTTTTGTTTCGCGATATATTACATGTCCGAGATTCGATCATCGGTATCTCCATACCTAGTTTGATCTCGTTATCGACATGCACTCTTTTCTCGTTCGTGATATAACATTCTAGTGATCAAATCACTTGCTTGCAAGCTAACCAATGTGATATCACCGAGGGCCCAGTATATCTATCCGCCGGGATGAACAAATTCCACTCTCGATCCATGGGCCTCAACATAACACTTTAGTAGTTCTGAATCCATCTTTATAATCACCTGTTACGGTGTGACGTTTGATGTTATCAAGAAACTCTTAGGTGTTAGTGATTGACATGATCTCATGGTCTAAGGATTAGGATCACTTAAGTTGTTATAGCAATATAAACTCAATGACTTTGATCGTAATGCTATACTTCGGATGAATGTTCATCACACCATTACACTAATGTTGTGACCCCGTTATTAACAACATCCAATGTCCATGATCAGGAAACCTTGATCATCTTGTAAATCAACGAGCTAGTTTATAAGAGAGGCATAACTAGGAACTTTCTATTTGTTTATTAAACACACATGTATTAACGTTTCCGTATTAATACAATTATAGCATGCAAAATAAACATTTATCATAAATAAGGAATACGATAATAACCACTTTATTATTGCCTCTCGGGCATATTCCCTTCAATGTTTACATTCATGCTATAATAGTATTAACCGGAAACATTAATACTTGTGTGATTTGTAAACTAAATTAGAGTCCCTAGTAAAGCCTCTTTGCAATACTAGCTTGTTGGTTAATAGATGATCGTGGTTTCCCGATCATGAACATTGATATGTTGTTAACAACAAGATCATATTATTAGGAGAATGGTGTGATGGACATACTCCTATAGATAAGCGTAGAATTAAGATCAAGTCATTTCAATAGTTCGTTTGCTATAAGCTTTCTGATACATAGTAACGTAATTCCTTCGACCATGAGATCATGTTAATCACCATTACCGGAAGAATGCTTTGATGACATCAAACACCACACCGTAACTGGGTGGCTATAAAGGTGGTATTGAGTATTCGGAAAGTATATGTTGAGGCACATGGATCAAGAGTATTTGTCCATCCATATGACGGATAGATATACTATAGGCCCTCTCGGTGGAATGTCATCCAATTAGCTTGCAAGCATGTGACTGGATCACAAGGGATCACATATCACAGGAACGAGAAAGAGTACTTATTGGTAACGAGGTTGAACTAGGTATGCAGAGATACCTACGATCAAACCTCGGATAAGTAAACTATCGCGAGACAAAGGGAAATTGGTATCGTATGTAAGTGATTCATTCGATCGCAAAGTAATCGTAGAAATATGTGGGAGCCATATGAATTTTCAGATTCCTCTATTGGTTATTGATCGGAGAAGTGTCTCGGTCATGTCTACATAATTCACGAACCGTAGGGAGACACACTTAAGGATTCGATGTTGTTTAGTAGATATGGAATGTAAGTAGGGATACCGAATGTTGTTCGGAGTCTAGGATGGGATTCGGGATATCACGAGGAGATCCGGAATGGTCCGGAGAATAAGATTCATATAAGGAAAGTCCGATTCCGAAGTTCGGGAATGATTTTGATGTTTTCATCGAAGAGGTTCTAGAAGGGTCTAGAAGGTTCACTGGACCGGAAGGGGAATGGTCCATGAATGTGTCATGGGTAAGTGGAATGATTGGATCATATCCTAGGTCACTTGGTTTGGGCATTTGCGAGAGAGAATTAAAGCTCTAAATTGAAAGTCAAAAGGGAGGTTTAAAAAGTCAAACTAGAACAATAGTTTCCTAGTGGAAAAAGGAAAGAGTTCTTCCTTCTGTCCAACTTGGGTTTGGGTTTAGGTTCAAACTCTACCCTCCCAAGGTTGCCCCCTCTCATAAATAGAGGGGGAGGGCTTCCCCAAAGACCACAACACCAAGCCCTCACACTGTGCGCCGCCGCCGCACGCCACCGTCGCCGCCAGCCACCGCCGCCGGCCCGTCGCCGTCGCCCTAGCCGCCGCCGATACCTCCTCCTCCTCTCCGGCCTTCTAAACCTAGATCGCCGGAAAACCCTAGATCCACCATAACTCGCACCAGCTTAAGCGAAGCCCTACGGGATCTTCCCTCTACTTCCGACACCACGCCGTCGTGCTATCGGAATCGCGAGGGGAGAACTACAACCTCCGCTGCCTGCTGGAACAAGGGAGAGGAAGGTCTTTATCGAGTACTCAACGTGTGACCGACTACGGAAGCACTGCTGGAACGCAGCGCCGGAAGGATCGTCTACGCTATCTTGAGATCGGCAAGTGTACGACTACATCACCCACGAGAATCTGCTCTCGTTAACCGTTTTATAATCTTCAAGGGTGAGTAATCTAATTGACTCGGTGCTACTATCTAGTAGATAGATCTTGGCTTGTTTGTATGCATGCGGTAGAAATTTATTGTTTTCCATGCTACGAACCCCTACAGCATGTTCATTATTCCTTCTTTAAATATTGTACTTACTAGGAAATAATTGTGTTTTGTAGAAACCGAAGCTCAAGGTCGAGTGCAAGTATCCGACTTCACTACCTTGCAGTCACAAGGCAAGTTCATCACTTGCTCATGTCCTATGTTCTAAAAGTGAGAAAAAAATGCTATTTTCTCAAGAAAATAAAATGCTATTATCATCCTAAGTGATGATAAATATAAGATTGACAATGGATTTTAGGATTCCATGTGTAGTGAGACACAATATAGGAATTAATAACCCATGAGATCAGTGATTCTAGCGCCGTATAATACGCGTTAACCATGAGATTTGGAATGGGACGGAGATGTCAGCTGGATCTTCTTCCTTTCGCATGCCACAGACACTGTTCTAGACGTTTTGTAAGTTGCAGATCGTGGGTAAAGCCATGTACTCAGGAGAAGCCTACTGTGGATCTAGGCGTACAAAAATAGATTTCTAGTGTTTATGGTTGTCGTGCGTATCAGACTAAGGTAAAGTTGTATTGCCGGGAGAAGTCTGCCTTGAGTTCTGATAGTACAACAATTGCGAGTACGCAGGATCGCGAAAATGGCAGTAATTGGCTTGGATCATCTACTAGGCCTCACATCAAGAAATTGTGGACGGTAATGTACGCTCGGTTGTGCAACAAGGATCTGATATCTCATGGGTAATGTAACGCATCTCTGTAGAGTGTAAGAATTGTGACAATGTTACTTCCTGTTCTGGAAAGGAGCTACGAACGCGGCAGGAAAAGAACTCCATGAAGTTCTGGTCAACCTGTGAAGGCTGATGTATATAGTTTTTAATATTAAAATCAACCTTTGAAGAAATATTTACGAAAACCGTATAGTGCCAAGAACTGATAGTCCGAGGTGGTAGATAGAGCATCAAACTTCCTACCTTGCATATAATAAATTTGCTGGGTAACGCTGTTACTAACTATTTTCTTTGATCCCTTCTTAGACTCTGAGGTACCACAAGACACTTTGATGTATGCTAGTGGAGGCCAGGATGATGTTCATTGCGAGGAACCAGACCTGTCCAGAGGAGTGGAAGGGATGGACTACGAGATACGATATGGAGTCGAAGGAAATGGGTCAGAGTAGTTGCCTCGATATAATTAGTACTTAAGTTGAGCCGAGCAGCATGACCCCTATAAAATACGATGTTGAGCTCAAGTTGAAATATGTTGTTTGAATTTCCGTTCTTCCGCTCAAACTTATTAAGTTTGGTTTGTAAGTTTGAATGAATTCGAAGCACTGATCTTTTGGTATTGTAATAATAATGTATATATATTTGTAATTTAGACCCACAATGTTTCTGTTGTACCACTTTGAAGGATGTGATATTTAGAAACGGTGTTTCGTAAGTGTTATGTCAACGACTATAGTATACTACAATTACAATGATATACTGGGTTACCGCACGACGAAAATAAATTAAAAATACGCCAGTGTCGATAAGTGCCTATTTGCCAAGCACATACAGATAAGTTGCACCATGAAATACGGTTGGGCGAACAAGGCAGAGCACGATCCAAAATAGATCGCGACTCAGACTGAACCAGACAGAAAGGGATATTTTGGGTCGTCGTTTGGGTCAGCCCGACGAGATGCCCTAAAGGCGGACGGTCCGGTGCAAGCGCTGCTACCTTTCAAATAGTCAAATACTACCTCGCTCACTCCGGCCTAGCACTAGCAGCACTGTCGCCTATGTGCACAGATCTCTCTCTCTCTCTCTCGCAGTCTCGCCGGCCGTGAGTGGACGTAGTACGTGGAGATAGAGATCCAGGCATCAGCTGAGCCCATTGATAGCTGCAACTATTGGAGGGAAGCAGAGGCATCGATCAGTGGACTTCAATTCAATTTCGACGCGATCATCGTCGCGCTTTCACTTGTGCGGACCGAGAGACCTGCGGGCGTTCTGGAAAGCGTGGTGTTTCCGATGAGGGTTTTTATTGCTCCGAGCGGCCCATGCATAAATGCAGCGCAGCGCAGCGCGCAGGCGACGAACGTACTCCGGCCGGGAACCAAGAAGCTTTGAACAACAAGCAGATGGATTTGCCGTTATTTACGCGGAAAGCCGCGCCGAATCTCCTCACGCCGCATGCTAACAGTAGAACGTCGATCGATTCCATCAGCGGACCATGTATGCAAAAAGGGTATAGTGGTCGTATTGAATAATTGAACGGAATATACTGACCATGTACGAGCACGACTGGGGTTGTTTACTTACTGTGTGCTCTATAGTGGAGATGGCAGTTCGAAATCTTCAGGACACTCTCTATTTTAGTCTAGTTCAAATAAAAAATATAAAAATATATATAGTTCAGATTTTTGTGCTAAAGACGGTAGAGGGTATCTAAAGGTTACCCACTTCCATGTTCCATCCATACTCTATAGACGATCCAGAGGGATGGTGCTTTCCTAGACTATGTGAATTACTCCTGGGTACTCAAGTTTACTCAGGGAAGGAGACCATATGTCGGAGGCTTCACGTGGCTAAATAGTTGCTAGCCAATAATCTGCAGCTTGTTTCTCAAAAAAAAAAAAAAAAAAACTTACAGGACCGGCAGGTGCATGAGGTGAGACTGTGTGGAGTATGTGAGAAAGAGCTGATCAATGGCCCCGGTCCTATTATACCTTCTCTTCGGTGAGGCAAGCACTTACCCAAGCTAGATGCTACTGAATCTGTAAGCTAGATCGTGTAGGACATGTTAGCTAGGATGGCATGCATGATAAGGCAAACATACGGTCGCAGGGATCATATAATCATCAGATATATCATAACCCTACACAGTAGTAGGTTATAGCTGTGGCTGCACCGAGAGCGGGGCCGGGCTCTAGAGAGCTTTTTATTTTCAAAAATATATAAATCAAACTAAAAATTTCAAAAAATGCTGAATTTTTTTTCTTAATTTGTAGTAAATGATGTATATTACAACTGTCTAGTAAATCTACATACAAAATTCTCGGATCCTTTGGGTCAACGAAAACAGCTAAGTGATGTTGTTTACCTTGGCGAGACTCAAATGACTTAGAATGTTTCAGCATTAAGGGTCTGATGTTACTAGCCCAACATACATCTGATCGGCTTCAGTCTGGCCAGCCCAAAAGAGCTAGCCCTACTACTTCTTCTAGGCGTCAAGGGTGGACTGTACGCTGACTCATTCCATATTCGAGCGAGGGTTGCGTTTTTTAGCTACGTTGCTCCGGTTGTGAAGCGGTCTAGTGGCTTTGTGTTTTAGCATCTTGCCATCTTGGCTTAGGTTAGGCAAGGTGAGTCCTTGCTTTGTGTTTTTTGATCCGGTTTTACACATAAACTGGACCGATCTTCTGTCTGTTCAATGAATTTTGATAACATTAAAAAAAGCAGATTTTTTATTGTAAAGGACCATGTATTCCATTAAATTGACTAAAGGGCCATTTAGGACAAATGAGTCGCCGAGTGATATCTTTGATTAGATTTCCATTCTGATAGATGCAGGAGATCCATGGCCCAGCTGCTAGGACGCCAGGCAGCTAGCCAGGCAAATCAATCAGTGGTGCGTCGACACGTACTTGCATGCTTACCCTCGCGCGGGCCTACGTACGTACGTCGCCGTCCGTCCCGATCCCTCCGATTCGCGCTGCTGCCGGGCGCGGGCGGGCGCGCGCGCGAGATCCCGATCGAAATATATATATGGCCGGACAGGCGCGCAGTGCGTGCACGTTGCCCGCTGGCGAGGGTGCTAGCTAGCCGGCCGGCCGCAGTGCCGGGACACGCGCGCACAGTGCGCCGCACTCCCGTCGGCGCCGGGCCGGCTGCGCGATGCCGCAACATGTCTCTAGCTTGTGATGGGATGCGATGGCATGAACGGATGGCTCGTGCTTGCGGTAGCTTACTGTTGTGTGGTGAGGGAGGGGGGCACGTACGTACACGTACAGTGGACAGTGTGGTGCCGTCCTGAGACCTTGTACGTAGCTATTCATTCCGCCCGTTTTGACCAGGGACCAAGAATTAAAAGCACGGCGCATTGTCCTGGTCGTACTACGCGCCAGCATGCAGGAGGTCATGCATGAGGCCAGGGCATGCATGTGTATTGTGTAGGAGCATAGTACTTCTGGCAGTCCACCTGTTGTTTGAATGAAGGAAATATCGGTCGATCGATCGGAGCAAAACCGACCGACCGCGCGGTTAATTCTGCTCCACTACTTTACAGGAGCTCGAGTACTCCCCCACGAGTCACGAGCTAGAATCTACACAGGAGTGCAGTGGATTTATAACTTCACCACGGCGCTTTGAGCAGAATGAGATAAGCTAAGGCAGTTCTTCACCGTGAGGCACTGCACGCGAGTAATCATCCACCACCATGCACGTACAGCACTCAGCAGGGTAAGACGACAAGCTAGCGAGATCGCTATAGCCATGTCGCGATATATATCCACGCCGCTCGCTAGCTGAGCCACGTGCTATAGGCCGGCCGGACGGTCGAGTAGAGGCGCTGGGCGGTCGAGAGTGTGAGTGCCTTGAGCATATACAAGTACGGAGTACAACAATGCATGTACGTACTGGTCCGTGTACTGAGACTCTGATTGACGAGTACTACGCAGCTAACTAGCTACAAAAGCCACGGGACAAAACAAAAGGCCAGATGATTGGTGATGGATGGATGGATGGCACTGCATTGGCATCTTTCTTCTCTCTCTCTACTAGCTCTTGCATGGCTTGCATGCGACTGCACCTGCACGATCGACCGAGCTGGCCTGGCTCCCCTCTCAAAGTTTCAATGCTGTAGTACGCATGGCAGCAGCAGCAGCAGCAGTCTAGCTTAGCTAGCAGAAGCGCAGAGGTGGCCGCAGAAGTGCAGATCAGCCTCTGCATGCAGGTTTGGTCGTCTTTGTCACTCGATGGACGGCCGGATGGGACGCCCGCCCGAGCGCACAGTCCAGCCAGCCAGCCAGCCGAGAGAGACTGGGACGCCGTACCGGATCGAGGGGGGGATCTTCCTCCCTCCCTCCGGGCTGGATCACGTGGTCTTTTCGAGCCGTCCACGTCACCCAGCTTATCCCCTGCCCGGTCAAAGCCAGCCCCGCGGTCAATTTACTACCTTGCCACCATCACCATCACCACCCACTGCGCCCTCTCTGCCTGCGTCGGCATGCAGTACGTCTACAGATTCATCTACTACTACAGTATAGTATACTCCCTCCGGCCCATATTAATTGACTTTGATTTGTCAAATTTTGGATGAATCTATATACTAAATAGTGTCTAGATTCATCCAAATTTTAACAAATCCAAGTCAATTAATATGGGCCGGAGGGAGTACTATTATTCCGATAATATTCTACTCTACACTACAAAAGCAACCGAAAGCATGTCACTGTGCCTGGCCGTTCTTCGAGGCAAAACGTTCAAACGTACTCCACTCCTAACCAGTAAAGCGTGTAGCTAGCTAGCCAGCCAGCCCAGGAAGGAGTATAGTATTGGGCGCTGTCGTGGTGTCTCCCAGCCCGTCCGTTGGAGTCAAGCCACCAGCCACTATTCTAGTCCAGCTTAATTCATTATTTAATCAGCTTTAAAAAGCTAGCTTAGCAGCTACATCGAGTACTCCTTGGACTGTCAGTGTTCTTCACATGCCAGCGAAGATTACGGCGTTATTAGGCGGCACAGGACAGGAAAAAACCGGAGGCATGGCACGGGGCTGCAGGGAATGTCTGTGTGGCGCGAGAGGAGTAGACAGGAGGCTTGCGTTGCGTGCGCTTCCACTTGCACAAAAGAAACTAGCATGTGCCACCAGCTTGTCCAGACTTGCTTGCGATGCGTGAGAGGGCTTTATATTTTCTTCTAATCTATCTCTGCGGTGCAAAGACGCAATTGTATACATATAATCGCGGCGCTAGCTAGGTTGATTGCCGCTTGATTAAGATCCGTTCGACAGCTTGGACAGGGGGCGCAGCGTACGCATGCATGCGCGCGCGTGCGTGCGCCGAGACAAGCAGGCAATCCAAAATAGATGGAACCTGGGGGGAAAGTAGGATCATTGATCGGTCTAGTGCCAGTATGCATGTCTTGTACGATGGCATGAATGGCGACCAGCACCACCTGGGTGATGATAATAAGTTCGTTTTATCATGTGTACTACCTTTGTAGTATTGGATTGCTTTGTTTTTGCTAATATATCTAGATATCAAACTGAAGAGCAAATGAGTTTGCTCAAAAAAAAAATCCAGATACCACTGTGTACCTCGTACTCGCTCTGTCCATAAATAAGTACTCCCTTCCTTCCTCCCAATTTACCATGTGTATAACTTTATTTATGAAATTCCCAAATTATGATGTGTGTTGTGAAGAGGAGGCTAAATTAGTGCTAGTACCGTTTCCTCCAAGTAGCAACGCTCCATGCATTAAGGAGGGTGGAGACCCAAGGGACATGCAAATCGCTGGCTAAGACTAGCCCCCAATAGGAGTATCTTCTATTACATGCATAAAATGTTTATGTATTACTGTAATTAATGATGAGATTGTGTTGCTATCTTAGGTAGATACAGCATCATAGCACGTAGAACTAGAAAAATTAATCTCAAATAAATCTTATACACAATTTTACATCGAGATTCTCTATAAATACACTAAGACTATAATACTACTATGAATTATGCAGATGGTATCATATATTAGTATCATATACATGATATTATTATATGATACCCCACTGTGACTAGTTTAATGCATGCATGCATGTTAATGAAGACTATGATACTACTATGAATTATGCAGATGGTATCATATATTAGTACCATATACATGATACTACTATATGATACTCCCTTTGTTCGGGATTGTTAGACCGGAGAGCAAAACCAGAAATTTCGGCAATACTAGTCCGGAGAATTAACTTCACCTATTAGCTTTATAGCCAGCTATTGCATGCAAACTTGAGCCTAAATCCAGCCAATGCATGCGGCCAATTAAAAACATGGAAGCCAATGCATGCACTGCCTTTGACTATGCGAGTGGCCAGGAGTATTAATAGGGCGTTGTGGAGATATTTGTAGATTAATTAGAGGAGTAATCAAATGAAATTAGGACCATTAATGAGACGTCTTGGTATTGTCTAATTGGCCTTCCGGCCTAGTAATCCCGAACAGAGAGAGTACCCCACCGTGACTAGTTTAATGCATGCATGCATGTTAATGAAGAAGCTTGAAGCAACGTTGAATGTACTATATCAACTGTAGGAGGGGTATTTCAATCCAGGATTTTTACTCCACAACACTGCATGGGGCTCCTTGGTATGCGGGCCAAGAGTTATGTGCATCCTAAACAAGGAGATATGGAGTATATTTCTAGTTTTGTCCTAAGTCAATGTTTTTGAAGTTTACCTGCAATTCTTTTTAAAGTTTGACCTACTTTATAGAAGAACATGGTAAAATTTATAACACTACATTAGTATCACAAGATCACATTTGAAAAGGAGTTTCATAATATATCAATTTGATTTCATATATATTTTGCCAGTACATCTTAAACCGAAGTTGTTCAAATCTAAAAATATTTAACTTAGGACAAACCTAGAAGTACACTTATTTGAGGATGGAGGGACTACTCCATAAGAGTCGGTGCTTTGTTTTGTGGCAACTAATGAAAGATCTAGTGCAGATAAAGATGATGAAGACTGGGGGAATCCCATTGTTGATTTCATGCAAAATCTTAGCAAAAGGGTGAACATGAACATTCAGCGGGTGGCTTTCAAACAAATTCTGAGGTGATGACCTTTTATTGCGGAGAGGTTGGTGATATTCTTCTAGAGCACAAGCATGTAGATCAGACAAGAATCATTATGGCAGATGTACATGAAGATAATTGTCCTATTCATCAATCTTCAAGATGAAGTGGTTATTCTCAAAGCAAATGATTTGAAGAAATTATATCCAAGTGGCAACAAGCATAGACATAAATGACAGATATATCTTTATCGCCTTTAGCACATATGGACGATACAGAGTTACTTCTGTAAAAACTAATGGCTGATGGAGTGCTTGGCATCGTCCTTAGGCTAAATGTGGAGCAACTTATATTCTAGCATGCAAACTCTACCATAAAATATGGGCATATACATGTTGGCATTCGTTTTGAGACGATGATCTATTAAGAATGATGAGCACTTGATAAGTCATTATTGCTCATTCAAGATGCACTATGCCCATCGTCTCTAGTCGTCACTATAAGAGTCTGGACAGTACATGACGTTCTGATTTTGTCATGAATGAGAGGAAAAACGTCATAGATGGCCATCCATGACGAATTATGTGACAAAAAAATATCGTGTGTATCACGTCATAATTAGATCCATGACGTTTTTTTCCTGAAAACATCACGACCATCTGTGACGTTTTTACAATTTCTTAGCAGCCAATGGGACCAACCCGGCCGGCCCAGGCCCAATCATCCATGCCATTTTATTTTCGTCATAGAAGATGTCATGTGCCAGACGACACTGTGAGATGCCGCCAGCGACACCTGGTGACATCACGGTGGCCATCAATGAGATGCCGTCGGCGACACCTGGTGACATCACGGTGGCCATCAATGGCGTTATCACCGTCGGGATGTTTTTTCCTTCACGGCTTGATTCTATTACCGTCACTTACTTACGTCATCACATTTTATGTGGCGTCATCCCAGCCGTAATGGATTTCCTTTCATCGCAGCCTTCTACTAGTAGGCAGACACTAGTAGGCAGACACGTGGTCCATTAAAATGAGGACACGTGGGTTACTAGTAGGATAACACGTGGACCAATCAGAGCAAGACACGTATATGATCATGTATTGTCTAGGAAGAAGTGATGATGTCATCATTTTCATGAGATTGTTATTCTGTCTTGGCGGTTGACCAGCCTATGTGCGCCATGTGGACGATTATGTATGATGAAAATATTTCATAAAAAATAATCATGACGTTTACGCTTAGAATACATAATTTGAAAGAACATTTTAGGACAAATGTTCATAAAAATGAATACTAGCCTCAAACAAACTCATATAGAAGGTTCAACATCATAAGGTTGTCGAACTATTCAGAGCAGTTTCTTGGCCACATGCCTGACACATTTTTACAGATTCACCACAAGTTTCACACCACCGGTTCACATACCAAATTGCCTATTCTATTTCACACAGCCGAGCCAACACTTGTTGAATTGATGCATTTGTCTCTTCTTGTTTATTCCCCATCTCTTCTTGTTTATTCTGCATTTCTTGTTGGTCCTCCAAATACTTAGCCTCTCTGTCTTGCCAAATTCGTTCGCCTTCTGCAACTCCACAATGGTAGAGCGCAGTTCCACATTACCTGCTCTCTAAGCCTGAAGTTCGCTTCTAGTTGAGACTTTGGTTGGTGTAAGGGCAAACTACCCTTTTATATTATTTTGCTTAATATTAACACCGGAGTTAGAGTATGGACTAATGCCTCTATTGAGTGCATACATAGTAATTATTCGCATTTGATGATGATAGGTGGTGTGAGACCCCCCATTCGTTTACTCAAGAGAAGAGCCGGTGTTTTCCTTTATATTTATCTCTTTGTTATAGAGTCAAGTAGGAAAAACCGCATTATTAAGAGGGGCGGTCTCGGTGAGCTCTTTGGGGATGCCATTCCATCACATACACATCCTAACATCAAATAGCCATCCACCCAATCGAGAAGAGCAAATAACCGAAAGAGAAACTAGCTAAAAGGGGGTCTACGAAATCGGTGAGAAACATGGCGCCGCCGGAATATCTATCGAAATGTTTTGGCAGCTGCACTTTCTTCTCGGCGTTAACCGAAACTGCTCTCTGTATCGTGTTAAGGCTGACGCAGGAATATCTGGCGGTCGCCAGTTTGTTTTGGCGAGGAACTCGGCACGCCGGGACTGGCGCAAAAATATTTTGGCACACTTTATGGCTCTGCCATACTTATCGCATGTTTTGGCGCAGACTCCCTGAAATGGCTAGTTTCCCTCCTAGACTATTTATTCTCCATTGAGAGGTTAGGTATTCTATTTTCAGATTCTATTCCTAAGCTCTCTCTCTCTCTCTCTCCATCCATTATTGAAACACCAAAATCATGAGGATCGCCTATTCTACCCAACCAACTTCAAATCACTTTGGTAGAAAGCAAGAGGATATCCTGATCTACGTTTCCACCAAGACAAAGTTCATTCCCCTTGAGTTCATTGAGTTTACGTGTTACTCTTGGGTTTGTGGGAAACCTTAGGTGGCTAGGGTCGCCCGAATGCATTCGAATTGTGATTTTCCGAGTGGAAAGTTTGTGGGGGTTTAGAGACTACCTTAAAGTCTACCACGAGTAAGTGAGCTATTTCTGCGCGGGATAGGCTCGGATAATATGGTGAGCCTTCGTGGTGTTGGGGAATACTCCGTGGGACCTCACACCTCTCCAGCGTGACGTATCCCCCTTCCCAAAGGGAGTGAACACGGGAATACATCTTCGTCTCCGTGTGCTTTAGTTATTTCTAAACCGAATCTCTTACTTGTGTTGTTTACTTTAGGATAACCTTCATTTTTGGAGTATCTTGTATCATCATCTAGGTTTCCTCACCTAGTTTTGCATTTAGGCACACTTATATTCCGCAAAGCCTAAAACTTGGAAAATATTATAAAGAATTTTTTAGAAACATATTCACCCCTCTAGGTTAACCATATTACCCTTTTAGTTGGTCTTGAAGTACTTGCATGGATGCCGATGTTCTTCACGAAAGTTGGCTTTCTCTTGTCCTGCGACGACACATAGTGCACATCGACGGTGGAAGGAATTAGTTCATCCGCTTGTAGAAATACGTTCACCCCTCTAGGTTAACCATCTTACCCTTTCAATTGGTCTTGAAGTATTTGCAGGGATGCCGATTGTTATCGCCATATTTTGGCCAAAGAAGGAGATGGGCCGTGATCAAGATGGGCTTGGAAAATGCATATATTCAACGTGTTGTTGGATCGGCCTAGCGCGTGGATTTGGGCTAAATTGCCCGTGTATCTTGTATCATAGTAGGTTTCGTGTTAGTTTAGGTTCCGTTTCAGTTTAGGTAAAGATAGAGTTGTAGAGTTATTCCAAAAGTAGAGAGTCTCCGGACTATAAATATGTACCTAAGGTTATTGAGAAAAGGAGGACAAGCACGTTCACAACAAACACAAGCTCGGCGCGACGCCACCCTTGTTCTAGGGTTTCTTTAAGCCATGATCTAGGCGATTTTACTGATGCGTTATTTAGTGTTACTCGTACTGAAGCCTTGTTGATGGCGAGTAACACTACTATCATGGTTCTTTTGAGGCTAGCGTCGGTACTTTTCGTTATAATTCTTTGATTTACGCTGCCTCTAGTTATCTCACTACCTTTGCACCTTTTCCCAAGTGCGAGGGTAGCATCTTGCTTCATCTTTATTTAGTTGTTTCGATCTGTTATGGTTATGCCTTGTTCGTCAAGGTTTAGTTTGATATCTACGTAGTCAGGCCTTACAGACGGGTTGAACGATCCAGTAGTGCATAGAGACGTGGCTTACTCGTTTTAGAAGTTGTTCCGGTAATTAACTTTACGTTGGTTATTAAGCCTCCTCTAAGGTTAGTATTCCTCATCTTTTGTATATACCAGGCTCAATTACGTGTAGGACGTTCCAATTACATGGTGAAAACGTCAAACTGTCGTAGATCGATTTAATTTGTAACGATAAAGCAAAACCCCATGTTATTATAAGATCTAATGCAGAATCATGGGATAATCGGCTCTAGGAGCCGATTCACGGAAAAACAGGGAGGTCACGGCTCGAATTTTACGTATACTTGTTTACCATGCAGAAATCAATCGAGCAATCCTTCACCTTCGACCAGGTATAGGTCGTGGCATCTCGAACCAAGCCAGTAGCGTCGGAGTTTTGCGCCGTTGCCGAGGACCAGGCCCACCGGCGATTCGGAGCCTCCCTCTTCGTGTTGCTCGTCGCTGCCCGCGGTGAGTTTTGACAGGCAACACATTCGCACGCCGGTGGGACCTTCAACAACGTCTACATCAACATCAAGCGCGCAATGGAGAATGGACCCGATTGACGTCTGACGAGCTTCACGAAGAGCACAAGGCGAAGTATGACGAGATCAGAAATCTCTTAGAAGCCGATCTCATCGGCTCTTGTGAGAGGACCCGCAAGCATGTCATCAAGGGGAGGTTGTTCTCTCCTGAGGGTGCTCTTGATGAGGTGGACCTGTCTGTTCCTTCGGAGGAGCGCACGAGCTCTGACGGAAGTCAACTACATGGTGGCTCATTCTCTTCGCCATTACGAAAGCCCGTGAACGCTTTCGGCGGGTCGATTCGCGTAGTTCAAGAAATCATGAAACATCAGTACTCTCGTCGGGGCCTACTTTAGGGACTCACCGGGAGAAAGACCGCTCAGACTAGGCGCGGTGCCATTCACGCCGCGGCCCAGAGCCACCGGAGCAGCGGCAGACGTCGTCTATAAGGTGGAGGCGACCCAGGCGGACAATTCTGTTCGAGCCACCTAAGGAAATCCCACACGGATACATATGCGCCTATGCGGACTACAACAACACGCCACGCACCAGATTGCAACCGCGAGTTTCTGCGAGGGGTTCTGGGCGGGAGCTCCGGAACAGCGTTCGAGCAGCGATAACTGGGGTGGGCCGATAAACAGTGGCTAGCCAAGCACGCCACTGGAACAAGCCATGAGAATCTAGCCCTGCGGCTCAAGCAGTGGAGCAAATCCGTACTATCTTGAGAGACGGTTCGGCCCGTTAGAAGAAGGACAATCGGCTATTCAAAGCCGTACCCCAACGAAGTTTGATCGATTCGCGCCACCCAAGTATCGACTCCACAGGTTCTCAAGGTTTAGCGGGTCGGAAGGATCGAGCTCAATCGAGCACGTGGCCGATACCGCACAGCTAGGCATAATTTGACATCGGATCGGATCGATGCGTAAGGTTTTTGCGCAATCTCGACAGGACCGGCTTTTGGGTGGTACACCTCCGCCACTGATTCGATTCAGACACGGAAGCAATCGGAAGAGTTCCACATCCAATATGATTCGAGGCTACCGAGGCTGGCATTGCAGACTGCGCAAAGTGCGGCGAGAGAAAGCGATGGCAGTACATCCGGTAACCGGGACCGTAAGAACCGATGTTACTCCGCTCGTTTAATCGAGAAGCGATCAACTGGCGATGTTGGGTCTCGGCACCCATCAAGGATCGGCTTTCAAGTAGAGTACAACTCATTGGCGCACATGGCCTGTAAACCGGCGATGTATGAGCGCCACCACGAGTTATACCAAGACAAGTTCAAGCGTCCGATAGGCCTGGTCGTCTGAGAAGAAGGTGATCCTACGCAAGACCAGGAGGTGGCCGTGGCTGAATGGGCTCGGGGGGCAGACCCCGTGTCCTGCAAATGGGTGAAACAGCAAGGGCCTGCAAAAGGGTTCGACTTCGACGTGAACAAAGCTGAGCAGATTTTCGATTTCTTTGAAGAAAGAAGCAGTTGAGGTTACCCGACGGCCATAAAATCCCCACGGCTCAGGAAATGAACGGGAGACCATACTGCAAGTGGCATCACTCGTTCACCCACACCACCAATGACTGCAAAGAGCTACGTCGCCAAATCCAAATGGCGATAGAGCAAGGCCGTATGATCCTTGGGCAGTTCGCCATGAAAGTGGACACAAACCCATTTCCTGGCGTCAACACGGTAGAACTCAGTCGCTCCGCGAGGCGCCAGCTGGATTTTTCGTTCGGTGTTAATATGGCGAGGTCAGGTACCACCATGACACGTACAAGGAGGAAGGTGGTCGCTCTCGGGCAAAGAAAGAGAAGAGGCTGGTCCATGCGACCGCCCGCCATAACGACGGTACTTAACAGAGCAACGGTGAGAGTGCGGTATCGAAGCGCATTCCACGCATCTCCTTAACAAGTATGAGCGTCAAGATGACCAACGGCGCCCGACGATGGAGACGATAAAGGATATGAGCACCTCGCTAGGGGACCGTCAAAAAGAAAGGAAGGCGCAGACAAACATTGGGATTGTCCTTTCTTCAAATCTTCTTTGAACGCAGGAATGAGCCGATTGCCTACAATCGACAACTGCCGGAGTGTGGACAACGAGAGGAGGACACGAGGCGGTTTGATATTCAAACGTTTAGGGCCTCTCCACCTCGAGCCGTCACAGGAGTCCGCTCGAGCAAAGGACCTCGAGAAGCCAAGGGTGACAAGGAAGAAGACAGGTATCACCGTCCAAGATGGTGTCCAGACGGACTCAGACATACCCAAAAGCGTAGAGTGCACGGCTGCGTAACTTGGAAGGCTGAAGCACGGTATCTCACGCTTTAAAAAGCGGCCCGATCTAGCCGTCAAAGTCAGCAGACCTTGGAAGCGGAGACCGCCCGACAAAGAAAGAGTGGCGCCCCAAACAAATAAAAGCCGATGCACGAGACGCCGGTGGTACAAACATGGTGTTCATACTTCCGCTAGAGTTCTGCGCCAGAACCAATGAGCTACCAAGGGCTTCGATCATGCCCACGACCGATTATTTTGAGAAGCCACGTGAGAAGGGCTACAAACATCTGAAAGCCCTGTACCTGCGAGGTTACATCAATGGGCAACCTGTCAGCAAGATGTTGGTAGACACCGGGGCGGCAGTCAATATCATGCCGTACGCCATGCTACGACGTTTGGGCGCTTACTTCGATCGATCAAAACCAACGCCACGTTAAGCGACTTCAACGGCCGCCTTCTAAAACACAAGGCGTCGAACGTGGATCCGACAAGGCGAAAACCATACCCACGTCATTTTTCGTCGTGGACAGAAAAAGTACCTACGCTGTCTTGCTAGGTAGAGATTGGATTCACGCTAATTGCTGCATTCCATCCATGATGCACCAGTGCCTCATACAGTGGGACGGAGATGAAGTGGAGGTCATCCATGCAGATGATTCTATCGAGGTTTCCATAGCTGGCATGAACGTCTGGGAAGCAGAAGACCAAGAGCCGATCTCTGGAATCAGTTTAGACGTGGAGCGCATTGAAGCTACAAAAAACGGGGTGAGGCTGGTCTTATCCACTGGCCTGACAGAGTAGGAAAGTTCACAACCATGCGTGGTACGGCCGATCCTCGCGATCGGCCACAAAAAATGAAAATCACCAATCACACGACAAGAGGATCACGCAGTCGTAGCAAGGAGACGCCATCCCATTGTAAAACAATAAGGCGTAAACCATCCTTGACTAATGCAAGCAAAAAGGGGGCCGATTCAGGCGATCGGCCCAAATTATTTTTGTTACCCTCATCCACTGTTTGCCCTGTGTTTACCATCGATTTGACAGGTGACGGAAAGCTAGGGTATGGGTTTACATCTGCTGATGAGCTAGAAGAGATCGACATTGGTCCCGGGATAAGCCACGACCAACATTTATCGCCAGAAGTTAGACCCGAGTCTGCGGGTCCGATGATAGCCCTTGAGAAAATATCCGATCGCCGCACGGGACTACGAAATGCCCGGGTTAGACAGGAGCATCATTGAGCATCGACTCCGCTTAAAAAGGATTTCGCCATTTCAAATGAGCACGACAAATGAAGGCGAAATTCGGAAGAAGTCAAAAAGAGGTCGAGAAAATGTTGACGCCAAGTTAATCAGCCATGCGGTATGCCGAGTGGATTTCTAGTATAGTACACAGAGAAAAAGGATGGCCGATGGCGTGTTGCCATAGATTTTCGGATCTAAACAGAGCTACCCCAAAGGATGAGTATCCGATGCCGTGCGTAGACGCTAATTAACGCAGCTGGTCATAAAATCTGAGCTTCATGGATGGCAATGCGGTTACAACCAAATTTTTATGGCTCCAAGATATACACAAGACGGCGTTCGAGTCCTGTGCTCGTGGGTTGTTCGAGTATGTAGTCATGACGTTGATCAAGAATGCCGGTGCCACTTACCAAAGGGCCATGAATTACATTTTCCATGATCTGATCGGCAAGTTGGTGGAAATTTACATCGATGACGTGGTGGTCAAGTCTGCTTCCGTGCACGGACACTTGGACGATCTTCAGCGCGTTCTGGACCGAACAAGAAAATTCGGGCTACGGATGAATCCAAAGAAGTGTGCCTTCGGGGTCACGGCCGGTCAGTTCTTGGGTTTTTTGGTCCATGAACGAGGGATTGAGATCGGCCTGAAAAGTCAGGAGGCAGTACGGACAATGAAGCCACCTACCATAAAGAAAGAGCTGCAGTCTCTAATCGGCAAGATCAACTTCGCCGGAAGATTCATCTCCAACTGGGAAGAATAGAACCGTTCATGGACCGGTGAAAACTAAATATGACGAGGAATTTCATTGGGGCGAATAAGAACGAGCCTTCGACGAGATCAAAGAATATCCGACGAAGCCGGTGTTGGTTCCGCCTCACGGATGCATTCATTCTACATTTACTTGTCAGTGGCTGACACGTCCATCGCCTCGGTGGTGGTACAAGTTTATGATGGGCTAGAGCGAGTCGTATTTTACATAAGCAGAAGGATGCTGGACGCAAAGACAAGGTATCCTGATATCGATAAGTTGTGCCTCTGCTGTTTTCACCGCACTAAGTCGCGCCACATTTTGCTATCAGCAGAGATCATCATCATATGCAAATCAGACGTCATAAAGCACATGTTGTCGGCTCCTATGTTGAAAGGCCGTCTGGGCAAATGGATGTTCGCATTATCAGAGTTTGACATCCGGTATCAACCCGCAAAAGAAGTGAAGGGGCGTTAGCCGACCTTATCACCGAGAGGATCAACACTAACATAGCAAAGACCGCCTATAAGAGCGTGGGCTATGTTATTGGATGGATCGGTTTGTGACGATGGCTGCATCGGCATTTTACTTGTGTCGCCTCGGGGCAACATTTTCCTTCTCCATCGATTATCTACCTCTCGCACCAACAACGCCGAGTACGAGGCAATACGCAGGGAATGGAGTTACTCCTCGGCCGAGAAGCGTGGAAATTTTGGAGATTCCAAGTTGGTGATTTCCCAACTCACGGAGGAGTACAAGTGTGAGAGCGAGTCCCTCTTCCCATTATGGTTAGACCGCCGTGAGCTGATGACAGATTCCGACCTAAACTTCACGGATCCCGCGGTCGCAGAACATAGAGGCAAATGATCTTGCAGTGGCTTCGGCTACAAGGATGTAGCAGGGAGCCGATATTCGTGTACGCCTCGAAGTCGACGATCGAGAGCCGATATCTTCAATTACTTGAAGGATTCGGCTCGGGGGGCACCTAAACGGATAAGGTACAAGGCCATGAAGTATGTACTTATTGGGGATGACATGTTTTACAGGACTCTGGAAGGGTTATTGCTCAAATGTCTGGGGACAGCCGAGGCTAAGAGGCTCCTGCACGAGGTACACGAAGGTGCCTGTGGAACTCACCAATCAGCTCATAAGATGAAATGGTTGATCAGGCGATCAGGGTTTTATTGGCCCACCATGCTTGAGGACCGTTTCAACTACTACAAAGGGTGTCAAGCATGTCAGAAATTTGGAAAAATTCAGATGGTGCCCGCGTCAGCAATGAAACCCATCATCAAGCCTTGGCCGTTCCGAGGTTGGGGCATGGATATGATCGGCAAAATCAATCCTCCATCAAGCAAAGGCCACATGTGGATTTTGGCCATCACTGATTATTTCACTAAATGGGTGGAAGCTGTCCCGATGAAATCAGTGAACTCAAAGGATGTTATCAACTTTGTGAAAGAGCATGTCATCCATAGATTCGGGATTCCCCAAACTATCACGACCGATGGGGGTTCGGTCTTTATTTCGTGAGTTTAGAAAGTTCTGCGAGGACATGGGGATTAAGTCGATCGATCATCTCCATACTATGCTCAAAGCTAATGGGCAAGCTGAAGCATCCAACCAGAGCCTCATCAAGCTGATCAAGAGAAAAGTCGATGAGCACCCTAGGCGTTGGCACGAGGTTTTGTCAGAGGCATTGTGGGCTTATCGCATGTCATGCCATGGGGCGATAAAAACTTCGCCATATCATCTAGTATATGGACAAGAAGCCGTATTGCCCTGGGAAATTACGACGGGATCGAGACGTGTCACTTTTCAGGACGATCTAACAACTGAAGAATATGCAACCCTGATGAGTGACATGTGGAGGATTTAATCGAGCTCAGTGTGGTCGCTGAGAAGATCAAAGAGAACAAGGCCAAGGTAGCTCGTGCATACAACAAGAAAGTGAGGCCAAAGGAATTCCACGTTGGTGATCCGGTATGGGAAGTCAGGTTGCCATTAGGGACTAAGGATGCAACATATGGTAAATGGTCTCCAAATTGGCACGGGCCATACAGGTTGATCAAGTTTTAAGAGGAAACGCATACATGCTTGAGGAGCCGGACGTGAAATTCCAGTGCGGTCAACGGTCAACATCTCAAGAAATATTTCCCAAGCATGTGGGATGATGGACAGTAAAACATGGGGGCCGATACATGAAATCGGCCAGGTAAAAAGCACGTGAGATGTTGGACAGTAAAGTATGGGGGGGCCGATACTGAAAATCGGCCGAATAAAAAAAAATATATAGCCGATGCATGGTCATCGACTCTAGAGGTTCACATATGCTACAAACAGGTGCCAGTGTCCACATACAAGCTACTGAAGAAATCTTCATTCTTGCCCGTCATTAGCTGTTTGTTCAGGGCACGTATTTTGATGGGCAATTGGAGATCTAGGTCGCAATTTTTTGAAGAAGATCGCAGGTTACCGTTTGAGACTAAGAAGTGACCGTTTAGGTTTGCCTGAGCATGTGACAAAGTCAGACCTTGTCAACGTTTGTGGGAAAACTGATATGCATCGACTCTTTGAGCTGTGCTTGGTTGACTGAGTAAACGTAGCAAGGTAAAAGCCGATGCGTTGCTATCGGCTTCTGGAGCATCGACCTGTTTTTGTTATCGGCAAAATTGGGGCGACAAGAGCAATCTTCGAGAGAACGGATTTTTCATTTCATTCAGAAGCTGGTTGCTTACAAAAGGACTGATCGATTACAAAAGGGAGCTTATGACTACTGTCTTATCGCCATCGGTTCCTAATCTAGGCCGAGGTCGCCGCCGCCGCCGCCGCCGCCGTCTTGTGCGCTATCCTCGGCCGCCCGGCTGCGTCGCCGCTTCTTTGAAGAAGCCAGCAGGGCCTCCTCGTCGCCGTTGGTTTCCTCATTGGACCAGTGCGGAAGTACTTCACCGAGGTACTCTCGGAGGAGGTGTCCTCCTTCCTCCTCCTCCTCGAGGAGTCGACGCCGCCCGTGACATGGCGTGCCGATCTATCTGCCTCCGATTCCCCATCGCAAGGAACTGCAGGTCTTCTTCGCCGGTTAAGGACGCTGCCCTCCCGACCAAACGGCAAATCCCAACCCTCTCGCCTCACCATTTTGGGGCGAGAGTGTTGTACGCCGCCATCGGCGGTGCTCGGCTGGCTCTCGGTCACTCATTGAGTTGGAGGCGTGGAGGACAGCCGAGGAAGCAGAGGAGGCCATGGCGAAGAAACAGGGTTTTTTCGGCGGAGGAAGAAGGGTTTTTTGGCTGTTGGAGGAAGATGGGGATTGCGAACTGCTTAGGTGGATTTAAATAAAGGGAATAGTGGAGAGACGGTTCAATGCCATAGCGGTTTCCCAGAATGTGCTGCCAAAATCGTCAAATCATGCACTGCGAAGGAGTTGAGAAGACAGGGCGTCATGATGAAGGGGTGGCGTGACGATCCTGTTCTGCAACGTATTCTGTCAACGCGCAACCCGATACAAAAAAATATATATCAGCAGAATGGTTTTGGAATTATCATTGCCAAAACCAGGGGGGCATGTGTTATCGCCATATTTTGGCCAAAGAAGGAGATGGGCCGTGATCAAGATGGGCTTGGAAAATGCATATATTCAACGTGTTGTTGGATCGGCCTAGCGCGTGGATTTGGGCTAAATTGCCCGTGTATCTTGTATCATAGTAGGTTTCGTGTTAGTTTAGGTTCCGTTTCAGTTTAGGTAAAGATAGAGTTGTAGAGTTATTCCAAAAGTAGAGAGTCTCCGGACTATAAATATGTACCTAAGGTTATTGAGAAAAGGAGGACAATCACGTTCACAACAAACACAATCTCGGCAAGATCGCCACCCCTTGTTCTAGGGTTTCTTCGTAGTAAGTGTCATGCTGCCTAGATCGCATCTCGCGATCTAGGCAGTATTTTTACTTATGCGTTATTTAGTGTTACTCGTACTGAAGCCTTGTTGATGGCGAGTAACACTACTATCATGGTTCTTTTGAGGCTAGCGTCGGTACTTTTCGTTATAATTCTTTGATTTACGCTGCCTCTAGTTATCTCACTACCTTTGCACCTTTTCCCAAGTGCGAGGGTAGCATCTTGCTTCATCTTTATTTAGTTGTTTCGATCTGTTATGGTTATGCCTTGTTCGTCAAGGTTTAGTTTGATATCTACGTAGTCAGGCCTTACAGACGGGTTGAACGATCCAGTAGTGCATAGAGACGTGGCTTACTCGTTTTAGAGAAGTTGTTCCGGTAATTAACTTTACGTTGGTTATTAGGCCTCCTCTAAGGTTAGTATTCCTCATCTTTTGTATATACCAGGCTCAATTACGTGTAGGACGTTCCAATTACGTGGTGAAAACGTCAAACTGTCATAGATCGATTTAATTTGTAACGATAAAGCAAAACCCCATGTTATTATAAGATCTAATGCAGAATCATGGGATAATCGGCTCTAGGAGCCGATTCACGGGGAAACCTGGGAGCCGGTCACGGCTCGAATTTTACGTATACTTGTTTACCATGCAGGAAATCAATCGGAGCAATCCTTCACCTTCCCGACCAGGTATAGGTGTGGCACGCCGAACCAAGCTGTATGCGTGCCGGAGTTTTGCGGGCCGTTGCCCGAGGGACCAGGGCCCACCAGCAGTTCTGGGAGCCTCCCGGCTCTTCGTGTTGCTCGTCGCTGCCCGCCGGTGAGTTTTGACAGGCAAGACGATGTTCTTCAAAAATGTTGGCTTTCGCTTGTCCTCCGATGGCACATAGCGCACAACATCGGTGGAAGGAATTGGTTCATCCTCTCTGCCATCTTCTCGGGCATATGGCACCATCTTGCTTTCCACAATTGCCTACCTGTTTTAGGAATAGAGAGAATATGAGAAACCTAACGAGAAAATTATAAGCACATCGTATACGTTTGAGGAAAGAAAAAGGGCATTGAATTTTACAAATATGGAAAGTATTATGGAGGACTTATCATTGCTTCTTTCACATTATCAGTCAAGCCATTTTTGAGCAGTCAATGGAATCTTCCTCCATGTCGTACACAACCTCGTAGCTGTGAGAACCAGTGGCATGAGGACACTTGACACACTTTCATACAGAGCCTACACAAACATGGAGCACATAATTAGTCCTTAAACAATTCAAACACGAGGGAAGTTGAGAAAACAATAAACATGACCTGATTCTTAGGGCCAGACCAAAAATCAACAAGCCCGCACCAGTCCTTGATACGTCCTAAATGTATCTATAATTTTTGATGTTTCATGCTTGTTTAGTATAAACTTTGCTATGGTTTGTCTACACTTTGAGGTATTTTTATACATTTTCTGGAACTAACCTATTAACAAGATGCCACAATGCTAGTAGCCTATTTTTTTGCTGTTTTTGGTTTCAGAAAAGCTAGTAAGGAAATATTCTCGGAATTGGACATGACAAAAGCGAAAATCAATATTTCACCGAGACAAACACACAGACCAAAGGGCGACCGAAGGGGCGCCACAGGGTGGCCGCACCCCCTCCCCCGTGCGCGGGCCCACTATAGGCCACGCCTGGGAAGGGTGTGGGACCCCTGGGCGCCCTCCTGCCTCGCCTCTTCTCCTATATAAGCCCCCCGATGCCAAAACCCTAAGTACCCAATCAGATCTCCATGAAACAGTGTATAGCCGCCGCCACCATCGTCCCTAGATCGGGGGGATCTAAAGCTCTTCCTAGCACCCTGCCAGAGGGGAGAGATCATCCTGGAGGCCTTCTTACCATGCTAGCCTCTGGTATGATGCGTGAGTAGTTCACCCTTGGACTATGGGTCCATACAGTAGCTAGATGGTTGTTTCTCCTCCTTTGTGCTATCATGTTTAGATCTTGTGAGCTCCGTTCATGATCAAGATCATCTATTTGTAATCATACATGTTGTGTTTATGGGGATTCGATGGATATTCTATGTCAGATTGATTATTGATTCTATCATGCCTTTGTTGTTTGAGATCTTGCATGCTCTCCGTTTCTAGTAGATATCTTGGCCAAGTAGATGCTAGTGACTCCAAGAGGGAGTATTTATGCTCGATAGTGGGTTCATGCCTCTATTGAATCTGGAGAAGTGACAGAAATCTCTAAGGTTGTAGATGTGCTGTTGCTACTAAGGATAAAACAATAATCTTTTATTCATGGAACAATTGTATTATTTACTTTACACACATTGCTTAATGCAATTATCCATTGCTTGCAACTTAATACTGGAGGGGGTTCGGATGATAACCTGAAGGTGGATTATTAGTCATAGATGCAGTTGGATGGAGGTCTATGTATATTGTTGTAATGCTCAATCAAATATCATACGATCATGAATGTCTAGTATTACATTGTTATGCCTTGCTCAGTTCCTGTCAATTGCCCCACTGTAATTTGTTTACCCAGCATGTTATGTTATTTATCTTAAGGAGAACACCTCTAGTGAACTATGGACCCCGGTCCAATCTTTACCATTGTTACATCATCTACTATTACCGTTTACTTTCTGCAAGCAACCATTACCTTCCACATTACGTTTAATCCTTTGTTTTCAGCAAACTAGTGAGCTTGACAACCTCACTGTAAGTTGGGGCAAAGTTTTGAGTTTGTGTTGTGCAGGATTCCAAGTTGTTAGCAACACCTTAGAGTTGTTTCCTTCCTTCTACTGGTTCGATAACCTTGTTTTATAACTGAGGGAAAATTTGCTACTGTGCTCATCATACCTTCCTCTTGGGGTTTCCCAACGAAGCTCTACAGTGATCTGAGCCCATCAGTCCTCATTGCTCATGTGTTCCACAAGAGATATCCTTGTAACTTCATTCGCTGGGAAGGGGTTAAAAACTCTTTCTTCAGATAATGCCTTTGATTTCTTGAGTGCCTCCTAAAGTTCTTGTTGCAAGAAAAGTGCACATCGGGTAGAGAGGAGTCCATGACAAACTTTTACTGAAATAAAACAAGGATCATCAGCCTTTGCATTAACAACAATGGAAGAAAGGGACAGCTGGGTGTTACAGTACATACAGAAACTTTGCCGTAGAAGTATGCTCTAACATCCGGCCTCTCCCTATACTCTTTCCACTAGGGGAATATAGGCATCTTAGTCTTACTTGATGGTTATATTGAATGGACTATTTGGGTTCCTAAGATTCTTGATAATAAAAGAGGACCCATCCATAAATGGGTACCTAAGATCAAGCAATAATAGCATTTACATGTATGCTTACGCTAGAGGAAAACATGTGATGGGTAGTGGTGCCACTAATCTATGACCGAAAGCAAGGAGATGCTATTGTGAAAGCTTTTGGTGCACAAGCTTCACGTTGTTGAGGTCGTGATAGTGAATCGAGGGACATAGGTCCCTATATGTGGGTTGTTCTATGTACAACATATGTGACGGTGTGTGTGGTGGTGGTAGTGGGGGGGGGGGGTCTTACTTAGGAAAGAGACATATATAAGTTTAAGCAGCAACCTGGGAAAATGGTGAAGGCAGTGGTGGTGCCGCATGTGTTGTTCTGCATGAGTCAAAGCGGTGATCTTCTTAGGTTTGGCGAGGTAAACCAAGCAAAACTCGCTCCTCTATCGTGACTCTCATATCTCTCCCCTTAGGCGGCTATGTCTGTTGTGGGTGGTGTGGTTCTCTAGTGAAGCATCTTTCATGCTTTTTCATGAGCTTGCTACGATCTTATGTCTCCTCTTTGGCATGTCAAGTAGGATCTAGCTTGCTCGACAAACGGTGCAATAAGAATACAATATGGCATGGATCTTTTTGGTGGCATTCACTTGGTTTGTTTGTGTGTTATATGTCTTTGATTTTCGTTGCTTTTTTGACCAGTTGTGGGTTGTGGCTTTGTGCCTTTTGTATGTGAGCTTTGCCTGTTTTTTTTCTAATTCACTAGCCAACTATCATCCTCCATACGAATTGCGCGAGCCCCATGCACACCCTTCAAGTTTTCCAAAAGTTTCACCAAGAATAGCAAGAGCCTAGATGGACATGCTCAATTCCTACTATGGACATTTGGATTCTCCTAGAATAATGCATGTGATGGATTTTCTATTGATCAAAGTCATGCGCCTAGAAACAGGTGCTCATATGCATTTCTGTATGAAGAGACAAAGTGTAATGATTTTCCTCATCGGCCGGCCCATTTCTCCAATGGAACACTTGATATTTTGTGTTGTTCCACATCTACAAATCAATCTCCCTCGGCTAGCTATCCATCCATCCATCCATGAATCATGGACCATCCTCTTCACTCGGCCCGGCCTAACACGCTCCACGTACGGCAGATCTAGATGCTACCGCTCCTCGCGCGCCTTGACGCACTTTGCTCACACCCACGCTTCCTCTTGACTCCCTTCCTCCCTGCCCATCCCGCTATATAACCCCCAGCCCCACACTACTCGGCACTCACCTCACAACCCACAAACAGCAAAGTACAGCCATTGGCCACCCACCCACCCACACACGAGCTCCACTCACTAGCTACCAGCGAGTGACCAGTTGCATTGCCACTCCCACTCCACTCCACTCCTAGCTAGCTAGAGGCAAGCTATAGAGGGGGCACAGGAGCGGCCTGCCGGTGGTTCGCGGTGCGGCAGAGGGAGGGAGGGGGGAGGTAGCTAGCCAGAGGCTCGTGAGGACAATGCATGGCATCCTGTGTTAACATGTACAACCCGGAGCACCACCAGTCGTCCTCGTCGTCCTTCATGGCGCCGCGGATGTCCTTCTCCAGCGACTTCGCGCTCGAGCCGCCGCCGGCCACGGCGCTGTCGGCGCGCGCGCCGGGGGACGCCGACTTCGAGTTCTCCGTCGGCGGCCGCCCCGCCATGATGGGCGCCGCCGACGAGCTCTTCTCCAAGGGCCGCCTCCTGCCGCTCCGGGAGGCCCCGCACGGCCGCCCCACCACGCTGCGCGAGGAGCTGCGCACAGAAGATGGCCGCCACGGGCGCGCCCCCCGCGCGCCCAACATCCGGTGGAAGGAGCTGCTCGGCTTCAAGAAGGCGTCCAAGAAGGGTAACGCCGCCGCCGCCGACGCTGGTGGCGCCGGCACGTCGTCCGCCGAAGCCCACACGGTAATTAATCAGTCACACATACATCTTTTCTCAAGTACCCAAACTAGTACTGCGCCGTACGGATTGCGATAGTGGTATGCATTGTCCCATCCGCCTGTCGATTGAATTGACATTTTTCGAATCTTCAAAACCACCTGCAACAACTGCAAGAACGAATCTCTTTGTGCATGCTGTTGTACTCGTAGTAGGGTACGTACATTTTCTCTCCCGCATTCAGTGGGGATTTCTCAAAGTTTGGAGCCGGAAACATGCATCGCATATTTTCTCGCGTTTGTACTTGGTAACAGGGACACATAAGACTGCACAGAAATTTTAGCAAACACTTGTAGTAGTAAATTAATGACAAACGAAATGCGTGCAACATTTTCAGGATCTTGGAGGCCAAGGAGGAGGCACGAGAGAGTGAAGCAGGAGCAGAAACCCATTGACCAAGCGAAATGGGGACATGCATGAGGAATGATTAGCGAAGTACCAGTACTTGATTTGCGTGATTGGGTGGTGATTTGCCTTTCAGCTTTGAAGCCCATCATCTGCTTGTTGATGATCCGGCAGCAGCTCAGTCATTCAGCGGTTCAACGGAGAGAAGCAAAGCATGTGCATTTTCCCTTTACTGCCCCTCCTGCTTGTTACCCCCTTTATTTTTTCTTCTAGTTGGTGGTCTTGTAAAAGGGAATTTTTGCTGGTTAGCTCTTGGTCTTGGTCGTCGCCGGGTAGATCGATGTGGCATCGCATGTAGTGAAATTAGTTATAACTCCTCTCTAGCTTAGCTAGCTGTGGCTCTGAATGTTTTGTAGTATTGAGAAAGGGGCCAGTTAAATGTAGCAGCACCACTACTGTAGTGGTAGTATTTTTTCTCTCACAGCTCACAAGCATGGTGTACGTGGTGGTCCTTGTACGCGCTCCTCTCGTTGCGTAGCTGTTCCCATGCTCGTCTGCGATCGATGGCCACACCCTGCTCTCCCCGCTCCCTTTTAATTCCCGATGTACTCAGCAAAGAAGTCTGTAGCTTTGCTGAGTTCAATGAAGCAGGCCTCTCATCACTCTCAGCACCCCTGCCGTCACATGCGTGATTTAATCCGGCGACCAGACCGCCAGACGCGTGCATGTCCGTCCATTTTTGAACGCCATGGCGATGGCGCATGCTGCATGCATGGAGCTACTAGTACAATCCAGGCAGCTAGCAAGCCGGTCAAAGCTGAGCTGGCCGGTAACAAAAGATGATCCAGAATACAAGAACGTAGGAGTAGTATATACTAATACTACCAGACACCATACCGCTCGCTTCCAAAGCTGGCAGCAGCAGCGATTTGTTAAGTTGGAGGGAGCGAGTGGCGTGCGCGCCAAAGGCCCAAAGGCGACGATGGATGATTGATTATCTAGCGTAATCTGTCATCTTGCGGGGCGGGACGGGACTGGAGGGTGGAGACCGGACTCTGCCTCTGGAGAGAGTAATAATAAAGGTAGGAGTAGCAGGAGGAGGGGCCCCTGCATGCCCTGGCTAGCACATTGATCGATCTCCCGGAGACAGTACGCTGTCGCCTAATGCTCCGCCCCATCCCCCTCCTACCTGGTGATCACCCGGCACAGTGTTAAATTTAATGGAGGTGCTGACTTAGCTGTCAATCGCTGCCGCTCCCGGCCCCCTTGCCCCTTGCTCGTTGCCATTGCAGAGCGACGCGCGACGGGGTGGCCTGCTCTGCCCCGCACAGTAGGGGGGCAGCAGGAGGAGAGAGCCATGGAGGGAGGGCCAGCTGCGGCCTGCGCGCCTTTGCTGCTTGCTCGCTCCTCCTCTGAATGAATTCTGGTGTTCAAGTGAACTGGTCCAAAACATGGGGGGTACCTTTGATTCTGAGGCGTGCCTGCCTGGTCAGTAGTACTACAACATGCAGATAACAGCGATGCAGCTGCCTGCATCGCGTGCCCCGGCTTCAAGGCCAGGTGCCACCTCTGTGATGCGTGTGTACTAGGGGCTCATCTTGCTCAGATCGTGTTGGGCTAGGGGGGCTTGGTAATTAAGGCCAGGGCATCTCCACAGTTTAGCGAGCACCCAAGTACAGCGCGGGACAATCGTTTTGGAGGCGCCGGTTCAAACTGCCGCCCCCCTTAGGACGACCTCCACGCAGCAGCGCCCCTAACAATGGCCTACCGAATCATGTTTGGCTTAAGCAGTGTTTATACATAGTTTGAACGAAAAGCGGACCCTTCCCTATCATACCTCTCCCTCCGACCCGACCCCTCCTGTAACCCAGATCCCACCGCCGCCACTGTCGGAGGCACCGTTGGGCAAAGCCCGGACGGCGTGGCGGTGGCGGCGGCCTCCCTCGTTCGCTGTTGGCCTATCCCCGGAGATGTGGTCTGTCCCTCCCTGATATGTTGGAAACGTATCTATAATTTTTGATGTTCTATGCTTGTTTAGTATCCACTTTGCTTTGATTTGTCCACACTTTGAGATGCTTTTCATATGTTTTCTGGTACTAACCTATTAACAAGTTGCCACAGTGCCGGTTGCCTGTTTTCTGTTGTTTTTTTTTTCCAGAAAAGCTAGTAGGGAAATATTCTCGGAATTGAACGGAACAAAAGCCAAAGTCAATATTTAATCGAGGAGAACACGGAGTCCAGAGGGGAGACGGAGGGGCGCCATAAGGTGGCCACACCCCCCACCCCCAGGCGAGGCCTAGGGTGGGCCCGCGCCTGGGCAGGGTGTGGGCCCCTTGGCCGCCTCTTCGCCTATAAAAAGTCCTCGATACCGAAACCCTAAGCACCCGATCAATATTCCACGAAACTGTCTGTAGCCGCCACCACCATCATCCCTAGATCGGGGGGGGGGGGGGTCTGAAGCTCTTTTCGGCATCCTGCCGGAGGGGATATCATCCCGGAGGCCTTCTTCTTCATCATGCTAGCCTCCGGTATGAACCGTGAGTAGTTCCACCTTCGACTACGGGTCCATGTAGTAGCTAGATGGTTGTATCTTCTCCTTGTGCTTTCATGTTGTAACACCCTCAGAATCGGACCTATGCAAGCTTTAGCGAAACCCGCCAAACCTGCATAGAAACGATTCAAAGGTGCCCACCAGGCACTTTCGTGCGGGTGGAAAACGAAGTAATAACATTACACAACAGTCCTCGATGGGACCCACAAAACAGATATATACAACAACGACTCAAAGAGTCAAGAATACATATATAATATACAAAGATCCAAATCACCTTGAAAATGACAGAGCGTCCGACTATGGACAAGATGCAAATGGGGCTAAGAGCCCTGAAGAATAACCAATGGCGTCCATAACTCGCCTGTGCCAAGCCGGAAGGGTAACCCCGCTAACGACGCCGATCTCAAACATGCTTAAACAAAAGGTGCCGACGAAGGGCAAAGGAAAAGAAGGAGCGTCAAGATCGAGGCCAAGACACGGCGAGGCTAGAATTCGGTCCTCTCCTACATAGGTATGGTGGATCAAGCGGCGGCAAAGATGCACTAAACAACCTACAGAGACTCGGTACAACTGGCGACTATCAGAGGGGTAAGAAAGACCTATCCGGAACCAACCTGATACTACCATCAAACAAACCCATCCTGGGGTTTCCCCCTCGAGACCCAACGAGGAAGTCAACCGAGGAACTCACACCGTTGGCTGTTTTATTTATTCAGTTATCGTTGCAGCAATTACTAGTCAGGTTTAGATAATCATCCTGATAAAATAGGCAGTGGGCACTTTTAGTTAACCATTCCGTTATAGTTGCAACACTTACTAATCAGATACAATTAGCATGAGATAACCCAAAAAAAACCCAGCAGTGGTTGGTACTTTTATTTAGCCATTCCGTTGTAGTTGTCATACTTACTAGTCAGGTACAATGGTCGCAAGCGACAATCCAAACAAGCAATTGTGGGCAGTATTATTTAGCCATTCCATTATAGTGAAGCTGATTACTAGTCATTATAAAGTCAAATTTATAGCACTACTTTAGTTATGCTTGTCTATGATCGAGATACTGTGCTCCAAGTCGCCCATAACCGCGACACGGCTTTGAAAGTTTTACCCGGGTGCACCAATAGCAACACACGCCGATCAACCTCGGAAAAACCAAATCAAAACCCAACGAGGCTTTCACGACAAAGCAATCACAGGATTCAGAAATATTTCAGGGGCCACCCTTGAGTCTTACCATAGCAAGTAAGCTAGCTCGAGACGGACTCAAGGTTTGTGGGGCCATCAGAGCGATCGGGAACCCAAAACTGGGCTTGTCGATACCGTAAGAACGGGTCACAATTCCTAACAAGACAAAGGTGCTCCTCACACAATCGTAAATACTGAGTAGCATGGCATAAGTATAGGATAGTAAATAAAACCTCAAACTAGTTTGTGGCCCCAAGAAATAAGATGAATCAAGCTCGGCTGGGGATCCCATATACCTCCCGGATGTGGATAGCGCGATAAATCAAGGAACAGGTATCAAGTACTCGGGGTCCTACGGGACACAAGTGGGCGTTCGGAAACCAAATATTATCTATCACCCACCGATGCCTCTGCTTACTTCAATTTTAGTTGTTAAACAGGAATTAAAGTGAGCGATAAGTAAAACCATGATCATCTCCAACATCAACATGCGGCAATACACCAACAACTGTGGCACTTGACGACACGCAACAACACTTGAGCAAGAGACTACGACGCGCAAGTCCAACTATCTACCAAACAACAGGTAATAGGATGTGTCCAAGGCAATATAAGGCTGCAAGGGATATCATGGTACGAAAACTAGAGCAACGCGACACAGATAGCAATAGATCAACAGGAGGGAATAAATACTATAAAAGTAAGATAGGTAGAAAGGGGGGAGATGCTCGCCTGAAAACATTGCCGAAGGTTCAACCGAAGATCGGGGCAAAGCTCACATCAACTCAACGGCCTTATCCGCGAAGAACCAAAACGCTAGAAGAAACACCGGATGCAATATTTAATACTACGGCAAAAGATCGGCATGCTTATGATATGATGCATGGCATGGCAAAGGTGCGATGCAATTAGGTCATATTAAGCGGAACCGGGGTCCCGACAATTAATTAGGTGGTTCATGTTATTTAGAAGCCCCGCAATTTAAATGTTGTCTTAACATGACAGAAGATAGCACCGGGTTCGCTACACAAATTTAAATGAGGCCAATATAAGGCTAGATTTGCCCGCATATGGGCCCCATATTTAATTATAAGGTGAATCGGCATAAGGTCCCCAAACCACAGACAAGGATGCATGCATGAACAATTAATATGCAACAAGTTGTGTTATATTATGAAATAGGGTTTTCGGGAAGGGGTCCACACATTAGGGTTCGGCGATCTTGGGGTTTCCGGGGTTCGGGGTCCGGTCTCGGGGTTCAGGGTTCGACGGAACGGTCTCGGCGGGAACGTTCTCGGACCACGGAGGTAGGTCTTGTCGCATCCGGGATGAAGGGCTTGGTGCGGCGTCGGGGCGCATCGGACCCGCCCTGGTGGTGTCGTTCTTGCCGTTGCGAGGCTCTTGTCGGTACCGCGTACCGGGTCGGTCCTGACGTTCGGGATGCAGAACTTGGCGTTCCGCGGCGAAGTGCTTGTCGTACCAGTGGCGATCTTGGCGGTCATCGGGTCCGAGAGCGGTTCTCGGCGAACCGGTCGGTTCCATGTCGGCGTACTTGGCGTTGCGTGAAGAGGATCTCCGAGTTCAGGGTCTCGGCCACCGGGTCCGTGTCGGTGCACTCGGTGTTCCGGGTTGGAGATCATGGTGTTCCGGCTTCGGTTGTCGATGATGTACTTGGTTTGGCGTCGATGCGGTCAGGCTTCGAAGCGGAGCGAGAACACGCCGGGTTTGATACTCGGCTCTAGGAACGGTCTTGCGGTCTGCGATGAAGATCTTCGGACGCAACGCCTTTACGGTCTTGTCGCCGACGATCTGCTCCCGATCGTGGCAGCGAGACATGGCGTTGCACGAGGCCTTGGATTGGGAACACGCAGCAGCTGGAGGGCTAGGGTGCCATACCGAGACATGCGAGGGCGACTGCACGCCCCAGCCACGAGACGACGCGAGGCTAGAGCAGGGCGCGCCAGATGCGTCCATGGGAGGCGAGAGGAGGACGGCCGGGTCCCTGGTGGCGAGGCCAAGGGCCACGCGTCGGAGGGACCTGCCCGGGCGGCGGATGCAGCGCTGGGCGACGGGGCTCAGCGGCGCTGAGGCGGCTCGAGGGAGGGGCCCGACCACAGTGGCGGCTCGAGGATGGCGGGAGGGCGCCGTGGCGCAGGAAGGGGGTCACTGGGAGTCCTTAGCGGGCAGAGGAGGCCGGAGGAGCGGCGATGGGCGGCCGGAGGAGGTTGGAGGGGGTGCGGGCTCGGGCGTGGGCCAGCGGAGGGAGGCGGGCGGGCTGCCTGGCGCAGGGAGGGCTCTGTGGGCGAGGAAGGAGGGCGGGTGAGGCGAGGAGGAGGCGAGGCGGCGCTGACGGCCGGGCGGTGGAAGCGGAGAGCGCCGAGCGCCTGGGACGAGGGAGGAGGGACGGGCAGTGTGAGCCGGACGGGAGAGGAGGTGGAGGCGGCGTTGGGCGAGGCGGCCGGATGTGAGAGGAGAGGCGCAATGGGGGTGGTCATGGGCGGCGAGGGGAGGGCGGAGGTTGGCGGAGGAGGCAGAGGCGGAGGCAGAGGTTGGGGAAGGAGAGAGGAGGGTGCGTGGGGAGGAGAGGCGTGGGAGGAGGTGGGGACAGGGTGGTTGACTGGAGTGGGGCTGGTTGGTGGGGGTGTGGCTGACGTGTGGGGGGGGGGTTGTGTGCTGAGAGAGAGAGGGAAGGGAGAGAGGGTTGCTGAGGTGGCGGTCTGGGGTTGGGTAAGGGAGAGGGGGGGAGTGAGGTGGCACGAGGGGAGGGGTCGGGGGGAGGTGGCTGGAGGGGTGGGTAGAATAGGATTGGTAGAAAAAGGTCTAGGTTGGACCGATTGAACTGGGTGGTCGTTCGGGTCTATGCGGCCCGTTCGACTGCCCCACTAAAAATAATTTAATATTTTATTCATTTTAAACGGACCGTTTGCAACCCGTGTTTAGTCAAAACACAATATTCCGGAGACCCGGTTTTGGTTTTGAATTAAAAGACGGGGCGTTTAGAAAACAAAACCAGGCTTTTCCAAAATAGTTTTATGCGACCAGATGCAAGATGATGACAATGCTCAAATGCAATGTGGCATGATGACATGAGCATGCGGTCATGATGATGCAATGCACAAAAACAACGCGATTTTCTAGTAGTGGTTTTTGCGGGATGCCACACATGTCTAGATCTTGTGAGCTCCGTTCATGATTAAGATCTCATCTATTTGTAATCATGCATGTTGTGTTTGCGTGGATCCGATGGATATTCAGTTTTGTCTTATTGATTCTATCATGTCTCTGTTGTTTGTGATCTTGCATGCTCTCCGTTGTTAGTAGCTATCTTGGCCAAGTAGTTGCTAGTGACTCCATGATGGCACCCGATGTTGACGTGGGAGCGGTTAGTTGGAAACCAGCAAGGTGTGAAGAGAACATCAGCAAGTCTTCCAAGAGGGGGTATTTATGCTCGATAGTGGGTTCATGCTTCTACTTAATCAAGGAAAGTGAAAGAAATCTCTACGGTTGTAGATGTGTTGTTGCCACTAGGAAGAAAACAACGGTCTCTTGTTCATGGAACAAGTGGATTGTTTACCTTACACACTTTGCTTAAAGCAGTTGTCTGTTGCTTGCAACTTAATACTGGAGGGGGTTTGGATGATAACCTGAAGGTGGACTTCTAGTCATAGATGCAGTTGGATGGCGGTCTATGTATATTGTTGTATTGCCCAATCGAATCTCATAGGATCTTTTTGTCTAGTATTGCATTGTTATTCCCTGCTCAGTCCTATCAATTGTCCTGCTGTAATTTGTTTACCCAGCATTCCATGTTTGTTTATCTAAGAAGAACACCTCTAGTGAACTATGGACCCCGGTCCAATATTACCATTGATACGTCTTCCACTGTTACTGTTTAATTGCTGCAAACCATCATCACCTTCCACACCATACAGTTAATCCTTTGTTACAGCAACCGGTGAGATTGACAACCTCATTGTTAGTTGGGGCAAAGTCTTGAGTTTGTGTTGTGCAGGTTTCCACATTGCTTGCAACATCTTTGAGACGTTTCCTTCCTCCTACTGGTACGATAAACTTGGTTTCTTACTGAGGGAAGACTTGCTGTTGTGTTGTATCACACCTTGCTCTTGGGGTTTCCCGACGAAGTGCTCTCAGGCGCCATCAACAAGTTTTCTGGCGCTGTTGCCCGGGAGGCTAAGGACGTCTTCACAAGGGGAGTCCTCCTCAACCTTTCTCTTTACTTTGTTTTTAGTTTGCTTAGTTTCTTTTGCTTGGTTTTGTTTGCATCTTTTTATCAAAATCTCCAGAAAAATAGTTTAGTTTGGTTTGCTTTCTCTTATCAAACACACAAAAAAATTTAGTTCATGCTCTAGTTGTTGGTCTTTTATTGCCTTGCTTAGTCATGCTTTCTATCAATGGATGGTTCCTTTGAAACTAGTTCTTATTAGCAAGGTGGGTTCACGGAAGAACAAAATTATTTTTATAAGGAACACCGTTTGTCACAAAAAGGGAAACACTTATGGAAACAAATTGTTAAGTTTAATACTATTTCTAGAGACGTGTGCTCTACTTATAATGTTACTTATTGCTTTGATAAAGCTTGTTGTTGTAGGAGGTATAAACACCTCCCTTTTCAATGTGAGTATAATGATAATGTTACCATATCCTCTTATGTTAAAGGAAATTATGACCTTTATGATGTGGAACAAATTGAAGAATTTATTTCTTTCAAGGGTGCATTTGAACTTGCCAGTTTGCTTGAAAATGCTGATGATGCACCTTATGAATATGAGGTTTATGAGATACTTAAATTTTGCTTTGATAATTACAAGGAAGAAAATGGCTATATTCTTGAATATTTTAATAAGTGCTTTCCACAAACGGAAAAGACTAATGCCTTGCAGGAGCCTATGGAAGAAGAAATTGCTGAAACAGGAAGCTCATTAGATGAAAAAGAGAAGGATGAATATTATGCTCCTGTGGATTCTTTTGAAATATCTATTATGGGTAAAACTCGTGATGATGTTCCTATGCCTGTTACCTATAGTAGTGATCATGATTGGGAAAAGCACACTACTTTTGATATTGAAAATCTCTTTGGTACCAATTCTAAAAATTCTATTGTCTATGATGATACTTTACCTCCAATTTATGATGATTACAATGATGATTATGATATTTTCAGTCCACCTACTATTGAGGAGAAAATTAATTATGATTACAATATTCCTCCTATATTTGATGATTATGGTGATGAGAATATTAATGATAGCTATTTTGTTGAATTTGCTCCCACTACAATTAATAAGAATGACTATGCTTATATGGAGTGTAATAATTATTTTATGCATGTGGCTCATGATAAGATTTTTTTATGTGATAGTTATATTGTTAATTTTATTCATGTTGCTAGTGAAAGTTATTAGGAGAGAGAGAAATATGGTTTTAAGTATCTCAACAATATTAAGTTTCCTCTCTTTATGTTGAAAGTTTTGAAGTTGCACTTGTTTTGCTTACCTATTCTAGTTGCTTTGTGCTTTAATGACTTGTTTATTTACAAGATTCCTTTGCATAGGAAGTGGGTTATACTTAAGTGTGTTTTGGATTTGCTTCTTGATGCTCTCTTTTACTTCAATTCATATTTCTTATGTGAGCATCTTCTCAAAGCATTATGCCTAACTTAAAGGCGTTAAATAAAAGTACTTGTTGGGAGATAACCCAAGAGTTTTCTTGAGTCTTGGAAGTTATTACTTCATTAATGACCTCTCCTTATCCTTTTTTGTTTGATTGTTGTGTAGGGGTTCGTAGCATGGAAAACAAAAATTTTCTATCGCATACAAACAAACAAGCCAAGATCTATCTACTAGATTGTAGCAACGAGTCGTTTGGAATAACTTACCCTCGAAGATTCCAAAGCGGTTAACGAGAGCAGATTCTCGTGGGTGATGTAGTCGTACACTTCCGATCTCAAGATCGTGTAGACGATCCTTCTGGCGCCACGTTCCGGCAGCGCATGATCGGTCACACGTCGGTACTCGACGAAGACCTTCCTCTCCTTGTTCCAGAAAATGGAGGTTGTAGCACTCTCTCGCGATTCCGTAGACAACTGGCGTGGTACCTGAAGTAGAGGAAATCCTGAGGCCTTAAGCCGGTGCGAGTATGGTGGAGCTTATGAGAGAGGCTATTAGTGGTCTAGTAATTAGACACACCAATTAGAAGGCTCTAAACCAATTAGAAGGCTCTAAACCGCAGGCTAAAGCAATTAGAAGCTCTAAACCAAAACGGCTCTAAACCGGAGGTAGAAGATAGGAACTTGTGTGTCTAGGAGGGGAGCCCTGCCCCTCCTTTTATGGGTGGAGGGTCTTGGCGCGCCAGGGGAGGGAGGGAGTCCCTCCCCAACTCGGCCTAGGTCTGGCCGCCGGCTTGGAGGAGAGGAACTCCTCCTCCAAGTTGGTTTCCAACTCCTCTTGCTTGTTTCCCACAGTTTCTTGTTTTAGCCGTTTGACTTTCAAACTGGACATTTGACTTTTCTGTTTTAGGATTCAATTTAATACTTTATTTGGGACAGCAAGAACACTTAGTACATGATGCAATCATTCCAATATGTAATGACACATTCATGTACCCCTTCCCCCCCGGAGTGCCGGACAATCCGGAACCTTCTAGAACATTCCCGATGAAAACACCGGAATCATTCCCGAACTCCGAAACGGGACTTTCCTTATATGAATCTTATTCTCCGGATCACCTCGTGATATCCCGGATCCCATCCGAGACTCAACAACATTCGGTCTCTTTCTCATAATACCATAACTACTCAAACAACGTCGAATACTTAAGTGTGTCTCCTACGGTTCGTGAATTATGCGGACATGATCGAGACACTTCTCCTAACAATAACCAATAGAGGAATCTGGAAATTCATATGGCTCCACATATTTCTACGATTACTGCGATCGAATGAACCACTTACATACGATACCAATTTCCCTTTGTCTCACGATATGTTACTTATCCGAGGTTATGATCGTCGGTATCTCGCATACCTAGTTCAACCTCGTTTCTTGATAAGTACTCTTTTCGCTCCCGTGATATGTGATCCCTTGTGACCAAGTCACATGCTTGCAAGCTAATTGGATGACATTCCACCGAGAGGGCCCAGTATATCTATCCGTCATATGGATGGACAAATCCCACTCTTGATCCATGTGTTTCAACCAATACTTTCGAACACTCAATGCCACCTTTATAGCCACCCGCCACGGTGTGGTGTTTGATGTCATCAAAGCATCCATCCGGTAAAGGTGATATGCATGATCTCATGGTCGAAGGAATTAGGTAACTATGTATCAGAAAGCATATAGCAATTGAACTATTGAAATGACTTGATCTTTATGCTACGCCTATCTATAGGAGTATGTCCATCACATCATTCTCCTGATGATATGATCCTGTTGTTAATAACATCTCTATGTTCATGATCAGGAAACCATGATCATATATTAACCAACAAGCTAGTTTAACAAGAGGCTTTACTAGGGACTCTTATTTTAGTTTACAAATCACACAAGTATTAATGTTTCTGGTTAATACAATTTTAGCATGGTATGTAAACATTTATCATAAGTGTGAAGATATGATAATAACCACTTTATTATTGCCTCTTGGGCATATCTCCAACAGTCTCCCACTTGCACTAGAGTCAATAATCTAGTTTCAAACCTTTGTGTATATAACACCTATGGCTTTCCGGTGTTGTATGTACACGATTGCTAGTGGTCAACTGATCTCCGGATCTGACACTTCCAGGTCCGTGTGTAATTGCATGTCTTCGCGTCTCTACGCATCACTCATTCTCTAATGAGATGGCTTTGTATAAATTTGGTCTTTCGGTGTGACCTTTAGCTCTTTGGGGTTAAAACATGTTGGTAATATTGTCGCACAATATATCTTCATAGTATTATCCCACTGTGAGCTACACCTAGTTTGATAACAAACTACTTGACACAAATGCCCTCTTTTGCTGCTAAAATAGCAGTTATATACTTGGCCTTTTGTTGTAGTATCTGTCACAATGTCTTAACTTTGGAACTCATCCAAATCCATTATGTTGTGCCACCCTTAGTTTAGATTGAGATAAACTTAATTTGTACTTTGTGACAAAGCTAGTATTAATGTAGTACTTTTACAATGAACTAACCATCTATTTGTCACTTCTACAAATATTATACTCTTAGTTCTTCCAAAAGATCATAAGAATATCCTTACTATTGTCCAATGATCATCTTACGAATCATTCTGGTATATGCTCACAACATTTAGAGCATAGGACATATCTGGATTTGTACATATCACAGTATGATATAAATACTCTTTGTGATTTTATACATCAAGTATCAATCTATACTTGATTATTTGTTTCACTTTACCAAATGTCAATACACTTGAATATATCATCAACATTGAATTTATTCAATCCTTTCTGTGCGACAAGAACCTCTCTTGTAGTTTTCTATATTGAACTCATTCAATATCTTGTCTATGTACTTCTGGCACAACCATATTAGCGTCTATTGATGCCAAATATTTAGGTTTTGCCTAAGTCTTTCATCGGGATGAAATTCTTAATATGTGTTAATAAAACATACATTATTTCCAATCAACAATATGTCTTCCACATAATGTATTAGAAACATGTCTTAGCGCTCCCACTTAATTTCTTGCAAATGCAAGCATCTTCATTGTCTCTAATGAACTTTTAAACTCCTTTAACAGTTTCATCATAGTGAAGATTCCAACTCCGCGATGCTCACTTTAACCATTGAAGTTTGCATATGCTTTTAGCATCCTTTGAATTAACAAAACCCTATGGACCGTGTTATGCACATGTCCTAGGTAACGATTCTATTAGAAGAACTTGTTTTGTTTATTCAACTACCATATAACAAATTATATGTAGTGGTTGCTACATTAATCCGTCTAGACTAAATATCACTATGACAGATCAAATCTTGTCATAGTCAACCTTTGAACATTGTTGTGAACTCTTTCCCAACATGTCGACTATTTCATAGATGTGAAACATCCATGTCTATTTCTTTATAGATCCAAACACAATTGTAAGGTCTTACACCTTTCTTGAGGGTCCTTCAAGTCCAAAACTTGATTTTTCGTGTATGGAACTATCACGGATTTTATGGCTTTCAAGCCATTAGACGGAGTCAGGGCCCATCATCGCTTCTTTGCATGTAGTCGGTTCATTATTCTCAAATAATGATTCAACCCTCAAATCTTGGTATTTGATTGTTTACCCGACCTACTTGTTTCAATAGGAACTTTAGATCTCCGTGATCACAACCTTTGAGGCACGTGAGCCATGAGCATTGTCGCTGCCTCCGGAACACTTTTCGGCGTTGCGCAACTCTGCACATATAGCTAAGGTTCTTTCAACCTTATCAAAGTTCTATTGTCCTCCCACTTAACTTTTCACGAAAAATTCCTTCTTAAAGAAACTTGACGTTCTAAGCGACAAACACTTTTGTCTCCGGTGTTATGGAGAAATACTTAACAAAGACAGATTCATCCGACTTTGGTTGCAAACATCTTTCTTATGTATAGCATACCAATGTTTAAGAAAGGACTACTTGGGTTTTATCCCAAACCATAACCTTATATGGTGTCATTTCAACGGATTATGATGAAGCTCTTTTCAGTAGAAAAACGGTAATCTCTAAAGCTTTTAATCTTTAAAATACAATGGCAATTTTATGAATTACACCTTTGATCTCACCATGTCAAACAAGGTTTAATTACATATCTCGAATGCTCCATACTCTTATGGTGTTTCGGGAAATGCAAATCCACGGACGATTCCTTAAATCTTAGGTATTATGCTAAACTCTGTAACTCAAATATCTTCCTTTATGATCTTTATCATAAACTGTTTATATTCTTGTTACAATGATTTTGCACTTCATCTTGAAAGTCTTTGAACTTTTCAAATGTTTCATACTTCATCCTTATTAAGTAAATATTCATATATTCACTCAAATTTTCGGAGAAAGCATATGAAGTTGAAATCCATCGCTCTTGACTACATAATGGACTTGACAACAATATGTACAAATTCCAATAAGCTAGTCTTCGTTCCTTTTGGCCTATGAACGAAGTTTTAATTATCTCTAGGAAAGTTTCACAAGCGTCATTTGATCAAAATCAAAAGACTCCAAAATTCCATACATATGGAGTTTCTTCATGTTTTCTTTCCAATATAATTTAAACGGCGATGTCACTTCCTAAGTGATCTTTTCAATTAATTTGTCTTTCGACATCTTTAGCATTAGCTTTATGGATGTGATTTTTCCAACGAGATTTGTGAATCATCCATCTTTTATGGATTACGGCAATTATTTGAACAACCCTTTTGTTCTCATAATACCTGATAAAACAAATCTTTGAAGGCAAGCTTTGATGTTTAACGAGCAACACAATAACCCTTTATTTTGTTCTCGATGAACATCATCACATATTCTTTTGCTAGTTACTTAGGCCATTGTAGTTCATGAATTGTGTTGTTTCGTATGACGATTCACACCAACAAATTCAGTATCAAATACTTAAGAACCACATTGTTTAACAAGCAAAGAATACAGCCATAACACGTATATCATCTATATACTTAAACCGAACAATTCTAGTCTTTTCTTTTCGCCATATACTTATGAGATTCTCTTCAAGATTTCCTTTCGCTTTGAAAGAATCTATCAACATCAATTAGTGGAGTCATTCATATGACACATAGCCCAAAACATGTATAGTTAAATACCAATGTCTTTGGACTTGCACTTTGAAGTAGATCACCATCATCAAATGTTTGGTGTTCTTTCAAATTCCTTTATTTAGTAATCTTCTTGGTGTAGTAAACATTTTACCTACATCAAATATTCACCCTTATTATGGATTTATCCATGATCAAGCTACTTTTAGCTTGTAACGGTGAATCGCAAGTATAATGTTGCTCTCCAAAACCTTTTGGAGGATTAGGACAACTAGTGTCTCCAACCTTTTGCAAATTCTCATCAAATATGAGAACATGACTTTTGCCATATTATACTCTATCATGTTGCAACCAAAACTTTGTTTCAGATATCACAATATCTTCCACACATCATGGTTTCTGAAACAACTCTTTCAGATCCTAGATAACCTTGATATTAAGAGAATCCTTTGAATATCAAGAATCGTGGAGACAAACATGATACTTATATACTAACATTGGAATTGTTACTCTTGTTTTAATACCAATTATTAAACTTCATGGAGTAACCGGAATCTGAAGATATGATAATAATTAAACTCCCCAAATCTATAGGAGTATGTCCATCACATCATTCTCCTGATGATATGATCCTGTTGTTAATAACATCTCTATGTTCATGATCAGGAAACCATGATCATATATTAACCAACAAGCTAGTTTAACAAGAGGCTTTACTAGGGACTCTTATTTTAGTTTACAAATCACACAAGTATTAATGTTTCCGGTTAATACAATTTTAGCATGGTATGTAAACATTTATCATAAGTGTGAAGATATGATAATAACCACTTTATTATTGCCTCTTGGGCATATCTCCAACATGTTGTGCCAAGAATGACCTCTAATGAGAGGTAAGTAAGATTTGGGGAGTTGCTGTCCCGAAACAGATTTCTGTCCTCCACCATAAAAATATGTCAGGAGTCTCTGTAAGTCAGATTGAGCTGAAAATTTACAAATAAATCCCCTAGTATGTTATATAACTTTCTCTAGTTTAACACTTTTTGATTTGAGCAACAGAAGGTCTTCAAAAAAATCGGTTTCTACCTGCTGGTCTGTTTTGACAAATTTCTGCCATTATTTGCATTTGCTTTTTATTGATTCCTTTTTGGGAAATTGATCTTTTTGAAGCAGTTGCTATAGTAGCTTGTGTTTTTACTGAAAAGTTTTGTTGTTCTAAAGCTAAACCCAAGGGTCTATTATCTTTAGAATACACTAATGTTGCTAAAGAAGATTGTGTGAAGTTTTGTATGAAGGAAAATTTCAGATGTGGAGAGAGAATGATGTAATGAGATGAAGAATGGACAAAAGCTAAAGCTTGGGGATGCCACCCCGGTGTCATCCCAAGAAATATCCAAGATATACAAGCGTCTAATGGTGTTGGTTATCACTTCGTTGGGAACCCCAAGAGGAAGGTGTGAAGCAGCACATCAGCAATTTTCCCTCAGTAAGAAATCAAGGTTATCGAACCAGTAGGAGAAAGGAAACGTCACACAGGTGTTTCAAGCAACGCGGAGACTTTGCCCCAACTAGACAGTGAGGTTGTCAAGCTCACCGGTTTTCTGTAATAAAGAATTAAACGTATGGTGTGGAAGATAATGGTGGTTTGCAACAAGTAAACAAGTAACAGTGGAAGATGTATCAATGGTAAAGATTGGACTGGGGGTACATAGTTCACTAGGTGCTCTCCTTAGATAAACAACATGGCATGAAGGGTAAACAAATTCTAGCAGGGCAATTGACATGAACTGAGCAAGGCATAACAATACAATACTAGTCAAAAAGATCCTATGAGATTCAACTGGGCAATACAACAAGATACATAGACCGCCATCCAACTGCATCTATGACTAGAACTCCACTTTCAGGTTATCATCCGAACCCCCTCCAGTATTAAGTTGCAAGCAACAGACAACTGTTTTAAGAAAAGTGTGTAAGGTAAATAGTCCACATGTTCCACGGACAAGATACCATTGTTTTCTCCCTAGTGGCAACATCACATCTACAACCGAAGAGATTTCTGTCACTTCCCTTGGAAACTAGAGGCATGAACCCACTATCGAGCATAAAAACCCCCTCTTAGAGTCACTAGCAACTACTTGGCCAAGATAGCTACTAACAACGGAGAGCATGCAAGATCACAAACAACACAGACATGATAGAATCATAAAGACAAAACCATTAATCAAACCAACATAATAATCTCAATATCCATCGAATCCCCGCAAATACAACATGCATGATTACAAATAAATTAGATCTTGATCATGAACGGAGCTCAGAAGATCTATACATCAAAGCACAAAGGAGGAGATACAACCATCTAGCTACTACATTGACCCATAGTCCAAGATGGAATTACTCACGCATCATACCGGAGAGAAGGCCTCTGGGATGATCTCCCCTCCGGCAGGGTGTCGGGAAGAACTTCATATCCCCCCTGATCTAGGGACTACGGTGGCGGCGGCTACAGAAGGTTTCGTGGAATATTGATCGGGTACTTAGGTTTTCTGCATCAGGGGCTTATTATAGGCGAAGGGGGAGGCCGAGGAGGCGACCAGGGGGCCCACACCCTACCTAGGCGCGGGCCCACCCCTGGCCGTGCCTAGGGGGGTGTGGCTGCCCTGGCCCGCTTCTCCATCTCCCCTCTGGATTTCGTGTTCCCCATGGAAAGTTATTGACTTTGGATTTTGTCCCGTCCAATTCCGAGAATATTGATTTTCTGCCTTTCTGTAACCAAAAACAGAAGAAAACATGCAACTGTCACTATGGCAACTTGTTAATAGGTTAGTTCCAGAAAAGATATAAAAACACCTCAAAGAAAGACAAAGCAAAATAGATACTAAACAGGCATGGAACATCAAAAATATAGATACGTTTCTGACGTATCAAGCATCCCCAAGCTTAACTCTTGCTCGTCCCCGAGTAGGTAAGTGATAAAAAGAATAATTTTTGAGGTGACATGCACCATCAAAACCAAGATCAAACCATTTGCAAGCATTGAAAGCTGGGATCAAAGGAATCTAAACATGTGCATGAAAGATGGAGTTCTAACAACAGAACATAGTAAGTATGCATGCAACATGGCAAGCTACAAACAAATATCATGAATAGCATGCATTGAAAAATGTTTGTTTGTTTCACATACAGAAAACATAGCATAGTGGCAATCATCTTGTCCCTCATAGAGTAGCAAATAGATGCATAGTACACCTTCAAAGTTCATAAGGGTGACTAGAAACAAATACCACAAGAACAAGTAATATCACAATATGCATCAATCAATAAGCTTTGGGACACTGCACATAGAATGACAACTATGCTCTCTTAATGGTGCCTAAGGGTAGAAGGTGGAGACTCAAATAATGGTGGAAGAAAGGCCCTTCACAAAAGGGAAGCAGGGATTTCAAGTTTCAAAAAGAGCTTCCAAAAATTATGGTACTTGTTAGCTTTCATCCCTCATTGCCCCTATCATAAGCATCTTGAAGTGATTAAAGTTAAAGTGAACAAAGCTGGAGTATATGCTTGACGAAGTATAAGTTGGCAATCTCAAGTCCCTTGAATACTAGGGCCACACCTCATGCTACTCAACTTCAGTCACCTGTAAGTTCTTGTCATTGTAAGTATTTGCATATCATAGAGAACCGCCAACGGGGTACCCCTTGCACATGGTACAGGAGCTATCCCATAACCAAAATAACAAGGCAAGCAGACAATGAGCATCTCAGCGATCTTTTTATTTACTATGTGCATAGCTTTTTATTGAGGATGCTTCATAGATAGCTCACTATGGTGATGCTGCAAGTTTCCACCATGATTAGGCATGGCTTAGACTAGCGGCCCAGGCGTTTCTCTAACACAGAATACAAACTCCATGGACTTACAAGTTCCCTCTTTATTTCACAGCGGTGACATCCATAGACAAAAGAGCATGATATCAACTGAGTACAAAGTACAAGTGCAATGTTGAAAACGTTCCCCGTGACAGCACGGTTCTGCTAATTCCAACGTATAAGTGCAAGCATATACAACATAGATGACATAATGGTTCAATTTTATTAGGGGCAAAGAATATAAAGTGTGTCATCAAGTTCGTGAGGGCTTTAATCACTAAGTTTTCACATAACAAAATAGTTTTTAATTGGAAGATAGCTGAAAACAAGAATATACTCGGAATGGTGTAACACACCATGCATAGGAATTTATAGTGGAAACTTTGGAAAAACTTGGTTTCTTGGAAGTTAGAAGCATGACTAGAACTTACTCATACAAGTGGAGGCTAGCAAAAGACTGGGAGCAACCAACTAAGAGAGCATAATGGCCATAGTCATGCAGTGCAATAAAGCATTACTAATAAAAGCATAGAGTGGTACTACAAGTCTAGAACTAAATGATCATAGAGGCTATGGTGACTTGTCATAGTCATAACATGGTGTGAGCATGTGCCAAGTCAACCCAAGCAAAGCATTAAATGAGAATACCACAATATTATGCTTTTGCATGCTAAAACAATGCATAATTTCTTCAAGGCACACTAAGCAATCCCAATTGTTTGGAACAAGACATTCTACAACAATAATCAGTAAGCATAAGGTCAAAACAACACCTAGCATGTTATGCTAAAGTCTAAGTCACAGTCAATGCAAGATCCTCTTGCACTTTCAAGCCAGAACTTACTACTCCTTTCCAACACCAAAAAAATTATTTGCAAAACAACACAGCGAGAACGGGGGTCCCAACTACTCAAGCAAACTAAACAACCTAAGCAAAGCAAAGGAAAACTAAGACACTCCAAGAACAACACAACTGTGCATGAAACAATAAAAACAAAGTGTCTAAACAGACCTGAGCTTTTTATTGATGAAGAAGGGGATGCCTTGGGCATCCCCAAGATTTGACGCTTGTACCTCTTGGATATTTCTTGGGGTGACACCAGGGTGGAATCCCCAAGCTTGAGCTTTTGTCCATTCTTCATCTCATTGCATCATTCTCTTTCTACACCTGGAATTTTTCCTTCATACAAAACTTCACACAAGCTTCATTAGCAACATTAGTGTATTCAAAAGATATTAGACCTCTGAAAAAGCTTTGGAACAGCAAGGATTTTCACTAAAAACACAAGCTAATGTAGTAACTCCTTCAAAAAGATCAATTCCCCAAAAGAGAACTCAAAAAGGAATCAATAAGAAGCAAATGCAAATAATGGCAAAAATCTGTCAAACCAGGTCAGCAGGTAGAAACCGATTTTTTCGAACATCTTCTGTTGTTCAAATAAAAAAGTGTTCAACTAACGAAAGTTATCTAACATACCTGGGGATTTATTCGTAATTTTTGAGCTCAATCCGAGTTACATAGTCTCCTCACCAATTATTATGGTGGAGGACAAAAATCTGTTTCGGGATAGCAACCCCATAAATCTTGCTTCCCTCTCATTAGAGGTCATTCTTAGCAAAAAAAACAAACAAAAAGGATAAGTAGAGGTCATTATTGAAGTAATAACTTCCAATAATTAAGGAAACTCTTGGGTTATCTCCCAACAAGTACTTTTCTTTAACGCCTTTAAGTTAGGCACAAGAAGCAAGAAGAATCAAATATTTTCAAATGAAGAAGCATTAACATCAAACCTTGGTTTCAAAGAGAGAAAAAAGAAACTTTTCTCTCCTCATAGGGAAGTGGTCAATACCTTTGTTGAATGGAAAATGATATTTAATGGTGTCTTCTTTCATATCAATGATGGCACTAACAGTTCTAAGAAAAGGTCTGCCCAAAGTAATAGGGCAAGAAGCATTGTATTCAACATCCAAAACATAGAAATCCACATGGACATAAGCATTGTTAACCATAATGAGAACATCATTAACACTCCCCATTAGTTTCTTCTTAGCATTATCATTAAGTGGTACATCCAAATAATAATCTTCCAATGGTTGCAAATCAAGCATTTCATAAATCTTCCTAGGCATAATACAGACACTAGAACCAAGTTCACATGAAGCTTTGAGATCAAATCCATTCACTTGTATATTAATAATGGGTTCCCAACTATCTTCTACTTTCCTAGGAATAGAAGCTATGTGTTTTAGCTTCTCTTCCTTAATCTTTACAAGAGCATCTGTAATGTGTTTGATGAAAGCAACATGCATATTACTAGCATCAGGACTTCTAGCAAGCTTTTGTAGGAACATAATCACTTCAGAAATATTGCAACCATCAATATCAAAATAAAACTTAGCATCACTAGTAGTAGGCTCAATATTCTTAGGCATAGTAGGAGGAGGAACATGGACTACTTGTGGTTTAGTAGTGATAGTGCACATACTATTGTTTCTATCAATTTCAGCTTCCCTTTCCCACCTAGCATGAAGTTGAGCTAATAGTCTAACATTTTCATCAATAGTAACTTGTATGGCATGAGTGGCAGCAAAGGTACTTTCCAAAGTCTCAGGTTTAGCAGCCATTTTATTAATCAAGAAAGACTGAGCTTCAGACAAAGAGGATATATTTTTCTCAACATTTAGAAGCTTTTCCTCTATAGCCTTATTGAAAATGGTTTGTTTACTAATAAAGTCTTTGAGCATGGTTTCAAGTTCAGAGGGGGCACTTCTAGAGCTGTTGTAAGAGCTTCCATAGGAATTGCCATTATTAGGAGGATAAGGCCTATAATTGTTGTTACCACCAAAATTACTCCTATAGGCATTGTTGTTGAAATTATTGTTTCTAATGAAGTTCACATCAACTTGCTCTTCTTGAGAAACCAAGGAGGCTAAGGGAACACTATTAGGATCTAGAGGAACTTTCCCATTAACAAGCATAGCCATAATAACATCAATCTTATCACTCAAAGAGGAAGTTTCCTCAACAGAATTTACCTTCTTACCATGTGGAGCTCTCTCAACGTTCCATTCAGAGTAGTTAATCATCATATTATCAAGGAGTCTAGTTGCAGCACACAAAGTGATGCTCATAAAGGTACCTCCAGCAGCTGAATCCAAACAGGTTTCTTGAGGGTAAGTTCAAACCTGCATAAAAAGTTTGGATAATCATCCAAGCAGTGAGTCCATGAGTGGGACAATTCTTAACCAAAGATTTCATTCTTTCCCAAGCATGAGAAACATCTTCATTATCAAGTTCTTTAAATTTCATAATGTCACTTGTCATAGATATAATCTTAGCAGGAGGATAGAATTTTCCAATAAAAGCATCTTTGCACTTAGTCCAAGAATCAATACTATTTTTAGGCAAAGATAACAACCATTCTTTAGCTTTTCCTCTCAAGGAAAAAGGAAAAAGCTTGAGCTTAATAATATCTCCATCTCCATCCTTATACTTTTGCATCTCACAAAGTTCAACAAAGATATTGAGATGGGCAGCAGGATCATCAGAACTAGCACCAGAAAAATGCTCTCTCATTACAAGATTCAACAAAGCAGGCTTAATTTCATAAAAGGTAGCATCAGGAGCAGGTGGATAAATAGGTGTGCTAAGGAAATCATTGTTGTTGGTGCTAGTGAAATCACACAACTTGGTGTTCTCAATAGAGTTCATTTGGCAAAGGTGGGCAAGCCAAAAACAACAATAGCTAGAGCAGGAACTAATTTTTTGGGTTTTTTGAAAAGAGGCAAACAAAACTAAGCAAAAGAAACAAAGCAAACTAAAAACAAAGTAAAGATAAAGGAAGTGAAGGACTCCCCTAATGAAGACGTCCTTAGCCTCCCCAGCAACGGAGCCAGAAAATAGCTTGATGGTGTTGGTTAGCACTTCGTTGGGAACCCCAAGAGGAAGGTGTGAAGCAGCACAACAACAATTTTCCCTCAGTAAGAAACCAAGGTTAACGAACCAGTAGGAGGAAGGAAACATCACATAGGTGTTGCAAGCAACACGGATACCTGCACAACACAAACTCAAGACTTTGCCCCAACTAGACAGTGAGGTTGTCAAGATCACCGGTTTGCTGTAACAAAGGATTAAACATACGGTGTGGAAGGTAATGGTGGTTTGCAGTAAGTAAACAAGTAATAGTGGAAGATGTATCAATGGTAAAGATTGGACTGGGGTCCATAGTTCACTAGAGGTGTTCTCCTTAGATAAACAACATGGCATGAAGGGTTAACAAATTACAGCAAGGCAATTGATAGGAACTGAGCAAGGCATAACAATGCAATACTAGTCAGAAAGATCCTATGAGATTCGATTGGGCAATACAACAAAATACATAGATCGCCATCCAACTGCATCTATGACTAGAAGTCCACCTTCAGGTTATCATCCAAACCCCCTCTAGTATTAAGTTGTAAGCAACAAACAACTGCTTTAAGCAAAGTGTGTAAGGTAAACAGTCCACATGTTCCATGAACAAGAGACCGTTGTTTTCTCCCTAGTGGCAACATCACATATACAACCGAAGAGATTTCTGTCACTTCCCTTGGAAACTAGAGGCATGAGCCCACTATCGAGCATAAATACCCCCTCTTGGAGTCACTAGCAACTACTTGGCCAAGATAGCTACTAACAACAAAGAGCATGCAAGATCACAAACAACACAGACATGATAGAATCATGAAAACAAAACCATTAATCAAACCAACATAATAATCTCAATATCTATCGGATCCCCACAAACACACCATGCATGATTACAAATAGATTAGATCTTGATCATGAATGGAGCTCACAAGATCTATACATGAAAACACAAAGGAGGATATACAACCATCTATCTACTACATGGACCCATAGTCCAAGGTGGAACTTCTCACGCATCATACCGGAGAGAAGGCCTCCGGGATGATCTCCCCTCCGGCAGGGTGCCGGGAAGAAATTCAGACCACCTGATCTAGGGATTACGGTGGCTGAGGCTACAGAAGGTTTCGTGGAATATGGATGGGTTCTTAGGGTTTCTGCATCGGGGGCTTCTTATAGGAGAAGGGTGAGGTCGAGGAGGCGACTAGGGGTCCCATACCCTGCCTAGGCGTGGGCCCACCCCTGGCCGCGCCTAGGGGGTGTGGACGCCCTGGCCCGCTTCTCCATCTCCCCTCTGGACTTCTTGTTCCCCATGGAAAGTTATTGACATTGGCTTTTGTCCCGTCCAATTCCGAGAATATTGATTTTCTGCCTTTATGGAACCAAAAACAGAAGAAAATAGGCAACTGACACTGTGGCAACTTGTTAATAGGTTAGTTCCAGAAAATATATAAAGACCCCTCAAAGAAACACAAAGCAAAGCAAAGTAGATACTAAACAATCATGGAACATCAAAAGTTATAGATACGTTTCCGACGTATCATTGTCAAAGCTTGGGGGTGCCCAAGGCATCCCCTTCTTCATCAATAAAAAGCTCAGGTCTGTTTAGACACTTTGTTTTTATTGTTTCATGCACTGTTGTGTTGTTCTTGGAGCGTCTTAGTTTTTGTTTGCTTTAGTTAGTTGTTTAGTTTGCTTGAATAAAGTAGTTTGGACTCCCGTTCTCGCTGTGTTGTTTTGCAAATAAGTTTTTTGGTGTTGGAAAGGAGTAGTAAGTTCTGGCTTGAAAGTGCAAGAGGATCTTGCATTGACTGTGACTTAGACTTTAGCATAACATGCTAGGTGTTGTTTTGACCTTATGCTTACTGATTATTGTTGTAGCATGTCTTGTTCCAAACAATTGGGATTGCTTAGTGTGCCTTGAAGAAATTATGCATTGTTTTAGCATGCAAAAGCATAATATTGTGGTATTCTCATTTAATGCTTTGCTTGGGTTGACTTGGCACATGCTCACACCATGTTATGACTATGACAAGTCACCATAGCCTCTATGATCATTTAGTTCTAGACTTGTAGTACCACTCTATGCTTTTATTAGTAATGCTTTATTGCACTGCATGACTATGGCCATTATGCTCTCTTAGTTGGTTGCTCCCAGTCTTTTGCTAGCCTCCACTTGTATGAGTAAGTTCTAGTCATGCTTCTAACTTCCAAGAAACCAAGTTTTTCCAAAGTTTCCACTATAAATTCCTATGCATGGTGTGTTACACCATTCCGAGTATATTCTTGTTTTCAGCTATCTTCCAATTAAAAACTATTTTGTTATGTGAAAACTTAGTGATTAAAGCCCTCACGAACTTGATGACACACTTTATATTCTTTGCCCCTAATAAACTTGAACCATTGTGTCATCTATATTGTATATGTTTGCACTTATACGTTGGAATTAGCAGAACCGTGCTATGACGGGGAACGTTTTCAACATTGCACTTGTACTTTGTACTCAGTTGATATCATGCTCTTTTGTCTATGGATGTCACTAATGTGAAATAAAGAGGGAACTTGTAAGTCCATGGAGTTTGTATTCTATGTTAGAGAAACGCCTGGGCCGCTAGCCTAAGCCATGCCTAATCATGGTGGAAACTTGCAGCATTAGCATAGTGAGCTATCGATGAAGCATCCTCAATAAAAAGCTATGCATATAGTAAATAAAAAAAGATCGCTGAGATGCTCATTGTCTGCTTGCCTTGTCATTTTGGTTATGGGATAGCTCCTGTACCATGTGCACGGGGTACCACATTGGCGGTTCTCTATGATATGCAAATACTTACAATGGAAAGAACTTACAGGTGACTGAAGTTGAGTAGCATGAGGTGTGGCCCTCGTATTCAAGGGACTTGAGATTGCCAACTTATACTTCGTCAAGCATATACTCCAGCTTTGTTCACTTTAACTTTAATCACTTCAAGATGCTTATGATAGGGGAAATGAGGGCTGAAACCTAACAAGTACCATAATTTTTGGAAGCTCTTTTTGAAACTTGAAATTCCTGCTTCACTTTTGTGAAGGGCCTTTCTTCCACCATTATTTGAGTCTCCACCTTCTACCCTTAGGCACCATTAAGAGAGCATAGTTGTTATTCTGTTTGCAGTGTCCCAAAGCTTATTGATTGATGCATATTGTGATATTACTTGTTCTTGTGATATTTGTTTCTAGTCACCCTTGTGAACATTGAAGGTGTACTATGCATCTGTTTGCTACTCTATGAGGGACAAGTTGATTGCCACTATGCTATGTTCTCGGAATTGGACGGGACAAGCAGGAGTTAAGCTTGGGGATGCTTGATACGTCGGAAACGTATCTATAATTTTTTATGCTCCATGCTTGTTTAGTATCTACTTTGCTTTGCTTTGTCTACACTTTGAGGTGTTTTTATATCTTTTCTAGAACTAACCTATTAATAAGTTGCCACAGTGCCAGTTGCCTGTTTTCTTCTGTTTTGGGTTCCAGAAAGGCATAAAATCAATATTCTCGGAATTGGACGGGACAAAAGCTAAATTCAATATTTTACCGTGAGGGACACGAATTCAGAAGACGGGATGGAGACGCGAACCAGGGAAGCCAGACCCCCTAGGCGCGGGTGGGCCCTGCCCCGCACCTAGGTAGGGTGTGGTCCCCCTGGCCGTCTCCCAATGTCGCCTCTTCGCCTATAAGAAGCCCCCGATGCAGAAACCCTAAGTACCCGATCAATATTCCACGAAACCTTCTGTAGACGCTGCCACCGTCATCCCTAGATCGTGGGGATCTGAAGTTCTTCCCGACACCATGCCGGAGGGGAGATCATCCCGGAGGCCTTCTCTCCTGTATGATGCGTGAGTAGTTCCACCTTGGACCATGTTCCATGTAGTAGCTAGATGGTTGTATCTCCTCCTTGTGCTTTCCTGTATAGATCTTTCGACCTCCGTTCATGATCAAGATCTAATCTATTTGTAATCATGCATGTTGTGTTTGCGGGAATCCTATGTATATTGAGATTATTATGTGAGATTGGTTAATGGTTTTGTCTTTATGATTCTATCATGTCTGTGTTGTTTGTGATCTTGCATGATCTCCTTTGTTAGTAGCTATCTTGGCCGAGTAGTTGCTAGTGACTCCAAGAGGGGGTATTTATTCTCGATAGTGGGTTCATGTCTCTAGTTTCCAAGAGAAGTGACAGAAATCTCTTCGGTTGTAGATGTGTTGTTGCTGCTAGGGAGAAAACAATGGTCTCTTGTTCATGGAACAAGTGGATTGTTTACCTTACACGATTTTCTTAAAGCAGTTGTCTGTTGCTTGCAACTTAATACTGGAGGGGGTTCAGATGATAACCTGAAGGTGGACTTCTAGTCATAGACGCAGTTGGTTGTTTGTCTATGTATATTATTGTATTGCCCAATCGAATCTCATAGGATCTTTTGACTAGTATTGCATTGTTATGCCTTGCTCAGTTTCTGTCAATTGCCCTGCTATAATTTGTTTACCCTTCATGCAATGTTGTTTATCTAAGGAGAGCACCTCTAGTGAACTATGGACCCGGTCCAATCTTTACCATTGATACACCTTCCACTGTTACTTGTTTACTTGCTGCAAACCATTACCTTTCACACCATACGTTTAATCCTTTGTTACAGGAAATCGGTGAGCTTGACACCTCACTGTATCGTTGGGGCAAAGTCTTGAGTTTGTGTTGTGCAGGTCTCCGCGTTGCTTGCAACAACTGTGTGACGTTTCCTTCCTCCTACTGGTTCGATAACCTCGGTTTCTTATTGAGGTAAAACTTTCTGCTGTGCTGCTTCACACCTTGCTCTTGTGGTTCCCAACAGACTCCACAAGCCGTCAAGGAGACCATCACACCACACAACTTGTTGCTTAGCACCTAAATGTAGTAGTCACATGAACCAAAATATATTTCATACATTTTGGAACATAGGTTGTATAATTTTTTCATTCATTGGTTAATATGCTGATTTAAAAGTCCGATTTTTTGAACAAAGATAGTATGATCTAGGAGAACCTATAGGAATTATTAGTACTACTTGTACTATAGCCAAAATGCACGCCTACCCAAATATTTTGAACCAGAGATCTTTATATCCAATTTTTTACTACTATTTTGTTTTCCTACAAGGTCATGGACAATTAATTGACATGACCCGGCCTTATATTCATGAACATAGGGAGTAGGAAGAGTATGGTCTATGACCATTTTTATATGATTATTTGTACTATATCCAAAATTAAAATTGTAGCCGAGTGGTAAAAGCCTCCGCTTACATCAAAATATTTCATGCTCCTAATTTTTAAATTTCAAACATTGTGAAATTACCTTTTGACCCATCGTATAGATGAAAAATGTCCATTGTGAATTCAGTGGGTGGGTGTCCGTCCATTTGCTCAGTCCAGCCACAAACCTCTGGGCTACCCTGATTTTCTTTTGGAATCATAGGTATCCATTTTTTCAGAACATGGTCATGGATGATCAGTTAATACGGCTCGGTCTTGCATTCCTGAATAGAGGTGGTAAGGATTACAAACAATTTTCTATTATTACATTTTCTATATCCAAATTTAAAATCTTAGTCGAGCAGTAAAACTTACCGGCTATCCTGTTTGAATCGGTGGCATCTAAATTTTTAATGCAAATATATGGTCATGAATTGTCGGTTGATGTGTCTCTCTGTCTTGAATTACTGAATATGTGTACTATTTCGGCCTACTACCATTTTTACATTATTACTTGGACGATAGCTAATTTTAAAATATCAATCGAGCGGCTAAATCTCCAGATGTCATGTTCATCTAATTTACACATACGCGATAAACTTACCCATGACGATCTTTTGACACTTAACTATAAATATTTTATTATAAAATACTATACTAATTGGCAATATATAACACTGTTTTCTGTTAATAATGGTCAATAAATGTCTGTTGTGGTTAACATACATAAGAATAAATTTTTTTTATTAAAAAACTACTCCTTCTATTCACTAATATAAGACATTATGTACTTTTTCTAAAACACAAGTATCTAAACGTGTTTTTAGTGTGTAGGTTCACTCACATTTTCAAGTGTATTTAGTTCATTTTAAAATATCTAAAGGTCTTACATTGTAAGCGGAGGGGGTAGCTTATTTCCTTAATGAACCATAAATTATTCATACTTGGAAAAAATTCTAAAAATCTTCACTTAGTTCTACACACACAAAATGATATCAATCTTTGAGCACGAAATAAAAATTATAGTATAAATTAGTGAAAATAAATTAGAACAAAACATTCATGAAATATAAAATATAGAAATATGGCTTAAAAGAGAACCATAAGAAAACTAAGTTCAGGAGAAAGGAAAAGGTAGAAAAAAATAATGCAAAAATAAAAAACAGAAAAAAGAAAAGAATATACAGGAAAATAAATAAAACATGAGTTCGTTACCTCTACTCGAATGGGCCAGTCGGGTTGCTACTGGCCGCAAGCGATTTAACTGTATAACTCACCCAGGCCAGGCAGCAAGAAGCAAAGTCCGGCCTGACCACGTGTGTGTCAAGCATTACTGAAGTGGTCTGGCCCAACAAGAGCCCGACCTGGTTGGTGGCAGCAGGTCTCCTGGAGATGGCCGGATGGAAAACTTGCGAGTGAGCACCGTGGACTTTTTTTTTGAGTTTTTTTTGTACCACTCAAACTATTACTTCCTCCGTCCTAAAATAGATGTTTTAAATTTGTCAAAATTTGATTGAATCTAAACACTATTTAGGTATATAGATTCATCTAAAATTTGAAAAACCTAAGATATCTATTCTTGAACGGAGGGAGTATTACATATGGATTTCAAACTTTATAGTTTACTTAAACAATACACCTAAATTGCCGGAAAGTATTTTGGAAATTTTGTGCAATTTAAAATTCTATAATATTTAAATTCAAATACAATTCTTTATATATATGTTTAATGTAAAAATAATTTTAAAACAGTTTCCGCACATTACACTACCCTGCACCACAAATAGGAGCGCCTAGGCGAATCTAGTACTTTATATATACACAATATTGCAATATATTTTAACATTCATTCTATGTCTTTCGCCCTTTGGCTATTGTAACGTATGTTTTGGGAAGCCGTAATATTTGTTTATAATTCTTGTGTTGGCTAGGATTATATTCTAAAACTTCCTGCTCTAATACCATATTGAATTGCATGCACTACCCAACGCAATTAAAAGTTCGAACCGATGAAAAAAGCTAGACAGTATATTTCAACACTCACCATATGTTTTTCGCCCTTGGACTATTGTGGTGCATGTTTTGGGAAGCTGCAATATTTGTTTTTAATTCTTTCGTTGGCCAGGCTTTCATCCTAGGATCTCTTACTCTGAATCATATTGAATTGCATGTACTAGCCAACGCAACCAAACGTCCGAATTAATGAAAAGGGCTAGACAATATATTTTAACACTTATCATACGTCTTTCGCCCTTTATTGTGACACATGTTTTGGGAAGCCGCAATATTTATTTTTAATTCTTGTGTTGGCCAGGATCTAATCCTAGGACTTGCTGCTCTGATACCTTATTGAATTGTTGCCCTAACCAACTGAACCAATAGTTCAAACTAATGAAAAGAGCTAGACAATATTTTTAATAGTTTTGTATATTGGCAAGGCCGTCACCATATCTTGGCTGTAAATGTTAGTAGAAAATTATGAAATTTCGTATTCTCACTTTTTTTTGGAAAGATCCAGCAAATGTTGGTTTATATTGATTAGCTAGGGAAAACTGTTATAAATGTCGCCCGGCTAGAATTACATCCGCAAGAGAGAGAGAAACCACCGCCACCCGGATAAAAGAGAGAAAAAGAAAAACTCATGGTGATGAACCAACCAGCTTGGTGGCACTCGCTCTTCGCTCCTGATGTCGCAACACAACCCTGGTGTGATTAGTCAAATTAGTCAAAATTTCCGAATGGTATCAAATGATGTTTTGATCGCAACAACTACCACATCGAAATCAAGTTTTCGCAAAAAACAGTGATCCGTGTTTGATCGTGAATTGACACCGAAACTGACCGTGAGACCCACCTGTAATCCGACGTGGCATGAAAATTTCACACCGTTTGACTAAACCGTCGATGTAAAAGTGGCCCCATATGTCGGTCTCCAGTCTATTTTTTTCTCCCGCCCTCCCCATCTTCTTCCCCCTCCCTGCGCGGTTGCGCCGCCCGCACACCCCTGCCTCAACCGTACACCCCTGACCTGCACGGTAGAGCTCCGCAGGGCCCTGCTCAACTCACGCGCGCTGCCGCAAATCCATTGTGAGTCCTGGTCCACCATGCTCGCCGCCACGAGTCCTAGTCCCACGCGTGCGTCATTGGAAATCCTTCGGGGCCCTCCCGTCATCCCCCCACGAGAGGTCCAGATGTCTATGGGGGAGGCCGTTGTTGGGGATATGCTATATGGGTATCCTTATAGCATGTCTCTTATCCGGATAACCCGGGTGGCTCATAGTTGGTAGCATGGCCCATGGCCTGCTGGGCGGCCTAGTTAGATGAATCCAGAAGGGAGGCCCATGTCGGATAAAGGAAGGCTACGGTGGAGTCACCAGCGTACCCGAAGCCTTGGAGTACAAGACACGCTAGACTAGTAATAGACGGTGTAGGACTCTGTAACCTGTCCGGCTAGGACTTTTCCCTGTAACCCTAGGACTTGGCAACTATATAAGTCGGGCCTATGGGAGCCTTTAGGGCACAACTTCACATAACCTCGCACAGCGAACCAATCCCTGTAACTCGGCGTATTGCCCTTATAGTGATTTATAGCAGTAGTAAGATTCCGCCACCGTTGTGGGATCTGAACCTCGGTAAGCTGTGTTACCTCGTACCCGTCAACCATCCGCCTTCCCCCACGTCTCTAAACACGCACTGTAAGGACCCCTCCATGGAGTACTCGTCGGCAATACCACGACAGTTGGCGCCCACCATGGGGCAAGAGGCGCTTCAGGCTCTTCAGCGGGTGAGGACCAAGATCTTCGCGGGAATCGGCGAAACCGTCGCCATCGGTCGCGTTCTCTTCTCCGGCAACGTTCTGATCGTCCCTCCCGATGAGTTCTGGATCCCGGCGAAGACGAACCCTGCGCGGTGTTCGATCGTTCCTATCAGAGACATCCACCTCTTCATCGGCAAAACAGACTCGGGCACTAGTTCCCTGGGAGTCGGAGGAGCATCAAGACCCGCACGGACCACCTACGGGCAGGACACGTTCGCGGAAGGATAAATGTCGGATCTCTCCTCGGAGTTTGCCGACAAAGATCGGAAAAATTCAAGGCCCACCCAAATCGCCCCTGTGCAGGATATAACGGTGGAAGATCATTACCTTGCCAGGTGGCTCCGTATACGAGCCGATCTGGCCCACTACCCCAATGATGATGCCATGTATTACTTTGTGGAAGCACTGGACCACGGCACGCTTCTTCGGCATTCTCTAAGGCGGCAACAGGCTTCGGGACACCTTACCTTCGAAGGCAAGGTGAACACCGTCAACAACTACGCAGAGGCCGAAGCGGCAACTCAGACAGCGCTTGCGCTCATTGACGGAGCCCCTCCGATTTAGCCACCTCCACCATCGCCTCCGGCAGCCATCGCCGCAGTTGCACCACCACCTCCTGTCATCGTCGCTGCTATTGCACCTCCACCCCCGTCATCGAGGAAGTCCTGGCACCCTCTGACTCTGTGATTGACGCGCTATACGCCGACTTTAGTGCAGATTTAGAGGAGATAGATCTCAGTCCAGAGGAACTAAACTCCGCCATGTAGGAGATGGAGGAGCAGTACACGCGCGACGAGCAAGCCAACAATGTCGTCACGTCTCGAGAGGTGTTCGTCACCATTGGGATGGCGATGGATGAAGATCAACTCGGACGAGCTCTGCCTACAGCTCTGGACAAAGGGAAGGGACCATCTGTTCCTACCGACATTGATCATGCAAAGGTCATGCCCCCTCCGCCTAACCCAGTGCAACAGCCGCAGGAACTCGATACCGGCCCGAGCAACAATAGCACCGCAAACTTGCCGCCTCCGGCCTACTTCTGCTACTGCCCAAGTTACTCCAGCTGATAGAGTGATGTACGGCAATCTCCTCGTTGAGCCACTGACCGTAGCTCATATCCGGAACGTGACCCAGCTTGACAAGAAGCGTCAGCAGCTGCTGGAGGAAGCGCATGCCATCACGGAGCAAGGCGCTAAGCTAGATCGAGATCTGGTCAACACGCAGAAATAAATAGAGAAAGCTAGAGCACTGGAGGCCGAGTACAAGACTCTGCTGCAGCAGCAGAAGGCCAAGAAATCTCCGGCTGGCGTCATCAACGATCCTGGTGTATGGCGAAACCTAGGATGGGCTCCCCCGAATTCGGCACATGCCAAGCCATACATTGAAAGTGAAGGCAGACAGGTGATGCTCACTCCTCTCCTCAACCTCGCCCTCGCCAAGACCCTTCTGGAGCAGGATAGATCGCCCGAGGCAGTGGACCAGGTCTATGACCTAGTGGCCAAGGCGGTGAAGCAGCAGGAAAAGGCCACCTCTCAGAGGCTTGAGTCTGACCCAGCGTTTTGCCAGTCTAGCCAACACAAGCCGCCAAGGGACAAATCTCCTCTTGATGTCGGGTCCCAGACGGGTTCATCAGAACGAAGACGGAGTGATGCACGCAATAGGAAGGATGCTATCCCCATATCCTCCAACCATGGAGAAAAGGCCCAACCTCGTCACCCATCGCCACCGCCCTACTCCCCCCGACATCGCGAAGACCCCAAGGTTCACCATCGTGCGATATGCCCCCGCCAAGGCAGAGCGGCATCGTCATCCGCGACAACAAGGAGCAGACCCGTCATGACGGAGAGCGCAACCAGGGACACAAGAGCAGGTCGCTCCATGACCCTCCGTGTCCGGCAAGCAATCGCGACAAGCGTGAGGCATCACAGGAGGGTAATAGCAAGAAGGCTACCCCACCGCCACCTCCGTCTCTGTCGCCACCTAGTAGTCACCATGGTGGAGGAGGCCCGCGTCATTCACGCAGCCCATCCCCTGTTGACAAGAAGAAAATAAACCCGGAGCCATACGATGCACGTTCACGGATCGATAAGATCCATGAGGCCCGGGAAGGACCATACCTGGAACCACGTTGCTTTGGACTTGCGATACAGTCCGCAACTTACCCCAAATGTTTCCGGATTGACAAGACCATCAAGCCCTATGACGACACCGCCAATCCAGCCACATGGTTGCAGGATTACGACAACATGGTTGAGATTGCTGGGGGTAACCCCAACGTTGCTGTCAAGTACCTCCCATTGATGTTGGCGGACACAGCCCATCAATGGATTGATGACTTGCCAGAGAAATCCATCTGCAATTGGTTGGACATGCAAGAGGCGTTCACCAAGAACTTCGAGGGTACGTACAAACATCCCTGCACTGTTGGCGATCTACAGCGGTGCGTGCAAGAGAAAGACGAGACATCTCGCATCTACCTCACTCGCTGGATAGATATGAAAAAAACCTATGCAGGAATGCACGCTCAGACCACCATGGCCGCCTTCATCGATGGGTTGGAAAGGGGCACGTTGCTCCGACATAAGCTGAAGCGCTTGTAGGACAATCACCAGCTCGACTTGAACCAGATGATTCAGTTGGCTAGTGAGTTCGCAGCTGCCGACGACGATGCTTGCGGCTCTCTGCCGGCAACGGCCGTTCCAACTCAAGCTTGGAGGAACAACACCACAAAGCGGAAAACCGCTCCAGAATAAAAGAAAACTCCCGACATGGTCGCTATGACCTTCGCATGACGAGGTGATGGCGGACAACGTGGCCGAGGACGGGGAGTTGGTCGTGGGCAGCAGCGAGGAAGTGAAACTACCTCGGCAGCGCTCCGCGTTCCCCAAACCTATGAAGAGTACCACGATATGCCGTGCCTCGTACACCTCGATGTCAACGGCAAGGCCACCCATACCAATCGACACTGCAAGTTCATCAACGACCTCAAGGAGGACCCGGAGTCCGGCTACAAGTGAAGTCGGAAGAACAGACCGCGAGGCAAGGGAAAGGGGAAGAAGGAGGAGGAGTCCAAGGATTCAAGTGACATGGACGAGGATGTTGACCTCAAGCACGCTGCCAAGAGCGACGACAAAGGCAAGAACCCCTTTGAGAAGAAGGCGTCGGTTTACCACACTTTCCTTGGCACCCCACCGTCTGACAACAGAAGACCTCTATGAGGATACTGATGGCTACTCTACCTCCAGTTCCCTAGTACCTGCGCTGGTCGGAGGTTCCAATTACTTGGGACAGGAAGGATCACCCAGACCTTATCCCTACGGAGAACCAATACTCCATGGTCATCAACCCCTTGATTGACGGCATTGAGTTCACCAAATGTATGGTGGATAGTGGAAGCAGCATCAACATCATGTACCCGGATACACTTTAGAAGATGAACTTGACGGAGGCAAACCTAAGGCGGACCAACACCATCTTGCACGGCGTAGTTCCTGGTAGGGAGGCTCGGTACCTTGGGTGCATCACACTTCAGGTTGCCTTTGGCGATGTTAATAATTACCGCCAAGAGCGCATGACCTTTGAGGTGGTCCCTTTCAAGAGCGTGTACCACGCCATATTTGGCCGCGACATATTCCACACCTTCATGGCCAATCCATGCTTCGTCTACAACAAACTCAAGATACCCGGACCAAACGGTGTCATCACTGTATCCCGAAGGTTTATCAAAGCAAGGGACTGCGAGATTAATGAAGCAGCCTACGCGGAAGCTATCCTCTACATCAAAGAATTCAAAGAGATGCAGAGCAAGGTCGATGACTCAGAGATGCCCACGTCGAAGAAACAAATCTCCGACTCTGCTCCAGCATTCAAGGCCGCCATCGTGACCAAGCCGGTGGAACTTGTGGTAGGCAATGCCTCCAAGACCACCGCCATTGGGACGAACCTGGACCCCAAATAGGAAAGCGCGCTTGTCGAGTTACTCCATGAGAACAGGGACATCTTTGCCTGGCAACCTGCCGACATGAAAGGTGTACCTAGGGAACTTCTTGAAACGGCTTAAACATTGATCCAAAATGCAAACCAGTGAAGCAACCTCTACGACGCTTTGGAGATGAGAAGAGACGCACCATAGGCAAAGAGATAACTAGGTTACTTAAGGCTAGTTTTATCCGAGAAGTCCTTCACACCCAATGGGTGGCCAATCCTGTACTTGTCCCCAAAAAGGGAACCAAAGAATTAAGAATGTGCGTTGACTACACTGGCTTGAACAAAGCATGCCCCAAAGATCCGTTTGCTTTTCCTCGCATTGACCAAGTCATTGACTCGACGGCTGACTTGGAACTTTTGTGTTTTATCGATGCATACTTAGGATACCACCAGATCAAGATGAGGAAGTCGGACCAATTGGCCACTTCATTCACTACTCCATACGGCATGTTTCGCTACGTTACGATGCCCTTTGGGCTAAAAATGCAGGTGCTACGTACCAACGGACAATGCAACGTTACCTGCACGACCAAATTGGTCGGAACGTTCACGCCTATGTGGACGATATATCGGTGATGTCTAAAAAGTCAAATGGCTTAATCTCCAACTTAAAAGAAACATTTGATAATCTCCAAAATACAACATGATGCTTAACCCCAAGAAGTGCGTCTTCGGGGTTCCAGCCGGCAAATTTTTGGGCTTCATCGTTTCCCAGCGTGGAATCGAGGTCAACCCGGAGAAAATCAAGGCCATCTTAAACATAAACCGTCCGACATGCCTAAAGGACATTCAATGGCTAACAAGTTGTGTTGCAGTAGTTAGTCGGTTCGTCAGCCGACTTGGAGAGAAGGCCTTGCCGCTGTACAAGTTGCTGAAGAAGGCGGACAAATTCACATGAACGGATGAAGCAGATGCAGCATTAAAGCATCTCAAGGATATTCTTTCCTCAGCGCCCATCCTTGCAGCACCCGAGCCTGGAGAGCCCATGTTAATTTACATGGCGTCAACCAACCGGGTAATCAGCATCGTCATCGTGCTAGAGCGGAAGGAACCAGGCTATGAGCACGGAGTTCAACGACCAATTTACTATGTAAGCGAGGTCTTGACAGAGTCCAAGCAGCGTTACCCACACTACCAAAAGATAGCTTATGGAGTATTCCTTGCTTCTCGGAAGCTGAGGCATTACTTTCAGAAGCACCCAATCACAGTGGTGAGCAAGACTCCACTGTCCGACATTATCAACAACAGCGATGCCACGGGAAGGGTCGCGAAGTGGGGCATTGAGCTTGCCGCCTTCGACATCACCTACAAGAGATGCGACACTATCAAGTCACAAGCATTGGCGGATTTTATTGTAGATTGGACGAAGATGCCAGATGCTACTCCGTTGCTGGAACCAGAATACTGGGTGATGCACTTTGAAGGATCAAAGCTGCTCGACGGCTTAGGGGCTGGTGTACTGCTACAGTCACCAACTGGCGACAAGCTACACTACGTTCTGCAGATCCACTTCGAGGCTATGAACAACATGGTGGAGTATGAAGCACTCATTCACGGATTACGTGTAGCCAAGGATATTGGCATCAAGCGCATAGTTTGCTGTGGAGATTACGACTTGGTTGCCCAGCAGGTGGCTGGCACCTGAAATGCGCGGAACCCTATGATGGCGGCATATTGAGACGAAGTGGACGAGATAGCCAAGAAATTCTTGGGCTACGAAGTCAAGTATGTACCTAGGGAGCAAAACGAGGCGGCTGATCTACTGTCTAAGCTTGGATTAGGGCGCAAACGAATTCCATCAGGAGTTTTCCTAGAGCATCTACGGGCACCATCCGTGAAGGGAGCAGACATCGACAACCCGGATAGAGTTGACTCTTTCGTCCACATGGTGGCAAAGGTCCCTCCGGCTTGGACAAAACCATTCATGGAATATGTCGAACATGGAACTTTGCTCGACGACGAAGTCGAAATACGACAAATAGTACGTCGAGCGAAGGGCTATACCATAATCAATGGACAGCTCTACAAAAGGAGCACTGCTGGTGTATTGTTGGAGATATGCCCTAGAGGCAATAATAAATATAGTTATTATTATATCTTTGCGTTTATGATAAATGTTTACATTCATGCTATAATAGTATTAACAAGGAAACATTAATACTTGTGTGATTTGTAAACTTAATTTGAAGTCCCTAGTAAAGCCTCTATATAAAACTAGCTTGTTGGTTAATAGATGATTGTGGTTTCCCTATCATGAACATTGAGATGTTATCGACAACAAGATCATATCGTTAGGAGAATGATATGATGGACATACTCCTATAGATAAGCGTAGCATAAAGATCAAGTCATTTCAATAGTTCAATTGCTATACGCTTTCTGATACATAGTAACCTAATTCCTTCGATCATGAGATCATGCATATCACCTTTACCGGATGGATGCTTTGATGACATCAAACACCACACCGTAACTGGGTGGCTATAAAGGTGGCATTGAGTGTTCGGAAAGTATTGGTTGAAACACATGGATCAAGAGTGGGATTTGTCCATCCATATGACGGATAGATATACTCTGGGCCCTCTCGGTGAAATGTCATCCAATTAGCTTGCAAGCATGTGACTGGCTCACAAGGAATCACATATCACGGGAACGAGAAAAGATTACTTATCGGTAACAAGGTTGAACTAGGTATGAAGAGATACCGACGATCATAACCTCGGATAAGTAAAATATCGTGAGACAAAGGGAAATTGGTATCGTATGTAAGTGGTTCATTCGATCGCAAAGTAATCATAGAAATATGTGGGAGCCATATGAATTTCCAGATTCCTCTATTGGTTATTGTTCGGAGAAGTGTCTCGATCATGTCCGCATAATTCACGAACCGTAGAGAGACACACTCAAGGATTCGACGTTGTTTGAGTAGTTATGGTATGATGAGAAAGAGACCGAATGTTGTTTGGAGTCTCGGATGGGATCCGGGATATCACGAGGAGATCCGGAATGGTTCGGAGAATAAGATTCATATAAGGAAAGTCCCGTTTCGGAGTTGGGGAATGGTTCCGGTGTTTTCATCGGGAATGTTCTAGAAGCTTCCGGAATGTCCGGTACTCCGGAGGGGAAGGGGTACATGAATGTGTCATTGTAAGTTGGAATGATTGCATCATGTACTAAGTGTCTTCGCTGTCCAAAATAAAGGGTTTATTCAAATCCTAAATTGAAAAGTCAAACGGCTAGTTTGAAAGTCAAACGGCAAGTTTTGGAAAGAGGAAAAGAGGATGAAGGTGAAACCGAGTTGGGTAGGGAGTCCTCCTCCCAAGCGGCGCACCACCCGAGTTGGGGAGGGACTCCTCTCTCCCCTTGGCCCTCCACCTATATAAGGAGGCGGGGCTCCCTCTACACACACAAGTACCTCTCCTCAAACCCTAGCTTGGCGCCACCATAGTCGCCGCCCCTAGGGTTTTGCCCTAGCCATGGCTCTAGCATCCCTCCTTGGTGTGTCTAAACCCTAGAACACCGAGGACTCTCTCATACTCCACCATACTCGCTCGGCTTGAGGCGAAGCCTGCGAGATCTCCCTCTACTTAGGTACCACGCCCGTTGTCTGGAATCGCGAGGAGAGTGCTACAACCTCCGCTGCTTTGGAACAAGGGATAGGAAGGTCTTCACGAAAGTCGAGAGCGATGTGACCGATTGCGGGAGCTGCTAGGAGCCTTAGCCGGAAGGATCGTCTACGCGATCTTGATATCGGGAAGAGTACGACTACATCACCCACGAGAATCCGCTCTCGTTAAACACTTTGGAATCTTCGAGGGTAAGTTATTCCATCGACTCGTTGCTACAATCTAGTAGATAGATCTTGGCTTGTTTGTTTGTATGCGGTAGAATTTTTTTTCCATGCTACGAAACCCTACAGTGGTATCAGAGCCGTGTCTATATGTAGATCTGTTGCACGAGTAGAACACAATGGTCATTGTGGGCATTGATGTTTTTATTGTCGATTGCTTCTTGTGTACTTTGCATCTTGCGGTATGTTGGGATGAAGCGGCCCGGGCTAACCTTACATGACATCGTTCATGAGACTTGCTCCACGCTTGACATGCAACTTGTATTGCATAAGTGGCTTTGCGGGTGCCTGTTTCTCCTAGCATAGTTAAGATCCAATTTACAAAGGGTGATTAACAATACTAGTATCAATGTTGTGGTTCTTGTTCGTAAGTTAGAACGACACTTATTGAAAGCCCCAAACCACATAAAACATGCAAAGAAAGTAGAGGCGTCTAACTTTGTTTTGCAGGGGTGTGCTGTGATGTGATATGGCCATGATTGTGATTATATTTGATGTATGCAATGTTCCTTATTGTAAGTTGGCAACCGGCAGGAGCCATATGGTTGTCTTTAAATTCTGTTAAGACCCGCGTGTCTATTCAAAGTAGTTGTAATAGTTGAAGCCGGTGGACGACAACCATGGAGAAGCGTCATTTACCTTGATGCAATGCCGGTGATGATGGAGATCATGTTCGTGCTTGAAGATGGAGATCGGAAGCACAAAGAAGAAAGGCCATATCATATCACATATTATGAATTGCATGCGATGTTAATCCTTTATGCATCTTGTATTGCTTAGTAGACGACGGTATCATTATAAGATGATCCCTCATGCACATGAATTTCAAGTCATAAAGTGTTCACCCTTAGTTAGCACCGTTGCTATAGCTTGTTGTTTCGAAGCACCACGTGATGATCGGGTGTGTTAGATTCCGCAAGTGTATACAACGTGAGCAAGCCAGATTTTCTCATGCGGAAACTAAGGTTTGATCTTGACGAGCCTAGCATGTACAGACATGGTCTCGGAACACGGATCACCGAAAGGTAAAACATGAATCATATAGTAGATATGATGAACATGTCGATTGTTCGCCATTGAAACTATATCAACTCTCGTGATGATCGGTGTTGATGTGGTGGATTTGGTTCGTGTGATCACTAAAACAATGTGAGGGATATTGTTTTGAGTGGGAGTTCACCTAGATTAACTTTATTATTAATTTGAACTCAATTTGTCATAAACTTAGTCTAAACTATTGCAAATATGTTGTAGATCAATGGCAGCCCCTACCATCAATTTTAATGCGTTCCTAGAGAAAGAAAAGTTGAAAAACAATGGAAGCAACCCATGATTGGTTCCGCAATTTGAGGATTGTCCTCACGGTGGTAATTTGACCTATGTCTTTGGATGCACTTGGGTGACCCACCGGTGATGCTCCCGATGAAGTAAAGAACGTTTACCTCACTCGGAAGACTCAGTACTCCACAGTTCAGTGTGCTATCTTGTATAGTTTAGAATCGGATCTTCAGAAAAGGTTTGAGAATTCAGACCCATATCATATTGTCGAGGATCTCAAATTGATCTTTGAGACTCATGCAACAATTGAAAGCTATGGGGCTTCTGAAAAGTTCTTTAACTGCAAGATGGAAGAGGGCAGCTCCGTCAGTGAGCATGTGCTTAAGATGTCTGGGCACGCAAACAAACTTCAAAGCTTGGGTATAGTGATTCCTAATGCTTTGGGGATCTACCGTGTCCTCCAATCACTACCACCAAGTTACAAGAACTTTGTGATGAACTACAACATGCAGAACATGAACAAGACGTTGCCAGAACTCTTTGCCATGTGGAAGTCTGTAGAAGTGGAGATCAAGAAAGAGCACCAAGTGTTGTTGGTCAATAAGACCACCAAATTCAAGAAAGGCAAGTCTAAGCAGAAGGGACACTTCAAGAAGGGTGGTAAGAAAGTTACCACGCCGACGAAGAAGACCAAGGCTAGACCCAAGCCTGATACTGAGTGCTTTTACTGCAAGGGAGAAGGTCACTAGAAGCGGAATTGCCCAAAGTACTTGGCGGATTTGAAGAACGGCAACATCAAGAAGAAAGGTATATCTGATATACATGTTATTGATGTGTATCTCACTAGTACTCGTAGTAGTGCCTGGGTATTTGATCTTGGTTGTTGCTCATATTTGTAACTTTCGAAGCAGTCTTTGCGAATAAATGGAAGCTAGCGACGAACGAGGTGACAATGCGCGTGGGAAATGGATCAAAGGTTGATGTGATCGCGGTCGGCACGCTACCCCTTCATCTACCATCTGGATTAGTTTTATACTTAAATAATTTTTATTTGGTGCCTGCGTTGAGCATGAACATTATATCGGGATCTTGTTTATTGCGAGACGGTTACTTGTTTAAATCCGAGAATAATGGTTGTTCGATTTATATGAGTAATATGTTTTATGCACATGCACCTTTGATATATGGTCTATTCTTATTGAATCTCGATAGTGGAAATACACATATCAACAACATTGAGGCTAAACGTTTGAAATCAAGTGATAATTCGACCTATATGTGGCACTGTCGTCTTGGTCACATTGGAGTGAAACGTATGAAGAAACTCCATTCCGATGGACTTCTTGAATCACTTGAAAGATGCGAAGCATGTCTGATGGGTAAAATGACTAAGACTCCATTTTCTGGTATGATGGAGCGAGCTACGGACTTATTGGAAATCATACATACCGATGTGTGTGGTCCAATGAGTGTAGCATCATGTGATGGTTATCGTTATGTTCTTACCTTCACGGATGACTTGAGTAGATATGGGTATATCTATTTCATGAAACATAAGTCCGAAACTTTGAGAAGTTTAAGGAGTTTCAAAGTGAGGTAGAGAATCAACGTAACAAGAAGATTAAATTTCTACGTTACGATCGTGGAGGTGAATATCTAAGTTACGAGTTTGGCGAGCATTTGAAGAAATGCGGAATACTTTCACAATTGACACAGCCGGGAACACCACGGTAATGGTGTGTCCGAACGTCGTAATCGAACTCTCTTAGATATGGTTCGTTCTATGATGTCACTTACAGTTACCGCTATCATTTTGGGGTTATGCATTAGAAACACGCATTCACTTTAAATAGGGCACCGTCTAAATCCGTTGAAACGACACCGTATGAATTATGGTTTGGGAAGAAACCTAAATTGTCGTTCCTTAAAGTTTGGGGTTCTTGAAGCCTATGTAAAGAAGTTACACGGACAAGCTTGAACCCAAAGCGGAAAAATGCATCTTCATAGGATACCCAAAGGAAACTATTGGGTATACCTTCTATCATAGATTCAAGGCAAAATCTTCGTTGCCAGAATGGATCCTTTCTAGAAGGAATTTCTCTCGAAAGAAGTGTGCGGAAGGAAAGTAGAACTCGGCGAGGTTGTCGAACCTTCTCTCGAAATTGCGAGTAGCGCGACCGGAAGAAATTCTGTGATGCTGCACCAATTAGAGAGGAAGCTAATGATGGTGATCATGAAACTTGGTTGAAGTTGCTCTGAGCCTTGGAGGTCAGAGAACTCGTACCACTCCAGTTGGTATGATCCGTTATGAGTGTCATGTTGGTGGACAACACCGATGACCTGAGACATATGAGGAAGCGATGATGAGCCCAGATTCCAATAAATGGCAAGAAGCCATGAAATCGAGATTGGATCCATGTACGAAAACCAAGTATGGACTTTGGTGGACTTACCGGATGGCGGAAGGCTGTCGAGAACAAATGGATTTTCAAAAGAAAAGCAGATCTTGATGGTAATGTTATCTATAAAGCTCGACTTGTCGCAAAAGGGTTTCGACAAATTCGAGGAGGACTACGATGAGACTTTCTCACGATGGCGAAGCTAAAGTCTGTGAGGATTATGTTAGCAATCCTGCATATTACGATTATGAGATATGGCAGATGGATGTCAAAACAGCATTCCTCAATGGAGACATTGATGAAGAGTTGTATATGATGCAACCCAAAGGTTTTGTCGATCCTAAAGATGCTAACAAGGTATGCAAACTTCAACGGTCCATTTATGGATTGAAGCAAGCATCCCGAAGTTGGAATCAACGTTTTGATAAGGTGATCAAAAGTTTTGGTTTTATACAAACTTATGGAGAAGCTTGTATTTACAAGAAAGTGAGTGGGAGCTCTGTAGCATTCTTAATACTATATGTAGATGACATATTGTTGATTGGGAATGATGTAGACCTTCTTAATAGTGTCAAGGAATATTTGAATAATAGTTTTTCAATGAAAGATCTTGGCGAAGCAGCTTACATATTAGGCATAAAGATTTATAGAGATAGGTCAAGACGCCAAATATCATTGTCACAAAGTACATATTTGGACAAAGTTCTAAAGAGGTTTGGAATGGAAGAAAGCAAGAAATGGTTCTTGCCCATGTTTCCCAATACGACCTTGAGTAAAACTCAAAGTCCGACATCGGTAGAAGATAGAGAAAGGATGAGTAAGACTCCCTATGCCTCAGCCATAGGATCTCTAATGTATGCCATGCTATGTACTAGACCCGACATTGCATATGCTGTTAGTTTAACTAGCAGATATCAAAGTGATCCAGGAGTGGATCATTGGACAGCGGTCAAAAACATCCTTAAGTACTTGAGAAGAGCTAAGGATATGGTTCTTTCTTATGGAGGTGATGAACAACTCGTTGTTAATGGTTACACCGATGCTAGTTGGAACACGATCCAGATGATTCTAAATCACAATCTGGATACGTATTTATTTTGAATGGTGCAGCAGTTAGCTGGAGGAGTGCAAAGCAAAGCGTTGTGGCGAGATCTTCAACTGAATCGGAATACATGGCTGCTTCGGAGGCTTCACAAGAAGCGATATGGATGAAAGAGTTCATTACAGATATGGGTGTGGTTCCTAGTGCGCTGGACCCAATGTCTATCTACTGTGATAACATGGGCGCCATATCCAATGCGCAAGACCCAAGGTCACACAAGAAGCTGAAGCATATCAAGCTACGTTTTCACGCTATTCGAGAACATATCCAGGATGGGGATATAAAGATTTGCAAAGTACACACAGATCTGAATATGGCGGATCCGTTGACTAAACCTCTCCCGAGGGCAAAACATGACCAGCACCAAACTGCCATGGGTGTTCGGTATATTACCATGTAATCTAGATTAGATGACTCTAGTGCAAGTGGGAGACTGTTGGAGATATGCCCTAGAGGCAATAATAAATATAGTTATTATTATATCTTTGCGTTTATGATAAATGTTTACATTCATGCTATAATAGTATTAACAAGGAAACATTAATACTTGTGTGATTTGTAAACTTAATTTGAAGTCCCTAGTAAAGCCTCTATATAAAACTAGCTTGTTGGTTAATAGATGATTGTGGTTTCCCTATCATGAACATTGAGATGTTATCGACAACAAGATCATATCGTTAGGAGAATTATATGATGGACATACTCCTATAGATAAGCGTAGCATAAAGATCAAGTCATTTCAATAGTTCAATTGCTATACGCTTTCTGATACATAGTAACCTAATTCCTTCGACCATGAGATCATGCATATCACCTTTACCGGATGGATGCTTTTATGACATCAAACACCACACCGTAACTGGGTGGCTATAAAGGTGGCATTGAGTGTTCGGAAAGTATTGGTTGAAACACATGGATCAAGAGTGGGATTTGTCCATCCATATGACGGATAGATATACTCTGGGCCCTCTCGGTGAAATGTCATACAATTAGCTTGCAAGCATGTGACTGGCTCACAAGGGATCACATATCACGGGAACGAGAAAAGATTACTTATCGGTAACAAGGTTGAACTAGGTATGCAGAGATACCGACGATCATAACCTCGGATAAGTAAAATATCGTGAGACAAAGGGAAATTGGTATCGTATGTAAGTGGTTCATTCGATGTAAGTAATCATAGAAATATGTGGAGCCATATGAATTTCAGATTCCTCTATTGGTTATTGTTGAGAAGTGTCTCGATCATGTCCGCATAATTCACGAAGCGTGAGACACACTTAAGGATTGACGTTGTTTGAGTAGTTATGGTATGATGAGAAAGAGACCGAATGTTGTTGAGTCTCGGATGGGATCCGGGATATCACGAGGAGATCCGGAATGGTTCGGAGAATGAGATTCATATAAGGAAAGTCCGTTTGAGTTGGGGAATGGTTCCGTGTTTTCATCGGGAATGTTCTAGAAGCTTAGGAATGTCCGGTACTCGGAGGAAGGGTACATGAATGTGTCATTGTAAGTTGGAATGATTGCATCATGTACTAAGTGTCTTCGCTGTCCAAAATAAAGGGTTTATTCAAATCCTAAATTGAAAAGTCAAGCGGCTAGTTTGAAAGTCAAACAACAAGTTTTGGAAAGAGGAAAGAGGAGGAAGGTGAAACCGAGTTGGGAGGAGTCCTCCTCCCAAGCCAGCGACCACCAAGCCGAGTTGGGGAGGGACTCCTCTCTCCCCTGTGGCCCCTCCACCTATATAAGGAGGCGGGGCTCCTCCTGCACACAAGTACCTCTCCTCAAACCCTAGCTTGGCGCCACCACCATAGCCGCCGCCCCCCTAGGGTTTTGCCCTAGCCGCCTACTTGGGGTGCCCCAAACCCTAGCCGCCGGCTCTAGCATCCCCTCCTTGGTGTGTCTAAACCCTAGAACACCGAGGACTCTCTCATACTCCACCATACCCGCTCCGGCTTGAGGCGAAGCCCTGCGAGATCTCCCGTCTACTTCCGGTACCACGCCGTTGTGCTGCCGGAATCGCGAGGAGAGTGCTACAACCTCCGCTGCCTGCTGGAACAAGGGATAGGAAGGTCTTCGTCGAGTACCGAACGTGTGACCGACTGCGGGAGCGCTCTTAGGAGCCTTGTGGGAAGGATCGTCTACGCGATCTTGAGATCGGGAAGAGTATGACTACATCACCCACGATAATCCGCTCTCGTTAAACACTTTGGAATCTTCGAGGGTAAGTTATTCCATCGACTCGTTGCTACAATCTAGTAGATAGATCTTGGCTTGTTTGTTTGTATGCGGTAGAAATTTTTTGTTTTCCATGCTACGAAACCCTACAATAGGAAACTGCATTTAGCTAGTTGGAAACTAGTTTGTAGGAAGAAGGAGTTTGGAGGCCTAGAGATCCCTGACTTAGCGAATGTCAATTTGGCTCTCCTTGGGTCTTGGATAAAAAGATATACCAAGGATGAGGGTAAGATCTGGAGGTCTATACTTGACTCCAAGTATGATACTAGTAACCCCAACATTTTTTATAGTAGACAGGCTGGGGTGTCTCAATTCTGGAAAGGGGTCCTTTGGGCCATTAATAGTGTTAAATTTGGTTACAGATGGCAAATTGGGAATGGGACTCAAGTCAGGTTATGGGAAGACACCTGGTTTGGAACCTCCCCTTTGTCTGTGCAATTTTTTGAAATTTATGTCATTTGTAATGAACATAACAAGACTGTTCAATAGATTTGGGATGGCTCTTCCCTTAGGCTTACTTTTAGGAGAAACTTTAATAGTAATCTGTTAAATCGGTGGTTTGAACTGGAGGCAATTGCTTTTGGTATTTCCCTTAACTCCAACACTGATGCTTTGATTTGGCAATATGAAAGCAAAGGAGTTTACTCCACTACCTCCCTTTATGATATTATCAATTTTGGGGGTGTTATTACCATTTATATACCTGCTGTTTGAAGCTTCATGTCCCACCTAGGGTCCACATCTTCCTTTGGCTGTTAGCTCATAACAAGTTAATGACTAGAGATAACCTTAAAAAAGACATCTGAATAAACCTGAGGACTGTGTTTTCTGTTCTGAAGATGAGTCCATTGACCATCTCTTCTTCCAGTGCTTGGTTGCAAACCAGGTTTGGAGTATCATCTCCCAATTCTTTGGCTTTGCTATTGGAAATGATTATCTATCTGTAGCTAAGAACTGGATCTTAAACAAAAAACGTGCTGTTCTAAATTCAGTGTGTTCAGCTGCTTTTTGGTGTCTTTGGAAATTTAGGAATGATTTAATCTTTAATGGTCTTCCTTGGATAAACTTACATCAGGTCCTGGGGAAAATCTTGACCTCAGTAAGGCACTGGAGGTTGATTTTCAAGGAGGAGATGTTAGAAAAGGTGGAGGAGTTCTGCACTCACCTCTCCAAGATTCTGGCCTCGCCGTTTGCTCTGATGAGTGGCTGAGCAGGAGTGATGAAGCTGAAGGGGAGGATCCTTCTGAACCGTCGCCGCCAGCGAGCAAAAGAGTTGCGAGGTTGGGGACCTGGGCTACACCGACGTCCACACTGGCAGCTGCAGTGTTTCCCTCTCCCCCTCTGTAACTCTTAATTAGGCTGGCGCTCTCTCTGTTATCTGGGGATGTCTCTGTGTGGCCTCCCCCTGCTTTACTATATGTTTAGTTTCTAGTTTGTTTTGGACCTTATTTTTGTAAGATATTCTTTTGTACTGAACCTGAGTTTCACTCCATGTTTCGTTGATGTTATCAATGGAACCGGGGACGGGGTGTATTGCGTGTTCGGTAGTATAGGATCTGGTGGTTAGTCAGGAGCTTTTTCCGGGTTTACATCCGACGGTTAGTACCACGATCGTTTCTTCTCTGATGATCACCCCGCACTGCTGGGCTTCTCTTATGGGCCGCAAGCATATACCAGTATAAACAGAGAAAACACATGGATATTTTGTAGTACTGCTACTGAATAGTCCCACCTTGCCCTATTGCAAAGAGTTTCACCGGTTTATACGTGCTCGCAAATTGACAAAAATCAGTCCTTTCTAAAATAAACAAGCAATACCAGTAGTAAAATAGGAAGAGAGGGCGGGGAGCACCCCATATGGGAGAGAGATGCCCGAGCTAGAGGAGAGAGCGAGGTGGCGACCGCTGCCCTGCAGGCAATCACAACGGGAATTGGAGCCGTAGATATGTGAAAGCAAAGGAATGATCAATGGTTGAGTTCAAGGGGCTCTACGGCTTGATGTTGCGCGAGCGAGATAGAAAGGATTTATATAGAGTAGAGAGCTTCACCTAACACATGGAATTTCTTGTGAGCTCTCAGCTCTCCACTTAATTTACGACCGGGGAGCGGGTTACATTTTAAAATTGATGTCCCGTGATGACCACTATATTGTACAGTACTCCCTCTGTTAGGGATTATAAGGCCTATGAGCCATTTTGATAGGATTAAGAAAATTAATTACTCACCCTCTTGATTACTACATGCATCAATAGTTACACATGCATAAGAGAAGATAGAGAAAAAGAAAAACATGCATTAGAAGATAAAGACTAATAAATGAGAAATGATTTATAATTTCTAACATTTTTAAAAAGCTCTTGGGACTTATAATCCCTAACGGAGAGAGTACAAAAGAAGGTATACATTATAGATTCCATAACATTTGGTTTCGGCTGCGTATAGATTTAAACATATGAAATATTGTTTTATTTAGTTTAGTAGCGCCGTAGCAAACGTATGGGATTTGTGCTAGTATTCCTAAAAAACAAAAACGTTATAAATAATTACCGTTTGTCCATGTCATCAAATTCGTGCTACGTCACCGTAGTGAGTGGGTCCCACCGTCAGTTTCAGTGTCAGTTCTGTCTAAACACAAATCAGTGTTTTTTGGAAAAATTTAGTTCTAACGTGGTAGTTTTTTTTGCGATTGAAACATCAACCGGTAACATTTGGAAAATTTGACGGAATCCGTCGCCAGTCATTCGTTCCAGCATTGACTGTCAGATTAAAGGGGGGCCAGTGTGTGAAGGTCATACCGACTGTACATTTCTCTGGGAGAACGCAAATTAACATTGATGGCAACAACCAAAAAACACATCATCATAGATAGCAACAACCAGAAAACAGATCATCATAGAAAACAAACGCAGTGTGGGGGTGTGGGGGTGGGGGGTGGGGGGGGGGGAGTGTGTCAAGAATATACATGTTAGAATATGTGTCTGTGTTGTATGTGACTAGGACTCCCCTTGTAATCCTCCTATATAATGAGCAATACAAGACATCACTACGTGTGGTTTTCCCTATCTTACATGGTATCAGACGCAAAACCCTAGGCAGACCGTGTCGCCCCTGCTTTCGCCGCCGATCTGCAAACAACCCACCTCCTTCCTTCTCGCCGCGCCACCTCTCTTGGAGCCATGGGCGACGATGCTACATGGGTCGCACAGGCCGCCAAGGAGAAGGAAGATCGTGAGGCTCGCGAGGCCACCGACACCAAGGCCAAGTTGGCCCTCACCACCGCCCCCTCCTGTAGCGCGGGGGCCTTCTCGCTCACCCATGCCCAAGCACGGGATACTCTATAGGATCTGTCATGGGATCACTAGACCGAGCTTCAAGTTTAGAAGCTGTATCAACTGGTGTGGAGATAGACTTGCACTGTAACATACCGATGCGGTTAAGGAGTTTCATAGCATATTTCTCCTGCGAGAGAAAGAGACGGTACTTGCTGTGCTTGACGGAGATGCCTAGAAACTAATGTAAATCACCCATGTCCGTCATGGTGAACTCAGAACGGAGTGAAGCAATCAAATTGTGCAGCAGTGTCGAGGTTAGGGTTCTACACGTTCCTAGTTCATCTTAGTTCACAGACACCTTCACCAAAGGATTACCGTCGTCTCTCTTCTTAGATTTTTAGGACAGTCTTAATATTCATCGGACGTCCATTTTCGACTAAGAAAGAGGGTGTTAGAATATGTGACCGTATCGTGTTTGTATAGGTATACGGTCATATTGTGTATTCCTTTTGTATGTGTTCGTGTTGTATGAGATTATGACTCCCCTTGTAATCCTTCTATATAATGAGCAATACAAGGCACCACTAGGTGGAGTTTCCCCTATCTTATAATACAACTGTCTATTTATCTCGGATAGTGCAAATCAACAAGCAAACACGTCATCATAGATAACACACATACGGCTCATAGATTAGCAAAATAAGTAGTACTACTACACAAGAAAGCAAAACGTACACATTGACGGCAACCAGCAAACACTGAAACACATCATCATAGATAACAAACGCACACATACGGGCTCACAGATTAGCAAACAAGAGCACAAGAAAGCAAAAGGTACAGGGTGGCGATCGAGCGCTTATTCTAGCACATGGAGCATATAGGCGTAGTATGGACGGACGGAATAAGCTGAGAATACATCTCGTCTAGTAGGTGACGATCCTGAGCCCGAGGCTCCTCTGCGCGTAGTCGATGAGGCCGTCGACCTCGTTGTCTTTGATGTAGCCGTCGCCGTCCGTGTCGGCGTACTCGATGCACCGCTTGCTCTTGTACCCGGAGAAGCGCGTCCGGAGAGCGCGCATGGCGCACCGCAGCTCGTCGCGGCTGATCCGGCCGTCGCGGTCCACGTCGAACCGGCAGAGCCACTGCTTGAACTCGTCGGCGGTCATGTCCCCGTCGATCGACCGCGTCGCCACCTGCGTGTTCCTGATCGCCATCTTGATTCTTGAAACTTGCAGCAGAGATCTCCGGCTAGCTGGCCTCCTCCTCGATCTGTACGGTTACTGGATGAACGGGTGTATGTGTCTGAATGTGCAGCTGCCTGTTGAGCCGTATAGCTCTTATATAGGCACGGCCGGCCTGCACCGTTTACACGGCAGAAATGGTTGCGTACTCCTTCCTGCAGGGTTACGTGCGTGTATCACGGTTGCGGCCCTACCTACACCATAGCTTATTCATCACGCGGTGTAGATTCTTCATATCTTTGCAGATAGGGTTATCGAATCGACAATATATGGCGCTGTTTTGGTTGGGTCATCTGTCTATGCTCATTGAGAGGAGCAAGAATCTGCACCAAGTGGCTCGAGGGGAAAAAGAAATAATGGAGAAGAAAAGGCTGAGATGCATTTCGGTGATTGATGATGTTGGAATGAAGAATCGTGCAAAGCTACAACAGGCTATGCGTTGCCACCCAATGTGGGAATATGATGAAAAGGGGTCGATCGCGCATCGAATTTCAACATGATAAGCTTTTCAAAGACGGAACAGGATGCGAGGATTATGCCTGAAATAATGGTACACACGCGTCTAGAGTTCTCCAATGATAGTATAAGGTGCGTCATTTTTCACATGTCGCAACACAAATATATAGAGTCAAACCAGCAGAACAAAAAATGAAAATTATTGATCTATAGGGATTGGCAGCTGCCATATCTGCAATACCAACTCTTCCCGGACTGAGACAAAAACATAAAGTTCTTTCAGAACAGGGCGGCCCAAGAACACGGTCTGGGGATTACGTCATGCTGATGGTACCGGTGCAACACAAATGAGAGGATGAGCGGCATGGCACTTGTTGAAAATATAAAAAATAATTCATATAATTTAATCCGAATAATAAACTGATAAATCATGATCATACAAATGGTAGTAAAACTAATCATGCAGATCAACAAAGTAGATAAACATATTACATCTATACAAGATAAACCTATCACATCTACACCAAACGCTAGAACTAAAAACTCTAGCATAATCTGAAAGAGAGAGATTAAGATCACATACGATGCAGTTGCGGCAGTAGCAGCAGCGGTAGCAGCAGCAGAGTTGACGCCCATGTTAAGGTTGCCGAAAAGGTCGCTGACGTCCGGAAAGAAGTCGTCGTTCGGGAACTCGTCGTCGAACGACGTCGTGGTTGCCAGTAGTCGCGCTTGAGCGCTCCCAAAAAACCTGATCGTCCCTCACCCGTACAGGTTCATGAGAGACGGGGTTCCGGAAGCCTACTGTCCCGATCTGCACGCTTATATAGTGCAGGTCAGTGAGATCGTGGTACACAGCCCACATCCATAAAAACTAGAAACGGCTATAATTAACGCGTTCGTTAATGACTCATAATTAATTTTTCCAACCAGCAAAATAAAGCTCGACTCGACGAGATTCCGTAACCCGAGACGGTCGTCGGAGGAGGAGTGCGCGAGGGCTTCTCTCCTTGTCACACCTTAGTGAGTGGTGCAACACTCTACTATATAAGGTGGTCCAACTCCCCTTTCACTAACAATGGACTAAACTTTAGCACCACTAGCATAGCCATATGCTGCCATACACAAGTGGACCAAAGAGAATTTTAGAATTTATCTAATGGCCAACAGCTCAAAACTTATCAATTACAACAGCACTGGCCTTTTATCATCAGCTCTTCGCCTCAGAGGGCTCAAACTACAAATACCAGGTACTTGACTTAATGGCTAGTTTGGTTAGGGAAGGGATGAATGTGGCGTTGAATGCAACGCTTACAGACAAGAAAATCGAGGTGGCTTTGTTCAAATGGGCCCGACAAGGCCCATTGGCCGTATGGACTGCCAGCCTTGTTTTATCAAAGATACTTGTCTTTTTGAAAGCAACACGTCTTTAATGATTTTAATGATACGATCCTTATTCTCAACTTCTCATCCTTAAGAAAGAAAAGTGCCCATGAACTTCTCAATCAGTTCGGACATATAAGCCTTTGTAATGTCCTTTACAAAATTGCAGCTAAGGCGGTGCCAAACTGGCGGAAGAAAATTCTCGCAATTCTCATATCGGAGGAGTAGAGTACCTTCGTGCTGAGGAGGTCGCTAATGGACAACGTCTTTATTGCTTATGAATGTATTCACGCAATCAGGACAAGGACGACGCCGTTGTCTGCGGTCAAGTCAGATATGGTAAAATCCTATGACATGATCGAATGGGGTTTCTTGAGAATATAATGTTGAAGATGATGGGATTCTTTCAGAAAAGGACGGGTATGGTTATGAGATATGTAAGATATGTCCGCTTCTTGGTCAAGTTAAATGTTATCATCTTGAAATCCTTCATGCCATCGAGGGTCTTACGACAAGGTGATCCCCTCTCACCTTGTCTATTTTTTTTTTGTGTTGAGGGTTTCTCAACTCTGCTTCGCCAAACTTAGTTAGAAAGGGATGTGGCTGGGGTGAGCTTCGGTTCTGATGGGCCAATAGTGACTCCTCCTTTTTGCGTACGATAGTGTGGTTTTTCTGGAGGCCGATAGTAGTAATTTGGAGGCTCTAAAACGTGTGCTGCAAAATATAAATATCACCGGGTCAGCGAGTAAATTTGCAAAAGTCATCTATTTTTTTTGGCAAGGGATGCTCTAATGATGCTCGAGCTTCCCTCAAGGCCATAGTTGGAATACATTGTGAAGCCCTCTCGAAGCGGTATATCGTCTTGCCAAGTGTGGTAGGACGGTCAAAAAATGCAGCGTTTGCGCGATCTAATGAATGGTCACGAGGATAAGTTAATGCCAAGGTTTATCAAATAAATACTCCAAGTAGTACCTACCTATTCTACGGGCTGCTTTCAACAATCCAAGAGATATTGTGGTCAATTATCCTTGATCTCATCGAGGTTTTGGTGGGGCGCCGATGGCCAACGAAGGTGCATTGAATTGGTTGGGAAAAGATGTGCATGCCTAGGCAAAATGGTGGCATGGGATTCTGAGATTAGAATGATTTTAATCAAGCTTTTTTAGCAAGTAAAGCTTGGAAAATGGCCACCTCGCCAAATCCGGTGTGTGCTCGACTCTTTCGTGCAAGGCATCTCAAGGACAGTGCTTTCTTGTCAGCTAGTTGTCCCAAGAGAGCCTCGTACACCCAGTTGCATGGAAGAGATCTTGGAGCATCACCTATGTATGAGGTAAACTTTAGTCATAAGGTGGGACCCACCTCTCTTTTAAAATCTTCCACTATGTATAAGGCGAACTTTAGCCTTAAGCTGGGACCTACATGTCTCATCATGTACACTCATGCATGAGAGGGAAGAGATGATAAATTATTTTCTATTGCTTGTGGACAACCCATAAGTTTAAGGTCACCTATAAGCTTATGGACAACTCATATTTCCTCCACTATGTATAAGGTAGACTACAAACATTGCCACATAGGACTTAAGGTGTGGTTTTTTGCACATAGTGGATTCCTAAGGAGGGGCTAGTGTGGAGAATTGGAGACGGTTCCAATATCGATGTTTGGCACCATAATTGGATTCCTAGATCAACACTCAAGAGGCCTTTCGGTCATAGGCCTAACAAGGAAGTGGAGAAAGTTCATGAATTATTACTACCTAATGGCACACGTTGGGAATCTACAAAACTCAATGAGACGTTTTCTGAGGTTGATGTCGAAGACATTACATTCTAAAGGTCCATGTAGGTCGTGATGAAACTGATGATTACTTAGCCTATAATTACAAAAAAAATAGAGTCTTCAGTTTCAGGTCGACATAAGACCTTAAGCAACAACTCAAACAGTTGACTGTCGGACGAGCGGATTGGTAAACGAACTACACAAACCACCAAGGGTGGATGGCTCTATGGGCAGCATATGTTCCTAGCAAGGTGAGGGTACACGTTTGGAGATTGGCAAAGAACAGACTAACTATTGAGCAGGAATTAAGCCCAAGAAGGATCAAGGAGGGTGTGCGATGTTGTTGCCTGACATAGAGAGCAATCTCTCAAGCACAGATTCTAGGGTTTCCCATAATCATCTCAAATCCGAGACATGCTGAGAGATCACACCTCTATCAGCAGTTTTTCTCTGAGTGGAGTCTTTAGATCCAACAAGGAGCTCCAGGGATGGCTGCTTGATTGGATAAGTTCTCTAGAAGACAAAGATCTACAAATCAACATGATGGCCATCTATCAGATATGGCAAGCTAGAAAATGATGCTCGAGACACCCCTATAATTGAAGACCCAGCCAAGTCAGCGAGGAGTATATTATCTTTGGTCGAAGAATGGTACGATGTGAACTCGACGACCCAGACATATGCGGGACTGTGGTCCTGAGACATCACCATGTCGACTTTTTTGCAGGAGCTTTCCATTTCCCTCAGGCGCATGGCTGATCCAGAGAGAGCCACGAGTTACTAGAGTGCGACAGAGTTGTCCAACACATAAAGGAACCGTGAGTATCAAAATATCACCTTCGAAACATATTACTCAAGTAACAATTGGTTGGTGAGATGGAAATTGCTATGTTTAGCAACCCCATGGTGACTGATGTGTGAGGGAGGGATTTGTTGGGTTTAGTCCCACAATGCTCTTCAGAAGAGACTAGAAGCGACTTATAAGACTAAGGGTGACCCCCTAAAAGTCTAGTCTTTGGGGGGGGGGGATGCGCAAGGCCCGGTTGGTCTAGTTTGGTGGACCGAGACGCTTGTGTAGCGTGCCCACATCGGTAACAATCGGTACCAAATCCGTGGCCGGTCATAGGTTGATGAGCTGGAAACGTTGTGCTAAGAGGTCCCATGGTGGCCAATGTGTAAGGAAGATTTGTTGTATTTGTTCGCACATCGGTTGTGGGAGGAGACCGAAAGCGACTTATAAGGTAACTGTGACCCCTTAAAAGGCTAGTATTTTGGAGGAATAAGGCCCAAGGAATGATATAATTCTGTGTTGGTCTCCGGTTGGGCTAGGTTGATGGGTTGAGATGCTTATGCCATCCCCAATTATGTGTGTGTGTGTGTGTGGGGGGGGGGGATCAGACACCCAATGTTTCTGATTTTGTCAATTTAAGGCACGAGGAGGACAGGAAGGAGCGCGTTGTCATCCCCCTATCCACAGGTGCCCCTAGCAGGGGGAATTTTTGGATTAAAATTGCATTAAAAAGAAAATAATTTACATAGGGCCACAAATAGAAAAACTTGAAAAATACTTTTAAAAACTTAAACTAGATGGTCGATGGCCACGAGCACGAAGGTGGCGGCCTACTCGTCGTTGGCGACGGCGAGGTCTATCCACACCAGTTGCGTCCATGGCCATTCCTGGTGTGGCGACGGCGGCGGGAGCTGCTGTGGTGGTGGCCACGACAATTTTTAACTCAACATATTGGTTCTGATCCCTCTTTGATATTTTGGACGGAATATGGCACTCCATTTAGTCAGTCGATATTTCTTCTTCTCACTGTCTTCTTGCCAAAATAATATTGAGCGAAATAGTATAAACTGTCCAAGACTCATTTGGGCAACTAGAAGAAAGAAATCATATAGAGTACTAAAAGATCATGGATGACACCTAGAGGGGGGGGGTGAATAGGCGGTTTAAAACTTTTAAGAGATGGACTTAACTAAGGCGGAATAAAACTAGTGTTTTTTTTGTCAAGCACAAAGCCTATATATACTAAGGTTCACCTATGTGCACCAACAACTTATGCTAAGCAAGACAAGCAACAAAGTGATAGCAATATAGGTTACTTCAAGCACAAAGGCTATCACAATGTAAAGTGCATAAGTAAATAGCTCGGGTATAGAGATAACCGGGACAAGCGGGGGCGACGATATTTTACCGAGTTCCTCCCTATAATGAAATACGTCTCGTTGGAGGGGTGAGTGGTACTAAAATCACCAACAACACAAAATGCCTCACCCTATTCTCCTGAGCACCCGCCGCACGGCAAGCACCCGATCCACTATACGGTGGCCTTCAAGGTGGTGACCGGAACCTTTACAAACTTGTTGAGTAGACCTCCACAACACTTGGAGTCTCCCAACATGATCCTGAAGCTTTACAACCAATGTCCGAGCTCCAAGACCGATCACTTCCACACAACTGTCTAGGGTTCCAAGAACCCAAGAGGGACAAGCTTATTTGATTTCACCAACCAAATCCTCCGAGGAGAACTCAAACCGATGCACCTAATGCAAATGGCAAGAACACCACAAAGATGCTCCAATCCTTCACTCTCAAGTTCCAACAAAGCTACTAAAGATATTGGGGGGGGGGAGAGGAAGAACACAAGGAGAACACAAAATCCTCCAAGATCTAGATCCAAAGGAATCACTCACAAAGAGATAATATGGTTTGGTGAAATTATCTAGATCTCCTCAATCTTCCTCTCAAATATGGTCAAGAATCATTGGAGGGGAAGAATCAAATCAAGCTTGAGAGAGTAAGAACAATGGGGCAAACCTTGAGCAAAATGAGGAAGAAGAACTATTAGAGAGAGAGAAAGCTTATATAGGGTGGCCTAGAAATCAGCCCGTTGGGGCCAACTGCCGGCTAGGCCGGTAGTACCGTTGTTGGTCTGGTACTACCGCCCAGCATCCCAGCTACGCAAGAGCGGAAGATGCTGGTCAACGCGGCAAGCGATCGAGGCGAGGCGAGCGAGCCACTACGCGCACGAGAAGGGGATCGGGGCATGATACGCCCAATTTGCATCACCGTTCTATATCATAATCTACCTCTATTCATTGATATTTGTATTATTATGAGGTATTGCTTATGTCTTTTCCACTGTTTATGCATGTTGGATGATTCTTGGAGGATGGACTGCCGTAGTCTGGATTCTGATGGAAAAGAGGGCGTTTTGATGCAATTTCGCGAAGATCATAAAAATACCAGAAAAATATGGGAAAATAATATTTTTCTGGAAGATTGAGGAAGCCAGAAGGAGGGACGAAGAAGGGCCGCAGGGTGCCCACACCCTCCTAGGCGCGGGCCCACCTGACCCCGTGCCTAGGGCAGGTGTGGCCCACCTACCCGGCTCCTGACTCCGCCCCTTCGCCTATATCTTCCCTACGGAACCCTAAGCCTCAGGGAGCGACCACAGATAGATTTCCGCCGCCTCTGGGGGGCGGAAAATACCGAGAGAGAAAGATCTCTCCGACAGACAGATTTCTGTAGGGGGAATTCCTTGCCGGAGAGGGGAGATCGTTGCCATCAACACCATCGTCAAGCTAGGCTTCATCGGGATCATCATCATCCATAACATCATCTCCACCAGCACCATCATCACCACTCTGTCCCGCTGTAACAATTGTGTTGGATATTGCTTAAGTTCTTAGGGGAAACTTTCCCGGTGTTAATTACTATTGTAGTTGATGCTTGTGAGTGGAACCATTGGATTATTGTTTATGTTTAGATTGTTATCCATTATCATATCATCTTTGATCTTGATCCATATGATGTCTTGTGAGCATTGTTCAAAAAATCGGCCGATATGTCGATTAATCGCCCGATTTATCGCTACTTGAGAGTGGCCGATATGCCGATTTTTGGATTTATCGCCCGATAAATCGATCGATACGTTGAAAATCGCCAATTTTCAGCCGGCCAATAAATTACCAATAAGCGATATCCTTAACATTGCTTGTGAGTAGTTCGTATAGTTCTTGAGGACATGGGACAAGTCTTGTTGTTATTAGTGGATCTGTGCTAAGTTATTATTCAATGTTTTAGTATTTAAGTTGTGGTGCTATTCTTCTAGTGGTGTCATGTGAACGTCGACTACATGACACTTCACCATTTATGGGTCTAGGGGAATGCATTGTGTATTTGGCTACTAATTGTGGGGTTGCCGGAGTGATAGAAACCTGAACCCCCGTTAGTACACCATTGCATAAGGGAGCGTAGGATCTCAGAGTTTAAGGTTGTGGTTAGATTTATATCTTAATTACTTTCCTGTAGTTACGGATGTTTGTAGGGGGGTTAATCACAAGTATGTATTAGTCCAAGTAAGGTCGGTAAATTAGCACAGGTTCACCCACACAACACTTACAACACCAAAGAAGAGTACTCAACTATTTAAAGCGAAAGCACATGACAGAATTACCATGTGTCCTCGAGAACGTTTGGTCTTTATAAGTATTTCCACCGACTTGTCCTTTGCTAAGAAAGGATTGAGACACTTGCTGCGTTTGTTCTTTATTACTTGCTCTTTGTTTTGCTGCCTTATCATAAAACCACTAAAAATCTATTTGCTAAGTATTCACAGGGATTTCCTGCCCCATACCACTGTTCAGCACCTGCTGCTCCTCGTTGGGATCAACACTCCTATTTATCGAAAGTACTACGATACACCCCCTATACTTGTGGGTCATCAATACTATTTTCTGGCGCCGTTTCCAGGGAGTGAAGCGCTATTGAAGAGTGGAACTGGTAAAGGAAACTTCTGCTGTGAGTATTGCTTTTTGTTACTTCTTGTTAGTTTGTTTCCAATATGGATAACCCACTTGGTTTTCTGTTTGGGAAAACTACTACCGCTGGTAGGGTAGTATATGAACCACCACCTGTTGAGATAGATCCTTTTAATATACCTACAAGTATAGTTGATCATGTTATGGATAATTATTATTTAGGGGATGGAACTGTCCATCCTGGTGATCACTTGCTTTTTATCCATGAATTATGCGGGTTGTTTAAGTGTGCAGGTATCACAACTGAACAGGTGAAGAAGAAGTTACTCTCTATATCCTTAAAAGGGAGAGCTGAAGAATGGTATAAGATGCTGAAGAATGGACATTCCTTGGAATGGGAAGAAATGGCTGAAGGGTTCGCAACATAGAAAACAAAAAATTTCCTACGATGGGAACTATGTACCATGATCTATCTATTAGATACAAACAACGGGCGGATGTATATCCGTAGAGAACATACCCTTGAAGACCGACAAAGCTTAACAAGTTGATATCGTGGTTGATGTAGACGATCTCTTGCCGATCTCAAGATCGAGAGGAAGTCCTAGCGCCGCAAAGCAGCAGCGCATCCGTGCTCGCACACACGTACAAGACACCGAGCAACCTCCGCCTCCTCGCTCCAGCGATGCAGCGGAAGCACAACCCTTTCTTGTCGAATAGCCACCGAGAACATGTATCTCGCTAGTCCGAGACCATGGGGGATAAATTCTAGAGGGGGAGAGAGATCCTTCACGAGGAGGTGTGAGTGAGAGAGAGGGAGAGGGGTGCCTTTTATACGAGAGGGGGGAATCCCAAGGGGGTGGCCGGCGCATGGGGTCTACCCCCTTGCACTCCCCTCATTCACGTGGGTGGACACTCCACTCACAAAATCCTCTTCAAATCCCTCCACTCAAAATGCCACTCAAACTTGCTATTAAATTTCCACCAAATTTAATGCAAACTCTCATTAAATAAAACTCATTTTATTTATTCAAAATTTTGTCAATTACTTTAATGACAAACATTCACATATAACCCCTTGCTATAATTCCATTTCACATGCAAAAACACTTTCTGCAATTTCACCCAAAAACCTGTTTTGGTACCTAATGAAATAAATTCATGCGCCTGTTATTCTTTCCGGCATGAAACATTTGCTCCAACTAGATGTCAGTGTCCCTTAAGTGTGTCACCCTACGGTTCACGAATAATGCGGACATGATCGAGACCCTTCTCCGATCAATAATCAGAAGCGGGACCTGGAGATCCATACTGAATCCCACACATTCAACGATGACTTTCCTGTGATCATCGAAACCTTTTATGCTTGTATCTTAATCCCTTTGTTTCAAGATATATTACATGTCCGAGATTCGATCATCGGTATCTCCATACCCAGTTTGATCTTGTTACTGACATGCACTCTTTTCTCGTTCCTGTGATATAACATTCTAGTGATCAAATCACTTGCTTGCAAGCTAATCAATGTGATATCACCAAGAGGGCCCAGAGTATATCTATCTGTCATCGGGATGAACAAATTCCACTCTTGAACCATGAGTCTCAACATAACACTTTATTAGTTTTGAAGCCATCTTTATAATCACCCAGTTACTGTGTGACGTTTGATGTTAACAAGAAACTCTTCTGGTGTTAGTGATAGGCATGATCTCATGGTCTAAGGATTATGATCAATTCGTAAGTTGTTTATAGAAATATAAACTAAATGACTTTGATCGTAATTCTATACTTCGGATGAATGTTCATCAAATCATTACACTAATGTTGTGATATCGTTATTAACAACATCCAATGTCTATGATAAGGAAACTGTGATCATCTTGTTAATCAACGAGCTAGTTTATTAGAGATGCATAACTAGGAACTTTCTGTTTGTTTATTAAACACACATGTATTAATGTTTCCATATTAATACAATTATAGCATGCAAAATAAACATCTATCATATACTTGGAATACACATAATAAACACTTTATTATTGCCTCTCAGGGCATATTCCCTTCAATGGCATCTCTCTTTTATTCTAAATTTTATCCTCCCAGTGAGATTCATAAGGATAGAAATATGATATATAACTTTTGGCCTCATGATGGAGAGAGTACAGCTCAAGCTTGGGGTAGATTGAAGTTACTAATGCTTAAATGTCCTATTCATGAACTCCCTAACAATATTATTATCAATAACTTTTATGCTAGGCTTTCTCTTCATGATAAAGATTTACTAGATGCTTCTTGTGTTGTATCATTCACACGTATGAAGGAAGAACCTAAATGGGATCTACTAGACCGTATTCAAGAGAACACTGAAGCTTAGGAGAATGACAAAGGAAGAAAGTCAGGTATAAACTATGATTATGAATGCATTAAATATTTTATGGGAACTGATGACTTCCTTGATATTAGTAATGAGTTTGGTCTTGATTCCCAAAGTATTGCCAACTGTTTTAAGGACTTTGCCTCTTACATAGAAATTCCCAAGAAGAAGTGGAATAAGTACCATGCTCCTTATAAAGGTGTTGTTAGTCATGTTCCTGTTAGAAGGACTCAAGTTTGTACTACTAATCATATTGTGCCTGAACCTTATGTTGAGAAAATACATTTTCCAGCTAAGGTGAAGGAGTATTCTATGATGATTAGTGCAAATAGCAAAGGTACAATGAAAACTGTGGAGCCTGTTAAGCAATTGAATATTAAACCTGTGGTAACTATTGTGAAAGATCTTGATGCTAGAAATATAGAGGATGAGTGTATTGTCTTCTGTGAAGACGCTACTAATATTATTTCTCATCCTAGTAAATCTATAAAAGCTAGTGTTCCTGTGCTTTCTGTTAAAATAGGTGATCATTGATACTATGGTTTATGTGATATTGGTGCTAGTTCTATTGCTATTCCTTATGAGATTTACAGGGAAATTTTGCATGAAATTGGTCCTTGTGAGATTGAGGACATTGATGTGGTTATTCACCTTGCTAACAAGGAAACCATTTACCCAATTGGTATTATAAGAGATGTGGAGGTTCTTTGTGGTAAGATTAAATATCCTGCTGATTTTCTAGTCCTTAATTCAGCAGCTAGCAAAACTTGTCCTATCATTTTTGGTAGACATTTCTTGAACACTTGTGGTGCTATTATTGATTGTAATAAGGAAAAGTTTTTAACTAAGTTTGATGGATATTCTTATGAGTTTAACTTTTCCAAATTTGCTAAAGCTCCTTGTGAAAACAGCTTGCCTAATAAAGATTTCAGGATGGAACAACTTGCTTCTATTGATCTGGTTTATGACCTTGGACCTCTTTTTGGTGACCGTAAGTATGCTTACTCAGATGATAAAGTTGTTGCCAGTGATAGTTATATTGTCAAATTTATTCAAAGTGCTACTGAAAGTTATTATGAGAGAGGGAAACATGGTTTTTTATGCATCTCAATAATGTTAAGTTTCCCCGTTTTATGTTGAAAGCTTTGAAGTTGCATTTGTTTTGTCTTCCTATGCTAGTGGATTTTTGTTTCAACAATTCATTTTCTCATGCTATTCCCATGCATAGGAAGTGGGTTAGACTCAAGTGTGTTGGTTATTTGCTTCTTGATTCTCTTTTTCACTCCAGATTTATATCTCCTTTGTGAGCATCTTTGAAACTCTCAGGCCTAACTTAAAGGCATAAAAGAAAAGTACTTGTTGGGAGTGTAGGAGTTCGTAGCATGGAAAACAAAAAATTTCTACCGCATGCACACAAACAAGCCAAGATCTATCTACTAGATTGTAGCAACGAGTCGATAGAAGCATTCACCCTCGAAGATTCCAAAGCGGTTCACGAGAGCAAATTCTCGTGGATGATGTAGTCGTACACTTGCCGATCTCAAGATCGCGTAGACGATCCTTCCGGCGATGCATTCCGGCAGCGCTTCCGCAGTCGGTCACACGTTCGGTACTTGATGAAGACCTTCCTCTCCCTTGTTCCAGCAGGCAGCAGAGGTTGTAGTTCTCCCCTCGCGATTCCGGCAGCACGACGACGTGGTGTCGGAAGTAGAAGGAAGATCCCACAGGTCTTCGCCTAAGCCGGTGCGAGTTATGGTGGATCTAGGGTTTCCCGGTAATCTAGGGTTTAGAAGACCGGGAGGAGGAGGAGGAGGTGTCGGCAGCGGCTAGTGCGGCGGCGACAAACCGGCGGCGACGGATTGGGTGTGGGAGGGCTAGGGCTTGTGTGTTTGGGGCAGCCCTCCCCCTCTATTTATGAGAGGGGGCATCCTAGAGAGAGGGGAGTTTGAATCCACTTCCAAACCCAAGTTGGAAGGACTCTTTCCTTCTTCCACTAGGAAACCATTGTTCCAGTCTGACTTTTCAAACCTCCCGTTTGACTTTCAATTTAGAGCTTTTAATTCTCTCTCACAAATGTCCACACCAAGTGACCTAGGATATGATCCAATCATTCCACTTACCCATGACACATTCATGGACCATTCCCCTTCCGTTCCGGTGAACCTTCTAGAACCTTCTAGAATCTCACCGATGAAAACATCGAAATCTTTCCCGAACTCCGGAATCGGACTTTCCTTATATGAATCTTATTCTCCGGACCATTATGGATCTCCTCGTGATATCTCGGATCCCATTCGAGACTCCGAATAACATTCGTTATCCCTACTAACATTCCATATCTACTAAACAACACCGAATCCTTAAGTGTGTCTCCCTATGGTTCGTGAATTATGCGGACATGACCGAGACACTTCTACGATCAATAACCAATAGAGGAATCTGGAAATTCATATGGCTCCCACATATTTCTACGATTACTTTGCGATCGAATGAACCACTTACATACGATACCAATTTCCCTTTGTCTCACGATAGTTTACTTATCCGAGGTTTTGATCGTCGGTATCTCTGCATACCTAGTTCAGCCTCGTTACCGATAACTAATCTTTTCTCGTTCCCGTAATATGTGATCCCTTGTGAGCCAGTCACATGCTTGCAAGCTAATTGGATGACATTCCACCGAGAGGTCCTAGAGTATATCTATCCGTCATATGGATGGACATATCCCACTCTTGATCCATGTGCCTCAACCCATACTTTCCGAACACTCAATGCCACCTTTATAGCCACCCAGTTATGGTGTGGTGTTTGATGTCATCAAAGCACCCTTCTGGTGATGGTGATTAGCATGATCTCATGGTCGAAGGAATTAGGTTACTATGTATCAGAAAGCTTATAGCAAACGAACTATTAAAATGACTTGATCTTTATGCTACGCTTATCTATAGGAGTATGTCCATCATACCATTCGATGTTGTTAATAACATCTCAATGTTGATGATCAAGAAACCACGATCATCTATTAACCAACAAGCTAGTATTTATAAAGAGGCTTTACCAGGGACTCTAATTTAGTTTACAAATCACACAAGTATTAATGTTTCTGGTTAATACTGTTATAGCATGAATGTAAACATTTATCATAAACACAAAGATATAATAATAAGCACTTTTATTATTGCCTCTAGGGCATATCTCCAACAGTCTCCCACTTGCACTAGAGTCAACTAATCTAGATTACATGGTAATATACCGAACACCCATGGCGGTTTGGTGCTAGTCATGTTTTGCCCTCGGGAGAGGTTTAGTCAATGGATCCACCACATTCAGATCTATGTGTACTTTGCAAATATTTATGTCACCATCTTGGACATTCTTTCGAATAGCGTGAAAACGTAGCTTGATATGTTTCAGCTTCTTGTGTGACCTTGGTTCTTGCGCATTGGCTATGGCGCCCATGTTATCACAATAGATTGGCATTGGGTCCAGCGCACTTGGAACCAAATCGAGATCTGTAATGAACTCCTTCATCCATATCGCCTCTTGTGAAGCCTCCGAAGCAGCTATGTATTCTGATTCAGTTGAAGATCTCGCCACAACGCTTTGCTTTGCACTCCTCCAGCTAACTGCTGCACCATTCAAAGTAAATACGTATCCAGATTGTGATTTAGAATCATCCGGATCAGTGTTCCAACTAGCATCGGTGTAACCATTAACAACTAGTTGTTCATCACCTCCGTAAGAAAGAACCATATCCTTAGTTCTTCTCAAGTACTTAAGGATGTTTTTGACCGCTGTCCAATGATCCACTCCTGGATCACTTTGATATCTGCTAGTCAAACTAACAGCATATGCAATGTCGGGTCTAGTACATAGCATGGCATACATAAGAGATCCTATGGCTCAGGCATAGGGAGTCTTACTCATCCTTTCTCTATCTTTTGCCGTTGTAGGACTTTGAGTTTTACTCAAGGTCATATTGGGCAACATCGGCAAGAACCCTTTCTTGCTATCTTCCATTCCAAACCTCTTTAGAACTTTGTCCAAATATGTACTCTATGACAATGATATTAGGCGTCTCGATCTATCTCTATAAATCTTTATGCCTAATATGTAAGCTTCTTTGCCAAGATCTTTCATTGAAAAACTATTATTCAAATAATCCTTGACACTATTAAGAAGGTCTACATCATTCCCAATCAACAATATGTCATCTACATATAGTATTAAGAATGCTACATGTTGGGCCACGCGGAGATAAAACAAAAAAATTCCTCTAACGTGGTGATCCCAAGAACTAGCTGAGGTAGAAGGGCACGAGGTTTACCACTAGACGCGCGGTTGCGGATTACTGATGAAGCGCGTCAGTTGATGCAGTGCGGTCCTCACGATCCGATCGTCCTGGTGCTGATCGCACAACACCTCTGCTGGTATCCACACGTACAAGGAGGAGCGTCGGGGGCGAACTGCTAGGTTCGTTACGGCGGCAGGACTACTATGGAGCTAGGGTTTCCAAAACATGGAATGACCTAACCGAACAACGATTAACCTTTCTGGGTTAAGGTGCTCCACTATATATAGGGAGTGAACGTGGGCTCTGCTCACGCGACCCATTCACTAAAGCCCATATAACACTAGTCACCGTGAGTCCAACTCACTAACTCAGTCCTAATCCGGTTTAGGTCCAACCCAACCAGATTACAGGTTCAGATCCAATCCGAACTTGCTCCCTCTCTTAAGTGTGTGACCCCGCAGGCTCATGGCTACTTGGACACGATTGGAGTCCGACTCTCAATCGATCAGTCGGTAGCGGCTCCTAGCAGAACGTGTCGACTCCCAAGTACCAAAGAGTCATGACGACTTGCCTTTCCAATTCGACTTACGTCCGAGTCCCTTTTGTTGGAATTATGCCCTAGAGGCAATAATAAAGATGTTATTATTATAATTATTGTTCATGATAAAGTTTATATTCCATGCTAGAATTGTATTAAGCGGAAACTTTAATACTTGTGTGGTTTGTGAACAACACCGTGTCCCTAGTACGCCTCTATGGACTAGCTCATTGATCAATGATGGTTAAGGTTTCCTAACCATAGACATGAGTTGTCAATTGATAATGAGATCATATCATTGGGAGAATGATATGGTGGATAGACCCAAACAAAGAAGAGCAATTAGATCGTGTCATCGTGTTCGTCTTTGCGAAGCTTTTCCTATGTCAAATATTGTATTCCTTAGACCATGAGATAATGCAACTCCACGTATCGGAAGAAAGCTTTGAGGTCATCAAACGTCATCCTATGAGAGGGTGATCATAAAGGTGTCTCTCAGGTGATCGGAAAGTATCTGTTGGGTTGTATGTATCGAGATGGAATTTGTCCCTCCCAAGTCGGAGAGATATACTTCGGGCCCACTCGGTAATCGATATCAACACCGCTTGCAAGCATGTGGTTAAGGAGTTAATCACAAAGTGATATCGGATTACGGAGCGAATAAAGTACTTTTGTGAACGAGATTGAACTAGGTATGACGGTGCAAGCGATCGAATCTCGGCAAGTAAAATATCGCGAGACGAAGGGAATATATATATGGGATTGATTGAATCCGGCATCGTGGTTCATCCGATATGATCATCGATGAATGTGTGGAGTCAATATGGGTGCCTGCACTTGTTGATTATTGATAGAATATCATGTGCATATTCTCGAACCCGCAGGTCACACACTTAACGTATCGACGCTAGGATAGATTGGATAATTGGTTTATGAATTTTTGTTCGAGTATCGTATGGGATCCGGATATCACGAGAGGTTCGGAATGGTCGGAGAATAAGATTCATATAAGGGCAGGCAGATTTTGGAGTTGAATTGTTCCGGTTAATCGGTATTGTCGGAAGATTCTAGAACCTTCGGAAGGGACCAACGTGGCCCCACCTTCCGGGAGGGCATGGGCCTATGAGGGAGTGTCCTGCGCATTGGGCCAGGGCACAAGGCCCCATAGGGCCCAGCCGATTCTAGAGAGATTTGACTCGTTTAAATCTCGGGATAGAATTTCTAGATAAGGGAGAGTTTAAATCGTTTAAACTAGAGATAGGATTTCTAGATAAGGAGAGTTTAAACTGTTTAAACTAGAGATAGGCTTGGAGGAGGGGCAGGGCTGGCCGCCCCTCTATATATAGAGGGGTGCGCCTCCCCCTACTAACACACCTTCCTCCAAGCCCTAGCGCCTTGCTACCTTCCTCTCCTCCCATGCTTGTAGGCGAAGCCTGCAGTGAAATTCTCCACCATATACACCACGTCGTGTTGTAGATCCAATCTATCTCTCCACCATACTCGCTGGTCCGAGGAAGGAGGAGACGCCGAGGTGCTGCGTGTGCATCTCACGGAGGCACCGCCACTTGTGGTGCTAGATCGAATCGGATCGCGAGGAGGAGAAGCGAGTGCGACTACATCACCCACGTTCAACAGGAACGTTCCGTGCAAATCTTCAAGGGTATGAAGATCTAATCCAATCTCTCTCGTTGTTTGCATCTCCTAGATTAGATCTTGGCTTTCCTCTGTTCGCTCGTAGAAAATTTTGTTTTACTATGCCGCGAAACCCTTGATGGTATCGAGCTAGATCTATGCGTAGATGTGTTTCACGAGTAGAGCATAACATGGTTGTTGCGGGCATTGATGTTTTCTATTGCAAGCCTCTTGTTTGTGTTCTTCTTATGACGGGATAGTGACATTGAAGCGGTCAGGCCAACCTTACGCGACGTCGTTCGCGAGACCGGCTCCGCACTTGACGTGTGGCTTGTACCACACATGCGGTGGTGGATGTCGGTTTCTCTCACTATAGTTGTCATGGGATTAACACGGAGTTTGGAAACCATAATATCACCGTTGTGGCTTTCCGTAGGTAAGAATCGTTCTTAGCATCTACTCGAAGCCACGTAAAACATGCAACAACAAAGTAGAGGCGTCTAACTTGTTCTTGCAGGAGTGTTTTACGTGATGTGGTATGGCCCAAGATGTGATGTGTATATTGTATGATGATCATGTTTTGTAATGTTTCACGACTTGCATGTCGATGAGTACACAACGGCAGAGCCATATGGTTGTCTTTATAATTGTGTATGACCTGCGAGTCAACTTCTTATACGCCATGTAATAGCTTTACTTTATCGCTAAGTAGTTAGCAATAGTTGTAGTTGCTATTCGTGGTGGAGGCAATCATGGTGGAGTGATGGAGATCATGCCGGAACGCACAAGATGGAGATCATTGCGCGAAGATTGGCTATACCATGTCACATAAAGTTATATGCATGTGATGTTTATCCCTTTTATGTATCTTATTATGCTTAGATCGCGACGATAGCATTATAAGATGATTCCTCACTTAAAGATCAAGATAAAACTGTGTTCTCCCCAAGTATGCACCGTTGTGAAAGTTCGTCGTGTCCAAGCATCACGTGATGATCGGGTGATATAGACTCTAAGCTCACATACAACGGGTGCAAGCCAGTTTTGCACACGCAGAAATACTTGGGTCTAGCTTGACGAGCCTAGCATGTACAGACATGGCCTCGGAACACAAGAACCGAAAGGTTAAGCATGAGTCATATGAGTGATATGATCGACACTTTGTTGTCCACCATTGAAACCACATCTCTTCTCGTGATGATCGGATTAGGTGTGGTGAATTTGGATCGTGTTCACTAAACAACTTGAGGGATGTTGAATTTAGTGGGAGTTCATCTAGTAATTTGATTAAGTTGAACTATTTATCATGAACATAGTCTAAATTGTACTTGCAAATACTGTAGATCCAATGGCCAAGTCCAACTTCAACTTCAACGTTTTTGCTGAGAAAGAAAAGCTTAGAAACAATGGGTCTAACTTCACCAACTGGTTCCGCAATCTAAGAATCATTCTGTCTGGCGGACAAAAGGACTATGTCCTTGAGAAAGCCTGTTCTGAGAGATATGAGATCTCTAAGAAATTCTTTAACTACAAGATGGAGGAAGGGAGTTCCGTTAGTGAGCACGCCATTAAGATGTCGGGCTACACTCAACGCCTTGAGCAACTGGACTGCATGATTCCAGAGGAGCTCAAGATTGACACTCCTAGCTACAAAAGTTTTGTAGTTGATCACAATCAGATTGGTTCCACTGATATGATCACTGAGCTCTTTGCTAAGATGAAAGTAGCGGAGGTGAACATCAAAAGGAATAATCATGTGTTGATGGTCAACAAGCCCCCCACCTTTAAGAAAGGTAAGGGTGCAAGGAAGCCCTTCAAGAAAGGCGGCGGCAAGCGCGTTGCCCTCACGAGAAGAAGCTCAAGTCGGTCCTAAGCCGGACCGAGTGCTTCTATTGAAAGGACAGGTCACTAGAAGAGCAACTGTCAAGTACTTAGCGGACAAGAAGGTGGCACCATCAAAGGTATATTTGATATACATGTTATTGATGTTTTCCTTACTAGCCCTCGTTGTAGTGCACTGGGTATTTGATACCGCAGTTGCTAATATTTGTAACTCGAAATAGGAGCTACGGAATGAGCGGACTTGCGAGGGATGAGGTGACGATGCGCGTTGCAGCGGATCAAGAGTTGATGTGATGGCGTCAAGACGCTCTCCTTAGTTTTACCTTGGGATTAGTTGTAAACCGTAATAAAGGTTATTATGTGCGTGCGTTGAGCATGGACATTATTTCCGGATCATGTTTATTGCAAGACGGTTATTCATTTAAATCGGAGAATAATGGTTGTTCTATTTATATGAGTAACATCTTTTATGGTCATTCACCGCTTGTGAATGGTTTATTTCTTCTAAATCTCGAAAGGGATGAAACACACATCCATAACATTGAGGCTAAGAGATGCAAAGTAGATAGTGATAATACTACTTATTTGTGGCAATCGTCTAGGTCATATTGGTGTAAAGCGCATGAAGAAACTCCATTCGATGGACTTTTGAGTCTCTTGATTTTGAATCATTTGACACATGCGAACCATGCCTCATGGGCAAGATGATCAAAACCCGTTCTCCGGTATGATGGAGCGAGCAATGACTTGTTGGAAATCATACATACCGATGTATGCGGACCGATGAGTGTTTGACGCGGTGGATATCGCTATTTTCTCACTTTACCGATGACTTAAGTAGATATGGGTATATCTATTTAATGAAACATAAATCTGAAACGTTTGAAAAGTTCAAAGAATTTCGAATGAAGTGGAGAACCATCATAACAGAAGATTAAGTTTCTACGATCCGATCGTGGAGGTGAATATTTGAGTTATGATTTTCTCACGCATCTTAAAGCAAGTGGAATCGTTTCACAACTCACGCCACCCGAACACCACAATGGTGTGTTCGAGCGGAATCGAACCCTATTAGATATGGTCCGATCAATGATGTCTCTTCTTGATTTGCCGTTATCATTTTGGGGTTATGCATTAGAAACCGCTGCATTCACTTTAAATAGGGCTCCATCTAAATCCGTTGAGACGACACCGTATGAACTGTGGTTTGGTGCTAAACCTAAGTTGCCGTTTCTTAAAGTTTGGGGATGCGAAGCTTACGTCAAGAAGTTGATGCCGGACAAGCTCGAACCCAAAGCGGAGAAATGCGTCTTCATAGGATACCCTAAGGAAACTATTGGGTATACCTTTTATCACAGAACCGAAGGCAAAGTGTTTGTCGCAAAGAACGGTTCCTTTCTTGAAAAGGAGTTTCTCTCGAAAGAAGTGAGTGGGAGGAAAGTAGAGCTAGACGAGGTTATTGAACCTTCTCTTGAGTTGGAGAAGCGCAGACTGAAATTGTTCGATGCGCTGCACCAACAATAGAGGAAGCTAATGACAAGGATCATGAAGCTTCGGACGATGCTGCTACTGAACGTCGCAGGTCGACAAGGTCGCGTGCCTCTCCTGAGTGGTACGGCAACCCTGTCTAGACTGTCTTGTTAGTTGAAGACAGTGAACCTACGAACTATGAGGAAGCGATGATGAGCCGGACTCGAGAAATGGTGGAAGCCATGAAATCAATTGGGATCCATGAGCGACAACCAAGTATGGACTTTGGTGGATCCTCCTAGCGTAGAAAGGCCGTTGAGTGCAAATGGATATTCAAGAAGAAAAGCGGACGGATGGTAATGTTACCGTCTATAAAGCACGACTTGTCGCAAAAGGTTTTCGACAAGTTCAAGGTGTTGACTACGATGAGACTTTCTCGCCGTAGCGATGTTTAAGTCCATTCGGATTTTATTAGCAAGCTGCGTTTCATGATTATGAAATATGGCGGATGGATGTCAAGATCGCTTTCCTCAATGGGAACATTGATGAAGAGTTGTATATGATGCAACCCAAGGTTTTGTCGATCCTAAGGATGCTAGTAAAGTATGCAAACTTCAGCGTTCCATTTATGGATGAAGCAAGCATCTCGAGTAGGAACCTTCGTTTTGATCAAGTGATCAAGAGCTTTGGATTTGTTCCAAATTGCTCTGAAGCTTGTATCTACAAGAAAGTGAGTGGGAGCTCGGTGGCGTTTACGGTACTATATGTGGATGACATATTGATTATGGGAAATGACATCAACATGCTTAACGATGTGAAGAGTTATTTGAACAAGTGTTTTTCAATGAAAGACCTAGGTGAAGCTGCTTATATATTGGGCATCAAAATCTATAGAGATAGACAAAGACGCTGATAGCTTTAAGCGAGTACATACCTAGACAAAGTTCAAAAGGTTCGAATGGATAAGGCAAAGAAAGGTTCGGTGCCTATGTTGTCGTAAGATATTGAGCAAGGCTCTGTCCATTCTGTAAATGATAGGAAGCTATGAGCAAAGTGCCATATGCCTCGGCCATAGGTTCCATCATGTATGCCATCTTTGTACTAGACCGGATGTGTCCAATGCTCTTAGTTTGTGGCAGATATCAAAGTGATCCGAGTGGAACATCGGACAGCCGTGAAGAACATCCTAAAGTACCTAAATAGGACTAAAGAAATGTTCTTAGTCTATGGGGTGATGAACGACTTGTCGTAAAAGGTTACGTCGACGCGCTAGTTTTGACACCGACAAGGATGATTCTAAATCTCGCAGGATACGTGTATATTTTGAATGGAGGAGCTGGAGTGGAGAAGTCGCAAGCAAAGCGTGATCGCGGGATCTCTGAGAAGCGGAATACATGGCTGCCGAAGCGTCAAGTGAAGGAGTTTGGATCGAAACTTCATCATCGAGCTTGGCGTGGTTCCAAGTGCATTGGACCCTTGGAGATATTGTGCCAACACTGGCGCCATAACACTCGCTAAGGAACCAAGATATCATCCAAAGACCAAGCATATCAACCGCAAGTTTCATATAATCCGAGATTATATAGCAGATGGAGATCTGAAGATTAGCAAAGTACATACGGATCTGAATGTCGCAGATCCATTGACTAAACCTCTTCCACGTGTAAAACATGATCAACACCTCAGTGCCATGGGTGTGAGATTGTTGCCAAATGTAAACTAGATTATTGACTCTAGTGCAAGTGGGAGACTGTTGGAATTATGCCCTAGAGGCAATAATAAAGATGTTATTATTATAATTCTTGGTCATGATAAAGTTTATATTCCATGCTAGAATTGTATTAAGCGGAAACTTTAATACTTGTGTGGTTTGTGAACAACACCGTGTCCCTAGTACGCCTCTATGGACTAGCTCATTGATCAATGATGGTTAAGGTTTCCTAACCATAGACATGAGTTGTCAATTGATAATGAGATCATATCATTGGGAGAATGATATGGTGGATAGACCCAAACAAAGCAGAGCAATTAGATCGTGTCATCGTGTTCGTCTTTGCGAAGCTTTTCCTATGTCAAATATTGTATTCCTTAGACCATGAGATAATGCAACTCCTTGGTATCGGAAGAAAGCTTTGAGGTCATCAAACGTCATCCTATGAGAGGGTGATCATAAAGGTGTCTCTCAGGTGATCAGAAAGTATATGTTGGGTTGTATGTATCGAGATGGAATTTGTCCCTCCCAAGTCGGAGAGATATACTTCGGGCCCACTCGTGTCGATATCAACACCGCTTGCAAGCATGTGGTTAAGGAGTTAATCACAAAGTGATATCGGATTACTGAACGAGTAAAGTACTTCTTGTGAACGAGATTGAACTAGGTATGAGTGCATGATCGAATCTCGGGCAAGTAAAATATCGCGAGACGAAGGAATATATATATGGGATTGATTGAATCCGGCATCGTGGTTCATCCGATATGATCATCGATGAATGTGTGAGTCAATATGGGTGCCTGCATTGTTGATTATTGATAGAAGATCATGTGCATATTCTCGAACCCGCATGGTCACACACTTAACGTATCTCGGCGCTAGGATAGATTGGATAATTGGTTTATGAATTTTGTTCGAGTATCGGATGGGATCCGGATATCACGAGAGGTTCGGAATGGTCAGGAGAATAAGATTCATATAAAGGCTGAGTTTTGGAGTTCGGAATTGTTCCGGGTTAATCGGTATTGTACCGGAAGCTTCTAGAACCTTCCGGAAGGGGACCAACGTGGCCCCACCTTCCGGGAGAGGGCATGGGCCTATGAGGGAGTGTCCTGGCCGCATTGGGCCAGGGGCACAAGGCCCCATAGGGCCCAGCCGATTCTAGAGAGATTTGACTCGTTTAAATCTCGGGATAGAATTTCTAGATAAGGGAGAGTTTAAATCGTTTAAACTAGAGATAGGATTTCTAGATAAGGGAGAGTTTAAATTGTTTAAACTAGAGATAGGATTGGAGGAGGGGCAAGGGCTGGCCGCCCCCCCTCTATATATAGAGGGGTGGTGCGCCCCCTCCCCCCTACTAACACACCTTCCTCCAAGCCCTAGCTGCCTTGCTACCTTCCTCTCCCCTCCCGACTGTTTGTAGGCGAAGCCCTGCAGCAGAAATTCTCCACCATATACACCACGCCGTCGTGTTGTAGATCCAATCTATCTCTCCACCATACTCGCTGGTCCGAGGAAGGAGGAGACGTCGAGGTCTTTGCGTGTGCATCTCACGGAGGCACCGCCACTTGTGGTGCTAGATCGGATCGGATCGCGAGGAGGAGAAGCCAGTACGACTACATCACCCACGTTCCAACGAACGTTCCGCTGTGCGAATCTTCAAGGGTATGAAGATCTAATCCAATCTCTCTCGTTGTTTGCATCTCCTAGATTAGATCTTGGCTTTCCCTCTGTTCGCTCCGTAGAAAATTTTGATTTACTATGCCGCGAAACCCTTCACCTTTTGCCTCACGATATACCTTGTCAGACTATAGGCTAATATATGTCATCCCTTAAATAGTCTGACTCTCTTCTCGATCCGAGATAAGTGATTCACCCGACTAACTCTTAGTCGATCGCCTCGGTTAACACTTAACCGAGTCATGCATGGCCATGCTTTCCGAATCATATCTCACGAGAGGGCCCAGAAAATATATCTCCGAGTGGAGCGGCAAAATTCCATCTTGGTTATTCACATCACACAGCTTGATTCTCGAACCGAACTCGCCTTTATAAGCGCCCGATTCACGGATCAGCGTTTGACAGAACCTAAGTCGGTGATCCTCAACTCGGACTATGCAATAACCTCAGGTCTAAGGATTACATTGATTGAGATATACAAATGACAAATTGTTCGTTGTACCTAAATATGGGTCAATCCGACTCGCTAAACTCTTTAGCCGAGTCTGTGTAAGTTGGAATAGCATCTCCATGCCCATGACAAGTGGAACCGAGTCATCAAGCCAACTTTCACATTGATCTAAGTTGTGCGTCCAGCACAACCTCAATGACCAAGGATATTTAGTACAAACAACATGAATGCATAGTTCCACAACCGAATCACATATTCAATGATACACATCAGATGTTTATACAAGTACTACTTAAATATCTTTATGAATACAATGGGAAATCTCATCATACATGATTGCCTCTAGGGCATATTACCAACAATCTCCCACTTGTACTAGAGTCAATCCTCCGACATCACATGTCTAAACATCTAATGCCCATGGCTCTCAGGTGCGCCTCATGCTTCGGCTGTGGTAACGGCTTTGTCAACGGATCCGCAATATTTGCATCTGTGTGTACCTTGCATAACTTGATATCACCCTGATCCACGAACTGGCGAATCAGGTGGTACCGCATGAGTATGTGCTTCTTCTTCTGGTGCTGTCTAGGTTCTTTGGCTTGTGCAATAGCACCATTGTTGTCACAATACACGTCTAACGGATTGGATGAGCCCTGAACCACACCAAGATCCATGAGGAAATTCCTCATCCAAACAGCTTCCTTTGCCGCCTCCAAGGCGGCAATATACTCAGCCTCTGTTGTAGACGCAGACACAGTCTCTTGCTTGGAACTCTTCCAGCTTACAGCACCTCCATTTATAATAAACACGTATCCGTATTGCGAACGATAATCGTCAAATTCAGTAAGATAACTCGCATCCGTGTAACCCTTTACACTGAGTTCATCTTCACCACCATAAACCAAGAACATATCCTTAGTCCTTCTCAAGTACTTTAGGATATTTTTAGCCGCTGTCCAGTGGATCTCTCCAGGATCAGCCTGGTATCTGCTCACAACACTTAGAGCATAGGAAACATCCGACCTAGTACAAATCATGGCATACATGATGGATCCGACTGCAGAAGCATATGGAATCGCACTCATCCGACTTCGCTCATCAGTTGTCGAAGGACACTGAGTCTTGCTAAGTTTTACACCATGGGACATCGGTAAGAACCCCTTCTTAGACGATTTCATGTTGAACTTCTTCAACACTTTGTCCAAATAAGTACTCTGACTCAATCCAATGAGCCTCCTTGATCTATCTCTATAGATCCGGATTCCGAGGATGTATGTTGCCTCACCCAAGTCTTTCATTGAGAAACTCCTTTCCAATGATTCCTTGGTTTCTTGCAACATCTGGACATCATTTCCAGTCAGTTATATGTCATCCACATATAAGATTAGAAAATTTACTTTGTTCCCACTAAACTTCTTGTACAAACAAGAATCATGATCACTCTTGATGAAGCCAAACGATTTGACTACCTCATCAAAGCGAATATTCCAACTCCGAGATGCTTGCTTTAACCCATAAATGGATTTCTGAAGTTTGCACACTTTTTCAGCATTAGCTGGATCAACAAAACCCTCAGGCTGTATCATATACACGTCCTCGGTTAACTTTCCGTTAAGGAAAGCCGTTTTGACATCCATCTTCCATATATCATAGTCGAAATAGGCCGCTATAGCTAACATGATCCGAACTGATTTAAGCATCGCTACGGGCGAGAAAGTCTCATCGTAATCAACTCCTTGAACTTGTCGAAACCCCTTCACGACAAGGCGTGCTTTATAGATTGAAACATTTCCATCCATATCAGTTTTCTTCTTAAAGACCCATTTGCACTCGACGGGTCTTGCACCGTCTCAGCGAATCAACCAAGTTCCAAACTTGATTTTCATCCATGGACTTTATCTCGGATCTCATGGCTCCAAGCCATGACTCGAATCGAGATCCCACCATCGCTTCGAATAATTTGCGGCTCATCACATCTAACAAGAACATCACGAACACTTCGTAATCTTGCCGATCTTCGTAGTACAGGTGCTGCTGCCGGCTTAGCTGCCACGACCGGCTCAACCTCCAAGGTTTTTGTCGACTCGCTACTAGCCGGTTCCTCTCGATTTTCTTCGAGTTGCACCGTGCTCCCACTTACTCCCCGAATGAGAAACTCTTTCTCAAGGAAGACACCGTTCCGAGCGACAAACACTTTGCCCTCTTCTTAGTTGTAGAAGTAGTAACCCAAGGTTTCCCTCGGATACCCCACGAAAATACACTTATCCGACTTGGCTGTAAGCTTGTCCGACTGAAGTCGCTTGACAAATGCTTCACAACCCCAAATCTTAAGAAAAGACAAACTTGGCTTTTTGCATGTCCACATCTCATGTGGTGTCTTCTCTACCGATTTTGATGGTACTCTGTTTAGTGTGAACGCCGCTGTTTCTAGACAATAACCTTAAAATGATAAAGGCAGATCTGTCCGACTCATCATTGATCGTACCATGTCCAACAAGGTCTGATTCCACCTTTCCGAAACACCGTTCCTTTGCGGCGTTCCTGGCGGAGTAAGTTGAGGAATTATTCCACAACTTTTCAGATGGTCATCAAACTCATGGCTCATGTACTCACCTCCTCGGTTCGACCGAAGAAACTTTATTTTCTTTCCGAGTCGATTTTGTGCTTCATTCTGGAATTCTTTGAACTTTTCAAAGGCTTCTGACTTATGTTTCATCAAGTAGATATATCCATACCTACTCAAATCATCAGTGAAGGTAATGAAGTACTCATAACCACCCTCGTCGTCGCATCGATTGGTCCACATACATCACTATGTACTAGTCCCAATAAGTCGAACGCCCTTTCGCAACTCTTTGCAAAAGGTGTCTTGGTCATTTTGCCGAGTAGGCAAGATTCGCATGTCTCGAACGACTCCAAGTCGAACGAAGTTAGGAGTCCATCGTCATGGAGCTTTTTCATGCGTTTCCAACTTATATGACCAAGCCGACAGTGCCAAAAGTAAGTCATATTCAGATCATTTGGTTTCAACCTTTTAACATTTATGTTATAAACCGACTCACCATCAAGATTCAAAATAAATAACCCGTCCTGGACGGGTGCAAAGCCGTGAAACATATCGATACAAAGAACAACCATTATTCTTGATATTCGATTCATAGCCTTGCCTCATCAAACATGAAGCAGAAATAATGTTTTGACTGAGCACTAGAACATAATAACAATTATTCAGTTCCATAATGAATCCGGAAGGTAAATGAAGTTGCATCGTGCCGACTTCCAACGCAGCAACTCTTGCTTTGTTGCCGACTCGAATATCAACCTCGCCTCTTGCTACGCTCCTAGTTCTTACCAGTCCCTGCAACGAGTTGCAGATGTGAATAACTGATCCGGTATCATATACCCAAGAACTATTAGGTGCATCAGCAAGATATATGTCTATAACATTGCAAACAAGTGTACCTGAGTCGGAAGTCATACCTCCACTCTTGGCTTTATCGGCCAAGTACTTGCTGCAGTTCCTCTTCCAGTGGCCATCCGCCTTGCAGTAGAAGCAAGTGGATCCGGTTGAAGGAGATGGCTTAGTCCTTGAGGAAGCGCTTGGGACCGGGTCCGAAGCCTGCTTTCCTCCTGACTTAGCCTTCTTCTTAGTCCAAGAACTCTTCTTGAACTTAACCTTATTCTGCACCATCAACACTTGACTGGTGCCCTTCTTGAGATCCGCCTCTGCCTGCTTGAGCATCCCATGAAATTCAGTGAGCTTCTTATCCATACCATGCATGTGGTAGTTCGAAATGAACTGCCCATATGCACTAGGAAGAGAGTTCAGAATTATATCCGTAGCGAACTCTTCGCTAATGGGGTAGCCAAGCCTCTCCAAATACTGCACGTAACCAACCATTTGATCACATGCGGACTCAGTGGATCACCATCCTTAAGCTTGCAACTCAGCAAAGCTTGAGAGACTTGATACCTCTCAGTCTTCGCCTGAGCCTGGAACATACTTTTGAGGCTTTCGATCATATCGTAGGCCTCAACATGCTCGAACTGCTTTTGCAAGTCTGGTTCCATGTGAGCAACCATAAGATAGCTAATATCCGTGGACTCATCCTTAGCCCGACAGTAGGCATTGGTGGCTGCGACCGTCGCATTCTCATTCGGCTCATCTGGAAGTGGGTTGTCTAGGACATGGTCCTTCTTTTCTTGTTTGAGAACAATTCTCAGATTTCGATACCAGTTGGTAAAATTAGTGTCGTTCAGTTTATCTTTCTCAAGGATAGTTCTCAACGCAAAAACGGATATTTGAGAGTGATTGCTACTTGGTGCCATGATCTACAACAGAAAATATGCAAAACACTTAAGACATGTATTCATAAAAGAGAAAGCATATTAAACATTTTAATATTTTATGCTCCCACTAGAACCAACACCCCTCCGATGGTTGCTTAGTGATTCAGGATCCTAAATAAGCAAGTCGGCTAGTGAGCTTTAGCATCACCGCTAGCCGCCAAGTGATCTACGTAGACAACTCCTTGTCAATCGCATCTCATGCGACTCCTGTTGGACGAGTGGCATCACATGCCCCGGCTCCCATCCGACTTTTCCCCGAGTCCCACAACCGTTGTGATAGACCCGTCTATCTTACCGAGTGTTTCTGCAGTAAGAGCCCAACTCGAACCCACCTAGTCGGAAAGAATTGGCAGCACCTCAATTTTATGAGCCCACTACCAAAAATGTCCGACTTGTGATGGTGCAAACACTGGCGGGAACACCGACTATACCTTCTTTGAGGGATTAAATTTTACCGACTGTCTAATAGAGGTAAAACTGAGACAAAACAATAACACAAAATAGAGCAATTATAATGTGAAATGGTATGGCTCTCTTCATGGCGATCTCCATCTCCACAAAGCCTGTAATCCGACCCGTGCCAACTCTTGTCACTTGCCGTCTTACTCCATGTCGCCGACATGTACAACGCCTTGCATGCCTTCCGGGTTTTCCAAACAGCTATACTAGCTTAATAAAGTAAATTACATAGAGAATCCGAAACGTAGGTCGTTATACAATAAAATGACAGCACCTAGGCTCCAGCCGGCTGAAAAAACCGTGATTCGCAGATCACGTATGGATTACACACATACATCACATGCACATAAACCATACCATTCACAACTTCCTGCAAAAACAAGTTATGCATAGATACAATATCTACCGGCGTTGTGAAACTCGCAACAACATCTAAGGCGCTACGATAGGGCGAAGCCGGCGGACATGGATTCCGACCATTGTTCCGATTCGATCAAACTCTTTGATCTTCGCCGCTTCTGGATTTACGTATCACAGTCTACCCCGATGGCGGAAGCCGGACGGTAGGGGTATGTCGTTCCACGACCTTAGCAGTATGATCAAGGAAATCAGATCTACCATTCCCCGAGCACAGTTGATCCAATAAACTTTGTACAAAACCGATCTATCTCATAGATCGACCACCAAAACAGCATATAGATCTCATCTACGGCCTACCGCATATCACATATGCGAGATCTCGAGCCTAAAACCAGAAGCTATCGCTCGGATACCACTGTTGGGCCACGCGGAGATAAAACAAAATTTTTCCTCTAACGTGGCGATCCCAAGAGCTAGCTGAGGTAGAAGGCCACGAGGTTTACCACTAGACGCGCCGTTGCGGATTACTGATGAAGCGCGTCAGTTGATGCAGTGCAGTCCTCACGATCCGATCGTCCTGGTGCTGATCACACAACACCTCTGCTGGTATCCACACGTACAAGGAGGAGCGCCGTCGGCGAACTGCTAGGTTCGTTACGGCGGCAGGACTGCTGTGGAGCTAGGGTTTCCAACACATGGAATGACCTAACCGAACAACGATTAACCTTTCTGGGTTAAGGTGCTCCACTATATATAGGGAGTGAACGTGGGCTCTGCTCACGCGACCCATTCACTAAAGGCCATATAACACTAGTCACTGTGAGTCCAACTCACTAACTCAGTACTAATCCGGTTTAGGTCCAATCCAACCAGATTACAGGTTCAGATCCAATCCGAACTTGCTCCCGCTCTTAAGTGTGTGACCCCGCAGGCTCATGGCTACTTGGACACGATTGGAGTCCGACTCTCAATCGATCAGTCGGCAGCGGCTCCTAGCAGAACGTGCCGACTCCCAAGTACCAAAGAGTCATGACGACTTGCCTTTCCAATGCGACTTACGTCCGAGTCCCTTTTGCCTCACGATATACCTTGTCAGACTATAGGCGAATATATGTCATCCCTTAAATAGTCTGACTCTCTTCTCGATCCGAGATAAGTGATTCACCCGACTAACTCTTAGTCGATCGCCTCGGTTAACACTTAACCGAGTCGTGCATGGCCATGCTTTCCGAATCATATCTCACGAGAGGGCCCAGAGAATATCTCTCCGAGTGGAGGGGCAAAATCCCATCTTGGTTATTCACATCACACAGCTTGACTCTCAGTCGACCCGAACTCTGCCTTTATAACTGCCCAGTTACGGATCAGCGTTTGACAGAACCTAAGTCGGTGATCGTCAACTTGGACTATGCAATAACCTTAGGTCTAAGGATTACAATGATTGAGATATACAAATGAGAACTTGTTCGTTGTACCTCAATATGGGTCAATCCGACTCGTTAAACTCTTTAGCCGAGTCTGTGTAAGTTGGAATAGCATCTCCATGCCCATGACAAGTGGAACCGAGTCATCAAGCCAACTTTCACATTGATCTAAGTTGTGTGTCCAGCACAACCTCAATGACCAAGGATATTTAGTACAAACAACATGAATGCATAGTTCCACAACCGAATCACATATTCAATGATACACATCAGATGTTTATACAAGGACTACTTAAATATCTTTATGAATACAATGGGAAATCTCATCATACATGATTGCCTCTAGGGCATATTCCCAACACTACAGAGCTCCCACTCACTTTATTGTAAATACAAGATTCTCCATAAGTTTGTATAAAACCAAAGCTTTTGATTACCTTATCAAAACGTTGATTCCAACTCCGGGATGCTTGCTTCAATCCATAAATGGACCGTTGAAGTTTGCATACCTTGTTAGCATCTTTAGGATCGACAAAACCTTTGGGTTGTACCATATAGAACTCTTCATCAATGTCTCCATTGAGGAACGCCGTTTTGACATCCATCTGCCATATCTCATAATCATAATATGCTGCGATTGCTAACATAATCCTGACAGACTTTATCTTCGCTACCGGTGAGAAAGTCTCATCGTAGTCAACTCCTTGAATTTGTCGAAACCCTTTTGCGACAAGTCGAGATTTATTGACAGTAACATTTCCATCAGCATCTGTTTTCTTCTTGAAAATCCATTTATTCTCGACCGCCTTCTGGCCATCCGGTAAGTCCACCAAAGTCCATACTTGGTTTTCGTACATGGATCCAATCTCGGATTTCATGGCTTCTGGCCATTTATTGGAATCTGGGCTCATCATCGCTTCCTCATATGTCGCAGGTTCATCAGTGTTGTCCACCAACATGACACTCATAACGGGATCATACCAATCAGGAGTGGTACGAGTTCTCGTTGACCTGCGAGGTTCTATAGTAACTTAAACCGAAGTTTCATGATCGACATCATTAGCTTCCTCTCTTATTGGTGTAGGCGCCACAGGAACTACTGTCACATCCCAAGATTTTCCAAATCTTGTAATGTGAAAAATAAATGAATAAAATAAAACTTTGTTGAATTTTAGGGTGAGAAGAAACTTTTTGATTCCAATTGGAAACCTTCAAACCAATTTGGATTAAATAGATCCTAAAGGGATTTAAAAAGATAAACATTTAATAAAGGAAAATAAAAATATTTGGATTTACTATTTTTGATCTTTTAAATAAAAAGATTTGGTTTTCAAATGAAATAGAAGTTTTACAAATAAGGAATATTTTATAGAGCCAAATTAAAACTTGGCCAAGCCTTTGAAATAAAATATTTCTATTTGATAAAAATAGTAAAGGTTTATTTAAAATAAATTAATAAGGATTTAATATCCAAGTTTTATAAATAAAGGTTTTACTATTTTTTAGTTAACCATCAAAACTTATTTATTTATTTCAAAATAATTTTTCCAAGTATTTTATATTCTCAAATAAAACCTACTGATTTGGTTTTGTTATTGTTTGGGATTTCAAAATGGAGTTTTGAATAAATCAAAATCTATTTGATTTAATAACAATGGTCTATTTATTTAATTAATAATGGACCCTAAAATAAAATATTATTTTATTTTAGGAATTGGTTTATGTTGTTAAACAGAACCAAACTCAATTGTAAAGTGTGATGATTGTTTGAATTATTTTGGATACTTGATTTGTTGTTTGAATTTTCAAAACAGAAAATAGAATTGGAAAAAGAAAAACATTCAGAAAAAAAATAGAATTGGACCAGCCCAGCCGGCCAAGCCCAACAAGGCCCAGTACCAGCCCCCTCTCTCCCTCCCGCAGAAAAACGTTTCACACTCACTTACTCACTCACTCTGCGACTGACTGGTGGACCCAAGTTCCTCTCTCACTCCACTGACGAAACGACCCCACTCCCGAGCCTTCTTCCTCACCGTCGTGACCTCTTCTCCCCAAACCTCGCTGTCGTTCTCTTTCAATCAAACCCCGAGTAAATTCGCTTAAATGCTGCAGTGATTCCGCTCAACAATCTCGCCTTCTTAAACACCAGCATCTCCTCTTCGGTTTTCCCCAGTCGCCTCCCTCTCTCTGCCCCTAGGCTGTCTCAATTCGAGCTCGCAACTTCACTACTCCGACCACCGTCTCCGACCAATTCCGGCCAAACCTCGCCACCTCCTGCCTCCCCGAGCACACGAGCACACTCCCCACTCTCAGACGCTTCTCCCTGTACCTTCCATTCAACCGCGGGATCCCCAGAACGCCGTCTTCGACAAAGCTCTGAGCGCCGCCGTGTCTGCCTTCTTCTCCGGCGAAATTCCCTGGTAAGAATAGACCACCCCGTGCCTTCTCGTTCACGCACGCGTCATCGCCTCGACCATGCGCATCTAACCATGCCCTCGGTTTGCCTTCTCGTGATCTGTAGCGACGACTCCGACCACGACCAGAGCCGCCCGACGCCGTTCTCTACTCCGGCGAGGAATTCCGACGGACCCTGAGCGCCCCTTGCCAAGCCGACCGTACCTTGAGCATCACCACGTCCCTGCAATCTCGGTAAGCATGTTCCCATCCTCCCTTGCTTCCTGTAGCCGCCATAGCACCACCGCCTGACCGTGCGCCGCCGCTAGACACCGTCGGCGCCGCTCGCGTTTGGTCAAGCAAACCAGCACCGTTAGATTTCCATCTGGCGGCCACGATAGGTTCATTTAACGAAAGGGTACGGGCTAGTCTAAGCCACGTGATCTGTTTAGATCCAACGGCTGCAGTTGCACGATCCGTGCGAACCGGTACCGGCCAGTCATATCACGCCGCGTGTCACCAGTTTGTTTAAAACAGAAATTTGAAAACAGAATTGTTTGCAGATTTGAAAATCCTATAACTTTTGATCCACACGTCCAAAAATTACAAAATTTATATCGTTGGAATCAGTGGAACAAGCCCTAGTCAACCATGCCATTTGTTTAGTAAATAGTATCAGTTAGATTTTTTGTTTTTTCAGAAACAATTGTATGTTTGTTTAGATTAGAAAAATTGTTCAAAAATGTTTTTGAGGTTGAAATCTTTGCAAATTGTTTTGTGGTGAACTTACTGACCCTAGGAATCAACCCATGGTTTTGAAAATGGATTTGGTGAAGTTTAGGATGGATTAATTGATTTAGCCCATTTCTAGCCAAATAAAATTATTGGTTTTGTTATGAAAATGTTTTTGGAAAGAAAACTTTGGGAAAATGATTTGGACCAAACCTACTGACCTAAATACCAAGTTTTGAGAAACAACAACTTAAATTTGTTTCTTTGATAAAAAATATTTTCCACCACATAAAATAATGATTGGATTTAAAAATGGTTTTAGACAAAACTCTTTTGCAAATGACTTTGCCACTTTGGAAAATGACCACTTTGAACCCTACAAAGTTTAGAAGCCTAGTGAAGACTATCTTTGCAAATAAACCTATATCTTGCATGCTTACATGCATGACTTAGATCCCATTGTTTTATGTGAGTGAATTGTTTGATTGATTATTGGTTTGGAATGCTAGTTGATATTGTGTTTGCTTGATTGATTGTAGTGAAGTTAGAAAAGTGTGAGACTAGCAAGATCAAGGAGTGAACCAACATTCCCTACCAAAAAGGCAAGTTACACTATCATCTAAAGTCCTACTATTTTCATTATACTTAGTGGATTTTGAAAACATGCATGAAAAGAATTTCTATACTTATGCTATGCTAAATCCTAATAGGATTCCCTATACACTCCTTAGTGAAAATAATGTAGTTGTTACATGCTTAGCCATGCTATATTTTGAAAAGAGATACATGTTGAGATTTTATGAAGTTGAGAAAAGGACTTGTGTTTTTATATAATAAAACAAGGACTCAATGAACCGCCTGGGTGGACAAGGATACTTTGAGTTTGGAGAAGGTGGCAACAAAAGGAACCATGTCTATGGCAATCACTTTGTGTTGTGCTCTAAAGGAAAACCACCCAGGAAACTTAGAGATTGATCATGTTTCTCCAATTGTGGCTTTCGTGTGCAACCACATGCTATTTATGGCTCTGGCTTAGTCAACTACATTGGGAAGACCCATGCATTGTCTTCAAGTTACTGGACATGAGGACCTGGAATCCTACATGGGTACTGAAGACAAGCTAGCAATGGTGTATGGGAGGACCCTCTGGAAAGACTTCGTCACATTCTCAATCTGCCGGTACTCCATCTTGGTGAGCACTAATCCAGTGGCCACTGGTGGCAACAAGATGGGATTATGACATGTGGGTAAAGTGTACTACTTCTGCAGAAGATAATAAAATCTAAGTACTTAGCCGTGTCCCCGGTTATGGACAATACTGAGCAACTAAAGTTTGAAGCTATGGGAAATCTCGACATTCCAATTTCTAAAAGAAAAATTTTAAGTGACAACAAAAGTCTTGATGCACTTGGGGGTACCAAGGAACTCAAGAGATTTTGATAAAACTTGATGCACTTGGGGGTACCAAGGAACTCAAGAGATTTTGATAAAACTTGATGCACTTGGGGTTACCAAGGAGCTCAAGAGATTTTTAACAAAGACACTTGGTGGATTCCAAGGAGGTGACAAAAGATAAAAACCCTTTTGAAAAGATAGGATAAATTATTGCTTTCTGCAAATGAGCCTTAAAAACCCTACTTAGCCAAATATGCATGTAATGATAGGATCCACTTATATTCAACATAGTAGTGAAACTTTCCAATACAATTCAAATGTATTGACACTTGTGGCTGTACCTTGTAATGTTGCAGGTTTGATTATTTTTAGTGAAGATTGATTGATTAGGATTACAAAGTCTATAACCAACATTTGCCCGTGGCACTTTGAAGATGAAGGACCCCATGATTATAGTTATTCCGCTGCAATGTAATGTAATAGCCAAATGAGCTATGTAAGATGTAATAAAATTATGTTATTCCTGGTTATAAAGTTACATTATGACCTTTGTTTCTTGATATTACATCTTAACTATGGATGCTAGCTATTGATCCAGGGACTAGCATTGCAATCACAGGGATCCTTTTCCTTTACAAAGGAGGGATCCTACAGATGGTATCAGAGCATTGTGTTGCCTGTAGGATTTGTAAACCTAGGATTGGACAAAAACCCTTAGAAAAATAGGAGTTGTACTTGTTCCAAAAACTTATTTACAAAAACACTTGTAAACTCTTTCCTCAACCATTTTGGTTTCAACTCTACATCTCTTCTATTTCAACTTGATGGAAAAACCTACCCCATGGCCAAAGACTACACCATGTGCAAAGGACTTCTTCAACTCTAATGACTTCAACATCTTCAGCATATTCACCAAGGACTTCCAACTTGGATACCACTAAGGACTACAAGTGAAACAAGGAAATCTTGCCCAAGATTTATAGACTAAGGGAATGCAAAAATTAGAAGGAGCCTACATCATTTGAAGTCTTGTGACCAAGAATTTATCCTAAGGAAACCATGATCTCATGCAAAAAGAATCAACCAAGAAGGATGGAAAGATCACAAGTGAACCATATAGATGGACCACCATATTTTTAGCTAAGACAAACTCACCAACTATGTGGTGTAACAAAAATATTTTGTTGCCTAAGTATGTGCTTGAACTTTGTTGTTTGAGTGAAAAGTTGTTTGTGAATGCTTGCACATTGCTTGAGTGAATTGTGATGTGTGTGATTATAATTGATTCCTTAGAAATATCTTGCCTATTCTAATCTCCATTCAACCCAAACAGATGACTACTCCAAGAGACTCCAACATCAAGGTTGATGACACCAACACCAACCAAGAGGACAACATGAAAGAGCTCATAGCAACCTAGAACCAGTTGAACAAAGTGACAGCTCAATTCATAGCCAACACTAGTGGAGAAGATCCAACCCTGCAAGGATTTTTGGAAACTCAAGGCCAACTGATGCTCAAAGTGACTGATCAAATGATCAAAATGGAAGAAACTATTCCAAAAGAGTTTGTGACAACAAGGATGACAGAAATGTTATTCTAGATGGAGCCCCAGCTTGCATTATTTGTGGAGACAAGGATCATACTTCCAAGGAGCATGGAGATCAATGCCCCAACTGTGAAGAGAAACATCCTGTTGGCCAATGTCCCACCTCTCAAGCTACTTGCTACCTATGTGAAGGAAACAACCATGTTCCTATCCAATGCCCCATCTATTCCATTGTGGAACAAAGGAAACAAGGTGGAGTGCAACAAATGATTGCAAACCATCAAGAAGGATCCAGGTCTACCAAGAAGGTTGGTGACAAAGGAAAAGGTCCACTTATACCTCCAAACAAAACAACCCAATTCAAAGGACCAAAGAAAGGGCCTATGAATTATCCAAAGAGCAAGAGAAGGCCCAGGAAACATGTAGACATTCCTACCTATCAGATAACATATGAACAACATGAACTGGATGCACTCCTAGCTTTGGAGAAACCCAAGAAGCAAAAGAAGGACAAAAGCCATGTGCAATGTCATAAGTGTAAAGAAATGGGACACTATTCCAGTGAATGCCCAGAGAACCATAAGAATAAGGAGATTGGCCAAGTGATGTGCAACAACTGCAAGGAGCTAGGCCATTATGTGGCAACTTGTCCACAAGAGCCACGTAAAGAACTCAAAGACATCAACTGTTTCAATTGCAAGAACCAAGGACATTATGCAAGCAAATGTCCAGAAAAGATGAAGAACAAGTTGAACAAGCCTATGGAGAATCTCAACCTTGGCCCATGAGTCAAGTATGGAAACAATTTGCCCAGAGAAGTTTCCCCAGGATCCCAAGAAGGCCAATATGTAATTTTGTTTGAAATTTTTAAGGGTGGTAGTACCCTAGATGTTTTGAGCCTACTTGTAACCCTAGCCTTCCCAAATCTCGGGACGAGATTTATTTTAAGGGTGGTAGCCTGTCACTTCCCAAGATTTTCCAAATCTTGTAATGTGAAAAATAAATGAATTACTATTTGCCCGTGGGTACTGAAGACAAGCTAGCAATGGTGTATGGGAGGACCCTCTGGAAAGACTTCGTCACATTCTCAATCTGCCAGTACTCCATCTTGGTGAGCACTAATCCAGTGGCCACTGGTGGCAACAAGATGGGATTATGACATGTGGGTAAAGTGTACTACTTCTGCAGAAGATAATAAAATCTAAGTACTTAGTCGTGTCCCCGGTTATGGACAATACTGAGCAACTAAAGTTTGAAGCTATGGGAAATCTCGACATTCCAATTTCTAAAAGAAAATTTTTAAGTGACAACAAAAGTCTTGATGCACTTGGGGGTACCAAGGAACTCAAGAGATTTTGATAAAACTTGATGCACTTGGGGGTACCAAGGAACTCAAGAGATTTTGATAAAACTTGATGCACTTGGGGTTACCAAGGAGCTCAAGAGATTTTTAACAAAGACACTTGGTGGATTCCAAGGAGGTGACAAAAGATCAAAACCCTTTTGAAAAGATAGGATAAATTATTGCTTTCTGCAAATGAGCCTTAAAAACCCTACTTAGCCAAATATGCATGTAATGATAGGATCCACTTATATTCAACATAGTAGTGAAACTTGCCAATACAATTCAAATGTATTGACCCTTGTGGCTGTAACTTGTAATGTTGCAGGTTTGATTGTTTTTAGTGAAGATTGATTGATTAGGATTACAAAGTCTACAACCAACATTTGCCCGTGGCACTTTGAAGATGAAGGACCCCATGATTATAGTTATTCCGCTGCAATGTAATGTAATAGCCAAATGAGCTATGTAAGATGTAATAAAATTATGTTATTCCTGGTTATAAAGTTATATTATGACCTTTGTTTCTTGATATTACATCTTAACTATGGATGCTAGCTATTGATCCAGGGACTAGCATTGCAATCACAGGGATCCTTTTCCTTTACAAAGGAGGGATCCTACAACCTTGTCGAGTTCTACATTCCTTGTCGAGTTCGAGAGAAGGTTCAACAACCTACTATAGAAAGGATCCATTCTTGGCAACGAAGATTTTGCCCTCGGATCTATGATAGATGGTATACCCAATAGTTTCGTTTGGGTATCCTACGAAGACGCATTTTTCCGCTTTGGGTTCAACTTGTCGGGTTGTAACTTCTTTACATAAGCTTCGCAAACCCAAACTTGAAGGAACGACAATTTAGGTTTCTTCCCAAACCATAATTCATATGGTGTCGTTTCAACGGATTTAGATGGTGCCCTATTTAAAGTGAATGCGGATGTTTCTTATGCATAACCCTAAAATGATAGCGGCAAATCTGTAAGTAATATCATAGAACGAACCATATCTAAGAGAGTTCGATTACGACGTTCGGACACACCATTATGTTGTCGTGTTCCCAGCGGTGTCAATTGTGAAAGTATTCTGCATTTCTTCAAATGCTCGCCAAACTCGTAACTTAGATATTCACCTCCACGATCAGATCGTAGAAATTTAATCTTCTTGTTACGTTGATTCTCTACCTTACTTTGAAATTCCTTAAACTTCTCGAAAGTTTCGGACTTATGTTTCATGAAATATATATACCCATATCTACTCAAGTCATCCTTGACGGTAAGAACATAGCGATAACCACCGCGCGATGCTACACTCATTGGACCACACACATCGGTATGTATGATTTCCAATAAGTCCGTAGCTCGCTCCATCATACCAGAAAATGGATTCTTAGTCATTTTACCCATTAGACATGCTTCGCATCTTTCAAGTGATTCAAGAAGTCCATCGGAATGGAGTTTATTCATACACTTCACTCCAATGTGACCAAGACGACAGTGCCAAATATAGGTCGAGTTATCACTCAATTGCAAACGTTTAGCTTCAATGATATTAATGTGTGTATTACTACAATTGAGATTCAATAAGAATGGACCATCTATCAAAGGTGCATGTGCATAAAACATATTACTCATATAAATCGAACAACCATTATTCTCGGACTTAAATAAGTAACCGTCTCGCAATAAATATAATGTTCATGCTCAACGCAGGCACCAAATAACAATTATTTAAGTATAAAACTAATCCCGATGGTAGATGAAGTGGTAGTGTGCCGACCGCGATCACATCAACCTTTGATCCATTTCCAACGCGCATTGTCACCTCGTTCTTCGCTAGCTTCCGTTTATTCTGCAGCACCTGTTTCAAGTTACATATTTGAGCAACTGAACCAGTATCAAATACCTAGGCACTACTATGAGTACTAGTGAGATACACATCAATAACATGTATATCGGATATACCTTTCTTCTTGATGTTGCCTTTCTTCAAATCCGCCAAGTACTTAGGGCAATTCTGCTTCCAGTGACCCTCTCCCTTGAAGTAAAAGCACTCAGTATCAGGCTTAGGACCAGCCTTGGTCTTCTTCGCCGGCGCGGTAACTTTCTTACCGCCCTTCTTTAAGTTTCCCTTTTTCTTAGACTTGCCTTGCTTCTTGAATTTGGTGGTATTATTGACCAACAACACTTGGTGCTCTTTCTTGATCACCACTTCTGCAGTCTTCAACATGGAGAAGAGTTCGGGCAATGATTTTTCCATGTTTTGCATATTGTAGTTCATCACAAAGTTCTTGTAACTTGGTAGTAGTGATTGGAGGACACGGTGAATCCCCAAAGCATTAGGAATCACTATACCCAAGCTTTGAAGCTTGCTTGCGTGCCCAGACATCTTAAGCACGTGCTCACTAATGGAGTTGCCCTCTTCCATCTTGCAGTTAAAGAACTATTCAGAAGCCTCATAACTCTCAACTGCCACGTGAGCCTCAAATATCATTTTGAGTTCACGGACAATATCATGTGTGTCATGGTTCTCAAACCTTTTCTGAAGCTCCGATTCCAAACCATACAAGATAGCACACTGAACTATGGAGTACTGATTCTTCCGAGTGAGGAAAACATTCTTTACCTCATCGGTAGCATCACCGCAGCGGTTACTCAATGGTGCATCCAAAGACATAGGTAAAATTACCAAGATTGAGGACAATCCTCAAATTGGAACCAATCCATGAGTTGCTTCCATTGTTTTTCAACTTTTCTTTCTCTAGGAACGCATTAAAATTGATGGTAGGGGCCGCCATTGATATACAACATATTTGCAATAGTTTAGACTAAGTTTATGACAAATTGAGTTCTAATTAATAGTTAAATTAATCTAGGTGAACTCCTACTCAAAACAATATCCCTCACATTGTTTTAGTGATCACATGAACCAAATTCATCACATCAAAACCGATCATCACGAGAGTTGATGTAGCTTCAATGGCGAACAATCAACATGTTCATCATATCTACTATATGACTCATGCTTTACCTTTCGGTGATTCATGTTCCGAGACTATGTCTATACATGCTAGGCTCGTCAAGATCAAACCTTAGTTTCCGCATGAGCAAATCTGTCTTGCTCATGTTGTATACACTCGAAGAATCTAACACACCCGATCATCACGTGGTGCTTCGAAACAACGAGCTTTAGCAATGGTGCTTACTAAGGATGAACACTTTAAAACTTGAAATTTTGTGCTTGAGGGATCATCTTATAATGATACCGTCGCGAACTAAGCAATACAATATGCATAAAAGGATTAACATCACATGCAATTCATAATATATGATATGATATGGCCTTTCTTCTTGTGCTTCCGATCTCCATCTTTAAGCACGAACATGATCTCAATCATCACCGGTATGGCGTCAAGGTCAATGGCGCCGCTTCATGGTTGTCGTCCACCAGCATCAACTATTACAACTACTTTGAATAGACACGTAGGCCTTAACGGAATTTAAAAGACAACCATATGGCTCCTGCCGGTTACCAACTTACAATAAGGAACATTGCATACATCATATATAATCACAATCATGGTCATATCACATCACAGCACACCCCTGCAAAACAAAGTTAGACGCCTCTAATTTTCTTTGCATGTTTTACGTGGTTTGGGGATTCCAATAAGTGTCGTTCTAACTTACGAACAAGAACCACAACGTTGATGCTTGAACTATCAAGTGCCCGTTGTAAATTGAATCTATACTATGATGGGAGAGACAGACACCCGCAAAGCCACTTATGCAATACAAGTTGCATGTTAAGCGTGGAGCAAGTCTCATGAACGATGTGATGTAAGGTTAGCCTGGGCCACTTCATCCCATCATACCGCAAGATGCAAAGTACACAAAAAGCAATTGATAATAAAAGCACCACCGCCCATAATGACCATTGTGTTCTACTCGTGCAACAAATATACATATAGACATGGCTCTGATACCACTGTAGGGGTTCGTAGCATGGAAAACAAAAAATTTCTACCGCATGCACACAAACAAGCCAAGATCTATCTACTAGATTGTAGCAACGAGTCGATAGAATCTCTCACCCTCGAAGATTCCAAAGCGGTTAACGAGAGCAGATTCTCGTGGATGATGTAGTCGTACACTTGCCGATCTCAAGATCGCGTAGACGATCCTTCCGGCAAGGCTGCGTTAGCGCTTCCCAATGGGTCACACGTTAAGATTTCGATGAAGACCTTCCTCTCCCTTGTTCCAGCAGGTAGCGGAGGTTGTTAGTTCTCCTCTTGCGATTCCGGCAGCACGACGGCGTGGTGTCGGAAGTAGAGGGAAGATCCCGCAGGGCTTCGCCTAAGCCGGTGCGAGTTATGGTGGATCTAGGGTTTCCCGGTGATCTAGGGTTTAGAAGACCGGGAGGAGGAGGAGGTGTCGGCGGCGGCTAGTGCGGCGGTGACGGACCGGCGGCAGCGCAGGGCGGCGGCGGTGGCTTGGGTGTGGGAGGGCTAGGGCTTGTGTGTTTAGGGAAGCCCTCCCCCTCTATTTATGATAGGGGGGCAGCCTAGAGAGAGGGGAGTTTGAATCCACTTCCAAACCCAAGTTGGAAGGACTCTTTCCTTCTTCCACTAGGAAACCATTGTTCGAGTTTGACTTTTCAAACTTCCCGTTTGACTTTCAATTTAGAGCTTTAATTCTCTCTCACAAATGTCCACCCCAAGTGACCTAGGATATGATCCAATCATTCCACTTACCCATGACACATTCATGGACCATTCCCCTTCCGGTCTGGTGAACCTTCTAGAACCTTCTAGAATCTCTCCGATGAAAACAATAGAATCTTTCCCGAACTCCGAAATCGGACTTTCCTTATATGAATCTAATTATCCAGACCATTATGGATCTCCTCGTGATATCCCGGATCCCATCCGAGACTCCGAACAACATTCGGTATCCCTACTAACATTCCATATCTACTAAACAACATCGAATCCTTAAGTGTGTCTCCCTACGGTTCGTGAATTATGCGGACATGACCGAGACACTTCCCCGATCAAAACCAATAGAGGAATCTGGAAATTCATATGGCTCCCACATATTTTACTTTGCGATCGAATGAACCACTTACATACGATACCAATTTCCCTTTGTCTCACGATAGTTTACTTATCCAAGGTTTTGATCGTCGGTAACTCTGCATACCTAGTTCAACATCGTTACCGATAAGTACTCTTTTCTCATTCCTGTGATATGTGATCCCTTGTGAGCCAGTCACATGCTTGCAAGCTAATTGGATGACATTCCATCCAGAGGGCCCAGAGTATATCTATCCGTCATATGGATGGACAAATCCCACTCTTGATCCATGTGCCTCAACCTATAATTTCTGAACACTCAATGCCACCTTTATAGCCACCCAGTTACGGTGTGGTGTTTGATGTCATCAAAGCATCCTTCCGGTGATGGTGATTAGCATGATCTCATGGTCGAAGGAATTAGGTTACTATGTATCAGAAAGCTTATAGCAAACGAACTATTGAAATGACTTGGTCTTTATGCTACGCTTATCTATAGGAGTATGTCCATCATACAATTCTCCTAATGATATGATCTTGTTGTTAATAACATCTCAATGTTCATGATCGAGAAACCACGATCATCTATTAACCAAAAAGCTAGTATTTATAAAGAGGCTTTACCAGGGACTCTAATTTAGTTTACAAATCACACAAGTATTAATGTTTTTGGTTAATACTGTTATAGCATGAATGTAAACATTTATCATAAACACAAAGATATAATAATAACCACTTTATTATTGCCTCTAGGGCATATCTCCCATAGGGAGATAACCCAAGAGTTTTTTTGAGTCTTGGAAGTTATTACCTCTGTAATATCCGCTCCTTATCCTTTTTGTTTTGGTTTTCGTGTCAAGTTCAACTGCTTTTGTGAAGTAGAGGAGTTGTGAAAAGTGGCTGTCCTGGGACAGATTTTTGTGCTACACCGTAAAAATTCGTGAGGGAGCTCAGTACGTCGGATGGAGCTGTATTTTTCCGAGCTTGTTCTCAAGTTGCTACCAAACTTTCATTAGTTCTGCACTTTTTGATTTGAGAAACAGAAGGTTTTCGAAAAAATCAATCTTTACCTGCTGGTCTGTTTTGACAGATTTCTGTTATCATTTTTGTTTGCCTCTTATAGAAGCCTTTGTTTTGATGGATTTCAGTTGAAGTGTGGACCCAAAGGTTAATTGTTTTTGGTTACACTAATGTTGCTATTGAAGCTTATGTATTGCCTTGTGAGGAAAGGAAACTTCCAGGAGAAGGAGAAAAGGAGTCTGCAGAGTTCGTCTTTGAATAGGTAAAAGTGGTGAAAACAGAAGGTTCGTGAAACCCCAATCTTTTAATATTTTTGATGTTTTTAAAACATAACAGAAGTTACGAGATGGAACAGAGGAGTAGATGGTGTCTGGGGTGGACAAACCCACCCCAGGCACGGGCCACTGCCTGGCCACGCCTGGAGGGGGTGTGCCACCCCTGAACTCCAACTTCGCCTTGTTTTCGTGTCAAAACCTTCATTATGCTTTGAAACTTCGTAATATATAACCCCACGGATCCCCCGAGGTTCTTGCATCGAGTTCTCGTCGTGTTTTCGTTCAATCTGTTTCTGTCAGGCAAATTCTCAGTTTTGGAGCTACAGTGTCTTCCTATGGATCACCCATAGAGGATTCCTCTGCGGATGTCCTCAACCGATACATGTATGAGCTGAAGATCCATCCCAGAGAGTTGATTCTCAAATATGGGAAGGTACAGATGAAAGAAGTTCAAGCCCCAAGGGAGAAGGAAGTCTAGAAGACAGGATGGAAGCATTGGAGCAGGAGGTTTTCAGGTACAAGAAGATGGCGGAACACGAAGTGGATGTTATTCACAAGATAAGTTTAGAACTCATCGCCAGACATGAGGAGGAGGTGGCTGAGCTCTGAGAAGAAATCTTCTTGCTCCGTCAAACCACCAACCAATTACAAGCACAGCTCTACGACATACAAAATCAAAACTGTGAGTATGAGGCTAGATTTGATCGCATAAGCTCTGCTGCTAGTTTCAGGATTGCGGAGACAAGGACATGCTTTTTGGATGGGAAACCTTTGCCTTGGAAGTTTTATGATAACAAGGGAACACCACCACCAAAGGAGTAATTCGGCATCAGGTTTGGCATCCCCTTGGCTTGTTCCAAGCTTGGGGGAGTGTCGCGGTATCACCACCATTATCTTTTATCTTTTACCTTTTTAGTGGATTCGTATCTTTGGTAGAGAGGTTATCTTATAGTTTGGTTTGCATGTGGAAGTATCTCTCCTTTAGTTGGTTATCTATGTATCCCTTGGTGTGAGTGCCTTTATTGGAATATTAATGAGAAGTTTCATCTTTTACTTTTTGCACTTCTTATTTTAGTTTGCAATCTCTATTATATGATGGATATTTTTGATCAGTATTGGCATCACTTTGGGAGCATCAAGTGGATCTAAATTGGTTTTGGCAAACCGAGTTCTGGTCAGCAATACTATTGGAGATATGCCCTAGAGGCAATAATAAATGTAGTTATTATTATATCTTTATGTTTATGATAAATGTTTAAATTCATGCTATAACAGTATTATCAAGGAAACATTGATACTTGTGTGATTTGTAAACTAAATTAGAGTCCCTAGTAAAGCCTCTTCATAATAATAGCTTGTTGGTTAATAGATGATTATGGTTTCCCTATCATGAAAATTGAGATGTTATTAACAACAAGATCATATCATTAGGAGAATGGTATGATGGACATACTCCTATAGATAAGCGTAGCATAAAGATCAAGTCATTTTAATAGTTCAATTGCTATAAGCTTTCTCATACATAGTAACCTAATTCCTTCGACCATGAGATCATGCTTATCACCATCACCGGAAGGATGCTTTGATGACATCAAACACCACACCGTAACTGGGTGGCTATAAAGGTGGCATTGAGTGTTCGGAAAGTATGGGTTGAGACACATGGATCAAGAGTGGGATTTGTCCATCCATATGACAGATAGATATACTCTGGGCCCTCTCGGTGGAATGTCATCCAATTAGATTGCAAGCATGTGAATGGCTCACAAGGGATCACATATCACGGGAACGAGAAAAGAGTACTTATCAGTAACGAGGTTGAACTAGGTATGTAGAGATACCGACGATCAAAACCTCGGATAATTAAACTATCGTGAGACAAAGGGAAATTGGTATCGTATGTAAGTGGTTCATTCGATCGCAAAGTAATCGTAGAAATATGTGGGAGCCATATGAATTTCCAGATTCCTCTATTGGTTATTGTTCGGAGAAGTGTCTCGATCATGTCCGCATAATTCACGAACCGTAGGGAGACACACTTAAGGATTCGATGTTGTTGAGTAGTTATGGAATGATGAGTAAGAGACTAAATGTTGTTCGGAGTCTTGGATGGGATCTAGGATATCACGAGGAGATCCAGAATGGTCCGGAGAATAAGATTCATATAAGGAAAGTCCTGTTTCGGAGTTGGGGAATGATTCCGGTGTTTTCATCGGGAATGTTCTAGAAGGTTCCGGAAGGTCCGACACTCCGGAGGGTAAGGGTACATGAATGTGTCATGACAATGTGGAATGGTTGCATCATGTACTAGGTATCATGGCTGAGCAAAATAAAGGGATAAATCAAATCCTAGTTTGAAAAGTCAAACACCAATTTGAAAAGTCAAACGACAGTTTTGCTTGGTGGAGGGAGAGTAGGAAACCTACTTGGGGAGGAGTTCCTCTCCCTCCACCCGCCGGCCAAGGAGGCCGACTTGGGAGAGGACTCCCTCCCCTTGGCCGGGGTACCCCCTCTAGCCTACACCTATAAAAGAAGGGGCAGGGGTGCACCCTCTAGCCTACACCCAACACCACCCAAAACCCTAACCCTAGCCGTCGGCCTCCTACAGTCGCCGCCGCCCTAGGTTTTCCTCCTAGCCGTCGAGTTGGGGCTCTACCCAAGCCCTAGCCGCAGGCCAAGCCTCCTCCCTTGGTGCCTCTAAACCCTAGATCACCAAGGCCTCTCTCATAGTCCACCATACTCGCTCCGGCTTAAGGCGAAGCCCTGCGAGATCTCCCCTCTACTTCCGGTACCACGCCGTCGTGCTGCCGGAATCACGTGGAGAGTGCTACAACCTCCGCTGCCTGCTGGAATAAGGGATAGGAAGGTCTTAATTGAGTACCGAACGTGTAACCGACTACGGAAGCGCTGTCGGAACGCAGCGCCGGAAGGATCGTCTACACGATCTTGAGATCGGCAAGAGTACGACTACATCACCCACGAGAATCTGCTCTCGTTAAACACTTTGGAATCTTCGAGGGTGAGTTCCTCTATCGACTCGTTGCTACAATCTAGTAGATAGATCTTGGCTTGTTTGTTTGCATGCAGTAGAAATTTTTTGTTTTCCATGCTATGAACCCCTACAGTGGTATCAGAGCTGTGTCTATCTGTAGATCTGTTGCACGAGTTGAACACAATGGTCATGGTGGGCGGTGGTGCTTTTATTATCAATTGCTTCTTGTGTACTTTGCATCTTGCGGTATGAAGGGATGAAGCAGCCCGGGCTAACCTTACATGACATCGTTCATGAGACTTGATCCACGCTCAACATGCAACTTGTATTGCATAAGTGGCTTTGCAGGTGTCTGTCTCTCCCATTATAGTATAGATCCAATTTACAACGGGAACTTGATAGTTCAAACATCAACGTTGTGGTTCTTGTTCGTAAGTTAGATCGACACTTATTAAAAGCCCCAAACCACGTAAAATATGCAAAGAAAATTAGAGGTGTCTAACTTTGTTTTGCAGGGGTGTGTTGTGATGTGATATGGCCATGATTGTGATTATATTTGATGTATGCAATGATCCTTATTGTAAGTTGGCAACCGACAGGAGCCATATGGTTGTCTTTAAATTCTGTTAAGACCCGCGTGTCTATTCAAAGTAGTTGTAATAGTTGAAGCTGGTGGACGACAACCATGAAGCGGCGCCATTGACCTTGAAGCCATACCGGTGATGATGGAGATCATGTTCGTGCTTGAAGATGGAGATCGGAAGCACAAGAAGAAAGGCCCTATCATATCACATATTATGAATTGCATGTGATGTTAATCCTTTATGCATCTTGTATTGCTTAGTTAACGACGGTAGCATTATAAGATGATCCCTCATGCACATTAATTTCAAGTTTTAAAGTGTTCATCCTTAGTAAGCACCGTTGCTAAAGCTTGTTGTTTCGAATCACCACGTGATGATCGGGTGTGTTAGATTCTGCAAGTGTATACAACGTGAGCAAGCCAGATTTGCTCATGCGAAAGCTAAGGTTTGATATTGACGAGCCTAGCATGTACAGACATGGTCTCGGAACACGGATCACCGAAAGGTAAAGCATGAATCATATAGTAGATATGATGAACATGTCGATTGTTCTCCATTGAAGCTACATCAACTCTCGTGATGATCGGTTTTGATGTGGTGGATTTGGTTCGTGTGATCACTAAAATAATGTGAGGGATATTGTTTTGAGTGGGAGTTCACCTAGATTAATTTAACTATTAATTAGAAATCTTTTTGTCATAAACTTAGTCTAAACTATTGCAAATATGTTGTAGATCAATGGCGGCCCCTACCATCAATTTTAATGCGTTCCTAGAGAAAGAAAAGTTGAAAAACAATGGAAGCAACTTCGTGGATTGGTTCCGCAATTTGAGGATTGTCCTCAATGCTGGTAATTTGACCTATGTGCTGTTGGAGATATGCCCTAGAGGCAATAATAAATGTAGTTATTATTATATCTTTGTGTTTATGATAAATGTTTGCATTCATGCTATAATAGTATTAACAAGGAAATATTAATACTTGTGTGATTTGTAAACTCAATTTGAAGTCCCTAGTAAAGCCTCTATACATCACTAGCCTATTGGTTGATAAATGATTGTGGTTTCCCTATCATGAACATTGAGATGTTATCAACAACAAGATCATATCGTTAGGAGAATGATATGATAGACATACTCCTATAGATAAGCCTAGCATAAAGATCAAGTCATTTTAATAGTTCAATTGCTATATGCTTTCTGATACATAGTAACCTAATTCCTTCGTCCATGAGATCATGCATATCACCTTTACCGGATGGATACTTTGATGACATCAAACACCACACCGTAACTGGGTGGCTATAAAGGTGGCATTGAATGTTCGGAAAGTATTGGTTGAAACACATGGATCAAGAGTGGGATTTGTCCATCCATATGACGAATAGATATACTCTGGGCCCTCTCGGTGGAATGTCATCCAATTAGCTTGCAAGCATGTGACTGGCTCACAAGGGATCACATATCACGGGAACGAGAAAAGAGTACTTATCGGTAACGAGGTTGAACTACGTATGCAGAGATACCGACGATCATAACCTCGGATAAGTAAACTATCGTGAGACAAAGGGAAATTGGTATCGTATGTAAGTGGTTCATTCGATCGCAAAGTAATCGTAGAAATATGTGGGAGCCATATGAATTTCCAGATTCCTCTATTGGTTATTGTTCGGAGAAGTGTCTCGATCATGTCCGCATAATTCACGAACCGTAGGGAGACACACTTAAGGATTCGATGTTGTTTGAGTAGTTATGGTATGATGAGAAAGAGACCGAATGTTATTCGGAGTCTCGGATGGGATCCGGGATATCACGAGGAGATCCGGAATGGTCCGGAGAATAAGATTCATATAAGGAAAGTCCCGTTTCGGAGTTTAGGAATGATTCCAGTGTTTTCATCGGGAATGTTCTAGAAGGTTCCGGAATGTCCGGCACTCCGGAGGGGAAGGGGTACATGAATGTGTCATTGCAAGTTGGAATGATTGCATCATATACTAAGTGTCATCGTTGTTCCAAATAAAGGATTAATTCAAATCCTAGTTTGAAAAGTCAAATAGCTAGTTTGAAAAGTCAAACGGCTAAATTTGGAAAGAGGAAAAGAGGAGGAAGGTGAAACCGAGTTGGGGAGGGAGTCCTCCTCCCCAAGCCGGCGCACCACCCAAGCCGAGTTGGGGAGGGACTCCCCTCCCTCCCCTTGGCCGCTGGCCCCTCCACCTATATAAGGAGGGGCAGGGCTCCCTCCTAGCACACAACAAGTCCCTCACCTCAAACCCTAGAAGCTGCAGCCCACCATAGCCGCCGCCGCCCCCTAGGGTTTTTCCCTAGCCGCCGACTTGGGGGTCCCCGGAACCCTAGCCGCCGGCTCTAGCACCTCCTCCTTGGTGTGTCTAAACCCTAGAACACCGAGGAACTCTATCATACTCCACCATACTCGCTCCGGCTTAAGGCGAAGCCCTGCGAGATCTCCCCTCTACTTCCGGTACCACGCCGTTGTGCTGCCGGAATTGCGAGGAGAGTGCTACAACCTCCGCCTGCTTTGGAACAAGGAGAGGAAGATCTTCGCGAGTAATCAACGTGTGACCGATCATGGAAGCGCCGGAGCATGGCACGGAAGGATCGTCTACGCGATCTTGAGATCGGGAAGAGTACGACTACATCACCCACGATAATCCGCTCTCGTTAAACACTTTGGAATCTTCGAGGGTGAGTTATTCTATCGACTCGTTGCTACAATCTAGTAGATAGATCTTGGCTTGTTTGTTTGTATGCGGTAGAAATTTTTTGTTTTCCATGCTACGAAACCCTACAGTGGTATCAGAGCCGTGTCTATATGTAGATCTGTTGCACGAGTAGAACACAATGGTCATTGTGGGCATTGATGCTTTTGTTGTCAATTTCTTCTTGTGTACTTTGCATCTTGCGGTATGTTGGGATGAAGCGGCCCGGGCTAACCTTACATGACATCGTTCATGAGACTTGCTGCACGCTTGACATGCAACTTGTATTGCATAAGTGGCTTTGCGGGTGCCTATTTCTCCTAGCATAGTTAAGATCCAATTTACAACGGGTGATTAACAATACTAGTATCAATGTTGTGGTTCTTGTTCGTAAGTTAGAATGACACTTATTGAAAGCCCCAAACCACGTAAAACATGCAAAGAAAGTAGAGGCGTCTAACTTTGTTTTGCAGGGGTGTGCTGTGATGTGATATGGCCATGATTGTGATTATATTTGATGTATGCAATGATCCTTATTGTAAGTTGGCAATCGGCAGGAGCCATATGGTTGCTTTTAATTTATGTTAAGACCCGCGTGTCTATTCAAAGTAGTTGTAATAGTTGAAGCCGGTGGACGACAACCATGGAGAAGCGTCATTGACCTTGATGCAATGCCGGTGATGATGGAGATCATGTTCGTGCTTGAAGATGGAGATCGGAAGCACAAAGAAGAAAGGCCATATCATATCACATATTATGAATTGCATGTGATGTTAATCCTTTATGCATCTTGTATTGCTTAGTAGACGACGGTAGCATTATAAGATGATCCCTCATGCACATGAATTTCAAGTCATAAAGTGTTCACCCTGAGTTAGCACCGTTGCTAAAGCTTGTTGTTTCCAAGCACCACGTGATGATCGGGTGTGTTAGATTCCGCAAGTGTATACAACGTGAGCAAGCCAGATTTTCTCATGCGGAAACTAAGGTTTGATCTTGACGAGCCTAGCATGTACAGACATGGTCTCGGAACACGGATCACCGAAAGGTAAAACATGAATCATATAGTAGATATGATGAACATGTCGATTGTTCGCCATTGAAACTATATCAACTCTCGTGATGATCGGTGTTGATGTGGTGGATTTGGTTCGTGTGATCACTAAAACAATGTGAGGGATATTGTTTTGAGTGGGAGTTCACCTAGATTAACTTTATTATTAATTTGAACTCAATTTGTCATAAACTTAGTCTAAACTATTGCAAATATGTTGTAGATCAATGGCAGCCCCTACCATCAATTTTAATGCGTTACTAGAAAGAAAAGTTGAAAAACAATGGAAGCAACTTGGATTGGTTCCGCAATTTGAGGATTGTCCTCACACCTGGTAATTTGACCTATGTCTGGATGCATTGGGTGACCCACTGCGGTGATGCTTCCGATGAAGTAAAGAATGTTTACCTCGCTCGGAAGAATCAGTACTCCATAGTTCAGTGTGCTATCTTGTATGGTTTGGAATCGGAGCTTCAGAAAAGGTTTGAGAATTTAGACCCATATGATATTGTCGAGGATCTCAAATTGATTTTTGAGACTCATGCGGCAATTGAAAGCTATGAGGCTTCTGAAAAGTTCTTTAACTGCAAGATGGAAGAGGGCAGCTCCGTCAGTGAGCATGTGCTTAAGATGTCTGGGCACGCAAACAAACTTCAAAGCTTGGGTATAGTGATTCCTAATGTTTTGGGGATTTACCGTGTCCTCCAATCACTACCACCAAGTTACAAGAACTTTGTGATGAACTACAACATGCGAACATGAACAAGCGTTGCGTAACTGTTTGCTATGTTAAAGTCTGCAGAAGTGGAGATGAAGAAAGAGCACCAAGTGTTGTTGGTCAATAAGACTACCAAATTCAAGAAAGGCAAGTCTAAGCAGAAGGGACACTTCAAGAAGGGTGGTAAGAAAGTTGCCACGCTGACGAAGAAGACCAAGGCTGGACCTAAGCCTGATACTGAGTGCTTTTCCGCAAGGAGAAGGTCCTTTGGGCGGAATTGCCCAAAGTACTTGGCGGATTTGAAGAACGGCAACATCAAGAAGAAAGGTATATCGATATACATGTTATTGATGTGTATCTCACTAGTACTCGTAGTAGTTCTGGGTATTTGAATCTGGTTGGTTGCTCATATTTGTAACTCAAAACAGTCTTGCAGAATAAACGGAAGCTAGCGAAGAACGAGGTGACGATGCGCGTGGGAAACGGATCAAAAGCTGATGTGATCGCGGTCGGCACGCTACCCCTTCATCTACCATCGGGATTAGTTTTATACTTAAATAATTGTTATTTGGTGCCTGTGTTGAGCATGAACATTATATCGGGATCTTGTTTATTGTGAGACGGTTACTTGTTTAAGTCCGAGAATAATGGTTGTTCGATTTATATGAGTAATATGTTTTATGCACATGCACCTTTGATAGATGGTCTATTCTTATTAAATCTCGATAGTGGAAATACACATATCAACAACATTGAGGCTAAACGTTTGAAATCAAGCGATAATTCGACCTATATGTGGCACTGTCGTCTTGGTCACATTGGAGTGAAACGTATGAAGAAACTCCATTCCAATGGACTTCTTGAATCACTTGATTTTGAATCACTTGAAAGATGCGAAGGATGTCTGATGGGTAAAATGACTAAGACTCCATTTTCTGGTATGATCGAGCGAGCTACGGACTTATTGGAAATCATACATACCGATGTGTGTGGTCCAATGAGTGTAGCATCGCGCGGTGGTTATCGTTATGTTCTTAACTTCACGGATGACTTGAGTAGATATGGGTATATCTATTTCATGAAACATAAGTCAGAAACTTTCGAGAAGTTTAAGGAGTTTCAAAGTGAGGTAGAGAATCAACGTAACAAGAAGATTAAATTTCTACGTTCTGATTTTGGAGTCGAATATCTAAGTTACGAGTTTGGCGAGCATTTGAAGAAATGCGGAATACTTTCACAATTGACACCGTCGGGAACACCACAGTGTAATGGTGTGTCCGAACGTCGTAATCGAACTCTCTTAGATATGGTTCTTTCTATGATGTCACTTACAGATTTACCGCTATCATTTTGGGGTTATGCATTAGAAACAGCCGCATTCACTTTAAATAGGGCACCATCTAAATCCGTTGAAACGACACCGTATGAATTATGGTTTGGGAAGAAACCTAGATTGTCGTTCCTTAAAGTTTGGGGATGCGAAGCCTATGTAAAGAAGTTACAGCCGGACAAGCTTGAACCCAAAGCGAAAAAATGCGTCTTCATAGGATACCCGAAGGAAACTATTGGGTATACCTTCTATCATAGATCCGAAGGCAAAATCTTTGTTGCTAAGAATGGATCCTCTCTAGAGAAGGAATTTCTCTCGAAAGAAGTGACTGGAAGGAAAGTAGAACTCGATGAGGTTATCGAACCTTCTCTCGAAATTGCGAGTAGCAGCACCGGAAGAAGTTCCTGTGGTGCCTGCACCAATTAGAGAGGAAGCTAATGATGGTGATCATGAAACTTCGGTTGAAGTTGCTACAGAGCCTCGCAGGTCAACGAGAACTCGTACCACTCCAGATTGGTATGATCCCGTTATGAGTGTCATGTTGGTGGACAACACCGATGACCCTGAGACATATGAGGAAGCGATGATTAGCCTAGATTCCAATAAATGGCAAGAAGCCATGAAATCCGAGATTGGATCCATGTACGAAAACCAAGTATGGACTTTGGTGGACTTACCGGATGGCCGGAAGGCTGTCGAGAACAAATGGATTTTCAAGATGAAAACAGATGCTGATGGTAATATTACTGTCTATAAAGCTCGACTTGTCGCAAAAGGGTTTCGACAGATTCAAGGAGTTGACTATGATGAGACTTTCTCACCAGTAGCGAAGCTAAAGTCTATGAGGATTATGTTAGCAATCGCTACATATTATGATTATGAGATATGGCAGATGGATGTCAAAACAGCATTCCTCAATGGAGACATTGATGAATAGTTGTATATGATGCAACCCAAAGGTTTTGTCGATCCTAAAGATGCTAACAAGGTATGCAAACTTCAATGGTCCATTTATGGATTGAAGCAAGCATCCCGAAGTTGGAATCAACGTTTTGATAAGGTGATCAAAAGTTTTGGTTTTATACAAACTTATGGAGAAGCATGTATTTACAAGAAAGTGAGTGTGAGCACTGTAGCATTCTTAATATTATATGTAGATGACATATTGTTGATTGGGAATGATGTAGACCTTCTTAATAGTGTCAAGGAATATTTGAATAATAGTTTTTCAATGAAGGATCTTGGCGAAGCAGCTTACATATTAGGCATAAAGATTTATAGAGATAGATCGAAACGCCAAATATCATTGTCACAGAGCACATATTTGGACAAAGTTCTAAAGAGGTTTGGAATGGAAGATAGCAAGAAAGGGTTCTTGCCCATGTTGCCCAATACGACCTTGAGTAAAACTCAAAGTCCGACATCGGTAGAAGATAGAGAAAGGATGAGTAAGACTCCCTATGCCTCAGCCATAGGATCTCTAATGTATGCCATGCTATGTACTAGACCCGACATTGCATATGTTGTTAGTTTAACTAGTAGATATCAAAGTGATCCAGGAGTGGATCATTGGACAGCGGTCAAAAACATCCTTAAGTACTTGAGAATAACTAAGGATATGGTTCTTTCTTATGGAGGTGATGAGCAGCTCGTTGTTAATGGTTACACCGATGCTAGTTGGAGCACCGATCTAGATGATTCTAAATCACAATCTGGATACGTATTTATTTTGAATGGTGCAGCAGTTAGCTGGAGGAGTGCAAAGCAAAGCGTTGTGGCAAGATCTTCAACTAAATCGGAATACATGGTGCTGGAGGCTTCACAAGCGATATGGATGAAAGAGTTCATTACAGAGCGGGTGGTTCCTAGTGCTGGACCCAATGTCTATCTCGTGATAACATGGGCGCCATAGCCAATGCGCAAGAACCAAGGTCACACAAGAAGCTGAAGCATATCAAGCTACGTTTTCACGCTATTCGAGAACATATCCAAGATGGGGATATAAAGATTTGCAAAGTACACACAGATCTGAATGTGGCGGATCCATTGACTAAACCTCTCCCGAGGGCAAAACATGACCAGCACCAAACTGCCATGGGTGTTCGATATATTACCATATAATCTAGATTAGATGACTCTAGTGCAAGTGCGAGACTGTTGGAGATATGCCCTAGAGGCAATAATAAATGTAGTTATTATTATATCTTTGTGTTTATGATAGATGTTTGCATTCATGCTATAATAGTATTAACAAGGAAACATTAATACTTGTGTGATTTGTAAACTCAATTTGAAGTCCCTAGTAAAGCCTCTATACATCACTAGCCTGTTGGTTGATAAATGATTGTGGTTTCCCTATCATGAACATTGATATGTTATCAACAACAAGATCATATCGTTAGGAGAATGATATGATGGACATACTCCTATAGATAAGCGTAGCATAAAGATCAAGTCATTTTAATAGTTCAATTGCTATATGCTTTCTGATACATAGTAACCTAATTCCTTTGACCATGAGATCATGCATATCACCTTTACCGGATGGATGCTTTGATGACATCAAACACCACACCGTAACTGGGTGGCTATAAAGGTGGCATTGAATGTTCGGAAAGTATTGGTTGAAACACATGGATCAAGAGTGGGATTTGTCCATCCATATGACGGATAGAAATACTCTGGGCCCTCTCGGTGGAATGTCATCCAATTAGCTTGCAAGCATGTGACTGGCTCACAAGGGATCACATATCACGAGAACGAGAAAAGAGTACTTATCGGTAACGAGGTTGAACTAGGTATGCAGAGATACCGACGATCATAACCTCGGATAAGTAAACTATCGTGAGACAAAGGGAAATTGGTATCATATGTAAGTGGTTCATTCGATCGCAAAGTAATCGTAGAAATATGTGGGAGCCATATGAATTTCCAGATTCCTCTATTGGTTATTGTTCGGAGAAGTGTCTCGATCATGTCCGCATAATTCACGAACCGTAGGGAGACACACTTAAGGATTCAACGTTGTTTGAGTAGTTATGGTATGATGAGAAAGAGACCGAATGTTGTTCGGAGTCTCGGTTGGGATCCGGGATATCACGAGGAGATCCGGAATGGTCCGGAGAATAAGATTCATATAAGGAAAGTCCCGTTTCGGAGTTTAGGAATGATTTCGGTGTTTTCATCGGGAATGTTCTAGAAGGTTCCGGAATGTCCCAAGACCGAGGGGAAGGGGTACATGAATGTGTCATTGCAAGTTGGAATGATTGCATCATGTACTAAGTGTCATCGCTGTTCCAAATAAAGGATTAATTCAAATCCTAGTTTGAAAAGTCAAATTGCTAGTTTGAAAAGTCAAACGGCTAAATTTGGAAAGAGGAAAAGAGGAGGAAGGTGAAACCGAGTTGGGAGGAAGTCCTCCTCCCCAAGCAGACCACCAAGCCGAGTTGGGAGGGACTCCTCCTCCCTGGCCGCCCCTCCACCTATAAGGAGGGCAGGGCTCCTCCTAGCACACAACAAGTCCCTCACCTAAAACCCTAGAAGCTGCAGCCCCACCATAGCCGACGCCCCTAGGGTTTTTCCTAGTCACGACTTGGGGTCCTCGGAACCCTAGCCGGCTCTAGCACCTCCTCCTTGGTGTGTCTAAACCCTAGAACACCGAGGAACTCTCATACTCCACCATACTCGCCCGCTTAAGGCGAAGCCTGCGATCTCCTCTACTCCGATACCACGCCAGTTTGCCGGAATCGCGAGGAGAGTGCTACAACCTCCGCTTTCGCTTTGGAACAAGGGAGAGGAAGGTCTTCGTCGAAAATCGAACGTGTGACCGATTGGGAGCGCCGCTTAACGCATGGGAAGGATCGTCTACGCGATCTTGAGATCGGGAAGAGTACGACTACATCACCCACGAGAATCCGCTCTCGTTAAACACTTTGGAATCTTCGAGGGTGAGTTATTCTATCGACTCGTTGCTACAATCTAGTAGATAGATCTTGGCTTGTTTGTTTGTATGCGGTAGAAAATTTTTGTTTTCCATGCTACGAAACCCTACATGTGCTGGATGCACCGCTGGGTGACCCGCCTGCAGCTGATGCTACCGATGAAGTAAAGAACGTTTACCTCGCTCGGAAGAATCAGTACTCCACAGTTCAGTGTGCTATCTTGTATGGTTTGGAATCTGAGCTTCAGAAAAGGTTTGAGAACCATGACCCACATGATATTGTCCGTGAACTCAAATTGATATTTGAGACTCACGCGGCAGTTGAGAGTTATGAGGCTTCTGAAAACTTCTTTAACTGCAAGATGAAAGAGGGCAGCTCCGTCAGTGAGCATGTGCTTAAAATGTCTGGGCACGCAAACAAACTCCAAAGTTTGGGTATAGTGATTCCTAATGCTTTGGGGATTTACCGTGTCCTCCAATCACTGCCACCAAGTTACAAGAACTTTGTGATGAACTACAATATGCAAAGCATGAACAAGCAGTTGCCAGAACTCTTCTCCATGTTGAAATGTGCAGAAGTGGAGATCAAGAAAGAGCACCAAGTGTTGATGGTCAATAAGACCACCAAATTCAATAAAGGAAAGTCTAATCAAAAGGGAAACTTCAAGAAGGTCGGTAAGAAAGTTGCCGCACCGGCAAAGAATACCAAGGCTGGACCTAAGCCTGATACTGAGTGCTTTTACTGCAAGGGAGAAGGTCACTGGAAGCAAAATTGCCCAAAGTACTTGGCGTATTTGAAGAACGGCAACATCAAGAAGAAAGGTATATTCGATATACATGTTATTGATGTGTATCTCACTAGTAATCGTAGTAGTGCCTGGGTATTTGATACTGGTTCGGTTGCTCATATTTGTAACTCAAAGTCTTTGCAGAATAAACGGAAGCTAGCGAAGAACGAGGTGACGATGCGCGTTGGAAATGGATCAAAGGTTGATGTAATCGCGGTCGGCACGCTACCTCTTCATCTACCATCGGGATTAGTTTTATACTTAAATAATTGTTATTTGGTGCTTGCGTTAAGCATGAACATTATATCGGGATCTTGTTTATTGCGAGACGGTTACTTGTTTAAGTCCGAGAATAATGGTTGTTCGATTTATATGAGTAATATGTTTTATGCACATGCACCTTTGATAGATGGTCTATTCTTATTGAATCTCGATAGTGGAAATACACATATTAATAACATTGAAGCTAAACGTTTGAAATTGAGCGATAACTCGACCTATATATGGTAGTGTCGTCTTGGTCATATTGGAGTGAAGCGTATGAAGAAACTCCATTCTGATGGACTTCTTGAATCACTTTATTTCGAATCACTTGAAAGATGCGAAGCATGTCTGATGGGTAAAATGACTAAGACTCCATTGTGGCATCCCGCAAAACCATACTAGAAAATCGCGTTGTTTTTGTGCATTGCATCATCATGACCGCATGCTCATGTCATCATGCCACATTGCATTTGAGCATCGTCATGTCGTCATGCATATGTCTGTCTAAAACTATTTCCGAAAAGCCTATTTTGTTTTCCACTAGCCCTTCTTATTTCAAAGTATCAAGTCGGTTTGTCCGGATCTTTGTTTCGACTAAAAACTATTTATAAATCTTTTACAATTGAAAAATAATAAAATATTTTGTCCGGGGAGGCAGTCCGATCAGTCAGGCCAGAGGCCCAACCTGACCAGACTACCTACCACCCGGCCCATCTAAAGAAAACCCTAGACCAACCTTTTCCTACCTACATCTAATCCTACCCAGCCCCTCCACATCATCCCCACCAATCCCCTCCCTCCACCTCACCGTTCCCTCCACCTCACCCTCAGCTCAGCCACCTCACCAATCCCCAGCCACCACCACACTCCCTGGCCCCACCCTCCTGGCCCACCTCCTCTCTCTCTCCCCCACCGAGCCAGCCCCACTCCCTCACCACACACGCACGCCACTTGCCAGCTCCCCACCTCCCTGCCCTCGGGTCCCACTCCCCACTCCTGCCTCCCTCCTGGTCAACCACCACCCCACCGACCCAGATCCCCACCCACCTGCCCGCGTGGCCCCACCCTGCAGCCCCACCCGACACGCTCCCTCCTCCCGCAATCGCCCCTCTCTCTCGCTCACCTCTCTGCGCCCACACGGGTTCCTTCCCGCTACTCTGGCGCCCTGCCGCCTCTCTCGACACTGACCGCCACTCGCCGGTGACCCGTGCCGCCCGCGTCCTTCCTCCCCGACAACCGCCAACGCCCCCGACCTCTCTCTGCCGCCACCACTCGCTCGCCGCCCGGAGCGCCTTCCTCTCCCAGGCCGCCTCGCCTCGGCGCCTCCTTCCTCCTCCCAGCTGGACCGAGCCGAGCCACCGGGACCCGTCCTCCTACGCCGGCCCTGCCTCGCCTCTGCCCCGCCCTGCTCCTCCTCCTCGAGCCCGAGCCCCGTCGCCGGTCACCCTCATCTCCGGCGTCGCGCCATCCTCCTCGCCCCCGTTCTGGCCGCGCCGCCTGACCCCTTCACCACCCCTCTGTCCGACCCCAGCCGCCGCCGCAGGGCGCCCTCCACCGAGCTCCCCGTCGCCGCATCGGCCGCCATCGCCGCAGGAGCTCTCCCGATCCTCTTCCTGCCGCCCCGGAGCCGCCTCGCCACGCCCGGCCCGCCTCGCCACCAGATCCGGCCAGCCGACGTCGGCCTCTAGCCGGCGCCGCCGCTGGCCTCGCCGTCGCCATCCTCCTCCCGGCTAGGACCTCCTCCATGTCGCCCTCCTCCTCGGTCGCGGCTCCACCAGCGCCTCCCCGGAGCTCCTCCGCCGTCGGCGGCAGGCCGACCTCGCCGCGCGTCTCCGACCCGGGCCACCCTCACCTCCCTGCATCCTTCCTCTCGGGCGCCTCCTGCAGGACGTCCTCGCCAGCGCCTCCTCGCCCGCCTCCGCCGCCCGGGCCGTAGCCTCGCTGCTTCGCCTTCCGAGACCAAGATCGCCACCGCAGGCCCACTTCATGTACGTCGGCTGCCTCACGTGGACGCGCGCACGATGCTCTGGAATCTGGGGCATCCTGGCGTGATGTAGAGAGAATTGATGGACGACCCCGATGGCAAGTCGTGTACCACGGTGACGTTAGTGTACATGCATCCATATGTGTTTGTGCGATGTTCCCCAAAACGGCCGAGTCCAATACAAGATCGGCATCGACAAACCAAGAGGGAACCCCAAAATCTTCGGGAGAAACTTCGACTTTAGACCCAAGTTCGCCGGCCACCCGAGGGAACCACACCGAGAAACCGCGGTACCCGGGAATCTCCTACATGGAACCATCGGGCCACGTAAGACCATCGACGCCACACCCGAGTCCGGCACCGACACCCGACAACCTCAACATATGACGCTAAGGTCTTCTCCCCGGAACGTCGAGTGCTCCTTTCCGGAGCCGAAGCCGCCAAGATCGCCATGGGACGACAAGCACTTCACCCCGGACGCCAAGTCCGACCCGACCCGCGGACCCGACAAGGTCTTCACGACGACAAGAACGACATCGACCAGGGCGAGTCCGATGCGCCCCGACGCCAACCAAGTCCTCCTTCCCGGAATGCCAAGATCTACCTCCGTTATCCGAGAATGATCCCGCCGGGGCCGAGCCCCAGATCCGAACCCTGAGACCCAACCCCGAACCCCTCGGAGCCCAAGTTCGTCGAGACCCCTAATGTGTGACCCCTTATCCGAGAACCCTATTTTATAAATTGTCAACTATATAAACTGCTGCATATTTAATTGTTCATGTCGCATACATATTTGTGTGGTTTGGGGGCCTTATGCCGATTCACCTAAATTAAATATGGGGTCCATATGCGGGCAAATCTAGTCTTATATTGGCCTCATTTAAATTTGGATAGCGAACCGGTGCTATCTTTTGCCATGTTAATACAACATTTAAATTGCAGGGTAGCTAAACAACATGAACCATGTAATAAATTGTCGGGACCCCGGTTCCGTTTAATATTGCCTAATCGCATCGCATCTTTGTCATGTCATACATCATACATGCATCATGCCCGATCTTTTGCCGTAGTATTAAATAGTGCATCCGGTGTTTATTCTAGTGTTTTGCTTCTTCGCGGATAAGGCCGTTGAGTTGATGCGAGTGTCGACCCGATCTTCGGATGAACCTTCGGCAATGTTTTTCAGGCGAGCATCTCCCCCTTTCTACCTATCTTACTTTTATAATATTTATTCCCTCCTGTTGATCTATTGCTATCTGTGTTGCGATGCTCTAGTTTTCGTACCCGTGATATCCCTTGCAGCCTTATATTGCCTTGGACACATCCTATTACCTGTTGTTTGGTAGATAGTTGGGCCTGCGCGTCGTAGTCGCTTGCTCAAGTGATGTTGCGTGTCGTCCAGTACCTCAGTTGTTGGAGTATTGCCGTACGTTTAATGTTGGAGTTGATCATAACTTTAATTATTGTTTAATAACTAAAATTGAAGTAGGTAAATGCAGAGGCACAGGTGGGCAATAGATGTTATTTGGTTGTTAACCGTCCACTTGTGTCCCGTAGGACCCCGAGTACTTGATACCTGTTCCTTGAATATTCGCGCTATCCATATCCGGGAGGATTATGGGACCCCCTGAGCTAGAGCTTGATTCAGTCTTATTTCTTGGGGCCACAAACTAGTTTGAGGTTTTATTTACTATCCTGTACCTATGCCATGCTTTACTGCTTTATTTACGATTGTGCGAGGAGCACCTGTACTGTTTAGGTAAGCGGAGTGTTTTCGCGGTATCGACAAGCCCAGTTTTGGGTTCCCAGTCGTTTACAGCCACTGACGCAAACCTTGAGTCCGTCTCGGAGTCAGCTAACTTCGTTGTGGGTGTACTCAATGGGGTGGCCCCCTGAAATATTTCTGAATCCTGTGATTGCTTTGTCGTGAAAGCCTCGTTGGGTTTTGATTTGGTTTTTCCGAGGTTGATCGAGTGTGTGTTGCTATTTGTGCACCCCTGTAGGGTAAAACTTTCTGAAAGCCATGTCTGCGGTTATGGACGACTTGGAGCACAGTATCTCGATCATAGACAACTATAACTAAAGTAGTGCTATAAATTTGACTTTATGATGACTAGTAATCAGCTTCACTATAATGGAATGGCTAAATAAAACTGCCAACAATTGCTTGTTTTGGTTGTCGCTTGCGACCATTGTATCTGACTAGTAAGTATCGCAACTATAACGGAATGGCTAAATAAAAGTACCAACCACTGCTGGGTTTGGGGATATCTCATGCTATTTGTATCTGACCAGTAAGTGTTGCAACTACAACGGAATGGTTAACTAAAATTGCCTACTGCTTATTATATCAGGATGACTATCTATACCTGACTAGTAATTGCCGCAACTATAACGGAATGAGTAAAACTGCCAACTGTGTGAGTTCCTCGGTTGACTTCCTCGTTTGGTCTCGAGGGGGAAATACCAGGATGGGTTTGTTTGGCGTTAGAATCAGGTTGGTTCCGAATAGGTCTTTCTTACCCCTCTCTGACAGCCGTCAGTTGTATCGAGTCTCTATAGGTTGTTTAGTGCATGCTGCCGCTGCCGCTTCAGTCCACCACACCTATGTAGGCGAGGACCGCCGAATTCTAGTCTCGCCGTAATCGGCCTCAAGATCGACGCTCCTCTTTTCCTTTGCCCTTTGTCGACCCCTTTGTTTTAGGTGTTTCGCCGTCGTTAGCGTGGTTACCCTTCCGCTTGGCACAGGGTTATGGACGCCATTGGCTATTCTTCGTGGCTCTTAGCTCAATTTGCATCTTGTCCGTAGTCGGACGCCCATCGCTTTCAAGGTGATTTGGATCTTTGTACCGTATATCGTATTCTTGACTCATGGAGTCGTGTTGTATATATTTACGCATGGGTCCCATCGAGGACTGTTGTGTAATGTTATTTTCGCTTTTCCACCCGACGAAAGTGCTGGTGGGCACCTTTGAATCGCTTTCTATGCGGTTTGGGAAGCGCTAAAACTTGCATAGGGTCGATTCGAGGGTGTTACAGAGTGGTATCGAGCTCAGCCATGATACCCCACAAGTCCAAATGAGGATAACCCACTAACGGCAAGTAGAGTGTCAAAACTATTTTGCAAAATCGGTTGGATAGTTCGATTAGGTCTGATTTACTCCTTACCCTCCGCCGCTCTCCTCTCACCTCTGCGTGTTTGAATCGCTCTCTTATCTTTCTTCGAGTCCAGAATTCTCGTGGTGGGTTTTCACGCACTTCGTGGTTTCGCTTCTCTTATAACGGAGCTCGACATCCGGTCTTCATGCTATCCGAGGAATCCTTCGTCTGTGGACTTCTCTTTGTTCCTTCTCGTGCCTTCCGGTGTTTTCCGCCGCACGACATCATCTACGCCAGATCCGGCGTAGTCAGATCACTCCTTTGTTTCGAACCTCGATTGTCGAGATCTTGATCACCGATTCGAGAATGGTTGCACGCTTTTCTACTGATTGTGCAGAGTAATAGTTTGGGTGCGTGATGGATTGGCCCCCATGCCGACTACTCACTCTATTCGCTTGTGTACATTGAAGTGGATGAGAATGCATCGGCTCCCTCCTTCTACCGGGGTTAGAGGTGGCTTCATTTATTGATACCTCTACCTTCGACCTTATGTTCCCGGAGTGTTCCCTCGACGATCACGGACAACGACCTCTTATTAGTGGTGTCGCGAAGATCTACACGATGCGAGAAGATTCAGATCGTCGGCCTTCTTCCCTGTACCATGAGGCGGATCTCGAGGGCGAGATCCATTGTTAGTGGTGTCGAATTGTGGCATCCCGCAAAACCACTACTAGAAAATCGCGTTGTTTTTGTGCATTGCATCATCATGACCGCATGCTCATGTCATCATGCCACATTGCATTTGAGCATCGTCATGTCGTCATGCATATGTCTGTCTAAAACTATTTCCGAAAAGCCTATTTTGTTTTCCACTAGCCCTTCTTATTTCAAAGTATCAAGTCGGTTTGTCCGGATCTTTGTTTCGACTAAAAACTATTTATAAATCTTTTACAATTGAAAAATAATAAAATATTTTGTCACAGGAGGCCCGATCAATCAGTCGAGGCCCAACCCAGACTACCTACCACCCGGCCCATCTAAAGAAAACCCTAGACCAACCTTTTCCTACCTAAATCTAATCCTACCCAGCCCCTCCACATCATCCCCACCAATCCCCTCCCTCCACCTCACCGTTCCCTCCACCTCACCCCCCGCCCAGCCACCTCACCAATCCCCCGCCACCCCCACACCCCCTGGCCCCCCCCCCCCGGCCCACCTCCTCTCTCTCTCCCCCCCCCAGCCCGCCCCACCCCCCCCCCCCACACCCACGCCACTTGCCAGCTCCCCACCTCCCTGCCTCGGTCCCACTCCCACCTGCCTCCCTCCTGGTCAACCACCACCCCACCGACCCAGATCCCCACCCACCTGCCCGCGTGGCCCCACCCTGCAGCCCCACCTGACACGCTCCCTCCTCCCGCAATCGCCCTCTCTCTCGCTCACCTCTCTCGCCTTGCCACTGGTTCCTCCTCGCCGCTGCTGCGCCCGCCTCTCTCCCGACGCCGACCGCCACTCGCCGGCCTCCGCCGCTCAAGGCCCTTCCTCCTCCCAACCGCCCGACCTCTCTCTCGGCCACCCTCGCCGCCACGAGCGCCTCTCGCTGCCGCGCCGCCTCCGTCGGCGCCCCCTCCTTCCTCCTCCCCGGCCCGGCCAGCACCTGAGCCAAGCCACCGGGCCCCATCCTCCTCCGCTGGCCCTGCCTCGCCTCTGCCCCGCCCTGCTCCTCCTCCTCGAGCCCGAGCCCCGTCGTCGGTCACCCTCATCTCCGGCATCGCGCCATCATCCTCGCCCCTGCTCGCCGCCCACCCTTCACCACCTCCTCTGACCCAGCCGCCAGGCGCCCACCGAGCTCCCCTGCCGCCAGATCGCCGCCATCGCCAGGAGCTCTCCGTCCTCTTCCTGCCGCCCGCCGGAGCCGCCGCCGCATGCCGCCTCGCCCGCCCTGCCAGCCAAGATCGCGCAGCCGCCGACGCCTCTAGCCGGCCGCTCGCCTCGCTGTCGCCATCCTCCTCCCGCCAGACCTCCTCCTGCCGCCTCTCCTCGGCCGCGGCCCGCCTGGGCCCCGAGCTCCTCCGCCGTCGGCCGACTCGCCGCTGCCTCCGCCTGCCGCCTCACCTCCTGCGCCCTTCCTCTCAGACGCCTCCGCGCCCCAAGCGCTGCCCGCCTCGCCGCTTCAGGCCCCGCGTCGTAGCCTCGCCGTTCTGCGCCTTCCGAGACCAAGATCGCCATCGCAGGCCCACTTCATGTACGTCGGCTGCCTCACGTGGACGCGCGCACGATGCTCTGGAATCTGGGGCATCCTGGCGTGATGTAGAGAGAATTGATGGACGACCCCGATGGCAAGTCGTGTACCACGGTGACGTTAGTGTACATGCATCCATATGTGTTTGTGCGATGTTCCCCAAAACGGCCGAGTCCAATACAAGATCGGCATCGGCAAACCAAGAGGGAACCCCAAGATCTTCGGGAGAAACTTCGACTTTAGACCCAAGTTCGCCGGCCACCCGAGGGAACCACACCGAGAAACCGCGGTACCCGGGAATCTCCTACATGGAACCATCGGGCCACGTAAGACCATCGACGCCACACCCGAGTCCGGCACCGACACCCGACAACCTCAACATATGACGCTAAGGTCTTCTCCCCGGAACGTCGAGTGCTCCTTTCCGGAGCCGAAGCCACCAAGATCGCCATGGGACGACAAGCACTTCACCCCGGACGCCAAGTCCGACCCGACCCGCGGACCCGACAAGGTCTTCACGATGACAAGAACAACATCGACCACGGCGAGTCCGATGCGCCCCGACGCCAACCAAGTCCTCCTTCCCGGAATGCCAAGATCTACCTCTGTTATCCGAGAATGATACCGCCGGGGCCGAGCCCCAGATCCGAACCCTGAGACCCAACCCCGAACCCCTCGGAGCCCAAGTTCGTCGAGACCCCTAATGTGTGACCCCTTATCCGAGAACCCTATTTTATAAATTGTCAACTATATAAACTGTTGCATATTTAATTGTTCATGTCGCATACATATTTGTGTGGTTTGGGGGCCTTATGCCGATTCACCTAAATTAAATATGGGGTCCATATGCGGGCAAATCTAGTCTTATATTGGCCTCATTTAAATTTGGATAGCGAACCGGTGCTATCTTTTGCCATGTTAATACAACATTTAAATTGCAGGGTAGCTAAACAACATGAACCATGTAATAAATTGTCGGGACCCCGGTTCCGTTTAATATTGCCTAATCGCATCGCATCTTTGTCATGTCATACATCATACATGCATCATGCCCGATCTTTTGCCGTAGTATTAAATAGTGCATCTGGTGTTTATTCTAGTGTTTTGCTTCTTCGCGGATAAGGCCGTTGAGTTGATGCGAGTGTCGACCCGATCTTCGGATGAACCTTCGGCAATGTTTTTCAGGCGAGCATCTCCCCCTTTCTACCTATCTTACTTTTATAGTATTTATTCCCTCCTGTTGATCTATTGCTATCTGTGTTGCGAAGCTATAGTTTTCGTACCCGTGATATCCCTTGCAGCCTTATATTGCCTTGGACACATCCTATTACCTGTTGTTTGGTAGATAGTTGGGCTGCGCGTAGTCGCTTGCTCAAGTCTTTGTATGGTCGCCCAAAGACCTCGCTTGTTGGAGTATTGCCGACGTTTAATGTTGAGTTGATCATAACTTCAATTATTGTTTAATAACTAAAATTGAAGTAGGTAAATGCAGAGAGGCAATTGGGCAATAGATGTTATTTGGTTGTTAACCGTCCACTTGTGTCCGTGAGGACCCCGAGTACTTGATACTGCTCCTTGAATATTCGCGCTATCCATATCCGGGAGGATTATGGGACCCCCTGAGCTAGAGCTTGATTCAGTCTTATTTCTTGGGGCCACAAACTAGTTTGAGGTTTTATTTACTATCCTGTACCTATGCCATGCTTTACTTCTTTATTTACGATTGTGCGAGGAGCACCTGCATCGCTTAGGTAAGCGGAGTGTTTTCGCTGTATCGACAAGCCCGCTTTTGGGTTCCCATGCGTTCTGACCATTGACGCAAACCTTGAGTCCGTCTCGAGTCACTAACTTCGCTATGGTGTACTCAATGGGGTGGCCCCTGAAATATTTCTCAATCTCGTGATTGCTTTGTCGTGAAAGCCTCTGGGTTTTGATTTGGTTTTTCCGAGGTTGATCGAGTGTGTGTTGCTATTTGTGCACCCTGCAGGTAAAACTTTCAAAGCCGTGTCCGCGGTTATGGACGACTTGGAGCACAGTATCTCGATCATAGACAACTATAACTAAAGTAGTGCTATAAATTTGACTTTATGATGACTAGTACTCAGCTTCACTATAATGGAATGGCTAAATAAAACTGCCAACAATTGCTTGTTTTGGTTGCCATGCGACCATTGTATCGACTAGTAAGTATCGCAACTATAACGGAATGGCTAAATAAAAGTACCAACCACTTTGGGTTTGGGGATATCTCATGCTATTTGTATCGACAAAGAAGTGTTGCAACTACAACGGAATGGTTAACTAAAATTGCTCATCGCTTATTATATCGTGGATGACTATCTATACCGACTAGTAATTGCCGCAACTATAACGGAATGAGTAAAGCGCCAATGTGTGAGTTCCTCGGTTGACTTCCTCGTTTGGTCTCGAGGGGAAATACCGTGATGGGTTTGTTTGGCGTTAGAATCAGTTGGTTCGAATAGGTCTTTCTTACCCCTCTCGATACCGCCGGTTGTATCGAGTCTCTATAGGTTGTTTATCGCATCTTGCCACGCCGCTTGATCCACCACCTATGTAGGCGAGGACCGCCAATTCTAGTCTCGCTGCTTCGCCTCGATCGACGCCTCTTTTTCCTTTGCCCTTTGTCGGCACCCCTTTTGTTTTAGCAGGTTTCGCCGTCGTTAGCAGGGTTACCCTTCCGGCTTGGCCTGGGCAGGGTTATGGACGCCATTGGCTATTCTTCAGGGCTCTTAGCTCAATTTGCATCTTGTCCGTAGTCGGACGCTCCATCGTTTTCAAGGTGATTTGGATATTTGTACCGTATATCTGTATTCTTGACTCATGGAGTCGTGTTGTATATATTTACGCATGGGTCCCATCGAGGACTGTTGTGTAATGTTATTACTTTGTTTTCCACCCGCACGAAAGTGCCTGGTGGGCACCTTTGAATCGTTTCTATGCGGGTTTGGCGGGAAGCGCTAAAACTTGCATAGCGTCGATTCTGAGGGTGTTACATCCATTTTCTGGTATGATGGAGCGAGCTAGGACTTACTGGAAATCATACATACCGATGTGTGTGGTCCAATGAGTGTAGCATCGCGCGGTGGTTATCGTTATGTTCTTACCTTCACGGATGACTTGAGTAGATATGGGTATATCTATTTCATGAAACATAAGTCCGAAACTTTTGAGAAGTTTAAGGAATTTCAAAGTGAGGTAGAGAATCAACGTAACAAGAAGATTAAATTTCTACGTTCTGATCGTGGAGGTGAATATCTAAGTTACGAGTTTGGCGAGCATTTAAAGAAATGTGGAATACTTTCACAATTGACACCGCCGGAAACACCACGACGTAATGGTGTGTCCGAATGTCGTAATCGAACTCTCTTAGATATGGTTCGTTCTATGATGTCACTTACAGATTTACCGCTATCATTTTGGGGTTATGCATTAGAAACAACCGCATTCACTTTAAATAGGGCACCATCTAAATCCGTTGAAACGGCACCGTATGAATTATGGTTTGGGAAAAAACCTAAATTGTCGTTCCTTAAAGTTTGGGCTTGCGAAGCCTATGTAAAGAAGTTACAGCCGGACAAGCTTGAACCCAAAGCGGAAAAATGCGTCTTCATAGGATACCCAAAGGAAACTATTGGGTATACCTTCTATCATAGATCCAAAGGCAAATTCTTCGTTTCCAAGAATGGATATTTTCTAGAGAAGGAATTTCTCTCGAAAGAAGTGACTGGAAGGAAAGTAGAACTCGACGAGGTTGTCGAACCTTCTCTCAAACTTGCGAGTAGCGCAGCACCGGAAGAAGTTCCTGTGATGCCTGCACCAATAAGAGAGGAAGCTAATGATGATGATCATGAAACTTCGGTTGTAGTTGCTACAGAACCTCGCAGGTCAACGAGAACTCGTACCACTCCTGATTGGTATGATCCCGTTATCATTGTCATATTGGTGGATAACACCGATGACCCTGCGACATATGAGGAAGCGATGATGAGCCCAGATTCCAATAAATGGCAAGAAGCCATGAAATCCGAGATTGGATCCATGTACGAAAACCAAGTATGGACTTTGGTGGACTTACCGGATGGCCGGAAGGCTATCGAGAACAAATGGATTTTCAAGAAGAAAACAGATGTTGATGGTAATGTTACTGTCTATAAAGCTCGACTTGTCGCAAAAGGGTTTCGACAAATTCAAGGAGTTGACTACGATGAGACTTTCTCACCAGTAGCGAAGCTAAAGTCTATGAGGATTATGTTAGCAATCGCTGCATACTATGATTATGAAATATGGCAGATGGAAGTCAAAATAGCGTTCCTCAATGGAGACATTGATGAAGAGTTGTATATGATGCAATCCAAAGGTTTTGTCGATCCTAAAGACGCTAACAAGGTATGCAAACTTCAACGGTCCATATATGGGTTGAAGCACGCATCCTGAAGTTGGAATCAACATTTTGATAAGGTAATCAAAAGTTTTGGTTTTATACAAACTTATGGAGAAGCTTGTATTTACAAGAAAGTGAGTGGGAGCTCTGTAGCATTCTTAATACTATATGTAGATGACATATTGTTGATTGGGAATGATATAGACCTTCTTAATAGTGTCAAGGAATATTTGAATAATAGTTTTTCAATGAAAGATCTTGGCGAAGCAGCTTACATATTAGGCATAAAGATTTATAGAGATAGATCGAGACGCCTAATATCATTGTCACAAAGTACATATTTGGACAAAGTTCTAAAGAGGTTTGGAATGGAAGATAGCAAGAAAGGGTTCTTGCCGATGTTGCCCAATACGACGTTGAGTAAAACTCAAAGTCCAGCAACGGTAGAAGATAGAGAAAGGATGAGTAAGACTCCCTATGCCTCAGCCATAGGATCTCTAATGTATGCCATGCTATGTACTAGACCCGACATTGCATATGCTATTAGTTTGACTAGCAGATATCAAATTGATCCAGGAGTGGATCATTGGACAGCGGTAAAAAAACATCCTTAAGTACTTGAGTAGAACTAAGGATATGGTTCTTTCTTATGGAGGTGATGAATAGCTCGTTGTTAATGGTTACACCGATGCTAGTTGGAACACCGATCCGGATGATTTTAAATCACAATCTGGATACGTATTTACTTTGAATGGTGCAGCAGTTAGCTGGAGGAGTGCAAAGCAAAGCGTTATGGCGAGATCTTCAACTGAATCGGAATACATAGCTGCTTCAGAGGCTTCACAAGAAGCGATATAGATGAAGGAGTTCATTACAGAGCTCGGTGTGGTTCTAAGTGCGCTGGACCCAATGTCTATCTACTGTGATAACATGGGCGCCATAGCCAATTCGCAAGAACCAAGGTCACACAAGAAGCTGAAGCACATCAAGCTATGTTTTCACGCTATTCGAGAACATGTCCAAGATGGTGACATAAAGATTTGCAAAGTACACAGATCGAATGTATGGATCCGTTGACTAAACATCTCCCGAGGGCAAAACATGACCAACACCAAACTGCCATGGGTGTTCGGTATATTACCATGTAATCTAGATTAGTTGACTCTAGTGCAAGTGGGAGACTGTTGGAGATATGCCCTAGAGGCAATAATAAATGTAGTTATTATTATATCTTTGTGTTTATGATAAATGTTTACATTCATGCTATAATAGTATTAACAAGGAAACATTGATACTTGTGTGATTTGTAAACTAAATTAGAGTCCCTAGTAAAGCCTCTTCATAATACTAGCTTGTTGGTTAATAGATGATTGTGGTTTCCCTATCATGAACATTGAGATGTTATTAACAACAAGATCATATCATTAGGAGAATGGTATGATGGAAATACTCCTATAGATAAGCGTAGATAAAGATCAAGTCATTTTAATAGTTCAATTGTTATAAGCTTTCTGATACATAGTAACCTAATTCCTTCGACCATGAGATCATGCTTATCACCATCACCGGAAGGATGCTTTGATGACATCAAACACCATACCGTAATTGGGTGGCTATAAAGGTGGCATTGAGTGTTCGGAAAGTATGGGTTGAGACACATGGATCAAGAGTGGGATTTGTCCATCCATATGATGGATAGATATACTCTGGGCCCTATCCGTGGAATGTCATCCAATTAGCTTGCAAGCATGTGACTGGCTCACAAGGGATCACATATCACGGGAACGAGAAAAGAGTACTTATCAGTAACGAGGTTGAACTAGGTATGTAGAGATACCGACGATCAAAACCTCGGATAAGTAAACTATCATGAGACAAAGGGAAATTGGTATCATATGTAAGTGGTTCATTCGATCGCAAAGTAATCGTAGAAATATGTGGGAGCCATATGAATTTCCAGATTCCTCTATTGGTTATTGTTCGGAGAAGTGTCTCGATCATGTCCGCATAATTCACGAACCGTAGGGAGACACACTTAAGGATTCGATGTTGTTGAGTAATTATGGAATGATGAGTAAGAGACTGAATGTTGTTCGGAGTCTTGGATGGGATCTGGGATATTACGAGGAGATCCGGAATGGTTCGGAGAATAAGATTCATATAAGGAAAGTCATGTTTCGGAGTTGGGGAATGATTCCGATGTTTTCATCGGGAATGTTCTAGAAGGTTTCGAAAGGTCCGGCACTCCGGAGGGGAAGGGTACATGAATGTGTCATGATAATATGGAATGGTTGCATCATGTACTAGGTATCATGGCTGAGCAAAATAAAGGGATAAATCAAATCCTAGTTTGAAAATTCAAACGCCAATTTGAAAAGTCAAACGGCAGTTTTGCTTGGTGGAGGGAGAGTAGGAAACCTACTTGGGGAGGAGTTCCTCTCCCTCCACCCGCCGGCCAAGGAGGCCGACTTGGGGAAGGACTCCCTCCCCTTGGCCGACGCCCTCCCACCTATAAAAGAAGGGGCAGGGGTGCCCCCTCTAGCCTACACCCAACACCACCCAAAACCCTAACCCTAGCCGCCGGCCTCCTAGAGTCGCCGCCGCCCTAGGGTTTACTCCTAGCCGCCGAGTTGCGGCTCTCCCCAAGCCCTAGCCTCCGGCCAAGCCTCCGGCCAAGCCTCCTCCCTTGGTGCCTCTAAACCCTAGATCACCAAGGCCTCTCTCATAGTCCACCATACTCGCTCCGGCTTAAGGCGAAGCCCTGCGAGATCTCCCCTCTACTTTCGGTACCACGCCGCCGTGCTGCCGGAATCGCGAAGAGAGTGCTACAACCTCCGCTGCCTACTGGAACAAGGGAGAGGAAGGTCTTCATTGAGTACCGAACGTGTGACCGACTGCGGAAGCGCTACCGGAACGCAGCGCCGGAAGGATCGTCTACATGATCTTGAGATCGGCAAGAGTACGACTACATCACCCACGAGAATCTGCTCTCGTTAAACACTTTGGAATCTTCGAGGGTGAGTTCCTCTATCGACTCGTTGCTACAATCTAGTAGATATATCTTGGCTTGTTTGTTTGCATGCGGTACAAATTTTTTGTTTTCCATGCTACGAACCCCTACAAATACTTTTTGAGATTTGAAAGAAAAGGAGAAAAAACTTACATGTATTTTGTATCATTTACTTTCTTTCTTGTTGGCTCATAAGCTTAGTATTCTTTATTTAAGATCTTTTGTGTCTTCAAGGAAGATTGCATGTTTGGCTTTATTACTTGTATGTTTGCTTGTTTCTTTCAACTTTCTTGCTTGCTACCCAACCTTGCTATCCAAAAACCTGTTTTGAGAAGGCATACTTCTCATGTTTCCAATCCCTTTGAACCAAAACCTTTGCCATTTGTTTCCACCATATCTACCTATTAGCCTTTTCTATTCTAAGCAAATTCTCAAGCTTCATCTACCTTTTGAATTAAAAAGTATTTTGTTATGTGAAAACTAGTTAGTAAAGCTCTCATGAACTTGATGGCACACCTTATTTTCTTGCCCCTAATAGACTAGAACCATTATGCCATCGAAGTTGTATATGCTTGCATCTATACGTTGGAATTAGCAGAACCGTTCTGTCACGGGGAATGTTTTCAACATTGCACCTGTACTTTGTACTTAGTTGATATCATGCTCTTTTTTATATGGATGTCAACGGTGTGAAATAAAGAGGGAACTTGTAAGTCCATGGAGTTTGTATTTTGTGTTAGAGAAACGCCTGGGCCGCTAGCCTAAGACATGCCTAATCATGGTGGAAATTTGCAGCATCACCGTAGTGAGATATCTACGAAGCATCCTCAATAAAAAGCTATGCACATAGTAAATAAAAAGATCGCTGAGATGCTCATTGTCTGCTTGCCTTGTCATTTTGGTTATGTGAAAGCTCATGTACCATGTGCAAGGGGTACCTCGTTGGCGGTTCTCTATGATATGCATGTACTTACAATTACAAGAACTTACCGGTGACCAAAGTTGAGTAGCATGAGGAGTGGCCCTCATATTCAAGGGACATGAGATTGCCAACTTATATTCCATCAAGCATATACTCCATCTTTGCGCACTTTAACCTTAATCATCTCAAGATGCCTATGATAGGGGCAATGAGGGATCAAAGCTAGTAAGTACCATAATCTTTTGGAAGCTCTTTATGACTTGTAATCCCTGCTACCCTCTATAAAGGGACCTTTCTCGTAGTTACCAAGTTGAGTCAGTAAACCCACTTCCTCTCTATCTCCAGCAAGCATTTGAGTTGATGTGTTTCCCAATAGAATCTCATAGGATCATAGATGAAGTTGGATGGCGGTCTATGTATCTTGTTGTATTGCCCAATAGAATCTCATAGGATCATGAATGTCTAGTATTGCATTGTTATGCCTTGCTCAGTCCTGTCAATTGCCCTGTTGTAATTTGTTTACCCAGCATGCCATGTTTTGTTTATCTTAAGGAGAGCACCTCTAGTGAACTATGGACCCCTGTCCAATCTTTACCATTGATACATCTTCCACTGTTATTGTTTACTTTCTGCAAACCACTATTACCTTCCACACCATACGGTTAACCCTTTGTTTTTAGCAAACCGATGAGATTGACAACCTCAATGTTCGTTGGGGCAAAGTCTTGAGTTTGTGTTGGGCAGGTTTCCAAGTTGCTAGCAATACCTTTGAGTCATTTCCTTCCTCCTACTGGTTCGATAACCTTGGTTTCTTACTGAGGGAAGAACTTGCTATTGTGCTCATCATACCTTCCTCTTGGGGTATCCCAATGAAGCTCTACATTGAACTGAGCCGCCATCAGTGGTCGTTGAGTTCACGATAGACAATGCACATCAAATCCACTTTGTGAAGTCTTGGCGCTAATGTTAGCTTGTTATCAGAACCGTAGGAGACGTCGTCTCTAAGATTGGTGATTCTCCTAGTCCGCGATGAAGTCACAATTGTCCATGATGGTTGTTGGGGACAATATTGTCCCTTCAATAGAGCCGATGGAGGATGTCGATGTTGTAATTGTTGTTATGATTGCTTATGATGAACACGAACAGATTGGATCAAAGGCAAAAGGTGCCTGTTGAACCGATGTGAAAGTTGAAACTATGATTATCGGACATGTCTCCCGGTCGAGGTTATCGAAGGATGGAAGAAGGGTGGGAGGGTGTGGAAGGAAGTCAACAGAGACAAAATGGATTTGAGCGCTCTTGATCATCGAGTTTATGCTTGGGGAAGAGGGAGCCTCCGAATTCATGACTCCAGCGCCCACACTTCCCATAGACAGCACGAGGGGTAACCTTGGCAATCTCCATTGTTATGGACTTGGCTTTCAGGGAAAGGGGTGAGATAGTGATTTCTTCGTCTTATTAGACAAACAAGGGAGGGGAGATTTACGCAGTTTCAAGCCCTTGTAGAGGAAACCCTACTTCTTGCTTGTCTAATTTTATTCATGGAGAGTACAATGTCGCTGGATTGCTAGATGTGATCTAGATTACAGCGGTTTGGTGTGAATCGAAGGTTAAGGTGGCCTCCCTGTCGGCTCCTCCTAGCCATTATATGAGAGTCTGGGTCTCAGAGTCCAATACGGTTCTATTACAGAATAAAAGGTAACTCTATGACTATGTTAGCTACGTCTTAGACTTTGCCTAGTTTATCACGTCTGATTCCTACGCTTCATATGCTTCCAGAATCTGTGGCTTCTTATGGGCCTTATGGGTCTTACCTTGGTTCTGCACCAGGTATACCAATGATGGGAACCTGATAGGTCATTCCCATGTCACTGACGATGACGAACGTTTCGCGAATGTGGCCTCTTCCTATGAATATCTATTGTGTTGACTTTTCATGTTTAATCATTGGGTGTTCTGTCTAACAACTGTGGCCTAGGGGGCGCAAAGAGAAGTCTAGTTTTATTTAAGATGCATTAATTTTAAATGTGATAGTTATTTTTAGATGGATTCATCTAAGACTGAGTGCTTTGTTCCCTAATGTTGCCTAATAAGCTTTTATATTGGATCAGTTTACTTATGTTGCCTTCTCTTGCCTAAGTTAAATTAATGATCTAGTCCTATGCACTAATGTAGTTGCCTCTTTGTACCTTACATGCATTGGCTAGCTTCCCTAAGATCCAATTATTGCCTTCTGAATGATCTTCACTTGATCCCAGTGGCGGAGCTGCATGTATTACATGTGGCCAAGTGACATCACAAAAAAACTAAAAAAACCTAAAGAAACCAGCTAAAATACACTCGTTCTGACCCAAAAAAGTTGATTAATGACCACACTTTATGATTTTGACATTCCTTGTTGCCGATCCCAGCTCCGCCACTGCTTGATCCGATATGTATTCTAGGAGTACTTCCAAGAATGAAATAATTGAATCCAAATATCAATTGCCTCGCCCTCCTGGTGTAGGTAAACATTTTACCATGGCCAAAACCTCTTCTTTCCCTTTTTTTTATTTTGTGGGTATTAAGAAGATGAAGATGGGAAGTAGTTTCTAGAATTTTGTAGTCTTGTATGTTTTCTTCTTGTTGTAATTTTACCTTTCAATATATCTTTGTAGTAAATCATGTAAAAATACTTCTATGAATAAGAATATTATTGTGATCCCTTGTATATTTTTAATTCTATTTTTCTAGAATGTATTTATAATTATTTTGTATATTTCTAGTTCAACTCAAGTTTGAATTTAAGATTCAAATTCGGTTTTGAATTCAAATAATTATTTATTGTATGATTGAGTTATTACTTGTGTTGATTTGTTTTGAGTCAAAACTCAATTTTTTCGAAATGGGAGCATCGCCCTGGCCTCTTCATCAAGCGATGCACACATCCCTTTTATTACCCAAATTTAAGATTCAAAGTTTACAAATCATGGATCGGAAAGTGTGGATACATGGATCAGCCAACAAAACAAAAACGAAATAAATCTATGCATCTTGAAGTCTTCTAGTAGGCTGCCACCCAGCCTGGAAGTAGATAGCCCGAGCAACCGCCTCCAGCCGGGTGCATCCAGAGTGCATAGACGCCCTCTGCGCCTCCGGGAGTAGAAGAGACCAATCATGGATCCAATGGGTAACCATACGGATAACCTGTAAAAAGTGAGAGTTTGTACTCTTGTTAAAAACAATATTGTTTCGACAGTTCCATATAGCCCATAGCAAAGCGCAAATACCAATTCTAATTCTTTCTTTAGAGTCCTTATCTACTCCCTTCAACCAATTTCCGAACATATTCGTAACATTGGTTGGAGGAGAGATATTAAAAGTGAACTGAATAACTCTCCAAACTAATTTTGCGAAGGGACAATCGAAAAATAGATGGTTGATTGATTCGTTGGAGTCGCAGAACGCACATTTCTTACAACCATTCCTGTTTCGTCTAGCCAAATTATCTTTGGTGAGAATAACTCCTTTAAGCACGAACCACATAAAGATCTTAATCTTTAGTGGTACTTTGATCTTCCAAATATACTTTCGAAGAAAAATTGAATGACCATTCATATAGTCCGCATACATAGATTTAACCATAAATAAACCTGATGTATTTAGCTTCCAAACAAAAATATCAGTCTTGTCTGAAAGAGTGACATCCATTAAACGCTGAACTAAGTTTAACCATGTGGCCCACTTGTCGCCCGTTAAAGATCTTCTAAATTCGATACTTAGTGGAAGCCGTATTAAGAACATCAGCGACCAGGATGTTTTTCCGTTGCGCGATATTATACAGAGTTGGGTATTGATTTGCTAGAGAGCTCTCTCCTAGCCAAGTGGCCTCCAAAAACCGAGTCTGCTGCCCATTCCCAACATTGAATGATCCTCTCTCGAAGAAATCATCCTTAACACTCATAAGACCTTTCCAGAATTGGAGTCAGTTGGTTTCGCTATTACTTGTGACAGGGTCTTGTTTTGGAGATATTTGTTTCGAAGAAGCTCCTGCCATACCCCTTCCTCGTTAAGAAGTTTATATAGCCATTTGCTCAGTAAGCATCTATTCTTAATCTCCAAAACTTCCACACCGAGGTCCCCTTGTTCTTTCGGTCTACATATAATGTTTCACTTAGCCAATCTATATTTTCGTTTGAACTGGTCATTCTGCCAGAAGAAACGAGATCGATAGAATTCCAATATTTTCTGTACCCCTTTAGGTACTTCTAATAAGGATAACATAAACATCGGGAGGCTGGTTAAAATAGAATTTATCAAGACTAGCCTGTATCCGTATGAGAGGAGCTTGCCTTGCCAGGAACCAAGCTTCTGTTCGAAGCGGGTTTCTACTGCGCTCCATTCTTTGTTCAAAAGCCTCCTATAGTGGATTGGGATACCGAGATATTTAAAAGGTAGATTCCCAGCTTCACATCCGAAAATATGTTTGTACTGGGCCTCTGCATATTTAGCTTTACCGAAGCAGAAATTTTCACTTTTGTGGAAGTTAATTTTCAGCCCAGAGAGTTGCTCAAAGATACTCAATATCAGCTTCATGTTGACAGCGTTCTCAAGATCGTGTTCCATGAAAAGGATGGTATCATCGGCATATTGAAGGATAGATATTCCGTCCTCAACGAGATGAGGAACAAGACCTCCAATTTGTCCATCTTCTTTTACGCGTGCAATTAAGATGGCAAGCATATCCGCTAGAATGTTGAAGAGTAATGGTGACAGTGGATCTCCCTGTCTCAACCCATTTCTAGTCTGGAAAAAATGGCCAATGTCGTCATTGACCCGTATTCCCACTGACCCTCCTTGGACAAAATCCTTAATTAGGTTACACCATTTCTGGGAGAAACCTTTCATACGCATGGTTTGCTGGAGGAAAGGCCATTTAACCTTATCATAAGCCTTTTCAAAATCAATTTTAAACAAGACCCCATCCATTTTCTTCCGATGAAGTTCATGAGTGGTTTCATGGAGTACAACCACCCCTTCGAGAATGTGTCTACCAGGCATAAAAGCTGTTTGAGAAGGCTTGATAACATTAAGGGCGATATTAGCAATTCTATTTGTACCCACCTTTGTGAAAATCTTGAAACTTACATTAAGTAAACAGATGGGTCTATATTGTTGAATTTGTGTAGCATCATCCTTTTTCGGGATCAAGGTAATGACCCCGAAGTTAAGCTTATATAGTGGCAAATCACCATTCTGTAGCTGATTAAAAAGTGCCATTAGATCTTTTTTAATCTCTTCCCAAAAGAATTGATAAAATACAGCAGGAAACCCGTCTGGTCCTGGTGCTTTATTATGCTCCATTTGCGATATTGCCTCTAAAACTTCTTTCTTCGTAAACTGTGTTTGTCAAAAAAATATTCTCCTCAGGTGTCACTTGAGGAATATCCGCATTAACCTCCCCTCTAAGACTAAAGCTATTCTTGGTCGGTGCCCTAAATAGCTTCTTATAATATTCTGATATATAAATTCTTAAGTTTTCCTGACCAATAATTGTCCCTTCATCTTGTTCTAATTAAAAAATTCTTAATTTCACCTTTGCCCTTTGAGCCCATTTAGGTTCCTCTTTACGTCTAAGTTTTCCTAAATTATTATTAGCTCTCTTAAGTGATTCCCGTTTCATTGCGTTTAATGGAACAGTTTCCGCTTGAATATCTAGCTCATCAATAAGCTTGGTGAGTCTATCTCTCTCCGATTTGTAAATACCACTTTTGTTTTTCGCCCATCCATGAAGGAAGCGACGTAAATGATGAATTTTCTTTTGCCAAAGATCAATTGGGCTAACCCCCAAAGTGACCGATTCCCATTCTCTCGTGATCATATGAAAAAAACCTTCTTCCCGTAACCAAGATAATTCAAACGAGAAAAGAGATTTGTTCCCTAGGTGAGCTTGTTCTCATGAGTCCACAAACAACAGTGTGTGGTCCGACCCCGTACGGGCCAGCGCTTGCACCGAGACCAACGGAAATTTTTGTTCCCACTCTATGCTTGTTAGCACCCGCTCTAACTTTTCATAGGTGGGCGTTTATCTACGACTTGCCCAAGTATATTGTCGTCCTGACAACATAATCTCCCGTAAGTTTAAACTCTCAATTATGATATTAAACATAATCGGCCATCTAGGATTATAATTACTATTATTCTTTTTAACGGACTACGGATAATATTAAAATCACCGTCCAACATCATTGGAGTTCCTGGGCAATCGCACATCCTGGCTAGTTCAACTAGAAAATCTGGGTTATGCTTCTCTTGGGCTACACCGTAAACCGCCATAAAAGACCATTCAAAACCATCCACTTTCGATTGAAGCTCTAATTTAATCAAGAAATCGCCCGCGTCAACGTCTTTGACCGTCAAAGATCCAACATTTATGTCTACTAGAATTTCGCCCGATCTCCCGTGTGAAGTTAGGCAGAACCAAAAAAATCACGTCCCGCCGATAGTCCTATCAGGAAAAATCACGTCCCGCCGATAGTCAAAACTCAATTATCACTTTGAATCCCAAGTTTTGAAAATGTACAAAGATCATATTGAAATTTGTAGCAAACTTTTGTTGTTTTAACTATGATTCACCAAATATAATAAAATCTCAATCAATTTTCCTTTCGAATTTAAAATTTCAAAGTTTCCTCACTTTTTCAAATACATGGGATGCAAATTCATAATTCCTAACTCTGCCCTTTTCTGTCCTAATTATTGGGATGTTACAACCAATTTGAAACACTATGGATATCTAGTAGGGGAAATTAAAAAAAATATGGTATGTTGCCAATAGTATGAATTTAGCGAACTCATACTCCGCCAAATATTTTCTTCGCAAACTCAATTAATTATTATGGGCCAATTACATTTGAGTCTTGTTTCTAGCTTTCCCCTTTTCGATTCAATGATGGATCCATAAAGTCGGAACACGTTATTTCTCTGTTATCCCCCACATTAATGCAATTAATGATGTCCTTTTATATGCTTAATTGCTTGAATGATAGCCCATATTTTCTACCCGAGGTACTTTTTTGTAAAACTTAATCAATATCTTCTGGACTGTCGATCTGGATCAACTTCCTACCTTCCCTTGTTTTTTGGCTATAGATATGTCTAGACTCTAATCCTAGCAAGCTTTCCCTCATGTGCTACCGCCTGGCGGCACCGCACACACTTTGTTCTTCACATTCACTTATATTCTACGCAAATCTAAAAACCATAGGTACCCTTTGCGCGCATGCTCCGTCAGGTGACAATCTCTGCCCCTCGTGCACCTTATGGTCTTCGCAACTTCACATTTGAACTCTTTACATGTACGTACAATTACAACTCGAATTACTTCGGATCTTTCTAGGGGCATTCGGGACAATGCATCTTTGATTACAGCTCAATTGATATTACTGAAAATCTAGCAATTCCATCCTTTAGAAGAAGATAAGTTTTCTAAATGAGATTACCGTATTCCTTGTTTACAATGTCTCCAATGATATCTCCAATTTCTCTGATGGGTGGTCACATAAGTCGCTAAAATCCTGCGTGGCTGCGCACCCTTTCTATGCTACCATAACTCATATCAATTCTATGACCAAGAAATTGATGAAAGAAATGAGTATATGCATGATACATGTAATTTGGTTTCAAAGCATCGATATGCAAACTATTTTTCATCTTGTTGGACAATTCATACAACATCTTGTGAAAAAATAAATTAAAACAAAGAAAAGAGGGGAAACTCATTTTCTCTAAGAGACGTCATTTGACCATCTCCCTATCGTCCCCATCTAGTAGAAAAAAAAAACATGGAAGGATACAAAAACACAGTCGACTATAAAAAGTTCCATCGGAAAAAGAATGTCAACTCAAGAACGATTGCTTCCACATCAGGAAAAGTTCACAGAGATGCTCCCGGTCTTGGCGCATCCACACGCCGGGCACGCCCTAGTCATGGCCGCGCATGGCGCACAAACACAGAGGTGGTTGCACGGCAGCAACAACACTACGGCCTCGCCCTGGCCGCACCCCTTGCACCTCCTGACGCTGAGCGTCGTCTCTGGCTCCCTGCATAATACCATGTGGTTATCCCCCCAGCAGCACGAACCGGTGTTGTCAGCACCACGACCATGGACCGCCTGCGCGCGTGTGCACTGCAGGTCACCGCGGAGCACGTTAACAGAGGCCTCATTGGATCGCGCGAAGTCACGCCAAACCTCGACCTCCTTGTGGAGGTTCCTGAGACGCTTTTGGAGTACCCCGTTCACGCCCCTAATAAGGTCCATCTCCAAGTCCTTGGCCTTGAGCCGCTTTGCAGCCCTATCCTCCACGGCAGAGGTGATCAGCCTCATGTGCTTCTGCCTCTGCTCAGCTAGAGTCTTCCACATCTTCGCCGCCTACATCAATCGATACACAGATTAGCAGAAGTTAAATCCATACACACAAAGAAAGTATACATTGATTTCGCAATCATGCATGCATGGGACTTACATGGTCGAGCACGAAGGGGTCGATGACAATGGTCTGTTGCTGCTGCATGTAGGCCGCGCCGATCACCGGTACTGACTGCTCGTCGCGCTTCCTCTTATAGCCGGCGACCATTTGGTGCGAAGGCACCGAACCATGAAGGGTGGCACCCCTCTTCGCTAGGTCGACCGCTGCCAGCGCCAGGAACTCGGTGTACTGGTCTTGCCCTCCCACTGACGGTGGTGGCATAACCATGTAAGAAGATTGGTATCCTTGTTGGTCGGGTGGTGCGGCGGCATAACTCATAGGCATAGTAGGGATGGTGGAAGCACCAGCTTGATTAGCACTAAGACAAGCTGGAGCTGGGGTAGGCCGGTGGTGGCTGGTGCCGAGTATCATGTGGGGAAGACGCTGTGCGTTTACGGCCATGGCGATCGTGCTCTTTGCAGCCTGCGTGAATGTGCCTACTTATAGTATCAAGTTTGAGCCAATCGGGGCGCCGTATTAATGGTAGATGACCTGGTTCATAGCTGTCCTCCATATTGTTTTTGTCGTCTCCGGCCAGCAGCTAAATATAAGAGATTTTCTCCAATTAATTTATACCTTTTTAGGAGTGATTCCATTTTATTGATGATAAATGATAAGAGCAGGTGATGCATGTGCGGTGGTTGCGTCAAGATTCACATATTTGAATCCGATGAAAGGCGCTTCGCGCCGATAGTTTTATGATGGCCCACTCGCGCATGTTGACTATGTAGTAAGTCGTGGGACCCATTTGATAGTGTCACTGTTTTTCTTTTGGGAGTGTGCTACCTAAAAATATTTTTAGACGATTTTTTGCGTTTCATTCCCCTTTCTACTTCTGTCTCTTTCTAACCGGCAACGCCAAGGCTATTCGGGAGGCGCCACGGTGTCATCGCCGACAGGCACCCTCTTCCTCGTCGCTGACCAACGCCTAGATTTGAAACATGTGTCTCATAAAGGCGAAATATTCTTTCACTAGGACATGAAGTTCCTACTTCCTGTCGATAGTGAGATGCACGTGGTTACTTTATCAATCTCAAGATCCGATTCGTTAACTTAGTTTCTCGGATGTACTAATAGGGATAGACAGTGGCAAATCTAGGATTTTACGCTAGAGTGGGACAAGTAGACACAATTTTTTTAGAATCACAAAAATAGCTTGTAAATATAGTACAGAAAAGTTGCTATAAGCACGATAGAAACATAAAGGGCCTGTTTGGTTGGGCTTAAATCTAGCTTTTAGAGTTTGGCTTATAAGCCACAAAAGCACCAAAATAGGTGCTTTTGGCTTTGGCTTTTGGCTTTTAATTAAACATGGTAGTACAATGGTATAAGCCAAAAGCCAAAATAAAAAGCATCTATTTAGGTGCTTTTGTGGCTTATAAGCCAAAAGCAAAAAGCCATAAATAAGCACAACCAAACAGCCCCAAAGTCTCACAATAAGGATAGATAGAATTAATCGATTATTTATAAATATGCAATATCGCTATCCTGTTCTAATAGTTCTACCGTGCAAAATTGTAAATCAGTTTCGCAATTTTTTTGGTTACATGGAATCAGCTATATTGATCACAATGAATCGATGTTGTAATTTTACAGCGTCATAAGAATAAGAAATTCATATTTGCAAACAAAAAAAAAATAAAAAGTTAAACCAGATGAGATACATAATCATTGAAGGACTAAACTGTTGTTGCGGCTGGCCGACCGTGAGTATGAGGTGTGCCTCCACCGCCCTCTTACCCTGCTGTCCAGCAGGGCTGATTGCTCAAGTGCCCTTCTCGCTTGCCGTGTCGCCGACTCGCCGCGGCACTTTAGCTTTTGTTTTGGTTCTATCGGTAGCCTGGACCGACCCATTAACGTACTCCTCCGGTCTAGAAATAAGTTATTTGGTTTTGTCTATATTTAAATGTATCTAGACATATTTTAGTGTATATATACATTCGAATTTAGAAACACCCAAATAAATTATTTCTGAACGAAGAAAATACTTTGCATTGTCTTACTTCATGGGCCCGACCTAGACATGATATAGTTAGGGCTGCTTAGCCAAATTCTTGGGGTGTAGGGTATACTAGAAGGACCTTGCGGGCGTTGCTGCGCACGGTTTCCACATGCTGGTTTGTATATTTTTGATTTTTGATGCATACCACAGGTTCATCTCTTATTTAGTCAGATGTGACGAAGAAGCAAAATTCAGAGAAAGATATACGACAAAAACACACTACTAATTTTACCTATATTTGTGTGGAAGTTAAGAGCAAAAATAAAACAATACGATAACAACAGAGATACTAATACACACACATGGTAATATATACTCCATCCTTTCCAAAATGTGGTGCATATAAGAATTTTGAAGAGTCAAAAAAAGTCAAGTTTGACCAAGTATGTAGGAAAAGATACAAACATCTAGACTACCAACTCAATACCATTAGATTCGTCATGATATATTCAGATGGTATATATTTGCCATTATAGATATAGATATGTTTCTTAATAAACTTAGTCAAAGTTGATGAAGTTTGACTTTAAAGAAAATCTTATATGCACTACATTATTACATTATGGCAAGAAAGAAGTACTCTATACAGAATTTGCATGGCTGCTAGAGAATAAATAACACATAGACTGACTGTTGTTATAAGACTTCTATGATATGAAGGGAGCCTAACTAATTTTGTCATACAACTACTTGATATCACAATTCATGAGCATTCACTGTTTACCAATGTGGTTCTAGTAAAGCATAGAAGATTGTAGAAATTCCAAAATGTAAGGTAAAACGTGATTTGCCATTATATAAAGAAAGGAAAGTGTGGAGGAAAGTGGCAAATATTTTCTTAAATCAATTTTTTAGGTAGGTTGGAAGTCTGTTGGTCCATCCAGATGAACTCTTTGACCATCCAACTGATGAACTCACCAAAGGACACGTAGACTGGGGTTGTATTGTTGTCACAAGATGGAATATAACAGAGAGGAGATGTGAGCTTTTGAGGAAAAAAAGGTTGGGCAGGCATACAATGGCGACTTCAACAACACGCCATCGCCCACTGCAGATCCTTGGTGAGTTGTTTTGCAAGCAAGGGGAACCTTCGTGACACATCGCCTTCGGTCAAGCTTCCATCTCTGCCCGTGTCAAAAAATAATTAGAAATGTGCACCCGAGGTTCAGCGCCGAGCAACTTGGATCCACAGTCTTTCGAGTAGAACTCTTGGCCCAGCTGGCTTATAAAACACCAACTCACAGTATGATTGTCCAACCGGTATCTCTAGCACCTCTCCCCCAACCGTCCCTTCTCTCCTGTAGCTTTGAGAGTCGTCCTCGAGAGACCGGGGCTCGCCCGCGCCCTTCTCGCCGGGCTAGCCGGTGGGAAGTGGTGGCGGGGGGTCGCCGGAGTAGTAGTAGGTAGTAGGGTGTTTGGCCTTGTGCCGGTTGTGGGCGTTTTGCCCAGTAGGGGTAGCGGTGCTCTAGATCTTGGCGACTGGATCCATGAGCTCCTAGGGCTTCTCCTGGTCTCCCTTGTGCTTCGATGGTCGGAGTTGAGGAAGGAAGGAGGAGCAGCCGCTCCGTTGAATAAAGCTTCTGTCGCGTGCTTCCGCTCGAGAGGTGGTGACGCGAGACGCCCTGTCCCGGCCGGCCGTGGAGGCGAGGGGGATGGGTGCATCGGTGCGGCGCGTGGCGAGGTGGATCCACTCCTGGCCGGCCGTGGCGGCGGGGGGGAGTGGGGAAGCTGGGCTGCAACCATATCTTCGCTCGGGAGCTGGTACCTTGAGCTGGAGCTTCCATGGAGGTTGGTTCTCCTTCTTCGTCAACGACATCGAGGTGGTGGAGTTTGGCTTGAAGAGATCTACCTCCTCTGGTCTATTCCTGCTCTGTTTGAAGCTGCGACCGATGGGGATCTTCTCCCCTCTGATGCTCATCCGCAGCGGCCCATGGGTGGCGGCGACTGCCGCGGGGCTGCTGCCTCTTCTGGTCGAAGGGCGACCTTGATGCGCTTTGCTTGCGCCTCTTCAAACCTCCAGTTCGGAGGCCCTTTCTGGAGCACCTCGCCGGAGCTCCCCCCTAAGCGACGCCAAGTGGTTCGTCCCCGGAGTCGCTCTGGTGGCCGGCGCAAGGAGCTCGTCGACGGCTGCGGTGGAGAAGACACCATAGGACCTGATTGCTTTTTCATTTTTAGTCCTAGGGTGTTTTTTGCAATATTTTATATCCTGCTCTCTCCGTTCTCCTCTTTGAGGGGCCTTTGTGTAAAATGTACCCACCGCCTGATATTTTAATGCAGCTTCTCGGGTCTTCGGACCCTTTCCCGTTCAAAAAAACACAGTATGATTGTCTACATATAACTTGGAGCCACAGTCTTTCGAGTAGAACTCTTGGCCCAGCTGGCTTATAAAACACCAACTCACAGTATGATTGTCCATGTGTAGTTTGGCACAATTGCAACTTAAATAGTTTTATCGATCTGCTCCAATAATATTACCAGGAGAACATATTACACTACTGTTCCAGATCATGTATATCCTAACGCGCGTCGTCTCACCATTCAGACTACACTATTAATTGTAATTAATTCCAGCAAGTAAATGGCTATTTAGGTAAATACAAACATCAAAAAACTGAAGACCATAGCATCTGATTTCATCTACGGAGAAAGATACAAATGTGCAAGATGGTAGTACAAACCCAATAATCTGGAAGCTCCTAAGGCAGCATAGAATAAACATTAGTGGATTATTTTTCCAGCAGGCATACTAATGGCAGCAATAGAATTACTATCAATCCAGTTTCTAGGCCAAAACACCAGACAATTCCTAAGTTTTACTCCCTCCATTTAGAAATATAAGATGTTTTAGGTTTGTGAAGGAGATGTATCTAGACACGTTTTAGTGTATAGGTTCAAACGAATCTAGACACTAAAAGATGTCTAGATACATCTCATTCACAAACCTAAAACATCTTATATTTCCAAACGGAGGGGGTACAATGTAATAAGTGGGTGGGTGTCAACACAATTTTTAACATAAGAAGCCAATGAGATGACTGTAGCACAGTAATGGCCGCCACTCAATGTCAGGTAATCTTGGCTTTGCTCTTGTCATGTGTTGCCGGATGCTAGACATCTACTCTGGTTTTCTATAGTGCATAATACTGTGCTGATGGGTGCAGGGCCAGTGGGCGATTCACATTCAAGATTCTGAGATATAACAATAACATTCCAACAATTAATACATACCAAAAGTAGAGAGATGGCAGACATACCATTTCAAAGGAGTGTTGGCTTGAATTGATGGGAACTAACAGGCAACACCAAGAACAATGACAATTTTAACAGAAGTTGACCCAAACTATGTAGCTTTAGCCAAAAGAAAAGGCGCAGTTCTAGCCAAAATAAAACACACGGATATATAATCATAAAGTTTTAGCAACTAACTTGTTTAAACAAAGTTCGCAAAGACTCACCGGTAACTGATATACTACAAAACAATTGCATTTGGACATCAATCGAGTAGTTTTTTTAGCTAAAACACCGTACTTGAAGAAAACATCAAGCAATCAGTAGTCAATAGTAACCAGCCACTGCCATCATCAACTGTACTGAAGTCTGTAACTACGAAGCACCAACTCCAGAACAGAAACTGAACAACTCCTCACTCTGCATATAGATGGCCGTCAGATCTTCTTCACCGGATGGATGGGCGGAACAGATCGATGGAGACCTCATTGGTGGGCACCGTCATAAAACCCATGGCAAGGCATGCCGGATGGCCGAAGTGGCAGAGCACACAGTAATAGACATCCATATCCATAACTGCTGCATCGATGTTGTCCTTGATAGGCAGCCAGGCCACCAGATCTACTCGATAACCACCATCAGCGTTGTTACGATCATGGTCGATCGCCGTTAGGCGGTATCTGAGGCGCATCCATAACCATTCTTGTTTATCTTTCTACAGAAATTCATCATTAAAGGGATATTAAGTATTCATTTTACATGGTAATAATAAAACCAATGGCTTAGATGGTTGCCAATAATGAGAAGTATATGAAGAAGAAGCATACTTATAGTTGTATCTAGTGATGCAATGTTTATTTTGAGCACACAGTAAGAAATAACTTGATTAGGAAATCAATAAGGATCCTACCTTATCACTGCATCACAAATTTTGGATGAAAGCAACAAATTTGGTTAGTTATTTTAAGTGCATTCAATGAGATGTCTAAATTAGATTTAGGTTAGAACAGTTCGATCGGAGCATCAATTTGTATGACTCAAACCTGATGAAGCCAAAACCGTTCTTATCAGCAGATTATGCTGAATTACTAAGTGCACAAGAATATCAAGATGTCTTTGTCCCAAATAAGGCATCTAATCCTATGCCTGAAATTAGATGGGCTGTTTTTGGCTATTGAAATGCCTTTTTTTACTAAAATCAAGCGTTGGCACAGACTATGTTAGAACTCAGAACAATCATTGTTCTCAAAATGTATTTTTGCAACACATCTATTCTCGTTAATAAGAACTGCAAGTCATCATCCAGTTATAATAAGTAAAAAATGGTCACTAAGAATACTTGTAGCAAAAGTGTGCATGAAAAGGGATAATTACTTCAGTAGTCCTTTTGAAATCTGTGGAGAAAGAACATGAATAATAAGATAAACACCACATTGTAAAAAATCATCCAAATATTTTCATCTAGAAAACCCAAAAATCCAATGTAAGATAATATATTCAGGCATCATTGCCCAACAACATAATACCGATCAATCATGTATCAAGTACTTCAAGATATTTAAAATTCATCTATGCAATCTATTTCTATCGACTTATAAAGGAAGATAGCAATAAGTTTCTATTAGGTGGCAAGATATTGGTTTCTAGGAAAAGACAGAAATTAGCATAGGAAAATAGCATGAGATAGGTCACCTGATTATAATCCATACATCAATCAGCATCTTGCACTCTAGGTCATAGATCACCTGCTCTCTCTGACAAATTCCTCACATACCACAAACACGGTGTTGCGGAGCTCAGCGAGGAACCTCGAATCACATCCCGGTCATAGAAATCCTAGCAGCACAGGTAGAACCCCGAGCCTGCAACCCCTCATGTATCTAATGATTAGCCAAAACAATTATGTGGTTGTTATTCTATTACAGAAAAGTCCATAATATAAAAATATTGGAATGGTTTCTGTTTCAGACATGATTGAATTCCAGCACTCCGTTAATAATTAATTCAAATGCTCATACATAATCTTCAGTTACTATCAATATTCAGTTGTCATAGATGAATCTCAAGTTCTCAGTTGCAACCAAGTCCCGCCTGCCAACTCTCAAGTCTCAGTTATCGGAATTATCATATTTGCAACCAAGAGTCAACTATACCAAGTTTGTGAAAAGAAAAGGAATAGTACAACCAACAACTAACAGGCAGCAATACCAGAAGCAAAATTGCAGTTTATGTACATCATCTATTTTCAATCGCTTACTACTTCAGATCGAGAAAAATATTGATGGCCAGAGGTGAGGTAGAGATTGGAGCATGGTTGGTAGAGATGCTGACATAAATATTTCTACAAAACCAAGTAATTGTGTCAACTATTTCTGATTCTTCATAAACCGTTGTAGAAGAAACGTATAAGAGATTTTCCTTGTAGAAATAAAATCAGCCATGGGCAAGGTGTTGTTAAACATAGGAATAAAAATAACATAATACCAAGACATCTTTCCATATGAATTCTTGTAAAAGTAGTTACAAAAATGCATATGCTATAATCCCATGAATAGCAGAAAATGTTCGGAAACGACTGTGAAAATTTTGTTACAAGGACTATCAACAAAAAAAATTAGTTCACCAGTGAGTGCTTGCTTTCGCTTAATGTTTAGCATTAAGCTACAGTAAATTCAAGAGAGTAAGGTACCAATCGGCTGCCTAAAATTTCATGTTATTAACTTTAAGCTTCTTCTAAGAAAATAAAACATATTTTTTTCCTTTTTCTTCATTGTCTTTCCTAAGTAGCACTTAGCTCGATCTGTCACACACTGCATCAAACTTAACTAAACTAATACACCTAAAAATCAGCAATAAAATCAGATTCTCGGGATACCATGATCACGGAATTAACTAATTTGTGCATGGAATTATATAAGCAGCACCATTATAAAATCCTATGTATGATGCATCCTACGATTCTCGTTACTGCTGCAAAAACAGAAAAGAACATAGTGACTTATAAGCATCTGGTGCCACACAAAGTTTCACCATGTGAGATGGATATCAAGAATCGTTATTAGGCTAACTTATCCTGACATAATAGTGCATGCTTATATGTATTGTGATGCAAAAAACAACAAGAAGAAAGCTAGTCTCTTACTGTAGATCGCAATATTTGAGCTCAATTTGATCCAATCCCGGCAGTGCAGATCGTTGGCTTGGAGAGCTTTTTGTCACCCACTCCTCTGCCCCTCCAATACAGAATCCGAATCCACAGCTCTGTACCTGACTGCCCGCATAGCTAGCGACCTAGCTCAATGCTCCAGAAAATCTAAAGCGCTGGCGCTAGCACACGATGGGGACATGAATAGGGGACGGGTGCTGCGTGCTCTCCAGCGAGGTAGATTGTGGTTCGGCCGTCCTGCGAGGTCGCTAGAGGAGGCGTTGCGTCGCGATGCGGGCTGGCTCCCATCGATCTCCGGCGTGTGGACCGAAGGCCGCCGTTTTGGCGCGTGGGCGTGCTCCGAGGCAGGTGAGGCGTATAGGCAGCGATGCATCTAGGGAAGCGCGTGGGCCGACGACCAGTGGCGTAGCAGGGGTGTGGCGGCGCTGTGGAAGAGGAGCGGCTCGAGGTCAAGGGCAAGATTGAGGGAGAGAGGGTGGGGCGCGGGCGAGGTAGGTCGGATCAGGGCATCCTGGTGGCCATGATGCGGGGAAAACTGAAGGAACATGGGAGCCCAGCAACCAAAACACACTTTGACGACCGCGACCATCCCGCCAACAACCAAAGCCATGGGCAGCAAAGCGGCACTCACAGACAGATGGGTCCCATCCAGCGGGGAAACGACCGATTAACCACAGGCCCTTAATTCCAGAGAGCTTAGAGCTCCTTAGGGATTCAGCGCACGACTGCAGTTGAAGAGGTGAAAAAAAAGATAGCTAGAGGACATAGACATAGTAGGTTTACTAATTTCCGCATCTGAGATGACCTTATTCTAGTTACACATCAGTCATCTCGTGCGCGTGCCATGTACGTAGGCAGTAGTACGTAGAACTCTGGTTCTTCTAACAGGCGACGATCCGGAGGCCGAGGTTCCTCCGCGCGAACTCGACGAGGCGGTCGATCTCGCTGTCGTCGATGTACCCGTCGCCGTCCGCGTCGGCGAAGCTGATGCCGCGCCTGGCCCGGTGCCCCGTGAACCGCACCCGGAGCGCCCGCATCGCGCGCCGCAGCTCGTCGCGGCTGATGCGCCCGTCGCGGTCCACGTCTCGAACCGCCGGAGCCACTCCTTGAACTCGTCCGCCGTCACGGCGGGGGAGCGGTGGCTGCCGCCGTCGTAGTCGTCGTCGACCACACCTCGCAGGTTCGTCTTGGGTGGCATCATGAAGCACAGGAATCCCGCCATTGCGCGCGCCGAACTACAAGTGTGTGAGACGTGGACGTGTTAATGGCTAACGATGCGTGCTATAGCCAGTTATTAGGCTGTTAGCTAGGCAGGTTAGGCGCGTTATGTGTCCGAGTGGAGGAAAACCTGCTACCCTGGCTGCTCTTATATACGCACGGCGGAGCTCCACGAATCTGTGGAAAGAATACACAATTAATGGACCGATATGCCGAAATATATGCATCCCTATCTAATGTCACCCATGTGTGTTTTAACTCGGATTAAAACACAGATATTCCATCCGATTCCAAAATAAAAATATAAGATGTTTTAGTCTTTTTATAAACCGCGTGTATCTAGAAGCCTCTTAGTGTATAGATTTAAAGCAAAATGAGTAAACTTATACTAGGGAAAAATTGTCGTTGCCATGTAGACAACGCTTTACGGTGTGCTAAGGGCCCGGAACACGGGAAAGAAGGTAGTTGCCGTGTGTCCCCTAGAAAGCATATGACAAAGGTTAGCAGCACAACATAGTTCTGAAAAAGAACACGGCAAATAAAAAAACATAGCAAAGAGTAATAAAAGAAACACGGCAAATAAATCACACACGGCAAAGGCAACGAGGACACACAGCAAAGGTTTTCCTCATGTCAACAAGATGGGACCCATGTCCCCATAGGTGCACATGCCAGGAAGGAGCTGGCGGCTGCTGACAGTAACCCTTTGCCGTGTGTTCTGGCCGTCAGACAGTCTTTGCCGTGTTTATTCTCCAGTATATGCAGCAAAGCAATTTTTTTATTTTTTCCTACAATTAACTAGCAAGCCTTACATTACATATGTGTTAGGTGTTGCTATTTCATATAGTATCATGAGCACACACATATGAATAGGTTGTTGTGGTCTGTCATCGTCCTTCTTGCATGACCGCCTTGTGATGAAATGGTTCTTGTTGTGTGGTCCGCCTTCGTCGATCTACGCCGTAGATATTTTTCAGACAGGGATAGTCCTATGGAATTTTATCTTGGGCTGTGTTTTTTAGTTTATAGGATGATGTCAACCCATATTGGGTCACAAGACCCACTGGCAAAGACCCGCTGGCACCGTCATCCTCACGGACCGTCAAGTCCCTTTTCTTTGCCGTGTAGCCACATAAAACACACGGCAAAGATTTTATCGTGTCTATAACGGAAGACACACGATAAAGAGCCTTTGCCGTGGTGATCACTGCCATGTGTATACACACGGCAAAGCTTTTATCGTGTTCCGATTGGTCTTTGCCGTGTCCTTATGACCACACGGCGAAGGGCCAGTGTGTGGCAGTGTTACAGGCTAAAAGGCGGATAGATATATGTGTTTTAATAAAAGACTAAAACTTATATTTTGAAACGGAGTGAGTACGAGTGAAGATTTGGTGCACATGGGCACTAGTGATCCTGCTTTTAGAAAAAAAAATCAAAAATCATACTTTTGAGCTTCAAAAATTCCTAAAAAAGGAGGACATGGTGTGCAAAAAATCAATTTATAATATTTTGTATTATGAGCTACATAAAAATAACAAAAGTATGGATATGAGACATGGTTTTACATCTCTAAATTTTATCAGATTTGTAATATAAATAATTTCAGGCTGTGTTTTTTATGCTTATAGGATGACTAGACTCAGAATTTATTTTAGATTTTTTTGAAAGTTATAAATATGGGTTTTGAATTTTATTTTAAACGAATGAGAATGGGAGCTGGGGAGACAAAAAAAACATTTTGCGAGTGAGTACACATTATATTATGCCCATTGCTACATTGACAGATGAGTTAGCATTCGACTAGCTCTGATGATACCGTTGAAAGTATTGGATGCAGACAGATAACCATCACGGGTTCAGTGGAACGAAGAATATATATACTCTTTCCGTTTAAAAATATAAAATGTTTTAAATTTGTAAAATAAATATATTTAGATACCTTTTAATGTCTAGATTCATTTAAACCTACATAAATGTGTCTAGATACATTAGCTTACTAATCTAAAATATCTTATATTTTTAAACAGATTTCGTTATATATATATATATATATATATATATATATATATATATATATATATATTTTTAAACAGCTTTACTAACCCTATATATATACACACACACACACGAAATCCGGTTGGAATAAGATTGTTATTGTCTGGTCATATACAGTTGAACCTTTGAACGAATCAAAGAATCTGCGGCACGTGGACTGAGCGAGAAATGGCCACGGCCGGGTGTGCCTGAGTAGGCAGCATTGATAGATCGGAATCGTGCAAAGCTAAACAAATAATGCCGGCACATAATATGCGAATCTACAAGGCGTAAGTAAGCGTGAGCTTCAACAAAAATCTGGACCTGATAACTATGCAAAAGATGGAACTGGATTCTTGGTCGGCGGTATCATTACGTGTCGAATCTCCACTGTAACGAGTGCCACATGACCAAACAAAAAGCTACGTATTTCTGTAGATTAAGACCCTCTTTGGACTGCAGGAATTTTATGGGGGTATGCGTAGGATTTGAACATTTAAGAGTTTTTTCTTGCAAATACCGTCTGATCAAAAGGGAATGGTGCTACACACTCTTATCCATATTAACGTTCTTAATTTTGTCTAGATTCGTACGTATCTAATTAAGTATTTAAATTAGATGTATTCATATCTAGACAAAATTAAGAATAATAATATGGATCGGAGAAAGTACCAAATTCTTTCCAATTGGTTTCACGTGCCCCGCTTTCAGACAAACTTCAGTGTACGATCGAGACATATTTCCTGTGATGTTCTTTCATCAATCCAAACCGCTATTCTTGCAGTTTTCATGTGTGTTGTGCAATATTTTTGTGCACTCCAATCAAAATTATGTGTATTCATTCCTACGATCTAAAGAAGCCCTAGCTTCACTATGTTTTGCTGATCGTGGTATGAATGATCTCCGGACAATTGAAGCACATTGGTCAATGTTGAGGAGATCCATGATGGAACACCGATTTTAAATTTTACATAAAGGGTAGAAAAGCATGTTTCGGGAAATGCACCAGAGTACTGATGTTTACCAAATCCGAATATCTTTTCAAATCCTTTTCTCTTAAAAAAAATATGTTTGTGATCACTTGCCTGCTCGATTAAACAAAGTGGGATCTCGCCTTGCATTTTTTTTAGATATGACTCCCTCACTAATATATATCATCGAACTTGCTCACAATGAAGTAACCCTTCCCTTCTTCTTAAGATTAGGCTCTATGTGGCCCAAGAACTCAAAATCACCATTGTATGCAGAATTATATTCCTGTGTTTTTTAGTGAATTTATATATGTGAGTTCATATGTTTTCCCGGACATATATATATTTCCAAAATATACGGCTTTGTAGAAGTATATGATGATCTCTAGATGGTTGGATCTTACATGAATTATACATATCCTTTCGCCTAAGATGATCACGAACAAAAATAGAGAATTGCGTAGGTAGGAAGAGGACTTGGAAATGCTTTTAAAGATAAAACAAAAGCCATCCGTGAGTGGTTTGGCTTTTTACTAAGCAAGGACATGGAGTGGGGACCCATACTTTCACTCTCGTGGTGGAGTACTCTGTGAATTATTCTCTGTTATTGCCCTAGGCAACAAGATTAAACCCCGTGGTGATACCCAAGGATAGAGCCGTGGAGGGGGCTCAAATATTATTTTTTCCATAACGAAGGACATGAATTTTGGGGAAACTATCTATATAATAGTCTATTACAAGTCGGTTGAGTGCTTCAACAAAAATCTGACCTGATAACTATGCAAAAGATGGAACTAGATTCTAGGTTGGCAGTATCATTACGTGTCGAATATTCTGCAGTGATATATTGTTTGTAACGACTAACGAGTGCCTCGTGACCAAACAAAAAGCTATTTCCGTAGAGACCCTCTTTGGATTGCAGGAATTTTATAGGGTCTGTGTAGGATTTGCACATTTAGGATTTTTTTTTCTTGCAAATACCGTCTGATCAAAGGGAACGGTGCTACCAAATTCCTGTTAACTGGTTTCGCATGCCTCAGTTTCAGATAAACTTCAGTGTACGATCAAGACATACTTTCTGTGATGTTCTTGTGTCAAGCCAACCCGCTCTTCTTGCAGTTTTCCCGTGTGTTGTGCAATCATTTTTGTGCACTCCAATCAAAATTATGTGTAGTCATTCCTACTCCCTCCATTTCAAAATATAAGATGTTTTAGCTTTGTGAAGTAACTGAGGAAGTATGATCTAAAGAATCCCAGCTAAACCATGTTTTGCGTATCGTGGTGTGATCTCCGGGCAAATTTTTTTCCCGCAAGGAGAACATGAATTTTTAGGAAACCACTTATGTTATAGTCTATTACAAAAGGACTTCTAACAACGAAATTATTCTGCTAAAGAATAGGTTCACCTAGCTGGCTTCACACGAACTATATACAGTTTCTCCATGCAAATTGTGCCTTGAGCTTGCAGATATCTCTATTTTGGCTTTTATTCCATATTTGCTGATCTTATATCGGTGTGATGGTGTTAGCTATGTGACTCCATATGCTGGTTAAGGTTAAGTATATATGTATTTTACTATTATGTACGTTGCTTTAGCATAGCTGCAATCAAGTCCCAGGTTTGTTACACGCATCAGAATTAGAGATGACGACCATCTCAGACTAGCTAAACCAGGATTATTTTCAGTCTGGTAGATTATTGACGTGAGTACATAGTTTTTATTAAGTGAGTAGGCATGATGATTACATAGTATAATAAGTAGGCATGACGATCACAAATTCTAACATGAGGATGCTCAAGCCTTCTTCCTCGGGCGAGTCATCATGGCCATGAAGTCATCCATGTCGACGAATCCATCATGGTTCCTATCAATCTCTTTCACCATCTTGCGGCAATCCTCGAGGCTGCACCTCTCCCCGAGCTTGAGCAGCACGTCCATGACCTCCTCAGCGGTGATCCTGCCGTCCCTGTCCTGGTCGAACACGAAGAAGGCCCGGCGTATGTCCCCCAGCTGCACGCCATTCCTATGGACCTCCATGAACTCATCCAGGTCCATGTACCCGTCCTTGTTGCTGTCGGCGGCGCAGATCATCCGCCTCGCCTCGCCCATGGCATCAGGTTTATCAAACCTCTGCAGGAGCGCCTGGAGATCGGCCCTCGAGATCCGGCCTCGCTCACCGGCTATCTTGTTGAACACTTTCCTCATCTCCTCGTCCTCGAGCTTGTACATCGTCAGGTCGGAGGGCTGCCGGTCCTTGGAGGACAGCAGCCTTACGGCTGGCCGGTCAGGCTTGAACCGGAGCTTCGCTAGGTTGTACTTGAAGGTCAGAATACTCAGGTGCGACATCTTGCAACTGATCTGATGTAGCTCACCAGGGGATGATGGAGAAGGTTAATTGATCTGTCCTGGCAGTTTCCGTGCGCCCTTCATGGAGGTTTATATGTACTGTGTGAACAGCGTACAAATGCTGCAGAAAGTTACAAAGTTGAGATTCCTCTAGAGTTTGCACTAAAGCAATCTGAAACCAGAAACGAGGGCAAAAGATGGACCACGCCGACATGCAAAGCAAGAATCTCATATGTAGCTGCTTGGAGCAATACAAGCAAAAAGGTTCTTGGGCAACTGGTCCAATTGATCTCATAAATTTTATTCTTTCCTTCTTTGTGGATTGTAATCATACATCTGTAATTCAAGAACAAGAGGGTACAATAACTAGACAGACAAGTTTACAATTCTTAAAGAATGGCATCCTGTCCTGTACCGTGCCTGAAATAGAAATTGTGTAGCAAAAAGAATCACGTGTAGTAAACACAATCTATTCAGCACCAGTTAATAAAATTACCGCCGCCAAACAGACAGCACCATCAAATTATGGTGGTCTCCCATTGTCTAACTCGTCCAAATTCTCTGCGCCCTCCCGATATGTAATTTTCCGAACGTAGCCTGCAAGACAAATAAGATGCCCGTCGGACAGACAAAAAAGTCAGCACATAATTTCTGCCAGAAGGAATGTGCAGTGATTGCAGTAAAAGGCTCCATGGTATGGAAAAGATGTCAAGATCTTATTTTCTTAAGGAAAGAAGAAAATTAACACAACGGTCTATACTGGAAGGTCTGATTAGCCCAAGCTACACAATCTGGGAGTATCAGCCAACCATCATGTCATCCACTCACAAGAAGGATATACAATTATGTAAGACAGTGGTCGAAAAAATGTTATGTAAGACACCTACAGGTCTAAGGCAAATCTCATCAGGTGTTTTATCCATCAGGTCAGAATAGCTGCAGTATTAGATTTCTTTGTTATTAGTTAAAATCATGCCCTTACGTTAAGTCCAATATCTGATGCATTTTCAAGCTTTCGCTTGAAAAAAATTCAGCTAGTAACCTGATGTCATATCAAGGCAACTTAATTTAGATTAAGATAGTCTCCCTATGCTTCTTCTATCTACCCTATGTTTCAAACGACCTAAATGCATAACATCTGTACTTCTAGTAGTTCTGCTCAGTGCACTATATGTTCACATAGCCATAGGATACAGGACAGTAATTTCCACTACCACTGTTTTTGTTAGACCGTGAATCTGGTTTATATGAACCAACTGAAGCGAGTCTGAATAGGATCATCTGGTATTTTAGTTGCATGGTGGGAAAGCACTGTGGATGAAGAGATCAAATAGGTCAAATTCGATAACAACGGTAATTGGCTTGGGCTCAAACACGGCCTCGGGAACCATTGAGTCCCCCGAGCATGGGCGAGACTCCAAGATCAGATTTAGACAAGCTGGTAGAACATTGACTTGCATACAAACGTAGCTTTCTGTCTAATCAACTTATCAAAAGTTCCAATTACTGCCAAATTCAGACTCTCTTTTCATATTTGTTAGTTATGTTATTCTGTCCATTTCTAGGTTCTTCGATGGCTTCTTCTTGCAAACTACAAGTATAATGAACGTGAGAAGGTGTATGGGTAGCCATACTAAGTTCTAACTAATATCACAAATTTTGACTTGTGAGAATAATTAATATTTGCAGTAGGTGGGGGAATCTACTGGATGGTCTGTATGATCCATGTGCCACTTTTTATTGTTTATTTAGTTGATATACAAGTTTACTTCAGTTTTCTAATTGAATACGTATTTTATCTGTGTAAAATATAAATAGTGCCGGCATCTAAGGCAGCTCCTTTGCTTTGAAGGCAAAAAACCGCGCAGTAATCCTTTTCAAGAAATAAAAAACCTAGAAATTCCTTCAATAATTGGGAGAAAAATATCTTGCCTGCTTATTTTGGTGGAGACGGAATATAATGGTGCAGACTGATCAATATAAAAACAGAATATCTAGAGCACTTATTTTGCTGTAACCAAATTATAAGTTCATAACATTATGGAAAGATCAAATATAGTTACTGGTTTTGGTAAGGATTGATCAAACATAGCAAAGACAACAATATTATCATCAACATGAGACTTCTACGACAGATACAATATTATCATCAACAAATTTTTCTGGTCTTTAACATACAAGAGTGAGAAAGAGTCTGTATACAAAGGCAAGGCTTGTAGGATGGTGAACTGGTAGCATGCTATTGTTTCCAATGACGTAGCTGAGGGATGGGCAGGGGCAGCTTCATATATTGGAAAGGCAAATAACATCTACCGCTGTCTGTTATTAACCATAATGTCCACAGAATTAAGTGTCGGATATTTTCTTTGTCGTTGCAAAACAAATCCTGTGATTGTTTTTTGGGTGGAATATAGCTATATCACTGGTACATGTGCAATGGTCACTTAACATGGTGAGATGAAAATAAGATAGTTTGGTAATCCAACTATTCCTGAATATAGATATGATAGACAACTACATTGGATTCTAGGTCAATGGAAGTCCCAGCATAGTTGACTTGTTATGCATCAACATGTCAAGAGCTACATAATTGTGGCACTGTATATAACTTATGTAGTATACTCATCTAAAAAAGAATGTGATACAGCCATGTACAGTCTTTTGGATAGCATAAGCTGTCATCAGTATTGCTACTCGCCAGAATCTGCAACTAAGACTAAGATGCTTAATTCCAATTCAGCTGCCTGAGAACTATATTGTTTATTAAGCCTCCACCAGTAACGCCTCCACTGTCAGTTAAGGTTGTAGGATAAATTATCTTTCTAAAGTCCCAATTCATCACAACGTCACAGCTTACGCAAAATCGCAAACCTTAACTCAAGCTTGCTTCTGTCATCGGCAATTGCAACTTCCATGACAGGAAGATCTAGATAGCAATGCTGCATCTCATTCCTTTTCCTAGTGTACAATAGTAGTAGTAACAACGAAGCAGGGTAACCAATTGAAGACCAAGAAATCTCACCGATGCCAGCGCATGGCACACATGTGCAGATGGTCTCCTTCCCCTTCTTCCTGAAGTAGGTGACGAGTCCCGAGCCCTGGCAGCTCCGGCACTTGCCCGTCCACTCGTACGAAACAGTTTTGCACTCCTTCAATCCAAAGACAACATAATCTCAAAATTGGCACCAGATCCTAGCTTAAATCACCGGAATAGAAACAGAAATACGGCGACCGGCACCCACATCGACCATCACGTCGCAGCTGAGGTTGCGGTCGAGCTCCTCCCGCGACATGGGCTCGGTGCCCGGAATGGTCAAGGGAATTGGGAGCGCGTCCACGTCGTCGACCAGGTAGCTCTCCTTGTCCCTGGACCACCGTTCCCACCACCTCCTCTTGCGCCCCCCCTTCTTCTCCTCGGCGCCGTCCTTGGCCTTGACGCGCACGCCCGGGTCGCGCGCCGCGACGCGCCCGCCGGAGGTGGAGGGGTCGGAGTCAGTCGGGCGGCGCGGGCGGAACCATTCCTGCGGCGAGGCGGCGCCGGTGGTGTTGGCAGCCGCGGGCGGGGGCGGGTGGGGGCGACTGTGACGGCGGGGGAGGGGGATGGAAGGGTTGCTGGGGCGCAGGGAGAGGAGAGGGGTGGGGTTCGGAGGACTCATGCGTGCGGGGATGGGGTTTGGAGGACTCATGTGCGTGGGGACGGGGTATGCGTCTGGGAAGAGGAGGGGCTCATCGCCGGCGAAGTGGACGATGTGGCGATGCCGGTGACCGCGAGGAATGAGGGGGGATAGGTTGGAGACGACGGGAGAGATATCTTGGCAGGGAGGCCGGTCGGGCAACGGGCTGGCTCGCGGACAACCTCGGAACGACCCCGGGCTTTGCACGGCCTGCAATCGAACCGTTTCTCAGTTTGGGTTCGACCTTTTCCTTTTCTCCGGCAAGTGTGCGTGGCCACGCTCCACGCCTGACGCGTGTAACACGCGGTCCCGTCACGCTTGAGAACTCCGATCTCTTCCTTGCTCTACTGTCGGATTTGTGTTCAGTTTACTTGTTGTCTATGAATAGTTTGTGTCCAAGTTCACTTGCCTATGAATAGAATTGAGTTAAATCCATTGTAGGTATCTGTACTTGTTTAGCAAGTTTAATACAGTCACCGTACATCGAAAATACAAGTTTACGGTAATTAAACTCGCGTGGGAGCGTCACGAGAGGTCACTGGGCGAGGCGTAGCTCTGTATTAGAGAATTCGGTCCCACCGTCAGATAAATAGACAGGAATGTTTGGAGAAGGAAGAAGTTCGGAGGTGGTTCTTGCAAAATCCCCACAGTACTAACCCCTCCTGTCCGAAGCGGACCCGTTCGTCCGATCCACAGACTGCCCGCGTCGTTCCTCTCCTTACCTAAATCAGCGGCCGCCCAGAGAGTGGGCGCCGCAGAAGGACCACCGACCAAGGGAGCTGCTCGCCATGTCGGTATAAGCTCATCCCGATGTTCTTCGTCATTGCTCCTCTATTTCCTCATCGCTTGCCCGATTGCGTCACGGTGAAGCGGTAGGTCGGGACGTCAGATCACCCAGGATGGATCTACTACAAGTGCAAAAATCATGGGGTAAGCTTTTCTGCTGTTAGGATTTAGCTGGAGCTCGATTTAGCTTGCATTTTTATTCGTTGTTCTTCTCTGTAGTATGGGTGCAATTTCTGGCACTGGGAGCTCGAGTACGTCCGCTATTTGATCGAGAACAATCACATTCAAGGGGATGTTTGCATTGAAGCTTATGGTTGGGCAGAAGAAAGAAGAGAAGAACTTGATCTTAGGAAGCAGGAGGCAAGAGTTACACGTGTGCAAGGCCAGGAGAAGCAATTGATCCTGATTTTGCTGGAACTCGGGCAATTCAATCTTCTTCTAAAGATTGCAGTTGGTGCCATGTGTGTGGTTTGTGTTATGGTTGTCGTTCCTCTGGTGAAGCAGTGAGGTCTGATGGTGATAGTGTAGTGGATGTTGTCATAGTGTGGGGTATGATGGGCTAGTACTAATGTATGGTGCACTGTAATGATCTAGTGATGCTTTTGTTGTTGTAGTATGATCTAGTGATGCTTTTGTTGCTGTAGTACTCATTGAACCTGATGAATGTGATGCATTTTATCATAATGTATGTGACATGAAGTAATGGAGTAAAATGTACTATGTTGTGGTCACAGGTGCTTGAGTTGTGTTGTTGTAGTATATTTACATTGGCAGACAAGATTCTTAAATACTAAATAAAAAGACATCAAAAAGAGCAAATAATATTGATAACAAGTCACATTAGGACAACAGGTGCATACCAAATGGTCATAGCATTAATTCAGCAGGTGCATACCAAATAGACTCAAAGCCACTTAAGTGTGCTTGGATTACATAAAAGCATTAATTCAACAGGTGCATACCAAATGGTCATAGCCAACACACCAAAAGGGCACTGGAGATAACAGGTGCATAATTCATAAGTATCTGGTACATCAAAAGGACATAGTGATCTATAGCTACTCCTGGTACTTAGTTCACACCTAAATACCACTCCATCCTCTTAGCTTTTGGCACTGCCTCTGTAACTACCTGGGACATGGGGATTGTTTCAGTCATCGCATAATGCAAATGAGGGATAATAGGGACATGAGCATCTTCATTTTCAGCATTGCCTACCATCATAGCTCTCTGAACTAGCATTTCAGCTTCATGAGTTTCCTTCCTTGATGTTTCTGCTGCAATATTAGCATCTCTCTTTGCTTTTCTCCTCTGTTCAGCTGCTACTATCTTGTCTAGTTCCTTCTTCTCTGCAGCTTCCTTCCTTTTCTTGTCAACTACCTCTTTTCTGACCTCTGATACTATTCTTCTAGTCTCTGCCTTATCTAACTTCTTGAACTCAGCCTCTTGCTTTCTCTCTGTTCTCTGCAGCAATTCTTGCTTTCTCTTCTTTCTGTTCAGCCTTGAACTTTTCTTGCTCTAGCTTCTTCTTAGCTCTCTCTTCAATATTTTTGAGTTCAGCTTGATACTTTGCCTCAAGTAAAGTTGTTTTTCTTTCTTCATTAATTTCTTCATTTTTCTGCCACCTCATGCAACTACAGGTCCTGTGTTTCAAGTCTACAACATAGTCTACTGGTTTAGATGAAATTAGTTCCCCTACTGCAAACAAGCCATCACCTGCTCCATCTGCATATACATTGTTAGAAAGTTGAATGTGTTTGTCAAGTTTCTTCCTTATCTTTGGACAAATAGGACCAGACCAGTTTTCCCTCTCTTTATTTTTTGTGTAGTGCCTAGTCTGAATCTGAGACTTCACTATTGCCAACATTGAAAGCACAGGGAGTTCTCTAGCTTCCAAGATGTACCTGATGTAAAGCAAATAGTTAGAAACCTCACAGTGAACATAGATTCCAAATTCATCTAGTAAATAAGAGATATGTAGCTTACTTATTGAAAACCTCACAGTTGTTATTGAGGAGGATGTCACATTTGGGTAGGTCATTATGAAAAGCTCTCACCCATATCTTTGGATCCAAATTCTGCAACCATGCATGAGCATTTGAATTAAGAGCATTCATTCCATCCATGTGCTTCTCATATAGAGTTACTGTGTTGCTCCTTGCAATTTTCCAGAGTTGCTTCTTTAGTACATCACCCTTGAACAATTGTTGGAAGTTTTGCCAAAGGTGTCTCACACAGAACCTATGTTCTGCATCTGGGAACACAGCTTTGACAGCATTGATTAGTCCCTGTAAACAAATTCATGATTAGTCATTGACATGGATAAAAGCATCTATAATTCAGAAGATTGAAAAGAGAAACAAGTTCACCTTTTGTTTGTCTGACATTATAGTCTAGGGTGTTGTGTTCACTATTCCTAAATCTGTTTTCATGGTCTCTAGAAACCATGTCCAGGGTACTGTATCTTCAACTTCAACAGCAGCCATAGCAATAGGAAAAATGCAGTCATTGGGATCCATCCCAACAGTTGTGAGTAACTGCCCTCTATACCTGATTTTCAAGTGGCATCCATCAATGAATATGACTGGCATGCACCCTTCTAGGAACCCCCTTTTGCAAGCTTCAAGGCTCATGTAACATTGCTTGAATCTGGCATTTTCATCTAGTGAAAGCCAAAAACTACTGCCTGGATTACTCCTCCTGATCTCATTGGCATAGTACCATAGCATCATGTACTGCTCCTCTTCATCTCCATAAATGACAGTCATGGCAATCCTTTTTGCCCTCTGCAATTTGCTTCTAGAAGGTGTCATGTTCCACTCCTTCTGAACCACCCTTGAGAAATTATTCAGGCTCATTCCTTGATCAGCTCTGAAGTTCTCTAGATACTTCTCAGCAATGAATTTGGCTGTGAATGCAGCAACTTTCCATTTTCCACTGCATGTGTGCTGACCTATGTATCTCTTTATTTGGAAGCCTTTAGTCCTTGAATCACATGATGCCCACAGATACCAAGGGCATTTATTTTCACAAATAGCCCTAACCCTCAGCTTGTCATTAATAGTAAGTCTGATGCCTTTTCTATGAACACAACTATATGCCCTAATGGCCTTCCTAAGAAACTCAACACTAGCAAACACTTGGCCAGTTGCAAATTTGGGATCATTTAAGTCATCCTCTCTGAATGTCTTGAATTTGATGTTGACAACATCATCATCAGAGTCAGGTCCCCATAGATCCTCATCATCAGAGTCATCAGCTTTAATTTCAGCCTTTTGTTTGCCTTTCTCATTTGCAGCAGTGCATCTTCTATTCCTTTTCTTCTTCACAGTTGCAGTCTTGCCAGTGCCAGGTACATGATCTACATTATCTGCATGTAGATCATCATCACCATCACGGCGAGCATAATCAGAATCAAATAGTTCAATGTCTGAATCTGCTCCATTAACACTATCAACAACTGCATCACTATCATCCTGGTCTGTGACTTCCTCTGTTTCTTGAATGCTGCAAGTTTCAGAGAAATTGGTTCTCACCCTCTTCCTTTGCCTCACTCTACCAGCAACACAGTCTTCCTTTGCAATCTCTACTGAATCTTCAGCATTGCTTGTTGGAACCAGAACTTGCAGTGGTGCTGGAGGAACATATGAACTGTCATATTCAGGCTGGTTGTTGGTATTTGTCTTCTTAGGGCTAATGACAGGAGGCAAGTGAGCAATTGGAAAATGTACAACATCATCCCAACTTTTGAATCCCAAGCTCTCATCATGATCTGGTAAATACTAAATAAATGGTGCCCAATGTCAACTAATGTAACCATAGCCATGAAGGCATGATCATCATCTAACGCTCTCAGTCCATTGTTGCCAAGTGTGAGCATCGGAATACAATAATGCACCTTAATTCTACCTGCCATCTCATAACCTATCTGCTCAATTATGTTCTCTAGCATGACCTGTGACCATGTTAAGATGTCAACTTCATCATAGTAGATAATGTGCCATCCAACATAGCTTCTGTTGCTACCAGTGCCTAGGAAATATCCACCATGATTGATCTCCAATGAAAAACATGAACTTTTCTCCCCTGCAAATTACAACAAGAGAAGCATATGACAGGTGGTACAGGGCAAGTGATTTGTCGTGGTGGTGGCACGGCAGATGCCATGGGTAGGCTAAAGTATGGGGCCAATGGATGCTAGAGGGATCCGGGGAGGGAAGATGTAGTGATTTCTACACTCAAATGCTCAACAAATAAATCTCTATTCCTCTTCTCAATGAATACAAGTGCTCCAAGAGCTGTCTCGTAGAGAGGAAGAACACTACTACACGAGCCTTACGGCGTAGAATGAATCGATCCCCTCTCAGGAGCCCGCGTCTCCCCTTATAAAGGGGTGCCTTGGTTCCTTCTAGGGCTGACGTGGCAAGCATATTCTTGGAATATGCTTGTCCCAATATGGTAACTCGGTGGCCTCCTTTCCGTGTCCCCCTTCTATCGGCGGCAATGTTCCAGAGACCTTCACATGCGCGCCTCGGGCTCCCTGACTGTCACCTCCGTGACCTTCTTCTGCCCTTCTGCTGCTATGCTCCTTGTCCTTTGTGCTTGGCTCTGTTTAGATTCCTCCTAGCCAGTGACTAGGGTTTGACTATAGGCACCTCCTTCTCCTGCAAGCTTCGTGTTACTCGGCCTTGTCTCGCATAACTCGGCTCGGCCTTCACCTGCATTCAAGTTAGTCAGACTCATTCGGCCGACTTAACTCATATGTCGGCCGGATAAGGCGTTACTCATTTTATATCTGTCATGGCCTTGCTTATCTCGGCCGACCCTTACATGACTCGGCCGATACAAACAGTAATTCGGCTCACGACTAGGGAGATTCCTTTCGTCTTTCCCCTGTCTTGACCCTATCCGGGGTCACCTCCCCAACATTAGTCCCCGAAGCTGGTATGGTCCTGCCGGAGACCTCGTTCGGGCCGTATCAGTTTCCCAAGATTCTCCTCTCTTTCTTTCCGAGATATTTTTCTCTGTCCGAGGTATTCGTGAGCTTCCTGTGTACGCCTCTTCCTACGTGTACTACTCATCATTGCTATTCTAGTTTTTTGTTCCGCTACAGTGCCCACTGAGAAGCTACAGTGATTACTGCGTCCGTCACGTCGGCGCAGTGACGCCTCGAGTACCGCATCGGTCAGCTGGCCCGATCCTCTCCTGTGTCGTGTGGTCTATGATATGGCTCCACTAGTTGCGAACGGTTTCGCCACGCGCGCGATTATGAGGTTATCGTGGAGTACCCACGATCCCACTACCACTAATACTGCGTGGTTATAAAGAGGGGAGCGGGGCTAGACGATTTACTTTGCCCCTTCGTTTTCCCTTCTTCTTCCTCCTCGCGCCAGCACCTCCGTTCGTGTGCTAGCGACTGCACCATCGTCGGCCTTCTCGATGGTCACGCTGCAGTTCTCCGGCTCCGGTGACCTCACCGCCGTGCCCTTGCTCCGGTGCCTTCGCCGGTGAGTTATCCTACAGCACCGCCATTAGGTTTACGCCGTAGGCATCCTTTCTTCCTTCCTAGATTCCTCGCAGCGGTTCTTTTTCGTTTTTCCGCCGCGCTCGTTAGAATCACGACGGGGCCCTGTGTCTCTAGACCTCTCTCCGCTACTATTTTCTCTGTCGTCGACTCCTCCGACGAGCCCATGTCCAGTTCCGCTAGTGGCACCGTCGTCGGGGAAGATGACCTTGCATCCGGCCCAGAGCGCGGTTCCTGGCAAGGTTCGTCTGTCCCCCGTCGTGAAGTATAATGGTTAATTAGGACGCGCCGAATTCCTGCCGAGGTGAGTTGTCGCCTACCCGGCAAAGAATCCTCGCCCGTACTCAACAAGGGTGAGTACGTGGTTTTTATGTCTCACTTTGCTCGGGGATTCGGCCTCCCTCTCAGCGACTTCGCCAAGGATTTCCTTGACTACTTAGGCCTCCAGCCGCATCATTTGCCGGCTAATGCCGTAGCCTCTCTGTCGGTCATTTCGGCTTCAGAGGGGTACTTCGGCCTCTGGCCTTCTGTACATGTCTGGTCCAAGTTTTTTCAGATCCGAACTAATGTAGTGTCGGACAAATCCCTTCATCCTTCTGAGAAATCTCTCACTCAATGTGGGGCCACGTCCATAACACCCCGGAGAAACTCCGAGTTTCCCCATGTCGCTGGCCTCGAATCTTGCAAGAAATGGCATAAATCTTTCTTCTATGTCAAAAATACTGGGAAGGAGGACAAGATTCGGCTCCTAGTTTTTTCTATCGGTCCCCCTTCTAAGAAGAATTGGAACTATAATCCAAGGAAGAGCAACGCCCTTGCCGAGGCATTCGAGATCCGACTCAAGGAACTGATTCGGGTCGGGCTTCGTGGTGAGGATCTGATGACTGCTTTCATCATCAGACGAATATGCCCCTTCCAACTCCGTTCTCATAAACTCTGCTACATGAGCGGACCTCTGGATCCCAACCGCGTATCCACAGTCGATCTTGATAATTATCTCATATACAAACGTGTCCGGGCTATCTTCAAGACCGATATGCCGGAGGAATGGCAATGGGGGTTAAAGCCCTTTACTCGCGAGAATCCCCCTCCTCAGGTGAATTTAAACATTAAAGTTATTCTTCCATTCCACTTTCTTGAGTGTTCTTTTACTTATTCGAACCTACTTTTCTCGTAGAGATTTACGGAGCAGAAGACGGAAGATGCCGAGGTTTTGGCTCTTCCTTGGACCGCTAATCGTAATACTCCGGATATTGGGGAGCCTGACTCGGAGGAGTTTGTCCCTAAGTCGGATGTTGCTCCTGCTCGTGTTCGTGGCAAAACCTCGGCCCACGCGGATGAAGGTGACTCGGACGACGTCCAAATTCTAGAGGTAGTTGTCGTGGTGCCCATCTCTTACGCATTTCCGGCTCCTTCTTTCCCAGCTAATCCGGTTGGTCAGGTGCACAACGTCAAACCTCTTGCTTCTCAAGCTCCTGCCACTTCGAAGAAGCGCACTGCTTCGACAGATCCTTCCGATGATGCCCCCAAGAAACGAGTCAAGAAGTCTTCACAGCATATTCCGAGGCGTAAGACCATGCCTGGGGTTACTGGGTGAGTTTATTTTCATTTGTACTTCTTGTTTCTCTCTTTCTGTCTTTTGATTCGACTCTTTTTCTCTTGCAGAGCTCCTCTCACTGCGAAGCCAAGCGGTCCGAGTATGACAAGCCATGTTACTCGGCAGCCTTCTCCTCCGCCTTCGGAAGATACTCGGGCTCCCAGTCCCTCTCGTGTTGACTCTCCTCCTACGCCGACCCATACATCGCCTCAGCGAGATGTACCCACTGCTTCCACCGTTAATGTCGACATAACGCCGCCACCAGATCATCCTGTTGAACATGTTGCCCCTCTTCAGACCGCCGAGGTTTCCCCCAACGACCCTTTGATCACCACGATCCCAGCTGCTACTCCCGCTCCAGCCGAAGATATCACCATCTCGGCCCCCTTGGAAACCATAGTTCCTCCTGCTCCTCGGGTCGTGATTCCTAGTGCCGAGGTTGCTGCCCCTGCCGAAGCCTCTCCTAAAAGTAGGAAGGCTGTTGTTACCAAATCTTTAGCATCTCAGAAGGGGCCGGCTAGCTCTTCTCAGCCCAACATAGCTGATGCACTTCGCAAGGGGGCTTCCTCTGCTAAGCCTGGTGTCACCCCGGCCGCCGACACTCAACTTACTCTTCACAAGAGTCCTGCGACGGCGGTAGTCACACAACGGGACTGAGGTAAAGTGTTAACCCGCACCGAGAGCGGAAACAGCCTCGGCTCTTTGGTGGAGTATGCCAATAACTGGAATGCCGCCGATCAACTTGAAGGCAATCCGAGTAGCCATCCATTTCAGCTTTCCGACATCAGCAGTCGCTTGCATATGGCTGCTAAGATTGTTCTTGATAGTGACAAGATGAACGAGGTAAGTGCTTTCGTTGATACTTTGTCTGTTATTCAAGTGGTACTATATATGCACTAGTCCCCGAAGCTTGCAACCGGATAACTTATTTGTTTGGAAGCTTTATTAGGCTTCAATTGCATTTCTTGCTAACTTAATCCTTTTGCGATTCGGATTAGCTGTGGTCCATGCATATCCGATTCAAGTTTTATTTGATTCGGATCTGCCTGAACTTTGAGTATCCAACCACCTAGATCCGAGTCAAGTTTTACTTGATTCGGATATGTTTTAGCTTTAAATATTCACCCACCTAGATCCGGGTCAAGTTTTACTTGATTCGGATCTGCTTTAACTTTGAATATCCAGCCACCTAGATCCAGGTCAAGTTTTGCTTGATTCGAATCTACTTTAACTTTAAATATCTAGCCACCTAAATCCGAGTCAAGTTTTGCTTGATTCGGATCTATTTTAGCTTTGAATATCCAGCCACCTAGATCCGAGTCAAGTTTTGCTTGATTCGGATCTATTCTAGCTTTGAATATCCAGTCTTTTAACCTTCCATTATATCTAGGTTGCCCATGATCGGCGGACGGCCGAATTTCAAAGGTTGCTCTTTGCCCACAAGAAACTGCAAGAAAAATATGAGAAGGTGTTCCTGTGGTGAAAAAGACTGGTAAATTAACTAATCCGTGTACTGTTACTTAAGTTCATAATACTTTTGGCTTGTCATGCTAATTCACTCCTCGTTGGCGTGCAGCTAGTATCAACAATCTGAATACCCATCTTACCAAGAAGGTTGCCGCTCTTGAAGGTTGGTTCCTCTTTGGTTTTTAACCTATTAATTTTTGTCCGAGATAAATATTGGGTCTCTTACAACCTTCCGGCTTTGGTATATCCGAGCTACAAACACTGGCAACATCGCATGAAAAATGCATACCTATGCCTGATATGATGCTGCATTTTTTAGAACAAGCTGCCGCTCATTCGATGCAACTCCAAGAAAAGGACGATGAGATAACTCGGTTACACGCCGAGGTTGAGTCTCTCAAGCTTTCCCAGAAGTCTGAACTGGAAAAGGTTGATCAGGATTTTTCTAAAGAAAAGAATCGAATGAGCCTGCAGTTGCAGAGAGATAAGGAACTTCTTGAGGCTGCCGAGCTAAAAATCCGGGCGATGAGTGAGGAAATCACTTGTTTCAAGAAAAGTAGGGCCGATTGGTCCCTGGATCTCCAGAAAATGTTGAGTTGCATTCATCGTAAGTTTCCGCTCGTGGCCGAGTTATTTTCTTCTCTTTCTTATTTTTTACTGATATGTTTTCCTTTTGTGTAGATCATTTTCCAGAAGCGAAACCAGTGAGATCTAAGGCCGTGATTTCTCGTCAGTGCCGAGATGTCCCCGCTGACTAGAGTCCAGAATACTCAATGGAAGACTTCCTGATTGTCGTCGGTGCTGCTATTGGACCAATGAAGATTATGGGAAGAGATCTGGTGCAAGCAGCCATTCGGGCCTACCATGTTCTTTGGCCGAATACCTCTGGAACGCCTGATATTGATGAAGTTAAAGTGCTTGTGGCGAGGCTAATGGCATCTTAGACCCAATTAAATCTCTGGAGGGAATCTGCTGGGAGGGCTGGTGTTGATATGGCACTTACAGCCATTTTGTCTTGGTACGAGGATATCTAACTCGATACTCTGATGAATTTGCGCACTGACTCTCGTTGGGTTGAAGATCCAAAGTTCGTCGCTCGCTGCCAATCTCGTGCCTTCCAGCTTATTGAGTATGCTGACGTGCATAATTGGATCGAAGGGCCGAGTTTTCTTCCCAATCCGGCGGATGATGTCGAAGCTGAAGATGCTTCAGGTGATGACTCGGCTGATCAGGATGAATCGGAGGGTGATTCGGATAACTCCCGTGATTCAAACGACAACTCGGGCGAGGATGGCGGCGCGCGATCGTCCTCTAAAGGGACTGAAAACTCTCGAGCTCAAACTGATGTCCCTCAGCAGCCGGGGCTTGTCTCCGAGGTTATTATGTCTTCTGTCGAAGCCGAGGTAACTTCGGCTGAGGCAGCAACTACCTCGGAGCACCTAGTTCCTGAGGATACCCTTCTGAAGGAGACCGAGGTCCCTCCTCCAGCGTCCGAGATACCCATGCCCGATGCTCCTGACAATGCTACTGCCTCTTAAGGGTTGTTTGGCCTCTTCTGGTGTTTAGGCTTGAAAAACTTCAATTTGCTTTAAGTCCCCGACATGTCGGGCTTATGATGTTTGTGAAACAATTGTCCATCTTTTGTGTGTGGTGTGAACCTTTTTGCCTTGCGCCGCTGAGGCATTGGTGATGGTAACTATTGTCATTTCGTCTAAGTTAAGCTATCTGTTTCATATCTTTGCCTTGCCCAACTTTATTTTCGTAAGTCCAGATCGTATTCTCCCATGTAGTTGATCTTCCTCCGACATTTATCTTGCTTGCCCTTTTGTAAACTTGGTTGTATAGTTGTTGTTTTCGCGATTTCTACTTGAAGTGTAATGCTCCAACCTCATATGTCGGCTTGTATTCCTTATCATACTTCGACTTGCTAAGGTTGTTACCTCTAGAAATTGTTAATTATTTTCTCCTTGTTGTTCCTTGTCGATCAAGGCACGCTTATGTTGCATCTTATGAATTATGGGCATCAAATTGGGGTAGTCCCCGAGTTTCTGCTGAAGCTATCGAGCTCTTATATGAATGGAAGAAATTAATGAGTGGTGTAAGTCATCCCCGAGTTATCCCTTGGGTCGCTGAAGGTTTATATCTGTTCAGATAATATCAAATAACACGAAATAGTCCTCGAGTTACAAACTGGGTTGCCGAAATATAATTCATAGATCAATGCAAAGAATACCATGGGGCGGTCCCCGAGTCATTGCTCGAGGTGCCGAGGTTTAATACATATTTCAGAACAAGAAACAATCATGTGGCAGTCCCCGAGTCGATGCTCGAGGTACCGAGGTTTAATGCATAATCCGAAATAAGGGATAACACGGTGCAGTCCCCGAGTCACTACTCGAGGTGCCGAAATTTAATACATAATTCAAAATAGGAAATAACACGGTGCAGTCCCCGAGTCACTGCTCGAGGTGCCGAGGTTTACTACATAGTCTTAAAAAATAGAAACAACATTGTGCAGTCCCCGAGTCGCTGCTCGAGGTGCCGAGGTTTAATACATGCTTGATACTCAAACTTGATGCGTCGCATCACGACGTACAACATATGGCTTCTAAGTGTAGAACGGATGAAGTAAGGCTATGTTCCTTGGTCTTTTTGATTCGTCTCCGGCCTTATTTGCCTTATTCTTCTCTGGTGGCTGAGCGTCGATCAGTTAATATGCATCATTGTGCAATGCTTTACTCACAATGATGGTCCTTCCCATGGAGGTGAGAGTTTGTGCATGTCGGCTGTGTGTTGCACTAGTCGAAGAACCAAGTCTCCTTCTTTAAAAACTCTTGGATTTACTTTTTTGCTATGGTATCGTCTGAGGTTTTGCTGATAAACAGCTGATCTTGATAACGCCAATTCCCTTGCTTCCTCTAGTAGATCCACATCATCTTGTCGTGATACTTCGTTTACTTCGGCCGTTGTGTATTGGATTACTCTTGGCGAGTCATGCATTATGTCGGCTGGAAGCACAACTTCTGCCCCGTATGCCAGAAAGAAAGGGGTATACCCTGTCGACCTGTTTGGGGTGGTCTTGAGGCTCCACAGTACTGCTGGAAGTTCCTCAATCCAGCATCCTGCCGACCTTTGCAGTGGCTCGATAAGCCGGGGTTTTATTCCTGACAATACCAGTCCATTTGATCTTTCTACTTGCCCGTTTAAAGCTGGGTGAGCCACTGAGGCAACATCTAGTCTTATGTGCTTTTCTTGGCAAAATCTAGCAAAGGCTACTTCAACAAAATTTGTGCCATTATCTGTGATAACACTGTGTGGATATCCATATCTCAAGATAATATCTTTTAGGAATTTTACCGTTGTTAGTCCATCACATTTTCCTATTGGTTTCACCTCGGTCCACTTTGTGAACTTGTCCACCATGACTAGAATGTGAGTCATTCCGCCTCGGGCTAGTTTGAATGGTCCTACCATATCCAAACACCATACAAAAAAAGGCCAAGTGATTGGTATTGTCTTTAACTCGGACGAGGGCAGATGTATCTTGTTGGCGTATCTCTGGAAACCATTACATTTTTCCACTAACTCTTTTGCCTCCTTTAATGCCGTCGGCCAATAAAACCCATGCCTGAATGCTTTTGCCACTAAAGCTCTGGATGAGGCGTGATGCCCGCATTCTCCCTGATGTATATCCAGGAGTATTTCCTGTCCTTCTGCTGAGTCAACATATCTTTGTAGTACGTTCGTGACGCTTCTCTTATACAACTCATTGTTTATGATTGTGTAAGCTTTTGTTCTTCTTACTATTTGTCTAGCCAGTACTTCATTACTCGGCAAGATTGCCTCCTTAAGGAATGAGAATATGGGCTGCGCCGATATCGGCGTGATTTTCTATGGGATAGTTTCACTGTCGATTTCCATATTTTCCACCGACATAACAGCTTCGGATTTTTCTGTGTTCGCTCGTGCGATGGCCGGGTTCACCTTCAGAAAGTCCGGGTCGCATTCTTTGTCGATTTCCATTGGCACACTTCCTTCTTTCAATTATGCCGAGATACGAATTGACTCGGACTCTGGTGATGGTGTAATCGATGGTTTTCTCAGGTGCTCTAGGGCGATACCTGGGGGAATTGACTGCCTAGTTGATCCGATTTTTGATAGTGTGTCTGCAGCGTCATTTTCCGCCTGAGGTATATGATGAAACTCACATCCATCGAAGTAACCACCGATTTTTTTGCACATGAAATCTATATAGGGCCATATTCGCATCTAATGTGTCCCGATTGCCTGATACTTGTTGTACTACTATATCTGAATCCCCGTAGCATAGGATCCGACGTATACCAATCTCTTTTGACATTTTCAACCCATGGACGAGTGCTTCATACTCGGCTACATTGTTTGATGCGGCGAAATGTATCTGCAACACATACTTCAGCTGATCTTTTTTCGGCGAAGTTAATACTATCCCTGCCCCCAAACCATTTCTCAGCTTGGATCTGTCAAAATGCATTGTCCAATAATTCGGATCTGGTAATGGTGGTTCATATTGTACCTCGGCCCAATCCACAAAGAAGTCGGCCACTGCCTGAGATTTGATTGCATCTCGCCTATCGAATTGCGGAGCATAAGGTGATAAATCGATTGCCCATTTTGCTATTCGGTCACTTGCATATTTGTTGCTCAATATCTCGGCTATGGGTGCTTCACAAATCACTTTTATCGGATGCTCTTCGAAGTAATGTTTGAGTTTTTTCGCTGACATGTATACTCCATAAGCCATCTTCTGGTAGTGCGGGTAGTTCTGTTTTGAGACCGATAATACCTCGCTCAGGTAATATACCGGCCTTTGTATCGACCTATATCCTTCATTCCGTTCCACGACAACCACCGCACTTACCACTCTGTTAGTGGCGGCTACATAAAGTAACATAAGTTCTTTTGATAATGGATAAGCCAAGATCGGTACTATGACCAACATCTTTTTTAACTCATGAAATGCATTATTTGTTTGCGGTGTCCAGATGAATTTATCAGATTTTTTCATCAGTTGATATAGAGGTAATGCCTTTTCCCCTAGCCAACATACGAATCGACTCAGTGAAGCCAGACATCCCGTAAATTTTTGTACATCATCAAGACACCTCGACAGTTCCATTTTTTCAACTGCCCGGATTTTAGTTGGATTTGCCTCTATACCTCGGCTGGACACGAGGAAACCGAGTAATTTTACAGCCGGCACACCGAAGGTACATTTTTCCGGGTTAAGCTTCATTCGGAATCTTCTCAAGTTTGCGAATGTCTGCCGAATATCATCAAGGAGCATTTTGCTATCTTTGGTTTTTATAACCACATCGTCTACATATACTTGTACATTTTTTCCTATCTGGTCATGTAGACACTTTTGCATGCATCTTTGGTAAGTTGATCCTGCATTACGCATGCCGAATGGCATGATGCGATAGCAATAAGCCCTGTACGGGGTAATAACATAGTCTTTATTTGATCGGCCGGATTTAATGGTATCTGGTGGAAACCAGAATACGCGTATACAAATGACAACAACTCACAACCAGCGGTCGAATCAATGACTTGGTCTATCCTAGGTAAAGGAAAATGATCTTTGGGACACGCCTTGTTTAGGTTCGTGTAATCGATACACATTCGCCATACGACGGCTACATTCGGGTCATCCATTTTCTTTTCCACTAACATCGGATTTGATAGCCAATCCGGGTGAAGCACTTCCATGAGGAACCCGGCCGCAAGGAGCCGAGATATCTCATTCCCTATTATTTTTCTCCTGTCTCCGGCGAAGCAGCGGAGAGGTTGCTTCACCGGCCTTGCTCTTGGCCTTACATGCAAAGAGTGCTCAACCAACTCCCTCGGCACACCTTGCAGGTCTTGAGTTGACCATGCAAAGATATCTCGATTCTCACAGAGGAAGTTGGTGAGCTCGCCTTCCTATTTGGTATCTAGGACGGCACCAATCGTGATGGTGCGCTCTAGGAACTGCTCATCTATCTAGATCTTTTTATCTCTTTAGTCGGCTGGAAACAAACACCTCCATGGGGGTTGGCTAGTGCCGGCATATTCAGCTATGCCGACTGAGCCAGAGCCGTTACCTCCTGAATCCTTCTTTTTTCTCTCGCAATCACCAATGACTCGGCCAGGTTTGATCCGGCCGAAGCACACTCCATTGACTTTCTGTAATCTCCGGCTACTGTTATCACCCCTTGTGGCCCGGGTAACTTCATTTTCAAATACGTAATGTGGCAGCTACTCATGAATTTGGCCAATGCTGTCCGTCCGAGTAAAGCATGATAGCAACTTTCTAGGTCCACCACTTCAAATTCCAAATTTTCCGCTCTGTAATTCTCCCTTGTGCCGAATAATACATCTACTCGGACTTTCCCAATGGGTTCACATGAAAGTCCCGGCACAATTCCATGGAACGTGGTTCTTGTGGATTGCAGCATATTATGTGCTATTCCGAGTTTATTGTATCTTTGTACATGATGTTGATACTACTGCCATTGTCAATGAGTACTTTTGAGAATTTCACATTAATGCTGGGCCCGACAAATGTCGGATCTAGTACGAATGCATACGACCCTGGATTCGGCATTATCTTCGGGTGATCTTTTATGCTCCAGGTTATTTCTTGATCGGACCAAGGCACGTATCTTGGTATCACCGGCATAACAGCATTTACTTCCATATGTCGGCGTTGTACACTGTGCCTATCTTGCTGTTCTGTTGTGAACACACAATATGATTGATGATGCTCCCTGTAATCATTGCGTCTGTTATTTCCGGGGTTTGCCCTTCCATCTTGACCTTGATTTATCACTTGATGCACTGCATCCCTTCGGTCCGAGTTATCATACCTCGGAGGAGGTGGTGGTAACATTAACTGCTGCGCATTTGCTCCTGTTAGCTGTGGCTACTGCTGTTGATGTACCTGATGAGGGGGCGCTTGCATGCCCGCCGTGTTCCCCATAGCATTTTTCATCCAGGCACATTGACGAGTTGTATGATTAGCCGGCTTGGCCGGGGTTGGAGTGTGGAATTTACGTGGTTTATCCAGCATGGATTCAAATGTGTACTTCGGCCTCTCCTGCCATTGCTTCTTCTATTCTGGTGTCCACTGCCTTTGCCCTTAATTCCTCGACGTCCACCTTTGAGGCTGTTCTTTTTGTCATTCGCTTCCATGACTTCATTTGGTATTGTACTACCGCTGCCACCTGATTGGAAGCATATCTGTAATCCGGTCTTTCCTCCCTTCTTCTACCTCGGAATTCGTTGCGCCTCGATAATCCGGCTGCATCTATTGCATATTGATCTTGATGCTCCCGATGCTCTGCCGACATTAATTCTGGTTGTGTCGGATCCCCTAATGCATACGAATCTTCTATCCTGATGGTCTCTGCCAAGGTGGTCGGCACATCTCTTTGCAGCCTCTGCCATAATACACTCCCATATCGGCAGCCTTGAGTAAACCAAGCTATCACTTGAGACTCTATGACCCCTTCGCATGAGTTTCTGAGGTTACACCACCGAGTCAAGAATTCCCTATCTGTTTTATTTGTCTTCTGTTTGCACATAGCGAGCCGTTGAGGCCTATTCGGCCTCTTATAAGTACTGGTGAAATTGCTGACAAACATTTCTTCAAAATCTAGCCAACAGTTGATACTACTTGTCGGTAGATTGTTCAGCCATACTCTGGCTGGTCCTTCCAGCATTTGTGGGACGTATCTCACCGCCCATCGTAAGTTTACACCAGCTATTTTTACTGCAGTGGCATAGTCAATCAACCAATCCTATGGTTTTGTGCTCCCATTGTATGTTTTCGTGCCCCTTGCCAGTTGAAAGTTCGGCACCGGTGGTTCGCCCATGATCCAAGGTCCAAAGCACGCCGGACCAGGCGGACCCTATTCCTCCAATAACTCGGACCGATATGACCTGTCGAGCTTTAGCCTTGCATCATTTGACGGCAAGTTTCTGTAAATGATTCTCTCCTGTATTCCATAATGGTTATTCCCACCATGTCCTGCATGCTCCATATCCGAGTAACCATCATTGTACCTCTCATTTGCCTGATTATGGTGAGCTGGTCTCACTTCTCGCTCTTGCCGAGGCTCATACCTCGGCTGAGGATCGGGCGGTGGGTTTCTCCTTCCCTCTACCGGGTTATTGTTCTCATGATTTCCCCTTCCGAGGTCTCCGTGCCCTTTGTTCGCACAGCCGGGGTTTCTGTCTCCACTATTACCTCGGCTGCCGTTGCCTCTGTTATCGTTGATTTTTCCGGCTATCGCCGGATCATACGGAACAATTTGCTTATTTCTCTTTCCTGAAGTCATCGCCTTGTCTTTTCGTGCGTTGTTTCCGGGTGAGGATGCTGCTGCCGCAGATAGTGCGGGCGCTGCTCCAGCCGAATGAACCACACGCGAGGCTCCCGGTCTTGTCGGGTCAGCCCTAAGCATTTCCTCATTCTGTTGGTTCACAATGCGCACCAGCTCATTCACTCTTTCTTGCTGTTTCTGCTGGGCTTCCCCGCTTAATCCTTCCACCTCCAAAGCAGTGGCATTTGCCGCTCTTAGGTTCTTTGTCGGGGTACTATACCTCGGCAAGCCTAGATCGACTGAGTCATCTTCACGAGCTTCATGCTCTTTGTTGATATCATTCATGAGGTTCTTTCCTCTCAATCTCAATTCATCTACCCGCTCGGGGGCCACATCCAGTTTGTTTGCCTTAGCATATTCTCGCAGGGTCCTGTTCAAGGACTCCCGCAAGGCCGACACCTTTTTTGCCTCTACCAGTACTTTTTGTCTAGTATCTTCTAACTCCGCCTGGGCGTTAGCCGAATCAAGTTTCGGCGCCACAGGCGTGGTTAGATTATCTATAGTTGCCTGGAGAATATTCTCTGATCTTTCCAGAGGCGGCCATCTTACCCTTGCTGCCTTTGGGGTTGTCTCCTGCACCTCGGCTGACTTGGCTGCTGGCGGATCTACCTCGGTGGGATGTGGAGCTGCTTGCTTCGTGGTCACCTGTCCTACCGCCGGGTCCTTTCTTGGTCCGGCTCCTGCTCCTGCCGCCTGCGTTGCGGCTGTCACCATCACCTCGACACTGCCGATGGGGCATGCTCCATGCGGACCGTTAGCAACACTGAGGGGAGGCTCTCCTGCATCAATAACTCGGTGAGGATAGACGCAGGAGGTGTCGACGCCGACGTAGACCTTGTGCGTGCCCAAGTTGATGAAGACGTCGTTGCACGGAGGCGCTTTCCTCCTGAAGCTACCTGCGTTATCGCTGACATTGTCCCAGAGATCAAATCTCTAGACTAAGCCAGAGACAACCCGCTCGCTGGTGTGGATGAAGTTTCCCGTCCGGATCTTGACTCCAGCTAGCACCGCTGCTGGCCCCACGGTGGGCGCCAACTGTCGTGGTGGTGGCACGACAGATGCCATGGGTAGGCTAAACTATGGGGCCAATGGATGCTAGAGGGATCCGGGGAGGGAAGATGTAGTGATTTCTACACTCAAATGCTCAACAAATAAATCTCTATTCCTCTTCTCAATGAATACAAGTGCTCCAAGAGTTGTCTCGTAGAGAGGAAGAACACTACTACACGAGCCTTACAGCGTAGAATGAATCGATCCCTTCTCAGGAGCCCGCGTCTCCCCTTATAAAGGGGTGCCTTGGTTCCTTCTAGGGCTGATGTGGCAAGCATATTCTTGGAATATGCTTGTCCCAATATGGTAACTCGGCGGCCTCCTTTCCGTGTCCCCCTTCTATCGGCGGCAATGTTCTAGACACCTACACATGCGCGCCTCGGGCTCCCTGACTGTCACCTCCGTGACCTTCTTCTTCCCTTCTGCTGCTCTGCTCCTTGTCCTTTGTGCTTGGCTCTGTTTAGATTCCTCCTAGCCAGTGACTAGGGTTTGACTATAGGCACCTCCTTATCCTGCAAGCTTCGTGTTACTCGGCCTTGTCTCGCATAACTCGGCTCGGCCTTCACCTGCATTCAAGTTAGTCAGACTCATTCGGCCGACTTAACTCATATGTCGGCCGGATAAGGCATTACTCATTCTATATCTGTCATGGCCTTGCTTATCTCGGCCGACTCGTACATGACTCGGCCGATACAAACAGTAATTCGGCTCACGACTAGGGAGATTCCTTTCGTCTTTCCCCTGTCTTGACCCTATCTGGGGTCACCTTCCCAACATGATTTCTCTAGTACTGAACATGTTATCTTACTGAAGTTTGAACAATTTCTCCGCAAAATATTAGTACTTTCTTAAACCCTAAGCCCTAACCGCATCCAAATCATCTAGCAAAACCCTACCAAACTAATCAACTTAAGAGTGATAGAGAACTCAGGGCAAAATAGAGAACTCAAGGCATGGACTGATTCACACCTCCTGAACCGAAAATCGCAAAAAAAACTTCGATTCGCACCATCTACATGCCAGTAGAGGGCTTACCATAGACAAGAGCAGGAGCATCATCGTCGCGCCGGATTCGAAACATGGCCGCGGCACCTCGCCCGCTGCCGTCGAAGAAGATTCACCAGCAATATGGATCACCGCCGCCTCGGCAACCTCGTTCCCCCTCTCCGCCTCGCGTCGTTCCCGCTTCCTCTCTCCACCTTCACCTCGAGCACTCCGCTTTGGTGAGCATCTTTACCAGGTGGTGGGAGGGGATCTCTGAAATTAAATGCTTGTCCGGAGGGCCTATGGGCTAATAAATGTTCAGATGTGAAGCTGACAGCGGGTCCCACTGAGCGGCTACTCATCACATACAGCGCACCGTATTGCCCAGTGACCTCGCGTGACGCTCTCGCGCGAGTTTAATTACCGTAAACTCATATTTTGTCTGTACAATGATCGTATTGACTTTGCTAAGCAAGTTCAATGATTACCGATGGATTTAACTCAATAGAATTCACTCCGAGAAAAAAAAAGAATAAAATTCACTTGTCTCTGAATAATTTGTGTCCAATTTGAAAACCAACTGGTTGGATGGTTAGAAGGGTGGTTGTACCTCCAGCCACCAGAGTTCGTGTGTTGCATAAAAATGCGGAATATTCTTCCAGTGAAAGACGACGTTCCCCGTCAATAGCGAGACACTTATGGTAACTTCGTCAATCTCAAGACCGATCCGTCGGTTCAGTTTCTTGGAGGTGCTCATAGGATAGGGTGTACGTGTGTGTACTTATAGAGATAGATGCATGTACGTGTTGTAAGTGTCTTCGACCGTGTTTTTTTTAATATGTCCAATTTACCATCGAAAATCAGATGTTCGCTAAATGGCATCTACTATCGGATTGGGTTGTCTGCATGTAACGGTATATCTAATTTTTTCACAAAAAAAGTATATTTAATTATATCATGTAGAATTAGAATGCTAGGTGCACCCAAGAAGGATAAAAAAATAGTAAACCAGGAAAAAGACAAAATAATGGTTCCAGCACACCAACGGATAATCGTGATGCTCCCCGCAAAAAAAAAGTCGTGATGCTAAACATTGTTTTATAACTCATCTTGACTCACTACCTAATTCCACCGCTAGCTTAATATCGATGAGAGATTCAAAACTGGTTATGTTTCGGTACACCTTTTTACATTTTTTATTGGCCTACTCTATAACAAGTTATCGTGCCTCCTAGCCAAGTGAGAAGAGAGCTATCTGAATGGATGGTGTTTGGTACTTCTAAGTCTATAGTTTGTCTTCGTCAGGTGCAGAGCTAGTATAGGCCCGCGAGTATCAAATGGTGTTTTTTTTTTATGAAACCACCTCTAAGTTGGGACTTACCAGTTATTTGTCCTGCCATTTGTGGAAGCTGTTATGTTAGGTCTTGAACTTTTAAGGAATTTTGTCTATAACTATTGCATGTGTATCTTTGTTTTGAACATAAGATTGCTTTTTGGGTCTAGAAAACCTCCGAGCATACATGACTGGTACCTCCCAAGTGTTGTGGTTCTTGAGGTGTTACTAGACGGCTCAATAGTCCAAGTGTTGTTATCAAGACTTTTGAAAAATGTGTTCTCCATCTTCAAGTGTGTTTTGTGAAACTTCCAAATGATTATTTTTTCGCTAATGGTATCATTTTTAACCTTGTTGCTCCTAGCCTTTGTGGTGGTGGGGGGGTGGTGTGTGTAGGGGGTATGATGGAATTTTGAGTGCAACCTCTTTCCAACGCACACACACGTCCCGCTACCCCCACTTGTAGTTTGTGCTTGTGAGCTCTCATCCATGAGTAATGCTACATCTACGGAGAAGTTTTACAAAAAAATCTTACGGACAACCATGTACAGCAGCATGTTGAAAAAAAAACAAGAGAGCCCTCCACAATTTAAGGAAGGATAAAAATCACCACCAACCGCATGTTTCCACGTTAGTCCGTAGGAGCAGCCCATATGATTTAATCCGTAAGTGTAGGATTACCGCTCATCTATTGTACCCTAATTTTTGTGAGATATGTTTAGGTATTTTAGATTTTTTATTTTGAGAAATTTGGAAGGGTTCACAATCCAAGTAAAGGCACCAACTACTTGTTACTTATGGAGGGTGAGTGCCTCCTAGGAGGTTAGGGCATCTCCATCGGGCCGACTCAAACGGTCACCCCAAACGGTCTGTTTCTGTCCGTTTGGGTCGGGCCGCGGTCGATATGGGTAGGGGTCCTATCCGACCAGCCGTGTCCAGCGACGCGACCCATTTGTCCGCGCTTGGCCAGCGCTGGCCGGGAATTTCATATGTTTGCAAATATTATTACATAATTAATTTTTAAGATGCAAATAAACTAGACTAGATAATCAAATTGAAATAGTGCTTACGTATAGATAGTTTAGTCTCGCATGGTTCGATAAAAAATAACTAAACCGTCAATTAAATTACACAAAACAAATAGAGGATTAAACATTGAGATTTCCCGCACGAGCCCATATATGCTCAACTAAATTCAGTTGAAGTCGTTCATGGGTTTGCCTGTGACGCAAATTTTCATGTACTTGCATGAAATCTTCCCACGATGCTAGACCTGGCTCTGGCTCAACCAATTGATCCTGAAAGTCCCAGCCTTGGTTCAAGATGTCGTCATCACGCTCGTCCTCGATGATTATGTTATGCATGATGACACAAACAGTCATCACATCCCACATCCTCTTTGTGCTCCATGTTCTAGAAGGGTACCGAACAATAGCCCACCTTGACTGAAGCACGCCAAATGCTCGTTCTACATCCTTCCTAGCGGCCTCTTGCTCTTTCGCAAACCTCTTGCACTTCTCATCTCCAGGATTACGGATTGTCTTCACAAATCTGGTCCGGGAGGGGTAGATACCGTCAGCAAGATAGTAACACATATCATATGGATTGTCATTGATCTGATAAGAAATCTGTGGGGCATTGCCTTCTGTTAGCCTAGCAAACACTGGAGATCGCTGTAGCATATTGATATCATTGTTTGATCCAGCCATGCCAAAAAAGGAGTGCCAAATCCAGAGATCATGTGATGCAACGACCTCTAGTATGACGGTGCACCCCTCTGCGTGCCCTTTGAACTGCCCTTGCCAACCAAAGGGACAGTTCTTCGACTGCCAATGCATGCAGTCGATGCTGCCAAGCATACCAGGAAACCCCTTTCTCTCATTGATGGACAAAAGACGGGCAGTATCTTTGGTGTTTGGCTCTTTCAGGTAAACTTTGCCAAACACCGCAAATAACCGCGCTGCAAAACCGGTACATATCCTCATGGCATGTGGACTCACTCATGCACATGTAGTCGTCAAGGAGGTCACGGGGGACTCCATATGCAAGCTGCTGAATGGCAACAAAATATTTTTGGTAAGAGGAGAAGCCAATCTTATCGATGTAATCATACTTGGCCTCGAAGTAGTTATCGTACTTTGTCACCCCATTGAGAATTTGCAAGAACATGTCCCTCGACATCCGATAGCGGTGACGTAATGCCTTCTCTTTAAAGACTAGATTAATTGGATGGAAGTAGTCCTTGTACAGACGTATGTGGCCATCTTCTCGGTCGTGCTCTTGGTTGGCTTGGCGCCGCTTGGACGAGCCACCTCTGCGTGACGACAAGAGGTAGTGGTCGTGCACCATCACTGCAGCCGCCAGCACAATCTCGGTCTCACCGTCGAACTCCTCCTCGGACGATGACTCCACAAAATTCTTGTAGAAGAACTCCATTTCCCTTCGGCTGTGGCCCATTTGCAAAGTATGCGGCCATCAATGGCGATGGCAACTCCCGCAGCAGGCCGGACAAAACCTAGAAAGGACCGGCGAACGTACCTCGGGAAATTGATCGAGCAGGTTGTGTGCCACACAGAGGGTGTCGCACGACCGATCCAATGGCGGAGACTGAGGGCGACGAGATTTGTTGGGAATATGCCCTAGAGGCAATCATGTATGATGATATTTCTCATTGTATTCATAAAGATATTAAGTTGTCCTTGTACAAACATCTGATGTGTATCATTGAATATGTGATTCAGTTGTGGAACTATACATTCATGTTGTTTGTACTAAATATCGTTGGTCATTGCGTGATGTGAATAACCAAGATGGGATTTCCCCCTCCAGTTGGAGAGATATGTTGGAGATATGCCCAAGAGGCAATGATAAAGTGGTTATTATCATATCTTCATGCTTATGATAAATGTTTACATACCATGCTATAATTGTATTAAACGGAAACATTAATACTTGTGTGATTTGTAAACATAAAAGAGTCCCTAGTAAAGCCTCTTGTTAAACTACCTTGTTGGTTAATATATGATCATGGTTTACTGATCATGAACATAGAGATGTTATTAACAACAGGGTCATATCATTAGGAGAATGATGTGATGGACATAATCCTATAGTTAAGCGTAGCATAAAGATCAAGTCATTTAATATAGTTCATTTGCTATAAGCTTTCTGATACATAGTAACCTAATTCCTTCGACCATGAGATCATGTTAATAACCATCACCGGAAGGATGCTTTGATGACATCAAACACCACACCGTAACTGGGTGGCTATAAAGGTGGCATTGAGTTTTCGGAAAGTATGTGTTGAGGCACATGGATCAAGAGTGGGATTTGTCCATCCATATGATGATAGATATACTGGGCCCTCTCGGTGGAATGTCATCCAATTGGCTTGCAAGCATGTGACTGGCTCACAAGGGATCACATATCACGGAACGAGAAAGAGTACTTATCGAACGAGGTTGAACTAGGTATGCAGAGATGCCGACGATCAAAACCTTGGATAAGTAAACTATCGTGAGACAAAGGGAAATTGGTATCGTATGTAAGTGGTTCAATCGATCGCAAAGTAATCATAGAAATATGTGGGAGTCATATGAATTTCCAGATTCCTCTATTGGTTATTGATCGGAGAAGTGTCTCGGTCATGTCCGCATAATTCACGAACCGTAGGGACACACACTTAAGGATTCGACGTTGTTGTGTAGTTATGGAATGATGAGTAAGAGACCGAATGTTGTTCGGAGTCTCGGATGGGATCCGGGATATCACGAGGAGATCCGGAATGGTCCGGAGAATCAGATTCATATAAGGAAAGTCATGTTTCGGAGTTCGGCAATGATTCCGGTGTTTTCACCAGGAATGTTCTATAAGGGTCTGGAAGGTCTGGCACTCCGGAGCGGGAAGGGTACATGGATGTGTCATGACAATGTGGAGAGGTTGCATCATGTACTAGGTCACTTGGATGGGCAATATTAAGAGAGAAATCAAATCCAAGTTTGAAAGTCAAACGCCAATTTGAAAAGTCAAATCCGAAGTTTGCTTGGTGGAGGGAGAGTAGGAAACCTACCTAGGGTAGGAGTCCCACTCCCTCCACCCGCCGGCCAAGGAGGAGGAGTTGGAGGAGGACTCCCTCCTCCCAACCGCCTCCCTCCCACCTATGGCCCCCTTCTTTTCAGCTTCTTGGCCAGCTTCTCCCAGAAGCTACCCTCGACCAGCTTCTCCTAGAATCTTATCTGCCAAAATCGTTTATACTTTTAAATTAACATTGAAACTACTAGTTAAGAATTTTGAACGAATTTTGAAGATGAGATTCTGGGAAAAGCTGGTCGAGGATAGCTTCTGGGAAAAGCTGGCCAAGAAGCTGAAAAGAAGGGGGCCTATATAAGGAGGGGTAGGGCACCCCTACCCCTCACACCCAAAACCCTAGCTCCTAGCGCCGCCACCCCAAGTGTTGTCGCCGCCTAGGGCTCCTCCAAGTCGCCGACTAGGGTTTCTCCAAAACCTAGCTGCCGGCTACACCTTCCTTGGTGCCTCTAATCCGTAGATCCCCAAGACCCTCTCTTACTCCACCGAGCTAGCTCTGGCTTAGGCAAAGCCCTGCGAGATCTTCCCTCTACTTCCGACACCACGCCGTCGTGCTGCCGGAATCGCGAGGAGAGTGCTACAACCTCCGTTGCCTGCTGGAACAAGGTAGAGGATGGTCTTCATCGAGTACCGAACGTGTGACCGACTGCGGAAGCGCTGCCGGAACGCAGCGCTGGAAGGATCGTCTACGCGATCTTGAGATCGGCAAATGTACAACTACATCACCCACGAGAATCTGCTCTCGTTAACCGCTTTGGAATCTTCGAGGGTGAGTGCTTCTATCGAATCGTTGCTACAATCTAGTAGATAGATCTTGGCTTGTTTGTGTGCATGCGCTAGAAATTTTTTGTTTTCCATGCTACGAACCCCTGGTATCAGAGCCGTGTCTATATGTAGATCTGTTGCACGAGTAGAGAACAATGGTCATTGTGGGCGGTGGTGCTTTTATTATCAATTGCTTTTTGTGTACTTTGCATCTTGCGGTATGATGGGATGAAACGGCCCGGGCTAACCTTACATGACATCGTTCATGAGACTTGCTCCACGCTTAACATGCAACTTGTATTGCATAAGTGGCTTTGCGGGTGTCTGTCTCTCCCATCATAGTATAGATTCAATTTACAACGGGCAGTTGATAGTTCAAACATCAACGTTGTGGTTCTTGTTCGTAAGTTAGAACGACACTTATTGAAAGCCCCAAACCACGTAAAACATGCAAAGAAAATTAGTGGCGTCTAACTTTGTTTTGCAGGGGTGTGCTATGATGTGATATGGCCATGATTGTGATTATATATGATGTATGCAATGTTCCTTATTGTAAGTCGGCAACCGGCAGGAGCCATATGGTTGTCTTTTAATTCCGTTAAGACCTGCGTGTCTATTATTCAAAGTAGTTGTAATAGTTGATGCTGCTGGAAGAAAACCATGAAGCGGCGCCATTGACCTTGACACCACACCGGTGATGATGGAGATCATGTTTGTGCTTGAAGATGGAGATCGGAAGCACAAGAAGAAAGGCCATATCATATCACATATTATGAATTGCATGTGATGTTAATCCTTTTATGCATCTTGTATTGCTTAGTTCACGACGGTAGCATTATAAGATGATCCCTCAAGCACACAATTTCAAGTTTTAAAGTGTTCATCCTTAGTAAGCACCGTTGCTAAAGCTCGTTGTTTCGAAGCATCACGTGATGATCGGGTGTGTTAGATTCTGCGAGTGTATACAACGTGAGCAAGCCAGATTTGCTCATGCGGAAGCTAAGGTTTGATCTTGACGAGCCTAGCATGTACAGACATGGTCTCAGAACACGGATCACCGAAAGGTAAAGCATGAGTCATATAGTAGATATGATGAACATGTTGATTGTTCGCCATTGAAGCTACATCAACTCTCGTGATGATCGCTTTTGATGTGGTGGATTTGGTTCGTGTGATCACTAAAACAATGTGAGGGATATTGTTTTGAGTGGGAGTTCAACAGCAATATGATTAAAAGTTGAACACTATTTATCATAAATTAAATCAAAGTGAATTTGCATAGTTGTTGTAGTCATTGGCATCCGTTTACCACCTTGCGCTTAGTTATAATTGAGATAATAGAACTATAGAATTCTGGTTAGTTACTTTACGAACTGGTATTGTATTTTTTTGAAGTGTTAATCTAAAGGTTAAAAGTCCTATTGCAAATCTTCAGTTAGTTCTGGTTACTCCGTGAAGTTTAATAATTGGTATTAAATCAAGAGTAACAATTCCAGTGTTGGTATATGAGTATCATGTTTATCTCCATGATTCTTGATATTCAAAAGATTGTTTTAATATCAAGGTTATCTAGGAGCTGAAAGAATTGTTTCAGAAACCATCATATGTGGAAGATATTGCGATATCTGAAACAATATTTAGTTTACAACATGATAGAGTATAATATGGCAAAGTTTATTTTCTCATATTTGATGAGAATTTGCAAAAGGTTGGAGACACTAGTTGTCCTAATCCTCCAAAAGGTTTTGGAGAGCAACATTATACTCGTGATTCACCGTTATAAGCTAAAATTAGCTTGATCATGGGTAATTCCATGATAAGGGTGAATATTTGATGTAGGTAAAATGTTTACTACACCAAGATATTACTAAAGAAAGGAATTTGAAAGAACACCAAACATTTGATGATGGTGATCTACTTCAAAGTGCAAGTCCAAAGACATTGGTATTTAACTATACATGCTTGGACTATGTGTCATGTATATGAAGGGTTTCGCGGCATAGTAAATCAAAATTTTCTACGGGTGCGAACAGAGGGAAAGCCAAGATCTAATCTAGGAGATGCAAACAACAAGAGAGATTGGATTAGATCTTCCTACCCTTGAAGATTCAAGATGCGAACGCTCGTTAACGTGGGTGATGTAGTCGTACTCGCTTATCCTCCTCGCGATCCGATCCGATCTAGCACCACAAGTGGCGGTGCCTCCATGAGATGCACACGTGCAGCACCTCGCCATCTCCTCCTTCCTTGGTCCAGCAAGTATGGTGGAGATATGGGTTGGATCTACAACGCGACGGCGCGGTGCAATTGGTGGAGAATTTCAGAGGGGCTTCGCCACAGTCGGGAGGGAGAGAGGAGGGCAGCAGGCGGCTAGGGTTGGAGGGAAGGTGTGGGGTTGCGCCCTAGCCCTCTATATATAGAGGGTGGGCGCAGCCTAGCCCTCCCAAGCCAAGGCCGGCGGCCCCAAGGAGGAAGAGTGGGGGGCAAGGAAACCCCCCCTTCTAGAAGCTCTATCTAGAGTTTAAACCTCTCTTGGCCGGCTGGGCCCTATGGGGCCTTGTTCCCCTGGCCCAATGCGGCCAGGGCACTTCCTCATAGGCCCATGACCCCTCCCGGAAGGTGGGGCCACGTTGGTCCCCTTCCGGAAGGTTCTAGAAGCTTCCGGTACAATACTGATTAACCTAGAACAATTCCGAACTCCAAAAATTGCACTGCCTTATATGAATCTTATTCTTCGGACCACTCTGGAACCTCTCGTGATGTCCCAGATCCCATCCGAGACTCCGAAAAAAAACTCATAAACCAATTATCCAATCTATCCTAGCGTCGAGACACGTTAAGTGTGTGACCCTGCAGGTTCGAGAATATGCAGACATGATCTTCTATCAATAATCAAAAGCGGGGTCTGGAAACCCATATTGACTCCCACACATTCATCGATGATCATATAGGATGAACCACGATGCCAGGATTCAATCAATCCCATATATATATTCCCTTCGTCTCGCGATATTTTACTTGCCCGAGATTTGATCGTCGGTACCGTCATACCTAGTTCAATCTCGTTCACAGCAAGTACTTTACTCGTTCCGTAATCCGATATCACTTTGTGATTAAATCCTTAACCACATGCTTGCAAGCGGTGTTGATATCGATTACCGAGTGGGCCCGAAGTATATCTCTCCGACTTGGGAGGGACAAATCCCATCTCGATACATACAACCCAACAGATACTTTCCGATCACACGAGAGACACCTTTATGATCACCCTCTCATAGGATGATGTTTGATGACCTCAAAGCTTTCTTCCGATACCAGGGAGTTGTATTATCTCATGGTCTAAGGAATACAATATTTGACATAAGAAAAGCTTCGCAAAGACGAACACGATGACACGATCTAATTGCTTCACTTAGTTTGGGTCTGTCCACCATATCATTCACCCAATGATATGATCTCATTATCAATTGACAACTCATGTCCATGGTTAGGAAACCTTAACCATCATTAATCAATGAGCTAGTCCATAGAGGCATACTAGGGACACAGTGTTGTTCACAAACCACACAAGTATTAAAGTTTCCGCTTAATACAATTCTAGCATGGAATATAAACATTATCATGAACAAGAATTATAATAATAACATCTTTATTATTGCCTCTAGGGCATAATTCCAACAGTCTCCCACTTGCACTAGAGTCAATAATCTAGTTTACATTTGGCAACAATCTCACACCCATGGCCTCGAGGTCTTGATCATGTTTTACACGTGGAAGAGGTTTAGTCAATGGATGCGACATTCAGATCCGTATGTACTTTGCTAATCTTGATCTCCATACGCTATATAATCTCGGATTATATGAAACTTGCGGTTGATATGCTTGGTCTTTGGATGATATCTTGGTTCCTTAGCGAGTGCTATGGCGCGGTGTTGTCACACAATATCTCCGATGGGTCCAATGCAGTTGGAACCACGCCAAGCTTCGATGATAAAGTTTCGATCCAAACTCCTTCACTTGACGCTTCTGCGGCAGCCATGTATTCGCTTCTACTATAGATCCCGCGATCACGCTTTGCTTGCGACTTCTCGACTCAGCTCCTCCATTCAAAATATACACGTATCCATCGAGATTTAGAATCATCCTTGTCGATTGTCAAAACTAGCGTCGAAGTAACCTTTACGACGAGCTGTTCATCACCCCATAGACTAAGAACATTTCTTTAGTCCTATTTAGGTACTTTAGGATGTTCTTCACGGCTGTCGATGTTCCTCTGGATCACTTTGATATCTGCTCGTCAAACTGAGAGCATTGGACACATCCGGTCTAGTACACAGCATGGCATACATGATCGAACCTATGGCCGAGGCATAAGGCACTTTGCTCATAGATTCACTATCATTTACCGTAGCTGGACACTGATCCTTGCTCAATATCTTACCTGACAACACAGGCACTGAACCTTTCTTCGCCTTATCCATTCTGAACCTTTTCAGAACTTTGTCTAGGTATGTACTCTGGCTTAAAGCTATTAGGCGTCTTTGTCTATCTCTATAGATTTTGATGCCCAATATATAAGCAACTTCACCTAGGTCTTTCATTGAAAAACACTTGTTCAAATAACTCTTCACATCGTTAAGCATGTTGATGTCATTTCCGATAATCAATATGTCATCCACATATAGTACCAGAAACGTCACCGAGCTCCCACTCATTTTCTTGTAGATACAAGCTTCGTAGCAATTTGGAACAAATCCAAAGCTCTTGATCACTTGATCAAAACGAAGGTTCCAACTCCGAGATGCTTGCTTCAGTCCATAAATGGAACGCTGAAGTTTGCATACTTTATCAGCATCCTTAGGATCGACAAAACCTTCGGATTGCATCATATACAACTCTTCATCAATGTTGCCATTGAGGAAAGCAGTCTTGACATCCATCTGCCATATTTCATAATCATGAAACGCAGCAATTGCTAATAAAATCCGAATGGACTTAAACATTTCTACGGGAGAGAAAGTCTCATCGTAGTCAACACCTTGAACTTGTCGAAAACCTTTCGCGACAAGCCGTGCTTTATAGACGGTAACATTACCATCCGCGTCCGTTTTCTTCTTGAAGATCCACTTGCACTCAACGGACTTTCGGTCGCTAGGAGGGTCCACCAAAGTCCATACTTGGTTTTCGCTCATGGATCCCAATTCGTATTTCATGGCCTCTAGCCATTTCTCAGAGTCTGGGCTCATCATCGCTTCCTCATAGCTCGTAGGTTCACTGTCTTCTACTAGCAAGACAATCAAGACAGGGTTGCCGTACCACTTAGGAGGGGCACGCGACCTTGTCGACCTGTGACGTTCAGTAGCAGCATCGTCTGAAGCTTCATGATCCTTGTCATTAGCTTCCTCTATTATTGGTGCAGGCGACACTGGAACAATTTCAGGTGCTGCGCTACTCTCCAATTCAAGAGAAGGTTCAACAACCTCGTCTAGCTCTACTTTCCTCCCACTCACTTCTTTCGAGGGAAACTCCTTCTCAAGAAAGGAACCGTTCTTTGTGACAAACACTTTGCCTTCGGTTTTGTGATAGAAGGTATACCCAATAGTTTCCTTAGGGTATCCTATGAAGACGCATTTCTCCGCTTTGGGTTCAAGCTTGTCCGGCATCAACTTCTTGACGTAAGCTTCGCATCCCCAAACTTTAAGAAATGACAACTTAGGTTTAGCACCAAACCACAGTTCATACGGTGTCGTCTCAATGGATTTAGATGGAGCCCTATTTAAAGTGAATTCAGCGGTTTCTAATGCATAACCCCAAAATGATAACGGCAAATCAGTAAGAGACATCATTGATCGGACCATATCTAATAGGGTTCGATTCCGGCGTTCAAACACACCATTGCGCTGTGGTGTTCCGGGTGGCGTGAGTTGCGAAATGATTCCGCTTGCTTTAAGATGCGTGAGAAAATCATAACTCAAATATTCATCTCCACGATCGGATCGTAGAAACTTAATATTTCTGTTACGATGGTTCTCCACTTCATTCTGAAATTCTTTGAACTTTTCAAATGTTTCAGATTTATGTTTCATTAAATAGATATACCCATATCTACTTAAGTCATCGGTAAAAGTGAGAAAATAGCGATATCCACCGCGCGTCGAAACACTCTTCGGTCCGCATACATCGGTATGTATGATTTCCAACAAGTCCGTTGCTCGCTCCATCATACCGGAGAACGGTGTTTTGATCATCTTGCCCATGAGGCATGGTTCGCATGTGTCAAATGATTCAAAATCAAGAGACTCCAAAATTCCATCAGAATGGAGTTTCTTCATGCGCTTTACACCAATATGACCTAGAAGACAGTGCCACAAATAAGTAGTATTATCACTATCTACTTTGCATCTCTTAGCCTCAATGTTATGGATGTGTGTTTCATCCCTTGAGATTCAGAAGAAATAAACCGTTCACAACAGGTGCATGACCATAAAAGATGTTACTCATATAAATAGAACAACCATTATTCTCCGATTTAAATGAATAACCGTCTTGCAATAAACACGATCCAGAAATAATGTTCATGCTCAACGCAGGCACATAATAACACTTATTAAGGTTTAAAACTAATCCCGAAGGTAAAACTAAGGAGAGCATGCCGACGGCCATCACATCAACTCTTGATCCGTTGCCAACGCGCATCGTCACCTCATCCCTCGCAAAGCCGTCTATTCCGTAGCTCTGTTTGAGTTACAAATATTAGCCCGAACCGTATCAAATACCCAGGCACTACAACGAGGGCTAGTAAGGAAAACATCAATAACATGTATATCAAATATACCTTTGATGGTGCCAGCCTTCTTGTCCGCTAAGTACTTCGGACAGTTGCGCTTCCAGTGACCCTTGTCCTTGCAATAGAAGCAGTCAGTGTCCGGCTTAGGACCAGACCTGAGCTTCCTCTCATTAGGGGCAACGCGCTTGCCGCCGCCTTTCTTGAAGGGCTTCCTTGCACCCTTACCTTTCTTAAAGGTGGGGGGCTTGTTGACCATCAACACATGATTATTCTTTTTGATGTTCACCTCCGCTACTTTTATCTTAGCAAAGAGCTCAGTGATCATATCAGTGGAACCAATCTGATTGTGATCAACTACAAAACTTTTGTAGCTAGGAGTTTCAATCTTGAGCTCCTCTGGAATCTTGCAGTCCAGTTGCTCAAGGCGTTGAGTGTAGCCCGTCATCTTAATGGCATGCTCACTAACGGAACTCCCTTCCTCCATCTTGTAGTTAAAGAATTTCTTAGAGATCTCATATCTCTCAGAACGGGCTTGAGTCTGAAACATGTTTTTCAGCTCCTCGAGAATATCAAAGGGCCCGGCGAACTCCTCAAAACGATTTTGAAGATCTGATTCCATAGCATACAACATGGGATCTTAATCAAATCATAATCATCCTTGCGCGACTGATAAACAGCTTTTTCATCAGCCGGCGCATCTACAGCAGGGGCGTCACCTAGCCCTTTCTCAAGGACATAGTCCTTTTGTCCGCCAGCGAGAATGATTCTCAGAATGCGGAACCATTTGGTGAAGTTAGACCCATTGTTTCTAAGCTTTTCTATCTCAGCAAAAACGTTGAAGTTGAAGTTGGACTTGGCCATGTGATCTACAGTATTTGCAAGTACAATTTAGACTATGTTCATGATAAATAAATTTAGACTATGTTCATGATAAATAGTTCAACTTAATCAAATTACTAGATGAACTCCCACTAAATTCAACATCCCTCAAGTTGTTTAGTGAACACGATCCAAATTCACCACACCTAATCCGATCATCACGAGAAGAGATGTGGTTTCAATGGTGGACAACGAAGTGTCGATCATATCATTCATATGACTCATGCTTAACCTTTCGGTTCTTGTGTTCCGAGGCCATGTCTGTACATGCTAGGCTCGTCAAGTTAGACCCAAGTATTTCTGCGTGTGCAAAACTGGCTTGCACCCGTTGTATGTGAGCATAGAGTCTATAGCACCCGATCATCACGTGATGCTTGGACACGATGAACTTTCATACGGTGCATACCGGGAGAACAGTTTTTATCTTGATCTTTAAGTGAGGAATCATCTTATAATGCTACCGTCGCGATCTAATCATAATAAGATACATAAAAGGATAAACATCACATGCATATAACTTTAATGTGACATGGTATAGCCAATCTTCGCGCAATGATATCCATATTGTGCGTTCCGGCATGATCTCCATCACTCCACCATGATTGCCTCCACCACGAATAGCAACTACAACTATTGCTAACTACTTAGCGATAAAGTGAAACTATTACATGGCGCATAAGAAGTTGACACACAGGTCATACACAATTATAAAGACAACCATATGGCTCCTGCCGGTTGTGTACTCATCGACATGCAAGTCGTGAAACATTACAAAACATGATCATCGCATACATTATACACATCACATCTTGGGCCATACCATATCACAGAAAACACTCCCTGCAAAAACAAGTTAGACGCCTCTACTTTGTTGTTGCATGTTTTACGTGGCTTATGGGAGTAGATGCTAAGAACGATTCTTACCTACGGAAAGCCACAACAGTGATATTATGGTTGCCAAACTCCGGTGTTAATCCCATGACAACTATAGTGAGAGAAACTGACATCCACCAGCCGCATGTGTGGAACAAGCCACACGTCAAGCGCGGAGCCGGTCTCGCGAACGACGTCGCGTAAGGTTGGCCTGGACCGCTTCAATATCACTATGCCGTGTCATAAGAACACAAACAAGAGGCTTGCAACAGAAAACATCAACGCCCGCAACAACCATGTTGCGTTCTACTCGTGAAACACATCTACGCATAGATCTAGCTCTGATACCACTGAAGGGTTTCGCAGCATAGTAAATCAAAATTTTCTACGGATGCGAAGAGAGGGAAAGCCAAGATCTAATCTAGGAGATGCAAACAACGAGAGAGATTGGATTAGATCTTCATACCCTTGAAGATTCGCCTGACAGCGTTAACGCTCGAACGTGGGTGATGTAGTCGTACTCGCTTCTCCTCCTCGCGATCCGATCCGATCTAGCACCACAAGTGGCGGTTCCTCCGTGATATGCACACGTGCAGCACCTCGACGTCTCGTCCTTCCTTGGTCCATCAAGTATGGTGGAGAGATGGGTTGGATCTACAACACGACGACGCGGTGCAATTGCTGGAGAATTTCTGCAGCAGGGCTTTGTTGGAGATATGCCCTAGAGGCAATAATAAATGTAGTTATTATTATATCTTTGTGTTTATGATAAATGTTTACATTCATGCTATAATAGTATTAACAAGGAAACATTGATACTTGTGTGATTTGTAAACTTAATTTGAAGTCCCTAGTATAGCCTCTATACTTCACTAGCTTGTTGGTTGATTAATGATTGTGGTTTCCCTATAATGAACATTGAGATGTTATCAACAACAAGATCATATCGTTAGGAGAATGATATGGTGGACATACTCCTATAGATAAGCGTAGCATAAAGATCAAGTCATTTCAATAGTTCAATTGCTATATGCTTTCTGATACATAGTAACCTAATTCCTTCGACCATGAGATCATGCATATCACCTTTCCGGATGGATGCTTTGATTACATCAAACACCACACCGTAACTGGGTGGCTATAAAGGTGGCATTGAGTTTTCGGAAAGTATTGGTTGAAACACATGGATCAAGAGTGGGATTTGTCCATCCATATGACGGATAGATATACTCTGGGCCCTCTCGGTGGAATGTCATCCAATTAGCTTGCAAGCATGTGGTGGCTCACAGGGATCACATATCACGGGAACGAGAAAAGAGTACTTGTCGGTAACGAGGTTGAACTAGGTATGCAGAGATACCGACGATCATAACCTCGGATAAGTAAACTATCGTGAGACAAAGGGAAATTGGTATCGTATGTAAGTGGTTCATTCGATCGCAAAGTAATCATAGAAATATGTAGAGCCATATGAATTTCAGATTCCTCTATTGGTTATTGTTCGGAGAAGTGTCTCGATCATGTCCGCATAATTCACGAACCGTAGGGAGACACATAAGGATTGACGTTGTTTGAGTAGTTATGGTATTATGAGAAAGAGACCGAATGTTGTTCGGAGTCTCGGATGGGATCCGGATATCACGAGGTGATCCGGAATGGTCCGGAGAATAAGATTCATATAAGGAAAGTCCGTTTCGGAGTTCGGGAATGATTAGGTGTTTTCATCGGGAATGTTCTAGAAGGTTCGGAATGTCCGGCACTCGGGAGGGTACATGAATGTGTAGTTACATATTGGAATGATTGCATCATGTACTAAGTGTTCTCTGTTCCAAATGAAGGATTAAATTGAATCCTAAACTGAAAAGTCAAATAGCAAGTTTGAAAAGTCAAGCGGCTAAAACAGAAAGAGAGGAAAGAGGAAAGAGGGGGCAAACCCGAGTTGGGGAGGGAATCCCTCCTCCAACCGGTGGCCCACCTCCAAGCCGAGTTGGGGAGGGACTCCCCTCCCTCCCCCTTGGCGCGCCGGCCCCTCCACCTATAAAAGGAGGCGGGGCTCCTCCTCTAGACACACAAGTTCCTATCCTCTAATCTAAACCCTAGCCAAAGCCTCCGGTTTAGAGCCGTTTTGGTTTAGAGCTTCTAATTGCCCTAGCCTTCGGTTTAGAGCCTTCTAATTGGTGTGTCTAAACCCTAGACCACTAATAGCTCTCTCATACTCCACCATACTCGCTCCGGCTTAAGGCGAAGCCCTGCGGGATATCCCCTCTACTTCCGGTACCACGCCGTTGTGCTGCCGGAATCGCGAGGAGAGTGCTACAACCTCCGCTGCCTGCTGGAACAAGGGAGAGGAAGGTCTTCGTCGAGTACCGAACGTGTGACCGACTTCGGGAGCGCTGCCGGAACGCAGCGCCGGAAGGATCGTCTACACGATCTTGAGATCGGGAAGAGTACGACTACATCACCCACGAGAATCCGCTCTCGTTAAACACTTTGGAATCTTCGAGGGTAAGTTATTCCATCCACTCGTTGCTACAATCTAGTAGATAGATCTTGGCTTGTTTGTTTTTATGCGATAGAAATTTTTTGTTTTCCATGCTACGAATCCCTACAGTGGTATCAGAGCCGTGTCTATATGTAGATCTGTTGCACGAGTAGAACACAATGGTCATTGTGGGCGTTGATGCTTTTATTGTTGATTGCTTCTTGTGTACTTTGCATCTTGCGGTATGTTGGGATGAAGCGGCCCGGGCTAACCTTACATGACATCGTTCATGAGACTTGCTCCATGCTTGACATGCAACTTGTATTGCATAAGTGGCTTTTCGGGTGCCTGTTTCTCCTAGCATAGTTAAGATCCAATTTACAACGGGTGATCAACAATGCTAGTATCAATGTTGTGGTTCTTGTTCGTAAGTTAGAACGACACTTATTGAAAGCCCCAAACCACGTAAAATATGCAAAGAAAGTAGAGGCGTCTAACTTTGTTTTGCAGGGGTGTCTGATGATGTGATATGGCCATGATTGTGATTATATCGATGTATGCAATGTTCCTTATTGTAAGTGGGCAACCGGCAGAAGCCATATGGTTGTCTTTAATTTATGTTAAGACCCGCGTGTCTATTCAAAGTAGTTGTAATAGTTGAAGCCGGTGGGCGACAACCATGGAGAAGCGTCATTGACCTTGATGCAATGCGGTGATGATGGAGATCATGTTCGTGCTTGAAGATGGAGATCGGAAGCACAAAGAAGAAAGGCCATATCATATCACATATTATTGAATTGCATGTGATGTTAATCCTTTATGCATCTTGTATTGCTTTGTAGGCAGCGGTAGCATTATAAGATGATCCCTCATGCACATGAATTTCAAGTCATAAAGTGTTCACCCTTAGTTAGTTAGCACCGTTGCTAAAGCTTGTTGTTTGAAGCACCACGTGATGATCGGTGTGTTAGATTCGCAAGTGTATACAACGTGAGCAAGCTAGATTTGCTCATGCGAAACTAAGGTTTGATCTTGTGAGCCTAGCATGTATGCACATGGTCTCGGAACACGGATCACCGAAAGGTAAAGCATGAATCATATAGTAGATATGATGAACATGACGATTGTTCGCCATTGAAACTGTATCAACTCTCGTGATGATCGGTGTTGATGTAGTAGATTTGGTTTGTGTGATCACTAAAACAATGTGAGGGATGTTGTTTTGAGTGGGAGTTCACCTAGTTTAATTTCATCATTAATTTGAACTCAATTTGTCATAAACTTAGTCTAAACTATTGCAAATATGTTGTAGATCAATGGCAGCCCCTACCATCAATTTTAATGCGTTCCTAGAGAAAGAAAAGTTGAAAAACAATGGAAGCAACTTCGCGGATTGGTTCCGCAACTTGAGGATTGTCCTCACGGTGGTAATTTGACCTATGTCTTTGGATGCACATTGGGTGACCCACTGCGGTGATGCTCCCGATGAAGTAAAGAATGTTTACCTCGCTCGGTAGAATCAGTACTCCATAGTTCAATGTGCTATCTTGTATGGTTTGGAATCGGAGCTTCAGAAAAGGTTTGAAGAGTCAGACCCATATGATATTGTCGAGGATCTCAAATTGATTTTTGAGACTCATGCGGCAATTGAAAGCTATGAGGCTTCTGAAAAGTTCTTTAACTGCAAGATGGAAGAAGGCAGCTCCGTTAGTGAGCATGTGCTAAAGATGTCTGGGCACGCAAACAAACTTCAAAGCTTGGGTATAGTGATTCCTAATGCTTTGGGGATCTACCGTGTCCTCCAATCACTACCACCAAGTTACAAGAACTTTGTGATGAACTACAACATGCAGAACATGAACAAGACGTTACCAGAACTCTTTGCCATGTTGAAATCTGCAGAAGTGGAGATCAAGAAAGAGCACCAAGTGTTGTTGGTCAATAAGACCACCAAATTCAAGAAAGGCAAGTCTAAGCAAAAGGGACACTTCAAGAAGGGTGGTAAGAAAGTTACCACGCCGGCGATGAAGACCAAGGCTGGACCCAAGCACGATCTTGAGTGCTTTCTTGCAAGGAGAAGGTCCTTTGGGCGTAATTGCCCAAAGTACTTGGCGGATCCGAAGAACGGCAACATCAAGAAGAAAGGTATATCGATATACATGTTATTGATGTGTATCTCACTAGTACCGTAGTAGTGCTGGGTATTTAATCTTGGTTCGGTTGCTCATGTTTGTAACTCAAAGCAGTCTTTGCGAATAAACGGAAGCTAGCGAAGAGCGAGGTGACGATGCGTGGGAAAGCGGATCAAAGGTTGATGTGATCGCGGTCGGCACGCTACCCCTTCATCTACCATCGGGATTAGTTTTATACTTAAATAATTGTTATTTGGTGCTGCGTTGAGCATGAACATTATGTCGGGATCTTGTTTATTGCGAGGCGGTTACTTGTTTAAGTCGAGAATAATGGTTGTTCGATTTATATGAGTAATATGTTTTATGCACATGCACCTTTGATAGATGGTCTATTCTTATTGAATCTCGATGGTGGAAATACACATATCAACAACATTGAGGCTAAGCGTTTGAAATCAAGTGATAATTCGACCTATATGTGGCAATCGTCTTGGTCACATTGGGTGAAGCGTATGAAGAAACTCCATTCCGATGGACTTCTTGAATCACTTGATTTTGAATCACTTGAAAGATGCGAAGCATGTCTGATGGGAAAAATGACTAAGACTCCATTTTATGGTATGATGGAGCGAGCTACGGACTTATTGGAAATCATACATACCGATGTGTGTGGTCCAATGAGTGTAGCATCGCGTGGTGGTTATCGTTATGTTCTTACCTTCACGGATGACTTGAGTAGATATGGGTATATCTATTTCATGAAACATAAGTCCGAAACTTTCGAGAAGTTTAAGGAGTTTCAAAGTGAGGTAGAGAATCAACGTAACAAGAAGATTAAATTTCTACGTTCTGATCGTGGAGGTGAATATCTAAGTTACGAGTTTGGCGAGCATTTAAAGAAGTGCGGAATACTTTCACAATTGACACCGCCGGGAACAACACAGTGTAATGGTGTGTACGAACGTCGTAATCGAACTCTCTTAGATATGGTTCGTTCTATGATGTCACTTACAGATTTACCGCTATCATTTTGGGGTTATGCATTATAAACAGCCGCATTCACTTTAAATAGGGCACCGTCTAAATCCGTTGAAACGACACCGTATGAATTATGGTTTGGGAAGAAACCTAAATTGTCGTTCCTTAAAGTTTGGGGATGCGAAGCCTATGTAAAGAATTCTGACGGACAAGCTTGAACCCAAAGCGGAGAAATGCGTCTTCATAGGATACCCGAAGGAAACTATTGGGTATACCTTCTATCATTGATCCGAAGGCAAAATCTTCGTTGCCAAGAATGGATCCTTTCTAGAGAAGGAATTTCTCTCGAAAGAAGTGACTGGAAGGAAAGTAGAACTCGACGAGGTTGTCGAACCTTCTCTAGAAATTGCGAGTAGCGCAGCACCGGAAGAAGTTCCTGTGGTGCCTGCACCAATTAGAGAGGAAGCTAATGATGATCATGAAACTTCGGTTGAAGTTGCTACAGAGCCTCGGAGGTCAATGAGAACTCGTACCACTCCAGATTGGTATGATCCCGTTATGAGTGTCATGTTGGTGGACAACACCGATGACCTCGAGACATATGAGGAAGCGATGATGAGCCCAGATTCCAATAAATGGCAAGAAGCCATGAAATCCGAGATTGGATCCATGTACGAAAACCAAGTATGGACTTTGGTGGACTTACCGGATGGCCGGAAGGCTGTTGAGAACAAATGGATTTTCAAGAAGAAAACAGATCTTGATGGTAATGTTCTGTCTATAAAGCTCGACTTGTCGCAAAAGGGTTTCGACAAATTCAAGGAGTTGACTACGATGAGACTTTCTCACCAGTAGCGAAGCTAAAGTCTGTGAGGATTATGTTAGCAATCGCTGCATATTATGATTATGAGATATGGCAGATGGATGTCAAAATAGCATTCCTCAATGGAGATATTGATGAAGAGTTGTATATGATGCAACCCAAAGGTTTTGTCGATCCTAAAGATGCTAACAAGGTATGCAAACTTCAACGGTCCATCTATGGATTGAAGCAAGCATCCGAAGTTGGAATCAACGTTTTGATAAGGTGATCAAAGTTTTGGTTTTATACAAACTTACGGAGAAGCTTGTATTTACAAGAAAGTGAGTGGGAGCTCAGTAGCATTCTTAATACTATATGTGGATGACATATTGTTGATTGGGAATGATGTAGACCTTCTTAATAGTGTCAAGGAATATTTGAATAATAGTTTTTCAATGAAGGATCTTGGCGAAACAGCTTACATATTAGGCATAAAGATTTATAGAGATAGATCGAACGCCAAATATCATTGTCACAGTACATATTTGGACAAAGTTCTAAAGAGATTTGGAATGGAAGAAAGCAAGAAAGGTTTCTTGCCCATGTTGCTATCGACCTTGAGTAAAACTCAAAGTCCGACATCGGCGAAGATAGAGAAAGGATGAGTAAGACTCCTATGCCTCACCATAGGATCTCTAATGTATGCCATGCTATGTACCGACATTGCATATCTTTATTAGTTTAACTAGCAGATATCAAAGTGATCCAGAGTGGGTCATTGGACAATGATCAAAACATCCTTAAGTATTTGAGAAGAACTAAGGATATGGTTCTTTCCTATGGAGGTGATGAGCATTTCGTTGTTAATGGTTACACCGATGCTAGTTGGAACACCGATCCGGATGATTCTAAATCACAATCTGGATACATATTTATTTTGAATGGTGCAGCGATTAGCTGGAGGAGTGCAAAGCAAAGCGTTGTGGCGAGATCTTCAATGAATCGGAATACATGGTCGCCGGAGGCTTCACAAGCGATATGGATGAAAGAGTTCATTACGAGCTGGGTGTGGTTCCTAGTCGTTGGACCCAATGTCTATCTCTTGTGATAACATGGGCGCCATAGCCAATGCGCAAGAACCAAGGTCACACAAGAAGTCACATCAAGCTGCGTTTTCACGCTATTCGAGAACATATCCAGGATGGGGATATAAAGATTTGCAAAGTACACACAGATCTGAATGTGGCGGATCCGTTGACTAAACCTCTCCCGAGGGCAAAACATGACCAACACCAAACTGCCATGGGTGTTCGGTATATTACCATGTAATCTAGATTAGATGACTCTAGTGCAAGTGGGAGACTGTTGGAGATATGCCCTAGAGGCAATAATAAATATATTTATTGTTATATCTTTGTGTTTATGATAAATTTTTACATTCATGCTATAATAGTATTAACAAGGAAACATTAATACATGTGTGATTTGTAAACTTAATTTGAAGTCCCTAGTATAGCCTCTATACTTCACTAGCTTGTTGGTTGATTAATGATTGTGGTTTCCCTATCATGAACATTGAGATGTTATCAACAACAAGATCATATCGTTAGGAGAATGATATGGTGGCCATAGTCATATAGATAAGCATAGCATAAAGATCAAGTCATTTCAATAGTTCAATTGCTATATGCTTTCTGATACATAGTAACCTAATTCCTTCGACCATGAGATCATGCATATCACCTTTACCGGATGGATGCTTTGATGACATCAAACACCACACCGTAACTGGGTGGCTATAAAGGTGGCATTGAGTGTTCGGAAAGTATTGGTTGAAACACATGGATCAAGAGTGGGATTTGTCCATCCATATGACGGATAGATATACTCTGGGCCCTCTCGGTGGAATGTCATCCAATTAGCTTGCAAGCATGTGACTGGGTCACAAGGGATCACATATCACGGGAACGAGAAAAGAGTACTTATCGGTAACGAGGTTGAACTAGGTATGCAGAGATACCGACGATCATAACCTTAGATAAGTAAATTATCGTGAGACAAAGGGAAATTGGTATCGTATGTAAGTGGTTCATTCGATCGCAAAGTAATCGTAGAAATATGTGGGAGCCATATGAATTTCCAGATTCCTCTATTGGTTATTGTTCGGAGAAGTGTCTCGATCATGTCCGCATACTTCACGAACCGTAGGGAGACACACTTAAGGATTCGACGTTGTTTGAGTAGTTATGGTGTTATGAGAAAGAGACCGAATGTTGTTCGGAGTCTCGGATGGGATCCGGGATATCACGAGGTGATCCGGAATGGTCCGGAGAATAAGATTCATATAAGGAAAGTCCCGTTTCAGAGTTCGGGAATGATTCCGGTGTTTTCATCGCGAATGTTCTAGAAGGTTCCGGATTGTCCGGCACTCCGGGGGGGGGGAGGGTACTTGAATGTGTCATTGAATGATTGCATCAAGTACTAAGTGTTCTTGCTGTTCCAAAACTGAAAAGTCAAATTGTCAGTTTGAAAGTCAAACGGCTAAAACAGGAAACTGTGGAAAACAGGAAACTGTGGGAAACAGGAAACTGTGGGAAACAAGCAAGAGGAGGTTGAAACCAACTTGGAGGAGGAGTTCCTCTCCTCCAAGCCGGCGGCCAGCCCTAGGCCGAGTTGGGGAGGGACTCCCCTCCCTCCCTGACACGCCAAGCCCCTCCACCTATAAAAGGAGGGGCAGGGCCTCCTCCTTGAGACACACAAGTTTCTACCTCTAATCTCCGGTTTAGAGCCGTTTTGGTTTAGAGCTTCTAATTGCTTTAGCCTGCGGTTTAGAGCCTTCTAATTGGTGTGTCTAATCTCTAGACCACTAAAAGCCCTCTCTCATACTCCACCATACTCGCTCCGGCTTAAGGCGAAGCCTCAGGATTTCCCTCTACTTAGGTACCACGCCGTTGTCTGCCGGATCGCGAGGAGAGTGCTACAACCTCCATTTTCTTTGGAACAAGGAGAGGAAGGTCTTCGTCAATCGAACGTGTGACCGATCATGAGCGCAAGGAAACTTGGCCGGAAGGATCGTCCACACGATCTTGAGATCGGAAAGAGTACGACTACATCACCCACGATAATCCGCTCTCGTTAAACACTTTGGAATCTTCGAGGGTAAGTTATTCCATCGACTCGTTGCTACAATCTAGTAGATAGATCTTGGCTTGTTTGTTTGTATGCGATAGAAATTTTTTGTTTTCCATGCTACGAACCCCTACAATATCGTTAGGCGAATGATATGGTGGACATACTCCTATAGATAAGCGTGGCATAAAGATCAAGTCATTTCAATAGTTCAATTGCTATATGCTTTCTGATACATAGTAACCTAATTCCTTCGACCATGAGATCATGCATATCACCTTTACCGGATGGATGCTTTGATGACATCAAACACCACACCGTAACTGGGTGGCTATAAAGGTGGCATTGAGTGTTCGGAAAGTATTGGTTGAAACACATGGATCAAGAGTGGGATTTGTCCATCCATATGACGGATAGATATACTGGGCCCTCTCGGTGGAATGTCATCCAATTAGCTTGCAAGCATGTGGTAGCTCACAAGGAATCACATATCACGGACGAGAAAAGAGTACTTGTCGGTGAACGAGGTTGAACTAGGTATGCAGAGATACCGAGCGATCATAACCTCGGATAAGTAAACTATCGTGAGACAAAGGGAAATTGGTATCGTATGTAAGTGGTTCATTCGATCAAAGTAATGTGAGAAATATGTGGGAGCCATATGAATTTCCAGATTCCTCTATTGGTTATTGTTCGGAGAAGTGTCTCGATCATGTCCGCATAATTCACGAACCGTAGGGAGACACACTTAAGGATTCGACGTTGTTTGAGTAGTTATGGTATTATGAGAAAGAGACCGAATGTTGTTCGGAGTCTCGGATGGGATCCGGGATATCACGAGGTGATCCGGAATGGTCCGGAGAATAAGATTCATATAAGTAAAGTCCCGTTTCGGAGTTCGGGAATGATTCTGGTGTTTTCATCGGGAATGTTCTAGAAGGTTCCGGAATGTCCGGCTCTCCGGGGGGGAGGGGTACATGAATGTGTCGTTACATATTGGAATTATTGCATCATGTACTAAGTGTTCTCGCTGTTCCAAATGAAGGATTAAATTGAATCCTAAACTGAAAAGTCAAATAGCAAGTTTGAAAAGTCAAACGGCTAAAACAGGAAAGAGAGGAAAGAGGAAAGAGGGCAAACCGAGTTGGGAGGAATCCTCCTCCAACCGGCCCACCTCTAAGCCGAGTTGGGAGGGACTCCTCCCTCCCCCTTGGCGCCCTCCACCTATAAAAGGAGGCAGGGCTCCTCCTCTAGACACACAAGTTCCTATCCTCTAATCTAAACCCTAGCCAAAGCCTCCGGTTTAGAGCCGTTTGGTTTAGAGCTTCTAATTGCCCTAGCCTTGGTTTAGAGCCTTCTAATTGGTGTGTCTAAACCCTAGACCACTAATAGCTCTCTCATACTCCACCATACTCGCTCGGCTTAAGGCGAAGCCTGCGGGATCTCCCTCTACTTAGGTACCACCCGTTGTCTTGCGGAATCGCGAGAGAGTGCTACAACCTCCGCCTGCTAGAACAAGGAGAGGAAGGTCTTCGTCAGTCCGAACGATGTGACCGATTGGGAGCGCTTAACGCAGCAGCCTTGGAAGGATCGTCTACATGATCTTGAGATCGGGAAGAGTACGACTACATCACCCACGAGAATCCGCTCTCGTTAAACACTTTGGAATCTTCGAGGGTAAGTTATTCCATCGACTCGTTGCTACAATCTAGTAGATAGATCTTGGCTTGTTTGTTTGTATGCGATAGAAATTTTTTGTTTTCCATGCTATGAATCCCTACAGGCTTCGCCTACAAGCAGTCGGGAGGGAGAGAGGAGGGCAGCAGGTGTGGCATCCCGCAAAACCACTACTAGAAAATCGCGTTGTTTTTGTGCATTGCATCATCATGATCGCATGCTCATGTCATCATGCCACCTTGCATTTGAGCATCGTCATCATCTTGCATTTGCTTGCATAAAACTATTTTCGCAAATCCTGTTTTGTTTTCTAAACGCCCCATCTTTATTCAAACACCAAAACCCGGGTCTCCGGATTAATTTGTTTTGTCTGCTATCGGTTTGCAGAAGCTTTGTTTTAAACAGATAAAATATTAAATTATTTTAGTGGGGGCAGTCGAACGGGCCAAATCGACCCGAACGACCACCCCAGAAATTAAATCGGTTCGCCTAAATCCTAAAACTACCCAACCTAATCTACCCACACACCCCTCCACCTCACCCCAGCCAATCCCTGGTTGCCACCTCACCCTCTCCCCTCCCCCTAGCCTATCAGACCATGCCACCTCACCTGGCCTAGCCCCACTACCCCCTGGCGCCTGGCCCACCTCCCCACTCACCCGCAGCCACACACGCACGCAGCAAGCACACCACGCCGCACACTCCCTCCACCCCACCCTGCCACCTGGGCCCCACCCCTGGCCCCTGTCCCCGCGCCCCCACTCCCCCCTGGCCCCACCTCTTTTCCTGCTCCTCTCAGCCGACAGCCCCGCCTCGGGATCCCGCTCCGCCGGCCGTTTCCCGCCCATGCGATGCCACCCTGGGACCAAATCCCAACCCCCCACGCCACCTGTGCCACCCCGACCCCACGCGCACGACCCCGCTCCTCCCAGATTCCACCTACCGCCCCGCGTCCTGGCCGCCCTCTCCGCCTCTTCGACGCCCGCCGTTGGTCGTCGCCCTCCCCGGACGGCGCCTCACGACCAGCTCCGGCCGCAGCCCGCCTCGCCTCGCCGCCCCGCTCTGCTCCCCAAGCGCCGCCGTCTCCTCCAGCCGCCGCTCCCCCCGCACCTCCGCCTCCCTCATCCACGCGTTGCCTCCCGAGCTCGCCGCCACCGGCCGTCCTCCTCCCTCGCCGTCCTCCGCCCTGTCGCTGCTTGCAGGCTCTCCCCGCCGCCTCCTCGCCGTGGGCGAGCACGCACCCGCCCGGGTCCCTCTCCGCCCTCTGCCTCCCGTCGTCCTCGCCCGTCCCCCACCGCCCGTCCTCGCCTCGCCGCGGCGCCTCGCATGCGTCGTCGTCGCCTTGGCGCCTCTCATGGAGCCCCGCTTCCCCAGCGACACCCAAGCGCGTGCCGCTGCCGCTGGCGCCGCGCCACGGACCTCGCGACCGGCCTCCGTCGTCACCGAGCCGGTAGCGTCTGCCCGGGTCATGGGCGTGTTCTTGGTTCGCTCGCAGGAAAACCCCTCCACCTCTTGGAACCGGCCGATGTCACCAGACCTCACGCGCATGCATGGTCCTGATGTTCCAGTTGTTTGTGCCGTCGAGACCAAGGCACCCACAGGATCTACGGTGCCGTTCAAGATACCAAGGCCGACACGGAACGACAAGACCCTGCTGTTTTGATGCCGCGCCTTGGACACCAAGATCTTCGGAATCACCAAGGCCGTCATAACCGAAGAGTGAGATGACCACCCTGGGACGCACGACTCCGATCGATGCCGCCATCGGAACCTCTGTGGTTAGTCGACGACCCGCTGCCGATCCAAGTCCGGCAATGACACCCGAGTACTCCGACAGGGACGCCAAGGCCTACGTCACGGATCCGAAGGCCTTCTTCCCGGATCCGGAGACCGAACCCGGACGTACCAAGTTCTTCGACCCGAAGACCCCATGTGCGACAAGTACTTCTTCCCGGATGCGATGCTCGAGAACACGGACGGTAAGGACACCGACGCATAACGCCAAGCACTGCACCCCGGACGCCAAGACCGACCGATTCACGGACCCGACGAGATCTTCACGACGACAAGATCGACAGCAACCAGGGCGAGCCCGATGCACCCCCGACACCGAACCAAGTCCTTCCCGGAGTCCGAGAACGATCCCGTCGAAACCCAGATCCGGACCCTGAGACCGAACCTCGAACCCCGGAACCTCAAGATCTGCCGAACCCTATTGTGTGAACCCCTTCCCGAAACCCTATTTTATCATATAATACAACTTGTTGCATATTAAATTGTCATACTTGCATGCATATTGGTGTGGTTTGGGGGCCTTATGCCGATTCACCTCATAATTAAATATGGGGCCCATATGCGGGCAAATCTAGTCTCATATCGGCCTCATTTAAACTTGTGTAGCGAACCGTTGATATATTCTGCCTTGTTAAACAACATTTAAATTGCGGGTTAGCTAAACAACATGAACCACCTAAATATTGACGGGACCCCGGTTCCGCTTAATATGACCTAATTGCATCGCATCTTTGCCATGCCATACATCATGCTTGCATCATGCCCGATCTTCTGCTGTTGTGTTAAATAGTACATCCGGTGTTTCTTCTAGTGATTTGCTTCTTCGCGGATAAGGCCGTTGAGTTGATGTGAGCTTCGCCCGTTCTTCGGATGAACCTTCGACAATGTTTTCAGGCGAGCATCTCCCCCTTTCTACCTATCTTACTTTATAGTATTTATTCCCTCCTGTTGATCTATTGCTATCTGTGTTGCGATGCTCTAGCTTCGTTCCCTGGATATTCCCTGCAGCCTCATATTGCCCTGGACACATCCTATTACCTGTTGTTTGGTAGATAGCTGGACTTGCGCGTCTTAGTCGCTTGCTCAAGTGTTGTTGCGTGTCGTCAGATGCCTCAGTTGTTGGTGTATTGCCGCATGTTTGATATTGGAGATGATCATGGCTTTACTTATCGTTCACTTTACTTCCTGTTTTACAACTAAAATTTGAAGTAAGCAGAGGCATCGGTGGGTGATAGATAATATTTGGTTTTCCGAACGCCCACTTGTGTCCCGTAGGACCCCGAGTACTTGATACCTGTTCCTTGTTTTATCGCGCTATCCACATCCGGGAGGTATATGGGACCCCCCTGAGCCAGAGCTTGATTCATTCTTATTCCTTGGGGCCACAAACTAGTTTGAGGTTTTATTTACTATCCTGTACTTATGACATGCTACTTCTGTATTTACGATTGTGCGAGGAGCACCTTTGTCATTTAGGTAAGCGGAATGTTTCGCGGTATCGACAAGCCCAGCCACACTTTGGGTTCCTAGTCGTTTACATACCATTGTCGAAACCTTGAGTCCGCCTCGAGTCATGGCCGTTCTATGGTCTACTCAATGGGTGCCCCTGAAATATTTCTGAATCCTGATTGCTTTGTCGTGAAGGCCTCGTTGGGTTTTGATTTGGTTTTTCCGAGGTTGATCGAGTGTGTTGCTATTGGTGCACCCGGCGGGTAAAACTTTCGGAAAGCCATGTCATGATTATGGACGACTTGGAGCAAGATATCTCGACCATAGACAAGCATAACTAAAGTAGTACTATAAATTTTGACTTATAATGACTAGTAATCAGCTTCACTATAACGGAATGGCTAAATAATACTGCCCACAATTGCTTGTTTGGAGTGTCGCTTGCGACCATTGTACCTGACTAGTAAGTATGGCAACTACAACGGAATGGCTAAATAAAAGTACCAACAACTGTTGGGTTTTGGAGTATCTCATGCTAATTGTATAATGACTAGTAAGTGTTGCAACTATAACGGAATGGTTAACTAAAACTGCCCACTGCTTATTTTATCAGGATGACTATCTACACCTGACTAGTAACTACTGCCACGATAACTGAATAAATAAAACTGCCAACTGTGTGAGTTCCTCGGTTGACTTCCTCGTTTGGTCTTGAGGGGGAAACACCAGGATGGGTTTGTTTGGTGTTAGCTTCAGGTTGGATCCGGATAGGTCTTTCTTATCCCTCTCTGACAGCCGCCAGTTGTATCGAGTCTCTATAGGTTGTTTAGTGCTTGCTGCGCTGCCGCTCAGTCCACCATACCTATGTAGGCGAGGACCACCGAATTCTAGCCTCGCCGTGTACTGGCCTCAGTACTGACGCTCCTCTTTTTCTTTTGCCCTTTGTCGGCACCCCTTTTGTTTAAGCAGGTTTTGCGATCGACGTCGTTAGCAGGGTTACCCTTCCGGCTTGGCCTGGGCAGGGTTATGGACGCCATTGGTTATTCTTCAGGGATCTTAGCCCCATTTGCATCTTGTCCGTAGTCGGACGCTGTATCGTTTTACAGGTGATTTGGATCTTTGAACCGTATATCTGTGTTCTTGACTCATGGAGTCGTGATGTATATATATATGTTCTGTGGGTCCCATCGAGGACTGTTGTGTAATGTTATTACTTCGTTTTCCACCCGCACGCAAGTGCCTGGTGGGCACCTTTGAATCGTTTCTATGCGGGTTTTGGCGGGAATCGCTAAAACTTGCATAGGGTCAATTCTGAGGGTGTTACAGCAGGGCGGCTAGGGTTGGAGGGGAAGGTGTAGGGGGTTGGTGCTCCCCCATCCCTCTATATATAGAGGGGCGGGCGCAGCCCTAGCCCCACCCCCAAGGAGGAAGAGTGGGGGGCAAGGAAACCCCCCCTTCTAGAAGCTCTATCTAGAGTTTAAACCTCTCTTGGCCGGCTGGGCCCTATGGGGCCTTGTGCCCCTGGCCCAATGCGGCCAGGGCACTTCCTCATAGGCCCATGCCCCCTCCCGGAAGGTGGGGCCACGTTGGTACCCTTCCGGAAGGTTCTAGAAGCTTCCGGTATAATACCGATTAACCTAGAACAATTCCGAACTCCAAAAACTGCACTGCCTTATATGAATCTTATTCTTCGGACCACTCCGGAACCTCTCGTGATGTCCCGGATACCATCCGAGACTCCGAACAAAAACTCATAAACCAATTATCCAATCTATCCTAGCGTCGAGACACGTTAAGTGTATGACCCTGCGGGTTCGAGAATATGCAGACATGATCTTCTATCAATAATCAACAGCGGGGTCTAGAAACCCATATTTACTCCCACACATTCATTGATGATCATATCGGATGAACCACGATGCCAGGATTCGATCAATCCCATATATATACTCCCTTCGTCTCGCGATATTTTACTTGCCCGAGATTTGATCAATGCAGTCATACCTAGTTCAATCTCGTTCACAGCAAGTACTTTACTCGTTCTGTAATCCGATATCACTTTGTGATTAACTCCTTAACCACATGCTTGCAAGCGGTGTTGATATCGATTACCGAGTGGGCCCGGAGTATATCTCTCCAACTTGGGAGGGACAAATCCCATCTCGATACATACAACCCAACAGATACTTTCCGATCACGTGAGAGACACCTTTATGATCACCCTCTCATAGGATGACGTTTGATGACCTCAAAGATTTCTTCCGATACCAGGGGGTTGTATTATCTCATGGTCTAAGGAATACAATATTTGACATAAGAAAATCTTCGCAAAGACGAACACGATGACACGATCTAATTGCTTTGCTTAGTTTGGGTCTGTCCACCATATCATTCACCCAATGATATGATCTCATTATCAATTGACAACTCATGTCCATGGTTAGGAAACCTTAACCATCATTAATCAATGAGCTAGTCCATAGAGGCATACTAGGGACACGGTGTTGTTCACAAACCACACAAGTATTAAAGTTTCCGCTTAATACAATTCTAGCATGGAATATAAATATTATCATGAACAAGAATTATAATAATAACATCTTTATTATTGCCTCTAGGGCATAATTCCAACAGTATATGGCTCCACTATTGATGTTGATAGATTCTTTCAAACAGAAAAAAAATACTGAAAGAGAATCTCATAAATATATGGCAGAAAAGAAAAGACTAGAATTGTTCAGCTTAGGTATATAGAGGATATACGTGTTATGGCTGTATTCGTTGCTTATTAAATAATGTGGTTCTTAAGTATTGGATACTGAATTTGTTGGTATGAATCGTCATACGAAACAACAGAATTCATGAACTACAATGGCCTAAGTAACTAGCAAAAGAATATGTGATGATGTTCATCGAGAACAAATAAAGGGTTATTGTGCTGCTCGTTAAACATCAAAGCTTGCCTTCAAGATTTGTTTTATCAGGTATTATGAGAACAAAAGGGTTGTTCAAATAATTGCCGTAATCCATAAAAGATGGATGATTTACAAATCTCGTTGGAGAAATCACATCCATAAAAATAGTGATAAAAAATGTCGAAAGACAAATTGATTGAAAGATCACTTAGGAAGTGACATCGCCGTTTAAATTATATTGGAAAGAAAACATGAAGAAACTCCATGTGGGTGGAATTTTGGAGTCTTTTGATTTTTTGATCAAATGACGCTTGTGAAACTTTTCTAGAGATAATTAAAACTTCCTTCATAGGCCAAAAAGGGAACGAATGACTATCTTATTGGAACTTGTACATATTTTTGTATGAATTCCATTATGTGTAGTCAAGAGCGATGGATTTCAACTTCATATGCTTTCTCCAAAAAATTGAGTGAATATATGAATATTTACTTAATAAGGATGAAGTATGAAACATTTGAAAGTTCAAAGACTTTCAAGATGAAGTGCAAAATCATTGTAACAAGAATATAAATAGTTTATGATAAGATCATAAAGGAAGATATTTGAGTTACAAATTTAGCATAATACCTAAGATTTAAGGAATCGTTCCGTGGATTTGCATTCCCGAAACACCATAAGAGTATGGAGCATTCGATATATGTAATTAAACCTTGTTTGACATGGTAAGATCAAAGGTGTAATTCATAAAACTGCCATTATATTTTAAAGACTAAAAGCTTTAGAGACTATCGTTTTTCCACTGAAAAGAGCTCCATCATAATCTGTTGAATTGACACCATATAAAGTTATGGTTTGGGATAAAACCCAATTTGTCCTTTCTTAAAAATTGGTATGCTATGCATAAGAAATATGTTTGCAACCAAAATCGGATGAACATATCTTTGCATGTTATTTTGAATAATAGTTGCGTATTCCTCCATAACACCAAAGACAAAAGTGTTTGTCGCTTAGAACGTCAAGTTTCTTTGAGAAGGATTTTTTTGTGAAAAGATAAGTGGGAGGACAATAGAACTTTGATAAGGTTAAAAGAACCTTAGCTATATGTGAAAAGTTGCGCAGCGCCGAAAAGTGTTCCGGAGGTAGCAACAATGTTCATGGCTCACGTGCCTCAAAGGTTGTGGTTACGGAGGTCAAAGTTTCTATTGAACCAAGTAGGTAGGGTAAACAATCAAATACCAAGATTTCAGGGTTGAATCATTATTTGAGAATAATGAATGGACTACATACAAAGAAGTAATGATGATCCCTAACTCCGCAAATGTCTTGAAGCCATAAAATCCGTGATAGTTCCATACACGAGAAATCAAGCTTTGAACTTGAAGGACCCTCGAGAAAGCTGTAAGATCTTAAAGTCATGTTTGGATCTATAGAGAAATAGACATGGATGTTTCACATCTATGAAATAGTCGACATGTTGGGAAAGAGTTCACATCAATGTTCAAAGGTTGAATATGACAAGATTTGATCTTTCATAGCGATATTTAGTCTAGACGGATTAATTAGCAACCACTACATATAATTTTATTATGTGGTAGCTGAATAAACAAAACAAGTTCTTCTAATAGAATTTTTACCTAGGACGTGTGCATAACACGGTCCATAGGGTTTTTTTAATTCAAAGGACGCTAAAAACGTATGCAAACTACAATGGTTGACGTGAGCATCGTGGATTTGGAATCTTCACCATGATGAAATTGTTAAAAGAGTTTAAATTCATTAGAGACGATGAAGATGCTTGCATTTGCAAGAAATTAAGTGGGAGCGCTAAGAAATATTTCTAATACATTATGTGGATGACATATTGTTGATTGGAAATGATGTATCTTTTATTAAAACATATTAAGAATTTAATCCCGATGAAAGACTTAGGCAAAACCCAAATATTTGGCATCAATAGACGCTAATATGGTTGTGCCGAAAGTACATAGATGATGTATTGAATGAGTTCAATATAGAAACTACAAGAAAGTTTCTTGTCGCACAAAAAAGATTGAATGATTTCAATATTGATGATATATTCAAGTGTATTGACACTTGGTAAGTGAAACAAAGATTCAAGTATAGATTGATACTTGATGTATGAAATCACAAAGAGTATTTATATCAATCGTACTATGATATGTACAAATCCAGATATGTCCTATGCTCTAAATGTTATGAGCATATACCAGAATGATTCATAAGATGATCATTGGACAATAGTAAGGATATTCTTATGTTCTTTTGTAAGAACTAAGAATATATTATTTTTTGAAAGTGACAAATAGATGGTTAGTTCATTGTCAAAGTATTACATTGATACTAGTTTTGTCACAAAGTACAAATTAAGTTTATCTCAATCTAAACTAAGGGTGGCACAATATGATGGAAAGTAAGTTCCATAATGAATTTGGATGAGTTCCAAAGTTAAGACATTGTGACAGATACTACAACAAAAGGCCAAGTATATGACTGCTGTTATAACAGCAAAAGATGGCATTTGTGTCAAGTAGTTTGTTATCAAACTAGGTGTAGTTCACAGCGGGATAGTACTATGAAGATATATTGTACGCCAATATTATCAACATGTTTTAACCCCAAGGAACTAAAGGTCTCACCAAAGGACCAAATTTGTACAAAGCCATCTCATTAGAGAATGAGTGATGCGTAGAGACGCAAAGACATGCAATTACACACGGACCTGAGAGTGTCGGATCCGGATATCAGTTGACCACTAGCAATCGTGTAAATACAACACCGAAAAGCCATAGGTGTTGAATGCACAAAGGTTTGAAACTAGATTATTGACTCTAGTGCAAGTGGGAGACTGTTGGAGATATGCCCAAGTGGCAATAATAAAGTGGTTATTATCATATCTTCATGCTTATGATAAATGTTTACATACCATGCTATAATTGTATTAAACGGAAACATTAATACTTGTGTGATTTGTAAACATAAAAGAGTCCCTAGTAAAGTCTCTTGTTAAACTAGCTTGTTGGTTAATATATGATCATGGTTTCCTGATCATGAACATAGAGATGTTATTAACAACAGGGTCATATCATTAGGAGAATGATGTGATGGACATACTCCTATAGTTAAGCGTAGCATAAAGATCAAGTCATTTAATATAGTTCATTTGCTATAAGCCTTTTGATACATAGTAACCTAATTCCTTCGACTATGAGATCATGTTAATCACCATCACCGGAAGGTTGCTTTGATGACATCGAACACCACACCGTAACTGGGTGGCAATAAAGGTGGCATTGAGTGTTTAGAAAGTATGTGTTGAGGCACATGGATCAAGAGTGGGATTTGTCCATCCATATGACGGATAGATATACTCTGGGCCCTCTCGGTGGAATGTCATCCAATTGGCTTGCAAGCATGTGACTGGCTCACAAGGGATCACATATCACGGGAACGAGAAAAGAGTACTTATCAGTAACGAGGTTGAACTAGGTATGCAGAGATGCCGACGATCAAAACCTTGGATAAGTAAACTATCGTGAGACAAAGGGAAATTGGTATCGTATGTAAGTGGTTCATTCGATCGCAAAGTAATCATAGAAATATGTGGGAGCCATATGAATTTCCAGATTCCTCTATTGGTTATTGATCAGAGAAGTGTCTCGGTCATGTCCGCATAATTCACGAACCGTAGGGAGACACACTTAAGGTTTCAATGTTGTTGTGTAGTTATGGAATGATGAGTAAGATACCGAATGTTGTTCGGAGTCTCGGATGGGATCCGGGATATCACGAGGAGATCCTGAATGGTCCGGAGAATAAGATTCATATAAGGAAAGTCCTGTTTCGGAGTTCGGAAATGATTCCGGTGTTTTCACCAGGAATGTTCTAGAAGGGTCTGGAAGGTCCGGCACTCCAGAGGGGGAAGGGTACATGGATGTGTCATGACAATTTGGAAAGGTTGCATCATGTACTAGGTCACTTGGCTAGGCAATATGAAGAGAGAAATCAAATCCAAGTTTGAAAGTCAAACGCCAATTTGAAAAGTCAAATCCGAAGTTTGCTTGGTGGAGGGAGAGTAGGAAACTTACCTAGGGTAGGAGTCCCACTCCCTCCACCCGCCGGCCAAGGAGGAGGAGTTGAAGGAGTACTCCCTCCTCCCAATCGCCTCCCTCCCACCTATATAAGGAGGGGTAGGGTGCCCCTACCCCTCACACCCAAAACCCTAGCTCCTGGCGCCGCCACCCCAAGTGCTTCCGCCGCCTAGGGCTCCTCCAAGTCGTCGACTAGGGTTTCCCCAAACCCTAGCCGCCGGCTACTCCCCCCTTGGTGCCTCTAATCCATAGATCCCCAAGGCCCTCTCTTACTCCACCATACTCGCTCCGGCTTAGGCGAAGCCCTGCGAGATCTTTCCTCTACTTCCGACACCATGCCGTCATGCTGCCGGAATCGCGAGGAAAGTGCTACAACCTCCGCTGCCTGCTGGAACAAGGGAGAGGAAGGTCTTCATCGAGTCTTAACGTGTGACCAATCTGAGGCCGCTGGGAGCAGCCCCGGAAGGATCGTCTACGCGATCTTGAGATCGGCAAATGTACGACTACATCACCCACGAGAATCTGCTCTCGTTAACCGCTTTGGAATCTTCGAGGGTGAGTGCTTCTATCGACTCGTTGCTACAATCTAGTAGATAGATCTTGGCTTGTTTGTGTGCATGCGGTAGAAATTTTTTGTTTTCCATGCTACGAACCCCTACAAGATATTCTCTAGGACCTCTCGGATGATATGAGTCGGAAAGCATGTCCATGCACGACTCAACTAAGTGTTAACCAAGACGATCAACTAAGAGTTAGTCGGATGAATCACTTATCTCGGATCGAGAAGAGAGTCGGACTATTTAAGGGATGACAATTATTAGCCTATATTCTGACAAGGTATATCGTGAGGCAAAAGGGACTCGGACATAGGTCGTATTGGAAAGGCAAGTTGTCATGACTCTTTGGTACTTGGGAGTCGGCATGTTCTGCTAGGAGCCGCTATCGAATGATTGATTGAGAGTCGAACTCCAATCGTGTCCAAGTTGACATGAGCCTGTAGGGTCACACACTTAAGAGTAGGAGCAAGTTCATATTGGATCTAAACCGGAAATCTGGTTGGGTTGGACGCGAGCCTGATTTTAGATTGAGTCAGTGAGTCAGACTCACAGTGACTAATATTATATGGGCTTTAGTGAATGGGCCATGAATGAGTGGAGCTCACATTCACTCCCTATATATAGTGGGGTGCAGAAACCCAGGTGGGTTGATCGGTTAGGTATTCCATGAGTTTGAAACCCTAGCTCCACAGCAGTCCTGCTGCCGTACTGAACCTAGAAGTTCACCGCGACGCTCCTCCTTGTAAGTGTGGACGATTGTTGATTAGATCAAGATCTCAAGGACTGCACTGCATCAAATGACGCACTTCATCAGTAATCCGTAATCGCGCGTCTAGTGGTAAACCTCGTGGCCTTCTACCTCAGCTAGATCTTGGGATCACCATGTTAGAGGATTTTTTTTGTTTTATCTCTGTGTGGCCCAAAAGTGGTATCAGAGCAATAGCTTCTGGTTTTAGGCTCGAGATCACGCATATGTGATATGCGGTTGGTTGTAGATTGAATCTATATGTCGTTTTGGTGGTCGATCTATGAGATAGATCGGTTTTGTATAATGTTGATTGGATCAACTGTACTTGGGGAAAGGTAGATCTTATTTCCATGATCATACTGCTAAGGTCGTGGAACGACATACCCCTACCGGACGGTTTCCACTATCAGGGTAGACTGTGACACATAAATCCAGAAGCGATGATCGAAGAGTTTGACCAAATCGGAATAATGGTCGGAATCCATGTTCGGAATGTAGATGTGATCTACATTTTTGGAAAAATCGTCGGCTTTGATCCCCGCATGCTATCCGGCTAGAGGGACCGCCGGCTTCGCCCTGTCATAGCACCTTAGATGTTGTTGCGAGTTTCACAACGCCGGTAGATAGCGTATATATGCATAACTTGTTTTCACAGGAAGTTGTGAATGTTATGGTTCATGTGCATGTGATTTATGTGTGAAATTCATACGTGATCTACGAATCACGGTTTTGTCAGCCGGCTGGAGCCTAGGTGCTTTCATTTTATTGTATAACGACCCGCGTGTCGGATTCTCCATGTAATTTACTTTACTAAGCTAGTGTAGTTGTTTGAAGAAGCCGGATGGCATGCAAGTCGATATACATGTCGGCGACATGGATTAAGACGGCAAGTGACAAGAGTTGGCACGAGTCAGATTACAGGCTTTGTGGAGATGGAGATCACCATGAAGAGAGACATACCATTTCACATTATAATTGCTTTATTTTGTGTTGTTAATATGTCTCTATTTTACCTCTATTAGATAGCCGATAAAATTTAATCCCTCAAAGAAGGTCTAGTCGGTTTTGCCGCCAGTGTTTGCACCATCACAAGTCGGACATTTTTGGTAGTGGGATCATAAAATTGAGGTGCTGCCAATTTTTTCCGACTAGGTGGGTTCAAGTCAGACTCTTACAGCGGAAACACTCGGTAAGCTAGACGGGTCTTGAAGGGTTTCACAGCATAGTAAATCAAAAAAATTCTACGGATGCAAACAAGAAAGCCAAGATCTAATCTAGGAGATGCAATCAACGAGAGGGATAGATGAGATCTTCATACCCTTGAAGAAATCGTATAGTGTAAACGTTCAACAGAACGTGGTTGATGTAGTCGTACTAGCCGTCTCCTCCTCCCGATCCGATCCGATCCGATCCTACGTCGCAAGTGGCGGCGCCTCCGAGAGATGCACACGTACGGTGCCGCGATGTCTCCTCCTTCCTTGGTCCAGCAAGTGGGGTGGAGAGATGGATTGGATCTGCATCACGATGGCGTGGTGCTATGGTGGAGAGTTTCTACAGCAGGGCTTCGCCTATGCGCAGTCGGGAGAGAGAGAGAGAGAGAGAGAGAGAGAGAGAGAGAGAGAGAGAGAGAGAGAGAGAGAGAGAGAGAGAGAGAGGAAGGGCAGCAGCTGGCGGCTAGGGTTTGGGGTGAGGGGAGGGTGCGCCCCCTGCCCACCTTACATAGGGGGCTGGCCGGCCCCCTTGCCCCCTCCTCCAAGCCCTAGGGTGGCGGCCCCAAGGGTGGAGTGGGGGGGGCAAGTCTTCCCCCCTTCTAGAAGGTTTCCCTAGGGTTTGGCCGGCTGGGCCTATGGGGCCTTGTGCCCCTGGCCCAAAACGACCAGGGCACTCCCTCGTAGGCCCACAGACCCCTCCGACAAGTGGGGCCACGTTGGTCCCACTCCGGAAGCTTCTAGAACCTTCCGGTACAATACCGAATACTCCGAAACGATTCCGAAATCCAAAAAATGCTTTCCTTTATATGAATCTTATTCTCCGAACCATTCTGGAAGCTCTCATGATGTCCTGGATCTCATCCGAGACTCCGAACAAAAACTCACAAACATATTATCCATTCTATCCTAGCGTCGAGGCACGTTAAGTGTGTGACCCTACGTGTTCGAGAATATGCAGACATGATCTTCTATCAACAATCAACAGCGGGATCTGGAAACCCATATTGACTCCCACATATTCATCGATGTTCATATCGGATGAACCACGATGCCAGGATTCAATTAATCCCATATATATATTCCCTTCGTCACGCGATATTTTACTTGCCCGAGATTCGATCGTTGGTATCGGCATACCTAGTTCAATCTCGTTCACGGCAAGTACTTTAGTCGTTCCGTAATCCGATATCACTTTGTGATTAACTCCTTAACCACGTGCTTGCAAGCGGTGTTGATATCGATTACCGAGTGGGCCCGAAGTATATCTCTCCGACTCGGGAGGGACAAATTCCATCTCGATACATACAACCCAACAAGTACTTTTCGATCACCTGAGAGACACCTTTATGATCACCCTCACATAGGATGACGTTTGATGACCTCAAAGCTTTCTTTCGATACCAGGGAGTTGCATTATCTCATGGTCTAAGGAATACAATATTTGACATAGGAAAAAGCTTCGCAAAGATGAACACGATGACACGATCTAATTGCTCTGCTTGATTTGGGTCTGTCCATCATATCATTCTCCTAATGACATGATCTCATTATTAATCGACAACTCATGTCTATGGTTAGGAAACCTCAACCATCATTAATCAATGAGCTAGTCCATAGAGGCGTACTAGGGACACAGTGTTGTTCATAAACCACACAAGTATCAAAGTTTCCGCTTAATATAATTCTAGCATGGAATATAAACTTTATCATGAACAAGAATTATAACAATAACATCTTTATTATTGCCTCTAGGGCATAATTCCAACAGGTCTATCACAGTAGTTGTGGGACTCGGGGAAAATTCGGACGGGAGCCGGAGCATATGATGCCACCCGACCAATAGGAGTCGTATGAGATGCATTTGACAAGGAGTTGTATACCTAGATCACTTGGCGTCTAGCGGTGATGCTAAATCTCACTAGCCGACTTCCTTATCTAGGATCCTGAATCACTAAGTAACCATCGGAGGGGTTTTGGTTCTAGTGGGAGCATAAATATTAAAGTGTTTAATATGCTTGCTCTTTTATGAATACATGTCTTAAGTGTTTTGCATATTTTCTGTTGTAGATCATGGTACCAAGTAACAGTCACCCTCAGATATCCGGTTTTTCTTTGAGAACCATCCTTGAGAAAGATAAACTGAACGACACTAATTTTACCAACTGGTATCGAAATCTGAGAATTGTTCTCAAACAAGAAAAGAAGAACCATTTCCTAGACAACCCACTTCCAGATGAGCCGAATGAGAATGTGACTGTCGCTGCCACCAATGCCTACCGTCAGGCTAAGGATGAGTCCACGAATATTATTTGTCTTATGCTTGCTCACATGGAACCGGACTTGCAAAAGCAGTTCGAGAATGTTGATGCCTACGATATGATCGAAAGCCTCAAAAGTATGTTCCAGGCTCAGGCTAAGACTGAGAGGTATCAAGTCTCTCAGGCTTTACTGAGTTATAAGCTTAAGGATGGTGATCCACTGAGTCCGCATGTGATCAAAATGGCTACCCCCATTAGCGAAGAGTTCGCCACAAATATAATTCTGAACTCTCTTCCTAGTGTGTATGGTCAGTTAATTTTGAACTACCACATGCATGGCATGGATAAGAAGCTCACTGAATTGCATGGGATGCTCAAGAAGGCAGAGGCGGATCTTAAGAAGGGTGCCAGTCAAGTGTTGATGGTGCAGAATAAGGCTAAGTTCAAGAATAGTTCTTGGACTAAGAAGAAGGCTAAGTCGGGAGGAAAGCAGGCTCAGGACCCGGTCCCAAGCGCTTCCTTGGGGACTAAGCCATCTCCTTCAGCCGGATCCACTTGCTTCTACTGCAAGGCGGATGGCCACTGGAAGAGGAACTTCAGCAAGTATTTGGCCGACAAAGCCAAGAGTGGAGGTATGACTTCTGACTCAGATACACTTGTTTGCAATGTTATAGACATCTATCTTGCTGATGCACCTAATAGTTCTTGGGTATATGATACTGGATCAGTTATTCACATCTGCAACTCATTGCAGGGACTGGTAAAAACTAGGAGCATAGCAAGAGGCGAGGTTAATATTCGAGTCGGCAACAAAGCGAGAGTCGCTGCGTTGGAAGTCGGCATGATGCAAATTCATTTACCTTCCGGATTCATTATGGAAATGAATAATTGTTATTATGTTCCAGTGCTCAGTCAAAACATTATTTCTGCTTCATGTTTTATGAGGCAAGGCTATGAGTCGAATATCAATAATAATGGTTGTTCTTTATATTTGAATGATATGTTTCACGACTTTGCACCCGTCCAGGACGGATAATTTATTTTGAATCTTGTTGGTGAGTCAGTTTATAACATAAATATTAAAAGGTTGAAACCAAATGATCTAAATATGACTTACTTTTGGCACTGACATCTTGGTCATATAAGTTGGAAAGGCATGAAGAAACTCCATGATGATGGGCTCCTAAGTTCGTTCGACTTGGAGTCGTTTGAGACATGCGAATCTTGCCTACTCGGCAAAATGACCAAGACACCTTTTGCAAAGAGTTGTGAAAGGGCGTCCGACTTGTTGGGACTAGTACATAGTGATGTACGACATCGAGGGGTGGTTATGAGTACTTCATTATCTTCAGTAATGATTTGAGTCGGTATGGATATATCTACTTGATGAAACATAAGTTGCAAGCCTTCGAAAAGTTCAATGAATTCCAGAATGACGTACATAATCAACTCAGCAAGAAAATAAAGTTTCTTCGGTCGGACCGAGGAGGAGAGTACATGAGCCACGAGTTTGATGAGCATCTGAAAAGTTCTGGAATAGTTCCTCAACTTACTCCGTCGGGAACGCCGCAGAGGAACGGTGTGTCGGAAAGGCGGAATCGGGCCTTGTTGGACATGGTACGATCAATGATGAGTCAGACAAATCTGCATTTATCATTTTAGGGTTATTGTGTAGAAACAGTAGCGTTCACACTAAACAGAGTACCATCAAAGTCGGTAGACAAGACACCGCATGAGATGTGGACAGGCAAAAAGCCGAGTTTGTCTTTTCTTAAGATTTGGGGTTGTGAAGGATTTGTCAAGCGACTTCGGTCGGACGAGCTTACAGCCAAGTCAGATAAGTGTATTTTCATGGGGTATCCGAGGGAAACCTTGGGTTACTACTTCTACAACCGAGAAGAGGGCAAAGTGTTTGTCGCTCGGAACGGTGTCTTCCTAGAGAAAGAGTTTCTCAGTCGGGGAGCCAGTGGGAGCACAGTGTAGCTCGAAGAAATTCGAGAGGAACCGGCTAGTAGCAAGTCAGCAAAAACCTTGGAGGTTGAGCCGGTCATGGTAGCTGAGCCAACAATGGCACCTATACTATGAGTATCAGCAAGATTACGAAGTGTTCGTGATGTGTTACTGTTAGACAGTGATGAGCCGACAACTTATTCGGAAGCGATGGTGGGATATGATTCTGAGTCATGGATTGTAGCCATGAGATCCGAGTTAAAGTCCATGGATGAAAATCAAGTTTGGAACTTGGTTGATCTGCCAGACGGTGCAAGACCCGTCGAGTGCAAATGGGTCTTTAAGAAGAAAACTGATATGGATGGAAATGTTTCCGTCTATAAAGCACATCTTGTCGTGAAGGGGTTCCGACAAGTTCAAGGAGTTGATTACGACGAGACTTTCTCGCCCGTAGCGATGCTTAAATTAGTTTGGATCATGTTAGATATAGCAGCCTATTTCAACTATGAGATATGGCAGATGGATGTCAAAATGGATTTCCTTAGAAAAAATTTAACCGAGGACGTGTATATAATACAGCCCGAGGGTTTTGTCGATCTGGATAATGCTGACAAGGTGTGCAAACTTCAGAAATCCATTTATGGGTTGCAGCAAGCATCTCGGAGTTGGAATATTTGCTTTGATGAGGTAGTCAAATCGTTTGGCTTCATCAAGAGTGATCATGATTCTTGTTTATACAAGAATTTTAGTGGGAGCAAAGTAAACTTTCTGATCTTATATGTGTATGACATATTAATGATTGGAAATAATGTCTAGATGTTGGAAGAAATGAAGGAATCATTGGAAAGGAGTTTCTCAATGAAAGACTTGGGTGAGGCAACATATATTCTCGGAATCCGGATCTATAAGATAGATCAAGAAGGCTCATTGGATTGAGTCAGAGTACTTATTTGGACAAAGTGTCGAAGAAGTTCAACATGGAATCGTCTAAGAAGGGGTTCTTACCGATGTCCCATGGTGTAAAACTTAGCAAGACTCAGTGTCCTTCGACAACTGATGAGCGAAGTCGGATGAGTGCGATTCCGTATGCTTCTGCAGTCAGATCCATCATGTATGCCATGATTTGTACTAGGCCGGATGTTTCCTATGCTCTAAGTGTTGTGAGCAGATACCAGGCTGATCCTGGAGAAATCCACTGGACAGCGGCTAAAAATATCCTAAAGTACTTGAGAAGGACTAAGGATATGTTCTTGGTTTATGGAGGTGAAGATGAACTCGGTGTAAAGGGTTACACGGATGCGAGTTATCTTACCGACTCTGGTGATTCATGTTTGCAATCCGGGTATGTGTTTGTGATAAACGGAGGGGCTGTGAGCTAGAAGAGTTCGAAGCAAGAGACCGTGTCTGCATCTACAACAGAGGCTGAGTATATTGCCGCCTCGGAGGCAGCAAAGGAAGCTGTTTGGATGAGGAATTTCCTCATGGATTTTGGTGTGGTTCAGGGCTCGTCCAATCCGTTAGACATGTATTGTGACAACAATGATGCTATTGCACAAGCCAAGAAACCTAGACAACACCAGAAGAACAAGCACATACTCATGCGGTACCACCTGATTCGCCAGTTTGTGGATCAAGGTGATATCAAGTTATGCAAGGTACACACAGATGCAAATATTGCGGATCCATTGACAAAGCCGCTGAAAGAACATTTCTTAATCCCTAGTGTTTTGTGTGTTAGATAACAATACCAAGGATCATTTAATGTGTGTTGAAGTGTTGCAGCTCTATTTGTGAACAAAGGGAAAAGGACTCTGCCTTTGGGGGCGGATAATCCGGCCCCACCAGGGTCGGATAATCCGCCCCTCCCTTTGCCCAAGCAGGCGCAAGCCCCAGAAGGGGGCGGAAATTTGGCCGGATTTTCCGGCCCCGCTGGATAATCCGCCCCCCTGCTCATCGCCAAGGCGCAAGCCCCAGAGAGGGGGCGGAATTTTGCCCGGACTTTCCGGTCTAGCCAGATAATCCGCCCCTCAGGGAGGGCCGGATTATCCGCCCCCCAAGAACTTCACCAAGCTTCACCAAGGCGCAAGTCCTAGAGAGGGGGCGGAGTTTCCCCCAGAGAATCCGCCCTTGGGGCGGAGTTTTCCCAGGGGGCGGATAATCCGCCCCAAGTGCAACAGCCAGATCTGGGGAGGGGGTATTTAAGCCAGCCATCCCCCTCCTGCCAGAACTCTTGATTCATCTCGAAAAAGAACATATCAGATCTGAAAGCTTCATCCAAGAGTGCTCCACCTAGATCCACCCAAAGGCCCCATCCCTTGGGGAATCAAAGGAAGAGAACTCGATCTTCATCATCAGCAATCAAGCGCTTCATCTCCTCTCCATTCATTTGGAGAACCTCCGATCTAGTATTTCTTGCAAATATCTAGATCCTCGTTTTTGTTTATATTGATAAACCTTGTTCTTGTGGCAGCTTGTTGTCATCTCGGGAGCCCCCAATTCGGTTGTGGGTGTGTGCCCCGATAGTGTTGTAAAAGGCACCGGTTCCCGCCTTGAAGGGATCCAATAGTGGAGAAGGTGGATCAGGCCTCTCGTGGCGAGATCCATCGGAGAATAGGGTGAGGCCTATTGTGGCGTGGTGGTCTTAGAACCGCCCACCTCTCCAACGCAGATGTACTTCCCTTAACAAGGAAGGAACTGCGGTAAAACAAATCCCCGTGTCTCAGCGTGCTCCACTACGGTTTCCTCGCTCCTCTTTTACGTGCTTAGTAGTTAGGGTTACATATAGGGAAATTCTCGTAGTTGCATATCTAGAGAATTTACTTTGTGTCAAGCCTAAAATTGAAAAAGTATTAAAAATTGGTTAGCACCTATTCACCCCCCCTCTAGGTGCCCATACGATCCATTTCAATTGGTATCAGAGCCTCGGCTCTTATTTCGGGCTTAACCGCCTAAGAGAAGTATGGGTTCCAAGGGAGATGGGAGTGATGCTCCGGAGGTAGTCACCATGAACGATCTCAAGACGTTGGAAACAACCTTGGTGAGTTCAATGGAGGCTAAGATGGAAGAGATGCGTCAATTGATAATGCGTCTCTCCACATCCGCAGCATCACCTCCATCTAACTCTGAGGATACCACTCCGCAATCCAAGGAAACGGGTAAAACTGTTTCCAAAGATAACGAAGTGGTAGGTGATGATACTAGTAAGAGCTCCTCGAAAAAGGATAGTGGTAAGGATGGATACAATGAGGTTTTTCATGTGTATTCCCCTGATCCGCCTATTCCTCACCCACATATACATAATAGGGGTGATCCACCCAAACTTTCAGCATCTACTTTCTCTCAATGGCAATTTTTGATGAAATCTCATGTGTGCAGTTCCTCCATAGAGTTGTGGAAGATCATCGAAAATGGTCTTCATGTTGGAAATCCTAACAATCTCACAAGAAGAGAAGTGGTCGATAGCCAACTCAATGCTACAGCTCTACACATGATACAGCTTGGTGTGGGTGAAAAAGACATGCCACACATTCAGCATCTTAGCACAACTAAAGAAGCTTGGGATGCTCTCACCGAGTTCTTCATCGGAAATGAAATATGAGAAGGAATAGATATGATGCCTTGAGCAATGAAGCTGAAGGATTTTATATGCTGGATGGAGAAGACCACGAGGACATGTATAGGAGGCTCAAGGCAATAGCCACAACCTTCAGAAACCACGGTGCAGCTCATGTTGATGATGCTTGGATCACGCGCAAGTATGTCAGTGCTCTTATGCCATTTGAGCCCACAGATTTGAAAAGTCTCCAAGGTAGGCATAACTATCACCTCATGTCATCCAATGAGGTAATGCAAGAAATGGCCGCCTTCAAAGTGGCTGCCAAGAATGCCGAAGATGCTCGTGCTCGAGCTATGGGGATGCAAAAGGGGGTCAACATGGCCTTGAAGACTAGTGTGATTGATCATGATGAATATGCGGTAGAAGGTCTGGACTGTCCCGAAGATATAAAAAGGATCCACGGACAATACTTGGCTCTTTATGCAAGAAACTTTTGGAAAGATACAGCCAAGGCTAAAGCTGAACTAGATCGCAAGAGTGGAGCCTATGGAAGAAAAGAAAATGGTCCCAAGCTGAGAACATGCTTTAATTGTGGTGACCGGCTGCACTTTGTAGCTAAGTGTCCATATCAAAGTAGAGAGGATAATGGAGGAAGACTCATTTTCAAGGACAAATCAAAAGCTCCACGTAAGAAACAGTTTGTAAAGAAGAATGCTCCTTTCAAGAAGCAACCAAAGATTGTTCTAGTTGCACAAGAAGAATATTCATCGGGGAGTGAAGATGAGGACGAGGACGATAGCTCTCAAGAGGTGGCTGCTATAGCCACCACATCTACATCAACATCTCTCTTCGACTCTCCGAACGAAAACATCATCAACAAGAATGCTACTTGCCTCATGGCAAGAAGCTCCGAGGTAACTTCTTCTAACTCTTCTTTTCCCAAGGCTATGATAGACATGGATGATCCTGCTAGTCTTAAGGTTAAAGAAGAGATTATTGCTTTGGATTATTTCTATACTAACCTGCAAGGTGAGCACAAAGTTCGTTTTGAGGCTCTTATGGATCAGCTGGCCCAAAATGAAGCACTCCTCGAAGAAAAGGGCAGAATTGAAAGGGAGGATGAAATGGAAATTGCATCCCTAAAAAATGCTCTTGAAGAAGAAGAAGCTCGGGTCTCTCTTGAAGAGAGGCTTGAGTCTATGGAAGAGTCACATGAAGAAATTGTGACTAAACTCATTAAGGAACGTGACAATGCTGTCACCAAGGCAAAAAAGTTAAAGAAGGAAAGGATTGACTTTGGGGCTGCTCATGATAGACTCTCCGAGGAATTGGAGAAACTTGACAATGCTCACAAGGCGTTGAAAAACGAGTTCTCTATTCTCAATGAGTCACATGATCAAATTCAAAGTCGATTGGCCGAATATGATACTCCTAGCTCGTCCAACTCAACATATAGTAACAAGAAAAATGCTAGTGTGGAAAAAGGAGTGATCAAGGACATCACTACAAAGGACAAAGGTGTGCTTGATGAAGTCCTTGGCAAGCAAAGGTCAAATCATGGTAAAGAGGGACTTGGGTATGTCACCAAGTCCAAGAAGAAGAAAACCAAGAAGAACAAGACCAAGAATGTGCAATTAAAGACAAGCACTGCTGAGAAGGTTGTCACACAAGACAAGACTAATAATATTGGTTTTGCAGGGTCTCACAATCCGAATTATGAACTCTTTTGTGATGACTATGGCGATGTTTATCCTTATTATGTTGGTCCTTTTGATGAATATATTGCTTGGTCTATTTGGGTCCCAAAGACCCTTGTTACTAACATGAAAGGACCCATTGAAAAATGGGTACCTAAAACCAAGAAGTAATTTTCTTGCAGGGCTATGCTTAGGTGGGTCGAAATGGGTCTTTGGATAGTGGTTGCACTAGTCATATGACCGAAAGCAAGGAGATCATCACGGAGATGCGTCAAAATCTTGATAATATCACGGTCTCCTATGGTGATAAGTCTAAATCTCGTATTGGGTCTTGGCAATGTTGTGGTTGCCCACGATAGCTCTCTCGTGGACGTCATGCTTGTTGAGACCCTTGGCTACAATCTTATTTCTGTTCGTGCCCTTGGCAAGATGGGTTTCTGTTTTATCGATGATGATTTGGTGGTACTCTTATGGAGCAAGTCTCTAAAGGTCGCTTTCGTTGGATACGTCGAAAATGACCTGTATGTGGTGGACTTCTCGGGGAAAACCACTTCGGGTCCGATGTGTCTATTCGGAAAGGCCGACGTGGGCTGGCTATGGCATCGCCGTTTAGACCATGTCAACATGAGAACTTTGCAAAGTATCCAAAAGGGTGGCCACATACTTGAACTAAAAGACAATGTCTCTTTTGCCAAAGATCGTGTTGGCAGGGCTTGTGTTGAAGGAAAAATGCATGATTCTCCCCACAAGAGGAAGACTATTGTGTCATCAAAGAGGATCTTGGAATTACTTCATGTGGATTTATTTGGTGCTCCTTCTCATGCAAGTATTGGTGGGAAGAAATATTGCTTGGTCATCGTCGATGATTACTCAAGATATACATGGATATATTTCTTCAAGCTGAAAAGTGAGACTCAACAAACTGTCATCGACTTTGCCAATGAAGTTCAACGTCAACACAATGTTCCCATCTTGGCAATTAGAAGTGACAATGGCACAGAATTCAAGAACTACACTTTAAACGAGTTTCTTAGCAAAGAGGGGATTAGACACCAATATTCCGCTGCGTACACCCCTCAACAAAATGGTGTAGCCAAGAGGAAGAACCGGACTTTGATGGATATGGCAAGATCTATGCTAGCTGAATTCAAGTCTCCTTATAATTTTTGGGCTGAAGCCATATCCACTGCTTGTCACTCATCAAACCGGCTCTACCTTCGGAAGATCTTGGACAAGACCCCATATGAAATACTTACCGGTAACAAACCCAACATCTCATACTTCAGGGTATTCGGGTGTAAGTTTTTCTTTCTTATTAAAGGTGTCCGTTTGTCAAAATTTGAATCCAAGGCTTTAGAAGGTATTTTTGTTGGTTGCGGTGCCGAATCCCACACTTATAGAGTCTACAACAAGCTCACTGGGATTGTTGTAGAATCTTGTAGTGTGGAGTTCGATGAAAATAACGGCTCCTTTGTAGGGCAAGTTGATGTTTGTGATGCAGATGTTGAAATACCCCAAGATGCCATAAGAAGAATGGGCGTGGGATTTTTCCGCCCCATTGAGGAACCCCTTGTGGCGGATCGGGAAGGACAATGCTCCACACATGTGGAGCCCTCATCTACACAAGATCAACAAGCTCCTACTGTTGGAGACAATCCTGCACCAACACCACAATTTGCTGAAGACCATCTGTCCACTGGACAAGCTGGTAGTCCCAGGCCGGACTATCCGCCACCTCCAAGGGGCGGACAATCCGCCCCTGGCACTCCAACTCGTTCCAGGGGATCCGAAGGAGAAATCAACATCTCTGAAGCTCCTAGGCCGGATTCTCCGGCCCCCAGGGGCGGAGTATCCGGCCCTGGGTCTCCAACTCCAGTCGGGATTTCTCAGGAAGATGGTTCTGGTACTTCACCTCCCAGGCCGGATAGTCCGGCCCCTCCAAGGGGCGGATTATCCAGGCCTGAAGAAAATGTTCAACAACAATCTTCTGGCAGTAACGGTGACCAAGATCAAGGGCAAGGCAGTAATCAAGACAAGGATACAACAATTGAATCCACTCCTCCTATAAACAATAAGGACATTGAGGCTCGTTGCAAGGCTCGTGCTGATCGCAACCTTGAACTAAGAGGTCACACTCTTGACAAGGTTGTTGGTGATCTACGACGAAGGGTATCCACTAGAAGAGAGCTTGCAAGCTTCTGTGATCATCAAGCTCACATTTCCATGGTTGAACCAAAGAAGGTTTTTGATGCTCTTGAAGACCCCGATTGGGTTGTTGCAATGCATGAAGAATTAAACAAATTCGAACGCAACAAAGTTTGGAAGCTCGTAGAAAAGCCAAAGGATTGCCGCAATGTTATCGTCACCAAGTGGATCTTCAAGAACAAACAGGATTAAAATGGCATTGTTGTGAGGAATAAAGCACGACTCGTGGCTCAAGGATTCCCTCAAGTAGAAGGAATTGATTTTGGCGAGACCTACGCTCCTGTGGCTCGCCTTGAGTCCATCCGTATCCTTCTTGCATATGCAACCCATCATAATTTTAAATTAAAACAAATGGATGTTAAGAGTGCTTTCCTTAATGGTCCTCTACATGAGTTAGTATACGTCAAGCAGCCCCCGGGGTTTGAGGACCCCAAATTTCCGAACCATGTCTACAAACTCGATAAGGCGCTCTATGGCCTTAAACAAGCCCCACGTGCGTGGTATGAGCACCTTAAAGAGCTTTTGCTAGACCGTGGATTCGAAGTTGGGCAAATCGATCCCACTCTTTTTACTAAGAAGGTTAATGGGGAGCTTTTTGTATGCCAACTTTATGTAGATGACATTATTTTTGGCTCTACTAACCAAGCTTTTAACGATGAATTTTGAAGCTTATGACCGGGTTTGAGATGTCCATGATGGGTGAGCTCAGGTTCTTTCTTGGATTTGAGATCAAACAACTTAGAGAGGAACCTTTATTAATCAAGCTAAGTACATCCAAGACATGCTCAAAGGTTCAAGATGACGGATCTCAATGGCGTTTCTACCCGATGCAAACAAAGTGTCATCTTGAGCTCAATCCCAAGGGTAAAGACGTGGATCAAAAGGTATACCGATCCATGATCGGCTCTCCTTTACCTTTGCATCTAGGCCCGATATCATGTTAAGTGTAGGAGTGTGTGCAAGGTACCAAGCGCTCCTAAAGAAAGCCACTTAGTGGCGTCAGCGAATCTTCCGATATTTGGTTCATTTCCCAAATTTTGGGTTATGGTATCCCAAGGGTTCAAGTTTCTCTCTATGTGGTTACACCGATTCAGATGGGCTGGTGACAAAGATGATAGGAAATCAACCTCTGGTGCATGCCAATTCTTGGGCAGGTCTCTAGTGTGTTGGTCATCAAAGAAAGCAATTGTATTTCACTCTCAACCGAAGTCTGAATATGTTGCTGCTGCAAGTGCTTGTACTCAATTGTTATGGATGAGGCAAACTTTAAAGGAATATGGTGTCAATTGTGACAAAGTGCCTCTTTTATGCGACAATGAAAGTGCTATCAAAATTGCTTACAATCCCGTGCAGCATACAAGAACAAAACATATAGAGATTCGCAACCACTTTATTCGGGATCATGTTGCTCGTGGAGATATTGCTCTATCCTTCGTGAGCACGAAGAACCAACTTGCTGATATTTTCACGAAGCCCCTTGATGAAGCAAGATTTTGTTATTTGAGGAATGAGCTAAATATCATAGATTCAAGGAGCTTGGCTTGACTACCCTTGCACACTCACTTGCTCTTATTCATGTATTTGGTTTAGATGCGAGCATAGACATAGGGGGAGTGTGGTACTAATTGATTGGGCCAACCCTCCCCCCATAATGCCGAAAGCAAGTCAAATCATTTCCCTTAATATCATTTTGTGATATGTGGGTCATCGATGAGCATTGGTTTTGAACTCAAGATACATCTTCGCGGTGTCATGCCATGCGCTCCAACATGGTGGCTTCGGCCACCGCCCTCTTCCTCGAGAAGAGTTGGTTTTTCATGGGTCTCGTTGGATTTTCTTGCATATCTCATGTTCTTATGGAAAACAAACTCAAATTTGGCTTTTGATTGATTTGATTCTTGCAAATTTGGGTGTGAATTCTGGGTGTCCAGGGGCGTTAGCATCACTCTTCTTCCTTTTTGGCGTTTCGATGCCAAAGGGGGAGAAGTAGTTCTATTAGGTCTCATGGATTTGCAAGGGTCGGGCACAAGCTCTTCGATTTTAGTCGTTTTTATTTGCTTGCTTGTGCCTTTTCTAGCGTGAACTTGTTTGCTATTTGTGGTTGTTTGTGTAAGACTATGTCGTACTCCACAGTTTGGTACTATGTTTGGTATTTATGGATTTATGGATTTATCTATCATGGACCCCATGGAATTCTGGAATTATGGAGCATATTTGATGGCATATGGATTCATGGGATTATCTATGTATGCCTTGGCTATATATTCCGGTGGTATGACATTTTTTCCCAAACCTTAAATTAGTGTTCTACCTAGTGTGCGTATTTGTATTCAAATGCAAATATTAAATATGCACACATCTAGGGGGAGCGTCTTTCATTATTTAAGGTGGCAGTTGCCGGTTTTATTGCAAATCCTAGTATTGTCATCTAACACCAAAAAGGGGGAGATTGAAAGAACATTTCTTAATCCCTAGTGTTTTGTGTGTTAGATAACAATACCAAGGATCATTTAATGTGTGTTGAAGTGTTGCATCTCTATTTGTGAACAAAGGGAAAAGGACTCTGCCTTTGGGGGCGGATAATCCGGCCCCACAAGGGGCGGATAATCCCCCCCCCCCAAAGTTATGCAACGACCAGATCTAGGGAGGGGGTATTTAAGCCAGCCATCCCCCTCCTGCCAGAACTCTTGATTCATCTCGAAAAAGAACAGATCAGATCTGAAAGCTTCATCCAAGAGTGCTCCACCTAGATACACCCAAAGGCCCCATCCCTTGGGGAATCGAAGGAGGATAACTCGATCTTCATCATCAGCAATCAAGCGCTTCATCTCCTATCCATTCATTTGGAGAACCTTCGATCTAGTATTTCTTGCAAATATCTAGATCCTCGTTTTTGTTTATATTGATAAACCTTGTTCTTGTGGCAGCTTGTTGTCATCTCGGGAGCCCCCAATTCGGTTGTGGGTGTGTGCCCCGATAGTGTTGTAAAAGGCACCGGTTCCCGCCTTGAAGGGATCCAATAGTGGAGAAGGTGGATCAGGCCTCTCGTGGTGAGATCCATCGGAGAATAGGGTGAGGCCTATTGTGGCGTGGTGGTCTTAGAACCGCCCACCCCTCCAACACAGATGTACTTCCCTTAACAAGGAAGGAACTGCGGTAAAACAAATCCCTGTGTCTCTGCGTGCTCCACTACGGTTTCCTCGCTCCTCTTTTACGTGCTTAGTAGTTAGGGTTACATATAGGGAAGTTCTCGTAGTTGCATATCTAGAGAATTTACTTTCTGTCAAGCCTAAAATTGAAAAAGTATTAAAAATTGGTTAGCACCTATTCACCCCCCTCTAGGTGCCCATACGATCCATTTCAGCCGCTACCACAACCAAAGCATGAGGCGCACCTAAGAGCTATGGGCATTAGATGCCTAGACATGTGATGTCGGAAGATTGACTCTAGTGCAAGTGGGAGACTGTTGGGAATATTCCCTAGAGGCAATCATGTATGACGATATTTCCCATTGTATTCATAAAGATATTAATTTTTCCTTGTATAAACATCTGATGTGTATCATTGAATATGTGATCCAGTTGTGAACTATACATTCATGTTGTTTGTACTAAATATCCTTGGTCATCGAGGTTGTGCTGGACACACAACTTAGACCAATGTGAAAGTCAGCTGATGACTCGGTTCCACTTGTCATGGGCATGGAGATGCTATTTCGACTTACATAGATTCGGCTAAAGAGTTTAGCGAGTCGGATTGACCCATATTGAGGTACAACGAACAATTTGTCATTTGTATATCTTAATCAATGTAATCCTTATACCTAAGGTTATTGCACAGTCCGATTTGAGGATCACTGACTTAGATTCTATCAAACGCTGATCCGTAACTGGTGTATAAAGGAAGAGTTTGGTTCGACTGAGAATCAAGCTGTGTGATGTGAATAACCAAGATGTGATTTTGTCCCTCCAGTTGGAGAGATATTCTCTGGGCCCTCTCGGATAATATGATTCGAAAGCATGACCATGCACGACTCGACTAAGTGTTAACCGAGGCGATCGACTAAGAGTTAGTCAGATGAATCACTTATCTCGGATCGAGAAGAGAGTCAGACTATTTAAGGGATGACAATTATTCGCCTATAGTCTAACAAGGTATATCGTGAGGCAAAAGGGACTCGAACGTAAGTCGTATTGGAAAGGCAAGTCGTCATGACTCTTTGGTACTTGGTAGTCGGCACGTTCTGCTAGGAGTCGTTACCGACTGATCGATTAAGAGTCGGACTCCAATCATGTCCAAGTTGCCATGATCCTGCGGGGTCACACACTTAAGAGCAGGAGCAAGTTCGGATTGGATCTGAACCGGAGATCTGGTTGGATTGGACTCGAGACCGATTTTGGACCGAGTCAGTGAGTCGGAATCACAGTGACTAATATTATATCGGTTTTAGTGAATGGGCCACGAATGAGTGGATCCCACGTTCACTCCCTATATATAGTGGGACGCAGAAACCCAGGTGGATTGATCGGTTAGGTCATTCCATGAGTTGGAAACCCTAGCTCCACAGCAGTCTTCCACCATACTGAACCTAGCAGTTCACCGCCGGAGCTCCTCCTCGTACGTGTGAACACCAGCAGAGGCGTTGTACCATTAGCGCTTGGACGATCGTTGATTGGATCAAGATCAAGATCGCAAGGACTGCACTGCATCAAGTGACACGCTTCATCATTAATCCGCAACCGCGTGTCTAGTGGTAAACCTCGTGGCCTTCTACCTCAGCTAAATCTTGGGATCACCACTTTAGATGGAAAAGATTTTGTTTTATATCTGCGTGGCCCAACAAGATTGCCTGTGGCGCTGTCAGACAACTCTGGCAACGCGCGTGGCCTGCGGTGGCGCTCGATATCGCGGGGGCGTCGGCGACAGCGAGCGATGGCGGCAACAAAGACTGCGCCTTCTCGAGACCGAGGGATATGGAATGCGCGAGGGTTTTGGGAGGAGAACGTTTGTTGTGTCACTAGCGGAGGGCCCGAGCGAATTATTGGGAGGACACCCCGCGCTGTCTGCGCTGTCCAGGCCGACGCAATCGAGCTCTAGATTAGATGCATGGATGGATCAAGCCGGACGCGTTTTTCCCGATGGGTCGGCCCGCTGCACGCCGCGCACACTTCGAGCGTCCGCGCGGACAAGTTCGGACACGCGCAGACCGTTTGGGTCGGTCCGGTGAAGATGCCCTTAGGTGTCACTTGACAGCCTTCGAGTTGTGGGATCCCCAAAGTTTGTGAAGCTCTGGAAATCTCCACTTTTATGTGAAGATTTACGTGAGTGATGGAGCGTGGAATTAGTATTTTAGCTTAGAAATATATATTTGAATATTTTCATCACCAAGGTCTTGTTCATAGCTATCTTCCTTTCATACATTGACTCCAACTTCTGCCATATCTTATACACATTGATGTCATTTGCATCATGGTAGAATATATTGTGATTGATGTACAATTGAATCATACCTACTGCCTTTTGATTCGGTACTCTCCATGTTTTTCTTCTGTGACATTGGTTAGTATCTTCTGTTTCACAATTCTCTCGTACAAATCCTTTCAATAAAAGATGTCTTCTAGCAAGGACGTCAATAATGAGTAATTGAAAGAATCCATTTTTTATCTGCCACTTGTGCTGGCGCCATCTTCCATAGCCATTGCAAGCAACAACCATTGAGCTCAGACGCCACTCTATTGGAAAAACTGGTCGCACCGGTTACCCCCAATCCGTGAGTTAGTACACTAGTGGTGTTGAAATTACAACTTATTCTACTTCATATTTTCAAATCATATAAGGTGTGTGCTAATCTTCATTTAGGGGTAATCGGTGTTACCGGTTTTCGCGATAGTGGGTCCATCCTATATCAAATATATTGGTGGACCTTGGTGGCCTAGACCTTTGTGGCCAAAGGGATATAGAGCTCTCCAAATAGGATGTATGGTTGCATCAATAGTCTGAATAATGGGTCTACATCATTGTGTTTGCGATCCTCTCAACTTAACAGATTTTTATTTACGCTGACTACTTTTTTACAACTTTATCTTCATAGAATTAATGCTAGGGTGTCTATAAGAAACTTATGGAAAATAATTTGGTAAAATTGGCAACTTTCTCATAATTTTGAATCGTATGTTTAACCCTCTTCCCCGCTAATCGATAGATGTGTCTTTCAAGTTGTTTAATTACAACACTAAAACATCACAAAATCTTACTGACATGTCAGATTATGGAGGTTGTAATCTGAAATATATCAATCTTGAGAGAAATGCATATGAGTTAGAATCTTGCAAAACAAACACATGACATAGTGTTTTTCCTAAAGATCAGAATCATCCAAAAGATTCTTTGCTTAACCCTTAGATCAAGGAGACCAGAGACCACCTTCCTTTTTCTTGGAAATAAGGGGTTGCCGCGGTCTCTATATCGATTAATGAATACAACCAAGAGAAAAGAGACCCTAATTATATCTTCTTGTCTGCCTTTGTAACAAATCTACATCTTTACATATACAGATAAATAAATTGAATCAAGAACTGTGCAGTATAGTTACATATATACCAGAACACTTTTGCCTCCCAAAAAAATACAGAGAAAGAACAAAACGTTGGCAATACTAGAACGAAAAGAAAACATTGTCTGCAGTCGAACATGCGTCTCCTCGATGCCATACTGTTTTCTGTCGGTGGCCATGAACTTCTGATATTCGGTTCCTTTGTAGTGACATTATTGTTAGCTGAGGTTATTCCCAGGTGTGTACCTGTCAAAGCAAGATAAAATCGTCTGTCATTCCCAGGTGTAGTAGGTAGGATTGTACGGATATCACAAGCTTAAAGTAGAACGTTCCACTTCGAGAACTAAGTACTACAGTATGCTCGTGGTTACTCACTGGACTGCAATGCCCGTTCTGTTCCTGAGGTTGTTCGGGATGATCCCCTGTAAATTGTTATTCTGCACAAACCTGTGGAACAAGAGTTCAAGTTGTCAAAATATAGCGGGTGGCCTCAACTGAAACTGGTAAAGTTAGCAAGCTTTTAGGTGGATAATGTAGCATTAACTTGGCCGAGTGTGGGTTATGTGTCGGAATTCCTTGTATGTTCAGGGCACTTACAGTTCCTGAAGCTTTGGAAGGTCTCCCAGCAGCGGAGGCATCGGCCCTGTCAATTGGTTGTTCTCCAGGTGCCTTCAGGTCAGAAATGCAATCCGAATTAGTGAAAAGGAAACAGACAGCATCTTCATGTGGTGATGAGTAGTTATGTATGTTTATACTTACAAAGAAGACAAATGATGTAGGGGACTCGTATCTGGAATTGGTCCTGTCAGATTGTTCCCCACAAGCCAACTGCAACAAAACATTTTCTGAAGTCACGACTTGAACTTTTCACATAGCACACACATCTAGTAGCATCTAACATCAGCTTGTGTCTAGAGGCTTACATGCTCGAGATTGCAGTCAGATTAGCAATGTGGTCAGATATTGATCCTCCAACATTGAAGTTCGTCAGGTTGCTGCAGTAATAAAAGTCACAATGGACATTGAGTCATGGTTCAGAGACTGAAAAATAAGCACACAGATCTTGTTTGCACAACACCAGATCATGTTTCAGTTGTCATCTAAGTAACTAGGAGCTGTAACTTACAGTGCAGTTACTCGAGCAAGGGGATCTTGACTGCAGGAAACGCCTGTCCATGAGTTCCCCACGGGCAAGCAAGGATCGCCGCTCCAGTCTGACGGCGGATTGGCGAAGCCTCTCGCGAGCGTCTCCATGCCGATCACTGCAGCGACGTGATGAAATGGACGGATGATTTACACATTACCCCGAGCAAGTAGTGAACCAGCAATGGCGGCTTGCTTGGCGCATGGGAGCAGCAGCGATCGATCGGTTATTACCGTCTCTAGGATGAGTCCTCCCTCCGAGTGGCACGACCATCATGAGCTCCGCGGCATTGATCACGGGCCCGACCGGCGACCCCGGGGCAGGCGTCAGCGTGATCTTCGTCTGCCCGGAGAGCGGCCACTGGGCGCCGTACACCATCGACCCCGCCGTGGATACGTTGAGGCCGGCGAAGAAGGGCTCGCCGTTGACCGCGACGTCGAAGACCCTCCAGCTGAGCGGGCTCGGCGTGCGGTTGTCCTGGAAGTAGAGCGCCAGGTAGTAGGTCGCGCTGGGCAGCGGCGCCGGCGGCCACTGGAGCTCGAGGACGTCCCCGCGGCTGGCCGTCACGCCTCGCCGGAACACGCCCTCCGGCGGCCTGTTCCAGAACGCCCCCGGCTCCACGCTCCCCTGGCTCTCCACCACCGGGCTGGTCCCGTCGCTGTACGGTTCCCAGTACCGGCTGAACTGATCGCCCGAATCGCCGCTGAAACAGATGCACATTTCCGCATGATCATTTATGACCAATGGCGTACGAAATCCGTAGCAGAGAGAGGCAGAGGATCGCCACGATGCCATGTGTTACGTACCTGACGGCGAGGGAGCCGTCGTCGTGGCCGAAGCTGTGGCGCGCGATGGTGCTGAGGGCGTAGGAGGCGAAGTCGGTGGAGTTGTAGACGGAGTCGTCGAGCGGCACGACCTCGAGCGCGGAGATGAAGGGGCTGGAGCCGGCCGCGGTGGCGGCGTTCCTGGCGAGGCACACGCTGACGACCTTCCCCGCGGCGACCACGACGGCCTCGAAGTAGGTGGCGCGGCCGCGCGCGTAGTCCCTCGCCGTGTCCACCTGGCTCCAGCGCGTGCCGTCGATGATCTGGTCGAAGACCGGGGGCGCCGCGCCGCCGTCGAACCCGCCGTAGTAGTAGGTGGTGCGGACGAGGTACTTGGCGCTCTTCGCCGCGGGGACCACGTAGCAGTGCTTCCTGGCGGACGTGTCCGGGAAGTAGCGCAGCGAGGAGAGCGTCGGCGTGGCCATCGTCGCGGCCGCCGGGGACGGGATCAGGATGTCGGTGGCGTTCCCCGTGGCGATGAACCGGGCGTCGGGGAGCCATGTCACGTTCCCGAACACGCGCTCCGCGCCCGCGCCGCAGTTTATCTGGTATCCTGTCAAGGAAAGAACGCGCACGAGGTTGGGCCGCTGCTGGCTAGCTCGCCGAGTCCAACAGGTGACATTTGCTCGGGTCGATCGTCGAGCGAGCCTCACCTGAGAGAGCGTCGGCGCCGTGGATCCGGAAGCCGACGGCGAGGAGGAGGACGGCGAGGAAGGAGGAGAAGGGGCTCATCATTGGGAAATGCTCCCGACGCTGCGAGGAGCCAACGACCTCTGCGTTGTTGTTGTTGCCAAGGCGGCAGTTTTCCTCGAAAGTTTTCTCTCTTGGATTGGAAAATCCTCGGGTTGGTTGGTGGCCCACAAGTTCAAGTTCAGATATGCACGACCCGTTCCAATTCGTACACCCATAAAATCCATTATTATTATTATGTACGCTCAGTTGGCATTTTTCTGGTGTTATTATATTTATTACTGGCGGACGTGATGCCGGTCTGGGTCCTGGAGCTGCCATTTGCCTTTTGCTCGGACGGACGGAAAGCGTTTTTGGACAGAGACCCAGCGGTGAGGCTGCCGGCGGGGCACTCGTGAAGCTGGGATCTATTCGTTGCGTCGTCTCGTGCTCCTCCGTGGACGTGGATGTTTTTGTTCCTTGCTTGTAGTGCCAATCGAGCCGAGTCCATGCATATTTTTTCCTGATTGAATTGGCTAGCTAGCTGGCGTTTGATTCTGTCTCGCGGGAAGACGTGCTTGCGTCAACTGCCCAACGAACCTGAGGTGACAGACACGATTGCCGGAAGCACGGCCGAATCTGAGGATAGATAGACACGCCGTTTCGTTTCGTTTCGTTTCACGCGGGTCAGAGACTCTGGACAGGCCAGCTGCTTTGTCGCGTACTAATATATATCTGCCGCGTAACGGATGCGTCGATCAGTCGAACATGGTAATGATTGGTACTCTTGGAGACCACGGCGGATTTTGCATCATTTCAATGGGTTAGGTGTAACTGGAGGATATAATCCCTGGTTCCGTTTCGATTTGGGGAGATATACACGGTTCCATAGCTTGCAACGAACTTCGAGCATAGCTTCGATCAATAGATACGCAGCGAAAATAGAATAATCAAAACACTCGGACATATTGCTTACCGGCAATAACAACAAAAGATCACGTAAAAGCACAAATATCACAGTTTCTATCATCTTCAGTAATCAGCAAACTGTTTTTTGAACCACATATCCAAACAACACCAAATTTAGTAGACAAGCGGATATAGGAGTCTCTAACATACACATCAAATTTTAGCTTAATTGTACAAGCTTTACCTGCTCAAATTATTACTCATATGAATGACACTTTGGTTGCCACAAAACATCACATGTACTTGTCTTGGTCAAAACCAAGCTCACAAGTCAATCATTTCAGCCATAATAGCTCTTTGCTCATATCAGTTACTACGATTAAATCGATCAATTGTGTTCGGCGCCACACACTTTTGCAACCTGTTTTGCCATGTCACTACTCCCCTGAATGGGTAAACAAATAATCTGAAGTATACTTCCTTCCATCTACATCTCCAGCCAAGTCTGATTTTGAATATACAATCAGCTTGGGGTCACTACCACCAAATCAAAGCTTCATATTAGTGTTGCCCAGAAGATACCTCAAAATCCATTTCACGCCTTTCCAATGTTGTCTTCTTGGATTGGACATAAATCTAACCGCTTGAGCAATGTCAGGCCGTGTGCACACCATAACGTACATAAAACTCTCAACTTTTGAAGCATAAGAAATTTTCTGCATTTTATTTTCCATCTCTTTAGTGGAGGGGCAATGTTTTTATGCAACTTGAAATGAGTTGCAAGTGGACAACTCACATCCTTTTCCTCATCCATCTTGAACTCACCAAGTACCTTCTCAATATATTTTTCTTGAGACAAGTAACAAATTGTTGGATTTTCTTTCTCTCACAATTCTTATGCCGAGAATACATTTTGTTGGACCCACATCTTTCATGGCAGAACTTTTGATCAACTCTTTATTTATTCTAGCTTGAGACATTCTTGCCAACAATCAAGATATAATCAACATAGAGCAACAACATGATAAAATCATCACATGAGAACCTCTAAATAAATACACAATGGTTTGGGATGCACCTCTTGTAGCCTTGCTCATCCATAAAAGATTCAAACTTCATGTACCGTTGTCTTGGTGCTTGTTTTAGGCCATAGATACTTTTCTTTAATTTGCACACATAGTATTCTTTGCCTTTAACAAGATACCCCTCAGGCTGCACCATGTAGATCTCTTTCTCTAACACTCCGTAAAAGAAAGATGTCTTCACATCCATTTGATCAACCTCCAAGTTGTGATTTTTCTGCCATGCCAAGGATCATTCGGATTGATGTCATCTTCACCAGCGGAGAAATATATTTCGTCTAAGTCAATACCTTTAATCTATACGAATCCTTTTACAGCTAGCATGGCCTTGTACCTTGGATGTGATGTGTGCTCTTCTTGCTTCATTCTGTAGACTCACTTCTTCTTTAGAAATTTCTTGCCCTTTGGAAACTTCACTAACTCATAAGTATGAATCTTATGCAAGAAATTCATCTCTTCTTACATAGCCTATTCCACTCCTTGTTCTCATCTTTTATTTCTTCCTGAAAACACTCAGGATCTGAACCATTAGACAATAACACCACATATTGGTCTGAATCATACCTGATGGAAAGAACACGGCCTCGGCTAGGCCATCTGAATGGACAAGCTGGTGAACTATCCGATTCAGGTGTTTGATGATCATGATCATGTTTTTTAGCATCATACTCTTGCTGCTAGGGAGCATCCTCACATGTACCACTATGTGCATCATCTTGCACATCTTCTGCATCATCATCTTCAGCTTCTTTTTGAGATGAATCTGTAGGAACTAGGTCAAAATTAGATCTATCTTGTTGCTGTTTTTAGGAGAAACATGCACCGAAACTTGCTCCGGAACCTACACCTATGTCTTCACAATATCCTCAATTTTTTGGTCTTCAAAAACACAATATCACGGCTTCTCACAACCTTTCTTACTATTGGATCATACCACTTATAGCCGAACTGATCACCTCCATAGCCAAGAAATATGCATTGTCATGTCTTTGAATAAAGCTTTGACATTTCATCTTGAGGGGTATGAACAAAGGCATTGCACCCCAAAAACCTTCAAGTGATCATACAAGACGTCTTTGACATAAAAGACATTGTTTGGAACATCTCCTTGCAATTGATAACTTTGTGATAGATTAATAAGATAAATTGCAGTCGACAAAGCCTTACCCCAATAATGTTTACAAAGCTTTGCACTCAATAGCAAGCATCTAACTCTCTCAAAAAGTTTACTATTCATCCTCTTAGCAGGACCATTTAGCTGTGGTGTCTTCGGAGCAGTAAATTGGTGCCTAATTCCCTACTCCTTCCAATAGGAATCAAATGGGCCAATATACTCTCCCCCATTATCAGTGCAAAGACACTTGATCTTTTTCTCAGTTTCTCTCTCAACTGGGACTTGGAATTGCTTGAATACACTTAGTACTTGATCTTTGGTCTTCAAGACATAGACCCAAACCTTTTTTGGAAAATTCATTAATAAATGTGAAAAAGTACGTTACTCCACCCATTGATCTCACCGATGTTTTCTAAACATCGGAATGTACCAAGTCCAACACCTCAGGCTTCTTGTGAGGAAGTTGACTCTTGAATGTAACTCTGTGTTGCTTCTCCTCTAGACAATCTCAATATTTCTTGATGTGAACACCTTTCACGCCTTTCAATAAATATTTCTTCACTAGCATCGTCATCCCCTTCACACTCATGTTCCCAAGTCTCTTGTGCCACAAATCACAAGCATCCTCTTTCTGCAATGCATTGACACACGCATTAGAAAGATTAGAATGAAAAATTTACAAAACTGAAACCATGTTACCTTTTGCAATAATCAGATTTCCTTTTAGTGAGCTTGTATTATGCATTTCCAAATCTGATCAAGTACTAGTCTACATCAAGCAATCCAACCAGGATAATGTTTGAGCCAAAGGGCCTCAACATGCCTCGCCAACTTGAGGACTAGTGTCATATGATTTTTAGTCTCTAAGCGCACATACCCTCTTCCAATGATTTCTGCTCTGTTACTATTTCCCAACTCCACAACACCAAAATCACATGTTGTGTAGTTGGTGAAGAACTCTCTATGAGATGTAGCATGCATGGTAGCACCGTTGTCCAGAATCAAAGTCACCTCATCGCCATCCACAAGGCTGATGGTATCATTAGAAACTATAGTGATCCTCTCCTAAATAGTGGAACCACCGCTGCCATCATGTTCTTCATGCATGAGAAACATGATATCCTCAACCAGCAATCCAGACTCCCTCACTATCACTACCACTGTCGGTTTGTCTATAAACTTTTTTTACATTTCTTACATTGTTTATAATGCCACTTGATGTGGCTCTTCTCATGGCAGTGATGGCATATAATACCAGCCTACTTATCTTTGCCTCTTGATTTGCGTATACTTATTTGTCCTCCCTTACTCGGACCTTCACACTTGCTTCTCCTCCGTGACTCAGTCACTAATATTTCAGAATATGAGGAAGAACCATCCTTATCAGTAATTTTTTCTGGACTCATCATTTAGTACCTAGGTCTTTACAAGGTTCCAAGTGACAATTCCATTAGGTGTTGAATTTCACGTGGTGACCTTAAAGGTCTCCCAAATGTCCGATAATGAGCCAAGTAGCAGCAAGGCTCTCATTTCATCTTCAGATGTGATTGGCATTGAAGATAGCTGATTTATAATGCCCCAAAATTCATTCACATGATTTGCAATTGGAGTTCCCTCCTTGTATCTCAAACATATCAATTTCTTGATCAAGAACATCTTTTTGGCACCTTCTTTGTGGCCATACAACTCCTCTAATTTCCTCCATAAGGATTGTGCATGTGTCTCATCAATGATATGGTTCAAAACATTATCATCTACCCACTATCGGATGAACCCACAAGCTTGGAGATGAAGTATCTCCCACTGATCTTGCTTCATATCGATGTCTATCTTAGTGGAGAACACCATCTTCCAGTATTCCTTTACATATAGCAAGTCCTTCATATTGCTCTTCCAAGCTTGATAATTTGTAACATTCAAACAAATCATGTTGGAGATATGCCCTAGAGGCAATAATAAAAGTAGTTATTATTATATCTTTGTGTTTATGATAAATGTTTACATTCATGCTATAATAGTGTTAATCGGAAACATTAATACTTGTGTGGTTTGTAAACTAAATTAGAGTCCCTAATAAAACCTCTTTATAATAATAGCTTGTTGGTTAACAGATGATCATGGTTTCTGGATCATGAACATAGAGATGTTGTTAACAACAAGATCATATCATTAGGAGAATGGTATGACAGACATACTCCTATAGATAAGCGTAGCATAAATATCAAGTCATTTCATTAGTTCATTTGCTATAAGCTTTGTGATTCATAGTAACCTAATTCCTTCGACCATGAGATCATGCTAATCACCATCACCAGAAGGATGCTTTGATGACATCAATCAACACACCTTAACTGGGTGGCTATAAAGGTGACATTGAGTGTTCGGAAAGTATGTCTTGAGGCACATGGATCAAGAGTGGGATTTGTCCATCCATATGACAGATAGATATACTCTGGTCCCTATCGGTGGAATGTCATCCAATTAACTTGCAAGCATGTGACTGGCTCACAAGGGATCACATATCACGGGAACGAGAAAATAGTACTTATTGGTAACAAGGTTGAACTAGGTATGCAGAGATACCGACGATCACACCTCGGATAAGTAAACTATCGCGAGACAAAGGGAAATTGGTATCGTATGTAAGTGGTTCCTTTGATCGCAAAGTAATCGTAGAAATATGTGGGAGCCATATGAATTTCCATATTCCTCTTTTGGTTATTGATAGAAGAAGAGTCTCGGTCATGTCTGCATAATTCACGAACCGTAGGGATACCCACTTAAGGATTCAATTTGTTTAGTAGATATGGAATGTAAGAAGGGATAACGAATGTTGTTTGGAGTCTCATATGGGATCCGAGATATCACGAGGAGGTCCGGAGAATAAGATTCATATAAGGAAAGTCCAATTCCGGAGTTCGGGAATGATTCTGATGTTTTCATCGAAGAGGTTCTAGAAGGGTCTAGAAGGTTCACCGAACCGGAAGGGGAAGTGTACATGAATGTGTCATGGATAAGTGGAATGATTGAATCATGTCCTAGGTCACTTGGTTGGGCATTTACAAGAAAACAATTAAGCTCCAAATTGATAGTCAAAAGTCAAGTTTGAAAAGTCAAACTGGGACAATGTATCCTAGTGGAGGAAGGAAAGAATCCTTCTTTCCCTCCACCACAAGCCAACTAGGAGAGGGAGTTGGGGAAGGATTCAAACTCCCCTCTCCCAAGCTTCCCTCCCTCTCATAAATAGAGGGGAGGGGTGCCCCAAGGACACACAACACCAGCCCCTCCCCACCTAGTCGCCGCCCCCCAACGCCGCTGCCGCCGCTCGCTGCTGCCTAGCACCGCCGCCGTCTCGCCATCACCGCCCTAGCCGCCGCCGGCCATGCCTCCTCCTCTCCTGCCCTCTAAACCCTATATCGCCGGAAACCCTAAATCCACCATGACCTGCTCCGGCTTAAGCGAAGCCTGTAGGATTTTCCCTCTACTTCCGACACCACGCCGTCGTGTTGCCGGAATCATGAGGGGAGAACTACAACCTCCGCTGCCTGCTGTAACAAGGGAGACGAAGGTATTCATCGAAAATTTAACGTGTGGTCGATCATGAAGCGCCTTGGAACGCAGCGCCGGAAGGATCGTCTACGTGATCTTGAGATTGACAAGTGTACGACTACATCACCCACGAGAATCTGCTCTTGTTAACCGCTTTAGAATCTTTGATGGTGAGTACTCTAATCAACTCGTTTCTACAATCTAGTAGATAGATCTTGTCTTGTTTGTGTGCATGCGGTAGAATTTTTTTGTTTTCCATGCGACGAACCCCTACAGTGGTATCAGAGCCGTGTCTATATGTAGTTCTGTTGCACGAGTAGAACACAATGGTCATTATGGGTGTTGATGCTTTTGTTGTTGATTGCTTCTTGTGTACTTTGCATCTTGCGGGATGGTGGGATGAAGCGGCACGGGCTAACCTTACATGACATCATTCATGAGACTTGCTCCACGCTTGACATGCAACTCGTATTGCATAAGTGGCTTTGCGGGTGCCTGTTTATCCCAACATGGTGAAGATTTAATTTACAACGGGTGATTGGCAATACTAGTATCAACATTGTGGTTCTTGTTCGTATGTTAGAATGACACTTATTTGAATCCCTAAACCACGTAAAACATGCAAAGAAAATTAGAGGAGTCTAACTTTGTTTTGCAGGGGTGTGCTGTGATGTGATATGGCCATGATTATGATTATATATGATGTATGCAATGTTCCTTATTGTAAGTCGGCAACCGACAGGAGCCATATGGTTGTATTTTAATTTCGTCTAGACCTACGTGTCTATTATTCAAAGTAGTTGTAATAGTTGATGCTGGTGGACGACAACCATGAAGCGACGCCATTGACCTTGATGCCACACCGGTGATGATGGAGATCATGTTCGTTCTTGAATATGGAGATCGGAAGCACAAGAAGAAAGGCCATATCATATCACATATTATGAATTGCATATGATGTTAATCCTTTTATGCATCTTGTATTGCTTAGTTCGCGACAGTAGCATTATAAGATGACCCCTCTCAAAAAATATCAAGTTATACAGTGTTCGTACTTAGTAGGCACCGTTGCCAAAGCTCATTGTTTTGAAGCACCACGTGATGATCGGGTGTGTTAGATTCTGCGAGTGTATACAACGGGAGCAAGCCAAATTTGCTCATGCGGAATCTAAGGTTTGATCTTGATGAGACTAGCATGTACAGAAATGGTCTCGGAACACAGATCACCGAAAGGTAAAGCATGAGTCATATAGTAGATATGTTGAACATGTTGATTGTTCGCCATTGAAGCTACATCATCTCTCGTGATGATCGGTTTTGATGTGGTGGATTTGGTTCGTGTGATCGCTAAAACAATGTGAGGGATATTGTTTTGAGTGGGAGTTCACCTAGATTAATTTAACTATTAATTAGAACTCATTTTTTCATAAACTTAGTCTAAACTAATGCAAATATGTTGTAGATCAATGGCGGCCCCTACTATCAATTTTAATGCATTCCTAGAAAAAGAAAAATTGAAAAACAATGGAAGCAACTTCGCGGATTGGCTCCGCAACTTGAGGATTGTCCTCAATGCTGGTAATTTGACCTATGTGCTGGATGCACCGCTGGGTGACCTACATGCAGCTGATGCTACCGATGAGGTGAAGAATGTTTTCCTCGCTCGGAAGAATCTGTACTCCACAGTTCAGTGTGCTATCTTGTATGGTTTGGAATCGGAGCTTCAGAAAAGGTTTGAGAACCATGAACCACATGATATTGTCTGTGAAATCAAAATGATCTTTGAGACTCACGCGACAGTTGAGAGTTATGAGGCTTCTGAAAAGTTCTTTAACTGCAAGATGGAAGAGGGCAGCTCCATTAGTGAGCACGTGCTTAAGATGTCTGGGCACGCAAGCAAGCTTCAAAGCTTGGGTATAGTGATTCCTAATGCTTTGGGGATTCACCGCGTCCTCCAATCACTACCACAAATTTACAAGAACTTTGTGATGAACTACAATATGCAAAACATGGACAAGTCATTGCCCGAACTCTTCTTCATGTTAAATTCTGTGGAAGCGGAGATCAAGAAAGTGCACGAAGTGTTGATGGTCAATAAGACCACCAAATTCAAGAAGCAAGGCAAGTCTAAGAAAAATGGAAACTTCAAGAAGGGCAGTAAGAAAGTTACCGCGCCGGTGAAGAAGACCAAGGCTGGGCCTAAGCCTGATATTGAGTGCTTTTACTGCAAGGGAGAAGGTCACTGGAAGCGGAATTGCCCTAAGTACTTGCGGTGACCCAACATACCACTGCATGATGTAGTACACTATAGTCGTTGACATAACACCAATGAAACATCGTTCACTAGTATTACATCCCTCATAGTGGTACAACAGAAATACAGTAGGTCCAAGAAATGACTATAGGTTACAATTCAACTCTTTACACAAGATCCAGAGAACACTCTAGGTTAAAAAGAGAGAAAGAAACTTCTTACAAAGAAGAATTAGAAATAAACAACTCAAAAACTAGCATATTAATAAGACTAATATTTTAACTAATGGTCTGGCATTGCTGCTGTTGCAATACGCTACAGAAATTGGTTCTATGGCTATAGATTATATTCCTATCTAATTAGTAACTTCATCTTCATTTGATTTGATGTATATGTTGACTTTCTTGACTTGATTGAAGGGCTTTAGCTTTTAATGATGACTCCTGGAGCATAACTTGATGTAGACGTCGTCTTAATGTCTTCAGAATCTAGCAAGAGTTAAGATTTAAGAAGATACATTGAGTACGAGCGTACTCAGCAAGTTCACTAGAAAAGGAGTGTTTGATGCACTATATCTACAGCCACAGACCATAGGTCGTAGGCAATGCAAGTTTTCATAAACATTTCTTCAAAGGTTGATTTTATTCTGAAAAGCTATGTCCGTCAGCCTTCACTGGTTTACCAGAACTTTCATGGAGTTCCTTTCCCACAGCGTTCGTAGCTCCTTCCCAGAACAAGGAGTAACAAGTTACAGTTCTTACACTCTGCAGAGGTGCGTTACTTTACCCATGAGAGATATTAGCCTTGTTGCACAACCAAGACATGACCTTGTCCATACTTCCTTGGTATGGGGCCCAGTCTAAGATCCAAGTCAATCACTGCCCCCTTCGCGACCCCGCATGTCTCCTTGGTGTACACCATACCCACCCATTGAATTACGACAATGGTTTGTACAGACCGTTAGATGCCAGAACTATCGTGGGACGTTGAGGGTTCCCACCCATATGCTGCATATCCTCTACGAATTACCAATTAATATGCACGCTACGAGTGATAACAGCCACGACCTGCACATCCGGCTACATGCGAGAGGAATAAGATACAGCTGACTTCTCTGTCCCATTCCAAATCTCATGGTTAACATGTGATATACGGCGCAAGAATAACTGGCGACATTGGTTGTTAAGTCCTAGGCAATATGTTCCTTTACCACCGGAACTTTCATAGTAGGTTATTACCTCATGGTAAATAACCTATAATCACTTCATTATGAAAATAGTGTTTTCGGACCTTTTTCAAATGCAGGTGATGACAACACTTGATTTGTAAAATACTTTACAGAAAATAACCAAAGGACATGAGCAAGTGTGAACTTGCCTTTTGTGATTGCAAGATTCTGCACTCACGGTCTTCGAGACAATATAAGATCCAATATCTGAAATCGGCATCATTGGTCCGATAAGGACTAATGTTTAAAGAAGCAAGATGATGTTATGCATAAGCAATGATATGCATTTTGTAAAAACCCCAAAGTGAATCCCCATGCTTTGAGTGAAGTGAATTTAGGTGATTCTTTTAAGAATTAGTTTATCTTCAAATTTTACTTTATAAGTAATGACATTTATAAGGAACCTAGGTGATAATAATTCTAAATATACAGGTAAAGTATAAAGTAATGTGATTATGTTTAATTGTCATTTGGTGACTAATATAAGAGTCCTTGGTTTTAGTTGGTAAGAGTTGAAGAATTTATTATGAGATTATTCTTTGAAGTGGCAAAAAGAATAACATTTCAAGAAAAGATTTCCTTCCTAAGGTTTAAACAACCCTGATAGCTTTTAGAATATGATTGATAGAATGTGATTGATGTTGTTTATGCTTGCCTGAATAGTCTGAACTTGAGATGCTTTATGTCTAAAGTTAACTATAAAAACATAAGTGGTGTATTAGACCTATTATTTATAAGCTTTGAGACTAAAGTTAACTTTAAAAAGATAAGTAAACTTAAGATGTAATATGTTTTAATCATTCCCATGTTTTAGATTTATGATAGGTATAACTAAGGTGTGGAATTATTCACTTTATATTTTAGTGAATGCTTATAAAATTATTTTGAAGGTTATGGTTTTAAATCTTTATTTAAGGTTTCAAATATTATAAAGTTAATAATTTACACTTAATTTTTATTATAAACCTTAGTTCTAGTTTAGAACTTTAGTAATTTGATATTTAGGGTATTAATATTTCTGAAGAAATATAATTATTTCTTACTTAAGAAATGTTCTTAAAGAATTTTCAAAAATATAATGGATAAGGATTTATTATTTTAATATATTAAAACAAATTCTACTAATATATTTAGTATTTTCTAGTGTAATATATTTATTCAAGACTTTGAAAATAATTTTTATTTTATTTTTAAGTATTATTTTTATATTTATAAAATTCCATAAAGGATCAATTGTCTTTGAATATTACTTTAAAATTTATTTATAGAAAAAATAAGTTATTATTTTTATAAAATATTAGATTTATTTGTATACATAAAAATGATTTTTATTCAATTTTTAGGATTTTTCCTTATTTTATGAAATTTCTCTTAGGATGTAATGGTGTCAATATTTATCTACATTTTATTTATATTAACAAGTAAGATTATAATTTTTCTATGTATATATTATTGTTGTGATCATTTTGATATATCATATGTTTTTTTTGGGATTTTTATATATTTTTCTAGGGTATAAATTATGTTCAGGGGTAGTTTGGTCATTTAGTGATTTGATAAATATCTTATTCTCTTATTTTTCCTTGGGAATTGGGCCATGATCACCAATGGGCCCATCTGGACCCAACTTGGCCCAACTGGTCTTAGGTCAAACCCCATCCAGTTGCCACTGGACCGACCCATCGGCCCAGTACCCCCTTCTCTCTCTCGAGCTTGTTCATCCTCACCCACTCATTCCCCTCTCTAGCGACTGGAAGTTCCTCGTTGTCGCCGCTCGATTCCGACATTCTCTAGACCCTCAGGCCACCGCCGTGTTTCACGTTGAGGTAGTCAATGATGCTGCATCGAATAGCCCAGCTCGATTCGATCCTCGGGCCCTCTTCTAGCCACGTTGTATCCTCTTTGGTGCCCAGTGTAGGGATTCGTAGCATGGAAAACAAAAAAATTCTACCGCATACAAACAAATAAGCCAAGATCTATCTACTAGATTGTAGCAACGAGTCGATGGAATAACTCACCCTCGAAGATTCCAAAGTGTTTAACGAGAGCGGATTCTCGTGGGTGATGTAGTCGTACTCTTGCCGATATCAAGATCGTGTAGACGATCCTTCCCACACATTCTGCAGCGCCCGCAATGGTCACATCGCTTAAGACTTTCGAAGACTTTCCTATCCCTTGTTCCAAAGACGGAGGTTGTAGCACTCTCCACGCAATTCAAAGACGACGGCGTGGTACCCAAGTAGAGGAGATCTCGCAGGCTTCTAAGCCGGAGCGAGTATGGTGGACTATGAGAGAGGCCTTGGCGATCTAGGGTTTAGACACACCAAGGAGAGAGGGCTAGGCCGGCGGCTAGGGCTTGGGGAAGCCCAAGTCGGCGGCTAGGGTTTGCCCTAGGCGGGGGCAGCAGTAGGAGGTGGTGGCGCCGATGGCTTAGGGCTTGGGCTTTGGTGAGGCAAGGTGTAGTCTTGGAGGGGCAGCCCTGCCCCTCCTTATATAGGTGGGAGGGCGCGGCCAAGGGAAGGGGAGTCCCTCCCCAACTCGGCCTCCTTGGCCGACGGTGGAGGAAGAGGAACTCCTCCCTAAGTAGGTTTCCTACTCTCCCTCCACCAAGAAAACTTGTCGTTTGACTTTTCAAATTAGCGTTTGACTTTTCAAACTAGGATTTGATTTATCCCTTTATTTTGCTCAGCGATGACACCTAGTACATGATGCAACCATTCCCACTTGTTATGACACATTCATGTACCCTTGCCCTCCGGAGTGCCGGACCTTTCGGAACCTTCTAGAACATTCCCGATGAAAACACCGGAACCATTCTCCAACCCCGAAACAGGACTTTCCTTATATGAATCTTATTCTCCGGACCATTCCGGATATCCTCGTGATATCTCGGATCCCATCCGAGACTCCGAACAACATTCGGCCTCTTACTCATCATTCCATAACTACTCAACAACATCGAATCCTTAAGTGTGTCTCCCTACGGTTCGTGAATTATGCGAACATGATCGAGACACTTCTCCGAACAATAACCAATAGAGGAATCTAGAAATTCATATGGCTCCCCCATATTTCTATGATTACTTTGCGATCGAATGAACCACTTACATACGATACCAATTTCCCTTTGTTTAGAGAATTGAAAGAATTGAAAGAAGATTGTGTGGAATTGTTGACTTTCTGAATTATGGGGGGAAATTACAGTTAGTTAAATCTGTGTTATCTTCCCTCCCCATATATTACATGAGCTGCTTTGATCTCCCTGTCACTATCAAAGAGCAGTTGATTAAATATATGAGGCAATGCTTGTGGAGAAAGAAAACTACTAATGTTCAAGCTAGAGGTACTTCTCTTGTAGCATGGAAGAAAGTTTGTAGACCCAAGAATCAAGGAGGATTGGGAGTTCTGGACCTTAATGTTCAAAATTCTGCTCTTCTCTTGAAGAATTTGGATAAATTCTATAATCATAGGGATATTCCCTGGGTTCATTTGGTATGGAACACCTACTATTGTAATGATAAGCTCCCTGGAAGAAGAGTTGAGGGATCCTTTTGGTGGAAAGCTCATCTTAAGCTAATTGACACTTTTAAAGGACTTGCAAAGTGCTTGGTTGGAAATGGGGAATCTACACTATTCTGGACTGATATGTGGAATAATAGTTGCCTCCAACATAAGCTTCCTCACCTTCTTACATTTGCAAAAAACCCACACATTTCTGCTGAGTTCCGCATCGCAAATACTCAGATCTCTTTTATCCGCCTTTGTCTCAACAAGCGTCAGAATATCAAAGTCTTGAACAAATTCTTAATTATAGCAGGGAAGGGGAATCGATTGTTGGTCTTATATTTGGGGTAGTAATTTTCAGTAAAAAGGCTTACTACTCTTTAGTTGGCTACCAACCGTTCACCACATTTTTCTTGGATTTGGAAATCTTCTTGCCAATGAAGCACAAATTTTTCTTCCGCTTCTTCGCTTGATAGACTCAACACAAGGAATCTTACGAAAAGGAAATGTTTTTCTAGCATCTTATGATTGTGTCTTCGAACGCCACAATGAAGAAACTAGTTTACATTTGTTTTGGGAATGCCCTTTTGCTAGAGCCTTGGCTGAAATCTCACAGTTTAATATGGTGATCAAAGCATCTTTGAAGTTCTAGCCAAGATTAAAAAGACCTCAAGGCCCCTTTTGCAATGGAAATTCTGATACTTGGAACTTGGAGCATCTGGATTTGCAGAAATAATGAAATTTTCAACAATCAGCATACGTCGGTGGAGACCTGGAAGGCTATTATAGCCCAGGAATTAAGATGGGTCCTTTATAGAATTAAGAAAAAGTATTATCAGGGCCTTAAGGACTGGATTGAAACCAATTTAGTCAGGAGATAGCTGCTTTGAATGTTATCCCTCTTTTTTGAGGTGGAATATGCTTGTAAATAATCTTTTGTAACTTTACTTGATATATAAAAAGAAAAATTGCAGTGGGGTTTTTACCCTACTGTTTTACCCTCAAAAAAAATTCCCTTTGTCTCACGATAGTTTACTTATCCGAGGTTTTGATCGTCGGTATCTCTGCATACCCAGTTCAACCTCGTTACTGATAAGTACTCTTTTCTCGTTCCCGTGATATGTGATCCCTTGTGATCCAGTCACATGCTTGCAAGCCAATTGGATGACATTTCACCGAGAGGGCCCAGAGTATATCTATCCGTCATATGGATGGACAAATCCCACTCTTGATCCATGTGTCTCAACCAATACTTTCCGAACACTCAATGCCACCTTTATAACCACCCAGTTACGGTGTGGTGTTTGATGTCATCAAAGCATCCTTCTGGTGATGGTGATATGCATGATCTCATGGTCGAAGGAATTAGGTTACTATGTATCAGAAAGCATATAGCAATTGAACTATCAAAATGACTTGATCTTTATGCTACGCTTATCTATAGGAGTATGTCCATCATACCATTCTCCTAACGATATGATCTTGTTGTTAATAACATATCAATGTTCATGATAGGGAAACCACAATCATTCATTAACCAACAAGCTAGTATTATAAAGAGGCTTTACTAGGGACTCTAATTTAGTTTATAAATCACACAAGTATTAATGTTTCCTTGTTAATACTGTTATAGCATGAATGTAAACATTTATCATAAACACAAAGATATAATAATAACTATATTTATTATTGCCTCTAGGGCATATCTCCAACACCTAGGGTTTTGGACGCCGCGTCTTCGCCGTGCTCCGATGACCTTACAGGGTTACTCGTTGGGTTTGTGGCGTGATGCTGGTGTTCATTGATGGATATCTATTTCCCTTGGGTGATATTGGCAAGGCTTGGCACGGGTTGAGCGCCACTGGTGCTCCTCGTGCCGCCACGTCTATCTTCACCACCGGTCTGCTTCCTCTCCAGTTTCTAAGCGAGGACCCTCGGGTAAGTCTGATTTTTCCTTCCCTTGGTTCTCTGTCTCCCCTTCGATTCCTTACTGCTACTCTGACAAACTCTAATTGGTTTTCTATCCTTTGTTGTTCTATTAAAGCCTGTTAAGATTGGTCCAATAATAATTGGTTATATTAAAAATGTTTGGTTTCAAACATATGTTTGAATGCAACTTAATGGGCTCCTTGTGTGATTTGATGTATACCAATCATGATTTTGTGCTGACAGTGATGTGTGATACTAGATTGTTCATGTGCTATTGTGGTTCATCTATTAGCATGGGGATATATATATATCATGAATTTCATGTCCTATCTACTCATGTTATGACAATTGAATTATAAAGGACTCCTAGAGGTTTGTCTAAGAGATGTTCACAAATACTTTTATATGGCAATTCTAGAATCTTTGGACTAGCTGAATTGGTATTATACCCCAGCCAAACTTTGCTCTTATGTGAACATGGAAATTATACTAGAATGATTCCTAGAAATATTTCCTAGGAAAATGACTTGTTCTATGTCAAATCTGACAGTGTAAAAATGTACAATTTTGATTCCTAGAGATCCTGCTAGGAAAATGATAGATCTTCTCTGGCTAAACAACTAGATGGTTAGTTGATGTGAGAATTTACCTTAGTAGTTTCTGTGACTAAGACTGCCACTGTGGTGCCTCCATGTTGGAGTGTGCATAGTGGTAGATCTTGCTTGCATGATCTGCTACTATGGTTGTTACTGATGGCTAGATCTGTCCCTGGCCAGTGATGTAAAGATTGAGGCAGTGAACACATGTTAGCTTATGTATGTGCTTCCTGTATTGCAGGACAATAACAGTAATGATCTTGTGGTGGACCTTTACATGATTTCTAAGGATGAAATAATTTCCTAGATTGTTGACTAGGAAGATGATTTGAAGAAAATTGATAATTCTGATGATTCTGGTAATCAAATGATGTTATTTACCTATGTGCTTGGATGAATTGCTTAGCATGAGATGGGACTATTTTATGATGAATTCAGCTAGGGATGCTTTGATTTCTTGTGGCAAATGATTTGGATAACTTGATTATCTATATAGCCTCTAATGGGTAATTTGTTGTTGTGGTGCCTCACAAGAGTGTGCACAGCAGTGAATTATCATTTTATGTCTGGCTGTGTAGTGATCTCATTTTGTTCTAGTGATATTCCTCTATCTGGATTATTTGCAATATAAAATAAATATGATGCCAAGACCCCTCTTGCCAATGATACAAAGGCTGAGGCGAATTTCTAGAATAAGAATGGATATTATGCTGGCATGTGCATAACCCTAGGATGTAACTTGTATACCATTTGTATATAGTTCTGAGGGTTTTCCCTTCCACCAAACTATTGTGCAAGCCCATCTACTACCTAGAAAAGGTATGATGTGGATCTGATGTCTACCTGTTTGCAGAGTGGACAAGTATGCATGTGTGGTGATGTAGGTTTGTGGTTGATCTTGTGCTGAACTTGCTTGCTCCTCTGATTCTAGTTGCTCTTGTAAGCACCTGGCCTGCTCCTCCTATTTGTGGTGTTGTCCTGTTCCTCCTAGCTGTTGGCTTGGCCTTGATTTCCTCCTTGTCCTAGCACCTGGATGGCTCCAGGGAGCAACCAGAGCTAAGGGTGTGATGGAATCTGGCTAGTGGTTTTGTTGGTGGTGTAAGGATATGCTAATATGAATCTGATGAGAACTAATGGTAAGATGGTGATGGTTTCTTGCTGTTCTGAGTGTTGTAGCAAGTGTTCAGCAAAGTGTCCTCTTTTTTGCTTCGGCTGATACTTATCTCCTGTCCTGGTTTCCTCCTGTGTTGACAACACCACATACTTGCATGTATGTGTGAGCTGCTTGCACTGTTCTAGATCAGGCAAGGCAAAATATCTTGATTGTTACTCTTCTACTTCTACTTCTATGGTGAAACTTGCCCCATAATTTTAATGCCAATGATGTAGGACTGAGGCAATAAACTGATAAAGATCAGATACTACCTTGGTGGAAATTGTTCCCTTCTTCTATTAGTTCAGTGATGATAATAACAGTGCACTACACTGTTTGTCTGAGAACAATACTTTACCCAAGTCTCCATTCTGTTTCTTCCTTGTCTATTTGTTTTGTTTTTGCAGGGTGAAGAATAAGGAGAGTTGAAGAACAGAAGACATAGGACCAATTAGGAAAATAGTTTAGGTTTTCTTTTTTATTCTTTTACAACTTTATTTGATTCTTAAATATTGTTAATAATATTGTATTCTTTTATTAATGAAATAAAGTTCATTTTTCTCTTTGTTAGTTGACACTTGTAAGGGTTTGTATCTTATTTAATAAAGTTTACTTATTTCCTTGTAATAAAGATCTCTTTTATTTATTTCAGTAATGTAATTCATTTTTCAGCTTATTTGATTCCTGATACCTTACTTTTATTCATTTATTGTAAAAGATCAATGTAATACTATATGTATATATATATTAATAAAGAAATCTTTTTATATCATTTTATTTTGTAATCATTTCAATTCAAGTTATTAAGTGTTTCTAATTTCCATTTGTGAATTTTATAAATTCATTTGAATTTCAAATTCAAATACATGTTTGAGCAACTTTCCCCCTAAACAAGGAATTGTATAAAGGTCATGTCAAAATCTATCGCACCTGCTCCGAAGTTTCCATCAGTACAAGAGAGATCTCGATCCCTCTATAGCTCTTTTAGTTTTGCGCAAAAATTTCCCGGATTTTCTTATGCATGAATGCAATGCAAAAACCTGTGTCCTCTATAATTCTAGGTGCTAATCCTGGGATGTTACAGTACTTGGCGTATTTGAAGAACAACAACATCAAGAAGAAAGATATATCTGATATACATGTTATTGATGTGTATCTCACTAGTAGTTGTAGTAGTGCATGGGTATTTGATACTAGTTTAGTTGCTCATATTTGTAATTCGAAACAGGTGCTGCAAAATAGATGGAAACTAGCGAAGAACGAGATGACTATGCGCGTTGGAAAGGATCAAAGGTTGATGTGATCGCGGTCGGCACGCTACCTCTTCATCTACCATTGGGATTAGTTTTATACTTAAATAATTGTTATTTGGTGCCTACGTTGAGCATGAATATTATATCTGGATCATGTTTATTGCGAGACGGTTACTTGTTTAAGTCCGAGAATAATGGTTGTTCGATTTATATGAGTAATATGTTTTATGCACATGCATCTTTGATAGATGGTCTATTCTTGTTGAATCTCGATTATAGTAATACACATATAAATAACGTTGAAGCTAATGAAATTGAGCGATAACTCGACCTATATGTGGCAATGTCGTCTTGGTCACATTGGAGTGAAGCGTATGAAGAAACTCCATTCCGATGGACTTCTTGAATCACTTGATTTCGAATCACTTGAAAGATCGAAGCATGTCTGATGGGTAAAATGACTAAGACTCCATTTTCTGGTATGATGGAGCGAGCTACAGACTTAATGGAAATCATACATACCGATGTGTGTGGCCCAATGAGTGTAGCATCGCACAGTGGTTATCGTTATGTTCTTACTTTCACGGATGACTTGAGTAGATATGGGTATATCTATTTCATGAAACATAAGTCCGAAACTTTCAAGAAGTTTAAGGAATTTCAAAGTGAGGTAGAGAATCAACGTAACAAGAAGATTAAATTTCTATGATCTGATCGTGGAGGTGAGTATCTAAGTTACGAGTTTGGCGAGCATTTGAAGAAATATGGAATACTTTCACAATTAACACCGTCGGGAACACCACAACGTAATGGTGTGTCCGAATGTCGTAATCGAACTCTCTTAGATATGGTTCGTTCTATGATGTCACTTATAGATTTACCGCTATCGTTTTTGGGGTTATGCATTAGAAACATCCGCATTCACTTTAAATAGGGCACCATCTAAATCCATTGAAACGACACCATATGAATTATGGTTTGGCAAGAAACCTAAATTGTCGTTTCTTAAAGTTTGGGGTTGCGAAGCTTATGTAAAGAAGTTACAGCCTGACAAGCTTGAATCCAAAGCAGAAAAATGCACCTGCATAGGATACCCGAAGGAAACTATTGGGTATACCTTCTATCATAGATCCGAGGGCAAAATCTTCGTTGCCAAGAATGGATCCTTTCTAGAGAAGGAGTTTCTCTCGAAATAAGTGACTGGAAGGAAAGTAGAACTCGACGAGGTTGTCGAACATTCTCTCGAACTTGAAAGTAGCATAACACCGGAAGTAGTTCCTATGGTGCCTACACCAATAAGAGAGGAAGCTAATGATGTTGATCATGAAACTTCGGTTGAAGTTACTACGGAACCTCGCAGGTCAACGAGAACTCATACCACTCCTGATTGGTATGATCCCATTATGAGTGTCATGTTGGTGGACAACACCAATAACCCTGCGACATATGAGGAAGCGATGATGAGCCCAGATTCCAATAAATGGCAATAAGCCATGAAATTCGAGATTGGATCCATGTACGAAAACCAAGTATGGACTTTGGTGGACTTACCGGATGGCCGGAAGGCTGTCGAGAACAAATGGATTTTCAAGAAGAAAACATATGCTGCTGGTAATTTAACTGTCTATAAAGATCGACTTATCGCAAAAGGGTTTCGACAAATTCAAGGAGTTGACTACGATGAGACTTTTTCACTGGTAGAGAAGCTAAAGTCAGTAAGGATTTTATTAGCAATCGCTGCATATTATGATTATGAGATATGGCAGATGGATGTCAAAACGGTGTTCCTCAATGGAGACATTGATGAATAGTTGTATATGGTACAACTCAAAGGTTTTGTCGATCCTAAAGATTCTAACAAGGTATGCAAACTTCAACGGTCCATTTATGGATTGAAGCAAGCATCCCGGAGTTGGAATCAACGTTTTGATAAGGTAATCAAAAGTTTTGGTTTTATAAAAACTTATGGAGAAGCTTGTATTTACAAGAAAGTGAGTGGGAGCTCTGTAGCATTCCTAATACTATATGTAGACGACATATTGTTGATTGGGAATGATGTAGACCTTCTTAATAGTGTCAAGGAATATTTGAATAATAGTTTTTCAATGAAAGATCTTGGCGAAGTAGCTTACATATTAGGCATAAAGATTTATAGAGGTAGATCAAGACGCCTAATATCATTGTCACAAAGTACATATTTGGATAAAGTTCTAAAGAGGTTTGGAATGGAAGATAGCAAGAAAGGGTTCTTGCCCATGTTTCCCAATACGACCTTGAGTAAAACTCAAAGTCCTGCAACAGCAGAAGATAGAGAAAGGATGAGTAAGACTCCCTATGCCTCAGCCATAGGATCTATCATGTATGCCATGCTATATACTAGACCCGACATTGCATATGTTGTTAGTTTGACTAACAGATATCAAAGTGATCCAGGAGTGGATCATTGGAAAGCGGTCGAAAACATCCTTAAGTACTTGAGAAGAACTAAGGATATGGTTCTTTATTATGGAGGTGATGAACAGCTCGTTGTTAATGGTTACACCGTCCGGATAATTCTAAATCACAATCTGGATACATATTTACTTTGAATGGTGTGGAAGTTAGCTAGAGGAGTGCAAAGAAAAGCGTTGTGGCGAGATCTTCAAATGAATCGGAATACATAGCTGCTTCGGAGGCTTCACAAGAGGCGATATGGATGAAGGAGTTCATTATAGAGCTCGGTGTGGTTTCTAGTGCACTGGACCCAATGTCTATCTATTGTGATAACATGGACGCCATAGCCAATGCGCAAGAACCAAGGTTACACAAGAAGCTGAAGCATATCAAGCTACGTTTTCACGCTATTCGATAGCATTTCAAAGATGGTGACATAAATATTTGCAAAGTACACAGATATGAATGTGGCAGATCCTTTGACTAAACCTCTCCCGAGGGCAAAACATGACCAGCACCAAACCGCCATGGGTGTTCGGTATATTACCATGTAATCTAGATTAGTTGACTCTAGTGCAAGTGGGATACTGTTGGAGATATGCCCTAGAGGCAATAATAAAAGTAGTTATTATTATATCTTTGTGTTTATGATAAATGTTTACATTCATGCTATAATAGTATTAACCAAAAAACATTAATACTTGTGTGACTTGTAAACTAAATTAGAGTCCCTAGTAAAGCCTCTTTATAATACTAGCTTGTTGGTTAATATATTATCATGGTTTCTAGATCATGACCATAGAGATGTTGTTAACAACAAGATCATATCATTAGGAGAATGGTATGACGGACATACTCCTATATATAAGCGTAGCATAAAGATCAACTCATTTCATCAGTTCATTTGCTATAAGCTTTCTGATATATAGTAACATAATTTCTTCGACCATGAGATCATGCTAATCACCATCATCGGAAGGATGCTTTGATGACATCAAACACCACACCTTAACTGGGTGGCTATAAAGGTGGCATTGAGTGTTCGGAAAGTATGTGTTCACATGGATCAAGAGTGGGATCTGTCCATCCATATGACGGATAGATATACTCTGGTCCCTATCGGTGGAATGTCATCCAATTAGCTTGCAAGCATGTGACTGTCTCACAAGAGATCACATATCATGGGAACGAGAAAAGAGTACTTATCGGTAACGAGGTTGAACTAGGTATGCAGAGATACCGACGATCAGACCTCGGATAAGTAAAATATTGCGAGACAAAGGGAAATTGGTATCGTATGTAAGTGGTTCATTCGATCACAAAGTAATCGTAGAAATATGTGAGAGCCATATGAATTTCTAGATTCCTCTACTGGTTATTGATCGGAGAAGAGTCTCGGTCATGTCTGCATAATTCACGAACGTAGGGAGACACACTTAATGATTCAATGTTGTTTAGTAGATACGAAATGTAAGTAGGGATACCAAATGTTGTTCAGAGTCTCGGATGGGATCCGGGATATCACGTGGAGATCCGGAATGGTCCGGAGAATAAGATTCATATAAGGAAAGTCCAATTCCGGAGTTCGGGAACGATTCCGATGTTTTCATCGGAGAGGTTCTAGAAGGGTCTAGAAGGTTCACCAGACCGGAAGGGGAAGGGTACATAAATGTGTCATGTATAAGTGGAATGATTGAATCATGTCCTAGGTCACTTGGTTGGGCATTTACAAGAAAGAAATTAAGCTCCAAACTGAAAGTCAAAAGGCAAGTTTGAAAAGTCAAACTGGAACAGTGTATCCTAGTGGAGGAAGGAAAGAATCCTTCTTTCCCTCCACCATAAGCCAACTAGGAGAGGGAGTTGGGAAAGGATTCAAACTCCCCTCTCCCAAGCTGCCCTCCCTCTCATAAATATAGGGGAGGGGGTGCCCCAAGGACACACAACACTAGCCCCTCCCCACCTAGCCGTCGCGCCGCCGCCCCCCAGTGCCACCGCCGCCGTTGGCCACGCATCCTCCTCTCCGGCCCTCTAAACCCTAGATCGCCAGAAACCCTAAATCCACCATAACCTGCTCCGGCTTAAGCGAAGCCCTGCAGGATTTTCCCTCTACTTCCGACACCACGCCGTCGTGCTGCCGGAATCGCGAAGGGAGAACTACAACCTCCACTGCCTGCTGGAACAAGGGAGAGAAAGGTCTTCATCGAGTACTGAACGTGTGACCGAATGCGGAAGCGCTGCCGAAACGCAGCGCCGGAAGGATCGTCTACGCGATCTTGAGATCGGCAAGTGTATGACTACATCACCCACGAGAATCTGCTCTCGTTGACCGCTTTGGAATCTTCGAGGGTGAGTACTCTAATCGACTCGTTGCTACAATCTAGTAGATAGATCTTGGCTTGTTTGTATGCATGCGGTAGAATTTTTTTGTTTTCCATGCTACGAACCCCTACAAATCATTCTGTTGGTATTCACTTCTATCTTTCACCACAAGAGAATGCACTCAGCCTAAAACAAACCTTGCCCTAAGACTGAATACAAACTGAACCTCATCTCTAGTAACACTTTGATAGGGGAGATACACAACCCCACAACTTGCAATGGACTTAGAGGATAGCTTCAATCAACAAATATGCATCATAAATAAAACAATCAAGGACGTACACAAGCGACACGAGGATTTACATGGATGGAAACACCAGCTTAAAGATAGATCGGTTAGATCTCAAAAATCTAGATGGAAATCACATCATCTTCTTCTTCCTGTCTTCTCACTAGGTTGTGGTGTTCTCTCAATCTCCCACTACAGCAACCATGATGGTTTGCTTCTCTCACTTGCTCTCTCTCAGCACACACAGCCAGCCAAGATGGCTAGGGTTTTCTTTTCTACTTGTCTCTCAAGGAGTACCTCAAATGTTGGATACTAACCTCGATCAACTGTTGAAACATGTTGGAATTCATGGGCTGTAGTTGGGCTGCCAACATCCCTCCATATGGATGGACATGGCCCAACACTATGATCAGATCCGACACCATTCACATATATTTTGCTGAGAGACAAAAGATAACATAACTACAATCTATAAATCAACAAAAAAAAATCATTTCACACAAGCCATTGGCTCATCAAACATCAGCCACATCGTTCACACAAGGGCGAGAGCACATCTCCACCAACCCTCCCAATGGACAGTCTGATGATAACATCGGACATGCATCATTGGGACCGCATGCACAAGTTGTCGAGCTATTTATAGGGCATTGCCCATAATGGCGCACCCAATAAAATTTCACGAATTTTATTTAACTAGGAGTTTCATTCAAACTTAGGGTATCTACACATTTGAACAAAATTAGATTGAAAACAAACCTAAACTAATAAAAATCTACTTGTGGTAGTCGTCGAAGGTGGTGCAGTCATCATCGTCATTGTCGTCCTCACCCCTGCCATCTTCGTCAAAGGTCGAGTAGCCATTGGACTCCCTCATCGTCGTCGTTGGCTTCGAGGTCGATGACCTTGTTGGCACGCACGTTGACCAGGCTAACGCAAATCTAAGTGGTGTCACCGATGGGATGTCGGCTAACTTAGGGCTTGGGTAAGTTCCAACTCGTCATCGGGTCGGCAGGATTTCGTGACGCACACAGATTTGCCAGTTACGCCGACTCTAACGTTGACTTCACCTTCTTCTCCCGTGTTGGTGCATGCTTCTTTGAGGAGCGACGGAGGAAGAGGCGGACCCTCGATGATGATGGTAGTTCTGGCTTGGGCTCCGCCTTGTGCTTCCGGAATGTGATGCCGCCATCACTCCTCGGTGGTGAACCGTCGCCGCGTGTGAAGCCTCGCCGTCGCCGCATGGGGAAGTACGGTTCCCACCTAGGGGACCGGCAAAGTGGGTGTCATGCACTAAATTAGGTTGGCCGGTCTTCTACAATATGTCACTAACTGTGTTGGCCTGCATGTCACATCCGATGTGCCGCAGCGTGCCGGTGCTCCCATGCCGGTCCCTGGCCGATTTGGAAGTGCTGGTTAATTTACGACCCCGCTAGATTGTCGGTCAGTCTATTTGAAGGCTTAGCGGAAAGGTTTTATGTGGCCGGCGCCCCACTAGCCATATTGGGAGGGAATTTGGGAGGGCTATCGAGGGCCGGTGGACATGCTGACAAGGCGATTCGAAGCTAGACCCCAGCATCAACGTCGGGTTTGCCCCATGCGCTATCCCTGTTAACATCATGGAGGATCTACATAAGTCCTTCCAAGAGCACCACGAAGGAGGTCGTCGACCCCAAGATCATCAGCCACCATGTGAAAAAAATCCAGAGTAGATATTTTTCCAGTCCAGAGGACTTCCATCCTGAGCTCGTGACAGGCACCTTCACGACGTGCTGGCAGAACCTGTCTACAACTTCCAGCATGTGATCCTTGAACATCCATCGTTGAACCCATGATGAGCCTACAAACCTGCTTAATATTCATCCAAACCTCCGAACCATTCTCCGGCACGTCAGGCATTGCGAAGGTGTAGAGAATGGTCTCAAAATATTTGACTGAATTTGGTGCATTTTGGCCAGGCCAGGTAACCTCCTCATCAGTTTGACAAAGTTAAAGCAGGAAAGAGTTGCAGAGTAATCCAATGTTGTTTGATTTTAGATGTATGCAGATGTACTGTGACCATTTCTTGTTGAGAAAAGAAAGAACACGCTTTTTTTTGTGCTATAAATGTATTTACTCGAGAAAAGGAGTATAGATCCAACAGTTTCCATTTTATTTCTAATAAACTGGGATGTATCTCCTACAGCAGAGATGCATTTCTGTTTTGACTTAATTTGCATTCTGCGAGCAGTAGACCCTTTCCATGTCAGTCTTCAGAAAGTTCTTAAGGTACTACCTTGTCTGTTAATCCATTAGTGAAAATGTTCATGTGAGACACAACGAATTGTCAAGCTAAATGAAGAAAAGACATGAAAATAAGTTGCGCGGGATGCTACTGATGCAACGGTATTACCGAACAATGACATCTCCGACAGAAATCAGATTTCATTTCTGAACCAATAATTACAATTAGTGTAACAAAAAAAATGTGCAACCTACTTGTTACATGTACAGAAGAATCGTACCAGGATAGCTTAGCAAACTACCAATGTAAGGGAGGTTCACTTGGAATGTTTCTTCCTACCCATGAACATCGTCACTATGGACTTAGGGAAGAATGACTTTCGCGTCTTTGAGTCTGCTACTGAACTTGTCGCTATAGTGTCAGCTCTAGGCAGGCGTGTTCCACACATTTGAGAATTGGAACCAGATGATTTTGCTGCGTCAAAAGAGCATGCACTATTCAGAAGGCAGATATCAGCAATCGGAAGATATGTCTCATCATGCGGTTGATCATGCTTTACTCTCATCTTCCTCAGCTCGTTCTCCAGTGTTAACTTGGTATCCAGTGCCGTCATGGATTTCTCCTGCGCCGCCCTCAGCGCAACCCTCCTATCATCTATCTGTTTGGTCAACTGATACAACTTATCCAAGCTTCTAACCTCTCCCTCCTTCGCCTCCTGTATCTTCTCAACCGCCTGGATAACCCGCTTCTTAGCTCGGTCCTCAGCTTCCTTTGCTCTCTTGCTCAACGCATCATACTCTTCGAGTGACACCTTCATGTTGTTGTTACTTCTTCCCTCGGATTGGGGTTCTGTTTCTCCCTCATGCTTGTATTCTTGCAGTGCATTTGCTGAGACCGTTGCAATTTCTTCTGATGCTTTCACCGCAAGTATCTCCCTTGACACTGCTTCAAGCCTCAACTGGACGACATTGACCTCTGCCTTGGCTCGGTCTGTCTCTTCACTAGCTTTTGCAGCCTCATCGCAGGCCAACCGAGCCTTCGCCTTTGCCCGTTCTGTTTCTTGAGTAGCCTGCCGTAGCTCTACGGGCATTCTAGCGGCATTAGTTCTCTCCTGCACCACCATGAGCTCACGTGTCATCTTTCTCAGTTCTTCCTGGACAGACGAGGCAGAAACGGATGCATGGTGCTGTTTCTCCCTCAATGCCGTGACGTCTACCTTTTCCTTCTCTAGATCAGCTCGCAATGCAGCGGCAGTATTCCAAAGCCCTTTGACCTCATCCTTGGCCTTTTCAATGTTCGTCCTCATATCCTCAAGCTCATTCATGGTCTTTGCCAGTGTCATCCTAACACTAACCATTTGTCGTACTTCCTCTCCAGCCTCCCTTGCCTTCTCAGGCGGTATTCCTTCCATATAAGCACTAATCTCACCTTGCAGATTCGCCAGCAATGCAGAGGCAGCTTCTATCTTGGACTCGAGATCTTTACTGGCCAAGATTTCGTCATTCAGCATTTGAACCTCCTCATCCGCTTGCTTCAGCTCATCCTGCCAATTCGCCTTTTCCTGCTCATATGCCAAAGCCACATCTATTCTTCGCTCCTCTGCTATAATATGGGTAGCGTGTGAAGAGGTAAGTGACTCTTTCAGTAAGATGAGCTCAAAGGTGAGATCCTCGGTGGTTTTTTCCATCTCCTGAGACATGGTGGTGGTTTCGCGTGCTTTAGTCTCGGCATTCTCCATTTGAGTAATTAGAGAAGTGTGCTCCTTCTGAAGTTGCTCTAACTCATCTTTAACTGACTGCAAGTCTGCTAAGGCAGTCGTGTGGCGTTCTTTGGCAAGATCAATCTCTGCCTTCACTGCAGCACTCTCTTTGCGAGCGATACCCTGCTGTATCTCTTTGTGTCGTATCTCAGCGATCTCTGAATCTTCCTGTGCTTGCAATGCTTCAGTCTGTGCTTTCTCCAGGCTCAGTTTCAGCCCCTCTATGATCCGCCTGATGCTACACAGCTCCTGCAGAACTTTGCTTTTCTCAGCTTCTGCAACTTCGGATCTTCTCTGGTACTCTGGGGCATCTGCTCGCATCTTCTCAAGCCTGATTTGGACATTTTTACGCCTCTGCACAAAATGGTTATAAAGATATAAGTCTACCGAACAAAAAAAGTCAATAAGATGTAATAGAAAACATCCGAAAAGAAGAGTCATCACCTCTTTCCAGTCAAGAATCCCTCCAAATTTGCTAACGGCATCTTTAACAGATTCAATCGGTGATGTAGTTTCAACAAGTACTCTATTATCTAGAGCCTTAATGAAACGTTCGGCAATTTCTGCAGCCTTAAAAATGTTTCTTTCAGCTGAGTTATGGCGACTTATCACCTTTTCTTCAGGCTGGTCATGGCAATTTTCGTCTATTTTGTTTGCACGTGATTCATTAATTGTAAGGGAACTTAAGTCTTCACTAAGATTTCTGTTGTGGCCAGGCTGGCTGTGGCAAATCTCCTCCCCTTTTACACGTAAATCGTTAATGGTAAGGGAACTTAAATCTTCACTTAAACGTCTGGTATGACCATCTGGGGAGCTTTTAGGTACACCAAATGAGACAAGAGGCTTTGGATCATCCAAGCTTTCCAGTAAATCAGCAGTATTCAGTTCCTCCATCCCACGGCATGCAGGATATTACGCAATAGCGAGTTCAAATAATTATCATGGATATCATCACTACAGGGTACCTGACAAGTAATTAGCAAGTTAGTTAAAGAAAACAGAATACTGGTACAAATCCTGAGTCATGACTACCAATATCATATGAGATGGGTTAAAATTGCTTGCCTGACAAACCAGAAAGGGATGCATTCATCTGAAAGGGCATACACTTTTAAATATTACCTAGTTCAATCATTTTCATCTATTTTCCAGCAGGAGAAAATTCTAGTAGTACTGCATCTAGGTGAACAAATACAGCCAATTACTTCCCAGATTGACCAAATGCAGATCATGCTGTGTCAAAAAAAAACTAGAACGAGCAAACAAATCAACCTAGGAAATGGCAGTTAGAAAATGAGAAAATTGCGATACCTCACTCGAATCCCCTGTCTTCCGTCCCCATCTTGGCGAGAAAAGCTCGTGAACGGAAGGGGCCGGAAAGAAGACTTCGTGTTGCAATTAGGGCTGGGAGAGGACGTGCGGAGAAAGATAGGGGGATGGTGACGAGGCAATACCGCGCGCCAAGCATGGAGGTCCCCGAATCCACCAAAGGTGAATTCTCGGCTATTTTTGGGGTACGGCGTTGCCGCTGTTCCACAATTCTCTGGCCGTGCGATTCGGGGCACGAGGCTAGCCATCCCAAAAATACAAGCGGGCCGACAGCTCGAGGAGCGCCGCCACTTCCCCGGACCTTCGCCGCCGCCGCCGCCGCCGCCGCAGCTATCGCCACCGTGCTAGCACTGGGTCCACCGTGCAGCGATCAATACAGATCCAAATCATTCTGCCCCTCACTCGGTTGAGTTAGTTGCCGAATTTTTGCTGCGTGGTAAACCTACTGATGTAAATCCACCCCCAATCCACCAAATTTAGAATCCTAGATTTGACACTTTGGTGTCTTATTAAATATGGAATGTTTTTAATAGAACGTGATGATGTTTTCGTCGATAGTGCGGCGCTAGCGATAATTTTATGAAACTCAAGACCCGTCGAATCAGTTTTAAGATTTACTCTTTCGAAGGTGCTCATAGAAATATAGCGTGTGTACGTTCATACGGGTGAGTGTATGTGTAATTATGAAACGTATGCATTTATACTGTAAAATAAATGTAAATTCATAATTTTGTTCTCCTAACAAAATCAGGGGATAACTGTTAAGTAAGAATGGGGATTCTGAGCGGCAGAGGAAATCCACTCAGCTGGATCTATCGGGTCTTTTTTCTATCGTTCAATCACATAGATTGTTTTTAGCGAAACGGGAATTTCCACTTGCATATTCATCCCATGGATAGGTTATTGGGTTATTTCTCAGATCATTTTAAAAATATGATACGGTAACTGTTTTCACTTTCCTAATTAGGCTATGAATTTATTGAAGTGTATGTAGATGAATTGTGGTCTGTTTAATCATATTTATTCTAAATTTTATATAGTTTGCTATTTCTCATCAATAGGTAAACTTAACAACTGCTTAAGGTAGTTTGGTCATTTTAATTGTTAGTTTTTGGTTTTTAGGGCATGCACCGCGCTGGCCTCTTAGCTTTTGCGCTTAAGTAATTAGTTGCCGCATGCAGCAAGCGCCGGCGCGAGTCTACTTTTCAGACTATTCTACAAGGACTAGACTTCAATATTTTTGGCGATGCTAACAAAACCGTTAAAAAAGTATGAAACTGTCGGAATTAAATGGCAAGCGCCTTCAATATTTTTGGCGATGCTAACAAAACCATTAAAAAAGTATGAAACTGTCAGAATTAAATGGCAAGCGCCTCCCCTAAGCGTCTGGAGTGTACGTGTCCTTAGGGCATGCATAGTGCTAGACTCTTGTAAAGGCGTTTATGTGCAAAACTGTAAGAATTGAACAAGACAAATGAATCGAAAGGTACTTTTCCATTGATGATTGAACGCTTATATACAGGAGGAACGGCGACGGTTCAGAAGGCGGTTCCCGAAGGCGACGCTTCAGGAACAATAGGTCGGTTTCCACATCGTGGAAATATCCACGTGCAGTTACAAGTAGAGATTAATTTAACTAATTACATTAATTAATTAAATTCTAACACTTCCCCTAATCTATACTTGTCCTTTTGTCCTTAGCGCGTTCATCATCTTGAAAAAGTCTCCTCCAAAAACCCCGTGGGAAAAATGTGAGGAGTATGGTAGGATATGCTGTTAAAACTCCTTCAAAAACCCCGTGGGAAAATAAGGAGAAAATGACACAGCATACAATGATTATCGCCTCTATTAACTCAATATGAAATAAATCCATAGAATCTAGAGGTCAATAAATATGTCGTTTATACCATCTTAAAAACCCCGATGAGGAAAACGGATAGTATGACATATGATCTTATGTTGATATTACCTCATTAAAAACCTTAATGAGAACCTGAATAGTAAACTCATCAAGGAAAAAAGAGTATAATATGATGCTTTGAACAGGCATAATTCAGGAAGACACTCCCCCTGATTCTTGCAAATCTCGAAGCCGTCGCATACCAATTCCATGAATATATTTTTGGAATGTTGAAGTTGGCAGAGACTTCGTGAATAGGTCAGCGAGCTTATCACATGACTTTACTTGCAAGATGTTTATTTCCCCGCTCTTTTGGAGCTCATGAGGATAAAATAATTTAGGGGCAATATGCTTAGTGATATTGCTCTTGATGTATCCTGTTTGCATCTGTGCAACACAAGCCGCATTATCCTCATAGATAATGGTAGGTGATTCGATAGAACCAATTCCACATGACTTTTGTATGTGGTTTATCATTCTACGAAGCCACACACATTCGAGTGATGCCTCATATAATGCAATTATTTCAGAATGATTGGTAGAAGTGGCAACCAGTGCTTTGAAGACTTCCATGATATAGCAGTTCCACCATGTAGGAACACAAAGCGTCTGCGATCCGGCATTATGGGGATCGGATAAGTAGCGACATCGGTGTATCCAACCATACCGAGTCCAGATTTCTACGAACCGAAAGTATAGGCCAAGATCCTTTGTGCCTTGGAGATATCGAAATACATTCTTGACTCCCGACCAATGGCGTTTGGTGGGAGTTGCTTGTTCTAGCAAGTAGATTCACCGCAAATGCGAGGGCAGGTCTCGTACAATTTGCAAGATACATAAGCGCTCCAATAGCACTGAGATATGGAACCTCGGGTCCCAATATCTCTTCTCCATCATCCCTTGGCCTGAACGGATCTTTCCCTACGTCTAGAGAACGAACCACCATGGGAGTTTTAGATGGATAGGATTTGTCCATATTGAATTTCTCCAATATTTTCTGGATATAGGCAGCTTGGTGTACCATTATTCCTGAGGGAAGGTGCTCGAGTTGAAGACCCAAGCAAAATTTGGTTTGACCCAAATCCTTCATCTCAAATTCTGTCTTTAGATGATTGCGTGCTTCATCAATATCTTGTGCGTTTCCAATGATGTTGAGATCATCGACATACACTGAAATGATGCAAAATCCTGAAGAGGACTTCTTGATGAAGACACATGGACAGTCATCATTGTTGGAGTAACCCTTCTGAAGAAGGAACTCACTAAGTCGGTTGTACCACATCCGTCCCGACTGTTTCAAGCCGTATAAAGACTTGTTCAGTTTTACACAGTACATGTTGCGTTTAGCGCTTGCATTCGGGACAGAGACTCCATCAGGAACCTTCATGTATATGTCCGAATCTAGTGACCCGTAAAGATATGCGGTCACGACATCCATCAACTGCATAGATAGAGCGATTTTGCACCGCTGCCAAAGATATAAGATATCGGAAAGTGATACCACTCATTCTTGGAGAATATGTCTCATTGAAATCAATGCAGTCTCTGCGTGAAACCACGTACTCGAGCCTCGCTTTATATCTCACCACCTCATTGTTCTCATTCCGTTTCGGAGGAAAACCCATTTGAATCCCAGGAAAACATTGGGAGGTGTTGGTATTGCTTACGTGAATACCTTCCTTTTATTGAGCGAAGCAAGTTACGCTTGTATTGCTTCCTTCCATTTAGGCGATCGAGCGCTTTCTCACACTCAACAATAGTCCTTGGATCATGATCATTGAGAAGGGTATCAACAATTGTAGCGAGAAAAATAAGTGTCGACAATCGTAGACTTACGGTTGAATGATTCTCGAATCGATATAGTTGGTGGATATCTCATGCACCCTTGATGACTCTTCGTGATTTCCCAATACGCGTGAGTCTAGGTGTTCGATGTCCCAGCCGGTGTGCATTTGGAGCTGGGTTGTGGAGGTTGCCCTTCCTTTGGGTGTATACTACCCATAAGGTGTTAAATCAACGTTGAGCTGACTTGCATTTACCAATTTGGAGGATTTTCTCCTCTCTCTCCTTTGTTGCTTGCGAGAAGCAGGTTCCGGGTCAGTGGCCGTACTACTCCCCCTCTTTTTAGGATCAGGGAGTTGAGTGGTTTTTGTTGGTACCTCCACTCTTTCGAGCATTTCTGGCGGTTTCAGGATTTAGTAACACCTTTTAGATCGTAAATGAATCAGATTATTTGCAAGATGTTGCAAATTGATAATTTTCGAACTTGGAGTTTGGTCTCTTGGTACGTGGATCGGAGGTTGAAATGGTGATAGCATTCCAATCAATTTCCGGCATTCTTTACGTACTTGAAATCTCCCCCTAATGCCGGAAAATGTTCCTCATCAAATATGCAATCGGCGTGACGGGCTGTGAATAGATCCCCAGTAAGGGGTTCCAGGTACTTAATAATCGACGGCGATTTGTACCCCACATAGATCCCTAGTTTTCTGTGTGGGCCCATGGATGTCCGTTGTGGTGGTGAGATCGGGATGTATGCAGCACATCCGAACTTACGCATATGGGAAATGCTGGGAGGATTTCCACGTACCAATTGCAGAGGAAATCTTGTGATGCGATGAGGTCGCAATTGGATTAGGTCAGCAGCGTGTAAAACCGCGTGACCCCAACACGAAGTTGGCAAGCTGCAATTCATTAACAAAGGTCTTGCAATGAGTTTGATCCTCTTTATTAGGGACTCAGCCAAACCATTTTGAGTGTGGACATATGGAACAGAGTGCTGAACTTCAATCCCCAAGGCCATGCAATAGTCATTGAAGGCGCGTGAAGAGAATTCTGCAGCATTGTCCATGCGAATTGATTTAATTCGACTTTCTGGATAATGGGCCTGTAACTTAATTACTTCCCTCATTATCTTGGCAAATGCATGATTTCGTGTGGAAAGAAGACACACATGTGACCATCGTGTAGATGCATCAATCAAAACCATGAAATACCTAAATGGTCCAGATAATGGTTGGATAGGACCACAAATATCACCTTGAATTCGCTCAAGGAACTGAAGTGGTTCAACTTGTATTTTGAGGTGCGAAGGCCTCAAAATTAGCTTCCCTGTGGCACATGATGTACACACAAAGTCTGATGACTGAGGGAATTTAGACTCATGCAAATTATGACCAATGGAATTGCTAGTAATCTTCCTCATCATCCCGATACCGGGATGGCCTAGGCGATCATGCCAAGTTTGAAATGCATCAACATTCTGGAAGATTACCTTGTAAGCAACATGTTCTACGGGCTTGATGTACGTATAGTACAGTCCGGACGACAGAGAAGGAATTTTTTCAAGTACTTGCTTGCCATATCCGTTATCTTTTGTGAAGAGCAGATACTCTTCTTTGTTGTCTTCATGGGTTTCAATATGAAAACCATTCTTACGGATATCTCGATAACTGATTAAGGTACGTGACGAATCGGGATACAACAAGGCATCCTCAATTGTCACTTGTGTACCGTTTGGGAGGGTAAATAAGGCACGTCCAGTGCCAACAATTACCGTATCGCGTCCAGCAATAGTCAAAATATCTCCATTCATCTTTTTCAGAGTCTGAAAATATTTCAACTCCCTCAGTATGGAGTTTGTGGTAGCACTGTCCACAAGGCATAATTCCTCTTCCATCGGATTGTCCCCGTAGAGAGCTTTTTGCCTGTGAACTCCCGTCTGTATCGTCTGTTCTGGTAGAGTCTAGGTGCTGATAACGTGTAAGAATTGAACGAGACAAATGAATCGAAAGGTACTTTTCCATTGATGATTGAACGCTTATATACAGGAGGAACGGCGACGGTTCAGAAGGCGGTTCCCGAAGACGACGCTTCAGGAACAATAGGTCAGTTTCCACATCGTGGAAATATCCACGTGCAGTTACAAGTAGAGATTAATTTAACTAATTACATTAATTAATTAAATTCTAACAAAAACAATAATTTCTGGAAAATTGAATTATCAGCTAAGAGTCCTAGGCAGCAACGCTGGGCGCTTGTTTGAGTCGCTATGGGAATTTGAGGAAAAAAGATATCGCCCGGATCTCTAGCACCGGACCGCACGGAAATCGCGGGGAGCACAAAAATAATTTGCTAAGCGCTCGACGTTCTGTTTTGCGTCGACACAAACGAAGTTTCCGGGATCGATAGGAAATCGGCCAAAAATGGTCGGGAAGGAAATCCTAGCGTCGCTCCTAAACGTTCGCATAGTACTTGCCCTAAGAAGCTCCTGCTTAAGAAGCTACAGGTGAGGCGGGAGGCTACAGTTGGTACATTTTGAAAGAGCAAGGTCGGCGTATTTTCCAAAACAAGAGACTGTCAGTGGAACACGAGAAAATTACAAAAAACTACCACATTACAGGCTAGGGTTTAAAAAAACCACCACTTTACGTTAGGGTTTTAAAAAACCACCACTTCAGAGTTGGTTCGTTTTAGATAGCACTAATACCGGTTTGACGCTGGTCTAATGACAAAACTGACAGGATGGGCCCACTCTAAAATGGTGGTTTTTTGAAACGAATCAACTATGAAGTGGTGGTTTTTTGACACAAACCAACTCCGAAGTGGTGTTCCCATTCTGGTACTAGTGCTATCTGAAACGTACCAACTCTAAAGTGGTCGTTTTTTAAAACTCTAACGTAAAGTAGTGGTTCTTTAAAACCCTAGTCTGTAATGTGGTGGTTTTTTGTAATTTTTTCGTTAAAGGCCTTGCTGCTGTCGCTAGATATGAAGTACATACGCTAGCACTAGTTTACCATCCTGTAGCGCTGTAAGCATGTTTTGTGTTCTTGTCTTTTTTCCCAATTCTGGGAGTTTGTGTGAGTTCTCTGAGTGTATACTTACAGAGTTACTAATGTAATCTAGTCCCTTGGTTTAGAAATGTAAATATTTTAGTTTATGAAGTTAACGTATCTAGACATCTTTCAAGACGTGTTCGAAAACAGCCCAGCTTCCAGCTTCTCAAAAAATCAAGATGAAGCAGTGCCGAACGTTCTAACTCCGCGGAGCTAGATCCAAGAAGCAAGATCATTTTTACGTACAAAACGCGGAGCAGCACTTTTGGCGATTCACGGATCAGCAAACCGCGGAACAGCCCGAAATTACAACAATATGCCACCGTCTAGTGAAAAATCGCTTTCCGTCTTTTCTTTCTCGCTTTCTTCCTCTCATCAGGATCCTCCGCTATGCAGGCCATCCTTCCTCGCGACCACGCCATCGCCGGGTTCCTCCTCTCAGCAGGCCAACCCATTGCCGCCTCCTCTAATCCGGCCACCTCCCCGACCTCTCCTCCCCATGGCACCCCGAACCTCGTGCCTCTCCTCCCATCCGTCTGCATCCTCTGGACGGGCCCGCCCACGAGATTCTCCTGTGGCCGCCGTTCTCCCGCCTGCTCCGGCCACCACAACCCCGAAATCCGCCATCCCTGTCACCATCCTCCTCTATTAGCTTTGGCCGTCGCCTCCCTGACCTCCAAATCTAGCAGCAGCAAGGGCCAGTGCCTCCTCGGATCTCCTCCGTTGGCAACTGCCGGTACCTCCGCCTCAGCAGGTGCTCCGGCCTCCAACCTTGACCTCCGGCCTCCAACCTTGACCTCCGTCCTAGACCATCTACTCGTCCACCCGCATCAGGTGTTGCGCATCCTCAACAGAGAATTGGAAAGGATGAACCTGACGAATAGAGCCCACACGTCAGTGACGAGTCAAAAGAGCAGGAGCTGCCCGAACGTTTTGGACTCCTCCGCGGAGCATGATTTCAGTCTGGAAGCTGGATCGAAGGATTTTAAAAAGCTAGACTATTTCCGAACACGCCCTTAGTGTATAGATTTATTTAAACATATACATTAAAAGGTGTCTAGATACATTTGGTTCACAAGCCTAAAATATCTTATATTTCCAAACGGAGAGAGTATTTATATTATTTCTTTATTTCTCTTATTTTAATGAAAAAGCAGAGCTTCTACTGTTTAGGATCAACACTTGAGAGTTGAGAAGCTAATCATGTAAGCAGATCACCTCTTCTTATATATTTAAATATTCGCAGCTTCCATTCCAGCACCAATGCTTAAGTGAGCCTCAATGTTTCACTCATGTCATCTTCATTCTCTTACGTTTTTACCACTATGAATCATATCAAATCATTTGATAAAACTGATCATTGCACACCCGTAGGATATTTTATCTCCCAACATCGAAATCCCCAATGGAACATAGCTCCGAAGAAGAATTTGAGATTAGTGATTCGGAGACCGATGAGTACAAGAACAAGATTTACGCTCAACTGCGGGCAGGAAAACCCAAAGTGCAATTTGGTGAGAAAATCTTCCGATGCCCGTTCTGCCTAGGAAAAAAAAGCAGAATTACAATGGCAAGGATCTTCTGTAGCATGCCTCAGGAATAGGGGCTGCCCCAAAACGCAAGGCCAGGGTGAGGGCAGCACACCTAGCACTTGTTGAGTTTGTGAAGAATGATTTGGGCAGCTCATTTGACTAAAGCAGCGATACTAGCGTGCATGGTATATACCGTGCATGCCCCATCTTCTCTTTTCTATCATTTTTTATATAGCCTGTGTCCTTCATTCTCTCCTCTTTCTTACTTTTTGGATTTAGCTCTTTAAATTGAAACTTTTGTAGCTCTTAAATTAAAAATTCAATTTGAAAACGGTTTGAATATTTGGATTACCACAATAGAGAGTTTTATAACAAGACCAATATTGAATATATTTTGACAATATTTGAAAATCGAATTCTAAAACATAATAAAACTTTGAAAAACATTATGAAACCTGAAAAAAATATTTTGTGGAAATAATTTGTTTTACCGCATTTCAAACTTAGTTAACCAGAGTTAGAAAAAAAATTGGTAATTAACTTTGAGTTCTAACTATAAATTATGTTGACGACAAACAGGATCAACAAGTTTTATTGGATTTCATTATTAATCATAACGCTTTATTATGTTTTGAAATTTAGGTTTTTAAATTTTATTAATTTGGGGCTTGTTTAAAAGATCTTACCAAAATAAATACATAGGTTCAAACAGAATGTTATTTGGATAATTATTCTGATATATACGGCCTTTTGAAATTTAGACTTGGAAATAAAAATAATGGATTAATGGATAAAAGAGAAAGTACAAGATGTCAGATGGGAGAGAGAGAGTGGGGTACCATATGCATGCAAAGATTTCTTTCTATCCAAATCTTAAAGCACATCAAAGAAATTGAATGATGCATGCATGCACGCTATCTAGCATGCATGCTAGAAAGACATTTCCACTCATTTGACCCATCACTATGACTGGCCATCATTGACGGGCTGTGTTGCATGCTGCCCAGTCCGACGTGGGCACAACACCTGCTGGGGTGGGTGACCTGGCTTCGTCAAAAGCTCTGCTGCCTAGGCAGGAGGGGTCACAAGCAAGACGGAGTTCTCGCCATGTGACGGATGCTAATGGGGCGTATGTTACTGATGAAGATTCGCTCGCCAAGGCAATGCGGCGTAAAGCGGAAAAAAATCTCTTCATGTCTAGTATAAAAAACTCTTCCAAATCCTTCCTTTCTTTCACTGCTCTAGCTATTAATAAAAAGTTAACCAATATGGGTGTTAGCCTGGGTAGTTCTGTAAAGGATGTTTTACTTTCTACCACTACTTTGAGACATATGGAGTATGACCATTTGACGGTAACATCTAAAGTTTCTTATAAATCTGACACTTCACCAATGAAGGAGTAGTAGTTGCATGCATGATTAACTTCTCTCTGACTTAGTTGGTGAAGTTTCCGAGGTGGACTTCGACGAGACCAAACTCAGTTCAATCTATGAACTTAGAGCTTTTGTTCGTAAATCGAAGAACCAAAAGTCTCCGAAGAGACTTCATGTAACCAAATCCCCATAGTTTCTCAATAAACGACATGTTTTCGAATAGCGGAGGTCTTCGAGACTTGGCTAAACCTCATTACTTTATCGATTGTGTGAGAGATTATAAATTGAATTTCTTGGGTATTTCTGAAACAGGTAGACGTCATTTCTCATAAACTCTACTCAATTGCCTTTCCGGCGGAGTAGATTTTACATGAATCTCGCAACCGTCTCGTGGAAGATTGGGTGGTATCTTATTAGGTGCCAGAAATAAGACCATCGATGTATTAGCTAGTTCCATTGGAGATTTTTTCATTAAACTACATATCCATAACAAAGTTGATAATTTTACATGGTCTCTAGTCGCTATTTATAGTGCTACTCAATATATTTATAAAGATGATTTTCTTCGTGAATTGGTTAATTTGGTAAAAGATAAACCATATCCTATTCTCTTAGGCGGATATTTCAACTTGCTTAGATATCCTCACGAGAAAAATAGAGGACGTTTCGATGAACATTGGCCTTTCTTATTCAACGTTGTCATTGACAACCTAGATTTAAGAGAAGTTGCAATGTTGAAAAGACAATTTACTTGGGCTAATAGTCTTCTTGAACCGATATACGAGAAACTGGACAGGGTACTTATGGATACCGATTGGGAAGATAAATTCTCTATGATAACTGTTCATGCCCTTGAATGTAGTGAGGCCTTGTCGGATCATGCTCCTCTTTTTTATCAGTTGGTTTGCCTTCAAAGAAGCAAAGACATGAGATCAAATTTTAACTATGTTGGTTGTATCAGGAAGGTTTTCATGATTTGGTGAAAGGCATTTGGAATGAACAAGTCAGTGGAAATACGCCTATTCAACGATGGACTAACGAAGTGCGCGCCATGCGTAAATTCCTTCAGGGTTGGGAGAGAAACAATGCAGGAATTCTAAAGAAAGAAAAAAATCCGTCTTTGAGCTATCATCAATAACTTGGAGGCTTCTGCGAAATTCAGGCCTTTATCTGCAATGGAAATTGAGCTAAAAAGCCAGTCTAATGCGAAAATAGCCAGACTTTTGTGTGAAGAGGAACTCAAGTGGTACCAACTATTTAAAGAAATATTTATTCTCGAGGAGATGCGAATATAAGACATTTCCATGGTGTGCCCAATGGAAAACACCATAAGAAACTTATTCATTCTCTAGTACAAGATAAATGCATGATTGAGGGACATGAGCAACTCAAGTCATATAAATTATTATAAAGGTTTGTTGGGGGCACCCGAGGAAGGAACCTTTTCCTTGGATGAGGCCCGGACAAAGATTTACCCTAGGTTTCTGTGGAGGAAAATAACTATATGACCGCTCCTTACATTAAAGAGGAGGTTAAGAAAGCGGTTTTCCAAATGGAACATAATAAAGCACTAGGTCCAGATGGCTTGGCTTTCTGGAAGTATTTTATTATTCAAGGTTGTCATCAAAGCTGACCTTCTAGACTTGTTCGGTTTTCTCCATGCCGGACAACTACACTTGTTTAGACTAAATTTTGGCAATATTATTTTATTACCTAAGGTTATTGACGCAGAACGGATACAAAAATACGGACCTATTTGCGTATTTAACATTAGCTTTAAAATATTCACTAAAGTTGCCACAATCAGATTGAATTTGTTTGCGGATCATGTAATTCGGCCTTCTCAAACTGCTCTTATGCAAGGAAGAAACATCCTGGATGATGTAGTAATTCTGCATAAAACTGTTCACGAACTTCATACTAAAAAACTGAATGGGTGTATTGTTTAAAATTGATTTGAGAAGGCTTATGATAAGGTTAAATGGTCTTTTCTTCAGTAAACACTCCGTATGAAAGGTTTTTCGGAGAAATGGTGTGCTCTAGTCCGATCCTTTGTGTCTCGACGTAGTGTGGCCATAAAATTTAATGACGATGTTGCCAAACACTTTCAGACTAAAAAAAGATTGAGACAATGTGATCCATTGTCATCAATACTATTTAATATAGTGGTAGATATGTTGGCTATCTTGATAGAGAGCAAAGGTACATGGTCAGATTGAAGGACTAGTTCCTCATCTTGTTGATGGGGGTTTTCTATTCTTTAATATGCTGATGATATAATCCTTTTATGGAACATGATTTGGAAAAAGCTAAGAATCTAAAATTAATTTTGCAGCATTCGAACAACTTTTTAGATTGAAGATTAATTTCCATAAAAGTTAATTGTATTATTTTGGTGAGGCCTAGGACAAGGGTCACTTGTATGATGATTTATTTGGCTGCAAGCAGGGCCAATTTCTAATCAACTACTTGGGAATCCCGATATATAATCGGAGACTCACAAATGCTGAATAAAAAATCATCGAGAAAATACTACAAAAAGAATTAGTAACTCGAAGGATAAATTGTTATCCCTGGGTGGAAGACTGGTACTTATAAATTCAGTACTCACTAACATGATATTGTGTGATATCGTTTTTCCAAATACCAAAGGAGTCTTGAATAGATTGGATTAATTAAGATCAAAATTCTTTTGGCAAGGAGATAGTGAGAAAAACAAATATCAACTGGCAAAATGCAGTGTGGTTTACCGACCAAAAGACCAAAATGGGCTTGGTATTCATGACCTACAGGTTAAGAATACTGCTCTTCTGGATAAGTGGCTACTAACAGAGGAATGTGTTTGGCAATTCATTTTTTGGATGAAATATGTTGGCTCAAAAGCAGGGCCGGGCCGGCAAAAATGCGAGGCCATGTGCGATAGTCTAAAATGGACCCTATGGCACTAGAATTTTTTTGAATATTCAACAATTGTAACATATATGCTAGAGTATGTTACATATCAATTGGATATACAACCCAGCTCACTTGGTTAGAGGAGAGATGTATCGACCCACCCTTCCAGGTTCAAGTCCTCACAGATGTGAAATTATGTTTACCACTGACATAAACCTATTTAGTTGATAGGGGAGAGGATAAAAAAATAGCAATTAGATATATGAATAAATCGTTCTCCTAGTTTTTTATTGAAATAAAATCTTCAATAATATGAAAAAAATAATTAAACAAATTTTGTAATAAAATAGAACTTGGATGCAAAGATCGGAGAAGAAAAGATGAGGGACTCGCACACACCTACCGATTGATGAACTGGATCCACAAAATTAGTTTTCGTGATGATCAAACTAAGAACGGAACCTCCTGTAAAAAAACTAAGAACGGAGCCTCTGGGAGCATCACGGAGACTCGGCCACACGTAATGCTCTGGAGTTCTTGCTCGCATTATGTGGCTCCGTGGAGGACGGGAGGGCCTAATCTCAGATAATTGGCCCAAGCCCGCAATTCCCAGCTGCCACGGGTTAAAAACGTGTTTTTTCTACATACTATATAAACCTATACTAAAATTTTGGGCCCCAAACTTTTACGGGCCCCGTGCGGTTGCATAGTTTGTACTCCCTCTGGCCCATGTCTGATCAAAAGTTGTGTCTCAAGTGCTATTAAAGCCCGGATACACGCGCTTTTGCTGGACAAATGGCGTCCAAGAAGCACTTTTTCCATTTTGGTGCGTTTATTATCAAGGATGGATCACAAATTTGTTTCTTGGAGGATAAATGGCTAGGTCAGTCCACCCTCCGGAAACAATATCATGCTCTATATAATATTATGTGACACAAAGGAGAGACACTAGCCACTGTGTTGGAATCAAGCGCTCCAAATGTGGCGTTCGGGAGGGACCTTATTAGACCTCGACTGGCATCATAGAATGGTCTTAATCATAGATTATCCACATTGCAGTTGTCGGAAGGTTTTGATGAGTTTATGTGGAAGCTACTTAAGACTAGAAAATTCTTAGTATAATCCATGTATAGAGCGTTGCTCCGATCTGATATTCCAGTTGATGATAATAGTAAAATTTGGAAGATGAAAATACCATATAAAACAAAAATATTCGCCCGGTATCTACGTCATGGTACTATTGTTACAAAAGATAATCTTCTAAAACGAAATTTGTGAGGAACTAAACGATGTGTTTTTTGTCATCAAGATGAGACGATTAAACAATTATTATTTTAATGTAATTTCACTTGTTTTATTTGGTCTCATCCAAATAGCTTCCGATTTATCTCCCACGCGATATGTTGCCAACGTATTTGATAATTCGTTACATGGGATTGCTGATAAATACAGAACTCTATTTAGGCTGAAAGCGATTGCCATTATTTGGTCGATTTTGCTATAAAGGAATGAACAATAATTTATCTTCTTGTTTGCGGGCTATCTATCAGAGTACGACGACTCTCCATTTATTGTCCTCTCTACAACATGCGGAGTTTTAAGGCCTGTTTACAGAGGGATGTACACGCTTGGAGGACGCAACGAGGGATATTTTTCCGATATGGATAGACGCGTAATCTGAGGATTGACATGCATCTTCCTAGGTGATTTGTTTACTTGGCGATTGTATACTTATCGCCTTTTTATTTTTTATGTTGCTACTTTGTGGATGGTTGTCGACTGTGTGCATCTCAGTTATGCAAAGAGCGGATGTAAACATTGCTCTAACTAATAAAAGTGCACCCATTTTCAAAAAAAGCTGGTTATCTTTGAGCTGCAAGCTTCCCAAGAAAAAAGAAGTGAAGTTTGTATGGCCATGGATGGGTATTCTGGTCAGGGGCGCATCTCTCCTTAGGGAAAGCTAGGACGGCTTCCCTACCTTGTTTTTTGCCAAAAAAAATTACATATAATTTTGGTATGTAATTTTGGTGATATAATTTTCGTTATCTTCTGCTCGTTAAAACAGACTTTCTTTCTGATCACACACGAACTTGGATTTAGATGTTTAAATAGGCAAATAAAAGTTCTAAAAAATGCCAACAACTTTTTTTTTTGATTCTTTTTCATTTGGTATCATCTTCCTTATGCCTTTTTTGATCTATAAGAACTGATCCAGGAGTGACACATTTCGTGAAACTTCGAATTTCACTTCATGCTATTTTGAATTCGTCTAATATCCATGCAATTACTACACATCATAGTGTAAATGGAAAACTAATGAACTCTTACAACTATTAATATGTTAATCCTAAAAATATAATAATTTTTTTCAAATATCATAAATAGTAACATAAAAACTTTAAAAATACATCGTATGTTCCTATGAGTGTGCTATATTGAGCGAGGGACATTTAGAAGTCTTGATCTTGGTTAAATTAAGAAAAAATGTTTTAAAAACAAATCTAGAACTTTCCATTGCCTAGGACTTACCAAAGGTATTAAATATTTATTATCCGTAGGTTCATAGGTTCTACTTCTATTTACATAAGTTGCTTTTATCTTGTATTTATAGCTTTTATTTTGTGTTGTAGGATCATATGTTGATTGGAATTCTTAAATAACCGACAAACATGATTTTTATTTAATATAAATATTGGGGAGGGGGCATCTGCCCTCCCACCCCATGATTTTAGTTAAACAATGTTACATGTCTATGAGTTCGTCCTACCAAACTTTTGAATCGTCCTTTGCCACTGATTCTGGTTAATGTACCAACTAACTCTGCCCAAGAAATCGAGGATAGGCTAAGATCACGATTTTCACGGTTCAGACCATGTCGGGTCGTAGTTAACTGGATTCCCACAGCCAAATCAATCACTCCATCATCAAGTTTTCTGAAGATTGGACTGGATTGGAGGATACATTCGATGTTGAAAAGTTTTTCATAGTGGATAAGTACAGCAAGATAGATTGGAACAAAATAAACTATAGAAAGGAGGGTCTTTATGGATGGCTTGCAAGATTTTCTGATTACCTCTCTTGGGACAATAGGATAACATTTAAGGAACATTGGAGTTTTAAAAAGAATTAGTAACCGGGAACAGAAAGGAACTGCCAAGTGTGTAACTCATTATAGACACCAAATGGAAAAAAGGAAATGAACATTTATAAGGATTGGAGCTGAAGAACAATCAAAATGCCATGAAACTTAAGAGGATGATGAAAGGCAAAGATCGATTAGTTGAGGAACATAATGAAAGTATGGAACTATATTTTGATGACGTGTGTATTTTGCATAATATTTCATACTATAATGATCTTGTTTATAGCAACAATGTCATCTTGTGTACTGTTTGCAGCAACAATGTCATCTTGTGCTCACTAAACTTACTGTGTTTCTTTGTCCCTTCGATGACCAAAGATAAGAAAGATGCAGGAAGATGCTCATATAAAATATCATAAAACACGTGCACATAATCAAAGAGTGCAACAGGAACTGGAGACTGGGAGAGAACAACTCAGCCAAAGTCATGAGGAATTTCAAGAGTTGGCTAGAAGAAGTAATATACACAGAGAAAAAAATCGAAGAAGAGAAAGAAAAGGTATTTTCCTTAATTTTCTCCAGTGCTATGTGATGTTCCAAAGCCTATTAAGAAGTAAGAACAATAAAAAGCTTCCTTCTGTTGTATCTTAATGAACTGAATTTGAACCTATTGACAAAAATAATTTGAACTTATTGCTATTCAAACTCTTACAGAATGCAAACGAGAACATTCTTCTTGGCTTAGCAGCCCTAAAGCATAAGAAGGTGGACGAGGAGCTCATGCGGCTTGTCATGGAATACGAGGTAGCGCTTTCAAGCATTTTTTATGGCTGGTAACTAGTGAAAATATATTGATTCACCGCCTGATATTGCAGAAAGAGAAAGAATATGCTTTTAGGAGGCGATACAAATTGGAAGTGGACTTAATTTCTAAGCAAAATCTTGAGATGGAATTAGCACAGTTGAAAGGAAAGGTAGAGGTAATGAAGCACATGGGAGCTGAGGCATATACAACATTGAAGAAAATTGATAAGATATCTGAAGAGCTGAAAAAAGGATTGTATTAACCATACCCTTATAATTGTGGAACGAAGGACCAATGATGAGCTTGATCAAGACAAAAAAGAACTTATAAAGGTAATGCATAACATCTGTTGAATTGCTAATTTGCTATTGGTTTTGATACATAATATACCAAATCGTCCTTTTCCCCATACAAATTACTATGATGTGTAGGGACTAAAACATTTGTCAGTAACTCGATCGTCCACTTTTGATGTCAAAAGAATGGGTGTCCTTGATGAAAAAGCTTTTCTTGCTGCATGCAAAAGGAAAGCAGGAAACGATGTCTCTAAAAAAGCAAAAAATTAGGATTTAGAAGGGGAATCAGCACTTGTGTTAACAAAATAGGAACATGAGGTCATGCAACCAGGTTGGCATCCTTTCAAAATTATCGAGGTTGATGAGCAGACACCAAAGGTAAACCTTATTTTGCACTTCTAAAAACATTGATTCCGGAGGAATGATCGCTCGCGGGCTATACGTTGTTAGGTAAATGATACCTCTCTAGCAGCGGATTATACGTGCTCGCGACTCGAAAGTCTGCTAATACCGGGATCTAACCCGGGTGGTGGGACCTCCACACCCGAAGTATGAACCATCAGGCCAGCGCCTGGTCCTAAAAAAATAAGACCAACTCAGGCACTAGCACCCGTTGGTTTTTTTATAGAAAAAACTCCATGAGTGCACATCATGAGTCTCAGTACTCCGAACGTTGGCCGGCAGCATGCACACTCGTATAGCTTACCAACAGACTGACGGCCCGTTCTACTGGCTATTTTAGGAGAACATACACTGCTTGAGATGGTGTTTGGGTACATGTTTATGTTGTTTTGTGCAATACTATTTTAGTTGAATTTGTTGTCCATGGTTAAATTTTCAAGAAAAAAGGTCTTTGAGCATAAATCTCATTACTAGATCAAGACTTCGTTCGAGTAATGGAGCCACTGTTGGACGGACTGATAGGTATCTAGTGTAAACTGTTTTCTTCTGGTATAGATATGCCGGATACTAAGACCAGACACAATGTGTGTGAAAACGGTTCCTATAATTCTCTCACCTCTAGTTGAATCGGTCTATACTCTACCCAGCATCGGTTAAAACAGTCTGAGGAGAGAAGCAGCTCAAAACGTTGAATCACTTTTTTCATGCAATTATGGGACCCCCTAGTGGGACCGTGAGGGAAAAACAGCATGCAAGATGTTAGGGGATGGGAGCAGTGGGTCCTACCGCCGGTTCCATATAGTACATCATAATCACGCCGGTTCCAAAGTCTGACATAGTTTTTGTTGAATCGACCCAGCAGTGTGGCTGGTCTTAAATAGGTAGGTGGCGCCTCGACTTACATTAATAAATCTAAATACCATCATCCACATGTACCAGACCAAAATCCAAATATGCATCACATAGTATATTATTCTTATCAAGCTGATCTGCACATGTTTGCAGCCTCTTCTGATGCACGTTTGATGGTGCAGGAAATTGTGCAGGAAGACGACAAGAAGCTGCAAACCCTGAAAGAAGAAACAAGACAGGAGGGCAACATGCCTATACATTAAAGGACATGACTAAAACGCGGCGCCGCACGCCAGTCCTCTCCGTGCGGCGGTTGCTGAATCTGGTAATCAGGACCTAAAAAAGTAGACGCGGAATGTTCTAGAAAAAGGCCAGACAAAAGTCATCATGGCAGGCCCACTGCATGCTAAAAGTCAATGTGGCAAGTCCACCACATGCATCATTGCACTTGTGGGGTCGACTTCGTACTAAATTTATCACGTGTATCTCTCCACGTTCCATTAATCACCGAGCTCTATAGTGTTACTACTAATTACCTGATAATCAGAGCCTAATCATCAGATTATTAGGAGTAATTACAAAATTAATTAGGCACAATTACTTAGAAATAATTAGGTCTTGTTTGTCACATTCCTAATTACGAGATTAATTATTCATGGATGCCAGGTTTAATCGTACGTAATTGTCCCAGTAATCCCCATAATTGCAAGAGTACTAATTAGCAGACTAAACATGCCTAACCGCTAGATTAAATAATCCAAATTTCCAGGTTAAAATTAGTCTAATTATCAGATTGATTATTCCTGACTACCAGGTTTAACCGTACATGATTGCCACGTTAATTGCAAAAGAGTAGTAATTACGAGATTAATTAGGCCTAGTTTCCAGGTTTAGTTGTTGCTACTAATTGCCATGTTAAACGTTCCTGCTTGCTAGATTAATTATGACTAATTGCCAGATTTAACCATATTAATTTGTCCCTATTTGACGGATTAATAATAACCTGGGCCTGGAGCAGCCTTCCCCTATGACGTCCTCAATAGGGATGGGGACAGACACCCACTGCTTATCGATTTAAAAGAAAACGAGTGGCCAAGAGAAACTCGGGAGGGGATAGGAGGAAAGGATAAGGATGAGTGGTTGGCACCGTACGCGATGCTCTTTTACAAATCGCAACGTACCGTCGCACGAGAAAGCAAATCGTACTCTCCTTAGATTTTTCCTACGTTAAAAGATGTCTAAATACATTATCAGTGAGCTGAAGCCTGAACGAAGAAGCGGGGCAGGAGTGTATCAGGTACCCCTCTGTTTCGAAAATGACCGGGATTGTCTTCTCTTCAATGTTTAAAACAAATTTCTTTTCACAAATCACATGATAAAAGTACATTGGTTAGCTAGCCAAACCAGAGACAATTTACTCTTAATCTAACGAATCAACGCACTAGCTCTGCTTTGTCCCAAAAATGTACAATAGAACTGCACGAATAAATCAATACGGTTATCAGTTAGTCTAATCCAACGGTTGATATCTAAACCACCCTTACAATTATATACAGCAACTCGATCAAATGAAAGATGATTCACCCGAAAAATGGCGCGAACCATTGGTCGTCTCCATCTAGCTTCATAAAATTCTCATGCAAGCAGTCTTCCCACAGCTGGTCGCCCACTCCATCGTCAAGACCCAGCTGCTGCCACTCTCCCGGCGCCCTCTCGTCGGCTTCCGCGCTGCACGGCGACGGCGTCGTAGTCTCATTTTCTGGCATCACGCTAGCAATAGCATGACGGTCAATGCCGTTTCCGTGCACGGGCAGAGGCTCAGAGCACGGGAAGTTGAGCTTGGCACGCGGGCCGCGGAACTCGAGCGCGGCGCAGTCGTACGCCCGCGCGGCCTCCTCGGCGGTGCTGAATGTCCCGAGCCACTTGCGCACCGCGCGGCGCGGGTCGCGGATCTCCGCCGCCCACTTCCCCCACGGCCGCTGCCGCACGCCGCGGTAGACGTTCTTCTTCCTCCGCCGTTGCTTCCTCTGCGCCGCCGGCTCCACCGTCCCTTCCGCGGCCGCCGCGTCGGCCGCGAAGAAGTCGCATCCGAGGCACCCGTCGATGCGGCACAGCCCGCACGCCGCGGCGGCGACGATCTCCGGCGGCGCCGTTCTGTACCCGGAGACGACGTGCCCCAGCGCGGCGACGATGATGCCGTGCTCCCGCTCGGAGGAGATCGCCCGGCCCGGAGCGAACTCGATCACCGAGCTGCGGCTGGCGTAGTCCGTGGAGCCTCCTCCGCGGTCATAGCAGCGCGCGGCGCAATCTTGGTTCATAGTGGCCATGGCTATGCTGTCTGCTGGATGGCGCAATCTTGGTTCGTAGTGTGTGGAGCGGGAGTGTTTGAACTGAGCTGAGGCGGGAGGCGAGGGCGAACGGAGGCGCTTATATACGCCTCGGAAACATCGACAGTAACGCGGCGCATCCGTCGTACAGACAGAAGGGCGCCAGCAGGGGAGGACATACTACGGTACGGACGTGGGATGCTCGGACTCGCTCGGACCGACGTCGTTGATCTTTCCACTTACGAGTATGTCCAGCCCAGCCCAGGTGGAAAACGTGTGGATGAGGGAGAGCTGGCTTTGCTTCTCGATGGTTTTTGCGAAGTGGACCGGCGCTGGCAGTGGCAGCGGCTCGCGCGCTGACGACGACGTTCGTGCGGCTGAGGTAGATGCTGACCTCCACATATGGCGTCAACAGAAGGTGCATAGAGGAGCAACCTGGAGTGTGGATTAGTCTAAGTTGGAAAGTCAAAAGAACATAGTTTCTCCACGTGGCTCATATGATGCCGGTCACCGTAGATGCTACAATTGCAGAGCCAAAAGAATGTCAACGTAGGTTAATTATCCTCATTATCGAATTGATAAACAATCCTCAGAAGTCAAAGATACAACTATATGCTATGTTTATCGTGGTCTCTATAGTATTTAAAGAACTCGGGACTTGCTTAACCCATGTTGCTCCCTGGCGGCACTAAGACGTCAAACCCTAGGCGCTAGAGGAGGGCTACCACGCACATCCAACCGTCGTTGGTGTTGGCCGCAGTGGCAGCGCCGCCTGCTCCGAAGGTAGGGGCACCCGCTCATCCTCGTGGTCACTGGTGGCGGTGCTGGGATGCTGGGGCAGCAACCTCGGGGCTAGTCGTGATGGCGCTTCACGTTGGTGCGATTGGAGGTGGTTCAGTGGCCTTTATCGATATGTGGGCGATGGTGAGGCTAGAGGATAGATGGGTAGGTGTCAAGGAAAAAAATAGCGCCCTATTTATTTTAGCGCCGTCCCTCTCCAGACGCTACGCAAGTTATAGCGTGCTAATAGCATGCTAATAGCATGCTATTTTTTAAAATAGCGTTTTGCAAAATAATAAAAAATTGATAGGTATAGTCCGTATACTAAGGATTTCAATAGCTAAACAATTGTCCAAAGTAATACATGCATAGTCAATTAACCAGTGATGACCAAATGGTGACTAAATGATAGAGTATGGATCAAAATAATAGTCAAATTCAAAATGAAGGACATGTTTTTCAGACGGTCACATCAACAGCCAACAAGGCACCCAAGCAACAACATAGGATAAACTACTTATTCAGAATCATGGGGAATGGGATGCGACGTGGGGGTGAGATTTGGTTTAGCTAGGTTTGTTGAGTCGTGCGGGCTGAATGGGCTCCATAGACGGCCGATAAGATTTTGTAGCGCCGCTATAACGGTATAACGTAGAGTGTGTTTAGCGCCATTTAGCGCCGCTAAAACGTGATTAGCGTCATAGTGAGCATTTTATGCATAGCGTAGCGTCTGACTCCCGAAAACGCTATAGCGGTGCTATAGCGTCGAAATAGCGCGCTATTTTTTTCGTTGGTAGGTGTTCTCGCGGCATCATGTCGTGCAACGACTCAGTGTGGTCTGCTGCTTCTTGGTGCTTGTTGTAGAGTCTTGCAACGCCTCGATGTGGTCGCCCTTATGGTAGGCAGCGGCAGGAATTGTGGGCTCCCAGTATCCGGTGACTCCTGGTCCGATGGCTGCATGGGAGACTGTCTTCAACAAGGGCGGTCGGATGGACTGCATTGGTTAATGGGATGTGTCTTTTGGTTGGCATGTATAGGTAGGAGGATGCTGAGCAACTTCGGTAGAAATCCTTGCTCTAACTTTGGTTGGAGTCGGCGGTAGGAAGGCCCATGGGTTTCGTTGAATTTTTGGAAATCATCGGTGTGATTTGTGCTCCCCTCCTCCTCTTGTGGCTTTAACTCTGCAAGGACACCTCGGATCTGGTATACAGCGATAGAGGTGTTGTTGCATCCTTGTCGATGCTGGTGAAATCCTTGCTTGATCTGCTACATCCTCGCGTCGCCGAACCAGGAGTTTCTTAGATGTAAATTAGTATTGTTTATGAGCTAGGTCTAGCTCATTAACAAACAAATGGATTTTTTTGTAGATGAAATCTTTTTGTGATATGATGGGAGCTTTAAATATGGTATCTTATTGCAGAAGTATATGTAACTAAGATTTTGATTGTTTCCTCAGTAGGGAGGTTGATGGATCTGATAGATGTAACCCATAAACTTAGTAACATTATTTGGGATGTTTATATGGATATTTTCTCGTGCAGGTGGAGTAGTCATTTAGATGTAAATTAGTATGAGTTGTGATCTAGATGTAACTCAGGAACAGACATAAGGGAGTTTTGTCATAGGATGGGAGTTTTAATTTATGTTATCTCACTTCAAAAGTAGATCTAATTATGAAAGCGAGAAATTGAATAGATGGTTTCTATTAAGATGTAATATAGCCCTTTCAATTGTGTGTATTAATTGGAAGTTCCAAGTTCATTGTTTGCTGCCACACATATGCGAAATTTTATGTGGGATGAAATATTTTTCGCAAATAGATGTAACAATATAGGAAGGGATTTTTGAGAATTTTTTCTCTTGAGATGTATTTTCGGGACAGATTTACTTATGTGTTTATTCAGTATGATGCTCTTCCTGTTTATTTAATATGTTTTTCCATGCTCTGGTTGTGATGCAAGAACAACCGATTAATTCATCAGCAAGACTTGATTCCCTATAGTCCAACTGCCAGACTTGACTCTTGAGTTCTTTCTCAATTTTTATGTTCCCTTAACATGATACGTAAGACTGCTTCTCTTTTATTCATGTTTTGATGCCAAGACTTCAAACTTTACCTGGTGGTAGTCCTATGTTCTACTTATATTCTTATTCAGATGTTTACACTTGCGGCTAGAGTAATACATATTAGTCTTACTATTTCATCTGATTCTTTCTGCCCTATCATTTGCATGGGTGTGACCGCATACTCTCTCGCTCATATTGGCATTCAAGTTTGCCTTGTGTCACCATTATACAATTCATGGAGGATGGTCCTTCATGGAGTCTCTTCTACGTGTAGTATATGTTTAATGGGTCTTGACCATTTACTTGCTTGGTAAATTAAAGAACCGAGGCAACTTCAACGCTCATTGACAACATACACTTTGCCTAAACAGCGTGAATATAGGTCCACACTTGTTAAAGGAACATATTTCTACACCGCATGAAATCTTTACATTGCTTTTTACATGGAAACCTTTTGGTTTAGCTATCTGTATCTTAGTAATTGGTACTAATTGAGACGATTGCATGGTTCAGGTACCACTATTTAATATACCGAAGAAGTTAGATGGCGAGGTGGTTACGAAGGTGGTGCAGCCATCTATTGCTCGTACGAGGTACCGAGTCATCAGGCTTCCAAAGTATATGATTCTTCTATTTCTTTTCTTATTTGTTGGGATTCTTTTCTTGGCCAACCCTTTATTTTCCCGTATGAGTTTCACCTTGCCTCTAACCCTTCTTAAGCCTCACTAGAGGTCTTTCTCCCACTTATATCAACAAGATCCAATCTTCTTGATGCGCTACCTAGTTTCAGGCAAAGTCAAACCTCTTGGCCTCATGTCTCCTTCGTGGGATAGCTTCCAGACTTCCTCCATTGAAGACGAAGATCGTGAAGCTCAAAGCCTAATCCCAAATAACAAGAGGTATGCTTATGACTACGATGATGAGGAATTTGAGATTTTCATGGAGCAAACAAAGAGAGGATGGAAGCAGCCGGAATATCTGGCTATGGTGCGGCCTGAAGATGAAGAAGAGGCATAGAAATCCCATGGGAACGGGTGCACGGAATCGCTCAAGTTTATCTCCACCAACTACTCTTCACCAAAGCGTAAGAAAGCTAACCGACCTGATGCAGGAACTTATCATGAGACCACGATGCACACTTCTACAATAAAGAAGATCACCATAAACGCGCGCATAAGCGTGAAGCCCCAAGAAGATTGGGAGTTCAAAATTCTAGACGTGACCATCCTCCCGCACGTTCCAGAAATGGAACATCGTATTCACAAGATAGATAAGTATCTGCATCATGATCCTTGAAACAAAGATCAAAACACCGCGTGTCAGTCTTCGCTCCAACAACCCTCCTTCGTCATGAAGAACACCACGGTGTCGAATAATCGCAAGGGATTTTTTGATCCCACTGGCTTGATCCCAAGCTTGGGGGAGATCTATAACACCTTGTAATCTATCTTTCAGTTTTAGCATCTTTACTCTACTACATGCATGATAGGTTTTTAATTCAAGAGTTTGCATTAGCTGCATCATCTTCAAGTTTCCCTTTATTCAAGAGAAGAATTATATTCGTTGAGTTTTGAGACTTTATGATATTTGAAGTTATTTTTGATTCATGATTATATTAAATGATTGAACTAGGTTGAGTGTTATGATAATTGTACAACTATTATGATTTTAGGGTCTTTCACACTGATAAAAGTATTAATTAAATTATTAGAAGTAAAATATTGGCAGCATATTATAGTCACAAGTTTGGGTTATAAAAGCCATAGTAGTGAGCATGATCACAAGGCTGTGCTATATAAAAAAATAGAAGAAAGAAAAAGAAGCAAAATATCTACCTATCAAGAAAAATTTCAAGGCAAAAGAAAGTGTACAAGCTTGGAAAAAAGAGAAAAAAAGAGATGATCATGAATCTTCATTATTAAAATAAAGTGCTCAACCATCTTAACTTTATGATTATAGAATATGTTCAATCACTAATAACTTCTTATAATTGCATTGATATGAAAAAGTGTGGAAGCCTCTAAGTCATGTGATATGTAAATGTTTGATAAAGATCCCGATGTAACTCTACATCCGATATTGTATTCTTGTTTCAATTTTTACCTCATGTATTTGTAACGACTCGTGCCTCATAAACATGATGATCTTGTTCATAAGCCACCATCTTGTTCGGAGACGAGAAAGAGTCTAACTTGGGGGAGTTGATGAGTCCAGAATTGAAGAATTTTACTTATTGTTTTTACATAAGTAGAGTAAAGTTTTTAATTTTTAGTATTTTATCGTGTTCACGCGCATCTTTTTCCCTTGTTTCAATAGGATCCTAATTTACTAAGTCTTTTATGAACATATCAATTGAGACTATCATATTAAACTATAATATGATATTTTTAAGTGATAAAAGTCATTTTATTGATTTATCTTCGTACCCGGAGGAATTGCTTGCGTGGAGGAGGTTCCAGCTGTAACGACCAGTGGTACAGGCAGAGCCCGCCTGTACCATCCGCCCATACGACCCTGCATTGTGACCACCTTGTCAAATACTTTCACATTGCAAAGACGAATCTAAGATCCGATATTCACAGACACCTCCAGCCACGAAAAACCACAGCAGAAAGGGATCTGAAGGAGGAACTTGGAGAGGGGAAAATCCTTGCTGCTTCACGGATCATTGAAAGACAACGCATCATACCCTACATCATCAACCGCTGCATCACCATCACCATCTCTACCCCTATCTTACATTCATTAGATCTTGTTGTAATTCTAGATTCAATTGTGGTTTCTACTAGATTCATTCCATTACTTTTATTCATCCATTTGATTATTATGATGTTGTTGATTTCTTCCATGTATGAGTAGTTTCCTTCGTTTTGGGAAGTATTCTTATAAAATGAAATAAAGATGATCTATTACTTGTGTCTATGATCCATTGATCAATGATGTGTGTTTGATCTCTCCCATTAGATGGTATGTGTAGTCAGTCACATATCATTTTCCTTCAGGTATAAATACGAGGATGAAACCCTTTGGACATGTTTGAAAGCATTCCCGAAGCTATTGTGACTAGAAGCGCGGCTAGCAACCTACACGGTCGAAGGGGGAACAAAGAGAGATTCACTAAGCTAATTACGATATCTACGGGGAGACCCTTGATTGCGGTGGTCTGTATGGGTGACTTCTCACAGACATCGCGGTGGTTATTTAGAGATGACCTTATTCTTGGCTCAACAAAGTGGACAAGCCTTATAGTGAACATGTTATTACAGAACTCTCTCCACACATGTCATGACACAAGAAATAGGTTATCCTAATTATGATTAATTACAATATGCTAGTGGTGTATCCTACATTCCCGAGAACGTCTTAGCCCTATTAAGTTCAACCACCATTCCAAAAGCTCTTGTTACTTGCTTTCTTTTTACTTGTTTTATTTACTTTTCTGCATTCAAACAACAAACACCCTTTACTTGAAATCAAAGACAACTTATAAGTATCCTTTGGTAGATAGTGATGAGGGGCATAAAGACCCTAACCAACTAGCTCTGTGTGGGTTTGATACTCTTATTTTGAAGCTAACTGCAATTGATTTGTGCACTTGCAGTCATGACCACACTACTCCAGTTTCAGCACACTTAACTTCCATGTTCCTTCTGGATAAGCTTTCGAGAAAGAAATCAAACCTTGTTGATAATACTACCATATCAATCCTATTAACCCCTGAACAAAAATGAATAAGTAATAATAATCTTGAATTAAAATAACAATAAAATGATTTTTTGCCTTTTTCTATTTAATATGGAATAATTCATATCTTTAAATCCTTAAGTCAGAATTTGACAAATAATATGTCTAAATCAATCAGAAAAATGAGAGGAATCCAAACATGACATCCCTATCGCCTTTTTTAATCCTGTATCAGATATTTTTAATAGTGTAATGTAAGGTTTTCTAAATAAAATTCATTTATTAGTGGCCAAATCTTCAAAAAAATCATATAAAAATCCCTTTTGAATTTAAGGATTCTAAAAATCCTTAGATCGGGGTTGAGCCTCGCTATACTTGCAGTGGATCTATGATGAAATATCATATTGAGAACCTAAAAATCATTTTTCCAAAAAATTATAACATAAGCATCATATCGGGCCCGCATCATATCATGTATGTGTAGTTCAAATCTAACTCACTTCCTGCCGATTCGACATGAATTTGTTATCTTCACAAGGATGGACATAAAAGTTTAATATAATTCGTTTGGGAAATTATCCATGGAAGGTGGTTTAGTATTTTGTAAAAATAGAGTGGTACCATTTTAAAACTTTCATTCATGATTGCTTCACAAAACACCCCGTTTTTTGGCATTCGGAAAATAGAAAATGACTTTTTAATACGACAAAAATGAAAACCTCCTCATGCAATATTGTTCGTCATCCCAAGATGCACGTGTGTGGACAATATAGACACATTATCACAAAGTATGTTACAATTCTTGCCATAATATTGGTCGTTTGGCCTGAAAAACATGAAAATCTGGAACATGATCGCTCATTTATGAGAAGTTTTTCTTGAGAGATTTGGAATATTCCTAATTTGATATATTTACTTATAACTATGTCATATAATATGACACCACGTGAAATTTTTATATTGTTTGAATTGTTTTTGAATTTTTTATGCCCGTTTCAAACTATGGTCAAAATTCTTATCTCGGGGATGAGTCTCGCTGAACTTTCAGTGGATCTCTGATGAAATAGCATATTGTGAACCTAAAAATAATGAGTATCAGATCATATACTTGTAGTTCAAATCTGACCCACTTCGAGCAGATTCGGTAGAAATTTATATTTTTCACGAGGGGTTGATAGAAAGGTTTAAGATATCCCGGTTAGTATATTTTCTATTGGAAGGTGATCTATTTTTTTTTTAAAAAAGGGTTGATACCATTTTAAAACTTTCATTTCATGAATGCTTCACAAAACACACTGTTTTTGGCAGTCAGAAAATGAAAAATGTGGTATACGAAAGTATATGTAATGCTTTATATTTTATTCAACAAAAATATGTAATATTTGAGTTTAGTTAGATAGATCTTATTTTTTTTGCAATTTTTGATATATTATCTGTATTTTTCCGAATTAGAATGATTTAGTTATGTTTTTTCTAGAATTAATGTGGCAAAAAAAGGGGAAATAGCTATTGCCGACGACAACGTAGATGTGAAATCTTGGCCGCTGTCGGTGTAGCCTTGACACCATTGCATCGCTGTCACGACCAATTTCCTACGCCGACGGCTACCGTTGGACTATACTGTCTTACGCCGATGGCAAATCTAGGCGACGGCCGATTTGCTAGGTTGTCCGCGTCGGGGCCTACGCCGATGGCCCTGAAAAATAGCGGTCGATGTCTTGATTTGTTCATGTAGTGGAGATCCGAAACAGGATGCTAAATCATACTATAATACTTTCTATCCTAGTTGTGGCACTTAATACTAGTAGTAAGTATCTCTGAGGCGTTGCCACCGGTTGAACTGAACAATATTAGGGAAGCGCTATGATTTGGCAATCTTGGCTCTACAAATCGTCTATGCATCAGGTGTTGTGTCATTTTGGACATCCTTGAGGAAGGTGTCACGCCAACAAACCCGGCAAACAAAGAAAAATTAGCCATTCAGCGGAACTGACCGGGATTGTCTTCTGTTCAATGTTTAAAACAAACTTTTTTTCACAAAGATGTTAGGGTGCTGTGTTGTATCCCATGCCGGGTGTTATGTTGCCCAGCCTTGTATCTCGTGTGTTCCGCATCGCCATGATGCCGGATGTAACAGTATCCTCGGATGCTGAACTTTTTTTTTTTTTGAAACGGGAAAGGCCTCTAAGGGCCCAGACTCTGCATTAAGCGGCAGGGGTGTACATCTTACAAGGAGGACCCTAAAGAAAAGAGAAATACAACATGGTCCCAAACTTTTACATTTTCCACCTTACAAGTGACCGCAGGAACGCGATCGAGTCCTTGAATGCCGCCGCAAGCTCGCCTCTGATTCCGGCCACCGCTGCAAGCGCCGGGGACGGCACCACTTGGGCCTGCAGCAGCGATGAAAGCCAGACAGAGGGAGAAAGGCCTCCCTTGCTGGAGGTTGAAGATGCTCTGGCCGTCATGGCCATCGAGCCCGGCTTGGCCTAATCCCTGGCCAAAGATAGTGGTTACCCATCTCGGGCTCCACTTGGAGGTTGCCGGAAGAGAAGCAGAGTCGCCTGGAGCCACCAGGCCATCATCTTCACCAAACAGAACCACCTTCCCAGCACCACTTCCTTGCCGCCACGGCCGCCACGAGCCAAGAAAGGTTGTTGTTCCTGTTGCCCTGGTGAAGCTCGGCGGATCCTCCGAATCAGGTACCACCCCACCCGCTGTCGGCTCCCACCGGAGGAGCGCCGAACAGTGAGTCGCAACCTCCTGCTCCGCCCAAGCCAAGGAGTAGCTCGGCAATAGCAGATAGGTATGCCGCTCGCCATCGACATCTCCTCGCCCCCCGCCACCACGGCCGGCCAGCAGAAGAGAGAACTTTGGCAACAACAACCCTACCTCGCTATCGAGAGCAGTTTTATTTGCAGAAGCTGTGGCCTCCTCCTTCATCCTCCGCCCGCCATCGAGCATGAGAAGAAAGAGAGAGAGGACCCCTAATCCGCCCCAGATCTGGCTGTTCAGATCCAAGACGCAGCTTCGCACTACGGGCATCGAGCCCAGAAACGGCACCCTGCCAAACCCTATCTACAAGAAGCACCCCTCCTCCCCCCTCTGGCCGGCCGGCGAGGCCGCCGGAGAAGGGAGGGAAGGAGCCGAAAGGCGTTGGAAGGCTCTCAGAGGATGCCTCTCGTTTCGTGCGAGAGAGAGAGAGAGCGAATGGTCGAGCCCTTTAGCTCATTGATGCTGAACTTTGTTGTTCCTTGTTTTCTTCTAATGCAATCGACACGCTTTAGCTTTTGCGTGTTTGAAAAAAAAACTTTTTTTCCACAAATCACATGATAAAAATACATTGGTTAGCCAAACCAGAGACAATTTACACTTAATCTAACGAACCAACGGACACTAGCTGTGCTTTGTCCCAAAAATGTTCAGTTTAACTGCGGTTATCAGTTAGTCTATAATCCAACAGCTGATACCTAAACCACATTTACATAGGAGTACATGAACTCGAATGTAAGATGCTTCACCCGAAGAATGGCGCGAACCATTGGTCGTCTCCATCCAGCTTCATAAAATCCTGCTGCAGGCCTTCCCACAGCTGGTCGTCAGCACCCAGCTGCCACTCTCCAGGCGTCATCTCGTCGGCTTCCGCGCTGCACGGCGAAGGCGTCATAGTCTCATTTTCTGGCATCGCGCTAGCAATAGCATGACGGTCGTCAATGCCGTTTCCGTGACCTGACAGAGGATCAGAGTCAGAGCACGGGAAGTTGAGCTTGGCACGCGGGCCGCGGAACACGAGCGCGGCGCAGTCGTACGCCCGCGCGGCCTCCTCGGCGGTGCTGAAGGTCCCGAGCCACTTGCGCACCGCGCGGCGCGGGTCGCGGATCTCCGCCGCCCACTTCCCCCACGGCCGCTGCCGCACGCCGCGGTAGATGTTCTTCTTCCTCCGCCGCTGCTTCCTCTGCGCCGCCGGTTCCACCGCCCCTTCCGCGGCCGCGAAGAAGTCGCACCCGAGGCAGCCGTCGATGCCGCACAGCCCGCACGCCGCGGCGGCGACGATCTCCGGCGGCGCCGTTCTGTACCCGGAGACGACGTGCCCCAGCGCGGCGACGATGATGCCGTGCTCCCGCTCGGAGGAGATCCACCGGCCGGGGGCGAAATCGATCACCGAGCTGTTGTTGGCATCCGCGGAGCCTCCTCCGCGGTCATAGCAGCGCGCGGCGCAATCTTGGTTCGTGATGGCCATGGCTATATGTGCTGGCTGCTAGCTGGGTGTGTCGAGCGGGAGTGCTTGAACTGAGCTGAGGCGGGAGGCGAGGGCGAAGGGAGGCACTTATATACGCTTCGGAAACATCGACAGTAACGCGGCGCGTATGTCGAATAGACAGAAGGGCGCCAGCAGGGAGGACATACGGTACAGAGACGTGGGATTCTCGGACTCGCTCGGACCGACGTCGTTGATCTTTCCACTTACGAGCATGTCCAGCCCAGCCCAGCCCAGCCCACACCAGGTGGAAAACGTGTGGATGAGGCAGACCAGACCAGGTGGAAAACGTGTGGATGAGGGAAAGTTGGCTTGCTTCTCGATGGTTTTTGCGCAGTGGATTGCTGCGTGGACCAGCGCTGGCAGTGGCAGCGACTCGCGCGCGCTGACGACGACGTGCGTGCGGCTGAGGTAGATGCTGACGTCGACATATGGCGTCAACAGAGGCTGGACAGAGGAGCAACCTGGAGGGTGGACTGGTCTAAGTTGGAAACTCAAAAGAACAATGGTTTGGGCACGTGGCTCGTCCACGGTGCTCCATGTATCCACTTGCTAGGCCAAAGGAGTACGTAGGCTAATTATCTTCATTATCGAATTGATAAAAAATCCTTAAAAATCAAAGATACGGCTATATGCTATATTTTACCGTGGCCTCTATAGTATTTAAAGAAAGGGACTTCTTAAACCCATGTTGCTCCCTTGCGGCACCATGACTCAAACCCTAGGCGCCAGAGGAGAGCCACCACGTGCATCCAACTGCCGATGGTGTTGGACGCGGTGGAAGCGCCGCCTGCTTCAAAGGTAGGGGGCACCCGCTCGTCCTCGTGCTCGCTGGCGGCGGTGCTGGGAGGCTGGGGTAGCAACCCGGGGCTAGTGGCGATGGCGCTCCACGTCAGTGCGATTGGAGGTGGTTCGACGGCCTTTATCGGTTACGTGGGCGGCAGTGAGGCTAGAGGTTGGATGGGTAGGTGTTCTTGCGGCATTGTGTCATGCAACGACTTGATGGGAGTCTGACTTCAACAAGTGACATGGATATACCCCACGAGTACATAACATTGGTATACCTCGTCCAGCCCAACGAAGGCCCACGTCAAGACACACATCCCATGAAGACTTCGGGTGGCCCAAGCCCATGACGTTTTCGATTTCCTAGAGAATAAGTCTAGATTAGATAGAATTTCAAAGGTATCAAACCTAATTTGTAACCGACTCGACCTAACCCGGGACCTGCCTATCTATATAAAGGCCAGGAGGGTACGGCGAGAAGGATCTCTCAACTCACCGCATACACACCTCCACGCCAGATTGCATCTGCACACCCCTATAATCTTCGGTTTCGCCATAATCAAGAGCAGACAAGCAGGAGTAGGGTTTTTCCTCCGAGGGACTGAACCTGGGTAAATCTCGTGTCCAGTGTTGCTTATCTGTTAACCATTTCGCGACTTCCAGCATCCCCATCTTCTCCAAAACCCAAGTCCATAACAATGGTGCGGTGACCCAGCATACTACTGTATGATGTAGTATACTATAGTCATAGACATAACACCGATGAAACACCGTTCACTAGTATTATATCCCTCAAAGTGGTACAGCAGAAACACAGCGGGTCCAAGACATGGCTAAGGTTACAACTCACTTTGTACACAAGATCCAAAGAACACTCTAAGTTAAAGAGAGAGAAAGAACTTCTTACAAAGAAGAATCAGAAATAAACAACTCAAAAACTATCATATTATTAAGAGTAGGATTTTAACTAATGGTCTGGCATTGTTGCTATTGCAATACGCTACATAAATAGGTTTTATTTCTAGAGATCATATTTCTATCTAATCAGTAACTTCGTCTTCACTTGAGTTGATGTATATGTTGAGTTCCTTGACTTCATTGGAGAGCTTTAGCTTTTGATGATGATTCCTGGAGCATAACTTGATGTAGATGTCGTCTTAATGGCTTCAGAATCTAACAAGGGTTAAGAATATACGTTGAGTACGAGCGTACTCAACAAGTTCACTACAAAAGGAGTGTATGATGCACTATATCTACAACCACAAACCATAGATCGTAGGCAATGCAAGTTTTCGTAAACATTTCTTCAAAGGTTGCTTTTATTCTGAAAAGCTATGTCCGTCAGCCTTCACGGGTCTACCAGAACTTTCATGGATTTTATTTCCCTCCGCGTTCGCAACTCCTTCCCGGAACAGGGAGTAATAAGTTACAGTTCTTACACTCTGTAAAGGTGCGTTACTTTACCCATGAGAGATCAACTCCTTGTTGTACAACCGGGAAGCTTATTCCCGTCCACAATTCCATGATGTGGGGCCCAGTAGATGATCCAAGCCAATCACTGCCCTTTCCGCGACCCCATATGTTTGCACGATCCTTTTATTGCCTCCATACGAAGGGAAAAGGATACAACTGACTTCTTGTGGCATCCCGCAAAACCACTACTAGAAAATCGCGTTGATTTTGTGCATTGCATCATCATGACCGCATGCTCATGTCATCATGCCACATTGCATTTGAGCATCGTCATCATCTTGCTTTTGCTTGCATAAAACTATTTGCGGAAAAACCTGTTCGTGTTTTCTAAACGCCCCGTCTTGGTTCCAACACAAAACCCGGGTCACCGGATTATTTTGTTTTGTTTGCTATCGGGTTGCAAAAGTCGGTTTGAAACAAATAAATTATTTAATTATTTTTGTGGGGGCAGTCGAACGAGCCGAATCGACCCAGTCGACCACCCCGGTATTAAAACGGTCCATCTAAACCAGCCCCCTCTAATTCCTACAACCACCCAAACCTAATCTACCCACCACTCACAGCTCGCCACCTCACCCCTCCCCCAATTTCCTACCCACCCTGCCACCTCACCAATCCCTCTCTTTTCCCCCCTCTCTCTCTTTCTCACCTAGCCCATCCTACCCTCTATCCCTTGCACCTGGGCCCCACCCGCGCGGGTGTTGGAGATATGCCCTAGAGGCAATAATAAATGTAGTTATTATTATATCTTTGTGTTTATGATAAATGTTTACATTCATGCTATAATAGTATTAACAAGGAAACATTGATACTTGTGTGATTTGTAAACTTAATTTGAAAGTCCCTAGTATAGCCTCTATACTTCACTAGCTTGTTGGTTGATTAAATGATTGTGGTTTCCCTATCATGAACATTGAGATGTTATCAACAACAGGATCATATCGTTAGGAGAATGATATGGTGGACATACTCCTATTGATAAGCGTAGCATAAAGATCAAGTCATTTCAATAGTTCAATTGCTATATGCTTTACGATACATAGTAACCTAATTCCTTCGATCATGAGATCATGCATATCACCTTTACGGATGGATGCTTTGATTACATCAAACACCACACCGTGAATCGGGTGGCTATAAAGGTGGCATTGAGTGTTCGGAAAGTATTGGTTGAAACACATGGATCAAGAGTGGATTTGTCCATCCATATGACGGATAGATATACTCTGGGCCCTCTCGGTGGAATGTCATCCAATTAGCTTGCAAGCATGTGACTGGGTCACAAGGGATCACATATCACGGAACGAGAAAAGAGTACTTATCGGTAACGAGGTTGAACTAGGTATGCGAGATACCGACGATCATAACCTCGGATAAGTAAACTATCGTGAGACAAAGGGAAATTGGTATCGTATGTAAGTGGTTCATTCGATCGCAAAGTAATCGTGAAATATGTGGAGCCATATGAATTTCCAGATTCCTCTATTGGTTATTGTTCGAGAAGTGTCTCGATCATGTCCGCATAATTCACGAACCGTAGGGAGACACACTTAAGGATTCGACGTTGTTTTGAGTAGTTATGGTATTATGAGAAAGATACCGAATGTTGTTGAGTCTCGGATGGGATCCGGATATCACGAGGTGATCCGGAATGGTCCGGAGAATAAGATTCATATAAGGAAAGTCCCGTTTCGGAGTTCGGGAATGATTCAGGTGTTTTCATCGGGAATGTTCTAGAAGGGTCCGGATTGTCCCAAGACCGGGGAGAGTACATGAGTGTGTCATTGAATGATTGCATCATGTACTAAGTGTTCTTTCTGTTCCAAAAACATGAAAGTCAAATTGCCAGTTTGAAAGTCAAACGGCTAAAACAGGAAACTGTGGAAAACAGGAAACTGTGGGAAATAGGAAACTGTGGGAAACAAGCAAGAGGAGGTTGAAACCAACTTGGAGGAGGAGTTCCTCTCCTCCAAGCCGGCGCCGAGCCCTAGGCCGAGTTGGAGAGGGACTCCCCTCCCTCCCTGGCGCGCCTAGCTCCTCCACCCATAAAAGGAGGGGCAGGGCTCCTCCTTGAGACACATAAGTTTCTACCTCTAATCTCAGGTTTAGAGCCGTTTGGTTTAGAGCTTCTAATGCTTTAGCCTGCGGTTTAGAGCCTTCTAATTGGTGTGTCTAATCTCTAGACCACTAATATCCCTCTCTCATAATCCACCATACTTGCTCCGGCCATGAAGCCTGCGGATTTCCCTCTACTTCCTGTACCACGCCGTTTGCCCGGAATCGCGAGGAGTGCTACAACCTCCGCGTCTTTGGAACAAGGGAGAGGAAGGTATTCACGCACCGAACGTGTGACCGATCGCGAAGCGCTTCGAACGCAGCGAAGGATCGTCCACACGATCTTGAGATCGGAAAGAGTACGACTACATCACCCACGAATCCGCCTCGTTAAACACTTTGGAATCTTCGAGGGTAAGTTATTCCATCGACTCGTTGCTACAATCTAGTAGATAGATCTTGGCTTGTTTGTTTGTATGCGATAGAAAATTTTTGTTTTCCATGCTACGAACCCCTACAAAGGGTATCGAGCCGTGTCTATATGTAGATCTGTTGCACGAGTAGAACACAATGGTCATTGTGGGCATTGATGCTTTTATTGTCGATTGCTTTTTGTGTACTTTGCATCTTGCGGTATGTTGGGATGAAGCGGCCCGGGCTAACCTTACATGACATCGTTCATGAGACTTGCTCCACGCTTAACATGCAACTTGTATTGCATAAGTGGCTTTGCTTGTGCCTGTTTCTCCTAGCATAGTTAAGATCCAATTTACAACGGGTAATCAACAATGCTAGTATCAATGTTGCGGTTCTTGTTCGTAAGTTAGAACGACACTTATTGAAAGCCCCAAAACCACGTAAAATATGCAAAGAAAGTAGAAGCGTCTAACTTTGTTTTGCAGGGGTGTGCAGTGATGTGATATGGCCATGATTGTGATTATATTTGATGTATGCAATGTTCCTTATTGTAAGTTGGCAACCGGCAAGAGCCATATGGTTGTCTTTAATTTATGTTAAGACCCGCGTGTCTATTCAAAGTAGTTGTAATAGTTGAAGCCGGTGGACGACAACCATGGTGAAGCGTCATTGACCTTGATGCAATGCCGGTGATGATGGAGATCATGTTCGTGCTTGAAGATGGAGATCGGAAGCACAAAGAAGAAAGGCCATATCATATCACATATTATGAATTGCATGTGATGTTAATCCTTTATGCATCTTGTATTGCTTAGTAGACGACGGTAGCATTATAAGATGATCCTCATGCACATGAATTTCAAATCATAAAGTGTTCACCCTTAGTTAGCACCGTTGCTAAAGCTTGTTGTTTGAAGCACCACGTGATGATCGGGTGTGCTAGATTCGCAAGTGTATACAACGTGAGCAAGCCAGATTTGCTCATGCGTAAACTAAGGTTTGATCTTGACGAGCCTAGCATGTACGGACATGGTCTCGAACACGGATTACCGAAAGGTAAAGCATGAATCGTATAGTAGATATGATGAACATGACGATTGTTCGCCATTGAAACTATATCAACTCTCATGATGATCGGTGTTGATGTAGTGGATTTGGTTCGTGTGATCACTAAAACAATGTGAGGGATGTTGTTTTGAGTGGGAGTTCACCTAGTTTAATTTCATTAATTAATTTGAACTCAATTTGTCATAAACTTAGTCTAAACTATTGCAAATATGTTGTAGATCAATGGCAGCCCCTACCATCAATTTTAATGCGTTCCTAGAGAAAGAAAAGTTGAAAAACAATGGAAGCAACTTCGCGGATTGGTTCCGCAATTTGAGGATTGTCCTCACCGGTAATTTGACCTATGTCTGAATGCACCACTTGGGTGACCCACTGCGGTGATGCTCGATGAAGTAAATAATGTTTACCTCGCTCGGAAGAATCAAGACTCCATAGTTCGATGTGCTATCTTGTATGGTTTAGAATCGAGCTTGAAAAGGTTTGAAGAGTCGAGACCATATGATATTGTCGAGGATCTCAAATTGATTTTTGAGACTCATGCGGCAATTGAAAGCTATGAGGCTTCGAAAAGTTCTTTAACCGCAAGATGGAAGAGGGCAGCTCCGTTAGTGATCATGTGCTTAAGATGTCCGCACGCAAACAAACTTCAAAGCTTGGGTATAGTGATTCCTAATGCTTTGGGGATTTACCGCCCTCCTCGATCTTTGCCACCAAGTTACAGGTGAACTTTGTGATGAACTAAAACATGTAGAACATGAACAAAGAGCGTAACTGCTATGTTAAAGTCTCAAGAAGTGGAGATCAAGAAAGAGCACCAAGTGTTGATGGTCAATAAGACCACCAAACTCAAGAAAGGCAAGTCTAAGCAAAGGGACACTTCAAGAAGGGTGGTAAGAAAGTTACCACGCCGAAGAAGACCAAAGCTGGACCCAAGCCTCAAACCGAGTGCTTTTACCGCAAGGAGAAGGTCATCGAAGCGGAATTGCCCAAAGTACTTGGCGGATCTCAAGAACGGCAACATCAAGAAGAAAGGTATATCCGATATACATGTTATTGATGTGTATCTCACTAGTACTGTAGTAGTGCTCGGTATTTGATCTTTGGTTCGGTTGCTCATATTTGTAACTCAAACAGGTCTTTGCAGAATAAGCGGAAGCTAGCGAAGAACGAGGTGACGGCGTGGAAACGGATCAAAGGTTGATGTAATCGCGGTCGCACGCTACCCCTTCATCTACCATCGGATTAGTTTTATACTTAAATAATTGTTATTTAGTGCCTGTTGGCGTGAACATTATATCGGGATCTTGTTTATTGCGAGACGGTTACTTGTTTAAGTCAGAGAATAATGGTTGTTCGATTTATATGAGTAATATGTTTTATGCACATGCACCTTTGATAGATGGTCTATTCTTATTGAATCTCGATAGTGGAAATACACATATCAACAACATTGAGGCTAAACGTTTGAAATCAGCGATAATTCGACCTATATGTGGCAATGCTGTCTTGGTCACATTGGAGTGAAGCGTATGAAGAAACTCCATTCCGATGGACTTCTTGAATCACTTGATTTTGAATCACTTGAAAGATGCGAAGCATGTCTGATGGGAAAATGACTAAGACTCCATTTTCTGGTATGATTGAGCTACGGACTTATTGGAAATCATACATACCGATGTGTGTGGTCCAATGAGTGTAGCATCGCGCGGTGGTTATCGTTATGTTCTTACCTTCACAGATGACTTGAGTAGATATGGGTATATCTATTTCATGAAACATAAGTCTGAAACTTTCGAGAAGTTTAAGGAGTTTCAAAGTGAGGTAGAGAATCAACGTAACAAGAAGATTAAATTTCTACATTCTGATCGTGGAGGTGAATATCTAAGTTACGAGTTTGGCGAGCATTTAAAGAAGTGCGGAATACTTGCACAATTGACACCGCCGGGAACACCACAACGTAATGGTGTGCCCGAACGTCGTAATCGAACTCTCTTAGATATGGTTCGTTCTATGATGTCACTTACAGATTTACCGCTATCATTTTGGGGTTATGCATTAGAAACAGCCGCATTCACTTTAAATAGGGCACCGTCTAAATCCGTTGAAACGACACCGTATGAGTTATGGTTTGGCAAGAAACCTAAATTGTCGTTCCTTAAAGTTTGGGGATGCGAAGCCTATGTAAAGAAGTTACAGCCGGACAAGCTTGAACCCAAAGCGGAAAAATGCGTCTTCATAGGATACCCGAAGGAAACTATTGGGTATACCTTCTATCATAGACCCGAGGGAAAAATCTTCGTTGCCAAGAATGGATCCTTTCTAGAGAAGGAATTTCTCTCGAAAGAAGTGACTGGAAGGAAAGTAGAACTCGACGAGGTTGTCGAACCTTCTCTCGAAATTGCGAGTAGCGCAGCACCGGAAGAAGTTCATGTGGTGCCTGCACCAATTAGAGAGGAAGCTAATGATGATGATAATGAAACTTCGGTTGAAGTTGCTCTGAGCCCTGAGGTCAACGAGAACTCGTACCACTCCCATTGGTATGATCCGTTATGAGTGTCATGTTGGTGGACAACACCGATGACCCCGAGACATATGAGGAAGCGATGATGAGCCCAGATTCCAATAAATGGCAAGAAGCCATGAAATCCGAGATTGGATCCATGTACGAAAACCAAGTATGGACTTTGGTGGACTTACCGGATGGCCTAAGGTCACGAGAACAAATGGATTTTCAAGAAGAAAAGATGATGGTAATGTTATTGTCTATAAAGCTCGACTTGTCGCAAAAGGGTTCGACAAATTCAAGGAGTTGACTACGATGAGACTTTCTCACCAAGAGCGAAGCTAAAGTCTGGAGGATTATGTTAGCAATCGCATATATTATGATTATGAGATATGGCGATGGATGTCAAAACAGATTCCTCAATGGAGATATTGATGAAGAGTTGTATATGATGCAACCCAAAGGTTTTGTCGATCCTAAAGATGCTAACAAGGTATGCAAACTTCAACGGTCCATCTATGGATTGAAGCAAGCATCCCGGTTGGAATCAACGTTTTGATAAGGTAATCAAAAGTTTTGGTTTTATACAAACTTATGGAGAAGCTTGTATTTACAAGAAAGTGAGTGGGAGCTTTGTAGCATTCTTAATACTATATGTGGATGACATATTGTTGATTGGGAATGATGTAGACCTTCTTAATAGTGTCAAGGAATATTTGAATAATAGTTTTTCAATGAAGGATCTTGGCGAAGCAGCTTACATATTAGGCATAAAGATTTATAGAGATAGATCGAGACGCCAAATATCATTGTCACAGAGTACATATTTGGACAAAGTTCTAAAGAGGTTTGGAATGGAAGAAAGCAAGAAAGGGTTCTTGCCCATGTTGCCCAATACGACCTTGAGTAAAACTCAAAGTCCGACATCGGCAGAAGATAGAGAAAGGATGAGTAAGACTCATGCCTCAGCCATATGATCTCTAATGTATGCCATGCTATGTACTAGACCCGACATTGCATATGTTGTTAGTTTAACTAGCAGATATCAAAGTGATCCAGAGTGGATCATTGGACAATGATAAAAAACATCCTTAAGTACTTGAGAAGAACTAAGGATATGGTTCTTTTTATGGAGGTGATGAACAGCTCGTTGTTAATGGTTACACCGATGCTAGTTGGAACACCGATCCGATGATTCTAAATCACAACTGGATCGTATTTATTTTGAATGGTGCAGCAGCTAGTCGGAGGAGTGCAAAGCAAAGCGTTGTGGCGAGATCTTCAACCGAATCGGAATACATGGCGCCGGAGGATTCACAAGAAGCGATATGGATGAAAGAGTTCATTACAGCTGGGTGTGGTTCCTAGTGCCTGGACCCAATGTCTATCTCTTGTGATAACATGGGCGCCATAGCCAATGCGCAAGAACCAAGGTCACACAAGAAGTCAAGCATATCAAGCTGCTTTCACGCTATTCGAGAACATATCCAGGATGGGGATATAAAGATTTGCAAAGCACACACAGATCTGAATGTGGCGGATCCGTTGACTAAACCTCTCCCGAGGGCAAAACATGACCAACACCAAACTGCCATGGGTGTTCGGTATATTACCATGTAATCTAGATTAGATGACTCTAGTGCAAGTGGGAGACTGTTGGAGATATGCCCTAGAGGCAATAATAAATGTAGTTATTATTATATCTTTGTGTTTATGATAAATGTTTACATTCATGCTATAATAGTATTAACAAGGAAACATTAATACTTGTGTGATTTGTAAACTTAATTTGAAAGTCCCTAGTATAGACTCTATACTTCACTAGCTTGTTGGTTGATTAAATGATTGTGGTTTCCCTATCATGAACATTGAGATGTTATCAACAACAGGATCATATCGTTAGGAGAATGATATGGTGGACATACTCCTATTGATAAGCGTAGCATAAAGATCAAGTCATTTCAATAGTTCAATTGCTATATGCTTTCTGATACATAGTAACCTAATTCCTTCGACCATGAGATCATGCATATCACCTTTACGGATGGATGCTTTGATGACATCAAACACCACACCGTGAATCGGGTGGCTATAAAGGTGGCATTGAGTGTTCGGAAAGTATTGGTTGAAACACATGGATCAAGAGTGGGATTTGTCCATCCATATGACGGATAGATATACTCTGGGCCCTCTCGGTGGAATGTCATCCAATTAGCTTGCAAGCATGTGACTGGGTCACAAGGGATCACATATCACGGGAACGAGAAAAGAGTACTTATCAGTAACGAGGTTGAACTAGGTATGCAGAGATACCGACGATCATAACCTCGGATAAGTAAACTATAGTGAGACAAAGGGAAATTGGTATCGTATGTAAGTGGTTCATTCGATCGCAAAGTAATCGTAGAAATATTTGGGAGACATATGAATTTCCAGATTCCTCTATTGGTTATTGTTCGGAGAAGTGTCTCGATCATGTCCGCATAATTCACGAACCGTAGGGAGACACACTTAAGGATTCGACGTTGTTTTGAGTAGTTATGGTATTATGAGAAAGAGACCGAATGTTGTTCGAGTCTCGGATGGGATCCGGATATCACGAGGTGATCCGGAATGGTCCGGAGAATAAGATTCATATAAGGAAAGTCCCGCTTTGGAGTTCGGGAATGATTCCGTTTTCATCGGAATGTTCTAGAAGGGTCCGATTGTCCGCACTGGGGGCAGAGTACATGAGTGTGTCATTGAATGATTGCATCATGTACTAAGTGTTCTTGCTGTTCCAAAACATGAAAGTCAAATTGCCGCTTGAAAGTCAAACGGCTAAAACAGAAACTGTGGAAACAGGAACTGTGGGAAATAGGAAACTGGGGGAAACAAGCAAGAGGAGGTTGAAACCAACTTGGAGGAGGAGTTCCTCTCCTCCAAGCCGCGCCCAGCCCTAGGCCGAGTTGGGAGGGACTCCTCCTCCCTCGGGCGCCCTAGCTCCTCCACCCATAAAAGGAGGGCTGGCCTCCTTGAGACACATAAGTTTCTACCTCTAATCTCAGTTTAGAGCCGTTTGGTTTAGAGCTTCTAATGCTTTAGCTCATGCGGTTTAGAGCCTTCTAATTGGTGTGTCTAATCTCTAGACCACTAATATCCCTCTCTCATAATCCACCATACTTGCTCCGGCTTATGAAGCCTCATGATTTCCTCTACTTGGTACTGCCACGCCGCCGAATCATGAGGAGAGTGCTACAACCTCCGCTCACTTTGGAACAAGGAGAGGAAGGTCTTCATCGAAAACCGAACGTGTGACCGATCATGAAGCGCTCAACGAGCAGCCGGAAGGATCGTCCACACGATCTTGAGATCGGAAAGAGTACGACTACATCACCCACGAGAATCCGCTCTCGTTAAACACTTTGGAATCTTTGAGGGTAAGTTATTCCATCGACTCGTTGCTACAATCTAGTAGATAGATCTTGGATTATTTGTTTGTATGCGATAGAAATTTTTTGTTTTCCATGCTACGAACCCCTACAGCGGGTCCCACTCACCCCACCTCTTTTCTTCCCCTGGTCAACCCACTCTCCCCCCGGCCCACTCGTCAGCCCCACCCCACTCAACCTCACACCCACCTGTCCCCCGGCCCCGCTGCACCCGGGCCCCACCGCGCGGCCCCGACGCGTCCCTCACCCCTCTCTTCTTCCTCTCTCCCCGCCTACCACACCTCCTCCTCCACTGGCCTCGCCTCTCCGGCCTCGCCTCACGTGGCCTCTTTCCTTCCCAGGCCTCGCATCCTCCTCCCCACCTCGGCAGGTGGCCGCCCTCAACGCCCGCTTCCCACCTCCCTGCCTCAGGCGCCCTCGTGAGCTGACCCCCCGGCTCCGCCTCGCCACCGAGCCAGGCGTCGCCCAGGCTTCCTCCTTCTCCGTCGCTGCCGGCCGCCGCCGCCGTCTTCAAGACTGCCCGAGCTCGGCCTCACACCGCGCCGAGCTCCGGCCTCCTCCTCTCCTCCGGCCGCCGTCCCGCCTCACCTCCTCGCCGTTCGACCCCGCCGTCGCCCGCCTCCGGCCCGCATCCCTCTCTGTTGCAGCGAGCCGCCCCCGCGATGTCGAGGGAATGACCACGGCAGATGCTGCAATCGGCAGCGAGTAGTAGAACGAGGGGCAAGGGCGGCCAGCCATCTGCGGTGCGAGATGAGGGCGGAGACTCAGGGGTTTACCAGTTCGGCCCCGGAGGTAAAGACCTACTGCTAGATTGTATTATGGAGGTGAGTACAATGGGCGAACTCGGCGACTAGCGGCGAGTTGCTTGGGTGAATGATGACGTATCTCTACTCCCTTAGGAGGTTTATATAGGCTCACCTCCCTAGGGTTTACATATCTCAACCGATTGATTCTGACTTGCCAACACGCTAAGTCAAACCGAGGGCCTATCTACTCGCCTCGGCCTTTGACCTCCATCGCTGGTGCCTTGATGGGCTTCGATCCACTCGCTCTGAGGCCCACTCATGACCTTTGGGCGGTCGGAACGTCCCGAGGATACCCCAGAGGCATATCCCCATCGGTAGTCCCCGAGGCCGTCGTTGATTAGGCGCGGTGGCAGCTGGCATCGAGTATCGGCTTCAAGTTGGCATCGGTCGAATCGGCGGGCTCCTCGCGAAGGAAAAATCCAACCGAGTCGCGTCTTGGGTGAGTCGAACCGACGGGTCGCGACCTCGCGAGTAACTCAACAGCCGGGTGGCGAGGCGGACCGTCGGGCGTGGTCAAACTAGCCGTTAAGGTAACTTAACGGTAACTTTCGGCGTAATCATCGCGCGGTAACGGCCCCCTAGTTTGGCGGGCAGCTCGCGCTATATAAGAGGGATGGTAGGCTATCAGAAAGTCTACCGCCCATCATTTCCTCCGAGTGCACAGCTCTCGTCCGCTGATCCCGCGAACTGATCGACCCGCAATCTTCCGCCCCCAAAGCGAATCCTCAGCCATGGCCCTCTCCACTGAACCTTGGGGAAGATCCAAGTGCACCAGGGCGCAACTGGCCTCCTTCGAGGAGGCCGGAATCCTGGGCAGTTTGGCGAATCCGCACTGGGAGCGACCCGACCCAGCGAGAGAGTTTATCTGTTTCACTAGTCACCTCGCGCGGGGTTTAGGGTTTCCCACTTCTTTGTTCTTCCGGCGCTTCTGCGCCTACTACGGGATCCAGCCCTCGGATCTGGGTCCCCATAGTATCGAGCAGCTCGCCATCTTCGTGGCGTTCTGAAAGTGCTATTTGGGCTGCCGCCCTACTTTCCTTGTGGCAAGATCATTCCATGGACGGATCGGCGAGAGGCGGCGACAATGCTAGCCGCAGGGGCTTAACTTTCAGCTCAAATCCAAAGCCTCCTTCTTGACTTGATGCTGCCGCCAAAGCGGCGGCGAAAAAGTCTTGGTGTTACGTGACCGAGGCGACCCCGAAGGACGAGGCGGCGATCCCACGGTACTCGGCCAAGCGTCCCGAGCCGCGCAACCTCCAGGTCGCCAAGCTCCCCGATGACCAGCGAATGGTCGTCGACGAGATGCTCCAGACCATCCGATGCGAAGAAAGGCTCGACGGTGAACCTATACAACTGGCGGCTTGGGCGGCTCGTTCCGCCGCCTAACGCGAGCATTATATGTACCGATACGGGCGAAGACTCGGAAGGCCAGCCTCGCCGAGTGGAAGCCGGAGGACTACCTCCAGTGAAGAGGATCACCCAGCGGCATACGGACGCGGGCGGGATTTCTCCATACACCGCGGCGTCAGCTCCGGTAATTATCTTTTCGTATTCGCGATCGCGGCATGCGGTCGCGGTAACCTTAACCGTTTCATGTTTTCACGCAGCTATTCCAAGTGGTCAAGGGTGGCTACCACCGCCGATGACGAGAGCTCCGCCATCCGCCCAAGACACAAGCGAGTCGCCACCCGCCAAGGGTAACGCGGACGACGAGGACGAGTCCGAAGAAGAGATTGCCCCACTGGCTCGAAAGACCCGCGGGCAACGTCAACGCGAACTCGAGGCAAGCAGGAGCCTCGAGCGCCATGACGACGAAGAACTCCGGAGACCACCTCGCTCGTCGAGCCACCCGCGAAGAAGAAGAAAGAGGAGGGCTCCTTGAAGAGGAAGACGAAGGCCCGAAGATGGCTTCACCTCCGCGTTCATGACGAGCTCCAGCCACAGCTCGGCCCGGTGCGGCCCACCAACAACCGCGCTAGACGCGCCATCCACGGAGGCACCGCTGGCCTCAATGCCTCCGCCATTCGCGCGGTCTCCGGGCTAGGAAGCTCAACCGAGGCGACTTCACCTCGCAAGGAAGTCCCCGCAGCGGCTCGCCTCGCAAGGAAGCTCCGCCGCGCAGCCCTCCGCAGAGGTTTCCGCAAGGCGCCCGGAGGTACCAACCGCTACCTCGACATCAAAGAAGCCATCCGTATCCGGGCCTGGCGTTGCAGGCGGGGCTCGATCGCGGTTGGGCCCAGTGGAGAAACCAGCCTTCAGACGGGCTGCGTTTCATTCGATTGCCAAGTAAGCGCTCGACCTTCACCTTTCTCTCTTGCCCTTTTACTCTTTTTACTGAGTTTTCTTGACACGCAGGACCGGAGTGAAGATGGGCCACCCGACGGTGGCCAAGGTGCCCTCCGCTGAAGCGGAGGACCTTCCCGCAAGAGGAAGGTGGGCGAGGTCGCCGCCTCACGGAAGGCAGCAAGAAGGCCAAGGCGGCGACATCGTTGATGTCTCCGACGACAATGACGCGCCGGCTAGGCCAGGCTGCGGCGAAGCGTCCACGAAGGAGGGCATTTCGTTGCCTAGACCGAGGAGGCGAGCTCCTTGAGCGGGCGCGTCAATCGCTACCTTCCCCGCTTCATGACCAAGGCGGCCACGGCGAAAGCTGCGATCGCAAGCCCTACTCCGAGATCCCGGCCGAGGTTGACCAACGTCGCGGACACACCGGCGTTGCTTGCGTCGTGGACGGCGCAACTACTCAACATGCTTGGCGGCCATCCGGTACCTCCGGTCCCGAGGATCGGTCGTTGTTTTGCAGCGGCCGATTCTTTAATTACCGATTTGCGCGTTCGAGTCCAGTCCCCGAGTGCGTACTCGCTAAATTTTAGCGGGTGGGCACTTAGGAGCTTTTTCAACTGCCAGTCCCCGAGTGCGCACTCGCTAAATTTTAGCGGGTGGGCACTTTAGGAACTTTTTCAACCACCAGTCCCCGAGCGCGCACTCGCTAAATTTTAGCGGGTGGGCACTTTAGGAATTTTTTTTTCAACCGCCAGTCCCCGTGTGCTAACTTTGACGATGTCGAGTGCGGTCTGGAGTCGGCAGAGCGATTAGCTAAGCAGCGTCTTGAGGAGGGTTGCGCTCTTCAAGAGGTTAACAAAGACCTTCAGCATTGCGGTATGAGCGGCTCGCCAAGAACTTGTACCGGTGGCGACGGCGGCGAGGTCTGCATTAAACGCGGCCGAGCAAAGGATCGCCGACCTCGGCCGAACTGCGGGAGGCGAAAGAAGAAGCAAGCTCAGCGAATGGCGAGCTAAGGCGCCGTGGCGGCGCGGAAGAAGACCGGAAGGTGTCGGAGGCCCTCATTGTGGGGCTTCAAGGCGACCATTCATCGCTTCAAAATTTTATCACGGATCTCGCCGCTCGTTGCTTGGTAAGTGCACCTTCCCATTCTTGCAATCATATTGTTTGTTGTTTCGTAGTTCTCAACTGTTTCCATCTCGCAGGCCGTGTGATTGGTAGCCATGAGGAAGCGACCTCTCTTGATGCGAGTGCGTGAGCATGCTTGTCGACTCGGCGACGCTGTCGGCGACGTGCATCCGCGCCTATCTTCAAGAGATGTCGCCACGGAGGTTATTCGAGTGACCTCGTTGAGGTGTGGGAATACTTGGAGAAGGCGCCCGCGATCGTGGAGTTCATGGCGGTCGGCGTTTGGCGTGGGCGTCGGCGGCTCGAGCCTTGGGCTCGCCCACTTCGAAGATTTCGACCTCGACGATGTGACGAGTGGGTATCCCTCGTCGTGGCGCGGTGGACTGTCGGAGGTCCTCAAGCTGCGAGCGAGCTGCCGCTTACTCGGGCGTGTTCGGGCGATGGGCGACCTTCTTCCTATCGAGAAAGCGGTCGTCGCGAACGACCCCGAGCCGGCGATCGCGATTTCAGGTCGAGCAGCCCTTCCGCTGGCGATGGCGGGCGGCGACAACGTATCCATCGAACCCGTATACTCCGTTCATTCGAGCGGCGGGATACGGGTGCATCATCGAAGGCTGCGAGTAGTGTGGTGTGCCTAGATAAGTTAGTAGCAATTACGCGAACGGGCATAATTTGTAATGTAAGACAATGCGATGTGCGATTGAATCGGATGTTGTGTTTATTTTGCTAAATCATGTTTTGGATTGATTTTGGATGAGTCCCCGAGCGCGTCCGCCCTTTTGTGGGGTTCACCTTATATATGATGTGTGTTGTTATCGTGTGCTTTTGTTAACTTAGTCGACTACTTGGGGCTCGGAGAGCCGGATCGCATGGCGACTCCTTGAGTGCTCTGTGCTTTACCGTTTTCCGTCTGTGAACGGGCGGGTGGCCGAGTCCCCGGCGTGGTACTTGTAGTTCAAGGCGCGACTCGAGGGTGGTTGAGGACTGGCGCGTTTGTGTGGGCGTCGCTCTGCTGGCCCGTGGGTCGATCGTGGCGAGTCTGAGCACGCTCTCTTGGCGTTTTCACGACCGATCGGGAACTGGTATGCAGTCCCGAGCGTGGTACTTAGTCGCTCGAGTCGCCATGAGGATGCGGAGGACCGTGGTCATTGGGAAGCGAGGACGATGTCTTGGTTCGTAAAACCAGTCGAGCTAGGCGACTCGATGGGGCTCGGGTTGGCGTTTTGTGGACGATGCAAGACCTGAAATGAGTCAAGTACTCTTACATCGCTACTTAGCCGTGCGGTCGCTGTACCAAGGTTGACTTACGTATTTTAGCATGACTGTTAATTACAGTGCGAGTGGCACAAGGTATGGAGAGTAGCAATTTTGCAGAACCGTTTCTTTTATTCATAGCGTTGGAGAGTACATATGTGGGGTTCTACGTATAGAACTTCCGGAGGAGGTTTACATTCCAGGCCGCTTGACGTCGAGTTCACCGTCCTTGGACGTCGACGAGGTAGTAGGCGTCGTTGCCGAGTCGCCCGATAGCGAACGGGCCTTCCCACGGAGGAGAGCTTGTGCATGCCCTTCTTGTCTGGATGAGGCGTAACACCAAGTCGCCTTCTGGAAGGTGCGGGTTTTCACCCGTCTGCTGTGGTAGCGACGAGCCCTGGCGATAGATAGCGGTGCGTGATCGAGCGAGGTCGCGTGCTTCGTCGAGTTGGTCGAGCCCGTCTTGGCGGGCTAGTTCGTTTGCGGCCTCCGTGTAGTGGACGACCCGTGGCGAGTCGTGTTCGAGGTCGGTGGGCATGACCGCTTCAGCACCGTAGACCATGAAGAAGGGGGTGAATCCCGTCGACCTGTTGACCGAGGTGCGGATTCCCCAGATGACGGAGGGAAGTTCTTCGACCCAGCAACCCGGTGCGCCGAGTGGTACTTGAGTCGCGGCCAGCCGTGGAGGATGCTTTGGTTGGCTCGTTCGCTGGCCGTTGGATTCCGGGTGTCTTGGCGAGGTCGAGCCGGATGTGGTGCTCCTCGGAACTCGGCCATTGCTCCTTGGCGAAGTTTGTGCCGTTGTCCGTGATGATCTTTGTTAGGAAACCGTAGCGGTATATGAGCTCGCGTAGGAACTTGGTGGCGGTCTTCCGTCGCACTTCCGGACCGCTTGGCTTCTACCCACTTGGTGAATTTGTCCACGGCCAGCGGTGGGTGTAGCCGAGGGGCCTTCTTGAAGGGCCCACCATGTCCATGCCCCACGGCGAATGGCGGTGATGGGGATGGTTTTGGCCGAACTTGAACGCGTCTGGTTGGCGTGCCGGCACCCGGCGCATCGCTGGACGATGTCGACGGCGTCGGCGTGTGCGGTGGGCCAGTAGAAGCCGTGTCGCATAGCCTTGGCGACTAGGGAGCGCGCGGCAGCGTGGTGGCCGCAGTCGCCTGAGTGGATGTCGTGTAAGATTTTGCGTCCCTCGGCTGGTTGGACGCAGCGTTGGAACACGCCGGTGACGCTGCGCTTGTGTAGTTCGCCGTCGATGATGGTGTAGGACTTGCATCGGCGAACAATCATTCGAGCGCTTGTCTCGTCTGCTGGCAGGTTGCCTGTCTCTAGGTAGGCAATGTAGGGCTTGGTCCGGATCGTTCGCTCGGTGACGAGTCGACCAAGGTTGCCTCGGTTGAGCGGGACTCAATGTCGATCTCCTTCGGAGGAGGCGGCGGCGTGAAGATGGTGTCTAGGAACACGCCGGCGGTGGTGTGGATCGAGCTGACCCGATGCGAGAGGCGTCGGCCTCCTCGTTTTCCGCTGTCGATCCACTCGACGGAATAGCCGTGAAGTGGCCGCCAGTTTGTCCACCTCTTGGCGATGCGCCGCCATGGTAGGGGACGGCGTCGCGGTGCGGCGACTTGTCCATGACGAGGTCGGAATCGCCGTAGCATCAAGGCGATTGACACTCATCTCCTTTGCAGCTCGCATGCCGTGGAGTAGGGCCTCGTATTCGCCATGTTGTTGGTGCGGGCGTGAAATCGAGGCGGAGGATGTGGCGAGCTTGTCGCCTTTGGAAGTCGGCACTATCCCCGCTCTGCGCCGTCGCGTTTTGGACCCGTCAAGTGTAGGCTCGATAATGAAGGTACGGCGGCTTCTCTGCTGGGCCTCCTCCCGGTCGGCGAAATCGGCGATGCTGCGACTTGATCGCCTCCGTGGCTCGTACTTAACATTGTGGACGCCGATCTCGGCGGCCCACTTGGCGACGCCGTCGCCTCGCGATTGCGGATGATGTCTTGTAGTGGAGCGGAGGAGACGATCGTGATGGGATGCTCTGAAGTAATGCGGCAGTCGGCTGAGCCACGAAGACCGCGTATACCAGCTTTTGATGCAGGTACCGGCTGGCGCGACTCGGTGAGGACCTCGCTGATGTAGTAGACCGGCTGGACCGGGCGCTCCTTTCCTTCCTCGTCGTTCGACGACCATCACGGCATTGACGACGCTCGGACGCCGACGTAAACCAGCATGGGCTCTTTGTCGATGGGTGCGGCGAGTAGTGGTGCGGCGGTAGCACCTTTTGAGGTCGCGGGCGTCGTCCGCTTCCTTGTCCCACGAAGGTGGGATTCTTGCGCATCGGTATAGGGCATCGCCTTTTCGCCAAAGGGGATGAAGCGGAGAGCCGCTACACGCCCAGCCACGGGCGTCGCAGCACTCGGGTTTGCCGAGGCGATCGTGTCGATCTTTGTTGGGTTTGCCTCGATTCCTCGTTTGGAGACGACGTACCCTAGCAATTGCCGGGTACAGAAGGTGCACTTGCTGGTTGAGCTTTATCTTGTACCTCCGCAGGTTGGCGAAGGTCTCCGCTAGATCGGCGAGTAGATCGCCTTGGCGGCGGATTTTACAACCACGCGTCGTCGATGTAGGCGTGGATGTTGCGCCAATTTGGCTCGCGAGGCATTCTTGCATGCACCGCTGGTAGGTCGCCCGGCGTTCTTGAGGCGAAGGTCATGGCGGTGTAGCGAAGGCTCGAATGGCGTGATGAACGCCGTCTTCTCTTCGTCCTCGACAGCCATTTTGATCTGGTTATACCCGAGTAGGCGTCGAGGAAACAGCGACTCGAGCCCGCGGTGGAGTCGATGATTTGATCGATCCGGGAGGACGAATCTCCTTTGGGCTGTTCAGGTTTGTGTAGTCGATACACATTCTCCAGGTCCCGTTTTTCTTTTCGACCAGGACTGGGTTTGCCAGCCACTTGGAGTATTTGATTGGCCGAATGAAGCCGGCAGCGAGCAGGCGCTGCACTTCTTCGGCAATTGCTCGACGGCGCTCTTCATTGAAGGGCCGTAGCGACTGCTTGACTGGTCGCACTTTGGGGTCGGCGTTTAGTTTGTGCTCAGCGAGCTCCCTAGGGACACCAGGCATGTCGGAGGGTTTCCATGCGAAGATGTCCCTATTCTCACGAAGGAACTCGATGAGCGCGCCTTCCTATGCTGGGCTCATGCCTGTCCCGATCGTCACCGTCTGGGGTCGCTGGGACCAGCTCGACGGCGGGTGTCGTCGTGGCCTCAAAGGTTGAGGTGTTTGCGCCCTCTGAATTGGGCTTCTTGAGTATTGTGGGGTCGTCGTTGTTGACCCCGCTCGCGTATTTGGCGAGCTCATCGGCGTGACTAGCTTCCGCCGCGATCACGGCGTCGGCGAGTGCGGCTCCTTTGGCCTCGCATTCGGCGGCCATGTCAGGGTCGCCGTTGATGGTGATGACGCCGCACGGCCCGGGGAGCTTCATCGCGTTGTACGCGTAGTGGGGTGCCGCCATGAATTTGGCGAACGCTGGCGCCCAGGGCGCAATGGTAGGGCTGTCGGGCACCGGCTCGAAGACGATCCGCTCGGTGCGGAAGTTCGCGGTCGAAGGTGACGGGTAGCGTGACCTTGCCGATCGGGTACGCCTTCCGACCGGGACGATGCCGTGGAGCGTGGTGTGGGTTGTCTCGATCATCATTGCGGGAGCCGATCGCTGAAGGTGTCGAGGTAGAGGATGTTGATGGAACCGCCGCCGTCCATCGTGGTCTTGGGGAGCCGATGGTCGCCCTTGGCTTGACCACCAGGGCCACTCGTCCAGGTACTCGATGCGTGGCGAGTGGTCTTGCCGGCTCGGTGATGGGCTGTTCCGACCAGTTCGAGGCGGGGACGTCCGTCGGCCACCGCGTTGGCGGCAGCGCGATGACCTTCTTCTCGCTTCGTGTTGAAGCCGGTGAAGGTGTGGGCGAGCGGCCACTTTGCGAATTTTCCGCCATTTTGCGGGTCGTTGTCGGTGTCCTCCGCGTGCCGTGCCTTCTCGATCTCCCCGAGAGTGTGGCGATCGGCGGTGGTGTGCGTGGCGGGCTTTCCTTCCTGCTGAAACGCACGGTTGGTTAAGGAGGGCGCGGGATCGAACCTTGGCTTGTTCTTGTAGTTGCCGCCGTCGCGTCGTTGTCCTCCGTCGCGGCGGTAGCTCTTGGGCTCGCGTTATGCGTGCCGGCGTTAGGCGAAGTCGACTCGCCCGTCGTTGCGACGCTTGCACGTGGCGGGTGCCAGAAGCGTAGGTCGACTCGACGACCGCCGTCGTTGCCGCCCGTCGGCGTTGCCCTCGACTCATCGTCGATGTCTTGGTTGGGTCTTCCTCGGCGTCGCTTAGCGATCTCGAGGAGGTCGGGATGTTGTCGAGTGTTTTGGCGTGTCGCTTGAGCTTGGCGACTAAAGGCTCGTGGCACGATGTCTTGAAGCAATGGATCGCGGTGTCCGGGTGGATGCCGACCGCGTTGTACCGAGCTCCTGCCACCGTTGAACCCGATTGGTCGACTCGGGTCCCCGAACGCAGCGTTCGGTCCTCGATGGTGGTGGCGCGAGTGTAGGAGCACTCGAAGTGCACGACGGCGTCTCGCATTTCCTCCTGAGTCGTCACTGTCCCGGGGAGCGTGTTGATCCATTGCCCGCACGTCCCTCCATCATCGTGGGAGGTAACAGGCGGTAGGTCGATGTGGCGCGATCCCCATTGCCATGAGGTATGTCGAGCCAGACTGCGGGGTCATACGAGGAGTCGTATTTTTCGATCTCCTTTGGCGCCTTGAAGTTTGGCGGGTACTTTTCGCCGCGGATCATTGGTCCGAAGCACTTGGGCCCCAATCGACTGAGCGACCCCATGGGCTCGCCGTCGCGGCGAGTATTTAGGGTGTGCCGCAAATCGTCGGGCTGGCGTGCGCGCCAGTTTTGGTTGTTGATGATGTGAGTGCGGGCGTCGACGGGTTCTCCGTTGGCGGCGACGAAGTTGGTCGCCGGCCTGGGATCGTTGGTAGAGAGTGCCGCATTCGCGGGTCGTCGTTGGAGCTGCAGTGGCTCCGGCGGCGGGCAATTGAGGGTGTTTGCCGCCGCTGGACGGCCGCTCGAGGCCGCCCTGCTTCCGGAGGAGCGCGAGTACACTCGACCTGGTCGGCGCCCTTGCTGCTGTTCCACGGCCTTGCAGTAGGGCCGACGTATTGGATTTGTAGGCGCCGCCGCGGTCGCCCGTGATCTTTGTCGGCTCGCCACGAGGTTGTCCATCGGTGTGGAGAAGCGTGGAAGGCCGTTCGCGTCGCTCCGTGAAGAGACGACTATCCGCGGCTGGTCCACAGGAGGTGCGGTTTGGTGGTGGCGGGGCCCCCATCGCCGTGATCTGGCGGGGTGGGCGCTTCCGCTGGTGGCGCGTTCTCGCAGATCGCGCTCGGCTATCTGGCGCGGGTCGTTCTCATCGTCGAAATTCGGGCGCGCCTGAACGGTGGGGTTCAGCGTCGATCCGCCGCTGGTGGTAGCGTGGCAGTTCTGCTGTCACACCGCTCGAGGCGAAATTTTCGCTCGGCGTGCTCGTCTTGCCTCCGCCCGATTTCGTGAGTTCCTCGACCTCCGTTGCCGTAGCGTTGGGAGGATCGGTGGAGAAAGGGTCCTCCGGCGGATCGGCGCGGTGGCCATGTAGGTCGCAGCGTGGCGACCGGTCCGTCGTGGAGGTCGGCGAGTTTTCCGACCAGTCGAAGTCGAAGATCCCGAGGATGGAAGGGTCCTCGAAGTCTTCGCGTTGGAGACTGAGTGATGGAGCCAGCGGACGAGGCCGCGGTGATGGATCCGGCAGTGACGCGGGATCGCCGAAGTCGGCGTCGTCGGTGAGGCGCGTCTCCTGCGGCGGCCGGGTTTCGCCCGCGTTCTTGGGCGAGTCGTACTCGAGGCGGGCGGTGGATCGTGCGGATCTGGCTCTCGGAGAGCCGATCGCGTGGTGGCGACTTCGCGGATGCGAGCCGAGTCCTCCGAGGTGATGGCGTCGGTGAAGCCGAAGAGGCTGATCGTGCCGTGGCGGGATCACGTGCGTGACGGGTCGCGCCCGGGGCGTAGCTGCTCGGCAAGATCCGGAGCATCTCGCCGATCGCTATCATGCGGCGGTGGCGGCCGTCGTTGATGGGCAGATTGGATCTCGCCAGAACACCGGCCAGACGGCCAGGCCCACGGTGGGCGCCAGCGAGAGGAATGACCACGGCGAGATCTGCAATCGGCGAAGTAGTAGAACGAGGGCAAGGCGGCCAGCCATCTGCGGTGCGAGATGAGCGGAGACTCGAGGTTTACCTGGTTGGCCCCGGAGGTAAAGACCTACTCTGCTAGATTGTATTATGGAGGTGAGTACAATGGGAACTTCGGCGACTAGGCGGCGAGTTGCTTGGGTGAATGAGCGTATCTCTACTCGTCCCTTAGGGAGGTTTATATAGGCTCACCTCCCTAGGGTTTACATATCTCAACCGATTGATTCTGACTTTGCCAACACGCTAAGTCAAACCGTGGGCCTATCTACCGCCTGGCCTTTGACCTCCAGTCGCCTGGTGCCTTGATGGGCTTCGATCCACTCGCCGTTCTGCAGGCCCACTCGCCAGCCTTTGGGCCAGTCGGAAACGTCCCGCTGAGGATACCCCAGTAGGCATATCCCCATCACGCGAGCTTCCTCCCGGAGTGCTCCGCCATGGCCCGTCCCCGGCTCGTCGTCGCCCCTGGGCCCCCTGGCCAGAACCTCTGCCGTCAGAGGCCTCGACCCTGGGCCCCGCACGATCTTCCTCGGCCTTCCTTCCCCTGTTGTCCGGCGGGTTCTGCTCCCAGCGCGCGCGTCTCCGTTTTTCGGTGTTGCACAAGGACAGGACAGATACGAGACCATCTGCGTGTTCCTACTACGTGTGTACGCAAGCATAGTCAAATTCAAGTGGCAAGTTCCTACAATCCGCTTGATGTTGTCCGTGTCGTGGTCTGCTCCTGTTGCTTGTCGACAAGGCCGCAAACAAGAACCAGTCCTCGCTTCTTTCGACAAGATCTTCCTCTCCGAACCCTGGCGCGTCAAGTTCTCCTTACCGGATCCAAGGACTCCGACATGGTGCGACAAGTACTTCTACCCGAGCATAAGCCTGGTCGAAAACGCCAAGATCTCCAATCGGAACCCAAGGACACCGAGACCCCGGTACGACAAGAACTCCTTCCCGCACCGATGCACCGAGGCCCGGAACGCCAAGATCTCCGCCGTGAAACGACAAAACCGACGACATGACCCGACGACCCCGGATGCAACAAGACCTTCTTCCCGGATGCGACGTTGAGAACCCGAACGTCAAGATCGCCGATGCGAATACGCCAAGTTCGTCTACCTCGGACACCGTGCGACAAGGTCTACTTCACGGATCCGAAGACCCCGGTACCCGATCCCGCTGATCCCGTCGAACCCTGAACCCCGAGACCGGACCCCGACCCCCCCTCCCGGAACCAAGTCCTTTGCAACCCTAATGTGTGACCCTGATCCGAGCCCCTATTTTTATAAATGCCATCTATATAACTTGGCGCATATTTAAGTCTTCATCTCGCATGCATATTGTGTGGTTTGGGGGCCTTATGCCGATTCACCTTATAATTAAATATGGGGCCCATATGCGGGCAAATCTAGTCTCATATTGGCCTCATTTAAATTTGTGTAGCGAACCGGTGCTATCTTTTGTCTGGATAATGCAACATTTAAATTGAGGGGTAGTTAAATAACTTGAACCGTTTAATTAATTGTCGGGACCCCGGTTCCGCTTAATATGGCCTAATCGCATTGCACCTTTGCCATGCCATACATCATACATGCATCATGCCCGATCTTCTGCCGTAATCTTAAATAGTGCATCCGGTGTTCCTTCTAGTGTTTTGCTTCTTCGCGGATAAGGCCGTTGAGTTGATGTGAGCTTCGCCCCGATCTTCGGATGAACCTTCGACAATGTTTTCAGGCGAGCATCTCCCCCCTTTCTACCTATCTTACTTTTATAGTATTTATTCCCTCCTGTTGATCTATTGCTACCTGTATTGCGATGCTCTAGTTTTCGTACCCGAGATGTCCCTTGCAGCCTCATATTGCCTTGGACACATCCTATTACCTGTTGTTTGGTAGATAGTTGGACTTGCGCGTCGTAGACGCTTGCTCAAGTGCTGTTGCGTGTCGCCAAGGACCACAGTGTTGGAGAATTGCCGCATGTGATGTTGGAGATGATCATGGCTTTACTTTTCGTTCACTTTAATTACTGTTTAACAACTAAAATTGAAGTAAGTAAGCAGAGACATCGGTGGGTGATAGATAATGTTTGGTTTCCGACCGCCCACTTGTGTCCCGTAGGACCCCGAGTTCTTGACACCTGTTCCGAGATCGAGCGCGCTAACCACAGGTGGGGAGATATGGGCCCCCCATTGATTATTACCTGATTTCAAAGTATTGTACTGGGGGCCACAAACTAGTTTGAGGTTTTATTTACTATCCTGTACTTATGCCATGCTTTACTGCTTTATTTACGATTGTGTGAGGAGCACGCTGTACTGTTTAGGGAGCGGAGTGTTTTCGCGGTATCGACAGGTCCATTTTGGGATTTCTGTCGTTCTGACCACTTTCACAAACCCTAAGTCCGTCTCGAGACCGGCCGACTTCGTTGCGGGTAGACTTAGTGGGTGGCCCCGTGCTTGCTTTGGGTGCAGGAACGTCATGACTTAGGCCCGCCGACATACCGATGGGTGTATGTTAACGATCCGCAAAAGGGTCAAGTGCTTGTGGATACTTTTGCACCCTGCAGGTTAAATCTTTTAGAAGCCGTGTCGCGGTTATGGACGACTTGGAGCACGGTGCTTGATCATAGACAACTATAACTAAAGTTTATTGTTATAAATTGACTTGTATCCGATATGACCAAGAATCGGCTTCACTACAACGGAATGGCTAAATAAAAGTACCAACAAGCTGGGTTTTGGGGTTATCTCATGCTAATTGTATCTGACTAGTAAGTGTTGCAACTATCATCGAATTGTTAACTAAAAGTGCCCACTGCTTACTTTATCAGGATGATTATCTACACCTGACTAGTAATTGCTACAATGATAATTGAATAAATAAACGCCAACCGTGTGAGTTCCTCGGTTGACTTCCTCGTTTGGTCTCGAGGGAATACCAGGATGGGATTGTTTGGTGTTAGTATCAGGCTGGTTCGGATAGGTCTTTCTTACCCTCTCTCGATAGCCGCCATTATATCGAGTCTCTATAGGTTGTTTAGTGTATCTCGCTGCCGCTTGATCCACCATACCTATGTAGGCGAGGACCCAATTCTAGTATCGTAGTGTCTTGGCCTCGATCGACGCTCCTCTTTTCCTTTGCCCTTTGTCGGCACCTTTGTTTAAGCAGGTTTTGAGATCGACGCCGTTAGCGGGGTTACCCTTCCGCTTGGCCTGGCAGGGTTATGGACACCATTGGTCATTCTTGGGCTCTTAGCCCCATTTGCATCTTGTCCGTCCGTAGGACGCCTCTATCGTTTTCAAGGTGATTTGGATCTTTGTATCTTATATCGTATTCTTGACTCATGGAGTCGTGTTGTATATATATCGCTCGTGGGTCCCATCGAGAACTGTTGTGTAATGTTATTACTTCGTTTTCCACCCGCACGAAAGTGCCTGGTGGGCACCTTTGAATCGTTTCTATGCGGGTTTGGCGGGTTTCGCAAAAACTTGCATAGGGCCGATTCTGAGGGTGTTACACTTCTCCGTCCCATTCCAAATCTCATGGTTAACGCATTATATACGGTGCAAGAATCACTGGCGACATTGGTTGTTAAGTCCTAGATAATATGTTCCCTTACCACCGGAACTTTCATAGTATGTTATTACCTCATGGTAAATAACCTATAATCATATTATTATGAAAATATTGTTTTCTGACCTTTTTCAAATGCAGGTGATGACAACACTGGATTTGCAAATTACTTTACAGGAAATAATCAAAGGACATGAGTAAGTGTGAACTTGCCTTTTGTGATTGCAAGATTATGCACTCACGGTCTTCGGGATTAATATAAAAGATCCAATATCTGAAATCAGCATCATTGGTCTGATAAGGACTAATGTTTAAAGAATCAAGATACTATTATGCATAAGTAATGTAATGCATTTGATAAACTCGAATCCTGGGGATAACGCTGTTCTTGGGTTTGGAAACTAGAAATGGTTCATGTTAGAATGTGTTGTCCTTTTAGATAAGTTTCACATTTGTGCTTCTTATTAAGGCTTGCGATTGTGTGTAAAACAACATGTAATTATAATATCATAAAACAATGAGATACACACAAATGCAAAATGCTACTCAAAATTGCTTATACTATAATTGTTCATCTTCAAAAAAAAATTACAAGTAATGTCACTTATAAAGAACTTAAGTGTTATCAATCCTAAGTACACAAGTAAAGGATAAAGTAATGTGATTCTGGTTAATTGTCATATGTTGACTGAAGTGGCAAAACGAATAACTTTTGAAGAAAAGATTTCTTTATTAAGGGTTAAACAATTTCTGATAGTTTTTAGAATATGATTGATAGAATGTGATTGATATTATTTATGCTTGCTTGAATAGTCTAGACTTGAAATGCTTTATAACTTAATTATAACAGACCAAAGTTAACTATAAAACACATAACGAAGTCTTTAGCATAGTATTTAAAGTATTATAGACTAAAGTTAACTTTAAATAAAGCATAGATGAACTTCGGGTGTAATGCTTATGATATTTTTATCTTATTCACTTTTATATTGTTTCCTTTAAGGTTACTTAAGAATGGCATTACTTCTATTTGAGTAGTGGTTTCCTAACATTATAAATATACAAAAGGATTTATCTCCTTATAAGGGTGTGGTTATGGTTTGTGAACAAGTAAACAATACTATTTACTACTTATGAATTATCTTTGGATTTAGTCCATTATAAAGTTGTGAGTGAAACAATGATAAAATGTTTTATTTGGTTGAAAATATTACTCTTGAAGGTTTTATAATTGATAAGAATCTTTTTAGAAGATGATCTACACATATCGTTAAATAATAATTTAATAAGATTGTATTTAAAATGTGTTGAATCATTTTGACTCCATATTATCAATATTTAAGACTAATACTATTTATTAGACTTAATTGGCTAATTTTAGAAATATTGGCAATTTTGATTAGCCCTTGTATGAATTATTAACTAAGGAAGTAGGTTTAAATTCAAGTTGTTAAATTGTTTTAAATTTTTATTTACCTCAAAATTTTAATATTATATTTTTAACATGTAGGTATTATTTTTGTGATCATTTTGGTATATTACACTTATTTTTGTGATTTATAAATAATAAGATATGATTTTTATAAGATTTATTATTTTATAAATATTTAATAAAAAACAAATATTTAATTAAGTGAAATAATAATGCATGGTTATAGTTTTTAAATTATATTTCTTAATTTTCTAAGATTTTTGTTATTTTATTCATATTTTTAACATTTGCCAATATAAAAATATGAATTTTCAAAGTATTAAAACTTATAAAATCTTTACTAAATAATTGTTATTTAAATTGATAGCATAATAATGTTTGATAATAGTTTAATGTTATAGATTTTATTTTTCTGAAAATTTTCATATATTAAACATATTTTTCCGAATTATAAAACAAAAATTATTAAATTTCTAAGATTTAATCTTTTTATTTAATTTCTGGAATTTATTTGTGTTTGAATGTATATTGTCTTATTTAATTTCTGACAGACATTAACTTTTTTATACCGCACACACACCTAGCCCTAGTCACTGACTAGTGGGGCCAGTACCACGTCATCAGCCACCTAAGCAGAAGACTAGTCAACATTGGACCAGGTCAAAATACCGACGTGGCGAGGGATGCCGTGAGCATGACCTCACGATGACGTCATCATAGAACAATCTCTCATCGAAGATCGATCGCTCGCTAGGGTGCTTGCGCGAGGCTATGGTTAGTTTTGTGGGAAAGAGGGCGTCACGAGGATCGTGGTTGTGGTTGCGCCGCCCGCTTTTGGTCACCGGAGCTACTCCGGCGACCATTTACTGCGGCGACCGACGATGGTGTGGTGCGACGATGATTTACGGTGAGATAAAACGAGTGGAGGGTACTGGAAGATCCAGGAGCTCACCCTGATGCTGTTGAGGTGGTTGATGATGATAACGACATGTTGATACGTCTTGATTTATCTGAACTCCGACGATCACCGGCGAAAGGGAACGGTGAAATTCCCCCAATTCTGAACGCCCCTTGCTTCACGGCGAAGAGCTTCTCCTCGGCTACCCCATGGCCTCCGAGGTGAACCCTGCTGACGACAAGGGTCAAGTCTGGCCGGCAAGGTTTTTGATCAGAGGAGAGAATGAGGAAGAGAGGAAATGTGAGCGAGCGAGTGAGAGGATGAGGACGAGCAGACGGTGTTGTGGCGTTCTTATCCCCTCCTCCAGGAGCGGCGACACACATTGCATCGTGACGGTCGATCGACGACGGAGCTCCGGCCAACGATCTGCTTATAGTAGGCGAGGAAGACGATGATGCGACATTTGCGGATAACCCCCTGGAACTTTTCCTGTCTCGATCCACAGTCCTTCCGCTGGCCCACTCGTCATTCACTGTGGTGACCAGCTGGGCTTGCTAGTGGGCCGAAATGGCCTGCACATGGGCAGTAGATAATGGGGAAAGGAATACTGGGCTTGGGCCAGAAACTGTTTTTCTTTTTATATTCTTTTCTATTTCTGTTTTGTTTTTAGTTTTCTATTTACACATTTGATTGGAATTTCTTTATAAGATTTATTTGCTGAATACTTATAGCAGTAGTTGATATTTATTGAGATTTATTTTGTGACCTTTTTTATATATATTTTCTTTATTTTATTGATATATATATACTCCTTTCCATTTAAAGTTTGTAAGGGCTTATGATATGAATTTTAATTTACCTAATATCCATAATCTCATTAAAGAATGCATTACTATTAAATCAAGGGATTTGATTCTCATTAACTTATATTATTAAATGAATTTTCATATGATGATCTTTCATTTTTATCTGATACATAAATTTCTAGGAAATTAATATGATTAATATTATTCTCATGAACTTAGGAAATAGCAATGTAAATATTTTATTATAACTCACATAGGAGTTAGGTTTTGAATTGTAAAAGTTTAACCTAGGGTCTAGGGCACTCCATATACTTATCTGCTTTTGTTGATATGAGTAAAGTTTAATGGTTAAACATATTGTCTTTATGTTTGTGATCTTTATTGATATTACCTTTTTAAATAGAAAGTTATTTTATAGAATGTCTTATGGAAAAGAATTAATAAATATAACTCCTAAGCACATATGGTTATGATAATTGGAAATGATAAAGATGTGCTTAAGTGATTTGCTATAGGAAAATATTCCTATAAAGCTTTGTCGAAATAAGATGATAGGTCAATCATATGAGATGGAAATTATGTTTGGTTTAAGAATTAAAGTTGAGTGTTTACCAAGAATTCCTGTCCTATCTAATTCATAATTCTTGATTTCTACTTAAAGAACTCCTTTCCTAGATATACTACTTCTTTCATATCCATCATCATGTGTTAACATGACGAGCTTTACTTCATAAGAATATTCTTATCCACCTTTTATTCTTCTAAATCCATTTATAAATTCAATGAGCTTGACACTGTAGGGGCTCGTAGCATGGAAAACAAAAAATTTCTATCGCATACAAACAAACAAGCCAAGATCTATCTACTAGATTGTAGCAACGAGTCGATAGAAGAACTCACCCTCGAAGATTCCAAAGTGTTTAACGAGAGCAGATTCTCGTGGGTGATGTAGTCGTACTCTTGCCGATCTCAAGATCGTGTAGACGATCCTTCCCAAGTGCTCGTTAGCGCTTCTGCAGTCGGTCACACGTTCGGTACTCGATGAAGACCTTCCTCTCCCTTGTTCCAGCAGGCAGCAGAGGTTGTAGCACTCTCCTCGTGATTCCGGCAGCACAATGGCGTGGTACCGGAAGTAGAGGAGAGATCTCACAGGGCTTCGCCTTAAGCCGGAGCGAGTATGGTGGACTATGAGAGAGGCCTTGGCGATCTAGGGTTTATAGGCACCAAGGGGAGAGAGCTAGGCCGGCGGCTAGGGCTTGGGGAGATCCCCAACTCGGCGGCTAGGGCAAACCCTAGGGCTGCGGCGGCGACTTGGTGTCCGACGGCTAGGATTAGGGTTTTGGTGGAGAGAGGTGTAGGTCTAGAGGGGCACCCCTGCCCCTCCTTTTATAGGTGGGAGGGCGCGGCCAAGGGGGAGGGAGTCCTCCCCCAAGTCGGCCTCCTTGGCCAGCTGTGGAGGAAGGAGGACTTCCTCCCCAAGTAGGTTTCCTACTCTCCCTCCACCAAGCAAACTTGCCGTTTGACTTTTCAAATTGGCGTTTGACTTTTCAAACTAGGATTTGATTTTTCCCTTTATTTTGCTCAGCCATGATACCTAGTACATGATGTAACCATTCCACATTGTCATGACACATTCATGTATCCTTCTGCTCCGGAGTGCCGGACCTTCCGGAACCTTCTAGAACATTCTCGATGAAATCATCGAAATCATTCCCCAACTCCGAAACAGGACTTTCCTTATATGAATCTTATTCTTCGGATCTCCTCGTGATATCCCGGATCCCATCCAAAACTCCGAACAACATTCGGTATCCCTACTAACATTCCATATCTACTAAACAACATCGAATTCTTAAGTGTGTCTCCCTACGGTTCGTGAATTATGCGGACATGACCGAGACACTTCTCCGATCAATAACCAATAGAGGAATCTGGAAATTCATAGGGCTCCCACATATTTCTACGATTACTTCGTGATCGAATGAACCACTTACATACGATACCAATTTCCCTTTGTCTCATGATAGTTTACTTATCCGAGGTTTTGATCATCGGTATCTCTGCATACCTAGTTCAACCTCGTTACCGATAAGTACTCTTTTGTCGTTCCCGTGGTATGTGATCCCTGTGAGCTAGTCACATGCTTGCAAGCCAATTGGATGATATTCCACCGAGAGGGCCCAGAGTATATCTATCCGTCATATGGATGGATAAATCTCACTCTTGATCCATGTGCCTCAACCCATACTTTCCGAACACTCAATGCCACCTTTATAGCCACCCAGTTACGGTGTGGTGTTTGATGTCATCAAAGCATCCTTCCGGTGATGGTGATTAGCATGATCTCATGGTCGAAGGAATTAGGTTACTATGTATCACAAATCTTATAGCAATTTGAACTATTAAAATGACTTGAGGCATAGGGAGTCTTACTCATCCTTTCTCTATCTTCTGCCGATGTCGGACTTTGAGTTTTACTCAAGGTCGTATTGGGCAACATGGGCAAGAACCCTTTCTTGCTTTCTTCCATTCCAAACCTCTTTAGAACTTTGTCCAAATATGTACTCTGTGACAATGATATTTGGCGTTTCGATCTATCTCTATAAATCTTTATGCCTAATATGTAAGCTGCTTCGCCAAGATCCTTCATTGAAAAACTATTATTCAAATATTCCTTGACACTATTAAGAAGGTCTACATCATTCCCAATCAACAATATGTCATCTACATATAGTATTAAGAATGCTACAGAGCTCCCACTCACTTTCTTGTAAATACAAGCTTCTCCATAAGTTTGTATAAAACCAAAACTTTTGATTACCTTATCAAAACGTTGATTCCAACTTCGGGATGCTTGCTTCAATCCATATATGGACCGTTGAAGTTTGCATACCTTGTTAGCGTCTTTAGGATCGACAAAACCTTTGGGTTGCATCATATACAACTCTTCATCAATGTCTCCATTGAGGAACGTTGTTTTGACATCCATCTGCCATATTTCATAATCGTAATATGCAGCGATTGCTAACATAATCCTCACAGACTTTAACTTTGCTACTGATGAGAAAGTCTCATCGTAGTCAACTCCTTGAATTTGTCAAAACTCTTTTGCGACAAGTCGAGATTTATAGATAGTAACATTACCATCAGCATCTATTTTCTTCTTGAAAATCCATTTGTTCTCGACAGCCTTCCAGCCATCCGGTAAGTCCACCAAAGTCCATACTTGGTTTTCGTACATGGATCCAATTTCTGATTTCATGGCCTCTTGCCATTTATTGGAATCTGGGCTCATCATCGCTTCCTCATATGTCGCAGGGTCATCGGTGTTGTCCACCAACATGACACTCATAACGGGATCATACCAATCAGGAGTGCTACGAGTTCTCGTTGACCTGCGAGGTTCTGTAGCAACTTCAACCGAAGTTTCATGATCATCATCATTAGCTTCCTCTCTTATTGGTGTAGGCGCCACAGGAACTTCTTCCGGTGCTGCGCTACTCGCAAGTTCGAGAGAAGGTTCAACAACCTCGTCGAGTTCTACTTTCCTTCCAGTCACTTCTTTCGATAGAAATTCCTTCTCTAGAAAGGATACATTCTTCGCAACAAAGATTTTGCCTTCGGATCTATGATAGAAGGTATACCCAATAGTTTCCATTGGGTATCCTATGAAGACGCATTTTTCCGCTTTGGGTTCAAGCTTGTCCGGCTGTAACTTCTTTCCATAGGCTTTGCAACCCCAAATTTTAAGGAACGACAATTTAGGTTTCTTCCCAAACCATAATTCATACGGTGTCGTTTCAACGGATTTTGATGGTGCCCTATTTAAAGTGAATGCGGTTGTTTCTAATGCATAACCCCAAAATGATAGCGGTAAATCTATAAGTGACATCATAGAATTGTAAGGTTCCCAACCTTTAATAAGGTAGAGATCCCTGTGTTTACAATTCTAGTCCCTGGATCAATAGCTAGCATCCACAGTTAAGATGTAATATCAAGAAACAAAGGTCATAATACAACTTTATAACCAGGAATAAAATAATTTATTACATCTTACATAGCTCATTTGGCGATCTCATTACAATGCAGCAGAATATAATAATAGCATGGATTCCTTCATCTTCAAAGTGCCACAGGCAGACATGTTGGTTGTAGACTTGTAATCCTAATCAATAAACTTCACTAACATCAAACAAACCAGCAACATAACAATTTACAGCCACAAGGGTCAATACATTTGAATTGTATTGGCAAGTGATACTATGGTAGTATAGTGGAGTCTATCATCTATATGCTTTTGGTTAAGTGGATCTTAGGCTTGCTTTGCTCAAAATGGATTTTCCTTATCATTTGAAAACACTAGGGTTTTGCTTGACAAAATCACCCAAGGAATCTCCCAATAGAAATTGGTGATCCTTTAACCCTTGTTCAACCACAAGATTTTAACTTAGAAATTGGGATGAGGAGATTCTTGATAGCTTCCATGTCTTGATGCTCAAATTGTCCTTTGTCAGGGACATGGCTAAGTACTTAGATTTTACACTCTGCAGAGGTGGTGCACTTTCCCCACAAGAATTGGTTTCACCAAGACAAGATCTTTCAGAAGCCTTCCCTTAGACCAGAATGGACGCGTTCCAACCTATCAATCCCCTACCACCAACTATCCATTTGGCTAAGTTATTGCAACCTATATGATCCAGGCAGAGCCCATAATGCCAAGTGGCTACACTTGAAGCTTCTCAACATTTGACATCTCAAATCTCTTTGTTCCTGGGTGGCCATCCACAAGTGAGATACACAAGATAAACCATAGAAATGGGCCTTGTGAACCACTAAACACAAACCATTCCTTCCATTCCACCCAGGTGATTCATTCACTTAGTTGTTTTATTAAACAAAACACAAGTCCTTGACTTAGAAATATTCTATAGCATGAAATATAATCCACCCTTTTTTTCTACTAGCTAAGCTAAGCATGATAGTATTAGGAATCTTAACTTGGGAAATTTTTACTAAGGTTTCATCTACTAGGATTTCCCATGGCATAGTTTATACTTAGCAAAAATTCCATGCAAGTCTTACTTAGAAATATCACTAATGCATAGTGAAAATAATGGGACAAAAGTATGAAGCATCACTTGCCTTTTTGGTAGAGAATATAAGTTCACTCCTTGATCTTTGCAATATTCACACTCTTCAAATCACTACAATTCAATCAAGCAAGCAACATTTCAATCTACCATTCAAGCAACATCACATAAAATAATAGAAACAATACATTGCACGCAAGGATGTCAATCTTTGTTTTATTTACAAAAGTGGTTTATAATAGGTTATAAACATTCTAAAACACTTATTGGTCATTTAATAAAGTGGCAAAACTATTTGCAAAAGATTTTTACCTATAAAACATTTTCAAACCAAATCATTATTTTATGTGGTTGAAAATGCCTTTATCAAAGTAATAATTTTTATAGGGTTCACCAAATACATTTTTAACTCATAAAACTTGGTGTTTGGGGTAAGAGAGTTTAAATCAAAACATTTCTCAAAGGTTTCCTCCAAAATCATTTTTAAACCATAATCAACATTTTTATTTGGCTAGAAATGTTTTTAAATCAAAGATTCATTCTTTTGCTTCACCAAATACATTTTTGAAACCACTAATTGATTTATATGGTCAGTAGGTTCAAAACAAACCATTTGCCAAAGATTTTATCTCAAAAGTAATTTTAGAACAAATTTTACATTCTAAATATGCCTACACAAGTTTCTGCAAAAACAAACAATTTAACAGAAGCAATTTACTAAACAAAGGGCATGGTCAGAAAGTACTTGTCTTGCTGAATCCATTGATATAAAATTTGCAAAATTTGGACGTGTGGTTTGAAAGTTATGAATTTTTCAAATTGGAACATCTAATAGATAAGTTTCTGGTTTTTAAAACAATCTCTGGACACGTGGGCTGTTCTGATTCGTCGAAAACGGTTCGTGCGGATTGAGCTCTGTGGAGCATTGGATCTTAATTAAATCGTGTGGCACAGAAGCAAGCGTACCCTTTCATTTATGTTATATGGCGTGCGTTAGATTTTAATCCTACGGCTGACGTTCGAGCAACCATTGAGTGGCGGCGCTGGCGGCGGCGACTGGCGGCACGCGCTCGGGCTGCAAGCTTGCCGGTGATGCAGGATGCTAGGAAGAGGGGGAGGGGGCTCACCGGGTTCACAGGGTCGTGGTGGTGCTCGAGGTGCCTGCTGTTTGTCGAGGGGCGCGCTGGAGCTGCGTGGATTCCTCGCCGGAGAGATGTCTGGTGACGGGCACACACTGTCGTTGTCGGGGACGTCGCTGTAGAGAACGGGAGAGGGAACAAATGGTGCTATTAGACGCGTGGAAGAGTAGGGAGTATGGGAGCATCTAAGAGAGAGGGCGGCGCGGTCAGAGACTACCTGTGGAGCTCGTCAGAGTTGGAGCAGACGGTGGTGCGGTCAGACGAGGTGGTTGCCGACGATAGGGCGCATGCGCGAGCGAGCTGAGGCCACTGGGAGACACGTATGGAAGAGGGGATCATGATCACGTGGTCGAGGAGGCGAGGGGAGGTAGGGTTTGGCCGGAATCAGAGGTGGAGCTCGCCGGAGACAGTGGCGGTCAAAGCAGAAATCAGGGCAGCCTGGGGGCTCCGATGGTGCGGTGTCTGGGAGGAAATAGAGAGGGGAGGGAGGCGATTAAGATGGCATGGTCGCGGGGTGGAGTAATGAAGGCAGTAAAAGCGTGTGCAACGGCTTCAACAACGAGGAGGAGGTTGGGCGTGGTCACCATGAGGAGGAAGGCGGCAGGCAGTGGGGTCGCTTGGCAGCGAGAGAGAGGAGGAGGAGGTGGGGTACAATCGTCATTCGTTGTGCGGGTCAATTTCTGAGTAAGAAGAAAAACGGTTCGGGGTGAGAGGGAGTGGGCTGCTGGGCCTTAGTGGGCTGCCAGATGGGTTGGGTTTGTTTCCATTTTTTTATACTAAACCTTTTTCTTTTCTGTTTTTGAATATTCTGATTTGATTTTCATTCAAACAATTCAAGCAACAAATCAATTCAAACCTCAACCGAAATTTGTGTAGATCTTTATACTGATTAATAACACATTCCAAAGTCAAATTTAGAATAATTTATTTATTCTTTATAGGGTCCTTTAATTATTTAAAATGGTCTCTAGTATTAATTAAATAAGATTTAATAATATTTTTCAATCTCCATTTGAATTCAAATCACCACCAAACTTTGGGTGAATTTTAATTCTGTTTATCAACATATTTGAAAGTTCAAAATAAGATAATTCTTTTAGGATCTAGTAATAATTAAATAAATAGACCATAGTCTTTAATTCAAATAGGGTTTAATTTATTTTAAAACTCTTTTTGAAATCTAAATAATATCAAAATCTTTTCAGTTGTTTTCTTTTGAAAAACTAGAACACTTGGAAATCTTATTTAAAATAAATTAACAAGTTTTAGTGTTTATTTAAAATAGAAAAGCCTTTACTTTAATAAAAATGGATATTAATAAATCCTCATTATTTTATTTAAATAAACCTTTACTCTTTTTATCAAATGGAAATATTTTATTTCAAAAGCTTGGCTAAGATTTAATTTGGCTCTATAAAATAATCCTTATTTATATTTCTACCTTTGCTTTATAAAAACCATATCTTTTTATTTAAAGATCCAAAAAATAGTGATTCCAACTATTATAATTTTATTTATTATTTGTTTAACTTTTTAAATCTCTTTAGGATTTTTATTTGATCAAAATAGGTTGTGATGTTTCCAATTGGAATCAAAAAGTTTCTTCTCACCCTAAATTTCAACAATTATTTATTTTGTTTATTTATTTTTCACATTACAAGATTTAGAAAATCTTGGGATGTGACAAGAACGAACCATATCTAAGAGAGTTCGATCACGACGTTCGGACACACCATTACGCTGTGGTGTTCCCGGCGGTGTCAATTGTGAAAGTATTCTGCATTTCTTCAAATTCTCGCCAAACTCGTAACTTAGATATTCACCTCCACGATCAGAACGTAGAAATTTAATCTTCTTGTTACGTTGATTCTCTACCTCACTTTGAAATTCCTTAAACTTCTCGAAAGTTTCGGACTTATGTTTCATGAAATAGATATACCCATATCTACTCAAGTCATCCGTGAAGGTAAGAACATAACTTGATAACCATCAGCGATGCTACACTCATTGGACCACACACATCGGTATGTATGATTTCCAATAAGTCCGTAGCTTGCTCCATCATACCAGAAAATGGAGTCTTAGTCATTTTACCCATCAGACATGCTTCGCATCTTTCAAGTGATTTGAAATCAAGTGATTCAATAAGTCCATAAGAATGGAGTTTCTTCATACGCTTCACTCCAATGTGACCAAGACGACAGTGCCACATATAGGTCGAGTTATCGCTCAATTTCAAACGTTTAGCTTCAATGTTATTAATATGTGTATTTCCACTATCGAGATTCAATAAGAATAGACCATCTATCAAAGGTGCATGTGCATAAAACATATTACTCATATAAATCGAACAACCATTATTCTCGGACTTAAACAAGTAACCGTCTCGCAATAAACAAGATCCCGATATAATGTTCATGCTTAATGCAGGCACCAAATAACAATTATTTAAGTATAAAACTAATCCCGATGGTAGATGAAGAGGTAGCGTGCCGACCGCGATCACATCAACCTTTGATCCATTTCCAATGCGCATCGCCACCTCGTTCTTCGCTAGCTTCCGTTTATTCTGCAGTACCTGTTTCGAGTTACAAATATGAGCAACCGAACCAGTATCAAATACCCAGGCACTACTACGAGTACTAGTGAGATACACATCAATAAAATGTATATCGGATATACCTTTCTTCTTGATGTTGCCGTTCTTCAAATCTGCCAAGTACTTTGGGCAATTCCGCTTCCAGTGACCTTCTCCCTTGCAGTAAAAGCACTCAGTATCAGGCTTAGGTCCATCCTTGGTCTTCTTCGCCGGTGCGGCAACTTTCTTACCACCCTTCTTGAAGTTACCCTTTTGCTTAGACTTGCCTTTCTTGAATTTGGTGGTCTTATTGACCATCAACACTTGGTGCTCTTTCTTGATCTCCACTTCTGCAGATTTCAACATGGAGAAGAGTTCTGGCAACTGATTGTTCATGCTTTGCATATTGTAGTTCATCACAAAGTTCTTGTAACTTGGTGGCAGTGATTGGAGGACACGGTAAATCCCCAAAACATTAGGAATCACTATACCCAAGCTTTGGAGTTTGTTTGCGTGCCCAGACATCTTAATCACATGCTCACTGACGGAGCTGCCCTCTTCTATCTTGCAGTTAAAGAACTTTTCAGAAGCCTCATAACTCTTAACTGCCGCGTGAGTCTCAAATATCAATTTGAGTTCACGGACAATATCATGTGGGTCATGGTTCTCAAACCTTTTCTGAAGCTCCGATTCCAAACCATACAAGATAGCACACTGAACTGTGGAGTATTGATTCTTCCGAGCGAGGTAAACGTTCTTTACTTCATCGGTAGCATCAGCTGCAGGCGGATCACCCAGCGGTGCATCCAGCACATAGGTCAAATTACCAGTATTGAGGACAATTCTCAAATTGCGGAACCAATCCGCGAAGTTGCTTCCATTGTTTTTCAACCTTTCTTTCTCTAGGAACACATTTAAAATTGATGGTAGGGGCCGCCATTGATCTACAACATATTTGCAATAGTTTAGACTAAGTTTATGACAAATTGAGTTCTAATTAATAGTTAAATTAATCTAGGTGAACTCCCACACAAAACAATATCCCTCACATTGTTTTAGTGATCACACGAACCAAATCCACCACATCAAAACCGATCATCACGAGAGTTGATGTAGGTTCAATGGCGAACAATCGACATGTTCATCATATCTACTATATGATTCATGCTTTACCTTTCGGTGATCCGTGTTCCGAGACCATGTCTGTACATGCTAGGCTCATCAAGATCAAACCTTAGCTCCCGCATGAGCAAATCTGGCTTGCTCATGTTGTATACACTTGCAGAATCTAACACACCCGATCATCACGTGGTGCTTCAAAACAACAAGCTTTAGCAACGGTGCTTACTAAGGATGAACACTTTAAAGCTTGAAATTAATGTGCATGAGGGATCATCTTATAATGCTACCATCGTTAACTAAGCAATACAAGATGCATAAGGGATTAACATCACATGCAATTCATAATATGTGATATGATATGGCCTTTCTTCTTTGTGCTTCCGATCTCCATCTTCTAGCACGAACATGATCTTCATCATCACCGACATTGCATCAAGGTCAATGACGCCGCTCCATGGTTGTCGTCCACCAGCTTCAACTATTACAACTACTTTGAATAGACACGCGGATCTTAACACAAATTTAAAGACAACCATATGGCTCCTGCCGGTTGCCAACTTACAATAAGGATCATTGCATACATCAAATATAATTACAATCATGGCCATATCACATCACAGCAGACCCCTGCAAAACAAAGTTAGACGCCTCTAATTTTCTTTGCATATTTTACATGGTTTGAGGCTTTCAATAAGTGTCGATCTAACTTACGAACAAGAACCACAACATTGATGTTTGAACTATCAAGTGCCCGTTGTAAATTGGATCTATACTATAATGGGAGAGACAGACACCCGCAAAGCCACTTATGCAATACAAGTTGCATATTTAGCGTGGAGCAAGTCTCATGAACGATGTCATGTAATCTTAGCCGGGTCGCTTCATCCCATAATACCGCAAGATGCAAAGTACACAAGAAGCAATTGATAATAAAAGGACCACCGCCCACAATGACCATTGTGTTCTACTCGTGCAATAGATCTACATATAGACACGGCTCTGATACCACTGTAGGGGTTCGTAGCATGGAAAACAAAAAATTTCTACCGCATACAAACAAACAAGCCAAGATCTATCTACTAGATTGTAGCAATGAGTCGATAGAAGAACTCACCCTCGAAGATTCCAAAGTGTTTAACGAGAGCAGATTCTCGTGGGTGATGTAGTCGTACTCTTGCCGATCTCAAGATCGTGTAGACGATCCTTCCCATTGCGTTCGGCGCTTTCTACAATCGGTCACATGTTAGACTCGATGAAGACCTTCCTCTCCTTGTTCCAAAGAAAGCAGAGGTTGTAGCACTCTCCTCGTGATTCCGGCAGCACGACGGCGTGGTACCGGAAGTACAGGGGATATCTCGCAGGGCTTCGCCTTAAGCCGGAGCGAGTATGGTGGACTATGAGAGAGGCCTTGGCGATCTAGGGTTTAGAGGCACCAAGGGGAGAGAGATAGTCCGGCGGCTATGGCTTGGGGAGAGCCTCAACTCGGCGGCTAGGCCAAACCCTAGGGCGACGGCGACGACTTGGTGGCCGGCGGCTAGGGTTAGGGTTTTGGTGGAGAGAGGTGTAGGTCTAGAGGGGCACCCCTTCCCCTCCTTTTATAGGTGGGAGGGCGCGTCCAAGGGGGAGGGAGTCCTCCCCCAAGTCGGCCTCCTTGGCCGGCGGTGGAGGGAGCAGGACTTCCTCCCCAAGTAGGTTTCCTACTCTCCATCCACCAAGCAAACTTGTCGTTTGACTTTTCAAATTGGCGTTTGAATTTTCAAACTAGGATTTGATTTTCCCTTTATTTTGCTCAGCCATGATACCTAGTACATGATGCAACCATTCCACATTGTCATGGCACATTCATGTATCCTTCTGCTCCGGAGTGCCGGACCTTCCGGAACCTTCTAGAACATTCTCGATGAAATCATCGGAATCATTCCCCAACTCCGAAACAGGACTTTCCTTGTATGAATCTATTCTCCTAACCATTTCGGATCTCCTCGTGATATCCCGGATCCCATCCGAGACTCCGAACAACATTCGGTCTCTTACTTATCATTCCATAACTACTCAACAACATCGAATCCTTAAGTGTGTCTCCCTACGGTTCGTGAATTATGCGGGCATGATCGAGACACTTCTCCAAACAATAACCAATAGAGGAATCTGGAAATTCATATGGCTCCCACATATTTCTACGATTACTTTGCGATCGAATGAACCACTTACATACGATACCAATTTCCCTTTGTCTCACGATAGTTTACTTATCCGAGGTTTTGATCGTCGGTATCTCTGCATACCTAGTTCAACCTCATTACCGATAAGTACTCTTTTGTCGTTCCTGTGGTATGTGATCCCTTGTGAGCTAGTCACATGCTTGCAAGACAATTGGATGACATTCCATCGAGAGGGCCTAGAGTATATCTATCTGTCATATGGATGGACAAATCCCACTCTTGATCCATGTGCCTCAACCCATAATTTCCGAACACTCAATGCCACCTTTATAGCCACCCAGTTACGGTGTGGTGTTTGATGTCATCAAAGCATCCTTCCGGTGATGGTGATTAGCATGATGTCATGGTCGAAGGAATTAGGTTACTATGTATCAGAAAGCTTATAGCAATTTGAACTATTAAAATGACTTGATCTTTAAGCTACGCTTATCTATAGGAGTATGTCCACCATACCATTCTCCTAATGATATGATCTTGTTGTTAACAACATCTCAATGTTCATGATATGGAAACCACAATCATTTATTAACCAACAAGCTAGTATTATGAAGAGGCTTTACTAGGGACTCTAATTTAGTTTACAAATCACACAAGTATTAATGTTTCCTGGTTAATACTGTTATAGCATGAATGTAAACATTTATCATAAACACAAAGATATAATAATAACTACATTTATTATTGCCTCTAAGGCATATATCCAACACTTGACACTAAAGCTTTTCATAATCTTCTCATATCTATACTTGGTTATCAAACTATTCTACTACTAATAATCTCCAATCCAACAGATGGTTACAATTGCCTCCATTAATACCCTTCATTTATTATCCATCACCAACATTATTCTAATAGATTCATTTGTAAAAATATATATATATATATCAAATCCTACTTCACCTCAAGTGCTTAGTATTTACCAAGAGGAACATACTACCTCTATAATTCAATGTTGCTCTAACATCATCCTAATCATACTATCTTATCTCTACTTGACTCCAATATATTATACTCAAACTTCACATTATATCATGGTGACTTGTCATGACTAACCTAGAATAACATATCTATATTAGGGTTCAATCATGTTCTATCCACCAATATCACTTATACATGATATAAGCATTCAATCTTGGTGACTAAAGCATGATCATTATAATCCTTTGATCCTTTATGGTTTAGGTTTCCAGTTGGCTAATCAAGGCTTTCATTCATACAACATTGCAGTTGTATTATAATTATCTTATGTTTATCTCTATTGGACTAAGAGATATTATTCATTGACTATACCTAATTGATCCAATAGGATTACTCCTGGTAACTATCTTTAGGATTCATCCTCGTAATCTTATTTATTGCCACATATAGTTATATCTTCCATATTACTTTGCTATCCATTCAGGAGTGAGTTAATTCCATCAATTAACACTTTGATCTTATTCTATTCCAACACTCCCATCCTATAGAGGATATTTAATTCTAGCATTTCCACCTACCTCTTCTTACTTCTTTCTTTATAGGATTTGAGTGAATGCTATGATGAGAACAAGGGTTGACAGATCAAGAATTGATAGGCTAAGAATTGGTGAATCAATAGTTGATTACTCAATATTGATGAACAACAGATATTAGAATAATATCCAATAGAGATGATAATGATTAATATGGGCAGAAAGACATATGGCGAATAATCTTGACTTGGTTTCTTTCTTACTTAATCTCACTAAAGAGTTAAGGTTAGGTATTACCATGATACTATCGTAGGAATAAATAAGAATAAGATAGGTCAGGATTAGTTATTACATTCTTATTACTTGAATTATATTCATAGCTTGGTATCCATGAATTATTGTAATGAATACTATGTGATAATCACGTAAGGATCAAATATTAATTATTAAGCAATGTATTAGGGTTTAATTTTTATTACATTTGATCTACCCTTAGATCAAATCTCCTTTACCCAGAATAAGGTTTTAACAAAGGTCATACTGAAACTTATCGCAGTCAACTTGATGATCTACTTCAATTCCATCAAGTTGAGAGAAGCTTCAATCACTTTGATAGGTTTTGTTCAAAAGCGCGAAAATTATTCGGATTTTCTATGCATGAATGCAATGCACACATCTAGGTTTAGCTTAATTCTAAGCTCTAATGCTGGGATGTTACAAATGGGCATTGACGAGATCAAACCTCGTCAATTGGCGCCGTTTGTGGGAAGCGGGGATGCTGATCGTGGTAGTGACGTTTCTATCCAGAGCAATCTACAACTCCTCGGCAACAGAGAGTCACCTCCTCTTCGGCGCCTTCGACTTCACCGCCCACTCGCCGGCCACCCTGAAGGTTTTCGAGTCCGTCGGATACGGGGTCGAGATGCTATTCGGGGGCTTCTGATTTCAGGTGGGCAGACTGACACCCTCCACCTCCCAGAGCGGGTACCACCACCATCCAGCAGGCCAGATTCGTGGATCCCACCTATCGGCGTGTTGCACGCGTCGACGCTAACATGCGATTCGGATGACAGAAGCAGCTGCAATTTCAATCTGTGCCCCCTCCCTTCGGATGAAGTAACCTATGGTTCCGGATCCGAAAACTGCGACAGCAGCGACCCACTCTGCGAACGCTACCTATGTAGCGTCATCATCAACAACGTAACGGACCCGCCAGCGGGTTTGAGTGCACATCAAACACCCAATCCCCCTCCCAACCCACAAACTGGGAACGGAGGAAACGGGGGAGATTCGCCTAACAAGGCCAACAAAGGCGATGCTCATGACTACAACCAGATCAACCTCAACGAGGAAGGCTGGTGCCAAGCATGCCAGGTTGTGGCAGGCAACATAGTCTTACCTGTGAACGCCTCCCGGGATCTGCTGATGGCCTACCACCTCCTCCTCATCGACGAGCACAACTGGCAGGTGAAGTTGATGGAGGAGCTCGACAAGCGAAATAAAGCAGCTGTAGAATCCAGCGTGCGGCAAGTTGCACTCTCTGCCGCTGGCGGCTCCAGTTCGCATGGCAACAATGCCAACAAGTACCGCTCCAGCACGAAGCGCATGGATCCCGAGGCGCGACGCGAGGTCACCAAGGCCCTCAACACATCCTTCATGACGATGGACTCGCACAACAACATCATGCCGAAAACGTCGCAGGCTGCGATCATGGCAACCACTACCGCTATCTCGCATTTCATCCGCTTATAGCAGGCGACCTGAAGAGTGCCATGCACAAGTCTGCGCTAGCAGGACTCGGACTTGTTGGAGCTGTGCTCCACAATGATGCTCCTGCGGAGCCAAAGAAAAAGGCTGCGGTCAAGTTCACCCGGAGCCCTACACCCTTATCCGAGGAAGACAAGCACGACCTGCCCCGGCGCCACAAGATCCCACGGTGCCGCAACAGCAACTATGATGCTCGCAATGAGCTCACCCAGCGCATGATCGACAAGGCACAAGCCAAACGCGCGTGCTCAACTAAGTTTTAAGAAGAAGACGATGGAGAACTGTGCGGGGCCAAATGCTTCAGCTGATCCGTTCGGCAAACGTGGATGCCGAAAATTTTCAACCTCCCTTCGGATAACCCAAAGTTCGACGGAATGCAGGAGCCAAAGGCTTGGCTTGATGATCACCTCTCATCGGTCAAGATCCACGGCGGGAACAAGAACACCGCCTTACAATGCCTTCTTGCGGTGACAGTAGCGGCCAGTCCGCTCAAGACCTATTTTCCGGCTCCATCCGAAGCTGGGAAGAGCTGGCGTATAGCTTCATCCGCAAATTCAAGGGCACCAGCAAGAGGCCAGCCTCAATCGAGGAGTTGCGGGCCTGCACCCAACGTACCAGCGAGTCCATCCGCTCAGACATACTCTGCTGGTCCCACATCAAGAACTCCGCCGCGCATATCTCCGAAGAAAGAGCAATCGACGCCTTCAAGGATGGTGTCAGGCGCCTGGATTTCAAGGAGGAACTTGGGTGTGTCAAGCCCAAGACGCTCGACCACCTCATGTACATCGCCAATCGATGGGCAGATGGTGAGGATTCCGTCAATTGAGCGCATTTAGATGATGAAGACGACTACGCCCGCAGGCGCGAGCGCCGCAGCAAGAGAAGATCACGCGTCTATGACGATGGCGACGGAGATACGCCGATCGACACGATGACGGAAACCGCTATAGCGGATACCGTGGAAACAACTACCGCGATGGAGGGCGACCCATGCAAACGTGGCAATTCCGTAATCGCGACGACGAGCCTTCGGCATACGAAAAGCTGTCTGGTCCCTGCAACATCCAGTTCTACATCGACAAACAAGATGGTAAGAAGAAGGCCAGCCACATGTTCAAGGACTGCCGAGAGTTCCATAAGCTCAGCGAGGGATTCACCCAAATGCGGCGCCAGATCGTGAACCCTGGATTCGGTCCTGCACCCGTACCAGGTGATATCGCCCACGGAGCTCCTCCACCACCACCCGCCGGACCATCGCAACCGTCGGTCGCACCAGCGCCTAATAACGGTGCAGGAGGGTACCCGCCACCAAAAGGGTCCCTGATGATCCAGAAGGGGCGCCCAACCAACAGGATGCAAAATAAGATCACCCGCCAAGTCAGCCTGGTCGTGACCTCTCCACCAGCCATACCTGAGTACCTCAGCGGCTCGGGGTCCTGCATCACGTTCGATCGTTTGGATCAACCACGCCAGATCCTTCGCCTAGGTCAAGCCGACCTGGTGCTCGAGGCCTAGATCAGGGGATTCAAGATGAGCCGTGTCTTCATGGACGGTGGCAGCAACATCAATCTGATGTTCGCCAGCACACTCGCAGCAATGCGGATCCCGTTGTGCATCCTGGAGAAATCAGACACGACGTTCCATGGCATAGTCCCAGGGAAGGGCATATACCCCCTGAGCAAGTTATGGCTCGACGTCATCTTAGGCCAGCCCGAAAACTTTAGGTGCGAGCGGCTAGAGTTTGAAGTGGTGGACTGGCCATCACAGTACCACGCCATCCTCGGGCGAGTGGCATTCACAAGATTCCTGGCAGTACCGCACTACGCATACCTGCTACTGAAGATGCTAGGACCTAGAGGCGTCATCACCGTCCAAGGAAGCTTCACCAGGTCCAATCACTACAACAGAGACTTCAACAGAATCTCCCAGTCGTTCGATATGCAGAAGGAGCTCATGAGGCTCAGAGAGGTGACAGACAAAAGGCAAAACACACCTGATATGTCGTTCGACTTAACGGTCAACACGAAAAATGTGTAGGTCCACCAGACGGACACCTCCAAGACGACGTTGATCGCCAACGACCTCAGCCCTGCATAGGGAAGCGCACTCATTGAATTCCTCCATGAGCGCTGGGAAATTTTCGCCTGGTGTCCCGCGGACATGCCAGGAGTTCCCAGGGAATTCACCGAGCATGCACTCAATGTGTTTCCGGATGCGAAGCTAGTCAAGCAGTCAATCCGACAACTGTCCAAACCAAGAGCCGAAGCTGTTGGAATCGAAGTCAATAGACTACTCGATGCTAACTTCATCAGGGAAATCAAGGAGAGCGAGTGGCTGTCCAACACCGTATTGGTCCTCAAAAAGGACACTGACATCCTGCGGATGTGTGTGGACTTCACATCGCTCAATAAGCCCTGTACCAAGGACCACTTCCCCCTATCATGGATCGATCAAATCATCGATTCGACTGAAGGATGCGAGAAACTCCCCTTCCTCGATGCCTACTCAGGCTATAACCAGATTCGGCTCAAGGTCGAAGATCAGGAGAAAATGGCGTTCATCACACTGTTCGGAGTGTTCGGCTACAACATCATGCCCTTCTGGCTGAAGAACGCGGGCTCCACATACCAGAGATGCATGCAAGCATGTCTGAAGAACCAGATCGGTCACAACATCCAAGTCTATGTCGACGACATAGTAATCAAGACCAGGGAGGCCAAGACGCTGATCGACAATCTCCGCGAGACGTTCGGTAACCTTGATCACTACAAGATCAAGCTAAACCCAGACAAGTGCGCTTTCGTCCGATCTGGCTACTTACTCGGCTACTTCATCCCCCAATGGGGGATCGAGGCGAATCCAAATAAAATCAGGGCCATACTGGCCATGGAGAAACCGAAGAACCTCAAGGGCGTCTAGCAGCTAGCTGGAGAGATAGCGGTGCTAAGCAAATTCATCAGCCGAATGGGCGAGAAGGACCTACCCTTTTACTAGCTGTTGCGCAGGGCGGACAAGTTCGAGTGGACACCCGAAGCAGACGATGCGTTCGAGGACCTCAAGCGGCTTCTCTCCACCTCGCCTATCATGGTCACGCCGAAGGAACGGGAACCGCTGCTTCTATACATTGCAGCTACACATTAGGTGGTAAGCACCGTACTCGTGGTCGAACGACCCAAAGATGGCAATACCCATGGGGTCCAACGCCCAATCTACTACCTCAGCTAGGTACTGACTCCAACAAAGCAGAGGTACCCTCACTATCTACTATAATCTCGCCTATAGCGTATTCATGATGGCTCGTCAGCTGAGCCACTACTTCCAGGAGCATCAGATCATGGTCATCAATGATGCCCCACTGTCAAACATCCTAAACAACCCCGAAGCCACGGGACTTGTAGCCTTATGGGGCATCGACCTGTCCCCTCTGCACATAATCTATGAACTGCGCACCGCCATCAAATCTCAGGTCCTCCCTAACTTCCTCGTCCACTAGATGGAGCTCCAGCTACCGGACACTCCGGACATGTCGCAGTCTTGGACGATTCACTTCGATGGCTTTAAGCACGAACCTTTTGCAGGGGCAAGCGTCATACTGACGTCCCCTCAAGGCGACAAGATGAAGTACGTCCTTGAGATGAAGTTTCGTGCCTCTAACAACGAGGCCGAATATGAGGTCCTCATCCATGGCATGAGGATGGCCAAGGTCTGCGGTGCAACACGCCTCGTCATCTACGGTGACTCGAACCTTGTCGTCCACCAGACGATGAACGAGTGCGATGCTCACAACGCCAACATGATCGCGTACCGCTCGCTCTACAACTCACTCAAAGGAGACTTTGACAGCTGCGAGCTTCGGCATGTCGGTATAGAAAGCAACGAAGAAGCTGATAGGCTCTCCAACATTGGCTCCACCTGTGCACGGGTGCCACCAGGCGTGTTGCTCGAACAAATCTGCGTACCCTCTATCAATAGAAAATTACCAAAAGGCTCAGCTGAAGAAGCAGAGCACTCGGGGGCTGCGTTACCCGAAGGCCAGGAAGGACCCGAAAATATGGACACAGAGGCCGAGCTGGTTAGCCTAATGTAGGTCATAGCAGTTGAAGAGATGTGAACGTAGTTGTACCTCCGGTACCTGATAAACAACCAACTGCTCGATGATCCGACAGATGCCCAGCGCATATCTCGCCGGTCAAAAGACTTCACCATTATCAATGGCGAGCTATACAAGCGCATCATTTTGGGTGTGCTCCAATGGTGCGTCACCGTCGATGACGGTAAAAGCATCCTCCAAGACATCCATGAGGGTATCTGCGACCATCATGCAGGCAACCACACCCTTGTCACCAAAGCTCTGTGAGCTAGGTTCTACTGGCCAATCGCAATGAACGACGCCAAGGACATCGTCCAGAGGTGCAACGCCTGCCAGAGGTACGCAGACAAGCCACACGCGCTAGGATCCGAGCTGAGGACCATACCGCTGCCCTGGCCCTTCGCCTAGTGGGGCTTAGACATGATTGGGAAACTGCCAAAGTCCTCGCTAGGGGGGCACGTTTTCCTCCTAGTCACAGTCGACAAATTCACCAAGTGGATCGAGGCCATGCCCGTCACCAACCAAAGTGGCAAAATTGCCGTCAAATTTTTCGAGTCTATCATCTACAGGTTCGGCATGCCTCATAGCATCATAACGGACAACGGCTCGAACTTATCTCGAAGGAATTTCAAGACTTCTGCGGCAACCTCGGCATCAACATATCATACACCTCCGTTGCGCACCCGCAGACCAACAGGCAGGTCGAAAAGTCTAACGGCCTCATAGGCAACGGCATCAAGAAGCGCCTACTTTTCCCACTCGAAAGGCTTGCGGGAGACTAGGCAAATGAGCTACCCTCCATCCTCTGGAGCCTGCGTACAACGCCAAACAGCTCAACCGGCTACACGCCCTTCTTCATGGTGCACGGAGCCGAAGACGTACCTGCTGAGGTACGCCACAAGGCCCCATGGGTCATCTCCTATAGCGAATCCGAATCATCGACAACACTCGAAGACGTCGTTGATACACTCTAAGAGGCACATGACATCGCCATGGCTCGCTCAACGGTCTATCAGTAGAGCCTCCGAAACTATCACAGCCGCCGGCTGCGCCCAAGGTCCTTCGTCGAAGGAGACCTCGTCCTGCAACTCAAGCAAGAACGAAACAAGAAGCTCAAGTCACCCTGGAAAGGACCCTACATCGTCACTGAAGTCATCCCAGGTGGCACCTATCGCCTCATGGACATCGCATCAGGAGTCGAATACTCCAACCCCTGGAACGTCACCCAGATGCGACGCTTCTACCCCTAGTTACCCTTTGCTTTCAATAAGGCTACTCAGCCAAGGCTACTCATCTGAACAATGTACCTCCTCGTTCGCTATGAATAAAGTTAACTTCCTTAGCCCAAATATCCTTTTCTCCTTGCATTATTTCTTGCTAAATACGCTCGGGGGCTACGCCTCACCTCACGACTTCATCGACTGCAAACAACGCATACAAACCTGAGTAGCTGACCACTTCAGGCTAACGAAAGGGACATGCACATTACGAGGCACCACGTGCCAATATATATAAAAATTTACAAAGGGAATTACAAGCCCACTTGAATAAATACAAATTTTACATCATATAGTTTTTTCTTTACAAGATCTAATTGTTCTGGAGCATAACATCTGCCCGCTACTTGAACAAATCTACAATTTATTCAGCGTGCTGCGCCACAGCTGCGTAGTGGGGCCACATGTCCCATAAACTGCCATCCAGCCGAAGGGGCGGCCCAGTCGCTACCTCCACAAGATTAACATCACGGCGATGCAACCGAATAAGCGAAAGGGCTGCCTTCACCCCAGCAATCAGCTGATGGCGCACCAACTCCTTGACATGGCCTACATTTTGAAATTTTCCAAGAAGACCCCAAAAAGTGGAAGGCGCTGCATCCAAATGAAACATGACAGACCAAATGGACGCAAGAGATTACCTCGCTTTCCTCAGCACCCGAAGAACCTGGTGTACACGATCTTGCACCGCCGCAAGGACGATGGCTCGATCACGGTGCATCCAGAAGAAGCCACCAGCTTCCAGATCTTGTTGCGTCAGGCATTTCATCCGAATTGCAACGCGCTCCTTCTCTTCCCTCGGAATGAGATTCACATATGCAAAAGCATAGAATGAGCCAGCATACAAATAAGGTGCACCCGAAAGAACATCGGTTCAAAAAAACTTACATTGAAGTTGCTCACCCATCTGCCGCAACTCCCCAAGCAAGAACTCCTCCCTGGTAGTGGCTCGCTCAGCCTTGGACTTCCACACATCCGCGTGGCCTCGAATACTAAGGATATCCTTTTCTAGGCCGCGGACGCAATCACGCAGAAAGGTTAATTGCGACACATCATCCAAATATGGTCGCGGCTCAGGAGCAGTCGGAGTGACAACTGGAGCCTCACCCAAAGGATCCTAAAGGCAAATAAGCAAGCATGAACATCACAAGCATTTTTGGTTGCATCTCAAATATAAACTTATATACATAAATAAATCCACCTCGTGGCATAGTTGAACTTGTTCATCCGCAAGTTGTTACAAAAAGAAAAAAAAGCTACACTAGCTACAATACAAAGGCCTAAGCACCCACATCCGGAGCAGTCTCGGAGCCTAACTGCCTGCTCTTTGCCTCATGCTGCTGCTTCGCCGCATATTCAGCCAGGAGGTCGATGAGCTTAGGACCATAACACTTACAGCGAGAAGCAAAGAGGGTGAAAGCTACCTTAGAGCCATCTGCCGCCGTCGACATCCGGGACGTGATCTGATGTAGGTCAAGCTTGGATCCGAACGCCATCGCCATGGCCAGCCCCATGGAGGCGTCGATGCCCTTCTGCTTGCGCTTGTACTCCGTCGGAGCTTCCTCTGACAGAGCATCCGCAAGGGAGTCGACGTCATTGAGGGCAACGCCCTTGGGGACGACCTACTTGTAGAAGCGCGTGAGCACTTTCTTGGATTTCTCCAAGGAGCCAGCGGCAGTGGAGCAGCGATCCTCGCTCGCAGTAGCAGCGTCAGCCAAAGCATCTCCGTGCTCCAGCGCATCACGATCAAACGTGATGCCAGAAGCATCTAACAAGACGAAGACAAGAAGACTCGAATGAAAAAGGATAAAATGCACTAAAAAAATCATAAGACCCAAAGGGAACAAGAATAACTTACCAGAAATAGCCTTGGCTGCAGCCATGATCCTGTCGGCCATCTCCTTCTCCCGTGTGGCTGCAACAGCGGCGAGCTGCTGCTCGCGATCTTCGGCCTCCTTCTGCAGGTGCTCCTTGGCATCCACAACATCCGTGGCCTTCTTCTCTTCTTTAACAAGGCCCTTTTCGAGAGCATCCAGTCTTCGGAGGGAAGCATTATTATCATCTACATCATGAAGAAGTTCCGGGTGAATACAAACAACACACTCGGCAAACTAGAAGGACAACCAAAAATAAAGCTACGCACCTTGGAGCTACTGCAGTTGACCCTCCAGCGCCAGATCCTGCTGGATGAGGAGTTTGGCATTGTGCACAAAAGGCTATAAAAGAAACAAAACCAAAACCGATGAATAGAGGGCTCGGGGGCTCCCCCCGCAAAGCGGTAGACCAACAGGTCAGACAAAAAGGACTCGGGGGTGTCCCCCATGAGAGTAAAAAAGATAACACTAACATGTCCAGGCATGGACTCCAAAGGTTTGCATGCTGCCTTCTGAGTTACGAATGCCTGAGCTTCTCGTCTAGAGGAGTTCGGATCATCGTCCTCAGAGTCGGCCACCACCTGGGGGATAGAGGTCGTCGGCTTTGACTCCGCCATAACCTCTTGGGTATCCCGTCAAGAGACTCCTCCGAAGGATTGCTACAAGCAACTATCAGATTAGCAACAAACTAACACTATGCAGACGAACATAGAAAGATTCAGGCAAGGTAACTTACGACTCGATGTCCGAAAAATTGAAGACGGGAGACGCTTTCTCCTTCTTCTTCTTGGCCGACGGCTGCAGAGCCACCACCCGAATAGGCACGGCAGGGTAAGGCATAGATGATGCACATTCTTCCTCGTTGTACTGCTCAAGGAAAGACGAACCTCTTGGAGTGGGTGGCGTAGACCCATCCGAAGATTCACTCTGGGAGACCTTTCGAGTCCGCCCTTCGCTCGGCTCGGGTTCTCCCAGGGTAGTAGATTGTGCCAGAGGAAGCTCGGATTTCGAATACACAACTTCGTTGTCTGATGCAACCGAAAATTTCTCAGGTAGAGGGGGCATCATCCTAGCTACCTTGAGATTCTGCAAATAGAAGACACAAGAGAACATGATTAGTGACACTAACAATAAGCCAACAGAACTCGAAAAAGTGCAGTGCGCAAGCCACAAATTTCCACCTGCGGAACTGCATTTTTGGTGCTGAAGGGGGAGGTCAAGGATTTCCCCGGGAGGTCCTCGTCGGGCTTGTACTTTAGCAGGGGCCGAAGGGCTCTATCAAGGTCACCCTTGGATAACTCCTTGGATGAGACCCTCGTCGGATCGCTGCGGCCAGCATAAAGAAACATCGGATGCACCCTCGCTTGGAGCGGCTGCACCCGACGCTTGAGGAAGGTGCGAATGATATCGACACCATTGACCTCCTTCTCGACCACCAGCTGGAGTCCCTCCACGCGACGGTAGAGCTCCTCCACCTCTGTTGTTTCACCCTCCAAGACGTGATTCTTCCACGACCTCTTCGGAACGATTTTCTGAGCACAGTCGAAAGGGGCAAGGCCATATTCTTGTCCATCCAATTTTGTGTCGCGAATATAGAACCACCTTTTCTGCAAATATTGGACGAACTTGCACATAGAAAAGGAGAAGAAAATAATAGAAGATCGCATGGAGATGATGCAGCCACCAAGCGGATAAACACCGCCGATGCCGGACTTCCTCTTCACGGAATAGAGCTTACGGAAGAGGCCAAAGTGCGGCTCGATACCAAGCCAGCACTCGCAAAGAGTGATAAAGCAAGCAATATGGAGGAGAGAATTGGGAGACAGATGATGCAACTGAATCCCATAAAAAAAGAGGAGTCCACGAAGGAAATCGTGGACAGGAAGAGAAATGCCGCGGATGACAAAGGCATAAAATATCACCCGAAACCCTTTGGGTGGGCGTGGGATTACCTCGTCACCGGGGAGGATGGCGTCCTCTTTGTTCTTGGGGAGCAACCCAGCATCGCAGCTTGCGCAGATCCCCATCACGCATGTCCTTGCACTTCCACCCGCCGTCTGTGGTGCGGGCCGTAGCGGTGACCTTCTTGTTGCCGCCGGCGGTGCTCGAACCAGCTCTAGCAGCGGTCTTCTTTGGCTTGCCCATCTTGCAGCGGCGATGGCGGCGGTGCGAGCGCAAGAATGAAGAGGGAAAAGTGTGAAAGAGTGTCCAGAGCACAACGAAGGGCAGCAAACCTCGTGAGAATGGAGTCAATGGAGATGAGCAAATGACGAAGGGTAAAATAAAATCACTGTGTATCTACAGTATAAAAGGAAGAAGACGACGCACACGAGCCGTTGATTTAGAAGCCGTAGCGCGCACCTCATATCTAACCATACACGTGTCAGCACCACACCGAATCGTCTCCAGCACGCCGTCCACTACGCACGGAAACCGAGGATACACCATAATTTTCGCCACGTCTACACGTGACTAGTCAACTTCAAGTCAGGCAGTGGGATCTACGATCGTCTCGTCGCATCATATCTACTGCCGCAGACGGTTGATATCATCAATCGTTAGCACTGACGTCATCAAAGAAAAGCCAGCAACGGCTCGAAGTTTTCGGCTGATCAATCAAGTACTTACTCGAATTTACGATTCGAGAAACTACTCGGGGGCTACTCCTATCAGGAGCGCTGGTCGCGCACTTGAGAAATGACTAAGGTAACTACACCTCGCAATTATCTTCGAGTCCTACGTCGAGTCTACGACTCCACTACGGACTCGGACGCTACTCCCATAGGGAGTGTTGGCTGAGCATCCGAAAAAATTGTGTCCTTCCGACTTACACTAAAAACGACTGAATTATTGTGGCATCCCGCAAAAACCACTACTAGAAAAATCGCGTTGTTTTTGTGCATTGCATCATCATGACCGCATGCTCATGTCATCATGCCATATTGCATTTGAGCATCGTCATCATCATGCATGGTTTTTGTCTAAACTATTTTCGAAACGCCTAGTTTTATTTTCTAAATACTCCCGTCTTTATTCAAATTAAAACCCGGGTCTCTGGAATATTTTGTTTCGTCTACCAACGGATTTCAAACGCCCCGTTTTAAATAAATAAAATGTTTAATTATTTTTAGGGGGCAGCCGTACCGGGTCGATCCGACCCAGTCGGCCACCCCCAGTACAAAAACCATCCTGTCTAATTCCTAATCCTACCCAATCCTATCCTACCCACGCGCGCGCAGCCATTCACGCCACAACCCCTGCTCCCCGCCTCGGGATCTCCGCCCACGCGGCCCCACTACCCCGCACGCCACCACTCCCTCTATCCCACCACCCACCTGCCTCGCGTCCGCCCTCTCCTGCTCCGCGGCTCTCTCTTCCTCCTTCCCAGGCACCGCCGCCGGCCGACCTCGCTCCTCCTCCTCGCCCCGCAGCCGCCCGGCCGTCCGTGACCTCCGCCTCCACGAGCCCGCGCCCCTCGCAGATCCCACCGGGGCCGCCCCTCTCGCCTCTGCTCCGGCCTGCCCGCACCGACGCTCCATCGGCCGAGCCGCCTCCTCCTCGATGGAAACCCTCGCCCCATCGCCTCCTTCTACCTCGCGCTCGCCACCATCTCCTCACCCGCCTCCCGCAGGGACTCCGGCGCCCCGTCTTTCGCCACCGTCGGCAGCCGACGCCTGCCGCCACCGCGCTGGCCGACCCTCCTCGCCTCCCGCGCCACCATCTCTCCTTGGCCGCCCTGCCGCCAGAGCCCCGGCCGTGGCCCTTCTCCTAGTGTGCCGCCGCCGGGAGGAGCCCCGCAGCGCCTCGGCCTCCTCCTGTGTAACACCCTCAGAATCGGACCTATGCAAGTTTGGGCAAAATTCACCAAACCCGCATAGAAACGATTCAAAGGTGCCCACTAGGCACTTTCGTGCGGGTGGAAAACGAAGTAATAACATTACACAACAGTCCTCGATGGGACCCACAGAACAGATATATATAACAGCGACTCAAAGAGTCAAGAATACAGATATAATGTACAAAGATCCAAATCACCTTGGAAATGATCGAGCGTCCGACTACGGACAAGATGCAAATGGGGCTAAGAGCCCTGAAGAATAACCAATGGCGTCCATAACCCTGCCGTGCCAAGCGGAAGGGTAACCACCGCTAACGATTACGATCTCAAAACCTGCTTAAACAAAAGGGTGCGGCAAAGGGCAAAGGAAAAGAAGGAGCGTCAAGATCGAGGCCAAGACAGCGAGGCTAGAATTCGGCGGTCCTCGCCACATAGGTATGGTGGATCAAGCGGTGGCGGCAAGATGCACTAAACAACCTATAGAGACTCGATACAACGGCGGCGATCGGAGAGGGGTAAGATAGACCTATCCGGATCCAACCAGCTAACACCAAACAAACCCATCCCGGTGTTTCCTCGAGACCAAACGAGGAAGTCAACCGAGGAACTCACCGTTGGCGTTTATTTATTCGATTATCGTTGCAGCAATTACTAGTCAGGTTTAGAATCATTCGATAAAGTAAGCGTTGGGCAATTTTAGTTAACCATTCCGTTATAGTTACAAAGACTTACTAATCGACATGAGATAGCATGAGATAAACCCAAAACCCAGCAGTTGTTGGTTCTTTTATTCAGCCATTCCGTTGTAGTTGCAATACTTACTAGTCAGGTACAATGGTCGCAAGCGACACTCCAAACAAGCAATTGTGGGCAGTATTATTAGCCATTCCATTATAGTGAAGCTGATTACTAGTCATTATAAGTCAAATTGATAACAATAAACTTTAGTTATGCTTGTCTATGATCGAGATACTGTGCTCCAAGTCGTCCATATCCGCGGACACGGCTTTCAGAAAGTTTTACCTGGCCGGGGTGCACCAATAGCAACACACGCTCGATCGACCTCGGAAAAACCAAATCAAAACCCAACGAGGCTTTCACGACTGAACAATCAGGATTCGAAATATTTCAGGGGCCACCCCATTGAGTAGATCCCGCGGAGTAAGCAAGCTCGAGACGGACTCAAGGTTTGCGTCAATGGTCGAAGCGGCGGGAACCGAAAGTGTGGCTAGGCTTGTCGATACCGCGTAATCACTCTGCATCCTAAACAGTACAGTGTGCTCCTCGCACAAATTAAATACAGAAGGTAGCATGGCATAAGTACAGGATCGTAAATAAAACCTCAAACTAGTTTGTGGCCCCAAGAAATAAGACTGAATCAAGCTCTGGCTCAGGGGGGTCCCATATACCTCCCGGATGTGGATAGCGCGATAAATCAAGGAACATGTATCAAGTACTCGGGGTCTTACGGGACACAAGTGGGCGTTCGGAAACCAAATATTTTCTATCACCCACCGATGCCTCTGCTTATTCAATTTTTAGTTGTTAAACAGAAATTAAAGTGACGATAAGTACAACTAGAATCATCTCCAACATCAACATGCGGCAATACATCAGCAACTGTGGCATATGACGACACACATCGGCACTTGAGCAAGCAACTACGACGCGCAAGTCCAACTATCTACCAAACAACAGGTAATAGGATGTGTCCAAGGCAATATAGGGCTGCACGGTATATTCCAGGTACGGTACTAAAGCATCGCAACACAGATAGCAAAAGATCAACAGGAGGGAAGTAAATACTATAAAAGTAAGATAGGTAGAAAGGGGGAGATGCTCGCCTGAAAACATTGCCGAAGGGTTCAACCGAAGATCGGGGCGAAGCTCACATCAACTCAACGGCCTTATCCGCGAAGAACCAAAACACTAGAAGAAACACCGGATGCAATATTTAATACACGGCAGAAGATCGGCATGATGCATGTATGATGCATGGCATGGCAAAGGTGCGATGCAATTAGGTCATATTAAGCGGAACCGGGGTCCCGACAATCAATTAGGTGGTTCATGTTATTTAGAAACCCCATAAATTAAATGTTGTTTAGCAAAACAACAGATGGAACCGGTTCGCTACACATGTTTAAATGAGGCCAATATAAGGCTAGATTTGCCCGCATATGGGCCCCATATTTAATTATTAGGTGATTCGGCATAAGGCCCCCAAACCACAGATATGCATGCGAGATGACAATTAAACATGCAACAAGTTGTTATGTTATAAAATAGGGTTCGAGGAAAAGGGTCACACATTTTAGGGTTCGGCAGATCTTGTTAGGGTTCGACGAACTTGGGGTTCCGGGGTCCTGGGTTGGTCTCGGGGTCCAGGGTCTGGGGTTCGACGGGATCGGTCTCGACGGAACATTCTCGGATAACAGAGGTAGGTCTTGCCGCGTCCGGGAAGCAGAGCTTGGGTCGGTGTCGGGGCGCGTCGGATTCTTCCGGGTCGGAGCCGTTCTTATCGTCGCGTAGGTCTTGTCGGGTCCACGGGGTCGGTCTTGCCGTTGCGAGGGTCTTGTCGGGTCCGCGCCATCGAGGCGGTCTTGGTATCCGGGAGGGAGAACTTGGCGCTCCGCGGCGAAGGACTCGTTCTGGCGTCGGGGCATCGGGTCCTCCCGTCGCTGTCGATCTTGTCGTATCGTTTTCAAGGTGATCTTGGCGTCTTGGCGTCACCGGATGCATGTCGGCGCACTCGGATCGTGGCGTCCTCGGGGCATAGGGCTTCGAATCGGGGGAGGCGAACTTGGGGTACCGCGTCTTCGGTTGCCGGGATGGAGAACTTGGTGGTTCCGAGGAAGTACTTGTCGTCGAGGCCTCATGTACCTTCGCCACACCAACATCACATGGTCGGAGGCGGATGGCAGGACGGCGGCCGGTTGTCGCAGATGAGGGGCGCACGGCGACGCGCACGCTCGGGCGGGAGGTTGAGGCGGACGCGAACGCAGCGCCGGGCCGGCTCGCGTCTTTGGAGGGGTCGCTGTCGATCGGCGGGGCAGCTGGGGCTCGGGCGGCAGGGACAGAGGATGCGGCGCAAGAAGCAAGCAAGGCGGCTCGGGCGTCGGGCGGATCTGCGGCGGGCGGGCGGCGAGGAGCCCGGCGGCGGGCGGCAGGGCTCAGGCGGGGCCAAGGAGGTACGACGGAGGGCGGCTCTGGCGCAGCTCGGGCGGCGGCTGCAGGGGCTGGCTGAGGCCGGCGGAGGTTGCAGGCGGACGCCATTGTGGCAGTGCAGCTCAGGCGGCGAGCTGCTTGGCGACGACGGGACACGAGGTGCAGGCGGCGAGGGAGGCGCGGTGGTGGGAGCTCGAGGCGGGCGAGGCGCAGTGTGAGGAGGAGGTGCGTCGCCATGAGCGGAGGAGCGAGGGCGAGGCGGCGGAGTGCGCGGCGGCGAGGTCGGAGCCAGGAGGCTCGAGGTCGGGATGGAGGGCAGCGGAGGGGCTGGCCGGCATCGACGCCTGTGGAGGAAGAGGAAGGGAGGAGGCGGGGCGATGAGGCCATCGGCGGCGGCGGAGGTTGCCAGAGGGAGGGAGGAGGGATGGTGGGGAGCGGCCACGCGTGGGGAACGCGTGGTAGGAGGGCCGAACGAGGTGGGACAGGTGGGGTCACTGGGAGGTGTCAAGGGCCCAAGGTGGGTCCGGGGTGAGTGGAGCTGGTCGGTTTTGGAGGAGGAGTGGCGGTCAGGCGGGACTGGGCAGGGCGGGCCAGCGGCAGAGAGAAGGAGGGGCTGGATCGGTGTGTGGCTGGTGTTGTGTGCGTGTGAGTGGAGGCGGTTGGTGGGTGGGTCCTGTGGGGAGAGGGAAGAGAGAGAGAGAGCTGGCTTAGCCTAGGTGGCAGGTGTGATTGGTGAGGGAGAGGGTGAGGTGGCGGGATCTGAGTGGCGGGGTGAGGTGGAGGCAGGTGGGTAGGAAGTTGGGTAGGTTTAGGAATTAGAGGGGCAGGTTTGGGGTGGACCGATTTAAATCCTGGGGCGGTCGTTCGGGTCGATTTGGCCCGTTCGGCTGCCCCCACTAAACAATTATTAAATTATTTATTTTTAAACCGCGCTTTTGCAATCCGACAGCGGACAAAACAAAATATCCCGGGGACCCGGTTTTCGGTGTTGGAATAAGATGGGGCGTTTAGAAAACAAAACGGGCTTTGCGAAATAGTTTTATACAAACAATGCATGACGATGACGATGCAATGCACAAATTCAACGCGATTTTCTAGTAGTGGTTTTTGCGGGATGCCACATCCTGTCCCCGCCGTCATCGGCGACCGCCCTCCCGCTGCCTCGTCTCCCGGCACGAGCGCCCCAACGCCGCCGCTGGCCTCCTCCTCCCGCTTCGGCAAGGCCTGCATCAAGCTCGCCTCGCCCTCCCCGGCGCTGCAGCCTGCCTGCCCTCGCGGCCACTGGCTCGCCCGCCTCCGGCCGGTCCACCATCATCGCCCTCTGCACCTCCCCTTCCGCGTCCAAGCTCGCCAGGCCATGGCGTCCCCATCGCCGAGCCCTGCCGTCTGCTGCCCTAGCACCACCGCGGGCGCCCTCCTCCTGGCCGGATTCAGCTCTGTCGTGGCGTGCGTGCTGAGCCTGTGAGGCTGCCCTCCTCTGTTCCTTAACCCGGCCGCGCTCCGTCGTTCGCTGCAGGCGTCCGCGACCTCAAGGTCGTCTGCCGAGTGTCTTGCATCCTCTTGAGTCAAGACCCTTCCGTGGTGCTTCTCCTCTGTTCAAGTCGTGTCCGCGAATCCTCCACGCGGCCTTGATCCCTTCATTCCTTTGCAGGTCCTTGCTGGGATGGAGAGATCCCCTTTCATATGTTAGTGTACCAGGCCACCTAAGAACCAGTATGTTTGGTGAACCCTTTTTCCTAACGTGTCATCAACATGTCCAAGATCTACCACATGGACATCAAGACCATTCCCGGAGCCGAATATAAAACCCCGAGGTGTTCTCCTTCCTCTTGGAAGACCGAACCCGATAACCGCCAAGGCCGCCAACACGGATACACCGAGTTCTCCATCTAGGGAACCAAGACCGTCGACATGGAACCGAAGGACGTCAAGTTCTTCATCCCGGCACGTCAAGTTCTTCCTCTCGGATCCGAAGACGCCGAGACCCGGGACACCAAGATCTCCGCCGTGAAACAACAAGACCGACGACCCGACAAGACCTTCGTGACGACAAGATCGGCACCGACCAGGGCGGATCCGATGTGCCCCCGACGCCAACCAAGTTCTTCTTCCGGGATGCGACAAGATCTACTTTCGTTGTCCGAGACCGGTCCCATAGAACCTCGCCCCCGTCGAACCCTGGCGAACCCCGAACCCCTCGGAGCCCAAGTTCGCCGAACCCTAATGTGATTCCCTATCCGAGACCCCATTATTTTATAATAGGACATTATCAACTGTTGCATATTAAATTGTTCATGCATGCATATTGGTGTGGTTTGGGGGCCTTATGCCGATTCACCTAAATTAAATATGGAGTCTATATGCGGGATATCTTTGTCTTATTCCGGACTCCATTTAAATTGGTGTAACGAACCGGTGCTATATTTTGACATGTTAAGACAACAATTAAATTGCAGGGTATCTAAACAACTTGAACCACTTAAATAATTGCCGGGACCTCGGTTCCGCTTAATATGACCTAACTGCATCGCATCTTTGCCATGTCATACATCATACATGCATCATGCCCGGTCTTCTGCCGTAATCTTAAATAGTGCATCCGGTGTTTCTTCTAGTGTTTTGCTTCTTCGCAGATAAAGCCGTTGAGTTGATGTGAGCTTCGCCCCGACCTTTGGATGAACCTTCGGCAATGTTTTCAGGCGAGCACCTCCCCCCTTTCTACCTATCTTACTTTTATCGTATTTATTCCCCCCTATTGATCTATTGCTATCTGTGTTGCGATGCTCTAGTTTTCGTACCCGTGATATCCCTTGCAGCCTTATATCGCCTTGGACACATCCTATTACCTGTTGTTTGGTAGATAGTTGGACTTGCGCGTCATAGTCGCTTGCTCAAGTCTTTATGCGTCGCCCAAAGACTACGCTTGTTGGAGTATTGCTGCATGTTTAAGGTTGGAGATGATCATGGCTTTAATTACTGTTTAATAACTAAAATTGAAGTAGGTAAATGCAGAGGCACAGGTGGGCAATAGATGTTATTTGGTTGTTAACCGTCCACTTGTGTCCCGTAGGACCCCGAGTTCTTGACACTGCTAGAGATCGAGCGCTAACCACATGTGGGATGTATGGGCACCCCATCGATTTATTACCTGATTCCAAGTACTGTACTGGGGGCCACAATTAGTTTGGGGCTTTATTACTATTCTGTACTTATGCCATGCTTTACTGCTTAATTTAAATTGTGCGATGTCTTGCGACTGATCTTGTTTAGGATCGTGACCGTTTTCAGTAACGACAAGCCCGAGTTTCGGGTTCCCATCGTTCTGATGGCTCCTAAACCCTGAGTCCGTCTCGGAGACCGGCCGACTTCGTTGCGGGTAGACTTGGTGGGGTGGCCCCCATGTACTTACTTTGGGTCTGGGAAACGTCATGACTTAGGCCCCGCCGACATACCGATGGGTGTATGTTAACTGATCTGGCAAAAAGGGTCGAAGTGCGTGTGGATACTTTGGTGCACCCCTGCAGGGTTAAATCTTTTCGAGAAGCCGTGTCCGCGGTTATGGACGACTTGGAGCACAGGTCTCGATCATAGACAACTATAACTAAAGTTTACTGTTATAAATTGACTTGTATCCGATATGGCTAGTAATCAGCTCCACTACAACGGAATGGCTACCACTGCTGGGTTTGGGATGTCTTATGCTTATTGTATCTGATTAGTAAGTGTTGCAACTACAACAGAATGGTTAACTAAAACTGCCCACTGCTTTTTATATCAGGATGACTCATGCTATTTATATTTGACTAGTAATTTCCGCAACTATAACGGAATGAGTAAAACTGCCAACGGTGTGAGTTCCTCGGTTGACTTCCTCGTTTGGTCTCGAGGTGGAAAACACCAGGATGGGTATGTTTGGTGGTAGTATCAGGTTGGTTCCGGATAGGTTTTTTTCTTACCCCTCTCTGATAACCGCTAGTTCTATCGAGTCTCTATAGGTTGTTTAGTGCATGTATGCCACGCCATCCACCATACCTAAGTAGGCGAGGACCGGAATTCTAGCCTCGCTGCAATCGCCTCAAGATCGACCGCTCTCTCTTTTCCTTTGCCCTTTGTCGGCACCCCTTTTGTTTAAGCAGGTTTTGGGATCGACGTTGTTAGCGTGGTTACCCTTCCGCTTGGCAGGGTGGTTATGGACGCCATTGGTTATTCTTCAGGGCTCTTAGCTCAATTTGCATCTTGTCCGTACTCGGACGCTATATCGTTTTAAAGGTGATTCGGATCTTTGTATTGTATATCTGTATTCTTGACCCATTGAGTCATTTGTATATATATATCTACATGGGTTCCATCGTGGACTATTGTGTAATGGTATTACTTCGTTTTCCACCCGCACGAAAGTGCCTGGTGGGCACCTTTGAATCGTTTCTATGCGGGTTTGGCGGGTTTGGCGGGTTTCGCTAAAACTTGCATAGGGCCGATTCTGAGGGTGTTACAGAGTGGTATCAGAGCCAGGTTGTTGCGATACCCGCCAAGTCCAGCCTGCAGGATAACCTAGCTAACGGCCGAAGTAGAGTGTCAAAACTATTTTGCAAAATCGGTTGGATAGTTCTGATTAGGTCTGATTTTACTCCTTACCCCTCTGCTGCTCTCCTCTCACCTGTGCGTGTTTTGAATCCGCTCTCTTCTCTCTCTTCGAGTCCAGGATTTCTCGTGGCTGGGTTCCGCATTACCTTGTGGTTTCGCCTCTTTGGTAACGGTGTGTCTACATCTGGTCTTCATGCTATCCGAGGAACCCTTCGTCTGGTGGACTTCTCTTTGTTCCTTCTCGTGCCTTCCGGTGTTTCCGACGCGACGACATCATCTACGCTAGATCCGATGCAGAGACTGCATCACCCCTTTGTTTCTGAACCTTGTTAGTTGAGACCTTCAGTCTGAATCCAGAGAGTTGGTTGCATAAGTCATCTATTCATGTACCGAGTAATGCTTTGAGTGCGGGATGGAGTCGCGACCATGCCACTACCCTTATCATTTGCTTGTGTATATTGAATGGTGGGTCGATGCAATTCTTACTCCTTCCATAGAAGTTAGAGGTGGCCTTACCTTTAACTTCGTCTGTTGTTATCCGGAGTGTTCTCTTGGCGAACAAGATCAACGACCTCTTGTTAGTGGTGTCACAAGGATCTACACGAGGCGAGAAGACGCAGATCTCCGACCTTCCTTCCGGTACCATGAGGCGGATCTCGAGGGCGAGATCCATTGTTAGTGGTGTCGAATTGTGGCATCCCGCAAAAACCACTACTAGAAAATCGCGTTGTTTTTGTGCATTGCATCATCATGACCGCATGCTCATGTCATCATGCCACATTGCATTTGAGCATCGTCATCATCATGCATGGTTTTTGTCTAAACTATTTTCGAAACGCCTAGTTTTGTTTTCTAAATACTCCCGTCTTTATTCAAATTAAAACCCGGGTCTCCGGAATATTTTGTTTCGTCTACCAACGGATTTCAAACGCCCCGTTTTAAATAAATAAAATGTTTAATTATTTTTAGGGGGCAGCCGTACCGGGCCGATCCGACCCAGTCGGCCACCCCCAGTACAAAAACCAGCCTGTCTAATTCCTAATCCTACCCAATCCTATCCTACCCACGTGCGCGCAGCCACTCACGCCACAACCCCCGCTCCCCGCCTCGGGATCTCCGCCCGCGTGGCCCCACTACCCCGCACGCCACTACTCCCTCTGGCCCACCACCCACCTGCCCCGCGTCCTCCCTTTCCTGCCCCGCGGCTCTCTCTTCCTCCTTCCCAGGCACCGCCGGCGGCCGACCTCGCTCCTCCTTGCCCCGCAGCCGCCCGGCCGTCCGTGACCTCTGCCTCCACGAGCCCGCGCCCCTCGCAGATCCCGCCGGGGCCGCCCCTCTCGCCTCTGCTCCGGCCTGCCCGCACCGACGCTCCACCGGCCGAGCCGCCTCCTCCCCGATGGAAAACCTCGCCCCATCGCCTCCTTCTACCTCGCGCTCGCCACCATCTCCTCACCTGCCTCCCGCAGGGACTCCGGCGCCCCGTCTTCCGCCACCGCCGGCAGCGACATCGTCGCCTGGCCACCACCCGCGCCCTGCCGTCGACCCCTCCCTCGCTCTCCTCGGCGCCACCATCTCTCCTTGGCCGCCCTGCCACCAGAGCCCCGGCCGTGGCCCTTCTCCTCGTGTGCCACCGCCGGGAGGAGCCCCGCAGCGCCTCGGCCTCCTCCTGTCCCCGCCGTCATCGGCGACCGCCCTCCCGCTGCCTCGTCTCCCGGCACGAGCGCCCCAGCGCCGCCGCTGGCCTCCTCCTCCCGCTTCGGCAAGGCCTGCATCAAGCTCGCCTCGCCCTCCCCGGCGCTGCAGCCTGCCTGCCCTCGCGGCCACTGGCTCGCCCGCCTCCGGCCGGTCCACCATCATCGCCCTCTGCACCTCCCCTTCCGCGTCCAAGCTCGCCAGGCCATGGCGTCCCCATCGCCGAGCCCTGCTGCTGCCCTAGCACCACCTGGGCGCCTCCTCTGGTCGATTCAGCCTAGTGGCGTGGCGTGAGCCTGTGAGGCTGCCCTCCTCTGTTCCTTAACCCGCAAGGCGCTCAGAAGCGCCGCAGCGACCTCAAGGTCGTCTGCCGAGTGTCTTGCATCCTCGTGAGTCAAGACCCTTCCGTGGTGCTTCTCCTCTATTCAAGTCGTGTCCGCGAATCCTCCACGCGGCCTTGCTCCCTTCATTCCTTTGCAGGTCCTTGCTGGGATGGAGCGATCCCCTTTCATATGTTAGTGTACCAGGCCACCTAAGAACCAGTATGTTTGGTGAACCCTTTTTCCTAACGTGTCATCAACATGTCCAAGATCTACCACATGGACAGCAAGACCATTCCCGGAGCCGAATATCAAACCCCGAGGTGTTCTCCTTCCTCTTCGAAGACCAAACCCGATAACCACCAAGGCCGCCAACACGGATACACCGAGTTCTCCATCTAGGACACCAAGACCGTCGACATGGAACCGAAGGACGCCAAGTTCTTCATCCCGGCACGTCAAGTTCTTCCTCTCGGATCCGAAGACGCCGAGACCCGGGACACCAAGATCTCCGACGTGAAACGACAAGACCGACGACCCGACAAGACCTTCGTGACGACAAGATCGGCACCGACCAGGGCGGATCCGATGTGCCCCTGACGCCAACCAAGTTCTTCTTCCGGGATGCGACAAGATCTACTTCCGTTGTCCGGGACCGATCTCATAGAACCTCGCCCCCGTCGAACCCTGTCGAACCCCGAACCCCTCGGAGCCCAAGTTCGCCGAACCCTAATGTGATTCCCTATCCGAGACCCCATTATTTTTAATAGGACATTATCAACTGTTGCATATTAAATTGTTCATGCATGCATATTGGTGTGGTTTGGGGGCCTTATGCCGATTCACCTAAATTAAATATGGAGTCTATATGCGGGATATCTTTGTCTTATTCCGGACTCCATTTAAATTGGTGTAACGAACCGGTGCTATATTTTGCCATGTTAAGTCAACAATTAAATTGCAGGGTATCTAAACAACTTGAACCACTTAAATAATTGCCGGGACCTCGGTTCCGCTTAATATGACCTAACTGCATCGCATCTTTGCCATGTCATACATCATACATGCATCATGCCCGGTCTTCTGCCGTAATCTTAAATAGTGCATCCGGTGTTTCTTCTAATGTTTTGCTTCTTCGCGGATAAAGCCGTTGAGTTGATGTGAGCTTCACCCCGACCTTTGGATGAACCTTCGGCAATGTTTTCAGGCGAGCACCTCCCCCCTTTCTACCTATCTTACTTTTATCGTATTTATTCCCCCCTGTTGATCTATTGCTATCTGTGTTGCGATGCTCTAGTTTTCGTACCCGTGATATCCCTTGCAGCCTTATATCGCCTTGGACACATCCTATTACCTGTTGTTTGGTAGATAGTTGGACTTGCGCGTCGTAGTCGCTTGCTCAAGTGTTGTTGCGTGTCGTCCAGTAGTACAGTTGTTGGAGTATTGCCGCATGTTTAAGGTTGGAGATGATCATGGATTTAATTACTGTTTAATAACTAAAATTGAAGTAGGTAAATGCAGAGGCACAGGTGGGCAATAGATGTTATTTGGTTGTTAACCATCCATGTGTGTTCCGTAGGACCCCGAGTTCTTGACACCTGTTCCGAGATCGAGCGCGCTAACCACATGTGGGATGTATGGGCACCCCATCGATTTAGTACCTGATTCTGCAATCTGTCATTGGGGCCACAATTAGTTTGGGGCTTTATTACTATTCTACTTATGCCATGCTTTCTTGCTTAAATTGTGCGATGTATCGCACTGTCTTTATTTAGGATCGTGACCGTTACCAGATCGACAAGCCCGAGAGTTTCGGGTTCCCGTTACATTACCGGCTCCTAAACCCCGAGTCCGTCTCGAGACCGGCCGACTTTGTTATGGTAGACTTGGTGGGTGGCCCCATGTACTTACTTTGGGTCTGGGAAACGTCACGACTTAGGCCCCGCCGACATACCGATGGGTGTATGTTAACTGATCTGGCAAAAAGGGTCGAAGTGCGTGTGGATACTTTGGTGCACCCCTGCAGGGTTAAATCTTTTAGAGAAGCCGTTTCCGCGGTTATGGACGACTTGGAGCATAGGTCTCGATCATAGACAACTATAACTAAAGTTTACTGTTATAAATTGACTTGTATTCGATATGGCTAGTAATCAGCTCCACTACAACGGAATGGCTAAATAAAAGTACCAACCACTGCTGGGTTTGGGATGTCTCATGCTTATTGTATCTGACTAGTAAGTGTTGCAACTACAACAGAATGGTTAACTAATACTACCCACTGCTTATTATATCAGGATGACTCATGCTATTTATATTTGACTAGTAATTGCCGCAACTATAACGGAATGAGTAAAACTGCCAACGGTGTGAGTTCCTCGGTTGACTTCCTCGTTTGGTCTCGAGGGGGAAAACACCAGGATGGGTATGTTTGGTGGTAGTATCAGGTTGGTTCCGGATAGGTTTTTTTCTTACCCCTCTCTGATAGCCGCTAGTTGTATCGAGTCTCTATAGGTTGTTTAGTGCATGCTGCGCTGCCGCTCAGTCCACCATACCTAAGTAGGCGAGGACCGCCGAATTCTAGCCTCGCCGTGTACTGGCCTCAGTACTGACCGCTCTCTCTTTTTCCTTTGCCCTTTGTCGGCACCCCTTTTGTTTAAGCAGGTTTTGGGATCGACGTCGTTAGCAGGGTTACCCTTCCGGCTTGGCCTGGGCAGGGTTATGGACGCCATTGGTTATTCTTCAGGGCTCTTAGCTCAATTTGCATCTTGTCCGTACTCGGACGCTCTATCGTTTTAAAGGTGATTCGGATCTTTGTATTGTATATCTGTATTCTTGACCCATTGAGTCGCTGTTGTATATATATATGTTCTGTGGGTTCCATCGTGGACTATTGTGTAATGGTATTACTTCGTTTTCCACCCGCACGAAAGTGCTTGGTGGGCACCTTTGAATCGTTTCTATGCGGGTTTGGCGGGTTTCGCTAAAACTTGCATAGGGCCGATTCTGAGGGTGTTACAATTATAGTCTCTGCTCGAGTCTATGACTCAAACAGACACTCAGGAGCTACTCCCATAGGGAGCGCTGACTGCGCACCCTATGAATTCTTCGACTACGATCCTTCGAATCAAATACGACAAAATCTTGTTGGCAACTCTGCCCAAACCAACGCTAAGTGAGAAGCATTCTCCGTGGCCACCCGAAACACCTCCGTGGTGATAAAATTTCGGATGTTGTGTCTACGACGCAAAGATAAGCCCTACAGATATCATCTGATGGCCTGGTAACGCACCCTACTGCGCTCTGTCAGTAAATTCCTGGGCCAACAGGCACGATGAAAATCCCGACGGACGCGTTGGGTACATCACTTGAAAATCACTGGGATTCGACTCCTGTAAGACCACAACGTCCTGAGTCGAATCACATCAGCAATAGTTCTGAATTCGAGTCCGGGGACTCAAGTTTGATGAAGATCGTGTTGTTTTTTCCTATGAAAGTTAACTGGCCCTGACCCATCGGGTGAGTCAGGCACACGCATCAACAATCCCTATGAATTAAAACATTTCTCCTTGAAATAGCAGGCTAAACAGCACCCTAAAGATTGAAGAGTCCTCAGCCGAATCTATGATTTGATTGAACACTCTGGGGCTACTGACATGGATATACCCCAAGGGTACATGACATTAGTATACCTGGTACAGCCCAAGGAAGGCCCACGTCAGGACACGCAGCCCATGAAGAGTTCGGGTGGTCCAAGCCCATGACGTTTTTTATTCCTTGAAGAACACGTCTAGATTAGATAGAATTTCAAAGGGTATCAACCCTAATTTGTAACTGACTCGACCTAACCCGGGACGTTCCTATCTATATAAAGGTCATGAGGGTATGGCGAGAAGGATCTCTCAACTCACCGCATACACACCTCCACGCCAGATTGCATCTGGGCACCCCTGTAATCTTCGGTTCCGCCGTAATCAAGAGCAGACAAGCAGGAGTAGGGTTTTCCCTCCGAGGGCCTAAACCTGGGTAAATCTCATGTCCCGTGTTGCTTGTCTGTTAACCGTTTCGCGACTTCTGGCATCCCCATCTTCTCCTAAACCGAAGTCCATAACAATGGGCATTGACGAGATCAAACCTCATCAATAAGGGTGGTCAGATGGACTTCATTGGCTAATGGGATGTGTCTTATGTTTGGCATGTATAGGTAGGAGGAGGCTGAGCATCTTGAGTAGAAATCCTTGCTCTGACTTTGGTTGGAGTCGGTGGTAGGAAGGCCCATGGGTGTCATCGACTTTCTGGAAATTGTCGTTGTGATTTGTGGTCCCCTCCTCCTCTTATGACTTTAACTCTGGAAGGAAACCTCGAAGCTGGGATCTGGCGATAGAGGTGTTGTTGCATCCTTGTCGGTGCTTGTGACATCCTCGCTTGATCTTCTACATCCTCGCGTCATCGACTTCATCCTCGCATTTTTGGCTGCATCATTGTGCCACGAGCTCCGTCGTGCCGTCAGGTACATCCTCTCGTCATCGGTTACATCTGTTAGAATACATATACGACTAGAGATAGACTAGGATACTAGACATCTTCTTGTACTCCAAGTATCTTCCCCCGTGTACTTCTATATAAACTCCATGAGGATCAACAAAATAAACATGAAAAAATATTAGGGATCATTATTTTTCACAACATCATCAAATCAGGTAAGTGATCTGCAAGATTTTGTGCATATTGGTTTGTTTATCTTGTCATATTTGATAAATGCAAGGGTTTCTCTTTGAGAACTAGGATATTTTGTAGGGGAGGCAGTGTAGCTTTTCCGTAGGTTGCATGGTTGTGCTGTATAGGTTTGATGTAACTAGATTTTGATTGTTTTTGTTAGTAGGAGAGCTGATGGATCCATGTAGATGTAACTTATGAATATAGTTACATTATTCAGGATTTTTTGATTGATTTTTCTCATGCAGGTCTTGTAGTATCTTATATGTACATTAGTATTTCTTATGAGCTAGATCTATCTCATAAACAAACAAATGGCTTTTTTTGTAGATGAAATCTTTTTGTTATAGGATGGGAGTTTTAAATATGGTATCTTATTGCAGAAGTAGATGTAACTAAGATTTTGATTGTTTCCTCGTTAGGGAAGTTGATGGATCTGAATAGATGTAACCGATGAACTTAGTTACATTATTAAGGATGTTTAGATGGATATTTTCTCCTGCAGGTGGAGTAGTCATTTAGATGTAAATTAGTATGGGTTGTGATCTAGATGTAACTCAGGAACAGACAGAAGGGAGTTTTGTCATAGGATCGGAGTTTTTAATTATGTTATTTCACTTCAAAAGTAGATCTACTTATGAAAGCGAGAAATTAAACGAACGGTTTCTACTAAGATGTAATATAGCCCTTTCAATTGTGTGTATTAATTGGAAGTTCCAAGTTCATTGTTTAGTGCCACACATGCGAAATTTTATGTGGGAGGAAATCTTTTTCGCAAATAGTTCTAACAGTATAGGAAGGGATTTTTGAGATTTTTTTCTCTTGAGATGTATTTTCAGGACGGATTTACTTATGTGTTTATTCAATATGATGCTCTTCCTGTTTATTTAATAAGATTTAACATGCTCTGGTTGTGATGCAAGAACAACCGATTAATTCATCAGCAAGACTTGATTCCCTATAGTCCAGCTCCTAGACTTGACTCATGAGGTCTTCTTTCTCAATTTTTATGTTCCCTTAACATGATACGTAAGACTGCTTCTCTTTTATTCATGTTTTGCTGCTTAGACTTCAAACTTTACCTGGTGGAGGTAGGCCTATTTTCTACTTATATTCTTATTCAGATGGTTACACTTGCGGCTAGAGTAATACAAATTAGTCTTACTATTTCATCTGCTTCTTTCTACCTTGTCATTTGCATGGGGTGTGGCCACATACTCTCTTGCTCATATTGGCATTCAAGTTTGCCTTGTGTCAGTGTAACCATTATACAATTCATGGAGGATGGTCCTTCATGGAGTCTCTTCTGCATATAGTATATGTTTAATGGGTCTTGACCATTTACTTGCTTGGTAAATTAAACAACTGAGTCAACTTCAGCGCTCATTAACAACATGACACTTTGCCTAAACAGTGTGAATCTAGGTCTCCACTCACTGAAGGAACATATTTTTTACACTGCATGAAATCTTTACATTGCTTTTTACATGGAAACCGTTTGGTTTAGCTCTCTGTATCTTAGTAATTGGTACTAATTGAGACGATTGCATGGTTCAGGTACCACTATTTAATATACTGAAGAAGTTCGATGGCGAGGCGGTTACGGAGGTAGTGCGGCGGCCATCTATTGCTAGTATGAGGTACCGAGTCATACGGCTTCCAAAGTATATGATCCTTCATATGCGACGGTTTACCAAAAATAACTTCTTTGTAAGTAGATTAAAAAAAACCTACACTAGGTAAGCTTCCTGTTTTGTTGACTGAACATGCATACACAGATCTCCCTGGTAACTCGCCAATTCTTAGAGCATTCTGGTGTTTGGTGTAACAGTAAATTTTCCTGTGAAGAACCTGGAACCGAAGGGATTACATTGTACACGATGGCAGACCGGGCTAAGGATGCTACAGAGTATTTATCTGATCCTCGGGTTAAATTTGGGAATCCTTTTTCCTCAAGTACGAGATGCAGGATCTTCATGTCACCGAGACCCTTCCGCAGATGGTAGCTCTCTCGATCGGAAGCCTACATGCAGATATATGAGAAGCGGGAATGAGGTATCATGCAGCCTTCCTCGCCCTGTTTTTTTTCGCTTACAACAGATGTTTTCACAAGCTAATTTATATATGTCTGGGGAAATTTTGAAAGGCAAAAGTGTCGTTGGAAGTAGAATCTGAGGAACTATAATTACTGTTAGGTACTTAGGTGACCCCTCCTCCTCCCGTCCCCTCCTCCTCCCGCACCCGCGCGGCGGCGCCACGCCGCGCCGGGTGGCTTCCCCTCCCTGACGAGCCCTCCCTCCCGTGGTCTCTCCTCCTCGCCGTCGCCGTCCGGATCATCGTCAGACAAAGACCTGGGGGCGTGGAGACGGCGGCATCCCTGATCGCGATCTAGCGGGAAGGTGGCGGCGTCCGTTCCGGCTGGTTTGGCGGCGGTGTTGCAACGAGCGGCGGCCGGTGATCCTCGGCACAGATGGCGGCAGGCGGCGGCGGGGATCTGGGCCTAGCCGCGATCTGTCCTATACGTTGGCCTCGGCGCCGGCGCGCAGACGACTCGGGCCTTGTCCGTGACACTAGGGCGCTTGGGGCATCTGCTCCCGACATGGTGGTGGTGGCCTCCTTCTCCGTCGGAATGGTCGGCCGGGTGGTCTTGTCGTCTTGCGGCGGATCCTCCTAGTTTTCGGCGGGTGGCGTGGGGGCTGCTAGCTCGGTTTCAATAAAGGAGGTGGTCCTGGATCCCTCTCAAGCCAAGACGATGATCTGCCGGATGTTGGTCTCCATTGATCTGGTTTCTGTGTCGTGTTCCGGAAGGCTTCGCCAGTGAACTCCATAAGTGCTATCATGCCGTGAGTTTGCTGAAAGGATTGAATTCGGTCGTACGCACCCATGTTTTACCCTGACCGTTTGGTTTTAGAGGGTGTGCTTCGAAACTTTGTTGACTGTTATTATCATGGGACATGTTCTCGTTCCATGGTGCTGACGGAGAAAGTCATGGAGACTGAGATCTGAGGACGGACAATGGTGGTTCGAGTCTGGGTGGTGATGAGGAATTGGCCAGATGACTTGTGAATTGGAGCAGTGGCATGCAAGTGGGGGCGACTGCACATGAGAGGTTCATGGTCATACCACTCAGGGTGAAAATCCAGGGTCTAGCCTTAATTGGTTGTGCTTGGCAATGGCCTTGTTGAAGATATTATTTTAAGAGCGCGGACTTTTTTTAGGGTGAAAACCTAGATTTTTGATCGGACGATGACGGTGTTTGTGCACTGTTTCCTTCTAAGAGGCGCCGTTTTTGGAGAAGCTGGACTTCGGGTGCTGTCTTGGTGGTGGTAGTACTGTTGTCTAGATAAATGAGTTACTGTAGCGGGACTTTTCTTTTTTGTAATTTTTTTGGTTGTGTGCATCCGTATGGCCGCTAGAGTAATGTGTTGTTGCAGATGCTGAGTGTAATTAATATCATCTGATATTAATATATGCTACTTTCAAAAAAAAAACTTAGATTGAGTCACCATGCAGTTTGTTAAATGTAAAAAAAAACACCCGCACTTAACAATTTTCCGCTTTTAGGCTGAAGAGAGTTCGGGTTTTCTTTTTCTAGCTAGGAAAGCTTCGTTCCAGCATAATGTGAATATCTTTCTTGTGTTACCATATGTTGCTACCATCCAGAGTAGTTACTGTGTAATTGTTCCGAAGGTTTTCAGCTTTACATTATGCAAATGTATGTATCTGATGACTATTACTCAACATCATTTCATTCATTTTTCTTGAAGATACAAAAATCCCTGTCGTATAAAATACATTGAGTCTTGTTTCAGTACTCTGCTGACGTAAAAATGCTAGTACTACAATCGTATTCCCATTATTTAGTCTCATTTAAAGTTCTTGTTCCAGGCATAAAATAGTCCTGAGAAAAGAACAGCGGTGAGAAGCCGGATCCTAGTTAGTGATGACGGCCCGCTGGGACTCTGAGACCGCTCTTCTCCCAGACGCAGTAGTTACTCCCGTGCGCGACGACATGGAAGTCCGACGGGATCAAGCTCCCGAGATTGTAGCGTGACCCAATCTTGGTGATAACTTTGTCATCGATCATCGCCACGTAGACGTCTCCCTCGGCGGCGAGGATGTTGAGCTTGCTGCCCGGATGAATCCCATTTCTTGATCTGACGGCGGCCAGTGCGCTGATCTCCTGCTTAAGGTTCCAGTCGAAGACGTGGTCGTAGAACTGTACATAAAGAAGGCAAATAAAGTGGATGTTAATATGGATGTTGGGTTGATATTGACATGCACAGGTATGCTTTGGTGGAGTCAGATGAGCACTTACAATGCATGGAACTCCTGGGTGGGTTAGGATGTAGGCGTATCCCTGCATGACCTTGTCAGAGGGGAATGGCCACGAGTTCTGTGTGGATCCGGTGTCGTGGTTGTCGACGAAGGTGACGGCCCTTTCGGGCATCCACCCGATCATCCCCGGAGCCTTGCCGTTGCCGTCCTTCATCCGCCATAACTCGCCCTGCACCGCCGCCTGCAGCTCGCCCTTGGTGGTGAAGTCGAAGGCTGAGGCCGGCCCGCCCACGGTCTGCGCCCAGTTGACCAGCTCCTGCCTGTCCGCGTCCTGGTTGCGCGACGGCTCGCCGTTGCCGTCGTAGCGCATGTTGCTCCATATCTCGGCGACCACGAAGGTGGGCTTAGTGTTCTGGACATACACCTTGGCGACGTCCGCGGAGTAGCCCTTGGCGAAGTCGAGGCGCCATCCGGCGAAGCCGAGGTCGGACTTGAGCCAGTTGAGCCAGTCGGAGAGCTCCTTCTGGACGCGCGCGTTGAGGTGGTCGATGTCGGGGGCGGCGCCGAAGGGCGCGCCGGTGTCGCGGTGGCCGCGGCCGTTGGAGTACTGCGTGTCGTCGCTGCAGACCATGTCGGGTCCCCAGTCGAGGCGGGTGTCGGCGGTGCCGCCCTCGAAGACGCAGTAGATGCCGCGGCCGTCCTTGTAGTCGGCGCAGCGGTGGTTGATGACGATGTCGGCGACGCACTGGACGCCCTTGGCGTTGAAGGCGGCGATGAGCGACTTGAGCTCCGCGGCGGTGCCGTACTTGGAGGCGTTGAGGTCGTAGAGGCGGCCGGGCATGTACCCCTGCGGCGCCACGGAGTGCGACGGGGGCGGGAGCCAGACGTGCGTGGCCCCGGAGGCGGCGATGTCGCCCACGTGCCCTTCCAGGAAGTTGTACCACCCGCCTTGCTTCTTCCACGACTCCCAGTTAAACCCCTGGAAGAGGATCTGTGCTTGGGCCAAGCAGGAGCCCAAGCAAAGCAACACGAAGAGGAAGAGCAGGTGGCTGGCCGAACGCTTCCCCATATTTGCCCGTACTATTTCGCTTATGAATGCTCCCTTCGATCTGTTGTTTGAGTTCTGTGGTGTGGATCACTGCCATGGACGTGCATGGGAATTTATAGGCGCATGCAGCCGGATGGACACTTTTCGGGCCAGTACTGGAATGATCGAATGGATAAGTTCCGTTGCTCGCTCGGAACGAGAAGAGGAACGGCGGCATATCTATCTCCGTGGCGCTGCGATCCGCCGCCGCCGCCGCCGTGTGGATAGAAACGGGCATGCTCGGATAGCGTGTTGGGAGGGACCGATCGACGCAGCAAACAGATGGAGAGGGTGGTATGGGTCTTCCGTTACACCTAGCACGCGCGCTGCCGGGTACGTCACCGTACTTTGATCTCTCTTTTTCTTTACCGAAAAGGATAAATAGGCGGCGCAGTGTACATCGGTCTTCGTGTGCTCGACCTGGACCTGGACTGGAAAAATAGGCGGCCGGCGAGCCACGTCACGTACGTACTCGCACGTGTAACCCCAAGCATGCACTTGTCCGTTCGCCTCCTTTTTTACTACTCTTTTCCTTCAACACGGATTTCCTACATGTAAGAGGGACCCCGGCACCATCTCTTCCACACATTTGTTAAAGATCCGTGTAAAGCCAACACAGTCACCGCGCACCCCACCTCTCGTCGCCCCCGTGCTCCCCCTCCCCCATGCTCCTTGTGCTCCTCTCTCGACGGGGATCCCCGTGCTCCCCTCCCCCTCCCCCCGACGCGGCTCCCCCGACGAGGCGCCTCCTCCGACGCGGTTGCCCCCTACCTCGACGAGCCTCCTCCCCCACCTCCGTTGGAGATTCATTTTGTTGGATCTCCGACGCGGCTGCCCCCTACCCCGACGTGTAGAAGCAGAGCAGAGATTAAAATCTCCCCGTGCTACCCCCTCCAGATTTGGGGCAGGATTTCTAAAAAAAATTGGAGATTCGTTTTTGGTTGTGTTAGATCTTGAACGAAAAATTGTTTTTATGTTGTTTCTTGTTTTTTAGATTGGATAGTGTATGAAACGTGTATGGATTTGGGTTAGATTTTTTTGTTTCAGATCCGGTTTCCTGTTGAATCTAGATGGTTGTTTTGGATTTTTGTTGAATCAAGATAAGTTTCTGGGATTCGGGTTTTAATCTTGTGTGAAACACGAATCTTGTGTGAATCTTGTGTGTGTCAAGATTTATTTCTTCTTTTCTAGATCTTGTTCATTATTTCCTTATTGCATTATGTATGTTTCCTTGCAGAAACATGTATGAAAAACTAAATCTTGTGTAATCTGTGATGAATTTGTGATTGTATTATACTGTGATGAATCTGTGATTATATTATACTTGTATATGTATGTCATGAATCTGTGATTTATTATACTGTATATGCATGTGATGAATCTGTGATCAAAAGTTACGTAAATCTGTGATTGAATTTATCATGATTATGTATGGTTTTGGTGTCAAACTTTAGTGAAACAGGTATATAATTTGTTAGAATATTCTATAAAAAAATTATATAAATATCTCTTGGCAGAAATAAGTTTGTAAAACGTGTGAATCTTGTATGAAACTTCTGAATCTAGGATGAAACAAAGTAAGAGTGTCTAAATATTGTTAAATAAAAAGTACAAAAATAAAAATTATCAAATGAGATTGTTGAAAAAACAAATTATGCATGTTTCATTTTCAGAATAAAAGATGTACTTAAAAAATTGTTGAATATTCCTGAAATTTTACGAGAAAAAATAAGTTGAAAAAAAGACAGAAATTATGCATGTATTCTGTGAAATATTTATATGAATATCTCTCGGCGGAAACAAGTTTGTAAAAATATGTGAATCTTGTATAAAACTTCTGAATCTAGGATGAAACAAAGTAAGCGTGTAAAAATATTGTTAAATAAAAAGTACAAGAATAAAAATTGCCAAATGAGATTGTTGAAAAAACAAATTATGCATGTTTCATTTTTAGAATAAAAAATGTACATAAAAACATTGTTGAATATTCCTGAAATTTTAAAAGAAAAAATGAGGTGAAAAAAACAGAAACGTGCAGAAGACGGGTTCGGTTATGAGGAGACAATCAACGACAAAAAATATAGAATATCCGACAACGCTAGGGGTTGGATAGAAAAACTAGAAGAGACCTATTATATGAGGTGGAAAAGTTATTTTGTAAAACACATAGCACGAATCTCCAACAAATGGAGAGTAGAGATGGTGCCGAGGCCTCTACTACGAAGGGATTGCATTACTCTCTTTCCTTCCTCTAGCTGCTGACTGGAATCGAAGGAGTGCTAGCTCCATCGCGTGTGGACAATTAATTAAAACCAATCGTTCATACCTTCCCGCGCTGATCCATTCAAAACAATCGGTCAGCTAGCACTCTTCTATCGTTCGCGTCCTTAATTTGTCGAGCCAGCTAGCCAATAATAAGATGACCGTCGTATGCGGCAACCATGGATTCATTCATCGATCGATTAGCCAATTAACCCGCGCGCTGATTTGAAGGGACCAAAGCCACCACGTTCCGTTTGAAAAAGCCCGACAAAAATGACGCAAAACTGCCACATATATTCGAGCCAACGGTAACACAAAACTTGTATCTCCTCCCATTCCTCTGCTTCCTCCGCTTTCCTTGAGAGTCGAAAATATCTTGCCAGCGCCCCTCCTCTTCTTCTCCGGCTCTGGCTGGGGAGGATGGGGAGGGAGCTGCTGGCTGTTGTACAGTGGTAGATCTAGTGGTCTGACCTTGTGTCGGGTTTGGGCTAGATGCCTGTTGCTGAAGGTGGTGCTAGGGATCTCTGCAGCCAGATCCCAGGCACTGGTGTTTGCTTCCTCGTGCTTCTCTCTATCCATGGCGGGTGGGAGGTGGCGGAGGAGTACATCGACCTTCCGAATAAGGCTGCGGTGGATGCGGGTGCGGCGTTGCCAATGCCTATTCTGGTTCCCTCTCTGGCCAGCCGTGGGGGCGGAGGGAGTCAGGCCAGGCTAGGCGGACAGCAGCGAAGCTCTGCATCACCGAGTTACTCGTTGGCGCTGTCGGGCGGCGCGAGGAGGTTGCCGTGCTTTCCCCTTCTTACAGCTGCAGTGGTTGGAGCAGCTAGTGGATGGAGTTTCCATGGTAGCTCGGGCATAAAGCTCGTTTGCATCTTCACGGTGGTGGCGGCGTCTAGCGGCCCTTCTATCTCTCGGCCTGCTGTGGTGGCGAGGGAGAGAAAAAGGCTTGGCTGGGATCGGTTGCTGTCGGCGAAGGTCGGGGCCGCCTGGTGTCCCTAGGCAGCGTTGCTGCTTCTTTCTTGGAATCATTTGCAGTGGTCTGTGCGCAGCGGTAAGGCTGTTGCCCGTTCTGGCCGAAGGGCGGCCAAGGGTTTCAACCTCCATCGGAGGCCCTTCTTCGAAGCTCATCGCCGGTGCTCGACGCCTCGCCGCCAGCAAGTGGTTTTTCCCCGCGGGTTGCAAGGTGGTCGGCGATGTTGTTTCTGCTCCAGATTGTAGAGTGTCACGAGCAAGAGACTCTCATGATCTCGCCGTTGGCTGGAGGTCGCTAGAGTTTGGTGGCGGAGGCCATCGAGGACCTGATTGCTTTTTATGTTTTAGTCCTAGGGTGCTTTTTGCAAGTGTTAGGCCCTTTTCTGTTTTGTCTAGTTTTGCTAGAGTTCTAATTGTTGAGGGCCTAACTGTAATTTGTACCTGCCATGTTAATTAACATGCAGCTTCTAAGGTCCTTTGGACCCTTCTACCGTTAAAAAAACCAAGTCAAAACGGTTTTGACACATAACCACCAACTCAGGGGCTGGCCCCCATTCTCAGCTCCCTCTCCTCTACCCTACGATAGCTTGTCGCCTTAGAGCAACTCTAGCAGGCCCCTAATAGCCACCCCAATAGGAACTATAGGGAAAAGAGAGTGGAAAACAAGGCTCTAGCAGCTCCCCTATACACGTTCCCGACGAATCCGTGCCCCCAACCCAGCCCTCCTTCTCCCCTATGTATTGGGGGAGTGGAGGCCTCCCCTATATGTTGGTTCTATATGGATGAGTGAGTTATTGGGTAAAAAAACTGATAAAGTGGGCTCTCTCCTATTAGAATATATGTGGTTATGATATAGGGGAGATAATTTAGGGTAGCTGCTGGAGGTAAGCAAAATTTAAGGGAAGAACATTTTTAGGGGAGGCCCGTACATACACATATAGGGGAGAAAATATTGGGGTGCTACTGGACTTGCTCTTAGTCACTGCGTCGCCACTATAGATCTCTTGTGGCCGCCATCGACGACATGGTTTCCTGGGGCGATGGTGAGAAATCCTCCAATGACAGGAACTCTCTTGGCACCGAGGTTGCTATGGGTGGGCTGTGGAACTACGTTCATTGGTATGGCCAGGCCGCCTGCATCGGCGGTGGCAGCAGCGGAGGAGGCGATGTCCTAGGATGCATAGGAGGCATCCCTTGGGCTAGCGCAGACTCGCAAAGGGCCTCGAATGTGCTCGCCACTAGAGGAGGGCCACCACACTAATCTAGTTGTTGCCGGTGTTCGCCGTGGTGGTAGCATCCCATGCTCCGAAGTTAGTGAGGGGCACCCGCGTATCCTCGAGTTCAATTTTCACCATGTGTTCGACGGGATCGAGAAGTGCCAGAAATGGCTGGACACTCTTGTGTTCCTCACCAAGGCCAAGGACACGTCTACAACCCCGAGGCGCCAACCCCAGCTGCCGACAAAGGAAGACCGGATCTCGGCCAGAAGAAGGCCAAGACGCCGAAGGCCATGGGACCGCCCGCCGAATGGTTTCACGCATCGATCGAGTAGTGCATTGCCAATTCAAAGGCCCATACCGAGAAGAGGAAAGAGAAGGCCGGAGAGAGGTGGAGCTAGCTGCTCCAGAACCAAGACAAGAAGCTCGGCCTGCTCGAGGCCAACTTCGTCGCGAAGAATAGGAACACAGACCTGCAATTCCTCATGGACGGCGAAGACACCTTGGCGATGAGCCCCCCCCCCCCAGGTCAACTCATGGTACATGGCGCGCTGCAACGCCATTCTCGACGAGGACATCCCGCCCCCGTCACGCCGAGGTCCGTGCCGATGCTCTCCGCCACCACCGCGTCGCCGAGTTCTGCCTCCACCTCCTCGAACCCGTCGACGAGCTCTGTTGCAGGCCATACGGCGGAGGCTTCGCTTATCGCGGAGGAGCCCATCCCTGTCGACCAGTGATCGCCAAATTTTATGATTTTTGTAATAATCTGACGGCAAACATGGGTTGCTTGCCACGCTGAACTATTTTAAACGAGTTTCTGTTAAACTGTTTTGGGCGAGTTTCTGTGGAACACATTTGAGTGAGGGAAGAAAAACTTTCAAACATATCACCGGATTCTAGATTTGGCTGGTAACGCGACTTGAAAACTCGTCGTTTTTAGGCTGAAAATTTTATCCATCCGACTTTAAATAACGCCGGATTTCAGTTAAAACACGAAAGGAGTGGAGATGCTCTTACAAATCGATGCCGCGCGCACGCACAAAACCGAAAGTTGCCCCAAGCTGTAACGGACTACCCATACTCTACTCGATCGCTGCGTCCCTCCCAACACGCAATCCGAGCCTGCGCCTTTTTATCCACTCTTCTTAATTACTCCATTAACGAGCCGCGCGCGGCGGGTCGCAGCACCATGCATCAACGATTGATCGATATGCCGTTGCTCTTGTCGTTTGGAGGAACGAAACTTATCCATTCCATCAATCCACTGGCCTAAAAGTGTCCGTCCGGCTGCGCCTATAAATTCCCATGCACACGGCCGGCCATGGCAATCCACACCACAGCTCGATCAAACAGCAGATCAGAGAGTAGTAGCAAGCGCAAGAACAACACGTACGGGCAACATGGGGAAGCGTTCGGCCAGCCACCTGCTCTTCCTCTTCGTGCTGCTTTGCTTGGCCTCCTACTTGGCCCAAGCACAGATCCTCTTCCAGGGGTTTAACTGGGAGTCGTGGAAGAAGCAAGGCGGGTGGTACAACTTCCTGGAAGGGCACGTGGGCGACATCGCCGCCTCCGGGGCCACGCACGTCTGGCTCCCGCCCCCCTCGCACTCCGTGGCGCCGCAGGGGTACATGCCCGGCCGCCTCTACGACCTCAACGCCTCCAAGTACGGCACCGCCGCGGAGCTCAAGTCGCTCATCGCCGCCTTCAACGCCAAGGGCGTCCAGTGCGTGGCCGACATCGTCATCAACCACCGATGCGCCGACTACAAGGACGGCCGCGGCATCTACTGCGTCTTCGAGGGCGGCACCGCCGACACCCGCCTCGACTGGGGCCCCGACATGGTCTGCAGCGACGACACGCAGTACTCCAACGGCCGCGGCCACCGCGACACCGGCGCGCCCTTCGGCGCCGCCCCCGACATCGACCACCTCAACGCGCGCGTCCAGAAGGAGCTCTCCGACTGGCTCAACTGGCTCAAGTCCGACCTCGGCTTCGCCGGCTGGCGCCTGGACTTCGCCAAGGGATACTCCGCCGACGTCGCCAAGGTGTATGTCCAGAACACCAAGCCCACCTTCGTCGTCGCCGAGATATGGAGCAACATGCGCTACGACGGCAACGGCGAGCCGTCGCGCAACCAGGACGCCGACAGGCAGGAGCTGGTCAACTGGGCGCAGACCGTGGGCGGTCCGGCCTCAGCCTTCGACTTCACCACCAAGGGCGAGCTGCAGGCGGCCGTGCAGGGCGAGCTGTGGCGGATGAAGGACGGCAACGGCAAGGCTCCTGGGATGATCGGGTGGATGCCGGAGAGGGCCGTCACCTTCGTCGACAACCACGACACCGGATCCACACAGAACTCATGGCCATTCCCCTCTGACAAGGTCATGCAGGGGTACGCCTACATCCTAACCCACCCAGGAGTTCCATGCATTGTAAGTGTGCTCTCATCTGACTCCACCATGGCATACCTATGCATGTCAATATCAACCCAACATCCATATTAACATCCACTTTGCCTTCTTTGTGTGCAGTTCTACGACCACGTCTTCGACTGGAACCTGAAGCAGGAGATCAGCGCACTGGCTGCCGTGAGATCAAGAAACGGGATTCATCCGGGCAGCAAGCTGAACATCCTCGCCGCCGAGGGAGACGTCTACGTGGCGATGATCGATGACAAAGTTATCACCAAGATCGGATCACGGTACGACCTGGGGAGCCTGATCCCGGCGGACTTCCACGTCGTCGCGCACGGGAACAACTACTGCGTCTGGGAGAAGAGCGGCCTCAGAGTCCCGGCTGGTGGACGGCATCGATCGTAACTAGCTAGCTAGGCCGGCTTCTCGTTGCCATTCTTTTCTCAGGACTATTTTATGCCTGGAACAAGAACTTTAAATGAGACTAAATTAAATAACGGGAATATGCATGATTGTAGTACTACTCCGGTTTTGTACTTCGGCAAATTAAGTAGTACTAAAACCAGATTCACCGTATTTTGTCCGACAGACGAGTGATTTTTGCGTCTTCAAAATGATTGAAACTGACCTTCGGAACAATTACAATATCATCACTAGTCTGGATGGTTAGCAAACATATGGATTTGCAAGAAAGATGCGTGACGGAACTTAGCTTTTCCTAGTGAAAGAAAACAAAATGCTCTTAAGCCTGCGATTCAAAAGGCGGAAACTGAGAAGCAAGTGTTGGTACGTTTTGTATTATTTACTCCCTTTGGAATTAACTGGCTCACATTGGTGTTTAGTGTGTAGATACGTGCGAATTTTGAACTGGGGTATAACATTGGTGGGCGTTTAGGATGAGGGTAAGTAGTCAATGGTTCCGGGTACGATCTCTGAGGAGCTTTCGCTTAAAAAAAATTAAGATCGCAATGGTCCTGAATACCTTTAATATCTTTTTGAAAGCATAACGTATACTAGCTGAAAACCTTCTGAACAATTACACTATCATCACTAGTCTTGATGGTAGCAACATATGGATTTGTAAGAAAAATGCGATGCAACTTAGCTTTACTAGTAAAAAAAGTACGCCTCTAGGAGGCTGGTGCCTGCCAATTTTAGTGAGGCGTTCCGATCTATCGCTGTGTTGCCAGATATTTTGGTTCGCTTCGCTTCGGCAAGGTGAGCGTGGCCACGCGGATGAGGCCCAGATGCAGTGCATGGGCAACTCCGACCAATATCTCTAGACCAATAAAAATACTTGAATTCAAAATGTTTTATTGCTCAAACCGTTAGTCTGATTAAAATTCCATTTTTATCGTTAGACTAGTCGCGACGAGATCTTCGAAACTAGATCCCATGTCGATATGTTTCGACAACTTTTTTTGGGACCCAAAAGTTACCCACACCGTTGTATGTAAGTTATCCACCATGTAACAAGTAAATAATCCACCCCTTTTAAAGAGTTGTGTGAATGCATTTTTTGCATGTAATATAAAACTACCGCTGACATCTCCATGCCACCCACCCTAAACGACCATCGGAGATCCGCCTGGCCACCACCACCCCGCATCACCACAGTGGAGGGGGAGAAGATGGACGCCACCGTCTCCTCAAGTTTCTGCTAACATAGGACAGTGCTGACACCGCAACCTCCTCCTCACCTCACGAGCTTAGCCCGTTGGTGTCCTCGGCGGTGTCAGCGGCAGAGTAGGGAGGTGTGAGGGGGTCAAGATTAGCAGGAAGGGACTCCTAGGGGCTGCGCGGGGCTGCCGCACGGGGAGGGAGGGTTATAGGGAAGGGACGACTACAGTATTACATACCTCAGTATTTAAGAGTTATCCACATGAATATATTAGATAGATATTCCATATGCTCTATTTACATACCACAGTATGTAAAAGTTATCCATATGTTAACACTAAAGTTATCCAACTACTGGCCTTAAACTTATCTATTCTAGTATAAGTTACCCAGATGTTATTTCTAAAAGTTATTCATCTGTTAGCACTAAAGTTACTCATATCTTAGCATTAAACTCACACCATGCTATAGAAAAAGTAACACATACTAATATATATAGGTTACCCACCTGTTAACACTAAAGTTATCCACCCTTAGCATAAAAACTATCCCTGTTAACATCAAACTCACGCCTTGCTATAAGAAACAAGTGATCCACCTATTAACATTGAAGTTATTCATAAGCTATTTCACATTCTCTATTTACATACCGCAGTATGTAAAAGTTACCCACATGTTAACACTAAAGTTATCCAACTACTGACCCTAAACTTATCTATTCTAGTATAAGTTATCCACATGTTATTTCTAAAAGTTATCCATCTGTTAGCACTAAAGTTACCCATATTTTAGCACTAAACTCACGCCATGCTATAACAAAAGTAACACGTACTAATATGTATAGGTTACCCACCTATTAATACTAAAGTTATCCACTTGTTAACATTAAAGTTACCCACATATTGGCGTTGAACTTACCCTGTGCTATATAATAAAAAAAATGGTACATCCTAGTGTGTATTAGTTAACCATCTAGTAGTACTAAAGTTATCCACCTGTTAACACTAAAGCTAACTGGTCCAACGGTTGCTGGGCCTGGAGGTCGCGCCGGAAGATGGCAGAGAGCTCCTCTTCATTTCCCGGATAATACTCGCGCAGCAGCTCCGGCGCCGGGAGATGACGCAGAGATTGGTAGGTAGAGCCGACGGCGACGCAAGCACAGGAGAAACTAGATCGAGCTGAGGGGCGAGGTTGGGAGGGAGTGCCGGTGACAGGCCTCGGCGATGCAGGCGGGACGGGCGTCGGCGGCACGGGCAAGGGTTGGGAGAGAGGAAGTGCATAGAGGGGGTGCTCCGCCGAGGAAAGGAGTAAATCGTGGGTGTACCAAGCTATGTACCACAGGAAGTGCTTGCAGGAGTATACTTTTTGTATGGTCCATCGATCCGGATTGGACGTGCCACCCTGTAAGACGTTTGTCTAAACGTCCGCCGCACAACAAGTACTAATGACATCAGTAGTTTCATACTACATGAAAAAATACATCATACATATCTACTTAAAAAGAAGGGTTATTTACCTGTTATGTCGTGGGTAACGTACATATAACAGGATGGATAACTTTTAGGTCTAAAAAAAGTTGTCGAAACATATCAGTATGGTTTCTAGTTTCGAAGATCTTGTCGCGAGTAGTCTAATGATGAAAACGAATTTTTAATCGAATAAATGGTTTAAGCTATAAAACTTTTTGAATTCAAACTTTTATATTGAGCTGGCTGCCAATCGGACTATTCGGTACGTGTCTCGCTAGCGTACGCCTGTATCGCTCGCATGTCTAACCCGTCAAAGATAGCAAACTAGCAGGCGCCTGCTATGTAGAAAAACCGAGTATAATATTTGTGGGCGTTTAGGATGAGGGTAAGTAGTCAATGGTTCCGGGTACGATCTCTGAGGAGCTTTCGCTTAAAAAAATTAAGATCGCAATGCTCCCGAATACCCTTAATATCTTTTTGAAAGTAAAATATACCACTAGTAGAAAATGGACCTTTGGTCCAGAGCATTAGTCCCGGTTCTGGTGGCCGCAGGGACCAGAAGACGTTAGCCCCGGTTCGTTTAACACACCGGGGTTAAAGGGTCTGGCGCTGGAAAAGAGCAGATGCGTGGACCTTAGCCCCGGTTTGTTTCTCAAACCGGGACTAAAGTCACCGACTATATCTTCTTCCCCTTTCCAGCCCGAGCCATTTCAAGCTTACACAATCATCCCTCTCAAATTTCTCCCCTCAATCTCGAGTTCTTCCCCATTTTTCTCAAGATTTGTGAAGATTTTTTGGCTCCACATCTATCAAGGGTTCTAAGAGGTTAGCAACTTCATCATTTCAGCTCTCATTGCTTGTTTTAGCTCATTTCATGCTCTAGAAATGGATAGATTTTGTGTGGGTTCTATCTATGTATATCTGGTTAATTTGGCACATATAGTTCTTGAAATTCATTTGATTTATCGAAGCACATAGATACATGAGTTCATCCTATATACATATCTTGGTTTGACACGTTGTCTTCAAATCCGGTCGGTTCACAGTGCATCATGTCACTGTCGAGAAACAAAATATTCTTCTTTCTTCTACCTGTCGTCACAAAATCCATTGAAACAAAAATAAGTACCAAAACTATGAAGGCACACATATATATAGTGGCGCCCTAGCATTTTAGTTAATCATCGGCCAGTTAAGCAAGAAATTAAGAACAAAAATATGAACACGCCAAGGAGCTACCAAATTAAATTAGGGAGTGCCTCTATGGCGAGCTCCTCGAAGATGTCTGAGGACGAGGCATCCTAAGACATCTTCGAGAAGCTCTGCCATAGTGGTGTTCCTGCTCTCGCACACCATCTTTCAGTTCATATCTTTTCTAGCTAAATTAGTATGCTGGTGGAGCTAACTAATTTCACATATTAGGGAGTGCCTCTACGGCGAGCTCCTCGAAGATGTCTGAGGACGAGGTCCTAAGACATCTTCGAGAAGCTCCGCCGTAGTGGTGTCCCTGGTCTCGCACACGATCTTCCTTGCAGTTGATAGTTCACAAGGAAGCCTATTTATAGATTAAGCAGCACAACATAGTGTCGACACTCATGACATAATGTCGACACTCACCCCTGTCATATTGTCGCCACCCACTGAAACAGTGTCGCCACTCACTGGCATAGTGTCCACTCACGACGTCGTCACCCACTTTTAGTCCGGATTGGAGACACCATTCGGGACTAAACGGGCTCATGTCGGCCCTAGCCTGCCGCAACCCCTTTAGTCCCGGTTGGTGTGTCCAACCGGTACTAAAGATATAGTAGAAAGTTTTTTAAATCAGTGCTTGTTTGATGTATACGATGTGTTCTTTTATTTTTAGACTAGTACTACTCTTAGCATCGTGATTTTGTTTGATGAACTTATAAAATGCAGATGAGATGGCAATAGATGTACGCTGACCGAATCTCTGACGAGTTCATTAAAGGCGTGCGTTCTTTTCTCGTTGTGGCAGAGGCAAACAAGCGGAATGGTTTTATCTGTTGTCCATGTGGTGAGTGTCGGAATCAGAAGGAATACTCTTCCTCAAGAGTTCTTCATGGCCACTTGTTTCGGTTCGGTTTCATGTCTGGCTATAATTGTTGTACCAAGCACGGAGAAAGAGGGGTTATGATGTAAGACAACGAAGATGAAGAGAATGATGACAGCTATCCTATGTCCCCTGAATACGGTGGTACTACAATGTAAGACAATGATGAAGAAGACGATCTTGGTTGGGCCATTGCTAATGCAAAGGGAGAATATGATAGCAAAAGGGAGAGGTTGAAATTTGAGCAGATGTTAGATGATCACAACAAATTATTGTACTCCAATTGCGAAGATGACCACAAAAAGCTATGCAGCACACTGGAATTGCTGAAATGGAAGGCAGAGGTCGGTGTGCCTGACAAGGGATTTGAAAAGATTTTAAAGATAATGAAGAAGCTGCTTCCAAAGGATAACGAACTGCCCGCCAGTACTTACGAAGCAAATAAGGTTGTCTGCCCTCTAGGATTAGAGGTACAGAAGATACATGCATGCATTAATGACTGCATCCTCTATCGCGGTAAGCAGTACAAGAATTTGGATGCATGCCCGGTATGCACTGCATTGCGGTATAAGATCCGACGAGATGACCCTGGTGATGTTGAGGGGGAGCGCACGAGGAAGAGGGTTCCTGCCAAGGTGATGTGGTATGCTCCTATAATACCACGGCTGAAACGTTTGTTCAAAAATGAAGATCATGCCAAATTGTTGCGATGGCATAAAGAAGACCGTAAGAAAGACGAGATGTTGAGACAACCCACTGATGGGTCGCAGTGGAGAAAAATTGAGAGAAAGTACCCGGACTTTTGCAGGTGATGCGAGAAACTTATGGTTTGTTCCAAGTACGGATGACATGAATCCCTTTGGGGAGCAGAGCTGCAGTCATAGCACATGGCCTGTGACTTTGTGTATGTATAACCTTCCTCCTTGGTTGTGCATGAAGCGGAAGTTCATTATGATGCCAGTGCTCATCCAAGGCCCAAAGCAACCCGACAACGACATTGATGTATACCTAAGGCCATTAGTTGAAGAACTTTTACAGCTATGGCACGGACAAGGTGTACGTGTGTGGGATGAGCACAAACGTGAGGAATTTAACCTACGGGTATTGTTGTTCGTAACCATCAATGATTGGCCTGCTCTTAGTAACATTTCGTGACGTAAACAAGGGATACAATGCATGCACACACTGTTTAGATGACACTGAAAGTATTTATTTGGATAAGTGCAAGAAGAATGTGTACCTAGGGAATCGTCATTTTCTTCCGCCCACGCATTCCCTAAGAAGGAAAGGCAAGCATTTCAATGGTGAATCAGATCATCGGAGTAAGCCTGTCTGTCGTACTGGTGATGTTGTATTTGATATGGTGAAGGATTTAAAAGTAATCTTTGGAAAGGGTCCCGCGACGATGCGTTACGAAGGACGCCATGACACGCACCCATGTGGAAGAAGAAATCTATATTTTGGGAGCTACCCTATTGGAAAGTCTTAGAGATCCGCTCTGCAATCGACGTGATGCACCTGACGAAGAATGTTTGCGTGATACTGCGAGGATTCTTGGGCGTGTATGGAAAGAATAAAGATACACCAGAAGCACGACATAACCAACAACGTATGAAAGACCGAGAAGGCAGGCATCCAGAGTTGTTTCAAGGTACTGCCAGCTACGCTCTTACCAAGAAAGAGAAGGAAATCTTTTTTGAATGCCTGAGTAGTATCAAGGTTCCTTCTGGCTTCTCGTCCAATATAAAGGGAATAATAAATATGGCAGAGAAAAAATTCCAGAACCTGAAGTCTCATGACTGCCACGTGCTTATGACGCAGTTGCTTCTGGTTTCTTTGAGGGAGCTTCTGCCGGAAAATGTTAGAGTACCCATTGTGAAGCTATGTTCGTTCCTCAATGCAATTTCTCAGAAGGTAATCAATCCAGAAAGTCTACCAGGGTTACAGAAAGATGTGGTCTAGTGTCTTGTCAGTTTTGAGTTGGTGTTCCCACCATCCTTCTTCAACATAATGACGCACCTTCTAGTTCACCTAGTCGAAGAGATTACCATTCTCGGTCCTGTATTTCTACACAATATGTTCCCCTTTGAGAGATTCATGGGTGTCTTAAAGAAATATGTCCATAACCGTGAGAGGCCAGAAGGAAGCATCTCCAAGGGATATGGAACGGAGGAGGTCATTGAGTTTTGTGTTGACTTTATTCCTGACCTTAAGCCGATCGGTGTACCTGAATCACGACATGAAGGGAGAATTAGTGGAAAAGGCACGCTAGGAAAGAAAGCAAAGATATGTATGGACGAACATTCTTTCACTAAAGCACACTATACAATTCTACAAAGTTCCACCTTGGTGGCTCCATATATCGAGGTACACAAGAATATTGTACGCTCGAACTACCCGGGGCAGTCTGACAGGTTGATTAGAGATGAACACATGAATATTTTCGGCGGTTGGTTGCAGGCACATCTCATGAATGACACCACTGTTGGAGATCAGTTGTACTTGTTGGCCAGGTCTCCATCTTCAACTATATTGACTTTACAAGGGTAGGAGATCAATGGGAATATATTTTACACGCACTCCCAAGATAAAAAGAGCACCAACCAAAATAGTGGTGTCTGATTTGATGCAACAGACGAGAATGGGAAAAAGGACACATATTATGGTCACATAGAGGACATATGGGAACTTGACTATGGTTCTAATTTCAAGGTCCCATTGTTTCGACGCAAATGGGTCAAGATGACAGGAGGTGGGGTAACGGTAGACCAGCTATACGGAATGACAACAGTGGATCTCAATAATCTTGCGTACGGAGACGAACCATTCGTCCTTGCCAATGATGTGGCTCAAGTTTTCTATGTGAAAGACATGTCTACTAGACCAAGAAAAAGGAAAGATAAGCAAAAGAATATAATATCATACGATGAGCCAAAGCGCCACATAGTTCTTTCAGGAAAAAGAAACATGGTGGGAGTTGAGGACAGGACAGACATGTCAGAAGATTATGACAAATTTTATGAAATTCCGCCATTCAAAGTGAAAACTGACCAAAGCATATCGCTAAATAAGGAAGATGCTCCATGGTTACGGACAAGAAGAGAACCAAAACACTAGATGTGGATGTTGGTGATGTAATGTTTTAAACGTTTTGTGAATTAATCCTATTTTTCATTTATTAAAGGAAGATGCTCCATGGTTAATAAAGGAATTCGAGATTGTCAGAGGCGGTGTACCAAAACTGTAGACTAGGTAACACTTAGATATTTATTAATATTAAAAACCGGGACAAACCGGGACTAGCTAACACTAAGAACTAAAGCCACCCCCTTTAGTCATAATCATGCCTAGTCCTATAGTACACAACTTCAGGGTCTTCTTCGTCATCGTCATCATCATCGTCATCGTCACCTGCCACTCCAGAGATCCTCAGCCCAGCCATGGCATATACCGGGGGCACCTGCCACTCCGGCCTCGGATTCATGGCGGGCGAGGGAGGAGTCTCCTGGAAGACGATGCCGCTACCGCCGGTCAGGGGAGGGGCCTTCTTGTGGCTCTGTGGCGGGTAGACTTGTGGGCACCGCAGGCGAGGATGGTCTCCCCCGGCGATGTAGCGCATCACGCCGATGATAGTACGGTTCGCCCACTACAAACGCCGACCGGCTTCATTGTGGTTCACCGGGGGCAGGCCATCACCCTCGTACCTGGCGAGCTCCCTTTCCTGTCGGTTAGCAAAGAAGGCATTCCAGGTGTGATAGTTGTCGGGATCACACTGGGGATCCATCCGCTGCTCCGGCGTGAGCTCGTGGTGGAAGTGGTTCGTGATGGCCGCCTGTCGGGCGGAGCCTTGAGGAACAGGAGGGACAGGAACCCCTCCAGCCAAGATTCGGCCGGCGGCAGTAGCCCTGGCAAGGGTAGTTGGAGGCCCACAACGCCTGGGTCTCCTCGAGGGTCAGAATGGCCCAGTAGGCACTGTCCATAGTTGTGAGAGAGGAAGGTGTGGATGTACGGATAGCCATGGCGTGGTCGGTCTATATATACATGGAAAGTGCTGGAAACATGGCGGGAAACGGTGGGATATGGCGGAAAATATCTTTAGTCCCGGTTAGTGGCTACAACCGGGACGAAAAGCACCGTTTAGAGGGAAAGGGCGGGAAAACATGGCGGGAAGCGGTGGGATATGGCGGGAAATATCTTTAGTCCCGGTTAGTGGCTACAACCGGGACTAAAAGGACCGTTCAGAGGGAAAGGGCGGGAAGCGGTGGTCCAAGAGACCTATCATGTTCGAGGTTTCATGGCTTTCGGTCCAAGAGACGGATGTTATGTGTTGAATCGTGACATAGTTTGTGATACCGTGCCCATATTATGCATTCACGTGTATATTGGGATGTAGAACAATGTTGCAGGAGGAAGTTTTCCTTTTCGTCGTTCGGAAAAGCCATTTTCTATTTTCCGAGCACAAAAAGACGGGTCATTTTGTGAAGCAGCCACCAAAATACAGTTACAGAATGCTACCATCCCATTTTTATAAAATAGTAGACCACGTTACGTAAACTATATCCCAATCGGGGGATCTCAAACCTTTCTGTCCTTTCCGGGTGAAAAAGACAAATGTCTGCCAAATCGGTAGGAGGTGGGTCCGGTTTGAACTACACGTACATGATCTAACGTCCATGATATTTTAAAAAAATCATTTTTAGACTCACAATATGTCGTTTTTTCAGAGATCCAATGGAAGTTCTAACATTCTCATCCCCTATCTTTACGCACGCCGTTTTGACCTAAGTTCGAAACGGCAAAAAATTCAAAACGGGCATAAAAATTCAAAAAAGGTCCGAACAATGTAAATCCTTCACGTGGGGTATGATATTATGTGACATAGTTGCAAGGAAAAATATCAAACTTGGTATACTGATTATGTCTCCAAAAAACCTTCACAAAATGACCTATCATGTTCGAGGTTTCATGGCTTTCGGGCCAAGAGACGGATGTTATGTGTTGAATCGCGACATAGTTTATGATACGGTGCCCATATTGTGCATGTATGTGTATATTGGGATGTAGAACAATGTTGCGGTAGGAAGTTTTCCTTTTCGTCGCTCAAAAAATCCATTTTCCATTTTTCGAGCGCAAAAAGACGGGTCGTTTTGTGAAGCAGCCACCAAAATGCAGTTACAAAATGCTACCATCCTATTTTTCTAAAATAGTATACCATGTTACGTGAACTATATCCTAACCGGGGGATCTCAAACCTTTCTGTCCTTCCCGGAAGAAAAAGACAAATGTCTGCCGAATCGGTAGGAAGTGGGTCCGGTTTGAACTACAGGTACATGATCTAACGTCCGTGATTTTTTGAAAAAATCATTTTTAGACTCACAATATGTCGTTTTTTCAGAGATCCAATGCAAGTTATAACATTCTCATCCCCTATATTCACGCACGCCGTTTTGACCTAAGTTCGAAACGGCAAAAATTTCAAAACGGGCATAAAAATTTCAAAAAAGGTCCGAACAATGTAAATCCTTCGCGTGGTGTGATATTATGTGACATAGTTGCAAGGAAAAATATCAAACTTGGTATACTGATTATGTCTCCAAAAAACCTTCACAAAATGACCTATCATGCTCGAGGTTTCATGGATTTCGGTTCAAGAGACGGATGTTATGTGTTGAATCGCGGCATAGTTTGTGATACGGTGCCCATATTGTGCATGCATGTATATATTGGGATGTAGAACAATATTGCAGGAGGAAGTTTTCCTTTTCGTCGCTCGGAAAAGCCATTTTCCATTTTCCGAGCGCAAAAAGACGGGTCGTTTTGTGAAGCAGCCACCAAAATGCAGTTACTGAATGCTATCATCCCATTTTTATAAAATAGTAGAACACGTTACGTGAACTATATCCCAACCGAGGGATCTCAAACCTTTCTGTCCTTCCTGGGTGAAAAAGACAAATGTCTGCCGAATCGGTAGGAAGTTGGTCCGGTTTGAACTACAGGTACATGTTCTAACGTCCGTGATTTTTTTAAAAAAATCATTTTTAGACTCACAATATGTCATTTTTTCAGATACCCAATGCAAGTTCTAACATTCTCATCCCCTATCTTCACGCACGCCGTTTTGACCTAAGTTCGAAACGACAAAAAATTCAAAACGGGCATAAAAAATTCAAAAAAGGTCCAAAACAATGTAAATCCTTTGAGCGGTGTGATATTATGTGACATAGTTGCAAGGAAAAATATCAAACTTGTTATACTGATTATGTCTCCAAAAAACCTTCACAAAATGACCTATCATGTTCGAGGTTTCATGGCTTTCGGTCCAAGAGACGGATGTTATGTGTTGAATCACGGTATAATTTGTGATACGGTGCCCATATTGTGCATGCATGTGTATATTGGGATGTAGAATAATGTTGCAGGAAGAAGCTTTCCTTTTCGTCGCTCGGAAAATCCATTTTCCATTTTCCGAGCGCAAAAAGACGGGTCATTTTATGAAGTAGCCACCAAAATGCAGTTACACAATGCTATCATCCCATTTTTCGAAAATAGTAGACCATGTTACGTGAACTATATCCCAACTAGGGGATCTCAAACCTTTCTGTCCTTCCCGAGTGAAAAAGACAAATGTCTGCCGAATCGGGAGGAAGTAGGTCCGGTTTGAACTACAGGTACATGATCTAACGTCCGTGATTTTTTGAAAAAATCATTTTTAGACTCACAATATGTCGTTTTTTCAGAGATCCAATGCAAGTTCTAACATAATCATCCCCTATCTTCATGCACGCCGTTTTGACCTAAGTTCGAAACGACAAAAAATTCAAAACGGGCAAAAAAAATTCAAAAAAGGTCCAAACAATATAAATCTTTCGCGTGGTGTGATATTATGTGACATAGTTGCAAGTAAAAATATCAAACTTGGTATACTGATTATGTCTCCAAAAAACCTTCACAAAATGACCTATCATGTTCGAGGTTTCATGGCTTTCGGTCCAAGAGACGGATGTTATGTGTTGAATCGCGGTATAGTTTGTGATACGGTGCCCATATTGTGCATGCATGTGTATATTGGCATGTAGAACAATGTTTCAGGAGGAAGTTTTCCTTTTCGTCGCTCGGAAAAGCCATTTTCCATTTTTCGAGCGCAAAAAGACGGGTCGTTTTGTGAAGCAGCCACCAAAATGCAGTTACTGAATGCTATCATCCCATTTTTATAAAATAGTTTACCATGTTACGTGAACTATATTCCAACCGGGGGATCTCAAATATTTTTGTCCTTTCCGGGTGAAAAAGATAAATGTCTGCCGAATCGGGAGGAAGTGGATCCGGTTTGAACTACAGGTACATGATCTAACGTCCGTGATTTTTTGAAAAAATCATTTTTAGACTCACAATATGTCGTTTTTTTAGAGATCCAATGCAAGTCCTAACATTCTCATCCCCTATCTTCACGCACGCCGTTTTGACCTAAGTTCGAAACGACAAAACATTCAAAACGGGCATAAAAAATTCAAAAAAGGTCCGAACAATGTATATCTTTTGCGTGGTGTGATATTATGTGACATAGTTGCGAGGAAAAATATCAAACTTGGTATACTGATTATGTCTCCAAAAAAACTTCACAAAATGACCTATCATGCTCGAGGTTTCATGGCTTTCGGTCCAAGAGACGGATGTTATGTGTCGAATCGTGGCATAGTTTGTGATACGGTGCCCATATTGTGCATGCATGTGTATATTGGGATGTAGAACAAGGTTGCAGGAGGAAGTTTTACTTTTCGTCGCTCGAAAAAGCCATTTTCCATTTTCCGAGCGCAAAAAGACGGGTCATTTTGTGAAGCAGCCACCAAAATGCAGTTAAAGAATGCTACCAACCCAGTTTTCTGAAATAGTAGACCACGTTACGTGAACTATATACCAACCGGGGGATCTCAAACCTTTCTGTCCTTCCCGGGTGAAAACGACAAATGTTTGCCGAACAATGTAAATCCTTTGCGTGGTGTGATATTATGTGACATAGTTGCAAGGAAAAACATCAAACTTGGTATACTGATTATGTCTCCAAAAAACCTTCACAAAATAACCTATCATGTTCGAGGTTTCATGGCTTTCGGTCCAAGAGACGGATGTTATGTGTTGAATCGCGGCATAGTTTGTGATACGGTGCCTATATTGTGCATGCATGTGTGTATTGGGATGTAGAACAATGTTGCAGGAGGAAGTTTTCCTTTTCGTCGCTCGAAAAAGCCATTTTCCATTTTCCGAGCGCAAAAAGACGGGTCGTTTTGTGAAGCAGCCACCAAAATGCACTTACAGAATGCTAACGTCCCATTTTTCTAAAATAGTAGACCACGTTACCTGAACTATATCCCAATGGGGGATCTCAAACCTTTCTGTCCTTTCCGGGTTAAAAAGACAAATGTTTGCCGAATCGGTAGGAAGTGGGTCCGGTTTGAACTACAGGTACATGATCTAACGTCCGTAATTTTTTGAAAAAATCATTTTTAGACTCACAATATGTCGTTTTTTCAGAGATCCAATGCAAGTTCTAAAATTCTCATCCCCTATCTTCACGCACGCCGTTTTGACCTAAGTTCGAAACGACAAAAAATTCAAAAAAGGTTTTGAAAAAAGGTTTTAAAAAGGTTTTTAAAAAAGTTTTTAAAAAAGGTTTTAAAAAAGTTTTTAAAAAAGGTTTTGAAAAAGGTTTTTAAAAAAGGTTTTGAAAAAGGTTTTTGTTTCTAAAAAGGTTTTAAACAGGCATATAATAATTAATTTTGAAAAAGGTTTTGAAAAAGCTTTTAAAAAAGGACCTTTAGCCCCGGTTTGTACACCGAACCGGAGCTCACAGATCGAACTCAAGGCTGTTTTCCGCCAAGGCTTTCTCGCCATTAACCACTGCGCCACGCCATTTCTCCAAGGCTTATCCTCCTCAGGCCGCCTGTCGATCATGACCGTGCCGTTGCCTCGGTTGCGCTTCTTCCCAAAGACGCGACGACCTCCCGCGCCGTCCTCACCGGAGTCCACCGTGCCCCACACCGTCCACCACTACCGGAGCCGCCCCTCCCCACGGTAAGCTCTAGTTTAGTAGTACGTGTTAGTTATTTTGTTAGTGTTAATTTTGTTAGTTATTTTTTTAGTGTTGATTAGTTAGTGTATATAATTTTGTTAGTGTATTTTAGGGTTAATTAGTTAGGGTTATTTTAGGGTTAATTAGTTAATAAGTTTAGTGTAATTGTTTCTTAGATATTTTAGTTAGTGTTTAATATATTTTGTTTTGTTAGTGTAATATAGTTAGTGAATTTATTTAGTAAGTTTAGTGTAATTGTTTTGTTAGATATTTTAGTTATTGAATTTTTCTTAGTTAGTGAATTTTAGGATTTTAGTTAGTGTTTAATATAGTTTATTTTAGTTAGTGTTTAATATAGTTTATTTTAGTTGATACTATTTATTTTCATCATGTTTAAAGTATATAGGTTTAATTTAGTGTTTAGGAATAGCCTAAAACTGACGCTAACATTTATTTCCTAACACTCCCCCTTGAACATTGCTTGTCTTCGAGATATTGAATCCATCATAATGTCCTGAGTGCTAGAATATCTTGATTGTTCTTTATCTTGAAAGCTTGATCTTGTACAACATATGTCCTCCAGAATCCTGTGGAAAATATAAGGAGAATATAGGAATCCGATATACCGTTGGTATAATAGTTGTACCATAAAATCTGTATGAGAAATCCATTGGTGAACTCATATGAAAGAGTACAATATATTGTTATCGGATATTAAATACTAAGTTCAGTCCTAGGAGATTTCTCCCCCTGAACTTTGCAAATTTCGAAGTCGTCTCATACCAATGCCATGAATGCATTTTTGAAATGCAGATGTTGGTAAAGACTTAGTGAACAAATCTGCCAGATTGTCACATGACTTTGTTTGCAAAATATTAATTTCTCCATTTTTCTGTAATTCATGAGGAAAGAACAGTTTTGGAGCAATATGTTTTGTAATATTACTTTTAATATATCCCATATGCATTTGAGTAACACATGCAGCATTATCCTCATAGATAATAGTTGGTGATTCTAATGAACCAATACCACATGATGTTTGTATATGATTAATCACTCTGCGAAGACATACACACTCTCGTGAGGCTTCATATAATGCAATTATTTCAGAGTGGTTAGTGGAAGTTGCTACAAGAGTCTGTTTTGTGGACTTCCATGAAATAGCAGTTCCACCATATAAAAATACAAACCCTGTTTGTGATCTAGCATTATGGGGATCAAAGATAGCCAAAGATCAAGATAGCCAATAAAGTCATATCTTGATTTTTCCGATAGAATAAACCAAGATCTTTAGTACCTTGTAAATATCAAGATATTCTTTACACCAGCCCAATGGCTTTGTTGAGCTGCACTATGTCTAGCCAGCAAATTTACTGCGAAGGCAATATCTGGTCTAGTACAATTAGCAAGGTACATTAGTGCTCATATAGCACTAAGGTATGGAAACTCAGGTCCCAATACATCTTCGTTATCATCCCTAGGTGTAAAGGGATCCTTTTCTCTATCAAGGGATCTAACGACCATGGGTGTTTTGGATGGATATGATTTATCCATATTGAATTTTTCCAAAACTTTCTGAATATATGCGGGCTGATAAACGAGTATTCCCGAGGGAAGGTGCTCAAGTTGTAAACCTAAGCAGAATTTGGTTTTTCCCAAATCTTTCATCTCAAATTCCGTCATTAAATGATTGCGTGCTACAGATATATCTGCTGCGTTACCAATTATGTTGAGGTCATCAACATAAACTGAGATGATGCAAAATCCCTTTGAGGATTTCTTTATAAAAACGCATGGGCAATCATTATTACTTGAGTATCCTTTATGGATAAGGAACTCACTAAGCCGGTTATACCACATTTTACCCGACTGCTTTAAGCCATAGAGTGACTTTTGTAATTTTACACAATACATGTTGCGATTTATGTTTGGATTCGGAATTTTAAGTCCATCGGGGACTTTCATATAAATATCTGCATCAAGTGATCCATATAGATAAGCGGTCACTACATCCATTAACTGCATTGATAAATTCATTTGTACTGCCAATGATATTAAGTATCGAAACGTAATTCCACTCATTACAGGAGAATATGTATCGTCGTAGTCGATACCGGGTCTCTGCGTAAACCCTTTTGCTACTAGCCTCGCTTTATATCTCACCACCTCATTATTTTCGTTCTTTTTTCGAACGAAAACCCATTTAGCTCCCACAGGGAAAACTTTATTAGGAGTAGGTATTACTTTAGAGAATACCTCTCTTTTATTAAGCGATCGCAGTTCTGCCTCAATTGCCTCCTTCCATTTAGGCCAATCTGAGCGCTTCAGGCATTCTTTCATAGATGTTGACTCTGTATCCAGTTGAAGGGTTTTAGCAATTTTAGAGGAGAAATATGTGTCGACAAGTGTAGTCTTTCTATTATATGATTCTCCCGAATCGATATAGTTTGTGGATATTTTATTGATTACCTCAGGCACCGTGTGATTTCCCATAACAACGGAGTCTGGTTGTTTCGATGTCCTAGCATTAAAATTTGTGTGCACATTTATGATGGGCTCTTGATGTTGAACATCTGTTTGGTGTCTATCAACTTCAGGTCGATTTGCATTTAGTGATTTTCTTTGTTTCCGCGGTGGCATTTGAGAATCCTTTTCCCTGGTGACCAGATTTCTCCCCCTTTTATTTGTAATTGGGGGTTGAGTAGTTTTATTTGGTACCTCTACTGCGCTGGTGCATTAACGCAGGGATATAAGATTTAGTGACACCTTTGTGATCAAGAAATGCATCCGCAAGTTGTTTGCAAAGTGCTGCAAATCTATTATTCTCTCGAACTTGATTCAGATTCTTTAGTACGTGGATCTAAGGATTGGATGTCTCACATTCCAATCTATTTCCTGGCATTCATTGTGGTTTGTTTCTCCCCCTAATGCCGGGAAATGATCTTCATCAAAAATTGAATCAGCGTACCGGGCTGTAAACAGGTCCCTGTTAGGGTTCTAAATATTTTATAATTGACGGAGAGTTATATCCCACATAGATTCCTAATTTTCTATGGGGGCCCATGGAGGTACGCTGCGGTGGTGATATCGGCACGTATACAGCGCAACCGAATTTTTGCAGGTGGGAAATACTTGGCTGATTGCCTCGTACTATTTGAAACGGGGAAGTTTCATGATATGCAGTTGGTCTGACTTGTATCAGATCTGCGGCGTGTAAAACCGCATGTCCCCAACAAGAGGTTGGTAAATTGCTATTCTGCAATAGTGGTCTAGCAATTAGCTTTACTCTTTTGATTAAAGATTCGGCCATACCATTTTGAGTATGCACATAAGGTACTGAATGTTCTAGATGGATACCTAAAGCCATACAATAATCATTAAATGCGCGTAAATTAAATTCAGCCGCATTATCCATTCTTATTGTTTTCATCCTATGTTTAGGATGATTTGCTCGTAGTTTGATAATTTGAGCAATTAATTTGGCAAAGGCATGATTACGTGTTTATAATAAACACACATGTGACCATCTAGTGGATGCATCGATTAGCACCATGAAGTACCTAAATGGTCCAGATAAAGGTTGTATTGGACCACATATATCTCCTTGAATTCTTTCAAGAAAATTGAGTGACTCATTTTTCACCTTGAGGTGGGATGGCTTAGTTATTAGTTTTCCCTAGCACATGCAGTACATACAAAATCTGATGATTTGGGAAATCTTTTAATTACTAAATTATGACCAACAGAATTGCTAATAATTTTTCTCATCATACCTATTTCAGGATGACCAAGACGATCATGCCAAGTCTTGAATTTATCAAGATTTTGAAAAATAATTTTGTACGCAACATAAGGTACGGGTTTGATGTATGTAAAGTATAATCCGGAAGAAAATGAAGGGAATTTTTCAAGAGTTTGTTCCTCATATTCGTCGCTTTTTGTTAAAAGAAAATATTCTTTCTTATTCATCTTTACAGTTTTAAGATGGAAATCATTTGATCGGATATCTTTGAAACTTATAAGGGTACGTGTAGATTCAGGATACAAGAGCGCATTCTGAATTACAATAGTAGTACCCATAGGAAGTGTGAATGTGGCTCTTCCCGAACCAATAATTGCTTTGTTACTCCCAGTTATAGTCATAACATCTTCCTTTCTCTTAGTAAGAGTTTGGAAGTATTTTGTTTCCCTTAAAATTGTGTTAGTGGTAGCACTATCCACTAGACATAATTCTTCTTCCATCAGATTGTTTCCCGTAAAATTTCTAAAAAGTAGAAAGGGAATATTTTAGAATAAGTTTATTTTATTCATATATTCATCAAATTACATACATAGTATTTACATCACAAATATAAAATATAAATACATTACAATATTATGTCTGATTCACATAATATACATAGTCTGAAAGACTTTATTCTAGTTATTGTTATACAATATATAACATATCATTGTGTTTAAATGGATAAATGACATCAATTGTTTATGGAGATTAATTTAAGTCTCCAAAAACATCTTGAGTGTAATCCACAAGCATGTCTTCATCGAGGATGATGTCGTCCTTTGGCTTAAATTCTTCTATAGCACTTTGAGAAGGACCAGCTTGAGGGTTGTCTTCTATGGCATTGAAGTGAGCTTCAGCCTTGTTTCCATGAACTTGCTTCCCTTTTCCTCCATACTTCATGTATATATCCACGAGGTGCTTGGGAATACGATATTTGTTTGTACGGTGATTCGCACATCCACACCTTTGACAAATTTCAAATTTGTCAGTTCGGTCATTTTTTTTTGAAGTGACCTTTCCCCTTAGATTGACCATCGTTCTTTTTCCACTTTCCCTTGAATTTCCGGAAGTTCCTTTTACGGTTTCCAAATTTATTAGTAAAATGAGCATTAGCATGTGCTTCAGGGAGTGGCATGGCGCCCGTTGGGCGGGAATTATGATTTTTCATGAGAAGTTCATCATGCTTCTCAGCCTGAAGTAATGTGTATATAACCTCAGAGTACTTTGTGTATTTCTGTTGACGATATTGTTGCTGCAATATCCTCATCGAGGGGTGGAAGGTGCATAGAGTTTTTTCTATTAAGTCCTCATCTGAAACTTGTTTGTTGCAAAATCTCAGTTTGGAGTTAACTTTATGCACGGTAGAATTATATGCCGCAACAGACTTGAAGTCCTGAAACCTTATGAGAGACCATTCTCTCTCGGCTTCCGGCAACATAACCGCTCTTTGTTGGTCGTATCTCTCCTTGAGGGAGTTCCATAAGGCTAGTGGGCCCTCCTCCATCATATATTCATTTTTTAAATCAGGATGAAGGTGGTGCCTTATAAAATGTAATGCCGCAAACTTTACCACTAGGGGTATTTCTGGAGCATCTTCGGGGGGTGTGATAATTGTAGGACCAAGGTTACGACTGGTTAAGTTTATTTTCGTATCCATAGCCCAAGATAGATAATTACTTCCATCAACTTGCAGTTCTTGAAAATCTTTTTTATTGATGTCACCCATTTTTCCTGCATGTGATCATGCATTTAATTAATTTTACTAGAGAGTAAAATGTAGTTTGGTAAACAACAAAATTGTTCTAAGGGAACATTTGGATTTAAGCGGATGCTTATAACTCGTATATCTATAGATCTTCGAATTTCAAGTTAACACATTATAGATAATCTCCATATTTGCAGCGTACATCTCTCAGTAGTAGGAAGCATAGTCCGACGAGTGTCGGTAGACGCCTTATCCTATTACCTTGTGTTATACTTTCATATTAATTTATTTGGAAGAGCACTTGTAGGTAATCTTATTGTCGAAATGACTAATAAGTACGCCTCATAGTAATGGATAATCTGCATTTTATGCAGTAGATGCCATTACCTTGTGTTCCACAAATAATATTCGAGATAGTCACATATTTTTATTTTGCAAGAAGATTTAGTTTCAAGCGCAAAATTAAATTGTTGTACCAAATAACATGTTATAAAATGCTAGAGGCAAATGTATTAATAACAAGTCATATTATTAATAGACATAAAGTCTAATATATATATATATATATATATATATATATATATATATATATTTACATCACTATAGACTGTTACATTGCATGATAGATAAACAGAAGTTCGCACTATACTGCTACAGTACTACTAGTGCAATCACAGTACACTGAATGATAAACAAACGGTACGTCCGAAATAGAAGTTTACACGACATCTAATACTAGTGCAGATAGATACTTAGTCAGAAATTTAGATAATATAAGTGAGCCTATTTTTTTTTTCACGGACGGGCTGCTAGCAATGCTAGAGCTGGACCGGTCGATTGAATAAAAGGATAAATCCAAATAAAGGGTTAGAGAGGAGCGACGTTGGGGAAAAATCCCGTCTGCCTCCTCCTATCCACTCGATGCCGACACCCTGCTTCATGCTAGCGCCCGCGGTCGGCTTCTTCAGCGGCGGCTCGACGCCTCCACGGAGGATGAGGGGAGGCGAGGCTCCGCGGCAAGGCCGGTGAACCCAAGGTGCGCCGGGGACCAAGTCCCGATGCGGATTCCAGAGGGTCGGGCCGCCATGGCCGATGCGAAGCGACGGAGGAGCACGCGGGCCTCCGGCGAGGGCGTCGGAAGCGAGGCCGATGGCGTCGTGTCCTCGGCCTTCTCCTTCAGATCCAGCGCGGGGACAACGCGAGCAGAGGTTGCGACGTCGTCCTCCTTCTCCTTCATCTCCGGCTAGGGTACGTCCATGGGAACCGCAGTCGGCGGTTGGAACGACTCCGTCATGGGGGCGTAGCCTGGCGGAGCGAAGTGTTTCGGGTCCTCGTCGGAGGGCGTCGGAGACAGGGGGCAGGGGCCGTACCCGTGGCGCAAGTAGTACTGCAGCGGAGGCATTGCCTCTTCTTCCTCGTCGCTGAAGTATCGCTCCGGGTCGTCGATGAGCCAACCGGCGCTCGGTCCGCCTAGGAGCCATTCCATGGGCGGGGCTGCGAAGGCCGCTGGAGGAGGCAGCAGATCGCCTGTGTCGGCGGTTACGTTCGAGGCTGAGGCCTCGTCTTCGTACACGGCGTTGGTTTCTTCAGCGGCAAACACCGGCACTGCGGCGTCGTCCGACGCGGCAACCTCTGGCACAACGACGACAACCACCGGCGCTGCGGCGTTCTCCTGCACTGCCGGAGCCTCTTCCCTGGGCAGAACTCTGCTTGTAGAAGGTCCTGGTGCTCCAGGGAAGTGGCGGTGCTGCGCCCACTGGTTACCACGGAGGTGGTGCTGGTTGTGGCGGTGGCGGCGGCGGAGACTGCCACGCCCATAGGGACGACGACCAAGCGGTGTTCTGTGGTGGCGGAGGCCACCATTCCTGTGCTGGCGACGCTGAAATCGGCGGCCAAAGTTCCGGCCAAAATTCCGGCGACGTGCAACGGCAAGGCCGAATGTCCGGTGACGAAAATGAGAGCGACGATTCTCCCTGGCAACAAAACGTGCAAAGGAAAAAAGCAAGTTCCGGCAGCGGCGGCGGACGGAAAGCCATTCTTCCTTTTTCTTATCTTTTCTCTGTTCTTATTCTTAGGCCTACTCACTCTGGGCAGAGCAAGTGTTGATTACGTGAAGGTGAAGAGAGACAAAGGATTGAAAGGAATGAGTGCTTTATTGATTTTACTGTTTAGCCTTATATAGCATACGAACAGGTTTGTACATAGTCGGTTACAATGTCGGTGCCTTTCTGAGTAGACGTGATGTCTCTTCTAATAGGTAAGGTGACTCTTCGGCAATGGGCAATACTAACTGCAATTAGTTAGAGTAAGAAAATTCTAACTGCTATGTTTAGCCTAAAACTGACGCTAACATTTATTTCCTAACAGTTGTGACATAGCCGTGACAGAGATGTGCCCATAGTAGGTCTGCTGGTAAAATGTTCGACACGTCAAGCGTACCTGTTCGCGTGTCGAAGGTAACAGTCTTATTATCACCGTGAACAACGCACGTGGCGATGATGTGGCTGCCAAGAGCGGCAAACCGTGCGCTCATTCTGATTGTCAGAGACCCTACGCGGAGTAGGGGCGGCTCGGGGAGGTTCAGCGGGATCTCTAACGAGTCGCAGCCGGCGTCCAGCTTATCATCGTCCATGTCCAGCTTGTAGATGCTGAATTCCTTCTCGTGGTGATCGAGTACAGATGTCGCTTGGTCGCCTGGATGGCTGCGCCAAACCGGCGAACCTGGCCCAACCTAGAAGGGAGCAATCTGGTCGGATGGTGCTGGGCATTGATCCGACCGTTCGGTACTGCCTGCCTCTGCCACCACCCTGCCGGTGCCAACGGAGATAGTGACGCCTGACCTCGAGACATCGGCCGCATCCATGACGCCGCCTCTCGCCATCGTTTGTGCCGGATATCAGGAGGGGCAAGCCGCGGATATCGGAGGGACGCGCCCTAAATCTGAAAGATAGGACGGCCGCTGCGAAATCCACCGCCATGTCACCGCCACCGACATCGCCGCTTGTGTCGCCGGAGATCTGGAAAGACTCGGCGTGTTTATGGGAAAAACGATGGCGCTTGGTCGTTTAGTTTGGTTATATATGTGGACTAATATCGCGGAGCAAATGGAATCGTCGTGGTTGCGTGCCACACGGACTACGGGCTTATAGCTCCTATGCGACGTCTTTACATGGAATTGGAAGGAACACGACATCGTTGAAAAGAATAGCTCGCACGCGACACTTCTGAAGCGGCAAATAGCTCCCGTGCGACACTTCCACTTAACCCCGCGAGACCGTCAACGAATTCGAATCAGCTGAGCACAGTAGGACCCACAGCCTCTCCACGTCACGGCGGAACTCACCTGATGTCCACCTCATATCGTGGGACCCATCCTGTGGTTGAAGAGAGCCGTTGGCCCCGATCCGTCCCCGCACCCGAGCACTCCCGCCACCGTTCCAAAGATCTCATCCCCTTCTTTTTCTCCGCGAAGTGCGGCAACGCCGGCGAGGATGTCGAGCTCGCTTCTCCCACCGCCATGGCCTCGGTATGGTGCGGTGCCGATGAGGAGGTGCCCGATTGCCCCTGCATCACGCCTCAAGCGGCTTGTCACATCCACCGACAAGAACGACAACATTGGTCGGGAATTTGTGAAGTGTGAGAGCAAGCCCGAGCCGGGAAAGGTGAGATCTGAGTGTTCCGAGCGCCAATTTCTCGCCTTTCTTTCGAAATTTCATGCATTTCATCGAATTTGGGATTTAGGGTTCATCTCTGCGATTTTAGGAACTGCCAAAATGTGGGCACTTTGAGTGGCTTGATGAGTACATCGAGCGAATTGGGGTGGAGGTAGCATCCCGGGAGCTCGAAAACCCGTCCGTGGTGGAGCAATTGGGATGTGGCAACCCTATTTCCGCTGGTACTACGGTGGATGCGGAAGTGAAGGCCGAGCTAAAGAAGATGAACAAGCAGCTAAGGCAAATCATCGAATTGAAGAAGCAGGACAATCTGATGGCCGATTTTTTTTATTTTTGTGTAATTTCTCTCGGATTAGTTTATCTCCTCATCGTTAGTCATTAGACAACGCAGTCAGTGTTCGAGTGATGCTTTGTAATGGATGTAATGGTCTATGTCTTTGGCTTGAATAAAATGCAACACAAATTCGGGCTAATTTTGAGCTGCTCTGAAAGCAGTGTTTCTTCGCCGTTTCAAATCGGTGTTCCTTTTATCACAGTGGGCGCCTGCAGTGTGGGAGGGGAGGGTTGAAAAGTAAAAAACAATTGACGAGGATTGAAAAGGCCAGGCCCAAATATAACCTAGCCATGCCAAAATGGACGTATCAGGCCCAATAGTAACTATATGTTGATTGGGCAAAAAAATGATACTCACGTTACAATCTAAATAGGAACGTGGATCTGCAGATACTCGTGCTCAGGTTGCAATCTTTTTTTTGCAAAAGTAAATATATAAATAAAGTCCAAGGATATCCATTTAACTAACATAACTTGGGCGCCTTTAACTTATGTAAATATGTAAATGTCTTATTTGAAAATGAACCATGTGTTGTATGAACTTGTTTTTGTGTCTTTTGTTTTATACACTTGTAAATATATAAATATTGCAGTATTATATGAACTTGTTTTTGTGTCTTTTGTTTTATACACTTGTAAATATATAAATATTGCACGAGTATTATATGAACTTGTTTTTGTGTCTTTTGTTTTATACACTTGTTGTTTTGGGTGTTTTGACAAATGACAATACAATAAAAATAAAACACAGATTGCAATGAAACAAGGGATAGATAATATTGGGATAACATTACTTATATTAGATAGGGAGATCGATAACATTACAATAAAAATAAAAAAGTACAATAATATAGGGGAAGGGGCGGAATAGGCGCCCCGCCTAAACCCTGGGCTAGCCCCTAAACCCTAACCCCCTACTCCATCGGCGGTGGAGGCGGTGCCGGTGCAGCCGCATTCCGGGCCGCATTCCACGCCGCCAGCCTCTCCCGCTGGTCCCGCTTCCGTTGCTCCTCCCGGAAGGCCCGGCCATTGGCCTCCCGTTGCTCCTCCTCCTGCCGTCTGCGCCTTTTCTTCAAGGAGCGCTGGGCCTCCTTCTCCTCCCACCTGGCGAGCCTAGCCTCCCTTGCCTCCTCCTTCGCCGCCTTAGCCCAAGAGGGCTTTGAGGGGTCGCCGCCGGGGAGGTTGGGGACGGGGTTGTGGACGATGGGGCCCTGGTCTCCCCGGGGGCAGGGCGGGGACTTCTTCTCCTTCTTGCCACGCTTGGGGCGGCGTGTGGGCTGCTCGAACCACTGCTTGTGGTTCGGGTGGTTGTCCTCGTCGCTTAGTTCGCTGTCGGAAGGGAGGCGGAAGGGGGAGGTCGCCATGGTCGGAGTGTTTGGGGTGGGGGGCGGCTGGGAGGAGGCAAAGGGACGGGCTCGAGGTTGAAGAGATGAGGGGCAAGATGAGATGAGGAGGCAAAGGCGTTTTGCCTATTTATTGAGGGCGGAGCGTGAAGGGCGGCGTGGGAATCCAGCGTCGCGTTGGCGCAGACGCCGAGACGAGACGCGTGCGCTGCGTTGCCCCTGCATGCATGATCAATGCGAAAGAGACGGGAAGCGGGGCAGCGGGCGTGATCAATGCGAAAGAGAGAAAAAAATAGCTAGGATGCGACGCCCCCGCCCCTGCATGCATGCATGTGCATTAATGCGAAAGAGAGAAAAAACGTCCAAGGTAGTTGTTCATTGGCAGTGAAAAATAAAAGGGAAAATATAATTTGGCCTTGATTTACTTCGGTAATAAATGCAGGAATCTAGTACCAAGGTACTCGTTCGTTTTTACACACGCAAGAAAAATCGGTGGGAGTAATATTGACTTTTTGTATGGCGCATGAACCAGATGGAAGTAAATTTGACTGAAGAAAGTTGTTCGACGTACACTTATTTAATGGGGCAGCGCTGTTGCACGCAAAATAGCTAGACTGCGACGCTAGGGGCAGCTGCTGCACGGCATGCATGTTGCAGCCCGCCCAGACGCCGAGACGCTGCGCGCTGTTGCGGTGGGAAGCGACGTGATCAATGCGAAGAGAGAAAAAATAGCTAAGATGCGACGATCAGAACCCTGCACCGCCAAGACCTGCATGCTGCATGCATGGTGCAGCCCGCCCGCCCAGTCCTCGCATGCCACGCTCGGTCCAACGGTCTCGAAAAGCAACGCTGTACGTTATATTTATTACATATTTTAGATTTTGATATTTTTTCTGCTGGTCATAGTGACATGCATACTTCCTCTGTCCACAAATAAGTGTACGTTTGGCTTCAAAATTTGTCCACAAAAAATATACTTTTACCTTTTCAATGCACTTGGGCATCCACTATGTAGTCCATAAGGCTATCCACAAGCCAAAAAGTAGTCCATAAGACTAGTCATAGTGGGAGTAACTTAGGTAGTAACATGCATGTACATGCAATGCCAATTAGGCAAATTGGCGACATGGCATGACAATTAATGAAGAAAGAGAGAGAGAGGTAGTAACTTAGCTAGTTACCATAACATCACACATAACCAAGATCATATGAGTCTACAACCTAATTAATTAGCTCTTGCATGACACCATACATATGTTATCACCCACTATGAAGGTAGTAACATCAACTAGTAACATGTGCAAGTTACTAGTCTTAGTTACTTAGCACTATGACCAGCCTAAGGCTATCCACAAGCCAAAATAACATAGATGTGGTATCATGCAAAGTCTCATTTATTACAATGAACCTGAGGGAAATAAGTTTGATTGGAGAAAGTTGTTACACGTAAACTTATTTACCTGCAGCGTTGTTGGACGTAAAATAGCTAGACTGCGACGCTAGGTGCAGCTGCATGCCCGCATGGTGCAGCCCGCCCCGCCCAGCGCCCCCGCATGCCACGCTCGCATGCCACGCTGTTGCACGTAAAAACGATGAAGCTAATCAGATTCCAGAATCATCCATCCCACGGATCGCCAAGAGCTAGCCACGAAATCCTTCTAAGAGACGCCAACCAATCAGGTTGCAGAACAAGCCCTTCCACGGATCGCCCAGAGCCACCCGCGGAATCCTTCTAGAAGACGCGATCGGACGTCCACAGTGTCGCGCTAGGGTTAGATCTACGGTCCTCATTCGGCCTTAGGGTTAGCGGGGTTTAGGATGCAGTCAACGGGGTTTCACAAGTTTGACCAAACATTCAAATGTGCATAACTAATTCAAAAAAAATCAAAAAAATACAAAACCTTCGCATGGTGTCATGTTATGTCACATAGTTGTGAGGAAAAATATCAAACTTGGTCTATTGATTATATTTCAAAAAACCCTTCACAAAATGACCTATCTCCTCCGAGGTTTTCTGGCTTTCGGGTCAAATGACCAATGATATGGCTAGAATCAAGGCATAGTTTGTGATAATGTGCCCATATTTGGCATGCATGTCTATAATGGGATGACTAACAATGTTGTAGCACAAAATTTTCCTTTTCGACGCACAGAAAAATCATTTTCTATTTTCTGAGTGCCGAAAGAGGGGGGATTTGTGAAGCAACCACCAAATTGAAGTTTCAAAATGGTAACATCCTATTTTTCAAAAATACTAGACCACCTAGAATGTACAATTTCCCAACCTGAGTATCTCAAACCTTTTATTCCATCCCTGGTGAAAAAGACAAATCCTGCCGAATCGGCTGGAAGTGGGTAAGATATGAACTATGTACATGATTCCATGTCGATGATTTTTGTAAAAATAATTTTAGGTTCACAACATGCTATTTCATCAGAGATCCAATGCTAGTTTTGCGAGCCTCATTTCTAGCTAAGAATATTTATGAAAACCCTTCAAGTTTGACTGGACATTCAAATGTGCATAACTAATTAAAAAATCAAAAAATACAAAACCTTCGCATGGTGTCATGTTATGTGACATAGTTTTGAGGAAAAATATCAAACTTGGTTTTAGAAATGGTCGAAAAAAACTTGCTTAGAAATGGGGTGGTTTACCCTAGCTTTGGAGCCCATTTCTACCCCATTTTGGGTAGGGTGAGTTGTACTTCACAAAGGGATCAGGTGAGGATGAGTTGTATTGTACATATGAGAAAAACGTTGGAAGCTCATACAAACATAGAAAAGTGACATAGCTACATATATTGAAATTCAAATTTACCATCATATTTGAATTTTGTCCAAATTATCAACAAGTGACAAATTATTATAATAACAAATGTTTACAACAACAAGTGCCAAATTATTACAACAACAAGTGTCAAATGTTTACAACAATAAAAAATGTTTACAATAACAAATGTTTACAATAACAAATGTCTATTTCTTTTGGCTCTTCTTACCCCTCGTTTTCTTCTCCTTCACAAGTTTCACACCACACAATAGGTTTATGCTCTTCTTTTTCTTACCATTACCATCTGGCCTCCCCACAGCACGTCCAAGAGTCTCCTTCACCTCCTGCACCTCCTCAACAACCTCATGATCATGATCCAGAGCCTCAACAACTTGGTCAGTTTGCACCAGAGCCTCAACAACAGGCTCATTTTGCACCAGAGCCTCAACAACAGGCTCATTTTGCACCAGAGCCTCAACAACAGGCTCATTTTGCACTAGAGCCTCAACAACAGGCTCATTTTGCCCCTCATTTTGCACCAGAGCTTCCAAATCAGAAACGGTGTGCCCTAAAGCCTCAACAGTTTGCACATCATCCTCCAAAACAAGTTCAGATTGCACCTCAGCAGCACCAAACATGATCCGTTAGTTCTCTTCTTTCTTTGGCCATTGATTCTTGCCCTTTTCATCGCCAAGATTCGTCAACAACAAGAGGTGGGCCTTTTTCTCCACGCTTCCCGAAAACAAGCAAGTTAGCTGGGGAGAAAAATCATCAACAAGAAATGGGATAGATTTTGGATGAACATACTTTGGCTTTTCAAAGCAGTATCAAGCACTTGGTAGAGCCATTTCGGTGTCCAAGTTCTTCACAGAGTTTGCATCTATTCTTGTTACCTTTTTGGCTTGGCATCTTTCTTTTCATCTTTCTTTCCTTCTTGTGCTCCCACCTTTCTCAAACCAAGCCTTGAATCTACTCGCTTGGGCCCCGCCAAATTTTCTTTTCATCAAAGGAGGACACAAGGAGAACTGAATGTCCACTTCAGGCCACCGAGATCTGTAAGTGCTGGAATTGGTGTTCCATATGCAGCCTTGAATTTTGCTACAGAATAATACTCATGCAAATATGGGTGCATATTTAGCTTGTGTTTGGAGGCCAAGAAAAGTATGGCATGCTCACAAGGCTTCCAGTGTGTTGCCACTCAAGGCATGTGCATTCATGCAATTGAGTGTCAACAACATGCCTCCCGCCGCCTTTTGTATCTCGACTTCAAAGACCCCACAATGAGGATTTCTCAACACGCAAATGTGCAAGATTTCGCTCCTGTTGACCACCACTGCACAACATCGGAAGCTTATCTCCTTGAAGAACATCACCAAGCCTTCTTCTCAATTCCCACAACCTCATGATCATGATCTGATCCGTCAACCATGTCATGGACAGCAAGTCTTTTAACTCCTTCACTTTGTTGTTGAAACTTTCGCCAAATTATTGTTGATATGATCACATTTGATGGCGTGTTAAAACCAGACCTACCATAAAAGAGAATGGTAGGTTTCCAACCATGTACAAAACTTGACCCTATCCTCCTCGTGAGCATGCCGCCTTAATCTTCTCAAGGTGATATGAATGTGTGCACCGGTGTAAGATCTTGTCTGGCCACATGCGTCCAAAATCATCTCCTCTGAATTTTTGATCAAATTCATCCACATATGGTCAAGCACTCCCTCTCGCTCAAAGCATGAGGGAAAACAATCTTCACTGCATTTTCTAAACCTTTACATGCATCCGTGCACCGCCAATGGAGAGATCGCCCTATGCATCTTTTCAACTGCATCATGAACCATGTCCATGATGCCTCATCTCTGATCGAAACATGCCAATAGCTACTGTGGAACATCCAATTGTGTCCATCTAAAGCATTGCATCGCTAGTTGACCATTCCACTTTCCACCAAGAAAGATGAGTCTATACTCAAATATGGGCGACAACCGCTTTGAAGCCATCGATGCAAGGCTTTAAAGCCATGAAGAATTTAGAGAAGAAGACTTTCCCATCACCGTTACCTCAGATCTATCTCCACAACACCGCCAGTGACCTCTTCTCTACTGCTTTGAAGTTATAAAGCATTCGAAAGGTATTTGCCCAATCACCATATAGCTCTTTCATTGCCCTTTGCTTTGCCTTCCACAATCGTAGTATAATTCAGCTTAATGGGGTACTGCTTCCAAGTCTATTTTCAGTCTCTTTGCGGTGTTGTTTGGTGTTGTGGCTAAAATGGGCTTGATCTTTTCTCGCAACCCATAATTGTGATGTCATCTTTGTAATCGCTTGAGAACTTGTAATGCAAGTATGAGGTTTTGGAATTTGATTCACTCTTATTGTCCTTCCATCAAGTTGCCTAGCAGATATATACCACTTGCAAGGCTTGGCACCACCATCATAACCTATGCATTTTGCATAGAACTTCTTTTATCACCCACATAGTCTTGGTAGCAAACTCACGCTTGAATGCATATGTCCCAAACACATCCTGAATTCATCCATGCTTGGAAACAATCTCCCAACTTCAATAACTGGGTCCTCTTTGTCATAAATCGTTACTAGCTCATCATCATGTGCATCATCTACATGAACTGCAAGATTTTCCAACAACTCTAGATCTATATCTCTTCATCTCTTAAATGGTTGTCACCATCATTTGCAGCTTCATCCCTCTTCTTCTCCTTGTCTCTCATCTATAGGAATGCCAAAAGCTTTGCCATTTCAATGTCACCTATTGGTGCAATGACCAAATCAAGGTCATGTATCTCAACGAATTCCAATCACAGTTACAATCCTTTGTGCATTACCATCTGCAGCCTCCCTTGTGCATTAGCATCATCATCCTCCATTAACACTTCCAACTCAGTAAGTATAGGCATTACTTGCCTTTGTGCAGCCCAATCATCCTCGACCATCTGAGCGGCCACCGAGGCCACATATCCAACCCTCGAATCGGTTTTAGATCAATGAGCTCGCTAAAAATGTACAGTTTTGCTTGTCCAACCGCTTTCTCTCATCGATTTCATCAACTATATGTTCCCCTGTCTCAACCCTAACATAGTCACATTTGCAATCATCAAATCGTAACAAAGAAACTTCTTGCTCGCCCCAAACCACACTATCCCCAATTTTTCCACCATTTTCCTATCGCCTCCTCTCCCATGTTTATTAGCTCTTGGGGATCAACATGTTCTAATTCCACCTCCCATTTAACAACCGTGTCTCTCTCAATGATCTGCGTGTTGCCATCAACTAAAACAGCCCTAGAGGAAAGAAATTGATGCGAATCAAGGTTTGGCGCAACATCGTCTCCCTGTTTTGGCGGCACCTTGTGAGCTAGCGGAAGTAACAGAGAGCTCAACCTTAGAGAAATTAATTGCGAGATACGGATATACCGATTAGAAGTCCCTCCATGCTCCATATCGCCTCGCCTGCTCAAGACACCCTCGCCTCCACAATCTAGCATCAATGGGCACGCTCAGATATCGAATTGAGAAGAATGGGAGAGGAATTAGCTTTCAAATGGCACTCACCACCTTCGTCGTCGAACGAAAGCGCCGCCGCCTAAATTAATTGTCGTGCTGCCGCCGGCGCCGAGAACGATGGGTGAGGTCCGCCACCGTCGGGAAGCTACGATCCGTTGTTACGCTCTCGGTCGGAAGCGGTTGGTTTGACTGGCTGTCCCAACCAACCGGTTTGGCTTAACCCTAATATTGGAACAAAGTTAAATGTGTCCTTACGACCGTTTTAAGGCCCGTGTGGCCCTGGGATATTAGTTGCCTCACAACCGTCGCATGCGAGCTATTCTTTTCAACGATGTCGCTTTCCTTCCAATTCCATGTAAAGACGTCGCATAGGAGCTATAAGCCCCACGGACTACTGGGCCGGTCCATTAAACCAATCACGCAGCTAAGGGACGCAAAATAGGGCCCTTGTGATAATATAACGCGCGAACAAAATACTGGTGGAAAACAGGCCTCTAACACCGGTTCGTAATACCCTCTAACAGCGGTTATAGAACCGTTATTAAGGGTTCGGTGTTAGACATCCCCCTTTAACAGCGGTTCTTATACGAACCGCTATTAAAGGGTGACGCACGTGGGGGATCCGCAGAGCTCAGCCCCCCCCCCCTCCAACACCGGTTAGTAACACGAAGTGGTGTTAAAGGTTCTCTGCCGCGGCAGGAAAACAGCCTAAATCTCTGTCGCGGCAGAGTCCTGCCGTCGTCCCATTTTGGACGGATTTCTGCAGCGCGGCGGGGACGGGGGAGGGGGATCGATCGGGAGAGGTATACACATACATCGTCAGTATATACATACATCAATAATTAAGGAACTATTATTATACACAAACATCGTCATTGTGGTATTCTCCGTACACGTTCAAGCATCAAGTATAAGACAAACACGTTCAAGCATATATACAATATAACATCTCCGTACACATTCATTTTGGATATCTAAAGAGTTCCCCGCCAGGCGTGACGACCTCATCAAGTATGAACCCCGCCAATTTCTCTTGAATGGCTCGTGTACGGGCAAATGGTAGGAGTTTGTCCCGCATCCGTTCGATCTAAACATATATGAAGAATGGGGTCAATATATATTTAAGAATGAAACTCAACACAACTGATGGTAATAAAATAATATTGTGTACTCGTTAACGTACTTTAAGTTGTTCTAGTGCGGCTTGGCCCGTCGCACATATCGTATTGCGAATGAATTTGCAAATGTAGTATCCACATAAGTTATTGCCGGCTCCCTGCTGTGCGCACTTTACGAGAATAGAGAGTTCAATCAAAATAATAATCAATAAAGCATGATATAATGGAATTGGAAGCAGAATCAAAAAGATACGCAACCCGACTGGTTAGTATCACTTACATTTTGATCTACAAATATTAATTCTTCTGACCATTCACCCACGGCCCTGCCCGTGAACATTTTCCGAACCCTGTTCGGCAAAGAAAATGGATAAAAGAATAATTAATTACTTGTTGTCATGAAAGTTATTGATCTAGTGCGATAATATGATTGAAATTACCTCTGGAGCATCTCTTTAAAGTCTGCCCATAGCTCTTGGTCTTTTCGTAACGAGTCCATGACAAGGACTTTTCCTGCTTCAACTTGAATGACTAGCAGAATAAAGTGGAACCTGCGCACGCATAACTCATCATCAGTTACACTTAACATCGAGTAAGCCGAAATAGATGTGTACAAGAGAGGGTAAGACTCACGAGAAGTTGTAAGGCAATAGTATTTCCCTTTTGGTTTGTTGTCTCATTAAAGACCTTAGCAAGAAATCTTCTGTTTGCCCGAGTTTGTGTTTTACCACTTGTTTATGAACTCTATTTGGGTCAACGAACCCAATGTCAAAAGGGCCTCCTTTCATGAATTTCATAACCTTTTTCCTGCATAATAGTATATACATATATGGTGATCATATATATACATGCAATTAATGAATTGAATGAGCTAAGATATAAATTACAGAAATAGTACTTACACACAATAATGGTTGATGGTAGTTTTGTCGAGTTCCTTCTGGTTGAATAAGAAATGCAAGTCTTGAATGTTGAAGGTGATCTCGTCTTCTCCGCACAAGAAAATCTAATCTCTTATATGCGCCGTGATCCATTCTTCCTTTCTCGTCTTGCAGAAATCAAGGTACCACTTATGCAATCTTCGCATTTGTTGGTAGATTCTTGAGCTCCTCTTTCTTGACGAGATTCTTCTCGTACTTGCATGGCTGTATGGGGTTGGCATCGCCTTTGGGAAATTGGTCTACCATGATGTTCAAGTATGCAATGTAAGTCATCCCCATCTCATTGGCCTTTCTTTGTAGCTCTTGCTCATAATCATTTACAGGAGGAGCTATCCGTGTATCGAACATTTGGAGCGGGGCGCACGATTGGTTTTCCTGCTCGCCGAGCTAGGGAACTGTTTTCCGGGGTTCATGAATACTACTTTCAGACTCCCTCCGCCTTGCATCCTCCTTTAAAATCTAGCGCTCGTAGTCCGACACAAGTGGGGGTTCAGGTTTCAAAAGATCATTGTAAAACTTCTCCACCACCACCGGATCGGACGCGGCTCGTCTAACGTGCCGAAGGCACGGCAGAACTGACGTAGGGACACGTATCTGCCGTCCTTAATCCGTAAAACCAATCCAACGAACCGAGCTATTCCAGCTCCAACGAGCGCGAATAGAGCCCCACGGCGCGCGGGAACTTTCTTTTACCCTATATTGATCATGTTTTCTGGCGCCAAAAATTAAGGGTCATTGTGTAACAAGAAAACAGAGGCGATCAAATCTACACTAAACTTGCCGACAAGGGAAGAGGTCAACTGGGTGCCCGTGCGGCGGCGCCGCCGCAATTAGCTGTCGACGACGTCCGTTCGATTAAGTGCTGCTTCGTTGCCAGGTACATAGTCCTTTCCGGCCGACAGCAATGCATTGTTATTCTGATCGTACGCGTGAGGCCATGTGCTAGCAAATTACAACAATCTGAAGCTACCGGTGATTGTCAGCTTCTCCTTTTGCCATCTAATTTCTGAAACCTTGTTTTCTTCAGGACCATCTCTTTCAAACATTCCAAACCATCATGCATAACCTGATAAATGAGGAAAATAAGGAAAACGATGGTTCGAATGTGTAAGTGAAAAGCATCAGAATGTTAACATCTTGCTTAATTACTCAAAGGTAATGTTTGCAACCTGCTACTTATTGGTCAATGTTTTCTATTTTATAGGACAAATGCCGTGCCAAGTTGGGTACCACAGATCGGCATGAAATTCAGCACTTTGGATGAGGCTTGAAACTTTTGGCAGAATTATGGGGGTAGAATTGGGTTTGGTGTGAGGAAGAGATACTCAAACCCAAGCAAGTTTGATGGAATAGTTACTTCAAGCAGATATGTCTGTCGCAAAGAGGGTTTTCGGGCAAAAGACAAAAGAGATAAGCACATTAAGCAACCTCGAGCAGATATTAGGACTGGTTGTCAAGTTCGGATGAGTGTTACAATAGACCGAGAAACTGGAAATTATGAAGTTTATGATCTTGATATTGTACACAACCACGTGCTGCAGTTGCAAGAAACATGCCATCTCATGCCATCACAAAGAAAGATATCTGAAATTCAAGCTTTTGAGATAGACATTGCCGATGATTCAGGTATTGGTCCAAAAGCTGCACATGAGTTAGCTAGTCGTGGAGTTGGTGGATCATCTTTTGTTAGCTATACTCGCAGGGATGTCAAAAATTATTTGCGTACTAAGCGCCAAAGGGAGCTAGCATATGGTGAAGCAGGGAGTATGTTGAAATATTTTCAAGATAGAATGGTTGAGAATCCATCATTCAAATATGACATACAATTGGACTGTGAAGAGCAGATCGCAAATATTTTTTGGGCCGATGCTAAGATGATTATTGATTATGCTCATTTTGGTGATGTTGTTACCTTTGACACTAAATTTGGAACAAATAAGGAACATAGGCCATTTGGTATATTTGTTGGGTTCAACCATTTCAGAGAAACAATTATTTTTGGTGCTTGCCTTCTGTATGATGAAACATTTGAATCCTTCAAATGGCTATTTAAAACTTTCCTGTCAATTCATAATCACAAGCACCCTAGAACAATATATACAGATCAAGACACTGCAATGGGAATGTCAATTGAGCGTGTGTTTTTAACAACACTACATGGGTTATGTACTTTTCACATAATGCAAAATGCTATCAAGCATTTATGTAGTCACAAGGACAAGGGCAAAGAGAAGGAAGATGACAAGGATCAGGACAAGGATGATGAATCAAATATTCTTGCAGACTTTAGTGCTTGCATGTTCGAGTATGAGGACAAGGCCAAATTCGGGGAAGCTTTTGACATTATGAGAACTAAGGTAGAGAAACATACTTGGTTTGATATCATCTACAAGGTAAAAGAGAAGTGGGCTGAATGTTATATGAGGTATGCTTTCACCTTGGGAATGAGAAGTACGCAACTAAGTGAAAGTTTGAACAATGACCTCAAGCACTATGTGAAAGCAAATCTTGATGTGATTCGTTTCTTCAAGCATTTCGAAAGAGTTGTGCAAGGGAAAAGAGACATTGAGCTGAATTCAGAGTTTGAGTCAAGGGAACTAGTACCTAGGATCAAAATGAACATACCAATGTTAGTCCAAGCAAGCCAAGTTTACACTCCTAGCATATTTGAATGTTTCCAAACAGAATATGAGAGATCTATGACAGCATGCACTAAACAATTGAACATGGACTATGAATTTGTAGTGATAATTAGTACCCCTTTTGTAGATCCAACCTTCCAAGAGGAAAGCAAAGTTATTGGTAATCCATCCGAACAAACAGCTTCATGTAGTTGTGGACAGTTTGAGAGAACAGGGATATTATGTGCACATGCTCTAAGGGTTCTTGATTTCATGAACATCAAGTTACTACAAACCCATTATATTTTGAAGCGATGGACTCGAGAAGCACGGTCTGGAACTATCCAGGACATAAGTGGAAGGGATGTTATTGAGAATCCTAAGCGGGATGCTGTTCTACGCTACAATTTCCTTTCACGCAAATTTGTTAATTTGGCAACTAAAGCATCTGGTTCTGAAGAATGTTGTATTTTAATTGAGAATGCACTTGATAGTGTTGATAAGGAGATTGAAGCAAAATTAAAAATGGGAAGTCAAAGTAACCATGTTGAGGGATCTGATACACAAGTTATACCTCAAACAAATGAACTTTTAAAGGCTGCACGACTAAAGAAAAAATCTCCAAAGAAGAAAACTTCAAAGAGAAAACGAACTTGGATTGAAAAGTTCCACAAGAAGAAGAAGACGAGGTCATCTGATATGGAAACACAAGAGATTCCTAAGGTATGTTCTTCATATGCAAAAAGTTAATTATTTTGTTCTCCATTGTTTCCCATATGTAGACTAAAATTTTTCTAGAACCTGTATACTCTACAGGGTTCCCAGCAACAAGGAAATACAAAGAAAACTTTCCAGCAACAGAAAAATGGTAGGAAAACTTCTCAACAACAGGAAAACAAGAGGGAGACATCATAAAGTCAAGTAATACGAGAGAATGGTCATGTGAACATCCAAAATGAATCTGAAGGCTACGGGTTTCTTCATAGTTTTACTGACCTGTTAACGGTATGTTTCATACGCAACTATTTTGAGCTAGTACAGCTAATAATGTATCACAGTTCTAAGATTCGAATGTTCTACTCTGCAGCTTGGCAATGTCGAAGACATTAATGCAGAAGATCTTCTTTGATCATACGATTCGGCCTTTTGGTTATGGAGCAGTAGTATGTCTATAGTTGCATGCCTTAGTGAAAACATTGCGTCAGCCGAACCATATTTTCTTCAGCTACTAGTTCAGCTATTTAAACCTGAAATTGGGGAGTGTCACTTATGTGTTTGCTTTAGGAGCATACCAAACTACTCTGAATTTATTCTGTTTGAAAGCCAATATAATGAGGAGCATTTGTATCATACTTGTAATAACAGTCTGGAATAGGCTGCTCTTGCAATCGGACAAGCATGAAAGAAAATCTGAGATGATCCATTTATAAATTGCCAACATTCGGGATGGTTTGGCACTACTGATAACTCCAGTTAAGCTTTTGTGGCTTACCGGTTTTGCTGTCCATGGTGCAGGCGCTGCCATCGAGTTCGAGGGGGCGGTGGAGGAATATGTCCACCTTCTCTCGAGTCGCGGTCGCCGGAGCTGGTGGGGGGTGGGGGGGCTATCTCCGGCGAGCGGCCGTCGCTCCAGCGAGGTTCCGACGGGCGGCGACAGCGACAAGCGTGGGGTCCATCCACTTGGTACGAGTTGGAGGTTGAGGCAGCGGCAGCTTGCTGGGTTGGGGGCGGATCGAGGGGACGGCAGGTCAAGCCGGTGACCATGGTGCGCACCTGCTCTACTCGGACATGTTTTATCTCGTTCAGTAAGCGAAAGTTGGAATAGCCTTTTTTTTGCGGAAGCTGGAATAGCTTGGTTCGTGGGATTGGTTTCACGGACGAGGGACGGCTGATACGTACCCCTACGTCAGTTCTGTCGTGCCTTTGGAACGTTAGACGAGCCGCGTCCCACCGGATCTAGTTTCTCCTTTGGCTCGGCCCGTTTAGGTGCAAATAATTTCTTAACCTCTTCTTCTGAGATCCTCTTGTTCTCCTCGTCGCTGCGATTCCACGGTAATACCGGCAATGTCTTGGCGGAAGGCTGCGGGACGTAGTTTCTTGAACTCTTCGGCGTACGGTTTCCTGCAGATTTTCTTCGTGGCAGTGCTAGTGCTCTTTGTGGCAGTGCTTTTCCGCTTACACTAACGCGCAGGAGATGGCTGGCGCGCCGGAGATGGCTGAAGCGCCGGAGACGGCTGACGCGGTGGAGACGGCAGGGGAGTATTCTGATGACACGGAGACGGCTGAGGCGGCTCAGATTGCTGACGCTGCGGAGACGGCGGGCGTGCCAGTGGCCTTCAATTTGGAAGCATGATGTGTTCGTTCTTCCAAAGAATGGTTGTTTTCACTGCAAATTTGAGTTGGGTTTCCCCTTCACCTGTAGCATGGTCAAGCTGTGCTTCATCATATTCCTTTACAACCTCATCCACCCCGACAATAGCATAGCCATCTGGAATCGGTCAGAAGTAGTAAGTTCCACCAGGTATAGGAGGTAAGGCATAGCCGACCGCCACCTTACCACGGGGTATCGAGGACCCGTCATTTCAAGCGTGGGCTGCACATTCTCCATGGAAGCCACGCTGCTTTTTCGTGCAGAGTCTGGGCCACCGACAGCTTCCAATGCAGGCTTTTCGTGCCGCTGAGATGGGCCGGTAGCTTGCTGGCTATTTTATGCGTTCACTTGCGCCTGCAGCTCCCTAAGTGCATGTTCTATCTGTGTCATCCGGTCTGTACGCTCTTTTTCTTTTCTGCCGCGCCATCTATAAGAGTCGCCCCACGCGGCAAACACATCCTTCCATGTCATACCCCCTGTGCCTTGTGCTAGTCCAGGGTGTTCTTTTTTACTGATGGCGCGTGTAAGCTGGTCATTCTCTCTGTCGGGATGGAAGGTCCTGGCGGCTGTTTCCTCAAATGTTGTGATGAGTTCATTGACGGGTTTGGCAAGAATTGTTGGGAAGATACACAATCCTGTTTCTGGGTCCAACTTTGCCCCGATTTCGTAGAACCAAGTCTTTGCACGTAGCTCCTACCCATCTGTCTGGGGTGTGATCCCTCTATCGCGCAGGGCCTTCTCATCTTCCTCCCACTTAGGCCTCTAAGATATGTAGCCACCTGACCCTGTCCTCTTGTGATATTCCTTCTTCTGGGCATTTAGCGTATTGGTTTCTGACCTCTTTGTAGCTATAGCATCTTCCTTGTACGTCACAAAATCGGGTCAGTAAGGTCTTATCTTCGCATAATATGCATCTTCGAAATCTGGAGTTTCCCCAACTTTGACAAATTTGTTCAATTTTGTCTTCCAGTTGCGGAAAGCGTCAGCCATCTTCTTTAGAGTCCACTATTTGACATTTTTCTTTATATACGGTTTATTTTCATCCTCCTCTGGCGGTAGGGTGAAATTTAACAACAGCGAAGTCCAAAGCGTTTCTTTGGATCTTTCATCGACAAAGGTACCATCGCCCTTCTTTGGCTTATTCCAATATTCAATTGTGATTGGGATTTGGTCCCTAACAAGAACTCCAGCCTGACGTATAAATTTTTCTGCGGCCTTCTTGGGATCCATCGGCCTGCCATCAACACAGACTGCTTCATTCGTGAACTTTGCACGATCTTTCAACCGATGGCTCGCACCTCGCTTGATCTTTTTTGTAGAAGAAGATTGTTGCTGGTTGGTCGATCCGGAGGGCTAAAAGAAGAAAGAAGCGTTAATTAATACATGTACATATATACAAATCAATCGGTGCAAGTCAGCAGAGGCTTAATCCATGCATATACCTGAACGGACTTTGTAAGCACTAAAGTGTGTTCACCGGAGTCGTCATCTTCTCCACGACTACTTGAGATGTCATCATGTCCCTCCAAGTTCAGATATTGTGAGGTGTCCTCATGGATCATGTTCTCCATTATTTCTTCCTCTTCAAGGTTTCTACTAAGTGGATCCATAGTTTCTAAAACAATAATATTATCACACAAATATCAGTAATACATCTATTGAAATGCTCAAGCAAGGATGATGGTATGACAGGTTAAAAGTATTGAAATGTAACCCTAATACATGCTTGGTCATTTCAAACCCTAATTCGGAGAAACCCCAGATTCATATGAGAGGGTACATTTAGTTCTTCTAATTACCTTGTCATGAAAGTTGATTAACAATGCATGGTTATTAGAATGCTATATTGACAATGAGAGGTGTGCTAGAGCGGCGGCTGGCGACGCTAGGGCGAGTGCGGGGCCGGGATGCGTTGGGGTGTGCGTTCGAACCAGCACGACATGGGCTACCTAAAATGGGTGACTCACCCTCGACGCGTGTGTAGGCTCAGCGAGGGCAAAGGAGGTCAGGGTCGACGACAATGGTGGCGGTGGTCGTCGGTGGCACCAAATATACACATATACAATATAATACATATATACAATACAATACACACATAAAACATATAGATACAAATACATACAATAAAATACAATACATGCAATACATACATATATACACACATACATACAAATAAATCCAATATATGCAAATGCAATACAATACAATACAATACACAGATACACACAAATAAATCCAATATATGCAATACATGCAATACAATACATATATACAATATATACATATATACATATATACATATATACATATATACATACACATACAAATAAATCGATCCAATATACACATAAAACATATAGATACAATATATGCACCAAATATAAAACATATACACACACAAATAAATTAAATCGATCTACACATCCATATACATATACATGCATGATAGCTCACCGCCAACGGGCAGACGTGGGCCGGGCGGCACGGCAGACGGCGACGGCGGGCGGCGGCAGGCGTGGAACAAAGCGGCGGCGGCGGCGGCTCCCGAGTGGGCGGGCGGCGTTAACGGCGGCGGCGATGGCTCCCGCGAGTGGACGGTCCGGCATGGACGGGCGCGGCGGCGACAGCGGCAACAGCGGCGGACGGCACGGCAGCGATGTCGTGGGCGTGGACGGCGACGGCAGCCTGCCGGCGTTCTTCTCTGCGCGCGCTCGCTCCTCTGCTTTTTCCTCTGCTCGATCGATCTGGTTGGGGGAAAGAGGAAGAGGAAGGCACAGGCTTTATAACCCCCCCTTTAACACCGGTTCGTGGCTGGGACTGGTGTTAAAGGGATCCATTAACACCTAACACCAGTCCCAGCCACGAACCGGTGTTAAAGGGGGGGTGTGGGGATTTCGTTTCGCGCGCACCCACCCCTTCTTTAACACTGGTTCCAGCCACGAACCGGTGTTGAAGGGGGGGAGTGTGGGGATTTCGTTTCGCATGCACCCCCCTTTAACACTGGTCCGTGGCTGGAACCGGTGTTAAAGGGGGGGGATTTATCTCGTACATTAAAGGGGGGCATTTTTAATTCCCAAAAATAGGATAGAATTTAGAAAATTTATATCTTTTTCATTTCAACTCAGAAAAATATGAATAATATATCATAATTTTCAAAAAAATAAGATCTATCCATTCATATAAAAACATTTTATAGTTACTGTATATGAAAATTTTCAAAATGATTAAAACACTTAAATATGAATTTTGATTATTCAATTAAACAAAAATAAAATAGTCAAACCCTAAAACTTTGAACTTAAGAAATATTAAGCATATGAAAAGGAATATAACCTTATTTTATTAGAGCAAATCATATTTTATTTTGTATTAACATTTTGAATTGTTTGGATATTTAAATTTAGCATCTTTTGTATACTTTGGAACCTAACAAAACTTTCAACATGAAAATTGTTGGCATTTGAATAAATAATCCTAAAACATTTTTTGTTTTTAAAAAATAAAATTCTAACTATTAAAACTAGTAACAAATGGGAAAGGGCGGGCGGAATGCGCGGGAGGAAAAGGGCGGGAAGAAAAGGTAGGAAAATAATGGGCGGGAAGAAAATTTTATTACGATAGAACTGGAATTAAAGTACATAACACAAATAATAGTATGTTACATAAAGCACAACTAAAAATTAAGATACATAGAAGAATTTTGTATATACGGGGCAACCAAGATAGATCTTTGTAAAACCGTGTAGTGTTCTTGATTGAGAGAATGCCCGTCCCAAGATATTATTGCTTTACATCCTATGGTACCTTTTCCACGCAGTCTCCCCTCATGTTATGATTGTGGAACACCAATCGCCTTAAGGTCAGGAATAAAGTCAACACAGAACTCAATGACCTCCTCTGTTACATAACCCTTGGAGATGCTTCCTTCTGGCCTAGCATGGTTATGAAAATATTTCTTTAAGACTCCCATGTACCTCTCAAAGGGGAACATATTGTGTAGAAATATAGGACCGAGAATGGAAGTCTCTTCTACTAGGTGAACCAGGAGATGCGTCATAATATTGAAGAAGGATGGTGGGAACACCAACTCGAAGTTGACAAGACATTGGGCCACATCTGTCTGTAACCCTGGTAGGCTTTATGGATTGATTACCTTCTGAGATATTGCATTGAGGAATGCACAAAGCTTCACAATGGGTACTCGAACATTTTCAGGTAGAAGCCCCCTCAATGCAATCAGAAGCAATTGCGTCATAATCACGTGGCAGTCATGAGACTTCAGGTTTTGGAATTTTTTCTCTGCCATATTTATTATTCCCTTTATATTTGACGAGAAGCCAAACGGGACCTTGATACTACTCAGGCATTCAAAAAAGATTTCCTTCTCTGCTTTGGTAAGAGCGTAGCTGGCAAGAGTTAAGTGACATCATTTACCCTTCTCGTTCTCAGGATGCATAGGCTTTTCAGGTTATTTCATACGTTGCTGGTCCTGCTGTGCTTCCGGTGTATCTTTTGTCTTCCCATACACTCCCAGGAAGCCTAGCAGGTTCACGCAAACATTCTTCGTCACGTGCATCACGTCGATTGAAGAGCGGACCTCTAGGACTTTCCAATAGGGTAGGTCCCAAAATATAGATTGCTTCTTCCACATGGGCGCGTGTCTGGCATCGTCATTCGGAACAGATTGACTGCAAGGACCTTTTCGAAAGATTACTTCTAGGTCCTTGACCATACCAAATACCTCCTCACCGGTACAGGGGACATTCTTCCTCCTGGGTTCTGCCAGAAGTTTGAAATGCTTGCCTTTTTTTTATTACGGGATGCATGTTCGGAAGAAATCGATGATGCCCTAGGTACACAACCTTCTTACATTTATCCAAATATACACTTTCAGTCTCATCTAAACAGTGCGTGCATGCTTTGAATCCCTTGTTTGTCTGCCCTGAAATTTTACTAAGAGCAGGCCAATCATTGATGGTTAAAAAAAGCAACGCTCGTAGGTCAAATGTCTCCCCTTTGTGCTCATCCCATATACGTACACCTGGTTTGGCCGACAGTTGTAAAAGTTCTTCAACTAATGGCCTTAGGTACACATCAATGTCGTTGTCAGGTTGCCTCGGGCCTTGGATGAGCACTGACATCATAATGAACTTCCGTTCATGAACAACCAAGGAGGAAGTGTAACATTACAAAAATACTAAACTTGGATCATCAAACTCTAATCATCAAATTTAGGGTTAACAAAAACTTTGCTAAATAAAAATATGAATGCATGCATGTGAGTATGCATTTCATTTTGAATCCTTTTGAACCAACTTGTTTGTGTGTTCCTTTGCTTGTAAATGGATACTTAGGTGAAATAAACATCATCTAAATAATTCCCAAACTTTTCTCAAAGACAAGTAAATCAAAACAAATAAAATAAGGGAATGGTCATTTTGACCAATTTAACTCTCATGCCTACTTTGGCTGTCTCAAACTTTAAGAACTTAACAGAAACTTTTCTGGATCTTTGCACCCCTTGATTGTACTCATAACAAAGTATCAAGTCCCACTTTGTGATCATCCAGAAACATTCAAATGCATAGTTTAAAGGACAGTTCAAAATTGAATCTTTATCATATGGGAAGATACCACTTTTTCAAAAACCACTCAAACAAGCTCAACTTTCCAAAACCAAGCATCTGCAGACTCACCAGCACCAACCTAGCACACCCACCAAAAATCTTTTCAAAATTCAAAACTTGAATTCTTGCGGCCATTTCATCAAACACATTGCAGACACAAATCATCAAAATCTTAAACACTATTGTGAGCAGTGATTGAAGCCTAACTTGTTCCCTCTCTAGCTCACAACCATCTCAGTAGATCATCTAGCAAGTTAAACCAAGCACTAGACTCACTATAAGCTGGGCAATGACATCAATGGTGAACAGCCGAAGCTCACCATGCCACCCCAGTGGAGACAGCAAGCTAGGAGGAGATTTAGCCGTGCCAACCTTGTCTAGGAGGCAGCCCACCGTCCACCGCCACTCCCTGTCCCAGCCGCGAGCGTTGCCAAACCCTGGACCACACGCATGAACCGCGCCCAGCTCGCCAGCAACCATGCCGAGCATGCGCCAGAGCGCCACACTCGACCGACGCCCACAGACCGCGCGCCGCCCTCGCCGCGTGCATACATGATCGCCACCGACCCAGGAGACCGCCAGACATCACCGTTCGCCGCCCCATGACGCACAACCACCGCTCACCGTCGAAGATGCCGCCTCTGCCGCGCAGAGCATCGCGCGTTCCAGACCAAACCGCACCGCCCCTACATGCGCATTAAAGCCATAGAGCATCGCCAGGAGACCACCAAGCGATCGCCACCGCCAGCCATGCCTCTAGCGCCCGTAGCCATGTCGCCCCCGTCGCCTGCCCATCCCGTTCGGTCTCATCGTCGCAACTATAAATAGAGGCCATCCCCAGCCGAATTAAGCACACCATCTAACTCCCCTCTCCGCACTGATCGTGCCACCCCGTTCCCGGAGCAAGGCGAGCAGCACTTTGCCGGAATTTCACTGGAGCCTGCCGCTGCTGGAGAAGAAGGGGGCCAGCGATTGGAGCCGCTCTAGGAGAAGCTGCCGGTACCAGGAGGTTCGTCGTCGTCGACTTTGTCGTTCGCCCGCCTCGCCGACCCTCGCCTGAACCCCGGTGAGCCCCCAACGACCCCCACTGGTCGCGCTAGGTTTCTGTCTCGTCGGCGTTGCCCAACATCGACGATGACCCTCAGTCGTTGGATTAGAACCAGATCGAACACCCCACATCGCCCCATACCGCTTCGCACCCCCTCGTCTCACTGACGTGTGGGGACAGCCACTTAACCAGCGTGCGTAAGCGTTGTGCTTAGCAGGCCGGCCCAGTATCGCTTCCCGCGCAGCCCAGTCATTTAAAATTAACCTTTTCCATTTTATTTCAAACACACTTCTGCACCTAGATTCAAAAATCAATCCAGATCGATTCAGTGAACCAAATTGAATGAAACCAATTTTTTTAGAAAGTTCTGGGAATGCTGAATCCAAGCCCATTGGATTCAAGTCATTTGGATCTGTAGATCATCCTTGGTAAAAATAACAAGGCAGAAGCTTTTCTGCATTCAAACATTTTTAAAATTAAAACCATAATAGCTTTTGAGTTGATTCCAACTCTCAAAAATCACATTTAACCATACCTTTCAGAATATATAAAAATATATAGGTTTACTTACAAAAATAATGTTCAAGTAATAAAAGAATGCTACATAGGCATTTGTAGTCACTTTATTTAATTAAAAATAAAAGGGTAAAACCTTATTAAATTGTGACACCACTCTAAATCACATTCCCATGGACTAAAATATGTGATGATGACATGTGTCAACATAATCCCATGTTTGGTTTGGAGAATATTAAATCTTAAGTAGTTTTTCAATGAGTAGAAATTACTTTTCTAAAAATAAAAAGAATTAAACCAAGCTTTAATCTTGTAATGTTAGTGATGATGCTAGATCATCTATAGGACCCTTTGGTGTGATGATTGCAAGTAGTTAAGTATTGTTTGGTGATTGTGTACATCGTATTTATTTATAGACGCTAGAACCGACCAAAGATACGAGGAGGAAGGAGGATTCTACGAAGAAGAAGCCGACGAGAACTTCAACCACTGCTCTGTGCAAGGCAAGCCTAATGCTACTAGTTGAATGTGCAAGCTAACACTTGCAATTTAGCAAGCTTATACTGATACTGTGCAAGCCAATACTTGCTTGTCACCATGCCAACTATATGCCTTAAACATAGATGATCCTACCCACTTGATAAACCAATCCTAGTTTTTACTTACAAGCTTATCACTTCATTTCTTTATCAAAGCTATTACCTAGAGTTTACTTTAGTGAATTGTAGATACTAGACAGATATTTGAAGGTTGCATAAAGAGCATAAAATTTGGCCTAAGCTAGATAATCCTGATGTCATCCTAAGACATGAGATTGAACTTAGTTGAAACTCCAGTTGTTTACCACCCCTCATTAGTACTTACCCCCACTTGTAGATGCTAGTGCTAAGCATAAAACTTGATCAAATTTAGATGGGAATACTTGGTGGAAAAATGGTTATGAAAACCTTGGAATGATGGATCATTCTATTGAAATATTTTGGACATGTGTATCCGAACACCAGATGATTTATGTTGACGAAAATGTTGAGGCATGAGCCTTAGACCTTTATAAAACTGATGGTTGTCTAGATGCGATACCATTCCAATTTTATCGTACAACCACAATACCCGAGAATTGGGTAGGGCTTGACTGGAAACTTATATACCTTAATATTAGTTCCCTCACGGCCAAGGTCTGAGCTGAGGCTACCTTGTGAAGATTGTCCACCTGTGCAGTACCCAAGATGACAATTGGTCATGGTTGGGAGGCCAAACTCACAGGAGAGGTGCTTATACTAGGGCGTGTAATTGAAAGGATAGGATTGATTATCCGCATACTGAGTATGGTGAATTCAGGATTTGTTCCTGACGGATGTATCGAATGTTGTGGTGAAAGTGTACAATCTCTGCAGAGTGTCAAACTATTCGAATAGCCGCGTCCGCGGTTATGGACAGTTGGAGTGGCCATACTGTTCCCCCGTCAGACTTTTCAAAATGATTTGTGAAAGGAAGTGAGACTTTGACTTGACCACAACAGAGTTGTGACATGAGATACAAGTTCCCACTTAGGTGTTATAAAACTTCAACTAGCATTCGTTGCTTCTAAACTTAGTAGATGTAAATCTGGATTCTTGCAAAACAACCCTAGAGCCTAGTGTCCTATTATCAAAAACCCCTTCCACTTGTTAGTATTAGCTTGCGAGTACTTAAAGAGTACTCATGGATTTGTCCCTGTCTATTCCCGTGGCCAGACTATGAAGAGGAGTACCTGGAGGATGGACCCCAGGAAGGTTACGACAACTAGGATCATCTCCCATCGTCAGCATTGCCTGTGACCCCGAAGATGGAGCTCCGCCTACGTTACCGTTATTATTACGTATTCCGCTGCTTGAAGTTATAGTAAGAACTGGATTATGAGATCCCTATTTGTGTAAGAACTTATGTATGGTTTGTAATGGATGATGTACTATGGTATCCAATTATGTTATGACTCGCAAAAATGGTAAACCTGGGATTGCGATGTATGGCATAATAGGCATCTGGGATTAAAATTCTGGGTGTTGACAGGAAGGTTATAGATACATAGAGTAACAGGCCAGGTGCTGTGACTGCAGCTCTTCTCCCCAAAAGAATTCATTTCATCTGTACTTAGACTAAACCTTAAGTTCCTTGCGTCACGTGCGAAGTCCGGGTACTCTCGCTCGACTTTTCTCCACTGTGACCCATCAGCGGGGTGTCTCAACATCGCGTCTTTCTTACGGTCTTCCATGTGCCATCGCAACAACTTGGCATGCTCTTTATTTTTGAAGAGACGTTTTAACCGTGGTATTATAGGAGCATACCACATAACCTTAGCAGAAACCTTCTTCCTAGGGGCCTCGCCCTCAACATCGCCAGGGTCGTCTCGTCTGATCTTATACCGCAGTGCAGTGCATACCGGGCATGCATCCAAATTCTCGTACTTCTCACCGCGATAGAGGATACAGTTATTAATGCAGGCATGTATCTTCTACACGTCTAATCCTAGAGGGCAGACAACCTTCTTTGCTTGGTATGTACTGTCGGGCAATTTATTATTTCTTGAAAGCAGATTTTTCATTTTTACCAACAACTTTGAAAATGTGTTATCAGTCACACCGTTCTCTACCTTCCATTGCAGCAAATCCAGTGTGGTACCTAGCTTTTTGTGGCCATCTTCGCAAGTTGGATACAACAATGTTTTGTGATCCTTTAACATTTGCTCCAGCTTCTCCTAATCTTTTTCAGTTTCACATTCTTCCTTTGCATCAGTAATGGTCTAACCAAGATCGTCATCAGCGGGCCCATCTACTGCCTCTTGATCTTCATCTACCCCTGTTGCAGTATCATCGTATTCAGGATACATATTATGATGGTTGTCATCATCCTCTTCTTCTTCGTTGCCTTCCATCATAACCCCTCTTTTTCCGTGCTTGGTCCAACAATTATAGTTGGCCATGAAACCGGACCGAAGCAGGTAGGCGTGAATGGTTTTGGTATTTGAGTAGTCTTTCTTGTTCTGACAGTGAACACATAGACAACACATAAAACCATTGTGACCATGGTTTGCCTTAGCCACAACGATGAAATTTTGGAGGCCCGTAATGTACTCGGAAGTGCGTCGGTCACCGTACAACCATTGTTGGTTCATCTGTATTATAAAATTAATTACGTATATAAAAAATCATTACAGTAATCATAAATTAATAGGAAGATGACCACTTTTACAGTACATCAATGACACATGAAAGGATAAAGTTGCCGACCTTGACCGAGGAGGAAAGAGCAACGAGAAAACTTAATTCGAGCTCTCGGGCATTTCACCGAACACCTCTTGTGCATAGGAAGAAAACACAAACTAGCACCCTCTCACCATTTTTGCTAAGCTTCAAAATGAGAGAATGAAACAATGAGAGAGAGGGGTGGGTTGCGGTGTATTATATATAGGCGCACATCCTTTAACACCCACGAACCGGTGTTAAAGGAGGGTGCTGCGTGACGCTGTGGGGCGGGGCCTTAAACATCAGTTCGTGACTTGAACCGGTGTTAAAGGGATGGGCCTTTTTGTTGCACAGGCCACGCTGGTACAGGCACCCCTTTTAACACCGGTTCGTAGGAGAACCGGTGTTAAAGGCCAATTTAAACCTCAACTAAAGGCCTTATTTTCACCGGTGAAAGCGAACTTCGGAGACCCGATCATGCATGCGCAGTCATCAATCCTCGATCGATCCGGGAGCGGGTCGCCAACTGGAGGGAGGCAGCCACGGCAGCGGATGTAGAAGCTAGAAGGATAGTATTAGGGCATGTATATTGCAAAGCGTTTAAACAGACGCTTAAAAAGTCAAACTCGGATTGTGCGTAGCGTCTGGTGCTAGGGAAGGAATTTTCCATGTGTTTTCCAAGCGTCGGACGTCTAGTTTTACGTCGATGGCAAGGTAACGGCTGAAAATCTAACGGGAATTGCCAAAATCGATAAAATCTTTTTCCTAGCGTCTTAGTTAAACGCCCCGCACTGTATGTGTCCTTACTTTGTTTCGTCCGTGCCCGCGCGCGCGCGTGACCTCTCTAGTAGAGGGTGGATATTTAAGACTTGTGCAGATTTTTTTTGCTTTCCCGGCTCTTTACCGGAAGCATGCATAAAAATCGAGATAGAAACATCACGAGACTAGATGCCCACTTTAGTTAGAGTACATACTTTTATGCAAATTCTCAGTTTCTGGGTGCATTTGTTGTTCATTTTCGTTCCATTTTATTCGATATAGCTAGTGTGCATCTTCACGCAATCATTTTAGTTAGAGGCGCTCAATTTAATTACGGAGTACAATATTTTACTGAATTTTTGATTTTCTAGGGGGTATTTGTTGTATTAGTTTATTTCATATTGTGCATCTTTTCACAGTCAACTAAGTCGCATTGCCAGTGTAGAGATAACATAAATTATGGTATAGCTGAGCGTAGACCATAGCACCAACTTTCAACATGGGATCCATTCTTAACCTACACAAAAAGATAGAAGGTTACTTTTCTCAATTATTACTAAATGTAGCTCCGGTCCAAATGAATCTGCAAAGCCGGACGAATTTGATCCATGAATGTTCAAACCTTACAAAATGTCTTACTCGTTGGTCAATTGGCTGAACTTAATTTTGGCCCCCTAGAGTTCCAAACCGTCAGTAGCATGCATAGTCGATCACCTACTATGGTCAAAAGCACTATAACCAGTGATGTGTCAGTGCGTATCACACATGTAACAATACATGCAACACAAATATGTTAGAAAAAAAAACACGATAGCATCCAAGACCCTCCCATATGTAATTCATTCGGACTTGGTTACTTTGGAGGTCATGCTGATACCTCGAAACATGCATACGCTCAGCTTTATAAATAAAGCAACATCCATATAACATTCAGAATAAGCATACTACCGAACTGAGCCACAAGGTCCAAACAGGGGCGGAGCCAGGATTTAAAATTGAGGGGGGCGAAGATAGTCATGATCATATATACGATTTTTTTCTCATAAAGACAACAACTACCTATCATTTTGTGTTGGAAGAATTGTTTGAATAAAAACATAACAGTATATCAAAATATTGACATAGAACTGATATTAATATGTAACACTAAATCATAGACAATACAAAACAAAAGATTAGTTTATATTGATTCAACTTTATCTCTACGAGTATAAAGCCTGATAATTTCATTGCAGGTGACCTTCCTATTATTATTTTCCAATTATTATGCAATAAGTTGTCGTCATCACCGAGCAAACATCAAACAAAAGACACATATTTTTTTTGTAAATTAATCAATTAGACTATAGGTTATGCAATCTATCGAACAAAATACTAACGATTTGGTATCTTCAATCATAGTGAGGAAGATTGATTCCTATACTCGATGGCACAACATGCTTGTTGCTGGCGTTGTGGCATGATTAACAAAGGTAGAAACGGGCAAACAACATGACTGACTAGCATGGCACCGCGGCCGCGGCATCGCGTGGCGTATGGATACTGAGTATGAGTACGAGCGAGCGATGGTGGCTGGCAACCAGTCAGTTGATTTAAATGATTGCATATGGTGCTAGCTATTAGGTCTAGTTATACAAACGAAGAATGTTGGGACATATTACTATGGTTGGGCTTAGTGTTAATTAAGTCTATGAGGCTATTAGTTTAGTACTAAAATATGCACCTATGTATTGAGGGGGGTCGATGGTTAGGGGGGGTCTAGCCCCTGCTAGCCCCCCCTTGGCTCCGCCCCTGGGTCCAAAGGTCACACACAGCACCCGCACACAACACAACGCACACCGATATAAACGTGCTCCGAAGACACGCTCAACGGCCTGGGGGAGAAGCAAGTTGGCGCGCCGCCACAATAAGGTGCTCTATCATCCCATCCAGTCGCGCCTTATCCCGCTGTCTACTCAACGGGTACCACTGCTATGAAAAAGCCAAAAATTTAAAGATCGAGTCAGAGACACGGCGAAGGAAGACACGCTCGATGACCATCTTGTTACGGATGTTAAGGAGGTCATGCTGATACAGACAGGGCGTATAGTAAAAACATTTATTATTATGCCATCAACTCTTCATATTCTTAGGTCATGAAAATATTTGTAATGTCGGGTGGATAACCTGTCATGTTAATTTGGAAGGTGTTTAAATTGATGGTATGGTTGGGTTTACTGAGGCTACTCCAGTAGAAAACATAAACTGTATGCTAGATGCAATTGACTAAACTAAGCTCGGTAGATGAAAAATCTTGAGCATGTACTACATCCGAATGCTTGCAAATCAAAATGATAATGATTGTTAGGATACATACTAGAGATAGACTAGGACTTTAGAGATCATCTTGTATTCTAAGTCATAGGCTTCTTGTCCTCCAAGTTTGTACGTATATATATACTCCCATGAAGGTCAAATTAATATACTGAAATATTAGGGATTCAATATTTTTAATATGGTATCAGAACGGTTAGCCTCATGACGCCGATCCTAGGTTTTCCACCACTCCCGCATCGCGCGCCGTCCCTGGGAGATCAATCTCCTCGGGGACGCGACACCCGATCAAAATCAAAGATTAGATCGGTGTCTTTAGATTAGATTAGACCAATCCCAATTTTCTAGATTAGATCTCATTTAGTCCAAATAAATCCCTAAATTCTGCATGGCGACGTGCAACTTCGGCATAACAGATCGATCTCCCCGGCTGGCTCTACCATGCAGAAGATCAAGGCAAAAGAGAGCACGATCTCCCCGGCTGGCTCTACCATGCAGAAGATTAAGGTAAAAGAGAGCACATCGACGCAGGCACGCGGCCGCGCACGCGAGCCACCCACGTCCCGACCTGGCGCTGCATCTCGGTGCAGATTGCATGCAAAGAGCTCCTAGCTCTAAATGCCATGCACTAGAAGACAAGTCGAGAACAATGAGACGCACTAAGTTGGAGCAAAACCTGAGTATTACACGTGCCGATCTACTACAACATCTACCTGCCGGCTAGCCAAGATCTCCATCGACCTTTCACATGTTAGCACGTCATCTACGCTGATCTTCACTGTATCAAACTGGACTATATCGACCCGAACATATATGTCAAGTTGCACGACTATATCAAGATCTTCGTCGAGCACATCGACGGAGAAGCGATATCGACATCATCCACACGTCAGGCCGGTGTGGAACACTACTATGCCGACTTCTCCGACATCAAGGCTCCGACATCATCACCGCCACAAGGGACGCCTTCGAGCGACGATCATCGCCGACACGCCTACTTCATCATCGCCGACACATCATCGCCAAGGTCTACATCTCAACGTGGTCTTTATCAACATCTTCGTCGACACATCGTCGCCGCCGCTATACCCCTCCACATGATGGAGATACAACTACGATGCCCTCTGACAGTATAACTGCAAGGCACGATGACGACATCGCCGCGTCCACGACCCCGACGACTGCAACAACAAACCGGCATCACAATTATGACACCCCTACAACCGCGCATATGGTTCTGGCAAAACCTTGTGTGCTTGGTGGGTTCCTCTGATCCTGGCAAAACCGGTGGTCTCACTTATGACCGCGTCCAAGAGACGCACCAAAGGTACCTCTACAAGGTGCAAAACGTTCACAACTGCAGCTTCGTCAACAACAACAACAACAACAACAACAACAACAACAACAACAACAACAACAACAACAACAACAACAACAACAACAACAACAACAACAACAACAACAACAACAACAACAACAACAACAACAACAAAAAACGCGCAATTTTTTGCGCCTCCGACAATGGCAGCCACACCACTACGACGACTACGATATCGACCACGGCTATATCACGATCGGCTACCTCGACATCGACATCAAAAACAACGTCTACAACAACTCAAGAACTTCAGTCAACAGCGTTCGCGTCGTCACTTGCGTCCATGCCACTTCCGCTGTGACTGCGGGAGGGAAGAGAGGCACTAGAAGGGGACGCAGTCACCGTCCCTAGGTGCCAGCCATGATCATGTCCACGCATGTAATGATGACAAGGAGGTGAAGACGGCGGAAGCGCAAGACTTCAAATCCAGTCACAAGCGTCTGCTTCACTCCCGCTCCGACTGAGGGGGATGTTAGGATACGTACACAACTAGAGATAGACCAGGACTTTAGAGATCATCTTGTATTCTAAGTAATAGGATTTTTGCTCTTCAAGTTTGTACGTATATATATACTCCCCATGAGGGTCAAATCAAATATTAGGGATTTAATATTTTTCATAATGATAACTAAGAGCCTTGTAGAACCGAGGAGGTTGGTGAGCCTGGTGCTAAGAGCATCTCCACTCGCCTACCCAGGACGCCGACCCGGACGCCAAAAATTGGCCCAGTCGCGTATCCAGAAACCTGTTTTTGGCCGGATTAGACCAATTTTGGTCCGAACTACCCAGGATGAACCCAGGTTTCCGGTTACGCCCTGGGAACGCCGGACGCAGCGAACTCGGCGGAAAAAAACGACACGTGGACCCGTCGAGTCAGCGAAGGAAGCCGAGTCGTCGTCATCCTCGGAACCACACGGCGACCGCCGGACATTAATTTCCCGTCGCGTCGGCCACGCGTCGCTGAATTGCGGCGCCACCGCTGTCGCCTCGGCTCCCGCAACGGACCGATGGGCACTAACTTCCCGTTGTTTCCCCTTTTACTGCCCTCGGCTCCCGCCCTCGCCGCCCACCTCGGCCTATATAGGCCGTACCCCTCGTCGAAGTTCCTCGCACTCTCTCACAGCTCCCCAAGCCCACCAGCCGGAACTTCGACGGACACTTTCCCGCAGCTCACCTCCCCCAGCCATGGCCAACCGGTACCCAGGCGACGGTGCGGCGGCAAACGGCTTCGGCCGGCGCACCCTCTAGGCGTGGGAGGCGCGCCTGCTCTACGAGGCCGGGTATATGGCGCCGCCAGACACGCGGAACCCTCCGGGGTGGAAGCTAAGCGCCGGCGGCATCACTATCCCGTCGGCGCCGACGCTAGAGGAGCTCCCGTACGAGATCTAGGAGTTCATCAGCGCCATGGACGACCTCCTCTACTAGGAGGAGTTCTTCGCGGAACACCGCGCCCAGGAGCTCGCCCGCCACGAGGGGCCGCCCAACGAGTCGCCGCCGAAGCGCAACAACTCGACGGGTCGCCGGCGTTGGTGGAGCGCGCCAGGCCGGACCCTGAAGGCGGTGCCGGAGCACATCAACGTCGGGAACACACCGTGTCTAGGCTTCCCGCGCACTCCCACACCGGCGTCCAGGTCAGGGCGGCGTCCTCCAGCGAACTGGATCCCGAGGAGGATGGCCAGCATGAGCTCCTCCTCCTCCGCCTCGGCCTCCCACTCCTCGGGCTCGGCGCCTCTGCACATGCCGAGTGCGCCTTCGCTGGGGCTGCGCCTAGTCAAGCGCGAGGCGGGCTCGCCTGTGCGCTCGCCGCCGCGGACACGCTCGCGCGGCATCGTCATCGGCGAGCCACGACCGGCCACCGTCGACTTCGACGCCCGAAGATTGAAGGCTCGGCGCCGCCTGACGACATCACCTTGAGGATAGCGCTGGAGCAGTCGCTCCGCGACTCGGCGCCGCAGCCGGCGTTGGTGGAGCCGTCATCGCAGGACATCCTGGAGTGGTCCAGGAAGGACTGGGAGGAGCAGAAGCGGCAGCACGTCCAACGCCTGCGGCAGCAGGCCGAGGATCAGGAGGCCCGAAGACGGGCGTTGTAATCCACTTAGTTTATTATGTACTAGTTTAGTTTAAATTCGATGTAATCTGCTTATATTCGTTCATCTTAATGAAATTCGCCCAATTTTAATAAAATTTAGCCGAACGTGAAAACTCGGCCAGGGTACGCGAGTGAGGAACTGGATATACCAGACCGAAAACTTGTCTTCCAGCCAAAAAATTATTCGGTTTTCGGCATGGGTTCGCCCAACGAGTGGAGATGCTCTAAGCTTCCCGTCCTCACCATACTTGAGAATGAACATGGTCAGGCAGAGCACATACTTCATATTGTCCGCTCCATGAGGCAATACTTGATACCCTCACTCATGTGGATGAGCTTTGCATCTAAATGTATCCAGTGTGGGTGCTCCCAAAAAAGGTTTTATCCATGCCTACCTTCAGGTGCAGGGTGCAGGTGGAAGTGGACTAAAAGGCTATGCGGGACACTCGCGGGTAAATAAGAAAAAATAGTGAGTTTCCGTGGGAAGCCCACGATCGAGCGCGAACAATAAAAAAACTACTTCGATCCAAATTAATATTTTTACATTTGTCTAGATTCGAATATATCTAGACATATTTAGTGCTAGATATATCCGAATCTAGCCAAATATGAGGACATTAATTTGGATAGGAAGAAATAGGAATTTCTCAATCATGCAAATATTATGTCTAGTAGAAAGAACGGCGAGCCACTTAAAAAGTGGAAAAAATAATTAATACGTTGAAGTGCTAAATGTTGATCGTATTATACTAAAATATTTTTATAAACATTATACAAACAATAATTATAATAACATATTTGCGGGTATACGTGGGTATACGCGGGATAGTGGACACCCGCATAAGTTTTACGGGCTCCCGTGGAACACCCACTTAACTTGCGTGGGACTGTACGGGCGTATACGGGCTTTCCACGGGCAGTTCCACCTGCACCCTTAGAGCAAGTACAATAGATCCTGCTCAGCAGGCTATAAGCAAATCCACGTCAGCAAGATCCTAGGTGGAGCTGAGAGAAAGAAAGAGAGAGAAAGGAGCAGGCTCTTCGGCCAGCGTCAGCCACAGCGCAATAACCAAAGCAGCTACAGCCGGCATGCAACCTAAAGTAAGACGTTTGGCCGGCGCATGCATTGAATGCATGTGTCTTGTGTCTTGCATGTAAGCCCAAGAATTGAAAAGTTAAATAATTAAACATTGAATAAAACCAACCCTTATAGCCAGCTTATTGTACGGTGCTTACTCTACAACGACTGTATGTGACATGGCATAGAACATATAGCCAGCAGCGGGCCATGTTATTGTTCTTGCTCTTAGCCTACCTTCCACTTGGCTTTTGCCAGCCAGACAATACAAGGCATGCACAAAGGCGCCCATCAGCATTCGGGTCATAATAGCCTTTCAGAGTGCAGGTGAAGCCCAATCCATGCATCCAACACATCGTCATAGTGGGCATGATGGCCTTTGAATGGCAGCATCCAATCACCACGCCGCATCCACTGGCCACTACCTCTCGTGTGTCGTAGGAATATGTACCCTAACTCTGATGCCTAAGCCCATAAGCTGACGCAAAGATGCTTCCCGTCCGCGGGTGCACGACATGCCCGGTGATGCTCTTGGGTTCAAACGGGAAATCTGGTGAGAAGTCATTCCAACTCCAAGAACAGGAACGGTGAGGAACTGGACAAGGGCTGCCAAGTCCAGCCCATGTAATCAGCATGTGGATGTGCAGCGAGGCAGTGTAAAGCTCCACGATAATATTGTCCGATGCAGCTAGCCGTCGTTCATGTTCAAACAATTATAATATTTTCCTGACAGTTATGGCTACGTCGTACTTGGATATGTACAGGCCAGTCGGTAAGATATTTGACGAATCAAGCTTAGCTGTCTTGGTGTCATAGGCGAGGATAACAAAGGGTCTGCGCTCTTGTAACGTTGGAATTGCGATGCTCGAGGGACATGTGTCGATGATGTGGCTACCAAGAGCGGCAAACTGTGCGTTGTTTCCAATATGTTGGAGGCCCTATGCTGAGGACAAGTGGGTTGGAGAGCCTGAGCGGGGCCCTGCGTATAGCCGACGTTCAGGTCGTAGTACTTGTCTTTGAAAAATCATAACTAAATCATTCTAATTCGAAAAAATACAAATAATATATTAAAATTTGCAGAAAAATAAGATCTATCTATCTATACTTAAATATTACACATTTGTAAATAAAAATTAAGTAAATCATAAAATATTATATAAACGGGCATAAAAAATTCAAAAACGATTGAAACAATGCGAAACCTCCGCGTGGTGTTATATTATGTGACATGGTTAGAACTTAGAAGGAAAAATATCAAACTTGGTATATTGATTATGTCTCAAAGAAACCTTCACAAAATGACCTATCTCATTCGAGGTTTCTTGGCTTTCGGGTCAAATGACCAATGTTATGGCTAGAATCAAGACATAGTTTGTGATAATGTGCCCATATTGTGCATACACATGCATCATGGGATGGCGAACAATATTGCAGGAGGAAGTTCTCCTTTTCGTCGCACCAAAAAGCCATTTCCTATTTTCCAAGCACAAAAAATGGACGGTTTTGTGAAGCAACCATCAAATGGCTAATTCAAAATGCTACCACAACATTTTACAAAAATACTATACCACCTTATATGGACAATATCCCAACAAGGGTATCCGAAACCTTTCCGTCCACCTCTGGTGAAAAAGACAAATTCCTGCCGAATCGGTAGGAAGTGGGTTAGATATGAACTACAGGTACATGATTCGATGCTTATGTTTTTTTACAAAAATCATTTTTAGGTTCACAATATGCTATTTTATCAAAGATCCAATGCAAGTTTAGCGAGGCTCAACCCCGAGCTAAGAATCTTCATGCCCGCCGTTCGACAAAGTTTGACGATAGTTTAAAACGGGCATAAAAAAATCAAAAACGATTGAAACAATATGAAACCTTCACTTGGTGTCATATTATGTGACATAGTTGTAAGAAAAAATATCAAACTTGCTATATTGATTATGTCTCAAAAAACCTTCACAAAATGACCTATCTCATTCGAGGTTTCTTGGCTTTCGGGTCAAATAACCAATGTTATGGCTAGAATCAAGACATAGTTTATGATAATATGCCCATATTGTGCATACACATGCATCATGGGATGACGAACAATGTTGGATGAGGAAGTTTTCCTTTTCGTCGCACCAAAAAACCATTTCCCATTTTCCGAGCACAAAAAACGGACGGTTTTGTGAAGCAACCACCAAATAGCTAATTCAAAAACGGAGGGTTTGTGATTAGTTGATACGGATATCATATTTGGATTCCTCTCATTTTTCTGATAAATTTAGACATATTTTTTGTCGAATTCCGATTTACAGATTTAAAGATATTAATTATTCCATATTAAATAGAAAAATACAAAAAAGTAAAATTATTATATTTTATTTGAATTAATAATATTTTTACTTATTCATTAATGTTTACTTAGATAATTTTTTGTAATTTCAAAAAATACAAACATGTGACATGATGATATAAGAATTAATAGGATTGATATCATAGTATTGACAACAATGTATGAATTACTTTCGAAAACGGATTTTGAAGGAACGAGAAAGTTAAGCGTGCTGGAGCTGAAGTAGTATTAGGATGGGTGACCGGCCCGAAAGTTTGACTAAAACTGAAATTTATTTAAATATTAAGTGTAATTACTGTTAAAAATATTCAAAGTGGAATATTAACGAGTCAAACAATTCAAAGAATAAAAAGATTGAGAAAAAATATAAAAATAATATTTTTTTAGCTAGCAATGGCTTTGCTTTAAATCACGGAGTGGGTTGAAGACGATCACTCCTTTCAAACCGGGGTAGGCGAATCAGCCCTGCATTTTCTTTTTGCGGAAGATGCACGCGCGACTTGACTAATAGAGGAGATCTATATGTACTCCCTCCATTTTAAAATATAAGATGTTTTAGTTTTATGAAGAAAATGTATTTTGACTTGTTTTAGTATATAGGTTCACTTAACTTTGAGATAAATCTATACACTAAAAGAAGTCTAGATTTATTTCCTCCACAAACCTAAAACATCTTATATTTTGAAACGAATGGAGTAGCTATACTGCTGCAACTGGGCCGAAACATATCATATCCCACTACTAAAAAAACGCCTATTCGTGGCGCACCTGAAAAGGCCTTCCGTGGCGCCACGGTTATATCGAGATAGGCGTGGCGCACTACCAGGTGCGCCACGGGTAGGGGTACAGGTGCGTCACAGATGTTTTTTTCAAAAATCAAAAAAAAGGAAAAAACACCCTCGTTTTGAATTGCAAAAGCAATCGGGTCCGTATCGCCGCCGTCGTGTCGCCTCGCTGGAGCATGGTGGTCGTGGCCACGACCTACCACCGCAGGGAGGTGCGGGAGGCCGTGACCGTGCTACTCCTCGCCGGTATCGAGGAAGAGAGGGAGAATGAGGTGTGGCTGTAGAAGCGAGGAGGTCGCCGCAAGGAGAAGGAGGTCGTCGGCGGTCGTCGGAGCTCGTCGGAGCTCTTCGTGACTGCAAGGAGGAGGAGGCCGCAAGGAAGGAGGTCGTCGCAGTCGTGACTGCAAGGAGGAGGAGAAGGTCGCCGCCGCCATCGCCATCGTCACTGCAAGGAGAGGAGGATGCCGGAGCAAGGAGGAGGAGAAGGCCACCGTCACCATCGTCAGTGCAAGGGAAGGAAGAGAAGGAAATGAGGAGGAGGAGGAGGAGAAGAGAGAAGGAAAAGGAGGAGGAGAAGAGAGAAGGAAAAGGAGGAGGGAGGAGAATGAAAAGGATAAGAGGGAGGGAATAGGGGTAGGTGGGCGGGGTGGGGATTCAAATTTTGAATCCCGCCCAACTTACTCGTAGCGCACTAGGTGGTGGTGCGCTACGGGTAAGTTGCTTCTATTTTTTTCTGCAGGAAAAAACGGTCTTTTGACCGTAACTTTTTACACTTTTCGAATTTTGAAAATCTATTGCGAGCGGATGCGAAATCTTGTTCTCGTCATTTTGGTATATTATACTATTTTTTTCGATATCGTATGGAAAAGTTATGGTCATTTTACCGTGGCATGGCTTTTTTTTTCAGAAAAAGTGGAAAATCATGTTTGTTAATTTTCCTAAAAACTATACCACATTACCTACCTACATATGAAATGATTTAATTTTTTGAAGTGTTTATCATTTTATTTTATTTTTTGCAAAGCCTAAAAAGGCGATCCAAGGGGGGGTGAGGGTGGAGTTGGTGCAGGATAGTTAGACGTAGGACACTAGGGCAAGGTGTCCTACTACTAAGTTTATACATCTATAGCGCACATGGCATAGTGCGCCACAGAACTTGCCACAACCGTAGCGCGTCTACCCCTACGGATATGTGGCATGCGGCTGGCAGGCCCTGGCCCATACATATCTATGTGCGCCACGGTTATTCTAATTACTAATAGGAAACTATCCACAGGTGAGCCACGCCTATTTTTCCCGTGAGGCACATCAATCATGTGAGCCACGGATGTGCGGATTACCTATAGCCATTTTCCTAGTAGTGTCCCTGCCTCTCATCATCCTACACTCATTACATCTCAAGACTTCTTCCAACGCGTGATGTACTGTAGTTGTTATTATTCAGCAATTATTCATGCACACTCTTGAATCTTGTGTGGTCTTTGAGCACAGCGCTGAAAAATTCCCCAGAACACATGGCATTCAGAGCTACCCTTTTCTTGACTGTAACTTCGGCGGCTATTAGAAGAACTTCAAAGAAATTCAGAAATCTGTTTGCAAAAGTTCTTTCTTGGGAATATTTCTGAACGCAGAGTTCTGTTGGGAGATTCAGTAGTATTTTACTACTTTCGGTTGCATTTGCTCTGTTTGATGTTTTCAGTTGCGCAATTCAGCTCATGCTGCCGGTTCTATATTATTTGGTTGGTGTTTTGGGGGTAATTCAATTGTTTTTCAAATAGAATATTGGTGGGTAGTCAGGATGAGGATCGCTTAGTCAATGGAAACATTGGAGTGGATACAATTAAAGGCTAATTCCCTATCAGTTTAACACAATAAAAAATTAAAATGAAAACCATGGTGATCCCAAGTGCCCATAATATAATATCTTCCTGAAAGTAAAACATATTACTGGGAACAAACGCATTTTGTGTAGCCTCTCCACACGCAGTATATCCTCCTACAATTTTCAGAAAAAAATGAATAAAGGTGTAAATCAGCCATGTCATGAAAGTAAGCTTTAAAAGTCTGATTAGCATCCTAGGCTATATGTACTACTTCTTCCGGTCCATATTAATAGTCTCAACTTTATTTAGATTTGTATATATCTTGTTAAGTATTTGGACTGAATGCATTTATTTTAACAAAGTTAAGGCCATTAATATGGACCGGAGTGACTATAAAAAAAAGAATTCAACAAACTTATAAACCAAATAAATATCAAACAAAAGTAACCGAATTCCTCAGTTTCGGATCGACCATCCTAAATTATGTGGTTGTTTCCTGGAATTACCTATTGTATTTTCACTGTATATTTGTATTTTCTTCTATCTTCCATTTTCCTTTTCCTTTTTGAGAAAAATCTCATAATCCAAAAAAAACTGTAGAGTATGACTATTTTTTTGTTTGTATTTTTCTAAAAAGATACTACTGTATTTTATATGTTTTCATGCGTGTTCATGTTTTCTTTCCTTTCATCTCTAACCGCGCTACCATTTGAGTAGTGCCAGACAATGGCTAGACCTTTTTTTTGTTGCAAAAAGACAATAGCTAGACCTCATCAGAAGCTAAGTCATACCGTAGTATGCACGATATAACCCCCTAAATGAAGAACAAGCTGGAACACATCAACCGTACCAACTTGCAGAAAAGTCGGTGGCAGATTGATGGCGAGCCCCGACCAATCTCTATCGTGCTATCGGCAGCATGCATCGGGCCACCGCGCGAGAAGAGCCATATTTCGTAGCCGTGCATCATGTGGCCTGCACCGCGACGGGCACGGCCGGCGTCACGGGGAACACACGTACGCGGACGGCGACGGGACAGGCCCAAGCGGCGCTCCGGCCACCGACATCGACGGGCGCGGTTCCGTGGGCCAGAACCAGCGACTGGGTCGGTGGACCGTAGCGCCGCCGCAGCCACCTTGCGCTTCCCAAGCTGCAAGTTGCAGACCGGTGGGGATAACGCCCCCTCGACGCGCGATCGCCATGCATGCTGATGCAGCGACCGATGGCGACCTGGCGGTAAGCTTCTGGCGTGGTCGCGGTCGTTCATGTGCTCCCGTCGACGGCGCGGTCTGGTTGCCGAACCCGCGGCCGATGCCATGCCGACCAGGGCGTTCACCGGCGCGCGCCACGACATGCGGTTGTTCGGGGATTCCACGCCGGCCGCACAATCCACGATCGAAATATTATTACGGACACGCACAGATCGATCGAGCAAGGACGGCCGGTTCTAGAGCAACCTGGAACGGCCCGACCTGGCGGATCTCCGGGACAGCGACGCCGGCGTTGACATTACTGGCCCAGAAGGGCAAGACGACGCAGGTGCACTACAGATCCAGCCTATCGCGCTACAGGGTGGCCCGTACGAGCTCAACTGTCCGAAAGGGCCACCACGGACCGAGCTCGCCCGATCGGTCAGTAGCGTGAGGCGGCACGGCGGATCACGCCCGTACCGCGTCGAGATCCCAGGTACTGTGCCCTGACTGAGCCTTCGGGAAAAAGTAAGCACTGTTGGTTGATTTCCTCTCCGTCTCGGTTGACATTTACGCACATTGGCTCCGAGATTGATCTCGATCAGTTTGTCCTGCCTGTTCGAGAGATAGCAAAGGACGACGCCCCTGTCTAATGACTAGTGACGAAACGAGAGAACGGTCTAGAATCAGATCCAGTCTGTGGTAGACGTTCTTTACTCGTACTAGGGTTTATTTGACAGATTCTAATGCTCTCATAAACGCAACTGTCTTTCCCCTGTATCTTTCGCTTTTCAGAATTGAAGCCTCGTTAACGTGAAGCATGCACTTCCTTTGACATTCATATATGGAGCAACTTACATGGGGATTTAAACATGTAACGACAGTAGTAAGAGTAGTTCGGTCCCTCAATCAATCGATCAATGCCGTCCTTTGAAGATTTATTTTGTGATATGGGCTGGGTTTAATGACCCCGGTTTGTTCTTGTGGTGATGCCGCACACACGTATACTAGTACAAAAAAAACTGAAGAAACATGGTGGGATACAGATAATGCAGAGCATGCTTTATTGACTTCGATTCTGGATGTCAAGTAATCTACGTGCTGGAGCCAGATATCTAACGTTCTCACGTCCTTCTAGTACTGTTCTACTCTAATCTAGCAAGTGGAACAAATATGTGAGTTTAACTATTCCTTTGTTGACTAGACTGTTTTTGATGTAGCCAACACATGACATTCACCATTGGTCCACACCATGCTACGTCAACCACACCCTTAAAGGTGAACTCATTCCATAGCTCACCCTCCTTTGATTACCATGTGAATGGAATCCTACCTTGAGAAAGTGCCCATGCTATGACCAGGCCCATGACCATGACACCGAGAGAAGATGACAAGAGGACCCAGAAACCAAGACCCCCAAGCAAGAGGCCTGGAAGAGAAGACGCAAGAAGTTGCTGAAGCCAGACCGGAGTCTCCGGCCTACACCGGAGTCCCCGGACCGTCCTCCGGTCCGGACCCAGGAACCAAGCCCGGGACAGCCAGAAGCCCCCTCCGGAGACGGGTCCGGAGATTGACCGGAGTCTCCGGCCTGCTCGACGCCAGGCATGTTAAGGCCTTTTGGGCCTGGCCCATGTAACGCCCAGAACTCCCTGTTTATGTCTATTTTACCCCTAACTCGTGGCTGGCCTATATATAAGCCCCACCCCCTCCTTGAAACCCTAGAGTTGATGATGAATGAAGGCTTGTGCCTAACCCTAGATGGGAACCCCTCTCTATAGTTAATCTATGAGTTGTACAAGTCCTTGGAGTTCGGTTGTTCGTCTCCAAGTCGTCAAGACCCTCCTCAAGTGTTTTGTCTCTCCTCATCAAGGATTCTAGTAGTGCTAGGTCTCTCCCCTTTGGGATTCTACTTGGTTGCTACTCTCTCCTTTGATTTGGATTCTATCATCCGCTTGCCGATCTCTCCTTTGGTGATTCTACCTAACGGTCTCTCGCCGAGAATTCTATTGGATTGGTTGTTCGAGCCAACGGGAGCAAATCGAATCGGGTTGTGTTTGCGTGTGTTTGTATCTTTACCTTGCGTTTGTGTTGCGTTCTTCGTGTTCATCGGGTATTCCCTCACTCCCCGCCTCAAATCCGTGAAGATTGGGCCACCCTAGGGTCAATCCCACAAGGGATCCCATATCAACTGGTATCAGAGCTATTGGTTGTCACAGATTTGTCTTCGTTCCCCCATATCCACCATAAATTCGAAAATACCAAAAAATTTAGCCCCAATTTGCTTTTGGATCGATCTCTTGATTTGGTGAGTTGATTGTGGTTTTGGTCCATTAGAAACTTGTCCTTGGATCTGGTCTACCTTTGCCATGCGTTTCCTATCCCAATTTGGTCGAAATTTTCTGGATTTGAGGGTTAAAGGGCCGAATTTCCGCTCACGAACTCGAGTTGTTCATCGTGCTGGAACCAGACCGGAGTCTCCGGACCACACCGGAGTCTCCGGCCCCAACACACCGGAGTCTCCGGCCCTGAACAAAATTTTGACCCCTCTTCCTTTTTCGACTAATTCCCTTTGTGTGTTTGTGTTTTGCCTGAGTGTCTATCAACTAACAAGATTCCGCAACGCCAACAACACCAAGTGCTCGACATCGACACCGCGGAACTCGAACCATCCCTTCACCAACGATTGCAAGTACAACATTACTAAAAGGTATAACTTGCACAACCGTTGTTAACCCCCCTTCTTCCTGTGTGTGTTACCTAACCTATCGAGAGTAGCCCTCCTATGTTTGCCGAAGCATTGTGCGCTTGCTCTTGCATAGTCATGATACAGAGGCAATAACAAAATTGACTCCATAGTGTTACAAAAAAAAGCTTCTAAGCAAAAGAAACAAAGAAAGATACCAATAGCTAAAGAGAGTCCAAAGCTTCTAAGCAAGAGTGCGAGCAAGAGCAAGGCAAGCGTACAAATCCGTTGCTTCTCAACCTTGTGCGAACAGGCTACGGTCTCTCCTAGCGTTGGCACGACACCGAGCATTAGTCTTCGTTAGGTCCAAATTTGTTCGTTGCTCATTTTTCATAGTCGTGCTAGCCACATTAATCTCCACCGTGTGTGTATAGTCGTAGGTTCTCGTCACCCTTTTTGACCTTTTCCTTTGACTTTGTTTTTGTTGGATTGTACCCACTTTTGACAATATCCTTTTCTTTTGGTTGTTCCCTTTGCTATCCACCTTTCTAACCTACCACCATAGGCCTTTGTGTGTGTGTCTTGTGTACCCGCTATTCGCTTTGCTCTCGGCAACAACAATCTTTCCAATCGTTGACTCCGGTGAGGCAAGGTAGCAATTACCATTCCACCAATCTCACCATATCTATCAAGTGTGTTTGTGCTCCATGTCTAGGGCAAGTGGAGCTAGTGGAGTTAGCAATTTCAACAACCAAGATGGCTTTGCCACGCGCCACAACTTATGGGCGCAACGCCAAGAATTCAACAATCAATTTGAGCGACTTGAGCACCGTCTTGATGATACTTTTCGATAATTTGAGTACCGTGAGCGGCAACGTCAAGAGGAGCACCATGCTCAATTCCAAGCTCTTCACCAAGCTATTGCCAACCTTGGCAGCCGACACGGCCATCGCTCAAGCTCGTCAAGTTCCTCCCGCACGCACTCCTCAAGTCGACATGGCGAGTATTCAAGGTCACACTCCCGCCGCGAAGAACCCCACCACCATAATGGGGACCCACAAGCTCATCATCGTCGCCCTCAAGCGGTGGACCCAAATGCTCCCCAACCTCAACAACAACGACAAGAGCATGGTCCACCACCACACCAAGCAATCATCTACGTGCACCAACCTCGAGAACTCCAAGATGAAGCTAACCATAATGATAGGCGTCGTCATCCTCCTCATGACCACCACGAGCAACGTCAACAAAATCAAGAACCGGTATGGGACACAAGTGATGATGATGAGGATGCACGCCAAGCTCGACGCAATAACCGACATGCACAACACCACCACCGACACCGTCAAGCTATGAACGTCAATGATGCCGACCAACAACGAAGAAGAGACTTCGAGCATCATCAAGATCACCCTCCACAACAACCTCAAGGCAATCAAGAGCCCCCCTCCGCCTCCTCGCCCTCCAAGTGACGCAAGTATGCACCAAGAACGTCGCAACAACCACCATGAGCGTGATGATGGCAAGTTTGGGAATCTCAAGTTCGTTATGCCCAAGTTCAAAGGAGAAGAAAATGCCGATGCATACCTTGAATGGGAGCTCAAAGTCGACAAGATCTTGCGAGTCCACAACTTTTCCGAAGAGAAGAAAGTGGCAATGGCATATCTTGAGTTTGAGTACTACGCCAATGTTTGGTGGGAAGACTACCAAAGCAATCGTGAGAAGCAAGAAGAACCACCGGTCACCACTTGGACCAAGATGAATAATGTGATGTATGCAAGATTTTTCCCGGAGCACTATCGCCAAGACCTCTTCGATAAGCTACAAAACTTGAAGCAAGGCACAAAGACAATTGAAGAGTTCTATAAGGAGATGGAGATGACTATGATGAGAGCCGATGTGAAGGAACTCGAGGAGCAAACAATAGCATGGTTCCTCAACGGTTTGAGCCGCCCAATACGCAATATAGTCGATTTCCAACCTTACAAGACTCTCGTGAACCTTCTTCACCAAGCAACCAAGGCCGAGCGCCACTTGCAAAAGGAACATGCTTATGAGAAGCAAAGGGCGTACTTCGATTAAATCAACTCGAGTAACCCCTCCAAGCCAACAAACCAAGCAACAAGCTCCTCTAAGCAAGCCAAGACACCTATGGCCTCCTCCTCCAACACAACAACGGAGAGTCAAGTAGTTTGCTACAAGTGTGGAGGAAAGGGCCACAAGTCGTATGAGTGCATCAACACAAGAGTCATGCTAACGGATGAGAACGGCGCAACATACTCCATGAGCGAAGATGAATTCGACGCTATGAACCAAGCCGCTTTAGCAAAAGATGCCACAATGCAAGATGAGGACACGCTTCTTTGTGAACATGATCCAAGCCCCTCACTTGTCATCGCCCAAGTCTTGACGACCAACTCCATCCCTAGAGAGGACCAAAATCTTCCAAACCCGAGCCGGAATTGATGGCAAGTCCATAAAAGTTACCATTGATGGAGGAAGTTGTCACAACCTTGCGAGCATCAATCTTTGTGAGAAACTCAAGTTACCATACATGGAGCACCCTCAGCCCTATCATGTCAAGTGGCTTGATGACAATGGCACCATTCAAATCAAACACAAGGTCAAAGTCTCCTTCAAGATTGGTCCATATCAAGACACCGTCGAGTGTGATGTCGTGCCTATGACCGTGTGTCACATGATCCTTGGAAGACCATGGAAATACGACAAGGGCGCACTACATGATGGTACCTCCAACCAATACTCCTTTAAGTGGAATGAAAAGACATTGGTGCTACAACCTATGACGCCAAGCCAAATTATCACTTCCAACATGACGTCGCTGCCCAAGATAAAACAAGCTAAGGACCCTTGTCAGATGAGTGGTGAGAGAGTGATCCACCAACACGTGAGTGAGTGCTACAAGCCCCAAATGAGTGGAAAAATCATGAGTGCCACGTCGCAAGCCACCGCACGTGAGAAGAGTGATTTGAGTGTGCCCAATACTAAGAATCCATCATACAACTCTTTCTCCTTGTTGTCGGTTTTGCAGGATACCCAACCTCACCTACCACCTACAAGGAACACGCTACAAGACCTCCAACCACACCTTGATGACAAGCTCAACTTCAAGATCTTCGACCAATTTGAACAAGGCTACGACACCGGAGATCCCACAACATACAAGCTCAAGACCTTGCGCACACCTTCCTCCCTATATGATGATGGAACTTCGTCGAGGACGACTCGTTTTGAAGCGGGGGAAGATGATGTAGCCCAACACATGGCATTCACCATTGGTCCACACCATGCTACGTCAACCACACCCTCAAAGGTGAACTCATTCCATACCTCACCCTCCTTTGGTTATCATGTGAATGGAATCCTACTTGAGACAAGTGCCCATGCTATGACCAGGCCCATGACCATGACACCGAGAGGAGATGACAAGAGGACCCCAGAAACCAAGACCCCCAAGCAAGAGGCCTGGAAGAGAAGACGCAAGAAGTTGCTGAAGCTGCACTGGAGTCTCCGCCATCACACCGAGTCTCCGCCTACACCGAGTCCCGGACCGTCCTCCGTCCGGACCCACGAACCAAGCCCGGACAGGAAGCCCTCCGAGACGGGTCCGAGATCGACCGAGTCTCGGACCCCACACCGAGTCTCCGGCCTGCCGACGCCAGCATGTTAAGGCCTTTGGGCCTGGCCCATGTAACGCCGTAACTCCATGTTTATGTCTATTTTACCCCTAGCTCGTGGCTGGCCTATATAAGCCCCCACCCTCCTTGAAACCCTAGAGTTGATGATGAATGAAGGCTTGTGCCTAACCCTAGATGGGAACCCCTCTCTATAGTTAATCTATGAGTTGTACAAGGCCTTGGAGTTCGGTTGTTCGTCTCCAAGTCGTCAAGACCCTCCTCAAGTGTTTGGTCTCTCCTCATCAAGGATTCTAGTAGTGCTAGGTCTCTCCCCTTTGGGATTCTACTTGGTTGCTACTCTCTCCTTTGATTTGGATTCTATCATCCGCTTGCCGATCTCTCCTTTGGTGATTATACCTAACGGTATCTCGCCGAGGATTCTATTGGATTGGTTGTTCGAGCCAACGGGAGCAAATCGAATCGGGTTGTGTTTGCGTGTGTTTGTATCTTTACCTTGCGTTTGTGTTGCGTTCTTCGTGTTCATCGGGTATTCCCTCACTCCCCGTCTCAAATCCGTGAAGATCGGGCCACCCTAGGGTCAATCCCACAAGGGATCCCATATCAATTTTCTCTCCAAGGAGTATATACAAGAGTGGACAAACCAGTTCTTCTATCGAATGTGCATGATTAATCTCGAAGAACAGCCAGCTCTTATAGTAGTTTAATGCCCAGAAGTTCATTAGAAGAGTCTAGAACTAAGCAGAAGTTGGCGGCAATGCAGCCTGAACAACGGCCGTAATTGGAAGTCTGAACCAATCTACTGTAGGAACAGTAAGTGGGCAACTGGGCTTCGTGTAAGAAGCAAAATAGGTGAATATCTTTTTTCTTCCCGTTTCCTTCAATGAGTGGTGCAAGTGATTGATCACCATGGGGAGTTTTCTTTTTCCTTTTTTAGCTGTGTGTGTCTTGATGTCTTCGAACATCTTGTTAGGTGTAGTTTTCACTTCACGATATTAATAAACTCTCTTTATTGAAAAAATGTATCAAATAAAAACCAAAGTAAACAACGAAAAATGGTGAAAACAAGGAAAAGTATTGTCTTTTGGAAAACCCATTTGAACAATGAATTGTATTAAACAGTAGTACAATATCACTATTGATGTATAGTTCTTTTACTTACCTTCCAAAAATAATATTGTATGAGTTTTTGCCACAAAAAAATGAGTTTGAGCATAAAATTTCACATGCACATAGAACATATTCTCATGGCGTGCCCTCTCGCCCTCTCCCCCCTTCTGAACCATATCCTCCGTTTAGAGTGAATCCTTCATTGAACCTTCAACATATATAATACTTAATCCCCTCCCCTTAAATCGATGACACATGTCAAACCAACAAACCAGTAGTATCACAGATGACAAGTGTTGACATTTTTTTGGAAAGGATGTTCAAACATTGCCCTCTGCATCAAAATGATGCACACCGTCTCTTCTATTATATTACTCCAAAAACAATATAACAACGCACATGGGCGTTGGAAGTTATAAACGCCAAGCCAATCGCCTAATCATTGTGCTCGCTCTTAGGCAACAAAAAAATCTGCTACGAGTAAATATGTCGTGGACCAGCACTTTTTTTTGGGCGGCACATCGCATTGACTTGCGATATGCTTAGGGGCACCAAGCGGATGTGCCTCGGTACACTAAAATACGATGCACATTTTAGTGTGTACACATGTGGTGCGGCCTAATATTTTTTCATGTTAGGTAGATCCATTATCATGCAGAAATTAATCATAATTTAATAAAAATATCATGTTGTCTATTTTCCCATTTAGGACATATTTTTTTATTTCATTGAGATAGAAAAATAAATTTTATTACATCATATTATATTGCAACCACATTTTTTTAAGGATTTAATCCTTGTGCTCAATTTCTATTCTAGTAAGGGAAATCTTCTTACTAATATATAGAGAAAAATAAAAACTATCTACAGCCTCTCTATTTCGCGCACTTTCCCACTCTCGACGTCGGTGCCTCCACTAACATCTTGAGGATCTACGCCATGCAAGTGACCTCTCAATGGATCCCTCCATCCTCCATGCGTCGGACACTTACGACCTCGTCATGGATCTAAAAGAATTAACATCGATCTGATCGATTACACAAAGGAGATGATATAGGATCTATAGATGACATGAAAACACACATGTGGGTCGGGAACGCCATGGGAGGACTAGGACGCGTCTTGAGAGAATCCACCAAATCGGGGGATATTAGCCGACGCCTTCATCTTATGTGTCATCTCCTTAGGAAGAGCACCATTGTGAGGGTGATTACTAACAGAGATGGGAGTTGGTGTGATCTAGGTTAATTCTTTGGAACAACGATGTTTAGATTTGGGGTTTAGCTTGGCTAGTGGGACCGACTAACATGGAATGCAGCGGCGTATGGAGTGAGCGGCCAGCGGGAACTAAGGGTTCCCTATATCATATAGCAAGTGTGGTTGTGAAGTGGGGGTTAGGGTTTTCTTTAAGGGCGCGAAAAAAATTTGGCAACTAGATGTGCCACATTTGCACAAAGATCACATACGTGGAGGACAAGCAATAAAGGTCGGACTCAGCAGTAGTGAGTTGCACTAAGACAATCCTGAGCAGCCAGACATGTTTGACCACTCTCTAGCGTTGCCCCAACTTTTAACGTCATTTCGAATGAAGCCAAAATAAATAATGTGTTTGTTGTCCAACAGTGACATAAATAGCATCGCTCTTCTGTGCCACCTCGGCAGAATGATATGTCGGTATGTGGTTTGTCACTGCACATAGTTATCCGCCCCTCTTGCTAGGCACTGAAGAAATATCATCCGCTTGGTAAAAAACTTGTGCATGTACTTTATTTTATGCCATCAAAAGAAAAGGTGTTAGGTATTGGGCCCATTTTATAGTGAAAACCTTAAAAAATAATACATAAATCAACACGGAGCCACCTTGTTAGCGACATGTGTTGCTACACCTACAAGTGTGATAATAGGGTGGACATGATTGGGGATGTGTGCCTTGACCTTACATATGCATACATTATCTAAATCTGGAGGCCTCATCTAGATACCCAACGGCGAGCCAGGAGCATAATTTGGTCCAACAAACCCTTAGCGTGCACTTGTATTAGCTTTCATCACATCGCATGCTCGAGAAGTCGCATCCACCATCTTTTGCGAACCCATCTTCAGGACAGGAATCACCTCATCGACCTTGTCAGACCTGCCATCAACGCCAGCACGATGCCGGACAACGCCACCGTCCTATGCACGTCCTAAACATAGACAAGTGTAATGGAAGGAGGTGTTTGTATTCATATTTTTTTACCAAATAGCAAGATAAGGAGTTAAGCATAATAAAAAAAATACATTAGACATGTCTAGCCAAAGCCTTGACTTGCGTCCAAATATATTTTCCAATGGATGTCATGGTTAAACTCGAAATTTGATGTTCAATTGATGTTGTGTAGATAAAATTAACAATTTTGCTAATATTAAATTTTCTAAGGTTCTAAAAAAGGTACAAAATCATGCAAATTTCACTTTTCACTAGATTGAATTTTCAATCTCGAGAATGGAATCAATTTTAGACATGTAAAAATGTAGACGGACCCCAAATATTAAATTTCATTTTAACTATACCATGGTGCTACAAATAGTTGTATTCTGTACTTTCGAATCAATTTATTATCAATGTTTGTAGGTTAATACTTGTTTTAGACAAATCATAACATCCTTTTTAAGCGTGGAATTAGTTTCACCTATGAATAGCATGTTGCCTCCTACATTGAGCCACTCTTCTATTAATTCTATATCCAGCAAAAAAAAAGCTGTCATTTCGTTGTGTGATGTCTATGGTACCAGTAATAAACCTCCTAAATTATGAAAAAGGAACTCTAAGGCAACCGGCAACAGCCTGTGAGCAAACACACGCCAAGATGATGCCGCCGCTCTCCGCACATTTTTTGAACACAAGAGGGGCCTCAAAGGACCCTGAAGCTGCCATTAAAAACTAGTCGGTGGGTACATTTTACAAACATGACCACTACAAACAAGGAATTACAGAACAGTCCTGCGAATAAGCAAGGTGGACCCTAGATAGATTCTTGAAAACGCAATCAGGTCCTTGAAACCCTCCACCATCGATGTGCTAGCGCCGCCGGCCATCTCGATCCCACCGGGGACGAACCACTTGGATGGAAAGAGAGGCGGCACCCAGTAGGCCTCTGTCTTCGAGGTAGAGATCGCGCCCTCACGGCGTGGAAGAAGCCTTTCAAAGGCATGGATGCCGGTGGCCATCGAAACCACTATGCTGGAAGCTCGAGGAGGCATCAAGGCAGCACGAACAACAGCTTCATCAAGACCGACCTCTTTTCCCTCCTCGCCACCATGGACGGCTAGGTCGAAGAGGATGCTGCAGATGTCGTTGGGCCGCCGCCACGGGCTCTTATGAAGGGTTCCTGCAAGAGAAACCTTAGTCGCAGACTCCCACCATGAGAGCTTGACGGCGAGGTTCGTTGGCAAACTACTGATGCAGTGTCGATGCACCAGAGCAAAGGAACCCCACCCTCTACCATCAGGACCACTGCGCCAATCCCGTCTCTCTCTCCCCCCGCCGCCACGGCCGGCAAGAGTGAGAAGACAGAGGAGGCACCAACAGAAGAAGATGATGGAAGGCCGATACAAGGGCTTATTTGTGGAGATTCATGGGATTGCGTCGTCTGCCAGCACCTCCGACCACCGCAGTTTGCCGCCGCCACCACCAGATGCGTCGACCCAAAGAGCCTGACGCCCTACTCCAAACTAACGACATCTCGCCAAGTCTACTACTTCTAAACCTACCATCTACTCCGGCACCTCCCCCTCTCCATATCCGGCCGGCAAAGCCGCCGGAGATTGGTCGGGTTCGAGCCGGTCTTCTCCGGTCAACAACCAAACACGGGAGGTGCGAGCTGAGAGGATAAGGAGGGGAAGGTGTCACCCTCCAGGATAAGTGGGGGTCGAGTTTTGCTCTCCGCACTTGTCTCGGGGCGATTTGGCCAAGGTGACACTCCGGTTGCAGACGTGTGTCCTCTGTCTCTGCCTTGCAAAGGGCTGCTGAGCTCGGCACCGGCGAGCGAGCAGTTTCTGCAGATTAGCGTGAGCATTCGACACACACCGCGCGCGTCCGCACTCGATAACATAAGAAACAAATCACCTTTCGGTCGAAATAAACGAGAAGGGGGCAAACAACTCTTTTTAGATCAGGAATTCAGGATGCGCGGTAGTATACTAGTGTTCTACTACTAGCTACTCCTGCTTTGCTTGGCGCGAGGTCGATCCGTTCATGCGTGGCATGCATGACGCGGTTTTCCTGGCGCACAAGGTAAGACCGACCGATGCCGTGCGCGCGCGGCGTCGACGCAACTTGCACGGCGCGTCGGCGGCGGTGCGGTGTGGACGGCCTCGCCCGGAGGCAACCGTGCAGTACCACTACGTCCGGCGACCGGCGAGGATGTGGCCCAGAGCCGTCTGGAAGCCGCGCCGCGACGCGTGTGACCCCCGTCCGTCGTCCGAGCTGGCCGCGACGACGACGCGAACCAGATCCGCGGGACCCTCGTCCTCGGCCCGGAGCGGCCAACACCTGGTGAAACCGATCTCGCGCGGATATCGTACGACGGGCTGCCGCTGGCTGACGTTGAGGATCTTGTGGACAGGAACATGGCCTACGGGACGTCGGGTCACCGGCCGAATTGTGCGACTTTTCGCTGGCCTCATCATTGGTGGCCCCCAAGTCAGCGACCCACCAGCTGGCGCCCGGAGGGCACCCGGGCCCGAGCGTACGGCAAGGGCCATGGCCTCGTGTGTCCCTTCACGGACGGCTGCTTGGCCAGGGCACATTTTATTATTCATTTTTTGAGATATAATTAGGTGTGAGTTGATGAACGGATGCATATACGTGGTGGCTCAAGGTGTGTGAGCACGGAATAATGTTCCATCTCTAAATCCCTAATTTCCTTGAGTTTCTAAAACACTCAAATCAAAAATCAAACTCAGTTTTTACGAGAAATCACCACCGAGGAGAAATCGGACGAAGAACCTCTCGCGTCGCTACATAGCTATCTCAATGGAATCCAGTTCACAATGTTTGTTCCAGGCAATGCCACGACCTCCTACTACAACACTTTTGTATCCTATCCGAGGATCACCCCCTCGTCGAACATGGGCAAAAGTTCTCGTTGGTACGGAGTAGCATACATCATATAGGTTTACGAGGTTTTGTAACGTTGTTAGTCGATTTACATAGAACCTTTATTGTCCGCTCCCCTTATTATATTCTCTGCCATGTCATCATATGACATATATGACAAACATTAACAACAACTATCGTTGATGATCTTAGCATGAAAAGTAACTATGGTTGTTTTGACTAAGGCAAACCATTTTTTTCAGGAACATCCTTGAATAAATAATAATAACAATAATAATGTTCTCTTCCTAAATTATAAGACATTTCACATGCTAGAAACAATATATCATTTAGGTAAATACTCAAGTTTGGGCTCATTTTTCTTGCCACATGTCGACTAAGAATAGGTCCATATACGAATGGCATATAGGTCACGAGATTATTATTCATGCATACTCCTTGTCAATATTATATGCTTACACACCGACAATAGTATATCAATTTATCGAATCACACTTTACAAAATCAAGGTTGTGACTCCTTCCAAAAATATCTACATTCAATTTCTTTATCCATTGGAACTAGCTGTGAGATGCTTACGTGTATCACTCTCGTTTCTATGCAATTGGTCTAAAATGAGAAAAACACCTAAGAAAAAACAATCACTTATAAATAGACAAGCCCCACAAGAAATATATGTTTTTATGACTCTGAATATATAAGATATAGACTAACTTTTCACTACTAAACTAATTATTTAGATGAGGAATCTGGTTTATATCCCTATACTTTCAATGTGGATGAAAACTATAGATATATTTAATCTAGTGAAAAGTACATGACAAAAAATAGTCTCATCATGTGAGCTTCTAATGAATAAAATATCCTTCAATAATCAATAAACATTTGTCATGTTATGATGAAAACCTAAAATTAAAATATACCATGGTGGCATGGCCCATGCTTTGGTTTAGAGGAAAACATATACCGCAAAGAACCACGAAATCGCTAGAGTTACAACTATTTCTGAATTCGTTCAAGACAAATCATTAAAAGATAGAATTGTGAAAATATTATAAAAAAATATTTTATAAGAATAGTCTTAGAGTTTAACTGTCACATTAGCTTGGCTAAAATATTGGAATGTATTTTTTGTTATACTTATTGTATCCTAGGTTAGTACCCTACTTTTAAGGTTAATTCTTTTCTTTGTGCTAAGTATACATAATATAGTCATATTGTAATGTATGTAAACCAATTTAAAATGACACTACATGTAATCCTGCTAGTATGAGACCTAGCTACAGAAGTTTGAATGTTAATGTCAACAATACTCACATGACAAATTGACAATGTATGTTAAATGACAATATTAATTTCTTGAAATCTATATTTTTTCCATGAAAAGGAGTGTGAAAATGAATTGAACATACATGGTATCTCTACTGGCCTACCTTTGCGATAGATAATATATGCCTGCAGCAATGCATTATATTTTCTATTTCCTTACATAATAAAAATGTTCTCAAATATCATCTTTGAACTTATGGGGTAGAATTTAAGGTCAACACAATGAATGAAAAGTCACATGTGAATGGCACATGCTCAGTCACCAAAGTGCTTATCTTTCTAAAGTTTAATATTGGACTGGCTTGGGGCCTCGACAGTGGCTTACGCACCACCACTGATAGAGTCAAGCCATGGTAGCGATAAGGTTAATAAGTCAGGTGCATTGGTACCTAACTCTCTGAGGCTCTCTATGCCAGAGAGCTCAGTGACTTACTCACCAGTTTGTAGGTGGCTAGGCCCGGATCAGGCAAGAACATTGATTGCCTCGTCGCAGAGAATGTTTCGAGGAGAAAATACCAGCCGGTGAAAGAGTGTCTCAGGGTCAAAAGCAAGAAGACTGGCGCCATAAGTAATGTATCCGCGGCTCCTTGATGGATAGTTCTCATCATTTTGAGTTGTCATTCCGATTTTCGTGGTCATGTATTTCCAGTGAGTATTCATTTGCAGTGTGATGGTCATCGTGTCGGGAGTTTGTGGTTGTGGTGGTTTCATGCTTCGGGAGTTAGTCCGCATGTTGTGTACGTGGTTGTAAAGGTTTTTGACAGGTATCCCTCTTAATTAATAGGCTGTGGCAACTCTTTTGCCCATGTTTTGAAAACAAAGTTGAATGTGATGACTGAAAATGTTAGCTGCAATATTGTTAGTGTGCGTGTGTACGTGTTCGACATACTGATAGTAGTAGCTCCAACTATTCACCTTTTTATCAACAAGAGCGATCTTGCTCTGCGTTGGCGTGGGCGATGGCTCCTTTTTGCACGGTGGAAGAAGCCTGTTTCGCCCTTAACTTGTAATGCAATTTGACTTTGGGTTTTCAGTAGGTTCCCATTCATAGAAAAAACTTTCTACAATAAGAAGAAAACTTGTCTTCCCACATGCATTGCATGTTTACCCTGCTTCACTTGGACATTTCACACTGAGAGTTGCCAGCGCGGCAGCCCACGAGCTTCGGAACCGTTCCGGCCGGGCCCTCTATAAATACCACCCAAGGCCTCCCCACGCTCTCCACCATTCAAAAGATCCCACAGATTTTTCTGCTCGATCTCTCCTCCCTCTCCTCAACCTCACACCTCTGTCACTCTCCTCTCCTAGCGGCAAAATATATATAGCCCAGATTTGCAGACACAAAGCAAGAAGCCAACGAGCTCTGTCAAAACAACCTTAGTGGTCTAGGTGATCCTTCTCAAGGATCATTTGGATGGCCGCCTACTTCATCCCTCTATGCATCTTCATTATTGCTCTAGCCGTCGTTTCCTACTACGCAAGCCGGCAGAAGAGGAATCGCCATGAGCAAGCCGCCGCCCTGAAGCTGCCCCCTGGCTCCATGGGCCTGCCTTACATCGGCGAGACCCTCCAGCTCTACTCCCAGGACCCCGGCGTCTTCTTCTCCTCCAAGCAGAAGCGGTACGGCGAGATCTTCAAGACGCACCTCCTGGGCTGCCCGTGCGTGATGCTGGCGAGCCCCGAGGCGGCGCGGTTCGTGCTGGTGTCGCGGGCGCACCTGTTCAGGCCCACGTACCCGCGGAGCAAGGAGCGTTTGATCGGCCCGTCGGCGCTCTTCTTCCACCAGGGCGACTACCACCTCCGCCTGCGCAGGCTCGTCCAGGGCCCGCTCGGCCCCGAGGCGCTGCGCAGGCTCGTGCCCGACGTCGAGGCCGCCGTGCGGTCCGCGCTCGCGTCCTGGGCGGCGCACGGCGACGCCGCCAGCACTTTCCACGCCATGAAGAGGGTAAGCTAGCTCATGAGCCAGCTAGCTGCTGCGCCCTGTACGTAGTTGCCGTGCACGTACAAGGAATTCCATCATCAGATATTAATTGATTGTTATTTATTTATTTCGTCAGCTGTCGTTCGACGTCGGCATCGTGACGATCTTCGGCGGGCGGCTGGACGAGCGGCGCAAGGAGGAGCTGAGGCGGAACTACGGCGTGGTGGAGAAAGGCTACAACTCCTTCCCCAACAGCTTCCCCGGGACGCTCTACTACAAGGCAATCCAGGTAACAATTAAGCAACGCAACCATGAGCCAGGCCCATATGTAGTACACTGCTCTGACCGATTTACTGCGTGCATGTAGGCGAGGCGGCGGCTGAACGGCGTGCTGAGCGACATCGTGCGCGAGCGGAGGGCGCGCGGCGAGCCGGGAACCGACCTGCTCGGCTGCCTGATGCAGTCCCGGGACGGCGACGACCACGGCGGCGACGGCGCGGTCCTGACGGACGAGCAGGTCGCCGACAACGTGATCGGCGTGCTGTTCGCGGCGCAGGACACGACGGCCAGCGTGCTCACCTGGATCGTCAAGTACCTCCACGACCAGCCGAAGCTCCTGGAGGCCGTCAGGGCGGAGCAGGCGGCCATCCGCGAGGCCAACGACGGCGGGAAGCGGCCGCTGACGTGGGCGCAGACGAGGAGCATGACTCTGACGCATAGGGTACGTACGTGCGTGCGTGCGTGACGCGCGTCATTCTATCCACTTAATTACCGTTTGTTTTCTTTTCTTCTCGATCGCGTGGTTACTGATGGCGCCGTCGTCCGTGCAGGTGATTTTGGAGAGCTTGAGGATGGCGAGCATCATCTCCTTCACGTTCAGGGAGGCCGTGGCTGACGTCGAGTACAAAGGTACGGTAGACGTATACGTACGTGGTGATACGAAAACGCAGAGATCCATTTTTTTCTTACCGTCGGGGTTTATAATAATTTCCGATCGACGATCGATGCAAATGTGACGCGACCTGTAACTAATTTTTCTCTGGCGTGCAATAAACAGGTTTCCTTATCCCCAAGGGGTGGAAGGTGATGCCGCTGTTCAGGAACATCCATCACAGCCCGGACTACTTCCAGGATCCACACAAGTTCGACCCTTCCAGATTCGAGGTATGTACGTACGTACGTGTCTCCCTCCTCCCTCGCCCGACTGCAATGCCTGATGTGGATGTGTCTGGAGAAACTGAACAAAAATTGTGGCCTTCAAAAAAAGGAGGAACTGAAAAAATTATGGCCTTCAGAAATAGGATGCAGCACCTATACAGTAGCACCTATATATAATACAGTTCAAACAAATTGTCAACTGTTCCTTTCGATGCATTAAGTTTCCTTTTTCGTTGGTCAGCAAGCTCAATTCAGTACTAGCACCTACTATTATGCAGTAATTAACTTCTGAGTGATGCTGTTAACTGTACTTGTGACTTAAATCATGAGGAAGCATGTAGTACGTAGTAGAACTTAGCCTGTTCTTTTTTACTGAATCTCCTTTTCTCTGGGTGTGCAGGTGGCGCCGCGGCCGAACACCTTCACGCCGTTCGGGAGCGGGGTGCACGCGTGCCCCGGCAACGAGCTGGCCAAGCTCGAGATGCTGGTCCTCATCCACCACCTGGTCACCGGCTACAGGTGCGTGCGTGCGTGCCCCTATCCACATATACTGTATAGAGATCTTTCAATATATTCCTTTTTGTCCTTGTGGTGCCACTTCATTGGACCTGCTTTCACTATACAACACGCCGATCATGCCATAAAACCCCAATTAAGTGGTCCTTCACCACCCTGCTTATTGCACCTAGGCTGATCACTGCCATGGAGACAGCTGTGGAGGAGTATGTAGATTCAGGAACGGAGTGATGATTGATGTGTGTTGGTGCTTGATTTTGCAGGTGGGAGACTGTTGGATCGAGCGACGAGGTCGAGTACAGCCCATTCCCTGTCCCTCGGCATGGCTTGCTCGCAAAACTGCGGGAAGATAACAGTCTCGGCGTGAATGGAAAGGAGCGCCAGGCCGTTGATAATCACGATGATTGCGAAGTGATAGCATGATTACAAGTTAACGTAGGTATAGAGCATAGAGAACTCCTTTTTATTTTGTTCTTCTTCTCTAGTAAAATCTATGGAGGAGATTTTTTTATGTACATTTTTAGGATGATGATGATGATGGTGATGATAATGAAAATGTACCATACTGTTTTTCGAAAGATCAAATGTACCATACTGTTAACCGATTCAATGATGTACTATCATTGATACTTGATACACAGAAAAGAATGAGAACCATTTCTTAGAGAAACCTATTGTCATTTCTCATTTTTTTAGATAATAACCGCCATCCTCTTGCAAACAACAAAGTAACATAAGAAATAGGCGCAAATCTATGAACACAGAGTGTGTATCCAGATTTCATATCAACATGAATAACCAGCCTCACCTAGTGCACAATATCGACTTAATGACCACCATCCATATGGTAAAATAAATCATTCGGCAACAGACGCCAAACATAGACCACTCTTTCTCATCTGCTCCATGTTCTCCCTTTGTCGAAGCATACAACATAATTACAGCCAATTGGTGCGTAAGAAAATAACCTGCAGTTGAGTAGGAAATTTCTTTTCATCAAATCTATATCATTTCGTCTTCTCATTCGCCTCCAAAAAAATTGCAAGAAAAGGGCAAAATGATTGTGGGCCGCGTGATGATTTCAATAGGAACTATGTGACAAATAGAGCAAAGTTCAGACATGTTGAGGACATAAAAATAAGTAAGCGACTCAAGAGAGGAAGTGGTGATAATTGGTGTTTGGCTCACAAACTTTAACATGGAATAGAATTGCATGTTATGATGTCTTAAATTACTAATACTTTCGTGGGTGTAGAAATAGTTTTATCCTGAAATGTCAAACAAAAATTAGTTTTTGATCGTGTTTCTCATAATTGGATGAAATTTGGTTGACATCATTTCAAGTAAAGAAAATTAACGAACATGTGATATACATGGTCAAAGTAAATAATTTCACGTATTAATAAAAATGACCACCATCCATATGGAAAAGTAAATTATCTAGCCACGAAGGCCAAACACAAACAACACTTTCTCATCTTCCCCATATTCTCCTTTATTGAAGCATAGACCACAATTACAACCAACTGAGTTGGAGATTTCATTTTGTCAAATCAATATCATTTCAAAATTGTGAGTTTCAAAAAAAGAGGAACTAGAAATGTTATTCCTTTATTTCAATGCATTAAATTCTGTTTTATGTCGGTCAAGATGCTCAAATTTATGTGATAGTGTGAATTACTTGCTCTGTGTTAGTATATGCTCCGGCCATCAAGCAGATGACCCCTCATATTGGTTTGTGGTGACGATGGATATCTAGTGCTAGGTTTTTACTTACTCAAAAGTTGATCTCAAGTTCACGAGGTATAGTAGTCAACTTAATGTATTCATGAATTTTTTGCTTAGTGAATGAATTTGATAAGAACAAATTATATGTATCATTTAATTACTATAGTTGTAGAATTGATAAGAATGGAATTGCTACACTTGGTTTAGTAGTATGTTCACTTCCTTAGAAATCATTTTTATATATGTAGTGCTTTAGTGCACCCCTTTTGTCACGCTCTAGTTGATTGCTACATTCGTTTTCATATATGGTGCAAAAACTTGCTATAGGTGAGAATATGTTCTCTATTTGTTTCTGCAGTGGTTATACTTTTTTCCCCTTATATGAATTGGAATGAACCAAAACTGGGAGAGAGTGTTCTCTGGTTTCTGATCCATGATTTGCTTGCGCTTATATGAATTGGACTATCCGATTATTTAGTTGATTGGTTTTAACTAAAAAAGTTGATATCGGGTTTTAACTGAATACTCGGGAGGTGAAAATGCCCCTCACTACTTTCAACCGCCATGGTTTTTAAGGCCTTGTTGTTATACACATTCCTAATTGTTTAGAACAAGAAAATTTTGTTTGGTTTTTCTGAAATGACTTTTATTCAAGTCGGAGGTTTCCTTAATATATGTTTTACTCATTTTCATTTCGTTTCAATCTGATAAGAATAATTGTGCTATAGAAATATTAGTACTTGTACAACTAGACGACTTGTCCAGTTTCTAGCATGAATCTAACTGGAAAATTTCTAGAAAGAAACAACACTTGGTTTTGTTCAATCCTAGGAATAAATCCATATGTTAAGCACATCGGACCATCCACACTATCGAACCAGAAAAATCGGTGAAATTGACCAGTTTTTCATGAAAACCAGCATATCAACGGTTAGTAGTGAATTAGACGGTTCATTGCCATTCTAGAAAATGTGCAGTGTTGTTGACTATCAATGATGAGTCGGGTCCATGTGCTAGAAATCGTGAATTTTGATTATCGTTGAGTTATTTTAATGAAATTTTTAGTTAGTATGGTTCTTCTCCCATGCTTTTGCATATTATTTATCTATTGATTGCTATGTTTATCAGTAAATATATAGTATATTATGCATTAAAAACCAACAAGCGAACTAGTAAACCGTTGGTCCAACCAGGCGGAGCCACCGGTTCCATCATCGGTTTCGCATTTGAATTATGTCTGCAACCAAACGAAATCAACACCTGCATCTGTCTTAGTTAGAATGAAGAAATCAAGGCAACTAAGCACTGGCTATGTCGTTTCTCTTCTCATGCGAGAAAGTACTTTCAGGCAACCAAACAAAATAAAGTGAAGAATATGGGAGGTGGCAATTCAGCTCATAGGTGCAAATGCACCCATTGTGAGAAAACATATTTTGAAAGGTCAAAAAAAATGAAAATGAAATTCTACATTACATTCGAACATTTTATGTTGGTTCACAAGTTTCCGGAATAAAAGAACATTTTATGTATTGTGTATAAAAAGACAAAAAATGTCATGTGAATAGTCGTATTCCTGTAACACATCTTGTTTTTTTTATACACGACACATAAAATGTTCTTTCATCCCGAAAACTTGTGAACCCACATAAAATATTCTAATATATATGCAGATTTTTTTAAAACTTTTTTTCGATATTTCAAAATATATTTTCTCATAATAGGTACATTTGCACTTGCGAGCCGAAGTGAATATCCAGAGAATATGGCCCAAGTAATAGTTTTTGCAAGGCCATGTTGGTGGGCGATATTCAAGGGAACTCGAAATTATCTACAGGACACCAATCATGCCCCTAGTTGTTTTCATGAATATACAATGAGTCCCATCCAAACTCCCATACCTTGCCATCCCAAAATTGATATGTGTCACAGTAGACAACTGAACTTTTCATAGGTTCGAAATCAATAGAATGTGTCGAACTAGTACTCCATTCGCTCATAATTACCCCGCTTTCTGAGTTTATTCAAAATTAGACTTTATAAAATTTAGAAAATATATAGAAAATAATATCAACACCTAGAATATAAATTTAGGATAACTAGAACCATCATAAAATGTATTTTCATATTATATAAATTTAGTATTATGAATATTAGTTTGTTTGCCACATTCTTGGTCAAACTTTATAATGTTTGACTTTGACAAACCGAGAATGCAGCGTAAATTATAATGGGAGAGAGTATATATTACTCATTCCCCCCACACAAAAAAAGCTAGTAACACACATTTCTCAATCTAAATCTAAAAATGGGAACATCCATCTTAAGCCGTTGTGATGTCATTTGCATTCCAGGAACCGTACACGTATCACCCTCTTTTAGAAGATGTATGGACGCGTTTCGTAGCCTACAACACCTCAGGCAGGCTCGTTTGCAATAAAATCGGGTTGTTTGGATGTGTGCACGCTCTCATGGACTGCATGAGCGGACTTTAAAGCAACCACATGTAACCAAGCAATGCTAGGGAGGGCATTCTTGCACGCAATAGCTTCTCTCCTTGAAACAGCCTTTAGCCCAACTATATAAATATAGCAACCGTCTGAGACCGCTGCTGGGTCAGACAACACAACGCCTAAAAGACAAAACAAAAAAAATAAAAAATGAAAAACAAGAGAAAATAAAGCCGATAACAAAGGCTTGACGTAAACAAGGATGACCCGCAACCGCTGCGCCCTCCGGAAGATTACCACCACGCTCCTAGCGCTTCGAAGCATCGCGTACCAAGCATCACCTCCAAGAAGGAAAGCGACGACAACGACGCTGCTGCCCGGACGGGTCCTAGGGTTTCCTCAATACGCTACGGGAGGTGGGGAAGAGATACACTCGACGCCCTTCAGGAAAGACGGCGACACCCGCAGGCGTCACCATGTCGATGTCTAGACGATAGGGATTTCTCCCGACCTCTCAAAAAACAACACTCCCGGACGCTTCGAATTGCTCCACCACGTCGGCCGCCCACCAACACACGCCACTACGGTCTTGTAGTCACCCCCGTCGTCTTACCGCGAGCCACAGTGTGAGACTAGTATGACCGAAAGGGAGGAACTTCGGCAGGAGTCAGCGGTACAGTCCCACGAGGGAGGGGACTACCTCCACCGCCGGAGGGCGATAGCCGACCGGATGTAGCAGCAGGGGCAAACCAGGCCCTCACTGTCCCGGCCGTGCCCAAGAGGGCTCATGAAGCCCCGTCGCCACACTGCAGCAAGGGTGTCACCGTCGCCGCCAACCCGAGCGTCAGTTCCTTCTTCTCCGTACACCAAAGAACCCGCTGCCACCGTAGATCCCCGCCGCCAAGCAGCAGCGTCATCACCACCGAGTTCACCCGGACTTGCAGCCGGCCCGCCATCGGTCTGAGGAAGATCACCGGAGCGCCCGCCACCGCCATGACAGGACCAACGAGAGACAAGAGAGAGGCCTACACAAGACTGCCTGCAACAACAGAAGGTCGAAGAAATGGCCACCACGGCACCTCCGCGCCGCCATACATCCCGACCTTGCAGATCCCATCCTAGACCTGCCCGGCGGCCACCAGATCCTTGCCCGCCGGCCAGGTTCCGACGCCTCGGCCACACAGCCGTGGAGAGGGCCCAACATCCCCAACAGGGAGGAATAGCCACAGCCCGGCCGACCCAGATCGGGCCCTCCCTGGTCCAGATTAGGCCCGCGCTGCTGGGCTGCTGCTGAGCCCGCCGCCGCCGCTGCTCCTCACCGCCGCGGAGAACCTCCCTCCTCAGTCACCGCGACCAGTCTGTCTACACGGCAGCAACCGCCCCGCATCACCATCAACACCGCACCGCCGCCGTCGGGGGCCCCGCGCCTCCCTTCAAGCAGATGGATAAAGGCCTGCCCCCCCACCGGCACCGCGCGAGCTTAGCTCGGCGGATCGGCCGGCGGCGGCGGCGCGGGTGGAGGTGAGTGTAGGGTTTCGTAGCATGGAAAACAAAAAATTTCTATCGCATACAAACAAACAAGCCAAGATCTATCTACTAGATTGTAGCAACGATTCGATGGAATAACTTACCCTCGAAGATTCCAAAGTGTTTAACGAGAGCGGATTCTCGTGGGTGATGTAGTCGTACTCTTCCCGATCTCAAGATCGCGTAGACGATCCTTCCAAATGCGTTCCAAGGCGCTTCATGATCGGTCACACGTTCGGTACTCGACGAAGACCTTCCTCTCCCTTGTTCCAACAGGCAGTGGAGGCTGTAGCACTCTCCTCGCGATTCTGGCAGCACAACGGCGTGGTACCGGAAGTAGAGGGGAGATCCCGCAGGGCTTCGCCTTAAGCCGGAGCGAGTATGGTGGAGTATGAGAGAGCTATTAGTGGTCTAGGGTTTAGACACACCAATTAGAAGGCTCTAAACCGAAGTCTAGGGCAATTAGAAGCTCTAAACCAAAACGGCTCTAAACCGGAGGCTTTGGCTAGGGTTTAGATTAGAGGATAGGAACTTGTGTGTCTAGAGGAGGGGGCCCTGCCCCTCCTTTTATAGGTGGAGGGGGCCGGCGGCCAAGGGGAGGGAGGGGAGTCCCTCCCCAACTCGGCTTGGTGGAGGCGCCGCCGGTTGGAGGAGGGATTCCCTCCCCAACTCGGTTTGCCCCCCTCTTTCCTCTTTCCCTCTCTTTCCTGTTTTAGCCGTTTGACTTTTCAAACTTGCTATTTGACTTTTCAGTTTAGGATTCAATTTAATCCTTCATTTGGAACAGCGAGAACACTTAGTACATGATGCAATCATTCCAATATGCAATGACACATTCATGTACCCCTTCCCCTCCGGAGTGCCGGACATTCCGGAACCTTCTAGAACATTCCCGATGAAAACACCAGAATCATTTCCGAACTCCGAAACGGGACTTTCCTTATATGAATCTTATTCTCCGGACCATTCCGGATCACCTCGTGATATCCCGTATCCCATCCGAGACTCCGAACAACATTCGGTCTCTTTCTCATAATACCATAACTACTCAAACAACGTCGAATCCTTAAGTGTGTCTCCCTACGGTTCGTGAATTATGCGGACATGATCGAGACACTTCTCCGAACAATAACCAATAGAGGAATCTGGAAATTCATATGGCTCCCACATATTTATACGATTACTTTGCGATCGAATGAACCACTTACATACGATACCAATTTCCCTTTGTATCACGATAGTTTACTTATCCGAGGTTATGATCGTCGGTATCTCTGCATACCTAGTTCAACCTCGTTACCGACAAGTACTCTTTTCTCGTTCCCGTGATATGTGATCCCTTGTGAGCCCACATGCTTGCAAGCTAATTGGATGACATTCCACCGAGAGGGCCAGAGTATATCTATCCGTCATATGGATGGACAAATCCCACTCTTGATCCATGTGTTTCAACCAATACTTTCCGAACACTCAATGCCACCTTTATAGCCACCCGATTCACGGTGTGGTGTTTGATGTCATCAAAGCATCCATCCGTAAAGGTGATATGCATGATCTCATGGTCGAAGGAATTTGGTTACTATGTATCAGAAAGCATATAGCAATTGAACTATTGAAATGACTTGATCTTTATGCTACGCTTATCTATAGGAGTATGTCCACCATATCATTCTCCTAACGATATGATCTTGTTGTTAATAACATCTCAATGTTCATGATAGGGAAACCACAATCATTAATCAACCAACAAGCTAGTGAAGTATAGAGGCTATACTAGGGACTTCAAATTAAGTTTACAAATCACACAAGTATCAATGTTTCCTTGTTAATACTATTATAGCATGAATGTAAACATTTATCATAAACACAAAGATATAATAATAACTACATTTATTATTGCCTCTAGGGCATATCTCCAACAGTCTCCCACTTGCACTAGAGTCATCTAATCTAGATTACATGGTAATATACCGAACACCCATGGCAGTTTGGTGTTGGTCATGTTTTGCCCTCGGGAGAGGTTTAGTCAACAGATCCGCCACATTCAGATCTGTGTGTACTTTGCAAATCTTTATATCCCCATCCTGGATATGTTCTCGAATAGCGTGAAAACGCAGCTTGATGTGCTTCAGTTTCTTGTGTGACCTTGGTTCTTGCGCATTGTCTATGGCGCCCATGTTATCATAGTAGATAGACATTGGGTCCAGCGCACTAGGAACCACACCCAGCTCTGTAATGAACTCTTTCATCCATATCGCTTCTTGTGAAGCCTCCGAAGCAGCCATGTATTCCGATTCAGTTGAAGATCTCGCCACAACGCTTTGCTTTGCACTCCTCCAGCTAACTGCTGCACCATTCAAGGGTAAGTTACCATCAGCATCTGTTTTCTTCTTGAAACCCTAAATTTGTCGAAACCCTTTTGCGACAAGTCGAGCTTTATAGATAGTAACATTACCATCAGCATCTGTTTTCTTCTTGAAAATCCATTTGTTCTTGACAGCCTTTCGGCCATCCGGTAAGTCCACCAAAGTCCATACTTGGTTTTCGTACATGGATCCAATCTCGGATTTCATGGCTTCTTGCCATTTATTGGAATCTGGGCTCATCATCGCTTCCTCATATGTCTCGGGGTCATCGGTGTTGTCCACCAACATGACACTCATAACGGGATCATACCAATCTGGAGTGGCACAAGTTCTCGTTGACCTCCGAGGATCTGTAGCAACTTCAATCGAAGTTTCATGATCACCATCATTAGCTTCCTCTCTTATTGGTGCAGGCACCACAGGAACTTCTTCCGGTGCTGCGCTACTCGCAATTTCGAGATAAGGTTCGACAACCTCGTCGAGTTCTACTTTCCTTCCAGTCACTTCTTTTGAGAGAAATTCCTTCTCTAGAAAGGATCCATTCTTGGCAACGAAGATTTTGCCTTCGGATCTATGATAGAAGGTATACCCAATAGTTTCCTTCGGGTATCCTATGAAGACGCATTTTTCCGCTTTGGGTTCAAGCTTGTCCGGCTGTAACTTCTTTACATAGGCTTCGCACCCCCAAACTTTAAGGAACGACAATCTAGGTTTCTTCCCAAACCATAATTCATACGGTGTCGTTTCAATGGACTTAGACGGTGCCCTATTTAAAGTGAATGCGGTTGTTTCTAATGCATAACCCCAAAATGATAGCGGTAAATCTGTAAGTGACATCATAGAACGAACCATATCTAAGAGAGTTCGATTACGACGTTCGGACACACCATTACACTGTGGTGTTCCAGGCGGTGTCAACTGTGAAAGTATTCCGCATTTCTTCAAATGCTCGCCAAACTCGTAACTTAGATATTCACCTCCACGATCAGAACGTAGAAATTTAATCTTCTTGTTACGTTGATTCTCTACCTCACTTTGAAACTCCTTAAACTTCTCGAAAGTTTCGGACTTATGTTTCATGAAATAGATATACCCATATCTACTCAAGTCATCCGTGAAGGTAAGAACATAACGATAACCACCGCGCGATGTTACACTCATTGGACCACACACATCGGTATGTATGATTTCCAATAAGTCCGTAGCTTGCTCCATCATACCAGAAAATGGAGTCTTAGTCATTTTTCCCATCAGACATGCTTCGCATCTTTCAAGTGATTCAAAATCAAGTGATTCAAGAAGTCCATCGGAATGGAGTTTCTTCATACGCTTCACTCCAATGTGACCAAGATGACAGTGCCACATATAGGTCGAATTATCGCTTGATTTCAAACGTTTAGCCTCAATGTTGTTTATATGTGTATTTCCACTATCGAGATTCAATAAGAATAGACCATCTATCAAAGGTGCATGTGCATAAAACATATTACTCATATAAATCGAACAACCATTATTCTCTGACTTAAACAAGTAACCGTCTCGCAATAAACAAGATCCCGATATAATGTTCATGCTCAACACAGGCACTAAATAACAATTATTTAAGTATAAAACTAATCCCGATGGTAGATGAAGGGGTAGCGTAAACCGCGATCACATCAACCTTTGATCTGCTTCCCAGCGCGCATCGTCACCTCGTTCTTCGCTAGCTTCCGTTATTTCGCAACACCTTCGAGTTACAAATATGAGCAACAACCAAGATCAAATACCGAGCACTACTACGAGTACTAGTGAGATACACATCAATAACATGTATATCGATATACCTTTCTTCTTGATGTTGTCGTTCTTGATCCGCCAAGTACTTTGGGCAATTCCGCTTCGGACCTTCTCCCTTGCGGTAAAAGCACTCAAGATCGGGCTTGGGTCCAGCCTTGGTCTTCTTCGCCGGCGTGGTAACTTTCTTACCACCCTTCTTGAAGTGTCCCTTCTGCTTAGACTTGCCTTTCTTGAATTTGGTGGTCTTATTGACCAACAACACTTGGTGCTCTTTCTTGATCTCCACTTCTGCAGATTTCAACGTGGCAAAGAGTTCTGGCAACGTCTTGTTCATGTTCTGCATGTTGTAGTTCATCACAAAGTTCTTGTAACTTGGTGGTAGTGATTGGAGGACACGGTAAATCCCCAAATCATTAGGAATCTCTATACCCAAGCTTTGAAGTTTGTTTGCGTGCCCAGACATCTTAAGCACATGCTCACTGACGGAGCTGCCTTCTTCCATCTTGTAGTTAAAGAACTTTTCAGAAGCCTCATAGCTTTCAATTGCCGCATGAGTCTCAAAAATCAATTTGAGATCCTCGACAATATCATATGGGTATGATTCTTCAAAACTTTTCTGAAGCTCCGATTCCAAACCATACAAGATAGCACACTGAACTATGGAGTACTGATTCTTCCGAGCGAGGTAAATATTCTTTACTTCATCGGGAGCATCAGCTGCAGGTGGGTCACCCAGTGGTGCATCCAGCACATATGTCAAATTACCATCTGTGAGGACAATCCTCAAATTGCGGAACCAATCCGCGAAGTTGCTTCCATTTTTTTCAACTTTTCTTTCTCTAGGAACGCATTAAAATTGATGGTAGGGGCTGCCATTGATCTACAACATATTTGCAATAGTTTAGACTAAGTTTATGACAAATTGAGTTCAAATTAATAATGAAATTAAACTAGGTGAACTCCCACTCAAAACAACATCCCTCACATTGTTTTAGTGATCACACGAACCAAATCCACTACATCAACACCGATCATCACGAGAGTTGATACAGTTTCAATGGCGAACAATCGTCATGTTCATCATATCTTCTATATGATTCATGCTTTACCTTTCGGTGATCCGTGTTCCGAGACCATGTCTGTACATGCTAGGCTTGTCAAGATCAAACCTTAGTTTCCGCATGAGCAAATCTTGCTTGCTCACGTTGTATACACTTGCAGAATCTAACACACCCGATCATCACGTGGTGCTTTGAAACAACAAGCTTTAGCAACGGTGCTAACTAAGGGTGAACACTTTATGACTTGAAATTCATGTGCATGAGGGATCATCTTATAATGCTACCGTCGTCTACTAAGCAATACAAGATGCATAAAGGATTAACATCACATGTAATTCAATAATATGTGATATGATATGGCCTTTCTTCTTTGTGCTTCCGATCTCCATCTTCAAGCACGAACATGATCTCCATCATCACCGGCATTGCATCAAGGTCAATGACGCTTCTCCATGGTTGTCGTCCACCGGTCTTCAACTATTACAACTACTTTGAATAGACACGCGGGTCTTAACAAAAATTAAAGACAACCATCTGGCTCCTGCCGGTTGCCAACTTACAATAAGGAACATTGCATACATCAAATATAATCACAATCATGGCCATATCACATCATTTGCACCCTGCAAAACAAAGTTAGACGCCTCTACTTTCTTTGCATATTTTACGTGGTTTGGGGCTTTCAATAAGTGTCGTTCTAACTTACGAACAAGAACCACAACATTGATACTAGCATTGTTGATCACCCGTTGTAAACTGGATCTTAACTATGCTAGGAGAAACATGCACCATAAAGCCACTTATGCAATACAAGTTGCATGTCAAGCGTGGAGCAAGTCTCATGAACGATGTCATGTAAGGTTAGCCCGGCCGCTTCATCCCAACATACCGCAAGATGCAAAGTACACAAGAAGCAATCGACAATAAAGCATCAACGCACAATGACCATTGTGTTCTACTGCAACAGATCTACATATAGACCGGCTCGATACCACCGTAGGGTTTCGTAGCATGGAAAACAAAAAATTCTATCGCATACAAACAAACAAGCCAAGATCTATCTACTAGATTGTAGCAACGAGTCGATGGAATAACTTACCCTCGAAGATTCCAAAGTGTTTAACGAGAGCGGATTCTCGTGGGTGATGTAGTCGTACTCTTCCCGATCTCAAGATCGCGTGAGACGATCCTTCCGTATGCGTTCCGGCGCCTTCATGATCGGTCACACGTTCGATTGACGAAGACCTTCCTCTCCTTGTTCCAAAGAAAATGGAGGTTGTAGCACTCTCCTCGCGATTCTGGTAGCACAACGGCGTGGTACCGGAAGTAGAGGGGATATCCCGCAGGGCTTCGCCTTAAGCCGGAGCGAGTATGGTGGAGTATGAGAGAGCTATTAGTGGTCTAGGGTTTAGACACACCAATTAGAAGGCTATAAACCGAAGGCTAGGGCAATTAGAAGCTCTAAACCAAAACGGATCTAAACCGGAGGCTTTGGCTAGGGTTTAGATTAGAGGATAGGAACTTGTGTGTCTAGAGGGGGCCTGCCCTCCTTTTATAGGTGGAGGGGCCAAGGGGAGGGAGGGGAGTCCCTCCCCAACTCGGCTTGGTGGAGGCGCCGCCGGTTGGAGGAGGGATTCCCTCCCCAACTCGGTTTGCCCCCCTCTTTCCTCTTTCCCTCTCTTTCCTGTTTTAGCCGTTTGACTTTTCAAACTTGCTATTTGACTTTTCAGTTTAAGATTCAATTTAATCCTTCATTTGGAACAGCGAGAACACTTAGTACATGATGCAATCATTCCAATATGCAATGACACATTCATGTACCCCTTCCCCTCCGGAGTGCCGGACATTTCGGAACCTTCTAGAACATTCCCGATGAAAACACCGGAATCATTTCCGAACTCCGAAACGGGACTTTCCTTATATGAATCTTATTCTCCGGACCATTCCGGATCACCTCGTGATATCCCGGATCCCATCCGAGACTCCGAACAACATTCGGTCTCTTTCTCATAATACCATAACTACTCAAACAATGTCGAATCCTTAAGTGTGTCTCCCTACGGTTCGTGAATTATGCGGACATGATCGAGACACTTCTCCGAACAATAACCAATAGAGGAATCTGGAAATTCATATGGCTCCCACATATTTCTACGATTACTTTGCGATCGAATGAACCACTTACATACGATACCAATTTCCCTTTGTCTCACGATAGTTTACTTATCCGAGGTTATGATCGTCGGTATCTACGCATACCTAGTTCAACCTCGTTCGACAAGTACTCTTTTCGTTCCCGTGATATGTGATCCCTTGTGAGCAGTCACATGCTTGCAAGCTAATTGGATGACATTCCACCGAGAGGCCCAGAGTATATCTATCCGTCATATGGATGGACAAATCCTACTCTTGATCCATGTGTTTCAACCAATACTTTCGAACACTCAATGCCACCTTTATAGCCACCCGCCACGGTGGTGTTTGATGTCATCAAAGCATCCATCCGGTAAAGGTGATATGCATGATCTCATGGTCGAAGGAATTTGGTTACTATGTATCAGAAAGCATATAGCAATTGAACTATTGAAATGACTTGATCTTTATGCTACGCTTATCTATAGGAGTATGTCCACCATATCATTCTCCTAACGATATGATCTTGTTGTTGATAACATCTCAATGTTCATGATAGGGAAACCACAATCATTAATCAACCAACAAGCTAGTGAAGTTTAGAGGCTATACTAGGGACTTCAAATTAAGTTTACAAATCACACAAGTATCAATGTTTCCTTGTTAATACTATTATAGCATGAATGTAAACATTTATCATAAACACAAAGATATAATAATAACTATATTTATTATTGCCTCTAGGGCATATCTCCAACAGTCTCCCACTTGCACTAGAGTCATCTAATCTAGATTACATGGTAATATACCGAACACCCATGGCAGTTTGGTGTTGGTCATGTTTTGCCCTCGGGAGAGGTTTAGTCAACGGATCCACCACATTCAGATCTGTGTGTACTTTGCAAATCTTTATATCCCCATCCTGGATATGTTCTCGAATAGCGTGAAAACGCAGCTTGATGTGCTTCAGCTTCTTGTGTGACCTTGGTTCTTGCGCATTGGCTATGGCGCCCATGTTATCATAGTAGATAGACATTGGGTCCAGCGCACTAGGAACCACACCCACTCAGTAATGAACTCTTTCATCCATATCGCTTCTTGTGAAGCCTCAAGCGACCATGTATTCGATTCAGTTGAAGATCTCGCCACAACGCTTTACTTTGCACTCCTCCACTAATCGCTGCACCATTAAAATAAATACGTATCCAGTTGTGATTTAGAATCATCCGGATCGGTGTTCCAACTAGCATCGGTGTAACCATTAACAACGAGTTGTTCATCACCTCCATAAGAAAGAACCATATCCTTAGTTCTTCTCAAGTACTTAAGGATGTTTTGATCACTGTCCAATGATCCACTCGATCACTTTGATATCTGCTAGTTAAACTAACAAAGATATGCAATGTCGGGTCTAGTACATAGCATGGCATACATTAGAGATCCTATGGTCGAGGCATAGGAGTCTTACTCATCCTTTCTCTATCTTACGCCGATGTCGGACTTTGAGTTTTACTCAAGGTCGATTAGCAACATGGGCAAGAACCCTTTCTTGCTTTCTTCCATTCCAAACCTCTTTAGAACTTTGTCCAAATATGTACTCTGACAATGATATTTGGTGTTTCGATCTATCTCTATAAATCTTTATGCCTAATATGTAAGCTGCTTCGCCAAGATCCTTCATTGAAAAACTATTATTCAAATATTCCTTGACACTATTAAGAAGGTCTACATCATTCCCAATCAACAATATGTCATCCACATATAGTATTAAGAATGCTACAGAGCTCCCACTCACTTTCTTGTAAATACAAGCTTCTCCATAAGTTTGTATAAAACCAAAACTTTTGATCACCTTATCAAAACGTTGATTCCAACTTCGGGATGCTTGCTTCAATCCATAGATGGACCGTTGAAGTTTGCATACCTTGTTAGCATCTTTAGGATCGACAAAACCTTTGGGTTGCATCATATACAACTCTTCATCAATATCTCCATTGAGGAATGCTGTTTTGACATCCATCTGCCATATCTCATAATCTCGCTATTCTCGACAACTCTTGCGTTCCAAGTTTTTCGTTTTTGTGGAGGTAGAGAAATCCATCAGTAAATTCTCAACATGTACTCGTGAGGTTGAAAATAAGGTTGAGGAAGAAGTCCTCTACTCGACGTCTGGGCCATGTAGTTAGAGTAACACCAAGGTCGTCGCCACCGTCGACTATGGCTGCGACAGCACGGTGCTCCCTTCGTCGCACATGTTCAAGGTGTTTCAACTTGCCGTGTTCCAACTCGAGTTCCTATATGCCGCGGGCAAGGACACCGACATGGGGAGTAAGATCGAGTGGTTTCTAGTCATGTTGGCCGTCTAATGATTCCTACTTTGACGCTACTATGACGGGCCGTGTTTGTGTCCTCTGACGCCACCCTCCACCGCACCCACAATTGTAGGGGTTCGTAGCATGGAAAAAAAAAATTCTACCGCATCCACACAAACAAGCCAAGATCTATCTAGATTGTAGCAACGAGTCGATAGAAGCACTCACCCTCGAAGATTCCAAAGCGGTTAACGAGAGCAGATTCTCGTGGATGATGTAGTCGTACACTTGCCGATCTCAAGATCGCGTAGACGATCCTCCCAGCGCTGCGTTCTGGCAGCGCTTCCGCAGTCAGTCACACGTTAGGTACTCGATGAAGACCTTCCTCTCCCTTGTTCCAGCAGATAGCGGAGGTTGTAGTTCTCCCCTCGTGATTCCGGCAGCACGACGACTGTTGGAATTATGCCCTAGAGGCAATAATAAAGATGTTATTATTATAATTCTTGTTCATGATAAAGTTTATATTCCATGCTAGAATTGTATTAAGCGGAAACATTAATACTTGTGTGGTTTGTGAACAACACCGTGTCCCTGGTACGCCTCTAAGGACTAGCTCATTGATCAATGATGGTTAAGGTTTCCTAACCATAGACATGAGTTGTCAATTGATAATGAGATCATATCATTGGGAGAATGATATGATGGACAGACCCAAACTAAGCGAAGCAATTAGATCGTTTCATCGTGTTCATCTTTGCGAAGCTTTTCCTATGTCAAATATTGTATTCCTTAGACCATGAGATAAGGCAACTCCTGTACCGAAGAAAGCTTTGAGGTCATCAAACATCATCCTATGAGAGGGTGATCATAAAGGTGTCTCTCGGTGATCGGAAAGTATCTGTTGGGTTGTATGTATCGAGATGGAATTTGTCCTCCCAAGTTGGAGATATACTGGGCCCACTCGGTAATCGATATCAACACCGCTTGCAAGCATGTGGTTAAGGAGTTAATCACAAAGTGATATCGGATTACGGAACGAGTAAAGTACTTTTTGTGAACGAGATTGAACTAGGTATGATGCACCGACGATCGAATCTCGCAAGTAAAATATCGCGAGACGAAGGGAATATATATATGGGATTGATTGAATCGGCATCGTGGTTCATCCGATATGATCATCGATGAATGTGTGGGTCAATATGGGTGCCTAGACCCCGCTGTTGATTATTGATAGAAGATCATGTCCGCATATTCTCGAACCAGGTCACACACTTAACGTGTCTCGACGCTAGGATAGATTGGATAATTGGTTTATGAATTTTTGTTCGAGTCTCGGATGGGATACGGATATCACGAGGTTAGGAATGGTCCGGAGAATAAGATTCATATAAGGCAATGCAGTTTTGGAGTTGAATTGTTCAAGTTAATCGGTATTGTATCGGAAGCTTCTAGAACCTTCCGGAAGGGGACCAACGTGGCCCCACCTTCCGGGAGGGGGCATGGGCCTATGAGGGAGTGTCCTGGCCGCATTGGGCCAGGGTCACAAGGCCCCATAGGGCCCAGCTGATCCTAGAGAGTTTAAATCGTTTAAACTAGAGATAGGGTTTCTAGAAGAGGGGAGAGTCCATGCCCCCCACTCCTTATCCTTTGGTCTTGGGGGAGGGGCTAGGGCTGCGCCCCCCTCTATATAAAGAGGGGTGGGGGCGCACCAACCCCCCACACCTCTCCTCCAAACCCTAGCCGCCTTGCTAGCTTTCCTCTCTCCCTCCCGACTGTTTGTAGGCGAAGCCCTGCTGCAGAAATTCTCCACCATATACACCACGCCGTCGTGTTGTAGATCCAATCTATATCTCCACCATACTTGCTGGTCCGAGGAAGGAGGAGACGTCGAGGTGCTGCACGTGTGCATCTCACGGAGGCACCGCCACTTGTGGTGCTAGATCGGATCGGATCGCGAGGAGGAGAAGCGAGTACGACTACATCACCCACGCCCGACGAACGTTCACTGCTTGAATCTTCAAGGGTATGAAGATCTAATCCAATCTCTCGTTGATTGCATCTCCTAGATTAGATCTTGGCTTTCCTCCGCTCGCATCCGTAGAAAATTTTGATTTACTATGCCGCGAAACCCTTCAAAGGGTATCAGAGCTAGATCTATGCGTAGATGTGTTTCACGAGTAGAACGCAACATGGTTGTTGCGGGCGTTGATGATTTCTGTTGCAAGCCTCTTGTTTGTGTTCTTCTTATGACGCGGATAGTGAGATTGAAGCGGTCCAGGCCAACCTTACGCGACGTCGTTCGAGACCGGCTCCGCACTTGACGTGTGGCTTGTTCCACACATGCGGCTGGTGGATGTCAGTTTCTCTCACTATAGTTGTCATGGGATTAACACCGGAGTTTGGCAACCATAATATCACCGTTGTGGCTTTCCGTAGGTAAGAATCGTTCTTAGCATCTATTCCCATAAGCCACGTAAAACATGCAACAACAAAGTAGAGGCGTCTAACTTGTTTTTGCAGGGAGTGTTTTCTGTGATATGGTATGGCCCAAGATGTGATGTGTATATTGTATGCGATGATCATGTTTTGTAATGTTTCACGACTTGCATGTCGATGAGTACACAACCGGCAGGAGCCATATGGTTGTCTTTATAATTGTGTATGACCTGCGAGTCAACTTCTTATACGCCATGTAATAGATTTACTTTATCGCTAAGTAGTTAGCAATAGTTGTAGTTGCTATTCGTGGTGGAGGAAATCATGGTGGAGTGATGGAGATCATGCCAGAACGCACAAGATGGATATCATTGCGCGAAGATTGGCTATACCATGTCACATAAAGTTATATGCATGTGATGTTTATCCTTTTATGTATCTTATTATGCTTATATCGCGGTAGCATTATAAGATGATTCCTCACTTAAAGATCAGATAAAACTGTGTTCTCCCAAGTATGCACCGTGCGAAAGTTCGTCGTGTCCAAGCATCACGTGATGATCGGGTGCTATAGACTCTACTCACATACAACGGGTGCAAGCCGCTTTGCACACGCGAAATACTTGGGTCTAACTTGACGAGCCTAGCATGTATGGACATGGCCTCGAACACAAGAACCGAAAGGTTAAGCATGAGTCATATGAATGATATGATCGACACTTTGTTGTCCACCATTGAAACCACATCTCTTCTCGTGATGATAGGATTAGGTGTGGTGAATTTGGATCGTGTTCACTAAACAACTTGAGGGATGTTGAATTTAGTGGGAGTTCATCTAGTAATTTGATTAAATTGAACTATTTATCATGAACATAGTCTAAATTGTACTTGCAAATACTGTAGATCACATGGCCAAGTCCAACTTCAACTTCAACGTTTTTGCTGAGAAGGAAAAGCTTAGAAACAATGGGTCTAACTTCACCAATTGGTTCCGCAATCTAAGAATCATTCTGTCTGGCGGACAAAAGGACTATGTCCTTGGGAAAGCGTTAGGTGACCCCTACGCAATCGCTACCGGTGATGAGAAAGCTGTCTATCGATCAAGAAAAGATGATTATGGTGTGATTAAGAGCACCATGTTGTTTGCTATGGAAACGGAGCTCAAAATCGTTTTGAAGAGTATCCCGCCCTTGAGATTCTCGAGGGCTGAAAACCATGTTTTACTCAGCCCGCTCGAGAGATATGAGATCTCCGAGAAGTTCTTTAATCGCAAGATGGAGGAAGGAGTTCCGTTAGTGAGCACGCCATAAAGATGTCGCTACACTCAACGTCTTGAGCAACTGGAATGCACGATTCGGAGGAGCTCAAGATTGATGTGGTTCGCAATCACTCCTCCCAGCTACAAAAGTTTTGTAGTGACTCATAATCGATTGGTTCCACCGACGATCACCGAGCTCTTCGCAAACTCAAGGCTGCAGAGGTGGACATCAAGAAGGATAATCATGTGTTGATGGTCAACAATACCTCCTTTAAGAAAGGTAAGGAGCAAAGAAACCCTTCAAGAAGGGTGGGCAAGCTTAATGCCCCTCGAGAAGAAGCTCAAGTCCGGTCCTAAGCCCTTAATCGAGTGCTTCTATTGCAAGGACAAGGGTCCTGGAAGCGAATCGTCAAGTACTTAGCGGACAAGAAGGCTGGCACCATCAAAGGTATATTTGATATACATGTTATTGATGTTTTCCTTACTAGCCCTCGTTGTAGTGCCTGGGTATTTGATACCGGTTCAGTTGCTAATATTTGTAACTCGAAACAGGAGCTACGGAATAGACGGCGGCTAGAGAGGGATGAGGTGACGATGCGCGTTGGCAACGGATCAAGAGTTGATGTGATGGCCGTCGACACGCTCTCCTTAGTTTTACCTTAGGGATTAGTTTTAAACCTTAATAAGTGTTATTATGTGCCTGCATTGAGCATGAACATTATTTCTGGATCGTGTTTATTGCAAGACGGTTATTCATTTAAATCGGAGAATAATGGTTGTTCTATTTATATGAGTAACATCTTTTATGGTCATGCACCTCTTGTGAATGGTTTATTTCTTCTAAATCTCAAAAGGAATGAAACACACATCCATAACATTGAGGCTAAGAGATGCAAAGTAGATAGTGATAATACTACTTATTTGTGGCACTATCGTCTAGGTCATATTGGTGTAAAGCGCATGAAGAAACTCCATTCTGATGGACTTTTGGAGTCTCTTGATTTTGAATCATTTGACACATGCGAACCATGCCTCATGGGCAAGATGATCAAAACCCCGTTCTCCGGTATGATGGAGCGAGCAACGGACTTGTTGGAAATCATACATACCGATGTATGCGGACCGATGAGTGTTTCGACGCGCGGTGGATATCGCTATTTCCTCACTTTTACCGATGACTTAAGTAGATATGGGTATATCTATTTAATGAAACATAAATTTGAAACGTTTGAAAAGTTCAAAGAATTTCAGAATGAAGTGGAGAACCATCGTAACAGAAAGATTAAGTTTCTACGATCCGATCGTGGAGGTGAATATTTGAGTTATGATTTTCTCACGCATCTTAAAGCAAGTGGAATCGTTTCACAACTCACGCCACCCGGAACACCACAGCGCAATGGTGTGTCTGAACGCCGGAATCGAACCCTATTAGATATGGTCCGATCAATGATGTCTCTTACTGATTTGCCGTTATCATTTTGGGGTTATGCATTAGAAACCGTTGCATTCACTTTAAATAGGGCTCCATCTAAATCCGTTGAGACGACACCGTATGAACTATGGTTTGGTGCGAAACCTAAGTTGTCGTTTCTTAAAGTTTGGGGATGCGAAGCTTACGTCAATAAGTGGATGCCGGACAAGCTCGAACCCAAAGCGGAGAAATGCGTCTTCATAGGATACCCTAAGGAAACTATTGGGTATACCTTCTATCACAGAACCGAAGGCAAAGTGTTTGTCGCAAAGAACGGTTCCTTTCTTGAGAAGGAGTTTCTCTCGAAAGAAGTGAGTGGGAGGAAAGTAGAGCTAGACGAGGTTATTGAACCTTCTCTTGAATTGGAGAGTAGCGCAGCACCTGAAATTGTTCCAGTCACTTTGCACCAACAATAGAGGAAGCTAATGACAAGGATCATGAAGCTTGGACGATGTCACATCTTGAGCGTCGCAGGTCGACAAGGTCGCGTGCCCCTCCTGAGTGGTACGGCAACCCTGTCTTGACTGTCTTGTTGGTAGAAGATAGTGAACCTACGAACTATGAGGAAGCGATGATGAGCCCAGACTCTGAGAAATGGCTGGAATCCATGAAATACGAATTGGGATCCATGAGCGAAAACCAAGTATGGACTTTGGTGGATCCTCCTAGCGACCGAAAGGCCGTTGAGTGCAAATGGATATTCAAGAAGAAAACGGACGCGGATGGTAATGTTACCGTCTATAAAGCACGACTTGTCGCAAAAGGTTTTCGACAAGTTCAAGGTGTTGACTACGATGAGACTTTCTCTCCCGTAGCGATGTTTAAGTCCATTCGGATTTTATTAGCAATTGCTGCATTTCATGATTATGAAATATGGCAGATGGATGTCAAGACTGCTTTCCTCAATGGGAACATTGATGAAGAGTTGTATATGATGCAACCCGAAGGTTTTGTCGATCCTAAGGATGCTGATAAAGTATGCAAACTTCAGCGTTCCATTTATGGACTGAAGCAAGCATCTCGGAGTTGGAACCTTCGTTTTGATCAAGTGATCAAGAGTTTTGGATTTGTTCCAAATTGCTACAAAGCTTGTATCTACAAGAAAGTGAGTGGTAGCTCGGTGACGTTTCTGGTACTGTATGTGGATGACATATTGATTATCGGAAATGACATCAACATGCTTAACGATATGAAGAGTTATTTGAACAAGTGTTTTTCAATGAAAGACCTAGGTGAAGCTGCTTATATATTGGGCATCAAAATCTATAGAGATAGACAAAGACGCCTGATAGCTTTAAGCCAGAGTACATACCTAGACAAAGTTCTGAAAAGGTTCAGAATGGATAAGGCAAAGAAAGGTTCATTGCCTATGTTGTCAGGTAAGATATTGAGCAAGGCTCGGTCCACCACGGTAAATGATAGGGAAGCTATGAGCAAAGTGCCTTATGCCTCGGCCATAGGTTCCATCATGTATGCCATGCTGTGTACTAGACCGGATGTGTCCAATGCTCTTAGTTTGACGAGCAGATATCAAAGTGATCCAGGAGTGGAACACTGGACAGCCGTGAAGAACATCCTAAAGTACCTAAATAGAACTAAATAAATGTTCTTAGTCTATGGGGGTGATGAACAGCTTGTCGTAAAAGGTTACGTCGATGCTAGTTTCGACATCGACAAGGATGATTCCAAATCTCAGACAGGATACGTTTTGTAGGGGTCCCAACCTGATAAGGTAGAGTCCTCCTGTGTTTTACAATGCTAGTCCCTGGATCAATAGCTAGCATCCACAGTTAAGATGTAATATCAAGAAACAAAGGTCATAATATAACTTTATAACCAGGAATAACATAATTTTATTACATCAAACATAGCTCATTTGGCTATTACATTACATTGCAATGAATAACTATGGTCAAGTGGTCCTTCATCTTCAAAGTGCCACAGGCAGATGTTGGTTGTAGACTTTGTAATCCTAAACAATCAATCTTCACTAAAATCAATCAAACCTGCAACATACAAGTTACAGCCACAAAGGTCAATACATTTGAATTGTATTGGCAAGTGATACTATGGTAATATAGTGGAGTCTATCATCTATATGCATTTGGCTAAGTGGAGTTGAGGCTTGCATTTCTCAAAATAGATTTTTCTTATCATTTTGAAAATACTAAGTTTTTGCTTGACAAAATCATTTCCTCAATCAAAGATTTCAAGATCCTTGTACCAAGCCATCTCTCCATCAATGATTGAAGAATTCAAACAACCCTTGTTCAAACCACAAGATTTTAATTTAGAAATTTTAATGATGAGATTCTTGATTGTTTCCATGTCTTGATGCTCAAATTGTCCTTTACCAGGGACATGGCTAAGTACTTAGATTTTACACTCTGCAGAGGTGGTGCACTTTACCCACAAGACTTGGTTTCCCAAGACAAAATCTTTCAGAAGCCTTCCCTTAGACCAAAATGGACGCGTTCCAACCTATCAAACACTACCACCCACTGTCCATTTGGCTAACTTCTTGCAACCTATATGATCATGGCAGAGCCCATATTGCCAAGTGGTTGCACTTGAAGCTTCTCAACATTTGACATATCAAATCTCTTTGTTTCCTGGGTGGCATTCCACAAGTGAGATACACAATCCAAGCCTATGGCATTGTGAACCACTCAACCATTCTCCACCAAGCAAGCCCATTCCACCCAGGTGATTCATTAATTTAGTTGTTTTATTAAACAAAACTTAAGTCCTCAGACTTAGAATATTTTTCCATAGTGTGAATATATATTCCACCCATATTTTCTATTAGCTAGGCTAAGCTTGGTAGTAGTAGGAATCTTAACTTAGGAAAATCCTTCTAAGGATTCATCTACAAGGTTTTCCTATAGCAAGATCTATACTTAGCAAAATCCATGCAAGTTTACTTAGCAAAATCACTAATGCATAGTGAAAGTAATGGGACAGAAAGTATGAAGCATCACTTGCCTTTTTGGAAGGAAATGGTAGTTCACTCCTTGATCTTGCTAGTCTCACACTTCACTACAAGTCAAACAGGCAAACACAAATTCAATCCACATTCCAACCAAAGTCAAACAAACAATTCTTCACACACACAAAGTAATGGGATCTAAGTCATGCATGGGAGCATGCACAAGATAGTTTTATTTTGCAAAGGGGGTCTCTATGGGTTTCTATACTTTGTAATATCCAATTTGGTCATTTACCAAAGTGGCAAAGTCCTTAGCAAGAGGGTTTTGTCCAAAAACTATTTTTACATCCATTCATCATTTCATGTGGTGAAAAATGTTTTTATTAAGGCAAAACTCTTAAGTTGTTCACCAAATGAGTTGCTATTGCAAAACTTGGTGTTTTTGGGTCGTAGGTTTGGTCCAAACTATTTTATCAAAGTTTCTTCTCCATAAACATTTTTATAATAAAACTATTCCTTTTATTTGGCTAGAAAATGACTTAGTCAAGTAATCTAACCTAAATTTTACAAAAATCATTTCTAACACCAAGGGTTGGTTCCTAGGGTCAGTAGGGTCACAACAAACCAATTGGCAAAGGTTTGATCTCAAAATTCATTTTTAAATGATTTTTCTAATGTTAGCAAGCGCACAAAAGAATCTGCAAAATCAAACAATCTATCAAATACTATTTGCTAAACTAAGGGTAGGGTTGGCTAGGGCTTGTTCTCCTGAATTCATTGATATAAAATTTGCCAAATTTGGACGTGGTTTGAAAGTTATAGGGTTTTCAAATTGCTACACAAATCTGGTTTCAAATTTCTGTTTTAATCGTCAGGACACGCTGCGAGCCGTGATTGGCCGATACCGATTAAATGCTGGATCGCGTCTTTGCAGCGTTGGATTAAGTCATATGCGGCCCCGATCGTACCCTTCGCGTTAAGTGATTCTGTCCAAGGCGTCGATCTAGATCCAACGGTTTGGAGGTGCTCGACCAGACGGGCGGCATGGCGGCCTTGGCGGGCGACAGACGATGGCGGCGCCGGTGAAATAGGAAGCGAGGGAGGAGGAGAGGGGGCTCACTGTGATCGTCGTGGCACGGGGATGCTCAACCTGCTAATGGTTGATGAAGGGGCGCACTGGGTTGGGCGGGATTGCTCGCCGGAGTTGGTACTGGCGACGGACGGCTCTGGTCGAAGTCGAAGACGAAGCTAGGAATCACCCGGAGACAAACGAGGCACACGGTCAGGAGCGCAAGTACACGAAGAAGGCGTGTGCGTGAACGAGAGGGGTCGGGGTGGTCTGGATTTACCGGAGGAGCTCGTCGGAGGCGAGACAGACGGCGGCGCTCAGAAGTTTGTCGTAGCCGAGGCTCTGGGGCGCCCGCGGTCAAATGGGTGGTACGGTAAGATGCGCATGGGTGCGGTGAGTGTTCTTGTGTGTTCGGGGAGGCAGGAGGTGGTGTGGCTCGGCCGTATTCGTCGGTGGAAGCTCGTCGGAGACGTAGCTGTTCGAGGACAAATTATGGCGGACTGGAGGCATGCTCGGGGAAGGAAACAGAGGGGAAACGGAGAGGAGTGACTGGCGATTAAGTGTGTGTGGTCAGGGGGCGTTAATCGCACGGCATTGAAGCGAATTGTCGAGGCAATCAATCAGTAAACGGCGAGGAACGGGTCGCTGCGGGTGGAGAAGAAGAACAGGGGAGTGGGGTCCTCTGTTAGTGAGAAAAGGAGAGAAAGGGGGAGGTCCACTTGTCAGGGGCTTTGCGGGTTGTTTCAGCGGTGAGGAAAACGGTTCGGGGAGGGGAGAGGGGAGCTGGGCTGGATTGGCTTAGTGGGCTGGGCCTGTTTTCTTATTTTTTTCTGTCTGATTCCTTTTTCTGTTTCTAATTCCTGATTTGTTATTTCAAACAATTCTCAACCATTCAAACATTTCAAATCTTCACCAAACATTGTAACTACAAATTTGGTTCCGTTTAGTATTCTGAACCAAAAATCCTAAATAAAATAAATAACACTTTAATCTTTTTAGGTTCCATCCTTAATTAAATAAGTAGGCCATGGTTTATTAATTAAATAAAGTTTTTGTTGTTTATTAATAAAATCTTTATGTGAAATCCAAATATTTTTAAAATCAAATCAGTAGGTATCATTTGGAAGTAAATAATACTTGGATACTTGTTTAAAATAAAATAATCCTTTTACTTTAGGGTCCATTATTAATTAATATAATGGGTCTTAGTTATTAAATCAAATAGAGTTTGATTTTATTATTAAAATATTTATTTGAAACCTAAATATCTTCAAAACCAAAATAGTAAGTTTAATTTGGGAAATATATAATATTTTGTAAATTGTTTTTAAAACAAAATATCCTTTTATTTTAGTGTCCATTATTAATTATTATAATAGACTTTCATTATTAGTTCAAATAGGATTTATTTTATTTGAGATATTTATTTTGAATCTAAAATAAAGCCAAAACACTTTAGTAGGTTTTATTAGACAATATAAAATACTTGGAAAACCTATTTTAAACAATTTAATAAGTCTTGATGTTTTAATTAAAATGGTAAAACCTTTCATAATAAAATTTAGTTCCTTATTATTTTATTTAAGCAATCCTTTATTATTTTTAATTTAAACCTTTGCTATTTTATTAAAATGTTTTAATCCAAAAGTTTGGCCAAGGTTTTAATTGGCTTTGTAAAATGATCCTTATTTGTAAAACTTCTATTTCATATGGAAACAATTCTTTTCATTTAATTGTTTCAAAATAGTAATTCCAAATGTTTTATTTTTCTTTTTATTAAATGTTTATCTTTTTAAATCTCTTTAGGTTTATTTTAATTCAAATGGGTTTGAAGTTCCAATTGAATTCAAAAAGTTTCTTCTGGCTCTAAAAATCAAACAAAGTTTTATTTTATTAATTTATTTTCACATTACAAGATTTGGAAAATCTTGGGATGTGACACGTTTATATTTTGAATGGAGGAGCTGTGAGCTGGAGAAGCTGCAAGAAAAGCATGATCGCAGGATCTACAGTGGAAGCGGAATACATGGCTGCTGCAGAAGCGTCAAGTGAAGGAGTTTGGATCAGAAACTTCATCACTGAGCTTGGCGTGGTTCCAAGTGCATTGGACCCACTGGAGATATTGTGTGACAACACTGGCGCCATATCACTCGCTAAGGAACCAAGATATCATCCAAAGACCAAGCATATCAACTGCAAGTTTCATATAATCCGAGATTATATAGCAGATGGTGATCTGAAGATTAGCAAAGTACATACGGATCTGAATGTCGCAGATCCATTGACTAAACCTCTTCCACGTGTAAAACATGATCAACACCTCAGTGCCATGGGTGTGAGATTGTTGCCAGATGTAAACTAGATTATTGACTCTAGTGCAAGTGGGATCTGGAATTATGCCCTAGAGGCAATAATAAATATGTTATTATTATAATTCTTGTTCATGATAAAGTTTATATTCCATGCTAGAATTGTATTAAGCGGAAACATTAATAATTGTGTGGTTTGTGAACAACACCGTGTCCCTGGTACGCCTCTAAGGACTAGCTCATTGATCAATGATGGTTAAGGTTTCCTAACCATAGACATGAGTTGTCAATTGATAATGAGATCATATCATTGGGAGAATGATATGATGGACAAACCCAAACTAAGAAGCAATTAGATCGTTTCATCGTGTTCATCTTTGCGAAGCTTTTCCTATGTCAAATATTGTATTCCTTAGACCATGAGATAATGCAACTCCTGCACCGGAAGAAAGCTGTGAGGTCATCAAATGTCATCCTATGAGAGGGTGATCATAAAGGTGTCTCTCAAGTGATCGGAATGTATCTGTTGGGTTGTATGTATCGAGATGGAATTTGTCCCTCCCAAGTCGGAGAGATATACTTCGGGCCCACTCGTAATCGATATCAACACCGCTTGCAAGCATGTGGTTAAGGAGTTAATCACAAAGTGATATCGGATTACGAACGAGTAAAGTACTACCGTGAACGAGATTAAACTAGGTATGACGGTACCGATGATCGAATCTCGGGAAAGTAAAATATCGCGAGACGAAGGGAATATATATATGGGATTGATTGAATCCTGGCATCGTGGTTCCTCCGATATGATCATCGATGCATGTGTGGAGTCAATATGGGTGCCTGCACCCCACTTGATTATTGATAGAAGATCATGTCGCATATTCTCGAACCAGGGTCACACACTTAACGTGTCTCGACGCTAGGATAGATTGGATAATTGGTTTATGAATTTTTGTTCGAGTATCGGATGGGATCCGGATATCACGAGAGGTTCGGAATGGTCCGAGAATAATATTCATATATGGCAATGCAGTTTTTGGAGTTCGGAATTGTTCCGGGTTAATCGGTATTGTACCGGAAGCTTCTAGAACCTTCCGGAAGGGGACCAACGTGGCCCCACCTTCCGGGAGGGGGCATGGGCCTATGAGGGAGTGTCCTGGCCGCATTGGGCCAGGGTCACAAGGCCCCATAGGGCCCAGCCGATCCTAGAGAGTTTAAATCGTTTAAACTAGAGATAGGGTTTCTAGAAGAGGGGAGAGTCCATGCCCCCCACTCCTTATCCTTTGGGCTTGGGGGAGGGGCTAGGGCTGCTCCCCCCTCTATATAAAGAGGGGTGGGGGCGCACCAACCCCCCACACCTCTCCTCCAAACCCTAGCCGCCTTGCTAGCTTTCCTCTCTCCCTCCCGACTGCTTGTAGGCGAAGCCTGCAGAAATTCTCCACCATATACACCACGCCGTGTTGTAGATCCAATCTATCTCTCCACCATACTTGCTGGTCCGAGGAAGGAGGAGACGTCGAGGTGCTGCACGTGTGCATCTCACGGAGGCACCGCCACTTGTGGTGCTAGATCGGATCAGATCGCGAGGAGGAGAAGCGAGTACGACTACATCACCCACGTTCCGACGAACATTCCGCTGTGCGAATCTTCAAGGGTATGAAGATCTAATCCAATCTCTCTCGTTGATTGCATCTCCTAGATTAGATCTTGGCTTTCCCTCTATTCACATCCGTAGAAAATTTTGATTTACTATGCCGCGAAACCCTTCAGTGGTGTCGGAAGTAGAGGGAGGATCCCGCAGGGCTTCACCTAAGCCGGAGCGAGTTATGGTGGATCTAGGGTTTCCCTGTGATCTAGGTTTTAGAATACCAGGAGGACGAGGAGGTCTCGGCGACGGCACAGGGCGGCGGCGAGGCGGCGGCGGCGAGGGTGTGGGGAGGGCTTGGATCTTGTGGTGTTGGGGCAACCCTCCCCCTCTATTTATGAGAGGAGGGCAGCCTTGGGAGGGGTGGGTTTGAATCCAAACCCAAACCCAAGTTGGATTAAGAGAAGGACTTGTTTCTTCTTCCAGTAGGAAACCATTGTTCCAGTTTGACTTTTCAAACTTCCCGTTTGACTTTTCAAACTTCCCGTTTGACTTTCAATTTAGAGCTTTAATTCTCTCTTGCAGATGCCCACACCAAGTGACCTAGGATATGATCCAATCATTCCACTTATCCATGACACATTCATGGACCATTTCCCCTTCCAGTCCGGTGAACCTTCTAGACCCTTCTAGAAACTCTCCGATGAAAACATCGGAATCTTTCACGAACTTCGGAATAGGACTTTCCTTATATGAATCTTATTCTCCAAACCATTCCGGATCTCCTCGTGATATCCCGGATCCCATCCGAGACTCCGAACAACATTCGGTATCCCTACTAACATTCCATATCTACTAAAAACATCGAATCCTTAAGTGTGTCTCCCTACGGTTCGTGAATTATGCGGACATGACCAAGACACTTCTCCGATCAATAACCAATAGAGGAATCTGGAAATTCATATGGCTCCCACATATTTCTACGATTACTTTGCGATCAAATGAACCACTTACATACAATACCAATTTCCCTTTGTCTCACGATAGTTTACTTATCCGAGGTTTTGATCGTCGGTATCTCTGCATACCTAGTTCAACCTCGTTACCGATAAGTACTCTTTTCTCGTTCCCGTGATATGTGATCCCTTGTGAGCCAGTCACATGCTTGCAATCCAATTGGATGACATTACACCGAGAGGGCCCAGAGTATATATATCCGTCATATATGGATGGACAAATCCCACTCTTGATCCATGTGCCTCAACCCATACTTTCTAAGCACTCAATGCCACCTTTATAGCCACCCAGTTATGGTGTGGTGTTTGATGTCATCAAAGCATCCTTCCGGTGATGGTGATTAGCATGATCTCATGGTCGAAGGAATTAGGTTACTATGTATCAGAAAGCTTATAGCAAACGAACTGTTGAAATGACTTGATCTTAATGCTACGCTTATCTATAGGAGTATGTCCATCATACCATTCTACTAATGATATGATCTTGTTGCTAACAACATCTCAATGTTCATGATCAGGAAACCACGATCATCTATTAACCAACAAGCTAGTATTTTAAAGAGGCTTTACTAGGGACTCTTAATTTAGTTTACAAATCACACATGTATTAATGTTTCCTATTTAATACTGTTATAACATGAATGTAAACATTTATCATAAACACAAAGATATAATAATAACCACTTTTATTATTGCCTCTAGGGCATATCTCCAACAACAGTAGTTGTCGCTTCTGAAGCATGGACGAAGGCAGAAAAAATAATCGATGGGATCATCTCTATGGTACTAGGGTGATTTTCTACAAATGAGTAGCAATTAGTACCAAGATAGTGAAGGAATTCCTGAATCCACTGGGGTTAGTTGACCCAGTAGCTACAAGGCAGCTCCGTCCCTGACTCTGATGTTGTGCCATCCCGCATAGAAAGAACACTGCTAATGAAAGTTTAGGTGTGTATGTTAATCTGACGGCTAACATTTGAGAGAATCGAACAATACACTTGTGGTTTTGTCCTCATAAAAAATGAAATAAGCTACGTCACAGCTAGGTCTGTTGCTGTTGGATGGTTTGCTCCAAGATTCGCGCAGGTGGAGTTACGTCTCGCGTTGTGTCTCATTGGTTCGCGTTGTGCTGGCATTGTCTCGCGTTTGTTTTGCGTTGTCCTGGCGTTGTGTGGCGTTGTTTTGTTGTCAGCCCAAGCCCATGTGCGGTAGCGGTAGCTGGAGTTTGGTTTTGCTATTGGGCCAGACCTAGCTAGTTGGGTTGTTCTGTTGGTTTTTGTTGTATTGGGTTGTTGTTGCGTTTTTTTTGTTTAGAGAACATAGCATGAATAGTGTTAATTATTGGTTGAGTTGTTAATTATTTTCTCAAGGTATTAGCTAATTTCCTATTTATAGTCAACACTAAATATAGTTGTGTGGTTGTGGTTGTTTCTTTGACTGATGCGAGAATGATTCTTGTTTCTTCAGCCACTTATAATTCTTGTGGTTATGGTTTGTTTCTATTTTTTGTGTCTACTATTTTTAGTGTTGCATAGGGTCCTATATAATTCGTATGGTTCCTGTTGGAATGGTAGACTAAACGCTCAAGTTGCTCTTTGTAGAGGTTGGGAAAGGAAGAGTTGCATTTTTAGTGTTCCGTAGAGGCTCAAGTTGCAGGTCGTTGTTTGTAGTTTACTACAAAGACATTAGCAATACAAGGAGTTCATGTGATGTGTGTCATCAACCAACTCGGATGTGCGAAAGAGCACCCCATAGTCTGTATAAGTTTCGTGTCAAGATGGTTGATGAAGATTATGAGGAATTAGTTGTAAGTTTGATTTTTTATATTATTTTTTTGAGTTTTATTTTTTATTAATTTATTGTCTGTCTTTTTTATTTTAGGTTGTGCCATGTTGTTTTAGTGATCAAATAGGAATTTTATGTCCTAAAAATTGGATGAGAGTTTTGGCTGAATTACCAAATCATGGTTTAGAGAATCCAATCCCGAAAAGTGATCACCACATCTTTTTAGATAGGGTTGGCAGTAAAATATACATGTGTGGGTCATATTGGAATTCATTGATCGAGGCATTTGATATAGATGAAGATGATGTTATTTCATTTGAATATAATACATCCATTGAGTGTTTTGAAGTAAGAGTTACTTCAAGTGAAGGATATAGAAAGAACTGGGCTCATTTCCCAAGTAAGTTATGTTATATCTTTTTTATATCATTATTCTTATTTTTTGTTTGATGACTAATGTGTTTTTCATTGTGTTTTTGGTTTTTATAGAGGTTTCTGATATACCTATTGGTTGTGATTCATATTTGGTCAACACATATTTTGATTCATATTTGTTCAACACATATTTTGACGATATACACGATGTTACACAAAATGAAATGAATGGGATTGTTGCTACAATGCAAGTTATGAAGATGGAGTCCGTGGATGATGACATCATTCCTAAATTCTATGTGTATAGGCTTGATGCTAGTGATATGTATCTCTTTGTTAGTAGTTTTATTTTTTGTTTTTTTGTTTATTATGTTCTTATAATTTATTATGTAAATAATTAATTTTTTATATTCTTTGTTTATATAGGAAGTACCTACTGAGGTTTTCCCTAATGCAATCGAAATCCCAGATCGAGGTGAAGCACGTTATGTGTGGGGTGACAGAGCTTTACCTGGATCATACAAAAAAATTGGAGGATGTATTAGGTTCCGTTATAATTGGGAAGATTTTACTAGTGATGCAAATTTAAAAGTAAATGATCTTATCCATGTTATTGTTGATGTAAAAGAAGGTGTTTGACACGAGAAAAACGTTCTGAAAAAGTAGAACGTAGGCTACTCGAGGGAAGAAGGATGGTAGCGTGTTTTTTTTCTCATGCGCCGGGTAAAGAAAAGAAATGCGGGCGTGCTAGTGTACACAAAAAAAGGTAGGGAAGATGCATTTCATTAATCTCGCGTGGAGAAACAAAGTACAAATTCCTAATACAAGGCCTGGCACCGCTTGCGGCCAACCTGACTAGGGCGATTGCGATCTCATGGTTCCCGGGCCTAAGGCACCCGTTAATTACTCCCAGTTACGCGAGACAGACACCTCCGATTAAGCCGTGTGGTCTTACGTCGTCTGCCCTGCGTTCTCCATGCATGATGTGGTGGTGGTGTGTGTGTGGGCAGAGCCCGTGTCCTCAAGACACGCAGCGCGAGTAGCGTGGCCTTTGCTCCGACCATGCCCGCCCTCGCCGTCATGCCTCGTCAGTCTTGACGGTGTCGATGTAGTTGGAGTTGGAGTAGCATGGGTCCGCTCAGCTGGGACTTCTCGACGACCAGCAGCCTCGTCGGTGTGCGCAAGGGGTATGCCTCACAGGAGTAAGTGTTGGTGGAGATCAGCGTCGGTGCAAAATTGACGCGCGCCTACAAGTCGGTGCAGCCAGCGTGGTCGACACCTCGTCTCGGTCCGACGCCGAGTTCACGACTGTCGTCCTAGACAAGAGCGTCGTCTCACGGGCTCGTGAAGACGGAGGTGGGGTATGCCGCCGGATTGCGCGTCGGCAGCTCTTTCGCCTACGCCCGTCGGCTTCACGGAGATGGAGCTAGCACCGGTTTGTACGATAGACACCCCGACGCCATCGCCTATGGCTTGCAGAGGTGGAGATGGCGATGGCTTGCATACTAGCAGCCCCGCCATCACTCGTCTTCGGCACGCCTCGCCGGAGTGAAGAAGGCGCCGGGCTAGATGGGAGGAGAGATGGTGTCGGGCTGCGCGCCGGCAGCCGCGCGCCCTCGGGGCCGTCGTCTTGTTGGCGTCCGTAGGAGGTGAATAAAGGTTGGGCTGCACGCCGGCAACCCCGTCGCCGTCTTAGGCAGCATGGCTCGTTGAGATGGACGTGGCGCCGAATGCATGCCGGTTGCCTTCTCGCCACCGTCTTCGGCACGGTTCTCCGGCGTGAGGGGGTATCGGGCTCCACACCTCCATCGTCTTCGGCGCCGCCGTAGAGCATGGCTCAATTGGGGAAGAGATGGTGCCACTACAGCCTGTCGGCAGGCGTAAGGCTGCCGTCTTTGGCGCGCCACACCAGAGCGAAGATGGCGATGGCGCCGGGCTGCACGCTGGCAGCCACGCCGTCGGAGCATCGTCTTGGTGGCGTTGGAGATGGCGTCGGGCTGCACGCCGGTAGCCGCGCGCCCCCGGGTCCGTCGTCTTGGTGGCATCAGATGCACGCCGGTAGCCGCATGCCCTCGGGCCGCCGTCTTGGTGGCGTTGGAGTTGGCGCGGGCTGCCGCGGCTCGGGCCGCCTTGGTGGCGCCGGATGCACGCCGGCAGCCGCATGCCCTCGGGCCGCCGTCTTGTGGCGCGGATTGGCGCCGGCTGCACGCCGCAGCCGCCGCATCTTGGTGGCGCGATGCACGCTGCAGCCGCATGCCCTCGGGCCGCCGTCTTGGGGGCGTTGGAGTTGGCGCCGGGCTGCACGCCGGCAACCGTGCGTCCGCGGGCCGTCGTCTGTGGCGTTGGAGATGGAGATGGCGCCGGGCTGCACGCTGGCAGCCGCTTCGGTCCGTCGTCTTGGTGGCGGCGGAGATGGAGATGGCGATGGCGCCGGGCTGCACGCCGGCAGCCTCACGTCCTCGAGGCCGTGCTCTTGGTGGCGTTAGAGATGGCGCCGGGCTGCACACCGGCAGCCGCGCGCCCCCGGGTCCGTCGTCTTGGTGGCGGCACCGACAGCCGCACGCCCCTCGAGGCCGTCGTCTCGGGCGCGGCTCATGTGCATGTGTGCGTGTATGCTGTAGAGAGGAAAAGAGAAAAAAAAAGAGAGATTTAACAATGATTCTCACCATTAGAAAGCTCCATGGCGCCTCTGCTCCCGATCGGGTGCACGTGTGTGTGTATGGGTGCTGATCGATGGTGGATGTTCGTAGATTTTATAGAGCGTGTGTATGAGAATTGGAGATTAGAGATTGGAGTTTGGCTAGCTGTACGTGTGTATGGTAAGGTATGGGATTTCCTGGGTGCGAAGTGCGAGAGCTCTGCCTCCGGCCGGCGAGAGCTTTCGCTTTGGGAGCTGGCGTGTGGTGTCTGCGGCGTAGTGAGTCCGGGCCTCGGTCTGGTAAGTCAGGGTCTCTCGGTGTGGATGGATAGTGGTGGAGCGGCTGCGGCGGCCACGTTTATCTTAACGCACGCACGCGCTAATTCTCCCGGGGAGTCCGCGGCCGTTCGAGCGTGATCCTTATCACTTCATCGGTTTGTTGAAATCAACTCGAAAAGTATACGTTCAGTTGAAGGCGAGTCGATCACGGCCATAGACTGGCTCGTGCGCACGTACACGACATGCTGCGGCGGTGAGTCAGCCGGCCGGCCGGACTGCACATATACTTGAGTATTGTTTGTCTTGTATTTGCTGTATGTGCACGACCTGTTTCTTGAAGACTTCTTTGACTAGCACTTGCACTCTGCAGCCATTAACGTATCAACCTGAGCCTTATAACTTCATACCAAAAATCCATCGAACAAATGCCCCCTCGACAAGTAGAGTTCGAGTGCAAAGCGAATCTCGGACTCGACTTGGTGAAAAACCAGGTAACTTGAGTAACTATTTCGTTGCAACCTTGTTCACCGCGTAGAGGCGGTGCGGGTAGATCTTCCCAAGTTCATAATAGCTTAGAGAAATTTGCTGGGCCATGCACTGCTGTGGCACCGATCAGCAAAACATCCGCAATTCACCTCCGATGTACGGCGAAATACCATGTCGTGTCTTGGAGAAAATTTATCGAACTAGTCGCGACCGCATAGCTGTAGCAGTGTCAGCCGACTAGATCGAAGGGTTTCACAGATTCGTGCTGGCCGCACTGGCGCACTGCACTGCTCCCATATCTGCATGTGTCGATGTAGCTGAGACGCCGGAAAGACAACAACGTCGACACCACCCCGGTGTTGCCGCGGTAGGCTGGTGGAGGCACTTGAAGTTGAAGGCGCTTGGAGTATTGTGTACGCCCCATCGTCATTCAGCTTGTAAAAGCATATGGCCGAGCATTTGCTCGAGGAATAAAACCCACAAGAGCTAGAAAACACGAAATCGAGAGAAAAAACATGATTTTGGTTTTGGATTTTTAAAATATTAGCTTTCCTGTTATACACTAGCTATATGTGTGATATTGGAAAAGGCCACCAAAGGACTTGTCTTCGAGAATCGTCGCAAGACCATGACGAATACGACTTCGTCCTTCCGTGTACGTGTGTGGAGACGCCGTCTTCGGAGATGCTTCCAAGAGGCAGTAGAGAATCATACACTAGCCCATCCTGGTACCGAGGAGCCCCACGGCTCAGCCATGCCCCCTGCACGATACCCTGCGAACCCAGAGACTTGGGCATGGTAAAACAAGGGAGTAAGGCTTTGGGACAACATCCCTGAAACTTCCGCGCCTTATTGAGGGGTGGTGAACAGCTACCTTCCTCCTTCCTTCGAATGGTTCCCTTATGCTTGGGACGGTTTAGACTTGCGTCTTGGAGTTTATGTATTTTTGCCCTCCTACGGGGACTGCTGGCGAGGTCCACTTGGGTGACCATGGACTTCATGAGATTGCTTGCACTCTTAGAGATATTTTTTTTTGGCTTCACCTTCTGAGATTCTCTTCTTCTTTCTTCGCTTGGGGAGCCATCTTGGGAACTTGGAAGGCACCGTTCACCTTGGTGGACTAAGGAACCCTCTTGGCACTTTATCTGGAGCTTTTTGTGGCACACCCCAGGGTTGTCACGCGGCTATGCACCGAGTCGGGCAGCCTTTTCATGATCTTTTCCTATGGTCTTCCCCAGGGTGTGAGCCTCTACGAATGCGAGGCACGCCGGGGAGCATGAGGGGCGTGGAGTCTCGGTACGCTGAAGTGCCCAAGTGATCTTCTCCACTGCCTCTGGAAGCATGCACTTGGTACGTGTCGTGCTTTGTGGGTGTAGGTGTCGCTCCACTTGCAACTTGGCACATCGTGTCCCGACAAGTCCTAAGGCAGCGGATCTTCAATCACCAAAGACAAGTATGTTTAGGGAAAGCCAGTTTTTTTGTTATTGGGGGAAAACAGACGATCCACACTATGCAAAGGAGAATGCATCATGGACTTGAGCCGACTGAAGGACTCCCCATAGAAAAAACGGAAAAAGAAAGGCAACGGAAGAAGCAAATATTTAGCAGAAATATTTTTTAAGAAACCTTCCGTTGATTGGAGGCATGGGCCGGGCTCCTTGAGGATCGACCAGCTGGTATGCACCCCCGTCGTAGGCTCGCTCGATGGCGTAGGGTCCTTCCCACTTTGGCTCGAACTTCCCCTTCGTCTTGTGCGTGACAACGATGGGGCGCCTGAGGACAAGCACTAGCTCGCCCTTCCGAAAGACGCGTTGCCTCACGATCTTGCCGTAAGCTCTCACCATGTTTTGACGGTAAAGCTCCAAGTTCTGCAGGGCTTGGAGACGCTCCTCCTCTAGGGCGTCAAGCTCCTGGAATCGCAGTTGTACCTGTTCATCTTTTGTGAGTTCATCTTGGATGGCGACACGAAGAGAGGGTAGTTGGACCTCCAATGGAAGTACCGCCTCGCTCCCATAGACAAGGGAATAGGGTGTAGACTGAGTTGGGGTACGGACTGTAACGCGGTACGCCCATAGAGACTCGAAGAGACGGTCGGGCCAGTCCCTTCTATGTCTTGTCACCGTCTTCTTGAGTATCTTGCCGAGCGTCTTGTTGAAGGCCTCGATTGCTCCATTGGCTTGAGGGTAGTAGCCGGTGGAGTAGTTCCACTTGATCTTGTACTTCGCCATGAACCTGTACATCTTGTTGGATTTGAATGCCTTGCCGTTGTCGGAGGTGATACGGTGTGGTATCCCAAAGCGATGTATGATATTTCGCTCTAGGAAGTTGATGACGTTGTCGCTCTTCACCTCCCGCAGCGGAACGGCCTCCGCCCACTTGGAGAAGTAGTCCGTCGCTGCAAGGATGAAACGATGGCCCCTGGAAGATGGTGGATCGATGGGTCCGATGACGTCAATCCCCCAGGCATCGAATGGCCATGAGGGAATGGTGGGGTGTAGAGGAACCGGCGATGCTTGAAGTCGCCATGGATTTGGCAACCATGGCATGACACAGCTACCGAGGCAGTCCTTCATGATGCCGGGCCAATAGTACCCACCAGCGTATGGCATGGTACATCTTGCCCCACCTTGGTGTCCACCGCAGACCCCGTGGTGCACCTCTTGCAAGACCTTTTTGGCTTCATCTTGGTTGACGCACCGAAGTAGAATCTCTTGCCCGTGAGATCGTCTGTACAAGACGCCGGCCTTATACACATAGGAGGGAAGTCGCCGGTGGAGTTGGCGCCTCGACGGGTCGCCGGGAGGCTGCCGTGCTTGAAGTAGTTGAGGAAGGGTTGTAGCAACTCGTCCTCCTCCACGACGTTCGTCGTGATGGTGTTGACTTCTTCTTCCTCCGGGATGAGTTCTAGGACAGCGGGAAGAATCCACCTTTCTTCCACCGTCACTTGCGTGGATTTATCACCTGGGAGAACCAGTGCCGATGCCAGTTTTGCCAAGGCATCGGCAGGTGCATTCCTGCTTCGCGGGACATGGAGAACTTCAACATGTTGGAATTTCTCCATAAGCTTCCGGGCCGCACCGTAGTATGGCACCAGTCCCGGCTTGCTTACCTCGTAGATGTCGTTGACTTGCCGAACGATGAGCTGGGAATCTCCATAGGCCCGTAAAGAACGGACCTCCATGGAGAGTGCTAGGAGGAGGCCTGTGGCATCCCGCAAAACCACTACTAGAAAATCGCGTTGAATTTGTGCATTGCATCGTCATCATCATGCATTGTTGCATAAAACTATTTTCGCAACGCCCGATTTGTTTTCCGAACGCCCCATCTTAATTCAAACGCAAGGCCGGTTCTCCGGATTAATTATTTTTGACCGTTACTGGTTTGCACACGGCCCGTTTAAACCAAATAACAATTATATATTTTTTTAGTGGGGGCAGTCGAACGGGCCAGATCGACCCGAACGACCACCCCCAGGATTTTGAATCGGTCCAACCAGTCCCAACCATAATCCTAAACCTACCCATCTATCTACCCCAACCCAGCCTCCACATCACCCTGGCCACTCACATGCTGCCACCTCAGCTGTCCCTCCCCATCCTCCAATCACCCTCTGCCACTTGGCTCACCCCTCTCCCCCTTCCCCCCACTCTCTCACCTGCCCCACACACACTACACACGCTGGCACGCACACAGCACACACGCATGCACTCACAACCACACAAACCCACGCAACGCACGCGCTGCAGGCGGGACCCACTCCCCTGGGCCCCACACGCGGCCCACCCCGCCAGTCCCCAATCTCCCTCCCCTCCTCTCGCTTTCTTGACGCTGACCCCACCTCCTTGCCTCTCAGCCCCGCAAGCTCCCTCCGCCTTGCCCTCCCCGCCTCCCAAGCTCGCCCGGTCCTCCCCTCGCTCGCGCGCCCGCCTGAGCTCCCACAACCCCCTGGCCACCCTTCTCTCTCGCTGCCTTCACATGCGCTGGCAGCCTCACCTTCCCGGCCGCTCTCCACCGCCTACCTCGCGGACCCTGACGCCCTGCGCTGTCCTCACCTGCCGCCGGCCGGCTGCGTCTCGGTGAGCCGCTGCCTCCGTCCTCCCAGCGCTCGGCCGAGCCGCCCACGCTGCGCCATCGCAAGACGCTGACCTCCGCCTCGGCCCCGTTGCCCTCCGCCTCGCCCGTGGGCGATCCCGCCCGAGCCGCCCGTCCCTGCGTCGCCCGTCGCCCTCAAGCACCTCGTCGGCCACCGCCCGCGCCGCGTCTGCCGCTGGTGTCTGCCTCCCACCTCCGGTCGCTTCGTGCTCCGCCGCCTCCGCCAGCTCAGCGCGCCTCGCGCCTCGCTGCAGCGGCGACCCCTCCGTCCATCCTCCCGCATCCTCGGCGCGCGTCATCGCCGGCCTCGCCGTTCTGTCTTGCCTCCCCGGTGCTCCCCCGTCCGCGCCGGTGGCGTCGTCCGCCTGCGTCCCTGGAAGCTGACCCGCAGAGACCGCTGCCGTGCCCCACGGTGTTGTTCACCCGCGCCTGGCATCTGCGTGTGTGGTCCCGGTTTGTCAATAGGGTAACCGTGTGGTGTTGGTATGTTGACGCAATTGAGACCTTTCGGCGATCGAGGACAAGACGTTGCATAGGAGCAACATTGATGTCGACAAGATCTTCCGAAGGCCCCGACAACTAAAACAAGATCGTCATCGAAAGAGGAGCCGCAAGCCCAAGATCATCGAGAGGGAACCGGGTACCTCAGACCAAGAACGTCATCATGGAACGCCAAGATCTTCCGAGAAGCCCTGCACCATGTGCCGACGTCTGACCAAGCTCGCCCACGAGACTGTTGTCGTTGAGGACTCGCAAACCTCGGTGGACCCCAAGATCTACGCCGCGGAACAACAAGGCCTTCGAGGTGGAACCGACAAGATCTGCAATCACGGACGCGGGAAACACCCCCGGAACTCCAAGATCGCCATGGGACGATAAGTACTTCATCCCGAACGTCATGGCCGTCGACATGTTTCGAAGACCCCGGATACGCCAAGATCCACCCCAGTAGTCCGAGAACGCTCCCGTCGAGGCCGACCTGTCGAACCCTGGACCCCGAGACCAACCCCGAACACCCCCGGAACCAAGTTCTTCCGAACCCTAATGTGTGACCCTTATCCGAGAACCCTATTTTATAAATTGTCAACTATATAAATTGTTGCATTAAATCATTCATTTCGCATACTTATTGTCATGTGGTTTGGGGGCCTTATGCCGATTCACCATATAATTAAATATGGGGCCCATATGCGGGCAAATCTAGTCTCATATTGGCCTCATTTAAACTTGTGTAGCGACCCGGTGCCATCTTTTGTCTTGCTAATGCAACATTTAATTTGCGGGGTAGATAAATAACTTGAACCATCTAATTAAATGTCGGGACCCTGGTTCCGCTTAATCTGGCCTAATTGCATCGCACCTTTTCCATGCCATGCATCATACATGCATCATGCCGATCTTCTGCCGTGTATTAAATATTGCATCCGGTGTTTCTTCTAGTGTTTTGGTTCTTCGCGGATAAGGCCGTTGAGTTGATATGAGCTTCGCCCCGATCTTCGGTTGAACCCTTCAGCAATGTTTTCAGGCGAGCATCTCCCCCTTTCTACCTATCTTACTTTTATAGTATTTATTCCCTCCTGTTGATCTATTGCTATCTGTGTTGCGATGCTCTAGTTTTCCGTTCCCTGGATATTCCCTGCAGCCTCATATTGCCTTGGACACACCCTATTACCTGTTGTTTGGTAGATAGTTGGACTTGCGTGTCGTAGTCGCTAGCTCAAGTGCTGTTGCGTGTCGTCATATGCCACAGTTGTCGATGTATTGCCACATGTTGATGATGGAGTTGATCATAGTTTTACTTATCGCTCACTTTAATTTCTGTTTAACAACTAAAATTGAAATAAGCAGAGGCATCGGTGGGTGATAGATAACATTTGGTTTCCGAACGCCCACTTGTGTCCCGTAAGACCCCGAGTACTTGATAACTGCCTTGATTTATCGCTATCCACATCCGGAGGTATATGGGACCCCCGAGCGAGCTTGATTCGGTCTTATTTCTTGGGGCCACAAACTAGTTTGAGGTTTTATTTACGATCCTGTACTTATGCCATGCTACTTATGTATTTACGATTGTGCGAGGAGCACACCTGTCTGTTAGGATCGGGACACGATTCCATGGTGTCGACAAGCCCAGTTTTGGGTTCCCGATCGTTCACGTTAGTCCACCCAAACCTTGAGTACGTCTCGAGCTTGCTTACTTGCTATGGGTAGACTCCAAGGGTGGCCTGAAATATTTCTGAATCTGTGATTGTTCGGTCGTGAAAGCCTCGTTGGGTTTTGAGTTGGTTTTTCCGAGGTTGATCGGCGTGTGTTGCTATTGGTGCACCGGCCGGGTAAAACTTTCAAAGCCGTGTCCGTGGATATGGACGACTTGGAGCAGATCTCGATCATAGACAAGCATAACTAAAGTTTATTGCTATAAATTTGACTTTATAATGACTAGTAATCAGCTTCACTATAATGGAATGGCTAAATAATACTGCCCACAATTGCTTGTTTGGAGTGTCGCTTGCGACCATTGTACCTGACTAGTAAGTATTGCAACTACAATGGAATGGCTGAATAAAAGTACCAACAACTGCTGGGTTTTGGGATTATCTCATGTTAATTGTATCTGACTAGTAAGTGATGTCACTATAACGGAATGGTTAACTAAAAGTGCCCACTTCTTACTTTCTCAGGATGACTATCTTTACCTGACTAGTAATTGCTGCAACGATAACTGAATAAGTAAAACTGCCAACCGTGTGAGTTCCTCGGTTGACTTCCTCGTTTGGTCTCGAGGGGGAAATACCAGGATGGGTTTGTTTGATGATAGTATCAGGTTGGTTCCGGTTAGGTCATTCTTATCCCTCTCTGATATCCGCCAGTTGTATCGAGTCTCTATAGGTTGTTTAGTGCAATGCCATTGCCATGCCGCTTGATCCACCATACCTATGTGGCGAGGACCGCAATTCTAGCCTCGCCGTGTCTTGGCCTCGATCGACGCTCCTTCTTTTCCCTTTGCCCTTTGTCGGCACCCCTTTGTTTAAGCAGGTTTTGAGATCGACGCCGTTAGCAGGTTACCCTCCGCTTGGCACAGGCAGGGTTATGGGCGCCATTGGTTATTCTTCGGGCTCTTAGCCCCATTTGCATCTTGTCCGTAGTCGGACGCCCCATCGCTTTCAAGGTGATTTGGATCTTTGTACCGTATATTTGTATTCTTGACTCTTTGAGTCGTTGTATATATATATCTGCTCGTGGGTCCCATCGAGGACTGTTGTGTAATGTTATTACTTTGCTTTCCACCGCGAAAGTGCTGGTGGCACCTTGAATCGTTTCTGCGGGTTTTGCGAGTTTTGCTAAAACTTGCATAGGGCCGATTCTCGAGTGTTACAGTGGTATCGAGCTCGGCGGTTGCGATACCCACGAGTCCAAATTGGGGATAACCTAGCTAACGGCCGCCGTAGAGTGTCAAAACTATTTTTGCAAACACGGTTGGATAGTTCTGATTAGGTCTGATTTTACTCCTTACCCCTCTGCTATTCTCCTCTCACCTCTGCGTGTTTTGAATCCGTTCTCTCCTCTTTCTTCGAGTCCAGGACTTCTCGTGGTTGGGTTTTCCGTCGTACCTTCAGGGTTTTCGCTTCCTCCTCTGATAACGGTGTTCTACCATCCGGCGTTCAAGCTGCCCGATGAATCCGTCTACGGTGTTACCATTCTTTGTTCCTTGTTTGTGCCTTCCGGTGTTTTCCGACGTGACGACCTCCTCTATGCCAGATCCGATGCAGAGTCTGCATCACTCCGTTGTTCCGAACCTCGCTTGTCGAGATCTTCAGTCTAATTCCGAGAATGGTTGCACTCTTTTCCACTGATTGTGCGGAGTAATAGTTTGGGTGCGTGATGGATTGGCCCCCATGCCGACTACCTTTTCTATTCGCTTTTGTACATTGACGTGGACGAGAGTGCATCGGTTCCCCCTTTCCACCGGAAGCTAGAGGTGGCTTAATTTGCTGATGCCTCTACCTTCGACCTTTTTGTTCCGGAGTGTTCTCGTGACGAACGGGATCAACGACCTCTTGTTAGTGGTGTCGCGAGGATCTACGCAAAGCGAGGAGACACAGACCGCCGACCTTCCTTCCGGTACCATGAGGCGGATCTCGAGGGCGAGATCCATTGTTAGTGGTGTCGAATTGTGGCATCCCGCAAAACCACTACTAGAAAATCGCGTTGAATTTGTGCATTGCACCGTCATCATCATGCATTGTTGCATAAAACTATTTTCGCAACGCCCGATTTGTTTTCCGAACGCCCCATCTTAATTCAAACGCAAGGCCGGTTCTCCGGATTAATTATTTTTGACCGTTACTGGTTTGCACACGGCCCGTTTAAAACAAATAACAATTATATTATTTTTTTTAGTGGGGGCAGTCGAACGGGCCAGATCGACCCGAACGACCACCCCCAGGATTTTGAATCGGTCCAACCAGTCCCAACCATAATCCTAAACCTACCCATCTATCTACCCCAACCCAGCCTCCACATCACCCTAGCCACTCACACGCTGCCACCTCAGCTGTCCCTCCCCCATCCTCCAATCACCCTCTGCCACTTGGCTCACCCCTCTCCCCCTCTCCACCTTCCCCCCACTCTCTCACCTGCCCCACACACACTACACACGCTGGCACGCACACAGCACACACGCATGCACTCACAACCACACAAACCCACGCAACGCACGCTGCAAAGGGACCCTCCCTCCACAGGCCCCACCGCCCACCCCTGATCCCCAATCTCCTCCTCCTCTCGCTTTCTTCCCCGCACGCGACCCCCACCTCCTCGCCTCCGCCCAGCCCCGCAAGCTCCCTCCCGCGCTCCTCTCCCTCCCAAGCTCGCCTGGTCCTCCCTCGCTCTGGCCCCAGCGCCCGCCCCACAGGCTCCCCACCAACCCGCTCACCCTTCTCTCTCCCGCTCTGCGCTCATGGCCGAGCCTCACCTTCCTTCCCGCGCTCCACCCGCCGCTCGCCTACCTCGCGGACCCGGCCAAGCGCTGCCTCACCCGTCGCCACCGCTGGCCATCTCGGCAGCCGCTGCCGCCTCTCCTCTGCCAAGGCTCGCTGAGCTCGCCACCTGCGCCACAAGACGCTCCGCCTCCGCCCGTTGCCCTCCGCCCGGCCTCGGCCGTGGGATAGCCCGAGCAGCCGCCCGTCCCTGCGTCGCCGCCTCGGCACCTCGTCGGCCACCGCCCGCGTCGCGTCTGCCGCTGTGCCGCCTCCCGCCCGGTCCGCTCGTGCTCCGGCCGCCTCCCGCTCAGCTCCGCCGCCGCTCAAGCGCGCCTCCCTGGCTCCGCCAGCGGCGACCCCTCCGTCCATCCTCCCGCATCCTCGAGCGCGCCCGTGGCCATCGTCGGCCTCGCCCGTTCCTGTGCGCTGCCTCCCCGGTGCTCCCCCGTCCGCGCCGGTGGCGTCGTCCGCCTGCGTCCCTGGAAGCTGACCCGCAGAGACCGCTGCCGTGCCCCACGGTGTTGTTCACCCGCGCCTGGCATCTGCGTGTGTGGTCCCGGTTTGTCAATAGGGTAACCGTGTGGTGTTGGTATGTTGACGCAATTGAGACCTTTCGGCGATCGAGGACAAGACGTTGCATAGGAGCAACATTGATGTCGACAAGATCTTCCGAAGGCCCCGACAACTAAAACAAGATCGTCATCGAAAGAGGAGCCGCAAGCCCAAGATCATCGAGAGGGAACCGGGTACCTCAGACCAAGAACGTCATCATGGAACGCCAAGATCTTCGAGAAGCCCTGCACCATGTGCGGCGTCGACCAAGCTTCGCCCGACTGTTGATTGTCGTTGAGGACTCGCAAACCTCGGTGGACCCCAAGATCTACGCCGCGGAACAACAAGGCCTTCGAGGTGGAACCGACAAGATCTGCAATCACGGACGCGGGAAACACCCCCGGAACTCCAAGATCGCCATGGGACGATAAGTACTTCATCCCGAACGTCATGGCCGTCGACATGTTTCGAAGACCCCGGATACGCCAAGATCCACCCCAGTAGTCCGAGAACGCTCCCGTCGAGGCCGACCTGTCGAACCCTGGACCCCGAGACCAACACCGAACACCCCCGAAACCAAGTTCTTCCGAACCCTAATGTGTGACCCTTATCCGAGAACCCTATTTTATAATTTGTCAACTATATAAATTGTTGCATTAAATCATTCATTTCGCATACTTATTGTCATGTGGTTTGGGGGCCTTATGCCGATTCACCATATAATTAAATATGGGGCCCATATGCGGGCAAATCTAGTCTCATATTGGCCTCATTTAAACTTGTGTAGCGACCCGGTGCCATCTTTTGTCTTGCTAATGCAACATTTAATTTGCGGGGTAGATAAATAACTTGAACCATCTAATTAAATGTCGGGACCCCGGTTCCGCTTAATCTGGCCTAATTGCATCGCACCTTTTCCATGCCATGCATCATACATGCATCATGCCGATCTTCTGCCGTGTATTAAATATTGCATCCGGTGTTTCTTCTAGTATTTTGGTTCTTCGCGGATAAGGCCGCTGAGTTGATGTGAGCTTCGCCCCGATCTTCGGTTGAACCCTTCGGCAATGTTTTCAGGCGAGCATCTCCCCCTTTCTACCTATCTTACTTTTATAGTATTTATTCCCTCCTGTTGATCTATTGCTATCTGTGTTGCGATGCTCTAGTTTTCCGTTCCCTAGATATTCCCTGCAGCCTCATATTGCCTTGGACACACCCTATTACTTGTTGTTTGGTAGATAGTTGGACTTGCGTGTCGTAGTCGCTAGCTCAAGTGCTGTTGCGTGTCGTCATATGCCACAGTTGTTGATGTATTGCCATATGTTGATGATGGAGTTGATCATAGTTTTACTTATCGCTCACTTTAATTTCTGTTTAACAACTAAAATTGAAATAAGCAGAGGCATCGGTGGGTGATAGATAACATTTGGTTTCCGAACGCCCACTTGTGTCCCGTAAGACCCCGAGTACTTGATACCTGTTCCTTGATTTATCGCGCTATCCACATCCGGGAGGTATATGGGACCCCGAGCGAGCTTGATTCGATCTTATTTCTTGGGGCCACAAACTAGTTTGAGGTTTTATTTACGATCCTGTACTTATGCCATGCTACTTATGTATTTACGATTGTGCGAGGAGCACTTATCGCTTTATGATCGGGACACGATTCCGCGTGTCGACAAGCCCGATTTTGGGTTCCCCGTTCACCGTCCACCAAAACCTTGAGTCCGTCTCGAGCTTGCTTACTTCTTGGGTAGACTCAAGGGTGGCCTGAAATATTTCTGAATCCTGTGATTGTTCGTCGTGAAAGCCTCGTTGGGTTTTGAGTTGGTTTTTCGAGGTTGATCGGCGTGTGTTGCTATTGGTGCACCGCCGGGTAAAACTTTCGAAGCCGTGTCGCGGATATGGACGACTTGGAGCACAAGATCTCGATCATAGACAAGCATAACTAAAGTTTATTGCTATAAATTTGACTTTATAATGACTAGTAATCAGCTTCACTATAATGGAATGGCTAAATAATCGCCCACAATTGCTTGTTTGAGTGTAAACTTGCGACCATTGTACCTGACTAGTAAGTATTGCAACTACAATGGAATGGCTGAATAAAAGTACCGACAACTTCTGGGTTTTGGGATTATCTCATGTTAATTGTATCTGACTAGTAAGTGATGTCACTATAACGGAATGGTTAACTAAAAGTGACCACTTCTTACTTTCTCAGGATGACTATCTTTACCTGACTAGTAATTGCTGCAACGATAACTGAATAAGTAAAACTGCCAACCGTGTGAGTTCCTCGGTTGACTTCCTCGTTTGGTCTCGAGGGGGAAATACCAGGATGGGTTTGTTTGATGATAGTATCAGGTTGGTTCCGGTTAGGTCATTCTTATCCCTCTCTGATATCCGCCAGTTGTATCGAGTCTCTATAGGTTGTTTAGTGCAAGCTGCCGCTGCCGCTTCAGTCCACCATACCTATGTAGGCGAGGACCGCCGAATTCTAGCCTCGCTGTCTTGGCCTCGATCGACGCTCCTTCTTTTTCCTTTGCCCTTTGTCGGCACCTTTTGTTTAAGCAGGTTTTGAGATCGACGCCGTTAGCGGTTACCTCCTCGGCTTGGCAGGGTTATGGACGCCATTGGTTATTCTTCAGGGCTCTTAGCCCCATTTGCATCTTGTCCGTAGCCGGACGCTCCATCGTTTTCGAGGTGATTTGGATCTTTGTACCGTATATTTGTATTCTTGACTCTTTGAGTCGCTGTTGTATATATATCTGTTCTGTGGGTCCCATCGAGGACTGTTGTGTAATGTTATTACTTTGCTTTCCACCCGCACGAAAGTGCCTGGTGGGCACCTTCGAATCGTTTCTATGCGGGTTTTGCGAGTTTTGCTAAAACTTGTATAGGGCCGATTCTGAGGGTGTTACAAGGCCAAAGATGAGCGCCTCGTACTCCGCCTCGTTGTTGGGGCATTCTTCCTTGAGAAGGGAGAATGAGTGATACATCACCCCTCCTTGTGGAGTCTTGAATACCAATCCTGCTCCTGCTTTCCGCTTGGGTGTGCCATCAGGGTCGGCCTCCGTGCGCGAAGCACCATCGAAGTAGAGCTCCCATGGAGCCTCGACCTCCGCGGTGAAAACCTCCTCGTCGGGGAGGTTGGTGATGAGCGGAGAGTCGTCAGGGACGGGATGCGCCGCAAGGAACTCTGCCAAGGCTTGGCCCTTGATCGCTTTCTGAGACACAAAGGTGATGTAGAACTCCATCATGAGCAATGCCCATTTTCCGAGTCGCCCCATTAGTGCGGGCTAACTTAGCACGTACCTTATGGGATCCGCTCTAGCAACAAGCTGGATTTGGAGTGCTAGCATGTAGTGCCTCAACTTTTTCAATGCGAATATAAGCGCCAAGCATAACTTCTCTATTGGAGAGTAGTTTCGCTCAGCGCCCACCATGGTGCGGCTCAGGTAGTAGCAAGCCACCTCCTTCCCTTCCTCATTGTGCTGAGCGAGAAGAGCACCTATTGAAGTAGGCTGCACTGCAATGTATAGAATAAGAGGGCGCTCTTTTACAGGAGCTGCCAAAACAGGTGGGTTAAGTAAGTACTTCTTGATGTCGTTGAATCCTCTTTGACACCCTTCATCCCATACGAACGGAGCTCCTTTCTTCATGAGACTTGAGAAGGGTTGGATGCGTCCCGAGAGGTTGGAGATGAAGCGACGGATGTACGCCAACTTCCCTTGTAAACCTCTCAATTCCTTGAGATTACAAGGTGGTGGCATGTTGAGGATGGCCTTGATCTTCTTCGGTTCGATCTCTATGCCTCGATGATGGACAACGAAGCCTAGGAAGAGGCCCGATTGAACGACAAAGGCACATTTCAACGGGTTCATCTTGAGCTGGTGTCGTCGTAGGCGCTCAAAGATGACCCGGAGGTCCTCCTGATGATCCCGGCAGTCCTTGGTCTTCACCACCATGTCATCTACGTAGCACTCCACCGAATGGTGGATCAGGTCGCCGAGGATGTATGTCATGGCCCGCTGGTACGTCGCACCAGCATTCTTCAAGCCGAATGGCATGACGGTGTAGTAGAAGTTGCCCTTCGGGGTCCAGAACGCGGTGTTCATGGCGTCGTCTGGATCCATCTTGATTTGGTTGTAGCCTGACGAACCATCCATGAAGGATAGCGCACCATGGCCTGTGGTGGAGTCGACGACCAATTCCGTGATTGGCAGGGGAAAGTCATCTTTGGGGCATGCTCGATTTAGGTCGCGGAAGTCTTGGCACACCCGTACCTGGCCATTCTTCTTCTCCACGGGGACGATGTTTGCGAGCCACTCGGTGTATTTCGCCTCTTTGATGAAATCTGCAATGATTAATTTATCGACCTCGGCGATGACTTGGTCTTGAAACTCCGGACGCAAGCGCCGTGCAGGCTGCTTGACGGGGCGGTGTTGCGGGTCAATCGCTAGCTTGTGTGTACCGACTCGAGGGTCGAGCCCCGGCATCTCTTTGTAGCTCCAAGCGAAGCAATCTCGATACTCCATCAAGAAGCATCGATAGCTTTCCCGTTCCTCTTCCGTCAGCGCGGAGCTGACGAAAGTGGGACGTGGATCGTCCTTGGTTCCGAGGTTGACTTCGACAAGTTCATCGATGGTGGGCTGACCACCGTCTTCCATCTCCTGTGGAGCCAGCGTGGGTTCGACCTCTTCTTCTTCCTTGACCGGCGCGTCGTCGATGGAGTTTTGGCGGTGAAGGCCATGACGTGTCAGTTCCATGTCGTCTCGTGAAGAGACAGACGTAGCATGGCACGTGACTTGTGCGACACCGTTGAGTCCTCCTTCTTCTTCATCGTCGTGGCCACCCGGGTGGGTGTACCCAAGCCCGAACTTGGTCCGAGTCTTGCCCTTCTGCTTGATGAGGTCCTCGGCTTGCCTCCACCATGCCTCGCAAACCGCGGGTGGCGGCGGTATTCTACTGTTTTGCCGAAGCGTGAACCCCGCCTTCTCCAGCAAGCGAGCCATCTTGGGCTCGGCCTTCATTGTGGATAGCGCTTCTTCTGTATCACCGCGAGGTTGGGGATGCTCAAATATGGAGTCACAATGTTGTACCTGTGGAACTTTATATAAAATGGTTTGGGTTCTAGACCCAGATGAACTTGGGATAGCCCAAACCTCCAATGGAGAAGCCGTGGATATGTAGAGGGATGGGGGCTGCATGACACGAGCTCCCCGCGCAGCTTCCTCTATCTCCTTTATTCTCCTCCTAACCACCCCCGGCTGAGTGGGTGCACCTTCCTCTTTTGGAGTGTTGCGCACCCGCAGTGTGATCGTAGGGGGCGCATCACTGCTGCCGATCAATGCCTTCGGTCCTTCCTGGGCACCTGCAGAGCCGCCAAGTGTTAAACAACTAGGCTCTTGGTGCGCCGAAGTCGATGAAGATGTAGGAGCCTCTTGTAGAGGCGTCATTGCCGACCTCAACGTGATTGGCGTGGGCTTCTGGTACCTTGCCTTCAATAGCAACGGGGCTACCGGGGCAGGCGTAGAAGAGCTTGCCCCCAGCAAGATCGGGGTAGAGCTCCCCATCCCGTCCTGGGGGAAGGGCTTGTAGTCGTGTTGCACAGTCGAGGAAGATCGTCTACGCCCAGGGTTCCTTCGGCTGCGAGAGGAGGAACCCCGTGCGTCCGCGGGGGAGCATGGTATGATGAGCTGTCGTGCTTCGGCGACTGGCGCAACACCCGGTTTGATTAAGACATCAACCGCTGGTGTTGTCCGCCCAACATGTTGGTCGCTGTCTTCGACGGGGAAGTAGTACTTCGCATATGCATGATGCGACTCTTGCACGGTGTAGGGGTTGGTGTTGCCGATGATGCGTCGTTGTGTGCCATTGCCGTCGAGGAACTTTAGGCATTGGTGAAGGGTAGAAGGCACCACGCGATATTTGTGGATCCAAGGCCTCCCTAAGAGAGCCGAGTAGGAGGTGTTCGCTTCGATGACGAAGAACCGCACCTTGAAGCTGAATGTAGACATCTGGATCTTCACCGTGATGGCCCCAAGTGTTGGCTTCCCTTGGTTGTCGAAGCCGCATATCATCACGTCGGTGGACTCCAGGTCGTCCACCGTGAAACCTGCCCGTTTCAAACTCCGGACGGGCAGTATGTTCACGGCAGACCCCGGGTCGATGAGGATCCGACGAAGATGCGCGGCCCCAATGTTTCCCTCCACATAAAGTGGGCGGTTATGGGCACCATCTTCTATGAGATTGTCCTCTTCGTCGAACGTGATCTCGTTCACGAACAAGGGATTGGCAAAGAGACGATGCTTCGCCATGCACACTTCATAGATCTCCGGAGCCTGGAGCGCCTTGATGAGGGCTTCACGCAGGTTTGGCACCAGCATGAGCGCATCGTGCACACTCAGGAGCGCTGGAATTCGCTTGAGGTGGGCGATGATGTTGTAGTCGATGTCCTGTGGTTTCGCCTTCCCACCATCATGCGCTTCTGGTGTCTCTTCATGCGGTGTTGCCTCCTTCTGGGCCGCCGGCTTGTCCACTCTTGTTTGCTTGGCCTTCAGGGGGTCGGGTAAGACCTTTCCCCCACGCAGGTTCATGTTCACCTCTTCCACCTGCGGGTTCTTTGTGGCACCTTCGGCGTGGAACGCCTCGTGCTCTTCAGGAGTGAACATGTCGTCCGACTCAGAGCTAGGCACGTCCTTGTAGTCGAGGACGACGTTGCAACTTGCCATGTTTAGCGCTTGATAGGAGCGGGCCTCATCTTGTACTCCTTCGACACCCTCTGTTGGCCCTTGGTCCCAACCATGGGGTAGGAACTGCGCCAAAGTGCGTAGTCCCCGCCCTGGTCGGGGGAATGACTCATCTCCCTCGGACTTGGGGACGAACCTCGGTGGGGGACGGCATTGGCTTGGATCAACTCGCCTTAGAATTGTTGGGGGAGAGCGTGTTGATGATGTCAGACGAGGAGGTCGGGTTGGAAGGTCCCTCGGGTATGGCTTCCGACGGACCGTGCTCCAAGGCTTCTCCATGGACATGGTTGGTGTAGAATCCTGTTGAAGGAGAGGTGTTGATACCGTCGCCAGGACGAGGTTGGATAGTTGGCCCTCAACTTGTGAGAGGGGCGCCCATCCATCTTCATATTCATCGCCTTGCCTTGATGAAGAGGGCAGGACTACGCTCACCATGTTCACAGCTTGGTAATCTGGATTGATAGCTTCCGGGTCCAAGTTGATCCTCTTTTCATTGACGGCTCAATGGAGCCATTCCTTGAAGACGACGCAGTCCTTGATGACGTGTCCCACGTACCTATGATATGGGCAAAACAAAGCATTATCTGTCATCCCCAGTTGATCGGGTCTTCGAGCTTCTGGAAGGATCAAAGCTCGATGTTCCATCAACTGGTTGAACATGTCCTTCACCAGCTCTCTGCGGAAGATGTATTGCTTCTTGAGGAGCTCTTGCATCGTGGGTTGTTGCCTTACTCCAGCTTGCTCGCCTCTTGCACCCAACATTGGCGTGGCTGTCGGTGTTGGTGTCTTTTGCCTCCGAGGAGGCGAAGATGACGATGTGTCCATCGCCTGTTCATCGCCTTGTTGAGGATTTGCTGAAGGAAGCGGTGGTGGAACCGCTTCGCCCTTTTGTTCGACACCCCCTAAGGGCATCTTGCGTGGTTTTGGAGCGAGGCGGCTGAGCAGGTAATTGTACCGCTCGTGCCGCTCCAGGTTTGGAGAGATGCGGAAGCCGATCCTATCACTTTCTTGAATGACCCCACCATCGGGTCGTACCCGAACTTGGGTATGGCGGAGCACCAGGTCTTCGAGTTCTTTGTATAGAACTTGGCGATTCCTCCGGCGCCTCTCGCGCTTGCGTTGGTTCTCTGTGAGGACCTGCCGGGTTCTTGAGGGTGCTGGTGGTGTTGGTAGAAGAGGCGGTGCAGCTCGTGGTGTTGATGTGGTAGGCACGTCCCTTGCAAGGCGCACTTGAAGTCGCTCTCCACGCCTAGGCGGGGATGAAGGCCGTGGTGGAAGTGCATCTCGTGGAGGATCCCTAGGTCTCCACTGTTGAGTGGGACGAGGGTCCCTCTCGTCATCTTGATGTCGTGACCAACGGTTCCAACGTGGGGGCATGTTAGGATGCCCCCGGTGTGCATGTCTAATGTGTGAAGGTTGGCGTCGGGGCGCCAAGGTATGGCGCTCATGTTGAGGACAGTGACTAGGGGCTTGGTGCCTAATCCTGCCCCCAGCTTGTGCTGATGAAGAACTTGGCGCTCCTTGCTCATGGAGCCGCCTCTGGATGCTATTCATTTGATCTTGCAAGCGGCGGAACTCCTGCCGCAGGTCTTCTCCACGTGGTGCAGGTACCTCATTCCGAAGAACGGCGAACCTGTTGTCGTTGGGGATGGTGCGGCCATTGATCGCCGAAGTGTGGCAGCATGGTGCACACATGCTTCTTCGATGATCTTCAAGGTTGATGGAGAGCGTTGGGCCCGACAAGACGGACTCTTTTCGGGAGTACCGTTTCCAGAACTCCTTCATGATGGCTCTTCTCACCACCAACTTGACATCTTATGGTTCACTGCTAGTACATGTGAACACCTTGTCCGCGAGGTCCCTCGCGCCGAGGGACCAATCTTCTGCAAGAACCGTGCCCCTGGTGATGCGGGAGCTTAATAGCTGGTGAAGGCGTTGTACCTTACGGCACTTCCTCCTGTAGTTCCTTAGTGGATGCGGGATTTCTGACAAACAGGCGTTTTCCATGAGTCTCCGCAGGTCACCGGAGGCGGCTTCCAAGCCTCCAAGAAGCTCCACTCCGGTGCGCCTAGGTGTTGGCGTCGGCAGCTCCGGGTGCAAAGGCGGGGTAGGGGCGTGAAGCGACACCGCTCCCGCCCGCTTGTCGGCGACGTTGGAAGAGAGGCGTTGGGGCGCCCCCACGTCCCTTTTGACATCATGTCCCGTTGACTCTTTCAACAGGGCGCGCGCCTCGAGCATCAACTCGCGGCGCTCCTTCTTGGCCATGGAGGATGCCCGCCTTTGCGCCTTCTTGGATGGCGCAGTTTGGAACTGCGCTGGCTCCTGGGCTTGGTGCATGACCATCTTGGTGCCGACCTCGACGATCACCATGGGCGGAAAGGATGATCCAAAGTGGATCACCCAGGGCTCCGTGTTAATGGCGTGGGGGATTCCTCCTGCATGAAGATGACCTTTGATCAGCGGAGGTCCTCGCCGTTGGCTTGTCGTGCAGGATGCTGTGTGGGTTGGGTGAACAGGCAAAGGCGATTATGACGACCACAGCGGAGCAAAGATGGGAGGAGAACCAGGTCCCACCGGGCGTGCCAATTTGTTTGACACGAGAAAAACATTCTGGAAAAGTAGAACGTAGGCTACTCGAGGGAAGAAGGATGGTAGCGTGTTTTTTTTCTCATGCGCCGGGGTAAAGAAAAGAAATGCGGGCGTGCCAGTGTACCGTAGTACACAAGAAAAAGGTAGGGAAGATGCATTTCATTAATCTCGCGTGGAGAAACAAAGTACAAATTCCTAATACAGTGGGCTCTGTGGCCTGCTTGCGCGGCCAACCTGACTAGGGCGATTGCGATCTCATGGTTCCCGGGGCCTCGGAAGGCACCCGGTTAATTACTCCCGCGGGTTACGCCGTGAGACACCTCCGATTAAGCCGTGTGGTCGTCTTCGTCGTCTTCGCTTCGCGTTCTCCATGCATGATGTGGTGGTGGTGGTGTGTGTGGGCGGCAGCAGAGCCCGTGTCCTCGTCAGTACACGCGCCGCGAGTAGCGTGGCCTTTGCTCCGGCCATGCCCGCCCTCGCCGTCATGCCTCGTCAGTCTTGACGGCGTCGATGTAGTTGGAGTTGGAGTAGCATGGGTCCGCTCAGCTGGGACTTCTCGACTACCAGCAGCCTCGTCGGTGTGCGCAAGGGGTATGCCTCGCAGGAGTAAGTGTTGGTGGAGATCAGCGTCGGTGCAAAACTGACGCGCGCCTACAAGTCGGTGCAGCCAGCGTGGTCGACACCGTCTGCCCCGACGCCGCCGAGTTCACGGCTGTCGTCCTAGACAAGAGCGTCGTCTCACGGGCTCGTGAAGATGGAGGTGGGGTATGCCGCCGGATTGCGCGTCGGCAGCTCTTTCGCCTACGCCCGTCGGCTTCACGGAGATGGAGCTAGCACCGGGTTGTACGATAGACACCCCGACGCCATCTCCTATGGCTTGCAGAGGTGGAGATGGCGATGGCTTGCATACTAGCAGCCCCGCCATCACTCGTCTTCGGCACGCCTCGCCGGAGTGAAGAAGGCGTCGGGCTAGATGGGAGGAGAGATGGTGTCGGGCTGCGCGCCGGCAGCCGCGCGCCCTCGGGGCCGTCGTCTTGTTGCCGTCCGTAGGAGGTGAATAAAGGTTGGGCTGCACGCCGGCAACCCCGTCGCCGTCTTAGGAAGCATGGCTCGTTGAATTGGACGTGGCGCCGAATGCATGCCGGTTGCCTTCTCGTCATCGTCTTCGGCACGGTTATCCGGCGTGAGGGGGTATCGGGCTCCACACCTCCATCGTCTTCGGCGCCGCCATAGATCATGGCTCGATGGGGGAAGAGATGGTGCCACTACGGCCTGTCGGCAGGCGTAAGGCTGCCGTCTTTGGCGCGCCACACCAGAGCGAAGATGGCGATGGCGCCGGGCTGCACGCTGGCAGCCACGCCGTTGGAGCATCGTCTTGGTGGCGTTGGAGATGGCGTCGGGCTGCACGCCGGCAGCCGCGCGCCCCCGGGTCCGTCGTCTTGGTGGCGTCAGATGCACGCCGGCAGCCACATGCCCTCGGGCCGCCGTCTTGGTGGCGTTGGAGTTGGCGCCGGGCTGCACGCCGGTAGCCGCGCGCCCTCGGGCCGTCGTCTTGGTGGCGTCGGATGCACGCCGGCAGCCACATGCCCTCGGGCCGCCGTCTTGGTGGCGCCGGATGCACGCCGGCAGCCGCATGCCCTCGGGCCGCCGTCTTGGGGGCGTTGGAGTTGGCGTCGGGCTGCACGCCGGCAACCGTGCGTCTGCGGGCCGTCGTCTGTGGCGTTGGAGATGGAGATGGCGCCGGGCTGCACGCTGGCAGCCGCGCGCCCCCGGGTCCGTCGTCTTGGTGGCGGCGGAGATGGAGATGGCGATGGCGCCGGGCTGCACGCCGGCAGCCTCACGTCCTCGAGGCCGTGCTCTTGGTGGCGTTAGAGATGGCGCCGGGCTGCACGCCGGCAGCCGCGCGCCCCCGGGTCCGTCGTCTTGGTGGCGGCACCGACAGCCGCACGCCCCTCGAGGCCGTCGTCTCGGGCGCGGCTCATGTGCATGTGTGCGTGTATGCTGTAGAGAGGAAAAGAGAAAAAAAAGAGAGATTTAACCATGATTCTCACCATTAGAAAGCTCCATGGCGCCTCTGCTCCCGATCGGGTGTACGTGTGTGTGTATGGGTGCTGATCGATGGCGGATGTTCGTAGATTTTGTAGAGCGTGTGTTTATGAGAATTGGAGATTAGAGATTGGAGTTTGGCTAGCTGTACGTGTGGTAAGGTATGGGATTTCCTGGGTGCGAGGTGCGAGAGCTCTGCCTCCGGCCGGCGAGAGCTTTCGCTTTGGGAGGTGGCGTGTGGTGTCCGCGGCGTAGTGAGTCCGGGCCTCGGTCTGGTAAGCCAGGGTCTCTCTTTTATAGGCATATAAGGTGTGGATGGATAGTGGTGGAGCGGCTGCGGCGGCCACGTTTATCTTAACGCACGCACGCGCTAATTCTCCCGGGGAGTCCGCGGCCGTTCGAGCGTGATCCTTATCACCTCATTGGTTTGTTGAAATCAACTCGAAAAGTATACGTTCAGTTGAAGGCGAGTCGATCACGGCCATAGACTGGCTCGTGCGCACGTATACGACATGCTGCGGCGGTGAGTCAGCCGGCCAGCCGGACTGCACATATACTTGAGTATTGTTTGTCTTGTATTTGTACCATGCATCATGTGCACGACCTGTTTCTTGAAGACTTCTTTGACTAGCACTTGCACTCTGCAGCCATTAAGGTATCAACCTGAGCCTTATAACTTCATACCAAAAATCCATCGAACAGAAGGATTCCTGATACTCGAAGTGCACAAGAGCGAAGCATAGTAGAACAAATTTTTAGTGTTGGTGAAGAAAGTAGATGTAGTTTTATGATATAATGTTTTTTTGTTTTGAATTTTTTCAATAATTATGTATTACTTTCATATGTAATTGAGAAATTTTTATTAATTGTTATTTTTATTCATTCGTGATACTTGTTATTCAAAAAGAACTTGTGGAGATGCAAGTGGCATGTTGACTTGCATATTTCTTGTTTTATATGAGGACGGGTTGACTTGCATGTTGGCATGCAAGTAGGAATTTTTAATTTTTTTATTAAATTTTTGAGTTGCATGTAGAGTTGAAACTGGCTTTTTAAATTTTTTATTTTGGAAGAAGTGGCATGTTGACATGCAGTTACAATTTTTTTGAATTTTTAAAATATTAATATGAGCTAACTTGCATGTTGACATGCAACTAGGTCATTTTTTAATTTTTGAAATGTTTTGAGTTGCATGTGGAGATGCAACTGGCATGTTGACTTGCATATTTCTTCTTTTATAAGAGGACAGGTTGACTTACATGTTGGCATGCAACTAGGAATTTTTAAATTTTTTTGTAGTATTTTTGAGTTGCATCTAGAGTTGAAACTGGCTTTTTAAATTTTTTATATGAAGAAGGGCATGATTACTTGCATGCTGACATGCAATTATAAATTGTTTGAATTTTTAAAATATTAATATGAGCTGACTTGCATGTTGACATGCAACTAGGTACTTTTTTGATTTTTGAAATGTTTTTGAGTTGCATGTGTAGATGTAGCTAGCATGTTGACTTCCATATTTCTTGTTTTTTATGAGGACGGGTTGACTTGCATATGGGCATGCAACTAGGAATTTTTATATTTTTTTGTAATATTTTTTGAGTTGCATCTAGAGTTGAAACTGGCTTTTTAAAAAAAATTATATGAAGAAGGGCATGATTACTTGCATGCTGACATGCAATTAGAAATTGTTTGAATTTTTAAAAATATTAATATGAGCTGACTTGCATGTTGACATGCAACTGGGTTCTTTTTTAATTTTTGAAATGTTTTGAGTTGCATGAGGAGATGCAACTGGCATTTTGACTTGCATATTTTTGTTTTATATGAGGATAGGTTGACTTGCATGTTGGCATGCAACTAGGAATTTTTAAATTTTTTTGTAATATTTTTGAGTTGCAATAGAGTTGAAACTGGCTTTTTAAATTTTTTATATGAAGAAGGGCATGATTAGTTGCATGCTGACATGCAATTAGAAATTGTTTGAATTTTTAAAATATTAATATGAGCTGACTTGCATGTTGACATGCAACTAGGTCTTTTTTTAATTTTTGAAATGTTTTGAGTTGCATGTGGAGATGCAGCTGGCATGTTGACTTGCATATGTCTTGTTTTATATGAGGACGGGTTGACTTGCATATTGGCATGCAACTAGGAATTTTTAAATTTTTTTGTAATATTTTTTTGAGTTGTATCTAGAGTTGAAAGTGGCTTTTTAAATTTTTTATATGAAGAAGGGCATGATTACTTGCATGTTGACATGCAATTAGAAATTGTTTGAATTTTTAAAATATGAATTGCATATGCAGTTGAAATTGGTTTTTAATTTTTATTTTTATATTATTATGAGTTGACTTGCATATTGACATGCATCTAAGTCCTTTTAAAATTTTTGAAATGTTTGAGTTGCATGTGGAGATGAAACTAGCTTCATTAAAAAAATTAATTTTTTTAATAACGTGAGTTGCATCTATAGTTGAAATATGATTGCCATCTTAAGAAAAACAATTTAAAAATAAATGAAGAAGTTGTCACTACCATGTGAAGACAAACAATTTTATATTTATTATATTTTTGAATTGTTATAAAATGATATTCATGTGTGTTTTGCAAAGTTACTGTGATGTACCAAACAAACAAGAACACATACACAATTGCTACCCAGTTAAGTCACTGTAAAGTGGGACCAGTATCAGTTTGCCGTTAGTAGCTCCACATTCCTCGTTAAGTTGTCTGTTTCTTTTTCCCTCGCCGTACGTGACCCTTCTAGAAGAGCTCGAGCAGACATTTGAACAGTGGTCCTGGATTATCGGTGGTGGAGGAAACGCGGAGCCGTTGGTTCGCAGGGGAGGGGTGGGAAGGAGATCATGAGGACAAATACGGCGGAGGTGTGCTCGGAGCAGCGCAGCGCTCGGTCCAGCAAAGCGCTCAATGCGACGGAGCGCTCTTAGTCGTAGAATTGTCGACGCGGATCTATGGACGCGGAGTCTTCTAACCTCTACCACCGACGGTACTAGCTACAAATTGATTTGATCTTCGGTTTTTGCTGTCTCCTGGTGTCAATTTTGCATGTGAGGAATAAGCTTGTGAGCAAGTATCGTTCATTTCATTTGTGAAGGTCCTATCGTGGAAGTGATTTGTTTCGGTTGAGGGTCCTTTGTGTCAAGTATCTGCACATTTTGGAGTAAAGGTATACTCGATTTGTCTGCCAGAATAAGGTACAAGCATGACCGAACCTGAATCTTATGTTTGACATGCTCGAATGTGAACCTGAACCATTTTTGTATGTGAACCAGAACCTGAATCTGAGCCTCAACCTGAACCTGAATCTGAAGATGAACTTGTATCATTTTTCAGATGTATTGCCTTTTTTGTTCATAGAAATGTTTGTTGTGTGTGATTGATTTAGAATGTGTATATACCTTCTAAAATTCTTTTTTGTACAGGCTGATTTCAAAAATTATTTCATATCTATAAGTTATATTTATATCATTTCTGTCTGTTTCAGCTACAAGGTTGTGAGGAAATGTATCCCATGTGTTCTATGTGCCTGCTTTAGTTGATTAGCAGGTTTAGTTTTTTAGATATTTTGTGCGGTTGAATGATGGTCTCACTTATACTAATTGTTGTATCCCATGTGTTCTATTGTGTTTATTGGACTTATAAGAGAGAATGAACGGTTTTTTGTGCAGAGTGTTTTTTTGAACAATTGTTTAAGTAATGAGAGAAGTTTATGTACTAAATGAGAGAAGTTTATACCCTCTGTATAATCATTATCTATAAGCATATTGGTTGTGTTTATGTAAGCATTATCTGTATAATTTTAATTTTTAAAGTCTAAGAACATAACATGAATTAGTGTTTTGTTTTTCATGTTTGAGTTGTATAGTGAAGATGGAACAAGATGGATATAACACAGATGTTGCACATCAACAAATTAAACTGAATGACAAGGATATTTCTCTCACTGCTAATGAGACACCAGAAGAACTTTTGAGACTGGTTTGTGATTTTTGGTTTTTGTTACTTCATTATATGTTTTCTGTGTTTTAGTAATATGAAATATTGTTATACTTTTTAGTTGAATTTTTAGCATGAGTAATATCTTATATCTATATTCCAGTTTAGGCTTTAATTTAAATATGAACTCATTTGATTCATGTTCAAATTTTGTTAACGCTTAGTCACACATGCATTCAAGTTTTTATATAGTAGTATGTATACAAGTTCAATAAAACACTTGATTATGTGTTAGATTTTACTAAGAAGTATGTTAATGATGTATTTTTTAATTACCATTTGGATTTTGATGTTGTAGATTATTAGAAGTGTGCAGAAAATAGAGAGGCGCAAAAGTGCTAAAAAATTCAAAAGAAAGGTTAGTTACAATGTTTTTACAATTTAACTGTTGTGTTCTTTTTTGTGTGTTAAATGTTTTCTGTCATTTTTAAGGTTTATCCTAATTATATTACATTTTTTAGCAGAGGACAGTAAAACAGAACAATGAAGCTAACGGTGAAGAGGCTGACGATGAGCGGAAAGCATACAGCAGATGCAGCATTACATTCCTATTCCAAGTGCTGCAGAGGATTCATTCTTGTGAACAGTATGTGAAGCTTGTTAAATTGATGGGTTTTGAAGAAATACTCCGGCTAGATGACTGCTGCATTCTGAGGTGTTTTGTCAAATGGATAGCAGACAATGTGTCCACTGAAGAAGAAGAAGAAGAAGAAGAAGAATAAGAATTGGATCCAAATCAATCAAGTTGTTTCCTCATTCTGTAACTGAAACATTTGGTACTCCAGAAGGTCATCTCTCTGTTGACTGTGATGCAATAGTTGGGAAAGCTGAATTTCTTGAGCTTTTTGGTCTGTCTGATGTTCCATCAATAAAGTTCTTTGGCAAAAAGATCTTAGCAAAAGAAATTCTACCAGATGCTGTTTTCTGTCGCTGTTTCATGGTAGTGTCACTAGGAACCTTATTCTGCCCAAACTCAAGTACAAAGATAAGTACTAAATACATGGGAACAATGATGTTGGACTTAACAGAGAACAATGATGTTGGACTTACACAATCTGCATTTGGTCAGGTATCATCAACATACTTGTATGTTTTATTTGATTTTTATTTTTATAGCACTTGTGTGTTTTGATCTTTTTTTGAAGGAATTTATTGATTTCTACCATCTTTTTAAAAACAGGATAATAAAGAAATACATGATTCATTATCTCAGGGTATGCAATCAGCAAGCCTTAATCATATGGTCCCTTCAAATTGTTTCTCACAGAAAGGAAAACAAATTGTCCATCTATGTTCTGAAGTGCAAGTTCTACTGGAAACTAATGATGAAACTAAAGAAGGTAAAATGATTTCTTATTTTTCTCTCTCTGGATTGTTTTTATTTTTTTATGTTTTCTGGTGTTACTAAATTTTTTCTTGTTTTTTTGTAGTTACTGATTCTCTTATGGATCTTAACATAAAATGTATTGAAGAAGATAATGGAGATTTTTGTGGTTTCCAGTCAGCTGTTGTGAATGAAATGAAAAGTAATCTGAATAAGTTTGAAAACAATGAGGTGTTTTATTTAGATGAACAAGTCATCAACCAGGTAAAAGCAATCTGTATGGTTATTTGGATTGTACTTGATTGCAACAAAGAATTATAAAACATTTTACTGTTTTTGTAGGATAACAATCAGGCTAAAATAGTACTGGATTAAACTTTGCCAAACAACAATCAGGCTGTAACAACATGAACTGAAATAATTGGTATGAGTATAAACTAGGTCATGTTATAATTCTTATGTTATAAACTGAATTAATTTTAGTGTTGATGCTTATTATCTTATGTTTTTCATTTTTCATAGTTAAAGAAATTTCTCAAATGAAGAGAAGTGAGCAACTTCAGCTAGCAAGAAGTAAATATTTTTTCAATGATGAAGGCACACCTTCTTTCCGTCTCATGGAATGTGTTGATGATAACGGCAAAACTATTGAAGAACCTGAATTTTATCGCCCACTAGAGATGGACGACTTCTCATACAATGAAAAGTGTGAGGTACTGTATACAAATATGACTTTGTTTTTATTTGTAATCAATATGTTTATAATTGTTAGATTTGATAATATCTTTTGTGGTTTTTATTATTTTATTGATTGTTTATATTTTGTTTTACAGTTGGCAATTTCAATGTGCAAGGAATCATAAATGGATTGTCCAAGTAAAGAACATTCAAAATTGTATTCAAGTCCAAACAGAAACACAAACAACAATTTTTCAAATGACAAATTCAACACTGTAAGTACTCCAAACATGTGTGTTGTGTTTTTAGTTTTTCTAATTGTTGTTGTTTTGGTATAATTTTATTAATTGTTTTTTTGGTTCTTATATTTGTAATATGAAGGAGAGCACTAACAATGAATATGAAACAACGATACAATGCGCCCAAAGAGAGCCAAGCCATAGTGGTCTTACATTTTCACAACCAAGAGCAGTCATACACACTAAAGCTTTTGTAGATATTGTAAGTTTTTTTGTTTGCTATTGTTGTTATGGAGTTTTTTTACTTGCTGTTAGTATTGTGTTTTAAGTTTTTGGTCTTTATATATTATCTTTTTCTTTATTTTTTAGGTATCCCCAGAAGTAACAATCCAAACACAAAGTCACATGAAATTTAAGAAATCTAGCAGCAGGGTTTAAGCAACTCCAGTAAGTTTTACAGATTTCTAAAGTTTTTCTGCATAAGTTAATATAATATGTACTATTTTTCAGAAGTGTTGTATCCTTTTTTGTGTGTTTTCAGAGTTATGGCAAAGCTGTAATTGTTGGCCAGAGACTTTTTGAAGGCAACGATGAAGACTACAGTGAATCAAATTCAAAGAACAAATCACCAATAAGAGAACTATTGAACAACTTTGTTGATGTAAGTTTTAAAGAAAATGTGACAAGATTACTTATTTTTTCTCTACTATGTTAAAAGAGATCTATTTTTATGTGATATCAACTATTTGAATATGTTTTGAAATATTTATTATTTTTAAAACATTATAATTCATAACAAGTGGTTTTAATTGTTTTTTTTTATGTTTTTGCAGGTGTCATCTCCTGATGTTCAAGTGCTTGGAGAAAAATCATTCAGATACAATTGCAATAACATGACTGAAGAAGCAGATCAGCTATACAACACTAGTTTGTCACTTAGAAGTTCTAACCATAGTCATGGCAAAGAAAATGTGTTACCTCAACGAATCCCTCGAAGAAGTAGATATCTGAGTTCACCTTTTGACGTGAATCCATCTATTAATCTTTCAGTCCAACCAATAGAGCAGAAAATTTGGGAAGCTGTCACAACATTGTGTGATGATCCAGAACACAAGACGTGAGATAAGTTTTAACCTACTGCTTTGTAATATGCTTTTTATTTGTGCTAGAAATATTGAATATTTTTTTGTTGTTTAATTTTTTGTTCTTGTTTTCAACATGCATAAAAAGTGATTGGGTTGTCTGCATAGACAATGTTAGAGTTACAATGGAGCAACTAGGGAGTTCAATGAAAATTAATGGCAAGGTAGAGGCTTGGCTTATGAATGCATTATGTCGGAAACTTTTCAGAGATAACCATCCTAGATTTACACAGAAACACTTCTTCTTTAACACTATTTCTGTAAGTCTTTTTGCTGGTTTTTGGGTTTTTCTAATGTTTTACATAAGTTATATTTATGTTTTTCATTTTTTGGTAACTGTATTTGGATAATAAATTAAATAGTCAACTATTACTTATTTTTATTTTACTATAAACAGGATTACTTTCTTAAAAAATGGAAGAATGAAGATGCAAAAGATTTCATGAAGAAGAGAGCCATTGACTCACTTTGCGGTACAAATAAAGCGAGACAATTGCATCTATCAAATGGGGTATGAAATTATGTCAAGTTCTATATGTTCTTTCAAATTAATAATTTAAGTCAGAAAAGAAAAATATTAATTGTTATTTTTGTTATAACAACTATATTTTGCTTCTATCTGTGATGACCATTGGTTTATCTTTTTGGTTGATATGAAGTACCGAAACTTCATTTTTCTTGATTCATGGTATGGCAAAGACAGTACCTACCATAAGAAAATAGCATCCTTGATGGTAAATATATTTTATCTTTTTCTAATTTGGTGTAATTCTTGTTGCTGTATTTTTATAAAGGAGAAGACAAGTAACTAATGTTCAATATGAAACATATTAAAAATTTCAGGGACACATGGAATGATGCAGGTCTGAAAAAAGTATTGTTGAGAATTTTGGAACAGCATATCCTAATGTTCCAAAGCAAAATCCTGGGTAACTTTGTTATGTATATTTTATTTTTTTGGTTTTAATTTTTATGATTGTTTTGTTAGAATATTAATTTCTGTTTTGTTTTGGTTGATTCTATTACGAACAGAAATGATTATGGCATTTATTGTATGAAGTACATGTAATTATACATTGAAGGAACCCAGCTCAGTGTGCTTTTTCATACATCGATATCCCTACGTTTCAAATCATATATGCGCACGATATTCTTTTGAGTGATCACAATGACAAGTATGAAGCAAGAGTTTTAGCTACAGAATTCAAACATTAAGGTAATGCAGAAAAATTTCTAATTTTTTTTATGTCTATAAAACAAATATATTTTCCTTATATTGTAAATTATTTTCTATCTTCATTCTTTTTTGTTTTTAACAGATACATCAGGTGATTATGACAAGATAACAATCTAAATTGTATCAAGGGAACAACAAAATAAGAGCAACATGTCACTCACAGTGAAGAAAATATTGATATGTTTAGTGTGTCACTTATAGTGCAAAGAATCAAAAAAGTTGTTATAGTCGTTGTTGTTTCTGTTCATCAATTAGTGTAGTTCTCTGAACTATTTTTAGTGTGTTTGAAACATGTTCAGTTGTACTTATTGTAAGTTTTGTCTTGCGTGTTTTCTTTCATATGCGGTGGAACTTCAGAATATACTTTCATATACGCTACCACCTCGTACTTACGCTATATAAATAAAAATGAATGCATATGAATGTCTTTTTTGTATGTGTTCTATTGAGAAAATCTGGAGTTTAATATTTGAAAGTCAGGGCAAGAATGTTATTAGCCAGGGGATGGAAGTTAGTTGCAGGTATGTTTATGTAGTAATTATATCTTGAGTTTTTTTCTTCATGTTTTTGTTTTGGTTTTAGTGTTCCAGTATTTTTATTGTTATTTTATATAACATGACAGCAGGTATAGTACAGAACAAGTGATTTTTCAGTATCAAATCGAATGCACGGAACTTCAAGCAAATGTAGAAGGTATACATAAAAAAAGATCTACTTTCAATCTTTATATAACTTTCACTCTTGTTTTATAAATTGTGCAACGACCCAAAGATTAAAAAATGTTAAGAACAGACACAATGATCACAAAGATCCACATTTTGTAGATTGTTCTTTGGTCTTCCTTGTTTTTTTGCCTGATCACTAGCTGTTCTTGGCTTCCTTGTTTCCTTTGTTGATTGAGGAGTAGCAACTAAAAAACATACATAAGAAAATCAACAAATTAGGTAACTTTTGATTGCATATTAATGATACAACTAGAAAGAAATATATATTTTCTGTTAAATATACCAGTTGTTTTCTTTTTGCTTTTTGTAGTCTTTTTCTGAGGAGTTGCTTTTGGTAAATGTGTAGGGGTTCGTAGCATGGAAAACAAAAAAATTCTACCGCATACAAACAAACAAGACAAGATCTATCTACTAGATTGTAGCAATGAGTCGATAGAATAACTCACCCTCGAAGATTCCAAAGTGTTTAACGAGAGCGGATTCTCGTGGGTGATGTAGTCGTACTCTTGCCGATCTCAAGATCGGGTAGACGATCCTTCCGGTGCTGCGTTCCGGCAGCGCTTCCGCAGTCGGTCACACGTTTGGTACTCGATGAAGACCTTCCTCTCCCTTGTTCCAGCAGGCAGCGGAGGTTGTAGCACTCTCCTCGCGATTCCGGCAGCACGACGGCGTGGTACCGGAAGTAGAGGGGAGATCTCGCAGGGCTTCGCCTTAAGCCGGAGCTAGTATGGTGGACTATGAGAGAGGCCTTGGCGATCTAGGGTTTAGAGGCACCAAGGAGAGGGACCTAGGCCGGCGGCTAGGGCAAGGGGGTTGCCCCAAGTCGGCGGCAAGGGTTTGCCCTAGGGCGGCGGCGGCTGCAGGAGGGCCGGCGGCTAGGGCTAGGATTTTGGGTGGTGGAGGTGTAGTTCTTGGAGGGGCAGCCCTACCCGTCCTTATATAGGTGGGAGGGCGCGGCCAAAGGGAGGGGATTCCCTCCCCAACTCGGCCTCCTTGGCCGGCGGTGGAGGGAGAGGGACTTCCTCCCCAAGTAGGTTTCCTACTCTCCCTCCACCAAGCAAAATAGCCGTTTGACTTTTCAAATTGGTGTTTGACTTTTCAAACTAGGATTTGATTTATCCCTTTATTTTGCTCAGCGATGACACCTAGTACATGATGCAACCATTCCAACTTGTTATGACACATTCATGTACCCTTCCCCTCCGGAGTGCCGGACATTCCGGAACCTTCTAGAACATTCCCGATGAAAACACCAGAACCATTCTCCAACCCCGAAACAGGACTTTCCTTATATGAATCTTATTCTCCGGACCATTCCGGATCTCCTCGTGATATCCCGTATCCCATCTGAGACTCCAAACAACATTCGATCTCTTACTCATCATTCCATAACTACTCGACAACGTCGAATCCTTAACTGTGTCTCCCTACGGTTCGTGAATTATGCGGACATGATCGAGACACTTCTCCGAACAATAACCAATAGAGGAATCTGGAAATTCATATGGCTCCCACATATTTCTACGATTACTTTGCGATCGAATGAACCACTTACATACGATACCAATTTCCCTTTGTCTCACGATAGTTTACTTATCCAAGGTTTTGATCGTCGGTATCTCTGCATACCTAGTTCAACCTCGTTACTGATAAGTACTCTTTTCTTGTTCCCGTGATATGTGATCCCTTGTGAGCCAGTCACATGCTTGCAAGCCAATTGGATGACATTCCACCGAGAGGGCCCAGAGTATATCTATCCGTCATATGGATGGACAAATTCCACTCTTGATCCATGTGTCTCAACCCATACTTTCCGAACACTCAATGCCACCTTTATAACCACCCAATTATGGTGTGGTGTTTGATGTCATCAAAGCATCCTTCCGGTGATGGTGATATGCATGATCTCATGGTTGAAGGAATTAGGTTACCATGTATCAGAAAGCATATAGCAATTGAACTATTAAAATGACTTGATCTTTATGCTATGATTATCTATAGGAGTATGTCCATCATATCATTATCCTAACGATATGATCTTGTTGTTAATAACATCTCAATGTTCATGGTAGGGAAACCACAATCATTTATTAACCAACAAGCTAGTATTATAAAGAGGCTTTACTAGGGACTCTAATTTAGTTTACAAATCACACAAGTATTAATGTTTCCTTGTTAATACTGTTATATCATGAATGTAAACATTTATCATAAACACAAAGATATAATAATAACTACATTTATTATTGCCTCTAGGGCATATCTCCAACTAAATGCTTGTTTGTACATGTAGCAATGTTGCGTGCATTTGATCCACAGTGACTACATGTTATCTTGTTTCTTGAAAACAACCCCTCCATAAATGTCTTCTGTCTCTTAGCACTTTCCGGACGACCTTTCGAAGGTGCTACATCTGGATCCTATAGAAAATCACTATAACCAGCATCTTGTTGTTGCCTTATTACTGGTTGTTTGCCTTTACTTATTTTTTTTGTTTTCCTCAACCTCATCCTCTATTGTCATCTCATCTAATTTATCTTCTATCCTTTTGATCTCCTGTGTCAGAAACAAGCACTTTTGAACAGTTTCTGAACCTTCTGACGCGAGGTTGGTTAGTCTTCTAGAAATCACACTGTATCTCAAATGTTTATTGCTTGTTGTGAGATCAATAGGAATATTGAATTTGCTGTCCCTCAAGTACTTTCTTTCCTTTGGCCTCCACCTGCTTATGTAGTATTTTTCTGGTAACTCTGATATGTTTAGATGAACAAGAACTCTCAAAATATGAGCATAGACAATACCATCTTTTTCAAACTTGCAACAGATGCACACAAAATCTTGTGTTGCAAGATTCACATACACAATATATATGCGTGGTCCGATCTCTTGCATTTGAAGCATAGCTGTTTTGTAGGCCTCATATCTGACAAACCGTTCAACCTCATCAACATGGAGTTTTGCTGAAAACTTTATTTGTTTTTGAAATCTGTAGAATATTTTTCTGTTGTACATGCGGCTTGCTTGTAACTCAAGCTCACTGTGCAAGCAAAAGCTAGGTTCTGTTGTCCTTGTTACTGTATCTTGTTCCTTTTCAAATTCTTCTATGTTTTCTGCTATCTTTTGGTACTCACCCAAGCATCTTATAACACTGAATGTAGAACCCACATTATCTTTGAATATTGCATTTGTGCCTTCACTTCTAGCTGTTGAGTGAACAAAAGGACCGAAGTTCCTTTTGAAGTATACAGGGACAAATCTAGTCATGTTTTCCCACATTATTCTCAAGTACTTTAGGTGTCCAACGTTGTATCTTTCAATCATTTCCGGCCACAAAGCCTCAAATTCATCAATGGTCAAAGAGTTGCGAAGGATATCAGTGAATTCAATATGGAAGTTTGGTATCCTACCAAAGCTGCCTCCACACTTCTCTTCAGCCTTTTCTTTTACATGGAAAAAACAGTTCCGATGACAAGTATTGGGGAAAACTGCATCTATTCCATTCTTAATAGCCATATCTTGATTTGTTATAATTGTAACTGGATCTTTCCCTCTGTGGCAACGCTTGAATGCGCGAAACAACCACTTGAAAGTTTATCCTTGTTCGTTGTTTATTATCGCGCATCCAAACAAACAGTTATGACCATGACCAGTAACACCAACAAATGGTGCAAATGGAAGGTTGTATTTAATTGTTTTGAATGTTGTGTCAAAACTGATAACATCACCATACAACTCATACATTTGCCTTGAAAAAACATCTGCCCAGAATATGCATAGAACTTTATTGCCCTCACCTAGCTCAAATTCATAATGGAATCTAGGATCCTCATCCTTCCTTTGCCTAAAATAATCAAGCACATTCATCATATCATTCCTATTGTCTTCTTGCCTTATTGCCGTCATAACATTTCTCACATTTTTTTTGTGTATGGAACATTCTTTGGTTTTCCTCCTCTCAAATAAGTCAGGATTGCCATAATTTTTCTCGTTGCCAACTTCACAGATGTGAAAGTCTGGATGAACAGCTTCTCTTGGTTTGTCATATTTTTATGAGAGCATAGGAACTTGCTTTCATCTGCTGGGCATAACTCATGATTGTGGTGCAGTTCCAAGTTTGTAATCTGCCACTTTGTGTCTTTCAAAGAAACAACCATTTTGGCTTTGCATCCAGTAACTTCAGTGACATTTCTTCTTCTTTTCTTGCTGTTATCAGCTGGATCTTTTCCAGTCCTTGCTTGATACCTCTCCTGCCTTCTCAATTTTCTATTCTCTAAAACATCAGGCGCAACAAGTTTGCCAAACTTGTGGCACGTGTAAGTTCGCCTTGAACCAATTTCATCTCACGTATTCCTGCCCTTGTAGTTGCTTGCTCTTCGAACAGAGAATCCACAGATCGAAGCATATTCATTGTAGAATTTGTAAGCTTCTTCTTTCGTGTCAAATATCATGTTTATATGAGGAACATGGTGACCAATTGCTTCTTCACTCCCAGTACGAGCTGCTGTAACACTTTATCTTTCAAGGAAGAGACGAATATCTTCAGGAGTTAACTGTTCTACACCTTCAGGCATTTCCATTTCTGTTGTTGCATATTTATCTTTATCGTCATCTGAGATGTCCAACATTTCTTCATTGTTTGTTTCCTTATTAGGAGATTGATTACTTTGTTGTCCATATGTAGGGGTTCGTAGCATGGAAAACAAAAAAATTCTACCGCATGCAAACAAACAAGCCAAGATCTATCTACTAGATTGTAGCAACGAGTCGATAGAGGAACTCACCCTCGAAGATTCCAAAGTGGTTAACGAGAGCAGATTCTCGTGGGTGATGTAGTCGTACTCTTGCCGATCTCAAGATCGCGTAGACGATCCTTCCCACTGCGTTCGGCGCTTCATGATGGTCACACATTTGGTACTGATGAAGACCTTCCTCTCCCTTGTTCCAGAAAATGGTGGAGGTTGTAGCACTCTCCTCGCGATTCCGGCAGCACGACGGCGTGGTATCGGAAGTAGAGGGGAGATCTCGCAGGGCTTCGCCTTAAGCCGAAGCGAGTATGGTGGACTATGAGAGAGACCTTGGTGATCTAGGGTTTAGAGGGCACCAAGGGGAGAGTGTAGCCGGCGGCTAGGGTTTGGGGATCACCCCAACTCGCCGAGTTGGTGGTGCCCTAGGCGGCGACACAAGGAGGTGGTCGGTGGCTAGGGCTAGGGTTTTGGGTGTGAGGGGTAGGGGGCGCCCTACCCCTCCTTATATAGGTGGAGGGTGGCCAGTTGGGAGGAGGGAGTCCTCCCCCAACTCGGCCTCCTTGGCCGGCGGGTGGAGGGAGGAGGACTTCCTCCCCATGTAGGTTTCCTACTCTCCCTCCACCAAGCAAACTTGCCGTTTGACTTTTTCAAATTGGCATTTGACTTTCAAACTAGGATTTGATTTCTCCCTTTATTTTGCCCAGCCAAGTGACCTAGTACATGATGCAATCATTCCATATTGTCATGACACATTATTGTACCCTTCGCCTCCAGAGTGCCGGACCTTCCGGACCCTTCTAGAACATTCCCGATGAAAACACCGGAATCATTCCCCAATTCCGAAACAGGACTTTCCTTATATGAATCTTATTCTCCGGACCATTCTAGATCTCCTCGTGATATCCCGGATCCATCCGAGACTCCGAACAACATTTGGTCTCTTACTCATCATTCCATAACTACTCAACAACATCGAATCCTCAAGTGTGTCTCCCTACGGTTCATGAATTATGCGAACATGATCGAGACACTTCTCCGATCAATAACCAATAGAGTAATCTGGAAATTCATATGTCTCCCACATATTTCTACGATTACTTTGCGATTGAATGAACCACTTACATACGAAACCAATTTCCCTTTGTCTCACGATAGTTTACTTATCCGAGGTTTTGATCATCGGTATCTCTACATACCTAGTTCAACCTCGTTACTGATAAGTACTCTTTTCTCGTTCCCGTGGTATGTGATCCCTTTTGAGCCAGTCACACGCTTGCAAGCTAATTGGATGACATTCGACCGAGAGGGCCCAGAGTATATATATCCGTCATATGGATGGACAAATCCCACTCTTGATCCATGTGTCTCAACCCATACTTTCCGAACACTCAATGCCACCTTTATAGCCATCCAGTTACGGTGTGGTGTTTGATGTCATCAAAGCATCCTTCCGGTGATGGTGATAAGCATGATCTCATGGTCGAAGGAATTAGGTTACTATGTGTCAGAAAGCTTATAGCAATTGAACTATTAAAATGACTTGATATTTATGCTACGCTTATCTATAGGACACTACAAGGAATGTGTTATTCTATGACCTTCTAATAGTGACTGTGGACAAAATCGTCATAGAATTATGACGATTTTGCACTAAATGGTTGTAAGCTATTTAGGAGGTTCAAAACCTTAGAAAATTACGACGATCTTGCTTAAAATCGTCATGGTTTTATTAGCTCAAATCGTCATAACCCAGTAAATGCATCTCGGGAGGTATTGGTAGCTCAATATGACGATTTTAAATCGTCATATCGTCTAAATTAGAAAATAAGAGGTTGGCCACGTCAACAATTGTGCCTACATGTCATGTCTGCGTGTCACTTTATATTCATGTATTAATTAATTGCACCTGAAATGACTAAAACATCCAGCAGCTACAACGCACTTATCAGAAGAGGTCAGGGGTATTTCCGTAAACCCCACTCCACCCATCCAGATCGAACAGCCCCCCAAACCCTAATCCCCTTCTCATACCCCGCCGCCACTTCTTCTCTTTCGCCAAACTCCACCTACCTGAAAACCCTAGCCACTCGCTCGGCGGATGCGGTCGCCCTAGGAACCGTGATGCCACGGCGAGCCACCACGGACAAGAGGCAGAGGTTCTTGGTTGTTTGGAGCACGATGGCTTCCGACGCATTCCCTCGTCTCTTGCGCCACTGCGATCCCCATCCCGCTCTCGGGTGGGGACACTGGTGTGCGCCGAACGGGTCGTGGTGGCGGGCGGTGGTGTCGCCGCACGAGGTCCCCGACAGCTGCCCTCCATCGGTCAGGTTGCCCACGACCCCCATCCCGCTCCTCGGCCTTGGCGACGGCACCGTCTTCGTGTACGTATGCCCTCCTCCCTCCCTCCCTCCCTCCTCTACCCAGTCCTCCGGTGGTGCGACTCGCCTCTACCACTGCAGCGTGAGCAGCGGGTGCAACTTGAGCGCCTGGGTGAAGCCGTTCCGATGCAGGAGGTGGACTGGAGGATCTGTATCCAGGCCGAGGCGAGCAGCCACGCCCGGATGCGACAAGAGGGTCTGCGCCACCAGTACGCCTGCAAGGAGGCGCCATGCTCCAGCCCTCGATTTCGGCGGGCGACCCTCGCCTCGCCTCCTCCTCAATACCCACAACCACCACAACTAAGCCCTCCCTGTCTTGTTCAATCTAATCGATGGATATTGTTGGGTTCGAACATGATCGAGTCATTCCATACTTGTCTCACTGGTTGTTTGGGGAATTGTCACATGATCGAGTCATTCCATACTTGTCTTATAATTGCAGGAGGTAGGGTGTAACCTGTTCTTGAGATAACTAGATGAAAATAGATGTTCTTAAGTTCTTTGCATGGATATGTCTTGTAGTTGTTTTTAATCTTGGTTGCAACACTTGCTAGTCAATAGATTTTGCAGCAGTTTATCTGAATATCCATCTTCACGCTTTCTGTGACTTAATAAATGTATTCTGCGGCTTAGTTTATATTAACACTAGATGCCTCAATGTATTGCGCATGCCATTGTGTTGCAATATCCTAGTAAACAATGCCATGATCGATTGTATTAGCACTAGGTCCAGTGCCTCAATAATTTTTGTGTAGGTTATATTATTAGTCGCGGACACTTATTTGGTTTTTCCGCTTATTGTTCTCATACTAGGTTTGGGCTTGATTTGAAGAAAGTAATGAAAGATGGGAAGCCAATTATTATAGAGGTATGTCGTGGCTTACTAGATGGTAAGCAATGAAATATGCATAGCTCTACACTGCCACTTTTACTATCTAGCACTTATTGCATTGGACACTAGTTAATGATGTGTGACTAGTAGTAGACAAGCGATGAATTTTGTTTGGGATGGGGTGGGAGGCAAGCCAAAACATCTCAGAACATATTTATGTTGGTAGCGTGACCCGCATGCGTAAGTTACTTATAATGTTAACTGACATCTTATCTTCAGGGAATACATTTGGATCCGAGTATTTATCTGATGGATGAGGAAAATGCTGATGATAATTCCAGAATGGAGAAAAAGACCGAGACTGAAAATTCAGCTGTCTCTGTAGAAGAGGAAACTGAATAGCAATTAGAAAATGGGCTACCTGAAAACATAGTAAGTGTTCTAAAGGAAGATATCATACAAGATCAGGACAGCATGCCTGAGGATTTTTTTGTTAGTTCATATTCACTCTCTTTTGTTCAGATTTGCTTTGTTGTTTGTTCAGGCATTGTTAAGTAATGGATAGCCACTAGAACCTTCAGAGATAATTGCCTTCCTCAGGTATTCGTGAAGATCTTGAATACACAAGTAAACTTCTTGTTTTATATTGGTTACTATCATGTGAAAGTATACAGTATAAGCATGGTTGTTATAGGTGATATTAAATAATTAGTCTCGTGAAAACTTGGAGGAATGCATCATGATGTCTACATGCCAACTAGTATCAAGCTATGTCATAGATGTTCTAGTAGTTAAGGAATCATGTATTGGAATCCTATATGCAAATGGTGGAGCGTACTTTTCCATGTAAAGTTGCTTCCTTCAAAGAAAATATGCGTTGACATTATACTGGGACCTTAACTTTCCCCATTTTAATTGTACTACACCGTTGATGCCCAACACGAATGTCTGAATCTTGTACTGTCCTGCCTATTGATCACTAAGTATCGAGTATCGTATTTTATTTTACCTTTTTTTAAAACAAAATGCAGGTTTGTTGCTCTTTTGTGTACATCTGACTTTTACTTGATGTTGCCCAGGATCATCGGAAGCTTATAAACAACCTCAAACTTATTTAGGACTATCTTTTCTATTTTGAGTCACAGGATCCAGATTTAGGAATGATGCCTCTGCTCTGTATTTTTCCTTGGTGAAGATGGCCGAAGCTTTTGGTTGTGCTCTGTATTATTGATTGTCACAAATTGTACTTGACTTGCTTAGTGTGGCTTTTCATAGTTAGTTCACAAACCTGAACATGATGCATCTGAACTACTTGATCTTCTATGGTTTTGCATATGACATTGCCTTTTTAATTCTGTAATCTTTGCTTGTTCTCAGTTAGTTAACCTGAACCCAAATGCATGTAACTTGAGTAAAATGCTGCAAAACCTTGCTGTGATTGGTATTTTATCACAATAAATGGTGCTTATTTCACTGTTTGATTCCATCTGTTTTAGGGAAAGTAGATGCTTGTAGAATACTGGTAGTATGTTTTTATAAGTGATTTACCAGGTTGAGTGTTCCCTTCATAGAGATTGAAAATGTGGTGCTTCCTCTTTTATAGGAGCTCCAGGCCTAAAATTTTTGGAAGTGTGGAGCCGTGAAAGAAAGTGGGGGATTTCCACTAAGACCATTGTTAGGAATAAATATGAATCATGTGCTTGGTTAGATCAAAAACTGATTGTGCGGTCCTATAGCTATATGATAGGTAGGTCAACATTGTAGCATGAATCCTGGTTGTTACATCTCAAAGTTTTAAGGTACTGACCCTTATATTTTGCTAGAGTTGTTCTGTGCGAAATTAATAAGTTGGTAGTAGTGACATTCAGCTCTAAATTTATCTATGTATCACATTTGTTGTGTCTACTTAGTGTTCATGAGAGAATAAATTATGTTGCTGCTTATTAGGTTTGCTTTAAGTTGATCATATATTTGAGATTTTATGCCTTCTATTTTCCGTTGATTACATCAGGTCGTGCAAGAAAGAAGATGTCATGGTTATTGCGCTTCTCTCCCCCAACACATGCTCGGTGTGCAGCTCAAGACCGTCTTCAATGACTTTCAGAGAGTGTTCAACATCTACCGCAAGCTCTACATCATACTCTCTATCTTGTTCACCGATGCCTGGAAACTGTGAGTCAACTGCCACTTCAATCCCTCCTCTCTTATTAGCATGTTAGTGCTGCAACAACTCGGTATGCATTCTTGTAGATACATGGTTGATGCCTTTGGTTGCTTTTACTAAGTTCGATGCCCTGCATCCTTCCTTGCAATCATGCTACAATACATGTGCACCTTTCCCTGCCTTCTCTCTTATGCACATTTTGTATCGCCTTATATTAATATATACATTTATATAAACTCAGTCCTTATTTTTTTGGATGAATGTGATGTTTTACAGGTCGTTGGTGCCAAGGCTGAATAAGTTAGACAAAGTGGAAGCGTGAAGAAGTTCTGAAATATCAAAAAATAGCTAGCTTGTGTACTGTCTGAAAGTTTGATTGTATTTTGGTTGCTCCACCTGATGTGAGCTGTGTTTGATTGTAATGTTCTGAAGTTATCTGAAATATAATTCGTAAATGTGACATGTTTGAATCAAATTAATTTTGTATATTATGTTGGTCCTGTTTAAATTACTATCTGTTTAATTACTGTGAAAACATGAGAAAACAGACAATAATAAGTGGGATTAACTGGGACCCATGTTACTGGTGGGACCAACCCAAAATAAGAAGGCCAAAATTAAGAATCTATCCATATAAAAGGCCCATGCAAAAGAAATAAATATGCCAGAATGTTGGGCTTGGCCCATGTAGCTGACCAGATTTGATATGAAAAACAATCCAGAATAGTATGAAAAACAATCTAGAATAGTTGGGCCGAGCCCATGTGGAACCTAGAAATGGACTGGGCTGATTTTGATTTAAGACGATTTAATTTCGTCACAATTTTGCCACGTAGGATCGGCCACGTAAGATCTGACTTGGCCATACTAGATGGCCCATGACGATATTGGATCGTCATAGACTTTATGACGATTCAATATCGTCATAGACGGTTATGACGATTTTATCAAAAACGTCGTTATAGTTCATTTGCGACGCCCAGCTTTCGACGATCTCAAAATCGTCATAGAATCGTCATAAACGGACTACTATGACGATTCTGTGACGAAAATGGAGGGTCATATATAGCCAGATTCCTTGTAGTGGGAGTATGTCCATCATATCATTCTCCTAATGATATGGCCTTGTTATTAACAACATCTCAAATGTTCATGATCAAGAAACCATGATCATCTATTAATCAACAAGCTAGTATTATAAAGAGGCTTTACTAGGGACTCTAATTTAGTTTACAAATCACACAAGTATTAATGTTTCTGGTTAATACTGTTATAGCATGAATGTAAAAATTTATCATAAACACAAAGATATAATAATAACTACATTTATTATTTCCTCTAGGGCATATCTCCAACAGTCTCCCACTTGCACTAGAGTCAACTAATCTAGATTACATGGTAATATATGGAACACCCATGGCAGTTTGGTGTTGGTCATGTTTTGCCCTCGGGAGAGGTTTAGTCAACGGATCCGCCACATTCAGATTTGTGTGTACTTTGCAAATCTTTATGTCACCATCTTGGACATGTTCTCGAATAGCGTGAAAACATAGCTTGATGTGCTTCAGCTTCTTGTGTGACCTTGGTTCTTGCGTATTGGCTATGGCTCCCATGTTATCACAGTAGATAGACATTGGGTCCAGCGCACTTGTAACCACACCAAGCTCTGTAATGAAATCCTTCATCCATATCGCTTCTTGTGAAGCCTCCGAAGCAGCTATGCATTCCGATTCAGTTGAAGATCTTGCCACAACAATTTGCTTTGCACTCCTCCAGCTAACTGCTGCACCATTCAAAGTAAATATGTATCCAGATTGAGATTTATAATCATCTGGACCGGTGTTCCAACTAGCATCGGTGTAACCATTAACAACGAGTTGTTCATCACCTCAATAAGAAAGGACCATATCATTAGTTCTTCTCAAGTACTTAAGGATGTTTTTTGACCGCTGTCCAATGATCCACTCCTGGATAACTTTGATATATGCTAGTCAAACTAACAGCATAAATGTCGGGTCTAGTACATAGCATGGCATACATTAGAGATCCTATGGCTGAGGCATAGGGAGTCTTACTCATCCTTTCTCTATCTTCTGCCGTTGCAGGACTTTGAGTTTTACTCAAGGTCGTATTGGGCAACATGGGCAAGAACCCTTTCTTGCTATCTTCCATTCCAAACCTCTTTAGAACTTTGTCCAAATATGTACTTTGTGACAATGATATTAGGCGTCTCGATCTATCTCTATAAATCTTTATGCCTAATATGTAAGCTGCTTTGCCAAGATCTTTCATTGAAAAACTATTATTCAAATATTCCTTGACACTATTAAGAAGGTCTACATCATTCCTAGTCAACAATATGTCATCTACATATAGTATTAAGAATGCTACAGAGCTCCCACTCACTTTATTGTAAATACAAGCTTCTCCATAAGATTGTATAAAGCCAAAACTTTTGATTACTTTATCAAAACGTTGATTCCAACTTCGGGATGCTTGCTTTAATCCATATATGAACCGTTGAAGTTTGCATACCTTGTTAGCATCTTTAGGATCGACAAAACCTTTGGGTTGCATCATATACAACTCTTCATCAATGTCTCCATTGAGGAACGCTGTTTTGACATCCATCTGCCATATCTCATAATCATAATATGCAGCGATTGCTAACATAATCCTCACAGACTTTAGCTTCACTACTGGTGAGAAAGTCTCATCGTAGTCAACACCTTGAATTTGTCGAAACCCTTTTGCGACAAGTCGAGCTTTATAGACAGTAACATTACCATCAACATCTGTTTTCTTCTTGAAAATCCATTTGTTCTCGACAGCCTTCCAGCCATCCGCTAAGTCCACCAAAGTCCATACTTGGTTTTCGTACATGGATCCAATCTCGGATTTCATGGCATTTTGCCATTTATTGGAATCTGGGCTCATCATCGCTTCCTCATATGTCGCAGGGTCATCGGTGTTGTCCACCAACATGACACTCATAACGGGATCATACCAATCAGGAGTGGTACGAGTTCTCGTTGACCTGCGAGGTTCTGTAGAAACTTCAACCGAAATTTCATGATCATCATCATTAGCTTCCTCTCTTATTGGTGTAGGCGCCACTGGAACTACTTCCGGTGATGCGCTACTCGCAAGTTCGAGAGAAGGTTCGACAACCTCGTCGAGTTCTACTTTCCTTCCAGTCACTTCTTTCGAGAGAAATTCTTTCTCTAGAAAGGATCCATTCTTAGCAACGAAGATTTTTCCCTCGGATCTATTATAGAAGGTATACCCAATAGTTTCCTTCGGGTATCCTATGGAGACACATTTTTCCGCTTTGGGTTCAAGCTTGTCCGGCTGTAACTTCTTTACATAGGCTTCGCAACCCCAAACTCTAAGGAACGACAATCTAGGTTTCTTCCCAAACCATAATTCACACGGTGTCGTTTCAATGGATTTAGATGGTGCCCTATTTAAAGTGAATGCAGCCGTTTCTAATGCATAATCCCAAAACGATAGCGGTAAATCTGTAAGTGACATCATAGAACGAACCATATCTAAGAGAGTTCGATTACGACGTTCGGACACACCATTACGCTGTGTTGTTCCCGGCGGTGTCAATTGTGAAAGTATTCCACATTTCTTCAAATGCTCGCCAAAATCGTAACTTAGATATTCACCTCCACGATCAGAACGTAGAAATTTAATCTTCTTGTTATGTTGATTCTCTACCTCATTTTGAAATTCCTTAAACTTCTCTAAAGTTTTGGACTTATGTTTTATGAAATAGATATACCCATATCTACTCAAGTCATCCGTGAAGGTAAGAACATAATGATAACCACCGCGCGATGCTACACTCATTGGACCACACACATCGGTATGTATGATTTCCAACAAGTCCGTAGCTCGATCCATCATACCAGAAAATGGAGTCTTAGTCATTTCACCCATCAGACATGCTTCGCATCTTTCAAGTGATTCGAAATCAAGTGATTCAAGAAGTCCATCGGAATTGAGTTTATTCATACGCTTCACTCCAGTGTGACCAAGACGACAGTGCCACATATAGGTCGAGTTATCGCTCAGTTTCAAACGTTTAGCCTCAATGTTATTTATGTGTGTATTACTACAATCGAGATTCAATAAGAATAGACCATCTATTAAAGGTGCATGTGCATAAAACATATTACTCATATAAATCGAACAACCATTATTCTCGGACTTAAACAAGTAACTGTCTCGCAATAAACATGATTCTGATATAATGTTCATGCTCAACGCAGGCACCAAATAACAATTATTTAAGTATAAAACTAATCCCGATGGTAGATGAAGAGGTAGCGTGCTGACCGCGATCACATCAACCTTTGATCCATTTCCAACGCGCATCGTCACCTCGTTCTTCGCTAGCTTCCGTTTATTCTGTAGCCTTTTGTTTGAGTTACAAATATGAGCAACCGAACCAGTATCAAATACACAGGCACTACTACGAGTACTAGTGAGATACACATCAATAACATGTATATCGGATATACCTTTCTTCTTGATGTTGCCGTTCTTCAAATCCGCCAAGTACTTTGGGCAATTCCGCTTCTAGTGACCTTCTCCCTTGCAGTAAAAGCACTCAGTATCAGGCTTAGGCCCAGCCTTGGTCTTCTTCGTTGGTGCGGCAACTTTCTTACCACCCTTCTTGAAGTTTCCCTTTTGCTTAGACTTGCCTTTCTTGAATTTGGTGGTCTTATTGACCAACAACACTTGATGCTCTTTCTTGATCTCCACTTCTGCAGATTTCAACATGGAGAAGAGTTCTGGCAACGTCTTATTCATGTTTTGCATATTATACTTCATCACAAAGATCTTGTAACTTGGTGGAAGTGATTGGAGGACACAGTAAATCCCCAAAGCATTAGGAATCACTATAACCAAGCTTTGGAGTTTGTTTGCGTGCCCAGACATCTTAAGCACGTGCTCACTGACGGAGCTGCCCTCTTCCATCTTGCAGTTAAAGAACTTTCAGAAGCCTCATAACTCTCAACTGCCGCATGAGCCTCAAATATCATTTTGAGTTCACGGACAATATCATGTGGGTCATGGTTCTCAAACCTTTTCTGAAGCTCCGATTCCAAACCATACAAGATAGCACACTGGATTGTGGAGTACTTATTCTTCCGAGTGAGGTAAACATTCTTTACTTCATCGGTAGCATCAGCTGCAGGTGGGTCACCCAGCGGTGCATCCAGCACATAGGTCAAATTACCAGCATTGAGGACAATCCTCAAATTGCGGAACAATTCCGCGAAGTTGCTTCCATTGTTTTTCAACTTTTCTTTCTCTAGGAACGCATTAAAATTGGTAGGGGCCGCCATTGATCTACAACATATTTGCAATAGTTTAGACTAAGTTTATGACAAATTGAGTTCTAATTAATAGTTAAATTAATCTAGGTGAACTCCCACTCAAAACAATATCCCTCACATTGTTTTAGTGATCACACGAACCAAATCCACCACATCAAAACCAATCATCACGAGAGTTGATGTAGCTTCAATGGCGAACAATCAACATGTTCATCATATCTACTATATGACGCATGCTTTACCTTTCGGTAATCCGTGTTCCGAGACCATGTATGTACATGCTAGGCTCGTCAAGATCAAACCTTAGCTTCTGCATGAGCAAATATGGCTTGCTCACGTTGTATACACTCGCAGAATCTAACACACCCGATCATCACGTGGTGCTTCGAAACAACGAGCTTTAGCAACGGTGCTTACTAAGGATGAACACTTTAAAACTTGAAATTTGTGTGCTTGAGGGATCATCTTATAATGCTACCCTAGTTAACTAAGCAATACTAGATGCATAAAGGATCAACATCACATGCAATTCATAATATGTTATATGATATGGCCTTTCTTCTTGTGCTTCCGATCTCCATCTTCAAGCATGAACATGATCTCCATCATCACCGACATAGCGTCAAGGTCAATGGCGTCGTTTCATGGTTGTCGTCCACCAGCTTCAACTATTAAAACTACTTTGAATAGACACGTGGGTCTTAGCAGAATTTAAAGACAACCATATGCCTCCTGCCGGTTGCCAACTTACAATAAGGAACATTGCATACATCAAATATAATCACAATCATGGTCATATCACATCACAGCACACCCCTGCAAAACAAAGTTAGACGCCTCTAATTTTGTTTGCATATTTTACGTGGTTTGGGGCTTTCAATAAGTGTCACTCTAACTTACGAACAAGAACCACAACGTTGATGTTTGAACTATCAAGTGCCCGTTGTAAATTGGATCTATACTATGATGGGAGAGACATGCACCCGCAAAGCCACTTATGCAATACAAGTTGCATGTTGAGCATGGAGCAAGTCTCATGAGCGATGTCATGTAAGGTTAGCCCGGGCCGCTTCATCCCATCATACCACAAGATGCAAAGTACACAAAAATCAATTGATAATAAAAGCACCACCACCCACAATGATCATTGTGTTCTACTCGTAGGGGTTCGTAGCATGGAAAACAAAATTTTTCTAACGCATGCAAACAAACAAGCCAAGATCTATCTACTAGATTGTAGCAACGAGTCGATAGAGGAACTCACCCTCGAAGATTCCAAAGTGGTTAACGAGAGCAGATTCTCGTGGGTGATGTAGTCGTACTCTTGCCAATCTCAAGATCGCGTAGACGATCCTTCCGTGCGTTCAAAGGCGCTTCCGCGATCGGTCACACGCGTTGATTTTCGATGAAGACCTTCATATCCCTTGTTCCAGCAGGCAGCGGAGGTTGTAGCACTCTCCTCGCGATTCCGGCAGCACGACGGCGTGGTACCGGAAGTAGAGGGGAGATCTCGCAGGTTTGGTGATCTCGTGGTAGCCTTAAGCCGGAGCGAGTATGGTGGACTATGAGAGAGGCCTTGGTGATCTAGGGTTTAGAGGGCAACAAGGGGAGAGTGTAGCCAGCGGCTAGGGTTTGGGGATCACCCCAACTCGCCGAGTTGGTGGTGCCCTAGGCGGCGGCACAAGGAGGTGGTCGGTGGCTAGGGCTAGGGTTTTGGGTGTGAGGGGTAGGGGGCGCCCTACCCCTCCTTATATAGGTGGAGGGTGGCCGGTTGGGAGGAGGGAGTCCTCCCCCAACTCGGCCTCCTTGGCCGGAGGGTGGAGGGAGGAGGACTTCCTCCCCAAGTAGGTTTCCTACTCTCCCTCCACCAAGCAAACTTGCCGTTTGACTTTTTCAAATTGGCGTTTGACTTTCAAACTAGGATTTGATTTCTCCCTTTATTTTGCCCAGCCAAGTGACCTAGTACATGATGCAACCATTCCATATTGTCATGACACATTCATGTACCCTTCCCCTCCGGAGTGCAGACCTTCCGGACCCTTCTAGAACATTCCCGATGAAAACACCAGAATCATTCCCTAACTCCGAAACAGGACTTTCCTTATATGAATCTTATTCTCTGGACCATTCTGGATCTCCTCGTGATATCCCGGATCCCATCTGAGACTCCGAACAACATTCAGTCTCTTACTCATCATTCCATAACTACTCAACAACATCGAATCCTTAAGTGTGTCTCCCTACGGTTCATGAATTATGCGGACATGATCGAGACACTTCTCCGATCAATAACCAATAGAGGAATCTGGAAATTCATATGGCTCCCACATATTTCTACGATTACTTTGCGATCGAATGAACCACTTACATACGAAACCAATTTCCCTTTGTCTCACGATAGTTTACTTATTCGAGGTTTTGATCGTCGGTATCTCTGCATACCTAGTTCAACCTCGTTACTAATAAGTACTCTTTTCTCGTTCCTGTGGTATGTGATCCCTGGTGAGCCAGTCACATGCTTGCAAGCTAATTGTATGACATTCCACCGAGAGGGCCCAGAGTATATCTATCCATCATATGGATGGACAAATCCCACTCTTGATCCATGTGTCTCAACCCATACTTTCCGAACACTCAATGCCACCTTTATAGCCACCCAGTTATGGTGTGGTGTTTGATGTCATCAAAGCATCCTTCCGGTGATGGTGATAAGCATGATCTCATGGTCGAAGGAATTAGGTTACTATGTATCAGAAAGCTTATAGCAATTGAACTATTAAAATGACTTGATCTTTATGCTACGCTTATCTATAGGATTATGTCCATCATATCATTCTCCTAATGATATGACATTGTTATTAACAACATCTCAAATGTTCATGATCAAGAAACCACGATCATCTATTAATCAACAAGCTAGTATTATAAAGAGGCTTTATTAGGGACTCTAATTTAGTTTAGAAATCACACAAGTATTAATGTTTCTGGTTAATACTGTTATAGCATGAATGTAAACATTTATCATAAACACAGAGATATAATAATAACTACATTTATTACTGCCTCTAGGGCATATCTCCAACACCATAATCATCATCCCACTGCCAGCTGTAAAATCTGTCTGTTTCATTGTCTTGAACTGCATCATTATCTCTAAACTGATTTTGTTGTTCATCGTTATCATGTTGTTCTTGTTCATCTTCATCCACTTCATCATGATCTCCAAACTGAGGCTGTTTTTTCTGGCTCTCCATCTTCATCATGGAACAGTGTCTGTGTACTTCCATCTCTTCTAGTAATCATAAAAGTCTTGTTCTACATGTAAAATTAAATAAAGTCATGAGAGTTTTTCAATTGGTGGTGTTTGTGCTTGTTTATTAGATTTTTTTGTACCTCAGATCCCATTGGTTCAATATTCCAGCTGCTATTGTCATTAAAGTAACTCTGAAACAATATAAACTGAAGTGAAAACTAAAATTACATGTAAAAAATCTAATTTATTGACTTTTGATTAATATTTTTTTACCTGAGAATTTCCTGGGGTTTCAATAGACAACAACATCCGTGTGAAAGTCATGTTCATGCTATTTGCCGTTAACTTCATATTTTGTAAGATAATATGAATTCAAGTAAGAACAAGATATAATGTAAATTGTATTTTTAATTGTTTATACTTGTGACAACTTACTGAATACTGATCTTCATAACAAGAAGGTCCTGGAATGTGCCCATATGCAGTCAAAGTAATATTCTACATAAAATTTAAAAACAAGGAAATGATAAGACATAAATTATGCACATTAAGGAATAAATAAATATTTTAAATTGTGTTGATCTTTTTATTTTGTTGCAGGTACATATAACAAATGGACATTACTACCTAGGAGTAAATTTTGGACATTACTAGTAGGTGTAAGTTACTTGTTACCTCCTGACCTACCAGTAATAAATGCTACCTACTTACTTCTACCACTAAATATATTCTGTGTCCTGTGTCTTCTCTCCCTTGCCGACAGTACACAGCCATCCCTCTTCCTCCTTCCTCAACCACCACTCTCTATCTCAGGTGTACTTCTTTCTTTTTGCTGGTGACAAGAGGTAGGATCAAGGAGGTTCTACCATGTCTTCAAGCCAGGTAGGAACAAGGAGGTCCCCTCCATATGTTATTGTCTTTTTGTTGGTGGGAAGTGTTTTTTCTATTGCTTTTCTGTTTGTCCAACGTGTTGGCACATTCTTGGCCCAAAAGTACACTCATTTTTTGTTTTATTTGTTTCTTTTATGCTTATTTTCCTTTTGACTGAGAGATTTTTAAATCCAACTGATATGTAGTATAATAGTGTTCTGGACATAACATATCTAACATTTAGCAGATGTAAAACAAGAATATTAGATTTGTTTTCTGGGGCTTCAACAGACAACAACATATATGACAAAACTTATCAGATTTATTTTTCCAAGTACATATATGTTTTAGTCTGTTTTTAACAAGTAGTGCATGTATTATTCTGGGCATAACAGATCTAGCATTCTTGGTCAAAAGTAAACTTGTTTAATTTCTTCTAGTTTTTAACAAGCAGTACATGTAGTGTATTTTAGTTGCTTAAATAAATAAGGTAGTTGTTAGCCAATAGTAGTTGTGGATTTTTAATTTTATTTCTTGTTCTTATAATAGGAAAAGTGTGGGATTTGTGGGCACAAATCTGGTGCCTACAGCAACATGAAGCTCTCCAAAAGCTACTTCCATATCCACTTGCGCAGCAACTTTAAAGATTATCTGGTAAGTTTTTTTTCTGTCACTATAATTGTTTTATTCTGTTTTTGTTGGAGTTCTTTTTAATATGTTTTTGTACTCATTTTATTCCTATTTTTTTCATATATGCGTACAGAATGTGCCTTGCTTTGCAAGGGAAACTTTCAATTCAGTGACTAGTGATGTTCTGTATGTTCAGACTGAAGGAAAAGAACTGTACACTTTCAATCTTGTGAAAAAAACTCACAAGACCAGAATTTGTGGTCCTGAGTACATGAAGTTTCTGGATGACTACAACATGAAACATGGAGAGCAAATTAGGCTAAGCATGAACAACCCACCACCTTTTCTTCGTATCAGGGCACTTGATGAAAATGGTTATCTGAAGGATAGGGTAGAAGGTAGTTATCTTTTTTTGTGTTGCTAATTTTGATTCAATATTGTGTTAGAATTGCTAGTGTATTGTATTGCTCATTTATATCCTTTTTTTAGAAGAATTTGCATTCAATGGTGAAGCTAAAGCAGTTGTGTTTTCAAAAGGCATGGAACCAACATCATCTGAGACAGCACGGATTAACATGTATGTAGGCTTGCATGGAATTGGTATGGGAGTCGTGTTTGTTCATCAAATGACTAAAATAGATATATCGAAGAATGCACTGGTAAATTGTTTTTTTGTATTTTTGTAATTTTCATTGTGTATTTTTGTTGTATATGTAATTTGAATTTTTTGTTCATTCTTTTGCTGTAGCACATTCCAAAGTTCATTGGATCAGTGCTGGACATGCTACCAACTGGAACCGTTCTTCTGGTATATGGCATACCTGATGGTAACAACATGCCTGCAAAATACTACACATCAAATGACGGAAGAATCCGTTTCAGTAATGGGTGGAAGGAGTTTGCTGAGGCAAATGACTTTAAAGAAGGACATGTTGCTCTTTTCATGTTCCATGCAACAGCAACTGGATTTGAGATAACTGTTGACCCAATTCGTGACTAATGCAATGGAACATCAAGACCAGCTATGTTATGGTGCTGTTTCAACACAACACCAGCTGCTACTATATATGTTTTCTATGTTAAAGACTATGATCGTTCTTCCAAGAGTGTAATAATTATGTTCAAGACTATGTTTATTTCCTAAGTATGTGTTCAAGACTATGTTTAAGTGCTGCGTGTATGTTTTATTTGTAAGAATTATGCTACTGAATGTTATTACTTCAAGTTTTATGAGGCCTGTTATTGTTTTTGTTATCTGTTTATGAATGTTTTTGTTATCACTGAATGGATCCAAAGTGTTACAGCAGCTAAAAAACAAGAAAGATAGAATCCAAAGTGGTAATAGTTCTTGTTAAATACTTACAAACCTGATATGTGTCTTGATGTTTTTCCTGATTACTTCTGCTTGTTTAAATTTGCAGATTCTTGAACATATCTATCTTGGAAGTTTGTAACTGCATCAAAAAAGGTAAATATCATTACAACTAATTATTTTTCTTCTGGTTATGCCTTGTATTTTTCATGTATACTTTTGCATTTTGATGACTGAAAAATGTAGATATTTAATGTTGTATCTGAACCTTATTATTGGCATGTTGATCATGCAGATATTTACTTGGTGGTACCTGTAACAGAAAATTAAAATTGCAAATATTATATGAGTTTTCTATGTCATCTCAATTCAGTAACTTGATTAATTTTTGTTTGACAACTTAGCAACGCAAATTTTTGAACCTGGGTTCCTATGATATCATTAGAAAAATTTGCTGAATCTGCAAACAAAAGAACATCTGTTAATGCAAGATTTTTGTGTGATCTAGGTTTTTACATGATTGCTTAACAAAGGCTAGACAGAGAATAGAGGAAGAGAGAAGAAAGGAATCATCAAAAAAAATTCATCTCATTTTATGGATTTTTTTACCGTGGTCTGTGTACTGGCCTGAATCCATTAAAAGCTTCTTTGAAGAATCTAGCCTTTGCATATGTGAATCCATTGGTTTCCTCTTCAGATCTGTTTGTACATCCTGCTTCAATTTTGTGTTATCCTCGATGGGGAATAGGGGAGAAAGAGGGGAAAGAGAAAGAGAGATGTTTCCAGATCGAGGTCGAGCTGGTAGTTGTTAGGAGCCGAGTTTTACTCTGCTTTTTTGTCTTTGTCTAGATCATAAAGTGGTTTTTGTTCTATTTAGACCATAAAGTGGTTTTTGTCATGTCTAAGATAATAAAGTGGTTTTTGTCTTCACATAGCTGTACCAGCCCAGAAACTACATAACACAATAAAAAAGCCCATCAAAAGACAAACACAAATATAGCTCGACAACAAGCCCAACAAACAAACAACGACAAAAAAAATCCGGGTGTCAAGGGTTTCTACGGGCTCGGTGCTCCTGTTGATTTTAGGGTGACGTCACCTGACTGTCACAGTCAGCTGCGTCTTAGAGACACCCCGTAAAAAAGGCTCCATACAGCTATCAAACGAAGCGCATAAGGTGGCCTTTTTTCTGTACATGCTTTGGCACACCCTACATGAACCGTCACGCGCGGCGAATTCTGCCAGCATTTCTGGGCCCAATGTAGCATGCCATGCAACATGCAGACACGCAAGACGCAACGAACAAACACCCGATGGTGTGCCAAACAAAAACACTCCTAGTATATAGATGCGCGTGCAGATCTTTTGTTTACCTGCAAGAAGCAGAAGCCGGTCGAGGCGCACGTACGCCGGCCGATGCTGGCAGCTGGCTGCAGAGTTGGACACCAGCACGAGCAGAGAATACCAAAACAAAACTGGGCGCGCGCGCACGGCGGTACCAGTACCAGTGTACCGTTGTTCCTCCTTCTCCCTTCGTCCGAACGCCACGCACTGTACCTGCCATTGTCACCTCGCCCTCGGCCCGGCTGGACACCACAGCACGAGCAGAGAAAACCAAAACAAAACTGGGCGCGCGCGGCGTCGGCGGGCGGCGTGTCACACGGCACCAACCCCTCGCGGCGGGTAGTTCCGGTACGTCGCCGCTGTGGAGCCATGTCGAGTTGGCGTCCGTCCACGCGTCCCCCGCTCTCTCCCTGCCACGACAAGCCGTTTGGAGTCCAGCTCACGCGTGGTGAATCACGGTACACGGTACGCCCGATCCGTCGCCGACGATGGCGCGCAGTGGCACACGTCGGACGCACGAGGAAGGAGACGGCTGGTGGTTCGGCTTCCGCTTTCGGCCACGTTGCCGTCCCTACGTACGTACGCCGCGCGCGCTGGCCGACCGGCCGGCATACGATCGAGCGGCGTGATGCGCAGGCTGCAGCTACCTGCATCATGCCAAGGCGGCCGGCCGGTCGAGCGAGCGGGACGATATTTCGTTTCGCGTGTCCGTGGACGTTACGTGGCGCCGGGGTGCGCGCGGGCCTCGGGTGCGTGGCTTGCACTTCGAGTTCGTCGGGGGACCGCCGGACCGACCGAGAGGAAGAAGAGACAAACCGCTGGGCTCCAACGACAGCTAGCGCAGACAAGACACGCAAGGAAGGATACTGTGCATGATTCGGGTGCGGACGCAATGGCGGATTCGTGTGGAGTGCGGGATCGCCCAGGGTGCCCACTGCCCAACGATCTTTGGTCGCCACGGCAGTACTGTCTTGCGGCCCATTGGCTATATATATCTGAATAAATGCGGATCCTCGGCCCTGTATTTCAGATGGCATGTCGACGTGTAGACACGCAGCCTATGTACGATTCACGCGATGCATTCAGCACGGGTCTAGTCAAAGTCTCAAACTGTCAAAGCGTGATCTGGTTGTATGGCAATGACACGGTTATTCAAATAACCTTTTTTATACATACAGTGTAGTTATCTTCTCTCGAAATAGTCTTTCGCTTTGCTTTATAAATAAAACTATAATGGCAAAACCAATACAAGGCGATGACGAGACTCTTTTACACATGAGATCAAAGAAAAACAAAGAAAAGATACACGAAGAACCAAAACATGCCACCGAAGACACCAAAACGAGACCAAAATATAGTGTTTCATATGAACAGAGGCATCAACATTTATTTTTATCCAACCCGTAGCTAGAGGTGACCAATTCCTAGGTTTAATTGGCTTCAGACTGTTGGCCGTTGAGTCCAGTTTTGCATCAATATGGCTTTCATTACATATTATGAGTTTCTTACCTTTTCTAGTTGTACTCTCATGCAATTTACATTTAGCTCCTGCAAGTAACGATTTAGAAAGTTAACTAAAGAACTTATATTGCATTCGCCTTTTTCATGTACTGCATCGTTTCTTAGGTACCAGCAGCGCCATAGAGTCATGAGAACTAGGCCTCTTCTCTCAATGTTGATACTCGCAAGCATTATAAGTAGCCAGTGATGGCTTGAGAACTTAAAAAGAGATTCAGCTGGCATGTCCCATGTTTTTCTCATTTAAAGCCTTAAGGCCCTAGCTTTTGTGCAACCGACGGTAGCATGAAAGCTAGTTTTAAATTCATGATCACAGATAGAACATATGCAATCAGTTTCCAGATTATTCGGAACTTATTCCGTTTAGTTGCCAGATTATCATAGGTTGTTCTCCACCAAAAAATTTTGACTTTATTTTGCACAGGGGCATTCCAAATTAGTTTGCACAAGGTTCTGTTGTTGTCATCGGTCGCGCTAGACCCGGGGTTACTTTGGCTATTGTTCTTCAAAGAATACGCCAACTTGTATGCACTTTTCACAGAAAATATCTCATTACTTTCATAGTGCCATGCCAAGAAATCTTTTCTCGAGGTATCTAGGGCATTCAAGCTCAGGATAACATCAGCATCGTGGGGGTAAAAGATATTATGGATTAATTGAGTATTCCAAGTTCCTATACTCCCATTAGCAAGTTGACTTACCCTCCTATGTTTGTCCTTAGATTTCCCTAGTTGTGTTTTCAGAACTAAATTCCTAGGTATCCAATTGTCTCTACAAATTCTAATGTTATTTACATCGTTAATCCTCCATACAATGCCTTGTTTTAACATCTCTAGTCCATGCTCAATGCCGTGCCAAACCGGAGAAGCTTCAGACCTGAAGACAGTGTCAATGATGTTCCCTCTAGGATAATAGATGGCCTTCATTAACCTAGTAGCCATGCTTTCTGGATTTTGGATTAGCCGCCAAGATTGGCGGGCTAAGATAGCTTGATTGAATAGAGTGGAGTCTCTAAAACCCATTCCACCCTGTTGTTTTGGCTTGGTTAAGGTTTCCCAAGAAGCCCAATGAACTTTTCGATTATCCTCATCTTCTCCCCACCAGAAGCTTCTGATAATCTGCATGTAATCCTCATGAAAAGATGTGTGTAGCTTAAATATACCCATCACATGGGTTGGTAAAGACTGGGCAACAGATTTAATGAATAACTCCTTACCTCCCATGGACATGAGCTTTTTGTTCACATAGTTCAACCTTTTAGGAAATCTGTCTTTGATGGGATGGAATTGTTGGGCCTTCATTCTACCTTCGGGAGTGGGTAAGCCAAGGTATTTCTCCTCAAAGGACCATTGGGAGACAACCAGAGTTCTTTTGATTTCCGCTTGTGTTTCCACAGGACAGACGGGACTAAATAGGATAGAGCATTTATATGGGCTAATAAGTTGACATGTGCCTCTTTCAAAGGTCAGTATAGCTTGTCTAACAATCTTTGCATGTTCACATGTTTCTTTGAAGAACAGAAGGCTGTCATCCGCGAAAAGGAGATGAGAGATGTGAGGTGCTCCTCTACAACATCTAAGATCTTGGAGTTCCTGGTTATATACACCCCTTTGCAGAATTCTTGTTAGGCCTTTAGCTACAAATAGAAACAAATAGGGGGAAAGCGAGTCTCCTTGTCTAAGGGCCCTTGTTAGCTTGAACTTCTCTCTCAAATCACCATTCACACGAACAGAAATGCTTACGGACGTAACACAAGCCATGATCTGATTTACCCATCTCGGATGAAATCCAAACTTCATCAAGATACCTCTAAGATAATCCCAGCCCACTCTATCATAAGCCTTCGTCAAATCTAGCTTGTAAGCACAATCAGTGGCGAAGCCAGGAAATAGGGTCGCCAGGGTCAATATGAACAAGTCAGAAGAATGTGTGTCTAAAAAATATACGAGTAATATATATGCATATGCATCGCATGGCTGAATTCATAGCTGGTATTAATTAACAATCGTATAATATATATTTTAGCAAACTCACATAGATAAGAAACTGTAATTTTCAATATATCATATCAAAATAAAGTCAGATTACAAAATTAGTTACCTTTCTTTCTTTTGAACTCTATATGGTCTTTCATCTTGATGGACCGTCATGATCAAGATCATTCGTTGTGGGCGGTGGCGATTTTATTTTGAGATTCAAAAAACGTTCGATTAATTTTTACTACCTATCAAATTAAAAAGATACCATTCGTACCAAAGTACATACAAATTAATATACATGAGAAATTATTGTACAATGTCCTCGGTAGATTACCTAACAGTATGATCGGACAATTTGAGGCCTAATTTGAATTTTCTAATCCATGTGATCAGAGCCTCACCGATTACTCAATGACCAATACCACCCAAATCTTCAAGCAATTAAAAAAGTCAACACATCAGTTAACTCTAATCTATTTTGGAATTGGGAATTGAGGATATATTTAGATGCATAGAAAGGTTTGAGTGACATTTACAGATTTTTTGTGTAGAACAGCAGAAGCCAGAAGGAATCGATTATCCAAAGGGGGCTGGCGATGAGGGGATGGGTGATGACCCACGAGTATAGGGGGTGTATCGTAGTACTTTCGATAAATAGGAGTGTCGATACCAACAAGGAGCAGAAGGTGCTGAACAGATTTTTAGTGGTTTTCTGATAAGGCAACAAAACGAAGTGCAAGTAATAAAGAACAAACGCCAAAAGTGGCCCAATCCTTTCTTAGCAAAGGACAAGCCGGTGAAAATACGTATAAGGACCAAACGTTCTCGAGGACACATGGATATTCTGTCAAGTGCTTTCGCTTCATATAGATAAGTACTCTTCTTTGGTGTTGTAAGTGTTGTGTGGGTGAACCTGTGCTAATGTACCGACCTTACTTGGACTAATATATACTTGTGATTAAACCCCCTGCAAACATCCGTAACTATAGGAAAGTAATTAAGATATAAATCTAACCACGACCTTAAACTCTGAGATCCTACGCTCCCTTGTGCAAAGGTGTCCTAACCGGGGTTCAGGTTTCTGTCACTCCGGCAACCCCACAATTAGTAGCCAAATACACAATGCATTCTCCTAGGCCCATAAATGGTGAAGTATCATGTAGTCGACGTTCACATGACACCACTAGAATAATAGCACCACAATTTAAATACTAGCCATTGAATAATAACTCAACACAAATCCACTAATAACAACATGACTTCTCCCATGTCCTCAAGAACTAAACGAACTACTCACAAGACATCATATGGATCAAGATCAAAGATGATATGATAATGGATAACAATCTGAGCATAAACAATAATCCAATGGATCCACTCACAAGCATCAACTACAATAGTAATTAACACCGGGAAAGTTTCCCCTAAGAACTAAAGCAATATCCAACACAATTGTTACAACAGGACGGAGTGGTGATGATGGTGCTGGTGGATATGATGGCGTGGATGATGATGATGATGGTCCTGATGAAGCCTAGCTTGATGACGGTGTTGATGGCGACGATCTTCCCTCTCCAGGAAGGAATTCCCCCGGCAAAAATCTATCTGCCGGAGAGATCTTTCTCTTCGGTGTTTTCTGCCCCTAGAGGCGACGGAAATCTATCTGTGGTCGCTTCCCTGGCCATAGGGTTTCATAGGGAAGATATAGGCGAAGGGGCGGAGTCGGGAGCCGGGCAGGTGGGCCACGCCTGCCCTAGGCGTGGCCCAGGGTGAAGGCTTTTTGTAGAGGTTTTTCAATAGGAGCACTCTTTGCTCAAAAATGTTTTTCACAAGTGAAGGCTTTCAAAGTAATACGCAATAGATAAGAGTTTCTGCAAACAAGGAAGATAGAGAACATGATTGAATAAATCACCATATGAATGCTTGAAACACAACAACTCAATTTCTTGCTGGTGATAGAGAGGAAGTAGGTTTACTGACTCAACTTGGAAATAGGAGAAAGGTCCCTTCATAGAGGGAAACAGGAATCACAAGTCATAAAGAGCTTCAAAAATATTATGGTACTTACTAGATTTGAGCCCTCATTGCCCCTATCATAGGCATCTCGAGATGATTAAGGTTAAAGTACACAAACATGGAGTATATGCTTGACGAATATAAGTTGGCAATCTCATGTCCCTTGAATATGAGGGCCACTCCTCATGCTACTCAACTTTGGTCACCGGTAAGTTCTTGTCATTGTAAGTACATGTGTATCGTAGAGAACCGCCAACGGGGTACCCCTTGCACATGGTACAGGAGCTATCCCATAACCAAAATGACAAGGCAAACAGATAGTGAGCATCTCAGCGATCTTTTTATTTACTATGTGCATAGCTTTTTATTGAGGATGCTTCATAGATAGCTACTATGGTGATGCTGCAAGTTTCCACCATGATTAGGCATGGCTTAGGCTAGCAGCCCAGGCGTTTCTCTAACAAAAAAATCAGACTCCATGGACTTACAAGCTCCCTCTTTATTTCACACTATTGACATCCATAGACAAAAGAGCGCGATATCAACTTTGTACAAAGTACAGGTGCAATGTTGAAAACGTTCCCCGTGACAGCACGGTTCTGCTAATTCCAACGTATAGATTCAAGCATATACAACTTCGATGGCACAATGGTTCAAGTCTATTAGGGGCAAAGAAATAAGGTGTGCCATCAAGTTCATGAGAGCTTTACTAACTAGTTTTCACATAAAAAAATGCTTTTTAATTCGAAAGGTAGATGAAGCTTGAGAATTTGCTTGGAATATCAATAATGCTACTAGGTAGATATGGTGGACACAAGTGGCAAAGGTTTTGGTTCAAAGGGATTTGAAACATGAGAAGTATGCCTTCTCAAAACAGGTTTTTGGCTAGAAAGTCTGGGTAGCAAGCAAGAGAGTTGAAAGAAACAAGCAAACATACAAGTAATAAAGCCAAACATGCAATCTTCCTTGAAGACACAAAAGATCTTAAATAAAGAATACTAAGCTTATGAGCCAACAAGAAAGAAAACAAATGATACAAAATACCTGCGCTTTTTTTTCTTTTTCTTTTCAAACTTCAAAAAGTATTGCTACTGACCAGAACTCGGTTTGCCAAAACCAATTTAGATCCACTTGATGATCCCAAAGGGATGCCAATACTGATCAACAAGATCCATCATATAATAGAGATTGCAAACTAAAATAAGAAGTGCAAAAAGTAAAAGATGAGACTTCTCATTAATATTCCAATAAAGGCTCTCACACGAAGGGATACAAAGATAATCAACTAAAGGAGAGATACTTCCACATGCAAACCAAACTATAAGATAACTTCTCTACCGAAGATATGAATCCACTAAAAATTTAAAAGATAAAAGATAATGGTGGTGATACCGCGGCACTCCCCCAAGCTTGGAACAAGCCAAGGGGATGCCAAACCTGATGACGAATTACTCCTTCAGTGGTGGTGGTGTTCTCTTGATAAGCTCTTCAATAAGTTTCCTCAACTCCTAAATCTCAAAGGTTAGATGCGGTTCATGATCATATCGGACCGAGAGTTCCAGTCCTTATTATTCTTTCGCCACTCTTCCTTCTTAGTGTGTTTATCCCCTGCATGGTTAGAACGAGGCATATCCCACATCGAGGGTGAGTTCCCTTTGGGCACATGTTGAAATTGATGCTCATGTATGAGTGTGGAAGGGTTTCTTGGTACTTGGAGGAGGTGAAAGTGGAGAGAGGGTATGACGTCGAGATTTCCCTCCTGTAGACATCTGTGCTGTCCTCTTAAGCTTGATAGGTCGTGTCACCAATCCAATACTTGCGACGGTAGCATGAGTGTTCGGTTGCTTGTCCTCCTCCATGTCACCTTCATACCCTACCGAAATCTCCTCCTCCTTGAGGACTTGAGGTTTTTCTTCCTCGGGCTTCTTGCCTTTATCGTTGGCGAAGACCATGGTGCTCTAAACTTGAGAATATTTCCTGCCAAAAACATATCAAAATGAAAACACGACGAGAACACGATGCACGAACCTCGGGGGATCCGGGGGTTATATATTACGAAGTTTCGGTGTATAAGGAAGGTTCTAACACGGAAACGAGGCGGAGACGGAGTTCGGGGGTGGCACACCCCCTCTAGGCACAACCAGGCTGGGCCCGCGCCTGGGGTGAGTTTGTACACCCCGGACTCTATTTCCTCTTCAGTTTTGTCACGTAGCTTCCCTTATGTATTAAAAAACATCAAAAATATAAAAAGATTGTGGTTTCACGAACCTTCTGTTTTCACCACTTTTACCTAGTCAAAGACGAATTCTGCAGACTCCTTTTCTCCTTCTCCTGGAATTTTCCTTTCCTCGCAAGGCTATACACAAACTTCAATGGCAACATTAGTGTAAGCAAAACAACAAACCTTTAGGTCCACACTTCAACTGAAGTCCATCAAAACAAAGGATTCTAAAAGAGGCAAATGCAAATGATAACAAAAATCTATCAAAACAGACCAACAGGTAAAGATTGATTTTTTCGAAAAACATCTGTTCCTCAAATCAAAAGTGCAGAACTAATAAAATTTGGGTAACAACTTGGAGAACAAGCTCAGAAAAATACAGCTCCATACGACGTACTGAGCTCCCTCACGAATTTTTACGGTGCAACACAAAAAATCTGTCCCAGGACAGCCAATTTTCACAACTCCTCTACTTCACAAAATTATTTGAACTTGACACAAAAACCAAAACAAAAAGGATAAGGAGCGGTTATTACTGAAGTAATAACTTCCAAGACTCAACCAAACTCTTGGGTTATCTCCCAATAAGTACTTTTCTTTTATGCCTTTAAGTTAGGCTTGAAATCTTTCAAAGATGCTCACTTAGGAGATTGATACGTTGGAAACGTATCTATAATTTTTGATACTCCATGCTTGTTTACTATCTACTTTGCTTTACTTGTCTACACTTTGAGGTGCTTTTTACATGTTTTCTGGTACTAACCTATTAACAAGTTGCAACAGTGCCAGATGCCTGTTTTCTGCTGTTTTTTGTTTCAGAAAAGTTAGTAAATAAATATTCTCGGAATTGTACGGTACAAATGTCAAAGTCAATTAGTTTCCATGGGGAACAAGAAGTCCAGAGGAGAGCCGGAGGGGCCATCCAGGGGGGCCAGACCCACCCCAGGCGTGGTGGGCCGCGCTGGCTAGTGGCTGGCCGCCTCCCGGTCTCGCCCCTTCGCCTATAAGAAGCCCCCGATGCAGAAACCCTGAGTACCCGATCATAAATCCACGAAACCGTCTATAGCCGCTGCCACCATCGTCCCTAGATCAGGGGGGATCTGAAGCTCTTCCCGGCACCTTGCCAGAGGGGAGATCATCCCGGAGGCCTTCTCTCCGGTATGATCTGTGAGTAGTTCCACCTTGGACTATGGGTCCATGTTTTAGCTAGATGGTTGTGTCTCCTCCTTTGTGCTTTCATGTATAGATCTTGTGAGATCCGTTCATGATCAAGATCTAATCTATTTGTAATCATGCATGTTGTGTTTGCAGGGATCCGATGGATATTGAGATTATTATGTTGGTTTGATTAATGGTTTTATCTTTATGATTCTATCATGTCTGTGTTGTTTGTGATCTTGCATGCTCTCCATTGCTAGTGGTTATCTTGGCCAAGTAGTTGCTAGTGACTCCAAGAGGGGGTATTTATGCTCGATAGTGGGTTCATGCCTCTAGTTTCCAAGGGAAGTGACAGAAATCTCTTCGGTTGTAGATGTGTTGTTGCTACTAGGGAGAAAACAACGGTCTCTTGTTCATGGAACATGTGGACTGTTTACCTTACACACTTTGCTTAAAGTTGTACATTGCTTGCAACTTAATACTGGAGGGGGTTCGGATGATAACCTGAAGGTGGACTTCTAGTCATAGATGCAGTTGGATGAAGGTCTATGTATATTGTTGTATTGCCCAATCAACCTCATAGGATCTTTCTGGCTAGTAATTGCATTGTCATGCCTTTCTCAGTTCCTGTCAATTGCCCCCCCCCCTATAATTTGTTTACCCTTCATGCCATGTTGTTTATCTAAGGAGATCACCTCTAGTGAACTATGGACCCCGGTCCAATCTTTACCATTGATACATCTTCCACTGTTACCTGTTTACTTGCTGCAAACCATCAACATCCACACCATACGTTTAATCATTTGTTACAGCAAACTAGTGAGCTTGACAACCTCACTGATTTGTTGGGCAAAGTCTTGAGTTTGTGTTGTGCAGGTCTCCGCGTTGCTTGCAACACCTGTGTGCCATTTCCTTCCTCCTACTGTTTCGATAACCTCGGTCTCAACTGAGGGAAGACTTGCTATTGTACTCTTCACACCTTGCTCTTGGGGTTCCCAACAAGACTCCACATCAAGCACCAAGTTCTCTGGTGCCATCAAAGGAGTCATCAACAAGTTTTCTGGCGCCGTTGTCAGGGAGGCTAAGGACGTCTTCACTAGGGGAGTCCTTCACTTCCTTTCTCTTTACTTTGTTTTTAGTTTTCTTTGTTTCTTTTGCTTGGTTTTATTTGACTCTTTCCAAAAAAAACCAAAAAATAGTCTAGTTTGGTTTGCTTGCTTTATTCAAAAAACACAAAAAAATTAGTTCCCACTCTAACTCACCATGTTGCTCCCCCAGTTTGCCCTGAAAGATCTTGCAATAGGTAGTGGCTCCATAATTGGGAAAGATAATATTGAAGAATTCTTTAATTATGTTAGCAAGCATGAGGATATTGAGGATAAATCTATAGCAGAGCTTTCTCCTAATTATGAGATTGATACAGCTTATTTAGTTCATATGTTGGAGGCTAGGTTTGTTAGCCTTAACCCCTTCATACAATTCTTGTTCCTAAAACTAAAAGAAGAGAAGAATGTTGAAAAAAGGGAATTTGTCCTTGAAACTTTATCAAAAGAATTACATGATGTTGCTAGGGAGGCCAAAAAGGTTTTTGAACATTTCAATATGCTAGGTTCAAGTGTAGATGTTGTGGGTATTTCTGAAAAAACTAAGCCTAGAGAGGAATTCAATATACCCATACCCTATAAGCTTGTTGGAATGCATAAAGCCTTTGAAAAGAACTTTGATTGGATTGCCCCTGAAAATATTTTTGATGAAGGTAGTAGACCAAAGAGAGATGAGAAAAGATCCTCTAAAACCCATTTGGATGAGATACCTTTCATAGTTGAAGATTTTGCAAATATGAATGTTAATGCTTCTTCATTTGAAAAAATACTTGATTCTTCTTGCTTCTTGTGCCTAACTTAAAGGCGTTAAAGAAAAGTACTTGTTGTAAGATAATCCAAGAGTTTCCTTGAGTCTTGGAAGTTATTACTTATGTAATAACCTCTACTTATCCTTTTTGTTTTCTTTTTGTGCCAAGAATGACCTCTAATGAGAGGGAAGTAAGATTTGGGGAGTTGCTGTCCCGAAACAGATTTCTTTCCTCCACAAAAAAAAGTTTGTGAGGAGGCTCTGTAACTCGGATTAAGCTCAAAATTTATGAATAAATCCCCCAGTATGTTAGATAACTTTCGTTAGTTCAACACTTTTTGGTTTGAGCAACAGAAGATGTTCAAAAAAATTTGTTTCTACCTACTGGTCTGTTTTGACAGATTTCTGCCATCATTTGCATTTGCTTCTTATTGATTCCTTTTTGAGCTCTCTTCAGGTAAATTGAGTTTCTTTGAAGGAGTTACTACAGTAGCTTGTGTTTTTAGTGAAAATCCTTGCTGTTCCAAAGCTTTGTCAGTGGTCTAATATATTTTGAATAAGCTAATGTTGCTAATGAAAATTGTGTGAAGTGTTGTATGAAGGAAAAAATTCAGGTGTAGAGAGAGAATGATGCAATGAGATGAAGAATGGAAAAAATCTCAAGCTTGGGGATGCCACCATGGTGTCACCCCAAGAAATATCCAAGAGGTACAAGCGTCAAAGCTTGGGGATGCCCAAGGCATCCCCTTCTTCATCAATAAAAAGCTCAGGTCTGTCTAGACACTTCATTTTTATTGTTTCATGCACAGTTGTGTTGTTCTTGGAGCGTCTTAGTTTTTGTTTGCTTTGCTTAGTTTGTTTAGTTTGCTTTAGTAGTTTAGACCCCCGTTCTCGTTGTGTTGTTTTGCAAATAAGTTTGCTTGGTGTTTGGAAAGAAGTAGTAAGTTCTTGCTTGAAGTGCAAGAGGAGCTTGCATTGACTGTGACTTAGACTTTAGCATGATATGCTAGGTGTTTTTTTGGCATTATGCTTACGTTTAATCCTTTGTTACAGCAAATCGGTGAGCTTGACAACCTAACTGATTCATTGGGGCAAAGTCTTAAGTTTGTGTTGTGCAGGTATTCGTGTTGTTTGCAACACCTGTGTGACGTTTCCTTCCTCCTACTGGTTCGATAACCTCGGTCTCAACTGAGGGAAGACTTGATGTTGTACTCTTCACACCTTGCTCTTGGGGTTCCCAACAAGACTCCACATCAAGCACCAAGTTCTCTGGCTCCATCAAAGGAGTTATTAGCGATATATATCTAGAGTGAAAAAGAGCATCAAGAAGCAAATAACCAAAACACTTGAGTCTAACCCACTTCCTATGCATGGGAGTATCATGAGAAAACAAATTGTTGAAACAAAAATCCACATAGGAAGACAAAACAAATGCAACTTCAAAGCTTTCAACATAAAACGGGGAAACTTAACATTATTGAGATGCATAAAACCATGTTTCCCTCTCTCATAATAACTTTCAGTAGCACTTTGAATAAAGTTGACAATATAACTGTCATTGGCAACAACTTTATTATCTGAATAAGCATACTTACAGTCACCAAAAAGTGGTCCAAGGTCATAAATCAGATTAATAGATGCAAGTTGTTCCATCCTAAAATCTTTATTAGGCAAGCTATTTTCACAAGGAGCTTTAGAAAATTTGGAAAAGTTAAACTCATAAGAATCTCCATTAAACTTAGTTAAAACTTTTTCCTTCTTGCAAACTATAATAGCTCCACAAGTTTTCAAGAAAGGTCTACCAGAAATGATAGGACAAGTTTTGCTAGCTGCTGAATTAAGCACTAGAAAATCAGCAGGATAATTAATCTTACCACAGAGAACCTCCACATATCTTACAATACCAATAGGGAAAATGGTCTCCTTGTTAGCAAGGTGAATAACCACATCACACTACAAGAAGACCCATCCTATAGCAATAAGATACTCCGCAACGCTCTAAATATGTGTTCTCTCTTTTTCTGATAGATACACACATATGTGTTGCCGAGTATCCGTTGTACCATTTATAGACTGCAACATATATGAGGCGTAGCTGATTGCACCCTTTGTGCTTATACGAAGTACAATGGATTAGCGGCTTAACAATTTATGTGTTGTAAGCTTTTTACCAATGAGAGAACTCACATATCGATTGCATGAAGGTAGCCAAATCGGAAAATGTGTTTAAAATATATTACTCATATTGTAACAAGAATGAAGATCTGCCTAGCATTTTGTTGAATACTTCTATTTTTGGAAAACATGATTAACTAATACTATATTATTTTTATTATATATTATACTCCAAGTCGATCAAATAAAGTTTGATCTAAACAAAAGAGAAAAAGTTTCATGTTTCTGCTGTGCACTGCGCACGCGAATGAAAATATAAACCCGTGTAGGGCGCGTGGATGAAAAAACTATCGTTGCCTGCAAATGGGACCAGGTTATTCTACTCGGTATTTATCTACCCGTGCACACCCTGAATCGCCGTCCTGGACCCCCCGAATTTATTTCTCTAACCATCCCAATCTACCGTCTGGACGGCGGCCGCCGCAGCCATAGATCTTTAGATCTGGCATCCCCACAGCTTCCTCCACCCTCCACAATCTTGTATTACACTGCCGCCGCGTCGGTGACCGCCCAACAACCAAGGAGCTCGAAGGCCGTGGCTATTGTGGAATCTCTGGCCGCCTTCCTCGAGTTGCCGCACTAGATCCTAAAGGCTGATTTGCGTGGCATCAGCGTCATCGTGAGGTCATTGTTCTCGTCTTAGTCCATCTGTGTGTTCTTCATCTCTCCACGTTGCTGGTCTATATATCTCTCTCCCCTTTCTATATATGTCTCTCAGATCTGCTCATGTGGACAAATCAGTGGATGCAGGTAACTTCTCCGTCGCTGGCTACATCATCCGTGGACGAGGTTCATTAATTTTCTCTTCCCCATGGTATGAATTTTGTGTTTCTGCATTGACGTGTCCTTTATCTCCTTTCCGTTAGCGGAACTGACGAGATAGGCTGGACGATTTGTTGAGGACACGAGCCAGTGCTTATCTTAGTGAGCATTCTCTGCTATTTACTTCCAGCTTTGGCATATTTTTATTTTTGTTCGTACATGTTGATGTGATTTCGGGTTGCCACCGAACATGTCATGTGCGACCGTGTCATGTGCATTGCGTGTTTGAGCAAAGGAGCGGAAGAGACATTCCACTGCGACTAATCCAATAAGTATAATTACTGTTCGATTACAGTTCCCATTCCTCTCGTCACCAGCGGGTATGTCCATGAATTTGACTCAACGATCTGACTAGGCTCATGTTTTGTGAGTAGATATTGATCTTTGCATTTTTGTAGTGTGAAGTAGTAGTAATTAATACTGATGCATTGAGCGTTAGAGCCTGAGCAATTACTAGCTATAATTCATTAAGTTCCCTTTAACCAATTGCCCACCATTTTGAGTTTCAGACCCTGCTGCATTTTGTGCTAGTGGGCTGCAGATTCAGTATAGTGTGTACACAATACTTGACGATTAACTTGGCATGCGAACATGCAACTAGCTGGCCTGTCACATACTTTGAGTTTTCTTCATTGCAGCAACATTAAAACCTGATCAAATTAGTGGATGTATTTTGTTGTTTAATATTTCAAAGGTGTTACTTTCACTTTTTGATGACTGAAAAATTCTGCAGGTGCATGTCCTTGAAGAGAAAATTGAAGATATATGAAGAACACCGTCATTTGTATTCTTAATTATTATTCTTAGATCCATCAAGAAAGTGGGGTGTAATACTATTGTATAAACTCATTCCGGTTGGTGTTGTAATTGTGAATATATGACATCATTTTCTGGTTATTTAGCCATGATTTTTTGACCTAATTTTGAGTTGTAATTATGAATGTGTGTTTTTAATATATTGTGAATACGACACTTCATTTCTGGAATTAAGTGGCCAAAACGAGGCATGTGATGGGAAGTAGATGTTCTAAAATAACCATGTTAAATGGGCCAAAACCAAGAGACTGGCTAGAGGTATATCGAATTAAATGAACCTTCTGGACAAAATTCATTTGGTTGTAAGAAAGTTAGACTAGACAAAATTAAATGGGCACCCAAAGTTGGGTTGCAATGCCAGGCCACACAAGATCAGGCCCATGTTATATCCACGTTGGAACAAACCTGGCACCTAAGTGCCAACGAACATAGGTGTTGCTAAACTCGACTTATATCTGTTGCTATGTAGCAACGCCCCTGTTACCAATGGACGTATATCCGTTGCGTTGTGCCGTAGCAACGCCCAAAAACACAACGCATTTTGATCCGTTGGTATAGACCCTAGCAACGCCTATATGAGCATTTAGATACGGATAAATGTGTTGCTGTAGGTAGGGTTCTCTTGTAGTGTCAATGTCCTCAAGCTCACAAGGACCAATCTCATGCATAATTTCCCTGTAAATCTCATAAGGAATAGCACTAGAACTAGCACCAATATCACATAAACCATAGTAGCAATGATCACCAATTTTAACAGAAAGAACAGGGACACGAGCTTTTCTAACTTTCTTAGGATGAGAAACAATATTATTGGCGTCTTCACAGAAGACAATATGCTCATCCTCTATATTTCTAGCATCAAGATCTTTCACAATAGTTACCACAGGTTCAACATTCAATTGCCCATCAGGCTCCATAGTTTTCTTTGCACCTTTGTTATTTGCATTAATCATCATAGAATACTCCTTTACCTTAGCTGGAAAAGGAACTTTCTTAACATAAGGTTCAGGCACAATATGATTAGTAGTACAAAGTTCAATACTTCTAAAAGGAACATGACTAACAACATCTTTATAAGGTGCATGGTAATTGTTCCACTTCTTTTTGGGAATCTCTATATAAGGGGAAAATGCCTTAAAACAGTTGGCAATACTTTGGGAATCAAGACCAAACTCATTGCTAATATCACGGAAGTCATCAGTTTCCATAAAATATTTAATACATTCGTAATCATAGTTTATACCTGACTTTCTTCCTTTGTCATTCTCCCAAGCTTCAGTGTTTTCTTGAATACGGTCTAGTAGATCCCATTTAGCTTCTTCCTTCATACATGTGAATGATCTAGCACAAGAAGCATCTAGTAAATCTTTATCATGAAGAGAAAGCCTAGCATAAAAGTTATTGAGAATAATATTGTTAGGGAGTTCATGAATAGGACATTTAAGCATTAGTAACTTCAATCTCCCCCAAGCTTGAGTTGTACTCTCTCCATCAAGAGGCCAAAAGTTATATTTACGATTTCTATCCTTATGAATCTCACGGGGAGGATAAAATTTAGGGTAAATGAGAGATGTCATCTCCTCCTATTCAATGGATTGTCCATTTTTCAGCAACTTATACCATTCTTCAGCTCTCCCTTTCAAGGATATGGAGAGTAACTTCTTCTTCACCTGTTCAGTTGTGATACCTGCACACTTGGGGATAAGGGTAATTGTTGTATCATTGACACCCTTGGGCATATCGCCGGTTTCAAAGAAATGTTTCACCGCTCTTATAACATCTTCCTTCATAAATCCCCAATTCCGCTGGAAGAATCTGGATGGGAATCTATCTGGGCCTGGTGCTTTAAGAGGTCCAATTTGGAACAATGCATCTCCAATTTCCTCATCGGTATACTCTCTCAACAGGTTAGCATTCATCTCTTTAGTGACTGATGGCTGGACTAGATCAACAATAACATGAGGGTTTACATATCTGTCTTTTTTGTACATATTCCTAAAGAAATTTGAAGCTATCCGTCATCTTCTCATTATCTTCAGCAAAAGAACCATCATTTAACTTTAGTCTATTTATTTTATTTTTCCTGGACATGTTAGAAGCTTTCCGGTGAAAAAATATAGTATTCTTATCTCCCTCTCTTAGCCAATAGATCCTAGATCTTTGGAGCCACATGAGTTCCTCTCTAATTAGTAGATCATCCATGCGAGTTTGGATAGAGGTGATTTCATCATGGTCACCAGAATATTGGGAAAGAAGCATACTTTCTAATCTTCTCCTTGGGTCTTTGAGTTCCTTTTCAACAAACCCGAATTTCTCCTTGCTCATGTTCTGAAGAGTGGACATAGTTGTGTTCACTTTTGTTTTTAATTCCATCAAGGCCATTAGTGGTGCGTATCTTTGACCAAGCATATTGAACCTCTTCATCAGTGATTCTTCTCTTTCCCACATGATCACGTATCTTCTGTTTAGTCTTTGAGTTTTTCGGTCATCCTTTTTTTTCCAATCGAATTAGAAGAGGGCAGTGGTCAAACCTTGATGTCCAGCAAGGTTGAGCAACCGCTCTGTCCAGTCTTACTTTAACATTATTTCTACCTCTTTGCTTGTTGTTGTATGTCCAAAGGATACCTTTGTAGCCGAGGTCCACCATTATGACAGTGGCTAAGAACATCTCTGAATTGATGTATCTATTGATCACTTCTTCTTTTCGTTGTCATATGCTCTTTCTTCCACAAACACTCGTTGAAGTCACCAACCATAAACCAAGGTTCAAAAGCTTTTGGTTTAATTTCTCCTTAGCAATTCCCACATAAGGTGTCTATCTTGAACTCTAGGCTCGCCATACATAAAAGTTGCTCTCCATTTCATTCTCTTTGACTCACTTACTTTTACATCAATATCATTCCGGCTAAAGTTTATCAGATCAACAGAGATATTTGACCTCCAAAACAAAGTTAAACCCACACCTTTACCACTAACACACACTAGGAAACAATGCTCAAAGCCTAGTCTTCTGCAGACCGCTTCAACGACTCTTTTATTTTGCCTAATTTCAAAAAGGAAAAGGATTTTGGGACAGTGCATCCGCACAAGGCGGACTAATTCCTGAACTGTACGTGGTTCTCCTAGGCCACGACAGTTCCAAGTAACGAGGATCATTGTCCGTGTCGGGCGCTAATGAGCCAGTAGCACCTGGACCGGTCACTGCCTCGTGGGAAAAGATATTTTGTTCCTCCTCTTTCTAGAGAACTTCAACACAAACAACCTCACCACCTGTAATTTTAGGTGGTAGGTAGTTAGTGATGCACATCAACAACAACAAAATTACCTATCGGGAATAGGTTGATGATGATTTCTTCATATTGCAGTGGTGGCATGAACACAAGCTTACATGTCATGTGCTTTCTATATTAGCACGGGTTGTGTTATTAGTAACCATTTCAACAATCTCATCGAAGTCTCTTCTTTCAGTCTAGCTATAAGAATAATTGAGGAGAGAAGAACATGTCTCACAAGTCGACCCTAAAAGATGGAGAACTAGCAAGACAGAGAGCCCAACACATTGCATATAACGTAGATTTGGCATTCATGTTAGAAAATCTTTATCTAGACGACAAATAATAGGAAGAATAGTTGTAGTTTATTTAATTTAATTTTCATCTTGCAATTTTATTTTCCTTTTGTAGTTTTGAGCAAGTTGTATTAGACGCTTTTCTCCATGGAAGTTTTGGGTTTTACCTAGAAGGTATAAATAGGCAGCTACTAATAAATCTCAACATTTGTCTCATATGAAACTTTGCCTGTTTTTCTTATTATTTAGATGCTTAATTTTAGCATTCTTTTGAAAAAAATCAAATTAATTGGCCCAGAAGGTCAAAAAGGATCCGAACACTACAGCCAGAAGACCAAAAGAACATAGTCATGCCTGGTTGGCCCTTTTTGGCTTGCATGACATGCCAATCGACAAAGCTAGATCTTCTGACATGCATAACACGACTCTTTTATAAAAGGATCGTCACACGTTGTGTCATGACTGACCCTTTTTATGGTGGGCCAGGCCAGACCCAACCATCAGATGGCTAGTTATGGTGTCAAAAGCACACATGTGGCACGCCACCTTAGAGACCCATCCACGCACCCGGGAAGAAAAAGAATGGGCAATAGGGCGACATGCCTCCGAAAGAAGCAAGCTAGAAGCCCACCATCCATAGACACGAGAGGGGCAAGTAGCCTCCAAGCTTCCAGAGGAAATACTTGTAATAATCCGCCTTCTCAAAATATAATGTATATAGTTTTAGGTCAAAGTCAAACTTTTTGATGTTTGGTAATCCACCTTGTCAAAATATGATGCATATAGTTTTAGGTCATAGTCAAACTTTTTGATGTTTGACTAACTATACATGAAAAAACATAAACATCTACATTAGCAAATGCACACAATGTGAAAATATATTTCATAATGGTTCCAATAGTATTAGTTTGAGATTATAACTGGCACTTTTTTCTATATATTTGGTCAAATTTTAAAAAGTTTAAATTGGACTAGAAAATATATTTATCCTATCCTATTTTGGGAAGTAAGAAGGATCTCAATAAGAGTGTACTTTTTTGAATATAATAAGGGTGTACTTTCACACCTCGTAAGCTTCAGTACTCATATATACCATGAGTTCTCCATACATTTTGGTCCTGGAGGCACCTGCATGGCTTCTTTCAGCATGAGCTCCATCTCGCAACCTTCCTACATTCTTTCATGTTTCAGACTTTCAGTCTTCCTACTTCTCCAGCATACCTCAATTAGTTTAGTTTTTACACGCTTAACTTTGGACTTGAGTGTCATTTAGTCTGCTTTTCTTGATTTTGCCTAAGCACAGCGTACGTTGACCGAACCATTCTGGCCATCAACGTAGCCCATATGCTGCCCATGCGCGCATGCAAGAGCACGCGAACCCACCGGCAGACGCGGTGCAGCGCGCATCAGTTCTCCCCGCCGCACCGCGCCGGGCCCGAGGATGGCACGCCGACCCACGGCTCACTGGTCCTCATCATCTTGATCGACCGCTCGCTGGCTGCTGCCTCGTCGCACCGCGCCCTCTTCCTGCAGGTGGGCGCGTCCTTGAGGAGCACGCCGAACAGCTTCACCTTCTTCTCCTCATGGCCGTGCTCTTGTTCCGCCGCGCGGGCGCGGTCCCGCTCGCCGCCGGCCGCGCCTTGCACGTCCTCGTCCATCAGCAGACGCAGGTCAAGCTGCGTGACGTCCAGGAAGCGCGAGAGGAAGCCCAGGAGCTCCTCGCAGTGCCGCCGCGCCAGAGCCAGCTCCGATGCCAGCGTGTGGTTGTCTTTCCTGAGCTTCTCGTTCTCGCCGGTGAGGTCCAGACGCGGTGGCGAGGACGCAGACGAGGAGCTGTGGTCATTGCCGGCGCCGGACGTGCTGGCCGACGCGGGAGGCAGAGGGGGCCGCGGTGGAGGGAACACAGCGTTGGCGCCACTGCCAGAGGATTTGGAGGACTGAGGAGTCGTCGTCGTGGCCTTCCGGCGACGGATACCAGTTAGGAGGCTTTGCTCACCTCGACGGAAATTCTCGTTTGCGAACTCCCATCGGTCCGGCACCACCTTCCGAAAACCCTGCACATCCATTTATATCAGCAGGGCGAATACATCTGAAATTCAGCCTTTAGGAGAGCACACAGCAAATTCTACTTCTTCTATTAACAAATATTAATTCTTTGCTATCCAACATCATCTCTCTCTTTTGAATGAGATGTTCACAAAATTCCACAGATTCAATCTATTTGTCTTCATGGACAGCTACCTCTACAACAGTTTAGGTGTCAACATCCACTCTCTGTTGTCGGAAGTAGACATCATATCTACCTGGGTTGTCATTACTATCTCATCAGTGAGGTATGTTGTTCTTAATGTTGCTCCACTAACTGGTACATGAGGTGGTAGGGTATCTTCGGTGCATGCTGTACTCATGGCATAATGATACGAAGGTTTTATGGGTCAATGTGTTACGTGACCTAGGACCAGAACAAAACATCTTAGAAAAAAAAGGAAAGACTAACATAATATTCATAGAACATAATTGGCCTCGCCAAAACACAAAACTCATTTTTCTGCGACTCTTATTTTGAGATAGCTGACCACACAATGTGTCCCAAAATGTAATGTTTTTTTCTAAAAAGAGAGTGTAATAAAAATAATATAGCCATCTCAACAGGATATATTCTGATCACTTTTGTACTTCCATGAATCTCATGTTTAGATCAGATAGTTTTTAATGGTGATTTAGAAATAGTTATTTCTCAGTGCGTGAGAAACAGCAAGACCAGAAAAATAAAATGCCATAGTTTCTTCACTTTTTGCAGATAACAAAACCACATGAGTTGCCAAAACGAGTGTATTTGTATGATGTATGGACAAACTTGCAAAAAGTTGAGCGCGTGCATAGAAACTATCAAAAGATTGATGAGATTTAGCTCTCGTTTGTGTTTAACCAAAACATGTGCGAACATTAGTATGCTAGTAGGTTCTTTTCATGGGATTACATAACCCGAAACCCCTTAGAGATTGGTCACACCGAGGTTCTAGTCTATGTTGTTAGCACCATAGTGGATAGTATCATATGTGTCGTAATATATAAAAACTCATATATTACCTTGTAGGCTCATTTTACCTTAGGAACCACTATGTGATTATAACATATTAGGTTGCAGTCATGTCATCAAAATGCATAGTTGGTACTTCATCCACGTGGTGCCACATAGTCCTTTATATTACTCCAACTATGGGTAGTCTTAGATACTCTCTCTGTTTTTTAATAGATCGCGTTCTAGTATTTACTAAAGTCAAACTTTGTCAACTTTCACCAAAAAACATAGAAAAAAATATTAATATTCATAATATCAAATGTATATACTATGAAAAATATACTATATAACGGTTCTAATACTATAGGTTTTATATTTTAGATATTTTTTATGTCTTGTTGCTAAATAATTGGTCAATGTTTAAAAAGTTTGGCTTTGACTAAACTTAGTACACGATCTAATTGTAAACAAAGGGAGTATATGTTATTCAAACAAGGAGTATCGGCTTCCATTTCTTGGGAAATGCTGGGTGCGATTTCTTAATTTTCAATCAAAACGAACCACTTTTTGTGACCGTCACCTCCAGATAACGGGCCATATGTGTGTGTGTGTGTGTGTGTCTATATATATATATATATATATATATATATATATATATATATATATATATATATATATATATATATATATTAGTCAAACAAGGAAAATCAGAGGACCGGAGTGTAGTTGGTAACCGGAGCATCTCTGCGTTTAACGTTTCTCACCCACCATCTTCCGCCTCGATCGATCTTTCCCTCCATTTTCTCAAAGCGGACAGGTGTCCGTACGTAGTCTCAGCGTGGGAAACTGAACTAGCTAGTAGTTTATTGACTTAATTACGGGATGACACACGCATATGCGCACGCACACGTAGCAAACTTGTTACCCACCTTTTCAATGGTCAGCACACACATGCTCTATAAAGTCGCATGAGATGACATGACACGACACGACAAGGAAAACGCTTTGCTCGTTTTCTACGTTTTAGGTCGACCAGAAACTCTTTGTCAGTGTCATATCTTCTTCGAGACTTTTTTATTCTGCCTTAGTCGCTAATCCTGATTAGTCCGATCCAACAAATACTCTATTTATTCTATACAAGTATAATTAACTAGCTAGCTAGCTCGAGATGTTTCAACCATGCATATTCACTCTGTTGCATAGTTCAAACGCGCTTTATTACAAGGACCCCACCGCGTACAGTGGAACATGTGCTGCAAGCAGATTCTAGTACTAGCTTGGAAGATCGATCTAGACAGCAAAGTCCATCGATTCCCAACCAGAAACATCCTGACGTGCATGGCACATGCCTTAGTTCCGTCCATGACGGTGCTTCTACCGATCACCGGTGAGCTTTTTACTGGCGACCGACCGATCAATATGATCTGAAAAGGAGGAGAAGAATGTACGTACAGGCCAGCTGTGCTCTGTGCACCCCAAACTAGCGGCGACGACTACGTACGTGATTTGGTGGTTTGGCTGTCGTGTGGACAAGAAAAGCATGACAAGCCTTTCGGTGGACACGTCATGGACGTGTCTGGAAGCTGCCGGGCGTATATCATCTGATCTCTTCCCGTACAAGCTAGCTAGGCTCGATCAACCACAGTTCTGGATCAGGTAGCATCTCTAGGACTCTAGCTAGCTTTTGCGAAAGAGCTTGCTGAAACAGCTGCCAACTAATTAATTGACTGCTCAGTCCAAAACGCAAATTAAAGTAAAAAAAGCACCTCGATCGACGTGCAACGTACGGCGCGCTTAAGATTGTCGATCATCGATTCGAGCTCGGCCGGGCAAACACAAATAATCAGGAACCAAGCTAATTAATCTAAGGAGTACGATTAGTAATCTGGTATGGAGTACTGTGGTTGGAGTATGAAACGTACGTAGGTGTTGAGCTGGCGGACGAAGGAGGAGAAGTTGCAGTGCTTGAAGTGGAGAGGGAGAAGGTCGCGGGCGAGCTCCACGGGCTTCCACACCACGAACGACCGCCCATGCTCCCCCCACGAGATCACCTCGTCCGTGCCCCGCTCCTCCACCATCTGGTGGGTCTTCGTCAGGAACGGCGCCGGCCCACCGCCACTACCCTTCTGCTGCTGCTGCTGCTGCACCATAGCCGCCGCCGCAGCCGTCGATCACCTACTAATTACTTAGCTAACTCTCTCTCTACCTCTACTAATCACTCTGTGTTTATGTATGTATAAGTGGTTGTAGACTACTACTGACTGTGTAATCAAGGAGCTAGTAGGAGGCGGCGGCGGAGAAGAGGAGGAGGGCGGTGAGGAACTCCCAGCCCCAGACGTAGAACCCGGTCACGACCGCCCTCCGACCGGGGACTCCCGCCTCTACTCCCATGTAACCCGGCACGGTGGTGGGTGGCTTCAGCTGGTTTGTCCTCGCGATCGATGCCTCTCCTTCGCTTATTCTCTTCTACCTCCGACGACGATGCCTCTCCTTCTCTTCTACCTCCGACGATGCCTCTCCTTCTCTCTTCTACCTCGATCAGGTAGCCTCGCTCGCCCCTGCAGCCGCGCGCGCGGGGCATATAAAGGGGACGGGAGGAGCGAGCGAGCTCGGGTCGTCAGTCGTCACGCACGCCGTCGCGGGCTCGGCGGTTGCTTTCGGGGCTTTGGTGATGCCTCTGGTTCCGATCGGGTCAGTGTGTCTCTGCGCGCGCCGGTCCAAATAAGAAGCTTCCTCACCCCTCCGCTCTAGCTGGTCAGTGTCGTGGACGCTGCGTGCTCTGCTCGTGTCCGTGGACGAATCCCACCGTGGACCGGGCGCGCGCGACCACTGTGCGCACATGGTTTACGGTGGGACGTGTGTACGGAGGACCTCATGCGATGCGAGGACGAATCGGGTGTCCTTTCGTCAACGCCTGGGCCTTCGAGAGATTTCGGGACAGGAATTTCTTCCTCTTTCCGTCAGGCCCTTTTTCTTCTATATCTTCGGCCGCGCGGGCGAGTAACCACCCAAAGGCGCGACGCGTGGAAAAGCGACGCACAGGAGGAAAAAGCGGAATTTCTCCATTTCGTGGCGGCTTTGTTTGGCGTGTTGCATCGCCTGTAGATCTACTCGTACCGAGAATATATTAATATGACGATGATAGGGTTTATGTATTTGCATAAACTAAGAAACGAGAGTGTATTTTGAGGTTTGCGCATGTTAGGGTTCATTGTTATGCTAAAGACCAACAATAGAATCTTCTGGATGCTAAGGGTGGAAAAAAAGATCTAACGACTACCAATGTTTTGGATTTGCCAGTCTTGATCGACTGTCAATGTTCAAAGTTATCTGTACACTATAGTATAAACTGGTATGGTATTGTAAGGGATAAGACAAGATAAAGATTAGATAAAAAATACTACTGCAAATGGTTGGTCTTTTGAATAACATTTCTCTCTTCATGTTTGGGAAGCAAGTGAAAAATTTTAATCCGGAAAAGTTTAATTTTTATGCCGCCAAGGACCAAAGCGGTTTCCTTCCTATGTACTCCTACTCCACACAAAGGCGACTGCCGAACACGTCAGAAAATTAGAGCCGTCCTCTAAAAAAAACAGAGCCGTCGTACTAAGGCACACGTGCGCAGCGCCACGATGCGTACGAGTGAGAGATCAGCCGGTCCAGTGCGCGAGGGGAGAGGGTGGGGAGATATAAGAGGCAGCGAAGGAGTGAGAAAACACACAATTTTTTTGTGTGTATAGGTCCTTAAATTTACTACTAGTGGAGGAGTACCTCATGACATGAATCTATCATAACTTTGCTCTGACATCGAATCACCTCCTCCTCTTCGCTGCTCTCACGCTGCCTATTTTTTTTAAAAAAAAAAGGCTCGTGGCCTTCCTTGTGTTCCCTTATATAGCTCAAATTTGACCAAATTTTATTAAATTGTCAAGATATAAAATCTTATAGTGGCGATCATTTAAACACTTTGTCCATACTTTCGTTGGCGCACGTGTGTCGATCTTCCACCAAGTAGAAAGAAACATCAACTGAGGGTGGAAGGTTGGGAAGAGGATACATGGGGAAGTTTGGCACGTCAGAGGTGGCTGATGTCGTGAGTTTTGTGCGCTCCAACGAAGGAGCGAGCATGCGTTGCCTGTAAGGTCATTTTTTACTATTCGCATGACCAAATTATAGAGAAATATCCATGTAACTTCATGTTTTATTTGGACTATTTCATCAATTTCTTATCCTTTTCAATTTTGAAAATTATGGTTTTTAATGTTTCATAATATATTGCATTAAGGAACATAGTGAAACATTACAAAGCTTTGATTAATAGAATTGGAAGGAATCATGCTTAGGTTCTCAAAACTAAGATAGTATGGTTAGAGCTCAAGAAGCGACGACCATGCTTTGGTATCGCCCTACTGTTCAAGAAGAGAGCTTTGGTGCTGGTGCGGAAGTTTATATCTAGGGATCTCTTCCTCGGTCCTCGCATCGTCTCCTTGTGACACTGCTCAGGTGGAAAACCTAAAACCGTCATCGCTGCCCCCTCCTCCACCTCACTATTCTCCATCGCCGGCACACGGCGTCGGGCAAAGAACGCCGGCGGCTGGCGACAGCGGGACCGGTTTTCTGGCGTGCTGCGGCGCGCCCCCACCCCCGCATGCCCTACTCCCCTAAGATCCAACTCCAGCCCATCTGACCCTCTCCATCCTGGGCTTCTGGCTACTTGGCAGTGCCCATGCCTCTGCCAATGTCCGCCCCTACTAGACTCTGCGCCGGAGGTGAGCTCCTGGCTCTAGGTCGGGTTGTGCATGGCTGAAGCCACCGCCTGTTGCCGACGCTGCAGGTCAAGTATGCAGGCCCTGGGTCCAGACCCTTCCCTCTCTGATGCGCTATGGTGTGGTTCCACCGGCGGTCCCTCACCCTGCTTTGTCGGTGACCCTGCAACTACTTTCCTTCAGGCGGTTTGCATCCTCTCGGTTGGGCTTGTGGTGGTGCTGTCATACCTCCAATCGCATGGTGGACAACTTCAAAAATGAGGTGTGCTACAATGAGAAATCCTTGCTCCAGTTTGTACCAGAGCCAACCATGATGGCGCTTGATTAGCATCGTTTTACCTCGTTGAGGGCATGGTCTTGGTGAAGCACCCCATGTTAGCTCCTCTCTATAGTTCCAAGCAAAAGCTCCACAATAACAATGCATGCGGGTGTCGTTTTACCTTGTTGAAGGCGTCACAAGGGAACCTCGTGTTGCTTGTCTAGTGAACTCTTGTTGGTTGTGCAAGCTTGACTAAATCTAATGGTGATGGTAATGGTCGTGAGTTTCGTGTTACTGTTGCGGTCTCGGTTGATCAGCCCCCTTTGACAAGGCAGGTCGCCTCCCCCTCGCAAAGTGCGTGGGGATGTCCCTTTGGCTGAGTCTGTGGTCAAGGTTTGTGAATTTGGTGGAATCTCGGTCTTGTGATGCCCTTAGATTGTGTTGGCAGAAACTCCTCACAGTTCTGGCACTCAATTAGATGGCGAGCTTTGTTCTGCATCATTCTCTTGGCGGAATAAGGCCCTTCGACTATACTAGCTTCACTTGTTGGTCCCCAGCTACTGCTTCGCCTCCTAGTGGATAGTCACCACGCAATAAGTTAGTGGCGCTGCAATCTGCAAGGTCTCGGGATTGTGATGCCCTTCGGTGGCATTAGTGGCACTTCTCTATGCACAGACTTTGCATGTCTTCCTGGTGATGGTCATCGTGCAAGCACGCCAATTGTGATTCTCAAGTGCACCTTTCACCCATACCCCTTACCCTTGTTGTGTGTGTGTGTGTGTGTGTGTGTTGGTGTGTGTTATTTTTGTTTTGTCTTCCCTGTAGTTCCTCCCTATAAAATCCGGTTCATTCAAGCCCTTTTTTAATAGGCTGCAAAGCCTTATAGACAAAAAAAAAGTGAATACGATTCAGCTGGAGGGTCTTCTCCCTCCGACGGTGACCATTCAAGAAATAGAAGCGATGACAAAAGATTGCAAATGGAGCGACAATAATACCTTAACCGTTGACAACACATTCTCAAAGATATTGCATCCACTGGGTCCTTTGTCTCCATACGAGTTCACATCCCACCGGTGGTTCTCCATACAATTTTTATGTCTTATACACTTCAGGTTTCAAGAAATTGAGTTCTAGAAATTGTTGATCCATCACTGAGCCCAATCTCAAGGTGGCTCCAATGTTAAATCTGGGGTCTAGTATTGGACACATTGTCATCCATCTCTAACGGTTCAACATGAACATCAAGAAGTTTGTATTCTCACCATGATCATCAACAAACATAGAAAAGCCTGTCTGACCACTACTCGTGAGGTAGTCTTGGATTTGAAATTCGTTTAGAAAATAGGATATGTTCGTTTGGCTATAGGTGGTTTCGAAACTTTGATCAAGGCATACAATAAAAACCTCATGGAAGCAACAAGCATCACATTCAATATGTGGTCATCACTATCAATAAGTAGAGAGAATCATCTCCGAAACTGTTGGTTGGGGATGTTTTCACCAAGTACCATCCCTGAAATTGTGCCACCTTCCTTGACAGAAGGAGAATACCTAGTGTGACATACAAGCATCAACTGCCAACACCATTAGCATTTGAGGAGATAGAAGAATCAACCTTGACGCGAGCATCATATTAGAATTAGATTGAGAAGGACCACAACATAGCACGATTTACACCTCAAGACTCCCCCGGCGTTGTATTTTCTGAAAACCTCCAACAGGAAAGCTCGAAGTGGATGGTCCTCTCGTAGGTCTTGTCCACCTTCTAGAGGCCACATCGCTCGTCGAAATTAGACATGAAAACGCACACCGCCATACAACTCAAATGTGTGTGCCATAGAGGCTTCTCCTTGTGGGACTGTCTTAGGAACAACTCACTGTAGATGATGTACTCTGATACGTCATAAACGTATCTATAATTTTTTATGCTCCATGATTGTTTAGTATCAATTTTGTTATGTTTTTTCTACACTTTGAGGTATTTTTATACGTTTTACGGAACTAACCTATTAACAAGATGCCGCAGTGCCAGTTGGCTGTTTTCTGCTGTTTTTGGTTTCAGAAAAGCTAGTAAGAAAATATTCTCGAAATTGGACGGGACAAAAGCCAAAGTCAATATTTTACCGAAGAGAACATAGAGTCCGAAGGGGGGGCCACGAGGTGGCCACACCCTAGGGCGGCACGACCTAGGGGGGCACGCCGCCACTAGGCGTGGGCCCCTCAGGCACCCACCGACCTTGCCCTTTGCCTATAAAAGCACCTCGATGCAGAAACCCTAAGTACCCGATCAAATCTCCACGAAACAGTCTATAGCCTCCACCATCTCCATCCCTAGATCGGGGGGATCTGAAGCTCTTCCCGGCACCCTGTCGGAGGGGAGAGATCATCCCGGAGGCCTTCTTCATCACCATGCCAGCCTTCGGAGTGATGCGTGAGTAGTTCACCCTTGGACTATGGGTCCATATAGTAGCTAGATGGTTGTTTCTCCTCCTTTGTGCTATCATGTTTAGATCTTGTGAGCTCCGTTCATGATCAATATCATCTATTTGTAATCATACATATTGTGTTTGTGGGGATCCGATGGATATTGAGATACTATGTCAGAAAGATTATTGATTCTATCATATATATGTTATTTGTGATCTCGCATGCTCTCCGTTGTTAGTAGCTATCTTGGCCATGTATATGCTTGCAACTCCAAGAGGGAGTATTTATGCTCGATAGTAGGTTCATGCCTCTAGTAATCTGGGGAAGTGACAGAAATCTCTAAGGTTGTAGATGTGTTGTTTCTACTAGGGAGAAATCAACAATCTTTTGTTCATGTAATAATTGTATTATTTACTTTACGCACATTGCTTAATGCAATTATCTATTGCTTGCAACTTAATACTGGAAAGGGTTCGGATGATAACCTGAAGGTGGATTATTAGTCATAGATGTAGTTGGATTACGGTCTATGTATTATGTTGTAATGCCCAATCAAATCTCATAAGAGTCAAGATGTCTAGTATATGCATTGTTATGCTTTCTCAATCTGTCAATTGCCCCGTTGTAATTTGTTCACCCAGCATGTTATCTATCTTAAGGAGAATACCTCTAGTGAACTGTGGACCCCGGTCCAATCTTTATTATTGATATTCCATCTAATGTTACCTTTTACCTTTTACAAGCAACTACTATCTTCCACATTATACGTTTAATCCTTTGTTTTCAGCAAACCAGTGAGATTGACAATCTCACTGTAAGTTGGGGCAAAGTTTTGAGTTTGTGTTGTGCAGGTTCGAAGTTGTTAGCAATACATTCGAGTTGTTTCCTTACTAGTACTGGTTCGATAATCTTGGTTTCATAATTGATGGAAAACTTGCTGTTGTGTTCATCACACCTTTCTCTTGGGGTTCCCAACAAGGCTCTATAGTTAACTGAGCCGCATCATACTCTAGGCCTCAAGCCCCACAAAACCGAGACAAAACCGCATGTCCTTGTTGAGGTTCCCGTAGAAGGGAAGTACCTCAAGCGACTCGTCTGCTGGATTTGCATGTTGGGGACTGTTGCTTATCTGAGAGATCCACAATGGTGGTGGAACTAAGTCCCTCTGCCTCTCAATTTCTCGCCTACCATGGATGAGCCAAAGCTGAGAGAGGAAACCCCAAAGATCTCGATCTAGATTTATTGGACTAGAAAAGCAGCCTTACACCTCCAAGTAAATATGAAAACATGGAAGGAGGCGGAACCGAGTGATGCCACATTGTAACTTGAATTGGAAACAAATACCGAAACAACAAAAGCAAATATGATAACTTATACAGAAGAAATATGGTACAAAATAGATACGGAAGTGGGTGTTCGCATGGAGTAAGGTAACTTCAGGATCATGCAAAAGGATACAACCAAATTTACCTTGTGCAATAGGTTGTGCCTATGCAGTTCCTGCTCCTTTAAACAACCAAGGGGATGGTCATGGAAGTTTTCACCTAGAGGGTAGTCGCCACGGAAGTAGTCTCAACGGCGTTGCACATTTGGTCAACTCCAACGATCATGTAATTTATATTCATAAATAGAAAAAACAATTGTAAAGAATGGATTTTATTGAATCTCGAAACAGTCTATTCGTCTCGTTTTATAAATAAAGAAACATCAGCCAGGCATACAACAGTACCTACGCTAACTGCGCCAAAAGGAAAAAGAAGAAACGGGGGCAACGCTAGGGCCTCAGCACATCATAGCACAAGAAAAAACCAAAAAAAGAGACATAGCCACCACCGAGACCGGGACGAAGCAGACCCCATGAAGGAGGAGTAGGGGCCACGAAGAGGCCCGCCTGTCCACACAACTACTCAAGAGTGTTGTCCAGATGCTTCCGGTCCTTCCGTCTAGCTGAAAAAAGATAAGAAAATTTCGTCGCGGGTATATATACTCAATCACCATTTTATTACGGATGTTTCACAGGGTCTAGATCAGGACCGCAAATATTAGCCAGAAGAGGTGACATCTTCCTCCGACATGGTTCGCCTCCGCTTTCAAGAACTCCCCTTGGAATCTATCATAACAGACAATAAATTATAATAATATTTCTTGGAATTATCGTAAGGTATGGATTTTTTATGAATATAATGCGTTCGAGTGGACCGCTCGTGGTTGCAAACACACGTGCCTTGAGTACTGTTTTTGAGGATGCCTCAAATAGGGTTCATATTAGAGCAAGTGCAATAAAATATAGTTAGCTCATTATAAGAAATAAAATATTAAAATTTTGATGATGTGGACAGGCAGACTCTAGCAGTCTAGCACCTGCTCTGAGACAGTTTGTGAGAGTAAAATATGGATCACATATTAATTAAGTACCACTCTTTTATAGACAACTATTATACTATATGACTGACTATAGTATATGACTGACTATAGATGACATGATATTTGGCATTTTCCTATAGATAGTCAACAGTCGGCTATTGAACTTGCTCTTATCTATCGACCATTGATTATTTCGAACGTACAAGAAGAGTGGCGACAAAGTCCATCCGTGAGCTGGATCGTTATCGTCAGATCACGCCGCCACTGCTTTCGTTACGATGGAACGAAATGACACGACAGCAAACGAATTAGTCACATTGATCAAGGACTGGCAGTTAACCAGGTTCACTTTTGAGAAAAGTTCAAAACGAACCTTTAACTCGTAGATCTCAGCGAAATCACACTCTGAACTCACAATCCCCGTAATCGGCACACCAAACTTACAAATCCCAGTTCGATTAGAACCTTAAACCGTTTTAGGCTAGAAAACGCTGGGATTTTTGCCAGAGGTGGGCCATCCATCGCGCTCAGGATAAGTGAACGGGGTCGTGGGTTGAATTGGGGAAAGAAATTAGGGTTCTTGGCTATTGGGTGACGGCGGCGGCGCGAGGAAGGGGCGAAGGCGGCGCTTTGAGAATGTCGTGGTCGTGTGGTGCTTCTTCCGCTCCTGGCTTTCGTCGAGCTGCTGGAAGAAAGAGGGGAGCTGAGAGTAGGTCGCCGGTGGTATATCGGGAGAACCCGATGGCGTACGAGCCCGCGAAGATGTGCAATTGCAATCCGTCAAGGAAATCGCCGAGATGGATTTCGTGGAGCTCCATGAACCCAGGCAGGAGGTACTACGCATGCGTCGACGCCCTGGTAAGTTGCTCTGCATTTTCAGGATTGTTCGATGTACTCCTCCTCTCTCTCCTTTCTGATTCGATTTGTTCCATCATTTTGACAGAACGGACTGGGATGTGGTTATGTGGAATGGGAGGATGGGCCATTGCCTCGGTTTTTTAGTGACCTGACTGGAGATATGCGTGATGAAATTTGGAGGCTAGGGGGGGGTGAACAAATGCCAGACACTGACACTGATGTAGTTGATGAACAAGCAGCAACTGAATCAACTTTGAAGGCTCTTCAAGATCAGCTGCAGCAGAAGAATGAAGAAATTGGTGCAATGAAGGGAAAATTTGAGAGTGCAATGTACCTTTTTGTTGTGTTTGTGTTAGGTGTAGTGGCTGGGAAGTTTGTTAGTCAGTAAATTAGTGTCAGTTTAGCCACTGTGGTGAAGTTTGTATCCAATGTACTATGTGACTTTTTCAGTGCAATGCAATCATCAGTATTTGTATCATCTTTTAAAATGAACAACAACAACAACAATATTTTAGTGCAATGCAATCATCAGTATTTGTATCCAATGTACTATGTGACTTTTTCAGCCCAATTCAAAATGAACAACAACAATAGAACTAAATTGCATAGTACATAAACTTGATCATCAGCAAAATAAGTTGGATCCACAGTACATAGCTTGATCATCAGCAAAATAAGTTGGAGCCACAATACATAAACTTGATAAAACTCATCCACTCTCTAACTTTCTTTAGAACATGAGCAAAAGATATGACACATAGTTTGTCATAGAGACTACTCAAACTTGATATGACACACAGTTTGTCATAGAGATATGCTATTACAACTCAGTAATTGCCACTGCAAGTAAAGTAAGAGAAAGATGGAATTGAAGATGCTGCTTTGCCCCTTTTCTTCCCTTTATTTGCCCCAGGAATAGCACTTGTAGATGAACTAGGATGAGTTGATGATGCAGTTCCAGCAGGAGTATTGTGCCTTGGTGGCTTGAATTGGTTTGCAGTCTTCTTCACAGGAACAGATCCTGGCCTTGCTCTTGGAGCCTTTGCTGGAGCTGTTGATGGAGCAGCCTGTTGCATCTGTCCCCATCCAACTCTTTGTGTCTCTCATCCTTTTCTTAAATTTTCTGGCATGTTGTCTTAACTCTTTCACCTCTGAATCTTCACCACTGTCATCAGTGTGTGCTACATACTCACTGTCCTCTGAATCTTCACTGTCAGCAGCAGCATTTTCAGCAAAATTCAGCAGGTTTTGGACTGGTCCAGGAGCAGCATTTGACTGATTAACTACCTCTGTTGGGACTTGACTTGGATCACAAACCTGAGACCATGATTTCTGAGAGGTTGCCACTACATCTGGATCATTGAGAACTGTTCTTGATCCACCATTTGCCTTCACTAGACTGTTAATTATGTGTGAAATGGCCCCCTTTTTATCAGTAACAAGCACCTGACTAATGACCACATCATCTTCTTCACTATGAGCAGGTTCTGCACTTATCACTTGGTCAGGTTCATCATCACTTGCATCTATATCAACAATTTCATCTTCAAAATCACTACCAGTACTACTGTGCTCACTATCCTCCTCCGCATGGTACTCAACATAAATGTCTGCTACCCCTCCCACATCACAATACTCTGCCATCTGCATACAGGCACTGTCAGTGCTGAGAAACATCAGTCCATCATCTAGTGCTTTGCCAGGAATCATAAAGTAAAGCTTCATCGAATGCTTGAAATTCATATGATCTTTCAGGTGCCCTATCACCTCCTGCAATGACAACTTGTCCCTTTCAATTTCTAAAATCTCCTCATCTCCACCCTCATAGTCCATAGTCTGACCCAAGCGGATGAACTCTCCTCCCATATGAAATCGAACATTCAAAATCTCCGTCGGATCCATGATTGAACTGAAATAAAAATCAAATAAATCACTATGCTCTCCTACTCCGCATGGTATCAATGGAAAAAACCTACCAAATCAAGCAAAAATCGTATCTTTACCACCACCAAAAAGCCCCAATTATTCCCGCGAAACCCCTAACCCTAATGACTAGGAGACAAGACAAACCTCAGCCACCCAAGGAGAAGAAGATGAGGATCAGTACATGCATCGTCGCCGTCGTCGCGTCGTCGCGATGCTTGCCGTCTCCGACCGATCACCCGCCTACCGCCATTACCGTTGCAGGAGCAGAGGGGAAGCGGAGAAGACCAGGAGACGCCACCACAAATGAAATAAAGTGGGCCGTCGCAGCGGACCGGGCTAAATTACCGCTAGGCGCTCCTTCTCACACGCCAATCCTAGCCCCGTTGGCAATCCCTGTTTGGCTTCGAACCCAGGGTTCTAATCGAACTGGGATTTATAAGTTTGGTGTGCCGATTACGGGGATTGTGAGTTCAGGGTGTGATTTCGCTGAGATCTACGAGTTAAAGGTTCGTTTTGAACTTTTCTCCACACGTTTCCTCGCAGCAGCACGAAACGGACGCGACGAGCCGTCGGCCGGGCAGACGCGAAACGGCACACCACCAAGCTAGCAATCCTCGGCCTGCACGATCGAACGCGAACCTTCCAATCCCTGTACGGGCAACACGCCGTGCTCTCGTCGGCCCAGTGAGAACCCATCCTGAATAAAGTAAGGCTTCCCGACGACATTCAGTGCAGAGCATATTGTTGGAAAACTAGATAGGCAGAGGCCCATTCGGTGTGGCCTTTATCAGGCTAGGGTTAGCAGGGTATCCTATCTCCCTTAGTCTATAAATAGAGGAGCAATCATTGTACGTGACTTTATCAGAGACATATCAATAAAGTTTCTCCCTGTTTCTTGTGTCAATTTCTTGTGTAATCTTGTGTGCCTTCGACTTTAGTCTTCTTCCTCGGTTGTGGAGCAGCCTCGGGACCGGCCAGCCGGTAGGTGTTGTTCAACACGTTATCAGCACGTGTCTCCTCGTCGAGCCTCCGTCAAGCCACCGTCGAGCATGCATCACGCAGCCTTTCGTTGAAGGTAATCCGAAATTGATCGTAAAAATGGATTCGTTGTTCGATTTCCTTTTAATTTTTGCGTTTAGTTCGTAGATCAGATCTCATCTATGGTATGGATTTTCCTTCCGGGAGTCGAGCTGACCTACTGTCGCCGACCAATGTCGATTTAATCACTCTCGGATCAGGAACTTGTACTGTATTATAGGGAGACGGTACACATGATTCGGCCGATCACAATACCGCCGCGAGCACCGGCTGTGTAGATCGCGCTGATTTTTAGCAAATCGGAAATACCAAGTTTTTTTTCCATTTGTTTTCTGTTCCATGCAAACACCATGACCACTGCTCGAGTTGGGCACAGCCATGAGCCCGCTTAGCTGCTAGCCGTCATTGGCCGCCGCCGCCGCCTTGCTGGCACATTGGCCGCCGCTGCGGCCGCCCGGCCACACGTCAGCGTCCTTGTTGGCCGCTGCCGTCGCTGCCGCTGCAGCGTCCACGCCGCCCCGCCGCTGGCCGCTTGCTACCAGCGTCTTTGTTGCCGCCAGCGTGCGTCTTCTTGAGCCTTGCCGCCGTCGGCGCATGCACACGTCGTGTTTGCGCCGCTTTGCCACCCACGACGCGCCCGCCGGGCGCACCCTAGCCGCAGACGCTGTTGTGCCCTTTGCCCGACGCTTCGCCGCCACGCCGGGCGAAGCTCTGCTGGTCACGCCCGCCCGCTGTTGGTGCGGTTGCCAAGGCCATGGCGCCGCCGGCCGCGACGCTGGCCGCGCCGCCCACTTCGCCACCGCGCAGCGCTATGGCTTCGGATGGCCGCGCCCGCTTCGCTTTCGCCGCCTGAGGTCCGCAGGCTGCCGCTGCGTCGCGATCTCTGCCGCCGCGCCACACGCCAATCGTGCCGCCACACCGCCACCCCAACCTCTGTTGCCGCTTCCGCGCGCTCCGCCGTCACCACACGCCAATCGCGCCCACGCCACCCCAACCTTCTCGCCGCTACTGGCCCGTCGATTGGACGTGTCGCGCCGGTCCGGCCTACTGCCGGCGCCGCCACCCCAGTCGAGAGCTAGCTCTGTTCCCCGGCTAGACGGGCCGGGACGGTCTGGAGTGGGCCGGCCGCGCAGAGGCAAAAGTGGCTTGGCCATTTTCTGGCTTGCGAAAGAAAAGGAAAAAAACAGTGGGGCGTGGGAGCACGCGATCGCTGGGCGGTTGGCCCGTTTTTTGTCTTGTTTTCGGTCTGTTTTTGCACAAGCTTTCGTACTATGTTTTACTACAGTTATTAATTATCGCATGATTTTAATACTTTGTATCTCATAGTTAGCTTGTACCGTTTTTAATTTAAATTTTGGAATGCCGTCATATTTAAATAATTGTATCGATTATCGCATTTATGCAACCGATTACCTGCTGTAATCTTACACACTTTGCATAAATTGCAGATGACCGGAATCGTCATCCGCGAGTTCCCGGAGTTGACCCAGGGTGGGCTTAACTATCTTACTATGGCCTCGGACATTGAGATCGTCCTCGAGGGCCGATGCATCAAGGATGCGCTGATTGCGTGGACCCCGACGGCCCCCAGCACCACCATCTCGGCGGACAACGCCAAAGCCCTGCATTTCCTCCGCCATCACACGTGTGAGACTCTCAAAAACGAGTACATGACAGAACGGAGTGCTTCTGCCCTTTGGACCGCCCTCAACAAGCGGTTCTCTAGGCTTAAGTACACCATTCAGCCACAGGCGGAGGCAGATTGGATTCGTTTGAGGTTTGTGGACTTCAAGACCGTGGGAGAGTACAACTCCAGGTTACACCGGATTTGTACCATTCTTCAGCTGTGTGGAACCAGTACCACAAATCAGCAGAAGATAGACAAAACTCTCTCCACATTCCACCCGGATAACATCCAGTCCTCGCGAAACTTTTGCCAGGAAGGATTCATAAAATATGCAGCGCTTATTGATGCTCTCCAGGTGGCCAAGGCGCAGGATAATGTTCTAAAAAAGAACTTCTCCGCGCAACCCTTCGCGGGGGGGGCCAAGTCATGAGGCCAATGCCGGCGCCTACAAGGTGCGCAAGCCCATCCACAAGAAACGAGGCAAGAAGGGCAAGAAGGGCCCCAACTCCTCCAACCCGGCCAAGCAACGCAAGGCGGGCAAGGGGGAGGCAAGGCCCCAGGACTACTTCCTCTATGGCTCCAAGACTCACTTCTCCAGGCAGTATTTGGCCCCTAAGCACGTCGTGGACACATTCAAGGCCAACAAGAAGATGCGCAAGACGCACCTCGTCCAGGTTGAGGCACCACTGGCGCCCGTGCACAACGTCGCGCCCGTAGTGGCGCAGGACATAGCACAAGTGGCAGCACCTTCGGCGGTTCCCACGAACGCCACCGTGCCCATGGAGGTTGAGCACGTTGTGCCCTCCCCTCCCCCGCCCCAGCTAGACATTTCTGCTGCCTCGATGATGATAGCCAACGAAGAGAAGCTCAACGATCTTGAGATACAGGCTGATATTGATGGTTTCTTTGCATAATCCACCTGAGCTCCTTTTTTTTGTTATGATTTCTTTCCGCAAATAATCTGATACAATTCTTCGATATGGTTGTAAGCTCTATGAGAGCATAACATTTATTTGTTTTTGGCGATTGGATGACATTTATTTTATTCATTTATTTCATTATTTGGTTGTGTGATGTTCTGAAATATTTATGTGTTTTACTTACTTGATGTAGCATCTTCCTCGCTCCATTATATTAATTAGGCACTATATTTTAGAACGCGTGTGGCGCCCAAATGGAGGAAACGTGCCTTGTTGATAGCGGCACCACAAATACCATCTTGAGAGAAACAAAGTACTTTGAGTCTATTACCAAAAACCCCGGTAACATAATGACGATTGCCGGCTGCGGTCCGAATGTATTTGGCTCCGGAAGAGCAATTATCATACTCCCAAATGGAACAACTCTGATCATTGACGACTCGTACTCTCTTGAGTTTTAGAGACTTCCGCGCAAATGGTTTCCATGTAGAAACTAATGATGATGAGAATGGAAAGGAGTTCCTACTCATTACCAAGCGCGACGAAAATGGTAAACATGTTGTCGAAAGACTCCCTTCATTAGCTACTGGGTTGTACTACACTAAGATAGTAGCACCACCTATTTACACTACCCTTAAGACTGTCTTTATAAGCTCTGAACTATTCTGCCTTTGTCATGATAGGTTAGGCCACCCCGGTCTTAGGATGATGAGAAATATAATTAACAACTCGAATGGTCATAATGTTAATGTGAAATATTTCCCGAATCCCGATGATTTCGTGTGCTCCGCATGCGCTACGGGGAAATTGATCATTAGACCACCCCCCCTAAAGGTGAAGGATAAACTCCCCGCGTTCTTGGAACGTATACAAGGGGATATATGTGGTCCAATTCAACCCCTCTCAGGGCCGTTTCGGTACTTCATGGTGCTCATTGATGCTTCCTCTAAATGGTCCAATGTTTGCCTGCTATCAACAAAGAACCATGCTTTTGCAAAGTTGATCTCTCAGATCATACAAATAAGGAATAAATTTCCTAATTATCGCTTAAAGTCTATTCGAATGGACAATGCCGGAGAATTTACTTCAAATGCATTCGATGATTATTGCATGGCAACAGGAATCAAACTTGAGCACTCTGTACCGCATGTTCACACTCAAAATGGACTTGCTGAGGCATTGATCAAAAGAATTAAATTCATTGCCCGACCACTCCTTCAGGGTTGTAATTTGCCAACTACATGTTTAGGACACACGGTGTTACACGTTGCTAATCTCATCAACTTTCGACCATCGGCCTACAATATCCACTCTCCTATTCAACTTGCGCAAGGGTCGACACTGAAAATTCCCCACCTACATAGGTTCGGCTGCCAGGTATATGTACCTATACCACCACCCCAGCGATCAGCAATGGGACCGCTCTGTAAGTCGGGGATATACGTTGGTTATGAGACTGTGTCCATAATCAGGTTCTTGGACCCCTTGACAGGTGACTGTCACACGACCCATTTTGCTGACTACATCTCTAACGAGGATCTTTTTCCGACTTTGGGGGGAGGTAATCAACCCCTGGATGACAAAAGTAGAGAAATCACGTGGAAAGCCACGGGGATCCACGCTCATGTCCCGCGCATTGTTGAGTCTAATAGAGAAGTCCAAAAGATACTAGATTTGCACTCCCTAGCGAATCAACTGCCTGATCATTTTAGTGATTTAAAGACTGTGACAAAGTCGCATGTGCATGCACGCAATGCACCGGAAATGGTTGAAATACCGAAGAAAAATGATGGTATACCCACTCCCGTTCCAAGGCCTAAGAGGACGCGGAATCCGGTTTCTCAAATCCCAAGTATCCGGGGACGCCCGAAGAAAAATGATAAGAGAGATTTATTACAGTCTGCACCTGTTGAGGGGAGCCAGTTGAGACGTGGCACAAGTATGGATATTTCAGTGCACGAAATTCCGGACTTGAATTTTCCTATATCGAAAATACCCAGCGAAGTTGTGTGCGCACACATCGGAGCAGGAAAGCTAAATGACCTAGCCCCTGGATTGCGAAATCCGGTGGAGCAAGAGGATGTGCCTGATGCACTCCATGACGAAATGGCCATTAACTATGTTAATTCGGGCGAGTCATGCAACCGAGCCATGGCAAATGTCAACGTTAATTTTGCCAAGAAAATTGCCTCAATCATAGATCTTGACCCTAAGCCTAAGACGCTCGCTGATTGCAAGAAAAGGTCGGATTAGAAAGATTGGCAAAAGGCAATCACTGCTGAATTATTATTGTTAAACAAAAGAGAGGTATTTGGACCTGTTTGTCTAACTCCTCCCCACATTCACCCCGTTGGCCATAAGTGGGTTTTTGTTCGAAAGAGAAACGAGAATAATAAAGTAGTAAGGTACAAAGCAAGGCTCGTTGCTCAAGGTTTCACTCAGCGACCAGGTGTCGACTTTGAGGAAACTTACTTCCCGGTCATGGATTGAATTACCTTTAGATACTTGATCTCAATGGCAGTAAACATGGACTTAAAAATGAAACTGATGGATGTTGTCACCGCTTACCTATATGGTAATCTGGATTCGGACATATACATGAAAGTACCAGAAGGTATCCCTGTCCCGAACCAGGATAGAGCAAACAAGAGCTTATACAGTGTTCAGCTTAAGAAGTCATTGTATGGACTAAAACAGTCAGGTCAGATGTGGTATAATCGTTTAAGCAATTTCCTTCATTAGAAGGGCTACGCGAACAATGAAGATTGCCCATGTGTTTTTATACGGAGATCCCAAGATGGTTTCTGTATTATCTCGGTGTACGTGGACGATTTGAATATAATCGGTACACCTGATGATATTGAGGAAGCGAGTTCCTACCTGATGTCGGAATTCGAGATGACAGACTTAGGCAAAACCAAGTTTTGCCTGGGTCTGCAACTTGAGCATTCCCTTGCTGGGATTTTAGTTCACCAGTCGGCGTACACCTAGAAGGTGTTGGAACGATTTGGGTTTGAAAAGGCATAAGCTTCTAAGACCCCGATGGTCGGAAGATCTTTGCAGCAAGACAAGGACCCATTCATGCCTAAAGAAGAGGGGGAGGAAATTCTGGGACCGGAATTCCCCTACTTAAATGCAGTTGGCGCATTTATATACCTTGCAAATTGTACACGACCGGATATTGCATTCACCGTTAATCTGCTTGATAGGTATAGTTCTGATCCTACCAAGAGACATTGGAAAGACGTTAAGGACATCTTTAGATACATACAAGGGACCAAGGACCTTGGCTTGTTTTACCAAAAGAACCAAGACCTATCTGTTGTAGGCTATGCAGATGCTGGGTACCTTTTGGACCCGCACACATCCAAGTCGCAGACTGAATATGTTTTCCTTTATGGTGGAACAACGATTTCCTGGAAATCGTCTAAGCAAACTCTTGTGAGTTTTTATGAAGTTTCTCGCATGAGGTTTTTAATGAGGCAATTCGTGCAACATAGCAAGAGGTATACCATGTGCGTTTCTCCATATTTTTCCACTGGGTTTTCGGAGTTTTGAGTCATGGTTATACAGATAAGATACCCAAGGCAAGTGTTAGAAAACTGGGCCGGTAGAGGCCCATTCGGTGTGGCCTCTACCAGCTAGGGTTAGCCCCTGTAGGTATCCTATCTCCTCTTAGTCTATAAATAGAGGAGCAATCATTGTACGTGATTTTACCAGAGACATATCAATAAAGCTTCTCTCTGTTTTCTGTATCAATTTCTTGTATAATCTTGTGTACCTTCGACTCTAGTCTTCTTTCTCGGTTGTAGAGCAGCCTCGGAACCTGTCAGCGGACAGGGTCTGTTCAACACATATGTGATATGTGCACAGTACTATTACGTGGACGGTGTTGGTACACCAACCCCCGCGGACGGAGGCGTTCCCATCGACATCGCTCTTCTGGCAGACCAGGAACTAGGAAGAAGATTCCACGAGGAGAACCAGCTCATATCTATCTACATTTGTCTATTCCAAAGTCATGGCTCCCGTTCGGAACTTTATCTGCTGGCCGGCCGGACGACTGGACCGTACTACGTCTGGCTGACTGAAAGAATGCACCGCCTAGCTGCAGTGCACCCTACTCAACATCACGCGCAGATCGGTAGGCCCGGGCCACGCTTGGACTGGTGTAGTAGTAGTTTTTTTTTCCGCCAAATCTGATTTTTTTTGAAAAACTTGAACCGAATTTGACCCTTCTCGAAACTAATTCTGATCCCTCGGATCGACATTATTTTAAACAGAGCCGAAGTTATACAGGTCGGTGTCAACACGGGACAACAGGGGCAACCTAAGAAGATTGACGTCATTTTAAACGGAGCCGACCCTTTTCTGTTTGGTTTTCTGATGTGTGCGTGCCGACCTGTACAAATTTGGTGTCATTTAAATGACGCTGACCCCAAATTCCAAATTAATTTCGAGTAGGGGTTAGATTTGGGTGTTTGGCACGAGGGAGACTCAGCCTAGGGGTCAGACCTCTCACGTCTCGCGTCGCCCCCCGCGCGGGCGACCAAGGCGCTGCCCTAGCTGCGCCGCCCCACCTCTTCCTCCCTCCCCTCCTCCCCCGTTGCCGTCGCCTTCAAGCAAAGCCTGCGTCTTGGCGCGGCGGGTCCTCTTCTACCGGCGCGGCGTCTCTTGTGATGGAGCGCTTGGTGGCGGTGCAGATCGGTGATTTACACGGCTCGACGGCGGGCCGGGTCCCGGCGGCGCGGTTGTGGAGCTTCCGGGTGGTGGCGTCTGCTACCTCGGGGAAGGTCCACGGTGGCGGCGCGGCTCAAGATCTGTCGGTGGCGGGGCATGGCGGCTCGGCCGGCGGGATGATGACAGTGGCGCGAGGCGCGGGTCGCTTGGCGGCGGTGGTTGGTGGCCTGGCTGCAGCAGTGCAGCGGAGGAGCCGTTTGGGCCTGATTTGGGCCCGATCCGCATGGACAGATTGAGGAAATCTCTCACCAGAAGAATATACGGTTTTCGATCGAGTAAAAGAGCGTGCGCTTTCCTTGACATGCTGCTAATTATTGATGACTGGCCTGGCCGGGCCTGATCTAGGTATGAGTGGCACTGCTGCTGCACCCGGTCGGCACTCACCATGGCTCTCACCGTTAGGGGTGGGCATTCGGTTTTTTCGGTTAATTCGGTTCGGTTTTTCGGGTTTTTCTATAATTCGGTTTCTACAAAATAGGCACCGAAATTATTTTGGTTTTCTAATTAATCGATAGTTCGGTTAGTGGACAATTCAGTTCGGTGTTCGGTTTTTAACCGAACTTCTGGAAATAACAACACTATACCATAATTTATATAGATCCATATGAGCTAAACCACTCATCAGCGCACCGAAAGCAACCTCCAGATCGGCGAGTACCTGAAGCAATATATGGCTAGCTGATGTCTTGAACGCATGTGTAGAAAAAGAACATAATAAGCATGATGTCTATCTTGCTCGTTTTAAAAAATGATGTCTATCTTTTAAACCATATACATTCAACAAATTGTATGTTGAGAGTTCAGCTAAAATACATGATTATATCCGAAATAGGAAAACAATTGAAAGGCTTCCAACAAAATTCATAGACACAATTGTCAGTTAAACCACGAACATGGGCTGCCTGACAGCTTTTGCATGCATGTCTTTTTGTCGCATGAGCTAGTATCTACATATAGTAATGGACGCCTAAGACAGAATCACAAATATATTTAGCTCTGTCACGTATATTTTTCGGTTTATACGGTTATTTCGGTTAACAGAGAGTCAAAACCGAATTAATATTTATAAATTCGGTTAATCATATTTACTAACCGAAATTAGTTTCGACTAATTCGGGTTCGGTGTATTCGGTTTCGGTTTCGGTTAATTCGGTTTCGGTTTTTTATGCCCACCCCTACTCACCGTAGGTGAGGAAGGGCAGATCCCCTCCCCTAGGTTGCCGGCCCGCTGCCTGCAAGCCCGTGCTTGGCCTATCTCGTCTTGTTCAGCGGTTGTGCGATGCGGCGCTGGCCAGGGTCTTGGCTCGAGTTCGTGGATGCCGGGGCAGCGGCTCCGGAAGGTGGGCTGCGCGGACGGCTCTTCGGCGAGCGACGCAGCGGCGGTGGTGGCTCCTCTCCTCGGTCATGTGGATGGCGCGAAGCGGCTGTTGGGGGACCTTGGTGTTGTCGGCCTTTTGGCTCCGGCAGCCCCCAGATCGTGTGGCGGAGGCCTCACTTGGGGATAGCGGGCATGACGGGCGGGAGGCGGCAGAAGGTTTTTCCGGCCTTCGGTGCTTGGCACCTCTGGCGTGCTGCGGGTATCGTTACCCTCTTGGGGACGTCGTGGCGGCTACCTTCTCCGCGATAGGACTCTGGGTGAAAACCTTTGACCTTTGGTCTCGGCGGCGGCGGCGCAGTGTGTCGTTACCCTCGCCGTGGAGTCCCGGTTCTCCAGGGTCTTTGCTCGTTATCCCCGGTGGCAAGTGTTGACCCGGGTCTCCCCATCACCATGTATCTTGTTCGGCCGATGTGGCTTTATTTATAAAGCGGGGCGAAAGCCTATTTTAAGAGAGGGGTTAGATTCGGTTGAAGTTTTTAAATTTAGACAGATTTGGTTAAAAAAAAAATACTACTCGGCCCGGGGGGTGTGCGGTGTTTTTCTTCGCCGGGGGTTGGCTGGTAATGGTTGGTTGCTGGTTGCTTGTCCGACCCGGCGATGGATCGCCTCACCAACTGAAACAAAAGCGGCGTCGAGAAAGAGAAAGGGGAAGGTGGAGTGGTGACTCGTGGAGTGGTTCTTGCTGACCGACGATATGATCGACGATGCTGCGGAAGACTTTCGGGGTGCCAAATCCGCACAACTTCTCCGTCCGGGTACATACGTGCACGTACGGTGATGGGCTCCGGACTTCCGGAGGGTGGGTCAGTCAAACATAGCCTGGTCCCTTTCGATTTGCTGACTGATTTCACCCGGTTAATTAGTACTACACGAGTGAGACGGAGATGCCGGGAGAAGGTTCGGTTTCTGTCCGCTTTGCTTTCCTTTGCGTCGCCTGACCGCTTAGCTGTAATAAAGGCGTGCTAATCTCCGCTCTCTATCAGGAAAAAAATGTGCTAATCTTGGTAAGTAGGTTTGCGTGCTGGAGGATCCACAATTGTGGCACCGTGTGTGCTTGACCGAAGGATTCGCATACGTCATCTCACTGACGTTTGTAGATTATGTATGCGTATGTCGTTGCAACACAGGGTTTATTTACTTATCACCCCCTCTATTTTTAACATGTACTGCACACATTTTAGTTGGTTGTGGATAAAAAGAACTGAACAATGGAAAAAAAAAGGTTCACCAATTTCGTTGGTTAATTATTAATTAAGAAGCGTTTCGTACCAACAAGTATAAAGATCACAAAAAAACCTACTCCCTAGGTAAGATAGAACAAAGATTTTCTAAAGTTAACTTCATGTGAAGTAGCGCTGATGTCAGCATGACATTTGCCACGTGCTGTCCAGAAAAACTGAATCATTTCTCAAAACTTTTTTATAACTTATAAAATATTTTTACTGTTCACGAACTGTTTCAATATTTCAATAATGTTTGGTCGGTTTTAACTCTGTTTCCATTAGTGACGTCGGCATATGACGTTATCTATGTGGGGGCTAAAAAAACTAGATAAACACACCAATCTCAAGACAGAAAGGGATGATAGATGGGACTCCTTCGCATTAAGTTAACTGATTTTCCGAGGTAAGATAGCACTCAACTCAATCGCTTCGCACCGGCGATGGCCCAAAGGCTACCCTCCTCTTTGATGTTGCCCAAGACTAGCGGCAGCATGGTGGAGGTATAAAGAAAGACGCAAGTGACGTTACCTTCATTCCAAATTGCACAATCGTCACCTTTCTACTAGTCATGTAGGAATTCTTCAAAAAGAAAGTGAACAGAAGAACACAACACACATGCTATGATGTTTAATTCGTGCACTTTCAAAAGACGTGTTCCAGATATACCCTTATCTTATACTAGCGGTTTTATATGCAGCAGGTATCTTCTGTATCTAAATAGGAGTCCCCCACTACCTCATTTCTCTTAACATACAAGACTCCAACTCATCATCAACATGCATCCATACACCTCATCAACTATGTCATGTCAGCAGTCCTCCGTTTCTTTCGGATTCATTTTGCATTTTTATCTTTTTTTCCCGATGAATGATTTTATGTTGTGTGCTGGTCTTTAGCACTAGAACCCTTTCGCTTCGTCTCCTCCACCCCTCCACTATTACAAACGAGACTGGTGGATTTCTTAATCCCTCCACTACTGTAACCGATGACATTCTCTCTCCTTTTAAGCTGAGACGTTCCCCACCATCTACTTCAGAGCATGGTACAGGCACATCATATTTGAGATTTCTTTACGCAAAGTCAATATGTTGGTGGCGAGGAATTTGAAGACCCCGTCGATCGGCGCGCATGCCCCCATGGCTTCCGTCGGTCGAACTGTAAGCAATGTGCGGGTTCATCCGAGCTGGGGCATATCACCTGAACCGGGGGAATATATGAATCTGGAGGCCCTGCTATACTATACCAGGTTAGCCTAGATCCCCCAGATCCCAATCTCACTCTGTTATTTTCCTCTTTTACCATTACAACACCGTTCAGCTGGCCTATGTTGGTTAATTTTTCAACGTCTCCCGTGTGTATGGTTTATGTACCTCTGTACTTTGTTTTGATGGAAAATTGCATGTGTATATGAAACAAAGGTTCAGTTCAGTTCAAAAAAAAGGTTCAGTTCAGTTGAAGATAATTGTATCCTCAGTTTCCCTAAAATTGACGTTTATGGTAGATTCAATTTCTGCAAATAAGTAAGGTCTGCCTCCTATTTTTTCTGTTCGTATGATCATTGATCAGAGTATTTTCGGATCTACATTTCATCCCCATGGATTACAGGCTGGAATGCTGGATCACAGATAAGAAGGCATGCACCTTTGATCAGTTATTAGATCAGGTATATCTTTGCCCCCCAAGGCCCGAACCTGTATACATGTTCTACATAATTGGACAAACTCCGTTGTTGTAGTTCACTAGTGCAGAGCCCCCTCTTTAACTCCGGTTGGGAGGGCCCTCTAACAGCGGTTCCCCAACCGCTGTTGAGGGTTCGGTGTTAGAGGGGAGGGCCCTTTAACACCGGTTCTTATACGAACCGGTGTTAAAGGGTGGCGCATGTGGGGCTGCCGCAGGCCTCAGGCCTCCCTTTAACACCGGTTCGTATCTGCAACCGGTGTTAAAGGTTCTTCTGCCGCGACAGAGATTCTGCCGCGGCAGGAAAACGGCCTAAATCTCTACCGCGGCAGACTTCTGCCTCTGCCCCGTTCTGGGCGTATTTCTGCGGGAGGGGGGGAGCGAGAGGGAATCGATCGGGAGCGGTATACACATAAATCGTCATCGGTATATACGAGTACATGAATAATTAAGCAACTATTATTATACACAAACATCGTCATCGGCACATACATCGTCATCGGCACATACATCGTCATCGTTCATTTTGGTGGATATCTAAAGAGTTCTCCGCCAGGCGTGACGACCTCATCAAGTATGAACCCCGCCAATTCCTCTTGAATGGCTCGTATGCGTTCAAATGGTAGGAGTTGGTCCCGCATCCGTTCGATCTGAATATATATGAAGAATGGGCCGTCAATATATATATATATATATATATATATAAGAATAAAACTCAACACAATTGATGGTAATAAAATAATGTTGTGGACTTTGTTTACTTACTCTAAGTTGTTCTAGTGCGGCTTGGCCCGTCGCACATATGAATTCGCAAACATAGTACCCACATAAGTTATTGTCGTGTCCCTGATGCGCGCACTTTACGAGAATAGAGAGTTCAATCAAAATAATAATCAATAAAGCATGATATAATGGAATTGAAAGCTAGCTAGTATTACTTACATTTTGGTTACAAATTTTAGTTCTTCTGACCATTCACCCACGACCCTGCCCGTGAACCTTTTCCAAACCCTGTCCGACAAAGAAAATGGATAAAGGAGTAATTAATTACTTATTGTCACGAAAGTTGCCGATCTAGTGCGATAATATGATTGAAATTACCTCTGGAGCATCTCTCTAAAGTTTGTCCATATCTCTTTTTCTTTTCGTAACGAGTCCATGACAAGGACTTTTCCTGAGTCGGGTTGAATGACTAGCAGAATAAAGTGGAACCTACGCACGCATAAATCATCATCAGTTACACTTAACATCGAGTAAGCTGAAATAGAATGTGTACAAGAGAGAGGTAATTAGACTCATGAGAAGTTGTAAGGCAATAGTATTTCCCTTTTGGTTTGTTGTCTCAAGAAAGACGTTAGCAAGTAATCTTCTGTTTGCGGTTTGGTTTCTACCACTTCTTCATGAACTCTATTTGGGTCAACGAACCCAATGTCAAAAGGGCCTCCTTTCCTGCATTCCATAACCTTTTTCCTGCATAATAGTATATACATATATGGTGAACATATATATATACATGCAATTAATAAAGTGAATGAGATGAGATATAAATTATAGAAATAGTACTTACACACAATAAAGGCTGATGGCAGCTTTGTCGAGTTCCTTCTGATTGAATAGAAAATGCAAGTCTTGAATGTTGAAGTCAATCGCGTCATCTCCGCAGAAGAAAATATCATCTCTTATATGCGCCGTGATCCATTCTACCTTTCTCGTCTTGTAGAAATGAAGGTACCACTTGTGCAATTTTCGCATCTTTGTTGGTAGAGTCTTGAGCTCCTCTTTCTTGACGAGATTCTTCCCATACTTCCATGGCTGTATGGGGTTGGCATCGCATTTGGGCAAGTTGTCTCCCATGACGTTCAAGTATGCAATGTAAGTCATCCCCATCTCATTGGCCTTTCTTTGTAGCTCTGCCTCGTAATCATTTACGGGAGGAGCGTCTGTATCGAACATTTGGAGCGGGCATGATTGGTTTTCCTGCTCCCAGCATGGGAACTGTTTCAGGGGTGCCTCACGATCGCTACTTTCAGTCTCCCTCGGCGCCTTGCATCCGCCTTCAAAATCTGGCTCGTAGTCCCAAGCACAAGTGGGGTTTCGGGTTTCAAAAGATTATTGTAAAACTTCTCCACCACCGCCGGATCTATTTTCTCCTTTGGCTCGGCCCGTCTAGGTGCAAAGAATTTCTTGACCTGTTCTCCCGAGATCCTATTGGTCTCCTCGTCCGCGATTCCACGGTAAACCGCAATGGCTTGGCGGAAGGCTGCGGGACGTAGTTTTTGAACTCTTTGGCGTCACGGTTTCCTGCGGATTTGTTTGTGGCAGGCTACCGATGCTCCTCGTGGTAGTGCTCTTCCGCTTCTGAGGAGAGATGGCTGAAGCACCGGAGATGGTGACGGCCGGAGATGGCTGCCGCAGCAGAGATGGTGACGGACGGAGATGGCTGCCAGCAGAGATGGCCGACGGGCGGAGATGGCTGCCAGCAGAGAGATAGCAAGCGGCTCGATCGCGACAGCATGGAGGAAGGGTGCAGTGACCTCCAATTTGGAAGCACAATGTGTTCCTTCTTCCAAAGAATGGTTGTTTTCACGCAAATTTGAGTTGAGTTTCCTTCACCGTAGCATGGTCAAGCTGTGCTTCCTCATATTCCTTCACAACCTCATCCACCCCGACAATAGCATAGCCATCTGGAATCGGTCGGGAGTGGTAAGTTCCACCAGCTACAGGAGGTAAGGCATAGCCGACAACCACCTTAATGGATAAGCCCATTAATCTCACATGCAGCTCTGCGTGTTCGCTCTCCGTGATCTCATCCACGGGGTATCGAGGACCCGTCATTTCAGCGTGGGCTGCACGTTCTCCGTGGAAGCCACACTGCTTTTCCACGCAGAGTCTGGGCCGCGGGCAGCTTCCAATGCAGGCTCTTCGTGCCGCTGAGATGGGCCGGTAGCTTGATGGCTCTGTTGTGCATTCACTTGCGCTAGCGCCGCAAGTCGCGTGTTCTATCTGTGTCATCCGCTCAGACGCTCTTTTCTTTCGCCGCGCCATCTGTAAGAGTCGCTCCGGCAAACCCATCCTTCCATGTCATACCCCCGTGCCTCGTGCATGTCCAGGTGTTCTTTTTACCGATGGCGCGTGTGAGCTGGTCATTCTCTGTCGGGATGGAAGGTCAGGCCAAGGATGTTTCCTCGTATGCCGTGATGAGTTCAGTGACGGGTTTGGCAAGGAGGGTTGGGAAGATACACAATCCTGTTTCTGGGTCCAACCTTTCCCCGATTCCGTAGAACCAAGTCTTTGCACGTAGGTTCCACCCATCTGTCTAGGGTGTGATCCCTCTCGCGTGAGGCCTTCTCGGCTTCCTCCCACTTAGGCCTCGAGATATGTAGCCACGACCCGCCCTCTGGTGATATTCCTTCTTGAGGGCATTAAGCGTATTGGTTTCGACCTCTTTTTAGATATAGCACTTTTTATATGTCTCAAATTCGCCGGTGAGGTCTTATCTTCGCATAATATGCGTCTTGAAATTTGAGTCTCGCCAGATTTGACAAATTTGTTCAATTTTGTCTTCGATTCTTGAAAGCGTCGACCATCTTCTTTAGAGTCCACTCTTTGACCTTTTCCTTTATAACCGGATTGTTTTCATCCTCCTCTGGCGGAAGGTGAAATTTACCAACAACGAATTCCAAAGCGTTTCTTTGGATCTCACATCGACAAAGGTACCGCCGCCTTCTTTGGCTTATTCCAATTTTCAATTGTGATTGGGATTTGGTCCCTAACAAGAACTCACCTGACGTACAAATTTGTATGCCTTCTTGGGCTCCATCGGCCGCCATCAACACGATCGCTTCGATCGTGAACTTTGCACGATCTTTCAACTGCCGGCTCGCCTCCCTTGCTATTTTTCGTAGAAGAAGATGGTTGCTGGCTGGTCGATCCAGAGGGCTAAAAGAAGAAAGAAGCGTTAATTAATACATGTAGAAGAAGATTGTTTGTGGAAGTCAGCAGAGGCTTAATCAATGCATATACCTCGCTGGACTTTGTAACCATTAAATTGCGTTCACCGGAGTCTTCATCTTCTCCATGACTAGTACTTGAGCTGTCGTCATCATGTCCCTCCAAGTTCAAATATTGTGAGGTGTCCTCATCAATAATGTTCTCCATTATTTCTTCTTCTTCAAGGTCTCTACTAAGTGGATCCATAGTTTCTAAAACAATAATATTATATAGAGTAAGAGTGTAAACATTCAAGTGGACTTGGATTCATAGACAAATATACATATTATTCATACAAAAATACACAAATGAAATTAAAACCCTAAGGATGCTTGATCATTTTAAACGAGTTAGGGGTCCAAACCCTAATTGGAGAAATCCGGATGCATATGAGAGGGCTAGCTACATGGTCGAATTTGAGGTCCGGTGTTGGAGAGCGACCTAGGGAGCGCGAGGTGGCGTGATCGGCCTACCTAAAGCAGGCGCTGTTCAAAGAGGAGGCCGAGGCAAACATTATAGCGACGGAAAACAACTTGGTAAGCAGATACAATGTGGAGGGATGTCCCAAGATAGGCCCTGCATCGGGGGATGCCACATCGAGCTCGCACCACCTAGGCCGCGCGAGCTTGCACCCATGGCCACCACCGAGCTTGCACCCACCTAGGCCGCCTCAGCCGAGAGGAGGCCGTCTGCCACTGGCCTCTGGGCCTCCCCGACGAATCCGCCTCCCTGACCCATCCCCTCCACTTCCCTGTCATTGGCCCCAATCCGTGGACGCGCTCGCGTAGCCGCTCCTGCCCGCCACACCCGATGACGCGAGCTACCACGTCAAAGCTGTCCTCGTGTCCGATTTGATCCTAGCTACTACTAATAAGTACAATGGAGGGGTTCGATTTCATCTTGGTACATCTGTTCAGAGGGGTTCGATTTCATCTTGGTACATCTATTCGGAGGGCCCCAATTCGTGGACGCGCTCGTGAGAGAGCTCGCGTGGGGAGGCGCCCGGAGAGGAACCGCCGGGAAGCACGGGAGGCACGCGAGCAGGGCGAGCACGGGGAGGCAACTGCAGCACGGCGACGACGGCAGCAACTACGACAGAGGCGGCGCCAGCGGCGTGAGCGCGGCAAAGGCGCCGGCCAAGCACAGAAGGAAGAGGACGACCAGCGCGGTCCGCTAGCTCACCACGACGTCGGTTCTTGAGGCGCCGGCGTCTGCCGGGCTGTGGCGCGCGTGTGGCGATGCCGTGGCGGTGGCGCGGTGGCGGTGGCGCGCACGCGGTGGCGAGGGCGGCGACGGCGAGGGCTGGAGGGCTTCGGTGGCGAGGACGACGGCGAGGGGTTCGGGGCTCTGGCGGCGGTGGCGCGATCTGGCTCTGGGGGAAGAAAGGAGCGCATTTAATACCTTTAACACCGTGGCTGGAACCGGTGTTAAAGGGGATTCGCTGCCACAGATTATTACTCTTTAACACGGTCGACCACGAACCGTGTTAAAGGGGGTGCATTGAACGAAATAATGTTTTTTAACACCGGTTCGCGGAACCGATGTTAAAGGGGGGCATTTATTTCATGCATTAAAGGGCTTTTAATTCAAAAATATGATATGAATTTAGAAAATTCATATCTTTTTCATTTCAACTCAGAAAAATATGAATAATATATCATAATTTTCAGAAAAATAATATCTATCCATTCATGTAAATCATTTTATATTTACTTTACATGAAAGTTTTTAAAATAATTAAAACACTTACATATAAATTTTGATTATTCAATTCAAACAAAAATAAATTGTTAAATCCTAAAACTTTGAACATAAGAAATATTAAGCATCTAAAAAATGATTTTTATTAGATCAAATCATATTTTAATGCCGCATCTTTTGTATTAACATTTTTGAATTGATTGGATATTTAAATGTCTCATCTTTTGTATACACTTGAATCTCACCAAGCCTCGCTCAACTTGCATTGTTTTTTGATAAAATAGCATATTGTGAACCTAAAAATATGTTGGTGGTTTTTTGAATTAGCCATTTGGTGGTTGCTTCACAAAACCGTCCGTTTTTTATGCTCGGAAAATGGAAAATGCCTTTTTGGTGCGATAAAAAGGAAAACTCCTCTTGCAAACTATGCCTTGATTCTAGCCATAACATTGGTCATTTGACGAAAGCCAAGAAACCTCGAATGAGATAGGTCATTTTGAGACAGTTACATAAAGCCGAAGGAACGAAAATTAAGATACATAAAAGAACTGAAAATTAAGATACATGGCCGATTAAGTAACAATCGCCAAACTGAACTGAAAATTAAGATACATAAAAGAATTGAAAATTAAGATACATGGCAGATTAAGTAACAATCAGCCGAACTTGTTTCGAATGTTGGAGTGATTGATCATGCTCCCGCCTACACCTGTAATATTCGTCCATCGTAGTCTGCATTGCCGCCGTCATTATCGCTGCTGCCGCCGGGTCGCCGTAATTGAACCTCTGGAGAGTACGCGTGGGATGGACTTGAGGGTAGCGCGTGGGCTGGACTTGAGGGTAGCGCAGACGGGGGTTAGAGTCGGCGGCAGTGTCATAGGCCATGACGCTCTGGAGAGCCCGACCGCGCCATCATAGCCGACGGCCGGCCTCGTTGAAGTTAGGAGGAGGTGGGCTGTCCTCCTCGTGCCTGGCGAGCGCCCTCTCATGCCGATCCACGAAGAAGGCTTCCCAAGTAGGGAAATAGTCGGGATGCCATCTGGGATTCCTCCGCTGCTCCGACGTGAGCTCGAAGTAGTAGTGGTTCGTGATGGCCATCCGGCGCGCCACACCTAGAGGGACAGGAGGAACCGGCACGCCTCCGACGCTCAGCATCCAGCCGACAGGGACACAAGAGTCTCGGGCGGGGTAGTTCGAGGCGCAAAGCGCCTCCGCCTCCTGGGGGGTTAGTATTATGGGGGTAGCCATGGGAAAGAGTGATGAGGTTGCAGATATGAGTCTAGAGATGTGCAATGACAATGGAGGCCAACCCCCTACATATATATATAGTGAACTAGCGGGAAGAACTGGAGGGAAGAACTGTCGGAAAGAAAAATGGCGGGAAAAATTGGCGGGATGAACCTTTAGTCCCGGTTGGAGACACCAACCGGGACAAAGATGAACCTTTAGTCCCGGTTGGAGACACCAACCGGGACAAACCACGAGTCAGCACTAATAATAGGGGTGAGTGCATGTCGACATTATGTCGTGCGGCGTGTACCTTGTCCCGGATGGTGTCACCAACCGGGACTAAAGATGAACCTTTAGTCCCGGTTGGAGACACCAACCAGGACTAAAGATGAACCTTTAGTCCCGGTTGTAGACACCATCCTACACAAAACACGAGTCAGCACTAATAATAGGGGTGAGTGTCGACATTATTTTGTAAGTGTCAACACTATGTCGAGCTGCTTGTACTATAAATAGGCATCCTTGTGAGTCCAGTCCTCCGGCCGGTTTGGCGGGGGACACCACTACGGCCAGTTGAGGAGATGCCGACGAGCCTGATCCTCGGCATCTCCGAGAAAATGGTCATAGAGGCACTCCCTAATATGTGAAATTAGTTAGGTCCCTGGTGTATTGATCTAGTTAGAGAAGTTACAAAGCTGCAAGATGGTTTTCGAGAGCAGGGACACCACTACGGCCAGTTTCAGGGAGATGCCGACGGAGCCTAGTCCTCCGACATCTCCAAGAAACTGGTCATAGAGGCACTCCCTAATATGTGACCGCACGCGTTTGGAGATCAGATCTTAATGGTAAAATGCGAATCGGGACAACTTCTTCTCATAGTCGGTCCATCCACAAAACATGACTAACACTCAAGACATGTATTAATATTAAAACATGAACTAGAGTTACATAATATGAGCATGAAATTCTTGGCATATGCCCTTCCTTATGATCGCTTCGTAACCATGGAGCATCTTCTTTACTTAACGGAATGCTTGGGTGGTTTTCACCGTGAAGGGCGAATTTCATCAAACTTATTATAATCTTCGACATGTCATCTTGTCCTCGATTCCCACGATGTTTCTTTTCCTGAAAGAACTATGTGGCTTTGGCTCATCATATGATGTATTCGTTTGTATATTTTTCTTTTTTTGGTGCGGAGGACATGTCCTTCACATAGAAAACCTGAGCCACATCATTGGCTAGGACGAATGGTTCGTCTAAGTTCTTCATAAGATTGTTGAGATCCACCGTTGTCATTCCGTACTTCTTGTCTACCTCAACCCCTCCTCCTGTTAGCTTGAACCATTTGCATCGAAACAAGGGGACCTTAAAATTAGGTCCATATTCAAGTTCCCATATCTCCTCTATGAACCCATAATACGTGGTCTTTTGCCCATTGTCTTCTGCTGCATCTAAGCGGACACCACTGTTTTGGTTGGTGCTCTTTTTATCTTGGCCTATCGTGTAAAATGTATTCCCATTTATCTCGTACCCTTGGAAAGTACATACAGTCGAAGACGGTGTCCTGGCCAACAAGTATAGCTGATCCCCATGTTGGAATTATGCCCTAGAGGCAATAATAAAGATGTTATTATTATAATTCTTGTTCATGATAAAGTTTATATTCCATGCTAGAATTGTATTAAGCGGAAACTTTAATACTTGTGTGGTTTGTAAACAACACCGTGTCCCTAATACGCCTCTATGGACTAGCTCATTGATCAATGATGGTTAAGGTTTCCTAACCATAGACATGAGTTGTCAATTGATAATGAGATCATATCATTGGGAGAATGATATGATGGATGCACCCAAACTAAGCGAAGCAATTAGATCGTTCATCGTGTTCATCTTTTGAAGCTTTTCCTATGTCAAATATTGTATTCCTTAGACCATGAGATAATGCAACTCCACGTACCGGAAGAAAGCTTTGAGGTCATCAAGCGTCATCCTATGAGAGGGTGATCATAAAGGTGTCTCTCGGTGATCGGAAGTATCATTGGGTTGTATGTATCGAGATGGAATTTGTCCCTCCCAAGTCGGAGAGATATACTTCAGGCCCTCGTGAATCGATATCAACACCGCTTGCAAGCATGTGGTTAAGGATTTAATCACAAAGTGATATCGGATTCTGAACGAGTAAAGTACTTGCGTGAACGAGATTGAACTAGGTATGACGGTACCGACGATCGAATCTCGGCAAGTAAAATATCGCGAGACGAAGGGAATATATATGGGATTGATTGAATCCTGGCATCGTGGTTCATCCGATATGATCATCGATGAATGTGGGAGTCAATATGGGTGCCTGGACCCAGCTGTGATTATTGATAGAAGATCATGTTCGCATATTCTCGAACCCGCAGGTCACACACTTAACGTATCTCGGCTAGGATAGATTGGATAATTGGTTTATGAATTTTTGTTGAGTCTCGGATGGGATCCGGGATATCACGAGAGGTTCGAATGGTGGAGAATAAGATTCATATAAGGCGATGCAGTTTTGGAGTTCGGAATTGTTCCGGGTTAATCGGTATTGTACCGAAAGCTTCTAGAACCTTCCGGAAGGGGACCAACGTGGCCCCACCTTCCGGGAGGGGGCATGGGCCTATGAGGGAGTGTCCTGGCCGCATTGGGCCAGGGGCACAAGGCCCCATAGGGCCCAGCCGATTCTAGAGGGATTTGACTCGTTTAAATCTCGGGATAGAATTTCTAGATAAGAGAGAGTTTAAATCGTTTAAATCTAGAGATAGGATTTCTAGATAAGGGAGAGTTTAAATTGTTTAAACTAGAGATAGGCTTGGAGGAGGGGCAAGGGCTGGCCGCCCCCCCTCTATATATAGAGGGGTGGTGCGCCCCTCCCCCTGACACACACCTTCCTCCAAGCCCTAGCAGCCTTGCTACCTTCCCTTCTCCCTCCCGACTGTTTGTAGGCGAAGCCCTGCAGCAGAAATTCTCCACCATATACACCACGCCGTCGTGTTGTAGATCCAATCTATCTCTCCACCATACTCGCTGGTCCGAGGAAGGAGGAGACGTCGAGGTGCTGCACGTGTGCATCTCACGGAGGCACCGCCACTTGTGGTGCTAGATCGGATCGGATCGCGAGGAGGAGAAGCGAGTACGACTACATCACCCACGTTAAATGAGCGTTCCGCTGTCGCGAATCTTCAAGGGTATGAATATCTAATCCAATCTCTCTCGTTGATTGCATCTCCTAGATTAGATCTTGGCTTTCCCTCTGCTCGCATCCGTAGAAAATTTTGATTTACTATGCCGAAACCCTTGATGGTATCGAGCTAGATCTATGCGTAGATGTGTTTCACGAGTAGAACGCAACATGGTTGTTGCGGGCGTTGATGTTTTCTGTTGCAAGCCTCTTGTTTGTGTTCTTCTTATGACGCGGGATAGTGAGATTGAAGCGGTCCAGGCCAACCTTACGCGACGTCGTTCGCGAGTCCGGCTCCGCACTTGACGTGTGGCTTGTACCACACATGCGGCTGGTGGATGTCAGTTTCTCTCACTATAGTTGTCATGGGATTAACACCGGAGTTTGGCAACCATAATATCAGCGTTGTGGCTTTCCGTAGGTAAGAATCGTTCTTAGCATCTACTCCCACAAGCCACGTAAAACATGCAACAACAAAGTAGAGGCGTCTAACTTGTTTTTGCAGGGAGTGTTTTCTGTGATGTGGTATGGCCCAAAATGTGATGTGTATATTGTATGCGATGATCATGTTTTGTAATGTTTCACGACTTGCATGTCGATGAGTACACAACCGGCAGGAGCCATATGGTTGTCTTTATAATTGTGTATGACCTGCGAGTCAACTTCTTATGCGCCATGTAATAGCTTTACTTTATCGCTAAGTAGTTAGCAATAGTTGTAGTTGCTATTCGTGGTGGAGGCAATCATGGTGGAGTGATGGAGATCATCTTAACGCACAAGATGGAGATCATTGCGCGAGGATTGGCTATACCATGTCACATAAAGTTATATGCATGTGATGTTTATCCCTTTATGTATCTTATTATGCTTAGATCACGACGGTAGCATTATAAGATGATTCCACACTTAAAGATCAAGATAAAAACTGTGTTCTCCCCAAGTATGCACCGCTAGAAAGTTCGTCGTGTCCAAGCATCACGTGATGATCGGGTGCTATAGACTCTCGCTCACATACAACGGGTGCAAGCGTTTTACTGTGAAATACTTGGGTCTAACTTGACGAGCCTAGCATGTACAGACATGGCCTCGGAACACAAGAACCGAAAGGTTAAGAATGAGTCATATGAATGATATGATCGACACTTTGTTGTCCACCATTGAAACCACATCTCTTCTCGTGATGATCGGATTAGGTGTGGTGAATTTGGATCGTGTTCACTAAACAACTTGAGGGATGTTGAATTTAGTGGGAGTTCATCTAGTAATTTGATTAAGTTGAACTATTTATCATGAACATAGTCTAAATTGTACTTGCAAATACTGTAGATCCAATGGCCAAGTCCAACTTCAACTTCAACGTTTTTGCTGAGAAAGAAAAGCTTAGAAATAAGGGGTCTAACTTCACCAACTGGTTCCGCAATCTAAGAATCATTACATGCGGACAAAGGACTATGTCCTTGAGAAAGCGTTAGGTAACCCTCGTAGATGCGCATGGTGATGAAAAAGCTGTTTATCGATCAAGGATGATTATGATTTGATTAAGATCGTCATGTTGTATGCTATGGAATCGGATCTTCAAAATCGTTTTGAGGAGTTCGTCGGGCCCTTTGAGATTCTCGAGGAGCTGAAAAACATGTTTCAGACTCAAGCCCGTTCTGAGAGATATGAGATCTCTAAGAAATTCTTTAACTACAAGATGGAGGAAGGGAGTTCCGTTAGTGAGCACGCCATTAAGATGTCGGGCTACACTCAACGCCTTGAGCAACTGGACTGCATGATTCCAGAGGAGCTCAAGATTGACACTCCTAGCTACAAAAGTTTTGTAGTTGATCACAATCAGATTGGTTCCACTGATATGATCACTGAGCTCTTTGCTAAGATGAAAGTAGCGGAGGTGAACATCAAAAAGAATAATCATGTGTTGATGGTCAACAAGCCCCCCACCTTTAAGAAAGGTAAGGGTGCAAGGAAGCCCTTCAAGAAAGGCGGCGGCAAGCGCGTTGCCCCTGCTGAGAAGAAGCTCAAGTCTGGTCCTAAGCCGGACAGGTGCTTCTATTGCAAGGACAAGGGTCCTTTGGGCGCAACTGTCGAAGTACTTAGCGGACAAGAAGGTGGCACCATCAAAGGTATATTTGATATACATGTTATTGATGTTTTCCTTACTAGCCCTCGTTGTAGTGCACGGTATTTGATACCGGGTTCGGTTGCTAATATTTGTAACTCGAAGCAGAGCTACGGAATGACGGCACTGCGAGGATGAGGTGACGATGCTTGGCAGCGGATCAAGAGTTGATGTGATGGCCGTCGGACGCTCCTTAGTTTTACCTTCGGGATTAGTTTTAAACCTTAATAAATGTTATTATGTGCCCGCGTTGAGCATGAACATTATTTCCGGATCGTGTTTATTTCAAGACGGTTATTCATTTAAATCGGAGAATAATGGTTGTTCTATTTATATGAGTAACATCTTTTATGGTCATGCACCTCTTGTGAATGGTTTATTTCTTCTAAATCTCGAAAGGGATGAAACACACATCCATAACATTGAGGCTAAGAGATGCAAAGTAGATAGTGATAATACTACTTATTTGTGGCACTGTCGTCTAGGTCATATTGGTGTAAAGCGCATGAAGAAACTCCATTCTGATGGACTTTTGGAGTCTCTTGATTTTGAATCATTTGACACATGCGAACCATGCCTCATGGGCAAGATGATCAAAACCCCATTCTCCGGTATGATGGAGCGAGCAACGGACTTGTTGGAAATCATACATACCGATGTATGCGGACCGATGAGTGTTTCGACGCGCGGTGGATATCGCTATTTTCTCACTTTTACCGATGACTTAAGTAGATATGGGTATATCTATTTAATGAAACATAAATCTGAAACATTTGAAAAGTTCAAGGAATTTCAGAATGAAGTGGAGAACCATCGTAACAGAAAGATTAAGTTTCTACGATCCGATCGTGGGGGCGAATATTTGAGTTATGATTTTCTCACGCATCTTAAAGCAAGTGGAATCGTTTCACAACTCACGCCACCCGGAACACCACAGCGCAATGGTGTGTTTGAACGCCGGAATCGAACCCTATTAGATATGGTCCGATCAATGATGTCTCTTCTTGATTTGCCGTTATCATTTTGGGGTTATGCATTAGAAACCGATGCATTCACTTTAAATAGGGCTCCATCTAAATCCTGAGACGACACCGTATGAACTGTGGTTTGGTGCTAAACCTAAGTTGTCGTTTCTTAAAGTTTGGGGATGCGAAGCTTACGCCAAGAAGTTGATGCCGACAAGCTCGAACCCAAAGCGGAGAAATGCGTCTTCATAGGATACCCTAAGGAAACTATTGGGTATACCTTCTATCACGAACCGAAGGCAAAGTGTTTGTCGAAGAACGGTTCCTTTCTTGAGAAAGAGTTTCTCTCGAAAGAAGTGAGTGGGAGGAAAGTAGAGCTTGACGAGGTTATTGAACCTTCTCTTGAATTGGAGTAGCGCAGACCTGAAATTGTTCCAGGTCACCGCACCAACAATAGAGGAAGCTAATGACAAGGATCATGAAGCTTGGACGATGTCTCGCATCGAACGTCGACAAGGTCGCGTGCCTCCCGGTGGTACGGCACCCTGTCTTGACCGTCTTGTTGGTAGAAGATGAACCCACGAACTATGAGGAAGCGATGATGAGCCCAGACTCGAGAAATGGGAAGCCATGAACCGAATTGGGATCCATGAGCGAAAACCAAGTATGGACATTGGTGGATCCTCCTAGCGACGAAAGGCGTTGAGTGCAAATGGATATTCAAGAAGAAAAGCGGACGCGGATGGTAATGTTACCGTCTATAAAGCACGGCTTATGCAAAAGGTTTTCGACAAGTTCAAGGTGTTGACTACGATGAGACTTTCTCTCCGTAGCGATGTTTAAGTCCATTCGGATTTTATTAGCAATTGCTGCGTTTCATGATTATGAAATATGGCGAGATGGATGTCAAGATCGCTTTCCTCAATGGGAACATTGATGAAGAGTTGTATATGATGCAACCCGAAGGTTTTGTCGATCCTAAGGATGCTAGTAAAGTATGCAAACTTCAGCTCCATTTATGGATGAAGGAAGCATCTGAGTTGGAACCTTCGCTTTGATCAAGTGATCAAGAGCTTTGGATTTGTTCCAAATTGCTCTGAAGCTTGTATCTACAAGAAAGTGAGTGGGAGCTCGGTGGCGTTTACGGTACTATATGTGGATGACATATTGATTATTGGAAATGACATCAACATGCTTAACGATGTGAAGAGTTATTTGAACAAGTGTTTTTCAATGAAAGACCTAGGTGAAGCTGCTTATATATTGGGCATCAAAATCTATAGAGATAGACAAAGACGCACGATAGCTTTAAGCGAGTACATACCTAGACAAAGTTAAAAGGTTCGAATGGATAAGGCAAAGAAAGGTTCGGTGCCTATGTTGTCGGGTAAGATATTGAGCAAGGCTCGGTGTCCACTACGGTAAATGATAGGAAGCTATGAGCAAAGTGCCTTATGCCTCGGCCATAGGTTCCATCATGTATTCCATCTTGTGTACTAGACCGGATGTGTCCAATGCTCTTAGTTTGACGAGCAGATATCAAAGTGATCCAGAGGAACCTCGATAGCCGTGAAGAACATCCTAAAGTACCTAAATAGAACTAAAGAAATGTTCTTAGTCTATGGGGGTGATGAGCGTTTGTCGTAAAGGTTGTTACGTCGACGCTAGTTTCGAATCGACAAGGATGATTCTAAATCTCGGGATACGTGTATATTTTGAATGGAGGAGTCTGGAGAAGCTGCAAGCAAAGCGTGATCGCGGATCTACAGTGAAGCGGAATACATGGTCTTGCGAAGCGTCAAGTGAAGGAGTTTGGATCAAACTTCATCATCGAGCTTGGCGGTTCAAGTGCATTGGACCCATGGAGATATTGTGTGACAACACGGGCGCCATAGCACTCGCTAAGGAACCAAGATATCATCCAAAGACCAAGCATATCAACCGCAAGTTTCATATAATCCGAGATTATATAGCGATGGAGATCGTAGATTAGCAAAGTACATACGTGTCGAATGTCGCATCCACCGACTAAACCTCTTCCACGTAAACATGATCAACACCTCGATGCCATGGGTGTGATTGTTGCCAAATGTAAACTAGATTATTGACTCTAGTGCAAGTGGGAGACTGTTGGAATTATGCCCTAGAGGCAATAATAAAGATGTTATTATTATAATTCTTGTTCATGATAAAGTTTATATTCCATGCTAGAATTGTATTAAGCGGAAACTTTAATACTTGTGTGGTTTGTAAACAACACCGTGTCCCTAATGCGCCTCTATGGACTAGCTCATTGATCAATGATGGTTAAGGTTTCCTAACCATAGACATGAGTTGTCAATTGATAATGAGATCATATCATTGGGAGAATGATATGATGGATGAGACCAAACTAAGCGAAGCAATTAGATCGTTTCATCGTGTTCATCTTTGAAGCTTTTCCTATGTCAAATATTGTATTCCTTAGACCATGAGATAATGCAACTCCCTGGTACGAAGAAAGCTTTGAGGTCATCAAACGTCATCCTATGAGAGGGTGATCATAAAGGTGTCTCTCGGGTGATCGGAAAGTATCTTGGGTTGTATGTATCGAGATGGAATTTGTCCCTCCCAAGTCGGAGAGATATACTTGGGCCCACTCGGTAATCGATATCAACACCGCTTGCAAGCATGTGGTTAAGGAGTTAATCACAAAGTGATATCGGATTACGAACGAGTAAAGTACTTGCTGTGAACGAGATTGAACTAGGTATGATGCATGCGACGATCGAATCTCGGGCAAGTAAAATATCGCGAGACGAAGGGAATATATATATGGGATTGATTGAATCCTGCATCGTGGTTCATCCGATATGATCATCGATGAATGTGTGGGAGTCAATATGGGTGCCTGACCCGCTGTGATTATTGATAGAAGATCATGTCTCGCATATTCTCGAACCCGCAGGTCACACACTTAACGATCTCGACGCTAGGATAGATTGGATAATTGGTTTATGAATTTTTGTTCGAGTCTCGGATGGGATCCGGATATCACGAGAGGTTCGAATGGTCCGAGAATAAGATTCATATAAGGCGTGCAGTTTTTGGAGTTGAATTGTTCGGGTTAATCGGTATTACCGAAAGCTTCTAGAACCTTCCGGAAGGGACCAACGTGGCCCCACCTTCCGGAGGGGCATGGGCCTATGAGGGAGTGTCCTCGCATTGGGGGGGGCACAAGGCCCCATAGGGCCCAGCCGATTCTAGAGGGATTTGACTCGTTTAAATCTCGGGATAGAATTTCTAGATAAGAGAGAGTTTAAATCGTTTAAATCTAGAGATAGGATTTCTAGATAAGGGAGAGTTTAAATTGTTTAAACTAGAGATAGGCTTGGAGGAGGGGCAAGGGCTGGCCGCCCCCCCTCTATATATAGAGGGGTGGTGCGCCCCTCCCCCTGACACACACCTTCCTCCAAGCCCTAGCAGCCTTGCTACCTTCCCTTCTCCCTCCCGACTGTTTGTAGGCGAAGCCCTGCAGCAGAAATTCTCCACCATATACACCACGCCGTCGTGTTGTAGATCCAATCTATCTCTCCACCATACTCGCTGGTCCGAGGAAGGAGGAGACGCCGAGGTGTCACGTGTGCATCTCACGGAGGCACCGCCACTTGTGGTGCTAGATCGGGATCGGATCGAGGAGGAGAAGCGAGCACGACTACATCACCCACGTTCCGACGAACGTTCCAGGCTTGAATCTTCAAGGGTATGAATATCTAATCCAATCTCTCGTTGATTGCATCTCCTAGATTAGATCTTGGCTTTCCCTCTGCTCGCATCCGAGAAAATTTTGATTTACTATGTCACAAACCCTTCACCCCAACAATGGTGTTATTCGTGAGAAGTCTTTGCAGCCAGCCGCCAAAACTCGCCATGTGTTCACTTATAATCCATTCATCAGACTGTCCCAGGTGTTTGAGGCGATTAAATTCTTGTGTTCATTGATATACGGGTTCTTCCAGACGCTTGAAATGCTTGTCTTTCTTTCTTCTTGGATGCGAGTTCGAAGAAATCGGCGATACCCTAGGTACACAACCTTCTTACATTTATCCAAATATACACTTTCAGTATCATCTAAACAGGTGTGCATGCATTGTATCCCTTGTTTGTTCGCCCGAAATGTTACTAAGAGCAGGACAATCATTGATGGTTACGAAAGCAATGCTCAGAGGTCAAATGGCTCCCCTTTGTGCTCATCCCACATACGTACACCTGGTTTGGCCCACACTGTAAAAGTTCTTCAACTAATGGCCTTAGGTACACATCAATGTCGCTGCGGTTGCCTCGGCCTTGGATGAGCACCGGCATCATAATGAACTTCCTCTTCATACACAACCAAGGAGGAAGGTTATAGATACATAGGGTCACAGCCGGTGTCAGGACTGCAGCTCCGCTCACCAAAAGGATTCATGCCTCACTTAGACCAAACCTTAAGTTCCTTGCGCCACGCGAAGTCCGGTACTCGCCGACTTTTCTCCACTGTGACCCATCAGCGGGTGTCTCAACATCGCGTCTTTCTTACGGTCTTCCATGTGCCATCGCAATAACTTGGCATGCTCTTTATTTCAAGAGACGCTTTTAACCGTGGTATTATAGGAGCATACCACATAACCTTGGCGGAACCTTCTTCCTAGGGGCCTCGCCCTCAACATCGCTAGGATCGTCTCGTCGATCTTATACCGCTGATGCGGTGCATATCGGGCATGCATCCAAATTCTCGCATTTCACGCGGTAGAGGATGCAAATATTAATGCAGGCATGTATCTTACGACGCCTAATCCTAGAGGGCGATAACCTTCTTTGCTTGGTATGTACCGTCAGCAACTCATTATTTCTTGGAAGAAGATTCTTCATTTTACCAACAACTTTGAAAATGCGCCGTCACCACATTCTCGCCTTCCATTGCAACAAATCCAAAGGTGGCACCTATCTTTTGTGGCCATCTTCGCAAGTTGGATACAACAATGTTTTGTGATCCTTTAACATGCCTCGCTTCTCCTTCTCCTTTTCAGTTTCACATTCTTCCTTTGCATCAAGAATGGCCCAACCAAGATCGTCATCGGCGGGCCCATCTGCTCCCTCTTGATCTTCATTATCTACCTCCTTGCATTATCATCATATTCGGATACATATTATGATAGTTTTCATCATCCTCTTCTTCTTCGTTGTCTTCCATCACAACCCCTTTTTCTCCGTGCTTGGTCCAACAATTATAGCCGGGCATGAAACCGATCAAGGTGTGGGCGTGAATGGTTCTGGTATTTGAGTAGTCTTTCTTGTTCTGACAGTGAACACACGGACAACACATAAAACCATTGTGACCACGGTTTTAGCCACAACGATGAAATTTTGGAGGCCCGTAATGTACTCGGAAGTGCGGCGGTCACCGTACATCCATTGCCGATTCATCTGCATTAATATGTAGTATATATCAAAAAATAATAGGGAGATGACCATTTATATATATAGTACATCAATGACACATTGTAACACCCTCAGAATCGGACCTATGCAAGTTTGAGCAAAATTCGCCAAACCCGCATAGAAACGATTCAAAGGTGCCCACCAGGCACTTTCGTGCGGGTGGAAAACGAAGTAATAACATTACACAGCCTCGATGGGACCCATAACAGGTATATATAACACGACTCAAAGAGTCAAGAATACGTATATAATATACAAGATCCAAATCACCTTGAAAATAGAGGCGTCCGACTACGGACAAGAAGCAAATGGGGCTAAGAGCCACGAAGAATAACCAATGGCGTCCATAACCCTGCCAGCCAAGCCGGAAGGGTAACCACGCTAACGGCGTCGATCTCAAAACCGCTTAAACAAAAGGGTGCCAAAGGGCAAAGGAGAAAGAGGAGCGCCAAGAGGCGATGACAGCGAGGCTAGAATTCGGTCCTCGCCTACATAGGTATGGTGGATCAGCGGCGGAAAGATGCACTAAACAACCTATAGAGACCCGATACAACTGGCGGTTATCAGAGAGGGGTAAGATAGACCTATTCGGACCCAACCTGAAGCTAACACCAAACAAACCCATCCTGGTGTTTCCCTCGAGACCAACGAGGAAGTCAACCGAGGAACTCACACGGTTGATGCTTTTACTATCGATTATAGTTGTGGCACTTTACTAGACAGGTTTAGATAATCGTCCTGATAAAATAAGCAGTGGGCACTTTTAGTTAACCATTCCGTTATAGTGGCAAAACTTACTAGTCAGATACAGATAGCATGAGATAAACCCAAAACCCAGCAGTCGTTGGTACTTTTATACAGCCATTCCGTTGTAGTTGCAAGATTTACTAGTCAGGTACAATTGTCGCAAGCGACAACCAAACAAGCAATTGTGGGCAGTATTAATTAGCCATTCCATTATAGTGAAGCTGATTACTAGTCATTATAAGTCAAATTTATAGCAATAAACTTTAGTTATGCTTGTCTATGATCGAGATACTGTGCTCCAAGTCGTCCATATCCGCGGACACGGCTTTCAGAAAGTTTTACCCGGCCGGGGTGCACCAATAGCAACACACGCTCGATCAACCTCGGAAAAACCAAATCAAAACCCAACGAGGCTTTCAATGAACAATTACAGGATTGAAATATTTGAGGGCCACCTTGAAGTATACCCAACGGAGTAAGCAAGCTCGAGACGGACCCAAGGTTTGCAATGGTCTGTAATGACAAGAGGTCCCCAATCGGGATCGCGATACAGCGAAAACATTACGCTTACCTAACAGATGCAGTGTGCTCGCACAATTTAAATACAGAAGTAGCATGGCATAAGTACAGATAGTAAAAACACCTCAAACTAGTTGTGGCCCCAAGAAATAAGATGAATCAAGCTCACGGCTCGGGGTCCCATATACCTCCGATGTGGATAGCGCCAAAAATCAAGGAACAGTATCAAGTACTGGGTCTTACGGGACACAAGTGGGCGTTCGAAACCAAATATTATCTATCACCCACCGATGCCTCTCGCTTATTTCAATTTTAGTTGTTAAACAGAAATTAAAGTGACGATAAGTAAAACTAGAATCATCTCCAACATCAACATGCGGCAATACATCAAGAATCGTGGCATTTGACGACACACATCAACACTTGAGCAAGCAACTACGACGCGCAAGTCCAACTATCTACCAAACAATGTAATAGGATGTGTCCAAGGCAATATAGGGCTGCACGGGATATCACAGCACGAACCAAAGCATCGCAAACACGTATAGCAATAGATCAACAGAGGGAAGTAAATACTATAAAAGTAAGATAGGTAGAAAGGGGAGATGTCGCCAAAACATTGTCGAGGTTTTCCCAGAAGATCGGGACGAAGCTCACATCAACTCAATGGCCTTATCCGCGAAGAAGCAAAACACTAGAAGAAACACCGGATGCAATATTTAATACAACGGCGGAAGATCGGCATGATGCATGTATGATGCGCATGGCAAAAGTGCGATGCAATTAGGTCATATTAAGTGGAACCGGGGTCCCGACAATTAATATATGGTTCAAGTTGTTTAAACCCCCGCATATTAAATGTTGTTATAACAAGGCAAGATAAAATACCGGTTCGCTACACAAGTTTAAATGAGACCAATATGAGACTAGATTTGCCCGCATATGGGCCCCATATTTAATTATTAGGTGAATCGGCATAAGGCCCCCCAAACCACATGATTAGATGCATGCAAGATGAATGACAATTTAATATGCAACAAATTGTTATTATGTTATGAAATAGGGTTTCGGGGAGGTTCACACATTAGAGGGGCTCGACGATCTCGGGGTTCCGGGGTTCGGGGTCGGTCTCGGGTCTAGGGTTGACAGGCGTTCTCGGACTCCGGGATCATTCTCAGATAACGGGGTAGTAGATCTTGGCGTTCCGAGAAGCCGGTCTTGGTTCCGTGCCGGGGCGCAGCGGGTTCTTCCGGGTCCGTGCCGTTCTTGTCGCATTCGCGGAGGTCTTGCCGGTTCCACGGGGTCGGTCTTGCCGTGGCGAGGGTCTTGTTGGGCCCGCGCCATCGAGTCGGTCTTGGCGTCCGGGACGAAGAACTCGGTGTTCGGATGAAGTACTGCGTCTCCTGGCCGGGCGATCTCGCTGTATCTCGGCGTGGTCCTTGTCGGGGTTCTCGCCCGGCGCGGAGTCGGCTGGTGAAGAACTTGGTGTCCGCTTGTACTCAAAGAAACTTCAACAACACACGACACTAGAACAGTTGAGCACAAAGATCTCCTCCAACGAGGGCCTTCCGCGTGTGTAGGTGCACGTGGCCCTCAGGGTCGTGCTTGGCACGCACACGCAGGGGAGGCCAAGGCGGAGTTGACCGGACGTTGGAGAGACGGTGGCAGGGCTGACGACGCAGCAGGCAGAGTGCCCACAGTGGGGTCCGCGGTGGCGCCAGGGGACGGGCTCCACGGGTCCGGGGTGCCGGTGGCGCCGGAGGCGGCCGACGCAGGTGGGCGAGGGCGAGCCCGGCCGAGCTTGAGGAGGGTCGACGACGACGTGCCGGCGGGCGGGAGACCGGGCGGTGGCGCTCGCCGAGCAGACGGAGGCGGGGAAGAAGGTCCAGGCGCGGTGGCTGGTCGGGGGAGGTCTCGGGCCGGAGCACGAGGTCGACGGCGCCTGGCCACGACGCGGCGGCCGGAGGGCGCGGAGGGACGAGGATGGCACGCGGGCGGCGGGAGCTCGTGGCGAGGCGTGGAGGCGGCGGGCGGGCGGCGCAGCGGCTTGCCGGAGAGGAGGGGCGCGCCACGGGAGAGAGAGGGGCGGCGGGCGACTGGCGAGGCGCTGGGAGCCTGGCGGCGCGGAGGGCTCTGGCTGGGAAGCTTGGCAGGGCGAGAGCGGCTCATGAGGGCGCAGGAGGAGAGGCGAGGTGGGGCAGAGAGGAGCGAGGCGGCGGCCGCTGGCTGGGCGCACTGCAGAGATGCTGGATGGAGCCAAGCGTGGACGAGAGGGAGGGGCGTGGGGTTGGGAATCTGGTGGGGGGCTCTGGCGTGGGGTGGCCGGGTGGGGCCCAGGCGTGTGTTGGGTGCTGGTGGGATGGGTGAGAGAGAGAGAGGAAGGGAGGGCTGGTGAGGGTCGATGTGGCGGGTTGGGAGTGGTTGAGGGAGAGGGAGGAGATGAGGTGGGCAAGGTGGAGGGTGGGGTGGCTGGTTGGGGAGGGTAGATTTTTAGGTAGCTCTAGGATTTAGGGTGGGACAGGTTGGGCCGTTTATATTCCAGGGGGTGGTCGTTCGGGTCGGAACGCCTGCTCGACCGCCTCAAAAAATAATTAAATATTTTATTTAATTGAATTGGGCCGTTTGAAACCCGATGGCAACAAAACAAAATAATCCGGAGATCCGGGGTTTGGCATTTTAATAAAAAGTTGGGGCGTTTGGAAAACAAATCGGGGTTTTCGAAAATAGTTTTGGCAAACAATGCATGATGATGACGATGCAATGCACAAATTCAACGCGATTTTCTGGTAGTGGTTTTGCGGGATGCCACAATTCGACACCACTAACAAGGGATCTCGCCCTCGAGATCCGCCTCATGGTACCGGAAGGGAAGGTCGGCGTTCTCCGTCTTCCTGCTTCAGGTAGATCCTCGCGACACTACTAACGAGGGTTTCTTCTCCATCTGGAAATCGGCGACACCACCAACAAAGGGTCGTTGCTCATGATCGTCGAGGGAACACTCCGGGGACAAAAGGTCGAAGGTAGAGGTATCAACAAATAAAGCCACCTCTAGCTTCCGTGGACGGAGTAAAATTGCTGGATCCACTGATTCGACGTACAAGAGCGAATGATAAGAGCAGTGGTAGGGTAGCTACTCCATCCCACACTCATAACATTACTCTTCACACGAATAAGCGGATTAAGCATCCAACTCTCGGAATTAGACTGAAGATCTCGACAAGCGAGGTTCGGAAACAAGGGAGTGGCGTGGACTCTGCATCGGATCTGGCGTAGGTGATGTCATCACATCGGGAAACACCGGAAGATACAACAGAAAACGTATGAAAGGCACACTGATTAGGTTTCGCGATGGTTCCATTGGCATGAACAACACATGCTCAAGGTCGACTCCAACTTCACCAACGCTCGTCCTTCTCATATGTTTTGCAACGACACTGATATCCAGCAAGGAACACATGGGGATAAGAACAAAAGATTGGAGGAAGGGTACAACAGACAAGTTGCAGATTGATGATCGTAGCACCTCCGTTACCAAAGGGAGAAACGAAACCCTAAAGGTACGACGAAAACCCAACCACGAGAATTCCTGGACTCGAAGAGAGAGAAGAGAGCAGATCCAAAACACGTAGAGGTAAGAGGAGAAATGAGAGGGTAAGGAGTAAAATCAGACCTATTCGAACTATCCAACCGATTTTGCAAAATAGTTTTGACACTCTACTTGCCGTTAGCTAGGTTATCCTACAGAATTTGGACTTGTGGGGTATCGCAACCGAGCTCGATACCACTATGTAACACCCTCAGAATCAGACCTATGCAAGTTTGAGCAAATTCGCCAAACCCGCATAGAAACGATTCAAAGGTGCCCACCAGGCACTTTCGTGCGGGTGGAAAACGAAGTAATAACATTACACAAGTCCTCGATGGGACCCACAGTAATGTATATAACATGACTCAAAGAGTCAAGAATACGAATATAATATACAAGATCCAAATCACCTTGAAAACAGTAGAGCGTCCGACTACGGACAAGAAGCAAATGGGGCTAAGAGCCTGAAGAATAACCAATGGCGTCCATAACCCGCCAGGCCAAGCGAAGGGTAACCACGCTAACGGCGTCGATCTCAAAACCTGCTTAAACAAAAGGTGCCGACAAGGGCAAAGGAGAAAGAGGCGTCAAGATCGAGGCCAAGACAGCGAGGCTAGAATTCGGCGGTCCTCGCCTACATAGGTATGGTGGACTGAAGCGGCAGCGGCAGCATGCACTAAACAACCTATAGAGACCCGATACAACTGGCGGTTATCAGAGAGGGGTAAGATAGACCTATTCGGATCCAACCTGAAGCTAACACCAAACAAACCCATCCTGGTGTTTCCCCCTCGAGACCAAACGAGGAAGTCAACCGAGGAACTCACACGGTTGACAGTTTTACTTATACAGTTATAGTTGTGGCACTTTACTAGACATGTTTAGATAATCGTCCTGATAAAATAAGCAGTGGGCACTTTTAGTTAACCATTCCGTTATAGTGGCAAAACTTACTAGTCAGATACAGATAGCATGAGATAAACCCAAAACCCAGCAGTCGTTGGTACTTTTATACAGCCATTCCGTTGTAGTTGCAAGATTTACTAGTCAGGTACAATTGTCGCAAGCGACAACCAAACAAGCAATTGTGGGCAGTATTAATTAGCCATTCCATTATAGTGAAGCTGATTACTAGTCATTATAAGTCAAATTTATAGCAATAAACTTTAGTTATGCTTGTCTATGATCGAGAATCTTGTGCTCCAAGTCGTCCATATCCGGACACGGCTTTGAAAGTTTTACCGGCGGTGCACCAATAGCAACACACGCCGATCAACCTCGGAAAAACCAAATCAAAACCCAACGAGGCTTTCACTGAACAATTACGATTCAGAAATATTTGAGGCCACCTTGAAGTATACCATAGCAGTAAGCAAGCTCGAGACGGACCCAAGGTTTGCGACAATGGTCAGAGCGACAGAGTCCCCAATCGGGACTGTCGATACAGCGAAAACATTACCTAAATGATGCAGTGTGCTCCTCGCACAATTTAAATACAGAAAGTAGCATGGCATAAGTACAGGATAGTAAGAACACCTCAAACTAGTTGTGGCCCCAAGAAATAAGTCTGAATCAAGCTCTGGCTCAGGGGGGTCCCATATACCTCCCGGATGTGGATAGCGCATAAATCAAGGAACATGTATCAAGTACTCGGGGTCTTACGGGACACAAGTGGGCGTTCGAGCAAATATTATCTATCACCCACGATGCCTCTCGCTTATTTCAATTTTAGTTGTTAAACGAAATTAAAGTGACGATAAGTAAAACTAGAATCATCTCCAACATCAACATGCGGCAATACATCAAGAATCGTGGCATTTGACGACACATCGACTTGAGCAAGCAACTACGACGCGCAAGTCCAACTATCTACCAAACAACAGGTAATAGGATGTGTCCAAGGCAATATAGGGCTGCACGGGATATCACAGGTACGGAAACTAAAGCATCGCAACACAGATAGCAATAGATCAACAGGAGGGAAGTAAATACTATAAAAGTAAGATAGGTAGAAAGGGGGGAGATGCTCGCCTGAAAACATTGTCGAGGTTTTCCCAGAAGATCGGGACGAAGCTCACATCAACTCAATGGCCTTATCCGCGAAGAAGCAAAACACTAGAAGAAACACCGGATGCAATATTTAATACAACGGCGGAAGATCGGCATGATGCATGTATGATGCCTGGCATGGCAAAAGTGCGATGCAATTAGGTCATATTAAGTGGAACCGGGGTCCCGACAATTAATATATGGTTCAAGTTGTTTAAACCCCCGCATATTAAATGTTGTTATAACAAGGCAAGATAAAATACCGGTTCGCTACACAAGTTTAAATGAGACCAATATGAGACTAGATTTGCCCGCATATGGGCCCCATATTTAATTATTAGGTGAATCGGCATAAGGCCCCCAAACCACATGATTAGATGCATGCAAGATGAATGACAATTTAATATGCAACAAATTGTTATTATGTTATGAAATAGGGTTTCGGGGAGGTTCACACATTAGAGGGGCTCGACGATCTCGGGGTTCCGGGGTTCGGGGTCGGTCTCGGGGTCCAGGGTCTAGGGTTCGACGGAAGCGTTCTCGGACTCCGGGATCATTCTCAGATAACGGGGTAGTAGATCTTGGCGTTCCGAGAAGCCGGTCTTGGTTCCGTCTTGTAGCGGGTTCTTCCGTCGTGCCGTTCTTGTCGCATTCCGGAGGTCTTAGGTTCACGGGTCGGTCTTGCCGTGGCGAGGTCTTGTTGGGCCAGCGCCATCGAGTCTTGGCGTCCGGGGCGAAGAACTTCGGTGTTCGGATGAAGTACTCGGTCTCGCGTCGGCGATCTCGTCGTATCCTGGCGTGGTCCTTGTCGGGTTCTCGGCTCGGCGCGGAGTCGGCTTGAGGTGAAGAACTTGGTGTCGGCTTTTACTCAAAACTTCAACAACACAGACACTAGAACAGTTGAGCTGCACAAAGATCTCCTCCAACGAGGGCCTTACGCGGTGTAGGTGCAGGGCCTCGGTGGTGCTTGGCACGCACCTGCGAGAGGCCAAGGCGGAGTTGACGGACGATGGAGAGGCGGTGGCAGGGCTCGACGACGGCAGTGCAGGCAGGCCCAGTGGGGTCAGCGGTGGCGCCGAGGGACGCTCCACGGGTCGAGGGTGCGGTGGTTGGCGCGGAGGCGGGACGAGTGGGGCGGAGGGCGAGCCGGCCGAGCTTGAGGGAGGGTCGACGACGTGGGCGGCGGGGAGACCGGCGGTGGCCTTCAGCGCCGAGCTTGACGGAGGCGGGGAAAGGTCCAGGCGGCGGGGTCGTGGCTTCTGGGGAGGTCCTCGGGCGGCCGGAGACGAGGTCGACAGGCGCCTGAGCCTGCCGGCAGGGGCGGCCGGAGGGGCGAGGAGGATGGCCTTGGGAGCTCGTGTGGGCGAAGGCGGAAGCGGCGGGCTTGCCGGAGGGAGGGCGCGCCACGAGAGGAGAGCGGCGACAGCGGCGAGGAGGCTGTGGAACTGGGCGGCAGGTGTGAAGCTGCGGGCGAGGCTGGCTGGAGGCCGAGGAGGAGGCGAGTGGGGCGAGGAGAGGAGGCGGGGCTGCAGGCGGTTGGCCAGCAGAGATCTGTGGGATGGGAGCGGGCAGGGGCGTGCAGGAGAGGAGGACGTGGTGGGCGGGGTTGGGAATCTGGCGGTGGGGCTCTGCGTGGGGTGTGGGGTGGGGCCCAGGCGTGTGTTGGGTGCTGGTGGGATGGGTGAGAGAGAGAGGAAGGGGAGGGGCTGGTGAGGGTGCTGATGTGGCGGGTTGGGAGTGGTTGAGGAGAGGGAGGAGATGAGGTGTGGCAGGGATTGGAGGGGTGAGGTGGCTGGTTGGGGGAGGTAGATTTTAGGTAGCTCTAGGATTTAGGGTGGACAGGTTGGGCCGTTTATATTCCAGGGTGGTCGTTGGTCGGGCAGCCCGTTCACTGCCTCATAAAAAATTAAATATTTTATTTAATTGAATTGGGCCGTTTGAAACCCGATGGCAACAAAACAAAATAATCCGGAGATCCGGGGTTTGGCATTTTAATAAAAAGTTGGGGCGTTTGGAAAACAAATCGGGGTTTTCGAAAATAGTTTTGGCAAACAATGCATGATGATGACGATGCAATGCACAAATTCAACGCGATTTTCTGGTAGTGGTTTTGCGGGATGCCACACACATGAAACTATAGTTGCCGACCTCGACCGAGACGGAAAGAGCAACAAAAAAGCTTATTTTGAGCTCTCGGGCATTTCACCGAACACCTCTAGTGCATATGAAAAAAACACAAACTAGCACTCTTCACACCCTCTTGCTAGGCTCCAAAATGTGAAAGAATGGAAGAGTGGGGTGTGTGTGTGGGCTGGGGTGGTGTCTTATATAGCCCCCCCCTTTAACACCGGTTCATGCCACGAACCGGTGTTAAAAAGGGGTGTGAAGCCAGTGCGAGGACCTTTAACACCGGTTCGTGGCACGAACCGGTGTTAAAGGGGGGGCTCCTTTAATGCCGTAGGGGCCACGCTGGTACGGCCCCCCTTTAACACCGGTTCGTAGAAGAACCGGTGTTAAAGCCCCTTTTCGGGATCAACAAAAGACCTCGTTTCCACTAGTGGTTCTATGTGTAAATTGAGGTTATACAGACTGTAGCTCTTCTTTTATATCTAGACTAGATATCATCTTGACACAATTTGAAGGTAGTATTTTCCACGTGCTAACACCTACAAGCAAGTTGAAAAGTGTTGTAGTTGGCATCAGCCAGTTTATCATTAGAGAAACAAACTGGCCAGGGTATCTATTGTGCAACTCAGATACCTTTGTGTTTCCAAGTTCAAAGCATTGCCACTGTTTCATTTTTGCTCTTATATGGGTCTTCCAGAAAATCATTTCTCTAGAACATTACTATTGGGACTGTCACCTGAAATATTCGTTTATCCAAGGCTGATGTAGATATACCATGCATAACCTCAAGAAACAAAAGGTGCAGATGTCTATCTTTTGATGAAAATTCCACGTAGGTACAAATACTAATATTTCTATCATTAGAAATCGTGTCAACTAATTTTGAACTACTTTTATATGAGATTATTGTCAAAACATGCTAATTTTGCTTCATGTGCAGTTTATACAGCGATCTGACGTATGTGTGGTTCTCTTCTAGAGCTTACGGCTGATACAATAATATCTAAAAATTTGTTTCATAAATCAGTCTGAAATTTTTTGGGCATTTGATATTCATTGTAATTGAAGGAACAGACAAGTGATAGACCTTATCATATATAATACAATAGTATAGTTTTTTTTAAAGCTGAACTGAAAAGATAATTCAAAGGCAAAGTTAAACAACCTTTACAATGTATCCACAGTTTTACGGTTTGTTCTCCTTGCCTACTCTCACATTTGTCATATGATCAACGATCAAAAAATTGTTAGCTTAATTATACAATAGCCAACGAATTTTCTTGAACACATGGTAACAACCATGTACATTGTGATTCATAACTGTTATTGTTTCATTATCAACAAAACAATAACTGTGCCAACCACCCTTTGTTCTTTTTCTGCTGCTACTTTTTTTCATTTCTTCTATTTTTACAAATTTCCCTTTGAGTCGTTTAACATGCTTATGCCCCACATAAATTGAGTTTATCTTTTGTTGAATGAGTACAACTCAGAATTCATCTATAGATTCCCGCAGCAACGCGCGGGGTATCCTCTAATAGCTTTAAAGGGTGGAGCTGGCGTTCGACGCCTTTCCTCGACCTAATGAACAATGCATTCGGGTTTCTTCTCCCAAAGGGCCCGGTTTCTTATATGCGACAAATAAGTCATTTCACAACAATTTCTTTGTCTAGGCTCTATGATGGGCTGGTGGAGGAGCTTGACATCGAAGGTGGGGATGCCTGGCACGAACCACCGCAGAGATCGAGCGCACGTGTCTTTAATTTGCATGGCCGTCCTGGGTTCGTTTTGCGGCCGATTTCCGTACTGCGCTCCTACGTCTATGTGCACGCAAAGATGGATGCACGTGTGTAGCTGCTGGCTACCTAATAGTCCTTTACGTTCTAGTAATAGTTTTCTTTTAAAAGCATGTATAATAAAGCCTAGTCAGTCAGGGCCGGCTCTGGCCAAGGAAAAGAGGGGCGACGGCCTGGGGCTCAGCTAAAATAGGGGCCTATATCTGGTATACATTGTAGATAAGACAGATTAGAAGAAAAATGAAATAAGGCACATCTACGTGTGGTGCAGCCAGAGCAACAGCAAGCTGCAAACAGTCGCACGGAAAAGAGGCCCCTAAATGAAAAAAAAGCAAAGCAAACACGGAGTCTCAGGACGTTCGTTTTTTCTCGAGGGAACCACACGCACGGCTCGTCAGCAGCCGCCGCCCTGTCTTCATGAATCCCTAATTTCCTTTCCTAATCACGCGAGGTTAGTGAGACGTCGGAGAATTGGAGAGAGGAAGGCACAGGAGCGACCGCTCCTACGGCTTACCTCTTATGGCCAAATTGCCCAGAAATTGGGGAGAGATCAAGATCAGCCCTTCATCAATAGGTAATTCTTCAGACCTATATACAGGCCAACAATTTTTCTGTGTTTCCAATCTCCAATTCTCGCTGAGGTGACCGATTTTTCTTGCTCTTTACAACTGCTTCCATTTGTTAGCGTATCTATTTACTCGGTTCGTCCATGGAGGAGATAGTCAGTCTTATTCAAAATTTTAAATAGCCTGGTTTTTGGAGGCACTGGCTTGGAGGTTTGTTAGCATGCTATTTCTATTTGTTTTGTACGTTTGTAGCTTCTACAATAATTTGTTTGGAACAAACACAAGAAAATTGCTTAGAAATTTGGTTCTGTTGAAAAACCATAAGCCTTTATGACTTTATAATATTTTTATCCATTCATGTATGGTGTTGAATTTTTTTCATTGTTGGGCCCGTTGATGAAGTCCGCCCTCGGGACTCGGAAATACCAGAGCCGGCCCTGTAGTCAGCTGGCTATAAGAGAGTTCACGTCATTTAAATCATAGCTGGAGGCAAGAGAAGAGGGGAGAGAGAAACGAACGGGCGCTCCGCGTATCGCCCTGCTACATCGCAAAATACGAGGAAGTGTCGCCTGTTTGCAGCCGGATGCGAGCGCTAGCGCCGGCACTGCCGATCCCGTGCGTCTCCCTCACCTCCCGGGCTTCTCCCTTCTCCATCGTGCGCCAAATCCGCCCCAAATCTTCTCTTGCGCGCCAAATCGAAAAAGCCTCCAAATAGCACATGAACCCTAGGACTCCTGCTCCAAATCACCCCCAAATCGCCACCTCTCAATCCTAGAACTGCCGCTGGCGCCGTATCAAGGAGATGGGTAAGCAGTCCAAAAGGACGCGGGCGGCGGAGCCTCGGGAGGTCCCTCCGTCGGCGCCTCATCTCGTTCTACCGACAACGCCTCACCTTGGGCTGCCGCCAGCGCCCTAGCTCGTCCCGCCATGACTTCGTCCTGTCCCACCGCCGACTTTCCCTTCCACATACGGTCCCGCCATGACTTCGTCCTGTCCCACCGCCGACTTTCCCCCACACCGCTGCAATCCGTGGCGGCCTCCTCTGCACCACGTTGGGCACCGGCTGGAGGCATCGGTGGCTCTGCATCTCCTTGGTACACGCCTCTGAACATTGACGACTCTTTGTATGATCCGCAAGCATGGTATGCGTTCGTAATTGCTTATGCATCTTTGTTTCAGTCAACTCCGAACAATCAAATGGCCCTTCGTGGTGTCAATTCTTTCTATGACTTATGCATCTTTGTTTCAGTCAACTCTGAACAATCAAATGGCCCTTCGTGGTGTCAATACTTTCTGACTGTGGTTAGAGATAGACAAAAGTTCAGTTTTCATGTATCTAAATGCAGCAGTAAGTTTGTAGATGCCCAAAATCTAGTATCATTGCTTGAGTATTATACTCGTACTTGATCTGCCAACATGCTTATTTAATCAATCATCCCTGTGACTAGCTAGCTAGATCTGTAGCAAGTTGTAAGTTTCATTTGTCTAAATATTTACCATCTGGTCTTTTGTTTCCTTTTCACATACCAGCGTCCGAAGGTTAATGATGCAAATGAAGGGAATATGCCCGAGAGGCAATAATAAAGTGGTTATTATCGTATTCCTTATTTATGATAAATGTTTATTTTGCATGCTATTGTATTAATACGGAAACGTTAATACATATGTGTTTAATAAACAAAAGGTAGTTCCTAGTTATGCCTCTCTTATAAACTAGCTCGTTGATTAACAAGATGATCATAGGTTTCCTGATCATGGACATTGGATGTTGTTAATAACAAGGTCACAACATTAGTGTAATGGTGTGATGAACATTCATCCGAAGTATAGCATTTCGATCAAAGTCATTGAGTTTATATTGCTATAACAACTTACGAAGTGATCCTAATCCTTAGACCATGAGATCATGTCAATCACTAACACCGGAAGAGTTTCTTGATAACATCAAACGTCACACCGTAACAGGTGATTATAAAGATGGGTTCAGAACTACTAAAGTGTTATGTTGAGGCCCATGGATCGAGAGTGGAATTTGTTCATCCCGATGACGGAAAGATATGCTCTGGACCCTCTCGGTGATATCACATTGATTAGCTTGCAAGCAAGTGATTTGATCACTAGAATGTTATATCACGGGAACGAGAAAAGAGTGCATGTCAGTAACGAGATCAAACTAGGTATGGAGATACCGATGATCGAATCTCGGACATGTAATATATCATGAAACAAAGGGATTAAGATACTAGCGTAAAAGGTTCCGACGATCACAAGAAAGTCATCGTTGAATGTCTGGGAGTCAATATGGGTCTCCAGATCCCGCTTCTGATTATTGATCTGAGAGGAGTCTCGATCATGTCCGCATTATTCGCGAACCGTAGGGTGACACACTTAAGAGACACCGACATCCATTTAGAGCAAAAGTTTCATGCCGAAAAGAAAAGGAAAGCGCAGGAATTTATTTCACTAGACACCGAAACTGTTTTGATTGAAATTGCTGAAACTGGTTCTGCATGTGAAATGGAATACTAGCAAGGGGTTTTATGTGAATGTTTGTTAATTAAAGTAATTAACAAAATTTTGAATAAATAAATAAAAGAGTTTTATTTAAATGAGAGCTTGCATTAAATTTGGTGGAAATTTAATGCATGTGAGTGGATTTTTGAGTGGAGGCTTTTTAATGGGAGTGGAGGCTTTTCATTTTGAGTGGGAGCTCCACCCACATGAATGTGGAAGAGGTGGGGGCAGCCCCCATGGCTGGGCGCCATGACCCTTGGGTGCCCCCCTCTCTCCTATAAAAGGCCCCCCTTTCCTCCTCTCAAAGCACACCTCCTCGTGAAGGATCTCTCTCCCCCTCTAGAATTTATTCCCCATGGTCTCGGACTAGCGAGATACATGTTCCCGGTGGCTATTCGGCAAGAAAGAGTTGTGCTTCCGCTGCATCGCTGGAGCGAGGAGGCGGAGGTTGCTCGGTGCCTCAAACGTGTGTGCGAGCACGGATGCGCTGCTGTTTTGCGGCGCTAGGACTTTCTCTCGATCTTGAGATCGGCAAGAGATCGTCTACATCAACCACGAGTTGAACTCGTTAAGCTTTGTCGGTCTTCAAGGGTATGTTCTCTACGGATATACATCCGCCCGTTGTTTGTATCTAGTAGATAGATCTTGGTACATAGTTCCCATCGTAGGAATTTTTTTGTTTTCTATGCTGCGAACCCTACAGTGGTATCAGAGCCGGATCTATGCGTAGATACTTTGCACGGGTAGTACACATATGAGTATGTGGGCGATGATGATCATTTTATTGCTTCTTAGTTGTACTTTGGATATTGGTGGCATAGTGGGATGAAGCGGCCCGGACAAACTTTACATGTCCTCGCACATGAGACCTGTTCCACGCTTGACATGCAACTAGTTTTGCATAAGTGGCTAGCGGGTGTCTGTCTCTCCTACTATAGTCAATACCTAATTTGCAACGAGTTGTCAACAATTTGGTTATCCTCGTTGTGGTTCATGTTCGTAGGTAATAATGGTTCTATCTTCGAAAGCCCTAAGCCACGTAAAACTTGCAACGGATAAATTAGAGGCGTCTAGTTTAGATTGTTGTTGGGCTAGTGTTATGATATGGTGATGTTGTAAGTAGAAGTATGAGATGATACTTTTACAACACACATAACGCGTAATCTCCATAGACCTTGGACTTACACATATATGTATGATAGTGATCATACCACGGTGCACATGATGGAGATCATATGCGGGAACCATATCATTTCACTTATAAACATGTGATGTTTTGATTGCATCTTATATTGCTTGTTTGGCGTTTTATTAGCATAATAAGATGATCCCTCATTTAGATATCAAGATAAGAATGTGTTCTTCCTTAAGTATGCACCGACAATGTTTCGTCGCTTCAAGACATCACGTGATGATCGGGTGTACTTGAATCCACGAGCATATCTCGGGTGTAAGACAGTTACACACGCGAATACTAAGGTTCTTACTTGGCGAGCCTAGCATGTACAGACATGGCCTCAGAACACGGACCGAAAGGTTAAGCATGAGTCATATGTTTTGATATGATGACCATATGGATGCTCGCCTTTGAAGCTACACCGACTCACGTGATGATCGGACTTGGTGTAGTGGATTTGGTTCATGTAATCACCAAAAAGACACGAGGGATGTCGTTTTTGAGTGGGAGTTCATTTCTAATTTGGATTAGTAGAACTCAATTTATCATAAATTAAATCAAAGCGAATTTGCATAATTTGTTGTAGTCATTGGCACTCGTTCACCACCTTATGCATAGTTGTAATTGATATAATAGAACTATAGAATTCTGGATATATACTTTACGAACTGGTATCGTATTGTGTTGAGTGTCAATCTAAAGTTTAAAGTCCTATTGCAAACTTTCAGCAAACTCTATTTACTCCGTGAAATTTAATAGTTAGTATTAAATCGAGAGTAACAATTCCAGTGTTAGTATCTTAAGTATCATGTTTGCCTCCATGATTCTTGATTGTTTTAATATCAAGTTTATCTAGGATCTAAAATAATTGTTTCAGAAACCATCATATGTGGCAGATATAACGATATCTGAAACAATGTTTTGGTTGCAATATGATAGAGTATAATATATGTTATCATATTGGATGAGAATTTACGAAGGTTGGAGATGCTAGACATCCTAATCATCCAAAAGGGTTTTGAAAAGTAATGTTATACTCACGATTCGCCTTTATAAGCTACAGTAGCTTGATCATGAAAGTCGTCATGATAAGGGTGAATAGAAGATGTACGTAAAGTGTTTACTACACTAAAAGATTACTAAAGAATGGATTTTGAAAGAATACCGATCATTTTGATGATGGTGATCTACTTCAATGTGCAAGTCCAAATGTATTATTATTTGAATAGACACGCTTTGGACTATGTGTCATGTAAATGGCGCCACTTTTGATGTTGATAGATTCTTTTAAAAAGGAAAAGGAAATGCTGAAAAAGAATCTATAAAATATATTTGGCAGAAAAGAAAAGATTGGAAATATCCAATTTAGGTATATATATGATATGCATGTTATGGTTGTATTCTTTGCTTGTTAAACAATGTGGTTCTTGGGTATTGGATACCAAATTGGTTGGTATGAAATTTCATACGGAACGACGCAATTCATGAACCACAATGGCCTAAGTAACTAGCAAGAGAATATGTGATGATGTTCATCGAAAAAAAACAACTCGTTGTTTGTATTTCTCGTTGACATCAAAGCTTGACTACAAGATTTGTTTTAATAATTGTTATTTGAATCAGGTATTATGAGAACAAAGTTTGTTCAAATAATTACCGTATTCCATATAAGATGGATGATTTACAAATCTAGTTGGAGAAATCACATCCATAAAACTTAATGCTAAAATGTCGCAAGACAAATGATTGAAAGATCACTTACGAAGTGACATCGTTGTTTAAATTATATTGGAAAGAAAACATGAAGAAACTCCATTTTTATGGATTTTTTGAGTCTTTGATTTGATCAAGTGACGCTTGTAAGACTTTCCTCAGGATAATTAAAACTTCGTTCAAAGGCCAAAGAAGAACGAACGACTAAATTATTGGAATTTATACATATGGATGTATGTAGTCCATTATGCTTTCAACTTCATTTGCTTTCTCCGGAAATTTGAGGGAATATTCACTTAATGAGAAAGAAGTGTGAAATATTTGAAAAACGTTTCAAAGACTTTCAAGATGAAGTGGAAAATGATTGTGACAAGAAAAATAAATGAATTATGATTTGATCATAAAGGGATTTATTTGAGTTACAAGTGTAACAAGAAAAATAAATGAATTATGATTTTATCATAAAGGGATTTATTTGAGTTGCAAGTTTAGCAAACACCTAGATTTACATCTCCCGAAACACCATAGGAGTATGGAGTGTTTGAGATTTGTAATGAAACCTTGTTTGACATGGTTGGATCAAAGGTGTTATTTATAAAACTGCCATTATGTTTTAAAAAGATTAAAGCTTTAGAGACTACCGCTTTTACATTGAAAAGAGCTCCATCTTGATCCGTTTAAATGACACCATGGAAGTTATGGTTTGGGGTAAAACCCAAGTTGTCATTTCTTAAATTTTGGTATGCTAAACATAATTAAGATGTTTACAACCAAAGTCGGATGAGCATGTCTTTGTAGGTTATTTAGAATAACAATTGGTTATTCCTCCATAACATCAAGGACAAAAAGGGTTTGTCGCTTGAAACGTGAAGTTTCTTGAAGAAGGAATTTTTCATAAAAGTTAAGTGGGAGGACAATAGAACTTTGATAAGGTTAACGAACCTTAGCTAAATGTGCTGAGTTGCGCAGCGCCGGAAATTGTTCCGGAGGCTGCCATAATGCTCATAGATTATGTGCCTCAAAGATTGTGGTCACGGAGATCTAAGTTCTTATTGAACCAAGTCGGTCAGATAAACAATCAAATGCTAAGATTTGAGAGTAAATCATTATTGTTTGACAATGATGAACCGACTACATGCAAAGAAGCGATGATGGGCCCTGAATCCGTCAAATGGCTTGAAGCCATAAAATCCGTGATAGTTCCATACACGAGAAATCAAGTTTTGAACTTGGAAGACCCTCCGGAAAGGTGTAAAAACCTATCAGTCGTATTTGAATCTATAATGAAACAGACATGGATGTTTCACATCTATGAAATAGTCGACATGTCATAAAGTATTTTATGACAATGTTCAAGGAGTTGACTATGACAAGATTTGATCTTTCATAGCGATATTTAGTCTGGACGGATTAAAATAGCAACCACTACATATAATTTGGTATATGGTAGATGAATAAACAAAACAAAGTTCTTTTAATAGAATGGTTACCTAGGACGTGTACATGACACGATCCAAAGGGTTTTGTTAATTCAACGGATGCTAAAAAGGGGCATGCAAACTTCAATTGTTGAAGTAAGCATCGCGGAGTTGGAATCTTCACCGTGATGAAAAAGAGTTTTCATCAGAAGATGATGAAGATGCTTGCATTTGCAAGAAATTAAGTGGGAGCGCAGAGACATATTTCTAATACATTATGTGGAGGATATCTTGTTGATTAGAAATTATGTAATTTTTATTGACAAAGGTTAAGAATTTCATTTCGATGAAAGACTTAGGCAAAACCCGAATATTTAGCATGAATGTCTATAGTGGATAGACTGTGACGCTAATATGGTTGTGCCGAACGTACATATATGAGATATTGAAGGAGTTCAATATAGAAACAACAAGAAACGGTTCTTGTCGCATGGAAAAGAATTGAATCAAGATTCAAGTGTATCGACACTTGATAAGTGAAACAAGATTCAAGTGCTTTGACACTTGATGAGTGAAATCACGAGAATCTTTTGATCAATCTGTTGCCTGCCAAAACTCACCGGCGAGCAGTGACGAGCAACACGAAGAGCCGGGAGGCTCCCAGAACTGCTGGTGGGCCCTGGTCCCTCGGGCGACGGCCCGCAAAACTCCGGCACACGTCCTGGCTTGGTTCGAGGGCGTGCCACCCCCTATACCGCCGGAAGGTGAAGGATTGCTCGATTGATTTCCATGGTAAACAAGTATCGTAAAATTCGAGCCGTGGCTCCCGGGTTTCCAGAATCGTCTCCTAGAGCCGATTGCCCCATGGTTCTGCATTAGATTTACGATAACATGGGGTTTTGCTTGATCGCTACAAGTTAAATCGATCTACGACAGTTTAATGTTTTCACCACGTAACTGGAACGTCCTACACGTAATTGAGCCTGGTATGTACAAAAGATGAAGAATATTAACCCTAGAGGAGGCCTAATAACCAACGCAAAGTCAATTACCGGAACAACTTCTCTAGAACGAATAAGCCACGTCCCTACGTACTACTGGATCGTTCAACCCGTTTGTAAGGCCTGATTACGTAGATATTAAACTAAACCTTGGTGAACAAGGCACAACTATAACAGATCGAATCAACTAAATAAAGATCAAGCAAGATGCTACCCTTGCACTTGGGAAGAGGTGCAAAGGTAGCGAGGTAACTAGAGGTAGCATAACTTCAACGATAATAGTGAAAAAAACTGATGCTAGCCTCAAACAATCTATGATAATAGTATTACTCGCCATCAACAACGCTTCAGTACGAGTAAAACTAGGTAACGCATAAGTAGATACTGCCTAGATCGCAAGATGCGATCTAGGCAGCATGACACTTACCCGAAAGAAACCCTAGAAACAAGGGGTGGCGATGCGCCGAGATTGTGTTTGTTGTGAACGTGATTGTCCTCCTTTTCTTGATAACCTTAGGTACATATTTATAGTCCGGAGACTCTCTACTTTTGGAATAACTCTACAACTCTATCTTTACCTAAACTGAAACGGAACCTAAACTGAAACGAAACCTACTATGATACAAGATACACAGGCAATTTAGCCCAAATCCATGCACTAGGCCGATCCAACAACACGTTGAATATACACATCTTCCAAGCCCATCTTGATCACGACCCATCTCCTTCTTTGGCCAAAATATGGTGATAACACATGCCCCCCTGGTTTTGGCAATGATAATTCCAAAACCACTCTGTGTTTTTTCCTTCCCCTCTCTTTTTTTTGTATCGGTGCAGCGTTGCTGAATGCGTGGCGTAACAGAATAAATCACGCTACCCCTTCATCATGATGCCCTGTCTTCTCAACTCCTCCGCAGTGCATGATTTGACGATTTTGGCAGCACAATCTGGGAAATCGCTATGGCATTGAACCGTCTCTCCACTATTCCCCTTATTTAAATTCGTCTGAGCAGTTCGCAGTCCCCATCTTCTCCCAGTAGCCAGAAAACCCTTCTTCCTCCGCCGAAAAAACCCTCTTTCTCGCCATGGCCTCCTCTGCTTCCTCTGGCCTGTCCTCCCACGCCTCCAACTCAATGAGTGACCGAGAGCCAACGCCGGAGCACCCGCCGATGGCGGCGTACAACACTCTCGCCCCACAATGGTGGGACGAGAGGGGTTGGGATTTCGCCGTTTGGTCGGAGGACGACGCGTCCTTAACCGACGGCGAAGAAGACCTGCAGTTCCTTGCTGATGGGGAACTGGAGGCAGACAGCATCGACGACGCCATGTCCTGGGACGGCGTCGACTCCTCCGAAGAGGAGGAGGAAGAGGAGGACACCTCCTCCGAGGAGTACCAGCCGGTGAAGTACTTCCGCACCGGGTCCAGCGAGGATACCGACGACGATGAAGACGAGGAGGCCCCTGCTGGCTTCTTCAGCAGCAGCAGCGAAGACGACGCCGGAAGCAGCGCCGAGGATAGCGCACAAGACGGCGGCGACGGCAGCGACGACGACCTCGGCCTAGATTAGGAACCAGTAGTAGTAGCCGTAGTAGTAGTAGGCTCCCTTTTGTAATCCATCAGTCGCTTGTAAGCAATCTGCTTTTGAATGAATGAATGAAAAATCCGTTTCTCGCAGATTGTCCTTCCGCCCCAATTTTGTCGATAACATAAATAAGTCGATGCTCCAGGAGCCGATAGCAACGCATCGGCTTTCACCTTGTCATGTTCTCACAGTCAACCAAGCTACAACTCAAAGAGCCGATGCACATCGGCTTTCCGAAATCGTTGACAAGGTCAAACTCAACAGATATTTAGGCAAACCTAAACGGCCAATTCTCAGTTTCAAACGGTAACTGCGACTCTCTTCAAAAAGGGCGACTTAGATCCCCAACTGCCCACCGACCAAATCGAGCTCACCGCAACAAGAACCCTCAATCCTCAATCTGCATAGATCCATCTCCGCCGGCAAACCAGATGGCAGAATCGTCCAACACCAATCCAGAGGTCTCCGTTCTGAAGGTACGCTTACCCCTCGCAGTCTGAACGCAATGTTAGAACTTAATGGCGAACACCTGAATTAATGCCTTTATTCCACCATTAAACTTTCTAGGTCTCGGACATCCTCGCCGCATCCTTCTCTCCCAAATTCTCTCTGTCTTGGCCTCGTCTGATTCTAGTCCTGCCCATCTGATTTCTTGAAGCAAATAGAATCCCTTCGAAGCCAAGACCTAGATCTGAACTCTTGGGCCATTGCGAGCCTGGCCTAATCCCCCTGAACATTGGGTTTCTTGGTTCAGTAGGGTAGCTAGAGCTTACCAATCCCAATGGGAAACTTTGGGAATAGCCGATGCCTTGCATCTATCGTTGTCTCCTCTTGAGAAACACGAGAATCTTCTCAAAACCATCGGCTACTTCTGGTCTGACGCTCTGAATTGCTTTATGTTCGGCCATGGCCCTATGTCACCAACCTTGCTAGACGTGGTGATGATCACTGGTCTGGATGTTACATCACCCAGCCCCTCTGCTTTCAAACTGACCACAGTCCCCTACAAACTGTCTTCCAAAACAGACTGTACAAGTTGGGGTGCTTATCTCCAACGCCATATGAAAACAAAGGGCCCCGTTTCAGAGAAAGAACATACAGCCTTTCTCAACTTCTGGCTAGAGCATTTCATCTTCTGTGGCCCTTCCCTTGCTCCAACCAAAAACTATCTCCCCTTAGCCCATGAACTGGCCAAAGGTACTCAACTTGGCCTCGGCAAATTGTTTCTTGGAGAAGTCTATCGATACCTCCAATTGATGTCTGTGTTCTCGCATAGATTAAAACAGGTGGTCCTTGGTGGTTTATTCAGCTATGGGCTCATTTGTATTTCCAAAATCACATCCCAAACTTCCCCTTTTGGCGAGCCGCACCTTTCCAGATGTAAAAGGGAAGCAGATCCGATGCACCGATTATGGCCAAGCTTTGTATCGATTGCAGCGATGGCCCGACCTCTCAGGGAGGCATCTAAGTGGTTCAAAGACCTTCTTCCGGCCTGACAACCCTACCTTCTTCCCTTACATGGAGGAATCGAACACTTTGAAAATCCACTCTCCTTCAGGCTGGATAATTTCGCGATGATACCAAAGACTTTCAACTCTTTTCCACCGTGATTCGTCCTGTTTCCTTCCGGTTGGCATGAGTCGTCCAATGAATAATCAAGCACGGGTATGAATTTTACCAGCCCGATCGTAGTGGCTCGCCAATTGACCTTGGACAAGTAGCTCCCCACTTCTTTCTCCATCACCTTAGAGAGCGAGCCGATCCTCGATCCTCTCACCAGCCAAAGGTGTTATTCCTTCTTTGATGCTCTGACCATCCCAATTCCCAACGATCTCACCTTTGCCTCATCAACCGATGGCTTTGAAGACTGGTGGTCGATGTGGAAGACTCACGTCTTCAGGAGAGCCCTGGGACCGTTGCTGAAACAGCTCGATGCTGACTATGACATCCCCGTGGACCAGGTACCACTACTTGCAAATTTTCTTGATGCAGCCTGCAATTGATCCTTTTATTAATCCACTCTTTCTCTTTGCAGCAACGAGATGGCCCTGAGCCTACGCACAGCGATGGCTCCCCCTTCGAGTTCTTCCCGCCAGCTCCTGTGGTTCTTTTCTGCAAAGACTCGCCACCTCTGAAAAAGGTCATAATGCAGAAACAGCCGATAACCCCACAATCGGCTTCCAAGAAACCAGCAGCTCCTAAGTCAGCAGCCCCTCGAGTTCCGACTAAAACCAGAACAATGGTGAGGAAGGTAGCTGCTAGGAAGACTTTGAGGCGCCGGAGCCCTTCTCCAGACAGCTCGCATGTAAGCTAATTTTAGGCCTTGGTAGTCCTGGTCATTCTTCCATTCTTGCAGACATGCTCGCGATTACTGATTCTCCTCCTTTACAGGCTTCCGTCGAAGACACCTCCAGTGAGGATGCCCAGACCAATCGAGGAGAACTAGGCCCAACGGATTCTGAGAGGACCATCACACCGAACCAGCCAGATTCACCACCATCGGCTTCTAGGAAAAGGTCGACTCCTGAACCTGCTGCCCCCCGAGCGTCAGTCGAGGCGGGGCCAACTGCGGGTCCCAAGAGAACTTGCAAAGGACTACAAGCTTCTTCGTCGAGTCAGGAGGTTTCGAAAATCACCACCCTTTTTTTGTCTGCCGATTTATCGTTATTTACACCGGCTAAGAACACCTTTCATGCAGACGCCTGACATTTCCAGTGGGAAAGCCGGGCGATCTTGGCCGGATCCGGAATCCCGAAGGTGCGGATGAACGGCTACTACTCGCCAAGCCACCAGTAACCACACACAAACCGATGGTCTCCTCATCGGCTATCCCCTCGATCTTAGGAGAGGTACGTTCAGGTTCTTTCGGCTCATCCTTACATGTTTGGATGCATACTGACGCTTTTCTGGCTGCCAGAGTTGTGATCTTTCAGGTTTGCTGTCGTTCGACCCTGAATCCATCGAACCAACTCCCTCTGTTGCCCACGCTGAACCACAAGCCAGGGTTGCTCTACCTCAATTCCAGCGTCTTAAAACCTTGCTGTCCTCCCCGATCGAGGAGTTGATCGAGGGTTCTGAGGAAGCGAAGAGCGTTCTTGCCGAAATTCAGGACCATCTTCCAGTAGCATTGCAATTGAAGCTTTGGTCGTTTACCGTCTTCTTCGCCACGGGTGAAGTTAGCCCGTGAAAGGATCAATCTGCGCCACGCCCAACTTCCGCTGAAAGCCGATATTGCAGACAGATGTCAGCAGCTTAACGAGAAAAAGGCGTCTCTGGATGCTAAAACTGACACCTCCGTCAGTACCGCCGAGCTCGCATCCTTAAAAAAGGAGCTGGAAGATCTTGAGGAGAAGGTCCGGGTGACTAAACAGCTCATCCGCGACAAGGAAGAATCCATCGCCCGTTCCCAAGACGAGGCGGCAGGCCTCAAAGCTCAACTGAAGACCGATCTGGCAGACATACGTGCCCTGAGCAAGCAGCTAGTGATGGGTAAGGATGAAGATGACGAAGCCGAGATCGCCGAGGTGGATCGTTTCCGTGCTGACGCCCTCCACGCCTTCGAGGCATTTCTTCAGTAGCTCGTATGTGTAAACTGGCATCTGTTTGTAACATGTGTGAACCTCTAAAGTCGATGACCGTGCATCGGCTATACATTTTGCCCCTTTTTTTTGTTCGGCCGATTCCATGTATCGGCCTCCACATTTTACTGTCCATCATCCCACATGCTTGGGAAATATTTCTTGAGATGTTGGCCGTTGACCGCCACTGGGAATTTTACGCCATCCAGCTGCTCGAGCATGTATGCGTTTCCTCTTAAAACTTGATCGACCCTGTACGGCCCGTGCCAATTTGGAGACCATTTACCATATGTTGCATCCTTAGTCCCCAATGGCAACACAACTTCCCATACTAGATCACCAACGTGGAACTCCTTTGGCCTCACTTTCTTGTTATATGCACGAGCTACCTTGGCCTTGTTTTCTTATCCGTTTAGGTGCCCCCCGAGCCGAATCCTTCAAGTAATTGAAGATATCGGCTCTCCAGTCGTCAGCTTCCAGGAACTGTACCTGAACATCGGCTCCTTCTGCTACATCCTTGTAGCCTGAAGCCATTTGTGCAAGATCATTTGCCTCTGTATTCTGCGACCGTGGGATCCAGGTGAAGTTTATGTACCGGAACTGCGCCATCAGCTCACGGCAGTGCAACCATAATGGGAAGAGGGACTCGCTCTCACACTTGTACTCCTCCGTGAGTTGGGAAATCACCAACTTGGAGTCTCCAAAAATTTCCACTGCTTCTGCTCCGGCTTCGAGGAGTAACTCCATTCCCTTGCGTATCGCCTCGTACTCGGCCACATTGTTGGTACGAGAGGTAGACAATCTGATGGAGAAGGAAAATGTTGCCCCCCGGGGCGACACGAGTAAAATGCCGATGCCGCAGCCATCGTCACAAACTGATCCGTCGAAAAACATAGCCCACGCTCTTATGGACAGTGCTGCTATGTTAGTGTTGATCCTTTCAGCGATAAGATCGGCGGCCTGTCCTTAATCGCTTTCGGGGTTGATACCGGATGTCAAACTCTGATAATGCAAACATCCATTTGCCCAGTCGGCCTTTTAACATAGGAGCCGACAGCATGTGCTTTATGACGTCTGATTTGCATATGATGATGATCTCTGCTGATAGCAAAATGTGGCGCAGCTTGGTGCAGGTGAAAAACAGGCAGAGGCACAATTTATCGATATCGGGATACCTTGTCTCCGGCCCAAAGATCCTTCTGCTTATGTAAAATACGACTCGCTCCAGCCCATCATAAACTTGCACTACCACCGAGGCGATGGATGTGTCGGCTACTGACAAGTAAATGTAGAACGGTCTGTCCGGCTGGGGTGGAACCAACACTGGCGGCTTTGTCAGATATTCTTTGATCTCGTCGAAGGCTCGTTGTTGTTCTGCCCCCCAGCGGAATTCCTCGTCAGATTTGATTTTTACTAGTCCCATGAACGGCTCTATCCTTCCTGACAGATTAGAGATGAATCTTCTGACGAAGTTGATCTTGCCGATGAGGGACTGCAGTTCTTTCTTCGTGGTGGGTGGCTTCATTGTTCGCACTGCCTCCTGACTTTTCAGGCCGATTTCAATTCCGCGTTCATGGACCAAAAAACCCAAGAACTGACCGGCCGTCACCCCGAAGGCACACTTCTTTGGATTCATCCGTAGCCCGAATTTTCTTGTTCGGTCCAGGACGCGTTGCAGATCGTCCAGGTGTCCGCAGAATCGAAGCACTTGACCACCATGTCGCCGATGTAAATCTCCACCGGTTGCCGATCGGATCATGGAAAATATAATTCATGGCCCTTTGGTACGTGGCCGCATTTTCAGTCCAAACGTCATGAATACATATTCAAATAACCCCACCCATGGGACTCGAATGCGGTCTTGTGTATGTCTTCCGGAGCCATAAAATTTGGTTGTAACCGCATTGCCATCCATGAAGCTCAAGATCTTATGACCCGGCCATGCGTTGATTAACGTTTCGCCACCGCATCGGATACTCATCCTTCGGGTAGCTCTGTTGAGATCCGAAAATATGGCCACACGCCAACGGCCATCCTTCTTCTCTGCATGCGATACTAGAAATCCACTCAAGATACCGCATGGCCGATCAACTTGGTCGTCAACATTTTCGACCTCCTTCTTGACTTCTTCGAATTTCGCCTTCATCCGTGTGCTCGCTGAAATGGTCAAATCCTTTTTGCGGAGTCGATGCTCGATGATGCTCTGTCTAACCTGCATCTACTGTGTAGTCCGGCGATGCGGTCGATATTGTTTCAACAGGCTATCATCGCCCCAGATTCGGATCTAACTTTCTGGCGATAAATGTTGGTCGTGGCTTATCCCCGACCAATGTCGATCTCTTCTAGCTCATCGGATGTGAACCCGTATCCTAGCTTCCGTCACTGTCAAATCGATGCTAAACACAGGCAAGCGGTAGGTGACGATAAAAAATAATTTGGGCCGATTGCTGAATCGCCCCTTTTGCTTGCATTAGTCAAGGACGGTTTACACCTTATTGTTTTACATGGCGAGCATCTCGCTACGACTACATGAGCCGCTTGTCGTATGATCGCTGCTTTTATTTTTGTGGCCGATCGCGAGGATCGGCCGCATCACGACGCCGTGGGCTTTTCTACTCTGTAAGGTCGCGGATAAGACCAGCCTCACCCCGCTTTTTGTAGCTTCAATACGCCGCAGCCGTCTAGATTGATTCCAGATCGGCTCTTGGTCTTCGCTTCCTGCACGCTCATGCCAGCTATGGAGATCTCGATAGAATCATCTGCGGATGACCTCCACTTCATCTCCGCCCCATCGGATCGTGCACTGGTGCATTGTGGACGGAATGCAGCAATTAGCGTGAATCAATCCTTCCTAGCAAGACAGTGTAAGTGCTTGTCTGTCCACGATGAAGAATGATGTGGGGATGGTTTTTCTGCCCACGGTCGATTCTACGCTCAAGACGCCTGCTTCAAGTCGACCGTTGAAGTCGCTTAACGTGACGTTGGTGCTGATCAAATCTGCAGTGAGCGTCCCCAAACGCCGTAGCATGGAGTATGGCATGATATTGATCGCCGCCGGTGTCCACCAACATCTTGCTGACAGGTTGCCCATTGATGTAACCCCGTAGGTACAGGGCTTTCAGATGTTTGTAACCCTTCTCACGTGGCTTCTCAAAGATAACCGGCCGTGGACCGCAGTCAAACTGTGCCACTGGTAGCTCATTGGTTCTTGGCGCGCAGAATTCTGACGGTAGTACGAACACCATGCTTGTGCCAGCCGATGGCTGTGCATCGGCTTTTGCTGGTTTGGGGCGCCATTCTTTCCTTGTCGGGCGATCTTCCATTTCCAGGGTCTGCCTAATTTTGACGGCCAGATCGGGCCGTGCTTTCTTTAAAGCGTGGAGATACTGCGCTTCAGCTTCCTCCAAGTTACGCAGCCGCTGCACTCTACGCTTTTGGGTGTGTCTGAGTCCGTCGGGACACCACCTTGGACGGTGATACCTGTCTTCGTCTTTGTCATTCTTTGGTTTCTCGAGGTCTTACGCCGAGCGACTCCTATCCACGGCTCTGGGGTGGAAGAGGCCCTAGACGTTCGAACACTGACACTGGCCTCGTGTCCTCCTTCTGCTGACTGCATTCCGGGCAGTTGTCGACTGTAGGCAATCGGCTCATTCCCGCGTCCCAGCAATACTTGAAGAAAGGACCATCCCAGTGCTTGTCTGCGCCTTCCTTTTCTTTAGACGGTCCCCTAACAAGGTGCTCATATCTTTCGTCGTCTCCATTGCGCCGGCGACGTTGGTCATACTGACGCTCATACTTGTTAAGGAGATGCGTGGAATGTGGCTTCTGATATCGCACTCTCCTTACTTGTTCCTCTGTTAATCCGCTTTGTCATTGTGGCCGGGCCGTCACGTGGACTAGCCTCCTCTTTCTTTGCCCCGAGAGCGACCACCTTCACCTTGTACGTGTCATGGTGGTACCTGACCTGCCATATTAACGCCGAACGAGAAATCCGGTGACGCATGGAGCGAATCGAGTTCTACCATGTTGACGCCGGGAAATGGGTTTGTGTCCACTTTCATGGCGAACTGCCCAAGGATTAGACGGCCTTGTTCTATCGCCATTTGGATTTGGCGGCGAAGCTCTTTGCACTCATTGGTGGTGTGGGTGAACGAATGATGCCACTTGCAGTATGGTCTCCCGTTCATTTCCTGCGCCGTAGGGATTTTGTGGCCTTCGGGTAACCTCAGCTGCTTCTCCTTCAACAGTAAATCGAATATCTGCTCGGCTTTGCTCACATCGAAGTCGAACCCTTTTGCAGGCCCTTGCTGTTTCACCCATTTGCAGGCTACAAGATCTGCCCCCCGAGCCCATTCAGCTACGGCCACCTCCTGGTCTTGCGTAGGATCACCTTCTTCTGTATCGACCAGGCCTATCGGACGCTTGAATTTGTCTTGGTATAACTCAGGGTGGCGCTATTCATACATCGTCAGTTTCTGGGCCATGTGCGCCAATGAGTTGTACTGTACCTAGAAAGCCAGATCCTTGATGGGCGCTAAGAGGCCCAACACTGCCAGCTCGACTTCTTCCTTCTCAGTTAAACGAGCGGAGTAACATCGGTTCTTGACGCCCGGTTACCGGATGTACTCGCCACGTTTCTCCTCGCCGCAGACCGAGCAGTGTCCGCAATGCCACCTCAGAGCCTCCGAATGGTAATCGATGTGGAACCGCTTCCGCTTTCTTCGGTATGAATTGAATCAGTGGCCGAGGTGTACCACCCAAAGGCTGGTCTGTCAAAGATTGCGCAAAAAATCTTACGCGATCCGATCCGATGTCAAATCATGCCTAGTTGTGCTGTATCGGCTTATGTGCTCGATCGAGCTTGACCCTTGACCGTGAACCTTGAGAACTGGGAGCTTATACTTGGGTGGCGGCGGAATCAGATCAAACTCGTTGAGTACGGCTTTCAATAGCCGATTGTCCTTCTCTTGACGCACGGTTTAACTGGTCCCTCAGGATGGTACCGATTTGCTCCACTGTTTGAGCTGTAGGGGCTAGATTCTCATGACTTGTTCCAGTGGCATACTTGGCTAGCCACGCCTGTTTGTCAGCGTCCATCCCAGACATTGCCGCTCCAGACACGCCTGCCCCTGCAGATCCTGCCCCAGGAACTCCTGCCGCAGAAACTCCTGCGGTTGCAATCTGTTTGGTGCGTGTCAGGTTATTGCAGTCCGGCACGTAGGCGCATATATACCCGTGTGGGATTTCCTTAGGTGGCTCAAACAGGAATTGGCAATCGCCTGGGTCGCCTCCAGCCTTGTAGACGACATAAGCCGCTGCTCCTGGCGGTTCCGGAGCTGCAAGTGTGAATGGCAGCTGTGGCCTGGTCTGGAGCGGTCTTTCTCCCTGGTGAGTCCCCAGAGTAGGCCCTGTCGGAGAATACTGATGTTTCATGATCTCCTGAACTACGCGAACCGCGACCCGTTCGAAAGCGTTCACCAAGCTCTCCGAGTGGCGGTGCAGAGAATGAGCCACCATGTAGTTGACTTCCTGTCGTAGAGCTCTGGTGCGCTCCTCCGAAGGAATAGACAGATCTACCTCATCGAGGGCACCCTCGGGGGAGAACCCCCTCCACTTGATGCCATGCTTACGGGTCCTCTCAAAAGAGCTGATGAGGTCTTCTTCGAAGAGAGCCTTGATCTCGTCATACTTGGCCTTGTGCTCGTCAGGTAGATCGTCGTAAGTGACTGGTCTGTTCTCCATCGCAGCGTCGGATGTTGATGTAGACGTTGTTGATTGTCCCACCGGGCGTGCCAGAATGTGTTGCCTGCCAAAACTCACCGGCGAGCAGTGACGAGCAACACGAAGAGCCGGGAGGCTCCCAGAACTGCTGGTGGGCCCTGGTCCCTCGGGCGACGCAAAACTCCGCACACGCCCCGGCTTGGTTCGAGATGCACCTGACCTATACCGCCGAAGGTGAAGGATTGCTCGATTGATTTCCTGCATGGTAAACAAGTATACGTAAAATTCGAGCCGTGACCGGCTCCCAGGTTTCCCTGTAAATCGGCTCCTAGAGCCGATTGCCCCATGGTTCTGCATTAGATTTACGATAACATGGGGTTTTGCTTGATCGCTACAAGTTAAATCGATCTACGACAGTTTAATGTTTTCACCACGTAACTGGAACGTCCTACACGTAATTGAGCCTGGTATGTACAAAAGATGAAGAATATTAACCCTAGAGGAGGCCTAATAACCAACGCAAAGTCAATTACCGGAACAACTTCTCTAGAACGAATAAGCCACGCCCTACGCATTACCTTGGATCGTTCAACCCGCTTGTAAGGCCTGATTACGTAGATATTAAACTAAACCTTGGTGAACAAGGCACAACTATAACAGATCGAATCAACTAAATAAAGATCATAAGATGCTACCCTTGCACTTGGGAAGAGGTGCAAAGGTAGCGAGGTAACTAGAGGTAGCATAACTTCAACGATAATAGTGAAAAAACAACGATGCTAGCCTCAAACAATCTATGATAATAGTATTACTCGCCATCAACAACGCTTCAAGAGTAAAACTAGGTAATGCATAGATATCGCCTAGATCGCAAGATGCGATCTAGGCATATGACACTACCGAAAGAAACCCTAGAAACAAGGGTGGCGATGGCGCCGAGATTGTGTTTGTTGTGAACGTGATTGTCCTCCTTTTCTTGATAACCTTAGGTACATATTTATAGTCCGGAGACTCTCTACTTTTGGAATAACTCTACAACTCTATCTTTACCTAAACTGAAACGGAACCTAAACTGAAACGAAACCTACTATGATACAAGATACACGGGCAATTTAGCCCAAATCCACGCACTAGGCCGATCCAACAACACGTTGAATATACACATCTTCCAAGCCCATCTTGATCACGGCCCATCTCCTTCTTTGGCCAAAATATTGTGATAACACAATCATACCATGGTATGTACACATCCAGATATGTCCTATGCTCTAAGTGTTATGAGCATATACCAGAATGAATCATAAAATGATCATTGGACGATAGTAAGGATATTCTTATGATCTTTTGGAAAGAACTAAGAATATATTTATGTAGAGGTGACAAACAATTACAAATAGTTCATTGTAAAGCGTTACATTGATACTATTTTTGTCACAAGATACAAATTAAGTTTATCTCAATTTAAACTATGGGTGGCAAAATGTAATGGAAAGGAGATTCCATGATGGATTTGGAAGAGTTCCATAGTTAAGACATTGTGAAGAATACTACAACAAAAGGCTAAGTATATGACTGCTATAGTAGCAGCAAAGGAGGGTGTTTGTGTCAAGTAGTTTGTTATCAAACTAAGGTGTGGTTCGCAATGTGCTAACACTAAAGATATATTGTACGACAATAGTATCGACGTGTTTTAACCCCAAGGAACTAAAGGTCTCACCAAAAGACCAAATTTATATAATGCCATCTCATTGGAGAATGAGTGATGCGTGGAGACGCAATGACATGCAAATACACACAGACCTGAAAGTGTGAGATCCGTAGATTATGTTAACCACTTGCAGTTGCGTATTTGGAACACCAGAAAGCCATAGGTGTTCAATACACAAAGTTTTCAAACTAGATTATTGTCTCTAGTGCAAGTGGGAGACTGAAGGGAATATGCCCGAGAGGCAATAATAAAGTGGTTATTATCGTATTCCTTATTTATGATAAATGTTTATTTTTCATGCTATAATTGTATTAATACGAAAACGTTAATACATGTGTGTTTAATAAACAAAAGGTAGTTCCTAGTTATGCCTCTCTTATAAACTAGCTCGTTGATTAACAAGATGATCATAGGTTTCCTGATCATGGACATTGGATGTTGTTAATAACGAGGTCACAACATTAGTGTAATGGTGTGATGAACATTCATCCGAAGTATAGCATTTCGATCAAAGTCATTGAGTTTATATTGCTATAACAACTTACGAAGTGATCCTAATCCTTAGACCATGAGATCATGTCAATCACTAACACCGAAAGAGTTTCTTGATAACATCAAACGTCACACCGTAATAGGGTGATTATCAAGATGGGTTCAGAACTACTAAAGTGTTATGTTGAGGCCCATGGATCGAGAGTGGAATTTGTTCATCCCGATGACAGATAGATATGCTCTGGGCCCTCTCGGTGATATCACATTGATTAGCTTGCAAGCAAGTGATTTGATCACTAGAATGTTATATCACGGGAACGAGAAAAGAGTGCATGTCCGTAACGAGATCAAACTAGGTATGGAGATACCGATGATCAAATCTCGGACATGTAATATATCGCGAAACAAAGGGATTAAGATACTAGCGTAAAAGGTTCCGACGATCACAAGAAAGTCATCGTTGAATGTGTGGGAGTTAGTATGGGTCTCCAGATCCCACTTCTGATTATTGATCTGAGAGGAGTCTCGATCATGTCCGCATTATTCGCGAACCGTAGGGTGACACACTTAAGAGACACCGACATCCATTTGGAGCAAAAGTTTCATGCAGAAAAGAAAAGGAAAGCGCAGGAATTTATTTCACTAGACAATCAAACTGCTTGGTGAAATTGCTGAAACTAGTTCTGCATGTGAAATGGAATACTAGCAAGGGGTTTTATGTGAATGTTTGTTAATTAAATTAATTAACAAAATTCTGAATAAATAAATAAAAGAGTTTTATTTAAATGAGAGCTTGCATTAAATTTGGTGGAAATTTAATGCATGTGAGTGGATTTTTGAGTGGAGGCTTTTTAATGGGAGTGGAGGCTTTTCATTTTGAGTGAGAGCTCCACCCACATGAATGTGGAAGAGGTGGGGGCAGCCCCCATGGCTGGGCGCCATGACCCTTGGGTGCCCCCCTCTCTCCTATAAAAGGCCCCCCTCTCCTCCTTTCAAAGCACACCTCCTCGTGAAGGATCTCTCTCCCCCTCTAGAATTTATTGTAGGGGTTCGTAGCATGGAAAACAAAAATTTTCTATCGCATACAAACAAACAAGCCAAGATCTATCTACTAGATTGTAGCAACGAGTCGATAGAGAAACTCACCCTCGAAGATTCCAAAGCGGTTAACGAGAGCAGATTCTCGTGGGTGTAGTCAGACACTTCCGATCTCAAGATCGCAGACGATCCTTCCGCGCCACGCTCCGCAGCCCCTTGATCGGTCACACGTTCGGTACTGACGAAGACCTTCCTCTCCCTTGTTCCAAAGCAGCGGAGGTTGTAGCACTCTCTCGCGATTCCGAAAGACAACGGCGTGGTACCTAAGTAGAGGGAGATCCCGCAGGCTTCGCCTAAGCAGTGCAGTATGGTGGAGCTTATGAGAGGCTATTAGTGGTCTAGTAATTAGACACACCAATTAGAAGGCTCTAAACCAATTAGAAGGCTCTAAACCGCTGGCTAAAGCAATTAGAAGCTCTAAACCAAAACGGCTCTAAACCGGAGATCTAGAGTAGAAAGTTATGTGTCTATGGGAGGAGCCCTGCCCCTCCTTATATGGGAGGGGGGTCCTTGGCGCGCCAGGGAGGGAGGGAGTCCCTCCCCAACTCGGACCAGGGCTTACGCCGGCTGAGGAGTCCAACTCCTCCTCCGTTGGTTCCAACTCCTCTTGCTTGTTTCCCACGTTTCTTGTTTTGGCGCTTGACTTTCAACCGACATTTGACTTTTCTGCTTTAGGATTCAATTTAATCCTTTATTTGGGACAGCAAGAACACTTAGTACATGATGCAATCATTCAATGAGCAATGACACATTCATGTACCCTTCCCCTGAGTGCTTGGACAATCCGAACCTTCTAGAACATTCCGATGAAAACACCTAATCATTCCGAACTCTGAAACGGGACTTTCCTTATATGAATCTTATTCTCCGGACCATTCCGGATCACCTCGTGATATCCCGGATCCCATCCGAGACTCTGAACAACATTCGGTCTCTTTCTCATAATACCATAACTACTCAAACAACGTCGAATCCTTAAGTGTCTCCCTACGGTTCGTGAATTATGCGGACATGATCGAGACACTTCTCCGAACAATAACCAATAGAGGAATGGAAATTCATATGGCTCTACATATTTCTACGATTACTTACATCGAATGAACCATTTACATACGATACCAATTTCCCTTTGTCTCACGATATGTTACTTATCCGAGGTTATGATCGCTTCGGTATCTCCGCATACCTAGTTCAACCTCGATCGATAAGTACTCTTTTCTCGTTCCGTGATATGTGATCCCTTGTGACCAAGTCACATGCTTGCAAGCTAATTGGATGACATTCCACCGAGAGGGCCCAGTATATCTATCCGTCATATGGATGGACAAATCCCACTCTTGATCCATGTGTTTCAACCAATACTTTCCGAACACTCAATGCCACTTTTATAGCCACCTGTTACGGTGTGGTGTTTGATGTCATCAAAGCATCCATCCGTAAAGGTGATATGCATGATCTCATGGTCAAGGAATTAGGTTACTATGTATCGTAAAGCATATAGCAATTGAACTATTGAAATGACTTGATCTTTATGCTACGCTTATCTATAGGAGTATGTCCATCACATCATTCTCCTAATGATATGATCCTGTTGTTAATAACATCTCTATGTTCATGATCGGAAACCATGATCATATATTAACCAACAAGCTAGTTTAACAAGAGGCTATACTAGGGACTCTTATTTTAGTTTAAAAATCACCCAAGTATTCATCTTTCCGTTCAGTACAATTCTCGCATGGTATGTAAACAGTTATCATAAGTGTGAAGATAGTATAATAACCACTTTATTATTGCCTCTTGGGCATATCTCCAACAGTCCCACTTGCACTAGAGTCAATAATCTAGTTTCAAACCTTTGTGTATATAACACCTATGGCTTTCCGGTGTTGTATGTACACGATTGCTAGTGGTCAATCGATCTCCGGATCGACACTTCCGTGTCCGTGTGTAATTGCATGTCTTTATGCTCTCACGCATCACTCATTCTCTAATGAGATGGCTTTGTATAAATTTGGTCTTCGGTGACCTTTAGCTCTTTGGGGTTAAAACATGTTGATAATATTGTCGCACAATATATCTTCATAGTATTATCCCACTGTGAACTACACCTAGTGTGATAACAAACTACTTGACACAAATGCCTCTTTTCGCTAAAATAGCAGTTATATACTTGGCCTTTTGTTGTAGTATCTGTCACAATGTCTTAACTTTGGAACTCATCCAAATCCATTATGGAACTCACTTTCCATTATATTGTGCCACCCTTAGTTTAGATTGAGATAAACTTAATTTGTACTTTGTGACAAAACTAGTATCAATGTAGTACTTTTACAATGAACTAACCATCTATTTGTCACTTCTACAAACAATATATTCTTAGTTCTTCCAAAAGATCATAAGAATATCCTTACTATTGTCCAATGATCATCTTATTTAATCATTACGTATATGCTCACAACATTTAGAGCATAGGACATATCTGGATTTATACATATCACAGATGATTGATATAAATACTTTGTGATTTCATACATCAAGTATCAATCTATACTTGATTATTTGTTTCACTTTACCAAATGTCAATACACTTGAATATATCATCAACATTGAACTCTTTCAATCCTTTCTCGTGACAAGAACCTCTCTTGTAGTTTCTATATTGAACTCATTCAATATCTTGTCTATGTACTTCTGGCACAACCATATTAGCGTCTATTGATGCCAAATATTTAGGTTTTGCCTAAGTCTTTCATCGGTATGAAATTCTTAATATGTGTTAATAAAAGATACATTATTTCCAATCAATAATATGTCTTCCACATAATGTATTAGAAACATGTCTTAGCGCTCCCACTTAATTTCTTGCAAATGCAAGCATCTTCATTGTCTCTGATGAAATTAAACTCTTTTAACAGTTTCATCATAGTGAAGATTCCAACTCCGATATGCTTACTTTAACCATTGAAGTTCGCATATGCTTTTAGCATCCTTGAATTAACAAAACCCTATGGACCGTGTTATGCACATGTCCTAGGTAACGATTCTATTAGAAGAACTTGTTTTGTTTATTCTACTACCATATAACAAAATTATATGTAGTGGTTGCTACATTAATCCGTCTAGACTAAATATCACTATGAAAGATCAAATCTTGTCATAGTCAACCTTTGAACATTTTGTGAACTCTTTCCCAACATGTCGACTATTTCATAGATGTGAAACATCCATGTCTATTTCTTTATAGATCCAGACACAACTATAAGGTCTTACACCTTTCTCGAGGGTCCTTCAAGTTCAAAACTTGATTTTCTCGTGTATGGAACTATCACGGATTTTATGGCTTCAAGCCATTTTACTGAGTCGGGGCCCATCATCGCTTCTTTGCATGTAGTCGGTTCATTATTCTCAAATAATGATTCAACCCTCAAATCTTGGTATTTGATTGTTTACCGACCTACTTGTTTCAATAGGAACTTGGATCTCCGTGACCACAACCTTTGAGGTACGTGAGCCATGAGCTTTGTTGTCGCCTCCTAACACTTTTCGGTCTTTGCAACTCTGCACATATAGCTAAGGTTCTTACAACCTTATCAAAGTTCTATTGTCCTCCCACTTAACTTTTCACGAAAAATTCCTTCTTAAAGAAACTTGACGCTAAGCGACAAACACTTTTGTCTCCTGTTTTATGGAGAAATACTTAACAAAGACAGATTCATCCGACTTTGGTTGCAAACATCTTTCTTATGTATAACATACCAATGTTTAAGAAAGGACTACTTGGGTTTTATCCCAAACCATAACCTTATATGGTGTCATTTCAACGGATTATGATGAAGCTCTTTCAAAGGAAAACGGTAATCTCTAAAGCTTTTAATCTTTAAAATACAATGGCAATTTTATGAATTACACCTTTGATCTCACCATGTCAAACAAGGTTTAATTACATATCTCGAATGCTCCATACTCTTATGGTGTTTCGGGAAATGCAAATCCACGGAACAATTCCTTAAATCTTAGGTATTATGCTAAACTCTGTAACTCAAATATCTCCCTTTATGATCTTATCATAAACTATTTATATTTTTGTTACAATGATTTTGCACTTCATCTTGAAAGTCCTTGAACCTTTCAAATGTTTCACACTTCATCCTTATTAAGTAAATATTCATATATTCACTCAAATTTTCGGAGAAAGCATATGAAGTTGAAATCCATCGCCTTGACTACACATAATGGACTTCGTATACAACAATATGTACAAATTCCAATAAGCTAGTCTTTCGTTCCCTTTTGGCCTATGAACAAAGTTTTAATTATCTCTAGGAAAGTTTCACAAGCGTCATTTGATCAAAATCAAAAGACTCCAAAATTCCATACATATGGAGTTTCTTCATGTTTTCTTTCCAATATAATTTAAACGCGATGTCACTTCCTAAGTGATCTTTTCAATCAATTTGTCTTTCGACATCTTTAGCATTAGCTTTATGGATGTGATTTTTCAACGAGATTTGTGAATCATCCATCTTTTATGGATTACGGCAATTATTTGAACAACCCTTTTGTTCTCATAATACTGATAAAACAAATCTTGAAGGCAAGCTTTGATGTTTAACGAGCAACACAATAACCCTTTATTTTGTTCTCGATGAACATCATCACATATTCTTTGCTAGTTACTTAGGCCATCAGTAGTTCATGAATTCTGTTGTTATGTATGACTATTCATACCAACAAATTCAAGATCAAATACTTAAGAACCACATTGTTTAATAAGCAAAGAATATAGCCATAACATGTATATCATCTATATACTTAAATTGAACAATTCTAATCTTTTCTTTTCGCCATATACTTATGAGATTCTCTTTCAAGATTTCCTTTTCGCTTGAAAGAATCTATCAACATCAACAGTGAGTCATACATATGACACATATAGTCCAAAACGTGTATAGTTAAATACCAATGTCTTTGGACTTGCACTTTGAAGTAGATCACCATCATCAAATGTTTGGTGTTCTTTCAAATTCCTTTATTTAGTAATCTTCTTGGTGTAGTAAACATTTTACCTACATCAAATATTCACCCTTATTATGGATTAATCCATGATCAAGCTACTTTTAGCTTGTAACGGTGAATCGCAAGTATAATGTTGCTCTCCAAAATCTTTTGGAGGATTAGGACAACTAGTGTCTCCAACCTTTTTGCAAATTCTCATCAAATATGAGAACATGACTTTTGCCATATTATACTCTATCATGTTGCAACCAAAACTTTGTTTCAGATATCACAATATCTTCCACACATCATGGTTTCTGAAACAACTCTTTCAGATCCTAGATAACCTTGATATTAAGACAATCCTTTGAATATCAAGAATCATGGAGACAAACATGATACTTATATACCAACATTGGAATTGTTACTCTTGTTCTAATACCAATTATTAAACTTCATGGAGTAAGGAACTTAGAAAGTTTGCAATAGGACTTTTAAACTTTAGATTAACACTTCAAAACAATACGATACCAGTCAGAAAGTAACTAACCAGAATTCTATAGTTCTATCATCTCAATTATAACTAAGCGCAAGGTGATAAACGGATGCCAATGACTACAACAATTATGCAAATTCACTTTGATTTAGTTTATGATAAATTGAGTTCTAATTAATAATTAAATTAATCTAGGTGAACTCCCACTCAAAACAATATCCTCACATTGTTTTAGTGATCACACGAACCAAATCCACCACATCAAAACCGATCATCACGAGAGTTGATATAGCTTCAATGGCGAACAATCGACATGTTCATCATATCTACTATATGACTCATGCTCTACCTTTCTAATCCGTGTTCCGAGGCCATGTCCGACATGCTAGGCTCGTCAAGATCAAACCTTAGTTTCGCATGAGCAAATCTGGCTTGCTCACGTTGTATACACTTGCGTAATCTAGCACACCGATCATCACGTGGTGTTTCAAACAACAAGCTTTAGCAACGGTGCTAACTAAGGGTGAACACTTTAAGACTTGAAATTCATGTGCATGAGGGATCATCTTATAATGCTACCGCTGTCTACTAAGCAATACAAGATGCATAAAGGATTAACATCACATGCAATTCATAATATGTGATATGATATGGCCTTTCTTCTTTGTGCTTCCGATCTCCATCTTCTAGCACTAACATGATCTCCATCATCACCGCATTGCATCAAGGTCAATGACGCTACTCCATGGTTGTCGCCCACCGCTTCAACTATTACAACTACTTTGAATAGACACGCTGGTCTTAACATAAATTAAAGACAACCATATGGCTCTCGCCGGTTGTCGACTTACAATAAGGAACATTGCATACATCAAATACAATCACAATCATGGCCATATCACATCATCAGACACCCCGCAAAACAAAGTTAGACGCTTCTACTTTCTTTGCATATTTTACGTGGTTTGGGGCTTTCAATAAGTGTCGTTCTAACTTACGAACAAGAACCACAACATTGATACTAGTATTGTTGATCACCCGTTGTAAATTGGATCTTAACTATGCTAGGAGAAACATGCACCCATAAAGCCACTTATGCAATACAAGTTACATGTCAAGCGTGGAGCAAGTCTCATGAACGATGTCATGTAAGGTTAGCCCGGCCGCTTCATCCCAACATACCGCAAGATACAAAGTACACAAGAAGCAATCGACAATAAAAGCATCAACGCCCACAATGACCATTGTGTTCTACTCAGGCAACAGATCTACATATAGACACGGCTCGATACCAATCAGGGGTTCGTAGCATGGAAAACAAAAATTTTCTATCGCATACAAACAAACAAGCCAAGATCTATCTACTAGATTGTAGCAACGAGTCGATAGAGAAACTCACCTCGAAGATTCCAAAGCGTTAACGAGCAGATTCTCGTGGGTGATGTAGTCGACACTTCCGATCTCAAGATCGCAGAGACGATCCTTCCGCGCCACGTTCCGCAGCGCTCCCGCAGTCGGTCACACGTTCGTACTGACGAAGACCTTCCTCTCCTTGTTCCAAAGAGCGGAGGTTGTAGCACTCTCCTCGCGATTCCCAAAGACAACGGGCGTACCGAAGTAGAGGGAGATCCCAGGCTTCGCTTAAGCCGGTGCAGTATGGTGGAGCTTATGAGAGAGGCTATTAGTGGTCTAGTAATTAGACACACCAATTAGAAGGCTCTAAACCAATTAGAAGGCTCTAAACCTTGGCTAAAGCAATTAGAAGCTCTAAACCAAAACGGCTCTAAACCGGAGATCTAGAGTAGAAAGTTATGTGTCTATGGAGGAGCCCTGCCTCCTTATATGGGAGGGGGTCCTTGGCCAGGGAGGGAGGAGTCCCTCCCAACTCGGACCAGGGCTTGGCGCGCCTGGAGGAGTCCAACCTCCTCCAAGTTGGTTCCAACTCCTCTTGCTTGTTTCCCACAGTTTCTTGTTTTGGCGCTTGACTTTCAAACTGGACATTTGACTTTTCTGTTTTAGGATTCAATTTAATCCTTTATTTGGGACAGCAAGAACACTTAGTACATGATGCAATCATTCAATGAGCAATGACACATTCATGTACCCTTCCCGGAGTCTTGGGACAATCCGAACCTTCTAGAACATTCCCGATGAAAACACCTAATCATTCCCGAACTCAAACGGACTTTCCTTATATGAATCTTATTCTCCGGACCATTCCGGATCACCTCGTGATATCCCGGATCCCATCCGAGACTCAACAACATTCGGTCTCTTTCTCATAATACCATAACTACTCAAACAACGTCAATCCTTAAGTGTGTCTCACGGTTCGTGAATTATGCGACATGATCGAGACACTTCTCGAACAATAACCAATAGAGGAATCTGAAATTCATATGGCTCCCACATATTTCTACGATTACTTTGATCGAATGAACCATTTACATACGATACCAATTTCCCTTTGTCTCACGATATGTTACTTATCCGAGGTTATGATCGCTTCGGTATCTCGCATACCTAGTTCAACCTCACATCGATAAGTACTCTTTTCTCTCCGTGATATGTGATCCCTTGTGACCAAGTCACATGCTTGCAAGCTAATTGGATGACATTCCACCGAGAGGGCCCAGAGTATATCTATCCGTCATATGGATGGACAAATCCCACTCTTGATCCATGTGTTTCAACCAATACTTTCCAACACTCAATGCCACTTTTATAGCCACCACATTACGGTGGTGTTTGATGTCATCAAAGCATCCATCCTAAAAGGTGATATGCATGATCTCATGGTCAAGGAATTAGGTTACTATATATCATAAAGCATATAGCAATTGAACTATTGAAATGACTTGATCTTTATGCTACGCTTATCTATAGGAGTATGTCCATCACATCATTCTCCTAATGATATGATCCTGTTGTTAATAACATCTCTATGTTCATGATCAGGAAACCATGATCATATATTAACCAACAAGCTAGTTTAACAAGAGGCTATACTAGGGACTCTTATTTTAGTTTACAAATCACACAAGTATTAATGTTTCCGGTTAATACAATTATAGCATGGTATGTAAACATTTATCATAAGTGTGAAGATATGATAATAACCACTTTATTATTGCCTCTTGGGCATATCTCCAACATTTATTCCCCATGGTCTCGGACTAGCGAGATACATGTTCCCGGTGGCTATTCGGCAAGAAAGAGTTGTCCTTCCGCTGCATCGCTGGAGCGAGGAGGCGGAGGTTGCTCGGTGCCTCGAACGTGCGAAAGCACGGATGCGTCATTGCTTTTGCGGCGCTAGGACTTCCTCTCGATCTTGACATCGGCAAGAGATCGTCTACATCAACCACGAGTTGAACTCGTTAAGCTTTGTTGGTCTTCAAGGGTATGTTCTATACGGATATACATCCGCCCGTTGTTTGTATCTAGTAGATAGATCTTGGTACATAGTTCCCATCGTAGGAATTTTTTTGTTTTCTATGCTGCGAACCCTACAGCAAACGGATGGCTGCCCCTTCCTACTGAAGTTTCAGCTACGCTTTGTGGCTCTTGTTGTCTAAATGAAAAGCAACGCCTCGTGTGTTAGAGATTTTATTTAGCATTCTGTTTTAATGATTTTTTGTGAAGACTGTAATGTCTACATGTCGATGCCATGGTGCTATGTGCCTCCAGATTTTTGCTCATCGTCTTCTAAATCAAAACTATCGGCTTGTTTGCTAGAAACCTTATTTATTATATTTGGTTAATGATTTTTCATTTCAAAATAGTTTTTGAATATTTATACGCCATCACATATCGTACATGTTCGTGCATATATATAAGATAACTTGTATTACGATATCGAGCATACAAATATATATATAATTTACATAGTTACATGGAGATCACAATTACCAGGACTGGAGCCCGTCTAGTCAATTACATGGAGATTATTAGCGCCTATTCACACTAAATTCTTCGCCATTGTCGACCATCTCTTTGAAAATAAAACCCGCCAGCTCCTCCACAATTGCTAGTACATGTTGATATGGTAGGAGTTGATCCCGCATTCTCTCGAACTATATAAGAAAAGGAGATCAATATGAATATCAATCATGATAACAAAAAGTGACGGTAATAAAATGATGGTATGAATGTATTTCTTACGTCGACTCTATAATCTTTGTGCTCGGTGGTAAATATGCGAATAAACTCGCAAACGTAGAATCCATATAAATTCGACCCTTGTGGTTGCCTCGTGCACTTTACGAGAATATAATTAAATCAAAATAATAATCTAGCATCATTATTGTATTGAAACTAGAAGTAAAGAGATGCGCGAACATATCACGTGCTACTTACCGAGACCACCTCAAACGTCAACGGCTGACTAAAGGAACCCGTAACCTCGCTCTTGAACCGGATCCAAACCCTGCCCGACGAAGAAAATGAATGAGTGAGTTATTCATTACCTGATATCTCAGGAAATCAACGAAAGAGACCGATATAGCGAGAAAATTACTTCTGGAGCATGTCCTGTATGTTGCGGAACGCTTCCAGGTTTCTCTTTAATGGGTCCATGACTTTAACTCTTCCCTTATCAAGTTGAATGTCTAGTAGAATCCAGTGGAAGCTGCAAATGTTTTTATATATACATCAGTAACTCATCAGTTACACTTAGCGTCGAGTAATCAAAAGTGAATATGTGTACAATAGAGTAAGACGTTTACTCGAAATTGTAAGTAAATAGTATGTGGTCATAGAAATTTTGCTCCTTTAAAAACCTCAAAATGTTTTCCTCCGTCTCCTCGGGGTTTGTTGTTAGCGTCTTTATATGTACTTTATCTGGGTCAATGAACCCAACACTATAGATTCTTCTTTTTTTACATTCTTAGATCTTTATTCTATATAATAATAGAGTACAAAGGATATAATGAGGATAATTACATGCAATGAACTGAACATGTAGACAATGAATTCAACAACTTATAGACAATACCAGCTGAGGATAGATTTGTCGACGGCGTCGAGATTGTATAACTAGAACAGTTCTGGAAACTCAACATGAACCTCTTCGCTTTTTCTGAAGTAGTACCCACGTGGGACTTTCGCTGTGATAAATATTCTCCCTTGCTTTGTAGCTATCAAGTACCACTCATGGATATTCCGCAGTTGTGTTGGCAGTTCTTTCATCTCTTCTTTGTTGACCAAATCCTCAACTATGACATATCTACGGGCTACAACATCCTTGGGTAGAAGGTCGAGTTGGGGCCTAACAGTTCATCAAGACGAATTTTCATGCTGGCCGCCAACTCCGCAGCTACTAACATATCTAGTGGTTGTTGTGTGACAAGGGAAACGTTTTCAGAAAACACCTTGAGGGGTGCGATCGTTTGTTTGGACTGTTGTCCGAGAAGGGGAACGTCTGATTATTTACTGATTGCAATTTTGGTCCCGCTTGGACCTGTGCTTGCTGATTTTTTACCGCTTGCACCTAATTTGCTCTTCGCCACTTCTTTCTGAAGTGTGCGTAGATAGTCATCTGGCTCATGGTGCAACTCATATTGTAATTTTGTGTTCAGAAAATCAATTGCATATGCCTTTTGCTTCTCGGTGTTGATGATGCTCGATGGGGAGGAAAAGGTCGAAGCTGTGTCCCCGGCAACGGCGCAAGAAATCTTGATGCGTGCACCAGGTGTTGACGTGGGACACTTCGTTGGAACCCCAAGACCAAGGTGTGATGAGCACAGCAGAAAGTTTCCCTCAGTAGAGACCGAGGTTATCGAACCAGAAGGAGGAAGAAAATATCTCAAAGGTGTTGCAAGCAACGTGGAAACCTGCACAATACAAACTCATGACTTTGTCCCAACGAATCAGTCAGGTTGTCAAGCTCACCGGTTTGCTGTAACAAAGGATTAAATGTATGGTATGGAAGGTAATGGTTTGCAGCAAGTAAACAAGTAACAGTTGAATATGTATCAATGGTAAAGATTGGACCGGGGTCCATAGTTCACTAGAGGTTCTCTCCTTAGATAAACAACATGGCATAAAGGGTAAACAAATTACAGTAGGGCAATTGACAGGAACTGAGCAAGGCATAACAATGCAATACTAGTTAGAAAGATCCTATGAGATTCGATTGGGAAATACAACAAGATACATAGACCGCCATCCAACTGGATCTATGACTAGAAGTCCACCTTCAGGTTATCATCCGAACCCCCTCCAGTATTAAGTTGCAAGCAACAGACAACTGCTTTAAGCAAAGTGTGTAAGGTAAACAGTCCACATGTTCCATGAACAAGAGACCGCTGTTTTCTCCCTAGTAGCAACAACACATCTACAAATCAAGAGATTGCCACTTCCCTTGGAAACTAGAGGCATGAACCCACTATCGAGCATAAATACTCCCTCTTGGAGTCACTAGCAACTACTTGGCCAAGATAGCCACTAACAACGGAGAGCATGCAAGATCACAAACAACACAAACATGATAGAATCATAAAGACAAAACCATTAATCAAACCAACATAATAATCTCAATATCCATCGGATCCCCACAAACACAACATGCATCATTAAAAATAGATTAGATCTTGATCATGAACGGAGCTCACAAGACCTATACATGAAAGCACAAAGGACACTACTAGGAAAATGGTCGTTTGTGGCGCACCTGAAAGGCCCATCCGTGGCGCACCAGTAGTGCGCCACGGGCCTTGCGCTACGCCATCTGCGTGGCGCCGCCTAGTGCGCCACGGTTGTGTAGAGATAGGCGAAGCGCTAGTGCGCCACGAAGTTTGGCATGGTGCGCTACCCTTTTTATCCGTGGCGCACTACCCAAAGGCGCCACTAAACATCCATGGTGCGCTTTAGGGTAGTGCGCCACGTAAGGTAAAACATGTGCCACATGTATGTATTTTTTGTTTTTTTAATTTCCATGCCGATTATATGCAATACATTATATACAATATTACAGCAGATATACACACAGATACAAGATATACAATTATATATATAAATACCGATATGAAAAACAAGATTGAAACAAATACATATAGATAAGTCTCATACATGAATACATAGTCCAAGTTACATTGTTTTGATCATGTTACAAAGTAGTAGTTGGTGACATGCGAATACATGTGTCGATCGAACAAGTTAGAGCTCTAAGCTCGCCTAGACATCTAAACTAGCTAGCTAGACACAAATGCGGATAAATACCCAAAGAAGATAAGCATGATCACCGCCATGACGAAGGTGTAGGTCTTCATCCGGTTCCTTGTCCTAACTCCCGCTAGATAGCGTGTATCTATCTTCCGCCTCCGCCATAGTGTTGTACCCTTTGTAGCTATTACCTGAAACGGTGCACTGTCTCCGGCAGTCTTCCCAATCATCGAGACTCAGGAACCCGTCCCTTGTACACGACGTACCACGTCATCTACAAGTTGACAATAATAACTAACCGGTGATTGAAAAACATGTATAATTAAAGTCGCATATGAAGATACACTTATAGAAAGTACTCTTAAATCAAAAGAGCAAACTCAAAAGCATGCCTCATATATAACTAGCTAGGTCGTTGGACACAGATTGCTTATGACGGGACCGTTAGCCAAGTAGGATGCACAATTCCCGGACTTGTGCATATCACAAGGCTAACAATCCCGCCATAGCACATTCACATATATATTGTGCCACGACATTTCAATCATCGGCATATTCTCGAAAAGACAAAAATAACTCGAAAAGCATGCCTCATATATAACTAGCTAGCTAGGTCGTTGGACAGATTGCTTATGACGGACTGCTAGCCAAGTAGGATGCACAATTCACGGACTTGTGCATATCACAAGGCTAACAATCCCGCCATAGCACATTCACATATATATTGTGCCGACATTTCAATCATCGGCATATTCTAAAAAGACAAAATAACTCAAAAGCATGCCTCATATATAACTAGCTAGGTCGTTGGACAAGGAATTGCTTATGACGGGACTGTTAGCCAAGTAGGATGCACAATTCCTGGACTTGTGCATATCACAAGGCTAACAATCCCGTCATAGCACATTCACATATATATTGTGCCACGACATTTCAATCATCGGCATATTCTTTAAAAAGACAAAAATAACTCGAAAAGCATGCCTCATATATAACTAGCTAGCTAGGTCGTTGGACACAGGAATTGCTTATGACGGGACTGTGAGCCAAGTAGGACGCACAATTCCTGGACTTGTGCATATCACAAGGCTCACAATCCCGTCATAGCACATTCACATATATATTGTGCCACGACATTTCAATCATCGGCATATTCTCGAAAAAGACAAAAATAACTCGAAAAGCATGCCTCATATATAACTAGCTAGCTAGGTCGTTGGACACAGGAATTGCTTATGACGGACCGTGAGCCAAGTAGGATGCACACCCTGAACTTGTGCATATCACAAGGCTCACAATCCCGGCCATAGCACATTCACATATATATTGTGCCACGACATTTCAATCATCGGCATATTCTAAAAAAGACAAAAATAACTCAAAAGCATGCCTCATAACTAGCTAGGTCGTTGGATGAGGATTGCTTATGACGGGACATCGTCACCAAGTAGGATGCACAATTCCGGACTTGTGCATATCACAAGGTCGACAATCCCGTCATAGCACATTCACATATATATTGTGCCACGACATTTCAATCATCGGCATATTCTCGAAAAGACAAAATAACTCACACTTGTCGTCCGAGAACCAAAGAGTAAGCAAAAAACCAAAGAGTAAGAAAAAAACCAAAGAGTAAGCAAAAAAACCAAGCATTGATTGATATATAATAATAATAAGCAAAATAAGTAAGCGGTGATACATAAACCTAATAAGATAAGTACACTTGTCGTCCATGTACACACACACAAAGGTCATCTATAGTTTGCAACTACAACTAGGCCAACATCAAGCCTTCTGGCTCGGCTTAGGAACGGAGGGCATACCGCCTCGTCATGAACTTCCTATAGTCACCCTGCATCTCTAGGCGATCTTCTATGTCACGGTTATTCGGGATATTTCCTCCGTAGAAGATCCCCCCCGAAGTCATGACATCACGAAAGATGATTGCCCCAAACTGCTGCTGGATGCGATACATCTCTTGTCTAATATCCGAATCATTGATCTTGGCCTTTGCTTCGCCCTGCTTGAGATGATCCGGCGTAGAATTCTGCTGGTCAAGTAGGAACGCCCTCATGTGATGGAGTGCGTAGTAGGCTTCCTTCTTACTGTTTTCCGGCTGCTTCACGCAGGGGAACTCTGTTACGTGGTTGAAGACGTGCCTGCCGAACTTGACCTTCTTACGCACGAAGCTGGTGCCTTCCGTCGAGGCAAAGCCAGTGAGAGCATCATCCAGAACTTCCTTGATCTTGTCGTAGTTTTTCTTCTTTTCTAGACTCTGTCGAAATACGTGGCGTGGGAATGCTTGGCGATAAGGAGATGAGCGTCGTGTTCATCTCTGCAAAAATTCAAATGGAATGTGTTGAAAAAGAATGATGATGATCTAATAAAGCCAATCGACGGTGGCATGAATAACGACTTACTCGGGAAAGTAAGGCACGAGAATGTATTCCTTTGTCTTGTTCGCCACGAGGATTCTTTTTAGGTACGAGGCCACGATACGTCGCTCGCGGGGAACCCAAGCCGTCACGCATGTAGTAGGGGTCCACTATAGCGATGCCGTGTGTTCTCTCTAATGATCTGCGTGGCGGTGAGAGAAAAGGCGGACCATGGTATAGTGCACGTGGTATAGGTGGAACATATTGAAGATGTCCTCGAACGCGGGAAGAACAGATCCGCGGGGAAGTGTCGAAGCCCAAGCCTGGTGGCACCTTAACCACGAATACCGGTGCGAGGGATCTTTCTCCGATAGAAGGCGTCTCTCTATCGTCAAGCCGTCATGCACACTCTGCGATTCATGGCGAGCTTGCAAATTCTTAGGTAGCATGGGCTCACCAGCCACATGAATCCTCCACATAATACCCTCGGGTCTTGGTGGCCCGTCCGGAAACCTGATCGGATTCACCGTTGACGCCACCGGCTGGCTCGAGCTGCTAGATTTTCTTTTCCTGCCCTTTTTTCTTTTGGAGAGCGGGCAGGAACCACAATCTGAGCACCGGCCGCCCTATGTAGTGTGTCAGGGCTTAGAATAAAGGGTCGGTTGGTTGTATCGGTGGCTCAGTAAAGCGCAAGCTGGGCGTCTCGAGAACCAAGCAGGCGCTTGGTGATAGTGGCTTTCTCTGTGGGGCCACCAGCTAGGTCTTCTTCGTTGCCAAACGAGTCTGAGAAGTGATCATTCCAGTCTTGAAGTCCTCGGCCGGAGCCTTCGCCATGTGATCATCAACATGATCATCCGACCCACCGCGTGGAGGTGACGGCGAGGGCGGTAAGGGGGCCTTGCCACCGCTTGTCGCTGGCACGACAGGCGGTGTTGTTGTCTGTGGCGTGATGGCCCCCGCCGTCCCCAAACGGATCATGCTCTTTGGCCATAGCATGAACAAGCCGAAGCAACTCGAGACGAGGACGACTCTTCTTCATCCGCTCCTGGGGGTTGAATGGGAGGTTCCAGGTCGTCGCAGCCCCTTAGCACCCGACTAATTTTAACCCTGTGCACGCTATCTGGCATCGGCTTTGAGTGGAACGTGCGCTGCAAGGGTTGAACGATGGTACCCTTGGCAACATCCTCATTTCGTTGTTCACGTAGCATAAGAGAGTGCAAGGAACATCCGTCTGCGGAAAACATGTACGGCGTCGTCGAGCGAGGCCACAAGAGTAATATATAGATGGCATGAAAGGCGGTAATTAAAGCAATTTGTTTACCGTGATGGCGTCGAGATCGGCTAATGTCGACGCCGCGCATCTGACGGCAGGCGTGCAAGAGACGGAAGGGGCTTGATGGCGCGGTCTGGCGGTGTATTCTCCCTACCGACGGGTGCTTGGAGCTCGGTGCGCCGCGGCGATGGCGGGGGCACCAACATGTACTCGGCGCGCGGTGATGGCGGTGGAGTCACCAACACTTGCGGCACCGCGGTGCTAGCGGCGAGTCACGAACACGTAGTTCGCCTGATCGTCGGCGCCCGCGTTGTTCGAGTGGCTGCGACCATGCTTGGAATCGCACGGCCCTACTCGACCACCCGCACTCCGGTTCGCTATTGACTCCACCAAGGTAGGCGGGAAGGGCGTAAGGGTGATTGCCAGTTGTCTTGGACGATGCGGGATCCGCGCCACTTGTGCCTTAAGTTCTTGAACCTCTCATTTTCCTCCTCGCTCCTTCCCGACGGCGCCACATGCGTCCTCGTCGGTGGACCAAAATGATCCACCCAATTCTTACCCCGAGGCGGCCAGACGGCCGGCAACTTCTTCGTAATCGGCTCTATTTTCTTGGCCGGTTCATCGCTGCTAAAGGTTATCCCACCGGGTGGCGCCGTCGACCCACAGGATGAGGAACCACAGGATCCATGACTAGCAACAATTTCCTCCTCCTGCGGAAGAAGTAATAGTGAATCATTTAGATCATCGATTAGATTGCAATCGTGTTGATCACCGGTAATTAGATTATACTTACCACAATTTCCTCGAATTCCTTCACCGCAGGATCGCGGTGAGTTGTTTGGTTTTGGGTCCACATGGTAACGGGCCTCGATGAAGTTCGAACCTGCCGGGTTCGAATTTAGCAAAGGGTTTTCTATCCCTTGGATCTATACTCTTCGTCCTCCTTATTCCATTTGGCCTCCATGATTCGTCAGATCCACCAGATCCGAGATGGTGATGACCTATAATCATCGCTGCGGCGCCTTTCCCGATTACTATTGGCGGGGCTCTTCGATTCACACCTCTCCTTGAACTCCCGAACTGATCTTCGGTGATCTGCGGGTCAATCTTGGATCTCCTCGAGACTTTTGCCTTCTTTATAGATCTTCTTCTTTATCCGGGTTCTCCGGTGGCCAGGCGGTGCTCATCTTTGTGAGGGCGGATTTGTTTACCGTTCCCATGATAATTTGTGTTACGATACTTAGCGGGAACTTGTATCGGCGTCACTTCTCGAAGAGGAGTGTGCGCAAGTGTCCATTATCGTTATGTCGGAGATTCTCGGTGTTGATCGAGATGGTTGTCCGGGTGATCGCCGCCACTTGCCCACCGTACCCTTTGACGACAAGGGCGGGCTCCAAAGGAACCCCTGATGGGCTCACTTCGGTAATTTCCTCCCTGACCGTGCCGACCGTGTTCGGGCGCCGGTCCTTCGGCTTCTTAGGAGGGTTGCTACCACTCCCTGTGCCCTCGCCGCCATCAGTGGTTTCATCGTCCGCGTTCCTTGGCTTCTTCCTCGCGTCTTCCATCTCATCATCCTCGCTCTCCGAAGGATGGTATTCTTCATCGTCTTCTAGGCTGGCCGCCTCGAGAATGTCAATTGTTTATTCGGAGGTCGGAGTTCTCCTTCAGCCGATGCGCTTAGAACATCCACCTCGTCGTTATCACACATCTTTGCACTAATAAAAAAAAATAATTGGTTAAATGCACGGAAAAATCCGGCATGACCTTTGCTAATTTTCTTAAACTAGGAGTGCCCGATTTCTGCCAAAACGGAAGTTAATCAACATTCCGGCAAAAATCGGGACTCGTTTCATACAAGAACCTGCATACACACATAATAAAGTGCTTCATATACAAGCACAAGCACAATTTCAAGGTGCTATGATTCCAATGAAGCAATGTCATTGTTCTAACCACAATGGATGCCCACAATCTGTGCTACAATAAGCCCAAGACCATAGCTAAAAATATAAGCCCACAATCTGTGCTACAATAAGCCCAAGACCATAGCTAAAAATATAAACCCATGATATATGCTGATACATCAAGGATCAGGATTTATAACTATAACTGAATCAGTTACCTATAACTCTGAAAGTGGATTTATAACTATAACTGAATCAAAAGGACCTGTGTAACAGTTGTCCATATGCACAAAAGGAAATGCACTTTCTTATACAACAGTAAAAAAAGGGAACTTGGTTTCATGAAACCTTCAGGTTACACAGGTTCATAGTTAGTGAGTGCAATGTTACACAGGTTTTTGACATGCAGAACAACAACTAGCTCAAGCTACAACTAATACTGAAACACAGAATGACTTCATTTCTGTTAAGTTCATTTCTGAAACACAGAATGACTTCACTGAAACACAGAAACAACTAGTTAAGTTCATTTCTATGAACAAATGACAGCAAGCAAATGAGAATACAACAATCCTTGTAGATAAAGCACCAAGGATTTGGAATATACTACATCGGACTAAGGACCAAGGATTTCTATACTATATAAAGCAAATGACAACAAATCCTTGCAGATAAAGCAAACCCTTGAGATAAATCCTTGAGACTAAGAACCAAGGATTTCTATACTACTAGACTAAGCACCAACAATCCTTGCAGATAAAGCAAATGACAAGAACGACATGTTTGCTTGCGAGATAAAGCAAACATGTTCTACTTCGGACTAAGGACCAAGGATTTGTATACTAGAAGATCATTACAAAGCATATTTGTAGAGAAAATAGAATTCCAGATAGAGAACCAAGGATTTGGAATCCGGTGCCTCGCCACACTAAAATACACAACATGTTAACAAGATACATATATCCAAGCATCAATCTTAATTCAATCATTTTTCTAGGAATCAATCATAAATGATTTTCCTAGTTTAAATATAAAATCACTCTATACTTATAGCTAGGCTAGCTTTTTCTCATATTATATCAGTATATGTATTTTGGCATATTATACTACCAGTAAATCATTTTCTAGGAATCAAGCATATTATACTATATATGTATACCTTGGCAGCTAGCTCTCATCTCATATTTCTTGGCAGCTAGGCTTGCCATATTTTCTCTATATATGAAAATTAAAGTTTCGGTGCTTGACTTGCCATATTTTGCCATATGAAAATTAAAGTTCCATATCCTTGTTTATGTATGATGACATGATAGAAACCATGTAATGGATAGAAACCATCCAAACCAACGAACCTATCAGCCTTTAAATCTATATATCGGGGCATGCTTTATTTTGCTAAACCACAATCAACCCTAACCATGGAGTTATCTTCAGTTCAACACCATGGCTTGTACTGAAACTTATATTCGAAACTTGTACTGAAACTAGGAGTAAGTAAACATGCAAGAAATTTTCCATGGCAAATCTGAAACTTGTCTTGAAACTTGTCTTGAAACTAGGAGTTATCTTGATTCAACACCATGGCTTATCTTGAAACTTATATTCTGAAACTTGTCTTGAAACTAGGAGCACATTTTTGTCTAACCCTAACCCTCCGAGGAGAGAGAGGGGAGAAGGATAGAGGGAGGCGAGCTCACCTCGAGATTGCTCGAGGAGAGGGAGATGACGACAGCGAGGGCTGGTGGATGCGCGTGGCGGCCTCCTCCTGGCGTGGCGGCCTCCTCCTCCTGGCGTTGCGTGGCCTCCTCCTCCTAGCGTGGCGGCCTCCTCCTCCTCTTGGCGTGGCGTGGCGGCCTCCTCCTGGCGTGGCGGCGGCGGCCTCCTCCTGGCGTGGCGGCGGCGGCCTCCTCCTGGCGTGGCGGCGGCGGCGCCTCGATGCGGGGATGGGGATGGGGGGATGGACGATGTGTATGATGCGGGGATGGGGATGGGGATGGGGATGCGCAGTTGACTAGTCCAACCCACACACGCGTAGCGCACCCTGGCTAAGTGCGCTACGGATAACCGTAGCGCACTTAGCCAGGGTGCGCTACGCGTGTGTGGGTTGGACAATCAGATAAGTACTTGGTCGTCCCACTAGTTAACACTAGTACTCACTTACCCCACTGGTTCTGCCCTTAGCTCTATTCTAAACGATGAGCACCTGTGTTGAATCTGGTGCTCCACTTTTATTTTTACTTTAAAATACTTTAAAATGTTCCAAAAATACTTTAAAATGTTCCAAAAGTGGTGATACATGCCATACAAATTTTGTTTTGTTTTTAAAATACTTTTAAATATTCCAAAATGCCCAAAAGTGGTGATATATGCCATAGAAGTTTTATTTTGATTTTAAAATACTTTTAAATATTCCAAAATACCCAAAAGTAATAATATTCCAAAATGCCCAAAATATGATTTAAAGTATAACTAAATTTCATAATAATTTGTCCATGAATATTACAATCTTTTTTCGACCAGCGTTTACAATATTTTTTGAGCTAGCGTTTTACAATCTTTTTCCCTTCTTTGTCGCGGTTGAATAATTTAGCCGGCACTTTAATGTTTCTTCTTTCGAGCGGGCTACCTTTTTGGGTAGGGTTGTCCTTTTCTTCTTGTGATGTATGTTCTTTGCATCGTAGTCGTCGTCATCTTCAATCTTTGGATCGCCGTCTTGGTCAAGTCTTGCTCATTGGCGACTCCATCCATTCCGATGATGTTCCTTTTCCTCTCCTCACGACAACACGGCTAGGCTTTGTCGGGTCGGTAATGAAAAACATTGGTCCACTTTGGTAGCCGTACCCACGGTTCATTTTTCGCGCCACGTTTGCCGTGACCTTGGATTTGGCTGCCGGGTATAACCATGGTTGTGAAATCTTGGTCTTCTCTTCGACGTTCTTTGCCCATCGACACGGAACATCGGCACCTTTTCTCCACGATGAGTCGAGCTCCCGGATCTCCTCGATTCTTCCGTAGAATCTTTCCTTCACGTTGTCATCGTGTAGAATTCGACGTTACGCTGAGTTCGATAATCACACTTGTTGTCCTTTTCCTCCGTGTAGAATGTGTAGCCGTTGATATCATACGCTGATAGGTCACCAGGTTTTGCATCGGTCCCTGCGATAAGGTGAATATGATCTTTCCGTGTCGGAAGAATGCGGCGGGGATTATCAAGGCGTCTGCCTAAACCAACGCGTGAAATCGAGTTGTGCTCTTTGATTATTTCTCCTGCGTCCTCTGTATGCCCGGTCCTGTACTTCTTCTCGATTAACCTTTTGTGTACATGCCCAAGGATCGACCAGTTCTAAATGCTGTAGCGGACGAGGTTTGCTCGATCAAAGTCTGCGTCGAAAATCGAAGTCGCATGCGATGTCGACCCTCTCGGTGACCAGATCCGTCGAGCTTGCCAAGGTGTCTGTGGGAAGACCGGCGGGTTCTCGATGTCTAGATAATTCGTGCAGAAAGAGATGCACTCTTCGGCCAGAAAGCCCTTGGCTATGCTTCCATCTAGACGGGACCTGTTGCGAACGTATCCTTTGATGTGTCCGTTCATCCTTTCGAACGCCATCATGCTGCGGAGAAACATCGGCCCGAGTTGTACGATGTCCTCCACGACATGGACCAGCAGATGCACCATAATGTCGAAGAATGCGGGTGGGAAGTAGACCTCAAGCTCACATAGTATCACCACGATCTCCTCCTATAGCCTTCCGAGCTGATTCAAGCCAATCGAATTCCTAGAGATGACGTCGAAAAACTTGCAGGCCAAATAACGTTTCACGGACGTGCTCGTCCATTATCCCTCTTAGTGCGACCGGAAGTACTGCGTCATTAGCACGGCACGCCGTGAGACTTCATGCCATCGAACCTCTGCCGCCTCGTCTAGGTATCCGCTTATCTTGCCAGCGTGCCGTAAGGAAATTTGACTCCTAGAAGGCACTTGAAAACTGTTTGATCTCATCACGGCTTAGAGTGAAGCAAGAAGGAGGGCAGTAATATTCGTTCTTCTTGAACTTTTACCCTTCCGACGACCTTGTGTCGTCTCCGACTCATGATCATCGTCATCTTCCGATCATCGAGTAGTCGTCCTCCGTGAAGCTCCTTCCGGATACCCAAGCATATCAGTCGTGCCTTGCTTTTGGACCATCTTTCGTCCTATCCGGCATGTTGATTATGGTGGCGACGGACTCTCGCACACGTTTTTCGTGATATGCATGATGTCGAGGCTATGAGGCGCGGAGAAACTTCCAAGATGGCAACTCGAGCAGACCTTGTTTTCCATACCTTCATCGGCTTGTCTTGTTGCCTCTTTCGCTTCTTTCAGGCTTAGGACAATCTTTCCAGTTTTCAACAACTCTTCCACTTCTTCTGCTCCCACGCCCGGGATTCCTCGGGTCTCGATTTGCCATCGAACAGGTCTCCACGTTTTCTCCATGGATCATTCTTGCCGAGCCACCTCCGTGCGCCATGAACACGGTTTCGATGACCGGATCTTTCTCTAGTTGGAGATAGCTTGTGTTATCCATGCACCTAACGCATGCGTAGAATCCTTGGATAACCTGCCCCGAGATATACCCGCAACCTGGATAGTCTTGCACCGTAGTGACCAACGCGGCTCTCATAGTGAAATAATCTTATGCGACGGCGTCGTAAGTATTGGCTCCAGATTCCCATAACGTGGCTAGCTCCTCTTTCAACAGCCCGAGATACAGATTGATGTCGGTACCAGGTTGTTTCGGCCCTTGAATTAGCATACTCATTTGTATGTACTTCTTCTTCATGCACAACCATGGAGGAGGTTGTACATCCATACAAACACAGGCCAAGTCTTTGTGCGTGCTCGGCTACCGAACGGATTGAGTCCATCGGTGCTCGCACCAAGCCGATGTTCCTCGAATCTCCACCGTGCAGAATTCGAGGTCCAATCTTTCCATCGGCTAGCATCCGAAGGGTGCGTCGCAGCTCATCCTTTTCGGGTCATCATCATCTCTCGGCTTCTTCCTTTCCGCATGCCATCGCATGAGCTTCCTTAGGGTCCGCGAAATAAGCAGACGAGGGTAATAGGAAAGTACCATACCACTTTTCGAGGTGCTTTCTTCCCTTTCTTGTATCGACTCACGCCGCACCGGACATGTGGTTTTCTCCGCGTCCTCGCCCGATAAATGATGCAATCGTTGATGCATACGTGATATCTAACGCGGTAGATCGAGAGGATGACGATTTTCTTGGCATCCTCGATACTAGTTGGACATGTGTTCCCCTCGGGAGACGATCGTGCGAATGCCATCATATCGTCGAAGCTTGCGTCGCTCAATTTGTGCTTTGCCTTCATCTCCATAGCCTTGAGCGTTACATTCAACCGGGTATCATCGGGCCTGCATCCTTCATACAATGGAGTAACGCGTCTTTCTCAAGTTGCGCAAGCTTGGCTTTCTCTAGCGGCAGCCCTGGCGTTACTAAATGCGCTGAGAAGCAGCTCTTGCACATAAGGGTCCCGCACCTCGACGTTGTTCCATCGCCGTACGCTCCTCCGCCATCTAGATCATCATCATCCCGATGCGCTCGTACCTTCACCATCTCCGTGAGCCTCTTCATCATCGCCCGTTCTCGCCGTGATGATGATCACCGTCTCCATCATCTACGCCATCGCTTATCCAACGAGTGTATCCATCCATGAAACCATGGCGGGCAGTGCGCAGATTCCCGAACGGGTCGATCACCCAGTTGAGTTTGCATCTTCTGCACGGACATCTTATATCTGTCTTGTTATTTCGTATCATGTCGGCCGTCGCACATTTCAAACATCTAGCCACAATGCCTTCGCTCATTAGTCGGACCATGTTTGCCTGCACGATGTACACTGTACAATTTTGAAGTCTATTAGAACCACATAATGAATGCATGCATGCAATGGTCGATAGAAAATTTCGGCATGACCTATCCTAAAATTAGGACCTTATGAAATGCCAAAGTCTTGCCAAAATGGAAATGAATCAACATTTTGGCAAAACAATGGCAACTTGTTCACATACAAACACAAGAGAGAGAGACTGATCCATACACACATGAACATATCATTATCCTCTCCATACACACATGCATGAGCATCATCGATACTCTCCATATACACACACATATGACCATCGATCCTCTCCACATACACACATCATGACATGAGCATCGATCATCTACATACATATGAGCACATGCATCATCCATATACACATGAACACATCCTTACATGGACAACTTACCGAGATGAGAGACCGGTCGCGAGAAAGATGGAAAGGAGAGGTGCGCGCGTCGACGACCGGAGACGGATAGATGAGAGACCGGAGACCTCCTCTATTACTTATGTAACATCCAAAGCAAGTTTTACATGCTAAAAATGGTGAATGTGTGGAGAAATTGAGGTGGGAAGGAGAAGATCCCGACTAGATCTAAGGAGGAAGAAGAAGGGCAAAGTGAAGTGTGGGGTGGTGGATGTGGTCACACATGTGCACATAAAGTGCTGTCTTAAAAAAATCGACACATCCGTGGCGCACAAAACAACAGGCGCCACGGGAATACAAACTTCGTGGCGCACTATGCAGTGCGCCACAGATGCTCCCTGTGGGCGATTTGAGTGCGCCATGTAGTTAGTGGCCGTCTCAGAGCAGAGGTGGGCATGCGCTCAGTCGTAGCGCACCATGCACAAGTGCGCCACAGATGACCCTAACAACCGTGGCGCACGGGTGCATGGTGCGCCATGAAGTTTGGCGTGTGGCCAACAAGGCCCTGGCCCACACATATCTGTGGCGCACTAGGGTCATGTGCGCCACGGTTGTTCTAGTTACTAGTAGGGCACTGCCCACAGGTGAGCCACGCCTGTTTTAGCCGTGGGGCACTTCAACCATGTGAGCCACGGATGTGCTGATTACCTATAGCCGTTTTCCTAGTAGTGGGAGGAGATACAACCATCTAGCTACTACATGGACCCATAGTCCAAGGTGGAATTACTCACGAATCATAACGGAGAGAAGGCCTCCGGGATGATCTCCCTTCCGATAGGGTGTCGGGAAGAACTTCTGATCCCCTCGATCTAGGGACGATGGTGGCGGAGGCTGCAGACGGTTTCGTGGAGATTTGATCGGGTTCTTAGGGTTTCTGCATCGGGGGCTTCTTATAGGCGAAGGGGGAGGCCGAGGAGGTGGCCAGGGGGCCACACCCCTCCTAGGCGAGGGCCCACCCATGGCCGCGCCTAGGGGGGTCTGGCTGCCCTGGCACGCCTCTCCGTCTCCCCTCTAGACTTCTTGTTCCCCACATAAAGTTATTGACTTTGACGTTTGTCCCGTCCAATTCCGAGAATATTTCATTACTAGATTTTCTGAAACCAAAAACAACAGAAAATAGGCAACTGGCGCTATGGCAACTTGTTAATAGGTTAGTACCAGAAAAGATGTAAAAAGCACCTCAAAGTGTAGACAAAGCAAAGCAAAGTAGATATAACAAGCATGGAACATCAAAAATTATAGACACATTTCTAACATATCAAGCATACCCAAGCTTAACTCCTCCTCGTCCTCAAGTAGGTTAGTGATAAAAAGAATAATTTTTGAGGTGACATGCACCCTCACAATAAAGATCCAACCATTTGAAAGCATTGAAAGTTGGGATCAAAGAACTCTAAACATGTGCATGAAAGAATGGAGTTCTAACAGTAAGACAAAGCAACCACTGTTGCAACATGACAAAATACAAACAAAGATCATGAATAACGTGCATTGAAAAACGTTTGTTTGTTTCACATACAGAAAACATAGCATTGTGGCAATCAGCTTGTCCCTCATAGAGTATAATTCATAGGACACCTTCATAGTTCACAAGGGTGACTAGAAACAAGTAGCACAAGAACAAGTAATAACACAATATGCATCAATCAATAATCTTTGGAACACTGCACACATGATGACAACTATGCTCTCTTAATGGTGCCTAAAGGTAGAAGGTGGAGACTCAAGTAATGGTGGAAGAAAATCCTTTTGTAAAGGAATCGGGGATTTCAAGTTTCAAAAAGAGCTTCCAAAAATTATGGTACTTGTTAGCTTTCAGCCCTCATTGTCCCTATCATAAGCATCTTGAAGTGATTAAGGTTAAAGTGAACAAACTAGGGAGTATATGCTTGACGAAGTATAAGTTGGCAATCTCAAGTCCCATGAATGTGAGGGCCACACCTCATGCTACATCAACTTTGGGCCCAGGCAAGTTCTTGTTATTGTAAGTATTTGCATATCATTGAGAACCGCCAACGGCGTACCCCTTGCACATGGTACAGGAGCTTTCCCATAACCAAAATGACAAGGCAAGCAGACAATGAGCATCTCAACAATCTTTTTATATACTATATGCATAGTTTTTTATTGCGGATGCTTCATAAATAGCTCATTATGGTGATGCTGATTTTTTTACCGCTTGCACCTGATTTGCTCTTTTCCACTTCTTTCTGAAGTGTGCGTAGATAGTCATTTGGCTTATGGTGCAACTCATATTGCGATTTTGTGTTCAGAAAATCAATTGCATATGCCTTTTGCTTCTCGGTGTTGATGGTGCTCGATGGGAAGGAAAAGGTCAAAGCTGTGTCCCCAGCAACGGCGCAAGAAATCTTGATGCGTGCACCAGGTGTTGACGTGGGACACTTTGTTGGAACCCCAAGAGCAAGGTGTGATGAGCACAACAGCAAGTTTCCCTCAGTAGAGACCGAGGTTATCGAACCAGAAGGAGGAAGGAAACGTGTCAAAGGTGTTGTAAGCAACATGGAAACCTGCACAACACAAACTCAAGACTTTGTCCCAACGAATCAGTGAGGTTGTCAAGCTCACCAGTTTGCTGTAACAAAGGATTAAATATATGGTGTGGAAGGTAATGGTTTGCATCAAGTAAACAAGTAACAATGGAAGATGTATCAATGGTAAAGATTAGACCGGGGTCCATGGTTCACTAGAGGTTCTCTCCTTAGATAAACAACATGGCATGAAGGGTAAACAAATTACAGTAGGGCAATTGACAAGAACTGAGCAAGACATAACAATGTAATACTATTCAGAAAGATCCTATGAGATTCAATTGGGAAATACAACAAGATACATAGACCGCCATCCAACTGCATCTATGACTAGAAGTCCACCTTCAGGTTATCATCCGAACCCCCTCCAGTATTAAGTTGCAAGCAACAGACAACTGCTTTAAGCAAAGTGTGTAAGGTAAACAATCCACATGTTCCACGAACAAGAGACCGTTGTTTTCTCCCTAGTAGCAACAACACATCTACAACCGAAGAGATTTCTGTCACTTCCCTTGGAAACTAGAGGCATGAACCCACTATCGAGCATAAATACTCCCTCTTGGAGTCACTAGCAACTACTTGGCCAAGATAGCCACTAACAATGGAGAGCATGCAAGATCACAAACAACACAGACATGATAGAATCATAAAGAAAAAACCATTAATCAAACCAACATAATAATCTCAATATCCATCGGATCCCCCCAAACACAACATGCATGATTACAAATAGATTAGATCTTGATCATGAACGAAGCTCACAAGATCTATACATGAAAGCACAAATGAGGAGATACAACCGTCTAGCTACTACATGGACCCATAGTCCAAGGTGGAACTACTCACGAATCATACCGGAGAGACGGCCTCCGAGATGATCTCCCCTCCGGAAGGGTGCCGCAAAGAACTTCAGATCCCCCGATCTAGGGACGATGGTGGTGGCGGATATAGACGGTTTCGTGGAGATTTGATCGGGTTCTTAGGGTTTCTGCATCGGGGGCTTCTTATAGGAGAAGGGGAGGCCGAGGAGGTGGCCAGGGGGCCACACCCCTCCCAGGCGCGGGCCCACCCCTGGCCGCGCCTAGGGGGGTCTGGCTACCCTGGCACGCCTCTCCGTGTCCCCTCTGGACTTCTTGTTCCCCACATATAGTTATTGACTTTGACGTTTGTCCCGTCCATGTCCAAGAAATATTTCCTTACTAGCTTTTCTGAAACCAAAAACAGCAGAAAACAGGCAACTGGCACCATGGCAACTTGTTAATAGGTTAGTACCAGAAAAGATGTAAAAAGCACCTCAAAGTGTAGACAAAGAAAAGCAAAGTAGATACTAACAAGCATGGAACATAAAAAATTATAGATACGTTTCTGACGTATCAGGTGTATACCGGAGTGGGCTCGGGTTTCTTCTTCTCAAAATGCGCCGCCACTTCGGCCTTTGCTATTGCTGCAGTTTCCATATCAGTACGATCGTAAGGTCTGATGGGAAGATTATCAAGATGCACTGTTGAGAGGGGCGACATTTTCCGTTTTGGGCTGCCGCGTAGTACTCACTAACAGAGCACGCTCCGCTTATTGTCCTTAGCAGGCGGCGAAGACTGATGAGCCTGTGGCGGAGATCGAGATGGACTCAGGATGTGGTGGTCATAGTCATCATGGGGTGGAGTTCTTGGAGGTGATGGAGGTGAAGGAGACATGCGACGACTCAGAGGCGGTAGTGTTGGCCTTGGGGCCGAGCCTGGAAACCTTCTTGTCCCATAGAATGATACCACCAAGTACTTCTCCAAGTGTGTTCTCACCTTTAGGTCCACGGATGTCAAGCTCCATTGACTCCCACTCCTTTACGATTTGATCCACCCTGACTTTGGCATAGCCAGGTGGAATCTCACGGCCATGCCAACGTGCGTCAGGTGGACAAGGCAAAGCAGATCCGACCGCCACCTTCACAGATACGTTCTTCAATTTATGATGGATCTCACAAGATATCTGCTCCTTCATTCCATCCACGAGGTAGCCGGGACCGCCATCTGTATAGAGTGCATCGTCAGACGGGGCCTCCGATTCAGCCACGCTGCTTCTTTGCTGAGATGGGTTGGCGGTAATATCGAGTGGAGGATCTTGCAAGCGCGCTATTCCTCTAAGTTCGTCGATCTGCTGCTGCTTGTCAAGTCTTGCTAGTAGCTGGTTGAATTTATCTGCCTCCTCCTCCTCCCGTCGCTGCTTTGCTCTTGCTCGGCTTCTATAGGTACCTTGATCGTTAGGAAACCGAGTCTCCCACATGAAACTCCCGACAAGGCCTCAGACTCGTCCTCCATGTTCGTGATTCCCGAGGACCAAGGTCAGCAAGTCTTTCTCTCTATCGGGGTGAAATTGTTTTATTCCATCTTTAATATCTTTCACCACTTTTATCCATGTACTCCTGTGTACCTTTATCCCGTCACTGTAAACAAGGTCCCATGTAAGTTCGTCATACGCACTCCCATGCCCAAGGAACCAATTTCTTGCCCTCAAATCCCATTCTTCGCGAATTGGTTCTGGAATGATCCCTTTATCACGAAGCTCTTTATCTTTTGCATCCCACTTAGGCATGGCAGCCACGTAGCCCCCTGGCCCCATGTTCTGGTGATATTTTTTCTTCACGGCATTTATCTTGTTTTTTCAGACTTTTCCTCTGCAACTCCTGACTTCCTATACTCCACAAATGCATCCCAGTAAGGCTGCTGCTTCTCTAGATATCCTTCGAATAATGGAGTTTTCTTGTCCTTCTGATACTTTAGGCATAATGATTTCTTCCAGTTCTTGAATAGTTCGGCCATCTTCTTAAGAGAAAAGTGCTTGACTTTCTTTCTCGTTTTAGCCGTCTCGTCATCAGTCTCACATTCTGGCATCTTGAAATGTGCCATGAGGTTAGTAAATAGTTGCTCTTTGAACCTATTGTCGATATACACATCACTCCATTCTGCCTCTTTGGGATTATTCCACTCTTAAACAGTGATCGAGGTGCGATCTCTAGCAACAACTCCGCATTGTTGTACAAATGCTTGTTTTGCTTTTTTTGGTTGCAATGGTTTGCCATCTCCTAAGACCTCTGTAATTTCAAAAACAGTACCCTGAGGCAACTTTTTGGCTAGGCCGCGCTTGTTTTTTTTCCTCTATGTAGATGCCTAAGAGAAGAAACATTCATGAACATAATATATATACAACTAGGTACATCTAGTGATGATCATCAGACATCATATATATACCTCCTCATTCTGCGTTACGCGTCCATGGGCTTCTTCCTCTTGTCTATTGATCTCCTCTCCCTCACCGGATGAGTTCAGATACCTCGAGGGAGATCCCTCATCGGCATCGTGAATCATATCCTCGAGAAAGTGTTCTGAATCTAGGTCTCTGTGGATTGGACTAGGTGGATCCATAGTTCCTGCAAAATGCACACAATATTTATTTGGACTTTAGAAATAAACCCTAAACCCTAAACCCGGAGGTGTGGTGGCGGTGGTCGGTGATGGTGGCCGCGGGAGAGGAGGGCGACTACGCGGTTTCCCGCGAGAACCACCACCCTAACCCTAACTCCGGTCACCACCGAGCACCAACAACCTAACTCTATCTACGGTTACACTATATATAAAAAATAATATATCTCATACCCTAAAAATAATAATTCTACACTAAAAAATCCTAAACACTAACAAATCCTAATTAAACACTAACAAAATCCTAAACACTAACAAATCCTAATTAAACACTAACAAAATCACTAACAAATCCTAAACAAACCTAAACACTAACAAATCCTAATTAAACACTAACAAAATCCTAATTAAACACTAAAAAATCACTAACAAATCCTAAACAAACCTAAACACTAACAAAATCCTAAAAACTAACAAATCCTAATTAAACACTAACAAATCCTAAACAAACCTAAACACTAACAAATCTTAACAAAATCACTAACAAATCCTAAATTTACAAACCCTAATCTTACCAAGGAAGAGAGGCGCGGGCGCTGGCACTGGTGGATAGAGGTGCGGCGCCGGAGTGAGGGCACGCGCGGGTCGGCGGGGGCGCGAGTCGCGGCGGGCTCAGCGGTGGCACAATGCAGTGGCGGAGGGAGAGCGACGGGCGTGACGTCTTGCTGTCGGAGTTGGGCAGGCTAGCGACATGTTGCTCGTCTGCTGGCCTCCAAATCTCTCGGTGCATGGAACGCACCGGGGGGAGAAGGGCCCTTTTTATACCCCCCCCCTCTAGTCCCGGTGCGTGGCACCAGCCGGGACTAAAGGGGGGTCTCTAGTCCCGGCTGGTGCCACACACCAGGACTAGAGGGAGGGTGTTTCATTTCACGCGCTGAACTAGACTCCTTAGTTCCGGCTGGTTACCTGGGCCGGGACTAAAGGCCCTAATTTGCGCGCCTGGGCCAAACCAGTGCGCGCTGTGTTTTTTTTTCAAATTTTCGAATATATGATTTGAAACATTTAAAACTATACCTTTTGCATACTTATGAATTTGAGAAAACTTTCAACATGGAAAGTGCTTGAATTTGAATAATTAATCCAAATACATTTTATGTTTTATAAAATAATTATTTTAAATAGTCAAATTATTAACCATTTTGCCATTATCAATTTAAAAATGCATTAACTATTATTTTTGCATAATTTTGAATCTCATTAAACTTTCAACATGAAAAGTGCTTGAATTTGAATAATTAATCCAAATCCATTTTATGTTTTATAAAATAATTATTTTAAATAGTCAAATTATTAACCATTTTTCGATTATCTATTTAAAAATGCATTAACTATTATTTTTTGCATAATTTTGAATCTCACTAAACTTTCAAAATGGAAAGCGCTTAAATTTGAATAAGTTATCCAGATACATTTTTTGAATAAGCTTTAGTCCCGGTTGTATCGACTAACAGGGACTAAAGATATTTCCCGCCATTTCCCACCGCTTCCCGCCATGTTTTTCCGCCCTTTCCTCTGAACCGAGCTTTTAGTCCCGGTTCTAGCCACTAACCGGGACTAAAGATATTTCCCGCCATTTCCCACCGCTTCCTGCCATGTTTTCCCGCCCTTTCCATCTACATATAGGTTGACCGCGCCATGGTTATGCACACATCCACACCTTCCGCTCTCACAAATGGACAGCGCCTACTGGGCCATTCTAACCCTCGAGGAGACCGAGGCGTTGTGCGCCCCCAGCTACCCTTGCCCACCAGGCTACCAGCCGCCCGTCGGCTAGATGCTGAGCGCTGGAGGGGTTCATGTCCCTCTTGTGCCTCAAGGCTCCGCCCGACAGGCGGCCATCACGAACCACTTCTACCACGAGCTCACGCCGGAGCAACGGATGGATCCCTAGTGGGATCCCGACAACTATGACACCTAGAATGCCTTCTTCGCTAACCGACGGGAAAGGGGGCTCGCCAGGTACGAGGGTGATGTCCCGTCCCCGGTGAACCACAACGAAGCCGGCCGCTGTCTGTGGTGGGTGAACCGTACTTGTTGGAATTATGCCCTAGAGTCAATAATAAAGATGTTATTATTATAATTCTTGTTCATGATAAAGTTTATATTCCATGCTAGAATTGTATTAAGCGGAAACTTTAATACTTGTTTGGTCTGTGAACAACACCGTGTCCCTAGTACGCCTCTATGGACTAGCTCATTGATTAATTATAGTTAAGGTTTCCTAACCATAGACATGATTTGTCGATTAATAATGAGATCATATCATTGGGAGAATGATATGATGGACGGACCCAAACTAAGCGAAGCAATTAGATCATGTCATCGTGTTCATCTTTGCGAAGCTTTTCTTATGTCAAATATTGTTTTCCTTAGACCATGAGATAATGCAACTCCTTGGTATCAGAAGAAAGCTTTGAGGTCATAAAACGTCATCCTATGAGAGGGTGATCATAAAGGTGTCTCTCAGGTGATCGGAAAGTACCTGTTGGGTTGTATGTATCGATATCAACACCGCTTGCAAGAATGTGGTTAAGGAGTTAATCACAAAGTGATATCGGATTACGGAACGAGGAAAGTACTTGCTGTGAACGAGATTGAACTAGGTATGACGGTACCGACGATCAAATCTCGGGCAAGTAAAATATCGCGAGACGAAGGGAATATATATATGGGATTGATTGAATCCTGGCATCGTGGTTCATCCGATATGATCATCGATGAATGTGTGGGAATCAATATGGGTTTCCAGACCCCGCTGTTGATTATTGATAGAAGATCATGTCTGCATATTCTCGAACCCGAAGGGTCACACACTTAACGTGTCTCGAAGCTAGGATAGATTGGATAATTGGTTTATGAGTTTTTTTTCGGAGTCTCGGATGATATCCAGGACGTCACGAGAGGTTCTGGAATGGTCCGGAGAATAAGATTCATATAAGGCAATGCAGTTTTTGGAGTTCGGAATTGTTTCAGGTTAATCGGTATTGTACCGGAAGCTTCTAGACCTTCCGGAGTGGGACCAACGTGGCCCCACTTGTCGGGAGGGGGCATGGGCCTATGAGGGAGTGCCCTGGACGCATTGGGACGGGAGCACAAGGCCCCATAGGGCCCAGCCGGCCAAACCCTAGGGCAACCCTAGGGGAGCTTCTAGAAGGGGGGGGGAAACTTGCCCCCCACCCGTCCCTCCTTTGGCCGCCGGCCTAGGGCTTGGGGGAGGGGCAAGGGCCAGCCGCCCACCCCTCTATATAAAGAGGGATGGGGGCACACCCTCCCCACATCTCCTCCACAACCCTATCCTCCCTGCTGCCCCTCCTCTCTCTCTCCCTCCCAACTGCGCGTAGGCGAAGCCCTGCCGCAGAAACTCTCCACCGCTTGCACCGCGCCGTCGCGTTGTAGATCCAATCCATCTCTCCACCCTACTTGCTGGACCGAGGAAGGAGGATACGTCGAGGTGCCGCACGTGTGTATCTCTCGGAGGCATCGCCACTTGCGGTATTAGATCGAATCGGATCGCGAGGAGGAGAAGCGAGTACGACTACATCACCCACGTTCCGTCGAACGTTCCGCTGTGCGAATCTTCAAGGGTATGAAGATCTCATATATTCCCCCTCGTTGTTTGCATCTCCTAGATTAGATCTTGGCTTTCCCGTTCGCATCCGTAGAATTTTTTTGATTTACTATGCTGCGAAACCCTTCAGTACTATCATCGGCATGATGCGCTACATCGCCGGGGGAGACCATACTCGCCTGTGGTGCCCATAAGTCCACCCGCCACAGAGCCACAAGAAGGCCCCTCCCCCGCCCGGCGCTAGTAACATCATCTTCGAGGAGACTGCTCCCATGCCCGTAGCGAATCAGAGGCCGGGCTGGCAGGTGCCCCGGTATATGTCATGGCTGGGCTGAGGATCGAGCCGCGTGCGCCTAGCCACAACGACGATGATGATGACAATGATGATGAAGACCCTGAAGCTGCGTACTATAGGACTAGGCATGATTATTACTAAAGGGGGAGACTTTAGTCCTGAGTGTTAGCTAGTCCCGGTTTTTAATATTAATAAATGTATTGAGTGTTTGTCCCGGTTTTTGGCTGGAGCGGGACTAAATGGGGCCTTTAGTCCTGATTCCGTACTCTCAGTTTTTAAATATTAATAAATGTCTTGAGTGCAAGCAGCTTGGCATAGTGTCGACACTCACGACATAATGTTGACACTCACCCCTATTATTAGTGCTCACTCGTGTTTTGTCCCAGTTGGTGTCTCCAACCAGGACTAAAGGTTCAGCTTTAGTCCCGGTTGGCGACACCATCCGGGACAAGGTACAAGCCGCACAACATAATGTCGACACTCACCTCTATCATTAGTGCTGCCTGGCCCAGCCTTCCGCAATCCCTTAAGTCGCGGTTGGTTTCTCCAACCGGGACTAAAGATGAACCCTCTATTTATAGGCCCTCCCCTCTATTTATAGGCTGTCCGATCCAGCCTGCCACCCACACATACACACATTCCTCGCCGCCTACTTTAGGATGCCCATCTCGCATCCTCGTAGTCGAATCGGCGGCAACGATGGAGTACTGGGCTCCGCCGGGCATGTTCGAGACTAGGCTCTGCCAGGCTGGCACTGGATGGTGCTACCTTTCAGGACACGTAGCTTGGTGAGGAATCCAAGTGTCGTCGTCGACCCGGAGCTTCTTAGGTGGAGGTCGCCTGGTCCAGGAAGGGTGCACAGGGAGCCAGCCACCGAGGAGGTGGTACGTCGTCGTGTCAGGGAGGAGGACGAGCACGTCCGTCGCTATATGGATGCGTTGGACACTAGGGTCGATGATACCTGGAAGATTCTTTAGGGATCTCACCCGATCCATGCTTGTGTGATGGTTCCGTCTCTATGGGTTTTCACCTCCCGTGGCTTAGGCACTAAGAGTCATCGTCCAGTTTGATTGAGAAAGATGACCAATGTTGCATGCATGTGGATCTGGGTAAAATGTTTGACTCACAATATGATTACATAAAAGGTTTATTATATTACATAGATCACCAATATCCCTATCTAGTGTTGTTGTTTTCTTCTGCGTCGTAGCCATGGAGAATCTTCATCATTTAACACGTCAACCTGGTTTGGCCCACAACTGTAAAAGTTTATCAACTAATGGCCTTAGGTACACATCAATGTCATTGCTAGGTTGCTTCGGGCCTTGGATGAACACTGGCATAATAACGAACTTCCGCTTCATGCACAACCAATGAGGAAGGTTGTAGATACATAGAGTCACGGGCCAGGTGCTGTGACTGCAACTCTGCTCTCCAAAAGGATTCATCCCATCTGTACTTAGACCAAACCATAAGTTTCTTGTGTCACCGGCAAAGTCCGGGAAGTCTCTCTCGATTTTTCTCCACTTCCGACCATCAGCGGGGTGTCTCAACATCCCGTCTTTCTTACGTTCTTCCATGTGCCATCGCAACAACTTTGCATGCTCTTTGTTTCTGAACAAACGTTTCAACCGTGGTATTATAGGAGCATACCACATCACCTTGGCAGGAATCCTCTTCCTGGGTGGCTCGCCATCAACATCACCAGGGTCATCTTTTCTGATCTTATACCGCAATGCAGTGCATACCGGGCATTTATCCAAATTATCGTACTTCTCATCGCGGTAGAGGATGCAGTCATTAGGGCATGCATGTATCTTCTGCACATCTAATCCTAGAGGGCAGACGAGCTTCTTTGCTTCATATGTACTGGCGGGCAATTCGTTATTTCTTGGAAGCAACTTCTTCATGAGTACCAACAACTTCTCAAATCCCAAGTCATTCACACCGGTCTCTGCCTTCCACTTCAGCAATTCTAGTGTGCTAACCATCTTCTTCTGGCCATCTTCACAAGTTGGGTACAACAATTTATTGTGGTCCTGTAACATCTGCTCAAACTGCAACCTCTCCTTTTCTGTGTCGCAGTCTCGCTTTGCATCAGAAATGACCCGACCAAGATCATTAGTGGGTCGGTCTGGTTCCCGTTCTTCACCTCCTTCTTCTTCATTGTCTTCCATTGCGGTATCAGCGTATTCAGGGAATATAGATCGGTAGTTGTCATCATCATTCTCTTCTTCATCACCGTCTTCAATCACAACCCCTCTTTCTCCATGTTTGGTCCAAACATTATAACCGGACATAAAACCAGACCAAAGCAGGTGGCTCTGAATGACTCTTGCGGAAGTGTGAGCCTTCTCATTCCTACAGTCAACACATAAAACCATACTGCCGCTTGTTCTCCTCGGCCACAAGTCGAAAAGAATGCATGCCTTCTCTGAAAGCGGCAGAGCGTTGATCATCGTACATCCATGGATGGCTCATCTGTATCATACAAATATATATCAAACGCATTCATGATGATAATTAGTACCGCGCGGTCCAAACAAGAAAATAGTTGCTAACCTTTTATTACACTTGGAAACAAAGATGAGAAAACATAAGTGTGGCTCAGACAGCTCATGTCATGTCTCTCTTGTGTGATCTAAAGTCGCATCGCTCTAATGGACATTCCACCGAACACGTCTAGTGCATATGAACAAGAGAAAAAAATAGCACAACACCACCTCTCCCACCAGGAAAAAAATAGTTGAGAGGGGGAGGGGCTGTGCCATATATATAGGGCCAGACCACTAGTCCCGGTTTGAGATACAAACCAGGACTAAAGGAGGTGCCCGCAGCGAAGGAGGTCTGCATCTTTAGTACCGGTTTGTGTCTCAAACCGGAACTAATGGGGTCTAACGGGCCGGGACCTATGGTTTGGGGTGGCTCGGGCCGTCCGGCGCGGGCCATTAGTCCCGGCCCCAGCCACAGCCGGGACTAATGGCATGGACGAAAGGCATGTTTTCTACTAGTGGTACGATGCAACATCCGGTGGTCTGTGGGGCTATGCTTCTACCCAGGGATGGTTGATTCTTTGGTGTTGTGCGCTTATCATAGGTGAAGTGTTGTGTACTCCCTCCATCCAAAGCTTAAGTCTTTCATGGAAATGTTATGAAAAGTACAATTAACTATGTTAGGCCTTCATATCTGAGCAATATGGGTCCTCGCTGAATGACAGTTGTAAATGAAAGGATACAGATGTCGCCTAGAGGGGGGTGAATAGGCGATTAAAACTTTTCCTAGAGTGGCTCAACAAAGGCGGAATAAAACTAGTGTTTACTTTGTTAAGCATAACCTATAACAACTAAGGTTCACCTATGTGCACCAACAACTTATGCTAAGCAATACAAGCAACAAAGTGATAGCAAGATATATATTACTTCAAGCACGAAGGCTATCACAATGTAAAGTGCATAAGTAAAGAGCTCGGGTATAGAGATAACCGAGGCACGCGGGGACACCGATATTTTACCGAGTTCCTACCAACATGGAGTACGTATCGTTTGGAGAGGGGGTAGTATCAAACCACCAACGCCACAAAAGGACTCCCTTATTCTCCGGTGAATCTCACCCCAACGGGATCGATCCACGCTTCCACTATCGGTGGCAACCGGAACCTCTCACAAGGTTGGGTCACTTCTCCACAGCTTAATTGGAGGCTCCCAACAAATGCCACAAAAGGCCACAATGCCACCAAGGCCACAAAACCGTCTAGGGTTCCAAGAACCCAAGAGGGACAAGCTCCAAAGAGTCACACAAACCAAATCCTCCGAGGAGAATTCAAACCGATGCACCAAATGCAAATGGCAAGAAAACCACAAAGGTGTTCAAATCCTTCTCTCCCAAATTCCACCAAAGCTACAAAAGCTTATGGGGGAATAAGAGAGGAAGAACAATGGAGGAAATCCACAAAAGACTCCAAGATCTAGATCCCAATATGTTCCCCTCACTTAGAGGAGAGATTGATTGGTGGGATTGTAGATCTAGATCTCCTCTTTCAAATCCCTCAAGAATATGCAAGAATCATCGGAGGGATTGAGAGAAAGAAAGCTCAAGAAGGTTAACAATGGAGGGGAAAACTTGCAAGAAAGGTTGCGGAACCATTGGGGAAGAAGGCCCCTTATATAGGTCCCTCCAAAATCCAACTGTTGCAGCCCAAAAACGCGATTCCTGGTACTACCGGACTTTTTTCTGGTACTACCGGACTTTCCCGGCACTACCGGACATTTCCTGGGGTTCCTGGGGCTCCAAACGCATTTTTTCTCTGCGCTCCCCGGTACCAAAATGCGGTACTACCGGATCCTGGTCCGGTACTACCGGTCATCACAGAACGAAAACAGCCATAACTTTTGCATCCGGACTCCGATTTCGATGATATTGGGCTTGTTTCGAAGAAGACAACAACCTCTACAAGATCATGCAAAGAAACATCATAGTCCAGCAAGTAGGATAGATCCAAATGACGAGGTAAAAAGCCTTCTGTCGTGCTAGGTACTAAAATGCGGTACTACCGCTTTTTGGTACCTAGCCCGGCAGTGGATTTTGGAAACTTCCAAAACCTTCTGCCTTGCTAGGTACCGCATTTTGGTACCTACGAGACCAGCAGATATTCAAACGGCTATAACTTTTGATTAGTAACTCCGATCGACCCGATTCCAATTGCGTTGGAAAGAGGACGACATGAGCTTCCCTATAAAAGGTGAAAATATTGGTTATCACCAAGTGAGAATGTATCAAGTATAATAATGTGAGATACCTCACTTGGTGAGAAACCGAAAAACCGCGTAGATCAAAATCATAATAAGATGTAAAAGAGGGATCCGATTTTGATGAACAAGAGCTTGTTATGGAGATTACCACAAGCTCTATATCCTCACATGGATAAGACCAAATAACAACCAAATACGATGATGCAGGTATGCAGAGGTTTGAGCTCTCTCCGAACGATGTGATCGAGTTACTCATTTGAGAGCCCCTCTTGATAGTACGGTTATCTATCCTAAACCCGGTCTTCCACTAACAATATAAGACCGCCAAAAGGGAAAACCTATCAAGATTATACCTTTTCCTTGAGCATTTCACTTGAGCTCGATGTAGACGATCCTTACCTTCTCAAGATGGAACGCTTTTCTTGATTCCTCATCATCGATCCATGATCACCGAGGATGGCAAGCATCAAACATGATATCTTCTAAAGATTGCGCATTTTGAGCTTGCACAACATATCTTCTTCTCATTTCATTGACCTTGAAGCTGACACAAGCTCCAAGCGATGCCAATGGACAATTCCTACAAGTATAACTTAATACACACATTAGTCCATAAAGATTGTCATTAATTACCAAAACCACACATGGGGGCCCACATGTTCTTTCAATCTCCCCCATTTTGGTAATTGATGACAATCCCTTTAAGAGGGTTTATAGAAGGAATTTTAATGAATAAGATGGTAATACCAATATCAAATACTACAAAATTATGTGATATTGGTACCACCACCATATATAGAGGAAACTCCCCCACAATCTATGCATGTGTGATGAACTTGAATTTAATTGCATATATTGCCAATCATTATCATTGGTGGAGTTTCCTCTATATATAACACATGCTAAGATACATTAAAGATGCAAGAGCATGAAAGGCAAATGCTTAAGAACAAACTCAATGCATCAACCAACTTCCCTTAAACCCTCTAAAACTTCTCCCCCATTGGCATCGATTGCCGAAATGGGTGACAAGTTCTAGAAGACAAATATAGTAATAATTCCTCCAAAGGTGTGCCTTCGCACATATCCAATGATGAATACTTGGGAGGGAGTAGGACTATATCGAGGACCCGAAGATTGCCAAAATAAATACAAATGATGCAAGCAATTACAAGGTCCGATAACCAATTGAAAACAACAAATGAGTCCAAATGGAAACAACAAGATGTTATGATATGAGCAAAAGAGTGTTTGAAATAGAAAATAGAGAAGCTCCCCAAGATTTGTGCATACTTTAAAATCAGTATATTTCAATACAAAAAATGCACAAATACGGAATCCTCACTCCTCCATAAACATTTAAAACACATCAAATGAAAGATCAAATAAATGCTTAAATAAAATAGAGAAGTTCCCCAAGATTTTTGCACACTTTAGAATCGTTGTATTTCAATACAAAAATGCACAAATATGGAATCCTCACTTCTCCATAAACATTTAAGGCACAATAAATGATAAATAAGACAAATGAGCATTATTAAATGAATTAGATGAGCTCGCCAAAGATAATGCACCAATTATGATAATTGTATTTGGGAACAAGGTGCATAATCATGGAATCCTCACTCATCCAAGTTTTTTTTAACAATGCAAGGCATGAGAGAACAAATATGAGTGCCCAAATATGCAAACAAGAGGAACTAACACTCATAGGAAATTAAATTTGGAAGCCACTGAAGAATCAAAAGGAATAGAAAGGTGGTCTCCAAGGATTAAAAATCAACTAAAATTATCTCCTCATATGTGTATATGTCTCTAAATGGAAAACATCACAAAGATATATGCCAAAAAAGAAATATGCACACATAAAGAAGATTATACAAGAAAGCACATGAAAGGCAAAGATGAAGTCATAACATATATCAATAAGATTTTTGCTTCAAAGCATGGCCAAAGGCTCAAATATGTATTATTGTACATTAATGGACTTCAAACACCAACACACTACATACATTACAACTTTCACCAAGGGAAGAGGAGAAAGTTGGAATATATGGAGAAAGGCAACAAGTATCATAAGATAAAATAGACTAGCAAAAATCTCACTATTGCACATGAGAGAAGTTGATGAAATGATAGGCAATAAAATTGCTAGATTGACATATTTGGGATTGGAGGATCATATGCATGATTTTGTATAGTACCAATTATATGCACTCATTTCAACTTAAACACATATACAATATAGAGTCCTCTTAAAACCATGGCTAGAACTACAACAATTACAAATACATTAATTCATGCTAGAAGGCAACCGACAAACGGTTGGAATCAAGATATGTGAGCATGAGAAAGAGATACTTGTTACCGAGATATAATTGGTAGGATGTAGAGGATATGAATTCGTTGATCATCCTATAGCTTGCCTCAAATTTTCTTCTAAGCATCACTTCTTCAAAATTGAGAGACAAGCGTCAATATATCTCCAATGTACCTAAAACACATTTAAGTACAAAATGGTCCCCAAACTAATTGGGTTCAATGTAGTTAGTGCAACTACAATACATAGGAGAGACTCTACATAAATATGTGCATATTGATATGAAATTGAATTTCATACATAACTTAGCCGATGGGATTTGGTGGAGTTTCTATATATTGGATCAAAGAAAGCAAGCATGCCATAATATAAACATATAGTAAATATGCATGCATAAAGCTTTCAAGAACTAAAAGAAGATACAATTTGAACAAAAACACGAAGTAAATCGAGATTGCACACACAAGGGTGTGACTCGACAAACGATGTCCAAATTATATCCAAGAACCAATTCAACACATGAAAGATCACAAATTCGACAAATGAACTAGGCTAAAACCAAAGGAGCAAAAGATGGATAGAAATAAAAATGCTCAAGGATTTATCTCATTCTAAAATGGTCAAATCATGAAACAAGTGAGACAAAACCAACTCCCAAAAAGAGCAAGGTTCCAACAAGAAACCAAACTCCCCAAACTTCTCATGATGGCACAAATACCAAAACGAAAAGATTGAGGTTCCAAGCACATAAAACCCGATATGGATCAAACAAAGAAGCATAAATGTGAGTGTTCTAAATAATATAGGAGAGTTCCCCCATAGATAGTGCATTATATATGATTTTCCTTTTGAATGCAAAATGCACACAAGTGGGATCATCACAAGTACCTACAATAAATAAAACACAAAAGGATACCAATAAAAATAAAAGGATCCAAAAGTAGCAAGGAAAACATGGGAGCACACAATATATTTACTTGGCCAAAGATAGGACAAGATTTAAGCAAGGGCCAAAGTGAATATGATCAATAAATTATACCATAAATTTAGTACTAATTGTCCAATGACAAGAAGTATTGAGAATAATCTTCCCTAGGTAGTTCATTCGGATATCCAAGATCATATTCACACAAAGAAGCATATAACAAAGTATAAGAATTAAGTTTGATGCTCCAAACAAGATTCTTGGTAGCTTCCAATTGTCACACAATCACTAGTGATTAGAGTAACTTGAAGCAAATGGTTTCCATGCGAATATATATATATCTAAATATGAGGAAACACATACCAAGAAGCACTCTCACAAACAAGATCCAAAATATGAGCAATAAGGGCATTCAAGAAAATTGGAACTTGTATGAGCACGTGTGTCACTTAGGAGCTAGATAATTATCAATATCAATTTTAAGTGACACAACCTCGAATTTTCACATTTTCTAGGATTGTAATAAGCACTAATCATATGACTCCCCCATAATGTGATACTACCATAAAACCATCGTGAGGCAAAATAATACAAATAGAGATAATTAATGGACATTATAAAACTTAAATTTCTCATGAGAATTATACCACATAGAGACTAGACAATAATCCAATATAAATACTAGGTGGTATTCCTCATGTACACACAATTTTAGGATTGTGGAATGCCCAAGCATAACACTCCCCCAAAATGGGATAATCCATTAATTTCTCACAAGAGCCAAATAAGATACCAAATATAACCAAGCAAGACTCAAACATAATAAACACACATACATGGTGTGCCACCTAATCATACGCAAATATGCTTGATACCTCAAGATAATTAAGTGGATAACACAACATGTACAAAAGCATGGAAGATACAAAACCAACACATACACAAGGGGGCGAGTAACTTTCAATGTAAAGAGTTTAGCATATGTTACCGCAAGGAGGAACATTGGAAATATAATACAATCATGACAATCCAAATGGCTTGGCTTGACAAAAATAATTGATGAAGATCCCTCAATTCTTCATAATGTAGCCAAGACTCCAATGCCCTCCAAAACACACCTATTGATCAAGTTTTGGCTTGTTGGTCCCCAACCAAGTTGGGTCCTAAGAAGTTAGTCACAATAGGCTTGGCAACCCAAATGGTTCTTTTCTTGACACCACATTGGGCACCAACAAATTTGGCAAACACATTGCCAACCTCATCCTTATGAAGTGAATAAGCATCATCAATCAAGATAGGATGGGAAGAAGAGATACCAATAGTGCATGAGGAAGAAATGTGCCCCTTTTCACGGCATATGTCACCAATTGAAAGGCATCTTTACTCTCAAGGCGGTGAAGCCTAAAATGAGAGACCGTGCTCTGATACCAATTGAAAGGATACAGATGTCACCTAGAGGGGGGGTGAATAGGCGATTAAAACTTTTCCTAGAGTGGCTCAACAAAGGCGGAATAAAACTAGTATTTACTTTGTTAAGCACAATCTAGAACAACTAAGGTTCACCTATGTGTACCAACAACTTATGCTAAGCAATACAAGCAACAAAGTGATAGCAAGATATATATTACTTCAAGCACGAAGGCTATCACAATGTAAAGTGCATAAGTAAAGAGCTCGGGTATAGAGATAACCGAGGCACGCGGGGACACCGATATTTTACCGAGTTCCTACCAACATGGAGTACGTATCGTTTGGAGAGGGGGTGGTATCAAACCGCCAACGCCACAAAAGGACTCCCTTATTCTCCGGTGAATCTCACCCCAACGGGATCGATCCACGCTTCCACTATCGGTGCACTTGTCGGTGGCAACCGGAGCCTCTCACAAGATTGGGGCACTTCTCCACAACTTAATTGGAGGCTCCCAACAAATGCCACAAAAGGCCATAATGCCACCAAGGCCATAAAACCGTCTAGGGTTCCAAGAACCCAAGAGGGACAAGCTCCAAAGAGTCACACAAACCAAATCCTCCGAGGAGAACTCAAACCGATGCACCAAATGCAAATGGCAAGAACACCACAAAGGTGTTCAAATCCTTCTCTCCCAAATTCCACCAAAGCTATAAAAGCTTATGGGGGAATAAGAGAGGAAGAACAATGGAGGAAATCCACAAAAGACTCCAAGATCTAGATCCCAATATGTTCCCCTCACTTTGAGGAGAGATTGATTGGTGGGATTGTAGATCTAGATCTCCTCTTTCAAATCCCTCAAGAATATGCAAGAATCATCGGAGGGATTGAGAGAAAGCAAGCTCAAGAAGGTCAGCAATGGAGGGGAAAACTTGCAAGAAAGGTTGAGGAACCATTGGGGAAGAAGGCCCCTTATATAGGTCCCTCCAAAATCCAACCGTTGCAGCCCAAAAACGCGATTCCCGGTACTACCGGACTTTCCCGGCACTACCGGACATTTCCTAGGGTTCCTGGGGCTCCAAACGCATTTTTTTCTCTGCGCTCCCCGGTACCAAAATGCGGTACTACCGGACCCCGGTACTACCGGATCCTGGTCCGGTACTACCGGTCATCACAGAATGAAAACAGCCATAACTTTTGCATCCGGAATCCGATTTCGATGATCTTGGGCTCGTTTAAAAGAGGACAACAACCTCTACAAGATAATGCAAAGAAACATCATAGTCCAGCAAGGGAGGATAGATCCAAATGATGAATTAAAAAACCTTCTGCCGTGCTAGGTACTAAAATGCGGTACTACCGCTTTTTGGTACCTAGCCCGGCAGTGGATTTTGGCAACTTTCCAAAACCTTCTGCCTTGCTAGGTACTAAAATGCGGTACTACCGCATTTTGGTACCTAGGAGACCAGCAGATATTCAAACGGCTATAACTTTTGATTGGTAACTCTGATCGACCCGATTCCAATTGCGTTGGAAAGAGGACGACATGAGCTTCCCTATAAAAGGTGATAATATTGGTTATCACCAAGTGAGAATGTATCAAGTATAATAATGTGAGATACCTCACTTGGTGAGAATCCGAAAAACCGCATAGATCAAAATCGCAATAAGATATAAAAGAGGGATCCGATTTTGATGAACAAGAGCTTGTTATGGAGATTACCACAAGTTATATATCCTCACATGGATAAGACCAAATAACAACCAAATATGATGATGCAAGTATGCAAAGGTTTGAGATCTCTCCGAACGATGTGATCGAGTTACTCATTCGAGAGCCCCTCTTGTTAGTACGGTTATCTATCCTAAACCCGGTCTTCCACTAACAATATAAGACCGGCAAAAGGGAAAACCTATCAAGATTATACCTTTGCCTTGAGCATTCCACTTGAGATTGATGTAGACAATCTTTACCTTCTCAAGTTGGAACGCCTTTCTTGATTCCTCATCATCGATCCATGATCACCGAGGATGGCAAGCATCAAACATGATATCTTCTAAAGATTGCGCATTTTGAGCTTGCACAACATATCTTCTTCTCATTCCATCGACCTTGAAGCCGACACAAGCTCCAAGCGATGCCAATGGACAATTCCTACAAGTATAACTTAATAGACACATTAGTCCATAATGATTATCATTAATTACCAAAGCCACACATGGGGGCCCACATGTTCTTTCAGTAAAAATAAATGTTTGTATTTATTAAACCCAAATTCTATCTTGACAATGCCATGATCTACTTATGTTGATGTCCCTTCATAAGGCAGGTTTTGTAAGTACTTGGAATGTCGCTGATAATGGTTAACAAATTACATACAAATTTCACTTCTGTAATCCTCCTCCCTCTTCTCGCGTGACTTACCAAAAAATTATGGACGACTAGCAATATATTGTTGTTTTAGTCGCTCTGATGACCGAATGTCACATGAGGAGAGAACTACAGACTACTAGCAATATTATGCTTAACTTGGCAGCTAGGTTGTTATTATCTTATAAGTTTTATGTTAGTTTGTTCCTAACCACGTGGGATGGGCTTGCATCTCGGAAGATAGGAGGCCTTATAATCTATTTGCCAACCGATCAATCACTATAATGTAACATAAATGAGGAGGAAGCCATTACCACCGACTCCAAACTCAGACCAAGTGCCAGTGGACATGACAAGTAGCAAAAGGCCATGATTTTGGTCAATATAGGGGAGAAGCGGTGAAGAGATGGTCGTGGTAGAGTTAGACGTGGCACATACTGGCATATACAATCTCAGACTGGTAGTTTTTGGTCGAGCCAACATGCATATCATTACTCAAATAAAGTTGTGGCGGAGAACACAGTGAGTAGCTAGGAAAAATGGAATAGTACAACTAGATTTAGGAAAATGATTTAAAAAATAGAAGAGAAAAAAAGCTTATTGATTTCTTTTATATGAGTAACTATATCAGACATGACTCATGTTGTTGCACAGGTAATTTAGATTTTTTTGTTTGAATTTTATTATGGTTTTCAGACAAGTAAAACTGCTACCACCGAATTAGTTTTGATTTTCACTTATAAAAGAAACATGAATACGTAGATTTTATCTTCGCTTCATGTTGTCTTTGAAGTAGCATATATTTTCACGTTTATGTTGGAGTAGGTTAGATTTTCCAAATATTATTCCATGTCAAGAAGCCTTGTCCTTGTCACATAGGCTTTGCCAACGGCAATCAAATGAGTCCTCAATGTACATAGACTATTGTTGAGGTAGGGCTCGACATAAGATAACATGGTTGAATGAGTCCTCGACGTATAGACCGCTGGTTAGGTAGGGATCTACATGGGCCAACGTGTCGCTCTCAAGGTCGACCTCGATGGTGAGCACGGAGGTATCACTTTTGAGAATGTAGAGCGTTGGTTAGGCAGGGATCCACATGGGCCAACGTGTCGCTCTCAAGGTCGGCCTCGATGTTAAGCACGGACGTGTCACTTTTGAGAATGTGGTCGATGTGGGAAAACATAGGTCAAGGTGGAGATGCTTTCTTCCATGACCCGTCTAGGGAGGGAGATACTGAACCAACCATGGGGAAATGAAGTATTGAGAGAGTTTATTTAGACACAGTTGAGAGAGAGAGGTAGAAATAGAGTTGTGGTCGGTAGACAAAGAGCGGCCAAAGAGAGGGGGTTGCATGCAATTAAGGAGTGTCATGTGGTCCGTGGAGCATGGCCTATGGGCAGAGAGTAAGTGGATCTACAACGAGAGAGGGCGTTGAGCCAACGGCTGGTGGCTCTCGTGAGAGGGAATTATGGATGCGGCATGATAGTGTGAGCGAAGTTGTCGAAAAGCGAGTGTTCAGTTGAGGAAAAGAAAGTGAAGGATATTATGGCGGCGGTCTTTCAATATACAGATTTTTTAGCGGAGTCACATGTATGCGAGCAACAATGACCAAATCAAACAGAGGAGAAGAAGGGGTAAGATGATGATTTGGTATATCTAAGCTCCATTGCGAAGCACATGTATTTAACTAGTAGAGCTTAAAACATGATGTTTTATACCCCTTCATCTTAAAACAGATGTTGTAGATTTATTAAAGTCGGATGAATCTAGACACCATTTAGTATATAGATTCATCCAAATTTTAGAAAACCTACGACTTGTATTTTGAGACGGAGGAAGTAGATAACTTTCCTAGGATATTTCTTTTGTTCTAACAAATAAAGGCTATATGGGCTTCCCGACGTCAAAGTCGTCCTGATCCCTTGCCCTCGTCGCCGCCGCCCTAGCATCCTATGGTGTGCCTGGGCCGCTTCCTGACACTGTTGGAGTCTTGCCATGGACATGCGCCCTCTGTCCATGGTCGACGCCATGCTACGACGCTTCATCTCCGTCCTCTCTGCATTTCACGCTCCTGTCGCCGCTACCGACGAGGAATCTTCCTTGGCGTACGTGGCCTCGGCTCTTTCTCACGCAGGCATCACCTGCACCTACATGATCACCACGATCTGCTCGATCTAAGCCTGACATACGAGGTTCTCCATCCTTGTTGATTGGTGGGAGAACGCTCGCTCCTGCCTCATCTCCACTATGTGTTGGAAGGCCCGTGCCTCCTCCGAGCGTGACGATTAGATGTCGGCGAGGATCACCCGCTGGTCAAGTGCCTCCTCGGCCTAGCTATAGTAGTTGCCGAAGTTGAAGTCATAGTCTTCCTGCCTGTCAGCGGAATCGACCTTCTTCGCCTCTTCTTCCGCGGCAAGCTCCGGCTGCGGCTTCGACGATTCGGGGTAGCGAGCACGAGCGGCTGCTGACAGCTAAGCCCAATCGGTGAGGAGGCGGCGAGGCATGGAGAATAGTGTGGTGAGCCGTCTCCCTAACGTTCTTATTTTATAGCCGATTATCTTCTTAATATTTCTTTTCCGAGGAAATGAGCCAACCCACACAAGAGTGCCTACTAGCTTGTAACGAACGCAGAGGAAAATAGGTAAGATACCCTGCCCCCGACCCCGTACCCCTTCTTGAACTTTCTATAGTCGGTTTAACCAATAGCCTTAAGCCAATACTAAATAGAGTCAAAGTGGAATATGGATGATGTGGGAAACGTAGGCGGGAAACAAAAGAGAGCGGCGGGAAGGGTGATGGCGGAGGCGCTCCAGCGTCAGAAGACGAGCTGTCATAGGAGGGGTTTGCTCGTGTTCGCTGGCAAGGGGGCCCGGTGTTACCAATCCAATGTGACACGCGTTGCCAATAGCCCCATCGTGTCCCCTGCGTGTCGGGGGCAGCAAAGAGGTGCTGAAAAGATTCCTGGACCGGCCGAGTTGTCGGTGCGGGACCTTTTTTGGCCTCAACCCCCGAAGGGTGTTGGGGGTGGGCTGGAGCGTGGTGACACTACGACAGAGCAGTTCGCAAAATCCACACGGCAGCGATAGCCACGACAACGGCTCTTTGTCGTGTGTCTTTGCGCCCGGAACACGACAAAGACTTTGCCGCGTGTTTTTGGCGAGGACACGGCAGAGTAAAGCACTTGACGGTTCCGCCCGTCTGACGGCACCAACAACTCTTTGCATGTGTTTTCTTTGTCGTGTGCATTACATCTTTGTCGTGTACCACTAATTTGTCATGTGCCCTCTCATTGTCGTGAGCATGCCCTTTGTCGTGTGCCAGGCAGGGGGACGGCAAAGAATTCTCCTTTGCCATGTTACTGTGGCAGATTGCACACAACAAAGAATCCACCTTTGCCGTGTGCCTCTGCTAATCAGCACACGGCAAAGGCCCTGTGACAAACCCAGCAACATAGAGGTGGGCGACACGTGGATCCTTTGTCGTGTGTATACAAATGGCAAAGGAGACCTATTTTTTTAAATGTTTCCATTCATTTCCTGCAATTCAAAACAAAGAATATATATATATATATGATCATACAGATCATCAGCAACACCAAATTGCATCGAACAACAATAATATAATCATCACCAACATAGACTACATGTATATGATCATAAAGATCATTACCAACATCAAATTGCATCACCAACACCAAAATATCACAAGTATGATCATAATATCATCACAAACACTACCAAATATCACATCATCACCACAAAAACAAGAAAGTTCACAAGTATGACACGATGATACGTCGTAAACATATCTATAATTTTTGATGCTCCATGCTTGTTTTGTATCAACTTTGCTATGTTTTGTCTACACTTTGAGGTATTTTTATACACTTTATGGAACTAACCTATTGACAATATGCCACTGTGCCAGTTGCCTGTTTTCCGCTGTTTTTGGTTTCACAAAGCTAAAAAATGAATATTGTCGAAATTGGACGGGACAAAAGCCAAAGTTCATATTTCCCCCTGAACGATACGGAAAATCGAAGACAAGACGGAGGAGGACACCAGGGTGGCCACACCCTAGGTGGGCGCGTGTCCCACCCCGGCCGCTCCGACAGGGGGTGTGGGCCCCTGGCCCTCCACCGACCTTGCCCCCTTCGCCTATAAGAAGCCCCCGACTCAGAAACCCTAAAGAGTCGTCCAGAAAGCCACGAAAAGTTCAACAGCACCGTTGCCACCGAAGGGGAGATTCGGGGAACAGAAAGTCTCTGTTCCGACACCCTGCCAGGACGGGGAAGTGCCCCTAGAGCCATCTCCATCGATCTCCACCACCATCTCCATCGCCGTTGTTGATTCCCATGATGAGGAGGAAGTACTTCTTCCTTAGGGCTAAGGGCTCTACCGGTATCTATGTGTTCATCTCTCTCTCTCTCTATGCGTGATCATGTTGTGGTCATGAGCTTTGTAATCAAGTGGATCTACTATGTTAATCAAGTGCTTTAATAGATCTCTGCCCTTCCCACGTGTGTGAAAGTGACAACGTGCACGTCGTGGTGGAACTTAGGCTAGAGGTTGCATAATTCCTCAATTACTTTAATAGATCTATGATTTTCCCCATGTGTGTGAAAGTGACAGCGTGCACGCCGTGTGTGGCACTTAAGCTAGATTATATACATATTTATCATGAGTATATTTGGAGTTGGATGTTTTTATGAAATTGTGGTGTTTGTTGGAACCATCTAGCGCCCAAGGTGATAGTGTGGGGTTATCTAGATGGGGAAGGCAACCTTTAAGAAGTGATTTTGTAGCCCTACCGTGATTAGAGTGTCCAACCAGAGAGTATTTAAGAGTAGTATCATGAAGAGAGGATATTTATATGAGAGAGTGTTAACTAGTGAAAGTATGATCCCTAGGCCTTGTTTCTGAACATTGAAACACCGTTTACAATCAGTTCTATTACATGTTTGCTTGCTACCATCTTTATTTCAGTTTGCCTTTAGTCTCTTACCTCACCGTCAAGCTATTTCCTAGCACCGTTACCACTTGTATTTCACTATCTCTTCTCGAACTAGTGCACCTATACACTTGACAAGTGTATTGGGTGTGTTGGGGACACAAGAGACTTCTTGTATCTTGATTGCAGGGTTTCTTGAGAGGGGTACCTTTGACCACTTCCTCCCTGAGTTCGATAAACCTTGGGTAATCCACATAAGGGAAACTTGCTGATGTTCTACAAACCTCTGTACTTAGAGGGCCAACAACTGTCTAAAAGAATAAAAGGCACTCACACACGTTACCCCACGGTAACAGCACGCTAGAAAGCTATTTTCTAGCTGCTGTCGGGAGGTAAGGTAAAAGGTACTCACATCCTCTTGGTGTGTGAGTGCTCGAAGTTATTTCCTTTAGATTCTGCAATTTTGTATTTTTGTTTCTTGTTTTCACTAGTTAGGCTTAATGGAGAACAACAACAAAATGAGAGAGCTTTATAGTATTTATCTTGAGTTAGGACATGAAGTGTTTGAAGAGAAAATTAAAAAACCTATGGAACTTCATTTGCATGATAATAGAGATATTATTAGTATGAATTTTTTGAAAACCATCATTGCTAATGCTATGGAAACGTCTAAGCTTGGGGAATCTAGTTTTTATGAAAATGATCTTTTTAGTCCCCCAGCTTTGGAAGATAGCTATTCTATTGCTTATGATGGTACCAAACCTCCAATATATGATGATTACAATGATGATTATGATATTTTTGTCTCCTATATTACAATATGATGATTACAATGAAGATAGCTATTCTATTACTATGGAGGAGAAAATTAATTATTATTACAATATGCCTCCTATATTTGATGATTATGGTGATGAGAATAATAATGATAGCTATTTTGTTGAATTTTCTCCCACTATAATTAATAAGAATAACTATGATTATGTGGAGAGTAGAAATCATCTGATGCATGTGTCTCATGATAAGAATGTTTTATGTGATAGTTATATTGTTAATTTTATTTATTATGCTACTGAAAGTTATTATGATAGAGGGAAACATGGTTTTATGCATCTCAAAAATATTAAGTTTCCCCTCTTTATGTTGAAAATCTTTAAGTTCCACTTGTTTTGCTTTCCTATGCTTATTGCTTTGTGGTTTGATGACTTGTTTCTTTACAAGATTCCTATGCATAGGAAGTGGGTTAGACTTTAATGTTTTTTGAATTTGCTCCTTCATGCTCTCTTTTACTTCAAATTCATATTTCTTATGTGAGCATCTTCTCAAACTATCATGCCTAACTTAAAGGCGTTCAAGAAAAGTACTTGTTGGGAGATAACCCAAGAGTTTTCTTGAGTGTTGGAAGTTATTACTTTAGTAATGACCTCTCCTTATCCTTCTTGTTTGCTTTTTGTGCCCAGAATGACCTCTAATGAGAGGGAACTAAGATTTGGGAAGTTGCTGTCCCGAAACAGATTTTCGTGCTCCACTGTAAATATTCTTGTAAAATATTTATAAGTCTTATTGAGATGATATTTTCTGAATAAATACCCCAGTATGTTAGCTAACTTTTATTAGTTCAACACGTTTTGATTTGAGCAACATACGGTCTTTGAAAAAATCGGTTTATACCTTCTGGTCCGTCTTAACAGATTTCTGTCATTATTTGCATTTGCTTCTTATTGATTTATTTTTGAGTTCTCTTTTGGGAACTGAACATTTTAAAAGAAGTTGCTTCAGTAGCTTGTGTTTTTAGTGAAAGTTTTTATATTCAAAAGCTAAACCCAAAGCTCTATTATCTTTTGAATACACTAATGTTGCTAATGAAGATTGTGTGAAGTTTTATATGAAGGAAAATCTTCACATGTAGAGAAATAATGATGTAATGAGATGAAGAATGGACAAAAGATCAAGCTTGGGGATGCCACCTCGTGTCACCCCAAGAAATATTCAAGAGGTACAAGCGTCAAAGCTTGGGGATGCCCAAGGCATCCCCTTCTTCATCAATACAAATCTCAGGTCTCTTTCTAAACACTTTGTTTTTATTGTTTCATGCACTGTTGTGTTGTTATTGGAGCATCTTAGTTTTCGTTTTTGGTTTTTGTTTGGTTGGTTTTCTGCACTAATCTGGTTGGATCCTCGCACACTTCTTTTGGAGAGAGACACACTCTGTTTTCATTGCCTAGAACACTCTAGTTTTCATTCTTATTGTCTTATGAGTGTTCTCTTTTGCTAGGACTATGTTTAGCCTTAGTTTTCTTGTGCTTTCAGCTTAGAAATTTTTAGTTCTTCTTTGTGGATTTGTGAGACAAGATCACTGATCTTTATTGATTATTATCTTTGTGAGTTGTTTCAAATAAGTTGATTGGTGTTGGAAAGGAGTAGAAAGTTCTTGCTTATAGTGGTACAAAAGTGAGCTTGCATTGACTGTGGCTTAGGCTTTATCTTGTCATGCTAGATGTTGTTTTGACCTTATGCTTAGTGATTATTTTTGTAGCATGACTTGTTCCAAACAATTGAGATTTCTTAATGGCCTTGAAAGAATCATGCGTTGTTTTAGCATACAAAAGCATAGTATTCTGGTATTCTCATTTGATGCTTTGTTTGGGTTGACTTAGCACATGCTCACACCATGTTATGACTATGAACCAGACACCTTAGCCTCTATGATCATTTATTCCTTGAATTGTAGTGCCACTTTATGCTTTGGTTAGTAATGTTTTGTCGCTCTGCATGATTATGGCCATTATTGCTCTCTTAGTTGGTCGCTCCCAGTCTTTTGCTAGCCTTCACTTTTGCTGAGTAAGCTCTACTCATGCATCCAACTCCCAAGAAACCAAGTTATTCCAAAGTGTCCACTATAAATTCCTATGCATGGTGTGTTACACCATTCCAAGTATATTCTTGTTTTCATGTATCTTCCAATTAAAAAGTATTTTGTTATGTGAAAACTTAGTGAATAAAAATCTCAAGAACTTGATGGCACTCTTTATTTTTCTTGCCCCTAATAAACTTGAACCATTGTGTCATCTATGTTGTATATGCTTGCACTTATACGTTGGGATTAGCAGAACCATTATGTCATGGGGAACGCTTTCAACACTTATGGACCTCTATCCAGTTGATATCATGCTCTTTTGTTTGCGGATGTCGTCGGTGTGAAATAAAAGGGGAGCTTGTAAGTCCATGGAGTTATGTATTTTGTGTTAGAGAAATGCCTGGGCCGCTAGCCTAAGCCATGCCTAATCATGGTGGAAACTTTTAACATCACCATAATGACATTTATGAAGCATTCTTCTTATAAAAAAAGATACGAGATTCATAGAAAAGGGGAAAGAGAGAAAAAGGCACCATATTCCCATGGTAAATAAGAATATTGCTGAGATGCTCATTGTCTGCTTGCCTTGTCATTGTGATATGGGAAAATATCCTGTGTCATGTGCAAGGGGTACCCCGTTGGCGGTTCTCTATGATACGCATATACTTACTATGACAAGAACTTGCAAGTAAGTAAAGTTGAGTAGCATGAGGAGCGGCCCTCGTAATCAAGGGACATGAGATTTCCAACTTATACTTTGTCAAGCATATACTCCATAGTTTGTTCACTTTAACCTTAATCACTTCAAGATGCTTATGATAGGGGCAATGAGGGATGAAAGCTAACAAGTACCATAATTTTTGGAAGATATTTTTGAAACTTGAAATCCCTGCTTCCCTTTTATGAGTCTCCACCTTCTATCCATATGCACAAATTATGGGAGCATGGTTGCCATTCTTATTTCTGTGTGCATTGTCCCAAGACTTACTAATTGATTCATATTGTTGATATTACTTGTTCTTGTGCTATTTGTATCTAGTCTCCCTTATGAACTTTGAAGGTGTCCTATGCATTTATGTTTTGCTACTCCATGAGGGACAAGCCGAATGCCACTATGCTATGTTTTCTATATGTGAAACAAACAAACGTCTTTCAATGTATGTTATTCATGTTCTTTATTTGTAACCTTTCATGTTGCAACATAGTTACTATGCCTTGTTGTTAGAACTTCATCTTTCATGCTCATGTTTAGAGTACTTTGATCCCAGCTTTCAATGCTTGCAAGTTTGATCTTGATTGTGATGGTGCATGTCACCTAAAAAATTATTCTTTTTATCACTTACCTACTCGAGGACGAGCAGGAGTTAAGCCTGGGGATGCTTGATACATCGTAAACGTATCTATAATTTTTTATGCTCCATGCTTGTTTTGTATCAACTTTGCTATGTTTTGTCTACACTTTGAGGTATTTTTATACACTTTCTGGAACTAACCTATTGATAAGATGCCACAGTGCCAGTTGCCTGTTTTCTGCTGTTTTTGGTTTCAGAAAGATAAAAAATGAATATTCTCGGAATTCGACGGGACAAAAGCCAAAGTTCATATTTTTCCCTGAACGATACGGAAAATCGAAGACGAGACGGAGGAGGACACCAGGGTGGACACACCCTAGGTGGGCACGGGTCCCACCCTGGTTGCGCCCATAGGGGGTGTGGGGACCCTGGCCCTCCACCGACCTTGCCTCCTTCGCCTATAAGAAGCCCCCGACTTAGAAACCCTAAAGAATCGACCAGAAAGCCACGAAAAGTTCCACAGCGCCGCAACCACCAAAGGGAGATTCGGGGGATAGAAAGTCTTTGTTCCGGCACACTCTCGGGACGGGGAAGTGACCCCAGAGCCATCTCCATCGATCTGCACCACCATCTCCATCGCCGTTGTTGATTCCCATGATGAGGAGGGAGTAGTTCTTCCTCAGGGCTAAGGGCTCTACCGGTAGCTATGTGTTCATCTCTCTCTATGTGTGATCATGTTGTGGTCATGAGCTTTGTAATCAAGTAGATCTACTCGGTTACTCAAGTGCTTTAATAGATCTCAGCTCTCCCAATGTGTGTGAAACTGACAGTGTAACATCCCAATTCCAGCAACCCTGATTTAATGTCCCAAAAGGGCAAAAATCAGGGGGAACAAAAACTTTTTCTTGTATGATGTGTTCACTTGCTTGCTTGTGCTCAAGCAACTACTTGTGTATTAGTTGTGTTGCTCCTCACCTCAACCCTAGTCTACAAAAACTATTTTACAAAAGAGATGTCTTGGCTCATCCTTTATATTCTCAAATGTTCTGGCCTTTCAAAAACTTGAGCCAAGATGACTTTGACACAACCAAATACTTTACTAGCTTCTATTGCCAAAACTATGGAGGCCTATATTATCTCCTTATGTTTTCAAGACAGATCTTCAACTACCCTTATCTCTAGGTTTTCCCAAAACTTTATTAAAACCTTTTCATCTCAATATTGGTAGAGATACCAAGATGGTACTTATCTTACTACAAAACTAAACCCCTTTCAACATACCCATCCTTACCTCAAGCTAGGATTGAAGGTAACCCTAGTAGTAGTTAGATAAGTAATAAGATGAATTGCCTTGATCTGTTGTCTGATGATTTGCCTTGACCTGCTGATTGCCTTGTTTGCTTAGAAACTAGAGTGATCTAATATAGTAGCTCATCCTTTAGGACCCAATCCTTGCTTGTGTTCATCAAAAACAAAGCAAGCATCCAAGTCTGGATCTCTCCTAAGCCACCCCAGTGATCAACTTCCCTCATGATCAGACCAGCCCAAGGATAATCCCTTTGGAGGTTGCCCAACTCATCAAAGACCCAAGCTAACCTTGAATCCCAGCTACTTGGTTAGTACTTAACATCAACCACTTGATGGATTGGATAAACCCTTGCCATCCTCTCAAAATCATCTACACTTGTACTCTAGTCTAAAACCCTAAATCTGCCAAAATGGCTAAGTCTGGATTTCTTATCTGGATACCATCTTTGGAGCCCTACCTTTTTCCAGCCTATGTGAATTATTGAGAATGTACTTGAACCATCTTGTAGTACATCTTTAGTACTACCAAATCCCACTCTTGCCCTTGGCTAAGCCAACTGAATTCCCACTCATCCATGATGGTTTTGTAGTCAAGACAATAATCTTTTCTGCAAATCTTATCATCTTGCCTACTTTGGCAGAAGCTCACATCTATATGCCACCTCCCCTTGACCAAATATTTGCATGGTTAGGACCTACTAACCATGACCTATCAACCCCCACTTCACTTGTTTTCATTGGAGCCTTGTGCTTCTTAAACACACATGGTTTAGGAGGCTAACTGATGCATCTGTTCTGGCAGCCTTATTTGCAACAAAGTTTGCCATCTCATCTAGACCACCTCAGATCCAACCACGCCTAACCCTTTCTTCCCCTATCATATACATGACATGGTCTATCCATCCATATACCCCCTTGTACCAAGGTGAGCTCTGAGCTCCCTAATCCAACCTTGTTTAGATGGCATCAGACTAATCAAACCCTAGATCCTCCAAGTATCTAGTTTCCACCCTTTCACCACTTTTCTTCAAAACCAAGGTTGATCTTGATGCCTACATCAACTTTACATCATCTACCTTGTATATAAGCATCCCCAAATAATTCCCACAATTATTTGGATTATTAAACTATTTAATTTTCTTTATCTACCAATTTCTCAAAACCCTTGTCTATAAAGACAAGTTTGTATTTCTGTAAATCACCTTGCCAACTTAAGGCACATTTGACGCCTATTCATCATAGCCCATCTTCCAAAATCAAAAATAAATATTTTTAAGATTCCTTATTATTTCTTTTTGCCATTTTTCTTAGATGGCAGAAACAAGAAATAATTCCCTAAAAATACTTTTACCTTTCAATAAATCCCAATAAAATCCTCCAATGTGTGGTATGGTATCTAGGACCATATAACATCAAAAACCAAGTTTTTACCTCTGTAAAATATCATTATTGCTTCCATAATCTACTTCAGCACTTTTTGCAGAAGTGCATTTATGGGATTATAATCTTCAGAAAAATCCCATTTAAATCTTGAAGTGATTATTTGACCTAATCCACCTACCAGTACCATTTCCACCCTTGTTCAATGAAAATTTTAAAACTTCCTTCACAACCCAAGTTTTGATCAAATTTGGCAAACTAGTCAAATCTTGTTCAAACCAAATCCAATCATCACCAAACCTTGTCAAACACTACACCCTAGCACTCCTCCCTCCTCCCGTCAAAGACTAAAGGTCTGAGAACCAAACACAAGTTCTTGTCCTTTTGCTCTTGTTGAGAGGGAGACAAAGCCTCCTTGTTTTGTCACATCATATTAAAACCCTTATGCAGCCACTGCCCCCACCTCCTCTCTGTCCCCTAGCACGACCCTAGTACCCCCACACCTCTATCTCCACCGCCCTGTCCTCCAATGGCAAAGCCATGGGCCAACCCTAGCCTCCCCATGGACTTAGTCCATGCTAGACCACCCCCTCTCTAGTTAAATAGGCCAGAGGCCTCCCACCTCGCATCTGCTCCCTCATTTCTTCCCCCTTATCCCCAGAGATCCTTCCCCGAGCTCTAGATCCAAAGCCCCTTTCTCACCATAGCCAATGAGGAGGAGAAGAAACCTTCTCGGGTTCCTGCTTGCAAGCAAGACGCAGGTCACCCCCGACCACCTCAACTCCCTCTCTACTCTCTGTCTCACTCCTCTGGATCTAACCCCCCTCCCTATACCTTTCCCTTGCATGTAGGAACTCATGAGCCGACCACTCAAGATCACGGCCGAGCCCAGCACCTCCCGCGACTAGGAGCTCCCGATCCCCATCTACAGCTGCATGCAGCACTGGCGCAGCTCCCCAGGACCTCTACACCCTATCAAGCCCCTCAGAATCGGCCAGCACTCATCACCCGAAGCTCTCCGGCGAGCTCCCGAGCACAACTCCGCCAGTGCCTTCGCGTGAATCTACTCTCGGCCTCCCCCACCTTCCCTCCCATCTCTGAGGTCCTCGACGTGCGTCGTGTCTCCTCCACCACTTCCCTAGTGCCAGCGTGCCCTCGAGAGCCCCCTCGGATGAAACCCCGCCGCCGCTAGGGTTTCTGCGCGGATGCGCCGGTCTGAAAGAAGACGAGGGCGTGTGACCGTCGAAACCGCTCTAATCGGACGGCCACGGTCGCTCGATACCCTTCGAGCTCTGCCTCCCACTAACATGCGGGTCCCGCCTCGCGCCTTGCCACTCCCGGCCTCGTGCGCGTGGCTCCGGCGACAGCAAGCTAGCTAGTCAGCTGCCCACACCCCTGTAAATCGGCCCGATGGCCTTTCCTCCCTCTCTTTTAATAAATCAAATTACAGATCTGTTCAAATGTAGTTTAGTTTAAATCAAAATAAAAATGGAAAACCATTCCGATGGCCTAGATCTAAAATTCCTCAAGTGCCTGGATGTTTTCCCTAACATGCTGCGGTGACCCAGCATACCACTGCATGATGTAGTATACTATAGTCGTTGACATAACACCAATGAAACACCGTTCACTAGTATTACATCCCTCAGAATGGCACAATAGAAACACAGCGGGTCCAATACATGGCTAAAGGTTAGAACTCACTCTTTACACAAGATCCAGAGAACTCTCTAAGTTAAATAGAGAGAAAGAACTTCTTACGAATAAGAATCAAATATAAATAATGCAAAACTATTATACTATTAAAACTAGTATTTAACTAAGGAATTGGCATTGCTGCTATTGCAATACACTACAGAATTAGGTTCTTTGGCTAGAATTTATATTCCTATCTAATCCGTAACTTCGTATTCACTTGAGTTGATGTATATTTTGACTTCCTTGACTTCATTGAAGAGATTTAGCTTTGCATGATAAGTCCTGGAGCATAACTTGATGTGGTTGTTGTCTATTCTGACTTCATAATCTAGCAAGGGTTAAGAAGATACTTTGAGTACGAGCGTAGTCAGCAAATTCACTAGAAAAGGAGTGTTTGATGCACTATAACTACAGCCACAGACCGTAGGTTGTAGGCAATGCAAGTTTTCATAAACATTTCTTCAAAGGTTGCTTTTATTCTGAAAAGCTATGTCCGCGACCTTCATGGGTTTACCAGAACTTTCATGGAGTGCCTTTCCCGCCGCATTCGCAGCTCCTTCCCGGAACAGGGAGTAACAAGTTACAGTTCTTACACTCTGCAGAGGTGCGTTACTTTACCCATGAGATATCAACTCTTTGTTGCACCACCGGGGAGCTTATTCCCGTCCACAATTCCATGATGTGGGGCCCAGAAGATGATCCAATACAATCACTACCCCCTACTCGACCTCGCATGCCTCCTTGGTGTACACCATGCCCACATATCGGATTACGGCAATGGTTTGTACAAACTGTTAGATGCCAGAACTATCGTGGGAAGATGAGGGTTCCCACCCATATGCCGCATATCCTCTACGAATTACCAATTAATATGCATGCTACAAGGATAACAGCCACGACCTGCACATCCGGCTTCGTGCGAGAGGAAGAAGATACAACTGACTTCTCCGTCCCATTCCAAATCTCATGGTCAACGTAATATACGCAAGAATCATGGCGATATTGGTTGTTAAGTCCTAGGTGATATAATTAACAAGTGGTATTCCAATCCATATTTAATAGATTAGCTGATCACCCTGGATCAGTAACCAATAGTTCACAATATTCTCAAAAATAGTGTTTTCAGACCTTTTTCAACTGAAGGTGATAACAACACTGGATTTGTAAAATACTTTATAGAAAATAAACAAAGTACATGAGCAAGTGTGAACTTGCCTTGTGTGATTGCAAGATTATGCACTCACGGTCTTCGAGTCAGTATAATATCCAAAAATCTGAAATCAGCATCATTGGTCTGGTAAGGACTAATGTTTAAAGAAGAAATATGCTTTTATGCATAAGCAATGTGATGCACGTTCTAAACACAAATCCTGGGGATAACGTTGTTCTAAGGTTTGGATTCCGGAAATGGTTACTTTAAAATGTGTCGTACTTATAGATAAGTTGTACATTTGTGCTTCTTATTAAGGCTTGTGAGTGTGTGTGAAACAATCATATAATTATAATATCATAAAACAGTAGGATGCACAAAATGTGATATACTACTCAAGATGACTTAAAAGAGTTCTTGTTTGAAGTGGCAAAAAGAATAACATTTGAAGAAAAGATTTCTTTTCTAAGGTTTAAACAATCTTTGTCGTTAGTTAGTGGTGGTCGATGTTATTTGTGTTTGCTTGAATTGTTTTGGCTTGAGATGCTTTATTACTTAACTAGTTCAGACCAAAGTTAACTATAAAACATATAATAATGTTTATAGTGTTATATTTAGATTCTTGTAGACTAAAGTTAACTTTAAAACGAAGATAGTTTGAAAATATAATGCTTATGATATTTGTATCTTGTGTACCTGGTATGGTTTCCTTAAGGTTACTTAAGAATGATTGTAGTTTTACTTGGTGTGGTGGTTTATTAGTTTATACTGGAGTGGTATCATTTACCTTTTATAGATGAGTGGTTATAGTTAATATTTCTTAACTACTTATGGATTAATTATAGTGTGGTGGTGGTTTCGTAATCTGGTGGTTAAAGTAGATAGAAAGGATCTGATTTATTCACAAGCTGTCCTTTAAGGTTTTTATCATGAATTGGAATTCTTTGAGAATATAATCTTCGCTTAAGGTTGAAGATAATTTAATAAAAATGTTTTTATAATGTTTTAAACCATTATGGCTTCATATTGTTAATATTTAAGACTAATACTATTTATTAGACTTAATTGATTTATTTTAGGAATATTAACAAATTTTATTTATCCTTATATGAATTATTAATTAAGTAAATAAGTTTAAATTTGAGTTATTGAAATATTTGAATTTTTATTTAACTCAAAAGTGAAATATTATATTTTTAACATGTAGATATTCTTTTTGTGATCATTTTGGTATATTATATTCATTTTTTATGATTTATAAATAATAAGATATGATTTTTATAAGATTTTTATTTTATAAATATTTAATAAATAACAAATACTCAATTAAGTTGAATTATAATGTATGATTATAATTTTAAATCTTAATTCTTATTTTTCTAAGATTTTTGGTATTTTATTTATATTTTTAACATTTATCATTATTAAAATTTGAATTATAATTTTTTTATTACTATTTAAACCTTTATTAAATAATATTTGTTTAAATACTCATCATAATAATATTGGATAATCTTCCTGGGTGGCTCGCCATCAACATCACCAGGGTCATCTTTTCTGATCTTATACCGCAATGCAGTGCATACCGGGCATTTATCCAAATTATCGTACTTCTCATCGCGGTAGAGGATGCAGTCATTAGGGCATGCATGTATCTTCTGCACATCTAATCCTAGAGGGAAGACGAGCTTCTTTGCTTCATATGTACTGGCGGGCAATTCGTTATTTCTTGGAAGCAACTTCTTCATGAGTACCAACAACTTCTCAAATCCCAAGTCATTCACACCGGTCTCGCTTCCACTTCAAAGAATTCTAGTGTGCTAACCATCTTCTTCTCGCCATCTTCACAAGTTGGGTACAACAATTTATTGTGGTCTCAGAACATCCGCTCAAACCGCAACCTCTCCTTTCGTGTCGCAGCCTCGCTTTGCATCGAAATGACCCGACCAAGATCATTAGTGGGTTTGCGGTTCCCGTTCTTCACCTCCTTCTTCTTCATTGTCTTCCATTGCGGTATCAGCGTATTCAGGGAATATAGATCGGTAGTTGTCATCATCGTTCTCTTCTTCATCACCGTCTTCAATCACAACCCCTCTTTCTCCATGTTTGGTCCAAACATTATAACCGGACATAAAACCAGACCAAAGCAGGTGGCTCTGAATGACTCTTGCGGAAGTGTGAGCCTTCTCATTCCTACAGTCAACACATAAAACCATCCTGCCGCTTGTTCTCCTCGGCCACAAGTCGAAAAGAATGCATGCCTTCTCTGAAAGCGGCAGAGCGTTGATCATCGTACATCCATGGATGGCTCATCTGTATCATACAAATATATATCAAACGCATTCATGATGATAAAATTAGTACCGCGCGGTCCAAACAAGAAAATAGTTGCTAACCTTTTATTACACTTGGAAACAAAGATGAGAAAACATAAGTGTGGCTCAGACAGCTCATGTCATGTCTCTCTTGTGTGATCTAAAGTCGCATCGCTCTAATGGACATTCCACCGAACACGTCTAGTGCATATGAACAAGAGAAAAAAAATAGCACAACACCACCTCTCCCACCAGGAAAAAAATAGTTGAGAGGGGGAGGGGCTGTGCCATATATATAGGGCCAGACCACTAGTCCCGGTTTGAGATACAAACCAGGACTAAAGGAGGTGCCCGCAGCGAGTGGCAGGCCCCAGACCCTTTAGTACCGGTTTGTGTCTCAAACCGGAACTAATGGGGTCTAACGGGCCGGGACCTATGGTTTGGGGTGGCTCGGGCCGTCCGGCGCGGGCCATTAGTCCCGGCCCCAGCCACAGCCGGGACTAATGGCATGGACGAAAGGCATGTTTTCTACTAGTGGTACGATGCAACATCCGGTGGTCTGTGGGGCTATGCTTCTACCCAGGGATGGTTGATTGCTGGTGTTGTGCGCTTATCATAGGTGAAGTGTTGTGTGTACTCCCTCCATCCAAAGCTTAAGTCTTTCATGGAAATGTTATGAAAAGTACAATTAACTATGTTAGGCCTTCATATCTGAGCAATATGGGTCCTCGCTGAATGACAGTTGTAAATGAAAGGATACAGATGTCGCCTAGAGGGGGGTGAATAGGCGATTAAAACTTTTCCTAGAGTGGCTCAACAAAGGCGGAATAAAACTAGTGTTTACTTTGTTAAGCATAACCTAGAACAACTAAGGTTCACCTATGTGCACCAACAACTTATGCTAAGCAATACAAGCAACAAAGTGATAGCAAGATATATATTACTTCAAGCACGAAGGCTATCACAATGTAAAGTGCATAAGTAAAGAGCTCGGGTATAGAGATAACCGAGGCACGCGGGGACACCGATATTTTACCGAGTTCCTACCAACATGGAGTACGTCTCGTTTGGAGAGGGGGTAGTATCAAACCACCAACGCCACAAAAGGACTCCCTTATTCTCCAGTGAATCTCACCCCAACGGGATCGATCCACGCTTCCACTATCGGTGGCAACCGGAACCTCTCACAAGGTTGGGTCACTTCTCCACAGCTTAATTGGAGGCTCCCAACAAATGCCACAAAAGGCCACAATGCCACCAAGGCCACAAAACCGTCTAGGGTTCCAAGAACCCAAGAGGGACAAGCTCCAAAGAGTCACACAAACCAAATCCTCCGAGGAGAATTCAAACCGATGCACCAAATGCAAATGGCAAGAAAACCACAAAGGTGTTCAAATCCTTCTCTCCCAAATTCCACCAAAGCTACAAAAGCTTATGGGGGAATAAGAGAGGAAGAACAATGGAGGAAATCCACAAAAGACTCCAAGATCTAGATCCCAATATGTTCCCCTCACTTAGAGGAGAGATTGATTGGTGGGATTGTAGATCTAGATCTCCTCTTTCAAATCCCTCAAGAATATGCAAGAATCATCGGAGGGATTGAGAGAAAGAAAGCTCAAGAAGGTCAACAATGGAGGGGAAAACTTCCAAGAAAGGTTGCGGAACCATTGGGGAAGAAGGCCCCTTATATAGGTCCCTCCAAAATCCAACTGTTGCAGCCCAAAAATGCGATTCCTGGTACTACCGGACTTTTTTCTGGTACTACCGGACTTTCCCGGCACTACCGGACATTTCCTGGGGTTCCTGGGGCTCCAAACGCATTTTTTCTCTGCGCTCCCCGGTACCAAAATGCGGTACTACCGGATCCTGGTCCGGTACTACCGTCATCTGAATCTAAAACAGCCATAACTTTTGCATCCGGACTCCGATTTCGATGATATTGGGCTTGTTTCGAAGAAGACAACAACCTCTACAAGATCATGCAAAGAAACATCATAGTCCAGCAAGGGAGGATAGATCCAAATGACGAGGTAAAAAGCCTTCTGTCGTGCTAGGTACTAAAATGCGGTACTACCGCTTTTTGGTACCTAGCCCGGCAGTGGATTTTGGCAACTTCCAAAACCTTCTGCCTTGCTAGGTACCGCATTTTGGTACCTACGAGACCAGCAGATATTCAAACGGCTATAACTTTTGATTAGTAACTCCGATCGACCCGATTCCAATTGCGTTGGAAAGAGGACAACATGAGCTTCCCTATAAAAGGTGAAAATATTGGTTATCACCAAGTGAGAATGTATCAAGTATAATAATGTGAGATACCTCACTTGGTGAGAAACCGAAAAACCGCGTAGATCAAAATCATAATAAGATATAAAAGAGGGATCCGATTTTGATGAACAAGAGCTTGTTATGGAGATTACCACAAGCTCTATATCCTCACATGGATAAGACCAAATAACAACCAAATACGATGATGCAAGTATGCAGAGGTTTGAGCTCTCTCCGAACGATGTGATCGAGTTACTCATTTGAGAGCCCCTCTTGATAGTACGGTTATCTATCCTAAACCCGGTCTTCCACTAACAATATAAGACCGCCAAAAGGGAAAACCTATCAAGATTATACCTTTTCCTTGAGCATTTCACTTGAGCTCGATGTAGACGATCTTTACCTTCTCAAGATGGAACACTTTTTCTTGATTCCTCATCATCGATCCATGATCACCGAGGATGGCAAGCATCAAACATGATATCTTCTAAAGATTGCGCATTTTGAGCTTGCACAACATATCTTCTTCTCATTTCATTGACCTTGAAGCTGACACAAGCTCCAAGCGATGCCAATGGACAATTCCTACAAGTATAACTTAATACACACATTAGTCCATAAAGATTGTCATTAATTACCAAAACCACACATGGGGGCCCACATGTTCTTTCAATCTCCCCCATTTTGGTAATTGATGACAATCCCTTTAAGAGGGTTTATAGAAGGAATTTTAATGAATAAGATGGTAATACCAATATCAAATACTACAAAATTATGTGATATTGGTACCACCACCATATATAGAGCAAACTCCCCCACAATCTATGCATGTGTGATGAACTTGAATTTCATTGCATATATTGTCAATCATTATCATTGGTGGAGTTTCCTCTATATATAACACATGCTAAGATACAATAAAGATGCAAGAGCATGAAAGGCAAATGCTTAAGAACAAACTCAATGCATCAACCAACTTCCCTTAAACCCTCTAAAACTTCTCCCCCATTGGCATCGATTTCCGAAATGGGTGACAAGTTCTAGAAGACAAATATAGTAATAATTCCTCCAAAGGTGTGCCTTCGCACATATCCAATGATGAATACTTGGGAGGGAGTAGGACTATATCGAGGACCCGAAGATTGCCAAAATAAATACAAATGATGCAAGCAATTACAAGGTCCGATAACCAATTGAAAACAACAAATGAGTCCAAATGGAAACAACAAGATGTTATGATATGAGCAAAAGAGTGTTTGAAATAGAAAATAGAGAAGCTCCCCAAGATTTGTGCATACTTTAAAATCAGTATATTTCAATACAAAAAATGCACAAATACGGAATCCTCACTCCTCCATAAACATTTAAAACACATCAAATGAAAGATCAAATAAATGCTTAAATAAAATAGAGAAGTTCCCCAAGATTTTTGCACACTTTAGAATCGTTGTATTTCAATACAAAAATGCACAAATATGGAATCCTCACATCTCCATAAACATTTAAGGCACAATAAATGATAAATAAGACAAATGAGCATTATTAAATGAATTAGATGAGCTCGCCAAAGATAATGCACCAATTATGATAATTGTATTTGGGAACAAGGTGCATAATCATGGAATCCTCACTCATCCAAGTTTTTTTTAACAATGCAAGGCATGAGAGAACAAATATGAGTGCCCAAATATGCAAACAAGAGGAACTAACACTCATAGGAAATTAAATTTGGAAGCCACTGAAGAATCAAAAGGAATAGAAAGGTGGTCTCCAAGGATTAAAAATCAACTAAAATTATCTCCTCATATGTGTATATGTCTCTAAATGGAAAACATCACAAAGATATATGCCAAAAAAGAAATATGCACACATAAAGAAGATTATACAAGAAAGCACATGAAAGGCAAAGATGAAGTCATAACATATATCAATAAGATTTTTGCTTCAAAGCATGGCCAAATGCTCAAATATGTATTATTGTACATTAATGGACTTCAAACACCAACACACTACATACATTACAACTTTCACCAAGGGAAGAGGAGAAAGTTGGAATATATGGAGAAAGGCAACAAGTATCATAAGATAAAATAGACTAGCAAAAATCTCACTATTGCACATGAGAGAAGTTGATGAAATGATAGGCAATAAAATTGCTAGATTGACATATTTGGGATTGGAGGATCATATGCATGATTTTGTATAGTACCAATTATATGCACTCATCTCAACTTAAACACATATACAATATAGAGTCCTCTTAAAACCATGGCTAGAACTACAACAATTACAAATACATTAATTCATGCTAGAAGGCAACCGACAAACGGTTGGAATCAAGATATGTGAGCATGAGAAAGAGATACTTGTTACCGAGATATAATTGGTAGGATGTAGAGGATATGAATTCGTTGATCATCCTATAGCTTGCCTCAAATTTTCTTCTAAGCATCACTTCTTCAAAATTGAGAGACAAGCGTCCAATATATCTCCAATGTACCTAAAACACATTTAAGTACAAAATGGTCCCCAAACTAATTGGGTTCAATGTAGTTAGTGCAACTACAATACATAGGAGAGACTCTACATAAATATGTGCATATTGATATGAAATTGAATTTCATACATAACTTAGCCGATGGGATTTGGTGGAGTTTCCCCTATATATTGGATCAAAGAAAGCAAGCATGCCATAATATAAACATATAGTAAATATGCATGCATAAAGCTTTCAAGAACCAAAAAGAAGATACAATTTGAACAAAAACACGAAGTAAATCGAGATTGCACACACAAGGGTGTGACTCGACAAACGATGTCCAAATTATATCCAAGAACCAATTCAACACATGAAAGATCACAAATTCGACAAATGAACTAGGCTAAAACCAAAGGAGCAAAAGATGGATAGAAATAAAAATGCTCAAGGATTTATCTCATTCTAAAATGGTCAAATCATGAAACAAGTGAGACAAAACCAACTCCCAAAAAGAGCAAGGTTCCAACAAGAAACCAAACTCCCCAAACTTCTCATGATGGCACAAATACCAAAACGAAAAGATTGAGGTTCCAAGCACATAAAACCCGATATGGATCAAACAAAGAAGCATAAATGTGAGTGTTCTAAATAATATAGGAGAGTTCCCCCATAGATAGTGCATTATATATGATTTTCCTTTTGAATGCAAAATGCACACAAGTGGGATCATCACAAGTACCTACAATAAATAAAACACAAAAGGATACCAATAAAAATAAAAGGATCCAAAAGTAGCAAGGAAAACATGGGAGCACACAATATATTTACTTGGCCAAAGATAGGACAAGATTTAAGCAAGGGCCAAAGTGAATATGATCAATAAATTATACCATAAATTTAGTACTAATTGTCCAATGACAAGAAGTATTGAGAATAATCTTCCCTAGGTAGTTCATTCGGATATCCAAGATCATATTCACACAAAGAAGCATATAACAAAGTATAAGAATTAAGTTTGATGCTCCAAACAAGATTCTTGGTAGCTTCCAATTGTCACACAATCACTAGTGATTAGAGTAACTTGAAGCAAATGGTTTCCATGCGAATATATATATCTAAATATGAGGAAACACATACCAAGAAGCACTCTCACAAACAAGATCCAAAATATGAGCAATAAGGGCATTCAAGAAAATTGGAACTTGTATGAGCACGTGTGTCACTTAGGAGCTAGATAATTATCAATATCAATTTTAAGTGACACAACCTCGAATTTTCACATTTTCTAGGATTGTAATAAGCACTAATCATATGACTCCCCCATAATGTGATACTACCATAAAACCATCGTGAGGCAAAATAATACAAATAGAGATAATTAATGGACATTATAAAACTTAAATTTCTCATGAGAATTATACCACATAGAGACTAGACAATAATCCAATATAAATACTAGGTGGTATTCCTCATGTACACACAATTTTAGGATTGTGGAATGCCCAAGCATAACACTCCCCCAAAATGGGATAATCCATTAATTTCTCACAAGAGCCAAATAAGATACCAAATATAACCAAGCAAGACTCAAACATAATAAACACACATACATGGTGTGCCACCTAATCATACACAAATATGCTTGATACCTCAAGATAATTAAGTGGATAACACAACATGTACAAAAGCATGGAAGATACAAAACCAACACATACACAAGGGGGCGAGTAACTTTCAATGTAAAGAGTTTAGCATATGTTACCGCAAGGAGGAACATTGGAAATATAATACAATCATGACAATCCAAATGGCTTGGCTTGACAAAAATAATTGATGAAGATCCCTCAATTCTTCATAATGTAGCAAAGACTCCAATGCCCTCCAAAACACACCTATTGATCAAGTTTTGGCTTGTTGGTCCCCAACCAAGTTGGGTCCTAAGAAGTTAGTCACAATAGGCTTGGCAACCCAAATGGTTCTTTTCTTGACACCACATTGGGCACCAACAAATTTGGCAAACACATTGCCAACCTCATCCTTATGAAGTGAATAAGCATCATCAATCAAGATAGGATGGGAAGAAGAGATACCAATAGTGCATGAGGAAGAAATGTGCCCCTTTTCACGGCATATGTAGCAAGTTCTACTCTTGCCATCTTTCTTCTTAGGTGAAGCCACAACTCGAGGAAGATCTTGAGTAGTCCTCTTAGGAAGAGGCCCATTAATGACTTGAGGTGGAGCTTGAGGCCGCTTCCCTTGTTGCTTCACACTAAGAGGCTTTTTCTTCAATCAGCAAGATCTAACATGGTGTCCTTCTTCCTTGCACTTGAAGCAAACAATGTTGGCCGGATTCTTGACTTGATCTTGGCCATTATTCTTGTTGTCCTTGTGCTTCAACTTGATAGTGGACTTGTTCTTGACATTGGAGTTGAATCCAAGCCCACTCTTGTCATTGGGGGATTTTTGCACACTCAAGATTTTGTTGAGTGCGATCTTCCCTTGATGACCCTTTTTAAGTCATTATTCAAAGAAGTGACTTGAGCCTTGAGCTCTTTGATTTCCTCTACATGGTTAGTTTGAACAAAAGTACTAGAGGAAGTAGATGCTATATTATTAGAGCAACAAGGCAAGGAATGTAATTCATCATGAGATATAGCATGGTTATGAGGGGATGAATTACAAGGACTAGCACATGGCAATATAAAATTTGGAGTAGATATAGTTCTAATGTCCACATGAGGACCACTAGATGTTTCCTTTGACACGATGGCCTCATGAGATAACTTTAGCCTACCATGGGAGACTATAAGATCCTCATGCGAGCTCAAGAGCTTAACATGACTTTCTTCTAATTTCCCATAGTTGCTAGTTAGCAAAGCAAGTTGAGCCTTTAGCTCAACATTCTCCTTCAAAATAGATGCTTCACAAGAAATAGAGTTAGTAGCACAAGCATCATTATTATTAGCAAGAGGTGAGGGTATCTTGTCAAGCTCTTTTAAATATGAAGCTTTAAGTTGCTCATGTGACTCGGTGAGTTTGATGAGCTCCCTCTTAACGACCCGAGAGCCATTTTTGAGGTGCTTAAAATCCTCAACAAGTTCAGCATAAGAAAATTCAAGTCCATCATTTTTAATCTTGAAGGAGTTAGCCACCGCAAGTTCTCTATCATGGTATTCCTTTACTCTAGATAATTCTAGAGTAAAAGTCTCCTCAAGAGATTCTTTGGTGGTTTGTTCTTCTTCAAGGGAGTCCTTTAGTTGTGCAACTTCATTAGCATACTCACGCTCAAGTGCAAACTTTTAATCAATTAAGTTTTCTTGCTCCTCAATAAGATCATTGCCTTCTATGGCACAATTCAAGATTTCAAGAAAGTTGGAGGAAGCAATTTTATTTTTGAAGAGAGCGCTATAGACAACCTCTCCCATTTTATTAATAGAGGTAATATCATACTTACCTCTATAATCATCATTATCATTCTCAACCTCATCATCATCATGAGATACAATGGGATTCAAAGAGGTTACATTTGTTCCCTTAGCCATAAGGCACATGTGAGAACCGGAGGAAGGTGATGATGAGATTGCACTTGTAGCTAGGGATGTCAACGAGCTGAACTCGAACGAACATTGTTAGGCTCGGCTCGATCTCGGTAGAAGCTCGAGCCGAGCTCGAGAGATCCTAGGTCGACCTTCGAGCCTACATCTAAGCTCGAGTTTGGCTCGACCAAAGCTCGAGTAGACTTGAGCTCGGTTCGTTGAAGCTCGGTAAGAAATTTTAGTACATCGACATGCAGCTACATAGCAAGAAAATAGTAAAGCTTGAAAACAGAATAGCAGAAATGGCTTGGAGTTTCATATAATAGTAATACAGTGTCAACATGCCAGCATAATTATTTTAGCAGTCTTATAACAGATGGAATAATAATAGCAGTTTAAATTTTGCGACTGTACAAAAATCATGAGCTTTATCGAACTGTTTGAGTTCGGCTCGACTAAGCTCGCGAGCTCGAAAACAGGCTCGAGCTTGGTTTGTTAGAGAGACGAATCAAGCTCGAGCCGAGCTATTAACGCGCCAAACTCGCATAGTTTGTCAAGTCCGAACTTTTTTGACAGCCCTACTTGTAGCTCTCTTCAAGACCTTGTCTTGGACCATAGAATCTTCATTTTCCTCTACATGGTTAGCAACACAAGCACTGGAGGAAATAGAAGCATTTTTTATCATGGCAACAAGACAACATGAGCATATCATCATGAGATTTATTCAAGTCATTTCTACATGATAAGCAAGGACTATTAACACAAGCATGTAAGGAGTTTGTAGTGCTAGAAGTGTTAGGGTCCAAAGGTAGATCATTGCAACTAGATAGAGATGAAGGATTACAAATAGTAAGCACACTATCCAAATTGCAATTTCTATCACCACTCACCATATCATTACCTTGTGAAAAGTCACATGTTGGTGAAGTGGTAGAGGATGAGAACTCATCTCGACCGGAAGTGGAAGCAACACAATCATCCTCAAAAATGTTGGACTTGCTATATTTATCTTGAAGCTTGGTCCATATCTCACGAGCGCTTGAATAAGGCATGATAGAAGAAAGAACTACATTGCTCACAACATGCAAAAGAATTTTAGTAGCTAGAGCATCTATATGAGAGTTCAACTTCTCCTATAAAGATTTGTTTTGGGTATCCATAGGAGAAGAGAGACCCACATATAGATATACCTCGATAATTGGGTGAATTTCTCGAAATAAATTAAGCATGCGAATTTTCCAAAAATCATAATTTGTGCCATCGAATGTGAGCGTGTCCTTGTACACTAATCCCCTAAACGACATCTTTACTCTCAAGGCGGTGAAGCCTAAAATGAGAGACCGTGCTCTGATACCAATTGAAAGGATACAGATGTCACCTAGAGGGGGGGTGAATAGGCGATTAAAACTTTTCCTAGAGTGGCTCAACAAAGGCGGAATAAAACTAGTATTTACTTTGTTAAGCATAATCTAGAACAACTAAGGTTCACCTATGTGCACCAACAACTTATGCTAAGCAATACAAGCAACAAAGTGATAGCAAGATATATATTACTTCAAGCACGAAGGCTATCACAATGTAAAGTGCATAAGTAAAGAGCTCGGGTATAGAGATAACCGAGGCATGCGGGGACACCGATATTTTACCGAGTTCCTACCAACATGGAGTACGTCTCGTTTGGAGAGGGGGTGGTATCAAACCACCAACGCCACAAAAGGACTCCCTTATTCTCCGGTGAATCTCACCCCAACGGGATCGATCCACGCTTCCACTATCGGTGCACTTGTCGGTGGCAACCGGAGCCTCTCACAAGGTTGGGGCACTTCTCCACAACTTAATTGGAGGCTCCCAACAAATTCCACAAAAGGACATAATGCCACCAAGGCCATAAAACCGTCTAGGGTTCCAAGAACCCAAGAGGGACAAGCTCCAAAGAGTCACACAAACCAAATCCTCCGAGGAGAACTCAAACCGATGCACCAAATGCAAATGGCAAGAACACCACAAAGGTGTTCAAATCCTTCTCTCCCAAATTCCACCAAAGCTATAAAAGCTTATGGGGGAATAAGAGAGGAAGAACAATGGAGGAAATCCACAAAAGACTCCAAGATCTAGATCCCAATATGTTCCCCTCACTTTGAGGAGAGATTGATTGGTGGGATTGTAGATCTAGATCTCCTCTTTCAAATCCCTCAAGAATATGCAAGAATCATCGGAGGGATTGAGAGAAAGCAAGCTCAAGAAGGTCAGCAATGGAGGGGAAAACTTGCAAGAAAGGTTGAGGAACCATTGGGGAAGAAGGCCCCTTATATAGGTCCCTCCAAAATCCAACCGTTGCAGCCCAAAAACGCGATTCCCGGTACTACCGGACTTTTTCCCGGTACTACCGGACTTTCCCGGCACTACCGGACATTTCCTAGGGTTCCTGGGGCTCCAAACGCATTTTTTTCTCTGCGCTCCCCGGTACCAAAATGCGGTACTACCGGACCCCGGTACTACCGGATCCTGGTCCGGTACTACCGGTCATCACAGAATGAAAACAGCCATAAATTTTGCATCCGGACTCCGATTTCGATGATCTTGGGCTCGTTTAAAAGAGGACAACAACCTCTACAAGATAATGCAAAGAAACATCATAGTCCAGCAAGGGAGGATAGATCCAAATGATGAATTAAAAAACCTTCTGCCGTGCTAGGTACTAAAATGCGGTACTACCGCTTTTTGGTACCTAGCCCGGCAGTGGATTTTGGCAACTTTCCAAAACCTTCTGCCTTGCTAGGTACTAAAATGCGGTACTACCGCATTTTGGTACCTAGGAGACCAGCCGATATTCAAACGGCTATAACTTTTGATTGGTAACTCTGATCGACCCGATTCCAATTGCGTTGGAAAGAGGACGACATGAGCTTCCCTATAAAAGGTGATAATATTGGTTATCACCAAGTGAGAATGTATCAAGTATAATAATGTGAGATACCTCACTTGGTGAGAATCCGAAAAACCGCATATATCAAAATCGCAATAAGATATAAAAGAGGGATCCGATTTTGATGAACAAGAGCTTGTTATGGAGATTACCACAAGTTCTATATCCTCACATGGATAAGACCAAATAACAACCAAATATGATGATGCAAGTATGCAAAGGTTTGAGCTCTCTCCGAACGATGTGATCGAGTTACTCATTCGAGAGCCCCTCTTGATAGTACGGTTATCTATCCCAAACCCGGTCTTCCACTAACAATATAAGACCGGCAAAAGGGAAAACCTATCAAGATTATACCTTTGCCTTGAGCATTCCACTTGAGATTGATGTAGACGATCTTTACCTTCTCAAGTTGGAACGCCTTTCTTGATTCCTCATCATCGATCCATGATCACCGAGGATGGCAAGCATCAAACATGATATCTTCTAAAGATTGCGCATTTTGAGCTTGCACAACATATCTTCCTCTCATTCCATCGACCTTGAAGCCGACACAAGCTCCAAGGGATGCCAATGGACAATTCCTACAAGTATAACTTAATACACACATTAGTCCATAAAGATTATCATTAATTACCAAAACCACACATGGGGGGCCACATGTTCTTTCAGTAAAAATAAATGTTTGTATTTATTAAACCCAAATTCTATCTTGACAATGCCATGATCTACTTATGTTGATGTCCCTTCATAAGGCAGGTTTTGTAAGTACTTGGAATGTCGCTGATAATGGTTAACAAATTACATACAAATTTCACTTCTGTAATCCTCCTCCCTCTTCTCGCGTGACTTACCAAAAAATTATGGACGACTAGCAATATATTGTTGTTTTAGTCGCTCTGATGACCGAATGTCACATGAGGAGAGAACTACAGACTACTAGCAATATTATGTTTAACTTGCAGAGCTAGGTTGTTATTATCTTATAAGTTTTTATGTTAGTTTGTTCCTAACCACGTGGGATGGGCTTGCATCTCAGAAGATAGGGAGGCCTTATAATCTATTTGCCAACCGATCAATCACTATAATGTAACATAAATGAGGAGGAAGCCATTACCACCGACTCCAAACTCAGACCAAGTGCCAGTGGACATGACAAGTAGCAAAAGGCCATGATTTTGGTCAATATAGGGGAGAAGCGGTGAAGAGATGGTCGTGGTAGAGTTAGACGTGGCACATACTGGCATATACAATCTCAGACTGGTAGTTTTTGGTCGAGCCAACATGCATATCATTACTCAAATAAAGTTGTGGCGGAGAACACAGTGAGTAGCTAGGAAAAATGGAATAGTACAACTAGATTTAGGAAAATGATTTAAAAAATAGAAGAGAAAAAAAGCTTATTGATTTCTTTTATATGAGTAACTATATCAGACATGACTCATGTTGTTGCACAGGTAATTTAGATTTTTTTGTTTGAATTTTATTATGGTTGTCAGACAAGTAAAACTGCTACCACCGAATTAGTTTTGATTTTCACTTATAAAAGAAACATGAATACGTAGATTTTTATCTTCGCTTGCTTCATGTTGTCTTTGAAGTAGCATATATTTTCACGTTTATGTTGGAGTAGGTTAGATTTTCCAAATATTATTCCATGTCAAGAAGCCTTGTCCTTGTCACATAGGCTTTGCCAACGGCAATCAAACGAGTCCTCAATGTACATAGACTATTGTTGAGGTAGGGCTCGACATAAGATAACATGGTTGAATGAGTCCTCGACGTATAGACCGCTGGTTAGGTAGGGATCTACATGGGCCAACGTGTCGCTCTCAAGGTCGACCTCGATGGTGAGCACGGAGGTATCACTTTTGAGAATGTAGAGCGTTGGTTAGGCAGGGATCCACATGGGCCAACGTGTCGCTCTCAAGGTCGGCCTCGATGTTAAGAACGGACGTGTCACTTTTGAGAATGTGGTCGATGTGGGAAAACATAGGTCAAAGTGGAGATGCTTTCTTCCATGACCCGTCTAGGGAGGGAGATACTGAACCAACCATGGGGAAATGAAGTATTGAGAGAGTTTATTTAGACACAGTTGAGAGAGAGAGGTAGAAATAGAGTTGTGGTCGGTAGACAAAGAGCGGCCAAAGAGAGGGGGTTGCATGCAATTAAGGAGTGTCATGTGGTCCGTGGAGCATGGCCTATGGGCAGAGAGTAAGTGGATCTACAACGAGAGAGGGCGTTGAGCCAACGGCTGGTGGCTCTCGTGAGAGGGAATTATGGATGCGGCATGATAGTGTGAGCGAAGTTGTCGAAAAGCGAGTGTTCAGTTGAGGAAAAGAAAGTGAAGGATATTATAGCGATAGTCTCTTTCAATATACAGATTTTTTAGCGGAGTCACATGTATGCGAGCAACAATGACCAAATCAAACAGAGGAGAAGAAGGGGTAAGATGATGATTTGGTATATCTAAGCTCCATTGCGAAGCACATGTATTTAACTAGTAGAGCTTAAAACATGATGTTTTATACCCCTTCATCTTAAAACAGATGTTGTAGATTTATTAAAGTCGGATGAATCTCGACACCATTTAGTATATAGATTCATCCAAATTTTAGAAAACCTACGACTTGTATTTTGAGACGGAGGAAGTAGATAACTTTCCTAGGATATTTCTTTTGTTCTAACAAATAAAGGCTATATGGGCTTCCCGACGTCAAAGTCGTCCTGATCCCTTGCCCTCGTCTCCGCCGCCCTAGCATCCTATGGTGTGCCTGGGCTGCTTCCTGACACTGTTGGAGTCTTGCCATGGACATGCGCCCTCTGTCCATGGTCGACGCCATGCTACGACGCTTCATCTCCGTCCTCTCTGCATTTCACGCTCCTGTCGCCGCTACCGACGAGGAATCTTCCTTGGCGTACGTGGCCTCGGCTCTTTCTCACGCAGGCATCACCTGCACCTCCATGATCACCACGATCTGCTCGATCTAAGCCTGACATACGAGGTTCTCCATCCTTGTTGATTGGTGGGAGAACGCTCGCTCCTGCCTCATCTCCACTATGTGTTGGAAGGTCCGTGCCTCCTCCGAGCGTGACGATTAGATGTCGGCGAGGATCACCCGCTGGTCAAGTGCCTCCTCGGCCTAGCTATAGTAGTTGCCGAAGTTGAAGTCATAGTCTTCCTGCCTGTCAGCGGAATCGACCTTCTTCGCCTCTTCTTCCGCGGCAAGCTCCGGCTGCGGCTTCGACGATTCGGGGTAGCGAGCACGAGCGGCTGCTGAGAGCTAAGCCCAATCGGTGAGGAGGCGGCGAGGCATGGAGAATAGTGTGGTGAGCCGTCTCCCTGACGTTCTTATTTTATAGCCGATTATCTTCTTAATATTTCTTTTTCGAGGAAATGAGCCAACCCACACAAGAGTGCCTACTAGCTTGTAACGAACGCAGAGGAAAATAGGTAAGATACCCTGCCCCCGACCCCGTACCCCTTCTTGAACTTTCTATAGTCGGTTTAACCAATAGCCTTAAGCCAATACTAAATAGAGTCAAAGTGGAATATGGATGATGTGGGAAACGTAGGCGGGAAACAAAAGAGAGCGGCGGGAAGGGTGATGGCGGAGGCGCTCCAGCGTCAGAAGACGAGCTGTCATAGGAGGGGTTTGCTCGTGTTCGCTGGTAAGGGGGCCCGGTGTTACCAATCCAATGTGACACGCGTTGCCAATAGCCCCATCGTGTCCCCTGCGTGTCGGGGGCAGCAAAGAGGTGCTGAAAAGATTCCTGGACCGGCCGAGTTGTCGGTGCGGGACCTTTTTTGGCCTCAACCCCCGAAGGGTGTTGGGGGTGGGCTGGAGCGTGGTGACACTACGACAGAGCAGTTCGCAAAATCCACACGGCAGCGATAGCCACGACAACGGCTCTTTGTCGTGTGTCTTTGCGCCCGGAACACGACAAAGACTTTGCCGCGTGTTTTTGGCGAGGACACGGCAGAGTAAAGCACTTGACGGTTCCGTCCGTCTGACGGCACCAACAACTCTTTGCATGTGTTTTCTTTGTCGTGTGCATTACATCTTTGTCGTGTACCACTAATTTGTCGTGTGCCCTCTCATTGTCGTGAGCATGCCCTTTGTCGTGTGCCAGGCAGGGGGACGGCAAAGAATTCTCCTTTGCCATGTTACTGTGGCAGATTGCACACAGCAAAGAATCCACCTTTGCCGTGTGCCTCTGCTAATCAGCACACGGCAAAGGCCCTGTGACAAACCCAGCAACATAGAGGTGGGCGACACGTGGATCCTTTGTCGTGTGTATACAAATGGCAAAGGAGACCTATTTTTTTAAATGTTTCCATTCATTTCCTGCAATTCAAAACATAGAATATATATATATATACGATCATACAGATCATCAGCAACACCAAATTGCATCGAACAACAATAATATAATCATCACCAACATAGACTACATGTATATGATCATAAAGATCATTACCAACACCAAATTGCATCACCAACACCAAAATATCACAAGTATGATCATAATATCATCACAAACACTACCAAATATCACATCATCACCACAAAAACAAGAAAGTTCACAAGTATGACACGATGATACGTCGTAAACATATCTATAATTTTTGATGCTCCATGCTTGTTTTGTATCAACTTTGCTATGTTTTGTCTACACTTTGAGGTATTTTTATACACTTTATGGAACTAACCTATTGACAATATGCCACTGTGCCAGTTGCCTGTTTTCCGCTGTTTTTGGTTTCACAAAGCTAAAAAATGAATATTGTCGGAATTGGACGGGACAAAAGCCAAAGTTCATATTTCCCCCTGAACGATACGGAAAATCGAAGACAAGACGGAGGAGGACACCAGGGTGGCCACACCCTAGGTGGGCGCGTGTCCCACCCTGGCCGCTTCGACAGGGGGTGTGGGCCCCTGGCCCTCCACCGACCTTGCCCCCTTCGCCTATAAGAAGCCCCTGACTCAGAAACCCTAAAGAGTCATCCAGAAAGCCAAGAAAAGTTCTGCAGCACCGTTGCCACCGAAGGGGAGATTCGGGGAACAGAAAGTCTCTGTTCCGACACCCTGCCGGGACGGGGAAGTGCCCCTGGAGCCATCTCCATCGATCTCCACCACCATCTCCATCGTCGTTGTTGATTCCCATGATGAGGAGGAAGTACTTCTTCCTTAGGGCTAAGGGCTCTACCGGTATCTATGTGTTCATCTCTCTCTCTCTCTCTCTCTCTCTCTCTCTCTCTCTATGCGTGATCATGTTATGGTCATGAGCTTTGTAATCAAGTGGATCTACTATGTTAATCAAGTGCTTTAATAGATCTCTGCCCTTCCCACGTGTGTGAAAGTGACAACATGCACGTCGTGGTGGAACTTAGGCTAGAGGTTGCATAATTCCTCAATTGCTTTAATAGATCTATGATTTTCCCCATGTGTGTGAAAGTGACAGCGTGCACGCCGTGTGTGGCACTTAAGCTAGATTATATACATATTTATCATGAGTATATTTGGAGTTGGATGTCTTTATGAAATTGTGGTGTTTGTTGGAACCATCTAGCGCCCAAGGTGATAGTGTGGGGTTATCTAGATGGGGAAGGCAACCTTTAAGAAGTGCTTTTCTAGCCCTACCGTGGATTAGAGTGTCCAACCAGAGAGTATTTAAGAGTAGTATCATGAAGAGAGGATATTTATATGAGAGAGTGTTAACTAGTGAAAGTATGATCCCTAGGCCTTGTTTCTGAACATTGAAACACCGTTTACAATCAGTTCTATTACATGTTTGCTTGCTACCATCTTTATTTCAGTTTGCCTTTAGTCTCTTACCTCACCGTCAAGCTATTTCCTGGCACCGTTACCACTTGTATTTCACTATCTCTTCGCCGAACTAGTGCACCTATACACCTGACAAGTGTATTGGGTGTGTTGGGGACACAAGAGACTTCTTGTATCTTGATTGCAGGGTTTCTTGAGAGGGGTGCCTTTGACCACTTCCTCCCTGAGTTCGATAAACCTTGGGTAATCCACATAAGGGAAACTTGCTGATGTTCTACAAACCTCTGTACTTAGAGGGCCAACAACTGTCTAAAAGAATAAAAGGCACTCACACACGTTACCCCACGGTAACAGCACGCCAGAAAGCTATTTTCTAGCGTCGTTGCCGGGGAGGTAAGGTAAAAGGTACTCACATCCTCTTGGTGTGTGAGTGCTCGAAGTTATTTCCTTTAGATTCTGCAATTTTGTATTTTTGTTTCTTGTTTTCACTAGTTAGGCTTAATGGAGAACAACAACAAAATGAGAGAGCTTTATAGTATTTATCTTGAGTTAGGACATGAAGTGTTTGAAGAGAAAATTAAAAAACCTATGGAACTTCATTTGCATGCTAATAGAGATATTATTAGTATGAATTTTTTGAAAACCATCATTGCTAATGCTATGGAAACGTCTAAGCTTGGGGAATCTAGTTTTTATGAAAATGATCTTTTTAGTCCCCCAGCTTTGGAAGATAGCTATTCTATTGCTTATGATGGTACCAAACCTCCAATATATGATGATTACAATGATGATTATGATATTTTTGTCTCCTATATTACAATATGATGATTACAATGAAGATAGCTATTCTATTACTATGGAGGAGAAAATTAATTATTATTGCAATATGCCTCCTATATTTGATGATTATGGTGATGAGAATAATAATGATAGCTATTTTGTTGAATTTTCTCCCACTATAATTAATAAGAATAACTATGATTATGTGGAGAGTAGAAATCATCTGATGCATGTGTCTCATGATAAGAATGTTTTATGTGATAGTTATATTGTTAATTTTATTTATTATGCTACTGAAAGTTATTATGATAGAGGGAAACATGGTTTTATGCATCTCAAAAATATTAAGTTTCCCCTCTTTATGTTGAAAATCTTTAAGTTCCACTTGTTTTGCTTTCCTATGCTTGTTGCTTTGTGGTTTGATGACTTGTTTCTTTACAAGATTCCTATGCATAGGAAGTGGGTTAGACTTAAATGTTTTTTGAATTTGCTCCTTCATGCTCTCTTTTACTTCAAATTCATATTTCTTATGTGAGCATCTTCTCAAACTATCATGCCTAACTTAAAGGCGTTCAAGAAAAGTACTTGTTGGGAGATAACCCAAGAGTTTTCTTGAGTGTTGGAAGTTATTACTTTAGTAATTACCTCTCCTTATCCTTCTTGTTTGCTTTTTGTGCCCAGAATGACCTCTAATGAGAGGGAACTAAGATTTGGGAAGTTGCTGTCCCGAAACAGATTTTCGTGCTCCACTGTAAATATTCTTGTAAAATATTTATAAGTCTTATTGAGATGATATTTTCTGAATAAATACCCCAGTATGTTAGCTAACTTTTATTAGTTCAACACGTTTTGATTTGAGCAACATACGGTCTTTGAAAAAATCGGTTTATACCTTCTGGTCCGTCTTAACAGATTTCTGTCATTATTTGCATTTGCTTCTTATTGATTTATTTTTGAGTTCTCTTTTGGGAACTGAACTTTTTAAAAGAAGTTGCTTCAGTAGCTTGTGTTTTTAGTGAAAGTTTTTATATTCAAAAGCTAAACCCAAAGCTCTATTATCTTTTGAATACACTAATGTTGCTAATGAAGATTGTGTGAAGTTTTATATGAAGGAAAATCTTCACGTGTAGAGAAATAATGATGTAATGAGATGAAGAATGGACAAAAGATCAAGCTTGGGGATGCCACCTCGTGTCACCCCAAGAAATATTCAAGAGGTACAAGCGTCAAAGCTTGGGGATGCCCAAGGCATCCCCTTCTTCATCAATACAAATCTCAGGTCTCTTTCTAGACACTTTGTTTTTATTGTTTCATGCACTGTTGTGTTGTTATTGGAGCATCTTAGTTTTCGTTTTTGGTTTTTGTTTGGTTGGTTTTCTGCACTAATCTGGTTGGATCCTCGCACACTTCTTTTGGAGAGAGACACACTCTGTTTTCATTGCCTAGAACACTCTAGTTTTCATTCTTATTGTCTTATGAGTGTTCTCTTTTGCTTGGACTGTGTTTAGCCTTAGTTTTCTTGTGCTTTCAGCTTAGAAATTTTTAGTTCTTCTTTGTGGATTTGTGAGACAAGATCACTGATCTTTATTGATTATTATCTTTGTGAGTTGTTTCAAATAAGTTGATTGGTGTTGGAAAGGAGTAGAAAGTTCTTGCTTATAGTGGTACAAAAGTGAGCTTGCATTGACTGTGGCTTAGGCTTTATCTTGTCATGCTAGATGTTGTTTTGACCTTATGCTTAGTGATTATTTTTGTAGCATGACTTGTTCCAAACAATTGAGATTGCTTAATGGCCTTGAAAGAATCATGCGTTGTTTTAGCATACAAAAGCATAGTATTCTGGTATTCTCATTTGATGCTTTGTTTGGGTTGACTTAGCACATGCTCACACCATGTTATGACTATGAACCAGACACCTTAGCCTCTATGATCATTTATTCCTTGACTTGTAGTGCCACTTTATGCTTTGGTTAGTAATGTTTTGTCGCTCTGCATGATTATGGCCATTATTGCTCTCTTAGTTGGTCGCTCCCAGTCTTTTGCTAGCCTTCACTTTTGCTGAGTAAGCTCTACTCATGCATCCAACTCCCAAGAAACCAAGTTATTCCAAAGTGTCCACTATAAATTCCTATGCATGGTGTGTTACACCATTCCAAGTATATTCTTGTTTTCATGTATCTTCCAATTAAAAAGTATTTTGTTATGTGAAAACTTAGTGAATAAAAATCTCAAGAACTTGATGGCACTCTTTATTTTTCTTGCCCCTAATAAACTTGAACCATTGTGTCATCTATGTTGTATATGCTTGCACTTATACGTTGGGATTAGCAGAACCATTATGTCATGGGGAACGCTTTCAACACTTATGGACCTCTATCCAGTTGATATCATGCTCTTTTGTTTGCGGATGTCGTCGGTGTGAAATAAAAGGGGAGCTTGTAAGTCCATGGAGTTATGTATTTTGTGTTAGAGAAATGCCTGGGCCGCTAGCCTAAGCCATGCCTAATCATGGTGGAAACTTTTAACATCACCATAATGACATTTATGAAGCATTCTTCTTATAAAAAAAGATACGAGATTCATAGAAAAGGGGAAAGAGAGAAAAAGGCACCATATTCCCATGGTAAATAAGAATATTGCTGAGATGCTCATTGTCTGCTTGCCTTGTCATTGTGATATGGGAAAATATCCTGTGTCATGTGCAAGGGTACCCCGTTGGCGGTTCTCTATGATACGCATATACTTACTATGACAAGAACTTGCAAGTAAGTAAAGTTGAGTAGCATGAGGAGCGGCCCTCGTAATCAAGGGACATGAGATTTCCAACTTATACTTTGTCAAGCATATACTCCATAGTTTGTTCACTTTAACCTTAATCACTTCAAGATGCTTATGATAGGGGCAATGAGGGATGAAAGCTAACAAGTACCATAATTTTTGGAAGATCTTTTTGAAACTTGAAATCCCTGCTTCCCTTTTATGAGTCTCCACCTTCTATCCATATGCACAAATTATGGGATCATGGTTGCCATTCTTATTTCTGTGTGCATTGTCCCAAGACTTACTAATTGATTCATATTGTTGATATGACTTGTTCTTGTGCTATTTGTATCTAGTCTCCCTTATGAACTTTGAAGGTGTCCTATGCATTTATGTTTTGCTACTCCATGAGGGACAAGCCGAATGCCACTATGCTATGTTTTCTATATGTGAAACAAACAAACGTCTTTCAATGTATGTTATTCATGATCTTTATTTGTAACCTTTCATGTTGCAACATAGTTACTATGCCTTGTTGTTAGAACTTCATCTTTCATGCTCATGTTTAGAGTACTTTGATCCCAGCTTTCAATGCTTGCAAGTTTGATCTTGATTGTGATGGTGCATGTCACCTAAAAAATTATTCTTTTTATCACTTACCTACTCGAGGACGAGCAGGAGTTAAGCCTGGGGATGCTTGATACATCGTAAATGTATCTATAATTTTTTATGCTCCATGCTTGTTTTGTATCAACTTTGCTATGTTTTGTCTACACTTTGAGGTATTTTTATACACTTTCTGGAACTAACCTATTGACAAGATGCCACAGTGCCAGTTTCCTGTTTTCTGCTGTTTTTGGTTTCAGAAAGATAAAAAATGAATATTCTCGGAATTGGACGGGACAAAAGCCAAAGTTCATATTTTCCCTGAACGATACGGAAAATCGAAGACGAGACGGAGGAGGACACCAGGGTGGACACACCCTAGGTGGGCACGGGTCCCACCCTGTTTGCGCCCATAGGGGGTGTGGGGACCCTGGCCCTCCACCGACCTTGCCTCCTTCGCCTATAAGAAGCCCCCGACTTAGAAACCCTAAAGAATCGACCAGAAAGCCACGGAAAGTTCCACAGCGCCACAACCACCAAAGGGAGATTCGGGGGACAGAAAGTCTTTGTTCCGGCACCCTCTCGGGACGGGGAAGTGACCCCAGAGCCATCTCCATCGATCTGCACCACCATCTCCATCGTCGTTGTTGATTCCCATGATGAGGAGGGAGTAGTTCTTCCTCAGGGCTAAGGGCTCTACCGGTAGCTATGTGTTCATCTCTCTATGTGTGATCATGTTGTGGTCATGAGCTTTGTAATCAAGTAGATCTACTCGGTTACTCAAGTGCTTTAATAGATCTCAACTCTCCCCATGTGTGTGAAACTGACAGTGTAACATCCCAATTTCAGCAACCCTGATTTAATGTCCCAAAAGGGCAAAAATCAGGGGGAACAAAAACTTTTTCTTGTATGATGTGTTCACTTGCTTGCTTGTGCTCAAGCAACTACTTGTGTATTAGTTGTGTTGCTCCTCACCTCAACCCTAGTCTACAAAAACTATTTTACAAAAGAGATGTCTTGGCTCATCCTTTATATTCTCAAATGTTCTGGCCTTTCAAAAACTTGAGCCAAGATGACTTTGACACAACCAAATACTTTACTAGCTTCTATTGCCAAAACTATGGAGGCCTATATTATCTCCTAATGTTTTCAAGACAGATCTTCAACTACCCTTATCTCTAGGTTTTCCCAAAACTTTATTAAAACCTTTTCATCTCAATATTGGTAGAGATACCAAGATGGTACTTATCTTACTTCAAAACTAAACCCCTTTCAACATACCCATCCTTACCTCAAGCTAGGATTGAAGGTAACCCTAGTAGTAGTTAGATAAGTAATAAGATGAATTGCCTTGATCTGTTGTCTGATGATTTGCCTTGACCTGTTGATTGCCTTGTTTGCTTAGAAACTAGAGTGATCTAATATAGTAGCTCATCCTTTAGGACCCAATCCTTGCTTGTGTTCATCAAACACAAAGCAAGCATCCAAGTCTGGATCTCTCCTAAGCCACCCCAGTGATCAACTTCCCTCATGATCAGACCAGCCCAAGGATAATCCCTTTGGAGGTTGCCCAACTCATCAAAGACCCAAGCTAACCTTGAATCCCAGCTACTTGGTTAGTACTTAACATCAACCACTTGATGGATTGGATAAACCCTTGCCATCCTCTCAAAATCATCTACACTTGTACTCTAGTCTAAAACCCTAAATCTGCCAAAATGGCTAAGTCTGGATTTCTTATCTGGATACCATCTTTGGAGCCCTACCTTTTTCCAGCCTATGTGAATTATTGAGAATGTACTTGAACCATCATGTAGTACATCTTTAGTACTACCAAATCCCACTCTTGCCCTTGGCTAAGCTGTGGCATCCCGCAAAACCACTACTAGAAAATCGCGTTGAATTTGTGCATTGCATCGTCATCATCGTGCATAGTTTGCATAAAACTATTTTGCAAACCCCGATTTGTTTTCCAAACGACCCATCTTTTATTTAAACGCCAAACCCCCGGATGTACCGGATAATTCGTTTGTCTAAAACTAGTCATAAAAGCTATTTGAAAATAAATAAAATTTAAAATTATTTTTATTAGGGGCAGCCGAACGGGACGAACGACCCGAACGACCGCCCCAGAAAAACTGAATCGGTCCTTCCTGGACACCCCAACAAAACCTAAACCTACCAAGAATCCTACCCACCCCTAGCTCCACCTCACTCCCTCCAATAGCATCTCGCCACCTCAGCTCCCCTCTCCCCTCTGACCAATCCCCCTCTGCCAACTCACCCCTCATCTCTCACCCTCTCCCCTGGCCACACAACACACGCACACACCCCACCACACGCAGCACACAGAGCACGCACGCACACAGAGCACCTACCCCTACCTGGCCCGCTGCCCCTGGGACCCACGTCCTCCCTGGTCCCACCCAGCCTGTCCCCACGCGCCTCCCCATTTTCCTCTCCTCCACTCGATCCTCTTCCCCACCGACAACCTCCAGGCCCCACGGCGCCTCCCTCCCCTCCTCCGGCCGGCGCCCGCTCTCCTCCCTCTCCGCAGCCCTCGCCCGCTCGCCCACCCACGCCATCTCCGGCCGTCCGCCCCACCTGCGCCTCCACGCACCTCGCCTCGCCCGTCGCCTCCCCTCGGCTCGCCGCCGCCCACCTTCTCCCTCACCGCGCGCCCTCCCCAGCAGCCTCCCTCCCAGGCTCCTCTCGCCAGAGCCCCGCCCGCCTTCACTGCGCCGCCCCGGTCGCCGGGCGCCCGCCGCCCTCCCAGACCGCCTCACGGCGCAGCCCCTCGAGCTCGTCCCGGCCAGCAAGCCGTCGTCGTCGAGCCGCTCCGCCCGGCGCTCCTCCCTCACCCGCAGCTCGCGCCGCCGCGCCAGCCGGTCCGCTCGCCAGCGCCCTCGCGAACCCGCCATCGCCCCCTCGCCGCCTCACCGGCGTCGCGTCTCGCCTCTCCATCCCGTAGCAGCCCGCCTCCAGCACGCCATCGGCCTCCTCCACCGCCCTGCAACGCCACAGCCGCCGGCCAGCGCCAGCAGGCAGCGGAGGAGGCACGAGTGCTGCGTCTTTGAGGCACGCCTCGCCTCCCCAACTTGGACCTGCCAGCACAACTCGAGAAGCTTGCCGAGATCTCGTTAAGGCCTGGTATCAACAAGTTCTTCTTGACAACAAGCTCGCCACACGATACCCGAAGCGGCATGCCACGAACTCCTTCATGGATTCAAGACCCACTTGGTGTTCTTCTCTCTCGGGACCGAAGACACTAAGACCCAAGCCCTCTCCGAAACCCAATCCGCGGATGTCAAGATCTTCACTGGATCCGAAGCCGAGTCCTTCCGGATGTGAAGCCGAACCCGAACCCAAACGTCACTAGAAGGGCCATCGACAAGATCTTGCGCGAACACCGAACATCGACGACATGGAACAACAGGGCCTCCTCTCGGAATGCCAGGCTCTTCTTCAAGGACGCCAAGTACTCCTATCTCCAAGACCGACCCCGGCGTCGGAGTCGAGAGCCCCGACAAGAACCCCATCACGGAACATCTAGCATTCCGACAGGGACCCTGGAGACCCGGCGTCGAGTCCCAAGTTCGTCCCCGATAATCACGGTGGAACCCCAAGACCCCGAAGCCCCGATCCGAAGGCCGATCCGAAGCGCCAAGGCCTCCGCCATGGAATCAACAAGATCATCACGAAACGCCGTGTACTTCTTTCAGGACGCCATGATCGTCGACATGACTCAAAGACCCCGGATGCGCCAAGACCTACTCCTGAGTCCGAGAACGACCTCGCCGAACCCTGAACCCTGAGACCGACCCCGAACCCCGGAACCCAAGATCGTCGAGCCCCCTCTGATGTGTGACCCCTTTTCCTCGAACCCTAACTTTATAACATATCAATTTGTTGCATATTAATTGTCATCCATCTCGCATGCATATCATTGGTTTGGGGGCCTTATGCCGATTCACCTAATAATTAAATATGGGGCCCATATGCGGGCAAATCTAGCCTTATATTGGCCTCATTTAAACTTGTGTAGAGAACCGGTATCTTATCTTGCCTTGTTAAAACAACATTTAATTTGCGGGGGGTTCTAAATAACTTGAACCATCTAATTGTTGTCGGGACCCCGGTTCCGCTTAATATGACCTAATTGCATCGCCTCTTTGCCAAGCCATCCATCATGCATGCATCATGCCGATCTTCTGCCATTGTATTAAATAGTGCATCCGGTGTTTCTTCTAGTGTTTTGCTTCTTCGCGGATAAGGCCGTTGAGTTGATGTGAGCTTCGCCCCGATCTTCGGATGAACCCTTCAACAATGTTTTCAGGCGAGCATCTCCCCCTTTCTACCTATCTTACTTTTATAGTATTTATTCCCTCCTGTTGATCTATTGCTATCTGTGTTGCGATGCTTTAGTACCGTACCTGTGATATACCGTGCAGCCCTATATTGCCTTGGACACACCCTATTACCTGTTGTTTGGTAGATAGTTGGACTTGCGCGTCGTAGATGCTTGCTCAAGTGCTGATGTGTGTCGTCATATGCCTGATTCTTGATGTATTGCCGCATGTTCTTTGGAGATGATTCTAGTTTTCTTGATCGTCACTTTAATTTCTGTTTAACAACTAAAATTGAAATAAGCAGAGGCATCGGTGGGTGATAGAAAATATTTGGTTTCGAGCCCACTTGTGTCCCGTAAGACCCCGAGTACTTGATACTGTTCCTTGATTTATCGCGCTATCCACATCCGGGAGGTATATGGGACCCCCACAGCGAGCTTGATTCAGTCTTATTTCTTGGGGCCACAACCTAGATTGAGGTGTTTTTACTATACTGTACTTATGCCATGCTACTTTCGGTAGTTAATTTGTGCGATGAGCACACTGTACTGTGTAGGATCGGGACACGTTTACGCGGTATCGACAAGCCCAGCCACACTTCGGGTTCCCGATCGTTTACTGGTCCACCCAAACCTTGAGGCCGTTTGGTCGGCTAGCTTCGTTGAATCTACTTAAGGGTGGCCCCTGAAATATTTCTGAATCCTGTGATTGTTCATCGTGAAAGCCTCGTTGGGTTTTGATTTGGTTTTCCGAGGTTGATCGGCGTGTGTTGCTATTGGTGCACCCGGCGGTAAAACTTTCTGAAAGCCGTGTCCGCGGATATGGACGACTTGGAGCACAGTATCTCGATCATAGACAAGCATAACTAAAGTTTATTGCTATAAATTGACTTATAATGACTAGTAATCAGCTTCACTATAACGGAATGGCTAAATAATACGCCCACAATTGCTTGTTTGAGTTGTCGCCATGCACCATTGTACTGACTAGTAAATCTTGCAACTACAACGGAATGGCTGAATAAAAGTACCAACAACTGCTGGGTTTTGGGTTTATCTCATGCTATTCATACCTGATTAGTAATTGCTGCAACTACAACGGAATGGTTAATTAAAAGGGCCTTGCTTACTTTATCGGGATGATTATCTAAACACGACTAGTAAAGTGCCGCAACTATAAGCGAATAAGTAAAGCGCCAGCTGCGTGAGTTCCTCGGTTGACTTCCTCGTTTGGTCTCGAGAAACACCGGGATGGGTTTGTTTGGTGATAGCTTGAGTTGGATCCGGTTAGGTCATTCTTATCCCTCTGAAATCCGCCCGGTTGTATCGAGTCTCTATAGGTTGTTTAGTGCATCTGCGCTGCCTTGATCCACCATACCTATGTGGCGAGGACCCGAATCTAACCTCGCCGTGTCTTGGCCTCAAGATCTTGGCCTCCTCTTTTTCCTTTGCCCTTTGTCGGCACCCCTTTTGTTTAAGCGGGTTTTGGGGATCGGCGCGTTAGCGAGGTTACCCTTCCGGCTTGGCACAGGCAGGGTTATGGGCGCCATTGGTTATTCTTCGGGCTCTTAGCCCCATTTGCATCTTGTCCATAGTCGGACTCTATCATTTTCAAGGTGATTTGGATCTTTGTATATTATATCTGTTTTCTTGACTCTTGGAGTTGTTATATATATCTGCTCGTGGGTCCCATCGAGGACTGTTGTGTAATGTTATTACTTGCCGTTTTCCACCTTGCGAAAGTGCTGGTGCACCTTTGAATCGTTTCTATGCGGGTTTGGCGAGTTTTGCTAAAACTTGCATAGGACCGATTCGAGGGTGTTCTGAGTGGTATCGAGCTCAGTGGTTGCGATACCCCACAAGTCCAGCCTGTAGGATAACCTTAGCTAACGGCCGAAGTAGAGTGTCAAAACTATTTTTGCAAAATCGGTTGGATAGTTCTGATTAGGTCTGATTTTACTCCTTACCCCTTTGCTATTCCTCTCTTATCTCTACGTGTTTTGAATCCGCTCTCTTCTCTCTCTTCGAGTCCAGGATTTCTCGTGGTTGGGTTTCCGTCGTACCTTTAGGGTCTCGCTTTCTCCCTTTTGTAACGGAGGTGCTACGATCATCAATCTGCAACTTGTCTGTTGTGCCCTACATCCGATCTTTTGATCTTGAGCTCCTTATCCCTATGTGTTCCTTGCCGGATATCTGTGTCGTTGAAAAACATATGAGAAGGACGAGCATTGGTGGAGTTGGGGTTAACCTTGAGCATGTGTTGTTCATGCCAATGAAACCATCGCGGAACCTAATCGTTGTGTCTTTCATACGATTTCTGCTGGCATCATCCCTTTGTTTCGGATACCGCCTATGAAGATCTTCAGTCTAAATCTCGAGAGTCGAGTTGCCTGATTCTCCTACTCATGTATAGGGTTGATAGTGTGGGTACGGGATAGACTGATCACCCTACCGACTCTTACTGTCCGCTCTGTATATCGAACTGGTGGATCAATGTAACTTCTCCCTCTTCTAATGGAAGTTAGGGGTGGCCTTATCGTTTGATACCTCTATCTTCGTCCTTTGTTTCTCCGGAGTGTTCTCCCGACGGTCAGGAACAACGACCCTTTGTTGGTGGTGTCGCCGATTTCAAGAAGGAGGAGGAACCCTCGTTAGTGGAGTCGCGAGGATCTACGAAGCGAAGACGCAGCCATGACCCTTCCTTGGTACCATGAGGCGGATCTCGAGGGCGAGATCCTTTGTTAGTGGTGTCGAATTGTGGCATCCCGCAAAACCACTACTAGAAAATCGCGTTGAATTTGTGCATTGCATCGTCATCATCGTGCATAGTTTGCATAAAACTATTTTGCAAACCCCGATTTGTTTTCAACGACCCATCTTTTATTTAAACGCCAAACCCCGGATGTCCGGATAATTCGTTGTCTAAAACTAGTCATAAAAGCTATTTGAAAATAAATAAAATTTAAAATTATTTTTATTAGGGCAGCGAGCAGGACGAACGACCCGAACGACCGCCCCAGAAAAACTAAATCGGTCCTTCCTGGACACCCCAACAAAACCTAAACCTACCAAGAATCCTACCCACCCCTAGCTCCACCTCACTCCCTCCAATAGCATCTCGCCACCTCAGCCCCCCTCCCCCCTCTGCCCAATCCCCTCGCCAACTCACCCTCATCTCTCACCTCTCCCCGGCCACACAACACACGCACACACCCCACCACACGCACCTGACGCACAGAGCACCTACCCCTACAGCTGCCCACAGGACCCACGTCCTCCCCTGGTCCCACCCACTGGCCCTGTCCCCCCACGCGCCTCCCCCCTTTTCCTCTCCTCCACTCGATCCTCTTCCCCGCACCCGACAACCTCCCAGGCCCCCCGCCGGCGCTGCTCCCTCCCCCTCCGCCCGGCGCCAGCTCCTACCATCCTCTCCGCAGCCTCGCCCGCTCGCCCGCCACCCAAGACGCCATCTCCGCCGCCGTCCGCCCTGCGCCTCATGCCCCGCCTCCTCCCGCCTCCGCTTTCGCCCGTCGCCTCCCTCGGCTCGCCGCCCACCTTCTCCCTCGCAGCGCCCCAAGCAGCCTCCCCTCCCAGGCTCCTCTCGCATGAGCCCCTCGCCGCCTTCACCGACGCCCGCCGGTCGCCGGAGCGCCCGCCGCCCTCCCAGAACCGCCTCACGGCCGCGTGCCCTCAGCTTCGTCCCGGCCAGCAAGCTTCGTCGTCGAGCCGCTCCGCCGGCGCTCCCCTCACCCGCTCGCGCCGCCGCAGAGCCGGTCGCTCGACAGCGCCCTCGCCAGACCCGCCACCGTCGCCCCTCGCCGCCTCACGGCGTCCGTCTCGCCTCTCCATCCCACAGCAGCCTCGGACGCCATCGGCCTCCTCCACCGCCTGCCCGCGCCACAGCGCGCCGGGCAGGGGCCAGCGGGAGGCACGAGTGGTGCTTACTGGCGAGAACGCTGCGCTTTCTTGCCTCCCCAACTTGGACTGCCCAACTCGAGAAGCTTGCCGAGATCTCGTTAAGGCCTGGTATCAACAAGTTCTTCTTCGGCAGCAAGCTCGCCACACGATACCCGACAGCGGCATGCCACGAACTCCTTCGTGGATTCGAAGACCCACTTGGTGTTCTTCTCCCTCTCGGGACCGAAGACACTAAGACCCCGAAGCCCTCTCCGGAAACCCAATCCCGCCGGATGTCAAGATCTTCACTCGGATCCGAAGCGCGAGTCCTTCCCGGATGTGAGAACCGAACCCAAAGCGTCACTAGAAGGGCCATCGACAAGATCTTGCCGCGAACACCGAACATCGGCGACATGGAACAACAGGCCTCCTCTCGAATGCAGGCTCTTCTTCAAGGACGCCAAGTACTCCTATCTCCAAGACCGACCCGGCGTCGGAGTCGAGCCCGACAAGAACCCCATCACGGAACATCTAGCACTCCGGCGGGGACCACGGAACCCGTCGAGTCCCAAGTTCGTCCCCGATAATCACGGTGGAACCCCAAGACCCCGAAGCCCCGATCCGAAGGCCGATCCGAAGCGCCAAGGCCTCCGCCATGGAATCAACAAGATCATCACGAAACGCCGTGTACTTCTTTCAGGACGCCATGATCGTCGACATGACTCAAAGACCCCGGATGCGCCAAGACCTACTCCTGAGTCCGAGAACGACCTCGCCGAACCCTGAACCCTGAGACCGACCCCGAACCCCGGAACCCAAGATCGTCGAGCCCCCTCTGATGTGTGACCCCTTTTCCTCGAACCCTAACTTTATAACATATCAATTTGTTGCATATTAATTGTCATCCATCTCGCATGCATATCATTGGTTTGGGGGCCTTATGCCGATTCACCTAATAATTAAATATGGGGCCCATATGCGGGCAAATCTAGCCTTATATTGGCCTCATTTAAACTTGTGTAGCGAACCGGTATCTTATCTTGCCTTGTTAAAACAACATTTAATTTGTGGGGGGTTCTAAATAACTTGAACCATCTAATTGTTGTTGGGACCCCGGTTCCGCTTAATATGACCTAATTGCATCGCCTCTTTGCCAAGCCATCCATCATGCATGCATCATGCCGATCTTCTGCCATTGTATTAAATAGTGCATCCGGTGTTTCTTCTAGTGTTTTGCTTCTTCGCGGATAAGGCCGTTGAGTTGATGTGAGCTTTGCCCCGATCTTCGGATGAACCCTTCAACAATGTTTTCAGGCGAGCATCTCCCCCTTTCTACCTATCTTACTTTTATAGTATTTATTCCCTCCTGTTGATCTATTGCTATCTGTGTTGCGATGCTTTAGTACCGTACCTGTGATATACCGTGCAGCCCTATATTGCCTTGGACACACCCTATTACCATTGTTTGGTAGATAGTTGGACTTGCGTCGTAGATGCTTGCTCAAGTCTTGATGTGTGTCGTCATATGCCACGATTCTTGATGTATTGCCGCATGTTCTGTTGGAGATGATTCTAGTTTCTTGATCGTCACTTTAATTTCTGTTTAACAACTAAAATTGAAATAAGCGAGAGGCATCGGTGGGTGATAGAAAATATTTGGTTTCGAGCCCACTTGTGTCCCGTAAGACCCCGAGTACTTGATACTGTTCCTTGATTTATCGCGCTATCCACATCCGGAGGTATATGGGACCCCCGAGCGAGCTTGATTCATCTTATTTCTTGGGGCCACAAACTAGTTTGAGGTGTTTTTACTATCATGTACTTATGCCATGCTACTTTCTGTATTTAATTTGTGCGAGGAGCACACTGTACTGTTTAGGATCGGGACACGTTTACGCGGTATCGACAAGCCCAGCCACACTTTCGGGTTCCCAGTCGTTTACCGCCGTCCACCCAAACCTTGAGGCCGTTTGGTCGGCTAACCGTTGCGGAATCTACTTAAGGGTGGCCCCTGAAATATTTCGAATCTGTGATTGTTCAGTCGTGAAAGCCTCGTTGGGTTTTGATTTGGTTTTTCCGAGGTTGATCGAGCGTGTGTTGCTATTGGTGCACCCCGGCCGGGTAAAACTTTCTGAAAGCCGTGTCCGCGGATATGGACGACTTGGAGCACAGTATCTCGATCATAGACAAGCATAACTAAAGTTTATTGCTATAAATTGACTTATAATGACTAGTAATCAGCTTCACTATAACGGAATGGCTAAATAATACTGCCCACAATTGCTTGTTTGAGTTGTCGCTTGCGACCATTGTACCTGACTAGTAAATCTTGCAACTACAACGGAATGGCTGAATAAAAGTACCAACAACTGCTGGGTTTTGGGTTTATCTCATGCTATTCATACCTGATTAGTAATTGCTGCAACTACAACGGAATGGTTAATTAAAAAGGGCCCACTGCTTACTTTATCAGGATGATTATCTAAACCTGACTAGTAAAGTGCCGCAACTATAACTGAATAAGTAAAACTGCCAACTGCGTGAGTTCCTCGGTTGACTTCCTCGTTTGGTCTCGAGGGGGAAACACCAGGATGGGTTTGTTTGGTGATAGCTTCAGGTTGGATCCGGTTAGGTCATTCTTATCCCTCTCTGAAATCCGCCAGTTGTATCGAGTCTCTATAGGTTGTTTAGTGCATGCTGCCGCTGCCGCTTCAGTCCACCATACCTATGTAGGCGAGGACCGCCGAATTCTAGCCTCGCCGTGTACTGGCCTCAGTACTGACGCTCCTCTTTTTCCTTTGCCCTTTGTCGGCACCCCTTTTGTTTAAGCAGGTTTTGGGGATCGACGCCGTTAGCAGGGTTACCCTTCCGGCTTGGCCTGGGCAGGGTTATGGACGCCATTGGTTATTCTTCAGGGCTCTTAGCCCCATTTGCATCTTGTCCGTAGTCGGACGCTCTATCATTTTCAAGGTGATTTGGATCTTTGTATATTATATCTGTTTTCTTGACTCTTGGAGTCGCTGTTATATATATCTGTTCTGTGGGTCCCATCGAGGACTGTTGTGTAATGTTATTACTTCGTTTTCCACCCGCACGAAAGTGCCTGGTGGGCACCTTTGAATCGTTTCTATGCGGGTTTGGCGAGTTTTGCTAAAACTTGCATAGGACCGATTCTGAGGGTGTTACAGAGTGGTATCAGAGCTCAGCAGTTGCGATACCCCACAAGTCCAGCCTGTAGGATAACCTTAGCTAACGGCCGAAGTAGAGTGTCAAAACTATTTTTGCAAAATCGGTTGGATAGTTCTGATTAGGTCTGATTTTACTCCTTACCCCTTTGCTATTCCTCTCTTATCTCTACGTGTTTTGAATCCGCTCTCTTCTCTCTCTTCGAGTCCAGGATTTCTCGTGGTTGGGTTTCCGTCGTACCTTTAGGGTCTCGCTTTCTCCCTTTTGTAACGGAGGTGCTACGATCATCAATCTGCAACTTGTCATTTGCCCTACATCCGATCTTTTGATCTTGAGCTCCTTATCCCTATGTGTTCCTTGCCGGATATATGTGTCGTTGAAACACATATGAGAAGGACGAGCATTGGTGGAGTTGGGGTTAACCTTGAGCATGTGTTGTTCATGCCAATGAAACCATCGCGGAACCTAATCGTTGTGTCTTTCATACGATTTCTGCTGGCATCATCCCTTTGTTTCGGATACCGCCTATGAAGATCTTCAGTCTAAATCTCGAGAGTCGAGTTGCCTGATTCTCCTACTCATGTATAGGGTTGATAGTGTGGGTACGGGATAGACTGATCACCCTACCGACTCTTACTGTCCGCTCTGTATATCGAACTGGTGGATCAATGTAACTTCTCCCTCTTCTAATGGAAGTTAGGGGTGGCCTTATCGTTTGATACCTCTATCTTCGTCCTTTGTTTCTCCGGAGTGTTCTCCCGACGGTCAGGAACAACGACCCTTTGTTGGTGGTGTCGCCGATTTCAAGAAGGAGGAGGAACCCTCGTTAGTGGAGTCGCGAGGATCTACACGAAACGAGAAGACGCAGCTCGCCGACCCTTCCTTCCGGTACCATGAGGCGGATCTCGAGGGCGAGATCCTTTGTTAGTGGTGTCGAATTGTGGCATCCCGCAAAACCACTACTAGAAAATCGCGTTGAATTTGTGCATTGCATCGTCATCATCGTGCATAGTTTGCATAAAACTATTTTGCAAACCCCGATTTGTTTTCCAAACGACCCATCTTTTATTTAAACGCCAAACCCCCGGATGTACCGGATAATTCGTTTGTCTAAAACTAGTCATAAAAGCTATTTGAAAATAAATAAAATTTAAAATTATTTTTATTAGGGGCAGCGAGCAGGGGAAACGACCGAGACGCCCAGAAAAACTCATCGGTCCTTCTGGACACCCCAACAAAACCTAAACCTACCAAGAATCCTACCCACCCCTAGCTCCACCTCACTCCTCCAATAGCATCTCGCCTCGGCTCCCCTCTCCCCTCTGACCAATCCCCCTCTGCCAACTCACCCCTCATCTCTCACCCTCTCCCCTGGCCACACAACACACGCACACACCCCACCACACGCAGCACACAGAGCACGCACGCACACAGAGCACCTACCCCTACCTGGCCCGCTGCCCCTGGGACCCACGTCCTCCCCTGGTCCCACCCACTGGCCCTGTCCCCCCACGCGCCTCCCCCATTTTCCTCTCCTCCACTCGATCCTCTTCCCCGCACCCGACAACCTCCCAGGCCCCCCGCCGGCGCTGCTCCCTCCCCCTCCTCCGGCCGCCGGCGCCGCTCCTACCCTCCCTCTCCGCAGCCCTCGCCGCTCCGCCCGGCCACCCCGCACGCCATCTCCGGCCGCCGTCCGCCCCCCACCTGCGCCTCCGCGCCGGCCTGCCTCACCCGCCTCCGCCGGCGCTCGCCCCGTCGCCTCCCCTCGGCTCGCCGCCGCCCACCTTCTCCCTCAACCGCGCCCAGCGCCCCTCCCCGCAAGCAGCCTCCCCTCCCCAGGCTCCTCTCGCCGCAGAGCCCCCTCGCCGCCTTCACCGACGCCCGCCGGTCGCCGGAGCGCCCCGCTGCCCTCCCAGAACCGCCTCAGCGCGTGCGGCCCCTGAGCTTCGTCCCGGCCCAGCAAGCTCGTCGTCGAGCCGCTCCCGCGCCTCCCCTCACCCGCAGCTCGCCGCCCGCAGAGCAGTCCGCCAGCGCCCTCCGCCAGACCCCGCCACCGTCGCCCCCTCGCCGCCTCACCGGCGTCCGCGTGCTCGCCTCTCCATCCCCTGTAGCAGCCCGCCTCCAGCACGCCATCGGCCTCCTCCACCGCCCTGCAACGCCACAGCCGCCGCCGGCGGTAGCGCAGCAGGACTGGCAGCGGGAGGCACGAGTGGTGCTTGCCTGCTGAGGCACGCTGCTGGCCTGCTGCCTCCCCAACTTGGACCTGCCAGCCCAACTCGAGAAGCTTGCCGAGATCTCGTTAAGGCCTGGTATCAACAAGTTCTTCTTCGGCAACAAGCTCGCCACACGATACCCGACAGCGGCATGCCACGAACTCCTTCATGGATTCGAAGACCCACTTGGTGTTCTTCTCCCTCTCGGGACCGAAGACACTAAGACCCCGAAGCCTCTCCGGAAACCCAATCCCGCCGGATGTCAAGATCTTCACTCGGATCCGAAGCCGCCGAGTCCTTCCCGGATGCGAGAAGCCGAACCCGAACCCAAACGTCACTAGAAGGGCCATCGACAAGATCTTGCACGCGAACACCGAACATCGACGACATGGAACAACAGGGCCTCCTCTCGGAATGCCAGGCTCTTCTTCAAGGACGCCAAGTACTCCTATCTCCAAGACCGACCCCGGCGTCGGAGTCGAGAGCCCCGACAAGAACCCCATCACGGAACATCTAGCACTCCGACAGGGACCCTGGAGACCCGGCGTCGAGTCCCAAGTTCGTCCCCGATAATCACGGTGGAACCCCAAGACCCCGAAGCCCCGATCCGAAGGCCGATCCGAAGCGCCAAGGCCTCCGCCATGGAATCAACAAGATCATCACGAAACGCCGTGTACTTCTTTCAGGACGCCATGATCGTCGACATGACTCAAAGACCCCGGATGCGCCAAGACCTACTCCTGAGTCCGAGAACGACCTCGCCGAACCCTGAACCCTGAGACCGACCCCGAACCCCGGAACCCAAGATCGTCGAGCCCCCTCTGATGTGTGACCCCTTTTCCTCGAACCCTAACTTTATAACATATCAATTTGTTGCATATTAATTGTCATCCATCTCGCATGCATATCATTGGTTTGGGGGCCTTATGCCGATTCACCTAATAATTAAATATGGGGCCCATATGCGGGCAAATCTAGCCTTATATTGGCCTCATTTAAACTTGTGTAGCGAACCGGTATCTTATCTTGCCTTGTTAAAACAACATTTAATTTGCGGGGGGTTCTAAATAACTTGAACCATCTAATTGTTGTCGGGACCCCGGTTCCGCTTAATATGACCTAATTGCATCGCCTCTTTGCCAAGCCATCCATCATGCATGCATCATGCCGATCTTCTGCCATTGTATTAAATAGTGCATCCGGTGTTTCTTCTAGTGTTTTGCTTCTTCGCGGATAAGGCCGTTGAGTTGATGTGAGCTTCGCCCGATCTTGGATGAACCCTTCAACAATGTTTTCAAAGCAGCATCTCCCTTTCTACCTATCTTACTTTTATAGTATTTATTCCCTCCTGTTGATCTATTGCTATACGTGTTGCGATGCTTTAGTACTGCACTGTGATATACCGTGCAGCCCTATATTGCCTTGGACACACCCTATTACACGTTGTTTGGTAGATAGTTGGACTTGCGCGTCGTAGATGCTTGCTCAAGTCTTGATGTGTGTTCATATATGATTCTTGATGTATTGCCGCATGTTGCTGTTGGAGATGATTCTAGTTTCTTGATCGTCACTTTAATTTCTGTTTAACAACTAAAATTGAAATAAGCGAGGCATCGGTGGGTGATAGAAAATATTTGGTTTCGAGCATACTTGTGTCCCGTAAGACCCCGAGTACTTGATACTGTTCCTTGATTTATCGCTATCCACATCCGGAGGTATATGGGACCCCACAGGCGAGCTTGATTCATCTTATTTCTTGGGGCCACAAACTAGTTTGAGGTGTTTTACTATCCTGTACTTATGCCATGCTACTTTCAGTATTTAATTTGTGCGAGGAGCACCTTTGTCTTGTTAGGATCGGGACACGCGTTTACGGTATCGACAAGCCCAGCCACACTTTCGGGTTCCCGGTCGTTACGCCGTCCACCCAAACCTTGAGGCCGTTTCGAGTCAGCTTAGCCGTTGGAATCTACTTGGGTGGCCCCTGAAATATTTCTGAATCCTGTGATTGTTCGATCGTGAAAGCCTCGTTGGGTTTTGATTTGGTTTTTCCGAGGTTGATCGGCGTGTGTTGCTATTGGTGCACCCCGGGTAAAACTTTCAAAGCCGTGTCCATGGATATGGACGACTTGGAGCGATGATCTCGATCATAGACAAGCATAACTAAAGTTTACTGCTATAAATTTGACTTATAATGACTAGTAATCAGCTTCACTATAACGGAATGGCTAAATAATACTGCCCACAATTGCTTGTTTGAGTTGTTGCTTGCGACCATTGTACCTGACTAGTAAATCTTGCAACTACAACGGAATGGCTGAATAAAAGTACCAACAACTGCTGGGTTTTGGGTTTATCTCATGCTATTCATATCTGATTAGTAATTGCTGCAACTACAACGGAATGGTTAATTAAAAGGGCCCACTGCTTACTTTATCAGGATGATTATCTAAACCTGACTAGTAAAGTGCCGCAACTATAACTGAATAAGTAAAACTGCCAACTGCGTGAGTTCCTCGGTTGACTTCCTCGTTTGGTCTCGAGGGGGAAACACCAGGATGGGTTTGTTTGGTGATAGCTTCAGGTTGGATCCGGTTAGGTCATTCTTATCCCTCTCTGAAATCCGCCAGTTGTATCGAGTCTCTATAGGTTGTTTAGTGCATGTTGCCGCCGATCCACCATACCTATGTAGGCGAGGACCGGAATTCTAGCCTCGCCGTGTCTTGGCCTCAAGATCGACGCCTCTTTTTCCTTTGCCCTTTGTCGGCACCCCTTTTGTTTAAGCAGGTTTTGGGGATCGACGCCATTAGCAGGGTTACCCTTCCGGCTTGGCCTGGGCAGGGTTATGGACGCCATTGGTTATTCTTCAGGGCTCTTAGCCCCATTTGCATCTTGTCCGTAGTCGGACGCTCTATCATTTTCAAGGTGATTTGGATCTTTGTATATTATATCTGTTTTCTTGACTCTTGGAGTCGCTGTTATATATATCTGCCATTGGGTCCCATCGAGGACTGTTGTGTAATGTTATTACTTCGTTTTCCACCCGCACGAAAGTGCCTGGTGGGCACCTTTGAATCGTTTCTATGCGGGTTTGGCGAGTTTTGCTAAAACTTGCATAGGACCGATTCTGAGGGTGTTACATAAGCCAACTGAATTCCCACTCATCCATGATGGTTTTGTAGTCAAGACAATAATCTTTTCTGCAAATCTTATCATCTTGCCTACTTTGGCAGAAGCTCACATCTATATGCCACCTCCCCTTGACCAAATATTTGCATGGTTAGGACCTACTAACCATGACCTATCAACCCCCACTTCACTTGTTTTCATTGGAGCCTTGTGCTTCTTAAACACACATGGTTTAGGAGGCTAACTAATGCATCTGTTCTGGCAGCCTTATTTGCAACAAAGTTTGCCATCTCATCTAGACCACCTCAGATCCAACCACGCCTAACCCTTTCTTCCCTTATCATATACATGACATGGTCTATCCATCCATATACCCCCTTGTACCAAGGTGAGCTCTGAGCTCTCTAATCCAACCTTGTTTAGATGGCATCAGACTAATCAAACCCTAGATCCTCCAAGTATCTAGTTTCCACCCTTTCACCACTTTTCTTCAAAACCAAGGTTGATCTTGATGCCTACATCAACTTTACATCATCTACCTTGTATATAAGCATCCCCAAATAATGCCCACAATTATTTGGATTATTAAACTATTTAATTTTCTTTATCTACCAATTTCTCAAAACCCTTGTCTATAAAGACAAGTTTGTATTTCTGTAAATCACCTTGCCAACTTAAGGCACATTTGACGCCTATTCATCATAGCCCATCTTCCAAAATCAAAAATAAATATTTTTAAGATTCCTTATTATTTCTTTTTGCCCTTTTTCTTAGATGGCAGAAACAAGAAATAATTCCCTAAAAATACTTTTACCTTTCAATAAATCCCAATAAAATCCTCCAATGTGTGGTATGGTATCTAGGACCATATCACATCAAAAACCAAGTTTTTACCTCTGTAAAATATCATTATTGCTTCCATAATCTACTTCAGCACTTTTTGCAGAAGTGCATTTATGGGATTATAATCTTCAGAAAAATCCAATTTAAATCTTGAAGTGATTATTTGACCTAATCCACCTACCAGTACCATTTCTACCCTTGTTCAATGCAAATTTTAAAACTTCCTTCACAACCCAAGTTTTGATCAAATTTGGCAAACTAGTCAAATCTTGTTCAAACCAAATCCAATCATCACCAAACCTTGTCAAACACTACACCCTAGCACTCCTCCCTCCTCCTGGTCGCAGCACTAAAGGTCTACAGTAACCAAACACAAGTTCTTGTCCTTTTGCTCTTGTTGAGAGGGAGACAAAGCCTCCTTGTTTTGTCACATCATATTAAAACCCTTATGCAGCCACTGCCCCCACCTCCTCTCTGTCCCCTAGCACGACCCTAGTACCCCCACACCTCTATCTCCACCGCCCTGTCCTCCAATGGCAAAGCCATGGGCCAACCCTAGCCTCCCTATGGACTTAGTCCATGCTAGACCACCCCCTCTCTAGTTAAATAGGCCAGAGGCCTCCCACCTCGCATCTGCTCCCTCATTTCTTCCCCCTTCTCCCCAGAGATCCTTCCCCGAGCTCTAGATCCAAAGCCCCTTTCTCACCATAGCCAATGAGGAGAAGAAACCTTCTCGGGTTCCTGCTTGCAAGCAAGACGCAGGTCACCCCCGACCACCTCAACTCCCTCTCTACTCTCTGTCTCACTCCTCTGGATCTAACCCCCCTCCCTATACCTTTCCCTTGCATGTAGGAACTCATGAGCCGACCACCCAAGATCACGGCCGAGCCCAGCACCTCCCGCTACTAGGAGCTCCCGATCCCCATCTACAGCTGCATGCAGCACTGGCGCAGCTCCCCAGGACCTCTACACCCTATCAAGCCCTCAGAATCGGCCAGCACTCATCACCCGAAGCTCTCCGGCGAGCTCCCGAGCACAACTCTGCCAGTGCCTTCGCGTGAATCTACTCTCGGCCTCGACCCCCACCTTCCCTCCCATCTCTGAGGTCCTCGACGTGCGTTGTGTCTCCTCCACCACTTCCCTAGTGCCAGTGTGCCCTCGAGAGCCCCCTCGGATGAAACCCCGCCGCCGCTAGGGTTTCTGCGCGGATGCGCCGGTCTGAAAGAAGACGAGGGCGTGTGACCGTCGAAACCGCTCTAATCGGACGGCCACGGTCGCTCGATACCCTTCGAGCTCTGCCTCCCACTAACATGCGGGTCCCGCCTCGCGCCTTGCCACTCCGGCCTGCGTGGCTTCGGCGACAAAGCTAGGCTGCCATGCCCACACCCCCGTAAATCGCCCGAAGCCTTTCCTCCCTCTCTTTTAATAAATCAAATTACAGATCTGTTCAAATGTAGTTTAGTTTAAATCAAAATAAAAATGGAAAACCATTCCGATGGCCTAGATCTAAAATTCCTCAAGTGCCTGGATGTTTTCCCTAACATGCTGCGGTGACCCAGCATACCACTGCATGATGTAGTATACTATAGTCGTTGACATAACACCAATGAAACACCGTTCACTAGTATTACATCCCTCAGAATGGCACAACAGAAACACAGCGGGTCCAATACATGGCTAAAGGTTAGAACTCACTCTTTACACAAGATCCAGAGAACTCTCTAAGTTAAATAGAGAGAAAGAACTTCTTACGAATAATAATCAAATATAAATAATGCAAAACTATTATACTATTAAAACTAGTATTTAACTAAGGAATTGGCATTGCTGCTATTGCAATACACTACAGAATTAGGTTCTTTGGCTAGAATTTATATTCCTATCTAATCCGTAACTTCGTATTCACTTGAGTTGATGTATATTTTGACTTCCTTGACTTCATTGAAGAGATTTAGCTTTGCATGATAAGTCCTGGAGCATAACTTGATGTGGTTGTTGTCTATTCTGACTTCATAATCTAGCAAGGGTTAAGAAGATACTTTGAGTACGAGCGTAGTCAGCAAATTCACTAGAAAAGGAGTGTTTGATGCACTATAACTACAACCACAGACCGTAGGTTGTAGGCAATGCAAGTTTTCATAAACATTTCTTCAAAGGTTGCTTTTATTCTGAAAAGCTATGTCCGTCAGCCTTCATGGGTTTACCAGAACTTTCATGGAGTGCCTTTCCCGCCGCATTCGCAGCTCCTTCCCGGAACAGGGAGTAACAAGTTACAGTTCTTACACTCTGCAGAGGTGCGTTACTTTACCCATGAGATATCAACTCTTTGTTGCACCACCGGGGAGCTTATTCCCGTCCACAATTCCATGATGTGGGGCCCAGAAGATGATCCAAGACAATCACTACCCCCTACTCGACCTCGCATGCCTCCTTGGTGTACACCATGCCCACATATCGGATTACGGCAATGGTTTGTACAAACTGTTAGATGCCAGAACTATCGTGGGAAGATGAGGGTTCCCACCCATATGCCGCATATCCTCTACGAATTACCAATTAATATGCATGCTACAAGGATAACAGCCACGACCTGCACATCCGGCTTCATGCGAGAGGAAGAAGATACAACTGACTTCTCCGTCCCATTCCAAATCTCATGGTCAACGCGTAATATACGGCGCAAGAATCACTGGCGATATTGGTTGTTAAGTCCTAGGTGATATAATTTTGAACAGTGGTATTCCAACTGTCATATTTAATAGATTAGCTGATCACCCTGGATCAGTAACCAATAGTTCACAATATTCTCAAAAATAGTGTTTTCAGACCTTTTTCAACTGCAGGTGATAACAACACTGGATTTGTAAAATACTTTATAGAAAATAAACAAAGTACATGAGCAAGTGTGAACTTGCCTTGTGTGATTGCAAGATTATGCACTCACGGTCTTCGAGTCAGTATAATATCCAAAAATCTGAAATCAGCATCATTGGTCTGGTAAGGACTAATGTTTAAAGAAGAAATATGCTTTTATGCATAAGCAATGTGATGCACGTTCTAAACACAAATCCTGGGGATAACGTTGTTCTAAGGTTTGGATTCCGGAAATGGTTACTTTTGAAATGTGTCGTACTTATAGATAAGTTGTACATTTGTGCTTCTTATTAAGGCTTGTGAGTGTGTGTGAAACAATCATATAATTATAATATCATAAAACAGTAGGATGCACAAAATGTGATATACTACTCAAGATGACTTAAAAGAGTTCTTGTTTGAAGTGGCAAAAAGAATAACATTTGAAGAAAAGATTTCTTTTCTAAGGTTTAAACAATCTTTGTCGTTAGTTAGTGGTGGTCGATGTTATTTGTGTTTGCTTGAATTGTTTTGGCTTGAGATGCTTTATTACTTAACTAGTTCAGACCAAAGTTAACTATAAAACATATAATAATGTTTATAGTGTTATATTTAGATTCTTGTAGACTAAAGTTAACTTTAAAACGAAGATAGTTTGAAAATATAATGCTTATGATATTTGTATCTTGTGTACCTGGTATGGTTTCCTTAAGGTTACTTAAGAATGATTGTAGTTTTACTTGGTGTGGTGGTTTATTAGTTTATACTGGAGTGGTATCATTTACCTTTTATAGATGAGTGGTTATAGTTAATATTTCTTAACTACTTATGGATTAATTATAGTGTGGTGGTGGTTTCGTAATCTGGTGGTTAAAGTAGATAGAAAGGATCTGATTTATTCATAAGCTGTCCTTTAAGGTTTTTATCATGAATTGGAATTCTTTGAGAATATAATCTTCGCTTAAGGTTGAAGATAATTTAATAAAAATGTGTTTATAATGTTTTAAACCATTATGGCTTCATATTGTTAATATTTAAGACTAATACTATTTATTAGACTTAATTGATTTATTTTAGGAATATTAACAAATTTTATTTATCCTTATATGAATTATTAATTAAGTAAATAAGTTTAAATTTGAGTTATTGAAATATTTGAATTTTTATTTAACTCAAAAGTGAAATATTATATTTTTAACATGTAGATATTCTTTTTGTGATCATTTTGGTATATTATATTCATTTTTTATGATTTATAAATAATAAGATATGATTTTTATAAGATTTTTATTTTATAAATATTTAATAAATAACAAATACTCAATTAAGTTGAATTATAATGTATGATTATAATTTTAAATCTTAATTCTTATTTTTCTAAGATTTTTGGTATTTTATTTATATTTTTAACATTTATCATTATTAAAATTTGAATTATAATTTTTTTATTACTATTTAAACCTTTATTAAATAATATTTGTTTAAATACTCATCATAATAATATTGGATAATAAGTTTAAGTTGTAGATTATATTTTTCTACAAATTTTCATATATTATACACATTTTTTTGAATTATAATTCGAAAGTTATTAATTAAACAAGATTTAATCATTTTTTTGATTTCTGGAATATTAATAATTGAATTTATAACATTTTATTTCTTTCTTAAACAGGAAATACTTTTTACATCGCACTCAAAGCTAGCCCCAGTCACTGACTAGTGGGCCATTGTCCACCTTAGCTCTCGGGTTAAGAAAATGTATTTGTTACTGTCCCTCTCTTTACCCTCAATCGATGACACATGGGACCAAGGCCAGGTCATCAGCCACGCGAGACAAAGACTGGTCAAACAAGGTACTGGGTCCGAGGTGACGTTGGCATGATGTGATGATGGCGTCAGCACCACCACCGTCGTTAGTGGTTGGTCGTCGGCGATGATCGACGGCGCCCCTACAAACGAATCTAGCCTAGTTCGAATTAGTGCATCGTGCTGATTCCTAAAGTGGTGGCGCCGCTCGGAAATGGTCATCGGAGCCTCAGCTCCGACGAGCTCTGACGGTGGTCGACGGTGGCACACGGTCAAACAGCGATTTACAACGAGATCAGGCGATTGAAGGTTACTGGAAGGTTCATGAACTCACCTTGATGATGATAGAGAGGTCGGCGAGGACAGGCATGGTCGGAGGAGAGCTCTCTGATAAGATTTCAGACAAACTGCCGCGAAGAAGAACGGCCAAATTCGTCCACTCCAGTGCTCCCCTTGATGTAGGCTTTATCTCAGAGGATCTATGGAGGACGGCGCTTCTCCATGGCTGCTTGGAAGGGTGTGGGGAGATGTGGTTCGCCGGCGAGGGGTGGCTCCGGTGAGCTAGGGTTTCTGTCCCATTCGCATCTGAGAGGATAAGGAGGAATTGGAGATTGGTATTGAGGCAGGGCATCGCGCTGGCCTTCTTATCCCTCTCTAGAACGACGACGAGCATCTTGGCGCATTACGGCGGCATTTACGACGGGCATCGGCGACGTAGCTCCTCCAATGAAGCTACCTGTGCGTGTGATGCGATGACGACAACGGCTATTTTGCGAATAACCCCCTGATGATTCTTTCAGCTCAACTCATGGGTCCTTTCCTCGACCCACTTGTCACCAAGATGGAAACGAAATGGGCTGGTTCTGGCTATTGTGGCAGTGCGTTAGGTGCGTTAGGTAAGCAGGTAGGGTTGGGCTATGGCCTGGTTTGGTTTTTTATTTGTTTTACCTTTTTCTATTTTCTGTTTTCCTTTTCAGATTTGAATTTGATTTATATTTTGAACTCTTCTTTGTAGGATTTCTTTGCTGGATAATTGCAATAATACTAAAGTATATTTAGTATCATTTGTGAACTTTTATTATATAAATTTTTTTCTTGTATTTCTTTTAATTATTCAATATGGACCCCCTTTATTAATAATTTGTAGAAGCTTTGCTTATTATTTCTCTCTCTTCTTTTAATTATGGATTTCTTGAATGATGGATTTTTATTTGTTTATGAGACTTGACTCTAGTTGGCTCAGAGTTTGAATATAATTTTTTTATATGTATAATGATCCTATATCATTATTTGTTGCATGAAATATGAAAGTCATTAATATGGTTCTTACTACTTCCATTAATTTGGAAAATGATAATGTATCTATTTTATTATGATAAATAAGAGGTTTAGGATTTTAAATTATGATTTTTTTCTTAACATACTTGGACTCCTTTATTGATGTGGTTAAAGATTCAATAACTAAACATATTGTTTTTTGTTTGGGATATTTATTGACATCACCTTTAGTACTTGAAAGTTATATCTTGAATGTTTATATAAAGGAATTTATAAAGATATACTTAAGCACATATAGTTATGATGGTTGGAATTAACAGAGATGTGCTTATGTGATTTGCTCTTTGAAAAAATATTTCTATAAAGTGATATGAGTATAAGATGAAAAATTCTTAATATGAAATGGATATTATACTTGGTTTTAAGATTTAGAGTTGATTGTTTTCCAAGAATTACTATCTTCCATAATTCATAATTCTAGACTTCTTATTAAGGAATTCCTTTCCTAGATATACTACATATTTCTATCTATCATCATGATTAATATGATGAGTTTTACTCCATAGTAATATCATCATTCACTAATGGACCTTCTAAACTCATGGATGAATCAAATGAGTTTGATACTAAAGTATTTCATAACTTCCTCCTGTCCTTGCTTGGTTGTATTTACTACTCTACTTTTGATAGCCTTCCATCCAACAAATATTTCCTTCAAACTCTACTCATAATCTTCCTTAATCATTCATTACTAATGTATCTCTATTAGTTGTATAATATCATCCTATATTCACTTTACTCCAACCCTAAATTATATTTATGTGGCTTGCAATGACTACTCTAGGATAACTTATCTCTTCTAAGGTTCCAATCATGATCTGCCCACCATTATTATTTATACTAAATATAAGCATTCAATATAGGAGGCTAAAGCATCACCATTATAATCCTTTAATCATTTATTGCTTAAGTTCTTAGTTGGCTAAGCAAGGCTTTATCAATCCTACTTTTCCATTATCTTGAAATTATTTTCTTAGTATCTCATATGGGATTAAGGTTATTAATGGACTATGATCTTTTTAAAAGATTTAAGTAGATGTTATGATAAGATCAAGAAATAGTAGATCAAAAAGTGATAGTTAAAGAATTTGTAAATCAATGGTTGATTACTCAAAATTGATGAACAACAGATATTAAGGTAAGTTCCATAAAGATTGATATAGAAAGAAAGATTTATGGTGAATGATCTAAACTTAGTTTCTTTCCAACTCAAACTCATTAAAGAGTTTAAGTTAAGTATTACTATGGTACTCATAGTAAGAATAGATAAGAATAAGATATGTCAGCATTAATCATTGCATTTTTTATTATTCTAGTGGTAATCTTTACTTAGTATTCATAGGTTGTTATAATGAATAGTATGAGATGATCCCTTAAGGATCATATATTAATCCTTAAAGTAATGTATTATGAGTGGCATATTATTATATTTGATCTACCCTTAGATCAACTCATGTTCATCCAAATAAGGTTTTGGCAAAGGTCATTTAGAAACTTATCGCAGTTAACTTGATGATCTACTTCAATTCCATCAAGTTAAAAGAAGATTCTATCAATTTGACAAGTTATGTTTTAAAAGAGCGAAAATTATTCGGATTTTCTATGCATGAATGCAATGCACACATCTAGGTTCATCTTATTTCTAGGCTCTAATGCTGGGATGTTACACATGCAGACCAAATTTTGTCCTAAATAGATGAATAAAAGAAATATGATAAATAATCTCCCCAGATCTATCCAAAACACTAATTAAATTCTCCAGAAGGTTTTACAGCATCAAATGGAGTAATTCCAAATGGTGATGAAAGGTACTAACCATACCTTTCCATTCCCATAGGTCCCATAGTCACTTGCTTCCTAGTTTACCCATAGCAAAAATAACAAAATAGAGACTTTTATACCTTTAGCATTTTCCATAGGTCAAACCAAATGAGGTTTTTACCTAAATCCAATTCTCAGTAAACACATATAACTATATATTCCTAAATCCATGAGCTCAAAATTTTATGAGTCTCTGTTGATTTCTAGTGAATTAAACCTTTCTGTGCATGGTTTAATAACTAATAAAATCACTACAGTAGCTATGTAACACCAAAAAGATTGATTCCAATTTCTATAGAAAGGTATCCTCAGTACCCAACTTGAATCCTTGGAATTAACTAAAATGATTTGGTACAATAAATCTGATGAAAAAGACAAATCTGGTCCAGTACTGTCTTTGCGAATTTCTCAAGGGCATTTTGGTAATTGTTTGGAGGTGATTCCAACTCCTTTGGAATCAGTCCATCAAATACTACCTAATCACCCAAGGAAATAATTTTTGGAACTCCAGATAAGTTCTGGTGAATTATTTCCTTAAACTAGAGTTTTATCCACTATAAAATCCTTTATAAATCAAGGAAAATTGATAAAATAGTGAAATCACTTTTGTTGGCTTCATTTTATCAATACCTATCTTATGGTATCAGTTTTACCCAATGGAATCATATAGATCAAGTCCTTGATCAAAAACCACTCTCTTAGGTTGTTCCAAAACTAGAAATCCAAAGTGATCCTTTTTCCCTAACGCCTCCAAATATTCTCCCAATCCAATCGAATCCAACCTCCAACATACTACTTATGTTTATCATGTAAATATACTTTACTTGATGTATGGTTTGAGGATTGTATGCTTGTATTGATTGTAGTATTGTTTGTTTGCATGTATGATCGATAATGGCGATAGTTGCGATTGTGTGACGCCAAGAAGGAGGAAGCATCGGGATTATCTTTATTATTATTATCATTAGTTTTCTGGTTATCTAAGGCCGTCAAGGGACTTATCTCTAGTCATAGGCAAGCCACCATTCCTGAATTCCTATATTGCCCTATTTCTATTTATCAACTGTTTTATATCTCGTTTATAAATTGCATGATTACAAACATGGTTTGTTTCAAATAAAAAGACGTGAGTAACTTGGCTCCTCCAAGTTATGATTGAGTGTCCATTGGATACCTACCCTATTTACACCTATCTTTACCCCTTAGAACGAGGCTATGATGATTAACATCTTCCCTCTTGGAACCCACGGATTTTAACTGATAAAACTATTTTGGGTTTCTTCCCTACTATAAACGTTTTCAAAATAAAACCCTTGGAAAGAGGCATCGTTTCCGAGCGGAAGTTTTACCACACAAAATATGAGGTGGATGAAGAGAAAGTCAGGCAAGAGAAAGGAAGGGATGTTCTAAGCCAATGTCCGGAACAATTATATATGTGCAAACACATTACCCCAGTCGCTGGGGCTTAGCTCGTAGTTTGTGGTCATTAGCCGGGGCTGCTCTTACTCGCTAAAGGGGAGAAATCCCCTAAAATCCGGGCTACCTATAGGGTAAGGCACTGGTGCAACAATTGGGTATCTCCCGGACGGTATGCTTTTAGGTAGTATGGATGAAAGATTGTCACTATTGCTACCGGTCAGGCTTTGGTCTGGAGGTAGGGGTCAGTACGGAAGGAAGCTTAGGGTCGTAGTACCCCATACTCGTACTGGGGAGATAAACCCAAAAGGAAAAGCCTCCATTGCTAGGGATCGACAAATGAAAGGTTCAAGTTTGATTATCTGAACCCCTATCTACCGTGTGTAGCAGGCCGTGGTTTTATCCCGGTGGATGTATTGATTCTTGTGGGTAAAGTGCACAACCTCTGCAGAGTGTGATCTATTCGAATAGCCTGTTGGAATGGCAAGATCTAGGAGTACCCTTCGGTAAAGTTGAGATGAGATAAAGGATTTGACTTGGTCACGAGGAAAGATAAGAATGAACATGGTTTTGACCAGAGATGGTCGTTAAGGTTTTAAACAGGATTTTGCACCAAAACTGTTTTAGAAATCTTTTAAACAAGGATGTGGAGGTGTCCGGATTTTCAAAAAGGAGGCATGTTTTCTAAAAACTCTTTTTCAACAAAGGTATAGATATGCTAATGTTAGGTTTTCAAAAGCAACTATAGTGTAGAGCTATCTCGCCACAGCCAGATATGCATTATCTTATTACTCTTGTTTTGGTGGTTTGCGAGTACATTCAAAGTATTCACCGGCATTGTCCCTGGCTAATTACTTGGCCAGATTGCAGATGTTAAGAAGGAACGAAGGTGCTGACGTCTATGCGAGATAGGCCGTCTTCCCAGTAAGTTGCCTATAGGTTAAGGCACGGGCTCTGCACTGAAGACTTCCGCTATTTGTATTGTAATCGCCATAAAGGCCTCCCTGTAAGTTGTTGTATTCGTTATTGTAAGGATGATGTAATGATACTTGTCGGTTATGCTCATAGCTCACTGATCATGGGAACGTGAATGATATGCATAACGGGGTGCCACAGGCTTGGTATCAGAGTCATCCTGACTGTAGGAGACCTTAATTAGTATGGACGTTAGATAGGACAACCCCTATTTCTGAAAACACCGGCTTTCGAAAACTATTTCTCAAAATCTTTCTGAAGGGAATTCTTTTCTCACCTTCTCTGACTTAAAAACAATTTGAAAATGAATTACTCTATATCTCGTCTACTTCAAATGTTCCGTTTTCACAAGGTAAAGTCCGACTTAGAGACTATGAATATGAAGATATCGAAACGAAGAGACATCAAGACAAGCAAAGCAAAGAAGCTACCAACGTCGACCGACACTACAAGATCGCCCCACCGACGGAGTCCTTCATTCGTCCCCAGTCGAGTACGGCACCAACAACAAAATATGGCAAGACAGAAACTAAGACCCACATAACGTTCGTACCTAGGACTAGCATCACTAAGATAGGATTCCCCTTACGGCATGTAGTCACCCCCTTAGTATTGTGGTATGCCTTGTTTGCTTGTCATGTGCGTGTTTGATGCTTGGAATGTGATTGTTTTTCTGCCTAGGATCATCTGATCCTAAAACTCTGACCACCTTGCTGACATGTCCCGATGCTAACCCTCGAAACCTCCTAGCCGGAAAACTTCTCCTCAACAGGATGGCCACCTAAGAAAACCTCGATAACCCCAAGCAAAAGCCTTTAAGGTGGAAAGATGGTGTCTTTCCACTCAACTCCCATCCACTCAGTTAACCTATCATCGTCAACTATAAATATCCACCCAATAACTCGAAAGACTAACTCCGTAGCATCTTTCCCTCTGCAGCCAAAGACCCTTCTCCACCAAAGATGGCACCCTCCCGCTCTGAAAGCATCATCGTAGGCGAAAGTTTCTAGCCCTTTGAAGAGCAACTGCATGAGCTACTGAAGATCGTCCGTCGTCCCCAACCCAAGGTCGAAGGAACCAAGCTCCCTCGCAGCAATTCAAGCATAGCTCAGTGGGTCATTAAGGCCACCATTCCGGCACATGAGAACGACCTAGAACCCATCATCTTCACCTTCATCGACCACAACTGGATAGATGGAGTCATTCGAGCGACACAACAGATAATGGCACGCCTCTGCAAGATCCACGAAGAAGAGCTGAAGGATAACCCCTACCACCTATTCAAGAACCGCGACAAGTATGGGCTTCCCACCGAATCCTTCCTCACTTGCTGCATTGGAAGTCGGCTCGACAATATGGAATTTCTCCTACAAGGCCACCAAGAAGATCTCGACAAGACCCGCCGTCAGAACATCCTCATGCAGATGGACCTTGCCATACTACGAACCCGGGAGAAGAGTCTACAAGCCGCCAATGCTCGCCTGGAAAGAAGAGTGGCTGCTCTAGCCTTTGAAGGTGTCAACTCCGAGACGGAGAATGAGGAGATGTCCTTCTATGAGTATACACCCATTTTCCAGCTGCCCCAAGATGTTCCAGGACCCTCCACCCGTGTTCCCGAAGATGAAGATGAAGCCAAAGAGAAGTCTCCTGAAGCACCCGCAAGCAGAAACTAGCCTAGTGTAGTACCTATGTAACGCCTCAGAACCTATTTTGTAAAACTCTAATTACCTTGTTGCCCTGCGGCACATACCTGTTTTGTAACCCCTTAAGTACCTCCGCCACCGACCGGCTTGAACCAGCCTAAAGTATGGATGATATACAACTGTGACATCCTTATTTGTATGTTTTACCCACGATGTTGCATCAGACCAAACCCCCGTAGTTTTGCTCTAAGGGGGAAATACTGCGTCTTTCCCGCCCAAAAATCCGATAGACCCCGGGAGTCGAACACTAGTTAGCATGAAGGGTTGACCACCGCTCCAAGCTCCGAATCGTCGACTCTGCAAGAAGGACAACCATCGGCCCTTCTCCCGATTCAGAAGATTCTTCAAGAAATTCCTCTACTCCAAGTTCGACTGTCAAGCCAACCTCCCGGAGTATCAAGATCATGAAGAAAGAAGGTCGACCGCAACACGAAGAGATAGAAGACTCAACTTGCCGTCTCCATAAGGAAGTACCCCATCAACGCTATCTACCTAGACTTGTCCTAAGTGGAAAAGACTGCGTATTTTCCACTCGCTTAAAGCCAAACCGCCCGATCTGAAGCCCCTCAGCTCCAACCCATGACTAACCAGTCGACTCTTTGTAAAACTTATTAGCGCCTATTATGTTCCACCGCTGAAATTATTAAGCGGATGTTATTACCCCCAACCCTACTCATCCCTAATCTCGGGACGAGATTATTTTAAGGGGGAAGGTCTGTAACATCCCAATTACAGCAACCCTGATTTAATGTCCCAAAAGGGCAAAAATCAGGGGGAACAAAAACTTTTTCTTGTATGATGTGTTCACTTGCTTGCTTGTGCTCAAGCGACTGCTTGTGTATTAGTTGTTTTTCTCCTCACCTCAACCCTAGTCTACAAAAACTATTTTACAAAAGAGATGTCTTGGCTCATCCTTTATATTCTCAAATGTTCTGGCCTTTCAAAAACTTGAGCCAAGATGGCTTTGACACAACCAAATACTTTACTAGCTTCTATTGCCAAAACTATGGAGGCCTATATTATCGCCTTATGTTTTCAAGACAGAACTTCAACTACCCTTATCTCTAGGTTTGCCCAAAACCTTTATTAAAACCTTTTCATCTCAATCTTGGTAGAGATACCAAGATGGTACTTATCTTACTTCAAAACTAAACCACTTTCAACATACCCATCCTTACCTCAAGCTAGGCTTGAAGGTAACCCTAGTAGTAGTTAGATAAGTAATAAGATGAATTGCCTTGATCTGTTGTCTGATGATTTGCCTTGACCTGCTGATTGCCTTGTTTGCTTAGGAACTAGAGTGAGCTAATCTAGTAGCTCATCCTTTAGGACCCAATCCTTGCTTGTGTTCATCAAACACAAAGCAAGCATCCAACTCTGGATCTCTCCTAAGCCACCCCAGTGATCAACTTCCCTCATGATCAGACCAGCCCAAGGATAATCCCTTTGGAGGTTGCCCAACTCATCAGAGACCCAATCTAAGCTTGAATCCCAGCTACTTGGTTAGTACCTTAAAATCAACCACTTGATGGATAGGATAAACCCTTTCCATCCTCTCAAAATCATCTACACTTGTACTCTAGTCTAAAACCCTAAATCTGCCAAAATGGCTAAGTCTGGATTTGTTATCTGGATACCATCTTTGGAGCCCTACCTTTTTCCAGCCTATGTGAATTATTGAGAATGTACTTGAACCATATTGTAGTACATCTTTAGTACTACCAAATCCCACTCTTGACCTTGGCTAAGCCAACTGAATTCCCACTCATCCATGATGGTTTTGTAGTCAAGATAATAATCTTTTCTACAAATCTTATCATCTTGCCTACTTTGGCAGAAGCTCACATCTATATGCCACCTCCTCTTGACCAACTATTTGCATGGTTAGGACCTACTAACAATGGCCTATCAACACCCACTTCACTTGTTTTCATTGGAGCCTTGTGCTTCTTAAACCCACATGGTTTAGGAGGCTAACTGATGCATCTGTTATGGCAGCCTTATTTTCAACAAAGTTTGCCATCTCATCTAGACCACCTTAGATCCAACCACGCCTAACCCTTTCTTCCCTTATCATATACATGACATGTTCTATACATCCATATACCCCCTTGTACCAAGGTGAGATCTGAGCTCCCTAATCCAACCTTATTTAGATGGCATCAGACTAATCAAACCCTAGATCCTCCAAGTATCTAGTTTCCACCCTTTCACCACTTTTCTTCAAAACCAAGGTTTATCTTGATGCCTACATAAATTTTACATCATCTACCTTTTATATAAGCATCCCCAAATAATGCCCACAATTATTTGGATTATTAAACTATTTAATTTTATTTATCTACCAATTTCTCAAAACCCTTGTCTATAAAGACAAGTTTGTATTTCTGTAAATCACCTTGCCAACTTAAGGAACATTTTATTCCTATTCATCATACCCCATCTTCCAAACTCAAAAATAAATATTTTTAAGATTTCTTATTATTTCTTTTTGCCTTTTTTTAGATGGCAGAAACAAGAAATAATTCCCTAAAAATATTTTTACCTTTCAATAAATCCCAATAAAATCCTCCAATGTGTGTTATGGTATCTAGGACCATATCACATCAAAAACCAAGTTTGCCCTATGTAAAAATATCATTATTTCTTCCATAATCTACTTCAGCACTTTTTGCATAAGTGCATTTAAATGGGATTATAATCTTCAGAAAAATCCCATTTAAATCTTGAAGTGATTATTTGACCTACTACACCTACCAGTACCATTTATACCCCTTTCTCAATGCAAATTTTCAAACTTCCTTCACAACCCAAGTTTTGATCAAATTTGGCAAACTAGTCAAATCTTGTTTCAAACTAAATCCAATCATCACCAAACCTGGTCAAACACGACACCCCAGTGCCCCTCCCTCCTACTGGTCGCGACACTAAAGGTCTACAGTAACCAAACACAAGTTCTTGTCCTTTTGCTCTTGTTGAGAGGGAGACAAATCCTCCTTGTTTTGTCACATCATATTAAAACCCTTGTGCAGCCACTGCCCCCACCTCCTCTCTGTCCCCTAGCACGACCCCAGTACCCCCACACCTCTCTCTCCACCTCCCATATCCTCCAATGGAAAATCCATGGGCCAACCCTAGACTCCCCATGGACTTAGTCCATGCTAGACCACCCCCTCTCTAGTTAAATTGTCCAGAGGCCTCCCACCTCGCATTTGCTCCCTCATTTCTTCCCCCTTCTCCCCAGAGAGACTTCCCTGAGATCCAGATCCAAACCCCCTTGCTCACCATAGCCAATGAGGAGGATAAGAAACCTTCTCGGGTTCTTGCTTGCAATCAAGACGCAGGTCACCCCCGACCACCTAAACTCCCTCTCTACTCTCTGTCTCACTCCCCTGGATCTAACCCCCTTCCTATACCTTGCCCTTGTATGCAGGAACTTAGGAGGTGACCACTCAAGCTCACGGCCGAGCCCGGCACCTCCTGCGACTAGGAGATCCCGAGACCCATCTACACCTGCATGCAGCACCGGCGCAGCTCCCCATGACCTCTACACCCTATCAAGCCCCTCAGAATAGGCCGACACTCATCACCCGAAGCTCTCCGTCGAGCTCCCGAGCACAACCCCGCCAGCGCCTTCGCGTGAATCTACTCCCGACCTCGACCACCACCTTCCTGCCCATCTCCGAGGTCCCCGAAGTGCGCCGTGTCTCCTCCACCACTTCCCTGGTGCCAGCGTGCTCTGGAGAGCCCCCTCGGACGAAACCCCGTCGCCGCTACGGTTTCTGTGCGGACGTGCCGGTCTGAAGGAAGATGAGGATGGGTGACTGTCGAAACCGCTCTAATCGGACGGCCACGATTGCTCGATACCCCTTCGAGCTCTGTCTCCCGTTGACGTGCAGGTCCCGCCTCGTGCCTTGCCACTCCCGGCCTCGCACACATGGCTCCGGCGACAGCAAGCTAGCTTCTGCACTGCGCGGCCCACACCCCCCCAGAAATCGGCCCAGCAAGCCTTTACTCCCTCTCTTTTAATAAATCAAATTACAGATCTGTTCAAATGCAGTTTAGTTTAAATAAAAATGAAAATGGAAAACCACTCCGATGGCCTAGATCTAAAATTCCTCAAGTGCCTGGATGTTTTCCCTAACATGCATACCAAAATTTGTCCTAAATAGATGAATACAAGAAATATGACAAATAATCTCCCTAGATCTATCCAAAAAACTAATTAAATTCTCCAGAAAGTTTTACAACTTCAAATGGAGTAATTCCAAATGGTGATGAAAGGTACTAACCATACCTTTCCATTCCCACGGGTCCCATAGTCACTTGCTTGATAGTTTACCCATAGCAAAAATAACAAAATAGATACTTTTCTGCCTTTATCATTTTCCATAGGTCAAACCAAATGAGGTTTGACATAAATCCAACTCTCAGTAAACACATATAGCTATATCTTCCTAAATCGATCATCTCATAATTTTATGAGTCTCTGTTAATTTCTAGTAAATTAAACCTTTCTGTGCATGGTTTAATCACTAATAAAATAACTACATTAGCTATGTAACTCCAAAAAGATTGATTCCAATTTCTGCAGAAAGGTATCCTCTGTACGCAACTTGAGTCCTTGGAATTAACTAAAAATCTTACGTAAAATAAATATGATGAAAAAGACAAATCTGGTCCAATACTGCCTTTGGGAATTTATCAAGGGCATTCTGGTAATTGTTTGGAGGTGATTCCAAATCCTTTGGAATAAGTCCATCAAAGACTACCTAATCACCCAAGGAAATAATTTTTGGAACTCCAGAGAAGTTCTGGTGAATTATTTCCTTAAACTAGAGTTTTATCCACTATAAAATCCTTTATAAATCAAGGGAAATTGATAAAATAGTGAAACCACTTTTGTTGGCTTCAATTTATCAATACCTATCTGATGGTATCATTTTTACCCAATGGTATCATACAAATCAAGTCCTTGATCAAAAACCACTCTCTTAGGTTGTTCCAAAACTAGAAATCCAAAGTGATCCTTTTTCCCTAACGCCTCCAAATCTGCTCCCAATCCAATCGAATCCAACCTCCAACATCCTAATGATTTTTATCATGTAACTATCCTTTACTTGTTGTATGGTTTGAGGTTTGTATGCTTGTATTGATTGTAGTATTGTTTGTTTGCATGTATGATCGATAATGGCGATAGTTGCGATTGTGTGACGCCAAGAAGGAGGAAGCATCGGGATTATCTTTATTAATGTTATCATTGGTTTTCTGGTTATCTAACATCGTCAAGGGACTTCTCGCTGGTCACAGGAAAGCCACCATTCTTGAACTCCTATATTGCCCTATTTCTATTTATCTACTGTTTTATATCTCATTTATAAATTGCATGATTACAGACATGGTTTATTTCAAATAAAAAGACGTGAGTAACTTGGCTCCTCCAAGTTATGATTGAGTGTCCATTGGACACCTACCCTGTTTACACCTATCTTTACCCCTTAGAACGAGGCTATGATGATTAACATCTTCCCTCTTGGAACCCACGGATTTTAACTGATAAAACTATTTTGGGTTTCTGCCCTACTATAAACGTTTTCAAAATAAAACCCTTGGAAAGAGGCATCGTTTCTGAGCGGAAGTTTTACCAAACAAAAGATTAGGTGGATGAAGAGAAAGTCAGGCAAGAGAAAGGAAGGTATGTTCTAAGCCAATGTCCGGAACAATTATATCCGTGCAACCACATTACCCCAGTCGCTGGGGCTTAGCTCGTAGTTTGTGGTCATTAGACGGGGAGGCTCTTACTCGCTAAAGGGGAGAAATCCCCTGAAATCCGGGCTACCTATAGGGTAAGGCACTGTTGCAACAATTGGGTCTCTCGCGGACGGTATGCTTTTAGGTAGTACGGATGGAAGAATTTCACTATTGCTACCAGTCAGGCTTCGGTCTGGAGGTAGGGGTCAGTATGGAAGGAAGGACCAGGGTCGTAGTACCCCATACTCGTACCGGAGAGATAGACCCAAAAGGAAAAGCCACCGTTGCTAGGGATCGACAAATGAAAGGTTCAAGTTTGATTATCCGAACCCCTGTCTAGCATGTGTATCAGGCCGTGGTTTTATCCCGGCGGATGTATTGATTCTTGTGGGTCAAGTGCACAACCTCTGTAGAGTGTGATCTATTCGAATAGCCGTGTCCACGGACAAGTACGGTGGGAAAGGCAAGAGCTAGGAGTACCCTTTGGTTAAGTTGAGATAAGATAAAGGATGTGACTTGGTCACGAGGAAAGATAAGAATGAACATGGTTATGACCAGAGATGGTCGTTAAGGTTTTAAAAAGGATTTTGCAACAAAACTGTTTTAGAAATATTTTTAACAAGGATGTGGAGGTGTCCGGATTTTCAAAAAGGAGGCATGTTTTCTAAAAACTCTTTTTCAACAAAGGTATAGAGATGCCAATGTTAGGTTTTCAAAAGCAACTATAGTGTAGAGCTATCTCGCCACAGCCAGATATGCATTATCTTATTACTCTTGTTTCGGTGGTTTGCGAGTACATTCAAAGTACTCACCAGCATTGTCCCTGGCTATTTACTTGGACAGATTACAGATGTTAAGAAGGAACGAAGGTGTTGACGTCTATGCGAGATAGGCCGTCTTCCCAGTCAGTTGACTATAGGTTAAGGCACGGGCTCTGCACTGAAGACTTCCGCTATTTGTGTTGTAATCGCCATAAAGGCCTCCCTATAAGTTGTTGTATTCTTTATTGTAAGGATAATGTTATGATACTTGTCGGTTATGCTCACGGCTCACTAATCATGGGAACATGAATGATATGCATAACGGGTATTCTCGGACCGTAAATCTGGGGTGCCACAGACAGCGTGCACGCCGTGGTGGCACTTAGGCTAGAGGTTGCATAATTACTCAATTGCTTTAATTGATCTATGCTTTTCCCCATGTGTGTGAAAGTGATAGTGTGCACGTCGTGTGTGGCACTTAAGCTAAATTATATACATATTTATCATGACTATATTTGGAGTTGGGTGTCTTTATGAAATTGTGGTGTTTTTTGGAACCATATAGCGCTTAAGGTGACAGTGTGGGGTTATCTAGATGGGGAAGGCAACCTTTAAGGAGTGCTTTTGTAGCCCTCCCATGGATTAGAGTGTCCAACCAAAGAGTATTTAAGATTAGTATCATTAAGAGGGGATATTTATATGAGAGAGTGTTAACTAGTGAAAGTATGAGCCCTAGGCCTTGTTTCTAAACATTGAAACACCGTTTACAATCAGTTCTATTACATGTTTGCTTGCTACCATCTTTATTTCAGTTTGCCTTTAGTCTCTTACCTCACCGTCAAGCTATTTTCTAGCACCGTTACCACTTGTATTTCACTATCTCTTCGCCGAACTAGTGCACCTATACACCTGACAAGTGTATTGGGTGTGTTGGGGACACAAGAGAATTCTTGTATCTTGATTGCAGGGTTGCTTGAGAGGGATACCTTTGACCAATTCCTCCCTGAGTTCGATAAACCTTGGGTAATCCACTTAAGGGAAACTTGCTGTTGTTCTACAAACCTCTGTACTTGGAGGCCCAATAACTTTCTACAAGAATAGTAGTGCGTAGACATCACACGACAATCACCAAGTGCATAACCAAAAAGTGCACAAGCCCTAAACAACACAAATATTGCAAGTTTATTCTTGTCACCCACAAGACCATCACCGCCGAGTGCTCCACAAGCTCATGCTCCATCGTGAGATCCTACAAGTTCAAGACAAGTACATCAATATGACAAGTAAAATCATTAATATGTACAAGTTTCTAGGCAAGTTGATGGAAATAGCAATTACATGGGATTTTGACGAGTCTCATGGAAAATCTCATCAATATGACAAGTAAAATCACGAATATCTACAAGCCCCATGGCAAGGCTAAAATTTCTATAAGTGTCATGGCAAGGCTAAAATTTCTAGAAGTATCATAGCATGGCTAAAATTTTGACAATGGCATAGAATTATCTACAAGTGTCATGGAATTGCTAAATTTTCTATAAGAAAACTACCCTGGAGGACTCTGATTCAGCCTTCGGACGACCGACGGATTGTTGACGGTGAAAGACAGCGGCGCCTGGTTGTTCGATCCACCCGCGGACCCACTAGGAGGCGGCATCACATTGCCCATCTGCAACATGGGAAATTGTGAGCATTAGTCAATAAGGCGAGATTGAAAATTGCGAGCATTGGACAATAAGACACTTGATCACTTACCCACGAGAAGGCGAAAGGAGGAGTAGGAAGAGTCCCTTGTTGATAATTGATGAGCATTTGCTGTGTCATACACTTCATCATCTCCCCTGTTGCTCCATCATCCCCTACTGATGGGCCATCTGCTGCTCCAGCTACTGCTTCTGCTGCTCGGCCGCCTCTCTGCGTCCCCTATTAGTGGCCATCTCCTCCTACGTCGTGTCGCCATGATGTGATGAACATTGCGACGCAAAACATGTAGTAAAACATAGATGACCGAGGAATAACATACCCGTAACTGGTCGAGAGCTACAACCGAAGGCCATGGGCGGGTCTCTACAGGAGGCCGGTCGCTCGTCCTACCACGTTGGACATTGCGCATAGATGGAACGGTACTAGGGTCGACGGACCCGTGACCGATCAATAGGCAACCATTCTTACGGCCTTCTCCCGCCACCACGGCGACCTTAGGGTCGAAGGGGGCGGTCTCAGGGTTGGAATATTTGTTGTGCACCTCCTTGTACTTCACAGGGTACTGCGTACCCCAGAGCTTGACTCCCTCATTCATCCATAGGCTCCTGTTCCTAGGCTCGTCCAACGTGTCTTCTTCCAAACGGCAAACACGGATGTCTCTTCACCTGTCTTTATTTTCTGCACAAGAGAGCACGAAGTTAAGTGAAGGGGGACTCCAAAGGGCGAAGTAAAGAATAGCATTACAAGCAAGAACAAATAAAGCATTTCCTCGCCTCTTTTTTCTTGAGAAGGGCGAGAGGGATGTTGCCTTGGCGGTGTGATCCACCCCCATCTCCTCTTGCCGCTTATTTGCATCAGCGTGTTTCTGGAGGTACTGGGCGTGTGTCCACCACGCTACCATCGCCGTGAAGCACCGCTCGTCATTACCCATGAACTGAGGAGGGTTCTACATCCACAATACACACGTATTAGTACAATAGAAAATAGAATAAGGTCAAGAAATCAATAAAACAAAAATGCAACTACCTACAGGTACTGCCACGGCTCGAAGAGCATCTCCCAGGCTTGGCTCTTGTTCATCCAAGTCTTGCGATCACCGAACTAGTTGCAGACACAGTTCACGCGTGCCTCATAGTGCATGTCTTGCACCTTCCTCTTGGCAAGCTCGTGAACGATCGCCAAGCACTCCCTTTTGCGCTCCCTGTCCATGTCGAAGAACTTCTACAAGTATGCACATAGGAAAAAAAGGGGGTCAAAGCCACGAGTGCAAGTATATTTCATACTCAAGGCGATTGAAATATGACAAGCGAAACAAACTTACCCAAAACAAAACTTGAATCTTCTCCGCGATGATGGTGTACTTTTTTCCGGATCTTTGGCATATCAGTAATGCTTCCAAGTCCAAGCCACATCCTGCGAACCATTTGGGAGAGTGAAAATCCCAGGAAAATACTTTATAAGCAGGGCTCCCAGGATGCTTGAGTAGCCACGATATGGCTTGATTCCATCCTGATATAGAAAGGCACTGCACAATGAAAAGACAAGATCAGTATGTGATGAAAATTCCAATATGGTTAGAGGGTCAAATCATGTACCTACACCCAGTGGGCACGAGTACCTTGTCCGCATAGGGATAAGGTAGCTTGGGGAGTCGCGAAACCCCACGCCGATATGGAGCCCTGGCCCGTGGCGTCAGGCTCGAGTCGGCGGACGCGTACTCCTCAAGGCACTACATGTTGTCCCTAGCATATGTGTGTGAGTGTGGTGCACGGTTGGTAGGTGCTTGCATGTGTCCCCCCTCACATGCATGCGCTCTAACCTAGAAGCGAAGGTTCTGGACTTGTATAAGGGGGAAACTCCCCATTCCGGTGAAACCGGGTAGGATAGTGCCCCACCTTGTGAACCAATATGGTTTTACATAATCCTGTGACCTAAACAAACACAAAAAAAGAGAGAGCTACGCCGGGCTACCCCCATCAGAAGAATGTCTAGGGGGGTAGACGATCCGAGGCCCGTAGATCAGGGTTTCGCCGGAGGAAGACCACGAGAACGTCGGAATCAGATGAAAACTTGCATGTGTCCCTAGCATATGTGTGTGAGTGTGGAGCACGGTTGGTAGGTGCTTGCATGTGTCCCCCCTCGCACGCATGCGCTCTAACCTAGAAGCAAAGGTTCTGGACTTGTATAAGGGGTAAACTCCCCGTTCAGGTGAAATCGGGTAGGATAGTGCCCCACCTTGTGAACCAACATGGTTTTACATCATCCTATGACCTAAATAAACACAAAACAAGAGAGAGCTATGTCGGTCTACCCCCATCAGAAGAATGTCTAGGGGGGTAGACGATCCGAGGCCCGCAGATCAGGGTTTCGCCGGAGGAAGACCACGAGAACGTCAGAATAAGATGAAAACTTGCATGTTGTCCCTAGCATATGTGTGTGAGTGTGGTGCACGATTGGTAGGTGCTTGCATGTGTCCCCTCTCGCATGTATGCGCTCTAACCTAGAAGCGAAGGTTTTGGACTTGTATAAGGGGAAACTCCCGGTTCCGGTGAAACCGGGTAGGATAGTGCCCCACCTTGTGAACCAACATGGTTTTACATCATCCTATGACCTAAACAAACACAAAACAAGAGAGAGCTACGTCGGGCTACCCCCATCAGAAGAATGTCTAGGGGGTAGACGATCTGAGGCCCGCATATCAGGGTTTCGCCAGAGGAAGACCACGAAACGTCGGAATCAGATGAAAACTTGCATGTGTCCCTAGCATATGTGTGTGAGTGTGGTGCACGGTTGGTAGGTTCCTGCATGTGTCCCCCCTCGCATGCATGCGCTCTAACCTAGAAGCGAAGGTTCTGGACTTGTATAAGGGGGAAACTCCCTGTTCCGGTGAAACCGGGTAGGATAGTGCCCCACCTTGTGAACCAACATGGTTTTACATCATCATATGACCTAAACAATCACAAAACAAGAGAGAGCTACGCCGGGCTACCCCCCATCAAAAGAATGTCTAGGGGGTAGACGATCCGAGGCCCACAGATCAGGGTTTCGCCGGAGGAAGACCACGAGAACGTCGGAATCAGATTTAAACTTGCATGTGTCCCTAGCATATGTGTGTAAATGTGGTGCATGGTTGGTAGGTGCTTGCATGTGTCCCCTCTCGCATGCATGCGCTCTAACCTAGAAGCGAAGGTTCTGGACTTGTATAAGGGGGAAACTCCCTGTTCCTGTGAAACCGAATCGTATAAGGGGGGGTGCATGTAGTGATCAAGACCACAATAACCTATTCATATGTGTGTGCTCATGATCCTATGAAATAACATCACCTAACATATATGTAATAGAAGCCTTGCTAACTAAAAAAAGAAAAAGGGGAAAACAGTTCATCTTTGCCGTGTACCTAATGGCGAGGGCACACGACAAAGATTCTGCCGTCCGCCCCTGCCGGCGGATGCCCCTGCGAGGCCGCGGGGCCCACTTCTTTGTCGTGAACACATCTTTGCCGTGTGTTTTCAGTGCTTTTGCCGTGTTGATTTTCTTTGCCGTGTGCCTTCGTTTGTCGATTGCCGTGTTTATTTCTTTACCGTGTTCTTTATCTGTAGTCTGTCGTGAATGTCTTCTTTGACATGTGCTTCTTGGTGTACACAAGCCAGAGATAATCTTTGCCGTGTTCCGGGCGTTTTGGCACACAGTAAAGGGCCGAGGCGACGGCAGCGAACATTTTTCCCGTAGTGTGAAGATCCTCTAAATGACGGTAGGAATAGAGTAGAGAAGCACATGGGTGAGATTGAAGAAGATGAGAAAGAATTGTGTGGCAAAGGAATTGAAAGACATGTTCAGTAGTGTTTCACCGGTCAGCCATATGCTTCCTAGTCCCACATTCAACTCGAGAGAGTGCTTGCATATGGATGACCCGGCCGATGCTGCTAGCTAGGAGGAGTCTACGGTGCTCCATTTATATCAAGCAAGCATGGTTGCCACACCGTATAATACCATACGCACATGCCCTCGTCGACGCTGGTCTGATGCTCTCGACAGTAGTTGCGCGGTGCCAAATTTTTTATTGAAGGATCATGCCTTGAAGTTGAAGTACTGCTGGTCGGATCAAACGAAACATCGCAAAAAAAAAAACGACTTCTGTTAGTGCGATCGAGCTAAATTCAGAACATTTTGATTTTGGTTAGTGTGGAATGTGTGATCAGGCTACTTCAGAATACAACACTTCCTAAATGTTCGCAAGGATCATTATAAACGGTCCACCATTTTCCTGAACAAATCGCTAACGGCCGGGTAAACTGAAGTAACATGGTCTGCAGAACACCGAATTCCCAAAGAACTATAGGTCTATATAGCCCCACGCTCTCTGGCGGTCTGTAACTTTCCAAACCGGAGGTGGGTCGATATGATCGATAAATTGATGGTATCTACTCGTGATGAATGATCCGTTCATGGGCAGATGCACGTGCTGCCTTCACAATCGACTGTCCAGAATGCAAGCTTCACATGCGTGCACTTGTTGATCTGCGATCGATTTAATTTGTTAGGCCTGTGCTCTTTTTCTAGATTTTACTTTCATGCATAAGATATATGATCGCGACTCACAAGGAGCTGTAGCCTTTTCCTTGGTGAAAGATCTTCATACATTCATAAAACACTTTTGTGTTTCTTAATGAAAAAAAAAGAATGTTTCGTAAGATACCTTTTAGAAGCTCTATGTAAATATGTTGGATCTTAACACCTTCATGAAATTGAAATGATTTTATGCAGTTCTCGTTAGACAAAACTTGTACCTTGGTATTGTATACGTATAGAGTAGTGCTCTACCGTATACAAACCCTCCATGTATTGCTCCACGGGGGCTTTTTCCGTGCTCTATTTAACACGTACCGATCCCCCTCGACAGGGGTACGATCGTTCTACTAAACTAACATGGTATCTAGAGCCCCTCTTCTTCCTCTCCTACTGCCGCCGCCGCGATCTCCCCAAGGACCCTCTCCTATGATCTACACAAAAATCTCTACAACGACAAAGCCTTCCTATTCCCCTAAAAATCTTCCCCCCAAAACCCTCCCTCTCCTCCCAAGGATCCGGCGATGTCTACATCGACAAACCCTAACCCGGGCGCCATTGGTGCTCCCCTGGCAACAAAGCTCACTCGCAACAATCTTCGCCTATGGCAAACTCAGATCCTCCCCTCTTCTCTCAATTTAGCTACTAGCATTTTATGAAAACTCCTTGAGGTGGAGGGCTGTTGGTTTTTATATGCAAGAATATAGTGTCGCCAAGCATGAGATGTGAGATGGCAAGATTTAAATCGAAAAAGGGGAGTATGTACTCCCTCCGTTTTGAAATATAAGATGTTTTAGGTTTGTAAATGAGATGTATCTACACATCTTTTAGTGTCTGATTAAATCTAGACACAAATCTAAAACATCTTATATTTCAAAACGGAGGAAGTATATGGAATCTCAGAACCATGGACGGTAATTAAGAACAGTAAAAGGGAAGTCCAACACGTAGGAGTACTATATATACTCTCGTGAAATGCGCTGGGGCTCATCACGTTGCATACACCTCGTGAGTGAAGCTGTCACAAGATGAGCATGCTCAAGTGTTTCCCGCACGGTGTCGCCACCATGCCGGCACTGCAGGCGCATCGTCCAAGCTGGTACGTACGTACTGCTCTCTTCCTCCTCCGATCCTCACACACACATGTGCATGACGAGAACGGGGATGATGTGGATGGAATCGTGTTGATGCACGCAGGTGTTGGGGCCAGCAGGTTGTTGCGAGAAGAGGTGGGAGCTGCAAGGCCACCGGCACGAGGGTGGCGGTGATGGCGCCGGCGGCTCCTGAGCAGGTGGAGGCGGAGGCTATGCGGTGTCTGGGGCTGGGAGGATGGGTGGAGGAACATATTCTGCCGCTGCTCTCCCCGGTGGAGGACGCGTGGCAGCCCAGCGACCTGCTGCCCAGCTTCTCCCCATCTACTAATGCAGCAGCAGCAGCAGGAGGCTCTGCTGAGCAGCAGCAGGCGATGACGATGACGGCGGAGGAGCTTCAGGCCCGAGCCTCGGAGTTGCCGGACGACGTGCTGGTGTGCCTGGTGGGCAACATGGTGACGGAGGAGGCGCTGCCGACGTACATGTGCATGGGCAACCGCGTGGCGGGGTCCTGCGACGCCACGGGCTGCAGCGAGCTCCCCTGGGCGCGCTGGCTCCGCGGCTGGACGGCCGAGGAGAACCGCCACGGCGACCTCCTCAACCGCTACCTCTACCTCTCCGGCCGCGTCGACATGCGCCAGGTGGAGAGGACCGTCCACCACCTCCTCCGCAACGGCATGCAGATGGTCAGGCCGTCCAGCCCCTACCACAACGCCGTGTACGGCGCGTTCCAGGAGCGCGCCACCTTCATCTCCCACTCCCGCACCGCCAGGCACGCCACGCAGCACGGCGACCGGTGCCTCGCGAAGATCTGCGGCGTGGTCGCCGCCGACGAGAAGCGGCACGAGACGGCGTACACCAAGGTGGCCGCGAAGCTGTTCGAGGTGGACCCGGACGGGATGGTGCGTGCGCTGGCCGCCGTGCTGCGCGACAAGGTCACCATGCCCGGCCAGCTGATGAGCGACGGCCGCGACGCCGACCTGTTCGCGCACTTCTCGGCGGTGGCGCAGCGCGCCGGGGTGTACACTGCGAGGGACTACGGCGACATGGCGGAGCACTTCGTGCGGAGGTGGAAGGTGGCCGGACTCGCCGGGGGACAGCTGTCCGGCGAGGGACGGCGCGCGCAGGACTACGTGTGCGGGCTGCCGCGGAAGATCCGACGGATGGAGGAGCTGGCCCAGGAGCGTGCGAGCAAAGCCGCGAGAGAGCCCGAGTTCGCAAGGTTCAGCTGGGTGTTCGACAGGTCCGTCTGCATCAGAGCATGATCATCATCCCATCCACCTACAAAATTTCGAGGCCATGAATAACGAGCACCAACATAAGCAACAAGATCAGAATCAATAAACTAAGCTTTGCTACCCTAATTAATTAATTATATATTGATTGGAGTTTGAGCCAGCGAGTCGAACTGGTTAATTAGCTGCAACCTCTGCAAATTGTACTATATATGTGTGTTGGTAAAGTTTGTATTGGTTTGTTCACGCTTGTAGTATGTGTGTTGGTTTGTTCAAACATGCACCAACCATCCGTCTGCATCAGAGCATGCCTGGTCCACCCATTCCTCTACTGGGTTTAGGAGTTGAGCCAGTGAGTCGAGCTGGTTAATTAACTGCAACCTATGCAAATTGTATGTGTTGGTTTCTTCAAGCTTGTATACAACTGGCCTAGTCGAGCTATGTTTGTGCAATAAATGTACTCTGTAGATCTTGTGTGAGCTTCATGTCCGGAGTATGATTTTTTTTGTGGGTACAATATGATCTTGTTTGAAGCAGTAGGATCAGATCGATATAAACTAGGTTTGGTACGGAAATGCCATTTGGCTCACATGTGCATTTGTATCTATTGTAATAAACATATTTTAAAATGTAAAAAAATTCGGAAAAAAATGTCTGCATGTACATTCAAACATTTTATGTTCGTTCACAAGTTTTCGGAATGAAAGAACATTTTAAGTGTTATATATAAAAAAGACAAAAAATGTCACGTGAGTATAACTATTTACAGAACATTATTTGTCTCTTTTGCATGGGACATGTAGAATGTTATTTCATCCTAAAAATTTGTGAACGAACATAAAGTGTTGGAATGTATATGTAGACATTTGTTTTTGAATTTTTTAGCATTTCGAAACATGTTTCTCACAATGGGTGCAAATACACCCGTGAGCCGAATAGCCACCTTATGATACGGAATGTTACTTCAGTTATTAATTAGAGCATCTCTAGCAGACACGGGGGAATCGTAAACTGAAAAACGTGTTCCCAGGTCGTGTTCGAGCTAGTTTTTGCTCGAAAACACGAGGGCCAGAACAGAAACCAGAAATTCGAACATGTCGGTATGGTTAGTATTCCACATATGCACATACGGTGAGGCAACCATGCTTGCTTGATATAAATGGAGCACGCTAGACTCTTCTATATCTAGCGCGGCATCGGCCGGGTCATCCATATGCAAGCTCTCTCTCGAGTTGAATGTGGGACTAGGACGCATATGGCTGAACTGGTGAAACACCGAACATGTCTTTCAATTCCTTTGCCACACATTTCTTTCTCATCTTCAATTTCACGCATGTGCTTGTCTGCTTAGAGCATCTCAACCGGCGCCTCCAGCCCGTTCCCCAACTGTCTTTGGGGATTGAGGTAGAAAGCCGACCCGCACTAACGCCTCCAACTAGTGCCGGCCACTGGGGCGGCCGAAAACCGGCTCGCACCGGCGCCTCCACGTTGGATTGGTTGCGCTACGCTCCCTTGTCACTGACCACGAGCAAACCCCATCTATGACATCTCGCCTCCCGACACCGGAGCGCCTCCGCAATCGTCCTTCATGCCGCTCGCTTTCATTTCCCCCCATTTCGCTTCCCTGTTTCCTGCCTCATCTTCGTTTCCCGCCGCTTCCTTCGAGTTCATGTTATCTTCCTGCCGCCCGCTATAAAAGATATTGTTATGGAGAGGCTCACCACACCATTCTCCTTGCCTCGCCGCCTCCCCAAGGATTGGGCTCAACTATCACTAGCCGCTCGGCGCTCGTGAACGTTATCCCCTATCGCTGGAGTCGGTCGACATCGTCGACAAGGAGGAGGAAGAGGAGGAGGAGGAGGAGGAGGAGGAGGAGGAGGAGGAGGACTTCGACTCAGCTAGGTCGAGGAGCCATCGACCAGCGGGTGCTCCTCACCGACATCCAGTCGTCGCGGTCAGAAGAGGCGCGAGTCTTCCAACGTGACGTCGAGAGTAGACAGGTGCGGGCTCTCTCCCACAAATCAGCAAGGATGGAGAACCGCGTACGGCAGCCTTAGATTGAGCAGGTCTTGGTGATCGCGGAGGTGCGGACGATGTACACGCGGGCGATAGCCAAGCCATGTACGCCAAGGAAGAGTCCTCGTCGACAGCGGTGACAAGAGCATGAAAGGCGAATAGGGCAGAGAGGGCGGAGAAGAACCACTGCAGCGTGGCGTCAGCCATGAACGGAGAGCATGTCCATGGCAAGACAACAACGGTGTCGGGCAGCGGCCAGGCGCACCGGGAGGTCATCGAGGCCAGGAAGCCCAAGTAGCCCTTATTTTGCTAGAATAAAAGATATATCCCAGAAAAATTATCTATAAAAAATCATGTTTTAGACCCTATTTTATATCTAAACATTTTCAATTTTGAACATTTAAAATTTGAACAATTTTCCAAAATTCATAAAAAATCAAGTTTAAACTATTTTAATTATGAACCATTTTAAAATTTGAATATTCTTGAATTTGAACTTGAAATTTAGGGTAGAGTTTGAAATTAATATTTTGTGGCGACAAGGATATACATTGTATCTATGTGATAAATTATTTTTGACATTTTTCTATAAAAAAAATCGTGTATGTTTTAGCATGAGTGCACTGGTTGCACCAGATTGGTGGGTGTACACGATACGTTCTCCATCGGTCGCTCCCACGCTGTTTCACTGCCCTACCCTGCCTCAATAGTGGCCTGCAATATTGTTACCGTTTTGCTAACTTGGTTGATGAAATCGAAACTAACGAATTGTGGCTGTTTATGATACTCCCTTCGACCCATATTACTTGACTTGCATTTTTTAAAATTTGAATAAACCTATATACTAAATAGTGTCTAGATTTATTCAAATCTAGACAAATTTGAGCCAACTAATATGGGTCCTAGGGAGTACTTTTTTTCTTTGACAAAGCCGCTTAGGATAATTTCATCACACTCTTTTCAGGGAAAATATCATCACACTTTTTTTAGGGAAAATATCATCACAATTTTCTGAGCTCCTGATAAGTCACCAGCTCATTCCCCTTTTAAGGGAGAAAAGCCGTGCACTCAGATTGACAAACAACATGAGGCCCACTAGAATGGGCTACTCAATAATTTCAACATCGGAGTCCAATTAACTCCGCAGTCCTAGGTGGATGAAGAATGTGTAGCCCAATTTAAACGGGCTTCCTAAGCCCGACAAGCTGGGGAACAAATAGAACTCTCGAGGTACTAATAAGGCGAAATGTTATTTGCCGCCTGCTGACGGCGCGGCCGGCTAGCGCCGCACAAGGCGCAAGTCCCGATGGGCCGACCCAGTTAGAGTTAGCAAAAAAATTTATGCTTTCTTTTTCATTTTATTTCTTTTCTTTTTTCGATTTTTCTATTTCTTTTTTGATTTTATTTTTTTGTTTCTTTTTACTTTTTTGTTTACGTTTTTCAGAAACCATCATTATTATTATAAAAGATGTTCATTATCTTTTGAAAATATATTCTGTTTTTCTAAATTTTGGTTCATGATTTATTAAATTGATTCATGATTTTTAAAATTTGATTCGTGATTCTTTGAATTGGGTTCATGATTTTTGAAATTTTGTTCATGTTTTTAATTTTTGGTTCATGGTTTTGAAATTGGTTCATGTTTTTTCTGAATTTGGTTTATGATTTTCGTAAATGGTTTATGAATTTTTTTGAAATTGATTTAGAATTTTCGGAATTGGGTCATAATTTTCAAATATTTGTTCACAATTTTTGAATTATATTTTTGAAAAATTTCTCATGATATTATAAAATCTTCTCCTGTATTAAAAAATATTCACAATTCTTAAACCATAATCGTAGAGGATGTTTAGAGTTACCCGCGCCTTTAGGCGGCACGCGCACCTACGCCGCCTCGAAACAGCATATAGCACGCCCCCTGATGAGCCCAAACAGTTACAAACGACCCACGAGGCCTATAGGAAATCTGGGAAATAAAATGGAACTCTCGAGCTATTGATAAGCGCAAAAAGTTGCAAAGAAACGAGTAGCCCCTGTAGGCCTGTAGAAAAGCACCAAGATCGTTTGCCCCCTTCCGTTTTGCTTTTGAGATCATGAAACTGCAATACCCAACAACGTTTTCCTCTTCTTTCACAGCTGCTCATTTGAGCACAGCTAGTCGGCTTATCTTCGGTAACATAATTCTTAATCCCTAATATTCTCTCCCTACCATGATATAATAGCTAGCATCTTATGTTATGGGATGATGAAGGGACTACTACGGTTAGATTCACAGTGAACGTACGTCCTTCACGATCGAGGGCAACGGCACTATGCATGGCACTTCACAGAAAACTCGACGAGTACAACAGAAGATATATTGGTTGGTAGGTACCTGTGCACGCTTGGGCACTAAGTAAACGGAGACATGCTGGTAGATAGGTACCTGTGCGATCCGCGTGGAAATGTGACTCCAATTCACAAGCCACCCCCAAACCTCATCACCGGCGGTGACTTACGGTACGCGCGGCATGCATGGTCTGCCTGCACATGCCCTCACGTGCGCCGCGCGCCTGCCCGTGTTGACATTATGCTCACCAGCTGCCTCACACCGGACATGCGCCGTCACTGCGCGTAATTAGCCTCGCTGCAACTGCTCGTGCTCGGTACTTGCGCGTGTAACTGCCTGTCGTAGTACGTGGAAGATGCGTGCCATCGGCAGATGCTAGCTGCCTGCTGCTGCGCGCTGTCAGTAGTAACTTTTTTTTTTGTGAAACAAGGTCAGTAGTAGTATTTTTTTAGGCGACAGGAGCTGTGGAGCGTGCAGCTTACGCTAGAAGGAGCATCCTTCGATCTCGATCACGAGCGCACCGCGTACGTACGTGCAGGGTTTTGGTGTCAGCGTGCACTCAGTGTGTTCCAGGATCATCATCAAGAAATGTGGCCGCTCGTGAATAACTGAAATACTACAGAAATTAACAATCTGTTCTTCCGGCCCGTACGTGCCACTGCCAGCGAGTAGCCGAATACTACTGCATGCACGCAAATCTTCTGCCCTGACGACTCTGAGGGTGAGGGCTGAGTTGGATTTTTTAGTTTTCGCATGCGGAGACGGCCGCATTTTGCATCACAGGCACTGCTCGGCCTGGTACGAGAAGCAGGTCTGCCACTGCCAGGCCACTCTCTGTTGAACGCAACGCACTTATTATTTCTCCTTGTCTGAATAGACTCAAGGTTCCGTGTGCCTTGTTGATAGCGTAGCTACATGAGCTTAAAGTTGTCAAAATAGGCTTGGAACTATGCGTTGCATTGCACAGGTTACGTGTTGATTATATATGATCACAATCGGATCTTGTTACAAGGTTTGTTACAGAGTCCGGAGTAGAGACAACATCAGAATACGTACGTACCAGAATATATGTATAAAAGAATAAAGACTAAATATGTCTAACAGCCTCCCTTAATCACAACCTTGTCTAAGGTTGAGATTACGCCTGAACTCATGGAGATCTCTCACAGGAAGTGCCTTTGTGAACCCATCTGCTACTTGATCCTTGGTAGAGACAAACTTGATATCTAGTAATTTGTTTGCAACTCTTTCTCTGATAAAATGAAAATCAATTTCAATGTGTTTAGTCCTTGCATGAAAAACAGGATTAGCAGACAGATATGTAGCTCCTAGGTTATCACACCACAGACATGGCCTTTCTCTCAATGAGACACCTAGTTCACCAAGTAGAGCTTCGACCCATATTAATTCAGCTGTAGCATTTGCTAAGGCTTTGTACTCAGCTTCTGTACTTGACCGTGACACCGTGGCTTGTTTTCTGGCACTCCAAGATATCAAATTTGGTCCAAAAAATATAGCAAAACCTCCTGTAGACCTTCTGCCATCAAGACAACCTGTCCAATCTGCATCAGAGAAGGCACTAAGCAAATTGGAACAAGACTGCTGAAAAACCAGTCCAACTTTCAACGTTCCCTGAATATATCTTAATATTCTCTTTGCAGCAGTCCAATGAGAAGTTGTTGGAGCATGTAAAAACTGACAGACCTTATTAACTGAGAAGGAAATGTCAGGTCTTGTCAAAGTCAAATACTGCAAAGCACCTACAATACTTCTGTATTCAGTAATATCATCGGAACCAAGCAAGGTGCCTTCATGAAGAGTCAACTTCTCAGTAGAAGATAGTGGTGTAGGACATGGTGTACACTGTTTCATACCTACCCTTGCAAGCAAATCAATAGCATATTTTTCTTGTGTAAGAAGCAAACCATCATCAATTTTCTTTACCTCTATGCCCAAAAAGAAATGAAGATCTCCCAAATCCTTGAGAGCAAAATCATCCTTCAGATCACGCAGCAAAACAGATATAGCCTGATCAGACGAACTGGTGACAATTATATCGTCAACATAGATTAGGACAAATATCATAACACCAGACTTCTTGTAGAGGAAAAGTGAAGTGTCTGCTATTGAGGGAACAAAACCAAGAGCTTGCAACTTGGCGCTTAACCTGGAATACCATGCTCGAGGAGATTACTTGAGACCATAAAGAGCATTGTCAAGCTTGCATATGTAGTGTGGAGTTTGTGAATCTTCAAATCCTGGAGGTTGTTTCATATAAACTTCCTCTTCCAGAAGACCATGAAGAAACGCGTTCTTGACATCTAGCTGCCTCAAACTCCAGCCTCGAGAGACAGCAACTGATAGAAGAAGTCTAATAGTAGCTGCCTTCACAACAGGGCTGAAGGTATCTTCATAATCAATACCATACCTTTGCTTAAACCCTTTTGCAACAAGACGTGCCTTATATCTGTCAATTGTACCATCGGCATTTTTCTTCACACGGTACACCCATTTACAATCAATAAGGTTCTTGGTTGAATTTGGAGGAACAAGTCTCCATGTGTTGTTTGCTAGCAAAGCATCATATTCTTCTTGCATCGCTTTAATCCAATGAGTATGGGAGAGAGCTTCTAAAAGTGTTGAAGGTTCACCTGTAGATGTAAACAGACCATAGCGAATAGTGCCGTCAGTATACTCTTTAGGTTTTCTTATACCTCTCTGAAGACGTGTGCGAGGTTCAGGGGGCGGTGGTGTAGGCTCTGAAGACTCAGCCGCAGAGGATCCAGGACTAGTATCATCACAATCAGAATCACCCATACTGTTTTCTCCATCCGTGTGTGTACCATGATCAGTACCTGGCACAGTAGCAGTGGAGCTAGTCGGCCTTGAGGACACATTGACCAGGGGCACTATGGGTGCATGCGACGGGGCCTGGTCCACTTGACGTGATGCATGCACTGGAGACAAGGACCTGCGGCGCGTCAGGGGAGACAAGGACTGGCGGGCTGCATGCACTGGGGACAGAGACCGCCGACGCATCTGAGGAGACAGGGACCGGCGGGAGCCTCCCTGATTGGTTGCATGAGAACCACCGTCAGGATCATCATGACGCGCCGGGGGAGACAGGGACCGGCGGGAATTTCCCTGATTGGTTGCATGCAAATGACCTTCGGGATCATCACCTGGGACAGAACTTGATAGGGACATGTTGTCACTCCCTGAACCATTAGAGCTAATGTTAATGTTTGCCTTTGTTTCTTGAGTTTCTTCGGGACATGTTGCACAATATTGTGCCAAAAGGTGTCGTCTGCAGGAGCTGGGCTATGATTAGTAACATTAGGAATAGTATGCAACTCCATATGATCATCAATATGTGCCTCCTCATTATGTGTTGGTAGCAAAAGAATATCCTTTTTAAGGCGCATGCCAGCATTAGGATTTAATTCAGCAAAAGGAAATACATTTTCATCAAACACAACATCTGTAGAGATATAAACACGACCTGTTTTTGTATCAAGACACTTGACACCTTTGTGACGAGGACTGTAGCCTAAGAACACACATTTAATAGAACGAAAAGCCAGTTTACGGGTATTATAGGGGCGTAGATTAGGCCAGCAAGCACAGCCAAATACTCTAAGAGATTCATAATTAGGCTTTGTTTCAAGGAGACGCTCAACAGGAGTAGAGTTGTGCATGACTTTGCTAGGAAGAAGATTGATGAGAAAAGTGGCAGTGAGGAAAGTTTCATCCCAAAACTTGAGAGGCATATGAGCATTTGCAAGAAGAGCAAGTCCTACTTCAACAATATGACGGTGCTTGCGTTCGGCAGAACCGTTTTGTTGGTGAGCATGAGGACAAGATACATGATGAGTGATTCCAACTTTTTGAAAGAAACCGTGGAGTTTTTCATATTCACCACCCCAATCAGTTTGCATAGTAATAATCTTCCTATCAAATTTTCTCTCAACAAGTTGTTGGAAATTAAGAAACACTTGATAAACCTCAGAGCGCTTTTTAAGCAAATATATCCAGGTAAACTTGCTAAAGTCATCAATAAAACTTACATAATATGAGTGTTTGCCAACAGAGGCAGGTGCTGGTCCCCGTACATCAGAGAAAACTTGTTCCAAAGGAACAGTGGAAACACTAGTAGAGACAGGGTATGGTAACTGATAACTCTTATCTAGTTGACAAGAATCACAAATGTATGGATTTAATTCAGGTGAATGAGAAATATTGTTTTTCCTAAGGACTTGCTGCACCACAAAGGAGGATGGATGTCCTAAGCAGCGATGCCATGTAGAAGACGACGGCTTTATTGTGAGAAAGGCATGCTTGGAGGATCCGGTAGATGACAGCACTAGTGGATAGAGGCCTTCATGACAGGGACCTTCAAATAGAGTTCTCCTTGTGGCCTGATCCTTTATCAAGAAAAAATCAGGATGAAACTCAAGGAAGACATTATTATCAAGAGTAAGCTTATATACCGAAAGAAGATTTTTTGAGGCATCAGGGACATGAAGAATATTTCTAAGATGTAAGGGACCATGAGGGGTGGGCAACATTGAATGACCAATATGAGAGATTTGCATACCGTTACCGTTTGCAGTGTGGACTTAATCACGCCCGGTGTATTTTTCCTAGAAGGAGAGCTTGTTCATCTCATGAGCAACATGATTTGTAGCACCAGTGTCGGAATACCAATTTGTGTCCACCCCATAGGATGCCATATTGGCACCCTTATCACCACGATCAGAATCATCACGACGGTCTCTGTTGCTATGGAATCTCCACCAACAATCACTGGCAGGATGACCATGAATCTTGCAGATCTGACATGTGACATTGACATAGGGGGTAGGTGCACGACCACGACGACGCCCATCATCACGCATATCATCACGGCGCCTTCCACCATCATCATCACGGCGACGAGAGCGGTCATCATATCGACGATCTCGGTCATTGCCACTGTCACGCCTATCCTCATAGCGGTCACGACGGTCATCATATCGGTCTCGACGTCCACGGTCATCCTGACGATCCTCATAGCGATGCGTACGATCATCATAGAGAGGACGATCTTCAGTACGTGCAGGAGGGGGAGGGCGGTCACCACTACGACGTGCCAAGTTGGCAGAGGAGACAAAAGCATCACTACTACCACCTGACTTTTGCAGCTGATCAAAGGCCTGAAGTTGGTTGCACAAGTCATCTAGGGTAGTATTAGGGTTGGCGTTGATGGCGATTTTTAGAGTGTTGTAAGAATCTTCAAGACCATGCAGAATAGACCATATGAGCTCATCATCGTCAAGGGGTTTTCCAGCAGCAGCAAGCTTAGATGCAAGTGTTTTCATCTTGTCAAAATATTTTTCAGCAGTGAGATCGCCTTTCTTCATATCGTTGAGGGCTGACCGAAGTTGTTGTGTGCGGGAGCGGGAGGGAGTCGTAGTGAGGGACTCAATTGCCTTCCACACCGCTGCAGATGTATCAAGGCCAATCACATGCGATAGCAAATCCAGAGACAGAGCATTAACGAGATATCGAAGAACTTGCTGATCCCTAGTAATTGTAACACCCTCAGAATCGGCCCTATGCAAGTTTCAGCGATTCTCGCCAAACCCGCATAGAAACGATTCGAAGGTGCCCACCAGGCACTTTCGTGCGGGTGGAAAACGAAGTAATACCATTACACAATAGTCCACGGTGGAACCCACAGAACAGATATATACAACAACGACTCAAAGAGTCAAGAATACAGATATACAACACAAAGATCCAAATCACCTTTAAAACGATATAGCGTCCGAGTACGGACAAGATGCAAATTGATCTAAGAGCCCTGAAGATATAACCAATGGCGTCCATAACCCTGCCCAGGCCAAGCCGGAAGGGTAACCCTGCTAACGACGTCGATCTCAAAACCTGCTTAAACAAAAGGGGCGCCGACAAAGGGCAAAGGAAAAAGAGAGAGCGGTCGATCGAGGCGATGCAGCGAGGCTAGAATTCGGCGGTCCTCACCTACATAGGTATGGTGGACTGAAGCGGCAGCGCGGCATGCACTAAACACCCTATAGAGACTCGATACAACTAGCGGTGTCGGGGGGTTGACCTCGGGTAGGTCACAGACGGGGAAAGACAGAGGTACTATCCCCATCTAGTTCTCGAGTTACGGTCCAAGTCGGCCGAATCATGGATATGTCGGCCGATGAACGGAGGCAAGAAGCCCGTGTATATGTATCAAGTAGTTACCCGACCGGATTATATAGAGGATCGGCCGGGTTAGCCCAAGTGATCTTGATGCAGGTGAAGAACGAGCCGAGTTACACAAGGTAAGGTAAGGCCGAGTGATACGAAGCTTGCAGGAGAAGAAGAAGCCCAAGGTCAAACTATAGGGCAGTTAGAAGGAATCGAGCGGAGCCAAGAACAAGAGACAAGGATGCACAATGTCGGAGGGGCGAAGGAGGTCACGGAGGTGACAGTCCCGGAGCCCGAGGCACGCAGAGGGGCCACTGGAGCCTTGCCGTCATTAGAAGGGCGACAGGAAAGGAGGCCGAACTACTAATTTGGGACAAGCATATTCCACGAATATGCTTGCCTCGTCGACCTAAGAGCACCCAAGGCACTCCTTTATAAGGGAGGCTTGGACCACGAAGGATCGACTCTTTGAGCACCGTTAGGCCGGGGAGATTCATCTTGTCCCCCTGTATACAGCTCGAGGAGCATTTGTAACCCATCAAGAGAGAAATAAAGATCATAACTTTGGCGATTGAGTGTAGACGGTTGCATCTTCCTCCCTGATCCCACTAGCATCCATTGGCCCCATACTTTAGCATACCCATGGCATCCGCCGTGCCACCACCACGACGGTTGGCGCCATCGTGGGGCCAAGGCGGTGCTAGCTGGAGTTGTGATCCGGACGGGAAACTTCATCAACACCGGCGAGCGCGTTGTTTCTGGCTTGGTCCAGAGACTTGGTCTCTGCGACTATGTCAGAGACAATGCAGGAAGCTTCAGGGGGAAAACTCCCCCGCGCAATGGGGTCTTCATCGGCCTGGGCGAGCACAGGGTCTACGTCGGCGTCGACATCACCGGCATTTATCCTCACCAGGTTGTTGCAGGAGAGCCACCTCGGCGCAGCAAGCCGTCCATCGAGAGCATCCTGCAGCAGCCGAGGTGATGGTCGCAGCAGGAGCTCAAGCGGGAGCAGCAGTAGCCGGGTCAAGCAGAGAACCCGCCGCAGGCGCACAAGGCGCACCCAAGCAGACCACACTGCAAACCACTGAGGTAATTCCGCCAGTGACAAACCCGACCGAGCTACATGACACCACCCCAAAGGCACCAAGAGTGAGAGGGCCACCTGGAAGGCAGAGAACATTCTTCAGCGACTATAGAAAACTTAACCACACATGTAGCGATACTTGATCCGCAAATGCTCATGCAGAGTTAGAAGAAACCAGGCAAAAGGTCGGTAGAGGCCAAAAAGTCGACCCTGCGAATCCTTGAACAGACCACGAGAGAATATGCAAAAGCTAATAAACGATATCGCACCGAGCGGGTGGACGAACTAAGATTAAGAGGAAGAACCTCATGAATGACATTAACAAAGAGCATGAAGCTCACAGCAGCGTAATCGGTGATTTGGGTTTGCCGAGGTACCGGCGAAGAACACGAGAGCGGCAAATGCCGCAAGATTGGAATTAGAGGGTTAACGGAAGCTCGGCGAAACAACAAGAAAGAGTGAATGAGCGGTGGCATCGCGAACCAGCAAAATGAGGAAATACTCGAGAACTAACCCGGCAAGACCAGGGCTTCACGGATGGTTCATTCGGCGAGCAGACCTGCCTTATCCGCGGCAGCAAGATCTTCACCCGAAACAACGCTCGAAAAGAGAAAGTAACCTCGGGAAGAGGAACAAGCAAATTGTTCCATATGACCCGCAATATTGGAAAGGCAAATGAGAATGAGGCAATGCAAGCCGAGGTAGATGGGGAGAGAAACCACGGCCGTATGGAAAAGGACGGCGGGGGCCGAGGCAATGGGGATCTCGGCAGGAGAGAACCCGCGAGAGATAATCATGAAAACCAGACCCCGGCCGAAGTAAGGAGAGAAGTGCCGCCCAACCCGCAACCAAGACATGAGCCTCGGCAGGAAAGAGAATTGAGGCCAGCTCGCCACAATCAGATGAATGAAAGGTACAATGATGGATATTCCGAGGTGGAATACGCAAACTAGGGTGGAAACAATCACTATGGGATACAGGACAGAATCCTGTACAGAGATTTGCCAGCAAGTGATGCAAGAGTAAAGTTGGATCGGCTATACCGGTCCGAGTTGTTGGAAGAGCAAGGTCCACCAGGTCCGACATGTTTTGGACCACGGATCATGGGCGAACCACCGGTCAATTTTCAGTTAGCAAGAGGCACAAAACATACAATGGAAGTACCAAGCCACAAGATGGTTGATTGATTATGCCACCTGTGAACATAGCGGTGGCAACTTAAGATAAAGGCGGTATGTCCCAGATGTTGGAAGGACCAGTGTGGTATGGTTGAATAATCAACCATTGGCGGTATCAAGCTGGTTAGATTTCAAGAAATGTTCACAAGAACTTTACCAAAGACTTACAAGAGGCCAAATAGACCACAACAGCTAGCCATGTGCAAGCAGAGGCCGAATGAAACGGATAGAGAGTTTTTAACTCGATGGTGCAACCTGAGAAACTCATGTGAGGGAGTTATCGAATCGCAAGCAATCGCTTGGTTCGCGCAAGGCTGCCGTTATGCTAGCGTGTTGTGGCAACGCCTGCAAAGAGATATGCCAACCACACTGGCAGAAACTATCAGAATAGCAGACTCCTATGCATTGGGCGACCCAACCCAACCGGAATTAATGTCGGCAGATCATCGTGAGCAACAGGACAATTACGCGAGAGAATTGGCCGGGTCGTCCAGGCGTGATTTCAGAGGAAGAAGAAGAGAAGAGAGGCCGGATTATAGATATAATTCGCCTGTGGCGGCAAGATACAAGATCGGCCGAGTCACGAGCAACAACTCAACGACAGAAAAATGGACCTCAACAGTGGACATCAAGAAATGAGGGAAAAAGGCAATGGACCCTAGAGCAAAAGAAGCAATGGCAAGAGAGGCCGAAATATACGTTCGAATCCATGTTAGATCAGCCATGCAAATTTCACACATCAAACCCATCCAGACCAGCCAATCATACGACCCGCCAATGTGCCTGGATGAAAAATGCGATGGGGAACCCAGCAGGAGTTCAGGCTCCCCATCAGGTGCAACAGCAGCATCAGCCGCAATTAACTAGCGCAAATACACAGCAACTGATGCTACCGCCCCCTCCCCCTAGGTACGATAACTCGGATCGGAGGGATGCAGTGCATCAAGTAATGAACCAGGTCTAGGACGGAAGGATGAATCCGGCAAATACCGGACGTAATGATTACAGGGAACATCACCAGTCTTATTGTGTGTTCACAAGCAATGAGGACAAGCAAAGTGTGCAGCGCCGGCATATGGAAGTGAATGCAGTTATGCCGGCAGTACCAAGATACCAGCCATGGTCTGATCAAGAGGTGACCTGGAGCATGAAAGACCACCCCAGAATAATGGCGAGTCTAGGATCATATGCACTTGTGTTGGATCCGACATTTGTTGGACCAAGCATCAATGTGAAATTTTCAAAAGTACTTATCGACAATGGGAGCAGTATCAACATCATGTACAAAGATATCATGCATAAACTCGGAATATCGCAGAATATGCTGCAGTCCACGAGGACAACTTTCCATGGGATAGTGCCAGGGCTTTCATGTGAGCCCATCGGTAAAGTCCGAGTGGACGTGTTATTTGGTACAAGAGATAACTGCAGAGCAGAAAACTTAGAATTTGAAGTGGTGGATCTGGAAAGTTGTTATCATGCTCTACTCGGACGACCCTTGGCCAAATTCATGAGCATTGTCATATAAGTTATCTAAAGATGAAGTTACGGACCAGGGGTGATAATGATTCAGGGGATTACAAGAAGTCAATGGAGTGTGCTTCAGCCGGGTCAAATTTGGCCGAGTCATTGGTTATAGCAAGAGAAAAGAAAAGGATTCAAGAGGTAGCAGCCCTCGCTCAGTCAGCACAGTTGAACATGCCGGCACTGGCCAACCCTCATGGCAGTGTCTCTTTTCAGCCAACTAAAGAGACGAAGAAATTTCAGATCGATGAGCAATTCCCAGAGCGTACTGTTACTATTGGTGTAGGCCTTGACGCTAAATAGGAAGGCGAGCTCACCAACTTCCTCCGTGAGAATCGGGAAATATTTGCATGGTCAACTCAAGATCTGCAAGGTGTTCCGAGGGAGTTGGCTGAGCACTCTTTAAACGTCAGGCCAGGAGCAAGGCCGGTGAAGCAACCTCTCCGCCGCAGCCAAGACAGGAGAAAAGTAATAGGGGATGAAATAGCTCGGCTCCTCGCAGCCGGGTTCATCATGGAGGTGCTATATCCGGATTGGTTATCAAATCCGGTGCTAGTAGAAAAGAAGAAAGATGACCCCAATGTAGCCATTGTGTGGCGAATGTGTATCGACTACACCAACCTGAACAAGGCGTGTCCGAAAGATCCTTTTCCATTTCCTAGAATAGACCAAGTCATTGAATCGACCGCTGGTTGTGAGCTGTTATCATTTGTAGACGCGTATTCTGGTTTCCACTAGATACCGTTAAATCCGGCCGATCAAATAAAGACTGCATTTATTACCCCGTACGGGGCTTATTGTTATCGCACAATGCCATTTGGCCTACGAAATGCAGGAGCAACATATCAAAGATGCATGCAAAAATGCCTACATGATCAGATAGGGAAAAATGTACAAGTGTATGTGGATGACGTGGTCATCAAAACTAAAGAGAGCAAAACCTTGCTAGAAGATATACGGCAAACTTTCGTGAACCTGAGAAGGTTCCGAATGAAGCTTAATCCAGAGAAATGCACATTTGGCGTGCCGGCAGGAAAACTACTCGGTTTCCTTGTGTCCAGCCGAGGTATCGAGGCTAATCCAACAAAGATAAGAGCAGTAGAAAGAATGGAATTGCCAAAATGTTTGAATGATGTACAAAAATTCACGGGCTGCCTGGCCTCGCTTAGTCGATTTGTATGTCGGCTAGGAGAAAAGGCACTGCCGCTTTATCAGCTGATGAGAAAGTCGGACAAATTCAGCTGGACTCCACAGGCGGACCTTGCATTTCCTGAGTTGAAAAAGATGCTAGTTACGGCACCCATTTTAGCTTCTACATTATCGAAAGAACCTATGCTACTCTATGTAGCGGCTACCAATCGAGTAGTTAGTACTGTGGTCGTAGTGGAACGACTTGAAGATGCTAAGTCAATACAGAGGCCGGTCTATTATCTAAGTGAAGTATTATCCACTTCAAAGCAGAATTATCCGCACTATCAGAAGATGGCTTATGGAGTATATATGTCGGCGAAAAAGCTTAAACATTACTTTGAAGAGCACCCCATCAAAGTAATCTGTGAGGCACCCATAACCGACATATTGAACAACAAAGACGCAAGTGGCCGAATAGCAAAATGGGCGATCGAGTTATCACCGTATGCTCCACAATTTGATAGAAGAGATGCAATCAAATCTCAGGCTGTCGCTGACTTTCTCGTAGACTGGGCCGAGGTGCAGTATGAGCCACCATTGCCAGATGCAAATTACTGGACAATGCATTTCGATGGTTCCAAACTAAGGAATGGTTTGGGAGCAGGAATAGTGCTAACCTCGCCTAAAAAAGACCAATTGAAATATGTACTGCAAATACATTTTGCTGCGTCCAACAATGTAGCTGAATATGAAGCGCTAGTCCATGGATTAAAAGTGGCAAAAGAAATTGGTATACCAATCCTATGCTATGGTGACTCGGATCTAGTAGTCTGACAAGTATCGAGGCTTGGGACGCATTAGATGCTAATATGGCTTTATCTGATTCCATGTGCAAAAATCGGTGGATACTTTAAAGGATGTGAATTCCACCACATACCTCGAGCGGAAAAATGACGCGCCGACACATTGTCAAAATTAGGATCAACCCGTGTCAATTCCGCGTGTATTGCCTGGAGCACCTCGAAACCATCAATAATCCCATCACCGTAATCCGAATCAATCTTTATCCAGCAAGTTCGCAGAAGATCACACGCCAATGGAGGTAGATCCAGAATGACTGAACCCCTAAAGAGGGGACAGCGAGGTAATCACAATCATGGAGAGAGCCGAGGTATATCGCCTGAGAGAACATGGAGATGAGCGGTGAGATCACATCAGAAAAAGTAACACCGATATGGGCGCAACCCATATTTTCTTACCTAAAAGACGCGATGTTGCCGAGTAATGAGGTATTAGCTAGACAAACCATAAGAAGAGCAAAAGCCTATACAATCATAAACAATAAGTTATATAAGAGAAGCGTCACAAACGTATTGCGGTCGTGAGTTCCACGGAAGGTCGAAATCCTTCTAGACATACACCAAGGAGAATGTGGGCACCATGCCTCATCTCGCTTTAGTATCCAAGGCATTTAGGCATGGATTTTGTGTACGGCGTTAAAAGAGGCAAAAGAATTAGTTAAGAAATGCAATGGGTGTCAGAGATACGCAACCAGAATACATATGCCATCGGCCGAGTTAAAAAAAATACCCATCACTTGGCCATTTTCTGTATGGGGTTTAGATATGGTGGGACCATTCAAGCCGGCGAGATGAGGAATGACCCACATGTTGGTTATGGTAGACAAGTTCACAAAATGGATTGAAGTAAAACCGATTAAAAAGTGTGATGGGCACACAGCAGTGAAATTTCTCAAGAATATCATCTTGAGATACGGGTACCCGCATAGTATTATTACGGATAATGGCACAAACTTTGCAGAAGGAGCTTTCGCTAGATTTTGCCGAGAGAAGCACATAAGACTAGATATTGCCTCTGTGGCTCACCCAGCATCCAATGGACAAGTGGAAAGGTCTAATGGACTGGTGTCAGAATAAAACCACGACTTGTTGAACCTTTGCAAAGGTCGGCAGGTGTTGGATCGAAAAAATCGCCGTGTTATGGAGCCTCCGGACTACTCGAATAGATCAACAGGCTACACTCCATTCTTTACGGTGTCGGGGAGGTCGTACTTCCAACCGACATAATATATGACTCGCCAAGAGTTGCTCAGTACACAACCTCAGAGACAAATGAGATAGCTCGGCAAGATGCCGTAGACCTGTTGGAAGAAGCCAGAGAGTTGACATTATCACGATCGGCTATTTATCAACAGAACTTGCGGCGGTATCACAACAAGAAAGTGAATCCAAGAGTATTCAAAGAAGGAGATTTGGTCCTCCGACTCGTGCAACGCACGGCCGGCATGCACAAATTGTCACCCCCATGGGAAGGACCGTTTATTGTGAGCAAAGCATTGCACAACGATGCATATTATCTAATCGACGCTCAGTCCCCCGGAGAGAACAAGGCAGACAAAACTTGCGAAGAAACGAAGAGCCCCTGGAATGTGGCTTTACTTCGGCCATTCTACTCGTAGCATTACATCTCAAAGTCAAAATCCAATGATGTATTTGAACCTCGGCACCCAGAGCAGTGACTCGGGGACTGCCTTAGGTTATATTTATTTCATATTATGTATTCGAACCTCGGCACCCAGAGCAGTTACTCGGGGACTGCCATATGTTATATTATTTCGTGTTATGTGTTTGGACCTCGGCACCCAGAGCAGTTACTCGGGGACTGCCATATGTTATATTATTTCGTGTTATGTGTTTGGACCTCGGCACCCAGAGCAATGACTCGGGGACTGCCATATGTTATATTTATTTCGCGTTATGTGCTTGAACCTTGGCGCCCAGGCGATGACTCGGACCGCCATATGTTGTATTTATTTCATGTTACGAATATGAACCTCGGTGCCCGAAAGGCGATGACTCGGGGACTATCATATGATATATCAATTTCGTATTAATACCTAAACCTCGGCATCTAAAGCAGCGACTCGGGGACTACCGTATGCTACCTCAAACTTATGCTGAACGCACTCATATCAGTTTTATACTACCTCTGAAATTTGATCTACATATGGAAGTTTCGGACAATAAACAACGATCCAGCGATTGCTACATACTTCCACAACGAAGTAGTTAACTTATGTTCAGAACAGATCAATATCATAGGTATTCAGCGCTCATGCCTAGATAAGACCATAAAAAATAACGGCAAAGTTAAGCCCTAAAAGGTCAAGAAATTAAGGGCCAGCGAAGCAAGAATTCGGATGAGCATCCACTTAACCAAATTTCACAACAGTACATGGCAAAAGAAATTCAAATCATACAGAGAGTTGACAAATTTTTCGCCTACATCATAAGCCCGGCATACCAGGGATCGGAAATAACTTAGGCGTTGTTCGTTGGAGAGGCAGCTACTTGCTCAGGTGCGGGGCACTCCGAGGTAGGAGGAACCTCGACTGAGGTTGCCTCGCCCTCCGCCGACCCAGGTGCAACTTCGGCGGAAGTCCGAGGTTGTTCAGGAGCGTCAGTCCGTGCGGTCGAATGCCCGGTACCTTTGGAAGAGGACCGCGCATCGCCGTTCTTGTCGAGCTTGAGCTAGAGCTATCGGATGCGGCGAATCATTTTCACCTTCCCCGCCGGATGAATCATCATCCGAGGCACCTCACCACAACCTCTGATCCGGTCCGGGAAAACTCGCCCTTCATTCCAAGTGCACGCCGGGCGCACTCGACGAGTTGAACGCCCGAGCTTGCGAAGAGCAACAAAAGTGGGATCTTCAACCCAGGGGAGCCATGCAAATTTCTCGGGATGTCAAGAGAGATGTCTTCATACCATGACATGATTACAAGAAGGGACATGTCGGCACCAAAGACCAAATGGATTCTCCAAAGACTCAACCGCCTCTCGATGCCATTAGCCTTGTCACCAATAACTTGACTTCGTTGATATCGAGTCCCCGAGGTATTCGCCGAGTACATGGTAAGCTCGATAGCGGCTGCACCAAGTCCCGCCCATAATTTTCATCGGACCAACTGCGGCACCAACGGCAACCAAGTAATCCTCCATTGAATATTCTGAATCAACGGTAACAGGTTCACCTCGGCACGCACGAGCTGCAAGAACCGCTTTAGAACTCACGGGCTTGGCCTCGGGGAAATGATCTGCGCAAAGCATGAACGTGTCAAAGGGTAGCAAGGACAAAAAAGAAAAATATAATTCGGCCATGCCAAGTAGCTTACGATGAATGTAGCTCATCATTATCTGAAGATCTTTGGCCCAATCAGCCTTACTCTTCTCAAAGCGGGCAATTTCCTCGCTCAAACCCCGGGTTTTAAGTTCGGCAGCTTCAAGGAGTTCTTTGTTCTTCTGCAGATCCAAAGTCAGCCGATTCTTTTCCTCGGAAAATTCTTGGTCGACCTTTTCTAGTTCGGATTTCTGAGAGAGCTTGAGGGTATCCACCTCGGATCGCTGGCGAGCTATCTCATCATCTTTTTCTTGAAGTTGCGCCGAATGAACTGCGTTTTGTTCTAAAAAATGCAGCATCACGTCAGGCATGGGCATGCAATCTTGATGTGACATCAAAGTCTTGCACTCGGCTTTACCACGCCCAAACGCAACAAGGAAGCTTAGCGTATAAATTAAAAGGGAGAAGGAGTAAAATAGAAAGGAAACTAACCTTCCAGGTTCTTGATCTTCTTCTCAAGGCGAATATTGAGGTTATTAATGTTACCTATTTAACAAGAAGTAAGCCGGCATTCCGTAGACAAATACATGAGAACGTTGGGAATAAGGAAAAGGAACTATAGACATACCAGCCTTCTTCGCCACAGAAGAACTTTCTCACTTCTCTTCCAAATTGGTGCGAAAAAGCAACCTCTGGAACTCGGTCCGGTCATGTGCAACCTGAGCAACGAGGTAAAATGATAAAACGACAGTAACAGCTAAACCAGATCCGAATCAAGCAAAGCTTGATTCGGCTCTAGGTGGCTGGATATTAAAAGCTAAACAAGACCCGAGTCAAGCAGGACTTAACTCGGTTCTAGATGGCTGGATATTCAAAGCTAAATTAGATCCGAATCAAGCAAAGCTTGATTCGGCTCTAGGTGGCTGGATATTCAAAGCAAAATTAGATCCGAATCAAGCAAAGCTTGATTCGGCTCTAGGTGGCTGGATATTCAAAGCTAAACAAGACCCGAGTCAAGCAGGACTTAACTCGGTTCTAGATGGCTGGATATTCAAAGCTAAATTAGATCCGAATCAAGCACAGCTTAATTCGACTCTAGGTGGCTGGATATTCAAAGCTAAACCAGATCCGAGTCAAGCAGGACTTGACTCAGATCTAGGTGGCTGGGTATTCAAAGCTAAACTAGATCCGAATCAAGCAGAGCTTAATCCGGCTCTAGGTGGCCGAATATTCAAAGCTAAATCAGACACGAGTCAAGCGGGACTTAACTCGGATCTAGGTGGCTGGATATTCACACTAAACCTAGTCCAAATCACACACAACTAAACTCGGATCTAGATGGCCGGATTAACGAACCTTAGAAATAAATTTAAGTCAAACTTCCAAGTATACAACAAGTTATTTCCTTGCAAGTTTCGGGGACTAGAGCATATGGTAACATCTGAAGAATAATTTAAGACTCAGAGAAAAATTAATTACCTCATTCATCTTGTTGGTATCAACGATGAACTGGGCAGCATGGTCAAAACGTCACCGATGTCGAAAGTCGAAAGGGCTGGTTCGGATTACCCTCAAACCGATCAAAGATTCCGCTTATTGGCGTACTCAACCGCGCCCAAGGCTGTTCCCACTAGTCCAAGTTAAAACTTTACCCCGGCAAAGCGGTCCGACCACGGCAATGAGGGCTCTTATGAAGAGCAAGTCACGCTGCCGAGGTAACGGGACTTTGGTAGGCGCAGCCCTTACGCAGACGTTAGCAATACTGGTTGAGAAGAGCCGCAAGACCTTTCCGAGAAGAAGAAGTCTTGACGGCAATAGCTTTTTTCGCTTAGAAGAGGCATCGCAGGAAGTGATGCCTCAAGTAGGGACGGAGTCCTTAGGAGCATGAGGATAAGGTCGCAGAGGCGCGTGATAACGACCTTTTCAGCCGAGGTCGAAATGGCCGTAGAAACCGCCGAAGTAGATAGAGGCTCGAGCGACCGGGGCCCATAGAAGGGGTGGGTTCGACGAAAACTGGAGGGCCGTTGAATCCGTGTCAATGGAAGGGTCTCAGGACATCGCGATGAACAGGCGTATTGAGTGGAGGAGAAGCAGGACGAATAGGACTAGGAATCCTGGTATCATCAGCAGGAGGAGGAGATGGCGGCCGAATCGGGCGGCTAGTCATACTAGGACCGCCGGGTTTAACAGAAAGAGGAGCACTGCAAAAGTAAGATAGAAGAATCGTCAATATGAGAAACAGAAAGAGAGAAACAAGAAATATAAGCGAAAGGGACTTACCCGGCGACCCCAGGCATAGTCTTGCGCCTGGGAGGGTTCGGAGCGGATTTCTTCACTCGTTTCTTAGGAACCGCCTCCGAGGCACTAGCAGGAGCCCCGCGTTTCCCCGAGGTAACAGGAGGTCGGGAAGCAATAGGCTCAAGGCGTGAACTGACCGCCGGATTAGTGGGAAAGTAGAAGCCGGAAATGCATAAGAAATAGGCATGGCGCAACTACCTCAAGAATTTGGACCTCGTCCGAATCACCTTCCTCCTCGTGGCTCAAGTCTTGCCGCGAGCTCGGGCAGGCGTGATCCGACTTAGGGACGAACTCCTCGAGTCCGCTCACCAAGATCAGTGGTACTCTGTCCAGCCAAGGGAGAGCAGAGAACTTGGCCCTCGTTTTTCGCGAACCTCTGCAAGACGATGAGAAAGAGAATTAGATAAACCAGTTTCAAAAGACAGTGGAATAGCAGAGCGATGTTGAGTAAGCTCACCTTGGGAGGCGGATGATCGCGGGTGTATGGTTTTAATCCCCAAGTCCAATCCTCAGGCATCTCAGTCTTAAAGATAGCTCGGACGCGCTTATAAATAAGATAGTTATCCAGCTCCACGGTCGAGACTCGATTGGGGTCAAGGGGACCACTCATATGGCACAGCTTGTGGATCCGCTTCTGGAAAGGTCAGATCCGGCTACTAATGAAGGTTGCCATCAGGTCTTCGCCGCATAACCCGGCCCGGATCAACTCTTTAAGCCGAATCTCGAAGGCCTCGACCAAGGCATGGGTTTTCCTCGGATTGTAGAGCCAGTTCACTTTAGAAGGTGGGCCAATTGAGAATGGAGGGAGCCGAATCTTGTCCTCCGCCCCTCTGTTCTTGACATATAAAAATGATTTGTGCCACTTCTTGCACGACTCCAACCCAGTGACGCAAGGAAACACGGATTTCCTCCGAGGTGATGACGCCCACATTGGGTGAGCTTCTCGGAAGGGTGCGTAGATTTGTCGGACAACGTTGGAGGATATGGAAGAACTTCGACCGTGATTGCGGCACCGACGGCAGTGCCTAAGTATCCCTCCGAAGCGGAGATGAAAGCAGAGAGAGAAGCTATGGCGTTCGCAGGAAGATGATGCGACTGAAGGCCGAAGTAATCGAGGAATTCTCTAGCGAAATCACTAAGAGGGAGACCGAAGCCACGGGCAAAGTGCGACATGAAAACCACATACCGCCTCTCGATATCCGGAGAGGATTCAGCCGTAAACGGCAAGAAACCTCGGCGGAATTCTTCGAGTCCGGATGATCCATTCAATCTCACGCAGTGACGGAAGAACCACGCCACGAGCCACGCCAGGGCCGGAGCCGTCGTCCTCAACCGTAGCGCCGCTAAAGGAACTAGACATATGCGCCGGAAAGATCGCCGGAGGAAAGATCTGGCGGAGGGGAGTTTAGAGCTGCAAGGCCCGTCGGAACTTTGCACGAAAACAATGGCGAAGAAACAGAGGAACCGTCGCCCGAGCACGGAATCGGAGCAGATGAATCTAGGGAAAGATCAGGGCAAGACGACCAGAGAGGACTCACCGGCGATGGAGCCAAAGCATGAGCGGCAAGAAAGCGCGTAACGGCGCGGAATCTTCACCGGAGGCTCGGCAAGCGAGCGACTAACTGCAAGAGAACGCGCCGGCGAAAGGAAGGAGGAGGACGGAGGCGAGCGATAAGGGGAAAAGTGAATCCCCCGAACGCAGTTCCCCTCTTTATAATCGAGCCATGAATAGAGAAGTGGGATCGTGGGTGTGGCGGTTGTCCGTGTAGATCGTGGGTGCAGCACGAACGAACGACGGTGAGCGGAGCCACACCAACGGCCACACACGAAGAAAGATCACATAATCCCTGGGGAACGACACCCGAGGCGTCGCATGCCAAGCAGTACAAAGTTCATCGTAGCTTGTCAAGAAGCACTGTAGAGGGACCTAAAAACTAGAAGAACAATGATGGGGATGACACGTAGGACATGGCGTACGAGGGAAGGAACGAGGAAACCTCGGACGAAGACATAACTCGGAAACAAGACTGAAGAATATAATGAAGCTGATATGACCCGGCCGAAACTATCGACAGGGCCACACCAGCTTCGAGGACTAATGTCGGGGGGTTGACCTCGGGTAGGTCAGAGACGGGGAAAGACAGAGGTACTATCCCCGTCTAGTTCCCGAGTTACGGTCCAAGTCGGCCGAATCATGGATATGTCGGCCGATGAACGGAGGCAAGAAGCCCGTGTATATGTATCAAGTAGTTACCCGGCCGAATTATATAGAGGATCGGCCGGGTTAGCCCAAGTGATCTTGATGCAGGTGAAGAACGAGCCGAGTTACACAAGGTAAGGTAAGGCCGAGTGATACGAAGCTTGCAGGAGAAGAAGAAGCCCAAGGTCAAACTATAGCTGCAGGCTAGAAGGAATCAGAGCGGAGCCAAGAACAAGAGACAAGGATGCACGTCACGAAGGCGTAGGAGGTCACGGAGGTGACAGTCCTGGAGCCCGAGGCACGCAGGAGGGGGCCACTGGAGCCTTGCCATCATTAGAAGGGCGACAGGGAAAGGAGGCCGCCGAACTACTAATTTGGGACAAGCATATTCCACGAATATGCTTGCCTCGTCAGCCCTAAGAGCACCCAAGGCACTCCTTTATAAGGGGAGGCTTGGACCCTGAGGAAGGGATCGACTCTTTGAGCACCGTTAGGCTGGGGAGATTCATCTTGTCCCCCTGTATACAACTCAAGGAGCATTTGTAACCCATCAAGAGAGAAATAAAGATCATAACTTTGGCAGCTTGAGTGTAGACACAGTTGCATCTTCCCTCCCCAGATCCCACTAGCATCCATTGGCCCCATACTCGAAAAGATTTAACCCTACAGGGGTGCACCAAAGTTTCCACACGCACCTACACCCTTGTTGTCGGATCAGGTAGGTACAAGATCACAAAACATACACCCAACGGTATGTCGACGGGGTTTTAGACACGACGTTTCCCAGACCCAAAGCAAGCACGGGGGGCCACCCCACTAAGCTACCCGCAACGAAGTTGGCTTCAAAGCGGACCAGTGGTTTGCGTCTGGTCAGAACGACTGGGAACCCGAAACTCTCGGGCTTGTCGATACCGCGAAAACACTCCGCTTACCTAAACATTACAGGTGCAGTACATCGCACAATTTAAATTAAGCAGTAAAGCATGGCATAAGTACAGAATAGTAATAAAGCCCCAAACTACTTTGTGGCCCCCAGTACAGTACTTGGAATCAGGTACTAAATCGATGGGGGTGCCCATACACCCCACCTGTGGTTAGCGCGCTCGATCTCGGAATAGGTGTCAAGAACTCGGGGTCCTACGGGACACCAGTAAGTGGTTAACAACCAAATAACATCTATTGCCCACCGGTGCCTCTGCATTTACCTACTTCAATTTTAGTTATTAAACAGTAATTAAAGCCATGATCATCTCCAACATTAAACATGCGGCAATACTCCAACAATCGTGGTAATCGACGACACGCACAAAAGACTGAGCAAGCTTATCACGGCGCAAGTCCAGCTATCTACCAATCAACAGGTAATAGGATGTGTCCAAAGCAATATAAGGCTGCAAGGGATAATCACGGGTACGAAAACTAGAGCATCGCAACATAGATAGCAATAGATCAACAGGAGGGAATAAATACTATAAAAGTAAGATAGGTAGAAAGGGGGAGGTGCTCGCCTGAAAACATTGTCGAAGGTTCATCCGAAGATCGGGTCGACACTCACATAAACTCATCGGCCTAATCCGTGAAGAAGCAAAGCACTAGCAGAAACACCAGATGCAATATTTAATACTACGACAGAAGATCGGGCATGATGCATGTATGGTGTATGACATTGCAAGGTGCGATGCAATTAGGCAATATTAAGCGGAACCGGGGTCCCGACATTTAATTAAACGGTTCAAGTTGTTTAGATAACCCGCAATTTAAATGTTGTCTTAACAAGGCAAAACATAGCATCGGTTTGCTACACAAATTTAAATGGGGCCAATATTAGACTAGATTTGCCCACATATAGCCTCCATATTTAATTATAAGGTGAATCGGCATAATGCCCCCAAACCACCAAATATGTATGCAAGCATGTCAATTTAAGATGCACGAGTTTATATTACAATTTTATAAAATAGGGCTCGGAAAGGGGATCACACATGGGTTCGGCGATCTTGGTTCGGGGTGCGGGGTTCGGTCTCAGGGTTCAGGGTTCGACGGGATCGGTCTTCGAAGGTCGGTTGCAAGATGAAGAGCTTGGCGTTCCGGGAAGAAGGACTTGGTGCGGCGTCGGGGGCGCATCGGATCCGCCCTGGTCGGTGCCGATCTTGTCGTCACGAAGATCTTGTCGGGACCTCGTATCGGGTCGGTCTTGGCGTTCGGGAGGAAGAACTTGGCGTCCAGGAAGGGGTACTTGTCACACCGGGGTTCGGGTTTGGTTTCCGGGAAGGAGGGCTCGGTGTTTCCGCGTCTTCGGGTTCAACGGGCTTCGGTTCCATGAGGGAGAACTTGGCGTCCGGCAAGTGGTCGGGCTTGGTACTCTGCAGATCTCGTCGGCGCGAAGGTTAAGGCAACACGTGGTAGATCACATGCTTCACAAAACAGGAAACAGATCAAAACACCACTGTCCACTACACATAAAAAATTCTCCACGACATCACTAAATAAAACAGGAACCAAAGAGTAGCAGTGAACCATAATATCCAGGGTCGATGTGTTGGCTATCCAGGACGACCTCGTGGTCACAGGTACCAGCAGGACAAGGGGCGATGGAGACACAGAGCTTGGCCAGGGGAGACTCCGGTAGGGACAGGAGGATGTGGCTCGAGGCTTGCTGGGCGAGGATATTGAGCGGAGGGCGGCCACGACGGCACGACGCGGTTGGGCAGAGCAGAGTGTGCCGGAGAGGATGAGACCCCTGTGGCGGTGGCGGTGACGACCAGCGGTTGCCCGGGGGCGGAAGCGACCGGAGCTTGGTACGGAGGGAGCCCATGGCTCATGGCAGAGGAGGGGTACAAGTGGCGGCAGGAAGGCGGCGGCAGAGAGGCACTTAGGAGCCGAGGAAGAGGAAGGAGACGCAGTGGCAGCCGGGCTCCTTGGCGACGCCAGAGAGAGGGCATGTGGCGGCGACCTGCAAGGACTGGGAGAGGTGAGGCCGGCGCGGGTTCTGGGAGGCGGGAAAGCACCAGCAGCAAGCGCGGCGCGTCGGCCAGCGGACAGAGGCGAGCCGGGCGATGGTGGGGTCGGTGACGAGGGGCACGGGGCCGGCCAAAGATGCGGGGCTTGGGCAACCGACGAAGAGGGGCTCCGGGCGGTGGCACCACAGACGGAAGCGGGGAGGAGAAAGGGGAGGCGTGCCTGGCCAGAGAGGTCGGCCAGGAGGGCCGTGGTCGCAGGGATCGACGCGGGCGGCGCCAGACGCAGGCGCTGCGGGGTTCGAGAGGGAGGGTCGCAAGAAGAGAGGCGGGGAGAGGTCCAGACGAGGTAGACGGCAACCGGCGGCAGAGGAGGACGGAGCTGGGGCTTGCCGTCACGCGAGAAACAGAGAGGAGCCAGGGAGGAGGAAGGCGAGGTCGGGCGTGACGACGGTCGAGGCCGGGCACTGGAAGCGAGGCGCACCAGGAACGCAGGGCGCTACCGGGCAAGTGAGATCATGGCGCTCACGCGGGGATGGAGGCGATGGGGAGAGATGGGGAGGCGAGGACGGGGTGGGCCCTGCGAGAGGGTGGCGGTTGGTGGACGGTGGTGGTGGGGCCAGGGAGAGAGAGAGAGACAGGCGTGAGGCTGGCCAGGGTGGTGTGGTTTACAGTGAGGTGGCGGCTGGTAAGAGGGTGGAGGTTGGGGCCAAGATGATGTGGCGGCCCGGGATAGGCTGGGGTGAGGTGGCTGGGGATGGGTAGATTAGGATTAGGTGGGAAAAGGTTTAGGGTAGCTCTGGTTTTGTCTAGTTTGGGTTGGGTAGTAGGCTGCTGCCAGCTGGGCCCTTTGGGCCTGGCCGGTGGCGGCCTCCCCGGGGATAAAATAGGTTTTCATTATACTATATTTATTTTATTTTGTTTAACAAATATTTTTGCAAATATGTTTAGACAAATAAAGATCCGAACGGACCGGGGTTTGACTTTTGAAATAAAAAAGGGGGATATTTAGAAAACAAAGTATGGCTTTTCGGAAATAGTTTTAGACAGATAGATGCATGCTGATGTCATGATGATGCAATGCACGAAAACAACGCGATTTTCTAGTAGTGGTTTTTGCGGGGCGCCACAGTAATCCATGCAGTGTACTCCGGATTTTCGATCTTGACCCTTTTCCCATTGGTATCCTCCACTTCAATCTGTTCAGCAGGAGCTGGCTCGAGTCCCTTCACAAGATTGAGAACCCGTGCACCGCGCAGAGCAGGAACAACAAGGGCTTTCCAGACGAGGTCATTGTCACGAGTGAGCAGCTGGCTGGGTGGTGCACCCAGGGCAGCAGCAAGCACCGTGATTGAGGACACAGAGGACGTGATGGCAGAGAGAAAACAGCAGCAGCGACGGGGGTCTGATTGACTTGGGCGCGGCAACAGAGATCAACTCGGTGGCGGCAAGGTGAATTGGCTTCTTCTCAGATCGCGTTGTAACAGAGATCTGACGGGGGCGACTGATTTTGGATTTTGGCTTGTGGTTGTTTTGTGGTTTAGGTCGCGGCGGCACAGAGGGATCTGGCGGCGGCGAATTTTTCTGGTTTTGGGTGTCTTTGCAGCGACAAGGCAGCAGGATCCCGCGGCGGCACAGAGGGAGTCTGGCAGCGGCGAGTTTTCTGGCTTGGATGCGGCGGCGCAGAGAGAGTCTGGCGGCGGCGATTTAGGCAGCTAGGTCGAGGAAAAGCCTCGCTCTGATACCATGTCAAAATAGGCTTGGAACTGTGCGTTGCCTTGCACAGGTTAGTGTTGATTATATATGATCACAATCGGATCTTGTTACAAGGTTTGTTACAGAGTCCGGAGTAGAGACAACACCAGAATACGTACGTACCAGAATATATGTATAAAAGAATAAACTAAATATGTCTAACAAAAGTGTCTTATGCTCCCAGAGTTCCAGTACTTACCTTTTTTTAGAGAAATCATATTTATAAATTCTGGAAACATCTAAAAATAAGGTGACTGAAGCTGGGGAGCCGAGCGTGTAAATTGCACTAGCAGCATCCTTTGATCACGAGCACGTACATCTGCACGGCCCTGGTGTCAGCGTGCACTGAGTGTGTTCCAGAAACAAGCGTCTATCTGCTCGTTTATATAAGTAAAAATACAGTGATTAACAAACAGTTCTTCCGTTCTGTGCCACTGTCAGCAGCGAGTAGCCTAGTACTGCTGCAACTGTAAGCATGCTCGTACTCCTGAAAGCCGAGTAGCTAGGTTTTGCATCCAGTTTTCCTCTCCGCAGATCGGCAGAGCTGAATTTTCGCATGACACGAGCTGGTCGCCCAGGTACTGAAGCTGGTCACTCTCCGTTGAACGCTGACGCAGCTCTTATTTCCTTGTCTGTCAGTTGGTCGCGCGACAGACATGTGTTGCTACTAGCTACACGAGTCGCCACTCGCCAACCATTCCATTCACACCATGAGACCGACCTACGGTATCTGAAGCACAGTGGTAATCTAGCTAAGTCACCTCACCCATGAAAAATCTAGCCATCAAGAAGAACAGTTCACACCTGCGTTTGTTGACAAAACCACACAATCTTCGGCTGCTTGTTAGTGCTAGTTATCGCTTCATTTCGTCGTCGTTGTCACTCATATTCCGACTGACAGCTCCAAGGACAACAAGTCGACGACAGGGAGAAAAACTCAAGGACGGAGATTGCCCGAGACAGCAAGACGCCGAGATATATATATTCCCGACGATGTTCGTGCAGCCGGAACTGTCACTGCGATAGCTAGTACCGCCGTGACGCACAATTTGCAAAGCTAGACGGCCGCAACAACGGGCTAAGATTTGGACGTCGTGTCAATCTGATGGCTAAGATTTCATTGTCACGTCGACTTTTATGGGGCTCGGATTGGTCTATGGACCACCGAGCTGCCCGGCATCAAATGCTGTCTGTTCGGTCGTTCCACGTCGAGAGGGACAAGGGTATTTCTCGTCGAAAGGGCTGCACTGCAGTCTGCAGGCGTGGTGAACCAGGATACAACAGACACTAGATACCGTCGCGACATGTAGTATCGAGTTGGCGGCAAAAGCATCGTAAAATCATACTACTAGTCTTAGGATACTGACAACTAGACTACGTTGGCAGCTATAGTCCGGCCGGCAACACCGATGCGCCGCAAGATCTTCGCTGAATCCATCTACTACCAGATCTGAACATCCCGTGTTTCATGCGCACGGGTAGCTAGGTAAAGATGCACTGCAAGGTCTTTACTGGATGTACTGGTGGCGCAGTACTGGCGCGGCCGTACGTGTGCCGGCGCCCATGCCCGGCCCCTCCTAGCTCCCCAAAGATGTAACGAAGCCGGCCGCGCGGCGAGCACGTCGACGCATATATGGTTCGTAGCGGCGCAGCTGATGTAGTGGCTGCATGCCTGTTCGGCTGCCTTTGGGCATGTACTACGCGGGCGTTTAGAGCTGACGCTTAGCCAATATTCTCCATCCGTATCGGTAGATTCCGGATCGATCCCGAGTATTTTCTAGCGTCGACGGAACAACAAGCGACGGACGTTTAGCTTCTTTTTTCCGCACGATCCTGAAACAACAAGCGGTGGGAGCTAGCCCGGCGGTTGCAAAAAAAACAGTTGTAGAGAGTCGTACGTCGACCGGTTTACCGAATCCAGCTCAATTCCAGGGGAACAAAAGCAGCAATCCAATCCCTGCAGCAATCCAATCCCTGCACGATTTCTTAAAGGTGGCCAGGGCCATGGGTTCGAACCAAAGCAGCAATCCAATCCCTGCACCAAAGGCCGGCCTATCTTCTTCCTCTCGTCCGCAGGCCGACCGCGTCCGCGCCATGGCCGCGCCTACAAGCTGTTGCTGTGGCTATGCGATTTAGGAACCAGAGATAGGGGCGGGTCGGCGCGAGTGCGAGCGGCCATGCCCCGACGTGGCTGATTATGGCGGCGCAGAGGAATCAGAGGTCCACCACGGCGCGGCTCCTTCAGCTAGAATCAGCTATCGGATCTAACAAATTCAAGAACGATGGCGTTGAGTGAGTTCGAGGTCACCGGCGGCAGCTATTGCGACCGAGACGAGGACGGGGTAGTCAGCTACATCGCCGGTAGGGAGGCCTGCTAGTGGCAGCGGTGATTGGTGGGGATCCATGGGATGGACAAATCGTGTTTTGTCGAGAGTGAGCGAGCTTCAGGAGTGAGCTGGGCAGGAATGATTTGGTTGAGGTAATCCTGTCGGTGCCGCTAGCGTCCACCACAAACGTCTGGCGTTGGCCAGGAAAGACGCAAGCATTTGTTTTCATTTTTTTTCAATCCTGATTAGCTATCGAGTTAAGCGCCTCGCGTTGGCCGACGGAACGATTAGCTAACGAAAGGATTTCGGGGTATTTATTTTGCCTCGCTCAAGCGTCTATGTAAGCGTTCGGCATTGTACGTGCCCTTACGGGCTCGATCCACCGAGCGAGCGTACGGTGCTATCATGCCGACGAGACGAGGTACGAGGAGGAACCGATCGAGCGAGGAAAAGGTCAACGGCGTGATCCCCTACCGTTGGTGCCAATCGATCCGCGCTAGACGTGCGGGCGTCTCATGTCGCACCGCCGGCCTGGCGGTTGGTTAGACAATAGGCTGCTACAGTGAAAGACTATCGAGAGTTTTGCGCACCTGACTGAACCAGGCACAAAGATCCGGTGATCATTGGTCGGGGATTGCCAGCGAATTGACCAGTGGCCCACGTCGAGTTGGGGGCGATCGCAGAGCAGTGCCACCAGGCGCCCATGACGTGCCCGGCGATCACGTAGTACAAAGTAACACCACGAGCACGAAGGAAGCACAATTTCTGGACCCGCTCTGATTGCAGCTGCAATGCGCTGAAGAAAAACCGCGTTCAGATAGCTAGCGTGGGCAAGCGACGCAAGAAAATGGACTGAATTTTCTTACTACCTGCCAGCGGCTGCGCTGGCCTGTGAAAAGGGATTGAATTTGGCATGCATGCAATGCACCCTGCTAGTACCGTACGGTTGCCACGATTGATGAAACAACAACAGTATCTACTCTACCTAGGATTCGAGCAAGACAGTTGGCGGCGACAACAGGAAGAAACAACAGGTTGCTCCTGGAGGTCACCGATCGAGACGTCCTCGAGAACTGCATAGGGTAGGAGTGAGTGGATCACTGTGCTGTAGTACACCTACGTAGTTTACCTCTCTCAAGATACTCATGGCGTGTCGGCCCCGAAACGCACAAACACCATTGGCATTTGCAACTAGCAAAGCTAATGGATCCCGTCCTCCCCTGGCTGGAAGAGCTCTGAATCGATGTTCTTTAAATATAGTCCGTAGCTAGCTAGGAGATGCACTTGCTGAGCTACGCCAGGATCAAAGGTTCTTCCACTATGTTGTCACATGGAAAATAAAATAAAAATCCTGCATCCGTACTAGCCCTTCTCTTGAAAAGAATTTTCGCAGGAATCTCTATGCTACAGTGGTAGGAAGAAACGTCTCGCGCCATTTTTGCAAATATGCGACCAGCAGCCTTACTTAAAGTTCGATGTGCGGGTCTGTGCGTACGCATATCTGGCAAATGATTGTAGGATCATTCAAGCAGTAATCATCATCATGACGCTCTCTGATCACAACGAAATTTCGGAGAAAACCGGCGTTGGCAGGCCTCGCTTGCACGGCAGAGCCACGGCTCGGACGGAGGCCCCAACAAAAGAGATCCAGGTGGATCCGCCCCCAAAAGGCCATACAAAGCCGAGCTGTGAGCGAATCATATCACACCTGCTGCCGCTCTCTGCTTCCCCGGCGAGCAGCCGAGCACCTGCAGCCACGAGCCCCCTCATAATTTGGCGCTGCCAATACTACTTGTCTGCTGCTCCCGGCCCGGCACGTGCACCGGCGAGACTCGAACAAAGTCGCAACGAATAAAGCGGAGGGCAGGAGAGGCCTCTCTCTTGTCTTTCCGGTACGTGTGTCGTGGAGCCTCGCGCCCGATCGAAGGCCGTATCGGCGGCACGGCGCTGCGGGAAGATCGTGTCCCGCCCCGTGCCAACGCGCGCCCCCTAGAAAACTACTCCCGCTTGGGCTTCCGGTGGTCGGAAGCGACCGTCACTATGGCACGTCCAGGAATCGATGACTTTTCTTGACTTTTTCAAACCGCTCTAATCAGATCTATCGGCGACTTTGAAAAATAGTGCCTCCAATATAATTTTTAGTGGCAGTTTTAAAAGTGCCACTAATAGTTTATCTTTTGAGGCTATTGATAGTGCCTCTAATGTTTTGAAAATAGAGGCGCGGTCAGGCTCTATGCTAAACTATCGATGGCACTTTGACTTGTGCCTCAAAACATAACTTTTAGAGGCATTTTCGTGATAATGCCACTAAAAGTATATCAACCGAGAAGTGCCACAATTGGTTACCATTTAGAGCACTAAATTATGCCTCTAAATAGTGACCAACTGTGGCACTATTTGGTGTGCCAATGATCATCCATCGAGGCACTATCTGCGCCTCCAATGTCCAACCAACCGAGGCACGACATTGCCTCAAATGGATGATCACCGAGGCACCGTCAAACATGCCTCTAAATGGTCATCCATTTGAGGCACTATCAGTGTGCCTCAAAATGGTCATCCATTTGAGGCACTTTGTAATGCCTCCAAAAGAATAACCAAAGATAATCAAATAATCGAAAACAGATACCACACAGTTCATAATTATATACTACGATTTCATCGATAATCCAACATAGTACTTACTCCATACTTACAACTACAAAAGTAGTACTTAGTAGTCCAAAGATAGTACTAGGCAGTCCAACTTAAGCAGCCCATCGATAATTACATCCAAAAGAAGTAGAACTCATAATGAGTTCTACATACTTCCACCCAATCAAGATCGGATCTACGCTTATGGAGTGCCGCAAGCATCAGCAACTTATCATTCGACTTGTACGAAACCCAAAGATAGCATCATCCTTCTTCATGTTGAAGGCACGCATGTATCCACCATCCATCGGGTTATCATTGCTCTATTGTTTACTCCCATCTTCATCCTCACATCCACACGATCATCTTCACCATGGATTCAACTTCAGTAAGTGGTTCATCAAGAAAGTCCTTCGTACTTGGTTGTGAACTCGACATTAAATTCGTGTAAGTATCAAGTTTACACAATTAGCATTCTTTTGGACTCTGTTTACTACATCGTTATGCATGATAAAGTAAATAGCTGCTCACCATTTTGCATTTCTTCTCAATGACGGTGACTGTCATCTTGTAGACATAGTACTTTATTGTCGGCCTTCGCCATTGCACCATTCTTCCGAAACTCAACTTGGCATGGACACGAGTATGTCATTTCCAAATATACACCGTGGTCCCACTCATGTATTCCCTTGTTTTTGGTCCCGATACAAGACAAATACAACAAATTTTATAAATAGTAGTACCATTTCTCAAGCTTTGTAACAGACTAGATAGTTCAAAGTTTGTATAGATACATACCCTTAAAACAAAGCCATCATCTTGTGCCGGCATAATTGGCACATAACCATCCGCACGAACCACTCAGAGGTGTCACCGCCAGAGGTGTCATGCAGAGGTGTCACTTGCCAGAGTCACCGCCACTAGTGTTGTGGCTTGGGATCAAGCCGCCACCGTCATCCGAGATGTCAATGGCACGCTTCACTGAGCTCCCATCTAGTATAAAACAACATGTAATCGAATGCTAAAGCAATGTAATCGGTAATGCTAAAACATGTTCAGGACATGATCAAATAGCAAAACATTCGAAAGTGAATAATTACATTACGAATATTCCTAACATTCGAAAGTTCGAACATTCGACAGTTCAGATCATCTTGAACATTACGATCAACAAATCGAACATTCGAAAGATCGAACATTGAACATTCGAACATTGAACATTCAGAAAGATCAGAACATTCAGAAAGTTCAGTACATTCTGAACAATCTTAACAATCTGAACTTTCCGAACATTATGAAATTTCTGAAAATTAAGAACATTTCTTCATCAATGGACCCTAACCGTAAAATAATCATCAACTCTTGACATCAATGATTTAATCCTAGCGTAACCCTAAACAAAATATAATCTAAGAACAAAACAAATCTAAGAATGTAACTAAGAACATAGATCTAGACAAAGAACATAAATCAAAGAACAAATCTAAGCACCCAAAGATCAGATAGCAGGTTAGATCAAACAAGATCAGATAGCAGGTTAGACAAAGAACATAAATCTCGAACAAATCTAAGAACAGAACAAGATGATGAGGGATGATAGGCTAATGATCAGAACAGTATCTAAGAACAGAACAAATCTAATCTAAGATCAGAACAAATCTAAGAACAGAACATAAATCTCGAACAAATCTAAGAACAGAACAAGATGATGAGAGGGATGATAGGCTAAGAAATCTAAGAACAGAACAAATCTAATCTAAGAACAGAACAAATCTAAGAACAGAACAAATCTAATCTAATAACAAATCTAAGAACAGAACAAATCTAATTTAATAACAACAATCTAAACTAAGAACACTAATCTAATAACAACAGTTCCTAATCAAGAACAGAAAAGATCTAACGAGTAGAATAAAAGAAGAAAGAAGAAAGAAGAACAGAAGAAGAAAGAAGAACAGAAGAAGAACACGAGGAAAAAACAGACAAGATCCTCAGGTGGCGGCGGCGATGGGATTCGCTGGAGGGGTTTCATGTTGGGCGGCGGCCGGCGGCGGTGGAACCCTAACACGAGGAAAGGGAGAGAGTGAGGGAGTGGAAAGTGAGGGAGGGAGTGGAGAAAGTGGCGGCCATGTGGTGGGTGGGGGTGTGCGTATATAGTATGGTCATTTTGCACATTAGTACCTTAGGTTGTTATTAACTTTTCTGTGTCCTTCCACCTCGGCTCCGTAGTTATAGCGATTAGCTGGGACGCCCCTCAGCTAATTTTTTAGTTTCCATTCGTCCCTCCACCCGCGCCACCTTGCACAAACCCCCCTCCCCTCTGTTGTCCAATGTACAAGAGAGGCACCCCGCCGCCAGCGCTAGGGTTTGGCCTCCATTTCTGGCTGTGACCTCCCGCGCCGCACCACCCGGGAGAGCTGCCGATCCTCTCCGTCCGCCGCCACCACCCACCGGAGAGCTGCAGATCCTCACCGTCCCGCGCCGCACCCGCTGGCTGGAGAACTGCAGATCCTCACCGTCCGTGCCGCCGCACCACTCGCCGCCAGTCAACCGGAGTTGCAGATCCTCTCCGTCAGCGGCCGCCGCACCACCCGCCGCCAGACAACCACCGCCCGAGCCCGAGCTGCAGATCATCTCCGTCCGCGCCGCCGCACCACCCGCCGCCGCCGGAGAGCTGCAGATCCTCTCCGGAGAGCTGGAGAACTGCAGATCCTCTCCGGAGAGCTGGAGATCATCTAGCCTGATTCTGCAATGGATCCAGCCAACTGGATCACGCAGCAGCAACATCCCCTTCTCCCCCTGCGATTTCTCAAGAGCAATCAGATAATTGCAGTGTGTGCTTTGTATATCTAGTGTGTGCTTTGTATATATAGTATGGTCTTTTCATCCATCTAGTGTGCTTTGTATATCCGAAATGGTTCATCTAATTCATACGTAATTCTAAACAAAAAATCTGATTTTTACTAATGCTAGAAATAGATCTTAAAATAGTTCTGTAATTGGTTCACTGATGAATATGATTACTACAGAGTCCAAGATGATGAGAGGGATGATAGGCTAATGATCACAATTAGAGGTAATCTATGCTCTTGTAATCTATGCTCTTGTCATTGATCTATATTTTCTGGTACTAATGATACATTGTTTGGCATTTGTTAGGACCTGGACATTCGTGATTTGATTCAATTGATACAACCTGCATTTTTGGAAATTTGGTTCAAATGAATTACCACCAATTAATGCAGCTAAGAAGCAATGTGGAAGTGCTACCAAGGCCTGCAATTAAGAATTATGTTAGCACAATTACATCAACAAATGTCGTTCCTTTGGAGGGTTTAATGGTATGTATATATGTTCTGCACATTATTCATATTTTTATCGTAAGTTCTGCACATTACTCACATTTTATCTAACAAATTCCGTGAATTACCAAGAGTTTACAAGAAAGTTCTGATGCGTTCCTCATGGATGAACACCTCATGAGACATTGTATTCAAGCCAGATCTCAATTGGTTAGTGTAGGTGTGATGCTCAAGTTAGGATCTCCAATAAATCTTGAGGATGATTCTTCATCTTGATGGAAAAGCCAGATCATCCCTCCCGAATGGGCAAAGGTGGTAGAGGCATTTAATCAAGGAAGGGATGTTTGCATGTTCATTTTACAGATGAAAGAAAACTACCACCAAGACTCGGACATCGATGGTTCTACCTTAAGCTTGAGATACTTAAAATTGAAGAGTACTACCTGTCTTATTAAACCCATTCTTACCATTTATCCGAGTATCTCTTATAACATATTTATGCACATCTTTGTAGGTACATTTCACCGAGATTCATGAAAGGAGTCCGATTACTACTAGAGGTGTGATTTTCACCGCAGATGCTTACTATTATACTTGTTTTACTAGAGTTTTTGGGTGATGAATAATGCTTTATTTGTCATGTAGGACCTGGTTTTGGTGAAGAATCCTTTGATAATGAATGCATTTTTGCAAACAAGGTTGATTTGACATTCAATCAAGTTATCCAACCGAGAAGCTATGTTGAAGTGCTACCAAGACCGATATTAAGGAGTATGTGTGGAAATTGATGTAAGAAAACATCATATCTTCCTTTGATCATGTTCACTTTGGAGACACGGAGAAGGAGAAATGGTTAGTAATGTTTGATCATGTTCACTACTAATGGTTCTTGTATGGTATGTTTTGATCATAATTGAAATTTCATTTTCCGTGTTTTTTCAAAAGAATTCACAAATACTTATCTTTTGAAGTTTCTAAAGCCTGTCTTATGCTCAAGAGCTCCCAGGCTTGGGGTTCCTAAAGGATCTGAAGTTATTCTTCTTGCTGTGAACAAGCCAACAGTTTCCAAGACCTAGTATTGTAGAATGATGCTAATCGAACTGGACAAGCTTATCTGCTTTTGGATGGAAAGATGTTGTGAAAACATTGATGCGAAAGAGGAGATGTCCGCTTGTTCGCCAGGACACTAGGATTATTCCGGTCAAAATTAGGGATCCAGTTGCGTGGCTCCGGTTGGTGATAATAAAGCTAGATTAGTCTTGAATGGGCTGGATAGTGTCTCGATTAAATGGGCCACATCGGGGGAAAACATGCGATGTTGTCTGTTAAATGGGCCACATCGTGGGGAAGTGGTGGGCGTGGGGCAGTGGTGGACGTGGGAGCAGTTTACATCCCTTTACCTTTAAATAGGAGGAGAAACTGGCCGGTTTACAATTCTTCCTTGTGAGCTTTTCTTCTATCCCTTCGACTTTACGGGTGAGTTCAATTGCATACAGATCTTATTATTCTATTTCATTTAACTGATGCAATCTAATCCTTGTACTACATTTTCGTGTCGCATGTTACGAATTTCCTCCTTTGACTTTTTCACTCTCGTGTTACGAATTTGAACACGCTATCCGTGATCAACCTGTGAATTTTTGTAGGTGAATTAACCTGGATGTTATTTTGTAGGTGATGGATGGCATGACGTGTGCTATCTGTGATCAGCCTGGTGACAATTGTGGCAGATCTAACAGGAGAGCTAATGGATTTGACATTGTCATTGGCCATGGTTTTAGACGTGGTGTAGTAAGTTTTTCTGCTCATTCCCTGCTCATTCTCTGCTCATTCAACCAGAGGAACTAAATTATGTTGTTAAACTGCAGTACATTCCCTGCTCATTCAAACAGAGGTTGAACAATTTAGTTCCTGGGAAATGGTTAGTTGCCAAGAGCCCAAGATTCAGAAGATTTGATTTATTCTTACAGAAGGATGAGTCAGCTACACTAATATGTGGCCCTTACTGGAGATCATTAGTTAGAGTTTATGACATTCTTTGTGGGTGATGTTGTACATTTCCAATGTCTTGATGATCCTTTGAACCTTTAGAGAACTCATTTGACATAACTGTTCATTCCAACAATGTTGAGAAGGATGCAGTTGAAGAAACTGGTATCACAACAATAACTCATCTTTTTTTCACAATGCATTTTCGAAATAATTAAGGCTAACACATCCTCTCTGATTAGTTGTAGGAGATTTGCCTAGCCCAATAAGAAGTATCCTCTATAGGACAATCTTCTCGACATCCACTCCATTAGTGAGCAGGACATGGCAATCCTTTTGGCATTTACAAAGATGTTTTTGTGGAGAAGGAATTTTATGAACCAAAGGATCGAAACATTTTGGGTGCACAAGATGGATGATGACAATGTTCACTTCAATGCCGGTAATTTCCACAGTTCATATGTTTGACATCTGAAATTATTTTATTTGCATGCAACTAAATCAATTGTGGATATTTATTTGTTTTGCAAGACATGCTCATCGAGGCTATAGATGGGTACATGTACCTGTGTTTTGGCATTGCTCATCTTTCCAAGGATGGACATTTGCTAGGAGAAGAACAAGAAGAGTTCATTGGCGCACCTACTCCATTGCACGGGACATGGGGCATGTGTGTTTCGGAATGGATGGATGATTTCACCAATGTCGCTAACATTGGCAATGAAGCACTTCTTTTGATGAAAGTAGAGCCCATGCAAGAGTTTATTGGTCTTAACTTTGTTGAGATCATCAACTAGGGATCATCTACTAGAGATCATCTAAGTAGTGTCCATGAATTTGTGTTTGTATCCGTGTGTTTGTATCTAGTTGTGGTTGTGTACCCGTTGTGTTTGTATCCACTATTATTGAACTTATATTATATATCAAGTTTGTGTTTTCCGATCCATTGTGTTTGCTTTTACGAAAATATAGATGCAACAAATCCATACCGCTATTGTGTTAATTTTTCACAATAGCAAGGATAAGTTGTTGCAACAAATTGAATTTTTTCTACTTGCAACTGCTGTTTTTTAAAATGGATTCCAAAAAGAAACTTATCTGTATACTTCTTACCGTTGCTGTTTTTTAAAACACAAAGGCCCAACTGTAGGAGAAAGTACTAGGCAAAGGCCCACTCGCCCAAAATATGGGCCAAAATATCTGGAACCAAGAGACAGAGAGCGTGGAGCGTTGGAATATTATAAGGAGGGAACCAAGGGACAACCTCCCTCTCTCTCCCCCATTCGGCGGTTCCTCTCTCCCACTCGGCGGTTCTACGGTGAGTTCCACTCAGCTTCTTCGATTCTCTCTCTTATCTTTTCTTGAGTTCTCTCTCTAATCTCTTCTTTTCTTTCCATCCATCTGCAGACTCAGATTATGCAGTGAGTTCTTGATTCCTTTGCATTTCTTGATTTCTTGCCTCTCTCTAATCTTTTCTTCTGCTTGATTCTTCCAACCTTCTTCACTTCTCTCTAATCTTTTCTTACATTTCTTTAGGGTTCGTCCTAATCCTCTTTCTTCTTGTAATATTACGGACCGTATTTCTTCATTAGGGTTTCTTCTTAGGTAAATCCTCTTTCTTCTAACTGTTCTTCTGAATATGTTCCCGATTAGGGTTGCGTTTTCTGATTAGGTTTTGCGTTTTCTGTTTTTAGCAATGGATCTTTGTGTGTGGACAACTTGCTCAACCGTGGTAGGACACGAGGAGGGCAACCGACTTCAGTTGTCATTGTTGATGAGTTTCCATTTGATGGTGTGGTGAGTTTTCACATCCGGACAACAATAGTTTACTTTATGTTGTATTCATCCTGTAGGTTGGTAAGTTAACTACATTATGTTATGTTCATCCCGTAGGTTGTTCCATGTTCATTTAGGAGAGAGAATGATTTCACTCCTAAGAATTGGCTGGTTGCCAAGCAGTGCAATTAGAAACTATGATCCGTACTTGAAGAAGACTAATGAAAAGACATTGATTTGTGGTCCTTATTGGGCGTCATTGTGGAGAGTCGACATTGGTCTTGGTGATGTCTTGGAATTTGAATATGATCCAGATCCTATTGAGGGTTTGGACAATTTATTCCATGGCACCATTTCCTTAAATGGGGTTGAAAAGTACATCCATGAAGCTCCATGTAAGTTCTTGCTAACAACTACTACTAACTATTTCCTCAACTACTACTAATTTCTTTACATGTACTAGTACTAATTATTTTATTTCTTCTCTTTTGCTTAGTGATTGGAGATGTCCTTCGGAATAAGAAGCATTACATGCAGACAATCTTCTCAAACATTCAATCAATCCTTGAGCGAGAACATGGCCACCATCTTATTTGCCATCTACAAAGATGTTCATGTGACAGACCATGAGATCATTGAAAGTAATGATGAGAAGAATTTACGGGTACACAAGATGAATGAGGAAAACCAAGCATGGGATGCCTTTGGTAAGGCTTAGAGCTAAATCACTATTCTGTTGTTTCATTCTATGCATGCCTAATGTGTAAAAAATACTAGCTACGAAATACATGATTATTGCAGTTCATGCCTATTGAATTTGTACAAGGCTACAGTACCCAAGACATGGCATAGCACATCTTTCCGAGGAAGGGCAAGACATAGAAGGAGGCGAAGATAACTTCATTGCATGTGCCTACTCCATTAGCAAGGAACATGGAGAAGTCATTTTCACCATGAGGTGGAATGACTTCACATTCTTCTTGATGTTGGATGGGCTTCAATGCTTGTGATCAAGATAGAACATATGAGTGATCACCTTGGGCTGAACTTTGTTGACATTGTCAACTAAGGAATCAGTTAGTGACAAGGCTAATTTGGAATCAGTTAGTTAACAGATGCTTGTTTAGGTTGTCTTTGCAGGTTGTTTAAGGAACAATGTCATCAATGTTGTTTTAAGCTTTAGTTATTATGTCCTTATTCTGTAAGTTAACTACTAGTGTTTGTATCACTTGTATTGTGCCTGAAATTATATGGTTGTGCTTGTTTTAATGTTGTCAACTATGGATGTGCTTGTTTTAGTACTTGTTTCATATTCCTGTTTTGTTGATGTCTAGAAGGCCTTCATTGTTCTGAATTCATAAATATTCAGAGACCATGGGCTACTAGACTACATTAGTTCCATAATAGACTACATTAGTTCTACTACTAGTCAACTACTTGTGTAAATTACCAGAGCATTTTGTGCCTAAATTACCAGAGCATTCAGACCATTTTGTACATTTATTCAGAGAATTTTTTCATTTATTACATTTATGCACTGCACACACGTCCTTGGAAGTGGGGAAAGTGGGGGAAGTGGGGGAAGTGGGGGAAGTGCTGCGCCAGGTGCTTGCCCCCACGTCCAGGTGCTTTCCTATTTAACTTGGTGGTAGTATGGAGTCATTTCTTCTGCCTATGTCGAGTTCTTCTGCCTATGGTGAGTTCATCTCTTGTTCTTACCTGAATATTGTTGTTCTGTTTGTGTACTTACATCTGAATGTTTCATGTGTGATGCAGATCTCTGATTGTACAACAGGAGCACAAGTTATCCTACAGGTGATTCAGATCCTTTGCCTCTTTTCATGTCATCCATGAATGAATTTGTGTTCCATATCTTAATACTTCCATTTTTTTCATAGGAATGGATGAGATGAGTTGTGTTACGTGCAGCCGATTGCAGCTGTGGCCTCCATTGATAAAGCAGTGCGATTTCTTGTGATCGATTATGATGCAGGGATTTGAAAATGGATTGGTAAGTTATAACATCAGTACAATGGATCTCTTGTTTTTATCTGGAAAGGAGGTGTATAATGACAAACATTCCTCTTGTTTTTATTTCAGGCAGTACCTTGCAAATTCAAGGAACAACTTGAAAAATTTGCAATGTCAAAGAACTGGATGGTGGCTACATGCAGGAACAGGCATGTGTATGACTTCTTCCTGGAGAAAGAAGTGTCAAGAACTACCATCTGTGGACCATACTGGAGTTCCCTTGTTAGGAAATATGATATCCAGCAAGGTGAGGTTGTCTCTTTCAGGTATGTGGAACAGGCCAACAATTTTGATATCACAGTGTCTGAATTTGTGGACAATATGAAGGTTGAGAAGCCTATTGTTGCAGATGGAGGTAAACTGTTTCACAATTTTAACTGCTTTTATGTCATGTTAATGAAAGACTTGCTATGTTAACTAGTTTGCCATTGTTTACTACTTTGAGCGGTCTTTCTTGTGTGATGCCTGAAATTAGAGCTATACTTGAAGACTATTTTCTCAAACATCGAGAAATTAGTGAGGAGAACATGGCAACCATCAATTATGGTATCTACAAGGTTTTGGCTCTAAAACCGGGCAAGAACTAGTGAGGAAGAATTCTATGAAAGTGTCAATGAGATGCATTATGGTGCACAAGTATAATCAGGAAAATGTTGAACTAGATGCTTTGGTAACTATCTACTACTTAATTTCTCACTTTTTTTATGCAATGTTTGAGACTTTGTTCTTACACAAGTTGTTACTATGCGATGCCTTTACGCAAAAACATTCGAGAGAAGTTGGATGCCCATGGCAAGGACATTCAAATCATTGGCTAGGGAATTTGATGTGCCCTTTGAAGGATGGTACCACATGGAAGATGAAGATGATAGAATCGCATTCACAATAGGATGGCGACAATTTAGGGAGGAGGCAAATATAGTAGAGGATCCTTTATTCTTTGATTTGCGGACCAAGGCATGGTCACATCTGCCTTGATTTTGTGGAGATTGAAGACCCTTGAAGAACATGATTGAAGAACATGATTGAAGACCCTTGATTAGAAATTGTGTTTCATTTTAAGTTGTAATGTGTTCTAGTGGACTAGTGTTACGAACAATGCATCTCTTGTAATGTTGGTTTGTAAGTTGAACAATGTTTTGTAATGTTGGTTATCAAGTGTTGATCATTTTACATTATTCAAGTGTTGATGCTTTTACTTTATCAAGTGTTGATCAGTTTCTTGATTTTCTGTTTATCTAGTGTTGATCATTTAATTTTGTGTCTAGAAGGCCTTCATTGTTCTGAATTCATAAATATTCAGACCATGGGCAACTAGACTACAATGTACAATGTTTAGTTTTGCATCTCAATGTACAATGTACAATATTAAACATTGTACATTGTACAATATTTAGTTTTACAATATTCAACTAGGCAAATATTTAGTATTATGATTATGATTATGAATGTTATGAATGTTATGAATGTAACTAGGCAAATATTTAGTTTTACAATATTCAATATTATGAATGTTTAAACTATGATTTTGATTATGTATAAACTATGTAGTTTATACACTACTGTTAAAATAAAATATCACTAGCTAGACAACAATGTAAACTAGAAGGGAACAAAGCACAATAATAACACAAGTATAGTATATCTCCAGTACAGTATTTTTTCATTTTAGTCCTTTAATTTTTTCATTTCAGTCCTTTAATTTTTCATGTCATGTTACTGACCCTAGTCTTTCTCTCTTTGACCTTGGCTCTCTTTTTTTTCAGATACAACGCGCCTCTCCTCTTCCTCGATCGAGCTCCTCTCCTCCGACGAGATCCGCTCCTCTCCGTCGAGATCCACCACCGCCTCCTCCTCGAGCTCGTCCACCACCACCTCTCCGTCGAGATCCACCACCGCCTCCTCCTCGAGCTCGTCCACCACCACCTCTCCGTCGAGATCCACCACCGCCTCCTCCTCGAGCTCGTCCACCACCACCTCTCCGTCGAGATCCACCACCGCCTCCTCCTCTTCCTCGATCGAGCTCCTCTCCTCCGACGAGATCCGCCGCCGCCTGGAGCTCGTCCACCACCTCTCCGTCGAGATCCACGTCGTGCAATGGGCACCCGTAATGATGATCCACGTCGATCTATTCTTCATCGACAAATAACTCGCAATGATGCCGAGGCTGGTTCTTCAGGTTAGGAATTCACCACCTGTTCCTGTTATTACTTGTGCTCTCCTCTGATATGCTATACTTGTGCTCTGCTCTGATATGCTCTGTTCCTCTTCTGTTCCTGTTATTACTTGTGCTCTGATATGCTATACTCTGTTATTACTTGTACTCTGAACTGTTCCTGTTATTACTTGTACTCTGAACTGTTCCTGATGTGCTCTGATATGCTGTACTCTGAACTGTTCCTGTTATTACCTAGTTTGTTTGTTTGAATGTTGGTATAGTAACTAGTATCTTGGTATTGGTTACACAGGAACAAGTTGCTAAGTTTATTCATCTATTTGTACAATGGATAAAACTTGGATGAGTGCTGCTAGATCCAGTACACAGTTTGCAGATGGGGTTAGGGGTTTCATTCAGTTTGCAGCTACAAATTCTGGTTTTAGCCAAAAGATTGTCTGCCCATGCAAACTTTGTTGTAACATCTCTAGGCAAAGTTTAGAAGATGTTGAAGACCATATAATATCTGTAGGATTCATGCACTGGTATACAACATGGGTATACCATGGGGAATCGATGATTGTGCTATTCCTCTTGTACAACCCAATGAATCGGAGAATTGCCTTTAGGAAGTGATGAGATGGATGAGATGATGTTGGGTTCTCATGATATGTACAATGACTCTTTAGGATCGAGATACACAAGTTGACAATGATGATCTTGATGATGACTCGAAGAAGCAGATGAAGGCGATGAAGCCGAGGCATTCAAAAGTTAGTTAATGATGGCGGACAAGAATTATATGCGGGATGTACAAAATTTACAAAGCGCAATTTCTTGTGAAGGTGATGAACATAAAGAACACGGGGATTAACGAGCTACATTTGAAGATGTCTCATGACTATTTTAGGATGTCCTACCAGAGCTCTACCAGAGGATACAACTCTCCCTATGAATTTTCATGAATCCAATTACATCAAAAAAACAAGACATCAAAAATCAGAGGGTATGACACATATGATGCATGCATTAATGACTGCATCATATATAGAGGAGACAATATCAATGCATCTGTCTGTCCAGTATGTAATGCATCCAGATGGAAGATTGTGAAGGAAATTGGTGGTGGCAAAAGATTTAGCAAGGTTGCTCAAAAGGTGGTCAGGCATTTCCCATTGAAGAAGAGAATTAGAAGATTATTCATGTCAAGCAACACAGCCCCACTTATGAGTTGGCATGTTGATGGTAGGATCAAGGATGGTCTTATGAGGCATCCTGCTGATGCACCAGCTTGGAAGCATTTTGATGCAAAATATGAGTGGTTCAGTAAAGAAGCTAGAAATATTAGGTTTGGACTGGCAACTGATGGTTTCAATCCATTCAGAACTATGAACCTGTCTTACAGCATCTGGCCAATTGTACTGATTCCATACAATCTTCCAGCAGAGAGTTGCATGAAAGAAAACAACTTCATTTTGTCAGTTATTATTCCTGGTAGGAAGGCACCAGGGAAAGACATAGACATTTACCTGCAGCTAGTTGTTGATGAACTGAAAGTGTTATGGAAGGATGGTCTTTGGACTTTTGATTCTCATGTAGGAAGGAAATTCAGGGTGTATGCTGCACTGCTATGGACAATTAGTGACTGGCTAGGCCGGGGAATTCTTAGTGGAGAGAGTATTGTTGTTTTCTCCCATCTGCTTGGGTACATGTTCCAAACGTTTAAAACATGGACACAAAGCATGCTACACAGGTACTAGGATGTTTCTACCGCAGACCACCCATTTAGGAAGGATAAAGACTCATTTGATGGCACAATCAAGACAGGAACCTCCAATTCAGCCATCGGTCATGAGATTTCAGAAATGACAAAAGGCATTCACACCATCTATGGGAAAACACAACAACAAAAGTCTAAGAAGAAAAGAGACAAAGAGATGAAGGGAGGAAGATATCAGATCGGAGGATGTGCACCTCAGAGAGTCAACATTCAAGAAGAGAAGCATCTTTTTCCACTTGAATATTGGGAACATTTGCTGGTTCGACATAATTTGGACTCAATGCATATAGAGAAGAATGTGTTTGATAATATTGTTCACACAATTTTACAAGTGGACAACAGGTCCAAAGATAATGTGAAAGCAAGATGGATATGAAAAGATTTAAAATCGAACACATCTCCATGTTGATGAAACTCAAGAGAAACCAGACTTGCTCAAGCAATGCACTACATGAATTCAGATAATAAGAAGGTATTCTCGCCAGTGTGAAAAATGCAAGGTTTCCAGAGACTATGCTTCAAACATGGATGGGAAGGTCGTTAGATGAGAAAAAAATAGTTGGGCTAAAAACTCATGAGCGCCACATAATTTTTGAAGATGTATTTCCTTTAGCTATAAGTAGAACCATGCACCCTCGCTGTTTCTTCCACTAATTAATCTTAGCAAGTACTTCAAGAAAGTTTGCTCCAAAGTCATAGATCCTCTTGAGATGCAAAAGTTGGAAGAAGAAATTGTGAAACAATGTGTCGACTAGAGCAGATTTTTCCACCATCATTCTTTGATATAATGGAACATCTTGTCATCCATCTTGCAAGTGAAGTGTTGATAGGTGGACCAAGGCAATTCGAAACATGTGGTCTACAGAGATGTTTGTTGGGAAGTGTAAAGGGATGGTACATACTAGAAGACATCCCAAGCATCAATAGCCGAGGGATATATATTTGATGAGAGCTTGGATTTTTGTGCAAGATATCCGGAAAATTCCAACAAAGAGACAATGCATACCGATGATAGCACAACTAGCAGGACACTAATATATATTTAAGAACAATTGGAAGACAGCCTCGCATTTCAAGTAGATGAGCTAGATCACATTTCATGGACACAAGCTCAAAGGCATGTGTTGCTTAGTTATCCGAAATTACTAGGTTTGCAAATGAGCATATCACAATGCTACAAGGCATGTAAGGAAAAGTAGAAGAGAAGTTGAAGTTGCTCACCACCAACAATTCACGAAATGGTTTATTGAACATGTGCATTCTTTAATGCATAAAGGAGTTGAACTACCACAAGAAGTTGTTCTACTAGCACAAAAGCCTTTCATGATGGTGAAGAAATACAACACTACAAGATTAATGGCTATACATTCCACACAAGAAGCCATTCTCTGGAAAATCTTCCCGGTGATGGAGTTTCAACCATGCAAAGACATTAAGTTATTCAAGAGATCACACATTAGGAGATGGTCAAATTTGTGGTGATCCATGAAATAGTTGAATTGAATTATTCAAACAAAGCTAGTGTAGTATTATTCAAGTGTGAATGGGTTAAAGATCTGGAATTAGAGTAGATGAATTTGGAATAATCAAGTCAACTTCAATCATGTAGACAAAGGGAAATTCTTTCATCTATGCCATTTATACTAGCTAGTCAAGCAAAACAGTCTACTATTTGCAAGATCCAATTGATAATGAATGGTTTCTTTGTTGTGTCTAGGTAATTTGATATAGTTCTATTGTTTCTTTTCTTCTTTGGTTTGATTACATTGAACATGGTAATAAAGTTCTATTGTTTCTTCCGCAGGACTGCTAACATGGACAAATGAGAAGTAGGCTAAATGAGGTTAACATGCAACTGATGAAACTTGGTGTGCCACCAACACAGATAGAAATCAAGAGTGGAGAAATTTTTACAAGATTTCTTGAGGAAGCAAGGATAAAAGGAATATACAAAGAACCAGCAGAAGTAAGAATCTAATTTATGCCATTCTAATTTATGCCATTCTAATATGTGATTTATGTGAAAACATATGAAGCACCTAATTTATGCCATTCTAATATGTGATTTATGTTCCTGTCTTAATGTAGAACAACATGATATATGAAGAAATAGATGTGGTAGAAAATGAGGATGAGGATGATGATGGTAGTGAACAGTATGATAGTGATGCTACTACTCATGATGAAAATGAAGAAGGTGATATCAATCAAGCATGTGAAGGTTAGTTTTAGGTTGCCTTCTCCTCTTGTTAATTTAGGCAGTTTATTTGAATATTGTGAAATGGATGACACATTGGTTAATTTAAATACTTGTTACATGACAACAACAGAGAAGTCTGTGAGAGGGCCCACTAAGTTGAAAAGATTTTGGAAAGAGTATGATCCAAGAAACAAGATCAGTTTGGAATTTAACAAAGGCCAACCTTGTGGGTTCAAAACTTGCAAAGCTAACAAATTTCATTGCTTCTTTAGTTAAGGGAAAAGAAATTTCTTTGGCAGCTACCAATTGGAGCAAAGTTCACGAATATGAAAAAGATAAGCTATGGAAGACAAGAAAGGTAAAATCTCTTAAATAAACTGGATTGTAGTTACGAACTATGTTTTCACGCAAATTACTAATGTTGCCTAATCAGAACACTTTGCAAGATTTCTTTGAAATACCGATTGTTACAAGTCTTTGGGTGTTGATATCTCGCTAGAAAGAAGTGGAAAGATTACAAGTGCTATTTGAAGAGAAAATTTTACAAGGATGAGTTGTCACTCAAAAGCAACATTGCCAATGGATGCAAATCCAGGATACCTCTGCTCGATGGGTTTGGCTATGTAAATTTTGGAGAACACCAAAGTCTAAGGTATACTAAAGTAGCAATCTTTGGATATACTATTTTTTCAACTCGCTTGTGCTAATTCATACTATAGGCATTAATGTATAATTTCTTAACGTAATGTAGGCATTAAGTATGAAGAACAAAGAAACGAGAAATTGTCAAGCAAATGCAGTTCATACATTTGGTACTAGAAGTTTTGCAAGAGTACAGAACAAGAAGTAAGTTAATTGTGGATTTGTTGCATACTTGAATATCTAAAATTTTCAAAGATCACAAGATGATAGTTTTCCATGAATTTCAGGAAATAAAAGAAGGAGCAAAATATCCGAGCTCGACTTTAGAATTACACATACAAATAAGGATGGGAAACCAGTTGATGAATTTTGTAAGAAAAAGATTGTAAGTAATAAAGTTGTAACTTCTTTTGTTTATCTTCGCTTGAGTCAATCTTGCAAATATCCATTACATGTTCCTCATTCTTTGTAATGTTGCAAACAGGAAGAGATAAATGTGAAGTTTGTGGACAACCCAAACTTGATACATGAGCAGCGAATGAGGAAGATTTTTATTCAACATTGTTCCCAAAGGCTAAGAAGTCAAGTAATCATGGATTAGGGCTCACTTGGTGGAAAGAATAAGGAGAAGTCAAGGCTCTATCTGCTCTACATGATGTTACACAGAAAACAAAAATCTGTGGGTGTTGTAGAGAAGCTTGTAGAAACTCAGTCCAGTTTGGTAGACAGAAGTGATAAGCTAGAAGAGAAGTACTGTCAGATGATGGAGCTATTTCAAACATCAAAGAAGAGAATCAAAGAACATATTGAAGAACCTCTTGTTGAAGAAGCGTAAGGATTTGACAAGATGAAGAACAAAGTGGTCGAGGAGAAGAAAGCAAGAGATGACAAGAAAAGGAAAAGGCAAAGGGTAGAAGAAAAGATTGGAAATGAAGTTAATCTTGCGAAGAATGAAACTGCGAGGTAAAATAACTACCGCTTGTACATGTGTCAATAAGAAATCCTTGTAATGTGTTTTTTCTTGTACCTTGTAACTCTTCCGACTAGGAATTTAACTAAATGCAGTTGCTATGATAAAGAAAATTAAACTAGAGAAAGCTCAAGAGATGAAGAAGTCAAACATTTGCGTAACCATCCCAAAGCCCAGAATAAGTAGAGGAATGGAAGTTGTCTTGACTTCACCAAATTCTTCTAACCTTGCAGCTCTTGGAACAATTCAAACTGCAGATATAAATGCAGTTGGTTTAGATGGAGATCCACTAAGTGATTATGTGGAGGTCATGGTCAACATTGTTCACCGTGATACAAACTGCATCGCCTAGACCACTTGGGAGAATGACAAGGATGGGAAATGCGCAAGCTAAGTGCATTCCATGGCCAAGGAATCATGTTAGTATTTCTTAAACTTTGTATGGAAAAAATCTGCTCCTACTCAGTCAAGGTGCTCCTACTCAGTATTTCTTAAATATGTGCAGGTTACATTAAGAGATTTATATGAAAAAAATCTGCAAAACAAAATTAATAGACAAAGCTCACCAAGGTACCAAATAAGCCGTGAGCTAATAAGAAATCTGCTCCTACTGAACAGACATGTGCAGTATGATTATAGAACTCAGCAGTTATCACTCAGCAGTATTGTTTATGCTCCTACTAACATATTGACTCAGCAGGGTACTGGTGCACAAGGAACAACTCTTGAAGCAAATCCTGCTGCTGTTTATGCTTCTGCTACTGCTACTGCTTCTGCTAACACAGAGTCTCAAATGAATGAAAAGGTATGTTACATATACTGCTTCTGCTCCAGCAATATCTGAACTGTTTCATGTACTAATACATGAAAAAATGTGCAGCTTCTGGATGAACCAGTCAGCAAAGTAATTATGGAGGAACCAGTCATGATCCAGGCAAAAGGTAGAGTGAAGAAACCAAATTCCAGAAACCAGAAACAAACAGCTGCTACTGCTACTGCTTCTGCTAACACAGAGTCTCAAATGCATGAAAAGGTATGTTACATGTAATGCTTTTGCTCCAGCAATATCTGAACTGTTTCATGTACTAACACATGAAAAAATGTGCAGCTTGTGGATGAACAAGTCATGAGCCAGGAAACAAAGATCAAGAAACCAAGATCAAGAGTACCGAAGAAAACTGCTGCTCCTGCTGCTATAGTTACAACAGATTCGCAATTACCAGACAAGGCAAGTTACAGTTGTAAACTATTACAGTTGAACAGAATATTACACTGACAACACTATAAACTAAAAATGTGCAGATTCGGATGAACCGGACATGAGCCGTGCAAAAGTTAGAGAAAAGAAACCAAGATCAAGAGTACAAAAGCAAGATGCTTCTCCTGCTCTGATTGATTACCACACAAGGTAAGTAAACTCCTAAACTAGCCGCCTTTTGTTGAAAATGTTGAACTGAACTAGCTGCTCCTTTTGTTGAAAATGTTGAACTGTTGAACTAATGCTCCTTCGCTTGATCCTTCATTGAACTAGCGCTCCTTCGCCCTTACGCTCCTTTTGTTCAACTGTTGAACTGACAAATCTTAACAATGCGGTGATGATATTGCATGGTCTCAAACTCAGCACTGTATAAGGGATTGCCAAACAGCTGATGATATTGCATGGTCTCAGTTGTAAGATATGGCTGTGAACAATGGTTGTGGGATATGACTGTAAGATATGGCTGTGAACAAATGTAAGATATGACTGTAAAATATGACTGTAAGATATGACTATAATGTGACTTGTAATATATGTGGTTTGTAATGTTAATGTAAGATATTTCTATAATGTGGTTTGTAATATATGTGGTTTGTAATGTGGTTTGTAATGTGGTTTGTAATGTGGTTTGTAATATATGTGGTTTGTAAAAAGCTAGGTTTTAGAGGCACTATGCATAGTGCCTCCAAAAGTTGGGTTTTAGAGGCACTATTCATAGTGCCTCAAAAAGTTGGGTTTTAGAGGCACTATTCATAGTGCCTCAAAAAGCTGGGTTTTAGAGGCATTATGGATAGTGCCTCAAAAAGGCTGGTTTTTGGAGGCACTATTCATAGTGCCTCAAAAAGCTGGTTTTTGGAGGCACTATGGATAGTGCCTCAAAAAGCTGGTTTTTGGAGGCACTATTCAGGTCATGAGATTTCAGAAATGACAAAAGGCATTCACACCATCTATGGGAAAACACAGAAACAACAAAAGTCTAAGAAGAAAAAGAGACAAAGAGATGAAGGGGAGGAAGATACTGTACTGGAGGATGTGCACACTGTAGAGTCAACATTCAAGAAGAGAAGCATCTTTTTCCAGCTTGAATATTGGGAACATTTGCTGGTTCGACATAATTTGGACTCAATGCATATAGAGAAGAATGTGTTTGATAATATTGTTCACACAATTTTACAAGTGGACAACAGGTCCAAAGATAATGTGAAAGCAAGATCGGATATGAAAAGATTTAAAATCGAACACATCTCCATGTTGATGAAACTCAAGAGAAACCAGACTTGCTCAAGCAATGCACTACATGAATTCAGATAATAAGAAGGTATTCTGCTGCCAGAAAATGCAAGGTTTCCAGAGACTATGCTTCAAACATGGATGGGAAGGTCGGGTTAGATGAGAAAAATTAGTTGGGCTAAAAACTCATGACCGCCACATAATTTTTGAAGATGTATTTCCTTTAGCTATAAGTAGAACCATGCCCCGCTGTTGCTCTTCCACTAATTAATCTTAGCAAGTACTTCAAGAAAGTTTGCTCCAAAGTCATAGATCCTCTTGAGATGCAAAAGTTGGAAGAAGAAATTGTCAAACAATGTGTCACTAGAGCAGATTTTTCCACCATCATTCTTTGATATAATGGAACATCTTGTCATCCATCTTGCAAGTGAAGTGTTGATAGGTGGACCAAAGGCAATTCAAAACATGTGGTCTACAGAGATGTTTGTTGGGAAGTGTAAAGGGATGGTACATACTAGAAGACATCTGAAGCATCAATAGTGAGGGGTATATATTTGATGAGAGCTTGGATTTTGTGCAAGATATCCGGAAAATTCCAACAAAGAGACAATGCATCTTGATGATAGCACAACTAGCAGTCCGGACACTAATATATATTTAAGAACAATTGGAAGACAGCTCTACGCATTTCAAGTAGATGAGCTAGATCACATTTCATGGACACAAGCTCAAAGGCATGTGTTGCTTAGTTATCCAGAAATTACTAGGTTTGCAAATGAGCATATCACAATGCTACAAGGCATGAAGGAAAAGTAGAAGAGAAGTTGAAGTTGCTCACCACCAACAATTCACGAAATGGTTTATTGAACATGTGCATTCTTTAATGCATAAAGGAGTTGAACTACCACAAGAAGTTGTTCTACTAGCACAAAAGCCTTTCATGATGGTGAAGAAATACAACAGCTACAAGATTAATGGCTATACATTCCACACAAGAAGCCATTCTCTGGAAAATCTTCCCAGGTGATGGAGTTTCAACCATCGCAAAGACATTAAGTTATTCAAGAGATCACACATTAGGAGATGGTCAAATTTGTGGCGGATCCATGAAATAGTTGAATTGAATTATTCAAACAAAGCTAGTGTAGTATTATTCAAGTGTGAATGGGTTAAAGATACCGGAATTAGAGTAGATGAATTTGGAATAATCAAGTCAACTTCAATCATGTAGACAAAGGGAAATTCTTTCATCTATGCCATTTATACTAGCTAGTCAAGCAAAACAGGTCTACTATTTGCAAGATCCAATTGATAATGAATGGTTTGCTGTTGTGTCTAGGTAATTTGATATAGTTCTATTGTTTCTTTTCTTTGCTGGTTTGATTCTGTTGAACATGGTAATAAAGTTCTATTGTTTCTTCTGCAGGGACTGCTAACATGGACAGTCAGAGAAGTAGGCTAAATGAGGTTAACATGCAACTGATGAAACTTGGTGTGCCACCAACACAGATAGAAATCAAGAGTGGAGAAATTTTTACAAGATTTCTTGAGGAAGCAAGGATAAAAGGAATATACAAAGAACCAGCAGAAGTAAGAATCTAATTTATGCCATTCTAATTTATGCCATTCTAATATGTGATTTATGTGAAAACATATGAAGCACCTAATTTATGCCATTCTAATATGTGATTTATGTTCCTGTCTTAATGTAGAACAACATGATATATGAAGAAATAGATGTGGTAGAAAATGAGGATGAGGATGATGATGGTAGTGAACAGTATGATAGTGATGCTACTACTCATGATGAAAATGAAGAAGGTGATATCAATCAACAAAGGAGAAGTTAGTTTTAGGTTGCCTTCTCCTCTTGTTAATTTAGGTTTTATTTGAATATTGTGAAATGGATGACACATTGGTTAATTTAAATACTTGTTACATGACAACAACAGAGAAGTCGTGAGAGGGCCCACTAAGTTGAAAAGATTTTGGAAAGAGTATGATCCAAGAAACAAGATCGTTTGAATTTAACAAAAAAGGCCAACCTTGTGGGTTCAAAACTTGCAGGCTAACAAATTTCATTGCTTCTTTAGTTAAGGAAAAGAAATTTCTTTGGCAGCTACCAATTGGAGCAAAGTTCTGAATATGAAAAAGATAAGCTATGGAAGACAAGAAGGTAAAATCTCTTAAATAAACTGGATTGTAGTTCGAACTATGTTTTCTCGCAAATTACTAATGTTGCCTAATCAGAACACTTTTGCGATTTCTTTGAAATACCAGATTGTTACAAGTCTTTGGGTGTTGATATCGCTAGAAAGAAGTGGAAAGATTACAAGTGCTATTTGAAGAGAAAATTTTACAAGGATGAGTTGTCACTCAAAAGCAACATTGCCAATGGATGCAAATCCAGGATACCTCTGCTCGATGGGTTTGGCTATGTAAATTTTGGAGAACACCAAAGTCTAAGGTATACTAAAGTAGCAATCTTGGATATACTATTTTTTTCAACTCGCTTGTGCTAATTCATACTATAGGCATTAATGTATAATTTCTTCAGTAATGTAGGCATTAAGTATGAAGAACAAAGAGACGAGAAATTGTCAAGCAAATGCAGTTCATACATTTGGTACTAGAAGTTTTGCAAGAGAGTACAGAACAAGAAGTAAGTTAATTGTGGATTTGTTGCACTTGAATATCTAAAATTTTCAAAGATCACAGGTATGATAGTTTTCCATGAATTTCAGGAAATAAAAGAAGGGAGCAAAATATCCGAGCTCACTTACGTAATTACACATACAAATAAGGATGGGAAACCAGTTGATGAATTTTGCAAGAAAAAGATTGTAAGTAATAAAGTTGTAACTTATTTTGTTTATCTTCAGTTTGAGTCAATCTTGCAAATATCCATTACATGTTTCTCATTCTTTGTAATGTTGCAAACAGGAAGAGATAAATGTGAAGTTTGTGGACAACCCAAACTTGATACATGAGCAAGCAAATGAGGAAGATTTTTATTCAACATTGTTCCCAAAGGCTAAGAAGTCAAGTAATCATGGATTAGGGCTCACTTGTTGGTGGAAAGAATAAAGGAGAAGTCATACCGCTCTATCTTCTCTACATGATGTTACACAGGAAAACAAAAATCTCAGGGGTGTTGTAGAGAAGCTTGTAGAAACTCAGTCAAGTTTGGTAGACAGAAGTGATAAGCTAGAAGAGAAGTACTGTCAGATGATGGAGCTATTTCAAACATCACAGAAGAGAATCAAAGAACATATTGAAGAACCTCTTGTTGAAGAAGCAGAAGGATTTGACAAGATGAAGAACAGTGGTCAGGAGGAGAAGAAAGCAGTAGATGACAAGAAAAGGAAAAGGCAAAGGGTAGAAGAAAAGATTGGAAATGAAGTTAATCTTGCGAAGAATGAAACTGCTGAGGTAAAATAACTACTGCTTGTACATGTGTCAATAAGAAATCCTTGTACGTGTGTTTTTTCTTGTACCTTGTAACTCTTGCTGACTAGGAATTTAACTAAATGCAGGTTGCTATGATAAAGAAAATTAAACTAGAGAAAGCTCAAGAGATGAAGAAGTCAAACATTTGCAGAACCATCCCAAAGCCCAGAATAAGTAGAGGAATGGAAGTTGTCTTGACTTCACCAAATTCTTCTAACCTTGACTCTTGAACAATTCAAACCGCAGATATAAATGCAGTTGGTTTAGATGGAGATCCACTAAGTGATTATGTGGAGGTCATGGTCAACATTGTTCACCGTGATACAACTGCATCGCTAGACCACTTGGGAGAATGACAAGGATGGGAAATGCAAGCTAAGTGCATTCCATGGCCAAGGAATCATGTTAGCATTTCTTAAACTTTGTATGGAAAAATCTGCTCCTACTCACCAAGGTGCTCCTACCAAGATTTCTTAAATATGTGCAGTTACATTAAGAGATTTATATGAAAAAATCTGCAAAACAAAATTAATAGACAAAGCTCACCAAGGTACCAAATGAAGCCAGAGCTAATAAGAAATTTGCTCCTACCGAATGTGCATGTGCAAGATGATTATAGAACTCACAGCTTATCACTGCCAGATTGTTTATGCTTCGCTCCTACTAACATATTGACTCAAGAGGTACTGGTGCACAAGGAACAACTCTTGAAGCAAATCCTTGCTTTATGCTTCACATCAAGCTCGCTTCGCTAACACAGAGTCTCAAATGAATGAAAAGGTATGTTACATATACGCTTCGCTCCAAAGAATATTCGAACTGTTTCATGTACTAATACATGAAAAAATGTGCGACTTCCGGATGAACCAACAAAGTAATTATGGAGGAACCAGTCATGATCCGTGCAAAAGGTAGAGTGAAGAAACCAAATTCGAAACTGAAACAAACACTCAAGCATCGCATCGCTAACACAGAGTCTCAAATGCATGAAAAGGTATGTTACATGTAATGCTTTTGCTCCAAAGAATATCTGAACTGTTTCATGTACTAACACATGAAAAATGTGCGACTTGTGGATGAACAAGTCATGAGCCAGAAACAAAGATCAAGAAACCAAGATCAAGAGTACAAGAAAATCACGCTCCGCCGCTATAGTTACAACAGATTCGCAATTACTGGACAAGGCAAGTTACAGCTTGTAAACTATTACAGCTTGAATGAATATTACACCGACAACACTATAAACTAAAAATGTGCAGATTCGGATGAACCGACATGAGCCGCAAAAGTTAGAGAAAAGAAACCAAGATCAAGAGTACAAAAGCAAGATGCTTCTCCCGCCACATGATTCAAGACCACACAAGGTAAGTAAACTCCTAAACTAGCTGCTCCTTTTGTTGAAAATGTTGAACTGTTGAACTATTGCTCCTTTTGTTGAAAATGTTGAACCTGAACTAGCCGCTCCTTCTGCTTGATCCTTCCGTTGAACTAGCCGCTCCTTCGCTCCTTCGCCTTTTGTTCAATCTGTTGAACTCGCACAAATCTTAACAATGCGGTGATGATATTGCATGGTCTCAAACTCGCATGTACGCATAAGGGATTGCCAAACAGCTGATGATATTGCATGGTCTCAGTTGTAAGATATGGCTGTGAACAATGGTTGTGGGATATGACTGTAAGATATGGCTGTGAACAAATGTAAGATATGACTGTAAAATATGACTGTAAGATATGACTATAATGTGACTTGTAATATATGTGGTTTGTAATGTTAATGTAAGATATTTCTATAATGTGGTTTGTAATATATGTGGTTTGTAATGTGGTTTGTAATGTGGTTTGTAATATATGTGGTTTGTAAAAAGCTAGGTTTTAGAGGCACTATGCATAGTGCCTCAAAAAGTTGGGTTTTAGAGGCACTATTCATAGTGCCTCAAAAAGCTGGGTTTTAGAGGCATTATGGATAGTGCCTTAAAAAGTTGGGTTTAGAGGCACTCTAATTTGTGCCTTAAGTTGGTTTTTGAGGCACTAGTGCCTCAATTGGCTAGGATTTAGAGGCATTAGTCATAGTGCCTCAATTAACTATGATTAGAGGCACTTTTTAAAACTGCCTCAAAAAACTTTTACCTACACGACCGTCCCCGGCACTTTTTTTAGTGCCTTAAAAACTTAATTGTGACACTAATTTAACTATTGGAGACACTTTAGAGTGACTCTGAATACTGTACCTGCCATAGTGCGTGCCAACGCAACCCTCCGGCGTACGCGTGCTTTACAGCGGCACGGCGTCGTCAGCAGGATCGATCGGATCGGATCGGATCGGGCGGGTCGGGGGCGCTCGCTTTGCTTTTGCTGCTGGGAGCGCTGAAGAGCAAAAGGATCCCAGCTCCGATCGCCCGGCCGGCCCAGACGTGCGCCGGCTGGTTCGTACGTGCCCGTGTGATCCATCCGACGTTATGCGATCCGTACACCGTACTAGTACTAGCTAGCTAGCGCACAACGGTATCAAGGTCGTTCGCTGGGGGAATTTTGTTGCCGGCACGGTGACCTGGTGGTGTGTGGTTCTGTCTGTCGATGACATGGGAGGACGCTCTCAGCCAGCATCAGAGCGGGATTTGTCTAATTAATTAGCTCGCTCCGCATTAATAAAAGCATTAACAAGTGCCGCACGGTACAGATCCGTGGTGTAGTGTTTGTGCAGTTAATTAATTCTTTCATCACATCCGGGTGGCCCCTGGCCCCTCGGCCATGGAGGGGAGGGGGCGTACTTGACGACGCGGGCCCGCGCACGAGCTCACGGCTGTACGTACGTGCTCCGCTGCTTTGCACCTCGGATGCTTTGATAGCATAGCACACGAGTGTCTGATCGGGTTGGTGTTGAGACACATACACGCAAACAGCTGGGTAACTGTGGTCCAGACTCCAGGGCCACAAAACATGACGGCTAAACACTCGTACGTACAGCCTCTAAAAAAACCGCGTACGTACAGCATCGGATATACTACTACCACCACTTTGCTACGCTTTCCAGTTTCCAGTGTAACGGAACGGTGCTTTCCAGTGTAATGCGACGATCCTCTCTCGTTAGGCAGCATCGGATATACTAGTACCACCACTTTTTTCTTCGCGGCAACGCCAAGAGCTTGCCGACAAGCTCGCGCGCGCGGTGTGCACTGTTCAGTACGACGACAGAGTAATAAGTCCTGATTTTGTCTCCGCAAAGGTACACGGACTTTACTTATTTAGTACTACTATCCGAATAATTAATCCCGTGGCACAATTAAATATGCCATCAAGTGGCGGGAAATTTCGTCGCAAGTTTCTGGGCGCATGATCGAGATCTGGCTCGGATCAACTCTGTCTCTCTCTCTTCACTGTCCATGCTTGGCATAGTTAGGCACCACCTTCGCGATAAGTTAGTACTACACGTACATTTAATCGGATAATGCTCACAGTTAACCCTTCCCACTACTGGCAAAAAAATTGCAAATTAAAAAGGCTATATCAGCTTAACTGACAGGCCCCCTTCAAATGGAAATTAGCACCCATGAAATTCTCATCAAACATTCGGTGGAAGTGCTGAGTTGTCAGTTGTGTGCAAGTTACTTCCGGTAGAGTCCGCGTGTGAAAGCATGGAACCGTGGAAATGCGTGTTGCAGGCATCGGGGTGACTGTGCGTGTGTGTCACCCATTTTCCAGAACTCGGCAGGAGCAGCAGCAGCGACACAGGAGTACAGGACCACTGTCTGCGATGCTGCAGGTTCGTGCGCTCACACGCACACAAAAACACGGGCTTGCATTGCATGCACCGATGCACGGGTGGGCGCCAAACCGCGACGCGAGCGGCTTTTGTACTACTACCCTGCTCCGGCGGTGATCACGCCGGCGCATTGAAAGACCACCACCCCGTGCACAGGACTCGAGTGGCCGATCCATCTCAAAGCCGTGCACCGTTCACAGGCAAAGCGAGACCAGCCAGATCGTGTCATCGAAGGCGCCTTGTTCACGTACGTACAGGTACAGATCACGGGCTACAACGTTCACAGCAGCACCCCGCGCGTGTGCGTGCAACTTGGTAGTACCAGGCCTACCAGCGAAGGCAAGGGACAAGGCCTTCCTTTTGGGTGATGAGTACTACACCGTGGCGCGAGGGGTGGAAAGGGACGTGCGTGCGTGCATGGAGGGCCACGGCCAACTGCTTAATCCCTCCCCCGAAATGTACCTTTCCTTTTGCTTAGGAAAGTAAGCGAACCGGATTAGTAATCGTTAACCAGTCTCTGGTTCATGTTCTTGCTTGGCTCGGGGAGAAAGGGAAAGAATGTAGTGTCAAGGTCTGGTTGCAACTTGGAGTATGCATGCTGCTGGACACCCAAGGAAAGCATGCATGCATGCACCCTCAGTTCTGTCTTGTAAAGCGTAGCTCCAACGAACTCTTGGCAGTTGGTCAACTGCTAGTGCAAGGGTTTCTGAAAAGAAAAAACTTCTTCTAGTGCAAGGGGGCGATTATACTAATTAATGCGATGGATTGGCACTCGCAATGTTGCGAAGCATTCGTAACCTTTCGCCGGATGTGATGGAAGCCGGTTAATCATCCTGTGGATCGGTCGGTTCACCACTAATTAAATCAGAAGTACTACGTCGGCAAGCAGCCACCCGCCGTGGCTGGCTGGTAAAGATTCGGCACGTACAGCTATAACGGTATCCAACACATGGTCACAGGAAAAGGATATATCCATGGAGGGGAGAAGGTGCCTGATCAGTGTTAATTTCTCGGACATTGTTTCTCTGCAATTAACGGTAGTACAACATGCACGTGAACGCAGCTTAGTTTACTTGCGTATCCATGCACGAACATGGGCTGGTTTACTTTTCCTCACTTACTACTAGTAACATGAACTGTTGTTTAATCCCCTCCTTCGAGGGGAGGTAATAACTGAACTGCCGACGCCGGTGGGAATGGGATCAGGACCTCGCCACCGCCCGCGCGAGGCGCTGGACCTTGGCGGCGATCTCGGGCGGCACGCGCACCGCATTCCGGTGCGGCTCCTTGCAGCGACGGAGGTCCAGCCCGAGGGCGTCCGACACGTCCTCGGAGGTCCACCCGGCCCGCCTGAGCGAGTCCGAGCACCGGTCCGTCCTCAGCAGCAGCGTGTCGAGCACGGCCTCCGCGTCGGCGGCCGGCGGCGCGTCCTCGCCGTCGAACATCCCGGACGCGGCCACCTCCACCATCTCGTCCACCTCCCTGTCCCTCCAGCCACCTTTCTTGAGCACCGATCCCAGCCTGTCCAGGTAGGTGTCGACCCAGCGCGGCGTCGACCTCCGCGGCGGCGAGGAGCAGGAGGCCGAGCCTGAGCCTGAGGAGGACGTGGAAGCGGTGGAGGCCTCGGAGGACGACGAGTCGCGGCGGCGCCGGTCGGAGGCCGCGTCGCTCCAGAACTCGATCCAGCGCGGGGCCTGCCCGCCGCAGGCGGCGTCGAGGCTGCGCCGCGTGCTGCTGCTGCTGCTCGTGCCGGAAGAGGGGGTGGACGCCAGCGGGGAGGAGACGTCCATCGGCTGGAAGGACGTCTCGCGGGTGAAGAAGTGGACGACGTCGAGGCCGCAGCAGAGGACGCGGTCGTCCGTGACGAAGAAGACCGGGTTCCCGGCGAGGAAAGGGCGGCAGGGCAGGTAGCACCGGTCGAAGAGCGGCACGAGCAGCGGCGCGCGGCGGATGGCGGAGCGCGCGAGCCGCCTCGCGCGGTCCAGATCGGCCGGTTTCGGGCCCCAGCACCGCGGCCACAGCGCGCCCCTCGCTATCTGCAGGGACGCCGCCGCGACGGGCAGGTCGAACGCCGCGCGGAGCCCCGCGCGGGAGCGCCAGTCCGGGAACCCAGGGCCGGATGGAAGCCCGAGCGCCAGCACGGCGCGGAGGTCAGGTGGGAAGGTGAACCCCATCTCGGCCTCGGCGCGGGCGAGCTCTGTGTCCGAGAGGCCCGGGAGGATGGCCACGCCGGAGGCGCGGAGGTGTGAGAGCACGGAGGAGGCCACGCCGTGGAAGGAGTAGAGCCCGTGGCGCGGGGACGCCGACGCCGAGGAGGGTCCGGCCGCGGCGCGCGTGGACAGGCGGCGCAGGCCGGCAGCGTGCGCCGCAGGGGCAAGACCCGCCATCCGGTGGTCCACGTCCACCATTGCAGCCGTCTGAATCGTCTCCGCGAACGCCCTGCTGCTTTCTCTCTGGCCTCTGCGTGCTTGGTTGTGGGAGCGAGAGGAGTTTCAGCTCTGCTAGGAAGGGAACGGCTGCTGCGTTGCGGTGTGATGAAGATGAAGGAGACGGGCAGACAGGGAAGTAACGGAGTACGTTATATAGCAGGAAGCCGTGGCCGTGCGGGTGGATGAGAGAGAAGGACAAAGGTAGGCCCTATGCCCATGGGCTGTGGCCCCACTTTGGAAATCTGATGTCCTGGCGCTGGGTATTGTCGGGGAGCAAGCAACGATATGTGATCGAGTGTGTTTGTGCTAGTACAGTAGAATTTTCTGTCTACAACTGGTTCATAGAAACCTACTCCCTCCCTCTGTTCTCATATTACTCCGAGTTTGGTTAAAGCCAAACTTTATTACTCCATCTAAAAATTGAATGTATTTAGACACTAAAACATGTTGATACATTTGAATATAAACAAACTTACGTCAGTTATTTCTGAACGGAGGAAGTATAATTGATCATTAATAATGATGCTAATATCAATAAGAGCATCTTCACCGAGAGTCCAAACAGTTCCCTAAATAAGCTTTACCCTGCGGATCTGCACCCAGGGCAGCCCGTGTTGAAGCCCTGGTCTTAGGCCCAAAATTATACTAGAATTCCTATAAAAATTGAAAAAAAAACTATGTTAAAAAGTAACTAAATGCCTAAACACAAGGGTCAGCCTGGGGCTTAGCCTATTTCTATGTGTGCCGCTACGTGTCGGTCTCTACCCAAAGTGAGCGAACCGAGGGCGCCTACAACTGACACCATGTTGGATTTAGCACACATCACCCCCTCAGCAGCGATCCGACCACTTCCTCCTGTCTTCCTCTTCCCTCCCTTGTTGTTCCTGATCCCACCCCCAAAATCGTTGTCATCGCCCTCGCCAAAGCGCCCAACCATTAGACGATGCCGCTCGGAACCCACTGTGTCTCGCTGTCATTTCGCCGCCAAAAGCTCTTGTCGAGACCACCGCGTGGTTGCCTCACCGTTCAACGGATTGCCAAGGTCAACTTTTTTTGCCCATCTAGTGTTTGGTGCTTTGATTGCATTGGTGTATGATGGTCATTGGTTGCCTCCTTTGTCTGCGGGCAAAACTTCAGGCTCCTCGTTGTGGAGGTTCGAGGTCTAGAAAGAGGGCGAACAAGCACATGCAACAGATGACTGGTGCTTTGATGCTAGAGGTCAACTAATTCATCGACAATCCAACACATCCCCTAGCATTAAGAAATTTATGATGAAAGTGTTCATTCTCAACTGCAAGATGATCTAGTGGCTTGTTTGTGGTAGCACAAAGGGCACAATGCGGGAACTATTTGAATTTTTATTATTTAAATTATTGTGAAAACTATTTTATTTATTATATTTGGATTACTATATAAACTTTTTTATTTAAACTTTGTATTTGAACATTCTATATGAATTATCTATAGTTTGCAATCGATTTTAGGTCAAATTTGTTGGGGGGAGGGGTACTATTTGGCACAGTGTCGCCGTCAGTGTGGCAAGGCCCTCCAAAATGCTGGCATGCTCATCCGGCATCCCCAAAGTGCATGTCCAGCACTATTGTCGGATACACTTTGGGGCGCGCTGGTTGGGATGCTCCAAAATGTGCTCCCTCTATGCCAAATTAGATGCCGCAATTTATCTATATTCATATGTATCTAGACATATTTTTAGTTTATAGATGCATGCAAATTTAGACAAATCCGCGGGCATCTAATTCAGCACGGAGGGATTAATAAGTAATATTAGAACTATAATGTATTGATACACTTTAATATAATGTATATTGGTATTTTATGATATATTGTTGGTCAAGCAATGCAAAATTTGAATTTGACTAATTAAAGGCTAATATAGAGAGTAATACAATAAAACAGAGAGAGTATAAACCATGAGTGTTTGCTCTACTATGGCACGACAACCTTGATCAGGGATGTCTAAATCATGCTATATATACTTAGAGTTGTGTTTGCTTGCTCTACTTCTACCATCCCATTTTTTAAAGGGTTTCTTGTGAGAATTGTTGTAAGATTAACATACCAAAATGGGCGCTCTTGACATAGCCTATAATAGAGCAGAAGCGCCAAGGACACCTGTATTCATAGTCCAACGCCCCAAAGGCCAACACAACGGATGGCCTAGGGAAACAGCGCACGGGGATAGGGATCCGGATGTGCCCACGAAAGGGAAAGGGGGATGCTACATCAGTTTGCTTCGGTGTTCGTCGCCTGCAAATTTCAATAATGCGGCATCGAGATAATGGTCGGAGCCCACCTGTGGCGCGCCATGATTCTGGTCTCCCTGGAACCACGCACCCGCCGATGGGTTTCGTCGAGCAGCCGATGGCCACCGCGCTATTATTCAGGTTCCGGTTGGTACGTACGTGCTCTACGCACTGTACGGCAGCGCGTACGTACGTACTGTACTACCTTATCTCGATCGATACTGTGTAGTAGTAGGAGCGCAACAGCGAGGCAGGAAATTGATTGAGTCTGCTCGCGGTTTCTTGGAAATCGTTGAGTCGGTGCCGATGGACACAATCGTTCTGGCCGTGCCATTATTTCTTCTTCTTCTTCAGCTATTCGTGACATGGAAATTCCTCGAAGTGTTTTGCATGTCATTTCGTCGAGGGAAGTGACCTGGCCCCTCTCGATGTGGAATGAACAGACGGCATTTGATGCGGCGCGCGCAGCTAGTGGTCCTTAGGCTAATCCGAGCCCCATAAAAGTCGGCGTGACAATGAAACCTTAGCCATCGGATTGACACGACGTCCAAATCTTAGCCGTTGCGGTGCCGCCGCCTCACTTTGCGAATTGCGCGGTCACGGTTCCGGTAGTACTTGTCCCGGTTGGCTACGTGAACATCGTCGTGGAATATATATCTCGGCATCTTGCTGTCTTGGCGATCTCCATCCTTGAGTCATTCTCCCCTTGTCGTCGACTTGTTGTTGTTCTTGGAGCTGTCAGAATATATGAGTGAAAACGACGACGACAGAATGGAGCGATAAGCACTACTGGTGGCAAGAAGGTGAAGATTGTGTGGTTTTGTCAACAGGCGCAGGTGTGAACGAACTGTTTTTCTTGGTCAGCCGACTCTCCTCCTGGCTAGAATGTTCAGCGAGTGTGGTGATCGCCTCAGCATCTTAGATTACCACTGTGCTGCTTCGTATAGGTCGGTCTCACGGTGTGAATGACATGACTGGTGTGAGTGCCGACTGGTGTAGCTAGTAGCGACATGGGTGGCACACGTACGATCGGGGGAGGCTGTGTGCCAGTTGAGACAAGGAAATAAGATCGAGCCGTGTTGCACGAGGCAGGCCTGCTTCAGTACGCTCTAACACCTGGGCGAGCCGCACTTCCTGTCTTGCGAAATCTGTTGGATTATTAGCCATAATTTTCACGATTAATTTCAGAATATAAATATGACAAAACCAAAATTTACCACGAACTCGAACACGCTAGATGTCTTAAAACAACGATGATCTAAACAACAAAGATCTTAATAATGCATCGCAGTAGCATGATGAATAACCAAACAGATCACGTGAAGACGCACTTCGGTTGTCGTACTAGAAACTTTGGGGAAGAGTGATCGCAGCAGATGGCATTTAAGACGGCGTTAGCAGCACCGCCCGACTTAGATGGAAGACGACCGTGATGGAGAACTTGAGCGATCGCGGGCCTTCAAAACCTTATTCGCCTCTCCCGCAGGATCGCAAAGGCGAGTGGTTCCGAGATCTGCTCTCCCGTCCGCGGTGCACGCCGCAAGCGGGATGGAGTAGACTACGGTGGCAAGTAGAGAGGATGGCAAAACCCTAGATTGGTTTTCGGTGGCGGTAGCCAGCAGACTTTATATAGCGCTCAGAAACCTCGACGGAGGCGTAACGCGTGGGCCAAGTCCACGTTACGCACGCTCGGTCGATTACTGAGCCCACGATCCGGAGCGACCGAATAAGCTAACCGCTTGACACGTCACAATTTTCCCGAAAAGAAATAACGAGACGAGACGAGGCGCGTGCGCGTGGCGGGCGTCGTCGGAGATGAGCGCGACAGGTGTCTCTCTTATTCCCACTCACTTACAAAGTGGTGCAACACTCCACCTTATAAGGTGGTGCAACTCTCCTCCAATTTTCCATGTGGGACTAAACTTTAGCTCCCACTCCACTCCCATGTGAGCTGCCACAAACATGGGCCCAAACACATATGGGCTGCCACAAATTTGGACTTTGAGATTTATGGAAAATCTGAAATACTCATGGGCCTAAATGGATTAGCCCCATTATTTCTAACAATCCCCCACAAGATCTCAAATGCCCATTTGAAGATTTGCCAATCCTTGCTGCTTGTTTATATACCAGTGTTTCAGCAGAAAGTTGAACTTCCGTCTAGAAACTTGAACTACGTCTATCAACAACTTGAACAATGGACGAACCTTGAATTGCAAGTTTGGTGCCAATAGATTTCGCTCAAAATCATAACTAGTACTTGGCTGTCAGTAGCCTACCCCGCGGGTTGGAGCATATGCGTCATAATCCCTGGTCTCTTCATGAGTTTACTAGAGATCACCCAGATCTCATAGACCGCGACGTTTACAGTCGAGCTCATATAGGTGTGTTCTTTCAAGAATGTCCTGTAGGACGGCATCTTTGCTAATTAAAGACAACAGAAACACATTAAGGCATGTTGCCAACCTGCCTTACAGATTATGAGAGTCATGCATCTTCACATAGAGAGGGTTTTTTAAAATACTCTCCTCAGTCAAACCACTAGCTTGTTCTTCCCAGGTCCTAATTCACGGGATCTCCGATCACATAGGTTGGGTTACCACTAAGGTGTGACATCCATGGGTCTCAACCCCATCTCCCTCGATGCACTTTCTATCACATTTCGTGATAGTCCCTTTGTAAAGGGATCTGCCAGGTTTTTGTCTGTTTGAATATACGTAACAGTTATTACTCCGGAGTTTCTCAATTTCCCGACAGATTTCAAACGTCTCTTCACTTGTCTTGATGACTTCGCGTTATCCTTAGAATTGTTCACTTTGACAATAACAGTTTGGTTGTCACAATTCAAAAGGATCACGCACAGTTTCTCAACCACGTGCAAGTCCATCAAGAGCTCACGCACCATTCGACTCAACAATTGGTGTGTCTAAAGCAAGAAGTTCTGCTTCCATAGTTGACCTCGTCAATATGGTTTGTCTACGAGACCTCCATGACACCGCACCACCTCCAAGGGTAAACACATACCCGCCGTAGAGTTCATCAACGCCGAGATCCAATTCAATCACTATATCCTTCATACGCAGATTCACGAATAGTGAATCCCATAGCTCATTGTACCACATAGATAGCGCATGACCCTTTCAAGTGCATGCCAATGATCAATACCCGGGTTAGACATGAACCTACTCAACTTGCTCACAGCAAAAGAGATATCGGGTCTTGTAGCGCTTGCTAAGTACATGAGAGAACCAACAACTTGTGAATATTTTAGTTGATCTGTTGGTTCCTTCTTATTCTTTCGTAATGTCAAACTGGGATCATAAGGTGTTGGAGAAGTCTTGCCATCATTAAAGCCAAACCGGCTCAAGACCTTCTCAACATAATGAGATTGCGTTAAAGTAATCCCATTCTCGTTCTTAATAAGCTTGATGTTCAGAATGACATCATCCTCTCCCAGATCTTTCATATCAAAACTCTTTGATAGGAAAGACTTGACCTCATTTATCACTTTCATGTTTGTACCAAAGATCATAATGTCATCCACATACAAACATGATATAACGCTATCGCCCCCACCATGGCGATAGTAAACACATCTATCAGCCTCATTAATGACAAAGTCAGCAGAAAGTAGAGTTCTGTCAAACTTCTCATGCCATTGCTTAGGTGCTTGTTTCAGGCCATATAAAGATTTCAATAACTTACACACCTTTGTCTCTTCACCTTTTACCACAAACCCATCCGTCTGATCCATATAGATCTCCTCTTCCAACTCTCCATTAAGGAAAGCTGTCTTCACGTCCATTTGATGAACGAGAAGACCATAAGAGGCAGCCAGGGATAGTAGTACTCGAATGGTGGTCAGTCTAGCGACAGGTGAATAGGTGTCGAAGTAATCTTCGCCTTCTTTCTGTGTGTAGCCCTTAGCTACAAGACGCGCCTTGTACTTCTCAATAGTACCATCAGGCCTTAGCTTCTTCTTGAACACCCACTTACATCCCACAGGTTTACAACCATAGGGTCGTTCTGATAATTCCCAAGTTCCATTAGAAAGAATCGAGTCCATCTCATTTTGGACAGCTTCTTTCCAATCATCTGCATCAGGAGATGCATATGCCTCAGTAATGGATCTGGGAGTATCATCCACAAGGTAAAATCATTGCCAAAGGATTTTGCAACCCTCTGTCTCTTACTCCTCGTGAGAGGTTCATCGTCATCCTTCTCAAGAAATTCCTCATGTAGTTGTTCAGAATTATCAATAGATGCACTAGATTCAGGAAGTATTTCAGAAGAAATCCTACCAATGCTATGCATATCTTTCATAGGAAAAATATTCTCAAAGAAGGGGACGCTACCAGATTTTCAACTGATATCTCATGTCTCTTGTGTTTGAGAGTTGTGGCAAAGTTCCTCCATGAAGGGGGCAACTTAGCAATAATGCATCCCGCCACAAACTTGTCGGGTAAGGTACACTTAAGGAGTTCGAGCTCCTTGACAATGCACTGTATCTCATGAGCTTGTTGAACCACAGGAAGGTCCTTAGTCATCTTAAAATCATGAAAGCTCTCCATGATATACAGCTTCCAAGATCTGCGGCACCAAACTTGGCATCCGGTGCATCCTGAGCTCATTTCCGTCTTTTATGTGCATAAACACATCACACGCACGGTCAGCAAAAATGCTCGAATACATCCCACAAAGACATATTAGCATCCTCGAACTTCTTCCGATCCTCGTCGGATATAGTTCCTCGGGTTAGCCTTTATCGATGTGGAACACTTTCATCGTGGTCACCAAAGCTCAGCCTTGTCCGCCACCTCTTAAAGTGCACACCGGTAAACTTATCCGCCTCGGTGCATCGGTAAAACCAGCCATTGTTAATTCGGAAATTGCCTACAATAAGGTTTTTGGATTGTTGGATTATTAGGCATAATTTCCACGATTAATTCAGAATATAAATCATGACAAAACCAGCTACTAGCTCATGTAACTCGAACATACTAGATGTACTAAACAAGAGGATGATCGGAAAAACAACAGCTTAACATGTACTTTCAGAACATGATGAATAACCAAACAGATCACGTCACGCACTGCTCGATTGTCGTAGTAGGAACTTTGGGGAAGAGTGATCACAGCAGATGGCGACGAAGACGGCGGTAGGCAACACCGCCCGACTTAGATGGAAGACGACCCGTGATGGAGAACTTGAGCGATCATGAGCGCTTCAAAACCTTATTCGCCTCTCCCTGCATGGATCGCAAAGGCGAGTGGTTCCGGAGACCTGCTCTCCCGTCCGCCGGTGCACGCCGGCAAACAGGATGGAGTAGACTACGGTGACGGTGCAAGTAGAGAGGATGGCAAAACCCTAGATTGGTTTTCGGTGGTGTTGTGGCGGTAGTCGCGCAGGATTTCTGAGCAGCAAAATAAAGCTCGGCTCGGCGAGATTCCCGCAACCCGCGGCGTGCGCGCGCGTCTTGACGAGGCGCATCGAGCGTCGTCGAAGGAGGAGTGCGCGTGTGTATCTCTCTTATTCCCACTCACTTACAAAGTGGTGCAACACTCCACCTTATAAGGTGGTGCAACTCTCCTCCAACTTTCCATGTGGGACTAAACTTTAGCTCCCACTCCACTCCCATGTGAGCTGCCACAAACATGGGCCCAAACACATATGGGCTGCCACAAATTTAGGCTTTGAGATTTAGGAAAAATTTGAAATACTCATGGGCCTAAATGGATTAGCCCCATTATTTCTAACAAAATCCAGCCCTGTCGATCTGCGCATAGGAGAACTGCAAGCAAAGCCGGCTGTTCTATGGCAGAAGATGATCGAGGGAGGCTGTTCTATGGCAGAAGATGATGCTTACAGTTGCAGTAATATCGGCAGCTCGCAGACAGGACGGTACTAAGAACAAACGAGCAGCCACATTACTCAATGATGATGATGATGCTTGTTGGAACACGCTCAATGCACACTGACACCAAAACCGTGTGTACGTACGTACGTGCGCTCGTGCAGATCAAAGGATGCTTCTGGTGCAACTTACCCTCTATCGCCTAAAAAGTACCGACAGCGCCCGGCAGCTGCCGATGGCACGCACCCTGCACGACAGTTACACGTGCACGAGCAGTGGCGGACTTGGATCGGTAGTGGATTAGACGATATATAGCGAGGCTATTTACGTGCAGTCACGTAGAATATCTGATGCTCAGCAATAAAAAGTGCTGCAAGTGAAAGTGTGGAGGATGATGGGGTTATTTAGCTACCCATGGATCGCATGTCCGGCCGGTGAGGCCGCTGGCTCGTGCAGACGTGTGGACAGGTATAATGTCAACACGGGCAGGCGCGCGGCGCACGTGAGGGCATGTGCGTAGTACCCTGCATGCCGCGCGTACCGTGAACCACCGGAGCCACAACTCCACGCGGATTCGCACACGTACCATACTGCTACCTCCGTACCAGTGGAAATGTCTCATGTACTGACTGAAGGCCAGTTATAACACTAAATTGGTATCACTAGAATTTTTTTCCGAATTTTCATAATATGACAATTTCATGTAATATTGTTGATATATTTATCTATAAGATTGGTCCAATTTAATAAGATTTTGATTTAGGTAAAATCTAAAAGTACACTTATCTACGAACGGAGGGGTTACTTCTTTTAGATTGTTTTCGAACGTCGGACTCATTTTTTTTAAGATAACCTTGTATTTCACAATTGTAAATAGAGATTACAAAAGCTCCTCACAAAAATTACCAAAGGCACCGTGCATAGACAACTGCCCTTGAACTATACAGGTAGAACCATGTATATACCAACACAAACGGCCATCGCTAACCACCAGACGTTGAGACACCCATCGGCAGAAGAAGATAAAGGCCTCCATCGTTGCCAGAACCGGGAAAGCACTATCGCCATCAAGGTTTTTTGAGACGAAGACGCGACAAGACACATATCGTAGTGGCATGTCGACCGGAATCTTTCCCATGCCATCCCGGCCCTAAATCCGCCGCCTCCCGTCGATGTAATCGAGAGATCACGCCAGGTCTACCATTCACGGACCACCTTCCAAGCTTCAGGGTCGTCATCTTCAACCGCACGTCCGCGGCGCGAGGGGTGGAAAGGGACGGGCCGGCGATGGCGACGTCCCGATCTCATTCTCACCTGTGTTGGCAGTTCAGTTACCAACATTTTTGTTGTTGTTATTTCTCCCCTCGATGGTGGGAGCAAACAACAGTTGTACTCTCTCTGTTCTATAATACTTTCTTCGTTTTAAAATATAAGATGTTTTAGCCTTGTGAAATAAATGTATCTAGACTATTCTTAGTATATATAGATTCACTCATGTTTGGAGTAAATCTACACAATATTTTAAAACAGAGGAAGTATAAGACTTTTTAGCAAACTGTTTTAGCTTGCTAAAAAGTTGGAACATAGGTAGCAGTAAGCGGGGAAAAGTAAACCAGCCCATCTTCGTGTGCATGGATACTAGGCAAGTAAATTAAGCTGTGTTCACGTGCATGGTGTGCCGTTAATTGCAAAGAAACAATGTCCGAGAAACTAGACTGATCAGGCACCTTCTTCCCCCATCACTTGGCTTACTGGTTCCTCGTTTGGATATCTTTTTCCTGTGTCATGTGTTCGATACCGTAAGCTGTGCCGAATCTTTACCAGGCAGCCACGGCGGGTGGCTGCCGACATACTATGCCGCTTCTGATTTAAATCACTATAGATTATTAGGGGCATAAAAAATGCTTTAAAAATACATAAAGTGCCTTAAAAAAATTTAAGGCAATAAAAAATTCCAAATCAAATAGGATAGGAAAAATCAATTATGGCAATTTCAAAAAATGCCTTTAAATACATATTTTTCAGGCACTTTCAGATTTGCCTTTAAAAATATACTTTTTTAGATACTTTCAAATTCTTCTTGGAGTATAATTTGAGGCAATAATTTTTGCTGGCACTCCTAGAAAATGCCTCAAAAAACAATTATAGGCATTAGACAATAATGCCTCAAAAACAATTGTAGGCACTATACAATAATGCCTCCAAAAAGTATATATCCAAGGCATTATAAAGTAATGCCTCAAAAAAGTATTTAAGGCATTATAAAAACAATTTAAAACAACACTCTACAAGCAGTGAATTCATTCTCAGATTATACACGAGGCAATATTCAATTTAATCCACTAGGAACCTCCTCACGCACCCATGCGGCGGCCTCCTCCCCTCCCCTTCCTTGGCCTCCCCACCCGTCGTTGTCGCCGCCCGGGGCGTCGCCGGGCAAAGACCTAGTGGCGCGGCAGTGGCGGTGGTTACCTTGGACACGATTCGGCGACGGGCCCCATATCGTGTTGCGGCGACGCCCGCATCCGCTGTCGACGGTGGTGTCGTGGCTGGTGGCGGCCGGAGGACCACGACAAACGGTGGTAGGCAACAAGCGATGGCAGGGGTTCTGGTCCCGATCTTGGCCCATATGGGCCTAGACGGGCCGGATCTGCTGTCCGTTTGTCGCCCGACGCCGGCTCGCTCAAGTTTGTTGGAGATATGCCCAAGAGGCAATAATAAAGTGGTTATTATCATATCTTCAGGCTTATGATAAATGTTTACACATCATATGCTATAATTGTATTAATCAGAAATATAAATACTTGTGTGATTTGTAAACATAAAAGAGTCCCTAGTAAAGCCTCTTGTTAAACTAGCTTGTTGGTTAATATATGATCAAGGTTTCCTGATCATGAACATAGAGATGTTATTAACAACATGATCATATCATTAGGAGAATGGTGTGATGGACATACTCCTATAGTTAAGCGTAGCATAAAGATCAAGTCATTTAATATAGTTCACTTGATATAAGCTTTCTGATACATAGTAACATAATTCCTTCGACCATGAGATTATGCTAATCACCATCATCGGATGGATGCTGTGATGACATCAAACACCACTTCATAACTGGGTGGTTATAAATGTGGCATTGAGTATTCAGAAAGTATGTGTTGAGGCACATGGATCAAGAGTGGGATTTGTCCATCCATATGACGGATAGATATACTCTGGGCCTTCTCGGTGGAATGTCATCCAATTAGCTTGCAAGCATGTGACTGGCTCACAAGAGATCACATATCAGGGGAACGAGAAAAGAGTACTTATCGGTAATGAGGTTGAACTAGGTATACAGAGATACCGACGATCATACCTCAGATAAGTAAACTATCGCGAGACAAAGGGAAATTGGTATCGTATGTAAGTAATTCATTCGATCACAAAGTAATCATAAAAATATGTGGGAGCCGTATGAATTTCCAGATTCCTCTATTGGTTATTGATCGGAGAAGAGTCTCGGTCATGTCTACATAATTCACGAACCATAGGGAGACACACTTAAGGATTCGATGTTGTTTAGTAGATATGGAATGTAAGTAGGGAGATCGAATGCTGTTTCGAGTCTCGGATGGGATCCGGAATATCACGAGGATATCCGCAATGGTCCGGAGAATAAGATTCATATAAGGAAAGTACAATTCCATAGTTCGGAAATGATTCCGATGTTTTCATCGGAGAGGTTCTAGAAGGGTCTAGAAGGTTCACCGAACCGAAACGGGAAGGGTACATGAATGTGTCATGGATATCTGGAATGATTGAATCATGTCCTAGGTCACTTGGTTGAGCATTTGCAAGAAAGAAATTAAGCTCCAAATTGAAAGTCAAAAGACAAGTTTGAAAAGTCAAACTGGGACAATGTATCCCCGTGGAAGAAGGAAAGAATCCTTCTTTTCCTCTACCACAAGCCACCAAGGAGAGGGACTTGAGGAAGGATTCAAACTTCCCTCTCCCAAGCTGCCCCTCCCTCTCATAAATAGAGGGGAGCGGGTGCCCCCCAAGACCACCACAACAAGCCCCTCCCCACACCGCCGCCGCCGCGCCGCCACCTCCTTGCGTCGCTGCCACACCAAGTCGCCGCTGCCCTAGCCACCGCCGACCATGTCCTCCTCTCCGGACCTCTAAACCCTAGATCGTCGAAAACCCTAGATCCACCATAACTTGCTCCGGCTTAGGCGAAGCCCTGAAGGATCTTCCCTCTACTTTCGACACCACACCGTCGTGCTGCCAGAATCACGAGGGGAGAACTACATGTAGGGTTTCGTAGCATGAAAAACAAAAAATTTCTATCGCGTACAAACAAACAAGCCAAGATCTATCTACTAGATTGTAGCAACGAGTCGATGGAATAACTTACCCTCGAAGATTCCAAAGTGTTTAACGAGAGCGGATTCTCGTGGGTGATGTAGTCGTACTCTTTCCGATCTCAAGATCGCGTAGACGATCCTTCCGGCTGTGCGTTAAGGCGCTCCCGATCGGTCACACGCTCGGTACTCGACGAAGACCTTCCTCTCCTTGCAGGCCGGGCCCATAGTGGTGCCAACTGTGCAAAGACAGGCCCACGATTTTAGGGTCCAAAAATTATATATACATGTGACCTTGCAGCTTTGTAGCTAGCTAGCGCTGTATGCTCAGATCTCGCAAAGGCACTCCGTCCGTATCTCGCAGTTCTCGGGCTCGGGCTGTATCGCTATGCGGTGGTCCGACGACAAACCAACAAGTCTGATCGATTGGTATACTCTCGAGTCCTGAATCCCACGTCCACGGTTCCAGCTTGCCAACACACGCATAGAACGCCAGGGACAGAACGGACGAGGCGAGTCGGCGTCGGCTACGACGACACGGAATTCAATCGATCGAGTGGCCACGGCGAATCGGCGACAAGCGACACGGTGACGGTGACCCACTCGCCGCAATTTCTTCAACTCTTCGCCTCAATTCTCATCGGCCGATCACAATAAATAATCCCTTCGATCCAAATTAGTTGACTCATATTTATATAGATTTAGATGTATCTAAAACATGTCTAGATATATCCGAATCTAGACAAATCTAAGTCAAGTAATTTGGATCGGGAGGAATACTTCTAATTTTTTGATCATATCCATACTTTAATTTTATTCTTGTTTTAATAATACAGCTCGACATGGGAAAACATCACCGGTTCTCAGAAGCGTAAGAGAAAAGAAAAGGAACAGAATTTCATTAAATCTCAAAAAGGTGCTATGGAGAAGTTTATTATAAAAGAAGCATCAGAAGTGTCATCTGGTAATCAGTCTATTGATCCTTCTATCCTTGCACTTGCAATTGTTCCTTACAATCATTCTCGAGATAGCCAGACAGAGACGGAGAATATTGAGGTAGAGGAAGAACATATTGATGTTAATTTGAATAATTCACTTGGCACGGATGTTGATGATTCTTTTCAGTCTGATATATTTGATCCAAGAAATTGGGATTCTCTTGATTCTAAACAGATTGATATTTTAGCACAAAAGGGTCCAAGAAGAGACTTAACAATTAAAAAAGGCTCTAAGGATATAAAGGTTTACTGCAAAGTTTTATACTAGATCTCTGTCAAATGGGGAGCATTGTGATAGGGATTGGCTTGTCTATTCTAAGGAACTTGATAAAGTCTTTTGCTTTGGTTGTAAATTATTTACAAGAGGTCATCGGAAAGGTCAGTTGGCAAATGAGGGCTCTAATGATTGGTCACATATGAAAAATAAACTGCAAGATCATGAGACGAGTGTGGATCATGTTTCGAGTATGACCAATTGGTATGAGTTATGTGATTGGCAAAACATCAAACTATTGATAAAGTTGCTCAACGACAACTTGAGAAAGAGAAGGACCATTGGAGAAAGGTATTATTCAGAATTGTTTGCATTACAGAATTTCTTGCCAAGCATAATCTAGCCTTTCGTGGTACTAATGGCAAGCTGTATGAAGATAGCAATGGTAATTTCTTGGGTTTGGTAGAGATGTTGGCTGAATTTGACCCCGTTATTCAGGAGCATGTGCGTCGCATTACAAATGAAGAAACTCGTGCTCATTATCTTGATCATAAGATCCAAAATGAATTGCTACACTTGCTTGCTTCTGCTATTAGGTCCGAAATTCTTAAAAAAATAAAGAGTTCAAAGTATTTCTCTGTCATACTTGATTGTACCCCTGATGCGAGTCACCAAGAGCAAATGTCTTTAATTATAAGATATGTGGATTCATCTTCAAGTGATATTTGCATAGAAGAATCCTTTATAGGATTTCTAGATGTAAATGATACGACTGGTCAAGGACTTTTTGACGTGCTAGAGAATGAGCTAAAGCTTCTTGGTCTTGATATAAATGATGTGCGAGGACAAGGTTATGATAACGGGTCCAATATGAAAGGAAAGCATCAAGGGGTACAGAAAAAACTTTTGGATGTAAATCCTAGAGCTTTCTATTCTGCGTGTGGTTGCCATAGTCTTAATTTAACACTTTGTGATATGGCCAAGACAGATGGTAGAGCTAAATACTTCTTTGGAATCATCCAGCGCATCTATACAATTTTTGCTAATTCTACTAAGAAGTGGCAAATTTTGAAAGAGAACATATCATGGTGGACTCTCAAGTCTGTGTCAGCTACGCGTTGGGAGAGTCGTGTTGAAAGTGTTAAAGCTATTAGATTTCAATGTTCAGACATTATGGATTTTCTTTTAATTTCAGGTATTTGAAACTGATAATGATCCAAAGACAAGCAGTGAGGCTCTGGGTTTGGCAAAAAATGAAATTGGAAAGTATGAATTTATAGTGGCAATAGTCATTTGGTATGAGGTATTGTCTGCTGTTAATTTAGTGAGCAAAAGTTTGCAAACAAAGGATATGCTTATAGATGTTGCTATTGAGAAAGTGCAAGGGCTTATATCTTTCTTCGAGGGATACAGGGAAACTGGTTTTTTAGAAGCATTGGAGATAGCCAAAGGAATTGCAATTGAGATGGATATTGGTACAACATTTCGTACAAGGAGAGAAATTAAAAGAAAGAGACAGTTTGATGAGAATCCGGATGACACAAATGTTACCAGACGGTCCGGAAGAATCATTTAGAATCAGCTATTTTATACCTCTTGTGGATCAAGCAATTTCACACTCAAAAGAAGATTTGATCAATATAAGGGTTACGAAATTTTTGGTTTCTTATTTACCTCGTAAACATTGCGCTCATTGGATTATGATAGGTTGAAGTCTTCTTGTGATCATCTTGAGGCTGCCCTTAAAAAGGATAAAAAATCGATATTGATGCCAATGATCTATTTGTTGAGTGAAGTTTCTTCAAAATTCATGCCAAAAGAAAATATTGGGCCTGTTGAAATTTTGAAGTTTATAAAGAGGCATGATTGTTTTCCAAATGCAAGTATTGCATATAGAGTTTTGTTGACCATTCTGTGACGGTTGTGTCATGAACGAAGCTTTTCTAAGTTAAAGCTATTGAAGTCCTATATGCGTACTACAATGACACAACAAAGACTCAACGATTTGGCCACGATAGCACTTGAGGGCGAAGTGTTGGAGAAGATTGATTATGAGGATATCATTGAACATTTTATTTCAAAAAACACAAAAAGAATGATGATGTTCAAATAAACGTTATGATGCAACTTCGATTTATATAGGTATGATTCTCAATATATGCAATTGTCACTCGAATATATTCTGCAGTATACATTAGAATTATTTATTTGTTCAAAATTTTGTGTGAGATAGGGCCCTATTTTAGATTTTCGCACGGGGCCTCGGAGTTTGCCTGTCCGGCGCTACTCCCTTGTTCCAGCAGGCAGCGGAGGTTGTAGCACTCTCCTCGTGATTCCGGCAGCACAACGGTGTGGTACCGGAAGTAGAGGAGAGATCTTGCAGGGCTTCGCCTTAAGCCGGAGCGAGTATGGTGGAGTATGAGAGAGTCCCCGGTGTTCTAGGGTTTAGACACACCAAGGAGGAAAGGCTAGAGCCGGCGGCTAGGGTTTGGGGCACCCCAAGTCGGCGGCTAGGGCAAAACCCTAGGGGGCGGCGGCGGCTATGGTGGGCAGCAGCTGCTAGGGTTTGAGGAGAGGTACTTGTGTGTGCTAGGAGGGAGCCCTGCCCCTCCTTATATAGGTGGAGGGGCCGGCGGCCAAGAGGGAGGAGAGGTCCCTCCCAACTCGGCTTGGAGGGCATCACGCTGAGGAGGGAACTCCTCCCCAACTCGGTTTCCCCTTTCCTCCTCTTTTCCACTTTCCAAATTTAGCCGTTTGACTTTTCAATTTAGCTATTTGACTTTTCAAACTAGGATTTGAATTAATCCTTTATTTGGAATAGCGATGACACTTAGTACATGATGCAATCATTCCAACTTGCAATGACACATTCATGTACCCCTTCCTCTCCGGAGTGCCGGACATTCCGGAACCTTCTAGAACATTCCTGATGAAAACACCGGAATCATTCCCCAACTCCGAAACGAGACTTTCCTTATATGAATCTTATTCTCCGGACCATTCCGGATCTCCTCGTAATATCCCGGATCCCATCCGAGACTCCGAACAACATTCGGTCTCTTTCTCATCATACCATAACTACTCAAACAACGTTGAATCCTTAAGTGTGTCTCCCTACGGTTCGTGAATTATGCGGACATGATCGAGACACTTCTCCGAACAATAACCAATAGAGGAATATGGAAATTCATATGGCTCCCACATATTTCTACGATTACTTTGCGATCGAATGAACCACTTACATACGATACCAATTTCCCTTTGTCTCACGATAGTTTACTTATCCGAGGTTATGATCGTCGGTATCTCTGCATACCTAGTTCAACCTCGTTACTGATAAGTACTCTTTTCTCGTTCCGTGATATGTGATCCCTTGTGAGCCAGTCACATGCTTGCAAGCTAATTGGATGACATTCCACCGAGAGGGCCCAGAGTATATCTATCCGTCATATGGATGGACAAATCCCACTCTTGATCCATGTGTTTCAACCAATACTTTCCGAACACTCAATGCCACCTTTATAGCCACCCAGTTACGGTGTGGTGTTTGATGTCATCAAAGCATCCATCCGGTAAAGGTGATATGCATGATCTCATGGTCGAAGGAATTAGGTTACTATGTATCAGAAAGCATATAGTAATTGAACTATTGAAATGACTTTGATCTTTATGCTACGCTTAACTATAGGAGTATGTCCACCATATCATTCTCCTAATGATATGATCTTGTTGTTGATAACATCTCAATGTTCATGATAGGGAAACCATAATCATTTATCAACCAACAAGCTAGTGATGTATAGAGGCTTTACTAGGGACTTCATTTTAAGTTTACAAATCACACAAGTATTAATGTTTCCTTGTTAATACTATTATAGCATGAATGTAAACATTTATCATAAACACAAAGATATAATAATAACTACATTTATTATTGCCTCTAGGGCATATATCCAACACTACAACCTCCGCTGCCTGCTGGAATAAGGGAGAGGAAGGTCTTCATCGAGTACCGAACGTGTGACCGACTGCGGAAGCATTGCCAGAACGCAGCGCCCAAAGGATCGTCTACGCGATCTTGAGATCGGAAAGTGTGCGACTAGATCACCCACACGAATCTCCTCTCGTTAACCGCTTTGGAATCTTCGAGTGTCGGGGGGATAACCCCCGGTAGGGTCACGAGAGGTGAAACATAGCGCAGCTTGGCTAGCTCCGAGTAAAGAAAGAACCAGGCCAGGTAAGAGAAGCATGAGCGACCGACATAGAAACTATGTCGGTCCACATAAGACAAAGTTGCTATTCTTGCAGGTACCGACGAGCCGAGTCTACCGAAGAAGGGCCGAGTCAAATAGGACGCATGGCACCTTTCCGAGTAAGGTTCAGGAGGGACCATGGTAAAGCATGGTCAAAAGAGAAGGGCGACGCCGGGTGACACAAAAGGAGCCGGGTGATGCCCAAAGCATACGCTGACGTACAAAGTAACAGCATGACGCCAAAAGGAACAGGAGGCAGCGTACCAGAAGACCGTTAGCTGTCAAGCTTTATGGACTGGGCCAGTGGGCTTAGGGCAAGCCCATGACCCGGCCCACATCGTAGGGACCAAGATCCAAATAGTAAACCCTATAACCGAAAAGGGTATTAGCTAGCTAGCACTTCCAATATAAGGGAGGGCATAGCTGAAGTAGAAAGAGGTTGGACCAAGTTGTGAACTAGGGCACTGCACCCTAGCTTATACAGCTCAAGGAGCACTTGTAATCTTTGGGTATCAATCAAATCGTAAGTCTGAAGAGTTTTTCTTGTTCTTCGTGCATGGCTCGACTGTGCACTCCCTCCCCGGTGACCACAAGCACCCATTCGGCCCCCAACTTAAGCCTACCCATGGCATCTGCCGTGACACCACCACGACATAGAGGGTGAGTACTCTAATCGACTCGTTGCTATAATCTAATAGATAGATCTTGTCTTGTATGTGTTCACGCGATAGAATTTTTTTGTTTTCCATGGTATGAACCCCTACAAGGTTTCCCCGGGCCATGTCTGCGACACGAGGACGCTTGGGGCATCGTCTGTCCTAGGCATGGTGGTGGTGACCTCCTTTTCTGTCAGAGGGGCCGGCCGGGTGGTCTTTCCATCGAGCGAGGATCCTGCTTGTTGCCGGTGGGTGGCATTGGGGGCTACTAGATCGGTTTCAATAAAGGAGGCAGTCCTGAGGTTCATCTCAATCCAAGACGAAGATATTTTTGATGTTTGTCTTCATTGATCTAGTTTTTGTGTTGTGTTCCGGAGGCTCCGCCGGCGAACTCCATAGTGCGTTCATGACGAGATATTGCTAGATCGGGTGGAATTCGGTTGTGTGCACCCATGTTTTACTCTGGCCATTTGGGTTCAGAAGGAGCGCTTTGAAGCTCTGTTGGTTGTTAATATCATGGGAAATATTCTCGTTCCATGGTGCTAACGGAGAATTTCATGAAGACCAAGATCTGATGACTAACAATGGTGGTTCGAGTTTGGGTGGTGACAAGGAATTGGCTTGGTGACTCGTGACTTGGAGCAGTGGCATGCGATTAGGAGTGACTGCACAAGAGAGGCTCATAGTCCTACCTTTCAGGTTGAAAAGTCTGGATCTGGCCTTAATTGGTTGTGCCTGGCAATGGCCTTGTTGAAGGTATTGTTTTGAGAGATTAGACTTTATTCAGGTGAAAACCTAAGATCTGTGATTGGGAGATGATGGTGTGTTTGGAGTGTTCCCTTCTTGGAGGCATCGCTTTTGGAGAAGTTGGACTTCTGGTGTTGTCTTGGTTGTGGTAGTACTGTTGTTTCAACGATTGGGTCACTTTAGCGGAACTTTTCTTTTTGTAATTCTTTTTTGTTTTTTGGCTATGTGCATTCGTATGGCCGCTGGGGCGATACGTTGTTGCTGAAGCTATGTGTAATTAGTATCTTATGATATTAATATATGCTCCTTTCCAAAAAAAATAATATTAAATATATAGGCAGTGAATTCATTCTCACATTGTACACTTTACGGACAAAACATTCAATTTAATCCACTGGGCACTATTAAAAATCAATCAAGTTCCTCCTTTTGAAATATCCAATTTGATTATAGAACTGAGTTTAGTCAATCTCGAGCTAGAGAATTCTAGTGATGCGGTTCTACATGCTTGCTCACATCCTTGCTCCATCCTTTCTTTGTTTGGGTTCTTCTTGCTCCATCCTTTCCTTGTTCTGGTTCTTTTCCTAAAAGATAAACAGCTTCAGGTTTTAGCATTGATCAGCATGTATAAGATAACTTATTTGGCCAAGTACTTCAGGTTTCAGGCTACATACCACAACTTGTGAATTGGCCATTCGATCATCCGTATTCATGGCAGCACTCGAAGTTCTCTTCCTCTTCTTTTTTGAGCCACATTCCGAAGGTATCTGAGCATAGAGCTCATGTATTCGTCAAAGGAGATCATGTCCTTTATATATGTCATAGTGGTTAAACTCTGCCTTTGTGGTCTCATTGATCTCTAGAACATTATATGTATTGAGGATGCAATATAGAGGAATGTGTATTATGAAAAGTAGATGATAATGGTTGTAGTAATCTTACAACAATCCTAGGCCATGGAATAAATTTTGCTTAAGCATTTTTTAATTTCTTTATCCTTCTGTGTGCACGTGGCAACATCGTTGTTTTGTTGCATACGTAGTTAACAAGCATCTCAAAATAATCACACAGTGGCTTGACATCTGATCCTAAAAAATTTGCATGAGCATTTTGGACTGTTCGAACTACTGCCAGGCACAAACTATTTAGTGACTGAAGTAACACGCCCATCCCGGCTTTGATTTCAATTACCTGCATAATTAAAAATAAGAATACACTTGTTTGTACTTAGCAGCAATGTAGATCTGTTTGTAATTACTTGTTTTCCCTTGTTCGATGCAGCAATGTTTGCCTCTGCTTTTTCCAACTTCACCTTGTTCATCTTAAGTACCTAGAATATGGTCATCTTACGATGAAGTTCTTTAAAACATAAACAGTGAATGAACAAGTTAAAAACAATGTCATCTTACCTCTTGCTTCTCCATATTTAGTTTTTTTAGACCGGCTCTTCTAAATGCAACATTATTTCTTATTCATTCTTCTACTTTTCTTTCTTCTTCACATCTCCTTATCTTGCTATGCTATTCTTATTCAGACCTTATGTTGTTATGCAATTTGCCACAATTGTGATAACTAATTTCTTAAAATGATGCAGGGACACTATGGTGAACAATGAGGATGTTATTATCCTTAGTGATGGTGATGAGAACATGAGCAGTGGAGACGATGGTGACAACAACTACAACAGTAGCGACGACAACGACAACATGAGCGGTGGAGGCGATGGCAAAAACAACTTCAACAATAGTGACGAGGACAACATCAATACTAGCAACAACGATGATAAGGTCGTGTACACTATTAGAGGTAACCATCTTTGCTTAAACATCTAGTTTACTTGAACACCCTTAATGTAGTTGCTTAGGACTATTATGACACACACTTTTGCATGTAGCACCCAATATTATAGGAGGGCATTTGTTCGATGGTATAGCCATCTTTGCAAACTACATGAGGTTGAGTCCTAATCAAGTGCAAGTGCCAAATAACCACACAAAGGACTCCCCGGTGCCACCAATCAAACACTACATCTTCAAAATGATAAAATCCTCCGCTGTACTAGGTAAATCGAAAATGGTATGCTTTGTTTTACTTTCTCTTGTTATACTTTTTCTGAAATGAAATAATAATGTGGTATGTTCTGATTTGATACTAATATGTTTTGTATATAACATGTTGCAGGAGTTTGGAAAGCAGTTCTTTAATGACTACCTCAACAAGTTCTTAGATGAACTTATTGATGTTGTTGTAAACTGCAACCGCAACGAGGAAGTGAAGTATGTTTGGATAAAGAAGGTGAATATTGGAAATGCCATGATGACAACTGGATGAAAAGAAGTTATCAAAGAATTCAACTTGTGGAAGAGTGCATCTCTACCTTTAACTTCAAAGATCAAAGTGGTACTAGGTTCCAAGATGGGACAGCTAGGCCCAGCCTTCTCATCGTCCCACTCGACAACTGAAGATTGTTGGAAGGACCTTTAAGTAGTAATAAGTATGTAGTTGGATTGTTAATATCTAGTATGTAGTGTGACTATCAAGCATATTTTGGACTGTTAAGATGGGCTATTAAGACAGACTTTTAAGCCCCTTTTGGATTGTCAAGATAGTAAATATGTAGCTAAGTATGTAGTGTGGATGTGAGAGTCTTTTTTGGGTTGTTAAGTAATTAGCTGTTATAACTAGACTGTTGTTCTCGTGGTATATTATGGGCTCTACATTAATGCAAGTAGAATTGTAGAATTATTCCCCAGTTATTATGTACCGATTATAGCAAACATTTTCAAAAGTGTCTTAAAAGATCATATATTTCCTGGCACTATTGAAAAATGCCTTAAATGTTTTGGTTTTTCCCAGCACTTCCAAAAATGCCCCAGAATATCCGATTTTCCTGGCACTTTCTAAAAATGTCCCGAAATTCTGGTTTTTTCTGGAACTTTCTGAAAATGCCACAAAAGATAGTTTTTCCAGACGCTTTGCAGAAATGCCTCTAACAAAGTGCCTGGAATAATCTACCATGACATAGTGGTTAGTGGTGAACAAAATCCACATTATAACTGTCCGATCGATCCGAGGAAACTTCCATCACATCCAAACGACGCAAGGGATTTCGTGCGAAAACCGGGATAGAAGCAAAGATTACGAATGCTTCACAACGTAGCTAATGCTAATCCATCAATCGCATTAGCCCCCATATGTATATAATCGCCCCCTTGCATCAGCAGTTGACCAACTACCAAAGAATTCGTCCGAGCTACGCTTTACGGACAGAAGAGATCGAGGGTGGTGCACGCATGCATGCTTTCGTTCCTTGAGTGTTCAGCATACTCCAATTTGCACCCCCACAGCTTGGCACAACCAACATTCTTTCTCTGAACCAAGCAAGCAAGAACATGTACCAGAGACTGACACACTGGTTAACAATTACTAATCCGGCTCGCTTCTCACACACACTTTCCTAAGCACAAGGAAAGGGGCATTGGGGGGAGGATTAGAGAATACTAAGAAGTTGGCCGTGGCCCTCCATGCACGCATGCACGCACGCACGCACGTCCCTTTCCACCCCTCGCGCCCATCCACGGTGTACTCACCCAAAAGGAAGGCTTTCTAGTACCAAGTTGCACGCGCGCCACGGTGGCCAGGTACGTACTACGTACCAAGTTGCACACGCGGGCGCGTACACGTACCCGTGATGGTGATGATGGTCCTTGTCCGTGAACAAGCAAGGCAGGCTGGCGCCTGCGATGACAGGATCTCGCCGGGCTCGCTTTGCCTGTGAACGATGGACGGCTTTGAGATGGATTGGCCACTCGAGTCCTGTGCACGGGGTGGTGGTCTTTCAATGCGCCGGCGTGATCACCGCCGGAGCAGGTAGTACTAGTACAAAAGCCGCTCTCGTCGCGGTTTGGCGCCCACCCGTGCATGCATGCAATGCAATGCGAGCCCGTGTGTGAGCGCACGTACCTGGAGCATCGCAGACAGTGGTCCTGTACTCCCGTGTCGCTGGTGCTGCTCCTGCCAACTTCTGGAAAAATGGGTGACACGGTCAGTCAGTCAGTCACACCGATGCCTGCGACACGCATTTCCACGGTTTCATGCTTTCACACGCACGCAGTCTTTATTACCGGAAGTAACTTGCTACCGCTAGCTCTGAATGTTTCCATTTGAAAGACACTGTCAGATAAGCTGATCAGTCTTTTTTCCTTTCAAAATCGTTACGGGTAGTTAATGTGGAGAATTTACTGACAGCATTATTATCCTACTCCGTCAAACATAGGTGCGTGTGGTGCCAAATTATGCCAAGCATGTACAGTCGTCGAGTGAAGTCGATCTGAATCTCTGATCTCATCCGCCCCCAAAACTTGCCACGAAGTTTCCCGCCACTTGACACGACCATATTTAATTGATCCATAGGATAGGAGGAGGATTAGAGTAGGTTACTAAAATAGTAAAGCACTTGCACCTTTGCGCAGACAGAATCGGGACTCATTACTCTGTCGTCCTACTTGTCCGCGCGCGAGCTCTTGGCGTTCTCTAGCCGCCAACCAATTCCAAAACGAACGAGGATCAATCAACGCATTAATAATCTAACACAGACCACGAATTCCAAGCCCAGCAACCGACAGATCTCGTAGCAATACCAGGCAGCACCTTCTCATCCAAAAGCCATTCTTGCGTAGTAGTACGTGGTGGTCCTTGAATGTTTTCTACAGTACGTATTGTATAGTAATATAATCGCCTTGGAGGAGGAAGTCGTACGTACGTACGTACATGGACAGTTCATACTGGTGTGTTGTATAACAGCTGAAAAGTTGCAAGAAGATCGACGAGGGCTCCAACAGTTTAACATTGCAAAAAGTACTAGTATCTCGTTGACAGGGCAGGGCCAGGGGGCACACGCCCAACAAAGCATCGTTCCGTTACACTGGAAAGCGTATGAAAGTGGCAACTAGTACTAGTATATCCGACGCTGTACGTACGCGGTTTTTTTTAGAGGCTGTACGTACGAGTGTTAGCCGTCATGTTTTGTGGTCCTGGAGGCCTGGACCACAGTTACCCAGCTGTTTGCATGTGTCAACACTCAACACCAACTCGATGAGGCAGGCACTGCATTAAATTCGCGCCCCCGTGTGGTATCAAAGCATCCGAGGTGCAAAGCGACGGAGCACGTACGTACAGCCGTGAGCTCGTGCAAGTCGGGCCCGCGTTGTCAAGTACGCCCCCGCGCTCCCCTCCATGGCCCAGGCCCCAGGGGCCACCCGATGTGAAAGAATTAACTGCAGAAACACCAGTACACCACGGATCTGTACCGTGCGGCACTTGTTAATGCTTTTATTAAGGGCTGTACTACACGTCCTCGCTGTCCGAATAAGTTGATCGTTCAAAAGTAACAAGTTCATCTTAGAGGATATTTTCCCAAAATACCTCGGGTCCTTCTGCTGACACCTTCTGCTAGCACATGTTTTTAAAAAATCTTTAAAATCTTATTTTTGCTATAAATATATCCGTTTTACTATAAACAGTCTCAAAAAACAGTTCGACCTAGAAAATATAAAAATAGACTGGACCTCGCCGGAGACCTCGCCGGCGTCCATGTAGCAAGAAAGTTGTGCTAATGTAGCAAAACACGACCTCATCGAAGACTCGCCGGAGAATTCCGCCGGTAGATCTCACCGGAGACGTTATGCTATTGTAGCAAAACCGTAAAAAGGTGGTAGCAAAAAAATATGCTAATGTAGAAAAAAAACGACCTCGCTGGAGATATCGTCGGTTGCCATAGCAAAATTGACTTTGTTGAAGACTTTCGTCGAAAATGTCATAGCAAATACTTAGTGCCATTATAGCAAACACATAGAACAAAAATAGCAAAATAAAACTACTATTGTAGCATCGTCCTGTAGCAAAACCTCAAAAACACATCCATTGATCGGTAGCATCACGACCCTTCATTTGTAGCAACGACAATCATTTCTTGTAGCATCGTTGTCCTATACGTGTAGCATCATGTCGTGGCTCCACTGCAAACATCATCGACCACGCCGTAAATACCGCACATAGCGAGACAGAGAGCAAAGGGCGAGTGGAGGCCCGGACAACGCCAGGGGCAGAGGAGGCGCCTCTCGTGGAAGGAGAGGTCGGCGACTTAAGCGAGGAGCCAGCTTCGCTCCGAGTGCGCAGCGGATCGCTCCGGCGAGGTCTGTGCGGCGCGGGCCAGAAGCGGAGAGGCGTCGACATGGGGCTGCTGCGGTGAAGCAGCAGGGGGCTGCGGCGAGGCGGCGCGAGAGGGGCGTTGGCGATGGGGCGGCTGCGTGGCGAGGCGGTTGGGCACCGGCGCATGGCAAGGAAAGCTTTGGCGGCTCACATGGCGTGTTTGCAGTGAGGGGATAAGGATAGAGACGTGAGGCGTGCAGTTTGCCTGGGCCTACCACGCGCAGCTGTGCGGAATGAACGATCCGGGGATCGTTTCGTTCGATCCTTCGAAGGAACCGTATCATTTTATTTTTATTAATGCGGAGCGAGCTAATTAATTAGACAAACAATCCCGCTCTGATGCTGGCTGGGAGCGCGCGTAGGAAGGAAGGATCATTGATCGGCTGGACGGACAGAACCACCAGCCGCCAGGTCACCGTGCCGGCAACGAAATTCTCCCAACGAACGACCGTAATACCGGTGTGCGGTAGCTAGCTATTTTTTTTTTTTTGAACGGGAAAGGTCCCGAAGGACCTAGAGCATGCATTTAATCGGCGGTGGGGTTACAATTAAAAAAGGACCCTGAAGAAAAGGAAAATTACAACCCGGTCCCGAACTTTTACATAGAGCACCCACAAAGAGATAAGAAAAACGCAATCGAGTCCATGCTCGTTGCCTTGCTCAACGCCGATCGAAGACGACCTCCGTCCGCGGCCACCCATGCCTCCACCGGGGACTAGACCACTTGGGGAAGCGGTGGCGAATGATGCCACGTCGAGGTCGGAGAAGTTCCTCCACCCAAGGAGGAGAGAAGAGCTCAAGCCGCCGTCAGGCTCAAGCGCAGCAGGGCCACTCCTGTGACCAAAGGTAGCCACGGCAAAGCTTCGCCGCCGCTTGGAAGCTGTTGCCCAGGTCGCATGCTCCACAGACCCGGCGAACCATCTCTTCGCCCAATGCCCGACCTCAACACCTCCTCTCCTCGCCACCAAGGCGGCCAAGAGAAAGGCGAGACGCAGAACCATCAAGTAGGAGACGGAGGCGCTTATTCCACCAAGGGCTCACCTGAAGGGAGGCCACTGACGACTTCCACCATGGAAGCTCATCAGCATCCCCTAGCAATGATCAGCAACGACGCGTCCGATACTGAACGGAGACCCTCTTCTGGCACAACCACCCAACAACACCTCCTCCTTGTTTCTTCTCCCCCTCACCACCATGGCCGGCCGGCAGAAGAGAACACCGGAAGAGATAGAATAAAAGCAGGTGCCAGGGAACTGCGGCTTTATGGGAGACGGTGGTGGTCTTCGTCCTGCCCTTCAACTCCGTCCACCGGAGCGAAGAAGAGGAGAGAAAAAACCCTAGAAGTCCCCAGATCTTGCCGCCGAGATCTGAGGTAGCACCGCCAGCTACGGGCAAAAAGCCCAACTCCGGCATCACGTCAGACGACCTACAACTACTCTGTACAAGGCGAGGCACTCCATCCCCCACTCTCCAAGCGGCGGCGCCGCCGGAGAGGAGAGGATGGAGTCCTCGGAGAAGGGGGTCGACTCTCAAACCAGAGGAGAGGGAGAGGGGAGAGGAAGAGGATAGTCGTAAATTTGTATGATCCAATGATCCGGTAGCTAGCTAGTACTAGTACGGATGGCATAACGTCGGATGGATCAGGGGCACGTACGAACCAGCCGGCGCACCTACGTCTGGTCCGGCCGGGCGATCGGAGCTGGGATCCTTTGGCTCTCCCGCGCTCCCAACACAAAGCGAACGCCCCCGATCCGTTCGATCCTGCTGACGACGCCGTGCCGCTGTAAAGCACATGTACGCCGGAGGTTGCGTTGGCACGGTCGCTTCCGACCGGAGGAAGTTTTCTAGTGGGCGCGCGTTGGCACGGGGCGGGACACGATCTTGCCGCAGCGCCGTGCTGCTGATACGGCCTCCGATCGGGCGCGGGGCTCCACGACACGGCCGCCAGCACGCACAGGAACGTACCGGAAAGACAAAGTGAGAGGCCTCTGCTGCCCTCCGCCCGCTTTGTTCGTTGCGACTTTGTTCGAGTCTTGCCAGTGCACGTGCCGGGAGCAGCAGACATGTATTGGCAGCGGCAAATTATGAGGGGGCTCGTGGCTGCAGGTGCTCGCCGGGGGAAGCAGAGCAGCGAGGACGCCGTGAGCGGCAGCGGCAGCAGGTGTGATTTGATTCTGTCACAGCTCGGCTTTGTATGGGCTTTTGGGGGCGGATCCACCTGGATCTCTTTTGTTGGGGCCTCAGTCCGAGCCGTGGTTCTGCCGTGCAAGCGAGGCCTGCCGACGCCGGTTTTCTCCGAAATTTCATTTCTGATGATCAGAGCGCCATCATGATTACTTACTTGGATGATACAATCATTTGCCAGATGAGTACGCACAGGCCCCCACATCAAACTTTAAGTAAGGCTGCTGGTCGCATATTTGCAAAAATGACGCGAGACGTTTCTTCCTACTACCATTGTGTAGTAAAGATTCATGCGAAATTCTTTTCAAGAGAAGGGCTAGTACGGATGCAGGATTTTTATTTTATTTTCCATGTGACAACATAATGGAAGAACCTTTGATCCTGGCGTAGCTCAGCAAGTGCATCTCCTAGCTAGCTACGGACTACTACCTCCGTTTCAGGGCTTAAGGCGCGCACGCTTTCTAAAACAAAGTTTGATCAAAAGAATTGAACAACAAAATCTTGATTATATCGTACATAATTAGTACCGTTGGATTCGTATTGAAAAATACTTTCTAGTGATACTAGTTTCATACCAAAACTCTTTACGTATTTAGAGTAATTCTTGGTAAAAAACACGCAAAACGAGAACGCCTTAAGCCCTGAAACGGAGGGAGTATACCTAAAGAACATCGATTTGGAGCTCTGCCGGCCAGGGGAGGACGGGATGGATTAGCTTTGCTAGTTGCAAATGCCAATGGTGTTTGTGCATTTAGGGGCCGACACGCCATGAGTATCTTGAGAGAGGTAAACTACATAGGTGTACTACAGCACAGTGCTCCACACTCACTCCTACCCTACGCAGTTCTCCAGGCACGTCTCGATCGGTGACCTCCAGGAGCAACCTGTTGTTTCTTCCTGTTGTCGCCGCCAGCTGTCTTGCTCGAATCCTAGGTTGATACTGTTGTTTCATCAATCGTGGCAACCGTACGGTACTAGCAGGGTGCATTGCATGCATGCCAAATTCAATCCCTTTTCACAGGCCAGCGCAGCCGCTGGCAGGTAGTAAGAAAATTCAATCCATTTTCTTCCGTCACTTGCCCACGCTAGCTATCTGAACGCGGTTTTTCTTCAGCGCATTGCAGCTGCAATCAGAGCAGGTCCAGCGGTTTTTCTTCAGCGCATTGCAGCTGCAATCAGAGCAGGTCCAGAAATTGTGCTTCCTTCGTGCTCGTGGTGTTACTTGTACGTGATCGCCGGGCACGTCCTGGGCGCCTGGTGGCACTGCTCTGCGATCGGCCCCAACTCGACGTGGGCCACTGGCTAATTCGCTAGCAATCCCCGACCAATGATCACCGGATCTTTGTGCCTGGTTCAGTCACGTGCGCAAAAATCTCGATAGTCTTTCAGTGTAGCAGCACTATTGTCTAACCAACCGCCAGGCCGGCGGTGCGACATGAGACGCCCGCACGTCTAGCGCGGATCGATCGGCACCAACGGTAGGGGATCACGCCGATGACCTTTTCCTCGCTCGATCGGTTCCTCCTCGTACCTCGTCTCGTCGGCATGATAGCACCGTACGCTCGCTCGGTGGATCGAGCACGTCACTATGGCAGGTACAGTATTCATAGGCACTCTAAAGTGCCTTCAATAGTTAAATTAGTGTCACAATTAACTTTTTGAGGTATAAAAAAAACGCCGGGGACGGTCGTGTAGGTAAAAGTTTTTTGCGGCAGTTTCAAAAAGTGCCTCTAAATCATAGTTAATTGAGACACTATGACTAATGCCTCTAAATCCTAGCCAATTGAGGCACTATGACTAGTGCCTCAAAAACCAACTTAAGGCACAAATTAGAGTGTCTCTAAATCCTAGTCAATTGAGGCACTAAAAAAGCTGGGTTTTTGAGGCACTATGGATAATGCCTCAAAAAGTTGGCCTAAAACCAGCTTTTCTAAAACCCCACTTTTTGAGGCACTTTTCATAGTGCCTCTAAAACCAGCTTTTTGAGGCACTATCCATAGTGCCTCTAAAACCCAACTTTTTGAGGCACTATCCATAGTGCCTCTAAAACCCAACTTTTTGAGGCACTATTCATAGTGCCTCTAAATCCTAGCCAAAAGCAAATGTGTACTACAGTGAAATATATTACAAAATGGCTCACATTAATTGAATCAAAGTCATATCTTACAGTCATATTACAGTGGCCCGCATGTGATGGCTAACATATATTACAAACCACATTATAGTCATATCTTACAGTCACATTACAAACCACATATATTACAAACCACATTATAGTCATATCTTACAGTCATATTTTATAGTGACATATCTTACAGTCATATCTTACATTTGTTCACAACCATATGCCCATATCTTACAGTCATATCCCACAACCATTGTTCACAGTCATATCTTACAACTGAGACCATGCAATATCATCAGCTGCTTGGCAATCCCTTGTCTGAGATGTCTGAGTTTGAGACCATGCAATATCATCAGTCTGCATTGTTAAGATTTGTCTGAGTTCAACAGTTCAACAAAAGGAGCAGAAGGAGCAGCTAGTTCAACAGAAGGATCAAACAGAAGGAGCAGCTAGTTCAACAGAAGGATCAAACAGAAGGAGAAGCTAGTTCAACAGTTCAACATTTTCAACAAAAGGAGCAGCTAGTTCAACAGAAGGAGCAGCTAGTTCAACAGTAGTATGCATTGTTCAGACTAGTTTAGGAGTTTACTTACCTTGTGTGGTACTGAATCTGTAGCAGCAGGAGAAGCATCTTGCTTCTGTACTCTTGATCTTGGTTTCTTTTCTCTAACTTTTGCCTGGCTCATGTCTGGTTCATCCAGAATCTGCACATTTTTTAGTTTATAGTGTTGTCAGTGTAATATTCTGATCAACTGTAATAGTTTACAACTGTAACTTGCCTTGTCTGGTAATTGCGAATCTGTTGTAGCTATAGCAGCAGGAGCAGCTTGCGGTACTCTTGATCTTGGTTTCTTGATCTTTGTTTCACGGCTCATGACTTGTTCATCCACAAGTGCACATTTTTCATGTGTTAGTACATGAAAGCGATTCGAGCAGAAGCAGTACATGTAACATACCTTTTCATGCATTTGAGACTCTGTGTTAGCAGAAGCAGTAGCAGCAGTTTGTTTCTGGTTTCTGGAATTTGGTTTCTTCACTCTACCTTTTGCCTGGATCATGACTGGTTCCTCCACAATTACTTTGCTGACTGGTTCATCCAGAAGCTGCATATTTTTTCATGTATTAGTACATAAAACAGTTCAGATATTGCTAGAGCAGAAGCAGTATATGTAACATACCTTTTCATTTATTTGAGACTCTGTGTTAGCAGAAGCAGTAGCAGTAGCAGAAGCATAAACAGCAGCAACATTTGCTTCAAGAGTTGTTCCTTGTGCACCAGTACCCTGCTGAGTCAATATGTTAGTAGGAGCAGAAGCATAAACAATACTGCTGAGTGATAACTGCTGAGTTCTATAATCATACTGCACATGCCTGTTCAGTAGGAACAGATTTCCCTGCAGTACATACTGCAAGTATCAAGTAACAACGCAGCTGGTATTTTGTTTTCAGGAAGTATAGGTGTCTGGCAGGCTGAACTCCGAGAGGGGCATCTTGCCCCGCATCATCCTGTCGGTGTTCGGCATGACGTGCCAGTGGAGAACAAGCTGGACCTTCTTCCCCCGCAGGCTGCTCCCCTGCTCACAGGAAACAAATTCAGAGGATAGCGTCAAGTCAAGAGGAACCCAGGTCAATTTATTTACTACTTAATGTTGCGTGACAGGAATGGAGCAAGGAAGGGTGGAGATTTTTACCTGGTCGATCAGAGGGTACTTGCTCTTCACCTCCACTTGCACGTTCGCGTGGTCTTTGTTAGGTATTACGCGGTCCCATAGCGAAACCTGGCAGACGGAATAACATGAATACAGGCACGATTCGACCAACCCCTACTGTTTTCTTTTCGGGAACAAGTCAAAAATGGAACATTTCACTTATTCGCAAAATAAAGGCACATGATCTGAGTGATGAATAAAGTGCATATGCTACCAAGATAAAAGGGCTAATGTGTGGTAAGTGGTAAGGTACAAGGGCTAATGTGTTGATCAGAAAGTCTAGACATCTTTCTAGATTGTAGTCCTTCTGGCGGTTTTTCACCCAGAAAAATAAAAGAACATGCTGCCTCTGTTTCAAATCATATGGCACGCTTTCGCCAACTTCAGGATGACAGCGCAAGTCAAAGCAGTTATTCATACTAAGGTGATGTCAAGAAGGTATACTTGGTATGTCAAGCAATAGTTGCTAGCAGCAAGTTGTGTGTTCCTGAAAGATACAGCTACTAGAAGAAACAATATGTTCACCAGAGTCAGGTAGGAATACTAACATACCTGGTTTAGGGCGTTCTTAGAGTTTTCATACTCAGTGGTCACAAAGACAAAGACCTGACAAAAAAAAGTTAGTAGCTATTCATGATGTGAACTTGAGCTGATATCTAACAACGTCATCTGGAAAAAGATATTCAGGGTAGTACTGATATGTACTGTGTATTATATCCATGTCAAATATATAACCAAATAACATTCAGTGGTTTGTCGAGACCGTCCTACCAATATGATTGTATATGTGGTGTGGCGTCAGGCAGCAATCAAGTTGTGCTTCTGAATCGAGCACATTGATAATAAAATTGCATAACATGATGTATGTGCCTTCCAAGTCATTGCCTTGGCTGCTAACGGTGAGAATAATCTATGAGGGTGTATTTCATTTCTTGTTTCTTCTGAAGATACATGACATATTCCGGTTAAGCACGTTCTGTAGTATGCTTCAGATATTGAAAAATAAATTGGTAACGCGCTAATAGGTCATGTTTTTTCTGAAGATACATGACCTATTCTATTCTGTCTTATTTTTCTTCACTGCATGAAACTATCTTTTCATTCAAATGCCAGGGTCAACTCAATTTTTACATTGTGAAGTAACACGCTAATAGAAGTGATGAAGCAAAATATAGCGAGAAATGGAGTTTTCACTAACAATCATATCTTAACTCTAGCATTGCCTAGATTAACGAAGGCGCGACACAGTGGACGCGAAGGAGCCTTCAACATCAACCCCGCCAGGACGAATCAACACACAATATGGAACATATGGGCACATCAAAGAGGAGCACAACCCTATGCCAGTCTGGTCTCTGGATCTTCCATTGGCATTAATGCACCAGATCAACATTGTAAGAAATCTGAAATGTTTTACAGTAGTATAACACTATCATTTTGGAGTCAAAATTCTGAACACTAATTAGCAAACTGAGGAACATGTTTTGCCACCAGCCCTATACCAAGACATGCCTTAATATCCATCTCTCTGACTTACCTCATTGAAAGCGAGAAACATGTCATCGCTGAAAGTTTAGAACTATGATGGCATACCAAACTGTGCACACACTCATTCAGATACATTCTACATCAAGTTGACATGATCTTGATGGACGGCAGGTATTTTTTAACATATTTAACAATGGATTTCTTCTATTGTCTAAACTGCAACTAAGATTTTCTTTTCCTTCTGTTTTGAAGGGTGATACAATACACGCTACTATATGGAAGAATGTGACAGACACATATCTATCAAAGATCAATGAGTGTTTTGTATAGGTTATTAGCAACTTTAAAGTTGTAGAATCTACAAAATATCACCCAGACAGCAATGGAGTAAAAATTACTTTTGCATGAAATATGAAATTAAAGGAGGTGAAGCCGTGAAGGGATCATCAGATGATTTTCAGTGGTTGATTAGATATTTACTATTTAGCTAACAATTTCAGTACCAGCGACACATTCCCTTTGTACCAAATTGCCGCAGTAAATGGACACATAACTTGATGCAGACATACAATCTAATTACATGGTTGCTACAATTAAGTAATTAACACACCTGCCCTGGTCAATCTATGCGAGACATCAGCTTTCGCTAATTAAAAAGGTGTTACCTAGCTACTTTATACATTTTGTAAAACCTAGTTTTTTACCTGTGGATATTCGTATGATATTAGAACTTCATGTATAAGATTCTTACTTCTTACCATTATTATATGGTAAGAAATCTGTATCTCACACACAAATTAGTTGATTAGCATGCAGGCAAGGCGGATCTATTAGAATAAAACCATGTTACACTATGAACTGCATAACCAGGCAATGGAGATAAGAACCGACAAAGCAGAAATAATTCATGATATGTGGAAAACTATCATGTACCCACTTTGTTCCTCTCAGTAAATGAAACGGAATAGATACAAGCCTCTACTAGCACATATATAAAATAGGAGAAGAATTGACAAGTACAAATCATCTAAATGATCAGGGGGGTCATCAGGAAAAACCATACCCAATCTATACATCCTGTCAAACTTAATTCTACTGCATTATTTGTACCAGAACAAGAGCATTTCATTTACAAGAAATCATTACAGCATACTACAACACTACAATCCAATCATCTGGAACCCAAACAAATACCGAGATATCACAGAATCACATATGCTTTGATGAGTAAATCACACACTGTTGGCAGATGACCAGAGACCCAACTACAATCCAGGACACAAATAAGTGGCCACTACTCATTTACATAGACCGGATTAGGACCTATCTAGCTAGCACCATCAACTAGTACCAAATCATGACCACACAGAAACTACCTTGGAGAACACCAACACAAAGAGCAGCTCAACTGCACCACCACAAGTATAGCACTGTCCAGGAAAACACCATCACCACCAGAGTCCTAAACCTAGCATAGTTCATCGGCTCGAGGGCCGGTCACAGCAGGATCATACCTGAACCGAAGGCGTAGCCAAGGCCGCAGTCATGGGAGACGACGACGTAGTGTGAAGCAGATGAGCTGGCCAGCCCATGGCAGTTGCAGCACAATCACCGCACGGTCACCACCACCACACCTTCGGTCTGGAGAAGCCTGAACGTGACGGGAACATGAAGGGGAGGCGAGCGGGAGCAGGGGAACAATGTGGTCGATGCAGGGGTCTAGGAGGTAGTCGTCGGCGTCAGGGTAGTGGGGCAGAAGCACGGGAGGTCGTGGAGGAGACCATAGACGACGCAGAGGAGGCTCAGGCAACGAGAGGGAGCAGCCAGAGCCGCGGCGGCGTCGGAATCGCGTCCTTGAGGTTGTTTGAGTCCTGCATCCTAAATCACCGATCGAAGCAGGTAAGCTAGGACCCGTGGGCACAGACGGACGAACCAATTGAGGGATCTAGGGTTCCTCGGCTAGTGAGGGGAGGGGCTTACGAGGGCACGGTGCATGTAGAAGGCGTTCTGCTGGACGCCGGCGATGCCCTCGGCGAGCCAGCGCTCCTCATCGTCGTCGCCGCCGTCGGGCAGCATCCTGGCGGCCGCCGTCTTGGCTGGATCTGGCCGGCGGCGTTCGTCCTCCTCGGCGACAGCTCGGGGGCGGAGTCGGAGATATCGTCGCGCGTGGCTCTGCCCCATCGGGTTTGGCTGGGTGCAGGTGTCTGTGTTCTTCGCGTGTGTTTTTTTCGTTGTGGTACTTCTGGCCCGATCTGGTTTGACCCACCACCACAAGTCAAATATCAGAACCGGATCAGCTAAAAAAAATATCAGAACCGGATGGATGCAGTTGACCAGATGGTTTGGCAGACGGCTGACTTATACCAATGAAATATATCTTGCTGACATGTAAACCTGAGATTGGTTGGGCTAAAGTGAACCCATCGAGAATGCATTCAGACCCAAACCAAACTCAACAACACGTTGTACGTCCACCTGATCTGAACTAAAACCATGATAGAACCTATGGTTAGAGCACCTTCACTCGTTCGGCGCTAAAACATTTGGCATGAAAACGTTTAATTCTTCACTCGTGTTCTTTGGCTGAGTTTTCGGTTTTAGACGAATTTTAAGTAAATCCGGAAAAACATAGACGAATATCCTCAAAAGAATTTTAAGTAAACTCGTGTTATCCCGAGGCCGCAGAGGCAGAGGCGGTGGCCGGGCAATAAGGGGGAGCGGGAGTGGCCGGGTCGCTGGGGAATCGAGGGGAAAGGGTGCTCGCGTGCGTGCGGGTGGTACTAAGAGAGAGAGTAGGGGAATCAGGGTAGGACCTGGTCCGGTTGAACCAAGAGGGCTGGGACAATGGGCCAAGCCCAGTGGTTAAGACCATTTTTCCTTTATTCCTAAATTTTATTAAATTCAAAACAAATTTATAGCTCTAAAATCAAACAAAATATTAAAACACAAATAAATCACTTTTTTACTTTGCTCCTAGTCCACACAACACCATCGACCGCCTTATCCACTCGCTAACACAGTCGTCTGGTGCGGCAATGGCAGATTAAAAAACATAATCATGGGGTTATAAAAATGTACATTCATAAAATTATAAAAGATGTTCACCGCACTTGATTAAAAAATCACGCATTCAAAAAAATTTCATGGGATTAAAAAAGAAGTATTCATCGACTTATAAAAAAATAGCGTGGTTGAAATAAAAACTAATTATAATCGTGTCTAGCCCCATAGTATACGACTTCGGGGTCGTTGTCGTCGTCGCTTGGCACGCACGGCCGGAACCTCTGCCCTTCCGAATTAGATATAGGTAGTAGTGCGCCGGTGTGAAGCGGCCGCCCTCGGCCACGTGCTTGCCGGCGAGAAATTCAGCTGCGTCGCAATTGTTTTGGCCATCCTAGAGATGGAGAAAGAGGACGAAGCCGAAGCCGGAGCCATATGTGGCGACTCGACGTGTTTGCCGGTGGTATGAGGCGAGGTAGAGGGTGGCAAAGAAAATCTGTAACTTACGGTCCTTTAGCCAAAGTATGGTGTTCTTCGAAGCATCCGGTTGATTCACATTACCCAAATTATATTAACCGCTAGATATAGAATTTGGGGTTTCGATTTAATGAAAGTTTAGTAATTACATAACCATGTAGTTTTTATTTAACACGACACATATCGATAGGGCAACCTGGAAAGCAACGTCCAGGCATAAAGTTTGTGTCCAACTCACGTACGAGTTATCTCCGTTAGTTCAAAAAGAAAGAAAAAAAACTACGCGATGAGTACGACACGAGCTGTTTTCGTTCAAAAAAAATAGTTCAAGGAAAAAGGCTACTACCCAAAAAAACATCAAATTATATGTTTCCCTAATCCTAAACATCAATATCTATGAAAAAAGAACAAATTATATCACAGCAAATTAGATAATGCCATAGTAGTTAATTTTTCTTTTTACCACTATTCTTCATTCATAGCACACCAAATTACAGCTAATAGCCTGCTATTTTCCGATTGAGACACAGCCTGCTGAATTCGAAAAAAAGACATGTAAGAACCCATCGCAATGCACAATTAGTGACAAAAGCAAATTAGTTGTATTCGAAGTGTAATAGAGGCCTAATTTCTGGCAGTAAAATCAAACAAGGGAAAAGGGAAACACGCACCTCCATATGTCCAGCGAGGGTGACGAGGAAAGCGAACCGCCGCACCCACGACTCTGTTGGCTTTAGATTTGACTTCTGATGCGACTTCTCATCTCCAAGACGCCGTCATTTAGGGGCGGCGACCTCCGCGCCGCCACTCGAACTTCGGCTGGTGCCTTACACACGGGGCCGCGGATCATGACCATCACTTAGGGGGTGGCGACCTCTACGCCGCACCTCGAATTTGTGGGTTTGTACCTTACGCGCGGGGATGAGTATCCTGGTCGTCAAGGGTTCAATGTAGACTGGAGGGCGCTTCCCCTGTGGGGTTCAGAAAGGCGAGAGTTTGGGCTCCCCCATGCGTGTGAGGGCACAAGATAGGGTCGCTCGAAGAAGGAGGAGGAGATCGGCATGGCGAGCTCTTCTCTCACGGAAGCGTGGTGAATGGGGAACATGGGCGCTGATTTCAGACGCAGGTAAACCCATCTGATCACGGGTTTGCAAGGCGTCAGCTTGCAGATCGTTTGAAAGTGGTGAGCCAAAAAATTAATCCCTAAATTAGTGCTGCTAATTAATCATATGATTAATTCTGCATGAATGTGTTGCGCACTGGGGTACGAGCTAGGCTAGTATGAACGAAAGTTTTGAACGGCCGGTTGAGTAATTAGTGGGTCTGTAATTCATGGGACCACTGCATGTAGATATAAATGCGCGAGAAAACGGTTTCTCTTAAATAATTTAATGGGACGCGTAATTGTGGCAATTTTCTTTTTTCCTTCTTTTCCATGCTTTCTTAATTGCTACTTATAAAAGTTTTTGATCGGGTGGAAGAAAATGTGTGATCAAACGGTTATGATTCTCTCAATGTTTTATGGGCTTGTTTGAGGGCCAAGATGCTCCCAACGTTTGATGAACAAAGTGAGCCACAAACTCCCATTTAATAGTAAACATTTAAGGCATTTAAAATGCTCCAAATAGCCAACTATTAGAGGCATTATTATGTGTGCCTTAAAAAATTGTCCATAACGAATAGTGCCACAATTGGTCACTTATTAGAGGCATATTTTTAATTGTGCCTTAATTGATATATTTTTAGTGGCATTTTCACAAAAAGTGCCTCTAAAAAATCTGTCTTTTTGAGGCATAGGTCAAAGTGCCACTAATAGTTTAGTATAGAGGCATTAGATTGTGCCTCTATTTTTTAAAATATTAGAGGCACTATTAATAATGCCTTAAAAGGCTAAATTATTAGTGACATTTAAAAATCGTCTCTAAAATTTTACATTTTAAGGCATTATTATTTAAAGTGCCATAAATAGTATAATTAGAGGTAATTATAAAAAATGCCTCTAAGAAAAGTGCCTCGGATTCTTATATGTGCCATAGTGCGTACGGCAGCCACTACATCCAGCTGCGCCGCTACGAACCATATATGCGTCGACGTGCTCGCCGCGCGGCCCGGCTTCGCTACATCTCTGGGGAGCTACGAGGGGCCGGGCATGGGCGCCGGCACACGTACGTACGGCCGCGCCAGTACTGCGCCACTGCACGTACGTTGTCTCTCGGCTGACCGTGTTGCCGCACCGACGCGACTTCCATCCACGACACGTGCGCTTCGTACCGTACGTACGTGTGCCCGGCCGCCCGCCCGCTCCGTGGAGCCACCGGCCGTGGATCGGCAGATCATGCAGACCGACCTCCGCGTCGTGAAAGTCCGGTTGCCACACCGCGTACGGAAGCGACATTGATCTGCTCGCGCGGTACGTACGTACGGTGCACGATTACCGGCGGCCCGTACAGAAAGCGCCATGCACGTCCCGGTTTACTCGTCCAGCCTGCAGCTCGCCGTCCAGTAGGAACATTGTGTCGCACGACCTTACCTAGCTAAGCTAGCCGTGCGCATGAAACACGGGATGTTACAGTTCTGGCAAGGATCCAGCGAAGATCTTGCAGCGCATCAATAATGTTGCCGGACGGTACGTAGTAGTAGTAGCTGCCAACCTAGGCTAGTTGTCAGGATGCCAATACAAAGCCGATACATACGATCTCCCATGCTTATGCTAAAACACAAGCACACAACAATGTGGCAACGTAAAGATGAGTAAAAGTTGTCTCAAGTTGTACCAGGAATTTTAAGAACACAACCGGCGCATCCATTATTTAAGGTGTGTAGTCGATTTGCAAAACTAAAGGGACTATTCATGTGCTTGTTTTGATTAAATTAAGCTATGAGGCAGACATCATACATCTAGACTAATTTTACGTGCACATCTAATCTAAAAAAAATGGCAACCTTATTTTTTTCCAAAATGTTGCAACAGTATGCGGGGGACAGGAATGATGCAACCATCTAGGGGAGTCTCTGATGCTGCCATGTCGTTTTTGGTTTTCTTTCTATTTTCTTGTGCTATTTTGGTTCAAGCGAGTATTTTTCGCTTGTAAAGATGAGGCTTTGAACATCAATAGAAACTCAGAGATACAGACCTGACAGATGTTGTCAATCAAACACGCAAAAAGGAGCTGCACCCAGTTTACTTGAGCCTAGTGGATATTGAAAGGGAAAACAATTGTAAAGACGAAGCAAGGGTAGCACAGAACTTCATGAGGAAACAGGCATCTCAAATGCATAAGACCAACAACTCTACTAATCGAGTCACTTGAAAAGTTCTGTTGTGCATCAGGAAAGAAGCGGCGCCATACAGCGGCATCAACCCCTCTGTATCAAATACATTCAGTTACATCAGACCAAATAACTTCAACGGTTCTAAACAGGTACAAAAGGCCACTCTGGTGAAGCCATATAATCTTTCTTGCCTGAATTTACAAGGAAAACTGGGCCAGTGTTAACAACATCAACCGTCCTACAGATCTGGCTACTAGGGATTGCGAGCCCTGTCCACTCAGCTTCACTCATGGAATCTGGTGCCACAACATAAATCACCACAGCATACCGGATGGAAAGGAGATCCAGATTTTACAGCAATGAGGACTTAACAGTTGCGTTCCACTGTCAGGTTCATTCGTGCTACCCACCAGCACTAGATGATTTTGTTCCTGATGTCTTCCAGCTTCTTCAGGATTTCACCTGGAGTTCGGTCAAGCTCATCAGCAATCTTCCTCTGCATATCAGCTGGGAGGGATGGAAACTGCTCGCAAAGATCGCCATCAATCACATCCTGTAACAAACGAAAAACTACTTCAGCATAAAAGAGAAAAAGGTGATCTTAAAACTGCATTTACACTTCAGTTGAAAATGGAAGCATTAATAATTTTATGCAGTTACAGAAGTAGCTTTGCTGCTAGTGAATCACAGAATAGATATTCTATCTCTATGCTAGAGTCACCAATGTATTCCCTTGCGTCGGGGTGGTCGCCCATGCCTGAATTGTGCGTGAAGGTAGTTCTGACCAGCAATTCACCATGGTAGTTGTACTATTCTACTCCTGCTACTCCTTGCCACTCGCAACTGATAATGTTGTGATGATTTAGCATGTCCTGCTATATAACTCTTTAGAAGATAATGACAGCTCTATGTTTAATCCAGGTGTATTTTAAGATATTAGCAAAGTTTGGAGATGAGTAACACAGGTCAATTGCTTCTGTGCTTTATCCTAAAGAATATTCTGAAAACTGAGTATTCAAATTGAGGTGACATACCAATATTCAAACCTTTGTTGGTTCCTACGGTCATAGGTAGCCTTGCCTCAAGGTTTTCTTCTTGGTTCTTACTGTATAGTATTTTTTTTTCTTACTTACTGATTTGCCCTGATCACTACACTAGCACAAGACCAGGCGTATCTCTCAGATATGAATCATACAAATAGATGCATGATTTTGTTATTTTCCCTTCAGTTTCACTCTACTACTACAGGTATTACATTGATTGCTATGGGGTTTATACTTCATCTGTACTACTTTGGTTCAGTTACTACTGGTCAAATACATGTTCATATTTTCCCTACTATCATATTCAGAATCAACAAACGTTTACATATTTCAAATCTTACATAGAACTCTATAACCATGGATTTTCTTAACTCCATTTCTTTGACCTTGCAAGGGACAGAGGAATATAGAATATTGAAGTGCTCTGGCGCTAACAAGCTGATTTCGTCAGCAACTTAAATGCTGATTGGTACAGTGTGCTTGAATATATTAGCTTGGTTGGTTCTATGGGGTTTATACTTCATCTGTACTAGCTTGGTTCAGTTGGAGAAAAATCAGACTCTACATAAAGAAACTGGTCAAATATTGGCATGTTCATATTTTCCATACTATCATATTTGGGATCATCAAAGGTTTGAATATTTCAAATCTTGCATAGAACTCTATAACCATGGATTTTCTTAATTTCATTTGTTTGACCCTGCAAGGGACAGAGTAATACAGAATATTGAAGTGTTGTGGGGCTAACGACCTGATTTCATCAGAAGCTTAAATGCTGGTTGGCGCTGTGTACTTGAAATGCCCATTCAGATCATATATACATAAATTTTTACACTTAAAAAATACATGATTATTGGGAGATGAATAGCATGTTCTTTTCAGATTGCAATGGCCGACTTATTTTTTCACATCGGTGAGGAAAGAACAGATTTGAAATGATAGTAGTTCTGATTAGGTTAAAATGGTTTTTGCCTAAATGTGCAGTGGATATTATCACAACAAAATTAGCAATGTTTTTGTTTGTTCCACACATGTATTTTCTATTTAACGGTTCAATTCCCCACCGAAACTGGCAGGGCACATCTAGTAATACATGATTTGATGAACCAATGGAAATACAGTTAATGCCAGCCTACATATAGATGTTCTATCCTATGAAGTGGTAAATGTTCTATTAGTGAAATGACTTATAATGTGATCAATGAGATGGCTGGTTCACATTTTCTTCTTGTGGTTCTTGCTAAACAAAATAAACCATACGATATCAATGATTTATACTGTGACTCTAGAAGCGAACAGTTTATTACATGCATATCAGTCAGCATACTACTTAATACAAGTTTGCCTGCTGAACATGATTATATTCAGGATGATAGTCACAACTGACAACAGTAAGTTTGTTCTCACACAACTTGTAGGCACTCAAACACCTCAATTATCAACCAAAGTGACTATGGAGAATTTTCATTTCTTTTCATGATTGTTTGAAAGACAAACACCACTAATTAACAAAACCTGAATTACTACGAACAGAATAGATGTGATGACATGATAAACAGAATAAAAAATATAAGTAGAATTTACCTTCACTGGAAAATAAGCAGATCGGTAGGCCATGTGATCTCTTCCACATAATGGTGGATGCTCCTGGCGGAGATGCATCTCCAAGTGAGAGAAGAAGTCAACATCTTCCCTGGAGGTGAACGCAAGCAGTGCTCCCACGCTACCCATTACAGTTCCATAAATAAGACATTCACCTCCACCAGGTATTAAAGATGCCTTCTGCAAACATGTAACAACATCACCAACATGAAACTGCACGATCTCCTCCACTTTGTTCGGAGCACCATTTAACTTCCCTTGCTCCCATTTAATCTTGCCTCCAGTTGGGTCTTCTTCAATCTCATCTGAGAGATCCTGGGGAAGACGAGCAAAGTATATGTTCCCAAACTTGTCAGCTCCTGCCATAGTGTCGAAATCAATGTGATTTGCTGCTGTTAACCATCTGGGAACACTGTCATCAGCGAAGATATATAGCTGGTTTTCGTCCCGTCTGTACTTGCAATAATGAAATGACTGCATAGAGATGGAGATGACACGACAAAACAATAATTAGAAATATGTCCAAGAAATGAAGTCTGGTAAATGATATACTAGGTCTATGCCATTAACTAAATCAGAACAGTCACAGATAATTAACAGCGTAGGCATATCTTACACAAGAGTAGGATAACTGAAATCTGTTTTAAAGAATAAGAAATCTACATGAAACTCTTCAAAACAAAACAAACAAAAAAGGCCTATGAGATAGATAGATGGTGTGTATCCACACTAGAATATCCATCCTCTACCCCTCACTCTAAAAATCGGACATAAATCAACCCAATCTGCAAATGATATATCATGAACTTTTCGCTCACTTTTTAAATTTAGGCGATGTAGTTTATATTGTGCAAAACTTAAATTGACAGCTTATCTTCTTGGCTATACATGAACAGACATTGAGAGCATAGACATTGTGCAAAGCTTGTGAATGTAGTTTATTAAACACACATAGACATTGAGAGCATACCTCTTGCATGTCACCAACATAGATCCTATCACGGTAAGTATGAATAGACACTATCGTCCTCGGGAAAAGCTTGTTTTCACATTTTCTGAGCAACTTTCTCTTCCCAAGATCATATAACCTGAGGACTGAACCAACACCTGCAAGCAAACGTCCCTGGAACTGGCACAAAGAAAGAGGCACTTCCTCCACTTGTGTTTTGTGAAGAAGTTCAAGTGATCTCCCTTCATTCACAAACTTGTATATGTGGATGAACCCAGAAGCAAGGCTTCTCTTTGGCCAGAACTGCAACCCCTTGGTAGTACCAACAGCCAGAAGAGTACCATACTCCTTATCATGGAAATTCACAGTGCAAATACTGACAGCCGCCTCATTGTCCTGCAATTCCAGCAGACAAGTTGTGTCCTTGCTCCTTGGATCAAGAATTCTAATGCAGGAAACCCACTTCTCTGATTCTGTTTTCGGGTAACCATATTGTTCATCAGGAAGTGTGTTACTATCCTCAGCACCATCTTCTTGACCATCCCCATTCTCCATTTGATCCCCATTACCATTTCCATTTTCAACCACACCAGCAGCCTCAAGGCACTCCTTCTTAGCAGCCTCTCGCTGTTCTGCGCTAAACGCACCCTTGTCACTCTCAATGATAGCGAGGTATTTCTTCTTTGGTAGAATCACAAATTTCCTCGGGGTGTAACGCAGGGGGATAGCTGTTTCATTGAATGTCTCTCCCAGACGTTCGATGGTAAAAATACGAAGAGCATCTCCAGCAACAGCAACAACACCTTCTGAGCACTGATCAGAAGAGAATGACGCAGCAGACTCAAGTGTATCGCAAGACAGTGGTGTCAAGAGAAAGTGACCTTGATGTATATAGCCAAGCCAGGGACGGCTGGACAGGCAAAGCATTGCTTGTCGGTGGCTAACTATGCAGGGAAACAGCTTCGGGGGTCTCAGACCAAGGAATCGAGACCGTGTGTCTGATAGCTGACCAGTGACCATGTCAACATTGGTTCGAAAAAGGACACCATTCTGCAAACCAGCATTAAGGAAAAGGTTGGCTGGATAATCTGCGCCATCTTCACCACCAACGGATGCCTGTACTTCTAGGAACAGAAGAGACTCCGGTGCCGAAGATACACTTTGTACACTCAGAGGCTGCAAGCAGTCATCGGGGTCCAGGGAGAGTATTCGGATGGTATTATCATAGGAACCAACTGCGAGAAAACGGGACCTTTGCCTCCCCTCGGGAACGGGAGCAATGGCCAGGCACGCAACATCACCAGACATGTCCTGTTTCTCCACCTCCATGAGCTGACCTGTCATGTCCATCTCAAAATAGATGAGCTCTCCACCACTGAGGGCAATTACAACCTGTAGCCGGTTGGATCCAACCTTAGTGATAGTTTTCTTTCCAGGCGTCCTCCACTCATTGACACGGCCATCCTCTCTAATATGCCTGATTCCGTTTGGGTGGACCTGCATGAGAGAGTCCTCGCCAAGAAGCGAAACTGCAAGTGAGTGAGTGGTGTCTAAAAACTGGCTGTCGCTGACTTCTTCAATGGTCTCACCAATGGAGAGCACAAGTGTAACATTGGCGAAGGACACAACAATATAGGCGTCAAACATGTCACTGATATTCTTCTTCACAGTCCAAACAGCAATTGGTTCAGCAGGCAGCATCGATCGGGCCATCTCGCTGATGGCAAGGCCAGGTCTAAGGATGCGCATTGTGGAGCGTGAGCCACGGCCACAAGCTGTGTACACCTGGGGTGTTTCCTCATCGAATAGATTTGCAATACGCATGTCCATGATTGGCATGAGGCTCTCTATCTCATCGATACGGGCGAGGTTCTTGAGTGCCCTTGGCTGGAAGAATACTGGCTGGAAACCCTCCTCTGTCTCCATCAGTGTCGCTGAGGAGGACTCAACATCCACATCCCGGCCAATATCACGGAATTGGTAAAGTGCGTGGTTGCCAAACTCAGAAGCAGCAAAGAGGAAACCTGACTTCAGCACACAGATAGCAGATGCCACAGGTATGGTGTCAAAATACTTGATCCTGAGCTCACTAACAGAATCACCATTGTGTTCCAGGTCAACCTTAAAGATATCACCATACTCAGTCTGTAGTAAGAAGAAGAACAGGCTCTTTTGCCTGTGTGTGGCAGCAGCAACAATGAGGACACCACGCTCAGACGGGAGATCAACACGGCGCGGAATGACTGCCCGCACCTCCGGGTGGCCCTGGTTCCGGTACAGGACGAAGTTGTCACAGCATACAAGAAGTCCGCTGGGTCCATCACCACCACCAGGCACTGTCACTAGCAGATTAGCACCGTTGTCAATTGGCTCGGAGACCTTGCGCGAAACATGATTCAGCCCCAGATCGAGCTCGTAGAAGGTGAGGAGCTTCTGCACTTGGCGAAAAGCCTGCCCAGTAGGGTCACGGTCAGAGTCACCGTATTCAAGCTCGATTGCGCCAAAGACAGGGTTGTCGAATCCACAGTCCAGGGCCGTGAGGGCGAAGGTGAGCGTGTGGGACTTGTGCGCTTCGAGAGGGGACGAGATGGTGAGGCGGGCGGAGGCGTCGCGGTTGAGGACGTAGACGAGCTTCTGCTTCTCGAGGGCGGCGATGCAGAGCGCGCGGCCCTTGGGGTCGATGGAGAGGAGCTGGCCGGGCACGATGCGGCGGCAGCCGGACTTGCCGAAGTTCTCCTGGTGGACCTTGTCGAAGCGGTTGCGATCGGAGGAGTACTCGAGGATGACGAGGCGGCCGGAGTCGGAGCCGACGACGAGGTAGTCCTTGGTGGCCCCCGTGAGGCGGAATTGGGCGAGCGAGCGGATGGAGCCGAAGACGTCGACGGAGAGGAGCGTGCGGAGGCGGCCCGTCTCCGGGTCCGGGCGGAGAAGGTCGAGCGTGCCGCCGCGGGCGACGGCGATCTCCTGCGTGGAGGAACCGGCGGCGTTCGACTTCTTCGAATCCCGGCCGCTGAAGCTGCCGATGACGGCGCACACGGCGCCCGTCGGACGCTGCAGCGTCAGGCTGTAGAGGTACATGGCAGCGCCTCCTCCTCCGGCGACTGCGGCGGCGGCGATAGAAGGGGCGAGAGATCTAGGGTTTTAGGAGTGGCGGTGAGAGCGGGCCGGGATGGGAGAAGAGTTTTTTTTTTTTTTTTTGCCTCTGGGATGGGAGAAAGAGTTCAATCTCATTTGGATGCCACCAGATTCAAGGGATATGTGGAGCGTTGGATTGAATTGGATGCACCAGATCACACATGACGGTTCTGGCTCCTCCTCCTGTACCATATGCAATCCGCACCCCGAATTGTCCTATTATTATTTGCCTTCCAATTTCAAATTGTAGTACTCACACTACACGTGGTCGTGAGTCCAAAGTACTGCCGTGGGATCAAAGTATTTTTTTTCATCTATACTAATGCCCTCAATCTTTATAAATTGGAGTATAATTTATTATGACATACACATTACACAATTACTTTGCTTCAGCTTTTTTGTGACGTGATTCTGCATAATTTAATTTGGCATATAAGTCGCTCTAACAATCAATAATTGTTGGGTCGCCAAGCCTTTATATTCAAAAAAGGTTTTAAATTTGTCAATAATTGTTCAGCTTTTCTGTGACGATGAACCAGAGCAATGCTATGGAATAACAATATACAAAGACATTGATCAACATACTTGTTTCAAGATTCGGCATGAACTTCTACTCTTATCATTATCCCTCCTCATTATGCATCAATCGTGAGAAGACAGTATATACTATGTATTTTATTTTGCTCCCCCGTTTCTTTATGCCCCTTGGCTCAACCATAACATCTTATCTTTGTATTCACCATCTCAAGTTGATGTCTTCTCCTACTCGATCAAAACCCTCACATTATTATGTCTTCATGTCACATACACATTGTAACGGGTATGTAACTATGATAACCTTCATCAATAGGTCAAGCAAAGTTCAAAATTCAGTATATCCTCTTAGTGAGCGTGGAGGATACACAATTATATTCAGTTAATAAGAGGGGCTTTATAACTAATTTGGATGGTGCGAAATATCTATATAATACCATAACTTATCCAATAGTGAACCACCTCATCAAAAAGCAAAAAAAATTATACAAGATTAGGTTAGCATTTGAAAGGATAGAGATGTTGCCTAGAGGGGGGTGAATAGGCAATTTCAAAACTATTACGATTTTAGCTTGATAGAATGCGGAATTAAACTAATGTTTATTTTACAAGCACAAAACCTAAATATACTAGGCTCAACTAAGTGCACCAAAAACAAGTTAAGCTAAGCAAGATAGCACAAGATGAATATACCACAAGTGATAATCAAGATATAAGTATTTCAATCTCGATGGCTATCACAAGGAAAGTAAGATCGGATATAGAGATAACCGAGGCACGCGAAGACGAAGATGTATTCCCGTGTTCCCTTACAAGTAAGGTACGTCACGTTGGACAGGTGTGGGATTCCACAAAGGATTTCTCAACGCCACGAAGGCTCACCTTCTTCTCCGAGTCTATCCCACGAAGGAATAGGGCCTTTTCTTATGGCTAGCTTTTCATCCACTCCGGAGATGGCAAGATCCACAACCACTTCACAAGCTCCACGAAGGAGAAGCCCGGGTCTCTTCACAATCTTCCATGAAGAGGACACCGCGGTACCAACCGCCAAGCCAACTAGGAGGTCACCCTCCAAGAGTAACAAGCTCACGATCTCTCACTCGAACAAATCGTAATGGAGAGCTCAACACTTATGCAAGAATGCAAATCAAGAACGCCAAGGGTGCTCAAATCCTCCACTCTCAAATCCCACCAAAGCAACAAGTGCTAGGGAGGAATTAGAGAGAAAGAACAATGGTGGAAACCAACAAATGACTCCAAGATCTAGATCCAATGGGTTCCCCTCACTTAGAGGAGGAATTGATTGGTGGGGATTGTAGATCTAGATCTCCTCTTTCAAAGCCCTCAAAAAGATGCAACAATCATAGGAGGGAAGGGAGAGGAAGAAAGCTCAAAGGGGTCAACAATGGAGGTCAAAAACGTGTTCAAGAGCCTTAGAACTTTGGGGAAGAAGCCCCCCTTTTATATCCCTTCAAGGGATATGACCGTTGGAAGCAATATGCGATGGGCGAACACGTTCCGGCGACGAAACCGGAGCCGCAGGATCAGTCGCCGGAATTTCCAGTCAAAACCTATAACATCCCAGTATATAGGACCTAACGAAGGGTAGATTTAGTAATATGTATTGTTGCATGCATTCATTTGAGAAAATGTGGGTAAAATTTCCGCCAAATAAAAACCTTGAGTGATCAATGTTTCTTTCTTACTTTGAGAGTAGGTTTAGTATTAAAGGAGGATTGCTATAAACTTTGATATGATCTTAAAGAAATTTTGTGTGTTTTGTAATGAGTTTGAATTTTTAAAACTTAAGTGTTTTATAATTTAAATAATTTTTATATAAGATTTTAATCTTGAATTAATTAAGAGAAAAGTATTAGAACTTAAATCTTATTCAAAAGCAATATGCTATATGAAGTTAATTCTTATTCATAAACAAATTACAAAGAATAACTTACTGAAGTTATTCCAAACTTTACAATTCACACAAGAATAAAGAATAAAATATTCTTTATTAATAAATATATAATGTTTATTACAAATGAACCAAACAAAGATTACAAGAATTATAAAAGACAAATTACAAAGGATTAAGAAAATTACATATGTATCTATACTAACTATCCTAAATCTAAAACTACACTAAATCTTCATCTTTATCTTTGTACCTGCAAAACAAAGATTAAATAGAAAACAAAACAAGATTAGTGTTAGTATATATTTCTCTCAGATATGTCAGTGAGGTGCACTTGACAATCTTATCATTGAGAAATGTTAAAAAGGGGCAAGTTTCACCAATCTGAAAGATCTCATCTTTCATAAATTCAACCCAAAATGCAAATGATAGCCAAAAGGAACCAATTCACTAGCCAGGGTAAAGTAGATTGGTAATAGTAAGTTCAAATTTTTTGAACTTATCCATATGTGCATAGCAGGCACACAGACTGCACACACACACACACACACACACGCGCGCATGTAGATGGTGTGATGTCGACCACACAAGCACATCTAGGATCACAAAACCACACCACAGCCGTGGAGAAGCACCTCGGTGCATCACTCCACTACACAACACACCAGCACAGCCAGGGTAAACAACAGTTTAACCAAGAACAACAACCAAACCAACCACCCAGATCAACCCAAACATCACCAGGATGGTGACATAAGCAGGGGAATGGATCTGGTGGATAGCAAGGTCAAGACCAGGAGCTAGGAGGAGCAGGCAAGCTCAAGAGCAAGCTCAGGAGCACAGTTAAAGCAGATCAAGATCCATACCAAGATCAAGATCAACAATCTACTACACCAACATCAAATCTTGTGGTGAGTCTCATAAAACCATCACATGCTTTCATCAGAATATCTAAACAAAGGCATGTGTTACTTTATGTAATGATCTCTCAATATGCACCCAAGAGGGGTGAATCTATCCTAGAGATTTCAAGTATAAGGATAAGAAATCAAGCTCAACCACAAACACTAAACCCTCATACCAGCATCACTGGGTTCAGTGTTATTTTTGCAACTTAGGTCATTTTCATTTGATCCTATCAGATCAGGGCACATCTCTCAAAGAGAGAGTAACACCTCTAATCCTATAAGTTTCAAACAAATTATTGCCCAACTAACTAGGAATTAAATCATAGAGCCTCAGACCAACATCATAGGCAGGCAAGATAAGAAAGCTACCATATCATTTTATCAGTTCTAATCACAAGCATAATCAAGCTAAGCCTAGAAATAAAAACCCAATCACTTGTGTGCCAGAATACAATGGTATCACAAGGACAAGTTCTTAATGAGCTCAAATCATCTTTGCTTAGTTCCCATAGGAAAAGGGATAAATCATTACATATCATTTTCCTGAAGCCAAGTGCCAGGAATCAATCTTAAATTCATACATCCACAAAAACCATTGCAAGCAATGATTTGATTCAGTGAGAATAATCCCAGACAAGCCAATAGTATAATTGTAGTAAGCAACTATTGTCAGTATAAGCAATCTGACAGTAGAGTAAACTCTTAGATCAACAACCTAATCCAATCAAGGATTTCATTGATACACTAGCATGGATCAAGGTGGATTACCACTATAATTAATCTGATAGGCAACTAGTATCATCAAAGCCACTATCAACCATTAACCACAGCAGACAATCAATTCCCATGATCAAATATGATCAACACTAGATCTAAAGCATCATAGATATGATCAATAGGAGATTATAAACCCTAATCAGAGCAAGAACTCTAATCCATAGATGAAATCAACCAACACATAGTCACTCGACATGAAAGCCACTAGATACACAGGTAGAATCATGGCAGTAGCATAGACAAACACCACCAAGATCACTTACCCGAGGTCCTCGCCGATGAATCAAAGAGGAAGCGGAGGGGACGACGCTCCGCGGCGGCATAGGGAGCACCCAGAGGGGAGCTGCAACCTACACCTGCCACGGCGGCGGCCGCAGCAGCGCACGAGACCAGCACACCACCGCAGGCGGGATCACGGCGGCGGCGACAACATCTTTTCTGAACCCTAGGGTTCGGGACTGGGGTGGAACTGACCACGGGAAAGCCCCAAAGTCAATTCCAGGTGGATAGAACGAACGAGCATCGTCAATGACATCGCACCATTAATAAGCCCAAGGGGCCAGCCCAAGTTGCTTAATAAATCTTTTTAATCAATTGGAAAAGACCAAAATGCCCCTGACCTCAATAAAATTATAGAAAATAAAAGTCCAAAAATTATAAATAAAATATTTTTGGATTCACAGTAATCCACTCTATTCAAATAAAATAAAATGTAAATTTTTGAACACTTAAATTTTTATAAGAATTTTGTAATTTAAATATTCCTTATGGAATTTTACAAAATTATTGGAAGGTGATAAAAATAAATAAAAATCACTTTCATTATTTATTAATATTATACTATTTTTTTAAAATACTAAATAAATATTTAGTAATAAAATTAATGTATAATTAATAATTCCTAAAAGAATTATTAAATCAATAAAAGCCAAATAAAGGGAAATAAAATAAAATAACTCAATACATGTTATAAATATTAAAAAGAAATATTTATAAATCCTTTATTACTCAAAAAGGAACTTTTTGGGGTAAATGCATATAAATTTAAATAATGCATTACATTACTTGCATAATCATTTTGCTTCTTTAAATATTGTCCTTACCGCGCAATAATGATGTTTTTATAGAACTAGAAGCTCAAGGTCCAGTGCAAGCATTAGACTTCACTACCTTGCCATCACAAGGCAAGTTTATCACTTGCTCGTGTCCTTTGAAGAGTCTTTATCAAAGTATTTGCAAATTGTGTGCTATCATATATGTTATAAAAGAAATAAAATATTATTTTCATAAACAAAGAAATCATAGATATCATCCTAAGTGGTGATATAATGGAGCAATAGAACTTAGAATTCTAATTGCAACAATGATGATCAAATAGGGACTTAATCACCCCTGACATCAGTGATTCTAGCGCCGTATATCACGCGTTAGCCATGAGATTTGGAATGGGACAGAGAAGTCAGTTGTATCTTCTTACTCTCGCATGAAGCCGGATGTGCAGGTCGTGGCTGTTATCCTCATAGCATGCATATTAATTGGTAATTCATAGAGGATATGCAGCATACGGGTGGGAACCCTAAACGTCCCACGATAGTTCTGGCATCTAACGGTTTGTACAAACCATTGCCGTAATTCATTATGTGGGCATGGTGTACACCAAGGAGGCATGCGGGATCACGAAGGGGGCAGTGATTGGCTTGGACCAACTACTGGGCCCCACATCATGGAATTGTGGACGAGAAAGTACGCCCGGTTGTGCAACAAGGAGTTGATCTCTCATGGGTAAAGTAACGCACCTCTGCAGAGTGTAAGAACTGTAACTTGTTACTCCCTGTTTTGGGAAGGAGCTACGAACGCGGCAGGAAAGGAACTCCATGAAAGTTCTGGTCAACCTGTGAAGGCTGATTGTCATAGTCTTTCGGAATAAAATCAACCTTTGCAGAAATATTTACAAAAACTGCATAGTGCCAAGGATTTATAATCCGAGGTGGTAGTTAGAGCATCAAACTTCCCACCTTGCATATAATTAACTTGTTGGGTAACGTTGTTACTCATCCTTTCCTTTGATCCCTTGCTTAGACTCTGAGGATCCCGAAGACGTGCCAATGTATGCAGCCGAATTCCAAGAAGACTTGTTCTACGGGGAACCTGATCTATCCGGAGGTGTTGAAGGCATGGACTACGAGATCCGCTACGGTGTCAATGAGGACGAGTCCACTTAAGTGTCTAGTTAGTAGTAACTAACGGAGCCGAGCAGCATGAACTCTATAGAATAAGCTGTTGAGCCCTACTCCTAGTTGGAGTTGTTACTTTCAAATTTCCGTTGAACATCTTATATTTTGGTTTGTAAGTTGGATCTTTTGGAAGTCTGGAACTTCCAGTATTGTAATAATAATAAAGTGTGTACTTTTGTAATATGGACCCACAATGTTTCTGTTGTACCACTCTGAGAGATGTGATATTTACGAAATGGTGTTTTGTAGATGTCTTGTCAACGACTATAGTGTACTACACATGCAGTGGTATGCTGGGTCACCGCAGTTGGTATCAGAGCAAATTGCTTTGACCTTAGGTTGGAAACCTAGTAAAGGGTATTACCTGTAGGAGATTTAGCAACGATAAAGAATTCTCTAAAAGTAATATAATGGGTATTCAAATGAGAATATTCCGTTATATATTTTAGTGCGATAATTCTTTGTTATGATGCAATATATCATTGGATACTAATTAAAATTATTTTTCTATTATACAGAGAAATGGCACCAAAGTTTCCAAAACAGACTTTGGTAAGGAAATAGGAGACTCTTGATGATTATCAAGGATCATTTACAGACCAACTTCGTCAACTTTTAAAGCTCTTTAATTGTCCAACTAGAATTCCAGTGAACACTATCACTTACCTAGATGGCCGGATGTTATCCAAGTATCGTGTGAGTATCCAACTTCTAGAGAAGCTTGGATTATATCACGGTCTACCCATAGGAGAAGGTAGGAGTCATTTAGTAGCCTATCATGTTGCTGTTGTAGAGGCAATAGCAAATATCCGGGAGCAGAAAACCAATGAGTTAGAGGGTAGCGCATTCTCTGTGATACCTCATGATTCTATAAACTCGGAGCCTATACCGGATCATCTTACTTTGGTTAAGAAGCATCCTAATTTAGCTTTCAAGTTTATGGATAGATACCGGACACTCGTTGCGTCTTTTTATAAGACTCATCAAGTGATTGTCGAAGACAAAAATGATATGTTAGAGGATCTAACTGATCCGGAAAGGAGGAAGCAGTTAGCATTCCATCTAGAGAAAGAAGCAAGTAGTAGTGCAATACCTATTTTTAAAGATATGCCGATAGATCCGGAATCTTTTACACCATATCCTTATTCACCAAGACCTGAACCTACACATGATCCTACTATCGATATGCGGTATACAGTACCACATGGCTCAGAGGATGGTTCTGACTCAGAACTTCCTATTGAGAATTCAGATGGTTGGACGATGGGATCATATGATGGATCTGTTGGAGATATGCCCAAGAGGCAATAATAAAGTGGTTATTATCATATCTTCATACTTATGATAAATGTTTACATACCATGCTATAATTGTATTAACCGGAACATTTATACTTGTGTGATTTGTAAACATAAAAGATTCCCTAGTAAAGCCTCTTGTTAAACTAGCTTGTTGGTTAATATATGATCATGTTTTCCTGATCATGAACATAGAGATGTTATTAACAACAGGGCCATATCATTAGGAGAATGATGTGATGGACATACTCCTATAGTTAAGCGTAGCATAAAGATCAAGTCATTTAATATAGTTCATTTGCTATAAGCTTTCTGATACATAGTAACCTAATTCCTTCGACCATGAGATCATGCTAATCACCATCACCGGAAGGATGCTTTGATGACATCAAACACCACACCGTAACTGGGTGGCTATAAAGGTGGCATTGAGTGTTCGGAAAGTATGTGTTGAGGCACATGTATCAAGAGTGGGATTTGTTCATCCATATGACGGATAGATATACTCTGGGCCCTCTCAGTGGAATGTCATCTAATTATCTTGCAAGCATGTGACTGGCTCACAAGGGATAACATACTACGGGAACGAGAAAAGAGTACTTATCGGTAACGAGGTTGAACTAGGTATGCAGAGATACCGACGATCAAAACCTCGGATAAGTAAACTATCGTGAGACAAAGGGAAATTGGTATCGTATGTAAGTGGTTCATTCGATCGCAAAGTAATCGTAGAAATATGTGGGAGCCATATGAATTTACAGATTCCTCTATTGGTTATTGATCGGAGAAGAGTCTCGATCATGTCCGCATAATTCACGAACCGTAGGGGGACACACTTAAGGATTCGATGTTGTTGAGTAGTTATGGAATGATGAGTAAGAGACCGAATGTTGTTCGGAGTCTCTGATGGGATCCGGGATATCACGAGGAGATCCGGAATGGTCCGGAGAATAAGATTCATATAAGGAAAGTCCCGTTTCGGAGTTGGAGAATGGTTCCGGTGTTTTCATCGAGAATGTTCTAGAAGGTTCCGGAATGTCCGGCACTCCGGAGGGGAAAGGGTACATGAATGTGTTATATCAAGTTGATATGATTGCATCATGTACTAGGTGTCATCGCTGTACCAAAATAGAGGGTTTATTCAAATCCTAGTTTGAAAAAGTCAAACGGCTAGTTTGAAAGTCAAACGACTAGTTTTGGGAAAGAGGAGAAGGAGGTTTGAAACCGACTTGGGGGAGGAGTTCCTCCTCCCACCGCCGGCCCACCTTGGGTCCGAGTTGGGGAGGGACTCCCCTCCCCAGGCGCGCCTCCCTCCACCTATAAGAGGAGGGGCAGGGCTCCCCTCCTAGACACACAAGTTCCTACCTCTAAACCCTAGCTTGGCGCCACCACCTCCTGCAGCTGCCGCCGCCTCCCAGGGTTCTCCTTGCCGCCGACTTGGGCACCACCAAGCCCTAGCCGCCGGCTCTAGCACCTATTCCTTGGCATGTATAAAACCTAGATCGTCGAGGGCTCTCATGTAGTCACCATGCTCGCTTAAGGAGGCGAACCTCTTTGGAGGGAAAGGGAGAGGAAGGTCTTCGCCGAAAGCCGAACGTGACCGGAGGAGTCTGGGAGGAAGGCGAACGCAGAAGGATCGATCGTCTGCGATCTTGAGATCGGCGACTACATCACCCACATCACGCTCTCGTTAACCGCTTTGGAATCTTCGAGGGTAAGTTCCTCTATCGACTCGTTGCTACAATCTAGTAGATAGATCTTGGCTTGTTTGTGTGCATGCGGTAGAAATTTTTTGTTTTCCATGCTACGAACCCCTGCAGTGGTATCAGAGTCGTGTCTATATGTAGATATGTTTGCACGAGTAGAACACAATGGTCATTGTGGGCGTTGATCCTTTTATTGTCGATTGCTTGTTGTGTACTTTGCATCTTGCGGTATGTTGGGATGAAGCGGCTCGGGCTAACCTTACATGACATCGTTCATGAGACTTGCTCCACGCTTGACATGCAACTTGTATTGCATAAGTGGCTTTGCGGGTGCCTGTTTCTCCCAACATAGTTAAGATTCAATTTACAACGGGTGATTGACAATACTAGTATCAATGTTGTGGTTCTTGTTCATAAGTTAGAAGACACTTATTGAAAGCCCCAAACCACGTAAACATGCAAAGAAAATTAGAGGCGTCTAACTTTGTTTTGCAGGGGTGTGTTGTGATGTGATATGGCCATGATTGTGATTATATATGATGTATGCAATGTTCCTTATTGTAAGTCGGCAACCGGCAAGAGCCATATGGTTGTCTTTAATTTCTGTTAAGACCCGCGTGTCTATTCAAAGTAGTTGTAATAGTTGAAGCCGGTGGACGACAACCATGGAGAAGCATCATTGACCTTGATGCAATGTCGGTGATGATGGAGATCATGTTCGTACTAGAAGATGGAGATCGGAAGCACAAAGAAGAAAGGCCATATCATATCACATATTATGAATTGCATGTGATGTTAATCCTTTATGCATCTTGTATTGCTTAGTAGACGACGGTAGCATTATAAGATGATCCCTCATGCACATGAATTTCAAGTCATAAAGTGTTCACCCTTAGTTAGCACCGTTATAAAGCTAAGCTTGTTGTTTCGAAGCACCACGTGATGATCGGGTGTGTTAGATTCCGCAAGTGTATACAACGTGGGCAAGCCAGATTTGCTCATGCGGAAGCTAAGGTTGATCTTGACGAGCCTAGCATGTACAGACATGGTCTCGGAACACGGATCACCGAAAGGTAAAGCATGAGTCATATAGTAGATATGATAAACATGATGATTGTTCGCCATTGAAGCTACATCAAATCTCGTGATGATCGGTTTTGATGTGGTGGATTTGGTTCGTGTGATCACTAAAACAATGTGAGGGATATTGTTTTGAGTGGGAGTTCAACGGCAATATGATTAAAAATTGAACACTATTTATCATAAATTAAATCAAAGTAAATTTGCATAGTTGTTGTAGTCATTGGCATCCGTTTACCACCTTGCGCTTAGTTATAATTGAGATGATAGAACTATAGAATTCTGGTTAGTTACTTTACGAACTGGTATTGTATTGTTTTGAAGTGTTAATCTAAAGTTTAAAAGTCCCATTGCAAACTTTTAGTAAGTTTTGATTACTCCATGAAGTTTAATAGTTGGTATTAAATCAAGAGTAACAATTCCAATGTTAGTATATAAGTATCATGTTTGTCTCCATGATTCTTGATATTCAAAGGATTGTCTTAATATCAAGGTTATCTAGGATCTGAAATAGTTGTTTCAGAAACCATGATGTGTGGAAGATATTGTGATATCTGAAACGAAGTTTTTGGTTGCAACATGATAGAGTATAATATGGCAAAATTCATGTTCTCATATTTGATGAGAATTTGCAAAAGGTTGGAGACACTAGTTGTCCTAATCCTCCAAAAGGTTTTGGAGAGCAACATTATACTCGCGATTCACCGTTACAAGCTAAAAGTAGCTTGATCATGGATAAATCCATGATGAGGTGAATATTTGATGTAGGTAAAATGTTTACTACACCAAGAGATTACTAAAGAAAGGAATTTGAAAGAACACCAAACATTTTATAATGGTGATCTACTTCAAAGTGCAAGTCCAAAGACATTGGTATTTAACTATACACGCTTTGGACTATGTGTCATATGTATGACTCCACTATTGATGTTGATAGTTTCTTTCAAACAGAAAAGGAAATACTGAAAGAGAATCTCATAAATATATGGCAGAAAAGAAAAGACGAGAATTGTTCAGTTTAAGTATATAGATGATATACATGTTATGGCTATATTATTTGCTTATTAAACAATGTGGTTCTTAAGTATTTGATACTGAATTTGTTGGTGTGAATCATCATACGAAACAACACAATTCATGAACTACAATGGCCTAAGTAACTAGCAAAAGAATATGTGATGATGTTCATCGAGAACAAATAAAGGGTTATTGTGTTGCTCGTTAAACATCAAAGCCTGCCTTCAAAATTTGTTTTATCAGGTATTATGAGAACAAAAGGGTTGTTCAAATAATTGGATGATTCACAAATCTCATTGGTGAAATCACATCCATAAAACTAGTGCTAAAAATGTCGAAAGACAAATTGATTGAAAGATCACTTAGGAAGTGACATCGCCGTTTAAATTATATTGGAAAGAAAACATGAAGAAACTCCATGTGGATGGAATTTTGGATTCTTTTGATTTTTGATCACATGACGCTTGTGAAACTTTCCCAGAGATAATTAAAACTTCGTCAGAGGGCCAAAGGGCGAATGACTAGCTTATTGGAACTTGTACATATTGTTGTACGAAGTCCATTATGTGTAGTCAAGAGCGATGGATTTCAACTTCATATGCTTTCTCCGAAAATTTGAGTGAATATATGAATATTTACTTAATAAGGATGAAGTGTGAAATATTTGAAAAGTTCAAAGACTTTCAAGATGAAGTGCAAAATCATTGTAACAAGAATATAAATAGTTTATGATAAGATCATAAAGGAAGATATTTGAGTTACAAGTTTAGCATAATACCTAAGATTTAAGGAATCGTTCCGTGGATTTGCATTTTCCCGAAACACCATAAGAGTATGGAGCGTTCGAGATATGTAATTAAACCTTGTTTGACATGGTAAGATCAAAGGTATAATTCATAAAACTGCCATTATATTTTAAGGATTAAAAGCTTTAGAGACTACCGTTTTTCCACTGAAAAGAGCTCCATCATAATCCGTTGAAATGACACCATATAAAGTTATGGTTTGGGATAAAACCCAAGTTGTCCTTTCTTAAACATTGGTATGCTATGCATAAGAAATATGTTTGCAACCAAAGTCGGATGAACCTGTCTTTGTATGTTATTTCGATTAACCGTTCCTCCATAACATCAGAGACAAAAATGTTTGTCGCTTAGAACGTCAAGTTTCTTAGAGAAGGAATTTTTCGTGAAAAGTTAAGTGGGAGGACAAAAGAACTTTGATAAGGTTAAAAGAACCTTAGCTATATGTGCAGAGTTGCGCAGCGCTGAAAAGTGTTCCGGAGGCAGCGATAATGCTCATGGCTCACGTGCCTCAAAGGTTGTGGTCACGGAGATCTAAGTTCCTATTGAAACAAGAAGGTCGGGTAAACAATCAAATACCAAGATTTGAGAGTTAAATCATTATTTGACAATAATGATCCGACTACATGCAAAGAAGCGATGATGGGCCCTGACTCCGTCTAATGGCTTGAAGCCATAAAATCCGTGATAGTTCCATACACGAAAAATCAAGTTTTGAACTTGAAGGACCCTTAAGAAAGGTGTAAGACCTTACATTTGTGTTTGGATCTATAAATAAATAGACATGGATGTTGCACATCTATGAAATAGTCGACATGTTGGGAAAGAGTTCACAACAATGTTCAAAGGTTGACTATGACAAGATCTGATCTTTCATAGCGATATTTAGTCTAGACGGATTATTATAGCAACCACTACATATAATTTTGTTATGTGGTAGTTGAATAAACAAAACAAGTTCTTCTAATAGAATTGTTACCTAGGACATGTGCATAACACGGTCCATAGGGTTTTGTTAATTCAAAGGATGCTAAAAGCATATGCAAACTTCAATGGTTGAAGTAAGCATAGCGGAGTTGGAATCTTCACTATGATGAAACTGTTAAAAGAGTTTAATTTCATCAGAGACAATTAAGATGCTTGCATTTGCAAGAAATTAAGTGGGAGAGCTAAGACATATTTCTAATACATTATGTGGAGGACATATTGTTGATTGGAAAAGATGTATATTTTATTAAAACATATTAAGAATTTCATCCTGATGAAAGACTTAGGCAAAAACCAAATATTTGGCATCAATAGACGCTAATATGGTTGTGCCGAAAGTACATAGATGATGTATTGAATGAGTTCAATATAGAAACTACAAGAAAGGTTCTTGTCACAGAAAAATGATTGAATGAGTTCAATATTGATGATATATTCAAGTGTATTGACACAGGGTAAGTGAAACAAAGATTCAAGTATAGATTGATACTTGATGTATGAAATCACAAAGAGTATTTATATCAATCATACTATGATATGTACAAATCCAGATATGTCCTATACTCTAAATGTTATGAGCATATACCAGAATGATTCATAAGTTGATCATTGGACAATAGTAAGGATATTCTTATGATCTTTTGGAAGAACTAAGAGTATATTATTTGTAGAAGTGACAAATAGATGGTTAGTTCATTGTAAATGAATTACATTGATACTAGTTTTGTCACAAAGTACAAATTAAGTTTATCTCAATCTAAACTAAGGGTGGCACAATATGATGGAAAGTAAGTTCCATAATGGATTTGGATGAGTTCCAAAGTTAAGACATTGTGACAGATACTACAACAAAAGGCTAAGTATATGACTGCTATAATAGCAGCTAAAGAGGGCATTTTTGTCAAGTAGTTTGTTTTCAAACTAGGTGTAGTTCACAGCGGGATAGTACTATGAAGATATATTGTACGACAATATTATCAACATGTTTTAACCCCAAAGAACTAAAGGTCTCACCAAAGGACCAAAATTATACAAAGCCATCTCATTAGAGAATGAGTGATGCGTAGAGACGCAAAGACATGCAATTACACGGACACTGGAAGTGTTAGATCCAGAATCGATTGACCACTAGCAATCGTGTACATACAACATCGGAAAGCCATAGGTGTTGAATACACAAAGGTTTGAAACTAGATTATTGACTCTAGTGCAAGTGGGAGACTGTTGGAGATATGCCCAAGAGGCAATAATAAAGTGGTTATTATCATATCTTCATACTTATGATAAATGTTTACATACCATGCTATAATTGTATTAACCGGAAACATTAATACTTGTGTGATTTGTAAACATAAAAGAGTCCCTAGTAAAGCCTCTTGTTAAACTAGCTTGTTGGTTAATATATGATCATGTTTTCCTGATCATGAACATAGAGATGTTATTAACAATGTGGTCATATCATTAGGAGAATGATGTGATGGACATACTCCTATAGTTAAGCGTAGCATAAAGATCAAGTCATTTAATATAGTTCATTTGCTATAAGCTTTACGATACATAGTAACCTAATTCCTTGACCATGAGATCATGCTAATCACCATCAGGAAGGATGCTTTGATGACATCAAACACCACACCATAACTGGGTGGCTATAAAGGTGGCATTGAGTGTTCGGAAAGTATGTGTTGAGGCACATGGATCAAGAGTGGGATTTGTCCATCCATATGACGGATAGATATACTCTGGGCCCTCTCAGTGGAATGTCATCCAATTAGCTTGCAAGCATGTGACTGGCTCACAAGGGATCACATACTACGGGAACGAGAAAAGAGTACTTATCGGTAACGAGGTTGAACTAGGTATGCAGAGATACCGACAATCAAAACCTCGGATAAGTAAACTATCGTGAGACAAAGGGAAATTGGTATCGTATGTAAGTGGTTCATTCGATAGCAAAGTAATGGTAAAAATATGTGGGAGCCATATGAATTTCCAGATTCCTCTATTGGTTATTGATCGGAGAAGAGTCTCGATCATGTCCGCATAATTCACGAACCGTAGGGAGACACACTTAAGGATTCGATGTTGTTGAGTAGTTATGGAATGATGAGTAAGAGACCGAATGTTGTTCGGAGTCTCGGATGGGATCCGGGATATCACGAGGAGATCCGGAATGGTCCGGAGAATAAGATTCATATAAGGAAAGTCCCGTTTCGGAGTTGGATAATGGTTCCGGTGTTTTCATCGAGAATGTTCTAGAAGGTTCCGGAATGTCCGGCACTCCGGAGGGGAAAGGGTACATGAATGTGTTATATCAAGTTGATATGATTGCATCATGTACTAGGTGTCATCGCTGTACCAAAATAGAGGGTTTATTCAAATCCTAGTTTGAAAAAGTCAAACGGCTAGTTTGAAAGTCAAACGGCTAGTTTTGGGAAAGAGGAGAAGGAGGTTTGAAACCGACTTGGGGGAGGAGTTCCTCCTCCCACCGCCCCACCTTGGTCCGAGTTGGGGAGGACTCCTCCCCAGCGCCTCCTCCACCTATAAGAGGAGGCGGGGCTCCCTCCTAGACACAAGTTCCTACCTCTAAACCCTAGCTTGGCGCCACCACCTCCTGCAATGCCCGCCTCCCGAGTTCTCCTTGCCGCCGACTTGGGCACCACCAAGCCCTAGCCAGGCTCTAGAACCTCTTCCTCGGCATGTCTAAACCCTAGATCGCCGAGGGCTCTCATAGTCCACCATACTCGCTCGGCTTAAGGCGAAGCCTCGAGATCTCCCTCTACTTAGTACCACGTTGTCTTTGCCGGAATCGCGAGAGTGCTACAACCTCCGCTTTCTTTGGAACAAGGAGAGGAAGGTCTTCGTCGATTCGAACGTGTGACCGATTGCGGAGCTTACGGAGCCTTGGAAGGATCGTCTACGCGATCTTGAGATCGGCAAGTGTACGACTACATCACCCACGAGAATCTGCTCTCGTTAACCGCTTTGGAATCTTCGAGGGTAAGTTCCTCTATCGACTCGTTGCTACAATCTAGTAGATAGATCTTGGCTTGTTTGTGTGCATGCGGTAGAAAATTTTTGTTTTCCATGCTACGAACCCCTACAGGATCTCATGAACACCAGAAATCCACGGATGGTTCTGACAGAAATGTTGGACAATCCAGTTGGAGGGGTGCAAGAATGAACCCTAATAATAGAAGTAGAAATACCATGTCAATAGATGATCAGGATGAAGAAGAAGATCCTGAGGAGAGAGTGTTTGAATCATCAACATCTTCTCAAAACCCAGGGAATATACATTATCCAGTATTCGATTATCTTGTACACGAGAGCACCTGGGAAGCAGCAGGATCTGCGTATTCTGTTGACAACTCAAGGAATGTAGCTCAGAAAATGCAGGCTGGAGATAATGTTGAATATATTTCTGAAGACTTTTCAGCTGAGCTGGAGGGAGTCGAGGCGCTCAGGTTGAGTAATGGCTCAAGCCCTGATACTTCAGATACAGAGTAGGTTCCTTCTGGAAGGCTGTAACACCCTCAGAATCGGACCTATGCAAGTTTGGGCAAAATTCACCAAACCCGCATAGAAACGATTCAAAGGTGCCCACCAGGCACTTTCGTGCGGGTGGAAAACGAAGTAATAACATTACACAACAGTCCTCGATGGGACCCACAGAACAGATATATATAACAGCGACTCAAAGAGTCAAGAATACAGAGATAATATACAAAGATCCAAATCACCTTGAAAACGATAGAGCGTCCAGCTACGGACAAGATGCAAATGGGGCTAAGAGCCCGAAGAATAACCAATGGCGTCCATAACCCTGCCAGGCCAAGCGGAAGGGTAACCACCTAACGGCGTCGATCTCAAAACACCTTAACAAAAGGGTGCCGACAAAGGGCAGCAGAAAACAAGGAAGGAGCGTCGATCGAGGCGATGCAGCGAGGCTAGAATTGGCGGTCCTCGCCTACATAGGTATGGTGGATGAAGCGGCGGCAAAGATGCACTAAACAACCTATAGAGACTCGATACCTGGCGGATATCAGAGAGGGATAAGAATGACCTAACCGGATCCAACCTGAAGCTAACACCAGACAAACCCATCCTGGGGTTTCCCCCTCGAGACCAAACGAGGAAGTCAACCGAGGAACTCACTCCGTTGGCAGTTTTACTTATTCGGTTATAGTTGTGACAATTACTAGTCAGGTGTATATAATCATCCTGATAAGGTAAACAGTGGGCACTTTTATTTAATCATTCCGTGGAAGTTGCAGCAATTACTAATCAAATACAGATAGTATGAGATAAACCCAAAACCCAGCAGTTGTTGGTACTTTTATTCAGCCATTTCGTTGTAGTTGCAATACTTACTAGTCAGATACATTTGTCGCAAGCGACAACCAACAAGCAATGGTGGGCAGTATTAATTAGCCATTCCATTATAGTAGAGCTGATTACTAGTCATTATAAGTCAAATTTATAGCAATAAACTTTAGTTATGCTTGTCTATGATCGAGATCTTGCTCAAGTCGTCCATATCCGCGGACACGGCTTTCGAAAGTTTTAACCGGCCGGTGCACCAATAGCAACACACGCTCGATCACCTCGGAAAAACCAAATCAAAACCCAACGAGGCTTTCACGATGAACAATCACGATTGAGAAATATTTGGGGCCACCCTTAAGTAGAATCCGAACGGAGTAGACAAGCTCAGACGGCCTCAAGGTCGGGTAATACTGGTGTGAACGCATCGGGAACCCCAAGCGGGCTTGTCGACACAGCGGAATCGTGTCCCGATCCTAAGCGATGCAGTGCAGTTACCTCGCACAATCGTAAATAAAGCGATAAACATGGCATAAGTACAGGATCGTAAATAAAACCTCAAACTAGTTTGTGGCCCCAAGAAATAAGAATGAATCAAGCTCGCTCGGGGTCCCATATACCTCCGGATGTGGATAGCGCAAAATCAAGGCAGTATCAAGTACTCGGGGTCTTACGGGACACAAGTGGGCGTTCGGAAACCAAATATTATCTATCACCCACCAATGCCTCTGCTTATTCAATTTTAGTTGTTAAACAGAAAGTAAAGTGAACGATAAGTAAAACTAGGATCATCTCCAACATCAACATGCGGCAATACATCGACCTGTGGCATATGGCGACACACATCGACTTGAGCAAGCAACTACGACGCCATAAGTCCAACTATCTACCAAACAACGGTAATTGGGTGTGTCCAAGGCAATATAAGGCTGCAAGGGATATCACAGTGCGAAACTAAAGCATCGCAACTCGGATAGCAATAGATCAACGGAGGGAGTAAATACTATAAAAGTAAGATAGGTAGAAAGGGAGATGCTGCTTTGAAAACATTGTCGAAGGTTCAACCGAGGATCGGGGCGAAGCTCACATCAACTCAACGGCCTTATCCGCGAAGAAGCAAAACACTAGAATAAACACCGGATGCAATATTTAATACACGGCAGAAGATCGGCATGATGCATGAATGACGGATGGCATGGCAACGGTGCAATGCAATTAGGTCATATTAAGTGGAACCGGGGTCCCGACAATTAATATATGGTTCAAGTTGTTTAAAACCCCCACATATTAAATGTTGTTTTTACATGGCAAAAGATGATACGGGTTCGCTACACAAGTTTAAATGAGGCCAATATAAGGCTAGATTTGCCCGCATATGGACCCCATATTTAATTATTAGGTGAATCGGCATAAGGCCCCCAAACCACAGATATGCATGTGAGATGAATGATTTAATATGCAACAAGTTGTTATTATGTTATAAAATAGGGTTCGGGAAAAGGTTCACACATTAGGGTTCTCGACGTTCTTGGGGTTCCGGGGTTCGGGGTCCAGGGTCCGGTCTCGGGGTCCAGGGTTCGACGGCTCGGGGTTCGGGGTTCGGCGGAAGCGTTCTCGGATATCGGGGGTAGGTCTTGGCGTTCCGAGAAGCCGGACTTGGTTCGGTGTCGGGGTTCATCGGATCTTCCGGATCGGTGTCGTTCTTGTTGTCGTGCAGATCTTGTCGGGTTCCACGGGGTCGAGATGGTCTTGGCGTTCCGGGGGGAATGTTCTCGGTGTCCGGGTGAAGCGCTCGGCGTTCTATGGTTCCACGTCGACGGCCTTGGCTTCCTCGATGAAGAACTTGGTGTGTCCATGTCGGGGTTCTCGGCTTGATGCGTCGATCTTGGGACCTCGATGTCCGGAAGCGACTTCGGTTGTGTCGTTCTCGTCATCGCGAAAGGTCTTGCGGTTTCTCAACTCGGTTCGATCTCGATCTTGGGAGGTGCTTGTCGGTCTCGTGGCGATCTTGCGTCCGAGGTTCGGTGCGAAGGTTGTTGGCGAGCTCGGGGTGCTCCAAAGCGACCATAGGGTTCACGCGTTTACCGACACATACGAGCACACGCATACACACGAGCACACGCATACGAGCACACATACACGAGCACACACATACACGAGCACACGTCGGCATGGCCTGAGGCCACGTGGCGAGCCAGCGTGGAGGCGGGCCGGACTCGTGGCGAGCTTGGCGAGGTCTGGCGGAGGAGGCGCGACGGCGCGCGGACGAGGCGAGGCCAGCCGCAGCGGTCCGGACGGGCAGCGGGAGGCGGCTTCGCTCGCAGGCCAGCCGCGGACTCGCGGGGAGGGGCAGCACGGCTCAGGAGAGGCCTTGAGCAGCGGGTCAGGCGGGCGTGGCCGGCCTGCGGCGGGCCGGGGGCTCGGAAGGCGGCGAGGCTCGGGAGGCGGCAGCGGTGGTCGAGGTGGAAGCGGGCAGCTCATGGCAAGACGCTGACAGGGGCAGGCGGCGTGGCGAGGGCGGCTGCAGAGGCGGGCTCGAGGCGGCGGCTCAGTGAGGTGAGGGGCAGTGAGTCGGTGTGGGGAGGAGCACAGAGAGAGAGGGGAGCGAGGTGGGGGAAGGTGAGAGGAAGACGAGGGACAGGGGAGATGCTGGGTGTGGGACAGACCCGTGAGGATCGGGTGTGGGGGTCGCGTAACGTGTCTTGGGGTGGGAAGGGTGAGAGAGGGAGAGAGAGAGGGTGGGGTGAGAGGACACGTGTCAGGGAGTGATTGGGGGTGGGGGGTGGCTCAGCTGAGGTGGCGTGATGCTATTGGCTAGGGTGAGGTGGCCAGGGTGGGTTGGGTAGACTAGTGGGTGAGTTTAGGATTTAGGGGCGGCAGGTTGGACCGATCTGAAAAATCTGGGGCGGTCGTTCGGGTAGGGTTGGCCCGTTCGACTGCCCCTACTAAAATAAATAAAACTTTTAATTAATTTAATTGGGCCGTTTGCAACCCGAATGCAACCAAACAAAATACTCCGGAGCCCCGGGGTTTTTGGCGTTTGAATAAAGAGAAGGCGTTTGGGAAAATAAATCGGGCTTTGCAAAAATAGTTTTTGGCAAACAATGCATGATGATGACGATGCAATGCACAAATTCAACGCGATTTTCTAGTAGTGGTTTTGCGGGATGCCACAATTCGACACCACTAACAATGGATCTCGCCCTCGAGATCCGCCTCATGGTACCGGAAGGAAGGTCGGCGAACTACGTCTTCTCGCTTCGTGTAGATCCTCACGACACCACTAACAAGAGGTCGTTGCTCCTGATCCTCGAGAGAACACTCCGGGAACAAAAGGTCGAAGGTAGAGGTATCGCAATAAAGCCACCCCTAACTTCCGTGGATGGAGTAATTGCTGGATCCACTGCCTCGACGTACAAGAGCGAATGATAAGAGCAGTGGTAGGGTAGCTAATCCATCCCGCACTCAAACCATTACTCTGCACACGAATAGGCGGATTAAGCAACCAACTCTCGGACTCAGACTGAAGATCTTCTTAGAGGGTATCCGGAACAAAGGAATGCTGCCAGCAGAGATCAGATGAAAGACACACTGATTAGGTTTCGCGATGGTTCCGTTGGCATGAACAACACGTGCTCAAGGTCGACTCCAACTTCACCAAAACTCGTCCTTCTCATATGTTTTTCTACGACGCTGATATCCAGCAAGGAACACAGATGGATAAAGAGCTCAAGAACAAAAGATCGGAGGAAGGGTACAACAGACAAGTTGCAGATTGATGATCGTAGCACCCCCGTTATCAAAGGGAAGAAGCGAAAACCTAAAGGTACGACGGCAACCCAACCACGAGAATTCCTGGACTCGAAGAAAGATAAGAGAGCAGGTTCAAAACACGTCGAGATAAGAGGGGAATAGCAGAGGGGTAAGGAGTAAAATCAGACCTAATCAGAACTATCCTACCGGTTTTACAAAAATAGTTTTGACACTCTACTTCGGCCGTTAGCTAGGTTATCCTGATTTGGACTTGTGGGTATCATCGCCGAGCTCGATACCACTCTGTAACACCCTCGAGAATCGGACCTATGCAAGTTTGGGCAAAATTCACCAAACCCGCATAGAAACGATTCAAAGGTGCCCACCAGCACTTTAAATGCGGGTGGAAAGCGAAATAACATTACACAGGTCCTCGATGGGACCCATGAGCAGATATATATACGGCTGACTCAAAGAGTCAAGAATACAGAGATAATATACAAAGATCCAAATCACCTTGAAAGCGATAGGCGTCCTACGGACAAGATGCAAATGGGGCTAAGAGCCACGAAGAATAACCAATGGCGTCCATAACCCTGTGCCAAGCGGAAGGGTAACCACGCTAACGGCGTCGATCTCAAAACACCTTAACAAAGGGTGCCGACAAAGGGCAAAGCAGAAAACAAGGAAGGAGCGTCGATCGAGGCCATGCACGGCGAGGCTAGATCGGCGGTCCTCGCCTACATAGGTATGGTGGATGAAGCGGCGGCAAGATGCACTAAACAACCTATAGAGACTCGATACATGGCGGATATCGAGAGGATAAGAATGACCTAACGGATCCAACTGAAGCTAACACAGACAAACCCATCTGGGTTTCCCCTCGAGACCAAACGAGGAAGTCAACAGGAACTCACTCCGTTGGCGCTTTTACTTATTCGGTTATAGTTGTGACAATTACTAGTCGGTGTATATAATCATCCCGATAAGGTAAGCGATGGGCACTTTTATTTAATCATTCCGTGGAAGTTGCAGCAATTACTAATCAAATACGAGATAGTATGAGATAAACCCAAAACCCATAGGTTGTTGGTACTTTTATTCAGCCATTTCGTTGTAGTTGCAATACTTACTAGTCGAGATACATTTGTCGCATGGCGACAACCAACAAGCAATGGTGGGCGTATTAATTAGCCATTCCATTATAGTAGAGCTGATTACTAGTCATTATAAGTCAAATTTATAGCAATAAACTTTAGTTATGCTTGTCTATGATCGAGATCTTGTGCTCCAAGTCGTCCATATCCATGGACACGGCTTTGAAAGTTTTAACGGCGGGGTGCACCAATAGCAACACACGCCGATCAACCTCGGAAAAACCAAATCAAAACCCAACGAGGCTTTCACGATGAACAATCACGATTGAAATATTTGAGGCCACCCTTAAGTAGAATCCATAGCGGATGAACAAGCTCGAGACGGCCTCAAGGTCTTTGGGTAATACGGTGAGCATTTGGGAACCCCAAGCGGGGCTTGTCGACACCGCGGAATCGTGTCCCGATCCTAAGCGATGCGGTGCGATACCTCGCTGTCGTAAATAAATAAAGCGATAAACATGGCATAAGTACAGGATCGTAAATAAAACCTCAAACTAGTTTGTGGCCCCAAGAAATAAGAATGAATCAAGCTCGCTCGGGGGTCCCATATACCTCCCGGATGTGGATAGCATAAAATCAAGGCAATTATCAAGTACTCGGGGTCTTACGGGACACAAGTGGGCGTTAAACCAAATATTATCTATCACCCACGATGCCTACCTTATTCAATTTTAGTTGTTAAGCGAAAGTAAAGTGAGCGATAAGTAAAACTAGGATCATCTCCAACATCAACATGCGGCAATACATCAAGCGTGGCATATGGCGACACACATCGACACTTGAGCAAGCAACTACGACGCAAGTCCAACTATCTACCAAACAACGGGTAATTGGGTGTGTCCAAGGCAATATAAGGCTGCAAGGGATATCACAGTGCGGAAACTAAAGCATCGCCTTTCGAGATAGCAATAGATCAACGGGAGGAGTAAATACTATAAAAGTAAGATAGGTAGAAAGGAGATGCTGCTTTGAAAACATTGTCGAAGGTTCAACCGAGGATCGGTAAGCTCACATCAACTCAACGGCCTTATCGCGAAGAAGCAAAACACTAGAATAAACACGGATGCAATATTTAATACACGGCGAAGATCGGCATGATGCATGAATGACGGATGGCATGGCAACGTGCAATGCAATTAGGTCATATTAAGTGGGCAGGTCCCGACAATTAATATATGGTTCAAGTTGTTTAAAACCCCACATATTAAATGTTGTTTTACATGGCAAAAGATGATACGGTTCGCTACACAAGTTTAAATGAGGCCAATATAAGGCTAGATTTGCCCGCATATGGACCCCATATTTAATTATTAGGTGAATCGGCATAAGGCCCCCAAAAACCAGATATGCATGTGAGATGAATGATTTAATATGCAACAAGTTGTTATTATGTTATAAAATAGGGTTCGGGAAAAGGTTCACACATTAGGGTTCTCGACGTTCTTGGGGTTCCGGGGTTCGGGGTCCAGGGTCCGGTCTCGGGGTCCAGGGTTCGACGGCTCGGGGTTCGGGGTTCGGCGGAAGCGTTCTCGGATATCGGGGGTAGGTCTTGGCGTTAGAAGCGGACTTGGTTCGTGTCGGGGTTCATCGGATCTTAGGATCGGTGCCGTTCTTGTTGTCGTCTGATCTTGTCGGGTTCCACGGGTCGAGATGGTCTTGGCGTTAGAATGTTCTCGGTGTCCGGGTGAAGCGCTCGGCGTTCTATGGTTCCACGTCGACGCCTTGGCTTCCTCGATGAAGAACTTGGTGTGTCCATGTCGGGGTTCTCGGATCGGGCGTCGATCTTGGGACCTCGATGTCCGGAAGCGAGAACTTCGGTTGTGTCGTTCTCGTCATCGCGAAGGTCTTGCCGGTTTCTCAACTCGGTTCGATCTCGATCTTCGGGGGAGGTGCTTGTCGGTCTCGTGGCGATCTTGCGTCCCGAGGGTTCGGTGCCGAAGGTTGTTGGCGAGCTCGGGGTGCTCCAAAACGACCATAGGGTTCACACGCGTTTACCACGACACATACACGAGCACACGCATACACGAGCACACGCATACACGAGCACACACATACACGAGCACACACATACACGAGCACACGTGCAGCGGGCCTGAGGCCGGTGGCGGGCGGCGTGGGGGCGGGCGGACTCCGTGGCGAAGCTTGGCGAGGTCTGGCGGAGGCGCCGCGGCGGGCGGCGCGGGCGGGGCAGGCGAAGCGCGGGCCAGGGGCAGCGGAGGCGGCTTCCGGGCAAGCGGCGGCCCGGACTGTGAGGAGGGGCAGCTCGGGAGAGGCGGCCTTGAGCTTAGCGGGTCCAGCGGCGTGGCCACGCGGCCAGGCGGGCGGCTCGGGGAAGGCGACGGCGAGGCTCGGGCGGCGGCGGTGGTCGAGGTGGAAGGCGGGCGCCGGCTGCAGCGGCGGAGCAGAGGCGGCAGCGGCAGCGCTGGCGACGGCGGCGCAGGAGCTGGCTGTGAGCGAGGCAGAGGTGAGGCGGTGAGGGAGGAGAGAGAGAGGGAGCGAGGTGGGGAAGGTGAGAGGAAGACGAGGGACAGGGATCTTGGGTGTGGGACCGAGACCACTGAGGATCGGTGTGGGGTCGGCGCGTAACGGTGTCTTTGGGGTGGGAAGGGTGAGAGAGAGAGAGAGGGTGGGGTGAGAGGACACGTGTCGGGGAGTGATTGGGGTGGGGGTGGCTCGGTGGTGGCGTGATGCTATTGGCTAGGGTGAGGTGGCCAGGGTGGGTTGGGTAGACTAGTGGGTGAGTTTAGGATTTAGGGGCGGCAGGTTGGACCGATCTGAAAAATCTGGGGCGGTCGTTCGGGTAGGGTTGGCCCGTTCGACTGCCCCTACTAAAATAAATAAAACTTTTAATTAATTTAATTGGGCCGTTTGCAACCCGAATGCAACCAAACAAAATACTCCGGAGCCCCGGGGTTTTTGGCGTTTGAATAAAGAGAAGGCGTTTGGGAAAATAAATCGGGCTTTGCAAAAATAGTTTTTGGCAAACAATGCATGATGATGACGATGCAATGCACAAATTCAACGCGATTTTCTAGTAGTGGTTTTGCGGGATGCCACAAAGGCCATTTGTTCCACAAACCGTGCGACGGACAACACGTCATCACGGTTGGACACCAGGCATGTATGATGAGCGTAGTTACTACTAGAAAAAGAATAGTAGTTAATAGTATCAAGCACTGTGTATTGTACTTTAAGGAATAAGGCAATGAGATGAATACGGTAGTTTTGTGAATATACCTATATTGTATATGTTGTAATGACTTTGTGTCATTATGATATTATGTAAATATGTGAAATGCATATTTGGATTTTCTTTGGATCTTTATTGTGTGACTAGTTCTGTGCGTAAAGTCGAGCTCAGAACACATGTGCATGATGTAATTATAAAAAAAATGATGCTCACGTGGGAGAGCCACGGGCAGTTATTGAAAGATGTATTCATGCGTACGCACCAGGAATGCGAGTATGAGGGCTCGAACCTGGGCGGGCAAGGGCATATCATCCCACCCTTGCCACTGGGCTATGCCTCAGTCCACCATGATGTAATTATGAGTATTCGCTCTATGTTGCAGGACTAGGGGGTCATGGATACGGGTGTAGAAATGGAAAATGAGCAGCATCGGATGGAGCGTGAGGCCAAGGAAAAGGCCGATGCCGATATAGCAAATCAAGGAACATTACCACCAACATCACCAATGAGGCCGTTAATGGAGCAGAACTTTATGCAATGCATGCAAATGATGCAAGAGAACCAGAACAAGTTCATGGAAGAGCTGTTGGGGCGAGCAAATCAGAGGGCACCTGAAGGAGGAGGAGTGAGTTTATCTGATTTCCAGAATGCAAGACCGTTACCTTTTGCATCAGCTCCTGAACCAATGGATGCTGAGAAAGCGGCTAGCAGAATCTGAGCGGAAGGCTATGAGGTTGCAATGATGAGGAAAAATTGAGGTATGCAACTCATCTGCTGACTGGACCTGCAGCATCATGGTGGGAAAATCAGTTAGCCATGCAACCACCAGGAAGGGAGTTTACCTGGGAGGAGTTCAAGCAGAGATTCCGTGAATATCATGTTCCGGAGAGTGTGATGGAATTGAAGTGGAGAGAATTTGAGGAGCTTCAGCAAGGACATACTAGTGTCATGAAGTACATCCGAGAGTTTAGCCAACTGTCTCGTTATGCTGAGGAGGATGTTAACACTTAAGAGAAGCGGAAGAAGCGTTTCCTGCGTGGATTAAATCCATCTATGAAGATGCAGCTAAGGTTAGCCAATAAGCAAACTTATCAGCAGTTGTTGGACGCAACCATTACTTTTTAAGATGACTATAAGAATGTCCAAGAGGATTGGAGGAAGAGAGCCAAGAAGGAAACCAAGAGAATTCAGGCAAGCAAACCTAAACCTAACCTGGAGTTTAAACCTTGGAATATAAATTATGGCAACAACAACAATAACAATAACAAAGGCAGTGGTGAAAATCAATCTAATCCGAGGAGGAATGTTATCTACAACAACTGTGGAATTCCAGGGCATTTCCAGAGGGAGTGCAAAAAGCCTGTAGTGATCTGTTACGGTTATGGCTAGAAGGGGCATATCAAGCCAGATTGTCCGAGCAAACCACTGGGAGGATGGCCTACCAAGGGAGGAGGACAAGCTAGTGGAGGAAATGGACAGCCCAATAAAGGGGAAACAATGGCAAGAAAAACAATGGCAAGAGAAACCGACCAACCGGAAAACTGAACTGTGCAACTCTCGAGGAGGTGGATAATTCGGAGCATGCAGTAATAGGTACGCTCAATATTCTTACCAATCCCGGCAAAGTTCTATTTGATACTGGTGCAACTACTTCATTCATTTCTGAATAATTCTGTGATAAGTTTGGGATTAGAAGGGCAACGTTAGAACGTCCTATGACCGTAGTTACGGCAGGAGGGAATGTGATTGTATGCCACATAAAACAAGATTAGGTTATCTCGATCTGTGGTTGTACATATTTTGCAGACCTTTATGTGATTCTTTGAAGGGAATTGCAGTAGTGCTGGGAATGGATTGGATGATGGAACACAGAGCTCAGATAAATTGTGAGGAGAAAATTGTCTCAATCAAAACTCCAAGTGGATCAAGGATAGTTTACCAGGCAGATAAACACAGTCATATCATGGTGGATCTGCAGTTGAATTCAATGAAGGAAGTTAAATTAGAAGAAATTCATGTAGTTAATGAATTCCATGATGTTTTCCCAACGGAATTACCAGGAATGCCACCAGACCGGGAGATAGAGTTCACAATTGACCTAATACCTGGTACAACACCAATAGCTCAAGCACCATATAAAATGGGACCCAAAGAGTTGAAAGAACTCAAGGAGCAAATTGATGAGTTAGCAAGAAAAGGATTTATACAGGAAAGTGTATCTCCATGGGGAACACCAGTAATCTTTGTGGATAAGAGAGATGGTGGAAGACGGATGTGTGGTGATTATAGAAATCTATACAACGCGATGATCAAGAATAAGTATCCTTTACCAAGAATTCAAGATTTGTTTGATCAAGTGAAAGGAGCTGGAGTATTTTCAAAGATAGATTTAAGATCTGGATACCATCGAATCAGAATCAAGCCGGAAGATGTTCCAAAAACATCATTTGTCTCAAGGTATGGACACCATGAGTATCTGGTAGTACCATTTGGTTTGACCAATGCACCGGCAATATTCATGAATGTGATGAACAAGGTCTTCATGCCATATTTGGATAAGTTTGTCATCGTCTTTATTGATGATATTCTGATATATTCTAAGGATAAGGAAGAGCATGCTGACCATTTGAGAATAGCACTGCAGACTTTAAGAGAACATAAGCTTTATGCTAAATTCAGTAAGTGTGAGTTCTGGTTAGATGAGGTAGAATTCCTCGGTCATGTGATCAGTAAGGATGGGATTGCTGTGAATCCATCTAAAGTTCAGTCGGTACTAGAGTGGACTGCACCGACCAATGTGAAGCAAATTCGAGGTTTCTTAGGAATGGCTGGTTATTATCGGAGATTAATTGAAGGTTTATCCAAAATAGCCGGACCAATGACCAAATTATTAAGGAAGAATACACCATTCAAGTGGGATGAGAAGTGTGAAGCAAGTTTCCAAGAGTTGAAGACTAGATTAACCACAGCTCCAATCTTAGCAGTTTCTGAGACAAGAAAGGATTTCACTATATATTGTGATGCATCTAAAGAAGGTTTGGGTTGTTTATTAATGCAAGATCAGAAAGTGATTGCTTATGGTTCAAGACAATTGAAACCACATGAAGTCAACTACCCAACTCATGATTTAGAGTTAGTAGCAGTAGTCTTTGCGCTGAAAGGATGGAGGAATTTTCTTTATGGAGCCAGATGTGAGTTATATACTAACCATAAAAGTCTCAAGTATTTATTCACTCAAAAGGAATTAAACATGAGACAAAAGCATTGGTTGGAATTAATCAAGGACTATGATTTAACAATCAATTACACCCCAGGGAATGCAAATGTTGTAGCAGATGCTTTAAGCAGAAAGAGTGCAGATATTCAGCCAAGCAATAGAGAGTTACCAAAAGAGTTACAAATGTACTTGGAAATGCTAGAACTTCAATTCATTAGAACATAGGTTCTTGGAGGATTAGCGACTATGCAGGTAGTTGCAGAGCAGGACAGTGATCTTAAGCAAGAAATTTTTAGATGACAAGAAGAAGATCCTTTCACTGCTAAGGAAATTCGGAGGATATCTCAAGGGCAAAAGTTAGTTTTTTGCCTTGGGGATTATGGATCTTTATGGTTCCAAGATCGTCTATGCGTTTCAGATGTCACTGAAATCAGAAATATCATACTCAAAGAAGCACATGATACACCCTATTCTATACATCCAGGGAGTACCAAGATGTATATGGATTTGAAAGAACTATTATGGTGGAATAACATGAAGAGGGATATTGCTAAATATGTATCTGAATGCCATACTTGTCAAAGGGTGAAAGTTGAACATCAAAGTATAGCAGGACCATTACAACCCTTAGACATTCCTGAATGGAAATGGGAGGAAATAGGCATGGATTTTATCACAGGATTACCTATGACACCAAAAAGGAAGGATATGATATGGGTAATAGTGGACAGACTTACTAAGAGTGCACATTTTATTCTAGTGAATCAAAAGGATAATGCCGAGAAGTTAGTTGAAGTATATGTCAAAGAGATAGTAAGTAAGCATGGAGTACCCAAGAAGATCATAAATGATAGGGGATCAGTATTTACTTCAGCATTTTGGAAGCAATTGCATGAAGCACTTGGTTCAAAGTTAGATTTCAGCACGACATATCATCCTAAGATAGGAGGTCAAACTGAAAGAACAAATCAAATACTAGAAGACATGTTGGCCTGTGCACTAGATTTTGGAGGAACATGGGAAGATCACCTACCATTGGCAGAATTTTCTTATAATAATAGCTATCAGAGTAGTCTAAAGGCAGCTCCATATGAGGTTCTGTATGGAAGAAAGTGTAGATCACCTATATGTTGGTATGAACCTGGTAGCAGCAAAGAATTTGCACCAGATTATATCAAGGAGAGACAAGACATCATTGATAAGATCAGGGATAGATTGAAAATAGCCTAGAGCAGGCAGAAAAGTTATGCGAATCAAAGCCGAAGATCATGGCATCCAGAAGTGGGAGATATGGTCTATTTGAAAGTAAGTCCAATGAAAGGAGTAAAAAGATTCGGAGTTAAAGGGAAATTAAGTACAAGATATATTGGACCATTCAAGATACTAAGTCAAAACAGAACTATAGCTTATGCTTTAGAGTTACCATCAAGATTGGCTCAAGTGCATAATGTTTTCCATGTGTCACAACTTCGCAAATGTTTGAAAGTTCCTGATGATGCAATAACACATCAAGAGATAGAACTACAAGCAGACCTGACTTATATTGAAAAGCCCTGCAAGATTCTGGAAGAAAATTGGAAAAGATTGAGGAACAGAGAAATCAAATATTGCAAGGTACAATGGGAACATCACCCTGAGAGATAAGCCACATGGGAGAAGGAAGAGGATTTAAGAAAAGCTTATCCAGAACTATTCAGGTACATCTCCACAAACTTCAGGACGAAGTTTAATTTAAGGGGGGAAGTCTGTAACATCCCAGTATGTAGGACCTAACGAAGGGTTGATTTAGGAATATGTATTGTTGCATGCATTCATTTGAGAAAATGTGGGTAAAATTTTCGCCAAATAAAAACCTTGAGTGATCAATGTTTCTTTCTTACTTTGAGAGTAGGTTTAGTCTTAAAGGAGGATTGCTATAAACTTTGATATGGTCTTAAAGGAATTTTGTGTGTTTTGTAATGAGTTTGAATTTTTAAAACTTAAGTGTTTTATAATTTAAATAATTTTGATATAAGATTTGAATCTTGAATTAATTAAGAGAAAAGTATTAGAACTTAAATCTTATTCAAAAGCAATATGGTATATGAAGTTCATTCTTATTCATAAACAAATTACAAAGAATAACTTACTGAAGTTATTCCAAACTTTACAATTCACACAAGAATAAAGAATAAAATATTCTTTATTAATAAATATATAATCTTTATTACAAATGAACCAAACAAATATTACAAGAATTATAAAAGGCAAATTACAAAGGATTAAGAAAATTACATATGTATCTATACTAACTATCCTATATCTAAAACTACACTAAATCTTCATCTTTATCTTTGTACCTGCAAAACAAAGATTAAATAGAAAACAAAACAAGATTAGTGTTAGTATATATATTTCTCTCAGATATGTCAGTGAGGTGCACTTGACAATCTCATCATTGAGAAATGTTAAAAAGGGGCAAGTTTCACCAATCTGAAAGATCTCATCTTTCATAAATTCAAGCCAAAATGCAAATGACAGCCAAAAGGGACCAATTCACCAGCCAGGTTAAAGTAGATTGGTAATAGTAAGTTCAAATTTTCTGAACTTATCCATATGTGCATAGCAGGCACACAGACTGCACATACACAAGCATGCAGATGGTGTGTTGTCGACCACACAAGCACAACCAGGATCACAAAACCACAACACAGCCGTGGAGAAGCACCTCAGTGCATCACTCCACTACACAACACACCAGCACAACCAGGGTGAAAAACAATTTAACCAAGAACAACAACCAAACCAACCACCCAGATCAACCCAAACATCACCAGGATGGTGACATAAGGAGGGGGATGGATCTGGTGGATAACAAGGTCAAGACCAGCAGCTAGGAGGAGCAGGCAAGCTCAAGAGCAAGCTCAGGAGCACAGTTAAAGCAGATCAAGATCCAGACAAAGATCAAGATCAACAATCTACTACACCAACATCAAATCTTGTGGTGAGTCTCATAAAACCTGTAGCGTTCGCAGCACAGAAAAACAAAAAATTCCTACGATGGGAACTATGTACCAAGATCTATCTACTAGATACAAACAACATGCGGATGTATATCCGTAGAGAACATACCGTTGAAGACCGACAACGCTTAACGAGTTCAACTCGTGGTTGATGTAGACGATCTCTTGCCGATCTCAGGATCGAGAGGAAGTCCTAGCACCGCAAAGCAGCAGCGCATCCGTGCTCGCACACACATACAAGACACCGAGCAACCTCCGCCTCCTCGCTCTAGCGATGCATCGGAAGCACAACCCTTTCTTGCCGAATAGCCACCAGGGACATGTATCTCGCTAGTCCGAGACCATGGGGGATAAATTCTAGAGGGGGAGAGAGATCCTTCACGAGGAGGTGTGAGTGAGAGAGAGGAGAGGGGGTGCCTTTTATAGGAGCAGGGGGGCACCCAAGGGGGTGGACGCCGGCCATGGGGCTGCCCCCTCCCCTCCTTCATTCATGTGGGTGGACACTCCACTCACAAAATGGCCCTTCAATTTTCTCCACTCAAATTCCCATTAAATTTCCACCAAATTTAATGCAAACTCTCATTAAATAAAACTCTTTTATTTTATTTAGAATTTTGTCAATTACTTTAATGACAAACATTCACAAATAAACCCTTTCTAGAATTCCATTTCACATGCATAACCTCTTTATGCAATTTCACCCGAAAACCTGTTTCGGTATCTAGTGAAATAAATTCCTGCGCTTGTTTATTCTTTCGGCATGAAACATTTGCTCCAATTGGATGTCAGTGTCCCTTAAGTGTGTCACCCTATGGTTCACGAATAATGCGGACATGATCGAGACCTTTCTCCGGTCAATAATCAATAGCGGGACCTGGAGATCCATACTGACTCCCACACATTCAAGGATGACTTTTCCTGTGATCGTCGGAACCTTTTACGCTTGTATCTTAATCCCTTTGTTTCACGATATATTACATGTCCGAGATTCGATCATCGGTATCTCCATACCTAGTTTGATCTCGTTACTGACATGCACTCTTTTCTCGTTCCCGTGATATAACATTCTAGTGATCAAATCACTTGCTTGCAAGCTAACCAATGTGATATCACCGAGAGGGCCCAGAGCATATCTATCCATCATCGGGATGAACAAATTCCACTCTTGATCCATGATTCTCAACATAACACTTTAGTAGCTTTGAAGCCATCTTTATAATCACCTAGTTACGGTGTGACGTTTGATGTCAACAAGAAACTCTTCCGGTGTTAGTGATTGGCATGATCTCATGGTCTAAGGATTAGGACTACTTCGTAAGTTGTTTATAGAAATATAAACTCAATGACTTTGATCGTAATGCTATACTTCGGATGAATGTTCATCACACCATTACACTAATGTTGTGATCTCGTTATTAACAACATCCAATGTCTATGATCAGGAAACTATGATCATCTTGTTAATCAACGAACTAGTTTATGAGAGAGGCATAACTAGGAACTTTCTGTTTGTTTATTAAACACACATGTATTAACGTTTCCGTATTAATACAATTATAGCATGCAAAATAAACATCTATCATATACTTGGAATGCACATAATAAACATTTTATTATTGCCTCTCAGGGCATATTCCCTTCAGTCTCCCACTTGCACTAGAGACAATAATCTAGTTACATAGTGATGTATCTAACACCCATGGAGTTCTTGTGTAGATCATGTTTTGCTCTAGGGAGAGTTTTAGTCAACTGCTACATTGAGATCCGTATGTACTTTACAAATCTTTATATCTCCATCCTTGACATGCTGGCGGATGGAGTGAAACCGGCGCTTAATATGCTTGGAATGCTTGTGAGACCTTGGCTCTTTGGCATTGGCAATGGCACCATTATTGTCACAATATATCACCATTGGGTCCAACGCGTTTGCAACCACTCCTAGTTCGGATATGAACTCCTTCATCCAAACTGCTTCCTGAGCCGCTTCTGAAGCAACAACATATTCGGCCTCCGTTGTTTATCCCGCCACCATAGGTTGTCTGGAGCTCCTCCAACTAACCGCTCTGCCATTCATGAGAAATACGTATCCGGATTGAGACTTAGAGTCATCCGGATCGGTGTCAAAGCTAGCGTCAACATAACACTTAGCGACGAGCTCTTCTTCACCTACGTATACAAGAAACATATCCTTAGTTCTTCGCAAGTACTTAAGGATATTCTTGACCGCTTTCCAGTGTTCTGAACCTGGATCCGATTGGTACCTACTAGTCAAACTAATAGCATGTGCCACATCCTGTCTTGTACATAGCATGGCGTACATTATAGAGCCTATGGCTGAAGCATAGGGGACCTTGTCCATTATCTCTCTTTCTTCCGACGAAGCCGGACTTCGAGTCTTACTCAATGTCGTGCCTTGTGTCATAGGTAAGAACCCCTTCTTACTATCTTCCATTTTAAACTTCTTTAAAATCTTATCAAGGTATGTACTTTGCGATAGCCCTATTAGGCGCCTAGATCTATCTCTATAGATCTTTATGCCTAATATGTATGACGCTTCACCTAGGTCCTTCATTGAAAATTTGCTGTTTAGATAACTTTTAACACTGTTTAAAAGATCTATATCATTTCCGATCAATAATATGTCATCCACATATAATATCAGAAATGCCACATTGCTCCCACTCACTTTCTTGTAAATACAAGCTTCTCCATAAGTTTGGACAAATCCAAACTCTTTGATCACCTCATCAAAGCGGAGATTCCAACTTCGTGATGCTTGCTTCAATCCATAGATGGATCTCTGAAGCTTGCACACCTTGTTAGCATCCTTAGGATCGACAAAACCCTTTGGTTGTATCATATACAACTCTTCTTCAATATTACCATTGAGAAACGCGGTTTTGACATCCATCTGCCATATCTCATAATCAAAATATGCAGCAATTGCTAACATAATCCTAACTGATTTTAGCATCGCTACGGGAGAGAATGTCTCATCATAGTTAACTCCTTGAATTTGTCGAAACCCCTTTGCGACAAGTCAAGCTTTATAGACGGTTACATTACCATCAACATCAGTTTTCCTTTTGAAAATCCATTTGTTCTCCACGGCCTTTAGGTCGTGAGGTAAGTCCACCAAGTTTCAAACTTGATTTTCATACATGGATTCCATCTCGGATTTCATGGCTTCTAACCATTTGTTGGAATCCGTGCTCATCATCGCTTCTTCATACGTCGCAGGGTCGTCATTTTCATCAACCATGAAATTCATGACAGGATTTCCGTACAGTTCGGGAGCTGCACGCGTCCTGCTAGACCTGCGAGGTTTGGTAGTACTCTCTTTTGGAGTTTCATGATCATTATCATTAGTTCCCTCTTCAAACAGGTGAAGCCAACTTCGGAACAACTTCCGGCGCGGTGCTACTCGCCATACTTTGAAGAGAAGGTTCAATAACCTCTTCGAGTTCTACCTTCCGACTACTCACACCTTTCGCGAGAAACTCTTTCTGTAGAAAGGATCCATTCTTGGCAACAAAAACCTTGCCCTCGGATCTATGATAGAAGGAATACCCAATAGTTTCCTTAGGGTATCCTATGAAGACGCATTTTTCCGCTTTGGGTTCGAGTTTATCCGGTTGAAGTTTCTTCACATAAACATCACATCCCCAAACTTTAAGAAATGACAGCTTAGGTTTGTTTCCAAACCACAATTCATACGGTGTATTTTCAACGGATTTATATGGTGCCCGATTTAAAGTGAATGCAACAGTTTCTAGTGCATAGCCCCAAAATGACAACGGCAAGTCCGTCAAAGACATCATAGATCGAACCATATCTAATAAAGTACGATTACGACGTTCCGACACACCATTTCTCTGTGGTGTTCCGGCAGGTGTGAGTTGTGAAACAATTCCACACTCTTTCATGTGAGTGCTAAACTTGTAACTTAGATACTCACCTCCACGGTCGGACCGTAGAAATTTGATCTTTCTATTACGATGATTTTCCACTTCATTATGAAATTCCTTGAACTTTTCAAAGGTTTCATACTTGTGTTTCATCAAGTAGATATAACCGTACCTACTTAAATCATCCGTGAAAGTAACAAAATAACGATATCCACCTCGCGCCGACACACTCATTGGACCACATACATCAGAATGTATGATTTCCAATAAATCTGTCGCCCGTTCCATTGAACCGGAAAACGACGTTATAGTCATCTTGCCCATAAGGCATGGCTCACATGTATCAAATGATTCAAAATCAAGTGATTCCAAAAGTCCATCCGAATGGAGCTTCTTCATGCGTTTAACGCCAATATGACCTAGACGGCAGTGCCACATATATGCGGATATATCATCATTTAGTTTAATCCTTTTAGCATCAACATTATGAATATGTGTAACATTATTATCGAGATCCAATAGAAATAAACCATTCATCATCGGTGCATGACCATAAAAGATTTCATTCATATAAATGGAACAACCATTGTTCTCGGATTTAAATGAATAACCACTTCGCATTAAACACGATCCAGATACAATGTTAATGCTCAGTGCAGGCACCAGATAAAAATTATTCAAATTTATAACTAATCCCAACGGCAAATGGAGAGGCAGTGTTCCGACGGCGATCACATCAACGCTTGATCCATTGCCGACACGCATCTTGACCTCAACCCTTGCTAGCGGTCGCTTGTTCCGTAGCCCCTGATTCGAGTTACAAATATTAGCAACTAAACCGGTATCAAATACCCAGGTGCTAATGCGAGCACTAGTCAAGTACACATCAATAACATGTATATCATATATACCTTCGTTTGCCTTGCCGGCCTTCTTGTGTGCCAAATACTTGGGGCAGTTACGCTTCTAGTGGCCAGTCCCTTTATAATAGTAGCACTCGGTATCAGACTTAGGTCCAACTCGGGGTTTCTTTTCAGGCACAACAACCGGCTTGCCGCCCTTACTTCCCTTCCGTTTTCCCTTCTTGTCTTTCTTGAAACCAGTGTTCCTATTGATCATCAACACTTGATGTTCCTTTTTGATCTCCACTTACGGTTTTAAGCATTGTGAGCTGGGAGACTTCTTCATGCCTTGCATATTATAATTCATCACAAAGCTCTTATAGCTAGGTGGCAGAGACTGCGGAACACGATGGATGCCTAAGTCAATGGGAATAGTTATTCCCAAGGACACAAGCTTATCGGCGTAACCCGACATCTTGAGTACATGCTCACTAACGGAGTTGTGCTCTTCCATCATGCAGCTAAAGAACTTTTTTGAAGAGTTGTAGCTCTCTACAACAGCATGTGTGTCGAAAATCATTTTCAACTCACCCATTGTATCAAAAGCATTGCCGTTTTCGAAACGCTTTCGAAGTTCTGGCTCTAGCCCATACAATATGCCGCAATGAACTAAGTTGTGGTCCTCCTGACGAGTCTGATAGACATTCTTCTCCTCGTCAGGGGCATCCTCAAAAGGTGGGGGGCCTAACGACGCTTCTAGCACATATTGCTTTTGTGCAGCAGATAGGAGAATCCTCAAATTCATGGCCCATTCGGTAAAGTTTCTACCGTTCGTTGCAAGTTTCTCTTTCTCCATGAACACATTGAAATTAAAAGCAGGTGGTGCCATCTACAATAGAATTTGTAAAGTTTAGACTAAGTTTATGATAGATTGAGTTCAACTAATCCATATTACGAATGAACTCCCACTCAAAAACGACACCCCTCATGCCTTTTTGGTGATTACATGAACCAAATCCACTACACCAAGTCCGGTCATCACGTGAGTCGGTGTAGCTTCAAAGGCGAGCATCAAATGGGCATCATATCTACTATATGACTCATGCTTAACCTTTCGGTCCGTGTTCCGAGGCCATGTCTGTACATGCTAGGCTCGCCAAGTTAGAACCTTAGTATTCGCGTGTGTAACTGTTTTACACCCGAAATATGGTCGTGGATCCAAGAACACCCGATCATCACGTGATGTCTTGGAGCGACGAAAAACATAATCGGTGCATACTAAAGGAAGAACACATTCTTATCTTGATATTTAAAAGAGGGATCATCTTATTATGCTAACAAAGCGCTAAACAAGCAATATAAGATGCTATCAAACATCACATGTTTATTAGTGAAATGATATGGTTCCCGCATATGATCTCTATCATGTGCACCGTGGTATGATCACTATCATACCTTTATGTGTAAGTCCAATGTCTATGGAGATTACACGTTATGTATGTTGTAAGAGTATCATCTCATACTTCTACTTACAACATCACCATATCATAACACTAGCCCAGCAACAATCTAAACTAGACGCCTCTAATTTATCCATTGCAAGTTTTACGTGGCTTAGGGCTTTCGAGATAGAACCGTTCTTACCTATGAACATGAACCACAACGAGGATAACCAAATTGTTGACAACTCGTTGCAAAATATTTATTGACTATAGTAGGAGAGACAGACACCCGCTAGCCACTTATGCAAACTAGTTGCATGTCAAGCGTGGAACAGGTCTCATGTGAGAGGACATGTAAAGTTTGTTCGGGCCGCTTCATCCCACTATGCCACCAATATCCAAAATTACAACTAAGGAGCAACAACATGATTATCATCGCCCACATACTCATATGTGTACTACACGTGTAAAGTATCTACGCATAGATCCGGCTCTGATACCACTGTAGGGTTTGCAGCATAGAAAAACAAAAAAATTCCTACGATGGGAACTATGTACCAAGATCTATCTACTATATACAAACAACGGGTGGATGTATATCCGTAGAGAACATACCCTTGAAGACCGACAAATCTTAACGAGTTCAACTCGTGGTTGATGTTGCCGATCTCAAGATCGAGAGGAAGTCCTAGCGCCGCAAAGCAGCAGCGCATCCGTGCTCGCACACACGTACAAGACACCGAGCAACCTCCGCCTCCTCGCTCCAACGATGCAGCGGAAGCACAACCCTTTCTTGCCGAATAGCCACCGGGAACATGTATCTCGCCAGTCCGAGACCATGGGGGATAAATTCTAGAGGGGGAGAGAGATCCTTCACGAGGAGGTGTGAGTGAGAGAGAGGAGAGGGGTGCCTTTTATAGGAGGAGGGGGGCACCCAAGGGGGTAGCCGCCGGACATGGGGCTGCCCCCTCCCCTCCTTCATTCATGTGGGTGGACACTCCACTCACAAAATGGCCCTTCAATTTTCTCCACTCAAAAACCCACTCAAATTCCCATTAAATTTCCACCAAATTTAATGCAAACTCTCATTAAATAAAACTCTTTTATTTTATTCAGAATTTTGTCAATTACTTTAATGACAAACATTCACAAATAAACCCTTGCTAGAATTCCATTTCACATGCATAACCTCTTTATGCAATTTCACCCGAAAACCTATTTCGGTATCTAGTGAAATAAATTCATGCGCTTGTTTATTCTTTCGGCATGAAACATTTGCTCCAATTGGATGTCAGTGTACCTTAAGTGTGTCACCCTACGATTTGCGAATAATGCGGACATGATCGAGACCCTTCTCCGATCAATAATTAGTAGCGGGACCTGGAGATCCATACTGACTCCCACACATTCAACGATGACTTTTCCTGTGATCGTCGGAACCTTTTATGCTTGTATCTTAATACCTTTATTTCACGATATATTACATGTTCGAGATTCGATCATCGGTATATCCATACCTAGTTTGATCTCATTACTGACATGCACTCTTTTCTTGTTCCCGTGATATAACATTCTAGTGATCAAATCACTTGCTTACAAGCTAACCAATGTGATATCACCGAGAGGGCCCAAAGCATATCTATCCGTCATCGGGATGAACAAATTCCACTCTTGATCCATGATTCTCAACATAACACTTTAGTAGCTTTGAAGCCATCTTTATAATCACCTAGTTACGGTGTGACGTTTGATGTCAACAAGAAACTCTTCCGGTGTTAGTGATTGACATGATCTCATGGTCTAAGGATTAGGACTACTTCGTAAGTTGTTTTTAGCAATATAAACTCAATGACTTTGATCGTAATGCTATACTTCGGATGAATGTTCATCACACCATTACACTAATGTTGTGATCTCGTTATTAACAACATCCAATGTCTATGATCAGGAAACTATGATCATCTTGTTAATCAACGAACTAGTTTATGAGAGAGGCATAACTAGTAATTTTCTGTTTGTTTATTAAACACACATGTATTAACGTTTACGTATTAATACAATTATAGCGTGTAAAATAAACATCTATCATATACTTGGAATACACATAATAAACATTTTATTATTGCCTCTCAGGGCATATTCCCTTCAAAACCATCACATGCTTTCATCAGATCTAAACAAAGGCATGTGTTGCTTTATGTAATGATCTCTCGATATGCACCCAAGAGGGGTGAATCTATCCTAGAGATTTCAAGTATAAGGATAAGAAATCAAGATCAAGCACAAACACTAAACCCTCAGACCAGCATCACTGGGTTCAGTGTTATTTTTGCAACTTAGATCATTTTCATTTGATCCTATCAGATCAGGGCACATCTCTCAAAGAGAGAGTAGCACCTCTAATCCTATAAGTTTCAAACAAATTATTGCCCAACTAACTAGGAATTAAATCCTAGAGCCTCAGACCAACATCATAGGCAAGCAAGATAAGAAAGCTACCATATCATTTTATCAGTTCTAATCACAAGCATAATCAAGCTAAGCCTAGAAATAAAAACCCAATCACTTGTGTGCCAGAATACAATGGTATCACAAGGACAAGTTCTTAATGAGCTAAAATCATCTTTGCTTAGTTCCCACAGGAAAAGGGACAAATCATTACATATCATTTTCCTGAAGCCAAGTGCCAGGAATCAATCTTAAATTCATACATCCACAAAAATCATTGCAAGCAATGATTTGATTCAGTGAATATAATCTCAGACAAGCCAATAGTATAATTGCAGTAAGCAACTACTGTCAGTATAAGCAATCTGACAGTAGAGTAAACTCTTAGATCAACAACCTAATCCAATCAAGGATTTCATTGATACACTAGCATGGATCAAGGTGGATTACCACTAGAATTAATCTAACAGGCAACTACTATCATCAAAGCCACTATCAACCATTAACCACAGCAGACAATCATTTCCCATGATCAAATATGATCAACACTAGATCTAAAGCATCATAGATATGATCAACAGGGGGTTATAAACCCTAACCAGAGCAAGAACTCTAATCCAGAGATGAAATCAACCAACACATAGTCACTCGACATGAAAGCCACTAGATACACAGGTAGAGGGGCCGAACTTACACGAGGTCCTCACTGACGAATCGAAGAGGAAGCAGAGGGGTCGACGCCTTGCAAGACAGGAGCACCAGAGGCGCCTGCACACTGCCATGGTGGCGGCCAGCGATGCAAGACGAGCCAAAGACGGTAAGGGCGGGATCACGGCGGCGTCAACTTTTCCGAACCCGGGGTTCGGGAATGGAAATGGCAGGAAGCCCCAAAGTCAAATCCAAGTGTATAGAACGAACGAGCATCGTCGATAACCCCAACTCGGACCACGGCGGCGGCCAGAACGACCGACTATGGCGAGAATCGACGGTGGCAGCATCGCCGGCCACGGGGGCGAGTCAGAGGAGGAGGAGGAGATAAGATCGAGGGAGAGAGAGGATGCAGAGTGGGCTGGGTGGGCCAAAACCCTTCGGGGTAGTCATTTGACCGTGCCCTATTAGGCCACCTCGGCCCAATAAGCCCAAGTTGCTTAATAAATCTTTTTAATCAATTGGAAAAGACCAAAATGCCCCTAACCTCAATAAAATTATAGAAAATAAAATAAAAGTCCAAAAATTATAAATAAAATATTTTTGGATTCACAATAATCCACTCTATTCAAATAAAATAAAATGTAAATTTTTGAACACTTAAATTTTTATAAGAGTTTTGTAATTTAAATATTCCTTATGGAATTTTACCAAATTATTGAAAGGTGATAAAAATAAATAAAAATCACTTTCATTATTTATTAATATTATAGTATTTTTTAAAAATACTAAATAAATATTTAGTAATAAAATTAATGTATAATTAATAATTCCTAAAAGAATTATTAAATCAATAAAAGCCAAATAAAGGGAAATACAATAAAATAACTCAATACATGTTATAAATATTAAAAAGAAATATTTATATGTCCTTTATTACTCAAAAAGGAACTTTTTGGGGTAAATGCATATAAATTTAAATAATGGATTACATTACTTGCATAATCATTTTGCTTCTTTAAATATTGTCCTTACCGGGCAATAATGATGTTTTTGTAGAACTAGAAGCTCAAGGTCCGGTGCAAGCATCAGACTTCACTACCTTGCCATCACAAGGCAAGTTCATCACTTGCCCATGTCCTTTGAAGAGTCTTTATCAAAGTATTTGCAAATTGTGTGTTATCATATATGCTATAAAAGAAAGAAAATATTATTTTCATAAACAAAGAAATCATAGATATCATCCTAAGTGGTGATATACTGGAGCAATAGAACTTAGAGTTCTAATTGCAACAATGATGATCAAATGGGACTTAATCACCCCTGACATCAGTGATTCTAGCGCCGTATATCACGTGTTAGCCATGTGATTTGGAATGGGACAGAGAAGTCAGATGTATCTTCTTTCTCTCGCATCAAGCCGGATGTGCAGGTCGTGGCTGTTATCCTCATAGCATGCATATTAATTGGTAATTCATAGAGGGTATGCAACATATGGGTGGGAACCCTCAACGTCCCACGATAGTTCTGGCATCTAACGGTTTGTACAAACCATTGCCGTAATTCATTATGTGGGCATGGTGTACACCAAGGAGGCATCTTGGGTCGTGAAGGCGTGATTGGCTTGGACCAACTACTGGGCCCCACATCATGGAATTGTGGACGGGAAAGTACGTCCGGTTGTGCAACAAGGAGTTGATCGCTCATGGGTAAAGTAACGCACCTCTGTAGAGTGTAAGAGCTGTAACTTGTTACTCCCTGTTCCGGGAAGGAGCTACGAACGCGGTAGGAAAGGAACTCCATGAAAGTTCTGGTCAACCTGTGAAGGCTGATTGTCATAGTTTTTCAGAATAAAATCAACCTTTGCAGAAATATTTACAAAAACTGCATAGTGCCAAGGATTTATAATCCGAGGTGGTAGTTAGAGCACCAAACTTCCCACCTTGCATATAATGAACTTGTTGGGTAACGTTGTTACTCATCCTTTCCTTTGATCCCTTGATTAGACTCTGAGGATCCCGAACACGTGCCAATGTATGCAGCCGAATGCCAAGAAGACTTGTTCTACGAGGAACCTGATCTATCCGGAGGTGTTGAAGGCGTGGACTACGAGATCCGCTACGGTGTCAATGAGGACGAGTCCACTCAAGTGTCTAGTTAGTAGTAACTAACGGAGCCGAGCAGCATGAACTCTATAGAATAAGCTATTGAGCCCCACTCCTAGTCGGAGTTGTTACTTTCAAATTTCCGCTGGACATCTTATATTTTGGTTTGTAAGTTGGATCTTTTGGAAGTCTGGAACTTCCAGTATTGTAATAATAATAAAGTGTGTACTTTTGTAATATGGACCCACAATGTTTCTGTTGTACCACTCTGAGGGATGTGATATTTCCGGAACGGTGTTCTGTAGATGTCATGTCAATGATTATAGTGTACTACACATGCAGTGGTATGCTGGGTCACCGAAAAACCGAAAGTTCCGGTACAAACCGAAACAGCATGCAGAATAGTTTTTCGGCGGTTTGTCAGAATTTTCCGTGACCACGGACTTCATGAATTCCACCGAATTCATTGAACCAAACAGGGCACACGAAAACGGCGATAACTTTTGCGTTCGGACTCCGATTTCAATGATATTGGGATTGCTTTGACGAGGACAACAAGCCCTACAAGATGGTGCAGAGAAACATCATGGTCCAGTAGAGGAGGATAGAACCAAATGAATAAAGTTAAGAATCCTCCCTATAAGAAGAACCGATAAAACCTTCAAACTCGAAAATGCCATAGAAGATGCATACGAATTCCGTTTTTTGATGAACTTGGGCTTGTTGAAGAGATAACAACAAGATCAAGAACCTCACATGGAGAAACACCAAGAAGCAACAAAATAGGAAGATGCAAATAATGCAAAGGATTGAGCTCCCTATGACGATGTGATCAAGTTACCCAACCGAAAGCCTCTCTTAATAGTGCGGCTATGTATCCTATAACCCGGTCTCCCAACAACCACCTTGAGACCGGTAAAAGGAAAACTTAGAAAGGCCATACCTTTGCCTTGCGCATCCCGCTTGATCTTGATGACAACACTTCAATCTCCATCCAAGCCGGAATGCATCACTTGATCATTGTTGCTTCGTGAAGACTCATAATTTGCTCCACCATACACCACTATTGGATAGCTTCATTAATAAATGTCCATTATCACCAATATGGAAGGCAAGCTTCAAGCAAATGATCTTCTCGAGATGCTTATCTTGAACTTGCCCTTCTCAACCTTGATGACGATCACCACTTGATGTCATCCTCTCATGGGCTATATAAGATCTTCACTTTTGAAGCATTCCCATGGAAAGATACATATCCCATATAGAAAACGCAAAGACACATATATAATGGGTTAGTTCATGATGCATAATTGACAAGGCTTACCATACCACAAGATCCATGTGGTACATTCTTTATGCTTCATGTGTTGACCAACATGAAATCACTCTTCACTGTTTGTATAGGTCAACCATGTATCTTCTCATGCTCCATCTCAATATCTTGAGGTACTGTTATCGCCATATTTTGGCCAAAGAAGGAGATGGGCTGTGATCAAGATGGGCTTGGAAAATGCATATATTCAACGTGTTGTTGGATCGGCCTAGTGCGTGGATTTGGGCTGAATTGCCCGTGTATCTTGTATCATAGTAGGTTTCGTGTTAGTTTAGGTTCCGTTTCAGTTTAGGAAAAGATAGAGTTGTAGAGTTATTCCAAAAGTAGAGAGTCTCCGGACTATAAATATGTACCTAAGGTTATCGAGAAAAGGAGGACAATCACGTTCACAACAAACACAATCTCGGCGCATCGCCACCCCTTGTTCTAGGGTTTCTTTCGGGTAAGTGTCATGCTGCCTAGATCGCATCTCGCGATCTAGGCGATATTTACTATCGTTATTTAGTGTTACTCGTCTTGAAGCCTTGTTGATGGCGAGTAATACTACTATCATGGATTTGTTGAGGCTAGCATCGGTGCTTTTCGTTATAATTCTTTGATTTATGCTACCTCTAGTTATCTCACTACCTTTGCACCTTTTCCCAAGTGCGAGGGTAGCATCTTGCTTCATCTTTATTTAGTTGTTTCGATCTGTTATGGTTATGCCTTGTTCGCCAAGGTTTAGTTTGATATCTCGTAGTCGGGCCTTACAGAGGTTGAGCGATCGATGGTGCATAAAGACGTGGCTTACTCGTTTTAGAGAAGTTGTTCCGGTAATTAACTTTACGTTGGTTATTAGGCCTCCTCTAGGGTTAGTATTCTTCATCTTTTGTATATACCAGGCTCAATTACGTGTAGGACGTTCCAGTTACGTGGTGAAAACGTCAAACTGTCGTAGATCGATTTAACTTGTAACGATAAAGCAAAACCCCATGTTATCATAAAATCTAATGCAGAATCATGGGATAATCGGCTCTAGGAGCCGATTCACGGGGAAACCTGGGAGCCGGTCACGGCTCGAATTTTACGTATACTTGTTTACCATGCAGGAAATCAATCAGAGCAATCCTTCACCTTCGACGGTATAGGTCGGTGGCATCTCGAACCAAGGCAGGCGCGTGCGGAGTTTTGAGCCGTTGCACGAGGACCAGGGCCCACCAGTTACAGGAGCCTCCGGCTCTTCGTGTTGCTCGCCGCTGCCCGGTGAGTTTTGGCAGGCAACACATTACAGCGCCGGTGGGACCTTCAACAACGTCTACATCAACATCCGACTGCAATGGAGAACAGACCGATCACGTCTGACGAGCTTCACGAAGAGCACAAGGCGGTATGGCGAGATCGAAATCTCTTGAAGCCGATCTGATCGGCTCTTTGAGAGGACCCGTAAGCATGGCATCAAGTGGAGGGGTTCTCCCAGGGTGCTCTTGATGAGGTGGATCTGCATTCCTTCGGAGGAGCGCACGAGCTCTGACGTGAAGTCAACTACATGGTGGCTCATTCTGCACCGCCATTCGAGAGCCCGTGAACGCTTTCGGCGGGTCGCGGTTCGCGTAGTTCAAGAAATCATGAAACATCGTACTCTCCGTCGGGGCCTACCTTAGGGACTCACCGGGAGAAAGACCGCTCGAGCTAGGCGCGAATGCCATTCACGCTTGCAGCTCAGAGCCACCGGAGCGGCGTCACGTCGTCTATAAGGCTGGAGGCGACCAGGCGATTGCCAATTCTGTTCGAGCCACCTAAGGAAATCCCACACGGATACATATGCCTCACGTGCGGACTGCAACAACCTGCCACACCAACCAGATTGCAACGCAGGAGTTTACTGGCGGGGTTCTGGGCGGGAGCTCCGGAACAGGCGTTCGGGCAGCGATATGCAGGGTGGGCCGACAAACAGCGTGGCTAGCCAAGTATGCCACTGGAACAAGTCATGAGAACCTAGCCCTCGGCTCAAGCAGTGGAGCAAATCCATTACCATCTTGAGAGACCAGGTTCGGCCGTGCGAAGAGAAGGACAATCGGCTATTCAAAACCGTACCCAACGAGTTTGATCTGATTCCGCCACCCAAGTATCGGCTCCCGAGTTCTCAAGGTTTAGCGGGTCGGAAGGTCGAGCTCAATCGAGCACGTGGCGATACACACGGCTAGGCATAATTTGACATCGGATCGGATCTGGCGTAAGGTTTTTGCGCAATCTCGGCGGGACCAGCTTTTGGGTGGTACACCTCCGCCACTGATTCGATTCATACCGGAAGCAAGCTGGAAGAGCGGTTCCACATCCAATATCATTCGAGGCTCGAGGCTGGCATTGCGGACACAGCACGGTCTGGCGAGCGAGAAAGCTTGGCAGTACATCCAGTAACGGGACCGTCAGAACCGATGTTACTCGGCTCGTTTAGCGAGAAGGCGTCGAGCTGGCGGTGTTGGGTCTCTCGGCACCCATCAAGGATCTGGCTTTCCAAGTAGAGTACAACTCTTTGGCGACATGGCCCGGCCGGCGATGTATGAACAGCGCCACCACGAGTTATACCAAGACAAGTTCAAGCGTCCGATAGGCTGGTCGTCTGAAGAAGATGATCCTACACAAGACCAGGAGGTGGCCGTGGTGAATGGGCTCGGGCGGACCCGTGTCCCGCAAATGGGTGAAACACAAGGGCCTGCAAAGGGTTCGACTTGACGTGAGCAAAGCGAGCATATTTTCGATTCTTCTGAAAGAAGCGGTGAGGTTACCCGACGCCATAAAATCCCCACGGCTCGAAATGAGCAGGAGAGCATCTGCAAGTGGCATCACTCGTTCACCCACACCAATGATTTGCAAGAGAGCTACGTCGCCAAATCCAAATGGCGATAGAGCAAGGCCGTCGATCCTTGGGCATTTGCCATGAAAGTGGACACAAACCCATTTCCGGCGTCAACATGATAGAACTCGATCGCTCGCGGCGTCACTGGATTTTTCGTTCGGTGTTAATATGGCGGTGCAGGTACCACCATGACACGTACAAGGAGGAAGGTGGTCGCTCTCGGGGCAAAGAAAGAAGAGGCTGGTCCATGCGACCGGCCCGCCATAACGACAAGCGGTGCTAACAGAGGAGCAGTGAGGAGAGTGCGGTATCGAAGCCGCATTCCGCATCTCCTTAACAAGTATGAGCGTCAAGATGACCAACGGCGCCCGTAGCGATGATGGCGATAAAGGATATGAGCACCTCGCTAGGGGACCGTCAAAAGAAAAGGAAGGCGCAGACAAACATTGGGATTGTCCTTTCTTCAAGTATTGCTGGGACGCGGGAATGAGCCGATTGCCTACAGTCGACAACTGCCCGGAGTGTGGACAGCAGAAGGAGGACACGAGGCCAGTTTCAGTATTCAAACGTTTAGGGCCTCTCCCACCTCAGAGCCGTCACAGGGAGTCCGCTCGAGCAAAGGACCTCGAGAAGCCAAGGGATGACAATGAAGAAGACAGATATCACCGTCCAAGGTGGTGTCCAGACGGACTCAGACATACCCAAAAGCGTAGAGTGCAGCGGCTGCGTAACTTGGAGGAAGCTGAAGCGCGGTATCTCCACGCTTTAAAGAAAGCGCGGCCCGATCTAGCTGTCAAAATCAAGCAGACCTTGGAAACGGGAGACCGCCCGACAAAGAAAGAGTGGCGCCCCAAACCAATAAAAGCCGACGCACAGACATCGGCTGGTACAAACATGGTGTTCATACTTCCGTCAGAGTTCTGCGTGCCAAGAACCAATGAGCTACCAGTGGCACAGTTCGACTGCGGCCCACGGCCGGTTATTTTTGATAAGCCACGTGAGAAGGGTTACAAACATCTGAAAGCCCTATACCTACGAGGTTACATCAATGGGCAACCTGTCAGCAAGATGTTGGTAGACACCGGGGCGGCAGTCAATATCATGCCATACTCCATGCTACGACGTTTGGGACGCTCCACTGCAGATCTGGTCAAAACCAATGTCACGTTAAGCGACTTCAGTCGGTCTTGAAGCATAAGGCGTCTTGAGCGTGGATCGGCGTGGGCAGAAAACCATACCCGTCATTTTTCGTCAGGACGGCAAAAGTACCTCTGTCTTGCTAGGTAGAGATTGGATTCACGCTAATTGCTGCATTCCATCCACGATGCACGATGCCTGTCTGATGGGACGGAGATGAAGTGGAGGTCATCCATGCGATGATTCTATCGAGGTTTCCATAGGCGGCATGAACGTGCGGGAAGCGAAGACCAAGAACCGATCTACGGAATCGGTTTGGCGGTGTGGCGCATTGAAGCTACAAAAAGCGGGGTGAGGCTGGTCTTATCCACTGGCCCGACAGAGTAGGAAAGTCCACAACCATCGTGAATGCGGCCGATCCTCGCGATCAGCCACAAAAATGAAAAGCACCAATCACCGACAAGCGGATCGGCGTAGTCGTAGCGAGAGATGCCCGCCATTGTAAAACAATAAGGTGTAAACCATCCTTGACTAATGCAAGCAAAAGGGGCGATTGGGCAATCGGCCCAAATTATTTTTGTTACCCTCACCTACTGTTTGCCCTGTGTTTACCATCGATTTGACAGGTGACGGAAAGCTAGGGTATGGGTTTACATTTGCTGATGAGCTAGAAGAGATCGACATTGGTCCTGGGGATAAGCCACGACCAACATTTATCAGCAAGAAGTTAGACCCGAGTATGCGGGGTCCGATGATAGCCCTGTTGAAAAAATATCCAGACTGCTTCGCCTGGGACTACACAAAAATGCCTGGGTTAGACAGGAGCATCATTGTGCATCGACTCCCGCTTAAAAAAGGATTTCGGCCATTTCAGCAGCGAGCACGACAAATGAAGGCCGAAATTCTGGAAGAAGTCAAGAAAGAGGTCGAGAAAATGTTGACGGCCAAGTTAATCAGGCCATGCAGGTATCTTTGAGTGGATTTCTAGTATAGTACCAGAGAAAAGGATGGCGGTGGCGTGTTGCCATAGATTTTCGGGATCTCAATAGAGCTACCCCAAAGGATGAGTATCCGATGCGGTGGCGAAGGCGTTAATCAACGCAGCGCTGGTCATAAAATCTGAGCTTCATGGATGGCAATGCGGTTACAACCAAATTTTATGGCTCGGAAGATATACACAAGACGGCGTTCAGAGTCCCAGGTTCAGTGGGGTTGTTCGAGCATGTAGTCATGACGTTCGGACTGAAGAATGTCGGCGCCACGTACCAAAGGGCCATGAATTACATTTTCCATGATCTGATCGGCAAGTTGGTGGAAATTTACATCGATGACGTGGTGGTCAAGTCCTTGATTACGGACACTTGACGCGATCTTCAGCGTTGGACCGAACAAGAAAATTCAGACTACGGATGAATCCAAGAAGTGTGCCTTGGGGTCACGGCGGTCGGTTCTTGGGTTTTGGTCCACGAGCGAGGATTGAGATCAGCTGAAAAGTCGGAGGCAAGACGGACAATGAAGCCACCTACCACAAAGAAAGAGCTGCAGTCTCTAATCGGCAAGATCAACCGTCGAAGATTCATCTCAATCTCGGGAAGAATAGAACCGTTCATGGGACTGGTGAAAACTAAATCGACGAGGAATTTCATTGGGGCGTAAGCAACGAGCCTTGACGAGATCAAAGAATATCGACGAAGCCGCGGTGTTGGTTCCGCCAGACGAATCGTTCTACATTTACTTGTCGATGGTGACACGTCCATCGCCTCGGTGGTGGTACAAGTTTATGATGGGCTGGGAGTATTTTACATAGCGAGAAGGATCTTTGGGCCTTGAGACAAGGTATCCGATATCGATAAGTTGTGCCTCTGTTTTTCACCGCACCAAGCTGCCACATTTTGCTATCGGCGAGATCATCATCATATGCAAATCAGACGTCATAAAGCACATGTTGTCGGCTCCTATGTTGAAAGTCCGTTGCAGGCAAATGGATGTTCGCATTATCGAGTTTGACATCCGGTATCAACCCAAAAGCGGTTAAGGGGCGCGTTGGCGACCTTATCGCTGAAAGGATCAACACTAACATAGCGACTTGTCTATAAGGCGTGGGCTATGTTCTTTGATGGATCGGTTTGTGACGATGGCTGCGGCATCGGCATTTTACTTGTGTCGCCTCGGGGCAACATTTTCCTTCTCCATCAGATTATCTACCTCTCGCACCAACAATGTCGCCGAGTACAAGGCGTCTGAGGAATGGAGTTACTCCTCGGCCGGAGGCGAGCGGTGGAAATTTTGGAGATTCCAAGTTGGTGATTTCCCAACTCACGGAGGAGTACAAGTGTGAGAGCGAGTCCCTATTCCCATTATGGTTACAATCGCCGTGATGACCTGATTACGGTACATAAACTTCACTGGATCCCGCGATGCATAACATAGAGGCAAATGATCTTGCACAATGGCTTGGGCTACAAGGATGTAGAGGAGCCGATAGTCGATACAGTTCTGAAGGCGATGATGAGAGCCGATATCTTCAATTACTTGAAGGATTCGGCTCGGGGGGCACCTAAACGGATAAGGTACAAGGCCATGAAGTATGTACTTATTGGGGATGACATGTTTTACAGGACTCTGGAAGGGTTATTGCTCAAATGTCTGGGACAACGGCCAATCGGCTCCTGACGAGGTACACGGCGCTGTGGAACTCACCAATCGGCTCACAAGATGAAATGGTTGATCAGGCGATCAGGGTTTTATTGGCCCACCATGCTTGAGGACTGTTTCAACTACTACAAAGGGTGTCAAGCATGTCAGAAATTTGGAAAAATTCAGATGGTACCCGCGTCAGCAATGAACCCCATCATCAAGCCTTGGCCGTTCCGAGGTTGGGGCATGGATATGATCGGCAAAATCAATCCTCCATCAAGCAAAGGCCACATGTGGATTTTGGCCATCACTGATTATTTCACTAAATGGGTGGAAGCTGTCCCGATGAAATCAGTGAACTCAAAGGATGTTATCAACTTTGTGAAAGAGCATGTCATCCATAGATTCGGGATTCCCCAAACTATCACGACCGATGGAGGTTCGGTCTTTATTTCTCAGGAGTTTAGAAAGTTCTGCGAGGACATGGGGATTAAGCTGATCAGATCATCTCCATACTATGCTCAGGCTAATGGGCAAGTGAAGCATCCAACGAGCCTCATCAAGGTGATCAAGAGAAAAGTCGATGAGCACCCTAGGCGTTGTACGAAGTTTTGTCGAGGCATTGTGGGCTTATCGCATGTCATGCCATGGGGCGATTAAAACCGCCATACCATCTAGTATATGGACAAGAAGCCGTATTGCCACAGGAAATTACGGCTGGATCGAGACGTGTCACTTTTAGGACAATCTAACAATCGAAGAATATGCAACCACGATGAGTGGCGGTGTTGAGGATTTAAGCGAGCTCAGTGTGGTCGCTTGAGAAGATCAAAGAGAACAAGGCCAAGGTAGCTCGTGCATACAACAAGAAAGTGAGGCCAAAGGAGTTCGGCGTTGGTGATGGTATGGGAAGCTGTGTTGCCATTAGGGACTAAGGATGCAACATATGGTAAATGGTCTCCAAATTGGCACGGCCGTCAGGTTGATCAAGTTTTAAGAGGAAAGCATACATGCTTGAGGAGCTGGGCGTGAAATTCCGGTGGCGGTCAACGGTCAACATCTCAAGAAATATTTCCCAAGCATGTGGGATGATGGACGATAAAACATGGGGGCGATACATGAAATCGGCGGTAAAAAGCACGTGAGATGTTGGACGGTAAAAGTGTGGGGCGTCTGAAAATCGGTAGAATAAAAAGAAAATATATAGCCGATGCACGGTCATCGACTCTAGAGGTTCATATATGTTACAAACAGGTGCCAGTATCCACATACAAGCTACTGAAGAAATCTTCATCCTTGCCCGTCATTAGCTGTTTGTTCAGGGCACGTATTTCGATGGGCAATTGGAGATCTAGGTCGCCCTGTTTGAAGAGGGTCGCAGGTTACCGTTTGAGACTAAGAAGTGACCGTTTAGGTTTGCCTGAGCATGTGACCAAGTCGGACCTTGTCAACGTTTTGTTGGAAAACCGATATGCATCGACTCTTTGAGCTGTGGCTTGGTTGGCTGAGTAAACGTAACAAGGGGAAAGCCGATGCGTTGCTATCGGCTTCTGGAGCATCGACCTATTTTGGTTATCGGCAAAAAATTGGGGCGACAAGAGCAATCTTCGAGAGAACGGATTTTTCATTTCATTCAGAAGCTGGTTGCTTACAAAAAGGCTGATCGATTACAAAAGGGAGCTTATTTCTACTACTATTACTGCTACTGGTTCCTAATCTAGGCCGAGGTCGTCATCGCTGTCGTCGCCGCCGTCTTGTGCGCTATCCTCAGCGCTGCTACCGGCGTCGTCTTCGCTGCTGCTGCTGAAGAAGCCAGCAGGGGCCTCCTCGTCTTCATCGTCGTCGGTGTCCTCACTGGACCCGGTGCGGAAGTACTTCCGGTGGTACTCCTCGGAGGTGTCTTCCTCTTCCTCCTCCTCCTCGGAGGAGTCGACGCCGTCCCAGGACATGGCGTCGTCGGTCTTCTGCCTCCGGTTCCCCATCGGCAAGGCTGCGGTCTTCTTCGCCGTCGGTCAGGGCCGTCGTCCTCCGACAACGGCGAAGTCCCAACCTCTCGTCCCACCATTGTGGGCGAGAGTGTTCTGCCGCCATCGGCGGGTGCTCGGCGTCGGCTCTCGGTCGCTCATTGAGTTGGGCGTGGGAGGACAGGCGGAGGAAGCGAGAGGAGGCCATGGCGGAAAAAGGTTTTTCGGCGGAGGAAGAAGGGTTTTGGCTGTTGGAGGAAGATGGGGATTGCGAACTGCTTAGGTGGATTTAAATAAGGGAATAGTGGAGAGGCGGTTCAATGCCGTAGCGGTTTCCCGAATGTCTTGCCAAAATCGTCAAATCATGCCTGCGAAGGAGTTGAGAAGGCAGGCGTCATGATGAAGGGTGGCGTGGCGATCCTGTTACGCGCGATACATCAACGCAACCCGATACAAAAAAAAGAGGGGAAGAAAAAAATATACCAGCAGAATGGTTTTGGAATTATCATTGCCAAAACCAGGGGGGCATGTGTTATCGCCATATTTTGGCCAAAGAAGGAGATGGGCCGTGATCAAGATGGGCTTGGAAAATGCATATATTCAACGTGTTGTTGGATCGGCCTAGTGCGTGGATTTGGGCTGAATTTCCCGTGTATCTTGTATCATAGTAGGTTTCGTGTTAGTTTAGGTTCCGTTTCAGTTTAGGAAAAGATAGAGTTGTAGAGTTATTCCAAAAGTAGAGAGTCTCCGGACTATAAATATGTACCTAAGGTTATCGAGAAAAGGAGGACAATCACGTTCACAACAAACACAATCTCGGCGCATCGCCACCCCTTGTTCTAGGGTTTCTTTCGGGTAAGTGTCATGCTTCCTAGATCGCATCTCGCGATCTAGGCAGTATTTTTACTTATGCGTTATTTAGTGTTACTCGTACTGAAGCCTTGTTGATGGCGAGTAATACTACTATCATGGATTTGTTGAGGCTAGCATCGGTGCTTTTCGTTATAATTCTTTGATTTATGCTACCTCTAGTTATCTCACTACCTTTGCACCTTTTCCCAAGTGCGAGGGTAGCATCTTGCTTCATCTTTATTTAGTTGTTTCGATCTGTTATGGTTATGCCTTGTTCGCCAAGGTTTAGTTTGATATCTACGTAGTCAGGCCTTACAGACGGGTTGAACGATCCAGTGGTGCATAAAGACGTGGCTTACTCGTTTTAAAGAAGTTGTTCCGGTAATTAACTTTATGTTGGTTATTAGGCCTCCTCTAGGGTTAGTATTCTTCATCTTTTGTATATACCGGGCTCAATTACGTGTAGGGCGTTCGATTACGTGGTGAAAACGTCAAGCGTCAGAGATCGATTTAACTTGTAACGATAAAGCAAAACCCCATGTTATCATAAAATCTAATGCAAAATCATGGGATAATCGGCTCTAGGAGCCGATTCACGGGGAAACCTGGGAGCCGGTCACGGCTCGAATTTTACGTATACTTGTTTACCATGCAGGAAATCAATCGGAGCAATCCTTCACCTTCCTGACCGGTATAGGTCGGTGGCATCTCGAACCAAGCCGGTATCTGCGGAGTTTTATGAGCCGTTGCCCGAGGGACCAGGCCAGTGATTCAGGAGCCTCCCGGCTCTTCGTGTTGCTCGCCGCTGCCCGCCGGTGAGTTTTGGCAGGCAACAGGTACATAAAGAACTCTTAATTTGATTAAATTCTCTAAATCTTAGTCAATCATAGATCAACTAATGAGGCTATCATGACACTGTCTTAGAGCCATATCTTGAATTCTTCTATTGAGATCACACTCTCAAGATCTTGATCATATCATATTCTTCTCTTCAACTCGATGATCTTGATGCCAATACTCAAGGTATATCTTTATCTTCATGGCATCCATACTTAAATCCAACACATAGAATACAAGCATGACCTATGGAATATTCCTTCATATAAAACTCAGTGAAAACATTAGACCATAGGGATTGTCAATAATCACCAAAACCACACATAGGGTAAATTACTCTTTCAATCTCCCCCATTTTGGTAATTGATGACAATCACAACAAGAGGGTTTATATAATGAATATCAGAAACAAGTACGCAACTTATCCGATAATAAGTTGTGTACAAGAGGTTGCATTTGATATGGTCAAGTAACACAAAGCTACTAGCAGATATCAAACCTGATTCTACTTACACAAACTACAACTAATGTAAGAGATGTGAGTAGAACCAACATATATAGAGCAAACTCCCCCACAATATATGCATGTGTGATGAACTTGAATTTAATTGCATACATTGTCAAGATTAAACTTTGGGAGAGTTTACACTATATATACAACCATGCAAAACATAATAAATATGAAATGCATGAAAGGCAAACACTTAAGAACAAACCAATCTTAAGTATAAAACCATTTCCCTTAAACCCTCTAAACTTCTCCCCCATTGACAACAAGTGCCAAAATGGATGACAAAGTTAGAAGTCCAATATAGTATGAGTTCATCCCCAAGGTGTGCATTTCTCATAATTTGAGTGAAATCAAATGCACGTATCCAATGACGAATATTTGGAGGAAATCAAGCTATATTGAGGATCAAAGATTGCTAAAATGATAAAACGGTGAAAAAACTTCAACAGATGAATCAAGCAATCCAATGATCCAAAAAAATCAAATGGACAAATAGTTCTTTAAATGAAATAAGGAAGCTCCCCAAGGTTCATGCATAAATTTTAATTATTGCATTGTAATACAATATGCACAAACATGGAATACTAACTCCCTCTATATTATTTAGAACACAACCAAGATACAAGGAGTATATATAAATAAATACACCTGTCAAGAGAAGCTTAAATCAAAAGAAACCAAATATGAGATATGAGTGCGTGAAGATGCAGTAAAGGTAAACCAAGCACTCATAAATCAAGACCTTACCAATACCATTAAAAACCAAGAGGATAAGAGATATGGTCAACAAGAGCGATGACATCAAGGCGAGAGATTAACACTCTCATGTATATAAGTTTATAAGTGGACAAAACATGAGAATAATCCACAAATAAATAACCATACATAAGAGGTTAATAAAATAAGAAAACATGATATCCAAGAGGAAGTCATAGGATATACCAAACATGATATTTTTTGCTTAAGTGCAAATATAGCCCATGTCTCTATTTTCACTTATGGTATATCAATGAACTTCACCAAAGAAAAAAATAAAAACCTCAAAAACATCACAACTAACACTAAGGGAACAAATGCTAGTTGGGATACTTTGAGAAAGGCAACAAGTAGCACAAGGAAGGATTCAAAGCAATTTCAACAATATTGCACATGAGAGTACCTTAAGGAATTGGTATGCAATAAATTGCTAGAAGGCATATTTGGAATTGGTGAATCATGAACATGATTTTATATACTCCCCATTATATGCATCATCTAAAATTACTCATATAAGCAATAAGGATAAAGAAGTCTTTCAAAGACCCTTGTAAGAACCACAACATTTACAAACGGATAAATTCATGCCAAGATGCAACCTACAAGAGATTTGATGAAAGAATAGTATGCATGAATAAGATACTTGTTACCGAGATAACAATGGTATGATGTAGTAGATAATAATTTTTCAATCATCCTAGCATGGCTCCAATTATCATGTGGTGACAACACTTTTCTCATAGACGATACAAGCATCCATTGCATCTCCAATGTACCTAAAACAACATTCAAGTACATCTTGGTCCACAAACTTATTGGGTCCAAAGTGGTTGACTAACCACAACACATAGGACACACTCCATAAAAATATGTACATATTTAGAGATGAAATTTGAATTTCATGCACATCTTAGCCGTTTAAGGATTTGATGGAGTATAACCAATATATTGGATCAAAGAAAGCAAACACATGGATACTTTCAATATCCAAAGAAGATATAATTTTAAAAAACACCAAAATATTCAAGAAGGCATACAAGGTGTGACAAAACACATTTGTTTCCCAAACTATATCAAAGAATCAAATCAACAAAATATTTGTTCAAAGAAGTCCAACAAATGAACTAAGCAAAAACTATTGAGCAAAAATATGAAATAAAACAAAAATACTCAAAGATTTATCTCATTCAAGCAAATAAAATAGAGAAGAAAGAATGAGATAACAAACTCCCAAAAGAGCAAGGTTTCAACAAATAAACCAAACCCTTAACATTTTTTACAATGGCACAAGGTTTCGAGAAGAAAAGGTTTATCTTCCACTAAATCACATTTTATAATAATCAAAAACATCATCAAAGATATGTTAAAAAAACAAGGAAGACAATGGGAGCCACAAAAAAAATTGGAAATAAAATAAGGCAATAAGGGGTGAAATCCAAGGTGATGATAACCCACAAATGCTACCACACATAAGTATATCAATTGTCAAAGACAATGGGTGAATTGGAATTGATTTTCAATGCTATATTGCATGGATATTAAAGATACATCTTCATAATAAAAAGCATAGGATAGGAATAAAAATATTAAGCACTATGCAAAGATAGAGATTCTTGATAGCTTCAATACAGTCACACAATCATGCAAAGCAATTATTAGAATAACTTGAAGCAAATGGTCACCCAAAAATATATAGAGATATGTATTTGAGGAAGACCGCATCAAGAACTTCTTACTCAAACAAGGACTGAAAATACGAGTAATAAAATCTTCTAACCAAAAATAGGACCTTGTTTGAGCCAACATGCCACCTAGAAAAAAGATAATCAACAATATCAACTCTAAGTGGCACTACCTCATATGTTCACATTTCCTAGGATTGTGATATGCAAAATAAGCATATTACTCTCCCATAATGTGATATAATTTTTTTCTTAATAAGAGACAAAGCAACCTCAACTAGAGAGAATTAATGGACATTTAGAATTTGAATTTCTCATGAGTATGACACACCACATAGTGACTAGATAAGCTTGCAATATCAATACTAAGTGGTAGTACTCACGTACACACATTTTAAGGTTTGAGAGATGCGCAAGGCATATCACTCCCCCAAAATGGGATGTTCCATTAACCACTCAAAAAGAGCCAAATAAGATATCATCAAGATGCATTAGAGGCTCAAAACGAAACACATGAGTAAATGATGTGCCAAACACATAAACATACTAGAATACACAAAATAAGCAAGCATGAGGAACACCAAATACAAACACATACTTGGTATAAAACCAAAACATGTAAAGGGGCAAGTAACTTACAATATAAATGAGTTTAGTACAAGTTACCGCGAAGAGGCGCATTGGATATAAGATAGGGATAAGATAATCCTAATGACTTGGCTTGATCAAATATAATATATTGTAAGGGTTCGTAGCATGGAAAACAAAAATTTTCTATCGCATACAAACAAACAAGCCAAGATCTATCTACTAGATTGTAGCAACGAGTCGTTTGGAATAACTTACCCTCGAAGATTCCAAAGCGGTTAACGAGAGCAGATTCTCGTGGGTGATGTAGTCGTACTCTTTCCGATCTCAAGATCGTGTAGACGATCCTTCCCACTGCGTTCGTGAGCTTCCTTGATCGGTCACGTTCGGTACTCGACGAAGACCTTCCTCTCCTTGTTCCAGCAGGCTGGAGGTTGTAGCACTCTCCTCGCGATTCCGGCAAAGACAACGTGGTACGGAAGTAGAGGAAATCCGTGGGGCTTCGCCTTAAGCCGGTGCGAGTATGGTGGAGCTTATGAGAGGCTATTAGTGGTCTAGTAATTAGACACACCAATTAGAAGGCTCTAAACCAATTAGAAGGCTCTAAACCGCAGCTAAAGCAATTAGAAGCTCTAAACCAAACCGGCTCTAAACCGGAGGTAGAAGATAGGAACTTGTGTGTTCTAGGAGGGGAGCCCTGCCCCTCCTTATATAGATGGGAGGGGGCTGGCGCGCCAGGGGAGGGAGGGAGTCCCTCCCCAACTCGGCCTAGGGCTGGCCGCCGGCTTGGAGGAGAGAAACTCCTCCTCCAAGTCGGTTCCAACTCCTCTTGCTTGTTTCCCACAGTTTCTTGTTTTAGCCGTTTGACTTTCAAACTGGACATTTGACTTTTCTGTTTTAGGATTCAATTTAATCCTTTATTTGGGACAGCAAGAACACTTAGTACATGATGCAATCATTTCAATATGTAATGACACATTCATGTACCCCTCCCCGGTCTTGGGACAATCCGGAACCTTCTAGAACATTCGATGAAAACACGGAATCATTCCGAACTCAAAGCGGGACTTTCCTTATATGAATCTTATTCTCCGGACCATTCCGGATCACCTCGTGATATCCGGATCCCATCCGAGACTCGAACAACATTCGGTCTCTTTCTCATAATACCATAACTACTCAAAACAACGTCGAATCCTTAAGTGTGTCTCCCTACGGTTCGTGAATTATGCGGACATGATCGAGACACTTCTCAACAATAACCAATAGAGGAATCGAAATTCATATGGTTCCCACATATTTCTACGATTACTTTGCGATCGAATGAACCACTTACATACGATACCAATTTCCCTTTGTCTCACGATAGTTTACTTATCCGAGGTTATGATCGTCGGTATCTCTGCATACCTAGTTCAACCTCGTTACTGATAAGTACTCTTTTCTCGTTCCCGTGATATGTGATCCCTTGTGACCCAGTCACATGCTTGCAAGCTAATTGGATGACATTCCACCGAGAGGGCCCAGAGTATATCTATCCGTCATATGGATGGACAAATCCCACTCTTGATCCATGTGTTTCAACCAATACTTTCCGAACACTCAATGCCACTTTTATAGCCACCCAGTTACGGTGTGGTGTTTGATGTCATCAAAGCATCCATCCGGTAAAGGTGATATGCATGATCTCATGGTCGAAGGAATTAGGTTACTATGTATCAGAAAGCATATAGCAATTGAACTATTTAAATGACTTGATCTTTATGCTACGCTTATCTATAGGAGTATGTCCATCACATCATTCTCCTAATGATATGATCCTGTTGTTAATAACATCTCTATGTTCGTGATCAGGAAACCATGATCATATATTAACCAACAAGCTAGTTTAATAAGAGGCTTTACTAGGGACTCTTATTTTAGTTTACAAATCACACAAGTATTAATGTTTTCGGTTAATACAATTATAGCATGGTATGTAAACATTTATCATAAGTGTGAAGATATGATAATAACCACTTTATTATTGCCTCTTGGGCATATCTCCAACAGTCTCCCACTTGCACTAGAGTCAATAATCTAGTTTCAAACCTTTGTGTATATAACACCTATGGCTTTCCGGTGTTGTATGTACACGATTGCTAGTGGTCAACTGATCTCCGGATCTGACACTTCCAGGTCCGTGTGTAATTGCATGTCTTTGCGTCTCTACGCATCACTCATTCTCTAATGAGATGGCTTTGTATAAATTTGGTCTTTCGGTGTGACCTTTAGTTCTTTGGGGTCAAAACATGTTGATAATATTGTCGCACAATATATCTTCATAGTATTATCCCTCTGTGAACTACACCTAGTTTGATAACAAACTACTTGACACAAATGCCCTCTTTTGCTGCTATAATAGCAGTCATATACTTAGCCTTTTGTTGTACTATCTGTCACAATGTCTTAACTTTGGAAATCATCCAAATCCATTATGGAACTCACTTTCCATTATATTGTGCCACCCTTAGTTTAGATTGAGATAAACTTAATTTGTACTTTGTGACAAAGCTAGTATCAATGTAGTACTTTTACAATGAACTAACCATCTATTTGTCTCTTCTACAAATAATATACTCTTAGTTCTTCCAAAAGATCATAAGAATATCCTTACTATTGTCCAATGATTATCTTACAAATCATTCTGGTATATGCTCACAATATTTAGAGCATAGGACATATCTGGATTTGTACATATCACAGTATGATTGATATAAATATTCTTTGTGATTTCATACATCAAGTATCAATCTATACTTGATTATTTGTTTCACTTTACCAAATGTCAATACACTTGAATATATCATCAATATTGAACTCATTCAATCCTTTCTGTGCAACAAGAACCTTTCTTGTAGTTTCTATATTGAACTCATTCAATATCTCGTCTATGTACTTCTGGCACAACCATATTAGCATCTATTGATGCCAAATATTTGGGTTTTGCCTAAGTCTTTCATCGGGATGAAATTCTTAATATGTGTTAATAAAAGATACATTATTTCCAATCAACAATATGTCTTCCACATAATTTATTAGAAATATGTCTTAGCGCTCCCACTTAATTTCTTGAAAATGCAAGCATCTCCATTGTCTCTGATGAACTTTTAAACTCCTTTAACAGTTTCATCACAGTGAAGATTCCAACTCCGCGATGATCACTTTAACCATTGAAGTTTGCATATGCTTTTAGCATCCTTTTGAATTAACAAAACCCTATGGACCATGTTATGCACATGTCCTAGGTAACGATTCTATTAGAAGAACTTGTTTTGTTTATTCAACTACCATATAACAAATTATATGTAGTGGTTGCTACATTAATCCGTCTAGACTAAATATCGCTATGAAAGATCAGATCTTGTCATAGTCAACCTTTGAACATTGTTGTGAACTCTTTCCCAACATGTCGACTATTTCATAGATGTAAAACATCCATGTCTATTTCTTTATAGATCCAAACACAACTGTAAGGTCTTACACCTTTCTCGAGGGTCCTTCAAGTTCAAAACTTGATTTCTCGTGTATGGAACTATCACGGATTTTATGGCTTCAAGCCATTTGACGGAGTCAGGGCCCATCATCGCTTCTTTGCATGTAGTCCGTTCATTATTCTCAAATAATTATTCAACCCTCAAATCTTGGTATTTGATTGTTTACTCGACCTACTTGTTTTCAATAGGAACTTAGATCTCCGTGACCACAACCTTTGAAGCACGTGAGCCATGAGCATTATTCTTGCCTCCAAACACTTTTTTGTTGCGCAACTGCACATATAGCTAAGGTTCTTTAACCTTATCAAAGTTCTATTGTCCTCCCACTTAACTTTTCACGAAAAATTCCTTCTCAAAGAAACTTGGCGTTCTAAGCAACAAACACTTTTGTCTCCGGTGTTTATGGAGGAATACTTAACATTTATACAAAGACAGGTTCATCCGACTTTGGTTGCACACATCTTTCTTATGCATAGCATACCAATGTTTAAGAAAGGACAACTTGGGTTTTATCCCAAACCATAACCTTATATGGTGTCATTTCAACGGATTATGATGAAGCTCTTTTCAGTGGAAAAACGGTAATCTCTAAAGCTTTTAATCTTTAAAATATAATGGCAGTTTTATGAATTACACCTTCGATCTTACCATGTCAAACAAGGTTTAATTACATATCTCGAACACTCCATACTCTTATGGTGTTTCGGGAAAATGGAAATCCACGGAACGATTCCATAAATCTGTGGTATTATGCTAAACTTTGTAACTCAAATATCTTCCTTTATGATCTTTATCATAAACTGTTTATATTGTTGTTACAATGATTTTGCACTTCATCTTGAAAGTCTTTGAACTTTTCAAATGTTTCATACTTCATCCATATTAAGTAAATATTCATATATTCACTCAAATTTTTGGAGAAAGCATATGAAGTTGAAATCCATCGCTCTTGACTACACATAATGGATTTCATACAACAATATGTACAAGTTCCAATAAGCTAGTCTATCGTTCCCTTTTGGCCTATGAACGAAGTTTTAATTATCTCTAGGAAAGTTTCACAAGCGTCATTTGATCAAAATCAAATAGACTCCAAAATTCCATCCATATAGATTTTCTTCATGTTTTCTTTCCAATATAATTTAAACGGCGATGTCACTTCCTAAGTGATCTTTCAATCAATTTGTCTTTCGACATCTTTAGCACTAGTTTTATGGATGTGATGTCTCCAACGAGATTTGCGAATCCATCTTTTATGGATTACGACAATTATTTGAACAACCCTTTTGTTCTCATAATACCTGATAAAACAAATCTTGAAGGCAAGCTTTGATATTTAACGAGCAACAAAATAACCCTTTATTTTGTTCTCGATGAACATCATCACATATTCTTTTGCTAGTTACTTAGGCCATTGTAGTTCATGAATTGTGTTGTTTCGTATGACGATTCACACCAACAAATTCAGTATCAAATACTTAAGAACCACATTGTTTAATAAGCAAAGAATATATCCATAACATGTATATCATCTATATACTTAAACTGAACAATTCTAGTCTTTTCTTTTCTGCCATATATCTATGAGACTCTCTTTCAGTACTTCCTTTTCCGTTTGAAAGAATCTATCACTATCAATAGTGGAGTCATACATATGACACATAGTCCAAAACATGTATAGTCAAATACTAATGTCTTTGGACTTGCACTTTGAAGTAGATCACCATCATCAAATGTTTGGTGTTCTTTCAAATTCCTTTCTTTAGTAATCTCTTGGTGTAGTAAACATTTTACCTACATCAAATATTCACCCTCATCATGGATTTATCCACGATCAAGCTACTTTTAGCTTGTAACGGTGAATCGCAAGTATAATGTTGCTCTCCAAAACCTCTTGGAGGATTAGGACAACTAGTGTCTCCAACCTTTTGCAAATTCTCATCAAATATGAGAACATGACTTTTTGAAATATTATACTCTATCATGTTGCAACCAAAACTTCGTTTCAGATATCACAATATCTTCCACACATCATGGTTTCTGAAACAACTCTTTCAGATCCTAGATAACCTTGATATTAAGAGAATCCTTTGAATATCAAGAATCATGGAGACAAACATGATACTTATATACTAACACTTGGAATTGTTACTCTTGATTTAATACTAATTATTAAACTTCATGGAGTAATGGAACTTCTTGAAAGTTTGCAATAGGACTTTTAAACTTTAGATTAACACTTCAAAACAATACGATACCATTAAGTAAAGTAACTAACGAATTCTATAGTTCTATCATCTCAATTATAACTAAGCGCAAGGTGGTAAGCGGATGCCAATGACTACAACAACTATGCAAATTCACTTTGATTTAGTTTATGATAAATTGAGTTCTAATTAATAATTAAATTAATCTAGGTGAACTCCCACTCAAAACAATATCCCTCACATTGTTTTAGTGATCACGAACCAAATCCACCACATCAAAACCGATCATCACGAGAGTTGATATAGCTTCAATGGCGAACAATCAACATGTTCATCATATCTACTATATGACTCATGCTCTACCTTTCGGTAATCCGTGTTCACGAGGCCATGTGCATACATGCTAGGCTCGTCAAGATCAAACCTTAGTTTCTGCATGAGAAAATCTGGCTTGCTCACGTTGTATATACTTGCAGAATCTAACACACCCGATCATCACGTGGTGCTTCGAAACAACAAGCTTTAGCAACAGTGCTAACTAAGGGTGAACACTTTTATGATTTGAAATTAATGTGCATGAGGGATCATCTTATAATGCTACCGTCGTCTACTAAGCAATACAAGATGCATAAAGGATTAACATCACATGCAATTCATAATATGTGATATGATATGGCCTTTCTTCTTTGTGCTTCCGATCTCCATCTTCATGCACGAACATGATCTCCATCATCATCGGCATTGCATCAAGGTCAATGACGCTTCTCCATGATTGTCGTCCACCGGCTTCAACTATTACAACTACTTTGAATAGACACGCGGGTCTTAACATAAATTAAAGACAACCATATGGCTCCTGCCGGTTGCCAACTTACAATAAGGAACATTGCATACATCATATATAATCACAATCATGGCCATATCACATCACAGCACACCCCTGCAAAACAAAGTTAGACGCCTCTACTTTCTTTGCATGTTTTACGTGGTTTGGGGCTTTCAATAAGTGTCGTTCTAACTTACGAACAAGAACCACAACATTGAAACTAGTATTGTCAATCACCCGTTGTAAATTGGATCTTAACTATGCTAGGAGAAACAGGCACCCGCTAAGCCACTTATGCAATACAAGTTGCATGTCAAGCGTGGAGCAAGTCTCATGAACGATGTCATGTAAGGTTAGCCCGGGCCGCTTCATCCCAACATACCGCAAGATGCAAAGTACACAAGAAGCAATCGACAATAAAAGCATCAACGCCCACAATGACCATTGTGTTCTACTCGTGCAACAGATCTACATATAGACACGGCTCTGATACCACTGTAAGGGTTCGTAGCATGGAAAACAAAAATTTTCTATCGCATACAAACAAACAAGCCAAGATCTATCTACTAGATTGTATCAACGAGTCGTTTGGAATAACTTACCCTCGAAGATTCCAAAGCGGTTAATGAGAGCAGATTCTCGTGGGTGATGTAGTCGTACTCTTTCCGATCTCAAGATCGTGTAGACGATCCTTCAAGGCTGCGTTAAAGCGCTCGTAATCGGTCACACGTTCGGTACTCGTGAAGACCTTCCTCTCCCTTGTTCCAAAGAGGCGGAGGTTGTAGCACTCTCCTCGCGATTCCCGAAGACTGGCCAAGTAGGAAGTAGAGGGAAATCCATGAGGCTTCGCCTTAAGCCGGTGCGAGTATGGTGGAGCTTATGAGAGAGGCTATTAGTGGTCTAGTAATTAGACACACCAATTAGAAGGCTCTAAACCAATTAGAAGGCTCTAAACCGCAGGCTAAAGCAATTAGAAGCTCTAAACCAAAACGGCTCTAAACCGGAGGTAGAAGATATGAACTTGTGTGTTCTAGGAGGGGAGCCCTGCCCCTCCTTATATAGATGGGAGGGGGCTGGCGCGCCAGGGGAGGGAGGGAGTCCCTCCCCAGCTCGGCCTAGGGCTGGCCTCCGGCTTGGAGGAGAGAAACTCCTCCTCCAAGTCGGTTCCAACTCCTCTTGCTTGTTTCCACGTTTCTTGTTTTAGCGTTTGACTTTCAAATCTGGACATTTGACTTTTACATTTTAGGATTCAATTTAATCCTTTATTTGGGACAGCAAGAACACTTAGTACATGATGCAATCATTTCAATATGTAATGACACATTCATGTACCCCTCCCCGAGTCTTGGACAATCGAACCTTCTAGAACATTCGATGAAAACACGGAATCATTCCCGAACTCCGAAGCGGGACTTTCCTTATATGAATCTTATTCTCCGGACCATTCCGGATCACCTCGTGATATCCGGATCCCATCCGAGACTCCGAACAACATTCGATCTCTTTCTCATAATACCATAACTACTCAAAACAACGTCGAATCCTTAAGTGTGTCTCCCTACGGTTCGTGAATTATGCGGACATGATCGAGACACTTCTCCGAACAATAACCAATAGAGGAATCTGGAAATTCATATGGTTCCCACATATTTCTCGATTACTTTGCGATCGAATGAACCACTTACATACGATACCAATTTCCCTTTGTCTCACGATAGTTTACTTATCCGAGGTTATGATCGCTGGTATCTGCATACCTAGTTCAACCTCGTTCGATAAGTACTCTTTTCTCGTTCCGTGATATGTGATCCCTGTGACCCGTCACATGCTTGCAAGCTAATTGGATGACATTCCGAGAGGGCCCAGTATATCTATCCGTCATATGGATGGACAAATCCCACTCTTGATCCATGTGTTTCAACCAATACTTTCCGAACACTCAATGCCACTTTTATAGCCACCCGATTCACGGTGTGGTGTTTGATGTCATCAAAGCATCCATCCGTAAAGGTGATATGCATGATCTCATGGTCGAAGGAATTAGGTTACTATGTATCGAAAGCATATAGCAATTGAACTATTTAAATGACTTGATCTTTATGCTACGCTTATCTATAGGAGTATGTCCATCACATCATTCTCCTAATGATATGATCCTGTTGTTAATAACATCTCTATGTTCATGATCAGGAAACCATGATCATATATTAACCAACAAGCTAGTTTAATAAGAGGCTTTACTAGGGACTCTTATTTTAGTTTACAAATCACACAAGTATTAATGTTTCCGGTTAATACAATTATAGCATGGTATGTAAACATTTATCATAAGTGTGAAGATATGATAATAACCACTTTATTATTGCCTCTTGGGCATATCTCCAACATATATAAAGATCCCTTAATTCTTCATGAGTTAGCCAAGTTTCCAATGCCATCCATAAACACCTATTGATCAAGTTTGAGCTTGTTGGTCCCCAACCAAGTTGGGTCCTAAGAGGTTAGTCACAATAGGCTTGTCAACCCAAATGGTTCTTTTCTTGACACCACTTTGAGTTCCAACAAACTTGGCAAACACATTTCCATCCTTATCCTTCCCAAGAGAATAATCATCATTAATAATGATTGGGTTAGATAAGGTACCGTTTGAACACGAAGAGGCAAAGTGCCCCTTCACACGACATATGTAGCAACAAGTGCTCCCCTTTATCTTCTTCATTGATTTCTTGGCTTGGGGAGCATTATCTTGATTATTCTTCGGAAGTGGCCTAACTTGAACTTGGGCTTGACCTTGTACTTGTGGCCGCTTCCCTTGTTGCTTCTCACTCAAGTGAGTTTTCTTCAATGGACAAGATCTTACATGATGTCCTTCAACCTTGCACTTGAAGCAAATAATCTTGGCTGAATTCTTGACTTGGTTTTGGCCCTTCTTCTTATTTCTCCTGGACTCGTTCTTGTTATTGGAGTTGAATGCAAGTCCACTTTTATCATTAGGGGATTTTTGCACATTCAAAATATTATCGAGTGTGGATTTCCCTTCATGACTCTTTTCCAAGTCATACCTCAACGAGGTGACTTGGGCCTTGAGCTCTTTGATTTCCTCTACATGGTTAGTAGAAATACAAGTACTAGAGGAAGTAGAAGCTTCATTGTTATAGCAATAAGGCAAAGCAAGTAATCCAACACAAGGTTTATCAATAGTATGGCTAGATGGATTACTAGGACTAGCACACGGCAAAAATAGCATTTTGAGTAGAAGTTGTGCTAATGTCCAAAAGAGGCTCACAAGATGTTACCTTGGTAATACTTGCCTCACGAGCTAACATTAGCCCATCATGGGAGATTAGAAGATCATTATGAGAGCCCGAGAGCTTTTCATGACTTTCTTCCAATTTCCTATACTTGCTAGTTAGCAACTCAAGTTGAGCCCTTAGCTTAACGTTCTCCTTTAGGGTAGATGCTTCACAAGAAGTAGAGTTAGTAGCACAAGCATCATTAATGGAATTTTCCTTTTCAAGCTCATAAGATTCAACTTTTTGTGTGAGGAGACAATTAGTGTGCTTCTCCTCGGCAAGCTCTTGCTTAAGGAGATTGAATCTCCGACTCCCATCATCAAGTTGGAAATCCAACTCCTTTATGGTTCCCGTTTGTTTAGTTATGGTGTCCATAACGTGTTTGAGACAAGTAACGGCCTTATTATTACCACGAAGAGAGGTACACAAAAAATTCAACTCAAGCAAGAGAGCACTAGTATCCTCATCAATGTCATCATCACTATCATCATTATCATTGCTATTATCTTTAGAAGATATATTGGGATCCAAAGTAGGAGATACCTTTGATCCTCTTGCCATAAGGCACATGTGAGCACGGGAGGATGAAGATAGGATATTCTTGAATCTTCATTCATGATCATGTCTTGCTCCATAGAATGTTTGATTTCCTCTACATTGTTAGATAAACAACTAGAGGAAATAGAAGCATTTTGTTCCATATCTTTACCTTGTGTCTTGCCACACATTGGTGAAGTGGGTGAAGATGAGAACTCATCGCGGCCAGAGGTGGAAGCAACTTGGAGCTCTTCATGATGTGAAGTAAAAGATATCTCCTCGGAGAAACCACCGACAATATTAGAAATGGAACCACCAAATATTTCTTTAAGCTTGGTCCACTTCTCATGAGACGACTTGCACTTTACAATCGTCAAGAACAAATCATATGTTTGTTTCAAGATGTACTTCCTTTTAGTTAAGCGCAACTTATCATAGCAAGTTGTCTCGGAACCATCATATGTTTGTTTCATGATGTACTTCCTATATGCAACCTTCTCCTCGTCATCGTTGAAGCATCCTAGGTTTCTCGGTCCCCGCTGCGTACTAACATAAGCTAGAGCAAGATATGACATCTCAAAAAACTTCTTTGTCAATACTATCCTTTTTATTTTTTCTACTTTTGTTCTCTTCGGTAATGTAAGAAACCAACTCTTGTTGGGACATGATTATTCTACAATGTAAACAATGTTTAAAATCTAATTATGTAGAGCATAGGTATCACAGAATCATCCATATCTCATCTTATTAGAAGCACATGTCACAAGTATATGTTTCTATCACACATATGGTCATATCATAAATCGATAAGAAACACAACAACCAATAGTACAGATCAAGAAGTTTATACCTTCAATTGGACCGAGGTGGTACTAATTCTTGTAGAAATCTGCAGGTCACATATATAGAACAAATTAGGTGTTCATACAAATAAAAAATTACAGCAAAAATCATTGGAGAAGAAGGGGAGGGAGGAAGGGAGAGGGAGGGCGCCGCCTCCAGCAACCTACAGCCGGCACACCCACCTTGCCACTGCCATGGGGTTAGGGTTCAGGGGAGAGGGAGCCCCCAGCTATTCCAAGAAGGGGAGGGAGGAAGGAAAGGGGAGGGAAAGGGGAGGGGGAGGGACGGGGGAGGGGACCTCACCGGCGGGGAGGGGTGGAGAGCGAGCGTCCGCCAGGTCGAGGAGCGAGAAATGGAAGAGGCAGGGGCAGGTGATATCGCGGGGGTGGGGGGGTCCGTTTCCACGCTCTTTCCGAGCGGACGGGCTCAGAAATATCGAGCACGAGGCGCAGGCTTGCGGGGGCTGCTCGGAATTGGTCCATGTTTCCACGTTTTGATTTCCATGCCTTTCCAAACACCTGAATTAGCTCTACTAATTATAGAATTCCAATTCCAAAGCTTTTTTCCAACATCCAAACACAGTGCTAGAGAAATTATCTGCTAGCTGTCTGGCCGGCGGCCGGCTAATGTTGTATGTAGTCTGATGCCTAGGGCTTGGGGGTTTAGGAACGGTCACCTGAGCGCGTCGCTGAACTCTCCACCAGATCGACTCGCTCCGGTGGTCTGCCTTCTATCTCCGACACTCAGTTACCGGTCGGAGGCATAGCAGCAGCCCTAACAATAGCCATGGATCGGAGTAGGAGCAGAAGCCAGGAACTAAATCGGGACCAAAATAGAGACCGTTTCGTGCAAAGTAGCTTAGACTGCTGCCTTAATGGGCCTTCCACGTAGATGCATAGGTATAACTTTTTTTTCTATTTTTGGCTGGGCGGGCCATGGCCCAGTCTTGCCTTCACATAGCTCTGCCGGTGAAGTGAGGGCTAGGAAGGGCGGGAATTGGTAGTAGATTTTTTTTAAAAAAAAGGGATTAAGACCTTGGCCTCTGCATCGAAATTGGTAAACCCTCCGATCCATATTAATTGTCACTGTATTGGATATATCTAACACTAAAACATGTATAGATACACCCATTTCTGTGACAATTAATATGGGGATCGGAGGGAGTAGTAGATAATCCAAATTATTCAAAATTCGTATTTGAAAAAATGAAAATGGTCATGGTAATATCTAAATCTGGACAAAAATGAAAATGGATGTGGTAATTATCCATATTTGTGGTCCTTTGTTATGAAACAAACAAATTCGGTCTTGTAATTATCCGCCTCATGGTACCGGAAGGAAGATCGGCGAACGGCATCTCCTCGCTTCATGTAGATCCTCGCGACACCACTAACAAGGGTTCATCCGTCATCTTGAAATCGGCGGCACCACCAACAAAGGGTCGTTGCTCACGATCGTGAGAGAACACTGGAAACAAAGGACGAAGTTGAAGGTAAGGCCACCTCTAACTTCCATGGATAGAGTAAAACTGCTGGATCCACTGATTCAACGTACAAGAGCGAATGATAAGAGCAGTGGTAGGGTAGCTACTCCATCCCGCACTCAAACCATTACTCTGCACGCGAATAGACGGATTATGCAACCAACTCTCGGAATTAGACTGAAGATCTCGACAAGCGAGGTTCGGAAAAAAGGGAGTGATGTGGACTCTGCACCGGCTCTGGCGTAGATGACGTCATCACATCGGGAAACACCGGAAGATGCAACAGAAATCGTATGAAAGACACAATGATTAGGTTCGCGATGGTTCCATTGGCATGAACAACACATGCTCAAGGTATACTCCAACTTCACCAATGCTCGTCCTTCTCATATGTTTTTCAACGACACTGATATCCAGCAAGGAACACATATGGATAAAGAGCTCAAAAACAAAAGATTGGAGGAAGGACACAACAGAACAGTTGCAGATTGATGATCGTAGCACCTCCGTTATAAAAGGGGAGGAAGCGAAACCCTGAAGGTACGACGGAAACCCAACCACGAGAAATCCTGGACTCGAAGAAAGAGAAGAGAGCGGATTCAAAACACGTCGAGATAAGAGGAGAATAGCAGAGGGGTAAGGAGTAAAATCAGACCTATTCAGAACTACCCAACCGATTTTTGGAAAATAATTTTGACACTCTACTTCGGCCGTTAGCTAGGTTATCCTACAGGCTGGACTTGTGGGGTATCGCAACTGCTGAGCTCTGATACCACTCTGTAACACCCTCAGAATCGAACCTATGCAAGTTTGAGCAAAATTCGCCAAACCCGCATAGAAACGATTCAAAGGTGCCCACCAGGCACTTTCGTGCGGGTGGAAAACGAAGTAATAACATTACACAACAGTCCTCGATGGGACCCACAGAACAGATATATATATAACAGCGACTCCATGAGCCAAGAATACAGATATAATATGCAAAGATCCAAATCACCTTGAAAACTATAGAGCGTCCAGCTACGGACAAGATGCAAATGGGGCTAAGAGCCCTGAAGAATAACCAATGGCGTCCATAACCCTGCCCAGGCCAAGCCGGAAGGGTAACCCTGCTAACGGCGTCGATCTCAAAACCTGCTTAAACAAAAGGGGTGACGACAAAGGGCAAAGGAAAAAGAAGGAGCGTCAGTACTGAGGACAGTACACGGCGAGGCTAGAATTCGGCGGTCCTCGTCTACATAGGTATGGTGGACTGAAGCGGCAGCGGCAACATGCACTAAACAACCTATAGAGACTCGATACACTGGCGTCAAACAGAGGGGGTAAGAAGGACCTATTCGGAACCAACCTGACACTATCATCCAACAAACCCATCCTGGCGTTTCCCCCTCGAGACCAAACGAGGAAGTCAACCGAGGAACTCACACAGTTGGCAGTTTTATTTATTCAGTTATAGTTGCGGCACTTTACTAGTCCGGTGTAGATAATTGTCCTGATAAAATAAGCAGTGGGCCCTTTTAATTAACCATTCCGTTGTAGTTGCAGCAATTACTAATCAGATACCGATAGCATGATGTAATCCCGAATCCCAGCAGTTGTTGGTACTTTTATTCAGCCATTTCGTTGTAGTTGCAATACTTACTAGTCAGGTACAATGGTCGCAAGCGACAACTTAAACAAGCAATTGTGGGCAGTTTTATTTAGCCATTCCATTATAGTGAAGCTGATTACTAGTCATTATAAGTCAAATTTATAGCAGTAAACTTTAGTTATGCTTGTCTATGATCAAGAAACTGTGCTCCAAGTCGTCCATATCCATGGACACGGCTTTGAAAGTTTTACCGGCCGGGTGCACCAATAGCAACACACGCCGATCAACCTCGGAAAAACCAAATCAAAACCCAACGAGGCTTTCACGAACAATCACAGGATTCAGAAATATTTGAGGCCACCCTTAAGTAGAATCATAGCAGTAAGCAAGCTCGAGACGGCCTCAAGGTTTGGCTAGACGGTTGTGAACGATCGGGAACCCAAAAGCTGGGCTTGTCGACACCGGAATCGTGGTCCGATCCTAAGCGATAAAGTGCAGTACCTCGCAATTTAAATACGTAGTAGCATGCATAAGTACAGGATCGTAAATAAAACCTCAAACTAGTTTGTGGCCCCAAGAAATAAGAATGAATCAAGCTCGCCTCGGGGTCCCATATACCTCCGGATGTGGATAGCGCGATAAATCAAGGAACAAGAATCAAGTACTCGGGGTCTTACGGGACACAAGTGGGCGTTCGGAAACCAAATATTTTCTATCACCCACCGATGCCTCTGCTTATTTCAATTTTAGTTGTTAAACAGAAATTAAAGTGACGATAAGTAAAACTAGAATCATCTCCAACATCATTATGCGGCAATACATCAACAACTGTGGCATATGACGACACACATCAGTACTTGAGCAAGCAACTACGACGCGCAAGTCCAACTAACTACCAAACAACAGGCAATAGGGTGTGTCCAAGGCAATATAGGGCTGCACGGGATTTCAGAGGTACGGAAACTAAAGCATCGCAACACAGATAGCAATAGATCAACAGGAGGGAATACATACTATAAAAGTAAGATAGGTAGAAAGAGGGAGATGCTCGCCTGAAAACATTGTCGAAGGTTCAACCGAAGATCGGGGTGAAGCTCACATCAACTCAACGGCCTTATCCGCGAAGAACCAAAACACTAGAATGAACACCGGATGCAATATTTAATACACGGCAGAAGATCGGCATGATGCATGTATGATGTATGACATGGCAAAGGTGCGATGCGATTAGGTCATATTAAGTGGAACCGGGGTCCCGACAATTAATTATCTTGTTCAAGTTATTTAGAAACCCCGCATTTTAAATGTTGTATAGCAATGCAACAGATGGAACCGGTTCGCTACACATGTTTAAATGAGGCCAATATAAGGCTAGATTTGCCCGCATATGGGCCCCATATTTAATTATTAGGTGAATCGGCATAAGGCCCCCAAACCACATGACAAGATGCATGCAAGTATGACAATTTAATATGCAACAGGTTTTATTTCATTTATAAAGTAAGGTTGGCGGGAAGGGGTTCACACATTAGGGGTCTCGACGAACTTGGGGTTCCGGGGGTTCGGGGTTCGACAGGGTCCAGGGTCCAGGGTTCGACGGTTCCGTTCTCGGCTCCGGGGTTAGGGTCTCGGGTCGGGGGTAGGTCTTGTTGTCCTGTGTCGGTGACCTCGGCAATCCAGGAAGCAGGACTTGGTTCGGTGCCGGGACGCATCGGGTTCGTTTTGGTCGGTGTCGTTCTTGTCGTCACGGGGATCTTGTCGGGTCGTCGACGGCCTTGGTGTCCTCGTCGAAGAACTCGGGGTATCCGTGCAGGAGAACTCGAGGTCAAAGGCGAACTTGTCTGGTACCGGGGTTCCTCGGAGATCTTGGCGCTGTACAGATGCACGGATTGGTCTTGTCCAGGGTCTTGGCGTCCGGGGTGAAGTGCTTGTCGTATCCGGGACGGAGATCTTGCCGGTTCGCGGGGATCGACGAGGGTTCGGGGTCTTCGGATTCCGGAAGTGGATCTTGCGGTTTCCATGACGGAGGTCTTGCCGTGCCATGGGGAAGTTCTTGGGTTCCGACAATTATCGGTTAGGGAGTACTTATTTTTCCTGCCTTTTTGTCGATTTCGGATTGATGGCAATTATGCATCGGCGTCGATCTTGTCGCCCCAAAAACTTGATGGAGGCAGGCCGCTTGAAGTGCTTGCGTTCGGTGGTACTCGGTGGCGTGCTAGTACCATGGCATGCCCAGGGACTGATTAAACAGTACACTGTTTACCATGGCTAGCAAAACCGCTGAAGCCGCCCCACGAAGGAACCACACCATGAACAACCAATGAAAAAGCGAGGCAGTGCAGGCAGAGGACGGCCACGGTCGGAGGAGGGCTCGGCAGGGGCGCATGGCAGCCAATGAGCGGCGGGCGGCGAGGCGAGGCAGTGGCAGGGCCTGAGGCGGCGAGGCGGACGAGCGGGCGGCGCCGGAGAGGGAGAAGCCGCGATGCTTGCGGCGGCGGATGACGGGCCGGCGGTCGTCGGCCGGAGGACGCCGGGCCGACGGCAGCGCCGCAGGGACGGGCGGCACTCGAGGGGTCGGTCCGCGGTCGGCCGAGGAAGGCGGGCTTGCTGATATGCGGGCGGCGCGGAGGCTGCAGGGCGGCTCGACCGTGGGCGGCGAGCTGGCCGGGCAGAGCTTGAACGGGCGGGCGGTTGAGGCGAGGGTCGTCGCGGGAGGGTGGCGGGGTGGGGTGTGGCTTGCGCGGTGGCCTGGGACAGGCGGGGAGGCGGGAGAGGCGGCATGCAGGCAAGCCATGGGCCGGAGGTGGCAGAGGGGCAACGCGAGCGGGGAGGAGGGAGATTGTCTCGGGGGCAGAAAGGTGAGCGGGGTGAGGGAGAGGCGTCGGTGGGAGTGGGGCCGGGGGCAGGTGCGGGGCGATTGGGGGGAGGTATGACCGGGGAAGGCAGGGAGTGGGACGTGGTGGGGGCCCACGGGTCGGTGGGGGAAGAGGGTAGAGAGGGTAGGAGGCTGTGGGGGTGAGAAAAAGGAGAGAGAGGGGAGAGAAGGACATGTGGCTGCATGGGATTGGTCAGAGGGGCAGAGAGGGTGAGGTGGCAACAAGCGATTGGTCCGGGTGAGGTGGAGGGTTGAGTGTGGGTAGAGGACTGGGTAGCTTTAGGATTAGATGGGGCAAATAGGTGGACCGTTTTATTAAACTGGGGGTGGTCGTTCGGGTCGATCGGCCCGTTCGACTGCCCCGCTAAAATAATTAAAACGTTTATTTGTTTTAAACGGGCCGTTGGCAAACCGATAGCGGCCAAAACAAAATATTCCGGGGACCCGGTTTTGATGTATGAAAATAAAGAGGGGCGTTTAGAAAACAACACGGGCTTTGCAAACATAGTTTTATGCAAACAATGCATGAAGATGACGATGCAATGCACAAATTCAACGCGATTTTCTAGTAGTGGTTTTGCGGGATGCCACAATTCGACACCACTAACAATGGATCTCGCCCTCGAGATCCGCCTCATGGTACTGGAAGGAAGATCGGCGAACGGCATCTCCTCGCTTCATGTAGATCCTCGCGACACCACTAACAAGGGTTCATCCGTCATCTTGAAATCGGCGGCACCACCAACAAAGGGTCGTTGCTCCTGATCGGCGAGAGAACACTCCAGGGAAACAAAGGACGAAGTTGAAGGTAAGGCCACCTCTAACTTCCATGGATAGAGTAAAACTGCTGGATCCACTGATTCAACGTACAAGAGCGAATGATAAGAGCAGTGGTAGGGTAGCTACTCCATCCCGCACTCAAACCATTACTCTGCACGCGAATCGGATTATGCAACCAACTCTCGGAATTAGACTGAAGATCTCGACAAGCGAGGTTCGGAAAAAAGGGAGTGATGTGGACTCTGCACCGGCTCTGGCGTAGATGACGTCATCACATCGGGAAACACCGGAAGATGCAACAGAAATCGTATGAAAGACACAATGATTAGGTTCGCGATGGTTCCATTGGCATGAACAACACATGCTCAAGGTATACTCCAACTTCACCAATGCTCGTCCTTCTCATATGTTTTTCAACGACACTGATATCCAGCAAGGAACACATATGGATAAAGAGCTCAAAAACAAAAGATTGGAGGAAGGACACAGCGAGCAGTTGCAGATTGATGATCGTAGCACCTCCGTTATAAAAGGGGAGGAAGCGAAACCCTGAAGGTACGACGGAAACCCAACCACGAGAAATCCTGGACTCGAAGAAAGAGAAGAGAGCGGATTCAAAACACGTCGAGATAAGAGGAGAATAGCAGAGGGGTAAGGAGTAAAATCAGACCTATTCAGAACTACCCAACCGATTTTTGGAAAATAATTTTGACACTCTACTTCGGCCGTTAGCTAGGTTATCCTCAGATTTGGACTTGTGGGGTATCGCAACTGCTGAGCTCTGATACCACTCTGTAACACCCTCAGAATCGAACCTATGCAAGTTTGAGCAAAATTCGCCAAACCCGCATAGAAACGATTCAAAGGTGCCCACCAGGCACTTTCGTGCGGGTGGAAAACGAAGTAATAACATTACACAACAGTCCTCGATGGGACCCACAGAACAGATATATATATAACAGCGACTCCATGAGCCAAGAATACAGATATAATATGCAAAGATCCAAATCACCTTGAAAACTATAGAGCGTCCAGCTACGGACAAGATGCAAATGGGGCTAAGAGCCCTGAAGAATAACCAATGGCGTCCATAACCTGCCTGTGCCAAGCGGAAGGGTAACCCGCTAACGGCGCCGATCTCAAAACCTGCTTAAACAAAAGGGTGTGACAAAGGGCAAAGGGAAAAAGAAGAGCGTCGATCGAGGACGACACAGCGAGGCTAGAATTCGGTCCTCGTCTACATAGGTATGGTGGTGAAGCGGCGGCAACATGCACTAAACAACCTATAGAGACTCGATACATCAAGGCCAAAAGGAGGGTAAGAAGGACCTATTCGAAACCAACCTGACACTATCATCCAACAAACCCATCCTGGCGTTTCCCCCTCGAGACCAAACGAGGAAGTCAACCGAGGAACTCACACAGTTGGCAGTTTTATTTATTCAGTTATAGTTGCGGCACTTTACTAGTCCGGTGTAGATAATTGTCCTGATAAAATAAGCAGTGGGCCCTTTTAATTAACCATTCCGTTGTAGTTGCAGCAATTACTAATCAGATACCGATAGCATGATGTAATCCCGAATCCCAGCAGTTGTTGGTACTTTTATTCAGCCATTTCGTTGTAGTTGCAATACTTACTAGTCAGGTACAATGGTCGCAAGCGACAACTTAAACAAGCAATTGTGGGCAGTTTTATTTAGCCATTCCATTATAGTGAAGCTGATTACTAGTCATTATAAGTCAAATTTATAGCAGTAAACTTTAGTTATGCTTGTCTATGATCAAGAAACTGTGCTCCAAGTCGTCCATATCCGCGGACACGTCTTTCAGAAAGTTTTACCCGGCCGGGGTGCACCAATAGCAACACACGCTCGATCAACCTCGGAAAAACCAAATCAAAACCCAACGAGGCTTTCACGACTGAACAATCAGGATTCAGAAATATTTGGGGGCCACCCTTAAGTAGAATCCGCAACGGAGTAAGCAAGCTCCGAGACGGCCTCAAGGTTTGGCTAGACGGCTGTGAATGACTGGGAACCCAAAACTGGGCTTGTCGACACCGCGGAATCGTGGTCCGATCCTAAACAGTACAGTGTGCAGTACCTCGCACAATTTAAATACAGAAAGTAGCATGCATAAGTACAGGATCGTAAATAAAACCTCAAACTAGTTTGTGGCCCCAAGAAATAAGAATGAATCAAGCTCTGGCTCAGGGGGGTCCCATATACCTCCCGGATGTGGATAGCGCGATAAATCAAGGAACAGGAATCAAGTACTCGGGGTCTTACGGGACACAAGTGGGCGTTCGGAAACCAAATATTTTCTATCACCCACCGATGCCTCTGCTTATTTCAATTTTAGTTGTTAAACAGAAATTAAAGTGACGATAAGTAAAACTAGAATCATCTCCAACATCATTATGCGGCAATACATCAACAACTGTGGCATATGACGACACACATCAGTACTTGAGCAAGCAACTACGACGCGCAAGTCCAACTAACTACCAAACAACAGGCAATAGGGTGTGTCCAAGGCAATATAGGGCTGCAGGATTTCGAGAATACGGAAACTAAAGCATCGCAACACAGATAGCAATAGATCAACAGGAGGGAATACATACTATAAAAGTAAGATAGGTAGAAAGAGGGAGATGCTCGCCTGAAAACATTGTCGAAGGTTCAACCGAAGATCGGGGTGAAGCTCACATCAACTCAACGGCCTTATCCGCGAAGAACCAAAACACTAGAATGAACACGGATGCAATATTTAATACACGGAAGATCGGCATGATGCATGTATGATGTATGACATGGCAAAGGTGCGATGCGATTAGGTCATATTAAGTGGAACCGGGGTCCCGACAATTAATTATCTTGTTCAAGTTATTTAGAAACCCCGCATTTTAAATGTTGTATAGCAATGCAACAGATGGAACCGGTTCGCTACACATGTTTAAATGAGGCCAATATAAGGCTAGATTTGCCCGCATATGGGCCCCATATTTAATTATTAGGTGAATCGGCATAAGGACCCCAAACCACATGACAAGATGCATGCAAGTATGACAATTTAATATGCAACAGGTTTTATTTCATTTATAAAGTAAGGTTGGCGGGAAGGGGTTCACACATTAGGGGTCTCGACGAACTTGGGGTTCCGGGGGTTCGGGGTTCGACAGGGTCCAGGGTCCAGGGTTCGACGGTTCCGTTCTCGGCTCCGGGGTTAGGGTCTCGGGTCGGGGGTAGGTCTTGTTGTCCTGTGTCGGTGACCTCGGCAATCCGGGAAGCAGGACTTGGTTCGGTGCCGGGACGCATCGGGTTCGTTTTGGTCGGTGCCGTTCTTGTCGTCACGGGGATCTTGTCGGGTCGTCGACGGCCTTGGTGTCCTCGTCGAAGAACTCGGGGTATCCGTGCAGGAGAACTCGAGGTCAAAGGCGAACTTGTCTGGTACCGGGGTTCCTCGGAGATCTTGGCGCGGTACCGGGTACGGGATTGGTCTTCGGGTCCGAGGGTCTTGGCGTCCGGGGTGAAGTGCTTGTCGTATCCGGGACGGAGATCTTGCCGGTTCGCGGGGATCGACGAGGGTTCGGGGTCTTCGGATTCCGGAAGTGGATCTTGCGGTTTCCATGACGGAGGTCTTGCCGTGCCATGGGGAAGTTCTTGGGTTCCGACAATTATCGGTTCCGGGAGGGGTACTTATTTTTCCTGCCTTTTGTCGGTGTCGGACTTCGAGGATTGATGGCAATTATGCATCGGCGTCGATCTTGTCGCCCCAAAAACTTGATGGAGGCAGGCCGCTTGAAGTGCTTGCGTTCGGTGGTACTCGGTGGCGTGCTAGTACCATGGCATGCCCAGGGACTGATTAAACAGTACACTGTTTACCACGGCTAGCAAAACCGCTGAAGCCCAACGCCCACGAAGGAACCACACCATGAACAACCAACAGAAAAGGCAGGCACGGTGCAGGCAGAGGACGGCCACGGTCCGGAGGAGGGCTCGGCAGGCGGGCTTGATGTGGCCCGCAGCGGAGGCGGCGAGGTTCGCGAGGCGAGGCCGGCCTGAGGAGGCGGGAGGCGGAAGCGGGCGGCGCCGAGAGGAGGAAGCCGGCGATGCTTGCGGCGGCAGCGGATGACGGGGCGCGAGGCGGTCGTCGGCGGAGGACGCGGGGCCGACGGCGCTGGGGGGGACGGCCGGCGCTCGAGGGGGTCGGTCCGGCGAGGTCGAAGCCGACGGGGACGGGCGGGCTTGCCGCGGTATGCGGGCCGGCGCGGGAGGCTGCAGGCGAGCTCGACCGCGTGGGGCGAGCTGGCCGGCGAGCTTGAACGCAGGCGGGGCGGGCGGTTGAGGCGAGGGTCAGGGAGAGGAAGGTGGCGCTGGGTGGGGTGTCTTGTCAGGCTGCGGTGGACAGGGCAGCGGGAGGCGGGGAGGCGGCAGGCAAGCTGCGGGCCGGAGGTGGCGAGGAGAACGCGAGGAGGAGGAGATTGTCTCGGGGCGAAGGTGAGCGGGGTGAGGAGGCGTCGGTGGGAGTGGGGCCGGGGGCAGGTGCGGGGCGATTGGGGGGAGGTATGACCGGGGAAGGCAGGGAGTGGGACGTGGTGGGGGCCCACGGGTCGGTGGGGGAAGAGGGTAGAGAGGGTAGGAGGCTGTGGGGGTGAGAAAAAGGAGAGAGAGGGGAGAGAAGGACATGTGGCTGCATGGGATTGGTCAGAGGGGCAGAGAGGGTGAGGTGGCAACAAGCGATTGGTCCGGGTGAGGTGGAGGGTTGAGTGTGGGTAGAGGACTGGGTAGCTTTAGGATTAGATGGGGCAAATAGGTGGACCGTTTTATTAAACTGGGGGTGGTCGTTCGGGTCGATCGGCCCGTTCGACTGCCCCGCTAAAATAATTAAAACGTTTATTTGTTTTAAACGGGCCGTTGGCAAACCGATAGCGGCCAAAACAAAATATTCCGGGGACCCGGTTTTGATGTATGAAAATAAAGAGGGGCGTTTAGAAAACAACACGGGCTTTGCAAACATAGTTTTATGCAAACAATGCATGAAGATGACGATGCAATGCACAAATTCAACGCGATTTTCTAGTAGTGGTTTTGCGGGATGCCACAATAGGTATGGTGGACTGAGCGGCAGCGCAGCATGCACTAAACAACCTATATAGACTCGATATAACGGGCGGATATCAGAGAGGGATAAGAAAGACCTATTCGGAACCACCCTGATACTACCACCAAACAAACCCATCTTGGTGTTTCCCCCTCGAGGCCAAACGAGGAAGTCAACCGAGGAACTCACACAGTTGGCAGTTTTATTTATTCAGTTATCGTTGCAGCAATTACTAGTCAGGTGTAGATAATCATCCTGATAAAATAAGCAGTGGGCCGTTTTAGTTAACCATTCCGTTGTAGTTGCGACACTTACTAGTCAGGTACAATTAGCATGAGATATCCCAAACCTAGCAGTTGTTGGTACTTTTATTTAGCCATTCTGTTGTAGTTGCAATACTTAATAGTCAGGTACAATGGTCGCAAGCGACACACCAAACAAGCAATTGTTGGCAGTTTTATTTAGCCATTCCATTATAGTGAAGCTGATTACTAGTCATTATAAAGTTAAATTTATAGCACTACTTTAGTTATAGTTGTCTATGATCGAGATACTGTGCTCCAAGTCGTCCATAACCGCGGACACGGCTTTCAGAAAGTTTTACCCTGCAGGGGTGCACAAATAGCAACACACACTCGCTCAACCTCGGAAAAACCAAATCAAAACCCAACGAGGCCTTCACGACAAAGCAATCACAGGATTCAGAAATATTTCAGGGGTCACCCCATTGAGTACACCCGCAACGAAGTTAGCTGACTCCGAGACGGACCCAAGGTTTGGGTGGACGGCTGTGAACGACTGGGAACCCAAAACTGGGCTTGTCGACACCGCGAAAACGTGTCCCGATCCTAAACAGTACAGGTGCTATCCATCGCGCAATCGTAATAAAGCAGTAAAACATGGCATAAGTACAGGATAGTAAATAAAACCTCAAACTAGTTTGTGGCCCTAAGAAATAAGAATGAATCAAGCTCTGGCTCAGGGGGGTCCCATAATCCTCCCGGATGTGGATAGCGCGAATATTCAAGGAACAGGTATCAAGTACTCGGGGTCCTACGGGACACAAGTGGACGGTTAACAACCAAATAACATCTATTGCCCACCTGTGCCTCTGCTTACCTACTTCAATTTTAGTTGTTAAACAGTAATTAAAGTTATGACCATCTCCAACAATAACATACGGCAATACTCCAACAACTGAGGTACTTGACGACACGCAACAGCACTTGAGCAAGCAACTACGACGCGCAGGTCCAACTATCTACCAAACAACAGGTAATAGGAGGTGTGCAAGGCAATATAAGGCTGCCAGGGATAACACGGGTACGAAAACTAGAGCATCGCAACACAGATAGCAATAGATCAACAGGAGGGAATAAATACTATAAAAGTAAGATAGGTAGAAAGGGGAAGATGCTCGCCTGGAAACATTGCCGAAGGTTCAACCGAAGATCGGGTCGACACTCGCATCAACTCAACGGCCTTATCCGCGAAGAACCAAATCACTAGAATAAACACCGGATGCACTATTTAATACAACGGCAGAAGATCGGGCATGATGCATGTATGATGCATGACATGGCAAAGATGCGATGCAATTGGGCAATATTAAGCGGAACCGGGGTCCCGACAATTAATTAGATGGTTCATGTTATTTATCTACCCTGCAAATTAAATGTTATAATAACAAGGCAAGATAAGTTACCGGTTCGCTACACAAATTTAAATGGGATCAATATACGACTGGATTAGCCCGCATATGGATCCCATTTTTAATTTCCGAGGTGAATCGACATAAGGCCCCCAAACCACATGACAATATGCATGCGAATATGACAATTCAATATGCCTCAATTTGTTATTACATTTATAAAATAGGGCTCGAGAAAAGGGGTCACACATTAGGGTCGAAGATCTTGGTTCCGGGGTTCGAGGTTCGGTGTCAGGGTTCAGGGTTCGACGGGATCGGTCTTCGAAGGTTGGACACAAGATGAAGAGCTTGGTTTCCAACGGTCGATCTTTCCGCTAACGACGAACTTGAGTAGATCGGGTACTGGGGGGTCTTCGGATCCGTGGAGTAGATCTTGTCGCACGGGGCCCGCGAAGTAGATCTTGTTGTTCTGAGTCAGTGACCTCGGCATCCGGGTTCTCGGTGAACTAGGCGTCCGGGAAGGAGTACTTGTCGCATCTGCGGTCTTCGGGTTCTGAGAAGAAGGTCATGATGTCCGTGAAGGTAAACTTGGCGTGCCTAGGGTTCGATCCTCGAGGGCCCAAGAAGGCGATCTTGGCGGTCCTTTCCCCACTTCTTTTCACAAGTGTCGCATCATCAACATCCCCAAATCTTCAAACTCCAACTACATAATCCCACTACAGCATACACGCGTTGTGATACAACAAGGCCCACATAAACAGGAGTTCAGTGAGGAAGGGAAAATAGGAGGAGTTCACACGGCGGGGAGGAGGCCCTTGGCGGCAATGGTGGCGGCTCGGCTGGCACCGGCGAGAGGGCCTGTCTGACGGGGAAGTGATCGGGGTCCGAGGACGCTGGAGGCCGGCGAGTCGGCGGGCGGAGCACAGGCGGCGCCGTGGTGGAGCGGCCAGGCTGAGCTCGGACGGGAGGAGGACGTCTGGCGGTGACGGCCGGTGGCGGCGGTTGCCGAGCCCGACGAGGCGAGGAGGATGCGCATGAGGGGACCCAATGAGGCGAGGTAGGAGGATAGGCGGCGGGCAGCGGCTGCTCATGGCAGAGATGGGTCGGCGGTGGCTGGACACGGAGGGTCGCGGCGCTCGCGGTGCAGTCCCACCGGCGGTGGCGGTGGCACCGAGGCGGTCGCAGAGAGGAGGGCGGCGGGGTTGGCTCGGCGACAAGCAGGAGGGGGAGGCCGGGAGAGGCGCGGGCCGGTGGGAGGCGCTCGGCGGCGGCGGAGGCGGTCGAGGTCAGGCGGCGTGTCTCGCGTGGGGAGGACGGTGGGTCGGGGTTGCTCGCGTGGGGAGGGAGAGAGAGGATGCGTGGGTTGGTGGGGAGCTGGCGGGACCCGCAGGTGGGCCAGGGGGTGAGCCGGGGGTGCGCACCGCGTGTGTGTGTGCGTGGCAGGTGGGTAAGGGAGGGAATCAGGTGGTGGGGCCTAGGCTGGCTGATGTGGCGGCAAGGGAGTGCAGGGAGGAGAGAGGGAGGTGAGGTGGCGGGTGGTAATTGGTGGGGGTGAGGTGGAGGAAGGGTGGGTAGAATAGGACTGGGTAGGTTAGGGATTTTGGGTGGACCGATTTGAACTGGGGGTGGCCGACTGGGTCGGATCGGCCCGGTTCGGCTGCCCCCTAAAATAATATAACTTTTATTTAATTTGCAATAAACTTTTGTAAATAGTTTTTAGACAAACAAAATATCCGGAAGCATCCGGGGGTTTAATTTGAAATAGAAGGAGGGCTAGTTTTAGAAAACAATAGTATTTCGCAACATAGTTTCAAGTAAAAAAATAATATGCATGATGATGTCATGATGATGCAATGCACAAAAACAACGCGATTTTCTAGTAGTGGTTTTGCGGGATGCCACACTGTGGAGGCTGTTTCCTCCCGCTCGACTGCGGCACGGCCGCCTCGACTACTATTGTACCCTCCTATTTTGCCTCCAGACCTCGTGACGGTGTCTGCAGTGACACGACGAGGATGATGACGAGACCGTGGTGGCGCACGATTGTGAGCGGCAAGTTGGTTGTAGTTCTTTGGAGCGCTCAGGGTCGTGGTTTTTTTGGGGTCGGGCGAAATCATTGTCGGCTCGTCCGACACCGACACAGTGACACCTGCGGGTGTCGCTATTCCTTCCCGAAGGGCTTCCGATGTACCCCTTCTCCACTCCCTTCTGAGTACCGGGGGAAACCCTAGGACCAGTCCGGCCAACAACGTCGTTGTCGTCGTTTTCCTTCTTGAAGGTGTTGCTTGGTACTTGGTGGTCCGGAGTGCTAGGATGGTGGTGGGACAACTCCAGTGGGCGCAGCGGTTACGGGTCATGTTCGCTTCGTCAATCGGCCGTTGTTGGCATTATTTTCTTTTTTTGTTCGCTTGTTTTGTTTTGGGCTGATTTGTGCTCTTTCCCAATAGTTTGTATCGTGTGGTTGCTATATTTATATAGCGGGGCGAAAGCCTATTTCGAGGAATATCCAGATTCATTTTGCAAATACAAATACGAATGTGGTATTGAATTTTAAAGTAAATGTGGATATGGAAATGGATATATCCTTATTCTAATAAAATTTTGTTAGCCTATTTTAGTAATTGTAGTTCGATATGAAAATTATCTATCCTGAAAACTAGCAAAATGTTTTTATGTGATTATACTTGAAATTATTGTGTATTATACCAATATATTTATCTCTATGTGGTTTTACAGTTGATTGACTATATTATTTTGTTATTTGTATCCGTTCTGAATTGAGAAAACATCTCATCCGCATCTTTATTCGAGTAATGTCCGTTCCATATTTGTATTCGTATTCGGGAATAACCGTATTAAAATCCCTATTTTTTGAAAATATGAAATGGATGTAGAAAGGCCACTATCTGATCTGCATTCAATTTGTTTCCACCCTAGTGGCGACCCGCTGCAAGAACTCACTCAGATGTGTTAAAGATCCCCTGGTAGCCAAAAATGGACATGCTGACACCCTGCATCCTCTCCCCAATCATTCCCGATCGAGTGGCCCACGCCCTGACTTGATTTTAAAAAATGCTGTGAGCTTTGGTACATTGATGGCAGTGACTTAGAAGCAGTGCAACACTAGTTACAAACAAGCAGGAGATATTCTAAAATTTCTTCCTAAATGTTTGTTCGAGAGTTACAGAGGTAAAACCAAGAAAGCATTCAACTGATATCATAGGTCGTTTGGGGTATCCATCATTTGGGTCAGGAAGCATGGAATTCTAGTATTGTCATATTTGGCTGTCACAGCATTAGGCATAGAACCCATTTACCAATTCCAGAGAATAGACACATGTTGGTTGATCTTGGCTTAGTATGAATCAACTAGAATGTTAAGAAGGGGCCCATGATCAAATTATCGAACACACCAAGATCGAACTATGCAACAACACAAGATAGATAAGATCTAGTACTCACCAATGGTGCAATGTAGATTCGTTCGTTGACAAAGATGTTGGTGAAGCGCTCGATGTAAGATCAAAATGATGATCCCTTCGAAGGTGTTCACGTGTCCAGTGATCTTGTTCCAGCAGAGATTCACCGTCCAGGGTCGGCAATTCTGGAGTAGTGGAGCTGCCTCGTGGCGTGTATGATAAAGTGAGAGAGTTCTATGCAGGGAGGGAGGCAGCCCACGTCCAAGGAATGGATGTGGAGGGGTTGCCCCTCCCTTCGGTGCCACTCCCCCCCCCTAGGGTGGATCCTCTCCTTCCACAAGGAACGGAATGATCCTCTCATTAAAGCCATATAATTCCTTTCCTTAATTAAAATATATGACATCTTCTAATAATGACAATTAAATATATGAGCCGATACTTTCCTAAAATGACTTGCCGTTTGGTGTGGCCCATGGGAGGCTAGGAACCACCCATGATGGGCCATGATTCCCCCATGCGCCACACCTAGGTGGGCCATGGTGGCCCATGCGCCATCCCACTTGGGGACTTCACTTCCGACATTTTCTTTCTCAAAACTATTTCGTCTATCCAAAACTCTTCCATCTTTTCTCCTGTAAATTTTCTCAATGATCTAGAAAAATTCAGGAGTATTCCTCACATACACATATTCTCTACATACTCTATAGAACAGTATCCCTTAAGTGTGTGACCCCATAGGTTCGTCATTATGCGGACATGACCGCAAAATTCTTTCCAGACAGTAATTAATAGCGGGATCTAGACACCAATTTTGACTCCCACATAACCACGAAGTAATCGAATGAACCAATTGATGTTGTGTACTTCATTTTGCATCATGATACATGGAAATCTAGAGGTAAGACAATTAGGTATCCTCGTAATGCAACTCCTTTAATACCATACCATGTTGACCTTATTACCGGTTTGTCTTTCATTTCTCTCTATCACATATTCCGATATCCAGTGATTCACATCACCATGTGTCTGGCAAGACGATTAGTGATACCATAATATCGAGAAGGGCCCAAGAGTATCTCTCCATCATTGGAGGTGCAAATCCCACTCTTGGACTATCTTGTGCCCCATCATACGTTTCCAACATATCTGAAAGACCACTGTTATTAACACCTCATGACTGGTGAAGTTTGGTGACTATTAGGACTTGTCTTCTAGTATAGAAGACAACTGATATCCTCATGGTCAAAGGACAAAATAATACAACAATAACATATACTAACAACTAAATGATGATGTTTATCTTACAATAGATCATGTGACTTGGATCGATTCAGCATCCTTGTTTAGGCAATAATATGCTCTCATTGTCAAATGGTATCCTTGTCACCATGACTATATGATCAGGAAACTTGATCATCGATTTTCAATGAGCTAGTCTTGCCTGTCAGACCAGGAACACTTGGCGTTTATAACTTTACACTTTCTCCCGAGTTTTCCTTCGATTCTAATAATCAAGACAAAGAGCATAAATAATAGACTACCATTATGAATAAAGGAATAGCGAATAGTCATTTATTATTTGCCTATAGGGCATATTCCCAACAATATTTGTGTGCATGTCTGATGGAGGAGCAAGACAGATAGAGAGAGGGATTGAGGATGAGGATGTAGGGGTTCGTAGCATGGAAAACAAAAAATTTCTACCACATGCAAACAAACAAGCCAAGATCTATCTACTAGATTGTAGCAACGAGTCGATAGAGTAACTCACCCTCGAAGATTCCAAAGTGTTTAACGAGAGCAGATTCTCATGGTTGATGTAGTCGTACTCTTGCCGATCTCAAGATCGTGTAGACGATCCTTCCGTGACTGCGTTAAAGCGCTTCCATGATCGGTCACACGTTCGGTTTTCGATGAAGACCTTCCTCTCCCTTGTTCCAGTGAGCGGAGGTTGTAGCACTCTCCTCGCGATTCGGCAGACCTGACAGTGGTACCGGAAGTAGAGGGAGATCTCATGGCTTCGCCTTAAGCGGGCAGTATGGTGGACTATGAGAGGCCTTAGCGATCTAGGGTTTAGAGGCACCAAGGGAGGAGTCTAGGGCTGGCTAGGGCTTGGATAGAGCCCCAACTCGTGACTAGGGCAAACCCTAGGCGGCGGACTTGTGGTGGTGGCCGGCTAGGGCTAGGGTTTTGGTGGAGAGAGGTGTAGCTAGGGGCACCCTGCCTTCTTTTATAGGTGGGAGGGCGGCCAGGGAGGAGTCCTCCCCAAGTCGGCCTCCTTGGCGGCGGGTGGAGGAGAGGAACTCCTCCCAAGTAGGTTCTACTCTCCCTCCACCAAGCAAACCGCTGCTTGACTTTTCAAATTGGCGTTTGACTTTTCAAACTAGGATTTGATTTATCCCTTTATTTTGCTCAGCCATGATACCTAGTACATGATGCAACCATTCCACATTGTCATGACACATTCATGTACCCATCCCCTCCGGAGTGTCGGACCTTCCGGAACCTTCTAGAACATTCTTGATGAAAACATCGGAATCATTCCCCAACTCCGAAACAGGACTTTCCTTATATGAATCTTATTCTCCAGACCATTCCGAATCTCCTCGTGATATCCTGTATCCCATCCGAGACTCCGAACAACATTCAGTCTCTTACTCATCATTCCATAACTACTCAACAACATCAAATCCTTAAGTGTGTCTCCCTACGGTTCGTGAATTATGCGGACATGATCGAGACACTTCTCCAAACAATAACCAATAGAGGAATCTGGAAATTCATATGGCTCCCACATATTTCTACGATTACTTTGCGATCGAATGAACCACTTATATACGATACCAATTTCCCTTTGTCTCACGATAGTTTACTTATTCGAGGTTTTGATCGTCAGTATCTCTGCATACCTAGTTCAACCTCTTTACCGATAAGTACTCTTTTCTCGTTCCCGTGATATGTGATCCCTTGTGAGCCAGTCACATGCTTGCAAGCTAATTGGATGACATTCCACCGAGAGGGCCCAGAGTATATCTATCCGTCATATGGATGGACAAATCCCACTCTTGATCCATGTGTCTCAACCCATACTTTCCGAATACTCAATGCCACCTTTATAGCCACCCAGTTATGGTGTGGTGTTTGATGTCATCAAAGCATCCTTCCGGTGATGGTGATAAGCATGAACTCATGGTCGAAGGAATTAGGTTACTATGTATCAGAAAGCTTATAGCAATTGAACTATTAAAATGACTTGATCTTTATGCTACGCTTATCTATAGGAGTATGTCCACCATACCATTCTCCTAATGATATGATCTTGTTATTAACAACATCTCAAATGTTCATGATCAAGAAACCATGATCATCTATTAATCAACAAGCTAGTATTAAGAAGAGGCTTTACTAGGGACTCTAATTTAGTTTACAAATCACACAAGTATTAATGTTTCTTGTTAATAATATTATAGCATGAATGTAAACATTTATCATAAACACAAAGATATAATAATAACTACATTTATTATTGCCTCTAGGGCATATCTCCAACAGGCTCCCACTTGCACTGGAGTCAACTAATCTAGATTACATGGTAATATACCGAACACCCATGGCAGTTTGGTGTTGGTCATGTTTTGCCCTCGGGAGAGGTTTAGTCAACGGATCCGCCACATTCAGATCTGTGTGTACTTTGCAAATATTTATGTCACCATCTTGGACATGTTCTCGAATAGCGTGAAAACGTAGTTGATGTGCTTCAGCTTCTTGTGTGACCTTGGTTCTTGCGCATTGGCTATGGCACCCATGTTATCACAGTAGATAGACATTGGGTCTAGCGCACTGGAACCACACCGAGCTCTGTAATGAACTCCTTCATACATATCGCTTCTTGTGAAGCCTCCGAAGCAGCTATGTATTCCGATTCAGTTGAAGATCTCGCCACAACGCTTTGCTTTGCACTCCTCCAGCTAACTGCTGCACCATTCAAAGTAAATACGTATCTAGATTGAGATTTAGAATCATCCGGATCGGTGTTCCAACTAGCATCGGCGTAACCATTAACAACGAGCTTTTCATCACCTCCATAAGAAATAACCATATCCTTAGTTCTTCTCAAGTATTTAAGGATGTTTTTGACCGCTGTCCAATGATCCACTCCTGGATCACTTTGATATCTGCTAGTCAAACTAACAGCATATGCAATGTCGGGTCTAGTACATAGCATGGCATACATTAGAGATCCTATGGTTGAGGCATAGGGAGTCTTACTCATCCTTTCTCTATCTTCTGCCGTTGCTGGACTTTGAGTTTTACTCAACGTCGTATTGGGCAACATGGGCAAGAACCCTTTCTTGCTATCTTCCATTACAAACCTCTTTAGAACTTTGTCCAAATATGTACTTTGTGACAATGATATTAGGTGTCTCGATCTATCTCTATAAATATTTATGCCTAATATGTAAGCTGCTTCACCAAGATCTTTCATTGAAAATCTATTATTCAAATATTCCTTGACACTATTAAGAAGGTCTACATCATTACCAATCAACAATATGTCATCTACATATAGTATTAAGAATGCTACAGAGCTCCCACTCTCTTTCTTGTAAATACAAGCTTCTCCATAAGTTTGTATAAAACCAAAACTTTTGATTACCTTATCAAAACATTGATTCCAACTTCGGGATACTTGCTTCAACCCATATATGGACCGTTGAAGTTTTCATACCTTTCTAGCATCTTTAGGATCAACAAAACCTTTGGGTTGCATCATATACAACTCTTCATCAATGTCTCCACTGAGGAATGTTGTTTTGACATCCATCTGCCATATCTCATAATCGTAATATGCGGCGATTGCTAACATAATCCTCACAGACTTTAGCTTCGCTACTGGTGAGAAAGTCTCATCATAGTCAACTCCTTGAATTTGTCGAAACCCTTTTGCGACAAGTCGAGCTTTATAGACAGTAACATTACCATCAGCATCTGTTTTCTTCTTGAAAATCCATTTGTTCTCGACAGCCTTCCGACCATCCGGTAAGTCCACCAAAGTCCATACTTGGTTTTCGTACATGGATCCAATTTCGGATTTCATGGCCTCTTGCCATTTATTGGTATCTGAGCTCATCATTGCTTCCTCATATATCGCAGGGTCATCGGTGTTGTCCACCAACATGACACTCATAACATGATCATACCAATCAGGAGTGGTACGAGTTCTCGTTGACCTGCGGGGTTCTGCAGCAACTTCAACCGAAGTTTCATGATTATCATCATTAGCTTCCTATCTTATTGGTGTAGGCACCACAGGAACTTCTTCCGGTGCTGCGCTACTCGCAAGTTCGAGAGAAGGTTTAACAACCTCGTCGAGTTCTACTTTCCTTCCAGTCACTTCTTTCGAGAGAAATTCTTTCTCTAGAAAGGATCCATTCTTGGCAACGAAGATTTTGCCCTCGGATCTATGATAGAAGGTATACCCAATAGTTTCCTTCGGGTATCCTATGAAGACACATTTTTCCGCTTTGGGTTCAAGCTTGTCCGGTTGTAACTTCTTTACATAGGCTTCGCAACCCCAAACTTTAAGGAACGACAATTTAGGTTTCTTCCCAAACCATAATTCATACGGTGTCGTTTTAGCGGATTTAGATGGTGCCCTATTTAAAGTGAATGCGGCTGTTTCTAATGCATAACAACAAAATGATAGCGGTAAATCTGTAAGTGACATCATAGAACGAACCATATCCAACAGAGTTCGATTACGACGTTCGGACACACCATTACGCTGTGGTGTTCCCGGCGGTGTCAATTGTGAAAGTATTCTGCATTTCTTCAAATGCTCGCCAAACTCGTAACTTAGATATTCACCTCCACGATCAGAACGTAGAAATTTAATCTTCTTGTTACGTTGATTCTCTACCTCACTTTGAAATTCCTTAAACTTCTCGAAAGTTTCGGACTTATGTTTCATGAAATAGATATACCCATATCTACTCAAGTCATCCGTGAAGGTAAAAACATAACGATAACCACCGCGCGATGCTACAGTCATTGGACCACATACATCGGTATGTATGATTTCTAATTAGTCCGTAGCTCGCTCCATCATACCAGAAAATGGAGTCTTAGTCATTTTACCCATCAGACATGCTTCGCATCTTTCAAGTGATTCGAAATCAAGTGATTCAAGAAGTCCATCGGAATGGAGTTTCTTCATACGCTTCACTCCAATATGACCAAGACGACAGTGCCACATATAGGTCGAGTTATCGCTCAATTTCAAACGTTTAGCTTCAATGTTATTAATATGTGTATTTCCACTATCGAGATTCAATAAGAATAGACCATCTAGCAAAGGTGCATGTGCATAAAACATATTACTCATATAAATCGAACAACCATTATTCTCGAACTTAAACAAGTAACCGTCTCGCAATAAACAAGATCCCGTTATAATGTTCATGCTTAACGCAGGCACCAAATAACAACTATTTAAGTATAAAACTAATCCCGATGGTAGATGAAGAGGTAGCGTGCCGACCGTGATCACATCAACCTTTGATCCATTTCCAACGCGCATTGTCACCTCATTCTTCGCTAGCTTCCGTTTATTCTGCAGCACCTGTTTCGAGTTACAAATATGGGCAACCGAACCAGTATCAAATACCCAGGCACTACTACGAGTACTAGTGAGATACACATCAATAACATGTATATCGGATATACCTTTCTTCTTGATGTTGCCGTTCTTCAAATCCGCCAAGTACTTTGGGCAATTCCGCTTCCAGTGACCTTCTCCCTTGTAGTAAAAGCACTCAGTATCAGACTTAGGTCCAGCCTTGGTCTTCTTCGCCGGTGCGGCAACTTTCTTACCGCCCTTCTTGAAGTTTCCCTTTTACTTAGACTTGCCTTTCTTGAATTTGGTGGTCTTATTGACCATCAACACTTGGTGCTCTTTCTTGATCTCCACTTCTGCAGATTTCAACATGGAGAAGAGTTCTGGCAACTGCTTGTTCATGCTTTGCATATTGTAGTTCATCACAAAGTTCTTGTAACTTGGTGGCAGTGATTGGAGGACACGGTAAATCCCCAAATCATTAGGAATCACTATACCCAAACTTTGGAGTTTGTTTGCGTGCCCAGACATCTTAAGCACATGCTCACTGACGGAGCTGCCCTCTTCCATCTTGCAGTTAAAAAACTTTTCAGAAGCCTCATAACTCTCAACTGTCGCGTGAGTCTCAAATATCAAATTGAGTTCACGGACAATATCATGTGGGTCATGGTTCTCAAAACTTTTCTGAAGCTCCGATTCCAAACCATACAAGATAGCACACTGAACTGTGGAGTACTGATTCTTCCGAGCGAGGTAAACGTTCTTTACTTCATCGGTAGCATCACCGCAGTGTCACCCAGTGCATCCAAAGACATAGGTCAAATTACCAGCATTGAGGACAATCCTCAAATTGCGGAACCAATCCGCGAAGTTGCTTTCATTGTTTTTCAACTTTTCTTTCTCTAGGAACGCATTAAAATTGATGGTAGGGGCCGCCATTGATCTACAACATATTTACAATAGTTTACACTAATTTTATGACAAATTGGGTTCTTATTAATTTTTTAAATTAATCTAGATGAACTCCCACTCAAAACAATATCCCTCACATTATTTTAGTGATCACACGAACCAAATCCACGACATCAAAACCGATCATCACGAGAGTTGATGTAGCTTCAATGGCGAACAATCGACATGTTCATCATATCTACTATATGATTCATGCTTTACCTTTCGGTAATCCGTGTTCCGAGACCATGTCTGTACATGCTAGGCTCGTCAAGATCAAACCTTAGCTTCCGCATGAGCAAATCTGGCTTGCTCACGTTGTATACACTTGCAGAATCTAACACACCCGATCATCACGTGGTGCTTCGAAACAACAAGCTTTAGCAACGATGCTTACTAACGATGAACACTTTAAAACTTGAAGTTTGTGTGCTTGAGGAATCATCTTATAATGCTACTGTCGTTAACTAAGCAATACAAGATGCATAAAGGATTAACATCATATGCAATTCATAATATGTGATATGATATGGCCTTTCTTCTTGTGCTTCCGATCTCCATCTTCAAGCACGAACATGATCTCCATCATCACCGGTATGGCGTCAAGGTCAATGGCGCCACTTCATGGTTGTCGTCCACCAGCTTCAACTATTACAACTACTTTGAATAGACACGCGGGTCTTAACAGAAATTAAAGACAACCATATGGCTCTTGCCGGTTGCCAACTTACAATAAGGATCATTGCATACATCAAATATAATCACAATCATGTCCATATCACATCACAACACACCCCTGCAAAACAAAGTTAGACGCCTCTAATTTTCTTTGCATATTTTACGTGGTTTGAGACTTTCAATAAGTGTCGATCTAACTTACGAACAAGAACCACAACGTTGATGTTTGAACTATCAAGTGCCCATTGTAAATTGGATCTATACTATAATGGGAGATACAGACACCCGCAAAGCCACTTATGCAATACAAGTTGCATGTTGAGCGTGGAGCAAGTCTTATGAACGATGTCATGTAAGGTTAGCCCGGACCGCTTCATCCCATCATACCGCAAGATGCAAAGTACACAAGAAGCAATTGATAATAAAAGCACCACCCGCCATAATGACCATTGTGTTCTACTTGTGCAACAGATCTACATATAGACACGGCTCTGATACCATTGTAGGGGTTTGTAGCATGGAAAACAAAAAATTTCTACCGCATGCAAACAAACAAGCCAAGATCTATCTACTAGATTGTAGCAAGAGTCGATAGAGGAATTCACCCTCGAAGATTCCAAAGTGTTTAACAAGAGCAGCGCTTCCGCAGTCGTGTAGACGATCCTTCCGGCGCTGCGTTCCGGCAGCGCTTCCGCAGTCGGTCACACGTTCGGTACTCGATGAAGACCTTCCTCTCCCTTGTTCCAGCAGGCAGCGGAGGTTGTAGCACTCTCCTCGCGATTCCCAAGACGACGGCGTGGTACAGTAGAGGGAGATCTCGCAGGGCTTCGCCTTAAGCCGGAGCGAGTATGGTGGACTATGAGAGAGGCCTTGGCGATCTAGGGTTTAGAGGCACCAAGGGAGGAGGCTAGGCCGGCGGCTAGGGCTTGGGGAGAGCCCCAACTCGGCGTCTAGGGCAAACCCTAGGGCAGCGGCGACTTGTGGTGGTCGGCGGCTAGGGCTAGGGTTTTGGTGGAGAGAGGTGTAGGCTAGAGGGGGCACCCCTGCCCCTTATTTTATAGGTGGGAGGGCGCCGACCAAGGGGAGGTAGTCCTCCCCCAAGTCGGCCTCCTTGGCCGGTGGAGGAACTCCTCCCAAGTAGGTTTCCTACTCTCCTCCACCAAGCAAACCGCTGTTTGACTTTTCAAATTGGCGTTTGACTTTTCAAACTAGGATTTGATTTATCCCTTTATTTTGCTCAGCCATGATACCTAGTACATGATGCAACCATTCCACATTGTCATGACACATTCATGTACCCTTCCCCTCCGGAGTGCCGGACCTTCCGGAACCTTCTAGAACATTCCCGATGAAAACACCGGAATCATTCCCCAACTCCGAAACAGGACTTTCCTTATATGAATCTTATTCTCCGGACCATTCCGGATCTCCTCGTGATATCCCGGATCCCATCCGAGACTCTGAACAACATTCAGTCTCTTACTCATCATTCCATAACTACTCAACAACATCGAATCCTTAAGTGTGTCTCCCTACGGTTTGTGAATTATGCGGACATGATCGAGACACTTCTCCGAACAATAACCAATAGAGGAATCTGGAAATTCATATGGCTCCCACATATTTCTACGATTACTTTGCGATCGAATGAACCACTTACATACTATACCAATTTCCCTTTGTCTCACGATAGTTTACTTATCCGAGGTTTTGATCGTCGGTATCTCTGCATACCTAGTTCAACCTCGTTACCGATAAGTACTATTTTCTCGTTCCCGTGATATGTGATCTCTTGTGAGCCAGTCATATGCTTGCAAGCTAATTGGATGACATTCCACCGAGAGGGCCCAGAGTATATCTATCCGTCATATGGATGGACAAATCCCACTCTTGATCCATGTGTCTCAACCCATACTTTCCGAATACTCAATGCCACATTTATATCCACCCAGTTATGGTGTGGTGTTTGATGTCATCAAAGCATCCTTCCGGTGATGGTGATAATCATGAACTCATGGTCGAAGGAATTAGGTTACTATGTATCAGAAAGCTTATAACAATTGAACTATTAAAATGACTTGATCTTTATGCTACGCTTATCTATAGGAGTATGTCCACCATATCATTCTCCTAATGATATGATATTGTTATTAACAACATCTCAAATGTTCATGATCAAGAAACCATGATCATCTATTAATCAACAAGCTAGTATTAAGAAGAGGCTTTACTAGGGACTCTAATTTAGTTTACAAATCACACAAGTATTAATGTTTCTTGTTAATACTAGTATAGCATGAATGTAAACATTTATCATAAACACAAAGATATAATAATAACTACATTTATTATTGCCTCTAGGGCATATCTCCAACAGAGGATACCGGAGAGAAAGAGGTGATAGGAATGAAGATTCCATGAGGAATTCACATGTGTTGTCGCCTTCCATTCCATGCGTCACCGAAGCTACGGGAAGAATCCAAGAATGTTTACCTCATTTAAACAGAATTTTAAAATAAGAACATCTATCTTATTTATACTTTTTCAAGAGAAACATTAACTCATTTAGAACGATTTTTTGGTAAGTTTATTTATCTTATATGAATGATTTTTAGATATGAACATTTATGTTGTGCGAATGATTTTTCCAAGAAGAACATTTATCTTATTTGAACAAAAAATAATATGAACATTTATGTTATTTAAACAATTTTTAAAAATACATTAATATTATTTGAACAAAAGAAAAGTCACTAATAACAACATAAGAACAATTTTTAATATAAACATTTATGTTATTCGAACAATTTTTTGATATGTATATTTATGATATTTGAAGAATAAAAAACTACTAATATTTTTTCCACCACATATAGATATATTTAATATAAAAATATAACATTACAAAATAAAAAATAAAACATAAAATAAAACTATAAATAGAAAGAAGAAATTAAATGTTTTCTATCTATTAAAAAAACCGAATTGAAATAAAAATAAAAATAGAAAAACCGTACCATGACGAACAAAAACCAACCCAACGGAGAAAACATAAAAGACCAACAAGAAGCCACATGTGGAAAAGAACTAGAGGGAGAAGGAAAGTAAAGATGCAAGTTTAGAACGTTTAGGGTATCCTTTATTTTAGTATAATTTAAACAAATAAACTAGTTTTCTAAAGAAATGATTATCTGTCAAAACATAGCTCATTTTTTTGTAAAGGACGTAGAAAGTACCTTAAAGGTTACCCATTTGCATCCTTAAAGAAAATTGGGTCGGTCCATTTTGCCAAGTTGCATGAGTCGAGCAATTCAAATTTATGTCCCAATATCTTCTTGTCATTTTTTCCACACTTCCTCCTGATTTTTTCATCCTACCATTGCATTACGGAATAGTTCTTCTTAAAGATTAAGAAAAAAATGGAAAAAGCTTGAAATAAACATTCTACGATAATGAATTAACCTACTTCTTTTTAGAAAAGAGAAAAAAAGATAGAAAATGATACATTGTATAAACATAACCATAATGAATTAACCTACTTCTTTTACTTATTTTAAATTGTAAATAAAATTATAAAATTTGAGCTCTTAGTGTTGTAAGTTCAAACGTTTGTTAAAGTAAAAAAACTGCTTTATATATACTGAAATCGTATTAATGCGGTATAAATAGGTGTTCTCATGGTGCTATACGCCACTTTAAGCTGCACTACCCGCACGTGCCAAGGACGTGGATACTGGGTCGGCACAGCTGAGGCTTTTTTTTTTGTTTTTAAAATCATGGACATTTTTTAAAAAGCGTGAACATTTTTCATAGGTCATGAACATTTTTTGAAAAATCACGAACATTTTTATAAGATCATGGACAATCTTTTAAAAACATAACCCTTCTTCAAAAATCATGAATAATTTATCAGATTCTAAACCTTTTTAGAAAAGAGGAAAAAAGATAGAAAATGTAGCAGAAAATAATAAAAAGGAAAAAAAAGAAAACAAAAGGCAAACAATCAAGCAGAATGGGCCTGCCCATTGGGGCCGTCATGGCGCGGGCCGCATAAGCATTAGCGGCGTCAGAAACGGCGCTGGCACGCAAAGAAAAGAAAAAAAAACGTACCACTGAAAAAGAAAAGAAAAGGGAGAAAAAAAAGGATGATGTTGGCCATGTCTGAAGAATTAGATGCCATCGCTCAGAAAACGAAAGGGATAAAAGGAAGTCCGATGCGACATGTGCATCCCAGATCCCAGGTACTAGCATATGCCCACTGAATGATCCGATGCCATTTTCAGACTGCGAAAGGTTCGCAGTTCTTTCTTCTCAGAGGCCGTATCTGAATTCTACCTCCCATTCAGTTCAATGCCCAGGGACAGAACGTTAACGAGAGCAGATCCAGGCAACTGTATTTAACAACCAACATGTCTGCTTATCCCATTGCACGCACACGAGAAGGAAAAGCATGTTTGCAAGTCTAAAGTTCAACTTACATCGACCTCTGAAACTCATCCAACTCATCTAGTTTCTTTTCTAAAGTGCAAAGCTAAATGAAATGCTGATAATTTTATGCAAACCCAGAACAAGCTCTACACAGTTTCTGAAGGATTGCCGAGTTTACAGCGGTTCTTATGGTTCCCCTCCCCTCCCCGACTACACTACCCTACAGGTCAGTCTTCAAAGCTCATACGGAAGCAGCAGGAAAAGGAAACTAGAAGGTCAATCAAGCGCAGAGTCTGCCCATCACTGGTTTACAATAGGGAAAATCATATGTACAAGCAGGTAGACCGGTGGCATGACGACGTTGACTATGTGATCATCACCACGGACCGGTCAATGTTCTTCGCAAGCATTGCCTCTTCTTCCGTCCAAACTGATCCTTCGCCATTTCGGGTGCCTGTTAGCAGTCAAATAAATTTCCTGTCATTACGAGAATTTGAATTTCTGAATTTTTGTGAAATAGCATATTTCAATGCGGGGCAGCATTTAAAAGGAAATTATTTCTGGCTGATATTAACAGAGTGCAGCAATTTCTTTTGAGAAAAGATCTACTACACGTCATAGGTTAATTCATTTTCATAAAAAATAAGTATGCAAACTTTGCAAAGCATGGCATATGAAGATAGACATTGCATTTTCAAATTAATACGAGTAAATTACAAAAAACCACCACAATTGGGACGAGGGTAACAACCCTTCACAAAAAAAACACCGAAAAACATGCATTTTGGTGGGTGTTTGTTACCCTGGCCTCAATTGTGGCGGTTTTTTGTAATTTACTCAATTAATACGGACAATTTAAATCACCTTTTTTTTTGTTCCAGATAACTTATCAAAGTTGGAGATCCCAAGTGTATTTTTTCAATACAAGATTAGTTGATAACTTATCAAAGTTGGAGATCCCAAGTGTATTTTTTCAATACAAGATTAGTTGATAACTTATCAAAGTTGGAGATCCCAAGTGTTAATTTTTTCGAAAAAAAAATAGTTTGAACACATCCACCATGTAACTTAAGTACCCCCTAGATGTGATATGGTGATGAGGAATACCTCTTTAAAATTTTCTTCCTCTTTTAAGCCAACATTTGTGTAATTATTCTGCAATTTACCTGATTTCAGAACTTCTAAAATTCCTAAAAATGTACCCCATTTGGACTAAAACTTTTAGAGGTCAAAGTTAAATAGTAGAAAATCACATGTTACTCATTTCATTTTGACTCTGAATTAAGTGTTTTTTAAACTTAAATTCGTTCAATAATTTTCTAAACAATAACTTAGTGGCAAAACATTTTGTGAAGTTGTAGAAAAATATTGACATAGAAACTAGAGTCTATACTTCAGAAAGTTATGGGATTCTCTTTACGGAAAAATGAAACCCACAACAATTGATGTTATGTTATAAGAGCATGCTTAGCGCTCCAGCATCTAACTCAACCTTCTGGTATAAAATGGAATGTACCAAATAATAGGCTGAAATTCTTGTATTGTTCTAGCAAAGGGGACAGAATACCATATTGATCTATACAAAGAAACAGGAAAGTTTGGTATCAACAAAAGACAATTAATTACCTCGTTTTTCTGCATTTCCATAATCTCTGCCTGCAATGATGATGAAAAAAAGAGGATCAGCACTCCGTACTTGATAGAAGAACTCATAATCTTATTTAGACTATGGCACTACTACAGCTTTAGTTACCGAGATGTTTGGTAGTCATTACCATTGTCTAATATATACTACTAGGAACAGTTCAAGTTACAACAATATGAATTATGAGCATGATATCTGGTCTATGGCTATTGTGACAAATATATACAAAATAGTGCTGCATGATGCGCAAACAGATGCTACATTCTTGATATAACCGAAATTAGATGAAACAATTCTGAATATGAGACTATATAAATCACTTGAAAATTTATAACTATTGCCACAACAAATAATCAGAAGCTAAAACGTCAAAAGGTTAATGCAGGAGAGTGTTAATGTTTCACACTTGGGTTCAAATGTTGAAAAATGGTGGGCATTATCCTTTGTTTCTGAGAAACAGAGGCTGTACCAAGATACTGGAACAGATCATAGTGAATGCTTCACCTCAACTCTCTGAAGCCAACATCATGGACGAAATAAGCAAAGCAGTTAAAGTGGGGCCTACTAGCTGAAACTATCCACTTCGGAGTGTCTTGCTATAAATCCTCCTTTACACAAAATGCACGGAAGTAGTACATTTGACATGCCCAGTACCAGAGTTTGTAGAAAAGTTACCTGTTTTCTCACCAGCTCTTCGTTCATGTCCTTGAGTTTCTGAACTTCAGCTTCCAACTCCATCGTATAAGCCTATGCAGATAAGGAAATTGTTACCAAAACAGGAAACTTCAGTAGATGTTTGCTCCCAAGGAACAGGGAAAGTCAAGACTGCATGGAGCAATGAGTCAGCTTACAGGCTGAGCTACTATCTGAAATGATGATATTTCTATATATGATCATATTTTCAGCTCGACATGGCTTCAGGAGAAAGTACAGATGCATGGATTGAGTAGGAAATGTCAAGACCTGCTTGCGGGCGCGGGACCTCGCTGCGGACTCCCTGTTCTTGATCATCCTCCTCTGCCTCCTCTCCACCACCTTCTCCACTCCGCCACCAGTCCTCCTCCCCCTCACAATCCCCTCAAACGAGTAAGGCATTGGTTCTGACGGCGATGACAGATCCTCGCTCCCCTTGCTGCCAGAATCAACCGGGTTGACCGCAGTTTGCACGGCCACGGGGCCGCCTCCCATACCCACCGCCCTCGGCATGAGCCCATTGCCCAAGGCCAGATCCCCCATGACGACCGGCGGGAACACCAGAGGCGCCGCACCGCCGTCGTTGGCGCCCGGGAAGTTGCCGTAGAAGGAAGCGGATTTGGGGGCAACGGGGACCGGTCGCGGCTGCATGGGCGGGGGCGGGACAGGAGCGGTGGGGATCTCCCGCACCACGCCGGCTTTGACCAAGAACTCCTCCAGGGTCATCTCCCCGAGCGTCGCCTGCCGATGGGGCTGCGGCTCGCCACCGTCCGGCACTACCGGGAGCGGGTCGTCGCGCACGAGGTTGCGCCACACCTCATCGACCGTCTTGGCGCTGAGGGTGCGGGGAAGAGTGAGAGAGCCCTGGCCCTGCAGCGACGTCGGCGGCGCGCCCGCGCCGGGCCCCGCGCCCGAGGCAGAGGCGGAAGCCATGGCCTGGCTCTCCTCCGCGGTCCAGATGCTCCGTAGCAGCTCGTCCATGTTCATGGAGCTGAAATCCTTGCCGAGGCCGCTGCCTCCCGCGCCGGCACCCCCGCCGAGCGTGCTCTGGAACTCCTCAAACGTCAGCGAGTAGACCGAACCCTGCCTCGCCAGCGGCGTGGACCCATCCGCCGCCGGCCTGCGCTCCGAGGACGACCCGCCGTTGTTGTTCCTGAACTCCATGTATGATCCCCTCACCACCTGTCCCCCGTCAGCATCAAACGCGCACGGACACCAGGGGAGAATTCGCAGCAAAGGCCCTCAAATCGCAGCGAGTCACATGCGTTTCTTGGAAAGGCTAGAGGAAGAGGAGAGAGAGAGAGTGGTGGGTGAGAGGCGAGGCGAGTGGCGAGAGTGAGACTTGAGGACGACGACGGCGACGACGAGTTTGGTGTGCTGTGGTGCGGTGTGGGTGCGAGAGAGAGATGTGGGCAGCGGCGCAGAGGATCCTGGTCGTCGTGGGCAGCGCAGTGGAGCGGGCGGGAGTGCTCCGCCCCGGGGTTGATACGTGGCGGGCTCTCGAGGCGGAGACTACCTCGACGGGGACCTTTGGGCCAATCAGCGCGCAACGCGTGGAGGCGCTTGCTCCGTTAGTTACTTCCATGGCGGCTTCCGGACAAAAATATCCCCGCAGGGCCAGGGCGGCTCATCAGTCGTGGGGCCCGACGCGCAGTCTACGCTGTTGGGGCTTTCGGTGTGGTGGTGGTTGGTGTCTCCCTTCACCGTGGGCCGACCTGCCGGGTCGTGTACAGCAAAAATGAAGGGTCTTGTTCTTTACAAAATAGAGGTTTTTATAGTTCAATGTTTGACACATTTTCATCAAACCATTTGACTTGTACACAGAGAAGATTTTCCAATAAAACCGGATTTTTTTACAATTATATAAGTAGGTGGACGCAAATGATGAAAGCTATAAAAGTAACTATTGTAGTTCTAAACTCTAAACCCTAATACATTAGAAGCGAAATAGCCCGGGAGCATACCAGACACAGCTCGTCGTATGATACAGTTGATAGAGTCGTGGAAGCCACTCATCGAGCCCAAGTCCCGTCTCTCCTCATGGTCGGTGTTGCTAGAATAGAACCCTCATGATTCACGTGACGACCGGCCTCCCGAGCGGGGTGGTTGGCCCCTTTATGGCAACTTTGCGTAAGCAAAACCGCTGGCTCGGTGATAAAAATGTGGCCGCTCAGTGTACGTTTTTCTTTCGTAGAAGAATGATGTATGTCCTTTGGACGTCTCGACGAAACGATTAGATAGACGTATCTCCAATGCGCGAAACTAAATTGTCTCGAGGTGGCATCTTCATGTCTCGACAATATTCGTGAGCAAACCGCTATCCGGATAGTGTTTGGGCGGTAATGCCATGTCAACTCTAGGAGCTTCTTTTGTTCAATTTTCGTAATTAAGAATCACACATTTTATTAATTATTTTCACTTCTCGCTACTCCCCACCCATAAATAGTATGACATATTTTAATTTGGTAAGATAAGACTTTGACAAATAATTACTCACTTAATATGCGGTATGTGCGATGCAGAATCGCAATCATAAGTTTGTTTGAATATGTATTCATGTCACACAAATAAAATATTAATACCATAATCGTTGGTAAATGTATTATCTCTACGAATCAAAATATTATGTGACTGGCGGAGTGCTCCTACTATTAACACAACTCCTATAAAATTTCCCTTTTACTTTCTTTAAACACAAACTGCGTATAAAACCAAAATTATGGACAGATGTTTAATATATCAATATTTTTTTAATAATTACTACCTTCATTTCAGAATGTAAGCCTTTCCCCGTTTTATAATGTAAGCCTTTTTACCAAAAAAAAAAACAACTTGCTAAAAAAATTTACACTGTGAAGCGGAGGTAGTAATAGATAAGGAAATTAACTCATCGATTGATATAGAGAGACATATTGATACGCTCCTTTAAGTTTGTTCCACGATGGTTAAATATATGTGATGAAATCAACTTGATTAGTAATTGTCTTGATCCATGGACGACTCGTGGGGATTGCATGTCGATCGATCACACATGGGTTAACTTTAGATGGCAATATGAGTACGCTCTCAGGTGCAATCACACAATATCAAAGGTGGTTCCACCGAACATAGTCTGAGTTGATAATCTATGAAGCTAGTGAGAGACAGTATTGCTCTTGTAAATGACTTGTCCCCATCGTCCTCAAAATAGACTATGTCGAGTCCCAAGTCTCAACAGTGACTCTGAGGCGTTTGGACATGTGGTTATTGACTTATTGACGACTGAACAGATGACGCAGGTCGTGCTGGTGTCACCATGGTTCGAATAGCATGACAACCTCCTCTTGATCTACTGGGTCCTATTCTGAAGCAAATCATGGGACGTCCAGCCCATTTCCATGTGATTTCCCAATCAACGATCACATCCCAAAGACCTCACTCTACGCACTAATAAACTCGATCTATGCACGTGGGGTGATTAAATCGGTCCCGTTTGAGCAGGACCCGTCACACCGACACCATGGATCTTGGAAGCAAAAGCCAAAAGTAAGAGCGATAGTAACTAGTACTACTAGGGATATGTCCATCCATATATAGGACACATTAAAATGACTTCTCATTTCCCCCTGCCCTCTCTCTTCGTTACAGGATCTCTCTTAACCAAACCGGGCCGGACCCGAGCCTCTCTACGGTGGCTTTGCGGAGGGGAGGCGCCGGGAGTAGTTTAGGGTAGGGTTTTTGGGCTTCTTGCCCGTAGTTTGGAGCGAGTGCAGATCTTGGCCAAATCTGGATCTTAGGGTTCCTGCCGCCGCTGGTCTCTCCTTCGGCCGGAGTAGCTAGCGTCGGTGAGGGCTGACGTCTCCTCTTCAATAAGGCTGCCATGGGCCTCCCTCTGCTGTGGATCCACGACCCAGCGTCCTCCAGTCCTGGTCGGCCGTGGTGGCAAGGAGGTGCGGTGGTCTGAGTGGTGTGTGGTGGTGTCGTCTCTCCTGGCCGGCCGTGGTGGCGAGGAGGAGAGATGGTGCCCATGCTTCTTCTTCGGTGGTGCGGAGGCGGTTCGTCGGCTTCTTCATCTCGGGCGTCTCGGTGTCGCTCGCCTACTCCATCGAGTCATGGAGACTTTCCCGCAGGTGGCAGTCTCTGCGCGGTTCCTGGCGGAGAAGCATTCTGGGAGCATCTCTTCTACTGCTTTCAACGGCTCGATCCGTGGTCCTGTCGGACCAATAGACCGAAGGGCAATCGCTCCATGTTGCTTGCTCTGTCCAGGCTCGTTCTCCGGCAGTGCTCCGGCTTGCCATGGGCGTGGGCGTCGTCGGTGTTGGGATGGTGCGCGTGAAGGACTCGATCGCATTTTTTGTAGTCTTTTGGGGGTTCCTTTTGTAAATTGCGGGGCTATGTTGTATTTTCCTATTTATCTAGGGTTGTTCCTCTAATATGTACCGCCACCGTCTATTATCGGTGCATCTTGTCAGGTGCTTGCACCTGTAACCTTTCAAAAAAAATAGGACACATTCCATATGGCTCCTGAGATGTCTATGTCTTTTGTTTTCGGTGCTTAGCACTCCACTAATAATTAACTAAAAGCCTTTCCCTCATCAAAAAAATAAAATCCTTGACTGCTGTCAGAAAAATAATCTCAAACCTTTCATCACCTATTAGTGTGCGGTGACCCAGCATACCACTGTATGTGTAGTACACTATAGTCGTTGACATGACATCCACAGAACACCGTTCCGTAAATATCACATCCCTCAGAGTGGTACAACAGAAACATTGCGGGTCCATATTACAAACATACACACATTATTATTATTACAATACCGGAAGTTCAAGACTTCCAAAAGATTCAACTTACAAAAACCAAAATATAAGTGTTTCAGTGGAAGTTTCAAATTTAAAACTTAAAATCCAAATTGAGCTCAACAACTTATTGCTATATATTGTTCATGTTGCTCGGCCCAAGTGGCTATTAGAACTATAGTAATTATTCGGACTCTTGGAACTCACCTCCGTAGACGATGTCGTAGTCCTTCCCTTCTACGACTCCATACAGGTTGGGCTCTTCATAGAAGACCTCCTCCTGGATCTCAGTTGCATACATTGGAGTATCTTCGGGTTTCTCAGAGTCTAAGCAAGGATTCAAAGGAAAGAATGAGTAACAGCGTTACCCAGCAAGTTCATTATATGAAAGGTGGGAAGTTTAATGCTCTAACTACCACCTCAGACTATAAGTCCTTAGCACTATGCAATTTTCGTAAATCTTTCTTCAAAGATTGATTTTATTATGAAAATCTATGACCATCAGCCTTCACAGGTTGACCAGAACTTTCATGGAGTTCCTTTCCTGCCGCGTTCGTAGCTCCTTCCCGAAATAGGGAGTAACAAGTTACAGTTCTTACACTCTACAGAGGTGCGTTACTTTACCCATGAGCGATTAACTTTCTTGTTGCACAATCGGGCGTACTTTCCCATCCACAATTCCATGATGTGGGGACCAGTAGTTGGTCCAAGCCAATCACTGCCCTCTCCGCGACCTCATATGTCTACACAATCCTTCGGGGCCGACTCATCTCCGTTAAGCCCCCTTTCGGGCAGGCTAAAACCCTGATGAGTTCCCGAAGACTCTATGACCTGGTGATGCCCGGACGAGTACCATTTAACTAGACTATATCCCTAAACACCATTCATAGATAATCTAGACACCAAAAGTGTGGGGCGTAAGGGTGCCCACCCATATGTTGGATCCGCACAAAGAATCACAACGTCACGTTAAGGTCATCTTTCCTCCATACAAGAGGAAAAGGATACAACTGACTTCTCCATCCCATTCCAAATCTCATGGCTAACGCGTAATATACGGCACTAGAATCACTGATGTCATGGGTTATTATTAATCCCTAATGGTTCATTATTATTGCAAATAGAAACCTAAGTTCTATTGCCCCATCATATCATCACTTAGGATGATACCTAAGATTTATTTATTTTGAGAAAATAATATTTTCTTTTCCTGGAATATAGATGATAACACACAATTTGTAAATACTTGATAAAAACTCTTCAAAGGAAATGAGCAAGTGATGAAATTGCCTTGTAATTTCAAGGTAGTGAAGTCTGATGCTTGCACTGGACCTTGAGCTTCTATGTCTACAAAAACATCATTATTGCGTGGTAAGGACAATATTTAAAGAAGCAAAATGATTATGCAAAGTAATGTAATGCATAATTTAGTTTGGTATGTATTCTCCCCCATTATTTTAAATTATGAAACTCTTTTCATAAGTAAAAATTTTAAAAATATTAATTGTTAATATTTATTGAATATTGTATTCCTTATTTTCTTTCATTTTATTTGAATTTTACTTATTTAATAATTCCTTTAATAATTATTATTACAAAATATATAAATTATTTTTTTAGTATTTTTATAAAATACTACAATATTGGTATATAATAAAAGTGATTTTTATTTTTTTATCATTTTTCTTTAATTTTATAAAATTCCATAAGGAAAATATATATTATAAAATTCTTGATAAAAATTATATACCTAAAATTTTATTTAAATAGATTGGATTATTGTGAATCCAAAAATATTTTATTTATAATTTTTGAATTTTATTTGATTTTCTAGAATTTATTTAAATTCAGGGGCATTTTGGTCTTTAGTTATTTATAAAAATCTGGCTTTAGGTGATTTGGGCTGACTGTGTTGGTTTTATTGGGCCCTTTTGGCCCAATTGGTCAGAACCAAAACAACTTCCCCGAAGGGGTCCTGGCCCATCCATCCCACACTCTCTCTGTCACTCTCTCGTCCTCATCTCTCTTCTCCTTCCACGACCCCATGGTCGGTGATGTCACTGCCGGTGATTCACGCCGCCGTAGACCTCCCCGGCCTCCGCCGTGATGTATAGGGTGGTTGTCGACCCTGCTCCACCTTCCTGTCCAACTTGATTTGGACCTGGAGCCCTCCTGTGGCCAGACCGGCTAGGTCCCGAACCCTAGGGTTTGGGGTGGTGCTGGTGCTGCCGCCGCCGCTGCTCCCGTGTGCTGTGGTGGTGTTCTCGCCTTCAGACGTGGCTGTGGTCACTGCCTCGGCATGGTGTCAGTCGCAGTGCCCCCTCAGGGTGATCCCCGTGCCGTCGTGCTCATCGACATCCTGTGCTTCCTCTTCTCGCCCACAGCGACAACCTTCAGTAAGTAATCCTTCTCCCCCTCGTGTTCTCTGGGCTTGGCCACCCTGTGCTATGTGTTTGTAGTGGATACTCCTGGCTAGTGGTCATGTCCTCATTAGGGTTGTTTGTTTTGCTTAGGGTTCATATCCCTCTGTTGATTAGATATCTGATGAGTTGGATCATGTATTGATGATCCCTAAGCATGATGAGTGGTGGTTTGTTGTGGATTACTTCTTATGGTTCGCTGTGGTGATGCTAGTGGCTTACAAGATGGATTCTATTGGTTAATTTGATATGGTTCAGATGATAATGTTAATCTAGAATCATTACTTGGAGATTCTAGTGGCTTGAGAGCTCGTCACTGTCATTACTTAGTTACTGACAGGTATTTTTGAGTGATGAAGTCACTGTATATGTAGTTGTTGGCTTGTAGATTCATGTATAGTTTGAGATTAACTTATCTCTTACAGTGATGTTATGTATATGAACATTCCTGGAAATGATTCCTATGATTAGTATCAGGAAAATGATTAATGTTTGGCTGTGAGTGTATCTGTGGAAGTTGGATGCTTAACCTGCTTAGTTTAGAAACTGCTCTTGTGACATCACTCTAATATGGCGCACAAGATTATGTTCTATTACTTGGCTTGGTTTTGTTCAAGCTTAAGATTAGCTTGGCATCAGAGATAAACGGAAACTTCTTTCCTTGAATCCCTAGAACCAATGATGTTGGTCTGAGGTTTAGGGACTAGGCCCTTATCTTGTTGTTCCTCATGGATTGATTCTGGTAGTGATACCAGCTACTAATTCTTAAGTCAAAGTTGGGAAAAATGATTTGTAGTTTTGATAAGTTATATAGATCCATAAGGTGTAGAACTCTAAGGTGCTACTCCTATTTAAGAGGCGTGCCTAGAAGTTTAGATGTTGACTATATTCATTCCTGGAATTTAAAATATAGCTTGATAGCTAGGATAAATGATGTTGTCATGAGATCCTAGTTGGATATATATAGTTTTCTGATTGCTTTTGGTGTTTGAAAAACTTCAATGATGGACTCACCCCACTTGGGTGATTTTCTGAGAATTTGAGTATGAGACAACTCATGAATGCTTGTCTAGATTAGACAGATAAATCATGTGATGGTATTTTTCTACTCACCACACTTGGGTGTTGTTGGGGTTGCAAGTTGTTGATCTTGTGGCTTGATCTTATTGGTTGTGTGGCTAGCTTCTGGGGCTTGCATCTCCTTGGGAAGAAGGAGGGACGGATTATCCGCCCCTGTTGGGGGCGGATTATCCGCCCCCCAAAGGCAGAAACTTTTCCCTTTTTCTTAGAGAGAGCTGTAACACTTCAACACACATTAAATAATCCTTGATATTGTTATCTAACACACAAAACACTAGGGATTAATAAATGTTCTTTCAATCTCCCCCTTTTTGGTGTTAGATGACAATACTAGGATTTGCAATGAAACCGGCTAACGCCACCTTAAAAATAAAAGACGCTCCCCCTAGATGTGTGCATATTTAAAATTTGCATTTGAATACAAATACACACACTAGAGAGAACACAACTTTCATAGCAAACATAATTGAAACAAGGTGGGTTGGGAAACAAGGTCATACCACCGGGATGTGATTATAGCCAAAGAAAATAATTAGCTTGATAGCCTCCAAGCACATCCCAACAATATTGATTCATACATTAGATAATCCCATGATTCCATATGCCATCAAATATGCTCCATATATAAATCCAGAATTCCATGAGATCCACAATAGATAAATCCAGAATTCCATGAATATCAAACATAGTGGAGCACGACATAGTCTTACATAATCCAAGCACAAATAGCAAATAAGTTCACGCTAAAAATAGCACAAGCAAGCAAATAAAAACAACGGAAAGACAAGTGCTTGCGCCTGACCCACGAGACCTAATAGAACTACTTCTCCCCCTTTGGCATCGAAACACCAAAAAGGAAGAAGAGCGATGCTAACGCCCCTAAAGATCACTCCTCCTCATCCTTGTCGTAGTCATTCCCGTCCCCTTCCTCTTCATCATACTCATCATCATCGTCATCAGTTGGAGGAGTGGGATCCCGCGGTGGTGGAGGAAAGAGTCAACTCTCAAGCTCGCCGTAGTTGATCCCTGAAGTGTTCCACTGAGCATACGGTTCCGGAGCAGTGGGAGGAGGTGGATGGCCAGTGGCATCTAAGACATGGTGGAGAATAAGCTGCTGAGTGTGATCCCTCTCATGATCCCTGCGGTACACCTCATATTGGCCCTTGTGTGTGTCAATGCCCATGCAAAGGATGTGTCGCTGAAACCGAGTGAGCTGCTTAACCTCGCGTGCCACTGGGGACACCGCAGAACGACGACCACTAGCCCGTGCATCACGCATGAAGGACTCATGGGCAGTGGAAGGGTGATGGGTCTTCTGAGCCTTAGGTTTTCTTGGGCTTGTGAACACCATCCAAAGCAGTGCCAAAATCCTCTAGGGGCAACATATGCTTGATGAGCATCATAATGAAAGGAGCATAAGGAATAGAGAGCATGTTGATCATAGCATCCATCATCTCATGATATATGTAGTCCATGACATCCAGTTTGTAACCTGTTGTTGAACCAGAGTTGGTGGCACACTCGTGGGCAAAAGCAAGGAGAGGAAACAGATGACCATGGATCCTGTCATTGTTGCCACCACTCGGAGAAATGCAATCCCTAAATATGCCAACAAGGGAGGCATACAAGGGAGAGAGTCTAGCAAAAGTACCAGCAACACCATTAGGAGTAAGGCAAGGAGCAAGCGCAGTATCCTTGGATGGCTTTAGAGGAGAAATGATACGGTGGCCAGAAGGAGTGTCATGACCATGGAATGCATAACCAAGAACCTGCCCAAAGATGCGAAAGTCCGACTGAATCATGGTGGTCCCGGTCATCCACTTCATAGTACGGCGCTCATCACCACAAATCACAAGAGTCAAGAAAAACTGCCGCACCATAGAGGAATCATAGTTGCATTGGATAGTCATAAGGTGGTGAAGCCCCATCTTGTTGGTCACATCTAATGCCTCAATGAGCCTTGACTTGGATTGAGCCTCAGTCAAATTGATAGGATGCATGGGGCGAACCTTGAGGGTAGCATATACATCATCATGAATAGCCCGAAAGTAGGCATTCCAAAACATAGAGTCCTCGGGAGGACCATCACTGTCAGCCTCATCATGGTAATCAGTCTAGCGAATGGAGGCATACTGAAGACTGTCCATAGCCTTGTAATTGGGCCGAGACTGTTTGCCCTTGCGAGATGCGGTCCTCTTAGTTTTCTTTCCTGCCTCTGCCATCCATTCAGCCTCTCTTGCTGCTCTGCTGACCTCGGTTTCGTCAATGAACTTCCCTTCTGTAGTGGGCTTGAGATAATGGGAACGGGAACGATGAGCGAAGGTCTTGGTCGGCTTGGAACCACCTGTGAAAAGAAAGAGAGGGATAGCATGGAGATAAGCACACACACAAGTCCAGGAGAAAACAATAGAAAGAGTAGCAAGGCAATCCATAAACCAATGATGTGCATTGCAGGAGTCAGGACCAAACCAGACCAGAGTTGAATCTTCAGGCCAGATTATCCGGCCCTGTCAGGGGCGGATAATACGCCCCCCGCAGAAATTTTCTGGATTGGCCCAGATCTACAATGGCAAAATAGATCGGGCACTAGGGTTGCAATTCTACTAATTCTAGCATGTAAGGAACAACACCAAGGATCTTCTACAACGAGATTTCCACCAAATAAAATGCATCCCATACAAAAGGAGAGAGATGAGGGAGTTACCCTCAATCATTGGAGGAAAATCGCGGAGGAGAAGATACCTGGAGGCGAGGTGAAGAAGATCCAGGGAGAGCCCGGAGAATCCGGTGGTCAAATCGACTCCGGGAGGGGTAGAGGCTCTGGAGGAGGCTGGGGGCTGAGGTAGGGTTGGGGGAGGACTGGCTGCTTTGTTTGAGCCTGCCCTCCCCGACCCAGCCTTTAAAGGGTAGATTTCGCCCGGGGCGGATAATCCGCCCCCCACTTAGGGCGGATAGTCCGCCCCCCCTCTGAAAATTCTGTTAAGTACAGATTCCAGGCCGGAGAAACCTTGCAAAACCCCTCGTTGGTGTATAGAGGACTTGTGTGCAAGAATAGATGGTTCAAGGAGGGAAAGAAAGGCTTGGGTTTAGAGCAACAAACTGAGATGGCACTACACACCCAAATTTGCAAGAATCAAATCAAACAAAAGCCAAAATTGAGTGTGTTTTCCATAAGAACAAGAAATATGCAAGAAAATCCAAAGAGAGCCATTAGAAACCAACTCTTCTCACGGAAGAGGGCGGTGGCCGAAGCCACCATGTTGGAGTGCATGGCATGACACCGCGAAGATGTATCTTGATTTCAAAACCAATGCTCATTGATGACCCACATATCACAAAATGATATTAAGGGAAATGATTTTACTTGATTTTGGCATTATGGGGGGAGGGTTAGTCCAATCAGTTAGGACCACACTCCCCCTATGTCTATGCCCACATCTAAACCAAATACAAGAAAAATAGAAAGTGAGTGTGCAAGGGTAGTCAAGCCAAGCTCCTTGAATCTATGATATTTAGCTCATTCCTCAAATAACAAAATCTTGCTTCATCAAGAGGTTTCGTGAAAATATCAGCAAGTTGGTTCTTCGTGCTCACAAAGTAAAGGGCAATATCACCACAAGCAACATGATCCTGAATGAAGTGGTTGCGAATCTCAATATGTTTTGTTCTTGTATGCTGCACGGGATTGTAAGCAATTTTGATAGCACTTTCATTGTCACATAATAGAGGCACTTTGTCACAATTGACACCATATTCCTTTAAAGTTTGCCTCATCCATAATAACTGTGTACAAGCACTTGCATCAGCAACATATTCAGCTTCGGTGGTTGAGAGTGAAATACAATTCTATTTCTTTGAAGACCAACACACTAGAGACCTGCCCAAGAATTGACATGCACTAGAGGTTGATTTCCTATCATCTTTGTCACCAGCCCAATCTGAATCAGTGTAACCACATAGAGAGAAACTTGAACCTTTGTGATACCATAACCCAAAATTCGAGGAATGAACCAAATATCTGAAGATTCGTTTGACCGCCACTAAGTGGCTTTCTTTAGGAGCGGATTGGTACCTTGCACACACTCCTACACTTAACACGATATCAGGCCTAGATGCGCAAAGGTAAAGGAGAGAGCCGATCATGGATCGGTATACCTTTTGGTCCACGTCTTTACCCTTGGGATTGAGCTCAAGATGACACTTTGTTTGCATTGGAGTAGCAACGCCATTGAGATCCGTCATCTTGAACCTTTTGAGCATGTCTTGTATGTACTTAGCTTGATTAATAAAGGTTCCCTCTCTAAGTTGTTTGATCTCGAATCCAAGAAAGAACCTCAACTCACCCATCATTGACATCTCAAACCTGTCAGTCATAAGCTTTGAAAATTCATCGTTAAAAGCTTGGTTAGTAGAGCCAAAAATAATGTCATCTACATAGAGTTGGCATACAAAAAGCTCCACATTGACCTTCTTAGTAAAAAGAGTGGGATCGATTTTCCCAACTTCGAATCCACGGTTTAACAAAAGCTCTTTAAGGTGCTCATACCACGCATGTGGGGCTTGTTTAAGGCCATAGAGCGCCTTATCGAGTTTGTAGACATGGTTCGGAAATTTGGGGTCCTCAAAACCCGGGGCCTGCTTGACGTATACTAACTCATGTAGAGGACTATTAAGAAACGCACTCTTAACATCCATTTGCTGTAATTTAAAATTATGATGGGCTGCATATGCAATAAGGATACAGATGGACTCAAGACGAGCCACAAGAGCATAAGTCTCGCCAAAATCAATTCCTTCCACTTGAGAGAATCCTTGAGCCACGAGTCTTGCTTTATTCCTCACAACAATGCCATTTTCATCTTGTTTGTTCTTGAAGATCCACTTGGTGCCGATAACGTTGCGGCAGTCCTTGGGTTTCTCTACGAGCTTCCAAACTTTTTTGCGTTCGAAGTTATTTAATTCTTCATGCATTGCTACAACCCAATCGGGATCTTCAAGAACATCAAAGACCTTCTTCGGTTCAACCATGGAAATGCGAGCTTGATGATCACAGAAGCTTGCAAGTTCTCTTCTAGTAGACACCCTTCTTCGTAGATCACCAACAACCTTGTCAAGAGTGTGACCCCTTAGTTCAAGGTTCCGATCAGCACGAGCCTTGCGACGAGCCTCAATGTCCTTATTGTTTCTATAAGGAGTTTATTCAGTATATGTATCCTTGTCTTGACCACTGCCTTGCCCTTGATCTTGATCTGATTTAACACCAGGAGGTTGCTGTAGAGTTTGTTCTTCAGGGCCGGATAATCTGCCCCTTGGAGGGTCCGGACTATCCGGCCTGGGAGATGAAGCAAAAGTGCCTTCTTCCTGAGAATGCCTGACAGGACTTGGAGAACCAAAGCCGGATAATCCGCCCTCGGGGGCCGGAGAATCCGGCCTGGGATCTTTCTTGGCTGTTGTCTTCTTCTTCGGATCCCCTGGAACAAGTTTGAGTGCCAGTGGTGGATTGTCCGCCCCTTGGAGGGGGCGGATAGTCCGGCCTGGGTCTACCATCTTGTCCAAGAGACTGATGATCTTCAGCAAGTTGTGTTGTTGGTGCAGATTTTTCGCCAACAGTAGGAGTTTGTTGATCTTGTGTAGATGAGGGCTCCACTTGAGTGGAGCATTGTCCTTCCCGATCCGCCACAAGGGGTTCCTCAATGGGGAGGAAAAATCCCACGCCCATTCTTCTTATGGCATCTTGGGGTATTTCAACATTTGCATCACAAACATCAACTTTCTCTACAAAGGAGCCGTTATTTTCATCGAACTCCACACTACAAGATTCTACAACAATCCCAGTGAGCTTGTTGTAGACTCTGTAAGTGTGGGATTCGGCACCGTAACCAACAAAAATACCTTCTAAATCCTTGGACTCAAATTTAGACAAGCGGACACCTTTAATAAGAAAGGAACACTTACACCCGAATACCCTGAAGTATGAGATGTTGGGCTTGTTACCGGTAAGTATTTCATATGGAGTCTTGTCCAAAATCTTTCGAAGGTAGAGCCGGTTTGATGAGTGACAAGCAGTGGATATGGCTTCAGCCCAAAAATTGTAAGGAGACTTGAATTCAGCCAACATTGATCTTGCCATATCCATCAAAGTCCGGTTCTTCCTCTCGGCTACACCATTTTGTTGAGGGGTGTACGCAGCGGAATATTGATGTCTAATCCCCTCTTCACTTAGAAACTCATTCAAAGTGTAGTTCTTGAATTAGGAGCCGTTGTCACTTCTTATTGCCAAGATAGGGACATTGTGTTGATGTTGAACTTCATTGGCAAAGTCAATGACTGTTTGTTGAGTCTCACTCTTTAGTTTGAAGAAATAGACCCATGTATATCTTGAGTAATCATCGACAATGACCAAGCAATATTTCTTCCCACCAAGACTTGCATGAGAAGGAGGACCAAATAAATCCACATAAAGTAATTCCAAGATCCTCTTTGAAGACACAATAGTCTTCCTCTTGTGGGGAGAGTCATGCATTTTGCCTTCAACACAAGCCCTACAAACACTATCTTTGGCAAAGGAGACATTGTCTTTTAGTCCAAGGATGTGGCCACCCTTGTGGAGACTTTGCAAAGTTCTCATGTTGACATGAGCTAAACGGCGATGCCATAGCCAGCCCACGCCGGCCTTTCCGAATAGACACATCGGACCTGAAGTGGTTTTCCCCGAAAAGTCCACCACATACAGGTCATTTTCGACGTATCCAATGAAAGCGACCTTTAGAGACTTGCTACACAAGAGTACCACCAAATCATCATCGATAAAAACAGCAAAACCCATCTTGCCAAGGGCGACGGAAAGAAGGTTATGTAGGGGTCTCAACAAGCATGACGTCCACGAGAGAGATATCGTGGGCAACCACAACCTTGCCAAGACCCAATACTTGAGATTTAGACTTATCACCATAGGAGACTGTGATATTAGACACATATCCGTGATGATCTCCTTGCTTCCGGTCATATGACTAGTGCATCCACTATCCAACACCCATTTCGACCCACTGGAAGCATAGCCCTGCAAGAGAATTACTTCTTGGTTTTAGGTACCCATTTTTCAATGGGTCCTTTCATGTTAGTAACAAGGGTCTTTGGGACCCAAATAGACCAAGCAATATATTCATCAAAGGGACCGACATAATAAGCATAAACATTGCCATAATCATCACATAAGAGTTCATAATTTTGATTGTGAGACCCTGCAAAACCAATATTGTTAGTCTTGTCTTTTGTGACATTCTTCTCAGCGGTGCTTGTCTTTTATTGCACATTCTTGGTCTTGTTCTTCTTGTATTTATCTTTCTTGGACTTGGTGACATACCCAAGTCTCTCTTTACCATGATTTTACCTTTGCTTGCCAAGAACTTCATCAAGCACACCCTTATCCTTGGGAATGATGTCCTTGACCACTTCTTTTTCCACACTAGCATTTTCCTTGTGACTATATGTTGAGTTGGATGAGCTAGGAACATCATATTTGGCCAATCGACTTTGAAGCTGATCGTGTGACTCACTGAGAATGGAGAAATCGTTTTTCAATGACTTGTGAGCATTCTCAAGTTTCTCCAATTCCTCGGAGAGTCTATCATGAGCAGCCCCAAAGTCAATCTTTTCCTTCTTTAACTTCTTTGCTTTGTTGACTGCATTGTCACGTTCCTTAACAAGTTTAGCCACAATTTATTCATGTGACTCTTCAATGGACTCAAGCCTCTCTTCAAGAGAGACCCGAGCTTCTTCTTCCGCAAGAGCATTTTTTAAGGATGCAAAATTGCATACTCCCTTTCAATTCTGCCCTTTTCTTCGAGAAGAGCTTCGTTTCGGGCCAGCTATCCATAAGAGCTTCAAAACGAACTTTGTGCTCACCTTGCAAGTTAGTGTAGAAGTAATCCAAAGCAATAATCTCTTCTTTAACCTTAAGACTGGTAGTATCATCCATGTCAATCATAGCCTTAGGAAAAGAAGAGTTAGAAGTCGTTACCTCGGAGCTTCTTGCCATGAGACAAGTAGCATTCTTGTTGATGATATTTTCGTTCGGAGAGTCGAAGAGAGATGTTGATGTAGATGTGGTGGCTATAGCAGCCACCTCTTGAGAGCTATCATCCTCTTCCTCATCTTCACTTTCCGATGAATATTCTTCTTGAGCCACTAGAATAATCTTTGGTTGCTTCTTGAAGGGAGCATTCTTCTTTACAAACCGTTTCTTGTGTGGAGGCTTTGACTTGTCCTTGAAAATAAGTCTTCCTCCATTATCTTCCCTACTTTGATATGGACACTCAGCTACAAAGTGCAGCTGGTCACCACAGTTGAAACATGTTCTCAGCTTGGGACCATTTTCTTTTCTTCCATAGGCTCCACTCTTGCGTTCTAGTTCAGCTTTAGCCTTGGCTGGATCTTTCCAAAAAATTCTAGCATAAAGAGCCAAGTATTTGTACGTGGATCCTTTTTATATCCTCGGGACAGTCCAGACCTTATATGGCATATTCATCATGATCAATCACACTAGTCTTCAAGGCCATATTGACCCCCTTTTGCATCCCCATAGCTCGAGCACGAGCATCTTCGGCATTCTTGGCAGCCATTTTGAAAGCGGACATTTCTTGCATTACCTCATTGGATGTCATGAGGTGATAGTTATGCCTACCTTGGAGACTTTTCAAATCTGTGGGCTCAAATGGCATAAGAGCACTAACGTACTTGCGCTTGATCCATGCATCATCAACATGAGCTGCACCGTGGTTTCTGAAAGTTGTGGCTATTGCCTTGAGCCTCCTATACATGTCCTCGTGGCCTTCTCCATCCAACATATAGAATCCTTCAGCTTCGTTGCTCAAAGCATCATATCTATTTCTTCTCATACTTTCATTTCCGATGAAGAGCTCGGTGAGGGCATCCCAAGATTCCTTAGCTGTGCTAAGATGCTGAATGTGTGGCATGTCTTTGTCACCCACACCAAGCTGTATCATGTGTAGGGCTGTAGCATTGAGTTGGCTATCGACAACTTCTCTTCTTGTGAGATTGTTGGGGTTTCCAACATGAAGACCATTTTCTATGATTTTCCACAACTCAATGGAGGAACTACACACATGAGACTTCATCAAAAATTGCCATTGAGTAAAAGTAGATGCAAAAAGTTTGGGTGGATCACCCCTATTATGTATATGTGGGTGAGGGATAGGTGGATCAGGAGAATACACATGAGAAACCTCATTGTAACCATCCTTACCACTATCCTTTTTCGAGGAGGAGCTCTTGCTAGTGTCATCACCAACCTATTCGTTCTCTTTGGAATCGGTTTTACCCATTTCCTTGAATTGCGGAGTGGTAGCCTCAGAGTTAGATGGAAGTTGTAACACCCTCAGAATCGGACCTATGCAAGTTTGAGCAAAATTCGCCAAACCCGCATAGAAACGATTCAAAGGTGGTGCCACCAGCACTTTCGATGGTGGAAAAGCAGTAATAACATTACACAACAGTCCTCGATGGGACCCACGAGCAGATATATATAACTTGACTCAAAGAGTCAAGAATACAAATATACGGTACAAAGATCCAAATCACCTTGAAAGCGATGGGCGTCCGACTACGGACAAGATGCAAATGGGGCTAAGAGCCACGAAGAATAACCAATGGCGTCCATAACCTGCCTGAGCCAAGCGGAAGGGTAACCCCGCTAACGGCGTCGATCTCAAAACCTTAAAAAAAGGTGGCAAAGGGCAAAGGAAAAGAAGGAGGCGTCGATCTTGAGGCCAAGACAGCGAGGCTAGAATTCGGCGGTCCTCGCCTACAAAGGTATGGTGGACTGAAGCGGCAGCGGCAGCATGCACTAAACAACCTATAGAGACTCGATACAACTGGCGGTTATCAGAGAGGGGTAAGGATGACCTATCCGGATCCAACCTGAAGGTATCACCAAACAAACCCATCCTGGTGTTTCCCCCTCGAGACCAAACGAGGAAGTCAACCGAGGAACTCACACAGTTGGCAGTTTTACTTATTCAGTTATAGTTGCGGCACTTTACTAGTCAGGTTTAGATAATCGTCCTGATAAAGTAAGCAGTGGGCACTTTTAGCTAACCATTCCGTTATAGTGGCAGCACTTACTAGTCAGATACATTTAACATGAGATAACCCATAAACCCAGCAGTTGTTGGTACTTTTATTCAGCCATTCCGTTGTAGTTGCAATACTTACTAGTCAGATACAATTGTCGCAAGCGACAACCAAACAAGCAATGGTGGGCAGTATTAATTAGCCATTCCATTATAGTGAAGCTGATTACTAGTCATTATAAAGTCAAATTTATAGCAATAAACTTTAGTTATGCTTGTCTATGATCGAGATACTGTGCTCCAAGTCGTCCATATCCGCGGACACGGCTTTCCGAAAGTTTTACCCGGCCGGGGTGCACCAATAGCAACACACGCTCGATCAACCTCGGAAAAACCAAATCAAAACCCAACGAGGCTTTCACGACTGAACAATCACAGGATTGAATATTTAGGGGCCACCCCTTGAAGTACACCCGCAACGAAGTAAGCAAGCTCCGAGACGGACTCAAGGTTGTGGGGACGGCTGTGAATGACTGGGAACCCAAAACTGGGCTTGTCGACACCGCGGAATCGTGCCACGATCCTAAACAGTACAGTGTGCTATCTGTCGCACAATTTAAATACGGAAAGTAGCATGGCATAAGTACAAGATAGTAAATAAAACCTCAAACTAGTTTGTGGCCCCAAGAAATAAGACTGAATCAAGCTCTGGCTCAGGGGGGGTCCCATATACCTCCCGGATGTGGATAGCGCGATAAAACAAGGAACAGGTATCAAGTACTCGGGGTCTTACGGGACACAAGTGGGCGTTCGGAAACCAAATATTATCTATCACCCACCGATGCCTCTGCTTATTTCAATTTTAGTTGTTAAACAGAAATTTAAGTGACGATAAGTAAAACTAGAACCATCTCCAACATCAACATGCGGCAATACATCAAGAATCGGCATATGACGACACATCAAGACTGAGCAAGCAACTACGACGCCGCAAGTCCAACTATCTACCAAACAATGTAATAGGGTGTGTCCAAGGCAATATAGGGCTGCACGGTATATCATGTGTACGAAAACTAAAGCATCGCATGAGATAGCAATAGATCAACAGAGGGAATAAAGACTATAAAAGTAAGATAGGTATAAAGGGGAGATGCTGCTTTGAAAACATTGCCGAAGGGTTCATCCAAGATCGGTAAGCTCACATCAACTCAACGACCTTATCCGCGAAGAACCAAAACACTAGAGGAAACACCGGATGCACTACTTAATACAACGGCAGAAGATCGGCATGATGCATGTATGATGTATGACATGGCAAAGATGCGATGCGATTAGGTCATATTAAGTGGAACCGGGGTCCCGACAATTAATTAGCAGGTTCAAGTTATTTAGAAAACCCCCGCAAGTTAAATGTTGTTTAACATGGTAGAAGATAGCACTGGGTTCGCTACACAAATTTAAATGAGGCCAATATAAGACTAGATTTGTCCGCATATGGGCCCCATATTTAATTATTAGGTGAATCGGCAAAAGGCCCCCAAACCACAGATATGCATGCGAGTATGACAATTCAATATGCAACAAGTTGTTATGTTATAAAATAGGGTTCGAGGAAAAGGGTCACACATTAGGGTTCTCGACGATCTTGAGGTTCCGGGGTTCGGGGTCGGTCTCAGGGTCCGACGGGTCGGTCTCGGCGGAAACGTTCTCGAATAACGGGGCAGATCTTGAGCTCCGGGAAGAAGGACTTCGCGTTCGGTGGCGATCTTGACGGTCTTCGGGTTCGGGCCTTGGCGTTCGAGGGAAGTACTTGGCGTTTCTGGGACGGTCCTGTCGCATCCGCGGCCGTCGGGTCATGTCGTTGGTTTTGTCCTTTCCGGCGGAGATCTTGGCGTCCGAGGAGAAGATCGTGTCGTTCCGAGACGGTGATCTTGGCGTCCGGGTAGTCGTTGTCGAACTTCAGAAGGGTATCGGGGTTCACCGGATTTGTTCGGGTCGGTGCCGAACTTGTTGTCGCACTCGAGTGGTCTAAGTTGGGGTATTTCCGAAGATCTTGCCATGCGTCGCATAGTCGACATATTCTCACCACAGCTGAACAACATCAGTAAGATCTATCGGCAGGGTTGGCTTGGGGACGATCTCACATAGAGCATCTGTAGCACATGCACCACATCGGCCAACGCCCGTACAGAGAACGAGGTCCCACGAGGAACAACGCTGCCGTGGCCGTCGGACGGCCAGTGGGGCCGAGGCGAGACCGAGGACGGCCAAGGGGAAGGAGGGCAGGCCGGCGGGCGTGACGGGAGGCCAGGCCATGTGAGGAGCTTGGGAGGTGGTAGAGCTCAGGCGGTTGAGAGGCCCGGCCGGCGGATGGATGCGGCAATGGAGGAGGACCGGAGAGGGCGGCACTGACGGAGAGGCAGCAGGCTCAGCTGCCGAGAGCCGAGGGTGGTGAGATAGGGCGGGGAGAGCAGAGGGAAGGACGGGCGCGAGGAGGCCCAGAGGATGGAGAAGGAGGTGAGTGGGGGGGGAGCGAGCGGGCGGCGGCGGTAAGGTGAGAGGCGCGGGAAGCGGTGATGGAGGAGGTGGATGGCGGTCGTGGCGCCGGGAGGTCCGGCATCGGGCGCGCTGGAAGAGAGGAGGAGCGCGAGGCAGGCCAGAGGCGAAGCGGGGCCCATCTGGAGAGGCCGGGCGCGGAAGGACGAGCCGAGGCGGAGTGAGGAAGGCGATGGGGAGGAGGGGTGAGGAGAGAATCCCGCGTGCGGGCGACGGGGTGGTGGGCCAGCGGGTGGGTCCGGGATGGTGGGAGCGTGCGTGTGGTGGGTGCGGTGGGTTTGGCGGCAGGTGGGGCAGGCGAGGCCGGGCAGTTGGTGGGTGGAGGAAAAGGTGAGGGGCCGGGGTGGGTGTGTTGGGGTGTGTTTGGGTTGGTGGAGAGGGAGGAGAGAGAGGGGTGAGGTGGAGCGATCTGGATGGGTGGAAGGAGAGGAGAGGGTGAGGTGGCGCAAGGGGAGTGGCCAGGGTGATGTGGCCACAGAGGGTGGGTAGAATTTTAGGTGGGATTAGGATTTAGATGGGGCTGGCAGGGTGGACCGATTTAAAACAGGGGTGGTCGTTCGGGTCTACTCGGCCCGTTCAACTGCCCCACTAAAACAATTAATTAAATATTTATTTTCAAACAGCGCTTTTGCAATCCGACAGCGGACAAAACAAAATATTCCGGGGACCCGGTTTTCGGTGTTTGAATAAGATGGGGCGTTTTAGAAAAACAAAACGGGCTTGCGAACATAGTTTTGGCAAACAATGCATGATGATGACGATGCAATGCACAAATTCAACGCGATTTTTCTAGTAGTGGTTTTGCGGGATGCCACATAAGTGATGCTGTGGATGTGGAGAGACGCATTATCAATTGACGCATCTCTTCCATCTTAGCCTCCATTGAACTCACCAAGGTTGTTTCCAACGTCTTGAGATTGTTCATGGTGACTACATCCGGAGCATCACTCCCATCTACCTTGGAACCCATACTTCTCTTAGGCGGTTAAGCCCGAAATAAGAGCCGGGGCTCTGATACCAATTGAAATGGATCGTATGGGCACCTAGAGGGGGGGTGAATAGGTGTTAACCATTTTTTAATAATTTTTCAATTTTAGGCTTGACACAAGGTAAATTCTCTAGATATGCAACTACGAGAATTTCCCTATATGTAACCCTAACTACTAAGCACGTAAAGAGAGGAGCGAAGGAACCGTAGTGAAGCACGCGGAGACACAGGGATTTGTTTTACCATGGTTCCTTCCTTGTTAAGGGAAGTACATCTGTGTTGGAGGGGTGGGCGGTTCTAAGACCACCCCGCCACAATAGGCCTCACCCTATTCTCCGACGGATCTCGCCACGAGAGGCCTGATTCACCTTCTCCACTATTGGATCCCTTCGAGGCGGGAACCGGTGCCTTTTACAACGCTATCGGGGCACACACCCACAACCGAATTGGGGGCTCCCGAGATGACAACAAGCTGCCACAAGAACAAGGTTTATCAATATAAACAAAACAAGGATCCAGGTATTTGCAAGAAATACTAGATCGGTGATTCTCTAAATGAATGGAGAGGAGATGAAGCGCTTGATTGCTGATGATGAAGATCGAGTTCTCCTCCTTCGATTCCTCAAGGGACGGGGCCTTTGGGTGGATCTAGGTGGAGCTCTCTTGGATGAAGGTTGCAGATCAGATCTTGTCTTTTTCGAATGAATCAAAAGATCTGGCAGGAGGGGGAAGGCTGGCTTAAATACCCCCTCCCCAGATCTGGCCGTTGAGCAACTTTGGAGGCGGCTTATCCGCCCCCCACTAGGGGCGGATTATCCGCCCCCCTGGGAAAAATCCGCCCCAAGGGCGGATTTTCTAGGAGAAACTCTGCCCCCTCTCTGGGGCTGGCCTGCGTGACTTGGTGAAGATCTTGGGGGGAGGGGGGGGGATAATCCGGCCCTCTCCTAGGGCGGATTATCCGGCCAAGCCAGAAAGTTCGCCAAACACTCCGCCCCCTCTCTGGGGCTTGCGCCTTGGTGGTGAGCAAGGGGGGCGGACTATCCGCCCCCCTGAGGGGCAGATTATCCGGCGAGGCCGGAAAATCCGGCCAAAACTCCGCCCCCTTCTGGGGCTTACGCCTGCTTGGGAAGAGGGAGGGGCGGATAATCCGCCCCAGGCAGACATTTTTCCCTTTTTCTTAGAGAGAGCTGCAACACTTCAACACACATTAAATAATCCTTCATATTGTTATCTAACACACAAAACACTAGGGATTAAGAAATGTTCTTTCAACTTGCCCACGGTTGTGCTGAGCAGTTTTGTGTGTGTGGCCTGTTGTTCTTGTCTTGTGACAAAGACACACCATGCGATTTGGTGTGTGTCCGCTTGTGTACTCGCACACCTTGTGGATATGCTCAAGATATGAAAGTTACTTTTTATCTGTTTACCACTTAACTGCTTGGTGAAACTTGCCCTTCTTGCTGTTTATTTGACTTATGGCTTAAAATTATGAAAGATTTAGTTCTTTCACATTGGTGAAACTTGCCCCTTTAAGATTACTCAATAATGAAAGATTGAATAATGCAACTCACTGTCAATTCCAAGAGTAATATAGTTTGATCCTTAACTTTCTTTCTTTTAGTTTGTGTTTTGTTTTGCAGGTAGAAGACTTGAAGATTCAAGACTTAGATTAGGTTTTCCTTTTCTTTATAGATAGTCACTTGTAATATTTCTTTTATTCTTTTGTAATATTTATTTTATTCTTTTGTAATAAAGATTGTACTATTACTCAATATATAAATGTTCTTTTTATTTCATTACTATTGTAAAGATTCTTGATCATTTTCATAAGTTACATTTTGTAACTTATTTATTGAATAAATTTATGGAATAAATATTCATTTTATTGATTAATTTATTTTATTTAAAGTTTGAGTCACTAATTGTTAACTCTTGATTAAATCAAATCACTCAAACATAATTCTAAATCCTTTACATTATAAATCCAACACTCAAGTTTAAATTCAAATTTCATTTCCCAAAACACACTAATCCACAAAGATCATATCAAATTTTATAACGATCATTCTCCAAGGCTATTCCTAATCTTAAAGAGTGAAAGAAACTTTGATCACTTTAGGTTTTTATTTGGCGAAAAATTTACCCACATTTTTACAGATGAATGCATGCAATTTCACAGATTCCTAAATCTACCCTTCGTTGGTTCCTAAATGTTGGAATGTTACATAGTGGCACTGCATTATCGACTTGTTTGCACCGGGGCATCATGAACTCTGCTATTCCATTATCACGACTTATCAACTACACCTCTCCCATCTCATATCATGGTTCATGTACATGTCATTTGCTTGTCCTTTAATGTAGTGATGTAATTTATCGTACTCTCTCTGATCCATAATAAGTGTAAATCATCAACACTTATTATAGATCGAGGGAGTATCATTTTCTAGCTAAACCGGAGCAAGTGACCTTGGCATCTTTTCTAATCACATCGGGTACAACCTAGGAGCCATCATGAGTCCGGCATTTAGTTAAAGTTGAGTGGAAAAATTCAAGTTTGAGAAGCCATCATAGCGTCTCGTTATCAATGATAATGTCACCCAAAAAGCTGGTTATGTGAAGAGTAACTTAAGATTAGTATCATGTATATGATACTATTCTAAGTTATTATCTTCATAGCGCATAAACCTAGTATCATTGATGATAATTAATTAGTTTGTAGACTTATTTTATCTTTGTAAGTGTGATGTTATGGTAACATATCTAGTTACCAGAACTGTCTCTCTCTCCCCATTTAATGACATGCCATGGCATTAAAATTTCTAGTTGGTATCGAGCTTAGTAGAAGAGATGACCCGTTAGGCACCTCATGTTACGTGTTAAGTATGATCGAAAAGCCTCCAAAGGCGTATAGATTAGGAGAGTACAAAGGGGTGTAGGTAAAGAGAGTATTGGTGTCCTACACCGTATACAATACAATGTGACAACACATGTACATAATATATGTCTAACAACCCCCTTAATCACAACCATGTGAAAGATTGTGATTAAGACAAAAGTCATTTAGATCATTGACTGCAACGCCTTGGTGAACTCATCTGCAACCTAATCTTCGCCTGTTATGAACTTGATATCTAGCAGTTTATTTACAACCCGCTCATGAATAAAGTGATAGTATATCTCAATGTGTTTTGTTCTCACATGAAAATGGGATTTGCTGACAAATAAGTAGCACCTAAATTATTACACCATAAACATGGTTTTACCTTTAGAGAAACATCAAGTTCATCAATTAAAACTTCAACCCATATCAACTCAGTTGTACTATTAGCCAAAGCCTTATATTATGCTTTAGTACTAGATCTTGACACTGTGGTTTGGTTCCGTGCACTCCATGAGACCAAGTTTGGTCCAAAAAATAGCAAAACCTCCTATAAACCTTATATCAACAAGACAACATGCCCAATCTTCATCTAAAAAGGCACTAAGCAAACTAGAGGGAGACTTCTGAAAAGTAATTCTAACCTTCAGTGTGCCCTTGACATATCTCAATATTCGTTTGGAGGTTGTCCGGTGTGTAGTAGTGGGAGAATGCAAATAATCCCAAACCTTATTGACTGAGAAAGATATATCAGTTCGTGTTAATGTCAAATATTGTAAGGAACCTAAAATGCTCATGTATTGTGTAATATCATCAGAACCAAGGGGGAGCCTTCAACCAAGGACAATTTTTAGTAGAAGATAAAGGTATAGGATAAAGTGTGCACTTTTTCATACCAACTTTAGAAAGTAAATCAACAACATATTTTTCTTGAGTAAGCAGCAAACCATCATTGACCTTTTTTACCGTAGTGCCCCAAAAGAAGTGAAGATCACCTAAGTCCTTGAGAGCAAAATCACCATTAAGATCATGAATCAAAGAACAAATGTCCTGGTTGGAGGAGCTGGTGAATATAATATCATCAACATAGATTATCACAAATATCAAAACACCTTCTCTAGTTTATAGGAAAAGTGAGATGTCTGCCTTGGAGGGAGTAAAACTCAGTGCTTGCAACTTTGTACTAAGTATGGAATACCATGCTCGAGGGGCCTATTTTAGACCATAGAGAGCGTTGTCAAGTTTGCATATATGATGAGGGGTTTGTGAGTTTTCAAAACCTGGAGGTTGTCTCATATAAACTTATTCTTCTAGAACGCCATCTAAAAACACATTCTTGACATCTTGCTGTCGTGGACTTCAGCCCTTTGAGACAATAACAACAACTACCAGAAAAAGTCTACTAGTGGTGGCCTTTATAACAGGGATGAAGGTGTCTTCATAGTATATACCATATCTCTACTTAAAGCCTTTTGCATCCAAGCGGTATACCTGTGAATTGTATCATCTGCATTTTCTTGACACGATATACCCGTTTGTAGTCAATAATATTTATTGTAGGACTTGATGGAGCAAGATGCCATGTCTTGTTCTCCATAAGAGCATTGTACTCTTCTTGCATTGCCTTGTGCCAACGATCATCCTCCATAGCCTCTGAAAGCATGGATGGTTCACCTGTGGATGTAAACATATCATACTGAATTGTGCCATCAGTATACTTCTTAGGGTGTCGAATACCTTTCTGTAATCTGGTCTGTGGTTCTTGTACATGAGGCGCACGAGGAGGACTAGGTGGTGTAGCAGAGCCATCCACAGATGATCCGACATCATCTACAACAACCTCATCATTGGAGTCATCATGGTGAACTGACAACGTCGGATACACTACACACATGGGCGAAGCAGCTGGTGTGGAAGTGTTATCGTTGTCAGCTGGTGGGTCAGCAGTCGGGACCCGATGCGCAGACCAGCGGGTGTGTCCATGTCTTTGTCGTGCAGTGGCGGGCCCCATGATGGAGACCAAGGGGATACAATCAAGACCACACGAATAGAACCGTGAATAATCCTGCCTACAACGCATGGATCTCACGGGATCAACACATGTTGCGGTTCCTTCTGATATCATATTGAATTTATGCGCTAGTAATCTTAACCAAAAGTCCGAACTGATGGAAAGGGCTAAGCTATATATTTATTATTCTTTACACTCCCCTCACATATAGGATATTTTAGTCCTTAACATGAGTCCGGTGCAAATCGCAAAATCTTTTCTTAACTGTATGAGCATGGTCTTGAACTTGAGATCTCTTGGCTCTGATACCATATCGAGCTTAGCAGAAATGTTGACCTACATTAGGGGTCTCGTGTTACGTGTTATGTAGGATATGTCTACCAGTTGGCATTGTATCTAGTTGTATGTTACTATATATATTTTCCTACTATGGCTAGTCTAACACTCAAAGAACAATTTATATCAATGATACACATAATATATTCCTGATGGGCTAAAGGTTACAACCACACCACTAGCTTCCCAATTAATCAATGCTTGATTTTAACAAACTCCTCATTTAAATGTGTTCATTTGAAATCCATGTTTGATGAAAATATATAATACTACCTCCATGGTTCTAAATTATAGGTAAGGCATATAGACAAAAGTCAAAGCTTACTAAGTTTGACTAAATATATAGATACTGTGAAAACAATTAATTTAAAACCTTTCATGATAATACTCCCTCTGTGCCGGCGTATAAGTCCCTCTCGTATTCAAGTCAAACTTTGACTCTAAATTTAACTAAGAAAATATAAGTTATATGGCACAAAAATCATATGTTTAGATTTGTATTTGAAAAGAGTTTTTAGTAGTATAACTTTTGTAGCATGTAACCCATCTATGGTTAGTTACAATCATGGTCAAGGCAAGGGGGGCTTATACATAGGGACAAAAGGAGCAGTATTCATATGTTCCATATTAGTTGTCGCTGTCAGCGGAAACTAATGTGGAATGAAAGGAGTAACAATCTAAGAACTTTGATTACCTATTATCATCATTTTTCCATAAATGGGAGACCATCTGTGCCTCTGCATCAATTGATGCACATAGCCTTTTATTACCTATTAGTGGCACTACATTATGTTTTTTTTTTGCATTGGGGGTGTTGTGTACTTTGATCTTTTGTATCATGACTACCCATTCTATTTTATATCTTACAATTATTATGTCCTTTGATGGAACTAAAATTATGCAATTCCTGGTATCATGTTATAGCTAGCTAAACAGGGGCAAGCAACCCTTAGCATTTTCCTGATCACATTGAGTACAACTTAGAAGCCATTACAAGTCGATGTTTACTTAAATTTGGAGTGGCGGGACAACAAGATTGACAAGTCATGATAGTTATCTTGTTATCAATGAGAATTGTCATTTCACACTCAAAGAACAATCTATAATAACAAGGGGTACGTCACCTACTATCTCCATCCTTCATGAGACACTCGATATCAAGCTTCGAGTTCTGAATGTGATGATGTGTTAAATAAGTTGTAAGGGCTCCTTTGATTCATAGGATAGGAAAATCATAGGAATAGGAAAAACATAGGATTAAGATGTCATGACTAGTTGAATCCTATAGGAAGATGAGTTGTGTTTGATTGTGCCAAAGGAAATTTTCTATGAGGTATGACCTAATGTTTTATTCCTATAGGATTTGCACTACAAGATTTCTATAGGATTAATTTCTATAGGATATGTTCCTATGAATCAAACAACTAGTGTAGGAAAAATTTCCGTAGGATCAAAATCCTACACAATTCCTATACGAATCCTATGAATCAAAGAAGCCCTAAGTAGATCAAACTCCCAGCTTGAGGATGGTTACTTGGTTAGGATTAATTTGGTGAGCCAACATGGATCGAGGTTAGGAGGGTGGTTGTAGGACCATATCCTAGGTCTAATGCCATGTTTGTCTCTTGAATGTGGATTATCTTTTTCATGGATGCCAGTGTTCTCTTTGAAAGTAAGGATCTTCCATCCAATATTTTTTTAATTTTGAACCTCATCGACTTTGGAATTTAGAGTAGCTCTAGCAGAGTTCCTAAAAGTCGAGCCTGATCTAAAACCGGTTTGCTAGGCCCTCCAAAGTATTTAGTATCTATGGAGGTGGTGTGCAAAATTAGACTCCTAAACTTCATATCTAAACTTATATAGTTTACATTTAGCATATTTAATTATATAATATCCATTTAACATAAGTTCAAACAAGAATTCAAGATCCATTCGCTACAAGTTTAAATTAACAAGCATCATAGCTCACACAACTCAAATACCATGACACGAGTTCAAATAACGGTGTGGCATCCCCGGCCACCCAGCCCTTCTCCTCCTGGTGGACATCACCATCTTCGGTAACTTCCTCGATCCTCCACTTGTATCTCCTCCTAGAAAATTTCCTCCTCATCAAGCTCCATGAGCCAGACGCCAATGGCGACGTCGATTGACGTACCTAGAGAGGGCTAGGAATGCCCCCTCAAATTTGCCGCGGCGCCACGAGCAAGAGAGGATCGGCGGCGGCATAGGATCATGGGCAGGAGAGACACATGCGAGGAGACAGAATTGCATGCAAGAGAAAAAAAAAGCGTTCCATATAGGGACCCTAGATTTCTTCCATGTTTCCCAGTATTAGAGGTTGGAGTGTGTGTTTTACATGGTCGTCTAAACTTTTCCTGCTAATGAGTTATATAAGTTAGAGTGATTTTTTTAGCACTCGAGTTTCTACACTCACGGTTCTTTACTGCAGGATAGATGATTATAGGGAGTTAATTTGTCTTACTCGGTGTCGGTGTCCACGCATACCAGGTCCTGGTTCATTCGTGTGTACCTATCAGCATCGTCATTGCACTCGGTGTTTCAAAAGAAGAAAAGGAACGTGTGATTAATCTAACGGAAATGATAAGACTTAGGGAAAAAATTTACGGGCTGGACTTACACCTGCTTCCCACGCACCATGATGTTGCTGTTAGTGTTAGGCCACCACGTGGACGCGTGGAGCGAGAGGCACGCAAGGCAACAAACTGGTTACGTCAAAGTATCTTATCCAAGCCGGCAGAGGTCCCACAAGATATTGTAAAGAATAGCATCCGAAGTCCCAGTGTGTGGAAAAGGTGCCCGATCGTGTGCACCACAACATTCAGAATGCCCCCCGATTGGAAATAAAATAACATTGAGAATGATCCACTACGCCAACCACCCTGGGTCATCAAAGGAAAAAAGAGCAAAGTGACAATACTAAACCAAAAAAAGTTCAGTTCGATTTACCGGGGATGGAAGCATGCAGTGATTACCCCTAAAAGGCCTGCATGTTACGAAGATGTCGGCTAATGTTTTGAATCGTGCAAGTTTCAAAATGTTTTTTCTACAATCAATATCACATATATTCACAGTAACAAATGGTATGTGGTAGAAATATATAAACAGGCTTCAACGACTACCAAATAAAATTTTAAAGAAAACAAGCAAATTTCAAAGGTCTTTAAAATCTTTTTCTTCCATGACACAATCTTGCACTTGTCTAAAGACATCCTAATAAATATGAAAGATTTGTCAAACCATAGATCTGTAAATACGAACGAGGGTTTCTCTCATAATTTTATTTGAGCCGTAATGTCAAGACATGTGCACGCACGCATTCATTAGTATTCCAAGGAAAAAACCGAACAGCCTGGTCGACGCCATAGGGGAGTTGAAAATACAAATCTCCATTGTCGAAGACGTAGCAGCCGAGATAAATATTGCAAGGATAATCCTTCTCGCCCATTGCAAGGATAATCTTTATTGTCGAAGACGTAGCAGCCGACAACCATGAGAAAAAAAATCCAAGATTGATCCGACGAATCAATATATGAAAAACCGTACCTATAGAACTTTAATCTTACAACACCACCATTTACGTAGGATGGATCTCGTCATCGAACGAAGGTCCGAAGATCACTTATTGCGGATGATACCATCTCCGTTGACGTAGATGCCAAGAAGATGTCTACCAAAACCCTAATCTAATCTTGTGTAAACACTACTTTTTTTTAAGAAAACTTCACCCATAGATCGGTTTCCCCACCCCTCCCAACACTGATGAGACCGGCCCAAGGAAGGGGAACCAACCTATGGAAGAGGCGGAGGTATTGGCGGCAGCTAGGTTAAAGACGGTGGCTGGGAGAGAAAAGCCGACTTTGACGTCTACACAAAAGGTTTCTTAATCACACGAAGATACAAGAAACAAGAATTTAACGATTAGTCTCAAATTACTGTTGTAAGATACGAAAAACACCCTTAGTAGTTTTCAGACTACCAATGCACTCAGATATCCCTTTTGTTTGACACTCTGAAAAAATAAGATGAAGTCTCGCATGTTCAGCAGACTGTTATTGCTCATCAGTCTGTCTCCGACGACTCTTGCTTGAGCTGCCCATTCTATTGTCAAAGCAACGTTGCATTACTTCGACTTGGATGGGTCATATATAGTAACACGATTTAACACGTTCTGTTTAGATGTGATTTAACATGGTTGGTGGTACTTTGACTGACATAACCACGTGGAGTACATCAGTTACTGCCCATCAACCAACCAATCAACCAATCAATCAATCCGTGAAGTAGCCTGAGGAAAGCAGATGGAGATGACATCATCATACGGTAAAACCTGCAAGTAAAAAATCTCCTGTTTTGTTTTGCATACATGAGTTACTACATTGCTTTGGATCTCGGGGTGGGGTGGGGTGGGGGACACGATACGGGTCACGAGAGAACCTCAGCTGTAGGCTGCAGGACGCCTTTTTCTTTTATCAGTATACGTTTTGCTTTCTATCTGGACGTTGGAAAGCTGCCAACGTGACAAAGTCCTACAGTACACCTTATCTACTAGTCCAACTTTTCGTTTCTCCTCCTGAGGAAGCATCTGCACCCGAGTGATCTCGCCCACGATCGAGGCGCCGGCCAAACATGGAGCCAAACCAACATTGTTAAACCAGGAAAACCTACTGTTGCTGAAACGAAAACAGGAAAACCTACTGTTGCTGAAACGAAAACATAAGAGAGCAGCAGCAACAGTTCCAGCAAATAAAACAAGGATCACTGCGTACACAGCACACACACACGCACACCTGAAGCACAGGCACGCAACGGCTAGCGACTAGTACTAGCAAGGGCCAGGCTGCTCGTAGCGCAGCACCTACTGGTACAAGGCTAGCAGCGGCTGCCTAAATGATAGGGGAGGTCTCTACCACCACCATTATACGCTAACCGCTGGGCGTGGCATCAAAGCGGGCACATGGGAAGAAGATATCCAGGAGCATCTCAGCAGATCGCTCTTGCTTTCCTCGGTGGCTCCATTTTCTCCTGTCCCCCCTCCTCCTCCTCCTCCTCCTCCTCCTCCTCCTCGGCAGATTCCAAACCAGCGCCTGCTCCAAATCCATTCCGTGACAGACCGACAGCGCACGCACGCAGCCACGCACATACGGTCCCCGTCGGATCTGCAGCGGCATATTCTGAAATGGCGACGGGAGGAACCGTGAATTCTGCACCTACCGAGTCTCTGAACTTCACCCAAACCTCCTTGCGTCTGAAGGCCTCTCAAGGCTTGACTCAGGTCCTGAGGTTCCCTGAAACAAAAAGAAGTCCATTGTGAAATGGAACCGGAGTAGCAGATAGGTACTAATATAAAATCAGAAAGTTGGTAAGCGCCAGCAGATTATCGGGAAGTGCGGGGGTGATATATGCCAGTATCCGACACACTTTCTCTCAAAAGCATTAGAAGAGGAGATGTACGAAAGTAGCAGTTCAAGCAAGAATGGCACCGCAGGTTTCTATGTCTGAAATTTCATAAGACTATAATGGCTGCTTATTAATTGGCAGTTGCGAAACATTCTAGGCAATTTACAAAGCTCAACTACAATACTGAGATGGACAGGTTACAGTGAAACCCCAACCAGAGGCGATTTGGCCACGTGCTTCAAATAATTTCAGAACAGCTATATTCTTACATGATCGAAACAAGCGACTTATCTACGGAACATGTTACAGGAAGTTCCATGAAGATCCTGGAATTTGATGGACTATGTATTCATGCGCGACGGATGATGACTAACGACACACTAAACTAGGTGACATAATTATGGACTATCTGCAAACATCATTGGGGCATATAGCTCAATTGTTTTGCAGGGCGATACTGAGAAGTGGGTATTGGCGATGTCATGGCTTTATATTATTCTGCCTCATGTAACAGAAAGAGGCATAGCATAGATGCTACTGCAATTGTTACTTTATTAAAAACAGGACATCGGTATTGCTAGAATATTCATCAACAGAGATACCATGTACGTCAGGTATCAGTATGCAACTTACTCAGTAGTGGGATCCATGATAGTACTAGAAAGCATGGCAAGTGAAGCAGCCACTAAGAGATCTCATCTGCCTGTTCTTTGTAGCATGTGGTGTCTTTTTGGCCTTCCTGGAAAGCTGTTCATCTTGGCTTACCGTTGCGGCATCACGCATCCCTTGTGCTTTTCTCTGAGCAGACCTCAGGGTGCTCAAAATCCTGTCCAGAGAAGATGATCGTTTCTTCTCGAGCTTCATCTGAGATAATGAAAGTGTGGATGCACTCAATTCATCAAAGATCAATTTGGACAGCAATAGAGAATATCAAAACATTGAATCGTCTTACAGCAGATAATGCAAAAAACAATTCCACTGCGAACATTAGATACAGATATACAATATAAACTATTTAACCAAAAAATGACATGGGGCAACAGTTACAGATAGGCATGGTAAAGTTCATACGGGTCCAAAATTTTTTTCCTAAAAGGAGGTAGGCTCAAAAAACTATTTTCAAAGAGCTATTTACTTGGGCTGCTGGATAAGTGTGCTTAATAAAGTTCTGTAAATAAATACTGATAGAAGACTATCAGACAAAAAAATTGCTGAAAGCAATAGCTTGCCCAACAAGGTGACTGATGCACTGTCTAGTTAGATTTGATACTTGCTTGCACTAGGCAGTTATTCTCTTGGAAAATGTTTCTCATATGCTTATTATGATGGAGGAAGAGGATGCTAATCCTAAGATGAGCAAGATTTTATCTTTTTCAGTAGTTGCGCTAGCTTAGTTCACTATATGGATCCTGTGATCCTACGTATGATATATATAACTTAGTAATCTATTTAATAGGGATCTTAATTCTTACAAAGAAAAACAGACAGAAATAGAGTGAAGCACGTACCACTAATTTCTGAATTGCAGCCTCAGCTTTGGCTTTCTGAAGATTCTCCCAAGCAGCAATTTTCGATTCTTCTCTCTCGACCCTTTTAACAATGTATAGAGCGATCAGAATTTCATGGTTTCATGGAATAAATTTACGTTGCAGATTCTTTAACAGCAGTAAAAGATTTGGATGTTTGCACATCATAAGAGATAAACAGGACATGTTATATATTTTCAGAAGTTAAGTCTCAAGTACTACTTTAGGAACAATAAAGGTATGCCTGAACAAAGAGACAGCATTTATAGTGAGCATTGGTCCCTTACTTTGATATGTATGCTGCTTCAGCTGATTTCCAGGAAGGAGATTTAGAGTCCACCGTCTTTTTATTCCACTCTAAGATATTCGCTGAATTCTTGTTAGAGTCTTGTGTTCCATGTTTCTTGGACCATCTGGTAAGAGTCACTCGGTCATCCATCTGCACGTCTCTGATCTCAAGATCAGAGATACAGCTTTCCCTCTCTTTGGCTTGTTGCATCGAGAATGAACGGACAAATGAAGGCCTGGTGCTGGGCGAAGAGGACCTACTTAGCTCTGGACTAGTTTGAGTTGCAGTATCCTTCCTTGAAATAGGGATTTTAATGGGAGCTGAATCTTCTGAGGACTCAATCTGTTCGTCTGATATGAAACGGAATAAAAAAGGATCAGCAGACGATTTATTAATTTTCATTTCATACAATAAATCATATGATTGACTTTCTAGGATATTCAGCTGAGAAATGCAACAATTATGATCAATTATCAAGATACCAAATGCCCAAAACTACCGATTGCAACTCACGAGGAGATTCACTATTTGAGAATACATTAGCAAATAGAGAGAATATCTCAATCAAAAGGGTTGTACTCTGCACATTATCAAGATTCTAAATGCTACAATTATGATGAATTATCAAGATACTAAATGCCCAAAACTACTAAGTACAACTAACAAGGAGCTTCGCAATTTTGACGATGCATCAGCAAATAAAGATATTATCTCAAACAAAGGGCTGTCCACTGCACATTTATATACCACAATTTAACACCAAGGAATAGATTTAAAACTATGGATAGCAATTTTCTACATACCTCGTACAGATTCTTGGGTGCTAGGTAACGAAGCAGATGACTCAACCGCAGTGTCTAGTCGTCGACGCACTCTTGTAGATTGGATAGCAGGAGACCCGCTGTTTGCTAGAGAAGACCTGCCAACAATGCCAATACCGAATTCGTCACCGGGTGTTCCGCTTGTATACTTCCCAACAGTACTCTTTCCACCACAATGATGTTCAGGTATCAGCACTCCCGCTAAGAAAGGCGAGTTTGCTGCTAAGTGTCCAACTCTCCCGCTGTCAAACAATGACACAGATGAAGATACTGACGAATACTGTCCACCAAGTCTTCCAGGAGGTCCTAGAGGACCACTTTTGGCCTTCGGTCGCCGAGCATGGGGCAGCGAGGTCTTGGCAAGCGCATCACTGGAGGTTGGACTGAAGATCCACCTCTCTGCATCCTCCCATTTTGAGGGCAATGTCCTTCTGTTGTTGAAAGGAAACGCCATGCTAGTGGCTGGGTACTTCCTGTTGTTACCTTTGGAAGGAAGGGGTACCCGCTCTGAGCTCCACCCCTTCTGGTACCCCAAGACGGATGAGCGGTGGCGGCGTGGATAGCTTGGTGTGCCGGGACTAGGAAACACGCCTAAGCTGCTCTGTGATGGCAGAAGTCCCTTGCTCACAAACCCTGCGCGTCCGACCGCAAAGCCAGGAGAAAAGGGAGTTCCGTTGAACCCAGGGCTGCCGAAGTCGAGCGAGGCTGGCCGCTGCTTCAACCCCTTCCTAGTACCATGCAGGGAAACAGCCTCTGTCCGGCATCGCCGCTGGTTCTGGCATTCTGTCGAACAGCACACAAGCATACAAAATTGACAACCTCGCATACACCATCTAAGCCCCATTGTAAAATTCAAAAATGCCTGCTACCTTGGATGGTTCCGCCTGCCGGGCTCTTGGCCGGTTCTTGCCGCGGTTGCGCCCACTCTTGCTTCGCCCCACACTGCACCTCGTCGTCGTCGTCGTCCTGCGGCTCCGTGAACGCTGCAGAAGCTTGAGAGAACAGGAGGTACCTTTTAAGGGCTGTAAAGCCGAGCTCCAGCGGAGCAAGAACACTGGTAAGAATACAAAGTGTGAGCTGTGCTGTGTGTGCTCACCGTTGGAGGAGGATGAAGTGGCGGCCAGCCCGTCGTCTGTCTCCAGATCTGTGTCCATGTCGCCATCCGCGCGCACGAACCCGGCCAAAGGCTGCAGCCAACCATCATTACCTTAGCCTGCCTCACTGGCTGGTTGAAAAGCTAATCTAGTAAAGCGAGCAGAGTGGTGGAGAGTGCAGAGAGAGAATCCGATCCATGGTGGGCGGGTGGGTGCCCCCCATTTTCTCTTGCTGGCGGATGCAAGATTCAAGATGGCGATGATGGTGCCTATCCTCGAGTCTCAGATGAGCCTCGGGCCCTCAGGCTTTGTCCCGATCAGTAGATGTACTGGTGCTTGCTAATCATGTGAGTTCTGGGTTTTACTTTACCATCGCACGCACTAAGCAAGTAAGCATCAAAGTGCCTTCCACTTTCTGGAAAGGCCGTGGGCACCTGAGACAAGCCATGGGGCTATCTAGCTAGATCTGCGTGGCGCCATGGCCGTGCCAGCATGCCAACGCTCGACACTCGTAGTATACTGGAGAATGGAGATTCCCAAATGCTAATCGATCCGAACGAAAAAGACAGAGAAGCCAGGAAATGTAGCAATGGAGGAGAGGACCGAGACCAACCGAGTCGCAGCCGAAGGAGCCGCTGCCGCTGCTCCCGCCGCCGCCCGTCGAGCTGGCCGAGTAGCTGTCGTCCGCCTCGGTTCCCCACCGCCGCCGCCTACGCCGCCGCGTTATCCCCTCCGACGCCGACGCCGACGCCGATGCCGACACCACCTCCTCCTCCATCACGCCCCGGAACCCGAGCTCGCGATCACCACCACAACCACCGCCGCCCCGCATTTTATCCTTCGGAAAACGAGAATCTCACTCCTGCGGCCTGGTCACTGAGTTTGCTCTGCTCCCATCAATCGTCGGTGTCGATTAAAAGCGGCGGGTGTGGAAGCGTGAGGAGCAGTTTGTTTGTCGTTTTCAGTCGTGGACGTGGCACGGCGGATTGGGACGTGGTGCTGCGACCGGCAGCATCTCGAGGGGTTGATGCCGACGCGACGCGACGCGAGGGCAATGCAACGTGAGGCGAGCTCAAGAACGTGCGCGCGGCGCTGAAACCGACGGACAGTTTTCTCTCTATATTATAGTTTTGCTGTGCCCCCCGAACGGCGCTCCCGTCCATGTCGGTGTCGCAGCCCGGCTTCCTTGTATCTTCTGCCTCGCGGCGGGGGCAGGGGAACGGACGGCACCTACTACTCCACCCACCTCTGGTCTGGCCGCTCGTTCCCGAACAGAGACCCCGATTTACCTCAGCGTTGTTGTTGTCTTGTGACGATTTTATCCGAAACTCAACGGAGCGCGTGCACAAGTTCCGAACGACGGTCGGAGAATGGCAACCGACGGCGTCGCGTGGTGTCATCGGAGTAAAAAAGCGGGCGTAATTCAGGCGGGCGCGGTCCCGTTGGCCCCGCGCCTCGCTAGCCGCAGCTGGAACGACGGCGACATGGACAACAACAACGCTGAGATAAATCCGGACAAAAACAGCGCCGAAACTGGGACGCCGAAAATAAGTCCAGACGCGGAAATTCCGTTCATTCGAGCTGTTTTTGTCCGGATTTAGGTCAACTTTGATTCGGACTATCCAAGGTCATATCCGAGATCTTGGATACGCATTGGAAATGCCGGACAAAGCGAATTCGGTGAGTGGACCCGTCCAGTCAACATATATTCGCCTATATTCATCCAAAGTTCGTCCAAAGTTCGCACATATTCGGCCAAGTTTCGTTCATATTCGTCCATATTCGTTTAAAGTTCGTCCGTATTCGCCCAAAGTTTGTTCATATCGCCATATTCGCCCAAAGTTCGTCCATATAGACCATATTCGCCCAAAATTCGGCCATATTCCCCAAAGTTCGTCCGTATCACCCAAAATTCGGCAAAGTTCGCTCATAGTTCGTCCATATCGCCATATTCGCTCAAAGTCCGTCAGTATTCGCCCAAAATTCGTTCATATCGCCATATTCGCCCAAAGTTCGTCCATATAGAACATATTCGCCCAAAATTCGGCCATATTCGTCCAAGTTCATCTGTATCACTCATATTCGCTCAAATTTCGCCCATATTCGTCCAAAGTTCGTTCAAAGTTTGCCGAAATTTGTTAAATTTGTTAACACGGAACTCGCCTGGAACGCGGAGAGCGGTGAGAAACTGCAGCATGAAAACTTGTTTTTCACCAAAATTTGGTCGGGATTTGATGCAGCGAGTGGAGAGTTTCAACCATTGTCTCGACCATTGTATGATCTTACTATGACGGGCGGCAGAATGGATGTCTTTGGTTGCGCACAGGCGGCAGGTGATTGAAGGTGTGGATCTTTTTATAAATATGACCCTCTGCAATTCTCATCGCTAAAAATACCCCATCGCGCTGTAAAAGCCAAAAATGCCCTGGCGGGAGGCTGAAAAGGTGACACGTGTCACCTCCCGTCACAGGGATGGCGGGATGTTCCTTCCGCTAGGGGGAATGGCGGGATGAAATGGGCCCCATAGCCAGGCCAGCGGGGAGGTTCGACTTGACGCTGGCGGAAAGTTCGACTTTGCGCTCATGCTGGTGGGCCCCACAACGTCATTCCGCCACCGCCAAAGGCGAAAGGAACATCCAGCCACCCCGTGTGGCGGGAGGTACTTCCCGCCACCCCCCGTGGCTGGAGATGACACGTGTCACCTTTTCAGCCTCCCGCTAGGGCATTTTTGGCTTTTGCGACGCGAGGGGGGTATTTTTTGCGATGACGAATTGCAGAGGGTCAAATTTGTAAAAAATGAAGGTGTGTCGCATAGCCGTATCAGGGGCTACCAACACGTGTACATGTCGTATTGTTTGGGTTCGCCGAACTTGGCACAAAACTAGGAGTTGGAGATATATACAATGCGCATTGTTGGGTCACAGTCTCTTGTCCCGCTATTATTATCGGAAATACTACATGTTTCGGGAATAATTTCACCCAATCCTTCTGTCGTGATATGTGTTTCCAAGAAAGCCCTAATCCTGCTTTTGCTTAAAAAAATCCGTTTTTGCTATAGCTAAAAAGATTTGTATCAAAAAAAGAAAGAAAAGAAAAAGATTGTATCGATGGAGATCTCGTCGGAGATTTTATAGCAAAAAAGTTGTCCTAATGTACCAAACCTGATCTCACCGAAGACTTTCGTCGGAGACCTTACAGAAAAACTTTGTGCTAGTGTAGCAAAATTACAAAAAAGTTATAGCAAAAATGTCATGCTAATGTAGCAAACACGACTACATCGGGACCTTTGCCGATTCCTCATATAAAAACGTTTGCACTATCGTAGCAAAACCAGAAAACGGTAGTAGCAGACAAATTGTGTATTGTAGCATCATTGTAGCAAAACCAGAAAGTAAAAGAAGCCGCTGAGGCAAACATGACACAGTATGTTCAAGACATGCAAGACATGAGGAACAAGAAAAAGAGTTACAGGATAAACAAAACGATTCAAATCATTTGCTTTAGCAAGTGTTGTCATATGGCTTAACAGAAGCAGTAGCAACAACAATAGCTTCAATTGTTGCAAGGTAAATAAAACTGGTGGTTGAAACTTGTGAGTTTTTGGGCAAGGAAACTTGTGGTGAGCTAGAAATGCTAACCGGTATGGAAAAACTTGTGAGGCTTTTGGGCAGGAAAACTTGATGTGGGCTAGGAAACTTGTGAAGTAGTGGTTGAAACTTGTCATTTTTTGGGCTGAAAAAGTTAACTGGTGTAGAAACTTGGCTTTTGCTATGTGAGCTGCCGTAAAAAATTATATGAAAACTTGTTCTGAAATTTCTTGTCAAATTGTGTCATTTGATGCATGTGGTGTGAAATAGGGCAAAAACGATTAGGGCTAGTAAAAAAATTTACACAAGAGCATTACAGGCACAAATGGCCCCTAACACTAGCTCGCATCCACGACGAAAACGAAATTATCTCTCTTATTCATGACGAAATATATATGTCATAGATAAAAGGCCGACGTGGCCCGTTTTTATTGGTCAATGACCTAGACGAAAACATAATCATCATGGCCAATGATGACGTCATCACGTAGAGTTTGCCATGGATAGGAGATATGTGTCCTGTTCTGATTAGCCCATGTGTCGAGCCGCAGGTGCTCCACGTGGCGTCGTCCAATGGGAGAACCGTCCACATGGCCGGAGACAGGTGGCGACAAAAACAAATTCGTCACGGCCTAGATGACATCAGGAATGGACTGGATGGCGTTAGGAACGGACTGGATGACGTTAGGAAAGCGATGGATGATATTATGAAAGCTTCGTGAATGAAATCAAGCCGTGACGAAAAAATTCAGGATAACGATGATGTCACTAACGGATGGCGTGACGTTAGTCGGCGTCGCTAACGGCCGCCCACGGTACCGTCTGCCACATGGCGTCGACCGTGACAGAAAAAAAAACGGCATGACTGATTGGATCTGGCCTAGGCCGGTCCCGTTGGCCGCGACAAAACGAAAGGAACATTCAGAAAAAACGTCACAGATCATATTATGACGTGAGGTTGCGACCTTTTTCTTTCATCGTAGAATTCGTTGCGGACAGTGATTTATGGCGTTTTCCCCACGATCCATGACGACATGTACCGTCATGTACCGTCCATACTCTTATAGTGATTGCATCCATCAAGAAAGCCAAAGTGAATCAAATGAGTAGCAAGGAAAGGAGCAACAAGCAATCGAGCATTGATGTTGAGCAAGGTGGAACTTGGGGTGGGTTGGGGGTGCGTGGTGGTTGGCCCTAGGGGAAGAGCTATCCAGGGATGACTTGAAGTGTGAGGCCTCAACAATCGCTTTGCAAGAAACTTTGAAAGAAATGATATCCGTTAACGAGAGCTCAAGTTCTAAGATAGGATAAATTTGAGAATCGAAGAAAGATGTGCACTTCAAGGGGTTTATGGATATCCTTAAAGAGAAGTACCGTCAAGATGCCATCGCCGAATCCGAGAAGCTTCGCATCGAAGGAGATCTTGCCACTGCCGCCAAGATGGATGCAACAAGATCCAAAGAAGTTGATCTCAAGATGTTCATGGAGGAGACACGCATGATGACGGTCGATCTTAGCATCATGGATGAGAATAAAAGGGCATGGTATTTGAAGCAGCAACAAACAATCATCAATTGAGAGTGAATTCTCATGAGTTTGTTGATGCACAATGTGGGATTTGTTGTCATTTTGGGGTGCACTATGTCCGATGTCGGGTACTTGAGTTTGTATGTTTTCTATTTATGCTGAACTATGTTGGATGTTGAACTATAATTGCGAATTTTGAATTTAAATTTTGGAACCATGTTTATATTGATTTTAGACAAAAAAAAAACATTGGGCGGACGGGCTTTCGGTGTGGCCATTGGGCGCACGGGGCAGACGCCGCCCGGACACCCGAGGATGCAGCCCCCAAAACCAGTCCGCGACAGACAAATACACACAATTTGGGTAGTCCCCTGTTCACGAAGAAAGGATCAGTCAGGCTAGTCTTTACACCCCAAACTTCTTCTAGTGCCATTTCCTGGAACCCTTCTACCTTAGGCTAGAAGGATTCAGAAGGAATACATCACGAACGGGCAATGAAACAGTTCAGGTGTTTATCTTCCCAATCCACAGAACAAAGTACTTGATCTAATTTAACAATGGCTGGGCTCTCCTTCTAGACACTCCATATGGAGCATCGACCACGCAAAAAAACTTCTTCAAGATCAAAATCATTTAAGAATATCCTAAAGGCTCCAATAAGTCTCGTTGCCTACGCAATTAAGACATAAGTTCTTTCAAGATGTCAAATGCAGATTCTTTCATTACTACAACCATTAATATTTCAATGCCCCTGATCCATATCAGAATGGCAAACTGTGATCAAACTCAACCAAGTAAGAACATCAGGAAACATCACAATGTGGCAACCTGGGTGAGCAATAAGAATAACAACTCATCAGGGTGCTTGGAGAACTTCATGAGAAAAATCACCATCTCCTCTCCTCCGTTCAGTTGAGGATAAAAGAAACTAAGATAGCAGCGCTTAATACAAAACACTTTATAGTGTACGATAAGATAAGATTATAACAGAGAAGCATCAAGTGGCGCTATTATACATCATAAACTGGGTTGGAAAGTACTACCTTTGTTCCATAATATAGAACGTTTGGACATTATGGAATAGAGGTAATAGCAAATTAACATGTCCTATATGACTGTTGTGCAATTTCAGGCACATAACGCAAATCTCAATGAGTTCAATGACAGACATAGTTTTTTGGACATGAACACACAATATAGAAGCAAGCCAGACTAATTAAGCTCTCAAGATTAATAAGTTATAACTGAATTAGTCACCATTAGTTGACTACTAGATAGTTGACAACAAAAATTAATCAGTATGATCATCCATAGTGACGAAGGATCAAGAAGCTGCTCTCAAGCAAATAGTAATTAACAGACACGGATAATTTGTTCTATTAATTGACCAATGAAGAAACTGAACACCTTCTTTAGGAATCAGGGCCTATTCATACTCACAATAACAAAGGCTAAGACGGCAGGAAACACACATAGGAAGACATCCCATTAACTAAAGTTAACCTCAAGTGCCTTGGCCGGTGCAACTTCTATATAATTCAAGCGCCTCATCCATGATCTTTGCTCTAGATAAAATCTGTGCTCTTTTCTTCCCCGAAGGATGATATATGTCATTCCCTACTAGCTTCTCAATGGCCACAGGGGCTATGTGTGGATCGAAACCAGCAGCAGCCAGTACCATCATTCCGATGTGATCTGCCTCTATCTCCATCCTACATAGGTAACATCATCAGAAGCGCTTCTAACATGAAATACCCGCACAAGTTTGATAATGCAAAACAAGGTACTCACTCCATCCCAAAATAACTGATGCAGTTTTGTCTAAATACACATGTATCTAGCCACATTTTAGTGTGTAGATACATGCGTATCTACACAAAGTTGCGTCACTTACTTTGGAACAAAGGGAGTAGAAAACTTTAGACCATGTAAATTAACTCAGCGACGACTCTCATTAAAGGGATACACTGAACCTCACCATAGCATAACAAAGAGTTTGGCTAACCAGAAATTCCCCTCTAGACAAGACCAGTGGCTTATGTACTATGACGATGGCCAAAAAGCTACAACTTACTCAATTAATTGATACTTGGCGCAGAAAAGGATCTTGGGTGGAATTAAAGCAGCTTTTAAAGGAATAAAGGGGATATAGAGCTGCTCCACAGCTCATTTTCCTAATATATAAAACCTTGAATACATCAGATGCATAATCAGATTTTGATTAATGGTTTGTTTAGTTGGGCTTGGGCATTTATGTTAATGGCTAGAGAAATAAGATTCTGGTGAATGGTTTTGGAGGTTTCAAAATTAACATGAATATTAGTTTATGAATAATATCTCACTGTGTATGAACTACTACGTCAATTAAATTTTCTTTGGGAATGTCATTGCACCCAGGGAAATCACCATGAACAATGTGAGATGAAAAAGTGAATATACCTTCTTATGAAGTGCACCTTGAGGGGGTAAGGAAACCACTTCCTGTAGATGATTCCCTCTGACCAGTGCCTGGCAACTAAGTGCGCAATCTACAGAAAGGGGCAACAATGTCAGCTTGAATACACCAGAAAAAGACGCAAAAGCACATATGAACCCGTTACTCCAGTAGACCTACCTCATGTGCAAGAATAGTAGCAATCTCAGCATCAGTCTCCAAAAGGTTGAGCAATCCAGTGAACACAAAAATCTTGCCATTGGACAACGTGAAAGCACCGACACATGCATCATTTTTTACAACAATCACCTCCCAGTTGAGTCCATCAAGGTGCGTTACTTGTGGCTGCGATCTGCATGACTTGCCCTGTTTCTTGCTCTCAACTGCGGGCCCCAAGCTCGTGTCTTTGCAAGGGGAGCCATGGACCAAGGCCACATCAGAGCTCTTGATGGCAAGACCACGTTGAACAGCAGAGACAAGTTCTGCTGTGATTTTATTCACATGGACACTGTCGGGGTGGAGCGGGCTAAGGAACCTGGAGGAGAGCTTCTTCTTGATAACATCAAAACAAGAATCACCATAGTCGAGGTCGTCTACGGGAGAGCGAACGATCAAGTGGGTCCAGTTGGTATATGGCACAGTCTCAAGTTGAATGAAGCGGGTGTGGCTGGTGTATGGTACATGAACAAGGTATGTGTGGTGGACAAATGACACCATAATATTGATAAAAGCTGCCGCAGCCATGACCTTCCACCAAAACCGAAAGGAACTACGAGCATAGTCGAAAACCCATCCCGGTGGGGCCGTGCAGTACTGCCTAGGATTGCCCCGAAAGAGGAGTCTTTGAATGGAGTTCAAGTCCTTGGATTTCCATGGGAAAGTGTAGAAATGCCGAGGGAGCAGCGCATGCGCTGATGCAGGGTGTTGACGATTGTGTGGAAAGATGTTGTGGAAGGGGGGGTCCTTGAGTTGAGGCCAAGACCTCCCTGCTCCATCGAGCGGTGCAGAAGTGGTAGCGCCGAGGGAGCAGTGTCGCCTGTGCTAATGCAGGCGGTGGACTAATGTGCTTGATGATTTTGCCGAACAGGGGTCCTTGGACTGAGCCCAACACCTGTCCATGCCATGGGGCGGTGTAGTAGCGCCGAGGGAGCCACTGCGGTAACACAGGCAGGCTAAGATCCGCAAACGCAACGCGTTGGCATGAGAGTTCCCCTATGGTGCCCAAGACCACCGAGGACTGCTCTAGCTGTGGCGGCAGGAGGTGCAAGGCAGCAGGCTTGTAGATGATCGGCGACAAGTGGACGGGCAACGAGTTCCCCATGCGGCCCATGTGCGCTTGTGATCGGCTGTCATGATACATTACTTGACAAACTAGAGTTGGAGTGAATTCCATCATCTATTCTATTATATACTAAAAGTAATATAAGGATGTTTTTCGAGGCATTAGGTTAATCCACATCCTCTAATTTATTTGGGCTGTTAGATGTATAATTAGTGGTTATGATTTAATCTGAGTTGTATATTACGTAACAAGTTAGATGTGACAGCCGAGTCACCAAAGGTGTAAGTCGTTATGTGTCCACGGTAAGTTAATATACGAAGCCGTAGAGGCATGGGTCCGTATATATCCATCCACGTTATATACGGAAAGGGTAAAGGCATTTATTTTAAAGAAAAAAAGAAGCAAAAGCCACTGCTACCAAAGGAATCGATCGAGACCATCTTAAACTAGCTAACTAGCTAGCTAGCTCCATAACCTGATCGATCAACCCATAATCGATCAGCTACCATAGTATGTGAATTAGCTAGCTAGCTAATGTGAAACGTAACATGCTCATTGAAAGTTTGGGCATATAACCTCCAAGACTAATTTAGTACCGTCTGTTTTTCAAAGGTTTTTGTTGTAAAGGCAAACTAAAACGTTAGCAGTACATACTTATCCCCTGGCCTGGTAGCACATCTCCAAGGATCACAAATCAGGTCACGCACTTACTTCTCCCCCGCCAACACAGATGCATGCAGTAATTGTTAATACGCCTCCGTCACGCGGCACACATGTAATGACAAGTTTATAGAACTTATCATGATAGATATTTAGAAATGTAATTCGCAAAAAAAAGATATTTAGAAATGTGCAAACCAACTTCATGATCATATATCCGAGCATCCAAAAGATTAGGGAAATATTCAAATGACATAAATTTTACAGGCTAGCTTAAATAATATTCAAAAACCAATGTAGAAATTCAAAAAGTACAAGGATAACTTCTATAATATTACACTCCAAGTTCAGAAAATTCTCAAATACAACTGTAGAATCTTTTGAACCTTTCTTAAGATATTTTCCCCAAGGTATGCATGCCTCTTATTCTTATCTCTAAAGAACGACCATGTCATATTAGTTTGTTCCTAAGAGATCAAAACAATTAAAACAAATGCCAAAAATAAAGATGCTCATAAAATCAAAAGTCACGTTAGGTTGCCTCGAAGTTAGTTTCTAGGTTCTTATATTTTCATCTTGAAAATCTTCTCGGTAGAAAATGTAGACATTATTCTATGTCCCTGATGACGAAACTGCATAAAACAACACATAAAACATGACTAGCCTCACACGGTTTAAAAGCGATAGAGGCACCCACATCAAAGAATGGGACCCTAACTAAGATTGTTGAGCACATATTTCCTAGGAACACACTATTCAAAAGGAAGCCTGCTAAAATGCTACTCCATCCCTGGACTACCGAGAAGGAAAACGAAATCACAAAGAGAGATATTAATTAGTTCCATGGAGATGCTCATAAATGCAAAAGTCAGGGCTTAAGGCGTCCTCGTTTTGCGTGTTTTTTCTTTGACCAACAATTACTCTAAATACATAAAGAGTTTTGGTATAAAACTAGTATCACTGGAAAGTATTTTTCAATACGAATCCAACGGTACTAATTATGTATAATATAATCAAGATTTTGTTGCTCATTCTTTTGGTCAAACTTTGCTTTGGAAAGCGTGTACGCCTTAAGTCTTGAAACGGAGGTAGTATTAGGTTGCCTCGAAGTTAAAGTCTCTAGATTCATCTTTTTCATCTTGAAAATCTTTTCGGTAGAAAATGCAGACATTATTCTGTCTCTGGTGACGAAACCGCATAAAAAAAACCCATAAAAAGCAGACTAGCCTTACATGGTTTAAAATCCATAGAGACACCCACACATAAAAGAGTGGGATCCTAACTAAGATCGTTGATCACATATTTCCTAAGGATATAGTCCTCAAAAGGCAGCCTTCCAAATTGCTGCTCCGTCCCTGAACTACCGAGGAGGAAAACAAAATCACAAAGCGAGATATTAATTGGTTCCATGGACTAAATTGCCTAATTCACACCATGCAATAGAATCTGAACTACATTCACAAGCTGAACAATCATTACTCTACATCCCAACACCTTTCGATAGAAAAACATAAATATTATTCTATGTCTCCAATGATGAAATTGCAAAAAATAGCCCATAAAAACCAGACTAGGCTCACATGGTTTAAAACTGGAAAATAAATCCACATAAAAGAGTGGGATCCTAACTAATATTGTTGATCATAGATTTTCTAGGGATACATTCCTCGAAATACAGCCTTCCAAATTGTTGCACCATGCCTAACCTACCGAGAGCGGAAAAAAATCACAAAGAGAGATATTAATTGGTTACATGGAGAAACTTCCTTCATCACACCATGCAATAGAACCGAAACTACACTCTAGAGTCCGAACAATGGTTAGCCTACATCTTGACCCCTTAGGGGGTGATCAAGTTGAGAGGAATCAGTGGAGTTTGAAATTGAGGACTATTAACCTGGTGTCCATCTTACTTGAGCTACAGAGTTTGAATGTTCCAAATTGTTGTCAGCAAGTTAAAACTTTTCAAGTTTCAATCCTAAGAAAAGCGATAATTATCGTATTGCCTATATATCTTATATTAAAAGTCCAGTCCAAATGGACGCATGCTCAACACATTTGCAAGATCGGTAGAGAAAACATCAATAGATTACAACACAAACTATGAAAATCAAGAATGTCTCACATATATCTATATATCTATTTAGGTGGACTATGTAATTGTATTATCTTCTGTAGCATAATGAGAATATCAAAGGAACTATAAATTGAGCTCAGAGTCTTTTTCAACAAACTAAAGTTGATGCCCTCGCATTTGCGAGGGCCAACATCCTAGTTACCTAAACAACAACAAATGAACAACATTTCAGAAGCATTTTGACAGCATTTCGACAGTATTTCAACAGTACTTCAGCAGCATTTTGACACAAAACATTGCCCACAAGAATTAAATGCTAAAAAGAAGTGGAGTGAAAAATCAATACTGTAGCACGGAATCAGCTGCGCTTGACATGTCGATGGAGAGGAATATTACTGCACGGGAGCAGGGGAGGGTTGGCCTTCGTCGCCGTTCCCTTGCACCAAGGGGAGGGAACGGGGTTGATCGGCTGGACGGGTCAGGGCGGGGCGACCAGAGGGAGGATGCGGCGCGGGGCTAGGAGGGCGAGGCGGCGGCGCCGCCGGTGGCAGTGAGCAGAGGCAGACGCGCTGTTGGGACGAGCAGGGAGAGGCGGACGCGCTGTTGGGGATGAGCAGGGAGAGGCGGCTGCGCAGACCTAGCAGGGGGCAGGGCGAAGCTGAGGTGCTAGCAGCGGCGGGGCATGGGGGTGTGGCGCGGCGCCTTCCTTCAGGGGAGAGGAAGAGAAGGTGCGGGGAGGGGTTATTCGTTGTCTCAAGAAAAGCAGGGTTCTGGACAGGGGACTCTGAATAATGGAACCCCTGAATAATTTTCTTCATTCTTGATTATTTCTTCAATCTTGATCTGAATAATCGCTCCTCGCCGGATAACTGTCGTCACTCTTGTGTGCATTATCAAAGCGTAGGTTGGTACTTATAATACTGTACATTAAATCAGGGGCGGAGCCAGAATTTGAATATGAGGGGGCGAAGATTTTTTTTTTGACAGGGATAATACATCACATATATCAAGTCAAAATACACACGTCAAAGCCTATCAATATAAGGGTGTGTTTGGTAGCCTGGGTGACCTTTCTTACCTCATACAAGATAGGAGTAGCTATGTGGACCTGATACAAGTGTGCATTATTGTGTTGCGTTTGGTAGGTCGGGTGAGTTGAGCTAAGCTCGGTTAAGATCACGTTTGGTAGGTTGGATTAGTTGAGCTGAGTCATACAAAAATAAAAAGCAATCAGGTCCCTGGATACAAAATAGAAAAGCAATCGGCTCCCTGGGAGGTCTAGCGCGGGCTCCGACACCGTTGCTAGCGAGAGCAGCCGCCGTCGGCGCTCTAGGAGGCCCATACCCTCCTCAACCCGGCGCCAGGAGGTCGTGGCCAAGCTCCTCCTCAACGGACGCTGCGAGTTCATGGCGTCGTTGTGTGCTCTGCCGCGAGTTCATGGCGTCGCTGCGTTGTTGCGTGCTGGAGCTCATGGCGTCGCTGCATCTCTGTGTGCTAGAATTCATGGCGTCGCTGGAGCTCACGAGTTCATGGCGTCGTTGGAGCTCGCACGGCGCTCAAGCGCTGATGCGGGAGCTCGGGAAGGGGCTAGGATGCGAAGGTCTGCACGGTATCCTCCGCTGCGACCCGCCGCCATGATGTCATGAGGCGGTGTGCCCTGCTCTCTCACCGGTGTGTCCTGCTCTCTCGTCGGCGACGTCTGGATAGGTTGGTCGCGATAAGTGAGGTTGGGGCGGTTGCGTTTCCGTGCGGAGGAAATGACATCTTGTGACAGGGAGGCGGTGACCCCTAGCGGATGAGCCCCAGCGCTGGATGGACTCGGCCAGGTGAGTAGAAGCTCGATTTGAGCTTCGCATGTGGGCAGGGCTGAGAGCCTCTTTTCGCATGAGGTGGGCACTGCCCAACATAGCTAACCCGACCTACCAAACAACAAAACGTGTTCTGAGAAGGGAATTTCTGGGTTCGCCCGATCTACCAAACATGCCCTAAATTTTTGGCTTTGCCACCACACACAAAAAAATTCTACAAATTAAATTTAGAAAAAGTGGCTTGTAAAAAATCTTCATTGATTTAGTTTTTCTCCCAAAGATAATAGGTGAAGATTAGAGAAAGACATCCAACCAGTAAACAAATGTATTATCATATACGCAAGTAAAACAATTAACCAAACTAACAAGTGGTAAACTTGTAATCCATATGAGAGACGACAAAAGCCTACTAGTACTAGTTTGTGTATACCTACCTTGAGGTCTAAGTGTGCTACTCCATGGACTTATGCCGTAAAACCACGACAAGAACTAATGTAGGATTAAGAGCGTCGACACCGGTGACATCTTAGGAACCACATCGGCCGCGACCTTCGTCGTCTCATGGGTCATGGCGTCTAGAAGACATCAATGACCGTCGATGGAGACGCAGTTCGATCGTAAAAGAAGGAAGGAACCCTAGGCTAATAGATCAATCAGCGAGACTCTGTCCGGCAAACTAACGCACAAAACATGAGAGTTTTCATTTTTTTAACTCTCCACGGTAGCTTGATGGGCTATATTTTGAGGTTACATTGAATACCTAGCTAGATGCACACATTAGACTTGGACGCATCTCAAAATAATTAAGTTATTAGGTGAGGTAATTAGTAGTACATATTTATAGGAGGGGTTGATGGTTAGGGGAGGTCTAGCATCTCAAAATAATTAAGTTATTAGGTGAGGTAATTAGTAGTACATATTTATAGGGGGAGCTGATGGTTAGGGGGGTCTAGCCCCTGCTAGCCCCCCCTTGGCTCCGCCGCAGGAAACTGTAGCCTCTACCGTGTCCCCTACTCCATGTGTTCGTGAACCACCATTTGGACGGATATTTTTGCAGTTTTCATGTGGTGGTCTTATCGGTTGTAATTTTCAACACTTCGTCATCTAATGAACCATTTAGTCATGTTAGAATCAAAGCCGACAGCTGAGACTCGCATGTCAATGCTACAATTAATGTACAAAAATCGAAATTTAAAGAAACTTAATTATACGTCTAAGAATTTTAGATGGTTTTTAGATGCACTCAAGAATGTAATAGATTACATTCGATATGTATCATTAATTTTCGGAATATCTATGTTCAAGGTGCCCTAAAGTTTGTCTTAGCCGGCGGCAAATCTGGCCAACAAGCCGACGGCCGCTACGACCGTGGCCCGTCGTGGCGTCTTGCGTCTTACGGGCCGGCACCGAGGCCCGGGCACGGCCCCAGAATCTGCCGGGCCGGCACGTTGGCCCGTTAGGCACGCGAGAGATGTAGCCCGTTAGGCACATCGTGTCCAGAAACATATAAAAAAGGCCAGGATGCTAGTTTGATACAAGAAAATGGGTGGTTTGGTGGTTAGAGAGGGAAGGCCCGTTGGCCAGGTTTGGCCAGCGGGCTCTCCTGGACCGTCCGATCGTGATCGACCGCCACTCAGTGACACAGCCGCACTCCTCGGAGAACCTCATCCACCCCGCGATTCCCCTCCACCTCGACTCGCTCTCGCTTGCTAGGTTAGCGCCAGCGTCGTCAACAACGCCGGCCACCACCACCAACCACCAACGCCATCCGACACCGCACCCAATGGATCCACTTGCCCATGTTCCTCCCGGACTGTTTCCCCTCACACACGTGTGCCGCAACTCGTCTAGGGTTAGTGGCCGCCGCCGACGGCCCTCCGCGGAGCTCCGTCTGGGACTCCGGATGTAGCAACTCTCCTCCACCACAACCGGCTGCTCGCCTGCTTCCCTCCTCCTCTGAACCTACATGGAGGAGCAGGAGTAGGAGCTAGACTACGTGGAAAAACATCAAATGAGATGGTCAGATGCTGCATCTTGCTTGCTATCAAGCCGAGTCGTCGGTCGCTGCTTCCTGGTGCTCACTTTTCTCTGCAGCAACCTGCTTCTAACCGTTGATGCAACCAAGCTTGACCGGGAGAGAGTAGAGCTTCTGGACTAGCTCACCCCTTGAGATTCTAGAGCAGATTTTAAACCTACCTGAAGAAATTCAGATATAATCCAACCCCAAAGATAAGTTGCTGAAACATGTTTCAAAATGGATTGAGTTCTGTAAGCCAGCAAACAACCTTTGTGCCATACCAGCCCCAAAGTGGAAGACAACGCCAGTTTACTTTGTGGTGATCAACCTGATTGGGCGTTCATGGCAGATACAGACCACAGGGGTTAGGGTTGATTGCTAGAAGTTCTGACGGGAGTGCTATTTTTGATGTAGCTAGCCAAATATCCAACCTGAGAGATGCTCTACAGTCTGAATGCACTGCTATGCTGAAGGAAATTTCGTTTCTGAACATTTTGACACAAGCAAGGTTTTCTTTTCTACTGAATTCTCTTGCCTAGAGTTGGCGATATCATCTGATGAATATTCCAAGGTTCCACAGGAATGACATTCTGACTGGTTGGATGGATGCTAGCAGATTAGAAATGGTGATCGTATGGATGGCAGAGTGATCTTGTTCATGCACATCTTCACAGCCGGCAAGACATGGATGATGATGATCGTGTGTTTGACAAATGGTAGAAATTTGGAGCTCTGTTGAGGTGTTCTTAGGGGATGTAGAAACTCGCCGTCAATGTCAGTACAAAACATACTTGACTTGATGGTTTACCTCTGCTAGTAAAATTGAGGGTACTATGATTGCATTTAGTGTGTCCTATTTTGATCATGAACAAACTTCTGAATTTTAGTGCATCATGTGTTTGAGTCTAAAGAATTATTTTAATTTTTTTCTAAAAATTATGATAATACGGGATCTTGAATTCTGAAAATATGGGAGCTTCACTTGAGCAACAGATGCATGTATGTATAATAGTGGTTATCCAAATTAGCATTAAATTTTAGTTCCTTTTGTAAATTATTTGGATTTGTTTTTTATTGTTAGCTTGATATGTAGTTCAAGAAGTTTTTGTCCAATTTCTTGGAATGAAAAATCGTCATAATATATGAACAACATGCAACGTCGTGGTGCAACTCGTCATTTTCCGGCGCACCGTGTGGTAACTCATGTTGTTCCTATTCGAGTTTCATGGTGTCGCCCTACTTCTCATTGTGGGACTGCAGTCGACATCGTGCGTGTTGACACATGCATTGTCTCTCCGGACAGTGGCCAACCCAAGGTGTAACACCCTCAGAATCGGACATATGCAAGTTTTAGCGAAATTCGCCAAACCCGCATAGAAACGATTCAAAGGTGCCCACCAGGCACTTTCATGCGGGTGAAAAACGAAGTAATAACATTACACAACAGTCTTCGATGGGACCCACAGAACAAATATATATATAACAGCGACTCCATGAGTCAAGAATACAGGTATAAGGTACAAAGATCCAAATCACCTTGAAAATGATAGAGCGTCCGACTAAGGACAAGATGCAAATGGGGCTAAGAGCCCTGAAGAATAACCAATGGCGTCCATAACCCTGCCCAGGCCAAGCCGGAAGGGTAACCCTGCTAACGACGTCGATCTCAAAACCTGCTTAAACAAAAGGGGTGCCGACAAAGGGCAGAGGAAAAAGAAGGAGCGTCGATCAGAAGCGATGCAGCGAGGCTAGAATTCGGCGGTCCTCGCCTACATAGGTATGGTGGACTGAGCGGCAGCGGCAGCATGCACTAAACAACCTATAGAGACTCGATACAACTGGCGGTTATCAGAGAGGGATAAGAAAGACCTATTCGGAACCAAATATGATACTAGCACCAAACAAACCCATCCTGGCGTCTCCCCTCGACACCGATCGAGGAAGTCAACCGAGGAACTCACACAGTTGGCAGTTTTATTTATTCGGTTATCGTTGCAGCAATTACTAGTCAGGCGTAGATAATCATCCTGATAAATTAAGCAGTGGGCACTTTTAGTTATCCATTCCGTTATAGTTACGACACTTACTAGTCAGATACAGATAGCATGAGATAAACCCAAAACCCAGCAGTTGTTGGTACTTTTATTCAGCCATTCCGTTGTAGTTGCAATACTTACTAGTCAGATACCATTGTCGCAAGCGACACCAAACAAGCAATTGTGGGCAGTATTATTTAGCCATTCCATTATAGTGAAGCTGATTACTAGTCATTATAAAGTCAAATTTATAGCAATAAACTTTAGTTATGCTTGTCTATGGTCGAGATACTGTGCTCCAAGTCGTCCATAACCGCGGACACGGCTTTCAGAAAGTTTTAACCCGGCCGGGGTGCACAAATAGCAACACACACACGATCAACGTCGGAAAAACCAAATCAAAACCCAACGAGGTCTTCACGACAGAGCAATCACAAGATTCAGAAATATTTCAGGGGGCCACCCCATTGAGTAGAACCGCAAGTAAGCAAGCTCGAGACGGACTCAAGGTTTGCGTCAATGGTCAGAAACGATTTGGGAACCCGAAAGTGTGGCTGGGCTTGTCGATACATGAAAACATTCCGCTTACCTAAGCGATGCAGTGTGCTCCTCGCACAAACGTAAATAAAGCAGTAGCATGGCATAAGTACAGGATCGTAAATAAAACCTCAAACTAGTTTGTGGCCCCAAGAAATAAGACGGAATCAAGCTCTGGCTAAGGGGGGCCCATACTCCCCATATGTGGATAGCGCGATAAATCAAGGAACAGGTACCAAGTACTCGGGGTCCTACGGGACACAAGTGGGCGTTCGGAAACCAAATGTTATCTATCACCCACCGATGCCTCTGCTTACTTCAATTTTAGTTGTTAAACAGGAATTAAAGTGAACAATAAGTAAAACTATGATCATCTCCAACATCAACATGCGGCAATTACTTCAACAACTGTGGCACTTGACGACACGCAACAACACTTGAGCGAGCGACTACGGCGCGCAAGTCCAACTATCTACCAAACAACAGGTAATAGGATGTGTCCGAGGCAATATAAGGCTGCACGGGATATCACGGGTACGGAAACTAGAGCATCGCAACACAGATAGCAATAGATCATCAGGAGGAAATAAATACTATAAAAGTAAGATAGGTAGAAAGGGGAAGATGCTCGCCTGAAAACATTGTCGAAGGTTCAACCGAAGATCGGGCGAATCTCACATCAACTCAACGGCCTTATCCGCGAAGAAGCAAAACACTAGAAGGAACACCGGATGCAATATTTAATACAACGGCAGAAGATCGGCATGATGCATGTATGATGTATGTCATGGCAAAGGTGCGATGCAATTAGGTCATGTTAAGTGGAACCGGGGTCCCGACAATTAATTAGATGGTTCAAGTTGTCTAGCTAACCTGCAATTTAAATGTTGTTTATCAATACAAAAGATAGCACCGGTTCGCTACACAAGTTTAAATGAGGCCAATATGAGACTAGATTTGCCCGCATATGGGCCCCATATTTAATTATTAGGTGAATCGGCATAAGGCCCCCAAACCACATGAATGTATGCATGCAAGACAATTAAATATGTAACAAGTTGATATCATTTATAAAATAGGGTATCGAGGAAAAGGGTCACACATTTAGGGTTCGGCGATCTTGGTTCCGGGGTTCGGGGTCAGGGTCCAGGGTTCGACGGATTCGGTCTTGACGGAAGCGTTCTCGGATATCGGGGGTAGGTCTTGGCGCACCCGGGGTCTTCGGTTCATGTCGACGGTCATGGCGTTAAGTGCGCACTTGTCGCGCCGGGCCTCGGTGTCCGGGGTGAAGTACTTGACGTTACCGAGGGAGTGTTTGTCACACATGTGGTCTTCGGGTTCCCTGTCGATGATCTTGTCGTCGAGAAGAACTTGTCGGGTTCGCGTATCGGGTCGGTCTTGGCGTCCGAGGCAGTTCTTGGCGTCCGGGGGGTCGTCGGGGTTCAGGGTTCCGTGTCGAAGGCCTTGGCGTTTCGCCTTCTCGTGATGGTCTCGGGGCGTCGAATCCGGGAAGGAGAGCTTGGTGGTCTTCACGTTCGGACTTCGCCTCCGGGAACGGGCCTGCGGTCCGCGCAGATCTTGGGTTTCCGATACCATCGCCTTCGGGTTCTGGCTTCGGGATCGATGGTGACTTGCGCGGGGTCTTTGGTCATCACGGCAGGACTCCGGGATCGGTACTTCGGTCCGATCTTCAGGTCTTGGAAGAAGATCTTGAGGTTCCCGAAAACGCACGCTAGGAGATGTACACCGAACGGGCGGAACCGAACGAGTACGCCACGGCCAGCGCACGCCAGATCCAGGAAGAGGCGCCTGCAGGCTCGCATGGCCGGAGGGCGAGCAGAGCAGACGCGACCACGGACGGAGGCGGAACCAAACTTGGCGGCGAGGACGCGGGGGAGATCGCTGGAGAGCTCGAGTAGAGCGGCGGCAGCGATGCTCAGGGCAGCGAGCCTGAGAGGCGCGAAGAGCATGGCGAGGGCGGGCGTCGATGGAGGCCACGCGGCGGGCGAGCTTCGGTCGGCGGCGCGCGGCAGGAGGAAGAAGGGCGGCCGGAGGTGGCGGTGGATGCGGGGCCGTGGGAGAGGAGCGAGGCCTGCGGCGAGGGCGACGGCAGGCGGCGGCGGGAGCTGCGGGCGCGGAGGCGGCTCGGGCAGCGCTGGCTGCGGCAGCGAGGCTGGGTGCAGGCGGCGAGTCACGAGGGCTGGGGCTAGCAGGTGGGCGGGCGGCTGGGCGGTCCGTGGGCAGCGTGAGCGGCAGGCAGAGGTGAGCGGCGAGTTCTGGGCCGAGGCGGGCTGAGCGAGGCGAGGCGGTGAGCGGTGTGGCGAGCAGAGGAGGAGGAGGGAGAGGCGGCGATGGGGAAGTCTGGCGTGCGAGGAGAGATGGGGCGAGGTGGAAGAGGAACAGGCGTGTGGGGAGGTCGTGGTGGGCGAGGGCGGTGGGGCCAGGGACGCGTGTGGAGCGATGGGAGGTGTGGGTTAGGCTGCGGGTGGCCCGAGGGGTGGGCCCAGTCGATGGGTTGGAGGTCAGTGGTACGTGTGGTGCGAGTGTCTTGCCAGTTGGTGGGAGGCCTTGGCGGGGTGGGTGGGTCCCAGGCAGTGGGGGTGTCGATTGGGGTGTGGTGATTGTGTCTTTGGGAGGTGAGAGAGAGAGAGGAAAAGGAGTGTGGGTTTGTTCCGGGTGACGTGGCGTGAGTGGGTGAGGAAGAGGGAGGAGGTGAGGTGTCAGAAGGGGGTTGGTTGGGGTGATGTGGCTGGGGTGGGCTGGGTAGGAAGATTGGTAGATGTAGGATTTAGAAGGGCGGGTGTAGGTGGACCGTTTGTAAAAACCTGGGGGTGGTCGTGCGGTTCGGGTTGGCCCGTTCGACTGCCCCCACTAAAACAATTAATTAAATTATTTCTTTCAACCCGCGTTTTTGCAATCCGTCCGCGGACAAAACAAAATACTCCGGGGACCCGGTTTTGATGTTTGAATAAAGAGGGGGCGTTTTAGAAAACAAAACGGCTTTGCGAAAATAGTTTTGGACAAGCAACATATGATGATGACGATGCAATGCACAAATTCAACGCGATTTTCTAGTAGTGGTTTTGCGGGATGCCACACAAGGTGTGTGCCTATATGGAGCCGGAAACAAGTGTGTGCACATGTGGTCGGTTGTGCGCCACTCGGCGACGGTGTCACTCTCCCACCGGTCTCTTCGAATCGATGCGACCATTCCATGTAGTTACCCTATCCCTGAGATAAAAGTTATCAACCCATTTCTTATAGAGTTACCCACTTGATCAGGGTATAGTTACCAACCAATTCCATTGCAGTTATCCACATGTTTGGGGTAGAGATACCTATGTGTTTACCGTGTAGCTATCATCATCAAATCGATGTAGTTAGCATGTTCTACGGGTAATAATGTTGTTACCCTACCCTTTAGATAAAAGTTATCAACATGTTTCTTATAGAGTTACCAACCTGGTCAGGGTATAGTTACCAACCGATTCCATTGAAGTTATCCAGGTGTTCGGGGTAGAGATACCTATATGTTTACTATGTAGCTGTTATCACTAGATCGATGTAGTTAGCATGCTTTATGGTTAATACTTATCCACACATTACTTATGGAGTTATCCAGGTGTTTATAATATATCTATCATCACTAGTTCCATGTAGTTACCCTACCCTTTAGATAAAAGTTATCAACCCGCTTCTTATAGAGCTACCCACCTTCAGGGTATAGTTACCAACCAATTACATTGAAGTTATCTAGGTGTTCGGGTAAAGATACCTATGTGTTTACCATGTAACTATCATCACCAGATTAATGTAGTTAGCATGATCTATGGATAATAATTATCCACACATTACTTATGGAGTTATCTAGGCGTTTATAATATATCTATCATCACTAGTTTCATGTAGTTACCCTACCCTTTTGATAAAAGTTATCAACCCGTTTTTTATAGAGTTACCCACCTGATCAGGGTATAGTTACCAACCGATTCCATTGAAGTTAGCCAGGTGTTCGAGGTAGAGATACCTATGTGTTTACCGTGTAGCTATTATCACCAGATTGATGTAGTTAGCATGCTCTATGGGTAATACTTATCCACACATTACTTATGAAGTTATACAGATGTTTATAATATATCTATCATCGCTAGTTCCATGTTGTTACCCTACACTTCAGATAAAAGTTATCAACCCATTTCTTATAGAGTTACCCACCTGGTCTGGATATAGTTACCAACCGACTCCATTGAAGTTATCCAGGTGTTCGGGATAGAGGTACCTATGTGTTTACCATCTAGCTATCATCACTAGACAGTTAGCATGCTCTATGGGTAATAGTTATCCACACATTACTTATAGAGTTATCCATGTATTTATAATATATCTATCATCACTCATTCCATGTTGTTACCCTACCCTTTAGATAAAAGTTATCAACCCATTTCTTATAGAGTTACCCACCTGATCTGGGTATAGTTACCAACTGACTCCATTGAAGTTGTCCAGGTGTTCGGGGTAGAGGTACCTATGTGTTTACCATGTAGCTATCATCACTAGACAGTTAGCATGCTCTATGGGTAATAGTTATCCACACATTACTTATAGAGTTATCCAGGTATTTATAATATATCTATCATTACTCATTCCATGTTGTTACCCTACCCTTTAGATAAAAGTTATCAACCCATTTTTTATAGAGTTACCCACCTAATCTAGGTATAGTTACCAACCGACTCCATTAAAGTTATCCAGGTGTTCGGGGTAGAGGTACATATGTTTTTACCATGTAGCTATCATCACCAGAAAGTTGGCATGCTCTATGGGTAATATTTATCCACACATTACTTATAGAGTTATCCAGGTATTTATAATATATCTATCATCACTCGTTCCATGTTGTTACCCTACCATTTAGATAAAAGTTATCAACTCTTTTCTTATAGAATTACCCACCTAAGTTATCCACATATTGATTGTAACTGTTAACATGGGATCTAGTTTTAAAAATCTCGTTGGGACTAGTCCAATAGTTAAAATAGATCCTAAATTATATGGACGGTATGGATGTACAACCCAATCACCTAGGTTCATGTTCTCACGGATGTAGATTTAGGTTCTAATTATTTGAAAAAACAGGAATCGTTGTAGGGTCTTCCCTTACCGCATTTCTTTCAAAAATATTTAACATAGATGACATCAGTATTTTGTTTTTTCTACATACATACAAAAGAGACTACACAATGGTACTATAACCCGGATAGCTCACGGGATATAGTTGGGTAACTTTTGGGTCCAATTTTTTTTGTTAGAATATATTAACAAGGGATCTAGTTTGAAATATCTCGTCATGACTATTTTAAAAATGAAAACGGATTCCAAAACGCACAAACGATTTAATTTACAAAATGTTTTGAATTTTTGCATTTGAATTTAGGTTGCTATAATCTGTTTTGTCGTTTAGTGTCAGTTGGAGGTACACCCGGACAAGGCTCGCTTTTGGTTCGCGACTTGATTTGGCATGTAGTCACGCGACGGGTCGACACATTCTAAAACTGTCTGATCCTCCATGATTGAAATTTTCTAGAACGGTCGGTGTGTAATGATGTTCTATGGATAATTCGTTTGTTATAAGTGGATAATTTTTCAGTCCGAAAAATAATTATCAAAATATATCAATATGAGATCTAGTTTCGAAGATCTCGTCGCAACTAGTCTAATTTTGAAAACAGATCATCAATTGGATAAACGGTTTGAGCTATAAGACATTTTAAATTTTTGAATATTTAAATTAAATACGACTAACATCAGAATTTTTGGTTTTATTCATGCATACAAAACGTCTGGGTTGCCTAATTTTTTGATCCCGGTGGAACCAAGCAGTGGCGGGGGCTTTCGCGTGAGATTTGTTGGTGTTGATCACGTTTAGTGTGGGCCCCTTTGAACACGCGTTTTGGTTTCTACATGATTCGGCCTGGAATCATGCGACGCGGCGAACTGTTCAGTTGTTATCCGATCCGCCAAGTTTTGTCTATCCTAAAATAGTCGTTGTGTAGTTGTGTCATTCTTCGTTTCCACCATTTTCTCTCGTCCTTTTGTTTCCCCGGCATTTTTCCTTCCGCCCTATTTCTTCTTGCCATTTGTCTCCCACTCCTATAAATCCCATCACTCACACCAGCTGATGCATCGGTGTGTTAATTGAGTAGCTTAGTGTATTATCTGTCTCTTGGTCCATCTATTTGTGGTTTTACCCCTTGATGTCCCATTAGCTTGTGCATGGTGCCGTAAGAATGAAGATGGTTAGTAGGCTTAGGGGGATTTCGCTAGTCCCTTTTGACGAATTTATTAGTAGAGAGAGCCACCTCACTGACTCGAGTAAGAATTAAGTTCTCCCGGAAAGAAACCTAGAGGACTCTCGACAAGAACTTCTGAGAGGTTGCATGCAAGGTGGAATAGGGTGGTTGAACTCAAACATATGAAGGAGCTCCTTTCATATTAACACTTCCTCGCAAATAATAACGTTCCCACCTTAGGAATATGCATGTCACACTAAGAGAATTGGTATAAAAAATTGATTTAGATAGAAGTTAGTGTCATAGTTCTAATTTTCTACATGTCTACAATTTGTAATGTGTAGAATCACCCTGAGGACGCATAGTTGCTGAAGATTATGCGAAGCCATATCAACAAAAAAGTGATGATGACTTGATGTAGTGTTGCTAGTAGTGAACCATTGTATTGTATCTTAATTTTAGTTAATTTCTGCATTCAGCTGTATCTTAATCTCAAGTTGTAATATGTTCTAAATTTACATTAGTTTGTAGTTATCGTAATAAATATGTGAAATCATAAAAATATGATTCAAACAGCGATAGATGGAAATATGACTCAAGCAAACATAGGAGAGATATGTCTCATACATGGATAATAGTCCTCAAACAAACATATATAGATAAGTATATAAATATGTCTACGGAGAAGTATCACTCGATTGTATGAGGACGGGTCCGTAGTTTCCACGACGAGGACCGGGAGGTGAGAGCGTGTGGTCGTATAGATATAAATATGTCTCAGTCATACGGAGAAGTATCACTCTATTGTATTAGGACGGGTCCACAGTTTCCGCGATGAGGACCGGGAGGTGAGAGGCGTGTCACCAGACGCCCATATGCCCTCGAGATTGGTCGTACCACTTCTCGTCAACCTATTGTGTGTCATGTGTGGGTGGCGGTGGTGGAGTCTAAAACGGGACGTCGATCGTACACACATGGGTCGATGTAGTTCTTAGTTGACATCAAAAGAGTGGCAATCCCAAAGTGCGGAATGTGACGAAGTCCCGCGCTATCCCTTAGAAGTGCATGTCGTGTGAATAAGGTCATACCATTTTTCATACTTATAATAGATTGCTAACAAGACCGAAGACTACATACCTAGGTAACCTAGCCCAATATGTGGTTTCTTATCATGGCTAAAAAAGGATATCATGGCTTCTTATGGCTTCTCCAAAACAACGACTCTAGAAAGATAACAGTACACATATATTATCGTCGTCTGGTCTAATCGGAATGGCCAGATCTTAAATTTTCACTCTGGAGAAGGTCTAATCTCTAGATAATGCATCAACAAGGAAATGACAAGGGATTCACCATTGTCAGGTACAACCATCGAAGGGTCGGACCTAAGGTTTTCAACCCGAAAACTAAGACATGCAACTGAAAGAGCACCGCCAAAAACGAAGTTCGCTAGTGCAAAACATCGATCGTCCGTCACACGTACTTTTCCCGATCCACCGCGAGTACTTCCTGTGATCTGCTCGACTCAACATGAGCATGCGAAATGGAAACACCAGAGCCTGTTCGGTCTTCTTCAAAGGCATCCGTCATGACTCCCTTCAACACCTTGGTAATCACGACAATGAAGATGCCAAGGCTGATCCAAGGTGGGTGGAGGTTGCCACTACCCAGGGGAAAAGAAAATTCACGTCAGGCCACACTCTAGGCAGGGGCAGAGCATGTAAAGAGCCCATGGCGCTACCTACCACACACATCGATCCGAGTATCCGACGATGAAGATTTGAATACACATGCATGGCATATAGAGCGACTTGACATGCGCTTGTCCCTACTGAAGAAACCCGCAAGGGATCTCGACGACACTCGATTGGCACCAGAAGCCTCCAACTAGAGGAGCACCGCAGCCTTGTTGGGATCCCCTATCTCCCGATTCTATCCAGCACCACCGATAAAGGGACATGGCAGCGACTGAAGGTACCAATGTGGCCACCTAGAGATCAAATTATTGGGGGCACCCTACTGCCGCCGTCCGTCGATGGCCTCCTCTAGCGGCGGCAGGGTGAAGGGGCGGCAGCGACAGGAGTTTTCTTGGTGGCGGCTCTAGGGCTCTCAGGAGTTGCCCAAGAGGAGGCGACCAGGGAGGCGTCCTCTAACTTCAACATTTAGATCCCAGGCGCTATGCCATGCATTTAAATCCGGTCCATTTAAACTTTAAAGAGGAGATGTGTTATCGTGCGACAGTCGCGCTGGTGCGAGCACGCGCGACGACGTCCCCCGAGTTGCCAGGATGTATGATGTGTGGGCCCGGCAACTTTGACTTTTTTCTGGATATTTTTCCTAGCAACTTTACAATCGTCAGATGGAGATCGGACGGCCGGTCGTCGCATCGTGCTGGGAGCGAGATTTCACACGATCGCGCGTTAGAATCTGGGTTAAAGAATGGGTTAAAGGAAGACTGGTTTCATCGTTTTTGAATATCAACGATTCCGGAAGATGCCGTTGAGATGATGTAATCGGGCTAAATGCCAATGAAATTATCGACGCGAGCAGTTGAACTCTACCTGCTTCCACTTTCCAGGCGTCAGTGCACACACATGGACAATATAACCCGGGTCCTCTTGGCCTCACGTGTCCTCCTCAGGGCCCTGCTGGTCGTGCTCACCTCCACCACACCACCGCTCACCCTGTGTCCGGCGACGATCGAGTACTAGCTTCCCAGGCGCTGCACGATGGATTCCGGAAGCACCGAGATCCTGCTCGACGTCGGCTGCTTTCGACTATACAAGGACGGCCACGTCGACCGTCTGAGCGGTATGGACACCGTGCCTGCCGGATTCGACGCCGACACCGGCGTCACCTCCAAAGACGTCGTGATCGACGACGTCACCGGTGTCTCCGTCCGCCTCTACCTACCAGATGCCCGTGCGGTTGAATCTAGCGACGACACCGACACCGTGGTCACGACGAAGCTCCCGATCGTTGTCTTCTTCCACGGCGGCTACTTCATCGTCGGTTCAGCCGGCTGTCCTAGCAACCACCGCTACCTGAACTCGCTAGCCAGCGACGCGCGCGTTCTCGTCGTCTCCGTCGACTACCGTCTCGCTCCCGAGCACCCGCTCCCGGCGGCCTACGACGACTCCTGGGCCGCGCTCAGGTGGGCGGTGTCGGGCGCCGACCCGTGGTTGTCCGAGCACGGCGATCTCGGCCGCGTCTTCCTGGCCGGCTGCAGCGCCGGCGGGAACATAGCCCACAACATGGCCATCTCCGCCGGCATGACTGGCCTGCGTGCTGCCGCCGTGGTCCAGGCGCGTATCGTGGGCGCGATCTTGCTCCACCCTTCGTTCAGCGGCGAAGTGAAATTGGACAGGGAGGAGGAGGAATACAGGGCGAGCGTCAAGAAAAGGTGGACGGCCATCTTCCCGGATGCAAGGGGTGGGCTGGACGATCCGAGGATGAATCCGCTGGCCGCTGGCGCGCCGAGCCTGAGGACGCTGCCGTGCGAGAGGATGCTGGTCTGCGCGGCGTCGGAGGACCCGAGGCTGCCAAGGGAGCAGGCGTACTACGAGGCCGTGAAGTCCAGCGGGTGGGGAGGGGATGTGCAGTGGTTCGAGTCGGAAGGGGAAGGGCACTGTTTCTTCGTCGAAGGCCACGGCGGGCGCGAGGCGGTGGCGCTCATGGAGCGAGTGGTTGATTTCATCTCCGGCCATTAGTGGCAACTGTGCTCATCACTTGAGCGAGTGAATAACTTGTGTAACCTTATAATAATTCAGTTCTGCGCCATGAAATTCAGTTGAAGCTTCACAGCAGTCATGCAAGTAAATTAAGAACACGGTAACTGATCGATCAAATCGGATTGAGGAAAGTATAGAGACTAGAGAGCCATTGTCAAGTGAATACGTTCTTTTTGTCATAAACTACTGCAAACGGCGGCCGTTCTTTTTTACTTGAGAGACTAGACGTTTTAGGCATTCATAGTATTTCACCTGCGAGACAGTCACCCTAAATAATAGGAAAAAGGCACTAGAGGAGAAAATTAGGAATGGGTCAAAACCTTCACAAAATCTGGGTTAACTATCCACTGTTCAGTGTATGGAGTAGCTGATCACAATAAAAAGGGACACCAGAAATATGTGCAAAATCAACTGGAGCAGCAGCAAGCCAATACTCATGGCCAAGATGAAGATATGGATAATCCTGACATAACGCAGGTTAACAATCTATTTTATCATGTTTTCCTATTCATGGCCAAGTAGAATTCATTGTAACATTTGTCAACTTATGCATATATGCAGAATTCCATACCACAATCCAGATCCTACTTTGGATCCTCAACATCAGGTGGACAGCATGGTTTACCAGATGGGCCAAGAGGTTTTAATTCTTTTTCTTACATTATTTACTATCTGTTCATAACTGTCATTTAATTTCACAGGAAGCAGCTCAAGTACCAATTAATAGGAACCATGGACCTTTACCAGAAAGTAGTTTTGTGGCTGCTGCTAGAGATAGCATCCCACAAGCTGCTGTCAGAGTGACCACTGCTACAACTAGAGGAAGAGGAAGAGCAAGTGCAGGCAGGGGAAGGGAAAGTGTAGCCATGGGAAGTACAAGTGCCGTTTCAGCAGAGAACATTGTGCCGCCAGGGGAAGGCCGAGTACCATAGCAAGCTTCACAACAACAAACAACAACTGGAAGGTCTAAAGGGAAGAAAAGGTCAGTTGAAGCAAGCACTACAGGCACTGCAGAACAAAATGGTGGTAGAAGAAGAGAAACAAGAGGGTCGGGATACAACACAGGGCATGGCAGTGCCTACTACTCCGTACTTGCTTTTTGGTGATGACCAGCAACCTAGGAAATCCAGATTTGAATGTTGATTTCCAAATTCCTGACCTGAATGCACAAAATATGTACCTACTTCATCTAGTTGTTGTCATGTAATGCATTTTAGAAACTCATATTTCTGATTTAAATTGTAACAAGTTTACGCACAGCGATTTCACGCTCCACAATTTGTGGGACTCGATCGCACGTAATGGACAAGTAATTGGATGTTTATTTATCCCTTCTCTGAAGCTTACAGTAAACAACCGAAAACAGTAATTTCTCTGCACCAAGTAGATAGACCAAATCAAAGTTCTTACTGAACTTAAGATCATGACATTACCCGTAGTCCATGCTCATCTAAACTTCCTCTCTACTAATGAACTGGTAAACTAAATTGCAAACAAAGACCAGTTAATCACAAGGGCAATCATCAAATTCCCCATTCAGGGGGCTCTGGAATGTCTGATTCCTCAAGGTCCGCGGGCTTGGCCGACTTGCCGATGGTAGATGCTTGGACGCCAGGGTAACCGTCCTCCGCATAGGACTCGCGCAGAACATCACCCACGGTCTCAGCCGCGTCATCAGCAAACCCTTCGACCAGGGCCTGGTAGAGGCTGACGACGGCGACTGGAGCCACGGCGCCGCCTTCGCCGCCACCACCGTCGTCCTTCCCCTTCTCAGGCCCGCCGCCGCCGACGCCGCCACCGTTGGCCTTCCCCTTCTCAGGCCCGCCGCCGCCGACGCCGCCACCGTTGGCCTTCCCCTTCTCAGGCCCGCCGCCAGCGCCGCCACGTTGGCCTTCCCTTCAGCCCACCGCCGCGCCGTGCCTTCCTTCTCGGGCTCGCCGTCACGGGCTTGCCGGCGCCTCCGCCTCCGCCACCGCCGCCGCCGCCGCCGCCGCCAGTGGACGCCTTGCGCTTGCGCGCGCCCTGAAGCATCGCCCTCGCGCGAGTCACGGCACGCATCATGGTGCAGAGGGGTGGCCGGTGGGTAATGATTGGGAGCCGCTTGGCGGCCGTTTGTGCGAGAGGGAAAGCGACGGGAGGTCCCATTTAAGGAGCACGAAACGTAGCGGCCCCGTTAACCACTGTCACGTCATCGGGAGGTCCCACTTAAGATGCGCAGGAAACGTAGCGGCCGCGTTACCCACTGCCACGTCATCGGGAGGTCCCATTTAAGATGAGCACGAAACTGTTATGAATAATTAATAATCATTAATTAAGAAATAATTCCCGCTTAGTCCACACTTGTAATCCCACGTACGTGGGAACCGCCTTAGGCAGTTACAACCTGGAGCGTCGCCTCCAAAACCGACTGTAATCGGCGCGTCCTTTGGAGACGTCCCTAATGTATACTATATAAGGATTCGATCCTGATCAATAAAGTTGGTTGATTCATTCTATTCACTTGTCTCTCGTTTTCTATTCTTCACACGTTATCAGCACGCTCCCAGCGAGAGCAAACTCCGGCGATCACCGGAGTAAGAACAAGGTGAGAACTAGAAGATGCCTCGCCTTCCGTTGTACCTTCGCCGCCGCTTCGGCGCTCATCGCCGCATGGACGGTCTTGGAGTGCACCGCCGCTTCGACGGCCGGCACCTCTACATCGGCCGACGCCACGGCGCCGGTGGTTACCGGTCGCGCCGCCACAGCATGGGCCGTTTCCGCGGCCTGGGCGTCCGCAACCGGAGTGATGCCGGTCCAGCGACCGACGTCGCCCTCCTGCCGATGCCCTCCGCGTCCGTCGCACAGCGAGCCGGCGAGAACCACGACTCGGCGTTGGCAGGGCCGCCACCGGCAATTTGGTGCTCGAGGCATGGTTGGGTTATCTGCCCCATGCACGGGTACGGCTCCGCCGCCGGCGTGGAAGCCGCTGGGTGGTCGCCTACATCGGTCTTCGATTTCGGCGGCACATCCCCTGCCATCGTCGATGCCGCTGCGCCGCTCCTTCCGTCTCCGACACCGGCAGTTGTTGATATGGAGGGTGACGCCACAGCCGCCGTGCCGCACGCCAACGCCACCGCCGTCACGCCGCGCGCTGAGGTCGAAGCCGCCACGCCGCGTGCTAGCGCAATGGTTGTTGAGGTCGAAGCCGCCGCGCCGCGTGCTAGCGCAACGGTTGTTGAGGTCGAAGCCGCCGCGCCGCGCCTGCCGTCACCAACGCCCGCGACTCCGCCTCCTTCACCGCGCATGGGCGCTCGCCGTCGCCTCGCCGCTCTGGGGCTCCCGCTGCCCAGCCCACCTGCGAGTAGCCATGGGCGCCGCTCCGGTGGATGGAGCCCGGCCGCGCTCGGGCTCTCCAGCAGCTTCCCCAACGGCGTGGCTTCGACTTCCGGCCTCCCTGGTGGTTCTTCTCCAGAGGATGTGAACGGAGGGCCACGCACCTCCGTGCGCCGTCGGTGAATCGGCTGGCCACCATTGACTGGAGCGGTCGCGTGGGATGAATTTCCTGGAGCGGTCGTGTGTGGTGGGGAATTGTTGCGAGGACACCGCCCGTGGTTCCTTCCCTTATCCTTTGGTGAATAATAAAGACTGCCTTGCTGCTTTTGACCAAAGTGGCAGATGCACATGCGGTCAAGCACCAGCAGTTTCTAGTAGTATTGGCTTAGTTTGCTTTTGGTTCAGCATATTAGCGCATTGATCTTTTAAACAGTTCTAGCAGTAGATTAATTTCTGTGATAGATTCTGTTAAATTTCAGTACAAGTTTTTTAGTACTGTTTATTTGTTGAGTACTATGTGTACTCCAAAAATATTTGGTGCAATATATTTCCGTGTGTGTGCACATGTTGAGATTTATTACATTCACCGTTTGCAATTGAGATTTGCAATTTCTTGTAATAGATCAATTCATCATCTTAATTGAGTCATTTTTGACTCGATACGAGCACGAATTGGTATGCAAAATTCAAAGTGATTTCTTTAAATTGATGTTTTGGAAACACAAGGTAGTGGCCAGATCTACTGCACTGCAGATTATCACCACTATTGTTTAAAGCCTACATTTTGTCATATTTGACATTATGATTGCTTAACAATGTGCTCTCCCAAACATTTTATTAAGTCATGACATAAGGCATTAGAAGTATGAGTATCTACTGATTTCATCAGATTATACTCTCTAGTGCTGCGAGACGGACTCCGAATATTCTTCGGAGATTATCTACAATGTGTCATACTTAACAATTTGAAGTTCACACTAATGATTTCGAGCCCACAGCTTGAAGTCATCATTTAATTTTGCATAGTTCATTACAACATGACCATGATGGATTTTAATTTACCGAACGTAGATTAATATTCTCTGGTTTACCATGTAGGTAACTGATGGCTGGAAAAGAGTTCGATTCACTCGAGCTTAATGGCCACAACTACCCTACATGGGCCATGGACATCAAGATCGCTCTTGCGTCCCGTGGGATAGTGCGTGCCATCCAGAACCCGGACGACCCCCTTCCGGCTGGAGCCGCACCGCTGAGAGAAGAGCAGAAATATGCTGCCTTGTACATTATAAGGCATCATATTCACCCGGATCTTAAGTCCGAGTATTTGGAGGAGGAATCCCCATTTACTTTGTTTCATGCCCTCAAGACGAGGTATGAAAAGCAGAAGGCAATTGTCCTGCCCGAAGCACTTCATGATTGTTCATAACTGTCATTTAATTTCACAGGAAGCAGCTCAAGTACCAATTAATAGGAACCATGGACCTTTACCAGAAAGTAGTTTTGTGGCTGCTGCTAGAGATAGCATCCCACAAGCTGCTGTCAGAGTGACCACTGCTACAACTAGAGGAAGAGGAAGAGCAAGTGCAGGCAGGGGAAGGGAAAGTGGATTTTTTTACAAATATGCCCCCCTGCAACAATGCATCGCCAGAACTGCCCCCCTCTCACTGCAAATGGCAAAAGTGCCCTGGCGGGAGGCTAGAAATGTGACGCGTGTCACATCCCGCCAGGGCCGGTGGCGGGACAGGCTTCGAGCCTTAGCCGGTGGCGGGAGGCGCCTTCCGCCCTAGCGACTGGCGGGACGCGGCGGGCCCCACCACGCGGGCCAGCGGGATGTCCACTTCACGCTGGCGGGAAACGGGCCGTCCTTTCCGCCTCGGGACTTGGCGGGATGAGCCTGCCGCCTCGGGCCAGGGCGGGATGCTCCTGCCCATACCGCCTCGGGACACGGCGGGATGACCTGACACGTCTGCCTGCTCCAATATTCCCAACACGAGTGACGTTTCCTATTGCTAAACAGTCCGATAACCACCGAAAGCCGCATTCGTTGTGCCGCCCTAGGCTGTGTCGGTTTGTGCTGCCTTGCAGCGATTCGACATGATTAGACTACACAGTAATTAGACGACTGAAGCTACAGAAAATAGACCGCCGAAAGAGCACCGATACAGCAAATTGATTACCGAACTTTACAGCGCACTCGCATGTCAATTTGTCCCGCTAGTAGAGGGAGAAGGCTGGCTTATAAAAGGAGTAGTATCACGCTCTTCACAGATGCATCCTTCTTCGTTTCTTCCTTTGTTTGCTATTTTCTTGGTGGCTATGAGTTTGCCTTGCTCTGACCAAGACTACAGGCCGAGAAATATGAAGGATGCAAGTTTGCCTCCTGGTGTGGAACATCTTCGGTGTTGGTGCGGGACTCTTTGCAAGGTGAAGGAGTCCACAGATTTTTCTGATAAAATGGGCATGAAGTTTTTCATGTGTCCCAACTATCAGTATGATCCAGCTCCCTGGAGTTACAACAGGCCTCCGGTATGTTTCATCTATAACAAAATATTATATTTTTTGTTTTATGGAATATTTACTATGTTTTTATTTATGATGCAGTCTCCTCCACCCTTGTGCATGTGGTATCGTTGGATTGACACGGAGCAGCCCGAATGGGCGCTTCGTGAGATAGAAGAGAGGAGTCGCCGTGCGTGGCAAAACTTTCATGAGGACGAGCGTCGTGAGAAAGAGGCGGAAGAGCGTAGAGCGGCGCAACAGGAGCAACGGCGTCGGTTAGAGGAGCTACGGAGGCAGAGAGAGGAACAACGACGGCTTAGGGAGGAGGAGGAACGACGGGCTAGGGAGGCATACAGGCAGACTCTGAGAGAAAGGGCTGCTGAGGCAAGGGCAGCTGAAGAACGCGGTGATAAGACAGGGAAATGGCCACGCTGGACGCAAGACGACTAGACTTTTGTCCTAGTGTCTGAATCACGCCTCGCATTGTATCTTAATTAAAGTACTCGTATTTTAATCTATGCATTTCAATGTATCCTAATTTCTGCTGTACCGCGTGGTAATGAAAATAAGTATCTAAGTATTTTTATTTTAGTTATATCTTAAATATTTGTGAATTTTTATTTGAATTTTTTTTTGAACAACATGACAAGATAATAGTAATATGTATCTCACAAATATAGAACGATACATTAATGTTCAAATAGAAACCGGCTACACCGTCGGAGTTACAATAATCGTCTCATTGTCTCGGTTGTTTCCTTGCACGTCCTCCGTATATATGATCTGAAGGATAACTCCATGGATCCGTTGGCCTGGGATTTGTGCGGAGATTTGGCGGTGATGGTATAAAATGGTCCCTGGTTTCTGTATCCTGTTGACTGTCAGGAATTTGACTCGTACCAATATCAGTATATAAGAAATCCATCATTGGATCATATGTTGGTTGTGATGGTCCAGGGTTGTATGAAGATTGAGGTTGATCGTATGGCTGATCATATGTGTATTAACTGCCATGGCCTATAGATGGGTGAGGAGGTGGCATGTTGGAATTAAATCCAGCATCATCATCGTCCCATGCATCGTCAGGAGTGGTCTGTATAGGAATAATAAGTATTAGAATGAGTAAAATATAATAATAAATTAGTGTGATTATAAAAATGCGTACCGGTGTTTCCTGAAATAGTTCTCTTGTAATTTCTGGGAATATTCCTCTAGGTGCTGGTTGATGCGTTGAACCGAAATCAATCTAAAAAATGGTCTCCATGTTAGAATTCAATTATTACAACAGATATGGATTAAAAAGTATCGAACTCACGCGTGGTGGTTGTCTTGAAGATTCAGGCCTAGAGGGTTCCACGGTATTTCTCGATGATGTACGCATAAGAGTAGAGTCTTGTCGTGTTCTAGTCAGCACAAAAACATTATAAATAATTATTTTCTAAAACAGATTTTAAATATAGGAAATACGTACATTCTCACGCATAGAGGCGCTGCGTGCTGGATTTCCTAGACTTGCTCTCGCTTCACTTGGCCGCGACGAGAAAGACTCAGGCATGTTGTACTGTCGTAGCATAACATCATCCGCTCGGCCACAACTCCAGTTAGTAGCGGTATGTAAAGCATTCTGAAAAATGCTCCTCAATCTACTCTTGATGGTATTCGACATGGATCGAGGGTTCTCTCTAACTATTTCACGCACATCCGCCATTATGCTGTGCTGCCTACTTAGCTGAAAATAACGATCAATGTTATTCTCGTAAACATAGAATTATAAATACAGTGCTAAAAATATATATACCGTGTCATCACGGCGGTTCGCTGCAGTACGTTCTATCCCTCCCTCTAGCTGCTCTTGACGTGTGCGGTGTGCTGGTCTATCCGTTGGAGTGCGGGTGAGCTTGGAACGTGTGCTCGCATTGTACCATGTCATATAAGCATCCCACGTACTATCGGAAAACACCCTGCATGTTCAGTGTCATAAGCATACCAATAAGAATTTAAATAATCTAAAAAAAGTACCTATTTTCTGGAACTATGTTCGTAAGCTTGTTCGAATTCCATTGATCTATCCATAGCCTCTGGGTGTGCAGCCAATTATGATTCTTTTTCCCTTGATTGCTTTGCCTGAAATGCGCATAACCATTGTTATAATATTTGATAAAAAACATTGTATAAAATTACACTGATTTAAAATTGAGAACGTACTCGTGAAATGTAGACTCGACACAGTTGGGAGGCGGAGAAACCTCCTGGTAGAGATCAAGTTGCCGCATCACACGCTCGGGGTTCTGCGGCTCCACCATATACAGGCACACGAGATGACAACGTGTCCACCAAAGCTCCTGGTCTCGGTAGCAATCAATTGCTAAACCCCTATCCCCGGCCACGTGCTTTACATAATCGTCATGCCACGCATTCCATGTGATAGAAGAATGATGTATGGTCTCGAAATCTTCATGGTAAAGAGGATAACACTTCGAAGCCAAATCACGGGCCCAACGTGTCGCCATATGTCCACGGTACCCATGGTCGCACAATTAAACTGGACGTCGTGACCACTATATGGGTGCACCGGATCTTCTATCATTGTTCGTCCGACGGTATGTGCTCCCAAGACCTGGCGGAGGAAAATATAGCATACACATAGAATTGGGGCTACACTACTGACCTTCTTTCTCCTATATGAGGCGTCACATAACCCCCTGTAAGTATGACATAGCATCGCCGAACCGATGCTGTACTCGGTGATCTCTACATTGTCCAGAGGAAGGGCTATGTGTTCTGCTAGTCTAATAAAATTGGGTTGACTACTTCACCATTTCCCGATGGGAACAACATGCCAAATAGGTAGAGTAAGTATGCAATCAGGTGTCGACGTACTACTTCCTCAGAAACTCCGGTTGGGAAGCCAATAAAATTTACTAGCCAACTGATGGGGACACCTCGAGCTAACTTATCAGTACGAGTTCTCGGGATCATATGTCCCATCAGTTGTTCAAAATCTTCCTTCCAGGATGCCCGTGCTGGTGGCAATACGAGAGGAATACCACAAAGTGGCAACCCAGTGATCATGGATACATCCTGAAGTGTCGGTGTCATCTCTCCCCACCGAAAGTGGAAGGTGTGTGTCTCCGGTCTCCACCGGTCAACAAGTGATGTCGGAAGACAAGGGTCCGGTTTAAATAAGCGAGGCGAGGATGTCATCCTAGCGACGGAAGTAGTCCTACGAGAAAGATAAGGCACAAACCGCTCATCAAGAATCCATCGGTTCGATGGACCTCGACACTGAAAGTACTTGGCCTCCTAGTGGACCTTGGGTTAATCCATTGTTGGCACCGGTGGGTAGAATCGTCTTGCCCATCCAAGAGAGGAGGTAAATCCGCCATAGTCTGCAAATGAGATAAATACAAAGTTAAAACATAGTATATTACAACATCGAAATACAAATTTAAAACATAGTACATTACAACATTGAAATACATAGTACATTACAATATTGAAATACATAGTACATTACAACATTGAAATACAAATTCAAAATATAGTACGTTACAACACTGAAATACAAATACAACATTATAGCTTGTGTGGGCAATTTCTGCATGGTGTGCAGGAATTTTACAAGTCTTACACCTCCGTCCTTCTCCTGGCTATGGTCCATGTCATTTCTAAATCGCCTAGTTTGACGTCCCTTAACGGTTCGCTTGAGCGCAGGGTTGGGCCACCATGTTGGTCCACCATACCAAATAGTGCCGTGATGCTCCTTAACACCCCATGCCCGAACTCGCCATCCCGGTCTTCATAAGATTATGCATCTTTGAAGTATGGGGAGATATATCCGTCAACGGCAATCCTCTGCTGCTGCATTGTAAGGACATGGCTACATGGGCAATGATAAAGCAAAGGCTTTTTGCGGTGCATTCGCATGTCGTTGGATTGAGTGTGACCTCTTGCTTTGTATCCCTCTCAAGTAGCCACGCGTATTTTTGCCTTGTTCGATCTCCACCTCTTCCTAAGTGAGTCCACCACTCTGCTACCATGAGTCTTTGCTTTTCTATTTTTATAGCCAAGTGATCTTGCATAGCTTCGGACCATTGTTTGTTCATCGCACTTTCGTGCATGCGCTTAGTTGAACTCTATCGCAAAACGCCACCGTATGCGGGACCATGTTTCAAAGAACAAGGCAAGAATAGGGAGGGCTCGGACACCTTTAAGCACTGCATTGTATACCTCGACATGTTGGTGGTCATTATGCCATAGCGAGCACCATTGTCATGAGCGATGCCACTTCCGAACATCCGGACAATTAACATTCACCCACTCAGCCATATTCCTGGCCCTCCTGTGATTTCTCTGCACCCGGCTCACCGGTGCATCGCCGAAATTGCGGTCGTTGCAGATTCAATGCCATCCATGGGCATCAAATTTCCGCGTTGGTTCTGCATACACATCACTTTGAAGGCCTTGAAACATTCCTTGTTCCGAAGCGAGTAAAGTTTGCTGCTAGATGTCTCATGCACCACCTAGTTTCAAGATCGGGCCAAAGGAACTCCATCGGTACATCGTGCTTCATTTTTCTAGTGCCTTGAGAAGCCCTTGGTTGCGATCGAAATGATGCATACATCAGGTCTATCTTTCACAACACCATCCTTCAAGCATTGCGAAACCACAACCAACTTAACGTGCTCTCGGACTCAACGAGTGCGTATGCAATAGGAAGAAGCTGGTTATTTGCATCGATGCCGGCTACCAAGAGTACCCTTATATTGTCCGGTGAGGAAGGTACCATCAATTGATATCACCGGCCGGCAGTGGTGGAATGCTTGGATAGTTTGGCTGAACGCCCAAAAGATACGGTCCAGGATGAAATGATCAGGAGTGCCACTCGGGTGGTTCCTTTCCATCCTATAGGTGACCGTTCCAGGGTTGGCTTCAGTAATCTGATGTAGCATTCTCGGAACCATGTTGTAAGCCTCCGTATATGTGCCATACATCCCCTCTAAAACAGACTCCTTAGCACGCCTGGCCTTGCCATAGCTCACCGGGAAGCCTATCGCATCTGCCGCACCGTCTTGTAACGCCTTCACCGATACACTGATCTTATCTTTTACCATGGGTGCAATGACCTGTGCCACATATGCGGCACTGACATTGCAGTGTTCAGGAAGAGTGCCAGTTAGATCACTGGCGTGGGGAACCATGCGAGTTATCGTCCAAGGCTTGCATATTCCCACTGGTTGACGAGCGACGACTCTTCCAGGACAACCAGACTCTATGCAGAGAACCTTCAACAAATGTTTGTCAGATTTCTTCACTTTATGTTCTCGGGAAATGGAGAACGCATATCTTCTGATCGCCATGTCCACAGCCTCCTTGCTCGGGAACTGTTGGTTTTCTTCTAGGATGGTAGCTCGACTCCACGCAGAGGTATCATCGTGACCGATGACAAGAGCCTCTATGTCCCCAGTGCCATTCTTTGGCGCCTTGCTCTCACTTGACTCGGACCGCCTCCTTCATCATCATCGGCGATTCACGATCGTCGTCACCGAAATCAAGCTCGTCTGTCCCTCAATCCGTTCATTGAGGTCGACAATTGCCATGGAATAAGGTCCATTATTACGCTGGGAAAAATGCATCTTCCACATGTCTCCTCTCCACCGTCTCGAATCTATAGCCATTGCGGAGATGGATAGTTGATCTCATCGGCTGCAGTCTGCTACCGGTATGTCTGGCATCAACAAACTGCACATACACCATCGGTTGCCCATACATGGCTGCACCGGTGTGCTTGCAAATTTCATGTATGAACCCCACAATTTTCGCTTTTAACTTTGCGAAGTGCCCACCGTAATCTTCTCCCACTCTCTTGCAAACGACCGCTTCGGTCATCTTTTTTCGGGCCATCTCGGCCCAAATTCTCTGTGGATCGCCTTCTAATGTCCGTGAAACTAGCATTCACCAATTCTTCCACTATGACATTTTTGTCTCACAACGCGACAGATCAAGCCCGACGGCCCATCGCGGTGATGTCCTCACCATAAAAATATACAAAGTGTTCATCGCACCTACGCGCATCAAATTAATATAACCATATTAATTATATATAATCTTAATGATAGTTCATTAATATAATTATTTATATTGACAAAATACATTAATTGTCTAACCTAACGTGTAAGAAATATTATTACACGAGTTCAAATATTTGGAAACGACATATTTAAGTGGTATACCTAAAATATTTCTACACGATCTAATTACTTTGCATAGCTAAAATATTACTACACTTTTTAAAATATTTCTGTATTACCTAATTACGTTGCATAGCTAAAATATTACTACATGAGCTAAAATATTTCTACATGTTCTACTTAAGTTGCATACCTAAATATTGCTACAAGAGCACAAATATTTCTATATTACTATAAGAGGACAAATATTTCTACACGACCTAATTACGTTACATATCTAAAATATTATTACATAAGCTAAAATATTTCTACATGTTCTAGTTAAGTTGCATATCTAAATATTGCTACAGAGCACAAATATTTCTGCATTACCTAATTACGTTGCATAGCTAAAATATTACTACATGAGCTAAAATATTTCTACACCTTCTAGTTAAGTTGCATACCTAAAATATTACTACACGAACACAAATATTTCTACACGATATAATTATGTTGCTTAGCTAAAATATTACTACATGAGCTAAAATATTTCTACATGACCTAATTAAATTGCATAGCTAAAATATTACTACACGATCTAATTAGGTTACTTTGCTGAAATATTATGACAAGAGCTCAAATATTTCTACACGAGCTAACTAAGTTGCAAAGCTAATTAATAGTTCAAGCATTGCATGGCAAATTATGTCCTAATTAGCTGACTAATATATACAACATGCAAAGCTTTCAACCGAAACAACTCACCTTGATCAATGGCTATCCGTTCTCAGCCTCCGAATATTGGTGCAGGATTGTTTCAGCAGCCTCGAGCGATTAGAGTGTGTGTTGTATAAGCAAAGAGATAGAGAAGAGGCAGCAAATGGATCGATAGAAGTCGCAGTGATGGTTACGAGGATGCACGCCGCCATTTAAAGACACGGAGCTGCACTATCGCCAACAATCAAGTTTCGAAAGCGGTCACAAGTTTCAACGAATGCGGCTTTCGGTGGTTATCGGACTGTTTAGCAATAGGAAAGCGTCACTCGTGTTGGGAATATTGGAGCAGGCGAACGTCAGTCATCCCGCCGTGTCCGGCGGTATGGGCAGGAAGCATCCGCCTGGCCCGGCGGCGAGCTCATCCGCCAAGTCCCGGCGGAAAGGGCGGCCCGTTCCGCCGGCGTGAAGTGGACATCCCGCTGGCGTGGTGGGCCGCCCGCGTCCGCCGATCGCTAGGCGGGCGCCTCCGCCACCGCTAAGGCTCGGCTTTGTCCGCCACCGGCCCTGGCGGGATGTGACACGCGTCACATTTCTAGCCTCCCGCCAGGGCACTTTTGCCATTTGCAGTGAGAGGGGGGCAGTTCTGGCGATGCATTGTTGCAGGGGGGCATATTTGTAAAAAAATCGAGAAAGTGTAGCCATGGGAAGTACAAGTGCCGTTTCAGCAGAGAACATTGTGCCGCCAGGGGAAGGCCGAGTACCATAGCAAGCTTCACAACAACAAACAACAACTGGAAGGTCTAAAGGGAAGAAAAGGTCAGTTTTTTTTTTTTTTTTTTTTTTTGAACAGAGAATGGGTGCTGATGCACCCAAATATATTGCAGCTCAAAAACATTGTACATCAAGGATTACAAACCCAATTTGCCGTATCGTGTCGATAGCAGCCAAGATTGGGCATAACTGGCTGTTATGAGCTGGGTTCCTGCAAGAACAAGTAGGCTCAGATCCTATTGATCTTCTTGCCTGTTGAGCACAGTTGTGAGCTACTCCATTGATTTCCCTTTTGATATGGAAGATGGATCCAAGAAGAGGGTGAGCTAGATTACGATATTCTATTGCTTGCCTTCTAATTTCCCAAATCATGTTTTTTATCGAGGCCCTTGAGCAACAAAGCTCTAGCCAAAGAGAGATTATCGTGAAAAAAATGGGCCTTGAGAGCTTCAAAGCACTAGCAAGCGATGCAGCAGGAGCATAGCACGGGCCTCGGCCTGCAAAGGGAAGGAACATCTTCTTTGGATGCGGGATGAAAACGTCGATCCTTTCCTTTCCTGAAAAGACTCAAAAATAAATGCCAATGCCGGTAGGGACAACCGAGGTCTTGGATAGCTTCTTCCAAGCTGCATCAAAGTAGACTTTGGGTCTGTAAAATAGAAATCAGTTGGAGCAGAGACCCGTCGGATCTTTAGGCTGGTGATAGCCTTTTATAATTTCATCGATTCGGATCCTTAAGAAGAGCCGCCGTATTGGCTTTGTTGAGGACTGGTTTTTCTGCAAAACAATTGATCGTTCTGGCCTTCCAAACACACCAAAGAAAAGTGAAGACATAGTTCAAATCAACGGTTGGGTGGTTTTGTTTAAGGTTCATAATTATCTGGGAAACATCGGTAGTGTTGTTTGATAAGACCTCACTTTTAATATAGCACGGTGGAAGAAGCCGGGCAGCTTTTGCAAATGGACGGAGAAAGAACAGATGGGCATCGGTCTGTGGATCACTGCTGTGATCCTTATCAATGTGTGTAGAAAATTGAGATCCTCTGGCACCGTGATTTAGAGCTCCTCTCGGCAATCTCCAAGCAAAAGTTTTAACCACAGGAATCATCTTGTTGCATTTCCACACTTTTCGAGAATCTCCTTTGTAGAGTTTTGAACACGCTCAGGTTTGGGAGTACTGAAATGAGCAAGACAAACAAGTGGTGTATGTGGATTTAGGGTTGCATTTCCCATTCGGAGTTGGCCTCCAGCAAAGAATGTCATCTTCCTCTGAAGGAATAATATTAGTGTTCCTGATCTTCATTGCAACCTCACTAGAAAATAGAGTATTGATGAGGTTGGTATTCCGGTGCAGGAATTAGGAAGCCAAAGCGATTGATTGTAGAGGATAATTGAAGCCTTTTTGTTGGATAGTAAGGTTATCATAGATACTTTCCCAGGCAGAAAACCAGGGGGAGCTCCAGATAGAAGAATTACCTCTGCAAATTTGATAGTAGGAGTTGTTGATAAGAAGATGTCTTACTTTTAGGATTGAGGACCAAAAGCGATTTAGGAACATTCCTACTAGAACTCAAGATAGAAGAATCATGGAAATATTTTGCTTTGATTACACTTTGCATAAAAGCGTTTGGTTTTTCAGCTATTCTCCAGGCAGCAGAAAGAATGAGGCTCATGTTAGTGGCTTGCAAATTTCTAACTCCCAGTCCACCTTGATTTGGGGCACAAATATTATTCGAGCGATTAAGCATAGAGCTTTTTGAGGGTTCTGAGACGAACCTGTCCACGAAGACTCTCATAATGGCACAAGCTTTTAAGGAGCTTTTAGAACAGGAGGTTAGACATGTAATAGCCGGTATAGAGAAAGCACAGATTTTATTAGCTCCAACCTAGCGGCATGGGAAAGGAGCTTGCCTTATAAGTAAGCAGTTTTGATTTGAACTTTTGGATTATAAAATTGTAAGCTTCACTCCTATTCCTAGCGAGCAAAATGAGTGGATGACCCGGATGGGTAAAATTTTGATCAATGGTGGCCACAGGAAAGATCGAGAGATACTAGAGAGGGTTATTGGATCAACTTTTTACTAAAAATGATGCGATTTATCCCAATTAGGAATTTGACGGAATCCTTACAAAAATTCAGGAGAATGTCCTTGATTGCTTGCGCTTCTTGCAGGCAGTCCCACAAACCAAAAGATCATCGACAAAAGCAAGGAGTGAATGGGAGGCGTGGGGGCCAAGAGAGATTCCAGAGAACTCGGCATTTGAAAGTGCCTCGAGAGCATGATAGAGAGTTCATTGATGCCAAGGATAAATAAATAGGGTGATAAGGGACATCCTTGTCTTATACCTCTGGAGCTAGTAAATTTAGCATAAGCTGTCCATTAATGATAACCGAAAAGACAGAGAGGAAATGCAGGCATAAACCATCTTAATGAAATGAGGGTGCAAGTTCTTCTGGCTAAGGCTTCTGAGATAAAGTCCCATTCTATTCATCAAAGGCTTTTGCAAGATCAATCTTAAGCATAAAAGCCTTGAATCCCAAGAGGAAAGGTTGAAAGAGTGGGTAATTTCTTGGGCAATGATGATGTTATCACTTATTCTTCTTCCTTCTATGAAGGCTTGTTGAGCGGTGAATGTAGTGGGAGATGTGCCTTAAGTCATTGGCCAAACATTTGGATATAATTTTGTAAACAACATTGCATGGACTAATGGGTCGTAGTCGGTAGGAAACGTGGGTATGAGCTTTTTTTGGTATGAGGGCAATGTGAGTGTCACTTATATATTTGGGCATGGTAGCAGTAATAAAAAACTCTCTAACCAAGCAGGTAACATCATCCCCAATCCAATCCCAAGTAGCTAAATAAAATTCAACATTGAAGCCATCTGGCCCAGGGGATGCATTTCTTTTCATGTCATTCAAAACTTCCAGAATTTCGTTTTTTTCAGGGATAGAAAGTTCAGGATCACTGGTTATATTTTGGCTAGAAAGATTAAAATCAAGGTAGTTATTACCATTGGAGGAGGTGAAAATGGATCTAAAATAGGATACAAAGGTGTTTGCAATTTGATCAGGCATATGATGGGTGACCTCTTGTTCATCTTTGATAGAAAGAATCATATTCCTCCTCCTTCTCTTAGCAATGGCTCTATGAAAAAAGGCAGTGTTCCTGTCCCCATCTTTAACCCAAGCCTTTTTTGCCCTTTGCATGTTTGCATCATTCAGTTTAGTAATGTTTTGTTCATACCTTTCCACCAGCTTTGCTTCTTTCTGAAGGTCCTGTTGATCCAAGGGGAGGGATTGAATCTTTTCAATGTCAGCCTCCAGCTCCTTGAGCTCCTCCTGCAAGGGCTTTTTTTTCCTACACCAAATTTTCAACTCAGAGGCAAGATTGTTAGTTCTTTTAGCAAAAGAAACATTTGTATATTTGTTCCAGCAACTTTTTGCATATCCTTGAAAATCCTCCTCTCGAAGCCACCAATTTTCAAATTTAAAAGAGTTCCTGGGCTTGGAAAGTCTGCCTTGATGAGAAAAAGAATAGGTGCATGATCCTTTGAAAGTATGAATAAGAGGCATGTTGTATAGATTTGAAACAGGATAAACAGAGCACCATTCATGATTAACTAGGCATCTATCCAATCTTTGAAAAAGAGGAGTAGACGAAAAACGACGATTTGTCCAGGTGTAAGCAGGCCCAGTAAAGCCAATATCAAATAAGCCACAGCTTTTAACAAAAGAACGGAAAGCAAACATACGGTTATAATTTACATTAGGAGTACTTTTATCGAGTCATCTGGAAGATCATTCATGTCACCAATACACATAAAGGGCAAATTGCTGTTATAATACACAAAATGCGCAACTTGCTGCCAGATGACACTAGTAGTACGGTGGTAAGGATCGCCATAGATACAGACTAGGCCAAATTTCTGGTTTTTAGCACGATCCAAGACTAAGGCTAGTACTAGATTGCTAGATTGCAGGTGTAGATCAACATCCACTTCATCAGACCACATCATCCAAAGACCTCCGGCTTTCTTTTGTGAAGGGACTACAATGCAATCATTCATATTAAATCTGGAGCAAATATTGGAAGTAGTAAACTTAGCATTTTTTGTTTCAGATATGAATGTTACCTGGGGTTTAGTAGCTGCAATCATCCGGGCAAGATGGCAAAGCTTAGGACTGCCAAGGGTCTTGCCCACCCCTTGACAGTTCCAGGCCAAGGTCTTCATGGCGCCCGTGGCGCCTTAGAGGCTGGCGCCATCGCCTGATTCGCTGAAGATTCCTCCTGAGCCAGATAGACCTGAAAATTGCTCTCGTTACCTGGAGAAGCTGCTGCAGATTGAGCCTCATATCTAGCATTGAAGTGTCCGCCGGAGCCAGAAGCATGATGAGGAGAATAGCGAGCCACGTAGAGCTCGCTAAGCTCCTTAGGAGGAAAACGGCGCCTCTGCGAATCACCAGAGCCTTCTGACGCAAACGAGCTCGACGAGAGAGGCCAAGGATCGTAGTCGGCAGTGTCTCCGTACCCAGAGTCCTCTGATTTGCTAGACGGTGAAGGCCTGGAGAGCAGATTTCTTCCCATATCGGCCGAGCTCCTGCGCACATCATTGCTCGCACCCATGCCCATGGCTGTTGGAGAAGCAGAGCCAAGCAGGCACAGGCGATTGAGACTAAGTCCCAGAGGAGATCGGAGCTGAGCTCCAGCTTGAGGCGATCTAGCTTTATCCCAACGAGACCTTCGTGTACGACCCCGAGCCTTTGAATCGGAGGCGCACCCGGGGCCAGAGCTTGGATTGGGGAAAGTTGCTGCAGATCCTCCAAGGAAATGTGTACCTGGGATAGGTCGATGTTGATCTCCGGTCTCCAAGCATCCTTGTCTTTCTTGAAGCTCATTCCCGCCCTCCTGCTGCGGAAGGCTGGCGCCGATCTCCTTCTCAGTCCCTCCTCCAGATCTCCCCACTGCTCCTTGCTGGCCGGCCGGAGGCGAGCCTCCGACCAAGCTCGCTTCATGTCCTCGAACAGCTGCTCCACAAGCTCTCTGAGTTGGCTCTCCTGCGAGGAAGTGAGCTCCTCCTCTCTTTGGGGGTGGCTGATATTTCTCCGAATGGCCAGGCCTGTCTTCAGTCTGTCTCTTATTGGTTCCTTCTTGTTGGAACTGGTGTGAAAGCGGTGACCGACGGCGAGGGGGTTGGGGCTGGGAAACATTTTGCACTTCTCGTCCCTCCTTGCAGGGCAGTTGTTCTGTTGGAGGAGCAAGCTGAAGCTGGAGTGTAGAGCTTTCTCTCACTCTGGTGTTCTCTGGAGAAGAAGAATGGGGCGTTGTAGACAACTGATGCCTCATAGCCTCAGTATATAAGACTCCCTTTTGCTTATCTGGGCCAGGGATAGACGAGGAATTTTTTTGCAGGCCTTGGCCTGTAAACTCATGTTGGCCCAAGAAGGATACATCTGCAGTCTGAATATTTCCACCCACTCTCTTTAAAATTTCATTTTCCTCTTCTACAGTGTATGGAAGGCTCTTCTCTTTTCCCACCCTGTTTGTCTGACAAAGGCCATCATTTCCCTCTACTTCCATCATCTGACAGCCGTACTGGCCCTCCTTGACTTGCTGCACAATATTGGATTCCAGCTGTCTAGCACTACCCTCTCCCCTGCTCATTTCTCCACGCGTCAGGCTGCTGGGCAGAACTCTCTCTACGTGTCTCTCTTGCATGCCACCCTTGCACTGTAGCGCGACAGTGGGCCACGCGTCTCTGACCAGAACAGGTCCTTCGTCAACCTCTGGCTGCCTCCCTTCCACACCGAGTTGTAAGTTGCTGTTCATCTTGCAGTGCATCCCTCTGCTTCTTTCCATCTGAACCAGCATCGCCATTGGGGACAATTCTTCCAGCTCTTTATCTTTTTCTGTGTTGCTGAACATGTTGCTGAAGACTGAGAGTTCTCTGTTCTGGAAAGTGCTGAAGATAGGATTCTCCTGTGACACTTTCTGCCTCACACCTTGCGGGATTTTTTCTTCACTTATGATCCATGCTCCATATCTTTGGAATGGGACTTGGTCAGGGTCTTGATGGAGCTTGATTTTGTCTGTCACAATGCAGTTTCTAAGATAGCAGTTGCTGATTGTGTGAAACATAACACCACAAAACAGGCAGATTCTTCCAACTTTCTCATAGTGCAAATAGGCAATTCCTTCCTGTTGCGCACCAAGTTTTAGCTTGATTCTGTCTAAAATCGGATTGCACACTGTGTGTCTGATAACTCCCCAAATGTAGTCAGGATGACTGAACAACATGTTTTCCTTCAGCTCATGAAATTCAGATGGAGCCCCTACCATCCTAAGAATGTTCCTGAGAAGCTCTATTGATCTATTCTTCCATGGAATGCCATAAACCCTGACTGTAACATACACATACTTAAAGCAGTACCGAGGTGTCCCTTTCTTCGCTATGAAATCATTCTGCTCTCTCTCATAACCTTCCCCTTTTTCATCCGCAAATTCCAACAGAAGAACATCTGGACCCATCATCCAAGGCTGCTTCTTGAACACCCACATGAGAGACTCAAAGGATAGAAAAGATGCCTTGAAAACATACCTATGCACCTGCATAATATCACCATAATGATGCCTCCAAGCTCTTTTCATTTGCTGCTGAACCGCTGTAAGTGATATATCTCTGGGTGGCCCTCTAGTGGCTGCAAGCTTGAAGTATAAACTGTGCTTGCTATCTTGCAACTTGCAGCTCTGACCTTGCTCTTGGTTCTCAAGCATCATGGATTGCATGGACATTTCCAACGAGGGTATCTCCGGTGCATGGATCATCGGAGGGTTGTGTGGAGCACTTGAGCTTCCATCTTGACGGACAGGGGAGATAGGGGTGAGATCCATCCCTTCCCTTGCCTCAGCCTCCCAATCAGGGAGACCACGGTTATTGACATCTATGAACTGTTGGTGGACGAATTGCTCTGGAGTGGGAGTGGATGGTTGATGGAGATCAGGGGTGGCCGGTCTCGTGGGATCTGGAAGAAAGTGTTGGTTCGGATCCATTGTTGAGGATCTTGGCAAGAGATTGGAGTAGAAGACGGTGGAGTTAGGAGGAGAACGGCATTACGCCAAGACGCCACTCAGGGCACTTTGCGAAAAGGTCAGTTGAAGCAAGCACTACAGGCACTGCAGAACAAAATGGTGGTAGAAGAAGAGAAACAAGAGGGTCGGGATACAACACAGGGCATGGCAGTGCCTACTACTCCGTACTTGCTTTTTGGTGATGACCAGCAACCTAGGAAATCCAGATTTGAATGTTGATTTCCAAATTCCTGACCTGAATGCACAAAATATGTACCTACTTCATCTAGTTGTTGTCATGTAATGCATTTTAGAAACTCATATTTCTGATTTAAATTGTAACAAGTTTACGCACAGCGATTTCACGCTCCACAATTTGTGGGACTCGATCGCACGTAATGGACAAGTAATTGGATGTTTATTTATCCCTTCTCTGAAGCTTACAGTAAACAACCGAAAACAGTAATTTCTCTGCACCAAGTAGATAGACCAAATCAAAGTTCTTACTGAACTTAAGATCATGACATTACCCGTAGTCCATGCTCATCTAAACTTCCTCTCTACTAATGAACTGGTAAACTAAATTGCAAACAAAGACCAGTTAATCACAAGGGCAATCATCAAATTCCCCATTCAGGGGGCTCTGGAATGTCTGATTCCTCAAGGTCCGCGGGCTTGGCCGACTTGCCGATGGTAGATGCTTGGACGCCAGGGTAACCGTCCTCCGCATAGGACTCGCGCAGAACATCACCCACGGTCTCAGCCGCGTCATCAGCAAACCCTTCGACCAGGGCCTGGTAGAGGCTGACGACGGCGACTGGAGCCACGGCGCCGCCTTCGCCGCCACCACCGTCGTCCTTCCCCTTCTCAGGCCCGCCGCCGCCGACGCCGCCACCGTTGGCCTTCCCCTTCTCAGGCCCGCCGCCCGGCCGCCCGCGTTGGCCTTCCTTCGAGCCCGCCGCCGCCGACGCCGCCACCGTTGGCCTTCCCCTTCTCAGGCCCACCGCCGCCGCCACCGTTGGCCTTCCCCTTCTCAGGCTCGCCGCCCGATGCGACCGCGGCGCTTCGCCTCCGCCACCGCCGCCGCCGCCGCCGCCGCCAGTGGACGCCTTGCGCTTGCGCGCGCCCTGAAGCATCGCCCTCGCGCGAGTCACGGCACGCATCATGGTGCAGAGGGGTGGCCGGTGGGTAATGATTGGGAGCCGCTTGGCGGCCGTTTGTGCGAGAGGGAAAGCGACGGGAGGTCCCATTTAAGGAGCACGAAACGTAGCGGCCCCGTTAACCACTGTCACGTCATCGGGAGGTCCCACTTAAGATGCGCAGGAAACGTAGCGGCCGCGTTACCCACTGCCACGTCATCGGGAGGTCCCATTTAAGATGAGCACGAAACGTAGCGGCCGCGTTAGCCACTGTCGATCCGGCTACAATGCCCACCGTGGATATGTGCTTTCTCACCTCCTGTTATTCTTCCGTACCTCTATTTTCTACACGCAACGATCGCTAAGAGCATTTCCACCAGTTGCAACCTTAGAGCTCATTTTTACAGCATTTTAGCAGCATTTCAGCAAATATTATATGTATAATAATATATAGAAATATCAAAGCAACAATATTTTAACCATATAGTACTTAAAATGTGTCAAATATCACATGATAACATCACAAAGTACATAGATGTCTCATAACAGTCTTAGAGAATGATTTTTATTACAAGTTTCCATACAACATCTCATATATTCAATAGATATAACAATGCAAAGAAAATATTGGGGCCTGTGGCTTGGAAGTTGGGGCCTTCTATTGAGTAAATATTGCATATGTAAAAAAAATCTCACTGACATGTGGGTCCCATGTGTCAGCCGGGTATCTGCTGGATATCCATGGAGCAAAAACACTACCCATGTCTGCCGCATTAATGGTGGATATCCGCTCCATAAAATCCGTGAACATAATTAGGCCTCCATACCCTTGCCCACCGGGTCGGATATCCGTGGATACCCGAATCCATGGATAAAATTGCCATCCTTAGTTTTGCGGGCTAAAGCGGGCCCTTTGCACCTGGCGACACTTGCGTGGCACATGAGCAGGCTGGGCAGCGCCAAGAGCTTCATAGCGGCGGAGGAGGCCAGCGCGGCCGAAACAACGATCGACATCAAAGAAAGAGAGAGAAAAGGAGAGGGGGTGGGGAGAGAGGGGACACATGGGGGGAAATATTGGTCATTTGTTTCATCCGGCGTCCTAGGAGCCTCCTGGTAGGCTGAGGTTGACGTGAGAGCGTCGGATGTATTTTGGTTCCTCGGGGGCTATGGGGTGTGATTGGACTGTTTTCAGCTTTTTTTGTCATTCGAAGGTAAAAAATGGCGTATTTTTGTTCTCGAGGGGCTCGTGGGGTTGAGCGGAGATGCTTTAAGCACTGCTTTCTACACCAAACACATATATGATAGATTATGTGTTTTTTCTTTTTCTTTTTTACCTTAGTTTAGTTTCAATATTGGCTCTATTTCAAGTTATGGTTTTCCTATTGCTTTAATTTCTCTTCCATTTAATTTAACATTTGTTTCCCTTGTAGTAAGGACATGTTTTATGGGTGCTAATTTTTTTGTTCCATGTGATATATAGTTAACTTTTCCTAATAGTTGTGTTTTTTAAGAAAAGACAAAAGAATTCATCGTTTCATTTCATTAAACATGAAGACATCAAGGGTACTAGATGGACCTAGCGCGCCATACTCTACAAATAGCGTTTACATTTATATTTGGGGTGATTGTTTGCCTTTTCTCTTCCATTGGTTGTGGCCTAGGCTTTGGTCACCATACAGTGGAGGCCGGCCTAGGATACATGCCTTGGACAATGAAACAATGAAGACATGCAAAAGGCAAGGAGCGACATCAGCTACCGTGTCGACATTTCGCAGGCTGCATACCGTCCATCCAAGAAAGTAGTAACAAACAACCAGCCCTAGACACACCCACGACAAACTTCCCGCAATAGCAATGACGGGAAAATTCAGAGCGCCCCCAAGCTATCGTCATCGAGATGAACCGAAAGAAATTGACCCCAAATCACGCCACCCCCTACATCCCAAACACACACAAGCGCTGGCATAATGGCACCACCAAACCACCCACCACATCAAACCGGAAAAAACGCCAACGAAGTACATCCCAACCACCCAAAAATTCAAAAATCTTAAGGCAAAACACATCCACGAACTGGTCCTAACTCCCCACCGGCAGCAGCCGAAGCGGCCACCAAAACAGATCCACACCACACACACACGCCCACACAGCGCAACATATGTGATAGCAATAGTGAATAGTAATCAATAAGACCAAACAAAGCTTGAATGAATTGCATAAAAAAAGTTCTTCTGATGAACAGTCAATGATGATTTATGAGTAAGATACACAACCTGGTACATATATCTTGACCAATATGGCTCAAATATAATTTTAACTAAAGTTCACACATACTACTAGTACTGTCTATGGATTCGATTTAGGTGCGGAGGGCATATTTCTGAGTACTATTGCTCAAATATTTTGGACAGAGACTATGTTGTACCATGTTTGTACTTAAAAAGTATTTATTTCCAGTTCCTATTCCAAACATAGTAAAAAAATAGGGAAAACAAACATAGTAAACTGATTATATTCCTCGCATATACCATTTAATACTTGACATGCCTTCAGTGCATCGGGAAAAACACATTATTTCATGTGTAATTAATTCAGCACAAAATTCATAATACATTGTTGAACTTAACTTCTGAAAAGGGCATAACAAATGCTTTCAACACGGGAAAGTTCTATATATGGAAAATTCATCGATATCCAAAGCATGAATGGAACAAACATCTTTTCACTGCTCCGACATAATCGATTCCATTACCCAACTCTGAGTGCAGGATGCACTCACAAGAAATGCTCGTGACGGATTCATGTTATCTCCAAACCATAGCCCACAACTGTGGCAACGACGGTGAGAAAACAAAAGGTGTGCATCTTTAGCAACTCGAAACCCTAGCTATCAGCGTTGCCAAATGAATCCATTTGGGAAAAATAGATTAATTAAAAAATTACTTTGCATTTAAAAAACATACATACACACTGAAGAACTGCATACAAAAAGTAAGAAATAGAAAATGTAAAACAATGAGAAAACATGATATCTTATGAACTTAATTAGACCCCGAAGGGAAACTGCAATAAAAATTTCTAATTAAAGCTTCAAGTAAACAAATCTGACAACATGAAGAACCGAAGAATGTTAGTACAAAATCTAAAGTTCAAAACATAACATCTCGCGAACTTAATTATACACCGGCAAGAAACTGCAATAAAAATTGCTAATTAAATCTTGAAGTAAACAAATCTAACAACCAAAAGAACTGAAGAATATTACAAAATCTAAAGTTTAAATATATTATTGTAGGAAAGGGGCAATTAAATCAAGTAGTCTAATATGTGAGTAGCATCACACTAAATACACATTAAGAAGGGAAGTGGTTACCTTTTGTAAATTATTTGTGTTTCGTGAATACATAGCTAGAAAATCAAGTATTTCATAACCTAAAGAGCATAGATAAGGAGTAAAAAATCTAACTTCCATAGTGATTATGATTATCATCTAGTCACTTTTAACTGAACAATCTTTATTAATCCACAAAGAATTGAAGTAAATCTATTAGAGGCAAGAGACATTTGGCTAGCCAAATATTATCAGGTCACAACATCACATTGAGCTGCACCTAGAGACCTCACAGAGAGAACAAATTAGCTAATCAAAATAAGCGTACATGCAACAGTTTAAAAACTTCCAATTGTATTGAGTACATGTACGACTGGTGAAAGCGATTGCACGTTGGTTTGTAGCCGGTGTTCATCAACCAATTACCAGGATAACTAATTTTTTTGCTACTCAACAATTAATTAACTGTCATAGATAACTTATCTAGGTCTTCATCAGAACACGCAGCTGTGAGAGGAATCCATAATGATGTGGCTAGCACGACGCACAAGGAAAGGCCCAATGCCGCCGGCGATTAGTTGTCCGATCTTGGCATTGGAAGAGGAGAACTCGCCATTGTTGAGGAGGATCAAATAAATCGGGTGCTAGATCAAGGGACGTCAAGGTAACCAATCTAGAGAGAATTAAAAAACGCATCTAGCAATCATAGGTCGTGTAGGTATAATCGGAGCATACCTCTAGTAGTAGAGAGCGAGGAGGCGGCCGGGGAATGGGTGGTCGCGGCACCAGGGAGGCAACACCAAGGTCGCTTGAAACCCCTACATGGCTAATCAGAGGAGGCTCACCTCGGATTGAAGCCCTCACGCTTTTCTTGTCCTCGCCCTCTCAGCGGTGGCTGCGCTCCTTGCCGAGGACCGTAGAGGAGGACGACCGAGGCGTGTGACCTGCCGTGCTGCGAGAGGAGGGGAAGATGAATCTGGGTGAACCGACCCGAACACGCGCGGTAGCTGTAGAAACTACCTAGAACTGGATGACCCCCTCAAGTTGACCCCAAAGACCAAAACGAACCGACTTTGACAATCGAAACTGTTGGTAGCTCGACACCTAGCCACGTTCCTTGCACCACACGATCTCAGGAGGGAAAATGAAATCCGGAAGCACGTACAGCGCCTTAATTCCAGGGAGCTTAGAGCTCTTTAGGGATAACCTCCAGAAAGAAGGGATGTACACGTACATGTACACTGCGCGCACACATGACCAGCATCACCTAGCGACTTGAACTTGGTAAGAAGGTGTCCTCGACTACTGAACCTAACAATATTAGGCCTCGTCTAGCCTTGCCTCTAGCCAAAAATGGCGATACGTCGAGACTTGGAGCAACCAGGCAGCATCACCACCATTGCCAAACGCCCTTGCAGCTCCAAGACTGCTTAGGCAACGTACTTAGCACCCATGTGTCTAGAGAGTCGGCAAGTGAGAGTAGGCCTCAACAGAACTGGTGTAGCATCCGTCGAAAAGTATCGGGCTAGCATGTTGTTCCCATGGGTCCACGCCCTGCGTAGCAATCTATGCCAAAAAGACGCACTGGCAACCTCTAGTTGTCGCATTAAGTACTCCACTTGCAGCCAAAGAAGCACCTTCAGAAGGGGAACACCACTGGGATGCCGCCACTGCCCGGTTTGGCAGGCCACACCTAGGGTTTCCCCGGTGCTCGAGGAGGAGTTTGATCAGGGTCATGCTAACTAAGGATGAAAACTTTACCCATGGATACTGTACCTGCATGGGTAGAGTATGAGCATACTTTATACCTATGGGTAGTACCATACCCTACCCGCTAAGTCGTGGGTAGAGTACGGGTGTATAGCTTTGTACCTATGGGTATACTCATCACTAGTAGGAAAACCCTTATAGCAGTTATTTTTTCAGTGACGTGTCCTATAATGAACATGCCGTTGCTAATAGCCAACATAGTAGTTGTGTCTCGAATATACCGAATTCCACTACGAGAGCTTAAAAGTGGCGTTCAATGTACTGCGGACGCCACTACTAAAGCGGACTACAAGTGGAACCGGGCCAGATTTAGAGGTGGCGTTCAAAATTTGCAAACGCCACCAATCTGGACGCCATTTTTCAACCCGCGCCACCACACGAACCCATCTCCCTCGCACTCCCCTCTCACTATACAACCCTTCACTCTCCCTCTCGTTCCCCAACTCTTCCTCTCGCAACCGCATCGGTCACTGTCGCGCCCCCGCCTCAAACGCATCGGCCACCATCGTCCCCGCCTTGATCGCATAGGACACCGCCGCCTCGTGCCCGTCTCTCCATCGCCGCTTCGTCCCGTCTCCCTAGTCGCCGCCCCCACCTCAACTGCATCGGCCACCTCCGCCTCATCCCCGTCTTGCCGATGCCGCCTCGTCCTCGTCTCCCCCGTCGCCGCCCTTGCCTCAAACGTATCAGCCATCGCCGCCTCATCCCTATCTTGCCGACGCCGCCTTGTACCTGTCTCGTTGTCGTCGTCTTGTCCTTGTATCCCCTGTCGCCGCCTCCGCCAGTGGTCCCCTCTTTCTCCCTTTTTATTTGTTTTAGTGTAGATGATTTAGTGTAGATGATTTAGTGTGGATGATTTTAGATGATTTAGTGTAGATGATTTAGTATATAGAAGAAAATGTGTAAATGATTTTAGGGGTAGAAAATCTAGATAATTTTAGGGATAGATGTAGCAAATGTACATATATATATTCATTTCTTACATGTTGACTAAACAGTTGTATGAAATTTTGCTGTTTAACTACTTAATTAGTATCATGTCGGAGCTGGAGCCTGAGCCAAAGTTTCGTGGTGTTCACCGGAAACTCACGAGGACCCCAACTTGGGCAGCTCAGATCAAAATGGATAATGGGAAGATCCAACTAGGTACCTTCAGGTGCCCATGGCAGGTGGCCTACGCCTAGAACTGCGCCACGGTCCATCACTTGGGGGCGAGAGAAGTCCTCAACTTCGAGGATGAGCATCGCGTGACGCATCTGTTAGCATAAGATGGCATGAGGATCTCCACGAGGAGAGGGAGCACCGGCAGGCAGAGAGGCAGCCGGTGCGCCACCGTCGTGAGGAGGAGGACCCCTTGGTCAGGGATCTTCTACTTAATCCCAAGGTGATGGCGGTCTAGTACGAGGTCCTTAGCGAGAGCTGACAGCGGCAACAGCAACGCGGGCAGGGCGAGGCTGACCCCTCTGGCACGTAGCAGCAAGGTCATCCCGACCCCTCCGGCATGCAGCAAGACGACTCTAGCGCCTATCGTCCTCTTTCTAGGACCGCTTGGGTGACGACAACGTCACTGACACTAGGTCTACTCGAGTTTAGTATGTTCTTATGTTACTGTTATGATACCTATCCTACTACTTATATAGACTTATCATGCTACTATTATACTACTTATACATTATGCTAGCTAATATTAATTATGTGTTATGTTAATATATTGTGCTACTTATGATGCTAAAATGGTCTATATAACTAAGTTTGCATGATCATATATAGGTATAATGGATGATGATCGGTGTGAGCATTGTGGTTACAAGTAGTGCAAGGACAAGAAGATTGTCATAGTGCTCCCTTATGACTACAAACTTAGTATGGTATTATCCATTCACAAGCAATCAACCTATATATACCCTGCAACTGAATTATGTGCTAATTGTTGATTTTTTTATGATTCTGTATGCAGAACACCTTGCAAGTTTATACTTGATTTTCTGGACCATTTCGATCTGACGTTGTGGCAGCAGGGACAGTTTCAGGTCGATCTACTATCTCTGAAGCAACCTATACAGACCTACACGGAATAAGTCACGAACAAGGCGGACCGTACCTTTTACGGTGGTCCGAGGTGGACTGAGATGGTCGATGTCTATAAGACGGACGTCCAAGAGAAATTGGTCTTCCATATCTATGAAGGTCGCATGAGCTACTTCAACTACCTATGCCTTGAATCATCGATGGACTTTGACGCTTCTTCAGATGACGAGATTCCTGTTGCAATTTCTATGAATAATCTTGTTCAAGACAGTACTTAGTGCTATCATTTCTATGTACCTAGCTAGTTAAACTATATGTAGTTGACTGTAATGGTGTGCTACCATTTCTATGAATATATCTTGTTGTGCTATGAATATTCAATTGGATGCACCAGATTTTTTTTAAAAAATTTTCTTGTGGCGTTCAAAGTAAAGAGAATGCCACAAATAGATATATAATGACGTCGCTTAAAGGAAACGCCACTATTAGGATATGTAATGCTTGCGCTTACTCTAAACGCCACCACCAGAAATACTACTGGTGGCTTTCGTTGTATACTCCACCACTACTTCCTACCAGCGGCGTGAGATTAGTCGCATGCGGGTTCAACGCCACGAACCTCCTTTTCTAAACACTGCCACTAGGCCTTTTCCTAATAGTGCATAATCTACCCATTTATACTGAAATATGGACTTTGCCTATTGAGGTCCAACCTATGTAGTCGAGCATCCCGATATTGCAAGTGTTGAATATGAGATTGTGATTTTTAAATTGTAATAATTTTCATGTAATCATCTACCAGGTATTGAATCTACCATGTATTGAGTATAGCCTAGATTTCTCTTTGCACCCTCGGGGCGCGGTGGTTAGGAAAAATGCTTGACCGGGTCGTCTCACCGTTTACCCAAGCGAATGAAACAAGTTTCAAAGAAACCAAAACACCACACATAGTTGGTTTGAAGAATAGCTAACACTCACTTGGAACATGCGGTACATCTGCATTTATGTTACACACTTTTTAAGGTGTTTACCCTTTGCATTAGGGGGAAAACAAGTCGGTGAAATCAGATTAACCCCATTCACAAATAGATAGATGTCTAAGACAAAAGACAATGTTCAAAGCAAAAAATAAATAAATCATAAGCATACACATCTATATAACAATGGCTACTGCCACGAAACTATGATGGTATTTGCAAAGAACCGACCATCTAATTACATACATAGACTCAAACATAAACCCCGCAATGGCAACATGTGAAGGGAATATGCCCTGAGAGGAAATAATAAAGTTGTTATTATGTATATTCCAAGTATATTTTGCATGCAATAATTGTATTAATACGGAAACGTTAATACATGTGTGTTTAATAAACAAATGGAAAGTTTCTAGTTATGCCTCTCTTACAAACTAGCTCGTTGATTAACTAGATGATCAAAGGTTTCCTGATCATGGACATTGGGTGTTGTTAATAACGTGGTCACAACATTATTGGAATGGTGTGATGAACATTCATCCGAAGTATAGCATTATGATCAAAGTCATTGTGTTTATATTTCTATAACATCATACGAAGTAATCCTAATCCTTATACCATGAGATCATGTCAATCACTAATACTAGAAGAGTATCTTGATAACATCAAACAACACAGCGTAACAGGGTGACTATAAAGGTGGGTTCAGTGCTACGAAGGTGTTATGTAGAGGCTCATGATCAAGAGCGGAATTTGTCCATCCTGATGACGGAGAGATATACTCTGGGCCCTCTGGATGATATCACATTAGTTAGCTTGCAAGAAAGTGATGTGATCACTAGAATGTTATATCACAGGAACGAGAAAAGAGTACATGTCGGTAACGAGATCAAACTAGGTATGGAGATACCAATGATCGAATCTCGGACATGTAATATATTACGAGACAAAGGGATTAAGTTACTACCATAAAAGGTTCTCACGATCACAAGAATTCATCGTTGAATGTGTGGGAGTCATTATGGATCTTCAGGCCCCGCTTCTTATTATTGATCCGAGAGGGGTCTCGATCATGTACGCATTATTCGCGAATCGTAGGGTGACACACTTAAGAGACACCAACACCATTTGGAACAAATATGTTCTAGACGAAAAGAATTACAAAGCACATGACTTATTTCACTAGACACCGAAATTGTTTCGGGTGAAATTGCTGAAATTGTTTGTGCATGTAAAATAGATTACTAGCAAGGGGTTTTATGTGAATATTTGTTAATTAATGTAATTGACAAAATTCTTAAAAAATAAATAAAAGGAATTTTATTTAAAGAGAGATTACATTAAATTTGGTGGAAATTTAATGGGATTTTTGAGTGGGATTTTGAGTGGAGAAATGAAGGGGCATTTTGTGAGTGGGAGCTCCACCCACATGAATGGAGGGAGGGGTGGGGGCAGCCCCATGCGCTGGCCACACCCTTGGGGTTTCCCTACTACTCCTATATAAATCCCTCCTCTCCCTCTCTCACACTCACACCTCCTTGTGAAGGATCTCTCTCCCCCTCTAGTATATCCCCCATGGTCTCGGACTAGCGAGATACATGTTTCCGGTGGATTTTGTTTGGAAAGAGTTGTTACTTCCGCTGCATCACTGGAGCAAGGAGGCGGAGGTTGATCGGTGGCTTGGACGTGTGTGCGAGCACGTATGCGCTACTAATTTGCAGCGCTGGACTTCTTCTCGACCTTGAGATCGGCAATCGTTCGTCTACATCATCCATGAGTACAACCTCATTAAACTTTGTTGGTATACAAGGGTATGTTCTCTATGGATGTATATGCACCTGTTGCTTGTATCTAGTAGATAGATCTTGGTACTTAGTTGTTCCCATCATAGGAAAAAAATTGTTTTCTATGCTCTGAACCCTACAGTGGTATCACAGCCAGATCTATGCACAGATGCTTTGCACGGGCATGATGTGGGCGATGATGATCATGTTATTTCTTCTTGTTTGTACCTTGGATATTGGTGGCATAGTGGGATGAAGCGGCCTGGACAAACATTACATGTCCTCGCACATGAGACATGTTCCATGCTTGACATGCAACTGGTTTTGCATAAGTGGCTAGCGGGTGTCTATCTCTCCTACTATAGTCAATATATAATTTAAAACAAGTTGTTAATAATTTGGTTATCCTTGTTGTGGTTTCATGTTCATAGGTAAGAACGGTTCTATCTTCGAAAGCCCTAAGCCACGTAAAACTTGCAACGGATAAATTAGAAGCGTCTAGTTTAGATTGTTGCTAGGCTAGTGTCATGATATGGTAATGTTGTAAGTTGATGCATAGTTGATACTCTTACAACACACCTAACGTGTAAGTTCCATAGACCTTGGCCTTACACACAAAGGAATGATAAAGATCATACCACGATGCACATGATAGTGATCAAGTGCAAGAACCATATCATTTCACTTTTCACATATGATGTTTGTTGCATCTTCTATTGCTTGTTTGGTGTTTTATTAGCATTATAAGATGATCCCTCGTTTATATATCAAGATAAAAATTTCTTCTCCCTTAAGTATGCACCGATTATGTTTCGCCGCTTCAAGACATCACGTGATGATCGGGTGTTCTTGAATCCACGATCATATTTCAGGTGTAAGACAGTTTTACACATGCTAAATAGTAAGGTTCTTACCTGGCAAGCCTAGCATGCACAGACATGGCCTCTGAACATGGACCGAAAGGTTAAGCATGATTCATATGTTTGATATGATGCCCATATAGATGCTCGCCTTTCAAGCTACACCGACTCATGTGATGATCGGACTTGGTGTAGTGGATTTGGTTCATGTAATCACCAAAAAGACACGATGTATGTCGTTTTTGAGTGGGAGTCCATTCATAATTTGGATTAGTTGAACTCGATCTATCATAAAATGTAACAACCCTAGTTTTATTAATGGTAATTAGGAAATGTTTGTGCATCCATGAGCATCATCATTTAAAAATGCATGCAAGAAAAATAATCACAAAACCCTAACCCTAATTTTCCTCTTCCTCTCAAATGTGTTAAAAATGGTTATGATATATTTGAAAAGTATAAAAACTTGGAACCCAAATGGTTATTAAGGGTCTCCATGTTATTTTAAATATTTACAAAGTCTCTTGTATTTTGAAAATGTTCAAAGCAGATTTGTATTTGAAAATATAAAGAGAAAAGTGAGAAAACAAAAAAGAAAAGAATTTCAGGAAGAAAAACAGAGCCAACACCCTAATCTAGCCCGGCCCATCTCCCTGTCCCTCCTATCCGCCGCTTGCGCACAGCAGCCGCATCCCACCTCGGCCCACTCTGGCCCGTACCGGTTCACTCCCTCCCGTCGTTGTCTTCCTCACCGGCCAAGCAGCTCGCTGGTGCAGCCGGGGCCATCGCCGTACGCCATGATGCGTGCTACGCGCCAAGATGAGAGCCGCCGCTCGATGACGCCTATATGAGCTCCAGCGCTGTCGTCGACAACCCTAGCTTCTCGTCTTCCCCGTTTTCCTCTCCTGGCCAAAACCCTAGGTGCAGAACCCGCCGGCGCCCTGTCAAATCCGGCTACCCCTCACCCAGCCGAGGTGTCCAGGAGCTTCGCCTCATCTCCCTCTTTGTCCTCGTGGAACCAAGCAAGCAGGGGAGTAGCCCTCTGCTCGGAATCGTGCTCAACCTCACCTTCGGTCGCCGCAGTCAACGTCTCGATTCGTCGCCGTCTGTCCTCCTCGAGCTTCGTCGACCCCTCCATCGCGCTCGTGGTGAGCTGCTGGTCACGCCAGGCCCCTCCTCTACTCTCCTTGCTTCCTGGTTCGTCCTCCCGCCGTGCGCCACCGAGCAACGCCGCAGATGCTCGTCGGGAGAACTCTTCCGACGACCATTTAAGGGCGGCGCCACCCCTAAACTGCTCGTCATGATCCCCTCTTTTCCGCGCGTTACTCCTCGCAGCCCCGCGCGCCCCTATCGTCGAGCCCGACCCCAGCCTGGGAGATCCTCCATTGCTGATGTCAGCATAACATCAGCATGAGGTCATTTCCCTATTTTCTTTTATTTTTTAAAATGTTTTCCATAAATCATTTCAGTAAATAACAAATATATGACAGGTGGGTCCATCCTGTAAGTCAAATAACCTTTTTCAGAAATGTTTTCCGTTTAATAAAATGTTAAAGTAATTCCAAAATGCAAATTATTTCATAATATTCTAAAAATGATTAAAAATGAATTAAAAATGAAGAAATTCATAACTAATTCATTTTAATCAAAAAAATACAAATAATATATCAAAATGTTTAGAAAATGAGAACTATCTAACTAAGCTATAATCATGCATTTTTCAATAACTTCAACTGCAAGTTTTATTAGAAGAACCAATTGAACCGCGCAGGTGATTGCGAGGATCCCCATGTTGTAGGGTTTGGACCTCTCGGACTCCGTTTAAAATGACCAAGCATGTTTTGGGTTTCAATTTAAATAACTTTTAACTTGTCATATCATCACTCTTGTTTGAGCATTGCATCGATGCCATGTGTTGATTGTTTCCCCTTCTTTCCGGTATTTGGTTCTTCTTGATAGAATACGATATCGCGATCGAGATTGAAGACCGAGATCAACACCGTCGAAGCTCAAAGACCAATACTTGACCAACTGTAAACAAGTCAAGTACGAGGTGTCCGGAACTCTACTTTCTGGATATCAACTGGCAAAGGCAAGCGAAACCCCACACATGATAAAATCCTATGTTTTCAAGCATTTCAATTCTTGTCATGTGCATGCGATTCTAAAGTCTTTTAGCGATATATAGAGTAATCCTATCTGATGCATGTTACCTTTGAAGACTATATTTCCTGATCCACTGCTCCTAGCGTAACTAGGGTTTGGCTTGTGAAGCGTTGCTAGAGCTGTTACATCTGTTGTGCTTAGCCATGCTTAGCTGTTACCGCTGGCCCATCCGGCTGATGAATCAGAGCTACGAATGAACCTGGTTTGATAGGATGACGTGGTATGATCAGAGATGAAAGTTAGACATGCTAAGGCTTGTATGGGAGGCCACGAGGGTTGTGGTTTTTGCAGTCCCATACTTGCCACCCTTAGGACCCGATGTTCTTGCCTCTTGAACCAAGATGAGTGTACAACCACATGGGGGCCTGGAAACCCCCTCGACCAACTAACTTACCAAGTAGATTCCATGAGTCACATAGTTCGGGATTTCCATTCGACATACGCATCTTGGATGTTCTTGAATGGAGGTGAAGGAGGTGCATTCATAACATGTAGGTAAGCGTGGCCGGGAACAAGAGATGCCTGGCATCCGTAATCTTGAATCCCGCACACATCATTAGGGACCGGGACTCGAATTCTGATGACATCTCCCTAGTGCGTGACTCATGGTCTCGGCGAAAGCAAGGTAAAGGTCATGTCTAACCACCCTCTGCCGGTCTTCCAAGGAAGAGGGCTAATGTATTGGCATTAAGAGAAGGTTAGTATGTGTGGGTAAAGTTGTACACCTCTGTAGGGTTATTAATCTTTTCGAAAAGCCGTGTCCGCGGTTATGGACGAACTTGAGAACGGACGTGAAGATCATAGAGAACTTGAACCTAATCATAAAACTTGGCAAGTTAAGTAATGTGTGCTTAAGGATGCTTCCTCATGGGTACGAGGGGGGTGATCCTAGATAGGTTCAACTGATGATGATTCAGTGGATATCAAGAGATGATCAAAGATAGAGATACCGCTCTCTTATCCCCCTTTTAAAATATTCTGATTAGTCGAGATTCTTCTCCCTCTTGTTTTACAAAACAAAGATGGCTTTATGCAAAAATAACTCCACCAGCCATAAGTCTTGCGGAGTACACCCTGTACTCACCCTTGCTTCGTTGATAATTTTGCAGTAGAGTAAGTGTTACCATAGAAGATGAGTTCTTCATGGCATCGACATCGACGAGTAGCTTGGGGTTCCCGGTTGGCAGTCTGGGATCAATGGATTGGACGTCATCGTTATGCTTCAGGCCCCTTAGGCCATTTGTTAAGTTTGCTATACTTAATAGCATAATTTGCCTTTCGTTGTTTGATGTTTGTGGTTAGTGAACTCTGCTTGTAATATTCTGGTTCTTTGCTCAGTTATGAGCTTGCTGTAATAATTTTGTGTCGTAGGGTCACTATTGTGTTACCGATTCTCTCTCTGTACGCTTTCGAGATTAGGTTAGGCTTATGTTCAGACGAAGGTCTGGGATTTGTCTAGCCTTAATCCCGGGGGTGTCATAGGTTTTGGTATCAGAGCAGTACCGAATGTAGGAAACCTTTCTATTGGTCGATGTTGAGTCTAATACTTGTGAAAACTATTTTAAAAGGTGAAAACTATGTGCGAAAACTCTAGTATGCTTCTTTTTCTCCTTATCTAGTTTCACTCTAACTCTGGGTCACCTTATCTTATGTTGATTTGGAAAAGTTTTGCTATATCGTCCAGTCTTTCAAAGCTTAGGTGCCTCTTCAGGCATGTCGGTTCTCAACCAGTTGACCTAGTGTTAAGTTCTTTAGAGTCTGGTGTGTGTGTGATCCTTGTTTCCTTTGATCCTATTCGTTTGAGAGATTTATTTCTATCACAACCTCTCTATTTTATGGGTCCACAACATCATGTCTATGGTCCCACATTGATCTGTTCTAGGCCTCGAAGTTTCCTTTCGCCTCGTGTGCCTTTTTTTATTTGTTTGGGTACTTCAGAAGTTGTACCTTCTTTTGGACGCTACCTCGTGATTACTATCTTGTAGTGTACTCTTTGTAGTTACTCCTTTGTTTGGGTTTTAACCCTTGGACTTGAATCTAAGATCCCCGATTGTGCCGGATTCTGTTATTGAGAATCTTGTACATGAAGCTGACCTTTAACCCAAGATCCATTGTTGATCCCTGTGGGTAATGTTTACACATTACCTCAGAATGGCTAGTACCTTCTAGTATAGCCTTCAATCTTGTGGATATTGTCACTATTAAAAAGTGACGATAAAGGACTTCCCTTACCACATGCTATGGCAAATGTTCTTTAACGGAACCAAATAGATCACGACAAAAGATCTCCTCAAGAGTCTCGCATCTACACTCGTGACTCTACCACACCTTACCTTTCTATGCATCGGTTTTTGGAAGATTGTTGACTTATGCATCCACATCTCGGGATTCTAATCTAAGCATGTCCCTCCTCCCTTGTTGTTTTCCGACCTTTGTCTACCAGTTGGTAGCCAAGTAGTAAATGTGCATTGGTGTCTTCCGATGCAAGATACACTTGTGGTCCGTCATGATAAACCATTTCGGGTTGTTAGGAGAAACAAACTCCAGTACCTCGTCATATCTCGGACCAGGTCAAAGTGTTGTAATCCGCAGATCAATAAGCATTGATTAGTTTATGTTCTGTTCCACCTTAAAGTATCACACTCTTCTATACTAAGAGGTCGTGATGAGTTTCATGACCCTCTTAATGAAGTGATGCTCTTACACATAATTACCCACCCTTCCTCGAGCTTCCATGCTCGTAAATGTTGTGCGTGCGTAATAATGTGGCCATCTAAGATTCCTAGCAATTTTTATTGCTTTGAACTCTAAGGACATTTATATCATTCTTATCGTGATTGGTTAACCCTATCACTAAGCAAAGGATGATTGTGTTACCAAGTCCGATATTCTAGTGCACCCACTTCAATCAAAGATTTAGGCTCGTGCCAAAACTCTGAGACTACGTCTTGTTGCCTTGCAAAGCAAGTTTCCTCTCGAGCTAAGTGACATATCAGTGATTTGTGATATTCTGGATGTCTTACTAGAAGTATCGCCATGTTGCCACATGACCGTGTTGTCAAGTTCTTGAGCAAGAAAGTTCTCTGAACCACTCCTTTCTCCAAGGATTCGTACTGGATACCCCTGAACTAGTTGGTTGAGCTTAAACAACAACTTGGAGAGTTGTAAGACAAAAGTTCTATCCAACTCTGTTCTCCTTCAAGGGATGTCTAGTTTTGTTCGTGGTGAAGTAAGATAATAAGTCCTTTGTGGGCATGTTATTTTCCACGCCTTTGGTTTGATTGGGCAAACGTTAGATGAAACTCAATTCCAAGGACAATTCTGATGGTGTATCCATTTGTGATGCCTCACTTAAGTACATCTTCATGTCCTTTGGTCTGGCCAATGTCTATGCCTTGTTCATATAACATATGAGTCCATATTCTTGGAGTGTCTCAATAAGTTTGTTATTGAGCCCATTAATGACATCCTTATCTTCTCCATGATATACGAGATTCATATGGAACATTTGGCATTAAATTTGGAAAGTTTTGAGAACCATCTTAGTGTTATCTCGAAGTATGTGTTCTGTATGTTAGAAGCAACCTTCTCCGATTCACGTGCAATTATTGAAGGATGTCGGCGTGGATCTGAGTAGCGTTGCCTTTGTTTCCCCGGGAATCATTTCAAGTTAGACAAGCATGTGCAAAGAATTCTTGATATGGTAGGTTGATACCTTCACATCTCTAGAATATTATCCAAGCATCTTAAGCCACTGATCGATTTGTTCAGGAAGATAAGAAGTCCAACAAAACTTTGATATCCTCCTAAATGTTTCTCAGCAAGGATTCCATTGTGTTTCGTTGCAAACAATTCATGTAGGTGCAATTATCTTCTTACAACTTGCTAATACATTTGTTTCACAATCTAGCTCATCTTTTGGAGCTTGACATTGTAGTCCATGACTTGAGAATCTAGTATCTTTATCTTCGTGGTAAATGTTGCAAACCTTTTATTTGGATATGCTGAGTCTGAAGTATCTCTCCACTTAACCAAAGCTGAATCTCAAGTAGAAATGATGGTTAGTGTCCCTCAAGGTTTTGACATAGGTCTCTTTAAACATCTGGCAAGATTGATGTAATGGTTGACACACTTAGCTGGAAAGACCTATTATCATACTTCCTTGAACCAGCAACAACAACCACTCCTCATGAGGCTTCTTCTATAATTTATTATAGGAGTTGTGCTTATGGTTTCCTCTGTAACCGAAGTCCGACCTTTAATTAATGACTGGTTAAAGGCTTGTCAGTAGCCTGATATTGGTGTTTCAAACATCAAGGAGAACATTTAAAGTAGTGTTGCTAAATGTCTCTCGGTCGATCCTCCAGACCCTTTTATGATGACAAATGTCTTGTTATGCCAAGTACTTGGAGTCTAAGAATGAAGTTTCTTTTGTCTCGTGTCATCAGCAATCTTCTTAACTATTCATCTTGGTGGTGTAAAGTGATATCATGATCTTTGGCAAAGTTTTTGATATCCCTGGATGAATTAAAGAGTTTCCTTCCCGCTTTCTTAAACATGTTCAAAGAGCGACCATGATTATAGTAATCAATAATTCTCTTGTTACATGTTCCTTGTGACTCTTATGAGTCCTCTCCACCAAAACACCTTTCCGTCTTAACCTTCTGTTGAACGAAAGAGTGACCCTTCTATGTCAAAATTAGTTCAACAAATTGGTTTGTTGGTATCTATCTTTTCCACCTGTAAAGCTCTACTTAAGTTTAGTAGAGGTTTATCTCTCAAAGTCTATGGTCATGTTCCATCTGTTAGAAGTTTATTCCCTCAGAAGTTTACCCTCTTCTGCAAGCTCCATGGTCTCAATCCTTATGAAGACCAGTTATCTATCACCTTGAATACTATCTCCTTTTGTTTCCTCCGTTACCTTGACGTGTTTCATGTTTGTTGGCTTTAGAGATGTTCGCGAAACATCTATCCATGAGTTGACCATGAGATACTCAGTTCGTGGTTCTGTGTCATTCCCTCTCTTCCTTAGTGCGAGTAGCCACCTCGAAGATTATGAAGCGCTTCGTCCACTCGTCATGGTGGCATGGGTCAATCTCTTTAAGAAGATCGTTGAAGTTTACTGAGCCGTGTTTCTTCTGTCTTCCTACCTAGGAATATCGGGACGAGATTCTTTTAAGGGGGATAGAATTGTAACAACCCTAGTTTTATTAATGGTAATTAGGAAATGTTTGTGCATTCATGAGCATCATCATTTAAAAATGCATGCAATAAAAATAATCACAAAACCCTAACCCTAATTTTCCTCTTCCTCTCAAATGTGTTCAGAATGGTTATGATATATTTGAAAAGTATAAAAAGTTGGGACCCAAATGGTTATTAGGGGTCTCCATGTTATTTTAAATATTTACAAAGTCTCTTGTATTTTTAAAATGTACAAAACATATTTGTATTTGAAAATATAAAGAGAAAAGTGAGAAAACAAAAAATAAAAGAATTTCAGGAAGAAAAACAGAGCCAACACCCTATTCTAGCCCTACCTGTCCCTCGTAGATCCGCTGCGCAAGCAGTAGTCACCTCGCCCGATCGCTGTCACGGTTTGCTCCCTCCCATCGTCGTCTTCCTCGCCAACCAAGCAGCTCGCTGGCGCAGCCGGGGCCGTCACCGTACGCCATGATGCGCGCTGCACGCCAAGATGAGAGTCACCGCTCGACGACGCCTATAAGAGCTCCAGTGCCGCCGTCGACAACCCTAGCTTCTCTTCTTCCCTGTTTTCCTCTCCTGGCCGAAACCCTAGGTGCAGAACCCACCAGCGCCCTATTGAATCTAGCTACCCCTTGCCCGGCCGAGGTGTCCAGGAGCTTCGTCTCATCTCCCTCTTTGTCCCCGTGGAACCACACAAGCAGGGGATTAGCCCTCTGCTCGGAATCGTGCTCAACCTCGCCGTCTCCCACCGCAGTCAACGTCTCGATTCGTCGCCATCCGTCCTCCTCGAGCTTTGTCGACCCCTCCATCGCGCTCGTGGTGAGCCGCTGGTCACGCCAGACCCCTCCTCTACTCTCCTTGCTTCCTGGTTCGTCCTCCCGCCGTGCGCCACCGAGCAACGCCGCAGATGCTCGTCGGGAGCACTGTTCCGGCGACCATTTAAGGGCGGTGCCACCCCTAAACTGCTCGCCGTGATCCCCTCTTTCTCGCGTGTTACTCCTCGCAGCCGCGCGCCCCCTATAAGTCAGCATGACATCAGCATGAGGTCATTTCCCTATTTTCTTTTATTTTAAATGTTCTCCATAAATAATTTTAGTAAATAACAAATATATGACAGGTGGATCCATCCTATAAGTCAAATAACCTTTTTCATCAATGTTCTCCATTTAATAAAATGTTAAAGTAATTCCAAAATGCAAACTATTTCATAATATTCTAAAAAAATGATTTAAAATGAGTTAAAAATTAAGAAATTGATAACTAATTCATTTTAAATCAGAAAAATACAAATAATATACAAAATGTTCAGAAAAATGAGAACTATCTAACTAAGCTATAATCATGCATTGTTCAATAACTTCAACTACAAGTTTAATTAGAAGAACCAATTGAACCGTGCAGGTGATTCCGAGGATCCCCTAGGGTTTGGACCTCTCGGACTCCATTTAAAATGACTAAGCATGTTTAGGGTTTCAATTTAAATAACTTTTAACTTGTCATATCATCATTCTTGTTTGAGCATTGCATCGATGCCATGTGTTGATTGTTTCCCCTTCTTTCTGGTATTTAGTTCTTCTCGATAGAATATGATATCGCGATCAAGATTGAAGACCGAGATCAACACCGTCGAACCTCGAAGACCAATACTTGACCAACTGTAAACAAGTCAAGTACCAGGTGTCTGGAACTCTACTTTCTGGATATCAACTAGCAAAGGCAAGCGAAACCCCACACATGATAAAATCCTATGTTTTCAAGCATTTCAATTCTTGTCATGTGCATGCGATTCTAAAGTCTTTTATCGATATATAGTTTAATCCTATCTGATGCATGTTACCTTTGAAGACTATATTTCTTGATCCACTGCTCCTAGCGTAACTAGGGTTTGGCTTGTGAAGCGTTGCTAGAGATGTTACATCTGTTGTGCTTAGCCATGCTTAGCTGTTACCGCTGGTCCATCCGGTTGATGAATCCGAGCTGCGAATGAACCTAGTTTGACATGATGACGTGGTATGATCAGAGATGAAAGTTAAACATGCTAAGGCTTGTATGGGAGGCCACGAGGGTTGTGGTTTTTGCAGTCCCATACTTGCGACCCTTAGGACCCGATGTTCTTGCCTCTTGGACCAAGACGAGCGTACATCCACACGGGGGCATGGAAACCCCCTCGACCAACTAACTTGCCGAGTAGATTCCATGAGTCACATAGTTTGGGATTTCCATTCAACATACACATCTTGGATGTTCTTGAATGGAGGTGAAGGAGGTGCATTCATAACATGTAGGTAAGCGTGACCGAGAACAAGAGATGCCCGACATCCTTAATCTTGAACCCCACACACATCATTAGGGACCGGCTTCGGGTCTCGACCCGTTACGGTGGCATCTCCCTAGTGCGTGACTCATGGTCTCGGCGAAAGCAAGGTAAAGGTCGTGTCTAACCACCCTCTGCCAACCTTCCAAGGAAGAGGGCTAATGTACTGGCATTAAGAGAATCTTAGTACATGTGGGTAAAGTTGTACACCTCTGCAGGGTTATTAATCTTTTCGAAAAGCCGCGTCCGCGGTTATGGACGAACTTGGGAACGGACGTGAAGATCATAGAGAACTTGAACCTAATCGTAAAACTTGGCAAGTTAAGTAATGTGTGCTTAAGGATGCTTCCTCATGGGTACGAGGGGGTGATCCTAGATAGGTTCAGCTGATGATGATTTAGTGGATATCAAGAGATGATCAAAGCTAGAGATACCGCTCTCTTATTCCCTTTTTAAAATATCCTGATTAGTCGATATTCTTCTCCCTCTTGTTTTACAAAACAAAGATGGATTTATGCAAAATAACTCCATCAGCCATAAGTCTTGCGGAGTACACCCTGTACTCACCCTTGCTTCGTTGATACTTTTGCAGCAGAGTAAGTGTTACCATAGAAGATGAGTTCTTCACGGCATCGACATCGACGAGTAGCTTGGGGTTCCCAGTTGGCAGTCTGGGATCTATGGATTGGACGTCATCGTTATGCTTCAGGACTCTTAGGACATTTGTTAAGTTTGCTATACTTAATAGCATAATTTGCCTTCCGTTGTTTGATGTTTGTGGTCAGTGACCTCTGCTTGTAATATTCTGGTTCTTTGCTCAGTTATGAGCTTGCTGTAATAATTTTTGTATCGTAGGGTCACTGTTGTGTTACCGATTCTCTCTCTGTATGCTTTCGAGATTAGGTTAGGCTTATGTTCAGACGAAGGTCTGGGATTTGTCTAGCCTTAATCCGGGGGGTGTCACATAAACTTAGTCTAAACTTTACAAATTATGTTGTAGATGGCACCACCTGATTTTAATTTCAATGTGTTCATGAAGAAAGAGAAACTTACGATGAATGGTAGCAACTTTACCAACTAGTTCATGAATTTGAGGTTTTTCCTCAATGATGCACAAATGCAATATGTGTTGGATGGTCCGATAGGTGACGCTCCTTGTTGGGGGGATGACCCCAGGTAGGGTCAAGCTAAGGTAAAAGGGTAAAGCCCTCAAGGACCTGGACCGGGTCAATGAACGACCCGAATGAGTTATATAGAGGTTGGTCAAATAAGGCCCAACTTAACCCGAGTCAGGTAACTAAGACCCGACTCGGCCAACGCACGGGTTATGTCGGTGTACAATCATTTCACTTTGTATATGCAAGTTAGGGATTGGCCGAGTTATACAAGGTGAGGCCGAGTCATGGGGAAGCTTGCTCAAGAAGTACAGGGTGAACCCCAAAGTCAACATTGCGTACCGTCTCTCCCTCAGGAATCTGTATAGTGCCAAGCACTACGGATAAGAGCCAGAGGGATAGAGAAGCAGAAGAGGGTCACGGAGGTGACAGTCACCGATCCCGAGGATCACATGTTGTGGGCTCTGGGTTATTACCACCGATAGAAGGGAGACACGGAAAGGCTCCCGCCGATTTACTATTTTGGGACGAGCATATTCCAAGAATATGTTGTCCACTTCAGCCCTAGATGTAACCTGGCCACCCCTTTATAAGGTGAGCCAGGGCCTCCTGAGAGAGGATCGATTCATTTTTATCTTAGCACTAGCAGTGGGCTTCTTCTTCGTCTCGCTCATATAGCTCGAGGAGCAAGTGTAGCATCTGTTGTGTTGAGTAAAGATCTAGTTCTTGTATTCTGTATGGAGAAATCACTACATCTTCCCTCCCTGGATCCCACTAGTGCACATTGGCCCCAACTTAAGCCTACCCATGGCATCTGTCGTGCCACCACCATGACAGCTGGTGCCCACCATGGGGCCAGCAGTGGTGCTAGCTGGATTCAAGATCCGGACGGGAAACTTCATCAACACTGGCGAGCGCATCATCTCCGGCTTAGTCTAGAGATTCGACCACTAGGACTATGTCAACGACAAAGCGGGTAGCTTCGGAGCGCGGCGACGCCCGCGCAACGGCATCTTCGTCAACCTTGGCGCCCACAAGATCTACGTTGGCGTCGACACATTGCGCGTCTACCCACCGCGAGTCATCCTCGCGGGAGAGCCTCCCCTCAGCGCTGCTAGCGGTCAGCGTATCACTCACCCCTCATGTAGAGTGGAGGTGATGATGACCGCGCCCGCACCTACAGTAGGCGCAGGAGCCGGACCAAGCAAGAACCCGGCGACAGCAGATCCGGCGGCAGCAAAGATGGTAGCAACAAAGCAAGCAAGCAGCAGATCCGGCAGAAGCACATGCGCCCGAGGTTCGTGATGTAACACCAAAGGTGGCCCGAGTTAGGTGGACACCTTTAGAAAGGCCAAAGAATATCTTGTAGGCAGCTATAGCTAACTTAACTACCCCTGTAGCTCCCATTGTGAACCCGGGTAATGCACACAACAAGTTAGAGGAAACTCGGCTGAAAATGTTAGAGGAGGCTAAAAAGGTATCAGCTCTGGAGGAGTCCTTGAACTGAACCTTGCGTGAATATGCAAGGGCAAACAAGTTAGACACTAGCCCAACTCGGCTGGATGGTTGCGGTGACCCAGCATACCACTGCATGATGTAGTATACTATAGTCGTTGATATACCACCAATGAAACACCGTTCACTAGTATTACATCCCTTAGAGTGGTACAATAGAAACACAACTGGTCCAAGACATGACTATAGGGTACAACTCCACTCTTTACATAAGATCTAGAGAACACTCTAGGTTAAAGAGAGGAAGAAACTTCTTACAAAGAAGAACCACAAATAATTAACTCATAACTATTATGCTAATTAGATTATCAACTAACTATTTGGCGTGTATTGCTGCTATTGCAATACTCTATAGAAGTAGGTTCTATGGCTAGAGGTTATATTTCTATCTAATCCGCAACTTTGTCTTCACTTTAGTTGGTGTATATGTTGACTTCCTTTACTTCATTGAAGAGCTTGAGCTTTTGATGATGATTCCTGGAGCATAACTTGATGTAGACGTCGTCTTAATGGCTTCAGAATCTATCAAGGGTTAAGAATATACATTGAGTACGAGCGTAATTAGCAAGTTCACTAGAAAAAGAGTGTTTGATGCACTATATTTACAGCCACGGACCGTAGGTCGTAGGCAATGCAGGTTTTTGTAAACATTTCTTCAAAGGTTGCTTTTATTCTGAAAGCTATGTCCGTCAGCCTTCACGGGTTTACCAGAACTTTCATGGAGTTCCTTTCCCGCCGCATTCGTAGCTCCTTCCCGGAACAGGCAGTAACAATTTACAGTTCTTACACTCTGTAGAGGTGCATTACCTTTCCCATGAGAGATCAACTCCTTGTTGCACAACCGGGCAGCTTACCCGTCCACAATTCCATGTTGTGGGGCCGATGGCGCCCAGTACTTGTCATGGGACGCTTCGTTGGAAACCCCAAGAGCAAGGTATGAAGCAACACAACAGCAAGTATCCCTCAGTAAGAAACCGAGGTTATCAAACCAGTAGGAGGAAGGAAATATCACACAGGTGTTGCAAGCAACGCGGAGACCTACACAACAAAAACTCAAGACTTTGCCCCAACGAATCAGTGAGGTTGTCAAGCTCACCGGTTTGCTATAACAAAGGATTAAACGTATGGTGTGGAAGTTAATGGTTTGCAGCAAGTAAACAAGTAACCGTGGAAACTGTATCAATGGTAAAGATTGGACCAGGGTCCATAGTTTACGATAGGTGCTCTCCTTAGATAAACAACGGTAAACACATTACAACAGGGCAATTGATAGGAACTGAGAAAGGCATAACAATGCAATTACTAGTCAGCAAGATCCTATGAGATTCGATTGGCCAATACAACAAGATACATAGACCGCCATCCAACTTCATCTATGACTAGAAGTCCACCTTCAGGTTATCATCCGAACCCCCTCCAGTATTAAGTTGCAAGCAACATACAACTGCTTTAAGCAAAGTGTGTAAGGTAAATAGTCCACATGTTCCATGAACAATAGACCGTTGTTTTCTTCCTAGTAGCAACAACACATCTACAACCGAAGAGATTATTGGCACTTCCCTTGGAAACTAGAGGTATGAACCCACTATCGAGCATAAATACCCCTTCTTGGAGTCACTAGCAACTACTTGGCCAAGATAGCTACTAACAACGGAGAGAATGCAAGATCACAAACAACACAGACATGATAGAATCATAAAGACAAAACCACTAATCAAACCAACATAATAATCTCAATATCCATCGGATCCCTGCAAACACAACATGCATGATTACAAATAGATTAGATCTTGATCATGAACAGAGATCACAAGATCTATACATGAAAGCACAGAGGAGGAGATACAACCATCTAGATACTACATGGACCCATAGTCCAAGGTGGAACTACTCACGCATCATACCGGGGAGAAGGCCTCCGGGATGATCTCTCTCTGGCAGGGTGCCGGGAAGAACTTCAGACCCCCCTGATCTAGGGACGATGGTGGCGGTGGCTACAGACGGTTTCGTGGAGATTTGATCGGGTTCTTAGGGTTTCTGCATCGGGGCTTCTTATAGGAGAAGGGGGAGGCCGAGGCGGCGGCCAGGGTCCCCAGACCCCTCCCAAACGCGGGGTAGAGCCCACCCGCGCCTAGGGGGGTCTGGGCACCCTGGCCCACCTCTCCATCTCTCTGGACTTGTTCCTCACGGAAAGTAATTGACTTTGACGTTTGTCCCATCCAATTCTGAGAATATTTCTTTACTAGCTTTTCTGAAACCAGAAACAACAGAAAACAGGAAACTGACACTATGGCAACTTGTTAATAGGTTAGTACGAGAAAACATGTAAAAAGCACCTCAAAGTGTAGACAAAGCAAAGTAAAGTAGATACTAAACAAGCATGGAGCATCAAAAATTATAGATATGTTTCCGACGTATCAGGGCCCAGTAGATGATCCAAGCCAATCACTGCCCTTTCCGCGACCCCATATGTCTGCACGATCCTTCGGGGCTGGCTCACCTTCATTAAGCCCCCTTTCAGGCAGGCTAAAACCCTGATGAGTTCCCGAAGACTCTATGAGCTGGTGATGTCCCTGGCAATTACCTTATAGGTCTGGCTAAACCTCCGACAACCACTCATAGATAATCTAGACACCAAAAAAGTGGGGCCTAAGGGTGCCCACCCATATGTTGGATCCGCACAAGGAATCACAATGTCACGTTAAGGTCGTCTTGCCTCCATACGAAAGGAAAAGGATACAGCTGACTTCTTCGTCCCATTCCAAATCTCATGGTTAACGCGTAATATACGACGCAAGAATCACTAGCGACATTGGTTGTTAAGCCCTAGATAATATGTTCCTTTACCACCGGAAGTTTCATAGTAGATTATTACCTCATGGTAAATAACCTATAAGCATATTATTATTATGTGAAAGAACATGTTGGGCCCCCATGTGTGGTTTTGGTAATTAATGACAATCTTTATGGACTAATGTGTGTATTAAGTTATACTTGTAGGATTGGTCTATTGGCATCTCTTGGAGCATGTGTTGGCTTCAAGGTCGATGATATATAAATAAGATATGTTGGGCAAGCTCAATATGCGAGGTCGATGATGAGGAATTAAGAAAGGCGTTCCACCTTGAGAAGGGCAAGATCGTCTACATTGAGCTCAAGTGGAATGCTCGAGTCAAAGGTATAATCTTGATAGGTTTTCCCTTTTCCCGGTCTCTTGTTGTGTGTAGGAGACCGGGTTTAGGATAGATAACCGTAATATCAAGAGGGGCTCTCATATGAGCAATTCGGTCACATCGTTCGGAGAGAGCTCAAACCTTTGCATACTTGCATCATCGTATTTGGTTGTTATTTGGTCTTATCCATGTGAGGATATAGAGCTTGTGGTAATCTCCATAACAAGCTCTTGTTCATCTAAACCGGATCTCCCATTTGTATCTTGTTGCGATTTTGATTTATGCGGTTTTTGGTTTCTCACCAAGTGAGGTATATCACATTATTCTACTTGATACTTTCTCACCTTGTGATAATCAATATTTCCAACGCAATCTGAATCGGGTCAATCAGAGCTTCCAGTCAAAAGTTATTGCCGCTTAAATATTTGCGTGTCTATCTGTTTTCTGGGCCGAGCGGTAGTACCGCCCGGACGGGCCGCTACTACCGCCCGGGCCTAAAAACAGCCCGTTTTCTTTCTGCCTGGCTAGGTACTTTTCCCGGTACTACCGGCCGGCCCGGTAGTACCGCCCGGGTGGGCCGGTAGTACCGACCGGCCCAGATTTCTTTTCCAGATCCAGATCCAAAAATTGCTCCGTGGCCTAGATCGCACTTGCCGCCGCGCTCGCACGCCAGCGCCGATCTCGCGCCCCGCCGCTTGGGCCATTGCTCTGTCTGCGAGCTGCTGCCGCCACCGCGATGCACGCGCCGTCCTGGCCCCACTCACTCGCCATTCTCGCCGCACGCGCCCCGCCTCGATCCCGTAGTGTTTCCGCCTGCGGCGCTTTGGGCTCGCTGCAGTGGCCCTCGCTTCTCTCGCACGTCCCACGCGTGCCGCCGCTTTGCTTGCCCAAGGCCGCCTCATCTATTGTCGCTACTGGGCTCGCCTGTCCTCATTGCCGCTCATGTGGCCCCGCCGCTTGCTTGACCCGCCGCTGCCCACCTCACTTCTGCCTCAAGGCTGCACGCCTTGGCTTCCTTTTCTTCACGTTTTGTTGTTTCGGTCCGGTAGTGGATCGTCCAGAAAAATACCCCAACGGCCATATTTTGGCTAGCCCTATATAAGTCTTTTGTCCATTTTCATTTAGGCTTACTTCTTCCTCCTCCTCTTGTCCAAGGTTTGCCCCCATTTGCTTTACTCTTTTGAGCTTGATTTCTACACATCCCTCCATTGATTCTTGCATATATTTGAGGGGTTGTTGGAGGAGATCTAGATCTACATTTTGACCAATCCAAAACATCTCTTTGTGAGTGTATCTTTGGGGATCTAGATTTTGGGGAATTTTGTGTCTCTCTTTGATTCCTCCTCTCTTGTTTCCCCCAATAGCTTTAGTAGCTTTGTTGAAACTTGAGAGTGAGGGATTTTAGCACCTTTGTGGTGTTCTTGCCATTTGCATTTGGTGCATCAGTTTGAGTTCTCCTCGGAGGATTTGGTTTGAGTTGCTCATTGGAGCTTGTCCCTCTTGGGTTCTTGGAACCCTAGACGGTTTTGTGGCCTTGGTGGCATTTGTTGAGGCCTTTTGTGGCGTTTGTTGGGAGCCTCCAATTAAGTTGTGGAGAAGTGCCCCAACCTTGTGAGAGGTTCCGGTTGCCACCGACAAGTGCACCGATAGTGGAAGCGTGGATCGATCCCGTTGGGGTGAGATTCACCGGAGAATAAGGGAGGCCTTTTGTGGCGTTGGTGGTTTGATACCACCCCCTCTCCAAACGAGACATAATCCATGTTGGGAGGAACTCGGTAAAATATCGTTGTCCCCGCGTGCCTCGGTTATCTCTATACCCGAGATCTTTACTTATGCACTTTACATTGTGATAGCCTTCGTGCTTGAAGTAATATATATCTTGCTATCACTTTGTTTCTTGTATTTCTTAGCATAAGTTGTTGGTGCACATAGGTGAACCTTAGTCGTTCTAGGTTGTGCTTTACAAAGTAAACACTAGTTTTATTCCGCCTTTGTTGAGCCACTCTAGGAAAAGTTTTAATTGCCTATTCCCCTCTAGGCGACATCCGTATCTTTTCAATTGGTATCAGAGCCTGGTCTCTCATTTTAGGCTTCACCGCCTTGAGAGTAAAGATGTCGGCTAGAGGATTAGTGCACAATGAAATGTTTATATTTGATGGCACAAATTATGATATATGGAAAAATAGCATGCTCATTCATTTTCAGGACATGGACCCAAATTTGGAGCGTATTGTAGATATATGTTTTTCTCCTCCTATGGATTTCAAAAATCTATCTTGTGAGGATGAGAAAAACTTATATCTCGATGCTCAAGCTTCTAATGTGCTTGTTAATGCTTTGAGCTATGTAGTTACCTCCTCAATCATTCCTTTTTGGAGCGCTCATGAGTTATGGACAAAACTTCAAGATAAATATGTTGTGTCCAACATTATTGAGAATGATTGTGTTGCTTCCACGTCCGGTTGAGATGAGTTCTCATCCTCTATCACTTCACCAACATGTGCTGGCCCACCTCGCCCTGCTTCCTGCGCTGCACGCGGCACTGCTTCTGCCTTCCTTTTCTTCGCGTTTTGTTGTTTCGGTCAGGTAGTACCGGTCCGAACCGGTACTATCGGACCGTCCAGAAAAATACCCCAACGGCCATATTTTGGCTAGCCCTATATAAGTCTTTTGTCCATTTTCATTTAGGGTTACTTATTCCTCCTCCTCTTGTCCAAGCTTTGCCCCCATTTGCTTTACTCTTTGAGCTTGATTTCTACACATCCCTCCATTGATTCTTGCATATATTTGAGGGGTTGTTGGAGGAGATCTAGATCTACGTTTTAACCAAACCAAAACATCTCTTTGTGAGTGTATCTTTGGGGATCTAGATTTTGGGGGATTTTGTGTCTCTCTTTGATTCCTCCTCTCTTGTTTCCCCCAATAGCTTTACTAGCTTTATTGGAACTTGAGAGTGAGGGATTTGAGCACCTTTGTGGTGTTCTTGCCATTTGCATTTGGTGCATCGGTTTGAGTTCTCCTCGGAGGATTTGGTTTGAGTTGCTCATTGGAGCTTGTCCCTCTTGGGTTCTTGGAACCCTAGACGGTTTTGTGGCCTTGGTGGCATTGTGGACTTGGTGGAATTTGTTGAGGCCTTTTGTGGCGTTTGTTGGGAGCCTCCAATTAAGTTGTGGAGAAGTGCCCCAACCTTGTGAGAGGTTCCGGTTGCCACCGACAAGTGCACCGATAGTGGAAGCGTGGATCGATCCCGTTGGGGTGAGATTCACCGAAGAATAAGGGAGGCCTTTTGTGGCGTTGGTGGTTTGATACCACCCCGTCTCCAAACGAGACGTACTCCATGTTGGGAGGAACTCGGTAAAATATCGTTGTCCCCGCGTGCCTCGGTTATCTCTATACCCGAGCTCTTTACTTATGCACTTTACATTGTGATAGCCTTCGTGCTTGAAGTAATATATATCTTGCTATCACTTTGTTGCTTGTATTGCTTAGCATAAGTTGTTGGTGCACATAGGTGAACCTTAGTCGTTCTAGGTTGTGCTTTACAAAGTAAACACTAGTTTTATTCTGCCTTTTTTGAGTCAATCTAGGAAAAGTTTTAATCGCCTATTCACCCCCCCTCTAGGCGACATCCGTATCTTTTCATTATGAAAATAGTGTTTTCTGACCTTTTTGAAATGCAGGTGATGAAAACACTGGATTTGAAAAAATACTTTATAGAAAATAATCAAAGGACATGAGAAAGTGTGGACTTGCCTTTTGTGATTGCAATATTATGCACTCACAGTCTTCAAGACAATATAAGATCCAATATATGAAATTAGCATCATTGGTCCGATAAGGACTAATGTTTAAAGAAGCAGGATGCTATTATGCATAAGTAATGTAATGCAATTTGGTAGGTTCGTATCCCCAGAATGAGCATTGATCTAGGGTTTGAAAAATGGAAAGGTTTCTTTAGAATGTGTTATACTTTTAGATAAGTTCCGCACTGGTGCTTCTTATTAAGGCTGTTGAGGGTGTGTGAAACAATGTGTAACTAAAATATCACACAACCAATAAGGTATACAAACGAGTAATGTTACGCAAGGTTTCTCATATAAGAATTGTTCTATCTTTAAATTTTACTTTACAATAATGACATTTATAAGGAACTTAGGTGTTAACAATCCAAAGTATACAAGTAAAGTTTAAAACAATGTGATTATGATTAATTTTCATCTGTTGATTATGATGAAAGTCCTTGCGTTTAGTTGTTAAGTTTTGGAGATATTATCTTAAGATTTGTTGTTTGAAGTGGAAAAAAGAATAACATTTGAAGAAAAGATTTCTTTGCTAAGGTTTAAGCAACCTTGATGGCTTTTAGAATATGATTGATATGATGTGATTGACGTTGTCTACGCTGGCTTGAATATTTTGTATTTGAGATGCTTTACGACTCAACTAAAATAGAACAGAGTTAACTATAATACAAATAGCAAAGTTTTTAGCATTATACTTAAAGTATTATAGAATAAAGTTAACTTTAATAACATATATGGCTTCAGGTGTAATGCTTATGATATTTGTACTTTGTTATCCTCATAATGTTTCTTTAAATCTATTTGAGAGTGGTAGTACTTCTATTTGAGTAGTGATTTCTTTTTATTTTACTTTAATGGAATCATTTATATCCTTATAAAGGTGTGGTTATGGTTTGTGAATAAGTAAATAATATTACTTAACTACTTATGAATTCACTATAGTATTTTGGTATGTTTATAAATTTGTGATTGCAGTAAGGGAAAAGATTTTATTTAGTCACAAATTATCCTTGAAGATTTTATATTTGATAAAGATCTTTTAGAGAATAATCTACACTTATAGTTGAACAATAATTTAATAATATTATATTTAAAATGTGTTGAACCATTTTGACTTCATAATATCAATATTTAAGACTAATATTATTTGTTAGACCTCAATTGACTAATTTTAGAAATATTAGAAAATTTTATTTACCCTTATATAATTATTAAGGAAATTAGATTTAAATTCAAGTTATTAGAGTATTAAGTTTTTATTTACTTCAAAAGTGGAATGTTATATTTTTAACATGTAAATATTATTTTTGTGATCATTTTGATATATTACATTTATTTTTGTGATTTATAAATAATAAGATATGATTTTTATAAGATTTAATACTTTATAAACACTTAATAAATAATAAATATTTAATTAAGTGAAATAGTAATACATGATTATAATATTAAATTTTAGTTCTTATTTTTCTAAGAATTTTGGCATATTATTTATATTTTTATCATTTACCATTATTAAAATATGAATTATCAAACTTTTATTACTTATAAAATCTTTATTTAAATAATTAACATAATTGCGGTGACCCAGCATACCACTGCATGTGTAGTACACTATAGTCGTTGACATGACATCCACAGAACACTGTTCCATAAATATCACATCCCTCAGAGTGGTACAATAGAAACATTGCAGATCCATATTACAAATATACACACATTATTATTATTATTACAATTCCGGAAGTTCAATACTTCCTAAAGATTCAACTTACAAACCAAAATATAAAGTGTTTCAGCGGAATTTAAAAGTAGCAACTCCGACTAGGAGTTGAGCTCATCAGCTTATTCTATAGAGTTCATGCTGCTCAGCTCCGTTGGTTACTACTAACTAGGGATACTTAGTTGGCTTCGTTATCATCGACACCGTAGCGGATTTCGTAATCCACTCCTTCAACACCTCCAGACAGATTAGGTTCCTCGTAGAACACTTCTTCCTAACATTCGGCTGCATTCATTGGCACGTCTTCAGGATCCTCAGAGTCTAAGCAAGGGATCAAAGGAAAGGATGAGTAACAGTGTTACCCAACAAGTTCATTATATGCAAGGTGGGAAGTTTGATGCTCTAGCTACCACCTCGGATTATAAATCCTTGGCACTATGCAATTTTTGTAAATCTTTCTTGAAATATAGATTTTATTATAAAAATCTATGACCATCAGCCTTCACAGGTTGACCAGAACTTTCATGGAGTTCCTTACCTGCCGCGTTCGTAGCTCCTTCCCAGAACAGGGAGTAACAAGTTACAGTTCTTACACTCTATAGAGGTGCGTTACTTTACCCATGAGAGATCAACTCCTTATTGCACAACCGGGCATACTTTCCCGTCCACAATTCCATGATGTGGGGCCCAGTAGTTGGTCCAAGACAATCACTGCCCCTTCGCGACCTCGCATGCCTCCTTGGTGTACACCATGCCCACATAATGAATTATGGCAATTGTTTGTACAAACCGTTAGATGCCAGACCTATCATGGGACAATGAGGGTTCCCACCCATATGCTGCATATTCTCTACGAATTACCAATTAATATGCAAGCTACGAGGATAAAAGCCACGACCTGCACATCCGGCTTCAGGCGAGAGGAAGAAGATACAGCTGACTTCTCTGTCCCATTCCAATTCTCATGGCTAACACATAATTTACGGTGCTAGAATCACTGATGTCATGGGTTATTAAGTCCCAAATTGATTATCATTGTTGCAAATAGAACCCTAAGTTCTATTGCTCCATTATATCATCACTTAGGATGATATCTATGATTTCTTTATTTGTGAAAATAATATTTTCTTTCTTTTATAGTATATATGATAACACACAATTTGCAAATACTTTGATAAATACTCTTCAAAGGACATGAGCAAGAGATGAACTTTCCTTGTGGTGGAAAGGTAGTGAAGTCTGATGCTTGCGCTTGACCTTGAGCTTCTATGTCTACGAAAACATCATTATTGTCTGGTAAGGACAATATTTAAAGAAGCAAAATGATTATGCAAGTAATGTAATGCATCATTTAATTTGATATGCATTCTCCCCATTATTAATAAAATTATTTCTAATAATAAAGGTTTTATAAATATTACCTTTTAATATTTATAATATATCTCGAATTATTTTATTTTATTTTATTTCTCTTTTATTTGACTTTTATTGATTTAATAATTCTTTTAAGAATTATCATTTAAATATAAGAAATTGTTATTAAATATTTGTTTAGTATTTTTCTAAAATACTACAATATTAATATAAGATGAAAGTCAATTTTAATTAATTTTATCACCTTTCAATAATTTTGTAAAATTCCATAAGGGTTATAAAAATTACAAAATTCTTAATAAAATTTATGTGTCTAAAATTTTATTTCTTAATATATTTGGATAGTGTGGATTATTGTGAATCCAAAAATATTTTATTTATAATTTTTGGATTTTTATTTTATTTTCTAGAATTTAATTAAGTTCAGGGGTATTTTGGTCTTTTCCTATTTATTAAAACAGGCCTTAAAGGTTTCTGGGCTGGCTTGTTCTTATTGGGCCCTGGTGGCCCATGAGACTTAGTTAAAACAGCCACCCCAAAGGGTTCTAGACCACTCGACCCACCTCCTCACTGCCTCTCACCCTCGAGCTCACTCCTCTCCCCTTCTGCCCCCGACCCCGTGGTCGGTGATATCGCCGCCGGCGATTCCCGCCATCGTGGGCCGTTCTGGTCACCGTCGTGTTGTAGTAGGAGGTTGTCGGCTACGCCCATCCTTTCTATCCAACTGGATTTGAGCATGGGGCTCTCCCGCGACGGATCGATGCCGTCCCGAACCCTAGGGTTTGGGGGTTAGCGTGGATCTTAGTGCTGACGCAGCCGTCGTGCGTCGTGGTAATTCACCTTGCCTCTAGGTGTGGTCATGGTCGCCGCGGTGGTGCTGTATGGGTCGAAGCGCCCCCTGGGGGCGCTCCCCGTGCCGCCATGGTCGTCGGCCACCTGGTGTATTTTGGCCTTTTCCTATTTTGGAAATCCCTAAGACCAATGTTCTTTTTTGGAAATCCCTAAGACCAATGATGTTGGTCTGAGGCTTAGGGGTTAGGCTTTATCTAATTGATTTATATGGATAGTTCTGGTAGTGGTACTAGCTACTGTTTCTTGAATCAAAGATTGAAAAAAATGATCGTAGGCTTGATCACTTATATGGGTCCAAAAGATTAACTTCTAAGGTGCTACCCTTATCTTAGGGATGTGCCTAGAAATTAAATCTTAGATATATTTATTATTGAATTGGAATATAGCTTGATGGCCAAAATCAATGATGTTGTTCTGAGTTTTGGTTGGATCCTTGTATTTTGCTATTTGCTCTTAGAGTTTAAAATCTCAATGATGGATTCACCCCACTTGGGTGTTTTCTGAGAGTTTGAATATGATACAGATCATGTATGCTTGTCTAATCTTAGACAGATAGATCATATGATGGTCTATGAACTCACCTTATCCTTTGGTTGTTGTGGTTGCTAGTGGTGGATCTTGTGGTAGCTTGATCTTGTGATCCCCTGGTATATTTAGCTCCTGGCTTGTCTTTGATCTAGCCCATCATCTCCTGATCCTGATGGCTTGACCTTGGTCATCCTATCCCCCTGATCTCCCCCTCCTTATGTCACCATCCTGGTGATGTGATCTTGGGCTTTGATTGATTTGGCTGCTGACTGTTGTGCTTGGTTTAGCTGCTGGCTGCTAAGCTTGATGTGTAGGAGCAAAAGATTGATGTGGTTGTGTGCTTGCCCACGGCTGTGTTGATGGTTTTGTCTTGCTGGGCTGTTGCTAAGGTGCTGATCGCACACACCATGCAATCTGGTGTGTGTGCTGCTTGTGTGCTTGCTATGCACTTGTGGATATGTTCAGAATTTTGAAGTTGCCTGTTATCTAGTTACTTTTACCTGGCTGGTGAAACTTGCCCCTCTTTGCTGTCATTTGACTTCTGGCTAAAATAATATGAAAGATACATTCTTTCAATTTGGTGAAACTTGCCCCTTTTTAATAGAATTACTCAATGATGAATCTTGATCAGTGCATTTCACTGACAAGTCTGAGAGTAAAACATTACTAACCCTATCTTTCTTTATTTTTTTATTAGTGTTTGTTTTGCAGGTACAGATTTGAAGATGAAGATTTTAGTTTAGGTTTCCTTTATAGAATAGTAAATGTAATCTTCTTTATTCTTTTGTAATTTTCTTTTTATTATTTTGTAATCTTCATTTTATTGTTTTGTAATAAAGATTATATTATTATCAATAAAGAAATATTCTTATTCTTTATTTATTTGCTATTGTGAAGTTTGTGGATAATTTCAACAAGTTACATTTTTGTAACTTATTAATTGAATGAAAATATGAAATAAATATTCATATTCTTAATTGTTTTCTTTAGATAAAGTTTGAGTTATATTGATTAACTCCTAATTAAATCAAGATCCAAAAATCATTTGAATTTATAATTCAAATTCTCATGTTATAAATTCAAATTTCATTTCCCAAAACACATAATTTCACAAAGATCATATCAAAGTCACTAGCAAACATTCTTTAAGAATAAATCTAATCTCAAAGTATGAAGGTAACCTTGATGACTTTAGGTTTTTATTTGGCGAAAAATTTACCCACATTTTCACAGATGAATGCATGCAACATTTCAATTTCCTAAATCTACCCTTCGTTAGTTCCTAAATGCTGGGATGTTACAATAATGATGTTGGATGATATAATTAAATTATAGATTTTATTTTTCCAAACATATTCATATATTACACATATTTTTCTGAATTATTAAATAAAAGTTATTGAATTTACAATGTTTAATCATTTTATTCATTTCCTAGAAATATTTTTATTTAGACTAATATTTTTTAACCTATTTCCTAAACAGGAAATAACTTTTCACACCACACCCAGACATACCCTACTCACAAACAGGTGGGGTACCGGCCACGTCAACATGCCACACAAGCAGTGGACCGGTTAAACGGTGGACTAGGTCAAGGTTGTCGTCGGCATGACGTCGCCATGACCTCAACACGGCCACCATCGTCGGTTGGTGGTCTCCGGCAACGATCTACAGCGCCCCAGCAAGCGAAACTAACCTAGTTCGAATCAGCACGATGTGCTGAACCCTAGAGTGGCGGCGCCGCTCGGAAATGGTCATCAGAGCCGGCTCCGACGAGCTCCGACGGTGGCTGAAGGTGTCATAAGGTGCGATGGCGATTTACAACGAGATGATGCGATTTAGGGGCAATGGAGGGTTCAAAAACTCACCCTGATGATGACAGAGAGGTTGACGAGGACTGGCGCGATCGGAGTCGAGCACACGGTCGACTTTTCCGATGAACCCCGACAGAAAGGAATGATAAAATTCGCACCCACCCGAGCTCCCCTTGATCTATTAATTCTACTAGGATGAAGAGGATGACACCGCAGTTCTCCTCGACCACGCCATGGACTCTAAGGTGAACTCTATCGACGGCGATGTGTGGCTCCGACGAGCTAGGGTTTCGGCTAGAGGAGGAATCCTGGAGGAAGGGAGGAAATGGGGATGAGGACGAAAGAAGTGAGTTCCGTGGCGCTCTTATCCTTCCCCGGTGTTGGCAGCGCTAATCTTGGCGCAAATGCGGCGGCAGATGGCATCGCCGGTGTCTAGCAAGCTGCTTCCAGCTCGAGGAAGACGACGACATTGCTTTTGCGGAAACCCCCTGGCTATTATTTCAACTCAACCCGTAGTCCCTCCTCGGTCCCACCAGTCAGCCAGATAGATTTACTTAGAGCTATCCCTTGTTGGGCCGTTGCTGGGCTTTTGAGGGCCGCGTGTGAGTAGCAGATAAGGAGAGAGAGAAACTGGGCCTCGACCAGAAACTGTTCTCTTTTCTTATTCTTTATTCTATTATATTTCTGTTTTGTTTCTAATTTTATATTTACACATCTGTTTGCAATTTTCTTTATAGAAAATAGTTGCTAAATACTTGCAGCAGTACTAAGGTGTACTTAGGATCATTTTGTCCACTTTTATTATATAGTGTTATATTTATTTATATAGATACCTTTAATATTTTGTAAGGGCCTTGATTATGAATTTGATTTATATATTAAACCATAAACTTATGAAAGGATATTCTACTACTGATTTGTGAGATGTAGGTAGGAAAATAATTAATAACCTTAAGGTTTAAGATTTTGTTTCTTATTTAGAAACTTTCTTTAAGCTATGCTTTTATTTATTTATGGATAGATATGGTTTTATGATATCTATAAATCATAGAAAATGCCTCACATAATAACTATTGTATATAGTTAATGCCTTAATATGGTGGTGAATAATGTTTAAGTAATATTGGTTATTACATTATATATGCATTGATAATTATGATTGAAATTAAAGTTAGGATTTTAGAATTATAACTTTTTACCATCTGTTTTAGGAGACCTAAATTTATTCATGATCTTATAGATATGAATAACATTTTAAGTTTAAGAAATATTTTCTCTATGCTTATGATTGGAAATGATATCATTATTTAAGGTAAAGTAATAGAGTTGTTCTTTTTAGAATGACTTAAGAATAAGGGTTGATAATTATAGTTCCTAGGCACTTATAGTTTTCATGTTTTGAAATGACAAGATATGCTTAAGTGATTTGCTATAGGAAAATATTCCTATAAGGCACTGTGGAAATAGGATGATAAATCAATCAGATAAGATGGATAACATGTTTGGTTAAAGATTTAAAACTGAGTGTTTACCAAGAATTCCTATCTTCCATATTTCATAAGTTTGGACTCCTAATTAAGGAATTCCTTTCCTAGATATATTACTTCTTCATATTCATCATCATGGGTTAACAAGATGAGCTTTACTTCACAAGAACATTATTACCAACACTTCCACCTTCTAAATCCATTTGTAATCCAATGAGCTTTCCACTAAGCTCAACATGATCTCCCCATAGAGATCATCCTCTTCTCTAAAGTGTTTCTTATGAATCTAATTACACTTGAATGATCATCCTCTAATTCATTTAGTAGTTGCTTCTAATTCCCTTTATATACTTCCTTTATCCTTCATTACTAACATTACTCCATTAGGTGTATCTACCAAAACCTACTTTCCTCAAGTGTCTAATATCCTGTAATAAGAATAACATTACTTCAATAACTCCATGCTACTCTAGCTTCAGCTTAGACATACTATCTTATGTCTACTTAACTCCAGTATCTTATATTCAAACTTCAGATCATATTATGGTGACTTGTCATGACTAACCTAGGATAACATATTCACACTAGAATGTAGTTATGTTCTAACCACCGATGTCACTTATACATGATATAATCATTCCCTCTTAATGTCTTCTGCATGATCATTATAGTCCTTGTATAATTTATGGCTTAGATTTCCAGTTGGCTAATTAAGGCTTTATCAATACAATATTATAGTTGTATATAATTATCTTTTGAGTATCCCTATTGGATTAAGAGATATTGTTCATTGACTATACCTACTTGACCTAATAGGATTTCTCCTTGGTAAATATCTTTAGAATTCAACCTTGTAAACTTCTTTTTTACCATATAAATGTATAATCAAGATAACTCTTCTATCCATTCAGGAGTGAGTTAACTCCACCAACTATCATATTGATTTCATTCTCTTCAAACTCTCCCATCCTATAGATTATATCTAAGACTAGCATTACCACTTACCTCTTCCTACTTATTTCTCTAAAGGATTTAAGTGGATGCTTGTTGGAAGTATGCCCTAGAGGCAATAATAAAGATGTTATTATTATAATTCTTGTTCATGATAAAGTTTATATTCCATACTAGAATTGTATTAAGCGGAAACTTTAATACTTGTGTGGTTTGTGAACAACACCGTGTCCCTAGTACGCCTCTATGGACTAGCTCATTGATCAATGATGGTTAAGGTTTCCTAACCATAGACATGAGTTGTCAATTGATAATGAGATCATTTCATTGGAGAATGATATGATGGACAGACCCAAACTAAGCAAAGCAATTAGATCGTGTCATCGTGTTCGTCTTTGCGAAGCTTTTCCTATGTCAAATATTGTATTCCTTAGACCATGAGATAATACAACTCCGTATCGAAGAAAGCTTTGAGGTCATCAAACGTCATCCTATGAGAGGGTGATCATAAAGGTGTCTCTCAGGTGATCGGAAAGTATCTGTTGGGTTGTATGTATCGAGATGGGATTTGTCCCTCCCAAGTCGGAGAGATATACTTCGAGCCCACTCGGTAATCGATATCAACACCGCTTGCAAGCATGTGGTTAAGGAGTTAATCACAAAGTGATATCGGATTACGGAACGAGTAAAGTACTTGCTGTGAACGGGATTGAACTAGGTATGACGGTACCGACGATCGAATCTCGGGCAAGTAAAATATCGCGAGACGAAGGGAATATATATATGGGATTGTTTGAATCCTGGCATTGTGGTTCATCCGATATGATCATCGATGAATGTGTGGGAGTCAATATGGGTGCCCAGACCCCGCTGTTGATTATTGATAGAAGATCATGTCTGCATATTCTCGAACCCGCAGGGTCACACACTTAACGTATCTCGACGCTAGGATAGATTGGATAATTGGTTTATGAATTTTTGTTCGGAGTCTCGGATGGGATCCGGGATGTCACGAGAGGTTCCGGAATGGTCCGGAGAATAAGATTCATATAAGGCAGTGCAGTTTTTGGAGTTCGGAATTGTTCCGGGTTAATCGGTATTGTACCGGAAGCTTCTAGAACCTTCCGGAAGGGGACCAACGTGGCCCCACCTTCCGGGAGGGGGCATGGGCCTATGAGGGAGTGTCCTGGCCGCATTGGGCCAGGGGCACAAGGCCCCATAGGGCCTAGCCGATCCTAGAGAGTTTAAATCGTTTAAACTAGAGATAGGGTTTCTAGAAGAGGGGAGAGTCCATGCCCCCCACTCCTTATCCTTTGGGCTTGGGGGAGGGGCTAGGGCTGCGCCCCCCTCTATATAAAGAGGGGTGGGGGAGCACCAAACCCCTACACCTCTCCTCCAAACCCTAGCTGCCTTGCTAGCTTTCCTCTCTCCCTCCCGACTGTTTGTAGGCGAAGCCCTGGTGCAGAAATTCTCCACCATATACACCACGCCGTCGTGTTGTAGATCCAATCTATCTCTCCACCATACTTGCTGGTCCGAGGAAGGAGGAGACGTCGAGGTGCTGCACGTGTGCATCTCACGGAGGCACCGCCACTTGTGGTGCTAGATCAGATCGGATCGCGAGTACGACTACATCACCCACGTTCCGATTTAACGTTCATTGCTTGTAATCTTCAAGGGTATGAAGATCTAATCCAATCTCTCTCGTTGATTGCATCTCCTAGATTAGATCTTGGCTTTCCCTCTGTTCGCTCCGTAGAAAATTTTGATTTACTATGCCGCGAAACCCTTCAGTGGTATCAGAGCTAGATCTATGCGTAGATGTGATTCACGAGTAGAACGCAACATGGTTGTTGCGGGCATTGATGTTTTCTGTTGCAAGCCTCTTGTTTGTGTTCTTCTTATGACGCGGGATAGTGAGATTGAAGCGGTCCAGGCCAACCTTACGCGACATCGTTCGCGAGACCGGCTCCGCACTTGACGTGTGGCTTGTTCCACACATGCGGCTGGTGGATGTCAGTTTCTCTCACTATAGTTGTCATGGGATTAACACCGGAGTTTGGCAACCATAATATCACTGTTGTGGCTTTCCGTAGGTAAGAATCGTTCTTAGCATCTACTCCCATAAGCCACGTAAAACATGCAACAACAAAGTAGAGGCGTCTAACTTGTTTTTGTAGGGAGTGTTTTCTGTGATATGGTATGGCCCAAGATGTGATGTGTATGTTGTATGCAATGATCATGTTTTGTAATGTTTCACGACTTGCATGTCTATGAGTACACAACCGGCAGGAGCCATATGGTTGTCTTTATAATTGTGTATGACCTGCGAGTCAACTTCTTATACGCCATCTAATAGCTTCACTTTATCGCTAAGTAGTTAGCAATAGTTGTAGTTGCTATTCGTGGTGGAGGCAATCATGGTGGAGTGATGGAGATCATGCCGGAACGCACAAGATGGAGATCATTGCGCGAAGATTGGCTATACCATGTCACATAAAGTTATATGCATGTGATGTTTATCCTTTTATGTATCTTATTATGCTTAGATCGCGACGGTAGCATTATAAGATGATTCCTCACTTAAAGATCAAGATAAAAACTGTGTTCTCCCCAAGTATGCACCGTTGCGAAAGTTCGTCGTGTCCAAGCATCACGTGATGATCGGGTGCTATAGACTCTACGCTCACATACAACGGGTGCAAGCGAGTTTTGCACACGCGGAAATACTTGGGTCTAACTTGACGAGCCTAGCATGTACAGACATGGCCTCGGAACACAAGAACCGAAAGGTTAAGCATGAGTCATATGAATGATATGATCGACACTTTTTTGTCCACCATTGAAACCACATCTCTTCTCGTGAAGATCGGATTAGGTGTTGTGAATTTGGATCGTGTTCACTAAAACAACTTGAGGGATGTTGAATTTAGTGGGAGTTCATCTAGTAATTTGATTAAGTTGAACTACTTATCATGAACATAGTCTAAATTGTACTTGCAAATACTGTAGATCCCATGGCCAAGTCCAACTTCAACTTCAACGTTTTTGATGAGATAGAAAAGCTTAGAAACAATGGGTCTAACTTCACCAAATGGTTCCGCATTCTGAGAATCATTCTCGCTGGCGGACAAAAGGACTATGTCCTTGAGAAAGCGCTAGGTGACGCCCCTGCTATAGATGCGCCGACTGATGAAAAAGCTGTTTATCAGTCGCGCAAGGATGATTATGATTTGATTAAGATCGCCATGTTGTATGCTATGGAATCGGATCTTCAAAATCGTTTTGAAGAGTATCCCGGGCCCTTTGAGATTCTTGAGGAGCTGAAAACTATGTTTCAGACTCAGGCCCGTTCTGAGAGATATGAGATCTCTAAGAAATTCTTTAGCTACAAGATGGAGGAAGGGAGTTCCGTTAGTGAGCACGCCATTAAGATGTTGGGCTACACTCAACGCCTTGAGCAACTGGACTGCAAGATTCCAGAGGAGCTCAAGATTGACACTCCTAGCTACAAAAGTTTTGTAGTTGATCACAATCAGATTGGTTCCACTGATATGATCACTGAGCTCTTCGCTAAGATGAAAGTGGCGGAGGTGAACATCAAAAAGAATAATCATGTGTTGATGGTCAACAAGCCCCCCTCCTTTAAGAAAGGTAAGGGAGCAAAGAATCCCTTCAAGAAGGGCGGCGGCAAGCGCAATGCTCCTGCTGAGAAGAAGCTCAAGTCTGGTCCTAAGCCGGACACTGAGTGCTTCTATTGCAAGGACAATGGTCATCGAGGCGAATCGTCCAAGTACTTATCGGACAAGAAGGCTGGCACCATCAAAGGTATATTTGATATACATGTTATTGATGTTTTCCTTACTATCCCTCATTGTAGTGCCTGGGTATTTGATACGGTTGGTTGCTAATATTTGTAACTCAAAGCAGAGCTACGGAATGAGCGGCGACTTGCGAGGATGAGGTGACGATCTTGGCGTTGGCAATGGATCAAGAGTTGATGTGATGGCCGCACTCTCCTTAGTTTTACCTTGGGATTAGTTTTAAACCTTAATAAGTGTTATTATGTGCCTACGTTGAGCATGAACATTATTTCTGGATCGTGTTTATTGCAAGACGGTTATTCATTTAAATCGGAGAATAATGGTTGTTCTATTTATATGAGTAACATCTTTTATGGTCATGCACCTCTTATGAATGGTTTATTTCTTCTAAATCTCGAAAGGGATGAAACACACATCCATAACATTGAGGCTAAGAGATGCAAAGTAGATAGTGATAATACTACTTATTTGTGGCACTGTCGTCTAGGTCATATTGGTGTAAAGCGCATGAAGAAACTCCATTCTGATGGACTTTTGGAGTCTCTTGATTTTGAATCATTTCACACATGCGAACCATGCCTCATGGGCAAGATGATCAAAACCCCGTTCTCCGGAATGATGGAGTGAGCAATGGACTTGTTGGAAATCATACATACCGATGTATGCGGACCGATGAGTATTTCGACGCGCGGTGGATATCGCTATTTCCTTACTTTTACCGATGACTTAAGTAGATATGGGTATATCTATTTAATGAAACATAAATCTGAAACATTTGAAAAGTTCAAGGAATTTCAGAATGAAGTGGAGAACCATCGTAACAGGAAGATTAAGTTTCTACGATCCGATCGTGGAGGTGAATATTTGAGTTATGATTTTCTCACGCATCTTAAAGCAAGTGGAATCGTTTCACAACTCACGCCACCCGGAACACCATAGCGCAATGGTGTGTCTGAACGCCGGAATCGAACCCTATTAGATATGGTCCGATCAATGATGTCTCTTACTGATTTACCGTTATCATTTTTGGGTTATGCATTAGAAACCGCTGCATTCACTTTAAATAGGGCACCATCTAAATCCGTTGAGACGACACCGTTTGAACTGTGGTTTGGTGCTAAACCTAAGTTGTCGTTTCTTAAAGTTTGGGGATGCGAAGCTTACGTCAAGAAGTTGATGCCGGACAAGCTCGAACCCAAAGCGGAGAAATGCATCTTCATAGGATACCCTAAGGAAACAATTGGGTATACCTTCTATCATAGAACCGAAGGCAAAGTGTTTGTCGCAAAGAACGGTTCCTTTCTTGATAAGGAGTTTCTCTCGAAAGAAGTGAGTGGGAGGAAAGTAGAGCTTGACGAGGTTATTGAACCTTCTCTTGAATTGGAGAGTAGCGCAACACCTGAAATTGTTCCAGTGCCGCCTGCACCAACAATAGAGGAAGCTAATGACAAGGATCATGAAGCTTCGGACGATGTCTGCATCGAACGTCGCAGGGTCGACAAGGTCGTGCCTCCCCGAGTGGTACGGCAACCTGTCTTGACTGTCTTGTTAGTAGAAGACGTGAACCTACGAACTATGAGGAAGAAGCGATGAGCCCAGACTGAGAAATGGCTAGAAGCCATGAACCAATTGGGATCCATGAGCAAAACCAAGTATGGACCTTGGTGGACCTCCTAGCGGCGAAAGGCCGTTGAGTGCAAATGGATCTTCAAGAAGAAAAGCGGACGCGGATGGTAATGTTACCGTCTATAAAGCACGGCTTGTCGCGAAAGGTTTTCGACAAGTTCAAGGTGTTGACTACGAGACTTTCTCTCCGTAGCGATGTTTAAGTCCATTCGGATTTTATTAGCAATTGCTGCGTTTCATGATTATGAAATATGGCAGATGGATGTCAAGACTGCTTTCCTCAATGGCAACATTGATGAAGAGTTGTATATGATGCAACCCGAGGGTTTTGTCGATCCTAAGGATGCTAGTAAAGTATGCAAACTTCAGCGTTCCATTTATGGACTGAAGCAAGCATCTCGGAGTTGGAACCTTCGTTTTGATCAAGTGATCAAGAGCTTTGGATTTGTTCCAAATTGCTACGAAGCTTGTATCTACAGGAAAGTGAGTGGGAGCTCGGTGACGTTTCTGGTACTATATGTGGAAGACATATTGATTATCGGAAATGACATCAACATGCTTAACGATGTGAAGAGTTATTTGAACAAGTGTTTTTCAATGAAATACCTAGGTGAAGCTGCTTATATATTGGGCATCAAGATCTATAGAGATAGACAAAGACGCCTGATAGCTTTAAGCCAGAGTACATACCTAGACAAAGTTCTGAAAAGGTTCAGAATGGATAAGGCAAAGAAAGGTTCAGTGCCTATGTTGTCAGGTAAGATATTGAGCAAGGCTCAGTGTCCAGCTATGGTAAATGATAGGGAAGCTATGAGCAAAGTGCCTTATGCCTCGGCCATAGGTTCTATCATGTATGCCATGCTATGTACTAGACCGGATGTGTCCAATGCTCTTAGTTTGACGAGCAGATTTCAAAGTGATCCAGGAGTGGAACACTGGACAGCCGTGAAGAACATCCTAAAGTACCTAAATAGGACTAAAGAAATGTTCTTAGTCTATGGGGGTGATGAACACCTTGTCGTAAAAGGTTCCGTCGACGCTAGTTTTGACACCGACAAGGATGATTCCAAATCTCAGACAGGATACGTTTATATTTTGAATGGAGGAGTCAGAGTCGGAGAAGCTGCAAGCAAAGCGTGATCGCGGATCTACATGAGAAGCGGAATACATGGTCACGCAGGAAGCGTCAAGTGAAGGAGTTTGGATCAGAAACTTCATCACTGAGCTTGGCGTGGTTCCAAGTGCATTGGACCCACTGGAGATATTGTGTGACAACACTGGCGCCATAGCACTCGCTAAGGAACCAAGATATCATCCAAAGACCAAGCATATCAACCGCAAGTTTCATATAATCCGAGATTATATTACAGATGGAGATCTGAAGATTAGCAAAGTACATACAGATCTGAATGTCGCAGATCCATTGACTAAACCTCTTCCACATGTAAAACATGATCAACACCTCAGTGCCATGGGTGTGAGATTGTTACCAGATGTGAACTAGATTATTGACTCTAGTGCAAGTGGGAGACTATTGGAATTATGCCCTAGAGGCAATAATAAAGATGTTATTATTATAATTCTTGTTCATGATAAAGTTTATATTCCATGCTAGAATTGTATTAAGCGGAAACTTTAATACTTGTGTGGTTTGTGAACAACACCGTGTCCCTAGCACGCCTCTATGGGCTAGCTCATTGATCAATGATGGTTAAGGTTTCCTAACCATAGACATGAGTTGTCAATTGATAATGAGATCATTTCATTGGAGAATGATATGATGGACAGACCCAAACTAAGCAAAGCAATTAGATCGTGTTCGTCTTTGCGAAGCTTTTCCTATGTCAAATATTGTATTCCTTAGACCATGAGATAATACAACTCCCTGGTATCGGAAGAAAGCTTTGAGGTCATCAAACGTCATCCTATGAGAGGGTGATCATAAAGGTGTCTCTCAGGTGATCGGAAAGTATCTGTTGGGTTGTATGTATCGAGATGGGATTTGTCCCTCCCAAGTCGGAGAGATATACTTCGAGCCCACTCGGTAATCGATATCAACACCGCTTGCAAGCATGTGGTTAAGGATTTAATCACAAAGTGATATCGGATTACGGGCAGTAAAGTACTTCTTTGTGAACGGATTGAACTAGGTATGACGGTACCGACGATCGAATCTCGGCAAGTAAAATATCGCGAGACGAAGGGAATATATATATGGTATTGTTTGAATCTCGGCATTGTGGTTCATCCGATATGATCATCGATGAATTTGTGGGAGTCAATATGGGTGCCTGCACCCGCTGTTGATTATTGATAGAAGATCATGTCAGATATTCTCGAACCCGCAGGGTCACACACTTAACGATCTCGACGCTAGGATAGATTGGATAATTGGTTTATGAATTTTTGTTCGAGTCTCGGATGGGATCCGGGATGTCACGAGGTTCCGGAATGGTCCGGAGAATAAGATTCATATAAGGCAATGCAGTTTTGGAGTTCGAATTGTTCCGTTAATCGGTATTGTACCTGGAAGCTTCTAGAACCTTCGGAAGGGGACCAACGTGGCCCCACCTTCCGGGAGGGGCATGGGCCTATGAGGGAGTGTCCTGGCAGATTGGGCAGGGGCACAAGGCCCCATAGGGCCCAGCCGATCCTAGAGAGTTTAAATCGTTTAAACTAGAGATAGGGTTTCTAGAAGAGGGAGAGTCCATGCCCCCACTTCTTATCCTTTGGGCTTGGGGAGGCTAGGGCTGCCCCTCTATATAAAGAGGGTGGGCGCACAAACCCCTACACCTCTCCTCCAAACCCTAGCCGCCTTGCTAGCTTTCCTCTCTCCGACTGCTTTGTAGGCGAAGCCGCCGCAGAAATTCTCCACCATATACACCACGCCGCCGTGTTGTAGATCCAATCTATCTCCACCATACTTGATGGTCCGAGGAAGGAGGAGACGCCGAGGTGCTGCACGTGTGCATCTCACGGAGGCACCGCCACTTGTGGTGCTAGATCGGATCGGATCGAGGAGGAGAAGCGAGTACGACTACATCACCCACGCCCGATTTAACGCTCATTTGCTTGAATCTTCAAGGGTATGAAGATCTCCAATCTCTCTCGTTAATTGCATCTCCTAGATTAGATCTTGGCTTTCCCTCTGTTCGCTCCGTAGAAAATTTTGATTTACTATGCCGCGAAACCCTTCAATGCTATGATAAGGAGAGGGGTTAATAGATCAAGGATTGATAAATCAACAGTTGATCCTTCAACATTGATTAACATCAGATACAAGATTGTGGTTCAATAGATATGATAAATATTGTTATGGAAAGATATATATATGGTGAATGATCTTGTCTTGGTTTCTTTCCTACTCAACCTCACTTAAGGGTTAAGGTTAGACATTAGCATGATACTCATGGTATAAGTAGATAAGATTAGGATAGGTCAAGATATAATTATTAAATTCTTGTTACTTGAGTTATATTCATAACTGGGTATTTATAGGTTGTTGTGATGAATACTAAGATATGATCTCTTAAAGATCTGATATTAATCATTAAACAATGTATTGTGGTTTTATTTTATTTTATTTTATCTACCCTTAGATCAAATTATGTTTACCCAAAATAAGGTTTTAGCAAAGGTTATATTGAAACTTATCACAGTCAACTTGATGATCTACTTCAATTCCATCAAGTTAAGAGAAGATTCAATTACTTTGACAAGTTTTGTTCAAAAGCGCGAAAATTATTAAAATTTTCTATGCATGAATGCAATGCACACCTCTGTGTTCAGCTTATTTCTAAGCTCTAATGATGGGATGTTACAATGGTGTTAGGATAAGTGGAAAGAACCTCCTTAGTGATGTCAACAAAGAACATGAGTCTCAGCAAGGTGATTCGGCTAACCTGGGGTTGCCGAGGTATAGTACCCTAGCGAAGAATCTTAGGGCGGCAAATGTCGCAGCTTCTGAACTAGATGGCTTGACCGGTGAAGCCCGACAAAAGCAACAGGAAAGAGTGATTGGGCTGGTATGCATTGCGAACCAGCAAAACAAGGAAATACTCTGGAATAACCCGGTAAAGCCTGGAGGTTCACGTTTGGTTCATTCGGCTGGAGCTGCCCCGACACTATCAGCTGCTGCGGCATCTTCACCCGGTGGAGGGTTAAGAAAAGATAAAGCAGTAACTTCGGAAAGAAGGGACAAGCAGATGGTACCATATGATCCGGTAGTGGTTGGAAAAGCAAATGAAATCCAAGGCAATAGAAGCCGAGGTAACAATGGGAAAAAACCCAGATCGCGGCCATAGAGGTCAGGGAAATCACGGGCGTGAAAACCCCGAAGAAAATAACCCGATAGGAAGGAGGCAGTACCCTCCGCAAGATCATTAGCCAAGGTATGAACCTCGACAAGAAAGGGATGCAGGACCAGTTCCGCAAAACCCGACGCCAAACAGATACAATGATGGTTACTCAGAAGTGGAGAACGTCGGCTTTGCCAGGCCGAATCACCATGTGGTTAAGGAAAGAGCAGCATACAGAGACATGCAGTCAGATGATGTGATTGTCGTGGTATTGCCAACGAGTACGCCATGGAGGGGTCCTCACAGTGCGTATTTAGAGACGTGGGGGAAGGCGGACGGTTGACGTGTACGAGGTAACATAGCTTACCCAGGTTCAGAGCCCACGACGGTGGCGGAATCCTACTCCTGCTGTAAATCACTATAAGGGCAATACACCGAGTTACAGAGATAGGTTCGCTGTGCGAGGTTGTATGAATCGATGCCCTAAAGGCTCCCATAGGCCCGACTTGTATAGTCGCCAGGTCCTAGGGTTACAGGGAAAAGTCCTAGCCGGACAGGTTACAGAGTCCTACACCGTCTATTACTAGTCTTGTGTATCTTGCACTCCAAGGCTCCGGGTACGTCGGTGACTCCAACCGTAGCCTTCCTTTATCCGGCATGGGCCTCCCTTCTGGATCCATCTAACTGGGCCACCCAGCAGGCCATGGACCATTCTACCAACTGTGGGCCACCCGGGTTATCCGGATAGGAGACATGCTATGAGGATACCCATATAGCATATCCCCAATAGTAGCCCCCGGAGAACTCCGAGATCTTGCGTCGTCTTGACTCTTCACGTGGAATGCTCCGTCTAGATGGATGTCGGCAAATTGTCAAGCAATATCTTGTAGTCCTCCCAAACAACCCTACAAGGTTTTCTCCGTCTTTAATTAGCAAGCCGAAGAAATGCTGAATCTTCCATCGTACTCTTCCGTAGCCGGACTGGATCCGTCCATGCCGGAATCTTCCAATGTGATGGCTCATCTGCCTATGTCAGCTAGGGCGACATAGGCGTAGGTCAGCGACGCCTCGTAACTCACACATGCAGAGAACGCAATCATGTCCGATTTTCTTGCGCGAGCGATACGAACCGTTGGCGGTGACGGTTGGGACGTGGCGAAATTTCCGCGCACGTTCGCGCACACGTCGTCTACGCGGCAACCGTCCGATCAAGCTGCACGAATCTTGATGCTGGAGATCATAAATAGTAACTGCGGTGGAATTTTTTACTTTTCACCTCATTCTCTCCTCGCATACTCTTCTTCCTCTAGCGCGTTCCCCCTCGAGCTCTCCGCGCAATCTTCATGAAAAACCCTAGCTCAAATCCTCGCCAGTCACCTCCAAACTCACCCAATGGCCAGCAGCAGCACTACTCCTTCAATGGCGGCGTCGAGCGAAGCCGCGGCGAAGCCGGCGAGTTCTGTCGTCGTGCCCCCAGAGGGTTTGGTCATCCCTGTCTCGGCGGTGGTGGAGTCCACCGGAGGAAACCATAACCCAACGGTGCTGGAGACGTTGGAGGAGGAGCTCGACTCCCACAAGGGCGATTGGCGTGGTTCGGATATCATGGACCGCGATATCAAGGAGCTGATCACCGAAGGCTACCTCCCTGCAACGGAGGGGCTCGCCTGGCGGGCGGCGCCAGCCGGCGAGGTGACACCTTCTCCCCAAGCCGAAGAAAATGTGTACCTCAAAGCCCAATTGGTACGCGGCGTCTCCCTGCCCATCTCTAACTTCTTCCTTTCCGTCTTAAACCACTATAGAGTCCAGCCCCAAAACCTCTCTCCCAATAGCATCCTAGCGCTTAGCAATTATGCGGCGCTCTGCGAGGGTTATCTAGGGATTAGGCCTAGTCTAGACCTCTTCGTGTATTTCTTCACCGTCAAGCGTGAAGCCGGAGCCAGTAAGGAGGAACTTAGAAATTATGGCACCATAAGCTTCAAGATCCATCCTGGCCGGCGGTTCCCCGAGATCGTCGGTCACGAGTCCTGCAAAAACTGGCAGCGTACTTACTTCTACAGCCCAGGTATCCCTCTGGCCGGCCGAGAAGTAACGTATCCGGACTTCGTCGATGGAGACGCCGCTGAAGTCTCGTCATGGAGATCCCAGGCCTCCCTTCCCTCCGATCTCGATGCTTCCCGCGCCATAAGGCGGTTAGAGTGGCTTGTAGAGACGGATTTGACCGGCTTGTACCTAGCCATGTGCTGGTTCATCAGGCGAATCCAACCTCTACAGCACCATGCGAAGCTAATGCACGAGTATACCAGCGACAGAAGGGATAGTCTCCGCATCTCCGTGGATAACTTCTCGAGCGACTCCGTCAAACTCCGCCTTAAGGACATCGTCAAGGTGAAGGAAAAAATACGTGGCTTTACCATCACCTACGACATGTTCGTAGACGGCAAGCACCCAAAGGTATTTGTTTATTTTCCGGTGTGACATATACTCCAGTTCTTCCGTCTAGCCATTTTCATCTCATCTAACATGGTAACTTCTCACTTAACAGCTTAGCGATCTAGAGGAGGACAGCATGGCTGCCCAAATCTACGATCCAAAGATGAAGGAAGTCACGGTCGTGTCTGACAATGATGCTCCATTGCATTGGCGCGAAAGCGGAAGAGCTCCACCTCTGATGCTGCCGATGGAGGTAAGAAGAAGAAGACGGAGGGTGGAGCCTCCAAGAAGACTACCGCCGCCCTGGAGGCGGAGAAAAGAAAGACTACCGGGATCCCTTTTGCCAAAGCACCCCCACTTGTGTAAGCTTCTTTTCCTCCGACATTGTCTATTCATCTGTCTTGTTCCTGTACTTATGCACTTTGCACGTTTCAGGAAGAAAGCCACGACCAGCATGAAGAAGACCTCCAAAACATTGGGGGCTTCTAGAACCATTAAGGACATGTTGCATCGCGACGCATCTCCCGCCATCTCCCCTGTCACTCCCTCCGTCAAGCCCTCGTCTGCCCCGACAAGCTCACAAGCTAAGGAGGCATCTGGCCCTTCCACCATGGAAGTGGACTCAGGTGCCTCTACCGAGGTCGCTGTTGTCGGCGAGCAGGCGACGCAGGAGAGTGCCGCCCACCAAATGGCCGAAGCTCCGGCTAAGCATGCCATCGGTAGCGGTAAGGCGGTGGTGGAAGCAGGTACTTCTGCCCTAGGCGGCGCACCCGCACCCAAGAAATCCATAGTTTATCCAAATATTGTCTACCTGGTACTTACGCCGGATAGCACTACTTTGGCTCCTGTGCGACGCCGACATCTCCGAGTGCGGTCTAGAGGAGCTCCTTCGTCAAGCAGAGATCTTGCAAGGAAACAGCGTATCCTTTGGCAAGCTGCTGGCCAAGAGTGCTACTAACCTCAAGATCATTGCACTTGTAAGTTTTATTTGCCTTTTGCATTTCATATGAGTATCCTACTGTAGCCCCCGAGGATGTAGACGGAAAACCATAGGTCTTTGCATCTAGATGCTCTAAGAGTGACTAAGCTAGAAAACTTCTCACTGTAGCCCCCAAGCATATAGGTGGAATGAAATATTCCGACTAAATGCTTTAAGAGTAGCATACGCAGTGTTTATTAATTTCAATACTGTAGCCCCCAAGCCTCTAGTTGTAACTGAATTAGTTCCGACTAGATGCTTAAACAAAGCTAAGCATATATCCGAGTTAAAAAACTTTATACTGTAGCCCCCAAGCTTCTAATAGAGAACTGAATTAGTTCCGACTAGATGCTTAAAGAAAAGCTAAGCATATTGCTAAGTTAAAAACTCTTCGTTGTAGCCCCCGAGCGTCTAGGTGTATTTTTTCCGGCTAGATGCTCCAAGCAGACCAAACAACGTTTAACTTTTTCCTTTTTTCCATAGAACGAGAATGCTCGGAGGGGCTTGGCCAACGACAAGTATCAGAAAATGCGCGCAGACTTGGAAGCTGAAAAGGGTAAAACTGCCTTCTTGAAGGAACATATCACCAAGAGCAAGCATCTGTTTTCTTTTTTGCATTCCGACTTGGTTTTGTGCCCGTATTCTCCGAGTACTCACTGTGTACTTTGCTTTCTCCGATTTTCAGAAACCATTGCCAAGGCCAAGGACATTGTCGAGCAATCCAAGAACATTCAAGAGCTGGATAGCGAGAACAAGATCCTTAATCAGGAGAGGAAGGACATGCTAAAGATGCACGAAGAATCCATGAAAGTCCTGCAGGATTCCGCCACCGAGGAAACAACCGCTTGAAGGAGGAGATCGCGATCTTAATAAATCAGAAGAAAGCTGCCGACGAGCAGAATCAACGCCATCATGAGGCGTATAAGCTCCTCCAACAAGAAAAGGAATCCTTGGTGGACAACCTCTGGCAGGCTGAGGCCAGCATCTTCAGTAAGTTTTTCTCCGCCTTGGATTTTCTGTAGTCTGGATACTTTGAATTTTTGAACTCATATGTTCCTTGTTGGAATTTGAAGCTCCTATGGGTTTAACCCGTTCACCTCCTCCAGCCAAGGAATGCATGGTTCTTGCCGGAAACTTCATCAACACCGCCATCACGCAAGCCAAAGAGATCGCCAAGCCCCTCCAAATTAATATCAAGGCGTCAGACTCTGTGGCGAAGTACTCGGAGATTCTGTGCCGAGCCCCCTAGCGTATCACAAGCTGGAAAGCTTCATGTGCACGGGCTGGTGCAAGGATGGCGCTGTCCATGGTCAAGGCACACTATGAAGATGCCGACATCGACACGGTGACCTCTGGTATTCCCGACGTAGATGATGATGGCAAAGAGATTAATCACGAATCCATCTTGTCATCACTCGCGGGCTATGACACTAGAGTTGTCGAGTTAGTCGATGTCAACGTCTTCGTGCCAATGAACACCATCGATGGCGGCAACCAAAGCTCTTCCGAGTCTCTTCACACCGCCGACTTCGAGGGTGGTTCTCCTGCTGCTGCTGATGACGCTGCTTCCAAGTCGCCTGCGCCAAAGCAATGAAAAACGATCTTCTAATATTTGTTTCATCTTTGATGCGTATGCGGAAAAAAACTATGTATTTAATCTTAAGGCGGAAAAGAATGTTGTATGTCCTGCTACTTAAGAACCATCTTCCAGCATGTATATATTTTTTAAGCAAGTGTTGGCTTTTCCATTATTTTGGTTCTTATGCTTGACCTTTCGTGAGTCGGAAGACTCGTTGTCGGAACCATGCACTCAGGTGATGATACCCAATGGCACCGTCAATAACCTAAGCACAAAATCGCCGACAATAAGTGCCAAAAGTCACTACTCCAGAATCCGCATAAAAACAACAAAGAACGTGTAGACCAGAAAACTTAAGCTAACGCCCGTAGGCAGAATTTTCACAAGTGTAATCGCAAAACTTGTGCATAAAGGTTTTACATGATCCAAAAATGAGCACTAAAGGAGGGAAAAGACTCAGAAATATGAGTGAACCAGAGATCTTTATTTCATTGATCATATAAGAGGTACACAATTAGATAAAAAATGCTAAGTGTAAAAAGGACGTAGCTGTGCTATGTTCCATGGCCGATCAAGCTCCGGGTAGTCATCATCCGGGTCACGTCGCTTACGCTTATGATCCTCGTTGGGTCTATCCTTTAGTTCACGATTGTCAACAAGGTAGTAAGACCCATTGAGCAACGCCTTGCTTATGATGAACGGTCCTTCCCATGGCGGGGATAATTTGTGTGACTTCTTCTGCTTAAGTCGGAGCACCAAATCCCCCTCTTTAAACGAGCGATGCCGAACGCGGCGACTATGGTAGCTGCGTAGCTTCTGCTGGTAGATGGCGGATCTTTGGCATGCCAAAACGCGCTCCTCCTCGAGAAGGTCCACATCTAGGCATCTGGATTCTTCTGCGTCATCTTCGTCGTAGGCAGCAACTCTTGGTGCATCGTGAAGGATGTCAAAAGGCAGGATGACTTCTGCTCCATATACCATGAAGTAAGGGGTGTAGCCGGTGGATCTGTTGGGTGTAGTTCATAAAATCCATAGAACAGATGGCAATTCTTCCGCCCAGGCTCCAGATACTCTATGTAGAGGTTCTTCAAGATGTGTCTTGATTCCCTGTAGAATTAATCCATTGGCTCGCTCAACCTGACCGTTGGATTGTGGGTGTGCCACAGATGCAAGTTCTAGTCAGATGCCCTTCTAGCAACAATAAGCCTCCACTTCTCCGAGTGACAAGTTGCTGCCGTTGTCGGTGATAATGCTATGTGGAAGACCAAATCTCACCACTAGATCCCGGACAAACCTGAGGGCAGTTGCCCCATCAAGCTTTCTAATGGGTTTAGCTTCTATCCATTTAGTGAATTTATCAACAGCTACAAGCAGATGCGTAAACCCACATGGTGCCGTTTGTAACGGTCCCACCATGTCTAGCCCCCAGACTGCAAACGGCCAAGTTATTGGTATTGTTCGCAATTCTTCAGCAGGAACATGTGGTTGTCGGGCATAATACTGGCATCCCATGCATGTCTCAACCAGCTTGTCGACGCCCGCCTTCGCGGTCAGCCAGTAGAATCCTTGCCGGAAGGCTTTCACGACCAACGATCGAGGAGTGGCGTGATGCCCGCAATCTCTGAGATGGATTTCGCGTAGGATTTCCATACCTTCTAGCTGGGAAACACACTTTAGGTATACACCAGTAGTGCTCCTTTTGTAGAGTTGCCCATTGATTATGGTATAACCCTTTGCTCGTCATACTATTTGCCGTCTTTTAACCTCGTCGTCGGGCAAAGTTCCGTGTTCAAGATATTTCATGAACGGTTTTGTCCAAGCCGGAGGGACCTTTGTCACCATGTTGACGAAAGAGTCAGCTCTATCCGGGTTGTCGATGTCGGCTCCCTTCACGGATGGTGTGCGCAGATGCTCTAGGAAAACTCCTGGCGGAATTCATTTGTGCCCTGATCCAAGCTTAGATAGCAGATCAGCCGCCTCGTTTTGGTCCCTAGGTACATACTTGACTTCGTAGCCCAAGAAGCTCTTGGCTATCTTGTCCACTTCGTCTCGATATGCTGCCATCATAGGGTTCTGCGCATTCCAGGTGCTAGCCACCTGCTGGGCAACCAAGTCGGAATCTCCACAGCAAACTATGCTCTTGATGCCAATATCCTTGGCTACACGTAGTCCATGTTGGGCCACACAGAGATAAAACAAAACTTTTCTTCTCTAACGTGGTGATCCCAAGACCTAGCTGAGGTAGAAGGCCACGAGGTTTACCACTAGACGCGCGGTTGCGGATTACTGATGAAGCGCGTCAGTTGATGCAGTGCAGTCCTCACGATCCGATCGTCCTGGTGCTGATCGCACAGCACCTCTGCTGGTATCCACACGTACAAGGAGGAGCGCATGAATCGCTAGGTTCGTTACGGGCCGGACTGCGTGGAGCTAGGGTTTCAACACATGGAATGACCTAACCGAACAACGATTAACCTTTCTCGGGTTATTGTGCTCCACTATATATAGGAGTGAACGTGGGCTCGCTCGCGACCCATTCACTAAAGCCCATATAAAACTAGTCACCGTGAGTCCAACTCACTAACTCGTCCTAATCTGGTTTAGGTCCAACCCAACAGATCATATGTTCGATCCAATCCGAACATGCTCCCGCTCTTAAGTGTGTGACCTCGCAGCTCATGGTTACTTGGACACGATTTGAGTCCAACTCACAATCGATCAATCGCATCGGCTCCTAGCGTAACATACCGATTCCCAAGTACCAAAGAGTCATGACGACTTGCCTTTCCAATGCGACTTACGTCTGAGTCCCTTTTGCCTCACGATATACCTTGTCAGACTATAGGCGAATATATGTCATCCCTTAAATAGTCCAACTCTCTTCTCGATCCGAGATAAGTGATTCACCCGACTAACTCTTAGCCGATCGCCTCGGTTAACACTTAACCAAGTCGTGCATGGCCATGCTTTCCGAATCATATCTCACGAGAGGGCCCAGAGAATATCTCTCCGAGTGGAGGGGCAAAATCCCATCTTGGTTATTCACATCACGCAGCTTGATTCTCAGTCGACCCGAACTCTGCCTTTATAATCGCCACGGATCGCGCTTGATGTAACCTAAGTCGTGATCCTCAACTCGGACTATGCAACAACCTCGTGTCTAAGGATTACATTGATTGAGATATACAAATGACAACCAGTTGTACCTCAATATGGGTCAATCCGACTCGCTAAACTCTTTAGCCTAGTCTGTGTAAGTTGGAATAGCATCTCCATGCCCATGACAAGTGGAACCGAGTCATCAAGCCAACTTTCACATTGGTCTAAGTTGTGTGTCCAAAGATAACCTCAATGACCAAGGATATTTAGTACAAACAACATGAATGCATAGTTCCACAACTGAATCACATATTCAATGATACACATCGATGTTTATACAAGGACTACTTAATAACTTTATGAATACAATGGGAAATATCATCATACATGATTGCCTCTAGGGCATATTCCCAGATCTCCCACTTGCACTAGAGTCAATCTTCCACATCACATGTCTAAGCATCTAATGCCCATGGCTCTCAAGTGCGCCTCATGCTTCGCTGGGTAACGGCTTTGTCAACGGATCCGCAATATTTGCATCCGTGTGTACCTTGCATAACTTGATATCACCGATCCACGAACTGGCGAATCGTGGTACCGCATGAGTATGTGCTTGTTCTTCCGGTGTTGTCTAGGTTCCTTGGCTTGTGCTATAGCACCATTGTTGTCACAATACACGCCCAACGGATTGGACGAGCCTGAACCACACCAAGATCCATGAGGAAATTCCTCATCCAAACAGCCTTCTTTGCCTCCGAGGCACAATATACTCAACCTACAGACGCAGCATACGCCTCTTGCTTGGAACTTTTCCAGCTCACAAGACCTCCGCTTATAATAAACACGATCCGGATTGCGAACGAGAATCATCGAGTCGGTTAGATAACTCGCATCCGTGTAACCCTTTACCGAGTTCATCTTCACCACCATAAACCAAGAACATATCCTTAGTCCTTCTCAAGTACTTTAGGATATTTTTAGCGCTGTCCGATGGATCTCTCCAGATCAGCCGTATCCGCTCACAACACTTAGAGCATAGGAAACATCCGCCTAGTACAAATCATGGCGTACATGATGGATCCAACTAGAAGCATATGGAATCGCACTCATCCGACTTCTCGCCATCGGTTGTCGAAGGACACCGAGTCTTGCTAAGTTTTACACCATGGGACATCGGTAAGAACCCTTCTTAGACGATTCCATGTTGAACTTTTCAACACTTTGTCCAAATAAGTACTCTGACTCAATCCAATGAGCCTCCTTGATCTATCTCTATAGATCCGGATTCCGAGGATGTATGTTGCCTCACCCAAGTCTTTCATTGAGAAACTCCTTTCCAATGATTCCTTAGTTTCTTGCAACATCTGGACATCATTTCCAATCAGTAATATGTCATCTACATATAAGATTAGAAAATTTACTTTGTTCCCACTAAACTTCTTGTACAAACAAGAATCATGATCACTCTTGATGAAGCCAAACGATTTGACTACCTCATCAAAGCGAATATTCCAACTCCGAGATGCTTGCTTCAACCCATAAATGGATTTCTGAAGTTTGCATACCTTGTCAGCATTAGCCGGATCGACAAAACCCTCGGGCTGTATCATGTACACGTCCTCGGTTAAATTTCCGTTAAGGAAAGCCGTTTTGACATCCATCTGCCATATCTCATAGTCGAAATAGGCCGCTATAGCTAACATGATCCGAACTGATTTAAGCATCGCTACGGGCGAGAAAGTCTCGTCGTAATCAACTCCTTGAACTTGTCGGAATCCCTTCGCGACAAGGCGTGCTTTATAGATTGAAACATTTCCATCCATATCAGTTTTCTTCTTAAAGACCCATTTGCACTCGACGGTCTTGCACCGTCTGGCGATCAACCAAGTTCCAAACTTGATTTTCATCCATGGACTTTATCTCGGATCTCATGGCTCCAAGCCATGACTCGAATCGATCCCACCATCGCTCAATAATTTGCGCTACCATCACCGCCTAACAAGACACATCACGAACACTTCGTAATCTTGCCGATCTTCGTAGTACAGTGCCGCTATCGGCTCTGCCACGATCGGCTCAACCTCCAAGGTTTTTGCCGATTCGCTATAAGCCGATTCCTCTCGAATTTCTTCGAGTTGCACCGTGCTCCCACTTACTCCCGACGAGAAACTCTTTCTCAAGGAAGACACCGCCCGAGCGACAAACACTTTGCCCTCTTCTCGGTTGTAGAAGTAGTAACCCAAGGTTTCTCGGATACCCCACGAAAATACATTTATCCGACTTGGTCAGAAGCTTGTCCGATCAAGTCGCTGACAAAAGCTTCACAACCCCAAATCTTAAGAAAAGACAAACTCGGCCTTTGCTGTCCACATCTCATGCGGTGTCTTCTACCGATTTTGATGGTACTTTGTTTAGTGTGAACGCACTGTTTCTAGACAATAACCCCAAAATGATAAAGGCAGATCTGTCTGACTCATCATTGATCGTACCATGTCCAACAAGGTCCGATTCCGCCTTTCCAAACACCATTCCTTTGTATGCTCTGGAGTAAGTTGAGGAACTATTCCACAACTTTTCGATGGTCATCAAACTCATGGCTCATGTACTCGCCTCCTCGGTCCGAATCAAACTTTATTTTCTTGCCGAGTTGATTCGTGTTTCATTCTCGAATTCTTTGAACTTTTCAAAGGCTTCCGACTTATGTTTCATTAAGTAGATATATCCATACCTACTCAAATCATCGGTGAAGGTAATGAAGTACTCATAACCACCTCGGTCGTCGTGCTCATTGGTCCACATACATCACTATGTACTAGTCCCAATAAGTCGGACGCCCTTCGCAACTCTTTGCAAAAGGTGTCTTGGTCATTTTGCCGAGTAGGCAAGATTCGATGTCTCGAACGACTCCAAGTCGAACGGGTTAGAGTCCATCATCATGGAGCTTCTTCATGCGTTTCCAACTTATATGACCAAGCCGATTGCCAAAAGTAAGTCATATTCAGATCATTTGGTTTCAGCCTTTTAACATTTATGTTATAAACCGATTCACCATCAAGATTCAAAATAAATAACCCGCCCGACGGGTGCAAAGCCGTGAAACATATCATTCAAATACAAAGAACAACCATTATTCTTGATATTCGACTCATAGCCTTGCCTCATCAAACATGAAGCGTAAATAATGTTTCGATCGAACCGAACATAATAACAATTATTTAGTTCCATAATGAATGAAGGTAAATGAAGTTGCATCGCGTCGACTTCCAACGCAGCAACTCTTGCTTTGTTGCCGACCGAATATCAACCTCGCCTGCTACGCCTCCTAGTTCTTACCGGTCCGCAACGAGTTGCGTATGTGAATAATCGATCGGTATCATATACCCAAGAACTATTAGGTGCATCGAAGATATATGTCTATAACATTGCAAACAAGTGTACCTGAGTCGGAAGTCATACCTCCACTCTTGGCTTTGTCGGCCAAGTACTTGCTGCAATTCCTCTTCCAAAGGGCCATCCGCCTTGCGGTAGAAGCAAGTGGATCCGGTGAAGGAGATGGCTTAGTCCCCGAGGAAGCGCTTGGGACAGGTCCCGAGCCCGCTTTCCTCGACTTAGCCTTCTTCTTAGTCCAAGAACTCTTCTTGAACTTAGCCTTATTCGCACCATCAACACTTGATCGGTGCCTTTCTTGAGATCCGTCACCGCTTGAGCATCCCATGCAATTCGGTGAGCTTCTTATCCATACCATGCATGTGGTAGTTGAAATGAACTGCCCATATGCACTAGGAAGAGAGTTCGAATTATATCCGTAGCGAACTCTTCGCTTATGGGGTAGCCAAGCCTCTCCGAGACTGCACGTAACCAACCATTTTGATCACATGCGGACTCTTGGATCACCATCCTTAAGCTTGCAACTCAAAGCACGAGAGACTTGATACCTCTCGGTCTTACCTGAGCTCGAACATACTTTTGAGGCTTTCGATCATATCGTAGGCCTCAACATGCTCGAACTGCTTTTGCAAGTCCGGTTCCATGTGAGCAAGCATAAGACAGCTAATATCCGTGGACTCATCCTTAGCCCGACGGTAGGCATTGGTGGTTGCGACGATCGCATTCTCATTCGCTCATCCGGAAGTGGGTTGTCTAGGACATGGTCCTTCTTTTCTTGTTTGAGAACAATTCTCGATTTCGATACCGTTGGTAAAATTAGTGTCGTTCGGTTTATCTTTCTCAAGAATGGTTCTCAACGCAAAACCGGATAACCGAGAGTGACTGCTACTTGGTGCCATGATCTACAATGTAAAATATGCAAAACACTTAAGACATGTATTCATAAAAGAGCAAGCATATTAAACATTTTAATATTTTATGCTCCCACTAGAACTAACACCCTCCGTTGGTTACTTAGTGATTCAGATCCTAAATAAGCAAGTCGGCTAGTGAGCTTTAGCATCACCGCTAGCCGTCAAGTGATCTAGGTAGACAACTCCTTGTCAATCGCATCCCATGCGACTCTGCTGACGGGTGGCATCACATGCCCGGCTCCCATCCGACTTTTCCCGAGTCCCACAACTGTTGTGATAGACGCCTAGCTTACCAAGTGTTTCTGCAGAAGAGTCCGACTCGAACCCACCTAGTCGAAAAGAATTGGCAGCACCTCAATTTTATGAGCCCACTACCAAAAATGTCCGACTTGTGATGGTGCAAACATCTGGCGGAAAACCGACTAGACCTTCTTTGAGGGATTAAATTTTACCGACTATCTAATAGAGGTAAAACTGAGACATAACAATAACACAAAATAAAGCAATTATAATGTGAAATGGTATGGCTCTCTTCATGGCGATCTCCATCTCCACAAAGATTGTAATTCGACTCGTGCCAACTCTTGTCACTTGTCGTCTTACTCCATGTCGCCGACATGTACAACGCCTTGCATGCCTTCCGGATTCTCAAACAGCTACACTAGCTTAGTAAAGTAAATTACATAGAGAATCCGACACGCAGGTCGTTATACAATAAAATGACAGCACCTAGGCTCCAGCCGGCTGACAAAAACCGTGATTCGCAGATCACGTATGGATTACACATACATCACATGCACATGAACCATACCATTCACAACTTCCTGCAAACACAAGTTATGCATAGATACAATATCTACCGGCGTTAGAAACTCGCAACGACATCTAAGGCGCTTCTGACGGTTGGCGGTCCCTCATGGTGCGCAAATACCGATTTTTTCCGAAAACGATCTCATCTACGATCCGAACATGGATTCCGACCATTGTTCCGATTCGATCAAACTTTTGATCTTCGATCACCGCTTCGGATTTACGTGTCACGCCACCCCGGCGGAAGCCGACGGTAGGGGTATGTCGTTCCACGACCTCGGAAGATGATCACGGAAATCAGATCTACCATTCCCGAGTACAGTTGATCCAATCAACTTCATACAAAACCGATCTATCTCATAGATCGACCACCAAACAAAGACATAGATCTCATCTATAGCCTACCGCATATCATATATGCGAGATCTCGAGCCTAAAACCGAAGCTATCGCTCGATACCCTTTGTTGGGCCACGCAGAGATAAAACAAAACTTTTCTTCTCTAACGTGGTGATCCCAAGACCTAGCCGAGGTAGAAGGCCACGAGGTTTACCACTAGACGCCAGTTGCGGATTACGATGAAGCGTCGATTGATGCGATGCAGTCCTCACGATCCGATCGTCCTGTTGATCGCACAACACCTCTCCGGTATCCACACATACAAGGAGGAGCGACGAATCGCTAGGTTCATACGGCGGCCGGACTGTGTGGAGCTAGGGTTTCCAACACATGGAATGACCTAACAACAACGATTAACCTTTACGGGTTATTGTGCTCCACTATATATAGGAGTGAACATGGGCTCTTTCATGACCCATTCACTAAAGCCCATATAAACTAGTCACCGTGAGTCCAACTCACTAACTCGATCCTAATCCGGTTTAGGTCCAACCCAACCAGATCATATGTTCAGATCCAATCCGAACATGCTCCGCTCTTAAGTGTGTGACCCAAGAGCTCATGGTTACTTGGACACGATTTGAGTCCAACTCACAATCGATCAATCGATCGGCTCCTAGCGTAACATACCGATTCCCAAGTACCAAAGAGTCATGACGACTTGTTTTCCAATGCGACTTACGCCCGAGTCCTTTTGCCTCACGATATACCTTGTCGACTATAGGCGAATATATGTCATCCCTTAAATAGTCCAACTCTCTTCTCGATCCGAGATAAGTGATTCACCCGACTAACTCTTAGCCGATCGCCTCGGTTAACACTTAACCGAGTCGCATGGCCATGCTTTCGAATCATATCTCACGAGGGCCAGAGAATATCTCCGAGTGGAGGGCAAAATCCCATCTTGGTTATTCACATCACGCAGCTTGATTCTCGATTGACCAACTCGCTTTATAACTGCCCAGTTACGGATCAGCGTTTGACAGAACCTAAGTCAGTGATCCTCAACTCGGACTATGCAACAACCTCAGGTCTAAGGATTACATTGATTGAGATATACAAATGACAACCAGTTCGTTGTACCTCAATATGGGTCAATCCGACTCGCTAAACTCTTTAGCCTAGTCTGTGTAAGTTGGAATAGCATCTCCATGCCCATGACAAGTGGAACCGAGTCATCAAGCCAACTTTCACATTGGTCTAAGTTGTGTGTCCAGCACAACCTCAATGACCAAGGATATTTAGTACAAACAACATGAATGCATAGTTCCACAACTGAATCACATATTCAATGATACACATCAGATGTTTATACAAGGACTACTTAATAACTTTATGAATACAATGGGAAATATCATCATACATGATTGCCTCTAGGGCATATTCCCAACAGTCCATGAATGAGTGCTTCATACTCCGCCATGTTGTCTGTAGCCTCGAAGTGGATCTGCATAACATAGTGTATCTTGTCTCCTTTTGGTGACTGTAGCAATACACCAGCCCCCGAGCCGTTGAGCAACTTTGATCCGTCAAAGTGCATCACCCAGTACTCTGGTTCCGGTAACAGAGTAACATCTAGCATCTCCGTCCAATCTGCAACAAAATCCACCAAGGCTTGTGATTTGATAGCGTCGCATCTCTTGTAGGTGATCTCGAAGGCGGCAAGTTCAATGCCCCACTTCGCGACCCTTCCTATAGCGTTGCTGTTGTTGATTATGTCGGATAGTGGAGTCTTGCTCACCACTGTGATTGGGTGCTCCTGAAAGTAATGCCTCAACTTCCGAGAAGCAAGGAATACTCCATAAGCTATATTCTGGTAGTGCGGGTAATGCTTCTTGGACTCCGTTAGGACCTCGCTTACATAGTAAACTGGCCGTTGAACTCCGTGCTCATAGCCTGGTTCCTTCCGTTCTACCACGACGACGATGCTGATTACCCGGTTGGTTGCCGCCATGTAGATTAACATGGGCTCTCTAGGCTCGGGCGCTGCAAGGATGGGCGCTGAGGAGAGAATCTCCTTGAGCTGCTTCAATGCTGCATCTGCTTCGTCCGTCCACGTAAATTTGTCCGCCTTCTTCAGAAACTTGTATAGCAGCAGAGCCTTCTCTCCAAGTTGGCTGACGAACCGACTAACTGCTACAACACAACCTGTTAGTCGTTGAATGTCCTTTAGGCATGTCGGACGGTTTATGTTTAAGATGGCCTTGATTTTCTCCGGGTTGACCTTGATTCCGCGCTGGGAGACGATGAAACCCAACAATTTGCCGGCTGGAACCCCGAAGACGCACTTCTTAGGGTTAAGCATCATGTTGTATTTCCGGAGATTATCAAAGGTTTCTTTTAAGTCGGAGATTAAGTCATTTGACTTTTTAGACATCACCGTGATATCATCCACATAGGCGTGGACGTTTCGACCAATTTGGTCGTGTAGGCAACGTTGCATTGTCCGCTGGTACGTAGCACCTGCATTTTTCAGCCCAAAGTGCATCGTGACATAGCAAAACATGATGTATGGGGTAGTGAACAAGTGGCCAATTGGTCCGACTTCCTCATCTTGATCTGGTGGTATCCTGAGTATGCATCGAGAAAACACAAAAGTTCCGAGCTAGCCGTCGAGTCAATGACTTGGTCAATACGAGGCAAAGCAAACGGATCTTTGGGACACGCTTTGTTCAAGCCGGTGTAATCAACGCACATTCTTAATTCTTTGGTTCCCTTTTGGGGACAAGTACAGGATTGGCCACCCATCGGGTGTGAAGAGGACTTCTCGGATAAATCTAGCCTTAAGTAGCCTAGCTATCTCTTTGCCAATGGCGCGTCTCTTCTCGTCTCCGAAGCGTCATAGAGGTTGTTTCACTGGTTTGCATTTTGGATCAATGTTTAAGCTATGCTCGACAAGTTCCCTAGGTACACCTTTCAGCTCGGCAGGTTGCTAGGAAAAGATGTCCCTATTCTCACGAAGGAACTTGACGAGCGCGCTTTCCTATTTGGGATCCAGGTTCGTCCCAATGGCGGTGACCTTGGAGGCATCGCCTACCACAAGTTCCACCGGCTTGGTCTCGATGGCGGCCTTGAATGTAGGAGCAGAGTCGGAGATCTGCTTCTTTGACGTGGGCATCTCTGAGTCATCGACCTTGCTCTGGATCTCTTTGAATTCTTTGTTGTAGAGGACAACTTCCGTGAAGGCTGCTTCGTTAATCTCGCAGTCCCTTGCCTTGGTAAAGCTTCCGGATACGTTGATGACACCGTTTGGTCCGGGTATCTTGAGTTTGTTGTAGACGAAGCATGGTTTGGCCATGAACGTGTGGAATATGTCGCGGCCGAATATGATGTGGTACACGCTCTTGAAGGGTACCACCTCAAAGGTCATGCGCTCTTGGCGGTAATTATTAACATCGCCAAAGGCAACCTGAAGTGTAATGCACCGAAGGGACCGAACCTCCCGACCAGGAACTACGCCGTGGAAGATGGTGTTGGTCCACCTTAGGTTTGCCTCCTTCAAGTTCATCTTCTGCAGTGTATCCAGGTATATGATGTTGATGCTGCTTCCACTATCCACCATACACTTGGTGAACTCCACGCCGTCAATCAAGGGGTTGATGACCATGGCGTATTGGTTCTCCGTAGGAACAAGGTCCGGGTGGTCCGTCCTGTCCTAAGTAATTGGAGCCTCTGACCAACGCAGGTACTGGGGAACTGGGGGTAGAGTAGCCATCAGGATCCTCATAGAGGTCTTCTGTTGTTGGACGGTGGGGGTGCCAAGGAAAGTGTGGTAGACTGGCGCCTTTTTCACGAAGTTTTTTTTTGCCTTTGTCGTCGCTCTTGGCGGCGTGCTTGGGGTCAACATCCTCGTCCATGTCACTTGAATCCTTGGACTCCTCCTCCTTCTTATTCCCCTTGCCCTTGCCTCACGGTCTGTTCTTCCGGCTTTGCTTGTCGCCGGACTCCGGGTCTTCCTTGGGGTCGTTGACGAACTTGCAGTGTCAATTGGTATGGGTGGCCTTGCCGTTGACATCGAGGTGTATGAGGCACGACATATCGCGGTACTCCTCGTACGTTTGGGGAACACGGAGCGGCGCCGAGGTAGTTTTGCTTCCTCGTTGCTGCCCACGACCAGCTCCCCTTCCTCGGCCATGTTGTCTGCCATCACTTCGTCCTGCAAAATTCATAGTGACCATGTCGGTAGATTGCTTTTCTTCGGGAGCGGTTTTCCGCTTTGTACTGCTGTTCCTCCGAGCTTGAGTTGGAATGGCCGTTGCCGGCAAGGAGCTGCGAGCATCATCGTCGGCAGCTGCGAACTCACTAGCCAACTGAATCATCTGGTTCAAGTCAAGATGGTGATTGTCCTACAAGCGCTTCAGTTTATGTCGGAGCAATGTGCCCCTTTCCAACCCGTCGATGAAGGCAGTCTGGGCATGCACTCCTGCGCAGGAATTCTTCATGTCTAGCCAGCGGGAGAGGTAGGCGCGAGATGTCTCGTCTTTCTCTTGCATGCATCGCTGTAGATCGCCAACATGCAGGGACGCTTATACGTACCCTCAAAGTTCTTGGTGAACGCTTCTTGCATGTCCAACCAATTGCATATGGATTTATTCGGCAAGTCGTCGATCCATTGACGGGCCATGCCCGCCAACATTAACGGGAGGTACTTGACGACGACGTTGGGGTTGCCTCTGGCAATCTCCACTGCGTTGCCGTAGTCCTGCAACCATGCGGCTGGCTTGGCGGTGCCGTCATAGGGCTTGATGGTCTTGTCAATCCGGAAACCCTTGGGGTAAGTTGCGGACCGTATTGCAGGTCCAAAGCAACGTGGTCCCAGGTATGGTCCTTCCCGGGCCTCGTGGATATTATCGATCCGCGAACGTTCATCGTATGGCTCCGGGTTCTTATTCTTCTTGTCAATAGGGGATGGGCTGCATGAGCGACGCGGGCCTCCTCCGCCATGGTGACTGCTAGGTGGTGACATAGGCGGAGGTGGCGGTGGGTTAGCCTTCTTGATGTTACCCTCCTGCAACGCCTCACGCCTGTCACGGTTGCTTGTAGGATGCAGAGCGCCATAGCATGACTTGCTCTTGTGTCCTTGGTTGCGCTCTCCGTCATGACGGGTCTGCTCCGTGTTGTCTCGGATGACGATGCCGCACTGCATTGGCGGGGGCATATCTGTACGGTGGTGAGCCTTGGGGTCTTCGCGATGTTGGGGGGATCGGGGTGGTGGCGATGGGCGACGAGGTCGGGCCTTTTCTCCGTGGCCGGAGGATATGGGAATAACATCCTTCCTGTTGCGCGCATCCCTCCGTCTTCGTTCTAATGAACCTGTCTGGGACCCGACATCAAGAGGAGATCTGTCCCTTGGCAACTTATGCTGGTAGACTGGCAAAGCGCTGGGTCGGACTCAAGCCTCTGAGAGGTGGCCTTTTCCTGCTGCTGCACCGCCTTGGCCACTAGGTCGTAGACATGTTCCACTGCCTCGGGCGATCTTGTGGTGACCCAGCATACCACTGCATGTTGTAGTATACTATAGTCGTGGACATAACACTCATGGAGTACCATTCCGTAAATATTACATCCTCGGAGTGGTACAAAAGAAACAAAGCGGGTCCACATCATACATTGTCATGATTACAATCATAAATTTACATGACGACTTTGAGATCCTCCTAGGTCCATATAGGTATCCCGATGACTCAGGGCTAACTATAATAACTCGGAGAACAGAATAAAGAAACAACTAAGGTTTATACGAGATTTAATATAGATAGAGGATAGAGATCTATGCTATTGGACTAGATCACTATATATGCTACATCTATACTTCAGATACGTCGGTCTCCATTCCATAGATGTTTTCGTAATTTTTCCCTTTGACGCTTCCGGATACTTCTAATTCTTCATAGCGGAATTCTTCTTGGTCTTCAATTGGATATAGTATTTCCTCTTTCTGACCGTTAATGTCTTTAGAATCTAGCAAGGGTTAAGAAGATATGTTGAGTATGAGCGTACTCAGCAAGTTCACTAAAAAGGAGTGTTTGATGCACTATATCTACAGCCAAAGACCATAGGTCGTAGGTAATGCAAGTTTTTTTGTAAAAATTTCTTCAAAGGTTGCTTTTATTCTGAAAAGCTATGTCCGTCAGCCTTCACGGGTTGACCAGAACTTTCATGGAGTTCCTTTCCCGCCGCGTTTGCAGCTCCTGCTCGGAATAGGGAGTAGCAAGTTACAGTTCTTACACTCTGCAGAGGTGCGTCACTTTACCCATGAGAGATCTTAGCTTTGTTGCACATCCGGGCGCGCATTCCCGTTCACACTTCCTTGGTATGAGGCCCAGACTAAGATCCAAGCCAATCACTGTCCTTCTCCGCGACCCCGCATACACCACAATTGTTGTATGCCCAAACTCAAGGTAGACTTTTCCCCGTATAAAATGGCTATACCTTAGTTGGATACACACAACCATTAACACTAGATATCTGTCTTTTGTAAGCCTAGATCCACGGTAGACTTTTCCCTGTATAAAATGGCTATACCCACGATCTGCAACTTACAAATTCCCAGAACAGTGTCCAATGCATGCGAAAGGGAGCCGATCCAGCTGACTTCTTCGTCCCATTCCAAATCTCATGGTTAACGCGTAATATACGACGCAAGAATCACTGACGACATTGGTTGTTAAGTCATAGATAATATGTTTCTTTACCATCGGAACTTTCATAGTAGATTATTACCTCATGGTAAATAACCTATAATCACATTATTATAAAAATAGTGTTTTCGGACCTTTTCGAAATGCAGGTGATGACAACACTGGATTTGTAAAATACTTTACAGAAAATAATCAAAGGACATGAGCAAGTGTGAACTTGCCTTGATATAGTGAAGTATTGTAGTCGAATGTCTCGACTTGACCCTGGACCTCGGGTTCTACAAAAGTACCATCATTACCCGGTAAGGACAATGTTTAAAGAAGCAATATGTTTTTATGCATAAGTAATGCTATGCATTTTGTAAAACCTTAAGTAATTCCTCAACATTACATGTGAGTTGGATTTAGATGATTTGTTTAGGATGTGAATTATCTTTAATTTTACTTTATAAAGAAGTGTAGTTGTAAGGGTTTTTGGATAACATATAATATATGAAAGTAAGGTACAATTGTAATACAATTCTAAGATTGGGTGATACCATGTAATCATTACAAGGTTTATGTTTTAATTTTTTGTTATGGTTTAAAAGAAATGGTATAGTGTTTCTTTTGAAAGTGGCAAAAAGAATAACATTTGAAGAAAATATTATTTATGTTAAGTTAATCAACTCTAAAGATTAATAAGATTAAAGTTATGGTTTAGGATAAGGTTTAAATGATTTTGAGTCATTATATACCTAGCTTATGATATGTCAGACCAAAGTTAATTATAAAGATATAATTGGGCTTGGGATATAATATTTATGGAATTAACAACAATTAGGGTTTTTCCTAAGTATAATGAAACTTAGTCTTAAAGACTTAAAAATAGTATCCAAAATTATAATTATATGTTAGACTATTTTAGAGTTAAAAGATTGTGTTTTGAACATGATTATTTCTTACTTAGGAAATAATGTTAAATAATTAATAAAACAACTATCCCATTTTAATAATTGAAGAAATATGATCTAAGAATTTTAAAATGTTTTAGGAGTAATATATTTAGTATTATCTTAGTAAGTATTCTTACTTAAAATCTTAAAATTGAATTTTATTTATTTTAAGTATTATTTTGATTTTTTTATAAAATTTCTCAATTATTGAATGTCTTTAAATATTTGTTTTAAGTTTTATTTGTAAAACTTTAAGTTAGTATTTTTATTAGATAAGAGATTTATTTGTGTGTATGAAAGTGATTTTTATTTATTTTTAGTAATTATTCTAAATTTACTAAATTTCATTTAGTTACTTAAGGGTATTAAAGTTTATCTCAATTTTATTAAACTTAAGTAAATATGATTATATTTTTCCTAGGTGGAGATTATTTTGATAAGCATTTAGATGTATTAAATATATTTTTAGGATTTTTCTACATTTTTCTAGAAATATAAAATAGTGTACAGGGATATTTTGGGTTATTTAATATTTAGCTTAACTTTAATTTTTTTCTTTTACTACCTTGGTTTGGTTCTTGGGCTAGCCCAACCTAATTCTAAGCCCAGCCCATATCCCATTTGGGCTACACCCCTGGACCTGGTCGACCAAATCGGTCAAACCGACCCCCTTCTTCTCCTCGCTGGCTTGTTCCTCATCCACACCCCCTCTGGCGATGTGGTGCCGCCGCCGTCGCCGCGCAACCATGGCCGGCTCCGGCCTCCTTGGACGCCGCCATCGCTTGTCCTTGACGCTTTTCCCTCTGCTACACCCTTCCATCCAATTCGATTTGATATCTGAACCTCTTCCGCTCGTCCCATTGCACTCCTGGCTAGGGTTTTACCGACTCCGGCATGCTCTGGTGACCCCTGGATGGTGATGATGGCAAAGTGATGGTGCGGTTATGGTGATTTGCTGATGGTTGGTTGCTGGTGCCGCCTCTTCTACGCATAGACATCCACTGGTGTGGCTTGGTGCGGGTTGAGTACCATGGTGCCCTCGTGCCGCCGCGCCGTGGTCGCCATTGATGGCTAGTGCTGCTTCCTCTTCCCAGCTTAAGCGAGGACCCCGGGTGAGTTATCTTCTCTAACCCACTCTCTCTGAGTATGAACCCTAATTTGGGTTACTCACTTTGGTTCATGATACTCTACAGTAGCTTTGCTACATAGCTTGCTCACTGAATTTGGCTTGTAAATTTATCTGTTTGTATTAGATAGTGGATGGTACTGGTTTGTGACTATAGGATGATGAATTTATGCTTATATGAGGTTTGGCTGGTTGTTGAGATGATCCAATATTAATTGGCTTTAATCTAATTGGCTCGTGGAATTGTTTGGTATTGGCTCCATGCTAGCTAACCTGTGTGGTTGCACTACTGGTGTGGCTTACACAATCCTAAGTTATATACTGCTAGAATTGGTGCTATAATGTAACATCCCAAAAATATCAAACTTAGATCAACAAAACACTAATCCTAAAGTTTAGGGTTAACAAAAACTTTTCTAAATCAATTCATGAAAGCATGTCTATGTGTATGCATGAATTTTGAAATTCTTTAAAACCACTTTGTTTGTGTGATCCATTGCTTGTAAAATGTTTCTTAGGTGAAAAGAACATCATCTAAAACATTCCCCACACTTTTCCTAAAGGAAAATAAGTCAAAACCAATATATCAAGTGAATGGTCATTTTGACCAATTTAACTCCCATGCCTACTTTGGCTGTCTCAAACTTTCAAAACCTAACAGAAACTTTTCTGGATCCTTGCACCCCTTGAATGTACTCATAACAAAGTATCAAGGCCCACCTTGTGATCATCCAGAAACTTTCAAATGCATAGTTTAAATGATAACTCAAAATTGAATCTTCTTCATATGGGAAGATCCCACTTTTTCAAAACCCACTTAAACAAGCTCAATTTTCAAAACCCAAGCATCTGCAGACTCACCAGAACCAATCTAGCAAACCCACCAAAAATCATTTCAAAATTCAAAACTTGATTTCATGCGGCCATTTCATCAAACAGGTTGCAGACACAAATCAAACAAAACACAAAACACTATAGTGTGCAGTGATTCTTGCCTAACTTGTTCCCTAGTCAGCTCTCACACACCTCAGTAGATCATCTAGAAAGATTAGCCCAACACTAGCACCCTGTGAGCTTGCCATTCCCATTAATGGTGAACAGCCGAGCAACCCCATGTCACCCCAAAGTGGACAGCAAGCTAGGAGCAGCAGCAAGCCTAGCCAGCATGTCTGGGAGGCAGCCCACCGTCCACCGCCACTGCCTGTCCCAGCTGAAGCCAAGCCTCGACCACGCGCAAGACACGCCTGCACCATGCCGAGCGTGGCGCGAGCGCCAACCTCGACCACCACCCACATGCATCGCGCGCCTCACCGCGCACACACGATCACCACCGACCCAGAGACCGCCAGACATCCCGCTTAACGCCCGCGCCATACAGCCACCGCCGTCGAACGCCGCCGCCACGCAGAGCACCGCCTGCCTGCACCAAACCACACCGCCCATCACTCGCGACCATGCCGTTGAGCATCTCCAGAGACACAGACCGTCCCCTACCCTTGCCCATGCCATTAGCTGCTGTAACATCGCCTCCGACGAGCTCACCTTGCGCCCGACGGTCCCTCGCCGACTATAAATAGAGGCCACCCCGCACGATTTCTTCACACCATCTCACTCCCTCTCCTCACCGATCGTACCACACCATTCTCGAGCAAGGCGAGCACCACCCGCCGAATTTCACGAGCCTGCCACGGGAGAAGAAAGGAGCCAGCGATTGAGCCGCCCAGAGAAGCCACCGGTACCAGGAGGTTCGCCGTCGACTTCGCTGCTCGCTCGCCCGCCGACCTCGCCTGCACTCCCGGTGAGCCCCCAGCACCCCTCACTGGCCGCGCTAGGTTTCGTTCTCGCCGGAGCTGTCTCGCGTCGACGATGACCCTCAGCCGTTGGATTAGAACCAGATCTAACGAACCACGTTGCCCCATACCGCTTCGCCCAGCCCCGTGTCACTGACGAGTGGGGACACCCACTTAAGCAGCCCGCGGGAGCACTGCGCTTAGCAGGCCGGCCCGTTAGAATTTCCCGCGCAGCCCAGCATTTCAAATTAAACTTTTTCTTTTTAAATTCAAACACACTTCAGTACCCAACTTCAAAAATCAACCCAGATCAATTTAGTGCACCAAATTAGATGAAACCAATTTTGTTGGAAAGGTCTGTGAATGCTTAATCCAAGCCCGTTGGATTCAAGTCATTTGGATTTGTAGATCACCCTTAGCAAAAATGACAAGGCAGAAGCTTTTCTGCATTCAAACATTTTTCAAATTTAAACCACAATAGCTTTTGAGTTGTTTCCAACTCTCAAAAATCACTTTCAACCATACCTTTCAGAATATATAAAAATATATATAGGTTACTTGCAGAAATAATGTTCAAGGAATAAAGGAATGCTTCATAAGAATTTCTAGCCACTTTAATTAATTAAAATAAAAGGGTAAAATCTTGTTAAATTGTGACACCACTTTAAATCACATTCCCATGAACTACAACATGTGGTGATGACATGTGTCAACATGATCCCATGTTTAGTTTGGAGAATATTAAATCTTAAGTAGTTCTTCAATGAGTAGAAATTACTTTTCTAAAATAAGAAGACTTAAACCAATCCTTAACCTTGTAATGTTAGAGATGATGCTAGATCATCTATAGGACCCTTGTGTGTGATGATTGCAAGTAGTTAAGTATTGTTTGGTGATTGTGTACCTCGTATTTATTCATAGACGCTAGTACCGACCAAGGCTACGAAGAAGAAGGAGGATACTACGAAGAGGAAGCCGAGGAGAACTTCAACCACCGCTTCCGCACAAGGCAAGCTAGTAACTATGCAAGCTTATATCGATATTGATGCAAGCTAACACTTGCAAGATACCTATTGTTGCCACAACCCATGCTTGTGACATGATTACTATATGCCCTAAGCGTATGTAACCATACCCACTTGCGAAACCAATCCTAGTTTTATGGCAAGCTTTTTACTCTATTTCCTTATCAAAGTTTACTTAGAGGCTACCCAAGAAGTTTGGTAGATACTAGACAGTTGTCTTTGAAGGTTGCATACAGAACATTAAAATTTGACCTAAGCTAGATACCTTGATATCAGCTTATGATATAAGGTTGGACTTAGTTGCAATTTCACTAGTTACCACCCCTCTATTAGTACTACCCCACCTGTAGATGCTAGTGCTAAGCCTAAAACTTGATCAACTGTAGATGGGAATACTTGGGTGGAAAAATGGTTATGAAAACCTTGGAATGATGGATCATTCTATTGAAATGTTTTGGACATGTGTTTCCAAACACTTGATGATTTTGGTGATGAAAATGTTGAGGCATGAGCCTTAGCCCTTTATAAAACTGATGGTTGTCTGGATGCGATACCATTCCAATTTTATCGTACAACCACAATACCCGAATATTGGGTAGGGCTTGACTGGAAACTTATATACCTTAGTATTAGTTCCCTCACGGCCAAGGTCTGAGCTGAGGCTACCTTGTGAAGATTGTCCACATGCAAGACTCCAAGATGACAGTGGTCATGGTTGGGAGGCCAAACTCACAGGAGAGGTGCTTATACTAGGAGTGTAAATGGAAGGTTAGGATTGATTATCCGCATACCGAGTATGGTGAATTCAGGATTTGTTCTGACGGATGTATCGAATGTTGTGGTGAAAGTGTACAATCTCCGCAGAGTGTCAAACTATTGAATAGCCGTGTCCGGTTATGGACATTGGAGTGGCCATACTGTTCCCCGTCGAGACTTTTCAAAATGACTTGTGAACGAATTGAGACTTTGACTTGACCACAATAGAGTTGTTGGAAATACAAGATCCCACTTAGGAGTTATAAAATTGTGACCAGCTTTGGAACTTAGTAGTATAACTGGCTTTTGCAAAACAACCCTAGAGCCTAGTGTCCTATTATCCAAAAACCCTCTTTCTTGCTAGTATTAGTTTGCAGTACTTAAAGAGTACTCATGGCTTTGTCCCCGGCTATTCCCATGGCGGACTATGAAGAGGAGTACCGGAGGATGGACCCTGTGATCGTTACGACAACTAGGATCATCTCCCATCACAAGCATTGCTGTGACCCGAAGATGAAGCCTCGCCACGCTACCGTATTATGCCGTATTCACGCTTGATGTTGTATTAGGACTGGATCATGAGATCCCCATTTGTGTAAGAACTTATGTATCGTTTGTAATGGATGAAGTACTATGGTATCCAATTCTGTTATGTCTCGCAAAAAATGGTAATCCTGGGATTGCGATGTATGGCATAACAGGCATCTAGGATTGAAAAATCCGGGTGTTGACAAGTTGGTATCAGAGCCATCCTGACCATAGGAGACCCTAGTTAGATTGGACGCTGAACCAGAAACTTAGGGTCAATACTCAAAACAAAACTATTTACGAAAAACTTATTCTCATTCTTACCTCTTAAATTCTTTAATAAACCTCATGTACCTCAAAAACTCTTGCAAAATATATAAAATTTTGACACACTTGATCACTTTGCTCAACTACTCCTCCTCTATTTTTATAGATGGACGTGAAGTACAGCAAGTTTTACCAACTCGGAAATGGAGGAGACCTTATCTTTGAGAGGATCTGGATCAGCTTCGGAACTTTTGGAGGCGCATCCCGAGTTCTTGAGCTCAGCTCAATGATCAAGGGGAGAAGATCTCAAGTGGCTAATAGTTGCGAGTCTCCGAGGAAAGATTGAACCTCCCACTGCGGAGGGAATTCAGTTTACCTTGAGGGAAAACAACTGGCTCGATGGACTTGCCAGAGCAATGCAGGAAGCTCTTTCCTGTCTGTGTGGGCAGAGCATCAATCAGATCAAGGGTACTCGCTTTGAGTTTTGCCCAAGACGTGATGCAAATGGTCAACCACTGGAAGCCCCATACCACCCCGAGCTGAAGACCCAATTGGACCACCTTAGCTTCATGATGTATGATCGTCAGCAGGAACTGGACAACTGCTGTGACTATTGTAACCACAAGTCTGCCATCATCAAGACGAAGGATCAGACCATCGCCATGCTAGCAAAAGATCGCAAGTCTCGCCGCCGTCAACTCGACAAGAAGGAGCGCATTATTGCCCGTCTTCGCCATCGTATCTCAGCTCTGGAAGAGACCATCCATGAGAGAGACATGCAGTTAGAGGAAAGGGAAAATGCCGGAGAAGATCTTCGTGGAGACCCTTACTCCTATCTCAGCGATGACGATGATTTTCTGGAGGACCAGGCCATGGACTTCTTCACTGATGAGGATGATTTCGCCTTCATCGATGATGCGTAAGATGATGAAGCCACAAACTCCGAGTAGTAGTAGCACTGAGCACTGGCGTAGCGAGTAGTAGTCGGTCCCACTGTATCGTAGTTCCCAGAATGGTTCTTAAAACCATCTGTTTTGCTTTGTTGTGGTGTGTGTTGTACTGTGTGCTATGAGTGAATGAATGAAAAAGCAAGTTGCTAGAAAACTTGAGTCAACTCTAAAAACTTTTCAAAGACCCAAAACCTTAGAAATTTCCCTCTTTTCTCATGATCTATATCAATCCTCAGATGCCACGTGGAGGAAGTGGTTAAACCCCGGACCCAATGTTGCAGATCCTGCAAATGTTCACTTCTGACCGCGAAGCTGAACGAGCGGAACGGCAAGCCAACCTAGCTACTCTGCAACAGATAGCCCAGCTAGCCCACAACAACCAAGGTCATGGAAATCAGGACAACCACGGATCTAAGCTCAAGAACTTCCAGAATACCAACCCACCCGTTTTCACCAAGTCAGAAGAACCCTAGACGCCATGATTGGCTGCAAACCATGGGGAATAACTTAGTAGCGGAGTAGAAGCCAACGAGAAAGTCTTGTTCGCCACTCATTATCTAGGAGATGCTGGGCATGGTGGAACAGTGTTCGTGCAATGACCGGAGGCCAAATGATGACCTGGGAGGAATTCAAGGTCAAGTTTAGCAGAACCCATGTGCCGCCAGGTTTGATCAAGAGAATGAGAGACGAGTTCAGAGAATTGAAGCAAGGAAGGATGACTGTAGTGGAATACCGTGACAAATTTTTGTCATTAGCTAGGTACGCCCAAGATGAGATAGACACCGAAGCCAAGAAGAAAGAAAGATTCCTGAATGATCTGCATGACGAGATGCATACAGTATTAGTCAATATTCCCTTTGCTGATATCGAAGCCCTTGTCGACTCCGCTATCCAGATGGAAGGAAAGATCAATCAGGCCAATGAGAACCACAAGCGTCGCATGATGCATCAACCAGGAACCCATCAGACCCCAAAGTATCGCCCCAACCCATCTCCAGGATTTGCCCCAAGAACCAACAGACCCCCTATGACCCGTCCGAACTATCCCAACCGTGGAAACCCTAGACCCGGAGGAAATCACAACAACCCCGGCAATTCTGGCCCTTTCAACCGTGCCCCACCCAAGTTCAACACCAACCATGCTACCGTCAACCCCAATACTGCCCCGAGGACTAGAAGCAATGCTGTGCCTGTCACAGCCAAGGACAAGTCCCAAGTGACCTGTTATGACTGTGGAAATAAAGGCCACTATTACAACGAGTGCCCCAACAAGAAGAACGCTACATCCCCTAATACCAATGTCCCAGCCCAGCAGCAGCGTCGTGTCCAGCCAGGGAGAAGATTTTCCCCCGGAAATTCACTCAACCGTAATGGCCGTCTTTTTCTCATGCATGCTGAAGAAGCTCAGGAAGCGTCGTCTTTGGGTATGTTTTCATTAATTCAAGACTGCAAGAGTGTTGTTTGATTCTGGTGCATCGCATTCATTTGTCACCGAAGAATTTGCATGCACTAGTAAAATCCAACCAACCAAACTGAAGCATGTGATGATTGTACAAATTCCCGGATCGACCACCAAGGCTAGGCATATTTGCAAGGCCGTCCCTATCCGAATCCAGGGCATAGATTTTTATGCTAATCTAATAGTACTCGGAACTAAAGGTTTGGAAGTAGTACTAGGAATGGATTGGATGTCTAAACATAAAGGAATGATTGACTGTGCCAAGAAAGCCATTACCATGACTAGTACCGCCGGAATATTAGTCGAGCATATATCGGAAACCTTACCTCGCCAATTCAAGTGTAACAAGAGTCTAGCCCAACCTACCATCGACCAAGTTCGGATAGTCTGTGAATACCCCGATGTATTTCCAGATGTTTTGCCCGGTATGCCCCCAGATAGGGATATCGAGTTTATCATCGAACTAATCCCCGGAACAGGACCTATAGCCCAGAGACCCTATAGTATGAACCCGTCAGAACTAGAAGAACTGAAGAAGCAACTTCCATGTTAGAAATCGGATTGATTCAACCAAGTGCGTCCCCATGGAGGTCACCTGTCTTATTTGCGGACAAGAAGGATGGAGGTAACCGTTTGTGTACGGATTATCGAAAGTTGAATGATGTCACCATCAAGAACAAGTACCCCTTGCCCAAGATAGAGGATTTGTTTGATCAGTTGACCGGTGCCCAGGTGTTTTCTAAGATTGATCTTAGAACTGGTTATCATCAACTCAAAATTCGTGCAGAGGATATTCCAAAGACTGCCTTTACCACCAGATATGGGTTGTATGAGTATACAGTCATGTCTTTTGGATTAACCAATGCCCCCGCTTATTTCATGAACCTCATGAATAAGATTTTTATGGACTTTCTGGATAAGTTTGTCGTTGTTTTCATCGATGACATTCTGATTTATTCCAAATCAGAAGAAGAACATGAGCTACACCTAAGGACCATTCTTGGAACCCTTAGAGAGCATCAGCTGTATGCAAAATTTAGCAAATGTGAATTCTGGTTACATGAAGTAGGATTCCTCGGTCACATTGTATCAGCCGGAGGAATTGTCGTTGACCCTGCCAAAGTGAAAGATGTAGAAGATTGGCAAGCCCCAACCACTCAAACCCAAGTTCGTGCTTTTCTCGGATTGGCGGGATATTACCGCAAATTCGTAGAAGGATTCTCTAGTATCGCCTGACCCATGACCCAATTGCTGAAGAAGGACAAGAAGTTTGAATGGACGGACAAGTGTGAAGCGAGTTTCCAAGAACTCAAAAGGAGATTGATTTCCGCCCCAATCTTGATCATGCCGGATATCACGAAGCCATTCGATGTGTATTGTGACGCATCCAAGATTGGTCTCGGATGTGTGCTAATGCAAGAAGGCCAAGTTATATCCTATCTATCGCGACAATTGAAGCAGCATGAACAAAATTATCCAACCCATGACCTCGAACTCGCAGCCGTAGTTCTAGCCCTGAAGACATGGAGACATTACCTTATGGGAAACCGTTGTGAGATTTATTCGGATCACAAGAGCCTAAGGTATATATTCACTCAGAAGGAGCTGAATATGAGGCAGAGAAGATGGATTGAGATAATCAAGGATTACGACCTGGACATTCATTATCACCCTGGAAAAGCCAACGTAGTAGCCGATGCCCTTAGCAGATTGCCGTGCCGCTTGAACTCCATGATTTTGAAGGAGCAACCAAGTTTGCACAAGGAGATGGAAGATTTTCGACTAGAATTAGTAAGTGAAGGATTTTTGGCTAGCATAGAACTTCAGCCCACTTTGATCAGTCAGGTTAAAGAGGCGCATAAAGGAAATGCTAGTATCGACGGAATTAAACGTCGTATCGGTACAGGCAAAGTACCCGGATTCACCGAGGACGAAGAAGGAGTTTTGTTGTACAAAGGACGCCTTTGCGTACCAGCAGATTCTGAGTTAAAAGAAGTTATATTGAAGGAGGCCCATGATACTCATTATTCTATCCATCCAGGAGGAACTAAGATGTATCAAGATTTGAAAGAGCAATTTTGGTGGCATAAGATGAAGAGAGAAATCGGAAGCTATATCGCCAAGTGTGATATATGTCGTGAGTCAAGGCGGGACATCAAAGACCCATGGATTGTTGCAACCTTTGCAAATTCGGAATGGAAATGGGATTCAGTAGGAATGGACTTTATCATTTGGACTACCTACTTCTAGTAGGGAAATGACTCTATTTGGGTCATAGTGGATGATTGTCCAAAGTCGCCCATTTCTTGCCCGTTAAAACCACCTATCGAGTTGAAGCTAGCAAAGTTGTACATCGCTAGGATCGTTAGTTTGCACGGAGTCCCCAAGAATATCGTGTCGGATCGAGGAACTCGGTTTACCTCGAGATTACGGAAGAAGGTCCAGGAAGGTTTAGGAACCGCCTAGATTTCAAGATCTGCGTATCACCCTCGCAACCGATGGACAAGCGGAGTAAACCAAATACTCAAGATATGCTTAGAGCATGTGTGCTAGAGTATGGATCCAAGTGGGAAGACTGTCTACCGCTTGCAGAATTTTCCTACAACAATAGTTACCAAGCGGTTTGCAAATGGCCCCATTTGAATTCATGTCGGAAGGAAGTGCCGCACCCTTTGAACTGGTCGGAAGTAGGAGAGTCAAATTTTGGACCCGACATCCTACGAGAAGCGAAGAAGGTTCACAAGATTCGAGAGCACCTCAAGACAGCCCAATCCCGACAAAAGAGTTACGCCGACAAGAGACGTCGAGACCTCGCCTTTAACATTGGAGAGTTTGTTTACCTGAACGTGTCGCCATTGAAGGGAATGCAACGCTTTCCAACTCAAAGGAAAGTTAGCCCCGGATATATCGGACCTTTCAAAATCTTGAACCGTCGAGGAGAAGTATCGTATCAACTCGAGCTACGAAGAGATGTCAGCAGTGCACAATGTGTTCCATATCTCGTTACTTCGCAAATGTCTCGAAGTCCCCGAGAAGACCGAAGTGTTCAAGAATATCGATCATAGGACCATAGAGATCAATGATGACCTGACCTATCCTGAAGTACCCATCCGTATATTGAAAGAAGCTTTTCGAACGACTGAACCGAAGCATCAAGTTTCTCAAGATTCAGTGGAGCAACCACACAGAAGAGGAAGCTACCTGGGAACGCGAAGATCACATCAGGACGGAGTTTCTAGATCTCTTCAAATCCTAGGTAATCTTTTCGTCCTTTTTCAAATCTCGGGACGAGATTTTGTTTAAGGGGGGAAGGTTTGTAACATCCCAAAAATATCAAACTTAGATCAACAAAACACTAATCCTAAAGTTTAGGGTTAACAAAAACTTTTCTAAATCAATTCATGAAAGCATGTCTATGTGTATGCATGAATTTTGAAATTCTTTAAAACCACTTTGTTTGTGTGATCCATTGCTTGTAAAATGTTTCTTAGGTGAAAAGAACATCATCTAAAACATTCCCCACACTTTTCCTAAAGGAAAATAAGTCAAAACCAATATATCAAGTGAATGGTAATTTTGACCAATTTAACTCCCATGCCTACTTTGGCTGTCTCAAACTTTCAAAACCTAACATAAACTTTTCTAGATCCTTGCACCCCTTGAATGTACTCATAACAAAGTATCAAGGCCCACCTTGTGATCATCCAGAAACTTTCAAATGCATAGTTTAAATGACAACTCAAAATTGAATCTTCTTCATATGGGAAGATCCCACTTTTTCAAAACCCACTTAAACAAGCTCAATTTTCAAAACCCAAGCATCTGCAGACTCACCAGAACCAATCTAGCAAACCCACCAAAAATCATTTCAAAATTCAAAACTTGATTTCATGCGGCCATTTCATCAAACAGGTTGCAGACACAAATCAAACAAAACACAAAACACTATAGTGCAAAGTGATTCTTGCCTAACTTGTTCCCTAGTCAGCTCTCACACACCTCGGTAGATCATCTAGAAAGATTAGCCCAACACTAGCACCTGTGAGCTTGCCATTCCCATTAATGGTGAACAAATGAGCAACCCCATGTCACCCCAAAGTGGACAGCAAGCTAGAGCAAAGGCAAGCCTAGCCAAGCATGTCGGGAGGCACCCTGGCCCACCGCCATCGCCTGTCTAGCCATGAAGCGTTGCCAAGCCACAAGACACGCCAGACCATGCCGAGCGTGCGCGAGCGCCACCCTCGACCACCACCACGACCCGCGCGCCGCCCTCACCGCGCACACGATCACCACCGACCCAGAGACCGCCAGACATCCCGTTTAACACCCGCGCCATACAGCCCGCCGCCGTCGAGAACGCCGCCTCTGCCGCGCAGAGCACCGCCCGTTCCAGACCAAACCACACCGCCCCATCACTCGTGACCATGCCGTTGAGCATCGCCAGGAGACACAGCACCGTCCCTTACCCTTGCGCATGCCATTAGCTGCCTGTAACATCGCCTCCGACGAGCTCACCTTGCGCCCCGACGGTCCCCTCGCTCGACTATAAATAGAGGCCACCCTCGCACGATTTCTTCACACCATCTCACTCCCCTCTCCTCACTGATCGTGCCACACCATTCTCAGAGCAAGGCGAGCACCACCCCGCCGGAATTTCCGGAGCTCGCCTGGGAGAAGAAAGGAGCCAGCGATTGAGCCGCCCGGGAGAAGCCACCGTGAGGAGGTTCGCCATCGCCGACTTCGTTCGCCTCGCCGACCCTCGCCTGCCCGGTGAGCCCCGGCACCCCTCACCGGCGCGCTTAGGTTTCGTTCTCGCTGGAGCTGTCTCGCGTCGACGATGACCCTCGGGTTGGATTAGAACCAGATCTAACGAACCACGTTGCCCATACCGCCGCCCAGCCCGTGTCAGCGACGAGTGGGGACACCCACTTAAGCAGCCAGCAGAGCACTCGCTTAGCAGGTCGGCCCGTTAGAATTTCCCCAAGAGCCCAAAGATTTCAAACTAAACTTTTCTTTTTAAATTCAAACACACTTCAGTACCCAACTTCAAAAATCAACCCAGATCAATTTAGTGCACCAAATTAGATGAAACCAATTTTGTTGGAAAGGTCTGAATGCTTAATCCAAGCCCGTTGGATTCAAGTCATTTGGATTGTAGATCACCCTTAGCAAAATGACAAGGCAGAAGCTTTTACGCATTCAAACATTTTTCAAATTTAAACCACAATAGCTTTTGAGTTGTTTCCAACTCTCAAAATCACTTTCAACCATACCTTTCAGAATATATAAAAATATATAGGTTACTTGCAGAAATAATGTTCAAGGAATAAAGGAATGCTTCATAAGCATTTCTAGCCACTTTAATTAATTAAAATAAAAGGTAAAACCTTGTTAAATTGTGACACCACTTTAAATCACATTCCCATGAACTACAACATGTGGTGATGACATGTGTCAACATGATCCCATGTTTAGTTTGGAGAATATTAAATCTTAAGTAGTTCTTCAATGAGTAGAAATTACTTTTCTAAAATAAGAAGACTTAAACCAATCCTTAACCTTGTAATGTTAGAGATGATGCTAGATCATCTATAGGACCCTTGTGTGTGATGATTGCAAGTAGTTAAGTATTGTTTGGTGATTGTGTACCTCGTATTTATTCATAGACGCTAGTACCAACCAAGGCTACGAAGAAGAAGGAGGATACTACGAAGAGGAAGCCGAGGAGAACTTCAACCACTGCTCTGCACAAGGCAAGCTAGTAACTATGCAAGCTTATACTGATATTGATGCAAGCTAACACTTGCAAGATACCCTATTGTTGCTACAACCCATGCTTGTGACATGATTACTATATGCCCTAAGCGTATGTAACCATACCCACTTGCGAAACCAATCCTAGTTTTATGGCAAGCTTTTTACTCTATTTCCTTATCAAAGTTTACTTAGAGGCTACCCAAGAAGTTTGGTAGATACTAGACAGTTGTGCTGAAGGTTGCATACAGAACATTAAAATTTGACCTAAGCTAGATACCTTGATATCAGCTTATGATATAAGGTTGGACTTAGTTGCAATTTCACTAGTTACCACCCCTCTATTAGTACTACCCCACCTGTAGATGCTAGTGCTAAGACTAAAACTTGATCAACTGTAGATGGGAATACTTGGTGGAAAAATGGTTATGAAAACCTTGGAATGATGGATCATTCTATTGAAATGTTTTGGACATGTGTTTCCAAACACTTGATGATTTTGGTGATGAAAATGTTGAGGCATGAGACTTAGCCCTTTATAAAACTGATGGTTGTCTGGATGCGATACCATTCCAATTTTATCGTACAACCACAATACCCGAATATTGGGTAGGGCTTGACTGGAAACTTATATACCTTAGTATTAGTTCCCTCACGGCCAAGGTGCAGTGAGGCTACCTTGTGAAGATTGTCCACTGCAGTACCCAAGATGACGTGGTCATGGTTGGGAGGCCAAACTCACAGGAGAGGTGCTTATACTAGGGAGTGTAAATGGAAGGTTAGGATTGATTATCCGCATCCGAGTATGGTGAATTCAGGATTTGTTCTCGACGGATGTATCGAATGTTGTGGTGAAAGTGTACAATCTGCAGAGTATCAAACTATTCGAATAGTCGCGTCATGATTATGGACAGTTGAGTGGCCATCTTGTTCCCCGTCGACTTTTTAAAATGACTTGTGAACGACGAGACTTTGACTTGACCACAATAGAGTTGTATGAAATACAAGATCCCACTTAGGAGTTATAAAATTGTGACCAGCTTTGGAACTTAGTAGTATAAATCGGCTTTTGCAAAACAACCCTAGAGCCTAGTGTCCTATTATCCAAAAACCCTCTTTCTTGCTAGTATTAGTTTGCAGTACTTAAAGAGTACTCATGGCTTTGTCCCAGCTATTCCCATGGCGGACTATGAAGAGGAGTACACGGAGGATGGACCCCGGCCAGTTACGACAACTAGGATCATCTCCCATCGTCAGCATTGCCTGTGACCCCGAAGATGAAGCCTCGCCTACGCTACCGTTATTATGCCGTATTCCGCTGCTTGATGTTGTATTAAGGACTGGATCATGAGATCCCTATTTGTGTAAGAACTTATGTATCGTTGTAATGGATGAAGTACTATGGTATCCAATTCTGTTATGTCTCGCAAAAATGGTAATCCTGGGATTGCGATGTATGGCATAACAGGCATCTAGGATTGAAAAATCCGGGTGTTGACATATAACTTGTTGTGGAATTATCTAGGAATAGCAGTGATATTACTCCTGTCCACCCTGTTAATGCTATGATCCAATGGATCTTATGGTTTTGAGTTGCATGCTTATCTCACCTACTGTGATCTGTTGTGAGCATCCATTAGAACCTTGTGATATTCATACTTGGCTTGGTCTGGTACTGCCTTGCAGGACCAATTGGGTTTCTGAAACTTTATAATTGTTAAAGATGGTCGTGGAGTGATATGTGCTTGATTATTAGGGATATTGCCTGATGATTTAATAGAATGATGATTCTGGCTTTGATATTGACTTGGAATCTGAGTAAGGATCTGATTTCATGTCCTTATTGTCAGTAAGAGATTGTATACCTCTGATTCCTAGATTCTTATACTAGGAAAATGATAAATCTGTTTTAGCTGGATTTTTTGAGTGGTTGGTTAATGTGATGATACTCCCTAATGGCTTTTGTGCATAATACTGCCACTGTGGTGTCTCCATCTTGGAAGGTGCACAGTGGTAGATCTTGTGTGCATGATTTGTTGTTAGTTTTGTGGCTTCTGCTGCCCTGGGCTGCTGCTGTGGTGCCTCCAATCTTGGAGTGTGCACAGTGGTAGCCCAGGTAGCATGATTTGCTGTTGGGAATCACTACAATGATGTAGTTGATTTTGATATGTAAAAAAAATAGATATTTAGCTCATGATGCAGAAGGCTGAAGCTAAATTGGTTGGTTAAAATGATTAAGTGTACCACTATGGTGCCTCCCCTAGGAGTGTGCACAGTGGTAGCATCTCAGATGTGGTTTGCTGGATTTTTTTTACTTGGCCTGTGATGCAAAAGATGAGGCCAAACCTCTGTGATGAATCTTGCCTAGCATCTCCATGCAATTTTGAGAGGATCTCACTATTCAATCCTCCTAGATATAGATCTAGTTGAAGGGTAGGTGGATATGGTTGCTAGGTGTTATTATTTCCCTTACTCCAAGATGTCATTGCAAAAATGAAATAAGAACTGATGCTACAAGATCTAGATATACTTCCATCTACCTTGTTGTTTGTAGTGTGAACAGATGATGTGTACTGAGAGCTTATGAAATATTTGATTCTGCTACTATGGCTCCTGGTCACTCTCCTTTTAATATCCAGCTCCTCCCGGATCTGCTGTGGCCTTGATGAGCTTTTACTGATCCATCTTCTCCTTTTATTCTTCTCCTCCTTGATCTGCTACTGGCCTCCTTCTAGATTAGATAACCATAGTGGCTGTGATTTATGGTGGTTTGTTGGTCACTGCAATCTCAAGCATTTCTCTAATATATGTGTGGAAAATGGATAATATGGGGGTGTTCTTATGTATTCTTGAGAGAAAACTGATGCTTGTTCTATGTATTGTGAACATACTTTGATGGTTTCTAGAATAGAGAAAGAAAGAAGCAAGCAGGTGCTTTGCTACGGTTATGCTGGCTCTGTTATATGCTTGGTCCTTTCTCTGTGGTGTGGACAACACATCATTTGCATGCATGTCAGTGCTGCTTGCAGCTAGGCCCCACTGGGTGCAAGTTTCCACAAGTGGGGACTTGGTGCTGTCGATGTGCTTCAGCTGAGATGGCAGCATTATCCTGGTGTTGATACTTCCTTTTTCTACCAAGTGAAATTTGCCCAAATGCCAGTGAAGCAATGCTGAGGCAAATGATGCACTAATAAGAACAGATTTACTCAATGGTGAAACTTGCCCCAATATTTCTGTCAATGATGTTGGACTGAGACAACTTTTGATAAGAACAAACATCCTTATTTGGTGAAACTTGCCCCTATTAAAATATGCTCAATGATGAAAATAGCAATGCATTTCATTGCCATACTGAGAGCAAAACTAATCAACACTAACTCTGTTTCTTTTATATTCTATTTGGTTTAAATTATGCTTTTACAGGAACAAGATTAAAAATTTAGAAGATGTGAAATGAAGATTAGTTTTAGGATTTTCTTATTATTTCATTTACAATTTGTAATATTCATAATTGTTGTAACATCTTCCTTGGAATATATTTACTTGTACCTATTAGTTCTTATTATAATATTCTCATCTATTTGAGTAAATATAAGGACATTGTAATATTTTTTTATTAATGTAATAAAGCATTCCTTTATTATAAAGGAACATTTTTGCATATATTATTGTAATAAAGAATTATTTTTCTTTATTTCATTCTGATAATTTATTTTCCTTTTCTTTATTCTTTTATTTATAAAAGAATATTGTAATGTTGGTCTTAAATAATCATTATACTTTTATTTATAATACTTATATGTGTATTATTTATAATTAAAATTTTCTCCCCTCATAATCCACTAAATCAATAAAGGTCATGTCAAAATTCATTGCACTCACTAAGATGGCTAATTTCTAATCCATCAAAGCAAGAGAGATTTTGATCTCTCTAGGGTTTTAGTTTGCGAAAAATTTACCCGGATTTTCAGATGCATGCATGCAGATGCACAAAATCCTAAATCTACCCTTCGTTTAGTCCTAAATGATGGGATGTTACAGATCTATCCTGTTCCAGAAGGGTCTTGGCGACGACGAGGTTAAGGAGTGGGGTGGGCATCACCTGTTTGCCTTCACTGTCAATGTATGGCTTGGCATGTGCCGGCTTCGAGGGAGCCCATCCTAGGTTGCGTCGTACACCAGGATCGTTGATGATGTGAGCCGGAGCTTTCTTGGCCTTCTGCTGCTGTAGCAGAGTCTTTTACTCGACCTCCATTGCTTTAGCTTTCTCTATGGATTTCTGTGCATTGACCAGATCTCGATCTATCTTAGCGCCTTGTTCCGCGATGGCCTGCGCTTCCTCCAGCAGCTGCTGGCGCTTCTCGTCAAGCTGAGTCACGTTCCGGATATGAGCAATGGTTAGTGGCTCAACAAGGAGATTGCCGTACATCACTCTATCAGCTGGAGTAACTTGGGCGGCGTGACGTGATCTTGGGGCGGGAAGTTTCTTGGTGTTGTTGTTGCTCGGGCGGTGCCGAGTTCTGCGGCTTGCCTTTGGGCTAGGCGGAGGAGGCATGACCTTTGCACGATCATCGTCAGCGGCAATAAGTGGCCCCTTCCCCTTTTCCAGCGCTGTAGGCGGAGCTCGTCCGGGTTGGTATTCATCCATCGCCGTCCCAACGGTGACGAACACCTCTCGAGATGTGACGGCATTGTTGGCTTGCTCGTCGCGTGTGTACTCCTCCTCCATCTCCTACATGGCGGAGTCTAGTTCCTCTAGACTGAAATCTATCTCCTCTGAATCTTCACTGAAGTCAGCATAAAGCGCGTCAATAACAGAGTCGGAGGGTGCCAGGACTTCCTCGATGACGGGCGGTGGAGGTGCAACAGCAGCGACAATGACTGGAGGTGGCGCCGCAGTTGCGATGATGGCGGCCGGAGGCGGCGGTGGTGGTGGCTGAATTGGAGGGGCTCCGTCAATGAGTGCAGGCGCTGTCTGAGCTGCCGCTTCAGCCTCCGCGTAGTTTTTGACAGTGTTCAACATTCCTTCGAAGGTAAGGCGTCTTGACGCCTGCTGCCGTCTTTGAGAATGTCGGAGAAGCGTGCCATGGTCCAGTCCTTCCACAAAGTGATACATAGCATCATCATTGGGGCAGTGGGCCAGATCGGCTCGTATGCGGAGCCACCTAGCCAGGTAATCGCGGGGGTTTTCACCCACTCTCTGAACGCAACGCGCCAGATCGAAGATGGTAACCACGCCGACGAACTTGGATCTCTGCTGTCTAGACACACGGGCGAAGCCGACGGACTTGCAGTGATCTTCCACATTTATATCTTGCATAGGGGAGGTTTGGGTGGGCCTTGAATTTTTCTGATCTTTGCCGGAAAACTTCGAAGAGAGATCCGATATCGATCCTTCCGCGAACGTATCCTGCCCGTAGGCGGTCCGTGCGGGCCTTGATGCTCCTCCGACTCCCAGGGAACTAGTGCCCGAGTTGGTTTTGCCAATGAAGAGGTGGATGTCTCCGATAGGAACGATCGAGCACCGCGTAGGGTTCGTCTTCGCTGGGATCCAGAACTCGTCGGGAGGGACGATCGGAACGTTGCCGGAGAAGAGAACGCGACCAATGGCTACGGTTTCACCGATTCTCGTGAAGATCTTGGTCCTCGCCCGCTGAAGAGCCTGAAGCGCCTCTTGCCCCACGGTGGGCGCCAACTGTCGTGGTATTGCCGACGAGTACGCCATGGAGGGGTCCTCACAGTGCGTGTTTAGAGACGTGGGGGAAGGCGGACGGTTGATGGGTACGAGGTAACACAGCTTACCTAGGTTCAGATCCCACGACGGTGGCGGAATCCTACTCCGAGTTACAGATATAGGTTCGCTGTGCGAGGTTGTATGAATCGATGCCCCAAAGGCTCCCATAAGCCCGACTTATATAGTCGCCAGGTCCTAGGCTTACAGGGAAAAGTCCTAGCCGGACAGGTTACAGAGTCCTACACCGTCTATTACTAGTCTTGTGTATCTTGCACTCCAAGGCTCCGGGTACGTCGGTGACTCCAACCATAGCCTTCCTTTATCCGGCATGGGCCTCCCTTCTGGATCCATCTAACTGGGGCTCCCAGCAGGCCATGGGCCATGCTACCAACTGTGGGCCATCTGAGTTATCCGGATAGGAGACATGCTATGAGGATACCCATATAGCATATCCCCAGCAGTGATGTTGAAGCTTGAAAGATTATACAGATCCGAGCTTTTGGAGGAGCAAGGTCCTCCGGGTTCGGCATGTTTCGGACCCCGAATCATGAGGGAACCACCTGTTATGAAATTTTAGTTGCCAAGAGGCATAAGGACATACAACGGAAGTACCAAGCCACACGATTGGTTAATCGACTATGCCACTGCAGTGAAAATTGCCGAGGGTAACTTAAGATGGGCAGTAAGATATGTACCCCAGATGTTGGAAGGGCCGGCCAGAGTATGGATGGATAACCTACCAGCAGGTAGCATCAATTGCTGGTTGGACTTTGCGGAAATGTTTGTCAGCAACTTCACCAGCATGTATAAGAGGCCTAATAGACCTCAAAAACTTTCCATGTGCAAGCAAAGACCAAATGAGACTAACAGAGAATTCTTGACTCAGTGGTGTAACCTTAGGAATTCATGTGAAGGGGTGATCGAGTCACAGGCGATTGCTTGTTTTGCACAAGGATGCAAGTATGCGAGTGTGCTGTTGTAGAGGCCTGAACCCAATAAGTTACAAGTCCCCGTGTTTATAGTGCTAGTCCCTGGATCGAATAGCTAGCACCCACAGTTTAAGATGTAATATGAAGAAACAAAGGTCATATTACAACTCATAACCAGGAATAAAATAGTTCATTACAACTTACATAGCTCAAATGGCTATCTTATTACAGAGCAGCAGATATATCTGATAGGCATGGAGTCCTTCATCTTCATATGCCACAGGCAATCATGTTGGTTGTAGACTTGTAATCCCCACTCAACAAACTTCACTAACATCAAACAAACCTGCAACATGATAAGTTACAACCACAAGGGTCAATACATTTGAATTGTATTGGAAAGTGATATCATATTGATATGGAGAATCTAACATCTACATGAATATATGGCTAAGTGGAGTTTTGGCTGGCCTTTGCATAAAATAAGTTTTTATCTATCCTTTGTAAAATAGTTTTCTCTTTTCAAAACACTTCATCACACATGGCACACTGGATACACACCAGGTGTTACCCTTGTTCACCCAACAAGTTTTAACTTAGAGAAATTGGGATGAGGAGATTCTTGATCATTTAAATGTCTTTGATGCTCAAAATGTCCATTACCGGCGACACGGCTAAGTACTTAGGTTTTACCCTCTTGAGAGGGGGTGCACTTTCCCCACAAGACTCGACATACATCCAGACAAGACTTTCCAGAAACAATCCCTCAGACCACCATGGACGCGTTCCATCGTATCATCACTACCACCAACTGTCCATCTGGCTGAGTTCTTGCAACCTAGTTGGTCAAGGCAGAGCCCACATGCCATGTGGTTGCACTATAAGCTTCTCAACACTAAACATCTCAAATATCTTTGTTCCTGGGTGGCCATCCACAAGTGAGATACACGAGGGTATGCCATAGAAATGGCCCTGAGTAACCACTCAACACAAACCATACTTCCCATTCCACCCAGGTATTTCATTAACAAGTTGTTTTCTTAGTCAAAAAACATAGGCATAACTTTTCCATAATATCATAACTTGAATTTCCACCCTTGTATTCTAATAGCTAGGCTAAGCATACTAGCATAGCATGTTTCTCAACTTAGGAAAATTTCTACCAAGATATTTTCTATAGGATCTACCATAGCATAGCATAGTAATATACAAAATAGTCCTATCATGCATACTACAAAAATATCACTAGTGCAATATTGAAAAGATAGGACTTTTGATGACCAAAGTATCACTTGCCTTTATAGTAGAAAATCTAGGTACTCTCCTTGATCTTGCAATTGTCACACTCCTCAAAGTTCACTACATCACAATCAAGCAAAGCACACATTCAAAACTAGCACACCAAATAACATAATAAAACAAGAAAACAAAGAAATGCATGCAAGCATGCAAAGGGTTATTTTATTGAAAAAATTGTTTCTAACATGGTTCTAAATATTTCAAAACACCTACTGGTCTTTTACAAAAGTGGAATTTCATTTGAAACCAAGTCAGTGAAAATAAGTCATTTAAATCATTTTTCTTTGGTTAGAAAATATTTTATTCAAAGGAATAATTTCTAGTGTCAACAAAATATTATTTTATTTCAAATGTTAGTGTTTATGGTCAGAGTGTTCAAATAAAAACCAAACTAATTAACACAAAATTAAGAAAGATGCTCGTAAGTCAATAATTAAATCTAGCAATTACACTTATAACAAATCATGCGACAAAACATCATAGAGAGTTTAAAATCTAATTGTACTGAATAAATGTAAACTAGACATCTATAATCGAGTTGTAAAAACTACCACAGGATTTAGCGTTTGCAAACTAGTCAGATGGCATTCGGTTCATACTGATAAACCTAATTCAAATGAGGCAAACACGGATATGTAGAAATAACAGAACCGGTAGCAGTACAGGAGGCAAAAGCAACTATACGGACAAGACCATATGCATAGTGTACGTGATGAACTGAATTCTATAGCTTTTCAAAATACACTGAAAACGTCGTAGATATTCACAACTAATAATACCAGTGGGGTCTTAGAGTTACTAAGAATATTATCTAAATTGGGACCAAGATCCCCGGGGTGTGCATGGTGGTCTAATCTGCTCATGCCACCGAACGGCATTCGGTTCACCGGCGACGTGGTCAACTAGAGAACTACCGCTAAAAATCATGTCTAGAAGGTAGGAATATGTGCAGGTAGGATGTGGGTGCAAGGACTTGTGTCGGAGCTTACCAAATGCGATGTAAACTCCCGATGAAGTTGATGAACCGAGTTGACGGACTGACGAAGTTCTTCCTAGATGATCAACGGCTGCAGCTCCTGACGCCTTGGATCATCTCTTCTCCTACTCGTGCTGCTGGTGGTGCGGCCGTTCAGCCCCTTGTCGCCAGAGCTACCATGATCACGGGTAGAGTCCAAGGGTGGTCTAGCAAAGCTCTCCAAGATGAAATTGGGATAGGAGCTTAAAGTCCAACGGTGCGTAGAATGGCAAAAGTAGTCCACGGGCGTTGTATTGTTTTTGATAGGGGTGAGTGATGGCATCAATTCATGTTGCCTTTATGGAATTGATGATGACGTTTCAAGTGCATGCGTGCGTGAAGACACCAAGAAGAACAACGCTTCAGTTGGTTGTAGTACTTGGCAGGTACACTTCACTCAGTCTACTCGGTGTGGTTAACAGAGAAGAAGAAGAAAAAAATAAAAAAAAAAGAGAATAGAATGTATACGTATATTTATACACACGGTGTTTAGCTCGGCCAAGAAAACAAAAAGGACAAGGAAAGAAAGATTATATGATTCGATGCATGCATCACCGTACACCACAAATGAATAGAAAGAAAAATAATAAGAAGATATGGTACAGTCGGGTGCAACGTATATATACAGGAAGAGGAGAGAGACATGCATGTACACGTGCATTGCTACAGGATCAAATTCCATAGGACTTTTGGAAAGAAGCAAAATAAAGAAAATCAAAAACCAAAACAAATTTAAAGGAGTAAATTTTAATATGATAAAGCCAACAAAATTTTAATTCAACTTGAGGGTTAAATAAAACTAGAATTTATATTCACGTTATATTAATTCATGTTAAAGCCGTTTTATATTTGAAAAATTCTGTTAAGCTTTGACTAGTCGAGCGAAATTTTCCAGTCCTTATTTTTAGATAAAAGTTTTTTTAAAAATTTGTTTGTCACTTTCTCATTCAAAATTATTATTTTTTGTTTAAGTAAGGTTTTGATGTTTCCATTTAGAAGCAAAAAAGTTTTCTTTCCCCCTAAATTTCATCCATTATTTCTTTTATTTTTTTATTTTTCATATTTCAAAATTTGGAAAATTTTGGGATGTGACAGCTGTGGTAGAGGCTGCAAAGAGATATGCCAACTACGTTGGCCGAGACAATCAGAATAGCCAACTCATATGCTCTAGGTGACCCGACCCAGCCTGAACTTATGTCGGCTGGCTAGCATGAGAATCAATAACATTATGCTCGAGATGGAACCTGGTCATCCAGGAGAAATGATTTCCGGAGTAGAAGAAGAGAGGACAAGCCAGATTACAACTACAATTCGAGTCAAGCAACAGCGGTCACCCAATATCAGCCGGGTGCTAGGAGCATTCAACGTCAAAAAACAGCTCTCAACGGTAGACACCGAGGAATAATGGCAAGAAGCAGTGGACTCCAGAGCAAAAGAAGCAGTGGCAAGAAAGTCCAAAATACACGTATGAGTCGATGCTGGATCAGCCATGCAAATTTCTCACGCCAAACCAAACCTGGCCAAACTGGCAAACCACACAACTTGGCAGTGTGCATGAATGAAACATGCAATGGGGAACACATGACCACCTCAAGCACCACAGCAGGCACAACTGCCACAAAAGCCATAGCTGACAGGGGGAAATGCTCAGCAGTTGATGTTACCACCACCCCCTATGAGATACGAGAACCATGAACAAAGAGATGTAGTTCACCATGTAGCGAATGTATTTCAGGGCAACATAAGAAACCCTGACAACAATGGGCGCAATGAGTATAGAGAGCACCATCAGTCGTATTGCATCTTCACCACAGAGCAACAAGATAAACAGAGCATCCAACACCGACATATGTAGGTGAATGCAGTTATGCCAGCAATCCCGGGGTATATGGACTGGTCGGATCAAGAAATAACTTGGAGTATCAGGGACCATCCCAAGATCATGCCAAACCTCGTGTCATATGCGTTGGAGATTGATCCGAAATTTGCCGGGCCTAGCATCAATGTAAAATTCTCAAAGGTGCTAATAGACAATGGCAGTAGCATCAACATCATGTACAAGGACACAATGCACAAACTCGGCATCTCTCAGAACATGCTTCAGTCGACCAGAATCACTTTCCATGTCATTGTGCCGGGATTATCATGTGAACCAATTGGGAAAGTCTGAGTAGATGTGTTATTCAATACAAGGGAGAATTGCAGGGCTGAGAACTTAGAATTTGAGGTTGTGGATTTGGAAAGTTGTTACCATGCCTTACTCAGACGACCTGCTTTTTCCAAGTTCATGACAAGCTATCACATTAGTTACATGAAAATGAAGATGCCAGGACCACAAGGAATAAGTAATGTTGCAGGGGATTAAAGAAGATCGATGGAATGTGCCTCGGTCGGATCAAATCTGGCCGAGTCTTTGGTCATTGCAAGGGAGAAGAAGAGGATTCAGGAGGTTGCAGGTTTAGCTCAGTCGGCACAGCTCAATATGTCGGCACTTGCTAACCCACATGGAAGTGTGTCCTTCCAGCCGACAAAGGACAAGTGGGACAAGGGGAGCATTTTGCAAGTTCAAGTGGGACGCTCAAGGCAAAGGTATGTTGATAGGGCTTCTCTTTTGCCGGTCTCGTGTTGTTAGTTGGGAGACCGGGTTTAGGATAGATATCCGTACTATCAAGAGGGGCTCTCAAGCGGGTGTCTCGTTTGCATCGTTCGGAGAGAGCTCAAACCTTTGCATTCATAGCATCATCTTTCTTGGTTGTTATTTGGTTCTTGTCCATGAGAGGATCTAGAGCTTTTGGTCATCATCATAACAAGATCTAGTTCATCATCTAAGGATTTCACTTGCATATCTTATTGCGGTTTTTGATCTTGCGAGTTTTCTGGCTCCACACCTTGGGGGATACTTCACATATATATTTATGATATTTTCTCCCAAGGTGATACTCCCCTTGTTGGATTCTATTCGTCGTTATCTTTCCAACAAAATTGGTTTCATCCCATTTGGAGTTCGGATGCAAAAGTTATTGTGTTTTTGGTTTTCTGGTTTCTGGAATTTCTCTGACCGGAAGTTCCGGCTTCCCACCGGAAGTTCCGCTAGGGCATCTTTGCCGCCGAAAGTTCCGGTGGAAGTTCCGGGTCTTCTTCTGCTCACGCTCAGTAACCTTCTGGTTTGAAGCGTTCTATTTTCCGGAACTTTGTCGGAACTTGCTCGGAAGTTCACCGGAACTTCCGATGCTGACCGGAACTTCGTTGCGCTTCAGGCGGGCGTCAACGGTCGATGACCGTTGGAGCGAGCTGGTGAACTTCCCCCGAGCTAGAAGTTCCGGCCATGTTTCGTTTTTTCAGTTTCTCGCTCCGCAGTTTTCGTCCGTTGGCTGGGTGCCACCGAAACTTCCGGCCTCCCACCGGAAGTTCCGGCCAGGTGTCGCGAATGCCCATAACGGGCAGATCTGGGAGCCCTTTAAAAGGGGCTCCTCTTCCCCTTCGTGGGTACTAGCTTTTCTTCTTGGTTCTTGGCTTTCTCTCTCTCCTCCGTTGTCAACCTTGAAGAAGCTTTCCCTCTCTTTCCCCTCCTATGATTCTTGCATCTTTTTGAGGGATTTGAGAGAGGAGATCTAGATCTACAATCCCCCCAAGTCAAATCCCTTCTTGTGAAGGAATCATTGGGATCTAGATCTTGGAGAGTTTTGTGTTCTCTTGTGTTCTTCCTCCCTTATTCCCCCAATAGCTTTTGTAGCTTTGTTGGAATTTGGGAGAGAAGGACTTGCCCTTGCATTTGGTGCATAGGTTTGAGTTCTACTCTTGTGTTCTTCCTCCCTTATTCCCCCAATAGCTTTTGTAGCTTTATTGGAATTTGGGGGAGAAGGACTTGCCCTTGCATTTGGTGCATAGGTTTGAGTTCTCCTCGGAGATTCGGCCAGTTAAAGCTTGTGAGCTTGTTTCTCTTGGGTTCCTTGGAACCCTAGACGGTTGTGTGATTGGATTGTTGACCTTTTGTGGTCTTGTTGACCTTTTGTGGTATTGTAGCCTTTTGTGGCGTTGTTGGCCTTTTGTGGCATTGTTGGACTTTTGTGGCTTTGTTGTTGGGAGCCTCCAATTGAGTTGTGGAGTTAGCCCCAATCTTGTACAGGTTCGATGACCGCCCTCAAGCGTCCTGTCACATCCCAAGATTTTCCAAATCTTGTAATGTGAAAATAAATGAATAAAATAAAACTATGTTCAAATTTCAGAGCCAGAAGAAACTTTTGAATTCAATTAGAACTTCAAACCCATTTGAATTAAATAAAACCTAAAGGTATTTAAGATGATAAACTTTTAAAGGAAAATAAAAATAATTAAAATACTAATTTGAAACTTTTAAATGAAATATTTGCTTTCAAATAAAATAAAAGTTTTGCAAATAAGGATTATTTAAATAAAACCAAAATAAAACCTTGGTCAAGCTTTGGATTTAGAATTTTTTTTGAATAAAAATAAACAAAGGATTATTTAAATAAATTAAAAAGGACCTAATAACCAAATACAAATAAAAGGTTTTACCAATTTAATTGAAACATCAAAATCCATTAAATTGTTTTAAATAGGTACTTCAAGTATTTTATGCTTTCAAATAATACCTACTGATTTTGGTTTTGGAAAATATTAGGGTCAAATAAGGATTTTTAATAATTAAACTAAACCATATTTTATTAATAAACCATAGCCCATTTGATTTAATTAATAAATAGAACCTAGAAAAATTTAAAATATTATTTTATTTTGAAAACTGATTTATCTTTCATGAGAACCAAAAACACAATGCAAGGTTTAATGAATGTTTGAAATTGTTTGAATGATTGAATAAATTGAATGAAATTTAAAGCAATCCAAAATAGAAAAGGAAAAATGATTCAAGACAAAAAATGAAACAACAGCCAGATGCTCGGCTCAGAAGCCCACCATATCCCTATTTCCCGAACGTTATTTTTCACCACTTAAACAACCCACTAAGAAAGCGAAGTAGACCCTCCTCCTTTCTTTTCCCATCGACGGAGGACCCCACCATCCCATTCATCGTCCTCCCATGATTTCTTCTCCCCCTCACAGCGGCCGTTTACCCAGATTTATCGCGTTTGAATTCTCCTTAATGCCGAGCCTTAACCTCGCTGCGACCACGCACCTTAAAACGCTCACCCTCCTCTCTCGTTTCCTCGGACCCTCCTCAAGCACGCCCCAGTCGAAGAATTTTGCCAGACGCTTCCCTGTCTCCGACGACTTCCCTCGCCAAAATCCGACCAGCACACACCACCCCGAGCCCTCCCGAGCACCCTGGAAGCTTCCCCACTTCCATACCTTCCTCCCTGTACCAACCATTCATCCGCGGGTGTCCCAGGAAGTCGTCTTGGACCAAGCACAGAAGCGCCACCGTCTGTCCTCTACTCCGGCGAAGCATACTGGTAAGAGCCGACCACCCCAAGCCCTATAGTTCACGCTCACAGCTCCGCCATGGTCTCCCGCGACTAACCATGCTCTCGGTTTGCCCTCTCGAGATCTCTGGCCGACGACGACCACGACGACCACCATCTGCCTCCAACTCCGACAGCGTTTCCAGGTGAAATCCGACGCCCCTCCGCTCCTCGATCATGCGAGCATATTCGCCTCGGACCTACGCACCTAACCATATTCCTGACTTGCCTTAGGGTGATCTGCAGCATCGACTTCAACCAGAACCAGAGCCGCTCGACGCCGTTTCCAACTCCGGTGAGAAATTGCCGCAACCCTAGTGCGCCCCGAGCCACACCGACCACACGACGTGCTTCACCATAGCTCTGCGATCAAGGTGAGCATCCTCCCCCCTCTCCTAACGTTCTGTTTCGCCAAGCGCCGCCGCAATCTGACCGCCGCCGCCGCTAGCCACCGTCGGCGCCGCTCGCGAATGGTCGAGCGCGCGAACACCGTTGGATCCCTATCCAACGCCTGTGATAGAACACTTAAGCCGCGAAGGGGTACGTTATCTGGACCACCCGATCTGACTTAATCCAACGCCCCAGCGTGATCCACCCCGAACGGTACCGTCCAACGGGCGTGCGCGTGTCACCTATCTCGTTTTAAAAGAAATTTGAATCCGATTTAACTACAAACTTCAAACCTCTATAACTTTTGATCCACACGTCCAAATTTGACAAATTTTATATCAATAAAATCAGGAGAACAATCCCTAGCCAACCATGGCCTTAGTTTTGAAAATAGTATCTGTTAGCTTGTTTGAATTTACAGAAACATTTGTGTACTTGTTTAGGGTATAAAAATTGTTTAAAATTGATTCTAGGATTAAATCTTTTGCAAGATGGATTTGTGTGACCTTACTGACCCTAGGAACCAACCCCTAGTGTTAAAAATGATTATTGTGAAAATTAAGTTGAATTATTTAACTTAGCCATTTTCTAGCCAAATAAAACTCATTGATATGGAAATGTTTTTAGAAAAACTTTGGGAAAATGTTATGAACCAAACTTACTGACCCAAAAACACCAAGCCTTGCCAAGGGAAACTCACTTGGTGAAAAACATAAAGTTTTGCTTTGATAAGAAAATAATTTCATCACATAAAATGAAGAAAGGGTTTTTAAAATAGTTTTAGATAAAATGTTTTGCAAATAACTTTGCCATCTTGGTAAATGACCAATGTGGACCTTACAAAGTTTATAAACCTAGTAGAGACTAACCTTGCAAAAAGAACCCACCTTTGCATGACTTAGAATCCCTACTTTAAGTATGTGAAATGTTGTTTGTATATTGATTTGGAATGCTACTTGATACTATGATTGCTTGATTGACTTGTAGTGAAATTAGCAAAGAGTGAGTCTAGCAAGATCAAGGAGTGACTATCATTCCCTAACAAAAAGGCAAGTTACACTATCATACAAAAGACCTACTATTTTCATTATACTTAGTAGATTTTGTAAACATGCATGAAAATGTTTTATACTTATGCTATGCTAATCCTAATAGGATTCCCTATACACTCCTTAGTGAAAATAATAAAGTTGTACATGCTTAGCCATGCTATGTTATGAAAAAGAATTACATGTTGAGATTTTACAAAGGTTGAGAAAAGGACTTGTGATTTTATATAATAAAACAAGGACTCAATGAACCACCTAGGTGGTGGACACCTTATGTTTTGGAGAAAGTGGCAACAAAAGGGACCCATGTCTATGGCAATCACTTTGTGTTGTGCTCCAAATGAAAACCACCTAGGAAACTTAGAGATTGAACATGTTTCTCCAATTGTGGCTTTCGTGTACAACCACATGCTATTATGGCTCTGGCTTAGTCAACTACATTAGGAAGACCCATACATTGTCTTTAGTTACCGGACATGGGGATCTGGAATGCTTCATGGGGGCTGAAGACAAGCTAGCAATGATGTATGGGAGGACCTTTTGGAAAGACTTCGTCACATTCTCAGTCTGCCAGTACTCCATCTTGGTGAGCACTAATCCAGTAGGCCACTGGTGGCAACAAGATGGGATTGTGTCATGTGGGTAAAGTGTACTCCTTCTGCAGAAGTTAATAAATCTAAGTACTTAGCCGTGTCCCCGGTTATGGACAATACTGAGCAACTAAAGTTTGAACTATGGGAGATCTCGACATTCCAACTTCTAATATAAAAACTTGATGCACTTGGGGGTACCAAGGAATTCAAAGAGATTTGATAAAGCTTGATGCACTTGGGGTTACCAAGGTGCTCAAGAGCATGATGTACTTGGGGTTACCAAGGGACTCATGAGATTTTGATAAAAACTTGAAGCACTTGGAATTACCAAGTAGCTCAAGGAAATTTTGACAAGGACTTGAACACTTGTGTTTCTACCAAGGAGTTCAAGGAACTTGGAAAAGAGAATTGAAAAGAGATTTGACAAAATCAATTTGAAAAGATAGGATAAATGTTGCTTTATGCAAATAAGCTCTAAACTCTACTTAGCCAAATATGCATGTATGGATAGGATCCACTCATAATATACATAAAGTGAAACTTGCCAATACAATTCAAATGTATTGACCCTTGTGGCTGTAACTTGTAATGTTGCATGATGATTGTTTTGTTAGATGAAGATTGTTTGATTGACTAGGACTACAAAGTCTACAACCAACATCTGCCTGTGGCACTTGAAGATGAAGGACCCCATGATTATAATTATTCCGCTGCAATGTATTGTAATAGCCCAATGAGCTATGTTTGATGTAATAAAATTATGTTATTCCTGGTTATAAAGTTATTTTATGACCTTTGTTTCTTGATATTACATCTTAACTGTGGATGCTAGCTATTGATCCAGGGACTAGCATTGTAAAACACAGGAGGGATCTACCACATTGGGTAGGGACCCCTACAGATGGTATCAGAGCATTGTGTTGCCTGTAGGATTTGTAAACCCTAGGATTGAACAAAAACCCTTAGAAAAATAAGGAGTGAATTTGTTCCAAAAACTTATTTACAAAAACACTTGTAAACTCTTTCCTTAACCATTTTGGTATCAACCCTACTACTTCAACTTGATGGAAAAGCCTAACCATGACCAAAGACTACATCATGTGCAAGGACTTCTTCAACCTCTTCAACTCTAATGACTTCAACATCTTCAACCTCTTCACCAAGGACTTCCAACATGGAAACTACTAAGGACCACAAATAAGATAAAGAAATCTTACTTAAGAAATTAGAGACTGAGGGAATGCAAAATAAGAAGAAACCATCAACAACTTTGAAGTATTGTAACCAAGAGTATGTCTCAAGGAAGCTATGATCTCATGCAAAGGGAAGAAAGATCACAAGTGAACCATATAGATGGACCACCATATTTTAGTTAAGTCAAACCCACCAACTTATGTGGTGTAACAAAAATATTTTGTTGCCTAAGTATGTGCTTGAGTGCAAGGTTGAATGTGATAGGTTGATTTGTGATTGCATGCACCTTGTTTGTGTGAATTGAGATGTGTGTGATTAGAAATATTTCCTTAGAAATTTCTTGCCTACTCTAATCTTCCTTCAACCCCAAACAGATGACTACCCCAAAGGACTCCAAGGTTGATGACACCAACACCAACCAAGCTGACAGCCTGGGAGAGCTCATAGCAACCCAACATCAATTGAACCAATTGACAGCTCAGTTCCTAGCCAACAATAGTAATGAAGATCCAGCCCTGCAAAGGTTTTTAGAGGAGCAGTCCCAATTGATGCTTAAGGTGACTAATCAAATGATTAGCATGGAGGAAAATTATCCTAGAAGAGAGTATGATAGCAAGGATGACAAGAATGTTGTTCTAGATGGAGCTCCAGCCTGCATTATTTGTGGGGACAAGGATCATACTTCCAAGGAGCATGAAGGACAATGCCCCAACTGTGATGAAGACCATCCTGTTGGAGAATGCCCTACCTCTCAAGCTACTTGCTACCTTTGTGAAGGAAGTGATCATACTCCTGGCCTATGTCCTATCTATGCCATGTAGAACAAAGGAAACAGGAAGGATCCAAGTATACCAAAGGAAAAGGACCACTTATACCTCCAAGCAAGACAACTCATTTCAAAGGATCTAGGAAAATCAAGAAGCCCAAGCAAGACAAGAGCCTTGTACAATGTCGTAAATGTAAGGGAATGTGACACTACTCTAGTGGATGCCCAGAGAACATAAAGAATAAAGGAATTGACCAAGTGTGGTGTAACAACTGTAATGAACCAGGACACTTTGTAGCAACTTGCCCACAAGAGCCACGTAAAGAACTCAATGACATTCATTGCTTCAACTGCAAGAATCCAGGACACTATGCAAGCAACTGTCCAGAAAGGATGAAGAACAAGTTGAACAAGCCTATGGAGAAGCTCAACCTTGGTCCATGAATCAAGCATAAGAATAAAGCAAAAGTTTCACATAGAGAAATTCCAGGACCCAAGAAGGCCAATATGTAATTTTGTTTGAAAATATTTTAAGGGTGGTAGTACCTTAGTTGTTTTGAACTTGTTTGTACCCCAGCCTTTCCAAATCTCGGGACGAGATTTATTTTAGGGGTGGTAGCCTGTCACATCCCAAGATTTTCCAAATCTTGTAATGTGAAAATAAATGAATAAAATAAAACTATGTTCAAATTTCAGAGCCAGAAGAAACTTTTGAATTCAATTAGAACTTCAAACCCATTTGAATTAAATAAAACCTAAAGGTATTTAAGATGATAAACTTTTAAAGGAAAATAAAAATAATTAAAATACTAATTTGAAACTTTTAAATGAAAGATTTGCTTTCAAATAAAATAAAAGTTTTGCAAATAAGGATTATTTAAATAAAACCAAAATAAAACCTTGGTCAAGCTTTGGATTTAGAATTTTTTTTGAATAAAAATAAACAAAGGATTATTTAAATAAATTAAAAAGGACCTAATAACCAAATACAAATAAAAGGTTTTACCAATTTAATTGAAACATCAAAATCCATTAAATTGTTTTAAATAGGTACTTCAAGTATTTTATGCTTTCAAATAATACCTACTGATTTTGGTTTTGGAAAATATTAGGGTCAAATAAGGATTTTTAATAATTAAACTAAACCATATTTTATTAATAAACCATAGCCCATTTGATTTAATTAATAAATAGAACCTAGAAAAATTTAAAATATTATTTTATTTTGAAAACTGATTTATACTGCTAAACAGAACCAAAAACACAATGCAAGGTTTAATGAATGTTTGAAATTGTTTGAATGATTGAATAAATTGAATGAAATTTAAAACAGAAATTCAAAATAGAAAAGGAAAAATGATTCAGTACAAAAAAAATGAAACAACAGCCAGCCGGCTCGGCCAGAAGCCCACCACCCATACGCCCTATTTCCCGAACCGTTATTTTTTCACCACTTAAACAACCCACTAAGAAACTGACAAGTAGACCCCTCCCTCCTTTCTTTTCCCACTGACCAGAGGACCCCACCATCCCTGTTCATCGTCCTCCCCGCGATTCCTTCTCCCCCTCACAGCGCGGCCGTTTCTGCCCAGATTTATCGCGTTTGAATTCTCCTTAATGCCGAGCCTTAACCTCGCTGCGACCACGCACCGCCCACTCACCCTCTCTCGTTTCCCTCGACCCTCCTCAAGCACGCCCCGGGCAAGAATTTTGCCAGACGCTTCCCTGTCTCCGACGACCTCCCTCGCCAAAATCCGACCAGCACACACCACCCCGAGCCTCCCGAGCACCACAGAAGCTTCCCCTCCCATACCTTCCTCCTGTACCAACCATTCATCATGGTGTCCTGAGTCGTCTTGGACCAAGCACGTAAGCACCGCCGTCTCTCTACTCGGCAAAGCATCTTGGTAAGAGCCGACCACCCCAAGCCCTATAGTTCACGCTCACAGCTCGCCATGGTCTCCGCGACTAACCATGCTCTCGGTTTGCCCTCTCGAGATCTACAAATGACGCCACGAGCGACCACCATCCGCCTCCAACTCCGGCGTTTCCGTGTGAAATGACGCCCTCCGCTCCTCGATCATGCGAGCATATTCGCCTCGGACCTACGCACCTAACCATATTCCTGACTTGCCTTAGGGGGATCTGCAGCATCGACTTCAACCATAACTAGAGCCGACGCGTTTCCAACCCCGGTGAAATTGCCGCAACCCTAGTGCGCCCCGAGCCACACCGACCACACGACGTGCTTCACCATAGCTCTGCGATCAAGGTGAGCATCCTCCCCCCTCTCCTAACGTTCTGTTTCGCCAAGCGCCGCCGCCATCTGACCGCCGCCGCCGCGCTAGCCGTCGGCCGCCGGCCGAATGGTCGAACACCGTTGGATCCCTATCCAACGCTTGTGATAGAACACTTAAGCCGCGAAGGGTGCGTTATCTGGACCACCGATCGACTTAATCCAACGCCCACAACGTGATCCACCCGAACCGGTACCGTCCAACCAGGCGTGCGCGTGTCACCTATCTCGTTTAAAAGAAATTTGAATCGATTTAACTACAAACTTCAACCCTCTATAACTTTTGATCCACACGTCCAAATTTGACAAATTTTATATCAATAAAATCAGGAGAACAATCCCTAGCCAACCATGGCCTTAGTTTTGAAAATAGTATCTGTTAGCTTGTTTGAATTTACAGAAACATTTGTGTACTTGTTTAGGGTATAAAAATTGTTTAAAATTGATTCTAGGATTAAATCTTTTGCAAGATGGATTTGTGTGACCTTACTGACCCTAGGAACCAACCCTAGTGTTAAAAATGATTATTGTGAAAATTAAGTTGAATTATTTAACTTAGCCATTTTCTAGCCAAATAAAACTCATTGATATGGAAATGTTTTTAGAAAAACTTTGGGAAAATGTTATGAACCAAACTTACTGACCCAAAAACACCAAGCCTTGCCAAGGGAAACTCACTTGGTGAAAAACATAAAGTTTTGCTTTGATAAGAAAATAATTTCATCACATAAAATGAAGAAAGGGTTTTTAAAATAGTTTTAGATAAAATGTTTTGCAAATAACTTTGCCATCTTGGTAAATGACCAATGTGGACCTTACAAAGTTTATAAACCTAGTAGAGACTAACCTTGCAAAAAGAACCCACCTTTGCATGACTTAGAATCCCTACTTTAAGTATGTGAAATGTTGTTTGTATATTGATTTGGAATGCTACTTGATACTATGATTGCTTGATTGACTTGTAGTGAAATTAGCAAAGAGTGAGTCTAGCAAGATCAAGGAGTGACTATCATTCCCTAACAAAAAGGCAAGTTACACTATCATACAAAAGACCTACTATTTTCATTATACTTAGTAGATTTTGTAAACATGCATGAAAATGTTTTATACTTATGCTATGCTAATCCTAATAGGATTCCCTATACACTCCTTAGTGAAAATAATAAAGTTGTACATGCTTATCCATGCTATGTTTTGAAAAAGAATTACATGTTGAGATTTTACAAAGGTTGAGAAAAGGACTTGTGATTTTATATAATAAAACAAGGACTCAATGAACCACCTAGGTGGTGGACACCTTATGTTTTGGAGAAAGTGGCAACAAAAGGGACCCATGTCTATGGCAATCACTTTGTGTTGTGCTCCAAATGAAAACCACCTAGGAAACTTAGAGATTGAACATGTTTCTCCAATTGTGGCTTTCGTGTACAACCACATGCTATTATGGCTCTGGCTTAGTCAACTACAATAGGAAGACCCATACATTGTCTTTAGTTACCGGACATGGGGATCTGGAATGCTTCATGGGGGCTGAAGACAAGCTAGCAATGATGTATGGGAGGACCTTTTGGAAAGACTTCGTCACATTCTCAGTCTGCCAGTACTCCATCTTGGTGAGCACTAATCCAGTAGGCCACTGGTGGCAACAAGATGGGATTGTGTCATGTGGGTAAAGTGTACTCCTTCTGCAGAAGTTAATAAATCTAAGTACTTAACCGTGTCCCCGGTTATGGACAATACTGAGCAACTAAAGTTTGAACTATGGGAGATCTCGACATTCCAACTTCTAATATAAAAACTTGATGCACTTGGGGGTACCAAGGAATTCAAAGAGATTTGATAAAGCTTGATGCACTTGGGGTTACCAAGGTGCTCAAGAGCATGATGTACTTGGGGTTACCAAGGGACTCATGAGATTTTGATAAAAACTTGAAGCACTTGGAATTACCAAGTAGCTCAAGGAAATTTTGACAAGGACTTGAACACTTGTGTTTCTACGAAGGAGTTCAAGGAACTTGGAAAAGAGAATTGAAAAGAGATTTGACAAAATCAATTTGAAAAGATAGGATAAATGTTGCTTTATGCAAATAAGCTCTAAACTCTACTTAGCCAAATATGCATGTATGGATAGGATCCACTCATAATATACATAAAGTGAAACTTGCCAATACAATTCAAATGTATTGACCCTTGTGGTAACTTGTAATGTTGCGGATGATTGTTTTGTTAGATGAAGATTGTTTGATTGACTAGGACTACAAAGTCTACAACCAACATCTGCCTGTGGCACTTGAAGATGAAGGACCCCATGATTATAATTATTCCGCTGCAATGTATTGTAATAGCCCAATGAGCTATGTTTGATGTAATAAAATTATGTTATTCCTGGTTATAAAGTTATTTTATGACCTTTGTTTCTTGATATTACATCTTAACTGTGGATGCTAGCTATTGATCCAGGGACTAGCATTGTAAAACACAGGAGGGATCTACCACATTGGGTAGGGACCTCTACACGTCCCATAGTGGATCAAGTGCCCGCCTTTTGTGGTGCGCACTTGGGAGAATAGGGTGAGCCTTTTGTGGCGTCGGTGAGTTGCGTGCTTCCGCATCCGGGGTGAGGCCTTGTGTGGCGTTGGGTGAGCATCGAGCCACCACACCTCGAGGTGAGCCATTTGTGGCGTTCGGAGAGCATTACGCCATCACACCTCTCCAACGGAGACGTAGCTTCTTTGGAAGTGAACTTCGGGAAACAAATCTTCGTCTCCGCTTCCATTGGTTATCTCTCAACCAAACCCTTTACTTATGCACTTTACATTGTGATAGCCATCGTGCTTGAAGTATTTATACCTTGCTATCACCTTGGTGCTTGTATTTCTTAGCATAGGTTGTTGGTGCACCTAGGTGAACTTAGTGGCTAGGTTTTTGTGCTCAATAAATTAAACGTTAGTTTTATTCCGCATTTACTTGAGCCTAAACCGTAATTATTTTAAAAGCCTATTCACCCCCCCTCTAGGCGACTTCCTTTGTACTTTCAGCTATCTAATCCGGTGTTGGTTGAAAAGAAGAAGGATGATCCAAATGTAGCAGTCGTATGGCGCATGTGTATCGATTACACAAACCTGAATAAGGCGTGTCCTAATGTCACATCCCAAAATTTTTGAAATTTTGAAATGTGAAAAATAAACAAACAAAGGAAACAAATGTTGAAATTTAGGGTGAAAAGAAACTTTTTGCTTCTAAATGGAAACATCAAAAACCCGACTTGAATAAAATCTGAATGAAAAGGCAACAAACAAATTTTCAAACAAGTCAAATGCATCCCTGCATGGATTGTAACTTGAATTTAAAGCACTTAAAAGTTGAACAAAAACCCTAAAACCCTAATGAAAGAAAAGTTGCTCCATATAAAAATTTATCAACAAACAGTTCAAAATGATCAAAAATGGTAAACAAAAATATTATAAAACCATGGGAATTGATTTCAATCAATTTGGAACCAAGGATAAAAACTTATGATTTTATTAATAAGATAAAGAAAGAATTAAATAAATAAGAAATTATTGCAAAGACAATTTAAACCTTGGCTTAAATCCATAAGTAAACAGAATAAAAGTTTAATAAATAATATAAAAGGAATACAAGATTATTTGAATAAAATTATATGGGTTTGAACCATATTCAATTTTATTTAAATAAAGACAAAATGCCTCACTTAATAAATACTAAATCACAAGAAAAATATTTGAGTTGGATTAAATAACCCACTAATAAATGGTATGAATATACTGAAAAGGTTTAGTAAAATTTTTGAATTCAAATTGAACTGAATAAAAACGGAAAACATAAAAATAAAAAGAAAAAGGTTTCGAAGAAAAAAGGAACTAACCTACCCAAACCAGCACCCCCAGCCTAACCTGGCCCAACTCATCCCACCCGGCACTCCCCCTCTCTTCCTCGCAAACCTTCTCTCATCCGCGCGTCCACCCACTCCCTCAGTGACTAGCCGGACCCACATCCACGTCAGCTCGTCGTCCTCACCGCGCGCTGACCTTGCCTTTCCTCCCTGCTGTTTTTGTTGATGATTACTCCACGTAAATTGGCGTAACAACATGAGTTAATTCCTTCCCCGACCTGGCCTTCTTAACCGCCTTGATCTCCTCTCTGTTTCCCCTTAGTCACCACACCACGGGAGCCCCTAGGCTACTCGAATTTCCACTCACACCACCACTGACTCCGACGTGCTCCGACAACGATTTCGTCAAGCACAGACCCCCTTTCCCCTAGCCCACGCAGGCTTGCTCGCCATCGTCGTGCAAACCTGCCAGCAATCCCGGTGTGCTCGCGCGTTCCCCTGACGCTCGGCAACGACCTCCCCTGCGAGAAACCGACGACTGCCGCAACTCTAGCGAGTCTTCCCGGTTAGACCGTGCGCACCTCGTCCTCTAACTCTTACTATCTTGTTAGCCTATGACTTGTGACTCTTATGGTACTCGCCGTTCACTCGCTCGTGACCTGCAGGCTCACCTCCGACAACGACAGCACGCACCCGATGCTGACGCAAGCTCCGGCTAGGAATTCCCAACGACCCCATGCGCCCCTTCGCCAACCACGACCACCTTGAGCATAACCACGTCCCCGCGACCATGGTAGCACCCTCCTCTCCCCCTCTTACCCCTCCGAATCGTCGGTGCACCGCCGCGGCGCACTGTCGCCAGCGACGCCGACCTTTGGTCAAAGACACTTGGACCGTTAGATTTAGATCCTCTGGATAGGATAGATCGTTTAGCAAAGAGGTATCATTTGATCTGAGCCAGACAATTTCAGTTAGATCCAACGGCTTGCATCGTGTGATCTAGCCGAATCGGTATGGACCAATTAGAATAAGACATGTGGCCAGGCTTTTGTTTTAAAAACCAGATTTTGTTCTATTAGATGTTTGAATTTGTAAAATCCATAAATTTTGATCCGTTTGTCCAAAAATTGCAAATTTGGTGTCTATGGATTTAGAAAAATTTGTAATTTGCACCTATGGCTCTGGTTTGTCCATTTTCTTCAGAAAAATTAGGTTTTTATGCAGAAACATTAATAGGACTATTTTGAGTATAAAAATTGTTCTAAAAATTATTTTTGAGCGAAACCTTTTGCAAATGGTTTTATTTTGAACCCTCTGACCATAGACACTAACATTTGAGTTAAAAATATATTTTCTTAACACTAGGAATTGTTCCTTCGAATAAAATCATTTCTAGTAAAACAAATATGATTTAAAAGGCCTATTTTCACTAACTAGATTTTAAATGGTTTTTTATAAAAGACCAAAAGGTGTTTTTAAATGTTTAGAGCCTTGTTAGAAACAAATTTTTCAATAAAATAATCCTTTCGCATGATTGCATGCATTTATTTGTTTTTATTATTTTTTGTTGTGAATTGTTTGAGTGCTAGTTTTGAATATGTGCTTTTGCTTGATTGTATTGTAGTGAAGTTTGAAGAGTGTGACATTTGCAAGACCAAGGAGAGTACCTAGATTCTCTACTAAAAAGGCAAGTGATACTTTGGTCATTAAAAGTCCTATCTTTTCAATATTGCATTAGTAAAAATTTTGTAGTATGCATGATAGGACTATTTTATATATTGCTATTCTATAGTAGATCATATAGAATATATCTTGGTAGGAATATTACTAAGTCGAGAGATAAGTTATGCTAGTATGCTTAGCCTAGATATTAGAATACAAGGGTGTAATATTCATACTATGATATTATGCAAAGTCTATGACTATGTTTTTGATTAATAAAACAACTATGTGAATGAATCACCTGGGTCGAATGGCAAGAATGGTTTGTGTTGAGTGGTTACCCAGGTCCCATTTCTATGGTTCACCCTGGTGTATCTCACTTGTGGATGGCCACCCAGGAACAAAGAGATTTGAGATGTTTTGTGCTGAGAAGCTTCTAGTGCAGCCACATGGCATATGGGCTCTGCCTTGACCAACTAGGTTGCAAGAACTCAGATTGGCAGACAGTTGGTGGTAGTGATAATAGGATGGAATGCGTCTGTGTTGATCTGGGGGATTGTTTCCGAAAAGTCACATCTCGATGCATGTCGAGTCTTGTGGGGAATGTGCACCACCTCTCGAGAGGGCAAAACCTAAATACTTAGCCGTGTCCCCGGTAATGGACATTTTGAGCATCAAAGACATTGAAATGATCAAGGATCTCCTCATCCCAATTTCTCTAAGTTAAAACTTGTTGGGTGAACAAGGGAAGCACCTGGTGTGTATCCAGTGTGCCATTGTTTGATAAAGTGATTTGAAAAAGAGAAAAAACTATTTTGCAAAGGATAGGAAAAACTTGTTTTATGCAAAGGCCAGCCAAAACTCCACTTAGCCATATATTCATGTAGATGTTAGATTCTCCATATCAATTTGATATCACTTGCCAATACAATTCAAATGTATTGACCCTTGTGGCTATAACTTATTATGTTGCATGTTTGTTTGATGTTAGTGAAGTTTGTTGAGTAGGGATTACAAGTTTACAACCAACATGATTGCATGTGGCACATGAAGATGAAGGACTCTATGCTATATAGTATATCTGCTGCTTTGTAATAAGATAACCATATGAGCTATGTAAGTTGTAATGAAATATTTTATTCCTGGTTATAAGTTGTAATATGACCTTTGTTTCTTTATATTACATCTTAAATTGTGGGTGCTAGCTTTTCGATCCAGGGACTAGCACTGTAAACACAGGGATCTCTACCTTAGCAGGTTGGGACCTCTATAGATGGTATCATAGCACTGTGTTTCCTGTAGTATTGTAACCCTAGGATTGGACAAAACCGCTTAGAAAAATAAGAGTTGTATTTATTCAAACTTATTTACAACAATCTTGTAAATTCTTTCCTCAGCATTTTGTTTTGATTCTACATCTCTCCCTTTTCCAACTTGATGGACAAAGACTTCAACATGAGAAAATACTTCAACATCACCAATGACTTCAACTTAAACATCTCAAAGGACTTCAACTTTAGTTTCACCAAAGACTTCAACTTCGATATCACTAAGGACTACAAGTGAGATAACAATAATACTCAAGACTTGGAGACTAAGGAAACTCAACTCATGAGGAAACATTATAGGTATCACCTTTTAACCTTATAACCAAGATGCAAGAATTTCTTCCAAGAAAACCATGATCTTGTCCCTGATGTATCAACTAAGAAGAATGGAATGATCTCAAGTGATACACATAGTTGGACCACCACACTAGAGTTTAGTTTAAATCAATTTATTGATCTCACAAACTTATGTGGTGTAACACAAATATTTTGTTGCCTAAAAATGCTTGAATCTTGTTGTTTGAGTGGAATGCATGATTGTGATTGCTTGCACATTGATTTGTGTGATTTGTTGTGTGAGTAGAATTCTTCCTCTAGAAATCTTTTGCCTAATCTAATCCCAATCCAACCCAAGCAGAGGACTTCTCCAAGAGACCACAACTCCAATATCAAGGATGGTGACAACAACAACCTAGAGATGCACATGACAGAACAAATGCTAGCAACCCAAGCCCAGTTGAATCAAGTGACAACCCAGTTTTTAGCCGACAACATTGAGTTAGACCCAGCCATGCTAAAGTTCTTGGAATCAAAATCCCAATTGTTGCAAAGGATGACCAATCGGATGATCAACATGAGAAGCAACCCTTCCCAAAATATTGTGACAACAATGATATCAAGGATGATATTATAGAAAGAACTCAAGCCTGCAAAATCTATGGAGACATAGGACACACTTATGAAGAGCACATTGACCAATGCCCTAATTGTGAAGAGAAACATCTAGCTAGACAATGCCCCACATCTCAAGTTACATGTTTCCTATGTGAAGGAAATGATCATGTCCCTGTTTAATGCCACATCTACCCTATAGTTCAATAGATGAAACATCAAGCTAAGGATGGAAAACATCAAGTCTTTGGAAACATTCATGAAGGTACAACTTCTACTAAGAAGGATGAAGACAAAGTCAAATCTCAGTATGCACCTCCATACATTGTAACCCACCATGGTGGTCAAAAGAGGAAATGTGGACGTTATCCTAGAAACCGTTCTAAGAACCGAGGAAGTTTTCCCACATTTGTGGTGAAATATGAAGAACATGAACTAAGAGCCCTCCTAGATTTAGAGAGACCCAAAAATAAGAAGAGCCAAGGAAACAAACAAGAGATAGTGATACCAAAGATAAACAGGGATATTAGCCAGGTGATGTGCCACAAATGCAAAGAGCTAGGCCATTATGCATGAAATTGTCCAGAAAAGGAGAAGAACAAGACAAGCAAGCCTGTGAAGGATCTCAACCTTGTCACATGTTTCAAATGTGGTAATAAGGAACACTATGCAAACAATTGTCCAGAAAAGTTACATCAAGACACCAAGTAAGCCAAAATGTAATCTAGTTAAAAATCTTTTAAGGGTGGTAGTACCCTAGTTGTCTTGAAGCCAACTTGTTGCCTCTATCCTTCCCGAATATCGGGACGAGATTCCTTTTAAGGGTGGTAGTGTGTCACATCCCAAAATTTTCCAAATTTTGAAATGTGAAAAATAAACAAACAAAAGAAACAAATGTTGAAATTAGGGTGAATAGAAACTTTTTGCTTCTAAATGGAAACATCAAAAACCTGACTTGAATAAAATTTGAATGAAAAGGCAACAAACAAATTTTCAAACAAGTCAAATGCATCCATGCATGGATTGTAACTTGTAAAGCACTTAGAAAAGTTGAACCAAAACCCTAAAATCCTAATGAAAGAAATCATCGCCAAGATCACTCTAAGACTATGGCTTTGTTCCATATAAAAATTTAGCAAAAAACAGTTCTAAATGATCAAAAATGGTAAACAAAAATATTATAAAACCATGGGAATTGATTTCAATCAATTTGGAACCATGGATAAAAACTTATGATTTTAATAAGATAAAGAACGAATTAAATAAATAATAAATTATTGCAAAGACAATTTAAACCTTGGCTTAAATCCATAAGTAAAGGAATAAAAGTTTATTAAATAATATAAAGGAATAAAAGATTATTTGAATAAAATTATATGGGTTTGAACCATATTCAATTTTATTTAAATAAAGACAAAATGCCTCACTGAATAAATATTAAATCACAAGAAAAATATTTGAGTTGGATTAAATAACCCACTAGTAAATGGTATGCATATATTGAAAAGGTTTGGTAAAAAATTTGAATTCAAATTGGGTTGAAATAAAATTGAATTGAATAAAAACAGAAAACAGAAAAAGAAAAAGGTTTCGAAGAAAAAAAGGAACTAACCTACCAACCCAGGACCCCCAGCCCAACCTGGCCCAACTTAGCCCACCCGGCACTCCCCCTCTCCTCCCCGCAGACCTTCTCTCACCCGCGCGTCCACCCACTCCCTCACTGACTAGCCGAACCCACATCCACGCCAGCTCGTCGTCCTCACCACGCGCTGGCCTCACCATTCCTCCCTACTGTTTCTGTCGACGTTTACTCCGCGTAAATTGGCGTAACAGCGCAAGTTAATTCCTTCCTCGACCTGTCCTTCTTAACCGCCTCGTCCTCCTCTCCGTTTCCCCTCAGTCACCACACCACGGGAGCCCCAAGGCTGCTAGAATTTCCGCTCACACCACCACTGACTCCGATGTGCTCCGGCAGCGATTCCGGCAAGCACATACCCCCTTTCCCCTAGCCCATGCAGGCTTGCTCACCATCGTCGTGTGCACCTGCCAGCAGTCCCCGTGTGCTCGTGCATGCCCCTGACGCTCGACAACGACCTCCCTTGCAAGCAACCGACGACTGCCGCAACTCTGGCGAGTTTTCCCGGTTAGCCCCGTGCGCGCCTCGTCCTCTAACTCCTACTGTCTTGTGACTCTTCGGGTACTCGCCGTTCACTCGCTCGTGACCTGCAGGCTCACCTCCGGCGACGACAGCACGCACCTGACGCCGACGCAAGCTCTGGCGAGGAATTCCCAACGACCTCATACGCCCCTTCGCCAACCACGACCACCTTGAGCATCACCACATCCCCGCGACCATGGTAGCACCATCCTCTCCCCCTATTACCGCTCCGAATCGCCGGTGTGCCGCCACCAGACGCGCCGCCGCCGCGCACCATCGCCAGCTCCGCCCACCTTTGGTCAAAGCATCTTGGACCGTTAGATTTAGATCCCGCAGATAGGATAAATCGTTCAGAGAAGAGGTATCATTTCATATGAGCCACGCGATTTCAGTTAGTTCCAACGGATTTCATCGTGTGATCTAGCCGAATCTGTATGGACCAATTAGAATAAGACACGTAGCCAGGCTTTTGTTTTAAAAACCAGATTTTGTTCTATTAGATGTTTGAATTTGTAAAATCCATAACTTTTTATATTTTTGTCAAAAAATTGCAAATTTTGTGTCTATGGATTTAGAAAATGAGTAATTTGCACCTATGGTGCTGGTTTGGCCATTTGCTTCTGAAAAAATTAGGTTTTTATGCAGAAACATTAATAGGACTATTTTGAGTATAAAATTGTTCTAAAAATTATTTTTGAGTGAAACCTTTTGCAAATGGTTTTGTTTTGAACCATATGACCATAAACAATAACATTTGAGTTTAAAAATATATTTTATTAATAGTAGGAATTATTCCTTTGAATAAAAGCATTTCTAGTAAAACAAAAATGATTTAAAAGGCCTATTTTCACTAACTTGATTTTAAATGGTTTTCCACTTTTATAAAAGACCATTAGGTGTTTTGAAATGTTTAGAGCCTTGTTAGAAACAACTTTTCAATAAAATAATCCTTTTGCATGCTTGCATGCATTTCTTTGTTTTTATTATTTTGTGTTGTGAATTGTTTGAGTGCTAGTTTTGAATATGTGGTTTTACTTGATTGTATTGTAGTGAACTTTGAAGAGTGTGACATTTGCAAGATCAGGGAGAGTACCTAGATTCTCTACTAAAAAGGCAAGTGATACTTTGGTCATTAAAAGTCCTATCTTTTCAATATTGCATTAGTGAAATTTTTGTAGTATGCATGATATGACTATTTTATATATTGCTATGCTATAGTAGATCCTATAGAATATATCTTCGTAGGAATATTCCGAAGTCAAGAGATAAGTTATGCTAGTATGCTTAGTCTAGCTATTAGAATACAAGGGTGGAATATTCATACTATGATATTATGCAAAGTCTATGACTATGTTTTTGATTAATGAAACAACTATGTGAATGAATCACCTGGGTGGAATGGGAGGAATGGTTTGTGTTGAGTGGTTACCCAGGGCCCATTTCTATGGTTCACCCTGGTGTATCTCACTTGTGGATGGCCACCCAGGAACAATGAGATTTGAGATGTTTTGTGTTGACAAGCTTCCTGTGCAGCCACATGGCATATGGGCTCTGCCTTGACCAACTAGGTTGCAAGAACTCAGACAGGCAGACAGTTGGTGGTAGTGATGATAGGATGGAACGCGTCTATGCTGATCTGGGGGATTGTTTCTAAAAAGTCTCGTCTCGATGCATGTCGAATCTTGTGGGGAAAGTGCACCACCTCTCGAGAGGATAAAACCTAAGTACTTAGCCGTGTCCCCGGTAATGGACATTTTGAGCATCAAAGACATTGAAATGATCAAGGATCTCCTCATTTGAACAAGGGAAGCACCTGGTGTGTATTCAGTGTGCCATTGTTTGATAGAGTGATTTGAAAAAGAGAAAAAAACTATTTTGCAAAGGATAGGAAACACTTGTTTTATGCAAAGGTCAGCCAAAACTCCACTTAGCCATATATTCATGTAGATGTTAGATTCTCCATATCAATTTGATATCACTTAGCAATACAATTCAAATGTATTGACCCTTGTGGATGTAACTTATTATGTTGCACGTTTGTTTGATGTTATTGAAGTTTGTTGAGTAGGGATTACAAGTCTACAACCAACATGATTGCCTGTGGCACATGAAGATGAAGGACTCCATGCTATATAGTATATCTGCTGCTTTGTAATAAGATAGCCATATGATCTATGTAAGTTGTAATGAACTATTTTATTCCTAGTTATAAGTTGTAATATGACATTTGTTTCTTGATATTACATCTTAAACTATGGGTGCTAGCTATTCGATCTAGGGACTAGCACTATAAACACAGGGATCTCTACCTTTTTTTTGAAAGGAGCATATATTAATATCATAGGATACCAATTACACCCAGCCTCTGCAACGACACATTGCCCTAGCGGCCACATGGATGCACACAGCCAAAAGAAAGAAAGAAGAATTACAAAAAAGAAAAGTCCTTCTACGGTGACTCATTCATTGAAATAACAGTACTACCACCACCAAGACATCACCATAAATCCAGCTTCTCCAAAAACGACGCCTCCAAGAAGGGAACAGTGCACAAACACCGTCATCGCTTGATCAAAGATCTAGGTTTTCACCTGAAGAAAGTCGATGCTCTCAAAACAATGCCTTCAGCAAGGCCATTGCCAGGCACAACCAATTAAGGCCAGAACCTGGGTTTTCACCCTGAGATGTAGGACCATGAACCTCTCATGTGCAGTCAACCCCACTTGCATGCCATTGCTCCAACTCACAAGTCACCTAGCCAATTCCTCATCACCACCCAGACTCGAACCACCATTGTCTGTCCCTAGATCTCGGTCTCCATGACTTTATCCGTCATCACAATGGAACGAGAACATTCCCCATGATAATAACAGCCAACAAAGCTTCGAAGCACACCCTCTGAAACTAAACGGTCAGAGTAAAACATGAATGTGAATGACCGAATTAAATCCTTCCAGCGAACTCACGGCATGATAGAACTTATGGAGTTCGCCGGCGGAGTCTTCCGTAACATGACACAGAAACCAGATCAATGGAGACCAGCATCCGGCAGATCATCGTCTTGGCTTGAGAGGGATCCAGGACCACCTCCTTTATTGAAACCGAGCCAGCAACCCCACGCCACCCACCGGAAACTAGCAGGATCCGCCACAAGACGGCAAGACCACCCGGCCGACCATTCTAATGGAGAAGGAGGCCACCACCACCATGCCGGGGGCAGATGCCCCAAGCGCCCTAGTGTCGCGGACAAGGCCCAGGTCGCCTGGGCACCGGCGTCGAGGCCAACGGACGAGACACATTGCGGCTAGGCCCAGATCCCCGCTACCTCCTGCCGCCATATGGGCCGAGGATGATCGGTCGCCGCTCGCCGCAACACCTTCGCCAAACCAGCCGAGACGGACGCCGCCACCTTCCGCCAGATCACGATCAAGGACGCCGCCACCGCCACGCACCCAGATCTTTGTCTGGCGACGAAATGGGCGGCGACGAAGGGGTGGAGAGGACATGGGAGGGAGGGCTCGACGGCAGGGAGGGGAGGCCGCCCGACGTGGCGCGGCGCTGCCATGCAGGTGCAGAAGGAGGAGGGGTGCGGGAGCTCTCAGATGTGTTTTTTCCACCCGCAACCACAGGGATCTCTACATTAGCAGGTTGGGACCTCTACACCTAAAGATCCTTTTCCTTTGCCGAAGATAGACCAAGTTATTGATTCGACCGCGGGTTGTGAACTCTTATCATTTATAGATGCGTATTTTGGTTTCCACCAGATACCGTTAAACCCGGCTGATAAAATAAAGACTATGTTTATCACCCCGTATGGGACATATTGCTATCATACCATGCCATTCGGCTTACGCAATGCAGGTGCAACGTACCAAAGGTGTATGCAAAAATGCCTACATGATCATATTGGCAAAAATGTCCAAGTATATGTTGATGATGTGGTGATAAAAACCAAAGATAGCCATACGCTCCTAGATGATATCCGGCAGACATTCGCGAATCTCAGAAGATTCCGAATGAAACTTAACCTGGAAAAATGTACCTTTGGTGTACCAGCCGGAAAATTACTCAGTTTCCTCATATCGAGCCGAGGTATTGAAGAAAATCCGACTAAAATTCGGGCTGTAGAACGAGTGGAGCTGCTGAAGTGCCTCAAACGATGTCTAGAAGTTTACAGACTATCGGGCATCATTGAGTCGGTTCGTAAGCCGGCTCGGATAAAAGGCATTTCCCTTATATCAATTGATGAAAAAATAAGATAAGTTTATTTGGACCCCACCGGCCGATAGCGCCTTTCATGAGTTAAAAAGAATGCTAGCCTCTGCACCAATTTTAGCCTCATCACTATCGAAAGAGCCGATGTTTCTCTACATAGCAGTGACCAACCGATTTGTGAGTGCTGTGATAGTGGTAGAACGAGATGAAGATGGTAAGTCGGTGCAGAGGCAAGTATATTACTTGAGTGAGGTATTATCAGCTTCAAAACAAAATTACCCGCACTATCAAAAGATGGCATACGGTGTATATATGTCGGCTAAGAAGCTGAAACATTATTTTGAAGAACACCGTATCAAGGTGATTTGTGAGGCACCAATAGCCGAGATAATGGGAAATTCAGATGCCAGTAGCCGAATAGCCAAATGGGCAATTGAGTTATCCCCCTATGCTCCTCAGTTCGATAGGAGGGATGCAATCAAATCTCAGGCAGTGGCCGACTTTTTTGTTGACTGGGCTGAAATGCAATATGAGCCGCCACTGCCTGATCCGAATTATTGGACGATGCACTTCGGTGGATCCAAATTAAGAAATGGGATAGGATATTGGATAGTACTAACCTCACACAAAAAATATCAACTAAAGTATGTACTACAAATACACTTTGCTGCATGATGGCTCAGATATGTAGAGCTCTTTGGGAACTCCAAGAGGAAGGTATGATGAGCACAACAGCAAGTTTCCCTCAGTTATGAAACCAAGTTTTTCGAACTAGTAGGAGTAAGGAAACAACTCCAAGGTGTTGCTAGCAACTTGGAATCCTGCACAACACAACCACAGAACTTTTCCCCAACTTACAATGAGGTTGTCAATCTCACTAGTTTGCTGAAAACAAAGGATTAAACGTATAGTGTGGAAGATAGTAATTGCTTGCAGAAAGTAAACAGTAGATGGAATATCAATGGTAAAAGAATGGACCGGGGTCCACAGTTCACTAGAGGTGTTTCTCCTTAAGATAAATAGCATGTTGGGTGAACAAATTACAGTTGGGCAATGATAGATTGAAAATGCATATATATGCATGTACAAGTCATGATGATTCCTATGAGATTTATTTGGGCATTACAACATAATACATAGACCGTAATCCAACTGCATCTATGACTAATAATGCACCTTCAGGTTATCATCCGAACCCCTTCCAGTATTAAGTTACAAGCAACAAATAATTGCATTAAACAAAGTGTGTAAAGTAAATAATACAATTGCCCTTGGACAAAGGATTGTTGTTTTCTCCCTAGTAGCAACAGCACATCTACAAATTTAGAGATTTCTGTCACTTCCCCAGATTACTAGAGACATGAACCTACTATCGAGCATAAATACTCCCTCTTGGAGTTGCAAGCATCTACTTGGCCAAAGCATCTACAAACAACGAAGAGCATGCAAGATCACAAATAACATAGACATTATAGAATCAATAATCAATCTTTAACATAGTACTCAATATCCATCGGATCCCAACAAACACAACATGTAGGATTACAAATAGATGATCTTGATCATGAACGGAGCTCACAAGATCTAAACATGATAGCACAAAGGAGGAGAACCAACCATCTAGCTACTTCTATGGACCCATAGTCCAAGGGTGAACTACTCATCATCACTCTGTAGGCTGGCATGGTGATGAAGAAGGCCTCCGGGATGATCTCTCCCCTCCAACAAGGTGCTGAGAAGAGCTTCAGATCCCCCCGATCTAGGGATGGAGATGGCGGCGGCTACAGAATCTTTCGTGGAATGTTGATAGGGTACTTAGGTGTTCTGCATCGATGTGCTTTTATAGGTGAAGGGGCAAGGTCGATGGGTGCCCGAGGGGCCCACACCTAGGGCTCGCGCCGCTACATGGCCCCACTTTGTCTCCCCTCCGGACTCCGTGTTCCTTCTAGTAAAATATTGACTTTGGCTTTGTCCCGTCCAATTACGAGAATATTTCTTTACTTACTTTTCTAAAACCAAAAATAGCAGAAAACAGGCAACTAGCACTGCGGCATCTTGTCAATAGGTTAGTTCTAGAAAATGTATAAAAATACCTCAAAGTGTAGACGAAACATAAGAAAGTTGATATAAAACAAGCATGGAAATCAAAAATTATAGATATGTTTACGACGTATCAAACATCCTCTAGCTTAACTCCTACTTGTCCTCGAGTAGGTAAGTGATAAAAAGAATAATTTTTGAGGTGACATGCACCAACACAATATTGATCAAGGTAATTGTAAAGCATTGATAGTTGGGATCGGAGTACTCTAAACATTAGCATGAAAGATGTAGTTCTAACAATAAGATATAGCAACTATGTTGTAACATGAAAGGTAACACAAAAAAAAAGATCATGAATAACAATGCATTGAAAGATGTTTGTTTGTTTCACATATAGAAAACATAGCAAGAGTGGTATTCAGCTTGTCCTTCATGGAATAACAAAACATAAATGCATAGGACACCTTCAAAGTTCATAAGGGTGACTAGATACAAATAATTTAAGAATAAGCAATATCAAAGTTATGAATAAATCAACAAGTTTTGGGACAATGCACATTAAACTAAGAATGACAACTATGCTCTCTTAATTGTTGCATAAAGATAGAATATGGAGACTCAACATAAAAGTAAAAGAAAGGCCCTTCACAGAGGGAAGTAGGGATTTCAAGTTTCATAAAGAGCTTCCAAAAATTATGATATTTTTTAGCTTTCAGCTCTCATTGCCCCTATCATATGCATCTTGAAGTGGTTAAGGTTAAAGTGAGACAAATATGAAGTATATGCTTGACAGATCATAAGTTGGCAATCTCATGTACCTTGAGTACAAGGGCCGTTCCTCATGCTACTCAACTTTAGTCACAAGCAAGTTCTTGTCATTGTAAATATATGTGTATCATAAAGAACCGCCAACGGAGTACCCCTTGCCCCATGACACATGAACTATCCCATATCAAAATGACAAGTCAACAGACAATGAGCATCTTAGCGATCTTTTTATTTGCTATCTTGCATAGGTTTTTTATTGAGGATGCTTCATAGATTGCTCATTATGGTTATGCTGCAAGTTTCCACCATGATTAGGCATGGCTTAGGCTAGCCGCCCAGGTGTTTCTCTAATAAATATATAATACTCCATGGACTTACAAGCTCCCCTTTTATTTCACACCGCTGATATCCAATAAACAAAAGATTATGATATCAACTGGATAATATTTACAGGTGTTAAAATCATTCCCCATGACAACATGGTTCTGCTAATTCCCAACTTATAAGTGCAAGCATATAGACAACATAGATGACACAATGGTTCAAGTTTATTAAGTTCAATAAATAAAGTGTGCCATCAAGTTTGTGAGAGCTTTAATCACTATTTTTAACATAACAAAAGTTAAATTTGGAAGATAGATAAAAACATGAATATACTTGGAATGGTGTAACACAACATGCATAGGTATTTATAGTTGACTCTTTGGAATAACTTGGTTTCTTGGGAGTTCGATGCATGAGTAGAACTCATACTTAGTACAGGTGGAGGCTAGCAAAAGACTGGGAGCGACCAACTAAGAGAGCAATAATGGCCATAATCATGCAAAGCGACAAAAAATAAATAATTAAAGCATACAGTGATATCACAAGTCAAAAACTAAATGATAATATAGGCTAAGTTGACCGATTCATAGTCTTAACATGGTGTGAGCATGTTCCAAGCAACCCAAATAAAGCATCAAAGGAAAATACCACAATATTATGCTTTTGTATGCTAATACAACGCATGATTTTTTCAAGGCACATTAAGCAATCTCAATTGTTTGGAACAAGTCATGCTACAACAATAATCACTAAGCATATGGTCAAAGCAACATCTAATATGACATGATAAAGTCTAAGCCACAGTCAAAACAAGCTCCCTTTTGTACCACTTAAGCATGAAGCTTCCTACTCTCTTCCAACACCAATCGACTTATTTGAAACAACTCACAAAGATAATAATCAATAAAGATCAGTGAGCTTGTCTCACAAATCCACAAAGAAGAACTAAAAAGTTCTAAGCAAAAATCACAAGAAAACTAAAGCGAAGCGTAGAGCTAGCAAAAGAGAACACTCATAGAACAATAAGAATGAAAACTAGAGTGTGCTAGACAATGAAGAACTAGGTATGACTTCTCCAAAATAGGAGTGTTGGGGCCCGGCCAATTTATTCAGCAAACCAAACAAAAATAAAACTAAAAGTAAAAAACAAAGACGCTCCAAGAACAACACAATAGTGCATGAAGCAATAAAAATGAAGTGTTTTGAAAGAAAACGTGAGATTTTTATTGATGAAGAAGGGGGTGCCTTGGGAATCCCCAAGCTTTGACGCTTGTAACTCTTGAATATTTCTTGGGGTGACACGGGTGGCATCCCCAAGATTGAGATATTGTTCATACTTCATCTCATCACATCATTCTTCCCCTACACTTGAAAATTTCCTTCATACAAAACTTCACATAATCTTCATAAGCAACATTAGTGTATTCAAGATAATAAGTCTTTGGGTTTAGTTTCAACACAAGTAAAACTTTCATTAAAACACAAGCTACTGTAGAAACTCCTTTTAAAATCTCAAGTGATCAAAGAGAACTAAAAATAAACCGATAAGAGGCAAATGCAAATAATGGCAGAAATCTGTCAAACAGACCAGCAGGTAAAGACTGATTTTTTCGAAGACTTTGTGTTGCTCAAATCAAGAAATGCTAAACTAAAAAAAGTTAGATAATAACCTGGGGCATAAACAAAAAAAATTACAGCTATATCTGAAATACTGGGATTTTTCAAGAATGTTTACTATGAAGCACAGAAATCTGTTTTGGGACAGCAACTTCCCCAAATCTTACTTCTCTCTCATTAGAGGTTATTCTTGGTACAAAAACCACACAAAAAGGTTAAGGAGAGGTTATAACTTAAGCAATAACTTCCAAGACTCAACAAAATAAAAACTTACTAAAAGTAAAAAATTGGGTTATCTCCCAAGAGTACTTTTCTTTAACGCATTTAAGTTAGGCATAGAAAGCAAGAATCAAGTATTTTCAAATGAAGAAGCATCAACATCAATACCAGAAATTTATTCAACGAGGCAAGGTATCCCATCCAAATAAGTTCTAGAGGATCCTCTCTTAGTACTCTTGGGTTCACTATTTTCATCAAACGGGTTTTCAGGAACAATCCAATCAAAATTCTTTTCTAAGTCTTCATACATTCCTACAAGCTTAAAAGGTATTGGTGTTTTAATTTCCTCTCCATTTTTGGGTTTGGTTTTGTCCAACTTTTCTAGTGTACCCATAACATCTACACATGATCCTATCATATTAAAATGATCAAAGACTTTTCTAGCTTCTTTAGCAACATCATTGAATTCTTTAAGCAAAGTTTCTAGAATAAAATCTCTCTTTTTAGTATCCTCAATATCCTTAAGTTTAAGAAACATTACTTACATCATGGGGTTAAGGTTAACAAACCTAGCCTCCAACATGTGAACTAAAGAAGCTACATCAATTTCATAATTTGGAGCAAGTTCTGCTAAGGATCTATCCTTAATATCCTCATGCTTGCTAACATGATTAAAGAATTCTTCAATATTATCTTTCCCAATTATAGAGCCACTACCTATTGAAAGGTCTTTCAAGGTGAACTTAGGGATCAACATGGTGAGCTAAGAAGAAGGTGACAACTACAGAAAGAACTTTTTTTTGTGTTTTTTATAAGAAAAGGCAAACCAAAAAGAACTGATTTTTTTGTATTTTTGATAAAAAGAAACAAGCAAAACAAGGAAAAATAAACTAAGCAAAACAAAAACAAAGTAAAGAGATTGGTTGTGAAAGACTCCCCTTGCAAGAATCTTCTTTCTCCCAGAAAAGTGTTTGAAGAGGAGGAAGAGATTGGAGCTGTCATTATTCCCCGGCAATGGAGCCAGAAAAGTGCTTGATGGCTTAGATATGTAGACTCGTTGGAAACCCCAAGAGGAAGGTATGATGAGAACAACAACAAGTTTCTCTCGGTTATGAAACCAATGTTATCAAACCAGTAGGAGTAAGGAAACAACTCCAAGGTGTTGCTAGCAACTTGGAATCCTGCACAACACAACCACAGAACTTTGCCCCAACTTCCAGTGAGGTTGTCAATCTCACTAGTTTGCTAAAAACAAAGGATTAAACGTATAGTGTGGAAGATAGTAATTGCTTGCAGAAAGTAAACAATAGATGGAATATCAATGGTAAAAGAAGGGACCTGGGTCCACAGTTCACTAGTGGTGTTTCTTCTTAAGATAAATAGCATGTTGGGTGAATAAATTACAGTTGGGCAATGATAGATTGAAAATGCATATATATGCATGTACAAGTCATGATGATTCCTATGAGATTTTTTTGGGCATTACAACATAATATATAGACCGTAATCCAACTACATCTATGACTAATAATCCAACTTCAGGTTATCATCGAACCCCTTCCAGTATTAAGTTGCAAGCAACAAATAATTGCATTAAGCAAAGTGTGTAAAGTAAACAATATAATTTCCCTTGGACAAAGTATTGTTGTTTTATCCCTAGTAGCAACAAAACATATGCAACCATTCTAAAAAAACACATATGCAACCTTAGAGATTTCTGTCACTTCCCCAGATTACTAGAGGCATGAACCTACTATCGAGCATAAATACTCCCTATTTGAGTTGCAAGCATCTACTTGGCCAAAGCATCTACGAACAACGGAGAGCATGCAAGATCACAAATAACACATACATGATAGAATCAATAATCAATCTTGAACATAGTACTCAATATCCATCGGATCCCAATAAACACAACATGTAGGATTACAAATAGATGATCTTGATCATGAACGGAGCTCACAAGATCTAAACATGATAGCAAAAAGGAGGAGAACCAACCATCTAGCTACTTCTATGGACCCATAGTCCAAGGGTGAACTACTCACGCATCACTCCGGAGGCTGGCATGGTGATGAAGAAGGCCTCCGGGATGATCTCTCCCATCCGATAGGGTGTCGGGAAGAGCTTCGGATCCCCCCGATCTAGGGATGGAGATGGCGACGTCTACAGAATCTTTCGTGGAATTTTGATCGGGTACTTAGTGTTGGAGATATGCCCAAGAGGCAATAATAAAGTGGTTATTATCATATCTTCACACTTATGATAAATGTTTACATACCATGCTATAATTGTATTAACCGGAAACATTAATACTTGTGTGATTTGTAAACTAAAATAAGAGTCCCTAGTAAAGCCTCTTGTTAAACTAGCTTGTTGGTTAATATATGATCATGGTTTCCTGATCATGAACATAGAGATGTTATTAACAACAGGATCATATCATTAGGAGAATGATATGATGGACATACTCCTATAGATAAGCATAGCATAAAGATCAAGTCATTTTAATAGTCCAATTGCTATATGCTTTCTGATACATAGTAACCTAATTCCTTCGACCATGAGATCATGCATATCACCTTTACCGGATGGATGCTTTGATGACATCGAACACCACACCGTAACTGGGTGGCTATAAAGGTGGCATTGAGTGTTCGGAAAGTTTTGGTTGAGACACATGGATCAAGAGTGGGATTTGTCCATCCATATGACGGATAGATATACTCTGGGCCCTCTCGGTGGAATGTCATCCAATTAGCTTGCAAGCATGTGACTGGCTCACAAGGGATCACATATCATGGGAACGAGAAAAGAGTACTTATCGGTAACGAGGTTAAACTAGGTATGCAGAGATACCGACGATCATAACCTCGGATAAGTAAACTATCGTGAGACAAAGGGAAATTGGTATCGTATGTAAGTGGTTCATTCGATCGCAAAGTAATCGTTGAAATATGTGGGAGCCATATGAATTTCCAGATTCCTCTATTGGTTATTGTTCGGAGAAGTGTCTCGATCATGTCCGCATAATTCACGAACCGTAGGGAGACACACTTAAGGATTCGACGTTGTTTGAGTAGTTATGGTATTATGAGAAAGAGACCGAATGTTGTTCGAAGTCTCGGATGGGATCCGGGATATCACGAGGTGATCCGGAATGGTCCGGAGAATAAGATTCATATAAGGAAAGTCCCGTTTCGGAGTTCGGAAATGATTCCGGTGTTTTCATCGGGAATGTTCTAGAAGGTTCCGGAATGTCCGGCACTCCGAGGGGGGAGGGGTACATGAATGTGTCATTACATATTGGAATGATTGCATCATGTACTAAGTGTTCTTGCTGTTCCAAATAAAGGATTAAATTGAATCCTAAAACAGAAAAGTCAAATGTCCAGTTTGAAAGTCAAACGGCTAAAACAAGAAACTGTGGGAAACAAGCAAGAGGTGGTTGGAACCGACTTGGGGGAGGAGTCCCTCCAAGCTGGCGCGCCAACCAAGGCCGACTTGGGGAGGGACTCCCCTCCCCTTGGCTGGCCCTCCCACCTATAAAAGGAGGGGCAGGGCCTCCTCCTCTAGACACACAAGTTCCTATCCTCTAATCTCCGGTTTAGAGCCGTTTTGGTTTAGAGCTTCTAATTGCCCTAGCCTTCGGTTTAGAGCCTTCTAATTGGTGTGTCTAATCCCTAGACCACTAATAGTACTCTCTCATACTCCACCATACTCGCTCCGGCTTAAGGCGAAGCCCTGCGGGATCTTCCCTCTACTTAGGTACCACGTCGTTGTCTTGCGGAATCATGAGAGTGCTACAACCTCATTTTCTTTGGAACAAGGAGAGGAAGGTCTTCGTCAGTCCGAACGTGTGACCGATCGGGAGCTCTGAACGCAGCGCCTTGGGAAGGATCGTCTACGCGATCTTGAGATCGGGAAGAGTACGACTACATCACCCACGAGAATCGCTCTCGTTAAACACTTTGGAATCTTCGAGGGTAAGTTATTCCATCGACTCGTTACAATCGAGTAGATAGATCTTGGCTTGTTTGTTTGTATGCGATAGAAATTTTTGTTTTCCATGCTACGAAACCCTACAAAGTGGTATCGAGCCGTGTCTATATGTAGATCATTGCAGAGTAGAACACAATGGTCATTGTGGGTGTTGATGCTTTTATTGTCGATTGCTTCTTGTGTACTTTACATCTTGCGGTATGTTGGGATGAAGCGGCCCGGGCTAACCTTACATGACATCGTTCATGAGACTTGCTCCACGCTTGACATGCAACTTGTATTGCATAAGTGGCTTTATGGTGCTGTTTCTCCTAGCATAGTTAAGATCCAATTTACAACGGGTGATTAACAATACTAGTATCAATGTTGTGGTTCTTGTTAAGTTAGAACGACACTTATTGAAAGCCCCAAACCACGTAAAATATGCAAAGAAAGTAGAGGCGTCTAACTTTGTTTTGCAGGGGTGTGCAGTGATGTGATATGGCCATGATTGTGATTATATATGATGTATGCAATGTTCCTTATTGTAAGTCGGCAACCGGCAGGAGCCATATGGTTGTTTTTAATTTCTGTTAAGACCCGCGTGTCTATTCAAAGTAGTTGTAATAGTTGAAGCCGGTGGACGACAACCATGGAGCAGCGTCATTGACCTTGATGCAATGCCGGTGATGATGGAGATCATGTTTGTGCTTGAAGATGGAGATCGGAAGCACAAGAAGAAAGGCCATATCATATCACATATTATGAATTGCATCTGATGTTAATCCTTTATGCATCTTGTATTGCTTAGTAGACGACGGTAGCATTATAAGATGATCCCTCATGCACATGAATTTCAAGTCATAAAGTGTTCACCCTTAGTTGGCACCGTTGCTAAAGCTTGTTGTTTCGAAGCACCACGTGATGATCGGGTGTGTTAGATTCCGCAAGTGTATACAACATGGGCAAGCCAGATTTGCTCATGCAGAAGCTAAGGTTTGATCTTGACGAGCCTAGCATGTACAGACATGGTCTCAGGAACACGGATCACCGAAAGGTAAATCATGAATCATATAGGAGATATGATGAACATGTTGATTGTTCGCCAATGAAGTTATGTCAACTCTCGTGATGATCGGTTTTGATGTGGTGGATTTGGTTCGTGTGATCACTAAAACAATGTGAGGGATATTGTTTTGAGTGGGAGTTCACCTAGATTAATTTAATTATTAATTAGAACTCAATTTATCATAAACTAAATCAAAGTGAATTTGCATAGTTGTTGTAGTCATTGGCATCCGTTTACCACCTTGCGCTTAGTTATAATTGATATGATAGAACTATAGAATTCTGGTTAGTTACTTTACGAACTGGTATCGTATTGTTTTGAAGTGTTAATCTAAAGTTTAAAAGTCCTATTGCAAACTTTCAGTAAGTTCCGGTCACTCCATGAAGTTTAATAATTGGTATTAAAACAAGAGTGACAATTCCAAGTGTTAGTTTATAAGTATCATGTTTGTCTCCATGATTCTTGATATTCAAAGGATTGTCTTAATATCAAGGTTATCTAGGATCTGAAAGAGTTGTTTCAGAAACCATGATGTGTGGAAGATATTGTGATATCTGAAACGAAGTTTTGGTTGCAACATGATAGAGTATTTTTGATGATGGTGATCTACTTCAAAGTGCAAGTCCAAAGACATTGGTATTTAACTATACACGATTTGGACTATATGTCATATGTATGACTCCACTATTGATGTTGATAGATTCTTTCAAACAGAAAAGGAAATACTGAAAGAGAATCTCATAAATATATGACAGAAAAGAAAAGACTAGAATTGTTCAGTTTAAGTATATAGATGATATACATGTTATGGCTATATTCTTTGCTTATTAAACAATGTGGTTCTTAAGTATTTTATACTGGATTTGTTGGTGTGAATCGTCATACGAAACAACATAATTCATGAACTACAATGGACTAAGTAACTAGCAGAAGAATATGTGATGATGTTCATCGAGAACAAATAAAGGGTTATTGTGTTGCTCGAAGCTTGCCTTCAAGATTTGTTTTATCAGGTATTATGAGAACAAAAGGGTTGTTCAAATAATTGCCGTAATCCATAAAAGATGGATGATTCACAAATCTCGTTGGAGAAATCACATCCATAAAACTAGTGCTAAAAATGTCGAAAGACAAATTGATTGAAAGATCACTTAGGAAGTGACATCGCCGTTTAAATTATATTGGAAAGAAAACATGAAGAAACTCCATGTGGATGGAATTTTGGAGTCTTTTGATTTTGATCAAATGACACTTGTGAAACTTTCCTAGAGATAATTGAAACTTTGTTCATAGGCCAAAAGGGAACGAATGACTAGCCTATTGGAACTTGTACACATTGTTGTACGAAGTCCATTATGTGTAGTCAAGAGCGATGGATTTCAACTTCATATGCTTTCTCCGAAAATTTGAGTGAATATATGAATATTTACTTAATAAGGATGAAGTATGAAAAGTTCAAAGACTTTCAAGATGAAGTGCAAAATCATTGTAACAAGAATATAAACAGTTTATGATAAAGATCATAAAGGAAGATATTTGAGTTACAGAGTTTAGCATAATACCTAAGATTTAAGGAATTGTTCCGGTGATTTGCATTTCCCGAAACACCATAAGAGTATGGAGCATTCGAGATATGTAATTAAACCTTGTTTGACATGGTGAGATCAAAGGTGTAATTCATAAAATTCCATTATATTTTAAAGATTAAAAGCTTGAGAGACTATCGTTTTTCCACTGAAAAGAGCTTCATCATAATCCGTTGAAATGACACCATATAAGGTTATGGTTTGGGATTAAACCCAAGTTGTCCTTTCTTAAACATTGGTATGCTATGCATTAGAAAGATGTTTGCAACCAAAGTCGGATGAACCTGTCTTTGTATGTTATTTGGAATAACTGTTAAGTATTCCTCCATAAACACCGGAGACAAAAGTGTTTGTCGCTTAGAACGTCAAGTTTCTTTGAGAAGGAATTTTTTGTGAAAAGTTAAGTGGGAGGACAATAGAACTTTGATAAGGTTAAAAGAACCTTAGCTATATGTGCAAAGTTGAGCAGCACCGAAAAGTGTTCCGGAGTTAGCAAACAATGCTCATGGCTCGCGTACTTCAAAGGTTGTGGTCACGGAGATCTAAGTTCCTATTGAAACAAGTAGGTCGGGTAAACAATCAAATACCAAGATTTGAGGGTTGAATCATTATTTGAGAATAATGAACCGACTACATGCAAAGAAGCCATGATGGGCCCTGACTCCGTCAAATGGCTTGAAGCCATAAAATCCGTGATAGTTCCATACATGAGAAATCAAGTTTTGAACTTGAAGGACCCTCGAGAAAGGTGTAAGACCTTACAGTTGTGTCTGGATCTATAAAGAAATAGACATGGATGTTTTACATCTATGAAATAGTCGACATGTTGGGAAAGAGTTCACAAAATGTTCAAAGGTTGACTATGATAAGATTTGATTTTTCATAGTGATATTTAGTCTAGACGGATTAATGTAGCAACCACTACATATAATTTGTTATATGGTAGTTGAATAAACAAAACAAGTTCTTCTAATAGAATCGTTACCTAGGACATGTGCATAACACGGTCCATAGGGTTTTGTTAATTCAAAGGATGCTAAAAGCATATGCAAACTTCAATGGTTAAAGTGAGCATCATGGAGTTGGAATCTTCACTGATGAAGCTAAAGGAGTTTAAAAGTTCATTAGAGACGATGAAGATGCTTGCATTTGCAAGAAATTAAGTGGGAGCGCTAAGACATGTTTCTAATACATTATGTGGAAGACATATTGTTGATTGGAAATAATGTATCTTTTATTAACACATATTAAGAATTTCATCCCGATGAAAGACTTAGGCAAAACCCAAATATTTGGCATCAATATACGCTAATATGGTTGTGCCAGAATTACATAGACAAGATATTGAATGAGTTCAATATAGAAACTACAAGAGAGGTTCTTGTCGCACAGAAAGGATTGAATGAGTTCAATGTTGATGATATATTCAAGTGTATTGACATTTGGAAAAGTGAAACAAATAATCAAGTATAGATTGATACTTGATGTATGAAATCACAAAGAGTATTTATATCAATCATACTGTGATATGTACAAATCCAGATATGTCCTATGCTCTAAATGTTGTGAGCATATACCAGAATGATTCGTAAGATGATCATCGGACAATAGTAAGGATATTCTTATGATCTTTTGGAAGAACTAAGAGTATAATATTTGTAGAAGTGACAAATAGATGGTTAGTTCATTGTAAAAGTACTACATTGATACTAGTTTTGTCACAAAGTACAAATTAAGTTTATCTCAATCTAAACTAAGGGTGGCACAATATAATGGAAAGTGAGTTCCATAATGGATTTGGATGAGTTCCAAAGTTAAGACATTGTGACAGATAATACAACAAAAGGCTAAGTATATGACTGCTATTATAGCAGCAAAAGAGGGCATTTGTGTCAAGTAGTTTGTTATCAAACTAGGTGTAGTTCATAGCGGGATAATACTATGAAGATATATTGTACGACAATATTATCAACATGTTTTAACCCCAAAGAACTAAAGGTCTCACCAAAGGACCAAATTTATACAAAGCCATCTCATTAGAGAATGACTGATGCGTAGAGACGCAAATACATGCAATTACACACGGACCTAGAAGTGTCAGATCCGGAGATCAGTTGACCACTAGCGAACGTGTACTTACAACACCAGAAAGCCATAGGTGTTGAATACACAAAAGTTTGAAACTAGATTATTGACTCTAGTGCAAGTGGGAGACTGTTGGAGATATGCCCAAGAGGCAATAATAAAGTGGTTATTATCATATCTTCACACTTATGATAAATGTTTACATACCATGCTATAATTGTATTAACTGGAAACATTAATACTTGTGTGATTTGTAAACTAAAATAAGAGTCCCTAGTAAAGCCTCTTATTAAACTAGCTTGTTGGTTAATATATGATCATGGTTTCCTGATCATGAACATAGAGATGTTATTAACAACAGGATCATATCATTAGGAGAATGATATGATGGACATACTCCTATAGATAAGCATAGCATAAAGATCAAGTCATTTTAATAGTTCAATTGCTATATGCTTTCTGATACATAGTAACCTAATTCCTTCGACCATGAGATCATGCATATCACCTTTACTGGATGGATGCTTTGATGACATCAAACACCACACCGTAACTGGGTGGCTATAAAGGTGGCATTGAGTGTTCGGAAATTTTTGGTTGAGACACATGGATCAAGAGTGGGATTTGTCCATCCATATGACGGATAGATATACTCTGGGCCCTCTCGATGGAATGTCATCCAATTAGCTTGCAAGCATGTGACTGGCTCACAAGGGATCACATATCACGGGAACGAGAAAAGAGTACTTATCGGTAATGAGGTTGAACTAGGTATGCAGAGATACCGACGATCATAACCTCGGATAAGTAAACTATCGTGAGACAAAGGGAAATTGGTATCGTATGTAAGTGGTTCATTCGATCGCAAAGTAATCGTTGAAATATGTGGGAGCCATATGAATTTCCAGATTCCTCTATTGGTTATTGTTCGGAGAAGTGTCTCGATCATGTCCGTATAATTCACGAACCGTAGGAGACACATAAGGATTGACGTTGTTTGAGTAGTTATGGTATTATGAGAAAGAGACCGAATGTTGTTCGGAGTCTCGGATGGGATCCGGATATCACGAGGAGATCCGGAATGGTCCGGAGAATAAGATTCATATAAGGAAAGTCCTGCTGGAGTTCGGAAATGATTCCTGTTTTCATCGGAATGTTCTAGAAGGTTCTAATGTCCCAAGACTGGGGAGGGTACATGAATGTGTCATTACATATTGGAATGATTGCATCATGTACTAAGTGTTCTTGCTGTTCCAAATAAAGGATTAAATTGAATCCTAAAACAGAAAAGTCAAATGTCCAGTTTGAAAGTCAAACGGCTAAAACAAGAAACTGTGGGAAACAAGCAAGAGGTGGTTGGAACCGACTTGGGGGAGGAGTCCCTCCAAGCCGGCGCGCCAACCAAGGCCGACTTGGGGAGGGACTCCCCTCCCCTTGGCCGCCCCTCCCACCTATAAAAGGAGGGGCAGGACCTCCTCCTCTAGACACACAAGTTCCTATCCTCTAATCTCCGGTTTAGAGCCGTTTTGGTTTAGAGCTTCTAATTGCCCTAGCCTTTGGTTTAGAGCCTTCTAATTGGTGTGTCTAATCCCTAGACCACTAATAGTACTCTCTCATACTCCACCATACTCGCTCCGGCTTAAGCCTCATGGATCTTCCTCTACTTAGGTACCACGCCACAGTGCCGGAATCGCGAGGAGAGTGCTACAACCTCCATTTTCTTTGGAACAAGGGAGAGGAAGGTCTTCGTCAGTACCGAACGTGTGACCGATCATGGGAGCTAACGCGAACGCAGCACCGGAAGGATCGTCTACGCGATCTTGAGATCGGGAAGAGTACGACTACATCACCCACGAGAATCCGCTCTCGTTAAACACTTTGGAATCTTCGAGGGTAAGTTATTCCATCGACTCGTTGCTACAATCGAGTAGATAGATCTTGGCTTGTTTGTTTGTATGCGATAGAAAATTTTTGTTTTCCATGCTACGAAACCCTACACTTAGGGGTTCTGCATCGAGGTGCTTTTATAGGCGAAGGGGCAAGGTCGGTGGGCGCCCGAGGGGCCCACACCTAGGGATGGTGCCCCCCTTGGCCGCGCCGCCACATGGTGTGGCCGCCTCGTGGCCCCACTTAGTCTCCCCTCCGGACTCCGTGTTCATTCTGGTAAAATATTAACTTTGGCTTTTGTCTCGTCCAATTCAGAGAATATTTCTTTACTAACTTTTCTGAAACCAAAAACAGTAGAAAACAGGCAACTGGCACTGCGGCATATTGTCAATAGGTTAGTTCCGAAAAATGTATAAAAATACTTCAAAGTGTAGACAAAACAGAAGTAAGTTGATATAAAACAAGCATGGAGCATCAAAAATTATAGATACGTTTACAACGTATCACTACATCAAACAACGTAGCTGAGTATGAAGCACTTGTTCTTGTCCTAAAAATGGAAAAAGAAATTGGCATACGTCGGATTTTATGCTTCGGTGATTCGGACCTTGTAGTCCAACAAGTTTCAGGTCAATGGGATGCACTGGATGCAAACATGGCATTATATAGATTCCATGTGCAAAAGATTAGTGGCTATTTTGATGGATGTGAGTTTCATCATATACCCCGGGCGGAAAATGATGCAGCAGGTACCCTATCAAAACTTGGCTCCACCAGGCAATCAATTTGACCTGGCATTGCCTTAGAGCATTTGAGAAAACCATCAATTACACCCTAACTAGAGTCCGAGTCAATACATCTCTCGGCAGATCTAGTATCTGAAGTACCCCCAATGGAGATAGATAAAAGGTGTAACAGCCCAAGTTTGTAATATATGTAATTAGTACTTAAGCATTGCATGCATATGTTTAAATCAATAAAATATTTGCATGTGATCAAGTGTGTGAATCAAAATACAAGTACAAAACCCTGAACCCTAGTCCTTCCCCCTCTTTTTGAAATCCATTCAAATGGTTTGGAATATTTTGAAAACTACCAAAAAAGTGGAGACCAAATGAACTAAAAAGGGCCCTGCAATATTTGATATATTTTGCAAAACCTTTTGGTATTTTTGAAATACTCTAAAACAGATTTGAAATGGTTTCATAAATGGAAAAGATAAAAACAGAAAAAGTAAAACTGTTTTAGCAGAAAAAAATAGAGCTAGCAGCCAAGAAGGCCGACCCATCTCTCCTTCCCTCTCCCTGCCGCTCGCATGCGCAAGCCAACGGCCCAGCGAAGCCACCTAGGACCGGTACCGCTTTGTCCATGATGTCAGCGTCATCAAGCTCGGGAAGCTCCTGCGTGTTGTCAGTGCCACCGCTCGCCGGTGTCAAGATCCTCGCCGCCGCTCTGGACGGGGATAAGGAGCTGCCCTGCATGCCTCTCCCTCCCTAGATCTTATCCTCCCCCTCGCGCGCGCTCTCTCCCTCTCTGTACCTCGCATGGCCGAAACCTAGCCGACGAGCTCGCCATCGCCTCGCCGCTTCCAACCACCCCGAGGCCATCTGAGACGACCTCGAGCTCCGCCTCGCTCCAATCTATCTCCCTGCAGAAGGAATCGAAGAGGGGCGCCCTGAATCATCTCCATTGACCTCTTCTTCCTCGTCACCAACGAGCTCCTTCGTGCGCCTCGCCATCGTTCCGAGCTCTGCCATGCCTCGTCGTCGATCCCTTCAGTCAGGGTGAGCTCACGGCCATCCTAGTCCCCTCCTTTCCCCCTCTAGCGCTCTATGTCGCGCCTGCGTCATATCCCCGTGAGCACCTGCCGCCGCCGCCGCTGTTCGTTGTTGCTGCCGTCGCTCCGGTGACCATATCGAGGCGGCACCGCCACTATATTGCTCGCCATGGCCTCCTCTTTCGAACAAGACCAACCGCGCATCCCCAGACGCAGCCAATCGCCCGCCCCACTCTCGATCTGAGAGATACACCATTGATGACGTCACAGTGACGTCACCCTGACACAATAAATCTATTATATTTGTTTAAATATTTTCTGAAAATCATTTCTAGAAATAAATAACCCAGGTGGGCCCAGGCTGTCAGGTTTTTAATGTTTTCCATAAATAATTTCATAAATGAATAAACTTATGACATGTGGGCCCAAGTTGGAAAATAATTTAAATATTCCAATAATGATTTAAAATGAATTAAAAGTGGATAAATTCATAACTAATTCATTTTAAATAAGAAAATTATGTATAATATATCAAAATGGTCAGAAAAATGAGATCTATCTAATTACACTATAATCATGCATTCCTAATCAACTTTCATGACAAGTTTAATTAGAACAACATAGTAACCCCTCACAGGTGATTCCGTAGTTTCCCTGAGTTAGGGTTTTCATAGCTCGGAACCCTGTTTAAACTGTCAACCATGCCTTAGGGTTTCATTTCAATGCAATTTAACTTGTCATATCATCATTCATGCTTGAGCATTGCATCGATGCCATGTCTTGATTGTCGCCTTTCTTTCCGGTATTGGTTCTTCGCGATAGGATCCGAGCCCAAGGCTGAAGTCAACGACACCGAAGATCCATATCTATCTACTGACTGACAAGTAAAGCGTAGCCTCTCATTCTGAACCTAATTTTACAAAGTATATTACTTTCTTGCTATGATGCACATGATTCCAATTTGGTCTTTTGTCAGTAGCTAGTGTCACCTATTTGTTTCATAGTTTCCCTTTTGTATCCTTATACTCCTTATCCACTGCTCCTAGCATACCTAGGTCAGGCATTTGAGCGTTGCTAGAGCTTTTGCTATCGACAACTTAGCCATGCATAGAAACAACGTTTGATCTATTCGAATGATGAATCAGAGGTGCCAAGGAAGATAGTAAGGTAGGAGATGGTGACATCATCGAAGGAGTTAACTAAACTTTCTAAGGCTTGCATGGGAGGCCACGTTGGGTGTGGTTTTTGTAGTCCCATGCTCGCCCCCATTAGGATCCGAGTTCTTGCCTCTTGAACCAAGTCGAGCGTACAACCACACGGGGCCATGGTAACCCCTCGATCGACTAACTTGCCTAGTAGATTCCATGAGTCACATAGTTCGGGATTTCCATTTGGCATACACATTGAGAACATTTTCGAACGAGGAGGTGAAGGAGGTGCATCATAACAGGTAGGGAAGCATGGACCGGGTTGCTTGGGGTCGATGGAGCCCCTGGTGAACCAACCTCGCCTCACATCTTTAGGTACCGGCTTCAGGACTTGACCCATTACAGCGGAACCATACCTAGGGCGTGACTCATGGTCTCGACGAAAGCAAGGTAAAGGTCATGGTCAACCACCCTCTGTCGGCCTTCCAAGGAACAGGGCTAATAATTTAGCATTAAGAGTCGGTTGGTACGTGTGGGTAAAGTTGTACACCCCTGCAGGGTATTAATCTTTTCAAAAAGCCGTGTTCACGGTTATGAAAGACTTGGGAACGGACCTGATGATCATAGAGAACTATAACCTAAGTAAAACTTGCTGATCGACGTGTGCTGAAGGATGCTTCCTCTGGGTTGAGGGGGTGATCCTAGATAGGACGTTCTGAGGAAGCTGGTGGTTATCAAGATATGATGAACAAGATGAAGAAGTTGTTATCTTATCCCTTTTAAAAGATTCTGAGTAGACGAGCTTCTTCTCTCTCTTGTTTACAAATAAAGATGGCTTTACACAAAATTAAATCCAGAGAAAGCCTTAGCCAGAGCATGTAGATACTAGGTTATCTAAGTCTTGCGGAGTACATTCTCGTACTCAGCCTTGCGCCATTGTTGTTTTTCTACAGATGATCTATTTGCGACTGAAGGTGGCTTCTACATTGACATCGACGAGTAGTTGGGGGTCCCAGGTAGCAGCCTGAGGACTATGGGATGGACGTCGCTTCTATTTATGGCCTCTTAGACCCTTTGCTAAGTTGTTGTGTAGAACAACATAATTTTCTTTCGATGTGTGATGTAATGTTGGGTCTATGACCTCTGATTTGTAGTAACTCTAATATCGTACTCTGTTAAGAGTTTAAACTTATGTTGTTGAATCCCTGAGTTCTATAATATTACCGAATCTTACTGTGATCTTCCATGCTTGGAGTTAAGATTATCTTAGATGATGATCTGAGGTTAGTTTAACCGTAACCCCGGGGGGTGCTATAGGTTTTGGTATCAGAGCAGGACTGCATGTAGGAAACCCTTTTATTGGTCGATGTTGAGTCTAGAAGTTGACAAAACTACTTGAAAGTTAAAAATTATTTGCAGAAACTCTGACTAGGATTCTTTTTACTCCTTCTCTGGTGTGGTTCTGATGCTGGAGTTTTTCTTACCCTATTTGGTTTGAAAAAGGTTTTCATTCCTTACCTCACATCTCAAAACTTCTAGGATCGTGGTTTTGGGGTTGCTCTTCTAAAGTACTCCGTACTTGGTTGCTATTCCCAGAGTTCCAAGATATCTCAGTTTTGCTTGGTCTGTATCATCTTAGCATCCCATTGTCATGGTTTGTAAGTCAGCTGGTTAGTGTAGACATTAGTATGCTTTGATACTACCATGCTTGATAAGATGATACGTTTATATCAAGTACTCTTAGTTCATCTTTCCATCATGTTCCTTTGAATCCCTTGTCTAACTCTTTTTGTTCTTTCAGGATGGGTGACACCTCTTGTTCCCGTACCCGTGCTCATGCTCGTGGTGCTACAAATGAGGATGAATCTTCCAACCTTCCTCCACCGCTGTCCATGGTTCAACTTATGGCCATGTACGAAACCAATCATGCTGACAACATGAGGCTCCTTGAAAGGATTCAGCGCAACACTGCTCAAGGCCAGAACAATCAAGTTGGTATCAAGGACTTCACACGTCTCACTCCGCCAGTTTTCAGCTATTCCACTGAGCCACTTGATGCGGACTACTGGCTTCGCACTATGGAGAGCAAACTTCAGGTTGGTCATATTGCTCAAGCTGATTGGGTGACTTTTGCTGCCTATCATCTGGAGGGAGCAGCTAACTCCTGGTGGGAAAATTTCTTGGTTATGCAAGAAGCTCAACATGTTGTTACATGGCAAGAGTTCACTGAAGCCTTCCGATCTTACCATATTCCAGAGGCTCTGATGGATCAGAAGAGGGAGGAGTTCCTCAAGCTGAAGCAGGGCATTGGTTCGGTGTGTGAATACCAGCGCAACTTCAATCGCCTTGCCTGCTATGCTACTGAAGAAGTCTCCACTGATGCTAAGAAGCAAGCTCTGTTCCACAAGGGACTTGATCCTGAGGTTCGCCGTGATATCCACCTCATGGACTTTGGTAACTTCCAAGGTCTTGTCAAGAAGGATATGAAGGCCTAGAGTGGAAAAGTGGAGTATGAAGAAACCCATAAGCATCCTCGGGAGGGGCACAACAAGGCTAGTTCAAGCAATAAGAAGCGTCGCGTCTTCGTGCCTTACAGTGTCGTGCCATGTGCTCCTTACACCCTAAGGACTTCTGGATATGCTCCTCGCCCGAATGCTAATCCAAACAATGATGGTGGATCAAACTACCCTTCTGCTGGCAATGCATCAGGTTTTATATGCTTCAATTGTTGCTAGCCTGGACACTAGGCAAAGGAGTGTCCTCAAAAGAATGCCGCTGAGAAAGCACCACCACCAAAGAAGAATGATAAGTATCAAGGTGCTGGAAGAGGTCGCCTGAACCATATTTCTGCTGAGGAGGCTCAGGAAGATCCAAGCATCATCATGGGTACGCTTTGAATCAATCAAATTCCAGCTAAAGTTTTGTTTGCTTCTGGCGCATCGCATTCATTCTTGTCACAAGCTTTTAGTCAAATGCATGGGATGAGTTTTGAGGGGTTGTCTGTTCCTCTACTAGTTCAGTCTCCTGGTTCTAGGTGGTGTTCCACCATGGTTAGTCATGGGAATATAATTGAAGTTGCATTTCAACTTTGCCCCACTTCTTTGATTGCCCTCAAGTCAATCGACATTGACATCATCTTGGGCATGGATTGGTTGACCCATTACCAAGCTATCCTCGATTGTACAACCAAGTCTGTGACTCTGACTAGTCCTACTGGCATAACAGTCAAGTATTGTACTGTAGGGTCACTATCTCCTTCAGTTGTTTCTATTCCTGAAGCAGAGTTGTATGCTCGTGAAGTTCTACCTCCACTGGAGATTCAAGATGTTTCCGTGGTTTGTGAATTCCCAGATGTCTTTCCTAAGGAGTTGCCTAGCATGCCACCTGATCGAAGTGTGGAGTTTGTCATAGAGTTAACTCCTGGAACTACTCTTGTTTCTAAAATACCCTACCGTATGCCTCCTCATGAGCTTGTGAAGTTGAATAAGCAATTAGAGGAGTTAGAAGGGAAAGTATACATTCAGCCCAGTACATCTTCTTGGGGATGTCCTACCATCTTTGTTAAGAAGCGGGATACCAATATACCGCGTCTGGTTGTGGATTATCGTCCACTCAATGCTGTGACTATCAAGAATAAGTATCCCCTCCCTAGGATCAACGATCTCTTTGATCAGTTGAGTGGTGCCAGTGTCTTTTCCAAGATGGATTTAAGGTCAGTGTATCACCAGATAAAGATCCGTAAGGAAGATATTCCAAAGACTGCTTTCACCACTCGCTATGGTCTTTACGAGTATACAATCATGTCCTTTGGTCTTACCAATGCTCCAGCCACTTTTATGCGGCTTATGGACTCTGTCTTCATGGAGTATCTTGACAAGTTCGTCGTGGTCTACATCGATGATTTTTTGGTCTATTCCAAAACTGAAGAAGAGCACACTGAACATCTTCGTTTGGTGTTGACAAAACTCCGAGAACATCGTCTTTATGCCAAGTTTTCCAAATGTGAGTTCTGGTTACAAGAGATCGTATTCCTTGGTCATGTTGATTCCGCCCAATGGGTTGTTGTTATCCTCGATAAGGTCCAAACCATCCTCGACTGGGAGTCTACTAAATCCATCAAGGATGTCCAAAGTTTTCTCGGGATGGCTAATTATTACCGTCGATTCATCGAGAACTTCTCCAGGATTGCAAAGCCGATGATTGATCTTCTTAAGAAGGATAATAAGTTAGAATGGTCTGATAAGGCCGAAGAAAGCTTCCAGATGTTGAAAACCAAGTTAACAACTACTCCGGTGCTGGTTCTCCCAGACACTATCAAGGACTTTGTTGTCTTCTGCGATGCATCTCACCAAGGTCTCGGATGTGTGTTAATGCAAGATGGACATGTGGTGGCTTATGCCTCCCGTCAGTTGAAACCACATGAGAACAACTACCCAACTCATGATCTTGAGCTTGCAGCTGTTGTTCATGCTCTTAAGCAATGGCGACATTACCTTCTCGGTAGTCGTTGCGAGTTATACTCGGATCATCAGAGTCTAAAGTATCTTTTCACACAACCTGATCTGAATCTCAGGCAAAGAAGATGGTTGGAACTCATCAAGGACTATGATTTAGGTCTCAACTATCAACCTGGCAAAGCCAATGTTGTTTCTAATGCGCTAAGCCATAAGTCCTATTGCAACCACTTGATGATCAAATAATCTCAACCTTTTCTTCATGAGGAATTGGTTCGATTGAATCTTGAAGTAGTTCCTCGTGGATTCGTTTCTACTATTGAAGTGAAGTCTTCTCTAGAGGATCAAATCAAAGTTGCCCAAAAGCAAGATCCTGAGATTGACACGATTAAGGAGAACATTGCTAAAGGAGCTGCTAAATGTTTCTCCATAAACAAGGAAGGCGTTCTCTATTTTTGTAACCGTCTGGTAGTTCCGAACGAAGACGAATTGAAGCAAATAATCCTTACCAAAGCTCATGAATCACCTATTTCCATTCACCCCGGAGGTACCAAGATGTATCGGGATCTTCGTCAAAGATTCTGGTGGTCTGGTATGAAGAAAGATATCGGTCGTTTCATTGCTGAATGTGACGTCTGTCGTCGCGTCAAAGCTAAACATCAAAGGCCCGCTGGTCTCCTACAACCACATCACATTCCTGAGTGGAAGTGGGATGAAATCGGTATGGACTTCATCACTGGTCTTCCTAAAACTCAAAAAGGAAATGATGCAATCTGGGTGATCATTGACTATCTGTCCAAGGTCGCTCACTTTCTTCCCATCAAGGAAAGCCTTCGAGCCAGTGAACTGGCTGATCTTTACATCTCTCGGATTGTTGTTCTTCATGGTATTCCTAAGAAGATAACATCTGACCGTGGAAGTCTGTTCGCCTCCAAGTTCTGGGAAAGTTTCCAAACTGCTATGGGGACTCGCCTCTCCTTCAGTACAACTTATCATCCTAGCACCGGTGGTCAGACTGAAAGGGTGAATCAAATCCTTGAGGACATGCTCAGAGCGTGTGTCATATCTTTTGGCAAGAACTGGGAGAAATGCCTTCATTTTGCTGAATTCTCCTACAATAACAGTTTTCAGTCCAGTATAGGTGTAGCACCATAACAGTTCCTATATGGAAGAACCTGTCGTACTCCTCTGAACTGGTTAGAAAACGGCGAAAGAAAGTTCTTTGGACCGGATATGATCTAGGAAGCAGAAGATCAAGTCCGCATTATTCGAGATCGTTTGAAAACTGCTCAGTCTCGCTAGAAAAGTTATCATGATCGTCACCATCAACATGTTGAATATGAAGTTGGTGATCAGGCTTATCTTCGGGTCACTCCTTTAAAAGGTGTCCATCGTTTCGGTATCAAAGGCAAACTGGCTCCTCGCTATGTTGGCCCTTTTAGGGTTCTGTCCAGGCAAGGTAACCTCGCATACAAACTGGACCTGCCCTCCAACTTTCCCTTAGGTGCATGACGTCTTTCATGTGTCTCAACTTAAGCGTTGCTTCAAAGATCCTATCCGTGGTGTTGATCACCAAACTCTTGATCTCCAGAAGGATCTGACTTACCGTGAGTATCCTATCCGTATCCTTGATGAAACCGAGCACAAGACTCGTCGTCAAAACATCAAGTTCCTAAAATTTTAGTGGTCTCATCACTCTGAGGATGAAGCAACCTGGGAATGAGAAGATCGTCTTCGGTCTGAGTACCCTGCCTTCTTTTCCAAAACTTAGGAATCTCGGGTCGAGATTCTTGTAAGGGGGTAGAGCTATAACAACCCAAGTTTGTAATATATGTAATTAGTACTTAAGCATTGCATGCATCTGTTTAAATCAATAAAATATTTGCATGTGATCAAGTGTGTGAATCAAAATACAAGTACAAAACCCTAAACCCTAGTCCTTCCCCCTCTTTTTGAAATCCATTCAAATGGTTTGGAATATTTTCAAAACTACCAAAAAAGTGGAGCCCAAATGGACTAAAAAGGGCCCTGCAATATTTGATATATTTTGCAAAACCTTTTGGTATTTTTGAAATAATCTAAAATAGATTTGAAATGGTTTCATAAATGGAAAAGAGAAAAACAGAAAAAGTAAAACTGTTTTAGCAGAAAAAAATAGAGCTAGTAGCCAAGTAGGCCGGCCCATCTCTCCTTCCCTCTCCCTGCCACTTGCATGCGCAAGCCAGCGGCCCAGCGAAGCCACCTAGGCCCGGTACCGCTTTGTTCATGCTATCAGCGTCGTCAAGCTCGGGAAGCTCCTGCGTGTCGCCAGCGCCGCCACTCGCCGACGGTAAGATCCTCGCTGCTTCTCTAGACGGGGATAAGGAGCTGCCCTGCACACCTATCCCTTCCCAGATCTTATCCTCCTCCTCGCACGTTCTCTCACTCTATGTACCTCGCCTGGCTGAACCCTAGCCGACGAGCTCGCCGTCGCCTCGCCGCTTCCGACCACCCCGAGGCCATCTGAGACCACCTCGAGCTCCACCTTGCTCCACTCTACCTCCCCGCAGAAGGAATTGAAGAGGGGCGCCCTGAATCGTCACCATCGACCTCTTCTTCCATGGCACCGACAAGCTCCTCCGCGTGCCTCGCCATCGTTACGAGCTCTGCCACGCCTCGTCGTCGATCCCTTTAGCTCCAGGGTGAGCTCATAGTCATCCCAGTCCCCTCCTTTCCCCCTCTAGCACTCTGTGTCGCGCCGGTGTCGTAGACCCGTGATCACCTGTCGCCGCCACCGCTGTTCGTTGTCGTCGCCGTCGCTCCGGTGACCATATCGAGGCGGCGCCCCCAATATATTGCTCACCGCGGCCTCCTCTTTCGAACAAGACCAACCGTACATCCCCAGACGCAGCCAATTGCCCGCCCCACTCTCGATCTGAGAGATCCACCATTGATGACGTCATAGTGACATCACCATGACATAGTAAATCTATTATATTTGTTTAAATATTTTCTAAAAATCATTTCTGGAAATAATTAACCTAGGTGGGCCCAGGCTGTCAGGTTTTTAATGTTTTCCATAAATAATTTCATAAATGAATAAACTTATGACATGTGGGCCCAAGTTGGAAAATAATTTAAATATTCTAAAAATGATTTAAAATGAATTAAAATTGGAGAAATTCATAACTAATTCATTTTAAATCAGAAAATTATGTACAATATATCAAAATGTTCAGAAAAATGAGATCTATCTAATTACACTATAATCATGCATTGTAATCAACTTTCATGACAATTTTAATTAGAACAACATAGTAACCCCTTAGAGGTGATTCCGGAGTTTCCTTGAGTTAGGGTTTTCACCCCTCGGAACCCCGTTTAAACTGTCAAGCATGCCTTAGGGTTTCATTTCAATGCAATTTAACTTGACATATCATCATTCATGCTTGAGCATTGCATCGATGCCATGTCTTGATTGTCGCCTTTATTTCCGGTATTGGTTCTTCGCGATAGGATCCGAGCCTGAGGCTGAAGTCAAAAACACCGACGATCCATATCTGTCTACTGACGGACAAGGCAAGCATAGCCTCTCATTCTGAACCTACTTTTACAAAGTATATTACTTTCTTGCTATGATGCACACGATTCCAATGTGGTCTTTTGTCAGTAGCTAGTGTCACCTATCTGCTGCATAGTTTCCCTTTTGTAGCCTTATACTCCTGATCCACTACTCCTAGCATACCTAGGTCTAGAATTTGAGCGTTGCTAGAGCTTTTACTACCGACAGCTTAGCCATGCATAGAAACAACGTCTAATCTATCCGAATGATAAATCAGAGATGCCAAGGAAGATAGTAAGGTAGGAGATGGTGACATCATCGCAGGAGTTAACTAAACTTTCTAAGGCTTGCACGGGAGGCCATGTTGGGTGTGGTTTTTGGAGTCCCATTCTCGCCACCATTAGGATCTGAGTTCTTGCCTCTTGAACCAAGACGAGTGTATAACCACACGGGGCCATGGGAACCCCTTGATCGACTAACTTGCCTAGTAGATTCCATGAGTCACATAGTTTGGGCTTTCCATTTGGCATACGCATTGAAAATGTTTTCGAACGAGGAGGTGAAGGAGGTGCATCATAACATGTAGGGAAGCGTGGACCGGGTTGCTTGGGGTCGATGGAGCCCCTGGTGAACCAACCTCGCCTCACATCATTAGGGACCGGCTTCGGGACATGACCCGTTATGGCGGAACCATCCCTAGGGCGTGACTCATGGTCTTGGTGAAAGCAAGGTAAAGGTCATGGTCAACCACCCTCTGCTGGCCTTCCAAGGAAGAGGGCTAATAATTTGGCATTAAGAGTCGGTTGGTACGTGCGGGTAAAGTTGTACACCCCTGCAGGGTATTAATCTTTTCGAAAATCCGTGTTCATGGTTATGAACGACTTGGGAATGGACGTGATGATCATAGATAACTATAACCTAAGTAAAACTTGTTGATCCACGTGTGCTTAAGGATGTTTCCTCTAGGTTGAGGGGGTGATCCTAGATAGGAGGATCTGAGGAAGCTGGTGGTTATCAAGATATGCTGAACAAGATGAAGAAGTCGTTATCTTATCCCTTTTAAAAGATTCTAAGTAGAGAGCCTCTTCTCTCTCTTGTTTACAAATAAAGATGGCTTTACGAAAAATTAAATCCAGAGAAAGCATTTCTAGCCAGAGCATGTAGATACTAGGTTATCTAAGTCTTGCGGAGTACATTCTCGTACTCAGCCTTGCGCCATTGTTGTTTTTCTACAGATGATCTAGTTGCGACTGAAGGTGGCTTCTACATTGACATCGACGAGTAGTTGGGGGTCCCAGGTAGTAGCCTGAGGACTATGGGATGGAAGTCGCTTCTGTTTATGGCCTCTTAGGCCCTTTGCTAAGTGTTTGTGTAGAACAACATAATTTGCTTTTGCTATGTGATGTAATGTTGGGTCCATGACCTCTGGTTTGTAATAACTCTAATATCGTACTCTGTTAAGAGTTTAAACTTATGTTGTTGAATCCTTGAGTTATGTAATGTTACTGAATCTTACTGTGATCTTCCGTGCTTGGAGTTAAGCTTATATTAGATGATGATCTGAGGTTAGTTTAACCCTAACCCCGGGGGGTTCTACAAAAGGGATCAACCGAGTAACCCGAGGACTGACTCGGCAAACCTAGGGACTGCCTCGCAGAACCCAAGGACTAATCAAGTTAACCCGGAAGAAGTTATGTCGGGAGAAGCAATGTAAATTGATGAAACAGCTACCCCGACACGTGAGGTACCAGAGTGGGCACGACCGATATTTCTGTTCCTAAAAGATGAGATCTTGCCGAGTGACGAAGTCCTCGCTAGGAAAATTGTGATAAGGGCAAAGGCCTACACAATAATAAACAAAAAAATATATAAGATAAGTGTAACAAGTGTGCTGCAAAGGTGTGTTACCCCGATAGAGGGGCAAGAAATCCTTTTAGATATACATCAAGGTGAATGCGTACATCATGCTTCATCTAGAGCCCTAGTGGCCAAAGCGTTCTGACATGGGTTTTATTGGCCCAGTGCACTAAAGGAGGCACTAGAATTGGTAATAAAATGCAATGGTTGCCAGAGGTATGCCAGCAAAATTCACATGCCTTCATCCGAATTAAAAACAATACCCATCACTTGGCCATTCGTTGTATGGTGCATGGACATGGTCGGACCATTTAAACCGGCTCGGGGTGGCATGGCTCATATCTTGGTCATGGTGTATAAATTCACAAAATGGATCGAGGTAAAGCCTATAAGCAAATGGGATGGGCCCACAGCTATGAAATTCCTTAAAGATATCATATTAAGATACGGATACCCATTGAGTATCATTATAGATAATGACACAAATTTTGCAGAGGGAGATTTTTCTCGCTTTTGCCAAGATAAACACATAATACTAGACATGGCATGAGTCGTCCATCCCGCATTGAACGGGCAAGTTGAAAGATCCAATGGACTTGTATTGTCCGGGATAAAAACCCGGCTCATGGAGCCACTACAAAGGTCAGCTGGATGTTGGATTGAGGAACTCCCGGCCTCATTATGGAGCATGAGGACAACTCCGAGATCAACAGGCTATACGCCATTCTTCCTTGTATATGGGCAGAAGCTATGTTACCAGCCGATATAGTGCATGATTCGCCTAGATTCACTCAATACACGGATGCATTAGTGAATGAAATATCTCGGAAAGATGATGTTGATTTATTAGAAGAAGCAAGAGAAATGGCATTATCTAGATCATCCATATGTCAACAAGATCTCAGACGCTATCAAAGCAATAAAGTGAATCCCCGAGTCTTTCGAGAGGGAGATCTAGTGCTTCCGCTAGTGTAGCGCATAGCCTGCATGCATAAATTATCACCTCCATGGGAGGGTCCATTTATTGTGAGAAAAGATTGCACAATGACGCATATTGTCTCATAGATGCTCAAGCACCAGAGAGCAATAAGGCGGACAAATCAGGAGATGAGTCAAAAAGGCCATGGAATGTAGCTCTACTTCGTCCTTTTTACACTTAGAGGAAGTGTATTGTATCTCGTATTATCATATGTCGGATTGTATGTTGGCAATGAACTAACCAGTGGAATTTAGGCACCTCGAGCTATAACTCGGGGACTGCCTTGTCTTGCTTGTTCTTTTCTTATGCATTTTTATATGTCGGCTGGCTTATGTATCTAATTGTTATGCTGAGTTAGCAGGCTTCATGGTAAGCAAGAGAAAATCCAGAGAAGGCCAAACATATGAAAAACGACTAAGGAAAATATAATACGCGAGCCAACTTACGCTTTATTGTTTTATAACCCCATACTTTATGTACGTTATTAGTATATGAATTTATCTTGAGCTATTGTTTATAATCTCTAAGTATGGTTAATTCGGTCTACTTATCTCGGACCCGTAAGTCGAACGCCGCAAATGGCAGACATGGGCCAAATATTTGACTTGGAATAATTAATAACATGAAATTAAGCACAACTTCCAGAAAGATCGAAGTTATACAAACCACATAAGTAGAAAAAGAATTGAAACTGTTTTCTACACCATACACCCGACATACCGGGGACTTAGCAAATTTCGACATCTTTAAAGTCGGGTCATCAGTAGACGGAAGAACGGTGACTCAGGAACAGGGGCCTCCGAAGTGGTTGCCTCGGCCACCACCGGAGATACCCTGGCCTCGGTAGGATCAACGACTTCGGAATCTGGAATCTCTAGGATCACCAAGGCCTCCGCAGAAGATAGCTCGGCCTCAACAAAAGAATCTCCGGCATCTTGAACCTCGGTGGTTTTGCGGGAAAGCTCGGCTTGAGCTTGAGAAGCCTCGATACCCTTGGACGAAGACCGGGCCTCAGCCTCTTGATCTGAATCATCTCCTTGTTCATCCGAACTTCTGGACTCTTCTTCGGCATCCTCTTCATCCTCGGAGTCCTCCCCGGATTCATCATCTGGTACTGCCTTAACATATTCATCAGCCCCGATTTGAAGGAAGCTCGGCCCCTCATTCCATTAATGCACGTCGGCATATTCTATGAGTTGGCAGGCTCGAGCTCGGAGATGGGAAATATGATATGGGTCACTGATCCAAGGGGATCCGGTGCGCAGATTCATCAAGACATAGAGATAAATCTTTTCATACCATGACAGTACGACTGTAAGCGCCATATCAGCCCCGGCTCGTCCTGCGGATTCCGGCCAAAGACTCAGCTGAGTCTGGCAATCCATCAATTTCTCCTCAAGCACTTTGACCTTAGTAATCTTTGGCTCATTATTCGGCCAGAGCACATGGAGTTCTCGGATAGCGGCGTCGACCAGGTCTTTGCCAAAAGTCTTTATGGGCTTGATGGCAGTGGCGACACTGATCAAATAATCCTCCATGGAGTACTCTTGATCCGGGTTGTTGGGGACACCTCGGCGATCCTGGGCATCCACCACGGATTTTATACTTACAAGTTTGGCCTCCGGTAAATAATCTATGGAAAAAACAAAACATAAGTTAATACAGGTGATCCTCAAGTATGATTCGCCACATGTCATGAGTAAAAAAACTTACGATGAATATATCGCATTATTTTGTGAAGATCGATGGCCCAAAAGACCCTTTTCTTTTCAAACCGAGTGATGTCATCTTGAAGGGATTTGTTTGTTGACTCGGCAGCATCAAGGAGCTTCTTATTTTTCTGAAGTTGAAGAGTCAACCGATCCTTCTCCTGTCGTGGTGGTGACATGACAGATGCCATGGGTAGGCTTAAGTTAGGGATCGAATGGGTGCTTGTGGTCACCGGGGAGGGAGTGCACGGTCTAGCCATGCACGAAGAACAAGATGAACTCTCCATACTTGGGAATTCTATTGATGCTAGAGGTTTACAAGTGCTCCTCGAGCTGTATCAACTAGGGTTCAGTGCATAGTTCCCTACTAGGTCCAACCTCTTCTAACCCTAGATATCCCCCTCCTTATATAGGAGATAGCTAGCTAGGTTACACCCCTTTGGGTCCTAGGGTTACTGTTTGGATCTTGGTCCTTACTGTACGGGTCGGGTCATGGGCTTGTACTAAGCCCAGTGGCCCAGTCCATAAAGCTAGACAGCTAACGGTCTTCACGTATGTTGCCTCTAGTTCCTTTGGCGCCATGTAGTAACTTTGTACGTCAGCCCTCGCTTTAGGCGTCACCCGACTCCTTTCGTGTCACCCGGCATCACCCTTCTCTTTTGATCGCGCTTTACTTTGGCCCCCCTGAACCTCACTCGGAAAGGTGCCACACGTCCTATATGACTTGGCCCTTCCTCGTGAGACTTGGCTCGTGGGTTCCTGCAAGATCAACAAACTTGTCTTATATGGGCCGACATAGGGTCTATGTCGGCCGCATATGACCATCTTACCCTGCCATCCTTACCAGGCCTAGTCCTTTCTTTACTCGGTGTAAGACAAGTTCGGCAATGTTTTACCCCTTGTGACCCTACCAGGGGCTATCCCCCCGACATTAGTCCCCGAAGCTGGTGAGGTCTAGCAGTTCTAGCTAATAGGCGTCTCCAGGTTCCTTTAATGTGATTGTAACTTCTTCTTTTGTCTTTGTTTGTTTCTTAGGACGCACTGTTTGGCGCAATATTGCACCTTGCCGAGTCTTTCTGACAGTTTTCCGTTATATTCTTTGACTTTCTGGCTCATTTCTGCCTCGTGCCGAGTCATTTTGGCCAAATCCGAGTCATTTTTAGCGTGCTTCAGTCACTGACAGCTGGTAATCATGGTAACTTGCCTCAAATTTTGTTCCAAGATCTGACCGCACAGTGATGGTTGCGCAGTAATTCCCCATCACTATGGTTGTCCAATCACTTTGCGCCCCTCATCCTGCTCTGCATGACGTGGCGGCGGATTTTCCGTGTATTGTTGACACGCGGCGCCCGTTGGCTGGCTCACTCGGCCGAATACACGGCCACACGCTGGCCACACGGTGCAGGGGGATCCCACGATTGGGGTTTTTACTGCCCTTAAGTAGAGGTGAGGGGATCATAACTTCCCTTGCCCATTCAGTTTCCCCATAGCCTCTTCTTCTTCCTTGCGCCTCCAAAATCCAACTTCCTCCTCTGCGGTTCTTCTTCCCCTCGGTCCTTGCTTTGTGATTGCCTTTTTCCTCTTTTCATTCCACTACGGGTCCTTGCTCTTCCAAGCCTCTTCCAACGACGGAAGAGACTGACTCCACGGAAATCATGGACGTACTTGACACCGCCGAGGGAGCCGAAGAATATGAGGTTCTCGTCGGCGAGCGTGGCAGCTGGGAGGGCTGGGAGGTTTCCGCCGAGGAGCTTGAGTGGCTGCGCTCCACCAGGCGCATCCTGCTCGAGGTGGACTGCCGTCTTCGTGTCGGCCCCAAACCTGATGCCAATGAGAGGGTGGTTTTCCTCTCCCATTTCGAGCGAGGTTTCGCCTTGCTCGTGAGCAGTTTCTTTGCTTATTTTCTTTCCACCTTCCATCTTCAGACCCATCACTTGCCTGCCAATGCGATTGGCTCCCTCTCTTGTTTTATTTTTGCTTGCGAGGCCTACCTTGGCATTTGGCCTACATTTCTTCTGTGGGCCAAATACTTTAGTTTTAGGATCCAAGTTGTTCCCCAGCATGGCACTCCCCGAGCCGAGAAGAGGCCGACCTGGTGCGGTGCCGCTAGCATCACACCCAAGAGAGATTCCATGTTTCCTCGGGTTACTGGCCTAGACTCTTGTAGGAAATGGCATAGGACTTTCTTCTATGTCAAAAACAGCGGGGCCACTGGTTACATCCGGCTCCCCCATTTCTCGGATGAGGTCCCCAGCAAAGAGTTCTGGCAACTTGACCCGCGCGACCAAAATGCTGCGGTGAATGAGGCCAACGTAATTCTGGAGAGGTTGCTATCGCCGGATGAGAACTTCCATCTTGCCGACACGGATCTCATGTGCACTTTTATTGCACGCCGGGTCATCCCCATCCAAGCCAGGAGCCACAAGATGTGCTTCATGAGCGGCACGCATGATCCCACTCAGCACTCCACGAAAGAGCTCACCCATGATTTTGTGGCCCGCCGAGTAAGCTCGATCTTCAAGCTGACCTTTGCGGAAGATTGGGCTTGGAGCTGCCCTCCATTTAGCCGGGTCAGGCATGTCCCCTGGGTAAGTTTTCGAGTCACCTTTCACTGCCGAGTCAGCTTCAGCTTGTTTGCTATTTTCTATCAAGTTTTCGATGCTTATTCTGTTTGTCTTTCGCAGAATCTTGTTCACCAGGTTGATGACAGTACCGTCCCTCCTAGCACCTATAATTAGGACTGCTCTGACTCCAACAAAGTCGAGTTTGATCTGGAGTGCTTCATGCCCATTCCACACGCAGCTGCCGCTTCAACTCCGGGTAAGATCCACACTCAAAACCCCTTACGAGATTGGTCTAACGACTATGATGATGATGATTGTGAGATTTTGGAGGTACTTGCCTTTCGACCTTAGCCCTCTAACTTATTTGAGTAAGCCTGTCATTTACTTATGCAGCTGGCCAGGTACATGACACTCCACCTCTTGCTATGGGCGAAGTCAGCAAAATCCCTGTCGCCAAGACGAATAAGCGACGCGGGGCCTCCTCCAGTGCTCAACCGGACAAGAAACGCAAGGCTACTCCTGATGCTGCCACGCTAGCGGAGACTCGCAAAGAAGCTGGGCGTCGGGTCACACGTCGCCCACCGCGTGACCCGACCGTTTTCGGGTAAGCTTTCGCGATCTGCTTACTTTGCATTTTTCCTTCTCATGCTTTGCTACTGCTTTCTCATGAGTATTTTGTTGTTTTCATCGCTGCGCCATTGTCGGTCAATCAGGCTGCTCCTAGCATCGCCTCGTCGCTAAGGCCTGTGCCTCCTCCAGCCTATTCCACGGTGCAAAGCCCCATTCGATTCGATTCTCCCATTGTTGAGGCTCACGCTTCTTAGTGTCAGTCAGACCCGGTGGCACACCCGGCGGAGGAGAATCGTCCTAGCACCTCTGCTGCACCCCAGGAATAACTTCCTGATCTTGGTGCCAGCAATGCTGGTGCCGAGAAGATCTTCGCCACCAATTCCTCTGGCACCAGCCCACAAGTTGGTGTTCATGAACAACTTCCTGATCTTGGTGCCAGCATTGTCGCTGAGCCTTCTCCATCGGCTCCCATCTTATCTCCATCCAGACCTGCTCACTCTCATATTCTGTCAAAGAACTAGACCTGGCCTGCTGCTCCCGGTCGGTCTCGCACTTCATCCTGCAAGCCCTCATCTACCAAGCAGACGACTTTGGTCTATGCCCCAGGCGCCGCTCCTCAGATCTGGCCTACAACACCAACAACGATGCTTGTTCCAGTGGGCAAGCCGAGCGGATCCACAACTACCGGGTCGGGCGGTATTTCTAAAGCTGTTACCCTGCACACCAGTGCCGCTGCAACCCGCACCAATGTGGGAACTTCCCTGAAGAAGGGGCAAGTTCTCACTCGGACGCTCAGCGGGAATGGCCTCGGTGCCGTTGAGCCTTATGCTATGGCATGGAACGTAGCTGGCGATCAAGAGGTCAGCTCCCGTGCTAGAAAGAAGGCGAACCTGGGCCCCAAGGCCGTTTCCGACATGACCCAGCAGGCCATTTCCTTAATGGCTCGCGCAGATGAAGTGAATGAGGTACATAGTCTTCTTACTCTTTTGTGTATTGAGTATTTTGTTATACATATCCCCTAGTCCCCAACGTTACTGCCGAGTGAGGAACTTACTCGGCGGTAAGCTCTAAGATAGGAGTCAACCCTTATCCGGCCATAAGCTGGACTTCGCAATTTGCTCACTATTTTTTTCCTTTGTGCAGCTTACGCATAATGAGCGCATCGCAAGATCGAACTTGCTCATCAGAAGCTGCAAGCTGAGACTCAAGGCCAAGGTAATTTTCTTACTCACCATATCTTTATTCGGCGCACCTTTCCCTGTTTCATTTCCTTAATCTTTTCTCGTTGTTTTCCCACAGCTTCTGCCTAGTCCACCATCGACGCGCTGCACTCACAGATCAGCGAGACAGAATGCTAGTCCTTAGCCATCCTTTTGCTGCTTTGCGTTCATGTTCCTTCCATTGTTGCTGCTGACGAGTAATCTGTTCCGAATAAGCAGAGAAGCACCAAGCCGAACTCTAGAAGGAGCGAGACGAGGTGATCCGGCTGAGAAAGTAGATGGCCGACATGGAGAAGAAGCATCAATCCAAGGTGAAGGGACCGCGGGAGTAGCTTGCCGAGAAAGACAGCCAGCATGCCACCAGCGCCGAGAAGACCAGGGAGATGCTCAAGGAGGCCAGGTCGGTGGTTGATTCGGCTAACTTGTATCTCGACGCCCTCCAAGCCAAGGCCAAGACTTGGCAAAGCAAGCTTGGCGCCATCAACTCTTTCATCGATAGTGAGTTCTTACCCTTTTTTGCACTGTTTTTCCTGTTCTTGACTTTTTCATATTCTTTGTTATTTTTCTAATGCTCTCTTTTGTTTGCAGAGAACTTTCCCGAGGCTGATATGTTCGCCATTCGGGCCATGAAAAGAGTACGAGCCTAGTCCGGCACTCCATCTGATGGCGAGGTGACTATTGATGAGCATCTCGAAGCATTGTCAGAGCGCGCCAAGACCCTCAAGTCATGTGGTGTAGACTTGCTCAAATAAGCAATTCATGTGTTCTGAATGCTCTGGCTAGATGAAGACGTGCCCACACTCATCGAGCCCCTGGCTGAAAGGCTGCTTCTTACCGAAGATAGGCTGGATCAATGGCGCGAGTCGGCCGGCCGAGCTGTAGCGGATAAAACCCTTTCCTTCGTGCTTTCTTGGTACGAGGATATCAACCTTGATGTTCTTGAACGCATTAGGGGTGAAGGCAAGTGGCTCCATGAGCCTGAGCTGATCAAGAAATGCCAGGAGCGAGCCTACGAGCCTACGCCATAATCGAGTATGCTCTGGTGCATGCTTGGTGCGATGGGCCCAGCTTCCTCGACCTCGGCGAACCACTTGCTGAAGTTGCTGATGAGGAAGGCGCCGACAGCGAGGCTAATGAGTGAGATGAGACGGAAGCCTCGGCGACCGATGCCCTTGACTCGGCAGATGCTCCGGGTGATGCTCCTAGCTCCAAGACCGATCCTCCGAGCCCAGCTGCTTCCTAGGCTGAGTAGAAAAACACTTGAACTTTGATGAGATCCCCGGTATGCCGGGTATAGATGTAACATATATTGCACTTATTTTTGGATGTGTGCCTTTTGATAAGGCTTAAACTTCTTGTTATATTTTGAATGTGAATCATCCAAGCGCAAGTCCCCAAGTCTCATCTTGCCGTTTCACCTTTCCTTGACTTTGGCTCTTGTCTACCTTTTTTGGCGTTCGACATTAGAGTCTCAAAGTATTAAGGATTTAGTTAGCGGGTATGAAACTTATATCACTTTACCCAGGATCATTCAACATACAATGCGATATAACTTGCAGTGAGTTAGGTAAAAACATAGGGTCGACTCGCGTTTCTCCTTTTACTTATCCAGCGCTCATGTTTACTCGTCCTGAATCCTTTCCTCTTGCTTGCCATGAAGCCGTGTTTTCGGACAACAGCATAGTCGAAGAGTTGATTGTTTTCGAGTAAACATTACTTGTTCTGAGATAAACTTTAGGTGTTACACCAGCCAACATAGAATAATTTAAAGGATAAACATAAGGGGCAGTCCCCGAGTCATTTTTTCGAGTCATACCATTTTATTATCAGCACATAGCTGGAATAAGCGTCTGACATATGAGAGTTCGCAGGATACATACACTGCTTCTCCTAAGTGTAGAAGGGGGGCGAAGTAGTGCTACATTCCATGGACTTTTGGTCTCATCACCTGATCTATCTGCCTTGTTCTTTTGTCCTTCACGGGCATCCTTAGATAATATGAATCATTGTGCAATGCTTTGCTTACAATGAATGGACCTTCCCATGGGGGTGATAGCTTATGCATTCCATCTGTGCGCTGCACTAGTCTGAGCACCATATCCCCTTCTCAGAAAACACGAGGTTGGACTTTCTGGCTATGATAGCATCAGAGATTTTGTTGATATATGGCGGATCTGGACAATGCCAATTCCCTTGCTTCTTTGAGTAAATCAACTCCATCTTCTCGGGCCTCTTTTACTTCGTCTTCCGAGTATTGCCTTACTCTTGGCGAGTCATACTCTATGTCGGCAGGCAAAACTGCTTTTGCTCCATACACGAGGAAGAATGGCGTATAGCCTGTTGATTGATTCGGAGTTGTCCTTAGACTCCATAGCACTGAGGGAAGTTCCTCTATCCAACAACCAGGTGATCTCTAGAGTGGCTCCATTAGACGGGGTTTTATCCCAGATAGAACTAAGCCATTAGCTCGTTCAACTTGTCCATTTGATTCTGGATGAGCGACTGATGCTACGTCGAGTCTTATACGGTTTTCCCACAAAATCGAGCAAAGGCTCCTTCGGCGAAGTTTGTGCCATTATCTGTGATTACACTATGCAGGTAACCATATCTCAAGATTATATCTTTCAGGAATGTGACAGCTGTTTTCCATCCAATTTCTTGATGGGCTTCACTTCTATCCATTTGGTAAATTTGTCAACCATTACTAGTATGTGGGTCATGCTGCCCCTTGCTGGTTTGAATGGTCCTACCATATCCAGGCACCATACTGCAAACGGCCAAGTGATTGGTATGGTTTTCAATTCTGATGCTGGTAAGTTTGATTTTGACGCATAATGTTGGTAGCCACTGCATTTTCTCACAAGTTCCTGTGCTTTTGCCAGCGCACTTGGCCAATAAAATCCATGTCGGAATGCCTTGGCTACCAATGCTCTGGACGATTCATGGTGCCCACATTCTCCTTGGTGAATGTCCAACAGTATTTCTTGACCTTTCTCTGGGCTTATGCAACGCTACAATACACTCGTCACACTTATCTTGTACAGCTCCTTGTTGATTACGGTGTATGCTTTTGCCCTTATTTCCGTTTGCCTTGCCAACATCTCATCATCTGGCAAAGTTCCATCTTTTAAGTAGTTGAATATTGGTTGCGCCCACACTGGTATTATCGGTGCTGGATCTGTTTCTTCATCAATTTCCATTGGCTCAGCCAACATATGTTCTGCCGACATGACCTGAGGAGTCCCCGAGTGTGATTCGGAAACCCCTGATGCGAGCGGAACAGTCCCCGAGTGACTCGAACTTGCCCCTAAGTCAATGTCCATTGGCACAACGTCTGACTCCTGTGTTGCCGGGATGAATATTGACTCGGATTCTGGTGACGGCTTGATCGATGGTTTCCTGAGATGTTCCAATGCTATACCTGGCGGTATTGCTTGCCAAGATGAGCCTAAATTGGATAGTACATCCGATGCCTCATTCTCTGCTCTTGGTATGTGATGGAATTCACACCCGTCAAAGTATCCTGAAATTTGCTGCACATGAAAACGATACAGTGCCATGTTTGCATCCAACGCGTCCCAATGCCCAGATACTTGCTAGATCACCAAGTCTGAATCACCAAAACACATGATCCTTTTGATGCCAATCTCTTTGACCACTTTGATACCGTGGACAAGTGCTTCATACTCAGCAACATTATTGGAAGCAGCAAAATGGATCTATAATACATACTTGAGTTGATCCCTCTTTGGCGATGTGAGCACTATCCCGGCGCCTAGACCCATTTTCGTCTTGGACCAGGCAAAATGCATTTTCCAGTAATTCGGATCTGCCAGTGATGGTTCATATTGCATATCCATCCAATCCACGAAGAAATCTGCTACGGCTTGAGATTTAATTGCATCTCGCCCATCATATTGTGGAGTATATAGTGCTAGCTCTATGGCACATTTTGCAACTTGACCACTGGCATATTTTCTGCCCAATATATCCGAGATAGGTGCCTCGCATATTACCCGTATTGGGTGTTCATGAAAATAATGTTTCAGATTCTTTGCTGCCATATATACCCCATATGTAATTTTTTGCTAATGGGGGTATTTTTTCTTTGATATAGAGAGCACTTCGCTCAAGTAATAAACTGACCTTTGGACTGATTTTCCCTCTTCTTCACGTTCAACCACTATTACTGCACTTACAACTATGTTGGTTGCGGCGACACAGAGTAGCATTGGCTCTTTTGACAGTGGTGATGCTAATATTGGTGCTGTTGCCAAGATCTTCTTGAGTTCATGGAAAGCGCTATCAGCTTGCTTTGTCCATGTGAATTTGTCTGATTTTTTCATCAGTTGATATAGTGGTAGGGATTTTTCACCTATCCGACTAATAAATCTGCTCAACAAGGCCAGGCATCCTGTGAACTTCTGTACATCGTTGAGGGTTTTTGGCAATTCCATTCTTTCGATGGCCCTGATCTTTGTCGGGTTAGCATCAATTCCTCGGCTGGATACAAGAAATCCGAGAAACTTTCCAGCCGGGACACCAAATGTGCTTTTTTCCGGGTTAAGTTTCATCTGGAATCTTCTTAAATTTGCGAATGTTTGACGCAAGTCCTCAATTAGAGTATGACTTTGCTTGTTTTTTATCACCACGTCATCAATGTATACTTGAACATTTTTGTCCAATTGATCTTGCAAGCATTTTTGCATGCATCTTTGATATGTTGCACCTGCATTTCTCAATCCGAATGGCATGGTACGATAGCAATAAGCCCCATACGAGGTGATAAAAGCTGTATTTATTTGATCATTTGGATTCAGTGGTATCTGGTGGAAACCAGAATACGCGTCCAAAATGACAACAACTCACACCCAGCAGTAGAGTCTATGACTTGATCGATCCGTGGTAGGGGAAATGGATCTTTTGGACACGCCTTATTGAGGTTCGTGTAATCAATACACATGCGCCACACCACTGCCACGTTCGGGTCATTCTTTTTCTTCTCGACCAAGACTGGATTTGACAACCAATCCGGGTGCAGTACTTCCATGATGAATCCAGCGGCTAAGAGCTTGGATATCTCGATAGTTATCACTTTCCTCCTATCTTTGGCGAAGTGGCGGAGGGGTTGCTTCACCGGCTTGGCATCTGGCCTTACATGAAGAGAGTGCTCAGCCAGTTCCCTCGGAACTCCTTGTAGATCCTGTGCGGACCATGCAAAGATATCCCGATTCTCACAGAGGAAGCTGGTGAGCTCGCTTTCCTATTTGTCACTCAGCCCAGCCCCAATGGTAACTGTGCACTCTAGGAAAGTCTTGTCCACTTGTACCTTCTTGGTTTCCTTGGTACCTTGGAATGGCACAGTGCCATGCGGGTTAGTCAGTTCCTGCATGGACATTTGCGCTACTTTGGCCAATGCTGCCACCTCCATCATTTGATGTTTTTCCTGTGCTATGACTAGTGACTCGGCCAGCGAAGATCCGGCTGAGGCACAAGCAATAGACCTTTTGTAATCTCCCTCAACTATGATAACTCCACATGGACCTGGCAGCTTCATCTTCAAGTAAGCAATGTGAGGAGTAGCCATAAACTTTGCCATAGTCGGCTTGCCGAGTAAGGCATGGTATGAGCTGACCAGGTCGACCACCTCGAACTCTATGGCTTCAGTGCGACAATTCTCTCTGTTGCCGAAAAATACGTGAACCCATATCTTCCCAATTGTCTCACAGGACAATCCTGGCACAATTCCATGGGAAGTTGTCTTAGTCGGCTCCAGCATGTTCATGGTAATGCCTAACTTGAGCATGGTATCCTTGTACATGATGTTGATGCTACTGCCATCATTGATCAGTACCTTGGAAAATTTCACGTTGATATCAGGTCCCATGAAAGTTGGATCCAAGACTAAAGCATAACCACCTGGGGTTGGCATGATCTTGGGGTGATCCTTTATGCTCCAAGTTATTTCCTGCTCAGACCAATGCATGTACTTTGGGATTGCTGGCATTGTGGAATTCACCTCCATCATCTGTCTCTGCTGACTCTTTTTGTCATTTTGCTCTGTGACAAAAATGACGTAGCTCTGGTGATGTTCTCTGTACTCATTTCTGGTTCCATGGCCGACATGAGCATCGTCATCTCTTGGATTGTGCACCTGGTGCACAGCTTCTCTTCTTTCTTGATTATAATACCTCAGCTGCCTGTTCTCGTATCTATTATCAGCTCCAACAGCTTGAGCATTTCCTCCTGTGAGTGGTGGAGGGGGAGGTGGTGGTAGCTGCTTACTCAGCGAATCCACTCTATCTCCCTTCTGAAACCAAGTACATTGCCTTGTTGTATGATTTGCTGGCTTACTCGGACTAGGCATGTGAAATTTAACGGCTGATCCAACATCATCTCATAGGAATATTTCTGCCTATCCTGATATGGCTTTCTTTGTTTGTATGTCTTTTTGCCATCATTTTTTGGTATCCACTGATGCTTCCCACTTGTACTTTGACGTTGGCTACTTCTAGCATCTGGATGATCCTGACTCACGGCCGCAACCTGAGTCGAATCATATCTGTAGTCTGGCCTTTCATCTCTTCTTTAGCTTCTATACTCAGTTCTTTTCTGGCGCCTTTGCGACCCATCAGCGTCATAAATCCGAGTCTCAGTCATCCTGTATGCCGACATGAGCAGAGGCTGAGTCTGATCTCCTAACGCATATGAGTCAACAATCCTTATTGTTTTTGCCAAGCTCGCCAGCATATCTCTGTGTAACCTTTGCCACAACACACTTCCATGTCTGCATCCTTGTGCAAACCAAGCGATAGCCTGTGACTCGATTACCCCTTCGCAAGAGTTATGCATCATACACCATCTTGTGAGGAATTCTCTGTCTGTCTCATTCGGCCTTTGCTTTAACATTGCTAGCTGTTCTGGGCGATTCGGCCTCTTGTAGGTGCTTGTGAAATTGTTCACAAAAGCGTCCTGAAAATCGATCCAGCTGTTGATGCTTCCGGATGGCAAGTTATTCAGCCACACCCGTGCTGGTCCTTCTAACATTTGCGGCACATATCGTACTACCCATCTCAAATTTCCCTGCACGATTTTCACAACAGTTCCATAATCTATGAGCCAGTCTTCCAGCTTTATGCTTCCATCGTAAGTTTTTGTTCCTCTGGCCAGCTGAAAATTTGGTCCAGGTGGCTCCTTCATGATCATCGGGCCAAAGCATGGTAGACCCTGTGGACCTTGCGACTCGATTAGTTCTGCATCTTTATTCGGTCAAGCTTCAGCCTTGCATCATCCGGCTGAAGGTTTCTGCCTCCGAGTCTAGCTCCCATTGCTTGGTATGCGTGATCCGGCAATTCATATCCGTCATTCACCATCGCCGAGTAACCAGCATTGTATCTGTTTGCGTTTAGGTCTGCAGGTTGATGTACTTCCTTTCCCGCGCTTTGCTTTCTTCTTTTGGGTTGAGCTGGAGCATTATTCGGAACTGGATTTCCTCCTCCTGCCGAGTGACATCCACGCCTAGGCTGAGGCGCAAAATTTTGCCCTCCATTGTCATTCCTTTGTCCTGCTTGCCTCTCTCGGCCTGCATTTTCCTGGTTCTCATTTCCCTAAACATTGTTTCTTCTCATTCCCTGTGCATGCGCTGGGTTTCCCTGAGCCATTGCCGGGTCATAGGTGATCATTTGCTTGTTCCTCCCTAAATCCACACTTTTATTTTCTCTGTCTCGGTGCCACTCTGGGTGAGGAATTTGTATGACCTACTGATCTTGACGAGATAGGAGTTATCGAGTGAACCAGCTGCGATCTCTATGCTATACCCAGATTCTCCCTATAGTATGCCTCATTCAGCATCCCTGCTGCTCTTACCAATTCATTGACTCGCTCTTGTTGCTTTTTCTTTGCCTCACCCGTCAAATGGGGTAGCTCTGCCATTGCCACCTCTGCGGCTCTCAGGTTAGCTGTTGCGGTATTGTATGTTGGTCGCATGGCTGTTTCGTTGCTATTCTCTGGTGTTATCTTCGACGTTGCATCTGCCAGCTCCTCATTGAGGTTTCTTCCTCTTAATCTTGTTGCATCAAGCCGGGTCTTTGCGCCCTTGACTCGATTTGCCGAGTTGAGCTCTCGGATAGTGATATCGACGTCTTGCTGTAACTGTGCTAACTCCTTTGCCTTCTCCAGAACCTTTATCCTGGCCTCCTATAACTCGGCATGCACGCGTGCCGGATCAGTTGTTCGCGCTACAGGACCTGACAACTTGTCTATTGTGTCTTGCAAATCTTTGGCTCTCTTACTTCTGGCTCTGTTCTCTGGCTTTTCTAGTGGTGCCTTTGCTGTTCTTGCAGCCCTTGGCGTTTCCTCTTGATTTCCTCCCTCAGGATCCTCATTCACTACGGGAGCTACTAGAGGTGCTGTTGGGTCAGGAGCTGCCATCATTACCTCAACGGAGACGAGCTGATGCAGCTTTCCTACGACAGGAACCGCAGGTGGATCCGGCGCCAGGATGACGTGCTCCGGATATGCGTGCTCCACGCGCACCGCGACGTAGACCTGGTGCTGGCCGAACTTGATGAAGCGACCGCCCCTAGGGAACGTCTTGGTCCCGAAGCACCCCGCGTTGTCGCTGACGAAGTCGAGCGCTCCAAACCTCTGGATGAGGCCGGAGTAAATGCGCTTGCCGGTCTTGGCGATGATGTTGCCCGTCCGGATGAAGACTCCATCAAACACCTGCTTCTGCCCCATGGTGGGCGCCAACTGTCGTGGTGGTGACATGGCAGATGCCATGGGTAGGCTTAAGTTAGGGGCCGAATGGGTGCTTGTGGTCACCGGGGAGGGAGTGCACGGTCTAGCCATGCACGAAGAACAAGATGAACTCTCCACACTTGGGAATTTTATTGATGCAAGAGGTTTACAAGTGCTCCTCGAGCTGTATCAACTAGGGTTCAGTGCACTAGTTCCCTACTAGGTCCAACCTATTCTAACCCTAGCTATCCCCATCCTTATATAGGCGATGGCTAGCTAGGTTACACCCCTTTGGGTCCTAGGGTTACTATTTGGATCTTGGTCCTTACTGTACGGGCTGAGTCATGGGCTTGTACTAAGCCCAGTGGCCCAGTCCATAAAGCTAGACAACTAATAGTCTTCACGTACGTCGCCTCCAGTTCCTTTGGCGTCATGCATTAACTTTCTACGTCATCCCTCGCTTTAGGTGTCACCCGGCTCCTTTCGTGTCACCCGGCGTCGCCCTTCTCTTTTGACCCGCTTTACTTTGGTCCCTCTTGAACCTCACTCAGAAAGGTGCCACTAGTACTATCTGACTCGGCCCTTCCTCGTGCGACTCGGATCGTGGGTTCCTGCAAGATCAACAAACTTGTCTTATATGGGCCGACATAGGGTCTTTGTCGGCCGCATATGACCATATTACCCGGCCGTCCTTACCCGGCCTAGTCCTTTCTTTACTCGGCGTACGCCAAGTTGGGCAATGTTTTAAACCTTGTGACCCTACCGGGGGCTATCCCTCCGACATCTCCTCAGAGAATTCCTGATCAATCCTCTCCAACTCAGATTTCTGGGCCTGCTTCAAGGAATCAACCTTGGCACGAAGCCGAGCCATCTCATCATCCTTCTCATTCAGACTTCTGAGTTAGCTCCTGTTTATTCTAGAAATTGCAGCATCATATCAGGCATGGAAATGCACTCTTGATGTGATGCTGCAAGGATTTGTAATTCAGCTGAGCCGAGTCAAAAATATTATAAGATACTTTGCAAAAGCAAGGATGAGAGGAGAAAATGACTGGAAAAAACATGGCCGGCTCACCTTCGAGTTCGGCAACCTTCACCTTGAGTGTCGTATTCTAGTTTTCAATAGCGGATGAACAAAGATGAATTAAAATTAACTCAGAAGCGAGAATAAGGGAAAGAATTTCAAAGAATACAACAATTATCTCACCAGTTTTCTTTAAGATGGGCACCATCTTCTCATACTTCGTCAGCAGTTTCCTATGAGAGAAGAGCAGTTTCTGAAACTCGGTCGTCCACCGATTATGAGCAACCTAAAGACATAGAGCATCATATAGGGAAGGATAATCAAAGCTAAAATCTAAAGATCTGAATTAAGTAAACATAACCCGGATCTAGATGGCTGGATATCCGAAGCTAAATCTAAAGATCCAAGCCAAGTAGAACTTGACTCGGATCTAGATGGCTGGATATTCAAAGCTAAAATCTAAAGATCTGAATTAAGTAAACTTAACTCGGATCTAGATGGCTAGATATTCGAAGCTAAATCTAAAGATCCAAACCAAGTAGAACTTGACTCGGATCTAGATGGCTGGATATTCAAAGCTAAAATCTAAAGATCTGAATTAAGTAAACTTAACTCGGATCTACATTGCTAGATATTTGAAGCTAAATCTAAAGATCTGAGCCAAGTAGAATTTGACTCGGATCTAGATGGCTAGATATTCGAAGCTAAATCTAAAGATCCAAGCCAAGTAGAACTTGACTCGGATCTAGATGGTTGGATATTCAAAGCTAAAATCTAAATATGCGAATTAAGTAAACTTAACTTGGATCTAGACAGCTGGATATTTAAAACTAAATGTAAAAGATCCAAGCCAAGTAGAACTTGACTCGGATCTAGATGGATGGAGATTCGAAGCTAAATCGATTTTACTTGGTAGGTCTCCAGTGTGTTGGTCTTCGAAGAAACAAAATTGTATATCTCTCTCAACGGCCAAAGCTGAATATGCGGCTGCTACAAGTGCTTGTACGCAATTATTATGGATGAGGCAAAGTTTAAAGGAATATGATGTCAATAGCGACACAGTGCCTCTTTTATGCGATAAGGAAAGTGCTATTAAAATTGCTTACAATCCGGTGCAACATACAAGGACAAAACATATTGAGATTCACAATCATTTTATTCGGGATCATGTTGCTCGTGGTGATACTGCCCTGTCTTATGTGAGCATGAAGAACCAACTTGCTGATATTTTCACGAAGCCACTTGATGAAGCAAGGTTTTGTTACTTGAGGAATGAGCTAAATATCGTAGATTCAAGGAGATTGGCTTGACTACCCTTGCATACTCACTTGCACTTCCTCATGTATTTGGTTTAGATGCGGGAATAGACATAGGGGGAGTGTGGTCCTAATTGATTGGGCTAACCCTCCCTCCATAATGCCGAAAGTAAGAAAAATAATTTCCCTTAATGTCATTTTGTGATATGTGGGTTATAGATGAGCATTGGTTTTGAACTCAAGATACATCTTCGTTGTGTCATGCCATGCGCTCCAACATGGTGGCTTCGGCCACCGCCCTCTTCCTTGAGAAGAGTTGGTTTCTATTGGATCTTTTTGGATTTTGTTGCATATCTTGAGTTCTTATGGAAAACACACCCAATCTTGGCTTTTAGTTGATTTCTTCTTGCAAGTTTGGGTGTGTAGTACCATCTCAGTTTGGTGCTCTAAACCCAAGCCTTTTCTCATCTCAAGCCATCTATTCTTGCACACAAGTCCCATGTATCTTTATGAGGGTTTTGTTTGGAATGATCCGGCCTGAATCTGTGTTTACAGAATTTTCAGAGAGGGGCCGGATTATCCGCCCCTAGTGAGGGCTGGATAATCCGCCCTGGGCGGTTCTATCCTTGAAGGACTAGGGATCGGGGGGATCAACCAGAGCAGCCCATCCTCCCCCACTCCATGTCCTACCCCTAGCCGCCGCCGGAGCCTCCGCCCCTCCCTGGAGTCAATTTGACTGCCGGATTCTCCCGGCTCTCCACGGATCTTCTTCCCAGTGCCTCCAGGTATCCTCTCCTTCAAGATCTTCCTCCAATGAGTGAGGGTAAATCCTTCATTCATCTCTTGTGTGTGGAAGTTGTTGTTCTTGGTGGAAACTCATTGTAGAAGATACTATGTGATTCGTTTGCCTTTTAGATTTCATAGTCTTGCAACCCTAGGGCCCGATCTGCACTGGTACGCTGAATCTGTGGCAAAACTGACGATTTTCGCAGGGGGCGGATTATCCGCCCCTGGCCAGGAGGTTCATCCCCTATTTCAGTTTTGGTACAACTTCCTGTATCATGTATCTTTGGACCGTGGGTTGTTTTTCTATAGTATCTAACATACCTCTTGGACTTGTGTGTATGCTTATCCCCATTCTACCAATATATTTCTCCTCACATGTGGTTTTAATGCTCCCAAGACCTACAAGCGTCGTCCCCGTGCCCGTTATCTCAGGCCAAATGAAGACGGTGTGATTATTGACGAGGTTGAAATCAGAAGAAGGCAAAGGGAGTCTAAACGGATGGCTGAGCAAGCTAGAAAAGCCAAGAGGACCACCCAGCGCAAGGGCAAGGGCAAGCGGGCCCATGTCAACTACAAGGCTATGGATATCATTGAGTACTCTGCCATTCGCCACCGTGATTTGTATAATGAGGCTGACAGTGATGGCCCTCAGGAGGACAGCTTGTTCTGGTGCTCGCACTTTCGGTACATTCATTATGATATTTATGCTTCTCTCAAGATCCGCCCCGTGCATCCTATGAATTTGACTGAGGCTCAATCCAAGCCAAGACTTCGTGAGGCTTCGGAAGTGACTGGTAGAATGGGGCTGCACTATCTCATGACTTTGCAATGTATCTATGACTCATCGGTTGTGAAGCAATTCTTCTCTGCACTTGTCATATGCGGAGATGAGCCTCGCACCATGAAGTGAATGAACGGGAACACTATGATTCAGTTCGATTTCCACACATTTGGTCAGGTCCTTGGCTACGCCTTCCATGGTCGTGACACTGCTTCTGGCCATCACATCATATCTCCTATCAATCCCAACAAGGATTCTATTCTTGCTCCATGCTTAACTTCCGATGGGGTAGCTGGTACTTTCGCAGGACTATCTCCTCTATATGCAGCTCTTGTTGGTTTGTTCCGGGACTGCATTGCTTCGAGCAGGGGCAACAATGATAAGATTCATGGTCACCTTGTGCCACTTCTTGCCTTTTCCCATGAGTGTGCCACCAATGCAGAGTCAGTTGTTGGGTACAAGTTGGATGTCATGGATTACATCTACCATGAAATGACAGATGTTATGTTCAATAGGCTTTCCATTCCTTTTGCTCAATATATTATGATGCTCATCAAGTACACACTACAAGAAAAATGTCCTTTTACAACGGACAATTTTCGTGGTTGAAGGTCTGTTTTTAGTGGATGAAAAGCCTTCTACGACGGATGCCCTTCATGGTAGAAGCCCCGTCACAAATGATTCTACCACATTTTTTTCGACCGTGGTGGATCGCACCCTTTGGCCATGAAAAGTCGTTCCGTCGTAGATGTGTTCTCTAGCCACTTTGACTGCTGACGTCATGCAAACTGAACATGGCGAGCTCCATTAATGGCCAGTTAACGTCGTTAACTGTCAATGAAACTGTGGTAGAAGATAGGCCCAGCCAAGGCCTGGTAATTATTAAGTGGGCTGGCCCATTAAGGAAGACCAATAGGATCGTGGCCCATTACTGTTTTGCCATGCACTATTACAAATGGGCCCACCGATGCAGCCGTAGGCGGCCCATAAACTTTCTGACCCGTTACTATTTCCACACACACTATTTGATATTGGCCCATTCGCGTGGACCATAAATATCCGGACCCCTTAGTGTTCCGCCCTGCACTGGTCGAGATGGGCTTGTTTGGCCAGTGTCATGGTGGTGTCATGGCAGATGCCATGGGTAGGCTTAAGTTGGGGGCCGAATGGACGCTTGTGGTAACCGGGGAGGGAGTGCATGGTCTAGCCGCACATGAAGATGGCGGACTGCATGCTTTACTTTTATTCCGTTGCTTTGTAATAAGATAGCCCATGGCTATGAGATTGTAATAATGTATTTATATTCTAGATCATGGCGATGTAATATGACCTTTGTATCTTGATATTACATCTTAAGGGTGCTAGCTATTCGATCTAGGGACTAGCACTATAATCACAGGGATTTCGAACCAAGATGGGTTTGGGTCCGCTACATTTCCATTGCATCTACTATCTTTTATATTTTCTACAATTTATTATTGCAAAAATAAAAAAATACTTTCCCTACTTGTAATCACTCATAAAAACCCAAAAACAACTCTACTATCTTCCATATCATCTAGTTTGCATTACTTTACTTTGTTTACTTTATTTATTTTAGTTTATATTTTATTTTATTTTATTTCATATTACTAATACGAAACCTTGTGCTTGACAACCACTCGGTGGAGTTGGGTACACAAGACAAATTATTTTACTTTATAGGTTCCTTCAAGAGTAGAAGACAAATACACTTCCATAACCAATTCCCCGAGAGTTCGATATAAAACCTCGAGTCACCCTTGTGGGGAAAAGAATCTTGCTACAACACTCTGCACTTGGAGTCCCAACAAAAAGTGGCACGATTGTTGCCATCACTTGGAAGTTGGTCTGACTAGTTAGTTACCTCTCAGTTCTCCTCACTGGTATAAGTAGATGCTACCATGTGTAACTAGGTAGCAGTTCCTAGTAGCATCAAGGCTAGTAGAACCTTCAAATTAAGGCATCTATCATATAGTAGCATCAAGGCTAACTGAAAGGACATATATCATCTCAATGTTCAGAAAGTGTTTATGTTCATTCATTAGTAGCATCAAGGCTAATAGAACCTTCAAATTAAGGCAACTTTGCATATGAGATGGCTTCCTTTGCATCAAGGCAACAATCCCTAAGCTTATATGTTATTATCAGTATGTATATGAGGTGGTCTGTATATGGTCCAATATTATTTAAGATAACAGTCTATATATGAGATGATCTGTATATGTGTTCTCTCTTATTTTTTTCTAGATGTGAACTTGCCCCTAGTACAATTTGGAAACCCATCTCACAAAAAACAATCTGGAGGGGTATATGGTTTAAGGACGGCGATGGAGCGGGTTTGTATGGATATACCAAAACCAAATCCAAATCCATCAACCTCACTTCACCCACGAAGATATCCATGGGCATGGATGTCGCCCTAGATCCAAACTCGTCGGATATCCATGTATCCATGGATATCCATTGGTTTACAAACTATATACATAATCATAACAACATTCAGCATAACTGTGATATTATAGCAAATTTCGACAACATTTCAGCATAACATGTGTCCATTCTTTCCCACTTGCTCCATGATGTTTACTCACCAGTAGCAGCGATAAGACCTTAATTAGAAAATCAAGGTATGGTTGAGGGGAAAAGGGGGAGGTAGTACAGTACAGGGAGGTAGGGAATTGGGGGAATTCTTGCCGTCGGGGAGGTTGCCGAGGATAGGGTGATTCTTGTAGACGAGCAGGAATGCAGGAGGGGCGGTTGCCGGTGATTCCTAGCGGTGGAGGAATAGGGGTGGTAGGGAGAGCGGTGGCATCGCTGGTCCTCTAGGTTCTGTCCTGGCCTGCGAGGGTCCCAGGAGGGGAGATATCACTAGCGCTCCACCGCTTCCCCGTACAGCTGCCTCGTCCGTGCATAGGGAGTGATTAGGGGAAATGGAATAGGGAATTAGGGATTGAGATAATAAGAGTAATTATCTATAGTTAGTACTTAGTTGGCCTTTGGGCCTAGGGAATGAAGTTGGATCGTTAGGCCTTTTAGTGAGTAATATGGCACATGTAAAAAAATGTCTCACAAACATGTGGGTCCCACGTTTCAGCCGGGTATATGTTGGATATCTGATGACTGCAAGTGCACAGACCGTTTGTAGCTAGTTTCGAAGTTCAGATATCAATCCCACGGGGAGCCCAAAGGTAAGTGCTTATTGGTGAAGTCTCTGTCACACCCGAAGTTGTCACAGGTCTTCGAGTGAATTGACTGCAAGTGTTGAGAATAAGAATGGAATTTGGGTGTAAATGGAAGTACTTAAATAAAGCCAAAATATAAAGTTCAGAAATAAAAATCATAAAAGTAAAGGACGATTTGTTTGTTGTTTTCTGCAGATGACAAAGTAGGCGCGGGGAGTTTTAGTTCATGGTGATAGTGAATGTGCCGGGTGAATGAGTAATAAGTGTAAAAATTATAATCTTATAAGTATGTGTGTAGGCAAGCAAACCATAATTAGACGGAACTCCTCTTGGTAGATTTCATTCCAACTTCAACAATCCTACTACACTATTTACCACAACCATGGTCAGTCACTAGCGACTAAGATCCTTTAGGTTGCTTAGCAATTAAGCTCTTCGGATCGGACTAATGCAATAAGCTTGGTGGTTCCTTGTTATCCTCGAGTCAAACTAGTTTCCCATTGATTGGGTTGCCGGTCTGCAAACAAGATTCTATCTATGTAGAATAAAGCATCATGTTGTCTGGGCCCTTAATTGGACAATAGGCATTAAGCATCCCACAGATAGTCAAGCACACATAATATAGTAATTAGAATTAACCACAAGCTTGATGGAAATTGTGTAGGCACATCACATCTCACCAATCCCCTACATCTCTCATGCCCAAGGGAACTTACTCACACACGAGAGAAGAAAGCATCATCGATTTAATTAAATAAAGGGAGTTCTTCTTGATATTACCATGGAGATCCACAATAAGAAATAGAAATAAATCCAACACAATTAAAGATGGGAAGAATAATATCAAACCCTAATCTTGCAACGTGGAGATATCTCTCTCTCTCTCTCAAGTACAAGCGATTCTTATGGAGGTGTGGTGGCTAGGAGATCGACGATCATGGAGCGAGATGAAGAACGTCTTCCCCTTCTTCTCCGGATCCCTTCTTTCTCCCTTCTGGATGGTATGGAGGCTCGTGTGTTCAGTTTTTCGACCTTGGCCTCTTCACGAAAGTTTTCCCTTTTAATAAGACGAAGGAGATGGAAACTATACGGTGGCGGCCCATATAGTTGGTCGTTAAGCTTGCAGTAAATGCCCCTCGATTGCTTCCAAAAAGGGACTTGCTTGTTTTCACCTGAATATTGTGTTTTTGCTGTTAAATCCCTCTAGTGGTGTTCAGAACCTGAAACAGACATTAAAAACCAAGTTTTCTTTGCTACCAAAGTATTAGAGTTAGGTAAAGCTAGGAAAACCATCAAATCCAAACAAAAACCATTGATAGAAGTCATCAAAAATGTGTAGAATCTCATAGCTATCAACTCCCCCAATCTTATATGTTGCTCTTCCTCGAGTGACAAGGAAATAAGAAACGATAGCGGAGATTCAAAACTAAAATAAAAGATCTTACAAGCTTGAATTGGTGTCGAATTCTTTCCTTCACACTTCCTGCAATCTTAAACATGATCATACAAATATTTATAAGATTGCACTAAGTTCACTTCCTAACCATGTGTATCTTGCTAGAAAATAAATCATATGCACGAGCGAGTGTCGAAAGTTTAGCTAGGAAAGTGAAACAAATCTTTTTGGTCTCTCTCTCTTATTGAGAGATGGAAACTTTTTGCTCTTGTTCCTTTAATAAGTTAAGAGTAGTCAAGTTTGCACCAAGAACATTTAATTTAAGAATAACTCATTTACTCCCACGTCAAAATTTCAAGACTCTCGAAGCACCTTTTTCCTTTCCTTGTTTTTCAAAAACTTCAACTCTTTCATAGAGAAATCATGCCACTGTTTTTAACATATTAATTGGGGTTGTGTTGCGCACCCGTGACCATGCCAATAGATAGTTGTTGAGCAATAATGGGTCATAGGAGTACTTACAACTTCACTTGAAACATAAAACCATGAGGAGACTAAAAAATTTACATGTCATAGCATTGTAGCTACAGACGTTTACATAAATCAATAGCCGAAATCAAGTGGTTTCCCACATTTAGATCGTTCGTTGTCCAGCGGAGTTAATAGTTCCCCATGGAGTATGACGGTATTTGTAGTGACATGCATAAAGAAATATCCTACTGTAATTATTAGAAAAAACAGTGGCATAATCTCTACTACTTCGAAGTATCCATTTTATCAGACAATTTCATTCAAGGGTGTTATCGAGTCTATTTACAGTAAGCTTAATGGGGTTGAGTAGTTTATAAAATCAAATCTTTTGGGCTAAACATGGACTCAAGTCGTCTCTAGGATGCTTTTTCCTGTTGTAAAATTATCGGAAATATTTTAACCAAGTTCATTGCTCAATTTTTTAAAGCTAAAAGTGGACACTAGCAAGGGAATATAATTTATAGGATAACAAGCTAGGTGGGCGGTGACTCAAGTGCAAGCGAGTAAATAATTATATGATCAATTTAAGATTGCAAGAGAGGTTATGAAAGTAATGTGATACCTCCTCTTGCTTGCTTTGTTCTCATAGTTGAGTCGAATCATCTCTATATTTCCCTATTACCAAGTCACCTGAAATTGAGCAATCTCCGAGAAAAACAAAGAAAACAAATTGCAATTGAAAGTTACACTATTTTTTTGTGTTTTGGGTTTTTAATAATCCAAACTAAAAGTAAACATGCTATTCTTGGACAATAAAACAAATCAAAAGAAGAAATAAAAATATGAATGCAACTTTGGAGTTTTTCAAAACCTCTCCCAAGCTTAGGATGTTGTCGTGCTCAGTTGTTGTCGGCGTTTGGCGACGGCTGGTGGTTGTAACACCCTCAGAATCGGCCCTATGCAAGTTTTAGCGAAACCCGCCAAACCCGCATAGAAACGATTCAAAGGTGCCCACCAGGCACTTTCGTGCGGGTGGAAAACGAAGTAATAACATTACACAACATTCCTCGATGGGACCCACAGAACAGATATATACAACAGCGACTCAAAGAGTCAAGAATACAGATATACAATACAAAGATCCAAATCACCTTGAAAACGATAGAGCGTCCGACTACGGACAAGATGCAGATGGGGCTAAGAGCCCTGAAGGATAACCAATGGCGTCCATAACCCTGCCCAGGCCAAGCCGGAAGGGTAACCCTGCTAACGACGTCGATCTCAAAACCTGCTTAAACAAAAGGGGTGCCGACAAAGGGCAAAGGAAAAAGAGAGAGCGGTCGATCGAGGCCAAGACACGGCGAGGCTAGAATTCGGTGATCCTCGCCACATAGGTATGGTGGATCGCAGGCGGCAAAGATGCACTAAACAACCTATAGAGACTCGATATAAGCTTGGCTATCGAAGGGATAAGAAAGACCTATCCGGAACCAATCTGATTCTAACACCAAACAAACCCATCCTGGTATTTCCCCCTCGAGACCAAATGAGGAAGTCAACCGAGGAACTCACACAGTTGGCAGTTTTACTCATTCCGTTATAGTTGTGGCAATGACTAGTCAAATATAAATAGCATGAGTCATCCTGATATAATAAGCAGTGGGCAGTGTTAGTTAACCATTCCGTTGTAGTTGCGACACTTACTAGTCAGATACAATTAGCATGAGATATCCCAAAACCTAGCAGTTGTTGGTACTTTTATTTAGCCATCCTGTTGTAGTGAAGCTGGTTACTAGTCATATTAGATAAAAGTCAAATTATAACAGTAAACTTTAGTTATAGTTGTCTATGATCAAGCACTGTGCTCCAAGTCGTCCATAACCGCGGACACGGCTTCTCGAAAAGATTTAACCTCAGGGTGCACCAAAGTTCCACAAGCACTTGACCCTTTTGCGGATCGTTAACATACACCCATCGGTATGTCGGCGGGGCCTAAGTCATGACGCTTCCTGACCCAAAGCAAGCACGGGGCCCACCCACTAAGTACACCCAACGAAGTCGGCCGGTCTCGAGACGGACTCGGGGTTTGGGTAGACGTTGTGAACGATCGGGAACCCAAAACTGGCTTGTCGACACCACGTGTCCCGGTCCTAACAGACAGGTGCTATCCATCGCACAATTTAAATAAATCAGTAAAGCATGGCATAAGTACATGATAGTAAATAAAACCTCAAACTAGTTTGTGGCCCCCAGTACAATACTTTGAAATCAGGTACTAATCGATGGGGGGCCCATATCTCCCCACATGTGGTTAGCGCTCGATCTCTAACAGTGTCAAGAACTCGGGTCCCACGGACACCGGAGTGATCGGAAAACAAATATTATCTATCACCCACCGGTGCCTCTGCATTTACCTACTTCAATTTTTAGTTGTTAAACAGTAATTAAAGTAAACGGTAATTAAAGCCATGAACATCTCCAACATTAAACATGCGGCAACACTCCAACAACTGTGGTACTGGACGACACGCAACAGCACTTGAGCAAGCGACTACGACGCGCAAGTCCAACTATCTACCAAACAACAGGTAATAGGATGTGTCCAAGGCAATGTAAGGCTGCAAGGGATATCACGGGCACGAAAACTAGAGCATCGCAACACAGATAGCAATAGATCAACAGGAGGGAATAAATACTATAAAAGTAAGATAGGTAGAAAGGGGGAGATGCTCGCCTGAAAACATTGCCGAAGGTTCATCCAAAGATCGGGTCGACACTCGCATCAACTCAACGGCCTTATCCGCGAAGAAGCAAAACACTAGAATAAACACCGGATGCACTATTTAATACTACGACAGAAGATCGGCATGATGCATGCATGGTATATGACATGGCAAAGATGCGATGCAATTAGGCCGTATTAAGCGGAACCGGGGTCCCGACAATTAATTAAACGGTTCAAGTTATTTATCTACCCCGCAAATTAAATGTTGTAATAACAGGGCAAGATAAGTTACCGGTTCGCTACACAAATTTAAATGAGGCCAATATAAGGCTAGATTTGCCCGCATATGGGCCCCATATTTAATTATGAATTGAATCGGCATAAGGCCCCCGAACCACAATATGTATGCAAGCATGACAATTTAAAATGCAACAAGTATATATTATTATAAAAATAGGGGCTTAGGGTCACACATTTGGGTCCGGCGATCTTGGTTCCGGGGGGTTCGGGGTCGGTCTCAGGGTTCAGGGTTCGACGGGATCGGTCTCGGACAACGGAAGTAGATCTTGTCGCATCCGGGAAACAGGACTTGGTTCGACGTCAGGGCACATCGGATCCGCCCTGGTCGGTGTCGATCTTGTCGTCGATGGCGAACTTGAGCGGATCGGGTACCGGGGTCTTCGAGTCCGGGAAGAAGATCTTGACGCCTGTGGCGAAGAACTCGGGTTCGGACGGAGGTCTTGGTGTTCCGATGGATCAGTCTTCAGCGGGGTCGGTATTGAATCCGGGAAGGAGAACTCGACGTCCCGAGATGAAGACCTTCGTGTTCCTCCTCGGAGTCCTACGAGTCCATCTTCGGGCATCGATCTTGGTGAGGGTTTTGTCGGCAAGAACTTGTCGGATCCCAAATTGATGTTGGTTCCTCTTCGGAAGTCCTTGGTGTTGGATGTACTCGCGACAAGATTTAACAGCATAGCATGCACGCGCGACTGCGGCAGGCAAACGAACATGGCAGGGAGGAACCGCAGCGGGGCTGCTTGCGTGGCAACACGGACGGGAGGGTCTGCCGCCGGCGAGGTCGCCCACGGCGGCGGCTGCTCGGGATGATAGGAGGGAGGCCAAGGTCGCGCCCTGCAGATGTGGGTAGGCGGGCGGCGGTCGACGCGCTCGATGCAGCAACACCTGGCGGTGGAAGCTAGAGGGGGCGACGGCGGAGGGCGATGACGTCGGGAGGAGCTCGGATGGCCTCGCGTCTTTGTGACGGAGGAGGCGGCGGGTCGCCGAGATGCACATGCTGCAGAAATGAGGAGAGGCCGAGGGGTCGGCGTCATTGCAAGGGAGGCGTGGAGGCGAGGCCAGCGGCGATCTGCTGAAGGCGGACAGGAGCGGAGCCTTTAGGCGGCAAGGATGTCGCGGAGAGGTGGGGACCGGGCAGGCGAGCCAGGAGGGGAGAGGCGGCGGTGCTCAGGAGAGGAGCGGTGGCGGGGAACGGGTGTTGCGGGAGGGAGAGGACGCGGAGGAGGAGCAGAGGGCGGTGGCCGGAGGGGAGGAAGAAGGGCGGGCGCGATTCTTGGGATGTGGGGTCCGAGGCGGCATGCTCGAACTGCAGGCGCAGTGGAGGTGCGGGCGGCGAGGAGGCGGGGAGGAGGCAGGCGGTGGCGGAGGAGGAAGAAGGGCGGGCGGCGAGAGAGTGGTGAGGCGTGTGTTGTGTGCGTGGTGGGGCCCAGAGGCGTGGGTTGGTGGTGGCGTGGTGTGGGAAACGGGCAGGTGGTGCTGGGTGGGATGAGGTGGCGGTGTTTGAGTGGAGGGGGTTGGGGCCAGGTGATGTGGCGGCCTGGGATAGGTTGGGGTGAGGTGGCTGGAAGGGTGGGTAGATAGGATTGGGTAGAAAAAGGGTCTAGGTTTTGGGTTTTATTATTTTGTAAAAATTTTAGGGTGTTGTTTTGTTTTAAATCTTTTTAGCAAATAATTTTTAGGCAATTAATTTAACAGATAATTATAAGACTTGTTTTGAAATAAGAGAAGAGATATTGTATCAGACAAAATAGTTTTTAGCTAAAATATTCTGAGAGCCAAAGATGCATGATGCCATGATGATGCACAAAGTTTTATTTAACATGTGATTTTCTAGTAGTGGTTTTTGCGGGGCGCCACAATTCGACACCACTAACAATGAATCGCGCCCTCGAGATCCGCCTCATGGTACCGGAAGGAAGGTCGGCGACCTGCGTCTTCTCACTTCGTGTAGATCCTCGCGACACCACTAACAAGAGGTCGTTGCCCGTGATCGTCGAGAGAACACTCCGGAACAAAAGGTCGAAGGTAGAGGTATCAACAAATAAAGCCACCTCTAACTCCGATAGAAAGATCGAACCGATGCATTCCCATCTACTTCAATGTACACAAGCGAATAGAGTGAGTAGTCGGCATGGGGGCCAATCCATCACGCACCCAAACTATTACTCTGCACAATCAGTAGATAAGCGTGCAACCATTCTCGGAATCAGACTGAAGATCTCGACAATCGAGGTTCAGAAACAAAGGCGTGATGCAGACTCTACATCGGATCTGGCGTAGATGATGTCGTCGCGTCAGAAAACACCGGAAGGCACGAGAAGGAACAAAGAGAAGTCCACCAGACGAAGGATTCCTCGGATAGCATGAAGACCATGTTGGAGATATGCCCTAGAGGCAATAATAAATATAGTTATTATTATATCTTTGTGTTTATGATAAATGTTTACATTCATACTATAATAGTATTAACAAGGAAACATTGATACTTGTGTGATTTGTAAACTTAATTTGAAGTCCCTAGTATAGCCTCTATACTTCACTAGCTTGTTGGTTGATTAATGATTGTGGTTTCCCTATCATGAACATTGAGATGTTATCAACAACAAGATCATATCGTTAGGAGAAGGATATGGTGGACATACTCCTATAGATAAGCGTAGCATAAAGATCAAGTCATTTCAATAGTTCAATTGCTATATGCTTTCTGATACATAGTAACCTAATTCCTTCGACCATGAGATCATGCATATCACCTTTACGGATGGATGCTTTGATGACATCAAACACCACACCGTGGCGGGTGGCTATAAAGGTGACATTGAGTGTTCGGAAAGTTTTGGTTGAGACACATGGATCAAGAGTGGGATTTGTCCATCCATATGACGGATAGATATACTCTGGGCCCTCTCGGTGGAATGTCATCCAATTAGCTTGCAAGCATGTGACTGGCTCACAAGGGATCACATATCACGAACGAGAAAAGAGTACTTATCGGTAACGAGGTTGAACTAGGTATGCGAGATCGAAGCGATCATAACCTCGGATAAGTAAACTATCGTGAGACAAAGGGAAATTGGTATCGTATGTAAGTGGTTCATTCGATCGCAAAGTAATCGTGAGAAATATGTGGGAGCCATATGAATTTCCAGATTCCTCTATTGGTTATTGTTCGGAGAAGTGTCTCGATCATGTCCGCATAATTCACGAACCGTAGGGAGACACACTTAAGGATTCGACGTTGTTTGAGTAGTTATGGTATTATGAGAAAGAGACCGAATGTTGTTCAGAGTCTCGGATGGGATCCGGGATATCACGAGGTGATCCGGAATGGTCCGGAGAATAAGATTCATATAAGGAAAGTCCCGTTTCGGAGTTCGGAAATGATTCCGGTGTTTTCATCGGGAATGTTCTAGAAGGTTCCGGAATGTCCGGCACTCCGGGGGGAAGGGGTACATGAATGTGTCATTGCATATTGGAATGATTGCATCATGTACTAAGTGTTCTTGCTGTTCCAAATAAAGGATTAAATTGAATCCTAAAACAGAAAAGTCAAATGGCCAGTTTGAAAGTCAAACGGCTAAAACAAGAAACTGTGGGAAACAAGCAAGAGGAGGCAAAACCGACTTGGGGGAGGAGTCCCTCCTCTCCAAGCCGGCGCGCCACCCAAGGCCGACTTGGGGAGGGACTCCCTCCCCTTGGCCGGCCCCCTCCACCCATAAAAGGAGGGGCAGGGCCTCCTCCTCTAGACACACAAGTTCCTAGCCTCTAATCTAAATCCTAGCCCTAGACTCCGGTTTAGAGCTGTTTTGGTTTAGAGCTTCTAATTGCCCTAGCCTTCGGATTAGAGCCTTCTAATTGGTGTGTCTAAACCCTAGACCACTAATAGTTCTCTCTCATACTCCACCATACTCGCTCGGCTTAAGCGAAGCCTGGATCTCCCTCTACTTAGGTACCACGTTGTCTTGCGGAATCGCGAGGAGTGCTACAACCTCCATTTTCTTTGGAACAAGGGAGAGGAAGGTTTTCGTCAATACCGAACGTGTGACCGATCATGAGGCGCTGAACGCATAGCCGGAAGGATCGTCTACGCGATCTCGAGATCGGGAAGAGTACGACTACATCACCCACGAGAATCCGCTCTCGTTAAACACTTTGGAATCTTCGAGGGTAAGTTATTCCATCGACTCGTTGCTACAATCTAGTAGATAGATCTTGGCTTGTTTGTTTGTATGCGATAGAAAATTTTTGTTTTCCATGCTACGAAACCCTACAAGGGTATCGAGCCGTGTCTATATGTAGATCATTGCCTGAGTAGAACACAATGGTCATTGTGGGCGTTGATGCTTTTATTGTCGATTGCTTCTTGTGTACTTTGCATCTTGCGGTATGTTGGGATGAAGCGGCCCGGGCTAACCTTACATGACATCGTTCATGAGACTTGCTCCACGCTTGACATGCAACTTGTATTGCATAAGTGGCTTTGCGGGTGCCTGTTTATCCTAGCATAGTTAAGATCCAATTTACAACGGGTGATTAAACAATACTAGTATCAATGTTGTGGTTCTTGTTCGTAAGTTAGAACGACACTTATTGAAAGCCCCAAACCACGTAAAATATGCAAAGAAAGTAGAGGCGTCTAACTTTGTTTTGCAGGGTTGTGCAGTGATGTGATATGGCCATGATTGTGATTATATTTGATGTATGCAATGTTCCTTATTGTAAGTTGGCAACCGGCAGGAGCCATATGGTTGTCTTTAATTTATGTTAAGACCCGCGTGTCTATTCAAAGTAGTTGTAATAGTTGAAGCGGTGGGCGACAACCATGGAGGCGTCATTGACCTTGATGCAATCTTTGGTGATGATGGAGATCATGTTCTTGCTTGAAGATGGAGATCGGAAGCACAAAGAAGAAAGGCCATATCATATCACATATATATTGAATTGCATGTGATGTTAATCCTTTATGCATCTTGTATTGCTTAGTAGACGCGGTAGCATTATAAGATGATCCTCATGCACATGAATTTCAAGTCATAAAGTGTTCACCCTTAGTTAGCACCGTTGCTAAAGCTTGTTGTTTGAAGCACCACGTGATGATCGGGTGTGTTAGATTCATAGTGTATACAACATGAGCAAGCCAGATTTGCTCATGCGGAAACTAAGGTTTGATCTTGACGAGCCTAGCATGTACAGACATGGTCTCGGAACACGGATCACCGAAAGGTAAAGCATGAATCATATAGTAGATATGATGAACATGACGATTGTTCGCCATTGAAACTATATCAACTCTCGTGATGATCGGTGTTGATGTAGTGGATTTGGTTCGTGTGATCACTAAAACAATGTGAGGGATATTGTTTTGAGTGGGAGTTCACCTAGATTAACTTTATTAATTAATTTGAACTCAATTTATCATAAACTTAGTCTAAACTATTGCAAATATGTTGTAGATCAATGGCAGACCCTACCATCAATTTTAATGCGTTCCTAGAGAAAGAAAAGTTGAAAAACAATGGAAGCAACTTCGCGGATTGGTTCCGCAATTTGAGGATTGTCCTCACAGCTGGTAATTTGACCTATGTGCTGGATGCATCGCTGGGTGACCCACCTGTAGATGATTCTCCCGATGAAGTAAAGAATGTTTACCTCGCTCGGAAGAATCAGTACTCCATAGTTCAGTGTGCTATCTTGTATGGTTTGGAATAGGAGCTTCAGAAAAGGTTTGAGGATTCAGACCCATATGATATTGTCGAGGATCTCAAATTGATTTTTGAGACTCATGCGGCAATTGAAAGCTATGAGGCTTCTGAAAAGTTCTTTAACTGCAAGATGGAAGAGGGCAGCTCCGTTAGTGAGCATGTGCTTAAGATGTCTGGGCACGCAAACAAACTTCAAAGCTTGGGTATAGTGATTCCTAATGCTTTGGGGATTTACCGTGTCCTCCAATCACTACCACCAAGTTACAAGAACTTTGTGATGAACTACAACATGCGAACATGAATAAGGCGTTGCGAACTCTTTGCCATGTTGAAATCTGCAGTGGAGATCAAGAAAGAGCACCAAGTGTTGTTGGTCAATAAGACCGCCAAATTCAAGAAAGGCAAGTCTAAGAAAAGGGACACTTCAAGAAGGGTGGTAAGAAAGTTACCACGCCTGAAGAAGACCAAGGCTGGACCTAAGCACGATCGAGTGCTTTCTTTGCAAGGAGAAAGGTCCTCGAAGCGGAATTGCCCAAAGTACTTGGCGGATTTGAAGAACGGCAACATCAAGAAGAAAGGTATATCGATATACATGTTATTGATGTGTATCTCACTAGTACTCGTAGTAGTGCCTGGGTATTTGATACTGGTTCGGTTGCTCATATTTGTAACTCGAAACAGGTGCTGCAGAATAAACGGAAGCTAGCGAAGAATGAGGTGACGATGAGCGTGGGAAATGGATCAAAGGTTGATGTGATCGCGATTGCACGCTACCCCTTCATCTACCATCGGGATTAGTTTTATACTTAAATAATTGTTATTTGGTGCCTGTGTTGAGCATGAACATTATATCGGGATCTTGTTTATTGCGAGACGGTTACTTGTTTAAGTCCGAGAATAATGGTTGTTCGATTTATATGAGTAATATGTTTTATGCACATGCACCTTTGATAGATGGTCTATTCTTATTGAATCTCGATAGTGGAAATACACATATCAACAACATTGAGGCTAAACGTTGGAAATCAGCGATAATTCGACCTATATGTAATCGCTGCGTCTTGGTCACATTGGAGTGAAACGTATGAAGAAACTCCATTCGATGGACTTCTTGAATCACTTGATTTTGAATCACTTGAAAGATGCGAAGCATGTCGATGGGTAAAATGACTAAGACTCCATTTTACGGTATGATGGAGCGAGCTACGGACTTATTGGAAATCATACATACCGATGTGTGTGGTCCAATGAGTGTAGCATCGTGGTGGTTATCGTTATGTTCTTACCTTCACGGATGACTTAAGTAGATATGGGTATATCTATTTCATGAAACATAAGTCGAAACTTTCGAGAAGTTTAAGGAGTTTCAAAGTGAGGTAGAGAAAGAATCAACGTAACAAGAAGATTAAATTTCTACGTTACGATCGTGGAGGTGAATATCTAAGTTACGAAGTTGGCGAGCATTTGAAGAAATGCGAATACTTTCACAATTGACACCGGGAACACCACAACAGTAATGGTGTGTCCGAACGTCATCGAACTCTCTTAGATATGGTTCGTTCTATGATGTCACTTACAGTTACCGCTATCATTTTGGGGTTATGCATTAGAAACACGCATTCACTTTAAATAGGGCACCATCTAAATCCGTTGAAACGACCTCGTATGAATTATGGTTTGGGAAGAAACCTAAATTGTCGTTCCTTAAAGTTTGGGGATCTGAAGCCTATGTAAAGAAGTTACAGGACAAGCTTGAACCCAAAGCGGAAAAATGCGTCTTCATAGGATACCGAAGGAAACTATTGGGTATACCTTCTATCATAGATCCGAAGGCAAAATCTTCGTTGCCAGAATGGATCCTTTCTAGAGAAGGAATTTCTCTCGAAATAAGTGATTTGGAAGGAAAGTAGAACTCGACGAGGTTGTCGAACCTTCTCTCGAAATTGCGAGTAACGCAAGACCGGAAGAAGTTCTGTGGTGCTGCACCAATAAGAGAGAAAGCTAGTGATGGTGATCATGAAACTTGGTTGAAGTTGCTCTGAGCCTCGGAGGTCAACGAACTCGTACCACTCCATTGGTATGATTCCGTTATGAATGTCATGTTGGTGGACAACACCGATGACCCCGAGACATATGAGGAAGCGATGATGAGCCCAGATTCCAATAAATGGCAAGAAGCCATGAAATCCGAGATTGGATCCATGTACGAAAACCAAGTATGGACTTTGGTGGACTTCTGGGATGGCGGAAGGTCATCGAGAACAAATGGATTTTCAAGAAGAAAAGCAGATCTTGATGGTAATGTTACTGTCTATAAAGCTCGACTTGTCGCAAAAGGGTTTCGACAAATTCAAAGAGTTGACTACGATGAGACTTTCTCACCAGTAGCGAAGCTAAAGTCTGTGAGGATTATGTTAGCGATCGCTGCATATTATGATTATGAGATATGGCAGATGGATGTCAAAACAGCATTCCTCAATGGAGACATTGATGAAGAGTTGTATATGATGCAACCCAAAGGTTTTGTCGATCCTAAAGATGCTAATAAGGTATGCAAACTTCAACGATCCATCTATGGATTGAAGCAACCATCCCGAAGTTGGAATCAACGTTTTGATAAGGTAATCAAAAGTTTTGGTTTTATACAAACTTATGGAGAAGCTTGTATTTACAAGAAAGTGAGTGGGAGCTCTGTAGCATTCCTAATACTATATGTGGATGACATATTGTTGATTGGGAATGATGTAGACCTTCTTAATAGTGTCAAAGAATATTTGAATAATAGTTTTTCAATGAAGGATCTTGGCGAAGCAGCTTACATATTAGGCATAAAGATTTATAGAGATAGATCGAAACGCCAAATATCATTGTCACAGAGTACATATTTGGACAAAGTTCTAAAGAGGTTTGGAATGGAAGAAAGCAAGAAAGGGTTCTTGCCCATGTTGCTATCGACCTTGAGTAAAACTCAAAATCCGACATCGGCGGAAGATAGAGAAAGGATGAGTAAGACTCCTATGCCTCGACCATAGGATCTCTAATGTATGCCATGCTATGTACTAGACCCGACATTGCATATGCTGTTAGTTTAACTAGCAGATATCAAAGTGATCCAGGAGTGGATCATTGGACAGCGGTCAAAACATCCTTAAGTACTTGAGAAGAACTAAGGATATGGTTCTTTCTTATGGAGGTGATGAACAGCTCGTTGTTAACGGTTACACCGATGCTAGTTGGAACACCGATCCGGATGATTCTAAATCACAATCTGGATACGTATTTATTTTGAATGGTGCAGCAGTTAGCTGGAGGAGTGCAAAGCAAAGCGTTGTGGCGAGATCTTCAACTGAATCGGAATACATGGCTGCTTCGGAGGCTTCACAAGAAGCGATATGGATGAAAGAGTTCATTACAGAGCTGGGTGTGGTTCCTAGTGCGCTGGACCCAATGTCTATCTACTGTGATAACATGGGCGCCATAGCCAATGCGCAAGAACCAAGGTCACACAAGAAGCTGAAGCACATCAAGCTACGTTTTCACGCTATTCGAGAACATATCCAGGATGGGGATATAAAGATTTGCAAAGTACACACAGATCTGAATGTGGCGGATCCGTTGACTAAACCTCTCCCGAGGGCAAAACATGACCAACACCAAACTGCCATGGGTGTTCGGTATATTACCATGTAATCTAGATTAGATGACTCTAGTGCAAGTGGGAGACTATTGGAGATATGCCCTAGAGGCAATAATAAATGTAGTTATTATTATATCTTAGTGTTTATGATAAATGTTTACATTCATGCTATAATAGTATTAACAAGGAAACATTGATACTTGTGTGATTTGTAAACTTAATTTGAAGTCCCTAGTATAGCCTCTATACTTCACTAGCTTGTTGGTTGATTAATGATTGTGGTTTCCCTATCATGAACATTGAGATGTTATCAACAACAAGATCATATCGTTAGGAGAATGATATGGTGGACATACTCCTATAGATAAGCGTAGCATAAAGATCAAGTCATTTCAATAGTTCAATTGCTATATGCTTTCTGATACATAGTAACCTAATTCCTTCGACCATGAGATCATGCATATCACCTTTACCGGATGGATGCTTTGATGACATCAAACACCACACCGTAACTGGGTGGCTATAAAGGTGACATTGAGTGTTCGGAAAGTTTTGGTTGAGACACATGGATCAAGAGTGGGATTTGTCCATCCATATGACGGATAGATATACTCTGGGCCCTCTCGGTGGAATGTCATCCAATTAGCTTGCAAGCATGTGACTGGCTCACAAGGGATCACATATCACGGGAACGAGAAAAGAGTACTTATCGGTAACGAGGTTGAACTAGGTATGCAGAGATATCGACGATCATAACCTCGGATAAGTAAACTATCGTGAGACAAAGGGAAATTGGTATCGTATGTAAGTGGTTCATTCGATCGCAAAGTAATCGTAGAAATATGTGGGAGCCATATGAATTTCAGATTCCTCTATTGGTTATTGTTCGGAGAAGTGTCTCGATCATGTCCGCATAATTCACGAACCGTAGGGAGACACACTTAAGGATTCGACGTTGTTTGAGTAGTTATGGTATTATGAGAAAGAGACCGAATGTTGTTCGGAGTCTCGGATGGGATCCGGGATATCACGAGGTGATCCGGAATGGTCCGGAGAATAAGATTCATATAAGGAAAGTCCCGTTTCGGAGTTCGGAAATGATTCCGGTGTTTTCATCGGGAATGTTCTAGAAGGTTCCGGAATGTCCGGCACTCCGGGGGGGAAGGGGTACATGAATGTGTCATTACATATTGGAATGATTGCATCATGTACTAAGTGTTCTTGCTGTTCCAAATAAAGGATTAAATTGAATCCTAAAACAGAAAAGTCAAATGGCCAGTTTGAAAGTCAAACGGCTAAAACAGGAAACTGTGGGAAACAAGCAAGAGGAGGCAAAACCGACTTGGGGGAGGAGTCCCTCCTCTCCAAGCCGGCGCGCCACCCAAGGCCGACTTGGGGAGGGACTCCCTCCCCTTGGCCGGCCCCCTCCACCCATAAAATGAGGGGCAGGGCCTCCTCCTCTAGACACACAAGTTCCTAGCCTCTAATCTAAATCCTAGCCCTAGACTCCGGTTTAGAGCTGTTTTGGTTTAGAGCTTCTAATTGCCCTAGCCTTCGGATTAGAGCCTTCTAATTGGTGTGTCTAAACCCTAGACCACTAATAGTTCTCTCTCATACTCCATCATACTCGCCCAAGCTTAAGCGAAGCCTGGGATCTCCCTCTACTTAGGTACCACGCCCGTTGTGTTGCTAGGAATCGCAGGAGAGTGCTACAACCTCCATTTTCTTTGGAACAAGGAGAGGAAGGTTTTCACGAAAATCGAACGAGCGTGTGTGATCAAGGGAGCAGGCTTTAACGCAGCTTTGGAAGGATCGTCTACGCGATCTTGAGATCGGGAAGAGTACGACTACATCACCCACAAGAATCCGCTCTCGTTAAACACTTTGGAATCTTCGAGGGTAAGTTATTCCATCGACTCGTTGCTACAATCTAGTAGATAGATCTTGGCTTGTTTGTTTGTATGCAATAGAAATTTTTTGTTTTCCATGCTACGAAACCCTACAGACCAGATGTAGCAACACCGTTACCAAAGGAGGAAGCGAAACCCTGAAGGTACGATGTAACCCAACCACGAGAAATCCTGGACTCGAAGAGAGAGAAGAGAGCGGACTCAAAACACGCAGAGGTGAGAGGAGAGCAGCAGAGGGGTAAGGAGTAAAATCAGACCTAATCAGAACTATCCAACCGATTTTGCAAAAATAGTTTTGACACTCTACTTCGGCCGTTAGCTAGGTTATCCTCTGAATTTGGACTTGTGAATCGGTATCGCTGAGCTCGATACCACTCAGTAACACCCTCGAGAATCGGCCCTATGCAAGTTTTAGCGAAACCCGCCAAACCCGCAGAAAGCGATTCAAAGGTGACCAGCACTTTCGTGCGGGTGGAAAACGAAGTAATAACATTACACAACAGTCCTCGATGGGACCCACAGAACAGATATATATACAACAGCGACTCAAAGAGTCAAGAATACAGATATACAATACAAAGATCCAAATCACCTTGAAAACGATAGAGCGTCCGACTACGGACAAGATGCAAATGGGGCTAAGAGCCCTGAAGAATAACCAATGGCGTCCATAACCCTGCTTGAGCCAAGCCGGAAGGGTAACCACGCTAACGTCGATCTCAAAACCTGCTTAAACAAAAGGGGTGCCGAAAGGGCAAAGGAAAAAGAGAGCGGTCGATCTTGAGGCCGATTACGGCGAGGCTAGAATTCGGCGGTCCTCGCCTACATAGGTATGGTGGACTGCAGCGGCAGCGGCAGCATGCACTAAACAACCTATAGAGACTCGATATAACTGTCGGCTATCAGAAAGGGATAAGAAAGACCTATCCGGAACCAATCTGATTCTAACACCAAACAAACCCATCCTGGTATTTCCCCCTCGAGACCAAACGAGGAAGTCAACCGAGGAACTCACACAGTTGGCAGTTTTACTCATTCCGTTATAGTTGCGGCAATGACTAGTCAAATATAAATAGCATGAGTCATCCTGATATAATAAGCAGTGGGAAGTGTTAGTTAACCATTCCGTTGTAGTTGCGACACTTACTAGTCAGATACAATTAGCATGAGATATCCCAAAACCCAGCAGTTGTTGGTACTTTTATTTAGCCATCCTGTTGTAGTGAAGCTGGTTACTAGTCATATTAGATACAAGTCAAATTATAACAGTAAACTTTAGTTATAGTTGTCTATGATCAAGCACTGTGCTCCAAGTCGTCCATAACCGCGGACACGGCTTCTCGAAAAGATTTAACCCTGCAGGGGTGCACCAAAGTTCCACAAGCACTTCGACCCTTTTTGCCAGATCAGTTAACATACACCCATCGGTATGTCGGCGGGGCCTAAGTCATGATGTTTCCCAGACCCAAAGCAAGCACGGGGGCCACCCCACTAAGTACACCCGCAACAAAGTCGGCCGGTCTCCGAGACGGACTCAGGGTTTGGGTAGACGGCTGTGAACGACTGGGAACCCAAAACTGGGCTTGTCGACACCGCGAAAACGTGTCCCGATCCTAAACAGTACAGGTGTTATCCATCGCACAATTTAAATAAATCAGTAAAGCATGGCATAAGTACATGATAGTAAATAAAACCTCAAACTAGTTTGTGGCCCCCAGTACAATACTTTGAAATCAGGTACTAATCGATGGGGGGCCCATATCTCCACACCTGTGGTTAGCGCGCTCGATCTCGGAACAGGTGTCAAGAACTCGGGGTCCTACGGGACACCAGTGAGCGGTCGGAAAACAAATATTATCTATCACCCACCGGTGCCTCTGCATTTACCTACTTCAATTTTTAGTTGTTAAACAGTAATTAAAGTAAACGGTAATTAAAGCCATGAACATCTCCAACATTAAACATGCGGCAACACTCCAACAACTATGGTAATCACTGCATAGCGACACTTGAGCAAGCGACTACGACGCGCAAGTCCAACTATCTACCAAACAACAGGTAATAGGATGTGTCCAAGGCAATGTAAGGCTGCAAGGGATATCACGGGCACGAAAACTAGAGCATCGCAACACAGATAGCAATAGATCAACAGGAGGGAATAAATACTATAAAAGTAAGATAGGTAGAAAGGGGGAGATGCTCGCCTGAAAACATTGCCGAAGGTTCATCCGAAGATCGGGTCGACACTCGCATCAACTCAACGGCCTTATCCGCGAAGAAGCAAAACACTAGAATAAACACCGGATGCACTATTTAATACTACGACAGAAGATCGGCATGATGCATGCATGGTGTATGACATGGCAAAGATGTGATGCAATTAGGCCGTATTAAGCGGAACCGGGGTCCCGACAATTAATTAAACGGTTCAAGTTATTTATTTACCCCGCAAATTAAATGTTGTAATAACAGGGCAAGATAAGTTACCGGTTCGCTACACAAATTTAAATGAGGCCAATATAAGGCTAGATTTGCCCGCATATGGGCCCCATATTTAATTATGAAGTGAATCGGCATAAGGCCCCCGAACCACAATATGTATGCAAGCATGACAATTTAAAATGCAACAAGTATATATTATTATAAAAATAGGGGCTTAGGGTCACACATTTGGGTCCGGCGATCTTGGTTCCGGGGGGTTCGGGGTCGGTCTCAGGGTTTAGGGTTCGACGGGATCGGTCTCGGACAACGGAAGTAGATCTTGTCGCATCCGGGAAACAGGACTTGGTTCGGCGTCAGGGCACATCGGATCCGCCCTGGTCGGTGTCGATCTTCTCGTCGATGGCGAACTTGAGCGGATCGGGTACCGGGGTCTTCGAGTCCGGGAAGAAGATCTTGACGCCTGTGGCGAAGAACTCGGGTTCGGACGGAGGGCTTGGTGTTCCGATGGATCGGTCTTCAGTGGGATCGGTATTGAATCCGGGAAGGAGAACTCGACGTCCCGAGATGAAGACCTTCATGTTCCTCCTCGGAGTCCTACGAGTCCATCTTCGGGCATCGATCTTGGTGAGGGTTTTGTCGGCAAGAACTTGTCGGATCCCAAATTGATGTTGGTTCCTCTTCGGAAGTCCTTGGTGTTGGATGTACTCGCGACAAGATTTAACAGCATAGCATGCACGCGCGACTGCGGCAGGCAAACGAACATGGCAGGGAGGAACCGCAGCGGGGCTGCTTGCGTGGCAACACGGACGGGAGGGTCTGCCACGAGGTCGCCCACGGCTGCTCGGGATGAACGGAGGAGGCCAAGGTCGCGCCTGCAGATGTGGGGCGGTGGTGGCGCTTCGATCTGCAACACACTGGCGGTGGAAGCTAGAGGCGGGCGGAGGCGATGACGTCGGGAGGAGCTCGGATGGCCTCGCGTGCTGTTCGACGGAGGGAGGGCGGCGGGGTCGTCGAGATGCACCTGGTACTGCGCAGGAAACAGAGGAGGCCGAGGAGGGTCGTCGGCGTCGGCGCTGCAAGGGAGGGCATGAGGCGGCCGGGAGGCGAGGCCAGCGGCGATCTGCTGAAGGCGGACAGGAGCGGAGCCTTTAGGCGGCAAGGATGTCGCGGAGAGGTGGGGACCGGGCAGGCGAGCCAGGAGGGGAGAGGCGGCGGTGCTCAGGAGAGGAGCGTGAGTGGAGCAGGTGTTGGGAGGAGAGACGCGGAGGAGGAGGCGGTGGCGGAGGGAGGAAGAAGGGCGAAGCCTTGTTCTTTGGTGTGGGGTCGGGAGGCGGCTGCAGCTCAGGCTGCAGTGAGGCGGTGGAGGAGGTGCGGAGCGAGGAGAGGAGGAGGCGAGGCGGTGGCGGAGGGAGGAAGAAGGCGGGCGGCGTGCGAGAGGTGAGGCGGGGGCGTGTGTTGTGTGCGTGGTGGGGCCCAGAGGCGTGGGTTGGTGGTGGCGTGGTGTGGGAAACGGGCAGGTGGTGCTGGGTGGGATGAGGTGGCGGTGTTTGAGTGGAGGGGGTTGGGGCCAGGTGATGTGGCGGCCTGGGATAGGTTGGGGTGAGGTGACTGGAAGGGTGGGTAGATAGGATTGGGTAGAAAAAGGGTCTAGGTTTTGGGTTTTATTATTTTGTAAAATTTTTAGGGTGTTGTTTTGTTTTAAATCTTTTTAGCAAATAACTTTTAGGCAATTAATTTAACAGATAATTATAAGACTTGTTTTGAAATAAGAGAAGAGATATTGTATCAGACAAAATAGTTTTTAGCTAAAATATTCTGAGAGCCAAAGATGCATGATGCCATGATGATGCACAAAGTTTTATTTAACATGCGATTTTCTAGTAGTGGTTTTTGTGGGGCGCCACAGTGGTGTTGCTGGTAGTAGTCGGGGAAGTAGGTCATGAATTTACCAAAGGTGTGAGTTAAATCACTCACATCATCACTAACTCCATTAAGAGTCTGGTCGATCTCCCCAACGCGTTGGTTGAGCTGCAGAAAATCCTGATAGGGGACATTGTTGAACCCATGTTGCTGTTGTGGATGATTGGTCCATTGGTCCCAAGGCTTCTCCTACTGCTATTGTCCCTCCCAAGCAGGATTGTACTCCTGCTCCTATTGCTTCTCCTGCTCATCTTGTTGCCCTCCTTCTTCCTCTTCATCGGAGTCAGGATAGAGCTCTGCCATGATTTCAGCCACTTGATCCTTGGTGAGGATCCAATTGTCCCTTCCCTGAACCTCGAAGGCTCGCGGGCAAGGTAGTGGCATATGAACCTCCTACACATCATTAAGATAACCAAATTGATAGGCTCGGAGACTCTTGTTAGCTCGGTAAACACGAGGAAGCCACAAGCAGTTATATATCTAACATCCATATGTATGGAGCCATCAACAGGTTGAGCAATAGGAATTGCAATTTCAAGGGCTTGGATTAGGTGGGTTACCATTCCACCGATACGAATATCAACTTTCTTTTTGTTGCTCTGGTGGCGGAGGTGCTGGAGAAATAGAGCTGCAGGAGCGGGACTCTGCGGCGCATTAGGGAAGAGTGCCTTGGTGATCATGGCCATGTCTGCATTGGCCATCGAGCCGGTATCTCCTCTTCCTAACAAGGTGTTAGCAAGAAACATAGCAAAACGGATGGTTAGGTTCTGAATGGTGGACATCTTCTTCTGGAGAAGTCCCTACCACCATTAACAGAAACAACCTCCCAAGCATTTGCACTCGAGACACTATACATGTTTGTAACAGTTGATTACCCCTCCTGAGGGAATCCATAAGCATTGCAGAATTGTTGATAGGTAATTTGATATGGTTGTTGGTTAATGGTGAAATTTATCATGCATGTGTTACCTTTCTCCCTATAGTCGTCATAGAAGGAAGCGAGGAACTCATGGGTGATCCCTTCGTAAGTGTGGTAGCTGGCGTTAGCGAGGCCGGTGATCCCTGCATTTGCACACAGGTATTCAAAGTACCTCTTCAACTCTGCTGAGTTGAGGAAGCCGTTATACGCCCATCGTGTGGGCAACACCTTCCTTGCCAAAACCATGGCATACTTGTTGTCGAGCTCAGCCCGGAGCCCCTAGCCCTCACCACGTTGGTGCTTGCTCTTGCGAAAAAGACTACCGATCTTGTTCATCTTTATGCACTGAGAAATTTCAACATAAAACCTTAGGCATATAGTTTCTATATGATATATGAGCGATTCTACGTGGAGGAATTCCATCCTATCGTGATAAATTAAAAGAGAAAATCAATCAAGCTTGAGTTCATCCACTAATTCAATGAGAAGATTTCAACCATGGAATTCTGAAAATAAAGCATGGATAGGGCGAGAAACGTACCGATCTATTGATTCCCCCACTCAAACAAACGAAATCCGTGAAGAATTGAGAGTTCTTGAGAGGTTTTGAGAGTTTTGGAGAGAGAGGATGAGAGAAATAATGAGGGGAGGAAGAAGCTTGCCATGCCCCGACCCCTTTAAGTGGTCGGGCCAAACTATACGGCGGGAACTATACAGCCGAGTCGGGTAGCTCCCGTCGTATAGTTGTGGCGGCGACGAGGGTTAGGGTTTCCCTTCGCCAGATCACAACTATATGGCCGGACCAAATGGTCCCGCCGTATAGTTGGTCGTCAACCTTTCTATATCTGAACCCAAACTATTGAGATTTTTGTCGATAACTATACGGCCGCAACTATAAAGCGGGAATTTTTATTCCGGACATAGTTGGTCGTTAAACCTTCTGTAGCATGCTTTTTCACCCAAATTTTTAGAGATGCAATTTTTAATTTGGACAATATTATTAAGCTAGTTTATACATATAAAACTCAAAATTTATTTTCTACTCTAAATCTATGCTTGTTCAGTCGGTATTTCTGCTACTTTTTTTACAGCTGCATCTTTATGGGCGCGCTTCCGCAAAAATGTTTGTGAAAAAGTTGTAGAAATGCGATGAACAACTTTATTATTTAATTTTAGTTCATTTTATTGATAGAATGGGTTGACTCCCATTAAGCATTTTATTGAGAATGGTTGAATATTTCAACCTCTTTTCCATTCTCGAATTCTTACCTTCGGTTGCCCTTTATCAAAGGCACTTACCACATGAACTTGTTTTGCCGGTGCAACATACCTCTCTCCTGCTTCTAGTTTCTTTGGAAAATACTGGATTATTTTAGCATCATAAACATTAAAGATTATTTCCCTACAGCACAATCAACTGATGCTCCTGCAGTGCTAAGAAAAGGTCTTCCAAGTATTATAGATAATCTTTTATCTTCTGGCATTTCAAGAATAATAAAGTCGGTGGGAATAACATGCTCATCTATTCTAAGTAGAACATCCTCAATCATACCAACATGTTGTTTAGTGGATTTGCCAGCCATCTATGAAGTGATAGAAGTGGGGGAGTATTCCCCTAATTCTAGCTTTTTATAGAGGGAGTATGGCATTACACTAACTCCTGCACCTAAATCACATAAAGCATTATGAATATCAGTTTTGCCTATTGAACATGAAATAGTTGGTATACTAGGATCTCCTGACTTAGACAATAATCTCCCATTAGCATGGTAACTAGTCACCATGGCAATAGTTTCAGTTATATCTTTCTTTCTATTAAGAATATCACGAAGAAATTTAGAATATTTAGGCACTTTTATTGCATCCGTAAATGGAATTTCTAGATGAAGTTTATCAAGTTCCTTTGTGAAAGAATCATAAATTACTAGATCTGGTGCTTTGTTTTTGCGATCTGGAAATGGAAGTTTCTTAACTTTGTATTTTACCTTTTGTGGAGGATCAGGCTCTTTAGTATCTTTCTTTGATTGTTGCTTATCATTTTTCTTCTTTTCTATTGCAACAACTTCATCTTCTTTGCTTGTGTCTTCTTCTGGATCAACAATTTCTACGTCAGAATTATAATTGTCATCATGTGCATCATTTTTCTACTCCAAGGTTTGATCTTGTGTGTCTTGATCAGTCTCACCTTGAGGATCTACCAATGTATCATCTTCCTGACTTGCTTTAAGTATGCCTTTTCCTTTCGATCTTTTTCAGCTTCATATTTCGGTGGTCCTAATGGTCCTTTTACAACTACACCTCTTCTTCTAACAACATTAGTAGAACAGGAATACTTATATCATCACAAAGAAAAAATTGATAACCAGATGCTATTTTTCACATTGGGTTTCAATCATACTGAGGTACTTGTTAAATAATTTTATTTCTTGGCCAATCTAGTCATAATTTTCTGTAATTTCGGCCAAAATCTTTTTATGTTTTTGAAATTGCTTATGCAAGTTATCATAAGACTTTGTCTGTCGATGTTTCAATTCTTGAAAAACTTTTCTAGTTTCATCTTCTTCAGTTAAAACTTGTAATAAATCTACTTTTTTTCCTTGACAAACTCTGAAGGTATACCTTTTTCTTTCATGGCTTTACGCACTTCAGGCATAATATCAGGGTTTATACGAAGTATTCCCTTTTCCGACTTAGTGCCAAAATAGGGATTATATAAAGAATCATATTTATCCCTAGTAGCCATTAATTCCAAACATGCTTTAATAGTTAAAGTATATATTGATCCTCCAGCTAATAAATCTAGCAATTCTCTGCATTGGGTATTAATACCGTGGTAAAATAAGTGGCAAACATTTGACTCAGAATAGCCATGATTAGGGATACTATTGATCATTCCAAAAAATCTTTCTCAAGCTTGTGGATAGATTTCTCCCACGTTCTGACTAAAATTGCCTATATTCTTTCTAAGTTCTGTTACCTTTGCAAAAGGATTAAACCTGTTTATGAATATGACGATGAAGCTTTCCCAACATTTAATATAATGGCGGGGGAGAGAATATAACCAGTCTAGAGCTTTACCTTTGAGAGATCAAAAAAATAATTTCAGACGAGAGAATTATCTTGGCAAACCTTTTGGTCCAAGTGATGTTATCACATCATTGAACACTCTAAGATGCCTTCCTGGGTCCTCATTCTCCCTTCCACTAAAGGTTTTTCCTACAAAGTTTTAATAATTTCACCGTCAAATCGATATTCCCTAACTCCGGGATTAGGAAATTATATTGGTTGTTTAAGAAATGCAGAGTTTGGAGCACTATATTCTCTGAGAGTCTTCTCAGGTTTCTTGGGTGTTTTCCTATGAATGGACATTATTTCCATTAATTCACTTAGGTTTTAAACTTCAACTCTATTCGATCTCAAAAGTTTTTCAATAATTTCCTCGCGCGTCTAAGTAGGCACGCGTTCGAAATAATCTGGTAGATAAGACCTACCAGAGCGTGTAGACCCTTTGTCTCCTAAGGATAAAATCTTGTAATAGTAACACTTGAAATGTCAAGAGACAAAACACTTAGCGCTTATCTCCCTAGAAACAGTGCCAAAGATAGCTTGATGACTGCAAGTGCACAGATCGTGTGTAGCTAGTTTTGAAGTTCAAATATCGATCTCATAGGGAGCCCAAAGGTAAGTACTTATTGGTGAAGTCTCTATCACACCCGAAGTTGTCACAGGTCTTTGAGTGAATTGACTGCAAGTGTTGAGTATAAGAATGAAATTTGGGTGTAAATGGAAGTACTTAAATAAAACCAAATTATAAACTTCAGAAATAAAAGGCATCAAATTAAAGGGCGATTTTTTGTTGTTTTTTATAGATGAAAAAGTAGGCGCGGGGAGTTTTAGTTCATGGTGATTATAATCTTATAAGTATGTGTGTAGGCGAGCAACCCATAATTAGTCGGAACTCCTCTTGGTAGATTTCATCCCAACTTCAATAATCCTACTAGCCTGTTTACCACAACCATGGCCAGTCACTAGACGATTAACATCCTTTAGGTTGCTTAGCAATTAAGCTCCTTGGGTCGGACTAATGCAATAATCTCGGTGGTTCCTCGTCATCATCGAGTCAAACTAGTTTCCCATTGATATCCCCGTGTCACTCGAGGGTCGCCGGTCTGCTAGCAAACAATATTATATATATGTAGAACAAAACATCATGTTGTCTGGGATCTTAATTGGACAACATGCATTAAGAATCCCACAGATAGTCAAGCACACATAATATAGTAATTATAATTAACCACAAACTTGATGGAAATTGTGTAGGCACATTACATCTCACCAATCCCCTACATCTCCCGCGCCCAAGGGAACTTACTCACACATGAGAGAAGAAAGCATCATCGATATAATTAAATAAAGGGAGTTCTTCTTGATATTACCATGGAGATCCATAATAAGAAATAGAAATAAATCCAACACAATTCAAGATGGGAAGAACAATCTCGAACCCTAATCTTGCAAAGTGGAGATCTCTCTCTCTCTCTCTCTCTCTCTCTCTCAAGTACAAGTGATGGCTATGGAGGTGTGGTGGCTAGGAGATCGAAGATCGTGGAGTGAGATGAAGAACGTCTTCCCCTTCTTCTCTGGATCCTTTCTTTCTCCCTTCTAGATGGTATGGCGGCTCGTGTGTTCTATTTTTTGACCTTGGCCTCTTCATGAAAGTTGTCCCTTTTAATAAGATGAAGGAGATGTCAACTATATGGTGGCAGCCCGTATAGTTGGTCATTAAGCTTGCAGTAAATTCCCCTCAATTCCTTCCAAAAAGGGACTTGCTTGTTTTCACCTGAATATTGTGTTTTTGCTGTTAAATTCCTCTGGTGATGTTCAGAACCTGAAACACACATTAAAAACCAAGTTTTCTTCGCTATCGAAGTATTTGCGTTAGGTAAAGCTAGGAAAACCATCAAATCCAAACGAAAACCATTGATAGAAGCCATAAAAATGTGTAGAATCTCACAACTATCAATATCCATGGAGCAAAACCACTACCCATGCTCTCCCCATGAATTAGCGGATATCCGCCCCATGAAATCCGTGGGCATAATTAGTCCTCCATACCCTTACCCGCCGGGTTGGATATCCGTGGATAAAATTGCCATCCTTAATATGGTTCATCTTTGAGAAACAAGGCAGTAGTATTTTGGTGGCTGCCTAGGCATAAACCTAAAGGAAAAAAGGAAAAAAGAAAAAAAATAGTTGTTTCATTCTAACTATTATATTCCTAGTTTTGTAACTCTAGATATATCTTCTAAAAAAGTTTCTCATTGATGTAGGTACATAAGGCGGCAAGATCCTTGAGCCTCAGAAGAGTAAGAGGATGAACCTGGATCTCAATGTCGATCTAGAAGAGGAAGAGGACATGGATGTCAATGCGAGACTAGTAGAGGAGGAGGTTGGAAGGATGGACCTAGATCTCAACATCGGTCTAGAATAGGAAGAGCAAATCGATGTCAACATGAGACTAGTAGAAGAGGAGTTTAGAAGGATGGATCTAGATCTCAACGTCGGTATAGAAGAAGAAGAAATTCTTGCGTAGCTAGACCAGATACCCGAAGAAGAAACTGTTGCATGGCGACAACATATAGATATGCCCGAGAGTCACAAATCTGTTTCATATGTTGCATTGAAAGAACTTGGAAAACATAGACCAGTTAAGAAGTACGATAAAGAACTTGTTGCTCAACTTTTTAAAGTATTTCTTAGAACCATTGAAAATATTTGGAAACAAGCACTATAAATGGAGAAATAGGAAGGAGTTAATTTTTCAAATAAAAGGAAGGCCAATTATGGTCGAAAGAGGAAAGATCTTCATCTCTCTGAAAGGGTGCCTTAGGTTGCACTCAACAAATGGGTACACTAAGGGTGTTGGCAAGGTCTCTAATACACTACATAGAAGGTTAAAATGGGGCAACTTGAGGCTCCACAAGTATTCTCAAGCTATTTCAGTCGGTAGAAAACAAGATCAAAAGGCTCAAGTTTTGCATTTCAATGATTGATCAAACACAACTACAAAATCAATGCCTTCATTCAAAAGCATGGAGAACATAATTCATATCGATGAAAAACGGTTTGATATGACCAAGAGGAACATAATGGATTACCTACTCCCAGAAGAAGATCCTTTGTGCACTGTTCAGAACAAGAATAGTATCACCGAGGTCATATTACAAGGAATGTAACATGATGATGGCCTGAGAATATCTTTGTGAAAAAGTTGTCCTAGCTATTGCAGAACTATGGCCTGACGATGGGCATGAGGGACCAATATTCATACGGTAGGACAATGCTAGGACACATGTTCTACCATATTATCCCGCTTTTATAGCAAACGTCAAAGCTACAGGTATGGATATCAAGCTGAATTACCAGCCACCAAATTCACCTGACATGAACATATTAGATCTTTGCTTTTTCAGTCCAGTTCGGTCCTTGGCATTTGAGGGTGCACCTAACACTCTCAATGAACTGACTGAATCTGTTGAAAAAGCTTATGATTCCTATGAGGTGGACATACTTGCAAAAGTGTATATAACTTTGCAGTTTGTCTTGGTGGAGGTGATGACAGACGGAGGAGGGAAAAAACAAGACACCACACAGGGGCGAGGACAAACTCCAAAGGGAGGGAATGTTGCCAAACACTCTAAATGTTGATGGTGAACTCTACCAAAAAACCTTGGAGTTGATAGCTGACTATGAGCAACAAGTCACAGCACCAGCTCAAATAACACCTCGAGAAGCACACATGTCATGGTGGCTTCACAACAGATGACATGGGTAGAATTGAGTTGGGTTTGGATGTACGCTTGAGGAATCCAGGGAGAGAGAGCGTAGTGAATCTGCACACGAAGAACAAACAAACACAAGCATAGATGATATACCTAGGTTTAGGGCTATCTAGATGAGATCAAACCCCTACTCATGCATGCATAATCTCATAATCTCCATCATATGTGGCTACAATTGCTCCTTGAGCTATGTTGGAGAGGAGGAGGAAGGAGTTCTTGCTCTCTCCCTTCTATGCTGCAAGGAAGTTCTACAGATGAAAAATGATCGACCCCCTCTCATCGAGGACCTGGTGCACCTTATAAAGGGGTGCCCAGGTTACAAGTTTAGGGCTGACCTGGCAGGAATATGCTGTACCCAAAAATCTTTGTTGGGCCCAGATACCATTCTAGTTAGGATGTGACTTGACATAGCCCTGCCCTCAATGGTATATGAAACTATTCCCTCCCGGAAACCCTCGATAGCACGGGCTTCCGACTTTTAGGGGCACGCTCGTGAGCTGCCTCGTTATCATCTCCCGAATTCCCAAACTTTGGCAGAACCATTGTACCTAGGAGCCGACATACACTCTGTGAGCATATGCCTTCTCCATGACTCGGTTCCTGCCTCGATAACTCATCCTTGATGTACCTGCAAATAAGAAACATTCATGTGTTTGTGCTGATATATATTATATGTTAGCTTAACTATGCCATTATATGTCGGCTTGGGTATCTCGGTCTATGTCGGCCCATTATTCGATCAACCTTAGTTCTAGCCAACCTTGTCTTTTTACCATTCATGACCCTACCGGGTGTCATCCCCCCGATATTAGTCCTCGAAGCTGTCAAGGTCTAGAAGTGTTAGTTGATAGGCCTTGGTAGGTTTCTTTAACATATTTAGTGCATATGACATAATTTATGTCGGTTGTGCTCTTCTAATTCGGCTCTGATACCCTGCATTACTTTGCCAAATATGATTTTATCCTCTTGTGCCGGATTATATCTCGGGTCTCATATCTCATTCCAACACTTAACAATTTTCCTTGGGCTCTCCGATGTTTTCTGAGTCTTCCCTTGTTTTATATTATTATATGCTGTGTGGCAAGTAATCATCACACTTTCCCTATTTTTTTCACCACACCCTGACACGTAACACTATTCTCGTAGCATAGTGTCAGTTATCACTAGCAACGGTCGTGTCTGTGTGGCACCTCGTTTACCACTTTGACTGATTCACTGTGATGTGGTGGGTGGTTACCATATATGTGGCATGATCTGAGGGGGCGGTTCCTCACATACACGCCCACACGATGGCCCAGATTCGCAACCGATCTCACCACCGGCAGTTTCCACTGTGATTTTAAGTAGGGAGGCAGGGTAAAACCGCAATTTCATCCACATTTTCCCCCGTTCTCCTGCTCTACGCCACCGCTCTCTGCTTTTTACCCAAGCGTCGCCGCCTTGCTCCATTTCTCTCTGCGCCACTCCTAATCTCCCTCTCCGGCAATCGCCGGTTCTTCCCGCTCGAGCTTTTACGTCGCTGCAACGGGGCCGTGCCACTCTATGCCTCTTCTCGAGGAAGAGGAAGAGATCGAGGCAAAAATGTATCCCCAATACATTACCGCCATTGAGAAAGAAGAACATGAGGAGGATGTCGGTGAGCGCAGTTCCTGGGAAGGCTCGGAAGTCTCCCGGGAGGAGCTTGAGTGGATCCGCTCCTCCCGGCGAATCCCGTTGGAGGTCGAATGCCACGTCCCTATCGGCGAGCTCACACCAGATCCCCGCCTTGGTGATCTTGTCATCTTCATGTCTCACTTTGAGCATGGGTTTGCACTTCCTCTCAGCAACTTTGCCAAGCACTTCTTCCTGTTTTTTCATCAGCAACCGCATCATCTCCCCACCAACGCTATATTTTACCTCTCCTTGTTCATATCTTACATCGAGGGTTATCTCAGCCTCTAGCATACTTTATTTATGTGTGACAAATACTTCCTTTAGGACCCAAGTAATTCCTGAGCTGGGTGTCCCTTCTAGCGAGAAGTGGTCGACTCAATGTGGTGCCGCTAGTATCACTCCTAGAAAGAAATTAATCTTTCCCCAAGTCCAGGGTTTATATTCTTGCAAGAAGTGGTAGCGTACTTTTTTCTATGTTAAGAAATCAACCAAGCATGATTTTATTCGGTTGCCACCATTGAGTGTCGGCGTGCCTGACAAATTCAAGTGGAAATTTGACCCGAAGGCCAATTATCCAGACGCTAATGAGGCACATGCTATTATGGAGAAATTGGTGAAGGAGAAACTATTGCGAGAGGACCTGATGAGAACTTTCATTAGTCGTTGAGTCAGACCCCTTCAGCTTCGCTCTCATAAGATATGTTACATGAGTGCCCATTTTGACCCAAACCGGCGCTCAACCTTTGAGCTTGACAACCATCAAATTTGCAAACGAGTTAACTCAATCTTCAAGACCATGATGATACCGGATTGGGAATGGGGCAAAGCCCCTTATGAACGTGCCAATCATGTGCCATGGGTAAGCTTCTGAGTTATATATTCTGACATTTCCTTGTCTCGGTTTTTATATTATTTGACTCGGTCATATGCTTTTCATAGAAATTTACTTGACATGATTTCGAAGTGCCGATCCGCCCCTAGTTTCTTGGGATGAGGATCATGAAACCTCGGACATTGAAGAACTTGACTTGGAGTACTTCATGTTGGCGCCATACCACCCGCCGGGTAAGAATCCTACTCATGAGCCTTTGAGGGAGTGACCGAATGATGATGATGAATGTCGAATTTTGGAGGTACCTGACCCCATGCCAATATCATTCACTTATCCGCTTGATTCCAGCTGACATAGCCGAGCAGGTGAATGAGGCGGTGCCCCTTGTAGTGGTTGGACTAGTTAACCTCAAGAAACATGGCAAATCTGCGGCTGTCGGGCCTGATCAATCTTGGCCCAGCAAGAAGCGCAAGTTTAGTAGAAGGGTATCTCGCAAGATGACTATGGCCGGGTAATTTTTCTTATACCAATATTTACTACTGTATTTATTGTTTGTCTCTTTATTTCTATCCTCTAACTTGTTATATATATCTTTGCTGTTTTGCAGAGCTCCTCTTGATGCTTCTCAGTCTGCAACATGCATGGCATCCAAGATTGCTCCTCCTCCCTCTCCACCTCCGACCGACACTCATGTTCCGAGTCCGGCTAGGGGTACTCCTACTACACCAGATATTAATGTATCTCAGCCAGAACAGAGATCCAAGATTAGAGGAGAGGAAGAGATGAGAGATGAAATCACGGCCCTTGAGAAAGAGAAGAACCTCGACACTGGCAACATTTACGTCGAGTTAGTTAATGTTGAAACCCCTGTGACCACCGTGCCTGTTCTGAGTCAATTACAGCAGAAAAGACAAACACCACCACCGAAGCAGCAGAAGAAAAAACAATCTCATTCGGCTCAACCAGTTCAGCGGCAGCCACCACCACAAAAACAACAAAAGCTCACCTTTTATAAGAAATCATCGCAGTCACAGCCAGAGCAACAAAAAACAACAAAGACATACGCAGTTGTGCCCAAACCTGGGTCAGCTGTGATTTTTTGAATAAAATTGTGGGTGCTTTCGGGTCATCTACTGACAAAAGGCTTTTGCTTCATATCAGTCCTGTTGCAGCTAGAACTAGCAGCAAAACATCTACTGCCGATAAAGGCTTAGTCTTGACTCGCACCTTGAGTGGCCAGAGTCTTGGTTCTACTGGGCAATGCCATGGACTTGAATGATTACTATGCCTATGAAGTGACCTATGGTAATCCTCACCCACATCCTCTGCAGGAAACAACACTCGGCCCTCAGCCTGTAGCCGAGTATATGAATACAGCCAGAATTTCTTTGGAAAATGCTGACCAAGTTAACGAGGTACATATATTTTACTCTTTTTATGCTCCAAGTATGTACTCCTAGTCCCCGAGGTTATGACCGGGTAAAGTATTTACTCGACCGGAAGCTCATAAAAGGAATCTTAGCTTATTGGTTCTTGTTGTAGACCATACTTTGTCTTGTCATGTTTTCACATCACTTTATCCATAGAATTCAATATCCATTTTCCGAGGTTCAAGTCGAGTTTACTCGGCGTGAAAATTTAAATCCAAATCCTCATTTTCTGAGGTTCAAGTCGAGTTTTAGTCGGCTTTAAACTTTTAGAATAAAATCCTCATTTTCCAAGGTTCAAGTCGAGTTTACTTGGCTTCAAACTTTAGAATCAAATCCTTATTTTTTGAGGTTCAAGTCGATTTTTACTTAGCTTGAAACTTTAGAATCAAATCATTATTTTCCGAGGTTCAAGTCGAGTTTTACTCGGTTTGAAACTTTAGAACCAAATCCTCATTTTACGAGGTTCAAGTCGAGTTTACTCATCTTGATACTTTTAAATCGAATCCTCATTACTTCTCATCCTTTTCAGATCTCCTCCGCACAAAAACTTTCCAGAAACTCCTCTTGAAATACAGGCATCTCTCTGCCAAACATAAGGATCTGGAGGCCAAGATGCAGGGTAAAGTTATATCTTTCTACCTACCTCTTTTCTCAAACTTTTCCTCTTTGCCAAGTTAACCCCTTTTCTTTTTTGTTTACAACAACAAATATTTCCAAGGTGGAAGAACTTTGAGGCCGAAGGTATTCCCTCTTGCCTGTGGTTTTAATCTGTATATTTCATGTCTTCATTTCTATACGGTTTTCTATCTCGGTGCAGCCAAGAAAGCCGCTATTGTAGAAAAATTTCAAGACTATGTGTGTCTATTCCGGAACTGATGAATCGTTTTCTGGAACAAGTAGGGCAACACCAATCCGAGCTCAAGAAGGAGCGAGATGAAATATCTTGGCTCAAAAAGAAAATTTTCGAATATGAAGAAGAAGCATGAGTCCGAGATTGAAAGTGTTTGCCAAGGAAAAGAATCAAATGTAGGGCAAGATTCAGAAGAATGAAGAACTATTGAAAACTGCCAAGTCTTTGGTGACTTCTTCTCAACAAGACCTTGATGCTCTTAAGGACAAATCCAAGACTTGGCTGTCAGAGCTGTGTCAAATCAACGGATATCTTGGTAGTGAGTTCTTGCCCTTTTTTGCCTGCCGACAATCCTTCAAAACTCAGCTTTTTCCTAACATTCTTTGTTGTTTTTCTTCAGAAAAATTCCCTGAGGCTTCCATGCTTTTTGTTAAAGCTGTTGAGAAATCAAGATCCAAGAAAGGTAGATCTGCCTCTTCTTCGGGCGAACTTACCATTGATGAGCATATTCTTTTCCTTTCTACTCGGACTAAATCAATGAAATCCTTCAGGGTTGACCTTCTGAAGTCTGGTATCCGTGTTTTAAATACACTGTGGCCGATAGAGAAAGCTCTAGACAATGTCTTAGAATTGGCTGCAAGGCTGATGTGCAGCGAAGATAGGCTTGATGAATGGCGCGAGTCAGCTGGCCAAGTTGGTGCTGATGAAGCTTTGTCCTTTGTTCTTTCTTGGTACAAAACAATCATCCTTGATGTTTTGCAGCACCTATGCGAGGGTGCTAAGTGGACCACTGATCCAGATCTTATCAAGCGGCGCCAAGATAGAGCTTATGCTTTTATCCAATACACAGATGTGCATGCTTTTAGGGAAGGGCCAAGCTTCCTTGATATGGAAGACGAATAAGAAGAAGGGGCGAGGAAGAAGAGGAGACAACTAATGAGGATATTTAGGCAGATGCTCCCCCTACAAAAATTGATGCATCTACCTCGGCTGCCGACATTTCTGCTCCAAGCTCTGATCTTGCAGACACTAGTTCTGCCCTACAGCCTCTTAAGGCTAAAAACTTTCAATTTCTTAAATCCCCGGTATGCTGGGTGCAGATGTAACACATACTTTGGTTATTTTGGTGGTCTTATGCACAACTTAAAATTTAACGATGGGGCTTAATGCCGAGTCTCTTTTGGACAAGTCCCCGAGTTTATTTTCTCGTTCCCCTAATTTCCGAACATTGGCTCTTGTCTACCTTTTTTGGCATTCGACATATGAGTCTCAAGGTCATAAAAATTAAGTTAACAATACTCAAAACTTTTGTATTTGACACAAAGCCATCCGACATAAGCAAGGAGATATAAGATAAGGGGTTAGTAAAAAAACAACAAATGTCAGCTCATCCGGCTTTTTTCTTCCTTAGTCGTTTTTCGTGTTTATCTACCTTTAGCTTTTGCTCTTGCTTTCCATGAATCCATGTTTCGGACACCATCTAAGTCGAAGAGTTAGACCTTTGGTATTTATACACTACTAATCCGACATAAAGAAAGAAAGAGCATAGCTAACCGACATAAAATATAAAATACTAAAATAAAAACAAATAATATTACCACGAAGGAGTCCCCGAGTTTCATTTCGAGGCTCCGGCATTTTTATTCATAGCTCATAGACGGCAGACATATCTGACATATGAGAGAGTTCAGAGATACATACGTTCTTCCCTTAAGTATAAAGGGGTTAAAGTAAAGCTACATTCCATGGCCACTTGGTTTCTTCACCTAATCTGCCTGCCTTGTTCTTCTGTGGTGCCTGAGCATCTATGTGATAATATGCATCATTATGCAGGACTTTATTTACAATAAATGGTCCCTCTCATGGGGATGATAATTTGTGCATCCCGATAGTGTGTTGCACTAATCGAAGCACCAAAATCCCTTCTTTGAATATATGATGGTTCATCTTCCGGCTATGATATCATGAAAGACTTTGTTGATATATCACAGATCTGGACAGTGTCAATTCTTTTTTTTTTCTTCGAGTAAGTCGACATCATTTTCCCGAGCTTCTTTAACCTTAGCCTCAGTATATTGAGTGATTCTTGGCGAGTCATGCTCTATGTCGGCTGGTAATACAGCTTTTGCCCCATATACAAGGAAAATGGCATATAGCCCGTTGAGCGATTCAGAGTTGTCCTTAGACTCAACAGTTCTGAGGATAGTTCCTCTATCCAACATCCAGGTGTTCTCTAGAGTGGTTCTATTAGCCGAGGTTTTATTCCTGACAATACTAGCCCATTTTCTCTTTCAACTTGCCTATTTAATTCTGGGTGAGGCAAATGATATTGCAACATCGAGTCTTATCTGTTTTCCATACGGAATCGAGCAAATGCTTCCTTGGCAAAGTTTATGCCATTATTTGTTATTATGCTATGTGGATAACCATATCTTAGGATTATATCTTTTAAAAATGTTACAACTATTTTTCATCACATTTCCTGATAGGTTTTACCTCTTTCCACTTGATAAACTTGTCTACTATGATCAATAAATGAGTCATATTGTCCCGGACACCACATGCCACCGCATCTTTGTTTTTATTTAATAGTAAAAATGTCTAATGTCAAAGTGGACGTATCAAGGACAAAGATTTTTCTACATGTTCAATAAATTTATTTTTAGCAATTAAAAAGAAAAGGCGAATATATCCAATCGAATTGGATGCGCTGATGGACCAACCGCTTGCTTTTGGTGTTTCCTATTTGTCGACGTGCATGCTATTTTCAGAGCTCGTGGTGAGTGGAGGAAACGTCGAAGGAGAATTAGGGGAATGGCTTAGACCTCGATGAAGAGCTCATCCGAAAAGGGGTTTGTTTATCTATGTTTGCTAGAGCATCTCTAGCAGACACCGTAAATAGGCGAAACTATAAAAATAATCGCTATTTTTTGGTTTCGTGTGATAAAAGTGGCCAGAACAGACGCCCTAAAATCGACCTAACCGAAGAAAAATTTAGGCCCTCTAAGAAAATATCTCCATGGAATCAGAAAAACCCAGGTTTCGAGCTCGACCTGGACGCGAACCATATCCTTCATTTTCGTTGGCGGAAGGGAAGTTTCAGCTCATTCCCCTCCCTTACGCCCGCCGCCCCCCGGCACCGTAGATTTAGGTCGCTCACGCTCGATTCCTCGCGCGCAGAAGGCCGTCGGAGCCCGCCGACCCCGTTCCCCAGCCGTTGTGGGTCGGAAAACTCCTCCCGACGCAGATCCGATCGCGCCCCACCGCCGCCGTCCTCCCTCCACCCGTCAAAGGTAAAATCCGCTGCCGCTCGTAGATCTCCTCTTCGCAAGCTCTAAATATCGTATGTGATTTGTAGATGGACTTAGACCCTTGCAAGCAATTTTTGTTGGACGACTCAGATGTGGAGACGCTGCTCGGGAACCACCGTCAACACATGATGGTGGCCGTTCTCGCCATCAAGGAGGAGGACGACGGGAGGAGGAAGAGGCGACGAGGCTCCACGGTCGGCCGCCTTTGCATCCCTTGCAATCGCAAGTTGGGCAACGACATGCTCATGCGAGATTATTTCGCCAAAGTACCCACATACCCGCCTCACCTTTTTCGTAGACGCTATTGAATGTGCCACTCTCTGTTCATGATGATAGTGAAAGCTTGCGAGGCCAAGACGCGGTACTTCAAGCGTTGAAGAAATGTCACGGGGCTGCTTGGATTCAGCCAAGACGTTGGTATCATAATTCTGTTTGAAAATGCGAGATATGTGGTGAAATTGACAGAAAATTGTTCAATTTACGGGTTTGACCCTTGTGGTGGCAGAACAGACCCCGTATGCACAAAACTGGGAAAAGGAAATATTCATTTTTCTGGTTTGGTTTTCTAGTTTCTATTCTGTTCTGCCGTTCACGACCTGAAAAAATCGCGAAACGCGATCTGAAAATGTGTTTTCTGATTCGTCCTTTTACGGTGTCTGCTATAGATGCTCTTACTCTATCCAACTCCGACAATAATTGCAATAGTTAAGCTCAATTATTCAAAGTTTATTTCGCACAACATATTATTCGATTTTTGATAATTAGAACCTATAATTTGATAGTAAGGCTTTGTCATAAAGCTGGTTAATGATACTGGATTTCTCTTATTCTTGAACACACCGTAGCATTATTGGGATGTCATTAACATGGGTATTCTTTATTTAACACACTATAGTAGTAGAGAAATTTTCAAGGATAAGACTCTGGATACAATGGCAAGCAGCAACAGCCGTGAAGGCACCAAGGAGAGGGCATGGACACGATGAAAAAATGTGGCCGACGAACTTCACTACACCATTTGAAGGCGTCGTCGATGGAGGCTGATATGCTCCCTCATAAAGGCTACACAAGCATACAAGTGTCTTCGTCGCGGACATCGCGGTTCACCCATGTGTAGAGCCGGCGGCCGCCGTCCAATGACTGAAACACACGCATGTTTTTCTCTAGCACGATTATGAGGTTGCAACCATGGCGATACAAAGGTCATTTGGAGGGGGTAAAGAGCATCTATACAAAATACTAGCTCATTGTCATGGTGATGGTGCTCCCTCACGCATTATCATTTTCGTGCGGGTCTCTCCCGTTGCAACATACGAACACTTTTGCTACTAGTCTAACTTATGTGTGATATTGATGGGTAATTTGGTGTTTGGTGAAGGAGCAAAATCGTCCGAAAAATCTAAACATTTTTTAACTTATGGGTGACATTGTTGGGTAATTTGGAAAGGCATGATTAAATCAATGTTTGGTGGTGTATTTGAGTGTGATCCTACGGTCTATATTGTTCTAGTTTGATATCAAAGTGGATGTATGATGTCAAAGTGAATGTATGATGTCAAAGTGGATGTATGATTAAATCAATGTTTGGTGGTGTATTTGAGTGTGATCCTACGGTCTATATTGTTCTAGTTTGATATCAAAGTGGATGTATGATGTCAAAGTGGATGTATGATTAAATCAATGTTTGGTGGTGTATTTGAGTGTGATCCTACGGTCTATATTGTTCTAGTTTGATATCAAAGTGGATGTACCAAGGACAAACATTTTTCTACATGTTCAATAAATTGATTATAGGCACAGAAGTGTTGGATCAAACCCTCCTCGGGTTAGGTCAAACTGAACTGTGATGGATCTTATAGGCAGGAGGACGGCTCTGCTGGTGCTGGTATGATTCTCGAAGATGATGAGGACAATATCGTCTTCTTATCATGTAGACAATTGTTCAGCTGCGATGATCCCCTTGAAGTTGAAACAAAAGCATGTTTAGAAGGGCTTCGCCTGGCTTTGGAGTGGAGCGACAAACCCGTGGAGTTAGAGTTAGACAGCTCATCTCTTGTTGATGCAATTAGAGGGAAGTTTCAAGATAGATCTTCTTTAACTCATCTAATCTCGAAGAATAAGGAGATTATTTTAGGTAGTAGGATTATTTCTATTGTAAAAATGGATCGATCTTAAAATAGAGCTACTCACTGTCTCGCAAACTTCGAGAACAGATGCCAGAACTGTTGTTTGGCATGGTACAGGACATGTGGTTTTGTCAACTTGAAACTTAACCTCCTTGTAATCCCTATTGCTTAATAAAGCCACTTTTACCCCGGAAAAAAAAGGCGACCCTCGACTCATTCTCCTGTCCCCCGTCTCCAAGTCTCCCTCCTCCAAACCTCCCTGACCGGCCGACCCCGACGGCCCGACCCAGCCGCCACATCTAACCCCGCCTACACTAGTCGCCGCTCGCCGCGCGCCGCGCCGTCCACTGCCTTCCGCTCGCCGCCACTGCCTAGTGCGTACTGCGCCGCCGCTCGCACTCCCAGGTCCAGCGACGACAGGGCGTCTTGACCACGAGCGTCGGCGGCAAGTCGGTCCGGCAACGGACAGCGGCAGCCTCGGTGTGGTCTACCGACGAGCAGCTTCGTTGGTATTTCTTTTCCCCCTCTTGCTATTCAAAGAGAAACATAGAGGTCGGGTCGGATTCCTTTTCTCCTATGGACCGGATCTGATGATAATTTCCTTTTCTCCAACTCCTCTGTTTATCCCATATAGCATAGTTCTACTCGTACTTACAACTCCAATCCCTCAAAAGTCCAACTCCAATCCCATATAGCCGACATCGAAAGTTTTCCCAGAAGAAATTGAAAGCTCGAAAATATGAACTGCACGGGGAAGTCGCCGTCCGGCCTCTTGCCGCCGATCCTCTACAAGCCCACTGCCTTCCGCCTCCTGCAGTCACAGCTGGAGCAAAACATTGTTCTTGCAGGCTGCAGACCCCCTTCGTTGCCGCAGGCGATGTTTCTCCCTCGGCACTACTACACGGTCCCATGGCACGTGGACGTGTTGGGCTCAATCCAAGGTTGTCTGAACATCAGCAAACACATTAGTCGACCGCCAAAATTATCATTCCCTCGGCCTTACTATGCTGCTCCATGGCGCGGAGAGGTCTTGTCCTCAACTCAAAGAGGTCTCTTCCCCAGCTTTTTGCTGCACAATAGACAACCCTGTGCATTACCAAAGGGGCCACTGCTCTCTCGCTGTTTCCACACTGCCACGAGGCTATCCGAGGACTTGGGCTCCATCCGAAAACTCTTATTTCGGAGCATTACATCTGGCGTCGTTTTTCCTCGGCGCTACTTCAGCGCTCCAAGAGAACGACAGATCTTGCAACCTATCCGAGGACTCTACTTCGGACACATTAATCGTGTTCTACGTCAGTCTTGGCAGTACCACATGGCCTCGACGAGATCGGTGTCCCATTTCACTCGTAATTACTTTGGGTGTTTTTGGAAGGTCACACTAGCGGCAGCTTTGATCAACATTATGTGGTCCTTTGTGTACCACACTTATATTGTTCAAATCCCATACACTAGCCGCGCCCGCTTCTTTCAATTTGAGACTGTGCCTTTTTCCAACCGGACTCACTTTGTTGTTCGCTCTCCCCTAGATGACCACGAATATGGTGAGTCATGTTTTGCTTATATCAAGGATAAGCACTCCAAAAAGTTCCTCGACCCACTCCACCCCGATAGTGTCCGTGTTAATCGTATCACAGCGAAACTTGTCCCTGCTGTTCAACGCGGCCTTGCCATCAAGAGCCGTGATGTCGCTTTGGTCCATGATGGCTCCCCTTGCAAAGACGCGAGCTTGGATGCCGTGCATGCAGTTGAGAGCAAGAAACATGGCAAGGCATGCAGACCAGAGCCACAAACAACGCACCTTGATGGGCTCAACTGGGAGGCGTTTGTAGTAAAAGATGATGGGATTGTTGGTGCAATGTCCTTGTCCAATGGTAAGATTTTAGTATTCACTGGGTTGCTCAACAATTTGGAGACAGATGCTGAGATTGCTACTATTATTGCACATGAGGTATGTCTACCGGATTAAAGGGTTCATGTGTGCTTTTGGGTCTTTTACCAGTCTATTCAAGCTGACATTGTTGCCCATTTCTGCAGATTGCACACGTGGTTGCCAGGCACTGGTCAGAGAAAATCATCTATGAGAAGTGGTTCCCTTACCCCCTCAAGGTGTACTTCCTAAGAAGGTATATTCACTTCTGCATCTCGCATGTGATTGCACACCAAAAGAAAATTTAATTGTCATACTAGTTCATATACAGTGATCTATTTGTAAAAGTAAATCCATGTTAACTTTGAAACCTCCAAAACCCATTATCTAAATCTATTTTCTCTAGCCATTAACAAAGATGCCAAGGCCTAACTAGCCAAACCATTCAATCCAAATCATTTATAAGCTGCCAAAAGAGATGCATTTCGAAGGGAAGTGGAGATTAATTGATTAAGTTATTGTTTTTTGACATCTCCATCAGTGTCGTTTCTGAGTTAATTTACTTCCGAAGAAGGTATATTCACTTATGCATCTCACATGTGATTGCCATACGTGGATCTAATAGGCGGGTACCATGGTGCCATGGCACACCGAAAGAAAATTTAATTGTCGTAGTAGGTCATATTCAGTGATCTATTTTTAAAGTTAAATCCATGTTAACTCTGAAACTGTTATAAACGTGACAAGCAATAAACGAAGAATGAAAAACGAAACATGGAGGAGACATAGGACTTTAACGTGGAAAACATCTCCAACAAAGAGAGGAAGAAAAACCATAAGCGTCAGCCGGTTGAAACTTCACTGTATGACGAGTGTTTACACAACACCAGGGATTATCAGATACAACTTATCCCAACCGGCGGCTTATAATAGGTATATATAACGGTGGAAACCTAGGTCATCAACGATCCGGCTTGGGCTGAGTGGAGCAGAGTCTGAAGTTAGATTTTCTTATTGAATTTGGATCACAATATAACAGAAACCTCCAAAACCATTCATCTAAATCTATTTTCTCTAGCCATTAACAAACATGCCTATGCCTAACTAGCCAAACCATTCAATCCAAATCATTTATAGCTGTTTTGAATTCCAAAAGAGATGCATTTCGAAGGCAAGTAGCTATTTTAATTGATTAAGTTATGGTTTTTTGGCAATCTTTGTTAGATGAAACTTGCTGGTTAGTCAAACTATTTGATATGCTTAGCGGAGTTCAATGTATCCCCTCCATGAGTGTCATTTCTGAGTTAATTTATACTTGCTCTGCAGTTCTCTACCTTGTTTTGCATTATCAGATCTATGTGAATATTTCATGTTAGAAGCGCTTCTGATGATGTTACCTATGTAGGAACGAGCTAGAGGCAGATCGCATAGGAATGCTGCTACTGGCTGCTGCTGGTTTCGATCCACACATAGCCCCTGTGGCCGTTGAAAAGCTGGTAGGAAATGACATATTACATCCTCCGGGCAAGAAAAGAGCACAGCTTTTATCTAGAGCAAAGTGCATGGACGAGGCGATGGAATTGTACAGCGAAGTTATGCCAGCGAAGGCACAATAGGGTAACTTTCGTGCTACATTGGCCTCGGTTGAGATATTAGAAAATGTGAATGTGTATTTCTTGCTGTCTTGGCCTCGGTTCAGATGAGTATGAATAGTCCTTGATTCCCAAAGAAGGTGTTTTGGTTGCTTCATTGGTGATTTATACTACAGTAGAATAAGCGATTCTTATACGGCTTAGGTGAAAGAGTTTTGGTGTATGAGATATTCAGATTTTATAGAGAAATTTTTCATATGGAAAGCAACTTTATATATGAAGAGAAACGAATCTGCAAATGCAAAAAAAGAAGAATACACCATTTCGCAAGAGAAAAGTGGGGCCTAGTATAGCCCTTCCTAGAGCTAAAGAGGCCGACCAAGAATCGAAATCAGCTATGAGATCAAATTTTTTTAGTAACCGCATATTTCATTAACAAAAATTCAAGCTATATGATCATTTTTAGAGTAACCGTGTATTTTATTAACCAAAAATCAAGCTACACGAACAAATGCATGTGAAAGCTAAAAGAAAGACCTGTGGAAACTAAAAGGCAAACAGAAGGAAAGGAGTTGTCATGGAAACCTAGAAAAGAAAACTCTAAAAGATAGAGGTCAGCGGCCAATTCCCAACTCTAGCACCGTTGAGAGGAACATTAGGCCTCCAGCATCAGAAGCTAGAGAGGTATTTCAGAGCCGATGAACAACACATGTCATTGTGTCACGTCGATCCGAGATCATAACTATGGTGTCTTGGACCTAGATTTGTCGCATCCCATCGACCAAGTGGGAGAAGAACAACAGATCCACGACCATCGAACCAACATCATCTCCCACCCCCACCCCCAGCGCTGTTGAGATCATGTTGGGGTCTAAAGATGTCGGAAGGTCGAACCATGTGAAACTGGTTTTGTGTATGTTGTTTTGCATATTCACGTGAATATGTTAGAGTCTCTCAAATTAGTAATACCGCAGACCGTCAATCGAGGCCATATTTTCCTTGATTTTCCTTAAAAAATTGCACGAATAAGTATCACCCTGACATATACGTGCGTGAATTATGTTAGTTTTTTTTGAAACATTTCAAAAGTACTTTTGGCTTTAAAAAAATAAAAGGCTGCATAGCACCAGGTGCTCCGCCGTATTTCTCAATTGTCGAGTGAGTGCTTTCTTTTGTCACAAACTTTTAGCAAACGGCACTGGATGAACTTCTGGACATCCCAAAGAGCAACTTAAAAAAAAAACATCCCAAAGAGCCTACTTAATCATTGCAGAACCTCTTCAAAAGAGACTACCTGCACCACATTACGTAACGTAACACGGCTGATGGCAGTAAGCGCTTCACGAATGCAAACATCAGTCAGGCACTCAAAGGCCTACTACATCAAGATACTACAACTGATATGCTAGATGCTTCAGGCATGTGTATTCTTTTCCAGTCAGCCTCCAGAGTCCAGATGACAAACGGGAAAATATTTCTACTATAGCAGCTAACCTACTGAACAGTGAACACCTCCAGTTGAGGAGGAACTCTGATTTGCCACAAGAGGCTCATGATGGGAAACAGGTGTTGCTTCTACCGTTTTTAAAATAATACTACTACGTGGATAAAATGCTGATATCGTGCGAAGTTGAAAATGTTAATCAATTGATCAAACTCAATATACTGTATATCCATACAAAGCATCAACTGACAACAGTCATTCTGATAAACGAATGCTAGCACGGTGACACAGCACATAAATGAGCTCCTAAGTTTACTTGTGCAGTTTATAGATAAATTCTTAAGCAGCATCAGCTGCTTATATGCACAAAGAGAAGTGTATGACATCCAGCTTGCAACATCGCATCGCCAACCTATAGCTGGATGAATATCACTTATTGCAAAATCAATTATCTAGTGAAGTCAAGTACGGTTTAGAATGTAGAGCTAATAATGACATGTAAAATCTCAAATAAAGCAATACACCAGCACATTGCTAACTGGTCTCAAATATCATGTTAATACCTTAATTTTATCGTAGCTGCGAGAGAACAAGTCATGGGTTAATGCCTTAATTTTATCGTAACTTTCAACAGATATGACTATTCCAGTGCATTTTCATTTTACAACTACAAACCCATACGAAGTACAGCAAAACAAGGATCCAGGCTACTCAGTCAATCTAAAACGCAATCATTTCTACCTGATCCACATATACATGCTTTGATAAACACGGGACAAATAAATTTGAATGTAGCTGTTACCAAAGTTCCTCTGGATAGAGAGACATTATTTTCAAATCCTTTAGTGCCAGAACATACCCTAAGCATGTTACACGTATACTTAATGATCCTAGACGATATTAGTTTATGCATCTGTACTGTCTTTTAATAAAGGTTAAAAACCCCAAATACCAATAACAATTTGCACATTCTTCTTATCATCACAATAAATCAGGGAAGAATCATAGTGTGGATAAAAAATCAACTTGACAAACATAGCAGATACCATGAATACAAATCCAACATGTAGGATAATAAGCATCATGAGCTAAGTAAAGTCAATACAAAACAGAAGTTACAAAAATGCAAACTCGATATCACTAGTACTATAGGAACAACAGGAAAAACATGCATAACTAATGGTGGCAACCATTTCTTTGTAAAATAGCTAGAAATAATTACTCAGTCATCTGTAGCAGCAAATGGATCATGTGAAGGTCCTGTCTCCTGGCCAATGGTTCTCGAAACCAAGCGCTGCAAATCAGCCATTACTTTGTGCTCTCTTATTGACTTCTCCTCGTAGTTAAACATGGCCAGTGCCCTCTTATCCTCAGCACTATAAACCTGGTTTTCCTTCCTTATACGGATAGCATTCATCCTCTGGTGCCGACTCCCACTCATCACATACCCCAAATCTTCGAACTTCTGAATCTCGTCTGCAGACAGACCAACCTCACCACGCCGTGGGATACGCTTCCCCTGCTGTACATACTGCGCAATGGCATCACCTTCACCGGGTCTCAGTGCACCACCATAGCTAATATGACCATCTGCGCGGGGGAGCGGCATCGGTCCAACCGGCATCTCATTCTCCAGTGCAGCCTTCTTCTGGGCCTCGAGCATTTCCTTGAACTTAATTGCCTCTGGGTCAATCCCTGGCTCATCTGTGTTCTCAACTTCCTTATCATCAGCGCTGGCAACAGCATCAGAAGGGATCGAATCTTCGGAATCTGACTCCTTGCTCCTCTTCTTCTTTGAGCTCTTGCCTGACTTCTTACTGTCCATCGAGATAGGGCTAGAGCCTGAAACGTCCTTTTCCTCCTCCTCAGAGCTTCCATCAGAGGGTATATTCAGACTCTTACTCTTCTTCCTCCTGGAGCTCCGTCCACTCCTCTTAGACTTCCTGTGCCTCCGTGATCGCTTACTCCTCCTCCTATCCCTAGAGTCCTCCGAATCATAAGAACCCTCTGAATCCTCGTCGGCATTGCCGTCACTATCACTCCTTATGTCAGACGAGCGGCGGCGACGATGAGCACACCGGCTACGCCTGCTGCTGTGGTGTCTGCTCTTACGCCCCTTCTTTTTCTTCCTAGAATAATCTGATTCGCTGGAATCGGATAGGCTATCAGACTCACCAGACTCAGATTCAGAAGAATTCTCCTTCTCCTCATCGTCGCTCTTATCAGACGATTCCTTCTTCGGCGATTCCTTCTTCTCCTTCTCCTTCTCCTTCTCCTTCTCCTCCTCCTCCTCCTCCTCGCTGTAACGGTACTCGTCAGCCTCGTCGTCGCGTCGAGGGGGGCTGGGTGTGATCTTCCAGATGCACCGCTTCATGTTTTTGCGAAGCTTCTGACGCTTGGCGCAGCGGTACTCGAAGTAGCCGAGCCCCTTGAGCTCCTCGTCGTCGTCGTCGGAGGCGGACCATTCGCCGCCTCCACCGCCGCCACGTCGCACGGGGGGTTCCCCGTCCCGACCCTGGTCCCGGCCCATGTCCCGGCCGCGATCATTGTGGTAGGGCGACCACTGGCGGCGGCGGTCACGGAAGGGGCTAGGCGACCGGTCGCGGCGGCGGTTGCGATAGGGGCTAGGGGATCTGTCGCGGCGGCGGTCGCGAGAGGGGACGGGGGACCGGTCGCCGCGGCGGTCGCGGGAGGGGATAGGAGATCGGTCGCGGCGGCGTTGGCGGCGCGGGGAGGGCGACCGAGACAAGGAGCGGCGGCGAGGGGAGGGCGATGCGGAGACCCTCGAGCGGCCGGGGAGGCGCACCACGGCGGAGGCGAGGCGGCTCCCCGTGCGGGACATGGCGACGGATCGCCGATTAGGTCGGCTTGGGGGGCTTGATTTGGGGAAGAGAGATTGCAATTTGCGATTGGAATCGGTGAGGTGAGGAGGGGCGGAGGCCGCGAGAGGACAGGAAAGGCTTCTCGATGTCGGTTTGGAACCTTGGATGGATTGGTCAGCGTCTGCAGCTTTGGGGCTTTGTGGGCCTCTATAGGTAAGGCCTTGTTGATGGAATTGGCTATCTGATGGATGCTCATGGGCGGAAGCTAGTGTTTAGACCAAGAGTTTTTTTTCTGAAAAGATTTATTAATTGCTCAACAGAATAAGATAGGCCACTAAAAAGGAGATTAAGCTAATTGGAAGGGAAACAAAACAGCTAAATGTTTTCCAACTCAAGTTTCTCGATCTAGATATAACTATATAGGGAAGGTGAATTTAATATCGGATGACAAAAGTAGCGTTTGAGATGAAATAAAGTCATGCATCATCCTAAATTATCAAATCTTTGTAACTGAGATAGGATTTGTCCAAGCACTGTGAATCTATGGTTGTGTTCCCATTTGGCTATCAAGTTGAGAACATTCTAGGCAAATAACTGCAACAGGTCAAGGTCTATGCTAGTCTTGTTCAGTTTCCATACCATGATTTTCTATTTGTATGTTTGTGTTTACCAAAAAGTTCTTGTAGTCTTGCAATCCTCGTTACGTTTGGACATATATATCAAAATGGAGACCACTATCCTCTCCCATGAGATCTTGAAGTCATGGTCCAAGGTGTATCAGAGCTGTACAACATCCAAGGGTGTTGTCAAGACTAAATTAGCACAAGTAGCCGCATAAAATTCATCCCAAAATGCAAGTAAAACAATTATGCTTAGACTGCACCTAGAGGGTAATCGCGCATCGGTGTTTGTGGTGTACCCAACCTCAGGTACCCTATAGTACCTAGAAGTGCCGAAAATTCTGAAGATGAGATCATAGGTACAACATTTATGGTGCTACTACAATTTAATTCCAACATGGAAAATAACTTAAGAGAAAACAAATGATAAACAATACTCCCTGGAATATCACAAATATATACGTCATGTTGGACATGACCCGAGTCAAAATTCTAAAACTTCGACTCTATATATTGTTTTGCATATCTATATTGAGAACTCGTAATCTTATGGTTGGATTTCTCTTAAGAAATATAATCATAATATAATGCTTTCTTATATGTATGTTATACTGGTGAAATTTAGTGGCCAAAAGATAAATCAGAGTCCAGTCGTTCTTGTGGTGATATGGAGGTAGTACATTGTTGATAATTATGATGAGAGGATACACAACCAAGTTCTGATGGCCTGTTTGTCACTAGAAAAACATAATCTTCTACCAAAACTGAATACATCAGTCCACCGCAAACCCTGATGCCCAAAAGTATCTTCGTTGTTGTGTTAGACTGAAATTTCCTAAGATTCTACTATAGCTATATGAAACTGTGGAGTTTTTTGGCTCCTGAGATCTAGTGCTCATGTTATGTGAAACGGATTGAAAATCATATTTGCAAGTTTAAAAAAGGAAAAAATATCTTGATGTATTCCACAAATGTGCTAAATATGAAGTTCAAATACTTTGTATTTCTAGCTACACAAAAATGACAAAAAGTATGGATTTGTGCATCATATTTTCAAATCCCCAATTTATCAGATTTTTATTTTTTATGTAGCCCACAATACAAAGAATTCCGCGTTGCGATTTTGCGTGGGGGATACAACATCGACTATATCCAGAATTATTTCAGATTTTTTTTTGAAACTTGTAGATATGAATTTTCTTTTTTAGAATTTTAGAAAATAAAGGGAACACCGGAGATTGGGAGCCAAATGACAGTTTTCACGACCATTCATGATACACAACCCGTAAGGCAGCACAAACAACCCGACTCCCGACATTATCGCTAGTGTGTTAGACTGTCGTACATACACTGATACACTCAAGATAGTACAATTCTTTCGTGTCAGCATCAATCTTCTGTGATCCGGTACAGCGCTGGACTGCTCGAGCTACAAGCCGATCGTCGAGCAGTGTTGCCGTCCGACAAAGCCAAGGGGGGCGGGCCACATGGGCCGGTTCAGGTTTTGGGCGGCTGCCCCGCCGAGAGACATGCAACGAGGAGTGGCCGCGTGCTGCTGCTGCCTATAGCTCAGCTAGGAGGATCCGCGTCTGTGGCCGATCGGGCGCCAGAAATTTAGGTGCGCGGCATTCAATGGCTGTGGCAGACATGCGTGGTGCCGGCGGCCGGGCGGCGCTGGTCACTTGCTGGTGACGACGGGTACCGACGGTTGGGGTGGGGTGGGGTAGCTTGTACGTACGCGCTAACCCGCATCTAATGGCGAGGGTCCTGTACTTGGGCCTTGGGCGGCTGCCATACCCTTGTCCTACTCCGATCCTCTAGTCCAGGGTCTAGTCTATGTACCGCCCTAGACACTGATCCTGATGGGCGAGGCGAGGAAGTGAACAGAAGATCGTGTGAAAATTCTACGCGATCGCCGTATAAGTATAACCCGCACTGCCCTTACGTGTTCTGTAGATTCAGACTCTGAAGATCAGATTCAGAACCCGCTTCGATCCACCGATCATACTGTGGCAATGAGCGGAGTGAGTGAGGGACCCACAATTATCACTAGTGAAAAAGAGGTCTTTTGTTGATCCCGAAAAAAGAACCGGTGTTAAAGGGGGCGTCAGCCCTGTGGCATTAAAGGCCCTTAACACTTCGGCTTAACTTTAACCGTGTTAAAGGTCCTGCTGGTGGCTCACAAGATTACTTTTAACACCGGTTCGTGGCATGAACCGTGTTAAAGGCTATACAAGACACCACCCCAGCCCACACACACCCCACTCTTCCATTCTTTCACATTTTGGAGCCTAGCAAGAGGGTGTGAAGAGTGCTAGTTGTGTTTTTTCATATGCACTAGAGGTGTTCGGTGAAATGCCAGAGCTCAAAATAAGCTTTCTTGTTGCTCTTTACTCTCGTCGAGGTCGGCAACTATAGTTTCATGTGTCATTGATGTACTATATATATAAATGGTCATCTCCCTATTATTTTTGATATATACTACATATTAATGCAGATGAATCGGCAATGGATATACGGTGACCGCCGACTTCCGAGTACATTACGGGCTCCAAAATTTCATCGTTGTGGCTAATGCAAACCGTGGTCACAATGGTTTTATGTGTTGTCCGTGTGTTCACCGTCGTAACAAGAAAGACTACTCAAATACCGTAACCATTCACGCCCACCGCTTCGATCCGGTTTCATGCCCAGCTATAATTGTTGGACCAAGCACGGAGAAAAAGGGGTTATGATGGAAGACAACGAAGAAGAAGAGGATGATGAAAACTATCATAATATGTATCCGAATATGATGATAATGCAACGGAGGTAGATAATGAAGATCAAGAGGGAGCGGATGGGCCCGATGACGATCTTGGTCGGGCCATTCTTGATGCAAAGGAAGAATGTGAAACGAAAAGGAGAAGGAGAAGTGGAGCGATGTTAAAGGATCATAAAACATTGTTGTATCCAACTTCAAGATGGCCAAAAAAGCTAGGTGTCACAATCGGATTTGCTGCAATGAAAGGCAGAGAATGGTGTGGACAGTACATTTTCAAAGTTGTTGGTAAAATGAAGAATCTTCTTACAAGAAATAATGAGTTGCCCGACAAGACATACCAAGCAAAGAAGGTTGTCATCCTCTAGGATTAGACGTGCGTAAGATACATGCTCGCATTAATCGCATCCTCTACCGCGGTGAAGTACGAGAATTTGGATGCATGCGGTATGCACTGCATGCAGTATAAGATCGACGAGACGATCTGGCGATGTTGAGGGCGAGGCCCCTAGGAAGAAGGTTCCGTCAAGGTTATGTGGTATGCTCCTATAATACCACGGTCAAAACGTCTCTTGTAAATAAAGAGCATGCCAAGTTATTGCGATGGCACATGGAAGACCGTAAGAAAGACGCGATGTTGAGACACCCGATGGGTCACAGTGGAGAAAAGTCGAGCGAGAGTACCCGGACTTCGCGTGACGCAAGGAACTTAAGGTTTGGTCTAAGTACGGCATGAATCCTTTTGGTGAGCAGAGCTGCGATCAAAGACTGGCCTGTGACCCTATGTATCTATAACCTTCCTCCTTGGTTGTGTATGAAGAGGAAGTTCATTATGATGCAGTGCTCATCCAAGGCCCGAGGCAACCCTAAGAACGACATTGATGTGTACCTAAGGCCATTAGTTGAAGAACTTTTTACATGTGGGCCAAACCAGGTGTACGATATGGGATGAGCACAAAGGGAGCCATTTGACCTCTGAGCATTGCTTTTCGTAACCATCAATGATTGGCTGCTCTTAGTAACATTTCGTAGGCATAAACAAGGGATACAATGCATGCACACACTGTTTAGATGATACTTGAAAGTGTATATTTGGATAAATGTAAGAAGGTTGTGTACCTAGGGTATCGCCGATTTCTTAGAACTCGCATCGATGAAGAAAGAAAGGCAAGCATTTCAAACGTCTGGCGAACCGGAGGAAGCCTGTCCTCCGTCGGTGAGGAGGTATTTGGTATGGTCAAGGACCTAGAAGTAATCTTTGGAAAAGGTCCGGAAGTCTATCATTCGAATGACGATACGGACGCGCCCATGTGGAAGAAACAATCTATATTTTGGGACCTACCCTATTGGAAAGTCTTAGAGGTCCGCTCTTCAATCGACGTGATGCACGTGACGAAGAATGTTTGCGTGAACTGCTAGGCTTTCTAGGAGTGTATGGGAAACAAAAGATACACCGGAAGCAACAGGACCAAGAACGCCCAAGGCCCCGAAGAGCCTATGCATCCCGAGAACGAGAAGGGTAAACGATGCCACTTAACTCCCCGCCACCTACGCTCTTACCAAAGCGAGAAGGAAATCTTTTTGAATGTATGAGCGATATCAAGGTCCGTCGGCTTCTCGTCGAATATAAAGGAATAATAAATATGGCGGAGAAAAATTCCAAAACCTCAAGTCTCATGATCGCCACGTGATTATGACACAATTGCTTCCGATTGCATTGAGGGGCTTCTACGAAAATGTTCGAGTACCCATTGTGAAGCTATGTGCATTCCTCAATGCAATATCTCGAAGGTAATCGATCCGTAAAGCCTACCAGGTTACAAGCAGATGTGGCCCAGTGTCTTGTCGACTTTGAGTTGGTGTTCCCACCATCCTTCTTCAATATTATGACGCATCTCTGGTTCACCTAGTAGAAGAGATTGCCATTCTCGGTCTGTATTTCTACACAATATGTTCCCTTTGAGAGGTACATGGGAGTCTTAAAGAAATATGTTCATAACCGCATAGGCCGTAAGGAAGCATCTCCAAGGGCTATGTAACAGAGGAGGTCATTGAGTTCGTGGTTGATTTTATTCTGACCTTAAGGCGATTGGTGTTCCGTAATCACGACATGAGGGAGATGCGTGGAAAAGGCACCCTAGGATGTAAAGCAATGATATGTAGGACGGGCATTCTCTCAATCAAGCACACTACACGGTTTTACAAAGATCTATCTTGGTTGCCCGTATATCAATGAACACAAGAATTTAATACGCCTCAAACACCCGGATATCGATGAATGGATTATAAGTGAACACATGGCGAGTTTTGGCTGGTGCAAAGACTTCTCATGAATAACACCATTGGGGATCATTTGTACTTGTTGGCTGTGACACCGCCTTCGATTGTATGTACTTTCCAAGGGTACGACATAAATGGGAATACATTTTACACGATAGGCCAAGATAAAAGAGCACCAACCAAAATAAAGGTGTCCGCCTGATGCGCAGAAGACAATGGGCAAAAACCATGTATTATGGGTTCATAGAGGAGATATGGGAACTTGACTATGGACCTAATTTTAAGGTCCCTTGTTTCGATGCAAATGGGTCAAGCTAATGGGAGGAGGGGTTGAGGTAGACAAGAAGTGCGGAATGACAACGGTGGATCTCAACAATCTTATGAAGAACTTAGACGAACCATTCCCCTAGCCAATGATGTGGCTCAGGTTTTCTATGTGAAGGACATGTCCTCCACCAAAAAAAAAGAAAAATATGCAAACGAATACATCATATGATGAGCCAAAGCCACATAGTTCTTTTCAGGAAAAGAAACATCGTGGGAATCGAGGACAAGACAGACATGTCGAAGATTATAATAAGTTTGATGAAATTCCGCCTTCACAAAGGAAAACCGACCCAAGCATTCCGTTAAGTAAAGAAGATGCTCCATGGTTACGTCTGAAGTGATCATAAGGAAGGGCATATGCCAAGAAGTTCATGCTCATATTATGTAACTCTAGTTCATGTTTTTAATATTAATACATGTCTTGAGTGTTACTCATGTTTTGTGGATGGACCGGGACTATGAGAAGAAGTTGTCCCGATTCGTACTTACCATTAAGATCTGATCTCCAAACGCGCGCGGTCACATATTAGGGAGTGCCTCTATGACCAGTTTCTTGGAGATGCCGGAGGACTAGGCTCCGGCATCTCCCCGAACCGCCAGTGGTGTCCCCGCTCTTGAAAACCATCTTGCAGCTTTGTAACTTCTCTAACTAGATCAATACACCAGAAGCTAACTAATTTCACATATTAGGAGTGTTTATGACCAGCTTTCGGAGATGCCGAGGACTGGCTCGTCGGCATCTCCTCGAATCCGTAGTGGTGTCCCCGCCTCAAACCGGCCGGAGGACTGGACTCACAAGGATGCCTATTTATAGTACAAGCAGCTCGACATAGTGTTGACACTTACAAAATAATGTCGACACTCACCCCTATTATTAGTGTTGACTCGTGTTTTGTGCCGGATGGTGTCTACAACCGGGACTAAAGGTTCATCTTTCGTCCCGGTTGGTGTCTCCAACCGGGACTAAAGGTTCATCTTTAGTCCCGGTTGGTGACACCATCCGGGACAAGGTACACGCCGCACGACATAATGTCGACATGCACTCACCCCTATTCTTAGTCTCGACTCGTGTTTTGTCGGTTGGTGTCTCCAACCGGACTAAAAACCGGACTAAGGTTCATCTTTAGTCCCGGTTGGTTCTCAACCGACTAAAGGTTCATCCCGCCATTTTTTCCGCCATTTTTCTTCCCGCCATTTTTCTTCCCGCCATTCTTCCTCCAGTTCTTCCCGCTAGTTCACTATATATATATGTAGGGGTTGGCCTCCATTGTCATTGCACATCTCTAGACTCATATCTCGCAACCTCATCACTCTTTCCCATGGCTTCCACCGTAGCACTAACCCCTGGGAGGCGGAGGCGCTTTGCGCCGAACTACCCTGCCCGGGCCATCTGTGTCCCCTGGCTGGATGCCGAGGCGTGAGGCGTGCGGTTCCTCCGTCCCTCTAGGTGTGGTGCGCCGGATGGCCATCACGAACCACTACTACTCGAGCTCACGCCGAGCAATGGAGGAATCCAGATGGCATCCCGACTATTTCCCTACTTGGGAAGCCTTCTTCGTGGATCGGCATGAGAGGCGCTCGCCAGCACGAGGACGGCCCACCTCCTCCTAACTTCAACGAGGCCGGCGTCGGCTATGGTGGCGCGGCGGACTCTCCAGAGCCATGGCCTATGACACGCCCGACTCTAACCCCGTCACGCTACCCTCAAGTCCAGCCCACGCGCTACCCTCAAGTCCATCCACGCGTACTCTCCAGAGGTTCAATTACAGCGACCCGACGACAGACAATGATGACGGCGCATGAAAGTACGACTACGATGGCGAGTATTACGGTGTAGGGGAGCATGACCGAATCACTCCAACATTCTCGAAACAAGTTCGCCGATTGTTACTTAATCTGCCATGTATCTTAATTTTAGTTCTTTTATGTATCTTAATTTCAGCCCATTCGGGTTTATGTAATCGTGTCAAAATGACCTATCTCATTCGAGGTTTCTTGGCTTTCGGTCAAATGACCAATGTTATGGCTAGAATCAAGGCATAGTTTGCAAGAGGAGTTTTCCTTTTATCGCACCAAAAGGCATTTTCCATTTTCCGAGCATAAAAAGCGACGGTTTTATGAAGCAACCACCAAATGGCTAATTCAAAAACCACCAACACATTTTTAGGTTCACAATATGCTATTTTATCAAAAACAATGCAAGTTGAGCGAGGCTTGGTGAGATACAAAAGATGCGACATTTAAATATCCAAATAATTCAAAATGTTAATACAAAAGATGCGGCATTAAAATATGATTTGATCTAATAAAAATCATTTTTAGATGCTTAATATTTCTTATGTTCAAAGTTTTAGGATTTAACAATTTATTTTTGTTTGAATTGAATAATCAAAATTTATATGTAAGTGTTTTAATTATTTTTTAAAAATTTCATGTAAAGTAAATATAAAATGATTTACATGAAAGGATAGATATTATTTTTCTGAAAATTATGATATATTATTCATATTGTTCTGAGTTGAAATGAAAAAGATATGAATTTTCTAAATTCATATCATATTTTTTGAATTAAAAAGCCCCTTTAATGCATGAAATAAATGCCCCCCCTTTCTAAATTTTTAAAAAATTTCATGTAAAGTAAATATAAAATGATTTACATGAAAGGATAGATATTATTTTTCTGAAAATTATGATATATTATTCATATTTTTCTGAGTTGAAATGAAAAAGATATGAATTTTCTAAATTCATATCATATTTTTTGAATTAAAAAAGCCCCTTTAATGCATGAAATAAATGCCCCCCCTTTAACACGGTTCGACAGAACAGTGTTAAAGGGTATTATTTTGTTTCTCACAGACCCTTTAACACCGGTTTGTCTGGAACCGTGTTAAAGGGCGTGTAATAAATGCTTGTGAATGAATCTTTAACACCGGTCCGTGGCACGAACCAGTGTTAAAGGGGGGTGTATTAAATTCACCTTCCCCTTCCTTTCTTCCCCCCAGAGCAGCCAGATCGTCACCGCCACCGTACGTACCGCCACCGCGCGCGCCATCGGAGCAGAGAGAAGCGCCGCGCCGCCACCTCTGTCCGCCGCCGTTGGAACCGCCTCATCGCGAAGATCATCTCCACCGAAGGAATCGACCCCGCGTGCTTCGAATCCTCGCCATCGACCTCTTCTCTTCCGACGTCGTCCGCCACTCTCCGACGACGAATCCGACGCTTCTCGACTGCACGCCGCCGACCCTCCGTTGCATCCGTGGTGAGCTGCGGTCCTCATAGAACTCCTCTCGCCTCCTCGCTCGCTGGCGCCACGAGCATCTGCAAGCCCGTCGCTGCCGCCGCAGCCGTGTGTTGTGCTCGACGACCATTCAGGGAGGCGCCACTATCGGCTCCCGCGACGCCTCTATCTCGCCCCTCCGCGCATCCAGGCGAGCACGGGATCATTGGATCCTTGCTCGATCCGAGGGTGAGCTCCATTGCTGATGTCATGCTGACATCAGCATGAGGCAATAACTCATTTTCTTTTATTAATTATTTTGTAAATAAGTTCAGTAAATATTAAATATGACAGGTGGGCCATGCATGTCAGGGTTTTAATCAATTCTGTAAATATTTTCTGAAAATAATAAAAGTCTGACATGTGGGCCCAAGTTTGGAAATTAATTTAAATATTCCAAATATGTTTAAAATGAATTAAAATTTGGGAAATTCATAACTAATTCATTTGAAATCAGAAAAATACAAATAATATACCAAAATGTTCAGAAAAATGAAATCTATCTAACTAAACTATAATTATACATTGTTAATCAACTTTGATATCAAGTTTAATTAGACGAAGCAATTGAACCCCGTAGGTGATTCTGATGATTTCCCTGTTTTAGGGTTTGGATCCTCGGAACCCCCTCTAAAGTGATCAAGCATGTTTTAGGATTCAATTCAACACCGTTTAACTTGTCATATCATCCATATTGTATGAGCATTGCACATGCCATGTGTTGAGAGTTGTTTTCTCTTTTCCGGTGATTGGTTCTCACGAATAGGAACCGAACCCGTCAAGTTAACGCCAAGAGCGTAACCAGATAGTATGGATCCACTTATCAGACACCTTGAAGAAGAAGAAATAATGGAGAACATTATTGATGATGACACCTCACAATATCTGAACTTGGAGGGACATGATGACGACAACTCAAGTACTTCATGGAGAAGATGAAGACTCCGGTGAACGCAATTTAATGGTTACAAAGTCCGTGAGGTATATGCATTGATTAAGCCTCACGACTTCCACCAACAATCTTCTTCTAGATGTATTAATTAATGCTACTTTCTTCTTTTAGCCCTCGATCGACCAGCCAAGAACCATCTTCTTCTACGAAAAAAGAGCAAGCGAGGCGCGAGCCGGCGGTTGAAAGATCGTGCAAAGTTCACGATCAAGCAATCGTGTTGATGGCAGGCCGATGGAGCCCAAGAAGGCCGCAGACAAATTTGTACGTCAGTCGAGTTCTTGTTAGGGACCAAATCCCAATCACAATTGAAAATTGGAATAAGCCAAAGAAGGGCGACGGTACCTTTGTCGATGACAGATCCAAAGAAACGCTTTGGAATTCTTTGTTGGTAAATTTCACCCTTCCGCTAGAGGAGGATGAAAACAACCCGGTTATAAAGGAAAAGGTCAAAGAGTGGACTCTAAAGAAGATGGCCGAGGCTTTCCGCAACTGGAAGACAAAATTGAACAAATTTATCAAATCTGGCGAGACTCCAAATTTCGAAGACGCATATTATGCGAAGATAAGACCTCACTGGCCCGAATTTGAGACATATAAAAAAAGTGCTATAGCTAAAAAGAGGTCAGAAACCAATACGCTTAATGCCCTGAAGAAGGAATATCACCGGAGGGTCGGTGGCTACATATCTCGAGGCCTAAGTGGGAGGAAGCCGAGAAGGCCTGCATGAGAGAGGATCACACCCAGAGATGGGTGGGACCTACGTGCAAAGACTTGGTTCTACGGAATCGGGCAAGGTTGGACCCGAAGCGATTGTGTATCTTCCCAACCCTCCTTGCCAAACCCGTCACTGAACTCATCACGGCATACGAGGAAACAGCCGCCAAGACCTTCCATCCCGACAGAGAGAATGACCAGCTCACACGCCATCGGTAAAAAGAACACCCGGACATGCACGAGGCACGGGGTATGACATGGAAGGATGGGTTTGCCGACCGAGCGACTCTTACAGATGGAGCGAGAAAAGAAAAAGAGCGTCTGAGCGGATGACACAGATAGAACATGCACTTGCGGCTGCAGCGCAAGTGAATGCACAACAGAGCCATCAAGCTACCGCCCATCTCGCCGCACGAAGATCCTGCATTGGAAGGCTGCCCGCAGACTCATGAAAAGCATGTGGCTTCCACGGAGAACGTGCAGCCACGCTTGAAATGACGGGTCCTCGATACCGTGGATGAGATCACGGAGAGCGAACACGCCGAGCTGCATGTGAGATTAATGGTCTTATCCATTAAGGTGGTCATCGGCTATGCCTTACCTCAGTAGCTGGTGGAACTTACCACCGCCGACCGATTCCAGATGGCTATGCTATTGTCGGGTGGATGAGGTTGTGAAGGAATATGAGGAAGCACAGCTTGACCATGCTACGGTGAAGGAAACTCAACTCAAATTTGCGGTGAAAACAACCATTCTTTGGAAGAAGGAACACATTGTGCTTCCAAATTGAGGTCACTGCACCCCTGTCGTCTCCATGGCGTCAGCAGTCTGAGCCTTCGGTTATCTCTGTGGCAGCCATCTCGGCCGTCACCATCTCTCTGGCAGCCATCTCCGGCCGTCGGCCATCTCTCACTGGCAGCCATCTCACCCGTCGGCCATCTCCGTGCTTCATCCATCTCCTCAACAGAAGCGTAAGAGCACCGCCACGAGGAGCATCGAGTAATCGCCACAAAGAAATCCGCAGGAAACCGTACGCCAAAGAGTTCAAAAACTACGTCCAGCCTTCCGCCAAGCCATTGCGGTTTTACCGTGGAATCGCAGCGACGAGGAGACCAATAGGATCTCGGAAGAACAGGTCAAGAAATTCTTTGCACCTAGACGCCGAGCCAAAGGAGAAAATAGATCCGTGGTGGTGGATAAGTTTTACAATAATCTTTTGAAACCGAAACCCCACTTGTGCGGACTGAGCGCCAGATTTTGAAGGCGGATGCAAGGCGCCGTAGGGAGACTGAAAGTAGCAGTCGTGAGGCACCCCAGAAAACAGTTCCCATGCTCGGAGAGCAGGAAAACCAATCATGTGCCCCGCTCCAAATGTTCGACACACGAGACGCTCCTCCCGTAAATGATTACGAGGCAGAGCTACAAAGAAAGGCCAATGAGATGGGGATGACTTACATTGCATACTTGAACGTCATGGGAGACAACTTGCCCAAATGCGATGCCAACCCCATACAACCATGGAAGTATGGGAAGAATCTCGTCAAGAAAGAGGAGCTCAAGACTCTACCAACAAAGATGCGAAAATTGCACAAGTGGTACCTTCATTTCTGCAAGACGAGAAAGGTAGAATGGATCACGGCGCATATAAGAGATCAGATTTTCTTGTGCGGAGACGACGCAATCGACTTCAACATTCAAGACTTGCATTTTCTATTCAATCAGAAGGAACTCGACAAATCTGCCATCAGCCTTTATTGTGTGTAAGTACTATTTCTGTAATTTTTATCTCATCTCATTCACTTCATTAATTGCATTTATATATATATATATGCTCACCATATATGTATATACTATTATGCAGGAAAAAGGTTATGGAATGCATAAAAGGAGGCCCTTTTGACATTGGGTTCGTTGACCCAAATAGAGTTCATGAACAAGGGGTAAGAGACAAACCCGGGCAAACAGAAGATTACTTGCTAAAGTCTTTACTGAGACAACAAACCAAAATGGAAATACTATTGCCTTACAACTTCTCGTGAGTATCGTACTCTCTCTTGTACACATTCATTTCGCTTACTCGATGTTAAGTGTAATTGATGATGAGTTATGCGTGCGTAGGTTCCACTTTATTCTGCTAGTCATTCAACCCGACTCAGGAAAAGTCCTTGTCATGGACTCGTTACGAAAAGAAAAAGAGCTATGGGCAGACTTTAGAGAGATGCTCCAGAGGTAATTTCAATCATATTATCGCACTAGATCGGCAACTTTCATGACAATAAGTAATTAATTACTCCTTTATTCATTTTCTTTGTCGGACAGGGTTTGGAAAAGGTTCACGGGCAGGGCCATGGGTGAATGGTCAGAAGAACTAAAATTTGTAGACCAAAATGTAAGTAATACTAGCTAGCTTCCAATTCCATTATATCATGCTTTATTGATTATTATTTTGATTGAACTCTCTATTCTCGTAAAGTGCACGCATCAGGGACACGGCAATAACTTATGTGGGTACTATGTTTGCGAATTCATTCGCAACACGATATGTGCGACGGACCAAGCCGCACTAGAACAACTTAGAGTAAGTAAACAAAGTCCACAACATTATTTTATTACCATCAATTGTGTTGAGTTTTATTCTTATATATATATTGACTGCCCATTCTTCATATATATTCAGATCGAACGGATGCGGGACCAACTCCTACCATTTGAACGCATACGAGCCATTCAAGAGGAATTGGCAGGGTTCATACTTGATGAGGTCGTCACGCCTGGCGGAGAACTCTTTAGATATCCACCAAAATGAACGATGACGATGTATGTGCCGATGATGATATGTATGTGCCGATGACGATGTTTGTGTATAATAATAGTTGCTTAATTATTCATGTACTCGTATGTACCGATGACGATTTATAAGTATACCGCTCCCGATCGATTCCCCCTCGCTCCTCCAGTAAATACGCCCGAGCAGGCGTGGTTCCGCCGCGCAGATTTAGGCGTTTTCTGCCGCTGAAGAACCTTTAACACCGGTTCGGATACGAACCGGTGTTAAAGAAGGCGATTGCGGCAGCCCCACGTACGCCACCCTTTAACACCGGTTCGTATAAGAACCAGTGTTAAAGCTCCCCCCTATAACACCGAACCCTCAACAGCGGTTGGGGAACCGCTGTTAGAGGGCCCTCCCAACCGGAGTTAAAGGGGTGGCTCTGCACTAGTGTATATGGATGTGATCTTACTCGAGTGACCTGGTTAGGAAAAAAAGTTTGCTCAGGGGCGCTAATTCGATCCTTCGAGGCTCCGAATCCCGGCCGCGGATGGGCAAGCATTGCTGGCCCCTTGGTGCGATCATGTTCAGTTTTGATGCCGCCAGGATTTGATATCAGTGCGTGGATGTGTATCCGATGTATGTAACCACAATGGATTAAGAGAGAGTAGTTGTCCAGCAAAAATTTGTGGCTATCGATGAATCAAATATGCTCCTAGAAATGTAAAAAGACTGATTTTATTTTCAGAAACACTTGGACATAACATATCCCCCCGTACACCATTGCACATGTATTTACATGACGTCTACTGAGCCGCGCAACTCCAAGATTGATGCAGAAATATGTCTGGCTTGCTACCTCCATTCATAATTACCCGCTCTCTGGGTTTTCTCGAAGTCAAACTTTATAAAATTTGACCAAGTACATAACACAAACAAACCAACATCACTAATACCAAATACATATAACATCAAAATAGGTGTGGCTAATTCTCACGAGAATTAATTCTAATTCATCGTCACAATTTTGTACTATGGTGAAAAAAATAGCATGTTAAGATATTCCTTTATTGTGTGGACCATTCTTCTCAGCCGCAACTCGCTTAAGACTTTAAAATCTCAGTTATAACCCCACTTGCAATTCAAAAAAAAGTTGCAACCCATCTGCAACTCAAAAATAAGAGTTGAACTCCCACTTGCAACTCAAAGGACGTATGAATCGCGATGCAAATTCGTGGGTCTTGGAGTTGAATGATTCTCATTCGACTAAGAGTTAGCAAAACTAATTAAAATATATGTATGATGATTTTGATGATATTGATTTTGTGTTGCATTTTTGATAATTTTCTTTTACATTTGAGCAAACTTAAAGTTTAAGTTTCACTAGACCCAGAACAAAGGATAAATGTGATAGGTAGGTCTAATTTTGATATTGATTTTGTATTGCATTCTACCTCTCTAATTTTTTAGTGATTCAATAGGAAGGTCTTGGCTGTTAGGTACATGTGGCATGCCATGTAGGCTGTTTCCATTCTCACAAGGTGGATTTGAAAGACATAGGTAGCCGACGTTCTAAAATGTTAGCTTGTACTGTGCAAAACTAGAGCTGAACCAGAAGAAGCTCGTTAGGCAATTTGAATGAGGAGATGGAGTCAGTAAATTTAAGAACCTTCGTATAGTTCATAAGCGTGGTAGCGGTACAAGGTACACAAGACAACGAGTAGTATCTAAACCATGGAATGGCTGGCTGGTAATTCATATAAGGTCGTGCCTCTAAAGTCAAAACTGCTCTCCCAACACTATGAAGATTTCCATGGCCACTGTTACAGATAAAAACATGTAGTATACGACTCGGTTTCAGTCACCTAGTACGATTCTTAGTCCGTTAGCTTAGCTGCTAAATATTCCGGTATGCCTTCATGAGAAAAAAAACAAGCCTTTGTGAGGACGAAATTAGTCTAGGTGGTGCGCCACCTGTACATGGTGGCTAGGAGCTACCTATTGAGTCCTACAAATAATTAGAGGGGTAAACATTGGAACATATTTTACTAAATGGGTAATTGGGATGAAAAATTGCTAAATAAGGTAATTTACGTCAATATTGTCAAAAATAGGAAAAAAAACTGGAATGTACTCAAATAACGATCTATTTCATCAGGATTTCATGTAAACTATGTGATTTTTTATTCAAAATTGGGGATGTGATTTGTTCCCAAATTTCTAAATGTTTTCTAAAAAAATCCGGAATTGCTGAATTTTCTGTAGTTTTATGGGTCCTGATTTTTTGCCCAATTGCTAGGTCAAGTCCCATAATTCTTGTTTACACATGGATATCAGATAGTATCCAGACCGAGATTGATAAGAATCGCCATACATGTCACGGGATATAACAACTAGACACAGTGCCACAAAGTCCCCTTTTATTTGGTGGTTATATTGGTTCATTTGTATTGTTTATCTGATCAAAGAAGAATCCTAGCTAGCTACTGACTAGTCCATTTCCATGGGGATTGGGGTGGTTAAGGTGCATGCATCCCGCCCAACATGTTTCTTTCTCGATCAGGGGCAGCATCCACCAGCCTTCCTTCCGCTCCCAAACATCTCCGATGAGGGGTTGGTGCGCGGGCCCAAATCAAGGCCAGACCCCACAAATCCGATCACGAATTTGCGATAGGTTTGCTTAAAGCAAGGCAATATTTGGATGATGAGAAAGGTACTGGTGCTTGGGTCGAGCTTATACACAAAATTTCTCACATGTTAATTAGCATCCAAACCAGAAACCACACGCACTACCCCAACCTGCAGACAGCCATGGATCGCAAGCACTTCACGGACGGGACCGATGCGACGCCTTCTTGTTCCCCTCTATGGCACGTTCCTTTCTACGTGAACCTTCAACGACTCGTACATCACACCACACTCTGCTGATGTTACGGGGAGATCGAGGGGTCTACATGTCATAGAGGAGAAATGGGCACGGACGGAGACGTACGGACAGACAAGGGGACAGAAACGAGATGGACAAGGCCAGGAGACGGTACACGCGGCACGGCCTCATTGGTCCTATAGCTAGCTAGAAATGTCAGGAAAAGCGCTCGAAAAAAATAAGCTGCTTAAAAAAATACGGAAAAAAGAGCGGGGCAAAAGATTTGTCATCGAGCATCGCAAGGAAGGAAGCGAAGACCGGAGGGATTCGAGATCAGGTTGGTTGAGAGGCGAGGAGATACGGCGCCGGCGTGGCGTGCCGTGGCGTTGGTGGTACGTGACGCTCCTAAATTTCCTATGATCCAACACCTGCCTCCGGTTCCGGCCAGGGGGGGACGCACCTCAGTCGTCCAAGATCGCGCGCAGATCTCTCTACTCCGAACCCGGCCCCGCGCGCGGGTCCGCGGCTTCCCGCCACGTGACGCGTGTCCGCCGCGACGGCGACGGGCCGGGCCGGACTTTCGCGGCGACGGCGACATGGCGCGGATCCGGCGACCCGCGGCGCTGATTCCCGCTGACGTGGCAGCGATCCGGCGAGCGGGCGAGCGCTGTGTGAAAATGTTACCCGCTGAAGTGAGCTCTGATCAATCGCATCTGGCTCTGTTCTTCTCGCTTTCTTGGTCAGCTGAGAAGCCTGAGAGCGGCCGCCGGGATCGAGCTGTTGCTGAATTGCCGTCGTCGCCGACAGGAACTACCGATGCTACGAGTAGCTAGCTAGGTTTGGAAACGTTCAAACCGCGTGTAAACTTTTCACGGCCGGCGTCCTTGTAGGTCCCACAGAGGAGCAGCAGCAACTTCACTATCGGCTAGTAGCCCACTGCCACGTGGTGATCGAAAGGACGTGGATATATTCTAGCCCCGATCTTGTAGCATCTCTTTTGGCTAATCAGTGAGCTAGTGAAGTGGAGTGCTACTTTGTTGTTCAGTTCATCGTACGATGAACCAAATCCGCTTTGTATTTGGACCTTTTCTCCCTCGCATGCAGCTTCCCCTGCCACTTATATCTAGTTAATCACTGTTCGTTTCTCTGCTCTCGCCGTCAGTTAATTGGTGGATATTCATTCATCGTGCCCGCTCTTAGTTTACCCCTGCATGCTCATGTAGAAATAGATATGTACAGTATCAGCTCTCTTTTGATATAGTTTTCGATCGCGTGGATAGAACAACGGTAAGTGCCGTGAAAACGACATGAAAGATGACTAGGTTCCGACTCGATCGCTTGAGACAGGGGATTGATGACGGAGATTACAGATCCGGTGGTCCCCCGAACAAGGTATGTTTACTATTGGCTGAACCCACAAATCCACATGCATGCATGTAGTACACTGTTCGATTTATCGATGTGGTTAGGCAACGTAGTTTTTCTTGGCGAAGATCCAACGTCGTTGATGACCGAGGTGAGATCTTCTCCGTGCCAATAACTCTGTTCGGGATACCTAGCAAGTAGTAGTACTAGCTAGTATCTTCTGTGAGCGACTGAATATCTTCTTTCCGCCGTATTAGTTTCGATTTAAGCGTGTCTGAGCGTGTTTTTGTGTTGAATCGTTCGAGTCGGTAATATCGGAAAATAATAGAGCATATATACTAACTAATTAGGCCTCGATTAAAACGCGTTAGTATTTTTATGGAGCCGAGCTGAAACTTTCCTAGTTAGGTCCTTAATTAGTGATCAGCAATAGTTTAGTGCAGAGCATAAACAGAGAACATCCATTATTGATCATCACAAAGACCGCCCCACAAGTTTATACGATCATCGACAAATATCTAAATGCTCATATATTCCATGTTCCAACCATGTGATGGTTCTAGGAACACCACCGTACCGGTCCATGGACGCAACGCATGCACGACGGACCACACAGAGCACTGACATGCAAGTTGCGCGGCAGAGCCATGCATGCAACAATACCGAACACTACCGATCGATGGATCGATCCATGGCGGGCTGGACCAGCATGCCATAACTCGGCAACGGTTTGGAAACAACAACTACCACGACGACGACGACGACCGCTTGATCGGCCGATCGGGGCCCTGGCCCGAACTGTTGGCTAGCTAGCTTGGCCCCGTATTCAAGGCCGGTGGACGTACGTACAGACACGAGACACTGTCACATGCATGCGGAAAGCACGCGACGGCAGAAGCGGCTAGCTGCTGCACACACCTGACCTGACATGCCGGCACGATTGGCTCATCGTTTACCGTTGCGGCTTGCCAAAGTTAACGCTCATGCTTCGGTTTCCGCTTGCTTCGTGGGCGAGTCACGCAGCCGTGGGCGCGTGTGTACGTACGGCCGGTCGGCGTCCTCTACGGCCGGCAGCTCTACGGAGCGGCCGGCGACCAAGTAGTTATTGCGAGCTCTCTCTTCTCTCCCTGCGTACTGCGAATGGCGATCGGTGGCCGACGGCGTGACGACATGGAAGCAGCAAAGGCACGGCCGGCCTCTACTGACAAGCTTTGAGGCGCCATTGATGAACGGTCAACTTTCTAGAGTAGTCAGGTCGATCGGCTCTGCGCCTCCGCCGTGCGTACGTGGTACTACTAGTAAATGAGGGGGCGAGAGAGTGAGTGAAAGGACTGTGGTTCTTGCTCACGCATTCAGGTGCATGCATGCATGCATGCCCGAACGAAATTTAAGGATGATCACACTGTGCATGCATGAGAAATATCACTGCATTCGATCATAAGGTAAAACAAGCGTACAAGCATATATCCTACGCGCATGCACGGGCAGCGAGTCCAAAAAAAGCTTGGAGGGCAAACCACGTACACGAGCTAGTACTAGCTAGCATGCGGTAACAACGATAATAATGTAACTAGACGGCTCCTACTACTACACATCTTTACACATGCATGTGACCATGCAAACGTACAAGCACGGAGCTACAGAAATCATCCGAGGAACTCCAAAAGCGATCGAGGACGACGAGCTTGGTGCGCGCGACAATAACACGAGGAGACGACTAATTATTGCATCACCATGCATGGGCCGGTAGCTAGCTGAAGCGAAGCGCCGTACGACGTCGGGCTACCACGGCGCGTGCTGAAGCGGGGCCGGGTAGGCCCCGGCGCCGAAGGCGGCGGCGCGGTGCGCGGCGGTGGCGGCCGCGGCGAGCTCGAGCGACTGCACCTGGGACTTGAGGAACTTGACGTAGTGGATGGCCTCGTCGAGCATGGACGCGGTGTCCATCTTGGTGCCGCCCGGGACGAGGCGCTGCAGCACCCGGATGCGCTCGCTGATGCGCTCCCGCCGCAGCCGCGCCGCCACGCTCTGCGGGTCCTTGGAGGTGCGCACGTTGCGGCGCTTCGCGGGGCGGACCACCTCCGCCTCCAAGTCGGTCTCCACGGGCTGCAGCGCCGCGATGTGGAAGATCATCTCCCGCATCGCGTCCGACGACGACGGGTACCCCTGCGGCGCGCCGAAGGGGCCGTCGACGGTGACGGCGCCCGGAGACATCACGGCGTGGTCCTGGTGCACTCCGGCTGCGCCGGCGCCGTACACGGCGTGGTGGGGGGAGTGCAGGTAGTCCTGATGGTAGAAGTAACCGGCGGCGGCAGCGTCGGCGGCGGTGCAGGTCGACACGTGCGGCGGCGGAGGCGAGAGGCTGTGTGCGGGGGTCTGCACGGGAGAGATCGGCGGCGAGGCGTCCGGCGTGAAGGAGGACTGGTCATTCAGCGCCTGCTCGAGCTGGAGCATCGTGTTCATCAGCGCCAGCTGCGCCTCCGGGCTGGAGCTCATCAGCAAGTCAAAGTCCATGAGTGACGACCTAGGATTTCAAATCGATCGAGCTGGGATGAGTACTCAGTGGGAGTACGTGGGCCGGGTGTTCTTGCTGCAAAGGGTTGGATTGGAGCCACTAGGATCGAGCTTGAGCTTGCTAGCTAATGGCTGTTGGAGGAAGGGTTTGTTGTCTGCTGTGCTGTTGTCAAACCGCAAGTGGAGACGCCTATTTATAGGAAGAAGAAAGCCGGGACCGTAGGGCCGTTCCGATTTTGGAGTGGACTGACGCTGCTTCCTCTGTAGCATCACCACACACTAGCGGCTACTTCTTCTCTTCAGTTAGCATTAGTATATTTTTCATTATTTTTCTGCACTTCCTTTCTTTCGCCTTTTCTGCTCCTTCCTGGAAACGGAATTACACGTACTGCGCCGAGATGTTCAGATAAACTTTCGCTTTCTCCGATTTCCCGTGACAAGGACGTCTCCATAAACCTGTCTCAGAGAACGCGGATCAGCCGTAATCACACCAGAATTAAGAATGCCGACTACTCTGCTTTGGCCATCAAAATTATACCCTCCTCCTCTGATTGGGGCACTGGCCAGCAGGGTCGGTCAGCTCGCCGCTGCCTGACACGTGTAAGATTACGTTCGCGATCGCCTTTTCTGACGACGTTGCTGTCCGCGTATCTGCAGTGTAGCTGGCTTCGAAAACGAAAACATGCAGTCGGACTGACTGACGGACTGACCGACGACGGTTATGTGCGATGAATGTAATCCCTTGTGTGCGTTTTCGTTCCCCATCGATCCGAACACGCACACCATGATTTATTACTACTGTACTGTAAAAAAAAATCTGAATGCGCGAGGTCGGGAAAGTGCAATCCCGGCCGTGTGTTTTGATCTTTCAACCTTTGCACATTTGGGGGGTGGGGGGTTGATGTACGGAACAAACGGACGTGAAGTGAGGCGAGCGTACACGGCGGGTTGCCATCGGCTCCGAACACGGTCAACGGAGCTCAGGGCGCCGGTCAGTTGGTCGGTTGGCGTTTGGTACCCTCTTATAAATGACCCGGACCCGCCCTTGTGCTTTTGCCGATCACGATCCGACCGCGCCAAGCACCCCACGTGGCGATGATCCATGGGAGTACAAGCATGATCCGTCCAATCGCCTTCCCACGCGTGTTCACAGTGTCCCGGACGGATTTATTAACCGACGCATGCATAAATTTACGTAACGCTATATACTTGCTCTTGTCCCAAAAAAAGAGTGTAATTGCAAGTTTCTTGAAGAGTCAATTTTTTTATGTTTTAATGGAGTTTGCAAAATAGTAAACCGGTGTATGTATATGAAACTAACTATCTCTAAGATGAAAATATAAGTCATCATTCTCGCCGGTCTCTTTCGATCTATGTTTGTCATCTTTAACGATGGTTGTTGATCTGTTAGGCTGATCCTTTAGGGTCTTAATACTTCGATCGTCTACTATAACAAATTCTACTACGATAAGCTTGGCCCGGCTCCGGTGAGGACGGCGGCGCGACTTTGGCTCGCACCGGTGTTTGTAGTTTTCGCTAGGTGGTCCAATGATGTACTTATAATTTTTATTACTTTTAGGGGTATTTGTACTGTTGTTGATGATTATTACAGTAATAGATCTGGTGTATATAAGTCACCATAAATTCAATGATACTAAATTAGTGGAGTAGCGCTCCAAACAAGTTGGAAGTAGTAGAATATTCCGCAGATGTATACACCTGACTTGTAATAAGCTCTGCGTGTGGATGCAGCGCTTTGTCCTCCTCGTGTATGGCAATCTCATGGACTCTGATGCGCGCCTCTTGCATGAAAAGCTCTCCAAGGAGAGATTTCTTGTTTCATTCATGTATCATAAAAAATGCCTTTTAAGTAGAGGTTTGCTCAAATAATTACTTGTTCTTCGAATATATTTTCATCATTTTTTCTTCAACCATGCCTCATCTCTTGTCTGCTTTAAACAGTCTCTTATACTCTTTTGAACTGAAATTTGACCAAACATGGGAGATTCACCAATAAATTAAAGCTTGATTTTGGACCGTTCTGTTGTCAACCATGACTATCCCTCCATCCTGATTTAAAGGACACATATAGAAAATCTCTAGGCCCTAGATATCCTCTGATTAGGACTAATTTGGCGCTTACTAATTCTTTGAGTGGCTCTTCCTCTAAAATTAAATGCTTATGTGCCTAACTGGAGGGGGTGTTTAGGGATTACATGATTTTTAATATGTGTCCTTGGAGGGAGTATGTTTTCTTACCTCATGTGTTAGTCAATTGCAAGGTGGTGATGGAAGAACTAATTAAGCATCATATTACTCAACTGGATTTCCATCAACATGTTACTCGGGTTAGAACTAGCACCCAAATTTTACAAGTTGTTACACGGGTGAATTTTCCATGGCAAGCCGAGAGTCCTCTCATCTAACTATTTTGGACAGGCATATAAAATCAAATTTTGGTCATGGTAGAATTGGGTGTTTGTGGCGTGGACATATATATATGCAGATACTGACATTTTACAAGATTCACATTTCCAGACGTCATATAAAATCAAAATTTTGGTACGAAAGGAGGATCAGATGTAGATTTGGGTATTTGTTATGTGGATATAAATATATGCACATAATCACATTATTTTACAAGAATCACACATTTTGGCTATGGCGGAAGGATTGAATGTAAATTGGGCGTTTGTGAGCATTTTAATCTGATTGCAATCTTACTTGATTGGAAATAATTTTGTATTGACAATTTTAGACATAATTATATAGAGTTCACGCGGGACTAGAGCTACACTATCATTTTGCTCAACGACATTCGGTTGTCACCTTCATGATCGTCGTGGTGCTCTGGTAACTCCCTTATACACAATCGGTGCATGCTATTGGACACTATATGCTAATTACAACTTTCTTTATAATTGAGAAGTTGACCATCAACAAATGGCCTGATAGAATCAAGCTTATCAACATTGGAGAGCCTATTCAACATGGGAGAGCAACACTCTTGGAACCAATCAACGGGCTAAAATCTATCTCATGGATCTAGGCACCTAGCACTCTCGGGCCCAATTAATGGGTTGCCACGACGGTGTGGTGACTTGTTGGGTTGCTGAACAACAACTTCATGTTTCACTTGTGTGAGTGATGATCCCACCATACCGAGACCCATGAGAGCGGAGCGATGGATGGCTACCCGCGGATCGTCGTCTGCTGGCTGAGTTGTTAGGAGGTAGGTTTGGGCGGCGATGAGGGCAGCTTGTGCAGTTTTGATTTTGATATCCCCTGGTGAATCCACCGTCATGAATGATAGGTCCAAATCTCGGGCCAGCTCGCGCCTTTCGGCTTCAGGTATGCGCTGCATCCACGAGGTACTCCTTGGATGTGGCCCTCCTGTGATGTTACCGAACTTGCGGGTGGAACTTAGTTACGCTCGTCGAAGACTTGATTCATCGGCCAACCTCTTCCTTTCATCGAGTTCGTTGCCGCTACATCTTGAGAAGGTCCCTTCTTTTATGGTGGAGAAGATATTGGTAAGCCATCAGTTCATCGCGCGTAGCATCTGCCGTTATAGGTACCGCATCTGAAACAACATCTTTTCCTTCTGCCATATTTCCGGCACCAGCCTAAGTGTTAGCCGCTCACCATTGCGTGTTCTTTCCCTTCCTTGCACGACACGATTGTTTGTGTGCCTCTTCCCTATTCTAGCAGTGTCATGCATCATCATCCGAGAGAATATCATTAGGGTCGAGGATTGGGTCAACGTTGGAATCTCGCGGTGTTGACGGTCTTTCTCCATCGATCACACATACTTGGTGACATGTCATGTACATGCTGCTGCCGTCAGTGTGGGAACCGTAGGAGACACTGTTGTGAAAACTAGTGAAATCCCATGGGTCCTGTTCTAGGTATGAATCGACCTTTCTGATTTTGGAGTCGATGCTTTCTTCAGATTTGTCGAGGATGACGTTTGTTGGGTTCGAGCCATGTGGTGACATTAATTGAGAATCTGATCCAAAGAAAAGACCATCGTACAGATCAGCCAGATCCCTAGATCCGCAATATTTTCGTGGCTTTCATCGACATTCGGCGGTTGTGATACAACTTTTCCAATAGAGCCGACGGAAGATGCAGGTGGCATCGTAGGCGCTGCAGTTATGGCCGATAGACCTGATTAGATCGGGGCCAAAAGGCAGAGGTTCTTGGCTTCCACGATGCGAAAGTGGAAGCACCCAATCACAAGATTTGTCTCCCAGACGAAATTGCATATGGGTTCATGTGTAACATAAGCTCCCTAAAAGGGAGAGCTTACCACTTAGTACACGTATCCACTGTATTTTGTGTTAGTGATAATCGTTCAATAAAGTTTTGTGCTTCATGAATTCTTTTTTTTTTTTTTGAGAAACAGTGTTTCATGAATTCTGTGCAGAAGCCGTGTGAGATTTTTCGTCATTGTTTTTCTTTCCAAATCAACCACACATCAGGCGCTACTGGATCTTATTAGTTGGACACCATGATGTTAACTAGAAGTAGAACGCGTTGAACCCAGGTGCAGTCACCCTTACGCTCGCTAGGATTTCACTTCCCCCTGTCTCGCAGCCAAGTGTGAATTGCATCACCCGTTCCGCGTGCTGTGATGATGTCTGTTCTAGTCATGTCTAGGTGTGTGCCACTGAGAAACAGTCCAGGTGCATTTCGGCGTGTGGTGCAAAAGTTGTTCTGGAGCTTTCAGTAAGAAAGGGCTTCTAATTTTTTGTTTGTTCAGAACAGGAGCATGCATGTAAGCTTTCGTTTTCATTTCCTACTTGGCAGTGTCACCCTTTTTCTTCCACTTTTGCCATAGGCTGCATTTATATATCACGCCCAAGTTTTTCTTTTGTTTTGAGAGGATCAAATCCAACGTTTTTTCTTTCTTCTAGTTAGCACGAGCCGATGAAATCTGCATTCCAAGCGTAACCATCACAGGAATCTGGTCCATTCTTAATTTCTCGGCCCGCAGCGGAACGACAAAGCAATGTAGGCCGTACCAGTAAATCATGAGAAGCTTATGGGCCCAGAATACAATGCTGAGTAATAACTAGGCCGAGTTGCATGTTTTCAAAGAACACATCCGATTAGGCCCGTTGTATTGTTCTTTAGACATATTGACATACAGTATTGTTCAGGTTTAGCTCATCGGAAGTTCAAGACGATACTTAGAGTATCTTCGACTACCCAGGACGTCGGTTCGGACGCCGAAAATCGGTCCAGTCACGTACCCAGAGACCTATTTTCGTCCTGATTTCGGCGTGTTTTGGTCCGGCCTACCTAGGCCGTACCGAGATCCGATGCGACACAGAACGCCGGACTTCAATGAAATCGGCGTGGGCTCATCGGCGAGAAGGCACCACTCCCGCCAATTCGCCGAGCTCACGCCTTTTTCTTCCCCCTCCCGCCTTTCTTCCCCATTCCCCCACCCCCGACGCTCCGCAGATCACCACGCCCGACATGCCGCCCAAGAGCTTCGTCCAACCTAGATCCATCCTCGGCGAGGGTCCGGAGGAGATGCTCAAGGCCGCCGGACCTCCTGCCGAGCATCTCCAGGATTCGGTCGAGAATTGCCTCGCCGACACGAGGGCGCATGCCGAGAAGAGGGCTGAGAAGAGCGAGGAGCGCTAGAAGAAACTGATCGACACACAAGGGGAAAAGGTGGCCCTCATCAAGGCCAACCTCGCCGAGAAGAAGGCCAGCTACGCCGCCAAGAAGCGCCACACATACCTTAAGTTCCTCATGGGCGGCGAGGACACGTCGAAGATGAGCTCGCCGGTCAAGGCCTCGTACATGGCGCAACGTCAGGCCATCCTGGAGGGCATAATCACGGCTTCCCCTTTCTCTGCGTCGAACGTGTCTCCACCGAACGCTCCCACGCCGAGTTTCTGCTTCGACTTCCTCCAACCCGGGGGCCTTCACCGGCGAGATGGACGACAACGCCGCGTCGGCCACGCCGCAGGAGCCCATCCCCATTGACGACTGAGAGTTCTTTCCCCTATTATATAATAAAAATATGTTGCCAAACTTGTGGGTGAATCTGTCGAACACTTTGTGGCCAAGCACTCGCCGGCGAAAACGATAAAGATTCATATATAGCCGTTTTGTGTTCGCCTGGGTACTCGGCCTGGGTAGTCGAGTGAAAACTGGCCGTACCCAGACCGAAAACTTGCGTCGTCCGGCCAGAAAAAGGTCTAAATTTCGGTCTGGATTCGGCCAACGAGTAGAGATGCTCTTATCCTTTCTTTGCATCTCACTAAAAAAGGGTACGCTACGGAGCCAGAAAGGGAGACATGACGGGACCTGGAGACGATGCTAATAGCCTGTCTCCAATCAGAATTGGGCATTCCTGCGATTTATCCTGGAAGCAAAGCATATCAGAATTGTTTGAAAAAAAAACACTACTATTCCAATTTTATCGGCTCGGATCCCTGGCCAGGAAAACGCGATGGCTTTCCTGTCCTCGTTTCAAATATCGCGTGCAGCGACAGCAGCAGCAGCAGCAGCAGCACGCACGGGCGCTCGCTCACGTGTAAGCAGCATAGGACCATCATGGCAGGGGTGATGAGGTCCCAGCTGAGATCTCGTCGCTTTGCCCCGGCGTTGATTGGAATCCGCCCTGCACGGCTGCACCGCCCGGCCGCAGGTTTTTGCGGGTAAAAGAGAGGGCTCGCCGCCGCCATGTCCGCCATCGCCGTGCTGCTCTCCTCGCCTCCGCCATCGCCGCCTATTTCCTCTAATGATCTAGTATCTACGAGGTCGATCCATCCATTATACATACTGCCGTACGTCCATGCACATGCATGCTGCAACAGCATTCTTTAGCTAGCCGTTTTCATTGATTCCATTCCGATTATTGTATATATATCCTTCTATCCTTTTATCTTGTAGGTATGACTCTCGTCTTGTTCATTTGTAATATTTGTAACATATATTCCGATGTGCTATATGTATTTCTATCGCCGAGTTAAGGCATCTTTTTTTTAATGATTACGTCGTTTCAAATTTGCCTTTTCTATTTGTCTTTCACCAATGCTTTTCAAAAGATTCGTGCCCCTAGATCATCCGCGGTCTATATCTCAACCATGTCTTTTCCATGCTACAACAGACTCACTTGTGGCGGGGGATTCACATCCACCCAAACCAATGATTTTGAATGCCGCATAATGGTGGAAATGGTTGGTGTCCACTATGTTCCGAAGCCCGGACAACAAAATGTAGTCATTCTCTGCATTTTTATCCAAAAGATTTTCTCTACGACAAAAAAATATATGTCCTGAAGTCTGGACACCAGGTTGTCACAACATTATTGCCTTAGATTTACCGGCCTAAAATCCATCCACTATGCAAATAGATTGTATCTATAGAGAAGTTATCACAGGCCATTGACACTTCCGGTGTCTATCGAATCCATGTCAAGGAGTTTCAACTTCGCATCAGGCTCCATAAAGGGGCTGAATTTTCTTTGTTGATACTTTTTCTTTGCATGAGATGCTTGTTGTAAGATGATTTGAAATCATGTGTACACTGTGGTAGAGGTCATAGTGGGGGATCCTTGTTGTAAGATGATTTGAAATCATGATTTGAATTTTTTCTATCATTGTTTACTAATATACAAATTTTTCTACAAACGTACTCCCTCCATCAATAAATAAGTGTATTTCTACCTTTGACCCACTTTATCGGAAAACTTTGCAATATTTATGGCACTAAATTAGTATCACTAGATAACTTTGAAAATATATTTTCATAATATACCGATTTTATTTCATATATTTTGCTAAAAGTATACTTTTTTTGAAGGGTGAAAAAGTGGGAAAGCATCCCACTGCATTTTTTATAGTATACAAATGATAATTTACAAGATCAAGGATCAAACAAAGTACACTTATTTGAGGATGGAGAGAGTACTCCCAAACGTGTTATCAATTTATAAGAGCCAAAAGTTGCCACCAAGCATGGATTTTTTAGTTCCTATTTCTTAATTATGGGTCTAGTTAATTGTGTAGTACCTACGTTTGAAATGCGAACCTGGATCCATGCATGCGATTTTAGGGTACCCTAGATCCTACAAGGGTATGCTCGAGCTCATGCATGATTTTGATTCAAATATTACATCATGAAATATTTGTTATAAGGCAAGTGTCTAGTCTAAGCTAACCATGGGCAATTTGCGTTTGTGGCATTTCTCCTTCTATGAGGAGAGTTTACCTATATTGGAATACCAACTAGAGAGCAGAAATATCAAATAGCTTAGAAAAAAATTAATTTGTAATTTTGTTGCTTTTTGGGAGAAGAAAAGAATTGAAACAAATTCATTATTCTATTTGTGTGGCATTTTTGGATGTAGATGTCAATGTTCCGGAGGAGATACAAAAGCATATGGTTACAGAATTATGTATTTTTGGAACACTATTGTTTCATTTTCTTTAAGATTATGGAATTTGTAATGTTATGCACTGTCCTAGAGAGATCGACGTTTGCTAATGATCCGCTTTACCATATTTATAAATTACATTTTTTAGGTACTTAAAATAAATCCTTGCTTTTAGGTAAAAGAAGTATGCCCACAACAGTGTCTTTCAAACTCACAAACTGGAGAACAAAAGTGAGATGTGTGACCGATCACTAAGAAGTGTAAATCAATGTCATTCTATATGTAAAAAATCTTATAGCATTTGTAGCTTTTATACTTCTTTATTACTCATTTTTTCGATTCACAATCAGTCGATAACATGTTGTGCTAAACTTTAACAATATTATCTAATAAAATTCACATTGGTTTTATTTAACACATAGCACTTTAGAAACATATTGAAACCACACTATGTCAAACATAAGAAAAAATACAAAATCACAAATTCATCCTAAATTACTGTGTGGCAATCGAATGATTAACTGGATATATCTAGCGTGCGTATAGATACCTCTAAGTTGTAATGGTAAAGAATATCTTAATGGATCTTCCTAGTTTGTGTAGGTATAGCTAGAGGGAAAATTGTAGAGTATACATGGTGTTTAATCTCATTTGACCATTACCATGGATGCCACTATCATTTTTTGGGGTCAAATGTGTCCTACATACATACCTGGGCATGGGAAACCCTGCCCGGCCCGACCCGTCCCCAAAAGAGCCTGACATGCCGAGCCTGGGCTGCAGATCCGGGGCCCGTGTGCAAATTGGGCTAGGATCGGGCCTTAAAAATGCTGAAAATAGGGAAGGCCTAGTTGTTTTATGCAGGCTCGGGCCGAGCTCACGCTTTGATTTGTGGCCCAGCAGCCGGGCCAAGCTGGGCTCGTGCCTGGGTTTTGACCCGCGGGCTTTTTGCCAGCATGGCCCGAGCCTGACCCAGTCCAAAAAATGCCCAGCTATACCTACATATAAGATTGAGCGGGTGTAATGCCTTGAAAAGTAGATTCTACATTAGTTTTTTATATGCATCATTATGATATCACGTATACTATTCTTGCCTTTTTATGGTGAAAACCAAAGGTCTAACCATCATTGGTTGTAACTGCAATGGTTTGTTGAATGTGTTGTTTTGAAAGTTCAGATTTGTTTAGGTTAAAACCTAAGATCTTGGATTAGACGACGATGACGCTTGTGGACCATTTCCCTTTTTGAAGGCATTGCTTTTGAATAACCTCTTTGAATTATTGGTGTTGTTTTTGGTGGTGGTTTGTTGTGTTCTGGTTGGGAGGATTTGATTACCGCAGCGGGTCTTTTTTTCATTTCTTCTTCTTTTTTTCTTCTAGGTTGTGCATCCTTGATGGCGTTAATGACATTTTATTGCTGCAGAGGCTGAGTGTAATTGTTATCTTCGTGATATTAATATATTTCTTTTATCAAAAATATCCTAAGTAAGTAATTATTTTGATTGAATGCCATATTTTATTTGATAAATTATTTGTTCCGTTTAATATATATAAAGTCGTTCGCCCTATAATAATTTTTACAAAAAAGAGATATTTTTTTTGGTACGTCTAAAATGATAAGAGGTTTTCTTATTGGACAGGACTACAAAGTGGTCAACCACTTTTTATCGTAGGAATTTCCCTTTTCGATAACCCGGATCTTTCATAAAATAGAAAGTAGACATCGACACGAAAATCGGACGCTAGGACTCCTAGCACAATAAACCACCATTGTACTCTTCGAGATATTACAAGAAAAGCATCAGAGGACATGTAGGGATTTAATCGTAGGGATTTAATCTATCGTGGGAGTTTGAATCTAGATGCATCACATCTCTTTGGCCATCTACAACGGGCCACTCCATTACAGACACCAAATCGATCGGTCATGTTCTAGGTTTGAGTCGGCCTTCCTGATTTCGGAGTCAATGCTTTCTTCAGATTCGTCGAGGATGATGTTTGTTGAGTTCGAGCCGTGTGGTGGCGTTGATTGAGAATCTGACCGAAGGAGAGGCCATCGTAAAGATCAGCTAGATCACCCAGATCCGCGGTATTTTCGCGGCTTTCATCGACGTTCGTCAGCTGTGATACAACTTTTCCAATAGAGCCGACAGAACATGCAGGTGTTGTCGTGGGCGCTGCAGTTATGGCCGACGGACCCGATTAGATCGGGACCAAAAGGCAGGGATTCTTCCGCGATGCGAAAGTGAAAGAACCCAATCACGAGATCTGTCTGCCGGTCGAAATTGCATACGGCTTCATGTGTAACATAAGCTCCCTAAAAGGGATAGCTTACCCCTTTGTACATGTATCCACTATCTTTTGTGTTAATGCTAATCGTTCAATAAGGTTTTGTGCTTCATGAATTCTATGCAGAAGCCGTGAGATTTTCGTCATTGTTTTTCAAATCGACCACACATCAGGCGCTACTGGATCTTAGTTGGGCACCATGATGTTGACATAGAACTAGAACGCGTTGAACCCAGGTACAGTTAGCCAGTCACCCTTAGGCTCGCTAGGAACTCGCAGTCTCGCTTCCCCTGTCTTGTCTCAGCCAAGTGTGAATTGCATCACCCGTTCCGTGTGCTATTCTGTTCTAGCCATATTTAGGCGCGCGTGCGGCACTGAGAAACAGTCCAGGCGCATTTCCGCGTGTAGTGCAAAAGTTGTTCAGGAGCTTTCAGTAAGAAAGGGCTTCTAATTTTTGTTCAGAAAAGGAGCATGCATGTAAGCTTTCGTTTTCATTTCCTACTTGGCAGTGTCACCCTTTTTCTTCCACTTTTGCCATAGGCTGCATATATCACGTCCATGATTTTTTTTGACATGAAACACTCATATTCCATTAAGACACGATAGAATCGTCGGTCACCAGACGGGTTACAGAATTAGGATAGCTCAATATCCGTATAATATGGTCTCCTTAAGCTACACCTACACCCAAGGCCGCTAGCTTATGAGCAGGGATTGCTATATACGAGGAGCAAAGACAACACTAGTCTCAATAAAATTCATATGCATCCTATACTTCAAGTCACCAAGAATGGCACCAATTGGAGAAAGATCATAATCCGACAAGGAGATTGCACGTTGAAGATTGCTGCAATCAGTCTCGAAGATGGCTCGTGCTTCATCGACGTTCATCGAGTTAACGCATTTGTTTTCATCGACGTTCGCCGAGTTAACGCATCTGTGTTTTTTTTTGTGATGATTAAGTTGTTTCAAATATTTGCTTTTTCTATTTGTCTTTCACCAATGGTTCCCAAAAGATTCGCGCCCCTAGATCATCCACGGTATCTATATCTCGACCATGTATTTTCTGTTAGAATTTTGGCCCAAATAGCCCAGCCCATTTTCCATTCCAATAATTTCTGAAAATCCTAGAGGCCCATGTGGCCCATTCATGCATGGCAAGAGGTGCGCCAAATGTTTAGTCTCATATTGCTAGTTGAAGGAGGTTTGCACTAGCTTATAAGGGAGGCTCTCCTACCACTTGGTAAAAGGATGAGAAGGAGAAGGAGAGAGTCCTACACGCGTGCTCCTCCTCCGTCGCCCGCCCCGCCACGACGCCCGCGCATTGCGGGAATCTCGCCGAGCCGATTTCTTTTTTGCCATGCATGACTGGTATATGAACGGGCGTGCAGAATTTGAAAAGTCTGCTAATGGGTTTTAAATACAAACTCAGTGGAGGTTTAATTCGAACTTAATGGAGGCTGTCGGTCACTGCCTGTTCATTTCCTCTTTCGACGTCGCATGTTCGCCTGTCTACCTGTGCCTATAAGAGCGGAAGGTCGCTCCTTTCCTCAGACATTAATAAGAACCATCACCTCCAAGTTCCAGAGCACTGAGATGCCACCAGTTCTTCCCCATCCCGTCTTGCGGCGTGCACCGCGAGCCGGAACAGTAGGCCTCCGGAACCCCGCCTTTTCGAGTCCTGTATGGTAGAAGGGCGATAAGGTTTTTGGGGAGCGTTGTCGGCGCGACTACTAGCTTCATCACAGACTCCTTCACCGACGCCGACGACATCTTCCCCAACGACGACTTCTTACCTGCCATCGAGAACCTCTTCCTCGACGACATGGGTGACAACTCCAACTCCGGCACAATGTTGTATGTTCTCTTTCTTCATCTTGTTCAGATTATTTCAATCTATCTACAACTCTCTGCACACTTTCTGTCAGATTACTTGGTTAGTTTATTTCGCATAAATCACTTGATAAATTGCTCTCCGGCACACTTTCTGTCATGTCTTACCTGCTGTTTATTTCGCATAAATCACTTGATAAATTGCTCATATTTCCAACATTTTCCATGCTACAACATACTCACTTGTGGCAAAGGGATTCACACCCACTCAAACCAAATGATTTTGAATGCCGCAGAATGGTGGAAATGGTTGGTGCCCACTGCCCACTATGTTCCGAAGTTCGGACAACAAAATCTACTTGTGCTCTGCATTTTTACCCCAAAGCTTTGCTCTACAACAACAAAATCTATGTTCCGAAATCCGGACACTAGGTTGTCACAACATTATTGTCTAAGATTTGCCATTCTAAAATTTATCCACTATGCAAATAGGTTATAGAGTGAATTCCACTTTTTACCCTCCATTTGTGCATTTGAGACACCAATTACCCCATTTAGTAGAGATTGTATCCGAATGTCCTATTTAAGAAAATTCTAAGCATGATTTTGTCCTTTTTAGCATTCAACACGTGTTCTCGGATAAGGCCGACAGGTTAGGATGTTGTGCCGCCACAAAATATGTCAAGATTGGAGGACGTCGTCGTCGATCATATCTATCCTTCGATGCACCAAATGTTCTATTCTTTGTTGCCATCTCGATAAATTCAAGGTTCAATCGTCACCTCACACCTTACCTATTAGATATGCATCAGAAAATAAGGGTTTAAAGTTTTTGAACATGATAATTTAGATTTTTTTTCACTACATAGGGTAATTAGTGTAAAAAATGCACAAATAGAGGGTAAAAAGTGGAATTCACTCTAGGTTATATCTATAGAGAAGTAATCATGGGTCGGTGACACTTCTAGTGTATATCGAATCCATGTCAAGGAGTTTCAACTTCGCATCTGGGTCCACAAGAGGCTGACTTTTTCTTCATGGATACTATTTGTTTGCATGAGGTTCTTGCTATAAGATGATTTGAAATCATGTGTGTATTGTGCTAGTGTTGTGCTAGGGGTCATAGTGGGGGATCCTTGTTCGTCTGCGTGGATTTATTTTGTTAAAGCTTGAAAAATGTTGCTCTCGGCCTTATATATAGCGGTGTTGTTTTTTTTGTATCACCCATTTACTGAATATACAAATTTTCCTACAAAAGTACTCCCTCAATCCATAAATAAGTGTACTTCTACCTTTGATTCACTTTATCGGAAAGCTTTTCAATATTTATGGCACTAAATTTGTATCACCAGGTAAAATTTAAAATAGAGTTTCATAATATACCGATTTGATTTCATATATGTTGCTAAAAGTACACTTATTTTTTTGAAGGGTGAAATAGTGGGAAAGCAATCCACTGCAATTTTTATAGTCCCTTCGTATCCAAATTAATGGACTTAGATTTATCTAGATTTGAATGTATTTAGACATGTTTTACTATTAAATACATTCAAATCTAAACAAATTTAAGTCCATTAATTTGAATTGGAGGGAGTATATAAATGAGAATTTACAAGGTATTTACAAGATCAAGGATCAAACAAAGTACACTTATTTGAGGAGGGAGGGAGTACTCCGAGTCATGTTACCAATTTATAAGAGCCGAAAGATGCCACCAATCATGGATATTTGATTTCCTATTTCTTAATTGTGAGTGTCGTGTAGTACCTGCGTTGAAATGCGAACCTGTATCCATGCATGCCATACTTGTTTTTTGTCCCTAGATTCTACAAGGATATGCTTGAGCTCATACATGATTTTGATTCGGATATTATCATCATGAAATATTTGTTATGAGGCAAGTGGCTAGTCCAAGCTAACCTTGGGCAGCTTGTGTTTGTGGCATTTCTCCTTCTACGAGGAGAGTTTACCTGTATTGGAATACCAACTAGAAAGCAGAAATATCAAATATTTCCATAAAGAATTTTAATTTGGATTTTTGTTGCTTTTTGGGAGAAGAAAAAAATTAAACAAAATTTGTTATTTTATTTGTGTGGCATTTTTGCGATGTTGATGTCGATGTCAACGTTACGGAGAAGATACAAAAGCATATGGTTACCGATTTGTCTATTTTTGGAACTCTAATGTTTCATCTCCTTGAGATTAATGGGATTCGTAATGGTATGCATTGTAATTATTCTCTTTGTCAAAAAATCTAAGCAAGTAATTATTTTGATTGAACACCATATTTTCTTTGGTAAATTATCCGTTCTGTTTAATATACATAAAGGCGTCCGCTCTTTTATAATTTTTACATTAAAAGAGATATATTTTTGGTACATCTAAAATCATAAGAGGTTTTTCTTATTGGATGGAACTACAAAGTGGCCAACCACTTTTTATCCTAGGAATTTCCCTTTTCTATAACCCTAGATCTTTCTTAAAGTAGAAAGTAGACATCGACACAGAGATCACATGCTAGGACTCCTAGCGTGATAAATCACCATTGTACTCTTCCAGATATTACAGGAAAAGCATCAGAGGGCATGTAGGGATTTAATCTATTATGGGAGTTTGAATCTAGATACATCACATCTCTTTAGCCATCTCTAACAGACCGGTGCATTACAAACACCAAATCGATAAGTTTTGGTCTGTTTGGGTCCAAGGAGGACGGACATGGAGGGGTTGTCATCCCCCTGTTCGGGTGTGCTACGAACAGCGATACCCATTTGTCCTGCTATTTTTGGCCTCCTTGGCCATTCCTCCCGCCATTTAGTCCTTGCTGGCCAGTTTCGGCCAACTAGACCATTTATCTAACCATTGGAACACACCAAAAAATACTAAAAATAGTTTAAATAAAATAGTTACATCGACTACACATATAGTTCAAATAATTGACCACACCGATAATACAAATAGCTCAAATAAGTGGCCACACTGGCCACACATAGCACATAGTTTAACACATGAATAGCAAACAATTCAACAAACAAAACGAGATAAACATGGACTGATCATTAGTCTCATTTGTATATCATCTTCCTCCTCTTCTCGAGCCAAACTCTTTAGTCAGCATCCATCTTGCTCTAGTCGGCCATCATGACCTCGTTATCCTCGACGAGTAGCTTGATTTCAACTTTCATTTTCTTCGGCTCATATTCCTAGGCAAGTTTTGTTAGGCATCGAGCTCAACTTCCCTTTGCTTGAGCTTAGCTTCTTTGGCCCTAATTTGGGAATTGAAACTCATTTTTTTTTGGGCTTGGCAGCGTTCCCTCCGGCCGGCTTGTTTCGCAGTCTCCTTCGCCCTTTACTCCGGCGTCAACTTTTTCTTCGGCTTCAGCGGGCCACAGCGGGTGTTGTGGCGATAGCAGTAGCGCTGGCCTACGACGCGTACTCCATGGTTGCTAGGGCTTGGGCGGCTGGGATGGAAATTGAAAGAGGAAAGGGTGAAATGGAGCAGGGTATCGCTGATGGGAGGTCCAAACCGAGACATGATGAGGGCACGTGCGGAGCCGGACAAAACGCAAATGAGACCCAAATTAGGAGATGATCTGTTTGAGTCGTTGTCCGGTTGCATCGACCCGTTGGAGATGGTCTTAGTTCATTTTTGTTCAAGGTTGTGTATGAGGTTTCCCAGAAAAAAAAGATTGTATATTAGATATTTATGTCATAACTAAATCGTCGTTTGACAATAGACGTCTTAGAAATAGTATGCTTAAAAATTTCTAGGAAGCATCTATTCTATTATCTATTATATACTAAAAGTAATATAAGGGTGTTTTTTGAGGCATTAGGTTGATCCACATCCTCTAATTTATTTGGGCTGTTAGATGTATAATTAGTGGTTATGATTTAATCTGAGTTGTATATTACGTAACAAGTTAGACGTGACAGCCGAGTCACCAAAAGTGTAAGTCGTTATGTGTCCACGTTAAGTTAATATACGAAGCCGTAGAGGCATGGGTCTGTATATATCCATCCACGTTATATACGGAAAAGGTAAAGGCATTTATTTTAAAGAAAAAAAAGCAAAAGCCACTGCTACCAAAGGAATCGATCGAGGCCATCTTAAACTAGCTAACTAGCTAGCTAGCTCCATAATCTGATCGATCAACCCATAATCGAGCAGCTACCATAGTATGTGCTAGCTAATGTGAAACGTGACATGCTCATTGAAAGTTTGGGCATATAACCTCCAAGACTAATTTAGTACCGTCTGTTTTTTCAAAGGTTTTTGTTGTAAAGGCAAACTAAAACGTTAGCAATACTACATACTTATCCCCTGGCCTGGTGGCACATCTCCAAGGATCGCAAATCAGGTCACGCACTTACTTCTCCCCTGCCAACACAGATGCATGCAGTAATTGTTAATACGCCTCGGTCACGTGGCACACATGTAATGACAAGTTTATAGAACTTATCATGATAGATATTTAGAAATGTAATTCACAAAAAAAAAGATATTTAGAAATGTGCAAACCAACTTCATGATCATATATCCGAGCATCCAAAAGATTAGGGAAATATTCAAATGACATAAATTTTACAGGCTAGCTTAAATAATATTCAATGAAAGTTCCAAAAACCAATGTAGAAATTCAAAAAGTACAAGGATAACTTCTATAATATTACACTCCAAGTTCAGAAAATTCTCAAATACAACTATAGAATCTTTTGAATCTTTCTTAAGATATTTTCCCCAAGGTATGCATGCCTCTTATTCTTATCTCTAAAGAAGTTAAAGAACGACCATGTCATATTAGTTTGTTCCTAAGAGATCAAAACAATTAAAACAAATGCCAAAAATAAAGATGCTCATAAAATCAAAAGTCACGTTAGGTTGCCTCGAAGTTAGTTTCTAGGTTCTTATATTTTCATCTTTAAAATCTTCTCGGTAGAAAATGTAGACATTATTCTATGTCCCTGGTGACGAAACTGCATAAAACAACACATAAAACATGACTAGCCTCACACGGTTTAAAAGCGATAGAGGCACCCACATCAAAGAATGGGACCCTAACTAAGATTGTTGAGCACATATTTCCTAGGAATACACTATCCAAAAGGAAGCCCGCTAAAATGCTACTCCATCCCTGAACTACCGAGAAGGAAAACGAAATCACAAAGAGAGATATTAATTAGTTCCATGGAGATGCTCATAAATGCAAAAGTCATATTAGGTTGCCTCGAAGTTAAAGTCTCTAGATTCATCTTTTTCATCTTGAAAATCTTTTCGGTAGAAAATGCAGACATTATTCTGTCTCTGGTGACGAAACAGCATAAAAAAAACCATAAAAGCAGACTAGCCTTACATGGTTTAAAATCCATAGAGACACCCACACATCAAAGAGTGGGATCCTAACTAAGATCGTTGATCACATATTTCCTAAGGATACAGTCCTCAAAAGGCAGCCTTCCAAATTGCTGCTCCATCCCTGAACTACCGAGGAGGAAAACAAAATCACAAAGCGAGATATTAATTGGTTCCATGGACTAAATTGCCTAGGTCACACCATGCAATAGAATCTGAACTACATTCACAAGCTGAACAATCATTACTCTACATCCCAACACCTTTCGATAGAAAAACATAAATATTATTCTATGTCTCCAATGATGAAATTGCAAAAAATAGCCCATAAAAACCAGACTAGGCTCACATGGTTTAAAACCGGGGAATAAATCCACGTAAAAGAGTGGGATCCTAACTAATATTGTTGATCATAGATTTTCTAGGGATACATTCCTCGAAATACAGCCTTCCAAATTGTTGCACCGTCCCTAACCTACCGAGAGCGGAAAAAAAATCACAAAGAGAGATATTAATTGGTTACATGGAGAAACTTCCTTCATCACACCATGCAATAGAACCGAAACTACACTCTAGAGTCCGAACAATGGTTAGCCTACATCTTGACCCCTTAGGGGGTGATCAAGTTGAGAGGAATCAGTGGAGTTTGAAATTGAGGACTATTAATCTGGTGTCCATCTTACTTGAGCTATAGAGTTTGAATGTTCCAAAGTGTTGTCAGCAAGTTAAAACTTTTCAAGTTTCAATCTAACAAAAGCGATAATTATCGTACTGCCTATATATCTTATATTAAAAGTCCAGTCCAAATGGACACATGCTCAACACATTTGCAAGATCGGTAGAGAAAATATCAATAGATTACAACACAAACTATGAAAGTCAAGAATGCCTCACATATATCTATATATCTATTTAGGTGGACTATGTAATTGTATTATCTTCTATAGCATAATGAGAATATCAAAGGAAATATAAATTGAGCTCAGAGTGTTTTTCAACAAACTAAAGTTGATGCCCTCGCATTTGCGAGGGCCAACATCCTAGTTGACATTAATAATAGAAATATATTGTTTTATCCACTAAAAGTAGTATTTGTCCGGGCACCTTCGAATTGGCAAAGATTTTCCTATAGAAAGAAGTTTAATACTCCCTTTGTTCACTAATATAACACCGTTTAGATATTTTAAAGTGGACTATAGATACGTTTTAAAATGAGTAAACCTATACGCCGAAACATATCTACGTACGATCTATTTTAGAAAACGGCTAGGATATCTTACGTTAACGAACAGTGCACATGGACACGTGACATGCGTACGGCTCGATTACTCGTGAGAAGGTTTTTATTGGAAATTGCATACGCCTTCATGTCTCCTAGAAGGGGTAGCTTACCGCTTTGTACACGTATCGACTATATTTTGTGCTAATGCTAACCGTTCAATAAGTTTTTGCTTCATGAATTCTGTGCAGGAACAGGGAGATTTTCCTCATCGTTTTTCTTTCCAAATCGACCACACAACAGGCGCTACTGGATCTTTCCAAACTAAGATCCAACGCGTGATGTGCAGTCACCCTTACGCTCGCTAGGATCTCGCTCCCCCTGCCTCTGCTAAGTGTGAATTGCATCACCCGTTCCGCATGCTGTCTGCTCTAGTGTTTAGACCATTCTTTCGGGTTTGCATGCCAAAATCCGGCGCTGTTTAGAGTTGGATGGACGAAACTTACAACTTTCGAACGGCCGAATTCCTGGTCATGTTCTCAGGGTGAGTTTGCGGAAATTCGAAAGTTCAGCCAAAATTTGACAAAACATGGCGAAATTAAGACTAATTCAGGCGATTGCATTATAATATAGGATTCATACATATTATGTCAAATTCGAACATATATCAGAATTTTGACCGTAGTACGCTAAGAAAAACTTAAAAAAACATTGAAAACAGTTAAAACCAGACGATGCCGATGGCGCGCTGATCACATGCCGAGAGGCGGGTGTAGCCGGCGTCGTTGGTGCCGTCGTTGTCGCCATCATCGTCGTTCGGTGGGTTCGGTGTCCTGGAGCTACCCTGCCTGGCGTCGCGCAGCACCACTTCTGCGACGAAGGTCCCAGTCTGCCCTCGTCCTGCTCGTCGTCGTCGAGGTGGATGAGTGTCACGCCTTAGTAGGCGCACTCTCGGCGAGCTCTGTGCGCGACCTGGCGCTCGGCCAGCTCTTGTAGACACCGGATGCGCTCGGCCTCCTCCCACTCCCAGTCCATCCTAGACCAGGCGCATGCGTCGGGGGCCGGCATCGGCGGGACGTCGTTCAAGGAGGCCTCCAGCGCCATCTTCAGGAGGAACCCATCTCTGTTGGCTCCGTCTGCAATGTGCGCAACTTCGGCCTTGAGAGTCGAAGGTGGCCGGTCGGCGTTCGTTGATAACGATGTCGCGGGAGCATGTACGTAGTGGTGAGCACACCGGCGACTCCGCCTCCCGCTTCACCGGCCGAAGGGGAGCCATGAAGAGCGACGAGCTCACTGGCCCAAGCCAGAGGAGCGCGAGGCCGACACCGAGGAAGACGACGAGACACCGGCCATCCTCCTTGGCATCCAGGAAGCCGCCTCGTGCCGCCGAGATAATGATAGCGACGAGTAGCCCAGCCGAGGGGTGTTGCCGTTTGCGATAAGGTCGAGGAGAGCGACGAGGGTTTGTACAGGCACTATCCACCACTGGCGTCGGCCTTCGGCGTTGTTGGGTGCAGGGTGCCGGCCCTCCACCCTCGTCGTGGTCCAATTGCCGAGCCCGCCCCTTGGCGAAGAAGGCATCCCAGTGGGCGTCGTTCCCTGGGTCCTTCGCCTCGTCGGGGTACATGATGACCCATAAGTATAGGGGGTGTATCGTAGTACTTTTGATAAATAGGAGTGTCGATCCCAACGAGAAGCAAAAGGTGTTGACTAGTGGTATGGAGCAAGAAATCTCTGTAAATACTTAGCGAACGGATTTTTAGTGGTTTTCTGATAAGGCAACAAAACAAAGAGCAGGTAACAAAGAACAAACGCAGCAAGTGGCCCAATCCTTTCTTAGCAAAGGACAATCCGGTGAAAATACTTATAAAGACCAAACGTTCTCGAGGACACATGGGAATATTGTCAAGTGCTTTCGCTTCAAATAGCAGAGTACTCTTCTTTGGTGTTGTAAGTGTTGTGTGGGTGAACCTGTGCTAATGTACCGACCTTACTTGGAATAATACATACTTGTGATTAAACCCCCTGCAAACATCCATAACTATAGGAAAGTAATTAAGATATAAATCTAACCACAACCTTAAACTCTGAGATCCTACGCTCCCTTGTGCAAAGGTGTACTAACGGGGGTTCAGGTTTCTGTCACTCTGGTAACCCCACAATTAGTAGACAAATACACAATGCATTCTCCTAGGCCCATAAATGGTGAAGTGTCATGTAGTCGACATTCACATGACACTATTAGAAGAATAGCACCACAACTTAAATACTAAACCATTGAATAATAACTCAACACAGATCCACTAATAACAATATGATTTCTCCCATGTCCTCAAGAACTAGACGAACTACTCACAAGACATCATATGGATCAAGATCAAAGATGATGTGATAATGGATAATAATCTGAACATAAACAATAATCCAATAGTTCAACTCACAAGCATCAACTACAATAGTAATTAACACCAGGAAAGTTTACCCTAAGAACTAAAGCAATATTCAATACAATTGTTACAGCGGGACGGAGTGGTGATGATGGTGCTGGTGGAGATGATGGTGTGGATGATGATGATCTCGATGAAGCCTAGCTTGATGACGGTGTTGATGGCGACGATCTCCCCTCTCCGGGAAGGAATTCCCCCGGCAGAAATCTGTCTGCCGAAGAGATCTTTCTCTCTCGATGTTTTCCGCACGTAGAGGCGGCGGAAATCTATCTGTGGTTGCCCCCTTCGTATTAGGGTTCCATAGGGAAGATATAGGCGAAGGGGAGGAGTCGGGAGTCGGGCAGGTGGGCCACACCTTCCCTGGGCACGGGGTCAGGTGGGCCCGCGCCTAGGGGGGTGTGGGCCCCCTGCGACCCTTCTTCGTTCCTCCTTTTGGCTTCCTAAATCTTCTGGAAAAATAATATTTTCCCATATTTTTCTGGTATTTTTCTGATCTTCGCGAAATTGCATCAAAACGCCTTCTTTTCCATCAGAATCCAGACTCCGGCAGTTCATCCTCCAAGAATCATCCAACATGCATAAACAGTAGAAAAGACATAAGTAATACCTCATATAAGACATATATAAATGAATAGAGGTAAATTATGATATAGGAAGGTGATGCAAATTGGACATATCAACTCCCCCCAAGCTTAGACCTTCGCTTGTCCCCAAGCGAAAACTGAGCTCACTAAACATGTCCACATGTTATGGAGTGAAGTGTCGATAAAAGAATACGGACAAGAAGCATCACACTTACCATTACACAACTTATAGAAGCAAGCAACTCACCATTATATAACTTAGTTTGCAACAAGTACATGAGTCACAATAGAGATGCATAAAGATAAATCATAATTGGAATTGGCAAACTCTTGTTCCTAGTCAGAGAACATCTGGCAAATGGTTTCACAAAAAGATTTTTGTAGAAGTCTTATAACATGAGAACTCTTTGCTCAAAAAGGATTTTCAATGGAGACTTTTAAAGTAATACTCAATAACTAAGAGTTTTGTGCAAACAAGGAAGATAATGAACATCATTGAATAAATCACCATATGAATGCTTGAAACACAACAACTCAAATGCTTGTTGGAGATAGAGAGGAAGTAGGTTTACTGACTCAACTTGGTAGATAGGAGAAAGGTCCTTTTATAGAGGGTAGCAGGGATTACAAGTCAAAAAGAGCTTACAAAAGATTATGGTACTTACTAGGTTTGAGCCTGCCCCTATCATAGGAATCTTGACATGATTAAGGTCAAAGTGCACAAAGATGGAGTATATGCTTGACGAAATATAAGTTGGCAATCTCATGTCCCTTGAATATGAGGGTCACTCCTCATGCTACTCAACTTTACTCACCGGTAAGTTCTTGTCATTGTAAGTATATGTGTATCATACAGAACCGCCAACAGGGTACCCCTTGCACATGGTACAGGAGCTTTGCCATAACCAAAATGACTAGGCAAGCAGACAATGAGCATCTCAGCGATCTTTTCATTTACCATGTGTATAGCTTTTTATTGAGGATGCTTAATAGATAGCTCACTATGGTGATGCTGCAAGTTTCCACCATGATTAGGCATGGCTTAGGCTAGCGGCCCAGGCATTTCTCTAACACAAAATACAGACTCCATGGACGTACAAGTTTCCTCTTTATTTCACACTGTTGACATCCATAGACAAAAGAGCACGATATCAACTGTGTACATAGTACAAGTGCAATGTTGAAAACGTTCCCCCTGATAGCACAGTTCTGCTAATTCCAACGTATAGATGCAATCATATACAACTTTGATGGCACAATGGTTCAAGTCTATTAGGGGCAAGAAAATAAGGTGTGCCATCAAGTTCGTGAGAGCTTTACTAACTAGTTTTCACATAAAAAATACTTTTTAATTCGAAAGGTAGATGAAGCTTGAGAATTTTCTTGGAATAGCAAAAGCTACTAGTTAGATATGGTGGACACAAATGACAAAGGTTTTGGTTCAAAGGGTTTGGAAACATGAGAAGTATGCCTTCTCAAAACAGGTTTTTGGCTAGCAAGGCTAGGGAGCAAGCAAGATGAAAGAACATTTCATAATCCCTAGTGTTTTGTGTGTTAGATAACAATATCAAGGATTATTTAATGTGTGTTGAAGTGTTGCAGCTCCCTCTAAGGATAAAAGGAAAAGGAATCTTCCTTTGGGGGGGCGGATTATCCGCCCCACCCTTTTTCCAGATAGGCGCAAGCCCCAGAAGGGGGGCGGAGTTTCGGCCGGACTTTCTGGCTACGCCGGATAATCCGCCCCTAGAGGGGGCCGGATAATCCGCCCCCCAAGGTCTTCATCAAGTTCTGCAGGCACCAGCCCCAGAGAGGGGGCGGATTTTCTCCCCGGAATATCCGCCCTGGGGGTGGATAGTCCGCAGTGGGGGGCGGATAATCCGCCCCCAAACTTGTTTAACGGCCAGATCTGGGCAGGGGGTATTTAAGCCAGCCTTCCCCCTCCTGCCAGAACTCTTGGTTTATTCGAAAAAGTCAAGATCTGATCTGCAACTTTCATCCAATATAACTCCACCTAGATCCACCCAAAGGCTCCGTCCCTTGGGGAATCGAAGGAGGAGAACTCGATCTTCATCAACTGCAATCAAGCGCTTCATCGCCTCTCCATTCATATGGAGAATCACCGATCTAGTATTTCTTGCAAATACCTAGATCCTTGTTTTGTTTATATTGATAAACCTTGTTCTTGTGACAGCTTGTTGTCATCTCGGGAGCCCCCAATTCAGTTGTGGGTGTGTGCCCCGATAGTGTTGTAGAAGGCACCGGTTCCCGCCTCGAAGGGTACCAATAGTGGAGAAGGTGGATCAGGCCTCTCGTGGCGAGATCCATCGGAGAATAGGGTGAGGCCTATTGTGGCGTGGTGGTCTTATAACCGCCCACCCCTCCAACGCAGATGTACTTCCCTTAACAAGGAAGGAACTACGGTAAAACAAATCCCTGTGTCTCCGCGTGCTCCACTACGGTACCCTCGCTCTTTACGTGGTTAGTAGCTAGGTTTGCATATAGGGAAATTCTCGTAGTTACATATCTAGAGAATTTACTTTGTGTCAAGCCTAAAATTGAAAAAGTATTAAAAATTGGGTAGCACCTATTCACCCCCTCTAGGTGCCCATACGATCCATTTCAATTGGTATCAGAGCCCCGGCTCTTAATTCGGGCTTAACCGTCTAAGAGAAGTATGGGTTCCAAGGGAGATGGGAGTGATGCTCCGAAGGTAGTCACCATGAACGATCTCAAGACGTTGGAAACAACCTTGGTTAGTTCCATGGAGGCTAAGATGGAAGAGATGCGTCAATTTATAATGCGTCTCTCCACACCCGCAACATCACCTCCATCTAACTCTGAGGTTACCACTCCGCAATCCAAGGAAATGGGTAAAGCCGATTCTAAAGATAACGAAGTGGTTGGTGATGGCACTAGCAAGAGCTCCTCCTCGAAAAAGGATAGTGGTAAGAAAGGATACAATGAGGTTTCCCATGTGTATTCTCCTGATCCACCTATTCCACACCCACATATACATAATAGGGGTGATCCACCCAAACTTTCAGCATCTACTTTCATTCAATGGCAATTTTTGATGAAGTCTCATGTGTGCAGTTCCTCCATTGAGTTGTGGAAAATTATCGAGAATGGTCTTCATGTTGGAGATCCCGACAATCTAACAAGAAGAGAGGTTGTTGATAGTCAACTCAATGCTACAGCTCTACACATGATACAACTTGGTGTGGGTGACAAAGACATGCCACACATTCAACATCTTAGTACAGCTAAGGAAGCTTGGGACGCTCTCACCGAGCTCTTCATCGGAAATGAAAGTATGAGAAGGAATAGATATGATGCTTTGAGCAATGAAGCTGTAGGTTTTTATATGTTGGATGGAGAAAACCATGAGGATATGTATAGGAGGCTCAAGGAAATAGCCACCACTTTCAGGAATCATGGTGCCTCTCATGTTGATGATGCATGGATCAAGCGCAAATATGTCAGTGCTCTTATGCCATTTGAGCCCACAGATTTGAAAAGTATCTAAGGTAGGCATAACTACCACCTTATGACATCCAATGAGGTAATGCAAGAAATGGCCGCTTTCAAATTGGCTGCCAAGAATGCCGAAGATGCTCGTGCACGAGCTATGGGGATGCAAAAGGGGGTCAACATGGCCTTGAAGACTAGTGTGATTGATCATGATGAATATTCCATAGAAGGTATGGACTATCCCGAGGATATAAAAAGGATCCACGGACAATACCTGGCTCTTTATGCTAGAAACTTTTGGAAAGACACGGCCAAGGCTAAAGCTGAACTAGAACGCAAGAGTGGAACTTATGGAAGAAAGGAAAATGGTCCCAAGCTAAGGACATGTTTCAACTGTGGAGACCGGCTGCACTTTGTAGCTGAGTGTCCATATCAAAGTAGGGAAGATAATGGAGGAAGACTTATTTTCAAAGACAAGTCAAAGGCTCCACGCAAGAAACAATTTGTAAAGAAGAATGCTACTTTCAAGAAGCAACCAAAGATTGTTCTAGTGGCTCAAGAATAATATTCTTCGGGAAGTGAAGATGAGAACGAGGATGATAGCTCTCAAGAGGTGGCTGCCATAGTCACCACATCTACATCAACATCTCTCTTCCACTCTCCTAACGAAAACGTCATCAACAAGAATGATACTTGTCTCATGGCAAGAAGCTCCGAGGTAACTACTTCTAACTCTTCCTTTCCTAAGGCTATGATTGACATGGGTGATCCTACTAGTCTTAAGGTTAAAGAAGAGATTATTACTTTGGAATATTTCTTCACTAACTTGTAAGGTGAGCACAAAGTACATTTGAGGCTCTTATGGACCAGCTGGTCCAAAATGAAGCTCTTCTTGAAGAAAAGGGCAGAATTGAAAGGAAGGATGCAATGGAAATTTCATCCTTAAAAATGCTCTAGAAGAAGAAGATGCTCGGGTTTCTCTTGAAGAGAGGCTTGAGTCCATTGAGGAGTCACATGAATAAATAGTGGCTAAGCTTGTTAAGGAACATGACAACGCAGTCGCCAAAGCAAAGAAGTTAAAGAAGGAAAAGATTGAATTTGGGGCTGCTCATGATAGACTCTCCGAGGAATTCTCCACATGATCATCTCACAAGGCGTTGAAAAGTGAATTCTCCATTCTCAATGAGTCACATGATCAGCTCTAATCGATTGACCAAGTATGATGTTCCTAGCACATCTAAGTCAACATATATTCACAAGGAAAGTGCTAGTGTGGAAGAAGGGTTTGTCAACGACATCTCTCCCAAAGATAAGGGTGTTCTTGATGAGGTTCTTGGCAAGCAAAGGTCAAATATCAGTAAAGAAGGACTTGGGTATGTCACCAAGTCCAAGAAAAAGAAGAACAAGAAGAAGAAGACCAAGAATGTACAATCAAAGACAAGCACCGCTGAGAAGAATATCACAAAAGACAAAACTAACAATATTGGTTTTGCAGGGTCTCACAATCCAAATTATGAACTCTTTTGTGATTATTATGGCAATGTTTGTTTTTATTATTATGGTCCTTTTGATGAATATGTTGCTTGGTCTATTTGGGTTCCAAAGACCCTTGTTACTAACATGAGAGGACCCATTGAAAAATGGGTACCTAAAACCAAGAAGTAATTCTCTTGCAGGGCTATGCTTCCGGTGGGTCGAAATGGGTGCTGGATAGTGGATGCACTAGTCATATGAACGGAAGCAAGGAGATCATCACGGAGATGCACCCCAATCATGATAACATTACAGTCTCCTACGGTGATAAGTCTATATCTCAGATATTGGGTCTTGGCAAGGTTGTGGTTGCCCACGATATCTCTCTCGTGGACGTCATGCTTGTTGAGACCCTCGGTTACAACCTTCTTTTTGTTCGTGCTCTTGGAAAGATGGGTTTTGCTGTTTTCATTGATGATGATTTGGTGGTACTCTTGTGGAGCAAGTCTCTAAAGGTTGCTTTCGTTGGGTACGTCGAAAATGACCTGTATGTGGTGGACTTTTCGGGGAAAACCACTTCGGGTCCGATGTGACTATTCGGGAAGGCCGACGTGGGATGGCTATGGCATCGCCGTTTAGCCCATGTCAACATGAGAACTTTGCAAAGTCTCCACAAGGGTGGCCACATCCTTGGACTAAAAGACAATGTCTCCTTTGCCAAAGATCGTGTTTGCAGGGCTTGTGTTGAAGGCAAAATGCATGACTCTCCCCACAAGAGGAAGACCATTGTGTCTTCAAAGAGAATTTTGGAATTACTTCATGTGGACTTATTTGGTCCTCCATCTCATGCCAGTCTCGGTGGGAAGAAGTATTGCTTGGTCATTGTTGATGACTACTCAAGATATACATGGGTCTATTTCTTCAAGCTAAAGAGTGAGACTCAACAAACGGTCATTGACTTTTCGAATGAAGTCCAACGTCAACACAATGTTCTTATTTTGGCAATAAGAAGTGACAACGGCTCCCAATTCAAGAACTACACTTTGAATGAGTTTCTAAGTGAAGAGGGGATAAGACATCAATATTCCGCTGCGTACACCCCTCAACAAAATGGTGTAGCCGAGAGGAAGAACCGCACATTGATGGATATGGCAAGATCAATGTTAGCTGAATTCAAGTCTCTGTACAATTTTTGGGCTGAAGCCATATCCACCGCTTGTTACTCATCTAACCGGCTCTACCTCCGGAAAACCTTGGACAAGACTCCGTATGAAATACTCACCGGTAACAAGCCCAACATCTCATACTTCAGGGTATTCGGGGTGTAAGTGTTTCTTTTTTATCAAAGGTGTCCGCTTGTCTAAATTTGAGTCCAAGGCTTTAGAAGGTATTTTTGTTGGTTACGGTGCCGAATCCCACACTTATAGAGTCTACAACAAGCTCACCGAGACTGTTGTAGAATCTTGTAGTGTGGAGTTCGATGAAAATAACGGCTCCTATGTAGGGCAAGTTGATGTTTGTGATGCAGATGTTGAAATACCCCAAGATGCCATAAGAAGAATGGGCGTGGGATTTTTCCGCCCCATTGAGGAACCCCTTGTGGAGGATCGGGAAGGACAATGCTCCACTCAAGTGGAGCCCTCATCTACACAAGATCAACAAGCCCCTACTGCTGGAGAAAACTCTGCACCAACTCCGCAACCTGCTGAAGATCATCTGTCTCCTGGGCAAAATGGTAGTCCCATGCCGGATTATCCGCCCCCTCCAAGGGGCGGACAGTCCGCCCCTGGCACTCCAACTCGTCCCAGGGGATCCGAAGAAGAAGGGAACATCTAAGAAGACTCTAGGCCGAATTCTCCGGCCCCCGAGGACGGATTATCCGGCTCTGGATCTCCCAGCTCTGGTAGGCATTCATAGGAAGAGGAGGTTCCTGCATCATCTCCTAGGCCGGACAGTCCGGCCCCACCAAGGGGCGGATTATCCGGCCCTGACAAAAATTTTCAGCAGCAAGCTCCTGTTGTAAACTCAGAACATGATCAAGGGCAAGAACAAGATCAAGGGAAAGGTAGTGGTCAAGACAAGGATACCAATGTTGAATCAACTCCTCCTAGAAACAATAAGGATATTGAGACTCGTCGCAAGGCTCGTGCTGATCGGAACCTTGAGCTAAGGGGTCACACTCTTGACAAGGTTGTGGGTGATCTACGAAGAAGGGTATCTACTAGAAGAGAACTTGCAAGCTTCTGTGATCATCAAGCTCACATTTCTATGGTCGAACCGAAAAAGGTCTTTGCTGCTCTTGAAGATCCCGATTGGGTTGTAGAAATTCATGAAGAATTAAATAACTTCGAGCGCAACAAAGTTTGGAAGCTCGTAGAGAAACCCAAGGATTGTCGCAATGTTATCGGCACCAAGTGGATTTTCAAGAACAAACAAGATGAAAATGGCATTGTTGTGAGGAATAAAGGAAGACTCGTGGCTCAAGGATTCTCTCAAGTGGAAGGAATTGATTTTGGCGAGACTTATGCTCCTGCGGCTCGTCTTGAGTCCATCCGTATCCTTCTTGCCTATGCCGCCCATCATAACTTTAAATTACAGCAAATGGATGTTAAGAGTGCGTTTCTTAATGGTCCACTACATGAGTTGGTATACGTCAAGCATCCCCCGGGTTTTGAGAACCCCTCCGAACCATGTATACAAACTCGATAAGGCGCTCTATGGCCTTAAACAAGCCCCACGTGCGTGGTATGAGCACCTTAAAGAGCTTTTGTTAGACCGTGGATTCGAAGTTGGGCAAATCGATCCCACTCTTTTTACTAAGAAGGTTAATGGGGAGCTTTTTGTATGCCAACTTTATGTAGATGACATTATTTTTGGCTCCACTAACCAAGCTTTTAACGATGAAAATTTTCAAAGCTGATGACTGACAGGTTTGAGATGTCGATGATGGGTGAGTTGAGGTTCTTTCTTGGATTCGAGATCAAACAACTTAGAGAGGGAACCTTTATTAATCAAGCTAAGTACATCCAAGACATGCTCAAAAAGGTTCAAGATGACGGATCTCAATGGCGTTGCTACTCCAATGCAAACAAAGTGTCATCTTGAGCTCAATCCCAAGGGTAAAGACATGGACCAAAAGGTATATCGATCCATGATCGGCTCTCTCCTTTACCTTTGTGCATCTAGGCCCGATATCGTGTTAAGTGTAGGAGTGTGTGCAAGGTACCAAGCCGCTCCTAAAGAGAAAGCCACTTAGTGGCGGTCAAACGAATCTTCAGATATTTGGTTCATTCCCCAAATTTTGGGTTATGGTATCCCAAAGGTTCAAGTTTCTCTCTATGTGGTTACACTAATTCAGATTGGGCTGGTGACAAAGATGATAGAAAATCAACTTCTGGTGCATGTCAATTCTTGGGCAGGTCTCTAGTGTGTTGGTCCTCAAAGAAACAGAATTGCATTTCACTCTCAACCGCCGAAGCTGAATATGTTGCTGCTGCAAGTGCGTGTACACATTTATTATAGATGAGGCAAACTTTAAAGGAATATGGTGTCAATTGTGACACAGTGCCTCTATTATGCATCAATGAAAGTGCTATCAAAATTTCTTACAATCCCATGCAGCATACAAGAACAAAACATATTGAGATTCACAACCATTTCATTCGGGATCATGTTGCTCGTGGCGATATTGCCCTATCCTTTGTGAGAACAAAGAACCAACTTGTTGATATTTTCACGAAGCCTCTTGATGAAGCAAGATTTTGTTATTTGAGGAATGAGCTAAATATCATAGATTCAAGGAGCTTGGCTTGACTACCCTTGCACACTCACTTGCTCTTATTCATGTATTTGGTTTAGATGCGAGCATAGACATATGGGGAGTGTGGTCCTAATTTATTGGGCTAACCCTCCCCCCATAATGCCGAAAGCAAGAAAAATCATTTCCCTTAATATCATTTTGTGATATGTGGGTCATCGACGAGCATTGGTTTTGAACTCAAGATACATCTTCGCGGTGTCATGCCATGCGCTCCAACATGGTGGCTTCAGCCACTGCCCTCTTACTTGAGAAGAGTTCGTTTCTAATGGCTCTCTTTGAATTTTCTTGCATATTTTTTGTTCTTATGGAAAACACACTCAACTTTGGTTTTTGTTTGATTTGGTTCTTGCAAATTTGGGTGTGTAGTACCATCTCAGTTTGTTGCTCTAAACCCAAGCCTTCTTTCCGTCCTTGAACCATCTATTCTTGCACACAAGTCCTTTATACACCAGCAAGGGGTTTTGCAAGGGTGCTCTGGCCTGAATCTGTTCTTAACAGAAAATTCAGAGGAGGGGCAGACTATCCGCCCCAAGTGGGGGGCGGATTATCCGCCCCGGGCGTATTCTGCCTCTTAAGGGCTGGGTCGGGGAGGCCAGGCTCAAACAGAGCAGCAAGCCCTCCCCCAACTCTAGCTCTGCCCCCCAGCCGCCGCCGGAGCCTCCGCCCCTCCCGGAGTCGATTTAACCACCGGATTCTCTGGGCCCTCCTCAGATCTTCTTCACCTCGCCTCCGGGTATCTTCTGCTCCGTGATTTTCCTCCAATGAGTGAGGGTAACTCCCTCATATCTCTCCTTTTGTATGGGATGCATTTTTTTGGTGGAAATCTCGTTGTAGAAGATCCTTGGTGTTTTCCTTACTTGCTAGAATCATTAGTATTGCAACCCTAGTGCCCGATCTGTTTTGCCATGGTAAATCTTGGCCGTTCCAGAAATTTTCTGGGGCGGATTATCCTCCCCTGCCAGGGCCGGATAATCCGGCCAGGAGATTTACATCTGGTCTGGTTTGGTCCTGATTCCTGCAATACACATCATTGTCTTATGGATTGTTTTTCTACTATTTCTACCATTTCTCCTGGACTTGTGTGTGTGCTTATCTCCATGCTATCCCTCTCATGCTTTTCACAGGTGGTTCCAAGACTACTAAGACCTTCTCTCGTCGTCCCTGTGCCCGTTATCTCAAGCCCACTGCAAAAGGGACATTCATCGATGAAACCGAAGTAAGCAGAGCATCAAGAGAGGCTAAACGGATGGCAGAGGCAGGAAAGAAAACTAAGAGGACTGCATCTCGCAAGGGAAAACAGTCTCGGCCCAACTACAAGGCTATGGACAGTATTCAGTATGCCTCCATTCGCCAAACTGATTATTATGATGAGGCTGCCAGTGATGGTCCCCCAGAGGACTCTATGTTTTGGAATGCCCACTTTCGGGCTATTCATGATGATGTGTATGCCACTCTCAAGCTTCGCCCCATGCACCCCATCAATTTGACTGAGGCTCAATCCAAGGCTAGGCTCCTTGAAGCATTGGATGTGACCAACAAGATGGGTCTTCACCACCTTATGACTCTCCAATGCAACTATGATTCCTCCGTGGTGAGGCAGTTTTTCTCGACACTTGTGATTTGTGGTGATGAGCGTCGTACCATGAAGTGGATGACCGGGACAACAATGATCCAGTCGGACTTCCGCATTTTTGGGCAGGTTCTTGGGTATTCTTTCCATGGCCGTGACACTCCTTCTGGCCATCGCATCATTTCTCCACTGAAGCCATCCAAGGACACCGTGCTTGCTCCTTGCCTTTCTCCTGATGGTATTGCTGGTACTTTATTTTTTTGAACCTCATGACAGTAGGGGTACTGTCTCTTTTTCTTCATTAACTTATAAAATCTGTGGACTTACATGAATGGTGCGTGCCAAGGAGGCAGCCAAGAATTGAAAGAAGAATAGAAATCTTACAGGGAAGTTACAAAACTATAAATAAAGGGATGTAAGTCCTCTCTGGTTCTATGCACCAGAAGACCAAAATCTTCAATAAATTTGGTTTTCCAGTTCTGGGTTGTGGGAGTAATATCCTTGAAGTGTAAATTGTTCCTCTCCTTCCAAATATTCCAGGCTCCCAACATAAATTTTCCATGAACATGTTACAATTCCTATTCTCTTTAGCCTCAGAAACTATAGACAGCCTGTTACCTTGATTGTGCCAAGACATCCCCAGTATATTCCAACAATCTGTACTGAAAGGGCAATGAAAGAATAGATGCTCCACTGTTTCTTCAGGGGCATTTGTACACATGATGCAACTATATCCAGATTGTAGGAACATATTCTTCCTTTTCAATAGATTCCTTGTATTCAGTCTATCTGAGAAGAGAAGCCAGCAGAAGAATTTAACCTTTGGAGTGCATTTAGATTTCCAGATCCAATTAAAATCAGCATGAGGCTTAATATTCCTGAAGCAGAACTCATAATATCTCTTAGAAGAATAACAGTCAGATCCCCAAACATATTTCCAAATGTCCTTAGGTTCCCCTCCACAATAAGCATTTCTGACCTCCTGTTGAAGTTGCTTAATTTCTTCAAATGCTTTAGGGGAAACAGGAAGAGAAAAATTAGCAGATAAGCTAGTGGCCACCAAGAAAGATTTAACAGACACATCTTCATTTAGAGCATATGAGAAAGCTCTAGGAAAGTTATCAGCAGCAATTGTTCCCAGCCAATCATCTTTCCAGAAAATCACAGTCTCACCAGTACCAATCTGACAAGAAGTAACACCTCTGAAAATTGGCATAAGTTTAATAATGTCTTTCCACCAGAAAGATCCACAAGGGGCCACAGCATGAGGGATCTTATCATGATAGTAGGTTTCCCAGAGCAGTGTCACCCAAGGGGTGTCAACCTTATTATAAATTTTTTGAAGATGCTTCAAAAGCAGAGCCTGATTCTGTAGTTTTAAATTCAGAATGCCAGCACCTCCTTTATTTTTTGTCCTGCAAACCTTATCCCAAGCAACTAAGGAGTGACATTTTTCACCATCTTCAGTTTTCTTATTCCACAGACAGTGTCTCCTGATTTTCTCCACATGGTCAATTATTTTTGAATGAATATTTAGAGAGCACATGGGAAACATGGCAATTGATGTAAGCAGAGAGTTTATGATAGTGACTCTACAACTATAAGTCATCATCAAGAAGGAAGCAGTCATTTTCCTCTCAATCCTGTCCACTAAGGGCATAAGATCAATAACTGAGGGTTTAGTAGTCCCCAATGGAAGTCCCAAATAAGTGAAAGGCATCTGACCAATAATACAGCCAAAGGAGGCAGCAAAAATATGTGCTTGCTTAGTAGAAATATTGATTGGAATTAAGGATGATTTGTTGAAATTGATATGAAGACCAGTAGATATTGCATACTTTCTTAGAATCTCCTTCATCACATTAATTTGAGTATGGCAGGCAGGCATTATGATTAAAGTGTCATCAGCATACTATATAACAATGAAATCCATACCAAAGTCTGGGGAGAAGGGTGCAAGGAGTATCTGGTCTCTAAATGCTTTTTTAATTGCAGATTGAAGAAGATCAGTAGCCAGCACAAAAATTAGAGGAGAAAGTGGATCACCTTGTCTGACACCTCCCTTGCAATATAATTGTCTGCCAGGAACCCCATTTAAAAGGACATATGATTTTCCAGAAGCAAATATAATAGAAATCCATTGTAACCACTTCTTATCAAACCCCATTTGCTTCATAATTTTCAGCGTAGCTTCATGATCTATAGTATCAAAGGCTTTGGCAAAATCCAACTTAAGTAAGATAATCTCCTTTTTAGAAGCAGTACATTGATGAATGAACTCAAAGGCCCAGGCTAAGCAGTCCTGAATAGTTCTTCCTTTGAGAAAACCATATTGGTTTTTATGCACAATCTTGAGAACTACTTTTTGTAATCTGTTAACCAATAGCTTTGTAATAATCTTCAAACAACAGTTCAGCAGTGTGATTGGTCTAAATTCATTAATAGTTTCAGGGGTGTGGACCTTGGGGATACGTGTGATATGACCCATATTAATACTCTCAAGATCAAGTTGTCCATCATAGAAGTCAAAACACAATTGATAAATGTCCTGCTTAATTATATGCCAACAACTTTTAAGGAACTGTCCATTGAAACCATCAGGTCCTGGAGCTTTATCAGCAGGCATAAACTTGACCACATTATCAATTTCCTCAGTGGTGAAGGGTTTAGACCGGTCATCCAGATCATCAATTGGCTGAATAGTGGAGTCTAAATCAAAAAGCATAGGTGGGGAGCAACTAGTGCCCAACCTCATCTTAAAAGAACCAAAGATGACCTTCTCTTTATCTTCATGACTGGAGACAATAGTTCCATCATCCAGTTTAAGCTGAGAAATAGAATTTCTCCTGTATCTTTCAGTAGCAATATTCTGGAAGAACTTGGTATTCTCATCACCAAATTTTGTCCATCTGATAGTGCATCTCTTTTTCCAATAAATTCTCTGAAATTCAAGCAACTCCAAAATGTGCTTCTTTAAGATGCTTCTGAAGTTTGCCTCAGGTACAGTCAGGCCCCTAAAATCCTCCAAATTATCCAATTCCAAAGAGCTTTGTTTGTGTTGTCAATACATACAGATAATCTGGAAATAGATTTACTCCAGAATTTCAGATCATATCTAAGCCTTTTAAATTTAGCATTTAAATTAGCTGCACTGTTTTCCTTATGTGTTGGATTCTCCCAACTTTTAGCCACTATGTCAAAGAAACCATAGTGGGCCACCCAAAAAAATTCAAATCTAAAGATTTTACTGGCAGGGATATGTGTTTGAATGGACACAACAAGAGGTGTATGATCAGAAGTTGGCTTGCCTTGTGGATTTACCAGAGTAGCTGGGTAAGAACTGGTCCAATGTAAAGAAGTAAAAAACCAACCCAGCTGCTCAAGTAAAGGGTTATCTTGCATATTTGACCAAGTATACTTTCTCCCTTTAATTGGAATTTCAGTCAAGTGCTGTGATCTTATCCAATCATTAAAAATAAGCATATCATTAATATTACCTCCACTCCTATTTCTGTTATTAGGTGATGTAATGAAATTAAAATCACCCAATATAAGCCAATCTTCAGTATCAGGAATGTTAAGATTATACAGCCATTGGATAAACTGTTCCCTAGCCTACCCATGACAAGGCCCATAAATGTTAAGCAAGACCCATTCCTGTGCAGATTGAGTTGCAGTGAAATGGACAGATAAAGCAAATGGTTCACAATGCATTACAAGCCCAGAGAATATTTCACTCTTCCAAATAATAAGCAAACCACCAGAGGCACCACATGAAGGGACATAAACATATTCATCAAAGGAAGGAGGACAACATACCTTAATAAAAGCCACATCAATGTGTTCCTTTTTAGTTTCTTGAACACAAACCACAGCACACCCACTAGAGTGGATTGCATTACATAAGGCTAGTTGTTTAGATCTAGCATTAAGGCCCCTAATATTCTAGCATAAAACAAACCATTTCTTAACAGCCTGCATGAAGTCTTCTAGTCTTCCTTGCCACTAGGTGTATTCACCTCCTCAAGAGGTTTCTTGAGAAACTTCTTAGGAGAGAGCTTGGAAGGATGGACCCCACAGAGGTTGATCCCAATAGCCTGAATAGTAGAAATTGGAGTAGAAGGAGGGGTTGGGTTAAGGACACATCCCTGATCAATATCCTCATCCACCTTGTTTTCAGCAATAGCAGGCACCAGCCTAGGCTTGACTTTGGACTTAGCTGTCTTCACATCTGAGGGACCCTTAGGTTTGAAGCCATCATATTTAGGGTACGTTTGGATCACGCCCCAGCTAGCCTTGCCAAAATTGGCACGCCAAAAATTTGGCGAAGGATTCTGCCGCCCAGATCTCGCCAGTGCGTGGGCGTAGAAACTGAACGTGACTACCAAAAAATTGGCGTGGTTCTGAATCTCTGGCACTGATCCAAACGGAGCCTCTGGTAGTAGTCAACGACCAAATATTTGGCTGGGCAAGCACCGGCTGCAATCCAAACAGCCCCTTATTCTTCCTGGCACTCCTCCTCACTTGATTCTCCACTATAGGTGCTTCCAGCTTCCTCTTCTGACCAACAACCACATCCTGATCAGCACCTGGAACAACCAAAGTAGTGTTAGTGACAGATAAATCCCTTATTTTCACAGACGAGGCCTTATTAAATCTCCCGTTCTGCCACAGATTGAAGCTTTCCCCAATAAGTTCATGGAAAGTAGCAGGTGACAGCTTAATGGATGGACACAAAGAAACTTCTCTCTGAATCTTGGGCATAAAAGTACTAGACAGCAAAGCCTTGGCTACAGATAGTCTTGCCAGAATTCCACTATCAATAAATGAATGATCAGCATGAACCATACAATTTAAAGTAAGAGTGGTGCTAACATCATGCATGTCCATATCATGAATGGTGGAACTTGAACCAGAGTTGGCAGAAATGTTGTCATTCCAAGCTTGAGCAGGGCTATCAGTCACATTAGTGGCAGGTGGATGCACACCAGCAGAGAAATGTACACCTTGCTCAGCCAGAATAGCCTGAAAGTTGATCAGAGGAGGATCCACCAACATGTTATCCAAAACAACATTGTGATTAATGAGCATGTGCTGTTGGCCCCCAATATTCTGGTTATTGTGACCCCCATTATTCTGATTATTGTGAGCACCAAAGGGAGCTCCATTCTGCTGCAACCAGTTAGCAACCTGTTGTTGATAAATTTGCTCTGCAGTCAATTCCACACCAAACAGGGGATGTGGGTTGCCACCTTCAGGTTCTGGATCCTCAGGAGGGGGAGGGACATCATGCACATGTGCATTCCAATCAGCAGACCTTAGCATAATCACAGGAATGGTCCAGCTACGCCTAGCACCACCTAGTTGCATCATCACAAAACTCTTTGGAACAAACTTAGGATCAACAATCCAAACCTTAGATAACACATACTTATTGTTAGACCTAGGCAAGTGCCATTCAGATAGGAGACCAAAATCATCACAGGCTCTGTTGATGTAAAAATTTGTCTGATAGTCCCGAGGAAAACCAAGGAACATAATCCAAATCTCCCTCCCAAAATCAGCTAATCAAATGTTTCTAGCAGAATCATGTTTGACAAAAGTAATTGTAGTTTCCTCATCCAAAGCAAAATTCAGCCCAATGACAGTATCAGCAGCAAGAGCATCATGAAGAGTAAAAGAGCCAATACCAAAAGGATGATCGTCAAGACGGTGTGGCGGATGACCATCTTCAACCAGGAGATCAGCAATCTCCAGACGTGTCTGCTCTCTGAACTGAATTGGAATGAATATGCTGGTTTCAGTGATGACCACATTATCGTGTTGCAGCGGCGGAACAGGGTTCACCACAAGGTATGAGAAAACACGGCGATTGGCTGGGCCTGGCTCAACCGACATGCCATCAGGAATAAAGGCAAGGGGGTTGACAGGGAAGTTGGCCATGGTTAGAGGAACGACAGCAACAATGGCGGCGGCAGCAGTCGGAGATGTCGAAGGAAACGAGAGTTGCACTGTAGAACATGGAGGAGACGAAACGACAGGCGAAAACAGAGGAGGCGTAGATGTTGGAGAGTTTGTTACCTTTAATTCAGGTTTTTCTGCTTTAACCACCCAGATTTTCTTGCAGCATAAATTGGCCTGTTTAATGTGTCTCTTCGGTCTCCAAAGCATGGTTTGACGGGTGCAGGTAGAATCCCAATGTCCAATATTCTTGCACCTCTTACATCTCAGCCCAATGGCGCAATCAATAGCCAGATGCCCAGTACTAAGACATTTAGAGCAATCAAGAACGGCCCGGCTAGCAGTAGAGCAAGAATCACAAGTAGCACCCCGATCACGACAAGCCAAACAAAACCCAGGACACGTATTAGCAAAGTGATCCTTTAGGCCACAAGAACTACATCGTCCCAAAAGTTTGAAAAGAACATCTTTAGGCGGAATAAACGGGATCTCAACAATATCTTTGACTTCTTCCTCCGAGTATCTAGCATCTAGAAGATCCACAATTTCCTCAAGCTTGACAATCGACCATGTAGCACATAATTTTTTAGAGAAAATCGATCCATAGAAACTCATCTTTCTGTCATTCACATGGTATCGGCTAGATGGCAAGGTGCACAAAAAATTTCCAAAAGTAATCTCACAACTAGAGTTACCACGTTGAAAGTTAGAGATATTGTTGCGAAAACCAGGATTAGATATCACCTTTTGACCATTAATCTTCTCAGACTTCAACATGGATCGATTTTTAAAAGTCTGAATATTGGAACTGGAATGCAAAACACCTCTGCCATGACTATCATAGGATGATAAAGGAGAAGCAAGATTCATCTTGGGAGACTTAAACGCAAACTTAGCAAATTCCAGAGTTGATGCATCAGAACAATCACTTGCAGCACTTTCCTTGAGAAAGCTTAGATCGGAACGAATTCTGGTAGCATTCCTTTGTGAAATATCCACAATCTCTTCATTGGAACTCCAACTAGACCGATTAATAAACACTGAGACCTCTGGATGAATTCCACGAAAAAGAGAGAAGTGGCAAACAAAATCTGGCCAGATCCGATCCTTAAGTCCATAAATAAAATGATCCACTTTATTTGAAGAAACCGAGAACCGAAAACGTCGATCACTGAGTTTGAAAACCTTAAAACCTTGCGCCAGACCACCAATGCAACATTGGAGTGCAACACCAACAGATTCTTTAGATAATGCAAATGAGGCCGAGGAGAAGGAGACCACAAGAAAGAATTCCTTGGCCCCTGCAGAGGGGGAGAAATGAACTGTAGATCCAAACCTTGCACGAACCTGATCGGACAGGGCTTGGCCAGGCGAAAAATCCCAATGTATGAGAGCCTCCATGGGGATGGGAAGAGAGATCACAGGATGGGGAGCAGGATGGTAGGATTGGAATGGCTAATGGGTGGCCAGAGAAGGAGATCGCCGGCGGTGAGGGTCTAGGGGGTGGGAGCGGCGTCATCCCACCAAATTGAAGTAGAGACTCATTTTTTAGGTTCAATATATTTAGGGATAGCATATCTTCGAGTGGTGGCAACAATGACAAGATCCGTGGCCATCTGGTTCCTCTCCTTGCTTTTGCTCACGAGTGTGCCACCAATTCTGATTCAGCTACAGGTTACAAACTGGATGTCATGGACTACATATATCATGAGATGACAGATGATATGATCAACAGGCTCTCTATTCCATATGCTCCTTTCATTATGTTGCTCATCAAGCATATGTTGCCTCTTGAGGACTTTGGCACTGCTTTGGATGGGGTTCACAAGCCCAAGAAAATCTACAACAAGGCTCAAAAGACCCATCACCCTTCCACTTCCCCTGAGTCCTTCATGCATGATGCACGGGCTAGTGGTCGTCGTTCCGCGGTGTCCCCAATGGCACGCGAGGTTAAACAACTCACTTGGTTCCAGCGGTACATCCTTTGCATGGGAATTGACACTCACAAGGGCCAGTATGAGGCGTACCGCAGGGATCATGAGAGGGATCACACTCAGCAGCTTATTCTTCACCATGTCTCAGGTGCCACTGGCCATCCACCTCCTCCCACTGCTCCAGAACCGTATGCTCAGTGGAACTCTTCAGGTATCAACTATGGTGAGCTCGAGAGTTGCCTCTTTCCACCACCTCGGCGGGCACCCACTCCTCCAGATGATGACGATGATGATGAGTATGATGAAGAGGAAGGGGACGGGGATGACTACGACGAGGATGAGGAGGCGTGATCTTCAGGGGCGTTAGCATCGCTCTTCTTCCTTTTTGGCATTTCGATGCCAAAGGGGGAGAAGTAGTTCTATTAGGTCTCGTGGATTTGCAAGGGTAGGGCGCAAGCAAGTGTCTTTCAGTCGTTTTATTTGCTTGCTTGTGCTCTTTTTAGCGTGAACTTATTTGCTATTTGTGCTTGGATTATGTAAGACTATGTCGTGCCTTACTATGTTTGGTCTTATGGAATCCCGGATTTATATTGTGGGTCTACTCTCATGGAATTATGGATTTATCTATGGAGTCTGTTTGATGGCATATGGAATCATGGGATTATCTAGTGTATGCATCAATATTGTGGGATGTGCTTGGAGTCTAACAATCTCATTATTTTCTGTGTCTATAATCACATCCCGGTGGTATGACCTTGTTTCCCAACCCACCTTGTTTCAATTATCTTTGCTATGAAAGTTGTGTTCTCTCCAGTGTGTGTATTTGTATTCAAATGCAAATTGTAAATATGCACACATCTAGGGGGGCTTCTTTCATTTTTGTTAAGGTGGTGGTAGCCGGTTTCATTGCAAATCCTAGTATTATCATCTAACACCAAAAAGAGGGAGATTGAAAGAACATTTCATAATCCCTAGTGTTTTGTGTGTTAGATAACAATATCAAGGATTATTTAATGTGTGTTGAAGTGTTGCAGCTCCCTCTAAGTATAAAAGGAAGAGGAATCTGCCTTTGGGGGCGGATAAACCGCCCCCACCAGGGGCGGATAATCCTCCCCACCCTTTTCCCAGATAGGCGCAAGCCCCAAAAGGGGGGCAGAGTTTCGGCCGGACTTTCCGGCTACACCGGATAATCCTCCCCCCCAAGGTCTTCATCAAGTTCTACAGGCGTCATCCCCAGAGAGGGGGCAGAATTTCTCCCCGGAATATCCGCCCTAGGGGCGGAGTTTTCCCAGGGGCGGATAGTCCGCCCCCAAACTTGTTGAACGGCCAGATCTGGGCAGGGGGTATTTAAGCCAGCCTTCCCCCTCCTGCCAGAACTCTTGGTTTATTCGAAAAATTCAAGATATGATCTGCAACCTTCATCCAAGAGAGCTCCACCTAGATCCACCCAAAGGCCCCCGTCCCTTGGGGAATCGAAGGAGGAGAACTCGATCTTCATCAACTGCAATCAAGCACTTCATCGCCTCTCCATTCATTTGGAGAATCACCGATCTAGTATTTCTTGCAAATACCTAGATCCTTGTTTTGTTTATATTGATAAACCTTATTCTTGTGACAGCTTGTTGTCATCTCGGGAGCCCCCAATTCAGTCATGGGTGTGTTTCCCGGTAGCGTTGTAAAAGGCACCGGTTCCCGCCTCGAAGGGTACCAATAGTGGAGAAGGTGGATCAGGCCTCTCGTGGCGAGATCCATCGGAGAATAGGGTGAGGCCTATTGTTGCGTGGTAGTCTTAGAACCGCCCACCCCTCCAACGCAGATGTACTTCCCTTAACAAGGAAGGAACTGTGGTAAAACAAATCCCTGTGTCTCCGCGTGCTCCACTACGGTTCCCTCGCTCCTCTCTTTACGTGCTTAGTAGCTAGGTTTGCATATAGGGAAATTCTCGTAGTTACATATCTAGAGAATTTACTTTGTGTCAAGCCTAAAATTGAAAAAGTATTAAAAATTGGGTAGCACCTATTCACCCCCCCACCCCCCTCTAGGTGCCCATACGATCCATTTCACAAGAGAGTTGAAAGGAACAACCAAACATACAAGTAATAAAGCCAAACATGCAATATTCCTTGAAGACACAAAAGATCTTAAATAAAGAATACTAAGCTTATGAGTCAAAAAGAAAGAAAAAAAATGATACAAAATACCTTTAAGCTTTTCTCCTTTTCTTTAAAACCTCAAAAAGTATTGCTACTGACCAGAACTTGGTTTGCCAAAACCAATTTAGATCCACTTGATGATCCCAAAGTGATGCCAATACTGATTAACAAGATCCATCATATAATAAAGATTGCAAACTAAAATAAGAAGTGCAAAAAGTAAAAGATGAAACTTCTCATTAGTATTCCAATAAAGGCACTCACACCAAGGGATACATAGATTACCAACTAAAGGAGAGATACTTCCACATGCAAACCAAACTATAAGATAACTTCTCTACCAAAGATATGAATCCACTAAAAAGGTAAAAGATAAAAGATAATGATTGTGATACCGCGACACTCCCTCCAAGCTTGGAACAGGCCAAGGGGATTCCAAACCTGATGACGAATTACTCCTTCAGTGGTGGTGGGGATTTCTTGATAAGCTCCTCAATAAGCTTCTCATTAATATTCCAATAAAGTCACTCACACCAAGGGATATATAGATAACCAACTAAAGGAGAGATACTTCCACATGCAAACCAAACTATAAGATAACTTCTCTACCAAAGATATGAATCCACTAAAAAGGTAAAAGATAAAAGATAATGATTGTGATACCGCGACACTCCCCCCAAGATTGGAACAAGCCAAGGGGATGTCAAACCAGATGACGAATTACTCCTTCAGTGGTGGTGGTGTTCTCTTGATAAGATCCTCAATAAGCTTCCTCGACTCCTCAATCTCAAAGGTTAGAGTACGAATCAACTCCGAGTTTTGCTCAATGCGGTTCATGATCATATCGGACCGAGAATTCCAGTCCTTATTATTCTTCCTCCACTCTTCCTTCTTAGAGTGTTCCTTCCCTGCAAGGTTAGAATGAGTGGTACAAGGAGGAAGTGTCCGTGGAGAGAGGATATGACGCGGAGGTTTCCCTCCTGTAGACATCCATGCTGTCCTCTTAAGCTTGATAGGTATTGACACCACTCCAATGCTTGTTACGGTAGCGCGGGTGTCCGGTTGCTTGTCCTCCTCCTTGGGTTTGCGAGGATCGTATTCCTCGGGCTTCTTGCTTTTGTCGTTGGCGGAGACCATGGTGCTCTAAACTTGAGAAGATTTCCTGACAGAAACAGATCGAAATGAAAACACAACGAGAACACGATGCACGAATCTCGGGGGATCCGGGGAGTTATATATTACGAAGTTTCAAAGCATAAGGAAGGTTTTGACATGGAAACGAGGCGGAGTCGAAGCTCGGGGGTGGCACACCCCCTACAGGTGTGGCCAGGCAAGGGCCCGCGCCTAGGGTGGGTTTGTCCACCTCGGACTCCGTATCCTCCTCTGTTCTGTCTCATAACTTCCCTTATGTATGAAAAACATCAAAAATATAAAAAGATTGGGGTTTCACGAACCTTCTTGTTTCACCCTTTTTTACCTATTCAAAGACGAACTCTGTAGACTCCTTTCCTCTTTCTCCTGGAAATTCCTTTTCTCACAAGGCAATACACAAACTTCAATGGCAACATTAGTGTAAGCAAAAACAATTAACCTTTAGGTTCACACTTCAACTGAAATCCATAAAAACAAAGGCTTCTTTAAGAGGCAGATGCAAATGATAACAGAAATCTATCAAAACAGACCAACAGGTAAAGATTTATTTTTTAGAAAATCTTCTGTTGCTCAAATCAAAAAGTGCATAACTAATGAAAGTTGTGTAACAACTTGGAGAACAAGCTCAGAAAAATACAACTCCATCCAACGTACTGAGCTCCCTCATGAATTTTTACGGTACAACACAAAAATCTGTCCTAGGACAGCCACTTCTCATAACTCCCCCACTTCTCAAAAGTAGTTGAACTTGACACAAAAACCAAAACAAAAAGGATAAGGAGAAGTTATTACAGAGGTAATAACTTCCAAGACTCGACAAAAATCTTGGGTTATCTCCCAACGAGTACTTTTCTTTATTGCCTTTAAGTTAGGCTTGAAAGTCTCAAAGATGCTCACAAAGGAGATATAACTCTGGAGTGAAAAAGAGCATCAGGAAGCAAATAACCAACACACTTGAGCCTAACCCACTTCCTATGCATGGGAATGTCATGAGAAAACAAATTGTTGAAACAAAAAGCCACTAGCATAGGAAGAAAAAACAAATGCAACTTCAAAGCTTTCAACATAAAACAGGGAAACTTAACATTATTGAGATGCATAAAACCATGTTTCCCTCTCTCATAATAAGTTTTAGTGGCACTTTGAATAAAGTTGACAATATAACCATCAAAGGAATCAATTTTATCACAAGGATGAGCATACTTACTGACATGGTTATACCTTACGGGTACGTGGCCTCAGCATACCTGGTCTAGCCCAAGGAAGGCCCACAGCAGATGTACGCTGGCCCATGAAGATTTTCGGGTGGCCAAGGCCCATGACGCCTTCGGATCCTTGGAAAGCAAGACTAGCGTAGATAGGAAATTCAAAGGGGTAAAACCCTAGAACTTGTAACCGACTAGGACTATGCCCGGGACCTGCCTAAGTCTATATAAAGGCCAGGAGGGCACGACCTAGATCTCTCGACTCATACTTTCGCATACGCACCACCACGCCAGATCGAATTGTGCACTCAGTAACCTTCGGTTCCGCCGTAATCAAGAGCGCAAGCGAGGTAGGGTTTACCCTCGGGGCCTGAACACGGGTAAATCTTGTGTCCTCGTTGCTTGTCGTTAACTGCTCCACGATCTCCAAAGATCCCCATCTTCTCCAAAACCCAAGTCCATAACAATGGGCATTGATGAGATCAAACCTCGTCAATTGGCGCCTGCCATGGGAATCGGGCTGTTGATTGGCGATCGTGACGGTCCCGACCGATCGATCTACAACTCTGCGGCGATGGAGAGTCACCTCCTCTCGGTGCTTTCGACTTCACCGCCCACTCGCCACCATGAAGGACTTGAGCCCAGAGGCGGACTCAAAATCTGCTCGAGCTTCGCCTGTGGAAGGCTGCACCTCCGTCCTCGAGCGGGTGCCCCTACCATCAATCAGGCCCGCTTCATGGGCCCCACACCCCGTGCTACGCACAACATCATCAGCAGATGATTCCTACGACAGCAGCAGTTGCAACTCCGAACTGTGCAATCCGCCATCGGATGCAGGAACCTACGCTTCCGGATCTAAGAGCTGCGGCAGTAGCAGACTGATCTACAAGCGCTACCAATGCGCCGCAGTCATCCTGGAGCATCAAACTGAAGGGTTTCGCGGCATAGTAAATCAAAATTTTCTACGGAGCGAACAGAGGGAAAGTCAAGATCTAATCTAGGAGATGCAAACAACGAGAGAGATTGGATTAGATCTTCATACCCTTGAAGATTCAGATAGGAACGCTCCGGAACGTGGGTGATGTAGTCGCACTCGCCTCCTCCTCGCGATCCGATCTAGCACCACAAGTGGCGGTGCCTCCGTGAGATGCACACGCACCTCGACGTCTCCTCCTTCCTCGGACCAGCAAGTATGGTGGAGAGATAGATTGGATCTACAACACGACAGTGGTGTATATGGTGGAGAATTTCACAGCAGGCTTCGCCTACAACAAATGGGAGGGAGAGGAAAGCTAGCAAGGCGGCTAGGGTTTGGAGGAGAGGTGTAGGTTTGGTGCGCCCACCCTCTTTATATAGAGGGGCACCTCAGCCCTCCCCAAGCCCAAAGGATAAGGAGTGGGGGCATGGACTCTCCCTCTAGAAACCCTATCTCTAGTTTAAACGATTTAAACTCTCTAGGATCGGCTGGCCCTATGGGGTTTGTGCCCTGGCCCAATGCGCCAGGACACTCCCTCATAGGCCCATTCCTCCCGAATGTGGGGCCACGTTGGTCCCTTCCAGAAGGTTCTAGAAGCTTCGGTGCAATACCGATTAACCCGAACAATTCAACTCCAAAACCGCCTTTATATGAATCTTATTCTCGGACCATTCCGAACCTCTCTTGATGTCCCGGATCCCATCCGAGACTTCAAACAAAATTCATAAACCAATTATCCAATCTATCCTAGCCAAGACACGTTAAGTCCGTGACCTCGGGTTTGAGAATATGCATATGATCTTCTATCAATAATCAACAGTGGGTCCGGCACCCATATTGACTCCCACACATTCATCGATGATCATATCGGATGAACCACGATGCCAGGATTCAATCAATCCCATATATATATTCCCTTCGTCTCGCGATATTTTACTTGCCCGAGATTCTATCGTCGGTACCGTCGTACCTAGTTCAGTCTCGTTCAGTGCAAGTACTTTACACGTTCCGTAATCCGATATCACTTTGTGATTAACTCGATTACCGAGTGGGCCCGAAGTATATCTCTCCGACTTGGGAGGGACAAATCCCATCTCGATACATACAACCCAACAGATACTTTCCGATCACCTGAGAGACACCTTTATGATCACCCTCTCATAGGATGACGTTTGATGACCTCAAAGCTTTCTTACGATAGCAGGGAGTTGTATTATCTCATGGTCTAAGGAATACAATATTTGACATAGGAAAAGCTTCGCAAAGATGAACACGATGAAACGATCTAATTGCTTTGCTTAGTTTGGGTCTGTCCATCATATCATTCTCCAATGATATGATCTCATTATCAATTGACAACTCATGTCTATGGTTAGGAAACCTTAACCATCATTGATCAATGAGCTAGTCCATAGAGGCGTACTAGGGACACGGTGTTGTTCACAAACCACACAAGTATTAAAGTTTCCGCTTAATACAATTCTAGCATGGAATATAAACTTTATCATGAACATGAATTATAATAATAACATCTTTATTATTGCCTCTAGGGCATAATTCCAACAGTCTCCCACTTGCACTAGAGTCAATAATCTAGTTTATATTTGGCAACAATCTCACACCCATGGCACTGAGGTGCTGATCATGTTTTACACGTGGAAGAGGTTTACTCAATGGATCTGCGACATTCAGATCTGTATGTTCTTTGCTAATCTTCAGATCTCCATCTGCAATATAATCTCGGATTATATGAAACTTGCGGTTGATATGCTTGGTCTTTGGATGATATCTTGGTTCCTTAGCGAGTGCTATGGCGCCAGTGTTGTCACACAATATCTCCAGTGGGTCCAATGCACTTGGAACCACGCCAAGCTCAGTGATGAAGTTTCTGATCCAAACTCCTTCACTTGACGCTCAGCAGCCATGTATTCCGCTTCCATCAGAGATCCCGCGATCACGCTTTGCTTGCAGCTTCTCCACTCACACTCCTCCATTCAAAATATAAACGTATCATGTCCGAGATTTGGAATCATCCTTGTCGGTGTCAAACTAGCGTCGACGTAACCTTTACGACAAGTCGCTCATCACCCCATAGACTAAGAACATTTCTTTAGTCCTATTTAGGTACTTTAGGATGTTCTTCACGGCCATCGATGTTCCACTCTGGATCACTTTGATATCGCTCGTCAAACTAAGAGCATTGGACACATCCGGTCTAGTACACAAGATGGCATACATGATGGAACCTATGGCGATGCATAAGGCACTTTGCTCATAGCTTCCTATCATTTATCAGTATTTGGACACCGAGCCTTGCTCAATATCTTACCTTATAACATAGGCAATTGAACCTTTCTTTGCCTTATCCATTCGAACCTTTTCGAACTTTGTCTAGGTATGTACTACGCTTAAAGCTATCAGGCGTCTTTGTCTATCTCTATAGATCTTGATGCCCAATATATAAGCAGCTTCACCTAGGTCTTTCATTGAAAAACACTTGTTCAAATAACTCTTCACATCGTTAAGCATGTTGATGTCATTTCCGATAATCAATATGTCATCCACATATAGTACCAGAAACGTCACCGAGCTCCCACTCACTTTCTTGTAGATACAAGTTTCGTACCAATTTGGAAAAAATCCAAAGCTCTTGATCACTTGATCAAAACGAAGGTTCCAACTCCGAGATGCTTGCTTCAGTCCATAAATGGAACGCTGAAGTTTGCATACTTTACTAGCATCCTTAGGATCGACAAAACCTTCGGGTTGCATCATATACAACTCTTCATCAATGTTGCCATTGAGGAAAGCAGTCTTGACATCCATCTGCCATATTTCATAATCATGAAACGCAGCAATTGCTAATAAAATCCGAATGGACTTAAACATCGCTACGGGAGAAAAAGTCTCATCGTAGTCAACACCTTGAACTTGTCGAAAACCTTTCGCGACAAGCCGTGCTTTATAGACGGTAACATTACCATCCGCGTCCGTTTTCTTCTTGAATATACATTTGCACTCAACGGCCTTTCGGTCGCTAGGAGGGTCCACCAAAGTCCATACTTGGTTTTCGCTCATGGATCCCAATTCGGATTTCATGGCTTCTAGCCATTTCTCAGAGTCTGGGCTCATCATCGCTTCCTCATAGTTCGTAGGTTCATTGTCTTCTACTAACAAGAAAGTCAAGACAGGGTTGCCGTACCACTCAGGAGGGGCACGCAACCTTGTCGACCTGCGACGTTTAGTAGCAGCATCGTCCGAAGCTTCATGATCCTTGTCATTAGCTTCCTCTATTGTGGGTGCAGGCGGCACTGGAACAATTTCAGGTGCTGTGCTACTCTCCAATTCAAGAGAAGGTTCAATAACCTTGTCAAGCTCTACTTTCCTCCCACTCACTTCTTTCGAGAGAAACTCCTTCTCAAGAAAGGAACCGTTCTTTGCGACAAACACTTTGCCTTCGGTTCTATGATAGAAGGTATACCCAATAGTTTCCTTAGTGTATCCTATGAAGACGCATTTCTCCGCTTTGGGTTCGAGCTTGTCCGGCATCAACTTCTTGACGTAAGCCTCGCATCCCCAAACTTTAAGAAACGACAACTTAGGTTTAGCACCAAACCACAGTTCATACGGTGTCGTCTCAACGGATTTAGATGGAGCCCTATTTAAAGTGAATGCAGCGGTTTCTAATGCATAACCCCAAAATGATAACGGCAAATCAGTAAGAGACATCATTGATCGGACCATATCTAATAGGGTTCGATTCCAGCTGCTCGAACACACCATTATACTGGTGTTCCTGGTGGCGTGAGTTGTGAAACGATTCCACTTGCTTTAAGATGCGTGAGAAAATCATAACTCAAATATTCACCTCCACGATCGGATCGTAGAAACTTAATCTTTCTGTTATGATGGTTCTCCACTTCATTCTGAAATTCCTTGAACTTTTCAAATGTTTCAGATTTATGTTTCATTAAATAGATATACCCATATCTACTTAAGTCATCGGTAAAAGTGAGGAAATAGTGATATCCACCGCGCGTCGAAACACTCATCGGTCCGCATACATCGGTATGTATGATTTCCAACAAGTCCGTTGCTCGCTCCATCATACCGGAGAACGAGGTTTTGATCATCTTGCCCATGAGGCATGGTTCGCATGTGTCAAATGATTCAAAATCAAGAGACTCCAAAAGTCCATCAGAATGGAGTTTCTTCATGCGCTTTACACCAATATGACCTAGACGACAGTGCCACAAATAAGTAGTATTATCACTATCTACTTTGCATCTCTTAGCCTCAATGTTATGGATGTGTGTTTCATCCCTTTCGAGATTTAGAAGAAATAAACCATTTACAAGAGGTGCATGACCATTAAAGATGTTACTCATATAAATAGAACAACCATTATTCTCCGATTTAAATGAATAACCGTCTTGCAATAAACACGATCCAGAAATAATGTTCATGCTCAACGCAGGCACATAATAACATTTATTAAGGTTTAAAACTAATCCCGAAGGTAAAACTAAGGAGAGCATGCCGACGGCCATCACATCAACTCTTGATCCGTTGCCAACGCGCATCGTCACCTCATCCCTCGCAAGTCGCCGTCTATTCCGTAGCTCCTGTTTCGAGTTACAAATATTAGCAACTGAACCGGTATCAAATACCCAGGCACTACAACGAGGGCTAGTAAAGAAAACATCAATAACATGTATATCAAATATACCTTTGATGGTGCCAGCCTTCTTGTCCGCTAAGTACTTCGGACAGTTGCGCTTCCAGTGACCCTTGTCCTTGCAATAGAAGCACTCAGTGTCTGGCTTGGGACCAGACCTGAGCTTCTTCTCAGCAGGGGCATTGCGCTTGCCGCCGCCCTTCTTGAAGGGCTTCTTAGCTCCCTTACCTTTCTTAAAGGTGGGCTTGTTGACCATCAACACATGATTATCCTTCTTGATGTCCACTTCCGCAGCCTTCAGCTTTGCGAAGAGCTCGGTGATCGTATCAGTGGAACCAATCTGATTATGAGTCACTACAAAACTTTTGTAGCCGGGAGTGATTGCAGAACCTCAATCTTGAGCTCCTCCGAATCGTGCATTCCGGTTGCTCAAGCGTTGAGTGTAGCCCGTCATCTTAATGGCGTGCTCACTAACGGAACTCCTTCCTCCATCTTGCGCTTAAAGAACTTCTCGGAGATCTCATATCTCTAAGCGGGCCTGAGTCGAAACATGGTTTTCAACTCTTCGAGAATCTCAAAGGGCAGGATACTCTTCAAACGATTTTGAAGTTCCGGTTCCATAGCAAACAACATGGTGCTCTTAATCACACCATAATCTTCTTTACGTTGATAGACAGCTTTCTCATCACCGGTAGCTTGATTGCAGGGGTCACCTAACGCTTTTCCAAGGACATAGTCCTTTGTCCAGACAGAATGATTCTTAGATTGCGGAACCAATTGGTGAAGTTAGACCCATTATTTCTAAGCTTTTCCTTCTCAGCAAAAACGTTGAAGTTGAAGTTGGACTTGTCCATGTGATCTACAGTATTTGCAAGTACAATTTAGACTATTTTCATGATAAATAGTTCAACTTAATCAAATTACTAGATGAACTCCCACTAAATTCAACATCCCTCAAGTTGTTTAGTGAACACGATCCAAATTCACCACACCTAATCCGATCATCACGAGAAGAGATGTGGTTTCAATGGTGGACAACGAAGTGTCGATCATATCATTCGTATGACTCATGCTTAACCTTTCGGTTCTTGTGTTCCGAGGCCATGTATGTACATGCTAGGCTCGTCAAGTTAGACCCAAGTATTTCCGCGTGTGCAAAACTGGCTTGCACCCGTTGTATGTGAGCGTAGAGTCTATAGCACCCGATCATCACGTGATGCTTGGAAACGAACTTTCGCGGTGCATACTTGGGAGAACAGTTTTATCTTGATCTTTAAGTGAGGAATCATCTTATAATGCTACCGTCGCGATCTAAGCATAATAAGATACATAAAGGGATAAACATCACATGCATATAACTTTATGTGACATGGTATAGCCAATCTTCGCGCAATGATCTCCATCTTGTGCGTTCCGGCATGATCTCCATCACTCCACCATGATTGCCTCCACCACGAATAGCAACTACAACTATTGCTAACTACTTAGCGATAAAGTGAAGCTATTACATGGCGTATAAGAAGTTGACTCGCAGGTCATACACAATTATAAAGACAACCATATGGCTCCTGCCGGTTGTGTACTCATCGACATGCAAGTCGTGAAACATTACAAAACATGATCATCGCATACAATATACACATCACATCTTGGGCCATACCATATCACAGAAAACACTAACTGCAAAAACAAGTTAGACGCCTCTACTTTGTTGTTGCATGTTTTACGTGGCTTATGGGAGTAGATGCTAAGAATGATTCTTACCTACGGAAAGCCACAACGGTGATATTATGGTTGCCAAACTCCGGTGTTAATCCCATGACAACTATAGTGAGAAACCGACATCCACCACCGCATGTGTGGAACAAGCCACACGTTAAGTGCGGATCGGTCTCATGACGATGTCGCGTAAGGTTGGCCTGGACCGCTTCAATCTCACTATCCCGCATCATAAGAAGAACACAAACAAGAGGCTTGCAACGAAAACATCAACGCGCAGAACAACCATGTTGCGTTCTACTCGTGAATCACATCTACGCATAGATCTAGCTCGATACCACTGAAGGGTTTGGCGGCATAGTAAATCAAAATTTTCTACGGCGAGCAGAGGAAAGCCAAGATCTAATCTAGGAGATGCAAACAACGAGAGAGATTGGATTAGATCTTCATACCCTTGAAGATTACGACAGTAACGTTAAACCGGAACGTGGGTGATGTAGTCGTACTCGCTTCTCCTCCTCGCGATCCGATCCGATCTAGCACCACAAGTGGCGGTGCCTCCGTGAGATGCACACGTGCAGCACCTCGACGTCTCCTCCTTCCTCGGACCAGCAAGTATGGTGGAGAGATAGATTGGATCTACAACACGACGGCGTGGTGTATATGGTGGAGAATTTCTGCAGCAGGGCTTCGCCTACAAACAGTCGGGAGGGAGAGAGGAAAGCTAGCAAGGCGGCTAGGGTTTGGAGGAGAGGTGTAGGGGGTTGGTGCGCCCCCACCCCTCTTTATATAGAGGGGGGGCGCAGCCCTAGCCCCTCCCCCAAGCCCAAAGGATAAGGAGTGGGGGGCATGGACTCTCCCCTCTTCTAGAAACCCTATCTCTAGTTTAAACGATTTAAACTCTCTAGGATCGGCTGGGCCCTATGGGGCCTTGTGCCCCTGGCCCAATGCGGCCAGGACACTCCCTCATAGGCCCATTCCCCCTCCCGGAATGTGGGGCCACGTTGGTCCCCTTCCGGAAGGTTCTAGAAGCTTCCGGTACAATACCGATTAACCCGGAACAATTCCGAACTCCAAAAACTGCACTGCCTTATATGAATCTTATTCTCCGGACCATTCCGGAACCTCTCTTGATGTCCCGGATCCCATCTGAGACTTCAAACAAAAATTCATAAACCAATTATCCAATCTATCCTAGCGTCAAGACACGTTAAGTGTGTGACCCTGCGGGTTCGAGAATATGCAGACATGATCTTCTATCAATAATCAACAGCGGGGTATGGGCACCCATATTGACTCCCACACATTCATCGATGATCATATCGGATGAACCATGATGCCAGGATTCAATCAATCCCATATATATATTCCCTTTGTCTCGCGATATTTTACTTGCCCGAGATTCGATCGTCGGTACCGTCATACCTAGTTCAATGTCGTTCACAGCAAGTACTTTACTCGTTCCGTAATCCGATATCACTTTGTGATTAACTCCTTAACCACATGCTTGCAAGCATTGTTGATATCGATTACTGAGTGGGCCCGAAGTATATCTCTCTGACTTGGGAGGGACAAATCCCATCTCGATACATACAACCCAACAGATACTTTCTGATCACCTGAGAGACACCTTTATGATCACCCTCTCATAGGATGACGTTTGATGACCTCAAAGCTTTCTTCCGATACCAGGGAGTTGTATTATCTCATGGTCTAAGGAATACAATATTTGACATAGGAAAAGCTTCGCAAAGATGAACACGATGAAACGATCTAATTGCTTTGCTTAGTTTGGGTTTGTCCATCATATCATTCTCCAATGATATGATCTCATTATCAATTGACAACTCATGTCTATGGTTAGGAAACCTTAACCATCATTGATCAATTAGCTAGTCCATAGAGGCGTACTAGGGACACGGTGTTGTTCACAAACCACACAAGTATTAAAGTTTCCGCTTAATACAATTCTAGCATGGAATATAAACTTTATCATGAACATGAATTATAATAATAACATCTTTATTATTTCCTCTAGGGCATAATTCCAACACAAACGCCTAACCCGCCGCCCAACACGAACCCCAACCCGCAGGACAGAAACGGCGGAAACGGCGGGAACAGAAGAAGCCAGTCCCCCTCCCCCCGAAGGGGAAAACAACGACCACGTCATCCAACTTAGCAAAGAAGGATGGGTCCAGGCACGCCGCGCCGTAGCAGGCAAGATAGTCCTGCCTGTAGACTCCCCACGTGAACTGCTGATGGCATACCACTACCACCCCATCGAGGAGCATAAGAAGCAATTCAAGATGCAGGAAACACTTGAAAAACGCAAGCAAGCAGCCTCTGAGTCCAGCGCGCGATGAGCTGCGCTCTCCGCCATGGCCCCCGGCTCTAGCACGAATGGAAACCAGGAAAACAAGCACCGCTCGCGGGTGGAGAACATGGATCCCAAGGAGCGCCGTGATGTGACCCGAACTCTCCACACATCGTTCATGGAGATGGATGCCGACGGCAACATCATCCCGAAGACACCGCAAGCTGCGATCATGGCAGCCACTGCGTATCTCGCGGCCCACCAACCTCCGGAAGGGGACCCGAAAAGAGCCATGCATAAGTCCGCACTCACCGGACTCGGACTTGTCGGAGCTGCGCTCCACGAAGACGCTCCTACGGAGCCGAAGAAGAAAGCTCCGGCCAGGCGCGACCGGAGCCCCACCCCTTCATCCGAAGAGGAAGAGGAACACGACCTTCCTCGAAGGAAGAAGAGCTCGCGTCGCCATAAACGCGACTACGACGCCAGAGACGCGCTCACACAGCGCAAAATCGACAAAGCACGAGCCAAACGTGCATGCTCGTCTGAATCCGAGATGGACGAAGACGAAGGAGAACTCTGCGGAGCTCGATGCTTCAGCAGATCTGTTCGGCGAACACAGATGCCACGCAATTTCAAGCTTCCTTCGGATACTCCGAAGTTCAACGGCACGCAAGATCCAAAAGCCTGGCTCAGTGACCATCTGTCATCCGTCAAGCTGCACGGCGGTAGCAAAGAAACCGCCATGCAATGCCTTCATTGCGGTGACAAAGGGCGCTGGTCAGCTCAGCCTATCATCAGGGTCCATCCGAAGCTGGGAGGAGCTAGCTTACAGCTTCGTCCGAAATTTCAAGGGCACCAGCAAGAGGCCCGCCTCAATCGAAGAGTTGCGAGCATGCACTCAGAAAACGGGCAAAACTATTCGCTCGTACATACTACGCTGGTCTAACACCAAGAACTCCGCAGCACACATCTCCGAAGAGAGGGCCATCGACGCCTTCAGGGACGGCGTCAAACGCCCAGACTTCAAGGAGGAACTCGGGCGCGTTAAGCCCAAAACACTCGACCACCTCATGGACATCGCCAACAGGTGGGCCGACGGCGAAGATTGCATTCACCGAGCACAATCAGATGAAGAGGACGACTATGGCCGAAGACGGGAACGCCGCAGCAAGAGGAGATCACGCGTCTACGAGGACCGCAACGGACCCGACATGGTCGCGGATGGCTACGCCGACCGTCGCAATGACAACTGTCGCAACAGCGGAGGATACCGCGGAGGAAACTTCCGTGATGGAGGACGCCCAACGCAGTCGTGGCAATGCCGCGACCGCGATAACGGACCCTCAGCATACGAAAATCTTTCGGGACCATGCACCATCCACTTCTACATCGACAAGCAAGATGGCAAAAATAAGGCGAGCCACATGCTCAAGGACTGCCGCGAGTTCCAAAAGCTCAGCGAAAGCATGGTGCAAATGAGGCAACAAGCCCCAATCCCTGCATTCGGAAACGCACCTGCACAAGGTGAAATAGCACATGGAGCCCCTCCACCGCCACCTATCGGAGGCCCGAACCAACCAGTCGCACCCGCACAGAACAACGCTGGGAACGGGTACCCCCCACCGAAAGGAGCACTGATGATGATCCAGAAGGGACGCCCCACGAATAGGGTGCAGAAGAAAATCACCCGACAAATCAACCTAGCCGTGGCAACCACCGCCATCCCCGAGTACCTCGGTGGATTGAGTCTGCATCGATTCACTTGTGCGGATCACCTTGCGGATCCCTTGCCCGGTCATGCTGCCACAGTCGGAGGCGCAGATCGGAGGTTTCGAGATGAGTCGCGTCTTCATGGACGGCGGCAGCGGCATCAACCTAATGTTCGCAAGCACTCTAGCGACAATGCGGATCCCGCAATGCAGCCTGGAACAGTCAGACACAATGTTCCACGGCATTGTTCCAGGGAATGGCATATTCCCCCTGGGCAAAATAGGGCTCGACGTCATCTTCTTCGGGAAGCCGGACAACTTCCGGCAGGAGCGACTCAAATTTGAAGTGGTGGACTGGCCGTCACAATACCACGCCATACTTGGGCGTGTAGCATTCGCAAGGTTCCTGGCTGTCCCACACTACGCATACCTGCTACTCAAGATGCCAGGGCCGAAGGGCGTCATCACAGTCCACGGGAGATTCACCCGATTGGACCAGTGCGACAGGGATTTCAACAAAATCTCCCAGTCTTTCGGCATGCAAGACGAGCTCGTAAGGCTCCGTGAGGTGACGGACAATGGGGCACCCCCAGTCACAAGGCAAAACGCACCCGACATGTCTTTCGACTCCACCGTCAATACAAAGAAGGTGCAGGTCCATCCGACGGATGCCTCCAAGACGGCGCTGATCGCCAACGACCTCAGCCCCGCATAGGAAGGTGCGCTCGTCGAATTCCTCCGTGAGCGCTGGGAAATCTTCGCCTGGTGTCCTGCAGACATGCCAGGAGTTCCCAGGGAATTCGCCGAACACGCACTCAATGTCTTTCCAGACACCAAGCCAGTCAAGCAGTCCATCCGGAGACTGTCCGAGCCGCGATCCAAAGCCATCGGCAAGGAAATCAATAGACTACTCGCTGCAGACTTCATCAGGGAAATCAAGGAAAGCGAGTGGCTTGCGAATACAGTGATGGTCCCAAAGAAGGACAGGGACATCCTACGGATGTGCGTGGACTTCACGTCACTAAACAAGCATTGCCCAAAGGACCACTTCCCTCTTCCTCGGATCGATCAGATCATCGATTCGACTGCAGGATGTGAGAAACTCTCCTTCCTCGATGCCTACTCAGGCAATAACCAGATTCGACTCAAGGTCGAAGATCAGGAGAAAACGGTGTTTATCACACCGTTTGGAGTATTCTGCTACAACACAATGCCTTTTGGGCTAAAGAACGCAGGTGCCACGTACCAGCGATGCATGCAGGCCTGTCTCAAGGACCAGATCGGTCGCAACGTCCAAGTCTACGTTGATGACATAGTCATAAAAACCAGGGAGGCAAGGACACTTATCGACGATCTCCGCGAGACGTTCGACAACCTTGATCGCTACAGGATCAAGCTCAACCCCGAAAAATGCGCCTTGGCGTCCCATCGGTCACCGCTTGGGTACTTCATCTCGGCGAGGATCGAGGCGAACCGAAGAAAATCGAGCCATCATGGCGATGGAAGCCGAAAAACCTCAAAGGCGTCCGGCGGCTCGCGGGGCGAATAGCGACGCTAAGCAGATTCATCAGCCGCATGGGCGAGAAGGCCCTGCCATTCTACCAGCTACTACGCAAGGCAGACAAGTTTGAGTGGACGCCAGAAGCCAACGATGCATTCGAAAGCCTCAAGCGGCTCCTCTCCACCTCGTCCGTCTTGGTCATGCCAAAGGAGCGCGAGCCTTTGTTGCTGTACATAGCAGCCACACACCAAGTGGTCAGCACCGTGCTCGTGGTCGAACGACCCGAAGAAGGTAAGACCCACGGGGTCCAGCGCCCAATCTACTACCTCAGCGAGGTACTGACACCAACAAAGCAGAGGTACCCTCACTACCAGAAGCTCGCCTACGGCGTGTTCATGACGGCTCGACGGCTGAGCCATTACTTCCAGGAGCACCAAGTGATGGTCGTCAACGAAGCACCCCTGAACAGCATCCTGAATAATCCAGAGGCCACAGGGCCGCGTGGCCTGTGGCATCGAGTTGTCACCCTTGGACATCGTCTCACGAAATGACTCGCAATCAAATCTCAAGTCCTTCCGGACTTCGGTACATTGGACGGAGCTGCGGTGCAGACACCCGGATATGTCGCGGTCATGGACGATGCGCCAGCGGCTCCAAGCGAGAAGTCGAGCAGAGCGGGTCATCTTGACCTCCCAAGGCGACACGATGAATCGCCCTTCGGATGAAATTCGAGCATCTAATAATGAGGCGAACTGAAGCCCTCATCCACGGCATGAGGATGGCAAAGATATGCGGCGCAACGCTACCGTCATCTACGGTGACTCCAACCTCGTCGTCCAGCAGACGATGAATGAGTGCGACGCACACGCCGAAAACATGATCGCGTACCGCGCGCTCTACAACGCACTCGAAGGAGAATTCGACGGCTACGAGCTTCGGCACGTTGGAAGAGAAAGCAACGAGGAAGCCGACAGACTCGCCAACATCGGCTCCACCTGCGCAAAAGTGCCACCAGGTGTGTTCCTCGAACAGATCTGTGTGCCATCCATCAAGCGAAAATTCCCCAAGGGATCACCCGAAGAAGCAGAACATTCGGGGGCTACGCTGCCCGAAGGACCCGAGAAACTAGACACAGAAGTCGCCATGGTAAACCTAATGCAGGTCATGGCAGTCGAAGAAACTTGGACGCGACCATACTTCCAGTTCTTGTTAAATGGAGAACTGCCTGACAGCCCGACGCATATATCGTCGGTCAAAAGCCTTCACCACCATCAATGGCGAGATGTACAAGCGCAGTATTACGGGTGTACTACAAAGGTGTGTCACCATTGGTGACGGGAAAGCCATCCTCCAAGACATCCACGAGGGCATCTACGGCCATCATGCAGGCAGCCGCTCCCTAGTCGCCAAAGCTCTACGGGCCGGATTCACTGGCCAACGGCCATGAGCGACGCAAAGGACATCGTCCGAAGATGCAATGGATGCCAATGGTTCGCCGACAAACCGCACGCACCCGGGTCAGAGCTCAGACCCATACCTATAGCTTGGTCTTTTGCTCAATGGGGCCTCGACATGATCGGCAAACTGCCAAAGTCCTCGAAAGGGGGACACGTTTACCTCCTGGCCGCAGTCGACAAATTCACCAAGTGGATCGAGGCCATGCCCGTCACCAACCAAAAGGGAAAAACTGCATTCAAGTTCTTTGAGTCCATTGTCTACAGGTTCGGCGTACCGCATAGCATCATCACCGACAACGGATCGAACTTTATCTCCAAGGAATTCCAGGACTTCTGCGAAGGCCTTGGGATCAACATCACGTACGCCTCAGTGGCACACCCGCAAACGAACGGGCAAGTGGAAAAGGCCAACGGCCTAATCGGCGCTGGCATCAAGAAGCGCCTCATGAGTCCACTCGAACGGAAAGCAGGAGCCTGGACGAAAGAGCTACCATCCGTCCTATGGAGCTTACGGACCACGCCAAACAGCTCCACAGGCTACACACCGTTCTTCATGGTGCACGGAGCTGAAGCCGTGCTACCAGCCGAAGTACGCCACCAGGCCCCCCGGGTCGTCGCTTACAGCGAAGCCGAATCCACGGCTGCACTCGAAGATGCCGTCGACACACTCGACGAAGCAAGAGACATAGCAGCAGCTCGATCAGCGGTGTACCAGCAGAGTCTCCGCAACTACTACAGCTGCCGGCAGCGCCCAAGGTCCTTCGTCGAAGGAGACCTCGTCTTGCGACTCAATCAAGAGCGACCGACGAAATTCGATTCACCATGGGAAGGACCCTACGTCATCACCGAAGTCATCCCAGGTGGCGCCTACCGCCTCAAGCACGTGGAGTCTGGAGTCGCATACTCCAACCCATGGAACATCTCGCACTTGCGACGATTCTACCCCTAGCTACCTACCCCATTTACTTTCAATAAGGCTTTCAGCCAAGGCTATTCAGCCGAATAATGTACTCCCTCCATTACGATGTAAATAAAGCTAAGTGTCTCGCCCCAAACTCCAGTTCATTATTTGCAACTCTAATTTACGCTGCAAACGCACCCGGGGGCTCCCCCCACCTCACGATTTCGTCGAGTGAGGATCACGCGTGTATACCTGAGTAGCTGACAACGTCAGGCAAACGAAAAGGACACGTACTCAAACAAAGCACCGCGTGCTTACAGAAAAAAAAATCTTTACAACAAAGGGCACAACACGCCCAGTCGAAATATACAAATTTTACATCTATCTATTTTACACGTACTACCTATTCTGAAGAATAACCTGAGCACGCTGCTCAAACAAATCTACGACCTGTTCGGCATACTGCCTTACAGCTGCGTAATGCGGACGCATGTCCCACTCATCACCGTCCGGCCGAGGAGGTGGCCCAGCTGCCACAGCAGCCAAATCCACACCAGGCCGGTGCAGCCTCACAAGAGACAAACCAGCCTTCACTCCTGCGACGAGCTGTTGCCGCACCAATTCCTTGACATTGCTCACGTTCCGAAACTTCGACAGAAGACCCGCAAGGCTCGTCGGTACGGCATCCAAAGGAAACATGACGTGCAACACCGAGGCAAGCGACGTCTGCACTTGGCGAAGCACTCGTGAAACTTGGTGCACACGATCCTGCACCGTCGCCAGAACCATGGCACGGTCACGATCCATCCAGAAAAAGCCACCAGCTTCCATGTCCTGTTGAGTCAAGCAATTGACCCGAACAGCGACACGCTCCTTCTCTTCCCTCGGAGCAAGGTTCGCACCCGCGAGAATTGCACAAAGTAAGAGCAAGGCCAGCAGGCTCATCCGAAAAACTGAGCTACAGCTCGAAACAAAGAACAACTTACATTGAAGCTGATCGGACAACCGAACAAGTTCCGCCATCAAGTACTCCTCCCTGGCTGCACCACGATCCGCCTTGGACTTCCAAACATCGGCATGACCTCGCAACCCGAGCAAATCCCTCTCCATACTACGCACACGATCCCGAAGAAAAGCGAGTTGCGAGGAATCATCCAAATATGGTCGCAACGGCACTGCGGATGAGGTGTCAACAGGGTCAGCACCCGAAGGAACCTAGAGCAGCAGACAAAGAAAGGGACACAAACATTCAGACAATGGTAGAGCACAACTCAGGCGAATTCATTCAACACATAAAAGGCCACTACGTGGCACAAGAATTGTGTTCATCAAAATATTTACAGCAAAAGAAGACTACAAATTATCCTACGTCTACAACACCTAAGACGCGGCACCCTGAGTCGCCTCGGAGCCGGACTGCCTAGCTTTGGCTCCCGCCGCAAGCGCATACTCGACAAAGAAATCAATGAGCTTTGGCCCATATCGCTTGGTAGCGAGTAGTAGGCAAAGCTACCGGGATCCATCTGCGGTCGCCGGCATCCGGAGGTGATCGAGGCAGGTCGAGCTCCGCCCACCGCCAAAGCCATCGCCACCGACGGACGCTACCGATGCCCTTCTACTTGCGCCAGCGCCGCAGCGCCGACAAAGCCTCCGCCAGAGCATCCACATCATCCGGCCGCGCCTTAGGGACAAGCTCCTTGTAGAAGCGCCAAGGACCTCCTTCGCTTGGCAAGGAACCGACGACGGTGCAACGATCTTCGACCGCTGCAGAGCATCATCTAGAGCACTCTCGTGCTCCAGCGCCTGAAACAAACTCGATGCTGCGCATCCGAGACAAAAAGAAAGGGACATGACGAAAAGCAACGCAGAAGAAGACAGAAACACGAAGAAATAAGCACAAATACAACACTTACCCGAACAGCCTTGGCAAAGCCATGAGCTTGCGCCACCTCTTTCTCACGAGCAATAAAGGGCGGTGGCCACTCTAGCTCGAGGCGTCTTCGCTGCCTCCTGCTGCAGACGCCCTTCGCCGGCCTTAGTCAGCTCTAGCTCGAGGCTCCTTCGCACCAACGGCCTCGGCCTTCTTCTCCGACCGACCAAGGCTCTTCTTGAGAGCCGACTTCACGGAGAGAAGTATTATGCTCCACCGCATTCAAAACAAGCAAACGCCGAGACAAGGACCAATAAATGAAAGAAGCACCAACAAAGAACAGTACCTTGAAGCTGCCAAGGTTCGCTCTAGCACCAGCGCCTCGCACTGGGCCGCTTCCTGCACAAAAGGCTGCAGAAAAAGAAACAACAGTAAGAAAAAGGACTCGGGTGCTACGCCCAACACAAAGGAATAAAAACAAAATTCGCACACGAAGACACTCGGGGGCTCCCCCCGTGGCACGAAGCAAAGGTACTCACATGATCGGATAGCGACTCCGAAGACCCGCTGGCGAAATTCTGAGGCGCAACCACCTGCACCTCCTGCACAGGAGGATCCGGAGCGGCGCCCCCTGAAGTCGCCACCGTCTGAGGAGGAGGAGACGCACTTGCCTCTCATCATCTCCGCACACCATCACCGGAGGAGTCACGGAGGAATGCAGACACGAAGCAATCAGCACAAGTGCAAAATCAAAAAGGAAAAAAGGATAGTAGTATAACAAGAAACTTACGAGCCCAGCGAGCTCAGGTCGAAGACAGGAGGAGTCCTTCGGGCTCTCTTCTCTTCCTTCTTCTCCTCTTTCTTCTCTTCCTTCTTTTCTTCCTTCTTCCGCTTCGCTGGCGGGTGCGGTGCCACAGCCCACATAGGAATGGCGGGAATGGGAGAGGAAGAATCTCCATGACCATCGCTATGACGCTCAAGTCCCAGAGGTTTTCTGGGAGTCGGAGGAGTCGATGCATCCGAAGACTCGCTGGAGCTCCGTGATCGTTTGTGTGTATGGTCCTCACTCGACTCGTCGGCATCTTCGGCTGGAGATCGCGCTGAAGGAAGTTCGGACACGGACTCCACCACTTCATTATCCGGGGCATTCGGATACTTTTCAGGAAATGGCGGTACCATGCCCGGTACCTTGAAGCTCTGCCACAACAGAAGGAACTTTGTTAGCAAACAAAGGAAATAAATACGCAGTCGACAAAAAAGCGCTACGCACACAAATCTACACATGTGGAACAGCCAACGCCGAAGAAAACGGTGGAGTCAGCGACTTCCCCGGGATTTTCTCTCCGGCTTTGAACTTCAGCAGCGCGCGAAGGGTCTTGTCAAGATCCTCCTCGGAGACTTTCTCAGCCGAAACCCTTGTCGGATCACGGCGCCCAGAATAAAGAAACATCGGGTGCGCCCTCGCTTGGAGAGGCTGCACCCGACGCTCAAGAAACGTCCGGATGATGTCCACGCCGTTCACTTCCTTCTCCGGAATTAGCTGGAGATCCTCCACCCGACGGTAAAGGGCCTCTATTTCCGCCACCTCGCCATCCAAGATTTTGTTTTTCCAAGACCTTTTCGGCTCAATGATTTGGGAAGGGTCAAAAGGAACAAGACCAAAATCTTGCCCAGGCACTACGGAGTCGCGGATGTAAAACCATCGCCTCCGCCAGTACTGGACGGATTCGGACATGGAAAAAGAAAAGAAAAGAAGATTGGGACTAAGAGAGATGATGCAACCCCCAATGGGATAAACACCATCCGAACCAGATTGCCTCTTCACGGAATAAAGTTTCCGGAAGAGGCCAAATCTTGACTCAATGCCGAGCCAAGACTGCAAAAGTGATGAAGCAAGCAATGTGGAGAAGAGAGTTGGGAAAGATGATGAAGTTGGATGCCATAGAGAAAGAGCAGCCCACGGAGAAAGTTGTGGATGGAAAGGAAAACCCAATAACGAAGGCAAGAAACATAACCCGATACCCACCGGGGACGGGATTACCTCGTTGTCGGGAGTCCGACGGCCTCCCTATCTTGTGGGATCGACCTCGCCGCGAAGCTTGCGGAGATCACTCTCCCGCGTCTCTGATCGCTGCCAGCCACCGTCGGTGACACGGGTAGCGGTGGCGCCTTTATTTCCTCCGGCGGCGCTGGTACCAACGGCAGATGACGATTTCTTCGGTTTCCCCATTGCTCTACGGCGGCGCCGACGGTGAAAGCACAGAAGGGAAGATGGAAATGTGGAAGGAAATCCCAGCGCGTAGCAAGATTCGCTAGAGCACAAGGAGGTAGTGAAAACAAGAGCTGATGCGGTGAAAACAAACTGCGGCTTTCCCCAATGATTATAACGACGAAGACGACGCACGACAGCCGTCCATCCAGAAGACCTAACGCCAACGGCAGATCTGACCATACACGTGTCAGCATCACAACGAACCGTCGTTACCACGCCGTCCACTACGCGCGGAAATCGAGGAGACGCCGTAATTATCTCCACGCCGCGCGTGACCGGTCAATTCAAGGTCAGCAAGTGGGACCCACGTTCGTCCAGTCAAGTCATCTCTGGCGTAGCAGATGCTTGAGGTCATTGATCGTCAGCACTGATGTCATCAAAAGCTATACTAGCACCAACTACAATTCTTCGGCTCCACATCTAAGAGTACTCACTCGAATCTTCGATTCGACTAAAGACTCGGGGGCTACTCCTATCAGGAGCGCTGGCCGCGCACCCGAAAGACGAATAAAGACAAAATAATTCTTCGAGTCCTACGTCGAGTCTACGAATCCACTACGGACTCGGGGGCTACTCCCATAGGGAGGATGGATTTAAGCATCCGAAAATTTTTCTGTACTACGGACCTAACAACTGTACAATGCTTTGAGCTAAAGTCTCCGCTCGAGTCTACGACTCGAACAGACACTCGGGGGATACTCCCATAGGGAGCGCTGGTCGCGCACCCTATGAAATCTTCGACTGCGATCTTTCGGATTAGCATGCAAAAACTCTTCGGCAACTCTGCCCCAACAAAACGCCTAGTGAGCAACGGTCTCCTTGGCCACCTGAAACACCTCCGAGGTTACAAACATTCGGATGTTGTGTCTACGACACAAAGATAAGACCTACAGATATCATCTGATGGCCTGGAAACGCACACAACTGCGCTCTTCTAGTAAAAACCCGTGCTAACAGGTGCGATGAAAAATCCTGACGGACGCGTTGGGTACATCAATTAAATTCACTGGAATTCCACTCCTGTAAGTCCTCCACGGCCTGATTCGAATTACGCCAGCATATGTTCCAGTTTCGAGTTGAGGGACTCGAATCTGAGGAAGATCGTGTTGTTTTGTCCTAAGACAGTTAACTGACCCTGATCTGTCGGGTGAGTCAGGAACACGCATCAACAATCCCTGCACACATACTGTTGAAACATATAGTCACACCTGAAAGATTGAAGAGTCCTCAGCCGAATCTGCGATTCGACTGATCACTCGGGGGCTACTGACATGGTTATACCTTACGGGTACGTGGCCTCAGCATACCTGGTCCAGCCCAAGGAAGGCCCACAGCAGATGTACGCTGGCCCATGAAGATTTTCGAGTGGCCAAGGCCCATGACGCCTTCGGATCCTGGAAAGCAAGACTAGCGTAGATAGGAAATTCAAAGGGGTAAAACCCTAGAACTTGTAACCGACTAGGACTATGCCCGAGACCTGCCTAAGTATATATAAAGGCCAGGAGGGCATGACCTAGATCTCTCGACTCATACTTTCGCATACGCACCACCACACCAGATCGAATCTGCGCACCCCTGTAACCTTCGGTTCCGCCGTAATCAAGAGCAGACAAGCAGGAGTAGGGTTTTCTCCGGCCTGAACTGGTAAATCTTGTGTCCCCTGGTTGCTTGTATGTTAACCGTTCCACGATCTCCAGCATCCCCATCTTCTCCAAAACCCAAGTCCATAACAATGGGCATTGATGAGATCAAACCTATCACTTACAGTCACCAAAAAGAGGCTCAAGGTTATAAACTGGATCAATAGAAGCAAGTTGTTTCATCCCGAAATCTCTATTAGGCAAGCTATTTTCACAAGGAGCTTTAGCAAATTTGGAAAAGTTAAACTCAGAAGAATCTCCATAAAACTTAGTTAAAACTTTCTCCTTCTTACAATCTATAATATCTCCACAAGTGTTCAAGAAAGGTCTACCAAAAAATAATAGGACAAGTTTTGCTAGCTGCAGAATTAAGCACTAGAAAATCAGCAGGATACTTAATTTTACCACAAAGAACCTCCACATCTCTTACAATACCAATAGGGAAAATGGTTTCCTTATTTGCAAGGTGGATAACCATATCAATGTCCTCAAGCTCACAAGGACCAAATTCATGCATAATTTCCCTGTAAAGCTCATAAGGAATAGCACTAGAACTAGCACCAATATCACATAAACCATAGTAGCAATGATCACCAATTTTAACAGAAAGCACAGGAACACTAGCTTTTCTAGCTTTACTAGGATGAGATATAATATTAGAAGCGTCTTCACAGAAGACAATGTGCTCATCCTCTATATTTCTAGTGACTATAGCTACCACAGGTTCAATATTCAATTGCTCAACAGGCTCCACAGTTTTATTTGCACTTTTGCTATTTGCACTAATCATCATAGAATACTCCTTTACCTTAGCTGGGAAAGGTATTTTCTCAACATAATATTTAGGCACAATATGACTAGTAGTACAAACTTGAGTACTTCAACAGGAACATGACTAAAAAAATCTTTATAAGGTGCATGGTAATTGTTCCACTTCTTTTTGGGAATTTCTATGTAAGAGGCAAAGGCCTTAAAACAATTGACAATACTTTGGGAATCAAGACCGAACTCATTTCTAATATCACGACAGTCATCAGTTCCCATAAAAGATTTAATGCATTCATAATCATATTTATACCTGACTTTCTTCCTTTGTCATTCTCTCAAGCTTCATTGTTCTCTTGAATACGGTCTAGGAGATCCCATTTAGCTTCTTCCTTCATACGTGTGAATGCTCCAGCACAAGAAGCATCTAGTAAATCTTTATCATGAAGAGAAAGCCTAGCATAAAAGTTATTGATGATAATATTGTTAGGGACTTCATGAATAGGACATTTAAGCATTAGTAACTTCAATCTCCCCCAATCTTGAGTTGTACTCTCTCCATCATGAGGCCAAAAGTTATATATCAGATTTCTATCCTTATGAATCTCACTGGGTGGATAGAATTTAGAATAAAAGAGAGAAGCCATCTCCTCCCATTCCATGGATTGTCCATTCTTCAGCAGCTTATACCATTCTTCAGCTCTCCCTTTTAAGGATATAGAGAGTAACTTCTTCTTAACATGTTCAGTTGTGATACCTGCACACTTAAACAACCCGCATAATTCATGGATAAAAAGCAAGTGATCACCAGGATGGACAGTTCCATCCCCAAAATAATATTTATCCATAACACGGTGAACAATACTTGTAGGTATCTTAAAGGATCTATCTCAACAGGTGGTGGTTCATCTACTAACCTAGAAGCGGTAGTAGTTTTCCCAAACAGAAAACCAAGTGGTTTATCCATATTGGAAACAAAGTAACAAGCAGTAACAAAAAGCAATACTCACAGTAGAAGTTTCCTTTACAAGTTCCACTCTTCAATAGCGCTTCACTCCCTGGCAACGACGCCAGAAAATAGTCTTGATGACCCACAAGTATAGGGTGTGTATCGCAGTACTTTCGATAAATAGTAGTGTCGATCCCAACGAGGATCAGAAGGTGTTGACTAGTGGTATGGAGCAGCAAATCTCTGTAAATACTTAGCAAACGGATTTTTAGTGGTTTTCTGATAAGGCAACAAAACAAAGAGCAAGTAACAAAGAACAAACGCGGTAAGTGGCCCAATCCTTTCTTAGCAAAGGACAAGTCTGTGGAAATACTTATAAAGACCAAACGTTTTCGAGGACACATGGAAATTCTGTCAAGTGCTTTCGCTTCAAATAGCTGAGTACTTTTCTTTGGTGTTGTAAGTGTTGTGTGGGTGAACCTGTGCTAATGTTCGTCCTTACTTGGACTAATACATACTTATGATTAAACCCTCTACAAACATCTGTAACTACAGGAAAGTAATTAAGATATAAATCTAACCACAGCCTTAAACTCTGAGATCCTACGCTCCCTTGTGCAAAGGTGTCCTAACGGGAGTTCGGGTTTCTGTCACTCCGGCAACCCCATAATTAGTAGCCAAATACACAATGCATTTCCCTAGGCCCATAAATGATGAAGTGTCATGTAGTCTACGTTCACATGACACCACTAGAAGAATAGCACCACAACTTAAATACTAAACCATTGAATAATAACTCAACACGGATCCACTAATAACAACATGACTTCTCCCATGTCCTCAAGAACTATACGAACTACGCACAAGACATCATATGGATCAAGATCAAATATGATATGATAATGGATAACAATCTGAACATAAACAATAATCCAATGGTTCCACTCACAAGCATCAACTACAATAGTAATTAACACCGGGAAAGTTTTCCCTAAGAAATAAAGCAATATCCAACACAATTGTTACAGCGGGACGGAGTAGTGATGATTGTGTTGGTGGAGATGATGGTGTAGATGATGATGATGATCCCGATGAAGCCTAGCTTGATGACTGTGTTGATGGCGACGATCTCCCCTCTCCGGGAAGGAATTCCCCCGACAAAAATCTGTCTGCCAGAGAGATCTTTCTCTCTCGGTGTTTTTGGCCTCGTAGAGGCGGCGGAAATCTATATGTGGTCGCCCCCTTCGTATTAGGGTTCCATAGGTAAGATATAGGCGAAGGGGCAGAGTCGGGAGCCGGGCAGGTGGGCCACACCTGCCCTAGGCGCGAGGTCAGGTGGGCCCGCGCCTAGGAGGGTGTGGGCCCCCTGCGGCCCTTCTTCGCTCCTCCTTCTGGCTTCCTCAATCTTCTAGAAAAAATAATATTTCCCCTATTTTTCTGGTATTTTTCTGATCTTCACGAAATTGCATCAAAACGCCTTCTTTTCCATCAGAATACAGACTCCTACAGTTCATCCTCCAAGAATCATCCAATATGCATAAATAGTGGAAAAGACATAAGTAATACCTCATAATAAGACATATATCAATAAATAAAGGTAAATTATGATATAGGAAGGTGATGCAAATTGGACGTATCAGTACATGCCATCGATGATGGCGTGGATCTCGTCGATCCGGTCCTGCCTCCCAAGATCAAGCAAGACCGACACGCAAGACGCTACCGAGCCTCCACGCCGACGCGGAAATCCGGCGACGCCGGGTATCCAGTGTCATGGAGGAGGAAGGCCTCCCACGGTTGCTGAGAACGGTGGCCAAATCCGTTCGTCGCCGCCGGGATAGCGCTCTGCTATGGCAGCCACCTAGCTCTGCTTTTCTTCGCCGATACTTGGAGCTTTTGGGTGGGGGAATGGAGGAGCAGGAGTGTGTGCTTTGGAGACGGCGAGAGGGACCGGTATTTATAGTCAAATGGGGAAAGGGCGACGAGAACGGGAGGAGTGTAGCGACGAGAGCGGGAAATGATAAAGGGGCGGGAAGGTGGGCAGGCGGTGGCGCGCCATTATGGCGTTGCGTGGGCGAGTGGTCAGACAGCCTTTGCCTGGCGGTCCGCCGTGAAAGTCAAGACGACGGGATGAGGATGATTCGCTTCAGTTGTTGATAGATCGGGGCCACCAGCGTAGATATTTTTTCCCGTCGATTCTGCTTCGTCCGGCGTTTCCAGGCCATACATGTCATCCCGTGTTTGGATGTAATTTGGTACAAAAGTAGGCTGTTGGGAACGTGGCTGGGAGAATTTTGGTTGTCGAAAAAAGTGGGTCTTTGAAGGCCTCCACGAATGTGAGTGTTGATGTTCTTGGTCGTGTGTGGCGTCGACAAACAATCTAGGTGCAATTCCGCGTGTAGTGCAAAAGTTGTTCTTGAGCTTTCGGTAAGAAAAGGCTTCTAATTTTTGTTCAGAACAGGAGCATGCGTGTAAGCTTTCGTTTTCATTTCCCAATTGGTAGTTTCACCACCCTTCGTTCTCATATACTTTCTCCGTTTTAAAATATAAAATATTTTGTTTTGTGAAAAAAGTATATCTAGATTTATTTTAGTGTATAGATTTATTTTAAATATAAGTAAACCTATATTCTAAAACTAGTCTAGATATATTTATTTTATAAAACTAAAACATCTTATATTTTAAAACAGAGGGAGTAATAGGCTTCATATCTCACGAGCAAGTTTTTCTTTTCTTGAGAGGATCTATTGCAGCGTTTTATTTCTTCTAGCTATTCCGTATTTTGTAGAGGATTTTTTCCGTCTGCTTAGCGCGAGAGGTGTACCTATACCACGCTCGCTCCGGACGCAAGAGACACTCCGCATGCAGTAATTTTTTCCTGGGCCCTATCAATAAGGCCCAATAACAGGTACGGGTTTGTAAATTGTTTTTTTAACACTTCCAAAATCTGCAACTTTATCAAAATTGAATTATTTCAAATAATAAAAATTCTTAAACTTGAACAATTTAAAATTTTATTTTTTAAAACATTTTTAAAATCTAAAGATTTTCAAATAATAATATTTTTTAAATATAAACCCTTTCAAAATTTGAATAATTTAGAATCTGGAGATTTTTCAAATCTAAACAAGTTTTTAGAAAATCCTAGTAAAATTTTAAAGTCTAAACACTTTTCAAAATTTAAAGAATTTGAAAAATTAAATATTTTCAAAACTGATTTTTTCCCTTATAAGCAAAATAATTAAAGTGAAATGAAAGAAAAACAGAAAAAATATTACAGAAAACATAAAAAGGTAAAAGAAAACAGAAACAGAAATAAAAAAACATAGAGGAAACCGTACATGTAAATGGGCCTGCCCAGGACAAACATCCTTCCGGCGGAGCGCCAAATACGGTCAGTCCTCAAACCCACTGGGCCTTGGGTCGCGGCCCTCTCGGCAATGCCACGAGGCAAATCATTCCCGAGTACGGGTCGAGCAAATCACGCATTCATTCCAGCTAGCATGGCATGTTTAAGCCGCAGCAGCGCGCCGCACGGCTCGCCCTGTGTAGTTCTACCACCATGAATAGCGCACATGTACTGCTGCCTCGCTGGCCACTGCCGATCGATCTCATCATCGTCGCCGGTCAGTTTGTCCAGTCGCACTGCTGCGTACCGTACGTGATGGTGTGGCTGCTGTTCCATGCGCTGCGGCTGGCGGCCACCGGCGACCGCTACAGCGGCGTCGTTGTTCTTCTACGGCGTGCCCATATCTACGACTACCGTTCTTATGTCCTGCTCGGTCCATTGATAACACATACAGTAGAAGTGAAACAAGTGGGATAAGTGAGATCTTGATTCCACATCCTTGTTCTAACTCTAGACAAAGTGGTACGAGTGTGATATCACTTATTTTTTAGTAAGATCAGATCAACTTATCTTACTTAGTTTGGAATTAAAATAAAGTTGTAAAAGTGATATCCCACATTCCCACTTATACCACTTCTACGTTCATAGGTAGAGCCAAAGTTACACAAGTAAAATCCATAGTGGGTGGTGGGAGAGGGTTGTAGCGTAGCATGGAAAACAAAAATTTTCTATCGCATACAAACAAACAAGCCAAGATCTATCTACTAGATTGTAGCAACGAGTCGATGGAATAACTTACCCTCGAAGATTCCAAAGTGTTTAACGAGAGCGGATTCTCGTGGGTGATGTAGTCGTACTCTTCCCGATCTCAAGATCGCGTAGACGATCCTTCCCAAGGCGTTCTAGCAGGCCTCCGATCGGGTCACACATTCTGACTCGACGAAGACCTTCCTCTCCCTTGTTCCAAAGAAAATGGAGGTTGTAGCACTCCTCGCGATTCCCAAGACAACGGCGTGGTACAGTAGAGGGAGATCTCGCAGGCTTCGCCTTAAGGAGCGAGTATGGTGGAGTATGAGAGAGTCCTCGGTGTTCTAGGGTTTAGACACACCAAGGAGGGATGCTAGAGCCGGGCTAGGGTTCCGGGACCCCAAGTCGGACTAGGGAAAAACCCCAGGGGTGGCGGCTATGGTAGGTCAGGCTTCTAGGGTTTGAGTGAGGACTTGTGTGTCCTAGGAGGAGCCCCGCCTCCTTATATAGGTGGAGGGCGGCCAAGGGAGGAGGAGTCCCTCCCAACTCGGCTTGTGGGCTTGGCTTGGGAGGAGGACTCCCTCCCCAACTCGGTTTCACCCCCTCCTCCTCTTTTCCACTTTCCAAATTTAGCCGTTTGACTTTTCAATTTAGCTATTTGACTTTTCAAACTAGGATTCAATTAATCATTTATTTGGAACAGCGATGACACTTAGTACATGATGCAATCATACCAACTTTGATATAACACATTCATGTACCCTTCCCCTCCGGAGTGCCGGACATTCCGGAACATTCTAGAACATTCCCGATGAAAACACCGGAATCATTCCCCAACTCCGAAATGGGACTTTCCTTATATGAATCTTATTCTCCGGACCATTCCGGATCACCTCGTGATATCCCGGATCCCATCCGAGACTCCAAACAACATTCGGTCTCTTTCTCATTCATTCCATAACTACTCAAACAACGTCGAATCCTTAAGTGTGTCTCCCTACGGTTCGTGAATTATGCGGACATGATCGAGACACTTCTCCAAACAATAACCAATAGATGAATCTGGAAATTCATATGGCTCCCACATATTTCTACGATTACTTTGCGATCGAATGAACCACTTACATACGATACCAATTTCCCTTTGTCTCACGATAGTTTACTTATACGAGGTTATGATCGTCGGTATCTCTACATACCTAGTTCAACCTCGTTACCGATAAGTACTCTTTTCTCGTTCCCGTGATATGTGATCCCTTGTGATCCAGTCACATGCTTGCAAGCTAATTGGATGACATTCCACCGAGAGGGCCCAGAGTATATCTATCCGTCATATGGATGGACAAATCCCACTCTTGATCCATGTGTCTCAACCAATACTTTCCGAACACTCAATGCCACCTTTATAGCCACCCAGTTACGGTGTGGTGTTTGATGTCATCAAAACATCCATCCGGTAAAGGTGATATGCATGATCTCATGGTCGAAGGAATTAGGTTACTATGTATCAGAAAGCATATAGCAATTGAACTATTAAAATGACTTGATCTTTATGATACGCTTATCTATAGGAGTATGTCCACCATATCATTCTCCTAACGATATGATCTTGTTGTTGATAACATCTCAATGTTCATGATAGGGAAACCACAATCATTTATCAACCAACAAGCTAGTGATGTATAGAGGCTATACTAGGGACTTCAAATTAAGTTTACAAATCACACAAGTATCAATGTTTCCTTGTTAATACTATTATAGCATGAATGTAAACATTTATCATAAACACAAAGATATAATAATAACTACATTTATTATTGCCTCTAGGGCATATCTCCAACAAGGGTCCCACGCAAACCCTCCTCTCGCACGTCCTCTTGCGCCTCGCCTAACCCTCCTCTCGCACGTCCTCCTCTCTGCACGAGACAGTGGCGGCAGAAAAAATTCCCCCTGATGTCCACCAGTCAAGACACTTGTCCCTTCTTCCTCCAGTTGCCGCCCCGCCAGCAGGAATAAGAGGGGGCCTCATTTTCTCCATTTTGGTCTAGTAGTTAGAATTTGGATCCGTCTGCTGTGGTGCGTCGTTGGGGTGGTGTGAGTGCTTTCGGGCAAATAAATCTCCCTCATCTCTACTCCCATACCAGCGTTGACCTTCACGACGGCGCCTCAAAGTTGATGGCAACGTGTGCTAGTCGGTCCTTCAAATCGACAGTTTGGTTTTCTCATCGTTCTTCAGATCTGGCGAGATCTATTTCTCGGTCTGTCGATGGCGTTCGTTGTTACCTGCGACAACGCTGGCAGCTTCTCTAGATCAAGGAAGGTGGTCCGGAGGTAGTGGGTTTGCCTTTCTTCCCCGACTTTGTCGATGGGAGGCGACAGATCTTGGTCCAAGACAGCACATGGACGTCCCCCGATCGACGTGCCACACTAACATATGCCTCGCTGGCATGGCCGGCCCATACTTATACGGGGCCCATGTGCAAAATGACAGCAAGGCCCCTTTCACACACAGAACTATCAAAACAATATATTTCAAGCTAAAAAAACCTTCATATTTCATTAACAAAGTAATATTCAGTACATAGCATAGATCCATGATCTTTTGACTCTCATATGATAGCACATGCTAATCTTTTAACTCTAAAAATAACTTTTTTTGAGATATAAAAGTAACATTTTTGTATCTCGATCAGGCGGACTAATCATGGAAGGAAGGAACCATAATGGTTCCACAAAAGATCGCTTTGCTAGGTTTGACAAGAGAGAACATCGTAGTTTGTCTGCAAAATGATGCTTGTCAAAATTGATGATTACATGAAGCTTTTGTGTTGAGTATATATTGTTACTGCATTTGCTTATATTTGTTTGTGTCCTCGCAATTTGTAATCCACCTTATTCACATCAAAGTGAGGAACTCACTACATCTACTTCATAGAGAACCAAAGAGCACAATAAAAATATTATAAAATCACCTAGTGACCACGAACGGATGACGGAACCGTACACTAAGAATTTATTTAGACCATGCCCTATTGGTAAGGGCAAGCATAATTTCACAAATTACCTCTGTCTAGAATCTAGTCTCAAAAGGCTATTTGATCGGCAAAAAAATTGCCCCGTTGAAAATTGAAGGGAAATGTTTGGAGAACAATGGAGCCGCACTTTTGGCATTCATTAATGGTTGGCCTCAAATTTGGGGAGGACGAGTCGAGGAGATGAGGCGTACTAGAGTGGTGAGACTCTAGAGATTAGAGAAGAGAGCGATGTCGCACACATGAACTATTGGTGCGTTTTTTTGAGCAATGGATCGATCGGTGTGGTGTGCTCCGTATGTGCTGATTTATGTGGGCTGCAAATGGGTTTTGACCTTTTTAATGCCTAATCCAGAAACTTCACCTACTATTCGTAGAACTGCTACCTGGGCCGGGACCCTGGCTCGCTGGGCCCAAGACGGCAAGATTGCTTGTTCGCCTATGGGTCACCGCTTGCTTGCATGCATGGATCTGTTTATCGACTCACAAAGCCTCGTTGGCGATGATGCCTTTTTGGATCTTGCAATGGTGGAGGCTCGACGTCTCTTCCGCTGTCTGTCTCGGCGGCGCTAGAGTTAGACGGCGGCCGACGGCTTTGGTGGTTGTAGAAAATCCTAGGAATCGTTTTGTATTTCTCGTTCTCTTAGGATTTTATCTGCAAATTTAGGATAATCATTTTATCCCGGTTTGTCTTTTGTTTATTGTAACTTATTTTTTAATTAATGAAATACGTGGTTGCTCTCCAAAAAAAGTAAAATCCATAGTGATTTTGAACATGGTAGACCTATTCCAGTGAATCTGGCTCTACCAATGTCTACATTCCTAATGTTGATGTGAGCTAAGGACTGAGGTAGTATCATACCATGTCCATGCTGACGGTAGTAGTTTGTCGATGCTCTCTATGGTTAACATGTCCGTATATATCATCCATCAGCTTATAGGTGGTAATCTATTCGCAACACTACCTGGGAGGGAAAAATTAACATTTTTTAGAATGACGCGATCTGTTTTGTTTCCTTCAGTTCGACGAAGAAGCAGGTCATTGGATCCACACCCTTGTGAATGGTTGACTATCTAGGTACGTTTTCTTTTATTTTCCATCGTACTGCTCGCAAAGAACCATGGCCAAAAGGGGTGAAGCGTGAGGGTCCCCCGTCAATTTCCTTCCCGAAAGGACTAAAATTTGCAGCGGTCGCTTTACTTTCCGCTGCACTTTGATTGACTTTTCATTTTTATTGCAACCTTCTGGACTTACTTTCACCTTTAAAGTTGAAAATTCTTTCTCTCTCACACACGGAGACATCTCTCCTCTCTCTCACACAGACACATACACAGACACAGGCAAAAGATGCGAAAAAAAAGAGAGCCCCAAAAGACTCGAAAGCGAAGGGAAGGGACTGTGTGGCCAGTGCGTAGTGTACGAAAGGCGTGAGGCAATGCACGAGGAGAAGGGACTGACACGTACGGGGCCGGGGCCGGGCGGCACTTTGACAGCGGCAGTCAAACTCTAATGAATTATTATTCCGTGCTGCTTTTAACCCCGTGAATCCAAGTGTGCAATCCTCGGGTAAAAGCTGTTTTTGGCCACTGCCCCTGCCCCTGCCCGGATGGGATTTGGCGAAAGATATTGTCCCTTGTCCGCACGTCAAAGCGGACCAGCTGCATGCCCCTGCGTTTCGGAAAAAGCAAAGCTAGCGCCCCCGCGCCCTGCGCCTGGCCTGGGTATATATTGCTGAGGACAATCCTTGAGGCTACACACGATCTTACGAAGCAGAAAATACTGTATTAAGTTTAACTGCATGGTGAAGCTACCCGCATTGTCTACATGTAAAGATACAGAGAAAAATAGAGAGTGACATGTCTGAATAACTGTGAAGACAGTGAGAGGCACATAAAATTTTGGATGTTTCCTGGAGAGCGGCGACTGAAATGTATGGGAAGCTGCAAACAGACGAACAGACCTGCTGCGACTTGGCCCACTATCAACTGTCGATCGACAGTGCAGCGAGAGTTTTTTCTTTTCCTTTTGCCAATAGGGGAAAACAGATAGTAAGGAAGAGAGGATTACACATCTGAGCAAAGAGAGTAAACCGATAGAATGTAGGTCATCTCTAGCGGCACGATCGAATTAGGACTTTCAACTGGCCCAATTCAGTACGTTTGGATCGGATCCAAGACAGGAAACGGGTCGCGGTCTCGCTGCTCAGGACGATGCGCCCAGCGAGACCATCCATTTGGTCCGCAATACCTATTTTGGTCAGCTTGGCCAATTGGCAATTTTATATGAACTTTTAACCAAAGTAGGCACACACAAATAGAATAGCTACTAAATTAAGTTTCAAACATGTGTCACTGCACCTCAAGCACACCACCAAAAACTGGCAAGTTTCTTCCAAATATGCAAAATAAGACAATTATCATATAACATGTCCAAAATATGGCATGTTTCTCCAAAATGGTATTCATCTATGCCATTGGCATTTAAGCGTCACAAGCTCGGACAATCTTTTTCTTCTTCTCGATTCAACCCCTTTGTTCGGGTCAGCGATGTGTTGGGGGAAGATACACAAAAATCTGTTTCGGGACAACAACTTCCAAAATCTTACTTTCCTCTCATTAGAGGTTATTCTTGGCACAAAAAGCAAATAAAATGAATAAGGAGAGGTCATTACTGAAGTAATAACTTTCAAGACTTAAGAAAACTTTTGGGTTATCTCCCAATAAGTACTTTTTTAACGCCTTTAAGTTAGGCACAAGAAGCAAGAATCAAATATTTTCAAATGGAGAAGCATTAAGATCAACACTCGCAATCTCTTCAACTAGGAAAGGTATCTCATCCAAATGAGTTTTAGAGGATCCCTTCTCATCTCTCTTTGGTTCACTACTTTCATTAAAAGGGTTTTCAGGAACAATTCAATCAAAATTCTTTTCTAAGTCTTCATGCATTCCTACAAGTTTAAAAGGTATGGGTGTCTTAATTTCCTCTCTAGGTTTGGCTTTATCTCAAGTACCCATAACATCTACACATGAACCTAGCATATTAAAATGTTTAAAGACCTTTTTGGCTTCCTTAGAAACATCATTGAACTCTTTTAGTAAAGTTTTTAGGATAAATTCTCTCTTTTCAGGATCCTCTTCTTTTTTAGTTTAAGAAACAAAATTTGCATCATGGGGTTAAGGTTAACAAACCTAGCCTCCAACATATGATCTAGAGAAGCTGCAGCAATTTCATAATTAGGAGCAAATTCTTCTATAGATCTATCCTCAATATCCTCATGTTTGCTAACATGATTAAACAATTCTTCAATATTTTATATCCCAATTATAGAGCCACTACATATTGAAAGGTCTTTCAGGGTGAACTTGGGAATCAACGGTGAGCTAGAGCAAGGTGACAACTAGGGTAGGAACTAAATTTCTTTTGTGTTTTTGAAAAGAGAAAGCAAACCAAAATAAACTATTTTTTTTGGAGTTTTTGATAAAAAGAGGCAAACAAAACCAAGCAAAAGAAACTAAGCACAACAAAAACAAAGTAAAGAGAAAAGGTTGTGAAATACTCCCCTTGTGAAGCCGTCCTCAGCCTCCCCGGCAACGGCGCCAGAAAATGTCTTTGATGCGCTCAGATCGCTGTAGAGCTTCGTTAGGAGAACCCAAGAGGAAGGTGTGATGAGCACAGCAGAAAGTTTTCCCTCAGTAAGAAACCAAGGTTATCGAACTAGTAGGAGGAAGGAAACGACTCAAAGGTGTTGCTAGCAACTTGGAAACCTGCATAACACAAACTCAAGACATTGCCCCAACGAACAGTGAGGTTGTCAATCTCACCGGTTTGCTGAAAACAAAGGGTTGACTATATGGTGCAGAAGGTAATAGTGGTTTGCAGAAAGGTAAACAGTAATAGTGGAAGATGTATCAATGGTAAAGATTGGACCGGGGTCCATAGTTCACTAAAGGTGTTCTCCTTAAGATAAACAAACATGGCATTCTAGATAAACAAATTACAGCAGGGCAATTGACAGGACTGAGCAAGGCATAACAATGCAATACTAGACATTCATGATCCTATGAGATTCGATTGGACAATACAACAAGATACATAGATCGCCATCCAACTGCATCTATGACTAGTAATCCACCTTCAGGTTATCATCCAAACCCCCTCCAGTATTAAGTTGCAAGCAACTGATAACTGCTTTAAGCAAAGTGTGTAAGGCAAACAATCCACTTGTTCCATGAGCAAGAGATCGTTGTTTTCTCCCTAGTGGCAACATCACATCTACAACCTTAGAGATTCCTGTCACTTCCCTTAGATTAAATAGAGGCATGAACCCACCATCGAGCATAAATACCTCCTCTTGGAGTCACTAGCATCTACTTGGCTAAGATAGCTACTAGAAACGGAGAGCATGCAAGATCACAAACAACACATACATGATAGAATCAATAAGACAAAAACATTAATCAATCTGACATAGTAATCTCAATATCCATCGGATCCCCACAAACACAACATGCATGATTACAAATAGATGATCTTGATCATGAACGGAACTCACAAGATCTAAACATGGTAGCACAAAGGAGGAGATACAACCATCTAGCTACTACATGGACCCGTAGTCCAAGGTGGAACTACTCACACTTCATACCGGAGGCTAGCATGATGAAGAAGAAGGCCTCTGGGGTGATCTCCCCTCCGGCAGGGTGCCGGGAAGAGCTTCAGATCCCCATGATCTAGGGACGATGGTGGCGGCGGCTATAGACGGTTTCGTGGAATATTGAGCGGGTACTTAGGGTTTTGGTGTCGGGGGCTTCTTATAGGCGAGGCATGGGGCGGCCAGGCGGCCGCACCTCAGCGCAGGCTAGGCTGCCCAGCCACGGGGTGTGGCCCCCTGGTGGTTCCCCGCCTAAAAGAACATTTCATAATCCCTAATGTTTTCTGTGTTAGATAACAATATCAAGGATCATTAAACGTGTGTTGAAGTGTTGCGGTCATACTGCTTTGAAAAGGAAGAAGCGCCTTTTGGGAGGCGGATAATCCGCCCCAACCCTCCTTCAAGAGTGCGCAACCCCCAGAGAGGGGGCGGAGTTTCTGGCCGGATTTTCTAGCCCGGCCGGATAGTCCGTGTGGCATCCCGCAAAACCACTACTAGAAAATCGCGTTGTTTTTGTGCATTGCATCGTCATCATCATGCATTGTTGGTCTGCATTATTTTGAAAAGCCTAGCTTTGATTTGTACACATACCCCTTTTTAGTTAAAGACAAAACCCCGAGCGTATCGGATATTTTGTTCCCCTAAAACAATGTTGCAAAGTGGCTTTGTTTTAATTTGAACAGATCCAAACAAACACAAAAACTAACACAGCCCAACCCTAAATCTATTCCCACCCAAATCCTATCTACCCTCCAACCACAGACCGCCACATCATCCCTCCACCTTTTTCCTACCCACCTGCCACCTCATCCATCCAGCCCCCTCTCCCTCCCTTTTTCACCCAGTCCACCCTCACCCACTCTCTCTGCCATCCCGGACCCACACAGTCGTCCCCATCCCTGGACAAACCCACCCTCTCTCTCCTCTCAGCCCGCGTGGCGCCCTCACAGGTCCCACCAGCAGCCACGCCCCAAACGACCCGCGCCACGCCGCGCTGACCCGCGCCACCACGCGTCGGACACGCGCCTCCACGCCCGCGCCCCACAGGTCCCACCGCATGACCCCAGCATGGCGGCATGACCTCTCTCTCTCCCAGCTGCCCGGCTCCTCCTCCGCGTCGCTTCGCCACCTCCGGCGGTCCTCCTGCCGTGGCCCGCCTTCCGCCCTCTCAAGCGCTCCCATCCTCGCCTTCCTCCGTCGTCTTCCCGGCCCCCCAGAGGCCATCCTCTTCCGCGGCTCTGCAGTCCCGCTGCCTCCGACTTTGGCCGAGTCCGCCGCAGCTCCCGCCTCCGTGCTCCTCCTCCCTCCGGCCGGTCCGCCTGTCCTCGACCCGCCCAGCCCGGCAAGCCACCGCCTCCGCCCCGCCATACTCCTGCGGCTTGGCGGCGCCAGCTCTGGCGTCGCCTCGGCCGCCCGCTGGGCCGACCTCCCCGCCTGCCGCGCCCGGCCCCGTCGTCGTCGCGCTAAGCTGCCCTCGCCGGGCTGCGTCGGTCGGCCTCCACGTGTGCCGGCGTCCTCCTGCGGGCCCGCCTCGCCGCACCGCCGCCAGCCGCCCGGCCGCGCACCGCATCTCCGCCCGTCTGCAGACCCCGCCGACCCGTGCGGCCCGCCTGACGCTCCTCCGCTTCTCCTCCAGTGGCGCGCCTCCGGCAGCGTCCGCCTCCTGACCAGCTCGTTCCGCAAAGCCCCTCGGCCGCCCGAGCCTGGGCAACCGCCTCCTCGCCTTGGCGCCTCCCGGGAGTAACCGCAGGTCCACGGCGGCCAGGTGCTCGAAGAATCACGGACGCGAGGACCGATCTATGGATCTGAAGGCGCCGAGTGTGCCGGCATGGACCCTCAAGATCTTCGTCATGGAACCCGATAACCGCCAAGAACCGTTCCCGGGTCCCGATTGTCGAGCTGAAACCATGGGACCCCGAAACCCCCAAGATCTACGCCGCGGAACAACAAGGCCTTCGACAAGACAAGGAACGCCAAGAACTTCACTCCGAAGGCCGAGAACGATTCCCCCGAGACCGACCCCGAACCCCGAACCCCGGAACCCAAGATCTGCCGAACCCTAAATGTGTGACCCTTATCCGAACCCTTATTTTTATAAATGCTAAACATAAAACTTGTTGCATATTGAATTGTCATACTCGCATGCATATCTGTGTTTTGGGGGCCTTATGCCGATTCACCTAATAATTAAATATGGGGCCCATATGCGGGCAAATCTAGTCTCATATCGGCCTCATTTGAACATGTGTAGCGAACCGTTGCCATCTATTGTCTTGCTAACATTTAATTTGCGGGGTAGATAAACAACTTGAACCATCTAATTAACTGTCGGGACCCCGGTTCCGCTTAATATGACCTAATTGCATCGCATCTTTGCCATGTCATTCATCATACATGCATCATGCCGATTTTCTGCCGTTGTATTAAATAGTGCATCCGGTGTTCCTTCTAGTGTTTTGCTTCTTCGCGGATAAGGCCGTTGAGTTGATGTGAGCTTCGCCCCGATCTTCGGATAAACCTTCGGCAATGTTTTCAGGCGAGCATCTCCCCCTTTATACCTATCTTACTTTTCTAGTATTTGTTCCCTCCTGTTGATCTTTGCTATCTGTGTTGCGATGCTCTAGTTTTCGTACCCGTGATATCCCTTGCAGCCATATATAGCATTGGACACATCCTATTACCTGTTGTTTGGTAGATAGTTGGACCCGCGTGTCGTAGTCGCTTGCTCAAATGTTTTGCTTGTCGTCAAGTACCACCATTGTTGGAGGATTGCCGCATGTTGACGTTGGAGATGTTCATGGTTTACTTATTGTTCACTTTAATTACTGTTTAACAACTAAAATTGAATTAAGCAGAGGCATCGGTGGGTGATAGGTAAGATTGTTTTCCGAACGCCCACTTGTGTCCCGTAGGACCGAGTTCTTGACACTGTTAGAGATCGGCGCTTAACCACGGTGGGAGATATGGGCCCCCCATTGATAATTACCTGATTTCAAAGTATTGTACTGGGGGCCACAACTAGTTTGAGGATTTATTTACTATCCTGTACCTATGCCATGTTTTACCGCTTTATTTACGATTGTGTGAGGAGCCTGTCTTTGTTAGGAAGCGGAATGTTTTGTGATGTCAATCCCGATTGGGGATCTGCATCGTTCTGACCATTGTCGCCAAACCCTAAGTCCGTCTCGAGACCGGCCCGACTTCGTTGCGGGTAGACTTAGTGGGGTGGCCCCGTGCTTGCTTTGGGTGCAGGAGCGTCATGACTTAGGCCCGCCGACATACCGATGGGTGTATGTTAACCGATCGGCAAAAGGGTCAAGTGCTGTGGATACTTTGGTGCACCCTGCGGTTAAATCTTTTAGAAGCCGTGTCGCGGTTATGGACGACTTGGAGCACGATTGCTTGATCATAGACAACTATAACTAAAGTCTACCGTTATAAACGCCTTGTATCCGATTTGACTAGTAATCGACTTCACTACAACGGAATGGCTAAATAAAAGTACCAACAAGCTGCTTTGGGTTCGGGGTTATCTCATGCTAATTGTATCGATTAGTAAGTCTTGCAACTATCACGGAATGGTCAACTAAAGTGCCCATCGCTTACTTTATCGGGATGATCATCTAAACGACTAGTAATTGCTTTAACGATAATCGAATAAGTAAAAGCGCCAACTGTGAGTTCCTCGGTTGACTTCCTCGTTTGGTCTCGAGGGGGAAACACCAGGATGGGTTTGTTTGGTGATAGCTTCAGGTTGGATCCGGTTAGGTCTTTCTCCCCCTCTCTGATATCCGCCAGTTGTCTCGAGTCTCTATAGGTCGTTTAGTGCATCTTTGCCGCTCGATCCACCATACCTATGTAGGCGAGGACGCCAATTCTAGCCTCGCTGTCTTGGCCTCAGATCGACGCTCCTCTTTTCCTTTGCCCTTGTCGGCACCCTTTTGTTTAAGCAGGTTTTGAGATCGACGTTAGCAAGGTTACCCTTCCGGCTTGGCACAGGCGGGGTTATGGGCGCCATTGGTTATTCTTGAGGGCTCTTAGCCCGTTTGCATCTTGTCCGTAGTCGGACGCCCATCGTTCAAGGTGACTTGGATCTTTGTACCGTATATTTGTAATCTTGACTCTTTGAGTCGCTGTATATATATTACGTGGGTCCCATCGAGGACCTGTTGTGTAATGTTATTACTTTGCTTTCCACCCGAAAGTGCTGGTGCACCTTGAATCGTTTCTATGCGGGTTTGGCGAGTTTTGCTAAAACTTGCATAGGGCGATTCGAGGGTGTTCTGAGTGGTATCGAGCTCGGCGATTGCGATACCCACAAGTCCAACTGTGGGATAACCTAGCTAACGGCCGAAGTAGAGTGTCAAAACTATTTTTGAAAATCGGTTGGATGGTTCTGATTAGGTCTGATTTTACTCCTTACCCCTTTGCTATTCTCCTCTTATCTCGACGTGTTTTGAATCCGCTCTCTTCTCTCTCTTCGAGTCCAGGAATTCTCGTGGTTGGGTTTAAAAGACCTTGTGGTTTCGCTTCCTCCTCTGATAACGGTGTTGCTACATCTGGTCTTCATGCTATCCGAGGAATCCTCCGTCTGGTGGACTTCTCTTGTTCCTTCTTGTGCCTTCCGGTGTTTTCCGACGCGACGACATCATCTACGATCCGATCTGATGCGCATCACTCCTTTGATCCGAACCTCGCTTGTCGAGATCTTCAGTCTAAATCCTGAGGGTTGGTTGCATAATCTGTCTATTCGTGTACATAGTAATGCTTTGAGTGCGGGATGGAGTCGCGACCATACCACTACTCTTATCATTCGCTTATGTACATTGAATGGTGGATCGATGCAATTCTACTCCTTCCATGGAAGTTAGAGGTGGCCTTACCTTTAACCTCGTCCGTTGTTTATCCGGAGTGTTCTCTTGGCGAACAGGAACAACGACCTCTTGTTAGTGGTGTCGCAAGGATCTACACGAAGCGAGAAGATGCAGATCGCCAACCTTCCTTCCGGTACCATGAGGCGGATCTCGAGGGCGAGATCCATTGTTAGTGGTGTCGAATTGTGGCATCCCGCAAAACCACTACTAGAAAATCGCGTTGTTTTTGTGCATTGCATCGTCATCATCATGCATTGTTGGTCTGCATTATTTTGAAAAGCCTAGCTTTGATTTGTACACATACCCCTTTTTAGTTAAAGACAAAACCCCGAGCGTATCGGATATTTTGTTCCCCTAAAACAATGTTGCAAAGTGGATTTGTTTTAATTTGAACAGATCCAAACAAACACAAAAACTAACACAGCCCAACCCTAAATCTATTCCCACCCAAATCCTATCTACCCTCCAACCACAGACCGCCACATCATCCCTCCACCTTTTTCCTACCCACCTGCCACCTCATCCATCCAGCCCTCTCCCTCCCTTTTCACCCACCCTCACCCACTCTCTCTGGCCCGGACCCACACAGCCGTCCCCACCGGACAAACCCACCTCTCTCTCCTCTCGGCCCGCGTGGCCCGCCTCCTGGGTCCCACCAGTGACCACGCCCCCACACGACCAGCGCCACGCCGCCTGACCCGCGCCCGCGCGGCCGGACACGCGCGCCTCACGCCGCCCGCGCCCCACAGGTCCCACCATGACCACATGACCCCGGCATGCCGCGACCTCTCTCTCACTGCGGCACCCTCCTCCCGCGTCCGCCTCGCCCACCTCCCGTCCTCCTCGCCACGCGGCCGCCACCTTCCAACCCCTCGCGCTTAGCTCCCATCTCACCTTCCTCCGCTGCCTTCCCGCGGCCCGAGCCCCAGAGGCCATCCTCTTCCGCTGCTCTGCAGTCCGCCCGCCTCGACTGGCGCCCGCCAGCTCCAAGGCCTCCGTGCTCCTCCTCCCTCCGGCCGGTCCGCCTCGTCCTCGACCCGCCAGCCCTCAAGCCACCGCTCCGTCCCCGGCCACAGCCCCGCCTCCCTGCTGTGGCGCCCAGGCTCTGGCGTCGCCTCCGGCCGCCGCTGGCCGACCTCCCCGCTTGCCCGCGCCCGTCCCCCGCCGCTTCGCGCTGCCCTCGCCGGGCTGCGTCGGTCCCGGCCTCACGTGTGCCCGGCGTCCTCCTGCGGGCCCGCCTGCAGCGTCGCCGCCGGCCAGCCCGCCAGCCCGCCTCGCGCGCATCTCGCCCGTCTGCAGACCCGTGCGGGCCCGCCTGACGCCGCTCCTCGCTTCTCCTCCAGCGCGCGTACCGCCTCCGGCCGTCGCGCCTCGCGACCAGCTCGTTCAGCAAGCCGGCCCCTCCAGCGCCCGAGCCCGGCAGCAACCGCCTCGCCTTGGCGCCTCCGAGTAACTGCAGTCCACGGCGGCAGTGCTCAAGAATCACGGACGCGAGGACCGATCTACGGATCTGAAGGCGCCGAGTGTGCCGGCATGGACCCTCAAGATCTTCGTCATGGAACCCGATAACCGCCAAGAACCGTTCCCGGGTCCCGATTGTCGAGCTGAAACCATGGGACCCCGAAACCCCCAAGATCTACGCCGCGGAACAACAAGGCCTTCAACAAGACAAGGAACGCCAAGAACTTCACTCCGAAGGCCGAGAACGATTCCCCCGAGACCGACCCGAAACCCCGAACCCCGGAACCCAAGATCTGCCGAACCCTAAATGTGTGACCCTTATCCGAACCCTTATTTTTATAAATGCTAAACATAAAACTTGTTGCATATTGAATTGTCATACTCGCATGCATATCTGTGTTTTGGGGGCCTTATGCCGATTCACCTAATAATTAAATATGGGGCCCATGTGCGGGCAAATCTAGTCTCATATCGGCCTCATTTGAACATGTGTAGCGAACCGTTGCCATCTATTGTCTTGCTAACATTTAATTTGCGGGGTAGATAAACAACTTGAACCATCTAATTAACTGTCGGGACCCCGGTTCCGCTTAATATGACCTAATTGCATCGCATCTTTGCCATGTCATTCATCATACATGCATCATGCCGATTTTCTGCCGTTGTATTAAATAGTGCATCCGGTGTTCCTTCTAGTGTTTTGCTTCTTCGCGGATAAGGCCGTTGAGTTGATGTGAGCTTCGCCCCGATCTTCGGATAAACCTTCTGTAGGGGTTCGTAGCATGGAAAACAAAAATTTTCTATCGCATACAAACAAACAAGGCAAGATCTATCTACTAGATTGTAGCAACGAGTCGATAGAGGAACTCACCCTCTAAGATTCCAAAGCGGTTAACGAGAGCAGATTCTCGTGGGTGATGTAGTCGTACACTTCCGATCTCAAGATCGCGTAGACGATCCTTCCGGCGCCACGTTCTGGCAGCGCTCCCGCAGTCGGTCACACGTTCGGTACTCGACGAAGACCTTCCTCTCCCTTGTTCCAGCAGGCAGCGGAGGTTGTAGCACTCTCCTCGCGATTCCGGCAGCACAACGGCGTGGTACCGAAAGTAGAGGGGAAATCCCGCAGGGCTTCGCCTTAAGCCGGTGCGAGTATGGTGGAGCTTATGAGAGAGGCTATTAGTGGTCTAGTAATTAGACACACCAATTAGAAGGCTCTAAACCAATTAGAAGGCTCTAAACCGCAGGCTAAAGCAATTAGAAGCTCTAAACCAAAACGGCTCTAAACCGGAGGTAGAAGATAGGAACTTGTGTGTTTCTAGGAGGAGCCTCCTTTTTATGGGAGGGGTCTTGGCGCCAGGGGAGGGAGGAGTCCTCCCCAACTCGGCCTAGGGCTGGGCGCCCGGAGGAGTCCAACTCCTCCTCGGGTTGGTTCCAACTCTTGCTTGTTTCCCACAGTTTCTGTTTCCCACGTTTCTTTAGCCGTTTGACTTTCAAACCGCCAATTTGACTTTCATGTTTTTGGAACAGAAGAACACTTAGTACATGATGCAATCATTCCAATATGTAATGACACATTCATGTACCCTTCCCCCGGAGTGCCGGACAATCCGAACCTTCTAGAACATTCGATGAAAACAGGAATCATTCCCGAACTCAAACGGGACTTTCCTTATATGAATCTTATTCTCGGACCATTCCGGATCACCTCGTGATATCCCGGATCCCATCCGAGACTCGAACAACATTCGGTCTCTTTCTCATAATACCATAACTACTCAAACAACGTCAATCCTTATGTGTCTCCCTACGGTTCGTGAATTATGCGGACATGATCGAGACACTTCTAACAATAACCAATAGAGGAATCTGGAAATTCATATGGCTCCCACATATTTCTACGATTACTTTGCATCGAATGAACCACTTACATACGATACCAATTTCCCTTTTGTCTCACGATATGTTACTTATCCGAGGTTATGATCGTCGGTATCTCGCATACCTAGTTCAACCTCGTTCCGATAAGTACTCTTTTCTCGTTCGTGATATGTGATCCCTTGTGACCAAGTCACATGCTTGCAAGCTAATTGGATGACATTCCACCGAGAGGCCCAGTATATCTATCCGTCATGAGGATGGACAAATCCCACTCTTGATCCATGTGTTTCAACCAATACTTTCCGAACACTTAATGCCACCTTTATAGCCACCCGCCACGGTGTGGTGTTTGATGTTATCAAAGCATCCATCGGTAAAGGTGATATGCATGATCTCATGGTCTAAGGAATTAGGTTACTATGTATCAGAAAGCATATAGCAATTGAACTATTGAAATGACTTGATCTTTATGCTACGCTTATCTATAGGAGTATGTCCATCACATCATTCTCCTAATGATATGACCCTGTTGTTAATAACATCTCTATGTTCATGATCAGGAAACCATGATCATATATTAACCAACAAGCTAGTTTAACAAGAGGCTATACTAGGGACTCTTATTTTAGTTTACAAATCACACAAGTATTAATGTTTCCGGTTAATACAATTATAGCATGGTATGTAAACATTTATCATAAGTGTGAAGATATGATAATAACCACTTTATTATTGCCTCTTGGGCATATCTCCAACACCTTCGGCAATGTTTTCAGGCGAGCATCTCCCCCTTTCTACCTATCTTACTTTTCTAGTATTTGTTCCCTCCTGTTGATCTTTGCTATCTGTGTTGCGATGCTCTAGTTTTCGTACCCGTGATATCCCTTGCAGCCATATATAGCCTTGGACACATCCTATTACCTGTTGTTTGGTAGATAGTTGGACCCGCGTGTCGTAGTCGCTTGCTCAAATGTTTTGCTTGTCGTCAAGTACCACCATTGTTGGAGGATTGCCGCATGTTGACGTTGGAGATGTTCATGGTTTACTTATTGTTCACTTTAATTACTGTTTAACAACTAAAATTGAATTAAGCAGAGGCATCGGTGGGTGATAGGTAAGATTGTTTTCCGAACGCCCACTTGTGTCCCGTAGGACCCGAGTTCTTGACACTGCTAGAGATCGAGCGCTAACCACGGTGTGGGGAGATATGGGCCCCCATTGATAATTACCGATTTCAAAGTATTGTCGGGGCCACAACTAGTTTGAGGATTTATTTACTATCCGTACCTATGCCATGTTTTACCGCTTTATTTACGATTGTGAGGAGCACGTTGTCTGTTAGGAAGCGGAATGTTTTCATGGTATCGACAATCCCCGATTGGGGATCTGCATCGTTCTGACCATTGTCGCAAACCCTAAGTCCGTCTCGAGACCGGCCGACTTCGCTATGGTAGACTTAGTGGGTGGCCCCGTGCTTGCTTTGGGTGCGGGAACGCGTCATGACTTAGGCCCCGCCGACATACCGATGGGTGTATGTTAACCGATCCGCAAAAGGGTCAAGTGCTGTGGATACTTTGGTGCACCGCAGGTTAAATCTTTTCGAAGCCGTGTCCGCGGTTATGGACGACTTGGAGCACAAGTGCTTGATCATAGACAACTATAACTAAAGTCTCTTATAAAGCGCCTTGTATCCGATTTGACTAGTAATCGCTTCACTACAACGGAATGGCTAAATAAAAGTACCAACAAGCCGGGTTCGGGGTTATCTCATGCTAATTGTATCGATTAGTAAGTCTTGCAACTATCACGGAATGGTCAACTAAAAGTGCCCATCGCTTACTTTATCGGATGATCATCTAAACGACTAGTAATTGCTGCAACGATAATCGAATAAGTAAATCGCCAACGTGTGAGTTCCTCGGTTGACTTCCTCGTTTGGTCTCGAGGGGAAACACGGGATGGGTTTGTTTGGTGATAGCTTCGAGTTGGATCCGGTTAGGTCTTTCTCCCCTCTCGATATCCGCCATTGTCTCGAGTCTCTATAGGTCGTTTAGTGCATGCGTCACGCTTCGATCCACCATACCTATGTGTAGGACCGCCAATTCTAGCCTCGCTGCATTGGCCTCGATCGACGCCTCTTTTTCCTTTGCCCCTTGTCGGCACCCCTTTTGTTTAAGCAGGTTTTGAGATCGACGTCGTTAGCAAGGTTACCCTTCCGGCTTGGCCTGGGCAGGGTTATGGACGCCATTGGTTATTCTTCAGGGCTCTTAGCCCCGTTTGCATCTTGTCCGTAGTCGGACGCCCCATCGTTTTCAAGGTGACTTGGATCTTTGTACCGTATATTTGTAATCTTGACTCTTTGAGTCGCTGTGGTATATATCTGTTCTGTGGGTCCCATCGAGGACTGTTGTGTAATGTTATTACTTTGCTTTCCACCCGCACGAAAGTGCCTGGTGGGCACCTTCGAATCGTTTCTATGCGGGTTTGGCGAGTTTTGCTAAAACTTGCATAGGGCCGATTCTGAGGGTGTTACAGTCCGCCCCTTGGGGGCGATAGTCCACCCCCTCAAGGAATTTCTTCAAGCCAAGGACTGCGTCGCTCTCTGTATGGGGACGGAGTTTCCCTCGGACTTTCCGGCCCTTGGGCGGATTTTCTCCCTAGGGCGGATAGTTCGCCCCTGAGGGGGGGCGGATAGTCCGCCCCCTCAGGAATTTTCTTCAAGTCAAGGCTGCGTTGCTCTCTGTTTGGGGGGCGGAATTTTCCCCGGAGTTTCCGTCCTGGGGGCGGATTTTCTCCCCACGGCGGATAGTCCGCCCCAAAGGAGGGCGGATAATCCGCCCCCATATTTCTCCAACGGCTTGTTCTGGTCATGGGGTATTTAAGCCTGTCTTCTCCCTCTGGCCAGAACCTTTGGTTGATTCGAAAAAGTCAAGACCTGATCTGCAACTTTCATCCAAGAGAACTCCACATAGATCCACCCAAAGGCTTCGTCCCTTGGGGAATCAAAGGAGGAGGACTCGATCTTCATCAACTGCAATCAAGCGCTTCATCTCCTCTCCATTCATTTGGAGAATCACCGATCTAGTATTTCTTGCAAATACCTAGATCCTTGTTTTGTTTATATTGATAAACCTTGTTCTTGTAACAGCTTGTTGTCATCTCGGGAGCCCCCAATTTAGTTGTGGGTGTGTGCCCCGGTAGCGTTGTAAAAGGCACCGGTTCCCGCCTCGAAGGGATCCAATAGTGGAGAAGGTGGATCAGGCCTCTCGTGGCGAGATCCATCGGAGAATAGGGTGAGGCCTATTGTGGCATGGTGGTCTTAGAACCGCCCGCCCTCCAACGCAGATGTACTTCCCTTAACAAGGAAGGAACTGTGGTAAAACAAATCCCTGTGTCTCCGCGTGCTCCACTACGGTTCCTTCGCTCCTCTCTTTACGTGCTTAGTAGCTAGGATTGCATATATGGAAATTCTCGTAGTTACATATCTAGAGAATTTACTTTGTGTTAAGCCTAAAATTGAAAAGTATTAAAAATTGGTTAGCACCTATTCACCCCCCTCTAGGTGCCCATACGATCCATTTCACCCCTGTCTCGTATTCTGGCTCCGTGTTCCCCACGATAAAATATTAACTTTGGCTTTTATCCCGTCCAATTCTAAGAATATTGATTTTCTGCCTTTTCTGGAACCAAAAACGGAAGAAAACTGGCAACTGGCACTGTGGCATCTTGTTAATAGGTTAATCAAGAAAAACATATAAAAACACCTCAAAGTGTAGACAAAGCAAAGTAAAGTAGATACTAAACAAGTATGGAATATCAAAAATTATAGATACATTTACGACGTATCAGGGTGCGAATGAGGGTAAAAAAAGTTAACCCTCACAGTTAAAAATATATAGCCCCGACATCAAGATTCGTGCAGAATGATCCAAAGGTCGATGCGTGGATAGCGCTTGCGCGAGCGTGCACGGAGATTTCACCATGTTTCACCGCCACCGCATGACGTTTCAGATTTCTCGCATAGGAAAATCGCTATCATTATGTTTCATGCATGTGTGATTTACGAGATGTCGCTAGCCTATGGTCTACATCATACGAACAGTCCCATCTGAAGATTCCGGAATGGACGGATCTGTCCGGCTACGAGAAAAGTAAGGTGAAAGACTCAATGATTCTCCAACTTACGAATTGAAGACGAAGAATATTGCAGAGTTCTTTGGAGGACTACAATATATTTCTTGACGAATTGCTGACATTACCTAGACGGAGTATTCAAACTGAAAAGGCAAGACGACGCAAGATCTCAGAGTTCTTCGGGGGTTACTGTTTGGGATATGCTAAATGGGTATCACCATTGCATGTCTCTAATCCGACTAACCCAGGTGGCCCACAGTTGGTAGCAAGGCCCATGGCTTGCTGGACGGCCTAGTTATATGGATCCAAAAGGGAGGCTCGTGTCGGATAAAGGTCACCAATTAACCTGAGCCTTTGAGTGCAAGACACGAAGACTAGTTAGTATCAGTGTAGAACTTTGTAATCTGTCCAGCTAGGACTTTCCCATATAACCCTAGGTTCTGGCGTCTTTACAAGCCGGACCTCTAGGAGCCTTTAGGGCACGATACAATCTAACACCTCGCATAGCGAACCAATCCCTGTAACTCGGCGTATTGCCCTTATAGTGATTTTATAGCAGGAGTAGGGTTCCGTCACCTCGTGGGACCTGAACCTGGATAAGCTATGTTACCTCATACCCGCCAACTTACCGCCTTCCCCCACGTCGCTAAACACGCTCTGTGAGGACCCATCCATGGCGTACTCGTCGGCAATACCACGACAATTCCCTCGCCCAATGCGACAGTGAGCGCCTCTTCCTCCAACATGATGAAGGCCTAGGAGGCGGCATGCCTGGTGAACACTTTGGCGTTGGCTTTGGCTTGCATCGTGAGGATGCAGACATTCTATTTCTGTCGTTCGGCCTCGAGCAAGGACACCATTGGCCGAGCTTTGGCGGCCTCTCTATGGCCTGTGCACTTCAACGACTCGCAGCGACGCTCCTCCGGCATTAGATCCTTGGCCAGCTTCTTCGGCTTGGGAAGCTTCCTTGCGGCGCCGCGCGCCGCCTCCATCATTTCCACAACCGGGGGCCTCTTGACGGCATGAATTGGATTATTATCCATCGTGTACAAGGATTATCACACATGACAGTCTGATACAGTACATACGTACACCACCTTTCTCACCAGTCGTAAAAAGGTACGCACTGAATTAATGTATTCCTCTCTTCCGAAAAACTCGTATCAGTGCTGCATCTGCTTATCTCTTTTGGAAAACCGTACTTACCAAAATGCAAACCATGCCGATTAGCCTTGAGCCCTTGTCGTACGTTCTTGGGTGCACCCTGGTCAGAAGAGGCGAGGCAGTAGCCCTGTCCATACCCCGACACTGCGACGCCCGTAGATCAAACAGCTACCCACAAGTTCCTAGCCATCTCCGCAGCTGTCCTCGACGGTTCGGCAGAGCTTTGCATGGGCTGATCATCATCACCATCATCCTGGTTCAGAAAAAGCCTGATCCGATCCATCCCGTAGACTGCGCCAGGGGAGCCACAGTACGCCGCCACTGTGCATATGCATTCAGCGACGCAGCACCCAGATTCGTATGCACACACAGGCGCGGACTGACTAGGGCGGTCAAAGATCGCTGGAGCCTGCCGCTCAGGATCAGCAAGCTACACCGTCCATCGCTGCAACACCTACGCACTCGATGATCGGTACACGGGTAACACGGCCCAGCACCTAAAGCGAAAGAAAAGATGCTGCAGAGAAGAAGAAGGAATACTATGGAGTTTAGCAAGCAAGATGGATCAAGATCCGCTGAAATAATGAACCATCATCATGCGAAAACATGGTGAAAATGATGGACGAAGTAAGTTAGTAGTACTAGCAGGTACTGTTCACTGTTGAGCAGTTGAGAGCTGCAGAAGAACAGTCGGGACAGGCCTCGGGGTTCGTGCACTCATGTATTTATTATCCGTCGTTACTGCTGGTCTAGTCAGTGGTAGTAGGCTGCCACGAAAGATCTCTTCAAAATTTTTTTACATTTTCTACTAGAGCATCTCTGATTCGAGTCGATGGAAGCAGCGGCCTTGGAATCGCGGCCGTTGATTGTTCCCGTCCTCTTGAGCTTCTCAGAACCGGACCCGACACACCAGCTCACCGGTGCCAGGGGCATCTTCTGCACGGCAGGCTGACGGGCGGGGTCCCGGACAATGCCCGGGGCCACTTGGACTCGAAACAGATTCGTCTATGTATTAAATAATCTTGTCTTGGACTGCTGTCTCCGGCCCTGGACATGGAGAAGGAACAACGAATTGCTAAATGCACCACAAGCTAAGCTACACACAAGCTTAACAAGCGTATTGCCCTATTTTTTAACGGGAAAGCCCCGAATAGACTACAAGATGTATTGAAAAAAAGGTGGGCACAATATTACATAGAGACCCCTAACAGCATTTTCCCAAGAAATCATGAATTTAAAGATAAGGCCTCAAAACTTACATAAAGGGCCCTAGAACAAAATTTTAAAAAACAATCCCAGTCCTAGTCCTCTCCACCGCAGCTCAGAGATCACCAGCACCGGGCACCACCGTCGTCGCCGAGGAACTTGCCACTTGGGATGTCGGTAGCGTTGCCTCCTAGATAGCGGTCAAAGGAAGACTCCCTCAAGGACAATGCGTGCATGGCTACATCGACATAGCCATCAGGAAGAAGGAGCTCGTCCATTGCCGAGCCAGGAGAGGCCTCTCTGGCCTAGGATAGCACCGAAGACTTCACCGGAGCTTGAGATTTTCATGAGGCACATCTTCGAGAGCGTGGAAAATATTGAATCCCTAGAATATTGTGTTGTATTGCATTGTCCCTTGTGGATATTTATATAGAGTTACACGAGGGTAGATAGAGACTTAGAGTACAAGTTGTAGAGTCCTAGTCTATCTCTAATCATACACGTATATTTACTCTAACATTCTCCCTCAGTCGGAGCAGGAGTGAAGCGGACGCTTGCGACTGGATTTGAAGTCTTGCGCTTCCATCGTCTTCACCTCCTTGTCATCATCACCTGCGTGTACATGATCATGGCTGGCACCTAGGGACGATTACCGCGTCCCTTTCTAGTGCCTCTCTTCCTCCCGCAGTCACAACGGGAGTGGCGTGGACGCAAGTGACGACACGGACCCTGTTAACTGAAGTTCTTGAGTTGTTGTAGACGTTGTTCTTGATGTCGATGTCGAGGTAGCCGATCGTGATGTAGCCGTGGTCGATGTAGGTGTGGTCGATGTCGTAGTCGTCGTAGTGGTGTGGCCGCCATTGCCGGAGGCGCAAAAAAATTGCACAGTTTTGTTGTTGTTGTTGTTATTGTTGTTGACGAAGCTGCTGTTGTGGACGTTTTGCACCTTATAGGGGTACCGTTCGGGCGTCTCTTGGACGCGATCATAACTGAGAACACCAATGTTGCCAGGACCGGACGAACCCACCAAGCACAAGGTTTTGCCAGAACCATATGCGTGGTCGTAGGGGCGTCACAATTGTGATGCCGGTTTGTTGTTGCAGTCGTCGGGGTCATGGACACGACGATGTCGTTGTCGTGCCTTGCAGTTGTACTGTCAGAGAGCGTCGTAGTTGTATGTCCATCACGTGGACGGGTATAGCGGCGCCGGCGATGTGTCGACGAAGATGTTGATGAAGACCACATTGATATAGACCTTGGCGATGATGTTGCCGGTGACGTAGGAGTAGGCGTGTCGGCGATGATCGTCGTTTGAAGGCGTCCCTTGTGGCGGCGATGATGTCAAAGCCTTGATATCGAAGAAGTCGGCATAATAGTGTCCCACACCGGAGCTTGAGATTTTCATAAGGCACATCTTCGAGAGTGTGGAAAATATTGAATATTGTGTTGTATTGCATTGATCATTGTGGGGGTTTATATAGAGTTACACGAGGATAGATAGAGACTTGGAGTACAAGTTGTAGAGTCCTAGTCTATCTCTAGTCATACACGTATAGCACACCCTCCATCTTCCCGAGGAGCACAACGAGCAGGTGGACTAGGAAGCGCATCGCCGTCTGCCCCACCGGCACTGCGACGGTATGGAGAAGACAACACATCACTCCTAGGCCAGCTCCCGTACTCCACACGGATTGGCCCCACCATAGGAGGCTAGATCGAGCTTCTTGTCGATGAAGAGGAAGTCGCGTCTCTTCCCCGCTCCTCCTCGTCGCCACGGGCGTCTGGGAGTAGCTCCGGAACACCACCTCGCTCAACGGTGTGCCTCCCACACTCACCACCATGGCCAGCCACGTGAGACGACACCGGAGGCATCACAAGAACCGTAAAAAGGACAACTTTATTGAGGGAAACGGTGGCCTTCACCTCCACCGCTATCTCCGACCAGAGGAGCACCAAGGAAAGGAGGAGCAACCCTAAATCATGATGGATCTGGCTGCCAAGATCCGGATATCGTCTCCAACTACCGGGCATATAGCCCACTACATGCAAAGCGCCACTATGACTACCTAGCCTATCCACTCCGGCACAACCCATCCGCCATCTCCAATAGTAGCCTGACCAAATAAAAAATAGTAGTGCTTAAATAAACTTGTTGTTTGTTAGTTCTTTCTACCCTTTCAATAAATGCTAGGTAAATGGGGTTTGCAACTTTTCTTAAATATGTTTTACAAGGATTTTTTTGAGTATCAATTTCACAGGAATTCAATATACCGGGATTGCCATATCATGCCTATGCAATCTCATTGTTTGCACCAAACCTTGTTTGATTGCACCATACAAAAACTAAGGATTTTTTCAGGAGATTTAAGTGGATGTAAAAGTTCATGCGAATTGTAGGGTAAAAGAATCCTTACAAAAAAAACTTCTACATGATTCAATCCTACATACTTCACATATGAAATATTTATAAGGATGATAATCCTCCAAATTTTAGACAAACTTGAGACATCCTTTTTAGGACAGAGGGAGCATGAATTGTTTTGGATGAATGGTTCCCTTAATTATTTCACGAGATACACCATACGCACCCCATAAGCCCCCCCCCCAACGCACCCCATAAGCCCCCCCAATATGCTCTTTATACTCTTTTGTCAAATGTAAACAAGTGATGTTTTTGAGAAATATTTTTTTCCCAAATATTATTCATGACAGATATTACAGTACTTATTTACATAGTAACTAAAACGCTTAAGATTTGATATATTTGAATCAAGGTTAAGGATGTTCAACTACATACCACAAACTTTTTCCATTATTAGCAAATGTTCTTAAGTTGGATTTGCCATTAGCAGTTCTCTGTCACAGGTATGTTTTTTCGCTTCCCCCTTTTTTGTTTCCTATTGTTCCATGAGAGAAACAACACTACTACCACCATGTCCATTTGGAAGACGGTGTTTCCGGCATGCACTTTGGCGTTCTCATACGGTAGGGATTTTTCTAAAAAAAAAGTTAGCGATTAATCATTTTATTTCGTACTCCGGCGGAAGTCAAAGCTGATGATTGGGTACAGATTGCAGTAGTAGTACGTCAACTATCCATGTACACAGGCCAAGCAGCAGCAGTACGTTTTTATTATTACAGTATTAATAATAACTCGTCCGGAAAGCGTGACAACATCATCGCAAAAGAAAGGAGAAAAGACGAAAGCAGCGTAGAGGTATGCGCAGGAGCAGCTGCGCGTAGAGCCAAAAGGCTTTTTTCCATGCTGGTTGGCTGGCTGCACTGCAGGCATGCGTGTGGGCTGAGGTCGTACGTGTACGTCGTAGAGCAGTAGAAAAAGGAGCGGGGGTGTTGTATACGCGCGCATGTGGGGGCCTGCGTGCGTGGTGCGGACCGGGGGAATCTGGCAGAAGTATCACGTTCCGAGGGAACGGAAGGCGGTCAGAGTCCGGACGACCCTCCCTTTTGGGTTCCTCTCGGAATATCGTGGGAACCCCGCCCGCCCTGCTCGGCTCGGCTCGGCTCGGCTCGCTGCTGCTGCAGCGGCAGCAAACAGCGGAAGCGAGTAGGAGAAGAAACAGAACCCGATGTTACTTGCATTTCTCACGACACACACATGATGGATGATGCGCCCCCAGCTACTATACCCAGAGGAGGAGAGAGGCTTTGATCTGATGCCAGGAACGAGGTGGAGTCGAGGAGGAAGATCTCTTGCCCGCCCTCTACGCTTCCGTCTCCTCCTTGATCTGGATTAGACATCCTCCTCCTTGGCAAGATCTTCCTCCTCCATCCTCCAGGCGCCAGCTCCCTCCTCTCAAATCATCACGCTGCCGCTTCCCGGTTTCCTCAGGCATGCGCTGCAGCGCAGCCTACGCGATGCGGTGTACAGTGTACACCTCTCGCTGTCTTCACCTGCCTAGCCTAGCGGTAGCGGCCCTAGGGCTACAAACTAGCTAGCTGCCTCGTAGCTAGGTACCAGAACAACCTACGTACGCACGCAGGCTGGCTCTGGGAACGGAAACTAGACTCTCGCCCTGTGACTTGCTTCCAGCCTCTGCAATGGCTGCAGCTGCCTTTCCCATCTTTGACCCGTTGAGCCGCACGCAAAAGGCAACCGACACTATGGCAGGTACACTATTCAGAGGCACTCTAAAGTGCCTCCAATAGTCAAAATAGAGCCTCAAATGAGTTTTTAAGGCACTAAAAAAATTGCCGGGGACGGTCATGTAGGTAAAAGTTTTTTGAGGCAGTTTTAAAAAGTGCCTCTAAATCATAGTCATTTGAGGCACTATGACTAATGCCTCTAAATCCTAGCCAATTGAGGCACTATGACTAGTGCCTCAAAAACCAACTTAAGGCACAAAATAGAGTGCCCTTAAATCCTAGTCAATTGAGGCACTATCACTAGTGCCTCTAAAAACCAACTTTTTGAGGCACTATGAATAGTGCCTCTAAAACTAACTTTTGAGGCACTATGACTAGTGCCTCTAAAAATTCCATTTGAGGCACTATCACTAGTGCCTCTAAAATCAACCATTTGAGGCACTATCACTAGTGCCTCTAAAAGCCAACCATCAACCATTTGAGGCACTCTCCATAGTGCCTCTAAAAGATAACGGCAGTAAAGTTACAGTAACCATTTGGCTAACATAAGTTAAATTACAGCGGTCAAGTTTTCAAAATGGCTCACAACAGTCACATTACAGTAGGTATTGCACTTAAATCACATCAATTCAAATCACGGTAATACAAAACAATACATAGCTCACTCAAATTAAAGTAGTTTATGCAGAGGTTTAAATTTCACTTAAATTATTACAGTCAAATTACAATATCCATACACCTCTATAATGGGGGAAGATGACTTCAGAGACGAGTGTAGTAATGTGAGATCTTTAGCATCTAGACAGGTCACTTTGCCAACTGGGAATTTAGACCCATATCTCCTAGCTCTGCCTACAAAAAAAATGAGACATGCAAAATACATCAACAATCAAACATATACTAGTAAATTCAAAGAAGAGAACAGGAAAAAGAAGTGCACCTAATAGCTAGAGATATATAAAATAAACCTGATAGAGTGTGGAGGGGCCAAGCGAAATAAGAAAGTGTACATGTGGTGAGGGGCAAGGCCCATGTGACACCATATGATTCATGTCTAAACACAAAATATTCTACTACTATAACGTAGGAAATAATTGGTACCTGTGCATTAGAGTAGACAAGAGAGGACAGCCTGCTGAAGGAGCTGCTGGGCTATGGTACAGCCAATTCAAGCAAGATTACAGTATCTCAAGCCTTCCAGGACAGAACAAGGATGATATCTCAAGCCTCAGCTGTGTGGACGCTTGTAGTGGTGCTGTAGTGAAAGTGAAAGGTGAGGAGAGCCAACAGGACAGATCAAAGGATCACTAGAAAAGCAGATGAAAACTATTGCAACATTCTTCAGGAAGGGTCCAAAAAACAATAATCTCAGCTTTATATAGGAATTCTTCAAAAAGTGGAGCTGCAATCCATTTGTGCAAATGAATACGAAAAGACAAACTGTATTATCATGATGCTGAAAGGTAAATAGTGATGGCTCCCAAAAGAATTGCATACAGGACTGCTGGGATGGGACAGCCAAATCAGCTTCAGGTTTCGCGAAAATACGTCGATTTGGGCCATCAGATTCTAGGAGGATCTGGTTTCTCAAAATTGTTGATGAAACAAGTTGCAAGGTTAGTATAAAAAATATGTTATGGAAGGCCGATGACGACGGCTCAGCAGAAACATTTCCTTGTTTAACAGTAGGTATAATGATGAGGATGCATACATGCTACCTTTTACTTCAGCCTTTGATGCACTACGGTTCCATATGCAAAACACTATTGTTGGTATAAATTATTTTTAGCTAATGGAATATAACTTGCTGTATAGCTAGTAGGACAAAATAATTTAAACCCAACTTAAGTTGATGGACCCCGGTAGTACTCGGAATGAAGGAGGACCAGGTTGCCCGCAAATGGATCTAGGTTGATTGGATTCGTTGAATCGCTGCCGAGCAGATAGCAGAATGGAAGTAAAAACGTGCATGGGTAGGAAGGCGTGGCTTGTCGCACACTCGCCCACCTACGACAGACAATCATATATAAATAACCGATGAAAACATACAATTGGAATTATTATCAGGTTGGCAAGTGAAATTCAGATGTTATCTCCAAAGCTCCGTTTCCTAGTCTGAAGAGTCGAACGCGAATAAGAATCATAGTTTTCTCACAATAATCAACCACATCCAGACCTGAATGCCAAGCATCTATCAGACAACAACATATAGCACAATATATTGCAAATATAAGCCATGAATTTTAACCCATAATTGTTTTTCTCCTAGGTACCACTATAATCAAGAGACATTCAAAACACTCCCCAACACACACACATTGGGTCAATAATATATTAGCAACTATGAACTCTATATTCATCATAGCTATCTTGGATTCTCGACACAGTTGCAGATAAACAGGAACTAAAAGCAGGGGATAATAAACCCATCTCTAGCCTAGATATTGCAAGGATATATTGATTCAATAAATTTAGATATTATCCAGGAGTAAACAAGATCTAATTTGAAATCTATAAAACAGATGAAGGAGTTGACAAGGAAGATCACTCGGTAAAGCAAAAGGGGAGAAACTATAAAGGATAAATTTAGCCATGACAAATAGCTAGGGAATTTTAGATATTTACCAGGCTAAAGGTTTGATCCTCTCTCTCTTTTTGTCTCTCCCCGTGCGCTCTCTTTGTGTATCTTTGTGTATCTCTCCCTAATCAGTGTTTCTGACAAAATAAGAGAAAAAAGTATAATCAATCAAGAATGTTTTCTCAAATATTCTGAGAGTTGTTGGATTATGAGAGAGATGGAAAAGGAAGAATAATACTGGGATAGCAACCTGGATACTCCATTTATCGCCTATTATTTTAATCGCAAGTGTATCCACAAATCAATGTACAATGAGATCTGGAAATCAAGAAAACATAGATTAGTGTAAGTGAGATCTTAACCTTGTCCTTCCTCTCCAAGCATAAACATATCTGTAATGAGTGAAACCTATCAAGCTTTAACCTATTTGAAGCTCATTTAGAAACCATAGTACACCGATACTGACAGAACAACGATAAGTGAACTGACCAAATGCCTTAATTGGCAGAGAATTAGAAAGAGCAAGCACTACTGGTAATTAAATGACCTACCAGTTGATGGACCGCTGGTCACACCAGCCCTGGAAAATGTTCCATCAGAGCAACATATGTCAACCTGGCAGCAGAAACATTCGGTTCATATTTAGCAGTAGAAATATTCTACATCTGGAACAATGAATGGTCCTAAAATTTGATGAAGCAGAACAGATGAATAAGGCCACAACACTGAGATCACAACTGACCCATATTATCGTTTCAGACTGGTCTGGATCAATACCACGAATTGACAGAGATCAAATCGTAACAGTCGGTCAAAATTACTGGCTATCACTGATACAGTGAGACATAGCCGTTTAAGCTAAGTAGTGAGCAGCAGACCGCATCAGCTACAACCTTCCAGTCGCCTCGCTAAAGTTAAAATTCAGACGTAGCACAGACTGCCGATCGAGTATACGCGTAGCCTACTATGTCAGACTCACATAAAAAACAAAAAAAAGAGCTAGGATTGGAAGCTATTTCAGATCCACACATGAAACAAAAGAGAGTTAGGAGAGAGAGCACGGGGCATTACCTTGCGTCATATGAGCAGGACATGAAGGAGAGATAGAGGCTCGCTGGAGGAGGACGCCGTCCAGATGCAGTTGCTGCCTCTCGCCATGGAGCCTGGGACGCACTAGATAATTAAGCAACTTTTTAACTCACATGTTTATTAAGTAACTCCTTTAACTCTTCGGTGTAAGCACTAAGTCAAATGAATAAGCCATACTTTCCACAGCGATAGGTCAACACAATCTGATTATCAACTTTCACACGTGTAAGCTTAGTCGATGTCTTGAATCTATTCTTTGCCATGGTAGACTCAAATAGGAAGAGCATAAAAAGAGTAAACAAACTGTAGTACAAATACTAATCCAAACACCAAAGGACAACATAAAAAACCTGTAGAGTAAGAGCTCACTGTTAGGAAATACATATAAGCAAAAGGGAGGTCAGTTGTGAAAGGGACTAACCTAAAACACAAGAAATGGTTCCATGCATTGCTCCTTCATTAATTTCTGAAATGTGGGCTGTGGATACTCAGACCTACAGGGAACAATTTACAAGCATTAGCCACTATAGTACACACTGAATATATGGCAGAAGCTTCAATGTTCAAAGCTAGAAGTGCCAACCATACTTCGTTGCGGCGAGAGTATTCCCGAATGGTTTGGAACCAAACTTGCAGCGAGAGTGAGGCGAGCTAATAAATCGAAGCAATGCGCGTAAACAAACTGAGACAACACCGAAGTACCCACCTCGTCAGCAAGCTCCATGTGTGTCGTCTTCCTTCCATTTCTTCCATGTTCAAAGTCGCCTGCATCAAACTCGCAAGCCGACCCGATGGACTGCTGCACCTGGTAGTCACAAGGAGTTAGTGGAGGTGCATCAGTCAGCTAAATTTTGATACTGAAGCTAAGAAAAGGAAAGCAGTATACCATAATATCCTGAAACAGAGGGAGGGAGAGAGCTGATGGATATCGTGGCCACCCTCCGCTCCTCCCGACGTGCGGCGGGACACGCGGTCGTGCGAGGCGCTCCTCCTGGTGACAGCATGGAGCGCGGCGGTGCGAGCAGCATCCTGTACTACTCCTCCCGGCCACCAGCCGATCTCTAGGCGACGGCATGGTGTGCGGCGGCGGCGCTCACAGCGGGCGGCGCTGCTCCCCCGACCACCAGCCGCTCTCTCGAGGACACGCATAAATGACCGCAATCGTGCCGCGAGACAGCACCGGAGATGAAGGGACAGAGCGGCTTACTCCGCGAGATCTCCGAGCTGGAGCAGGATCCCGACGAGGCCCGCGACTGCGGCGCCCTCCAGAAGCGCCTTGGGATCCACCTCCCCGCCGCCGCCGCCGCCGCGTCTCTTCAAAGTTCCCGCGGAGCCGCCACCAGAGACGTACAGGCCGGGGTCGCCCAGCCCGACCTCATTCCGCACCTCGCACCTAACCAGCGGCATCTCCACCACCCGCCTCCTCACCGTCGAGGCGCGGAGGCCCTCATGATCCCGCGGAGCCGAGATGCGCGGAGGAGATCGAGGGCGGAGAGGGAGGAGGAGATCGAGGGCGAGACTGAGAGCTCGGGCTTGACCCTGTTGTTTTTTAAGGTATCCAGTCGCTGTGTGGTGGGCCTGAGCCGGATGTGGGTCTATTTTTACTACAGAGAAGCGTCCTTCGCTGTAACAAAAATTCTTTTTCATCAGCTTTAACGCAGGTTCAGCTGACTCTGACTTAGATCAAATGGTTCTAAACACAAGCGTCGGAAGCTTTAGAAGAATTTTAAAGCTTTAGAAGAATTTCAAATAATCACCCATTTAAGGTATTTAAAATGCTTCGAATGGCCAACTATTAGAGGCATTATCATATGTGCCTCAAAAATTGAAAATTTGGATAATAGTCCGCCATTCGGTCACTCATTAGGCATATTTTAGTCTTTAATGGTAGAAATTAATCATGTGACTTTTAAAGGCCTCAATTGATATATTTTACAAGATTTTATAGAAAGTGCCTCTAAAAGATCTGTCTTTTTGAGGCACGGGTTAAAGTGCCACTAATAGTTTGACATAGAGGCATTAGACTGTGCCTCTATTTTTTAGAACATTATAGGCAATATCAATAATGCCTCAAAATACTAAATTATTAGTGGCATTTTAAAAATTGCCTCTAAAATCTTATATTTTGAGGCACTATTATTCAAAGTGCCACAAATAGCTACAATTAGAGGCATTTATAGAAAATGCCTCTAAAAAAAGTGCCTCTGATTCTTAGACATGCCATAGTGCGACGGAAAAGCGATTTTGAACTGACTTCCTGCGCTTTCCCGGACTTGCCGTGCAAACAAAAGATTTCTACTCTCGAACCATCATGACCAGCTCAGCTTCAGCTGCAGCTGCTGCGGCTACAATGGAGCTAGCGGAAGGCCCATAACTGTACAAAAAACACCTGATTTGCCTTCAATTAGTCGGGCACATGATGATGGCACTTTCAAGTGCCCAGCACGGTTTCGTCGTGCGGTACAGGCAGAGCGATATTACAGTCACGACTAGTAGTAGTAGAAACCCTATCTAAAGCACTTGCTAACTGAAGGAACGAAAACAAACTAGTAACTGCCTGGTCTAACGGGAAACAGAACGCGTCGGTCGGACTCGGATTAGATAGAACGCACGCAGCAAAATGGTCGATGCATGCAGCCCACCGCGCATGCTACTAGGTGAGTGATGATCAGATGATGACTACGGAGGCACTCCTAAGCTAACTCCTAGCTGGAGAGACCGAGGCGGCGCATGGCTGCGACGGCGGCGCGACCGACAGGCTCAGGTCGTCGCCCTCCTCCCGCGCCAGCCGGGCCTTCGTGGCAGGGGAGGTGGAAGGGAGCTCTTCTTCCGGGGAAGGCGGTCTCTTGCTGCCCGCGCCGCAGGTGAGGTGCACGCCGAAGAGCTTGGTGGGCGCCGAGGACAGCGCCGCGCTGCTGCTCCCGGCCTCCCCGCCGCTCTTCTCCGCGGCGAGGTGGTTGGGCGGCGGCGAGAGCTCGTCGGCGATGGTGAGCGAGCTGCTGGACGTCGTGCTCCCGCCGGAGGTGTTGTTGAGCCCGTTGTTGTTACCGGCTGCAGCTGCTGTCGCGGCCGTGGCCGGCGGCATCTTGCGCGGCTGCATGCCGAGGCCCTGCAGGAAGGTGGCCGCGGCCGGGCTGGGCGCCACGGGCCGCACGTGGTTCTGCACGAAGTAGATGATGTCGTTGTACAGCTTGCGCATGTGGCCCAGCTCCTGCAGCAGGGCCGAGTTGCTGCGCCGAAGACGCTCGTTCTCGTCCATCAGCACCGCCGCGCTCGCCGCGCGCCCGGGGTTAGGGCCGCCCTCCGCAGCCGGAGACGGCGCGGGGCCGCCTAGAGCGAGCAGCGGCGGCGGCGCCCTCTGCTCCCGCCAATGCGGCTGCATGAACGGCACGCCCATGCCGGCGTGCGCCGCCATTGCCCCTCCGTCGTCGCCCACGAACTGCTGGTGGTGATGCGCCACCGAGACGCCCGGGTGGAACAGCGGGAAGTGCGGGGAGCCGAAGAAGGGCGGCGGCGACGAGGAAGTCGTGGACCCGGACGTCTTGCGGCGGTGGATCTCGCACAGCAGGTGTTTCTCCCCCTTCCGGAAGAACTCGTTGGCGAACTCCCACCGCTCCGGCACCACCTTCCGGAACCCCTGCATTGCGACATTGGCACCCGTCAGCACGCGTCCATCGTAACCTCGAAACACACCTATAGTACGTAGTAGTAACAGAGAAGCGCGGATACGTACGTAGGTGTTGAGCTGGCGGACGAAGGATGAGAAGTTGTTGTGCTTGAAGTAGTTGGGGAGGATGTCGCGCGCGAACTCCGGCGGGCGCCAGACGACGAAGGTGGAGACCCGGTCGTCCCCCCAGGAGACGATGTGGTCGGTGGCCGGGTCGTCCACGAGCTGGTAGGTCTTGGTGAGGAACGGCGCCGGCACCGCCTTCTGCGCGGCCGCCTGCGCCGCCGCGTCGGACTCCGACCAGCTCCCACACCTCTCCATCGCGCGCGCTAGTCTGCTAGCTAGCTAGAGGATCTACGGACGAACTGAAACAGTTGGGCGAAGAGTCGGCGGAGGTTTCCAAACTACCAGCAACCTCGCTGGGGGTTTTAACTCGGGGTGTGGAGTTGGGGGTGGTGGCTCTGGTTTTAACCGGGTGGTGTGGTGAATACGGGGGAGCAGAGCGGTGGGTGTGGCGAAGGAGGAAGGAGTGTTGTGGATGGTGGTGGATGCGCCTCGGGGAGCGTGCGCGGGTGGGCGGTGGGGGTGGTGTGGGAGGGAATATGTGTCGTCGCTGCCTCTGTCTGTCTGGGTGTTTTGGAGAGAGGGATTGGAAGTTTTGAGATTCAACTTTCAAGGTAGACCCGTGACACTTCCGCCACACCAGCAGCCCCTTCCTTTGTTTTCTCGAGGATCTTTTGCGCCCACTTTTAGCCCTTTCCATCTCCACTTTTTTTTTTCACTCCTTTATCTCAGAGCCCTTTGGTTGACGTTGGTGAAAACGAAAGATTATCATCTGGTTTTCTTAGCTTAACAGCCCCTCGGTGCCTCGTGTATTCTCGGATAGGTCCCTGCCGGCCGTCCGGACAAGCGAGCCTGCTACAGTCTTGGAAGCATCTCAAAATCTGATCGCCCTTCTTGTTTTATTTTCTCGTTGCAGAGAAAGAAAATGGGATGGGAATCCCGTGGGCTGCCATTCCTATTGGCCGGTCAATGCTACACAGTCGTGCAGAAAATAAAGATTGGGGTGGTTCCGCTGTCGCACGTGACCTCTGCTTGCAGGGTACGAAGCGGGCATCGGTGCTTAGGCTCAGTCGGATCAGATCACTGTTCCATCTCCATGTGGGCTAAACGGTGCACATCACGTGCTGTCCCTAGAAGAAAGACCGAGGTTTTTCTCCTGTTAACATTTGTACGATTGCCACTAGATAGCGATACGTACTCCGTATTTTGTTTAGGTTGGTCGGAGTAATTTAGTTAGTAACATAGAGTTAGATAATATAGTAGTATATAATTAAATGATAAGAGAGAAGTGTTGGGAATATGCCATAGAGGCAATCATGTATGATGATATTTTCCCATTGTATTCATAAAGTTATTAAGTTGTTCTTGTATGATCATCTGATGTATATCATTGAATATGTGATTCGGTTATGGAACTATGCATTTATGTTGTTCATACTAAATATCCTTGGTCATCGAGGTTGTACTGGACACACGACTTAGACCAATGTGAAAGTCGGCTTGATGACTCGGTTCCACTTGTCATGGGCATGGTGATGCTATTTCGACTTATACGGATTCGGCTAAAGAGTTTAGCGATTCGGATTTACCCATATTGAGGTACACCGAACAAGTTGTCATTTGCATATCTCAATCAATGTAATCCTTAGACATGAGGTTATTGCATAGCCCGAGTTGAGGATCACCGACTTAGGTTCTCACAAACCGATCCGTGAATCGGGCGCTTATAAAGGCAGAGTTCGGGTCGACTGAGAATCAAGCTGCGTGATGTGAATAACCAAGATGAGATTTTGCCCCTCCACTCGGAGAGATATTCTCTGGGCCCTCTCGGATGATACGATTCGGAAAGCATGGCCATGCACGACTCGGTTAAGTGTTAACCGAGGCGATCGACTAAGAGTTAGTCGGGTGAATCACTTATCTCGGATCGAGAAGAGAGTCCGACTATTTAAGAGGTGACAAATATTCGTCTATAGTCTGACAAGGCATATCGTGAGGCAAAAGGGACTCGGACATAAGTCGCATTGGAAAGGCAAGTCGTCATGACTCATTGGTACTAGGGAGTCGGCACGTTCTGCTAGGAGCCGCTGCCGACTGATCGATTGTGAGTCGGACTCCAATCGTGCCCGAGTAACCAAGAGTATGCCGGGTCACACACTTAAGAGCGAGAGCAAGTTCGGATTGGATCTGAACCGAAAATCTGGCCGGGTTGGACCCGAGCCGGATTAGGACTGAGTCAGTGAGTCGGACTCGCGGTGACTAGTGTTATATGGGCTTTAGTGAATGGGCCACGAGAGTGGAGGCCACGTTCACTCCCTATATATAGTGGAGCACTGTAAGCCAGAAAGGTTAATCGTTGTTCGGTTAGGTCATTCCATGTGTTGAAAACCCTAGCTTCATAGTAGTCCTACCGTCGTATCGAACCTAGCAGTTCGCCGCCGGTGGTCCTCCTTGTACGTATGGATACCAGCAGAGGTGTTGTACGATCAGTACCAGGACGATCGGATCGCAAAGGACTGCACTGCATCAACTGACGCACTTCATCAGTAATTCGCAACTGCGCGTCTAGTGGTAAACCTTGTGGCCTTCTACCTCGGCTAGATCTTGGGATCACCACGTTAGAGGGAAAAGTTTTGTTTTATCTCTGTGTGGCCCAACAGTTGTATCAGAGCGATAGCTTCTGGTTTTAGGCTTGAGATCTTGCATATGTGATATGCGGTTGGCTGTAGATGAGATCTATGTGCTGTTTTGGTGGTCGATCTATGAGATAGATCGGTTTTGTACGATGTTGATTGGATCAACTATACTCGGGGAATGGTAGATCTGATTTCCGTGATCATACTGCTGAGGTCGTGGAACGACATACCGCTTGTCGGCTTCGCCATCGCAGATCGTGACACGTAAATCCAGAAGCGGTGATCGAAGATCAAAGAGTTTGATCGAATCGGAATAATGGTCGGAATCTGTCCGGATCATAGATGATATCTATGTTTTCGAAAAAATCGTCGGGCGCCAGAACTGATGGGCGCCCTTCGATCCCCGCTATCCGGCTAGCGGGACCGCCGGCTCGTCAGAGCGCTTTGATGTCGTTGTGAGTTTCACAACGCCGGTAGATATTATATCTATGCATAACTTGTTTTTGCAGGAAGTTGTGAATGGTATGGTTCATGTGCATGTGATGTATGTGTGTAATCCATACGTGATCTGCGAATCACGGTTTTGTCAGCCGGTTGGAGCCTAGGTCCTGTCATTTTATTGTATAACGACATGCATGTCGGATTCTCTATGTAATTTACTTTACTTAGCTAGCGTAGCTGTTTGGAGAATCCGGATGGCATGCAAGGCGATATATATGTCGGTGACATGGAGTAAGACGGCAAGTGACAAGAGTTGGCACGAGTCGGATTACAGGATTTGTGGAGATGGAGATCACCATGAAGGGAGCCATACCATTTCACATTATAATTTCTTTATTTTGTGTTGTTATGCCTCTGTTTTTACCTCTGTTAGATAGTCGGTAAAATTTAATCCCTCAAAGAAGGTCTAGCCGGTTTTCCCCGCCAGTGTTTGTACCATCACAAGTCGGACATTTTTGGTAGTGGGCTCATAAAATTGAGGTGCTGCCAATTCTTTCTGACTAGGTGGGTTCGAGTCAGACTCTTACTGCGGAAACCCTCGGTAAGCTAGACGGGTCTATCACAACGGTTGTGGGGCTCGGGGAAAAGTCGGATGGGAGTCGGGGCATGTGATGCCACCCGTCCAACAAGAGTCATATGAGATGCGATTGACAAGGAGTTGTCAACCTAGATTACTTGGGGCTAGCGGTGATGCTAAAGATCACTAGCCGACTTGCTTATTTAGGATCCTGAATCACTAAGAAACCATCGGAGTGTTGGAATTATGCCTTAGAGGCAATAATAAAGATGTTATTATTATAATTCTTGTTCATGATAAAGTTTATATTCCATGCTAGAATTGTATTAAGCGGAAACTTTAATACTTGTGTGGTTTGTGAACAACACCGTGTCCCTAGTACGCCTCTATGGACTAGCTCATTGATCAATGATGGTTAAGGTTTCCTAACCATAGACATGAGTTGTCAATTGATAATGAGATCATATCATTGGGAGAATAGTATGATGGACAGACCCAAACTAAGCGAAGCAATTAGATCGTTTCATCGTGTTCATCTTTGCGAAGCTTTTCTTATGTCAAATATTGTATTCCTTAGACCATGAGATAATGCAACTCCCTGGTACCGGAAGAAAGCTTTGAGGTCATCAAACGTCATCCTATGAGAGGGTGATCATAAAGGTGTCTCTCAGGTGATCGGAAAGTATCTGTTGGGTTGTATGTATCGAGATGGAATTTGTCCCTCCCAGGTCGGAGAGATATACTTTGGGCCCACTCGGTAATCGATATCAACACCGCTTGCAAGCATGTGGTTAAGGAGTTAATCACAAAGTGATATCGGATTACGGAACGAGTAAAGTACTTCGTGAGCGAGATTGAACTAGGTATGACTGCATGCACGATCGAATCTCGCAAGTAAAATATCGCGAGACAAGGGAATATATATATGGGATTGATTGAATCGGCATCATGGTTCATCCGATATGATCATCGATGAATGTGGGATTCAATATGGGTGCCTGCACTCTGTTGATTATTGATAGAAGATCATGTACGCATATTCTCGAACCGAGGTCACACACTTAACGTGTCTTGACGCTAGGATAGATTGGATAATTGGTTTATGAATTTTTGTACGGAGTCTCGGATGGGATCCGGGATATCACGAGAGGTTCCGGAATGGTTCGGAGAATAAGATTCATATAAGGCAGTTTTGGAGTTGAATTGTTAGGGTTAATCGGTATTATCGGAAGCTTCTAGAACCTTCCGGAAGGGGACCAACGTGGCCCCACCTTCCGGGAGGGGGCATGGGCCTATGAGGGAGTGTCCTTGCCGCATTGGGCCAGGGGCACAAGGCCCCATAGGGCCCAGCCGATTCTAGAGAAGTTTAAATCGTTTAAACTAGAGATAGGATTTCTAGATAAGGGAGAGTTTAAATTGTTTAAACTAGAGATAGGCTTGGAGGAGGGGGCTGGCCCCTCTATATATAGAGGGGTGCGCCTCCTCTACACACACCTTCCTCCAAGCCCTAGCAGCCTTGCTACCTTCCTCTCCCTCCCGATCGCTTGTAGGCGAAGCCCTGCAGCAGAAATTCTCCACCATATACACCACGCCGTCGTGCTGTAGATCCAATCTATCTCTCCACCATACTCGCTGGTCCGAGGAAGGAGGATACGCCGAGGTGCTGCACGTGTGCATCTCACGGAGGCACCGCCACTTGTGGTGCTAGATCGGATCGGATCGCGAGGAGGAGAAGCGAGTACGACTACATCACCCACGTTCCGACGAACGCTCCGCAGGCGTGAATCTTCAAGGGTATGAAGATCTAATCCAATCTCTCTCGTTGTTTGCATCTCCTAGATTAGATCTTGGCTTTCCTCCGCTCCGTAGAAAATTTTGATTTACTATGCCGAAACCCTTCAGTGGTATCGAGCTAGATCTATGCGTAGATGTGTTTCACGAGTAACGCAACATGATTGTTGCGCGTTGATGTTTTCTCGCAAGCCTCTTGTTTGTGTTCTTCTTATGACGCGGATAGTGAGATTGAAGCGGTCCAGGCCAACCTTACGCCGACGTCGTCGCGAGACCGGCTCGCACTTGACGTGTGGCTTGTTCCACACATGCGGTGGTGGATGTCGTTTCTCTCACTATAGTTGTCATGGGATTAACACCGGAGTTTGGCAACCATAATATCACCGTTGGATTTCGTATGTAAGAATCGTTCTTAGCATCTACTCCCATAAAGCCACGTAAAACATGCAACAACAAAGTAGAGGCGCTAACTTGTTTTTGCAGGAGTGTTTTCGTGATATGGTATGGCCCAAGATGTGATGTGTATATTGTATGCGATGATCATGTTTTGTAATGTTTCATGACTTGCATGTCGATGAGTACACAATGGCAGGAGCCATATGGTTGTCTTTATAATTGTGTATGACCATGAGTCAACTTCTTATACGCCATGTAAGAGCTTTACTTTATCGCGAAGTAGTTAGCAATAGTTGTAGTTGCTATTCGTGGTGGAGGCAATCATGGTGGAGTGATGGAGATCATGCCGGAACGCACAAGATGGAGATCATTGCGCGAAGATTGGCTATACCATGTCACATAAAGTTATATGCATGTGATGTTTATCCTTTTATGTATCTTATCATGCTTAGATCGTGACGGTAGCATTATAAGATGATTCCTCACTTAAAGATCAAGATAAAACTGTTCTCCCCAAGTATGCACCGCTATAAAGTTCGTCGTGTCCAAGCATCACGTGATGATCGGGTGCTATAGACTCTACGTCACATACAACGGGTGCAAGCCGCTTTTGCACACGCGGAAATACTTGGGTCTAACTTGACGAGCCTAGCATGTACATGGCCTCGGAACACAAGAACCGAAAGGTTAAGCATGAGTCATATGAATGATATGATCGACACTTCGTTGTCCACCATTGAAACCACATCTCTTCTCGTGATGATCGGAATAGGTGTGGTGAATTTGGATCGTGTTCACTAAACAACTTGAGGGATGTTGAATTTAGTGGGAGTTCATCTAGTAATTTGATTAAGTTGAACTATTTATCATGAACATAGTCTAAATTGTACTTGCAAATCGTAGATCACATGGCCAAATCCAACTTCAACTTCAACGCTTTTGCCGAGAAAGAAAAGCTTAGGAACAATGGGTCTAACTTCACCAATTGGTTCCGCAATCTAAGAATCATTCTGTCATGGACAAAAGGACTATGTCCTTGGTAAAGCGTTAGGTGACCCTCATTGCAAGCTGCTACCGATGAGAAAGCTGTCTATCGTCAAGCAAAGATGATTATGGTGTGATTAAGAGCACCATGTTGTTTGCTATGGAACCGAGCTTCAAAATCGCTTTTGAAACCTATCCTGCCCTTTGAGATTCTCGAGGAGCCGAAACCATGTTTCGACTCAAGCCCGCTTCTAAGAGATATGAGATCTCCGAGAAGTTCTTTAACCGCAATATGGAGGAAGGGAGTTCATAGTGAGCACGCCATAAAGATGTCGGCTACACTCAACGCTTGAGCAACCGGAATGCACGATTCCGAGGAGCTCAAGATTGACAGTGGTTCGCAATCAGTCCCTCCCAGCTACAAAAGTTTTGTAGTGACTCATAATCGATTGGTTCCATCGATACGATCACCGAGCTCTTCGCAAAGTCAAGGCTGCGAGTGGACATCAAGAAGGATAATCATGTGTTGATGGTCAACAAGCCCTCCTTTAAGAAAGGTAAGGAGCAAAGAAGCCCTTCAAGAAGGCGGCGGCAAGCGCAATGCCCTGCCGAGAAGAAGCTCGTGTCCGTCCCAAGCGACAGAGTGCTTCTATTGCAAGGACAAGGGTCCTCGAAGCGCAATCGTCCAAGTACTTAGCGGACAAGAAGGTCGGCACCATCAAAGGTATATTTGATATACATGTTATTGATGTTTTCCTTACTAGCCCTCGTTGTAGTGCCCGGGTATTTGATACCGTTCGGTTGCTAATATTTGTAACTCAAACAGAGCTACTGAATGAGCGGCTTCGAGGGATGAGGTGACGATGCGCGTTGGCAACAGATCAAGAGTTGATGTGATGGCCGGCACGCTCTCCTTAGTTTTACCTTCGGGATTAGTTTTAAACCTTAATAAATGTTATTATGTGCTGCGTTGAGCATGAACATCATATCGGATCGTGTTTATTGCAAGACGGTTATTCATTTAAATCGGAGAATAATGGTTGTTCTATTTATATGAGTAACATCTTTTATGGTCATGCACCTCTTGTGAATGGTTTATTTCTTCTAAATATCGAAAGGGATGAAACACACATCCATAACATTGAGGCTAAGAGATGCAAAGTAGATAGTGATAATACTACTTATTTGTGGTAATCGCTGCCTAGGTCATATTGAGTAAAGCGCATGAAGAAACTCCATTCGATGGACTTTGGAGTCTCTTGATTTTGAATCATTTGACACATGCGAACCATGCCTCATGGGCAAGATGATCAAAACCCGTCCTCCCAGGTATGATGGAGCGAGCAACGGACTTGTTGGAAATCATACATACCGATGTATGCGACCGATGAGTGTTTCGACGCGGTGGATATCGCTATTTCCTCACTTTTACCGATGACTTAAGTAGATATGGGTATATCTATTTAATGAAACATAAATCAAACGTTTGAAAAGTTCAAAGAATTTCGTAATGAAGTGGAGAATCATCGTAATGTAAAGATTAAGTTTCTACGATCCGATTGTGGGGGCGAATATTTGAGTTATGATTTTCTCAAGCATCTTAAAGCAAGCGGAATTGTTTAGCAACTCACGCCACACGGAACACCACAGCGCAATGGTGTGTCTGAACGCCGGAATCGATCTCTATTAGATATGGTCCGATCAATGATGTCTCTTCTTGATTTGCTTATCATTTTGGGGTTATGCATTAGAAACCGCTGCATTCACTTTAAATAGGGCTCCATCTAAATCCGTTGAGACGACACCGTATGAACTGTGGTTTGGTGCTAAACCTAAGTTGTCGTTTCTTAAAGTTTGGGGATGCGAAGCTTACGTCAAGAAGTTGATGCCGGACAAGCTCGAACCCAAAGCGGAGAAATGCGTCTTCATAGGATACCCTAAGGAAACTATTGGGTATACCTTCTATCACAGAACCGAAGGCAAAGTGTTTGTCGGAAAGAACGGTTCCTTTCTTGAGAAGGAGTTTCTCTCGAAAGAAGTGAGTGGGAGGAAAGTAGAGCTTGACGAGGTTATTGAACCTTCTCTTGAATTGGAGTAGCGCAAAGACCTGAAATTGTTCCAGTGCCGCCTGCACCAACAATATAGGAAGCTAATGACAAGGATCATGAAGCTTCGGACGATGCTGCTACTGAACGTCGCAGGTCGACAAGGTCGCGTGCCCCTCCTGAGTGGTACGGCAACCCTGTCTTGACTGTCTTGTTGGTAGAAGACAGTGAACCTACGAACTATGAGGAAGCGATGATGAGCCCAGACTCTGAGAAATGGCTGGAAGCCATGAAATCCGAATTGGGATCCATGAGCGAAAACCAAGTATGGACTTTGGTGGACCCTCCTAGCGACCGAAAGGCCGTTGAGTGCAAATGGATTTTCAAGAAGAAAACGGACACGGATGGTAATGTTACCGTCTATAAAGCACGGCTTGTCGCAAAAGGTTTTCGACAAGTTCAAGGTGTTGACTACGATGAGACTTTCTCTCCCGTAGCGATGTTTAAGTCCATTCGGATTTTATTAGCAATTGCTGCTTCATGATTATGAAATATGGCGATGGATGTCAAGATCGCTTTCCTCAATGGCAACATTGATGAAGAGTTGTATATGATGCAACCCAAGGTTTTGTCGATCCTAAGGATGCTAGTAAAGTATGCAAACTTCAGCGTTCCATTTATGGATCAAGCAAGCATCTCGAGTTGGAACCTTCGTTTTGATCAAGTGATCAAGAGCTTTGGATTTGTTCCAAATTGCTACGAAGCTTGCATCTACAAGAAAGTGAGGGGGAGCTCGGGGACGGTTCTGGTACTGTATGTGGATGACATATGGATTATCTGAGATGACATCAACAGGCTTAACGATGTGAAGAGTTATTTGAACAAGTGTTTTCAATGAAAGACCTAGGTGAAGTCGCTTATATATTGGGCATCAAAATCTATAGAGATAGACAAAGACGCCTGATAGCTTTAAGCCAGAGTACATACCTAGACAAAGTTCTGAAAAGGTTCAGAATGGATAAGGCAAAGAAAGGTTCAGTGCCTATGTTGTCAGGTAAGATATTGAGCAAGGCTCAGTGTCCACTGATGAAATGATAGGGAAGCTATGAGCAAAGTGCCTTATGCCTCGGCCATAGGTTCCATCATGTATGCCATGCTGTGTACTAGACCGGATGTGTCCAATGCTCTTAGTTTGACGAGCAGATATCAAAGTGATCCAGGAGTGGAACATTGGACAGCCGTGAAGAACATCCTAAAGTACCTAAATAGAACTAAAGAAATGTTCTTAGTCTATGGGGTGATGAACACTTGTCGTAAAGGTTACGTCGATGCTAGTTTCGACACCGACAAGGATGATTCTAAATCTCGACAGGATACGTTTATATTTTGAATGGAGGAGCTGGAGTCGGAGAAGTCGCAAGCAAAGCGTGATCGCGGGATCTACAGAGAAGCGGAATACATGGCTGCCGCAGAAGGCCAAGTGAAGGAGTTTGGATCGAAACTTCATCATCGAGCTTGGCGTGGTTCCAAGTGCATTGGACCCATCGGAGATATTGTGTGACAACACCGCGCCATAGCACTCGCTAAGGAACCAAGATATCATCCAAAGACCAAGCATATCAACTAAGTTTCATATAATCCGAGATTATATAGCGTATGGAGATCTGAAGATTAGCAAAGTACATACGGATCCGAATGTCGCATCCATTGACTAAACCTCTTCCACGTAAAACATGATCAACACCTCAAGGTTGCCATGGGTGTGAGATTGTTGCCAAATGTAAACTAGATTATTGACTCTAGTGCAAGTGGGAGACTGTTGGAATTATGCCCTAGAGGCAATAATAAAGATGTTATTATTATAATTCTTGTTCATGATAAAGTTTATATTCCATGCTAGAATTGTATTAAGCGGAAACTTTAATACTTGTGTGGTTTGTGAACAACACCGTGTCCCTAGTACGCCTCTATGGACTAGCTCATTGATCAATGATGGTTAAGGTTTCCTAACCATAGACATGAGTTGTCAATTGATAATGAGATCATATCATTGGGAGAATGATATGATGGATGACTCCAAACTAAGCGAAGCAATTAGATCGTTTCATCGTGTTCATCTTTGCGAAGCTTTTCTTATGTCAAATATTGTATTCCTTAGACCATGAGATAATGCAACTCCTCGGTGCCGTAAGAAAGCTTTGAGGTCATCAAACGTCATCCTATGAGAGGGTGATCATAAAGGTGTCTCTGTGATCGGAAAGTATCTGGGTTGTATGTATCGAGATGGAATTTGTCCCTCCTGTGTCGGAGAGATATACTTGGGCCCACTCGAATCGATATCAACACCGCTTGCAAGCATGTGGTTAAGGAGTTAATCACAAAGTGATATCGGATTACGAACGAGTAAAGTACTTGGTGTGAACGAGATTGAACTAGGTATGACTGCACCGACGATCGAATCTCGGGCAAGTAAAATATCGCGAGACGAAGGGAATATATATATGGGATTGATTGAATCCTGGCATCGTGGTTCATCCGATATGATCATTGATGAATGTGTGGGAGTCAATATGGGTGCCTAGACCCCGCTGTTGATTATTGATAAAAGATCATGTCTCGCATATTCTCGAACTCGCAGGTCACACACTTAACGTGTCTTGACGCTAGGATAGATTGGATAATTGGTTTATGAATTTTGTTCGAGTCTCGATGGGATCCGGATATCACGAGAGGTTCCGAATGGTCCGAGAATAAGATTCATATAAGGCGGCAGTTTTGGAGTTCGGAATTGTTCCGGGTTAATCGGTATTGTACCGGAAGCTTCTAGAACCTTCCGGAAGGGGACCAACGTGGCCCCACCTTCCGGGAGGGGGCATGGGCCTATGAGGGAGTGTCCTAGCCGCATTGGGCCAGGGGCACAAGGCCCCATAGGGCCCAGCCGATTCTAGAGAAGTTTAAATCGTTTAAACTAGAGATAGGATTTCTAGATAAGGGAGAGTTTAAATTGTTTAAACTAGAGATAGGCTTGGAGGAGGGGCAAGGGATGGCCGCCCCCTCTATATATAGAGGGGTGGTGCGCCCCCTCCCTCTACACACACCTTCCTACAAGCCCTAGCAGCCTTGCTACCTTCCTCTCTCCCTCCCGACTGTTTGTAGGCGAAGCCCTGCAGCAGAAATTCTCCACCATATACACCACGCCGTCGTGTTGTAGATCCAATCTATCTCCACCATACTCGCTGGTCCGAGGAAGGAGGAGACGTCGAGGTGCTGCACGTGTGCATCTCACGGAGGCACCGCCACTTGTGGTGCTAGATCGGATCGGATCGCGAGGAGGAGAAGCGAGTACGACTACATCACCCACGTTCCGACGAACGTTCCGCTGTGCGAATCTTCAAGGGTATGAAGATCTAATCCAATCTCTCTCGTTGTTTGCATCTCCTAGATTAGATCTTGGCTTTCCCTCTATTCGCTCCATAGAAAATTTTGATTTAATATGCCGCGAAACCCTTCACGGAGGGGTGTTGGTTCTAGTGGGAGCATAAACTATTAAAGTGTTTAATATGCTTGCTCTTTTATGAATACATGTCTTATGTGTTTTGAATATTTTCTGTTGTAGATCATGGCACCAAGTAGCAGTCACTCTCAGATATCCGGTTTTGCATTGAGAACCATTCTTGAGAAAGATAAACTGAACGACACTAATTTTACCAACTAGTACCGAAATCTGAGAATTGTTCTCAAACAAGAAAAGAAGGACCATGTCCTAGACAACCCACTTCCAGATGAGCCGAATGAGAATGCGACTGTCGCTACCACCAATGCCTATCGTAGGGCTAAGGATGAGTCCACGGATATTAGCTGTCTTATGGTTGCTCACATGGAACCAGACTTGCAAAAGTAGTTCGAGATTGTTGAGGCCTACGATATGATCGAAAGCCTCAAAAGTATGTTCCAGGCTCAGGCGAAGACTGAGAGGTATCAAGTCTCTCAGGCTTTGCTGAGTTGCAAGATTAAGGATGGTGATCCACTGAGTCCGCATGTGATAAAAATGGTTGGTTATGTGCAGTCTCTAGAGAGGCTTGGCTACCCCATCAGCGAAGAGTTCGCTACGAATATAATTCTAAACTCTCTTCCTAGTGCATATGGGCAGTTCATTTCGAACTACCACATGCATGGTATGGATAAGAATCTCAATGAGTTACATGGGATGCTGTAACATCCCAGCATTAGAGCTTAGAAATAAGCTGAACACAGATGTGTGCATTGCATTCATGCATAGAAAATCTGAATAATTTTCACGCTTTTGAACAAAACTTGTCAAAGTGATTGAAGCTTCTCTTAACCTGATGGAATTGAAGTAGATCATCAAGTTGACTGCGATAAGTTTCAATATGACCTTTGCTAAAACTTTATTTTTGGTAAACATGATCTGATCTAAGGGTAGATCAAATGGAATAAAACTAAACCCTAATACATTACTTAATGATTTATATTTGATCCTTAGGTGATCATATCATAGTATTCATTATAATCACTCATGAGTACCAAGTTAAGGATATAACCCAAACAATAAGAATGTAACAACTATAATTTATTCACATCTAATTATATCATGAGTATCATGGAAATACCTAACTTTAAATCTCTAGTGAGATTGAGTAGGAAAGAAACCAAAGTTAAGATCATTCACCATATATCTTTCTTTCCATATCAATCTTTATCATCTCTATTGAATCTTATCCTTATATTTGTTGTTCATCAATATTGAGTAATCAATTATTGATTCACCAATTCTTAACTTATCAATTCTTAACCTATCAACTCTTGTACTTATTATACCATTCACTTAAGGATTATAAAGAAAGAAGTCAGAAGAGGTAAATAGTGATGCTAGTTTTAGATGTTATCTATAGGATGGGAGTGATTGGAGGAAACCAAATCAATATGGTAACAAAGAAGATTACAAGGATGAAGTCTGAAGATAGTTACCAGGAGTAGTCCTATTGGATCAAGTAGGCATAGTCAATGAATTATGTCTCTTACTCCAATAGAGCTAAACAGAAGATAATTATAATACAACTGTAATGTTGTATTGATGAAGCCTTGTTCAGCCAACTGGAAACCTGAATCATAAAAGATCAAAGGATTATAATGATCATGCCTTATTCACCAATATTGAATGCTTATACCAAGTATAAGTGACATTGGGGGATAAAACATGATTGAACCATAATATAGATATATTATCCTAGATTAGTCATTACAAGTCACATTAATATAATGTGAGGTTGGAATGTTAGATACTGGAGTTAAGAAGAGACAAGTTAGTATGAATAAAGTGATGCAGAGTAACATTGGATTATAGAAGTAGTATTTTCCTCTTGGGAAATAATAAACACTTAAGGAGAGTAGAATTTGATATATACATCTATTGAAGTGATATTAGTGAAGGGTACTAAAGGAAGTATATGAATAAAGTTAGAAGTAACTACTTGTTGGATGTGACCTTATCAGCAGTAGAGTAGTTGATATAGCCAAGTATAGACATAAATGATTTTGAAAAGCTTTAGTGTTAAGCTCATTGGATTTACAAATGGAATTAGAAGGATAAAAGGTGGATAAGAATATTTTTGTGAAGCAAAGCTCATCATGTTAACACATGATGATGGATATAGAGACGTAATATATCTAGAAAAGGAATTCCTTAATTAGAAGTCCAGAATTGTGAATTATGGAAGATAGGAATTCCTGGTAAACACTAACACCTAATTCTATAACCAAACCTATTATCCATTTCATTTAATTGATCTATCATTTGTTTCCACAATGCTTTAGAGGAATATTTTCCTATATCAAATCACCTGAGCACATATTTGTCATTTTCAACCATCATTACCCTAGGTGCTTAAGAACTATCTTTATTAATTCCTTCTCATAAGATAGCCTAGAAAACAATCCCACTATTTCATTCTAAATGGTAATATCATTCAAGATCTTTAACATAAATATAATATATCTTAACTATTCATCTTTATTCACAATTACCAAAGGGTATAAAAATATTAAAACTCCCATAATTCATGGTAGACATTTATAATCTCAAACCTTTAACTCTTAAGTTAGTAATAATAAAATATTTATATTGCTATTTCCTAAATTCATAGGAGTAATATTAACCCTACTAGCACTTAGAACTTTATGTATCAAATAACTTATGAAGGATCAGTAAATATAAAAGTTGCCCTAATATTATATATTAATGAGAATAAAATCTCATTACTTAATAGTAATGCATACTAGAATAAGTTTATGAATTTTTTCCCAATTAAATTCTTATTAAAGGTCCTTATAAATAATTATAGGAAAATAGCTATATGAAGAAAATTAATAAACTCTAAATAATATATAATAAAAGTTCCCAAAATTACTTTCAATATATTCATTATTGCTGCAGATATCCAGCAAATAATATTCCAAAAAGAAAGGTTCAAACCAAATATAAAAATACAAACCTGAAAACAAACAGAAAATGAAAAAGGAATAAAACAAGAAAAAAAATAGAGGAATACATTTCTGGCCCGTGGTCCATTTCCTCTCTCCCTATCTACTGCTCACGAGCAACCTACAGCAGCCCAATAGCGGCTTAGCTAGGACAACATCCAGTAGATCTCTCTAACTGACCGGTGGACCGACCAAGGACTACGGGTTGAGTTTGGATTTTTATCAGGGGGTTTTCCGCAAAAAGAATAGCGTCGTCTTCCTCCCCGACGTCACAAGCAGCTGGCTGTCAGCAACGCCGCCGTCCGCCGCCGCGCCATGACGTCCGGCCGCGCCAAGATCCACGCCACTGCTTCTGGTCATCTACAAGATCCCCTCCTGCGCAGAGACGAACCCTATCTTCTCCTCTTTCCTCATTTCCCCTCTCAGCTGAAACCTAGCTTGCCGGAGCCGCCTGTCGTCGTCGTCCCCGAGCTCCCCTTGAACCGCTGAGACCGCAGTTAGGATCCCCTTGATCATCTGGTTCGATTGCCCCACGAAGCGCAAGCCGAAGGAGCTCCAATCGCGCCAATCGACACCTCCATCTCCGACGGGTTCCGCCGTCGTCTCTATCGATTCCGACCACCTCCGGTCACACTAAGCTCTCCACTGTAACGCTGGTGAGTTGCTGATGCTCGGGCACCCCTCTAATCTCTTGATTGCTTCTGGAATCATCTCCACCACGTTCATCTATAAACACCGCCGTCATCTCTCATCGCCGGCCATCCTCCGGTGACCATATTTGAGCGGCGCCGCTGCTAGTAGGTTCCCTGGCGTGTCCTCTTTCGAACCGTAACAACCACGCTTGCCAATCTTCGTTGTATCGCCGCCGCTGCTAGCCACCAGAGCCTCACCGGTGAGATGATGTCATGATGACATCATGCTTGCATCAGGTCAACCGGTCAAACCACACGGGTCCTGCTTTGCTGAGGTGGCGTATGACATGGCAACGACCCCACCAGTCAGTGACTGGGGGCTAGCTTAGGGTGCAGTGTAGAAAGTTTAAGAGAGGAGATGATGTCAGCAGTGACGCATTAAATATGTTTAATAATTTTTGAAAATGATTAAATCTTGTAAATGTAATATCTTTTGTTTTATAAATCAGAAAAATACATATAATATATGGAAATGTTTAGAAAAATAAAATCTACAACTTAAAACTATTATTAAATATCATTATGATAATTATTTAAATAAATATTATTTAATAAATACTTTATAAAATTTTAATACTTTTATAATTAATATTTTAATAATGGTAAATGTTAAAAATCTAAATAAAATACCAAAAATCTTAGAAAAATAAGAATTAGAGTTTAAAACTATAATCATGCATTATTATTCCTCTTAATTAAATACTTATTATTTGTTAAGTATTTATATAGCAATAAACCTTATTAAAATCATATCTTATCATTTATAAATCAGAAAAATAAATGTAATATACCAAAATGATCACAAAAATAATACCCACATGTTAAAAATATGATATTCCACTTTTGAGTTAAATGAAAAGTTAAACACCTTCATAACTTGAATTTAAACCTATTTCTTTAGTTAATAATTCATAAAATGACAAATAAAATTTGTTAATGTTTCTTAAATTAACCAATTAAATGTAATAAATATTACTAATCTTAAATATTAACATTATGAGGTCAAAATGATTTAACACCATTTAAATACAATCTTATTGAATGATCCTTCAATTATATGTGTAATTTATATTCTAAAAGAACCTTTAAAGAAATTATAAAATCTCCAAGAATAATTTGTAGTAAAATAAAACCTATTCTTTTATATTACCCACAAGTTTATAAACAAACCAAAACACTATAAGTGAATCCATAAGTAGTAAATAATATTGTTTAATTATTCATAAACCTTAACCACACTCTTATAAGAAAATAAATTCCTTAATACATTTATTATATAAAGAAACCACTACCAAATAAAAGTAATACCATTCTTAAGTAACTCTAAGGAAACAATATAAAGTAAACAAGATACAAGTATCAAAAGTAATACACCCTAAGTCTATCTACATTCTTAAAGTTACTTGTAGTTTACAAAGCTTTAAGTATGATACTAAATACTTTACTACATGTTTTATAGTTAATTTTGGTCTGTTATAATTAAGTTATAAAACATCTCAAGTCCAAACTATTCAAACACAAACAACATCAACCATATTTAATCAACCACAAATGTTGTTTAAACCTTAGAAGGAAATGTTTTCTTCAAATGTTATTCCTTTTGCCACTTTAGAAAACAAATGACAACTAATCACAATCACATTACTTTATACTTTACTTGTATAATAAGATTGTTAATACTTAAATTCTTTATAAGTGACATTACTTGCAAGTAAAACTTGAAGATAAACAATTAAGATGTAAGCAACCTTGAGTAGCATTCCATATGTGTGCATGTTGTTGTATAAATACATGTTGTTTCCCACACACTCACAAGCCTTAATAAGAAGCACATGTGTGAAACTTAATCTAAAAGGGCAACACATTACAAGGAAACCCTTTCCAGTATCCAAACCCTAGAACAACGTTATTCTCGAGATTCGTGTTTATCAACTTGCATTACATTACCTATGCATAAAAGCATCTTGCTTCTTTAAACATTAGTCCTTACCGAACCAATGATGCAGATTTCAATCTATTGGATCCTATATTGTCTTGAAGACCGTGAGTTCGTAATCTTGCAATCACAAAAGGCAAGTTCACACTTGCTCATGTCCTTTGATTATTTTCTGTAAAGTATTTTACAAATCCAGTGTTCTCATCACCTGCATTTGAAAAAGGACAGAAAACACTATTTCATAATAAAATGAGTATAGGTTATTTACCATGAGGTAATAACCTACTATAAGAGTTCCGGTTGTAAAGGAACAGATTATCTAGGACTTAACAACCAATGTCGCCAGTGATTCTTGCGCCGTATATCACGTGTTGACCATGAGATTTGGAATGGGACGGAGAAGTCAGCTGTATCTTTTCCCTCTCGCATGGAGCTGGATGTGCGGGTCGTGGCTGTTATCACTCGTAGCATGCATATAATATGGTAATTCATAGAGGATATGCAGCATATGGGTGGGAGCCCTCAACGTCCCACGATAGTTCCGGCATCTGAACGGTCTGTACTGCCATTGCCGTAATTCAATAGGTGGGCTGGCGTACACCAAAGAGACATGCGGGGTCGCGGAGAAGGTAGTGATTGGCTTGGATCTTAGTCTGGGCCTAACACCAAGGAAGTGTGAACGAACCTGCAATTCGGATGTGCAACAAAGCTAAGATCTCTCATGGGTAAAGTGACGCACCTCTGCAGAGTGTAAGAACTATAACTTGTTACTCCCTGTTTCGGGAAGGAGCCGTGAACACGGCGGGAAAGTAACCCCATGAAGGTTCTGGTAAACCCGTGAAGGCTGATAGACATAGTTTTTTCGGAATAAAAGCAACCTTTGAAGAAATGTTTACGAAAACTTGCATTGCCTACGACCTATGGTATGTGCCTGTAGCTATAGTGCATCAAACACTCCTTTTATAGTGAACTTGCTGAGTACGGTCGTACTCAAAGTATCTCCTTAACCCTTGCTAGGTTCTAAAGCCAGTACATACGACGTCTACATCAAGTTATGCTCCAGGAATCATCATCAAAATCTAACGCTCTTCAATGAAGTCAAGAAAGTCAACATATACATCAAGTCAAGTGAAGACGATGTTGCTGATTAGATAAGAATAGAATTTCTAACCATAGAACATACTCCTGTAGAGTATTGCAATAGCCGCAATGCAAGCCTAGTAGTTCAGTTACTAGTTTTATAAGTATGGTAGCTATGAGTTATTTATTCTGATTCTTCTTTGTAAGAAGTTTCTTTCTCTCTCTTTAACCTAGAGTGATCTCTGGATCTTGTGTAAAGAGTTGAGTTGTAACCTATAGTCATGTCTTGGACCTGCTATGTTTCTGTTGTACTACTCTGAGGGATGTAATACTAGTGAACGGTGTTTCATTGGTGTTATGTCAACGACTATAGTGTACTACATCATGCAAGGTATCGGGTCACCGAGCTTGGTATTAGAGCATATGCTTTGACCTTAGGTTTGAAACCCTTTTAGGAAGATCTGTAGGTTGGATAGTGACTATAGGAGCCATCTTATCTAAACCAAATATTCTTATGACTTGTGATGAGCATCCACTTGAGGATAAACCTGGTCACACCTAAGTTAGATACTTAAGTCATTCTTTCTTAGGAGTAATTATTTTATATTTTCTCAGTATAGTGCTATGTAGTGTCTTTCGAAGGAGAAATAAACCCAACAAGATACTGTAGGAAAGTATTGGTCACAGTAGATCAGGATAAAGTCTAAGCCATCAATTGAAGTAGTCTTAATGGTGTAGCCTAATCCTAGAATTTAAGTAAGAACAGTAAAATCTTAGTGTCAGCTGATAACCAAAGACAACCTGATGAATATTATTGGAATAAATGTGGATGTAATGAGTAGTAATCATGTGGGATTCACTTGAGAATTCTATGTGATGAAGTGAAATCATGCTAGTAATCAATGGTAGAACTATATGAAACAAAGTCATCATGGCTAGATTAATTCTTAAATCATGATGTACAGGTAAAACATAACCAGATCATGGTGAGATTAGCTCTGAAACCATGATATAAGTGTAAGTATGACAAGTAATTAGTAAATTATCTTTAGATAGAGTAAGAAGATAACTTGGTAGAATCATGATTGAAGTCAAAGGTGTCATTAAATAGTGATAACCTTCAATCTTAGGGGTTCAAAAGAATCTGATTAGTCACTTGGAGAGATCATGTGAGGTTAGTTGGCTAATAAAGCAAGGTTGAATATAGTTAATCATTCCAAAGGTGAGACGAAAGGATAGTCAAAACCAAATTTGAGACCACTTTGCTTAAATTTATCCTGTTGCAATTGAGCAAATTGGGTAAATATTGAGAAAAAGTATAGTTTGATCCTATGTGCTAAGTATCGCAATGTAAACCTATACGAGAAGGTGTCATGTACTACACAACTAAGCCAGAATTATAGAGATATTATACTCAACTACTATATTCTGGGCTTAGAATACTGTGTGTTATATGAACCACATTGGATTTATTTGTTTTTCTTGGATCTTCTTGATTGACTAGATCTGTACATGAAGTTTGACTTGGTGTGCAAATGCATGTTGCAACATCCAGTTACTACTTGATGTTATAGACCTAGATAGGAATGGGAATTCGTGTAAGGGAGTGACGAGTTCCGAAGACCAAGATGAAGACCTACCTGAAGGATGAAGCAAAATATAAGTAGTATCAATGCAATTTGAAGGATGGATCAAGCTCAGATCATTCCTAATCAGCAATAAGAAGGATGATTAGTGTAGAAGATGTAAGGAACAACAAGAAGTAATAAACTTAAAGTTCATTTAAAGTAGGTAATATTGCTAAGAAGTAATGGGGTAGTAGTACCAAGTTCATGGTAGTATCATAAATAAGCACAAAGGAGAAGTTTTGGAATACAAAATGGTATTCAAGCTCTGACAACTCAGAGAGATTTCCATACGTATGTTGGGAACCGTAGGGTAATATATACACCCTAGGATGGTTTGCAACTGGTAATAATCCGCAGTTGATATTTGATCCATAATGGTGGTAATTAATGAAGGGTTTCGCAGCATAGTAAATCAAAAAAATTCTACGGATGCGAACGGGAAAGCCAAGATCTAATCTAGGAGATGCAAACAAAGAGGGGGGAAATAGATGAGATCTTCATACCCTTGAATATTCGCACAGCGGAACGTTCAACGAACGTGGTTGATGTAGTCGTACTCGCTTCTCCTTCTCGTGATCCGATCCGATCCAACACCGCAAGTGGAGATGTCTCCGAGAGATGCACACGTGCGGCACCTAGACGTCTCCTCCTTCCTTGTTCCAGCAAGTAGGGTGGAGAGATTGATTGGATCTACAACACGATGGCGTGGTGCAAGCGGTGGAGAGTTTCTGCGGCAGGGCTTCGCCTACGCGCGGTCGGGAGGGAGAGAGAGAGAGAGGAGGGCAGCAGGGCGGCTAGGGCTTGAGTAGGAGGTGTGGGGAGGGTGCGCCCCCACCCCTCTTTATATAGAGGTGTGTGCGGATGGCGCTTGCCCCTCCCCCAAGCCCTAGGGCCGGCGACCAAGGAGGGAGGAGTGGGGGGCAAGTTTCCCCCTTCTAGAAGCTCCCCTAGGGCTTGGCCGGCTGGGCCTATGGGGACTTGTGCCCCTGGCCCAATGCGGCCATGGCACTCCCTCGTAGGCCCACGCCCCCTCCCGACAAGTGGGGCCATGTTGGTCCCACTCTGGAAGGTTCTAGAAGCTTCCGGTACAATATCGAACAACCCGAAACAATTCCGAACTCCAAAATCTGCATTGCCTTATATGAATCTTATTCTCCGGACCATTCCGGAACCTCTCGTGACGTCCTGGATCTCATCCGAGACTCCGAATAAAAACTCATAAATATCCATTCTATCCTAGCGTCGAGACACGTTAAGAGTGTGACCCTTCGGGTTCGAGAATATGCAGACATGATCTTCTATCAATAATCAACAGCGGGGTATGGAAACCCATATTGACTCCCACACATTCATCGATGACCATATCGGATGAACCACGATGCCAGGATTCAATTAATCCCATATATATATTCCCTTCGTCTCGCGATATTTTACTTGCCCGAGATTCGATCGTCGGTACCGGAATACCTAGTTCAATCTCGTTCACAGCAAGTACTTTACTCGTTTTGTAATCCGATATCACTTTGTGATTAACTCCTTAACCACGTGCTTGCAAGCAGTGTTGATATCGATTACCGGGTGGGCCCAAAGTATATCTCTCCGACTTGGGAGGGACAAATCCCATCTCGATACATACAACCCAACAGGTACTTTCCGATCACCTGAGAGACACCTTTATGATCACCCTCTCATAGGATGACGTTTGATGACCTCAAAGCTTTCTTCCGATACCAGGGAGTTGCATTATCTCATGGTCTAAGGAATACAATATTTTACATAAGAAAAGCTTCGCAAAGATGAACACGATCTAATTTCTCTGCTTAATTTGGGTCTGTCCATCATATCATTCTCCCAATGATATGATCTCATTATTAATCGACAACTCATGTCTATGGTTAGGAAACCTTAACCATCATTAATCAATGAGCTAGTCCATAGAGGCGTACTAGGGACACAGTCTTGTTCACAAACCACACAAGTATTAAAGTTTCCGCTTAATACAATTCTAGCATGGAATATAAACTTTATCATGAACAAGAATTATAATAATAACATCTTTATTGTTGCCTCTAGGGCATAATTCCAACAATTAATCCACAGTTGGTATCTTGTCCGCAGCTGGTAATTAGTTGACATAGTTAATCAGATCATCTTAAAAGTTGCATAAAGAGCATAAAATTTGGCCTAAAGTTAAGTAAGATACAAAGGAGTATAAAAATTGAAAGCGATCGTCTTTCGAGACTCTTCGCGAAAATTGACCTATCAAAGCGAAAATGTCTTAATAGTAAGTAAGACCAATAATGCTAAAAGATTCACTTCGGAGATCCACAATTGTGTGGATACATCGTACAATCTTACATCAAACTCTAACTAGGTAAAGTATAAGAGCAATAGAGACCAATATTCTACTTATAAAGCCAATAAATACTAAATAGGCAGTTTGAAGACTATTAGTAAACCCTAAAGGGGAGAGTAAACATTATAAATGAAAGTTGAAGAAGTACTATTGGTGATAATGAAAGATTATCTAAAGCTTAATAAGGTAAAAGCTTGAAGGTGATAAAAGAATAAACCTAACAGACTAAGTCTAGAGGAAACAACTCTTAAGTGATCCTTAAGATTGAATAATCACATCCAATTGGACAAGTATAGAGGAACAAGAAATTCCAATGGGTTTGGACTAAATGAGTTCAAATCCAATTTTTGGATGGATCACCCGTCCAACTGATACAATGGTAAAACAAAGATTAGTCTTTTGACTATAACTATTAACTAACAGAAATTTAAAACCTGTTTTAGTGAGACTTCCTAGATCTTACATAGTATAGTAAGAAAGTTCGATGATTAAATAAAAGGAGTTGGATCAGGATACCTAATTAGGAAAAAATGAACTAAGGAAAACACCCCTATTTAAGAAGTTCATAATAAGGACATATTCCTAAGGGAGTAAAGTAAAAGGAACTTTGGAATATTGGAGACAACCAGTTGAAGATTGCAAAGTATGGTAAGAACTCAAGGAAAGGATCTGGATATGGAATAATACAGTCATTACCATTGAGGTTAACATGGAGTTGAGACATATCATAACCATTGCAAGACAATTCCCTACTCTGAAACATGAGAGTGCGAACTTCGAGGACGAACTTTATTTTAAGGGGGAGTCTGTAACATCCCAGCATTAGAGATTAGAAATAAGCTAAACACAGATGTGTGCATTGCATTCATGCATAGAAAATCTGAATAATTTTCGCGCTTTTGAACAAAACTGGTCAAAGTGATTGAAGCTTCTCTTAACTTGATGGAATTGAAGTAGATCATCAAGTTGACTGCGATAAGTTTCAATATGACCTTTGCTAAAACTTTATTTTTGGTAAACATGATTTGATCTAAGGGTAGATAAAATGGAATAAAACTAAACCCTAATACATTACTTAATGATTTATATTTGATCCTTAGGTGATCATATCATAGTATTCATTATAATCACTCATGAGTACCAAGTTAAGGATATAACCCAAATACTAAGAATGTAACAACTATAATTTATTCACATCTAATTATATCATGAGTATCATGGAAATACCTAACTTTAAATCTCTAGTGAGATTGAGTAGGAAAGAAACCAAAGTTAAGATCATTCACCATATATCTTTCTTTCCATATCAATCTTTATCATCTCTATTGAATCCTATCCTTATATTTGTTGTTCATCAATATTGAGTAATCAATTATTGATTCACCAATTCTTAACTTATCAATTCTTAACCTATCAACTCTTGTACTTATTATACCATTCACTTAAGGCTTATAAAGAAAGAAGTCAGAAGAGGTAAATAGTGATGCTAGTTTTAGATGTTAGCGATAGGATGGGAGTGATTGGAGGAAACCAAATCAATATGGTAACAAAGAAGATTACAAGGATGAAGTCTGAAGATAGTTACCAGGAGTAGTCCTATTGGATCAAGTAGGCATAGTCAATGAATTATTGAAGGGTTTCTGTAACATCCCTAAAATCATGTTTCAAAACTCATGTATATCATCCATGCATTCATGATCATGTAGAGTTTCATTTCAAAAATCAATTCAAAAACAGGAGCATATGAGCTCATTATTTTATGTGATCAGCATTAAATCAAATGCTACTCTCAAATGAGAGATTGTTGTTCATAAATCAAACCTTGTTACTCTCATATTGTTTTGCTTGATTGCTAGAGTATAAACCAAAATTTACAAAACAAATATGGATTTTGAAACCAAATTGAAAACTTGACCAAACCAAGTGCAATGTCACTATTTATTTTATTTGATCAAAAGAACCAAGCTTGTATAGAGAGACCACATGTTTTTATGCCCAGAATTATGAATGTTGCACTCTACAAAATCCTGAAAAGGTTTGAATTCAAATAGCTTTTGAAATCATTTGAAAATGATTTCTGAAAATGCAAACAGAAAAAGAAAAAGATTAAGGAATTAAGAAAAGGCCGGCGCCAGAATTGTGGCCCATCAGCAGAAGCAGCCCACTAGCCAGCCCACCCGGGATTTCCCTCTCCTCCTGTTTTTCTCACCGCACCCGCGCTACCCAATGAGTCACTGACTGGTGGACCCTCGCCAGCTCACCACCGTCTTCCCCAAATCACGCCCACGACCACGTCGCCGGCTGTTTCCTCCGCCATCACTGCCGCGTTTTAAAACCCGAGTTATTGCCGGTGTTTCCTCGCGTGATCCTCGCCCCCGCTCCAGCTACAAAACCCTCTCCTCACCCCGCACCTTTCCCCTCACACCACTTGCTCGCTCCGCCACCAGGCTGCCCATATTTCACGAACTCGCCAGCATCGACGAACTCTGGCAGCAAATTCCGGTGAGCTCCCCGCGCCCCTTGACTCCTAGCTTCTCCAGAACAACCACTGCATCTTTGCGCTTCGATTGACACCGCTGCTGTATGCTAGGACAACCCTCAGCGTCGGCAACGTCGACGACTGAGCAAACCCGACGAGGCACTCAACTCCGGCGAACAAATCTGGTTAGTCTGGAGCGCGCCTTGCCATCTCTCTGATACTCACATGATCAATATCACTCCCCGCATCTAACGCACCACTTGTTTGACTCTGGCATGATCTACAACATCGGCAACGACGATGAACAGCCGTGCCCGACGACAGGCTCTGCTCCGACGAGAAATCCCCACCGTGCCCGTGCGCCCCTTGACAAGCCACTGCCACGTTGACCTCCAGCACACCTCTGCGAGTCTGGTAAGCATCTCCAATCACTTCCTCGCTTCCTGTAGCCGCCGCGACGCCGTAGAACGAGCGCGCCGCCGCTCACCGTCGCCGCGCACCGCCAGTTAGTGGTCGCTTGACCAGCGACCGTTAGATCTGGATCCATCGCTGCGTTAGATTCATCAATAATCAACAGCGGGATCTGGAAACCCATATTGGCTCCCTCATATTCATCGATGATCACATCGGATGAACCATGATGCCAGGATTCAATTAATCCCATATATGTATTCCCTTCGTCACGCGATATTTTACTTGCCCGAGATTCGATCGTTGGTATCGGCATACCTAGTTCAATCTCGTTCACAGCAAGTACTTTACTCGTTCCGTAATTCGATATCACTTTGTGATTAACTCCTTAACCACATGCTTGCAAGCGGTGTTGATATCGATTACCGAGTGGGCCCAAAGTATATCTCTCCGACTAGGGAGGGACAAATTCCATCTCGATACATACAACCCAACAAGTACTTTCCAATCACCTGAGAGACACCTTTATGATCACCCTCACATAGGATGACGTTTGATGACCTCAAAGCTTTCTTCCGATACCAGGGAGTTGTATTATCTCATGGTCTAAGGAATACAATACTTGACATAGGAAAAAGCTTCGCAAAGATGAACACGATGACATGATCTAGTTGCTCTGCTTGATTTGGGTCTGTCCATCATAGCATTCTCCTAGTGACATGTTCTCATTATTAATCGACAACTCATGCATGTCTATGGTTAGGAAACCTTAACCATCATTAATCAATGAGCTAGTCCATAGAGGCATACTAGGGACACGGTGTTGTTCATAAACAACACAAGTATCAAAGTTTCCGCTTAATACAATTCTAGCATGGAATATAAACTTTATCATGAACAAGAATTATAATAATAACATATTTATTATTGCCTCTAGGGCATAATTTCAACAATTATGTCTCTTACTCCAATAGAGCTAAACAGAAGATAATTATAATACAACTGTAATGTTGTATTGATGAAGCCTTGTTCAGCCAACTGGAAACCTGAATCATAAAAGATCAAAGGATTATAATGATCATGCCTTATTCACCAATATTGAATGCTTATACCAAGTATAAGTGACATTGGGGGATAAAACATGATTGAACCATAATATAGATATATTATCCTAGATTAGTCATTACAAGTCACATTAATATAATGTGAGGTTGGAATGTTAGATACTGGAGTTAAGAAGAGACAAGTTAGTATGAATAAAGTGATGCTAGAGTAACATTGGATTATAGAAGAAGTATTTTCCTCTTGGGAAATAATAAACACTTAAGGATAGTAGAATTTGATATATACATCTATTGAAGTGATATTAGTGAAGGGTACTAAAGGAAGTATATGAATAAAGTTAGAAGTAACTACTTGTTGGATGTGACCTTATCAGCAGTAGAGTAGTTGATATAGCCAAGTATAGACATAAATGATTATGAAAAGCTTTAGTGTTAAGCTCATTGGATTTACAAATGGAATTAGAAGGATAAAAGGTGGATAAGAATATTTTTGAAAAGCAAAGCTCATCATGTTAACACATGATGATAGATATAGAGAAGTAATATATCTAGGAAAGGAATTCCTTAATTAGAAGTCCAGAATTGTGAATTATGGAAGATAGGAATTCTTGGTAAACACTAACACCTAATTCTATAACCAAACCTATTATCCATTTCATTTAATTGATCTATCATTTTGTTTCCACAATGCTTCGGAGGAATATTTTCCTATATCAAATCACCTGAGCACATCTTTGTCATTTTCAACCATCATTACCGTAGGTGCTTAAGAACTATCTTTATTAATTCCTTCTCATAAGATAGCCTAGAAAACAATCCCATTATTTCATTCTAAATGGTAATATCATTCAAGATCTTTAACATAAAGATAATATATCTTAACTATTCATCTTTATTCACAATTACCAAAGGATATAAAAATATTAAAACTCCCATAATTCATGGTAGATATTTATAATCTCAAACCTTTAACTCTTAAGTTAGTAATAATAAAATATTTATATTGATATTTCCTAAATTCATAGGAGTAATATTAACCCTACTAGCACTTAGAACTTTATGTATCAAATAACTTATGAAGGATCAATAAATATAAAAGTTGCCCTAATATTATATATTAATGAGAATAAAATCTCATTACTTAATAGTAATGCATTCTAGAATAAGTTTATGTAATTTTTCCCACTTAAATTCTTATTAAAGTTCCTTATAAATAATTATAGGAAAAATAGCTATATGAAGAAAATAAAGAAACTCTAAACAATGTATAATAAAAGTTCCCAAAATTACTTTCAATATATTCATTATTGCTGGAGATATCCAGCTAATAATATTCCAAAAAGAAAGGTTCAAACCAAATATAAAAATACAAACCTGAAAACAAACAGAAAATGAAAAAGGAATAAAATTAGAAAAATAGAGGAATACATTTCTGTCCCGTGGTCCATTTCCTCTCTCCCTATCTACTGCTCACGAGCAACCTACAGCTGCCCAATAGCGGCCCCGCTAGGACAACATCCAGTAGAACTCTCTGACTGAGTAGTGGACCAACCAAGGACTGCGAGTTGAGTTTGGATTTTTATCAGGGGGTTTTCCGCGAAAAGAACATCGTCGTCTTCCTCCCCGATGTCACGAGCAGCTGGCTGTCAGCATCACCGTTGTCCGCCGCCGCGCCATGATGTCCGGCCGTGCCAAGATCCACGCTACCGCTTCTGGTCGTCTACAAGATCCCCTCCTACGCAGAGACGAACCTTATCTCCTCCTCTTTCCTCATTTCCCCTCTGAGCCGAAACCTAGCTCGCCGGAGCCGCCCGTCATCGTTGTCTCCGAGCTCCCCTTGAACCGCTGAGACCGCAGTTAGGATCCCCTTGATCATCTGGTTCGATTGCCCCACGAAACGCAAGCCGAAGGAGCTCCAATTGCGCCAATCGACACCTCCATCTCCGACGGGTTCCGCCATTGTCTCCATCGATTCCGACCACCTCCGGTCACACTAAGCTCTCCACTGTAATGCTGGTGAGTTGCTGATGCTCGGGCACCCCTCTAATCTCTTGATTGCTTCTGGAATCATCTCCACCACGTTCATCTATAAACACCGCCGTCATCTCTCGTCGCCGGCCATCCTCCGGTGACCATATTCGAGCGACGCCGCTGCTAGTAGGTTCCCTAGCATGTCCTCTTTCGAACCATAACAACCATGCTTGCCAATCTTCCCTGCATCGCCACTGCTGCTAGCCACCAGAGCCTCACCGATGAGATGATGTCATGATGACATCATGCTTGCATCAGGTCAACCGGTCAAACCACACGGGTCCTGCTTTGCTGAGGTGGCGTATGACATGGCAATGACCCCACCAGTCAGTAACTGGGGGCTAGCTTTGGGTGCAGTGTAGAAAGTTTAAGAGAGGAGATGATGTCAGCAGTGACGCATTAAATATGTTTAATAATTTCTGAAAATGATTAAATCTTGTAAATGTAATATCTTTTGTTTTATAAATCAGAAAATACATATGATATATGAAAATGTTTAGAAAAATAAAATATACGACTTAAAAATATTATTAAATATTATTAAGATAATTATTTAAATAAATATTATTTAATAAATACTTTATAAAGTTTTAATACTTTGATAATTAATATTTTAATAATGGTAAATGTTAAAAATCTAAATAAAATACCAAAAATCTTAGAAAAATAAGAATTAGAGTTTAAAACTATAATCATGCATTATTATTCCTATTAATTAAATACTTATTATTTATTAAGTATTTATATAGTAATAAACCTTATTAAAATCATATATTATTATTTATAAATCACAAAAATAAATGTAATATACCAAAATGATCACGGAAATAATACCTACATGTTAAAAATATGATAATCCACTTTTGAGTTAAATGAAAAGTTAAACACCTTCATAACTTGAATTTAAACCTATTTCTTTAGTTAATAATTCATAAAAGACAAATAAAATTTGTTAATGTTTCTTAAATTAACCAATTAACTGTAATAAATATTACTAATCTTAAATATTAACATTATGAGGTCAAAATGATTTAACACCATTTAAATACAATCTTATTGAATGATCCTTCAATTATATGTGTAATTTATATTCTAAAAGAACCTTTAAAAAATTATAAAATATCCAAGAATAATGTGTAGTAAAATAAAACCTATTCTTTTATATTACCCACAAGTTTATAAACAAACCAAAACACTATAAGTGAGTCCATAAGTAGTAAATAATATTGTTTACTTATTCATAAACCTTAACCACATTCTTATAAGAAGATAAATTCCTTAATACATTTATAATATAAAGAAACCACTACCAAATAAAAGTAATACCATTCTTAAGTAACTCTAAGTAAACAAGATACAAGTATCAAAATGTTGGAGATATGCCCAAGAGGCAATAATAAAGTGAGTTATTATCATATCTTCACACTTATGATAAATGTTTACATACCATGCTATAATTGTATTAACCGGAAACATTAATACTTGTGTGATTTGTAAACTAAAATAAGAGTCCCTAGTATAGCCTCTTGTTAAACTAGCTTGTTGGTTAATGTATGATCATGGTTTCCTGATCATGAACATAGAGATGTTATTAACAACAGGATCATATCATTAGGAGAATGATGTGATGGACATACTCCTATAGATAAGCGTAGCATAAAGATCAAGTCATTTCAATAGTTCAATTGCTATATGCTTTCTGATACATAGTAACCTAATTCCTTCGACCATGAGATCATGCATATCACCTTTACCGGATGGATGCTTTGATGTCATCAAACACCACACCGTAATGGTGGCTATAAAAGTGGCATTGAGTGTTCGGAAAGTATTGGTTGAAACACATGGATCAAGAGTGGGATTTGTCCATCCATATGACGGATAGATATACTGGGCCCTCTCGGTGGAATGTCATCCAATTAGCTTGCAAGCATGTGACTTGGTCACAAGGGATCACATATCACGAACGAGAAAAGAGTACTTATCGAACGAGGTTGAACTAGGTATGCAGAGATACCACGATCATAACCTCGGATAAGTAACATATCGTGAGACAAAGGGAAATTGGTATCGTATGTAAGTGGTTCATTCGATCGCAAAGTAATCGTGAGAAATATGTGGAGCCATATGAATTTCCAGATTCCTCTATTGGTTATTGTTCGAGAAGTGTCTCGATCATGTCCGCATAATTCACGAACCGTAGGGAGACACACTTAAGGATTCGACGTTGTTTGAGTAGTTATGGTATTATGAGAAAGAGACCGAATGTTGTTCGGAGTCTCGGATGGGATCCGGGATATCACGAGGTGATCCGGAATGGTCCGGAGAATAAGATTCATATAAGGAAAGTCTCGTTTCGGAGTTCGGGAATGATTCCGGTGATTTTCATCGGGAATGTTCTAGAAGGTTCCGGAATGTCCCAAGACCGGGGAAGGGTACATGAATGTGTCATTGCTCATTGAATGATTGCATCATGTACTAAGTGTTCTTGCTGTCCCAAATAAAGGATTAAATTGAATCCTAAAACAGAAAAGTCAAATGTCCAGCTTTGAAAGTCAAACCGCCAAAACAAGAAACTGTGGGAAACAAGCAAGAGGAGTTGGAACCAACTGGAGGAGGAGTTGACCTCCAGCCGGCGCCAAGCCCTGGTCCGAGTTGGGAGGGACTCCTCCCTCCCTGGCCAAGGACCCCTCCCATATAAGGAGGGCAGGCCTCCCATAGACACATAACTTTCTACTCTAGATCTCCGGTTTAGAGCCGCTTTGGTTTAGAGCTTCTAATTGCTTTAGCCACGGTTTAGAGCCTTCTAATTGGTTTAGAGCCTTCTAATTGGTGTGTCTAATTACTAGACCACTAATAGCCTCTCTCATAAGCTCCACCATACCGCCCGGCTTAAGGCGAAGCCTCGGGATCTCCCTCTACTTAGACCACGCCATTGTCGCCGGAATCGCGAGGAGAGTGCTACAACCTCCGCGCCTGCTGGAACAAGGAGAGGAAGGTCTTCACGAAATGTAACGTGACCGATCGGGAGCGCTTCGAACGCATACTGGAAGGATCGTCTACACGATCTTGAGATCGGAAGAGTACGACTACATCACCCACGAGAATCGCTCTCGTTAAACGCTTTGGAATCTTCGAGGGTAAGTTATACCATCGACTGCTACAATCTAGTAGATAGATCTTGGCTTGTTTGTTTGTATGCGATAGAAAATTTTTGTTTTCCATGCTACGAACCCTCAAAGGGTATCGAGCCGTGTCTATATGTAGATCTCATTGCAGTAGAACACAATGGTCATTGTGGGCGTTGATGCTTTTATTGTCGATTGCTTCTTGTGTACTTTGTATCTTGCGGTATGTTGGGATGAAGCGGCCGGCTAACCTTACATGACATCGTTCATGAGACTTGCTCCACGCTTGACATGTAACTTGTATTGCATAAGTGGCTTTATGGTGCATGTTTCTCCTAGCATAGTTAAGATCCAATTTACAACGGGTGATCAACAATACTAGTATCAATGTTGTGGTTCTTGTTCGTAAGTTAAAACGACACTTATTGAAAGCCCCAAACCACGTAAAATATGCAAAGAAAGTAGAAGCGTCTAACTTTGTTTTGCGAGGGTGTGCAAATGATGTGATATGGCCATGATTGTGATTGTATTTGATGTATGCAATGTTCCTTATTGTAAGTCGACAACCGCAGAGCCATATGGTTGTCTTTAATTTATGTTAAGACCCGTGTCTATTCAAAGTAGTTGTAATAGTTGAAGCGGTGGGCGACAACCATGGAGTAGCGTCATTGACCTTGATGCAATGCCGGTGATGATGGAGATCATGTTCGTGCTAGAAGATGGAGATCGGAAGCACAAAGAAGAAAAGGCCATATCATATCACATATTATGAATTGCATGTGATGTTAATCCTTTATGCATCTTGTATTGCTTAGTAGACGACGGTAGCATTATAAGATGATCCCTCATGCACATGAATTTCAAATCATAAAGTGTTCACCCTTAGTTAGCACCGCTGCTAAAGCTTGTTGTTTGAAACACCACGTGATGATCGGGTGTGCTAGATTCGCAAGTGTATACAACGTGAGCAAGCAGATTTGCTCATGCGTAAACTAAGGTTTGATCTTGACGAGCCTAGCATGTACGACATGGCCTCGGAACACGGATTACCGAAAGGTAGAGCATGAGTCATATAGTAGATATGATGAACATGTCGATTGTTCGCCATTGAAGCTATATCAACTCTCGTGATGATCGGTTTTGATGTGGTGGATTTGGTTCGTGTGATCACTAAAACAATGTGAGGGATATTGTTTTGAGTGGGAGTTCACCTAGATTAATTTAATTATTAATTAGAACTCAATTTATCATAAACTAAATCAAAGTGAATTTGCATAGTTGTTGTAGTCATTGGCATCCGCTTACCACCTTGCGCTTAGTTATAATTGAGATGATAGAGCTATAGAATTCGTTAGTTACTTTACGAACTGGTATCGTATTGTTTTGAAGTGTTAATCTAAAGTTTAAAAGTCCTATTGCAAACTTTCAAGAAGTTCCGTTACTCCATGAAGTTTAATAATTGGTATTAAAACAAGAGTAACAATTCCAATGTTAGTATATAAGTATCATGTTTGTCTCCACGATTCTTGATATTCAAAGGATTCTCTTAATATCAAGGTTATCTAGGATCTGAAAGAGTTGTTTTAGAAACCATGATGTGTGGAAGATATTGTGATATCTGAAACAAAGTTTTGGTTGCAACATGATAGAGTATAATATGGCAAAAGTCATGTTCTCATATTTGATGAGAATTTGCAAAAAGGTTGGAGACACTAGTTGTCCTAATCCTCCAAAAGATTTTGGAGAGCAACATTATACTTGCGATTCACCGTTACAAGCTAAAAGTAGCTTGATCATGGATTAATCCATAATAAGGGTGAATATTTGATGTAGGTAAAATGTTTACTACACCAAGAAGATTACTAAATAAAGGAATTTGAAAGAACACCAAACATTTGATGATGGTGATCTACTTCAAAGTGCAAGTCCAAAGACATTGGTATTTAACTATACACGTTTTGGACTATATGTCATATGTATGACTCCACTATTGATATTGATAGATTCTTTCAAACAGAAAAGGAAATACTGAAAGAGAATCTCATAAATATATGGCAAAAAAGAAAAGATTAGAATTGTTCAATTTAAGTATATAGATGATATACATGTTATGGATATATTCTTTGCTTATTAAACAATGTGGTTCTTAAGTATTTGATACTGAATTTGTTGGTGTGAATCGTCATACGAAACAACACAATTCATGAACTACAATGGCCTAAGTAACTAGCAAGAGAATATGTGATGATGTTCATCGAGAACAAAATAAAGGGTTATTGTGTTGCTCGTTAAACATCAAAGCTTGCCTTCAAGATTTGTTTTATCAGGTGTTATGAGAACAAAAGGGTTGTTCAAATAATTGCCGTAATCCATAAAAGATGGATGATTCACAAATCTCGTTGAAAAATCACATCCATAAAGCTAATGCTAAAGATGTCGAAAGACAAATTGATTGAAAAGATCACTTAGGAAGTGACATCGCCGTTTAAATTATATTGGAAAGAAAACATGAAGAAACTCCATATGTATGGAATTTTGGAGTCTTTTGATTTTGATCAAATGACGCTTGTGAAACTTTCCTAGAGATAATTAAAACTTCGCTCATAGGCCAAAAGGAACGAAAGACTAGCTTATTGGAATTTGTACATATTGTTGTACGAAGTCCATTATGTGTAGTCAAGAGCGATGGATTTCAACTTCATATGCTTTCTCCGAAAATTTGAGTGAATATATGAATATTTACTTAATAAGGATGAAGTGTGAAACATTTGAAAGGTTCAAGGACTTTCAAGATGAAGTGCAAAATCATTGTAACAAAAATATAAATAGTTTATGATAAGATCATAAAGGGAGATATTTGAGTTACAGAGTTTAGCATAATACCTAAGATTTAAGGAATTGTTCCGTGGATTTGCATTTCCCGAAACACCATAAGAGTATGGAGCATTCGAGATATGTAATTAAACCTTGTTTGACATGGTGAGATCAAAGGTGTAATTCATAAAATTGCCATTGTATTTTAAAGATTAAAAGCTTTAGAGATTACCGTTTTTCCACTGAAAAGAGCTTCATCATAATCCGTTGAAATGACACCATATAAGGTTATGGTTTGGGATAAAACCCAAGTAGTCCTTTCTTAAACATTGGTATGTTATACATAAGAAAGATGTTTGCAACCAAAGTCGGATGAATCTGTCTTTGTTAAGTATTTCTCCATAAACACCGGAGACAAAAGTGTTTGTCGCTTAGAACGTCAAGTTTCTTTAAGAAGGAATTTTCGTGAAAAGTTAAGTGGGAGGACAATAGAACTTTGATAAGGTTAAAAGACCCTTAGCTATATGTGCAGAGTTGCATGGCAGAAAAGTGTTCCGAGGCGCAACAATGCTCATGGCTCACGTGCCTCAAAGGTTGTGATCACGGAGATCTAAGTTCCTATTGAAACAAGTAGGTCGCAAACAATCAAATACCAAGATTTGAGGGTTGAATCATTATTTGAGAATAATGAACCGACTACATGCAAAGAAGCAATGATGGGCCCCGATTCGTAAATGGCTTGAAGCCATAAAATCCGTGATAGTTCCATACACGAGAAAATCAAGTTTTGAACTTGAAGGACCCTCGAGAAAGGTGTAAGACCTTATAGTTGTGTCCGGATCTATAAAGAAATAGACATGGATGTTTCACATCTATGAAATAGTCGACATGTTGGGAAAGAGTTCACAAAATGTTCAAAGGTTGACTATGACAAGATTTGATCTTTCATAGTGATATTTAGTCTAGACGGATTAATGTAGCAACCACTACATATAATTTTGTTATATGGTAGTAGAATAAACAAAACAAGTTCTTCTAATAGAATCGTTACCTAGGACATGTGCATAACACGGTCCATAGGGTTTTGTTAATTCAAGGATGCTAAAAGCATATGCGAACTTCAATGGTTAAAGTAAGCATAGCGGAGTTGGAATCTTCACTATGATGAAACTGTTAAAAGAGTTTTAATTTCATCAGAGACAATGAAGATGCTTGCATTTGCAAGAAATTAAGTGGGAGCGCTAAGACATGTTTCTAATACATTATGTGGAAGACATATTGTTGATTGGAAATAATGTATCTTTTATTAACACATATTAAGAATTTCATCCCGATGAAAGACTTAGGCAAAACCCAAATATTTAGCATCAATAGATGCTAATATGGTTATGCCAGAAGTACATAGACAAGATATTGAATGAGTTCAATATAGAAACTACAAGAAAGTTTCTTGTCACACAGAAAGGATTGAATGAGTTCAATGTTGATGATATATTCAAGTGTATTGACATTTGGTAAAGTGAAACAAATAATCAAGTATAGATTGATACTTGATGTATGAAATCACAAAGAGTATTTATATCAATCATACTGTGATATGTACAAATCCAGATATGTCCTATGCTCTAAATATTATGAGCATATACCGTAATGATTCTAAGATGATCATTGGACAAAAGTAAGGATATTCTTATGATCTTTTGGAAGAACTAAGAATATATTGTTTGTAGAAGTGACAAATAGATGGTTGGTTCATTGTAAAAGTACTACATTGATACTAGTTTTGTCACAAAGTACAAATTAAGTTTATCTCAATCTAAACTAAGGGTGGCACAATATAATGGAAAGTGAGTTCCATAATGGATTTGGATGAGTTCCAAAGTTAAGACATTGTGACAGATACTACAACAAAAGGCCAAGTATATAACTGCTATTTTAGCAGCAAAAGAGGGCATTTGTGTCAAGTAGTTTGTTATCAAACTAGGTGTAGTTCACAAGGATAATACTATGAAGATATATTGTGCGACAATATTATCAACATGTTTTAACCCCAAAGAGCTAAAGGTCACACCGAAAGACCAAATTTATACAAAGCCATCTCATTAGAGAATGAGTGATGCGTAGAGACGCAAAGACATGCAATTACACACGGACCTGGAAGTGTCAGATCCGGAGATCAGTTGACCACTAGCAAAAGTGTACATACAACACCGGAAAGCCATAGGTGTTATATACACAAAGGTTTGAAACTAGATTATTGACTCTAGTGCAAGTGGGAGACTGTTGGAGATATGCCCAAGAGGCAATAATAAAGTGAGTTATTATCATATCTTCACACTTATGATAAATGTTTACATACCATGCTATAATTGTATTAACCGGAAACATTAATACTTGTGTGATTTGTAAACTAAAATAAGAGTCCCTAGTATAGCCTCTTGTTAAACTAGCTTGTTGGTTAATGTATGATCATGGTTTCCTGATCATGAACATAGAGATGTTATTAACAACAGGATCATATCATTAGGAGAATGATGTGATGGACATACTCCTATAGATAAGCGTAGCATAAAGATCAAGTCATTTCAATAGTTCAATTGCTATATGCTTTCTGATACATAGTAACCTAATTCCTTCGACCATGAGATCATGCATATCACCTTTACCGGATGGATGCTTTGATGTCATCAAACACCACACCGTAACGGGGTGGCTATACAAGTGGCATTGAGTGTTCGGAAAGTATTGGTTGAAACACATGGATCAAGAGTGGGATTTGTCCATCCATATGACGGATAGATATACTGGCCCTCTGTGGAATGTCATCCAATTAGCTTGCAAGCATGTGACTTGGTCACAAGGGATCACATATCACGAACGAGAAAAGAGTACTTATCAAGAACGAGGTTGAACTAGGTATGCAGAGATACCGACGATCATAACCTCGGATAAGTAACATATCGTGAGACAAAGGGAAATTGGTATCGTATGTAAGTGGTTCATTCGATCGCAAAGTAATCGTAGAAATATGTGGGAGCCATATGAATTTCCAGATTCCTCTATTGGTTATTGTTCGAAGAAGTGTCTCGATCATGTCCGCATAATTCACGAACCGTAGGGAGACACACTTAAGGATTCGACGTTGTTTGAGTAGTTATGGTATTATGAGAAAGAGACCGAATGTTGTTCGAGTCTCGGATGGGATCCGGATATCACGAGGTGATCCGGAATGGTCCGGAGAATAAGATTCATATAAGGAAAGTCCCGCTGGAGTTCGGGAATGATTCCGTGTTTTTCATCGGGAATGTTCTAGAAGGTTCCGGATTGTCCCAAGACCGGGGAAGGGTACATGAATGTGTCATTGCTCATTGAATGATTGCATCATGTACTAAGTGTTCTTGCTGTCCCAAATAAAGGATTAAATTGAATCCTAAAACAGAAAAGTCAAATGTCCAGTTTGAAAGTCAAACTGCCAAAACAAGAAACTGTGGGAAACAAGCAAGAGGAGTTGGAACCAACCTGGAGGAGGAGTTGGACTCCTCCAGGCCGGCGCCCAAGCCCTGGTCCGAGTTGGGGAGGGACTCCCTCCCTCCCTGGCGCGCCAAGGACCCCCCTCCCATATAAGGAGGGGCAGGGCTCCTCCCATAGACACATAACTTTCTACTCTAGATCTCCGGTTTAGAGCCGTTTTGGTTTAGAGCTTCTAATTGCTTTAGCCAGCGGTTTAGAGCCTTCTAATTGGTTTAGAGCCTTCTAATTGGTGTGTCTAATTACTAGACCACTAATAGCCTCTCTCATAAGCTCCACCATACTCGCACCGGCTTAAGGCCTGCGGATCTCCCTCTACTTCCTGCACACGCCACAGGCCGGAATCGCGAGGAGAGTGCTACAACCTCCGCTGCTTTGGAACAAGGAGAGGAAGGTCTTCGCCGAGTACCGAACGTGACCGATCATGAGCGCTGCCGAACGTGGCGCTGGAAGGATCGTCTACACGATCTTGAGATCGGAAGAGTACTACATCACCCACGAGAATCTGCTCTCGTTAAACGCTTTGGAATCTTCGAGGGTAAGTTATACCATCGACTCGTTGCTACAATCTAGTAGATAGATCTTGGCTTGTTTGTTTGTATGCGATAGAAAATTTTTGTTTTCCATGCTACGAACCCCTACACAAAAGTAATACACTCTAAGTCTATCTACATTCTTAAAGTTACTTGTAGTTTACAAAGCTTTAAGTATGATACTAAATAATTTACAACATGTTTTATAGTTAATTTTGGTATGTTATAATTAAGTTATAAAACATCTCAAGTCCAAACTATTCAAACACAAACAACATCAACCATATTTAATCAACCACAAATGTTGTTTAAACCTTAGAAGGAAATCTTTTCTTCAAATGTTATTCTTTTTGCCACTTCAGAAAACAAATGACAACTAATCACAATCACATTACTTTATACTTTACTTGTATAATAAGATTTTTAATACTTAAATTCTTTATAAGTGACATTACTTGCAAGTAAAACTTGAAGATAAACAATTAAGATGTAAGCAACCTTGAGTAGCATTCCATATGTGTGCATGTTGTTGTATAAATACATGTTGTTTCCCACACACTCACAAGCCTTAATAAGAAGCACATGTGTGAAACTTAATCTAAAAGGGCAACACATTCCAAGGAAACCCTTTCCAGTATCCAAACCCTAGAACACCGTTATTCTCGGGATTCGCGTTTATTAACTTGCATTACATTACCTATGCATAAAAGCATCTCTGGATCTTGTGTAAAGAGTTGAGTTGTAACCTATAGTCATGTCTTGGACCTGCTATGTTTCTGTTGTACTACTTTGAGGGATGTAATACTAGTGAACGGTGTTTCATTGGTGTTATGTCAACGACTAGAGTGTACTACATCACGAAGTGGTATGCTGGGTCACGGCAGATGCTCAAGCAGGCAGAGGCGGATCTCAAGAAGGGCACCAGTCAAGTGTTGATGGTGCAGAATAAGGCTAAGTTTAAGAAGAGTTCTTGGACTAAGAAGAAGGCTAAGTCAGGAGGAAAGCAGACTCAGGACCCAGTCCCAAGCGCTTCCTCAGGGACTAAGCCATCTACTTCAGCCGGATCCACTTGCTTCTATTGCAAGGTGGATGGCCACTGGAAGAGGAACTGCAACAAGTATTTGGCCGACAAAGCCAAGAGTGGAGGTATGACTTCCGACTCAGGTACACTTGTTTGCAATGTTATAGACATATATCTTGCTGATGCACCTAATAGGTCTTGGGTATATGATACCGAATCAGTTATTCACATATGCAACTCGTTGCAGGGACTGGTAAGAACTAGGAGCATAGCAAGAGGCGAGGTTGATATTCGAGTCAACAACAAAGCAAGAGTTACTGCGTTGGAAGTCGGCACGATGCAACTTCATTTACCTTCCAGATTCATTATGGAACTAAATAATTGTTATTATGTTCCAGTGCTCAGTCAAAACATTATTTCGGCTTCATGTTTGATGAGGCAAGGCTATGATTCGAATAGCAAGAATAATGGTTATTCTTTCTATTTGAATAATATGTTTCACGGCTTTGCGCCCGTCCAGGACAGGTTATTTATTTTGAATCTTGATGGTGAGTTGGTTTATAACATAAATGTTAAAAGGTTGAAACCAAATGATCTGAATATGACTTACTTTTGGCACTGTCGGCGTGGTCATATAAGTTGGAAACGCATGAAGAAGCTCCATGATGATGGACTCCTAACTTTGTTCGACTTGGAGTCGTTCGAGAAATACAAATCTTGTCTACTCGACAAAATGACCAAGACACCTTTTGCAAAGAGTTGCGAGAGGGCATCCGACTTGTTGGGACTAGTACATAGTGATGTATGTGGACCAATGAGCACGACAGCCAGAGGTGGTTATGAGTACTTCATTACCTTCACTGATGATTTGAGTAGGTATGGATATATCTACTTGATGAAACATAAGTCGGAAGCCTTTGAAAAGTTCAAAGAATTCCAGAATGAAGCACAGAATCAACTCGGCAAGAAAATAAAGTTTCTTCGGTCGGACGGAGGAGGCGAGTACATGAGCCATGAGTTTGATGACCATCTAAAAAGTTGTGGAATAGTTCCTCAACTTACTCCGCCAGGAACGCCGCAAAGGAACGGTGTTTCGGAAAGGCGGAATCAGACCTTGTTGGACATGGTACAATCAATGATGAGTCGGAAAGATCTGCCTTTATCATTTTGGGGTTATTGTCTAGAAACAGCGGCGCTCAACTAAACAGAGTACCATCAAAGTCAGTAGAGAAAACACTGCATGAGATGTGGACAGGCAAAAAGTCGAGTTTGTCTTTTCTTAAGATTTGGGGTTGTGAAGCATTTGTCAAGTGACTTCACTCGGACAAGCTTACAGCCAAGTCGGATAAGTGTATTTTCGTGGTGTATCCGAGGGAAACTTTGGGTTACTACTTCTACAACCAAGAAGAGGGCAAAGTGTTTATCGCTCGGAACGGTGTCTTCCTTGAGAAAGAGTTTCTCAGTCGGGGAGTAAGTAGGAGCACGGTGCAGCTCTAAGAAATTCGAGAGGAACCGGCTAGTAGCGAGTCGGCAAAAACCTTGGAGGTTGACCCGGCAGCGAGAGGAACCGGCCGGCAGCAGCACCTGTACTACGAAGATCGGCGAGATTACGAAGTGTTTGTGATGTATTAATGTTAGATAGTGATGAGCCGGCGAATTATTCGGAAGCGATGGTGGGATCTGATTCCGAGTCATGGCTTGGAGCCATGAGATCTGATTTAAAGTCCATGGATGAAAATCAAGTTTGGAACTTGGTTGATCTGCCAGACGGTGCAAGACCCGTCGAGTGCAAATGTGTCTTTAAGAAGAAAACTGATATGAATGGAAATGTTTCCATCTATAAAGCACGTCTTGTCGCGAAGGGGTTCCGACAAGTTCAAGGAGTTGATTACGACGAGACTTTATCGCTCGTAGCGATGCTTAAATCAGTTCGGATCAAGTTAGCGATAGCAGCCTATTTCGACTATGAGATATGGCAGATGGATGTCAAAACGGCTTTCCTTAATGGAAATTTAACCGAGGAAGTGTATATGATACAGCCCAAGGGTTTTGTCGATCTTGCTAATGCTGACAAGGTATGTAAACTTCAGAAATCCATTTATGGGTTGAATCAAGCATCTCGGAGTTGGAATATTCGCTTTGATGAGGTAGTCAAATCGTTTGGCTTCATCAAGAGTGATCATGATTCTTGTTTGTACAAGAAGTTTAGTAGGAACAAAATAAACTTTCTAATCTTATATGTGGATGACATATTATTGATTGGAAATGATGTCCAGATGTTGCAAGAAACCAAGGAATCATTGGAAAGGAGTTTATCAATGAAAGACTTGGGTGAGGCAACATATATTCTCGGAATCCGGATCTATAGAGATAGATCAAGACAGATCATTGGATTGAGTCAGAGTACTTATTTGGACAAAGTGTTGAAGAAGTTCAACATGGAATCGTCTAAGAAGGGGTTCTTACCGATGTCCCATGGTGTAAAACTTAGCAAGACTCAGTGTCCTTCGACAACTGATGAGTGAAGTCGGATGAGTGTGATTCCGTATGCTTCTGCAGTCGGATCCATCATGTACGCCATGATTTGTACTAGGTCGGATGTTTCATATGCTCTAAGTGTTGTGAGCAGATACCAGGCTGATCCTAGAGAAATCCACTGGACAGCGGCTAAAAATATCATAAAGTACTTAAGAAGGACTAAGGATATGTTTTGGTTTATGGTGGTGAAGATGAACTCAGTGTAAAGGGTTACAAAGATGCGAGTTATCTTACCGACTCTGATGATTCTCATTCGCAATCCGGATACGTGTTTATTATAAACAGAGGTGCTGTGAGTTGGAAGAGTTCCAAGCAAGAGACTATGTCTGCATCTACAACAGAGGCTGAGTATATTGTCACGGAGGCAAAGAAGGAAGTTTGGATGAGGAATTTCCTCATGGATCTTGGTGTGGTTCAGGGCTCGTCCAATCCGTTAGACGTGTATTGTGACAACAATGGTGCTATTGCACAAGCCAAGGAACCTAGACAACACCAGAAGAACAAGCACATACTCATGCGGTACCACCTGATTCGCCAGTTCGTGGATCAGGGTGATATCAAGTTATGCAAGGTACACACGGATGCAAATATTGCGGATCCGTTGACAAAGCCGTTACCACAGGCAAAGCATGAGGCGCACCTGAGAGCCATGGGCATTAGATTCTTAGACATGTGATGTCAGAAGATTGACTCTAGTGCAAGTGGGAGACTGTTGGGAATATGCCCTAGAGGCAATCATGTATGATGATGTTTTCCCATTGTATTCATAAAGTTATTAAGTTGTCCTTGTATGTTCATCTGATGTATATCATTGAATATGTGATTCGGTTGTGGAACTATGCATTCATGTTGTTCATACTAAATATCCTTGGTCATCGAGGTTGTGCTGGACACACAACTTAGACCAATGTGAAAGTCGGCTTGATGACTCGGTTCCACTTGTCATGGGCATGGTGATGCTATTCCGACTTACATAGATTCGGCTAAAGAGTTTAGCGAATCGGATTGACTCATATTGAGGTACAACGAACAAGTTGTCATTTGCATATCTCAATCAATGTAATCATTAGACCTGAGGTTATTGCATAGTCCGAGTTAAGAATCACCGACTTAGGTTCTGTCAAACGCTGATCCGTAACTGGGCAGTTATAAAGGCAGAGTCCGGGTCAACTGAGAATCAAGCTGCGTGATGTGAATAACCAAGATGGGATTTTGCCCCTCCACTCGGAGAGATATCCTCTAGGCCCTCTCGGATGATACGATTTGGAAAGCATGACCATGCACTACTCGGTTAAGTGTTAACCGAGGCGATCGACTAAGAGTTAGTCGGGTGAATCACTTATCTCGGATCGAGAAGAGAGTCGGACTATTTAAGGGATGACAAATATTCGCCTATAGTCTGACAAGGCATATCGTGAGGCAAAAGGGACTCGGATGTAAGTCGCATTGGAAAGGCAAGTCGTCATGAATCATTGGTACTTGGGAGTCGGCACGTTCTGCTAGGAGCCACTGCCGACTGATCGATTGTGAGTCGGACTCCAATCGTGTCCGAGTACCAAGAGCCTGCCGGGTCACACACTTAAGAGCGGGAGCGAGTTCGGATTGGATCTGAACCGGAAATCTGGCCGGGTTGGACCCGAGCCGGATTAGGACTGAGTCAGTGAGTCGGACTCGCGGTGACTAGTGTTATATGGGCTTTAGTGAATGAGCCACGAGAGTGGAGCCCACGTTCACTCCCTATATATAGTGGAACACCGTAACCCAGAAAGATTAATCGTTGTTCGGTTAGGTCATTTCATGTGTTAGAAACCCTAGCTCCACAGTAGTCGTGCCGTCGTATCGAACCTAGCAGTTCGCTGCCGGTGCTCCTCCTTATACGTGTGGATACCAGCAGAGGTGTTGTACGATCAGCACTAGGACGATCGGATCGCAAAGGACTGCACTGCATCAACTGACGCGCTTCATCAGTAATCCGCAACTACGCGTCTAGTGGTAAACCTCGTGGCCTTCTACCTCGACTAGATCTTGGGATCACCACGTTAGAGGAAAGAGTTCTGTTTTATCTCTGTGTGCCCAACAAGAAGCTTGTGGTAACTAGCTATGTTATCATAACATTACACATTTCGAAACAATATGATTCTATATTAGAATAAATAAGACTAATAATATATACATGTTATTACTCTAAGTTACTCTCCACTATAACCAACTTTAGCTAAACTATGATGGGCATTGCCAGCCTTAACTAAACTATTTCAATTAAAAGAAAGAATAGGGATACAACTATTCCCTCCGGTCTATATTAATGGATTTAACTTTACATAGATTTGTATATATTTAGTTAATTATTTGAACTAGATGTATTCGTATTTGAAATCATTAATATCAAACGGAGGGAGTATATACGAACGAAGAATAAGTACACGCGCCACAGCAAGAAAAACAAGAAAATGAGAACATCTTCACTGAAGGCCCTTCCTTTGTTTTCTCGAGGATCTTTTGCGCCCACTTTTTACCCTTTCGATCTCCACTTTTTTTCACTCCTTTATCTCAGAGCCCTTTGGTTGACGTTGGTGAAAACAACAGATTATCGGGTTTTCTTAGCTTAACAGCCCTCGGCGCCTCGTGTATTCTCGGATAGGCCCCTGCTGGCCGTCCGGACAAGCGAGCGCTTCGACAGTCTTGGAAGCATCTCAAAATCTGATCGCCCTTCTTGTTTTTCTTTTCTCGTTGCAGAGAGAAAGAAAATGGGATGGGAAGCCCGTGGCTGCCATTCCTATTGGCCGGTCAATGCTACACAGTCGTGCAGAAAATAAAGATTGGGGTGGTTCCGCTGTCGCACGTGACCTCTGCTTGCATAGTACGAGGCGGGCGTCGGTTAGAGCATCTTCACTCTCCTAACCATCAAGCCGATCCGGACGCCGAATTTCGATCTGGATATCGAATGACCTAGTCGCGTACTTAAGGATCTGTTTTCAGTCGGATTCGGGCCAATTTTGGTCCGGACTATTCAGGCTGAACCCAGGTTTTTGGGTACGCCGGTCTCAGCGAATTCGGCGAAAAAAACCCGAAACGGCACGTGGACCCGCCGAGTCAGCGACGGAAGCCGAGTCGTTGTCATCCTCGAAACCACGCGGCGACCGCCGGATATTAATCGCGTTATGCGGCCACGTCGTTGCCGATTTACGCACTGCCGCCGCCGGCTCATGACGACCGGCAGACACTAATTTTCCGCCGTTTCCCCTTTTCCCGCCCTCGCCGCTACACCCCTCCCGCCCTTGCCGCCCACCTCGGCCTTTATAAGCCGTATACCTCGCCGGAGATCTTCACACTCTCTCACAGCTCTCCCACCCACAAGCCCATACTTGAGGATGGCGCTGGTGCAGTCGCTCCACGACACGGCGCCGCAGCCGCCGCCGGTGGAGCCCTCCTCGTCAAACATCCTGGAATGGTTCAGGAAGGACTGGAAGAAGGCGGAGCGGCAGCGCATCCTCACCCGGCAAAAGTAGGCCGAGGAGCAGTCCGCCCGACGGCGGGCGTTGGCCGGACGTGAGCTCGCCTACCAGGGCGCCCCACTCTACGTCCACGACGACGACGAGGACGAACGTCCGTCCTACCAGCCCTGGAGGTTCAGCCGACCTGCATGTGGGAGCTCCGCCGTAACCAGCCATACGGGCGATTTATTTATGACGGCGACGAGGATGACGGCCGCGCCGACCCCGGCTACACGGCCTTCTACAGAAACTTTGGCCTGTAGAACGGCGAAGTCACCGGTGGAGGCCACGGCGGGCCTTTTGTTTTAAGTTTATTATGCAGTAGTTTAGTTTAAATTTGATGTAATCCGCCTATATTCGCCCAATTTAACCGAAAACTAGTTTCGTCCGATCAAAAAATGGTGTTCCATCTCCATGTGGGCTAAACGGTGCACATCACGTGCTGTCCCAAGAAGAAAGACCGAGGTTTTTCTCATGTTAAACATTTGTACGATTGCCACTAGATAGTGATACGTATTCCGTATTATGTTTAGGTTGATCATAGCAGGATTAGTTTAGGTAGTAACATAGAGTTATATGCAGTTAAGCGGTTTGCAGGACGTCTAATCAAATTTGGGTTTTTTTTCAAACTGTAATGTTTCTAAGCGCATAAGAATTAATTGTTAATTAATGTGGCAGCTTTTTCTTCCAACTTCTTATGCATGCAACAGTCTCTCACCACTGCATACGCCTTAATCGCTCACTAATAGGCTAATTTTCAGCTAATACGTTCAAGCCTAGTTCCGTGAGATTTTTGAAGAGCTCCTTGCAAATCATAAAAGAGGGAGTAGATGATATAGCATATAATTAAATGTTAAGAGAACTAGTCATATTATCATAACATCACACAGTTTAAGACAAAATGAGTCTATATTACAATCAATGAGACTAGTAACATATGCATGTTATTACTCTAAATTACTCCCCGCTATGACCAACTTTAGCTAAACTATGACGGACATTGCCAGCCTTAACTATTTCAATTAAAAGAAAGAATCGGAATACAACTACTCCCTCCGGTCCATATTATAGTTATGAATGGGTTACTCTTATTTTGATCTCGATGGTAATAGTTATTTATAAAACTTTAAAATGCTGAAAGATATCCAAACTTAATAATGACATTATTTTTGAATGGCACTATAATTTAAGTCATGATTGGTGTTATGTGAATGTAGTAGATTCATTTTGATGAAACTTGGAGTCTTTAGATATTCGTTCTTTTGACAGATGCAAAAACCATGCCTCGTTAGACAAGATGAATAAAACTCCGCGTTCTGGTAATTTGGGTGTGGAATTGTAGAATATCATACATGATGATATATTGTAATTCGGCAAGTAGTGGATATCATTATTACGTAAATTTCATTATAGATTTAAGTGCATATGTGTATTTAGGTCATGAAACACGAGGAGTCTGGAACTATTTAACATGCTCAAGAAATTTTAGAATGAAGACGGGTATTAAAATAACAAGAAAATCAAGTCTTTGTGATTTGATGAAAGTGACATGCATTTGAGTTATGTATTTTGCATAGAGACTTGTCAAAGATGTTTCAGAAATTACGATGATTGGACACTTCAATGTGTTTATATGTCTAAGTGTTGTAATTATACTGTATTTGATATCATATGTTCTAAATTATGTCTTACCGAGTTACCGCAGTTATTTAGAGTTATAAGTCAAAATAGTAAACACGCATTTTAAAATAGGTAATCATCAAAGTTCATGAAAACAACACCATATGACTTATGACATGACGTAGTTTCTAGACATTTTGAGTTATGTGATGATTCGAAATCATAAATGAATAAGTATATCTTCATATTTTATTATTAGACAACTATGAATACATCTTCCGCAAGTGAAACCAAAATGGAAAAACTTGTGTTAGTGGTGGAAGAAAGTAAAAGCTCAAATAGGGATGTTAAATTTATCTCAAAATATCGAGTAGCACAACATAATGTGTTCCGGAACCAATCTCTATAAATAGAGGAGAAATTAATGATAATGATCATGACGTTTCAACTGATACTTTTATTAATGGATTTAAAAATACATTCTACCTCTTTGTAGAATAATATTTATGATTCACTTATCATATTAATGCACTATAAGAATCTGGAAGGTACATCATGATCGGATATCATCGTGGATCAGGGGAAAACATCATAGATCACCATCCGTGACAAATTTTGCAACGAAAAAAAGGTCGTGAACCTCATGTCATAATTTGATCCATGATGTTTTTTCTATCTAAAAATATCACGGCCGTCCGTGATGTTCCTTCAATTTCGTCGCGGCCAACGGGACCGGCCCAACCCAGGCTCAAACAGTTGTGGCGTACGCTACGTGTCCGACGGCACCGCGGGCAGCGATAGCGATGTCAGCTGATGTCACACCGGCCGTTAGTGACGTCATCGTCATCCTAGCGTTTTTCCGCTATGGCTTGATTGTGTTAACGCTGGTTGCTGACGCATCATGATGTCTATGACTTCATGTAACACCCTCAGAATCGGCCCTATGCAAGTTTTAGCGAAACCCGCCAAACCCGCATAGAAACGATTCAAAGGTGCCCACCAGGAACTTTCGTGCGGGTGGAAAACGAAGTAATAACATTACACAACAGTCCTCGATGGGACCCACAGAACAGATATATATATATATACAACACGACTCCATGAGTCAAGAATACAGATATAATATACAAAGATCCAAATCACCTTGAAAATGATAGAGCGTCCGACTACGGACAAGATGCAAATGGGGCTAAGAGCCCTGAAGAATAACCAATGCCCATAACCTGCCCGGGCCAAGCCGGAAGGGTAACCCGCTAACGACGTCGATCTCAAAACCTGTTAAACAAAAGGGTGCCGACAAAGGGCAAAGGAAAAAGAGGAGCGTCGATCGAGGCCAGTGCATACGAGACTAGAATTCGGCGGTCCTCGCCTACATAGGTATGGTGGACTGAAGCGGCAGCGCGGCATGCACTAAACAACCTATAGAGACTCGATACAACTGGCGGCTATCAGAGAGGGGTAAGAAAGAACTATTCAGAGATAACCTGATACTACCATCAAACAAACCCATCCTGGTGTTTCCCCCTCGAGACCAAACGAGGAAGTCAACCGAGAAACTCACACGGTTGGCAATTTTATTTATTCGGTTATCGTTGCAGCAATTACTAGTCAGGTATAGATAATCATCCTGATAAAATAAGCAGTGGGCACTTTTATTTAACCATTCCGTTGTAGTTGCGACACTTACTAGTCAAATACAATTCGCATGAGATATCCCAAAAACCCAGCAGTTGTTGGTACTTTTATTTAGCCATTCCGTTGTAGTTGCAATACTTACTAGTCAGATACAATGGTCGCAAGCGACAACCCAAACAAGCAATTGTTGGCAGTTTTATTTAGCCATTCCATTATAGTGAAGCTGATTACTAGTCATTATAAAGTCAAATTTATATCACTACTTTAGTTATAGTTGTCTATGATCGAGATACTGTGCTCCAAGTCGTCCATAACATGGACACGGCCAGAAAGTTTTACCTAGGGGTGCACAAATAGCAACACACTCGATCAACCTCGGAAAACCAAATCAAAACCCAACGAGGCCTTCACGACAAAGCAATCACGGATTCAGAAATATTTCAGGGGGCCACCCCATTGAGTACACCATAGAACGGTTAGTGACTCGAGACGGACCCAAGGTTTGGGTGGACGGTGAACGATCGGGAACCCAAACTGGGCTTGTCGACACCGCCAAAACGTGTCCCGATCCTAAATAAGACAGGTGCTATCCATCGCACAATTTAAATAAATAAAGAAAGCATGGCATAAGTACAGGATAGTAAATAAAACCTCAAACTAGTTTGTGGCCCCAAGAAATAAGATGAATCAAGCTCGCTCGGGGTCCCATAATCCTCCGGATGTGGATAGTGCGAATATTCAAGGAACAGTATCAAGTACTCGGGTCCTACGGACACAAGTGGACGTTAACAACCAAATAACATCTATTGCCCACTGTGCCTCTCGCTACCTACTTCAATTTTAGTTGTTAAACAAGAAATAAAGTGAACGGTAATGAAAGCCATGATCATCTCCAACATTGAACATGCGGCAATACTCCAACAAGCGTGGTACTTGACGACGCAACAAAGCACTTGAGCAAGCGATCACGACGCAAGTCCAACTATCTACCAAACAACAGGTAATAGGATGTGTCCAAGGCAATATAAGGCTGCAAGGGAGATCACGGGTACGGAAACTAGAGCATCGCAACACAGATAGCAATAGATCAACAGGAGGGAATAAATACTATAAAAGTAAGATAGGTAGAAAGGGGGAGATGCTCGCCTGAAAACATTGCCGAAGGTTCAACCGAAGATCGGGGCGAAGCTCACATCATCTCAACGTCCTTATCCGCGAAGAAGCAAAACACTAGAATAAACACCGGATGCAATATTTAATACTACGGCAAAATATCGGGCATGATGCATGTATGATGTATGACATGGCAAAGGTGCGATGCAATTAGGCCATATTAAGCGGAACCCGGTTTCCCGACAATTAATTAAACGGTTCAAGTTATTTAGATACCCCGCAATTTAATTGTTGTCTTAACATGGCAAAAGATAGCACCGGTTCGCTATACAAATTTAAATGGGACCAATATACGACTAGGTTTGCCCGCATATGGATCCCATATTTAATTATGAGGTGAATCGGCATAAGGCCCCCAAACCACATGACAAGTATGCATGCAAGATGAACAATTAAATATGCAACAATTTATATTTTTTTTAAAATAGGGCTCGAGAAAAGGTTCACACAATAGGGGTCGAATATCTTGGTTCAGGGGGTTCGGGGTTCAGGGTTCGACGGGAACGGTCTCGGCAGAAACATTCTCGAACAACGGAGTAGATCTTGTCTCATCCAGGTTCTCGGCGAGCTCGGCGTCCGGGAAGGAGTACTTGTCGCACCGGGTCTCGGTGTCCTCGGATCCGAGAGGAAGAACATGGCGTATCCGTGTCGACGACCTTGGCGTTCAGGGAGGAGTTCTCGGTGTTCCTTGTGGAAGGCCTCGAGGGTTCGGTGACGGAGATCTTGACGGGTCCGAGAGAAGAACTTGGGTCGGCATCGGATCGGCCTGGTGCTCGGATAGAAGTACTTGTCGTTCTCGTGGCGATCTTGATGTGTCGTGGCGTCTTGACACAAACTTGTCCGACTTGTTGCAGAACTTCACGGGCAGCGGCGCACTTTGTCAACTCTTTTTACGGAGGAAGATGGTGGCACTGAGTGACCCACACAGGTGGTGCACGAGTCAACCTAGGCAGAGATAGATCAAAGGCACAACCATGGACGTGAGGCGCGGGCGTCAGAGAGGGCCCACACGCAGGAGGGCCTCGGCGTCTCTCATGGCGAGGGTCGGCCTCCAGCAGGGCCCAGAGAAGGGATGGCCGGCAGCGGCGGACGACGGGGCGCCGGAGGTCGCGAGGAGAGGAGCCGGAGGCGGCCGGACACGGACGAGGGAGGCCAGCGAGGGAAGGAGCCGGAGATGGCCGGGGATGCAGAGGACGCAGAGGAGGGAGGAGGAGGCGGGGCGCTCATGGAGGGCACGGTGAGGAGGCGATGCGGCGACGAGGACGATGGGCGGCGCTGGCGGTGGGCGGGCCGGACGCGGGAAACAGAGGAGGCGGGCCTGGCGCCACGGCGAGAGGGTGGTGGCGGAGGGCGACTACGACGCGAGGTGGGCGGACGGTCGACGGCGAGCAGGGGCGGGGTGGCGGGCTCGACCATGGGCGGAGGCGGAGATGCTCGGGCGGCAGAGAGGGAGGCGGCACGCTTGAAGGTAGGAGGCGAGGGCGCGGGGTGGAGCAGAGGCGGTGGGGAGCTTGGTGGCGGACGGACAGGAGGAGAGGAACGTGGGCGGGAGCGAGGCGGGCGTGAGCCGAGGAGAGGCGAGGCGTGGCGGCTGGAGGAGGAAGGCCGGGCGAGGTCGAAGGAGGCCGACGGAGGTGGGCTCGCCGGCCGGAGAGGGTCGTCGAGGCGGTGGGCGCCGGAGAGGCGCAGGAAGGTCGACGGGGAGAGGGACGAGGTTGGAGGAGGAAGGAGACGGGGAGGGAGCGTGCGGGGCAGGAGGTGGGGGTCGGTGGGGCGCGGGCCCAGGCGGTCGGATGAGAGAGAGAAACGGGGGAGGAAGAGAGAGGGGTGGGCAGGTGGCGCGTGGTGGGGTCGGGCCAGGGACGGTGGGACCGGGGTGTAAGGGAGAGAGAGAGAGGTGTAGGTGGGGGCTGTGTGAGAGAGGGAGTGGAGGAAAGAAGGGGATTGGTGAGGTGGCGGGGTGTGTAGGTGGAGGGCACGGTGAGGTGGCGAGCTGGGATAGGTTGGGGTGAGGTGGAGGGGGTTGGGTAGACTAGGATTGGGTAGAATTAGGACTAGATATTTTAGACTAGGGTTTTCTAATTTATTTTAAAAGCCTTTTATAAATTGCTTTTGGACAAACTGAGATATCCGGAAGCACCGGTGTTTAATTTGAAATAAAAGGGAGGGGATTAATATAGAAAAAAAAATAGGGTTTTAGCAAAATAGTTTTAGACAGATAGATGTATGATGATGTCATGGTAATGCGATGCACAAAATCAACGCGATTTTCTAGTAGTGGTTTTGCGGGATGCCACACTTCATCCCGACTGTTACGAATTTCCTTTCATCGCAGCCTGCCACCGGCAAGCAGACACATGGTCTAGTAAAATGATAAGACATAGGTTACTGTATCAGAGCGAGACATGTGGACTAACTTTTTGTGACGTCACTATTTTGTCATAGTGGTTCGCCAGCCTCCGTGTAGGGGTTCGTAGCATGGAAAACAAAAATTTTCTTTCGCATACAAACAAACAAGACAAGATCTATCTACTAGATTGTAGCAACGAGTCGATGGAATAACTTACCCTCGAAGATTCCAAAGTGTTTAACGAGAGCGGATTCTCGTGGGTGATGTAGTCGTACTCTTTCCGATCTCAAGGTCGTGTGGACGATCCTTCCAGCGCTGCGTTCCGGCAGCGCTTCCGCAGTCGGTCACACGTTCGGTACTCGACGAAGACCTTCCTCTCCCTTGTTCCAGCAGGCAACGGAGGTTGTAGCACTCTCCTCGCGATTCCGAAAGACTGGCGTGGTACCTAAGTAGAGGAAATCGCAGGCTTCGCCTAAGCCAAGCGAGTATGGTGGATTATGAGAGAGGGCTATTAGTGGTCTAGAGATTAGACACACCAATTAGAAGGCTCTAAACCGCAGGCTAAAGCAATTAGAAGCTCTAAACCAAACGGCTCTAAACCTGAGATTAGAGGTAGAAACTTGTGTGTCTCAAGGAGGAGCCCCTCCTTTTATAGGTGGAGGGCTAGGCGCGCCAGGAGGAGGAGTACCTCCCAACTCGGCCTAGGGCTGGGCTCCGGCCAAGGAGGAGAGGAACTCCTCCAAGTTGGTTTCAACCTCCTCTTGCTTGTTTCCCAGGTTTCTGTTTCCCACAGCCTGCTTCCCACAGTTCGCTTTTCCAGTTTCTGTTTTAGCCGTTTGACTTTCAAACTGGCAATTTGACTTTCATGATTTTGTAACAGCAAGAACACTTAGTACATGATGCAATCATTCAATGACACACTCATGTACCCTCCCCGGAGTCTTGGACAATCCGGACCCTTCTAGAACATTCGATGAAAACACCTAATCATTCCCGAACTCAAACGGACTTTCCTTATATGAATCTTATTCTCGGACCATTCCGGATCACCTCGTGATATCCGGATCCCATCCGGACTCAACAACATTCGGTCTCTTTCTCATAATACCATAACTACTCAAACAACGTCGAATCCTTAAGTGTGTCCCTACGGTTCGTGAATTATGCGGACATGATCGAGACACTTCTCAACAATAACCAATAGAGGAATCTGGAAATTCATATGGCTCCCACATATTTCTACGATTACTTTGCGATCGAATGAACCACTTACATACGAAACCAATTTCCCTTTGTCTCACGATAGTTTACTTATCCGAGGTTATGATCGTCGGTATCTCTGCATACCTAGTTCAACCTTGTTGCCGATAAGTACTCTTTTCGTTCTGTGATATGTGATCCCTTGTGACCCACACATGCTTGCAAGCTAATTGGATGACATTCCACCGAGAGGGCCCAGAGTATATCTATCCGTCATATGGATGGACAAATCCCACTTGATCCATGTGTTTCAACCAATACTTTCCGAACACTCAATGCCACCTTTATAGCCACCCGATTCACGGTGTGGTGTTTGATGTTATCAAAGCATCCATCCGGTAAAGGTGATATGCATGATCTCATGGTCGAAGGAATTAGGTTACTATGTATCAGAAAGCATATAGCAATTGAACTATTGAAATGACTTGATCTTTATGCTACGCTTATCAATAGGAGTATGTCCACCATATCATTCTCCTAACGATATGATCTTGTTGTTGATAACATCTCAATGTTCATGATAGGAAACCACAATCATTTAATCAACCAACAAGCTAGTGAAGTATAGAGGCTATACTAGGGACTTTCAAATTAAGTTTACAAATCACACAAGTATCAATGTTTCCTTGTTAATACTATTATAGCATGAATGTAAACATTTATCATAAACACAAAGATATAATAATAACTACATTTATTATTGCCTCTAGGGCATATCTCCAACAGTCTCCCACTTGCACTAGAGTCATCTAATCTAGATTACATGGTAATATACCGAACACCCATGGCAGTTTGGTGTTGGTCATGTTTGCCCTCGGAGAGGTTTAGTCAACGGATCCGCCACATTCGGATCTGTGTACTTTGCAAATCTTTATATCCCCATCCCGGATATGTTCTCGAATAGCGTGAAAACGCAGCTTGATATGCTTGACTTCTTGTGTGACCTTGGTTATTGCGCATTGGCTATGGCGCCCATGTTATCACAGTAGATAGACATTGGGTCCAGCACTAGAACCACACCCAGCTGTAATGAACTCTTTCATCCATATCGCTTCTTGTGAAGCCTCGGAAGCGACCATGTACCGATTCGGTTGAAGATCTCGCCACAACGCTTTGATTTGCACTCCTCCACTAATCGCTGCACCATTCAAAATAAATACGTATCCATTGTGATTTAGAATCATACGGATCGGTGTTCCAACTAGCATCGGTGTAACCATTAACAACGCTGCTCATCACCTCCATAAGAAAGAACCATATCCTTAGTTCTTCTCAAGTACTTAAGGATGTTTTTGATCATTGTCCAATGATCCACTCTGGATCACTTTGATATCTGCTAGTTAAACTAACAAAGATATGCAATGTCGGGTCTAGTACATAGCATGGCATACATTAGAGATCCTATGGTGAGGCATAGGGAGTCTTACTCATCCTTTCTATCTTCTTCGCCGATGTCGGACTTTGAGTTTTACTCAAGGTCGTATGGGCAACATGGGCAAGAACCCTTTCTTGCTTTCTTCCATTCCAAACCTCTTTAGAACTTTGTCCAAATATGTACTCAGTGACAATGATATTTGGCGTTTCGATCTATCTCTATAAATCTTTATGCCTAATATGTAAGTGCTTCGCCAAGATCCTTCATTGAAAAACTATTATTCAAATATTCCTTGACACTATTAAGAAGGTCTACATCATTCCCAATCAACAATATGTCATCCACATATAGTATTAAGAATGCTCTGAGCTCCCACTCACTTTCTTGTAAATACAAGCTTCTCCATAAGTTTGTATAAAACCAAAACTTTGATTACCTTATCAAAACATTGATTCCAACCGGGATGCTTGCTTCAATCCATAGATGGACCTTTGAAGTTTGCATACCTTGTTAGCATATTTAGGATCGACAAAACCTTTGGGTTGCATCATATACAACTCTTCATCAATATCTCCATTGAGGAATCTGTTTTGACATCCATCGCCATATCTCATAATCATAATATGCGAATTGCTAACATAATCCTCACAGACTTTAGCTTCGCTTTGGTGAGAAAGTCTCATCGTAGTCAACTCCTTGAATTTGTCGAAACCCTTTTGCGACAAGTCGAGCTTTATAGACGAACATTACCATCGACTGCTTTTCTTCTTGAAAATCCATTTGTTCTCGATGACCTTCCGCCATCCTAAGTCCACCAAAGTCCATACTTGGTTTTCGTACATGGATCCAATCTCGGTTCATGGCTTCTTGCCATTTATTGGAATCTAGGCTCATCATCGCTTCCTCATATGTCTCGGGGTCATCGGTGTTGTCCACCAACATGACACTCATAACAGGATCATACCAATGAGTGGTACGAGTTCTCGTTGACCTCCGAGGCTCAGAGCAACTTCAGAAGTTTCATGATCATCATCATTAGCTTCCTCTCTAATTGGTGCAGCACCACAGGAACTTATTCGGTCTGCGCTACTCGCAATTTCGAGAGAAGGTTCGACAACCTCGTCGAGTTATACTTTCCTTCAGTCACTTCTTCGAGAGAAATTCCTTCTCTAGAAAGGATCCATTCTTGCAACCTTGAAGATTTTGCCTTCGGATCTATGATAGAAGGTATACCCAATAGTTTCCTTCGGGTATCCTATGAAGACGCATTTTTCCGCTTTGGGTTCAATCTTGTCCGGCTGTAACTTCTTTACATAGGCTTCGCATCCCCAAACTTTAAGGAACGACAATTTAGGTTTCTTCCCAAACCATAATTCATACGGTGTCGTTTCAACGGATTTAGACGGTGCCCTATTTAAAGTGAATGCGGCTGTTTCTAATGCATAACCCCAAAATGATAACGGTAAATCTGTAAGTGACATCATAGAACGAACCATATCTAAGAGAGTTCGATTACGACGTTCGGACACACCATTACGCTGTGGTGTTCCCGGCGGTGTCAATTGTGAAAGTATTCCGCACTTCTTTAAATGCTCGCCAAACTCGTAACTTAGATATTCACCTCCACGATCGTAACGTAGAAATTTAATCTTCTTGTTACGTTCATTCTCTACCTCACTTTGAAACTTCTTAAACTTCTCGAAAGTTTCGGACTTATGTTTCATGAAATAGATATACCCATATCTACTCAAGTCATCTGTGAAGGTAAGAACATAACGATAACCACCATGCGATGCTACACTCATTGGACCACACATCGGTATGTATGATTTCCAATAAGTCCGTAGCTCGCTCCATCATACTGAAAATGGAGTCTTAGTCATTTTCCCATCGGACATGCTTCGCATCTTTCAAGTGATTCAAAATCAAGTGATTCAAGAAGTCCATCGAATGGAGTTTCTTCATACGCTTCACTCCAATGTGACCAAGGCAGCGATACCATATAGGTCAAATTATCGCTTGATTTCAAACGTTTAGCCTCAATATTGTTGATATGTGTATTTCCACTATCGAGATTCAATAAGAATAGACCATCTATCAAAGGTGCATGTGCATTAAACATATTACTCATATAAATCGAACAACCATTATTCTCAGATTTAAACAAGTAACCGTCTCGCAATAAACAAGATCCCGATATAATGTTCATGCTCAACGCAGGCACCAAATAACAATTATTTAAGTATAAAACTAATCCCGATGGTAGATGAAGAGGTAGCGTGCCGACCGCGATCACATCAACCTTTGATCCGTTTCCCACGCGCATCGTCACCTCGTTCTTCGCTAGCTTCCGTTATTCTGCAAAGACCTTTGAGTTACAAATATGAGCAACCGAACCAGGTATCAAATACCGAGCACTACTACAGTACTAGTGAGATACACATCAATAACATGTATATCGGATATACCTTTCTTCTTGATGTTGCCGTTCTTCAGATCCGCCAAGTACTTTGGGCAATTCCGCTTCGATGACCTTCTCCCTTGCAAGAAAGCACTCGGTTTAGGGCTTGGGTCCAGCCTTGGTCTTCTTCATGGCGTGGTAACTTTCTTACCACCCTTCTTGAAGTGTCCCTTTGCTTAGACTTGCCTTTCTTGAGTTTGGTGGTCTTATTGACCATCAACACTTGGTGCTCTTTCTTGATCTCCACTTACAGATTTTAACATAGCAAACAGTTCGCAACTCTTTGTTCATGTTACGCATGTTGTAGTTCATCACAAAGTTCACAGTAACTTGGCGTGGATGGAGGACGCGGTAAATCCCCAAAGCATTAGGAATCACTATACCCAAGCTTTGAAGTTTGTTTGCGTGCCCAGACATCTTAAGCACATGCTCACTGACGGAGCTGCCCTCTTCCTGTAGGGGTTCGTAGCATGGAAAACAAAAATTTTCTATCGCATACAAACAAACAAGCCAAGATCTATCTACTAGATTGTAGCAACGAGTCGATGGTATAACTTACCCTCGAAGATTCCAAAGCGTTTAACGAGAGAGGATTCTCGTGGGTGATGTAGTCGTACTCTTTCCGATCTCAAGATCGTGTAGACGATCCTTCCGGCGCCACGTTCGGCGCTCCCTTGATCGGTCACACGTTCGATCGTGACGAAGACCTTCCTCTCCCTTGTTCCAGCAGCGGAGGTTGTAGCACTCTCCTCGCGATTCCGGAAGACAACGGCAAGGTACCTAAGTAGTGGGAGATCCCGCAGGCTTCGCCTTAAGCCAAGTAGTATGATGGAGCTTATGAGAGAGGATATTAGTGGTCTAGTAATTAGACACACCAATTAGAAGGCTCTAAACCAATTAGAAGGCTCTAAACCTGGCTAAAGCAATTAGAAGCTCTAAACGAAACGGCTCTAAACCGGAGATCTAGAGGTGAAACTTGTGTGTCTAGGAGGGAGCCCTGCCTCCTTTATAGGTGGGAGGCGGCCAGGGAGGAGTCCTCCCAAGTCGGCCTTGGGTGGCCCGGCTTGGGAGGAGACTCCTCCTCAAGTCGGTTTCAACACCTCTTTCTTGTTTCCACAGTTTCTTGTTTTGGCGGTTTGACTTTCAAGCTGGACATTTGACTTTTCTGTTTAGGATTCAATTTAATCCTTTATTTGGGACAGAAGAACACTTAGTACATGATGCAATCATTCCAATAAGTAATGACACATTCATGTACCCTCCCGAGTCTTGGACATTCCGGAACCTTCTAGAACATTCCCGATGAAAACACCGGAACCATTCCGGAACTTCGAAACGGGACTTTCCTTATATGAATCTTATTCTTCGGACCATTCCGGATCACCTCGTGATATCCCGGATCTCATCCGAGACTCCGAACAACATTCGGTCTCTTTCTCATAATACCATAACTACTCAAACAACGTCGAATCCTTAAGTGTGTCTCCCTACGGTTCGTGAATTATGCGGACATGATCGAGACACTTCTCCGAACAATAACCAATAGAGGAATCTGGAAATTCATATGGCTCCCACATATTTCTACGATTACTTTGCGATCGAATGAACCACTTACATACGATACCAATTTCGCTTTGTCTCACGATATGTTACTTATCCGAGGTTATGATCGTCGGTATCTCTGCATACCTAGTTCAACCTCACATCGATAAGTACTCTTTTCTCGTTCCCGTGATATGTGATCCCTTGTGACCAAGTCACATGCTTGCAAGCCAATTGGATGACATTCCACCGAGAGGGCCCAGAGTATATCTATCCGTCATGTGGATGGACAAATCCCACTCTTGATCCATGTGTTTCAACCAATACTTTCCGAACACTTAATGCCACCTTTATAGCCACCCAGTTACGGTGTGGTGTTTGATGTCATCAAAGCATCCATCCGGTAAAGGTGATATGCATGATCTCATGGTCGAAGGAATTAGGTTACTATGTATCAGAAAGCATATAGCAATTGAACTATTGAAATGACTTGATCTTTATGCTACGCTTATCTATAGGAGTATGTCCACCATATCATTCTCCTAACGATATGATCTTGTTGTTGATAACATCTCAATGTTCATGATAGGGAAACCACAATCATTAATCAACCAACAAGCTAGTGAAGTATAGAGGCTATACTAGGGACTTCAAATTAAGTTTACAAATCACACAAGTATTAATGGTTTCCTTGTTAATACTATTATAGCATGAATGTAAACATTTATCATAAACACAAAGATATAATAATAACTACATTTATTATTGCCTCTAGGGCATATCTCCAACAGTCTCCCACTTGCACTAGAGTCATCTAATCTAGATTACATGGTAATACACGAACACCCATGGCAGTTTGGTGTTGGTCATGTTTTGCCCTCGGAGAGGTTTAGTCAATGGATCCGCCACATTCAGATCGTGTGTACTTTGCAAATCTTTATATCCCCATCCCGGATATGTTCTCGAATAGCGTGAAAACGCACTTGATATGCTTGACTTCTTGTGTGACCTTGGTTCTTGCGCATTGGCTATGGCGTCCATGTTATCACAAGAGATAGACATTGGGTCCAGCACTTGGAACCACACCCAGCTCGTAATGAACTCTTTCATCCATATCGCTTCTTGTGAAGCCTCCGGCGACCATGTATTCCGATTCAGTTGAAGATCTCGCCACAACGCTTTGCTTTGCACTCCTCCAGCTAACTGCTGCACCATTCAAAATAAATACGTATCCGGATTGTGATTTAGAATCATCCGGATCGGTGTTCCAACTAGCATCGGTGTAACCATTAACAACGAGTTGTTCATCACCTCCATAAGAAAGAACCATATCCTTAGTTCTTCTCAAGTACTTAAGGATGTTTTTGACCGCTGTCCAATGATCCACTCCTGGATCACTTTGATATCTGCTAGTTAAACTAACAGCATATGCAATGTCGGGTCTAGTACATAGCATGGCATACATTAGAGATCCTATGGCTGAGGCATAGGGAGTCTTACTCATCCTTTCTCTATCTTCGCCGATGTCGGACTTTGAGTTTTACTCAAGGTCGATATAGCAACATGGGCAAGAACCCTTTCTTGCTTTCTTCCATTCCAAATCTCTTTAGAACTTTGTCCAAATATGTACTCTGTGACAATGATATTTGGCGTCGATCTATCTCTATAAATCTTTATGCCTAATATGTAAGTCGCTTCCAAGATCCTTCATTGAAAAACTATTATTCAAATATTCCTTGACACTATTAAGAAGGTCTACATCATTCCCAATCAACAATATGTCATCCACATACGTATTAAGAATTCTCTGAGCTCCCACTTTCTTGTAAATACAAGATTCTCCATAAGTTTGTATAAAACCAAAACTTTTGATTACCTTATCAAACGTTGATTCCAACTTCGGATGCTGCTTCAATCCATAGATGGATCGTTGAAGTTTGCATACCTTGTTAGCATCTTTAGGATCGACAAAACCTATGGGTTGCATCATATACAACTCTTCATCAATGTCTCCATTGAGGAATCTGTTTTGACATCCATCCGCCATATCTCATAATCATAATATGCAGATTGCTAACATAATCCTCACAGACTTTAGCTTCTACGGTGAGAAAGTCTCATCGTAGTCAACTCCTTGAATTTGTCGAAACCCTTTTGCGACAAGTCGAGCTTTATAGACGATAACATTACCATCGGCATATGTTTTCTTCTTGAAAATCCATTTGTTCTCGACTTCCTACCATCCGGTAAGTCCACCAAAGTCCATACTTGGTTTTCGTACATGGATCCAATCTCGGATTTCATGGCTTCTTGCCATTTATTGGAATCTGGGCTCATCATCGCTTCCTCATATGTCTCGGGGTCATCGGTGTTGTCCACCAACATGACACTCATAACGGATCATACCAATGGAGTGGTACGAGTTCTCGTTGACCTCCGAGGCTCAGAGCAACTTCAACCGAAGTTTCATGATCATCATCATTAGCTTCCTCTCTAATTGGTGCACCACAGGAACTTCTTCCGTCTGCGCTACTCGCAATTCGAGAGAAGGTTCGACAACCTCGTCGAGTTCTACTTTCCTTCCAGTCACTTCTTTCGAGAGAAATTCCTTCTCTAGAAAGGATCCATTCTTGCAACCTTGAATGTTTTGCCTTCGGATCTATGATAGAAGGTATACCCAATAGTATCCTTCGGGTATCCTATGAAGACGCATTTTTCCGCTTTGGGTTCAAGCTTGTCCATTTGTAACTTCTTTACATAGGATTCGCATCCCCAAACTTTAAGGAGCGACAATTTAGGTTTCTTCCCAAACCATAATTCATACGGTGTCGTTTCAACGGATTTAGATTTCCCTATTTAAAGTGAATGCGGCTGTTTCTAATGCATAACCCCAAAATGATAGCGGTAAATCTGTAAGTGACATCATAGAACGAACCATATCTAAGAGAGTTCGATTACGACATTCAGACACACCATTACGCTGTGGTGTTCCCGACGGTGTCAATTGTGAAAGTATTTCGCACTTCTTTAAATGCTCACCAAACTCGTAACTTAGATATTCACCTCCACGATCAGAACGTAGAAATTTAATCTTCTTGTTACGTTGATTCTCTACCTCACTTTGAAACTCCTTAAACTTCTCGAAAGTTTCGGACTTATGTTTCATGAAATAGATATACCCATATCTACTCAAGTCATCTGTGAAGGTAAGAACATAACGATAACCACCGCGCGATGCTACACTCATTGGACCACACACATCGGTATGTATGATTTCCAATAAGTCCGTAGCTCGCTCCATCATACCAGAAAATGGAGTCTTAGTCATTTTACCCATCAGACATGCTTCGCATCTTTCAAGTGATTCAAAATCAAGTGATTCAAGAAGTCCATCGGAATGGAGTTTCTTCATATGTTTCACTCCGATGTGACCAAGACGCGATGCCACATATAGGTCGAATTATCGCTTGATTTCAAACGTTTAGCCTCAATGTTGTTGATATGTGTATTTCCACTATCGAGATTCAATAAGAATAGACCATCTATCAAAGGTGCATGTGCATAAAACATATTACTCATATAAATAGAACAACCATTATTCTCAGATTTAAACAAGTAACCGTCTCGCAATAAACAAGATCCCGATATAATGTTCATGCTCAACGCAGGCACCAAATAACAATTATTTAAGTATAAAACTAATCCCGATGGTAGATGAAGAGGTAGCGTGCCGACCGCGATCACATCAACCTTTGATCCGTTTCCCACGCCGCATCGTCACCTCGTTCTTCGCTAGCTTCCGTTTATTCTGCAAAGACTTTGTTTGAGTTACAAATATGAGCAACCGAACCAAGATTAAATACCCGTGCACTACTACGAGTACTAGTGAGATACACATCAATAACATGTATATCGATATACCTTTCTTCTTGATGTTGCCGTTCTTCAAATCCGCCAAGTACTTTGGGCAATTCCGCTTCGGTGACCTTCTCCCTTGCGAAAAGCACTCGAGATTAGGCTTAGGTCCAGCCTGGTCTTCTTCGTCGGCGTGGTAGCTTTCTTACCACCCTTCTTGAAGTGTCCCTTTGCTTAGACTTGCCTTTCTTGAATTTTGTGTTCTTATTGACCAACAACACTTGGTGCTCTTTCTTGATCTCCACTTCGCAGATTTCAACATGGCAAAGAGTTAAGCAGCGTCTTGTTCATGTTACGCATGTTGTAGTTCATAACAAAGTTCTTGTAACTTGGTGGTAGTGATTGGAGGACACGGTAAATCCCCAAAGCATTAGGAATCACTATACCCAAGCTTTGAAGTTTGTTTGCGTGCCCAGACATCTTAAGCACATGCTCATTGCCGACTGCCCTCTTCCATCTTGCAGTTAAAGAACTTTTCAGTAGCCTCATAGCTTTCAATTGCCGCATGATTCTCAAAAATCAATTTGAGATCCTCGACAATATCATATGGGTCTGAATCCTCAAACCTTTTCTGAAGCTCCGATTCTAAACCATACAAGATAGCACCCTGCACTATGGCGCCCTGATTCTTCCGAGCGAGATAAACATTCTTTACTTCATCGGAAGCATTGGCGCAGTGGGTCACCCAATGCATCCAAAGACATAGGTCAAATTACCAAATGTGAGGACAATCCTCAAATTGGAACCAATCCAAGTTGCTTCCATTGTTTTTCAACTTTTCTTTCTCTAGGAACGCATTAAAATTGATGGTAGGGGCTGCCATTGATCTACAACATATTTGCAATAGTTTAGACTAAGTTTATGACAAATTGAGTTCAAATTAATATTAAAATTAAACTAGGTGAACTCCCACTCAAAACAATATCCCTCACATTGTTTTAGTGATCACACGAACCAAATCCACCATATCAACACCGATCATCACGAGAGTTGACATAGTTTCAATGGCGAACAATCGACATGTTCATCACATCTACTATATGATTCATGCTTTACCTTTCGGTGATCCGTGTTCCGAGACCATGTCTGTACATGCTAGGCTCGTCAAGATCAAACCTTAGTTTCTGCATGAGCAAATCTGGCTTGCTCACGTTGTATACACTTGCAGAATCTAACACACCCGATCATCACGTGGTGCTTCGAAACAACAAGCTTTAGCAACGGTGCTAACTAAGGGTGAACACTTTATGATTTGAAATTGATGTGCATGAGGGATCATCTTATAATGCTACCGTCGTCTACTAAGCAATACAAGATGCATAAAGGATTAACATCACATGCAATTCAATATATATGTGATATGATATGGCCTTTCATCTTTGTGCCTCCGATCTCCATCTTCAAGCACGAACATGATCTCCATCATCACCGGCATTGCATCAAGGTCAATGACGCTTCTCCATGGTTGTCATCCACCGGCTTCAACTATTACAACTACTTTGAATAGACACGCGGGTCTTAACATAAATTAAAGACAACCATATGGCTCCTGCCGGTTGCCGACTTACAATAAGGAACATTGCATACATCAAATATAATCACAATCATGGCCATATCACATCACTGCACACCCCTGCAAAACAAAGTTAGACGCCTCTACTTTCTTTGCATATTTTACGTGGTTTGGGGCTTTCGATAAGTGTCGTTCTAACTTACGAACAAGAACCACAACATTGATACTAGCATTGTTGATCACCCGTTGTAAATTGGATCTTAACTATGCTAGTAGAAGCGGGCACCATAAAGCCACTTATGCAATACAAGTTGCATGTCAAGCGTGGAGCAAGTCTCATGAACGATGTCATGTAAGGTTAGCCCGCCGCTTCATCCCAACATACCGCAAGATGCAAAGTACACAAAAGCAATCTACAATAAAAGCATCAACGCCCACAATGACCATTGTGTTCTACTCGCAACAGATCTACATATAGACACGGCTCGATACCCTTTGTAGGGGTTCGTAGCATGGAAAACAAAAATTTCTATCGCATACAAACAAACAAGCCAAGATCTATCTACTAGATTGTAGCAACGAGTCGATGGTATAACTTACCTCGAAGATTCCAAAGCGTTTAACGAGGCGGATTCTCGTGGGTGATGTAGTCGTACTCTTTCCGATCTCAAGATCGTAGGCGATCCTTCCGTACGCCACGTTCGGCAGCCCATGATCGGTCACACGTTAGGTACTCGAAGACCTTCCTCTCCCTTGTTCCATGAGCGGAGGTTGTAGCACTCTCCTCGCGATTCAAGTGACAACGTGGTACCTGAAGTAGAGGGAAATCATAGGGCTTCGCCTTGAGCGAGTATGGTGGATTATGAGAGGTCTATTAGTGGTCTAGAGATTAGACACACCAATTAGAAGGCTCTAAACCGCAGGCTAAAGCAATTAGAAGCTCTAAACCAAGCGGCTCTAAACACGAGATTAGAGGTAGAAACTTGTGTGTCTCAAGGAGGAGCCCCGCCTCCTTTTATAGGTGGAGGGCTAGGCGCGTGAGGGAGGAGGAGTCCCTCCCAACTGCCGTCTAGGGCTGGGCGCCCGGCCAAGGAGGAGAGGAACTCCTCCTCCAAGTTGGTTTCAACCTCCTCTTGCTTGTTTCCCAGCTTTCTGTTTCCCACAGTTTCTGTTTTAGCGTTTGACTTTCAAACTGGCAATTTGACTTTCATGTTTTTGGAACACTAAGAACACTTAGTAAATGATGCAATCATTCAATGACACACTCATGTACCTCCCCCGAGTCTTGGACAATCCGGACCCTTCTAGAACATTCCGATGAAAACACGGAATCATTCCCGAACTCAAACGGACTTTCCTTATATGAATCTTATTCTCCGGACCATTCCGGATCACCTCGTGATATCCTGGATCCCATCCGAGACTCCGAACAACATTCGGTCTCTTTCTCATAATACCATAACTACTCAAACAACGTCGAATCCTTAAGTGTGTCTCCCTACGGTTCGTGAATTATGCGGACATGATCGAGACACTTCTCCGAACAATAACCAATAGAGGAATCTGGAAATTCATATGGCTCCCACATATTTCTACGATTACTTTGCGATCGAATGAACCACTTACATACGAAACCAATTTCCCTTTGTCTCACGATAGTTTACTTATCCGAGGTTATGATCGTCGGTATCTCTGCATACCTAGTTCAACCTCGTTGCCGATAAGTACTCTTTTCTCGTTCCCGTGATATGTGATCCCTTGTGACCCCACATGCTTGCAAGCTAATTGGATGACATTCCACCGAGAGGGCCCAGAGTATATCTATCCGTCATATGGATGGACAAATCCCACTCTTGATCCATGTGTTTCAACCAATACTTTCCGAACACTCAATGCCACCTTTATAGCCACCCAGTTACGGTGTGGTGTTTGATGTTATCAAAGCATCCATCCGGTAAAGGTGATATGCATGATCTCATGGTCGAAGGAATTAGGTTACTATGTATCAGAAAGCATATAGCAATTGAACTATTGAAATGACTTGATCTTTATGCTACGCTTATCAATAGGAGTATGTCCACCATATCATTCTCCCAACGATATGATCTTGCTGTTGATAACATCTCAATGTTCATGATAGGGAAACCACAATCATTTAATCAACCAACAAGCTAGTGAAGTATAGAGGCTATACTAGGGACTTTCAAATTAAGTTTACAAATCACACAAGTATCAATGTTTCCTTGTTAATACTATTATAGCATGAATGTAAACATTTATCATAAACGCAAAGATATAATAATAACTACATTTATTATTGCCTCTAGGGCATATCTCCAACACTCCGCGTGCCACGTTGACGACTACGCATGATGGAAATATTTTGTAAATAAACAATTACGACGTTTACACTTACAAAATTTCTAGGACAAATGTTTTACTGCATAGAAATGAATACCAGCTTCAAATAAACTTACATAAAAAAGTCAACATCATAATACTGCCAAACATCATAAAATGTTTCTTGGCCAAATGTCTCACAAATTTTCAGAGATTCACACTGTCAGTTCACTTACCAAATTGCCTCTTCTGGTTCTGATAGATGAGTCAACACTTATTGAATTAATGCATTTTCCTCTTCTTGTTTATTCCCCAGGTCTTCTTGTTTCTTTCGCATTGCTTATAGGTCTTCTAAATACTTCAGCCTATCTGTCTCGCTAGATTAGTTCACATTATACAACTCCTCAATGGTAGAGTTCCACATTACCTGCTCTATGAGCCTTGAGTTGCGCTTCTAGTTGAGACGTGATTGGTCTTGAAGTACTTGCATGGATGACCATGTTCTTTTGAAAAGTTGGTTTTCTCTTGTCCTGCGACAGTACAAAGTGCGCATTGTCATAGGAAGGAATTGGTTCATCCTCTATGCCATATTTTAAAGAAGATGGCACCATCTTTCTTTCCATGACTGTCTACCAGTTATAGAAATAAAAGAGAATATGAAAAACCTAGCGAGCAAATTATAAGCACATCATATACATTTGATGGAAGAAAAGGGAACTGAATTTTACGAAGATGGATAGTATTATGGAGCACTTACCTTTACTTCTTTAACATTGCCATCAAGAAGAAGTTCAATGGAATGTTCCTCCATGACACACAAAATCTCGTAGCTACGAGCACCAATGGCATGAGGGTACTTGACTGATTGTCTGCTATTCTTATTTTTTACAGACAGAGCCTACACAAACAAGGATCATACATTTAGTCCTGCTTAAACAATTCAAACGGGAGGGAAGTTGAGTAAACAATACATGACCTGGTTCTTGGGGTCAAACCAAAAATCGATAATCTTGCACCATTCCTCATCGCTCATGTATTCCACAAGAGATATCCTTGTAAATCTATTCTTTGGGAATGGGTCAAAAAACACTTTGTTGATATAATGTTGTTGATTTCTTGCGTGCCTCATGAACTGCTTGTTGTAAGCAAACTGCACATCTGTTAGAGAGGGGTCTATGATAAACTCTTGCTGAAATAAAACAAGGATCATTAGCCTTTGCATTAACAACAATGGAAGAAAGGGATAGCTAAGTGTTACAGAACATACGAAAACTTTGCCATAAAAGTCTACTCTGACATCCGGTCTCTCCCTATAATCTTTACAATTGGGAAAGATAGGGATATTAGTCCTGACTATTACTGCAAAAAACTTGGCAGCAATCGATGGTGACAATGGTCTAGTTCTTCCTATAGGAATGACAAGTGGAAGTTTTCGTTCTGTGGGCATCTTGTTAACCACGAACTAATGATCATAATGCCTAACAGAGTCTTGATACATCAGAAACATATCTATAATTTTTGATATTCCATGCTTGTTTAGTATCTACTTTACTTTGCTTTGTCCACACTTTGAGGTGCTTTTAATATGTTTTCTGGTACTAACCTATTAACAAGTTGTCACAGTGCCAGTTGCCTGTTTTCTGCTGTTTTGGGTTCCAGAAAAGCTAGTAAAGAAATATTCTCGGAATTGGACGAGACAAAATCCAAAGTCAATATTTCACCGAGGAGAACACATAGTTTAGAGGAGAGACGTAGGGGCGCCATGATGGCGGCCAGCACTTATCGTGGGACGCTTTGTTGGAAACCCCAAGAGCAAGGTATGAAGCAGCACAACAACAAGTTTCCCTTAGTAAGAAATCGAGGTTATCAAACCAGTAGGAGGAAGGAAATGTCACACATGTGTAGCAAGAAACACGAAGACCTACACAACATAAACTCAAGACTTTTCCCCAACAAATCAGTGAGGTTGTCAAGCTCACCGGTTTGCTGTAACAAAGGATTAAATGTATGGTGTGGAAGGTAATGGTTTGCAGCAAGTAAACAAGTAACATGGAAGATGTATCAATGGTAAAGATTGGACCGGGGTCCATAGTTCACTAGAGGTGCTCTCCTTAGATAAACAACATGGCATAAAGGGTAAACAAATTACAGCAGGGCAATTGACAGGAACTGAGCGGTGCATAATAATGCAATTACTAGTCAGAAAGATCCTATGAGATTCGATTGGGCAATACAACAAGATACATAGACCGCCATCCAACTGCATCTATGACTATAATTCCACCTTCAGGTTATCATCCGAACCCCTCCCGGTATTAAGTTGCAAGCAATAGACAACTGCTTTAAGCAAAGTGTGTAAGGTAAACAGTCCACATGTTCTATGAACAAGAGATCGTTGTTTTCTCCCTAGTAGCAACATCACATATACAACCGAAGATATTATTGTCACTTCCCCTGGAAACTAGAGGCATGAACCCACTATCGAGCATAAATACTCCCTCTTGGAGTCACTAGCAACTACTTAGCCAAGATAGCTACTAACAACGGAGAGCATGCAAGATCACAAACAACACAGACATGATAGAATCATAAAGACAAAACCATTAATCAAACCAACATAATAATCTCAATATCCATGGGATCCCCGCAAACACAACATGCATGATTACAAATAGATTAGATCTTGATCATGAACGGAGCTCACAAGATCTATACATGAAAGCACAAAGGAGTAAATACAACCATCTAGCTACTACATGGACCTATAGTCCAAGGTGGAACTACTCACACATCATACTGGAGAGAAGGCCTCCGGGATGATCTCCCCTCCAGCAGGTTGCCGAGAAGAACTTCAGACCCCCCGATCTAGGGACGATGGTGGTGGCGGCTACAGACGGTTTCGTGGATATTTGATCAGGTACTTAGGGTTTCTGCATCGAGGGCTTATTATAGACAAAGGGGGAGGCCGAGGAGGCGGCCAGAGGCCCCAAACCCTACCCAGGCGCGGGGCAGGGCCTACCCACGCCTAGGGGGGGTCTGGGCGCCCTGGCTTGCGTCTCCGTCTCGTCTTCTGGATTATTGTTCCCCACGGAAAGTAATTGACTTTGACGTTTGTCCTGTCCAATTCCGAGAATATTTCTTTACTAACTTTTGTGAAACCAAAAACAGCAGAAAATAGGCAACTGGCACTATGGCAACTTGTTAATAGGTTAGTACCAGAAAACATGTAAAAAGCACCTCAAAGTGTAGACAAGCAAAGCAAAGTAGATACTAAACAAGCAAGGAGCATCAAAAATTATAGATACGTTTCCGACGTACCAAGCATCCCCAAGCTTAACTCTTGCTCTCCCTCGAGTAGGTAAGTGATAAAAAGAATAATTTTTGAGGTGACATGCACCCTCACAATAAATATCCAACCATTTGCAAGCATTGAAAGATGGGATCAAAGAACTCTAAACATGTGCATGAAAGATGGAGCTCTAACAATAGGACATAGTAACTATGCATGCAACATGACAAGCTACAAACAAAGATCGTGAATAACATGCATTGAAAAAACGTTTGTTTCTTTCACATACAGAAAAACATGGCATAGTGGCAATCAGCTTGTCCCTCATAGAGTAGCAAATAGATGCATAGGACACCTTCAAAGTTCACAAGGGTGACTAGAAACAAATAGCACAAGAACAAGTAATATCACAATATGCATCAATTAATAAGCTTTGGAACACTGCACACAGAATGAAAACTATGCTCTCTTAATGGTGCCTAAAGGTGGAAGGCGGAGACTCAAATAATGTGGAAGAAAGGCCTTTTATAAAGGAAGCGGGGATTTCAAGTTTCAAAAAGAGCTTCCAAAAATTTTGGTACTTGTTAGCTTTTAACCCGCATTTCCCCTATCATAAGCATCTTGAAGTGATTAAGGTTAAAGTAAACAAAGGTGGAGTATATGCTTGACGAAGTATAAGTTGGCAATCTCAAGTTCCTTGAATACGAGGGCCACACCTCATGCTACTCACTTTATTCACCTGTAAGTTCTTGTCATTGTAAGTATTTGCATATCATTGAGAACTGCCAACGGGGTACCCCTTGCACATGGTACAGGAGCTATCCCATAACCAAAATGACAAGGCAAGCAGACAATGAGCATCTCAGCAATATTCTTATTTACCATGGGAATATGGAGCTTTTTTCTCTCTTTCCTCTTTTCTCAATGTGTCTCTCCTTTTTTATAAGAAGAATGCTTCATAGATGTCACTATGGTGATGCTGCAAGTTTCCACCATGATTAGGCATGGCTTAGGCTAGCGGCTAAGGCGTTTCTCTAACACAGGATACAAACTCCATGGACTTACAAGTTCCCTCTTTATTTTACACCGGTGACATCCATAGACAAAAGATCATGATATAAACTGAGTACAAAGTACAAGTGCAATGTTGAAAATGTTCCCCATGACAACACGGTTCTGCTAATTCCAACGTATAAGTGCAAGCATATTCAACATATATGACACAATGGTTCAAGTTTATTAGGGGGAAATAAATATAAAGTGTGCCATAAAGTTTGTGAGGGCTTTAATCACTAAGTTTTCACATAACAAAATAGTTTTTAATTGCAAGATAGCTGAAAACAAGAATATAATTGGAATGGTATAACACACCATGGATAGGAATTTATAGTGGACACTTTGGAATAACTTGGTTTCTTGGGAGTTGGAAGCATGAGTAGAACTTACTCATACAAGTGGAGGCTAGCAAAATACTATGAGCAACCAACTAAGAGAGCAATAATGGCCATAATCATGTAGTGCAAGAAAGCATTACTAATCAAAGCAAAGAGTGGTACTACAAGTCAAGGACTAAATTATCATAGAGGCTAATGGTGACTTGTCATAGTCATAACATGGTGTGATCATGTGCCAAGTTAACCCAAACAAAGCATCAAAGGAGAATACCATAATACTATGCTTTTGCATGCTTAAACAACGCATAATTTCTTCAAGGCACACTAAGAAATCCCAATTGTTTGGAACAAGACATACCACAGAAATAATCACTAAGGTCAAAGCAATACCTAGCATGTCATGCTAAAGTCTAATTCACAGTCAATGCAAGCTCCTCGTGCACTTCAAGCAAGAACTTACTACTCCTTTCCAACACCAAGCAACTTATTTGCAAAACAACACAGCGAGAACAGGGGTCAAAACTACTTTATTCACGCAAACTAAACAACCTAAGCAAAGCAAAAAGAAACTAAGACTCTCCAAGAACAACACAACTGTGCATGAAACAATAAAAACGAAGTGTCTAGACAGACCTGAGCTTTTTATTGATGAAGAAGGGGATGCCTTGGGCATCCCCAAGCTTTGACGCTTGTACCTCTTGGATATTTCTTGGGCTGACACCATGGTGGTATCCCCAAGATTGAGCTTTTGTCCATTCTTCATCTCATTGCATCATTCTCTCTCTACACGTGAATTTTTTCTTCATACAAAACTTCACACAATCTTCATTAGCAACATTAGCTTATTCAAAAGATATTAGACCTCTGGCAAAGCTTTGAAACAGCAAGGCTTTTCACTAAAAACACAAGCTACTATAGTAACTCCTTCAAAAATCTCAATTCACCTAAAGAGAACTCAAAAACGAATCAATAAGAAGCAAATGCAAATAATGATAGAAATCTGTCAAAACAGACCAGCAGGTAGAAATTTTTTTTTTCGAACTTCTTCTGTTGCTCTATTCTAGAAGTGTTGAACTAAAAAAAGTTATCTAACATACTGGTGGATTTATTAGTAAATTTTGAGCTCAATCCGAGTTACAGAGACTCCTCATGATTTTTTTTGGTGGAGGACAGAAATCTATTTCGGGACAACAACTCCCCAAATCTTACTTCCCTCTCATTAGAGGTCATTCTTGGCACAAAAATCAAACAAAAAGGATAAGGAGAGGTCATTACTGAAGTAATAACTTCCAAGACTCAAGGAAACTCTTGGGTTATCTCCCAACAAGTACTTTTCTTTAACGCCTTTAAGTTAGGCACAAAAAGCAAGAAGAATCAAGTATTTTCAAATGAAGAATTGCCCCTCTTGTTCTTTCCTTTCTTACCTTTCTTCTTATCTTTAGGGAAGATATGATTTCTTACTGGAGGAGCAAAGTGCATAATGCCTTTTTCCACATCTATTACCATTCCAAAGTGTTTCAGTAGGGATCTTCCAAGTGTAATTTGTCCCTTGCCTACACATTCAATAACAAGATAATTAGTAGACACCATTTTTCCTGAGATTTTTGTATAGACACCTTCAACTATTCCAATGGGCAATATAGTGGCATTGTTGGTAAGAGAGATGTCCTCTCCTCCTTCAGTAAGCCCCCAAAGACTCAAGGAATCATAAACATCTTTAGGCTTGAGGCAAAATTCTGACATGATATCACAGCGAGCATAAAAAAGTGTAGTGTTTATTAAGACTTTGATTGTGGGAAACCACTTTGAAGGCTCAGAATTTATGGGAACATAATCATGGTAAGTCCTAAGCGTGTGATAGCAACTATTTATAGCAGCAATACTAGTCTCAAGAGTGTTCAACCTGGCAAAAATATTTGTGAAAAAGGAATCAAACTTGCCACGTGTATTATAATTTGCAATCAACTTTTTTATGGCATCAAAAGCTTCATCCTCAGTACATAGAAAAATATCTTTCTCAGCCACAACATCCAAAGCATATCTATAACGAAGAGCAATACCGCGGTAGAAACTATCAATAACCAAGATAAGACTCATCTTAGTCTCAGTTTCCCTTTGTAAAGCGGAAATTCTAGACCAAGCTTCTTTAAAACTCTCTTCACTTTTTTGCTTTAAAGTGAAGATCTCTTCCGTAGGTGAAATAAAGATTGGTCCAAAACCATACATGGTGGCAACTAGAGCAGGAACTAATTTTTTGTGTTTTTGAATAAAGAAAGCAAACCAAACTAGACTAATTTTTTTGGGTTTTTTTTGGAAAGAGGCAAACAAAACCAAGCAAAGAAACAAAGCAAACTAAAAACAAAGTAAAGAGAAAGGAAGTCAAGGACTCCCCTAGTGAAGACATCCTTAGCCTCCCCGGCAACGGCGCTAGAAAATAGCTTGATGGTGCCCAGAACTTGTCGTGGGACGCTTCGTTGGAAACCCCAAAAGCAAGGTATGAAGCAGCACATCAGCAAGTTTACCTCAGTAAGAAACTGAAGTTATCGAACCAGTAGGAGGAAGGAAACGTCACACAGGTGTTGCAAGCAACGCGAAGACCTGCACAACACAAACTCAATACTTTGCCCCAACGAATCAGTGAGGTTTTCAAGCTCACCGGTTTGCTGTAACAAAGGATTAAACATATGGTGTGGAAGGTAATGGTTTGCAGCAAGTAAACAAGTAACAGTGGAAGATGTATCAATGGTAAAGATTGTACCGGGGTACATAGTTCACTAGAGGTGCTCTCCTTAGATAAACAACATGGCATGAAGGGTAAACAAATTACAAGGCAATTGTGAGGCCGAGCAAGGCATAACAATGCAATTACTAGTCAAAAAGATCCTATGAGATTCGATTGGGCAATACAACAAGATACATAGACCGCCATCCAACTTCATCTATGACTAGAAGTTCACCTTCAGGTTATCATCCGATCCCCCTCCAGTATTTAGTTGCAAGCAATAGACAAATGCTTTAACAAAGTGTGTAAGGTAAATAGTCCACATGTTCCATGAACAAGAGACCGTTGTTTTCTCCCTACGAGCACCAACACATCTACAACCGAAGAGATTATTGTCACTTTCCTTGGAAACTAAAAGCATGAACCCACTATCGAGCATAAATACTCCCTCTTGGAGTCACTAGAAACTACTTGGCCAAGATAGCTACTAACAACGGAGAGCATGCAAGATCACAAACAACACAGACATGATAGAATCATAAAGACAGAACCATTAATCAAACCAACATAATAATCTCAATGTCCATCGGATCCCAGAAAACACAACATGCATGATTACAAATAGATTAGATCTTGATCATGAACAAAGCTCACAAGATCTATACATGAAAGCACAAAGGAGGAGATACAACCATCTAGCTACTACATGGACCCATAGTCCAAGGTGGAACTACTCACGCATCATATCGGAGAGAAGGCCTCCGGGATGATCTCCCCTCCGACAGGGTGCCGAGAAGAACTTCAGATCCCCCTGATCTAGGGACAATGGTGGAGGCGGCTAGAGACAGTTTCGTGGAGATTTGATCGGGTACTTAGGGTTTCTACATCAGGGGCTTCTTATAGGCGAAGGGGGAGGCCGAGGAGGTGGCCAAAGGCCCCAAACCCTACCCAGGCGCGGGGCAGGGCCCACCTGCACCTAGGGGGGTCTGGGCACCCTGGCTTGCGTCTCCGTTTCGTCTTCTCAATTCTTGTTCCGCATAGAAAGTAATTGACTTTGACGTTTGTCCCGTCCAATTCCGAGAATATTTCTTTACTAACTTTTCTGAAACCAAAAACAGCAGAAAATAGGCAACTGGCACTGTGACAACTTGTTAATAGGTTAGTACCAGAAAACATGTAAAAAGCACCTCAAAGTGTAGATAAGCAAATCAAAGTAGATACTAAACAATCATGGAGCATCAAAAATTATAGATATGTTTCCGACGTATCACGCCATAGGGCGTCCGCACCCTCCCAGGCGCGGACCCACCCTGGGCCGCGCCTGGGCTAGGTGTGGGCCTCCTGGCCGTCTCCCAGCCTCGCCTCTTCACCTATAAGAAGCCCCCGCTACCTAAACCCTAAGTACCCGATCAATATTCCACAAAATTGTCTATAGCTGCCGCCACCATCGTCCCTAGATCGAGGGGATATGAAGCTCTTCCCGGCACCCTGCCGGAGGGGAGATCATCCCGGAGGCCTTCTTCTTCATCATGCCAGCCTCCGATATGAAGCGTGAGTAGTTACACCTTGTACTACGGGTCCATGTAGTAGCTAGATGGTTGTATCTCCTCCTTTGTGCTTCCATGTCTAGATCTTGTGAGCTCCATTCATGATCAAAATCTCATCTATTTGTAATCATGCATGCTGTGTTTGCGGGGATCCGATGGATATTGATATTACTATGTCAGATTGATTAATGGTTTTGTGTTATTGATTCTATCATGTCTGTGTTGTTTGTGATCTTGCATGCTCTCTGTTGTTAGTAGCTATCTTTGCCGAGTAGTTGCTAGTGACTCTAAGAGGGGGTATTTATGCTCGATAGTGGGTTCATGACCCTATTTAATCAAGGGAAGTGACAGAAATTCTGTGTAAATCCCCTAGTATGTTAGCTAACTTTCGTTAGTTCAACACTTTTTGATTTGAGCAACACAAGGTCTTCGAAAAAAATTGGTTTCTACATGCTGGTCAGTTTTGACAGATTTCTATCATTATTTGTATTTGCTTCTTATTAGTTCCTTTTTTGGGAAATTGAGCTTTTTGAAGGAGTTTATATAGTAGCTTGTGTTTTTGGTAAAAGTTTTGTTGTTCTAAAGCTAAACCCAAGGGTCTTTTATCTTTTGAATACACTAATGTTGGTAATGAAGACTGTGTGAAGTTTTGTATGAAGGAAAAATTTTAGGTGTAGAGAGAGAATGATGTAATGAGATGAAGAATGGACAAAAACCCCAAGCTTGGGGATGCCACCCCTGTGTCACCCCAAGAAATATCCAAGAGGTATAAGCATCAAAGCTTGGGGATGCCCAAGGCATCCCCTTCTTCATCAATAAAAAGTTCAGGTCTTTCTAGACACTTCGTTTTTATTGTTTTATGCATTGTTGTGTTGTTCTTCTAGCGTCTTAGTTTTCATTTGCTTTGCATAGTTTGTTTAGTTTGCTTGAATAAAGTAGTTTGGACGCCCGCTCACGCTGTGTTGTTTCAAATAAGTTGATTGGTGTTGGAAAGGAGTAGAAAGTTCTTGCTTGAATAGTGCAAGAGGAGCTTGCTTTGACTGTGACTTAGACTTTATCATGTCATGCTAGGTGTTTTTTTGACCTTATGCTTAGTCATTATTGATGTAGCATGACTTGTTCCAAACAATTGGGATTGCTTAGTGTGCCTTGAAAGAATTATGTGTTGTTTTAGCATGCGAAAGCATATTATTATGGTATTCTCCTTTGATGGTTTGTTTGGGTTGACTTGGCACATGCTCACACCATTTTATGACTATGAACAAGTCACCATAGCCTCTATGATCATTTAGTCCTTGACTTGTAGTACCACTCTATGCTTTGATTAGTAATGTTTTGTCGCTCTGCATGATTATGGCCATTATTGCTCTCTTAGTTGGTTGCTCCCAGTCTTTTGCTAGCCTCCACTTGTAGGATTAATCTCTACTCATGCTTCCAACTCCCAAGAAACTAAGTTATTCCTAAGTGTCCACTATAAATTCCTATGCATGGTGTGTTACACCATTCCAAGTATATTCTTGTTTTCATCTATCTTCCAATTAAAAAGTATTTTGTTATGTGAAAACTTAGTGATTAAAGCTCTCACGAACTTGATGACACACTTTATATTTATTGCCCCTAATAAACTTGAACCATCGTGTCATCTATGTTGTATATACTTGCACTTATACGTTGGAATTAGCAGAACCATGTTTTCATGGGGAACGTTTTCAACATTGCACTTGTACTTTGTACACAGTTGATATCATGCTCTTTTGTCTATGGATGTCGTCGGTGTGAAATAAAAAGGGAGCTTGTAAATCCATGGAGTTATGTATTTTGTGTTAGAGAAACACCTGGGCCGCTAGCCTAAGCCCTCCCGAATCATGGTGGAAACTTGTAGCATCACCATAATGAGCAATTCGTGAAGCATCCTTAATAAAAACCTATGCAAATAGCAAATAAAAAGATCAATGAGATGCTCGTTGTCTGCTTGCCTTGTCATTTTGGTTATGGGATAGCTCCTGTACCATGTGCAAGGGGTACCCCGTTGGCGCTTCTCTATGATACACATGTACTTACTATGACAAGAACTTACAGGTGACTAAAGTTGAGTAGCATGAGGTGTGGCCCTCGTATTCAAGGGAAATGAGATTTCCAACTTATACTTTGTCAAGCATATACTCCATAGTTTGTTCACTTTAACCTTAATCACTTCAAGATGCTTATGATAGGGGCAATGAGGGCTGAAAGCTAACAAGTACCATAATTTTTGGAAGCTCTTTTTGAAACTTGAAATCCCTGCTTCCCTTTATGAATGGCCTTTCTTCCACTATTATATTGAGTCTCCACCTTCTATCTTTAGGCACCAGTTAAGAGAGCATAGTTGCCATTCTTAGTTCTATGTGTAGTGTCCCAAAACTTATTGATTGATGCAAATTGTTGATATTGCTTGTTCTTGTGCTATTTGTATCTAGTCACTCTTATGAACTTTGAAGCTGTCCTATGCATCTATTTTCTACTCCATGAGGGACAAGATGAATGCCACTATGCCATGTTTTCTATATGTGAAACAAACAAATGTTTTTCAATGCATATTATTCATGATCTTTGTTTGTATCCTTTCATGCTAAATGCATAGTTACTTTGTCTTATTGTTAGAACTCCATCTTTCATGCACATGTTTAGAGTTCTTTGATCCCAGCTTTCAATGCTTGCAAATGGTATGATCTTGGTTTTGATGGTGCATGTCACCTCAAAAATTATTATTTTTATCACTTACCTACTCGAGGACGATCAGGAGTTAAGCTTGGGGATGCTTGATACGTCGGAAACGTATCTATAATTTTTGATGTTCCATGCTTGTTTAGTATATACTTTGCTTTGCTTTGTCCATACTTTGAGGTGCTTCTTATATGTTTTCTGGTACTAACCTATTAACAAGTTGTCATAGTGTGAGTTGCTTGTTTTCTGCTATTTTTGGTTCCAGAAAAGCTAGTAAGGAAATATTCTCGAAATTGGACAGGACAAAAGCCAAAGTCAATATTTCACCGAGGAGAACACGGAGTCCAGAGGAGAGACGAAGGGGCGCCACAGGGCGGCTGTAACATCTCAGCATTAGAGCTTAGAAATAAGCTGAACACAAATGTGTGCATTGCATTCATGCATAGAAAATCTGAATAACTTTCGCGCTTTTGAATAAAACTTGTCAAAGTGATTGAAGCTTCTCTCAACTCGATGGAATTGAAGTAGATCATAAGGTTGAATGCGATAAGTTTCAACATGACCTTCGCTAAAACCTATTTTTGGGTAAAGGAGATTTGATTTAAGGGTAGATCAAATATATTAAAAATTAAACCATAATACATTACTTAATGATTTATATTTTATCCTTAAGTGATCATATCATAGTATTCATCACAACAACCCATGAATACCAAGCTATGAATATAATTCAAGTAACAAGAATGTAATAACTAAATCTTTATTTATCTATTCTCATATGTTTACCATGAGTATCATGGTAAGACCTAACCTTAACTCTTTAATGAGATTGAGTAGGAAAGAAACCAAGTCAGGATCATTCACCATATATCTTTCTTTCCATATCAATCATTATCATATCAAATGAATCTTATCTTAATATCTGTTGTTCATCAATGTTGAGTAATCAACTATTGAATCACCAATTCTTAACCTATCAACTCTTGTCTTTATCATAACATTCAATGTAAATCCTTTAGAGAAGGAGGTAAGAAGAGGTAGGTGGTAATGCTAGATTTAGATATCACCTGTAGGATGGGAGTGTTGGAAGAGAATAAGATAAATGTGATAATTGATGGAGTTAACTCACTCCTGAGTGGACAGAAGAGTTATCTATAAGATATAATTATATGGTAGCAAAGAATATTATAAAGATGAACATTTAAGATAGTTACCAGGAGTAATCTTGTTGGATCAAGTAGTTATAGTCAATGGATAATATCTTCTATTCAGTAAGAGATACCGAGAAGATAATTATAATACAACTGTAATGTTGTATTGATGAAGGCCTTGATTAGCCAACTAGGAAACCTAAGCCATAAATGATCAAAGAATTGTAATGATCATGCTCAAGTCACTAAGAATGAATGATTTATATCACGTATAAGTGACATTGGTGGATATAATATGATTAACCCTTAGTATAAATATATTATCCTAGATTAGTCATGGCAAGTCACATTAATATAATGTGAGGTTGGAGTATGAGTTACTAAGGCAAGTAAAAGATAAGATAGTAGGTTGAAGCTGGTACTAGAGCAACATTAAGATGTAGAAGTAGAATATTCCTCTTAGAGAATATTAAACACTTGAAGGAAGCAGAATTTGATATATACATCTAGATTGGATTCATGAGAAATATCCTAGAGATAAGAATTATCTTTATGGGGAGATCATACGAGCTTTAGTGTCAAGCCCATTGAATTTACAAATGGATTTAGGAGGAGGAATTATTGATAAGAATATTCTTGTGAAGTAAAGCTCATCATGTTAACACATGATGATGGATATGAAGAAGTAGTATATCTAGGAAAGGAATTACTTAATTATAAGTCAAGAATTATGAAGTAAGGAAGATAGGAATTCCTTAGAAGCTATTAACCAAAACTATATCACTCCATATCAAAATCATTATCTTTATCATTTTTGCAAAACCTAAACAACTTCTACAAGGTAAATGAATTACTTTATTCATATAATTAATGTTCATTAGCAGCCATTACATTTATCATAGGACCCATTCACATTAGTATGGAAGAGATTATTTAAGATAATAAGGTAATCCTTGGTTGCTAGTAGATCAAGTAGTTTTGTTCCTGCTTAATATCATTGCAGAAATGTATATCGATAAAGCCTGATCATATTTCTTATCTTATAATATCAATAGTGAAGTTACTTATCATCCTTAAGGAACCACAAGGGAAATTGCAAAGGATAGTTTAAAACCCTAAAGTAATATGGGTTTAAGAAGTTGGATCTTAAGATAAAACAACTCCAATATTTAAAGACATTACAATAGAATGTCAAGTATCAAATAAATGTAAAAGTCTAATTTAGTAATTCTAAATCATTTAAGCCTCACAAATCCAAATAAAATAAAAACCTATTTGGATTATTCTTAGGTAAAAACAAATCCCTAAAACCCTAGTCCTTATTTATTCTACCTAATAAATAATTTCTAATGTTAATATGAGTGTTGAAAATACCAACATAATTAGGACAAACAACTAGTATAGTTACCTTTGGAAGATTTGGATTACTCTACAAAATTTATGGTATTTGAATCAATGAGAAAATTTGAATTGAAAACAAATTATTAAAACAGATAACAGAAAACAGAAAACATAAAAGTATAAAGAAAAAGAGATAGTCAGCAAACGCGGCCCACGACCCACTCCCTCACGGACCTAACCGTCGCTCGCGTGCAGCAGCAGCCGCCATTCGCTCACCTGGCTGTAGCCCACTTCGGCCCAGTGTTGGCCCGTTTACCCTTTCCGTTTCTTTTCCTTTCTTCTTCCTCTAGACAGAAAGCATCACCGACGAAGCAGCTGGCTGGCAACGCCTACACCGTCGGCCGTGGTCGCCATGATTCGTGCCGAGGCTGCCGACATCAGGAGGGGATAAGGACACACCGATGCCGCACTCCCTCGTCCTTATCTCCATTCCCTTCCTCTTCCTCTCAGTCTCCTCTTAGAGGCCGAACCCTAGAATGTCGGTGTAAGGTTCCCAACCTTTAATAAGGTAGAGATCCCTATGTTTATAATGCTAGTCCCTGGATCAATAGCTAGCATCCACAGTTAAGATGTAATATCATGATACAAAGGTCATAATACAACTTTATAACCAGGAATAAAATAATTTATTACATCTTACATAGCTCATTTTGCTATCTCATTACAATGCAGCAGAATATAACAATAGCATGGGGTCCTTCATCTTCAAAGTGCCATAGGCAGACATGTTGGTTGTAGACTTGTAATCCTACTTCACTAATATCAAACAAACCTGCAACATAACAAGTTACAGCCACAAGGGTCAATACATTTGAATTGTATTGGCAAGTGATACTATGGTAGTATAGTGGAGTCTATCATCTATATGCATTTGGCTAAGTGGAGCTTAGGCTTGCTTTGCTCAAAATAGATTTTCCTTATCATTTGAAAACACTAAGTTTTTGCTTGACAAAATCATTCCCAAGGCATCTCCCAATAGAAATTGGTGATCCTTCAACCCTTGTTCAAACACAAGTTTTTAACTTAGAAATTGGGATGAGGAGATTCTTGATAGCTTCCATGTATTGATGCTCAAATTGTCCTTTACCATGGACATGGCTAAGTACTTAGATTCTTCCATCTGCAGAGGTTGTGCACTTTCCCCACAAGACTTGGTTTCACCAAGACAAGATCTTTCAGAAGCCTTCCCTTAGAACAAATGGACGCGCTCCAACCTATCATCCCACTACCACCAACTGTCCAAATGGCTAAGTTATTGCAACCTATATGATCCAGGCATAGCCCATATTGCCAAGTGGCTGCACTAGAAGCTTCTCAACATTTGACATCTCAAATCTCTTTGTTCTTGGGTGGCCATCCACAAGTGAGATACACAAGGTAAACCATAGAAATGGGCCTTGTGAACCACTCAACACAAACCATTCCTTCCATTCCACCCAGGTGATACATTCACTTAGTTGTTTTATTAAACAAAACACAAGTCCTTGACTTGGAAATATTCCATAGTATGAATATATATTCCACCCTTGTTTTCTATTAGCTAAGCTAATCATGATAGTAGTAGGAATCTTAACTTAGGAAAATTCTACTAAGGTTTCATCTACTAGGATTTTCCCATGGCATAGTTTACACTTAGCAAAATTCCATGCAAGTCCTACTTAGAAATATCACTAATGCATAGTGAAAATAATGGGACAAAAGTATGAAGCATCACTTGCCTTTTTGGTAGAGAATATAAGTTCACTCCTTGTCTTTGCAATGATCACACTCTTCAAATCACTACAATTCAATCAAGCAAGGCACAATTTCAATCTACCATTCAAGCAATTCATCACATAAAATGATAGAAACAAAACAATGCATGCAAGCATGCTAAATATTGTTTTATTTGGAGAAGTGGTTTCTAATAATTTATAAACATTTTAAAACACCTAATGATCATTTTATAAAGTGGCAAAATCATTTGCAAAAGATTTTACTTATAAATCAATTTTAAACCAAATCATTATTTTATGTGGTTGAAAATGTCTTTAGCAAAGTAATAATTTTTATAGGGTTCACCAAATACATTTTCAAATCATAAAACTTGGTGTTTGGGGCGAGAGAGTTTAAATCAATACATTTCCCAAAGGTTTTCCTCCAAAAGCATTTTTAATAAATAAACATTATTTTTATTTGACTAGAAATGGTTTAAATCAAAACTTTATTCTTTTGCTTCACAAAATATGTTTTTGAAACCACAAATTGATTTATATGGTCAGTAGGTTCAAAACAAACCATTTTCCAAATATTTCATCTCAAAATTCATTTTAGAACAAATTTTATATTCTAAACATGCATACACAAGTTTCTGCAAAAACAATCAATTTAACAGAAGAATTTTACTAAACAAAGTGCATGGTCAGAAAGTACTTGTTTTTCTGAATCCATTGATATAAAATTTGCAAAATTTGGACGTGTGGTTTGAAAGTTATGGATTTTACAAAATTGAACATCTAATAGAAAAGTTTCTGTTTTTAAAACAGTTTCCAGGCCACGTGTCAAGTTGCTATTCGCTGGTACCGGTTCGCACGGATCAAGCACTGTGAGGCGTTGGATCTAAGTGGGATCGCACGACGCTGAAGCAAGCGTACCCCTTCGGGTTACTTTCTTTCCTAGCCACTAGATCGAGATCGGACGGCGCTCAGCATGCTTGCCAGAGATGGGCGGCGCTGGCGGCGGCAAGTGGCGGAGGAACGGTCGGACGGTGGCGGTGTTGATGCTACAGGAAGCGAGAGAGTGAAGGGATATGCTCACCGGGTTCACGGCGTGACGCTGAAGCTCGACGTGCTCGCGAGAAGGCAAGGGGCGCACGAGGATGACCAGAATTGCTCGCCGGAGTTTGCCTGGCGTCGGGCACGCACTGGCGTCGTGGTTGGCGAGGCTACAAATCACGGTAGGACACGAAACAAGTGGCATTAGATGCGGACAAGTTCACTAGTCACAGGTGTATCTTTGGAAAGACGAGGGGCGTTCAGATGGTTACTAGGGAAGTCGCCGGAGAGGAAGCAGACGACGGCGATGTTCAGTCGAGGAGGTTGCCCACGTTCTGGGTCAAGCGCGGGCAAGCTGATGATGCAGAGAGAAGCGCCAGGGCCTAGGAGCATGTTCGTGTGGTTGAGGCGGCGAGGGGCGACGGCGACTGGTCGGAATTGCCACCGGAGAGCGTCGGAGGCAGAGAGGCTTGAGCTCGCAATTCGCGCAGCCTAGAGGCAGAGAGGAGATGGTGCTCGGGGGAAAGTGAGAGGAGAGCTTGGAGATTAATACAGCGTGGTCACGGCGAGGAATAAACGCAGCATTAAGGCGGATTTAAGCCGAGGAATCAGTGCAGCAATGGCAGCGGAGTTGGGGAAAGAAGGGGTCGTCGCGGGGTAGGATAGAAAGTTGACAGGTGGGGCTGTGGGTCCTGTTTGACAGCGAGTGAGAGAGAGGAGGAGTCGGGTCCAACTGTCATTGACTCTGAGTTACATCTCTGTGAAAAAGCGTTTATGCGGGAGAGAAGGAGTGGGCTGGACTGGGCTTAGTTGGGCCTGCTGGCTGGGTCGACTTTGTTCTCTTTTTTTATACTGCTTTGTTTTTCTTTTTCTGTTTCTATTATTCTGTTTTGATTTGGTTTAATTATTTCAAGCATCAATTTGAATTCAATTTTCTCTCCAACTTTGTGAGGATTCAAACATTGATTAACAACACATTCTGAAGTCAATTTTTGGAATAAAACTTTTTTTGGGTCTTTTAATTATTTAATTAGGCCCTTGTTTTAAATCAAATAGGATTTAATAATAATTCAAACACCATTTAAATTCTTTAAACTTTCCAAATCTTTTCAGTAGTTTTTTATTTGTTTAATAGGGTGTCAAATAATTCATCTTGAATTATTTGGAAAGTATTTAATATGATTCATAAATCATTTGAATTGGGTATTTGTTTTATTTCCAATGATATTAAATATAGTTTTAATTCCATAATTTATTTAGAAGTTTCCTTTTATTTTATTTAAGTTAATTTAACAACTTTTATTCCACTTGGGTAAATTCCAAAATACTATTTTCTCATGAATTATATAATTATTCTTATTAGAGATTTGTCTTTATTAAAATAGGGATAGAATGGTTAATGCGATTTTATTTTATTTTGGAAATTCTTTATCCTTTTATTTTATTTGGATTTTGGATTCTATTCATTCTATTTGCTTAATGGATTAGGCCAAGATTTAATTTGGTCTTTAAATATTCCTCATTTAATATTTGTTTCTTCATCTTATAAAATCCATATCTTTTTATTTAAAGATCAAAATTGGTGATTCCAATTTGTAAAATCATATTTGGTATTTATTTATCCCTTTTAAATATCTTTAGGATTATTTGCTCACCATTTGGTATGGATTTTAGATAAGTGTTTTATTAGCTTTGGAAATTCAATTTCCTTATCTTATTAAATTCATAAGATTTTATTCATGGCTCCAAATTAAGTGAAACCAATTTATATGGTTTTACATTTGTCATTCTTGATCATTTTGAAATGTTTGCTTGACAAATTTTTATATGGATCAAATCCATAGGCTTGGAGATAACTTGGAAATGATTTTACTCCATTAGGGCTTAGGGTTTGGATTTATTTTCCAAGTGTTTAAATTTCCAGATGCATTTAAAGAGAATGCATTCCACTTGATTTGAATTTTAGTTGGATTCAAACATTAACCAAAGTTTGTTCAAGATGGGATTTTTAAGTTTCCATTTAGAAACAAAAGTTTCTTTTCACCCTAATTTCCAATAATTATTTATTTTGTTTATTTGTTTTTTCACATTACAAGATTTGGAAAATCTTGGGATGTGACAGTCGGAGACGCTTGTCGCCACTGCTAGAGTTCGCCCCACGACTAGCCAAGCGTACCACGAGCTTCGTCATGGTGTGTATCAGCTCTAGCAAGAAAGAATCAAGTTGACGGGCTCTTAATCGACCGCATCGACTCAATCCCTGACGATCACCGCCGTCGGTCATCGCCAATCATCATCGATCCCGTTCCCCCTCGACCTCATTGACCCTACTACGAGCACCGTGGTGAGTTCCTGATCCTCCCGGGGCTCTCCAAACTTTTATTCGCTTCCTAGATCAAGCGCTCGCCGCGTAGTTGTGTGCTTCGCCGCTCTTCGTCGTCGGACTCCCTGTTCTGATGACCTTTAGGGAGCGGCAATACCACTATTAAGTTCAGTATACTCCCCTACATCGAAAGCCCCTAATCGCACGTCCCAGAACCCGTTCATATGCTGTCTCCGATGATGTTCCGGCGAGGTTCTAACGAGCTGATGTCAGGATGATGTCACCCTTGACCTGGTCCGCGTGTTGACTGGTCCATGCTAGCGTGGCGTGCCAACGTGGCCACTGTCCCACATGTGTGTGACTCTAGACTAGGTTCTAAGCTAGTACCAAAATTTTAATTTAAGTGAGTTGTGGCATGTTGATGTCATCATGACGCAGTAAATATGTTTAATAATTTCTAAAAATGATTAAATCTTAGAAATCTAATAACTTTTATTTTATAATTCAGAAAAATATATGTAATATATGAAAATGTTTAGAAAAATAAAATCTACAACTTAAAACTATTATCAAACACTATTATGTTAGATATTTAAATAATTATTATTTAATAAAGATTTATAAGTAATAAAACTTTGATAATTCATATTTTAATAATGGTAAATGATAAAAACATAAATAATATATCAAGATTCTTAGAAAAATAAGAACTATAATTTAAAACTATAATCATGTATTATTATTTCACTTAATTCAATATCTAGTATTTATTAAGTGTTTATAAAACAATTAAACTTATAAAAATCATATCTTATTATTTAAAATTCATAAAAATACATATAATATACCAAAATGATCACAAGAATAAAAACTACATGTTAAAAATATAATATTCCACTTTTGAGGAAAATAAAAATTTAAACAACTTAATAACTTGAATTTAAACCTATTTCCTTAGTTGATAATTCATATAAGGGTAAATAAAATTTGCTAATATTTCTAAAATTAGCCAATTGACTCTAATAAATAGTATTAGTCTTGAATATTGATAATATGAAGTCAAAATGGTTCAACACATTTTAAACAAAATCTTATTGAATTATCATTCAACTATAAGTGTAGATCATTTTCTAAAAAGATTCTTATCAATCATAAAATCTTCAAGAATGATACTTTCAACCAAATAAAACCTTTTACCATTGTTTCACTCACAACTTTATAATGTAATAAATCCAAAGATAATTCATAAGTAGTAAATAATGTTGTTTACTTATTCACAAACCATAACCACACCCTTACAAGGATATATATATCCTTTTATACATTTATAATGTTAGGAAACCACTACTAAAATAAAAGTAATGCCCTTATTAAGTAACTTTAAGGAAACAATATAAAATGAACAAGATACAAATATCATAAGCATTACACCCTAAGTCCATCTATGTTCTTAAAGTTAACTTTAGTCTATAAGACTTTAAATATAATACTAAAGACTTTGTTATATGTTTTATAGTTAACTTTGGTCTATTTTAATTAAGACGTAAAGCATCTCAAATCCAAACTATTCAAGCAAGTGTAAACAACATCAATCACATTATATGAATCATATTCTAAAATCTTCAGGATTGTTTAAACCTTAGTAAAGAAACCTTTTCTTCAAATGTTATTCTTTTTGCCACTTCAAACGACAAATCTTATAGTAATATCCCCAACTCTTAAAAACTAAACTTGAGGACTTTAATCATAGAAAATAGATGATAATTAATAATAATTACATTACTTTATACTTTATTTTATACTTAGGATTGTTAATACCTAAGCTCCTTATAAAGGCAATTCTCATATAAGTAGTCTTTGAGTAGCACTCCACATGTGTGTGTATTATTATTGTATATTATAATTACATGTTGTTCACCACACTCACAAGCCTTAATAAGAAGCACAAGTGTGAAACTTAATCTAAAAGGGCAACACATTCCAAAGAAACCATTTCCAATATCCAAACCCTAGAACAACGTTATACCCGGGATTCGAGTTTATGAAATTGCATTACATTACCTATGCATAATAGCATCCTGCTTCTTTAAACATTAGTCCTTACCAGACCAATGATGCTAATTTCAGATATTGGATCTTATATTGTCTTGAAGACCGTGAGTGCATAATCTTGCAATCACAAAAGGAAAGTTCACACTTTCTCATGTCCTTTGATTATTTTCTGTAAAGTATTTTGAAAATCCAGTGTTGTCATCACCTGCATTTCAAAAAGGTCAGAAAACACTATTTTCATAATAATATGATTATAGGTTATTTACCATGACGTAATAACCTAATATGAAAGTTCATGTGGTAAAGGAACATATTATATAGGACTTAATAACCAAATGTTGCCAGTGATTCTTGCGTCATATATCACGCGTTAACCATGAGATTTGGAATGGGACAAAGAAGTCAGCTGGATCTTCCTCCTTTCACATGAATAAGATCTCCATCTCGTGATGCTGATGTAAATGAGAGACTCAGCATGGGTGGGACCCCTTAGTTCCCCGTGATATTGGTGTCTAGACTAACCCTGAGTAAGACCATCATAGGTATGTCCTCATAATTGATGGGGCGACCAGGTTCCGTCTTCTCAGTGGAGTCCACAAGGAGTCAACCATAGTTAACTGCTATGCAGGTTAACAGAGGTCATTCTGCTTGTGGGGTCATGTTCTATATGGGGTCGCGCGAAAGGGTAGTGGTTGGATTGGATCTTAGACTGGGCCCCATACCAAGGAAGAATGGAAAAGCTCATGACTTGGTTGTGCAAAAAGGCTAAGGTCTCTCATGGGAAAAGTAACACACCTCTGCAGAGTGTAAGAACTGTAACTTGTTATTCCCTGTTCCGGGAAGGAGCTACGAACGCGGCGGGAAAGGAACTCCATGAAAGTTCTGGCAAACCCGTGAAGGCTGACGGACATAGCTTTTCAGAATAAAAGCAACCTTTGAAGATATGTTTACAAAAACTTGCATTGCCTACGGCCTACGGTCGATGGTTGTAGATATAGTGCATCAAACACTCCTTTATAGTGAACTTGCTGAGTACGCTCATACTCAACGTATCTTCTTAACTCTTGCTAGATTCTGAAGCCATTAAGACGACGTCTACATCAAGTTATGCTCTAGGAATCATCAACAAAAGCTAAAGCTCTTCAATGAAGTCAAGAAAGTCAACATATACATCAACTCAAGTGAAGACGAAGTTATTGATTAGATAGGAATATAATCTCTAGCCATAAAACCTATTTCTGTAGTGTATTGCAATAGCAGCAATGTCAGACCAATAGTTCAGATACTAGCCTTATTAGTATGATAGTTTTTGAGTTGTTTATTTCTGATGCTTATTTGTAAGAAGTTTCTTTCTTTTTCTTTAACCTAGAATGTTCTCTGGATCTTGTGTAAAGAGTTGAGTTGTAACCTATAGTAATGTCTTGGACCTGCTGTGTTTCTATTGTACCACTCTGAGGGATGTAATACTATTGAACGGTGTTTCATTGGTGTTATGTCAACGACTATAGTATACTACATCATGCAGTGGTATGCTGGGTCACCGCAGCTGGTATCAGAGCATATGCTTTGACCTTAGGATTAAAACCCTTTTAGGAAGATCTGTAGGTTGGATAGTGGCTATAGAAAGCCATCTTATCTACACCAAATATTCCTATGACTTGTGATGAGTATCTACTTGAGGATAACCTTGTCACACTTAAGTTGGATGCTTAAGACATAATTCTTAGGAGTAGATATCCATCTTCTCATAGTAAAGTGCTATTTACGGTCTTCCTAAGGAGACATAACCCACCAAGATATTTTAGGAAAGTCAATTGGCCACCGTAGAGTTGGATCAAGTTTAGTATGATAATTGAAGTAATTTAAATGGTGTAGTCTAACCAGAAAATTGAAGGTAGATAGTAACACCTTATTGTTAATTGATAAAAATAGATAATATAATGAAGACCATTGGAGCATGTATAGTTATAATGGGTAGTAAATCATGTGGGATTCACTTGAGAATTCTACGTGTCAAAGTGCAATTATGTTAAGATTTAATGATAGTGTAATGAGAAACAAATTCATCATGGTTAGATTAGCTCTTGAATCATGATAAGGAGGTAGAACATAACAAGATCATGGTGAGATTAGCTCCGAAACCATGATATAGGTGTAATAATTGGCAAATACTTAGTAAATTATCTTTAGGTGGAAGTAAGAAAATAACATGGTAGAACTATGATTCAAGTCATAGGTGTCATAAATTTTTAATAATCTCTGGTTTAAGAATCTGATTAGTGCTTTGGAGAGATTTTGTGAGGTTAGATTACTAAATAATGACAGGTTGGTTATATTAGTCATTCCAAAAGTGAGACCAAAGGTTAGTCAAAAACCAAATTGAGACCGCTTTGCTTCAAATTATCCTATTGCAGTTGAGCAATTTGGGTAAATTATGAGGCAAAGAATAGTTTAACCCTAAGTGCTAAGTATCACGATGTAAACCTATATGAGGAGGTGTCATATACTACACAACTAAGCCTGAATTCTAGAGATGCTATACTCAACTACTATATTCTTGGCTTAGAAAATTGTGTGTTATATGTACCACATTTGGATTTCTTGATTTTTCTTGGATCTTCTTGATTGACTAGATCTGTACATGAAGTTTGACTTGGTGTTGAAATGCATGTTGCAACATCTAGTTACTACTTGATGTTATAGACCTAGATAGAAAAGGAAATTCGTGTAAGGGAGTGACGAGTTCCGAAGACAAAGATGAAGACTTACATGAAGAGTGAAGCTAAGTATAGGAGTATAAAAACAATTTGAAGGATGAATCAAGTTTAGATCATTGTTAGTTGTAACACCCTCAGAATCGGACCTATGCAAGTTTTAGCGAAATCCGCCAAACCCGCATAGAAACGATTCAAAGGTGCCCACCAGGCACTTTCGTGCGGGTGGAAAACAAAGTAATAACATTACACAACAATCCTCGATGGGACCCACAGAACAGATATATACAACGGCGACTCAGAGAGTCAAGAATACAGATATAATATACAAAGATCCAAATCACCTTGAAAACGATAGAGCGTCCAGCTACGGACAAGATGCAAATGGGGCTAAGAGCCCTGAAGAATAACCAATGGCGTCCATAACCCTGCCTGAGCCAAGCCGGAAGGTAACCACGCTAACGGCGTCGATCTCAAAACCTGCTTAAACAAAAGGGTGCCGACAAAGGGCAAAGGAAAAAGAGGGCGTCGATCGAGGCCGATTACAGCGAGGCTAGAATTCGACGGTCCTCGCCTACATAGGTATGGTGGACTGAAGCGGCAGCGGCAGCATGCACTAAACAACCTATAGAGACTCGATACAACTGGCGGCTATTAGAGAGGGGTAAGAAAGACCTATCCGGAACCAACCTGATACTAACATCAAACAAACCCATCCTGGTGTTTCCCCCTCGAGACCAATCGAGGAAGTCAACCGAGGAACTCACACCGTTGGCAGTTTTACTTATTCAGTTATCGTTGCAGCAATTACTAATCAGGTTTAGATAATCGTCCTGATAAAGTATGCAGTGGGCACTTTTAGTGAATCATTCCGTTATAGTTGCGGCACTTACTAGTCAGATACAAATAGCGTGGGATAACCCCAAAAACCCAGCAGTTGTTGGTACTTTTATTCAGCCATTCCGTTGTAGTTGCAATACTTACTAGTCAGGTACAATGGTCGCAAGCGACACTCCAAACAAGCAATGGTGGGCAGTATTAATTAGCCATTCCATTATAGTGAAGCTGATTACTAGTCAATATAAAGTCAAATTTATAGCAATAAACTTTAGTTATGCTTGTCTATGATCGACATACTGTGCTCCAAGTCGTCCATATCCGCGGACACGGCTTTCAGAAAGTTTTACCCGGCCGGGGTGCACCAATAGCAACACACGCTCAATCAACCTCGGAAAAACCAAATCAAAACCCAACGAGGCTTTCACGACTGAACAATCACAGATTCGAAATATTTGAGGGGCCACCCTTAAGTAGATCCATAGCGAAGCTAGCTGACTCCGAGACGGCCTCAAGGTTTGGGTGGACGGCAGTAAACGACTGGGAACCCGAAAGTGTGGCTGGGCTTGTCGATACCGCGTAAACGTGTCCCGATCCTAAACAGTACAGTGTGCTCCTCGCACAAATTTAAATACAGAAGTAGCATGGCATAAGTACAGGATGGTAAAGAAAACCTCAAACTAGTTTGTGGCCCCAAGAAATAAGACGGAATCGAGCTCTAGCTCAGGGGGGTCCCATATACCTCCCGGATGTGGATAGCGCGATAAATCAAGGAACAGGTATCAAGTACTCGGGGTCCTACGGGACACAAGTGGGAGTTCGGAAACCAAATATTATCTATCACCCACTGATGCCTCTACTTACTTCAATTTTAGTTGTTAAACAGGAATAAAAGTGAACGATAAGTAAAGCTATGATCATCTCCAACAACAAACATGCGGCAATACTCCAACAACTGAGGCACTTGACAACACGCAACAGCACTTGAGCAAGCGACTACGACGCGCAAGTCCCACTATCTACCAAACAACAGGTAATAGGATGTGTCCATGGCAATATAGGGCTGCACGGTATATCACAGGTACGGAAACTAAAGCATCGCAACACAGATAGCAATAGATCAACAGGAGGGAATAAATACTATAAAAGTAAGATAGGTAGAAAGGGGAGATGCTCTTTGAAAACATTGTCGAAGGTTCAACGAAGATCGGTGACTCACATCAACTCAACGGCCTTACCATGAAGAAGCAAAACACTAGAAGAAACACCGGATGCACTATTTAATACAACGGCAGAAGATCGGCATGATGCATGCATGATGTATGACATGGCAAAGGTGCGATGCAATTAGGTCAATAATAAGTGGAACCGGGGTCCCGACAATTAGTTAGGTGGTTCAAGTTGTTTAGGTACCCCGCAATTTAAAGGTTGTTTATCAAGACAAAAGATAGCACCGGTTCGCTACACAAGTTTAAATGAGGCCAATATAAGGCTGGATTTGCCCGCATATGGGCCCCATATTTAATTATTAGGTGAATCGGCATAAGGCCCCCAAACCACATGATATGCATGCGAGATGACAATTAAATATGCAACAAGTCATATAGTTGACCACTTATAAAATAGGGTTCTCGGAAAGGGGTTCACACATTGAGGGGCCTTGACGGACTTGGGGTTCCGGGGTTCGGGGTCCAGGGTCCAGGGTCCAGGGTTCGACGGAACGGTCTCGGCGGGAACGTTCTCGAACAACGGGGCAGATCTTGTCGTTCGGGTAGACGAACTTGGCGTGGTGTCGGGGGCGCATCGGATTCTTCCAGTCGGTGTCGATCTTGACGTTGCGGAGTTCTTGTCGGGTCCGCGCCATCGAGTCAGTCTTGGCGTCCCGTGTAGAAGACCCCGTCACTACAGGAGAAGATCTCGGGGTTCCGCGTCGAAGGCCCACGGTTATGGGGTCCCGACGAACTTGGTCCCGGGTCCGGGAAGGAGTGCTTGGCGAATCCGTGTCGACGATCTTGGCGTTCAGGGCGGAGTTCTCGGTGACGATGTCGGTCTTGGGGTCCGGATTCTTCCGTCCATGACATCCTCAATGCCCCGTGTCGAAGGCATCGGAAAACCCGTGATGGCGATCTTGAGGTTAGTTCTTGCTACCGGGTTGTATGCGGTCTTGGTTTTTCATATCGTCACCCTCTTGCAAAGACCTTGGAGCAAGTAGGGCGTCTAGGTTCCAACTTCACATGTCCCTCCATCGTTGCATCTCTGCACCGTTACCTCACACCAAAACACAAGCAGGTTAGAAGCATCGGGTGCAGGCAGAGGAGGAAGGCCACGAGGGCGCATGAACGGCGACGCCCACGACGGTTGTAGAGAGGCGACGCTGGACGCGAGGCGAGGAGGGCAGGGCTGCTCGCATGCATGGGAGGTCTGGGCGGAGTGGAGCTCGCCGTGAGCCTGGCGAGGCTGCAGAGTCGAGGCGAGCTCTGCAGAGGGAAACTGACGGGGCGAAGGTGGAAGGCGGGGCGGCCGAGGCGAGCGGCTGACGCTGACTAGGAGGGAGAGGGAGGCGCTTGAGCACGGGCCGGAGCGGCGGCATGGTGGACAGTGGCAGCCGACAGCAGAGGAAGGCAAGCGGAAAGAGAGGCGGCTTGCCGGCAGCGAGGCGTCTGACACGGAGGCCGGAGGAGGGGCGACGGCTTGGGGAAGAGGATAGCTAGGGAGGACGGCTGCAGAGAGGGAGGCGAGCGGCCAGGCATGGGCATGGCTACCGGTGTGGCCGGGAGAAGCGGGCGAGGTAGGACGAGCTCGGGGCGGCACCGGCGAGGAGGAGGCGTGGAGGCGAGGCGGTTTGGCGGAGCAGTGGAGGCCGAGGAGGGGAAGGGAGGAGGCCACGGGGAGGCGACAGGTTGCCAGCGTGGGGAGAGAGCCAGGGAGGAGGAGGGAGGTTGCGGGAGAGGGGGAGAGGACGCGGGGGCACGGGCGCGGTGGGACCCTTGGTGGGACCCAAAGCGGACCAGTGGTGCCGTGAGAGGTGTGTGTGGCGGGGTGGGGCGGTGTTGTGTGTGTGGAGAGAGAGGGTTGGGGTGATGTGGCGAGAGTTGGTTGGGTGGGGGATAGGGCCAGTGGCGTGGCGAACACTGATAGGATGGGGTGAGGTGGAGGGGAGGGCTGGGTAGATAGGTTGGTAGGAATAGGATTTAGGTTGGACCGATTTAGTTTTTCTGGGGGTGGTCGTTCGGTCGGGCCCGTTACCGCCTCTACTAAAATAATAAATATTTTTATTTGTTTTACAAACACCGTTTGCAAACCGATATCAGACACGCAAAAATAATCCGGAGACCCGGGGTTTGATATTTGATTAAAGATGGGGCGTTTTAGAAAACAAAACGGGCTTTGCGAAATAGTTTTAAGCAAACCATGCATGATGATGACGATGCAATGCACAAATTCAACGCGATTTTCTAGTAGTGGTTTTGCGGGATGCCACAATTCGACACCACTAACAATGGATCTCGCCCTCGAGATCCGCCTCATGGTACCGGAAAGAAGGTCGGCGATCTGCGTCTTCTCGCATCATGTAGATCCACGCGACACCACTAACAAGAGGTCGTTGCCCGTGATCGTCGGGAGAACACTCCGGGAACAAAAAGGTCGAAGGTAGAGGCATCAGCAAATAAAGCCACCTCTAGCTTTGATGGAAAGAGGGAACCGATGCATTCTCATCCACTTCAATGTACAAAAGCGAATAGAAAGGGTAGTCGGCATGGGGGCCAATCCATCACGCACCCAAACTATTACTCTGCACCATCAGTAGAAAAGAGTGCAACCATTCTCGGAATCAGACTGAAGATCTCGACAAACGAGGGTCGGAACAAAGGAGGGATGGACATTCTCATCAGATCTGATGTAGAAGACTTCATCGCGTAGGAAAACACCGGAAGGCACAAACAAAGAACGAAGAATGGTAACACCGTAGATGGATTCATCAGGCAGCTGGAACACCGGATGGCAGAACACCGTTATCGGAGGAGGAAGCGAAACCCTGAAGGTACGATGGAAACCCAACCACGAGAAATCCTGGATTCGAAGAAAAGATAAGAGGTGGATTCAAAATGCGTAGAGGTAAGAGGAGAATAGCAGAGGGGTAAGGAATAAAATCAGACCTAATCAGAGCTATCCAAACGATTTTGCAAAATAGTTTTGACACTCTACTTCGGCCGTTAGCTAGGTTATCCTACAGGCTGGACTTGTGGGGTATCGCAACTGCTGAGCTCTGATACCACTCTGTAACACCCTCAGAATCGGACCTATGCAAGTTTTAGCGAAATCCGCCAAACCCGCATAGAAACGATTCAAAGGTGCCCACCAGGCACTTTCGTGCGGGTGGAAAACAAAGTAATAACATTACACAACAGTCCTCGATGGGACCCACAGAACAGATATATACAACGGCGACTCAGAGAGTCAAGAATACAGATATAATATACAAAGATCCAAATCACCTTGAAAACGATAGAGCGTCCAGCTACGGACAAGATGCAAATGGGGCTAAGAGCCCTGAAGAATAACCAATGGCGTCCATACCCTGCCCAGGCCAAGCCGGAAGGGTAACCCTGCTAACGGCGTCGATCTCAAAACCTGCTTAAACAAAAGGGGTGCCGACAAAGGGCAAAGGAAAAAGAGGAGCGTCGATCTTGAGGCCACACACGAGGCTAGAATGGCGGTCCTCGCCTACATAGGTATGGTGGATCAAGCGGCGTGGGCATGCACTAAACAACCTATAGAGACTCGATACAACTGGCGGCTATTAGAGAGGGGTAAGAAAGACCTATCCGGAACCAACCTGATTCTAACATCAAACAAACCCATCCTGGTGTTTCCCCCTCGAGACCAATCGAGGAAGTCAACCGAGGAACTCACACCGTTGGCGCTTTACTTATTCGATTATCGTAAAGAATTACTAATCAGGTTTAGATAATCGTCCTGATAAAGTATGCAGTGGGCACTTTTAGTGAATCATTCCGTTATAGTTGCGGCACTTACTAGTCAGATACAAATAGCGTGGGATAACCCCAAAAACCCAGCAATTGTTGGTACTTTTATTCAGCCATTCCGTTGTAGTTGCAATACTTACTAGTCAGGTACAATGGTCGCAAGCGACACTCCAAACAAGCAATGGTGGGCAGTATTAATTAGCCATTCCATTATAGTGAAGCTGATTACTAGTCAATATAAAGTCAAATTTATAGCAATAAACTTTAGTTATGCTTGTCTATGATCGACATACTGTGCTCCAAGTCGTCCATATCCGCGGACACGGCTTTCAGAAAGTTTTACCGGCCGGGTGCACCAATAGCAACACACGCTCAATCAACCTGAAAACCAAATCAAAACCCAACGAGGCTTTCACGATGAACAATCAAGGATTCGAAATATTTCAGGGGCCACCCTTAAGTAGATCCATAGCGAAGCTAGGCCGACTCAGACGGCCTCAAGGTTTGGGTGGACGAAGAAACGACTGGGAACCCGAAAGTGTGGCTGGGCTTGTCGATACCGCGTAAACGTGTCCCGATCCTAAACAGTACAGTGTGCTCCTCGCACAAATTTAAATACAGAAGTAGCATGGCATAAGTACAGGATGGTAAAGAAAACCTCAAACTAGTTTGTGGCCCCAAGAAATAAGACGGAATCAAGCTCTGGCTCAGGGGGTCCCATATACCTCCCGGATGTGGATAGCGCGATAAATCAAGGAACAGGTATCAAGTAGTCGGGGTCCTACGGGACACAAGTGGGCGTTCGGAAACCAAATATTATCTATCACCCACCGATGCCTCTACTTACTTCAATTTTAGTTGTTAAACAGGAATAAAAGTGAACGATAAGTAAAGCTATGATCATCTCCAACAACAAACATGCGGCAATACTCCAACAACTGAGGCACTTGACAACACGCAACAGCACTTGAGCAAGCGACTACGACGCACAAGTCCCACTATCTACCAAACAACAGGTAATAGGATGTGTCCATGGCAATATAGGGCTGCACGGTATATCACAGGTACGGAAACTAAAGCATCGCAACACAGATAGCAATAGATCAACAGGAGGGAATAAATACTATAAAAGTAAGATAGGTAGAAAGGGGGAGATGCTCGCCTGAAAACATTGTCGAAGGTTCAACCGAAGATCGGGGCGAAGCTCACATCAACTCAACGGCCTTACCCGCGAAGAAGCAAAACACTAGAAGAAACACCGGATGCACTATTTAATACAACGGCAGAAGATCGGCATGATGCATGCATGATGTATGACATGGCAAAGGTGCGATGCAATTAGGTCAATAATAAGTGGAACCGGGGTCCCGACAATTAGTTAGGTGGTTCAAGTTGTTTAGGTACCCCGCAATTTAAAGGTTGTTTATCAAGACAAAAGATAGCACCGGTTCGCTACACAAGTTTAAATGAGGCCAATATAAGGCTGGATTTGCCCGCATATGGGCCCCATATTTAATTATTAGGTGAATCTGCATAAGGCCCCCAAACCACATGATATGCATGCGAGATGACAATTAAATATGCAACAAGTCATATAGTTGACCACTTATAAAATAGGGTTCTCGGAAAGGGGTTCACACATTGAGGGGCCTCGACGGACTTGGGGTTCCGGGGTTCGGGGTCCAGGGTTCGACGGAACGGTCTCGGCGGGAACGTTCTCGAACAACGGGGCAGATCTTGTCGTTCGGGTAGACGAACTTGGCGTGGTGTCGGGGGCGCATCGGATTCTTCCAGTCGGTGTCGATCTTGACGTTGCGGAGTTCTTGTCGGGTCCGCGCCATCGAGTCAGTCTTGGCGTCCCGTGCAGAAGACCCCGTCACTACAGGAGAAGATCTCGGGGTTCCGCGTCGAAGGCCCACGGTTATGGGGTCCCGGCGAACTTGGTCCCGGGTCCGGGAAGGAGTGCTTGGCGAATCCGTGTCGACGATCTTGGCGTTCAGGGCGGAGTTCTCGGTGACGATGTCGGTCTTGGGGTCCGGGGATTCTTCCGGGTCCATGACGACATCCTCAATGCCCTGTGTCGAAGGCATCGGAAAACCCGTGATGGCGATCTTGAGGGTTAGTTCTTGCTACTGGGTTCGGTACGGTCTTGGTTTTTCTCATATCGTCACCCTCTTGCAGCACTGGAGCCGAAGTAGGGCGTCTAGGTTCCAACTTCACATGTCCCTCCATCGTTGCATCTCTGCACCCGTTACCTCAGCACCAAAACACAAGCAGGTTATAAGCATCAGGGGCGGTGCACGGGCAGGAGGAGGAAGGCTGCCAGGGCATGAACGGCACGCCCACGAAGCAGAGGAGGGCGACGCGCTTGGACGCGAGGCGAGGAGGCGGGCTTTCGCGGCATGGGAGGTCTGGGCGGAGTGGAGCTGGGCCATGTGAGCTGGCAGCGGAGGCCTGCAGAGTCGAGAGGGCGAGCTCTGCAGGAGGGGGAAACCTGACGGGGAAGGGGCGACGGTGGAAGGCGGGGAGCGGCCGAGGCGAGCGGGGCTCAGGACGCGGCCAGCGACTAGGAGGGAGAGGGAGGCGCGGGCCGGAGCGGGCAGCGGGTGGACGGTGGCAGCGGCTGACGAGGAGGGGTGCTGGCCAAGCAGGGCAGGAGCGGAGGCGGCTTGCGGCGGAGGCGTCTGACGGAGGCGGAGGAGGGGCGACGCTTGGGGGAAGAGGAGAGCTAGGGGAGGACGTGGAAGCAGAGGAGGCGAGAGCAGGGCATGGCGGGCATGGTGTGGCCGGGAGAAGCGGCGGAGGTCGCCAGACGCCTAGCAGGCACCATGAGGAGGAGGGCGGAGGCGAGGTTTGGGAAAGCGTTGATGGGCCGAGGCGGAGGGAAGGGAGGCGGGGGAGGCGACGCTGGTTGCCAGCGTGAGAGAGCCAGGAGGAGGAGGAGGTTGGGGAGAGGGGAGAGGACGGGGCACGCAGGCGGTGGGACCAGGTGGGACCAGGCGGACCAGTCTTGGCGTGAGAGGTGTGTGCGTGTGGGGGTGGGCGGTGTTGTGTGTGTGGAGAGAGAGAGAGGGGTTGGGGTGATGTGGCGAGTTGGTTGGGTGGGGGATAGGGCGGTGGCGTGGCGAACACCGATAGGATGGGGTGAGGTGGAGGGAGGGCTGGGTAGATAGGTTGGTAGGAATAGGATTTAGGTTGGACCGATTTAGTTTTTCCGGGGTGGTCGTCGGCCTGCTCGATCGCCCGACTAAAATAATAAATATTTTTATTTGTTTTACAAACACCGTTTGCAAACCGATATCAGACACGCAAAAATAATCCGGAGACCCGGGGTTTGATATTTGATTAAAGATGGGGCGTTTTAGAAAACAAAACGGGCTTTGCGAAATAGTTTTAAGCAAACCATGCATGATGATGACGATGCAATGCACAAATTCAACGCGATTTTCTAGTAGTGGTTTTGCGGGATGCCACATTAGTCAGCTATAAGAAGGAAGATTAATGTAGGGAATATATGGAGCAACAAGAAGTGATGAAGTTAAGGTTCAATCAAAGTAGGTGATGTTGTTAAGAAGTTAATGAAGTAGTTATACCCAGTTCATGTAAGTATCATGAATAAGTACAAAAGAAGAAGCTTTGGAACAAAATTGTATTCAAGCTCTAACAATTCAGAGAGAATGCCAATAGTACGTCGAAAAACCGTAGGGTAATACATACACCCTAGGATGGTTTGTAGCTGGTATTTGTCCGTAGCTGATATTTGGTTGACTTAGTTAACCAGGTCATCTTAGTATTGCATAAAGAGCATAAAACTTGGCCTAAGTTAAGTAAGACATAAATGAGTATAAAAATTAAAGCGACCGTCTTTCGAGACGCCTCGCGAAGTCATACCTATCAAAGCTAAAATCTCCAAATAGTAAAAAGACAAATAATCTTGGAATATTCATTTCGGAGATCCACAATTGTGTGGGTATACCGAAAGTTCTTTCGTGAAACCTTAAATAGGTTAAGTATAAGCTAAACATAGATTAACATCTTAGTTTTAAAGTCAATGGTTACTATACTTGCAGTTTAGAGGCCACTAGTAAACCCTAAGGGGGAGAGTAAACAGTAAATGGAAGTACTGATATCTGAATTCCAGAGTAAAGGTTAGAGAAGAAGTACTAAACTATGGCAACATTAAGGCTTATTTTCATAAGGTTAAAAGAAGTCAACATTATTAAAGTACTTTCGGAAGTATGTCTGGATGAAAGATCGAAGTTTACTTCAAGGTAGTAGTATTCAAACCTTAAGGCAATTATTAAATGGAAGTTGAAGAAGTACGTAAGGTGATAATAAAAGATTGTCTAAGGCTTGATTAGGTAAAATCTTAAAGGTGATAAAGTAGCTTAATCTTAATAGACTAATTATAAAGGAAACAACTCTCAAGTGGTCCTTAAGAGTGAATAATCATATCCCATTAGACATGTGTAGAGAAACAAGAAATTCCAATGGGTATGGACTGAATGTGTTCAAATCCAATCTTCAGAAGGACTACCAGTATGAGCCATACAATAACAAATCAAAAGTTAGTCTTTTGACCATAGATATTGATTAATAGAATTTAAAACCCTGTTTTAGTGAGACTCCCTAGACCTTACATAGTATAATAAGGAAGTTCGATGATCAAGTAAAGGAGTTAGATTGGGATACATAAACAGGGAAATGAACCAAATAGAGAACCCAATTAAAGGATTTTGTAATAATAACATAAACAAGGAAATTATTTGGATATGGGATACTACAATTATTCCCATTTGAGGTTAGCTTGCAGTTGAGAAATGTTGTAATCAACACAAGTCAATTCCTTACTCCGAAACATGAAAGTTTACGAACTTCGGGGACAAAGATTATTTTAAGGGGGAGAGTCTATAACATCCCAGCATTAGAGCTTAGAAATAAGCTGAACACAGATGTGTGCATTGCATTCATGCATAGAAAATCTTTATAATTTTCGTGCTTTTGAATAAAACTTGTCAAAGTGATTGAAGCTTCTCTCAACTTGATGGAATTGAAGTAGATCATCAAGTTGACTGCGATAAGTTTCAATATGACCTTTGCTAAAACCTATTTTTGGGTAAAGGAGATTTGATCTAAGGGTAGATCAAATATAATAAAAATTAAACCATAATACATTACTTAATGATTTATATTTGATCCTTAAGTGATCATATCTTAGTATTCATCACAACAACCCATGAATACCAAGATATGAATATAATTCAAGTAACAAGAATGTAATATCTAAATCTTTATTTATCTATTCTCATATGTTTACCATGAGTATCATAGTAATACATAACCTTAACTCTTTAATGAGATTGAGTAGGAAAGAAACCAAGTCAGGATCATTCACCATATATCTTTCTTTCCATACCAATCCTTATCATCTCTAATGAATCTTATCTTAATATTTGTTGTTCATCAATGTTGAGTAATCAACTATTGAATCACCAATTCTTAACCTATCAATTCTTGATCTATCAACTCTTGTCTTTATCATAACATTCACTGTAAATCCTTTAGAGAAGGAGGTAAGAAGAGGTAGGTGGTAATGCTAGATTTAGATATCACCTATAGGATGGGAGTGTTGGAAGAGAATAAGATCAATATGATAATTGATGGAGTTAACTCACTCCTGAGTGGATAGAAGAGTTATCTGGAAGATATAATTATATGGTATCAAAGAAGATTATAAAGATGAACATTGAAGATAGTTACCAAGAGTAATCTTGTTGGATCAAGTAGTTATAGTCAATGGATAATATCTTCTATTTAGTAAGAGATACTGAGAAGATAATTATAATACAACTGTAATGTTGTATTGATGAAGGCCTTGATTAGCCAACTGGGAAACCTAAGCCATAAATGATCAAATAATTGCAATGATCATGCTCAAGTCACTAAGAGTGAATGATTATATCATGTATAAGTGACATTGGTGGATATAATATGATTAAACCTTAGTTTAAATATATTATCCTAGATTAGTCATGGAAAGTCACATTAATATAATGTGAGGTTGGGGTATGAGTTACTAAGGCAAGTAAAAGATAAGATAGTAGGATGAAGCTCGTACTAGAGCAACATTAAGATGTAGAGGTAGAATATTCCTCTTAGAGAATATTAAACACTTGAAGGAAGTAGAATTTGATATATACATCTAGATTGGATTCATGAGAAATATCCTAGAGATAAGAATTATCTTTATGGGGAGTTCATATTAGCTTTAGTGTCAAGCCCATTGCATTTACAAATGGATTTAGCAGGAGGAATTATTGATAAGAATATTCTTGTGAAGTAAAGCTCATCATGTTAACACATGATGATGGATATGAAGAAGTAGTATATCTAGGAAAGGAATTACTTAATTATAACTCAAGAATTATGAAGTAAGGAAGATATGAATTCCTGAGAAGCTATTAACCAAAACTATATCACTCCATATCAAAATCATTATTTTTATCATTTTTGCAAAACCTACACAACTTCTACAAGGTAAATGAATTACTTTATGCATATAATTAATGTTCATTAGCAACCATTACATTTATCATAGGAGCCACTCACATTAGTAAGGAAGAGATTATTTAAGATAATAAGGCAATCCTTGTTTGATAGTAGATCAAGTAGTTTTGTTCCTGCTTAATATCATTGCAGAAATGTATATAGATAAAGCCTGATCTTATTTATTATCTATTATAATATAAATAGTGAAGTTACTTATAATCCTTAAGGAACCACAAGGGAAATTGCAAAGGATGGTTTAAAACCCTAAAAAAAGGGTTTAAGAAGTTGGATCTTAATGTAAAACAACTCCAATATTTAAAGACATTACAGTAGAATGCCAAGTATCAAATAAATCTAAAGTATAATTCATTTAATCGTCACAAATCCAAATAAAATAAAAACCTATTTGGATTATTCTTAAATAATAACGAATCCCTAAAACCGTAGTACTTATTTATTCTACCTAATAAATAATTTCTAATGTAAATAATTAAATATGAGTGTTGAAAATACCAACATAATTAGGACAAACAACTAATATAATTACCTTTGGAAGGTTTGGATTACTCTAAAAAAATTATGGTATTTGAATCAATGAGAAAATTTGAATTGAAAACAAATTATTAAAATAGAAAACAGAAAATGTAGGGTTCGCAGCATAGAAAACAAAAAATTTCCTACGATGTGAACTATATACCAAGATCTATATACTAGATACAAACAACGGGCGGATGTATATCCGTAGAGAACATACCCTTGAAGACCGACAAAGCTTAACGAGTTCAACTCGTGGTTGATGTAGACGATCTCTTGCCGATCTCAAGATCGAGAGGAAGTCCTAGCGCCGCAAATCAGCAGCGCATCCGTGCTCGCACACACGTTCGAGGCACCGAGCAACCTCCGCCTCCTCGCTCCAGCGATGCAGCGGAAGCACAACTCTTTCTTGCCGAATAGCCACCGGAACATGTATCTCGCTAGTCCGAGACCATGGGGATAAATTCGGAGGAGAGAGATCCTTCACGAGGAGGTGTGAGAGACAAGTGAGGAGGGGGCTCCTTTATAGGAGGAGGGGAACCCCAAGGGGTGGCAGCGCATGGGGTTGCCCCTTGCCTCCCTCTTCATGTGGGTGGACACTCCACTCACAAATCTCCTTTAAATTCCCTCCACTCAAAAGTCCACTCAAATTCCCATTAAATTTCCACCAAATGTAATGCAAACTCTCATTAAATAAAACTCTTTTATTTTATTCAGAATTTTGTCAATTACTTTAATGACAAACATTCACAAATAACCTTGCTAGAATTCTATTTCACATGCATAACCACTTTATGCAATTTCACCAAACCCTGCTTTGGTATCTAGTGAAATAAATTCCTGCGCTTGTTCATTCTTCGGCATGAAACATTTGCTCCAATTGGATGTCGGTGTCTCTTAAGTGTGTCACCCTACGGTTCGTGAATAATGCGGACATGATCGAGACCCTCTCGGATCAATAATCGAAGCGGATCCGGAGACCCATCGACTCCCACACATTCAACGATGACTTTCTTGTGATCGTCGGAACCTTTTACGCTAGTATCTTAATCCCTTTGTTTCACGATATATTACATGTCCGAGATTCGATCATCGGTATCTCCATACCTAGTTTGATCTCGTTACCGACATGCACTCTTTTCTCGTTCCTGTGATATAACATTCTAGTGATCAAATCACTTTCTTGCAAGCTAATCAATGTGATATCACCGAGAGGGCCCAGAGTATATCTATCCGTCATCGGGATGAACAAATTCCACTCTCGATCCATGAGCCTCAACATAACACTTTATTAGTTCTGAATCCATCTTTATAATCACCCTGTTACGGTGTGACGTTTGATGTTATCAAGAAACTCTTCCGGTGTTAGTGATTGACATGATCTCATGGTCTAAGGATTAGGATCACTTCGTAAGTTGTTATAGCAATATAAACTCAATGACTTTGATCATAATGCTATACTTCGGATGAATGTTCATCACATCATTACACTAATGCTGTGATCCCGTTATTAACAACATCCAATGTCCATGATCAGGAAACCTTGATCATCTTGTTAATCAACGAGCTAGTTTATGAGAGAGGCATAACTAGGAACTTTCCTTTTGTTTATTAAACACACATGTATTAACGTTTCCGTATTAATACAATTATAGCATGCAAAATAAACATCTATCATATACTTGGAATACACATAATAAACACTTTATTATTGCCTCTCAGGGCATATTCCCTTCAGAAAAGTATAAAGAAAAAAGGGGATAGTCAGCAAACGCGGCCCATGACCCACTCCCTCACTGACCTAACCGCCGCTCGCGTGCAGTAGCAGCCACCATTCGCTCACCTGGCTGCAGCCCACTTGGCCATAGTGTTGGCACGTGTACCCTTTTCGTTTATTTTCCTTTCTCTTCCTCTAGACAGAAAGCATCGCCGACAAAGAAGCTAGCTGGCAATGCCTCCGTCGTCCACCGTGGTCGCCATGATTCGTGTCGAGGTTGCAGACATCGGGAGGGGATAAGAAGGACACGCCGATGTCGCAGTCCCTCGTCCTTATCTCCATTCCCTTCCTCTTCCTCTCTGTCTCCTCTCAGAGGTCGAACCCTAGCTCGCCGAAGACGCTTGTCGCCATCGCTAGAGATTGCCCCACGACTAGCCGAGCGTACCACGAGATTTGTCATGATGTGTAGCATCTCTAGCAAGAAAGAATCAAGCAGACGGGCTCTTAATCGACCGCATCGACTCAATCCCCGATGACAACCACCGCCGGCCATCGCCAATCATCATCGATCCCGTTCCCCCTCGACCTCACTAACCCCACAACGAGCATCGTGGTGAGTTCCTGATCCTCCCGAGGCTCTCCAAACTTTTATTCGCTTCCTAGATCAAGCGCTCGTCGTGTAGTTGTGTGCTCCGCCGCTCGTCATCGATGGACTCCCTGTTCCGATGACCTTTAGGGAGCAGCGCTACCACTATTAAGTTCGGTATCCTCCCCTACATCGAAAGCCCCTAATCGCGCGTCCCTGAACACATTCATACGCCGTCTCCAACGATGTTCCGGCGAGGTTCTGATGAGCAGATGTCAGGGTGATGTCACCCTTGACCTGGTCCGCATGTTGACTGGTCCACGCCAGTTTGGCGTGCCAACGTGGCCACTGTCCCACATGTCCGTGACTCTGGACTAGGTTCTAAGCCAGTACCAAAAGTTTAATTCAAGTGAGTTGTGTCATGCTGATGACATCATGACGCAGTAAATATGTTTAATAATTTTTAAAAATAATTAAATCTTAGAAATTTAATAACTTTTGTTTTATAATTCAGAAAAATATATGTCATATATGAAAATGTTTAGAAAAATAAAATCTACAACTAAAAAATATTATCAAACATTATTATGTTAGTTATTTAAATAATTATAATTTAATAAAGATTTTATAAGTAATAAAAATTGATAATTCATATTTTAATAATGGTAAATGATAAAAATATAAATAATATATCAAAATTCTTAGAAAAATAAGAACTATAATCATGTATTTTTATTTCACTTAATTCAATATCTAGTATTTATTAAGTGTTTATAAAATAATTAAATTATAAAAATCATATCTTATTATTTAAAATTCATAAAAATACATATAATATACCAAAATGATCACACAAAAAATGCCTACATGTTAAAAATATAATATTACACTTTTTAGGTAAATAAAAAATTTAAACAACTTAATAACTTGAATTTAAACCTATTTCCTTAGTTGATAATTCATATAAGGGTAAATAAAATTTGCTAATATTTCTAAAATTAGCCAATTGACTCTAATAAATAGTATTAGTCTTGAATATTGATAATATGAAGTCAAAATGGTTCAACACATTTTAAATAAAATATTATTGAATTATCATTCAACTATAAGTGTATTCTCTAAAAATATTCTTATCAATCATAAAATCTTCAAGAATGATATTTTCAACCAAATAAAACCTTTTACCATTGTTTCACTCACAACTTTATAATGGAATAAATCCAAAGATAATTCATAAGTAGTAAATAATATTGTTTACTTATTCACAAACCATAACCACACCCTTATAAGGAGATAAATCCTTTTATACATTTATAATGTTAGGAAACCACTACTCAAATAGAAGTAATGCCATTCTTAAGTAACTTGAAGGAAACAATATAAAATGAACAAGATACAAATATCATAAGCATTACACCCTAAGTCCATCTATGTTCTTAAAGTTAACTTTAGTCTACAAGACTTTAAATATAATGCTAAAGACTTTGTTATATGTTTTATAGTTAACTTTGGTCTATTTTAGTTAAGACGTAAAGCATCTAAAATCCAAACTATTCAAGCAAGTGTAAACAACATCAATCAAATTCTATGAATCATATTCTAAAAGCTATCAAGATTGTTTAAACCTTAGTAAAGAAACCTTTTCTTCAAATGTTATTCTTTTTGCCACTTCAAACAACAAATCTTATAGTAATATCCCCAACTCTTAAAAACTAAACTCAAGGACTTTCATCATAGACAACAGATGATAATTAATAATAATTACATTACTTTATACTTTACTTGTATACTTAGGATTGTTAATACCTAAGTTCCTTATAAATGCCAATACTTGTAAAGTGAGATTTGAAGATAAGGCAATTCTCATATAAGTAGTATTTGAGTAGCACTCCACATGTGTGTGTCTTATTATTGTATGGTATTATAATTACATGTTGTTCACCACACTCACAAGCTTTAATAAAAAGCACAAGTGTGAAACTTAATCTAAAAGGGCAACACATTCCAAAGAAACCATTTCCAGTATCCAAACGCTAGAACAATGTTATACCCGCGATTCGAGTTTACAAAATTGCATTACATTACCTATGCATAATAGCATCTTGCTTATTTAAACATTATTCCTTACCGGACCAATGATGCTAATTTCAGATATTGGATCTTATATTGTCTTGAATACCTTCTTGCAATCACAAAATGTAAGTTCACACTTTCTCATGTCCTTTGATTATTTTTTGTAAAGTATTTTGAACATCCAGTGTTGTCATCACCTGCATTTCAAAAAGGTCAGAAAACTCTATTTTCATAATAATATGATTATAGGTTATTTACCATGAGGTAATAACCTAATATGAAAGTTCCTGTGCTAAAGGAACATATTATCTAGGAATTAATAACCAAATGTCGCCAGTGATTCTTGCGCCGTATATCACGCGTTAACCATGAGATTTGGAATGGGACGAAGAAGACAGCTGGATCATCCTCCTTTCACATGAACAAGATGTACATCTCGTGACGCTGATGTAAATGAGAGACTCGGCATGGGTGGGACCCCTTAATTCCCCGCGATATTGGTGTCTAGACTATACCTGAGTAAGACCGTCATAGGTATGTCCTCATAATTGATGGGGGCGACCAGGTTCCGTCTTCTCAGTGGAGTCCACAAGGAGTCAACCATAGTTAACTGCTATGTAGGTTAACAAAGATCGTTCTGCTTGTGGGGTCATGTTCTATGTGGGGTCGCAAGAAAGGGCAATGATTGGTTTGGATCTTAGACTAGGCCCCATACCTAGGAAGTATGGACAAGCTCATGACTTGGTTGTGCAACAAGGCTAAGGTCTCTCATGGGAAAAGTAACGCACCTCTATAGAGTGTAAGAACTGTAACTTGTTACTCCCTGTTCTGAGAAGGAGCTACGAACGTGGCGAGAAAGGAACTCCATGAAAGTTCTGGTAAACTCGTGAAGGCTGGCGGACATAGCTTTTGAGAATAAAATCAACCTTTAAAAAAATGTTTACAAAAACTTGCATTGCCTACGACCTATGGTCTGTGGCTATAGATATAGTGCATCAAACACTCCTTTCTAGTGAAATTGCTGAGTACGCTCATACTCAACGTATCTTCTTAACCCTTCCTAGATTATGAAGCCATTAAGACGACGTCTACATAAAGTTATGCTCCAGGAATCATCAACAAAAGCTAAAGCTCTTCAATGAAGTCAACATATACATCAACTCAAGTGAAGACGAAGTTACTGATTAGATAGGAATATAATCTCTAGCCATATAACCTATTTCTGTAGTGTATTGCAATAGCAGCAATGCCAGACCAATAGTTCAGATACTAGCCTTATTAGTATGATAGTTTTTGAGTTGTTTATTTCTGATGCTTCTTTGTAAGAAGTTTCTTTCTTTCTCTTTAACCTAGAATGTTCTCTAGATCTTGTGTAAAGAGTTGAGTTGTAACCTATAGTCATGTCTTCGACCTGTTGTGTTTCTGTTGTACCACTCTGAGGGATGTAATAATAGTGAACGGTGTTTCATTGGTGTTATGTCAACGACTATAGTGTACTACATCATGAAGTGGTATGATGGGTCACCGTAGCGGCCGCACCCCTAGGTACGGGCCCACCCTGGGTCGTGCCTGGGCAGGGTGTGGGCCCCCTGGCCGCCTCCCAGCCTTGCCTCTTCGAATATAAGAAGCCCACGATGCCTGAACCCTAAGTACCCAATCAATATTCCACGAAACCGTATGTAGCCGCCACCATCGTCCCTAGATCGGGGGATCTGAAGCTCTTCCTGGCACCCTGCCAAAGGGGAGATCATCCCGGAGGCCTTCTTCTTCATCATGCCAGCCTCCGGTATGAAGCGTGAGTTGTTCCACCTTGGACTATGGGTCCATGTAGTATCTAGATGGTTGTATCTCCTCCTTTGTGCTTTCATGTCTAGATCTTGTGAGCTCCGTTCATGATCAAGATCTCATCTATTTGTAATCATGCATGTTGTGTTTGCGGGGATCCGATGGATTGAGATTACTATGTCAGACTAATTAATGGTTTTGTCTTATTGATTATATCATGTATTTGTTGTTTGTGATCTTGCATGCTCTCCGTTGTTAGTAGCTATCTTGGCCAAGTAGTTGCTAGTGACTCCAAGAGTGGGTATTTATGCTCGATAGTGGGTTCATGCCTATATTTAATCAAGGGAAGTGACAGAAATCTCTAAGGTTGTAGATGTGTTGTTACGACTAGGGAGAAAACATCGGTCTCTTGTTCATGGAACAAGTGTATTGTTTACCTTACACACTTTGATTAAAGCAGTTGTCTATTGCTTGCAACTTAATACTGGAGGGGGTTTGGATGATAACCCAAAGGTGGATTTCTAGTCATAGATGAAGTTGGATGGCGGTCTATGTCTCTTGTTGTATTGCCCAATCGAATCTCATAGGATCTTTATGGCTAGTGTTGCATTGTTATGCCTTGCTCAGTCCTGTCAATTGCCCTGCTGTAATTTGTTTACCCAACATGCCATGTTTGTTTATCTAAGGAGAACACCTCTAGTGAACTATGGACCCCGGTCCAATCTTACCATTGATACATCTTCCACTGTTACTGTTGATACGTCAGAAACGTATCTATAATTTTTGATGCTCCATGCTTGTTTAGTATCTACTTTGCTTTGTTTTGTCTTCACTTTGAGGTGTTTTTATATGTTTTATCGTACTAACCTATTAACGAGATGCCACGGTGCCAGTTGCCTGTTTTCTTCTGTTTTTGGTTCTAGAAAGGCAGAAAATCAATATTCTCGGAATTGGACGGGACAAAAGCCAAATTCATTATTTTTCCCGGACCAACACGGAACCACGAAGCAGAGACGGAGTAGGGCACCAAGGTGGCCGCACCCCCAGGCGCGGGCAAGACCTGGTGGCGCCTACAGGGGGTGTGGACCTCCACCGACCTTGCCTCCTTCGCCTATAAGAAGCCCCTGGAGAGAAAACCCTAAATCATCCATCATACTTCTAGAAAAAGTTCCGCTACACCGCCGCCACCAAAGGGGAGATTCGGGGGACAGAAAGTCTGTTCTGGCACCCTGCCGGGACAGGGAAGTGCCCCCAGAGCCATCTCCATCGACTCCATCACCATATCCATCGCCGTTGCTAATTCCCATGATGAGGAGGGAGTAGTTCTTCCTCGAGGCTAAGGGCTCTACCGATAGCTATGTGTTCATCTCTCTCTCTCTATGCATGATCTTGTTGTGGTCATGAGCTTTGTAATCAAGTAGATCTACCTTGCTACGCAAGTGCTTCAATAGATCTCTGCTCTCCCCACGTGTGTGTAAGTGACAACGTGCATACCGTGGTGGCATTTAGGCTAGAGGTTACATAAATACTCATCGTGCTTTAATAGATCTATGTTTTTCCCCATGTGTATGAAAGTGACAGCGTGCACATCGTGTGTGGCACTTGAGCTAGGTTACATATATAGTTGTTATGAGTTATATCTGGAGTTGGATGTCTTTATGAAATTGTGGTGTTTGTTGGAACCATCTAGCACTCAAGGTGACAGTGTGGGGTTATCTAGATTAGGGAAGGACCTACCATGGATTAGAGTGTCCAACCGGAGAGTAGTTTAGAGTAGTATCATAAAGAAATTATATTTATATGAGAGAGTGTTCACTAGTGAAAGTATGATCCCTAGGCCTTGTTTCTAAATATTGAAACACTGTTTGCATCTAGATCTGTTACATGTTTGCTTGCTTTAGTATTTTCCTCACCATCAAGCTTTTTTCTGGCACCGTTACCATTTGTATTTCACTATCTCTTCACCGAACTAGTGCACCTATACACCTGACAAGTGTATTGGGTGTGTTGGGGACACGAGAGACTTCTTGTATCTTGATTGCAGGGTTGCTTGAGAGGGAATACCTTTGACCACTTCCTCCCTGAGTTCGATAAACCTTGGGTAATCCACTTAAGGGAAACTTGTTGTTGTTCTACAAACCTCTGCACTTGGAGGCCCAAGAAATTTCTACAAGAATAGAAGTGCGTAGATATCAAGCTATTTTCTGGCGTCGTTGCCGGGGAGGTAAGGTAAAAGGTACTCACATCCTCCGGCGTGAGTGCTCGAAGTTATTTCCTTTAGATTTTGCAATTTTGTGTTTTTGTTTCTTGTTTTCACTAGTTAGGCTTAATTGAAAACAAAAAAAATTAGAGAGCTTTTTAGTATTTTTCTAAGTTAGAACTTGAGTGGTTTGAAAAGAAAATTAAAAAACCTATGGAACTTTCTTTGCATGCTAATAGCAATTTTATTAGTATGAATTTTTTGAACACCATTTTTACTAATGGTATGGAAACGTCTAAGCTTGGGGAAGCTAGTTTTTATGAGAAAGATCTTTTTAGTTCCCCAGATTCACGGAAGAAAATTTTCTATGATGGTACTTTATCTCCCATATGTGGTAATTCTAATGATACTTGTGATATTTTAAATACACATACCGAAAGTGTCCCTTTTAAAATACCTATTGAAATTGTTGAACGAGTTATGAATAATTGCTATTTTGGAGATGGAACTGTCCATCCTAGTGATCATTTCGTCTTTATACATGAATTATGCGAGTTGTTCAAGTGTGCAGGTATTTCAATGGACCAAGTTAAGAGGAAGCTATTCCCTTTCTCACTTAGGGACAAAGCAAGGGAGTGGTATGAGCTTCGATATGATCCTTATCATTTGGAGTGGAAGGAACTTAAATCTCTCTTTTATTCTAAATTTTATCCTCCTCATGAAATTCATAAAGATAGGAATTATATTTATAATTTCCATTCTCATGAGGGAGAAAGTATTTCCCAAGCTTGGGGGAAATTGAAGTCACTAATGCTCAAATGTCCCATTCATGATCTCCCCAACTAATGTTGTTATCAATAAATTTTATGCAAGGCTTTCAGGACATTACAAGGACTATCTGGATACCTGTTTAGAGGGATCCTTCACAAGTAAGGAGGTCAAGGCTAAGTGGGATCTTCTTGAAACAATTCAAAGCAATACCGAAGGTTGGGATAACTACAAAGGTAAAAAACCAGGTATAAACTATGAGTATGATTGCATTAAGTCTTTCGCTGAAATTGCTAATTTTCAAGAGCTTAGTGCTAGATATGGTATTGATCCTCAAATTCTTGTTAAATATTATAGAGCCTTTGCTTCCCATATTAATGCTCCTAAAGAAAAGTGGGACATGTATCATGAACCTTTTAAAGACACTTGCATGGAAAATGAAAATTTTATTAATGATTACAATAAACATGCTCAAACATCTGAAAGTACTATTTATTATAAGCAAGTTAATTTTTGTGGTATGCATAGACCTTGTGAGAAGAATAAAATAGAAGAAGAATATTGTATCACACACTGGAATGAAAAAACCAGAATGTGGTATAAGGCTCTAAATGATCTTGGTAAAAAAAATTGTGCCCTCTATCCTTTTATTTGTGAACTATGCTATGAAGTGGGTCATTTAAATTTGCAATGCTCAGGCCATACTAATAACCTTTCTAATCCAATGAGTACTGCAATATTGTATTGTGATAACGCGATCACTGATAATCAACATGATGAACTTACATTATTTTTGGGGTGTGAAGAGTTATCAAGAAAAACTTCTTTGGTAGACATGAGTGCTTTTGGTATGAATTGCGTCTTGCATGGGTGTCATCTTTATTGTGTTGATAATTGCCACGCGAATACTTACATACAAAATCTTATAAAAGATGATATTTTACCAAAACATGACAGGACTAATATGAGCTTTGTTCTTATTAATAAAAAGGAGGAATCCTCCAAAGTTTCTTCTATTGTCGATATTTTACCAAAACATGACAGGACTAATATGAGCTTTGTTCTTATTAATAAAAAGGAGGAATCCTCCAAAGTTTCTTCTATTGTCTCTAACAATAAACTAGGGTATGTGGAGAAGCTTCCTTTCAAGCCTCTCCCTCATAAAGAGGAGAATAAGAAGAGGAGTAGAAGGAGAGAGGAAATGGTATCTTCCCCTAAGCATGTTGCTCCTATCATAGTTTTTGCTGATGAGTCTGAACTAGATGATGTTCCTATGCCTGTTACCTATGTTAGTGATCATTATTGGGAAAAGCACAATACTTTTGATATTGAAAATCTCTTTGGCACCAATTCTGAAAATGATAATATTAATAATTGTTGTGCCACTAGTGCTACCCATGTTCCTTCCAATGATGATATGTTTACAAATGAACACACCTGGGAAGATAGCTATTCTATTGCTTATGATGATACTATACCTCCAAAGTATGATGATTATGATATTTTCAATCCACCTACCATTGAGGAGAAAATCAATTATGATTACAATATTCCTCCTATATTTGATGATTATGGTGATGCGAATAATAGTGATAGCTATTTTGTTGAATTTGCTCCCACTACAATTAATAAAAGTGATCATGCTTATGTGGAGAGTAATAATAATTTTATGCATGTGGCTCATGGTAAGAATGTTTTATGTGATAGTTATATTATTAATTTTATTCATTATGCTACTGAAAGTTATTACGAGAGAGCGAAACATGGTTTTATGTACCTCAATAATATTAAGTTTCCCCTCTTTATGTTGAAAATCTTGAAGTTGCACTTGTTTTGCTTTCCTATGCTTGTTGCTTTGTGATTTCATGACTTGTTTCTTTACAAGATTCCTATGAATAGGAAGTGGGTTAGACTTAAATGTGTTTTGAATTTTCTTCTTGATGCTCTCTTTTACTTCAATTCACATTTCTTATGTGAGCATCTTCTCAAACTATTATGCCTAACTTAAAGGCATTAAAGAAAAGTACTTGTTGGGCGATAACCCAAGAGTTTTCTTGAGTCTTGGAAGTTATTACTTCTGTAATGACCTCTCCTTATCCTTTTTATTTGCTTTTTGTGCCAAGAATGACCTCTAATAAGAGGGAAGTAAGATTTGGGGAGTTGTTGTCCCAAAACAGATTTCTTTCCTCCACCATAATTTTTTTTGAGGAGTCTCTGTAAGTCAGATTGAGCTGAACATTTACAAATACATCCCCCATTATGTTAGCTAACTTTCGTTAGTTCAACACTTTTTGATTTGAGCAACATAAGATTTTTGAAAAAATTGGTTTCTACCTACTGGTCTGTTTTGACAGATTTCTGCCATTATTTGCATTTGCTTCTTATTGATTCCTTTTTGGGTTCTTTTTGGGAAATTGAGCTTTTTGAGGGAATTGCTACAGTATCTTGCGTTTCTAATGAATGTTTTGCAGTTTCAAAACTAAACCCCAAAGGTCTATTATCTTTTGAATACACTAATGTTGCTAATGAAGATTGTGTGAAGTTCTGTATGAAGGAAAAATATCAAGTGTAGAGAGAGAATGATGTAATGAGATGAAGAATGGACAAAATCTCAAGCTTGGGGATGCCACCCTGGTGTCACCCCAAGAAATATTCAAGAGGTACAAGCGTCAAAGCTTGGGGATGCCCAAGGCATCCCCTTCTTCATCAATAAAAATCTCGGGTCTTTCTAGACACTTCGTTTTTATTGTTTCATGCACTGTTGTGTTGTTCTTGGAGAGTCTTAGTTTTCTTTTTTGGTTTTGTTTGCTTAGATTGCTTGAATAAAGTTGGTTGATCACATCACACTTCTTTTGGAGAGATACACACTCAGTTTTCATTGCCTACAACACTCTAGTTTTCACTCTTATTATTCTGCGAGTGTTCATGTTTGCTAGCTTTAGTTTTCTTGTGCTTTCAGCTTAGAACTTTTTAGTTCTTCTTTGTGGATTTGTGAAACAAGCTCACTAATATTTGTTGATTATTATCTTTGTGAGTTGTTTCAAATAAGTTGTTTGGTGTTGGAAAGAGTAGAAAGCTTCATGCTTAAGTGGTACAAAAGGGAGCTTGTTTTGACTGTAACTTAGACTTTATCATGCCATGATAGGTGTTGTTTTGAACTTATGCTTAGTGATTATTGTTGTATCATGACTTGTTCCAAACAATTATGATTTCTTAATGTGCCTTGAAGGAATCATGCGTTGTTTTAGCATACAAAAGCATAGTATTGTGGTATTGTCCTGCTTTGTTTGGGTTGACTTGGAACATGCTCACACCATGTTATGACTATGAAAAAGTCACCATAGCCTCTATGATCATTTAGTCCTTGACTTGTAGTACCACTTTATGCTTTGATTAGTAATGTTTTGTCGCTCTGCATGATTATGGCCATTATTGCTCTCTTAGTTGGTCACTCCCAGTCTTTTGCTAGCCTCCACTTGTATGAGTAAGCTCTACTCATGCATCCAACTCCCAAGAAACCAAGTTATTCCAAAGTGTCCACTATAAATTCCTATGCATGGTGTGTTACACCATTCCAAGTATATTCTTATTTTATCTATCTTCCAAATTTAAACTTGTTATGTGCAAGTTAGTGATTAAAGCTCTCACAAACTTTATGGCACACTTTACATTATTTGCCCCTAATAAACTTGAACCATTGTGTCATCTATGTTGTATATGCTTGCACTTATACGTTGGAATTAGCAAAACCATGATGTCATGGGGATCGTTTTCAACATTGCACTTGTACTTTGTACACAATTGATATCATGCTCTTTTGTCTATGGATGTCACAAGTGTGAAATAAATAGGGAGATTGTAAGTCCACGGAGTTATGTATTTTGTGTTAGACAAACGCCTGGGCCGCTAGCCTAAGCCATGCCTAATCATGGTGGAAACTTGCAGCATCACCATAATGAGCTATCTGTGAAGCATCCTCAATAAAAAGCTATGCACATAGTAAATAAAAAGATCGCTGAGATGCTCATTGTCTGCTTGCCTTGTCATTTTGGTTATGGGATAACTCCTGTACCATGTGCATGGGGTACCCTGTTGGCGGTTCTCTATGATACACATGTACTTACTATGACAAGAACTTACAGGTGACTGAAGTTAAGTAGCATGAGGTGTGGCCCTCGTATTCAAGGGACATGAGATTTCCAACTTATACTTTGTCAAGCATATACTCCATAGTTTTGTTCACTTTAACCTTAATCACTTCAAGATGCTTATGATAGGGGAAATTAGAGCTGAAAGCTAACAAGTACCATAATTTTTGGAAGCTCTTTATGAGACTGGAAATCCCTGCTTCCCATTATGAAGGGCCTTTCTTCCACCATTATATTGAGTCTTCACCTTCTATCCTTAGGCACCAATTAAGAGAGCATAGTTGCCATTCTTACTTCTATGTGCATTGTCCCAAAACTTATTGATTGATTCATATTGTTGATATTACTTGTTCTTGTGCTATTTGTATCTAGTCACTCTTATGAAAATTGAAGGTGTCCTATGCATCTATTTACTACTCCATGAGAGACAATTTGATTGCCACTATGCCATGTTTTCTGTATGTGAAACAAACAAACATTTTTCAATGCATGTTATTCATGATCTTTGTTTGTAGCCTTTCATGTTGCATGCATAGTTGCTATGTCTTACTGTTAGAACCCCATCTTTCATGCTCATGTTTAGAATTCTTTGATCCCAGCTTTCAATTCTTGCAAATAGTTTGATCTTGACTTTGATGGTGCATGTCACCTCAAAAATTATTCTTTTTATCACTTACCTACTCGAGGATGAGCAGGAGTTAAGCTTGGGGATGCTTGAACCGTCGGAAACGTATCTATAATTTTTGATGCTCCATGCTTGTTTAGTATCTACTTTGCTTTGTTTTGTCTTCACTTTGAGGTGTTTTTATATGTTTTCTGATACTAACCTATTAACAAGATGCCATAGTGCCAGTTGTCTGTTTTCTTCTGTTTTTGGTTCCAGAAAGGCAGAAAATCAATATTCTCGAAATTAGACGGGACAAAAGCCAAAGTCATTATTTTTCCCGGACCCACACGGAACCACGAAGCAGAGACGGAGTAGGGCACCAGGGTGGCCGCACCCTCCCAGGCGCGGGCAAGCCCTGGTGGTGCCTACAGGGGGTGTGGGCCCCCTGTCCCTCCACCGACCTTGCCTCCTTCGCCTATAAGAAGCCCCCGGGGAGAAAACCCTAAATCATCCATCATACTTCCAGAAAAAGTTCCACTGCGACGCCGCCATCGAAGGGGAGATTCGGGGGACAGAAAGTCTATGTTCCGACACCCTGCCAGGACGGGAAGTGCCCTCGGAGCCATCTCCATCGATCTCCATCACAATCTCCATCGCCGTTGCTGATTCCCATGATGAAGAGGGAGCAGTTCTTCCTCGATGCTAAGGGCTCTACCGGTAGCTATGTGTTCATATCTCTCTCTCTATGCATGATACTATTGTGGTCATGAGCTTTGTAATCAAGTAGATCTACCTTTCTACTCAAGTGCTTCAATAGATCTCTGTGATGCAGCGCTAAGTTGATGTAGGATCGCTTCGTTGGGAACCCCAAGAGCAAGGTGTGAAGCAGGACAGTAGCAAGTTTTCCCTCAATAAGAAACCGAGGTTATCGAACCAGTAGGAGGAAGGAAACGTCACACATGTGTTGCAAGCAACGCGGAGACCTGCACAACACAAACTCAAGACTTTGCCCCAACGATTCAGTGAGGTTGTCAAGCTCACCGCTTTGCTGTAACAAAGGATTAAACATATGGTGTTGAAGGTAATGGTTTGCAGCAAGTAACAGTGGAAGATGTATCAATGGTAAAGATTGTACCGGGGTCCATAGTTCACTAGAGGTGCTCTCCTTAGATAAATAACATGGCATGAAGGGTAAACAAATTACAGCAGGGCAACTGACAGGAACTGAGTAAGGTATAACAATGCAATTACTAGTCAAAAAGATCCTATGAGATTCTATCGGGCAATACAACAAGATACATAGACTTCCATCCAACTGCATCTATGACTAGAAGTCCACCTTCAGGTTATCATCCGAACCCCCTCCAGTATTAATTTGCAAGCAAGTAAACAGTCCACATGTTCCATGAACAAGAGACCGTTGTTTTCTCCCTAGTTGCAACATCACATCTACAACCGAAGATATTTACGTTACTTCCCTTGGAAACTAGAGGCATGAACCCACTATCGAGCATAAATACCCCCCTCTTGGAGTCACTAGCAACTACTTGGCCAAGATAGCTACTAACAACGGAGAGCATGCAAGATCACAAACAACACAGACATGATAGAATCATAAAGACAAAACCATTCATCAAACCAACATAATAATCTCAATATCCATCGGATCCCCGCAAACACAACATGCATGATTACAAATAGATTAGATCTTGATCATGAACGGAGCTCACAAGATCTATACATGAAAGCACAAAGGAGGAGATACAACCATCTAGCTACTACATGGACCCATAGTCCAAGGTGGAACTACTCACGCATCATACCAGAGAGAAGGCCTCCAGGATGATCTCCCCTCCGGCAGGGTGCCAGGAAGTACTTGAGATCCCCCCGATCTAGGGACGATGGTGGCGACGGCTACAGACGGTTTCGTGGAGATTTGATCGGGTGCTTAGGGTTTCTGCATCGGGGGCTTCTTATAGGAGAAGGGGGAGACCGAGGCGGCGGCCAGGGTGGCCAAACCCTAGCAAGGCGTGGGGTGGGGCCCACCCACGCCTAGGGTGGGTCTGGCCCCTCTGGCTCTCCTCTGGACTTCTTGTTCCCCACGGGAAGTAATTGACTTTGACGTTTCTCCCGTCCAATTCCGAGAATATTTCTTTACTAACTTTTCCGAAACCAAAAACAACAGAAAACAGGCATTTGGCACCGTTGCAACTTTTTAGTAGGTTAGTACCAGAAAACATGTAAAAAGCACCTCAAAGTGTGGATAAGTAAAGCAAAGTAGATAGTAAACAAGCATGGAGCATAAAAAACTATAGATACATTTCCAACCTATCACTCTGCTCTTCCCACGTGTGTGTAAGTGACGACGTACATACCGTGGTGGCACTTAGGCTAGAGGTTACATAAATACTCATCGTGTTTTAATAGATATATGCTTTTCCCCATGTGTGTGAAAGTGACAGCGTGCACACCATGTGTGGCACTTAAGCTAGGTTACATATATATTTGTTATGAGTTATATTTGGAGTTGGATGTTTTTATGAAATTGTGGTGTTTGTTGGAACCATCTAGCGCTCAAGGTGACAGTGTGGGGTTATCTAGATTGGGGAAGACCCTACCATGGATTAGAGTGTCCAACCAGAGAGTAGTTTAGAGTAGTATCATAAAGAGAATATATTTATATGAGAGAGTTTTCACTAGGCCTTGTTTCTGAACATGAAACACCGTTTGCATCTAGATCTGTTACATGTTTGCTTGCTTTAGTCTTTTCCTCACCGTCAAGATTTTTTCTGACACCGTTATCACTTGTATTTCACTATCTCTTCGCTGAACTAGTGCACCTATACACCTGACAAGTGTATTGGGTGTGTTGGGGACACAAGAGACTTCTTGTAACTTGATTGCAGGGTTGCTTGAGAGGGAATACCTTTGACCACTTCCTTCCTGAGTTCGATAAACCTTGGGTAATCCACTTAAGGGAAACTTGCTGATGTTCTACAAACCTCTGCACTTGGAGGCCCAACAACTGTCTACAAGAATAGAAGTGCGTAGACATCAACTGTTTACTTGCTGCAAACCTCTTTCACCTTCCACACCATACAATTAATCCTTTGTTACAGCAACCAGTAAGATTGACAACCTCACTATTAGTTAGGGCAAAGTCTTGAGTTTGTGTTGTACGGGTTTCCACGTTGCTTGCGACACCTTTGAGACGTTTCCTTCCTCCTACTGGTTCGATAACCTCGGTTTCTTACTGAGGGAGACTTGCTGCTGTGCTGCATCATACCTTGCTCTTGGGGTTTCCCGACGAAGCGCTCCACGTTGACGCAACGCCATCATCGACACACGTGCGCAACGCCACATTTTTTACGAGGGAGAGATGAGTCGGCCATGGTATGGGGATGGTGATAAGAAAGTGAAGGAGAGAGAAAACACAATTTATTTTGCGTGCATATATAATAGTACTACTATTCCGTACTAGTAGTACTAGTAGTACTAGTAGTTCATTGTACTCTGTACCCGTGTGAGGAAGCCATCACAACTTTTCTTTGATATTGCACCGCCTTCAACTCCTCCTCTTCGCTGCTCTCTTGAGTTGCCTCATCTTTGCTCATAGTCTCTCTTCTCGCTCTTTGTTTTTTTCTGCAGAAAATACATACTCTTCCTACTTGCTTTACAGAAAATACACTCCTGTCATCTAAAAAATTGATTTCTTATTTTTCTAATGGTTGAAACTCCCAGTGGCAACACTGTTTACCATGCCAAGATTCACCCATCTATTCCCAAATATGGGAACATCACGAACAGGGTGAGTACATTTTACGTCAAGGACCTAAAAAAGGGAAAATTACACCGACGTCTATACATCTCGCACGAAGCACCATAAAATTAAGTAAGGAAAATAGTCGGGTCGACTACTTCCTGAGAGAGTAGCTCATCGAGCCATACTCTTCATACTACTTTCCTTTCGGTTGTTTTCAAAATATGGACAAATTAATTTGGCGGCATGCGAATTCAAAGCTCAGGTTGTTACTTTTGGTGAGCCTAAAATACAAAGTATTTTGAACTGAAACACCCTGGTAGATTACATAATTGGCTACATCATTGTATTTGTTTCAGAATTTTTTAAGACTTTCAAATTAAAAATCTTGAAGGTTCGCCTCACTCGCGCTTTGGGTGCTTTCCCTCTGCTGCAATCTCACATGCGAGCTATGGCAAACAGGAGAAACGCACGGTCAAATCAGGTTCAGCGCCAGGGGTACACACGTACGGCCGCACCCGGCAGCGCGGGATCGGGTCGCGGCCGGACCGGCACGGAGCACGCGGCTGGAAGCCGAGAACGTACCTCCGCCCGCGCGTGGCTGCCGACAAGCACGGTACGGGGTACGGCGCAGCGCCGGCGCACACGTAGCTGGCCGCCGGCGCGGGAGATCTCGAGCTAGCTAGTCAGGAAGCTAGCCAAGTAGCTATCTGATATCCCCTGCCACGCGCCTGGGCACTACGCTGGCCATAAATAAGGGTGCCTGGCTGAGCCCCTTTGAGCCGCGACATGCCGTGAGCTGCGCCGCTCGCCCGCGGCCGTGCTCGCACGCCTGGACCTGGATATCTGCATGCATGGATACGGATGCGATCTTTGGCTTGCGCGGGCGGCCATCGATCGGTCGCGGATGGATGCCAGCCAGAGCAAGCGCCAGCGCCCGGCGTGCTGCAGGCTGGACCGGCCGCTCGCGGCGTTATGGCCTGCCACGGTCTCGTGTGTGATTCAGTGAGCGCGGCAGGGGATGTCCTTTTCGCTTCTCCGATCGGCCTCGCCTGCCTATCCCTGCGCTGCGGCCGGTGCAACGTTTCGAAATCGGTAGGCGATACTCCATGGATTTGACGGGTCCACACATCCTCCCCGGATGTCAATGCATGCGACTGGACTTCTCGGCAGCGCTGGGGGTCTGCGGCTGCAAGCCTGCAATTTCTTGCGAGTTATCTTCACGACGGATTTTCCGTTGCGAGCGCAAAATGAAAAATATAAAAACCGAGATAAACACTGGTCGTCCTCTGTGAGGAAGTTTGAATGGGATTCTCACTTCGATTACTACGTACATCGTACTGTTGACTATGGACCACTCAAGTCAGCGACACTAGAAAAGACAAGAGGGCTAACTGTTAGGGCTCCACGGGACAACGTCACTCGAAGGGGCCGGCCGGCCGGCGGGGCTCAGCGTCGCTGCACGCTGCGCACAATTTATTGGCCATTTATCGACTTGGATTGTGAATGACCCCTGTTCCAGTCATCCATCTTTTCCCAGCGGGCTACAGCGAAACACCGAGGGGTGACTGACACCGGACATAAACATCTGAACCCGATAATTATAAGCTCGACGACGACGTCTAGAACCCCGCGCTCGCTAGCTTACCCTGCTGCATGCACTGCGCAATCGCTGTTTCTCCGTGAATATCCTGGTAGAACGTAAATGTCGTCCGCCAGTTCGTATCGACCGACCGGGCAGGCAATCAAAATAACTATTTACTAGTAGTACCGACAATCTCACAGAAAAACCTTTCGAGTAGTATTGTACCAGCGGTCTGGATCGATGGAAAGAAGCATCCGCAGTAGATCGCACATGCAGCCGTGGCTAGGCTACAAGACGGTGGCAGTGGAAAAGGCGACGGTAACCGTGCCGCGCCCCCACCCCAGACGAATCTTTGCTTCTTTTTTCGTTAGCAACCGGAGGAATATCGGCCATCGATCCCCGCGACGGACCGCGTTCGGACAAAGCACGCACGGACGTTTTTAAAAACCAAAAAAAAAAGGTGCGTGGAAAGCCTCGCTGAGACCGAGAAGAAACAAAAAGAATGCGGGAAACTTCTGCAAAGCGCCCAGTATTCTACTACTACTACTACGCGAAGGCCGGAGCCCGGAGGAGATCGAGATGCGCGCGCGCGCACGACGGATCGAGGGCGAGGGGAGAGAAAGCGTAAACAAAGTCGCCGAGATCCGGTGGCGATCGACGTGGTGGGCCGTGTGTGCGTGCGAAGGAGACGTACGACGAGGGGGGGAAGGGGAGAAAGGGGGTGCCTGCCCCCGGTTGGCATCGCGTCGGGGAAGACGACGAGCAGCGCGCGGAATCCCACCAAAAGCAGCCCCCGGCCGCACTTTAGTTCTCGCTAGCTCGTCGGCACACGGCCGGACGCATCCGCGGCGAGCAAGCGAAGCGAGACTGTGCGCCGCTGCTGTGTGCATGGCTACAATTAGCGGCATGCATGCGTCGCACGCAGTGCAGCGCAGGGGCCCTCCCTTCTTCAAAGGTTCCTCGCTTGTCCACTTCCTCCACCACCCTCCCTGCCAGCGCCACTGCCAGCCCCCCCACCACGCTGCTCGTCCCCGTTCCCGAGAACAGATCTCCAGAAGCTAAAGCACCTACGTACGGTACTCCCCACGAATAATACTACCACCACCACTATACCAAATAGTACTCCGTGTCCGTCGTATCTGTACGTGCATGCATGCAAAAAGCGTACGTGTATACACTCTAATAATACACGTTCGCTCGATCTCGCAAGCCGCGGTGGGCACATGAGACCGGCCGGGACACGAGCGCGGACCAGCGGCGCCCGGGCCGGCGTCACGTGGCGAGTTTTGGCGTGGCCGGGCGGAGGCGCGCGCGGGCGCGGCAGGACCACCGTGCCGTCCGGCGAGGCCGCGCTCGCCTGCCCCCTGCGCCGGTGCTCGCCCGTCGCTGTGCGCCGTGGACCGGGGTCTGGTCGGATCTGGCCGCTTCCGCATGTATACGTACGCCATAGTTTTCCGCGACCCACACTTCGACGACATCTGCTGCCGGGCGGTGTGGTGTGGGCACGTACGTACGCGCGAGCGACCTAGCTAGTGGACCACGTACTGCACCGCGGCGCGTTGCGCGCGCCGGGGGTGGGCCGGCCGGCCGGCGTCGATCGGGCAGTCGCGCGCGGCAGGGAAAATATGATATCGCTACCAGTCAGATCGGGGTCTGACAGGAACATGCTGGTCGCTAGCTTAGCTAAGCTGGCTGGCTGTCCCGAGTTAATTCTATCACGGTTACGCGTAAGTTTTACTGCCATGGCGATAGGTTTGTACTAGGAGGGATGTTTTGCTGCTGGTCCGATCGATCCACTGGGCTGAATGCATGCACGCCCTGGCGCTGGTCTATGAATGGTACGGCGTTTTCTTCCCGAGAAGATGAATGGTACGGCATGATCAAGTACACCCGAGACCCGACCCGACCGCGCACCGTGATGAATATACTCGTGCCGTGCACTGTTTTTTCAGTGATATGTAGCCCACGGGAAGTTAAGATATATAGGTCCAGCTAGCTTGTTCGTACACTCACTCACCGTTTTGGAAAATTTCCACAAGAGTACACACTTCACAGCTTGTATGAGACTATGCCCACATCTGGAGCGAAGTTCACACATTCTTATGGAAGAAAGGTTTGCGTAACATCTACATACGACACAATGCCCACATGTGGAGCAAAGTTCACTAGCCTACTCTTATTCATCTTCCTTCCTTTTCATGCTTCCCGGCTTGGCCGAGTGGACCTCTTCTTATTTCTTCTCATTGCTGGTGCCACCCTCGACCTCTCTTTGTCCTTGTTGATTTCCATTGGGCGAGCTCACTATCACAACCCCTCCCTATTTTCATGCCTGGCATTTTCTCCGTCCTCTTTCCACCAAGCCTCTCAATCAAAAAGTGCATGAACGGTTGCACACTAAAAGTTACAATAATACATTCACATGTCAAGTGTAGGGTAGTGATTCAGACTTGAATTTGAATTTATCGAACTTGTAGATCAATAATGCGCCTATAAATAAAGTCTAGAGTTGGACCCTTTAGTTCAATAGCTTGATAAGAAAAAAATTCAGTAAACCTTCGAGCATCTATTTTACGATAGGGCAGGAACCCTCTCGTTAGTATGATCGTCGAACCATTGCCCTACTTAACCACTTGTACTCGTTGTGGACTAAGGTTCATAACGGTTGCGCAGAGCAATTCTCTATAGTTTCATGGTTTGACTACTAGCTAAGAGATGAACATAACAACACATTGATAGTGGTTTTCCATTTAAGCAACACATATATTTGGTTTCACTTAGGATTTGCTAAGTTATATCTATCGCTTATGGAATGGTAGGTGGACGGAGTCTACAGTTCCTGCACTTTACGCTAAAATATGCATGGCACAAGCTATGATTTATTGATTTAAATGATCTCTCTCCTTGCAGATCAGCATACAAACACATTCAAATTTCCATTGAGATGCTATTGTACACCCTTTTTGAATGGTTTTATTTACTATTTAGATTTCTTCTAGCTAGGTTCAGTTGAATTTATAGAACAACAAAATGGTCATATGTTTGAGCTGAGATCGACTTTTGGACAAAGTTAGCCTATAAATAAAGGACTAGCATCTCTTTGGTCGAATCGCTAAAAAGTAAACATCTCAATAAATCTCAGATCCTCTATTCCACATAGAGATGTAGATATGCCACCTTGTGGAGGACGGTTTCCCTTTCATCGATGATCAGACCATTACCCTACTCGACATGTATTCGTTGTGGATCAAGGATCATAATGCTTGCATAGAACAATTCTTTGTATTTGTATTTTTTTCGAAAAGGGGAGTAGAACCCCGGCCTGGGCATCAGTTGATGCACACAGCCTTTTATTACTTAGTAATCATCCAATAGTTTTACAACAATTCAAGGATCACATAAAGTTTATACATGCACCAACGAAAGACATGCGACAAATGATCACTTAAACATCTTGTAAACGACTAGTATGCCGCTAACACGACTGGGTAAAGATATCTCGAGCGACCATGAGGAGACGGCTGCACCCAGTGGCCATAATATCCCGCTGGTCTTGCGGCTGTAGAAAAGCCCAAAGTTACACCCAATGTGCCACCATATGAATCACCCGCAAAAGACTAAACATTTTGTTTTTGTATAATATCATTCCTGCAACGCCAAATAGACCAACACAAGGCCGAGACACCAAATTGAATTCTAGACTTAGACTTTTTATCCACACCATTTAACCAATTCCCAAACATATTCGTTATATTAGATGGAGGGGGAGATCAAAAGCAAAATTAACAATGCACCACAAAAGGCGAGCAAAAGGACAAAATATAAACAAATATTCTATGGTCTCCTGTGAGCCACAGAAACATCACCTGTTGCACCCTACCCAATTCCTTTTGAGTAAATTATCCTTAGTAAGAAGAACTTTGTTATGGAGGAACCACATGAAAATTTGAATTTTAAGTGTGATTTTCAATTTTCCAAGAAATTTCTGAAGAAAAAGCGTATGATCATTCATAAGGTCCTCGTACATGGATTTCACCGAGAACACCCCGGATGCTGTTAATTTTCATACAAACTTATCTGTGTCCTCTAACAGCTGGACCATCATTAGCCTTTGGCGTAAGTGAAGCAAATCATACCACTTGTTTTTTTGTAGTTGTATACATGGTATTGTACTGGGGATCTTACCGGTGAAACACAATAGTCGATATACACGAATGTTTGAATTACAACACTTAAATTTTAGTTCAAATCAGGCACTAACAAATCATTTTTGGTACATGAGCAGAGTTCACACCTGGTGCACTCTATAATGTTCTTAACACTTGGCGTCTCCCTTTCCGCAGAGGAATCCATTCAAGTTTAATTTTCTTTAAGGTTCAATTGTGAACCTAACAATTATTGGGTCTTTGAGTTTGACCAAGGGTACCTGTCGTGCCTGTTTTTTCTTTATTTATTTCTCAACTCTGTCAATGTAAAAGATAACCTATTCGTGTATATACACACAAAAGAACTAAACAAACCACGGCCGACCTAATAAACCTAAACCTACTCGCATTAGGACACACATATATAGCATGCAAGCCAAATCGACTAGGGAAACTACACTTTCCAAAACTAAGGAACCAACCACTTTGATTAAGTCTAAAATCGAATCCACTAAGACACCAATTAGGCAAGATTATTTCTAGCAATCTCTTTCTAATCTTGACTTATCATCTCCTCGTACTCCTCCCAATCTTGTCACATGTAGCTTCACGTCACCTCTTTATCGTCTTCACTGTCATGTATGTACAATCAGTATGACCATGCAGGCAACATGCATTGCACCTCTCTTGCACTGCTATGTTGTGCCACCGCCATTGCTTGGCCCCTGCCACTCGGTTTGCATCGATGTGCCACCGCTATTGCTGGCATCCGCGCACTTGGTTCACACCATATTCGTCTTGTACTTGCTTGCAATAGCTTCTCTTTCTATTGCTCACATACCTCCTCGTTTTACGGTACCTTCTACTAGCACCATCCGCCTTCGGCATCACACCGAACGTATGTTGATCGCAGCCAGGACGCTTCACGAGGACATGGACATAACTCACGTAACAACGTGCACACCTCTCAACTGTGACGTGCTCCAGCTGTAAGGGATCCTTACGGGGACGAGCACTTGGACACAACGACGACTCACACCGACACGACGCTAACCACACGTGCGCATACACTTGACTCCTTGAGTCACACTCTCCCAGTTGATGATCTTGACGAGCCTTCCGGCATCGCTCCTCGGCACTAGCGCTCCCATCAACGACCATCCACCTATACCACCTTACAAACAACACCTCGTTGTCGTCTCCTTCGTGTCGCTCCGTCGAGCGACGATTTCCTGCCCCGAGGCGCTAGTATCGGTCGCCTCCCCAAGGCAAGTGCAACTTCAGATCCATGACCTTGCTCTAATACCAATTGTTGGAATTCGTCCGCAAATCGATCACATGAAACTAGACAAACAAGCATGCTCAAAAAATCTTATGGCCAAAGACACATGGCGTACCGTATTTTTCTTTATTTTCTTTTCAACTTTGTCGATACAAAAGATAGCCTACTCGTGTATATATACAAAGAAGACTGAAACAAACCACCGCCGATCTAATAAACCTAAACCTACCCGTACTAGGACACACATATATGGCATGCAAGCCAAATCTACTAGGAAAACTACACTTACCAATACTAAGAAAACGACCACTTTGAATATGTCTAAAACCGAATCCACTAATACACCAATTAGGCAAGATTATTTCTAACAATCTGCCGCAAGATGCAACGGTCCATGAACGGAGTCCATACCTCCTGCATCGGTCAACAGTTTTTTTGAGAGTACGCCTAGACGTATCATATCTTTATAGAAGGCAGAATAAAAGTACAAGAAGACTACAACTCGCTGCGAACAACGAGCGCATTTCAAACTCCACACCCGGCTAGTCCGAAGATAGCCACCACCGACATTATACAACTAAGTGAAGGCAAATATAATTATTGCACTTGATTGATTTGTCTCACGGCTGGGATTATAAATAGTACAAGGAGACTTGGTTTCCAAGCTAGCTAGAGATTACAATTTAGAAACTATATGGCCGGTAGACGTGTCCTATACGTACACGTCTAACACCCCAGTCGGAGCGGGAGCGGACGCTCGGGACTGGAGCTGAACTCGGTGTAGACCGTCGATGACAACCCTTTGGTGAAGATATCTGCATACTGTGAAGATGTTATCTTGGGACATGGAGAACACGAACATCTCCAAAAGCAACTCTCTCGCGGACAAAATGAAGATCAATCTCCACATGCTTGGTACGTTGATGTTGAACCGGGTTCGCGATAGGTAGACCGCAGATATGTTGTCACAGTAGACCACCGTAGCTCGATGAAGGGGGCGATGTAGCTCGGACAGGAGCTGACATAACCAGCATGCCTCAGCAACGGCGTTGGCAACTCCTCAGTATTCTGCTTCCGCACTCGATCGGGACACAGTTTGCTGGCGTTTGGAGGACCAAGAGATCAGATTGTGGCCAAGGAATACTCCGTAGCCTGAGGTGGACTTGCGTGTGTCGGGGCAGCCAGTCCAGTCAGCATCAGTGCATGCAGTAAGCAATGTCGGCGATGATCGATATAGTTGTAGGCCATAGTCGATGGTGCCGTGAAGATACCGGAGAATCCGCTTAACCGCATTGAGGTGCGGCTCACGGGGATCGTGCATGTATAAGCATACCTGCTGAACGGCATATGCGACATCCGGTCTGCTGAATGACAAGTATTGGAGGGCTCCCACCAGGCTCCGATAGGTGGATGGGTTAGCAACGGCATCGCCATCAGCGCCAAGCTTGGACTGTGTATCGATAGGAGTGGAGCAAGGGTTGCACTCGCTCATACCTGCACGCTCTAGGACATCGAGGATGTACTGTCGCTGTGAGAGGAACATGCCATCAGAGGAGCGAGTAACAGAAACTCCTAGAAAATAGTATAGTGCACCAAGATCCTTGAGGGAGAACTCGCGCTCAAGAGCCATGATGTTTGCCGAAGTAGCTACTCGGATGAATCCGTGAGTACTATGTCGTCAACATATAAAAGCAGGTAGACAGTCTCCGTGTTGCGGGTGTATATGAAGAGCGATGGATCCGCGCGGGAACCAACAAAACCGAATCGAAGAAGATGATCAGCGAAACGGTTGTACCATGCACGCGGCGCCTGTTTAAGCCCATAGAGAGACTTATTTAGGCGGCACACGTGGTTGGGCTTGGAGACGTCGATAAAACCTGACGGCTGCGCATAGTATACTGTCTCGGCGAGAGTACCATGTAGAAATGCATTGTTGATGTCGAGCTGATGAACATGCCAGTTTTGAGAGATGGCAATAGAGAGTACGGTCCGAACAGTAGCCGGTTTTACAATCGGGCTGAAAGTCTCTCCGTAGTTGATGCCGGCACGCTGAGTGAAGCCACGGAGAACCCAGCGTGCTTTATAACGATCCAAAGAACCATCCGGCTTGATCTTATACTGAAATATCCACTTGCCAGAAACAACACGTTGTGGGCTAAGGTTCATAACAGTTGCGCAGAGCAATTCTCTATAGTTTCATGGTTTGACTACTAGCTAAGAGATGAACATAACAACACATTGATAGTGGTTTTCCATGCAACACATATATTTGGTTTCACTTAGGATTTGCTAAGTTATATCTATCGCTTATGGAATGGTAGGTGGACGGAGTCTACAGTTCCTGCACTTTACGCTAAAATATGCATGACAAAAGCTATGATTTATTGATTTAAATGATCTCTCTCCTTGCAGATCAGCATACAAACACATTCAAATTTCCATTGAGATGCTATTGTACACCCTTTTTGAATGGTTTTATTTACTATTTAGATTTCTTATAGCTAGGTTCAGTTGAATTTGTAGAACAACAAAATGGTCATATGTTTGAGCTGAGATCGACTTTTGGACAAAGTTAGCCTATAAATAAAGAACTAGCATCTCTTTGGTCGAATCGCTCAAAAGTAAACATCTCAATAAATCTCAGATCCTCTATTCCACATAGAGATGTAGATATGCCACCTTGTGGAGGACGGTTTCCCTTTCATCGATGATTAGACCATTACCCTACTCGACATGTATTCGTTGTGGATCAAGGCTCATAATGCTTGCATAGAACAATTCTTTGTATTTGTATTTTTTTCGAAAAGGGGAGTAGAACCCCGGCCTGGGCATCAGTCGATGCACACAACCTTTTATTACTTAGTAATCATCCAATAGTTTTACAACAATTCAAGGATCACATAAAGTTTATACATGCACCAACCAGCGAAAGACATGCGACAAATGATCACTTAAACATCTTGTAAACGACTAGTATGTCGCTAACACGACTGGGTAAAGATAACTCCAGCGACCATCAGGAGACGGCTGCACCCAGTGGCCATAATATCCCGCTGGTCTTGCGGCTGTAGAAAAGCCCAAAGTTGCACCCAATGTGCCACCATATGAATCACCCGCAAAAGACTAAACATTTTGTTTTTCTATAATATCATTCCTGCAACGCCAAATAGACCAACACTTCCTGCGACGCCAAATAGATCAACACAAGGCCGAGACACCAAATTGGATTCTAGACTTAGACTTTTTATCCACACCATTTAACCAATTTCCAAACATATTCGTTATATTAGATGGAGGGGGAGATCAAAAGCATAATTAACAATGCGCCACAAAAGGCGAGCAAAAGGACAAGATATAAATAAATATTCTATAGTCTCCTGTGAGCCACAGAAACATCACCTGTTGCACCCTACCCAATTCCTTTTGAGTAAATTATTCTTAGTAAGAAGAACTTTGTTATGGAGTAACCACATAAAAATTTTAATTTTAAGTATGATTTTCAATTTTACAAGATATTTCTGAAGAAAAAGCGTATGATCATTCATAAGGTCCACGTACATGGATTTCACCGAGAACATCCCAGATACTGTTAATTTTCATACAAACTTATCTGTGTCCTCTAACAGCTGGACCATCATTAGCCTTTGGCGTAAGTGAAGCAAATCATACCACTTGTTTTTTGTAGTTGTATACATGGTATTGTACTGGGGATCTTACCGGTGAAACACAATAGTCGATATACACGAATGTTTGAATTACAACTCTTAAATTTAGTTCAAATCAGGCACTGACAAATCATTTTTGGTACATGAGCAGAGTTCACGCCTTGTGCACTCTATAATGTTCTTAACACTTGGCGTCTCCCTTTCCGCGGAGGAATCCATTCAAGTTTAATTTTCTTCAAGGTTCAATTGTGAACCTAACAATTATTTGGTCTGAGTTTGACCAAGGGTACGTGTCGTGCCTGTTTTTTTTTTATTTTTTTCTCAACTCTGTCAGTGTAAAAGATAACCTATTCGTGTATATATACACAAAAGAACTAAACAAACCACGGCCGACCTAATAAACCTAAACCTACTCGCATTAGGACACACCTATATAGCATGCAAGCCAAATCGACTAGATAAACTACACTTTCCAAAACTAAGGAACCAACCACTTTGATTAAGTCTAAAACGGAATCCACTAACACACCAATTAGGCAAGATGATTTCTAGCAATCTCTTTCTAATCTTGACTTATCATCTCCTCGTACTCCTCCCAATCTTGTCACATGTAGCTTCACGTCACCTTTTTATCGTCTTCACTATCATGTCTGTACAGTCAGTATGACAATGCAGGCAACATGCATTGCACCTCTCTTGCACTGCTATGTTGTGCCACCGCCATTGCTTGGCCCCTGCCACTCGGTTCGCATCGATGTGCCACCGCTATTGTTGGCATCCGCGCACTTGGTTCACACCATATTCGTCTTGTACTTGCTTGCAATAGCTTCTCTTTCTATTGCTTACATACCTCCTCGTTTTACGGTACCTTCTCCTAGCACCATCCGCCTTCGGCATCACACCGAATGTATGCTGATCGCAGCCAGGACGCTTCACGAGGACATGGACATAACTCACGTAACAACGTGCACACCTCTCAACTGTGACGTGCTCCAGCTGCAAGGGATCCTTACGGGGACGAGCACTTGGACACAACGACGACTCACACCGACACGACGCTAACCACACGTGCGCATACACTTGACTCCTTGAGTCACACTCTCCCAGATGATGATCTTGACGAGCCTTCCGGCATCGCTCCTCGGCACTAGCGCTCCCATCAACGACCATCCACCTATACCACCTTACAGAAGACACCTCGTTGTCGTCTCCTTTGTGTCGCTCCGTCGAGCGACGATTTCCTGCCCCGAGGCGCTAGTATCGGTCGCCTCCCCGGGGCAAGTGCAGCTTCAGATCCATGACCTTGCTCTAATACCAATTGTTGGAATTCGTCCGCAAATCGATCACATGAAACTAGACAAACAAGCATGCTCAAAAAATCTTATGGCCAAAGACACATGGCGTACCGTATTTTTCTTTATTTTCTTTTCAACTTTGTCAATACAAAAGATAGCCTACTCGTGTATATATACAAAGAAGACTGAAACAAACCACCGCCGACCTAATAAACCTAAACCTACCCGTACTAGGACACACGTATATGGCATGCAAGCCAAATCTACTAGCAAAACTACACTTTCCAATACTAAGAAACCGACCACTTTAAATATGTCTAAAACCGAATCCACTAACACACCAATTAGGTAAGATTATTTCTAACAATCTGCCGCAAGATGCAACGGTCCATGAACGGAGTCCATACCTCCTGCATCGATCAACAGTTTTTTTGAGAGTACGCCTAGACGTATCATATCTTTATAGAAGGCAGAATAGAAGTACAAGAAGACTACAACTCGCTGCGAACAACGAGCGCATTTCAAACTCCACACCCGGCTAGTCCGAAGATAGCCACCACCGACATTATACAACTAAGTGAAGGCAAATATAATTGTTGCACTTGATTGATTTGTCACACGGCTGGGATTATAAGTAGTACAAGGAGACTTGGTTTCCAAGCTAGCTAGAGATTACAATTTGGAAACTATATGGCCGGTAGACGTGTCCTATACGTACACGTCTAACACTTCGCGTAGTCGGAGCGGGAGCAGGACAGACGTTCAGACTGGAGCGGAACTCGGTGTAGACCGTCGATGACAACCCTTTGATGAAGATATCTGCATACTGTGAATATGTTGGGACATGGAGAACACGAACATCTCCAAAAGCAACTCTCTCGCGGACAAAATGAAGATCAATCTCCACATGCTTGGTACATTGATGTTGAACCGGGTTCGCGATAGGTAGACCGCAGATATGTTGTCACAGTAGACCACCGTAGCTCGATGAAGGGGGCGATGTAGCTCGGACAGGAGCTGACATAACCAGCATGCCTCAGCAACGGCGTTGGCAACTCCTCCGTATTCTGCTTCCGCACTCGATCGGGACACAGTTTGCTGGCGTTTAGAGGACCAAGAGATCAGATTGTCGCCAAGGAATACTCCGTAGCCTGAGGTGGACTTGCGTGTGTCGGGGCAGCCAGCCCGATCAAGATCGATGTATGCGATGGCGATGTCGGCGATGATCGATGTAGTTGTAGGCCATAGTCGATGGTGCCGCGAAGATACCGGAGAATCCGCTTAACCGCATTGAGGTGCGGCTCACGGGGATCGTGCATGTATAAGCATACCTGCTGAACGACATAGGCGACATCCGGTCTGTTGAATGACAAGTATTGGAGGGCTCCCACCAGGCTCCGATAGGTGGATGGGTCAGCAACGGCATCGCCATCAACGCCAAGCTTGGACTGTGTATCGATAGGAGTGGAGCAAGGGTTGCACTCGCTCATACCGCGCCGAGGGCGCCGAGGATGTCACTGTGAGAGGAACATGCCATCAGAGGAGCGAGTAACAGCAACTCCTAGAAAATAGTGTAGTGCACCAAGATCCTTGAGGGAGAACTCGCGCTCAAGAGCCATGATGGTTTGCCGAAGTAGCTGCTCGGATGAATCCGTGAGTACTATGTCGTCAACATATAAAAGCAGGTAGACAGTCTCCGTGTTGCGGGTGTATATGAAGAGCGATGGATCCGCGCGGGAACCAACAAAAACGATTTGAAGAAGATGATCGGTAAACGGTACATGCACCATGCGCCTGTTTAAGCCCATAGAGAGTCTTATTTAGGCGGCACACGTGGTCGGGCTTGGAGATGTCGATGAAACCTGACGGCTGCGCACAGTATACTGTCTAGGCGAGAGTACCATGTAGAAAGGCATTGTTGATGTCGAGCTGATGAACAGGCCAGTCTTGAGAGATGGCAATAGAGAGTACGGTCCGAACAGTAGCCGGTTTGACAATCGGGCTGAAAGTCTCTCCGTAGTTGATGTCGGCACACTGAGTGAAGCCACGGAGGACCCAGCGTGCTTTATACCGATCCAAAGAACCATCCGGCTTGATCTTTTGCTGAAATATCCACTTGCCAGAAACAACATTAGCTCCAGGAGGACGGGGTACAAGATCCCATGTCTGATTGTTTTTTAGGGCAGTCAATTAATCGACCATAGCAGAATGCCAGTGAGCATCTTTCAGAGCAGTGTGGTAGCTCTTAGGAAGGGGACTAGGAACATCAGCAAGGAGAGTAAGGCGATCAGCAGGCTTTGGCACCATACCACGTTTTCCACGAGTATACATCGAATGAGTGTTATCGACCAGAGGAGGACCGACAGGCGCCAGGACCATAGGAGGTGAAGGAGGTGTAGGTGGAGGTGTAGGCGGTGTGTGTGGCTCGGGTTGAGGGGCGTGAGGCTGTGTAGTAGGTATAGGCAGCGGAAGGATGGGGGGAAGAACATCCAGAAAGGTTAGATCGGTGGCGGTAGGAGGGGTGTTGAAGTTTTGGAGAAAGGGAACAAATTTTCGTCAAAGATGACATGACGAGATATGATAATTTTGTGAGTGGTAAGGTCAAGACATCGATAGCCATGGTGATTAGAGGAGTACCCTAGAAAGACACAAGCGGTTGTGCGAGGAGCTAGTTTGTGAGGTGATGTGGCGGAGATGTTAGGATAACATAGACAACCAAAAACACGGAGCTGGTCTAATGGAAGTGGGAGACCTAAGAGAACTTCGTGTGGTGTACGCTACTGAAGGGTTTTGGTGGGGTGAAGGTTGAAGAGAAAGGTGGCAGTGTGAAGAGCTTCAACCCAATAGACCGGAGGCATGCTTGCTTGGAAAAGAAGTGAACCCACCATGTTGTTCGTGGAATGAATGACACGTTCGTCTTTGCCATTCTGGGGGGGGTGTATGGGCAAGATATACGAAGCGTGGTGCCTAAGGATGAGAGAAAAACACGAGCTGCATTGTTGTCAAATTCACGGCCATTGTCACATTGCAAGGACTGAATAGTTGTGTTAAATTGTGTAGAGACATAAGCAAAGAAATTTTTGAGGGTGGAGAAAGTATCGGATTTGACTCGCAAAGGAAAAGTCCAAAGATAGTGAGAGAAATCATCTAACACAACTAGATAGTATTTGTAGCCAGACACACTAGAAAGAGGAGAAGTCCACAAATCACAATGAATTAGTTGAAAGAGGCGAGTGGTTTGAGTAGATGAATTATCAAAGGGTAGTCGAACATGTTTTCCTAATTGACAAGCATGACATAAATGATCATCGGTGTTATTCTTATTATACGAAAAAGAAAATGCACTTGCTAGGTGCGACAAAGCTTGACTATTGAGATGTCCTAGACGACGATGCCATAATGTTGACGACGATGTAGTGGTAGAGAGGGAGTGCGCAGGAGAAGACGGACACCAGAAGGGGTAGAGGTCGCCAACACTATTGCACCTGACAATCTCGTTCTTGGTGCGGAGGTCCTTCACAGAAAGACCAAACGGATCAAACTCAATCGAAACAAAATTATCAGTGGTGAACTTGTGGACAAAGAGAAGATTTTTGATGAGGTTGGGGGTAACTAAGACATTATTAAGTTGAAAATACTGATTAGGTGTAGAAATAGTTGTGTGACCGACGCTGGTGATTTGAAGGGTATGACCATTGCCGACGATGACATGTGGATAAGGGGAGTGAGAGGGGAGCATGTGCGAGAGGTTGCCCTGGTTGCCGGTCATGTGAGCGAAAACGCCTGAATCCATGAACCACGCATTCGATGACGGTGGCGTCAGGGACATGGTGTTGAAAGACTGCATGAGGGATCCTTCGTCGAAGGACGGAGATGGAGCAGTGTATGTCGATGCAGGCGGTGGAGTGGTCGGCAACGGTCCTGGTGCTCCTTGCATCCACGACATATGAGGTAGAGGTGTCCCAGGTGGCCATGGCATAGTCGGGGAAGCAGCATAGGGCCACAAACTCGGAGGCGACACCACGACGTGATGAGCCTGAGGCGAGCCAAGGAACGGTGGGCGCTGGGGCTGCCCGGGCCACATCTAGATGGATCCTTCCCAGGGGTTCTGCATTGACGGCCAGGGAGACTGGGGACCCTTCCCGGGTGTGTTGGGTTGGATGGTGCCTTGTTGCTGGGGAGGCGCCGAGTGGAGGTAGCGGCACCGTGCGCCGAAGCGACAGCTTCCTCGCTGGAAATTACGGCACGCATCAGGGTGGCGTGTGTGGCATCCCGCAAAACCACTACTAGAAAATCGCGTTGAATTTGTGCATTGCATCGTCATCATCATGCATTGTTTGTCAAAAACTAGTTTCGGAAACCTGTTTTGAATTTCCAAACGCCCCAACTTTTATTCAAACGCCAAACCCCCGGGAGTTCCGGATATTTTGTTTGTCGAAAACTATTTATAAAAGTTATTTGAAAACCAATAAAAATATTAAATTATTTTAGTGGGCGGTCAGGCGATTGACCCGACGACCACCCGTATAAAAACAATCGGTCCAAACCTGCCGCCCTTCTAATCCTAAGTCTACCTAAAACTCTACCCAACCTCCTCCACCTCACTCCATCCAATCGGTGTGCCACCTCCTCTCACCCTTCCCCTTAACCAATCCGCAATGCCACCTTGGCCCAGACCCACCCTCTCTCTTCCTCTCCTCTCTCTTCCACAGCCCCAGCCACGCATACGCACATGCATGCACGCGCTGGCCAGCGTCTTGCCAGCTATCAACCCAGCGTGGACCCGCCCGTCCACATCCCCTGACCCAGCTACCCGGACTCGGTCCACCTGCCCTGGGTCCCACGCCCAGCCCCACGCGCTCCCCGCCTGCCTGTTCATCTCTCGCGACCCCGTTCCCGGCTCTCTCGCGTCCGCAGCCTCCTGCCCTCCTCGGCGTGGCGCCCTTCCTCACCCCGCATCCTCGCCTCCCGCCGCCGGCGCACCGCCTGGCAGCCACCACCCTCGGCGAGCCCTCTCTCCTTGGTCCTCCCCGCGCCGTCCAACCTCGGCCTCTGCCCGGCGCCCTCCGCCCGGAACCAGCCGTGAGCCCGAACCCAGATCCGCGCCTCCGAGTCCCCTCCGCCACGCTCCTTCCTTCGCCCCTCGCCACCACCACCGCGCTCGTTCCCAGCCCTCGCCACCAACCTCACCGCCCGGCGCCCGACGACGCTGGCCAGTCCCGGCAACCGCCCTTCCGCCCGCGCAGCCCTCTCCCTCGACGCCGGCTCCCCTCCAGCGCCCTCCGCCTCCAGAGCACCTCCCCGCCGCCTGTGCCGCCGCCTGTGCCGCCGCCTGAGCCGCCTCCGCCTCCGCGCCTCGCCAACCGTCCCGACCTCCGCGTCGCTGCCGCCCAGCTGGCCGCCCGTCGCTCCGCTGCCACGGCGTCTCCTCCGGCTCTGCCCCGAGTCCGCGCCTCGGCCCCGACGGTGTCGCGCGAGCCCGCCTGGCAGGTCCCGTCCGCCCCGCCCTGGGTCCCCTCCGGCGAGCTCCCTGCTGCTGCGGCCTCCTCCGGCGCCTCGACCGCTGCCCCGGGCCCAGGACCGCGTCGGCCTAGACCCCCTGCCCCGCGTGTTCCGCTCCGTCTGGCAAGCCCCGCAAGCCGGCCCTGCCACCGTCGCTCTGCCCTGCCCGATCGTGGCCCTAGCGGCGTTGGTCCCGCCTCAAGATCTGCCTGCTACATGTTTTGCGGTCCGATGAGGAACGTCGATGACCATCGGCGCCAAGCCCAAGTTCGACACCGGCAAACCCGAAAACCGCTAGAAGAACCATCGACCAGGTCGTCTACAAGGACGCCAAGCTCGTCAAGATCCCGAACGCCGAGGTCGTCTACACGGAACGCCTAGATCTTCTCGGGACATCGAGTTCGCCATCACGGAGGACAAGCACGCCTTCATGGAACCGCAGGCACAGAAACCGCAAGACCTTCTGCCCGGATACTGCAAGTAACCCCCTCGAGGACGCAGGGATTCTCCCTCGGACGCCAAGGCCTCCGCCATGGAATCTACAAGATCATCACGGAACGCCGAGTACTTCTTTCGGAACGCCATGATCTTCTACACGACCCCGAAGACCGCGAGTGCGACAAGAACGACACCGAACCAAATCCTTCCCGGTATCCGCGAACGCTTCCGCCGAGCCCCGAACCCAGATCCGTCGAACCCTAGACCCTGGACCCTGAGACCGACCCCGAACCCCGGAACCCCAAGATCGTCGACCACCCCTAATGTGTGAACCCTTTCCGAAACCCTATTTCATAACATAATAACAACTGTTGCATATTAATCATTCATCGCGCATGCATATCATTGGGTTGGGGCCTTATGCCGGTTCACCTAATAACTAAATATGGGGCCCATATGCGGGCAAATCTAGTCTCATATCGGCCTCATTTAAACTTGTGTAGCGAACCAATACTATAATCTTGCCTTGTCAAAACAACATTTAAATTGCAGGGTTTTCTAAATAACTCGAACCATCTAATTAATTGTCGGGACCCCGGTTCCACTTAATATGACCTAATTGCATCGCACACTTGCCATGCCATACATCATGCATGCATCATGCCGATCTTTTGCCTTAGTATTAAATAGCGCATCCGGTGTTTCTTCTAGTGTTTTGCTTCTTCACGGATTGGACCGTTGAGTTGATGTGAGCTTCGCCCCGATCTTCGGATGAACCTTTCGACAATGTTTTCAGGCGAGCATCTCCCCCTTTCTACCTATCTTACTTTTATAGTTTTTATTCCCTCTTGTTGATCTATTGCTAGCTGTGTTGCGATGCTCTAGTTTTCGTACCCGTGGTATACCGTGCAGCTATATTGCCTTGGACACATCCTATTACCTGTTGTTTGGTAGCTAGTTGGACTTATGGGTCAAGTCGCTTGCTCAAGTGTTGTCGCGTGTTGTCAATGCCACGATTGTTGATGTATTGCCGCATGTTGATGTTGGAGATGTTTCTAGTTTTACTTATCGTCACTCTCTACTGTTTAACAACTAAAATTGAATAAGCGAGGCATCGGTGGGTGATAGATAATATTTGGTTTCGAGCCCACTTGTGTCCCGTAAGACCCCGAGTACTTGATACCTGTTCCTTGATTTTGCGCGCTATCCACATATGGGGAGTATGGGCCCCCCCTAGCCAGAGCTTGATTCCGTCTTATTTCTTGGGGCCACAAACTAGTTTGAGGTTTTGTTAATATCCTGTACTTATGCCATGCTTTACTGCTTTATTTACGATTGTGCGAGGTACTGCACACTGTACTGTTTAGGAAGCGGAGTGTTTACGCGGTGTCGACAAGCCCCGTTTGGGGTTCCCAGTCGCTCACAGCCATTGACGCAGACCTTGAGGCCGTCTCGGAGCTTGTCTACTCCGTTGCGGGTTCTACTCAAAGGGGTGGCCCCCTGAAATATTTCTGAATCTTGCGATTGCTCTGTCGTGAGACCTCGTTGGGTTTTGATTTGGTTTTTCCGAGGTTGATCGTGTGTGTGTTGCTATTGGTGCACCCCGGCCGGGTTAAAACTTTCTGAAAGCCGTGTCCGCGGTTATGGACGACTTGGAGCACAGTATCTCGATCATAGACAAGCATAACTAAAGTTTATTGTTATAAATTTGACTTATAATGACTAGTAATCAGCTTCACTATAATGGAATGGCTAATTAATACTGCCCACATTTGCTTGTTTGGTTGTCGCTTGCGACAATTGTACCTGACTAGTAAATCTTGCAACTACAACGGAATGGCTGAATAAAAGTTCCAACAACTGCTGGGTTATGGGTTTTCTCATGTTAACTGTATCTGACTAGTAAGTGTTGCCACTATAACGGAATGGTTAACTAAAAGTGCCCACTGCTTACTTTATCAGGATGACTATCTAAACCTGACTAGTAAAGTGCCGCAACGATAACCGAATAAATAAAACTGCCAACTGTGTGAGTTCCTCGGTTGACTTCCTCGACGGTCTCGAGGGGGAAACGCCAGGATGGGTTTGTTTGATGATAGTATCAGGTTGGATCCGAATAGGTCCTTCTTACCCCCTCTGATTACCGCCAGTGTATCGAGTCTCTATAGGTTGTTTAGTGCATGCTGCCGCTGCCGCTCAGTCCACCATACCTATGTAGGCGAGGACCGCCGAATTCTAGCCTCGCCGTGTACTGGCCTCAGTACTGACGCTCCTTCTTTGTTTTCTGCTTTGCCCTTGTCGGCACCCCTTTTGTTTAAGCAGGTTTTGAGATCGACGCCGTTAGCAGGGTTACCCTTCCGGCTTGGCCTGGGCAGGGTTATGGACGCCATTGGTTATTCTTCAGGGCTCTTAGCCCCATTTGCTTCTTGTCCGTAGTCGGACGCTCTACCATTTTCAAGGTGATTTGGATCTTGTATCTTATATCTGTATTCTTGACTCATCGAGTCGCTGTTATATATATATCTCTCTACATGGGTCCCATCGAGGACTGTGTAATGTTATTACCGTTTTCCACCGCGAAAGTGCTGGTGGGCACCTTTGAATCGTTTCTATGCGGGTTTGGTGAATTTTGCCCAAACTTGCATAGGTCCGATTCGAGGTGTTCTGAGTGGTATCGAGCCCGGCGGTTGCGATACCCCACAAGTCCAAATGTAGGATAACCTAGCTAACGGTCAAGTAGAGTGTCAAAACTATTTTTGAAAATCGGTTGGATAGTTACGATTAGGTCTGATTTTACTCCTTACCCTCTCGCGATCTCCTCTTACCTCGGCGTGTTTTGAATCGCCCTCTTATCTTTTCTGCGAGTCCGATTTCGTGCTTGGGTTTCATTGCCTTTAGGGTTTCGCTTCCTTCTTTGGTAACGGTGTTCTACCGTCCGGTGTTCAAGCTGCCTGATGAATCCGTCTACGGTGTTACCATTCTTTGTTCCTTGTTTGAGCCTTCCGGTGTTTTCCGACGCGACGACATCCCCTCCGCCAGATCCGATGCAGATTCTGCATCACTCCTTTGATCCGAACCTCGCTTGTCGAGATCTTCAGTCTGAATCTTGAGGGTAGGTTGCATCGTCTGTCTATTCGTGTACATAGTAATGCTTTGAGTGCGGGATGGAGTCGCGACCATACCACTACTCTTATCATTTGCTTTGTATATTGAATAGTGGGTCGATGCAATTTTACTCCTTCCATGGAAGTTAGAGGTGGCCTTACCTTTTAACTTCGTCCGTTGTTTATCCGGAGTGTTCTCTTGACGAATAGGGACAACGACCTCTTGTTAGTGGTGTCGCGAGGATCTACACGAAGCGAGAAGACGCAGATCGCCGACCTTTCCTTCCGGTACCATGAGGCGGATCTCGAGGGCGAGATCCATTGTTAGTGGTGTCGAATTGTGGCATCCCGCAAAACCACTACTAGAAAATCGCGTTGAATTTGTGCATTGCATCGTCATCATCATGCATTGTTTGTCAAAAACTAGTTTCGGAAACCTGTTTTGAATTTCCAAACGCCCCAACTTTTATTCAAACGCCAAACCCCCGGGAGTTCCGGATATTTTGTTTGTCGAAAACTATTTATAAAAGTTATTTGAAAACCAATAAAAATATTAAATCATTTTAGTGGGGCAGTCGAACGGGCCGATTGACCCGAACGACCGCCCCAGAAATAAAACAATCGGTCCAAACCTGCCCGCCCTTCTAATCCTAAGTCTACCTAAAACTCTACCCAACCCCTCCCTCCACCTCACTCCATCCAATCAGTGTGTGCCACCTCCTCTCACCTTCCCCCTTAACCAATCCGCAGCTGCCACCTTGGCCTGCACCCCCTCTCTCTCTTCCCTCTCCTCTCTCTTCCATGCTTCAAAGAAGACACACATGAACGCACATGCACGCTCACCCCAGTCTTGCCAGCTGTCAACCCCGCGTGGACCCCGCCCGTCAGTCCCTGTCCCCTGACCCAGCTACCCCCGGACTCGGTCCACCCCGCGCGCCCTGGGTCCCACGCCCCCGCCCCCCCACGCGCTCCCCCCCCCGCCCCGTTCCTCCCCCTCCCGACCCCCGTTTCCCCCCGCTCTCTCCGCGTCCAGCCTCCTCCTGCTCCGGCGTGGCCTCCTTCCTCACCCGCATCCTCGCCTCCCGCCGCCCATGGCCATGGCAGCACCACCCTCGCAAGGCGAGCCCTCTCCTCCTTGGTCCTCGCGCCGCCCAACCTCGGCCTCGCCCGGCGCCTCATCGGAACCGCACAGCCCGGCGAGCCAGAACCCGCAGATCCGCGCCTCGGCGTCCCTCCGCCACGCTTCGCTCCTTCCCGCGCCCGCTCGCCCCACCGCCGCTGCCTCGCTGCCCTCGCCACCAACCTCACTGGCGCCAGCGCGACGACGCTGTCTCCGACAACCGCCGCCGCGCCCGCCCTTTCCTCCTCGACGCGGCTCCCTCAGCGCCCTCGCCTCAGAGCACCTCCTCGCTTTGCCTGCGCGCCTGCCGCTTGAGCCGCCTCCGCTCCGCCTGCCAACCGACCTCCGCGTCGCCGCTGTCGCCGGCCAGCGCCCGCGTCGCTCCAGCGGCCACGCGGCGTCTCCTCCGGCTCGCCGAGTCACGCCTCGGCCCCGACGGTGTCGCATGAGCCCGCTGGCGGTCCGTCGCCCATACAGGTCCTCGGCGAGCTCCTCGCTGCCTCTCGGCGCCTCGGCCACGCCGGGCCCAGGACCGCGTCGGCCTAGACCCCCTGCCCCGCGTGTTCCGCTCCGTCTGGCAAGCCCCGCAAGCCGGCCCTGCCACCGTCGCTCTGCCCTCTGCTTCGATGCGTGGCCCTAGCGGCGTTGGTCCCGCCTCAAGATTCACTGCTACATGTTTTGCGGTCCGATGAGGAACGTCGATGACCATCGGCGCCAAGCCCAAGTTCGACACCGGCAAACCCGAAACCGCTAGAAGAACCATCGACGTGTCGTCTACAAGGACGCCAAGCTCGTCAAGATCCCGACGCCGAGGTCGTCTACACGAACGCCTAGATCTTCTCGGGACATCGAGTTCGCCATCACGGAGGACAAGCACGCCTTCATGGAACCGCAGTACGAAACCAAGACCTTCGCCCGGATCATCGCAAGTAACCTCGAGGACGCAGGGATTCTCCCTCGGACGCCAAGGCCTCCGCCATGGAATCTACAAGATCATCACGGAACGCCGAGTACTTCTTTCGGAACGCCATGATCTTCTACACGACCCCGAAGACCGCGAGTGCGACAAGAACGACACCGAACCAAATCCTTCCCGGTATCCGCGAACGCTTCCGCCGAGCCCCGAACCCAAATCCGTCGAACCCTAGACCCTGGACCCTGAGACCGACCCCGAACCCCAAGATCGTCGACCACCCCTAATGTGTGAACCCTTTCCGAAACCCTATTTCATAACATAATAACAACTGTTGCATATTAATCATTCATCGCGCATGCATATCATTGGGTTGGGGCCTTATGCCGGTTCACCTAATAACTAAATATGGGGCCCATATGCGGGCAAATCTAGTCTCATATCGGCCTCATTTAAACTTGTGTAGCGAACCAATACTATAATCTTGCCTTGTCAAAACAACATTTAAATTGCAGGGTTTTCTAAATAACTCGAACCATCTAATTAATTGTCGGGACCCCGGTTCCACTTAATATGACCTAATTGCATCGCACACTTGCCATGCCATACATCATGCATGCATCATGCCGATCTTTTGCCTTAGTATTAAATAGCGCATCCGGTGTTTCTTCTAGTGTTTTGCTTCTTCACGGATTGGACCGTTGAGTTGATGTGAGCTTCGCCCCGATCTTCGGATGAACCTTTCGACAATGTTTTCAGGCGAGCATCTCCCCCTTTCTACCTATCTTACTTTTATAGTTTTTATTCCCTCTTGTTGATCTATTGCTAGCTGTGTTGCGATGCTCTAGTTTTCGTACCCGTGGTATACCGTGCAGCCCTATATTGCCTTGGACACATCCTATTACCTGTTGTTTGGTAGCTAGTTGGACTTGCGGGTCGAAGTCGCTTGCTCAAGTGTTGTCGCGTGTTGTCAATGCCACGATTGATGTATTGCCGCATGTTGATGTTGGAGATGTTTCTAGTTTTACTTATCGTCACTCTACTTTCTGTTTAACAACTAAAATTGAATAAGCAGAGGCATCGGTGGGTGATAGATAATATTTGGTTTCCGAACGCCCACTTGTGTCCCGTAAGACCCCGAGTACTTGATACCTGTTCCTTGATTTTGCGCGCTATCCACATATGGGGAGTATGGGCCCCCCCTAGCCAGAGCTTGATTCCGTCTTATTTCTTGGGGCCACAAACTAGTTTGAGGTTTTGTTAATATCCTGTACTTATGCCATGCTTTACTGCTTTATTTACGATTGTGCGAGGTACTGCACACTGTACTGTTTAGGAAGCGGAGTGTTTACGCGGTGTCGACAAGCCCCGTTTGGGGTTCCCAGTCGCTCACAGCCATTGACGCAGACCTTGAGGCCGTCTCGGAGCTTGTCTACTCCGTTGCGGGTTCTACTCAAAGGGTGGCCCCTGAAATATTTCGAATCTTGATTGCTCGTCGTGAGACCTCGTTGGGTTTTGATTTGGTTTTTCCGAGGTTGATCGTGTGTGTTGCTATTGGTGCACCCGGCGGGTTAAAACTTTCAAAGCCGTGTCATGTTATGGACGACTTGGAGCTGATATCTCGATCATAGACAAGCATAACTAAAGTTTATTGTTATAAATTTGACTTATAATGACTAGTAATCAGCTTCACTATAATGGAATGGCTAATTAATACTGCCCACATTTGCTTGTTTGGTTGTCGCCATGCACAATTGTACTGACTAGTAAATCTTGCAACTACAACGGAATGGTGAATAAAAGTTCCAACAACCTTTGGGTTATGGGTTTTCTCATGTTAATCAGATCGACTAGTAAGTGTTGCCACTATAACGGAATGGTTAACTAAAGTGCCCACTGCTTACTTTATCAGGATGACTATCTAAACCTGACTAGTAAAGTGCCGCAACGATAACCGAATAAATAAAACTGCCAACTGTGTGAGTTCCTCGGTTGACTTCCTCGACGGTCTCGAGGGGGAAACGCCAGGATGGGTTTGTTTGATGATAGTATCAGGTTGGATCCGAATAGGTCCTTCTTACCCCCTCTGATCACCGCCAGTGTATCGAGTCTCTATAGGTTGTTTAGTGCATGCTGCCGCTGCCGCTCAGTCCACCATACCTATGTAGGCGAGGACCGCCGAATTCTAGCCTCGCTGCAATCGCCTCGATCGACGCTCTTTCTTTGTTTTCTGCTTTGCCTTGTCGGCACCCCTTTTGTTTAAGCAGGTTTTGAGATCGACGCCGTTAGCGGTTACCCTTCCCGCTTGGCTCGGCAGGGTTATGGACGCCATTGGTTATTCTTCGTGGCTCTTAGCCCCATTTGCTTCTTGTCCGTAGTCGGACTCTACCATTTTCAAGGTGATTTGGATCTTGTATCTTATATCGTATTCTTGACTCTCGAGTCAGTTATATATATATATCTGCTGGGTCCCATCGAGGACTGTTGTGTAATGTTATTACTTCGTTTTCCACCCGCACGAAAGTGCCTGGTGGGCACCTTTGAATCGTTTCTATGCGGGTTTGGTGAATTTTGCCCAAACTTGCATAGGTCCGATTCTGAGGGTGTTACAGCGTGTTGGTGCATTATTGTCTGCTGGACCACGCGGTGGTGAAGGCGTTGGAGCACCTCGAGCGACGAAGGCAGATGGATCCGAGGAGGATGACTCGTCGGACTGCTGTAGTGTGAGATCCTCGAGGAGAAGCGATGAGCGCACGTTGAGGAACGACGGTAGGGGGCGCTGCTTGAGAGTCAGCGTGCGCATGTACGCAAGTTTAGACCCGAGCCTGCGGAGCGTGTTCTGGACAAGGCGCTTGTCGGTGATGGTCGTGCCCAACGCGTTGAGCTCATCGGCGAGGATCTTCTGCTTGCGGCAGTAATCCGCCACGGTCATGGGGCCCTGTTTGAGACCGTGGAATTCTTGCTCAAGGTAGGAGGACCGCGTCTCAGAGTTATCATGGTAGATGTTGGAGAGACGCGTCCATAAGGCGTGGGTAGGCAGCGGCGTGGTGGTGTCGACAACCATGGCCAGAAGCTCGGGTGCAACAGCGCCATTGAGCCATGATCGAACGATGACGTCGTTCCGAAGCCACTGTGGCGTGGGATTGGAGGGATACTCTTTCTCGAGAAGATGATCCTAGAGGGCGTACTTCTCAGCTGCGTCGGTGAACATGCCACGCCATTGGAGGTAGTTTGACGTGGAGAGCTCGAGGGTGACCGGAACATCGACACGAATGCTTGGGAGCGCGGCGGCGAGCGCCTAGAGAGAGGCCTTGGCGGCGGCCTCGGCAGCAACCGCCGCGAGATCGGAGGCGCAGGGATCTAGCGGCGCCATGGAGGGAGAGGATAGTAAACCCTAATCTGATATCATGAAGGCAAATATAATTGTTGCACTTGATTGATTTGTCCCACGGCTGAGATTATAAATAGTACAAGGAGAATTGATTGTCAAGCTAGCTAGAGATTACAATTTGGAAACTATACGGCCGGTAGACGTGTCCTATACGTACACGTCTAACACTAAGAAGTAAGAAGAGCCTGTCCAAAGCTAACCAAACATCGCCGCGTCTCGACCATCGCTGGTCACCTCCGAAGATCGACCGCTCCAAAGGATTCTCCTTGTCAACGCACCATCCACCCTTGATGCCTAGAGGTGGCAAGTGGATGGCTGGACTTGGTTAGTCCCGAAAGACACCGTCTTGGACTCACCGGCAAAAACGTACATTGCGCCTCTGAAGATTAATCTTGGACAACGGTGATCACCGAAGAAGTGCAACAAAGGACCTCCAAGCCGTGTCTCCAAACACGTTGCTTCCAACAGAGGAACGACGTCAAGGACGCCGCCAACATGCCAATCCAACTCCGGATCTAGGCTTTCGCCCGGATACAACTATCAACGCAAGTGCAAGGAAGAATTTTGTCGACGCACCTCGACGACGCCTCCAAGGAGGGGAACAACACCCACATGCGTCGTCGCCGCCGGCACCAACCAAGGACAGGCAAGACTTTCGTCTGAACCGTTGCATACCTCCAACCCGCCCTCAGATTGGGGCAACCTGTCCCGCGGATTGTAGGTGACGGGCCAGATCTGGGCCGTGCATGGAGGAGGTCTGCCTGGAGTTGGCCTGGCTCCGGTGTGCGGTATCGGTGGCCATGGCCGGGAGAGGAGGTTCCTCTGCCGTAGAGGGGATGGTGGCTGCGTGCTCCAGCCCATGCGGGTCTCGGTGGACCGCGACATCTCGGCTACGATGGTGAGGTGCTGCGGAGTCGGCAGAGTGGGCATCGATCAACAGTGAAACAAGCGTGCATGGCACAAGCCATGTTCTTCAGATTCAGTCTCTCTTCTAGCAGACGACCGAATTCAAATATCCGTCCATGCATGTCATCGTGGACCTCAGCTGCCGGGTTTTCTCAATGATTTGATAATACTACAATTTAAGTTCCCTCTGGGGTTCAGCAGAAGTACCACCATACTAGTCACAGCTCAGAGACGCTGATGCAGGCAGGCCCCATTGTTTTACCGAGTTACCTGTGCAGCTGTGCTGGGCTCAGACGACCATCAGAGGACATATGTTCACTCACTCAGCATGCATGATGGATGAATGAATGAATGGGGAAGTAATGCGACCCAACTGCTCTAGTCTACAGGGGAACAAATCTACCCTTAGCAACGAGCTCTGAACCACTCATCTCAGAGTCATCAAGCGTCTGGCAGGGACCAATCAACTGGGGAGAAGAGAACAGTCCTAGGCTTCCACAGCCTCCAGGCTCACGCTCACACTCTCACTCGCACAGACACATCTGACACAAGATTCCCTGCGGCCTCGCAAATGCAAGTGGTCACTGGCTGGCCAGTGACTAGTAGTACTAAATAATTACCACTCCCAGCCAAAACTGGCTACTTCCCATTAACCCTACCGGAAGGAAAAGCTAGCTGCTGCTGCTGGGGTTACTTAGCACGGATCTCGAGGACAGGACATGCATGTTTTATGGCCTGGAATGCACAAGCAGGAAAAGGCCCTGGCTGGATAAGGCTTTGCCTTTTGCGCCCAATTAGAAGTCAGCATGCGATAAAGCGCTGCGCTACGGTACGCACACATGAAGAAAAGGAGGGAGGAGGAGCCTAGAGTGTTTCTTTCTTTCTTCTGATCTGTCCCTCGCCGCAGCTCCTGGGCTGCTTTTTGCCTGCGAGAACAAAATGGGGAAAATGATGATAGGAGTATTGACTTGCTCTTGGGAGTGTGCCTTTTCGCCATGTGGCTTCTCTTTGCTTTGGTCTGCATAAAAGTGGAAGGGTAAACGTATTGTAAAAGATGGTTGAGATATCTTATTACACTAGGAGCTGCCTGGCTAGTACCCTCAAGTAAACAGAAACTTCCTCACTTTTATCATTATTAACCTTTCACTTTGCAGGAGCACATTTTGTCAGTAATATATACTAGTAAGAGTTATTCTGCACCCACCACATACACCTTGTAGTTTCTGAATGTTCACCGATTTACCAGCTGCTTGCTTCTGTATATCACTGTTTTCAAAAGGCGTCCACTGAAATTAACTGTGGCTTTCCAAGCATGATCAATCCGATCTACTAACCTGTTATTTTACTACCAAGAGGGAAGAAGACAGCTGACAAGAATACCCTATTCCGTCAGAATAAAATTGTCCTGGCACTAGTCCAAAGATTCCTTGTCGCGGAAGAGCGCCAAATCAGGGATCCTAGCTAGCTAGTAGAAGCGGTAGCCGAGAGCAACAAGACTTTGAGGTCCTTGCATTGGTTGGTTTAGGTAGAAAGCAGTCGCAACTTCTTCGATCTGTTCCGAAAGGAAGGAAGGTCGAAAGCGCACACACACTCGTGTTGGCTTGCCGTACATGAGTTTTTTCAGCTCCCAGCTCACATAAACGGATGGAACTTATGTTTGTCAATACCATCCACACTTCCAAGCTCTTACTCGAGTGGCAACTGATGAAGCTCATAGTGCAAATGAGTGGCAACTGATGTGCACAAAATGAAATGAGTAGGTGTTCATCATGGACCTCCTCCTCGTCGGCTTGCTGTGACCGGATGCAGTCTGCAGATAGATCATGGTCGATTCATTCCCCTACCACTACTACCAGCAGCCTCTGCAATCCACTTCGGCAAGCAAAAGTGGGCGGTGGGCAGCATAATAATCAGCAGGGGGTCAGCGAGAAAGAGCTTTGAACCCGTTACGAATCGTCTTTCTTCGGCCGGCCCAGATATCATCTTCAACGCGCGGAAAGCTGCTTCCCATCACATGCCACTCACTACCGAGCTCTTCGCCCCCGATCCATCCGTCCAGTCCAGAATGGAGATGCATGCTCGTACCGCATCGCAGGCACGCTTTGTTTCCTTTGTCCTCCGTCGTCTCTCTCCAAGTCCGAACTTTTGTTGGCTTGCTTCTCGTCTTTTCATTCTGCTCCATCAAAAGAAGCCCTCTCTTTTACCAGCAAAAGCCTGCGGGCGCTGTGGCCGGGCGGATTCCCGATCACGCCGGGGCAAAGCGACGCGATCTCTGGGGGCCTCATCGCCACTGCCATCATGGTCCTCTGCTGCTTACACGTGAGCGGTGAGCGCCCCCCGTACGTGCTGCCGCTGCACGCGAGACGGGAAAGCCATGGCGTTTTCTTGGCCGGGGATCCGATCCGATATACTTGGAACAATGGTGTATTTTTTTGGCAGACAAACAGTTGTGTTATATTTGCCTTTCCCCTCCAGAGATGGTATGGTTGCCTTAACAGTTCCAGGATAAAATACCATGAGTATGGTTGAGCACAAACTATTAGCATTATCTCCAGACGGGTGCTGTCATGTCTTGTTCTCAACTTCCGATGAATGATCTATTAACGGTCCTTTTTTTTGCGAATTATTAACGGTCCTAAACCCTGAACAATATCTTCTCTCCAGAAAACAAAGGGAGCCACTACCTAAAACGGGCCGACTCGGATATGTTATTTGGAAACTGGACGGGCTGATGATGGGGTTTCCCGGTCTACTTATTACTGGGCATTGCATTCTAGACCCTTAAGATTTGATACGGGCTACACTGTTTTGTCTATCTATAGCGGGCCCAAAAGTTAAGAATAGGCCAGATTCCTGAGATGGTTACGCTTTGGGTTGTAGATTTCAGTATTTCACCGACCCGTGCGTGAGATGCTAATCCCCTCGCGCCGTCTTAAGCGGTACAACTGGGCCGGCCCAGTTTGACCGTGGCTCCTTTTTTTCTGTTTTTTTTCTATATCTTATTCTAAACTGTAACATTTTTATAAGTATGTTTAAAAAGCAGTGTTCGAATATTTCTGAAGATTTCCAAAAATTCGGAACAGAAATTCGAAATTCATGAACAAACTTTCAAAATCATAAGTTTTTGAAAGATGAACATTTTCAAAAACTCATGAACCAAAATTCAAAAATCATAAACCAATTTTTTTAAATCATGAACATTTTTTTAAAAACCATGAACCAATTTTTGAAAATCATGAACCAGATTCAAAATCATGAACCAATTCAAAAAAGTTAAACTAATTTTAAAAAATCATGAACCAAATTCATAAACCATAGACCAATATTGAAAAACAAAATCCAAAAAAAGTAATGAATATTTTTGAGAAATTGTTAAGTAAAAAGAAAAAGGAAAAAAAAAAGAAAAAACAGAACATAAATAAGAAAAAAACATCACCGCGTGGCGGAATGGGCCGGCCAAACAGGCGAATGCCCCTGTGCGATATGCCAATGTGGGAGGCAATTAGCATTTCTCGACTCGTGCGAGGGGTCTCCTATTTGACGTACTCCCTCCGATCCTAAATAAATATCACGGTTTTGAACTCTAGTTCAAAATGGCGACACTTATTTAGGATCGGAGGTAGTAGCAGGCACCAGTTCCAGCGAGGACCCCTCAAGGCTTCAGCCTAGTGGGTCGGTCTAGGTATTCTGCTTACTATTTTTTGTTTGTTTTTGTTTTCTCATGCCTTTCTCTTTTTTCGAAAAAATGTTTGAATTTTTTTAAAAAATAAGAAAATGTTTCAAAATTTAAAAAGGTAAGATATCAAAAAATATTTTATTTTAAAATGGTTTATTTAAAATTATTTAGATTTAAGAAAAAATTAAATTTGCAAAATGTTCAGGTTTAAAAATATTCAAATATCAAAATTGTTCATACTTGCAAGTTGTTCTTTTAAAACATGCACACTTTTGTAGAAAACAAAAAGAGATAGCAAAAAAAAAAGAAAAAAAAGAAAAGAGAAAAACTGTTAACAGGAGAAAACGGAACTAGGACTAGAATAAACAAAATAAAAATTAAAAATAAAAAACCGGTGGAAGAGATCCATTCCCTACAAATCTGCTTTGGTATGGATTAGGAGAGATTTGTTCGAGGAAAAATCGTTCATGATGGAGGATTGTTTTCCGGCTGATGAAGGTCACCTTCCGAAGCCAAAGTTGTTACGCTTCTCGGAGGAATGGAGCAGGGAAGCGGGACGCGCGTTGTACCTGAAGGTGCTCATGGCGGGAGGACGTGGGGATAGTGGATGATACGGCATGGGTCGAGGTCGGGGGAATAGAAGTGGTCAGAATCCCGAGCAGAGCGGCCTCGTGGTAGTGCAAGGTAATCGTCCAGCTCCTCTTGCCCCCGTTGCTCCACCTGCTCCAATTGTTCCTCGCCAGATCCAGTCTAGCCCTGTAAATCAAGCGCATCAGCAGTTTGGGATGGATCCAGGTCATATGTTTCATCTTATGCAATAGGGGTTGTATCCGCAGTTTCAATTGGGGGTGTATCCCCTGTTCCAGATGAGTTTCCCGCAGCAGATGAATTCAAGTCAGATGCTGCAGCAACAGAATTTTGTGAGTCAACCAATGATCCAACAGTCCAATCCAATTGGAGAGAGTCGTCAAACTTCTGGAAGTCAGACTAGCAGTGTTGGTTTGAATCAATCACAGCAGCAAGCTAAGCCTAAGAAGAAAAATGGAAAACAAGCTACAGTTCTTTTGGTTATAGTGGACAGATACGAAGGAATGGTCAGGCGGAGGCCTCTAAGAGAACTAAATCTTATGGTGCTCTGGCTTTCCACCCAAAGTATAAGGATGTGATATGCTATAACTGTGGGGAGCCTGGACACTTTGTTGGTTTATGCTCCAAATAAAAAAGTGTTCCATATGTGGAAGGACAGGACAACATATGGATTCTTGCTCTATCTGGTACTCACCTTTGCCTATGGCTCAGTACTGGGGGAGTGCAAATGTAGGGCTTGGTTTTTTCCATCTAGAGGTGGAGAGACCTGAGGCTGCAAAATGGCTGAATTTTGATAATGTTGGGTGGTTACAATCATGGAAGGGGAAGTAACTGACAAGGAGCTAGAGAATAATTTCAGTGAGATGTGGAAGATCAACTGGTATTGGCAGATCAGGCAGTTGGCATCTAATAAATTCTTAGTCAGGCTACCTCCTTCAATAAAGATTGAAGACCTTGTAGAATATCCCTCTATTAATTTGAAGACAAAAGGAGTACGTGTATCCTTTGCCAAATGGAATGGCGAGGAAGAACCTTTTGCTGATCTGAGTGAGGTATGGATTAATGTGGAGGGCCTACCAACAAAATTGTGTACCTGGAAGACTATTTTCCAAGTGGCTTCTTCTTTGGGGTGCTGATTAATATTGATTGGCACACCATATTTAGTAATTTTTATAGGACAGTGAGGATCAAGGTATGTGTGAGAGATGTTGATAAGATTCCAAAGAATAGAGTTTATGAGATAGAACAACAGTTGTATTTGGTGTTCTTTGATGTAGATGATGCACATGTTGACATGGAGGAGGGTGATGATGGAAGTAGAGGGAATGGGCCTGAAGGTCCAAATGATAAAGATCTATGTGATGATTTCAGAGAACAACTTGAGAACGATGCTGCTAGTAAAGATATGGACATGGGTAAGGATTCTTCTACCCATGCAGCTCCAAAAAATGGCTCCACAAGAGGGGGGTGAAGGACAGTAAGTGTTGGAAATGTTGACATAACTATCTAGAACAAAAATCTAGAAAAAAGCGTGATGTATAAAGTTTTTCATACTCAATTGCAAGCTCCTATGGCTCTGGATTCTGACAGAATCCCAGAAGAGAACATAAGTGCCAATCTGTTGGAAAAGTTTGAGGAATTAAAAGAAGCTGGGAAGACTAGGACACGTTTGAGTGTTGTAGATGGGAAGGAAGAAGATGTAAAAGGAAAGAAGAAGAAGAAGATTTGGGGTCCTGTGGTTGCTACTAGGATGAGTACCAGGGTTAAAGATGATGGAAGAACTATGGCTAATAAGGCCTAGGATTTTAAAAGGATGAAGAATTTTGAAAATCCTAAAGGTAAGAGTAAAGTACATGGTATCAATAATTATTTTTCTATCCTAGATAATGCTATTTTAATTCATAATGCTAGTTCTGCTGGAATTAATCTTGGGGACACTAGTCATGTTGCTTCCAAAAATATTGGCCGGATTAGGGATGTTGAATTGAGTAGCATGGAAAAATTTCATTCTAATCATCCTGATATGTTCCTACCAGATAATTTAAATGTTACAGATAGTTTTGAATCTCACTCTGTTACTCACATTAGTGAGGAGGGTGTGAGAATGTGTTCCTCTCACATTAGTGATGAAGTAACATCTGACATACCGTGGACAAAAGTTAGTAATAAAAAAGGTAAAAGTAGGAAAAAGGTAATCTTTTCTAATGGTAGTAGGTTTTATTTGGAACGGTAGAGGCTTTAATAAGCATGGTAAACTTCCTAGAGTTCATAATATCATTAGAGGGGTGAACCCAGATTTTATTGGGATCTCTGAAACTAAAAGGAAAAAAATTTAGTCCTTCTCAATTGAAGTTTCTTGATCCACTTGATTTATATACTTGGAATTGGTTACCAGCAAATGACACTGCTGGTGGGATTTTGGTGGGGATCAATTCTGATATTTTTGATTTTATTTCCTATGAATTACATATATATTATATTCCGGTTATAATTAGAAATAAGCATAGCACATTTATGTGGAGGTTTATCACAATTTATGGTTTTGCTTATGATGAATATAAATTGGATTTTATTAATGAGTTGCATAATATCATGCCTAAATGGAATGGCCCCACTTTTGGGGAGATTTTAATCTCATTAGAGATAGTTCTGAAAAGAATACAAGAAATTTAAATCAACATTGGGCAGATATGTTTAATGACTGGATTAATAAATTCAGTCTGATGGAGCTACATACTGCTGGGAGGAAATATACTTGGGCAAATAACCAAGATAACCTAGTTATGGCTACTATATATATGGTGTTCATAACTACTTGCTGGGATAATATGTACCCAAATAGCCTTCTCAACGCCTTACCTAGAGTAGGAAGTGACCATACTCCTCTGGTATTGGACACTGGGGCTTTGATCCCAAGGAAAAAAATAGTTTAGATTTGAGAAATGGTGGTTACAAGTGGATGATTTTGACCAAGTAGTGGCTAAAATATGGAATATGCCTTGTTATATGTCCAAAGCTATTGATAAATGGCAATATAAAGTGAGGAAAAATAGGAGACATTTGAAAGGGTGGTGTGATAATATAGAGTCTGCTCAAAATAAACTTAAGCAACAGTTAGTTGTTGAATATGACATGCTAGATATTATTTATGAAACTCAATGTCTATCCCCTATGTCTAAGATCAGAATGAAAACTATTTATTCCGAGTTTACTGATATATGGAAGAATGAGGAGATTAAAGCTAGAAAGAGGTCTAGAGAGAAGAAAATCCTTGAAGGAGATAGGAATACTGCATATTTTCACTTTGTAGCTAATCATAGAAGGAGGAAAAACAAATTACTCTGCTTGAGGGTCCTAATGGGACTGTAGAGGATACCAAGGATATCCTTGAGCTAGCTTTACAATATTATAAAACCTTATTGGTTATCATCCCAAGATAGATATGGGTATTAGGGATGATTTTTGGGAGGAAACTGAGAAAGTAACTAAGGCTCGGAATATTTTCCTACAAGCTGATTTTACTAAACAAGAAGTTAAGGCGGCAGTTTTTGGCTCTTATGCAGAAGGTGCACCTGGACCTGATGGCTTGTCTTTTCTTTTTTACCAACACTTTTGGGAGCTTATTAAAAATGATCTAATGGTTCTCTTTAGTGAATGGAATAAAGGTGACTTGGATCTTTTTAGATTAATTTTTTATTTACTTACTCTTATTCCTAAGGAGCAAGATGTTGTGACTATATAGAAATTTCGACCTATTGCTTTGACCAATTGTAGTTTTATTTTTTTTCTAAATATGAAACCAATAGGCTTGGGGTGGTTTGTGAGGAACTTATTTCCCCGAATCAAACTGCTTTCATAAAAGGCAGATTTATTTTGGAGAGCGTAGTTTCTGCCCATGAGATAATACATGATGTTGCTACGAGTGGCCAACATGGTTTTATTTTCAAATTAGATTGTGAGAAAGCATATGACATGGTTGATTGAGATTTTATGTTCAACATGCTTGCTGCTAGGGGTTTTATCCCCAAATGCATTATGATTTTTAGGTCACTTTTAGAGAAGGGTTCTGTTGGTGTTAGGATTAATGATGTTAATAGTGAGTTTTTTGTTGCTGGGAGAGGTGTTAGACAGGGGGATCCTGCCTCTCCCTTGTTTTTTAATCTCTTGGCTGATGTTTTTACTAGGATGCTTGTTAAAGCTACAAAGTTAGGTCAAATTACTGGCCTGTTACATGGTTTTGAACAAAATGGGGTTTTCAGTCTGCAATATGCCGATGATACTCTTTTTTTCTTGCCAAAAAATCTAGAACAATGTATGAACCTCAAATGGATCCTTTCCTGTTTTGAACAAATATCAAAATTAAGGATTAATTTTCATAAATGTGATCTAGGGTCTATCAATGTAGATGAGAATGAAGCACGAATATTTTCTCAAACTCTAAGTTGTAGATTAGGATAGTTTCCCATTAAATATTTAGGTGTTCCTTTACACCATAAGAAGCTTAGGAAAGAGGATCTGCAACCAATCATTGATATGATTTAGAAAAGAGCTTCTAGGTGGAGAGGCAAGTCGTTGTCTCATGCCGTAGTTAGAAGTGTTTTAACTAGCATTCCTTTGTATTTGTTAAGTGTGATTAAATTCCCAAAATGGGCCATTGCTTTGATTAATTCCCAACTTGCTCATTGCCTTTGAGATAATTATGAGGGGCATTTTAAGTACCATCTTGCCAATTGGGGCCTTGTGGCTTAGAGAAAGGAGTTTGGGGGGTTGGGGATTCCTAATATTGCTGAAATGAATCTCTGCCTCCTAGCTTCTTGGATTAGGAGATATAATTTAGATGAAAACAAGCTGTGGAGAAGGATCATTTATCATAAATATGTGGTGAATGACCCTAATCTGTTTTCCTTTTCCTGTAATAACATCTCCCCCTTCTGGAAAGGTGTTCTTTGGGCTGCAAATGCAGCAAAGATGGGATATCAATGGAAGGTGGGGAATGGTAAAAATATTAAGTTCTGGGAGGATCAATGGTTTGGGGACTCCAGCCTGGCTATCCAATACTAGGATCTGTATATGATTACAAATGAACAAACTATAACTATAGATGAATCTTGGGACTCTAACCAGCTAAAAATTACTTTTAGAAGGTGTTTTAATGATGAAATGCTCCATATGTGGTATGAAATTTTGGAAATTTCCAATACTCTTTGTCTTGCTAAGGAAGAGGACACTATTTTATGGGAACTTGAACCTAATGGTATATATACTGTTAAATCCTTGTATGTTGTGGTTAATTTTAGGGGTGGGAGACCAGAATATGTGCATGCTGTTTGGAAAATTAGAGTGCCTCCTAAGATACATGTTTTCCTTTGGTTATTAGCACATAATAAGATTCTTACTAGAGATAATCTATCCAAACGTCAGAAGTTAGATGATCTTACTAGTGTTTTCTGCTCTAAGTCTGAATCTTGCTGCCATGTCTTTTTTGAATGTGCAGTAGCGAAATTGCTTTGGGCTAATATGACCTCTTTTACAGGGAGAAATGGGTGGGTTATGTCTTTTTATGTGCTTTCTACTTTATGGATTAGTGAGAAAAATAAAAATATTGCGAATGTTGCTTATGTAGCTGTGTTGTGGAGTCTCTGGCTTACCAGAAATGACACATTCTTTAATAAAACCATTTGGTCTGGTGTGCAGGTAATTTGGAAAAAGGCGGCTTTCCTGCTATCCCAATGGATGATTTTATCATCAGGGGATGCAAAAGGAAAACTGGAGGCTCTCGCGGGGAAGGCGAAGTTGTTAGCAAATGCCCCACCACCCATGCTCTGGCCAGATCCTGGTTGACCCATGTGATGTTGGCAAATTCATATCTTAAGCTTGCCCAAGAATCTCACGCTGTTGCTAATGAGGAAGCTGTGAAGTGGAGGCTGATGACTGACGACCTTGCAAAAAAGCTAAAGAAGAATCAGATGGAACTGGTGGAAGATGGATCTTGGTTAAGAGTGCTTTCAGAGCATTAATGATGCATCCATCTAGCTTCTGTCTTTAGCTTTGGGGTTGTCTTTTATATGCTACCGTAAGCTTATTTTTGTTATTGTTGTGCTAGATTTTGCGTTTGGTAGTGATAGATTTTAAAATATTTGTTGTTGTTTGGATACCAGGAAGTCGAGTTTGGTGCCTCCCCTGTGAACTGAACACGTTGTAAATGGTGGTTTCATGATTAATGGAACTGGGACGGATGCCCTTTTCCTCTAAAAAAAAGATCCGTAAGTGGGACACCTAGTTAAGGATCCCTACTGGGAGGAGGGTGTGCGTTGAGTCCGTAGCTACATGTGCCAAATAGGATTCGATACATGTAGCCTCGGATCCTCTCTCTTTTCGCGTTATTTTTTTAGGGTTTCGGTCGTCTTTATTGATGGGACATAGGGATACCATCTCCTTATGGAGGCGTAACTAATCAAACTTTGTGACCTTGCTCTTCGAACACACTAAATCTAAGCCAGACTATGGTCTTCTGTATTAGAGCACCTCTTCTGTGGCCGGAGATTAGCTCTTCAAACTCACATCTAGACTCTACTATCTCCTGAAAAATATGAGCATAAACTCCTCTAGTACCCTACTGCAGGTTACGGATAACATTTTGGCGGTCACTTGCCGGCCGAACTCGTCGGGTATAGATGCCTCTCGCCAATGCAATGCCTTATCTACATGCTAAGGCCTCGAGAGTCTCGGATTCTATGTTCCCGGGGTAAACAAATATTGATGCGCAACTTGTGTCCTTCCACATGGCAAGGGACAAGCAGGCCGCCAACTTTATCGGTGTCGCTGTTGAAGGTGACATCATCGTGGCATGCATCTGTTGGAGATATGCCCTAGAGGCAATAATAAATGTAGTTATTATTATATCTTTGTGTTTATGCTAAATGTTTACATTCATGCTATAATAGTATTAACAAGGAAACATTGATACTTGTGTGATTTGTAAACTTAATTTGAAGTCCCTAGTATAGCCTCTATACATCACTAGCTTGTTGGTTGATAAACGATTGTGGTTTCCCTATCATGAACATTGAGATGTTATCAACAACGAGATCATATCGTTAGGAGAATGATATGGTGGACATAGTCCTAAAGATAAGCGTAGCATAAAGATCAAGTCATTTCAATAATTCAATTGCTATATGCTTTCTGATACATAGTAACCTAATTCCTTCGACCATGAGATCATGCATATCACCTTTACCGGATGGATGCTTTTATGACATCAAACACCACACCGTAACTGGGTGGCTATAAAGGTGGCATTGAGTGTTCGGAAAGTATTGGTTGAGACACATGGATCAAGAGTGGGATTTGTCCATCCATATGACGGATAGATATACTCTGGGCCCTCTCGGTGGAATGTCATCCAATTGGCTTGCAAGCATGTGACTGGCTCACAAGGGATCACATATCACGGGAAGGACAAAATAGTACTTATCGGTAACGAGGTTGAACTAGGTATGCAGAGATACCGACGATCATAACCTCGGATAAGTAAACTATCGTGAGACAAAGGGAAATTGGTATCGTATGTAAGTGGTTCATTCGATCGCAAAGTAATCGTAGAAATATGTGGGAGCCATATGAATTTCCAGATTCCTCTATTGGTTATTGTTCAGAGAAGTGTCTCGATCATGTCCGCATAATTCACGAACCGTAGGGAGACACACTTAAGGATTCGACGTTGTTTGAGTAGTTATGGTATTATGAGAAAGATACCGAATGTTGTTCGGAGTCTCGGATGGGATCCGGATATCACGAGGTGATCCGGAATGGTCCGGAGAATAAGATTCATATAAGGAAAGTCCGTTTGAGTTCGGGAATGATTCCGGTGTTTTCATCAGGAATGTTCTAGAAGGTTCCGGAATGTCCGGCACTCCGGAGGGGAAGGGGTACATGAATGTGTCATTGCATATTGGAATGATTGCATCATGTACTAAGTGTCCTCGCTGTTCCAAATAAAGGATTAAATTGAATCATAAATTGAAAAGTCAAATAGCTAGTCTGAAAAGTCAAACGGCTAAAAATTGGAAAGAGGAAAAGAGGAAGGAGTGGGAAACCGGGTTGGGGAGGGAATCCCTCCTCCAACCGGCGGCGCCCCCTCCAAGCCGAGTTGGGGAGGGACTCCCCTCCCTCCCCTTTGCCGCCTCCACCTATAAGGAGGCGGGGCTCCTCTTCTAGACACACAAGTCCCTCACCTCAAACCCTAAAAAGCTGCAGCCTCCATAGCCGCCACCACCTAGGGTTTTGCCCTAGCCGACTTGGGGTCCCGGAACCCTAGCTCCGGCTCTAGCCCTCCTCCTTGGTGTGTCTAAACCCTAGATCGCCGAGGAGCCTCTCATACTCCACCATACTCGCCCGGCTTAAGGCCTCATGGATTTCTCTCTACTTCCGTACCACCACGCCGTCTTAGGAATCGCGAGGAGAGTGCTACAACCTCCGCTGCCTGCTGGAACAAGGGAGAGGAAGGTCTTCGTCGAGTACCGAACGTGTGACCGACTGCGGGAGCGCTGCCGGAACGCAGCACCGGAAGGATCGTCTACACGATCTTGAGATCGGGAAGAGTACGACTACATCACCCACGAGAATCCGCTCTCGTTAAACACTTTGGAATCTTCGAGGGTAAGTTATTCCATCGACTCGTTGCTACAATCTAGTAGATAGATCTTGGCTTGTTTGTTTGTATGCGATAGAAAATTTTTGTTTTCCATGTTGCGAAACCCTACAAAGGGTATCGAGCCGTGTCTATATGTAGATCTCAGACGAGTAGAACACAATGGTCATTGTGGGCGTTGATGCTTTTATTGTCGATTGCTTCTTGTGTACTTTGCATCTTGCGGTATGTTGTGATGAAGCGGCCCGGGCTAACCTTACATGACATCGTTCATGAGACTTGCTCCACGCTTGACATGCAACTTGTATTGCATAAGTGGCTTTGCGGGTGCCTGTTTCTCCTAGCATAGTTAAGATCCAATTTACAACGGGTGATCAACAATGCTAGTATCAATGTTGTGGTTCTTGTTCGTAAGTTAGAACGACACTTATTGAAAGCCCCAAACCACGTAAAATATGCAAAGGAAGTAGAGGCGTCTAACTTTGTTTTGCAGGGGTGTGCAGTGATGTGATATGGCCATGATTGTGATTATATTTGATGTATGCAATGTTCCTTATTGTAAGTTGGTAACCGGCAGGAGCCAGATGGTTGTCTTTAATTTATGTTAAGACCCGCGTGTCTATTCAAAGTAGTTGTAATAGTTGAATACCGGTGGACGACAACCATGGAGAAGCGTCATTGACCTTGATGCAATGCCGGTGATGATGGAGATCATGTTCGTGCTTGAAGATGGAGATCGGAAGCACAAAGAAGAAAGGCCATATCATATCACATATTATTGAATTGCATGTGATGTTAATCCTTTTATGCATCTTGTATTGCTTAGTAGACGACGGTAGCATTATAAGATGATCCCTCATGCACATGAATTTCAAGTCATAAAGTGTTCACCCTTAGTTAGCACCGTTGCTAAAGCTTGTTGTTTCGAAGCACCACGTGATGATCGGGTGTGTTAGATTCCGCAAGTGTATACAACGTGAGCAAGCCAGATTTGCTCATGCGGAAACTAAGGTTTGATCTTGACGAGCCTAGCATGTACAGACATGGTCTCGGAACACGGATCACCGAAAGGTAAAGCATGAATCATATAGTAGATATGATGAACATGACGATTGTTCGCCATTGAAACTATATCAACTCTCGTGATGATCGGTGTTGATGTAGTGGATTTGGTCTGTGATCACTAAAACAATGTGAGGGATATTGTTTTGAGTGGAGTTCACCTAGTTTAATTTCATTATTAATTTGAACTCAATTTGTCATAAACTTAGTCTAAACTATTGCAAATATGTTGTAGATCAATGGCAGCCCCTACCATCAATTTTAATGCTTCCTAGAGAAAGAAAAGTTGAAAACAATGGAAGCAACTTCGGATTGGTTCCGCAATTTGAGGATTGTCCTCACAACGGTAATTTGACCTATGTCTGGATGCACCGGGTGACCCACTGCGGTGATGCTTCCGATGAAGTAAAGAATGTTTACCTCGCTTGGAAGAATCAAGACTCCATAGTTCAATGTGCTATCTTGTATGGTTTGGAATCGGAGCTTCGTAAAAGGTTTGAGAATTCAGACCCATATGATATTGTCGAGGATCTCAAATTGATCTTTGAGACTCATGCGGCAATTGAAAGCTATGAGGCTTCCGAAAAGTTCTTTAACCGCAAGATGGAAGAGGGCAGGCTGCTGAGCATGTGCTTAAGATGTCTGGGCACGCAAACAAACTTCAAAGCTTGGGTATAGTGATTCCTAATGCTTTGGGGATTTACCGTGTCCTCCAATCACTACCACCAAGTTACAAGAACTTTGTGATGAACTACAACATGCAGAACATGAACAAGCAGTTGCCAGAACTGTTTGCTATGTTAAAGTCTGCAGAAGTGGAGATCAAGAAAGAGCACCAAGTGTTGTTGGTCAATAAGACCAACAAATTCAAGAAAGGCAAGTCTAAGCAGAAGGGACACTTCAAGAAGGGTGGTAAGAAAGTTACCGCGCCGGCGAAGAAGACCAAGGCTGAACCCAAGCCTGATACTGAGTGCTTTTACTGCAAGGGAGAAGGTCACTGGAAGCAGAATTGCCCAAAGTACTTGGCGGATCTGAAGGACGGCAACATCAAGAAGAAAGGTATATCTGATATACATGTTATTGATGTGTATCTCACTAGTACTCGTAGTAGTGCCTGGGTATTTGATACTGGTTCGGTTGCTCATATTTGTAACTCGAAACAGGTGCTGCAGAATAAACGGAAGCTAGCGAAGAACGAGGTGACTATGCGCGTGGGAAACGGATCAAAGGTTGATGTGATCGCGGTCGGCACGCTACCCCTTCATCTACCATCGGGATTAGTTTTATACTTAAATAATTGTTATTTGGTGCCTGCGTTTAGCATGAACATTATATCGGGATCTTGTTAATTGCGAGACGGTTACTTGTTTTAGTCCGAGAATAATGGTTGTTCGATTTATATGAGTAATATGTTTTATGCACATGCACCTTTGATAGATGGTCTATTCTTATTGAATCTCGATAGTGGAAATACACATATCAACAACATTGAGGCTAAACGTTTGAAATCAAGCGATAATTCGACCTATATGTGGCATTGTCGTCTTGGTCACATTGGAGTGAAACGTATGAAGAAACTCCATTCTGATGGCCTTCTTGAATCACTTGATTTTGAATCACTTGAAAGATGTGAAGCATGTCTGATGGGTAAAATGACTAAGACTCCATTTTCTGGTATGATGGAGCGAGCTACGGACTTATTGGAAATCATACATACCGATGTGTGTGGTCCAATGAGTGTAGCATCGCGCGGTGGTTATCGTTATGTTCTTACCTTCACGGATGACTTGAGTAGATATGGGTATATCTATTTCATGAAACATAAGTCTGAAACTTTCTAGAAGTTTAAGGAGTTTCAAAGTGAGGTAGAGAATCAACGTAACAAGAAGATTAAGTTTCTGCTCGATCGTGGAGGTGAATATCTAAGTTACGAGTTTGGCGAGCATTTGAAGAAATGCGAAATACTTTCATGATTGACACCGCCGAACACCACAACAGAATGGTGTGTCCGAACGTCAGAATCGAACTCTCTTAGATATGGTTCGTTCTATGATGTCACTTACAAATTTACCGCTATCATTTTGGGGTTATGCATTAGAAACAACCGCATTCACTTTAAATAGGGCACCGTCCAAATCCGCTGAAACGACACCGTATGAATTATGGTTTGGAAGAAACCTAGATTGTCGTTCCTTAAACTTTGGGGTGAAGCCTATGTAAAGAAGTTACAAGGACAAGCTTGAACCCAAAGCGAAAATGCTTCATAGGATACCAAGGAAACTATTGGGTATACCTTCTATCATAGATCCAAGGCAAAATCTTCGTTAAGAATGGATCCTTTCTAGAGAAGGAATTTCTCTCGAAAGAAGTGACTGAAGGAAAGTAAAACTCGACGAGGTTGTCGAACCTTCTCTCGAATTGCGAGTAGCGCAAAGACGGAAGAATTTCTGTGGTGCCTGCACCAATTAGAGAGGAAGCTAATGATGATGATCATGAAACTTGGTTGAAGTTGCTACTGAGCCCTGGAGGTCAACGAGAACTTGTACCACCTGCATTGGTATGATCCGTTATGAGTGTCATGTTGATGGACAACACCGATGACCCCGAGACATATGAGGAAGCGATGAGCCCAGATTCCAATAAATGGCAAGAAGCCATGAAATCCGAGATTGGATCCATGTACGAAAACCAAGTATGGACTTTGGTGGACTTACCGGATGGCCGAAAGGCTGTCGAGAACAAATGGATTTTCAAGAAGAAAACAGATGCTGATGGTAATGTTACTGTCTATAAAGCTCGACTTGTCGCAAAAGGGTTTCGACAAATTCAAGGAGTTGACTACGATGAGACTTTCTCACCGGTAGCGAAGCTAAAGTCTGTGAGGATTATGTTAGCAATCGCTGCATATTATGATTATGAGATATGGCAGATGGATGTCAAAACAACATTCCTCAATGGAGATATTGATGAAGAGTTGTATATGATGCAACCCAAAGGTTTTGTCAATCCTAAAGATGCTAACAAGGTATGTAAACTTCAACGGTCCATCTATGGATTGAAGCAAGCATCCCGAAGTTGGAATCAACGTTTTGATAAGGTGATCAAAAGTTTTGGTTTTATACAAACTTATGGAGAAGCTTGTATTTACAAGAAAGTGAGTGGGAGCTGTGTAGCATTCTTAATACTATATGTGGATGACATATTGTTGATTGGGAATGATGTAGACCTTCTTAATAGTGTCAAGGAATATTTGAATAATAGTTTTTCAATGAAGGATCTTGGCAAGCGACTTACATATTAGGCATAAAGATTTACAGAGATAGATCGAAACGCCAAATATCATTGTCACAGTACATATTTGGACAAAGTTCTAAAGAGGTTTGAATGGAAGAAAGCAAGAAAGGGTTCTTGCCCATGTTGCTAATCGACCTTGAGTAAAACTCAAAGTCCGACATCGGCGTAAGATAGAGAAAGGATGAGTAAGACTCTATGCTTCACCATAGGATCTCTAATGTATGCCATGCTATGTACTAGACCCGACATTGCATATCTTTGTTAGTTTAACTAGCAGATATCAAAGTGATCCAGAGTGGATCATTGACATGATCAAAAACATCCTTAAGTACTTGAGAATAACTAAGGATATGGTTCTTTCTTATGGAGGTGATGAACACTTCGTTGTTAGCTTTACCGATGCTAGTTGGAACACAGATCGGATGATTCTAAATCACAATATGGATACGTATTTATTTTGAATGGTGCAGAAGCTTAGTCGGAGGAGTGCAAAGCAAAGCGTTGTGGCGAGATCTTCAACCGAATCGAATACATGGTCGCTCTTGAGGCTTCACAAGAAGTGATATGGATGAAAGAGTTCATTACAGAGCTGGGTGTGGTTCCAAGTGCGCTGGACCCAATGTCTATCTACTGTGATAACATGGGCGCCATAGCCAATGCGCAAGAACCAAGGTCACACAAGAAGCTGAAGCCCGTGGGAAGTTTGTGAGGGTTTGGAGCCTACCTTAAAGTCTACCACGGGTAAGTGAGTTATTCCTTCATAGAGATAGGCTCGGAGATTAGGTGCCCTTAGGGGCTTCTTGAAATCCTTCGTGGGATCTCACAACTCTCCAAGCGTGACGTATCTCCCCCCAAAGGAGTGAACACGGGAATACAACTTCGTCTCCGCCTGCTTCGGTTATCCCTAAACCGAACCTCTTACTAGTGTAGTTTACTTTGTGATAGCCTTCGCGCTTGAAGTATCTTGTGTCATCATCTAGGTTGCCTCACCTAGTTTGCATTCAGGCACACTTAGATTCCACAAAACCTAGAACTTGTAAAAGATTATAAAGAAATTTGTAGAAACCTATTCACCCCTCTAGGTTAACCATCTTACCCTTTCACTTTGAATTCAAACACTTCATTTGGTCCTAAATGATTGGATATTACAAATTCCACAAAAGGATCACCTTAAGGGGTTGTGGGTGGATGCACACCAAATGCCACACAAGGCCTCACCCAAATATGCGAAGGAAGACCACTCACCGATGCCTCAAAGTCATACCTTATTCTCTCGTATGCGTACCGCCAATGAGGGCACACGATCCACTATGGGACACTTGAGGATGGTCATCAAACCCGTACAAGCTTGGGGCAATCTCCACAACTCAATTAGAGGCTCCCAGGAAACACCACCAAGGCCACAACATCGTCAAGGGTTCCAAGAACCCGAGAGGAACAAGCTTCGATAGTCATATGCTCCAGAATTCCAAGAACCCAAGAGTAACAAGCTCAAATGATTTCACCAACCAATTCTCCATAGAGAACAATTGATGCACCTAATGCAATGGCAAGTCCTTCACTCACACATTCCACCAAAGCTATAAAAAATATTAGGAGAATAAGAGAGTAAGAACAAAGGAAATCCACAAATAAATCCAAGTTATAGATCCCAAGATTTCCTTCACAAAGAAGGGATTAGGTTGGGTAGGATTATAGATCTAGATCTCCTCTTTCAATCCCTAAAAAATCCAACAAATAGTGGAGAGATAGATAGAAAGGTAAGATCTTGAAAGTCAACAATGGAGGAGGAGAGAGAGTAGAAGAGTTTCCCATAAAGGAGGAAGGAGGGCATAAAAAGCCCCCCTCCCAAAATTTTCCTGTTAAATGCAGTTTCGCGCAATTCACGCAAAAGTGAGAGGATAGTACCCGACCCTTCCAACGGCCTAATTCACGCAGAAGTGAGAGGGTAGTACCGGGACAGTACTGCCGCCAAAGCTGGGCGCTGGTACTACCACCTTACTTCCGCCTAACTTCCGGTAAATAAAACCGAGCACTAGAAATATGACTGGTGGGTGACAAGGGTTGGGCGAAAGTGGCAAGGTACTTCCACGCTACTACCAGCGTAAAAAAATGACCTAGCGATACTACCGGTGATTTCGTGGTACTACTTCCCAAGGAAAACTGTTGAACCAAAACTGTAATAACTCGAGCATCCGAACTATGATTGGAATGAAACCAATTTTGTTACAAATATTAAGTACCTCCAAGACATAAAATACGAAGGGGAGAGAGGTGTGAAACCTCCCTAAGATAAGAGCCGCTAAAACCTCCAACTCCAAAAACGCAATAAGATACTCACAATAAACCCATTTTTGAACTATAACTTGTTATGAAGATAACCATAAGCTCTAAAACTTTACGTGGATAAGATCTAAATAAGAACCAAGAAAGATGATGTCAAAAATACAAAAGTTTAAACTCTCTACGAATGATATAATTAAGTTACTAACTCGAGAGCCCCTCTTGATAATACGGATATACATACTATAACCCGGTCTCCGGTCTAACAACATGAGAAAAAAAATTCTACACAAGTAAAAATCTCTTTATACAATTCGCAATCGTGTTTTGGTTTACCAAAACAAAACAACTCGTTTTTATAAAAAAAATATTTCCAAGACTTAACAGGTGGTGAGCCATGGCATAATTATCCCATCCTATCTCACAACTTTTAGCTAATGAAAAAAAAAATGGAAATAAAGTACCGCTTACAAGCTTGTGCAATCTGTGCCACGTGCTTTCCCAGGGCATTACAATCTTGTGCATCCTAGTCCGTCCTTTCTGGAATGCGTATAAATGTTGTACAAAGTGAAACTATATAAAGTTTGATCAAATTTTTTGAAAAAACTATCATCCTCTATAAATGTCAAATCAATATCACTAGATAAATCCTGAAATTTATTTTCATGTTATATGCACATACTACTAGAGTTGATAATTTTTCTGTATGTTCAGTCTGCATTGTTTGATTTCATAAAAAAATTATATGCCTTATTTTTTTAAAAAAAGAGACAATACAAAATTAATTGCAAAACTCTACTGATAGTTTCGGGCGGGGTACACCTGCCACATGTGGGAACTCTTCATTCTTCGGCCACTTGCTCATGTACACATTGAATGCATAGTGATGGGTCAGATCGGTTGACTTCCACCGCCAAAATCCAGTTTGCCAACTGTACTGAAATGTTGTTGACGCACTTGCCTGAACATCGGTGAGATGAAGGTCAACCCACACATGCTGATTTGTTGAGCCGGATTTGTTTGACAAGTTCAATATCTGCCAGCAGTATTTACAGGCCTCACTTTCAGTTTCAGGCTTCAGCTGGGCGTCCCAATCTAGCTAGCACCAAACAAATCCGAGAAAGTCAGAAAACTGGGGCCGCGCCGCAACCGACCCCCCCGATTCCCGCGCTGCACCGGAACAGACGCCGCCGGCGGCTTCCTGCCGACCTCCGCTCCGTTGATACCGACCCCACCCAAGTCAACGCCCCCGATCGCCTACTCCACCGTCCCCCCTCCTCCCGCGCCTCGCGTTCCCACGCTTCATGGGCGCAGATGCCTCGGCTCCCTCCTCCCGCCGCGCCGCGCTCTCTCCTCGCCTGGGCGTGTCTGCTCCTCCTCCTCTTCTCCGCGCGCGGGACCGACGCGGGGCCCCTCAAGAAGGAGTTCGTGCACCCGGGCTTCAGCGCGTCTAGCTACGACTACGTCGACCACGGTGGCGCGTTCCTGGTGTCCAGCAACGGGGCGTTCACGGCGTCGATCCACAACCCCGGGAAGCAGCAGGACAGGTTCTACCTCGCCGTGCTCCACGCGCCGACCGGCACGCCGGTCTGGTCCGCCAACCGCGACGCGCCGACGGGTTCATCGGGCCTGGTCCATCTCACCGCGCGCGGGCTCACCGTGACGAACGAGGAAGGAGCGACCGTGCTCTGGTCGGCGACGCCGAGGGCGCCCGTCACAGCGCTCCGCCTGGGGGACGACGGGAACCTGCAGCTGCTGGACGCCCAGAACGCCACGCTGTGGCAGTCGTTCGATGAAGCCACCGACGCGCTGCTCCCGGGGCAGCAGCTGCGCACCGGCGCGTCCCTGACGTCGGCGAGGAGCTCCAGCGATTTCGGCCAGGGGGACTACCGGCTCGCCGTGTCCGCGTCGGACGTGGCGCTGACCTGGCAGGGGTCCACGTACTGGCGTCTGTCGAACGACCTCCGGTCGTTCAAGGACCGCAACGTCGCAGCGGCGTACATGTCGTTCAACGCGTCGGGGCTGTTCGTGCTCGCCGCCGACGGTGCTATGGTGTTCCGCGTGATCCTCGCGCCGGCGGAGTTCCGCTTGCTCAATCTGGGGCACGACGGGCGACTTCGCATCAGGAGCTACGCGCTGCTAAACTCCTCGGCGCCGCTCTACGGTGATTTCGTGGCGCCCGACAACGACTGCGACCTTTTGCGACCGTGCCCCTCCCTCGGGCTCTACGCTAAGGCCGGCAACAGCTCGAGCTGCACGTGCCCGCCGCTCTTCGCGGCTTCCGTCACGGACTCCGGCGGGTGCACGCCGGGGGACGGCTCCGCGCTCGCGTCGCCGGCCTCGTGCGGGGGCAACGGCAGCGCGTTGACCCCCGTTTCGTACCTCGACCTCGCGGCGAAGATTGCCTACTTCGCCACCAGCTTCGACGCCCCGACGACGACCGGCATCAACACCACCGCGTGCCGCGCCCTCTGCACCGCCAACTGCACGTGCCTCGGCTACTTCCACGACACCGCCTCCATGGGTTGCTACGTGATCGGAGGAAGGCAGCTAGGTTCGCTCCATTGGAGCACTCGTGCTACATCGGCATTGGGTTACATCAAGGTGTTCAGTTCGGCGACCAGAGCTTCAAACAAGAAACGTAACAAGTCGTCGATGAAACGCTCTTTGCCTATCATACTGCCGTCCGTTGCCGCGTTCCTCTTAATCGCCGTGATGGCATGGTATCTGTTGCGGCGGAGGTGGAAGGCGAGAAAGAACGGGAAGAAAGTGAAGGCCAAGAACTCCACTGGGAATCAATTGAATCGTCTGGGCAATCAGAATCATCCCCGGTCGAGGGACACCCGCTACGACGACGATCCCGACGATGACGGCGACGACATTGTCATACCGGGCATGCCGGCGCGGTTCAGCTACGCGGAGATCGCATCGATGACCGCGAGCTTCGCGACAAAGATCGGCTCCGGCGGGTTCGGCACGGTGTACAAAGGGGAGCTTCCAGGCGGCGAGGGGCTCGTTGCAGTGAAGAAGCTCGAGGCCGCCGGCGTGCAGGCCAAGCGGGAGTTCTGCACGGAGATCGCCGTGATCGGCAACATCCGGCACGTCAACCTCGTCCGCCTCCGGGGCTTCTGCGCGGAGGGTTCGCGTCGGATGCTGGTCTACGAGTACATGAACCGCGGCTCGCTCGACCGGTCACTGTTCGGCGGGACCGGGCCGGCGCTGGAGTGGGGGGAGCGGATGGAGGTGGCGCTAGGCGCGGCGCGCGGGCTGGCGTACCTGCACACAGGGTGCGACCAGAAGATCGTGCACTGCGACGTGAAGCCGGAGAACATCCTGCTGGCGGACGGCGGGCAGGTGAAGGTGTCCGACTTCGGGCTCGCGAAGCTGATGTCGCCGGAGCACTCGGCGATCTTCACCACGATGCGCGGCACCCGCGGGTACCTCGCGCCGGAGTGGCTGAGCAACGCGGCCATCTCGGACCGCGCCGACGTGTACAGCTTCGGCATGGTGCTGCTCGAGCTGGTGCGCGGGAGGAAGAACCGTGGCGAGTCGGAGCAGGGCGGCGCCGTTATCGCCGAAGGCAGCGGCGAGCACTCGGTCTCCGCCTTCCCTTCCCCGTCCGGTTACAGCAGCGCGATGACGTCTTCGACGGTGAGCGGCACGGGCGCTGGCGGCGACGAGTACTTCCCGATGGTGGCGCTGGAGCTCCACGAGCAGGGGAGATACCTGCACCTCGTCGACCCGAGGGTGGAGGGACGGGTGAGCGAGGCCGAAGTGGCGCGCGTCGTGCGCCTCGCGTTGTGCTGCCTGCACGAGGACCCGGCCCAGCGGCCTAGCATGGCCGCGGTGGTGCGCGTGCTGGAAGGCAGCGCGCCGCCGCCGGAGCCCCGCGTCGGCGGGCTCGGGTTCCTGCGGCTCTATGGGAGGGGCCACGCCATGCCGGCCCACGTCACGTCGGTCTCCGCTGGATGGTCCGCGGCGTCGACTACGGGGGGCTCGCAGCTGAACGATTCATGGCAGGACACGTCACTGCCAAGATAGCATAGAGGCACATGACACGGCACGATTCGACTCGTATGACGTGGCATCGACGAGACTATGCACTCCGTCATGGCGCCAGCGTGGCATTGGCGGCATCGCAGTCCTGGTCAAGATTAGTATACCAAATTTGGTTATGCACGGGACACGGCAGGTAGTAGGTGAAGAGGGGAATAGTCGCCACAGGCTATAAACAAGTCGCATTTGGTTATGGTTACGGTGAGCTGTGAAAGCTCTACCTCATCATCATATTTTAAACACTTGATTGATGAGATCAGATGGAGACGACAAAGCCGGTAGCGTGGAGGAATGGGGCAAATGTAAATAAAAATAAAGCATTGGTTACGAATCATACCAATTACCAAGGTAGGTTCAGCAGTCTGACCACTTGACGCTTGAGCCTTCTCTTTGTTTAGTAGTACTAGATACAGAAGCTAACGGTAGCTGTGTCTTAATCCCTTAATTAATTTGACTACCAGCAGTGGAGTATCAGGCACTCTGTTTACAACTCTCACACCGACCAAATTGATTTTAATCATGTAGCACTACGCAAATCGAGTTAACGAGGAAGTTTACGAGGAACGAGCTGCCGGCGAGGCTGCAATACTAGCGATGAGAGTACTCGATGTCACATATATTTATCCTACTCCATACGAGAATATGGTTCCTTTCTATCTTTCATCGCGATTTGGGTAAAACTATGCTTGAACAAATAAAAAAAGAGTACATCCATGTTTAGCACTTCTTTTTTCAAAATATCATGTGGTCGGTCTTTTAGAATTGTCCATAAAAAGTACATTCCGAGAAACAACAATGCATCATGATGGTCTGCCGGCATTATTTGTTTTGAAACAAAGGTGAAAGACTTTTAAGTAAACTCAAAAGCCGGAGAAAAAACAAAGGGATCATCTCCCGGTAAATAGCAATCAAATGTCTAACCCTGAAGATACCAAATTTTGTCGGTCGCTTGAATTTATTTTTAAAGATCCAATCATTTCCTTCTGTCCAAATCTCTTAAGAGGTCAGCATGAGAATGTATACTAAAGCCTGTCGTTGTGTCTCATGGATGCTCAAGAAGTTGTTCCACCACTCCTTGACCGAACCTAGGCCATCCAATCCATAGGCTAAAGTGATTGTAGACCTAACCAATCTTTTCTCCAAACCCCGATGATTTTTCAACATCGAAAAAGTAGACGTGCCGCCGAATCGAGATCATGGTTGCAACGTTTCATTGGCCGTAGTTTATCCAGACTCGAAGTTGAAGCATGTCCGCAATCCAAACTTGGTCTTGAATAATTAACCACGAATAAACTTGATCTTGGGAGGCGTCCAACATTTCCACACCAATCTAGACATGTCACCACAAACAGAGTACGTAGCATACAAGTTAACTTAAACTAAGAAGATACTACTATATTTTCACATGCTATGAATACCATCAACTCGACTCGGCATGTAGTCTTCTTGTGAGTATCTACAAAACTATCATTTGCATGTAGTCTTCTTTTCATGACGGCAATAAAACAGTAGTTGGTTGAGATAGTACTTGAATTTTCACTGGCCAGATATTGTAAAAAACATCTACCGCACGACTTACTTTGTATGCAACCCAAAAGGTTCATATACAACAAGGAGATTGTTGTTTTTGGCTGATAGAAGGCTTCGAGAGCTCTTGCTAAACAAAAAAAAACTTCAAGTTCATAGCATCTAGAAGGCTAAGGTACCTTTTTCTTAGGATGCAAAAGTTCTTGGTTTATGTCTTTCTAGTGTTGGCAACTTTTTACCATACACCGCAAATAACACTAGTGGAGGTATATATTGCAATCGAAATCGCTAAAAAATATCATGAAAGATCATTTTCATTGTGTTGGTAGACTTTCACATTAAAAAACTATGTTGGTATAACAAGCTGGACTACCATATAAACACATGTGAGAACTTGTGTTATGAACTTGTAGGGGTTATTTTAAGTGAATGAGGGCGTGAGACCTGGCTTTGAAAGATTTAGAACCCAATTTTTATCTCCAAACCCTATAGTGGATAATTAAATAATGTTGAAAGCCTATACATATGGATTTCCCTCTAGATATAGAGAGAAAGAGCGAGAGATCTTTAAAACAACATGAACATTTGGGTGGGTAAGTGACAACAAAGAACAATCTGTAGCATTGCATCACATGGTAGGTTAGCCAAGATATCCATGAACAAAATGGGGACAAACTTCTTTCCTTGTATGTCCGGTCCTAGATGGAAAATAGTCTATAGATCATATTGTTGGAAATATGCCCTAGAGGCAAATAAAGTGGTTATTATTCATATTTCCTTGTTCATGATTAATGTTTATTCTCTATGCTATAATTATATTGATTGGAATCATAATACATATGTAGATTTATGAACAACACGGCATCCCTAGTAAGCTTCTACTTAACTAGCTCATTGATCAAATGATGGTTAAGGATTCCTAACCATGAACATGTGATGTTGATTAATAATGAGATCATATCATTAGGAGATTGATGTGATGTACAAACTCAATAATAAGCATAACTCTTCATCGTATTGTTTAGTTTGATTGCTATCGCTTTTTGTAAATGTCAAGTATTATTTCCTTAGACCATCAGATTGTGTACCTCCCTGGCATCAGAGGAATACTTTGTGGACATTAAGCGTCACTTCGTAATTGGGTGATTATAAAGGTGGATTTCAGGTATCTCCGATGGTGTCTGTTGAGTCGCAGGAATCAAGACTAGGATTTGTCACTCTATATGATGGAGAGATATCTTTGGGCCCTCTCGATAGTATAGTGTCCTAGGGCTTGCAAGCATGTGACTAATGGTACTGGTGATGAAGATGCAACAATTGATGATGGGGATGATGTCTTGACCTCCAATGATCCATGCAGCAACAAGGATGATGCCCTCTGCAAGTTCCCCCTCTAGATACCTTCTAGAGGTGAGGTTTCTGCATGTTCTGGTGGCTCTGAATGATGGATCTCAGATCCTTCTTCGTGTGGTGAGAGTATTTGACAAGACGAAGTGGCCGTCACAGGGTACGGGCGGGGTTTGCCCGTACCGACACTCGTTAACCCTTTAGTAGCTCCCCTTTGTGATGTCTTTTCTGATGGAATTATGCCCTAGAGGCAATAATAAAGATGTTATTATTATAATTCTTGTTCATGATAAAGTTTATATTCCATGCTAGAATTGTATTAAGCGGAAACTTTAATACTTGTGTGGTTTGTGAACAACACCGTGTCCCTAGTACGCCTCTATGGACTAGCTCATTGATCAATGATGGTTAGGTTTCCTAACCATAGACATGAGTTGTCAATTGATAATGAGATCATATCATTGGGAGAATGATATGGTGGATAGACCCAAACAAAGAAGAGCAATTAGATCGTTTCATCGTGTTCATCTTTGCGAAGCTTTTCCTATGTCAAATATTGTATTCCTTAGACCATGAGATAATGCAACTCCCTGGTACCGGAAGAAAGCTTTGAGGTCATCAAACGTCATCCTATGAGAGGGTGATCATAAAGGTGTCTCTCGTGATCGGAAAGTATCATTGGGTTGTATGTATCGAGATGGAATTTGTCCCTCCCAAGTCGGAGAGATATACTTGGGCCCACTCGGTGTCGATATCAACACCGCTTGCAAGCATGTGGTTAAGGAGTTAATCACAAAGTGATATCGGATTACGAACGAGTAAAGTACTTGCCGTGAACGAGATTGAACTAGGTATGACTGCATCGACGATCGAATCTCGCAAGTAAAATATCGCGAGACGAAGGGAATATATATATGGGATTGTTTGAATCCTGGCATCGTGGTTCATCCGATATGATCATCAATGAATGTGTGGAGTCAATATGGGTGCCTGCACCCCGCTGATTATTGATAGAAGATCATGTGCATATTCTCGAACCGCAGGTCACACACTTAACGTGTCTTGACGCTAGGATAGATTGGATAATTGGTTTATGAATTTTTGTTCGAGTCTCGGATGGGATCCGGATATCACGAGAGGTTCCGGAATGGTCCGGAGAATAAGATTCATATAAGGCAGTGCAGTTTTTGGAGTTCGGAATTGTTCCGGGTTAATCGGTATTGTACCGGAAGCTTCTAGAACCTTCCGGAAGGGGACCAACGTGGACCCACCTTCCGGGAGGGGGCATGGGCCTATGAGGGAGTGTCCTGGCCGCATTGGGCCAGTGGGCACAAGGCCCCATAGGGCCCAGCCGATTCTAGAGAGATTTGACTCGTTTAAATCTCGGGATAGAATTTCTAGATAAGGGAGAGTTTAAATCGTTTAAATCTAGAGATAGGATTTCTAGATAAGGGAGAGTTTAAATTGTTTAAACTAGAGATAGGCTTGGAGGAGGGCAGGGCTGGCCGCCCCTCTATATATAGAGGGTGGTGCGCCTTCCCCCAGACACCTTCCTCCAAGCCCTAGCCTTTGCTACCTTCCTCTCCCTCCCGATCGCTTGTGGCGAAGCCTGCAGGTAAATTCTCCACCATATACACCACGCCGTCGTGTTGTAGATCCAATCTATCTCTCCACCATACTCGCTGGTCCGAGGAAGGAGGAGACGCCGAGGTGCCGCGTGTGCATCTCACGAGGCACCGCCACTTGTGGTGCTAGATCGGATCGGATCGCGAGGAGGAGAAGCGAGTACGACTACATCACCCATGTTCCGAGCGTTCACTGCGAATCTTCAAGGGTACGAAGATCTAATCCAATCTCTCTCGTTGTTTGCATCTCCTAGATTAGATCTTGGCTTTCCTCCGCTCAATCGTAGAAAATTTTGATTTACTATGCCGCGAAACCCTTCAAAGGGTATCGAGCTAGATCTATGCGTAGATGTGTTTCACGAGTAGAACGCAACATGGTTGTTGCGCGTTGATGTTTTCTGTTGCAAGCCTCTTGTTTGTGTTCTTCTTATGACGCGGGATAGTGAGATTGAAGCGGTCCAGCCAACCTTACGCGACGCCGTTGCGAGACCGCTCGCACTTGACGTGTGGCTTGTTCCACACATGCGGTGGTGGATGTCGCTTTCTCTCACTATAGTTGTCATGGGATTAACATCGGAGTTTGGCAACCATAATATCACCGTTGTGGCTTTCCGTAGGTAAGAATCGTTCTTAGCATCTACTCCCATAAGCCACGTAAAACATGCAACAACAAAGTAGAGGCGTCTAACTTGTTTTTGCAGGGAGTGTTTTCTGTGATATGGTATGGCCCAAGATGTGATGTGTATATTGTATGCGATGATCATGTTTTGTAATGTTTCACGACCTGCATGTCGATGAGTACACAACCGGCAGTGGCCATATGGTTGTCTTTATAATTGTGTATGACCTGCGAGTCAACTTCTTATACGCCATGTAATAGCTTTACTTTATCGCTAAGTAGTTAGCAATAGTTGTAGTTGCTATTCGTGGTGGAGGCAATCATGGTGGAGTGATGGAGATCATGCCGGAACGCACAAGATGGAGATCATTGCGCGAGGATTGGCTATACCATGTCACATAAAGTTATATGCATGTGATGTTTATCCCTTTATGTATCTTATTATGCTTAGATCGCGATGGTAGCTTATAAGATGATTCCTCACTTAAAGATCAAGATAAAAACCGTGTTCTCCCCAAGTATGCACCGTTGCGAAAGTTCGTCGTGTCCAAGCATCACGTGATGATCGGGTGCTATAGACTCTACGCTCACATACAACGGGTGCAAGCCGCTTTGCACACTTGAAATACTTGGGTCTAGCTTCGAGCCTAGCATGTATGCATGGCCTCGGAACACAAGAACCGAAAGGTTAAGCATGAGTCATATGAGTGATATGATCGACACTTTGTTGTCCACCATTGAAACCACATCTCTTCTCGTGATGATCGGATTAGGTGTGGTGAATTTGGATCGTGTTCACTAAACAACTTGAGGGATGTTGAATTTAGTGGGAGTTCATCTAGTAATTTGATTAAATTGAACTATTTATCATGAACATAGTCTAAATTGTACTTGCAAATCGTAGATCACATGGCCAAGTCCAACTTCAACTTCAACGCGTTTTTGCCGAGAAGGAAAAGCTTAGAAACAATGGGTCTAACTTCACCAATTGGTTCGCAATCTAAGAATCATTCTCGTCATGGACAAAAGGACTATGTCCTTGGGAATGCGTTAGGTGACCCCCCTGCAAATCGCTGGCCTGATGAGAAAGCTGTCTATCATCGCAAAGATGATTATGGTGTGATTAAGAGCACCATGTTGTTTGCTATGGAACCGAGCTTCAAAATCGTTTTGAAGAGTATCCGGGCCCTTCGAGATTCTCGAGGCTGAAAACCATGTTTCGACTCAGCCCGCTCGAGAGATATGAGATCTCCAGAAGTTCTTTAACGCAAGATGGAGGAAGGAGTTCCGTTAGTGAGCACGCCATAAAGATGTCTGGGCTACACTCAACGCCTTGAGCAAGCTGGAATGCACGATTATAGAGGAGCTCAAGATTGACAGTGCGCAATCACTCCCTCCCAGCTACAAAAGTTTTGTAGTGACTCATAATCGATTGGTTCCACGACACGATCACCGAGCTCTTCGCAAAGTCAAGGCTGCAGAGGTGGACATCAAGAAGGATAATCATGTGTTGATGGTCAACAAGCCCTCCTTTAAGAAAGGTAAGGAGCAAAGAAGCCCTTCAAGAAGGGCGTGAAGCGCAATGCCCTCGCTGAGAAGAAGCTCAAGTCTGGTCCCAAGGCGGACCGAGTGCTTCTATTGCAAGGACAAGGGTCATCGGGAATCGTGTCAAGTACTTAGCGGACAAGAAGGCTGGCACCATCAAAGGTATATTTGATATACATGTTATTGATGTTTTCCTTACTAGCCCTCGTTGTAGTGCCCGGGTATTTGATACGGTTCGGTTGGTAATATTTGTAACTCAAAGCAGGAGCTACGGAATAGACGGCAACTTGCGAGGATGAGGTGACGATGCTTGGCAACGGATCAAGAGTTGATGTGATGGCCGTCACGCTCTCCTTTGTTTTACCTTCGGGATTAGTTTTAAACCTTAATAAATGTTATTATGTGCCTGCATTGAGCATGAACATCATTTCCGGATCGTGTTTATTGCAAGACGGTTATTCATTTAAATCGGAGAATAATGGTTGTTCTATTTATATGAGTAACATCTTTTATGGTCATGCACCTCTTGTGAATGGTTTATTTCTTCTAAATCTCGAAAGGGATGAAACACACATCCATAACATTGAGGCTAAGAGATGCAAAGTAGATAGTGATAATACTACTTATTTGTGGCACTGTCGTCTAGGTCATATTGGAGTAAAGCGCATGAAGAAAATCCATTCTGATGGACTTTTGGAGTCTCTTGATTTTGAATCATTTGACACATGCGAACCTGTAGGGGTTCGTAGCATGGAAAAAAAAAATTCTATCGCATACAAACAAACAAGCCAAGATCTATCTACTAGATTGTAGCAACGAGTCGATGGAATAACTTACCCTCGAAGATTCCAAAGTGTTTAACGAGAGCGGATTCTCGTGGGTGATGTAGTCGTACTCTTTCCGATCTCAAGATCGTGTGGACGATCCTTCCCAAGGCCGCTGCGTTCGGCGCTTCATGATCGGTCACGTTCGATTTCGACGAAGACCTTCCTCTCCCTTGTTCCAAAGAAATGGAGGTTGTAGCACTCTCCTCGCGATTCCGGAAGACAACGGCGTGGTACCTAAGTAGAGGGAGATCATGAGGCTTCGCCTTAAGCGAGTATGGTGGATTATGAGAGGGCTATTAGTGGTCTAGAGATTAGACACACCAATTAGAATGCTCTAAACCGCAGCTAAAGCAATTAGAAGCTCTAAACCAAACGGCTCTAAACCCGAGATTAGAGGTGGAAACTTGTGTGTCTCTAGGAGGAGCCTGCCCTCCTTATATAGGTGGAGGGCCTTGGCGCGCCAGGAGGAGGAGTCCCTCCCAACTCGCCTAGGGCTGGGCCGGCTGGAGGAGTCCAACTCCTCCTCCAGTTGGTTCCTCCTCTTGCTTGTTTCCCAGTTTCTGTTTAGCCGTTTGACTTTCAAACCGGCAATTTGACTTTCATGTTTTTGGAACAGCAAGAACACTTAGTACATGATGCAATCATTCAATGACACACTCATGTACCCTCCTCCCCGAGTGCTTGGACAATCCGGAACCTTCTAGAACATTCGATGAAAACAGGAATCATTCCCGAACTCAAACGGGACTTTCCTTATATGAATCTTATTCTCGACCATTCCGGATCACCTCGTGATATCCCGGATCCCATCCGAGACTCGAACAACATTCGGTCTCTTTCTCATAATACCATAACTACTCAAAACAACGTCGAATCCTTAAGTGTGTCTCCCATGGTTCGTGAATTATGCGGACATGATCGAGACACTTCTTGAACAATAACCAATAGAGGAATCGAAATTCATATGGCTCCCATATTTCTACGATTACTTTGTGATCGAATGAACCACTTACATACGATACCAATTTCCCTTTGTCTCACGATAGTTTACTTATCCGAGGTTATGATCGCTCGGTATCTGCATACCTAGTTCAACCTCGTTACCGATAAGTACTCTTTTCGTTCCCGTGATATGTGATCCCTTGTGACCAAGTCACATGCTTGCAAGCCAATTGGATGACATTCCACCGAGAGGGCCAGAGTATATCTATCCGTCATGTGGATGGACAAATCCCACTCTTGATCCATGTGTTTCAACCAATACTTTCCGAACACTTAATGCCATCTTTATAGCCACCCGATTACGGTGTGGTGTTTGATGTCATCAAAGCATCCATCCGTAAAGGTGATATGCATGATCTCATGGTCGAAGGAATTAGGTTACTATGTATCAGAAAGCATATAGCAATTGAACTATTGAAATGACTTGATCTTTATGCTACGCTTATCAATAGGAGTATGTCCACCATATCATTCTCCTAACGATATGATCTTGTTGTTGATAACATCTCAATGTTCATGATATGGAAACCACAATCATTTAATCAACCAACAAGCTAGTGAAGTATAGAGGCTATACCAGGGACTTCAATTTAAGTTTACAATTCACACAAGTATTAATGTTTCCTTGTTAATACTATTATAGCATGAATATAAACATTTATCATAAACACAAAGATATAATAATAACTATATTTATTATTGCCTCTAGGGCATATCTCCAACAGAACCATGCCTCATGGGCAAGATGATCAAAACCCCGTTCTCCGGTATGATGGAGCGAGCAACGGACTTGTTGGAAATCATACATACCGATGTATGCGGACCGATGAGTGTTTCGACGCACGGTGGATATCGCTATTTCCTCACTTTTACCGATGACTTAAGTAGATATGGGAATATCTATTTAATGAAACATAAATCTGAAACGTTTGAAAAGTTCAAAGAATTTCAGAATGAAGTGGAGAACCATCGTAACAGAAAGATTAAGTTTCTACGATCCGATCGTGGAGGTGAAGATTAAGTTCATCACCTCCATAAGAAAGAACCATATCCTTAGTTCTTCTCAAGTACTTAAGGATGTTTTTGACCGCTGTCCAATGATCCACTCCTGGATCACTTTGATATCTGCTAGTTAAACTAACAGCATATGCAATGTCGGGTCTAGTACATAGCATGGCATACATTAGAGATCCTATGGCTGAGGCATAGGGAGTCTTACTCATCCTTTCTCTATCTTCTTCCGATGTTGGACTTTGAGTTTTACTCAAGGTCGTATTGGGCAACATGGGCAAGAACCCTTTCTTGCTTTCTTCCATTCCAAACTTCTTTAGAACTTTGTCCAAATATGTACTCTGTGACAATGATATTTGGCGTTTCGATCTATCTCTATAAATCTTTATGCCTAATATGTAAGCTCGCCAAGATCCTTCATTGAAAAACTATTATTCAAATATTCCTTGACACTATTAAGAAGGTCTACATCATTCCCAATCAACAATATGTCATCCACATACAGTATTAAGAATGCTACAGAGCTCCCACTCACTTTCTTGTAAATACAAGCTTCTCCATAAGTTTGTATAAAACCAAAACTTTTGATTACCTTATCAAAACGTTGATTCCAACTTCGGGATGCTTGCTTCAATCCATAGATGGACCTTTGAAGTTTGCATACCTTGTTAGCATCTTTAGGATCGACAAAACCTTTGGGTTGCATCATATACAACTCTTCATCAATATCTCCATTGAGGAATGTTGTTTTGACATCCATCTGCCATATCTCATAATCATAATATGCAGCGATTGCTAACATAATCCTCACAGACTTTAGCTTCGCTACTGGTGAGAAAGTCTCATCGTAGTCAACTCCTTGAATTTGTCGAAACCCTTTTGCGACAAGTCGAGCTTTATAGACATTACCATCAGCATCTGTTTTCTTCTTGAAAATCCATTTGTTCTCGACCTTCCGTCCATCCGGTAAGTCCACCAAAGTCCATACTTGGTTTTCGTACATGGATCCAATCTCGGATTTCATGGCTTCTTGCCATTTATTGGAATCTGCTCATCTCATCATCGCTTCCTCATATGTCTCGGTGTCATCGGTGTTGTCCACCAACATGACACTCATAACGGAATCATACCAATCTGGAGTGGTACGAGTTCTCGTTGACCTCCGAGGCTCTGTAGCAACTTCAAACGAAGTTTCATGATCATCATCATTAGCTTCCTCTCTAATTGGTGCAGCACCATAGGAACTTCTTCAGGTCGCGCTACTCGCAATTCGAGAGAAGGTTCGACAACCTCGTCGAAGTTCTACTTTCCTTCCAGTCACTTCTTTCAAGAGAAATTCCTTCTCTAGAAAGGATCCATTCTTAACCTTGAAGATTTTGCCTTCGGATCTATGATAGAAGGTATACCCAATATTTTCCTTCGGGTATCCTATGAAGACGCATTTTCCGCTTTGGGTTCAAGCTTGTCCGTTGTAACTTCTTTACATAGGCTTCAGATCCCCAAACTTTAAGGAACGACGATTTAGGTTTCTTCCCAAACCATAATTCATACGGTGTCGTTTCACGGATTTAGACGGTGCCCTATTTAAAGTGAATGCGGCTGTTTCTAATGCATAACCCCAAAATGATAGCGGTAAATCTGTAAGTGACATCATAGAACGAACCATATCTAAGAGAGTTCGATTACGACGTTCAGACACACCATTACGCTGTGGTGTTCCCGGCGGTGTCAATTGTGAAAGTATTCCGCACTTCTTTAAATGCTCGCCAAACTCGTAACTTAGATATTCACCTCCACGATCAGAACGTAGAAATTTAATCTTCTTGTTACGTTGATTCTCTACCTCACTTTGAAACTCCTTAAACTTCTCGAAAGTTTCGGACTTGTGTTTCATGAAATAGATATACCCATATCTACTCAAGTCATCTGTGAAGGTAAGAACATAACGATAACCACCGCGCGATGCTACACTCATTGGTCCACACACATCGGTATGTATGATTTCCAATAAGTCCGTAGCTCGCTCCATCATACCGTAAAATGGAGTCTTAGTCATTTTCCCATCGACATGCTTCGCATCTTTCAAGTGATTCAAAATCAAGTGATTCAAGAAGTCCATCGGAATGGAGTTTCTTCATACGCTTCACTCCAATGTGACCAACACGACAGTGCCACATATAGGTCGAATTATCGCTTGATTTCAAACGTTTAGCCTCAATATTGTTGATATGTGTATTTCCACTATCGAGATTCAATAAGAATAGACCATCTATCAAAGGTGCATGTGCGTAAAACATATTACTCATATAAATCGAACAACCATTATTCTCTGACTTAAACAAGTAACCCGTCTCGCAATAAACAAGATCCCGATATAATGTTCATGCTCAACGCAGGTACTAAATAACAATTATTTAAGTATAAAACTAATCCCGATGGTATATGAAGAGGTAGCGTGCCGACCGTGATCACATCAACCTTTGATCCGTTTCCCACGCGCATCGTCACCTCGTTCTTCGCTAGCTTCCGTTTATTCGCAAAGACTGTTTCGAGTTACAAATATGAGCAACCGAACCAGTATCAAATACCCAGGCACTACTACGGGTACTAGTGAGATACACATCAATAACATGTATATCAGATATACCTTTCTTCTTGATGTTGCCGTTCTTCAGATCCGCCAAGTACTTTGGGCAATTCCGCTTCCATGACCTTCTCCCTTGCGGTAAAAGCACTCGGTTTGCTTTGGTCCAGCCTTGGTTTTCTTCGTGCGTGGTAACTTTCTTACCACCCTTCTTGAAGTGTCCCTTTGCTTAGACTTGCCTTTCTTGAGTTTGGTGGTCTTATTGACCATCAACACTTGGTGCTCTTTCTTAATCTCCACTTCGCAGACTTTAACATAGCAAATAGTTCGCAACTCTTTGTTCATGTTACGCATGTTGTAGTTCATCACAAAGTTCCTGTAACTTGGTGGCGGTGATTGGAGGACGCGTAAATCCCCAAAGCATTAGGAATCACTATAACCAAGCTTTGAAGTTTTTTGCGTGCCTGACATCTTAAGCACATGCTCACCGATTGAGCTGCCCTCTTCCATCTTGCGGTTAAAGAACTTTTCGAAGCCTCATAGCTTTCAATTCGCATGAGTCTCAAAATCAATTTGAGATCCTCGACAATATCATATGGGTCGACTCTTCAAACCTTTTATGAAGCTCGATTCTAAACCATACAAGATAGCACCTTTGAACTATGGAGTATTGATTCTTCCGAGCGAGGTAAACATTCTTTACTTCATTGGGAGCATCATTGCAGTGGGTCACCCAATGTGCATCCAACACATAGGTCAAATTACCATTTGTGAGGACAATCCTCAAATTGGAACCAATCCATGAAGTTGCTTCCATTGTTTTTCAACTTTTCTTTCTCTAGGAACGCATTAAAATTGATGGTAGGGGCTGCCATTGATCTACAACATATTTGCAATAGTTTAGACTAAGTTTATGACAAATTGAGTTTTAATTAATTAATGAAATTAAACTAGGTGAACTCCCACTCAAAACAACATCCCTCACATTGTTTTAGTGATCACACGAACCAAATCCACTACATCAACACCGATCATCACGAGAGTTGATATAGTTTCAATGGCGAACAATCGTCATGTTCATCATATCTACTATATGATTCATGCTTTACCTTTCGGTAATCCGTGTTCCGAGACCATGTGCACATGCTAGGCTCGTCAAGATCAAACCTTAGTTTCGCAGAGCAAATGGCTTGCTCACGTTGTATACACTTGCAGAATCTAACACACCCGATCATCACGTGGTGCTTCGAAACAACAAGCTTTAGCAACGGTGCTAACTAAGGATGAACACTTTATGATTTGAAATTCATGTGCATGAGGGATCATCTTATAATGCTATCGTCGTCTACTAAGCAATACAAGATGCATAAAGGATTAACATCACATGCAATTCATAATGTGTGATATGATATGGCCTTTCTTCTTTGTGCTTCCGATCTCCATCTTCAAGCACGAACATGATCTCCATCATCACCGGCATTGCATCAAGGTCAATGACGCTTCACCATGGTTGTCGTTCACCGGCTTCAACTATTACAACTACTTTGAATAGACACTGGTCTTAACATAAATTAAAGACAACCATATGGCTCCGCCGGTTGCCAACTTACAATAAGGAACATTGCATACATCAAATATAATCACAATCATGGCCATATCACATCATCGCACACCGCAAAACAAAGTTAGGCTTCTACTTTCTTTGCATATTTTACGTGGTTTGGGGCTTTCAATAAGTGTCGTTCTAACTTACGAACAAGAACCACAACATTGATACTAGCATTGTTGATTACCGTTGTAAATTGGATCTTAACTATGCTAGGAGAAACAGCACCATAAAGCCACTTATGCAATACAAGTTGCATGTCAAGCGTGGAGCAAGTCTCATGAATGATGTCATGTAAGTTTAGCCCGGGCCGCTTCATCCCAGCATACCGCAAGATGCAAAGTACACAAAAAGCAATCTACAATAAAAGCATCAACGCCCACAATGACCATTGTGTTCTACTCGTGCAACAAATCTACATATAGACACGGCTCGATACCCTCAGAGGGGTTCGTAGCATGGAAAACAAAAATTTTCTATCGCATACAAACAAACAAGCCAAGATATATCTACTAGATTGTAGCAACGAGTCGATGGAATAACTTACCCTCGAAGATTCCAAAGTTTTTAACGAGAGCGGATTCTCGTGGGTGATGTAGTTGTACTCTTTCCGATCTCAAGATCGTGTGGACGATCCTTCCGGCTGCGTTCGGCGCTTCGCGATCGGTCACGTTGGTTTCGATGAAGACCTTCCTCTCCCTTGTTCCAAGAAAATGGAGGTTGTAGCACTCTCCTCGCGATTCAAAGACAACTGCGTGGTACCTAAGTAGAGGACATCCATGAGGCTTCGCCTTAAGCGGAGCGAGTATGGTGGATTATGAGAGAGGGCTATTAGTGGTCTAGAGATTAGACACACCAATTAGAAGGCTCTAAACCGCAGGCTAAAGCAATTAGAAGCTCTAAACCAAACGGCTCTAAACCTGAGATTAGAGGTGGAAACTTGTGTGTCTCTAGGAGGAGCCCTGCCCCTCCTTATATAGGTGGAGGGGCCTTGGCGCGCCAGGGGAGGGAGGGAGTCCCTCCCCAACTCGGCCTAGGGCTGGGCGCCGGCCTGGAGGAGTCCAACTCCTCCTCCAGGTTGGTTCCAACTCCTCTTGCTTGTTTCCCACAGTTTCCTGTTTTAGCCGTTTGACTTTCAAACTGGCAATTTGACTTTCATGTTTTTGGAACAGCAAGAACACTTAGTACATGATGCAATCATTCAATGACACACTCATGTACCCTTCCCCGAGTCTTGGGACAATCCGAACCTTCTAGAACATTCCCGATGAAAACACCTAATCATTCCCGAACTCAAACGGGACTTTCCTTGTATGAATCTTATTCTCCGGACCATTCCGGATCACCTCGTGATATCCGGATCCCATCCGAGACTCGAACAACATTCGGTCTCTTTCTCATAATACCATAACTACTCAAAACAACGTCGAATCCTTAAGTGTGTCCCTACGGTTCGTGAATTATGCGGACATGATCGAGACACTTCTTGAACAATAACCAATAGAGGAATCTGGAAATTCATATGGCTCCCACATATTTCTACGATTACTTTGCGATCGAATGAACCACTTACATACGATACCAATTTCCCTTTGTATCACGATAGTTTACTTATCCGAGGTTATGATCGTCGGTATCTCTGCATACCTAGTTCAACCTCGTTACCGATAAGTACTCTTTTCTCGTTCCCGTGATATGTGATACCTTGTGACCAAGTCACATGCTTGCAAGACAATTGGATGACATTCCACCGAGAGGGCCCAGAGTATATCTATCCGTCATGTGGATGGACAAATCCCACTCTTGATCCATGTGTTTCAACCAATACTTTCCGAACACTTAATGCCATCTTTATAGCCACCCAGTTACGGTGTGGTGTTTGATGTCATCAAAGCATCCATCCGGTAAAGGTGATATGCATGATCTCATGGTCGAAGGAATTAGGTTACTATGTATCAGAAAGCATGTAGCAATTGAACTATTGAAATGACTTGATCTTTATGCTACGCTTATCAATAGGAGTATGTCCACCATATCATTCTCCTAACGATATGATCTTGTTGTTGATAACATCTCAATGTTCATGATATGGAAACCACAATCATTTAATCAACCAACAAGCTAGTGAAGTATAGAGGCTATACCAGGGACTTCAATTTAAGTTTACAATTCACACAAGTATTAATGTTTCCTTGTTAATACTATTATAGCATGAATATAAACATTTATCATAAACACAAAGATATAATAATAACTATATTTATTATTGCCTCTAGGGCATATCTCCAACAGAACCATGCCTCATGGGCAAGATGATCAAAACCCCGTTCTCCGGTATGATGGAGCGAGCAACGGACTTGTTGGAAATCATACATACCGATGTATGCGGACCGATGAGTGTTTCGACGCGCGGTGGATATCGCTATTTCCTCACTTTTACCGATGACTTAAGTAGATATGGGTATATCTATTTAATGAAACATAAATCTGAAACGTTTGAAAAGTTCAAAGAATTTCAGAATGAAGTGGAGAACCATCGTAACAGAAAGATTAAGTTTCTACGATCCGATCGTGGAGGTGAATATTTGAGTTATGATTTTCTCACGCATCTTAAAGCAAGTGGAATCGTTTCACAACTCACGCCACCGGAACACCACGTAGCAATGGTGTGTTCGAGCGCGGAATCGAACCCTATTAGATATGGTCCGATCAATGATGTCTCTTCTTGATTTGCCGTTATCATTTTGGGGTTATGCATTAGAAACCGTTGCATTCACTTTAAATAGGGCTCCATCTAAATCCGTTGAGACGACGCCGTATGAACGTGGTTTGGTGCTAAACCTAAGTTGTCGTTTCTTAAAGTTTGGGGATGCGAAGCTTACGTCAAGAAGTTGATGGGACAAGCTCGAACCCAAAGCGGAGAAATGCGTCTTCATAGGATACCCTAAGGAAACTATTGGGTATACCTTCTATCACGTAACCGAAGGCAAAGTGTTTATGAAAGAACGGTTCCTTTCTTGAGAAGGAGTTTATCTCGAAAGAAGTGAGTGGGAGGAAAGTAGAGCTAGACGAGGTTATTGAACCTTCTCTTGAATTGGAGAGTAGCGCAACACTGAAATGGTTCCGGTCGCTGCACCAACAATAGAGGAAGCTAATGACAAGGATCATGAAGCTTGACGATCTTGCCATCGAACGTTGCGGTCGACAAGGTCGTGTGCCCTCCCCGAGTGGTACGAAACCTGTCTTGACTGTCTTGTTAGTAGAAGACGGAACCTACGAACTATGAGGAAGCGATGATGAGCCCAGACTGAGAAATGGTGGAAGCCATGAACCGAATTGGGATCCATGAGCGAAAACCAAGTATGGACTTTGGTGGATCCTCCTAGCGACCGAAAGGCCGTTGAGTGCAAATGGATATTCAAGAAGAAAACGGACGCGATGGTAATGTTACCGATCTATAAATCACGATTGTCGCAAAAGGTTTTCGACAAGTTCAAGGTGTTGACTACGATGAGACTTTCTCTCCGTAGCGATGTTTAAGTCCATTCGGATTTTATTAGCAATTGCTGCGCTTTCATGATTATGAAATATGGCGATGGATGTCAAGATCGCTTTCCTCAATGGGAACATTGATGAAGAGTTGTATATGATGCAACCCAAGGTTTTGTCGATCCTAAGGATGCTAGTAAAGTATGCAAAATTCAACGTTCCATTTATGGACTGAAGCAAGCATCTCGGAGTTGGAACCTTCGTTTTGATCAAGTGATCAAGAGTTTTGGATTTGTTCCAAATTGCTACGAAGCTTGTATCTACAAGAAAGTGAGTGGGAGCTCGGTGACGCTTACGGCATCGTATGTGGATGACATATTGATTATCGGAAATGACATCAACATGCTTAACGATGTGAAGAGTTATTTGAACAAGTGTTTTTCAATGAAAGACCTAGGTGAAGATGCTTATATATTGGGCATCAAAATCTATAGAGATAGACAAAGATGCCTGATAGCTTTAAGCCAGAGTACATACCTAGACAAAGTTCTGAAAAGGTTCAGAATGGATAAGTCAAAGAAAGGTTCAGTGCCTATGTTGTCAGGTAAGATATTGAGCAAGGCTCAGTGTCCAGCTACGATAAATGATAGGGAAGCTATGAGCATAGTGCCTTATGCCTCGACCATAGGTTCCATCATGTATGCCATGCTGTGTACTAGACCGGATGTGTCCAATGCTCTTAGTTTGACGAGCAGATATCAAAGTGATCCAGGAGTGGAACACTGCACAGCCGTGAAGAACATCCTAAAGTACCTAAATAGAACTAAAGAAATGTTCTTAGTCTATGGGGGTGATGAACAGCTTGTCGTAAAAGGTTACGTCAACGCTAGTTTCGACACCGACAAGGATGATTCTAAATCTCAGACAGAATACGTGTGTATTTTGAATGGAGGAGCTATGAGCTGGATAAGTCGCAAGCAAAGCGTGATCGCGGATCTACATGAGAAGCGGAATACATGGTCTGCCGCAGCGCCAAGTGAAGGAGTTTGGATCAGAAACTTCATCACTGAGCTTGGCGTGGTTCCAAGTGCATTGGACCCACTGGAGATATTGTGTGACAACACTAGCGCCATAGCACTCACTAAGGAACCAAGATATCATCCAAAGACCAAGCATATCAACCGCAAGTTTCATATAATCCGAGATTATATAGCAGATGGATATCTGAAGATTAGCAAAGTACATACGGATCTGAATGTCGCAGATCCATTGACTAAACCTCTTCCACATGTAAAACATGATCAACACCTCAGTGCCATGGGTGTGAGATTGTTGCCAGATGTAAACTAGATTATTGACTCTAGTGCAAGTGGGAGACTGTTGGAATTATGCCCTAGAGGCAATAATAAATATGTTATTATTATAATTCTTGTTCATGATAAAGTTTATATTCCATGCTAGAATTGTATTAAGCGGAAACTTTAATACTTGTGTGGTTTGTGAACAACACCGTGTCCCTAGTACGCCTCTATGGACTAGCTCATTGATCAATGATGGTTAAGGTTTCCTAACCATAGACATGAGTTGTCAATTGATAATGAGATCATATCATTGGGAGAATGATATGGTGGATAGACCAAAACAAAGCAGAGCAATTAGATCGTTTCATCGTGTTCATCTTTGCGAAGCTTTTCCTATGTCAAATATTGTATTCCTTAGACCATGAGATAATGCAACTCCCGGTACCGAAGAAAGCTTTGAGGTCATCAAACGTCATCCTATGAGAGGGTGATCATAAAGGTGTCTCTCAGGTGATCGGAAAGTATCTGTTGGGTTGTATGTATCGAGATGGAATTTGTCCCTCCCAAGTCGGAGAGATATACTTCGGGCCCACTCGGTAATCGATATCAACACCGCTTGCAAGCATGTGGTTAAGGAGTTAATCACAAAGTGATATAGGATTATGGAACGAGTAAAGTACTTGCTGTGAACGAGATTGAACTAGGTATGACGGTACCGACGATCGAATCTCGGGCAAGTAAAATATCGCGAGACGAAGGGAATATATATATGGGATTGTTTGAATCTCGCATCGTGGTTCATCCGATATGATCATCGATTAATGTGTGGAGTCAATATGGGTGCCTGCACCCACTGTTGATTATTGATATAAGATCATGTACGCACATTCTCGAACCCGCAGGTCACACACTTAACGTGTCTTGACGCTAGGATAGATTGGATAATTGGTTTATGAATTTTTGTTGAGTCTCGGATGGGATCCGGATATCACGAGAGGTTCGGAATGGTCCGAGAATAAGATTCATATAAGGCGGTGCAGTTTTGGAGTTCGGAATTGTTCCAAGTTAATCGGTGTTGTACCGAAGCTTCTAGAACCTTCCGGAAGGGTACCAACGTGGACCCACCTTCCGGGAGGGGCATGGGCCTATGAGGGAGTGTCCTGGCGCATTGGGCAGGGCACAAGGCCCCATAGGGCCCAGCCGATTCTAGAGAGATTTGACTCGTTTAAATCTCGGGATAGAATTTCTAGATAAGGGAGAGTTTAAATCGTTTAAATCTAGAGATAGGATTTCTAGATAAGGGAGAGTTTAAATTGTTTAAACTAGAGATAGGCTTGGAGGAGGGGCAAGGGCTGGCCGCCCCCCCTCTATATATAGAGGGGTGGTGCGCCCCTTCCCCCCACACACACCTTCCTCCAAGCCCTAGCTGCCTTGCTACCTTCCTCTCTCCGGCGAAGCCCTGCAGCAGAAATTCTCCACCATATACACCACGCCGTCGTGTTGTAGATCCAATATATCTCTCCACCATACTCGTTGGTCCGAGGAAGGAGGAGACGTCGAGGTGCTGCACGTGTGCATCTCCCGGAGGCACCGCCACTTGTGGTGCTAGATCGGATCGGATCGCGAGGAGGAGAAGCGAGTACGACTACATCACCCACGCCCGATTAACGCTCACTTGTCTTGAATCTTCAAGGGTATGAAGATCTAATCCAATCTCTCTCGTTGTTTGCATCTCCTAGATTAGATCTTGGCTTTCCCTCTGTTCGCTCCGTAGAAAATTTTGATTTACTATGCCGCGAAACCCTTCATTTTCTCCCAGGTGCATGGTAAATCATAATAATGACTTTTATTACTTTAAAAATATCATATTTTTTCCAATATGATAGTTAAAAGTGATATATTCATCAATGCCTCAATATTTGGGGATCCTGTGGAAAAAACATAAAAAGGTGCGCATGCGTGTCGTAAAATACTAAAATCCTACTAGTACTCATGCAAAAACATAAGGTAAATATGCTTTAAAAATGACTCATCAGGTTCTTGACAATGTTGCAAGGTAAGGCTTTGTGTAAGACTAAGAGTCCAACTACAACAGAAGATAGAAAAAATACAAACAATATCCCCTATGCTGCAGCCATAGGTTCTATCATGTATGCCATGTTGTGTACAAGACCAGATGTGTGCCATGTTGTTAGTTTGACTAGCAGGTACCAAAGTGATCAAGGAATGGAACACTAGACAACATTTAGGAACATCTTGAAGTACCTCAAAAACTAAGGTATGTTTCTCGTTTATAGAAGTGACCAAGAGCCCCAATGAATCAGTGAGTTTGTCAAGCTCACCGGTTTGCTGTAACAAAGGATTAACTGTATGGTGTGGAATGTGATGATGGTTTGCAACAAGTAAACAAGTAACAGTGGAAGATGTATAATTGGAAAATATTGGACTGGGGTCCATAGTTCACTACATGTGCTCTCCTTAGATAAACAACATGGCATGAAGGGTAAACAAATTACATCACGACAATTGACAGGAACTGAGCAAGGCATAACAATGCAATACCAGATAAAAAGATCCTATGAGATTCGATTGGGCAATACAATAATATACATAGACCGCCATCCAACTGCATCTATCTAGAAGTCCACCTTCAGGTTATCATCCAAACCCCCTCCAGTATTTAGTTGCAAGCAACAGACAACTGCTTTAAGCAAAGTGTGTAAGGTAAACAATCCACTTGTTCCATGAACAAGAGACCGTTGTTTTATCCCTAGTGGCACCAACACATCTACAACCGAAGAGATTTTTGTCACTTCCCTTGGAAACTAGAGGCATGAACCCACTATCGAGCATAAATACCCCCTCTTGAAGTCACTAGCAACTACTTGGACAAGATAGCTACTAACAACGGAGAGCATGCAAGATCACAAACAACATAGACATGATAGAATCATAAAGACAAAACCATTAATCAATCTGACATAGTAATCTCAATATCCATCGAATCCTCGCAAACACAACATGCATGATTATAAATAGATTAGATCTTGATCATGAACGGAGCTCACAAGATCTATACATGAAAGCACAAGGAGGAGATACAACCATCTAGCTACTCTTTTTTATTAATTAAAATACATATTTAATTTTTAGTTAATTTAATTAATAATAAATATATAGTATCTAATTCATTTATATTCGAAACATCTTTCGAACCCCTCCGAAAAAGTTCGGTGTCTCACCCGTGGGTCCGGGTACCCCGGAGCCGATGTGGGGCCGCCACCCTGACAAGATGCCTTCGCGGGGTCCCAGCTAAGGCGACCTGTTGGAGATATGCCCTAGAGGCAATAATAAATGTAGTTATTATTATATCTTTGTGTTTATGATGAATATTTACATTCATGCTATAATAGTATTAACAAGGAAACATTAATACTTGTGTTATTTGTAAACTAAAATAAGAGTCCCTAGTAAAGCCCCTTTATAATACTAGCTTGTTGGTTAATAGATGATTGTGGTTTCCCTATCATGAACATTGAGATGTTATTAACAACAATATCATATCGTTAGGAGAATGATATGGTGGACATACTCCTATAGATTAGCGTAGCATAAAGATCAAGTCATTTTAATAGTTCAATTGCTATATGCTTTCTGATACATAGTAATCTAACTCCTTCGACCATGAGATCATGAATATCACCTTTACCGGATGGATGCTTTGATGACATCAAACACCACACCGTAACTGGGTGGTTATAAAGGTGGCATTGAGTGTTCGGAAAGTATTGGTTGAGACACATGGATCAAGAGTGGGATTTGTCCGTCCATATGACGGATAGATATACTCTGGGCCCTCTCGGTGAAATGTCATCCAATTAGCTTGCAAGCATGTGACTGGCTCACAAGGGATCACATATCACGAGAACGAGAAAAGAGTACTTATCGGTAACGAGGTTGAACTAGGTATGCAGAGATACCGACGATCAAAACCTCGGATAAGTAAACTATCGTGAGACAAAGGGAAATTGATATCGTATGTAAGTGGTTCATTCGATCGCAAAGTAATCGTAGAAATATGTGGGAGCCATATGAATTTCCAGATTCCTCTATTGGTTATTGTTCGGAGAAGTGTCTCGATCATGTCCGCATAATTCACGAACCGTAGGGAGACACACTTAAGGATTCGACGTTGTTTGAGTAGTTATGGAATGATGAGAAAGAGACCGAATGTTGTTCGGAGTCTCGGATGGTATTCGGGATATCACGAGGAGATCCGGAATGGTCCGGAGAATAAGATTCATATAAGGAAAGTCCTGTTTCGGAGTTGGGGAATGTTTCCGGTGTTTTCATCGGGAATGTTCTAGAAGGGTCAGGAATGTCCGGCACTCCGGAGGGGAAGGGTACATGAATGTGTTATATCAATTTGATATGATTGCATCATGTACTTGGTGTCATCGCTGAACAAAATAGAGGGTTTATTCATATCCTAGTTTGAAAAGTCAAACGCCAAATTTGAAAGTCAAACGGCTAATTTTGGGAAGTGGAGAGGGAGGTGGAAACCGACTTGGGGGAGGAGTTCCTCCTCCCACCGCCGGCTCACCACCAAGCCGAGTTGGGGAGGGACTCCCCTCCCCTTGGCCGGCCCCCTCCACCTATATAAGGAGGGGCAGGGCTCCCCTCCTAGACACACAAGTTCCTAACTCTAAACCCTAGCCCCAAGCCGCCGCCGCCTCCATAGACGCCGCCGGCCCTAGGGCACTCGCCGCCGCCTAGGTGAAACCCTAGCCGCTGGCCTATCCCCCTCCTCGGTGTGTCTAAACCCTAGATCGTCGAGGGCTCTCTCATAGTCCACCATACTGCCCGCTTAAGGCGGCCTGCGAGATCTCCTCTACTTCCTACCACGTCGTTGTCTTAGGAATCGCGAGGAGAGTGCTAGAACCTCCACCGCCTGGAACAAGGGAGAGGAAGGTCTTCGCCGAGTAACGAACGTGTGACCGATCATGGAGCGCCGCTTAACGCAGCCACGGAAGGATCGCTCACGCGATCTTGAGATCGGAAGAGTACGACTACATCACCCACGAGAATCCGCCTCGTTAAACACTTTGGAATCTTCGAGGGTGAGTTATTCCATAGACTCGTTGCTACAATCTAGTAGATAGATCTTGGCTTGTTTGTTTGTATGCGGTAGAATTTTTTGTTTTCCATGCTACGAAACCCTACAAAGGGTATCGTGAGCCGTGTCTATATGTAGATCTGTTGCACGAGTAGAACACAATGGTCGTTGTGGGCGTTGATGCTTTTATTGTCGATTGCTTCTTGTGTACTTTGCATCTTGCGGGATGTTGGGATGAAGCGGCCCGGGCTAACCTTACATGACATCGTTCATGAGACTTGCTTCACGCTTGACATGCAACTTGTATTGCATAAGTGGCTTTGCGGGTGCCTGTTTCTCCTAGCATAGTTAAGATCCAATTTACAACGGGTGATTAACAATACTAGTATCAATGTTGTGGTTCATGTTCGTAAGTTAGAACGACACTTATTGAAAGCCCCAAACCACGTAAAACATGCAAAGAAAGTAGAGGCGTCTAACTTTGTTTTGCAGGGGTGTGCTGTGATGTGATATGGCCATGATTGTGATTATATTTGATGTATGCAATGTTCCTTATTGTAAGTTGGCAACCGGCAGGAGCCATATGGTTGTCTTTAATTTATGTTAAGACCCGCGTGTCTATTCAAAGTAGTTGTAATAGTTGAAGCCGGTGGACGACAACCATGGAGAAGCATCATTGACCTTGATGCAATGCCGGTGATGATGGAGATCATGTTCGTGCTAGAAGATGGAGATTAGAAGCACAAAGAAGAAAGGCCATATCATATCACATATTATGAATTGCATGTGATGTTAATCCTTTATGCATCTTGTATTGCTTAGTAGACGACGGTAGCATTATAAGATGATCCCTCATGCACATGAATTTCAAGTCATAAAGTGTTCACCCTTAGTTAGCACCGTTGCTAAAGCTTGTTGTTTCGAAGCACCACGTGATGATCGGGTGTGTTAGATTCCGCAAGTGTATACAACGTGAGCAATCCAGATTTGCTCATGCGGAAACTAAGGTTTGATCTTGACGAGCCTAGCATGCATGCATGGTCTCGAACACGGATCACCGAAAGGTAAAGCATGAATCATATAGTAGATATGATGAACATGTCGATTGTTCGCCATTGAAACTATATCAACTCTCGTGATGATCGGTGTTGATGTGGTGGATTTGGTTCGTGATCACTAAAACAATGTGAGGGATATTGTTTTGAGTGGAGTTCACCTAGATTAATTTTATTATTAATTTGAACTCAATTTGTCATAAACTTAGTCTAAACTATTGCAAATATGTTGTAGATCAATGGCAGCCCCTACCATCAATTTTAATGCTCTAGAGAAAGAAAAGTTGAAAAACAATGGAAGCAACTTCGGATTGGTTCCGCAATTTGAGGATTGTCCTCACAACCGGTAATTTTACCTATGTCTGGATGCATCATTGGTGAACCAATTGCAACCGATGCCGATGAAGTAAAGAATGTTTACCTCACTCGGAAGACTCAGTACTCCACAATTCAGTGTGCTATCTTGTATGGTTTAGAATCAGAGCTTCAGAAAAGGTTTGAGAATTCAGACCCATATGATATTGTCGAGGATCTCAAATTGATCTTTGAGACTCATGCGGCAATTGAAAGCTATGAGGCTTCTGAAAAGTTCTTTAACTGCAAGATGGTAGAGGGCAGCTCCGTCAGTGAACATGTGCTTAAGATGTCTGGGCACGCAAACAAACTTCAAAGCTTGGGTATAGTTATTCCTAATGCTTTGGGGATTTACCGTGTCCTCCAATCACTACCACCAAGTTACAAGAACTTTGTGATGAACTACAACATGCAGAACATGAACAAGACATTGCCAGAACTCTTCGCCATGTTAAAATCTGCAGAAGTGGAGATCAAGAAAGAGCACCAAGTGTTGTTGGTCAATAAAACCACCAAATTCAAGAAAGGCAAGTCTAAGCAAAAGGGACACTTCAAGACGGGTGGTAAGAAAGTTGCCGCGCCGACGAAGAAGACCAAGGCTGGACCTAAGCCTGATACTGAGTGCTTTTACTGCAACGGAGAAGGTCACTGGAAGCGGAATTGCCCAAAGTACTTGGCGGATTTTAAGAACGGCAACATCAAGAAGAAAGGTATATCCGATATACATTTTATTGATGTGTATCTCACTAGTACTCGTAGTAGTGCCTGGGTATTTGATACTGGTTCGGTTGCTCATATTTGTAACTCAAACAGTGCAGAATAAACGGAAGCTAGCGAAGAACAAGGTGACGGCGCGCGTGGGAAACGGATCAAAGGTTGATGTGATCGCGTCGCACGCTACCCTTCATCTACCATCGGGATTAGTTTTATACTTAAATAATTGTTATTTGGTGCCTGCGTTAAGCATGAACATTATATCGGGATCTTGTTTATTGCGAGACGGTTACTTGTTTAAGTCCGAGAATAATGGTTGTTCGATTTATATGAGTAATATGTTTTATGCACATGCACATTTGATAGATAGTCTATTCTTATTGAATCTCGATAGTGGAAATACACATATTAATAACATTGAGGCTAAACGTTTGAAATCGAGCGATAACTCGACCTATATGTGGTAATCGCTGCCTTGGTCACATTGGAGTGAAGCGTATGAAGAAACTCCATTCCGATGGACTTCTTGAATCACTTGAAAGATGCAAAGCATGTCTGATGGGTAAAATGACTAAGACTCCATTTTCTGGTATGATGGAGCGAGCTACGGACTTATTGGAAATCATACATACCGATGTGTGTGGTCCAATGAGTGTAGCATCGCGCGGTGGTTATCGTTATGTTCTTACCTTCATGGATGACTGGAGTAGATATGGGTATATCTATTTCATGAAACATAAGTCCGAAACTTTCGAGAAGTTTAAGGAATTTCAAAGTGAGGTAGAGAATCAACGTAACAAGAAGATAAAATTTCTACGTTCTGATCGTGGAGGTGAATATCTAAGTTACGAGTTTGGCGAGCATTTGACGAAATGCGGAATACTTTCACAATTGACACCGCCAGGAACACCACATCGTAATGGTGTGTCCGAACGTCGTAATCGAACTCTCTTAGATATGGTTCGTTCTATGATGTCACTTACAAATTTACCGCTATCATTTTGGGGTTATGCATTAGAAACAACCGCATTCATTTTAAATAGGGCACCATCAAAATCCGTTGAAACGACACCGTATGAATTATGGTTTGGGAAGAAACCTAGATTGGCGTTCCTTAAAGTTTGGGGTTGCGAAGCCTATGTAAAGAAGTTACAGTCGGACAAGCTTGAACCCAAAGCGGAAAAATGCGTCTTCATAGGATACCCTAAGGAAACTATTGGGTATACCTTCTATCATAGATCCGAAGGCAAAATCTTCGTTGCCAAGAATGGATCCTTTCTAGAGAAGGAATTTCTCTCGAAAGAAGTGACTGGAAGGAAAATAGAACTCGACGAGGTTGTTGAACCTTCTCTCGAAATTGCGAGTAGCGCAGCACCGGAAGAAGTTCCTGTGGTGCCTACACCAATTAGAGAGGAAGCTAATGATGATGATCATGAAACTTCGGTTGTAGTTGCTACAGAGCCTCGGAGGTCAACGAGAACTTGTACCACTCCAGATTGTTATGATCCCGTTATGAGTGTCATGTTGGTGGACAACACCGATGACCCTGAGACATATGAGGAAGCGATGATGAGCCCAGATTCCAATAAATGGGAAGATGCCATGAAATCCGAGATTGGATCCATGTACGAAAACCAAGTATGGACTTTGGTGGACTTGCCGGATGGCCGGAAGGCTGTCGAGAACAAATGGACTTTCAAGAAGAAAACAAATGCTGATGGTAATGTTATTGCCTATAAAGCTCGACTTGTCGCAAAGGGGTTTCGACAAATTCAAGGAGTTGACTATGATGAGACTTTCTCACCAGTAGCGAAGCTAAAGTCTGTGAGGATTATGTTAGAAATCGCTGCATATTATGATTATGAGATATGGCAGATGGATGTCAAAACAGTGTTCCTCAATGGAGACATTGATGAAGAGTTGTATATGATGCAACCCAAAGGTTTTGTCGATCCTAAAGATGCTGACAAGGTATGCAAACTTCAACGGTCCATCTATGGATTGAAGCAAGCATCCCGAAGTTGGAATCAACGTTTTGATAAGGTGATCAAAAGTTTTGGTTTTATACCAACTTATGGAGAAGCTTGTATTTACAAGAAAGTGAGTGGGAGCTCAGAGCATTACAATAATCGTATGTAGATGACATATTGTTGATTGGGAATGATGTAGACCTTCTTAATAGTGTCAATGAATATTTGAATAATAGTTTTTCAATGAAAGATCTTGGCGAAGTAGCTTACATATTAGGCATAAAGATTTATAGAGATAGATCAAGACGCCAAATATCATTGTCACAAAGTACATATTTGGACAAAGTTCTAAAGAGGTTTGGAATGGAAGATAGCAAGAAAGGGTTCTTGCCCATGTTGCCCAATACGACCTTGAGTAAAACTCAAAGTCCGACATCGGCAGAAGATAGAGAAAGGATGAGTAAGACTCCTTATGCCTCAACCATAGGATCTCTAATATATGCCATGCTATGTACTAGACCCGACATTGCATATGCTGTTAGTTTAACTAGCAGATATCAAAGTGATCCAGGAGTGGATCATTGGACATCGGTCAAAAACATCCTTAAGTACTTGAGAAGAACTAAGGATATGGTTCTTTCTTGTGGAGGTGATGAACAACTCGTTGTTAATGGTTACACCGATGCTAGTTGGAACACCGATCCGGATGATTCTAAATCATAATCTGGATACGTATTTACTTTGAATGGTGCAGCAGTTAGCTGGAGGAGTGCAAAGCAAAGCGTTGTGGCGAGATCTTCAACTGAATCGGAATACATGGCTACTTCGGAGGCTTCACAAGAAGCGATATGGATGAAAGAGTTCATTATAGAGCCGGGTGTGGTTCCTAGTGCGCTGGACCCAATGTCTATCTACTGTGATAACATGGGCGCCATAGCCAATGCGCAAGAACCAAGGTCACACAAGAAGCTTAAGCACATCAAGCTACGTTTTCACGCTATTCGAGAACATGTCCAAGATGGGGACATAAAGATTTGCAAAGTACACACATATCTAATGTATGGATCCGTTGACTAAACCTCTCCCGAGGGCAAAACATGACCAGCACCAAACTGCCATGGGTGTTCGGTATATTACCATGTAATCTAGATTAGATGACTCTAGTGCAAGTGGGAGACTGTTGGAGATATTCCCTAGAGGCAATAATAAATGTAGTTATTATTATATCTTTGTGTTTATGATGAATATTTACATTCATGCTATAATAGTATTAACAAGGAAACATTAATACTTGTGTGATTTGTAAACTAAAATAAGAGTCCCTAGTAAAGCCTCTTTATAATACTAGCTTGTTGGTTAATATATGATTGTGGTTTCCCTATCATGAACATTGAGATGTTATTAACAACAAGATCATATCGTTAGGAGAATGATATGGTGGACATACTCCTATAGATAAGCGTAGCATAAAGATCAAGTCATTTTAATAGTTCAATTGCTATATGCTTTCTGATACATAGTAATCTAATTCCTTCGACCATGAGATCATGCATATCACCTTTACCGGATGGATGCTTTGATGACATCAAACACCACACCGTAACTGGGTGGTTATAAAGGTGGCATTGAGTGTTCGGAAAGTATTGGTTGAGACACATGGATCAAGAGTGGGATTTGTCCATCCATATGACGGATAGATATACTTTGGGACCTCTCGGTGAAATGTCATCCAATTAGCTTGCAAGCATGTGGCTGACTTACAAGGATCACATATCACGGGAACGAGAAAAGAGTACTTATCAGTAACGAGGTTGAACTAGGTATGTAGAGATACCGACGATCATAACCTCGGATAAGTAAACTATCGTGAGAAACAAAGGTAAATTGATATCGTATGTAAGTGGTTCATTCGATCGCAAAGTAATCGTAGAAATATGTGGGAGCCATATGAATTTCCAGATTCCTCTATTGGTTATTGTTCGGAGAAGTGTCTCGATCATGTCCGCATAATTCACGAACCGTAGGGAGACACACTTAAGGACTCGACGTTGTTTGAGTAGTTATGGAATGATGAGAAATAGACCGAATGTTGTTCGGAGTCTCGGATGGGATTCAGGATATCACGAGGAGATCCGGAATGGTCCGGAGAATAAGATTCATATAAGGAAAGTCCTGTTCCGGAGTTGGGGAATGTTTCCGGTGTTTTCATCGGGAATGTTCTAGAAGGGTCCGGAATGTCTGGCACTCCGGAGGGGAAGGGTACATGAATGTGTTATATCAAGTTGATATTATTTCATCATGTACTAGGTGTCATCGCTGAACAAAATAGAGGGTTTATTCAAATCCTAGTTTGAAAAGTCAAACGCCAAGTTTGAAAGTCAAACGGCTAATTTTGGGAAGTGGAGAGGGAGGTGGAAACCGACTTGGGGGAGGAGTTCCTCCTCCACCGGCCACCACCAAGCTGAGTTGGGAGGACTCCCTCCCTTGGCCGCCCCTCCACCTATATAAGGAGGGCGGGCTCCTCCTAGACACACAAGTTCCTACCTATAAACCCTAGCCCCAAGCCGCCTCCATAGCCGCCGCCCTAGGCACTTCGCCACGCCGCCTAGGTGAAACCCTAGGCAGCCGCTTGCCCCTCCTCGGCGTGTCTAAACCCTAGATCGTCGAGGGCTCTCTCATAGTCCACCATACTCGCTCCGGCTTAAGGCGAAGCCCTGCGAGATCTCCCCTCTACTTCCGGTACCACGTCGTTGTGCTGCCGGAATCGCGAGGAGAGTGCTACAACCTCCGCTGCCTGCTGGAACAAGGGAGAGGAAGGTCTTCGTCGAGTACCGAACGTGTGACCGACTGCGGTAGCGCAGCACAGGAAGGATCGTCTACGCGATCTTGAGATCGGGAAGAGTACGACTACATCACCCACGAGAATCCGCTCTCATTAAACACTTTGGAATCTTCGAGGGTGAGTTATTCCATCGACTCGTTGCTACAATCTAGTAGATAGATCTTGGCTTGTTTGTTTGTATGCGGTAGAATTTTTTTGTTTTACATGCTATGAAACCCTACACGACCACCGTAGGCCCTGAAGGTATCCCCAGTAACTCGCACAACAGGGGGACGTGGTGGCCGAGAAACCCTGAGTCAGGGCCCTGCCTAAGCAAGCCGTGCATGGGAGTTCTGCCCGAGGGGCTGCTTAGTCCTGGCCCGTGTAGCAAGGAGAATCCCTGTTGGTCGTTCACCACTGCCAGAAGATAGGATGGATCAGATATCTAAGGCCTAGGGAGGTAGGCCTTAGACTTGCTTTGCCACGTAAGGACTGTGTAGTAAAGACCCTCCACGTTATATTCATGCAGACCTTGGACGGCCACGTGGTCTAGCTAGGTTGATGCATGCTCTCTCCCGACCACTAATACGTCCAAAACGTATCTACTTTCCCGAACACTTTTGCTATTGTTTCTCCTCTAAACTTGTGTGTTTTGGATAGAACTAACACGGACTGACGTTGTTTTCAGCAGAATTACCTTGGTGTCTTGTTTTTGTGCAGAAAATCAACTATCAGGAAAATCCCAGAAAATAAGCCAAAAATTATATTTCACCAGAAGATCCACGGAGCCAGAAGACGAGACGGAGAAGGGGCCTGGGGGCCCACACCCCTTCCAGGCACGGGTGGGCCCTACCCCGCGCCTAGGGGGTGCAGCCACCCCAGGCACCCCCTCGGCCTCCCTCTGGGCCTATAAGTTGCCTTTCGACCTAATAACCGAGGGGGGTTCGATAGTTTTCTAGAAAGAGTTCCGCTCCACTGCCGCCACCAGAAACCAAGATTCCGATCCAGAAACTCCGTTCTGGCACCCTGCCGGGACGGGGAATTTGGAGAGGATCATCGCCATCGTCATCACCAACGCATCTCCATCAACCGTCGATGTTTCCCTCATCCATGAGTGAGTAATCCCCCATTGTAGGCTTGGGGATGGTAGGGATTGGATGAGTTCTATCATGTAATCGAATAATATCTGTTAGGGCATAGTGCCTAGTATATCTATTAGTGCTATTTGACTTTGTTGCAACTTGTTGTGCTTAATGCTTGTCACTAGGGCCCGAGTGCCATGATCTCAGATCTGTACTTATTATTGAATCATTATGATAGTATTGTTTGTGATCTTATCTGCAAGTTGTGTACACATATCATTGTCCGGATCCAAAGGCCCCAAAGTGACAATAATTGGGACAACCGGAGGGGATGGATGTGGTGTGAGGATCACATGTGTTCACGGAGTGTTAATGCTTTGCTATGGTGCTCTATTAAAAGGATCACCTTAATTGCCAGTAGTTCCCTAGAGGCCCCGCTGCCACGGGCTTGCTGGACAGAAGATGTTGTGCAAGTTCTCATTGCGAGCACATATGACTATATTTGGAGCACATTCCTAGGATTGTTTTTATCTGCAATTCCCTAGATCTTGAAGTTACATGTTTAGACTCGTCCATGCAACGCCCGTTCATCCATACCTATGCCTACCGCACTCGAATCCCACTGTTACCGTTACTATTACTATTGCTCCTGCTTTGTTGTTGTCGTTGTTGCTGTTGCTACTACAAAATGTTGCTACTGATAAAATTTTGTGAGCAAAAACTATTTCCAGGTGCAGCTGAATTGACAACTCAGTTGTTAAGGCTTGCAAGTATTCTTTGGCTCCCCTTGTGGCGAATCAATAAATTGGATAATACTACCCGCGAAGACTGTTGAGATCCCCTATACTTGTGGATCATCAAGACTATTTTCTGGCGCCGTTGCCGGGGAGCATAGCTTTATCTGTAAGTTCACTTGGATCTATTATTGTTCACTGCTACTCCTTTCATCATGGGAAAGTCTCGTGATGGAAAGTTCCCTATTTTACCATCCACTACAAGAAGAGGTACAATCCTAAACACCTCTTTTGCTCTTCATTCACCGCCTGTTATAAGTAAGATTGTCACACCACCACCACATACTCATGCTACACACACTGCTACTACTACTGAATCTGAAACTGCTTTTGATGCTCATGATGTTACTTGTACTATGCTTGATGCGAGTGTTTCATTAGGTCCTTTTCTAGATGCTACTATGGCTAGTCTAGGAAATACCGAAACTCCTAGTGAAGACACTGTTACACATGTTAGCTCACCTGAGTCTAGAGAGAGTTATGATATTAATGATGGTTACATTGAGTTCACTGATGAATTTGTTGAAGAGTGCCGAAACACACATGGTACTAGTGCTATTAAGAGTCTCCTTGCTAGACGCACCATTATTCCTAAGTTGCTAGACGTACTATTATGCCTAAACTGTCCTCTAATCCTAAGTTTGCCACCTCTCCCATAGATATTAAAGATGAAGACTATGATTTCTCTCTTGATTTGTCCTACTTAGATATTGTTGAGAAAGAACCTTTCTGTGGGACTGAAAATGAGAGTGCCATGGCTCATATGAATGAGATTTCTACTATGAGTGCTTTATTCTCTAATGATTTTAAGATGCGCAAGTACTTTGTTACTAAGATCTTCCCTTTTTCACTAAAAGGAGAAGCTAGGGATTGGTTTAATAGATTACCTCCTGGTTCCATTGATAGTCCTGATTGCTTGATTGCTTCTTTCTTCCAGAAATATTTTCCTCCCAGTGCTAGACATGCTGCTTTGCAGAGACTTTTTGATTTTAAACAGGGAGAAGAGAAATTGCCTGAGTCATGGACAAGGTTTTGTGCCTTGATTCATGCACATCCTAGATGTCCATTACCTAAGAATGAGCTTTTTGATATTTATTATAATGGAATAACTGATGATTCTAGGACCTACCTAGATAGCTTTGCTGATTGTGTTTTCAGGAAAAGAACTCCTACAGATGTTGAAGAATTAATGGCTAAGATAAGCAAGAATTATGATGATTGCACTTCAATTGAGCTAAATACACCTGAGCCTATTACTCTTGAACCAATTGTGCATGAACCAGTTCCAACGCCAACACCAAAGAAGAGGGGAGTTATTGCATTAAATGATGAATTGATGAAGGAAGCTAAGAGATGTCTAAAGGAGAAAGGTATTAGAGCTAAAGATGTGAAGAATCTACCTCCTATAAAAGAATTATGTAAGCCAATTCCCCACTCATCTACTATTGAGGTACACTCTCGCCACTTCAATGAAGGGGATATTCCCTATGGTAAGCCTCCTGATCAATGCTTAGAGGTACTTGACACATTTATTTTTAAACAAGGTAATTTTAATAAACAAGTTCAGAATCATTTATTGAAAAACTCTAGAGCTATCCATGAGTTGAAAGATATTGTGGAAAGAACTTCTAATGATATTAAATGTTTTGTAAACACTTTCAAATGGTTCAAACCCAACTTGATCAACTTGCTAAGGTACAAAATTGTAAGATCCCACCTTTATAAAGGTAAAGATCCCTGTGATTGCAATGCTAGTCCCTGGATCAATGCTAGCATCCACAGTTTAAGATGAACTACACAGATACAAAGGTCATTATTACAATTCATTCCAGAGACAACATAGTCTTTTACAACTCCATGGCCACAGGCCTAATACAAGAGTTCGAATATAGAATAATATAAATAAGTCTTCATCTTCATGTGCCACAGGCAAGCATGTTGAGTGTAGACTCATAACCCCTAATCATCATCAGAGTAACCTGCAACATCACAAGTTACAACCACGGTGGGTCAATACATTGGAATAGTATTGGCAAGTGATACCTTAGTAGAATATTAGCATCTAGATACTACATGAATTTGGCTAAGTGTATCTTAGGCTTGCTTTGATCAAAATAGGTTTTACCTATCAGTTGAAAACACTAAGTTTTTCTTTGACAAAACTTTCCCAAGGAACCACCAATAGAAATTGGTGAACCTTCACCCTTGTTCAACCATAAGTTTTAACTTAGAAAATTGGGATGAGGAGATTCTTGATAGCTTCCATGTCTTGATGCTCAAGTTGTCCAATACCAGGTACATGGCTAAGTACTTAGATTCTTCCATCTGTAGAGGTTGTGCACTTTCCCCACAAGACTTGATTTTCACCAAGACAGGACCTTTCAGAAGCCTTCCCTTAGACCAAATAGACGCGTTCCAACCTATCATCCCACTACCACCAACTGTCCAAATGGCTAAGTTATTGCAACCTATATGATACAGGCAGAGCCCATAGTGCCATGTGGCTGCACTAGAAGCTTCTTAACATTTGGCATCTCAAATCCCTTTGTTCCTGGGTGGCTTTCCACAAGTGTGATACACAAGGTAAACCATAGAAATGGGCCTTGTGTAACCACTCAACACAAACCAAACCTTCCATTCCACCCAGGTGTTTCATTCACTTAGTTGTTTTATTAAGCAAAACACAAGTCAACGACTTAGAATATTTCTCATAGCATGATTATATAATCCACCCTTGGTTGCTACTAGCTAGGCTAAGCATGGCAATAGCAAGTATCTTATCTTAGAGGAAATTCTAAATTGCTACAACTACTAGGATTTCCCAAGCATAGCATATAGATACTTAGTAAAATAATCATGCAAATCCTATACAAAATATTTCTAATGCATAGGTAAAATTATAGGGATAAAAACATGAAGCACCACTTGCCTTGGTAGTTTGGGGAGTAGCAACAATCTTCACAACCACAATCACTATTAGCACCAAAATCTACACATAAAATAATGGCAGCAAAATTACATAACAAAATATACAAGCAAAAATATATGAATGCATGCAAAATGCTATGTGATGATTTTCTACACCAAACAAGGAAAGTATACAATACTGAATCATAAACAAGACCAAGATACTCAAAATAAACTTTATTTGATCTTTAACTCAGTTTTCAAATAATTTCTATACTCAAATTAAGCCTATAATTGTCTATGCAAAAATAACCAATTTTACAGAAGCAAAACATTAAACACATTGCATAAACAGATAGAATTCTTTCTCCTGATTCCAATGATAGGCCACAAATGGGCGGCGCCAGCGGCGGCGGTGCGGCGGCGCGGCTCTGTCAGATAGGTTGCCGGTGATTTAGATCACGCGGGAAGGAGTGGAGATGCTTACCGTGCTCGTGGGACTGCAGTGAAGCTCAAGGTGGGGTCAGATACTCGGGGGGCGCACGAACTTGGCTGCTATTGCTCGTCGGAGTGGAGCCTGACATCGGACACGACTGTTCGCCGTTGTTGTCGGCGTTGTAGATCATGCCAGAGACAAACAAGTGGTGCGTTAGATGCGGTAAGCAAAACTGGTCATGTGAGTATCAGAGAGAGGGCAAGGCGCGCTCGGGACTAACCAGATTTACTTGCCAGAGTTGAGTGCCTCGTCGGGTTCGCTCAGTCGTAGATGTTGCCGACGCTCGGGGTTGTCCTAGCACACAACATTGGTGTCAATCGAAGCGCAAGGATGCAGTGGTTGTTCTGGAGAAGCTAGGAGTCAAGGGGCATAGAGAGCTCACCGGAATCAGACATCGGAGTTCGTCGGGACAGCGGCGAGGTTTGGTGAAATCCGAGCAGCCTGGTGGCAAGGAGAGGGTGCTGTGTGGGGGAAAAAGGCTGTGGCAGGGTGGGGTTTAAGTAGCCGGGAGCGGGGCGAGGTTTACTCCCTGAATCAATGGGATTTAAGCGGATTTAAACCGCGACATCACTGCGGCGAGGTAACGGCAGAGCCGTTCGGGCGCGCGTTGATTTGGGGATGATGCGGACGGGGCAAGGTAGGGTCGGGCTGTCAGCGGGGTGGTTCACGTTGCTATGGTGAGAAACAGAGAGTAAGAGGGAATCCCAGGTGGGTTGTTTTGGTTGCTGGGCCGAAAGGGTAGCGCCTGGCCCAGTTCTATTTCCTTAACCATTTTCTTTTTCTATTTCGATTTTCAGGAAACATTTTCAAATGAATTCAAATGTGTTTGATTTCCAAATCTTTCTGCATTTTTATAAAGTGAAGCCTGCACATTTTTGAGTATAAAACCATGTTGTTTCACTAAACTTGCTTGGCTCCTTTGGAGTTTTACAAATAAATAGTGCCTTTACACAAGTTTTAATAAAGATATGAAAATGGTTTTAAAACCATATTTTGTTTTGGAAATTTTTGTCCAAGCCTTGGAACACAACCAAACCAACTCATGAACAAACAATATTGGTTTAAAACAAATAATCCCTCACTAGAGAGTAGCATTGGATAAATGATTTGCTTACATAAAATAATAAGCATACAAATGCTTCTGTTTTTGTAAAACTTTGAAAATGTTCCTAAAATGCTCATGGATGCATGGATGATATGCAAGACTTTGAAAACATGATTTTTGGGATGTTACAAAAATGATATGCTAGTTGATGCCTCGGTAAATAAACATGCTTATGGAATTAGAACTAGGAGTGGTATAACTACTCAAGATCCTTTTTATCCTCAAGGACACCCTAAAACAATTGAGCAGGATTCTCAACAAGGTGAGAATAGTGGTAGTCCTCGTAAGAGAAAGAAACACAAAATAGTTGAGGAATCACTTGAACCTGTTGTAGATCCTAATAGTATATATGTCTCTGATGCTAAAACTGAGAGTGGTAATGATAATAATGATGCTCCTGATAAGGAGGAAGGTGAGGAAGAACCTGAGAAGCACACAAAGAACACTAGGTACACTAAGGAAGATTTTATTGCTAATAAACATGGTAAAGAGAGAGAACCTTGGGTGCAGAAACCTATGCCTTTTCCAGGTAAGAAACACACGTCAAAGGAGGAATAACACTACAACAAGTTTTGTGAGTGGATGAAACCTTTATTTTTGCAAATTCCTTTGACTGATGCTATTAAATTGCCTCCTTATTCAAAGTATATGAAGGATATTGTCTCTAATAAAAGGAAGATTCCTGATGAGGAGATTTCTACTGTGCTTGCTAATTACTCCTTCAATGGTAAGGTTCCAAAGAAACTTGGTGATTCAGGTATACCAACTATTCCTTGCTCTATTAAGAATAATTATGTTAGAACTGCTTTTTGTGATTTGGGAGCTAGTGTTAGTGTTATGCCTTTTTCTCTCTACAAGAGACTCCAGCGAGAAAAGTTGATACCAACTGATATATCTTTGCAAATGGCTGATAAGTCAACTACTATTCCTGTTGGTATATGTGAGGATGTTCCTATTCAAGTGGCTCATAATTTCTTGGTTCTAACTGATTTTGTTGTACTTGAAATGCCTGAAGATGATAATATGTCTATTATTCTTGGGAGACCTTTTCTTAATACTGCAGGTGTTGTCATTAATTGTAATCAAGGAAAAGTAACATTCAATATTGATGACAAAGAGCATAATGTTTATTTCCCCAAGAAGGTTGCTAGAAGCTATTGCCTGAATTCCATTGAAAATATTGAGAGCATCAAGGTTGGAGAAATATATTGTCCCATTCCACAAGAAAATTTTGAAACTATTATGATTGGGACCATTGCTATCAAGTATGAGGTAACATAATAACCTTGTGGAATGCAAAGTTTTGTTTCATATAAGATTGTTTTGGTAACAAGACTTGATCAACCTTGTTAACAAAAGGATTTTAATGAACAAAATAATGTTTTCACTGTGGTTATACTTGTTTTCTTTTACTTTTCTCCTTCCTAGTCTTTGCCTTTCTTTTGCTAGCTTTGGTTTTGCTAGTTGTTTGCTTGTTAGTTTGTCTTAGAGCTCCTGTAGTTTGGCTTTTGGTTTGCTTTTGCTTCTTCTGAAAAAACTGTTTCTGCGAGAAAATCAATTTTCATACCCTGAAAATTGGCCAAAAATAAAGTTTCCCGAAAAATCCCAGAAAATTCAAAATAATTTTTTTCTCGAAAAAGGGGCAGTGGGACACCTGAAGTTACCCAGGGGGCCACCACACACATGGTAGGCGCGGCCTACCAGTGGACGGCGCCTGGCGGGTCTGGCCCACCTGGGCCCTTCCAGGCTGCCTCCTTAAAGCCATCTTCTTTCTCTCTCCTGAAAAACACTCGTAAACTTGCTCAAGCTCGAGTTCTTGCTGTTCTTTCTCGCGATTTTCGATCTCCTTGCTCATCCCCTCTTTGCTGCTGATTTTTGGAGAGATTGTTCCTTGGTATGTGCCTCCTCCACTTGTCCAATTAGATTTGTGATTGGTAGATTGTATCTTGAGTATTTTGCTGCTATAGGTGACAGGTTGTTTGAGATTGCATGCTTTTCTATGATTAGAAATTTCATTTTGATGCATGTGTAGTCCTCTAGCAAGATCCTATAGTAGTTACTCACCATTTATCAACTTAGAAATCACTTGGTTTGATGTTTGTCTAAAAATTCCAGCAAGGAAGATGAGTGCCTATCCATTGAATCAATATGACTTGATGGTATCTGAGCCAATGAAGGTTCATCGTGAGGAGGCAGTTTTTCCTTCCGTATACCCAGGCCATGAATTTATGAGAATCGCGGGAATCTCCCAGGATTTCCAAACCTTGATTGTCAATGCAGGATCGGAACACTTTGTTGAAGGTGAACCATTTCAATTTGTTAAGCTAACCATGGCTTTTGTGAAGGACTTTCGGTTCACTTGGTCTACATCCAATCACATGGTCCATTACAAAATATATAATATACCTGTCGACCTGCCTTTTGCTGATTTCTGTGTAGAAATTAGAGTACCTCAGTGGGAATCTTGTGAGAAGATCAAGGAGAGGCCCAAGTCACTTATAGATTTATATGCTGAGATTTTCCAAGGATTCGACTTCTCAAAGGAAAGTGGTAAAATTCGGAACATTCAATTCCCAGCTATTAGATACTTTGTCTATTTCATTACCAAGTGTGCTCTTGCTAGAAAGATTGCTAGAAAGTTGTCTTCTTTTGATCTAGCTTTTATCGCAGCTACTCTGAATAGGAATAGATCTTATATCCTGGGTGCTTTGATAGCTCACGTCTCACCACCAACCGCAAGAAGGGTGGAATTTGTGGAGGTCTCATTGCTTCTAGATTGCTAGCTTTCCATGATTTAGAGCCTCACTATTCAGATTATCAGTTCCCCATAGAGAGGATTGATCTTGAATCCATGATTCAGCATGGTTTTGTTTCCTTGGGGGCTAATGTGAGAAGTTTACCGTATGAATTATCTTTTGCCCAGCAAGGTCGAAGAAAGGGTAGGACTGAGAAAATAGTTTATTTGCCTGCACCTGCTTTGTTTAATTTTGATAACAGGCAAGGATGGTCGCTTACGGAGGAGGAGGTTGACACATATGTGGCGGAGCTCTCCAAGCAAGAGGAGAATGTTCAAGTTCAGCCCTCCAACTTGGGACAGTCTTCATACCAGCAGCCCTCATTTGATTGGGGTGCTTCTTCTTCTTCATCGCAAGCACCTGACTATGATCGTTCCTATGATGACCCACCAGCATGGAGTTACTACCCGCGCTATTGAGCCCCACTTAGGCCAAAAGCCTAAGCTTGGGGGGAGGTATACCTACATCACACTCATATATATATCATGTTCGGTTGGTTCTTTGTATATCCATTGTTTCGCTTTCTTTTTGGTTCTTGTTGATATAGGGGTTCGTAGCATGGAAAACAAAAAATTTCTACCGCATGCACACAAACAAGCCAAGATCTATCTACTAGATTGTAGCAACGAGTCGATAGAGGAACTCACCCTCGAAGATTCCAAAGCGGTTAACGAGAGCAGATTCACGTGGGTGATGTAGTCGTACACTTGCCGATCTCAAGATCGCGTAGACGATCCTTCCGGCGCTGCGTTCGGCGCTTCCTTGATCGGTCACGTTCGGATTTTCGATGAATACCTTCCTCTCCCTTGTTCCAGCAGGCAGCGGAGGTTGTAGCACTCTCCTCGTGATTCCGACAGCACGAAGGCGTGGTGTCGGAAGTAGAGGGGAGATCACGCAGGGCTTCGCCTTAAGCCGAAGCGAGTATGGTGGAGTATGAGAGAGGCCTTGGTGATCTAGGGTTTAGAGGGCACCAAGGGGATGGTGTGTCCGGCGTCTAGGGCTTGGGGAAGCCCCAAGTCGCCGAGTTGGAGGGGAAACCCTAGGCGGTGGTGGCTGTACTTGGAGGTGGAGGTGCCAAAGCTAGGGTTTGAGGTGTAAGGGTAGGGGCAACCCTACCCCTCCTTATATAGGTGGGAGGGGGATGGTTGGGAGGAGGGAGTCCTCCTCCAACTCCTCCTCCTTGGCCGGCGGGTGGAGAGATGGGACTTCCTCCCCAAGTAGGTTTCATACTCTCCCTCCACCAAGAAAACTTGCGATTTGACCTTTCAAATTGGCGTTTGACTTTCAAACTTCGATTTGATTTCTCTCTTTATTTTGCCCAGCCAAGTGACCTAGTACATGATGCAACCATTCCATATTTTCATGGCACATCCATGTACCCTTCCCCTACGGAGTGCCGGACCTTCCGGACCCTTCTAGTACATGATGCAATCATTCCAACTTGTTATGACACATTCATGTACCCTTCCCCTCCGGAGTGCCGGACATTCCGGAACCTTCTAGAACATTCCCGGTGAAAACACCGGAACCATTCTCCAACCCCGAAACAAGACTTTCTTTATATGAATCTTATTCTCTGGACCATTCCGTATCTCCTCGTGATATCCCGGATCCCATTCGAGACTCCTAACAACATTCGGTCTCTTACTCATCATTCCATAACTACTCAAACAACGTCGAATCCTTAAGTGTGTGTCCCTACGGTTCGTGAATTATGCGGACATGATCGAGACACTTCTCCGATCAATAACCAATAGAGGAATCTGGAAATTCATATGGCTCCCACATATTTCTATGATTACTTTGCAATCGAATGAACCACTTACATACGATACCATTTTCCCTTTGTCTCACGATAGTTTACTTATCCGAGGTTATGATCGTCGGTATCTCTGCATACCTAGTTCAACCTCGTTACTGATAAGTACTCTTTTCTTGTTCCCGTGATATGTGATCCCTTGTGAACCAGTCACATGCTTGCAAGCTAATTGGATGACATTCCACCGAGAGGGCCCAGAGTATATCTATCTGTCATATGGATGGACAAATCCCACTCTTGATCCATGTGTTTCAACCAATACTTTCCGAACACTCAATGCCACCTTTATAGCCACCCAGTTACGGTGTGGTGTTTGATGTCATCAAAGCATCCTTCCGGTGAAGGTGATATGCATGATCTCATGGTCGAAGGAATTAGGTTACTATGTATCAGAAAGCATATAGCAATTGAACTATTAAAATGACTTGATCTTTATGCTACGCTTATTTATAGGAGTATGCCCACCATATCATTCTCCTAACGATATGATCTTGTTGTTAATAACATCTCAATGTTCATGATAGGGAAACCACAATCATTTATTAACCAACAAGCTAGTGTTATATAGAGGCTTTACTAGGGACTTCAATTTCAGTTTACAAATCACACAAGTATTAATGTTTCTGGTTAATACTATTATAGCATGAATGCAAACATTTATCATAAACACAAAGATATAATAATAACTACATTTATTATTTCCTCTAGGGCATATCTCCAACAGTCTCCCACTTGTACTAGAGTCAACTAATCTAGATTACATGGTAATATACCAAACACCCATGGCAGTTTGGTGTTGGTCATGTTTTGCCCTCGGGAGAGGTTTAGTCAACGGATCCGCTACATTCAGATCTGTGTGTACTTTGCAAATCTTTATGTCACTATCTTGGACATGTTCTCAAATAGCGTGAAAACGTAGCTTGATGTGCTTCAGCTTCTTGTGTGACCTTGGTTCTTGCGCATTGGCTATGGCACCCATGTTATCACAGTAGATAGACATTGGGTCCAGCGCACTTGGAACCACACCGAGATCTGTAATGAACTCCTTCATCCATATCGCTTCTTGTGAAGCCTCCGAAGCAGCCATGTATTCCGATTCAGTTGAAGATCTCGCCACAACGCTTTGCTTTGCACTCCTCCAATCGCTTTGCACCATTCAAAGTAAATACGTATCCAGATTGTGATTTAGAATCATCTGGATCGGTGTTCCAACTAGCATGGGTGTAACCATTAACAACGAGTTGTTCATCACCTCCATAAGAAAGAACCATATCCTTAGTTCTTCTCAAGTACTTAAGGATGTTTTTGACCATTGTCCAATGATCCACTCCTGGATCACTTTGATATCTGCTAGTTAAACTAACAGCATATGCAATGTCGGGTCTAGTACATAGCATGACATACATTAGAGATCCTATGGCTGAGGCATAGGGAGTCTTACTCATCCTCTCTCTATCTTCTGCCGTTGTCGGACTTTGAGTTTTACTCAAGGTCGTATTGGGCAACATGGGCAAGAACCCTTTCTTGCTATCTTCCATTCCAAATCTCTTTAGAACTTTGTCCAAATATGTACTTTGTGACAATGATATTAGGCGTCTCGATCTATATCTATAAATCTTTATGCCCAATATGTAAGCCGCTTCGCCAAGATCCTTCATTGAAAAACTATTATTCAAATATTCCTTGACACTATTAAGAAGGTCTACATCATTCCCAATCAACAATATGTCATCTACATATAGTATTAAGAATGCTACAGAGCTCCCACTCACCTTTTTGTAAATACAAACTTCTCCATAAGTTTGTATAAAACCAAAACTTTTGATCACCTTATCAAAACATTGATTCCAACTTCGGGATGCTTGCTTCAATCCATATATGGACCGTTGAAGTTTGCATACCTTGTTAGCATCTTTAGGATCGACAAAACCTTTGGGTTGCATCATATACAACTCTTCATCAATGTCTCCATTGAGGAACGTTGTTTTGACATCCATCTGTCATATCTCATAATCATAATATGCAGCGATTGCTAACATAATCCTCACAGACTTTAGCTTCGCTACAGGTGAGAAAGTCTCATCGTAGTCAACTCCTTGAATTTGTCGAAACCCTTTTGCGACAAGTCGAGATTTATAGACAGTAACATTACCATCAGCATCCGTTTTCTTCTTGAAAATCCATTTGTTCTCGACAGCCTTTTGGCCATCCGGTAAGTCCACTAGAGTCCATACTTGGTTTTCATACATGGATCCAATCTCGGATTTCATGGCTTCTTGCCATTTATTGGAATCTGGGCTCATCATCGCTTCCTCATATGTCGCAGGGTCATCGGTGTTGTCCACCATCATGACGCTCATAACGGGATCATACCAATCAGGAGTGGTACGAGTTCTCATTGACCTGCGAGGCTCTGTAGAAACTACAACCGAAGTTTCATGATCATCATCATTAGCTTCCTCTCTTATTGGTGCAGGCACCACAGGAACTTCTTCCGGTGCTGCGCTACTCGCAAGTTCGAGAGAAGGTTCGACAACCTCGTTGAGTTCTACTTTCCTTCCAGTCACTTCTTTCGAGAGAAATTCCTTCTCTAGAAAGGATCCATTCTTGGCAACGAAGATTTTGCTTTCGGATCTATGATAGAAGGTATACCCAATAGTTTCCTTTGGGTATCCTATGAAGACGCATTTTTACGCTTTGGGTTCAAGCTTGTCATTTGTAACTTCTTTACATAGGCTTCGCAACCCCAAACTTTAAGGAACGACAATTTAGGTTTCTTCCCAAACCATAATTCATACGGTGTCGTTTCAACGGATTTAGATGGTGCCCTATTTAAAGTGAATGCGGTTGTTTCTAATGCATAACCCCAAAATGATAGCGGTAAATCTGTAAGTGACATCATAGAACGAACCATATCTAAGAGAGTTCGATTACGACGTTCGGACACATCATTACGCTGTGGTGTTCCCGGCGGTGTGAATTGTGAAAGTATTCCGCATTTCTTCAAATGCTCGCCAAACTCGTAACTTAGATATTCACCTCCACGATCAGAACGTATAAATTTAATCTTCTTGTTACGTTGATTCTCAACCTCACTTTGAAATTCCTTAAACTTCTCAAAAGTTTCGGACTTATGTTTCATGAAATAGATATACCCATATCTACTCAAGTCATCCGTGAAGGTAAGAACATAACGATAACCACCGCGCGATGCTACACTCATTGGGCCACACACACATCGGTATGTATGATTTCCAATAAGTCCGTAGCTCGCTCCATCATACCAGAAAATGGAGTCTTAATCATTTTACCCATCAGACATGCTTCGCATCTTTCAAGTGATTCGAAATCAAGTGATTCAAGAAGTCCATCGGAATGGAGTTTCTTCATACGCTTCACTCCAATGTGACCAAGACGACAGTGCCACATATATGTCGTGTTATCGCTCAATTTCAAACGTTTAGCCTCAATGTTATTAATGTGTGTATTACTACAATCGAGATTCAATAAGAATATACCATCTATCAAAGGTGCATGTGCATAAAACATATTACTCATATAAATCGAACAACCATTATTCTCGGACTTACACAAGTAACCATCTCGCAATAAACATGATCCAGATATAATGTTCATGCTCAACGCAGGCACATAATAACAATTATTTAAGTATAAAACTAATCCCGATGGTAGATGAAGAGGTAGCGTGCCGACCGCGATCACATCAACCTTTGATCCATTTCCAACGTGCATCGTCCCCTCGTTCTTCGCTATCTTCCGTTTATTCTGCAGCACCTGTTTCGAGTTACAAATATGTGCAACCGAACCAGTATCAAATACCCAGGCACTATTACGAGTACTAGTGAGATACACATCAATAACATATATATCAGAGATACCTTTCTTCTTGATGTTGTCGTTCTTCAAATCCGCCAAGTACTTTGGGCAATTCCGCTTCCAGTAACCTTCTCCCTTGCAGTAAAAGCACTCAGTATCAGGCTTGGGCCCAGCCTCGGTCTTCTTCGTCGGCGCGGCAACTTTCTTACCGCCCTTCTTGAAGTTTCCCTTTTTCTTAGACTGACCTTGCTTCTTGAATTTGGTGGTCTTATTGACCAACAACACTTGGTGCTCTTTCTTGATCTCCACTTCTGCAGATTTTCAACATAGAGAAGAGTTCTAGCAACGTCTTGTCCATGTTTTGCATATTGTAGTTCATCACAAAGTTCTTGTAACTTGGTGGTAGTGATTGGAGGACACGGTGAATCCCCAAAGAATTAGGAATCACTATACCCAAACTTTGGAGTTTGTTTGCGTGCCCAGACATCTTAAGCACGTGCTCACTGATGGAGCTGCCCTCTTCCATCTTGCAGTTAAAGAACTTTTCAGAAGCCTCATAACTCTCAACTGTCGCGTGAGCCTCAAATATCATTTTGAGTTCACGGACAATATCATGTGGGTCATGGTTCTCAAACCTTTTCTGAAGCTCCGATTCCAAACCATACAAGATAGCACATTGAACTATGGAGTACTGATTCTTCCGAGTGAGGTAAACATTCTTTACTTCATCGGTAGCGATGGTAGGCGGTCACCCAGTGGTGCATCTAGCACATAGGTCAAATTACCAGCATTGAGGACAATCCTCAAATTGCGGAACCAATCCGCAAAGTTGCTTCCATTGTTTTTCAACTTTTCTTTCTCTAGGAACGCATTAAAATTGATGGTAGGGGCCGCCATTTATCTACAACATATTTGCAATAGTTTAGACTAAGTTTATGACAAATTGAGTTCTAATTAATAGTTAAATTAATCTAGGTGAACTCCCACTCAAAACAATATCCCTCACATTGTTTTAGTGATCACACGAACCAAATCCACCACATCAAAACCGATCATCACGAGAGTTGATGTGGCTTCAATGGCAAACAATCAACATGTTCATCATATCTACTATATGACTCATGCTTTACCTTTCGGTGATCCGTGTTCCGAGACCATGTCTGTACATGCTAGGCTCGTCAAGATCAAACCTTAGCTTCCGCATGAGCAAATCTGGCTTGCTCACGTTGTATACACTCGCAGAATCTAACACACCCAATCATCACGTGGTGCTTCAAAACAACGAGCTTTAGCAACAGTGCTTACTAAGGATGAACACATTAAAACTTGAAATTTGTGTGCATGAGGGATCATCTTATAATGCTACCGTCGTTAACTAAGCAATACAAGATGCATAAAGGATTAACTTCAAATGCAATTCATAATATGTGATATGATATGGCCTTTCTTCTTGTGCTTCTGATCTCCATCTTCAAGCACGAACATGATCTCCATCATCACCGGTATGGCGTCAAGGTCAATGGCGCCATTTTATGGTTGTCGTCCACCAGCTTCAACTATTACAACTACTTTGAATAGACACGCAGGTCTTAACGGAATTTAAAGACAACCATATGGCTCCTGCCGGTTGCCAACTTACAATAAGAAACATTGCATACATCAAATATAATCACAATCATGGCCATATCACATCACAGCACACCCCTGCAAAACAAAGTTAGACGCCTCTAATTTTCTTTGCATATTTTACGTGGTTTGGGGTTTTCTATAAGTGTCGTTCTAACTTACGAACAAGAACCACAACATTGATGTTTCAACTATCATGTGCACGTTGTAAATTGAATCTATACTATGATGGGAGAGACAGACACCCGCAAAGCCACTTATGCAATACAAGTTGCATGTTGAGCGTGGAGAAAGTCTCATGAACGATGTCATGTAAGGTTAGCCCGGGCCGCTTCATCCCATCATACCGCAAGATGCAAAGTACACAAAAAGCAATTGATAATAAAAGCACCACCGCCCATAATGACCATTGTGTTCTACTCGTGCAACAGATCTACATATAGACACGACTCTGATACCACTATAGGGGTTCGTAGCATGGAAAACAAAAAAATTCTACCGCATGCACACAAAGAAGCCAAGATCTATCTACTAGATTGTAGCAACGAGTCGATGGAGGAACTCACCCTCGAAGATTCCAAAGTGGTTAACGAGAGCAGATTCTCGTGGGTGATGTAGTCGTACACTTGCCGATCTCAAGATCGCGTAGACGATCCTTCCCAAGGCTGCGCTCGGCGGCTTTCATGATCGGTGACACGTTCGGTACTCGATGAATACCTTCCTCTCCCTTGTTCCAGCAGGCAGCGGAGGTTGTAGCACTCTCCTCGTGATTCCGACAGCAGTGTCGGAAGTAGAGGGGAGATCTCGCAGGGCTTCGCCTTAAGCCGGAGCGAGTATGGTGGAGTATGAGAGAGGCCTTGGTGATCTAGGGTTTAGAGGGCACCAAGGGGAGGGTGTGTCCGGCGGATAGGGCTTGGGGAAGCCCCATGTCGCCGAGTTGGAGGGGAAACCCTAGGCGGCGGCTGCACTTGGAGGTGGAGGCGCCAGAGCTAGGGTTTGAGGTGTAAGGGTAGGGGGCAGCCTTACCCCTCCTTATATAGGTTGGAGGGGGCTTGTTGGGAGGAGGGAGTCCTCCTCCAACTCCTCCTCCTTGGCCGGCGGGTGGAGAGAGGGGACTTCCTCCCCAAGTAGGTTTCCTACTCTCCCTCCACCAAGCAAACTTGAGATTTGACTTTTCAAATTGGCGTTTGACTTTCAAACTTCGATTTGATTTATGTCTTTATTTTGCCCAGCCAAGTGACCTAGTACATGATGCAACCATTCCATATTGTCATGGCACATCCATGTACCCTTCCCCTCCGGAGTGCTAGACCTTCCGGACCCTTCTAGAACATTCCTGGTGAAAACACCGGAATCATTCCCGAACTCCGAAACAGGACTTTCCTTATATGAATCTTATTCTCTGGACCATTCCGGATCTCCTCGTCATATCCCGGATCCCATCCGATACTCCGAACAACATTCGGTCTCTTACTCATCATTCCATAACTACACAACAACATTGAATCCTTAAGTGTGTCTCCCTACAGTTCGTGAATTATGCGGACATGATCGAGACACTTCTCCGATCAATAACCAATAGAGGAATCTAGAAATTCATATGGCTCCCACATATTTCTAAGATTATTTTGCATTCGAATGAACCACTTACATACGATACCAATTTCCCTTTGTCTCACGATAGTTTACTTATCCGAGGTTTTGATTGTCGGTATCTCTACATACCTAGTTCAACCTCGTTACCGATAAGTACTCTTTTCTCGTTCTCGTGATATGTGATCCCTTGTGAGCCAGTCACATGCTTGCAAGCTAATTGGATAACATTCCACCGAGAGGGCCCAGAGTATATCTATCCGTCATATGGATGGACAAATCCCACTCTTGATCCATGTGCCTCAACTCATACTTTCCGAACACTCAATGCCACCTTTATAGCCACCCAGTTACGGTGTGGTGTTTGATGTCATCAAAGCATCCTTCCGGTAATGGTGATTAGCATGATCTCATGGTCGAAGGAATTGGGTTACTATGTATCAGAAAGCTTATAACAACTGAACTATTAAAATGACTTGATCTTTATGCTACGCTTATCTATAGGAGTATGTCCATCATACCATTCTCCTAATGATATGATCTTGTTGTTAACAGCATCTCAATGTTCATGATCAGGAAACCACGATCATCTATTAACCAAGCTAGTATTATAAAGAGGCTTTACTAGGGACTCTATTTTAGTTTACAAATCACACAAGTATTAATGTTTCTGGTTAATACTGTTATAGCATAAATGTAAACATTTATCATAAACACAAAGATATAATAATAACTACATTTATTATTGCCTCTAGGGCATATCTCCAACAGTTGCTTCTTTGTCAAAAACCACAAAAATACCAAAAATATTTTCGTTGTTTATTTTTTTTTGTTTCTTTTCTTTGGTTTGCCTTAAAAGAAAAATCCAAAAAGATTTTGCTTTGTTTGGTTTGCTTTTTCTTTGTTTGTTTTTGCTTTGTTTGCTTTATTTAAGACAAAACCGAAAACATCAAAAATATTTGTTGTTCTTCTTTGGTTTTGTGAGTACTTTGCAGGGTTCAGCCGTCCTCAGTGGATTTTGGTTTCATGTTAATATTCAAGTCACACAAGTGAAGGGAAAATAATTAAGATTAAGATAACTCGAGGTGTGGTAAGAGGCTGGTAACGAACTCTTTGTTTCATTTTTGTACATATACTCATCATTGTGAGCATGCTTAGCCTGTTTGTGTAAGGTGTATGTCATTATGGATGCTTAGTAGTTCTTGCTTGTCTATGATTAGCTCCAGCTTGCTAATAGTTTGTAGCATGTCATATGAATGTTTTCTTGCATTGTTTTATTCATATTTTGGTATGATAGTGTGGTATCCTCCTCTGACTATTCATGTGAATCGACTTGGCACATGCTCACGCATGCATATGACTAATCAATAGTCAGTAAGCCTCGATGATTTATTTTGCCTCAGAGTTCTTGTATCACTTTCATGCCATAATTAGTCCTGTTTTGTTGCAAGCATGATTATGACAATTATTGCTCTCTCGTTTGTCACTCCCTCTCTTTTGCTAGCCATCACTTGCACTGAGTATGAGCCCTACATGTGCTTCCAACTCCTCAAAACCAATATTGCCAGCTGTGTCCACCATACCTACCTATTAGCATCATCTGCTATTTCAGTGCATATTCAATATGTAGTGTTTTCTTCCAAATAAAATGTTTGTATGTTCTGAAGAAGTTAGTTAGTAAAGCTCTCACGAACTTGATGCACACTTTATTCCTTGCACTTAATAATCCTGAACCATTGTGACTAGTCCATGAAAGTTATATGCTTGCAAATTATATGCTGGGAGTCAGCAGAACCGTGCTGTCATGGGGAACGCTTTCAACACCTTTTTGGATATCCTATCCAGTTGATACTTTGCTCTTTTGTTTACGGATGTCGACGATGTGAAATAAAAGAGGAGCTTGTGAGTTCATGGAGTTTATACATTGTGTTAGAGAAACGCTTGGGCGGCTAGCCTAAGCCATGCCTAATCATGGTGGAAACTTGCAGCATCACCATAATGAGCATCTATGAACCATCCTCAATAGAAAACTATGCATATGATAAATAAAAAGATTGTTGATATGCTCATTGTCTGCTTGCCTTGTCATTTTGGTTATGGGAAAGCTCATGTACCATGTGTAAGGGGTACCCCGTTGGCGGTTCTCTATGATATGCATGTATTTACAATGACAAGAACTTACAGGTAACCAAAGTTGAGTAGCATGCGGAGCGGCCCTCGTACTCAAGGGACATGGGATTTCCAGTCTATGGTCTGTCAATCATATAATTCAGAGTGGACCTCACTTTCACCTTAACCACATGAAGATGCCTATGATAGGGGCAATGAGAGCTCAAAGCTAATGATTACCTTCCTTTCAGTATTAGGAAGCCTTTCAAACTTTTCAAAACCATTTTCACAACTTTGTTGAGTCACCACTTATTCTATGAGCACCTTCTTAAGAGCATAGTCGTCATTTTTGTGTTTAATCCAAAACTTGGTTAATTATGTCATGACTTTGATGCTTGTATCTCTGATATCTTTACCTCTAGTCTTCACTTGAACTTCAGAGGTGCCTTGGCATTTATATTGTGCTCTACAAACAAAGGCAAGCGAGATACAACTCTATCATACCTTTTTATGAGCATTGCAATGTTGCTTATGTTTATGTTCCATGCTACTTATTATTATTGAGTTGGTTTCTCTTCATAGCTTGCAATGACTATTGAGTAGACTTAGTTGCATACTTCTTATTATGAATGGTTTAAGCATCTACTCATGTGCTGAGAATATATACATCATATGAAGCAAATGTGTTCATGAAAGATCTTTTATCGCACTCAGTTTTCAACTGAATTGCTTGAGGACAAGCAATAAGCTAAGCTTGGGGGGAGTTGATACGTCTAAAACGTATCTACTTTCCTGAACACTTTTGCTATTATTTCTCCTCTAAACTTGTGTGATTTGGATACAACTAACATGGACTGACGCTGTTTTCAGCAGAATTACCTTGGTGTCTTGTTTTTGTGCAGAAAATCAACTATCAGGAAAAATCCTGGAAAATATGTCAAAAATTATATTTCACTAGAAGACCCACGGAGCCAGAAGACGATATGGAGAAGGGGTGCAGGGCACCCTACCAGCGGGTGGGCCACGCCTGCGCCTAGGGGTGCGACCTCATTCACCCCCTCGGCCTCCCTCTGCGCCTATAAGTTGCCTTTCGACCTAAAAACCGCGGGGGTGATAGTTTTCTAGAAAGAGTTCCGCTTTGCCGCCGCCACCAGAAACCAAGATTCCGATCCAGAAACTCCGTTCTGGCACCCTGCCGGGACAGGGAATTTGGAGAGGATCATCGCCATCGTCATCACCAACGCATCTCCATCAACCATCGATTTTTCCCTCATCCATGAGTGAGTAATCCCCCGCTGTAGGCTTGGGGATGGTAGGGATTGGATGAGTTCTATCATGTAATCGAATAAGATCTGATAGGGCATAGTTCCGAATATGTCTATTAGTGCTATTTGACTTTGTTGCAACTTGTTGTGCTTAATGCTTGTCACTAGGGCCCGAGTGCCATGATCTCATATATGAACTTATTATTGAATCATTATGATAGTATTGTTTGTGATCTTATCTGCAAGTTGTGTACACATATCATTGTCCGGATCCAAAGGCCCTAAAGTGACAATAATTGGGACAACCGGAGGGGATGGTTGTGGTGTGAGGATCACATGTGTTCACGGAGTGTTAATGCTTTGATCCGGTGCTCTATTAAAAGGAGCACCTTAATTGCAAGTAGTTCCCTAGAGGCCCCGCTGCCACGGGCTGGCTGGACAGAAGATGTTGTGCAAGTTTTCATGGCGAGCACGTATGACTATATTTGGAGCACATGCCTAGGATTGTTTAGTACTTGGATGCTTGTTATTATTTATCTGCAATGCCCTAGATCTTGAAGTTACATGTTTAGACTCGTCCATGCAACACCCGTTCATCCATCCCTATGCCTACCGCACTTGAATCCAACTGTTACCGTTATTGTTACTATTGCTCCTGCTTTGCTATTGTTGTCGCTGTTGCTTTGCTGTTGCTACTACAAACTGTTGCTACTGATAAACTTTTGTGAGCAAGAACTATTTTCAGGTGCAGCTGAATTGACAACTCAGTTGTTAAGGCTTGCAAGTATTCTTTGGCTCCCCTTGTGTCGAATCAATAAATTGGGTAATACTACCCGCGAAGACTGTTGCGATCCCCTATACTTGTGGGTCATCAACCACTATGAAAACACCTTTCTCTTATAAAAGGAGGTCCAGATCGAGAGTGAAGGAGGAGGTTTTAAGCATAGATCCATAACGGGGAAGGAAGTAGTGTAATTGTGATCATCCAACAAATAGTAGATAGTTGTAGGACGTAGGATCCTCACGTCGAGGGCTTGAACCTAGGTAAAAACATGTGTACCTCGATGTGTGTGTTCATCTAGCTCACCGATCGAGCTCATCAGATGTTGCGCCCCTGGACGAACTAACAAAGGGGATCCCCGTCTCCGGTGTCGAAAATCAAGACACGAGATTTGGGTTCTCCCGAAATGATTCTGATTCTCTCATCTCTATTCTCTTACGATCTCGGATCAAACCTAAGCGTCTCTATCCTTAAGTGTGCCACCCTACAGTTCTGGAACGTGCAGACATGATCAAGACATCTCTCTGATCAATGACCAACAACAAGATCTGGACACCCATGATGGCCCCCATGGATCAAGACATCTCTCTGATCAATGATCAATAATGGGATATGGACACCCATGATGGCCCCCATGCATTCCAATAATTACTTTATCGCTTGAACCTTAAAAGTCGAGTCTCATTCTCTTTGCTCTTTGATACTTGGTTTTTCCAAGATCCGATCTTCGGTATCTTCATACCCAATTCGATCTTATTATCGACAAACACATTTACTCGTTTCCGTGATATTACTTCCCCGTGACCTAGTTACATGCTTGAAATCTTCATAGATGTAATCTCGCCGAGTAGGCCTAGAATATCTATCCGTCACCCAGATGTGCAAATCCCGATATCGATGTATACGCTTCAATCTATCCCTTTGGAATACCCGATAGACATCTTTATGATCAACCTATTACGATGTGACGGTTGATGTTGTCAAAGCAACTACAAGTGATAGTTATTAGAGATGATCTCATGGTCAAATGAGTGAGTTACTACGTTTTACTAGATATCACAATGTAGAACTTTGTGACTGGATCTCATTGCAATAATATGTTTGGGTGTGTGTCCATCACATCATTCATATAATGACATGACCCTGCTATCAATTGCCATAAATATTCATGAGCATGAAACCTCTATCATCGGTTGACCAACGAGTTAGTCGACTAGAGGTTACTAGGGACCTGGTTGTTTACATACCACATGTGCATTAATGTTTCCTCTTAACATAGTTATAGCATGTATAAAACTATTATAAACATATGAGATATAACAATAAAAACATATTTATTATTGGCCTCTAGGGCATATCTCTAACAAACATAGTGTCCTACAACTTGCAACATGACTAATGTGGTTAGTCACGAGGATCCTATAACACGGTGGGAGTAAAGAGAACTTGCCGGTAATGAGATTGAACTAGTTATGGCAATACCGATGTTCAAATCTTGGGCAAGTAATATATCGTGAGACAACGGGAATCAGATACCGAATTAATTGAATCCTTGATGTTGTGGTTCAACCGATTAAAGAACTTCGTTGAATACATAGGAACCTCTATGTACATCCCCGGTCCCGCTAATGGTTATTGATTGGAGAGGTGTCTCGATCATGTCTGCATGTTCTCGAACGTGTAGGGTCACACACTTAATGCTTTGGTGTCGCTAGTTTTCGTTGATATTATAGATGGTGTAATCCAGTGTTGATTTAGAGTCTCGGATGAGATCCTTGATATCATGAGAAGCTTAGGAATGGTTCGAAGGTAAAGAAAAAGTACATGGCAAGTTTATTTTAGGGTTCCAGGAAAAATTCGAAATATTTATGTGAGCAGAATATTCTAGAATGTTCCTAGGGGGTCCCCATCTGGGGTCTACCTGTGAGGAGGAACCACATGGGGCCGAGAGGGGGCACCCCGGTCCTAGTGGGACAGGGTGCTGCAGCCAACCAAGACCCATGCAGCCTAGGGTTGAAACACTAAAGGGGGCGCGTGGGAGGGGGAGGGTTTCCCCTCCCTCTTGAGCCGCCGCCAGCCAACTACTTGGAGGGGGCAAACAAGGGCAGCCCCCCTCATGCCTTACGTGAGAGGTTTTCCGAATCATTTTTAATATAAAATTTCGTAAATGATAGTTTTGCACTTTGTCATCTCTTAAACAAAATTTGTTTCCTGTTCATTAGAGGGCACTTTAAAAAATTAAGTTTACGCGCCGAAGCTTGAAATTAAAATTTGATGTCATTGTTCATTATTTTAAATTTAAAAACCAACATTCGATTATTTCCTCCAGAAGAGTTTGCAACGCAACGTTGGATGGGAGCCTTATTGCACCATAATAGATGCAAAGATTCATATACCAATTCATTTCACACACAATCAGAAGGGCCAGATCGCCCCTAATTATCACCGGAGGCAAACATAGGGAATACATGAAAACTAAGTTTCACGAGCAAATGTCTACAAAAAGAACATCTACTAGGTACAAATTTAACGATCCATTGAGTATGAATGTATGATCCAGCCTTTTGGCAAAGTAACTTATAACTTCGATCTGTTGGTGATTATTTGCAGGAGAAGAACCATAATAACAAACCTAATGAAAAATTTCGCCAACCAGTTCGTAGTGACAAACTGTGAAGGCAGAAGTGTTACAATCACCAATAAACTATATATTGCTCAATACGGATAGTAGAAGTATATTTTCTCTCGAAGATCCAGAGGATTAAGCAGAGGCTTGCCCTTCTGTCAGTTCTTCCTTTCGCACGGCAGCAGGAGCTCCACCGGTTGTCGGGCTGCAAAATAACCCATCGTTTCAGAGTTCTCCCGAAGGAAGACGGCCTCAGAAAAACCAGAAACTGTAAAAGCTTATAAATTGTACTTACAATCCAGCCATGACTTTGAATGCATCATAGATCACCCACTGAGTACCGGTGAGTGTACCGATCATGAGGATGCGAAGCGGAAGGCCGCGCGTGAAGAGGCCCCAGACGCCAAGGTTCTTGACAGCCTGATGGAAATCAGCAGGAAAAACAAAGAGTAATTACACAGGTTTTCGCAAGAGATCGAGCAGCAAAGTTGTGTTCAGAAGATGGATCAGTGCTTACATCTGCAACGGTGGCGCCCTTGGCGTTGTTGAGAAAGGAGACGAGGTTGTCGGCAGGGTGCGAGATGGCGGCGCAGAAGACTCCGGCGACGTAGCCGCTCCCGAAGCTCACGCCCAGCTGAACAGGCTTGCTGGTCTGGTCCTTTGGGGTGGGGATGAGGTGCTTGTACGCCATCTCCACGATGTTCTCGTACGTCGCGAACTTCATCATGGTGTCTGCAAAAAAATTGGGAAAGTTCAGTTTGGGAAGTTCGCTTGTTAAAATTTATGTCTTCAGTGCAGGTGGTTTCTGAACATTTCTGAAAAATTATAGTCGTAACAGAAGAAGAAGCTTCTTACATGGAATCTGTCGCCCCCAAAGAGGAACCATTCCTCTGAACAGCCTGCAATTCGCAAACAGAACACCAGTTTAGCACCCCATTCGATCAATCAAAACAATGTAGTGGGAGGCTAATCCATCATCGATAACAGAGGAAGGCTGATGTAATGACACATTGTACGTACCCTGCATAGCCTTCGGACCTGACGATCTTGGGGAACCCGTCGCGCAGCCCCTTGGCGTAGCCGGGCTGCGTCTGCACCCTGACCTTGACGGCCTCCATGGGGCAGAGCGCGACGTCGGCGACGACCTCGGCGGTGGCGGAGCCGGCGAGGTAGACGAGGGTCTTGTACTTGGCGGCGTACTCCGGGCCGACCATGTCGCTGTACTGCTTCTTGAACACCTCGTACAGGCCGTACTTGAACGCGCCCTGCGCGCTGTACCCGAGGAAGGTCGGCGCCCAGCCCCGGTAGAAGCCCCGGACGCCCTGTTCCTTCAGCACGATGCCGAACGCCGACGACGTGCTCTTGTACTTGGCCGGGTCGATCTGCGATCATGTTTCATTGCAGAAAATAAAACGTTAAATGGCTATTATTTTTAGGCGAGCTTGTTGCACGGAAATTTGGTCAGGCGGCGCAGTTTGAACTGTCATCTCATCCATGTATTTTCCCCTTCCTGTTTATAATTTGGACCCGTTGACACGCCAACAGATGGGGCCTAGTACCTAGAAAAGGAGTTGACACTAAGGAAAAATTCGTTCCACGTCACGGTCTCACGGATGGTTTGTTTTTTAATCATCTCTTTCGCACAAACTCCGGACCAAAAAAAATTGGATTCTCCTTTTCAGAAAAAATAAACTTCAGTGGTTTTCCTATTTTCGTAATCCTGCAATGAAACAAGCCCTTGGACTCTTTGGATTGCCCGAATTTTACGGGATATTTGTAGGTTTTCAATCCATAGATTTCGTATGGATTGCCTTTGCTAGTATCAAAGTATCTATCCGTTGGGTTCATATCATAGAAATTAGAATATCCACTCCAACCTTTTCTTAGGCTCAATCGCGTGCTACCTCCGTTCCATAATATTGAACCGCTAGAAAGGCTTATAGTATTATGAAACGGAGGGAGTAGCATCCATACATTCCTTTGTGTGTGTTCTTCTATGTTCCAAACTTAGCCCCAGAGTTTTTTTTGCATTTTGTAATTCCCTGTTTGCATCAAAGAAGTAAGTGTTACTACTCTTTTCGTCTTAAAATAAGTGACTTGAATTTGTCTAGATTTATATGTATCTTGACATGTTTTAGTATCTAGATACGTATAAATATATATATAAATATAGACAAATCTAGGTCGACGAAGCGAATATATTTTTCCTATCCATGTTTCTCAATCCTAATATGCAAAGAGGCACTTAATTTGGAGCTGTTGGCACGCCAACCGATGGGCCCTGCTTCGAAAAGGAGTTGGCACTCCACGGGAAATTTCACTCCATTCCAACCACGCCACGGATGATGTGCCCACTCGACAAGTCAGACTCAAGTTCCAACTTTCGCGGCAGCCAGCTTCGTTCGACAACGAAACCCCGCAATAATTCAGGCCCAGCGGAAAAGTCCTCCCGTGGTTGACTCGACTCGAAGAAGCAAATGCAGAATTTGCAGACAGCGTTTCAACTCGTAAAATTCCATGTAAGCACCCGAGCGAGCATCAGGGCAGGGTGTGTGCGTAGGCGTAGCTTACCTGAATGTTGCACTTGATGACGTCCAGCGGCGTGACGGCGGCGTGGGTGAGCCCGCACGCGGCGGCGCCCCCGATGCCGCAGGCCGCGTAGTACGCCGGCGAGAACATCTCGATCTTCCCGAACGGCGGCTCGCTCGGCGACTCCGCCACGACGACGCCGGCGCGTGGCGCCTCCTGGCTGCCAAGGCCACCCATGCCGGACGGCGCGTAGAGGAAGCTCGGGAGCAGCGACTGGCCTCGCGGCGCCATGGATACGCTCCCTTTCCTCTCCGGCGGGCGGAAACTAAAATGTCACGATTAGTTCGTGAATCGCTTTCTCCGGTGGCTGGCTGGCTGGCTGGCTGCTGGCTTTAGCTCTATGTGGCTTCCTGGTCGCTTGGAGCGCGCGGCCGCCATTTTATACGGAGAAGATCAGAAGAATCGCCAGCGAGTGGGCGCAGCCGTGCTCATGCGCCTTTTGATCGGTTTGTTGACTGTTCGACGGCTTGGGAAGGAAGGCAGTCCGCGCGCGCGGGAGAGGCGTGCGGAACTGCGTCTCGATCGTTGGGTTCTTTCGAGGAACGAGAGCCGATTCTCGATAGCCATGATAGAACCCGTTGCACCGGAGGGAGGTCAGTGTTTTGCCTCGCTGAATTGGTAAAGATCTCTAGAACCATGGAATCTGCCACGTTCCAAGATATACAGTACGTGCTTTGACCATGCGCTGCTTTCCTCTCGTTGTGAACTTTTCTCCTGGCGGTGGACACAGAAACTTCTCCAATCCTGTGTAAACAGCAAGTCAACCTACTTAAGCTAGTACTATTATTTTCTAAAGACATACTAAACGGCATGGAAATCGTACTCCTCCGTAAACTTTTCTTCGCTGCCTACGGCAGAGAATGCCGAGTAATGGCTATGGTCGTCGGTGTCACGATGCGTGGCATAGTACCAACTAGAAACATCTATCACGGCATCTTCGCCGGCTGATCTATACGGGTCAACCTAAATGGTCTATTTATGTCTCGTTTGAGTCGGGACGGTCAATTTGGGGCCGGTCCGGCCTGTCCGGCCGACCGCGCACAGCGGTCCGACCTATTTGTCCGTCTCCCTCGTGCTGTCACCGGTTGACACCCCTAGTGATGGGACGTTAATGGCGACACGACGTCGGCTATCAGCGCCAGCGGCTTCCCGCGGCGAGAAAACTTCCTGCACATCCTAGTCCGTTTCCCGCATCCGCCGTGGTCTATAAAAAAGGCCGTCGGCGCGGCGGAGACAACAAGCCCCAAAGCCAGAGCAAACCAGCTGCCGAAAAAGCACCAGCCACCAGCAGCCATGCCTCTCCGCAAGATCGCCACATGGTACAAGATCCGGGAGATGTGCCGCACCCGCTACCCGGACATGGAGGTCGACGAGGTCCATCTCGAGGCCACGGCGCTGGCCCGGCGCATGAGCGAGGCACATGTGCTGGCCTTCGAGAAGGAAGGCGAGATCGCTGAGTGCGCGCTGCAGCAGGTGGTAGAGGCGGCGGCAACGGTGGCCGCCCAATGGGCGGTGACCAACGTACACCACGTGGCCGCCAAGGAGGCGGTGCAGGCGGTGGCCATGGAGGCCGCATTAGTGGCTCTTCGCGAGATCCGCCACGAGGCGGCCATGACCATGCTAGAGGAGGTGGCCAAGGAGGCCATCCGCGAGCTCCGCCACACCGCCAAAGTGCGCAGCGACGCGAAAGAGGCGCGGCGCGAGCACGTCGCCGACTCGGCGGCGGACGAGGAGCGCGTGGCTCTGGCCGCTAAGGCGGCGGTCATGTGGGGTATCGTCGACGCCGATGACACGGAGGAGGCGGAGGACGACAACGAGGAGGGGGAGGAGGTGGACCAGCTGGAGGCGCCGCTCGCCGTCCCCGTGTAGATAGCGCAGGCGCTGGGCTGCGGCCCCAATGGTGCTCTGATTCCGGCTCCTGCTCCGGCCCCTTCTCCGACAGAGCTGCTCGCCCAGCAGGAGGCGAGGGACCACTGGGCCGCCGAGATGGACAAGGCCCTGGCGAACCGGGCGGTAGAGGATCGGCAGAAGCTGGAGGGCAGGGCGGCGGCTCGCGGCCTTTCTTACGCCCGCCTCCACGAACGCGTCCAGCAGCGGCCCATTTGGGCCGCTAGGGCGGCGCTCGACAGGGCCGGTGGCCGTGGGAACGGCGACGAGTAACCGCCGCGCCGTCCTTCTCCAACAGTAGTCGTAGTTGTAGCCATAGCCGCAGGAGCAGGAGCAGCAGTAGCACCCCTATTAGTTTAAATGGCCTGTTTTAACTGGCAGGGCTTAATCTAATGAAAAACTATCGTTAAGTACTAATGTCTCTCTTACATGTGGGCCCGGATGGCCAACGGGCATGACGTCCGCGTTGTTGACGCGCTTTCGGGCCGACGCAACCGAGTCCCAGATTAGATGCATGAATGGGCGAGCCGGACGCGTTTTGCCGGATGGATCGGCCTGCTGGGACGCCCAGCGCGTCCGCGCGGACAGTTTCGAAGGACTGTATGGATTGGCCCCGGTAAAGATGTCCTAAGAAATTTGCTAGACCATGAGCTCTAAACGGTCTTACAAATATATTAAAATGCACACACGATCCAACCACTCACCCATATTAAACAAGTGCATCAAATAAATCGATGGATTCGGTTAGATCAGTACACGAATTTTTTAGGGGAGATAACTCGAAAAGGAAACGTACATTTTCTACCGATGCGATTTAAATTTATTATAAGTGCATATTGAACCACAAGTGTTAGCACAATAAAAACAAGACAACCATATCTTGCACTTTAGGTGTATTGTTACGCGATTAACTATGGTAATCATTCCATAATAATATACTAATTAAGAAAGTATATTGATAAATAAATTTTAAAAAGTATAAATTTTTAATATAAATAATATTTGTTGTAACACACAACATTTAGATGTGATCTAACCCGTCTAAGTCACAACAATGAAAGAACTCACAATATACAGTCGGTGAACAAATCTTGTTGTTGCCGCCAACTCCCTCCGATGGTGCTATCGCCGACCACTCTAACGCTCGTTGCCAACATTAGAACAGTCATATTGACCACACTCCTCCTTATCGCACCTATCAGGCTGATACCATGACACTGATGTGGACAATGTTTCTTCCTTAATCTCCTCTGGCCGACCATGCCAGGTTGGGGTCAAGCCCCACTCAAATTTAGATCTTTAAAAGAATTCATTTGCATTTAAAAGAAAGAATTGAATTTTGCAGATTTGTAAGAAGCGCCTAGATCCATAGGATTTCTTCTATCCCAACCCCCAAACAAATTTGAGTTCGCCTTTGATGGCACAACTAGATACTACTAATCCGAAGAACGATAGTACTCTACCTAGTATCCCAATACTTGGACAAATATTCTGCCACAAGTTGAGAATGTGCACCATATTTTAGATTTTTTGCCACCTTGCTGGACAATTTGGAATTATAATTCTAATTTCCATGGCATTTTATTTTATTGAAGTTGACCTCGCGTGGTACTAGCTTTTATGTGCCTCCAATCCAAATCAAAAGGAGGGAATAAAGCAAAAAAAAAAGACTCAGCGTCAGCATCCGACTATCTTGTGTCGCTCTTCTCGTAAACCCTAACTCCAAGGTGACATGCGGGAGCGGCTAGTTGTAGGGGTTCATAGCATGGAACACAAAATTTTCTACCGCATACAAACAAACAAGCCAAGATCTATCTACTAGATTGTAGCAACGAGTCGATGGAATAACTCACCTTCGAAGATTCCAAAGTGTTTAACGAGAGCAGATTCTCGTGGGTGATGTAGTCGTACTCTTGACGATCTCAAGATCGCGTAGACGATCCTTCCCAAGGCTGCGTTCGTGGCCACGCAATCGTCCTGCGTTCGATTTCGAAGAAGACCTTCCTCTCCCTTGTTCCAGCAGGTAGCGGAGGTTGTAGCACTCTCCTCGCGATTCCGGCAGCACGACGGCGTGGTACCGAAAGTAGAGGGGAGATCTCGCAGGGCTTCGCCTTAAGCCGGAGCGAGTATGGTGGACTATGAGAGAGGCCTCGGTGATCTAGGGTTTAGACACACTAAGGAGAGAGGGCTAGGCCGGCGTCTAGGGCTTGGGGAAGCCCAAGTCGGTGGCTAGGGTTTGCTTTAGGGCGGCGGCGGCGGCTGCAGGAGGGCCGCCGGCTAGGGCTAGGGTTTTGGGTGGTGGAGTTGTTTGTTTGGAGGGGCAGCCCTGCCCCTCCTTATATAGGTGGAGGGCACCGGACAAGGGGAGGGGAGTCCTTCCCCAACTTGGCTTCCAAGGCCGGTGGTGGAGGGAGAGGGACTTCCTCCCCAAGTAGGTTTCCTACTCTCCCTCCACCAAGCAAAATATCTGTTTGACTTTTCAAATTGGCGTTTGACTTTTCAAACTAGGATTTGATTTATCCCTTTATTTTGCTCAGCGATGAACCTGGTACATGATGCAACCATTCCAACTTGTTATGACACATTCATGTACCCTTCCCCTCCGGAGTTCCGGACATTCCGGAACCTTCTAGAACATTCCTGATGAAAACACCGGAACCATTCTCCAACCCCGAAACAGGACTTTCCTTATATGAATCTTATTCTCCGGACCATTCTGGATCTCCTCGTGATATCCCGGATCCCATCCGAGACTCCGAACAACATTCGGTCTCTTACTCATCATTCCATAACTACTCAACAACGTCGAATCCTTAAGTGTGTATCCCTACGGTTCGTCAATTATGCGGACATGATCGAGACACTTCTCCGAACAATAACCAATAGAGGAATCTGGAAATTCATATGGCTCCCACATATTTCTACGATTACTTTGTGATCGAATGAACCACTTACATATGAAACAAATTTCCCTTTTTCTCACGATAGTTTACTTATCCGAGGTTTTGATCGTCGGTATCTCTGCATACCTAGTTCAACCTCGTTACTGATAAGTACTCTTTTCTCGTTCCCGTGATATGTGATCCCTTGTGAGCCAGTCACATACTTGCAAGCTAATTGGATGGCATTCCACCGAGACGGCCCAGAATATATCTATCCGTCATATGGATGGACAAATCCCACTCTTGATCCATGTGTCTCAACCAATACTTTCCGAACACTCAATGCCACCTTTATAGCCACCCAGTTACGGTGTGGTGTTTTATGTCATCAAAGCATCCTTCCGGTGATGGTGATAAGCATGATCTCATGGTCGAAGGAATTAGGTTACTATGTATCAGAAAGCATATAGCAATTGAACTATTAAAATGACTTGATCTTTACGCTACGCTTATCTATAGGAGTATGTCCATCATATCATTCTCCTAACGATATGATCTTGTTGTTAATAACATCTCAATGTTCATGATAGGGAAACCACAATCATTTATTAACCAACAAGCTAGTATTATGAAGAGGCTTTACTAGGGACTTCAATTTAAGTTTACAAATCACACATGTATTAATGTTTCCTTGTTAATACTATTATAGCATGAATTTAAACATTTATCATAAACACAAAGATATAATAATAACTACATTTATTATTGCCTCTAGGGCATATCTCCAACACTCTCCCACTTGCACTAGAGTCAAGTAATCTAGATTACATGGTAATATACCGAACACCCATGGCATTTTGGTGTTGGTCATGTTTTTCCCTCGGGAGAGGTTTAGTCAACGGATCCGCCACATTCAGATCTGTGTGTACTTTACAAATATTTATGTCACCATCTTGGACATGTTCTCGAATAGCGTGGAAACGTAGTTTGATGTGCTTCAGCTTCCTGTGTGACCTTGGTTCTTGCGCATTGGCTATGGCGCCCATGTTATCACAGTAGATAGACATTGGGTCCAGCGCACTTGGAACCACACCAAGCTCTGTAATGAACTCTTTCATACATATCGCTTCTTGTGAAGCCTCCGAAGAAGCTATGTATTCCGATTCAGTTGAAGATCTCGCCACAACGCTTTGCTTTGCACTCCTCCAGCTAACTGTTGCACCATTCAAAGTAAATACGTATCCAGATTGTGATTTAGAATCATCCGGATCGGTGTTCCAACTAGCATCGGTGTAACCATTAACAACGAGCTGTTCATCACCTCCATAAGAAAGAACCATATCCTTAGTTCTTCTCAAGTACTTAAGGATGTTTTTGACCGCTGTCCAATGATCCACTCCTGGATCACTTTGATATCTGCTAGTCAAACTAACAACATATGAAATGTCGGGTCTAGTACATAGCATGGCATACATTAGAGATCCTATGGCTGAGGCATAGGGAGTTTTAATCATCCTTTCTCTATCTTCTGCCGTTGTTGGACTTTGAGTTTTACTCAACGTCGTATTGGGCAACATGGGCAAGAACCCTTTCTTGCTATCTTCCATTCCAAACCTTCTAAGAACTTTGTCCAAATATGTACTTTGTGACAATGATATTAGACGTCTCGATCTATCTCTATAAATCTTTATGCCCAATATGTAAGCTGCTTCGCCAAGATCTTTCATTGAAAAACTATTATTCAAATATTCCTTGACACTATTAAGAAGGTCTACATCATTCCCAATCAACAATATGTCATCTACATATAGTATTAAGAATGCTACAGAGCTCCCACTCACTTTCTTGTAAACACAAGCTTCTCCATAAGTTTGTATAAAACCAAAACTTTCGATCACCTTATCAAAACGTTGATTCCAACTTCGGGATGCTTGCTTCAATCCATATATGGACCGTTGAAGTTTGCATACCTTGTTAGCATCTTTAGAATCGACAAAACCTTTGGGTTGTATCATATACAACTCTTCATCAATGTCTCCATTAAGGAACGCTGTTTTGACATCCATCTGCCATATCTCATAATCATAATATGCAGCGATTGCTAACATAATCCTCACAGACTTTAGCTTCGCTACAGGTGAGAAAGTCTCATCGTAGTCAACTCCTTGAATTTGTCGAAACCCTTTTGCGACAAGTCGAGCTTTATAGACAGTAACATTACCATCAGCATCTATTTTCTTCTTGAAAATCCATTTGTTCTCGATGACCTTCCGCCATCCGGTAAGTCCACCAAAGTCCATACTTGGTTTTCGTACATGGATCCAATCTCGGATTTCATGGCTTCGTGCCATTTATTGGAATCTGGGATCATCATCGCATCCTCATATGTCGCAGGGTCATCGGTGTTGTCCACCAACAGGACACTCATAACGGGATCATACCAATCGAGTGGTACGAGTTCTCGTTGACTGCGAGGCTCAGTAGCAACTACAACCGAAGTTTCATGATCATCATCATTAGCTTCTCTTATTGGTGAGCACCACAGAACTTCTTCCGGTCTGCGCTACTGCAAGTTCGAGAGAAGGTTCGACAACCTCGTCGAGTTCTACTTTCCTTCCGGTCACTTCTTTCGAGAGAAATTCCTTCTCTAGAAAGGATCCATTCTTAACCGAATATTTTGCCTTCGGATCTATGATAGAAGGTATACCCAATAGTTTCCTTTGGGTATCCTATGAAGACGCATTTTTCGCTTTGGGTTCAAGCTTGTCCTTTGTAACTTCTTTACATAGGCTTCGCAACCCCAAACTTTAAGAAACGACAATTTAGGTTTCTTCCCAAACCATAATTCATACGGTGTCGTTTCAACGGATTTAGATGGTGCCCTAATTAAAGTGAATGCGGCTGTTTCTAATGCATAACCCCAAAATGATAGCGGTAAATCTGTAAGTGACATCATAGAACGAACCATATCTAAGAGAGTTCGATTACGACGTTCGGACACACCATTACGCTGTGGTGTTCCCGGCGGTGTCAATTGTGAAAGTATTCTGCATTTCTTCAAATGCTCGCCAAACTCGTAACTTAGATATTCACCTCCATGATCAGAACGTAGAAATTTAATCTTCTTGTTACGTTGATTCTCAACCTCACTTTGAAATTCCTTAAACTTCTCGAAAGTTTCGGACTTATGTTTCATGAAATAGATATACCCATATCTACTCAAGTCATCCGTGAAGGTAAGAACATAACAATAACCACCGCGCGATGCTACACTCATTGGACCACACATATCGGTATGTATGATTTCCAATAAGTCCGTAGCTCGCTCCATCATACCAGAAAATGGAGTCTTAGTCATTTTATCCATCAGACATGCTTCGCATCTTTCAAGTGATTCGAAATCAAGTGATTCAAGAAGTCCATCGGAATGGAGTTTCTTCATACGCTTCACTCCAATGTGACCAAGACGACAGTGCCACATATAGGTCGAGTTATCGCTCGATTTCAAACGTTTAGCTTCAATGTTATTAATATGTGTATTTCCACTATATTCAATAAGAATAGACCATCTATCAAAGGTGCATGTGCATAAAACATATTACTCATATAAATCGAACAACCATTATTCTCGGACTTAAACACGTAACCGTCTCGCAATAAACAAGATCCCGATATAATGTTCATGCTTAACGCAGGCACCAAATAACAATTATTTAAGTATAAAACTAATCCCGATGGTAGATGAAGAGGTAGCGTGCCGACCGCGATCACATCAACCTTTGATCCATTTCCCACGCGCATCGTCACCTCGTTCTTTGCTAGCTTCCGTTTATTCTGCAGTACCTGTTTCGAGTTATAAATATGAGCAACCTAACCAGTATCAAATACCCAGGCACTACTACGAGTACTAGTGAGATACACATCAATAACATGTATATCGGATATACCTTTCTTCTTGATGTTGTCGTTCTTCAAATCCTCCAAGTACTTTGGGCAATTCCGCTTCCAGTGACCTTCTCCCTTGCAGTAAAAGCACTCGATTATCGTGCTTAGGTCCAGCCTTGGTCTTCTTCGTCGGTCTTAACTTTCTTACCACCCTTATTGAAGTGTCCCTTTTGCTTAGACTTGCCTTTCTTGAATTTGGTGGTCTTATTGACCATCAACACTTGGTGCTCTTTCTTGATCTCCACTTCTGCAGATTTTAACATGGAGAAGAGTTCTGGCAACTGCTTGTTCATGCTTTGCATATTGTAGTTCATCACAAAGTTCTTGTAACTTGGTGGTAGTGATTGGAGGACACGGTAAATCCCCAAAGCATTAGGAATCACTATACCCAAGCTTTGAAGTTTGTTTGTGTGCCTAGACATCTTAAGCACATGCTCACTGACGGAGCTGCCCTCTTCCATCTTGCAGTTAAAGAACTTTTCAGAAGCCTCATAGCTCTCAATTGTCGTGTGAGTCTCAAAAATCAATTTGAGTTCACAGACAATATCATGTGGGTCTGAATTCTCAAACCTTTTCTGAAGCTCCGATTCTAAACCATACAAGATAGCACACTGAACTGTGGAGTACTGAGTCTTCCGAGCGAGGTAAACATTCTTTACTTCATCGGTAGTAGTAGCTGCAGGTGGGTCACCCAGCGGTGCATCCAGCACATAGGTCAAATTACCAGCATTGAGGACAATCATCAAATTGCGGAACCAATCCGCGAAGTTGCTTCCATTGTTTTTCAACTTTTCTTTCTCTAGAAACGCATTAAAATTGATGGTAGGGGCCGCCATTGATCTACAACATATTTGCAATAGTTTAGACTAAGTTTATGACAAATTGAGTTCTAATTAATAGTTAAATTAATCTAGGTGAACTCCCACTCAAAACAATATCCCTCACATTGTTTTAGTGATCACACGAACCAAATCCACCACATCAACACCGATCATCACGAGAGTTGATGTAGCTTCAATGGCGAACAATCGACATGTTCATCATATCTACTATATGATTCATGCTTTACCTTTCAGTGATCCGTGTTCCGAGACCATGTCTGTACATGCTAGGATCGTCAAGATCAAACCTTAGCTTCCGCATGAGCAAATCTGGCTTGCTCACGTTGTATACACTTGCATAATCTAACACACCCGATCATCACGTGGTGCTTCGAAACAACAAGCTTTAGCAACGGTGCTTACTAAGGATGAACACTTTAGAACTTGAAATTTATGTGCATGAGGGATCATCTTATAATGCTACCGTCGTTAACTAAGCAATACAAGATGCATAAAGGATTAACATCACATGCAATTCATAATATGTGATATGATATGGCCTTTCTTCTTTGTGCTTCTGATCTCCATCTTCAAGCACGAACATGATCTCCATCATCACCGGCATTGCATCAAGGTCAATGTCGCTGCTCCATGGTTGTCGTTGTTATCACCGTATTTTGGCCAAAGACGGAGATGGGCCGTGATCAAGATGGGCTTGGAAGATACGTATATTCAACGTGTTGTTGGATCGGCCTAGTGTGTGGATTTGGGCTAAATTGCCCGTGTATCTTGTATCATAGTAGGTTTCGTGTTTGTTTAGGTTCCGTTTATGTTTAGGTAAAGATAGAGTTGTAGAGTTATTCCAAAAGTAGAGAGTCTCCGGACTATAAATATGTACCTAAGGTTATCGAAAAAGGAGGACAACCACGCTCACAACAAACACAATCTCCAAGATCGCCACCCCTTGTTTCTAGGGTTTTCTTCGTAGTGTTATGCCTAGATCGCATCTTGCGATCTAGGCAAGATCTACTTATGCTACCCGGTTTTACTCGCATCAAGCGTTGTTGATGGCGAGTAATACCATTATCATAGATTGTTTGAGGCTAGCATCGGTGCTTTTCATTATTATCATTGAAGTTATGCTACCTCTAGTTATCTCGCTACCCTTGCACCTTTTCCCGAAGTGTAAGGGTAGCATCTTGCTTGATCTTTATTTAGTCGATTCGATCTGTTATAGTTGTGCCTTGTTTACCAAGGTTTAGTTTAATATCTACGTAATCAGGCCTTACAAACGGGTTGAACGATCCAAAGAGTACATAGGACGTGGCTTATTCGTTCTAGAGAAGATTGTTCGGTAATTGACTTTACGTTGGTTATTAGGCCTCTAGGGTTAATATTCTTCATCTTTGTACGCATCGTGCTCAATTACGTGTAGGACGTTCCAGTTACGTGGTGAAAACATTAAACGGTCGTAGATCGATTTAACTTGTAATGATCAAGAAAAACCCCATGTTATCGTGAACCTAATGCAGAACCATGGGGCAATCGGCTCTAGAAGCCGATTATTGTGGAAACCGGAGCCACACGGCTCGAATTTTACGATACTTGTTTACCATGCAGAAATCAATCGAGCAATCCTTCACCTTCCGACTGGTATAGGTCGTGGCACGCCTCGAACCAAGCCAGACGTGTGCCGAGTTTTTATGGCCGTCGCCCGAGGGACCAGGGCCCACCAGCAGTCCTGGGAGCCTCCCGGCTCTCCGTGTTGCTCGTCGCTGCTCGCCGGTGGGTTTTGGCAGGCAACACATTCTGGCACGCCCGGTGGGACGTTCAACAACGTCTACATCAACATCCGACGCTGCGATGGAGAACAGACCAGTCACTTACGACGATCTACCTGACGAGCACAAGGCCAAGTATGACGAGATCAAAGCTCTCCTCGAAGAAGACCTCATCGGCTCTTTTGAAAGGACCCATAAGCATGGCATCAGGTGGAGGGGGTTATCCCCCGAGGGTGCTCTTGATGAGGTGGATCTCTGCTCTTCGAGGAGCGCACTGAGCTCTACGAGAAGTCAACTACATGGTGGCTCATTCTCTGCACCGCCATTCCGAGAGCCCGTGAACGCTGAGCGGTCGCGGTCATCGTAGTTCAGTGAGATCATGAAACATCGATTTCTCCCGGGGCCTGCTTTAGGGACTCACCAGGAGAAAGATCGCCTGCATCGAGCCACACCGCTGCTCGCACTTGCAGCTCCGTAACCGCCAGAGCAGCGGCTTACGTCGTCTACAAGGTGGAGGCGACCAGCGATTGCCAATTCCTGTTGAGCCACCTAAGGAGATCCCACACGGATATATATGCGCCTCACGCGGATCGCAATAACGACACGCACCAAACAGATTGCAACCGCAGGAGTTTCGCGCGGAGTTCCCGGGCAGGATCTTGAGGGGCGTGGTCGAGCGATATGTCCGGGATGGACGACAAACAGCGGCTAGCCAAGTATGCCATCGAACAAGTCATGAGAATCTAGCCCCTACAGCTCAAACAAAGGAGCAAATCGGTACCATCTGAGGGACCAGTTCGCTTCGCGTCAAGAGAAGGACAATCGGCTATTCAAAGCCGTACCCCAACGAAGTTTGATCTCGATTCCGCCGCCACCCAAGTATAAGCTCCCCGAGTTCTCAAGGTTCGCCGGTCAAGGGTCAAGCTCGATCGAGCACATAAGCCGATACCGCACAACTAGGCATGATTTCGCATCGGATCGATGCGCGTAAGATTTTTGCGCAATCTCCGACAGACCAGCCTTTGGGTGGTACACCTCGCCACCGATTCAATCCATACCGAAGCAATCGGAAGAGCAGTTCCACATCCAGTACCATTCGTGAGGCTACCGAGGCTAGCATTGCGACTGGCGCAAAGCGGCGAAGCGGAGAAATCAGAGCCGAATACATCCAGCTTCAGACCGTCAAGAACCGATGTTACTGGCTCGCTTAATCGAGAAGGAAGCGGTCGAACTGGCAAGTTGGGTCTCTCAGACCCATCAAGGATCTGGCTTCAAGTGAGTACAACTCATTGGCGACATGGCCTTAAACCGACGATGTATGAACAGCGCCACTCGAGTTGTACCAAGACAAATTCAAACGTCCGATAGGCCTCGGTCGACAGAAGAAGGTGATCTGCGCAAGACCAGGAGGTGGCCGAAATGAATGGGCTCGGGGGGCAGATCATGTGGCCTGCAAGTGGGTGAAACAGCAAGGGCCTGCGAAAGGGTTCGACTTCGATGTGAGCAAAGCCGAGCAGATATTCGATTTGCTGCTGAAGGAGAAGCAGCCGAGGTTACCCGAAGGCCACAAAATCCCTACGCTCAGAAATGAACGGAGGTCAGATCGCAAGTGGCATCACTCGTTCACCCATACCACCAATGAGTGCAAAGAACTTCGCCGCCAAATCCAAATGGCAATAGAACAAGGTCGTCTGATCCTCGGGCAGTTCGCCATGAAAGTGGACACGAACCCTTTTCGGCGGCCAACATGGTAGAGCTCGGTCGCTCATGAGGCCACCGGATTTCGCTCGCTAATATGGCAGGTCGGTACCACCATGACACGCATAAGGAGGAAGGTGGTCGCCTCGGGGCAAGGAAAGAAGGAGGCTAGTCCATGCGACCGCCCAGCCACAATGACAAAGGTACTTAACAGAGGAACAAGTGAGGAGAGTGCGATATCGAAGCCACATTCCACGATCTCCTTAACAAGTATGAGCGCCAAGATGACCAACGCCGCCGGCGATGTAGACGACGAAGGATATGAGCACCTTGCTAGGGGACCGTCAAAAGAAAAGGAAGGCAGACAAACATTGGGATTGTCCTTTCTTCAACGTTCTCTTTGGGACGCTGGGATGAGCCGATTGCTCATAAATGACAACCGCCGGAATGCGGTCAGCAGAAGGAAGACACGAGGCCAAGGTCGTTGTTCAAACGTCTAGGGCCTCTTCCACCCCTGAGCCGTCACAAGGAGTCCGCCGAGCAGGACCTCGAGAAGCCAAAGAATGACAAAGAAGACAGTATCACCGTCCAAGGTGGTGTCCCGACGGACTCGCACACACCCGAGCGTAGAGTGCAGCGGCTGCGTAACTTAGAGGAAGTCAAGCGCAGATTCCACGCTTTGAAGAAAGCACGCCTGATCCGGGCCAAAGTGAGGCAGACTTTGAAACGGAAGATCGCCTGACAAGGAAAGAATGGCGCCTAAACCAGCAAAAGCCGATGCACAGACATCGGCTGGCACAAACATGGTGTTCGTACTACCGTCAGAATTCTGCGCACCAAGAACCAATGAGCTACCAGTGGTACAGTTTGACTGCGGTCCACGGCCGGTTATCTTTGAGAAGCCACGTGAGAAGGGTTACAAACATCTGAAAGCCACAGAGCGGGTTACATCAATGGGCAACCTGTCAGCAAGATGTTGGTGGACACCGGGGCGGCAGTCAATATCATGCCATACTCCATGCTACGACGTTTGGGACGTTCCACTGCAGATCTGATCAAAACCAACGTCATGTTAAGCGACTTCAACGCCGGGCTTCGGAACGCAAGGCGATCGAACGTGGACCGACAAAGCGGTGAAAACCGCATCCACGTCATTTTTTCGCCGTGGACAGCAAAAGCACTTACACGCCTTGCTAGGAAGGGATTGATTCACGCTAATTGCTGCATTCCATCCACGATGCACCGTGCCTAATCCAAAGGGATGGCGATGAAGTGGAGGTCATCCACGCAGACGATTCTATCGAGATCTCCATAGCCGCATGAACGTGCGGGAAGCGAAGACCAAGAGCCGATCTCGAATCAATCTAGACGGCTGTGAGCATATTGAAGCTACAAAAACGGGTGAGGCTGGTCTTATCCATCGCCTTACAGAGTAGAAAAGCCCACGACCATCGTGGTACGGCCGATCCTCGCGATCGGCCACAAAAAATAAAAAGCAGCGATCATACGACAAGCAGTTCATGTAGTCGTAGCAGAGAGATGCTCTGCCACTGTACAATAAGGTGTAAACCGTCCTTGACTAATGCAAGCAAAAAGGGGGCCGATTCAAGCAATCGGCCCAAATTATTTTTGTTATCCTCACCTACCGTTTGCCCTGTGTTTAGCATCGATTTGACAGGTGACGGGAAGCTAGGGTACGGGTTTACATCCGCTGATGAGCTAGAAGAGATCGACATTGGTCCTGGGGATAAGCCACGACCAACATTTATCAGCAAGAAGTTAGATCCGAGTCTGCGGGGCCCGATGATAGCCCTGTTAAAACAATATCCAGATTGCTTCGCCTGGGACTACACAGAGATGCCTGGGTTAGACAGGAGCATCATTGAGCATCGGCTCCCGCTCAAAACAGGATTTCGCCATTTCAAAGAAATGAGCACGACAAATGAAGGTCAAATTCGGAAGAAGTCAAGAAGGAGGTCGAGAAAATATTGATGCCAAGTTGATCGGGCCATGCAGTATGCCGAGTGGATTTCTAGTATCGCACCAGAGAGAAAAGGATGGCTGGCGTGTGGCCATAGATTTTCGGATCTCAACAGCTACTCCAAAGGATGAGTATCCGATGCCGGTGGCAGAAACATTAATCAATGCAGCGGCTGGTCATAAGATCTTGAGCTTCATGGACGGCAATGCCGGTTACAACCAGATCTTCATGGCTCCAGAAGACATACACAAGACTGCATTCAGAGTCCCAGGGTCAGGGGGGTTATTTGAATATGTAGTCATGACGCTTGATCAAGAATGCCGCCGCCACGTCAAAGGGCCATGAATTATATTTTCATGATCCGATCGGCAAACCGGTGGAGATTTACATCGACGACGTGGTGGTCAAGTCCGCCAGCGACGGACACCGGGCGACCGCACGCGTCCCGGACCGAACAAGAAAATTCGCCACGGATGAATCCAAAGAAGTGCCTTCGGGGTCACGGCCGGTCAGTTCTTGGGTTTTTTGGTCCATGAACGCGGAATTGAAATCGGCCTGAAAAGTCAGGAGGCAGTGCGAACAATGAAGCCACCCACCACGAAGAAAGAACTGCAGTCCCTCATCGGCAAGATCAACTTCGTCAGAAGATTCATCTCTAATCTGTCAGGAAGGATAGAGCCGTTCATGGGACTAGTAAAAATCAAGTCTGACGAGGAATTCTGCTGGGGGGCAGAACAACAACGTGCCTTCGACGAGATCAAAGAATATCTGACAAAGCCGCCAGTGTTAGTTCCACCGCAGCCTGACAGGCCGTTCTACATTTACTTGTCAGTAGCTGACACGTCCATCGCCTCGGTAGTGGTGCAAGTTTATGATGGGCTGGAGCGAGTCGTCTTTTACATAAGCGTATGATGCCGGACAGAGACAAGGTACCGATATCGATAAGTTGTGCCTCGCTGTTTTCACCGCACCAAGTTGCGCCACATTTTGCTATCGCAGAGATCATCATCATATGCAACCGACGTCATAAAGCACATGCCGGCTCCTATGTTAAAAGGCCGATCGGGCAAATGGATGTTTGCATTATCGAGTTTGACATCCGTATCAACCGAAAGCGATTAAGGGACAAAGGCCGATCTTATCGCGAAAGGATCAACACTAACATAGCAAAGACCGGTCCATAAGAGCGTGCTATGTTTTTCGACGGATCCGTTTGTGACGATGGCTGCGGCATCGGCGTTTTACTCGTGTCGCCCGGGCAACATTTTCCTTCTCCATCGATTGTCTACCTCTCGCACCAACAATGTAGCCGAGTACGAGGCGATACGCAGGATGGAGTTACTCCTCGGCCGAGCGAAGCGGAAATTTTGGAGACTCAAGTTGGTGATTTCCAGCTCACGGAGGACTACAAGTGCAGAGCGAGTCCCTCTTCCCATTATGGCTGCACCGCCATGAGCTGATGGCGCAATTCCGTACATAAACTTCACTTGGATCCCACGATCGCAGAATACCGAGGCAAACGATCTTGCAGATGGCTTCGCTACAAGGACGTGGTAGAAGGAGCCGACGCTCGTGTACGCCTCGAAGCGGACGATCGAGAGCCGATATCTTCAATTACTTGAAGGATTCGCCTGGGGCACCTAAACGGATAAGGTACAAAGCCATGAAGTACGTGCTTATTGGGGATGACATGTTTTACAGGACTGCAAGGGCTATTGCTCAAATGCTCGGGGACAGCCGAGGCCAATCGGCTCCTACACGAGGTACACGGCGCCTGGAACTCACCAATCGGCTCATAAGATGAAATGGTTGATCGAGCGATGGGTTTTATTGGCCCACCATGCTTGAGGACTGTTTCAACTACTACAAAGGGTGTCAAGCATGTCGAAATTTGGAAAATCCAGATGGTACCAAGGCCAAGAATGAACCCCATCATCAAGCCTTGGCCATTCCGAGGTTGGGGCATGGACATGATCGCAAAATCAATCCTCCATCAAGCAAAGGCCACATGTGGATTCTGGCCATCACTGACTACTTCACTAAATGGATGGAGGCTGTCCCGATGAAGTCAGTAACTCGAAGGATGTTATCAGTTTTGTGAAAGAACATGTCATCCATAGATTCGGATTCCCCAAACTATCACGACCGATGGAGGTTCGGTCTTTATTTCTCGTGAGTTTAGAAAGTTCTGCGAGGACATGGGGATCAAGTCGATTAGATCATCTCCATACTATGGTCAAGCAAATGGGCAAGTCAAGGCCCAACCGAGCCTCATCAAGCTGATCAAGAGAAAAGTCGATGAGCACCCAAGGCGCTGGCACGAGGTTTTATCGAGCGTTATGGGCTTATCGCATGTCATGCCATGGAGCAATAAAACCTCACCATACCATCTAGTATATGGACAAGAAGCCCTACCGGGAAATTACGCTGGATTGAGACGTCACTTTTCGTGACGATCTAACGATCAAGAATACGCAACTCGATGAGTGACAAGGTGGAGGATTTAACCGAGCTCAAGCTATGGTCACCGGAGAAAATCAAAGAGAACAAGGCCAAAGTAGCTCGTGCATACAACAAGAAAGTGAAGCCAAAGGGGTTCCACGTTGGTGATCCGGTATGGGAAGCCGTGGTTGCCCTTTGGGGACTAAGGATGCGACATATGGTAAATGGTCTCCAAATTGGCATGGACCGCAGGTCGATCAAGTTCTAAGAGGAAACGCATACATGCTCGAGCAGCTGGATGGCGTAAAGTTCCCAGTAGCGGTCAACGGTCAACATCTCAAGAAATATTTCCCAAGCATGTGGGATGTTGGACAGTAAAGCTTGAGGGGCCGATACATGAAATCGGCTAAGTAAAGCACGTGAGACGATGGACAGTAAAAATATGGGGGCCGATTCTGAAAATCGGCCGAATAAAAAAAAAAATAGCCGATGCACGGCCATCGACTCTAGGGGTTCACACATGTTACAAATAGGTGCCAGTTCGCACATACAGGCTACTGAAGAAATGCTGTGAAGGCATGGAGGGCGTCATCGTCATCTTCATCCTTACTTGTCACTAGTTGTTGGTTCGGGGCACGTTTTTCGATGGACAATTGGAGATTTGGGTCGCCCGTGTTGAGAAAGGTCGCAGGTCACCGTTTGAAACCAAGAAGTGGCCGTTTTAATGTGCCTAAAGATGCGACCAAGTTCTGACCCTGTTAGCATTTTTTGGGAGAAGCCGATGGGTAGTCATCGGCTCTTTGCGATTTGACTTGTTTGATCAGTCGTGCAAGATGTTGAAAGCCGTCGAAAGTTGTCATCGACTCTGGAGCATCGACCTATTTCGCCATCGGCAAAATTGAAGCGAAGAGGAACAATATTTGGGAAGCGGATTCTCATTCATTCAAGATGATTGCTTACAAAGGATGATTGATTACAAAAGGAAGCCTACTACATCACGTTTGTCGCCATCGGTTCCTAATCTAAAGGGCGAGATCGCCGCCGTTGCCGCCGCCCTCTTTCATCGCTTTCGCCGCCGCCGTCTTCGCTGCTGCCTTGAAGAAACCAGCGGGGCCTCTTCGTCTTCGTCGTCATCTTCGTGTCCTCGCTGGACCCGGCGGAAGCGCCGTCGGCGGTACTGTCGGAGGAGGTGTCTTCCTCCGATTCTTCCTCCTCGTCGGAGGACTCGACGCGCCCCACGACCAGCGCCGTTATCGCCTCCGGTTCCCCATCAATGAGGAATCGAGGCTCTTCACCATCGATCGGGACGCATCGCCCTCCGACGACGGGAAATCCTGGTCCCTTTCGCCCCACCATCGTGGCGAAGTATCTGACGCCGTGGACGGTGTTACAGCCGCTCTCGGTCCGATCTTTGTTGGAGGCGTGGGAAGACCGAGCGAGGAAGCAGAGGAGGCCATGGCGAAGAAAGAGGGTTTTTTCATGGAGGAAGAGGGTTTTCTGGCAACTGGAGGAAGATGGGGACTGCGAACTGTTCAGGCTGATTTAAATAAGGGGAAAAGTGGAGAGACGGTTCAATGCCATAGCGGTTTCCCAGATTGCACTGCCAAAATCATCAAATCATGCACTGCGCAGGAGTTGAGAAGACGGGGCATCATGATGAAGGGGTAGCGTGACGATTCTGTTCTGCCACGCATTCTGTCGACGCGCAGCCCGATAAAAAAAAGAGAGGAGAAGAGGAAAAAAACACACAGAGTGGTTTTGGAATTATCATTGCCAAAACCAGGGGGGCATGTGTTATCACCGTATTTTGGCCAAAGACGGAGATGGGCCGTGATCAAGATGGGCTTGGAAGATACGTATATTCAACGTGTTGTTGGATCGGCCTAGTGTGTGGATTTGGGCTAAATTGCCCGTGTATCTTGTATCATAGTAGGTTTCGTGTTTGTTTAGGTTCCGTTTATGTTTAGGTAAAGATAGAGTTGTAGAGTTATTCCAAAAGTAGAGAGTCTCCGGACTATAAATATGTACCTAAGGTTATCGAAGAAAGGAGGACAACCACGTTCACAACAAACACAATCTCAAGATCGCCACCCCTTGTTTCTAGGGTTTCTTTCGGTAGTGCCATGTCGCCTAGATCGCATCTTGCGATCTAGGCGATATCTACTTATCGTTACTGGTTTTACTCGCATCAAGCGTTGTTGATGGCGAGTAATACCATTATCATAGATTGTTTGAGGCTAGCATCGGTGCTTTTCATTATTATCGTTGAAGTTATGCTACCTCTAGTTATCTCGCTACCCTTGCACCTTTTCCCGAAGTGTAAGGGTAGCATCTTGCTTGATCTTTATTTAGTCGATTCGATCCGTTATAGTTGTGCCTTGTTTACCAAGGTTTAGTTTAATATCTACGTAATCAGGCCTTACAAACGGGTTGAACGATCCAGTAGTACATAGGGACGTGGCTTATTCGTTCTAGAGAAGATTGTTCCGGTAATTGACTTTACGGTGGTTATTAGGCCTCCTCTAGGGTTAATATTCTTCATCTTTGTACGCGTGCAGACTCAATTACGTGTAGGACGTTCCAGTTACGTGGTGAAAACATTAAACTGTCGTAGATCGATTTAACTTGTAATGATCAAGCAAAACCCCATGTTATCGTGAACCTAATGCAGAACCATGGGGCAATCGGCTCTAGGAGCCGATTTACTGGAAACTGAGCCGGGCCACGCTCGAATTTTACGATACTTGTTTACCATGCAGAAATCAATCGGAGCAATCCTTCACCTTCCCGACTGTATAGGTCAGGTGGCACGCTCGAACCAAGCCAGACGTGTGCGGAGTTTTTTGGGCCGTCGCCGAGGGACCAGGCCCACCAGTCCTGGAGCCTCCGGCTCTCCGTGTTGCTCGTCGCTGTCACCGGTGGGTTTTGGCAGCAACGATCCACTAGCTTCAACTATTACAACTACTTTGAATAGACACGCTGGTCTTAACAGTAAATTAAAGACAACCATATGCTCTCCCGGTTGCCAACTTACAATAAGGAACATTGCATACATCAAATATAATCACAATCATGGCCATATCACATCACAGCACACCCCGGCAAAACAAAGTTAGACGCCTCTAATTTCTTTGCATATTTTCGTGGTTTGGGGCTTTCAATAAGTGTCGATCTAACTTACGAACAAGAACCACAACGTTGATGTTTGAACTATCAAGTGCCCATTGTAAATTGGATCTATACTATAATGGGAGAGACAGACACCCGCAAAGCCACTTATGCAATACAAGTTGCATGTTGAGCGTGGAACAAGTCTCATGAACGATGTCATGTAAGGTTAGCCCGGGCCGCTTCATCCCATCATACCGCAAGATGCAAAGTACACAAGAAGCAATTGATAATAAAAGCACCACCGCCCACAATGACCATTCTGTTCTACTCGTGCAACAGATCTACATATAGACACGGCTCTGATACCACTGTAGGGGTTCGTAGCATGGAAAACAAAATTTTCTACAGCATACAAACAAACAAGCCAAGATCTATCTACTAGATTGTAGCAACGAGTCGATGGAATAACTCACCTTCGAAGATTCCAAAGTGTTTAACGAGAGCGGATTCTCGTGGGTGATGTAGTCGTAATCTTGCCGATCTCAAGATCGCGTAGACGATCCTTCCCAAGGCGTTACGGCAGCTCCGCAATGCGTTCACATGTTCCAGATTCGACGAAGACCTTCCTCTCCTTGTTCCAAAGAAAATGGAGGTTGTAGCACTCTCCTCGCGATTCCGGCAGCACGACGGCGTGGTAGCAGAAGTAGAGGGGAGATCTCGCAGGGCTTCGCCTTAAGCCGGAGCGAGTATGGTGGACTATGAGAGAGGCCTCGGCGATCTAGGGTTTAGACACACCAAGGAGAGAGGGCTAGGCCGGCGGCTAGGGCTTGGGGAAGCCCAAGTCGATGGCTAGGGTTTGCCCTAGGGCGGCGGCGGCTGCAGGAGGGCCGGCGGCTAGGGCTAGGGTTTTGGGTGGTGGAGTTGTGTGTTTGGAGGGGCAGCCCTGCCCCTCCTTATATAGGTGGAGGGCGCCGACCAAGGGAACGGGAGTCCCTCCCCAACTCGGCTTCCAAGGCCTGCGGTGGAGGGAGAGGGACTTCCTCCCCAAGTAGGTTTCCTACTCTCCCTCCACCAAGCAAAATAGCCGTTTGACTTTTCAAATTGGCGTTTGACTTTTCAAACTAAGATTTGATTTATCCCTTTATTTTGCTCAGCGATGACACCTAGTACATGATGCAACCATTCCAACTTGTTGTTGGAGATATGCCCAAGAGGCAATAATAAAGTGGTTATTATCATATATTCATACTTATGATAAATGTTTACATACCATGCTATAATTGTATTAATCGGAAACATTAATACTTGTGTGATTTGTAAACATAAAAGAGTCCCAAGTAAAGCCTCTTGTTAAACTAGCTTGTTAGTTAATATATGATCATGGTTTCCTGATCATAAACATAGAGATGTTATTAACAACAGGGTCATATCATTAGGAGAATGATGTGATGGACATACTCATATAGTTAAGCGTAGCATAAAGATCAAGTCATTTAATATAGTTCATTTGCTATAAGCTTTCTGATACATAGTAACCTAATTCCTTTGACCATGAGATCATGCTTATCACCATCACCGGAAGGATGCTATGATGACATCAAACACCACACCGTAATTGGGTGGCTATAAAGGTGGCATTGAGTGTTCGGAAAGTATGGGTTGAGACACATGGATCAAGAGTGGGATTTGTCCATCCATATGACGGATAGATATACTCTGGGCCCTCTCGGTGGAATGTCATCCAATTAGCTTGCAAGCATGTGACTGGTTCACAAGGGATCACATACCACGGGAACGAGAAAAGAGTACTTATCGGTAACGAGGTTGAACTAGGTATGCAGAGATACCGACGATCAAAACCTCGGATAAGTAAACTATCGTGAGACAAAGGGAAATTGGTATCGTAAAGTGGTTCATTCGATCGCAAAGTAATCATTGAAATATGTGGGAGCCATATGAATTTCCAGATTCCTCTATTGGTTATTGATCGGAGAAGTGTCTCGGTCATGTCCGCATAATTCACGAACCGTAGGGAGACACACTTAAGGATTCGATGTTGTTGAGTAGTTATGGAATGATGAGTAAGAGACCAAATGTTGTTCGGAGTCACGGATGGGATCCGGGATATCACGAGGAGATCCGGAATGGTCTGGAGAATAAGATTCATATATGGAAAGTCCTGTTTCGGGGTTGGAGAATGGTTCCGGTGTTTTCATCGGGAATGTTCTAGAAGGTTCCGGAATGTCCGCACTGAGGGAAGGGTACATGAATGTGTCATACCAAGTTGGAATGATTGCATCATGTACTAGGTGTCATCGCTGAACAAAATAAAGGGTTTAATCAAATCCTAGTTTGAAAAGTCAAACGCTAATTTGAAAAGTCAAACGGCTATTTTGGAAGGTGGAGGGGAAGTAGGAAACCTACTTGGGGAGAAGTTCCTCCCCTCCACCGCCGGCCCACTTGGGATCCGAGTTGGTGAGGGACTCCCCTCCCCTGGCGCGCCTCCCTCCACCTATATAAGGAGGGGCAGGGCTGCTCCTCCAAGTACCTCAATACCTCCACCCCGTAAACCCTAGCCCCCGCGCCGCCACCTCCTGCTGACGTTGCCGCCTAGGGCAACTTGCCGCCGCCTAGGTCAAACCCTAGCCGCCGGCCTTGCCCCCTCCTTGGTGTATCTAAACCCTAGATCACCGAGGGCTCTCTCATAGTCCACCATACTCGCTCCGTCTTAAGGCAAAGCCCTGCGAGATCTCCCCTCTACTTTCGGTACCACGCCGTCGTGCTGCCGGAATCGCGAGGAGAGTGCTACAACCTCCGCTTCCTACTGGAACAAGGGAGAGGAAGGTCTTCATCGAAAATCAACGTGGACCGATCATGAAGCGCCGCGAACGCAGCTGGGAAGGATCGTCACGCGATCTTGAGATCGGCAAGTGTCGACTACATCACCCACGGAATCGCTCGTTAACCGCTTTGGAATCCTCGAGGTGAGTTCCTCTATCGACTCGTTGCTACAATATAGTAGATAGATCTTGGCTTGTTTGTGTGCATGCGGTAGAATTTTTTGTTTTCGATGCTAAACCCCTCAAAGGGTATCGAGCCGTGTCTATATGTAGATCCGCTGCAGTAGAACACAATGGTCATTATGGGCGTTGATGCTTTTGTTGTCAATTGCTTCTTATGTACTTTGCGTCTTGCGGGATGGTGGGATGAAGCGGCCCGGGCTAACCTTACATGACATAGTTCATGAGACTTGCTCCACGCTTGACATGCAACTTGTATTGCATAAGTGGCTTTGCGGGTGCCTGTTTCTCCCAACATAGTTAAGATTCAATTTACAACGGGTGATTGACAATACTAGTATCAATGTTGTGGTTCTTGTTCGTAAGTTAGAACGACACTTATTGAAAGCCCCAAACCACGTAAAATATGCAAAGAAAATTAGAGGCGTCTAACTTTGTTTTGCAGGGGTGTGCTATGATGTGATATGGCCATGATTGTGATTATATTTGATGTATGCAATGTTCCTTATTGTAAGTTGGCAACCGGCAGGAGCCATATGGTTGTCTTTAAATTCTGTTAAGACCCGCGTGTCTATTCAAAGTAGTTGTAATAGTTGAAGCTGGTGGAAGACAACCATGGAGCAACATCATTGACCTTGATGCAATGCCGATGATGATGGAGATCATGTCCGTGCTTGAAGATGGAGATCGGAAGCACAAAGAAGAAAGGCCATATCATATCACATATTATGAATTTCATGTGATGTTAATCCTTTATGCATCTTGTATTGCTTAGTTTACGACGGTAGCATTATAAGATGATCCCTCAAGCACACAATTTCAAGTTTTAAAGTGTTCATCCTTAGTAAGCACCATTGCTAAAGCTCGTTGTTTCGAAGCACCACGTGATGATCGGGTGTGTTATATTTTGCGAGTGTATACAACGTGAGCAAGCCAGATTTGCTCATGCGGAAGCTAAGGTTTGATCTTGACGAGCCTAGCATGTACAGACATGGTCTTGGACCATGGATCACCGAAAGGTAAAGCATGAGTCATATAGTAGATATGATGAACATGTTGATTGTTCGCCATTGAAGCTACATCAATTCTCGTGATGATCGGTTTTGATGTGGTGGATTTGGTTCGTGTGATCACTAGAACAATGTGAGGGATATTGTTTTGAGTGGGAGTTCAACGGCAATATGATTAAAAGTTGAACACTATTTATCATAAATTAAATCAAAGTGAATTTGCATAATTGTTGTAGTCATTGGCATCCGTTTACCACCTTGCGCTTAGTTTTAATTGAGATGATAGAACTATAGAATTCTGGTTAGTTACTTTATGAACTGGTATCGTATTGTTTTGAAGTGTTAATCTAAAGTTTAAAAGTCCTATTGCAAACTTTCAGTAAGTTCTGGTTACTCCATGAAGTTTAATAATTGGTATTAAATCAAGAGTGACAATTCCAAGTGTTAGTGTATCATGTTTGTCTCCATGATTCTTGATATTCAAAGAATTGTCTTAATATCAAGGTTATCTAGGATCTGAAAGAGTTGTTTCAGATACCATGATGTGTGGAAGATATTGTGATATCTGAAACGAAGTTTTGGTTGCAACATGATAGAGTATAATATGGCAAAGGTCATGTTCTCATATTTGATGAGAATTTGCAAAAGGTTGGAGACACTAGTTGTCCTAATCCTCCAAAAGGTTTTGGAGAGCAACATTATACTCACAATTCACCATTATAAGCTAAAATTAGCTTGATCATAGATAATTCCATGATAAGGGTGAATATTTGATGTAGGTAATGTAGGGGTTCGTAGCATGGAAAACAAAAAAATTCTATCGCATACAAACAAACAAGCCAAGATCTATCTACTAGATTGTAGCAACGAGTCGATGGAATAACTTACCCTCGAAGATTCCAAAGCGGTTAACGAGAGCAGATTCTCGTGGGTGATGTAGTCGTACACTTCCGATCTCAAGATCACGTAGACGATCCTTCCCAAGGCTAAGCAGCTCCCGTAGCTTGGTCACACGTTCGGTACTCGACGAAGACCTTCCTATCCCTTGTTCCAGCAGGCAGTGGAGGTTGTAGCACTCTCCTCGCGATTCCGGCAGCACAACGGCGTGGTACCGGAAGTAGAGGGGAGATCTCGCAGGGCTTCGCCTTAAGCCGGAGCGAGTATGGTGGACTATGAGAGAGATATTAGTGGTCTAGGGTTTAGACACACCAATTAGAAGGCTCTAAACCTAAGGCTAGGGCAATTAGAAGCTCTAAACCAAAACGGCTCTAAACCGGAGGCTGTGGCTAGGGTTTAGATTTAGAGGATAGGAACTTGTGTGTCTAGAGGAGGAGGCCCTGCCCCTCCTTTTATAGGTGGGAGGGGCGGCCAAGGGGAGGGAGTCCCTCCCCAAGTCGGCCTTGGGTGGCGCGCCGGCTTGGAGAGGAGGGACTCCTCCCCCAAGTCGGTTTCAACCTCCTCTTGCTTGTTTCCCTCACTTTCCTGTTTTAGCCGTTTGACTTTCAAACTGGCCATTTGACTTTTCAGTTTTAGGATTCAATTTAATCCTTTATTTGGAACAGCGAGAACACTTAGTACATGATGCAATCATTCCAATATGCAATGACACATTCATGTACCCCTTCCCCTCCGGAGTGTCGGACATTCCGGAACATTCTAGAACATTCCCGATGAAAACACCGGAATCATTTCCGAACTCCTAAACGGGACTTTCCTAATATGAATCTTATTCTCCGGACCATTCCGGATCACCTCGTGATATCCCGGATCCCATCCGAGACTCCGAACAACATTCGGTCTCTTTCTCATAATACCATAACTACTCAAACAACGTCGAATCCTTAAGTGTGTCTCCCTACGGTTCGTGAATTATGCGGACATGATCGAGACACTTCTCCGAACAATAACCAATAGAGGAATCTGGAAATTCATATGGCTCCCACATATTTCTACGATTACTTTGCGGTCGAATGAACCACTTACATACGATACCAATTTCCCTTTGTCTCACGATAGTTTACTTATCCGAGGTTATGATCGTCGGTATCTCTGCATACCTAGTTCAACCTCGTTACCGATAAGTACTCTTTTCTCGTTCCCGTGATATGTGATCCCTTGTGAGCCAGTCACATGCTTGCAAGCTAATTGGATGACATTTCACCGAGAGGGCCCAGAGTATATCTATCCGTCATATGGATGGACAAATCCCACTCTTGATCCATGTGTTTCAACCAATACTTTCTGAACACTCAATGCCACCTTTATAGCCACCCTGTTATGGTGTGGTGTTTGATGACATCAAAGCATCCATCCGGAAAAGGTGATATGCATGATCTCATGGTCGAAGGAATTAGGTTACTATGTATTAGAAAGCATATAGCAATTAAACTATTGAAATGACTTGATCTTTATGCTACGCTTATCTATAGGAGTATGTCCATCACATCATTCTCCTAATGATATGATCCTGTTGTTCATAACATCTCTATGTTCATGATCAGGAAACCATGATCATATATTAACCAACAAGCTGGTTTAACAAGAGGCTTTACTAGGGAATCTTATTTTAGTTTACAAATCACACAAGTATTAATGTTTCCGGTTAATACAATTATAGCATGGTATGTAAACATTTATCATAAGTGTGAATATATGATAATAACCACTTTATTATTGCCTCTTGGGCATATCTCCAACAGTCTCCCACTTGCACTAGAGTCAATAATCTAGTTTCAAACATTTGTGTATTCAACACCTATGGCTTTCCGGTGTTGTATGTACACGATTGCTAGTGGTCAATCGATCTCCGGATCCGACACTTCCGTGTCCGTGTAATTGCATGTATTTGCGTCTCTACGCATCACTCATTCTCTAATGAGATGGCTTTGTATAAATTTGGTCCTTTGGTGAGACCTTTAGTTCTTTAGGTTAAAACATGTTGATAATATTGTCGCACAATATATCTTCATAGTATTATCCCGCTGTGAACTACACCTAGTTTGATAACAAACTACTTGACACAAATGCCCTCTTTAGCTGCTATAGTAGCAGTCATATACTTAGCCTTTTGTTGTAGTATCTGTCACAATATCTTAACTTTGGAACTCATCCAAATCCATTATGGAACTCACTTTCCATTATATTGTGCCACCCTTAGTTTAGATTGAGATAAACTTAATTTGTACTTTGTGACAAAGCTAGTATCAATGTAGTACTTTTACAATGAACTAACCATCTATTTGTCACTTCTACAAATATTATACTCTTAGTTCTTCCAAAAGATCATAAGAATATCCTTACTATTGTCCAATGATCATCTTACGAATCATTCTGGTATATGCTCACAACATTTAGAGCATAGGACATATCTGGATTTGTACATATCACAGTATGATTGATATAAATACTCTTTGTGATTTCATACATCAAGTATCAATCTATACTTGATTATTTGTTTCACTTTACCAAATGTCAATACACTTGAATATATCATCAACATTGAACTCATTCAATCCTTTCTGTGCGACAAGAACCTCTCTTGTAGTTTATATATTGAACTCATTCAATATCTTATCTATGTACTTCTGGCACAACCATACTAGCGTCTATCGATGCCAAATATTTGGGTTTTGCCTAAGTCTTTCATCGGGATGAAATTCTTAATATGTGTTAATAAAAGATACATTATTTCCAATCAACAATATGTCTTTCACATAATGTATTAGAAACATGTCTTAGCGCTCCCACTTAATTTCTTGCTAATGCAAGCATCTTCATCGTCTCTGGTGAATTTAAACTCTTTTAACAATTTCATCATTGTGAAGATTCCAACTCCGCGATGCTCACTTCAACCATTGAAGTTTGCATATGCTTTTAGCATCCTTTGAATTAACAAAACCCTATGGACCGTGTTATGCACATGTCCTAGGTAACGATTCTATTAGAAGAACTTGTTTTGTTTATTCAACTACCATATAACAAATTATATGTAGTGGTTGCTACATTAATCCGTCTAGACTAAATATCACTATGGAAGATCAAATCTTGTCATAGTCAACCTTTGAACATTTTGCGAACTCCTTCCCAACATGTCGACTATTTCATAGATGTGAAACATCCATGTCTATTTCTTTATAGATCCAGACACAACTGTAAGGTCTTACACCTTTCTCGAGGGTCCTTCAAGTTCAAAACTTGATTTCTCGTGTATGGAACTATCACGGATTTTATGGCTTCAAGCCATTTTACTTGAGTCGTGGCTCATCATCGCTTCTTTGCATGCGACGCTCATTATTCTTAAATAATGATTCAACCCTCAAATCTTGGTATTTGATTGTTTACTCGACCTACTTGGTTCAATAGAAACTTAGATCTCCGTGACCATAACCCTTGAGGTACGTGAGCCATGAGCATTGTTGCTGCCTCGGAACACTTTTCGGTCATGATGCACATATATAGCTAAGGTTCTTTTAACCTTATCAAAGTTCTATTGTCCTCCCACTTAACTTTTCACGAAAAATTCCTTCTCAAAGAAACTTGACGTTCTAAGCGACGAACACTTTTGTCTCCGGTGTTATGGAGGAACAGTTATTCGAAATAACATACAAAGACAGGTTCATCCGACTTTGGTTGCAAACATCTTTCTTATGCACAGCATACCAATGTTTAAGAAGGGACTACTTGGGTTTTATCTCAAACCATAACATATGGTGTCATTTCAACGGATTATGATGGAGCTCTTTTCAGTGGAAAAACGGTAATCTCTAAAGCTTTTAATCTTTAAAATATAATGGCAGTTTTATGAATTATACCTTTGATCTTACCATGTCAAACAAGGTTTAATTACATATCTCAAACGCTCCATACTCTTATGGTGTTTCGGGAAATGCAAATCCACGGAACGATTCCTTAAATCTTAGGTATTATGCTAAACTTGTAACTCAAATATCTTCCTTTATGATCTTATCATAAACTATTCATATTCTTGTTACAATGATTTTGCACTTCATCTTGAAAGTCTTTGAACTTTTCAAATGTTTCATACTTTATCCTTATTAAGTAAATATTCATATATTCACTCAAATTTTCGGAGAAAGCATATGAAGTTGAAATCCATCGCTCTTGACTACACATAATGGATTTCATACAACAATATGTATAAGTTCCAATAAGCTAGTCATTCGTTCCTTTTTGGCCTATGAACGAAGTTTTAATTATCTCTAGGAAAGTTTCATAAGCGTCATTTGATCAAAATCAAAAGACTCCAAAATTCCATCCACATGGAGTTTCTTCATGTTTTCTTTCCAATATAATTTAAACGGCGATGTCACTTCCTAAGTGATCTTTCAATCAATTTGTATTTCGACATTTTTAGCACTAGTTTTATGGATGTGATTTCTCCAACGAGATTTGTGAATCATACATCTTTTATGGATTACGGAAATTATTTGAACAACCCTTTTGTTCTCATAATACCTGATAAAACAAATCCTGAAGGCAAGCTTTGATGTTTAACGAGCAACACAATAACCCTTTATTTGTTCTCGATAAACATCATCACATATTCTTTTGCTAGTTACTTAGGCCATTGTAGTTCATGAATTGTGTTGTTTCATATGACGATTCATACCAACAAATTCAGTATCAAATACTTAGGAACCACATTGTTTAATAAGCAAAGAATATAGCCATAACACGTATATCATCTATATACTCAAGCTGAACAATTCTAGTCTTTTCTTTTCTGCCATATATTTATGAGATTCTCTTCAAGATTTCCTTCTGTTTGAAAGAATCTATCAACATCAATAGTGGAGTCATACATATGACATATAGTCCAAAGCGTGTATAGTTAAATACCAATGTCTTTGGACTTGCACTTTGAAGTAGATAACCATCATCAAATGTTTGGTGTTCTTTCAAATTCCTTTCTTTAGTAATCTCTTGGTGTAGTAAACATTTTACCTACATCAAATATTCACCCTTATCATGGAATCGTCCATGATCAAGCTACTTTTAGCTTATAACGATGAATTATGAGTATAATGTTGCTATCCAAAACCTTTTGGAGGATTAGGACAACAAGTGTCTCCAACCTTTTGTAAATTCTCATCAAAATATGAGAACATGAACTTTGCCATATTATACTCTATCATGTTGTAACCAAAACTTTGTTTCAGATATCACAATATCTTCCACACATCATGATTTCTGAAACAACTCTTTCAGATCCTAGATAACCTTGATATTAAGAGAATCCTTTGAATATCAAGAATCATGGAGACAAACATGATACTTATATACTAACACTTGGAATTGTTACTCTTGATTTAATACTAATTATTAAACTTCATGGAGTAACGAACTTCTTGAAAGTTTGCAATAGGACTTTTAAACTTTAGATTAACACTTCAAAACAATACGATACTAGTTAAGAAAGTAACTAACCGTAATTCTATAGTTCTATTATCTCAATTATAACTAAGCGCAAGGTGGTAAACGGATGCCAATGACTACAACAACTATGCAAATTCACTTTGATTTAGTTTATGATAAATTGAGTTCTAATTAATAATTAAATTAATCTAGGTGAACTCCCACTCAAAACAATATCCCTCACATTGTTTTAGTGATCACACGAACCAAATCCACCACATCAAAACCAATCATCACGAGAGTTGATATAGCTTCAATGGCGAACAATCAACATGTTCATCATATCTACTATATGACTCATGCTCTACCTTTCGGTAATCCGTGTTCCTGAGGCCATGTCTGTACATGCTAGGATCGTCAAGATCAAACCTTAGTTTCCGCATGAGCAAATCTGGCTTGCTCACGTTGTATACACTTGTAGAATCTAACACACCTGATCATCACGTCGTGCTTCGAAACAACAAGCTTTAGCAACGGTGCTAACTAAGGGTGAATACTTTATGACTTGAAATTCATGTGCATGAGGGATCATCTTATAATGCTACCGTCGTCTACTAAGCAATACAAGATGCATAAAGGATTTAACATCACATGCAATTCATAATAAGTGATATGATATGGCCTTTCTTCTTTGTGCTTCTGATCTCCATCTTCAAGCACGAACATGATCTCCATCATCACCAGCATTGCATCGAGGTCAATGACGCTGCTCCATGGTTGTCGTCCACCAGCTTCAACTATTACAACTACTTTGAATAGACACGCGGGTCTTAACAGAATGTAAAGACAACCATATGGCTCCTGCCGGTTGCCAACTTACAATAAGGAACATTGCATACATCACATATAATCACAATCATAGCCATATCACATCACAGCACACCCCATGCAAAACAAAGTTAGACGCCTCTACTTTCTTTGCATGTTTTACGTGGTTTGGGGCTGTTAATAAGTGTCGTTCTAACTTACGAACAAGAACCACAACATTGATACTAGTATTGTTAATCACTCGTTGTAAATTGGATCTTAACTATGCTAGGAGAAACAGGCACCCGCAAAGCCACTTATGCAATACAAGTTGCCTGTCAAGCGTGGAGCAAGTCTCATGAACGATGTCATGTAAGGTTTGCCCGGGCCGCTTCATCCCAACATACCGCAAGATGCAAAGTACACAAGAAGCAATCGACAATAAAAGCATCAACGCCCACAATGACCATTGTGTTCTACTCGTGCAACAGATCTACATATAGACACGACTCTGATACCACTATAGGGGTTCGTAGCATGGAAAACAAAAATTTTCTATCGCATACAAAAAAACAAGCCAAGATCTATCTACTAGATTGTAGCAACGAGTCGATGGAATAACTTACCCTCGAAGATTCCAAAGCGGTTAACGAGAGCAGATTCTCGTGGGTGATGTAGTCGTACACTTCCGATCTCAAGATCGCGTAGACGATCCTTCCGGCCAAGGCTCAGCAGCCCCCGCAATCGGTCACACGCTCGTGACTGACGAAGACCTTCCTCTCCCTTGTTCCAAAGAGGGCGGAGGTTGTAGCACTCTCCTCGCGATTCCGGCAGCACAACGGCGTGGTACCGGAAGTAGAGGGGAGATCTCGCAGGGCTTCGCCTTAAGCCGGAGCGAGTATGGTGGAGTATGAGAGAGCTATTAGTGGTCTAGGGTTTAGACACACCAATTAGATGGCTCTAAACCGAAGGCTAGGGCAATTAGAAGCTCTAAACCAAAACGGCTCTAAACCGGAGGCTGTGGCTAGGGTTTAGATTTAGAGGATAGGAACTTGTGTGTCTAGAGGAGGAGGCCCTGCCCGTCCTTTTATAGGTGGGAGGGGCGGCCAAGGGGAGGGAGTCCCTCCCCAAGTCGGCCTTGGGTGGCGCGCCGGCTTGGAGAGGAGGGACTCCTCCCCCAAGTCGGTTTCAACCTCCTCTTGCTTGTTTCCTAGTAAAGCCTCTTGTTAAACTAGCTTGTTAGTTAATATATGATCATGGTTTCCTGATCATGAACATAGAGATGTTATTAACAACAGGGTCATATCATTAGGAGAATGATGTGATGGACATACTCCTATAGTTAAGCGTAGCATAAAGATCAAGTCATTTAATATAGTTCATTTGCTATAAGCTTTCTGATACATAGTAACCTAATTCCTTTGACCATGAGATCATGCTTATCACCATCACAGGAAGGATGCTTTGATGACATCAAACACCACACCGTAACTGGGTGGCTATAAAGGTGGCATTGAGTGTTCGGAAAGTATGGGTTGAGACACATGGATCAAGAGTGGGATTTGTCCATCCATATGACGGATAGATATACTCTGGGCCCTCTCGGTGGAATGTCATCGAATTAGCTTGCAAGCATGTGACTAGTTCACAAGGGATCACATGCCACGGGAACGAGAAAAGAGTACTTATCGGTAACGAGGTTGAACTAGGTATGCAGAGATACCGACGATCAAAACCTCAGATAAGTAAACTATCGTGAGACAAAGGAAAATTGGTATCGTATGTAAGTGGTTCATTCGATCGCAAAGTAATCATTGAAATATGTGGGAGCCATATGAATTTCCAGATTCCTCTATTGGTTATTGATCGGAGAAGTGTCTCAGTCATGTCCGCATAATTCACGAACCGTAGGGAGACACACTTAAGGATTCGATGTTGTTGAGTAGTTATGGAATGATGAGTAAGAGACCGAATGTTGTTCGGAGTCACGGATGGGATCCGGGATATCACGAGGAGATCCGGAATGGTCCGAGAATAAGATTCATATAAGGAAAGTCCTGTTTCGGGGTTGGAGAATGGTTCCGGTGTTTTCATCGGGAATGTTATAGAAGGTTCCAGAATGTCCGGCACTCCGGAGGGGAAGGGTACATGAATGTTTCATAACAAGTTGGAATGATTGCATCATGTACTAGGTGTCATCGCTGAACAAAATAAAGGGTTTAATCAAATCCTAGTTTGAAAAGTCAAACGCCAATTTGAAAAGTCAAACGGCTATTTTGGAAGGTGGAGGGGAAGTAGGAAACCTACTTGGGGAGGAGTTCCTCCACCACCGCCCACTTGTTCCGAGTTGGGAGGGACTCCTCCCTGGCGCCTCCTCCACCTATATAAGGAGGCGGCTGCCTCCAAGTACCTCAATACCTCCACCCTGCAAACCCTAGCCCCGGCGCCGCCACCTCCTTGGCCGACGCCTGTAGGCAACTTGCCGCCTAGGTCAAACCCCAGCCCGGCCTTGCCCCTTGGTGTGTCTAAACCCTAGATCACCGAGGGCTCTCCTAGTTCACCATACTCGCTCCGGCAAGGCGAAGCCTGAGATCTCCCTCTACTTAGGTACCACGCCGTCAGGCCGGAATCGCGAGGAGAGTGCTACAACCTCCGTCACGCTTTGGAACAAAGGAGAGGAAGGTCTTCATCGAGTACCGAACGTGTGACCGATCATGAAGCGCTTAACGCAGCGCCGAAAGGATCGTCTACGCGATCTTGAGATCGGCAAGTGTACGACTACATCACCCACGAGAATATGCTCTCGTTAACCGCTTTGGAATCTTCGAGGGTGAGTTCCTCTATCGACTCGTTGCTACAATCTAGTAGATAGATCTTGGCTTGTTTGTGTGCATGCGGTAGAAAATTTTTGTTTTCCATGCTACGAACCCCTACACTTGTTATGACACATTCATGTACCCTTCCCCTTCGGAGTGCCGGACATTCCGGAACCTTCTAGAACATTCCCGATGAAAACACCGGAACCATTCTCCAACCCCGAAACAAGACTTTCCTTATATGAATCTTATTATCCGGACCATTTCGGATCTCCTCGTGATATCCCGGATCCCATCCGAGACTAACAACATTCGGTCTCTTACTCATCATTCCATAACTACTCAACAACGTCGAATCCTTAAGTGTGTCTCCCTACGGTTCGTGAATTATGCGGACATGATCGAGACACTTCTCCGAACAATAACCAATAGAGGAATCCGGAAATTCATATGGCTCCCACATATTTCTACGATTACTTTGCGATTGAATGAACCACTTAGATACGATACCAATTTCCCTTTGTCTCACGATAGTTTACTTATCCGAGGTTTTGATCGTCGGTATCTCTGCATACCTAGTTCAACCTCACATCGATAAGTACTCTTTTCTCTACCGTGATATGTGATCCCTTGTGAGCTACCACATGCTTGCAAGCTAATTGGATGAAATTCCACCGAGAGGGCCCAGAGTATATCTATCCGTCATATGGATGGACAAATCCCACTCTTGATCCATGTGTCTCAACCAATACTTTCCGAACACTCAATGCCACCTTTATAGCCACCCAGTTACGGTGTGGTGTTTGATGTCATCAAATCATCCTTCCGGTGATGGTCATAAGCATGATCTCATGGTCGAAGGAATTAGGTTACTATGTATCAGAAAGCATATAGCAATTGAACTATTAAAATGACTTGATCTTTATGCCACGCTTATCTATAGGAGTATGTCCATCATATCATTCTCCTAACGATATGATCTTGTTGTTAATAACATCTCAATGTTCATGATAGGGAAACCACAATCATTTATTAACCAACAAGCTAGTATTATGAAGAGGCTTTACTAAGGACTTCAATTTAAGTTTACAAATCACACAAGTATTAATGTTTCCTTGTTAATACTATTATAGCATGAATGTAAACATTTATCATAAACACAAAGATATAATAATAACTACATTTATTATTGCCTCTAGGGCATATCTCCAACACTAGTATTGTTGAGCTCAAATAACTTGTATCAAAATCCCCAAATCTCCCACTATTTTGTTTTATTGTGATTATAGGGGTGCATCCACTCTAGCAGATCCCTTATATTCCACATATTCCCTTTTTTATTATCTCCGGCCATGTTCCATTTTTTATCCCTCGCCAGACCCAGTCTACTTTTTCCTAGGGGCCAACAGGCAGTGGCAAAGCTAGCCCAATATTTGAGCCTGGGCAAACTATAGTTACAACGCATCGCTGGAGTGTTTTCCCATCCAAACCACTTCATCAATCATAATATATCAAAGGAGCTAGTCAGTTGAGCCCGGGCAGATGCCCGGCCATGCCGGGCCCTGCCTCTGCCACTGCAAACAGGCCCCTCCCACATCTTTGGGGTCGCCACTCGTGGGTAGATATTCTCCCAAAATGTCTCGTTCCGCTTGACACCTGTTGCAACACACGTGAGTTGTTGCTCCCTTCGCCGCCTCACTCAATAGTTGCTTTGCTGCCGAAGCTCATGGCTGCCGCTCCAGCCTATCAGTATCGCTCGGTCAGGTTTCGGGGCCAAAGGTGTTGCGTGCGTGGGAGCTTCTGTTACCGGTGGAGGAAGAAGGTAAAGGGGAGGGGAGAGAACGACTAATGGGTCTCACTCGTGAGAAATAGTATGGAACATGTCTTCTTAAGATCTGGAATAGATGATTCTCCATTCGTCCCATAAGTGGTATGTGGATCATATAGCCAGATTATGGAAAATGCATACGGTGATTTGTTAGAGTTGCTCTCGGGAACGTCCAGGCTTGCCAAAGCACAGGCGCCAACTCTGTTCGCTCGCCCACCAGCTCCCCAATGGAACGCCAAAATGAGCATTCGAGTTGGAACATAGAATCCGCGACACCATCCGTCACATGAGAGAGTTCTTTTGTCATAAAAATAAAATATAGCGTAGACCAAAATTATAGATCAAAAAATGGCATAGTAAAATGATCAAATTTCTTAAATAAGGTGCAAACTATCGTCTGTGAACCTAACTGAAATTAACTTAAAAATAGAGAAATATCGTGCCGGATCATAGCTAAGGAAGCAAGTAATAAAGTACTGTGCTATCTAGGACACATGTCCTAGATTAGCTTTCCGTGGACACGGATAATATGACAACCTAGTCACGCATGCATGCATCCGGTCTAGTCTCCACATAAGATTTTTTTTTAGTTCTAAACTTCAACTTTTTTATCTCTTGAACTGTAATTCGAAATTCAGATCAATTTTCATGGTTAGCTTTTTCGTGTCAAGATCTTCGAAACTAGATCCTATGTTGATATTTTGACAACAATTTTTTAAAATTTAGTTCCCAGATTACTAACACTTGGTTACCGAGTAAAGTTAAGATGGTTACTAGGTTAAAATCAAATGGTTATCAGAGGTTTTTGAACTTTGTTTCTCAACAATATAACCTTATATGATGGTAATATAGTATTTTATATGTTTAGAATGGATCAAGAACCTGCTTTCTGTATATATAAATCATTGTTATCATTAGAAACATGCAAAAATTATCTGGTGGTTGTGTATTATTTGGCCGGTATCTGTTAAATATCAATCTGGTAGCTATAGTACAATAATTTGGCAACTGGCAACAGAAAAAAATATTGTCAAAACATATTATGATGAGATCTTGTTTTAAAGTACTCGTCGAGTTAAACTTAGCAGTGAAAACGGATCATCAATTGGATTAGCTGTTTAAGAGAAAATTTATTTTAAACTTTTAGATCACAAAAATATTCTTACATGCATGCATGGTCATTGGCTCTTTAGCTTTTATAGACAGGCTAACGACCACTCGTCGTATGGAGTACTACCGTGAGTCACGGGTCTTTATTAGATTAACCGAGTAATCAATGATGGAGCTTCGCCATGATCGACATATAGGAATTCTCAACCAAAAGATGTGAGGACCGCAGTCACCCGCGTCCTACTTGGATGGCCCCCGCTCGCGCACAAGGTATGGCTTCAATCAGCTGGTGCTTTCTCTAATCCTCTCATGTATTCCAACGCATTGGTTCCAAAATAGGTTTGGTTAACTATGATCGATCGTTCCATAACGACGGCTCGTCGGAGACACGGTTGTGGCACCACCCGGCCGAGCACCGCCTTCACGTCGGTCACCCTTGCGATCATAGCCTTGTTTTCCGTGACATGTGCAGCGTCGCCGGATCCGGCTCCAGCGCCTGGACCGACTGTAGCAGCGTCAGCGTTACCGGATCCGGCTCCATCACCTGGGCCGACTGTAGCAGCACGTACGTACGGATTGTTGTTTTAAGCATGTTCTTCTGAGTCCGAGCTTTCCGTCTAAGATCATGCTAAATTGCCCTGTTATATTTCATAAATTTAAGTTACATATCAAAATTTTCACCAAAGGCAGATTGATGTTCAGCACTTGCAATTTCCCTGCGGCTTGATTTTTTGTTTTCCTTTTACAGAGGGAGAGATTCGAAATCGATCACTAACTCAAAAGTTTCACATTGGTGATGCGGGCGCTCTGTTTAGCTACATGGAGAATACCGCGAACGGGCCGGACCATTGGGGCTCGCTAGAACCGGATTGGGCCATATGTGGCGACGGCAAAGAGCAGTCCCCGATCGACATTTCTAAGATGGAGGCCGCGCAGGACATGGGACCCCTAGAATACACATATACTGCCGGTGACTGCACCGTGCAAAACCAAGGCCACGACTTCGTCGTAATACTACATTTTTTAAAAAGAACTATAGTTTTTTTTCACCATTTTAAACACTGTGATTTTCTTCTTGACAATTTTTTTTTGTTTCTGTTCTCCGAACGTCGATCTTGTAGCTAAAATGGAAAGAAGGGAATGGCAAGTTGACGGTGGAGAAGAAGGATTACGTGCTCCAGCAGGTGCACTGGCACGTCCCCTCCGAGCACACCATCAATGGCACCAGGTGCGCGTCCGTCCATGCCAGAGGTTAGAGCTGAAAGACAACCTAAGCTAACAAAGAACCCCCTCTCCCTCCTAGCTAGTGCAAGATTCAAAGTAGCTACTCCTAGATTAATTTTTCAAATCTAATGTAAATCCGGATGTGAAAGATGCAAAGGATAGAACAATGGCTGATATGACCTCTAATTACTAGCTACCGGTATCATGACAGGTTGGACATGGAGATGCACATGGTTCACCAAGACTCCAGAAAGGCCCGCGCCGTCCTCTCCGTGTTCTTCTCCAAAAGGCAACCCGGCGACCCCAGCAAACTGTTGACCGGTGTACGTACGCCGTCTCTCCCGCAAGGCGCGCGCCATTGTCATAGCGCTGATGTTTCATTCCATGGATATAATTCCTGCTACAAAAACTCACGGATAGAAAACTATGAGGCACTCTTAATTTATCGGAAAACAGTACTTGAGGCGATTTTTTTGCATTTGCGCAGTTGGAGCCATACTTCAAGAGGCTTGCCCGCAAGAATAACATGGATGAGGATGTGACGGAGCTCGTGGATCCATCCCCCTGGGTAGACAAGACTTCGGGCTACTACAGATATGAGGGCTCCCTCACGACGCCGCCTTGCAGCGAAGGCGTTATTTGGACCATCATGAGCAAGGTATGCCAAAACGTCTTAGCTTGATCAATATGCGGTTAACAATTACTCCATATGAGCGTATTTAATTTACTGGTGGACGGTCTCTGCCAGGTAAAACACGTAACGGAGGAGCAGGTCAAGTTGCTGGACGCGGTCTCAGTGGTATGTAGGTGGTGAAGTGAGCATGCACGTGATCAAAAAACATACAGAGGAGCAGATCAAGATGTGTATTCTCACATGAGTTATAACGACCATTTGCATTGGACAAATATTGACTATTTCCCCTTATTCTCTCGCACAGGTAGAGGAATCGAATTTTCGCCCAGCTCAGAAGATCAATGGTCGAGTTGTTCGCTACTACGAAGGTGAACCAGCAAAGAGTGGGGAGGAGACGTAATGCTCTGCATGACCATGGAGCTACGGCTTTCTCCGCCCCTTCCATCTGCTTCAACCCGAAGATTTGAGCAGGGACTAATTATAAGCACAAACTGAATATTTGATGATATGCACAAAAGAAAAAATCCAAGATAAGAAAATGATATGCCCATAGGTGAGTAGTTTCATCTTCTTCGTAGCTAATGATGCAGCTTGTTGTTTTACCGGCGGACACAAGAAAGGACACACATCATGAATTTCTATGAGAATAAGGAGATGGGAAAAGGTTGACATGTACAATGTTCTTAATATGGACCATATTACCGTCTGGGAATATATCTGTGTGGGCTTGAGTAAAGATGTCGCAACTGGTATGTACGCAGTAGAAGGTGCAAGGGAGTGATTTGAAAAGGATAATTTGATGGTTATCAATGGTTTTCAGAAATTTAGTATCCTGAACAAAGATACTAATAAAAATATAGTTGGAATCTAGGTGGTTCAACATTCTATATGTGATTGGTTAAATCAAGTTGCAGAATACAAAAATTTAAATTCAGTTGGTTTTGGCAGCAACGTCGGTTTGGTGGTATACTAACAGGTACCACCAATAGCTGGAAAAAAACCAAATCAAGTACCGAACTATCATCTTTCCTAAATTGGATTTGTAATTCTTGGGTAGAATATACGTATTACTCTTTTGGTACTCCAAGGGATACTAGAAACCAGATGGCATACATATAGGGGACTATGGAGAAACTATTCAATATGCGTAGTGTAAGTAAATACACCAACGAACGGATTAGCCAGTTTGATGGCTGGTTTTCAAAATTTTAATATGCTTAAGATTCTATAAATATGGATGGTTCAACATTCAGTATCTAATTGGTTTAATTCCGTTGCAGAATTCAAAATGAACAGTTTTTGGCGGCAACAGTTTTTTTGGCGGTATACGAGTGGTTACCGCCATTGACGAAACAACTATCCAAATCGAGTGTGGAACTACTATCATCTTTCCTAAATTGGCTTTGTAATCCTTACGTATAATACACATATAATCTTTTGATACTCCAAAGAGATAGCTACCAAAACCAACAGACATGGAAAGTAAAAGACATCTCCAGTCCATACTAAACCAAACCACACATATTACTCATAGGGGGCTAGAGAGAAACTATTCCGAAAGAAATGTACTAAATTCACAAATAAAAGAATTGGTCCAAACTAAACAGCCATGGAAAGTAAAAGTCATCTCAGTCCACCTTATGGCTCCTAAATCAACAAATAGTGACAATAAAGATAATCAAGCCACCACATCATCAGACCACATTGATGTGCCGGTGTAGAATATTCATACACAAATTATTCACTAAGCAACAGAGAGAGGTTTAAGGAGCTTCTATGTACATTGATCGATCAAGATAGTCCTAGCAGGCTAGCAGCGAATTTTGGTCAACAAACTATCAGCCAGATGAATTTTAAGTAACCACATAACTTCGTAAATTACGCAAGGCTGCTAAACAGGCATCCTCCATCAAAAATGGCAATAATTCGAACCAGGGTATACAATAACAAAAATGATGTCCTCAATTATTCAATCAAAATTGTTTCAGCAACAAGCTCTAGTCATGAAATCGACTAGATGAATATCAAGTAAACAAAATAACCTCATAAGTTACTCAAGAGGGATAAACAGGCACCCTCCAACAATGGCAATAACCGAAATCAGGGAAATAATGTATAAGAAAAATGAAGTCCTCAATCAATTTATTGAAGAATAAGTTGCACGGCATCTCCGTTTATTCAATCCGCACCTTCCTGTAGTTTGTGTACTTGAACTTACATATCTCCTCGAAGAAATCATCAGCAGCATCATGGCAATTCTTCATCTGTGAGATCCTGATAACCATTGACTGCAGCTTGACGCTGTAATTCACAAGCGATTCAAGAGTATTCAGCTTCTGTTCAGCATTGAGAGGCGAGCGCACTGTGATCAGAAGCTCTTCCAAACAAGGGATGAAGAATCTTGAATCCAGCTGCATTGACAAATCACAGGAATTAGCCATGGTAACACATGTCATAAAAATCGTATGGAAAACGATGTTGCCAGTAATAGAGCAACGGACAGGACAGGGCCACTCACGTTTTTCAGGCTGTTTCTCTGGCAAAGAGCGGCGAACATAGCACCATGGATCTCAAACTTTCTGAGCATGGGGTGGCTGTTGAAGAAGTCGACCAAATCGACCTCCGGGAAAGGCTGGAGCACGTCAAACTCACCACAGAACTCAATTTTCATCACAAGGTGCTTCACCTGGCTGGCACACTGCAGCACGGAGCTGATGGCAGCCCAGCTCCACTGGACGCCACGCAGAGAGAGGTACTCCAGATCTGGGAGCTTCCCAGTGTCCACCTGATACACCCTGCCTGCACCATTTCATCACAATTCACAACACTGCATACTGAACCCGAACAACGCAAACTGAATTTCGGATGTGGGTTGATGAAAAATCAAGGTATGTTGTGCACACCTGTGCTCTTGGCGATCGAGAGGCGGCGGAGGCAGTGGCCACCCCGCAGACTGATCCAGGTGAAGCCCTGTGCCTCAAGTGACTCGAGGCGGGGAGCGCAGAGCAGGAGGGAGCAGTTGCCGCCGCCGAGGAAGTCGAGCCGGCAACGCTGGAGCAGGGAGAGCTGGATGGATACGTCGCCGGAGCAGTCGCAGCCGAGCAGCGACAGGTCGGTGAGGTTGGGGCACGCGGCGGCGGCCTCCGTCACCGCGGTGTCCCTCAGCGGCGCGCCAACGATCTCCAGCACGCGGAGGCCCTGCAGGCGGCCCCACGCGGGCGCCTTGGTGAGCACCACCCCCCAGAGCCTCAGCTCCTCGAGGCCCGTGGCCAGGGCGATGCAGTCCAGGTAGCCGGCGTCCGCCGCCTCCTTGTCGGCGGCGGCGTCCATCCGCAGCTCGAGCACCCGGAGCGAGGCGCTCCGCATGGCGAGCCAGCCGGGGAGGCGGGCCAGGGAGAAGGGGCAGTAGATGACGAGCTCCCTGAGGCGCGCGACGGCGGCCACCATCCGGCCGATGGCCTCGTCCGCGGCGCCCGTGCCCACGGCGGCCGCGTCGAAGGCGTTCCGCGGGAAGAAGAGCGCCGGGAGGTAGGGGACGCACTCGCGCCAGCGGCGGCAGACGGAGGCGCACGCCGCCACGTCGCGGACGTTGCTGAGCATGGACAGGATGTGCTGCACGACGCCCTCCGGGACGGAGTTCATGTCGCCGCCATCGGCGCCGCCCCAGTCGTCGCACTCCATCGCCCCGCCCGGCGCCCGCTCGAGATGGCGATGGATGGGCGGTGGATCGGACAGGCGGCCAGATCAGAAGGCGAGTGTGCGGTGGGGGGTTTGAAATTTAAAACGGGGGGCGGAAGTGGGCGACGGCGTGTGTGTGAGGAGGAATGAGGGATTGAGGAGCCCGCCCGGCCGCTCGTTGGGAGGGGGCGATTTGAAATTTTCGGGCACTGTTCGCTCGGATTCGGGAGGTTTCGCAGGGTTTGAAACGGGGCAAGGGTTTCAGGCTTCACAATTTCGGAGAAGGCGGCGGCGGCTGTGGTGCGCAGAATTTCTAGGTTTTAGCGGTAGGACTTTTTAGGCTATGCCGCGTCTTGATTCTTGAGGCTGGGCCATGGGCCTGGACCGGTTGTATTATTCTTTTTTTTTTCTCGGAGAGACTAGCTACGGAATGATTTCCGTTCAAAAAAACAACTACGAATGATTTCTCGATCTTGAATTTCTCTCTCAAGAAAAGCTTTCATTGTTGCCGGTGCCATGAGCGAATGACATAGGGAATGAAGGAAGCACAAGGAGAGACTAGAGAGGGCGGCCATATGAGGAAGAGGTAAAAAAAGGAAATGCACAAAAATGACCAAGCAATGAAGCGGAGGCAGACAACTACGATGGCGCGAAAGAACACAAATATATATTTTTTTCTATATTGGTGGATATGCGATTAGTTATTTTAGGGAAGTATTTACATCAAGTTGTGTCCTACTAATCGTCACGTGCACCGCTATCTCAAAAACGTGGACAACAAGTTTCATAGAAAAGTACATCGTATTTTCCAAAATTATTTATAGTAGTTGGTCATGAAATTAAACTATGGTGGCGCGAAAGAACACAAGAGTATATCTTTTTTTTCTATGTCAGTGGGTATTCAGTCGGTATATTATGCATAGGATATATATTAGGATATCTTAACAAGTTGCTACTTTATGCACGTGTATGCGACTAGTTATTTTAAGGAAGTATTTATACCTAGTTGTGTCCTACAAATCGTCACGTGTACCGCTATCTAAAAAACGTGGGCAACAAGTTTCATGGAAAAGTGCAGCATACTTTTCAAAATTATTCACAATAGTTGGTCATGAAGTTGAAGTACAAAAAAGAAAAAACATACATGAAAATTAGTTGGTCGAAAAGATATTCGGTCAAGTTGGGCTTGGACAGGTATGTGAAGCATTATAGTCTTGTGTGCACCTCAATCCTATGATAATCTTATGACCATAAAATGTAAACTTTCTCGAGCTGTCATTTGATTTTCATGCCAACTAAGGATGCATAAAACCACGTTATTACAAACCTGGAAAACTTGATAGAAAACTATGTCATAACAGGTTGCCAACCATATACGAGGAGACATCCACATGCAACAACAACTACACAACAATGGAGTATAGAGTAATCTATTCATCAGTGTGACACATGCATCGAGGAATATGACTCGCATCATCGTCGCCATATTCGATCAACGAGGCTAAGTTGTGTTACCTTTGTTGAAGTGTTACAAAACTTCGCTAATGTCACTACACAATATGAATTATAAGCATACACATAAGCATAGGTTCATTTTCCTTAGAAAGGAGCGAATGAAGAGGGGAGAAGCAAGGATAGGGTGGATGACCGTCTAACCTCAACGGCGACCCAACAACCGAATGTTCAACACCAGCGCACCTCGAGACTAGGAGAAAAGGCCTAATCAGGGAGATTAGTTGGCTTGATGCCACCAACGGTGATAGATCTACGACAACTGGATGTGGGAGATGGGTAGAAATAAGGAGGGGTGATAGTGGCCATATGAGAAAGAGTTAAAATAGGAAAGGCATAAAGGTGACCAAGTCAAGAAGCAGAGATGGATGATGGTGGAGGGAAAAACACAAGTGTATATCTTTTTTTGCTCTATGTTAGCATTCAGAATTTGTGGTTCACGTAAAAACGTTATAGAGCTAGTAGAGTATGCACTGGATGTTAGAATGTCTCAACAAGTGTTGCGTTAAGTACATGTCTGCAACACACTCGGTTATGCCCGGCGGACTGTCACATGCTCACCATCTAAAAAACGTGGACACCATTTTTTATGGAAAATTGTGTGCATTTTCCAAAATTATATAAAGTAGTCATCCATGAGTGTAAAGTACTCCCTCTGATCTAAATTACTTGTCACGTGCTTTTTAAACCTGCGATAAGTAATTTGGATCAAAGCAAGTATAGAAAAGAAACCAAAAGGTTAGACAAAATAGTCAGGATGAGCCCAAAAAAGTATGTGAAGCATTGCAAACATGTGTGCACCTCAATACTAGAAAATTGATGACCTTACAACTATAACCATAAAATGTAGATTTTTCTTGTACTTTAGTGATTGACATGCTAGTTAAAGATGCATCAAATCACATTATTATAAACTTGATAAAGTCGGCAAAAAGTACGTGATGCAAAATGTTACTTACGAAAATACTCACAAAAGTCGAGTATCTTGACACTCATATACCAGGCCGGTCATCCACATGCAAATATAACTACATGATGCAATAATGAGTTGTAGAGAAAGCTAGTCATCACTAAGGAATATGACTCATCACCATCATCGTTAGATTCTACCAATAAGGCCATGTTACGTTGTCTTTGTTGAAATGTTACAAAACTTCACAAATGATGTTACACAATATGAACAGAAGACATACACATAAGAATACATTCGGTACATTTTCATTGGGATGGGTCATGCTCATGTTGCACTGCATTACTCTCACTTTTCATATACTAATAAAGCAAGATCAAATAATAAATGATTGATTGATTGTATAGAAAACCCATCGTGTCCTAGGCTTATTAAACCTACTGCATGTTTCTCACATTTTTTTGACTGTGATGTTTCTCATTGATCATTGTGCGAGGCAGAAACCAAATCAATTGTTCTCAAAAAGATATAGTGACCTTGTATTTCTAGAAGTCCATATTTTGGTAGTGGTCTTATATACAAAACAAAAATGATTTGCTACCCATATGGGTAGCTATGCGCCCCCTAATTTCTGACACGTGGCATGGTGGTCAAAACTCATTAGCAAAATCCATCTCACCCACATACACTAGTTAATAGTTAAACTGACCATTGTCCACCCGTGCCACTCGGTTTAAATTCAAAAAAGGACCCACTAGCCTTGCAACCTATATATACGGAGGATTCAAAATTTCAAACAGTAGATAGTAGCTAGTAGTACAACGTAGGTAGGTAGCACACAGAGTTCATAGTCACCATAGGCGGTGATACATCGGAAACGTATCTATAATATTTGATGCTCCATGCTTATTTTGTATCAAATTTGCTATGTTTTATCTACACTTTGAGGTATTTTTATATACTTTCTAGAACTAACCTATTGACAAGATGCCACGGTGTCAGTTGTTTGTTTTCTGCTGTTTTTGTTTTCAGAAAGCTAAAAAATAAATATTCTCGGAATTGGACGGGACAAAAGCCAAAGTTCATATTTTTTCCCTGAGCGATACGGAAAATCGAAGACGAGACGGAGGAGGACACCAGGGTGGCCACACCCTAGGTGGGCGCGGGCCCATCCCTGGTCGCGCCCACAGGGGGTGTGGGCTCCCTGGACCTCCACCGACCTTGCCTCCTTCGCGTATAAGAAGCCCCTGACTCAAAAACCCTAAATCATCGACCAGAAAGCCACGAAAAGTTCCGCAGCGCCGTCGCCACCAAAGGGGATATTCGAGGGACAGAAAGTCTCTGTTCCGGCACCCTACCGGGACGAGAAAGTGCCCCCGGAGCCATCTCCATCGATCTCCACCACCATCTTCGTCACCGTTGCTGATTCCCATGATGATGAGGGAGTAGTTCTCTCTCGAGGCTAAGGGCTCTACCGGTAGCTATGTGTTCATCTCTCTCTATGCATGATCTTGTTGTGGTCATGAGCTTTGTAATCAAGTATATCTACTCTGTTACTCAGGTGCTTCAATAGATCTCTGCTCTCCCCATGTGTGTGAAAGTGACAGCATGCACACCATGGTGGCACTTAGGCTAGAGTCTAGATAAATACTCATCGTGCTTTAATAGATCTATGCTTTTCCCCACGTGTGTGACAGATAGCGTGCGCGTCGTGTGTGGCACTTAAGCTAGATTACATATATATATTCATGAGTTATATTTTGAGTTGGTTGTCTCTATGAGATTGTGGTGTTTGTTGGAACCATCTAGCGCTCAAGGTGACAGTTTAGGGTTATCTAGATTGGGAAAGGCGGACTTTGAGGAGTGCTGTTATAGCCCTACCATGGATTAGAGTGTCCAACCGGAGAGTAGTTAAGAGTAGTATCATGAAGAGAATATGTTTATTGAGAGTGTTCACTAGTGAAAGTATGATCCCTAGGCATTGTTTCTAAGCATTGAAACACCTTTTACAACTAGTCGCTAAAGTACGGTACCTGCGACTCCTCTTTGAAACCTTCCCCCAGAACCATAAAGGGCTGGCATGCCAGATGACAATGAGCACAGTCGGCAGTGAAAGTGCAAGAGCCTAGAATCGAAGGTGTAGGTCACTCACCCGCGCAAACAACATTAGTGAAATCATCAGTAGTCTTTGGCCGAAGAAGGAATATATATATAGGAAAACAGAGCTTCCTTCAAACGTTGATCGATACCATCCACCTATACTTAAAGAAGAAAACGTAACCGTTTCCTCTCTGCAACTACTTCCCGAATCAGCACCGTCTGGAGGCTTTGCAATCTGTTGCATGTTTGCTTGCTTCATTCTTCCTGCCTTTAGTCTTTACCTCACTGTTAAGCTCTTTTCTGGCACTGTTACGACCTGTATTTCACTATCTCTTCGCCGAACTAGTGCACCTATACACCTGACAAGTGTATTGGGTGTGTTGGGGACACAAGAGACTTCTTGTATCTTGATTGCAGGGTTGCTTGAGAGGGAATACCTTTGACCATTTCCTCCCTGAGTTCGATAAACCTTGGGTAATCCACTTAAGGGAAACTTGCTGATGTTCTACAAACCTCTGCACTTGGAGGCCCAACAACTGTTTACAAGAATAGAAGTGCGTAGACATCAAGCTATTTTCTAGCGCCGTTGCCGGGGAGGAAAGGTAAAAATCACTCACACACGTTACCCCACGGCAACAGCAAGCCAGAAAGCTATTTTCTGGCGCTGTTGCTGATGAGGTTTTGACTCGTCAATGCCCATTGTTATGAGCTTGGGTTTTGGAGAAGATGGGGGTGCTGGAGATCACGGAACGGTTAACAGACAAGCAACCAGAGGACATGAGATTTACCCCGGTTCAAGCCCCCGGAGGGAAAACCCTACTCCTGCTTGTCTGCTCTTGATTACAACGGAACCGAAAGTTACAGGGGTGCGCAGATGCGATCTGGTGTGGAGGTGTGTATGCGGAAAAAAAGATGCCCTCCTAGCCTTTATATAGAGATAGGCAGGTCTCGGGCATAGATCGAGTCGGTTACAAGTTTAGGGTTTGCCCCTTTGAATATTCTATCTATTTTAGTTTTGCTCTCCAAGGATCCGAAGATGTCATGGGCTTGGGCCACCCGAAAATCTCCACAGGCCACGTATATTCTTGTGGACCTTCCTCGGGCTGGACCGGGTATGCCAATGTCGTGTACCCGTAGGGTATAACCATGTCAGTATCCCTCGAGTGTTCAGTCGAATCGTAGATTCGGCTGAGGTCTCTCAATCTTTTGGGTGCAACTGTTTCTGTTTATTAGAGAAAGAAAAATGACTTTTGTTCATAGGGATTGTTGATGCGTGTGCCTGACTCTCCTGACGAATCAGAACCAGTTAACTATCTTAGGACAAAACAACACAATCTTCTTCAGAATCGAGTCCCTAGACTCAAACCTGGAACGGATGCTGGCGTAATTCGACTCAGGCCATTGAGGTCTTACAGGAGTTGAATCCCAGTAGTTTTCAAATGATGTACCCAACGCGTCCGTCGGGATTTTCATCGCGCCTGTTGGCACGTATTTTTACTAGTAGAGCGTAGTCAGGTGCGTTACCAGGCCATCAGATGGTATCTGTAGGTCTTATCTTTGCGTCGTAGACACATCATCCGAATTTTTATCACCGCGGAGGTGTTTTGGGTGGTCAAGGAAGATGTTTCTCACTTAGCGTTGGTTGGGACAAAGTTGCCAAAAAGTTTTTGCATTTCGATCCGAAGGATCACAGTCGAAGAATTCATAGAGTGCGCGACCAGCGCTCCCTATGGGAGTAGCCCCCGAGTGTCTGTTCGAGTCGTAGACTCGAGCAGAGACTTTAGTTCAGCCGTTTTTAGCTTCAGGTCCGTGGTACACAATTTTTCGGGTGCTTGAATCAGTCCTCCCTATGGGAGTAGCCCCCGAGTCCGTAATGAAGTCGTAGACTCAACGTAGGACTCGAAGAATCAATCATTGATGTTTTACCTTAAACATGCCTCGGGTGCGCGGTCAGCGCTCCTGATAGGAGTAGCCCCCGAGTAATTGCTCAAATCGCAGATTCGAGTGAGTACTTTTAGTTGTCAGTCGAAGATTTCTAACCGTTGCTAGTGTGGTTTTGATGACGTCGGTGCTGACGATCGGTGACCTCAACCGTCTGTGGCGCCAGAGATGAAGTGACTGGACGAACGTGGGTCCCACTTTCTGACTTGGAGTTGACTGGTCATGCGCGACGTGGCGAGAATTACGGGGTATCCTCGGTTTCCGTGTGTAGTGGACGGCGTGCGAGCGACGGTTCACTGCTGTGCTGACACGTGGACGGTTGGATCTGACCCTGGCGTTAGGGCTTCTGGATGAACGGTTCCTGTTCATCGTCTTCACCCTTATAACCGTGGGGAAAACATTAGTTTGTTTTCACCATTCGCCATTTGCTTTTACTGCTTCCTTTTCTCGAGCTTTCTCCTTGCGTGCTGGATGTTCTTCGGTCCTTTCCTTCCTCTTTCCTGCGTGCACACCGCCACTGTCGACGCTCCACAATGGTGAAGTCGAAGAAAGCTTCCACCAGAGCGGGTTCGAGCATTGCCGCTGGTGGCAAGAAAGTTGCCGCCCCGGCGCGCAACACCGATGGCAAGTGGAGGCGCTCTGACGTGCACGACACGGGGTTAATCCCGCAAAACAAGGAGGACGCCAAGATTCCCGGCGATGAGGTAATCCCTCGCCCACTCGTGGTTTTTTTGGTGATCTTCATTGCCTTCATCCTTCGTGGCTTTTCTCTCCCTGCCCATGAATTTCTTCGTGGGCTACTTTTTCTCTATGGGATTCAGATTCATCATCTGTCTCCCAATTCCCTTCTCAACATTGCGTGTTTCATCACGCTTTGCGAGTGCTGGCTCGGCATCGAGCTGCACTTTGGTCTCTTCCGTAAAATCTATTCCGTGAAGAGACAATCCGGCTCCAATGGAGTCTATCGGATCAGCGGCTGTATCATTTCGCTTCGCCCTTTTGTATAGTTCTTCTGCCTTTCTTTTTCCGAATCCGTATAGTATTGGCATCGCAAGTGGTTTTACATCCGCGATGTCAAGCTGGACGGTCAGCAATTTGGTCTTGCCCCCTTTGACTCCGAGCAGAAGTTCGTCCAAAAAAGATCGTGGAAAAACCACAACTTGGAAGGCGAAGTGGCGGAGGTGGAGATGCTCTATCAGTGAGTGGAGGCTCTCCAACTGGTGCCAGGCAAGGAGGTCAACAGGGTTGACATCATCCGCACCTTCCTCAAGCGTCGGGTGCATCCGCTTCAAGCTAGGGTGCACCCGATGTTTCTCTACGCTGGCCCGAGTGATCCCACAAGAGTGTCATCCGAGGAATTATCTGTGGCATCCCGCAAAACCACTACTAGAAAATCGCGTTGAATTTGTGCATTGCATCGTCATCATCATGCATTGTTTGCCAAAACTATTTTCGCAAGCCCGTTTTGTTTTCTAAAACGCCCCATCTTATTCAAACACCGAAAACCGGGTCCCCGGAATATTTTGTTTTGTCCGCTGTCGGATTGCAAAAGCGCTGTTTGAAAATAAATACTTAATTAATTGTTTTAGTGGGGCAGTCGAACGGGCCGAGTAGACCCGAACGACCACCCCTGTTTTAAAACGGTCCAAGTTGAACCAGCCCTCTCTAAATCCCTTTCCCACTAAATTCTATCCTACCCACCCCCTGGCCACCTCACCCCGGCCTATCATTGCGCCACCTCACCCTCCCAAAACCACCACCACTCCCTAGCTGCCACATGGCCTCACACTCACCCTCCCTCCACTCAACCTCTCCCTCACCAAACCCACCAACACACTACACCACGCGCTGGGCCCGCCTGCCCACGCTTGACACCCTCCTTGCCTCTCTCTCACTGGGACCCGCCCCACTCCCCCTTGCGTGGCCACCCAGGAACCGTCCAACCCACTCACGCTCCCACCGTCCCGGACCCACCAGCCGGCCCACACCCACTCTACACACGCACGCACGCCCACGCTCCACCCCGACTGGGCCCCTTGGAACCACCCCACGCCCGTCCCTATTCCTCTCCTACCCATCCCGTGCAGACGCCCTCTCACCCTGCGCCTCGCCTCCCCTCCCGGCGTCGCCTCCGGCTGCCCCTCTCTCCTCTAAGCCCCGCCGCCCTTAACCTTCTCTGCCACCGCCTCACCGACCCCCCCCAAGCCTCGTCGCCTCCGCTCGCGCGTCCTCAACCCCAGCGCCTCCCTACCCTTGCTCGCCACCTCTGCACTGCCTCGCCCGCCCGCCAACCTCCTCGCCTCCCTTCTCTGGCCTCCCGGCGCCTCCTCCTGCCCTGCCGTCCCGACCGCGCCTCGCCCGTCACGTCCGCCTCGCGTCCACCTCCCACCTCCTCTGCCTTGGCGTGGCTCCCGCGTCTCCCGACCCAGCGCCCGGCTCCCGCCTCGCCTCGCCACGCGCCTCCACCTTAAGCCCGCCCGGCCTGCCCGGCTCCTCGCTGCCAGCAAGCTCCGACCCCGTCTGCAGCGTCAGACTGAGCCCTCGCCCTCTCCGCAAGCCAGCCATAGCCCGCGCCGCTGGGGGGCCGCTAGGGCCTGCTCCGGCCGCGCGTGTAGCCGTCTGCGCCCTCCCGACCCTGTGTCCACGCGATCGAACATCTCCTTGGCTCAGACGTTCCGAGTGCGGTTCTTGGTGAAGACAGTGGTTACAGTGCTTCTGGTCGGTCGAGCTCGGCTCCGTCAGGATCCGAAGGTGACGAGAATCAAGTTCTTCCCTTCGACAACCGTGGACCCAAAGGTCATCGTCCTGGAACGCAAAGACCTTCCGAGAAGCATGTACCGTGTGCCGAGGCCAAATCAAGATCTTCCCCGACACCGAGGATGCCTACCCGGAACGGACCCGAAGACCACCGACAAGACCTCCGGCCTGGACTCCAAGATCCACCTCCCATAGCGACGACCCCTGGACACCAAGAGCTTCCGGCAACATGATCTAGACCCGGACCCCGATAACCATGATCCCCACGGCAGAACAACAAGGCCTTCGAGGTGGGACCGACAAGATCTTCTCCTCGGGACACCGGGAGCTCCCCTGAACGCCAAGCTCGTCGAGTTCAGGGACCCTCAAGATCTCCGTCACGGACACGACATGTACTTCCCTGGGACGCCATGACTGGGCCCGGATCCGAAGGCCACATGGAACGACAAGTACTCCAACACGGACCCGGTTGAAGCAAACCCGAAGACGGTAGATGCGACCAGTACTTCCCCGATCCGAAGACCCTAGCCCCGGACGCCGAGACCGTCCCGTCGAACCCCGAGACCGGACCCTGGACCCTGTCGAACCCCGAACCCCGGAACCCCAAGATCTGCCGAACCCTGATGTGTGACCCTTTTCCTCGAACCCTATTTTATAACATAACAACTTGTTGCATGTTTAATTGACATCTCGCATGCATAATCATGTGGTTGGGGGCCTTCTGCCGATTCACCTAATGATTAAATATGGGGCCATATGCGGGCAAATCTAGACTCATATCGGCCTCATTTAAACTTGTGTAGCGAACCCGGTGCTATCTTTTGCCATGCTAAAACAACATTTAATTTGCGGGGTAGATAAATAACATGAATCACCTAACTAATTGTCGGACCCCGGTTCCCCTTAATATTGACCTAATTGCATCGCACCTTTGCCATGTCATACATCATACATGCATCATGCCGATCTTCTGCCGTGTATTAAATATTGCATCCGGTGTTTATTCTAGTGTTTTGCTTCTTCGCGGATAAGGCCGTTGAGTTGATGTGAGCTTCGCTCCGACCCTCGGATGAACCCTTCGACAATGTTTTCAGGCGAGCATCTCCCTCTTTCTACCTATCTTACTTTATAGTATTTACTTCCCTCCTGTTGATCTATTGCTATCTGTGTTGCGATGCTTTAGTTTCCGTACCCGTGATCAACCGTGCAGCCCTATATTGCCTTGGACACATCCTATTGCCTGTTGTTTGGTAGATAGTTGGACTTGCGCGTCGTAGTTGCTTGCTCAAGTGCTGATATGTGTCGTCATATGCCACGATTCTTGATGTATTGCCGCATGTTGATGTTGGAGATGGTTCTAGTTTTACTTATCGTCACTTTAATTTCTGTTTAACAACTAAAATTGAAATAAGCGAGGCATCGATGGGTGATAGATAATATTTGGTTTCGAGCATACTTGTGTCCCGTAAGACCCAGTACTTGATACTGTTCCTTGATTTATCGCGCTATCCACATCCGGAGGTATATGGGACCCCCGAGCGAGCTTGATTGATCTTATTTCTTGGGGCCACAAACTAGTTTGAGGTTTTATTTACGATCTGTACTTATGCCATGCTACTTTACGTATTTAAATTGTGCGAGGAGCACCTGTCTGTTAGGAATTGTGACCCGTTCGTGGTATCGACGGTCCCGTTTGGGGATCTCATTGTTTACCGTCGACCCCACAAACCTTGGGTCCGTCTCGGAGCTAGCTTACTTCGTTGCGGGTAGACTACAAGGGGTGGCCCCCTGAAATATTTCTGAATCCTGTGATTGTTCAGTCGTGAAAGCCTCATTGGGTTTTGTTTTGGTTTTTCGAGGTTGATCGGCGTGTGTTGCTATTGGTGCACCCGGCGGGTAAAACTTTCCGAAAGCCGTGTCGCGGATATGGACGACTTGGAGCCGATATCTCGATCATAGACAAGCATAACTAAAGATTACTGCTATAAATTTGACTTATAATGACTAGTAATTAGCTCCACTACAACGGAATGGCTAATTAATCGCCCACAATTGCTTGTTTGGTTGTCGCTTGCGACAATTGTATCTGACTAGTAAGTATTGCAACTACAACGAAATGGCTGATTAAAAGTACCAACAACTGCTGGGTTTCGGGTTTATCTCATGCTAATTGTATCTGACTAGTAAGTGTTACAACTACACCGGAATGATTAACTAAAAGTGCCCACTGCTTATTTTATCAGGATGATTATCTATACCTGACTAGTAATTACTGCAACGATAACTGGATAAATAAAACTGCCAACTGTGTGGGTTCCTCGGTTGACTTCCTCGTTTGGTCTCGAGGGGGAAACACCAGGATGGGTTTGTTTGGTGTTAGCTTCAGGTTGGATCCGGATAGGTCATTCTCACCCCTCTCTGATAACCGCCAGTTGTATCGAGTCTCTATAGGTTGTTTAGTGCATGCTGCCGCTGCGCTTCGATCCACCATACCTATGTGGCGAGGACCGCCAATTCTAGCCTCGTGTGTCTTGGCCTCGATCGACGCTCCTTCTTTTTCCTTTGCCCTTTGTCGGCACCCTTTTGTTTAAGCGGTTTTGAGATCAACGTCGTTAGGGTTACCCTTCCGCTTTGGGCGGGGTTATGGGCGCCATTGGTTATTCTTGAGGCTCTTAGCCCCATTTGCATCTTGTCCGTAGTCGGACTCTATCATTTTCAAGTTGATTTGGATCTTTGTATAACACATCGTATTCTTGACTCCGAGTCGTGTTATATATATATCTCGTGTGGGTCCCATCGAGGACTGTTGTGTAATGTTATTACCGTTTTCCACCCTTGCGAAAGTGCCTGGTGGGCACCTTTGAATCGTTTCTATGCGGGTTTGGCGAATTTTGTTCAAACTTGCATAGGTCCGATTCTGAGGGTGTTACAGAGTGGTATCAGAGCTCAGCAGTTGCGATACCCCACAAGTCCAGCCTGTAGGATAACCTAGCTAACGGCCGAAGTAGAGTGTCAAAACTAATTTTGCAAACTCGGTTAGATAGTTCTGATTAGGTCTGATTTTACTCCTTACCCCTCTGCTGTTCCCCTCTTACCCCTACGCGTTTTGGATCCGCTCTCGTCTCTTTCTTCGAGTCCAGGAATTCTCGTGGTTGGGTTTCCGTCGTACCTTCAGGGCTTCGCTTTCTCCCTTTTGTAACGGAGGTGCTACGATCATCAATCTGCAACTTGTCTGTTGTACCCTTCCTCCAGTCTTTTAATCTTGAGCTCTTTATCCATATGTGTTCCTTGCTGGATATCAGTGTCGTTGAGAAACATATGAGAAGGACGAGCCTTGGTGAAGTTGGAGTATACCTTGAGCATGTGTTGTTCATGCCAATGGAACCATCGCGGAACCTAATCAGTGTGTCTTTCATACGATTTCTTGGCGGCAAGATTCCTTTGTTAGGATACCATCCAAGAAGATCTTGATCTAATTCGAGAGTTGGATGCTTAATCCGCTTATTCGTGTGCAGAGTAATGGTTTGAGTGTGGGATGGAGTAGCTACCCTACCACTGCTCTTATCATTCGCTCTTGTACGTCGAATCAGTGGATCCGGCAGTTTACTCCGTCCATGGAAGTTAGAGGTGGCCTTATCGTTTGATGCCTCTATCTTCGTCCTTTGTTTCTCCGGAGTGTTCTCTCGACGGTCAGGAGCAACGACCCTTTGTTGGTGGTGTCGCCGATTTCAAGATGGAAGAAGGAACCCTCGTTAGTGGTGTCGCGAAGATCTACACGAAGTGAGAAGACGCAGATCGCCGACCTTCCTTCCGGTACCATGAGGCGGATCTCGAGGGCGAGATCCCTTGTTAGTGGTGTCGAATTGTGGCATCCCGCAAAACCACTACTAGAAAATCGCGTTGAATTTGTGCATTGCATCGTCATCATCATGCATTGTTTGCCAAAACTATTTTATAAGCCCGTTTTGTTTTCTAAAACGCCCCATCTTATTCAAACACCGAAAACCGGGTCCCCGGAATATTTTGTTTTGTCCGCTGTCGGATTGCAAAAGCGTTGTTTGAAAATAAATACTTAATTAATTGTTTTAGTGGGGCGATCGAGCGAGTAGACCGAACGACCACCCTGTTTTAAAAGCGGTCCAAGTTGAACCAGCCCTCTCTAAATCCCTTTCCCACTAAATTCTATCCTACCCACCCCCAGCCACCTCACCCGGCCTATCCCATGCCACCTCACCCTCCCAAAACCACCACCTCCTAGCTGCCACATGGCCTACTCACTCACCTCCTCCACTCAACCTCTCCTCACCAAACCCACCCAAAGACACTACACCGCACTGGGCCCGCCCTTGCAGCCTTGACACCCTCCTTGCCTCTCTCCCTGCCTGTGGGACCCGCCCCCACTCCCCTGCCCGCGTGGCCACCCAGGAACCGTCCAACCCACTCACGCTCCCACCGTCCCGGACCCACCAGCCGGCCCACACCCACTCTACACACGCACGCACGCCCGGCTCCCCACCCGACACAGGCCTTGGAACCACCCCACGCCCGTCCTGTTCTCTCCTACCTCCCATCCCAGCCTGCTCCCTCTCACTTCGCGCCTCGCCTCCCTCGCCCAGCGCCCGCTCGGCCGCCCCACCCCTCTCCTCTCTAAGCCCGCCGCCCTTAACCTTCTCATGCCACCTCACGACCACCCAAGCCTCGTCGCCTCCGCTCGCGCGTCCTCAACCCCCGCGGCCGCCTCCTACCCGCCGGCCTCGCCCTTCCACCTCTGCTGGCCCTTGCACTCCTCCGGCCGCCTCGCCTCCTCGCCTTCCTTCTCGCTGGCCCTCCCGAGCGCCTCCCTCCTGCCGCAACCGTCCCCGACCCGCGCCTCGCCCCGATGCGGTCCGCCTCGCCTCGCGTCCACCCCACGCCTCCTGCTGGCAGCCCGGTCGCGTGCCCGCGTCCTCCCGACCAGCCCGGCGGCCTCCCGCCTGCCTCGCCACCGCGCCTCCACCTTAAGCCTGGCGGCGCCCCGGCGGCCTCCTTGCAGGCCAAGCCGGCAAACCCGACCCGTCTGGCGCATCCGCACCGAGCCCTCGTCCCGCCTCCCTCGGCAAAGAGCCCAGCCTGCCGCCGCCCGTCGTGGGGCGCTGGGGCCCTGCTCGGCCGCAGCGATGCCGTCTGCGCCCTCCCGACCCTGTGTCCACGCGATCGAACATCTCCTTGGCTCTGTACGTTCCCTGGAGTGCGGTTCTTGGTGAAGACAGAGTGGTTCTGGTGCGCTTGCTGGTCGGAGCTCGAGTGCTCCGTCCCAGGATCCGAAGGTGACGAGAATCAAGTTCTTCCCTTCGACAACCGTGGACCCAAAGGTCATCGTCCTGGAACGCAAAGACCTTCCGAGAAGCATGTACCGTGTGCCGAGGCCGAATCAAGATCTTCCCCGACACCGAGGATGCCTACCCGAAACGGACCCGAAGACCACCGACAAGACCTCCGGCCTGGACTCCAAGATCCACCTCCCATAGCGACGACCCCTGGACACCAAGAGCTTCCGGCAACATGATCTAGACCCGGACCCCGATAACCATGATCCCCACGGCGAACAAGGCCTTCGAGGTGGGACCGACAAGATCTTCTCCTCGGGACACCGGGAGCTCCCCTGAACGCCAAGCTCGTCGAGTTCAGGGACCCTCAAGATCTCCGTCACGGACACGACATGTACTTCCCTGGGACGCCATGACTGGGCCCGGATCCGAAGGCCACATGGAACGACAAGTACTCCAACACGGACCCGGTTGAAGCAAACCCGAAGACGGTAGATGCGACCAGTACTTCCCCGATCCGAAGACCCTAGCCCCGGACGCCGAGACCGTCCCGTCGAACCCCGAGACCGGACCCTGGACCCTGTCGAACCCCGAACCCCGGAACCCCAAGATCTGCCGAACCCTGATGTGTGACCCTTTTCCTCGAACCCTATTTTATAACATAACAACTTGTTGCATGTTTAATTGACATCTCGCATGCATAATCATGTGGTTGGGGCCTTCGCGATTCACCTAATGATTAAATATGGGGCCATATGGGCAAATCTAGACTCATATCGGCCTCATTTAAACTTGTAGCGAACCGGTGCTATCTTTTGCCATGCTAAAACAACATTTAATTTATGGGTAGATAAATAACATGAATCACCTAACTAATTGTCGGACCCCGGTTCCCCTTAATATTGACCTAATTGCATCGCACCTTTGCCATGTCATACATCATACATGCATCATGCCGATCTTCTGCCGTGTATTAAATATTGCATCCGGTGTTTATTCTAGTGTTTTGCTTCTTCGCGGATAAGGCCGTTGAGTTGATGTGAGCTTCGCTCCGACCCTCGGATGAACCCTTCGACAATGTTTTCAGGCGAGCATCTCCCTCTTTCTACCTATCTTACTTTATAGTATTTACTTCCCTCCTGTTGATCTATTGCTATCTGTGTTGCGATGCTTTAGTTTCCGTCCCCGTGATCAACAGTGCAGAACTATATTGCCTTGGCCACATCCTCTTGCCTGTTGTTTGGTAGATAGTTGGACTTGCGTCGTAGTTGCTTGCTCAAGTCTTGATATGTGTCGTCATATGCCACGATTCTCGATGTATTGCCGCATGTTGATGTTGGAGATGGTTCTAGTTTTACTTATCGTCACTTTAATTTCTCTTTAACAACTAAAATTGAAATAAGCAGAGGCATCGGTGGGTGATAGATAATATTTGGTTTCGAACGCCCACTTGTGTCCCGTAAGACCCCGAGTACTTGATACTGTTCCTTGATTTATCGCGCTATCCACATCCGGAGGTATATGGGACCCCGAGCGAGCTTGATTCATTCTTATTTCTTGGGGCCACAAACTAGTTTGAGGTTTTATTTACGATCCTGTACTTATGCCATGCTACTTTGTATTTAAATTGTGCGAGGAGCACTGCATCTTTAGGAATTGTGACCCGTTTACGTGGTATCGACAGTCCCCGTTTGGGGATCTGCTGTCGTTTACCGTCGACCCCACAAACCTTGGGTCCGTCTCGGAGCTAGCTTACTTCGTTGCGGGTAGACTACAAGGGGTGGCCCCCTGAAATATTTCTGAATCCTGTGATTGTTCAGTCGTGAAAGCCTCATTGGGTTTTGTTTTGGTTTTTCCGAGGTTGATCGAGCGTGTGTTGCTATTGGTGCACCCCGGCCGGGTAAAACTTTCTGAAAGCCGTGTCCGCGGATATGGACGACTTGGAGCACAGTATCTCGATCATAGACAAGCATAACTAAAGATTACTGCTATAAATTTGACTTATAATGACTAGTAATTAGCTCCACTACAACGGAATGGCTAATTAATACTGCCCACAATTGCTTGTTTGGTTGTCGCTTGCGACAATTGTATCTGACTAGTAAGTATTGCAACTACAACGAAATGGCTGATTAAAAGTACCAACAACTGCTGGGTTTCGGGTTTATCTCATGCTAATTGTATCTGACTAGTAAGTGTTACAACTACACCGGAATGATTAACTAAAAGTGCCCACTGCTTATTTTATCAGGATGATTATCTATACCTGACTAGTAATTACTGCAACGATAACTGAATAAATAAAACTGCCAACTGTGTGGGTTCCTCGGTTGACTTCCTCGTTTGGTCTCGAGGGGGAAACACCAGGATGGGTTTGTTTGGTGTTAGCTTCAGGTTGGATCCGGATAGGTCATTCTCACCCCTCTCTGATAACCGCGCTTGTATCGAGTCTCTATAGGTTGTTTAGTGCATCTTCACGCCGCGATCCACCATACCTATGTAGGCGAGGACCCAATTCTAGCCTCGCTGCATCGGCCTCGATCGACGCCCTTCTTTTTCCTTTGCCCTTTGTCAAGACCCTTTTGTTTAAGCGGGTTTTGAGATCAACGTTGTTAGCGTGGTTACCCTTCCGGCTTGGCTCGGTGGTTATGGACGCCATTGGTTATTCTTCAGGGCTCTTAGCCCCATTTGCATCTTGTCCGTAGTCGGACGCTCTATCATTTTCAAGTTGATTTGGATCTTTGTATAACACATCTGTATTCTTGACTCCTGGAGTCGCTGTTATATATATATCTGTTCTGTGGGTCCCATCGAGGACTGTTGTGTAATGTTATTACTTCGTTTTCCACCCGCACGAAAGTGCCTGGTGGGCACCTTTGAATCGTTTCTATGCGGGTTTGGCGAATTTTGTTCAAACTTGCATAGGTCCGATTCTGAGGGTGTTACATTATCTTCGGATGACCTTGATAGACCCTCCGCCCTCTGCTGAAGTACAAGGCTGGCGAGGACCTGCCGGGGGAATCGCGGACCCCCCTCTTAGCGCCACTAAAGGGGCCTCGAAGGTTAGGATTGCGTCGTGCACTTTGCGCTTTTGCTGTATGTTTTTGCTTGTTGTATTGTCTGACACTTGCTCATTTTTTGTTTGCAGCGCCTCAAGGTTACGGGGTCCATGCCCCCTCTGCCGGAGAAATATGCGGAGGCGCCCGATAATGAGGAGGCGGACTCCGAATCTGAGCTGCCGCCGGCGCAGTCGCCCACCCATGAAGCTCACGAGGAGAGCGAGGGGCATACCCGAAAGCGGGCGCGGAGATCGAGCGAGTCTTCGGATGCCCCGACTCCGCCGACGCCTAGGGATCCATCTTTCCTCATGCGCCATAGCGGGTATGATGATGCTTCCTCCTCGCTGTTCCTGTTCGTGCCTCTGCGGGCTATGGCACCGCAGCCGCCAGCCAAGAAGAAGAAGAAAGAGGAGAGGGCGCCGCATGTTTTTGATTTGAGAGACATCGAATCGTAAGTACCTTTGGATGCTCTTTGTCCTTTGCTTGTGCGTTTTTCTTCTTGTTGTGATGAATGTTTTCCTTGCAGCCACTCCTCGGGGGGTTCTCTTAGTGAGGATTCCCATAAGACCAGAGGGGAGTCGAAGCCGACGGCCCCTCTCTCTCAGACGGTGGCCACCTCTGGTGGCGATGCTCCGAACCCCTCTCCGCGGGAGGCTCGAGTAGTCGTCTCTCAGAAGAATGCTCCTGGACCTTCGGAGTCGCCGTCTGAGCATGTGAGTTGTTTCTTCCTCTTTATTCCTGGGGGAGCCCCCGAGCCTATTTCGAGTCATTTTGTTCGACGTTTGTTGCTCGTTTCGGGGCGCAGTCCCCGAGCCTTGTTCTTGATTGTTTCGCTCCTGCTTTTTTCCACAGCCCTTTGTGCATAGTGCGAACTTGCTCATCCGGCAGGATCTGGCACTGGAGGCCAGCATGAAGCAGCTGCAAGGTACGTGGTTTTATGGTCATTTTCATCTATTGTCTATTTGCAGCTTGCGTTGCTTATATATGTCCTTAATGTTATATAGATGAGAATAATACGGCCCTTCGTCAGCTAGATGCTCTCGAAAAGAGTCTTGGTCCTGCGGAGAAGCAGGCTGCGGATGTCATGGAGGCGAAGGAGCGCCTGTAGCAGGAGCTGGCTGATGCCACCGCGGCCAAGGAGCGCCTTCAGCGAGAGGCTTCTGTAACACCCTCAGAATCGGACCTATGCAAGTTTGGGCAAAATTCACCAAACCCGCATAGAAACGATTCAAAGGTGCCCACCAGGCACTTTCGTGCGGGTGGAAAACGAAGTAATAACATTACACAACAGTCCTCGATGGGACCCATGTAGATATATAGATATGGCGGCTCAAAGAGTCAAGAATACAGATATAATATACAAAGATCCAAATCACCTTGAAAGCGATAGAAGCCCACTACGGACAAGATGCAAATGGGGCTAAGAGCCACGAAGAATAACCAATGGCGCCCATAACCCTTTGCCAAGCCGAAGGGTAACCACGCTAACGGCGTCGATCTCAAAACCTGCTTAACAAAAAGGTGCCGACAAAGGGCAAAAGTAAAACAAAGAAGGAGCGTCGATCGAGGCCAAGACACAGCGAGGCTAGAATTGGTCCTCGCCTACATAGGTATGGTGGATCAAGCGGCAGCATGCACTAAACAACCTATAGAGACTCGATACAACTGGCGGTTATCAGAGGGGGTGAGAATGACCTATCCGGATCCAACCTGAAGCTATCACCAAACAAACCCATCCTGGCGTTTCCCCCTCGAGACCACACGAGGAAGTCAACCGAGGAACTCACACAGTTGGCAGTTTTAATTATTCAGTTATAGTTGCGGCACTTTACTAGTCAGGTTTAGATAATCGTCCTGATAAAATAAACAGTGGGCACTTTTAGTTAACCATTCCGTTATAATTGCATCAATTACTAATCAGATACAGATAGCATGAGATAAACCCAAACCCCGCAGTTGTTGGTTCTTTTATTCAGCCATTCCGTTGTAGTTGCAATACTTACTAGTCAGAATACAATTGTCGCAAGCGACAACCAAACAAGCAATTGTGGGCAGTATTAATTAGCCATTCCATTATAGTGAGGCTGATTACTAGTCATTATAAGTCAAATTTATAGCAGTAAACTTTAGTTATGCTTGTCTATGATCGAGATACTGTGCTCCAAGTCGTCCATATCCGCGGACACGGCTTTCAGAAAGTTTTACCCCGGTGCACCAATAGCAACACACGCTCGATCAACCTCGGAAAAACCAAATCAAAACCCAACGAGGCTTTCACGGTTGAACAATCACAGGATTCAGAATATTTGGGGCCACCTTAGAGTAGAATCCGAACGGAGTAAGCAAGCTCGAGACGGCCTCAAGGTTATGGGGACGGCATTTGTGAACGACTGGGAACCCGAAAGTGTGGCTGGGCTTGTCGACATCATGAAACGGCCATTATTTCCTAACAAGACAGTGCACCTCGCACAATCGTAAATAAAGGTAAAGCATGGCATAAGTACATGATCGTAATAAAACCTCAAACTAGTTTGTGGCCCCAAGAAATAAGTCTGAATCAAGCTCGCTCGGGGGTCCCATATACCTCCCGGATGTGGATAGCGCAAAATCAAGGAACAGTATCAAGTACTCGGGGTCTTACGGACACAAGTGGGCGTTGAAACCAAATATTATCTATCACCCACCGATGCCTCCGCTTATTCAATTTTAGTTGTTAAATAAAGTAAAGTGAACAATAGTAAAACTAGAATCATCTCCAACATCAACATGCGGCAAAACATCAGCAACTGTGGCATATGACGACGCACATTAGCACTTGAGCAAGCAACTATGACACGCAAGTCCAACTATCTACCAAACAACAGGTAATAGGATGTGTCCAAGGCAATATAAGGCTGCAGGGAATATCACGGGTACGAAAACTAGAGCATCGCAACACAGATAGCAAATAGATCAACAGGAAGGAGTAAATTACTATGAAAGTAAGATAGGTAGAAAGAGGGAGATGCTCGCCTGAAAACATTGCCGAAAGGTTCAACCGAAGAACGGGGCGAAGCTCACATCAACTCAACGGCCTTATCCGCGAAGAAGCAAAACACTAGAATAAACACCGGATGCAATATTTAATAAAATGGCAGAAGATCGGCATGATGCATGTATGATGGATGGCATGGCAAAGGTGCGATGCAATTAGGTCACTATTAAGCGGAACCGGGGTCCCGACAATTAATCAAGTGGTTCAAGTTGTTTAGAAACCCCGCATTTTAAATGTTGTTATAACAAGGCAAGATAAGATACCGGTTCGCTACGCCAGTTTAAATGAGGCCAATATAAGGCTAGAGTTGCCCGCATATGGGCCCCATATTTGATTATTAGGTGAATCGGCATAAGGCCCCCAAAACCACAGATATGCATGCGAGATGACAATTAAACATGCAACAAGTTGTTATGTTATAAAATAGGGTTCGAGGATAAGGGGTCACACATTAGGGGGCTCGACGATCTTGGGGGTCCGGGGTTCGACAGGGTCCAGGGTCCAGGGTTCGACGGATCTGGGGTTCAGGGTTCGGCGGAAGCGTTCTCGGTTTCCGGGGTAGGTCTTGGCGCATCCGGGTTCTCGGAAAGGGACGCATCGAATCTTCCGGGTCGGTGTCGTTCTTGGCGTTCTGCGTCAGTGTCTTTGCCGTTCGTGTTCTTGAGTGTCGCCTCCGGGAAGGATTACTTGTATCATCCTGGGAGATCTTGGTGTCCGGGTGAAGTACTTGGCGTCCGATAGCCGATCTTGTCGAATTCGCGAATGTCGGGTCGTGTCATTGGTCTTGTCCTTTCCGGCGGAGGCCTTGGCGTTCGGGTACTTGATTCCGCATTCAGGGCGAAGGTCTTATCGCATGTGGTCTTCGGGACCGGGGTCTCGATCTCATGCCGATGATCTTGGCATCCGTGTCCGAGGAAGATCTTGGGGTTCGGCATCCGAAGAGGAAGGCGACAGTACCGGGGTTCGATGTTTCGCTCCGGGAACGGCCTCGTGGACTGCGTGGACGATCTTGTCGTCGAAGAAATACTTGCCGTACAGGGTCTCGATGTTCGGGGCGAAGGTCTTGATGGTGCCGTGTCGAAACCTCAGGGTTTCCGTGAACGCGATCTTGGTGACGGGATCGACGAACTTTGTTACGGGTCGGCCTTCTCATGAGGTCTCGAGGTTCGCGTCGGAGTGCTTGGGTCCACACTTTGACGGTTGGTGAAGGACATGGGCGAGGTCGACAGGGGACACGGCGACGGAGCTCCTGGACCCGGGTCGAAGCCAGGCGCTGAGGCGGGCCAGGCGGCGGCAGCGAGGAGGATCTGGAGGCGGGCGTGGCAGGCTCTGGCGCCTGCAGCTGGAGGGTCGGTCCGGAGAGTAGGTGATGCGGGGAGTCTGGCGACGGAGGGGCTGGAGGCGCCTGGGCGGCGGGCGTGGCGGGCGGGCTCGCCGTGAGAGGACAGCGTCTGCCTGTGGCGCTTAGGCGGCAGACTCAGGCTGACGGCGGCAGCGTTGGCGGGCGGCTGGTCGGTGAGCAATGGGCAGGCTGAAGAGAGGATGGTCGACGTGCGGAGCTCGGGAGGCAAGGTCGCAGGAGGCTCGAGGCGCGGCTGGGTGGACGGCCGGTGTTGGCGGGGAGGACGTCGCGGAGGTGAAGGAGGCAGTCGCCGGAGTAGCCATGGGAGAGGCGGCGGCAATGAAGGTGCTCGGATCTTGGCGAGAGGGCCAGCGAGGTGGTGGGGAGGCAGCGGGGGTGAGGTGCAGCAGGCCGCCTTGTGGCACAAGTGAGGAAGAGGATGGAGGAAGCGGCCGGGAGAGAGAGTCAGCGGGGCAGTGCGGGAAAGCGGCGTGGCGAGAGGAGGATGAACAGACGAGTGGGTCCTGGCAGAGGGGAGAGACTGGCGGTGGGATGTGGTGGTGGGATCTGAGGGCAGGGTGTTGGTGGGTGGGCAGGGAGGAAGGGACCTGGTCTGGGTGGCCAGGTGGCAGCGGGTGTGAGGGAGTGGAGGGGGCTGTGGCGTGGGTGCGGCTTTGTGTCTTTGAGTCGTGTCTTTGGGCGGGGAGTTTGAGAGAGAGAGTGGTAGGTCTAGGTGGCACTTTGTGGTTGGGTGGGAGGAGAGGAGAGGGTGAGGTGGAGGGATCTGATTGGAGGGGGTGATGTGGAGGAGGGTGTGGGGGTAGATAGCTGGGTGAGTTTAGGATTTAGATGGGGCAGGGGTAGGTGGACCGATTTAGAAAACTGGGGCGGCCGTTCGGGTCGGTTGGCCCGTTCGACTGCTCCGGCCAAAAATAATATTAATTTTATTTGTTTTAAACGGGCCGTTGGCAAACCGATACCATCAAAACAAAAATAATCCGGAGGCCCGGGGTTGGCGTTTGAATAAAGATGGGGCGTTTGGAAAACAAAACGGGGTCTTCGAAAATAGTTTTGGCAAACAATGCATGATGATGACGATGCAATGCACAAATTCAACGCGATTTTCTAGTAGTGGTTTTGCGGGATGCCACAATTCGACACCACTAACAATGGATCTCGCCCTCGAGATCCGCCTCATGGTACCGGAAGGAAGGCCGGCGAACTGCGTCTTCTCGCTTCGTGTAGATCTTCGCGACACCACTAACAAGAGGTCGTTGCCCACGTTCATCAAGAGAGCACTCCGGATAACAACGGTCGAAGTTAAAGGTAAGGCCACCTCTAACTTCAGCGGAAGGAGTAAAATTGCATCGATCCACCATTCAATATACAGAGCAAATGATAAGAGTAGTGGTATGGTCGCGACTCCATCCCGCACTCAAAGCATTACCCTGTACACGAATAGACAGATTATGCAACCAACCCACGGATTCAGACTGAAGATCTCGACAAGCGAGGTTTGGATCAAAGGAGTGATGCAGACTCTGCATCGGATCTGGCGTAGAGGATGTCGTCGCGTCGGAAAACACCGGAAGGCACAAACAAAGAACAAAGAATGGTAACACCGTGGACGGACTCACAGGCAGCTGGAACACCGGATGGTAGAACACCGTTATCCAAGAAGGAAGCGAAACCCTAAAGGTACGACGGAAACCCAACCACGAGAATTCCTGGACTCGAAGCAAGAGAAGAGAGCGGATTCAAAACACGTAGAGGTAAGAGAGGAACAGCAGAGGGTTAAGGAGTAAAATCAGACCTAATCAGAACTATCCAACCGATTTTGCAAAAATAGTTTGACACTCTACTTCGGCCGTTAGCTAGGTTATCCTCTGAATTTGGACTTGTAGGGTATCATAGCTGCTGAGCTCGATACCACTCTGTAACACCCTCGAATCGGACCTATGCAAGTTTGGGCAAAATTCACCAAACCGCATAGAAACGATTCAAAAGGTGCCACCGAGCACTTTCGTCGGGTGGAAAAGCGTAATAACATTACACAACAGTCCTCGATGGGACCCACGAGCAGATATAGATAACATGCTCAAAGAGTCAAGAATACGAGATATAATATACAAAGATCCAAATCACCTTGAAAAGCGATAGGCGTCCACTACGGACAAGATGCAAATGGGGCTAAGAGCCACGAAGAATAACCAATGGCGTCCATAACCTGCCGCCAAGCCCAGGAAGGGTAACCACCTTCTTGGCGTCGATCTCAAAACCTTAACAAAAGGGTGCCGACAAAGGGCAAAGAAAAAACAAAGAAGGAGCGTCGATCGAGGCGATGCAGCGAGGCTAGAATTGGCGGTCCTCGCCTACATAGGTATGGTGGATGAAGCGGCGTGGCATGCACTAAACAACCTATAGAGACTCGATACAATGGCGGTTATCGAGAGGGTGAGAATGACCTATCCGGATCCAACTGAAGCTATCACCAAACAAACCCATCTGGCGTTTCCCCTCGAGACCACGAGGAAGTCAACCGAGGAACTCACACGGTTGGCGATTTAATTATTCGATTATAGTTGCGGCACTTTACTAGTCGGTTTAGATAATCGTCACGATAAAATAAGCGATGGGCACTTTTAGTTAACCATTCCGTTATAATTGCATCAATTACTAATCGAATGAGATAGCATGAGATAAACCCAAACCCTTGGGTTGTTGGTTCTTTTATTGACCATTCGTTGTAGTTGCAATACTTACTAGTCGAATACAATTTATGCAGCGACAACAAACAAGCAATTGTGGGCAGTATTAATTAGCCATTCCATTATAGTGAGGCTGATTACTAGTCATTATAAGTCAAATTTATAGCGATAAACTTTAGTTATGCTTGTCTATGATCGAATCTTGTGCTCCAAGTCGTCCATATCCATGGACACGGCTTTGAAAGTTTTACCGGCGGGGTGCACCAATAGCAACACACGCTCGATCAACCTCGGAAAAACCAAATCAAAACCCAACGAGGCTTTCACATGAACAATCACAGTTCAAAAATTTCAGGGGCCACCTTAGAGTAGAATCATAGCGAGTAAGCAAGCTCGAAGGCGGCCTCAAGGTTATGGGGACGGTACGTGAGCATCGGGAACCGAAAGTGTGGCTGGGCTTGTCGACACCGGAAGCGCCATTATGTCCTAAACAGTACAGTGTGCACCTCGCACAATCGTAAATAAAGCGGTAAAGCATGGCATAAGTACAGGATCGTAATAAAACCTCAAACTAGTTTGTGGCCCCAAGAAATAAGTCTGAATCAAGCTCTGGCTCAGGGGGGTCCCATATACCTCCCGGATGTGGATAGCGCAAAATCAAGAGCAGGTATCAAGTACTCGGGGTCTTCACGGGACACAAGTGAAGTTGGAAACCAAATATTATCTATCACCCACCGATGCCTCTGCTTATTCAATTTTAGTTGTTAAACAGAAAGTAAAGTGAACAATAGTAAAACTAGAATCATCTCCAACATCAACATGCGGCAAAACATCAGCAACTGTGGCATATGACGACGCACATTAGCACTTGAGCAAGCAACTATGACACGCAAGTCCAACTATCTACCAAACAACAGGTAATAGGATGTGTCCAAGGCAATATAAGGCTGCAGGGAATATCACGGGTACGAAAACTAGAGCATCGCAACACAGATAGCAAATAGATCAACAGGAAGGAGTAAATTACTATGAAAGTAAGATAGGTAGAAAGAGGGAGATGCTCGCCTGAAAACATTGCCGAAAGGTTCAACCGAAGAACGGGGCGAAGCTCACATCAACTCAACGGCCTTATCCGCGAAGAAGCAAAACACTAGAATAAACACCGGATGCAATATTTAATAAAATGGCAGAAGATCGGCATGATGCATGTATGATGGATGGCATGGCAAAGGTGCGATGCAATTAGGTCACTATTAAGCGGAACCGGGGTCCCGACAATTAATCAAGTGGTTCAAGTTGTTTAGAAACCCCGCATTTTAAATGTTGTTATAACAAGGCAAGATAAGATACCGGTTCGCTACGCCAGTTTAAATGAGGCCAATATAAGGCTAGAGTTGCCCGCATATGGGCCCCATATTTGATTATTAGGTGAATCGGCATAAGGCCCCCAAAACCACAGATATGCATGCGAGATGACAATTAAACATGCAACAAGTTGTTATGTTATAAAATAGGGTTCGAGGATAAGGGGTCACACATTAGGGGGCTCGACGATCTTGGGGGTCCGGGGGTCCGAGGTCCGGGGTTCAGCGGATCTGGGGTTCGAGGTTCGTGAGCGTTCTCGGTTTAGGTCTTGGCGCATCCGGGTTCTCGGAAAGGGCGATCGAATCTTCCGTCGGTGTCGTTCTTGGCGTTCGCAGTGTCTTTGCGTTCGTGTTCTTGAGTGTCGCCTCGGGAAGGATTACTTGTATCATCTGGAGATCTTGGTGTCCGGGTGAAGTACTTGGCGTCCGATGCCGATCTTGTCGAATTCGCGAATGTCGGGTCGTGTCATTGGTCTTGTCCTTTCGGCGGAGGCCTTGGCGTTGGTGCTTGATTCCGCATTCAGGGCGAAGGTCTTATCGCATGTGGTCTTGGACCGGGGTCTCGATCTCATGCCGATGATCTTGGCATCCGTGTCAGGAAGATCTTGGGGTTGACATCCGAAGAGGAAGGCGGATGCGGGTTCGATGTTTCGCTCGAGGGAGCGGCCTCGTGGACTGCGTGGGCGATCTTGTCGTCGAAGAAATACTTGCCGTCTGAGGTCTCGATGTTGGGCGAAGGTCTTGATGGTGCCGTGTCGAAACCTCGGGGTTTCCGTGAACGCGATCTTGGTGGGATCGACGAACTTTATTCTGGTCGGCCTTCTCATGAGGTCTCGAGGTTCGGCCGGAGTGCTTGGGTCCACACTTTGACGGTTGAAGGACATGGGCGAGTCGACAGGGGACACGGCGACGGAGCTCTGGACCCGGTCGGCGGCACGCGGAGGCGGGTCTGGCGCCGCGGCCGGCGAGGAGGATCTGGGCGGCGGCAGCGAGGCTGCAGGCGCCAGCGGGAGAATCGGTCCGGCGAGTAGGTGATCTGGCAGTCTGGCAGCGGAGGGGCAGCTGATTAGGCGCCTGGCCGAGCGGGCGTGGCAGGCGGGCTCGCGCTGCCGGAGGGCAGCGTCTGCCTTGGCGCTTAGGCGGCAGGCTCGGGCTCCGGCGGCAGCGTCGAGGGCAGTGGCGGAGAAAGCGGGCTTGCCGGCCGGCAGCTTGGCGGTGGTCGGAGCGGCAGCAGGTGACGACAGCGCATAGAGGATGGTCGGCAGCGGATCTCGGGAGGCCTTGGCGGTCGCAGGAGGCTCGAGGCCAGCTGGGTGGGCGGGAGGTGTTGGCGGAAGGCGTCGCGGAGGTGAAGGAGGCGGTGTCGCCGGAGTGGCCATGGGAGGGCGGGCGGAAGGTGCTTTCGGGATGCTGTGGCCAAGCGAGGTGAGGGAGGCGGCGTGGGGTGAGGTGCTGCAGGCGCGCATGAAACTCTTGGCGGAGGAAGAGGATGGAGGATGGCGGCGGGAGAGAGAGTCGGCGGGGCAGTGCGGGGAAGGCGGCGTGCGGAGGATGAGCAGGGGAGGTGGGTCCGCAGCAGGGGGAGGCTGTCGGGGCGGTGTGGTGGTGGGATCGAGGGGCCGGTGCTGGTGGGTGGGCAGGGAGGAAGGGGACCCACAGGTCGTGGCAGGGTGGCAGGCGGGTGTGAGTGGAGGGGCTGCTTGGCGTGGAGTGCGACTGTGTCTTTGAGTGTCGTGTCTTTGGGAGTTTGAGAGAGAGTGGTAGGTCTAGGTGGCACTTTGTGGTTGGGTGGGAGGAGAGGAGAGGGTGAGGTGGAGGGATCTGATTGGAGGGGGTGATGTGGAGGAGGGTGTGGGGTAGATGGTGGGTGAGTTTAGGATTTAGATGGGGCGGTGGGGTGGACCGATTTAGAAAAGGGGCGACGTTGGTCGGTTGGCCGTTCATTGCTCGACCAAAAATAATATTAATTTTATTTGTTTTAAGCGGTAGTTGGCAAACCGATACCATCAAAACAAAAATAATCCGGAGGCCCGGGGTTGGCGTTTGAATAAAGATGGGGCGTTTGGAAAACAAAACGGGGTCTTCGAAAATAGTTTTGGCAAACAATGCATGATGATGACGATGCAATGCACAAATTCAACGCGATTTTCTAGTAGTGGTTTTGCGGGATGCCACGACAGATTAGAAGCATTTCATAATCTTCTGCTACGCGAGAAGGGGGTGGCCGAGAAGCTGATGGTTGCGGCCAAGGCCTTCTCCGATATGTGTCTTTCTTGTAATTGGTCTGCTTGATTTTTCAACTGCATTTTTCTCCATGTCCTTATTTGGTTCCTTCTTGTTCTTCTTGTGCATCATATGCTTCGGGAATTGCGTTTGACCGCAATGTATTGGAGCACAGGAGTTCTTTGGATGATGCCACCGCAGCGGTCGAAGATCGCTGCGGCACTGTTGCTGGCTCCCTAGCTAAGGCCAAGGAGGTTCTCCAGCGTTTCTACAAGGAGATCATGCCCAAGGGCGCTGCCCTTGAGGATGTTGATTCTCTGGCGGATGCGTTTTCAAAGGATGCCCCTGCGACCTACAAGCGCAAGCAGAAAGGAATCGGTGCTTCCATGGGGCTGGCCATGGCCATGGCGTCCGAGGTGGAGTTGGATCTTCATCAGGTCACTTCTCAGATGCCAACAGCTCCCGACGGCCCCGAGGTAGCTTTTTCTCTCTTAGCTTCTCGTTGTAAGCGTTATGGGCCGAAGCTCATTGACCTTCTGGCGGAGTATGCGACGAAGTAGCAGGAGGAGGTCAAGCGAGCACTCTGGCTCGAGCCACTCGGATCTGGTAGGCTTCATTGTTGTAGCTTTTAGGATAGTTTACCTTATTTTGTGATGTATGATTTTGGTGATGAAAAATTTCTCCTTGTACCATGCAATGGCTTTTGATGTATATAAATGATGCTTCGAGTTGTTGCCCAGTCATGTGTTGTTCATATTCTTGCATGTTTTCCTTTAGGGACCTTCAGGTGAGGCTCCCGTTAATGCTTCATCTGCCCCTCATCCGCGGCCATCTTTGGATGATGCGTCGTAGCTTGTTTTTCTTCATGACCGTGTCTGCAGCCTTGAGAAGGAGATACTTGGCATCCGAGGCCATGCGGATGTGTGGAAGTCGAAAGCAGAGCGAGCTACCACCAGGGAGGAGTATCTGATGGGGGAGCTGTGGAAGTTGGCCTAGCAACTATAGTGTAAGTTTTCTTGAGCTGCTGCTAGTTTTCTGATGTGCCTTGTTTGTGTGTCATCTTACTCTATATTTTCTGCAGGTGCCAACCTTGTTGCCAGGGAGGAGAAGGAGCACGTCGCAGTCCGGATCAATTGCTTAACCCAACAGGATATGGAAGCTGGAGGCTTTTTCTGGATGGACCGCGACCGGGCCACTGTCCTTGCGACTGTGCAGGATTGCGCTCATTAGGTGTCACGGGTGCTAAGGCAGGTGAAGACTTACCCGGCGTAAATTATGTACATCATGTCCCCCCTTGTTAAGGCGCCTTCGACTCTATGGGGTTTGCTGGCGAAGTTTCGAGACGTGGGTCACGTCAGAGAGTTGGTGCGGCACTAGCTGGTTGCGGGGGTGAAGGTCGCTCTTTCCCTTGTTTGGCTGCATCGCCCTGATGTTGCTCTTGCGGCTGTGGCGGCTGGGACACCCCCTCGACCAGATGGTGGCCTATGGGACATGCGCCCGCATTACACGACTGTTAGGCAGTAAGCCGAGGAGATTTAGATCTTTTTGAGCATCGGGCGCAGGTGATCCTTAAGAATAGGTAGGCCCTGTAGAAAAGATAGATGTAAAACTTGTATATATTTCGAGTGGGCTTGTTGTGCCCTTTGTTGTAAGGGTTATTTGTATTAGCACGTAGTGCTTGGTTGTATGCATGCCCTTTTCATTAGCCTGACATGGTCAGCTACTCAGGTTTTCATGCGTTATGATTAGTCTACGAAGTCGTGAGGTGAGGCGGAGCCCCCAAGTGTGTTGTAACAGAAAGTAATGTAAGAAGAAAGGATAAATATTCGGGCGAGACACTTAGCTTTTATTCATATCGTAGTCGAGGAGGTACATTGTTCGGCTCAGTATCCTTGGCTGAGTAGCCTTATTGAAAGTAAAGAGGGATAGCTAGGGGTAGAAGCGTCGCAACTGTGCGACGTTCCATGGGTTGGAGTATGCGACTCTAGACTCCACATGCTTGAGGCAGTAGGTGCCACCTGGGATGACATCAATGACGATGTAGGGTCCTTCCCAGGGTGACTCGAGCTTCTTCGGCCGCTCTTGCTTGAGTCGTAGGACGAGGTCTCCTTCGACGAAGGACCTTGGCGCGATAGCAGCTATAGTTCTGGAGGCTCTCTGGCGGTAGGCGAGCCGCAATGTTGCATGCTTCATCGAGTGTGTTGACGGTGTCTTCGAGTGATGCCATTGATTCGGCTTCGTTGTAGGCGACGACCCGTGGGGCCTTATGGCGTACTTCTGCATGTAGCACGGCTTCGGCTCCATGTACCATGAAGAAGGGCGTGTAGCCAGTTGAGCTGTTTGGCATTGTGCGCAAGATCCAGAGGACGGAGGATAGCTCTTCTGCCCTGGCTCCCGCAAGCCGTTCGAGTGGGCTGAGTAGGCGTTTCTTAATGCCGCCGCCTACGAGGTCGTTGGCCTTTTCGACCTGCCCGTTGGTTTGCGGGTGCGCCATGGAGGCGTATGATATGTTGATCCCAAGTCCTTCGCAGAAGTCCTGGAATTCTTTGGAGATGAAGTTCGACTCGTTGTCCATGATGATGTTGTGCGGTACGGCTGTTTTGCCTTTTTGGTTGGTGACGGGAATGGCCTCGATCCACTTGGTGAACTTGTCGACTGCGACCAGGAGGTAGACGTGTCCTCCTTTTGAAGATTTGGGCAGTTTGCCGATCATGTCGAGGCCCCATTGGGCGAAGGGCCAAGCCAAGGGTATGGGCCTGAGCTCCGACCCTGTTGCGTGTGGTTTATCCGCAAACCTCTAGCATTCGTTGCACCTCTAGACGATGTCCTTGGCATCGTTCATGTCCATTGGCCAGTAGAATCTAGCTCGTAGAGCTTTGGCGACGAGGGCGCGACTGCCCGCATGATGGCCGCAGATGGCCTCGTGGATGTCTTGGAGGATGGTTTTGCCGTCACCGATGGTGACGCACCTTTGGAGTACACCCGAAATGATGTGCTTGTACAACTCGCCATTGATGATGGTGAAGGTCTTGGACCGGCAAGATATGCGTCGGGCATCTGTCGGGTCATCAGGCAGTTCTATGTTTATCAGGTACCGAAGGTATGGTTGCGTCCATGTTTCTTCGATTGCCATGACCTGCATCAGGTTGACCAACGTGACCTCCGTGTCGAGTTTTTCGGGTCCTTCCCGTCCTTCTGGTAGCGTAGCCCCCGAGTTCTCTGCTTCTTCGGGTGATCCCTTGGGAAATTTCCTTTTGATGGAAGGCACACAGATTTGTTCGAGGAACACACCTGGTGGCACCCGTGCGTAGGTGCACCAATGTTGGCGAGTCTATCGGCTACTTCGTTGCTTTCCCTTCCAATGTGTCGAAGCTCGCAGCCGTCAAAGTCTCCTTCTAGTGAGTTGTATAGCGCGCGGTACACGATCATGTTAGCGGCGTGAGCGTCGCACTCGTTCATCGTCTGCTGGACAACGAGGTTTGAGTCACCGTAGATGACTAGGCATGTTGCGCCGCAGATCTTGGCCATCTTCATGCCATGGATGAGGGCCTCGTATCCGGCTTCGTTGTTGGAGGCACGAAATTTCATCCGGAGGACGTATTTCATCTCGTCGCCTTACGGGGACGTCGGTATGACGCTGACTCCTGCTCCAGCCTCACGCTTGGAGCCATCAAAGTGCATCGTCCATGACTGTGTCATATCCGGGGTGTCCGGCAGCTGTAGCTCCATCCAGTGGACGAGGAAGTCCGGGAGGACCTGAGATTTGATCGCATGGCGCTTCTTGTAGACTATGTCTAGAGGGGATAGATCGATGCCCCACAGGGCTACGCGCCCTATAGCTTAGGGGTTGTTTAGGATGCTGCACAGTGGCGCCTAGTTGACGACCATCACCTGATGCTCCTAGAAGTAGTGGCTCAATCGATGAGCCATCATGAACACGCCGTAGGCGAGTTTCTCGTAGTGAGGGTACCTCTGTTTTGTTGGTGTTAATACCTCGCTGAGGTAATAGATTGGGCGTTGGACCACATGGGTCTTGCCATCTTCGGGTCGCTCTACTACGAGCACGGTGCTTACCACCTGATGCGTGGCTGCTATGTATAGCAGGAGAGGCTCGCGTTCCTTTGGTGTGACCAGGACGGGCGAGGTGGAGAGCAGCCGCTTCAGATCTTCGAATGCGTCGTCTCCTTCAGGTGTCCACTCGAATTTTACGCTGCGTAGCGGCTGGTAGAAAGCGGGCCTTCTCACCCATGCGGTGATTAATCTGCTTTCGGCGTCGCGATCACGGCTAAATCTTTGGACACCTTTGAGGTTCTTCGGTTTCTCCATGGCCGGGATTTTCTTCGGGTTAGCCTCAATCCCTCGATGGGAGATGAATTAGCCAAGCAGTTGGCCAAATGGGACGCCGAAGGCACACTTTTATGGGTTCGCTTGATCTTGTAGTGATTAAGGTTGTCGAACGTCTCGTGGAAATCGTCGATCAGTGTCTTGGCCTCCCTTGTCTTGATGACTATGTCAGCGACATAGACTTGTATGTTGCGGCCTATATGGTTCTTCAGGCATGCCTGCATGCATCGCTGGTACGCGGCACATGTGTTCTTCAGCCCGAAGGGCATTGTGTTGTAGAAGAATACTCCGAATGGCGTGATGAACGCCGTTTTCTCCTGATCTTCGACCTTCAGTCGAATCTGATTGTAGCCTGAGTAGGCATCAAGGAACGAGAGTTTTTCCTGCGGTAGAATTGATGATCTGATCAATCCGAGGTAGAGGGAAGTGGTCCTTTGGGCAGTACTTGTTGAGCGATGTGAAGTCCACGCACATCCGCAGGATGTCCGTGTCCTTTTTAGGGACTAGCACAGTGTTTGCCAGCGACTCGCTCTCCTTGATCTCCCGGATGAAGTTGGCGTCGAGCAGTCTGTTGACTTCGACTCCGACGGCTTTGGCCCGTGGTTCGGACAATCGTCGGATGGACTGTTTGACGGGCTTGGCGTCTGGAAACACATTGAGTGCATGCTCGGCGAATTCCCTGGGAACTCCTGGCATGTTCGCAGGACACCAGGCGAAGATTTCCCAACGCTCACGGAGGAATTCAACGAGCGTGCTTTCCTATGCGGGGTTGAGGTCATTGGCGATCAACACCATCTTGGAGGCGTCCGTAGGGTGGACCTGCACCTTTTTCGTGTTGACTGTTGAGTCAAATGACATGTCGGGTGCGTTTTTCCTGGAGACTGGGGGTGCCCCGTTGTCTGTCACCTCCCGACGCCTTGTGAGTTCCTCCTGCATGCCGAACTACTGGGATATTCTGTTGAAATCTCTGTCGCAGTGGTCGGATCGGGTGAAGCTTCCCTGGACCGTGATGACACCCCTAGGTCCTGGCATCTTGAGTAGCAGGTACGCATAGTGCGGTACTACTAGGAACCTTGTGAATGCCACGCGCCCGAGGATGGCATGGTACTGTGATGGCCAGTCCACCACTTCAAACTCGAGCCGCTCACACCAAAAGTTTTCAGGTTTGCCAAAGATGACATCGAGCCATATTTTTCCCAGGGGAAATATTGTAGGGTTCGCAGCATAGAAAACAAAATTTTTCCTACGATGGGAACAACTATGTACCAAGATCTATCTACTAGTTACAAACTCGTGGTTGATGTAGACGATCTCTTGCCGATCTCAAGATCGAGAGGAAGTCCTAGCACCGCAAAATAGCAGCGCATCCGTGCTCGCACACACGTTCAAGGCACCGAGCAACCTCCGCCTCCTCGCTCCAGCGATGCAGCGGAAGCACAACTCTTTCTTACCGAATAGCCACCGGGAACATGTATCTCGCTAGTCCAAGACCATGGGGGATAAATTCTAGAAGGGGAGAGAGATCCTTCACGAGGAGGTGTGTGTGAGAAGTGAGAGGAGGGGCTCCTTATATAGGGGAGGGGGGCAGCCCAAGGGCATGCATGACCATGGAGGGTTCCCCACTCTCCCTCATTCATGTGGGTGGACACTCCACTCAAAATGGCCCTTCAATTTTCTCCACTCAAAACCCTCAAATTCCCATTAAATTTCCACCAAATTTAATGCAAGCTCTCATTAAATAAAACTCTTTTATTTTATTCAGAATTTTGTCGATTACTTTAATGACAAACATTCACAAATAACCCCTTGCTAGAATTCTATTTCACATGCATAACCACTTTATGCAATTTCACCCGAAAACTTTGTTTGGTATCTAGTGAAATAAATTCCTGCGTTTATTCATTCTTTCAGCATGAAACTTTTGCTCCAATTGGATGTCGGTGTCTCTTAAGTGTGTCACCCTACGGTTCGTGAATAATGCGGACATGATCGAGACCCTCTCGGATCAATAATCGAAGCGGGATACGGAGACCCATCTTGACTCCCACATTTAACGATGACTTTTTTGTGATCGTCGGAACCTTTTACGCTAGTATCTTAATCCTTTTGTTTTGTGATATATTACATGTCCGAGATTCGATCATCGGTATCTCCATACCTAGTTTGATCTCGTTACCGAAATGCACTCTTTTCTCGTTCCCGTGATATAACATTCTAGTGATAAAATCACTTGCTTGCAAGCTAATCAATGTGATATCACCGAGAGGGCCCAGAGCATATCTATCTGTCATCGGGATGAACAAATTCCACTCTCGATCCATGGGCCTCAACATAACACTTTATTAGTTCTGAATCCATCTTTATAATCACCCTATTACGGTGTGATGTTTGATGTTATCAAGAAACTCTTCCGGTGTTAGTGATTGGCATGATCTCATGGTCTAAGGATTAGGATCACTTCGTAAGTTGTTATAGCAATATAAACTCAATGACTTTGATCGTAATGCTATACTTCAGATGAATGTTCATCACACCATTACACTAATGTTGTGATCCTGTTATTAACAACATCCAATGTCCATGATCAGGAAACACACATGTTTATGAGAGAGGCATAACTAGGAGCTTTATGTTTGTTTATTAAATACACATGTATTAATGTGTCAGTATTAATACAATTATAGCATGCAATATAAACATTTATCATAAATAAGGAATACGATAATAACCACTTTATTATTGCCTCTCGGGCATATTCCCTTCAGTCTCCCACTTGCACTAGAGACAATAATCTAGTTTGAAAACTTTGCGTATTGAACACTTATGGCTTTCTGGTGTTCCATATACGCAATTGCAAGTGGTTAACATAATCTATGGATCTGACACTTTCAGGTCTGTGTGTATTTGCATGTCTTTGCATCTTCACGCATCACTCATTCTCTAATGAGATGGCATTGTATAAATTTGGTCTTTCGGTGAGACCTTTAGTTACTTGGGGTTAAAACACGTCGATACTATTGTCACTATATTTGTGTTAGCCCGTTGCGAACCACACCTTAGTTTGATAACAAACTACTTGACACAAATTCCCTCCTTTGCTGCTACTATAGCAGTCATATACTTAGCCTTTTGTTGTAGTATCCGTCACAATGTCTTAACTTTGGAACTCATCCAAATCCATCATGGAAACTTTCTTTCCATTTCATTGTGCCACCCATAGTTTAAATTGAGATAAACTTAATTTGTATCTTGTGACAAAACTAGTTGTTGGAGATATGCCCTAGAGGCAATAATAAATATAGTTATTATTATATCTTTGTGTTTATGATAAATGTTTACATTCATGTTATAATAGTATTAACAAGGAAACATTGATACTTGTGTGATTTGTAAACTTAATTTGAAGTCCCTAGTATAGCCTCTATACTTCACTAGCTTGTTGGTTGATTAATGATTGTGGTTTCCCTATCATGAACATTGAGATGTTATCAACAACAAGATCATATCGTTAGGAGAATGATATGGTGGACATACTCCTATAGATAAGCATAGCATAAAGATCAAGTCATTTCAATAGTTCAATTGCTATATGCTTTCTGATACATAGTAACCTGATTCCTTCGACCATGAGATCATGCATATCACCTTTACGGATGGATGCTTTGATGACATCAAACACCACACCATATGGGTGGCTATAAAGGTGGCATTGAGTGTTCGGAAAGTATTGGTTGAAACACATGGATCAAGAGTGGGATTTGTCCATCCATATAGCGGATAGATACTCTGGGCCCTCTCGGTGGAATGTCATCCAATTAGCTTGCAAGCATGTGACTGGCTCACAAGGGATCACATATCACGGAGCGAGAAAAGAGTACTTATCGATGAGGTTGAACTAGGTATGCAGAGATCAAGCGATCATAACCTCGGATAAGTAAACTATCGTGAGACAAAGGAAATTGGTATCGTATGTAAGTGGTTGATTCGATCATAAGTAATCGTGGAAATATGTAGAACCATATGAATTTCCAAATTCCTCTATTGGTTATTGTTAGAGAAGTGTCTCGATCATGTCGCATAATTCACGAACCGTAGGGAGACACATAAGGATTGACGTTGTTTGAGTAGTTATGGTATTATGAGAAAGAGACCGAATGTTGTTCGAGTCTCGGATGGGATCCGGGATATCACGGTGATCCGGAATGGTCCGGAGAATATGATTCATATAAGGAAAAGTCCCGTTTGAGTTCGGGAATGATTAGGTGTCTTCATCGGGAATGTTCTAGAAGGTTCGGAATGTCCGGCACTCGGAGGAAGGGTACATGAATGTGTCATTGCATATTGGAATGATTGCATCATGTACTAAGTGTTCTCGCTGTTCCAAATAAAGGATTAAATTGAATCCCAAACTGAAAAGTCAAGCGGCGGTTTGAAAGTCAAATGGCTAAAACAGGAAAGTGAGGAAGAGGAAGAGGAGGTTGAAACCGACTTGGGGAGAGTCCTCCTCTCCAAGCCGCACCACCCAAGGCCGAGTTGGGAGGGACTCCTCCCTTGGCGCCTCCCACCTATAAAAGGAGGCAGGGCCCTCCTCTGACACACAAGTTCCTATCCTCTAATCTAAACCCTAGCCAAAGCCTCCGGTTTAGAGCCGTTTTGGTTTAGAGCTTCTAATTGCCCTAGCCTTGGTTTAGAGCCTTCTAATTGGTGTGTCTAAACCCTAGACCACTAATAGCTCTCTCATACTCCACCATACTCGCTCGGCTTAAATGAAGCCTCGGATCTCCCTCTACTCCGATAACAAGCCGTTGTGCTCTAGGAATCGCGAGGAGAGTGCTACAACCTCCATTTTCTTTGGAACAAGGAGAGGAAGGTCTTCGTCGAGTACCGAGCGTGTGAGCAGCTGCGGAAGCGCTTAGCATGGCCGGAAGGATCGTCTACGATCTTGAGATCGGGAAGAGACGACTACATCACCCACGAGAATCCGCTCTCGTTAAACACTTTGGAATCTTGAGGGCAATTTATTCCATCGGCTCGTTGCTACAATCTAGTAGATAGATCTTGGCTTGTTGTTTGTATGCGATAGAAATTTTTTGTGTTCCATGCTACGAACCCCTACAGTGGTATCAGAGCCGTGTCTATATGTAGATCTGTTGCAAGTAGAACACAATGGTCATTGTGGGCGTTGATGCTTTATTGTCGATTGCTTCTTGTGTACTTTGCATCTTGCGGTATGTTGGGATGAAGCGGCCGGGCTAACCTTACATGACATCGTTCATGAGACTTGCTCCACTTGACATGCAACTTGTATTGCATAAGTGGTTTTTGGTGCTGTTTCTCCTAGCATAGTTAAGATCCAATTTACAACGGGTGATCAACAATGCTAGTATCAATGTTGTGGTTCTTGTTCGTAAGTTAGAACGACACTTATTGAAAGCCCCAAACCACGTAAAATATGCAAAGAAAGTAGAGGCGTCTAACTTTGTTTTGCAGGGGTGTGCAGTGATGTGATATGGCCATGATTGTGATTATATTTGATGTATGCAATGTTCCTTATTGTAAGTTGGCAACCGGCAGGAGCCATATGCCGCGTGTCTATTCAAAGTAGTTGTAATAGTTGAAGCCGGTAGACGACAACCATGGAGAAGCGTCATTGACCTTGATGCAATGCCGGTGATGATGGAGATCATGTCCGTGCTTGAAGATGGAGTTCGGAAGCACAAAGAAGAAAGGCCATATCATATCACATATTATTGAATTGCATGTGATGTTAATCCTTTATGCATCTTGTATTGCTTAGTAGACGACGGTAGAATTATAAGATTATCCCTCATGCACATGAATTTCAAGTCATAAAGTGTTCACCCTTAATTAGCACCGTTGCTAAAGCTTGTTGTTTCGAAGCACCACGTGATGATCGGGTGTGTTAGATTCTGCAAGTGTATACAACGTGAGCAAACCAGATTTGCTCATGCAGAAACTAAGGTTTGATCTTGACGAGCCTAGCATGTACAGACATGGTCTCGGAACACGGATCATCGAAAGGTAAAGCATGAATCATATAGTAGACATGATGAACATGACGAGTGTTCGCCATTGAAACTATATCAACTCTCGTGATGATCGGTGTTGATGTAGTGGATTTGGTTCGTGTGATCACTAAAACAATGTGAGGGATGTTGTTTTGAGTGGGAGTTCACCTAGTTTAATTTCATCATTAATTTGAACTCAATTTGTCATAAACTTAGTCTAAACTATTGCAAATATGTTCGAGGATCAATGGCAGCCCCTACCATCAATTTTAATGTGTTCCTAGAGAAAGAAAAGTTGAAAAACAATGGAAGCAACTTCGCGGATTTGTTCCGCAATTTGAGGATTGTCCTCACAGCTGGTAATTTGACCTATGTGCTGGATGCACCGCTGGGTGACCCACTGCGGTGATCTTGCCGATGAAGTAAAGAATGTTTACCTCGCTCGGAAGAATCAGTACTCCATAGTTCAGTGTGCTATCTTGTATGGTTTAGAATCGGAGCTTCAGAAAAGGTTTGAAGAATCAGACCCATATGATATTGTCGAGGATCTCAAATTGATTTTTGAGACTCATGCAGCAATTGAAAGCTATGAGGCTTCGAAAAGTTCTTTAAGCGCAAGATGGAAGAAGGCAGTCGGTGAGCATGTGCTTAAGATGTCTGGCACGCATAAACAAACTTCAAAGCACGGGTATAGTGATTCCTAATGCTTTGGGGATTTACCGTGTCCTCCAATCACTACCACCAAGTTACAAGAACTTTGTGATGAACTACAACATGCGAACATGAACAAGGCGTTGCGAACTCTTTGCCATGTTGAAATCTGCGAAGTGGAGATCAAGAAAGAGCACCAAGTGTTGTTGGTCAATAAGACCACCAAATTCAAGAAAGGCAAGTCTAAGCAACGGGACACTTCAAGAAGGGTGGTAAGAAAGTTACCACGCCCGAAGAAGACCAAGGCTGGACCCAAGCACGATCTTGAGTGCTTTTCGCAAGGAGAAGGTCCTTTGAGCGGAATTGCCCAAAGTACTTGGCGGATCGAAGAACGACAACATCAAGAAGAAAGGTATATCGATATACATGTTATTGATGTGTATCTCACTAGTACCGTAGTAGTGCACAGGTATTTGATCTTGGTTGGTTGTTCATATTTGTAACTCGAAGCAGGTCTTTGCGAGAATAAGCGGAAGCTAGCGAAGAACAAGGTGACGATGCACGTGGGAAAGCGGATCAAAGGTTGATGTGATCGCGGTCGACACGCTACCCTTCATCTACCATCGGGATTAGTTTTATACTTAAATAATTGTTATTTAGTGCTGTGTTGAGCATGAACATTATATCGGGATCTTGTTTATTGCAGAGGCGGTTACTTGTTTAAGTCGAGAATAATGGTTCTTGATTTATATGAGTAATATGTTTTATGCACATGCACCTTTGATAGATGGTCTATTCTTATTGAATCTCGATGGTGGAAATACACATATCAACAATATTGAGGCTAAGCGTTTGAAATCAGCGATAATTCGACCTATATGTGGCAATTGTCGTCTTAGTCACATTGGAGTGAAGCGTATGAAGAAACTCCATTCAGATGGACTTCTTGAATCACTTGATTTTGAATCACTTGAAAGATGCGAAGCATGTCTGATGGGAAAAATGACTAAGACTCCATTTTCTGGTATGATGGAGCGAGCTACGGACTTATTGGAAATCATACATACCGATGTGTGTGGTCCAATGAGTGTAGCATCGCGCGGTGGTTATCGTTATGTTCTTACCTTCACGGATGACTTGAGTAGATATGGGTATATCTATTTCATGAAACATAAGTCTGAAACTTTCGAGAAGTTTAAGGAGTTTCAAAGTGAGGTAGAGAATCAACGTAACAAGAAGATTAAATTTCTACGTTCTGATCGTGGAGGTGAATATCTAAGTTACGAGTTTGACGAGCATTTGAAGAAATGCGGAATACTTTCATAGTTGACACCGCCGGGAACACCACAGCGTAATGGTGTGTCCGAACATCGTAACGAACTCTCTTAGATATGGTTCGTTCTATGATGTCACTTACAGATTTACCGCTATCATTTTGGGGTTATGCATTAGAAACGCATTCACTTTAAATAGGGCACCGTCTAAATCCGTTGAAACGACACCATATGAATTATGGTTTGGGAAGAAACCTAGATTGTCGTTCCTTAAAGTTTGGGGATCTGAAGCCTATGTAAAGTAATTCTGTTAGGACAAGCTTGAACCCAAAGCGGAAAAATCGTCTTCATAGGATACCCAAAGGAAACTATTGGATATACCTTCTATCATAGATCCGAAGGCAAAATCTTCGTTGCCAAGAATGGATCCTTTCTAGAAGGAATTTCTCTCGAAAGAAGTATTTGGAAGGAAAGTAGAACTCGACGAGGTTGTCGAACCTTCTCTCGAAATTGCAGTAGCGCAAGACGGAAGAAGTTCTGTGGTGCACCAATAAGAGAGGAAGCTAATGATGGTGATCATGAAACTTCGGTTGAAGTTGCTCTGAGCCTCGGAGGTCAACGAGAACTCGTACCACTCCATTGGTATGATCCCGTTATGAGTGTCATGTTGGTGGACAACACCGATGACCCGAGACATATGAGGAAGCGATGAGCCCAGATTCCAATAAATGGCAAGAAGCCATGAAATCCGAGATTGGATCCATGTACGAAAACCAAGTATGAACTTTGGTGGACTTACCGGATGGCGAAGGCATCGAGAACAAATGGATTTTCAAGAAGAAAGCAGATCTTGATGGTAATGTTCTCGTCTATAAAGCTCGACTTGTCGCAAAAGGGGTTCGACAAATTCAAGGAGTTGACTACGATGAGACTTTCTCACCAGTAGCGAAGCTAAAGTCTCTGAGGATTATGTTAGCAATCGCTGCATATTATGATTATGAGATATGGCAGATGGATGTCAAAACAGCATTCCTCAATGGAGATATTGATGAAGAGTTGTATATGATGCAACCCAAAGGTTTTGTCGATCCTAAAGATGCTAACAAGGTATGCAAACTTCAACGGTCCATCTATGGATTGAAGCAAGCATCCTGAAGTTGGAATCAACGTTTTGATAAGGTGATCAAAAGTTTTGGTTTTATACAAACTTATGGAGAAGCTTGTATTTACAAGAAAGTGAGTGGGAGCTCTGTAGCATTCTTAATACTATATGTGGATGACATATTTTTGATTGGGAATGATGTAGACCTTCTTAATAGTGTCAAGGAATATTTGAATAATAGTTTTCAATGAAGGATCTTGGCGAAGCAGCTTACATATTAGGCATAAAGATTTATAGAGATAGATCGAAGCGAAATATCATTGTCACAAAGTACATATTTGGACAAAGTTCTAAAGAGGTTTGGAATGGAAGAAAGCAAGAAAGGGTTCTTGCCCATGTTGCTCAATCGACCTTGAGTAAAACTCAAAGTCCGACATCGGCAGAAGATAGAAAGGATGAGTAAGACTCCCTATGCCTCGACCATAGGATCTCTAATGTATGCCATGCTATGTACTAGACCCGACATTGCATATCTTGTTAGTTTAACTAGCGATATCAAAGTGATCGAGTGGATCATTGAATGACGATCAAAAACATCCTTAAGTACTTGAGAAGAACTAAGGATATGGTTCTTTCTTATGGAGGTGATGAGCGACTTGTTGTTAATGGTTACCGATGCTAGTTGGAACACCGATCCGGATGATTCTAAATCACAATCTGGATACGTATTTATTTTGAATGGTGCAGTGATGGTGGAGGAGTGCAAAGCAAAGCGTTGTGGCGAGATCTTCAATGAATCGGAATACATGGTTGCCGGAGGCTTCACAAGAAGCGAAATGGATGAAAGAGTTCATTACTGGGTGTGGTTCCTAGTCTTTGGACCCAATGTCTATCTCTTGTGATAACATGGGCGCCATAGCCAATGCGCAAGAACCAAGGTCACACAAGAAGCTGAAGCACATCAAGCTGCGTTTTCACGCTATTCGAGAACATATCCAGGATGGGGATATAAAGATTTGCAAAGTACACACAGATCTGAATGTGGCGGATCCGTTGACTAAACCTCTCCCGAGGGCAAAACATGACCAACACCAAACTGCCATGGGTGTTCGGTATATTACCATGTAATCTAGATTAGATGACTCTAGTGCAAGTGGGAGACTGTTGGAGATATGCCTTAGAGGCAATAATAAATATAGTTATTATTATATCTTTGTGTTTATGATAAATGTTTACATTCATGCTATAATAGTATTAACAAGGAAACATTGATACTTGTGTGATTTGTAAACTTAATTTGAAGTCCCTAGTATAGCCTCTATACTTCACTAGCTTGTTGGTTGATTAATGATTGTGGTTTCCCTATCATGAACATTGAGATGTTATCAACAACAATATCATATCGTTAGGAGAATGATATGGTGGACATACTCCTATAGATAAGCGTAGCATAAAGATCAAGTCATTTCAATAGTTCAATTGCTATATGCTTTCTGATACATAGTAACTTGATTCCTTGACCATGAGATCATGCATATCACCTTTACGGATGGATGCTTTGATGACATCAAACACCACACCGTGGCGGGTGGCTATAAAGGTGGCATTGAGTGTTCGGAAAGTATTGGTTGAAACACATGGATCAAGAGGGATTTGTCCATCCATATGATGGATAGATATACTCAGGCCCTCTCGGTGGAATGTCATCCAATTAGCTTGCAAGCATGTGACTGGCTCACAAGGGATCACATATCACGGGAACGAGAAAAGAGTACTTATCGGTAACGAGGTTGAACTAGGTATGCAGAGATACCGACGATCATAACCTCGGATAAGTAAACTATCGTGAGACAATGGGAAATTGGTATCGTATGTAAGTGGTTCATTTGATCGCAAAGTAATTGTATAAATATGTGGGATCCATATGAATTTCCAGATTCCTCGATTGGTTATTGTTCGGAGAAGTGTCTCGATCATGTCCGCATAATTCACGAACCGTAGGGAGACACACTTAAGGATTCGACGTTGTTTGAGTAGTTATGGTATTATGAGAAAGAGACCGAATGTTGTTCGGAGTCTCGGATGGGATCCGGGATATCACGAGGTGATCCGGAATGGTCCGGAGAATAAGATTCATATAAGGAAAAGTCCCGTTTCGGAGTTCGGGAATGATTCCGGTGTCTTCATCGGGAATGTTCTAGAAGGTTCCGGAATGTCCGGCACTCCGGAGGGGAAGGGGTACATGAATATGTCATTTCATATTGGAATGATTGTATCATGTACTAAGTGTTCTCGCTGTTCCAAATAAAGGATTAAATTGAATCCCAAACTGAAAAGTCAAACGGCCAGTTTGAAAGTCAAACGGCTAAAACAGGAAAGTGAGGGAAAGAGGAAAGAGGAGGTTGAAACCGACTTGGGGGAGGAGTCCCTCCTCTCCAAGCCGGCGCACCACCCAAGGCCGAGTTGGGTAGGGACTCCCTCCCCTTGGCCGCACCTCCCACCTATAAAAGGAGGGCCCCTCCTCTAGACACACAAGTTCCTATCCTCTAATCTAAACCCTAGCCAAAGCCTCCGGTTTAGAGCCGTTTTGGTTTAGAGCTTCTAATTGCCCTAGCCTTCGGTTTAGAGCCTTTTAATTGGTGTGTCTAAACCCTAGACCACTAATAGCTCTCTCATACGCCACCATACTGCTCGGCTTAAGGCGAAGCCTGGGATCTCCCTCTACTTGATACCACGCCGTTGTCTTTAGGAATCGCGAGAGAGTGCTACAACCTCCATTGCTTTGGAACAAGGGAGAGGAAGGTCTTCGTCAATACGAGCGTGTGACCATTGGGAGCGCTAGGAGCCTTGGCCGGAAGGATCGTCTACACGATCTTGAGATCGGGAAGAGTACGACTACATCACCCACGAGAATCCGCTCTCGTTAAACACTTTGGAATCTTCGAGGGTAAGTTATTCCATCGACTCGTTGCTACAATCTAGTAGATAGATCTTGGCTTGTTTGTTTGTATGCGATAGAAATTTTTTGTTTTCCATGCTACGAACCCCTACACTAGTATCAATGTAACGCTTTACAATGAACTATTTGTAATTGTTTGTCACCTCTACACAAATATATTCTTAGTTCTTCCAAAACATCATAAGAATATCCTTACTATCGTCCAATGATCATTTTATGATTCATTCTAGTATATGCTCATAACACTTAGAGCATAGGACATATCTAGATGTGTACATATCATGGTATGATTGATCAAAACATTCTTGTGATTTCACTCATCAAGTGTCAATACACTTGAATCTTGATTCAATTCCTTTCCATGCAACAAGAACTGTTTCTGGTCGTTTCTATATTGAACTCCTTCAATATCTCATATATGTACGTTTGGCACAACCATATTGGCGTCACAGTCTATCCACTATAGACATTCACGCTAAATATTCGGGTTTTGCCTAAGTATTTCATCGAAATGAAATTCTTAACCTTTGTCAATAAAAGATACATCATTTCTAATCAACAAGATGTCATCCACATAATGTATTAGAAATATGTCTCAGCGCTCCCACTTAATTTCTTGCAAATGCAAGCATCTTCATCGCCTCATGATGAAAACTCCTTTTCATTAAGGTGAAGATTCCAACTCCGCGATGCTTACTTCAATCATTAAAGTTTGCATGCCCTTTTTGCATCCTTTGAATTTTAACAAAACCCTTTGGACCGTGTCATGTACACGTCCTAGGTAACCATTCTATTAGAAGAATTTTGTTTTGTTTATTCTTCTACAATATACCAAATTATATGTAGTGGTTGCTATTTTAATCCGTACAGACTAAATATCGCTATAAAAGATCAAATCTTGTCATAGTCAACTCCTTGAACATTGTCGTAAAATACTTTACGACATGTCGACTATTTCATACAAGTAAAACATCCATGTATGTTTCTTTATAGATCCAAATACGACCGATAGGTTTTTACACCTTTCCGGAGGGTCTACCAAGTTCAAAACTTGATTTCTCGTGTATGGAACTATCACGGATTTTATGGCTTCAAGCCATTTGACGGAGTCAGGGCCCATCATCGCTTCTTTGCATATAGTCGGTTCATCATTGTCAAACAATAATGATTTACTCTCAAATCTTAATCATTTGATTGTTTATCCGACCTTCTTGGTTCAATACGAACTTTAGACCTCCGTGACTGCAACGAGACACGTAATCCATGAGCATTCTGGCTGCCTCCGGAACATTTTCCGGCGCTGCGCAACTCAGCACATATAGCTAAGGTTAGTTAACCTTATCAAAGTTCTATTGTCCTCCCACTTAACTTTTACGAAAAATTCCTTCTTCAAGAAACTTCACGTTTCAAGCGACAAACCCTTTTGTCCTTGGTGTTATGGAGGAATAACCAACTGTTATTCGAAATAACCTACAAAGACATGCTCATCCGACTTCGGTTGTAAACATCTTACTTATGTTTAGCATACCAAAATTTAAGAAATGTCAACTTGGGTTTTACCCCAAACCATAACTTCCATGGTGTCATTTCAACGGATCAAGATGGAGCTCTTTTCAGTGTAAAAGCAGAAATCTCTAAAGCTTTAATATTTTAAAACATAATGGCAGTTTTATAAATAACATCTTTGATCCAACCATGTCAAACAAAGTTTCATTACAAATCTCAAACACTCCATATTCCTATGGTGTTTCATGATATGTAAATCTAGGTGTTTTGCTAAACTTGCAACTCAAATAAATCCCTTTATGATAAAATCATAATTCATTTATTTTCTTGTTACACTTGTAACTCAAACAAATCCCTTATGATAAAATCATAAACCATTTATTTTCTTGTTACAATGATTTTCCACTTCATCTTGAAAGTCTTTGAAAAGTTTTTCAAATATTTCATACTTCTTTCTCATTAAGTGAATATTCACTCAAATTTCCGGAGAAAGCATATGAAGTTGAAATTCGTCGCTTACGACTACATATAATGGACTACATACATCGATATGTATAAATGTCAATATTTTTAGTCGATCGTTCTTCTTTGGCCTTTGAACGAAGTTTTAATTATCCCGAGGAAAGTCTCACAAGCGTCACTTGATCAAATCAAAGACTTCAAAAATCCATAAAATGGAGTTTCTTCATGTTTTATTTCCAATATAATTTAAACGGCGATGTCACTTCATAAGTGATCTTTCAATCATTTGTCTTGCGACATTTTAGCATTTAGGCTTTATGGATGTGATTTCTCCAACTAGATTTGTAAATTATCCATCTTATATGGAATATGGTAATTATTTGAACAACCTTTGTTCTCATAGTACCCGATTCAAATAACAATTATTAAAACAAATCTTGAAGTCAAGCTTTGATGTCAACAAGAAATACAAACAACGGCTTGTTTGTTTTCGATGAACATCATCACATATTCTCTTGCTAGTTACTTAGGCCATTGTGGTTTATGAATTGCGTCGTTCTGTATGAAATTTCATACCAACCAATTCGGTATCCAATACCCAAGAACCACATTGTTTAACAAGCAAAGAATACAACCATAACATGTATATCATCCATATAACTAAATTTAATATTTCCAATCTTTTCTTTTCTGTCAAATATATTTTATAGATTCTCTTTCAGCATTTCCTTTTCCTTTTTAAAAGAATCTATCAACATCAAAAGTGGCGCCATATACTGTAACATCCCAAAAATTTTCAAACTTTGGAATGTTAAATAAAATAAATAATTGAATGCATTGTTTGTCTTGCTTGGAAATTCTCAAGGAAAACAAATAAAAAGAAAACAAGACAATGTATGGCCCAACCAAATAGCCAAGCGTTGCCACTGCCTTTTTTTATCTCTCTCATTATTTCCCATCAAATTCTATTATTAGGATACTTTCCTTGGCCCAGCTACCAGCCGACGGAACAAAAAAAAAAGTCCACCTAACAGAATGATCATCTTCTTCCTCCACATATACACGTACATGAAAAGAAACTGAATTGTTTTAAGTCTCATGGCAGCTAGATCTTCCCCTCCTCCTCTAGGAAATTATGACCTTGAAACGGATCACAATAAAAACGAAAACTGTTCTTTCATCCACGGTTCCATTCGGGACATTAAAACCCCACTTCATTGCCACTTTAATCACCTACACATCATGGCCAAAACGTTCGTCGACGTCCATAGTTTTTCATCTCCCATCGCCTGACTCCATTCCCTCTCTATTTGACCAGCGCCACAACACGTACCCTCTGGTTCTACTTTGCCTCTCCACAAAATCCACGCCCAGTTACTTCCATGTCCTGGCTGATTTTCGTGGTGGAAGTCCAGCCAACAGCAGAAAGCCATCCTCGATTCTGCTAGGTGTAGAGAGAATAAGGGCATATTTATTCTTTCTTTGATCTTACATAGATTACTCATATCGATTCTTATAAGAAAAATCATTCGTTTGTGTAGCTAGTGACTCTCCACAAGCATGGCCCAACTAGCTTGAGCAGGGATTTTCCACAGCAATTGGATGAGATCAACGACATTGAGACCTTCATCGTATTCACCATCAAGCCTAGAAATTCTGTCTGAGTTTTTGTTCCCAAGACCTGCAGACCATAGGAGCATCGTCCTGGACATCGCGATCGACCACCCGGGCCATCATCGGTATAATCTCTGCCTCCTGGTCGTTCCTCCTCTATATATTTAGAACTGAGCCAAGCAACTACGTAAGGTATTTAGATCATACAGTTGCTGTTGTTTCACTTAATAGAGACGATACAAATGAATAGTGATACGACATATGACTGAAATTAATATTGTCGGAATTTTTATCCACTCTTTCACGGTAACAATCCGAGTAGTACATTGCACACCGATTGTCCGATTTTGATTTGGAGTAATACTAGTTCAGAACGTCTGTCCTTAGTCCGATAGTACTAATTAAATTGGGAACCAAGATTTAGACACTAGCCCTCCCGCATGTGCAAACAAATAGTGAATTGTGATATAGTATTATCCTAGATTCAGTTTATGCGTTTGGCATCTATATATACATCAAGTATGTAGGATATATGATCTTTATCCATATGAAACACAAACATCCATGATGCATGTATAGTACTAAGCTAATTAGCATGATCGATTTGATACCAGCAGCTCTCTTGACTGCGTGCACAAGAAATAATCCACCCACACGTGCGTACCACACCTAGTGATTATTTGTTTGCTTTAGCTTGGTCCGTAGCCTCTCTAACGACAACGGCCATGCATGCGCGACGAGAAGCGCAACTCCGGCGAGTAATCAACGGCTACCCCGTGCGCCCCTTCGCCATCCACTACGATGTTGAGCTTCGTCACGTTACTACGAACCCGGTGAGCACCTTTCCCCTCTTCCTCGCTTCCTATAATCGCTGGGACGTTGCTTACAATGCGCCGCCTCCGCGCGTTCGTCGCCAGCGCCGCCCATATATGGTTGGCGTGCTATGAGCCGTTGGATGATGATCCGATGGACGCGATAGATTAACTTAAACGAACCGTTACGCTTGATCTGTGCCGCACGATCCTAGTTAGATCCAATGCCCCACGTCGCTCGATCCGTGCGAACCGGTATCGTCCAGAAATATTAAGACACGTGGCCAGTCTGCGTTTTAAAAACAGAAAATAGATCTATTAGATGTTAGAATTTGAAAAAAAAATCATAACTTTAGATCCCCACGTCCAAAATTTGCAAATTTTATATCACTTGATTCAGAAAATTATAATCTTTGCAACCATGCCCTTTGTTTAGTGTTTTACTTCTGTAAAAGTAGATGTTTTTGCAGAAACATTATTAGGTCTATTTTGGTTATAAAATTTATTCTAAAAATGTTTTTCGGGTAAAATCTTTTGAAAATGGTATGTATTGAACCTACTGACCATAAAAACTAACTTTTGGATTTAAAAATATATTTTGTGACACTAAGGAATTATTCTTTGAATAAAAAGCATTTCTAGTAAAAAAATGTTGCTTTGATTTAAAAATGGTTTTGAGTGAAACCTTTTGTAAATGGATTTGTTTTAAACTCTTTGACCATAAACACTAACATTTGTGTTTAAAAACATATTTGGCTAACACTAGAAATTATTCTTTGAATAAATCATTTCTAGCAAAATAAAAGTGATTTAAATGGCCATTTTCACTAACTTGATTTTAAATGGTTTTGCCACTTTTATAAATGACCAATAGGTGTTTTAAAATGTTTATAGCCTATTAGAAACCACTTTTCCAAATAAAACAATCTTTTGCATGCTTGCATGCATTGCTTTGCTTTTATCATTTCATGTGGTGAATTGTTTGAATGTTAGTTTGAATATGTGCTTGCTTGATTGATTTGTAGTGACTTGAAGAGTGTGATTGTTGCAAGAACAAGGAGTGAATCCATACTCTACCAAAAAGGCAAGTGATGCTTCATACTTCTTGTCCCATTACTTTCTCTATGCATTAGTGATTTTGCTAAGTAAAACTTGCATGGAAATTTTGCTAAGTGAGAACCTTACTATAGGAAATCCTAGTAGATGAATCCTTAGTAGGATTTTCCTAAGTTAAAGATTCCTACTACTATCAAGCTTAGCCTAGCTAATAGAAAACATGGGTGGAATATATATTCTCACTATGGAAAAATATTCTAAGTCTGAGGACTTGTGATTTTGTCTAATAAAACAACTAAGTTAATGAATCACCTGGGTGGAATGGGATGGCTTGGTGGTGTTTGGTTGAGTGGTTCACAAGGCCATGGACTTGGCTTGTGTATCTCACTTGTGGTATGCCACCCAGGAACAAAGAGATTTGAGATGTCAAATGTTGAGAAGCTTCAAGTGCAACCACTTGGCAATATGGGCTCTGCCATGATCATATAGGTTGCAAGAACTTAGCCATATGGACAGAGGGTGGTAGTGTTTGATAGGTTGGAACGCGTCCATTTTGGTCTAAGGGAAGGCTTCTGAAAGATCTTGTCTTGGGAAACCAAGTCTTGTGGGGAAAGTGCACCACCTCTGTAGAGTGTAAAACCTAAGTACTTAGCCATGTCCCTGGTAAAGGACAATTTGAGCATCAAGACATGGAAGCAATCAAGAATCTCATCATTCAAATTTCTAAGTTAAAACTTGTGGATTGAACAAGGGTTGTTTGAAATCTTCAATCTTTGATTGGGAGATGCCTTGTAAAGGATCTTCAATCTTTGATTGAGAAGAATGATTTTTGTCAAAACAAAAACTTAGTATTTTCAAATGTTAAGGAAAAATCTATTTTTGAGCAATGCAAGCCTCAACCCCACTTAGCCAAATGCATATAGATGATAGACTCCACTATACTACTATAGTATCACTTGCCAATATAATTCAAATGTATTGACCCTTTTGGCTGTAACTTGTATGTTGCAGGTTTGTTTGATTTTAGTGAAGATTGATTGATTAGGATTACAAAGTCTACAACCAACATCTGCCTGTGGCACTTTGAAGATGAAGGACCCCATGCTTATAGTTATTCCGCTGCAATGTAATGTAATAGCCATATGAGCTATGTGTGATGTAATAAACTTATGTTATTCCTGGTTATAAAGTTATAATATGACCTTTGTTTCTTGATATTACATCTTAACTATGGATGCTAGCTATTGATCCAGGGACTAGCATTGTAAAACACAGGAGGAACCTACCTTACTAGGTTGAGTCCTCTTACATATACATGACACATAGTCCAAAGCGTGTATATTCAAATAATAATACCTTCGGACTTGCACTTTGAAGTAGATCACCATCATCAAAATGATCGGTATTCTTTCAAAATCCATTCTTTAGTAATCTTTTAGTGTAGTAAACACTTTACATATATCTTCTATTCATCCTTATCATGACGACTTTCATGATTAAGCTACTGTAGCTTAAAGGCGAATCGTGAGTATAACATTACTTTCCAAAACCCTTTTGGATGATTAGGATGTCTAGCATCTCCAACCTTCGTAAATTCTCATCCAATATGAGAACATATATTATACTCTATCATATTGCACCCAAAACATTGTTTCAGATATCGTTATATCTGCCACACATGATGGTTTCTAAAACAATTCTTTCAGCTCCTAGATAAACTTGATATTAAAACAATCAAGAATCATGGAGGCAAACATGATACTTAAGATACTAACACTGGAATTGTTACTCTCGATTTAATACCACCTATTAAATTTCACGGAGTAAATAGAATTTGCTGAATGTTTGCAATAGGACTTTAAACTTTAGATTGACACTCAACACAATACGATACCACTTCGTAAAGTATATATCCAGAATTCTATAGTTCTATTATCTAAATTACAACTATGCATAAGGTGGTGAACGAATGCCAATGACTACAACAAATTATGCAAATGCACTTTGATTTAATTTATGATAAATTGAGTTCTACTAATCCAAATTAGAAATGAACTCCCACTCAAAAACGACATCCCTCGTGTCTTTTTGGTGATTACATGAACCAAATCCACTACACCAAGTCCGACCATCACGTGAGTCAGTGTAGCTTCAAAGGCGAGCATCCATATGGTCATCATATCAAAACATATGACTCATGCTTAACCTTTCGGTCCGTGTTCCGAGGCCATGTCTGTACATGCTAGGCTCGCCAAGTAAGAACCTTAGTATTTGTGTGTGTAACTGTCTTACACCCGAGATATGCTCGTGTATTCAAGTACACCCGATCATCACGTGATGTCTTGAAGCGACGAAACATTGTCAGTGCATACTTTAAGGAAGAACACATTTTTATCTTGATATCTAAATGAGGGATCATCTTATTATGCTAACAAAATGCCAAACAAGCAATATAAGATGCAATCAAAACATCACATGTTTATAAGTGAAATGATATGGTTCCCGCATATGATCTCCATCATGTGCACCGTGGTATGATCTCTATCATACCTTTATGTGTAAGTCCAAGGTCTATGGAACTTACACGCTATGTGTGTTGTAAGAGTATCATCTCATACTTCTACTTACAACATCACCATATCATAACACTAGCCCAGCAACAATCTAAACTAGACGCCTCTAATTTATCCATTGCAAGTTTTACGTGGCTTAGGGATTTAGAAGATAGAACCGTTCTTACCTACGAACATGAACCACAATGAGCATAACCAAATTGTTGACAACTCGGTGCAAATTAGATATTGACTATAGTAGGAGAGACAGACATCCGCTAGCCACTTATGCAAAACTAGTTGCATGTCAAGTGTGGAACAGGTCTCATGTGCGAGGACATGTAAAGTTTGTCCGGGCCGCTTCATCCCACTATGCCACCAATATCCAAAGTACAACTAAGAAGCAATAAAATGATCAACATCTCTCACATACTCATATGTGTACTACCCGTGCAAAGCATCTACGCATAGACCTGACTCTGATACCACTGTAGGGTTCGCAGCATAGAAAACAAAAAATTTCCTACGATGGGAACAACTATGTACCAAGATCTATCTACTAGATACAAACAACGGGCGGATGTATATCCGTAGAGAACATACCCTTGAAGATCGACAAAGCTTAACGAGTCCAAACTCGTGGTTGATGTAGACGATCCCTTGCCGATCTCCAGATCGAGAGGAAGTCCTAGCGCCGCAAAACAGCAGCGCATCCGTGCTCGCACACACGTTCGAGGCACCGAGCAACCTCCGCCTCCTCGCTCCAGCGATGCAGCGGAAGCACAACTCTTTCTTGCCGACTAGCCACCGGGAACATGTATCTCGCTAGTCCGAGACCATGGGGGATAAATTCTAGAGGGGGAGAGAGATCCTTCACGAGGAGGTGTGTGTGAGAAGTGAGAGGAGGGGCTCCTTATATAGGGGAGGGGGCAGCCCAAGGGGGCATGGCCGCCGGCCATGGAGGGTGCCCCCACCTCTCCCTCATTCATGTGGGTGGACACTCCACTCACAAAATGGCCCTTCAATTTTCTCCACTCAAAAACCCACTCAAATTCCCATTAAATTTCCACCAAATTTAATGCAAACTCTCATTAAATAAAACTATTTTATTTTATTCAGAATTTTGTCAATTACTTTAATGGCAAACATTCACAAATAACCCCTTTCTAGAATTCTATTTCACATGCATAACCACTTTATGCAATTTCACCTAAAAACCTGTTCCGGTATCTAGTTAAATAAATTCCTGCGCTTGTTCATTCTTTCGGCATGAAACTTTTGCTCCAATTGGATGTCGGTGTCTCTTAAGTGTGTCACCCTACGGTTCGTGAATAATGCGGACATGATCGACACCCCTCTCGGATCAATAATCAGAAGCGGGATCCTTTTGTTTCGCGATATATTACATGTCCGGTATCTCCATACCTAGTTTGATCACGTTACCTACATGCACTCTTTTCTCGTTCCCGTGATATAACATTCTAGTGATCAAATCACTTGCTTGCAAGCTAATCAATGTGATATCACCGAGACGGCCCAGAGCATATATATCCGTCATCGGGATGAACAAATTCCACTCTCGATCCATGGGCCTCAACATAACACTTTATTAGTTCCGAATCCATCTTTATAATCACCCTGTTACGGTGTGACGTTTGATGTTATCAAGAAACTCTTCCGGTGTTAGTGATTGACATGATCTCATGGTCTAGGGATTAGGATCACTTCGTAAGTTGTTATAGCAATATAAACTCAATGACTTTGATCGTAATTCTATACTTCAGATGAATGTTCATCACACCATTACACTAATGTTGTGATCCCGTTATTAACAACATCCAATGTCCATGATCAGGAAACCTTGATCATCTTGTTAATCAACGAGCTAGTTTATGAGAGAGGCATAACTAGGAGCTTTCTATTTGTTTATTAAACACACATGTATTAACGTTTCCGTATTAATACAATTATAGCATGCAAAATAAACATTTACCATAAATAAGGAATACGATAATAACCACTTTATTATTGCCTCTCGGGCATATTCCCTTCAAATATGCCCTTTCCTAGGACTATGCCATGGAACGTTGTGTCAGATTGTTCCAGGCTGCATAGCGGGATCCGCGTTGCTGCTAGGGTGCTAGCGAACATCAGGTTGATGCCGCTGCCGCCATCCATGAAGATGCGGCTCATCACAAACCCTCTGATATGCGCCTCAAGCACCAGGGCAGCATGACCTGGGCGAGGGATGTGTCGAGGGTGATCCGAACGACTGAATGTGATGTAGGACTCCGAACCGCTGAGGTACTCAGGGATGGCGAGTGGAACGGTCACAGCCAGGCTGACTTGGCGGGTGATCTTCTTTTGCACCCTGTTTGTTGGGCGCCCTTTTGGACAATCATGGACCCTTTCGTCGCGGGTGTAGAGGTCCCAACCTTTAACAAGGTAGAGATCCCTATGTTTACAATGCTAGTCCCTGGATCAATAGCTAGCATCCACAGTTAAGATGTAATATCAAGAAACAAGGGTCATAATACAACTTTATAACCAGGAATAACATAATTTTATTACATCTTACATAGCTCATTTGGCTATTACATTACATTGCAGCAGAATATCTATAAGCATGGGGTCCTTCATCTTCAAAGTGCCACAGGCAGACATGTTGGTTGTAGACTTTGTAATCCTAATCAACACACTTCACTAAATCAATCAAACCTGCAACATAACAAGTTACAGCCATAAGGGTCAATACATTTGAATTGTATTGACAAGTGATACTATGGTAGTATAGTGGAGTCTATCATCTATATGCATTTGGCTAAGTGGAGCTTAGGATTGCATTGCTCAAAATAGATTTTTCCTTATCATTTGAAAACACTAAGTTTTGTTTGGCAAAAATCACCCAAGGCATCTACCAATCAAAGATTGAAGATCCTTTAACCCTTGTTCAATCCACAAGTTTTTAACTTAGAAATTTGGATGATGATATTCTTGATAGCTTCCATGTCTTGATGCTCAAATTGTCCTTTACCAGGGACATGGCTAAGTACTTAGATTTTACACTCTGCAGAGGTGGTGCACTTTCCCCACAAGACTTGGTTTCACCAAGACAAGATCTTTCAGAAGCCTTCCCTTAGACCAAAATGGATGCGTTCCAACCTATCATTCCCCTACCACCAACTGTCCATTTGGCTAAGTTCTTGCAACCTATATGATCCAGGCAGAGCCCATAATGCCATGTGGTTGCACTTGAAGCTTCTCAACATTTGACATCTCAAATCTCTTTGTTCCTGGGTGGCTTTCCACAAGTGAGATACACAAGGTAAACCATAAAAATGGTCCTTGTTAACCACTCAACACAAACCATTCCTTCCATTCCACCCAGGTGTTTCATTCACTTAGTTGTTTTATTAAACAAAACACAACTCCTCAGACTTAGAAATTTTTCCATAGTGTGAATATATTTTCACCGTGTTTTCTATTAGCTAAGATAAGCTTGATAGTAGTAGGAATCTTAACCTAGGAAATTTTACTTAAGGTTTCATATACTAGGTTTTCCCATAGTATGGTTTATACTTAGCAAAATTCCATGCAAGTCATATACTTAGAAATATCACTAATGCATAGTGAAAATAATGGGACAAAAGTATGAAGCATCACTTGCCTTTTTGGTAGAGGGTATAAGTTCACTCCTTGATCTTTGCAATGTTCACACACTTCAAGTCACTACAATTCAATCAAGCAAACAACATTTCAATCTACCATTCAAGCAATTCATCACATAAAATAATAAAACAAAACCATACTTGCAAGCATGCAAAAGGGTTGTTTTATTTGTAAAGGTGGTTTCTAGTAAGTTATGAACATTTGGTAACACCATTTGGTCATTTTGTAAAGTGGCAAAACCATTTGCAAAAGATTCTACCTCTAAACCATTTTTAAACCAAATCATTATTTCATGTGATTGAAATTGCCTTTAGCAAAGTAATAATTTTTATAGGGTTTACCAAATACGTTTCAAGTCACAAAACTTGGTGTTTGGGGTCAGAGAGTTTATTTCAAAACATTTCTCAAAGTTTTCATCTAAAACCATTTTTAACAATTAAACCATATTTTTATTTGACTAGAAATGGTTTAAATCCAAGATTCATTCTTTTGCTTCTCCAAATACATTTTGAAACCACAATTTGTTTCCTAGGGTCAGTAGGTTTATAACAAACCATTTGCCAAAGATTTTATCCCCAAAATCATTTTAGAATAATTTTTATATCCTAAACAAGCATACACAAGTTTCTGCAAAAACAAACATTTTAGCAGAAGCTTTTTACTAAACAAAGTGCATGGTTGGCTAGGGCTTGTTTTTCTGAATCCATTGATATAAAGTTTTCAAAATTTGGACATGTGGTTTGAAATTTATGAATTTTAAAAAATTGAACAACAAATAGATCAAATCTGTTTTTATTAGAACAGTCAGGGCCACGTGGAACGTTTCTATTGGTCCATACCGTTTCGGTTGGATCGATCTCTCTGGTGCGTTGGATTTTAAACAGATCGTGCGGCGCAGAGCTATTTGTACCCCTTCGATCATGTTCTATCGTGGCGCTTGGATCTACATCCTACGGTGCACAGCACGCTAGCCATCGAGTGGCAGCGGCAGGTGGCGGCGCGCGCTCAGACGATGACGGTGCCGGCGATACAGGAAGCTAGAGGAGGAGTGGGGTGGCTCACCATAATCGTCGAATCTTGATGATGCTCAACGTGGTACTGGTTGGTGAAGGGGCGCACGAGATTGTCCTTAATCGCTCACCGGAGTTGAGCTGGGCCTCGGGTGCAGTCAGACGTCGACGGGGGCGAGGCTACAAGGCGTGCCGAAGCAAAGTAAAGGGTGTGTTAGACGCGCATGGTACCAGGGAGCATGCGTGCATCAACGAATATCTTCGGGGCGGTCCGAGCTTACCAGGAAACCTCGTCGGAGTGAATGGCAGGCGGTGGCGCTACGGGTCGTCGTCGTAGTCGATGCTGCAAAGCACGCGCGTGCGAGCTGATGATATAGAGAGGTGCGCCTGGGTATGGGGAATGTGTCTGTGTGCTCGGGGAGGCAAGGGGTGGCGAATATTGGCCAGAATCGGCAGGGAAAGCCGTCGGAGACAGTGGAGGTGGAGGGCAAAATTCAGCAGCCTGGGGGCGCGCTAAGGGGGGCGACAGAGGGGAAAGAGAGAGGAGATGCTGGCGCTTAAGTAGGCGTCATCGCAGGGCCGTTACATGGCGTGGTTAACGCGTATTCACGCCGGCATTTCATCGGCAGTAATGGCTAGAGAGGAATGAGGGGCGAGGTCGTCGTGGGGAGGAAGAAAGTGAGCTGGCGGTGGGGCCGTCTGTGTTGGAGATATGCCCTAGAGGCAATAATAAATGTAGTTATTATTATATCTTTGTGTTTATGATAAATGTTTACATTCATGCTATAATAGTATTAACAAGGAAACATTAATACTTGTGTGATTTGTAAACTTAATTTGAAGTCCCTAGTATAGCCTCTATACTTCACTAGCTTGTTGCTTGATTAATGATTGTGGTTTCCCTATCATGAACATTGAGATGTTATCAACAACAAGATCATATCGTTAGGAGAATGATATGGTGGACATACTCCTATAGATAAGCATAGCATAAAGATCAAGTCATTTCAATAGTTCAATTGCTATATGCTTTATGATACATAGTAACCTAATTCCTTCGACCATGAGATCATGCATATCACCTTTAGGATGGATGCTTTGATGACATCAAACACCACACCGTAACTGGGTGGCTATAAAGGTGGCATTGAGTGTTCGGAAAGTATTGGTTGAAACACATGGATCAAGAGTGGGATTTGTCCATCCATATGACGGATAGATATACTCTGGGCCCTCTCGGTGGAATGTCATCCAATTAGCTTGCAAGCATGTGACTGGGTCACAAGGGATCACATATCACGGGAACGAGAAAAGAGTACTTATCGGTAACGAGGTTGAACTAGGTATGCAGAGATACCGACGATCATAACCTCGGATAAGTAAACTATCGTGAGACAAAGGGAAATTGGTATCGTATGTAAGTGGTTCATTCGATCGCAAAGTAATCGTAGAAATATGTGGGAGCCATGAATTTCCAGATTCCTCTATTGGTTATTGTTCGGAGAAGTGTCTCGATCATGTCCGCATAATTCACGAACCGTAGGGAGACACACTTAAGGATTGACGTTGTTTGAGTAGTTATGGTGTTATGATAAAGAGACCGAATGTTGTTGAGTCTCGGATGGGATCCGGATATCACGGGGTGATCCGGAATGGTCCGGAGAATAAGATTCATATAAGGAAAGTCCCGTTTGAGTTCGGGAATGATTTGGTGTTTTCATCGAATGTTCGAAGGTTCGGATTGTCCCAAGACTCGGGGGAAGGGTACATGAATGTGTCATTGAATGATTGCATCATGTACTAAGTGTTCTTCTGTTTCAAAACTGAAAGTCAAATTGCAGTTTGAAAGTCAAACGCTAAACAGAAATGTGGAAAACAGAAACTGTGGGAAGCAGAAATGGGGAAACAAGCAAGAGGAGGTTGAAACCAACTTGGAGGAGGAGTTCCTCTCCTCCAAGCCGTGCCAGCCCTAGCAGAGTTGGGGAGGACTCCTCCTCCCTGGCGCCAAGCCCCTCCACCTATAAAAGGAGGGGCAGGGCCTCCTCCTTGAGACACACAAGTTTCTACCTCTAATCTCCGGTTTAGAGCTGTTCTGGTTTAGAGCTTCTAATTGCTTTAGCCTGCGGTTTAGAGCCTTCTAATTGGTGTGTCTAAATCTCTAGACCACTAATAGCCCTCTCTCATTGTAGGGGTCCCAACCTAATAAGGTAGAGTCCTCCTGTGTTTTACAATGCTAGTCCCTGGATCAATAGCTAGCATCCACAGTAAGATGTAATATCAAGAAACAAAGGTCATAATATAACTTTATAACCAGGAATAACATAAGTTTATTACATCAAACATAGCTCATTTGGCTATTACATTACATTGCGGCGGAATAAATATAGTCATGGGTCCTTCATCTTCAAAGTGCCACAGGCAGATGTTGGTTGTAGACTTTGTAATCCTATTCAATCAATATTTACTAAAATCAATCAAACCTTCAACATACAAGTTACAGCCACAAAGGGTCAATACATTTGAATTGTATTGGCAAGTGATACTATATTTGTATAGTGGAGTCTATCATCTATATGCATTTGGCTAAGTGGAGTTGAGGCTTGCATTGCTCAAAATAGATTTTTCCTTAACATTTGAAAATACTAAGTTTTTGCTTTGACAAAATCATTTTTCTTAATCAAAGATTTCAAGATCCTTGTACCAAGCCATCTCTCCATCAATGATTGAAGAATTCAAACAACCCTTGTTCAAACCACAAGATTTTAATTTAGAAATTGGAATGATGAGATTCTTGATTGCTTCCATGTCTTGATGCTCAAATTGTCCTTTACCAGGGACATGGCTAAGTACTTAGATTTTTACACTCTGCAGAGGTGGTGCACTTTCCCCACAAGACTTGGTTTCCCAAGACAAAATCTTTCAGAAGCCTTCCCTTAGACCAAAATGGACGCGCTCCAACCTATCAAACACTACCACCCACTGTCCATTTGGCTAAGTTCTTGCAACCTATATGATTATGGCAGAGCCCATATTGCCAAGTGGTTGCACTTGAAGCTTCTCAACATTTGACATCTCAAATCCCTTTGTTTCCTGGGTGGCATTCCACAAGTGAGATACACAATCCAAGCCTATGGCATTGTGAACCACTCAACCATTCTCCACCAAGCAAGCCCATTCCACCCAGGTGATTCATTAATTTAGTTGTTTTATTAAACAAAACTTAAGTCCTCAGACTTAGAATATTTTTCCATAGTGTGAATATATATTCCACCCATATTTTCTATTAGCTAGGCTAAGCTTGGTAGTAGTAGGAATCTTAACTTAGGAAAATCCTACTAAGGATTCATCTACAAGGTTTTCCTATAGCAAGATCTATACTTAGCAAAATCCATGCAAGTTTACTTAGCAAAATCACTAATGCATAATAAAAGTATTGGGATAGAAAGTATGTAGCATCACTTGCCTTTTTGGTAGAGTATAGGTTCACTTCTTGATCTTTGCAACAACCACACTCTTCAAGTCACTACAAACAATCAAGCAAGGCACAAACTCAATCTACCAATCAAGCAAAACAACACTCATATATAACAAAGTCAAAGAAATGCATGCAAGCATGCCAAGCTTTGTTTTGTTTGAAAAAGTGGTCCCTAGTGGGTCATAGTCATTTGGGTACATCTAATGGTCATTTCCTAAAGTGGCCAAGTCATTTGCAAAAGGTTTCACTTTTAAACCATTTTCAAAACAAAGTGTTATTTTATGTGGTGTAGAAATATTTTTACTAAGGCATTAGCCCATAGGGTTCACCAAATGAGTTGCTATTGCAAAACTTGGTGTTTTTGGGTCAGTAGGTTTGGTCCAAAACATTTACTCAAAGTTTTCTTCCCTTAAACATTTCCATAATAAAATCACAATTTTATTTGGCTAGAAATGGACTAAACTAATTAATCCAATCCAAACTTTTCCAAATTTATTTTCCAAACCATGGGTTGGTTCCTAGGGTCAGTAAGATCATAACAAACCAATTTGCAAAGGTTTTACCCTTAAATTCAATTTTAAACAATTTTTATTCTCTAAACAAGCATACAAATGAATCTGTAAATTCAAACAAGCTAACAGCTACTATTTTTCAAACTAAGGGCATGGTTGGCTAGGGCTTGTTCTCCTGAATTCATTGATATAAAATTTGCCAAATTTGGACGTGTGGATCAAAAGATATAAGGGTTTGAAGTTTGTAAATAATTCTGATTTCAAATTCTAATTTCAATCTATCTGGTGACACGCGGCGGCTTCCTATTCGTCGGTACCGATTCGGTTGGATCACGCGACGACAGCCGTTGGATTGTTAAATAAATCGCGGCGCTACGAGGTTACTTACCGCTTGATTAAATTCTATCGGCCTACGATGACGATCTAACGGTTCTAGGCACACCAGCCACAGATGGGCGGCGCTGCGGCGGTTGCTGGCGGCGGAGCGATCGGTCAACGACGGAGGCGACGCTATAGGGGGTGAGGGAGAAGAAGGAATAGCTCACCGGGTTCGCTGACGCTCACTGATGCTCAACGTGGTACGGGTGGGTGAAGGGGCGCACTAGGTCGAGCTTGATTGCTCGCCGGAGTTGAAGACAACGTCGGGCGTGTCAGGTGGTTGTCGTGGACGAGGATAGGGAGCGCCCTAAGACAAACGGAGGGTACGGTTAGGTTCGTAAGAGAGAGGCGAGTATGTGTGCATCATCGAGACAGGGCGGAAGGTCGAGATGTTACGGAGGACTCGCCGAGTAAAGCGACGCGCGGCGTTGAAGTTTGTCGTGGCCGAGGCTGGGGCGCCAGCGTCAAGTGGGTGGTAATGGGAGAAAGGTCCGGGAGTAGGAAGCTCGTGGTGCTCGGGAGGCTCGGGGTGGTGTGTGCTGGTCGGATTTTGGCGAGGATGGTCGTCGGAGTTGGTGAGATGCGGTGGTCAATTGGAGCGACCTTGGGCGGAGAGGAACTGGAACCAGAGGAAACGGAGAGGAGGATGGCGATTTAACAGCGTGTTCACCGGCTTTTACTCGTGGCATCAAAGCGAATTAAGCCGAGGAATTAAGCACTGCACGGCAGGAGAGAGGAGAAGAATCGGTCATGGGTGGGTGAGAAAGATGAACAGGAGGAGTGGTCCTGTTCGTCGAAAAGAGAGGAGGAGAAGAGGCCACATGTCAGTTGCTCCGAGGGTTCTTTCTACGGTGGAAAATGCTTCGCTGCGGTGGGGTGGGGATTGGCTAGGTGGGCTGTTTGGGCCGGGGTAGTTGGGTCTGGTCCACTTTCATTTTTTTCTTTTATTCTGTATACTTTTCTTTTCTTATTTCAATTACATTTTGAATTTCCAATCAAACAAATCACACCCAAATCAATTCAAACAATCATTCAGCTTGTAAATTTGAATTTGATTTTGTTTATCAACATACCCAAATTCCAGAATAAAATAATAATTTTATTCTTTTTAAGATCCATTCTTTATTTAAATAAAATGGATATTTTAGTTATTTAATAATATAGGGTTTGTTTTAATTAATATAATCTTCATTTAAAATCCAAACACTTTCAAATCCAAATCAGTAGGTTTATTTGGAAATAAAGAATATTTTGATACTTGTTAAAAATAAAATAATCCTTTTTCTTTAGGGTCCATTAATAATTATATATAATGGGTCTTAGTTATTAAATCAAATAGAGTTTGATTTTATTAATAAAATCTTTATTTAAAACTAAATATCTTCAAAACCAAATTAGTGGGTTTTATTTGGGAAATATAGAATACTTGGAGATTTGTTTTAAAACAAAATAACCTTTTATTTTAGTGCCCATTATTAATTAATATAATAGACTTTCATTATTAATTTCAAAATAGGATTTATTTTATTTGAGATATCTATTTGAAATCTAAAATAAAGCCAAAACACTTTCGTAGGTTTTATTAGAGAACATAACATACTTGGAAAACCTATTTTAAACAATTCAATAAGTTTTGATGTTTTAATTTAAAATGGTAAAACCTTTCATAATAAAATTTAATTCCTTATTATTTTATTTAAGCAATCCTTTATTATTTTTAATTTATACCTTTGCTATTTTATTTAAATTAAAAAGTTTTAATTCAAAAGCTTGGCCAAGGTTTTAATTTGGCTTTATTAAATAATCTTTATTTATAGATCCACCTTTTCTTTTGAAAACCAAATCTTTTATTAAAAGATTCCAAAATAGTAATTTCAAAACATTTTTAATTTCTTTTATTAAATGTTCATCTTTTATTTAATTCAAATGGGTTTGAGGTTCCAATTGAATTGAAAAAGTTTCTTCTGGCTCTAAAAATTAAACAAAGTTTTATTTTATTAATTTATTTTCACATTACAGGATTTGGAAAATCTTGGGATTTGACACTCATAATCCACCATACTCGCTCCGGCTTAAGGCGAAGCCTCATGATTTCCCTACTTCCTGCAGACACGCCGTTGTCTTAGGAATCGCGAGGAGAGTACTACAACCTCCGCTTTCTTTGGAACAAGGAGAGGAAGGTCTTCGTCGAGTACCGAACGTGTGACCGATCATGAAGCGCCTAGGAACCTTGCCGGAAGGATCGTCTACGATCTTGAGATCGGAAGAGTACGACTACATCACCCACGAGAATCCGCTCTCGTTAAACACTTTGGAATCTTCGAGGGTAAGTTATTCCATCGACTCGTTGCTACAATCTAGTAGATAGATCTTGGCTTGTTTGTTTGTATGTGATAGAAAATTTTTGTTTTCCATGCTACGAACCCCTACAAAGGGGTATCGAGCCGTGTCTATATGTAGATCTGTGCAGAGTAGAACACAATGGTCATTGTGGGCGTTGATGCTTTATTATCGATTGCTTCTTGTGTAATTTGCATCTTGCGGTATGTTGGATGAAGGCCCGGCTAACCTTACATGACATCATTCATGAGACTTGCTCCACGCTTGACATGCAACTTGTATTGCATAAGTGGCTTTATGGTGCCTGTTTCTCCTAGCATAGTTAAGATCCAATTTACAACGGGTGATCAACAATGCTAGTATCAATGTTGTGGTTCTTGTTCGTAAGTTAGAACGACACTTATTGAAAGCCCCAAACCACGTAAAATATGCAAAGAAAGTAGAGGCGTCTAAACTTTGTTTTGCAGGGGTGTGCAGTGATGTGATATGGCCAAGATTGTGATTATATTTGATGTATGCAATGTTCCTTATTGTAAGTTGGCAACCGGCAGGAGCCATATGGTTATCTTTAATTTTGTTAAGACCCACATGTCTATTCAAAGTAGTTGTAATAGTTGAAGCCGGTGGACGACAACCATGGTGAAGCGTCATTGACCTTGATGCAATGCCGGTGATGATGGAGATCATGTTCGTGCTTGAAGATGGAGATCGGAAGCACAAAGAAGAAAGGCCATATCATATCACATATTATGAATTGCATGTGATGTTAATCCTTTATGCATCTTGTATTGCTTAGTAGACGACGGTAGCATTATAAGATGATCCCTCATGCACATGAATTTCAAATCATAAAGTGTTCACCCTTAGTTAGCACCGCTTAAAGCTTGTTGTTTCAAGCACCACGTGATGATCGGGTGTTAGATTCGCAAGTGTATACAACGTGAGCAAGCCAGATTTGCTCATGCAGAAACTAAGGTTTGATCTTGACGAGCCTAGCATGTACAGACATGGTCTCGGAACACGGATCACCGAAAGGTAAAGCATGAATCGTATAGTAGATATGATGAACATGACGATTGTTCGCCATTGAAACTATATCAACACTCGTGATGATCGGTGTTGATGTAGTGTATTTGGTTCGTGTGATCACTAAAAAAATGTGAGGGATGTTGTTTTGAGTGGGAGTTCACCTAGTTTAATTTCATTAATTAATTTGAACTCAATTTGTCATAAACTTAGTCTAAACTATTGCAAATATGTTGTAGATCAATGGCAACCCCTACCATCAATTTTAATGCGTTCCTAGAGAAAGAAAAGTTGAAAAACAATGGAAGCAACTTCGGATTGGTTCCAATTTGAGGATTGTCCTCACACCGGTAATTTGACCTATGTCTTTGGATGCACCACTGGTGACCCACTGCGGTGATGCTTCCGATGAAGTAAAGAATGTTTACCTCGCTCGGAAGAATCAAGACTCCATAGTTCAGTGTGCTATCTTGTATGGTTTAGAATCGAGCTTGTAAAAAGGTTTGAAGAGTCGAGACCCATATGATTTTGTCGAGGTTCTCAAATTGATTTTTGAGACTCATGCGCAATTGAAATCTATGAGGCTTCAAAAGTTCTTTAATCGCAAGATGGAAGCAGCTCGTCGGTGAGCATGTGCTTAAGATGTGCAGGCACGCAAACAAACTTCAAAGCTTGGGTATAGTGATTCCTAATGCTTTGGGGATTTACCGTCCTCCGATAACGCCACCAAGTTACAGGAACTTTGTGATGAACTACAACATGCGTAACATGAACAAAGAGTTGCGAACTGTTTGCTATGTTAAAGTCTGCAGAAGTGGAGATCAAGAAAGAGCACCAAGTGTTGATGGTCAATAAGACCACCAAACTCAAGAAAGGCAAGTCTAAGCAAAGGGACACTTCAAGAAGGGTGGTAAGAAAGTTACCACGGGCGAAGAAAACCAAGGCTGGACCCAAGCTGAAATCGAGTGCTTTTACCGCAAGGAGAAGGTCCTCGAAGCGAATTGCCCAAAGTACTTGGCGGATGAAGAACGGCAACATCAAGAAGAAAGGTATATCCGATATACATGTTATTGATGTGTATCTCACTAGTACTCGTAGTAGTGCGGTATTTGATCTTGGTTCGGTTGCTCATATTTGTAACTCAAAGCAGTCAGAATAAACGGAAGCTAGCGAAGAACGAGGTGACGGCGCGTGGAAACGGATCAAAGGTTGATGTGATCGCGGTCGCACGCTACCCTTCATCTACCATCGGATTAGTTTTATACTTAAATAATTGTTATTTAGTGCTGCGTTGAGCATGAACATTATATCGGATCTTGTTTATTGTAGACGGTTACTTGTTTAAGTCGAGAATAATGGTTGTTCGATTTATATGAGTAATATGTTTTATGCACATGCACCTTTGATAGATGGTCTATTCTTATTGAATCTCGATAGTGGAAATACACATATCAACAATATTGAGGCTAAACGTTTGAAATCAAGCGATAATTTGACCTATATGTGGCAATCGCTGCCTTGGTCACATTGGAGTGAAGCGTATGAAGAAACTCCATTCCGATGGACTTCTTGAATCACTTGATTTTGAATCACTTGAAAGATGCGAAGCATGTCTGATGGGAAAAATGACTAAGACTCCATTTTATGGTATGATGGAGCGAGCTACGGACTTATTGGAAATCATACATACCGATGTGTGTGGTCCAATGAGTGTAGCATCGCGCGGTGGTTATCGCTATGTTCTTACCTTCACGGATGACTTGAGTAGATATGGGTATATCTATTTCATGAAACATAAGTCTGAAACTTTCGAGAAGTTTAAGGAGTTTCAAAGTGAGGTAGAGAATCAACGTAACAAGAAGATTAAATTTCTACGTTCTGATCGTGGAGGTGAATATCTAAGTTACGAGTTTGGCGAGCATTTGAAGAAATGCGGAATACTTTAACAATTGACACCGCCGGGAACACCACAGCGTAATGGTGTGTCCGAACGTCGTAATCGAACTCTCTTAGATATGGTTCGTTCTATGATGTCACTTATTTATTACCGCTATCATTTTGGGGTTATGCATTAGAAACAGCCGCATTCACTTTAAATAGGGCAATCTAAATCCGCTGAAACGACACCGTATGAATTATGGTTTGGCAAGAAACCTAAATTGTCGTTCCTTAAAGTTTGGGGATGCGAAGCCTATGTAAAGAAGTTACAGCCGGACAAGCTTGAACCCAAAGCGGAAAAATGCGTCTTCATAGGATACCCGAAGGAAACTGTTGGGTATACCTTCTATCATAGATCCGAAGGCAAAATCTTCGTTGCCAAGAATGGATCCTTTCTAGAGAAGGAATTTCTCTCGAAAGAAGTGACTGGAAGGAAAGTAGAACTCGACGAGGTTGTCGAACCTTCTCTCGAAATTGCGAGTAGCGCAGCACCGGAAGAAGTTCCTGTGGTGCCTGCAATAATTAGAGAGGAAGCTAATGATGATGATCATGAAACTTCGGTTGAAGTTGCTACAGAGCCTCGGAGGTCAATGAGAACTCGTACCATTCCAGATTGGTATGATCCCGATATGAGTGTCATGTTGGTGGACAATACCGATGACCCCGAGACATATGAGGAAGCAATGATGAGCCCAGATTCCAATAAATGGCAAGAAGCCATGAAATCCGAGATTGGATCCATGTACGAAAACCAAGTATGGACTTTGGTGGACTTACCGGATGGCCGGAAGGCTGTCGAGAACAAATGGATTTTCAAGAAGAAAACAGATGCTGATGGTAATGTTACTGTCTATAAAGCTCGACTTGTTGCAAAAGTGTTTCGACAAATTCAAGGAGTTGACTACGATGAGACTTTCTCACCAAGAGAAGCTTAAAGTCTGTGAGGATTATGTTAGCAATCGCTGCATATTATGATTATGAGATATGGCGATGGATGTCAAAACAAGATTCCTCAATGGAGATATTGATGAAGAGTTGTATATGATGCAACCCAAAGGTTTTGTCGATCCTAAAGATGCTAACAAGGTATGCAAACTTCAACGGTCCATCTATGGATTGAAGCAAGCATCCCGGTTGGAATCAACGTTTTGATAAGGTAATCAAAAGTTTTGGTTTTATACAAACTTATGGAGAAGCTTGTATTTACAAGAAAGTGAGTGGGAGCTCAGAGCATTCTTAATACTATATGTGGATGACATATTGTTGATTGGGAATGATGTAGACCTTCTTAATAGTGTCAAGGAATATTTGAATAATAGTTTTCAATGAAGGATCTTGGCGAAGCACTTACATATTAGGCATAAAGATTTATAGAGATATATCAAACGCCAAATATCATTGTCACAGAGTACATATTTGGACAAAGTTCTAAAGAGGTTTGGAATGGAAGAAAGCAAGAAAGGGTTCTTGCCCATGTTGCTCAATACGACCTTGAGTAAAACTCAAAGTCCGACATCGGCGTAAGATAGAGAAAGGATGAGTAAGACTCCTATGCCTCAGCCATAGGATCTCTAATGTATGCCATGCTATGTACTAGACCCGACATTGCATATGTCGTTAGTTTAACTAGCAGATATCAAAGTGATCCAGAGTGGATCATTGGACAGGTCAAAAACATCCTTAAGTACTTGAGAAGAACTAAGGATATGGTTCTTTCTTATGGAGGTGATGAGCACTCGTTGTTAATGGTTACACCGATGCTAGTTGGAACACCGATCCGGATGATTCTAAATCACAACTGGATACGTATTTATTTTGAATGGTGCAGAAGAATGGAGGAGTGCAAAGCAAAGCGTTGTGGCGAGATCTTCAACTGAATCGGAATACATGGTTGCCGGAGGCTTCACAAGAAGCGATATGGATGAAAGAGTTCATTACAGAGCTGGGTGTGGTTCCTAGCGCTAGACCCAATGTCTATCTATTGTGATAACATGGGAGCCATAGCCAATGCGCAAGAACCAAGGTCACACAAGAAGTCAAGCATATCAAGTTGCTTTTCACGCTATTCGAGAACATATCCAGATGGGGATATAAAGATTTGCAAAGTACACACAGATCTGAATGTGGCGGATCCGTTGACTAAACCTCTCCCGAGGGCAAAACATGACCAACACCAAACTGCCATGGGTGTTCGGTATATTACCATGTAATCTAGATTAGATGACTCTAGTGCAAGTGGGAGACTGTTGGAGATATGCCCTAGAGGCAATAATAAATGTAGTTATTATTATATCTTTGTGTTTATGATAAATGTTTACATTCATGCTATAATAGTATTAACAAGGAAACATTAATACTTGTATGATTTGTAAACTTAATTTGAAGTCCCTAGTATAGCCTCTATACTTCACTAGTTTGTTGGTTGATTAATGATTGTGGTTTCCCTATCATGAACATTGAGATGTTATCAACAACAATATCATATCGTTAGGAGAATGATATGGTGGACATACTCCTATAGATAAGCGTAGCATAAAGATCAAGTCATTTCAATAGTTCAATTGCTATATGCTTTCTGATACATAGTAACCTGATTCCTTCGACCATGAGATCATGCATATCACCTTTACCGGATGGATGCTTTGATGACATCAAACACCACACCGTGAATCGGGTGGCTATAAAGGTGGCATTGAGTGTTCGGAAAGTATTGGTTGAAACACATGGATCAAGAGTGGGATTTGTCCATCCATATGACGGATAGATATACTCTGGGCCCTCTCGGTGGAATGTCATCCAATTAGCTTGCAAGCATGTGACTGGCTCACAAGGGATCACATATCACGGGAACGAGAAAAGAGTACTTATCGGTAACGAGGTTGAACTAGGTATGCAGAGATACCGACGATCATAACCTCGGATAAGTAAACTATCGTGAGACAATGGGAAATTCATTTGATCGCAAAGTAATCGTAGAAATATGTGGGATCCATATGAATTTCCAGATTCCTCGATTGGTTATTGTTCGGAGAAGTGTCTCGATCATGTCCGCATAATTCACGAACCGTAGGGAGACACACTTAAGGATTCGACGTTGTTTGAGTAGTTATGGTATTATGAGAAAGATACCGAATGTTGTTCAGAGTCTCGGATGGGATCCGGGATATCACGAGGTGATCCGGAATGGTCCGGAGAATAAGATTCATATAAGGAAAAGTCCCGTTTCGGAGTTCGGGAATGATTCCGGTGTCTTCATCGGGAATGTTCTAGAATGTCCGGCACTCCGAGGGGAAGGGGTACATGAATATGTCATTGAATGATTGCATCATGTACTAAGTGTTCTTGCTGTTCCAAAACTGAAAAGTCAAATTGCCAGTTTGAAAGTCAAACGGCTAAAACAGGAAACTGTGGAAACAGGAAACTGTGGGAAACAGGAAACTGTAGGAAACAAGCAAGAGGAGGTTGAAACCAACTTGGAGGAGGAGTTCCTCTCCTCCAAGCCGGCGGCCAGCCCTAGGCCGAGTTGGGGAGGGACTCCCCTCCCTCCCTGGCGCGCCAAGCCCCTCCACCTATAAAAGGAGGGGCAGGTCCTCCTCCTTGAGACACACAAGTTTCTACCTCTAATCTCCGGTTTAGAGCCGTTCTGGTTTAGAGCTTCTAATTGCTTTAGCCTGCGGTTTAGAGCCTTCTAATTGGTGTGTCTAAATCTCTAGACCACTAATAGCCCTCTCTCATAATCCACCATACTCGCTCCGGCTTAAGCCCTCATGATTTCCCATCTACTTATACCACGCCGTTGTCAGCCCGGAATCGCGAGGAGAGTACTACAACCTCCATTTTCTTTGGAACAAGGGAGAGGAAGGTCTTCGTCGAAAACCGAACGTGTGACCGATCATGGAAGCGCTTTAACGCATAGGAAGGATCGTCTACACGATCTTGAGATCGGAAAGAGTACGACTACATCACCCACGAGAATCCGCTCTCGTTAAACACTTTGGAATCTTCGAGGGTAAGTTATTCCATCGACTCGTTGCTACAATCTAGTAGATAGATCTTGGCTTGTTTTTTTGTATGCGATAGAAAATTTTTGTTTTCCATGCTACGAACCCCTACAGTCTGGCATCGAGAGTGAGAGTGTGGGGTGGGGTCCGTCTGTCAGCGTCGTTGCGGGTTTAAAACTGGGTGCGAATCTTTTTCTTCGGGAGAGAGAGGAGCTGGGCTAACTGGGCCAGGTGGGCTAGTTGGGCTGGGTCGGCTTGGTTCTCTCTTTTTTAATCTGATTATTTTTCTCTTTTTCCATTTCTTCTAATCTATTTTGAAATTCACTCAAACAATTCAAACATTCAAATCAATCAAACTTCCACCATACTTTGTATTGAGTTTAGTTCTGTTTAACAACAATATTCCAAGTCCCAAAATAAAATAATATTTTTATTCTTTTAGGATCTATTTAATAATTAAATAAAATAGTCCTTAGTTATTAATTCAAAATAGGATTTGATTTATTAAATCTCCATTTGAAATCTAAATATTATCAAAAACCAAATCAGTAGGTTTTATTTGAAAATATAAAATACTTGGAGATCTTGTTTAAAATAAAATTAACAAGTTTTGATGTTTAATTAAAATGGAAAAACCTTTATTTTAATAAAATTGGATATTAATAAATCCTCATTATTTTATTTAAATAAACCTTTACTCTTTTAATCAAAACAAAATATTTTACTTCAAAAACTTGGCCAAGGTTTAATTTGGCTCTATAAAAATAGTCGTTATTTATATTTCTACCTTTTCATTTGAAAACCAAATCTTTTTATTAAAAGATCCAAAAATAGTAATTTTACTTATTTAAAATTTTCTTTATTAATTGTTTATCTTTTCAAATCCCTTTAGGTTTTGTTTGATCAAATAGGTTTGAAGGTTTCCAATTGGAATCAAAAAGTTTCTTCTCACCCTGAAAATCAATAAAGTTTTATTTTGTTCATTTATTTTTCACATAACAAGATTTGGAAAATCTTGGGATGTGACAGGCTACCACCCTTAAAATAAATCTCGTCCCGAGATTTTTGAAGGCTAGGGTTACAAGTAGGCTCAAAGCATCTAGGGTACTACCACCCTTAAAAATTTCCAACTAGATTACATCTTGTCTTACTTGGGATCTTGATGTAACTTTCCTAGACAGAGGTTTGCATAGTGGCCTAGCTCCTTGCATTTGAAACATGTGATAAGGTTGAGGTCTTGAGGTGGCTTCTTTGGACAATATGATGCATAATGTCCTAACTCTTTGCAGTGGTTGCACATCACTTGGTTAATATCCTTCCTCATCTTGGGTTTCACTAGCTTTTGTTTGTCTTCTTGGCTCTTCTCCTTTTCTGGGCATTCACTGGCATAGTGTCCCATCTCTTTGCAATTGTAACATTGCAACTGGCTTTTGTCTTTCTTCTTCTTTTTGGGTCTCTCCAAAGCTAGGAGTTCTTCTAGTTCATGCTCTTCATATCTCACCTCAAAGGTGGGAAATCTTACTCTCTTCTTGGGGCAGTTACTAGAGATATGACTTTTTCTTCACAATTAGGGCATTGATCTTAATGCTCCTTCCATGTATGATCCTTGTCTCCACAAATATTGCATGCTTGGGTTCCTTCTAGAATAACATCTTTGTCATCCTTGTTGTCATTAACTCTTTGGGAAAAGTTTTCTCCCATGTTGATCATTTGAGTAACCAATCCTTGCAACAATTGGGATTGAAGTCTCAAAATCCTTTGTATGGCTGGGTCTAGTCCATTGTTGTTGGCTAAAAGCTGAGTTGTCACTTGGCTCAACTGGTTTTGGGTTGCTATAAGTTCTCTTATGTTATCCTCTTGGTTGTTGTTGGTGTCATCAATCCTGATGTTGGAGTCTCTTGGAGTAATCATCTGTTTGGGTTGAGTTGGGATTAGAATAGGCAAAAAGATTTCTAAGTAAGGATTCTAATCACACACATCACAATTCACACAAGCAATGTGCAAGCAATCACAAACAAACATTCCACCCAAACAACAAGGTTCAAGCACATTTTTAAGCAACCAAAAATATTTTTGTTACACCACATAAGTTGGTGAATTTGGTTTGATCTAAATATGGTGGTCCAACTATTTGGTTTACTTGAGATTATTCTATCCTTCTTGGTGGATTCTTCTTGAATGAGATCATGGTTTCCTTGGAAAAAATTCTTGGTCACAAAAACTTCAAAGGGGTTGATGGATCCTTCTAAGTTGTGTTTCCTTAGCTTCCAAATCTTTGAGCAAGATTTCTTGTCTCACTTGTCCTTAGTGATATCCAAGGTTGAAGATGTTGAAGTCGTTAGAGTTGATGAAGTCCTTAGCACATGGTGAAGTCTTTGGCCATGGGATAGGTTTTTCCATCCAGTTTAAAATAGAAGAGATGTAGAATCAAAACCAAAATGGTAGAGGAAAGAGTTTACAAGATTGTTTGTAAATAAGTTTTGGAACAAATACAACTCCTATTTTTCTAAGGGGTTTTGTCCAATCCTAGGGTTACAATCCTACAGGAAACACAATGCTCTGATACCATCTGTAGAGGTCCCAACCTTTAACTAGGTAGAGATCCCTGTGTTTACAATGCTAGTCCCTGGATCAATAGCTAGCATCCACAGTTAAGATGTAATATCAAGAAACAAGGGTCATAATACAAATTTATAACCAGGAATAACATAATTTTATTACATCTTACATAGCTCATTTGGCTATTACATTACATTGCAGCAGAATATCTATAAGCATGGGGTCCTTCATCTTCAAAGTGCCATAGGCAGACATGTTGGTTGTAGACTTTGTAATCCTAATCAACACACTTCACTAAATCAATCAAACCTGCAACATAACAAGTTACAGCCACAAGGGTCAATACATTTGAATTGTATTGGCAAGTGATACTATGGTAGTATAGTGGAGTCTATCATCTATATGCATTTGGCTAAGTGGATCTTAGGCTTGCATTGCTCAAAATAGATTTTTCCTTATCATTTGAAAACACTAAGTTTTGTTTGGCAAAAATCACCCAAGGCATATACCAATCAAAGATTGAAGATCCTTTAACCCTTGTTCAATCCACAAGTTTATAACTTAGAAATTTGGATGATGAGATTCTTGATAGCTTCCATGTCTTGATGCTCAAATTTTCCTTTACCAGGGACATGTCCAAGTACTTAGATTTTACACTCTGCAGAGGTGGTGCACTTTCCCCACAAGACTTGGTTTCACCAAGACAAGATCTTTCAGAAGCCTTCCCTTAGACCAAAATGGATGCGTTCCAACCTATCATTCCCCTACCACCAACTGTCCATTTGGCTAAGTTCTTGCAACCTATATGATCCAGGCAGAGCCCATAATGCCATGTGGTTGCACTTGAAGCTTCTCAACATTTGACATCTCAAATCTCTTTGTTCCTGGGTGGCTTTCCACAAGTGAGATACACAAGGTAAACCATAAAAATGGTCCTTGTTAACCACTCAACACAAACCATTCCTTCCATTCCACCCAGGTGTTTCATTCACTTAGTTGTTTTATTAAACAAAACACAACTCCTCAGACTTAGAAATTTTTCCATAGTGTGAATATATTTTCACCCGTGTTTTCTATTAGCTAAGATAAGCTTGATAGTAGTAGGAATCTTAACCTAGGAAATTTTACTTAAGGTTTCATATACTAGGTTTTCCCATAGTATGGTTTATACTTAGCAAAATTCCATGCAAGTCATATACTTAGAAATATCACTAATGCATAGTGAAAATAATGGGACAAAAGTATGAAGCATCACTTGCCTTTTTGGTAGAGGGTATAAGTTCACTCCTTGATCTTTGCAATGTTCACACACTTCAAGTCACTACAATTCAATCAAGCAAACAACATTTCAATCTACCATTCAAGCAATTCATCACATAAAATAATAAAACAAAACCATACTTGCAAGCATGCAAAAGGGTTGTTTTATTTGTAAAGGTGGTTTCTAGTAAGTTATGAACATTTGGTAACACCATTTGGTCATTTTGTAAAGTGGCAAAACCATTTGCAAAAGATTCTACCTCTAAACCATTTTTAAACCAAATCATTATTTCATGTGATTGAAATTGCCTTTAGCAAAGTAATAATTTTTATAGGGTTTACCAAATACGTTTTCAAGTCACAAAACTTGGTGTTTGGGGTCAGAGAGTTTATTTCAAAACATTTCTCAAAGTTTTCATCTAAAACCATTTTTAACAATTAAACCATATTTTTATTTGACTAGAAATGGTTTAAATCCAAGATTCATTCTTTTGCTTCTCCAAATACATTTTTGAAACCACAATTTGTTTCCTAGGGTCAGTAGGTTTATAACAAACCATTTGCCAAAGATTTTATCCCCAAAATCATTTTAGAATAATTTTTATATCCTAAACAAGCATACACAAGTTTCTGCAAAAACAAACATTTTAGCAGAAGCTTTTTACTAAACAAAGTGCATGGTTGGCTAGGGCTTGTTTTTCTGAATCCATTGATATAAAGTTTTCAAAATTTGGACATGTGGTTTGAAATTTATGAATTTTACAAAATTGAACAACAAATAGATCAAATCTGTTTTTATTAGAACAGTCAGGGCCACGTGGAACGTTTCTATTGGTCCATACCGTTTCGGTTGGATCGATCTCTCTGGTGCGTTGGATTTTAAACAGATCGTGCGGCGCAGATCTATTTGTACCCCTTCGATCATGTTCTATCGTGGCGCTTGGATCTACATCCTACGGTGCACAGCACGCTAGCCATCGAGTGGCGGCGGCAGGTGGCGGCGCGTGCTCAGATGATGACGGTGCCGGCGATACAGGAAGCTAGAGGAGGAGTGGGGTGGCTCACCAGAATCGTCGAAGCTTGATGATGCTCGACGTGCTACTGGTTGGTGAAGGGGCGCACGAGATTGTCCTTAATCGCTCACCGGAGTTGAGCTGGGCCTCGGGTGCGGTCAGACGTCGACGGGGGCGAGGCTACAAGGCGTGCCGAAGCAAATTAAAGGGTGCGTTAGACGCGCATGGTACCAGGGAGCATGCGTGCATCAACGAATAGCTTCGGGGCGATCCGAGCTTACCAGGAAACCTCGTCGGAGTGAATGGCAGGCGGTGGCGCTACGGGTCGTCGTCGTTGTCGATCTTTGCAAAACGCAGCAGGCGGTGATGATCTGGAGAGGTGCTGGAGTGCGGGAATGTGTATGTGCTCGGGAGGCAAGGGGTGGCGAATACTGGCCGGAATCGGCAGGGAAAGCCGTCGGAGACAGTGGAGGTGGAGGGCAAAATTCAGCAGCCTAGGGGCGCGCTAAGGGGGGCGACAGAGGGGAAAGAGAGAGGAGATGCTGGCGCTTAAGTAGGCGTCATCGCAGGGCCGTTACATGGCGTGGTTAACGCGTATTCACGCCGGCATTTCATCGGCAGTAATGGCTAGAGAGGAATGAGGGGTGAGGTCGTCGCGGGGAGGAAGAAAGTGAGCTGGCGGTGGGGCCGTCTGGCAGCGAGAGTGAGAGTGTGGGGTGGGGTCCGTCTATCAGCGTCGTTGCGGGTTTAAAACTAGGTGCGAATCGTTTTTCTTCGGGAGAGAGAGGAGTTGGGCTAACTGGGCCAGGTGGGCTAGTTGGGCTGGGTCGGCTTGGCTCTCTCTTTTTTTTAATCTGATTGTTTTTCTCTTTTTCCATTTCTTCAAATCTGTTTTGAAATTCACTCAAACAATTCAAACATTCAAATCAATCAAACTTCCACCACACTTTGTATTGAGTTTAGTTCTTTTTAATAACAATATTCCAAGTCCCAAAATAAAATAATATTTTATTATTTTAGGATCTATTTAATAATTAAATAAAATAGTCCTTAGTTATTAATTCAAAATAGGATTTGATTTATTAAATCTCCATTTGAAATCTAAATATTATCAAAAACCAAATCAGTAGGTTTTATTTGAAAATATAAAATACTTGGAAATCTTGTTTAAAATAAAATTAACAAATTTTGATGTTTAATTAAAATGGCAAAATCTTTATTTTAATAAAATTGGATATTAATAAATCCTCATTATTTTATTTAAATAAACCTTTACTCTTTTAATCAAAACAAAATATTTTACTTCAAAAACTTGTCCAAGGTTTAATTTGGATCTATAAAAATAGTCCTTATTTATATTTCTACCTTTTCATTTGAAAACCAAATCTTTTTATTAAAAGATCCAAAATAGTAATTTTACTTATTTAAAATTTTCTTTATTAATTGTTTATCTTTTCAAATCCCTTTAGGTTTTGTTTGATCAAATAGGTTTGAAGGTTTCCAATTGGAATCAAAAAGTTTCTTCTCACCCTGAAAATCAACAAAGTTTTATTTTGTTCATTTATTTTTCACATAACAAGATTTGGAAAATCTTGGGATGTGACAGTGGGGTACCCGTTTACGCCGTTGTTTTGCACGGGTGCGATTGCTTGATTCAAAGGCCCCACGGGTGGTGGTGGAGGAGCTCTGTGGGCGATGTCGCCTGGCGCAGGTGTGGGTCCGAACCCAGGGTTCAGGATCTGTCATCGCATCTGGGTGAAACCCTTGCTGAGTTTTTGGAACTCCGCGGCAATCCTTCGGCATGTGGCTGGCCTTTTTTTGCCATCCTGCTTGTCGATGTAGAAGTGGATGGTGCATGGGCCCGACAACTTGTCATATGTCGTGGGTTCGTCGTCGAGGCCGCGGTGCTGCCATGTTTGCGTTGGGCGTCCTCCATCACGTAAGTTGCTTCCACGGTATCCGTCGTTGCTGCAGTTGTTTTCGTTGCAGCGTTCGGCGTATCCAGCTGCAACCATGTCGGGTCTGTCGCGATCGTCGTAGACGCGCGATCTTCGCTTGCTACGGCACTCACGTCGGCGGCCGTAGTCATCTTCCTCATCCGAATGCGCTCGGTGGACGGAGTCCTCGCCATCTGCCCACCTGTTGGCGATGTCCATGAGCTGATCGAGTGTCTAGGGCTTGACGCGCCCAAGTTCTTCCTTGAAGTCCGGGCATTTGATGCCATCCTTGAAGGCGTCGATTGTTCTCTCCTAGAAGATGTGTGCCGTGGAGTTCTTGATATTGGACCAGCATAGTATGTACGAGCGAATGGATTCGCCCATTCGTTGAGTGCAGGTCCGCAGCTCCTCGATCAAGGCTGACCTCTTGCTGGTGCCCTTAAAGTTTCGAATGAAATTGTACGGCAGTTCCTCCCAGCTTAAGATGGAACCTGAGGACATGCTGCTGAGCCAGATCCGGGTTGCGCCTGTCAGCTGCAGCTGAAGGCATTGTAGGGCAGTATTCTTGTTTCCGCCGTGCAGCTTGACGAACGATAGGTGGTCGCTGAGCTAGGCTTTCGGGTCCTGCGACCCGTCGAACTTCGGAGTGTCTGAAGGAAGCTTGAAATTTCTCGGCATCCACGTTCGCCGAACAGATCTGCTGAAGCATCGAGCTCCGCAGAGTTCTCCGTCATCGTCCTCTTCAGATTCGTCTAAGCACACGCGCTTGGCACGTGCCTTGTCGACCTTGCGCTGGGCAAGGTCGTTTCAAGCATCGTAGTCACGGCTGCGACGTCTTGGGCTCTTGCGTCGTCGAGGTAGATCGTGCTCGTCTTCCTCTTCATTCGATGAGTGTGTGGGGCTATGGTTGAATCTGATCGTAGCCTTCTTCTTTGGCTCCGTAGGAGCTTCCTCGTGGAGCGAAGCTCCGACGAGTCCGAGTCCGGCTAGTGCGGACTTGTGCATAGCTCTCTTCGGGTCCCCCACCGGAGGTGGATGGGACGCGAGATATGTGGTGGCTGCCATGATCGCAGCTTGTGGCGTCTTCGGGATGATGTTGTCATTGACGTCCATATCCATGAAGGACGTGTTGAGGGTTCGGGTGACCTCGCGACGTGCGGCGCGATCCATGTGCTCTGTGCGAGAGCGATGCTTGTTGGCGTTGTTGTGTGAGATGGAGCTGCCAGCGGCGGAGAGTGCAGCGCGCCGCGCGCTAGACTCCAAAGCTACTTGCTTGCGTTTGTCGAGCTACTCCTGCAGCTGCACCTGCCTGTTGTGTTCACTGATGAGGAGATAGTGGTATGCCATCAGCAGGTCACGTGAAGAGTTCACGGGTAGAATCTTGTTGACCGCGATGGCTTCGTGTGCCTGGCGCCAGCCATCCTCGTTGAGGTTGATCCGATTGTAGGCGGCGACATCGCCTTCGTTGGGTGGGATGGATGGTTGTCTCCCGTTTCCTCCGTTTTCACCCTCTGGGTTGGGTGGCGGTACGTGGGCACCCAAACCTGGTGGTTGTTGCTCCACGTCGCTTTGGATGACCACGGTGCACTTGTAGCATCCGCGGATTGCATCGCTGCTGCCACAACTTTCGGATCCAGAACCGTAGGTTCCTTCATCCGACAGGGGGCCGCACAGATCTGAGTTGCAGCCGCTGCTGTCGTATGAATCATCTGTCAGCATTGACGTGCGTAGCACGCTGGGATGCGGGGCCCATGAGGCGGGCCTGATTGATGGCAGTGGCACCCGCTCTGGGAGGCGGAGAGTGCCTGTCTATCCCACCTGGAAACAGAAGCTCCCGAACAGAATCTCGAGCCCGTCGCTTACGGGCTCGAAATCCTTCATGGCGACTGGCGAGTGGGTGGTGAAGTAGAAAGCGCCGAAGAGGAGATGGCTCTCCGTTGCCAAGGAGTTGTAGATCCCTTTGGTCGGGACCGTCGCAATCGCACAATCAACGCCCCCGTTTTCCACAGATGGCGCCAATTGACGAGGTTTCGACTCGTCAATTCCCATTGTTATGAGATTGGGTTTTGGAGAAGATGGGGGTGCTGGAGATCACGGAACGGTTAACAGACAAGCAACCAGGGTACACGAGATTTACCCAAGTTCAGGCCCTCGGAGGGAAAATCCTACTCCTGCTTGTCTGCTCTTGATTACGGCGGAACCGAAAGTTACAGGGGTGCGCAGATGGGATCTGGCATGGAGGTGTGTATGTGGAAAAAATATGCCCTCCTCGTTGTGCCCTCCTAGCCTTTATTTAGAGATAGGCAGGTCTCGGGCATAGATTGAGTCGGTTACAAGTTTAGTGTTTGCCCCTTTGAATATTCTATCTATTTTAGTCTTGCTCCCCAAGGATCCGAAGATGTCATGGGCTTGGGCCACCCGAAAATCTCCACAAGCCGAGTATATTCTTGTGGACCTTCCTTAGGCTGGACCAGGTATGCCAATGTCGTGTACTCGTAGGGTATCACCATGTCAGTTGCCAGGGAGGAAAGGTAAAAGGCACTCACACTCGTTACCCCACGGCAACAGCAAGCCAGAAATCTATTTTCTGGCGTCGTTGCTAGGGAGGTAAGGTAAAAGGTACTCACATCCTCCGGTGTGAGTGCTCAAAGTTATTTCCTTTAGATTCTACAATTTTGTCTTTTTGTTTCTTGTTTTCACTAGTTAGGCTTAATAGAAAACAAAAAAAATAGAGAGCTATATAACATTTATCTTGAGTTAGGACATGAAGTGTTTGAAGAGAAAATTAAAAAACCTATGGAACTTTATTTGCATGCTAATAGCAATGTCATTAGTATGAATTCTTTGGACACCATTATTACTAATGCTATCGAAAAGTCTAATCTTGGGGAAGCTAGTTTTTATGGAAATGATATTTTTAGTTCCCTAGCTTTGGAAGGTAGCTATTGTATTGCTTATGATGATACCAAACCTCCAATATGTGATGATTACAATGATGAATATGATATTTTCAGTACACCTACTATTGAGGATAAAATTAATTATGATTACAATATGCCTCCTATATTTGATGATTATGGTGATGAGAATAATAATGATAGCTATTTCGTTGAATTTGCTCCCACTACAATTAATAAGAATGACTATGCTTATATGGAGAGTAATAATCATTTTATGCATGTGGCTCATGATAAGAATGTTTTATGTGATAGTTATATTGTTAACTTTATTCATGTTGCTACTGAAAGTTATTATGAGAGAGGGAAACATGATCTTATGCATATCAAAAATATTAAGTTTCCCCCCTTTATGTTGAAATTTTTGAAGTTGCACTTGTTTTGCTTTCCTATGCTTGTTGCTTTGTGTTTTTAAGACTTGTTTCTTTACAAGATTACTATGCATAGGAAGTGGGTTAGACTTAAATGTGTTTTGCATTTGCTTCTTTATGCTCTCTTTTACTTCAATTCATATTTCTTATGTGAGCATCTTCTCAAACTATCAATCCTAACTTAAAGGCGTTAAAGAAAAGTACTTGTTGGGAGATAACCCAAGAGTTTTCTTGAGTCTTGGAAGTTATTACTTCAGTAATGACCTCTCCTTATCCTTTTTGTTTGTTTTTTGTGCCCAGAATGACCTCTAATGAGAGGGAAGTAAGATTTAGGAGTGGCTGTCCCGAAACATATTTTTATGCTCCACCATAAAAATTTGGGAGGAATCTATGTAAGTTGTATGGAGATGATATTTTTTGAATAAATCCCCCAGTATGTTATCTAACTTTCTTTAGTTCAACACTTTTTGATTTGAGCAACAGAAGGTCTTCAAAAAAATAGGTTTCTACCTGCTTGTCTGTTTTGACAGATTTCTGCCATTATTTGCATTTGCTTCTTATTGATTCCTTTTTGGGTTCTTTTTGGGAAACTGAGCTTTTTGAGGGAATTGATACAGTAGCTTGTGTTTTAAGTGAAAGTTTTTCTGTTTTAAAACTAAACCCCAAGGGTATATTATCTTTTGAATACACTAATGTTGCTAATGAAGATTGTGTGAAGTTTTGTATGAAGGAAAATTTTCAGGTGTAGAGAAAGAATGATGTAATGAGATGAAGAATGGACAAAAGCTCAAGCTTGGGGATGCCACCCCAAGCAATATTCAAGAGTTACAAGCGTCAAATCTTGGGGATGCCCAAGGCATCCTCTTCTTCATCAATAAAAATCGCAGGTCTTTCTAGACACTTTGTTTTTATTGTTTCATGCACAGTTTTGTTGTTCTTGGAGCGTCTTAGTTTTCGTTTTGGTTTTCGTTTTCTTGAATAAGTTGGTTGGATTACAACACACTTCTTTTGGAGAGAGACACACTCTGTTTTCATTGCTTATAACACTCTAGCTTTCACTCTTATTGTTTTGTAAGTGTTCTCTTTTGATAGCACTTTGTTTAGCCTTAGTTTTATTATGATTTTTGCTTAGAACTTTTTAGTTCTTCTTTATGGATTTGTGAGACAATCTCACTGATCTTTATTGATTATTATCTTTGTGAGTTGTTTCGAATAAGTCGTTTGGTGTTGGAAAAGTGTAGGAAGCTTCATGCTTATACTGGTACAAGAAGGAGCTTGCTTTGACTATGACTTAGACTTTATCATGTCATGCTAGATGTTGTTTTGACCTTATGCTTAGTGATTATTATTGTAGCATGACTTGTTCCAAACAATTAGGATTGCTTAATGTGCCTTAAAGGAATCATACGTTGTTTTAGCATACAAAAGCATAGTATTGTGGTATTCTCCTTTGATGCTTTGTTTGGGTAGACTTGGCACATGCTCACACCAAGTTATGACTATATCAAGTCACCATAGCCTCTATGATCATTTATTCCTTGACTTGTAGTACCACTTTATGCTTTGATTAGTAATTGTAAGATCCCTCCCTTTATAAGGTAAGGATCCCTGTGATTGCAATGTTAGTCCCTGGATCAATGCTAGCATCCACAGTTTAAGATGAAGTACACAGAAACAAAGGTCATTATTACATATCATTCCAGAGACAAACATAGACTTTTACAAATTCCATGGCCACAGGCCTAATACAAGAGTTCAAAAATATGTAATAAGATAAATAAGTCTTCATATTCATGTGCCACAAGCAAGCATGTTGAGTGTAGACTCATAACCCCTAATCATCATCAGAATAACCTGCAACATCACAAGTTACAGCCACAATGGGTCAATACATTGGAATAGTATTGGCAAGTGATACCTTAGTTGAAAAATTGTAATCTATATACTATATGCATTTTGGCTAAGTGTAGCTTAGGCTTGCTTTGCTCAAAATAGGTTTTACCTATCAGTTGAAAACACTAAGTTTTTCTTTGACAAAACTTTTCCCCAAGGAACCACCAATATAAATTGGGGAACCTTCACCCTTGTTCAACCACAAGATTTTACTTAGAAATTGGGATGAGGAGATTCTTGATAGCTTCCATGTCTTGATGCTCAAGTTGTCCAATACCAGGGACATGGCTAAGTACTTAGATTCTTCCATCTGCAGAGGTTGTGCACTTTCCCCACAAGACTTGATTTTCACCAAGACAAGACCTTTCAGAAGCCTTCCCTTAGACCAAATGGACGCGCTCCAACCTATCATACCACTACCACCAACTGTCCAAATGGCTAAGTGATTGCAACCTATATGATCCAGGCAGAGCCCATAATGCCATGTGGCTGCACTAGAAGCTTCTTAACATTTGGCATCTCAAATCCCTTTGTTCCTGGGTGGCTTTCCACAAGTGAGATACACAAGGTAAACCATAGAAATGGACCTTGTGTAACCACTCAACACAAACCATTCTTTCCATTCCACCCAGGTGTTTCATTCACTTAGTTGTTTTTATTAAGCAAAAACACAAGTCCAAAGACTTAGAAATATTTTCTCATAGCATGAATATATAACCACCCTTGGTTTCTACTAGCTAGGCTAAGCATGGCATTGATAAGTATCTTAACTTAGAGATTTCTAGCAATTCTACAACTACTAGGTTTTCCCAAGCATAGCATATTGATCAAAATATACATGCAAGTCCTATACAAAATATTTCTAGTGCATAGTTGAAAAACATAGGAATAAAATCATGAAGCACCACTTGCCTTGGTAGTTTGGGGAGTAGCAACAATCTTCACAATCACAATCACTATTTGCACCAAAATCTACACATAAAATAATGGCACCAAATCACATATAAAATATATACAAACAAAAATATATGAATGCATGCAAAATGCCATGTGATGATTTTCTACACCAAACAAGACAAGTGATAGTACTGAATCTTAAACAAGTTCAAAACTTGCCAAATAAATCTTACTTGAACAACATAACAATTTTCAAATAATTACTATACACAATTTATGCCTACATTTGTTTCTACAAAAACAACCATTTTTACAGAGGCAAAACATTAAAAACATTGCATAAATGGAAAGGATTTTATCTCCTGATTCCAATGATATAAAATTTGTCAATTTTGGACGTGGGAATCAAAAGTTATGAATTTTTCAAGTTTAAACATCTAATAGATCTAAATTCTGATTTTAAATCAAACCTACAGACACGCGGCGTGTTCTGATTCATCGATACCGCTTCGTGTGGATCGATCAACGAGGGCCGATAGATTGAAGTGGTAGCGCATGGTCGGATCTGCGCATAATGGTTCGAGTAAGTGTTCTAATCCTGAGCCTCCAATCCAAATCTAACGGCTGCGAAGCTTGCGACCAAAGACTGGCGGTGCTAGCGGAGGCGAGTGGCGGCGGCGGCTCTGTCAGAGACGTTGCCGACGATTTAGGTCACGCGGGAGAGGGTGAGGTGGCTTACCGAGTTCGTCGTGTGCTGCTGATGCTCAAGGTAGGCTTCGTTGGCGAAGGGGCGCACCGTGGATGTCGCTGGAGCTCGTCGGAGTCGTGCACAGCGTCGGGTGCTTGCAGACGACGATGTTGCCGAGGTTCTGCGTCGCCCTAGCACGAGTCAGTGGCATTAGGGGGTGCGCAAGGTCACGGTGAGCAAGATGGTTTCAAGGAGAAGACAAGGGGTGCTCGATTCTTACCGCTATTGCTCGTCGGAGTTGAGCGGCGGTTCTGGTGGTTGCGGATGCTAACGGAGTCGACGACCTAGGTCACGAGAAGAAAAAGAAAAGCATCACGGGATGTGCCAGAATGTGCTGGTCAAGCTTGTTTGAAGCAGAGAGAGGGGGGCGGTCGAAGCTCACCAGAATCGGTCACCGGAGGTCGTCGGTGCTGCGGGGTTCTGAGCTCGAATGCGCGCAGCCTGGTGACGGAGTGGTGGTTCTAGGTGAGGGGAAATGCTCGCGGTGCAGAGGGGGTTAAATAGCCAGGAGCGTGGCGGCGATTACGCGCTGCATCAATGGCAATAACACGGGCAGTGACTGCGGCGAGGTAACGGCGTAGCGCCTCGGCCGCGTGTTGATTGAGGACGATGCTGACAGGGCATGGTGGGGTCGGCCTATCAGCAGGTGGGTACACGCGAGCGCGGTGATAAACAGAGAAGAAAGAGGGACCCCGGGTGGGCTGCTTCGTCTGATGGGCTGGATTGGTGGCGCCTGGCCCAGTTGGGTTTTCTAATGCCTTTTCTTTTTCTTTAATGAATTTCAGGAATCATTTTCAAATGAAATCAAATGCATTTGAAAACCAAATTTTCCTGGATTTTTGTAAAGTGTAAACCTCATAATTTTGAACATAAAACCTTGCTGTTTCATTAGACTAGCTTGGTATTTTTGGAAAATCAAAATAAACAGTGTCTTAGTATTTTATTTAAATAGGTTTTGAAAATGGTTTAAAACCATATTTGTTTTGTAAATTTTGTCCAAGCCTTGCTCATAATCAAACCAATCCTATGAACTTACAATAATGGTTTTAAAACAAATATTCCTCCACTAGAGAGTGGCATTTGAGTTAAAGCTTGCTCAAATAAAATCATAGCACTCAAAGTTTCTGTTTCTTCAAAATGAGTTTGAATTTGAGACCTAAATGAGTATGCATGCATGGATGATATGCAAAGCTTTGAAACATGATTTTAGGGATGTTACAAATCGAACCCCCTTAAGGTGAATCTCGACCTCCAAATTCGGATTGGCTAGCAAATAGGTGAGGGTGGTCTTTCCGAAGATCATCTTCTCTTTCCCATGTTGCTTCTTCTTCGGAATGATGGTTCCATTGAACTTTGCAGAATTAGATAGTTTTAGTCTGAGTAACTCTTTCTGCAGTCTCAAGAATCTTGATAGGTTTTTCCTCATAAGTGAGATCACTTTCCAATTGAACCTCCTCCAAAGGTATAGTATCCTTCAAAGAAGTCTCTTCCATTTCTGGATGGCATTTCTTAAGCTGACTCACATGGAACACATTGTGAACTGCAGACAATGATTCTAGCAATTCAATCTCATAAGCTACTTCTCCTTTACGACTCAGGATCTTGAATGGTCCAACATAACTTGGGGCCAATTTTCCTTTGACTCCAAATCTCTTCACTCCACGAAGTGGTGACACTCTAAGATAAGCTCTATCACCCACTTCATAGGTGACTTCTCTACGCTTAGGATCTGCGTAGATCTTTTGTCGGGACTATGCTATCTTCAATCTGTCCTTAACTAGCTGACTTTCTCTTCGGCCTCTTTGATTAGTTCTGGTCCGAACAAACTTCTTTCTCCCACACCATTCCATAACAATGGGGTGGTACACTTTCTCCCATAGAGAAAGTCAAAGGGTGCCATCTCAATACTGGCTTGATAGCTGTTATTGTAAGAAAAATCTGCGTAAGGCAGACTTTCATCCCAACTGGCTCCATAGTCTAGGGAACATGCCCTCAACATATCTTCAAGAATCTGGTTGGTCCTTTCTGTTTGTCCATCGGTCTGAGGATGAAAAGCAGTGCTAAATTCCAACCTTGTTCCCAATGACTCATGTAGTTGCCTCCAAAAATGAGAAGTGAATTGAGTTCCCCTATCGGACACAATACTCTTGGGTACTCCATGCAGACATACAATCCTGTTCATGTAGATCTTGGCTAACTTAGCACTTGTATAGGTTGTCTTCACACGAATGAAATGAGCCACTTTAGTTAAGTGATCCACTACTACCCAAATAGAATCATATCCTGACCTAGTCCTTGGCAATCCGCTGATGAAATCCATGCCAATCTTGTCCCACTTCCAATCAGGAATAGGTAGTGGTTGTAACAATCCTGCTGGTTTCTGATGTTCCGCTTTCACTCTACTACATACATCACACAAAGCAATATGTTCGGTGATGTCCTTCTTGAGATTATTCCACCAAAATCTTTCCTTCATATCCATGTACATTTTGGTGTTACCCGGATGAATGGAATACGGTGAGTTGTGTGCTTCTTGTAAAATCAGTTTCCGAAGCTCCGGATCTTGTGGAACACGGATACGTTTTCCATACCATAAAGTACCATGTTCATCTTCATAGAACCCTTTGGCTTTTCCCTTGCTAATCTTTTCCTTAATCTCTTCAATTTCCTTATCTGTCTTTTGGGTTTCTTTGATTTTGTCCAACAAAGTGGGTTGAACATCCAATGACATGAGATGTCCTTCTGGCACAATCTCCAATCTGAGATCTCTAAATTGGGCACACAGATCATCTGGCAATTCTCCCTTTGTAAGACCATTCACGAAAACTTTACGGCTTAGAGCATCCGCTACAACATTTGCTTTACCGAGGTGGTATTGCAAACTCAAGTCATAGTCCTTGATGAGTTCTAGCCATCTTCTTTGTCTCATGTTAATTTCTTTCTTGGTGAAGATATACTTCAAACTTTTGTGATCTGTGAACACTTCACATCGCTTTCCCAAAAGATAGTGTCTCCATGTTTTGAGTGCATGGACAACAGAGGCTAACTCTAAATCATGAGTAGGGTAATTTACCTCATGAGTTTTGAGTTGTCTCGAGGCATAAGCCACAACTTTCCCTTCTTGCATAAGTTGTCACATCCCAAAATTTTCCAAATTTTGAAATGTGAAAAATAAATAAACAAAATAAAATTTTGTTGAAATTTAGGGTGAGAAGAAACTTTTTGATTCCAAATGGAAATATCCAAACTTATTTTGATCAAATAAAATCCTAAAAGGATTTAAAAAGATAAACAATTAATAAATAAAATTATGATAGTTGGAATTACTATTTTTGGATCTTTTAATAAAAGATTTGGTTTTCAAAAGAAAAGGTAGAATTATAAATAAGGATTATCTTATGGAGCCAAATTAAATCTTGGCCAAGCTTTTGAAATAAAATATTCCTATTTGTTAAAAAGAGTAAAGGTTATTTAAATAAAATAATGAGGATTTATTAATATCCAATTTTATTAAAGTAAAGGCTTTTTAATTTTAAATAAACACTAAAACTTGTTAATTTATTTTAAATAAGATTTCCAAGTGTTTTATGTTTTCAAATGAAACCTACTGAAAGGGTTTTGATATTATTTTAGATTTCAAATAGAGTTTTTAAATAAATTAAATCCTATTTGAATTAATGACTAGGGCCTATTTATTTAATTATTAATGGACCCTAAAAAGAATAAGTATTATTTTATTTTTGACTTTGGATTATGTTGTTAAACAGAACTAAAATCAATACAAAGTTTGGTGGTGGTTTTATTTGAATTGGTGTTTGAATTATTTGTTTGAAAAATCAAAACAAAAATTTAAATAGAAAAAGAAAAAGCTTTCTGTATAAAAAAAATGAAACAAGCACAACCCAACCCAACAGGCCCATCAAGCCCAGCAGTCCATCCCACCTACTCACCACGCGTGAAACTTTTTCCACCCAGAGATCAACCCGCAGAGACACTGACGCTGCGACCCCACTCCTCTCTCTCACGGCGACACATTTGCCTCGTCATCGTCATCAACCCCGCACCGACCGTTTCCCCCTTGATCATCGTCGTTCTGCCGCGAGTTAATCCCGTTAAATTCGAGTAAATGGCCGGAGTAAACTCACCAGTGACCACGCTCGTTAAAGCGCCTCACCCTCCTCTCTCTCTTTCCCCCCAAGTTCCATTCCCTCTCTGCCTCCAGGCTGCGTCAATCGCAAGCTCGAACCCACTGTCCCCGATGAACTTCCCCGGCAAAATTCCAGCGACTCCGACCGTCTCTCCACTCCCCGAGCACGCAAGCTTGCTCTCTAGTCCCTTGCGCGTCTTCCCATAGCCCCAGCTCGCTGCCGCGCACTCTAGAAGCTCGGCTTCGTCAACATCAGAGTGCCACCGTCTTCGGCCGTTTCTCCGGCGAACTCTCCTGGTAAACACCGATCGCCCCGAGCCTTCCTATTGATGCTCCTAAGATCCCAGGACAGTACGCATCTGACCACGTATTTGTTTTGCCTCGGCGTGACCTGCAGCTCCATCCCCGACGCCAAACAGAACCGCCTAACGCCGCCACCGACTCCGGCGAGGAATTGCCAGCAGCTCCGAGCGCCCCTCGCCAAGACAACGCCACCTCGAGCTTCACCAGGACCCTGCGAACACTGTGAGCACCTCCTCTGTCTTCCTTGCTTCCTATAATCGTCGCGACGCCACCGTCTGACCGCGCGCCGCTGCGCGCTGCCGTCGAGCGCCGCCAGTTCCTGGTCATAGCACCGTGTCCGTTAGATCTCGATCGTCTGGCTGAAATTAGATCTAGACGAAGGGGTACGAGTTGATCAACGCCGTGCGATATAAGTAAATCCTGCGGTCCAGAGAGGTTGATCCGCACGAAGCGGTATCGTCCAATAGAAACACGCCGCGTGGACACGGTTTTGTTTAAAAACGGAATTTTGAATCTGATTCATATGCAAACTTGTAAAATTCATAACTTTAGTTCTACACGTCCAAATTTTGCAAATTTTATATCAATGGAATCAGTAGAACAAGTACTTTGCAACCATGCATTTTGTTTAATGATTTGATTCTGGAAAATTGGTTGACTTTGCAGAAACATGTGTAGGCTTATTATGAATATAAAAATTGTTTTAGATATAATGTTAATGTGAAATCTTTGCAAAATGGTTTGTTTTGAACCTACTGACCCTAGGAACCAACTTATGGATTTAAAAATGTATTTTGTGAAGTTTAGGAATAAATATTTGAATTAGCTCATTTCTAGTCAAATAAAAATATTGATTATGATTTAGAAATGAGAGTAAAACCTTTGGGAAATGGTTTGATTCAAACCTTCTCACCCTAAACACCAAGTTTTGAGAATTAAAATATGTTTGGTGAACTCTTTAAAGAATATTGCTTTGCTAAAAGGATTTTCAACCACATAAAATAATGAATTGATTTAAAAATGGTTTATATATAAAACCTTTTGCAAATGGTTTTACCACTTTAGTAAAAGACCACTTTTGAACCTTACAATGTTTAGAGCCTAGTAGAAACCACTTTTACAAGTAAAACTATCTTTTGCATGCTTGCATGCATGACCTTGTTTCTATTATTTTATGTGTGATAAATTGGTTGGAATGCTAGTTGAATCTATGTTTGCTTGATTGAATTGTAGTGGAGTTAGAAGAGTGTGATATTTGCAAGATCAAGAAGTGAACCATCATTCTCTACTAAAAAGGCAAGTGACACTATCATCCATGTCCTACTATTTTCATTACACTTAGTGGATTTTGTAACATGCATGGAAAGGTTTACTATATTTTATGCTATGCTAAATCCTAATAGGATACCCTTATATATTCCTTAGTGGAAAACAATGTAGTTGTAGTATGCTTAGCCCAGCTATATATTTGGGATGGGATACATGTTATGATTATATGAAGAGTTGAAAAGATATATGTTTTATATAATAAAACAAGTACTCAATGAACCACCTGGGTGGACAAGGATACTCAAGTTTTGGACAAGGTGGCAACAAAAGGAACCATGTTTATATGGCTATCTCTTTTTGTATGTGCACTAGAAGAAAACCACCCAGGGACTTAGAGATTGAACATGTTTCTCGTACAGTGGCTTCCGTGTACAGCCACATGCTAAATGGGCTCTGGCTTAGTCAACTACATAGTGGAAGACCCATGCATTGGCATCTTCAGGTTAACTATAATTGTGTAAGGGAACTTGAAACCCTACATTGGTGCCTGGATGACAAGATAGCATTGTGTATTGGGAGGACTTCTATGGAAAGACTTTGTCACATTCTCAATCTGCCAGTACTCCATCTTGGTGAGTACTTATCCAGCGGCCACTGGTGGCATCAATATGAGATTGTGTCATGTGGGTAAAGTGTACAACTTCTGCAGAAGATCAAATTCTAAGTACTTAGCCATGTCCCCGGTTATGGACAATACTGAGCAACTAAGGCCTGAAGCTATGGAAGATCTCGACATTCCAATTTATCAAAGTAAAACTTGATGGTGACAACAAGGGATTTGAAGCACTTTGAGTTTTCCAAGAAGTTCAGAAATATTTGACAAAAGATCAAAGCTATTTGAAAAGATAGGATAAAACTATATTGCTTTCTGCAAATGAGCATAAACCCTACTTAGCCAAATATGCATGTAATGATAGGATCCACTTATTTCTACATAGTAGTGAAACTTGCCAATACAATTCAAATGTATTGACCCTTGTGGATGCAACTTATTATGTTGCAGGTTTGTTAGATGTTAGTGAAGTTTGTTGAATATGATTACAAGTCTACAACCAACATGATTGCCTGTGGCACTTTGAAGATGAAGGACTCCATGCTTTATAGATTTCTGCTGCAATGTAGTGTGATAGCCAAATGAGCTATGTAAGATGTAATAAATTATTTTATTCCTGGTTATAAAGTTGTATTATGACCTTTGTTTCTTGATATTACATCTTAACTGTGGATGCTAGCTATTGATCCAGGGACTAGCATTGTAAACACAGGGATCTCTACCTTATTAAAGGTTGGGAACCTTACATAAGTACTGCACCTAATCCATGATGAGATGCATCACAATACACTTGGAAATCCTTCTCCAAATCTGGCAGACATAAGACTGGTGCTGTCACTAGCCTCTTCTTCAACTCTTGGAAACTGAGTTCACATCCTTCAGACCAAGCAAATTTCTTGTCTTTCTTTAGTAACTCTGTTATTGGCTTAGCTATCTTGGAGAAATTCTCAATGAACCTTCTGTAGTATCTTGCCAAACCAAGGAAACTATGAACCTCTTTCACTGACTTAGGAGATTCCCATTCAGTTACGGCTGAAACTTTAGCAGGATCAACTGCTACACCATCTCCTGACACAACATGTCCAAGAAATCCAACTTCATTCAACCAAAACTCACACTTGCTGAATTTGGCATACATCTTATGCTCTCTGAGCTTCTCAAGTATCAAACTCAAATGTCCTTCATGCTCTTCTTTTCTCTTGGAGTAGATCAAAATGTCATCAATGAATACGACAACAAACTTGTCAAGGAACTCCATGAGCACCTTGTTCATCATGTTCATGAAATAAGCTGGGGCATTGGTCAAACCAAAAGGCATCACGGTGTACTCATACAATCCATACCTAGTGGTGAAAGTTGTCTTAGGTATGTCTTGTTCCCTTATTTTGAGCTGGAAATATCCTGATCGGAGATCAATTTTTTAGAACACACAGGCTCCTTCTAGCTGATCAAACAAGTCATTGATTCTAGGCAAAGGGTATTTGTTCTTGATAGTCACCTCATTGAGTGAGCGGTAATCTATGCATAACCTTTGCCTCCTATCCTTATTTTCCACAAACAAAACTGGTGCTCCCCAAGATGAAGAACTTGGTTGAATAAATCCTTTCTGCAACTGTTCTCCAAGTTGTTTCTTGAGTTCTTTCATTTCGTCCACTGAGATCTTGTATGGTCTCTTTGCTATTGGTCCAGATCCTGGTAGCAAATCAATAAGAAACTCCACATCTCTATCTGGTGGCATTCCCGGCAATTCTTCCGGAAACACATCTGGATATTCACTCACAATTGGCACAATGTCTATGCTAACCCCCTTAAGAGAATTAAGCTTACTCCCTTTCGATTCAAAATTAGACTTGAATCTTATACGTTTCTTTTCTGGGGTTGTGAGTGCAACAGTTCGATTGGCAAAATCTAGTACTCCTTCATACTTGGTCATCCAATCCATTCCCAAAATTACATCTAGTCCTTGGGAATCTAGGATTATCAGACTCACTGGAAACTTATGGTTTCCAAATTCTATTACTAGATCCCGGCATCCAAGACTCACTATCATATCTCCACCTGGAGAACTTACTTTTATTGGACACCCAATGTTTTCAGTTGGAAACCCATTTCTATCAACAAATGCTTTTGATATGAATGAATGTGATGCACCAGTATCAAAAAGAACAAGTGCTGGAATAGAATTGAGTTTGAACTTACTAGCCACAACATCTGACTCTTCATAGATTTCCTCCACATTGATGTGGTTCACTTGCCCCTTCTGAAAAGGTTTGGGCTTGTTGGGTCCTTCAACTTTATTTTCTGGGCATTCATTTGCATAATGCCCCATCTTCTTGCACTTGAAACATTCAACCTGACTAAGATCCTTCTTGACAGGCTGGCTTCCACTACCACTTCCACTTCCAATGTGGTGGTTCTTGTACCCACTCTTGTGACTCTTATACTTGCCATTGTCATGACCACAGTAATGCTTGTTGTCATGATGACGGTTGTGGTTGTGGTGTTTGTTGTACTTTCCATGCTTGTGGGATCCAGAATTCCCACTATCATCATAATGGGAACTCTTGTGAGACGATCCCGAGCTATGCTTGTCAGAGTGCTTCCTGTTCCTTCTTTCAACTTGTTTCATCTTGCTCTCCAAGATGGCAGCCTTGTCACAAAGAGACTGATATGTGGGGACATAGGCCACAGTTAACTACAGGTTCAGTTCATCGTTCAATCCTTCAAGGAACTTCTCCTTCATCTTGGCATCAGTGTCAACTTCATCCGGTGCATAACGCGCCAGATTGTTGAACTCCTCAATATATTCAGCCACGCTGCGGTAGCGCTGCTTCAAGTTGTGAAATTCCTTTTTCTTCAAACTCATCACTCCGGATGAGATGTGAGCAGTGCGGAAACCATCTTCAAAGATAGCCCATGTCACATCCGCAATGGGAGTGGTGATCTGGAAGTTATCCCACCAAGTGGCTGCTGGTCCTTCCAATAAGTGTGCTGCAAATCTGACTTTCTCTTCATCAGTACAGCCAACAGTTACCAAATCCTTGTTCACTGAGCGTAGCCAATCATTGGCCACCATGGGATCAGCAGTTCCTGAGAACTTTGCTGGCCTCAGTCTTAAGAATCTGGTAAGCATGTCAAAATCCGGTGGGTTATTCTGATTGTTGTTGTTGTTGTTATTATTGTTGTTGTTGTTGTTGTTCTGATTCTGTATGAACGTGTTCATCATCTGCATCAGCTGCGTCTAAGCTGTCATCATCCACTGCATCTCAGGGGTGATATTGTTGTTGTTAGGGTTGGGATTGGCACGTCGGGGAGGCATCTGTGGTTTTAATAAGGATAAGAATGAGATACCCACATATGCTTAACATGCACAATACATCACATATACAATCACCAAGCATGCATCAAAATAACAAAAGTTCAACAACAAAGACAACAATTTTTGCAAAGTAAACACACCAATAGCAATCCATCCACATGTTGGATGGTCATTGCGACTCAATAATCAAAAACATGGTAAATAAAAGGTAATTGAGTAGTCATCACTACTCCTCTGCATCAACCTCCTCATCAACAAGTGTAAGACCTGCATTCTCCATTGCGGTCTTGTATTCCTCGACATTGGTAGTCAAGGCCTCTATCTTGGACTTGAGAGCCCTCTTCCGTGAACGAAGTCTCTCAATCACAGTCTGCTGATGCTCGAGCTCGAAGTCCTTGGTCTCTAGTTCTGCAGTCATCTCTCGAATCATCTTGTTCCTATCTTGGACTCTTTTCTCTTGACTCTTGAACTTTCTATCCTGACTCTCAAACTTGGCCTCCATTTCCTTGACTATGTCATCTTGCTCCGCGAAGAGCTTGTCCTTCTCGCGAAGCTGCACCTGTAGCTCGTCATTGCTAAGCATGACATTGGTCCTATCAGTATCTAGGTGCCTAAGAAGAACCTCTAGGTCCTGGAGATATAGTCGAATCGGCTCTGCCGTATCTCTAGCAGTGTCCTCGAAGTCAATGGCCTCACCATCCTCATCACGTCTACCGAAGGCGTGGAAGTGAGTACCTCTAATCTCCCGAGAGTGTATCCCTAACAGACGCGCAAGTAAATCCTGCATGACTACCTCTAGGCCTCTCTCCCTGTCATCATGCATGAACTTGAAGATGATTGCCTCTGTGGTAGGCTCAGTCTGGCGTCCTGGTTGATTAACCTTGAAGCCCCAAAGGTATTTCCCCTCAAACTTGGTGAGGGGAAGCACCATGATGCTAGGAAGCGGAAGATTGAGCAGACTAGTGAGCTCAATAAGTCGAGTGCCAAAACGATTTCCCTTGAACTCTTCAGCCGTGCTGATAGTAACATTAGGCATCTATTTTATAAGATAGAAAAAGTTAGAATCAACACAATTAAAGACAAATCACAAGACAAGGCATCACATGCATATCTTTGACAATCAAAACACAAATCATGGCATACATAAAACCATTACAAGCATCCAAGGTTCAATGTATTTTAGACAACAGTTGGAAAATAAAATGATAAGTGTGGTGGTCCAACTAACGAAGTACGTTACAATCCCATCTCACTTGCCAAGTTTGCTAACAGGGCATCCCTAGAGGCAATCTGTCGATCCTGATCACATGACTCCATTGCTAAGTCTATGATGTCCTCTCTTAAACGTTGTTGGTATCCTCTAACTCCTGGGTATGCTTCTTTTCTTCCCTAAGGTCATTCTGAGTGTTGAGCATTCTACACTTGATTCTATCACCAAGCTCTTTGATGGCCTTCCAAGCTGCATCCCTTGCTGAATCAAAGAATGTGGTGTGCATCACTGAGTTGGTGACCATGCAGAATCCTGATTCTTTGTGGTTGTCTTCCTTGTTTTTATACAAGTGAAGTTGCACCCACTAGTATTCAAATCCTTCATCCACCATAGGAAAACCTTTGTACACAGATGCACCATGTATTCCCATGGCAACCATGAGGTCCTTGAGAGCCTTGGGGAATTCTATCTCACATTCCAAAGTCATAGTCATGAGTGGTCCCTTCCTCACGGCTTCGTTGATGGAGTTCATCTACAAATAGAGATGAGAAAGAAGATTATAAAAGTTTACGAGAAGAAAAAGACAAGTGTGGAAGTTGTTGAAATTTTTTCCTTGGTGGTTTCCAATCCTAGGGTCATAATCCTACAGGCAACACAGTGCTCTGATACCATCTATAAGATCCCTCCCTTTATAAGGTAAGGATCCCTGTGATTGCAATGCTAGTCCCTGGATCAATGCTAGCATCCACAGTTTAAGATGAAGTACACAGAAACAAAGGTCATTATTACATATCATTCCAGAGACAAACATAGTCTTTTACAAACTCCATGGCCACAGGCCTAATACAAGAGTTCAACAATATATAATAAGATAAATAAGTCTTCATCTTCATGTGCCACAGGCAAGCATGTTGAGTGTAGACTCATAACCCCTAATCATCATCAGAATAACCTGCAACATCACAAGTTACAGCCACAGTAGGTCAATACATTGGAATAGTATTGGCAAGTGATACCTTAGTTGAATATTTGTAATCTAGATACTATATGCATTTTGGCTAAGTGTATATTAGGCTTGCTTTGATCAAAATAGGTTGTACCTATCAGTTGAAAACACTAAGTTTTTCTTTGACAAAACTTTTCCCCAAGGAACCACCAATAGAAATTGGGTAACCTTCACCCTTGTTCAACCACAAGTTTTTACTTAGAAATTTGGATGAGGAGATTCTTGATAGCTTCCATGTCTTGATGCTCAAGTTGTCCAATACCAGGGACATGGCCAAGTACTTAGATTCTTCCATCTGCAGAGGTTGTGCACTTTCCCCACAAGACTTGATTTTCACCAAGACATGACCTTTCAGAAGCCTTCCCTTAGACCAAATGGACGCGCTCCAACCTATCATCCCACTACCACCAACTGTCCAAATGGCTAAGTTATTGCAACCTATATGATCCAAGCAGAGCCCATAATGCCATGTGGCTGCACTAGAAGCTTCTTAACATTTGGCATCTCAAATCCCTTTGTTCCTGGGTGGCTTTCCACAAGTGAGATACACAAGGTAAACCATAGAAATGGGCCTTGTGTAACCACTCAACACAAACCATTCTTTCCATTCCACCCAGGTGTTTCATTCACTTAGTTGTTTTTATTAATCAAAAACACAAGTCCAAAGACTTAGAAATATTTTCTCATAGCATGAATATATAACCACCCTTGGTTGCTACTAGCTAGGCTAAGCATGGCATTGATAAGTATCTTAACTTAGAGATTTCTAGCAATTCTACAACTACTAGGTTTTCCCAAGCATAGCATATAGATCAAAATATACATGCAAGTCCTATACAAAATATTTCTAGTGCATAGTTGAAAAACATAGGAATAAAATCATGAAGCACCACTTGCCTTGGTAGTTTGGGGAGTAGCAACAATCTTCACAATCACAATCACTATTTGCACCAAAATCTACACATAAAATAATGGCACCAAATCACATACAAAATATATACAAAAAAAAATATATGAATGCATGCAAAATGCCATGTGATGATTTTCTACACCAAACAAGACAAGTGCACAGTACTGAATCTTAAACAAGTTCAAAACATGCCAAATAAATCTTACTTGAACAACATAACAATTTTCAAATAATTACTATACACAATTTATGCCTACATTTGTTTCTGCAAAAACAACCATTTTTACAGAGGCAAAACATTAAACACATTGCATAAATGGAAAGGATTTTCTCTCCTGATTCCAATGATATAAAATTTGTCAATTTTGGACGTGGGAATCAAAAGTTATGAATTTTTCAAGTTTAAACATCTAATAGATCTAAATTCTGATTTTAAATCAAACCTACACACACGCGGCGTGTTCTGATTCGTCGATACCGCTTCGTGTGGATCGATCAACGAGGGCCGTTATATTTAAGTGGTAGCGCATGGTCAGATCTGTGCGTAACGGTTCGAGTAAGTGATCTAATCCTGAGCCTCCAATCCAGATCTAACGGCTACAAAGGTTGCGACCAAAGACTGGCCGCGCTCGCGGCGGCGAGTGGCGGCGGCGGCTCTGTCAGAGACGTTGCCGACGATTTAGGTCACGCAGGAGAGTGTGAGGTGGCTTACCGAGTTCGCCGTGTGCTGCTGATGCTCAAGGTAGGCTTCGTTGGCGAAGGGGCGCACCGTGGATGTCGCTGGAGCTCGTCGGAGTCGTGCGCGGCGTCGGGTTCTTGCAGACGACGATGTTGCCGAGGTTCTGCGTCGCCCTAGCACGAGTCAGTGGCATTAGGGGGTGCGCAAGGTCACGGTGAGCAAGATGGTTTCAAGGAGAAGACAAGGGGCGCTCGATTCTTACCGCTATTCCTCGTCGGAGTTGAGCGGCGGTTCTGGTGGTTGCGGATGCTAACGGAGTCGACGACCTGGGTCACGATAAGGAAAAAGAAAAGCATCAGGGGATGCGCCAGAATGTGCTGGTCAAGCTTGTTTGAAGCAGAGAGAGGGGGGTGGTCAAAGCTCACCAGAATCAGTCGCCGGAGGTCGTCGGTGCTGCGGGGTTATGAGCTTGAATGCGCGCAGCGTGGTGGCGCTAGGTGAGGGGAAATGCTCGCGGTGCAGAGGGGGTTAAATAGCCAGGAGGGGACGGCGATTACGCGCTGCATCAATGGCAATAACGCGGGCAGTGACTGCGGCAAGGTAACGGCGGAGCGCCTCGGCCGCGCGTTGATTGAGGATGATGCTGACGGGGCATGGTGGGGTCGGGCTGTCAGCGGGTGGGTACACGCGGGCGCGGTGAGAAACAAAGAAGAAAGAGGGACCCCGGGTGGGCTGCTTTGTCTGATGGGCTGGATTGGTGGCGCCTGGCCCAGTTGGGTTTTCTAATGCCTTTTATTTTTCTTTAATGAATTTCAGGAATCATTTTCAAATGAAATAAAATGCATTTGAAAACCAAATTTTTCCTGGATTTTTGTAAAGTGTAAACCTCATAATTTTGAACATAAAACCTTGCTGTTTCATTAGACTAGCTTGGTCTTTTTGGAAAATCAAAATAAACAGTGTCTTAGTATTTGATTTGAATAGGTTTTGAAAATGGTTTAAAACCATATTTGTTTTGTAAATTTTGTCCAAGCCTTGCTCACAATCAAACCAATCTTATGAACTTACAATAATGGTTTTAAAACAAATATTCCTCCACTAGAGAGTGGCATTTGAGTTAAAGCTTGCTCACATAAAATCATAGCACTCAAAGTTTCTGTTTCTTCAAAATGAGTTTGAATTTGAGCCCTAAATGAGTATGCATGCATGGATGATATGCAAAGCTTTGAAACATGATTTTAGGGATGTTACAGTAATGTTTTGTCGCTCTGCATGATTATGGCCATTATTGCTCTCTTAGTTGGTTGCTCCCAGTCTTTTGCTAGCCTCCACTTGTATGAGTAAGCTCTACTCATGCATCCAACTCCTAAGAAACCAAGTTATTCCAAAATGTCCACTGTAAAATCCTATGCATGGTGTGTTACACTATTCCAAGTATATTCTTGTTTTCATCTATCTTCCAATTAAAAAGTATTTTGTTATGTGAAAACTTAGTGATTAAAGCTCTCACGAACTTGATGGCACACTTTATTTTTCTTGCCCCTAATAAACTTGAACCATTGTGTCATGTATGTTGTATATGCTTGCACTTATACGTTGGAATTAGTAGACCAATGCTGTCATGGGGAACGCTTTCAACATTGCACTTGTACTTTGCACACAATTGATATCATGCTCTTTTGTCTATGGATGTCGTCGGTGTGAAATGAAAGGGGAGCTTGTAAGTCCATGGAGTTATGTATGTGTGTTAGAGAAACGCCTGGACCGCTAGCCTAAGCCATGACTAATCATGGTGGAAACTTGCAGCATCACCATAGTGACATCTATGAAGCATTCTTCTTATAAAAAAGAGATTGAGAAAAAGAGACATATTGAGAAAAGAGGAAAGAGAGAAAAAAGCACCATATTCCCATGGTAAACAAGAAGAATGCTGAGGTGCTCATTGTATGCTTGCCTTGTCATTTTGGTTATGGGATAGCTCTTGTACCATGTGCAAGGGGTACCCCGTTGACGGTTCTCTATGATACACGTGTACTCACTATGACAAGAACTTGCAAGTAACTAAACTTGAGTAGCATGAGGAGCGGCCCTCGTATTCAAGGTACATGAGATTTCCAACTTATACTTTGTCAAGCATATCCTCCATAGTTTGTTCACTTTAACCTTAATCACTTCAAGATGCTTATGATAGGGGAAATGAGGGATGAAAGGTAACAAGTACCATAATTTTTAGAAGCTCTTTTTGAGACTTGAAATCCCTTCTTCCCTTTATGAAGGGCCTTTCTTCCACTATTATATTGAGTCTCCATCTTCTACCTTTAGGCACCAGTTAAGAGAGCATAGTTGCCATTCTTAGTTCTATGTCCATTGTCCCAAAACTTATTGATTGATGCATATTGTTGATATTACTTGTTCTTGTTCTACTTGTATCTGGTCACTCTTATGAACTTTGAAGGTGTCCTATGCATCTATTTGCTACTCTACGAGGGACAAGCTGATTGCCACTATGCCATGTTTTATGCATGTGAAACAAACAAACATTTTTCAATGCATGTTATTCATGATCTTTGTTTGTAGCCTTTCATGTTGCATGCATAGTTACTTTGTCTTATTGTTAGAACTCCATCTTTCATGAACATGTTTAGAGTTCTTTGATCTCAGCTTTCAATGCTTGCAAATGGTTTGATCTTGATTTTGATGGTGCATGTCACCTCAAAAATTATTCTTTTATCACTTACCTACTCGAGGACGAGCAGGAGTTAAGCTTGGGATGCTTGATGTAGGGTTTCGTAGCATGGAAAACAAAAATTTTCTATCGCATACAAACAAACAAGCCAAGATCTATCTACTAGATTGTAGCAACGAGTCGATGGAATAACTTACCCTCGAAGATTCCAAAGTGTTTAACAAGAGCGGATTCTCGTGGGTGATGTAGTCGTACTCTTCCTGATCTCAAGATCGTGTAGACGATCCTTCCAAGGCTGCTGCACAGCGCTCCCATGATCGGTCACACGTTCGATTTCGACGAAGACCTTCCTCTCCTTGTTCCAAAGAGCAGAGGTTGTAGCACTCTCCTTGCGATTTCAAAGACAACGTGGCGTACAAGTAGAGGGGAAATCTCGCAGGGCTTCGCCTTAAGCCGGAGCGAGTATGGTGGAGTATGAGAGAGCTCCTCGGCGATCTAGGGTTTAGACACACCAAGGAGGAGGGGCTAGAGCCGGTGGCTAGGGTTCCGGGGACCCCCAAGTCGGCGGCTAGGGCAAAACCCTAGGTGGTGGCGGCGGCTATGGAGGGCTGCAGCTTTCTAGGGTTTGAGGTGAGGGACTTGTGTGTCTAGAGGAGGGAGCCCTGCCTCCTTATATAGGTGGAGGGGCCGCCAGGGAGGGAGAGAGTCCTCCCAACTCGGCTTGAGGTGGGTCACGGTTGGAGGAGGAACTCCTCCCAACTCGTTTCCACTCCTTCCTCTTTTCCTCTTTCCAATTTTAGCCGTTTGACTTTTCAAACTAGCTATTTGACTTTTCAATTTAGGATTCAATTTAATCCTTTATTTGGAACAACGAGGACACTTAGTACATGATGCAATCATTCCAATATGCAATGACACATTCATGTACCCCTTCCCCTCCGGAGTGTCGGACATTCCGGAACCTTCTAGAACATTCCCGATGAAAACACCGGAATCATTCCCGAACTCCGAAACGGAACTTTACTTATATGAATCTTATTCTCCGGACCATTCCGGATCACCTCGTGATATCCCGGATCCCATCCGAGGCTCCGAACAACATTCGGTCTCTTTCTCATAATACCATAACTACTCAAACAACGTCGAATCCTTAAGTGTGTCTCCCTACGGTTCGTGAATTATGCGTACATGATCAAGACACTTCTCCGAACAATAACCAATAGAGGAATCTGGAAATTCATATGGCTCCCACATATTTCTACGATTACTTTGCGATCGAATGAACCACTTACATACGATACCAATTTCCCTTTGTCTCACGATAGTTTACTTATCCGAGGTTATGATCGTCGGTATCTCTGCATACCTAGTTCAACCTCGTTACCGATAAGTACTCTTTTCTCGTTCCCGTGATATGTGATCCCTTGTGAGCCAGTCACATGCTTGCAAGCCAGTTGGATGACATTCCACCGAGAGGGCCCAGAGTATATCTATCCGTCATATGGATGGACAAATCCCACTCTTGATCCATGTGTCTCAACCAATACTTTTCGAACACTCAATGCCACCTTTATAGCCACCCAGTTACGGAGTGGTGTTTGATGTCATCAAAGCATCCATCCGGTAAAGGTGATATGCATGATCTCATGGTCGAAGGAATTAGGTTACTATGTATCAGAAAGCATATAGCAATTGAACTATTGAAATGACTTGATCTTTATGCTACGCTTATCTATAGGAGTATGTCCAACATATCATTCTCCTAACGATATGATCTTGTTGTTGATAACATCTCAATGTTCATGATAGGGAAACCACAATCATTTATCAACAAACAAGCTAGTGATGTATAGAGGCTATACTAGGGACTTCAAATTAAGTTTACAACTCACACAAGTATCAATGTTTCCTTGTTAATACTATTATAGCATGAATGTAAACATTTATCATAAACACAGATATAATAATAACTACATTTATTATTGCCTCTAGGGCATATCTCCAAAAGTCTCCCACTTGCACTAGAGTCGTCTAATCTAGATTACATGGTAATATACCGAACACCCATGGCGATGGTGTTGGTCATGTTTTGCCCTGGAGAGGTTTAGACAACGGATCCGCCACATTCGATCTGTGTACTTTGCAAATCTTTATATCCCCATCCCGGATATGTTCTCGAATAGCGTGAAAACGTAGCTTGATGTGCTTCTTGTGTGACCTTGGTTCTGCGCATTGTCTATGGCACCCATGTTATCACAAGAGATAGACATTGGGTCCAACAGACTAGGAACCACACCCAGCTCGTAATGAACTCTTTCATCCATATCGCTTCTTGTGAAGCCCGGCAAGCCATGTATTCCGATTCAGTTGAAGATCTCGCCACAACGCTTTGCTTTGCACTCCTCCAGCTAATCGCTGCACCATTCAAAATAAATACGTATCCAGATTGTGATTTAGAATCATCCGGATTTGTTCCAACTAGCATCGGTGTAACCATTAACAACGAAATGTTCATCACCTCCATAAGAAAGAACCATATCCTTAGTTCTTCTCAAGTACTTAAGGATGTTTTTGATCATGTCCAATGATCCACTCGGATCACTTTGATATCTGCTAGTTAAACTAACAAAGATATGCAATGTCGGGTCTAGTACATAGCATGGCATACATTAGAGATCCTATGGTGAGGCATAGGAGTCTTACTCATTCTTTCTCTATCTTACGCCGATGTCGGACTTTGAGTTTTATTCAAGGTCGATTGGGCAACATGGGCAAGAACCCTTTCTTGCTTTCTTCCATTCCAAACCTCTTTAAAACTTTGTCCAAATATGTACTCTGTGACAATGATATTTGCTTCGATCTATCTCTATAAATCTTTATGCCTAATATGTAAGCTGCTTCGCCAAGATCCTTCATTGAAAAACTATTATTCAAATATTCCTTGACACTATTAAGAAGGTCTACATCATTCCCAATCAACAATATGTCATCCACATATAGTATTAAGAATGCTACAGAGCTCCCACTCACTTTCTTGTAAATACAAGCTTCTCCATAAGTTTGTATAAAACCAAAACTTTTGATCACCTTATCAAAATGTTGATTCCGACTTCGGGATGCTTGCTTCAATCCATAGATGGATCGTTGAAGTTTGCATACCTTGCTAGCATCTTTAGGATCGACAAAACCTTTGGGTTGCATCATGTACAACTCTTCATCAATATCTCCATTGAGGAATGTTGTTTTGACATCCATCTGCCATATCTCATAATCATAATATGCAGCGATTGCTAACATAATCCTCACAGATTTTAGCTTCGCTACCGGTGAGAAAGTCTCATCGTAGTCAACTCCTTGAATTTTTCGAAACCCTTTTGCAACAAGTCGAGCTTTATAGACATTAACATTACCATCAGCATCTGTTTTCTTCTTGAAGATCCATTTGTTCTCGACAGCCTTCCGGCCATCCGGTAAGTCCACCAAGGTCCATACTTGGTTTTCGTACATGGATCCAATCTCGGATTTCATGGCTTCTTGCCATTTATTGGAATCTGGGCTCATCATCGCTTCCTCATATGTCTCGGGGTCATCGGTGTTATCCACCAACATGACACTCATAACGGGATCATACCAATCTGGAGTGGTACGAGTTCTCGTTGACCTCCGAGGCTCAGAGCAACTTCAACCAAGTTTCATGATCATCATTAGCTTCCTCTCTTATTGGTGCAGGCACCACAGAACTTCTTCGGTCTTGCGCTACTGCAATTCGAGAGAAGGTTTGACAACCTCGTCGAGTTCTACTTTCCTTCCAGTCACTTCTTTCGAGAGAAATTCCTTCTCTAGAAAGGATCCATTCTGGCAACGAAGATTTTGCCTTGGATCTATGATAGAAGGTATACCCAATAGTTTCCTTAGGGTATCCTATGAAGACGCATTTTTCCGCTTTGGGTTCAAGCTTGTCCGATCAGAACTTCTTTACATAGGCTTCGAACCCCAAACTTTAAGGAACGCCAATCTAGGTTTCTTCCCAAACCATAATTCATACGGTGTCGTTTCAACGGATTTTGATGGTGCCCTATTTAAAATGAATGCGGTTGTTTCTAATGCATAACCCCAAAATGATAGCGGTAAATTTGTAAGTGACATCATAGAACGAACCATATCTAAGAGAGTTCGACACGACGTTCGGACACACCATTACGATGTGGTGTTCCTGGCGGTGTCAATTGTGAAAGTATTCCGCATTTCGTCAAATGCTCGCCAAACTCGTAACTTAGATATTCACCTCCACGATCAGAACGTAGAAATTTTATCTTCTTGTTACGTTGATTCTCTACCTCACTTTGAAATTCCTTAAACTTCTCGAAAGTTTCGGACTTATGTTTCATGAAATAGATATACCCATATCTACTCCAGTCATCCGTGAAGGTAAGAACATAACGATAACCACCGCGCGATGCTACACTCATTGGGCCACACACATCGGTATGTATGATTTCCAATAAGTCCGTTGCTCGCTCCATCATACCAGAAAATGGAGTCTTAGTCATTTTTCCCATCAGACATGCTTCGCATCTTTCAAGTGATTCAAAATCAAGTGATTCAAGAAGTCCATCGGAATGGAGTTTCTTCATACGTTTCACTCCAATGTGACCAAGACGACAGTGCCACATATAGGTCGAATTATCGCTTGATTTCAAACGTTTAGCCTCAATGTTGTTGATATGTGTATTTCCACTATCGAGATTCAATAAGAATAGACCATCTATCAAAGGTGCATGTGCATAAAACATATTACTCATATAAATCGAACAACCATTATTCTCGGACTTAAACAAGTAACCGTCTCGCAATAAACAAGATCCCGATATAATGTTCATGCTCAACGCAAGCACCAAATAACAATTATTTAAGTATAAAACTAATCCCGATGGTAGATGAAGGGGTAGCGTGCCGACCGCGATCACATCAACCTTTGATCCGTTTCCCACGCGCATCGTCACCTCGTTCTTCGCTAGCTTCCGTTTATTCTGCAGCACCTGTTTCGAGTTACAAATATGAGCAACCGAACCAAGATTAAATACCTGTGCACTACTACAGTACTAGTGAGATACACATCAATAACATGTATATCGATATACCTTTCTTCTTGATGTTGCCGTTCTTTAGATCCGCCAAGTACTTTGGGCAATTCCGCTTCAAAGGACCTTCTCCTTGCATTAAAAGCACTCGATATCGGGCTTGGGTCCAGCCTTGGTCTTCTTCATGGCGTGGTAACTTTCTTACCACCCTTCTTGAAGTGTCCCTTCGCTTAGACTTGCCTTTCTTGAATTTGGTGGTCTTATTGACCAACAACACTTGGTGCTCTTTCTTGATCTCCACTTGCAGATTTTAACATAGCAAACAGTTCGCAACGCTTGTTCATGTTCTCGCATGTTGTAGTTCATCACAAAGTTCTTGTAACTTGGTGGTAGTGATTGGAGGACACGTAAATCCCCAAAGCATTAGGAATCACTATACCCAAGCTTTGAAGTTTGTTTGTGTGCCTGACATCTTAAGCACATGCTCACCGACGAGTTGCCCTCTTCCATCTTGCGCTTAAAGAACTTTTCGAAGCCTCATAGCTTTCAATTGCCGCATGAGTCTCAAAATCAATTTGAGATCCTCGACAATATCATATGGGTCTGAATTCTCAAACCTTTTCAAGCTCCGATTCCAAACCATACAAGATAGCACATCGAACTATGGAGTACCGATTCTTCCGAGCGAGGTAAACATTTTTACTTCATCGGCAAGATCACCGGTGGGTCACCCAATGTGCATCCAAAGACATAGGTCAAATTACCAGCTGTGAGGACAATCCTCAAATTGCGGAACCAATCCGCGAAGTTGCTTCCATTGTTTTTCAACTTTTCTTTCTCTAGGAACGCATTAAAATTGATGGTAGGGGCTGCCATTGATCTACAACATATTTGTAATAGTTTAGACTAAGTTTATGACAAATTGAGTTCAAATTAATAATAAAATTAACCTAGGTGAACTCCCACTCAAAACAACATCCCTCACATTGTTTTAGTGATCACATGAACCAAATCTACTACATCAACACCGATCATCACGAGAGTTGATATAGTTTCAATGGCGAACAATCATCATGTTCATCATATCTACTATATGATTCATGCTTTACCTTTCGGTGATCCGTGTTCCGAGACCATGTCTGTACATGCTAGGATCGTCAAGATCAAACCTTAGTTTCCGCATGAGCAAATCTGGCTTGCTCACGTTGTATACACTTGCGGAATCTAACACACCCGATCATCACGTGGTGCTTCGAAACAACAAGCTTTAGCAACGGTGCTAACTAAGGGTGAACACTTTATGACTTGAAATTCATGTGCATGAGGGATCATCTTATAATGCTACCGTCGTCTACTAAGAAATACAAGATGCATAAAGGATTAACATCACATGCAATTCAATAATATGTGATATGATATGGACTTTCTTCTTTGTGATTCCGATCTCCATCTTCAAGCATGAACATGATCTCCACAATCACCGGCATTGCATCAAGGTCAATGACGCTTCTCCAAGGTTGTCGTCCACCGGTCTTCAACTATTACAACTACTTTGAATAGACACGCGGGTCTTAAAATAAATTAAAGACAACCATCTGGCTCCTGCCGGTTGCCAACTTACAATAAGGAACATTGCATACATCAAATATAATCACAATCATGGCCATATCACATCACTGCACACCCCTGCAAAACAAAGTTAGACGCCTCTACTTTCTTTGCATATTTTACGTGGTTTGGGGCTTTCAATAAGTGTCGTTCTAACTTACGAACAAGAACCACAACATTGATACTAGCATTGTTGATCACCCATTGTAAATTGGATCTTAACTATGCTAGGAGAAACATGCAGCCACTTATGCAATACAAGTTGCATGTCAAGCGTGGAGCAAGTCTCATGAACGATGTCATGTAAGGTTAGCCCGGGCCGCTTCATCCGAACATACCGCAAGATGCAAAGTACACAAGAAGCAATCGATAATAAAAGCATCAACACCCACAATGACCATTGTGTTCTACTCGTGCAACAGATCTACATATAGACACGGCTCTGATACCACTGTAGGGTTTCGTAGCATGGAAAACAAAAAATTTCTATCGCATACAAACAAACAAGCCAAGATCTATCTACTAGATTGTAGCAACGAGTCGATGGAATAACTTACCCTCGAAGATTCCAAAGTGTTTAACGAGAGCGGATTCTCATGGGTGATGTAGTCGTACTCTTCCCGATCTCAAGATCGTGTAGACGATCCTTCCAAGGCCAAGCGTTACGCAGGCGCTCATGATCGGTCACACTTCGGTACTCGAGGAAGACCTTCCTCTCCCTTGTTCCAGCAGAAGCGAGGTTGTAGCACTCTCCTCGCGATTTGGCAAGACAACGTGGTACCTAAGTAGAGGAAATCTCGCAGGCTTCGCCTTAAGCCGAGCGAGTATGGTGGAGTATGAGAGAGCTCTCGGCGATCTAGGGTTTATACACACCAAGGAGGAGGGGCTAGAGCCGGCTAGTGTTGGGACCCCAAGTCGGCGGCTAGGGCAAAACCCTAGGTGGTGTCGGCTATGGAGGCTGCAGACTTTCTAGGGTTTGAGTGAGGACTTGTGTGTTCAGAGGAGGAGCCCCGCCTCCTTATATAGGTGGAGGGCCGGCGCCAGGAGGGAGAGAGTCCTCCCCAACTCGGCTTGGAGGTGGGCCGGTTGGAGGAGGAACTCCTCCCAACTGCTTCCCACTCCTTCCTCTTTTCCTCTTTCCAATTTTAGCCGTTTGACTTTTCAAACTAGCTATTTGACTTTTCAATTTAGGATTCAATTTAACCCTTTATTTGGAACAAGGACACTTAGTACATGATGCAATCATTCCAATATGCAATGACACATTCATGTACCTTCCTCTGAGTGCGGACATTCGGAACCTTCTAGAACATTCAGATGAAAACACCTAATCATTCCCGAACTCAAACGGACTTTCCTTATATGAATCTTATTCTCGGACCATTCCGGATCACCTCGTGATATCCGGATCCCATCCGAGACTCCTAACAACATTCGGTCTCTTTCTCATAATACCATAACTACTCAAACAACGTCGAATCCTTAAGTGTGTCTCCCTACGGTTCGTGAATTATGCGGACATGATCGAGACACTTCTCCTAACAATAACCAATAGAGGAATCTGGAAATTCATATGGCTACATATTTCTCACGATTACTTTGCGATCGAATGAACCACTTACATACGATACCAATTTCCCTTTGTCTCACGATAGTTTACTTATCTGAGGTTATGATCGTATCTACGCATACCTAGTTCAACCTCGTCGATAAGTACTCTTTTCTCGTTCCGTGATATGTGATCCCTTGTGAGCCATCACGTGCTTGCAAGCCAATTGGATGACATTCCACCGAGAGGGCCCGGAGTATATCTATCCGTCATATGGATGGACAAATCCCACTCTTGATCCATGTGTCTCAACCAATACTTTCCAACACTCAATGCCACCTTTATAGCCACCCGCCACGGAGTGGTGTTTGATGTCATCAAAGCATCCATCCGGTAAAGGTGATATGCATGATCTCATGGTCGAAGGAATTAGGTTACTATGTATCAGAAAGCATATAGCAATTGAACTATTGAAATGACTTGATCTTTATGCTACGCTTATCTATAGGAGTATGTCCACCATATCATTCTCCTAACGATATGATCTTGTTGTTGATAACATCTCAATGTTCATGATAGGGAAACCACAATCATTTATCAACCAACAAGCTAGTGATGTATAGAGGCTATACTAGGGACTTCAAATTAAGTTTACAAATCACACAAGTATCAATGTTTCCTTGTTAATACTATTATATCATGAATGTAAACATTTATCATAAACACAAAGATATAATAATAACTACATTTATTATTGCCTCTAGGGCATATCTCCAAAACTTGATACGTCGGAAACATATCTATAATTTTTTATGCTCCATGCTTGTCTTGTATCAACTTTGCTATGTTTTGTCTACACTTTGAGGTATTTTTATACACTTTCTGGAACTAATCTATTGACAAGATGCCACAGTGTCAGTTGCCTGGTTTCTGCTGTTTTTGGTTTCAGAAAGCTAAAAAATGAATATTCTCGGAATTGGACGGGACAAAAGCCAAAGTTCATATATTTCCCTAAGCGATACGGAAAATCAAAGACGAGACGGAGGAGGACACCAGGGTGGCCACACCCTAGGTGGGCACGGGACCACCCCTTGTCATGCCCACAAGGGGTTTGGGCCCCCTAGACCTCCACCGACCTTGCCTCCTTCGCCTATAAGAAGCCCCCGACTCAGAAACCCTAAATCATCGACCAGAAAGCCACAAAAAGTTCTGCAGCGCCGCCGCCACCGAAGGGGAGATTCGGAGGACATAAAGTCTCTGTTCTGGCACCTTGTCAGGATGGGGAAGTGCCCCCGGAACTGAAGGGTTTCGCGACATAGTAAATCAAAATTTTCTACGGATGCGAATAGAGGGAAGCCAAGATCTAATCTAGGATATGCAATCAATGAGAGAGATTGGATTAGATCTTCATACCCTTTAAGATTCAGACAATGAACGCTCGTAACGCGTGGGTGATGTAGTCGCATCGCTTCTCCTCCTCGCGATCCGATCCGATCTAGCACCACAAGTGGCGGTGCCTCCGTGAGATGCACACGCAAAGACCTCGACGCCTCCTCCTTCCTCGGACCAGCAAGTATGGTGGAGAGATAGATGGGATCTACAACACGACGGCGTGGTGTATATGGTGGAGAATTTCACTGCAGGCTTCGCCACAAATAGTCGGAGGGAGAGAGGAAGGGCAGGCTACTAGGGTTTGGAGGCAAGGTGTAGGGAGGGGCACCAGCCCTCTATATATAGAGGGGCCAGCCTTGCCCTCCTCCAAGCCTTGGGCGGCCAAGGAGGAGGAGGAGTGAGGACTCTCCCTTCTAGAAACCCTATCTCTAGTTTAAACGAATTTAAACTCTCTAGGATCATTTGGGCCCTATGGGGACTTGTGCCTGGCCAGCGGCCAGACACTCCCTCATAGGCCCATGCCCCTCCCGAAGGTGGGGCCACGTTGGTCCCTTAGGAAGGTTCTAGAAGCTTTCGACAATACCGATTAACCCTAACAATTCAACTCCAAAACTGCCTTGCCTTATATGAATCTTATTCTCGACCACTCCGGAACCTCTCGTGATGTCCCGGATCCCATCCGAGACTCAACAAAAAACTCATAAACCAATTATCCAATCTATCCTAGCGCCGAGACACATTATGTGTGACCTGCGGGTTCGAATATGCGTACATGATCTTCTATCAATAATCAACAGCTGGCTCGGGCACCCATATTGACTCCACATTCATTCGCCGATGATCATATCGATGAACAACGATGCCGTGATTCAATCAATCCCATATATATATTCCTTCGTCTCGCAATATTTTACTTGCCGAGATTCGATCGTTTGCATCGTCATACCTAGTTCAATCTCGCTCACGAAGTACTTTACTGCCCGTAATCCGATATCACTTTGTGATTAACTCCTTAACCACATGCTTGCAAGCGTGTTGATATCGACACCGAAAGTGGCCCAAGTATATCTCTCCGACTTGGGAGGGACAAATCCCATCTCGATACATACAACCCAACAGATACTTTCCGATCACCTGAGAGACACCTTTATGATCACCCTCTCATAGGATGACGTTTGATGACCTCAAAGCTTTCTTCCGATACCAGGGAGTTGTATTATCTCATGGTCTAAGGAATACAATATTTGACATACGAAAAGCTTCGCAAAGATGAACACGATGATACGATCTAATTGCTTCGCTTAGTTTGGGTCTGTCCATCATATCATTCTCCAATGATATGATATCATTATCAATTGACAACTCATGTCTATGGTTAGGAAACCTTAACCATCATTGATCAATGAGCTAGTCCATAGAGGCGTACTAGGGACACGGTGTTGTTCACAAACCACACAAGTATTAAAGTTTCCGCTTAATACAATTCTAGCATGGAATATAAACTTTATCATGAATAAGAATTATAATAATAACATCTTTATTATTGCCTCTAGGGCATAATTCCAACAGGAACCATCTCCAACGATCTCCACCACCATCTTCATCACTGTTGTTGATTCCCATGATGTGGAGGGAGTAGTTCTCTCTCGAGGCTAAGGGCTGTACCGATAGCTATGTGTTCATCTCTCTCTATGCATGATCTTGTTGTGGTCATGAGCTTTGTAATCAAGTAGATCTACTCTGTTACTCAAGTGCTTAGATATCATCTCTCCCCATGTGTGTGAAAGTGACAGCGTGCACACCATGGTGGTACTTAGGCTAGCGTCTACATAAATACTCATCGTGCTTTAATTGATCTATGCTTTTCCCCACGTGTGTGACAGTTACAACGTGTGCGCCGTGTGTGTCACTTAAGCTAGATTACATATATATTCATGAGTTATATTTTGAGTTGGTTTTCTCTATGAGATTTTGGTGTTTGTTTTAACCATCTAGCACTCAAGGTGACAGTGTGGGGTTATCTAGATTGGGAAAAGCAGACTTTGAGGAGTGCTGTTATAGCCCTACCATGGATTAGAGTGTCCAACTAGAGAGTAGTTAATAGTAGTATCATGAAGAGAATATGTTTATTGAGAGTGTTCACTAGTGAAAGTATGATCCCTAGGCCTTGTTTCTAAGCATTGAAACACCATTTACAACTAGATCTGTTGCATGTTTGCTTGCTTCCTTATTTTTGCCTTTAGTGTTTACCTCACCGTCAAGCTCTTTTCTGGCACCGTTAACACTTGTATTTCACTATATCTTTGCCGAACTAGTGCACCTATACACCTGACAAGTGTATTGGGTGTGTTGGGGACACAAGAGACTTCTTGTATCTTGATTGCAGGGTTGCTTGAGAGGGAATACCTTTGACCACTTCCTTCCTGAGTTCGATAAACCTTGGGTGATCCACTTAAGGGAAACTTGCTGTTGTTCTACAAACCTCTACACTTGGAGGCCCAACAACTGTCTACAAGAATATAAGTGCGTAGACATCAGGCGACACAACATGCACATCATCTTCATTGGTCAACATGAGAGCAGTTATAGCTTCCCTCACATGCCATAGAAACCAATCAGCCGCACGCACCAGAGAATAGCATTATAGGTAGTGTGTATGCTTCTCCACTCTGAACATACCAAGAACAGGACCGTGGATCCAAGTAAACTTCCAAGAACTGCTCATGTACCAAGAACAGATGCACATAGAGATTAGAATGCATGGAAGCTCAAGTAAGGTTCCAAGGACCATCTCACCTGAAGTTGTATTATTCCTAGCTCAAGTAGGCGTACTGATGTATGAAGCTCGCCCCTCTTCCACATAGCAACATTGGAAAAACTCCACTCGCAACCACCACCGATTACTGATGCCATGTTTCAGAAGGAATGTAACAAAGAAGATACACAGTAACACTTGCTTGTCAGATTACCACCCGCATTGTTTTTTATTCACAAATGACGTTACACAATATGAATGGCAGACATACACATAAGAATACATTCAGTACATTTTTATTGGGATGGGTCATGCTCATGTTGTTTTTCATATACCAACAAAGCAAGAACAAATAATAAATGATTGATTGATTGTCTAGAAAACCCATCGTGTCCTAGGCTTATTAAACCTACTGCATGTTTCTCACATATTTTTGATTGTGATGTTTCTCATTGGTTTTTGACTGTGATGTTTCTCGTTGATCATTGTGCAAGGTACAAACCAAATTAATTACTCTCGAAAAGAAATAGTGACCTTGCATTTGTATAAGTCCAGATTTTGTTAGTGATCTTATATACAAAATAGGAGAAACTACGAGATTTGACCTGAATTTATCTTTAAAGTAGTTAGACAGTAAAACCATTATATTAAGAACACTATACATCCATGTGTAGGGTTCGCAGCATAGAAAACAAAAAAAATCCTACAATGGGAACAAATAAGTACCAAGATATATCTACTAGATACAAGCAACGGGTGGATATATATCCATAGAATACATACCCTCGAAGACCGAAATGTGTTAACGAGGTTGTACCCGTGCATGATGTAGTCGAACGCTTGTCGATCTCAAGATCGAGAAGAAGTCCATCCGGTCTAGCAGGTCCATCACCATCAAGTCCAGCACCGCAAAACAGTGGTGCATCCGTGATCGCACACACGTTTGGGTATCCCGACAACCTCCGCGTCCTCGCTCCAACGAAGCAGCGGAAGCAACAAATCCTTCTAGAAAAAGCCACCGGGAACATGTATCTCGCTGATCCGAGACCACGGGTAAATTCTAAAGGGGGGAGAGCGATCCTTCACGAGGAGGTGTGTTGAGAGAGGAGGAGAGGGCGGGAATTTATAGGGAGAGGGGTCACCCAAGGGGCATGGCGCCACAGCCATGGTGGCTACACCCACCTCTTCCACATTCATGTGGGTGGAGCTCCCACTCCAAATGAAAAGCCTCCTGATACGTTGTAAACGTATCTATAACTTTTGATGCTTCATGCTTGTTTAGTATCAACTTTGTTATGTTTTGTCTAAACTTTGAGGTATTTTTATACATTTTTTGGGACTAACCTATTAACAAGATGCCGTGGTGCGAGTTGCCTATTTTCTGCTGTTTTGGTTTCAGAAAAGCTAGTAAGGAAATATTCTCGGAATTAGACGGGACAAAAGCCCAAGTTAATATTTTACCAAAAGGAACACGTAGTTCAAAGGGCAGCCGAAGGGGGGCCACGAGGTGGCCACACCCTAGGGTCGCGCGACCCAGGTGGCGCCGCCACCAGGTGTGGGCCCCTCGGGCGCCCACCTACCTTGCCCTTTCGCCTATAAAAGCACCCCGATGCAGAAACCCTAGGCACCCGATCAAATATCCACGAAACAGTTTGTAGCCACCGCCACCATTGTCCCTAGATCGGGGAGGGGGTATGAAGCTCTTCTCCGCACCCTGCCGGAGGGAGAGATCATCCCGGAGGCCTTCTTCATCACCATGTCAGCCTCCGGAGTGATGCGTGAGGAGTTCACCCTTGGACTATGGGTCCATACAGTAGCTAGATGGTTGTTTCTCCTCCTTTGTGATATCATGTTTAGATCTTGTGAGCTCCGTTCATGATCAATATCATCTATTTGTAATCATATATGTTGTGTTTGCGGGGATCCAATGGATATTGAGATACTATGTCAGATTGATTATTGATTCTAGCATGTCTGTGTTATTTGTGATCTTGCATGCTCTCTGTTGTTAGTAGCTATCTTAGCCAAGTAGATGCTTGCAAATCCAAGAGGGAGTATTTATGCTCGATAGTAGGTTCATGCCTCTAGTAATCTGGGGAAGTGACAAAAATCTCTAAGGTTGTAGATGTGTTGTTGCTACTAGGGAGAAAATAACAATCTTTTGTTCATGGAGAAATTGTATTGTTTACTTTACACACATTGCTTAATGCAATTATCTGTTGCTTGCAACTTAATACTGGAAGGGGTTCGGATGATAACCTGAAGGTGGATTATTAGTCATAGATGCAGTTGGATTACGGTCTATGTATTATGTTGTAATGCCCAATCAAATATCATAGGAGTCAAGATGTCTGGTATATGCATTGTTATGCTTTCTCAATCTGTTAATTTACCCGCTGTAATTTGTTCACCCAGCATGTTATCTATCTTAAGGAGAACACCTCTAGTGAACTGTGGACCCCGGTCCATTGCTTTATCATTGATACATCATCTACTGTTACCGTTTACTTTCTATAAGCAACTAATATCTTCCACACTATACGTTTAATCCTTTGTTTTTAGCAAACCGGTGAGATTGACAACCTCACTGTAAGTTGGGGCAAAGTTTTGAGTTTATGTTGTGCAGGTTCCAAGTTGTTAGCAACACCTTGGAGTTGTTTCCTTACTCCTACTGGTTCGATAACCTTAGTTTCATAACTAAGGGAAAACTTATTGTTGTGCTCATCACACCTTCCTCTTGGGGTTTCTCAGCTGGGCTCTACAGTCAACTGAGCCACATCACCTCCACTCACATAAACATGCCTCCACTCAAAAATCCACTCACATACATTAAATTTCCACCAAATTTAATGCAAGCTCTCATTTAAATAAAACTCTTTTATTTATTTATTCAGAATTTTGTTGATTACTTTAATTAACAAAAATTCACATAAAACCCCTTACAACATTTCAATTTCACATGCAGAACCAGTTTCAACAATTTCAACCGAAACAATTCCGGTGTCTAGTGAAATAAATTCTTCTGCTTTCTTTTTCTTTATCTAGCATAACATTTGCTTTGAATGGTGTCGGTATCCCTTAAGTGTGTCACCCTACGGTTCGCGAATAATGCAGACATGATCGCGACCCCTCTCCAATCAATAATCAGCAGCGGGACCTGGAAATCCGTACTGACTCCCACACATTCAACGATGACTTATGTGATCGTGTGAACCTTATACGCATATAACTCAATCCCTTTGTCTCACGATATATTACATGTTAGAGATTCGATCATTAGTATATCCGTACCTAGTTTGATCTCGTTACCGACATGTACTCTTTTCTCATTCCCGTGATATAACATTCTAGTGATTATATCACTTGCTTGCAAGCTAACTAATGTTATATCACCGAGAGGGCCTAGAGTATATCTCTCCATCATCGGGATGGACAAATTCTACTCTTGATCCATGAGCCTCAACATAACACCTTCGTAGCACTGAACCCACCTTTATAGTCACCCTGTTACGGTGTGACGTTTGATGTTATCAAGATACTCTTCTAGTGTTAGTGATTGACATGATCTCATGGTCTAAGGATTAGTATTACTTCGGACGATGTTATAGCAATATAAACACAATGAATTTGATCATAATGCTACACTTCGGATGAATGTTCAGCACATAATTCCAATAATGTTGTGACCTCGTTATTAACAATATCCAATGTCCATGATCAGGAAACCTTTGATCATCTTGTTAATCAACGAGCTAGTTTATAAGAGAGGCATAACTAGGAACTTTCTATTTGTTTATTAAACACACATGTATTAAAGTTTCCGTATTAATACAATTATAGCATGCAAAATAAACATTTATCATAAACAAGTAATACGATAATAACCACTTTATTATTGCCTCTCGGGACATATTCCCTTCACCATGTTGCTCTTTTTTAATCGTGTATTTTTATATGCTATTTTGAAATAGCACGACACCCCCATGTGTACTTTTGGTAATTAATAAAAATCACCATGGACTAATTTTTGTGTTGAGTTTTATATGTAGGAATTATCTATAGATAATGCTTGAAGACCATGTGTTGGATTCGTAGGTGGTCATGAAGACAAAGATGTATGTTGAGTATTGGTATCAAGATCATCAATTTGAAGACATGAATTCAATATGATCAATAAGTGAAGGGTTTCGCAGCATAGTAAATCAAAAAAATTCTACGGATGCGAACGGGAAAGCCAAGATCTAATCTAGGAGAAGCAAACAACGAGGGGGAATAGATGAGATCTTCATACCCTTGAAGATTCATAATGAACGCTCATTTAACGTGGGTGATGTAGTCGTACTCGCTTCTCCTCCTCGCGATCCGATCCGATCTAACACCACAAGTGGCGATGCCTCCGAGAGATGCACACGTGTGGCACCTCGACGTCTCCTCCTTCCTCGGTCCAGCAAGTATGGTGGAGAGACGGATTGGATCTACAACACGACGGCGCGGTGCAAGTGGTGGAGAGTTTCTGCAGCAGGGCTTCGCCTACGCGCAGTCGGGAGGGAGAGAGAGAGAGAGAGAGAGAGAGAGAGGAGGGCAGCAGGGTGGCTAGGGTTTGAGGAGGAGGCGTGGGAGGGTTGCGCCCCTAGCCCTATTTATATAGAGGGTTGGGCGGCCAACCCTTGCCCCTCCCCCAAACCCTAGGGCCGGCGGCTAAGGAGGGAGGAGTGGGGGGCAAGTCCCCCCCTTCTAGAAGCTCTCCTAGGGTTTTGCCCTAGGTTGGCCGGTTGGGCCCTATGGGGCCTTGTGCCCCTGGCCCAATGCGGCCAGGGCACTCCCTCATAGGCCCATGTCCCCTCCCGGCAGGTGGGGCCACGTTGGTCCCCCTCCGGAAGGTTCTAGAAGCTTCCGGTACAATACCGATTAACCCGAAACAATTCTGAACTCCAAAATCTGCATTGCCTTATATGAAGCTTATTCTCCGGACCATTCCGGAACCTCTCATGATGTCTCGGATCCCATCCGAGACTCCGAGCAAAAACTCATAAACCAATTATCCAATCTATCCTAGCGTCGAGACACGTTAAGTGTGTGACCCTTCGGGTTCGAGAACATGTAGACATGATCTTCTATCAATAATCAACAACGGGGTCTGGAAACCCATATTGACTCCCACACAATCATTGATGATCATATCGGATGAACCACGATGCCAGGATTCAATCGATCCCATATATATATTCCCTTCGTCTCGCGATATTTTGCTTGCCCGAGATTTGATCGTCGGTACCGTGATACCTAGTTCAATCTCGTTCACAGCAAGTACTTTACTCGTTCCGTAATCCGATATCACTTTGTGATTAACTCCTTAACCACATGCTTGCAAGCGGTGTTGATATCGATTACCGAGTGGGCCCGAAGTATATCTCTCCAACTTGGGAGGGACAAATCCCATCTCGATACATACAACCCAACAGGTACTTTCCGATCACCTGAGAGACACCTTTATGATCACCCTCTCATAGGATGATGTTTGATGACCTCAAAGCTTTCTTCCGATACCAGGGAGTTTCATTATCTCATGGTCTAAGGAATACAATATTTGACATAAGAAAAGCTTCGCAAAGATGAACATGATGACACGATCTAATTGCTTCGCTTAGTTTGGGTCTGTCCATCACATCATTCCCCAATGATATGATCTCATTATTAATCGACAACTCATGTCTATGGTTAGGAAACCTTAACCAACATTAATCAATGAGCTAGTCCATAGAGGCATACTAGGGACACGGTGTTGTTCACAAACCACACAAGTATTAAAGTTTCCGCTTAATACAATTCTAGCATGGAATATAAACTTTATCATGAACAAGAATTATAATAATAACATCTTTATTATTGCCTCTAGGGCATAATTCCAACAATAAGAAGTTACATAATATGGCATTCTTGTGTGGAACTCAATGAAATCCATGATCTAGCTCATGTGTTAAGCCATGAAGGATCAAGATCTTGAGAGTTTGATTCCAAGAGAAGGATTCAGGATATGGTTCTAAGTCAATGACATGATAGACTCATGAGTTGAGCAATGATAGAATCATGATATGGGTTTCTATACTCCAATGGATCCCCAAAATTTTTCATTATGGGATGAGAAAACTTATATCTCAATGCTCAAGTTTCTAATGTCCTTCTCGCTACTTTGAGCAATGTAGTCTTTTCTTCTTCGCGGCCATTTCGCGGTGCTCATGAGTAGTAGACCAAGCTTCTACATATATACGACGTGTCCAAGTTTTCCAAGAATGACTATTCTCCTTCCTCCTATGGGCTTAAATATCTCTCATATTCATCCACTTCATTAACATGTGACGTGTCACATGGTAATGATTTAGTGACTTGTGATAGATATTGCAATGATGATATGTGCATATTATCAATTATTTTTCATCTCTATCTCATTGCAATGTGTCATCTTTGGACTTAAACACATCTTGCAACAATATCTCTACATCCTCTTGTGTTGTTTGTCCTTTTACCATTGAGAAATTCCCTGAATAATAGTTTAGGTGGTATGCTTGATCTGCCCTGTTGCCATGATCATGATATCACTATCTACTCTAGTTGTTAATTGACTAGCAATGTAGAGAAAAGAAAACACTCTATGGGGAAAGACACGGTCTTGTATGAAGATTCAAGAATAATTTCATCTTCTGGTACCTACATGTGTCTAATGGCTAGGGAGTCAACGCTATCTCCTACCTTGAATACCAATGCATCTCATGATAATTATGAGTTGAGGATGATGATGAGGACGAGGACGAGTATGATGCCACTATCTATAATGTGTTAATAAAAGTTTTTGTCTCTCTTCATGGTAGTGCTCGTGCTAAATTCGGGTACCTAATGGACAGGTGTGTTGAACTCAATAAAACCATTAAGGAAATGAATTCCGTCATTGATGAGTATGATCAGAGATTCAATCTCCTCAAGCAAGAGATTCACGATGAGAAACCCACAAATGTTAATGCTTATGACTCTATTTCTTGCAAAGCATCCAACCTAAAGGAGAATGTTGAGATTAAGCATCAACTTCAAGATCTAACTAACAATTATGGTGATTTGGAAGGAGATCATGATAATCTAGTGTGTTCTCATGAGGAACTACAAATCACCCATGGCCGGTTAAATTTAGCTCTTGAGGATAGTATCACGAAGGTAATATCTTGTGAGCTTCATGTAGATGTTGGTGCTACTTCTCGAAATGCTATATTAACTTGTGCAAGTCCTAATAATCCATTTATGCACAATATTGCTATATTTTTTGATGAATAGCTTTCCTTGACTTGTTGCTCTACAATGAAGTTTCTTCTTGCTCTAATACTTGTGTTGATACTAACTGGCATGGGTATAACCTATCAGGTCCCTATGGTTAGCTACCATAGGCGCATAAAAGCTTATGGCACACAAAGGCCCAACGAAATCCAAGAGGCACCCGGCAAATAGGGACTTGCCTTACCGATCAAGGAATAATCATGAACCGACATAGAGTTCACATTGTACTCGTAAACATGTAACCTCTCCAGCTGTGGATCCAGGACTGAGCCTCTCACATAAAGGTTGGGAGGACCCAACGGAGAGGACATCTTAGGTTTCTTCAATCCGTCATGAGCTAGATCGCAACTAGCGAATCAGTGACTTTGTAACCGAGCTTTTTCCATAATCAGGCTACATTGTCTGATCAGTCGACAAAATACCCAACACTCTCTTTTCCACGAAACCCTAAGTCCATAACAATGGGCATTTCTGAGGTTACCCCTTGTCACTAGCCATGTATAGGAATTCAAAGAGCTCAAGGCCCAAGTCACTTCCTTGAAGAAAGACTTGGAGGAGTGCCATGAAGAAAAATCCACACTCAACAATAGGCTGAGTGTGCAAAAAAATCCCCTAATGAAAAAACTAGACTTGGATTCAATTCCAATAACAAGAACAAGTCCAAGAGAAACAAGAAGAATGGCCGAGACCAGGTTAAGAATTCAACCAAGATAATTTGATTCGATTGCAAGGTTGAATGACATCATGTTAGATGTTGCCTATCGAGTACGAATCACTTGAGTGAGAAGCAACAAGGAAAGCATCCACAAGGTAAAGGTAAAGCTCGACCTCATGTTGAAGATGCGCCACTTCCCATGAAGAATCAAGCTAAAGCTTCCCATGTCAAGAAGAAGATAAAGGGGAGCACATGTTGCTACTTATGTTGTGTGAAGGTACAATTTGCCTCTTCTTGTTCAAATGGTACATTATCTAACCTTGTATTATCGATGATGATTTTTCTCTTAGGAAAGACAATGATTCCAATGTGTTTGCCAAGTTTTTTGGGACTCAAAGTGGTGTCAAAAAAACATTTAGGTTTCCAAGCCTACTATGACTAACCTCTTAGGACCCAACTTAGTTGGGGAGCAACAAGCTAAAACCTGATCAATAGGTGTGTTCATGGGAGGGGGGCATTGGAGACTTGACTATCTCATGAAGAATTATGGTATCTTCATCATTCATACTTCATCGAGCCAAGTCATATATATTATCATGCTTCTATCATTTATCATATGAGTCTCTTTGTCGTAACATGTCCTCAACTTATTTACATTGGAAGTTATTCGCCCCTTACATGTGTTGGTTTTGTACATTGCATATGTTTGTTTATGTTATGCTTCCTATCTTGCTTATCTCTATTTGTTGTTGGTGCACTTAGTTGAGCCTGACTTATTTAGGTTTTATGCTTGAAAAATAAACATTAGTTTAATTCCGCATTCTTTCAAGTCAAATCTGTAATAGCTTAAAAAACTCATATTCACCCCCTTTAGGCGACATCTCGATCTTTCACATTTCCCAAGTCTATAGGAATTGTTTAACAAATTTCTTAACTTTTCATATCCAATTGCCACGCAAATATTCTATCCTAAAAATTATGATGACAACGTCATCTCGTGTAATTTCAACGATATGCCATGATACTCCTTTCAGTAAGGCAACAATGTTAAAACTATCGACTCAGCAAACTCATACACCAAGAAACAAAAGCAAATAAATATCCTATACTAAAAGTGTATGGTTGCACCCCGTATTAATTTGTTCACACGATTGTGTTCTCTCATATACGCCATACCGATGTGGTTAACGTTAAGTAGATCTTTTTGTGCTAAACACTAGCCATGATATATGTGACAATCACAATGACTATACATGAACTAGAGTGACAACAACTTCTTCTTATTTGTCGAACAAACTCTAATTGAAGGTGTCTCCTCATACACTTACGGGGAAGTAGTAACACATGTTCAACATCTTAGCACTATTATTCTACTTAGTCTCCCTAACTTTCTGCTATGATAATTTTTGGTATCACATCTTTCTTTTCTCTCTCAATAAAATAGCCTATATGCTTGTGCATGCGCAATTTATTTTACAAATTTATTAGATGAAATTTTTTGATGTATTTTTTTAGTTGAAGATGGAGGCGTGTGATTTTTTTCAAAGTATACAATCTTTTTTCTTCAACGGTATTCCGACCACTTTTGCGAAGTTCCTGTCAACATTTTTTTAAGTATTTTTTCATTCACATTATTCTTTATTTGTTGTAATTGTACAATTTTGTGCAATCCATTTTTTCAGTGTAATTGCTCTTTCACCCCTTTTCACTATTTGACATTGCTTTTATTTTTTTGCCACTTGCCATAGTGCTTGTGCAATTACACTTTTTTGTTTGTACACTTGTAATTTTACTTCTTCTAAGTATTAAAATAAGCTATTGATCAATGGATTCCTATCAACTATAGTATACAAGTTCGAGCATCAAAATACAAATAATATACAAGCATAAAAGAGCGAGTCAAGAATGATCTAAAGAACAAGAGACCCATGTGCGAAAAAAGTGCATCAATATCGTGGAGCATGACCCAACATAGACCAGGATTGTTGCATCCCATGTACTAAGCCTATGAACCAACAAATAATGAAATACACTCCGTTTGTCCTTCCATGTGAATCAAGATGTGGCTTTTGTAGGGTTAGACTAGAATGTCTTCCCTCCCCGCCAAGGGTATTATTCGTCTTTTGTACAAGGCTATGACCTATAAAGGATACCCCATGAGACAAGTACAAGGCCACTTTAATGAATGGAGATTTCACCTCAAGTGTGGTGTTGTGGGCTCCCCCTCTCACGAGAATCTTCGACACTTCTCTTGTGGAGGCAGCTCTCAATTGAATCTTTAGAGTTTTCAGGAAATCCTCGTTTACATTTCATGGCGGTTTCCTCAATCTCTTCAACAACATGAGTATGATTATGTGTTTTGGCGGAACCAAGAATGTACAAAACAATTATCTTTTTTCATTGAAAGTAGGATGACCAGTAACACGACCATCATACACTCTCATCTCTTATGTTGTTTTCCAAGGCAACAACAATTCTTTAACTTTCGTTATGGCCTGTATTTATTTTGTTGATTTTGTACTTATTGCAAGATGCAATCGCACTTTTAATTCGTGCAATCACACTTTAATGGTGGACGTCCGTAAACTTCCAAATTTTCCGGTAACATGTGGCCTAGACACTTCCGTAGTTATCAAAATACATATCAAATAAGATAACCTAGATTTTAATAACTGTGTAATGAACTTCCTTCTCTAGGTGCCTCGCTACCTATTTTTTCCAAAACTAAAGCAAATGCATGTGATTCTAGTTATATATAGTTTTATTTCTCAATTAACATCCTAGAGGTTTATATGCAAGTGTTAACTAATACTTCCGTTTCAAAATATAAGATGTTTTAGTCTTTTTAAAACTCGTGTACCTAGACATCTTCATCACACTAAAACATGTCTACGTGATAAGGCTAAAACATATTATATTTAAAAAGGATGGAGTAATAGTTTTATAACGTGACCGGTGATATACCTTTTATAGCACTGCTTGGAACACACTCCGTGTTCTAAAACCAGAACTATTGTTTACCAAGCATACCATACAACGATGCCACATCACACCACACGTGTAAAACAAAAGGAATTCTCTCGTGCGCTCTTCCTCCCATCGCACTCCAGCCAACTGATTGGGCCATCCAAACTCCAGAGCCAATCTGTCTAGGCCACCTAATGAAACCCAACACACACATCAGCCAGTAAAGAAAAGGCAAAGGTAAAGGTAGGCGCGCAAGTGACATGTATCATTGCCCCAGTTGGCAAGTGACATGTGAAGAAGATTGGTTTTTAAAAAAACACACACGCAGAAAAAAGAATCGCAAGTGAGCTTGGCCGCCACATGTCCTCACATGCCCGGTTGGTCGGGAAAGGCGAGGTGGGATTTCGCTTCACAGGTTGGTTAGAATGGGCAGCGTCAGTGCGTCACTGACGGCGATGCCCAAACGGAATTACTGTACGAGTAGCATATAGGTTGAGCACCGAGCAAAGCAAAAGAAAAAAAAAGAGTGAGTTCCCCATCTGTATCACCGCATACTTGGCACCCACCTCAGGCACCAGACAAGGGGATAAATCCAAGGAGGGGAACGAGGTGGAGCGAGCGAGAGCGAGGAGAGGGAAAAAAACCCTACTGAGCCGACAGTCTCGCCGGCCGGAGGTTAGCAAGCGCGTCCCCGGGCCGTACGGTGCGCCTGCTGCCGGCCGCCTGGGTGCGGGGGAGCTGGGGGTCGCGGGGGCCAAGTCAGATGCGCTCGGAATGGGGAAGCCCCTCGATGTCGAGCAGGGCGGCGGCGTCGCGATCGCCGGCGGCGGCGGAGGAGCGGGAGGGGCGTGGGGCGTCGCCGGCGCGATCGGCAGGTCCGTCTCGTTCCGCTGCGTGTTCGTGCTCGCGCTCGCCGTCGGGGTCCTCGTCCCGGCAGTGTTCCTCCTCCTGCCCTCCCGCCCCGAGGGGTACGTCTCCGACGACCCCGACGTGCTCGCCGGTGAGCCCCTTCGCCTTCCACCGGCTAATTTGTACTCTTCTTGCTGCACGGGCTTGGGTTTAGTTACGGACTTGCCCGTAGCTCGGCAATTGCGCGTTCTCTTGGGTACAGTAAGGACCCGGGAAGCGGATCGACGAGATGGGAGTTCGTGATCTCGGGCCGTTGTTCGCTACTTCGATCGCGTCTCCCTGGATCTAGGATTTGCGCGATTTTACTACTACTTAACTGTGTCGTTAGGTGCTCCGGAGTGTTAGTCTATCTGTGATTGGTGACTGATTAGTGATTAGTCATGTCGTTGTAGTTTATTTCAAATCTGGAAGCAAATCAAATCAAATCAAACGCTACTTAGATAGGTTTGAATTTGAATTTTTTTATTACATGCTGATGTTTATTTTTTTTCTGTTATAACCTGTGGACCTGGGGTTTGGAAGGTAAACGCTAAGTTTGGCGATTGATGCTGATGCAACATAAAAACTTCTTCCTGAACATGCCTTGTTAGAGCCTTAGATGCAACCTGTGGACCTGGGGTTTGGAATGCAAAAGCTAAGTTTTGGCGATTGATGCAACATAAAAACTTCTTCCTGAGCATGCCTTCTTAGAGCCTTAGATGCAACCCCACATGCTTGAAATCATCGTATTTTCAATCAAGATTTAACGGGATTCTCACCGTGGCTGCTAGCCTTTTTTCAATCCCTAAATTCTATATGGATTTTAGTAGAATCGAAGCCCCTTAATGGAAGTGTTTCAAATGTTTGCAGGACAATCTAATCTTACCATGTAACTAAGGTACTCTGTCTAATAGCTGATATGCAATGCTTATGCATGGTATTGCTCTTTGTGATCGATGCATCACTTGGTCATGATATATGCATATTTTCTCTTCCCCACTGAGATCAATTTCTCGTGCTAGCGTACCCGAGTTACTCTATGTTTGAAGCCTTTCCATCGTTACCAATAATGGTTATAGGATCTGCTTCCACCTATATTGGTGGCTGTGTTAACTAGGGACCCGGTCCTTCGCTTTTGTTGGCACATTTAAGGTAATTGATTTTGATTCGTAGCTTTTCATACACATAATTGCTTCCCATCTGTGGAAGTACCTCAGTGATTCTTTGTTGAGTGATCCATTTCTCTTTATCATTACTAGATAAATGCTTGGGCTTCTAAGTGGAAGTTATTTTTGTTATGTTGTATCAGTTTCTTCATACGCTTGTGTCATAAATTAATAATCCTATTCTGCCACTGGGTTGTTTATTTACTATCTACTTAACAGTGCCAATACTCAACAGAGCTGAACCACGTTGTTTCATTCATTTTTTCGAACTTGGCGATCATTTTCCTATAGCTGTTTGTTTGCACAGATGTCATTTTTATTTCCTACAGAGTTATGTTTCAATGATTCATGATAATGGATTTCAACATTGACTAAATAACTGTTCACTCTGTTTCAGCTCAAATCAAGGTTGGTTTCACGTTGGAGAAGTCCCTTTCATTCCTCACTGCTCACATGGACAGAATAGGGAGTGACATATTTGAAGAGATCGGTGTACCTAATAGCAAGGTGGTTGATTTTTACTATTATTTTATCCTTCTTTACTTTGCCTCAACCATTGCTAATTCAAATGTTTTGTTAATCAGGTTTCAATTGTTTCGATGCACTCTTTAACTTCCAAATACTCAACACACGTGGTTTTTGGTGTTCTTCCTTATCCAAAAGATGCTTCAATAAGTTTGCCGGCCCTTAGTGTACTGAGATCATCCTTAGTTGGGATGATGCAGCAGCAGCTGAACCTATCCTTGACACCATCACTTTTTGGGCATCCATCTTCCATTGAGCTGCTGAGATTCCCCGGAGGGATTACTGTTGTTCCTGTGCAGTCTGGTTCTGTATGGACGAGCACAGTCCCACTATTCAACTTTGTGCTGAACAACTCCGTTTATCAGATCTTGGGTAATCTTACAGAGCTAAAGGATCAATTAGAACTTGGATTGAACTTGAACTCCTATGAGGTATTACCTATTAAACCACTTCCCACAATGTATTATCAATTTAACTGGCTTTGTATTTTTCAGTTTAAGCTCACTGTCTATCATATGTGTGCAGAGAATATATTTGCAGTTCAGGAATGAGATTGGTTCTTCAGTTGAAGCCCCAGCAATTATTGAGGCGTCGGTGTTAGACGGGACTCTCTTGCCATATAGATTGAAACAACTAGCTCAGCTAATCAAAGAACCCGACTCGGGGAACCTTGGGCTTAATCACTCTGTATTTGGTAAAGTAAAAGGAGTTCAGCTATCATCTTACCTACAACACTCGATCTCAGATTTGTCCCCTAGTCCATCTCCTTCACCATCTCCATCTCCATCCCCCTCACCAGCACCTTCTGTATCTTTGCCTCCATCTGGGAGTGTCCCCTACCCTGCACCCCCAACTTTTAGTCACCCTCCACGAGCTTCTCCCCCTTTACCAGACACACGCCCTTGTTTTCCATGTACTCACTGTAGCCCCTTTCCTCCAACTGGTAGGCCAATGTTAAAACCACCCTGCTTTGGTAACCCTAAGCTGCCTCCATTTGTGCACTCACCACAGCCATCTGTTGTTCCACCCTCTTCAGTTCATAAACCGCACCTTCCTCCAGCTTTTCCACCAATTCCTGGCCATGTAGTTCCTCCCCGTCCCTTACCATCTCCTGACCATGTGCCGAATGCAGATGGACCAGCTTATCAAATGATGCCAATACATTCACCCCGAGTGCCTCCACGAAAGAAACGAAGTAGCAGGACAACCAAGTCTCCTCCAATCGCTCCTTCTCCATATTGTAAGTATCTGGTTGGTTGCTTTATCTCTAGCATGTAGGGTTATAACTCTTATTTAATGATTAATTTCGGATAGTTGATTTGAAGTGTTTTAATTGTACCAGTTGACTTACGAATTGAGACGCTTGATGAATCTACTGCAGCGTTTGCTATTCGAATCAAACTAGTCAAACTAGTAGATAAACCAATATTTGTGTTGCATTAGGTGCTTCTTTATCACCATGCTACTGGTACAGAACTACCCTATGGAATAATATGAAATCAGGTCTAGTGGAAATTTACTTCCAGTATGTATGCCGTTTATAATGTCATTGCACTAATTGAGTTAACTTTTCCAAACCCACGAGTACTAGTTGAAGTCTGCTTCATTTACGTCTGTGCTAATTCACTTTGCATTTCAGTCCGCTAACGTGTAAACCTGCAGCTCTCCTCCATTCCTGAAGTGGTGCTCGGATTGCTTCAAATGTTTCTCCTGTGTTGGCTACAAAGCTATCCTTACTATGAGGTTGCTGTGGTTGCAATTTTGCTGCTTGGAACTTCCTGAACCAGTAATGGGAGTGTGATACTGCAAAGACGGGTTCTGTTTTTCTGTAACTTTTAACTGCATGAAGAATTCCAAACCATTGGAGGCGGAATGTAACAGTAGATATAGGTCTATATTATGCTAATTTACAGGGTTTTATGTCACGAAGGTGGCTGCCCTACGTCTTTACCAAATTGTAAGATCTCACCGAAGGTTGAGGGCTTATGGTAGAGAACAATGTATTACTTTCACGTGTAACATATTGAGCATAATACAACACACGTCTTTGATGTGGCAACCATTGTCGAGGGCTTGCACACTGAGAGCTTAATGTGGCGCGTGTAGTGTGGCACACTCAGGTTACCATGTTTCTGAAATATCGGTCACAAAAGCTTCAGAGTTCAGCTTGGCATTCACTTGTTCCGTTTAGGTACAGACCAAGTTGTCACGTTTTGTATTGAACTAGATTGCTTGATAATTGTTACTAGCTGAAATTAGCCAAAATGATCTTTATTTTAGTTACCTGAACACGAAGAGAAAACTGTGTATTTGTTAGTTATTAAGCGGAAAGTCCTTTTGGCTCCCGAGCTCCAGCGCTCTTTGCTTATTATAAAAAAAATTTAAAAATTACGCTTATAAAATTCAAATGAAGCCTAGAACCAACCATACATGCTTTACTGTGATTCCATGTTCAGCCGAACCAACGATAAAGGCTACTTCAAATCAAGTCAGAAACAAAACGAATTTGACAAGTCACGAATTTACCAGTGCCAAAGCATATGACGCCATACCATAACAGATTGTGTAACCTTTTGCATTGAAGCATTACCCATGTGCCGGCACATAAAGGAAACAGTGATACAGGAGCCTGTAGGATCATGAATTCATGTACACAAAAATGCAGGCGCTTGTAATTCCTGATAGAACATGTTAAACAGTACAATCGTCCGTGACTACAAATATGACACAGTTTTAACAGTTGAAACTTGCTTGTGATCCAAAAGGCCTCCAGAAACAAGAACCGGTATCCTCCTCGGAAGTTAGCTCAGCAGCAGCCATGTATGGTCGATGGTTTCTTCTTCCAAACTGGGTATCAGCCATGGTTTGCAGCCACTCCCTGGGCTTGCTACATCGTCTTTCTTACTTTCCTTGAGGTTTTATCTCCCATATTTTTCAGCTATTTATACACAGCAAAAAAGGAATATCTTTTTATTTACAAGCTGTTACTGGGATCTTTTACTGTTTATTAGCTGGGGAAGAGGCGCCCTGTCTTTGAATACCACTCTTCCATCCTTGGCTACGTACTGATATTGCCAATCTGGACCAAGAAGCCATGCCGTGGCCACTCCCCCGAGCAAGCCTCCTAACTGTCGTTATTCAAGGGAGTTCATGAGCCAATGATTTCATTACAGCGTGGAATGAACTATGTAGAAGTTCAGGAGGCTTACATGACCCCAGTTGTCAATGCCCCTTGAAAGGAGACCCATACCCTACCAAATCAAACATATGAGATTTGCAGATTGAATAAAGCAAATGGTAATAGCAGAGACAAAAGTGAAATGAGTGGAAATACAAATCAATACCATATTTAAGACAACCACGCGTGCAATTTGCTCTAAACTTTCCTTTCCATGCCCCAAAAGCTTTCTGTGCCTCCACGTATAAACAGCATAGGCACCAACCTGATGATACATATAAGTTGATGAAATGAAATAGTAAGAACATTTATCAGGGAGTTCTTCACTAAATGAGACTAGGCCTATGGTTCTTCAGGTTAGCAAACAATAATTATGGTAATTATAAGAGGTATATACAGTTTTAGTCCCACAACTTGCAACCTGAGAACAATTTAGTCCCACAATTTGCAAACTGAGCAAAACTAATCCCACAACTTGCAATCTGAGAGCAGTTTAGTCCAATTTGATCAAATTTAAACAAATTTGACCAAATTTGTCCATGTTTACGCTGTTTGGGCCGTAGTTTAAAAAATCGAACTGGTACAACCTAAATAAACAAGAAATCGTAGACCTCAATCAACTAAGCGTTGTTATTCGGCGAAGATGGGATTCGTACCCTGCACCTAGATCCGAGCAGGCTAACTACAATATTGAGATGACCAGCTAAGCACTTCATGGTTCACAGAAAAAAAAGTTGACAAATGTTAATTGTACTACTGTGTACAGTAATATTAGATTTTTTTTGCAAGAATTAGAAATTAAAAAAATACAAAAATTAACGGGCTTGATAGCATGCAGCTAGGACTACATTACATTTTGGAAGGAAAATTGCAGCTCATTATCTCAATTATTATGTTAGACGATCGTCATTTTTTTATGCAAACTGTGATTTTAAAATATTTTGCATATACAATTATTTACTTATTGCATCATTTATAATTAAAAATTATAATACTTCAAAAATTAAAAAGCAGACAATGAACTTGTGGTCCGATCGGTAAAAACCCGTGGTCCGATCGGTAAAAACCTCACAGGTTCAATCATCGATCTGGTTTTTCAACTATGGTCTGGACGCGTGACTTGTATAAAAGGCCCTCATGAACCCGCTCGCTAACCCTCACCTCTACTCTAGCTAACCCCATCTGTCTTGACGCACATCGACTGCAGAACAGCAACACGTGCTGACTATAGCACGGCAACGGTCCTCGCCGTGCTTGCGCTAGTGCATTGCCAGCGGGATCAAGCGTGAACCGATGACACAAACGATCATGTGATCATTCTTGCGTGACCGATATACATTTTTATCGTGTCTGGTTATTTAACATATAATAAGTAAATAATTGTGTGTGCAAGATATTTCAAAATTACTGGTTGACCAAATTTTTTTGACGATTGTTTGACATAATAATTAAGATAATAGGCTGCAATTTGTCTTCAAAAACATGTTGTAGTACTAGCTGCATGCCAGCAAGCCCGTTAGTTTTTGTATTTGTTTAATTCTAATACTGCTACGTGTCTTCTCAAGTAGCCGTCAGGCGATCGGCGACCAACTAAACCCATCTAGGGTTCCGTCTCCTCGGCGGCAATGCCGCCGGTTTGCTCCGCCTCTGATGGCCTCAGGACCTTGGAGGTGTGGCATACCACGGCCTCTCGCCAGCGGAAGGGTTTTCATTTTTGTTTAGTCTTTTTTAGTGTCTTCTTGATATTGAGGCGGCGGCGGTGTCCTAAAGTTAGAATAAGGTTCTCCCCGCCATATCCTCGCTCCGGTGGTGCGTCTAGCGTAGGCATAGAGGGAATAGAGTCGTGTGTCCGGCGGATCTCTTGGGATCCGATCATTTTCCGTATTCGTCGTTGTGGTTTGAGATCAGTCTCTTCCATTCTATGGTTGTCATCTTCGACGATGGTCGCTGCCCTAGTGCGTTGGTTCTATGAGGGTTTAGCACGACGACTTACCGTCTGTCTATTACAACAAGCTTTGCCCGGCTCTGATGATGGAGGGGCGAGGACGGTGGCACATCTTTGGTTCGTGCTAGTGTCTGTAGTTGTTGCTAGGTGGTCTATTGAACTATTTGTAATTTATTTTACTTTTATGACTCTTTGTACTACTGTTGATGATTATTACTAGATCGATGGAATTTTGAAAAAAATCTAATACTACTGTAAACAGTACGTACAAATAACATTTGTCACTTCTTTCTGTCTGTGAACTGTGAAGTGCTTAGATGGTCACGGTGAGGTCACACATAGACTGCTCGTTCTAGTTGCAGGGTTTGAACCACACCTTTGCTGAATAATTTTTTAACAGCGTTAGCTGGTTGCCATTTACAGTTCAGTACGCGCAAAGAACCGATGAAGTCTACGATTTCTGGGTTTTTTAGGTTGTATACCAGTTCGGTTTTTTAAACTACGGACCAGACAGCACAAACGTGGATAAATTTGGTCAAACTTGTTAGAATTTGATCAAATTGGACTAAACTGCTCTCAGGTTGCAAGTTGTAGGACTAGTTTTGCTTCGTTTACAAATTGTGGGACTAAACTCTCAGGTTACAAGTTGTGGGACTAAATCTGTATATACCTCTAATTATAAGTAGGATATTTTTATGCAGAAGAACAACAATTAAAATAACTAAATTAAAGGTCGGTTCAGTCAAGATGTGCAATCAAAGATATACCATGTACTAGTACATATGACCTGTCATAATAAAAAATTCAACTTTGAGGTCTTGTAGAAGGAACTGATGGACGAAAGACATGAAACCATCAGAACAATTTACAACATATGATATATGCTCTGATCTATCAGTGAGATTTCGTAATTCATAATGCTAGGGAATAACTTTGACATCGCATAAAATAAATTTTTAACGGTATTTAGCAATGAACTAGACATACCAATCCAAAAATGGCCCCTGATGCACCAACAGAAGGTGATTGGCAATAAAAGTAGCTCATTAGTGAACCTGTTACAATTCGAAACATGAAGAAATGATTATGGACCAAGTATTAACAGAAGACCAAGACAGTGATCAACACCACATGGATTTCCAAAACAGGTAACAAGGATAAACAAACACCTGTCACCGCGGAAGCGAAATAGACAGCAAGAAATCTTCTAGGGCCAGTAACAAGTTCCACCGTAGGGCCAATTGAATTCAAAGAAAAACAGTTGAACTGCATTATTACAGTGATAGGAAGGAAAGTCAGCAATAGAAAATTTGTATAGTACAATTCTAACAGTACTAAACAAAAACAGGAACACATACAGCAAGATGAGTAAGATTTCCATGAAGAAGAGCTGACGTAGCCAAGCGCCAGAATTCCCCTCTATTAATCAGGCTGTTGACCTTCCATCGTAAATATTGTTTCACTCGCGTCAGATCAGAAATAAGCAGAATATAGGTGAACTGGAAATTTCAACACGTACCAACCTTTGCTCCCCACATAAGAAGCTTTCCCTGTGATGCTATCTGAGCGATATAAGCCCTTTGGTGAATGTAAACACATTGTTAATCCACAAATGCAGAAAGGAGCTTCCATCGAATAGAACAGTCATTACCAGTGTATCTCATAAAAATGTGGACTTACAGAATATTAACAGCAAGAAGAACATTAGTCCACAGCCTCTTTTTCGAATTGATTCCACGAGGCCGTCTTGGCTGCAAATTTCCGTTACCGATGTATCTCCCACCTGATCTGCTCCCACTGAAGAAAGCAGAACCGCCGACAAACGATGCGGAGAACACATTTCCCAGCGCCCCAAGAACCTGCTGTGGGTCAAGTGGCTGTGATCCCCCAAACCAAATGTCTCCTATTCTTGGCAAGACCTCAAGATGCCGCACCTCCTACGGATTGCATAATTCAGTGCAGATTAAGTTACACACGGGATGCAGGAATTCTTAGAACATTTCTATCAGGAAAAGTGAAGAGATCAAAGGTAACCAATATGAATATGATCATAATAGCAGCTAGTCAACTAACATCTGTATAACTGAGGACTGAAGGATATCACAGTTGACAGGTCGTACAAAGTAAACGCACCTAAATAAAATGTAACCAAGCATAGTCTTAGACGTCGTCAGTAGAAATCCAGCAGTTGGCGTCACAATCTATGGGATTGGACTAAAGGAGAAGCAAGAGCTAGTACCGGCGAGCGGAGGAGCAGGCCGGCGAGGCGACGGCGGAGGGAGCGGCCGAGGTGGACGCCGGCGACCGCTGCGACGACGTTTGGCTTCCAATCTCCGCCATCACCGCCGCCGCCTCCGCCGCCGCGGCCGGAGGAGGAGCCGGGAGGGGGCGGGGGAGGCCATGTGAATGAGGGGAGCAGCAGCCACGGCGCCATGGGAGCACCACAGCCTGCGTCGTGGACCCCGTTGAGGCCTTTCGATTTGATCGCTTTGCTTGGGGAAGCGGCATCGGACCTGTTCTAAGGTGGGCCATATGGCTAATGGGCCTCTCCACGGACATAAGTACGCACCTGCACGCTGATCGAAGGTGTCTTGCAACAGAGGGAGTATAACAAGTGTCGAAATGACCCTCAATTTTTTTTGTCAGATTCCCTACGAAAAATGTCAACAACAATTTGTCAGATTTTTTTTGACTGACTCAATCTTGACGATAGAAAGAAGAAGTATAGACCAACAATCTTCTGCAGAGAAAAGTTCAATTTTTGTTTGAGAAACAATAACACTGCCTAGAGAGCACTCCATCTATTTGCCATGATTCCCATACGAAAATTGTCAACAATATTTTCTCAGATTTTTTTTGACAAACTCATCATCTTGACGATAGAAAGAGGAAGTATAGACCAGTCAAGTTTAGTGTTTCATGGCTCACGTATGTATATATATTAGATGATCAGTTACAAATACAACCGTACATGAGTACTAATATAGCTACTTAGGGCGTGTTTGGTAGATCGGCTGAGCCCAGAAATTCTCAATTGAACCCATGTTTAGCTGTTTGTTAGGTCGGGTCGGGTGTATTGGGCTATGCTCACCTCATACAGAAAAGGGCTCTCAGCCATGCCGAGTTGTGAAGCTCAAATCGAGCTTCGCAATCCAGCTTGGCTGAGTCCGTCCCGAAAAAATCTCGCAGCCCGCAAGGGTCGGAGACCCGCACACCTCGAGCGAGTCATTTGCCCCCCATCCCTATCTCTCTCCATCGCTCTCTCCCTGGCGTTCCCATCGTCTACAAGCGTCGCCGCCTAGCACCTCCTCGCCTCCACGCACACCTGCCAACCAGCCCCACCGGCCAAGCTCTTCCGCCCTGTCACTCCTTCCTCCCCCAATCTCCGAGCTCCTCTGTGCCGCCTAGCCCCGACACTATTGGCGTCGGCCGTCAAGTCGGAGCTCCTGGCAGTGGCGACGGCCCCTCGCACCAGCAACGACCTCTTGTGCCGGCAGCAGCGGCAGCTGACGGAGGCTCCTCGCGCCAGCAACGGTGGCAATTAACGATGGCTCCTCGCGCCAGCAGCGGCGCCGGCGACCTCCCGGACCCGATTGCTTTTTTGTTTGTCTGTCTAAGGACTCGATTGGCCTTTTCTTTTCTGCGCAAGGACCTCTATGTAAAAATTTCGAGCTGAGCTTGTCTTAACTCAAACAAGACACCAAACAATGTCTCAGTGCAGATTATTTCAGCAGACCCGGGGTACCAAACACGGGAGAAAATCCGAGTGCAGCTTGTCTAAGGGTAACATGTATGAGTGGAGATAAGGATTCTGGGTTGATACATCCTACCAAACACACCCTTAGACTGTATATTTAACATGCCCCCTTAATATGAACTTTGTACAAGATTCAGATTGGTTCTAAACCGGTCTAGCATCTGCCGAGTGGCGGGTTTAGTAAAAACATACGCCAAATGATCATCTGTCGAAAGAAACCTGACATCCAGTGTACCTGCAGCAACTCATTCTCGCATAATATGGAAATCGATCTCGATGTGTTTGGTACGAGTGTGAAATACTGGATTCGTCGTTAGATAAGTTGCCCATAAATTAACACACCACAAAATAGGCACGCGCTACTGTGTAACGCCAAGTTCCCTCATAACCGACTCAACCCAAATGGCTTCGGCGGCGCCATTAGCCAATGCCTTGTACTCAGCCTCGGTACTAGATCTCGAGACGGTAGGCTGCTTCTTCAAACTCCAAGAAAGGTTCGATCCAACGAACACAGCAAAGCCACCAGTGGATCGTCTATCGTCGACACAGCCTGCCTAGTCTGCATTCGTGAATATACTAACACCGGTGGAGGAGGACTTGCGTAATTACAGTCCTGTATCCAGCGTACCCTTGACTTATCTTAGAATACACTTAACAACTTCCCAATGAGCCTCAGTCGGTTGTGATAGAAACTGACACACCTTGTTCACAGCAAAGGAAATGTCTGGCGAGTGAGCGTCAAATACTGAAGTGCTACAACCACACTGCGGGAGTCATCGGCACCAAGTAAAGCACCAGACTCACGATACAGTGGCTCCGACATGACAAGTGGAGTGGAAGTGTATTTGCAATTCTCCATATTGACTCGATGAAGAAGATCAAGTGCACACTTTCTCTGAGTCAATGTCATTCCCCCTGAATGGAAGGACGCTTCCAATCCAAGAAAATACTCCAGCTTGCCCAAATTCTTGATAGGAAAACTAGTTGCCAAAGACTGTACCATAAGATCAACCACCGCGGGTGAAGTGCCAGAAATGACAATGTCATCAACATATACGAGCATGTAAATCTGTGCATCACCGCAAGAGAAGATGAACAATGAAGTATCTGCCTTAGAGGCAACAAATCCAAGCTGAAGAAGAAGCTGACTCGGTCGAGCATACCATGCACAAGGAGACTGCTTGAGGCCATAAAGGGATCGCTGCATCTTGCAGACATGCGAGGGGAAGCGGGCATCCTCAAAGTCGGGAGGCTGCTGCATATAGACATCTTCATCCAAGTACCCATGCATGAACGCATTACTGACATCCACTTGATGAAGGCTCCAGCCGCGAGACACGACAAGAGGGAGCACCAAACGAATAGTGGTTGGCTTCACAACCGGGCTGAAGGTATCACCATAATCTATACCATGCTGCTGAGTGAAACCACAGGCAACCAGGCGAGCTTTATGCTTGTCAATCGAACCGTCAGGACGATGTTTGGTCTTGAAGATCCACTTGCTGCCAACAACATTAACTCTAGGAGGGCGAGGCACCAAAATCCAGGTGCGCATCTCGTGCAGAGAAGCAAACTCTACAGCTATCGCCGCATGCCACGCCGGCTCCTGAAGAGCATCCCGATGGGAGGTAGGGGAGGTGGGGGAGGCGAAAAACGCACGGCGACTGGGTCATACCGAACGGTGCCATCATGGTAAGTCTTCTTGCGTCATGTCTGATCTCGGTTGCGAGTGATCATGACGTGTAGAGGAGCGGGCGACAGAGCCTCCGACAGGTCAGACGACGGCTCAACCAGTGGCGTCGCGACCAGGGACACAGAGAGTTCCGCAGCGGAGGGCGACACAGCTTGGCGCGAGGCGCTAGGCTGGGCCGGCCCAGCAGACGACGGGAAGGCAGGCAAAGGCGGCGACCCCGTGGGCGCGGGAGGCCCAGTGCGCGGGGAGGCGGGCGACAGGGGCGCATCGGGAGATGAGCCTGAGCCATGCATGTCGATCGTGTCGACGTCGATCACGCCCGGAGTCACAGCGCCAGGAGCCGTCAGAGGTACCTGAGAGGGCATCGAATAAACATCGCCTGACACAAGCGAGTTAGTAGACAAATAGGACAGGTCGTATTTGCGCACAGGTACATCCGGAACCGGTTCATCAATAGGAAACGAAAGTCTATGTTCAAGGTTGGCAATATCAACATAAGCATCGGGGCTAGAGAAGGGAAAAACATTCTCGTCGAAGACAACATCACGAGAAATATAAATCTTTCCGGAGACACGATTGAGACACTTATATCCTTTATGCATTGGACTATAGCCGAGAAAGACGCACATCTTGGAGCGAAACTCAAGTTTGCGAGCATTATATTTGCAAAGACTAGGCCAACAAGCACACCCAAAAATCCTAAGAGAGGAATAAGTGGGTTGAACACGCAAAGAGACGAAACAAGTGTGTCTCCTTGTTGAGAACCGGCGTGGGCATACGATTGATAAAATAACAGGCCATGAGAAATGCCTCGTCCCAAAACCGGAGAGGAAGGAAGGAGTGGCGTCCCAAAACCGGAGATGAAGGAAGGAGTGGGCAAGGAGAGTGAGGCCGGTCTCTACCAAGTGACGGTGTTTGCGCTCGACAATACCGTTCTGCTAGGAAGTATGCGGGCATGATACACGATGAAATATTCCCGTGCGCTGGAAGTATGCGGGCAAGGAGACTTCTATCCCTCATCAACTGTCTCCCGTCTTATCCGTGTGCGTAGTTGAGGAAATTGGACTTCATATTCTTCCTGGGTCTGGCTCGACGTCATCTTGTGTTGTAATCGGGTCACGAGTAGTTGAAGTAGAAGTGCTAACATTCCCCCTTCCTTGAGAAAGCGCTTGACCCCAAGCCGATGCATAAGGAAAACGATTCTTCAGGTCCTCCCAAGTATTGTCCAGTGCCATCGACTCGGACCAGCGAATCAAGCCTTGTGGAAGGACTTGATCTCCCTTTATTACTTATACCAACGACTCACCAAAACTTGCATAGGGACAGATGGATTGTGAGTCACATATGGTAAACAAGAGGATATCTGAGACAGTGAGTGGTATTAAGCGCTCAGTGCATCCATACCGAACTCGAATGTGCGCGCTTCGGAAGAGAAATTAATGCGCTTGACTTGAGCAAGCCATCGACCTCCCGAGGTGCCCAAGTGTTATCCGCAAAGGCGTCGAGCACCATGTACCAGATCGCCCTAATGATTGGGCAGCTGACGAGCGGATGGTTAATCGTCTCCTCCTGATGCCCACAAAGCGGGCAAGCCGGTTGATGCGGCATGCTCCTCCTCGTAAGCCTGTCCGAGATTCAGCAGCGGTTTTTTCGCTACCAGCCAAGCGAAGACTCAACAGTTTTGTGGTGCCCGCGACAACGTTAGGATGGGCTAAGTTATTTAACAAGCCACAAAACCAAACGAGTCATAGAAGTTTTTTTTTGAAACCAATATATATTAAGCATGCAAGCCGCCATATTAAAACCTTCTAGTCCCCTTAGATACCCTGGTAAGGAAAAAGAGTGCGTCTGGAACTTGCAGCCCTTCAACCAATAGATACATCGTTTATGAGGGTTTCTAGGATAAAACTAGGGGGCTCATCGTCCCAGTTACAAGATAGACTATTGGAAAAACAATGACTAGCTAGCTCATGAGCCACTTAATTAGCTTCTCTTGGACAGTGTTTGAAGGAGACTGATACAGTCAGCATAAACAGCAGATGCATCATTCCACCAACGATCGCCTCCATTTAGAGCCTCGATTACTTCAGTAGAGTCTGACTCCGCTTGTACCCTGTTTAACCCCAATCTATTTGCTAGAGTAAGATCTTCTCTCATAGCCATCGACTCTGCCATCGATGTCGTACCCACATGCGGTATGAAACAGCAGGAGGCCGCAACAAACCGCCCTTGATAATCACGAATCATAGCACCAGCCGAGCCTGCACAAATATCTCCATGTCAACACCCGGATTTTTCAATCCTAGATGCCTGTTATGCCATACATCGCAATCCCAGGATTACCATTTTTGCGAGACATAACAGAATTGGATACCATAGTACTTCATCCATTACAAACGGTACATAAGTTCTTACACAAATAGGGATCTCATGATCCAGTTCTTAATACAACATCAAGCAGCGGAATACGTAATAATAACTGTAGCGTAGGCGAAGCTCCATCTTCGGGGTCACAGACAATGCTGACGATGGGAGATGATCCTAGTTGTCGTAACCTTCCTGGGGTCCATATTCCAGGTACTCCTCTTCATAGTCTGGCCATGGGAATAGTCAGGGACAAAGCCATGAGTACTCTTCAAGTACTCGCAAACTAATACTAACAATAAAAGGGTTTTTTTGGTTAATAGGACACTAGGCTCTAGGGTTGTTTTGCAAAAAGCCAGGTTTATCTTTACTAAGTTCCAAAGATAGTCACAATTTTATAACTCCTAAGTGGGATCTTGTATTTCAGGTCACAACTCTGTTGTGGTCAAGTCAAAGTCTCAATTCATTTCACAAGTCATTTTGAAAAGTCTGACGGGGGAACAATATGGCCAATCCAACTGTCCATAACCGCGGACGCGGCTATTCGAATAGTTTGACACTCTGCAGAGATTGTACACTTTCACGACAACATTGGATACATCCGTCAGGAACAAATCCTGAATTCACCATACTCAGTATGCGGATAATCAATCCTAACCTTTCAATTACACGCCCTAGTATAAGCACCTCTCATGTGAGTTTGGCCTCCCAACCATGACCACTGTCATCTTGGATCGCATGTGGACAATCTTCACAAGGTAGCCTCACTGCACCTTGGCCGGAGGAACTAATACTAAGGGATATAAGTTTCCAGTCAAGCCCTACCCAATATTCGGGTATTGTGGTTGTACGCAAAAATTGGAATGGTATCGCATCCAGACAACCATCAGTTTTATATAGGGCTAAGGCTCATGCCTCAACATTTTTATCACCAGAATCATCAAGGGTTTGGAAACACCTGTCCAAAACATTTCAATAGAATGATCCATCATTCCAAGGTTTTCATAACAATTTTTCCACCAAGTATTCCCATCTAAAAGTTGATCAAGTTTTAAGCTTAGCACTAGCATCTACAAGTGAGGGTAGTAATGATGAGGGGTGGTAACTAGTGGGGTTTCAACTAAGTCCAGCCTTATATCTTAGGCTGATATCAAGGTTTCTAGCTTAGGCCAAATTTTATGCTCTTTATGCAACCTTTAGCACAACTGTCTGGTATCTACCAAACTCTTAAGTAGACTCTAAGTAAGCTTTGATAAAGAAATAAAGTAAGAAGCTTGCCATAAAACTAGGATTGGTTTAACAAGTAGGTAGGATCACAAGTATGGGTTTGTGGCATCAGTAGGGTATCTTGCAAGGGTTAGTTTGCACATTCACTAGTAGTATTAGGCTTGCTAAAGTAAGTGTCTTGCAAGTTGTAGCTTGCATCAATGTCAATGTTTGCATAGTTACTAGCTTGCCTTGTGCAGAGCAGTGGTTGAAGTTCTCCTCGGCTTCCTCTTCGTAGTATCCTCCTTCCTCCTTGTAGTATCCTTGGTCGGTACTAGCGTCTATGAATAAATATGAGGTACACAATCACCAAACAATACTTAACTACTTGCAATCATCACACACAAGGGTCCTATAGATGATCTAGCATCATCTCTAACATTACAAGGTTAAGGCTTGGTTTAAATCCTTTTTATTTTTAGAAAAGTAATTTCTACTCATTGAAAAACTACTTAAGATTTAATATTCTCCAAACCAAACATGGGATCATGTTGACACATGTCATCACCACATATTGTAGTCCATGGGAATGTGATTTAAAGTGGTGTCACAATTTAATAAGGTTTTACCCTTTTATTTTAATTAATTAAAGTGGCTAGAAATGCTTATGAAGCATTCTTTTATTACTTGAACATTATTTCTGCAAGTAAACCTATATATTTTTATATATTATGAAAGGTATGGTTAAATGTGTTTTTTGAGAGTTGCAATCAACTCAAAAGCTTTTATGGTTGAAATTTGAAAAATCTTTGAATGCAGAAAAGCTTCTGCCTTGTTATTTTTACTATGGGTGATCTACAGATCCAAATGACTTGAATCCAACGGGCTTGGATTAAGCATTCACAGACCTTTCCAACAAAATTGGTTTCATTCAATTTGGTGCACTGAATCGATCTGGGTTGATTTTTGAAGTTGGGTGCTGAAGTGTGTTTGAAATTAAATAGAAAAGGCTTTAATTTGAATTGTTGGGTTGCGCGGGAAATTCTAACGGGCCGGCCTGCTAAGCGCAGTGCTCCCGCGGGCTACTTAAGTGGGTGTCCCTACTCGTGAGTGACACGGGGCTGGGCGAAGCGGTATGGGGCAACGTGGATCGTTCGATCTAGTTCTAATCTAACGGCTGAGGGTCATCGTCGACGCGAGACAACTCCGGCGAGAACGAAACCTAGCGCGGCCAGTGAGGGGTGCCGGGGGGCTCACCGGGGTACGGGCGAGGGTCGGTGAGGCGGGCAACGATTTAAGTCGACGACGGCGAACCTCCGGAACCGATGGCTTCTCACAGGCGGCTCAATCGGCTCCTTCTTCTCCCGTGGCGAGGCTCCAGTGAAATTCCGGCGAGGTGGTGCTCGCCTTGCTCTGAGAATGGGGTGGCATGATCAGTGGGGAGAGGAGAGTGAGGTGGTGTGAAGAAATCGTGCGGGGGTGGCCTCTATTTATAGTCGAGCGAGGGGCCGGTGGCACGTGAGCTCGTCGAGGGTGACGTGACTAATGGCATGGGCAAGGGTAGGGGACGGTGTTGTGTCTCCTAGCGATGCTCAACGACATGGTCGCGAGGCATGGGGCGGTGTGGTTTGGTCTGGAATGGGCGGTGCTCTGCGCGGCAGAGGCGGCGTCTTCGACGGCGGGGGGTGGCTGTATGGCACGGGGCGGCAAACGGGGATGTCTGGCGGTCTCCTGGGTCGGTGGTGATCGTGTGTGCACGCGGTGAGGGCGGCGCATGCGGGTGATGGTCGAGGTGGCGCCCGCGCTCGGCATGGTCTGGGCGTGTCTCGTGCGCGTGGTCCAGGGCTTGGCAATGCTCGCGGCTGGGACAGGGAGTGGCGGTGGACGGTGGGCTGCCTCCCAGACATGCTGGCTAGGCTTGCTGCTGCTCCTAGCTTGATGTCCACAATGGGGTGGCATTGAGGTGCTCGGTTGTTCACCATTAATGGCAATGGCAAGCTCACAGGGGTGCTAGTGTTGGGCTAATCTTTCTAGATGATCTACTGAGGTGTGTGTGAGCTAACTAGGGAACAAGTTAGGCAAGAATCACTGCACACTATAGTGTTTGATGTTTTGTTTGATTTGTGTCTGCAACCTGTTTGATGAAATGGCCGCATGAAATCAAGTTTTGAATTTTGAAATGATTTTTGGTGGGTTTTCTAGATTGGTTCTGGTGAGTCTGCAGATGCTTGGGTTTTGAAAGTTGAGCTTGTTTGAGTGGGTTTTGAAAAAGTGGGATCTTCCCATATGAAGAAGATTCAATTTTGAATTATCATTTAAACTATGCATTTGAAAGTTTCTGGATGATCACAAAGTGGGCCTTGATACTTTGTTATGAGTACATTCAAGGGTGCAAAGATCCGAAAAGTTTACATTAGGTTTTGAAAGTTTCAGACAGCCAAAGTAGGCATGGGAGTTAAATTGGTCAAAATGACCATTCACTTCATATATTTGTTTTGATTTACTTGTCTTTAGGAAAAGTGTGGGAAATGTTTTAGATGATGTTCATTTCACCTAAGAAACATTTTACAAGCAATGGATCACACAAACAAGGTGGTTTTTAAAGAAATTCAAAATCCATGCATACACATATACATGCATTCATGGGTTTACTTAGAAAAGTTTTTGTTAGCCCTAATCTTGATGATTAGTGTTTGACGATGATTAGTGTTTGATGATCTAAGTTTAGTACTTTTGGGATGTTACAAACCTTCCCTCCTTAAACAAAATCTCGTCCCGAGATTTGAAAAAGGACGAAAAGATTACCTAGGATTTGAAGAGATCTGGAACTCCGTTCGGATGTGATCTTCACGTTCCCAGGTAGCTTCCTCTTCTGTGTGGTTGCTCCACTGAATCTTGAGAAACTTGATGCTTCAGGTTCGGGTAGTTCAAAAGGCTTCTTCCAAAATACGGATGGGTACTTCGGGATAGGTTAGGTCATCGTTGATCTCTATGGTCCGGTGATCGATATTCTTGAACACTTCGGTCTTCTCGGGGACTTCGAGACACTTGCGAAGTAACGAGATATGGAACACATTGTGCACAGCTGACATCTCTTCAGGTAGTTCCAATTGATACGATAGTTCTCCTCGACGGTTCAGAATTTTGAAAGGTCCGATATATCTGGGGGCTAACTTTCCTTTGAGTTGGAAACGCTGCATTCCCTTCAATGGCGACACTTTCAGATAAACAAAATCTCCGATGTTGAAGGCGAGGTCTCGAGTTCTCTTGTCGGCGTAACTCTTTTGTCGGGATTGGGCTGTCTTGAGGTGCTCACGAATCTTGTGAACCTTATCTTCTGCATCTCATAGGATGTCGGGTCCTAAAATCTGACTCTCTCCTACTTCTGACCAGTTCAAGGGGGTGCGACACTTCCTTCCGTAGATGAATTCAAATGGGGCCATTTGCAAACTGGCTTGGTAACTGTTGTTGTAAGAAAAATTCAAGCGGCGCAGTCTTCCACTTGGATCCATATTCTAACACACATGCTCTAAGCATATCTTCGAGTATTTGGTTTACTCGCTCCGTTTGTCCATCGGTCTGAGGGTGATACGCGGTACTGAAATCTAGGCGGGTTCCTAAACCTTCTTGGACTTTCTTCCAGAATCTCGAGGTAAACTGAGTTCCTCGATCCGATACTATGTTCTTGGGCACTTCGTGCAAACTAACGATTCTAGTGATGTACAACTATGCTAGCTTCGAACTCTGATAGGTGGTTTTAACGGGCAAGAAACGGGCGACTTTGGACAACATGTCCACTATGACCCAAATAGAGTCATTTCCCCTACTAGAAGTAGGTAGTCCAGTGATAAAGTTGTAGGGGTTCGTAGCATGGAAAATAAAAAATTTCTTCGCATACAAACAAACAAGCCAAGATCTATCTACTAGATTGTAGCAACGAGTCGATGGAATAACTTACCCTCGAAGATTCCAAAGCGGTTAACGAGAGCAGATTCTCGTGGGTGATGTAGTCGTACTCTTTCCGATTTCAAGATCGCGTAGATGATCCTTCCGGCGCCATGTTCCGGCAGCGCTCCCGCAGTCGGTCACACGTTCGGTACTCGACGAAGACCTTCCTCTCCCTTGTTCCAGCATGCAGCGGAGGTTGTAGCACTCTCCTCGTGATTCCTAAGACAAGACGTGGTACCTAAGTAGAGGGGAGATCTCGCAGGGCTTCGCCTTAAGCCGGAGCGAGTATGGTGGAGTATGAGAGAGGCTTTAGTGGTCTAGGGATTAGACACACCAATTAGAAGGATCTAAACCGAAGGCTAGCGCAATTAGAAGCTCTAAACCAAAACGGCTCTAAACCGGAGGCTGTGGCTAGGGTTTAGATTTAGAGGATAGGAACTTGTGTGTCAAGGAGGGAAGCCCTGCCCCTCCTTTTATAGGTGGAGGGAGGCGCGCTGGGAGGAGTCCTCCCAACTCGGCCTCAAGGAGGGCCGGCGGTGGGAGGAGGAACTCCTCCCCCAAGTCGGCTTCAAACTTCCTTCTCCTCTTTCCCACTTCCCAAAATAGCCGTTCAAACTAGCCGTTTGACTTTTCAAACTAGGATTTGATTAAATCCTCTATTTGGTACAACAATGACACTTAGTACATGATGCAATCATACCAACTTGATATAACACATTCATGTACCCCTCCCCCCCCCGGAGTGCCGGACATTCCGGAACCTTCTAGAATGTTCCCGATGAAAACACCGGAATCATTCCCCAACTCCGAAACGGGACTTTCCTTATATGAATCTTATTCTCCGGACCATTCCGGATCTCCTCGTGATATCCTGGATCCCATACGAGACTCCGAACAACATTCGGTCTCTTTCTCATCATTCTATAACTACTCAAACAACGTCGAATCCTTAAGTGTGTCTCCCTACGGTTCGTGAATTATGCAGACATGATCGAGACACTTCTCCGATCAATAACCAATAGAGGAATCTGGAAATTCATATGGCTCCCACATACTTCTACGATTACTTTGCGATTGAATGAACCACTTACATACGATACCAATTTCCCTTTGTCTCACGATAGTTTACTTATCCGAGGTTATGATCGTCGGTATCTCTGCATACCTAGTTCAACCTCGTTACTGATAAGTATTCTTTTCTCGTTCCCGTGATATGTGATCCCTTGTGAGCCAGTCACATTCTTGCAAGCTAATTGGATGACATTTCACCGAGAGGGCCCAGAGTATATCTATCCGTCATATGGATGGACAAATCCCACTCTTGATCCATGTGTTTCAACCAATACTACGAACACTCAATGCCACCTTTATAGCCACCCTGTTACGGTGTGGTGTTTGATGACATCAAAGCATCCATCCGGTAAAGGTGATATGCATGATCTCATGGTCGAAGGAATTAGGTTACTATGTATCAGAAAGCATATAGCAATTGAACTAATGAAATGACTTGATCTTTATGCTAAGCTTATCTATAGGAGTATGTCCATCACATCATTCTCCTAATGATATGACCCTGTTGTTAATAACATCTCTATGTTCATGATCAGGAAACCATGATCATATATTAACCAACAAGCTAGTTTAACAAGAGGCTTTACTAGGGACTCTTATTTTAGTTTACAAATCACACAAGTATTAATGTTTTCGGTTAATACAATTATAGCATGATATGTAAACATTTATCATAAGTGTGAAGATATGATAATAACCACTTTATTATTGCCTCTTGGGCATATCTCCAACAGTCTCCCACTTGCACTAGAGTCAATAATCTAGTTTCAAACCTTTGTGTATATAACACCTATGGCTTTCCGGTGTTGTATGTACACGATTGCTAGTGGTCAACGATCTCCGGATCGACACTTCCAGTCCGTGTAATTGCATGTCTTTGCGTCTCTACGCATCACTCATTCTCTAATGAGATGGCTTTGTATAAATTTGGTCTTTCGGTGACCTTTAGTTTTGGGGTTAAAACATGTTGATAATATTGTCGCACAATATATCTTCATAGTATTATCCTCTCGTGAACTACACCTAGTTTGATAACAAACTACTTGACACAAATGCCTCTTTTCTGCTATAATAGCAGTCATATACTTAGCCTTTTGTTGTAGTATCTGTCACAATGTCTTAACTTTGGAACTCATCCAAATCCATTATGGAACTCACTTTCCATTATATTGTGCCACCCTTAGTTTAGATTGAGATAAACTTAATTTGTACTTTGTGACAAAGCTAGTATCAATGTAGTATTTTTACAATGAACTAACCATCTATTTGTCACTTCTACAAATAATATACTCTTAGTTCTTCCAAGAGATCATAAGAATATCCTTACTATTTTCCAATGATCATCTTACGAATCATTCTGGTATATGCTCACAACATTTAGAGCATAGGACATATCTGGATTTGTACATATCACAGTATGATTGATATAAATACTCTTTGTGATTTCATACATCAAGTATCAATCTATACTTGATTATTTGTTTCACTTTACCAAATGTCAATACACTTGAATATATCATCAACATTGAACTCTTTCAATCCTTTCTGTGCGACAAGAACCTTTTCTTGTAGTTTCTATATTGAACTCATTCAATATCTCGTCTATGTACTTCTGGCACAACCATATTAGCGTCTATTGATGCCAAATATTTGGGTTTTGCCTAAGTCTTTCATCGGGATGAAATTCTTAATATGTGTTAATAAAAGATACATTATTTCCAATCAACAATATGTCTTCCACATAATGTATTAGAAACATGTCTTAGCGCTCCCACTTAATTTCTTGCAAATGCAAGCATCTTCATTGTCTCTAATGAACTTTTAAACTCCTTTAATAGTTTCATCATAGTGAAGATTCCAACTCATGATGCTCACTTCAACCATTGAAGTTTGCATATGCTTTTAGCATCCTATGAATTAACAAAACCCTATGGACCGTGTTATGCACATGTCCTAGGTAACGATTCTATTAGAAGAACTTGTTTTGTTTATTCAACTACCATATAACAAAATTATATGTAGTGGTTGCTACATTAATCCGTCTAGACTAAATATCACTATGAAAGATCAAATCTTGTCATAGTCAACCTTTGAACATTTTGTGAACTCTTTCCCAGCATGTCGACTATTTCATAGATGCAAAAACATCCATGTCTATTTCTTTATAGATCCAGACACAACTGTAAGGTCTTACACCTTTCTCGAGGGTCCTTGAAGTTCAAAACTTGATTTCTCGTGTATGGAACTATCACGGATTTTATGGCTTCAAGCCATTTGACGGAGTCAGGGCTCATCATCGCTTCTTTGCACGTAGTCGGATCATTATTGTCAAATAATGATTTAAATCTCAAATCTTGGTATTTGATTGTTCACCCGACCTACTTGTTTCAATAGGAACTTAGATCTCCGTGACCACAACCTTTGAGGTACGCGAGCTATGAGCATTGTTGCTAACTCCGGAACAATTTTCGGCGCTGCGCAACTTTGCACATATAGCTAAGATTCTTTTAACCTTATAGCTAAGATTCTTTTAACCTTATCAAAGTTCTATTGTCCTCCCACTTAACTTTTCACGAAAAATTCCTTCTCAAAGAAACTTGACATTCTAAGTGACAAACACTTTTGTCTCCGGTGTTTATGGAGGAACACTTTAACATTTATACAAAGACAGGTTCATCCAACTTTGGTTGCACACATCTTTCTTATGCATAGCATACCAATGTTTTAAGAAAGGACTACTTGGGTTTTATCCCAAACCATAACCTTATATGGTGTCATTTTAACGGATTATGATGAAGCTCTTTTCAGTGGAAAAACGGTAATCTCTAAAGCTTTTAATCTTTAAAATATAATGGCAGTTTTATGAATTATACCTTTGATCTTACCATGTCAAACAAGGTTTAATTACATACCTCGAACGCCCCATACCCTTATGGTGTTTCGGGAAATGCAAATCCACGGAACGATTCCTTAAATCTTAGGTATTATGCTAAACTCTGTAACTCAAATATCATCCTTTATGATCTTTATCATAAACTGTTTATATTCTTGTTACAATGATTTTGCACTTCATCTTGAAAGTCTTTGAACTTTTCAAATGTTTCATACTTCATCCTTATTAAGTAAATATTCATATATTCACTCAAATTTTCGGAGAAAGCAAATGAAGTTGAAATCCATCGCTCTTGACTACACATAATGGACTTTGTACAACAATATGTACAAGTTCCAATAAGCTAGTCTTTCGTTCCCTTTTGGCCTATGAACGAAGTTTTAATTATCTCTAGGAAAGTTTCACAAGCGTCATTTGATCAAAAATCAAAAGACTCTAAAATTCCATCCATATGGAGTTTCTTCATGTTTTCTTTCCAATATAATTTAAACGGTGATGTCACTTCCTAAGTGATCTTTCAATCAATTTGTCTTTCGACATTTTTAGCACTAGTTTTTATGGATGTGATTTCTCCAACAAGATTTGTGAATCCATCTTTTATGGATTACGACAATTATTTGAACAACCATTTTGTTCTCATAATACCTGATAAAACAAATCTTTGAAGGCAAGCTTTGATGTTTAATGAGCAACACAATAACCCTTTATTTTTTCTCGATGAACATCATCACATATTCTTTTGCTAGTTACTTAGGCCATTGTAGTTCATGAATTGTGTTGTTTCGTATGACGATTCACACCAACAAATTCAGTATCAAATACTTGAGAACCACATTGTTTAATAAGCAAATAATATAGCCATAACATGTATATCATCTATATACTTAAGCTGAACAATTCTAGTCTTTTCCTTTCTGCCATATACTTATAAGATTTTCTTTCAATATTTCCTTCTCTGTTTGAAAGAATCTATCAACATCAATAGTGGAGTCATACATATGACACATAGTCCAAAACATGTATAGTTAAATACCAATGTCTTTGGACTTGCACTTTGAAGTAGATCACCATCATCAAATGTTTGGTGTTCTTTCAAATTCCTTTTTTTAGTAATCTCTTGGTGTAGTAAACATTTTACCTACATCAAATATTCATCCTTATCATGGAATCGTCCATGATCAAACTACCTTTAGCTTATAACGATGAATTACGAGTATAATGTTGCTATCCAAAACCTTTTGGAGGATTAGGACAACAAGTGTCTACAACCCTTTGCAAATTCTCATCAAAATATGAGAACATGAACTTTGCCATATTATACTCTATCATGTTGCAACCAAAACTTCGTTTCAGATATCACAATATCTTCCACACATCATGGTTTCTGAAACAACTCTTTCAGATCCTAGATAACCTTGATATTAAGAGAATCCTTTGAATATCAAGAATCATGGAGACAAACATGATACTTATATACTAACACTTGGAATTGTTACTCTTGATTTAATACTAATTATTAAACTTCATGGAGTAACCGGAACTTACTGAAAGTTTGCAATATGACTTTTAAACTTTAGATTAACACTTCTAAACAATACGATACCAGTTCGTAAAGTATCTAACCAGAATTCTATAGTTCTATCATCTCAATTATAACTAAGCGCAAGGTGATAGCGGATGCCAATGACTACAACAACTATGCAAATTCACTTTGATTTAGTTTATGATAAATTGAGTTCTAATTAATAATTAAATTAATCTAGGTGAACTCCCACTCAAAACAATATCCCTCACATTGTTTTAGTGATCACACGAACCAAATCCACCACATCAAAACCGATCATCACGAGAGTTGATATAGCTTCAATGGCGAACAATCAACATGTTCATCATATCTACTATATGACTCATGCTCTACCTTTCGGTAATCCGTGTTCCTGAGGCCATGTCTGTACATGCTAGGCTCGTCAAGATCAAACCTTAGCTTCCGCATAAGCAAATCTGGCTTGCTTACGTTGTATACACTTGTGGAATCTAACACACCCGATCATCACGTGGTGCTTCGAAACAACAAGCTTTAGCAACGGTGCATACTAAGGGTGAACACTTAAGAACTTGAAATTGTGTGCTCGAGGGATCATCTTATAATGCTACCGTCGTCTACTAAGCAATACAAGATGCATAAAGGATTAACATCACATGCAATTCATAATATGTGATATGATATGGCCTTTCTTCTTTGTGCTTCCGATCTCCATCTTCAAACACGAACATGATCTCCATCATTACCGGCATTGCATCAAGGTCAATGACGCTGCTCCTTGGTTGTCATCCACCGGCTTCAACTATTACAACTACTTTGAATAGACACGCGGGTCTTAACAGAAATTAAAGACAACCATATGGCTCCTGCCGGTTGCCGACTTACAATAAGGAACATTGCATACATCATATATAATCACAATCATGGCCATATCACATCACTGCACACCCCTGCAAAACAAAGTTAGACGCCTCTACTTTCTTTGCATGTTTTACGTGGTTTGGGGCTGTTAATAAGTGTCGTTCTAACTTACGAACATGAACCACAACATTGATACTAGTATTGTTAATCACCCGTTGTAAATTGGATCTTAACTATGCTAGGAGAAAGCAGCATAAAGCCACTTATGCAACACAAGTTGCATGTCGAGCGTGGAGCAAGTCTCATGAACGATGTCATGTAAGGTTAGCCCGGGCCGCTTCATCCCAACATACCGCAAGATGCAAAGTACACAAGAAGCAATCGACAATAAAAGCATCAACGCCCACAATGACCATTGTGTTCTACTCGTGCAACAGATCTACATATAGACACGGCTCTGATACCACTGTAGGGGTTCGTAGCATGGAAAACAAAATTTTCTATCACATACAAACAAACAAGCCAAGATCTATCTACTAGATTGTAGCAACGAGTCGATGGTATAACTTACCCTCGAAGATTCCAAAGCGGTTAACGAGCAGATTCTCGTGGGTGATGTAGTCATTACTCTTTCCGATTTCAAGATCACAGACGATCCTTCCGTATCACGTTCTCAGCGCTCCGCGATCGGTCACACGTTCAGATTGACGAAGACCTTCCTCTCCCTTGTTCCAAAGAAAATGGAGGTTGTAGCACTCTCTCGCGATTCCTAAAGACAACGGCGTGGTAGGAAGTAGAGGAGATCTCGCAGGCTTCCCTTAAGCCGGAGTGAGTATGGTGGAGTATGAGAGAGGCTTTAGTGGTCTAGGGATTAGACACACCAATTAGAAGGCTCTAAACCAAGGCTAGGGAAATTAGAAGCTCTAAACCAAACGGCTCTAAACCGAGGTCGTGGCTAGGGTTTAGATTTAGAGGATAGGAACTTGTGTGTCAAGGAGGGGAGCCCTGCCCCTCCTTTTATAGGTGGAGGGAGGCGCGCCTGGGGAGGGGAGTCCCTCCCCAACTCGGCCTCAAGGAGGGCCGGCGGTGGGAGGAGGAACTCCTCCCCCAAGTCGGCTTCAAACTTCCTTCTCCTCTTTCCCACTTCCCAAAATAGCCGTTTGACTTTCAAACTAGCCGTTTGACTTTCAAACTAGCCGTTTGACTTTTCAAACTAGGATTTGATTAAATCCTCTATTTGGTACAACAATGACACTTAGTACATGATGCAATCATACCAACTTGATATAACACATTCATGTACCCCTTCCCTCCCGGAGTGCCGGACATTCCGGAACCTTCTAGAATGTTCCCGATGAAAACACCGGAATCATTTCCCAACTCCGAAACGGGACTTTCCTTATATGAATCTTATTCTCCGGACCATTCCGGATCTCCTCGTGATATCCCGGATCCCATACGAGACTCCGAACAACATTCGGTCTCTTTCTCATCATTCCATAACTACTCAAACAACGTCGAATCCTTAAGTGTGTCTCCCTACGGTTCGTGAATTATGCGGACATGATCGAGACACTTCTCCGATCAATAACCAATAGAGGAATATGGAAATTCATATGGCTCCCACATACTTCTACGATTACTTTGCGATCGAATGAACCACTTACATACGATACCAATTTCCCTTTGTCTCACGGTAGTTTACTTATCCGAGGTTATGATCGTCGGTATCTCTGCATACCTAGTTCAACCTCGTTACTGATAAGTACTCTTTTCGCTCGTGATATGTGATCCCTTGTGAGCCACCACATGCTTGCAAGCTAATTGGATGACATTTCACCGAGAGGCCCAGTAGAGTATATCTATCCGTCATATGGATGGACAAATCCCACTCTTGATCCATGTGTTTCAACCAATACTTTATGAACACTCAATGCCACCTTTATAGCCACCCTGTTACGGTGTGGTGTTTGATGACATCAAAGCATCCATCCGGTAAAGGTGATATGCATGATCTCATGGTCGAAGGAATTAGGTTACTATGTATCAGAAAGCATATAACAATTGAACTAATGAAATGACTTGATCTTTATGCTACGCTTATCTATAGGAGTATGTCCATCACATCATTCTCCTAATGATATGACCTTTTTGTTAATAACATCTCTATGTTCATGATCAGGAAACCATGATCATATATTAACCAACAAGCTAGTTTAACAAGAGGCTTTACTAGGGACTCTTATTTTAGTTTACAAATCACACAAGTATTAATGTTTCCGGTTAATACAATTATAGCATGATATGTAAACATTTATCATAAGTGTGAAGTTATGATAATAACCACTTTATTATTGCCTCTTGGGCATATCTCCAACAAAAGTCCATTCCTACAGAATCCCATTTCCATTCCGGAATTTGCAAAGGTTGCAACAATCCAGCGGGTCTTTGATGTCCTGCCTTGACTCGCTGACATATATCACACTTGGCGATATAGCTTCCGATTTCTCTCTTCATCTTATGCCACCAAAATTGCTCTTTCAAATCTTGATACATCTTAGTTCCTCCGGGATGGATAGAATAAAGAGTATTGTGAGCCTCCTTCAAGATAACTTCTTTCAACTCCGAATCTGCTGGTACACAAAGGCGTCCTTTGTACCACAAAACTCCTTCTTCGTCCTCGGTGAATCCGGGTACTTTGCTGTCGCGATCTGACGTTTGATTCCGTCGATACTAGCATTTCCTTCTGCGCCTCTTTAACTGTGATCAAAGTGGGCTGAAGTTCTATGCTAGCCAAAAATCCTTCACTTACTAATTCCATTCGAAAATCTTCCATCTCTTTTTGCAAACTTGGTTGCTCCTTCAAAATCATGGAGTTCAAGCGGCACGACAATCTGCTAAGGGCATCGGCTACCACATTGGCTTTACCAGGGTGATAGTGAATGTCTAGGTCGTAATCCTTGATTAGCTTAATCCATCTTCTCTGCCTCATATTCAGCTCCTTCTGAGTGAATATATACTTTAGGCTCTTGTGATCCGAATAAATCTCACAACGGTTTCCCATAAGGTAATGTCTCCATGTTTTCAGGGCTAGAACTACGGCTGCGAGTTCGAGGTCATGGGTTGGGTAATTTTGTTCATGTTGCTTCAATTGTCGCGATAGATAAGATATAGCTTTGCCTTCTTGCATTAGCACACATCCGAGACCAATCTTGGATGCGTCACAATACACATCGAAGGGCTTCGTGATATCCGGCATGATTAAGATTGGGGCTGATATCAATCTCCTTTTGAGTTCTTGAAAACTCGCTTCACACTTGTTGGTCCATTCAAACTTCTTGTCCTTCTTCAGCAATTGGGTCATGGGTCGGGCGATACTAGAGAATCCTTCTACAAATTTGCGGTAATATCCCGCCAATCCGAGAAAAGCACGAACTTGGGTTTGAGTGGTGGGGGCTTGCCAATCTTCTACATCTTTCACTTTGGCAGGGTCAACGGCAATTCCTCCGGCTGATACAATGTGACCGAGGAATCCTACTTCCTGTAACCATAATTCACATTTGCTGAACTTGGCATACAACTGATGCTCTCTAAGGGTTCCAAGAATGGTCCTTAGGTGTAGCTCATGTTCTTCTTCTGATTTGGAATAAATCAGAATGTCATCAATGAAAACAACGACAAACTTATCCAGGAAGTCCATAAAAATCTTATTCATGAGGTTCATGAAATAAGCGGGGGCATTGGTTAATCCAAAAGACATGACTGTATACTCATACAATCCATATCTGGTGGTAAAGGTAGTCTTTGGGATATCCTCTGCACGAATTTTGAGTTGATGATAGCCAGTCCTAAGATCAATCTTAGAAAACACACCACCGTCAACTGATCAATCAAACAAATCTTCTATCTTGGGCAAGGGTACTTGTTCTTGATGGTGACATCATTCAACTTCCTATAATCCATTAACACAAACGGTTACCTCCATCCTTCTTGTCCACAAAAAGACAGTGATCTCCATGGGGACGCCTTGAATCAATCCGAGAATCAATCCGATTTCCAACATGGAAGCTTCTTTTTCTTCTATAGTTCGACGGTTCATACTATAGGTCTCTGGGCTATGGGTCCTGTTCGGGATTAGTTCGATGATAAACTCGATATCCCGATCCGGGGCATACGGGCAAAACATCTAGAAATACATCGGGATATTCGCACTATATCCGAACTTGGTCAATGGTAGGTTGGGCTAGACTCTTGTTACACTTGAATTGGCGGGTAAGGTTTCATATATATGCTCGATCGATATTCAAGCAGATTGGTCATGGTGATGGCCTTCTTGGCACGATCAATCAATCCTTTATGTTTGGACATCCAATCCATTCCTAGTACTACTTCCAAACCTTTAGTTCCGAGTACTATTAGGTTAGCATAAAATCTATGCCATGGATTCGGATAGGGACGGCCTTGCAAATTTGCCTAGCCTTGGTGGTTGATCCGAATTTGTATAATCATCACATGCTTCAGTTTGGTTGGTTGAATTTTACTAGTGCAGCAAATTCTTGGTGACAAATGAATGCGATGCACCGAATCAAACAACACTCTTGCAAGTCTTGAATTAACAGAAAACATACCCAAAGACGACGTCTGGCGCTTCGAGCTTCTTCAAAGATGCATGAGAAAAAGACGGCCATTGCGGTTGAGTGAATTCTGGGCAAATCTTCTCCTGGTTGGACACGACGTCACTTGAGCTAGGACATTGGTATTAGGGCTGTAGAATTCTTCTTGTTGGGGCACTCATTGGAATAGTGGCCTTTATTTCCTTGATCATAACAGGTCACTTGTGACTTGTCCTTGGTCATGACAGCACAACATTGCTTCCATCCTCGAAGTGTTGGGGTTAGCGATAACATTGTTGGTGCTGAACTTGGGTGGGGCACGGGTGAAATTGCTAGAGTTGCCGGGGCTGTTGTGATTTCCTACGGGTCTAGGGTTTCCACGGTTGGGATAGGTTGGACGGGTCATAGGGGGTCTGTTGGTTCTTGGGGCAAATCCTGGAGATGGGTTGGGGCGATACTTTGGGGTCTGATGTGTTCCTGGTTGATGCATCATGCGATGCTTGCGGTTCTCATTGGCCTGGTTGATCTTTCCTTCCATATGGATAGCAGAGTCGACAAGGGCTTCAATATCAACAAAGGGGATATTGACTAACACCATCTGCATCTCGTCATGCAGACCATTCAGGAATCTTTCTTTCTTCTTGGCTTCCGTGTCTATCTCATCCGGGGCATACCTAGCTAATGACAAAAATTTGTCACGGTATTCCACTACAGTCATCCTTCCTTGTTTCAACTCTCTGAAATCGTCTCTCATTCTCTTGATCAAACCTGGTGGCACATGGGTTCTGCTAAACTTGACCTTGAATTCCTCCCAGGTCATCATCTGGCCTCCGGTCATTGCACGAACACTGTTCCACCATGCCCTGGCATCTCCGGCTAGATAATGGGTGGTGAGTAGGACTTTCTCGTTGGCTTCCACTCCTGCTACTTCTAAGTTATTTTCCATGGTTTGCAGCCAATCATCGGCGTCTAGGGGTTCTTCTGACTTGGTGAAAACGGGTGGGTGAAAACGGGTGGGTTGGTATTCTGGAAATTCTTGAGCTTAGATCCATGGTTGTCCTGATTTCTGTGGCCTTGGTTGTTGTGGGCTAGCTGGGCTATCTGTTGCATAGTGGCTAGGTTGGCTTGACGTTCCGCTCTTTCAGCTTCACGGTCAGAAGTCAACATTTGCAGGATCTGCAACATCGGGTCTGGGGATGAACCACTTCCTCCACGTGGCATCTGAAGATTGATATAGATCATGAGAAAAGAGGGAAATTGCTAAGGTTTTGGGTTTTTGAAAAGTTTTTAGAGTTTGACTCGGGTTTTTCTAGCAACTTGCTTTTTCATTCATTCATTCACTCGATGCAACGCACACCACAGCAAGGAAAAACAGATGGTTTTAAGAACCATTCTGGAAACTACGATACAGTGGGACCGACTACTACTCACTACGCTAGTGCTCAGTGCTACTACTCCTCGGAGTCTGTGGCTTCATCATCTTCAGCATCATCGATGAAGGCGAAATCATCCTCATCGGTGAAGAAGTCCATGGCCTGATCCTCCATAAAATCATCGTCATCGCTGAGATAGGAGTAAGGGTCTCCATGAAGATCCTCTCCGGCATTCTCCCTTTCCTCTAACTGCATGTCTCTCTCGTGGATGGTCTCTTCCAGAGAGGAGATGCGATGGCGAAGACGGGCAAAAATGCGCTCCTTCTTGTCGAGTTGACGGCGGCGAGACTTGCGATCCTTTGCTAGCATGGCGATGGTCTGGTCCTTCGTCTTGATGATGGCAGACTTGTGGTTGCAATAGTCACAGCAGTTGTCCAATTCCTGCTGACGATCATACATCATGAAGCTAAGGTGGTCCAATTGAGTCTTCAGCTCGGGGTGGTATGGGGATTCCAGTGGTTGGCCATTTGCATCACGCCTTGGGCAAAACTCAAAGCGAGTAACCTTGATCTGATTGATGCTCTGCCCACACAGACGGGAAAGAGCTTCCTGCATTGCTCTGGCAAGTCCATCGAGCCAGTTGTTTTCCCTCAAGGTAAACTGAATTCCCTCCGTAGTGGGAGGTTCAATCTTTCCTCGGATACTTGCAACAATTAGCCACTGCAGATCTTCTCCTCCTTGATCATTGAGCTGAGCTCCGAAGAACTCGGGGTGTGGACGCTCCAGAAGTTCCGAAAGCTGATCCTATAGGGTTTCGTAGCATGGAAAACAAAATTTTTCTACCGCATACAAACAAACAAGGCAAGATCTATCTACTAGATTGTAGCAACGAGTCGATGGAATAACTCACCCTCGAAGATTCCAAAGTGTTTAACGAGAGCGGATTCTCGTGGGTGATGTAGTCGTACTCTTGCCGATCTCAAGATCGCGTAGACGATCCTTCCGTATGCTCCGGCAGAGCTCCTTGATCGGTCACACGTTCGGTACTGACGAAGACCTTCCTCTCCCTTGTTCCAGAAAATGGAGGTTGTAGCACTCTCCTCGCGATTTTGCAGACAACGGCGTGGTACCCAGTAGAGGGAGATCTTGCAGGCCGCCTTAAGCGAGCGAGTATGGTGGAATATGAGAGAGCTCCTCGGCGATCTAGGTTTTAGACACACCAAGGAGGAGGTGCTAGAGCCGGGACTAGGGGTTTGCACCCCAAGTCGGCTAGGGCAACCCTAGGAGGAGGCGACAGCTGCAGGAGGTGGTGGCGCCAAGCTAGGGTTTGGAGGAGAGGTACTTGTGTGTCCTAGGAGGGAGCCCTGCCCCTCCTTATATAGGTGGAGGGGCCGGCCGTCCAAGGGGAGGGAGTGGAGTCCCTCCCCAACTCGGCTTGGTGGTAAGGCCGGCTTGGGAGGAGGGACTCCCTCCCCAATTCGGTTTCCCCTTCCTCCTCTTTTCCTCTTTCCAAATTTAGCCGTTTGACTTTTCAATTTAGCTATTTGACTTTTCAAACTAGGATTTGAATTAATCCTTTATTTGGAACAGCGATGACACTTAGTACATGATGCAATCATACCAACTTGATACAACACATCCATGTACCCTTCCTCCTGAGTGCGGACATTCGAACATTCTATAACATTCCCGATGAAAACATCTAAACATTCCCCAACTCAAACGGACTTTCCTTATATGAATATTATTCTCGGACCATTCCGGATCTCCTCGTGATATCCTCGGATCCCATCCGGACTCCGCACAACATTCGGTCTTTCTCATCATTCCATAACTACTCAAAACAACGTTGAATCCTTAAGTGTGTCTCCCTACGGTTCGTGAATTATGCGGACATGATCGAGACACTTCTCCGAACAATAACCAATAGAGGAATCTGGAAATTCATATGGCTCCCACATATTTCTACGATTACTTTGCGATCGAATGAACCACTTACATACGATATCAATTTCCCTTTGTCTCACGATATGTTACTTATCCGAGGTTATGATCGTCGGTATCTCTGCATACCTAGTTCAACCTCGTTACCGATAAGTACTCTTTTCTTGTTCTCGTGATTTGTGATCCCTTGTGAGCCAGTCACATGCTTGCAAGCTAATTGGATGACATTTCACCCAGAGGGCCCAGAGTATATCTATCCGTCATATGGATGGACAAATCCCACTCTTGATCCATGTGTTTCAACCAACACTTTCCGAACACTCAATGCCACCTTTATAGCCACCCAGTTACGGTGTGGTGTTTGATGTCATCAAAGCATCCATCCGGTAAAGGTGATATGCATGATCTCATGGTCAAAGGAATTAGATTACTATGTATCAGAAAGCATATAACACTTGAACTATTAAAATGACTTGATCTTTATGCTACGCTTATCTATAGGAGTATGTCCATCATATCATTCTCCTAACGATATGATCTTGTTGTTAATTACATCTCAATGTTCATGATAGGGAAACCACAATCATCTATTAACCAACAAGCTGGTATTATATAGAGGCTTTACCAGGGACTTCAAATTAAGTTTACAAATCACACAAGTATTAATGTTTCCTTGTTAATACTATTATAGCATGAATGTAAACATTTATCATAAACACAAAGATATAATAATAACCACATTTATTATTGCCTCTAGGGCATATCTCCAACAGTCTCCCACTTGCACTAGAGTCATCTAATCTAGATTACATGGTAATATACCGAACACCCATGGCAGTTTGGTGCTGGTCATGTTTTGCCCTTGGGAGAGGTTTAGTCAACGGATCCGCCAAATTCAGATCTGTGTGTACTTTGCAAATCTTTATATCCCCATCCTGGATATGTTCTCGAATAGCATGAAAACGTAGCTTGATATGCTTCAGCTTCTTGTGTGACCTTGGTTCTTGCACATTGGCTATGGCGCCCATGTTATCACAGTAGATAGACATTGGGTCCAGCGCACTAGGAACCACACCCAGCTCTATAATGAACTCTTTCATCCATATCGCTTCTTGTGAATCCTCCGAAGCAGCCATGTATTCCGATTCAGTTGAAGATCTCGCCACAACGCTTTGCTTTGCACTCCTCCAGCTAACTGCTGCACCATTCAAAATAAATACGTATCCAGATTGTGATTTAGAATCATCCGGATCGGTGTTCCAACTAGCATCGGTGTAACCATTAACAACGAGCTGTTCATCACCTCCATAAGAAAGAACCATCTCCTTAGTTCTTCGCAAGTACTTAAGGATGTTTTTGATCACGTCCAATGATCCACTCGGATCACTTTGATATCTGCTAGTTAAACTAACAACATATGCAATGTCGGGTCTAGTACATAGCATGGCATACATTAGAGATCCTATGGATGAGGCATAGTGATTACTCATCCTTTCTCTATCTTCTGCCGATGTCGGACTTTGAGTTTTACTCAAGGTCGATAGCAACATGGGCAAGAACCCTTTCTTGATATCTTCCATTCCAAACCTCTTTAGAACTTTGTCCAAATATGTACTCTATGACAATGATATTTGGCGTTTCGATCTATCTCTATAAATATTTATGCCTAATATGTAAGCTGCTTCGCCAAGATCCTTCATTGAAAAACTATTATTCAAATATTCCTTGACACTATTAAGAAGGTCTACATCATTCCCAATCAATAATATGTCATCCACATATAGTATTAAGAATGCTACAGAGCTCCCACTCACTTTCTTGTAAATACAAGCTTCTCCATAAGTTTGTATAAAACCAAAACTTTTGATCATCTTATCAAAACGTTTATTCCAACTTCGGGATGCTTGATTCAATCCATATATGGACCGTTGAAGTTTGCATACCTTGTTAGCATCTTTAGGATCGACAAAACCTTTGGGTTGCATCATATACAACTCTTCATCAATGTCTCCATTGAGGAATGCTGTTTTGACATCCATCTGCCATATCTCATAATCGTAATATGCAGCGATTGCTAACATAATCCTCACGGACTTTAGCTTCGCTACCGGTGAGAAAGTCTCATCGTAGTCAACTCCTTGAATTTTTCGAAACCCTTTTGCGACAAGTCGAGCTTTATAGATATTAACATTACCATCAGCATCTGTTTTCTTCTTGAAGATCCATTTGTTCTCGACAGCCTTCCGGCCATCCGGTAAGTCCACCAAAGTCCATACTTGGTTTTCGTACATGGATCCAATCTCGGATTTCATGGCTTCTTGCCATTTATTGGAATCTGGGCTCATCATCACTTCCTCATATGTCTCAGCGTCATCGGTGTTGTTGTCCACCAACATGACACTCATAACGGGATCATACCAATCTGGAGTGGTACGAGTTCTCGTTGACCTGCGAGGCTCTGTAGCAACTTCAACCGAAGTTTCATGATCATCATCATTAGCTTCCTCTCTTATTGGTGCAGGCACCACAGGAACTTCTTCCGGTGCTGCGCTACTCGCAACTTCGAGAGAAGGTTCGACAACCTCGTCGAGTTCTACTTTCCTTCCAGTCACTTCTTTCGAGAGAAATTCCTTCTCTAGAAAGGATCCATTCTTGGCAACGAAGATTTTGCCCTCGGATCTATGATAGAAGGTATACCCAATAGTTTCCTTCGGGTATCCTATGAAGACGCATTTTTCCGCTTTGGGTTCAAGCTTGTCCGGCTGTAACTTCTTTACATAGGCTTCGCATCCCCAAACTTTAAGGAACGACAATTTAGGTTTCTTCCCAAACCATAATTCATACGGTGTCGTTTCAACGGATTTATATGGTGCCCTATTTAAAGTGAATGCGGCTGTTTCTAATGCATAACCCCAAAATGATAGCGGTAAATCTGTAAGTGACATCATAGAACGAACCATATCTAAGAGAGTTCGATTACGATGTTCGGACACACCATTACGCTGTGGTGTTCCCGGCGGTGTCAAGTGCGAAAGTATTCTGCATTTCTTCAAATGCTCGCCAAACTCGTAACTTAGATATTCACCTCCACGATCAGAACGTAGAAATTTAATCTTCTTGTTACGTTGATTCTCTACCTCACTTTGAAATTCCTTAAACTTCTCGAAAGTTTCGGACTTATGTTTCATGAAATAGATATACCCATATCTACTCAAGTCATCCGTGAAGGTAAGAACATAACGATAACCATGGCATGATGCTACACTCATTGGACCACACACATCGGTATGTATGATTTCCAATAAGTCCGTAGCTCGCTCCATCATACCAGAAAATGGAGTCTTAGTCATTTTACCCATCAGACATGCTTCGCATCTATCAAGTGATTCAAGAAGTCCATCGGAATGGAGTTTCTTCATACGCTTCACTCCAATGTGACCAAGACGAAAATGCCACATATAGGTCAAGTTATCGCTCGATTTCAAACGTTTAGCCTCAATGTTATTAATGTGTGTATTTCCACTATCGAGATTCAATAAGAATAGACCATCTATCAAAGGTGCATGTGCATAAAACATATTACTCATATAAATCGAACAACCATTATTCTCGGATTTAAACAAGTAACCGTCTCGCAATAAACAAGATCCCGATATAGTGTGCATGCTCAACGCAGGCACCAAATAACAATTATTTAAGTATAAAACTAATCCCGATGGTAGATGAAGGGGTAGCGTGCCGACCGCGATCACATCAACCTTTGATCCATTTCCCACGCGCATCGTCACCTCGTTCTTCGCTAGCTTCCGTTTATTCTGCAAAGACTTTGTTTGAGTTACAAATATGAGCAACCAAACCAAGATCAAATACCTGCACTACTACGAGTACTAGTGAGATACACATCAATAACATGTATATCAGATATACCTTTCTTCTTGATGTTGCCGTTCTTCAAATCCGCCAAGTACTTTGGGCAATTCCGCTTCCAGTGACCTTTTCCCTTGCAGTAAAAGCACTCAGTATCAGGCTTATGTCCAGCCTTGGTCTTCTTCGTCGGCGTGGTAACTTTCTTACCACCCTTCTTGAAGTGTCCCTTCTGCTTAGACTTGCCTTTGTTGAATTTGGTGGTCTTATTGACCAACAACACTTGGTGCTCTTTCTTGATCTCCACTTCTGCAGACTTCAACATGGCAAAGAGTTCTGGCAACGTCTTGTTCATGTTCTGCATGTTGTAGTTCATCACAAAGTTCTTGTAAATTGGTGGTAGTGATTGGAGGACACGGTAAATCCCCAAAGCATTAGGAATCACTATACCCAAGCTTTGAAGTTTGTTTGCGTGCCCAGACATCTTAAGCACATGCTCACTGACGGAGCTGCCCTCTTCCATCTTGCAGTTAAAGAACTTTTCAGAAGCCTCATAGCTTTCAATTGCCGCATGAGTCTCAAAGATCAATTTGAGATCCTCGACAATATCATATGGGTCTGAATTCTCAAACCTTTTCTGAAGCTCCGATTCTAAACCATACAAGATAGCACACTGAACTGTGGAGTACTGAGTCTTCCGAGTGAGGTAAACATTCTTTACTTCATCGGCAGCATCAGCTGCAGGTGGGTCACCCAGCGGTGCATCCAGCACATAGGTCAAATTACCAGCTGTGAGGACAATCCTCAAATTGCGGAACCAATCCGCGAAGTTGCTTCCATTGTTTTTCAACTTTTCTTTCTCTAGGAACGCATTAAAATTGATGGTAGGGGCTGCCATTGATCTACAACATATTTGCAATAGTTTAGACTAAGTTTATGACAAATTGAGTTCAAATTAATATTAAAATTAATCTAGGTGAACTCCCACTCAAAAAAATATCCCTCACATTGTTTTAGTGATCACATGAACCAAATCCACCACATCAACACCGATCATCACGAGAGTTGATATAGTTTCAATGGCGAACAATCGACATGTTCATCATATCTACTATATGATTCATGCTTTACCTTTCGGTGATCCGTGTTCCGAGACCATGTCTGTACATGCTAGGCTCATCAAGATCAAACCTTAGTGTCCGCGTGAGCAAATCTGGCTTGCTCACGTTGTATACACTTGCGGAATCTAACACACCCGATCATCACGTGGTGTTTCGAAACAACAAGCTTTAGCAACGGTGCTAACTAAGGGTGAACACTTTATGACTTGAAATTCATGTGCATGAGGGATCATCTTATAATGCTACCGTCGTCTACTAAGCAATACAAGATGCATAAAGGATTAACATCACATGCAATTCATAATATGTGATATGATATGGCCTTTCTTCTTTGTGCTTCCGATCTCCATCTTCTAGCACGAACATGATCTCCATCATCACTGGCATTGCATCAAGGTCAATGACGCTTCTTCATGGTTGTCGTCCACCGGCTTCAACTATTACAACTACTTTGAATAGACACGCAGGTCTTAACATAAATAAAAAACAACCATATGGCTCCTGCCGGTTGCCAACTTATAATAAGGAACATTGCATACATCAAATATAATCACAATCATGGCCATATCACATCACAGCACACCCCTACAAAACAAAGTTAGACTCCTCTACTTTCTTTGCATGTTTTACGTGGTTTGGGGCTTTCAATAAGTGTCGTTCTAACTTACGAACATGAACCACAACATTGATACTAGTATTGTAAATCACCCGTTGTAAATTGGATCTTAACTATGCTAGGAGAAATAGGCACCCGCAAAGCCACTTATGCAATACAAGTTGCATGTCAAGCGTGGAGCAAGTCTCATGAACGATGTCATGTAAGGTTAGCCCGGGCCGCTTCATCCCAACATCCCGCAAGATGCAAAGTACACAAGAAGCAATCGACAATAAAAGCATCAAAGCCCACAATGACTATTGTGTTCTACTCGTGCAACAGATCTACATATAGACACGGCTCTGATACCACTGTAGGGTTTCGTAGCATGGAAAACAAATTTTTTCTACCGCATACAAACAAACAAGCCAAGATCTATCTACTAGATTGTAGCAATGAGTCGATGGAATAACTCACCCTTGAAGATTCCAAAGTGTTTAACGAGAGCGGATTCTCGTGGGTGATGTAGTCGTACTCTTGCCGATCTCAAGATCGCGTAGACGATCCTTCCCAAGGCTGCGTCCAAGAAGCTCCGCATCGGTCACACGTTCGAGATTGACGAAGACCTTCCTCTCCTTGTTCCAAGAAAGTGGAGGTTGTAGCACTCTCCTCGCGATTCCGGAAGCACAACGTCATGGTACCGGAAGTAGAGGGGAGATCTCGCAGGGCTTCGCCTTAAGCCGGAGCGAGTATGGTGGAATATGAGAGAGCTCCTCGGCGATCTAGGTATTAGACACACCAAGGAGGAGGTGATAGAGCCGGCGGCTAGGGTTTGGGGCACCCCAAGTCGGCGGCTAGGGCAACCCTAGGAGGCGGCGGCAGCTGCAGGAGGTGGTGGCGCCAAGCTAGGGTTTGGAGGAGAGGTACTTGTGTGTCCTAGGAGGGAGCCCTGCCCCTCCTTATATAGGTGGAGGGGCCGGCCGACCAAGGGGAGGGAGTGGAGTCCCTTCCCAACTTGGCTTGGGTGGTGCGCCGGCTTGGGGAGGAGGGACTCCCTCCCCAACTCGGTTTCCCCTTCCTCCTCTTTTCCTCTTTCCAAATTTAGCCATTTGACTTTTCAATTTAGCTATTTGACTTTTCAAACTAGGATTTGAATTAATCCTTTATTTGGAACAGCGATGACACTTAGTTCATGATGCAATCATACCAACTTGATACAACACATCCATGTACCCTTCCTCCTGAGTTGGGCGGACATTCCGGAACATTCTAGAACATTCCTGATGAAAACATCGGAAACATTCCCCAACTCCGAAACGGGACTTTCCTTATATGAATCTTATTCTCCGGACCATTACGGATCTCCTCGTGATATCCTGGATCCCATCCGAGACTCCGAACAACATTCGGTCTCTTTCTCATCATTCCATAACTACTCAAAACAACGTCGAATCCTTAAGTGTGTCTCCCTACGGTTCGTGAATTATGCGGACATGATCGAGACACTTCTCCGAACAATAACCAATAGAGGAATCTGGAAATTCATATGGCTCCCACATATTTCTACGATTACTTTGTGATCGAATGAACCACTTACATACGATATCAATTTCCCTTTGTCTCACGATATGTTACTTATCCGAGGTTATGATCGTCGGTATCTCTGCATACCTAGTTCAACCTCGTTACCGATAAGTACTCTTTTCTCGTTCCCGTGATTTGTGATCCCTTGTGAGCCAGTCACATGCTTGCAAGCTAATTGGATGACATTTCACCGAGAGGGCCCAGAGTATATCTATCCGTCACATGGATGGACAAATCCCACTCTTGATCCATGTGTTTCAACCAACACTTTCCGAACACTCAATGCCACCTTTATAGCCACCCGCCACGGTGTGGTGTTTGATGTCATCAAAGCATCCATCCCAGAAAGGTGATATGCATGATCTCATGGTCAAAGGAATTAGATTACTATGTATCAGAAAGCATATAGCACTTGAACTATTAAAATGACTTGATCTTTATGCTACGCTTATCTATAGGAGTATGTCCATCATATCATTATCCTAACGATATGATCTTGTTGTTAATAACATCTCAATGTTCATGATAGGGAAACCACAATCATCTATTAACCAACAAGCTGGTATTATATAGAGGCTTTACCAGGGACTTCAAATTAAGTTTACAAATCACACAAGTATTAATGTTTCCTTGTTAATACTATTATAGCATGAATGTAAACATTTATCATAAACACAAAGATATAATAATAACCACATTTATTATTGCCTCTAGGGCATATCTCCAACAGATCCAGATCCCTCTCAAAGATAAGGTCTCTTCCATTCTCGAGTTGGTAAAACTTGCTGTACTTCACGTCCATCTATAAAAATAGAGGATGAGTAGATTAGCAGAGTGATCAAGTGTGCCAAAATTTTATCTATTTTGCAAGAGTTTTTGAGGAACATGAAGTTTTATTAAAGAATTAAAGAGGTAAGAATGAGAATAAGTTTTCGTAAATATTTTTGTTCTTTGGTTTTGAAACTAAGTTTTTGGTTCAACGTCCCATCTAACTAGGGTCTCCTATGGTCAGGATGGCTCTGATACCAACTTATCAACACCCGGATTTTTCAATCCTAGATGCCTATTATGCCATACATCGCAATCCCAGGATTATCATTTTTGCGAGACATAACAGAATTGGATACCATAGTACTTCATCCATTACAAACGGTACATAAGTTCTTACACAAATAGGGATCTCATGATCCAGTTCTTAATACAACATCAAGCAGCGGAATACGTAATAATAACAGTAGAATAGGCGAAGCTCCATCTTCGGGGTCACAGGCAATGCTGACGATGGGAGATAATCCTAGTTGTCGTACCCTTCCTGGGGTCCATCTTCCAGGTACTCCTATTCATAGCCTGGCCATGGGAATAGCCAGGGACAAAGCCATGAGTACTCTTCAAGTACTCGCAAACTAATACTAACAATAAAAGGGGTTTTTTTGGATAATAGGACACTAGGCTCTAGGGTTGTTTTGCAAAAAGCCAGGTTTATCTTTACTAAGTTCCAAAGCTAGTCACAATTTTATAACTCCTAAGTGGGATCTTGTATTTCAGGTCACAACTCTGTTGTGGTCAAGTCAAAGTCACAATTCATTTCACAAGTGATTTTGAAAAGTCTGACGGGGAACAGTATGGCCACTCCAACTGTCCATAATCATGACGCTATTATTCAATAGTTTGACACTCTGTAGAGATTGTACACTTTCACAACAACATTCGATACATCCATCAGGAACAAATCCTGAATTCACCATACTCAGTATGCGGATAATAAATCCTAACCTTTCAATTACACGCCCTAGTATAAGCACCTCTCCTGTGAGTTTGGCCTCCCAACCATGACCACCGTCATCTTGGGTACTACACAGGTGGACAATCTTCACAAGGTAGCCTCAGCTCAGACCTTGGCCGGGAGGGAACTAATACTAAGGGATATAAGTTTCCAGTCAAGCCCTACCCAATATTCGGGTATTGTGGTTGTACGCAAAAATTGGAATGGTATCGCATCCAGACAACCATAAGTTTTATATAGGGCTAAGGCTCATGCCTCAAATTTTTTATCACCAGAATCATCAAGGGTTTGGAAACACCTGTCCAAAACATTTCAATAGAATGATCCATCATTCCAAGGTTTTCATAACCATTTTTCCACCAAGTATTCCCATCTAAAAGTTGATCAAGTTTTAAGCTTAGCACTAGCATCTACAAGTGAGGGTAGTAATGATGAGGGGTGGTAAGTAGTGGGGTTTCAACTAAGTCCAACCTTATATCTTAGGCTGATATCAAGGTTTCTAGCTTAGGCCAAATTTTATGCTCTTTATGCAACCTTCAGCACAACTGTCTGGTCTCTACCAAACTCTTAAGTAGACTCTAAGTAAGCTTTGATAAAGAAATAAAGTAAGAAGCTTGCCATAAAACTAGGATTGGTTTAACAAGTAGGTAGGATCACAAGTATGGGTTTGTGGCATCAGTAGGGTATCTTGCAAGGGTTAGCTTGCACATTCACTAGTAGTATTAGGCTTGCTAAAGTAGAGTGTCTTGCAAGTTGTAGCTTGCATCAATGTCAATGTTTGCATAGTTACTAGCTTGCCCTGTGCAGATCAGTGGTTGAAGTTCTCCTCGGCTTCCTCTTCGTAGTATCCTTCTTCCTCCTCGTAGTATCCTTGGTCGGTACTAGCATCTATGAATAAATACGAGGTACACAATCACCAAACAATACTTAACTACTTGCAATCATCACACACAAGGGTCCTATAGATGATCTAGCATCATCTCTAACATTACAAGGTTAAGGCTTGGTTTAAATCCTTTTTATTTTTAGAAAAGTAATTTCTACTCATTGAAAAACTACTTAAGATTTAATATTCTCCAAACCAAACATGGGATCATGTTGACACATGTCATCACCACATATTGTAGTCCATGGGAATGTGATTTAAAGTGGTGTCACAATTTAATAAGGTTTTACCCTTTTATTTTAATTAATTAAAGTGGCTAGAAATGCTTATGAAGCATTCTTTTATTACTTGAACATTAGTTCTGCAACTAAACCTATATATTTTTATATATTATGAAAGGTATGGTTAAATGTGATTTTTGAGAGTTGGAATCAACTCAAAAGCTTTTATGTTTGAAATTTGAAAAATGTTTGAATGCAGAAAAGCTTCTGCCTTGTTATTTTTACTATGGGTGATCTACAGATCCAAATGACTTGAATCCAACGGGCTTGGATTAAGCATTCACAGACCTTTCCAACAAAATTGGTTTCATTCAATTTGGTGCACTGAATCGATCTGGGTTGATTTTTGAAGTTGGGTGCTGAAGTGTGTTTGAAATTAAATAGAAAAGGCTTTAATTTGAATTGTTGGGCTGCGCGGGAAATTCTAACGGGCCGGCCTGCTAAGCGCAGTGCTCCCGCAGGCTGCTTAAGTGGGTGTCCCCACTCGTGAGTGACACGGGGTTGGGCGAAGCGGTATGGGGCAACGTGGATCGTTCGATCTAGTTCTAATCTAACGGCTGAGGGTCATCGTCGACGCGAGACAACTCCGGCGAGAATGAAACCTAGCGCAGCCAGTGAGGGGTGCTGGGGGGCTCACCGGGGTACGGGCGAGGTCGAGGCGCGAACGGCAGAAGTCGACGACGGCGAACCTCCGGTACCAGTGGCTTCTCTGGGGCAGCTCCAATCGGCTCCCTTCTTCTCCCGTGGCGAGCTCCGGTGAAATTCGGCGAGGTGGTGCTCGCCTTGCTCTAAGAATGGGGTGGCACGATGGGGGAGAGGGAGTGAGGTGGTGTGAAGAAATCGTATGGGTGGCCTCTATTTATAGTCGGCGAGGGACCGTCAGGCAAGACGTGAGCTCGTCGGGCGGCGTTACAGGATAATGGCATGGGCAAGGGTAGGGGACGGTCTTTGTGTCTCCTAGCGACGCCAACGACATGGTCGCGAGGCATGGGCGGTGTGGTTTGGTCTGAACGGCGGTTCTCTGGCAGTAGCGGCGTCTTCGACGGGGGTGGCTGTATGGCACGGCGGCAAACGGGATGTCTGGCGGTCTCTGGTCGGTGATCGTGTGCACGCGTGAGGGCGGGCACGGCCCGTGGGTGATGGTCGAGGGTGGCGCTCGGCGCACGCCGCATGGTCTGGCGTGTCTCGCGCGTGGTCGAGGCTTGGCAATGCTCGCCGGGACAGGAGTGGCAAGGATGGGCTGCCTCCGGACATGCTGGCTAGGCTTCTGCTGCTCCTAGCTTGCTGTCCACAATGGGGTGGCATTGAGGTGCTCACTGTTCACCATTAATGGCAATGGCAAGCTCACGGGGGTGCTAGTGTTGGGCTAATCTTTCTAGATGATCTCGAGGGGTGTGTGAGCTAACTAGGGAACAAGTTAGGCAAGAATCACTGCACACTATAGTGTTTGATGTTTTGTTTGATTTGTGTCTGCAACCTGTTTGATGAAATGGCCGCATGAAATCAAGTTTTGAATTTTGAAATGATTTTTGGTGGGTTTGCTAGATTGGTTCTGGTGAGTCTGCAGATGCTTGGGTTTTGAAAGTTGAGCTTGTTTGAGTGGGTTTTGAAAAAGTGGGATCTTCCCATATGAAGAAGATTCAATTTTGAATTGTCATTTAAACTATGCATTTGAAAGTTTCTGGATGATCACAAAGTGGGCCTTGATACTTTGTTATGAGTATATTCAAGGGGTGCAAAGATCCAGAAAAGTTTATGTTAGGTTTTGAAAGTTTGAGACAGCCAAAGTAGGCATGGGAGTTAAATTGGTCAAAATGACCATTCACTTCATATATTTGTTCTGATTTACTTGTCTTTAGGAAAAGTGTGGGAAATGTTTTAGATGATGTTCATTTCACCTAAGAAACATTTTACAAGCAATGGATCACACAAACAAGGTGATTTTTAAAGAAATTCAAACTCCATGCATACACATATACATGCATTCATGGGTTTACTTAGAAAAGTTTTTGTTAGCCCTAATCTTGATGATTAGTGTTTGATGATCTAAGTTTAGTACTTTTGGGATGTTACACTCCATGGAAAGACGCATCAACATTAAGCTTCATGTGACGAGGTTCAGGCTTTAACCACTTCGCCGCTCCTGTGGTATTTGAAACTAATGGAACAACAGTGTTAGTAGTAATGGATAAGATTGACAATTTACATTGATACATCGGGGGAATAGTGTGTTCTCTCTTGTCTGATCCACCACAAATACCAGCAGCACACAGAGACCACTTCTTTTAGTCCAATTTTATTAAGTCCAGGAAGTGTATTGTCCTCACGCCGGAGAAGATTCTCTAGCACAACCGAACCAGAAAGCTCATTCTGCAATGTTTGGTTAATGATGCCTGATATACCAAGATCTGCCCACAGATCAGACGCAGTCTGGCAAAGGAAAAATAGGTGCAAGATATCCTCCGGGCCCTCATTGCAAATCGGACATCCTCCGTCATGACCAATGTGTCGATTGACCAAAATAGACTTTAGAGGAATAATACCATGTAGAGAACGCCATATGGAATTTTTTACCTTGCTTGGGATTTTTAGTTTCCATAAAATTTGCCATACCGTATTGGTTGCCGAACTACGAGTAGCAACCAGAGGAGCTGAGCCAAATTGGTGCCGCCACTGTAAGTATTATCCCGATCTAACAGTGTATCTGCCGTGTTGTACTGGAGCCCATGCAATAAAATCCTCAAACCCACGATTGTGCAAGGGAATTTGCAATATCTGATTTACATCAATAGAACTGAATATTTCATTGAGCAGCTCAAAGTCCCAAGTACCTGATATTGGATCAATTAATTCACTAACCTTCGTGTAAACTGTTGCTCCCCTAGGTGACATAATTTTTCTATCAGGACTGCTCGGCACCCAGGGATCATGCCAGGTATTAATATGGTCTCATGTCCCCACTCTCCACACATACCCTCTCTTGAACGTAGAGATGCCGGCTATGATACTTTGCCAAGTATAGGAAGAGCCAGCCTTTGGTCCAGCCCTTAGAATGTCACCATCCGGATAATACTTGGCTCGTAAAACTTTAGCACACAACGAATGAAGATCTCTAAAGAATGTCGCCAAACTTTAGCACACAACGAATGTAATCATCAATAAGTCGCCAAACTTGCTTTGCCAACATTGCTAAGTTAAAATAATGAAGATCTCTAAATCCCATGCCACCCTCTTTCTTTGGATAACACAGCTTCCACCATGCATACCAATGCATCTTAATATTGTCATCATCTCTCCACCAAAACTTGGCAATAGCATCCATCATCCTTTTGCAGACACCTTTTGGGATCAAAAACACGGACATAGCATAGACTGAGATGGCCTGCGCCACAGGTTTCAATAATATTTCTTTACCTCCAATAGAGAGAAGTTTCTCCTTCTAGCCATTTATCCTCTAAATAATTCTTTCAATAAGATGCTCAAAACTGTCGCTTCTATCCGTCCCAACTAGTGCGGGAGACCCAAATATTTATCCGAGAGAGCTTCCGTATCAATATGGAGGGCCTCACAGACTTCTGTTTTAATAAGGCCATTAGTGTTAGGGGAAAAGAACATACTCGACTTTGCTAGACTCACCAACTGTCCCGAATTTGCACAATACGTGTCCAGAACCCGTTGTAAGGAAATTGCATTATTCATATCAGCTTTCATGAGGATCAAGGAATCATCAGCAAATAGTAGGTGTGAAACTGATGGTGCATTCCTGCACATCCTAACCCCATCGATGCCACCAACTTCTTCATACAACAAGAGGCTGGATAACCCCTCCGCACATAACACAGACAAATAAGGTGAAAGAGGATCGCCCTGACACAGTCCTCTTGTAGGTGTAAACGTATCCGTTTCTTCTGAATTAAACCTTACTTGGTACTTGACTGATTTCACACAAGCCATCATCAAAGAAACCCATCTTTCATCAAAACCAAGCTTCATCATCATATTCTCAAGGAAAATCCATTCAATTCTATTGTAATCCTTGTGCATATCGAGCTTCCTCGCACGGCTTCCATTAGTACGAGGTCTTTTATTCTTAATGGCATGGACGCACTCATATGCAATAAGAACATTGTCAGTAATCAAGCGACTAGGAACAAAAGCACTTTGCATGGGAGATATAATGCCAGATAAAATATCTTTAAGTCTCCTTGCAAGCATTTTAGAGATAATCTTATAAATGACATTGCATAAACTAATAGGGCGAAATTGAGTTACTAGTTTTGGAGAATCAACTTTGGGAATCATCACAATGGTAGTGTCATTCCACCCATCCGAAATAATTCCAGTTTGCAATGCCTGAAGGACCTCATGAGTAATATCCTCTCCACAAATACTCCATAACTTTTTATAAAATATGGCATGTAGGCCATCTGGCCCTGGGGCTTTAAAGTCCCCAATACTAAAGGCTGCATTTTTAACATCTTTGGCCGAGAAAGGAGCAACAAATTTCTCGTTCATCGCTTGTGTTACTCGAGGATTTATTTTGTCCAAGACGGCCGTGCCAGTCATATGAACCTCAGATGTAAACAGATTCAAAAAATAGTGCATGATCAAGGGTTTTAGAGAGTCCGTACTATCAACCCAATTATTAGCATCATCCTTCAGCCTTTTAATGTAATTTTTCTTCCGTCACGCCAAAGCAAAGTTATGGAAGAAAGACATATTCCGATCGCCATGTCGAATCCGGTTAGCTCGAGATCTTTGTGACCAGTAAACCTCTTCCTGTTCTAACAAAAGTTCAATAAGATTTGACATTTCCTTCGCCTTAGCTTCGGACTCATCAGTAATCTGCCCAGTCAACGCTTTATCAAGCTCCCTTTGGGCCTTACGGAGACGCTGCTTTGGTCTTTGGAGTACCGAAGCGTCCCAAGCGTGAAGTTCTGCATGCATGCGGCCTAGCTTGGCCAGGACGTCACCTCCCTCTACTGTCGCCGATTCCAAAGCCTGCTCCACGACTTGCCTAAAGTTTTCTTACTTCAACCACTTTGCCTCAAACCTCCAAGGTCTAGTTCTCTGAATAGTAAGATCACTTTGGAACTCCGTATTTAGCAATATTGGTCGGTGGTTCGACCGAACATATCCAAGATGTTGCACTGTCGCTCCTGGGTGCATATTTAACCAATCATTATTAGCAGTAGCTCGGTCTAGACGCTCTCGTGTTCTACCATGTTTCCAAATAAAAGCATCGCCTGTGAAACCAAAATCATTTAGGTTGCGGTCCGTCAGTGTGTCCCGAAACGCTTGCGGTGGTTAACCCGGTGAAACATGTAAGTCTAACATTTGTTTCACTACAAGTTTTTTTTTTGCGGTGACTTGTTTTACAGGCTGTGTCAACCGACGTACCAATACAATGCCTTGTTCAACGTTCCATGTTCGATCGGCTACCAAGTGTCGTGGCTGCTACAATAATAAATTCGCAAAGGCAACAAAAGCGAGCGAGTCATGGACGAATCGAGGCTAAAAGGGGATCGAGACGAGAAAAAAGCGTGCACAAAAATATCTGGCGAAACCAACGGCTGGCGCAAACACGCATATGGGCGGCAATATTCCGCCGGGCAGGGAGCAAAGGCACGATCGTCCGAGAAGCTGCTTAACACGGAAAAGCGATGAGGACGGGATGGAACAGATCGATCTACCGTCGGCCAGCGATTCTCGACAAGCGCAGGTGACGGCGTGCACGCCGACTTTCCCCAGCAAAGTATCGCAGCCGGTGGTCTGTTGGTTGCTACTGGTACTGGGGGCGTACTCGCGACCGTGCGAGGCGGTACAGATCGGGGGATCGTGCTCTGCAGTGCTCGTATAAGTGGAGGTGGAGGCAGCTGATCTGGAAAGCGCAGGCGAGAGGGGAATCGCACGATCGAGCTCGATCGCCATGTCAATTCAGAAAAGAAAAAAGAGTACAGGCACTGTTTGGATGGGAATGGTACTGATGGACGATCGGTACGAAGTCCGTCCCTACGGTTTTTTTGAACGTGTGCGAAGCACCCGGCATATATTGCTGCATAATAGTCCCTAGAGTACAAAAATGCCAGAAAGATAAAAATTATACAGAGGTCCAGGAAATTTATTGAGGACCCTAAAAGAAACTTAAAAAAGCAATCAAGTCCTTCCTCATCCTCCTCCTGATCGACGAAGCTCCGGCGCCGGCGAGCATCCTTGCCACAGGAAGCAAACGACGAGAGGAGCAGAGCAGCAGAGGAGTGGCAGCCCTACTGCCATTGAGTCCGGCGAGCTGGCGAGACCCGCCGCCAGGAAGACGCCGGAGAGAAGCTCCAGAGGACTTCTCCACCCTAGGACGCCGCAGACACCGTCGCCTGCAAGAGAGCCGCCATGGCTACCTGAAGCAAACGAAACGCCGCCAAGGCACCCTAGCCAGAGAAGCCAATGAACCGTCCTTGCACCGCTGAAGAAGAAGCAAAGACTCCATCTCTCCTCCTCGCCACCACGGCCGGCCAGGAGAGACGAAGACACCGCTCATCGTCCAGAACACCGCACCTCCTCGCCACCTCGGACGGCCAGGCACGGAATAAATAGGGTCATGGAACCTCAGCGGCGGAGGACCACCAAGCCTTATTACCGGAGACGGCGGCCCGAACCACCACAAGCAACTCCGACCGGAGGAGGAAACCGGCGGCGGCGAAACCCTAGGATCCAGATCTGGCCAGGATCCGAATCTCGCTCCAAACTACGGGCATAAAGCCCAAAACCAATCCTAAAACTACTTCCGGCGCCTCTCCTCCGCCATCTCTGCCGGCCGGAGAGGCTCGGAATCGGCCCGGTCAGGCGCGGGAAACCCTAGCTAGTGTAGCGAAGAGAGAGAAGATGAGGCCAGGAGCTCCGGTTGCTTCAGTCCGTCCCTACGTACTATGAAAATAAAGTCCAGTGCTCTGTCGAGGAGTTACTGGCCGGCCAGCTGAAGGAGAGCCACGGTCAGAATGCACTGTTGCCATCACGCAGTAGTTGTTCGAATCAAACGCGCGCGAAGCGAAACCGTTTTCCTGTCCTGGCCTTGACCCTCCACTACGGTGAGCTCACCGGTCTACCCTTCTCGTTCTCGAATACCCTACGATACACACACGGCAGAAGGACACCATTTTCCCGCCAAAGCCCGTGCCGCCGCGACGATTCCTTCCTTCCTTCACGCGCCCTTTTACCCCGAACAAGAACTTCATCCTCCTCCTAAGAGCATCTTCACTCGTTGGCCGAACCAGGGTTCGTTTTTCGGCCGGACTGAACTTGTTTTCGGCCTGGGTATACCCATTTTCCCACCCGCGTACCCAGGCGATCCCCAAGTTCGTCTAAAATTCATCAAATTTAAGCGATTTTCATTAAGTTGGACGAAATATAGGCGGAATACGTCAATTTAAACAAAACTAGTACATAAATAAACTTAAAAAGGCCGCCATCGGTGCCTTCGCCGTCCTACATGCCGAAGTTGTCGTAGAACGACGTGTAGTGGGGGTCGGCTCGGCCGTCATCCTCGCCGCCGTCATCGTCGTCGTCGCTCGGCGGCTGGTTCTGGCAGGAGCTGCCCTGGCCAGGGTCGCCGTACCTCCATGGCTGATAGGACGGGCATGCGTCCTCGTCGTCGTCGTCCAGGACGTAGAACGGGGCACCTTGGTAGGCAAGCTCATGCCCAGACAGCGCCAGACGCCGAGCGATTCCTCGACTTCTGCTGCCGAGCCAAGGATGCGCCGATGTTCGCCTTCTCCCCTCTGGACCACTCAGATGTCCGGCAAGGAGGCTCACCGGGCGGCAATGGCGGCGCCATGGGCGGCTACAGCGCCATCTTCAAGGTGGCGTCCTCGGCGCCGCCATCTTAAGGCGGCGAGGCGCGAGCGACTTCGCCGATGACGATATCAAGACGCGTGTCCGCGACGCAGTGGCGCAGGCGAGATTCGCGCTTCACGGCCGTCGGCGGCGGCAGCAGCCTTGCTCAAGAGTGGGACGCCAAAGCGAGTAGGACGAGCTCATGCTCGCCATCCTCCTCGGCGCCCGAGCACGCCGACCCGCCCGCCGGCGTCGGGTTGCGGGAAGCCGAGCTGAGTGTTCCGTGGTTGATGTGCTCCAAAGACGCGGGCGAGCATCCGCCCGTGCACTCCAACGCCGGCGCCGCCGAAGTTTTTGCGCTACGGCGACTCGTTCGACGTCCCTCGTGGCGGTGAAGCTCTGGCGCTGGCCCGCTCGAAGTTCCCCGATCGGAGGTTGTCGGCGCTTTCCGCGGCGGTTGTTCATGCCGCGATGTACTCTTGTACATCGACGGCAGATCCTCCGGCTGCCCGGCGGATTGGCATGCCGGCGCTGCCCACCCGGAGGCATCCGCGTGTCCGGCACGCCATGTACCCGCCTCGCCAGACAAAGATGCGCCTCCCAAGTCTGGAGGGTGCGCGGCCAAAGCTGCCGGCCGCAGCGCCGCCGGGTAGCGTTTGCCCATGGTGAGAGAAAGGAAGTGAAGAAGGTTCACGAGTTGGGCTTGTGGGTGGAGCGAAGATCTCCGTGAGAGTACGGCTTATAAAGGCCGAAAGGGGCGGGCGAGGGCGGGAAAAGTGGAAACGGCGGGAACTTAGTGACCACCGGTTCGTCGCGGGAGCCGAGGCGGCGACGATGGCGTCGTAAATTGGCGACGCGTGGCCGACGCGACGAACAGTTATTGCCCGGCGGTCGGCACGTGGTTCCGAGGATGACGACGACTCGGCTTCCGTCACTGATCAGCGGGTCCACGGCCGCTTTGATTTTTTTTCGCCGATTTCGCTGAGTCCGACGTTCTCAGGGCATACCCGGAAATCTAGGTTCGGCCTGGATTGTTCGGACCAAAAAATGGCCTAAATCCGACCAAAAACAGGTCCTTGGGTACACGACTGAACCAGTTTTCAGCGTCCAGACTAAAATTCGGCGTCCGAATTAGCCTCCTGGATAGGCCGAGTGGAGACGCTCTAATCCTCCGAAGCATGGTCAATTCTGGCCTTCCTCCCTTTTGCGCCGCCCATTTTTCTTTCCTCCCGACCCCGAGGTGGAACGGGAATGGGAGATCTTCGGCAGCGTATAGTCAGACGCACGCAGGGCCTCACGAATGATGATGATTTCGTCCGGGAAAAAACGCTGCTCTACCTACTGCCAATAATTCGGGGTCCGGGCAGGCAGGCACGAGCTTATCTAGAAACCAGCCGCAGTGCCAGTGCCCCAGCTGCGCCTGCGCTGCGGTTGGTCCCGTCGGTCGTGTTGTATGATCCGATTCCGATCAGTACATCCTCCATCTGCCAGGCTGCTGCTAGTAGTACAAGATAAGATTTGGGGGAGGTTTCGTCGCGGGGGCGTGGCTTGACTTGCTCGTCCATTACTGGTTTTTTCTACATTCCCTGCCTCTTTATTTTATTTTGTCTACTCGCTTCTGGTCGTCGGATTCGGCGGTGGTGTGAAGATCTTCGGGGATTTCAACAATGAGGCCTTGTTCGGTTGCTAGGAGTTAATTCCCTGCAGGGAAACAACCCACGTATGGATTGGATTGACCCCCTCGTGTCACCCGATCCACACCAATCTCTTTCTTATCAATTCCATAATTCCCTGCATCTTAAGCTCTGTTCGTTTAATCCCTCTCATCAGCCAACAACACAGGAAAATAACAAAGGGCACCTGGTCATAGTCTAACATGGATGAAAGAGGCAACACGAACAGGCAAACTGGAGTTGCTAATTAGTATAAACATGTGCTTCTAATTACTGTACAATGCTCAAGAATCATCATCACCAGAATACAAATTAAATTGATCAAGAAATGGCAAAAACTATACTCCATCCGTCCAGAAAAGGATGTCGCCGCTTATGTACAAAATGATTTTTACAAAAACTATACAACACTACGCAAGGCCACCGCCGCCCCGTCAGCCGCCGCTCCTGGGCTGTGTGGCACATTCGAAGCTGCTGCCCACCACCGCATCGCCCCACCTCACCCTGCTCCGGCTATAGGAGAGCTCTCTCCTAGGGCCGCGCAGCCGCTCAGCTCGCCAGAGGGGTCCAGTAGGGTCACCCAACTCACCACCTCTCCATCGTCCTCGAATTGGACGCCTATGCAGGCAGGGGGTGCCAATAATTGGGAACTCGGAGTGGACGCTCTGCCGCAGGCTGTGAGGCGCCAAGAACCATGCGGCGTCCATCTTGAGCTGAAATTCAGGTGAAATGTAATTGGCATGCATCTACAGATATGGTAGATTGTAGAGGTACTGATCATGTTGTAATGGTACTTAAGTGCAACAAACCAATCTTAAGTGTGCACCCTGCCAAGTGAGATTATGATCTTCTACTGTCTCTAATTATCTGTCTAGTAGCAAAAGAAAAAACGGCTAAGTTAAACAGTTCTATTTGAACCAATGACAGGCATACCGATGCAATAATTTCATCAGTCTAGCAAATGACAGACTGGATATTCAGGTTAGTGCAAACTGAATATTTAGCAAATGACAGGCATATTCAGGTTAGTGCAGACTAAATATTCACCGTCTAGAGAGCATCGCCGCCGCTTCGCTTCACTTCAGGGTCGCCTCCGATGTGGAATGAACGAGCATCCGACGATGGATGTATTAATGACCACCGGCCACAAAATGCACCTGCCAGCATTTTGGAACAAAACTAAATAACAAGAATGTAAAGTTCAGATTTCATTTATTCAAGTGGCTAATAGTTTGAACACTAGCTTGCATGTGTTAATGAAAACAAGTGCAAATGTATCTTCAATTCTTGGTGCAAGAATTTAACTGATGATGCGATGAAAATCATGGATACTAGACACCTTTGGAGGGTATCAATTTTAGAAGCACAACACTGATTTCTTTTAAACGGAGATGTAGATAATGCATAACAGCAATTTTCAGATTGAGCAGCAGACTCAATCTAGTATAAGAAGGCATAGCATTGCCAGGATCTCGATTGCTATCGCTGATCCAATCACCACTGAAAGTATTGTTGTTGTAGAAAATAAAGATATGGAAAATGGTATGCTCTGACCAACCAAGTACGTAAAGAACATGACATCGGTACTACTTACAGATGGCACTTTTTAAGTTCATATTCAGAGGTCATTTACAGTAATGAATAACCTTGTCTCATGGCTTGCGCCCTGCAAGAGAACAAATATCACATCAGAATACAAGATCTGAATACAAGATTAAATATCCAAATAAAGACTATCGTCGTGTCTTGTATCTCTAGTTCTCTGTCTGCTTGACATACCACTGATCTAAACTTTGTACGTACAATGAAAGATGGAATTTTTCATTGGCATTGAAACTAAATCACTAATTTTATGGTTTAGAAGGCGTATTCTACATGTATGTGGCATTAATTTTCTTAATGAGTTAAGCTATATACAACAAGATGACACACGATTAATCCCCTATGCAGAAAAACAAGAAAGGGACAAAATCAACTATGTAAAATTGATGAATAATGAGCATGAATACTAGTACCCTGCACATTAACCACGGTGTGGCTCAACACTCCTCAACCTATACATTAGCTAATTAACTAGTAATGTATGCATGCCAATCGAGCAGCACTGACAGTGAATACAATTATGTGAATTGAAGAAGTCTCTCACATACAACTTTGTACTACTTCCTCCGACCGAAATGAGTTGACTTAGATTTATCTAGATTCGATTGTATCTAGACATGATTTAGTATTAGATTCATCCATATCTTCAAATTTGAGTCAACTAATTTGGGTTGGAGGGAGTAGAACTAATTAACTTCCAGTAAAAAGTGCAACCCTGAACCAAGCATTCTTCAAAAGATCTACGATTCTCCTAATAAAAAAACATGAATGGATGTGTTGTACATGTATCAAAAAGAGAATAACTAAATTCTGCGCAATAGAATGCTCACGAACGACTGGTCCCTTCATATTTGCCTGAACCATAGACCAAGACGCGTGCCACGGGAGGGGTAGAAGAAAGAGTACATGCCTAGGCTCACTGCAGCAAAAACCAGGCCTCCATGTCGCCTTCCCTGCCACAAGTCAACGGCATCGCTAGGCAGATCCAAGAACTTCAGAGTTTGCCAGAGGAGAGGAGGCTGGGAGGTGGGAGGAAGAGGGGCTTTCACTGGCGGGAGGCTTCCATCGTGGGGTAGGGATGCTGGAGATGCGGAGGCACCGTCACCGCTGCTGTCGAGTTTGCCTCTGGGTCGCGCCGCCGTCGAGTCGTGTGAGGTGTCGCTCGGGGTGGATTTCTTCCACGGGTTGGGAGAAGATGTTTCAATCCACCGTGGAATGAACGGGGTCGGGAGGGTTTGGGACGGGATCGGTTCCGTGTCGGGAGTAACCGAACACACGGTTACGGGTGGACGGAGATTAAATCTCTCGGAAACTAATCCACGCGGGTTGACAGGGATTGGGACCGGTTCCCCGCCGGGCTGGGGCTAACCAAACGAAGCCTGATTGGGCAGTAACCTTCGTGCATGTTACCAGGGGCAGCGAAAGCTACTACTCCCAGCTCTGTGTATCGAAGCTTTGATGGCCCAACGTACGTATCGTACGTATAGGTACGTACCTGACAGTGACCGTGACAAAGACGGCGCTGCGAATCGAGTGGCTGCATGCAGCGGCCAGTGGCGGCATGCATGTTGGCATGGTCCATGCCGTGGTGCCCTGCTCCCTGCCCGACGCCAAAATTTTCTTAGACGCCAAGAATCCATGCATGAGATTGGAACGGCATGAATGCGGGCGTGATCTTTCCATTGCACTTAATTGGATGAGTTTCTTCGGAAGTACTCCCTCCGTTCCAAAACTTAAGGCTTATATTCTTTTTCAAAAGTCAAACTATGTAAAGTTTGACTATGTTTTTAGAAAAATATATTAATATTTACAACATGAAATTCATACTGTTTGATACATCATCAAACATAGTTTCACATGGTATCTATATAATATCATAGTTCTTTATATTTTTTTTTAAAAGTTTGATCAAACTTTTCATAGCTTGACTTTTTTTAAAAAATATAAGCCTTAAACTTTGGAACGGAGGTAGTATGGGTGAAGAAAATAACCGGAATTTTCTGGCAGAATGGACAAAAATAGCCTATATATTAAAAAGGGTTTTACGAAATGACCTCTCGATATAAATTTTTTACTGGACTACTCCCTCCGTCCGCAAATAAGTGTACTTCTAGCTTTTGTCTTAGTCAAACCTTATCAAATTTGACCAACTTTATAGATAAATATAACAACATATATTACATCAAATTGACATATTATGAAATTAAATTTAAAAACATATCTAATGGTATCAATTTAGTATCATAAATGTTGCTACGTTTTCCTATAAAGTTAATCAAACTTTACTAACTTTGATTTAGGACAAAGCTAGAAGTACACTTATTTACGGATAGAGGGAGTAATCCTTTGGGTAACATCTAACAGCAAGGCGCTACACTCTGTGTAGCGGCGCTAGCGCTATGTCCCCCGCCAGTGCATGCCTGGCCCGCCCCGCCCCACCCGACTGCAGGACCCATACGCTATGCACAGGGAGAGAACGCCAGCGCTATGCCAAAGTGTAGCGCCTATCTGCTAGGCGCTATGCTCTAAGTGTAGCGTCTAGCAGATAGGCGCTACACTTTGGGACTTAACCTGTCGCGTCCAGCTCCCTCCCCACCCCGACCCAGTCACTCCCACAGGCGACAGAAGAACACAGATGGGCGCTGGCGGTTCCTCCTCCCCTCTCTCTCAAATCCCCTCATCAAATCCATCAGATCTGAGAGATTTCACCGTGGATTTGCTCCCCCATCCCTTCCTCGAGGTAATCCCCTCCTTTCCCCTCTCTTTCATCCAATGAATCTTGCACATTATCCTCAAACCCTAGGTCTAGTTGGATTCATAATATGGCCTATTTGTGCATGTTTTTGGTTATTTGGTAGTTATATATTAGTTGTATTTGATGGGGAATGGAAGTGTGTTGTTGATTTGCATTGTATATGATGGTTGTATGGATGTGTGAATAATATGCTCCCATATTCTTTGTAGTTTATTGTATAAATTAAAACAATGGCCACATACCACACACATTTTATTGATGTTTGGAATATATATGTAGGATGGTGTGGCTACTTGAGGATTACTATGATCATGAACACCGGGCATACTTGATGGCGGAGAAGCATATGGTAAGAAAACCATGGTTGAACTTCTTTGTTTTTTTCTATTGATTCAATTGTGTTGGAAAAAGCATAATGTTCGATCTTGTATGTATGCAGAGGCTTCGTCCCCTCAAGATTCGGTCTCATGGCGCGTCTCCGAATGACATGTCGTACGACGAGCGGTACACCGAGTACATCCAGCAGCTAGGCCTCCTCCCTTTCATCACGCTTGTGAGGCGGTCATCGCCGAACCTCAACGCGGCTGCTATCACCGCACTTGTTGTCCGGTGGAGGCCAGAGACACACACTTTCCACCTCCGTACCGGCGAGATCACCTCTACTCTTCAGGATGTTTCCATGATCTTTGGACTTCCTATCGCGGGGGAGCCTCTCTGTATGAGCACAGATTCCGATGGCTGGCGCAATGCGATGCATCTACTTATTGGCATGGCTTCTGAAGAACTTGAAGATAGGAGCAAAGATAGAGTCCCAGCAGGCGCGACATATGCGTGGATTATGGAGAACTTTGGGGAATGTCCGAACCCCGCCGAGGTTGAGGTGATCGAGACACATGCTCGTGTGTACGTGTGGTATGTCCTTTCTAGGACTCTGTTTGATGACAACGGAGGTAGGACCGCTCAGTGGATGTGGCTGAAGGAACTAGAAAACTGGGATAGCAATATCAGCTGGGGTTCGACGGCTCTTGCCTACTTGTACCGGCAGGTAATCACCTGTGCACTCTACATTCATTTGTATATGTCGAGTCCACACATATGCTATCTTGGTCTCTTTTTTGTTCACTTGTAGTTGGACGATGCCTGTCGTAGGGCAGGCCAAAATGCTAGAATAAGTGGTGCTATGGTTCTTCTCTCGATATGGAGCTGGGAACGCTTACCAATTGGGCGTCCCAAAGAGGTGGGCCACCATTCTTGGCCGGAGTATAATAGAAACCCTCTACGCCTCCCGACTTGGGCTTACAAGTGGGACGTGGTATCGGAGATGACAAGCGATGTCGATGTCATGTACCTCAAGTACACGAACGAGTTCGATGCGATTACGCCCGAGCAGGTAGATGTTTGTTTGTACATCACTCCCCATAATATTTACCTCACGAGTCAAAATCGATACCAAACATGTTCTTGTGATATGTTGCAGGTGGAGTGGGAGCCTTATGGTTGTGTGGACGAGTTTGGTGTTGCTCCCGGGTTTTATATTAACCCGAAGTGCTTGGAGGAACAATGTCTCTGGCTCATGTGCTGCCCATTGATTTACCTCACAAGCTCCATGACCATCTTGATGCTCATTATTGGAAATGAAGCGATGTCAATAGAAAGCCTATAAGCGAAGAACTCGGAGGTGAGTTGTCGGTGCTCGTGCTTTGCATCCTTGCCATCCACCACCGGGCCTCGACACATGTGAGTTGATACGCAACTAGATATGTGCCAATCGGGACCTCCCTTGAATGGTCTTGCACGCACAATCCAAGGACATCCTTCCTCCTCGCACTTCACCGTGTAACGCTTCTTGATGTCTGAGTGCACGACCATGTAAGGACGATGATTCTTCACCGAGAAGTCCTTTATCCATTGCTTAAATTCCAACAAGGTATTAAACCTTGATCCTTTGCAAAAGCCATTGTTCACGTGATTGTCATCCCGGTAAGAACTTGTCCTTGGTCCAAGCAATATGCCTTTGCCACCATCAACCGTGGCTTCATCCGCGAGGCTAAGATCACGAAACAAAGGCACCCGATGGTCCTGCCCCAATACGGTATGGTGGATTTTGCCCTCTCTAGCCGTGAACCCCTCCTCGTCAACTTCTTCTTCGGGACCATCATAAGCCGAGTCCGAAGCATAGCCTCGAGAAGACGGGAGGTCACGGTCCATGTCATCTTGAGTGATATATTTCTCCAAATCACCAACATTGTTGTCGTGGAGTTCAACATCATCATCATATTCACCCTCACAATCATCATTGTCCTGTTCCAACACTTCCTGTTGGTGTCTTGAAATCGGGCTCAATGTTTGGCTCAGAGGAGGTTCAATCCATAGATCTTGCTCTACGGGTGGAGGACTCCTACTATCCAATAGGGAGGCACGACGGTTCAAGTCCAAAGGCAATGAACTATCAACCTTCTTGGTGGCAAATAGCTCAAGAGCCTTGTCTAGTGATTCGGCCACCACCTCCTTTTATGCAAGCCAAGGAGCCTCAGAGAAGATATGCATGGTCTTCCAACGGATATGCATTCCAAAACCCACATTATGTCTTCCCCCCAACTCAACATCACATGGGTCCATCCATTTCAATTCAATCTTCACTTGCTCCAAGACCTCGACATAGGTGGGACTATGCTCAAACACAATATCTAGCTCATCCGGGTCTGGTTCTATGTTGCATTTCAAAAAGGCATCCTTGTCCATATGATGAACATGAAAAATTCTTGCCATCCCTAACACATAGGAGAATATGTTCATTAACTAACCATGACAAGATAAACAAAAATATACTAGACACATTACCAAACCATAAAGCTAACAAAAACAATCTCTCTTACATAATCAAACCCTAACCCTAACCCTAGCCATAACATTCCAATAAACCAAACAATGACATTTCAACAACCCTAAACCTAACTAAATGTTTCATACACATCTTTATACCCAACATTGGCCAATGAATCTAACAAATTTCCAAACATTTCTATCCAAATCAAATTTGTAGGGTTTCAAGCCAAGTCCAACCAAAATAAAGATTTCAAGAGGTCAAAACGGAGGGGAATGAGGGAGGGTACCTCTAGCAGCTGGGGGGGGGCACAAATCCACCAAATGAAGCTTCCAATGTGAGAGATTTGAGGGGGGAGAAGAGAGGGGAGAAGGGGGCGCCTCCTTGTTGTTGTTCTTGGCTGGGTCGAGCTGGGAGTGAATGGGTCAGGGTGGGGAGGGGGGCTGCGAGCTGCTGAGTAAGTCCCAAAGTGTAGCGCCTATCTACTAGGCGCTACACATTAGATCATAACGCCTAGTAGATAGGCGCTACACTTTGGGCATAGCGCCTGGGCGTTACTCTATCCAGGCATAACGCCTAAGCGTCACACGGTCGGGTGGGGCCGAGGCCGGGCCAGGTGGTGCCACGCTGGCAGGGGTATAGCGCCTAGCAGCAAGGCGCTACCCTGTAGAGTGTAGCGCCTTGCTGTTAGGCGTTACCCAAAGGGTTAGTCCAGTGAAAGTTTTGCACCGAGAGGTCATTTCGTGAAATCCTTTTCAATATAGATTATTTTTGTCCATTCTACCAAATTTTCTTGGCAATCTCAATCCAATTTCTCGCCATACGATCTGCTACTAGATTCGTGCGTCCCTTTGATCCAATGGCAACAACACGAGTTATTACATGCGTCAACTCAGCCTGACTTTCCTCACCCACCCCTTTAAGAGTCGACTTCTGCTCCCCTCTGCCGCCCCTGACCTCCCCTCTCTCCGGCGGCTTGATATGTTGGAAACATATCTATAATTTTTGATGCTCCATGCTTGTTTAGTATCTACTTTGCTTTACTTGTCCACACTTTGAGGTGCTTTTTACATGTTTTCTGGTACTAACTTACTAACAAGTTGCAACAGTGCCAGATGCCTGTTTTCTGCTGTTTTGGGTTTTAGAAAAGTTAGTAAAGAAATATTCTCGAAATTGGACGGGAAAAACGTCAAAGTCAATTACTTTCCGTGGGGAACAAGAAGTCCAGAGGGGAGACGAGGAAGCGAGCAAGGGCCACCAAACCTCCCCCAGGCGCAGGTGGGCCCTGCCCCGCGCCTGGCTAGGGTTTAGCACCCCTGGCCTCCGCCTCGCCCCCCTTCGCCTATAATAAGCCCGCGATACAAAAACCCTAAGCACCCGATCAAATCTCCACGAAACCGTCTGTAGCCGCCACCACCATCGTCCCTAGATCGGGGGGATCTGAAGTTCTTCCCGACACCCTGCCAGAGGGGAGATCATCCCGGAGGCCTTCTCTCCGGTATGATGCGTGAGTAGTTCCACCTTGGACTATGAGTCCATGTAGTAGCTAGATCGTCGTACCTCCTCCTTTGTGCTTTCATGTATATATCTTGTGATCTCCGTTCATGATCAAGAACTAATCTATTTGTAATCATGCATGTTGTATTTGCGGGGATCCGATGGATATTGAGATTATTATGTTGGTTTGATTAATGGTTTTGTCTTCATGATTCTATCATGTATGTGTTGTTTGTGATCTTGCATGCTCTCCGTTGTTAGTAGCTATCTTGGCCAAGTAATTGCTAGTGACTCCAAGAGGGGGTATTTATGCTCGATAGTGGGTTCATGCCTCTAGTTTCCAAGGAAGCGGCAATCTCTTGATTTGTAGATGTGTTGTTGCCACTAGGAAAAACAACGGTCCCTTGTTCATGGAGCATGTGGACTGCTTACCTTACACACTTTGCTTAAAGGTGTTCATTGCTTGCAACTTAATACTGGAGGGGGTTCGGATGATAACCTGAAGGTGGACTTCTAGTCATAGATGCAGTTGGATGGCGGTCTATGTATCTTGTTGTATTGTCCAATCAAATCTCATAGGATCTTTCTGACTAGTAATTGCATTGTTATGCATTGCTCAGTTCCTGTCAATTGCCCTGCTGTAATTTGTTTACCCTTCATGCCATGTTGTCTATCTAAGGAGAGCACCTCTAGTGAACTATGGACCCCAGTCCAATCTTTACCATTGATACATTTTACACTGTTACTTGTTTACTTGCTGCAAACCATTACCTTCTACACCATACGTTTAATCCTTTATTACAGCAAACCGGTGAGCTTGACAACCTCACTGATTCGTTGGGGCAAAATCTTGAGTTTGTATTGTGCCGGTGTCCGCGTTTCTTGCAACACATGTGTGACGTTTCCTTCCTCCTACTGGTTCGATAACCTCGGTTTCTTACTGAGGGGAAACTTGCTGCTGTGCTGCTTCACACCTTGCTCTTGGGGTTTCCAACGAAGCGCTCCTACATCAACTCAGCGCTGCATCAAGCTTTTCTGGCGCTGTTGCCGGGGAGGCTAAGGACGTCTTCACAAAGGGAGTCCTTCACTTCCTTTCTCTTTACTTTGTTTTTAGTTTGCTTTGTTTCTTTTCCTTGGTTTTGTTTGCCTCTTTTCAAAAAAAAAAACCAAAAAAATTAGTCTAGCTTGGTTTGCTTGCCTTATTCAAAAACACAAAAAAATAGTTCCTACCCTAGTTGCCACCTTGTTCTAGCTCACCATGTTGCTCCCCAAGTTTGCCCTGAAAGATCTTGCAATAGGTAGTGGATCCATAATTGGGAAAGATAACATTGAAGAATTCTTTAATTATGTTAGCAAGCATGAGGGATATTGAGGATAAATCTATAGGAGAGCTTGCTCCTAATTATGAGATTGCTGCAACTTCTTTAGTTCATATGTTGGAGGCTAAGTTTGTTAGCCTTAACCCCTTCTGAAAGTACAAAGGAAGTCGCCTAGAGGGGGTGAATAGGCTTTTAAAAATATTACGGTTTAGGCTCAAGTAAATGCGGAATAAAACTAACGTTTAATTTATTGAGCACAAAACCTAGCCACTAAGTTTACCTAAGTCCACCAGCAACCTATGCTAAGGAATACAAGCAACAAGGTGATAGCAAGAAATAAATACTTCAAGCATGATGGCTATCACAATGTAAAGTGCATAGGTAAAGGGCTCGCTTGAGAGATAACCGATGGACGCGGAGACGAAGATTTGTTTCTCGAAGTTCACTTCCAAAGAAGCTACATCTCCGTTGGAGAGGTGTGATGACGCAATGCTCTCCGAACACCACAAATGGCTCACCTCGAGGTGTGGTGGCTCGATGCTCACCCAACGCCACACAAGGCCTCACCCCGGATGCGGAAGCACACAACTCACCTACGCCACAAAAGGCTCACCCTATTCTCCCAAGTGCGCACCACAAAAGGCGGGCACTTGCTCCACTATGGGACGCTTGAGGGCGGTCACCGAACCCGCACAAGATTGGGGCTAACTCCACAACTCAATTGGAGGCTCCCAACAACAAAGCCACAAAAGGCTACAATGCCACAAAAGGCCAACAAAGCCACAAGAGGCTACAAGACCACAAAAGGTCAACAAGACCACAAAAGGTCAACAACCCAACCACACAACCGTCTAGGGTTCCAAGAACCCAAGAGTAACAAGCCCACAAGCTTGTACTCGCCGAATCTCCGAGGAGAACTCAAACCTATGCACCAAATGCAAGGGCAAGTCCTTTTATCCCAAATTCCAACAAAGCTACACAAGCTATTGGAGGAATAAGGGAGGAAGAACACAAGAGGAGAACTCAAACCTATGCACCAAATGCAAGGGCAAGTCCTTCTCTCCCAAATTCCAACAAAGCTACAAAAGCTATTGGGGGAATAAGGGAGGAAGAACACAAGAGGAGAACACAAAACTCTCCAAGATCTAGATCCCAATGATTCCTTCACAAAGAAGGGATTTTACTTGGTGGGATTGTAGATCTAGATCTCCTCTCACTTTTCCCTCAAAAAGATGTAAGAATCATGGGAGGGAGAGGGAGTAAGAGAGCTCAAATAGGTCAACAATGGTGGGCAAAAACGAGCTCAAAAGATGGGGAACCATTGGGGAAGAAGCCCCCCATAAATAGGACAAGGAAAAAGCCCGTTTGGGCTTCGCCCCACGGAACTTCCGGCCTCCACGTACTTAGGCAAATAGAAACACAAGTTACTGAACCTGACCGGAACTTGGGCCGGAACTTGGGTCGGAACTTGGGCCGGAATGTCACATCCCAAGATTTTCCAAATCTTGTAATGTGAAAAATAAATGAATAAAATAAAACTTTGTTCGATTTTCAGGGTCAGAAGAAACTTTTTGAATTCAATTGGAACCTCAAACCAATTTGAAACAAATAAATCCTAAAGGGATTTAAAAAGATAAACATTTAATGAAAGGAAAAATAAAAACATTTGGAAATATTATTTTGAAACAATTAAATGAAAAGATTTGTTTTCAAATGATATAGAAGTTTTACAAATAAGGATTATTTTATAAAGCCAAATTAAACCTTGGCCAAGCTTTGGGAATTAAAACATTTTATGTTTAAAAATTAGCAAAGGTTTATTTAAATAAAATAATAAGGAATTAATATCCAAACTTTATTTAAATAAAAGGTTTTACCAATTTAATTGAAACACCAAAACTTATTAAAATTATTTAAAATAACTTTTCCAAATATTTGATATTCACAAATAAAACCTACTAAAGTGTTTTGGCTTTATTTTTAGATTTCAAAATAAATATCTCAATAAAACAAATCCTATTTGATTTAATAAGGAAAGTCTATTATATTTAATTAATAATGGACTCTAAAATAAAAAGGTTATTTTGTTTTAAATAAATTTCCAAGTATTCTATATTTCCCAAATAAAACCTACAGATTTGGTTTTAAAAATATTTAGGTTTCAAAAGAGGTTTTTAAATAAAACAAAACCCTATTTGATTAATAAACCTTGGTCTATTTATTTAATTATTAATGGACCCTATAGCAAAAATGTTATTTTGTTTTAAACAAGTTTCCAAGTATTCTTTATTAAACCTACTAATTTGATTTTGAAAATGTTTGAATTTTAAAATGGAGTTTTTATTAAATAAATCAAACCCTATTTGATTAAATAACTAAAGGGCTATTTTATTTAATTATTAAATAGATCCTAAAAATGAATAAAATATTATTTTATTTTTGGGATTGGTTTATGTTGAAAAACAGAACCAAAAACTCATTATAAGTTTGAATTGTTTGAATAGTTTGAGTGAATGAATAATTGATTCAAATGTAGGGGTTCGTAGCATGGAAAACAAAAATTTTCTAGCGCATACAAACAAACAAGCCAAGATCTATCTACTAGATTGTAGCAACGAGTCGATAGAGGAACTCACCCTCGAAGATTCCAAAGTGGTTAACGAGATCGGATTCTCGTGGGTGATGTAGTCGTACTCTTCCCGATCTCAAGATCGTGTAGACGATCCTTCTAGCGCCACGTTACTGGCGCCCTTGATCGGTCACCGCGTTCGATACTCGGCGAAGACCTTCCTCTCCCTTGTTCCAAAGGCGTGGAGGTTGTAGCACTCTCCTCGCGATTCGGCTGACTGGCGTGGTGGAAGTAGAGGAGATCATGAGGCTTTAAGCCGGTGCGAGTATGGTGGAGCTTATGAGAGAGAGGATTAGTGGCCTAGTAATTAGACACACCAATTAGAGGGCTCTAAACCAATTAGAAGGCTCTAAACTGTTGGCTAAAGCAATTAGAAGCTCTAAACCAAAACAGCTCTAAACCGGAGATCTAGAGTAGAAAGTATTGTGTCTATGGGAGGAGCCACCCCTCCTTTTATGGGAGGGGGTCATGGCGCTTGAGGAGGAGGAGTCCCTCCCAACTCGGCAGGCTGGGCGCGGCTGGAGGAGTCCAACTCCTCCTCCAGGTTGGTTCCAACTCCTCTTGCTTGTTTCCCACAGTTTCTTGTTTTGGCAGTTTGACTTTCAAACTGGACATTTGACTTTTCTGTTTTAGGATTCAATTTAATCCTTTATTTGGGACAGCAATAACACATAGTACATGATGCAATCATTCAATGAGCAATGACACATTCATGTACCCTCCCCCCCGGAGTGCCGGACAATCCGGAACCTTCTAGAACATTCCCGATGAAAAACACCGGAATCATTCCCGAACTCCGAAACGGGACTTTCCTTATATGAATCTTATTCTCCGGACCATTCCGGATCACCTCGTGATATCCCGGATCCCATCCGAGACTCCGAACAACATTCGGTCTCTTTCTCATAATACCATAACTACTCAAACAACGTCGAATCCTTAAGTGTGTCTCCCTACGGTTCGTGAATTATGCGGACATGATCGAGACACTTCTCCGAACAATAACCAATAGAGGAATCTGGAAATTCATATGGCTCTACATATTTCTCGATTACTTTGCGATCGAATGAACCACTTACATACGATACCAATTTCCCTTTGTCTCACGATATGTTACTTACCCAAGGTTATGATCGTCGGTATCTCTGCATACCTAGTTCAACCTTATTCTTGATAAGTACTCTTTCTCGTTCCGTGATATGTGATCCCTTGTGACCAAGTCACATGCTTGCAAGCTAATTGGATGACATTCCACCGAGAGGGCCCAGTATATCTATCCGTCATGTGGATGGACAAATCCCACTCTTGATCCATGTGTCTCAACCAATACCTTCCGAACACTCAATGCCACTTTTATAACCACCCGATTCACGTGTGGTGTTTGATGTCATCAAAGCATCCATCCAAGAAAGGTGATATGCATGATCTCATGGTCGAAGGAATTAGGTTACTATGTATCGAAAGCATATAGCAATTGAACTAATGAAATGACTTGATCTTTATGCTACGCTTATCTATAGGAGTATGTCCACCATATCATTCTCCTAACGATATGATCTTGTTGTTGATAACATCTCAATGTTCATGATAGGAAACCACAATCATTAATCAACCAACAAGCTAGTGAAGTATAGAGGCTATACTAGGGACTTCAAATTAAGTTTACAAAACACACAAGTATCAATGTTTCCTTGTTAATACTATTATAGCATGAATGTAAACATTTATCATAAACACAAAGATATAATAATAACTATATTTATTATTGCCTCTAGGGCATATCTCCAACAGTCTCCCACTTGCACTAGAGTCATCTAATCTAGATTACATGGTAATATACCGAACACCCATGGCAGTTTGGTGTTGGTCATGTTTTGCCCTCGGGAGAGGTTTAGTCAACGGATCCGCCACATTCAGATCTGTGTACTTTGCAAATCTTTATATCCCCATCACGGATATGTTCTCGAATAGCGTGAAAGCAGCTTGATATGCTTGACTTCTTGTGTGACCTTGGTTCTTGCGCATTGGCTATGGCGCCCATGTTATCACGTAGATAGACATTGGGTCCAGCACTTGGAACCACACCCACTCTGTAATGAACTCTTTCATCCATATCGCTTCTTGTGAAGCCTCCGGCGACCATGTATTCCGATTCGGTTGAAGATCTCGCCACAACGCTTTGCTTTGCACTCCTCCAAATTAGCCGCACCATTCAAAATAAATACGTATCCGGATTGTGATTTAGAATCATCCGGATCGGTGTTCCAACTAGCATCGGTGTAACCATTAACAACGAGCTGTTCATCACCTCCATAAGAAAGAACCATATCCTTAGTTCTTCTCAAGTACTTAAGGATGTTTTGATCATTGTCCAATGATCCACTCTGGATCACTTTGATATCTGCTAGTTAAACTAACAACATATGCAATGTCGGGTCTAGTACATAGCATGGCATACATTAGAGATCCTATGGCTGAGGCATAGGAGTCTTACTCATCCTTTCTCTATCTTCTGCGATGTCGGACTTTGAGTTTTACTCAAGGTCGTATTAGCAACATGGGCAAGAACCCTTTCTTGCTTTCCTCCATTCCAAATCTCTTTAGAACTTTGTCCAAATATGTACTCTGTGACAATGATATTTGGCGTTTGATCTATCTCTATAAATCTTTATGCCTAATATGTAAGCTGCTTCGCCAAGATCCTTCATTGAAAAACTATTATTCAAATATTCCTTGACACTATTAAGAAGGTCTACATCATTCCCAATCAACAATATGTCATCCACATACGTATTAAGAATGCTACTGAGCTCCCACTCACTTTCTTGTAAATACAAGCTTCTCCATAAGTTTGTATAAAACCAAAACTTTGATTACCTTATCAAAGCGTTGATTCCAACTTCGGGATGCTTGCTTCAATCCATAGATGGACCGTTGAAGTTTGCATACCTTGTTAGCACCTTTAGGATCGACAAAACCTTTGGGTTGCATCATATACAACTCTTCATCAATGTCTCCATTGAGGAATGCTGTTTTGACATCCATCTGCCATATCTCATAATCATAATATGCGCGATTGCTAACATAATCCTCACAGACTTTAGCTTCTCTTGGTGAGAAAGTCTCATCATAGTCAACTCCTTGAATTTGTCGAAACCCTTTTGCGACAAGTCGAGCTTTAGACAGTAACATTACCATCAACATCTGTTTTCTTCTTGAAAATCCATTTATTCTCGACAGCCTTCCGGCCATCCGGTAAGTCCACCAAAGTCCATACTTGGTTTTCGTACATGGATCCAATCTCGGATTTCATGGCTTCTTGCCATTTATTGGAATCTGGGCTCATCATCGCTTCCTCATATGTCTCGGGGTCATCGGTGTTGTCCACCACCATGACATTCATAACGGAATCATACCAATGCGGGTGGTACGAGTTCTCGTTGACCTCCGAGGCTCGTAGCAACTTCAACCAAGTTTCATGATCATCATCATTAGCTTCCTCCCTTATTGGTGCAGCACCACAGAACTTCTTCCGGTCTTTGCTACTCGCAATTCGAGAGAAGGTTCAACAACCTCGTCAAGTTCTACTTTCCTTCCGGTCACTTCTTTCGAGAGAAATTCCTTCTCTAGAAAGGATCCATTCTTAACAACGAATGTTTTGCCTTGGATCTATGATAGAAGGTATACCCAATAGTTTCCTTGGGTATCCTATGAAGACGCATTTTTCGCTTTGGGTTCAAGCTTGTCCATTTGTAACTTCTTTACATAGGCCGCATCCCCAAACTTTAAGGAGCGACAATTTAGGTTTCTTCCCAAACCATAATTCATACGGTGTCGTTTCAGCGGATTTAGACGGTGCCCTATTTAAAGTGAATGCGGCTGTTTCTAATGCATAACCCCAAAATGATAGCGGTAAATGTAAGTGACATCATAGAGCGAACCATATCTAAGAGAGTTCGATTCGACGTTCGGACACACCATTCTGTGGTGTTCCGGCGGTGTCAATTGTGAAAGTATTCGCACTTCTTTAAATGCTCGCCAAACTCGTAACTTAGATATTCACCTCCACGATCGAGCGTAGAAATTTAATCTTCTTGTTACGTTGATTCTCTACCTCACTTTGAAACTCCTTAAACTTCTCGAAAGTTTGGACTTATGTTTCATGAAATAGATATACCCATATCTACTCAAGTCATCCGTGAAGGTAAGAACATAACGATAACCACAGCGATGCTACACTCATTGGACCACACACATCGGTATGTATGATTTCCAATAAGTCCGTAGCTCGCTCCATCATACCGTAAAATGGAGTCTTAGTCATTTTACCCATCGGACATGCTTCGCATCTTTCAAGTGATTCAAAATCAAGTGATTCAAGAAGTCCATCGAATGGAGTTTCTTCATACGTTTCACTCCGATGTGACCGGCAACGATTGCCACATATAGGTCGAATTATCGCTGATTTCAAGCGTTTAGCCTCAATGTTGTTGATATGTGTATTTCACTATCGAGATTCAATAAGAATAGACCATCTATCAAAAGTGCATGTGCGTAAAACATATTACTCATATAAATCGAACAACCATTATTCTCGACTTAAACAAGTAACCGTCTAATAAACAAGATCACGAGATAATGTTCATGCTCAACGCAGCACTAAATAACAATTATTTAAGTATAAAACTAATCCCGATGGTAGATGAAGGGGTAGCGTGCCACCGCGATCACATCAACCTTTGATCCGTTTCCCACGCGCATCGTCACCTCGTTCTTCGCTAGCTTCCGTTTATTCTGCATTTTTGTTTGAGTTACAAATATGAGCAGAACCAAGATATCAAATACCTGTGCACTACTACGAGTACTAGTGAGATACATCAATAACATGTATATCGGATATACCTTTCTTCTTGATGTTGCCGTTCTTGAGATCCGCCAAGTACTTTGGGCAATTCCGCTTCGATGACCTTCTCCTTGCGGTAAAAGCACTGGGTTTAGCTTAGGTCAGCCTTGGTCTTCTTCGTCGGCGTGGTAGCTTTCTTACCACCCTTCTTGAAGTGTCCTTTGCTTAGACTTGCCTTTCTTGAATTTGGTGGTCTTATTGACCAACAACACTTGGTGCTCTTTCTTGATCTCCACTTCGCAGATTTCAACATGGCAAAGAGTTACGCAACGTCTTGTTCATGTTACGCATGTTGTAGTTCATCACAAAGTTCTTGTAACTTGGTGGTAGTGATTGGAGGACACGGTAAATCCCCAAAGCATTAGGAATCACAATACCCAAGCTTTGAAGTTTGTTTGCATGCCGACATCTTAAGCACATGCTCACCGACGAGCTGCCCTCTTCCATCTTGCAGTTAAAGAACTTTTGAAGCCTCATAGCTTTCAATTGCCGCATGAGTCTCAAAAATCAATTTGAGATCCTCGACAATATCATATGGGTCGACTCTTCAAACCTTTTCTCAAGCTCGATTCTAAACCATACAAGATAGCACACTGAACTATGGAGATCTTGATTCTTCCGGCGAGGTAAACGTTCTTTACTTCATCGAGCATCATTGCAGTGGGTCACCAATGTGCATCCAAAGACATAGGTCAAATTACCGGTTGAGGACAATCCTCAAATTGCGGAACCAATCCATGAAGTTGCTTCCATTGTTTTTCAACTTTTCTTTCTCTAGGGCATTAAAATTGATGGTAGGGGCTGCCATTGATCTACAACATATTTGCAATAGTTTAGACTAAGTTTATGACAAATTGAGTTCAAATTAATTAATGAAATTAAACTAGGTGAACTCCACTCAAAACAATATCCCTCACATTGTTTTAGTGATCACACGAACCAAATCCACTACATCAACACCGATCATCACGAGAGTTGATATAGTTTCAATGGCGAACAATCATCATGTTCATCATATCTACTATCGATTCATGCTTTACCTTTCGGTAATCCGTGTTCGAGACCATGTGCGTACATGCTAGGCTCGTCAAGATCAAACCTTAGTTTACGCATGAGCAAATGGCTTGCTCACGTTGTATACACTTGCGAATCTAGAACACCCGATCATCACGTGGTGCTTGAAACAACAAGCTTTAGCAACGGTGCTAACTAAGGGTGAACACTTTATGATTTGAAATTGATGTGCATGAGGATCATCTTATAATGCTACCGTCTACTAAGCAATACAAGATGCATAAAGGATTAACATCACATGCAATTCAATATATATGTGATATGATATGGCCTTTCTTCTTCGTGCCTTGATCTCCATCTTCAAGCACGAACATGATCTCCATCATCACCGCATTGCATCAAGGTCAATGACGCTTCTCCATGGTTGTCGTCCACGGCTTCAACTATTACAACTACTTTGAATAGACACGCAGGTCTTAACATAAATTAAAGACAACCATATGGCTCGCTTGGGTTGTCGACTTACAATAAGGAACATTGCATACATCAAATATAATCACAATCATGGCCATATCATCATTTGCACACCCTCGCAAAACAAAGTTAGGGCTTCTACTTTCTTTGCATATTTTGGTTTGGGGCTTTCACGTGGTTTGGGGCTTTCAATAAGTGTCGTTCTAACTTACGAACAAGAACCACAACATTGATACTAGCATTGTTGATCACCCGTTGTAAATTGGATCTTAACTATGCTAGGAGAAACATGCACCCGCAAATCCACTTATGCAATACAAGTTACATGTCAAGCGTGGAGCAAGTCTCATGAACGATGTCATGTAAGGTTAGCCCGGGCCGCTTCATCCCAACATACCGCAAGATGCAAAGTACACAAAAAGCAATCTACAATAAAAGCATCAACGCCCACAATGACCATTGTGTTCTACTCGTCTGTGAGATCTACATATAGACACGGCTCTGATACCACTGTAGGGGTTCGTAGCATGGAAAACAAAAATTTTCTATCGCATACAAACAAACAAGCCAAGATCTATCTACTAGATTGTAGCAACGAGTCGATAGAGGAACTCACCCTCGAAGATTCCAAAGTGGTTAACGAGATCGGATTCTCGTGGGTGATGTAGTCGTACTCTTCCCGATCTCAAGATCGTGTAGACGATCCTTCTAGCGCCACGTTCCGGCAGCGCTCCCGCAGTCGGTCACACGTTCGGTACTCGACGAAGACCTTCCTCTCCCTTGTTCCAGTGACGTGGAGGTTGTAGCACTCTCCTCGCGATTCGGCGGCCTGGCGTGGTCTAGGAAGTAGAGGAGATCCGCAGGCTTAAGCCGCAAGCGAGTATGGTGGAGCTTATGAGAGAGGATTAGTGGCCTAGTAATTAGACACACCAATTAGAGGGCTCTAAACCAATTAGAAGGCTCTAAACTGTTGGCTAAAGCAATTAGAAGCTCTAAACCAAAACAGCTCTAAACCGGAGATCTAGAGTAGAAAGTATTGTGTCTATGGGGAGAGCCCTGCCCCTCCTTTTATGGGAGGGTCATGGCGCCAGGGGAGGAGGAGTCCCTCCAACTCGCTTGGCTGGGCGCGGCTGGAGGAGTCCAACTCCTCCTCCAGTTGGTTCAACTCCTCTTGCTTGTTTCCACAGTTTCTTGTTTTGGCGGTTTGACTTTCAAACTGGACATTTGACTTTTCTGTTTAGGATTCAATTTAATCCTTTATTTGGGACAGCAATAACACATAGTACATGATGCAATCATTCAATGAGCAATGACACATTCATGTACCCTCCCCGAGTCTTGGGACAATCTGGAACCTTCTAGAACATTCCGATGAAAAACACGGAATCATTCCCGAACTCAAGCGGGACTTTCCTTATATGAATCTTATTCTCGGACCATTCCGGATCACCTCGTGATATCCGGATCCCATCCGAGACTCGAACAACATTCGGTCTCTTTCTCATAATACCATAACTACTCAAACAACGTCGAATCCTTAAGTGTGTCTCCCTACGGTTCGTGAATTATGCGGACATGATCGAGACACTTCTCGAACAATAACCAATAGAGGAATCTGGAAATTCATATGGCTCCACATATTTCTCGATTACTTTGCGATCGAATGAACCACTTACATACGATACCAATTTCCCTTTGTCTCACGATATGTTACTTACCCAAGGTTATGATCGTCGGTATCTCTGCATACCTAGTTCAACCTTATTCTTGATAAGTACTCTTTTCTCGTTCGTGATATGTGATCCCTTGTGACCAAGTCACATGCTTGCAAGCTAATTGGATGACATTCCACCGAGAGGGCCCAGAGTATATCTATCCGTCATGTGGATGGACAAATCCCACTCTTGATCCATGTGTCTCAACCAATACCTTCCGAACACTCAATGCCACTTTTATAACCACCCGATTCACGGTGTGGTGTTTGATGTCATCAAAGCATCCATCCAGTAAAGGTGATATGCATGATCTCATGGTCGAAGGAATTAGGTTACTATGTATCAGAAAGCATATAGCAATTGAACTAATGAAATGACTTGATCTTTATGCTACGCTTATCTATAGGAGTATGTCCACCATATCATTCTCCTAACGATATGATCTTGTTGTTGATAACATCTCAATGTTCATGATAGGGAAACCACAATCATTAATCAACCAACAAGCTAGTGAAGTATAGAGGCTATACTAGGGACTTCAAATTAAGTTTACAAAACACACAAGTATCAATGTTTCCTTGTTAATACTATTATAGCATGAATGTAAACATTTATCATAAACACAAAGATATAATAATAACTATATTTATTATTGCCTCTAGGGCATATCTCCAACATCAAATTCAAAACAGAAAAATAGAATTAGAAAAGGAAAAAGAATTCAGAAGAAAAAATATGAAATGGACCTGACCCAACTGGCCAAACCCAACTAAGGCCCAGAACCAACCCAGCTTTCCACCCCGAGGGAAACGATTCACACTCAGTATCTAACCCACACAGACGATGACTGGTGGACCCAACCCCTTTCCTTCTCTATCGCTGACAAGACGACCCCACTCCCCCTGTTCTTCTTTCCCACCCGCACAACCTCTTCTCCCCCCTCGCCCGTTCTGAGACTTGATTTCGCGGCATCAATTCGCCTTAACGCGGCCACCATAACTCGCGGTGATCAAGCACCTTTAAACGCCATCGCATCCTCTCTCATTCCCCTCTGTCTCCTCCCCAAAGCATGCCCCCAGGCCGTCACAATTTCTCCCCGAGCATCCTCTGCTCCGACGAGGTTCTCGACCGATTCCGGCAGCCCCTCGCCGCCCCTTGCCTCCCTATGCAACCTAGCAACGTCCCCACTCCCAGGCGCACCTCCCAGCACTTTTAGTTTGACCGCGGGCGCCCCGGACCGTTGACTACGGCAAGCTCCCGCCGCCGCCGCGTTTGTCTTCTTCACCGACGACGTCCACAGGTAGTATTCGACCACCCCGCGCCTCCTCCTTCACGCTCGCATCACCGCAATGACTTTGCGCGTCTAACGCACCCTCTACCTTGCTTCGGCACGCACTGCAGCCTCGCCCTCGACCACGGCCATGCGCAACCGACGCCAGCTGGAACTCCGGCGAGCAATCCACCTCGCTCCCGTACGCCCCTCAACGAGATACTGACACGTTGAGCTTCCCCAGGAGTCTACGAGCACGGTGAGCCATCCCACTCCTCCTCTAGCTCCCTGTATCACCGGAACCGTCGCAAGCAGAGCCGCACCGCCAGTCGCCGCCAGCAGCACCGCGATTCTTGGTCAAGCGGCTATGCATCGTTGGATTGTCATCCAGTGGCTGAGATTAGATTAGGTAGAAGGGGTATGCGTTGATCAGAGCCGTACAGATTCCTTTTAATCCAACGGTCTGCAGCTGTGCGATCCACACGAACCGGTACCGACCAATCACGGTCTTGGCGTGTCCTGATACGATTAAAAGCAATTAGAAACCAGATTTAAAAGCCAATTTCAAACCTCTATAACTTTCAAACCACACGTCCAAAATTTACAAATTTTATGTCGTTGGATTCAGGAGAACAAACCCTAGCCAACCATGCCCTTAGTTTAGCAAATAGTATCTGTTAGCTTGTTTGAATTTGCATAGACATTTGTATGCTTGTTAAGGATGTAAAAATTGTTTAAAAATGATTTTAGGGTTAAAACTTTTGCAAAATGGTTTGTTGTGACCTTACTGACCCTAGGAACCAACCCATAGTTTTGAAAATGGATTTGGAAAAGATTAGTATGGAATATTAGATTTGGTCCAATTCTAGCCAAATAAAAAAATAATGGATTTACTATGGAAATGATTTTGGAACAAAAACTTTGGGAAAATATTTTGATTCAAAGCTACTCACCCCAAAACACCAAGTCTTGAGAGTTAGAAACTTTGGGTGAAGACTTAAAGGTTTTAGATTTGATAAAACTAATTTCCACTACATAAAATGATGAATGGATTTAAAAATAGTTTTTGGACAAAACCCCTTGCTAATGACTTTGCCACTTTGGTAAATAACCAATTGGATCATACAAAGTTTAGAAATCCAATAGAGACCCTCTTTGCAAAAATAAAACTATTTTGTGCATTCTCCCAAGCATGAATTAGTTTCCATTGTCTTGTGTGTATGAATTTGTTTGAGTGATTATTGGTTTGGAATGTTAGTTGATTTTGTGTTTGCTTGATTGACTTGTAGTGAAGTTAGAGAAGTGTTAGACTAGCAAGATCAAGGAGTGAACCACCATTCCCTACCAAAAAGGCAAGTGATGCTTCATACTTTTTGTCCCATTACTTTCACTATGCATTAGTGATTTTGCTAAGTAAAACTTGCATGGAATTTATGCTAAGTATAGACCTTGCTATAGTAAAACCTAGTAGATGAATCCTTAGTAGGATTTTCCTAAGTTAAGATTCCTATTACTATCAAGCTTAGCCTAGCTAATAGAAAACATGGGTGGAAAATATATTCACACTATGGAAAAATCTCTAAGTCGAGGACTTATGTTTTGTTTAATAAAACAACTAAGTTAATGAATCCCTGGGTGGAATGGGCTTGCTTGGTGGTTTTGGTTGAGTGGTTCACAAGGCCATGGACTTGGCTTGTGTATCTCACTTGTGGTATGCCACCCAGCACAAAGAGATTTGAGATGTCAAATGTTGAGAAGCTTCAAGTGCGACCACTTGGCAATATGGGCTTTGCCATGATCATATAGGTTGCAAGAACTTAGCCATATGGACAGTGGGTGGTAGTGTTTGGTAGGATGGAGCGTCCATTTTGGTCTAAGGAAGGCTTCGAAAGATTTTGTCTTGGGAAACCAAGTCTTGTGGGGAAAGTGCACCACCTCTGCAGTGTAAAATCTAAGTACTTATCCATGTCCCTGGTAAAGGACAATTTGAGCATCAAGACATGGAAGCAATCAAGAATCTCATCATTCAAATTTCTAAGTTAAAATCTTGTGGATTGAACAAGGGTTGTTTGAAATCTTCAAGCTTTGATTGAGAGATGCCTTGTAAAGGATCTTCAATCTTTGATTGAGAAAAATGATTTTATCAAAGCAAAAACTTAGTATTTTCAAATGTTAAGGAAAAATCTATTTTGAGCAATGCAAGCCTAAGCTCCACTTAGCCAAATGCATATAGATGATAGACTCCACTATACTACCATAGTATCACTTGCCAATACAATTCAAATGTATTGACCCTTTGTGGCTGTAACTTGTATGTTGCAGGTTTGATTGTTTTTACTGAAGATTGATTGATTAGGATTACAAAGTCTACAACCAACATCTGCATGTGGAACTTTGAAGATGAAGGACCCATACTTATAGTTATTCCGCTGCAATGTAATGTAATAGCCAAATGAGCTATGTATGATGTAATAAAACTATGTTATTCCTGGTTATAAATTTATATTATGACCTTTGTATCTTGATACTACATCTTAACTGTGGATGCTAGCTATTGATCCAGGGACTAGCATTGCAATCACAGGGATCCTTTCCTTTATAAAGGAGGGGTCTAACACGGAACTTCCGCTCAAGCAAAAACACAGGACAACATTGCACGAAAACTTCAATAACTTTTGATCCCGGACTCCGTTTTTGATGATCTTGGGATCGTTTTGAAGAGAACGAAAAGTTTTACAAGATTATGCAAAGAAACATAATAGTCCAGCATGTAAGTATAAAACCAAATTGAGAAAGATATGACCTCTCTAGAAGCGATGAACCGGTAAAACCTCCAAAACCCAAAACACGAGAAGTTGAGCTTGGAAACTCCGATTGGGATGAAACCAATTTTGTTGGAAAGATAATGACGAATAGAATCCAACAAAAAGTCGAAATATTGGGTATCACCTTGGGAGAAAATACTATGAATATATATGTGAAGTATCCCCCAAGGTGTGGAGCCGGAAAACTTGCAAGATCAAAAAACGCAATAAGATATGCAAGTGAAATCCTTAGATGATGAACTAGAGCTTGTTATGATGATGACCATAATCTCTAGATCCTCTCATGGACAAGAACCAAATAAAAACCAAGAAAGATGATGCTATGAATGCAAAGGTTTGAGCTCTCTCCGAACAATGCAAATGAGACACCCGCTTGAGAGCCCCTCTTGATAGAACAACTATCTATCCTAAACCCGGTCTCCCAACTAACAATACGAGACCGACAAAAGAGAATCCCTGTCAAGAACATACCTTTTCCTTGATAATCCCACTTGAACTTGATGTAGACCGTCTTGTTCTTATATAGTGGGAACACCTTTCTTGGATGCTCTTGCTTGATGAAGATGAAGACTTGCAAATTGCTCCCCATACTCCATGGGGAAACCTCTTCTTTGAACTTGTCTTCATCATTCCATGAGCACGAGGATGGCAAGCTTCAAGCATGAGATCTTCTAGAGATGGCGCATCTTGAGCTCGCCCTTCTTCATCCCTACTTGAGGTTGATCCATCTTGATGTAACTCTTTGCACATGTCTTGATCAACCTTCAAGCTCCTTCTTTCTTCATGATTACAATGGGCACAAAGCCCTTGGACATTTCTTCATCTTCCAACCTTGAGACCAACAGATGGCCCAAGTGATGCCAATGTACAAGCCTACAAGTGAAACTCAATTTACACATTAGTCCATAGAGATTGTCATTAATTACCAAAACCACACATGGGGGCATACATGCCCTTTCAATCTCCCCCATTTTGGTAATTGATGACAATCCCTTAGCGAGGGTTTAAATATGACAATTAACGACCAAAGCGGTTGCCCCAACATCAAATATTAAACAAGTATGTGATGTTGGTACAACCACAATATATAGATCAAACTCCCCCACAATCTATGCATGTGTGATGAACTTGAATTTCATTGCATAGATTGCCAACCGTTACCGTTGGTTGAGTTTCCTCTATATATTCAACATGCAAAGCAAACACAAAGATGCAAGAGCATGAGAGGAAAATGCTTAAGAACACACTCAAAGCAAAGCCCAACTTCCCTTAAACCCTCCAAAACTTCTCCCCCATTGGCATCGATTGCCAAAATGGGTGAAAAGTTATGACGTCAACATAGTGAGAATTCCTCCAAAGGTGTGCATATGCACAAGTCAAATGATGAGAACTAGGGAGGAAGTAAAACTATATTGAGGACACAAAGAAAGCAAAAAGAAAAGAAAGAAAAGAAAAGGGCTTCAACAAATGAAGCAAGCAATCAAAGGATCCAAAAGAAACAATTGAAACACCATCAAATGATGTCAAAAGGGAACAACAACCAAAAGAGTGTTTAAATAAAAATAGAGAAGCTCCCCAAACTTTGTGCAAAGATTAGAATACTTGTATTGAATACAATATGCACAAATATGGAATCCTTGCTCCCCCATAAGCATTTAAACCACAAGAAACGAGAAAGAAGGAACATGTGCATCATTAAATGAATTATAGAAGCTCCCCAAAAATTGTGCACCAATTATAGTAATTATATTTGGAAACAATGTGAACAACCATGGAATCCTAAGTCCTCCAAAACCATTTAACAATGCACACAAAATACAATAATTTGGAAACCACCGAAGAATAAAAATGAAGTAAGAGATGATTTCCAAGAAAAGCAAAAACAACCAAATATTGATCTTCTCTTGTGTGTATAAATTTTTAGGTGGAAAATATCCCAAAGACATATAACCACAAAGAAACATGCACACACAAGATAGATACTCAAGAAAGCACATGAAGACCCAAAAAAAGTCATAGAATATACCAATAAGATGTTTTGCTTGAAAGCATGCCCAAGGGATCAAATATATCTTATTGTACATCAATGAGCTTCAAACACCAACATACCCCATACAACACAACTATTCTCAAGGGAAGAAGAGGATAGAAGGAATATATGGAGAAAGGCAACAAGTATCACAAGATAGAAATCAACTTGGCAAAAATACTCACTATTGCACATGAGAGATATTGAGGAAACAATATGCAACAAAATTGCTAGATTGACATATTTGGGATTAGCGAATCATGAGCATGATTTAGTATAGTCCCCATTATATGCACTCATCTCAACAAACACACATTTGCAATAGAGAGAACTCTTCAAAGCCAAAGCAAGAAATCCTACATATGGAAGAACACAAATTCATGCCAACAAGCAACCTACACAAGGTTGGGAACAAGATATATATGCATGAGAGAGAGATACTTGTTACCGAGATATAATTGGTAGGATGAAGAAGATATGAATTCGTTGATCATCCTAGCTTGCATCCAACTGACATGTAGACGTCACTTCTTCCTTGTTCAAGATACAAGCACCCAATATATATCTCCAATGTACCTAAAACACAATTAAGTACACTATGGTCCCCAAACACATTGGGTCCAAAGTAGTTAGTGAAACTACAATACATAGGAGAGCCCCCACACAAATATGTGCATACTAATATGAAATTGAATTTCATGCACATCTTAGCCTATTAGGATTTGGTGGAGTTTCCCCTATATATTGGATCAAAGGAAGCAAGCATGCCATAATATATACACAAAGTAAATATGCATGCATAGGCTTTCAAGAACCAAAAGGAGATACAATTTGAACAAAAACACCATGTAAACCAATAAGACACACACAAATTTGTGACTCGACAAAAGGTGTCCAAATTGTATCGAAGAGCCAAATCAACACATGAAAGAACAGAAGTTCAACAAATGAACTCGAAAGAGCCAAAGAAAAAGGATAAGAAAAATACCAAGGCTCAAGGATTATCTCATCCTAAAAGAACAAAACAAGTGAAACGGAATGAGATAAAGCCAACTGCCAACGAGAGCAAGGAAATAATAACCAAAACAAACTCTTCACACTTTTCATTATGGCACACAAAGTACCAACACAAAAAGGATCGAGCTTCCAAGCAAAAAAAACGGATCAAATCAAGAAGCATAATCCAAATATGAGGAAGCACATACCAAGAATCACTCTCACGAACAAGATTCAAAAGATGAGCAATAAAAACATTTAAGCAAATTGGAACTTGTATGAGCAAATGTGCCACATAGGAACTAGATAATTCTCAATATCAAATCTAAGTGGCACTACCCCAAATGTCCACATTTTCTAGGTTTGTAATATGCACAAAGCATATGACTCCCCCATAATGTGATAAACCAAGAAATCTCAACAAGAGGCAAAAAGATGAAACTAGAGGTATTAATGGACATTATGGAAACTTGAGTTTCTCATGAGAGAGACAAACCACATAGAGACAACAAAATGACTACTAAGTGGTTTTTCTCATGTACACACATTTTAGGATTGTGGAATGCCCAAGCATGACACTCCACCAAAACGGAATAGTCCATTAATCCCTCACAAGAGCCAAATAAGATACCTACTAGAAACAATAAAGGCTCAAAACCAAGAAACACAAATACATGGTGTGCCAACCAACATACACAAAGATAATTCATAGGTCAATATAAGTAAGTGGGAAGCACAACATGTACAAGCAAATGCAAGGTACAAAACCAACACATGCACAAGGGGGCAAGTAACTATAAATTTAAAGGAGTTTAGCACAAGTTACCGGAAGGAGGAACATTGGATAAGGAATAGAAGCATGATAACCAATGACTTGACTTTGACAACAAGAATATAATGAAGATCTCTCAACTCTTCATAAGATAGCCAAGTCTCCAATGCCCTCCAAAAACACCTATTGATCAAGTTTTAGCTTGTTGGTCCCCAACCAAGTTGGGTCCTAAGAAGTTAGTCACAATAGGCTTGGCCACCCAAATGGTTCTTTTCTTGACACCACTTTGGGAACCAACAAATTTGGCAAACACATTGCCACCCTCATCCTTACGAAGTGAATAAGCATCATCAAACAAGATAGGATGGGATGAGGAGATACCCATGGTGCATGAGGAAGAAAGGTGCCCCTTCTCACGACATATGTAGCAAGTTCTTCTCTTGTCGTCTTTCTTCTTGGGAGGAGCTGCACCATGAAGAAGAGCTTGAGGCTTCTTGGGAAGTGGCCCATCTTGAGCTTGTGGAGGATCTTGAGGCCGCTTCCCCCGTTGCTTCTCACTAAGAGGTTCTTCTTCAATGGGCAATCCCTCACATGATGCCCTCTTCCTTGCACTTGAAGCACACAATGTTGGCCGGATTCTTCACTTGTCCTTGGCCCTTCTTCTTGTTGCCCTTGTGCTTCAACGAGATAGTGGACTTGCTCTTGGTGTTGGAGTTGAATCCAAGCCCACTCTTGTCACTTGGGGGGCGTCGCACACTCAACATATTCTTGAGCGTGGTCTTCCCTTCATGACACCTTTTCAAGTCATTCTTCAAAGAAGTGACTTGAGCCTTGAGCTCTTTGACTTCCTCTACATGTTTAATATCAACAACAATACTAGAGGAAGTAGAAGCTTCATTGTTAGAGCAACAAGGCAAAGGATGCAATTCATCACATGATTTAGCATGGTTGTGAGAGGATGAATTACAAGGACTAGCACATGGCAATATAACCTTTGGAGTAGATATAGTGCTAATGTCCACATGAGGCCCACTAGATGTTACCTTTGACATAATGGCCCCATGAGTTAACCTTAGCCTACCATGGGAGACTAGAAGATCCTCATGCGAGCTTGAGAGCTTGGCATGACTTTCTTCTAATTTCCCATAGTTGCTCGTTAGCAAAGCAAGTTGAGCCTTTAGCTCAACATTCTCCTTCAGGATAGATGCTTCACAAGAAATAGAGTTAGTAGCACAAGCATCATCATTTAAAGCAAGAGGCGAGGTTAACTTGGAAAGCTCTTTAGAATAAGAAGCTTTAAGTTGCTCATGTGCCTCGGTGAGTTTGCTGAGCTCCCCCTTGATGACCCTAGAGCCATTGTTATGGTGCTCAAAATCCTCAAGGAGTTTGGCATAAGCAACTTCAAGTTCATCATTTTTAATTTGAAGGGCACATGCCACCTCAAAATCTCTATCATGAGATTTCTTCACTCTAGATAGCTCTAGAGCAAAGGTCTCCTCAAGAGATTCCTTAGTGGCTTGTTCCTCTTCAAGAGCTTCATTTCGGTTGGCAATTTCATTAGCATACTCACACTCAAGACTACTTATTTTATCTATTTTGTCCTCATGCTCATATATTAGTTGCCTACTTTCAATAGCACAAGTCAAGATTTCAATGAAAGTAGAGCAAGCATTTTTATTAGGATGAAGAGCACGAAGGACTAGCCCCCCTTCTCTTTTAGAGAAGCAACATCATTATATACTTCTACATGATCAACATTCACATCATCATGAGATATATTGGAGTCCAAAGGAGAGGTTACCTTTGAACCCTTAGCCATGAGGCACAAGTGAACATTGGAAGAAGATGATGATGAGGGAACACATGAAGCTCTAATGGCAACTTTGCCTTGGCCCACACATTCTTCACTTTCCTCTACATGGTTAGCAACACAAGAACTAGACGAAATGGAAGCACATTTATCATGGCAACAAGGCAAAGCAAGCATATCATCATGAGATATATCCAATTCATTTCTACAAGATATGCAAGGGAAATCAACACTAGGATGTAAATCACATATGGTCCTACAAGTTTTCATGCCCAAAGATACAACATTGCAATGAGATAGAGACAAAGAATCATGAATGGAAATCTCACTATCTATGTTGCAAGTTATATCACCACTCACCATATCATTACCATGTGACAACTCACATGTTGGTCTAGTGGAAGAAGATGAGAAATCATCGCGGCCGGAGGTGGATGGAACACAATCATACTCATTAAGCTTGGACACATCATATTTTGCTTGAAGCTTGGTCCATATATCATGAGCATTCTGGAAAGGCATGATTGAAGAAAGAACTACAAAGCTCACAACATTAACAAGCACATTAGATGCTTGAGCTTCGAGATAAGAGTTTGTATTCTCCTCAAAAGATAGATTTTGGGGATCCTTAGGAGGAGACAAGCCCATATCTAGAATGCGCTCAATGTTTGGGTTAATGGCCCGGAAATGACTAAGCATGTGAGTACGCCAAACATCATAATGTGTGCCATCAAAAGTAAATGTGTGAGAGTGCACTAAACCCCTAGGAGACATCTTTACTCTCGAGGCGGTGAAGCCTAAAAGCGAGAGACCTTGCTCTGATACCAATTGAAAGTACAAAGGAAGTCGCCTAGAGGGGGGGTGAATAGGCTTTTAAAAATATTACGGTTTAGGCTCAAGTAAATGCGGAATAAAACTAACGTTTAATTTATTGATCACAAAACCTAGCCACTAAGTTTACCTAAGTCCACCAGCAACCTATGCTAAGGAATACAAGCAACAAGGTGATAGCAAGAAATAAATACTTCAAGCATGATGGCTATCACAATGTAAAGTGCATAGGTAAAGGGCTCGTTTGAGAGATAACCGATGGACGCGGAGACGAAGATTTGTTTCTCGAAGTTCACTTCCAAAGAAGCTACATCTCCGTTGGAGAGGTGTGATGGCGCAATCCTCTCCGAACGCCACAAATGGCTCACCTCGAGGTGTGGTGGCTCGATGCTCACCCAACGCCACACAAGGCCTCACCCCGGATGCGGAAGCACGCAACTCACCTACGCCACAAAAGGCTCACCCTATTCTCCCAAGTGCGCACCACAAAAGGCGGGCACTTGCTCCACTATGGGACGCTTGAGGGCGGTCACCGAACCTGTACAAGATTGGGGCTAACTCCACAACTCAATTGGAGGCTTCCAACAACAAAGCCACAAAAGTCTATAATGCCACAAAAGGCCAACAAAGCCACAAGAGGCTACAAGACCACAAAAGGTCAACAAGACCACAAAAGGTCAACAACCCAACCACACAACCGTCTAGGGTTCCAAGAACCCAAGAGTAACAAGCCCACAAGCTTGTACTCGCCGAATCTCCGAGGAGAACTCAAACCTATGCACCAAATGCAAGGGCAAGTCCTTTTATCCCAAATTCCAACAAAGCTACACAAGCTATTGGAGGAATAAGGGAGGAAGAACACAAGAGGAGAACTCAAACCTATGCACCAAATGCAAGGGCAAGTCCTTCTCTCCCAAATTCCAACAAAGCTACAAAAGCTATTGGGGGAATAAGGGAGGAAGAACACAAGAGGAGAACACAAAACTCTCCAAGATCTAGATTCCAATGATTCCTTCACAAAGAAGGGATTTTACTTGGTGGGATTGTAGATCTAGATCTCCTCTCACTTTTCCCTCAAAAAGATGTAAGAATCATGGGAGAGAGAGGGAGTAAGAGAGATCAAATAGGTGAACAATGGTGGGCAAAAACGAGCTCAAAAGATGGGGAACCATTGGGGAAGAAGCCCCCCTTAAATAGGACAAGGAAAAACTGACCGTTTGGGCCAGATTCGCGCCCCCACCAGAACTTCCGGCCTCCCACCGGAACTTCCGGCAAATAGAAACACAAGTTACTGAACCTGACCAGAACTTGGGCCGGAACTTGGGTCGGAACTTGGGCCGGAACTTCCGCTCAAGCAAAAACACAGGACAACATTGCACGAAAACTTCAATAACTTTTGATCCTGGACTCCGTTTTTGATGATCTTGGGATCGTTTTGAAGAGAACGAAAAGTTTTACAAGATTATGCAAAGAAACATAATAGTCCATCATGGAAGTATAAAACCAAATTGATAAAGATATGACCTCTCTAGAAGCGATGAACCGGTAAAACCTCCAAAACCCAAAACACGAGAAGTTGAGCTTGGAAACTCCGATTGGGATGAAACCAATTTTGTTGGAAAGATAATGACGAATAGAATCCAACAAAAAGTCGAAATATTGGGTATCACCTTGGGAGAAAATACTATGAATATATATGTGAAGTATCCCCCAAGGTGTGGAGCCGGAAAACTCGCAAGATCAAAAAACGCAATAAGATATGCAAGTGAAATCCTTAGATGATGAATTAGAGCTTGTTATGATGATGACCATAATCTCTAGATCCTCTCATGGACAAGAACCAAATAAAAACCAAGAAAGATGATGCTATGAATGCAAAGGTTTGAGCTCTCTCCGAACAATGCAAACGAGACATCCGCTTGAGAGCCCCTCTTGATAGAACAGCTATCTATCCTAAACCCGGTCTCCCAACTAACAATACGAGACCGACAAAAGAGAATCCCTGTCAAGAACATACCTTTGCCTTGATAATCCCACTTGAACTTGATGTAGACCGTCTTGTTCTTCTATAGTGGGAACACCTTTCTTGGATGCTCTTGCTTGATGAAGATGAAGACTTGCAAATTGCTCCCCCATACTCCATGGGGAAACCTCTTCTTTGAACTTGTCTTCATCATTCCATGAGCACGAGGATGGCAAGCTTCAAGCATGAGATCTTCTAGAGATGGCGCATCTTGAGCTCGCCCTTCTTCATCCCTACTTGAGGTTGATCCATATTGATGCAACTCTTTGCACATGTCTTGATCAACCTTCAAGCTCCTTCTTTCTTCATGATTCCAATGGGCACAAAGCCCTTGGACATTTCTTCATCTTCCAACCTTGAGACCAACACATGGCCCAAGTGATGCCAATGGACAAGCCTACAAGTGAAACTCAATTTATATATTAGTCCATAGATATTGTCATTAATTACCAAAACCACACATGGGGGCATACATGCCCTTTCACCTTCATACAATTCTTGTTCTAAAACTAAAAGAAGAAAAGAATGCTGAAAAGAGGGAATTTATCCTTGAAACTTTATCAAAAGAATTCCATGATATTGCTAGGGAAGCCAAAAAGGTCTTTGAGCATTTCAATATGCTAGGATCAAGTATATATGTTGTGGGTATTTCTGATAAAACTAAGCCCAGAGAATAATTTAAGATACCCATACCCTTTAAGCTTGTTGGAATGCATGAAGCCTTTGAAAATAATTTTGATTGGATTGCTCCTGAAAATCTTTTTGATGAAGGTAGTAGACCAAAGAGAGATGAGAAGGGATTCTACAAAACCCATTTGGATGAGATACCCTTCATAGTTGAGGACTTTGCAAATATGGATGTTAATGCTTCTTCATTTGAAAATACTTGATTCTTCTTGCTTCTTGTGCCTAACTTAAATGCGTTAAAGAAAAGTACTTGTTGGGAGATAACCCAAGAGTTTCCTTGAGTCTTGGAAGTTATTAATTCAGTAATGACCTCTTCTTATCCTTTTTGATATTGCTTTTTGTGCCAAGAATGACCTCTAGTGAGAGGGAAGTAAGATTTGGGGAGTTGCTGTCCCGAAACAGATTTCTGTCCTCCACAAAAAAATGGTGAGGAGTCTCTGTAAATCGAATTGAGCTTAAAATTTACAAATAAATCCCCCAGTATGTTAGATAACTTTCGTTAGTTCAACACTTTTTGATTTGAGCAACAGAAGATGTTCGAAAAAATCAGTTTCTACCTTCTAGTCTGTTTTGACAGATTTCTTCCATTATTTGCATTTGCTTCTTATTGATTCCTTTTTGAGTTTTTTTAGGTGAATTGAGATTTTGAAGGAGTTACTATAGTATCTTGTGTTTTTAATGAAAAACCTTGCTGTTCCAAAGCTTTGCCAGTGGTCTAATATCTTTTGAATACACTAATGTTGCTAATGAAGATTGTGTGAAGTTTTGTATGAAGGAAAATTTCAGGTGTAGAGAGAGAATGATGCAATGAGATGAAGAATGGACAAAAGCTTAAGCTTGGGGATGCCACCATGGTGTCACCCCTAGAAATATCTAAGAGGTACAAGCGTCAAAGCTTGGGGATGCCCAAGGCATCCCCTTCTTCATCAATAAAAAGCTCAAGTCTGTCTAGACACTTCGTTTTTATTGTTTCATGCACGGTTGTGTTGTTCTTTGAGCATCTTAGTTTTCGTTTGCTTTGCTTAGATTGTTTAGTTTGCTTGAATAAAGAAGGTTGGACACCCGTTCTTGCTGTGTTGTTTTACAAATAAGTTGCTTGGTGTTTGGAAAGGAGTAGTAAGTTCTTGCTTGAAGTGCAAGAGGAGCTTGCATTGACTGTGACTTAGACTTTAGAATGACATGCTAGGTGTTGTTTTATCATTATGCTTAGTGATTATTGATGTAGCATGTCTTGTTCCAAATAATTGGGATTGCTTAGTGTGCCTTGAAGAAATTATGCGTTGTTTTAGCATGCAAAAGCATAGTATTGTGGTATTTTCCTATGATGCTTTGCTTGGGTTGACTTGGCACATGCTCACACCATGTTATGACTATGACAAGTCACCATAGCCTCTATGATCATTTAGTCCTTGACTTGTATTACCACTCTTTGCTTTGATTAGTATGCTTTGTTGCACTGCATGTTTATGGCCATTATGCTCTCTTAGTTGGTTGCTCCCAGTCTTTTGCTAGCCTCCACTTATATGAGTAAGTTATACTCATGCCTCCAACTCCCAAGAAACCAAGTTATTCCAAAGTGTCCACTATAAACGCCTATGCATGGTGTGTTGATGTCTACGCACTTCTATTCTTGTAGACAGTTGTTGGGCCTCCAAGTGTAGAGGTTTGTAGAATAGCAGCAAGTTTCCCTTAAGTGGATTACCCAAGGTTTATCTAACTCATGGAGGAAGTGGTCAAAGGTATTCCCTCTCAATCAACCTTTCAATCAAGATACAAGAAGTCTCCTGTGTCCCCAACACACCCAATACACTTGTCAGGTGTATACGTGTACTAGTTCGGCGAAGAGATAGTGAAATACAAGTGGTAACGGTACCATAAAATAGATTCTGGCTTGTTGTTGATGTGGGGTAACGGTGCCAGAAAAGAGCTGATGGCGTAGAGGAAAGACTAAAGGCAACAAGAAGGTAGCAAGCAAACATGCAACAGATCTAGTAGCAAACAGTGTTTCAATGCTTAGAAACAAGGCCTATGGATCATACTTTCACTAGTGAACACTCTCTCATATAAATATCCTCTCTTCATGATACTACTCTTAACTACTCTCCGGTTGGACACTCTAATCATCGGTAGGGCTATAACAACACTCCTTAAAGTCCACCTTCCCCAATCTAGATAACCCCACACTGTCACCTTGAGCGCTAGATGGTTCCAACGAACACCACAATTTCATAGAGACATCCAACTCCAAATATAAATCATAACAAATATTCAATCTAGCCAAAGTGCCACACACGGTATGCACATTGTCACTTTCACACACGTGGGGAAAATCATAGATCTATTAAAGCACAAAGAGTATTTATGTAGACTCAAACCTAAGTGCCACCATGGCGTGCACGCTGTCACTTTCACACACATGTGGAGAGTAGAGATCTATTGAAGCACTTGAGTAGCAAGGTAGATCTACTAGATTACAAAGCTCATGACCACAAAAAGATCATGCATAGAGAGAGATAAACACATAGCTACCGGTAGAGCCCTTAGCCTCGAGGAAGAAATACCCCCTCCTCATCATGGAAATCAGCAACTGTGATGGAGATTGTACCATCCCTAAAATAATGATTTCAAAGATTTCATATCATTCATGCATGCATATATATTTTGAGATCATTTTCCAACTCTTACAAGAAAACAGAAGCACATAGTGCTATTATTTTATGAGAGCAATCATAAATCAAATGACTATCCTCAATTGAGAGCATAATTGTTTTAAACCAAGTTTTGTTTGCTTCCTTATTGATTGGATTGAATGTGGAGTTTGGACAAAAATTCACAGAACAAATATGGTTTCAAAACCATTTTCAAAACATTTCCAAATCAAGTGCTATAGCACTGTTTATTTTGTTTATTCAAAAGAACCAAGCTTCAACAAAGAGACCACATGTTTTTATGCCCAGAAATATGAATGTTGCACCCTGCAAAAATCCTAAAAAGGTTTGAATTCAAATAGCTTTTGAAACCATTTGAAAATGATTTCTGAAAATGCAAACAAAAATAGAAAAGGAATAAAGAAAAGGAAAAGGGTCGGCGCTGCTATTCTAGCCCAGCAGAGAAACCAGCCCATTTATCCCACCCGGGTTCCCCCTCTCTCCTTCTCACTCGCAGACGAACCCGCAGAGAGACTGATTCCAGGACCCCACCCCCTCTCTGTTTTATTCGCTGACGGGTAGACCCACTGCCACGTCAGGCTCGTCGTCAATCTCGCGCCGAAGACCTGCTCGCCGTGGCCATTTCTTCCCCGACGCAAATGCGCTTAATTGGCGTTGATTGCTCACGAGATTATCGCCCCTTCTCCGCCTACTTAACCCCCACCTCTCTGCGACCATTTCCCCTCACTTAGGTCCACCTCTCCGCCACCAGGCTGCCCGCAATCAACCTCACACCGTCGCAGACAGAGCTCACTCCGGCGATCGATTCTGGTGAGCCCCGTGCGCCCCTTCCCATCTGGTTCATACGAGCCGTTTCGCAGCTTTCTTGCGCACCTCCTGACCCCACTGGTTCGTCCTGTACTGCCCCAGGTCGTCGATTCTGTTCAACACCGCAAGCTCCCGACGACAACCTCGACTCCGGCGACCAAATTCCGTAAGCCCTTTGCGCCCCTTCACCTCTGACCCACACAAAGTTGTTCGCCACTGTCTTGTGCATCATCTGGTGCCGTTTGTTTGTGCTAGGGAGACCAGGAGCATCGCCAACGTCGCCGTCTACTCGAACCCGACGCCGCCCGCAACTCCGATGAGCTCTAGCAGCCCACTCCGTGCGCCCCTTGCCAAGCCGCCGCCAGGTTGAGCATCAGCATGTCGCCACGGTTCTGGTAAGCCCCTCCGACGACCCTAGGACGACCTGTAGCTCCGCGTCGCCGTAGGCAGAGCTCGCCACCGCTAGCGCCACTCAGTTTTGGTCGATTGATTCGTAGCTGTGAGATCTAGATCCAGCGCGTAGGATTAGTTCACTTAACGAACCGTTACGAATAGATCTGAGCCATGCGGGTTAAGTAGATCCAACGGCCCATAAGCGCGATCCAACGCGAAATGGTATGGGCCAATTAGAAACAGACGCGTGGCTGGAGTTTAGATTTAAAAACTGGATTTGAATCTGATTGTTATTCAAATTTGATTGGGCTATAACTTTTGATCCCCACGTTAGAATTTGACAAATTTTATACCGTTGGAATCAGGAGAGCAAGCTCTTTCTGAATATGAAATGTGTTTAATATTTTGCTTCTATTAAAAAGGTTTTATTTGCAGAAACTTGTGTAGGACTAAATTGAGTATATGAAATGTTTAGGAAATAATTTAGGGTTTAAATAATGGTTGTTTGGCAAATTTTTAACTTGTTATTGAATCAGTACTGTATTCTTGCTTTGTTGAGTTTTAAAAATCATCACATATCATCTTGCATGCATGCATATATTTTTGATTGTATATGTTTTGTGTGTAATTGTTGCTACAATTCTTTGTGTAAATTTTGGTGCTAGTGATTGTGATTGTGAAGAGTGTAACTACTCTCCAAACTACCAAGGCAAGTGGTACTTCATGAATATTTTTATCCCATGTTTTATACTAAGCATTAGAAATATTTTTGCTAAGTCTTGCATGATACTATTTTGCTTATATGCCATGTTGGGAAATCCTAGTAGTTGTAGAGATGCTAGGGAATTTCTAACTTAAGTTACTATCTATGCCATGCTTAGCCTAGCTAGTAGCAAACAAGGGTTGGTGAATTATACATGCTATGATGAAAATATTTCTAAGTCTTTGGACTTGTATTTTACCTACTCCCTCCAATCCATATTAATTTACTTTGATTTGTTAAAATTTGAATGAACCTATATACTAAATAATGTCTAGATTCATTTAAATCTAGACAAATTTGAGTCAATTAATATGGGCCGGAGGGATTAATAAAACAACTAAGTTAATGAAACACCTGGGTGGATTGGAAGGTTTGGTTTATGTTGAGTGGTTACACAAGGCCCATTTCTATGGTTTACCTTGTGTATCTCACTTGTGGTAAGCCACCCAGGAACAAAGAGATTTTAGAGGCCAAGTGTTAAGAAGCTTCTAGTGCAGCCACTTGGCAATATGGGCTCTGCCTGGATCACATAGGTTGCTAGAACTTAGCCATTTGGACAGATGGTGGTAGTGGGATGATAGGTTGGAACACGTCCATTTGGTATAAGGGAAGGCTTCTGAAAGGTCCTGTCTTGGTGAAACCAAGTCTGGTGGGGAAAGTGCACAACCTCTGCAGATGAAAAAATCTAAGTACTTAGCCAAGTCCTTGGTAATGGACAACTTGAGCATCAAGACATGGAAGCTATCAAGAATCTCCTCATCCCAATTTCTAAGTAAAATTTGTGGGTGAACAAGGGTGAAGGACCTCAATGTCTATTGGTGGTTCCTTGGGAAAAGTTTTGACAAAGAGAAACTTAGTGATTTCAACTAATAGGAAAAACCTATTTTGAGCAAAGCAAGCCAAGCTACACTTAGCCAAATTGCATATAGTAACTAGTCCACTTAAAATTTTACTAAGGTATCACTTGCCAATACTATTCCAAAGTATTGACCCACTGTGGCTGTAACTTGTGATGTTGCAGGTTACTCTGATGAGGATTAGGTGTCATGAGTCTACACTCAACATGCTTGCCTGTGGCACATGAAGATGAAGAATTTTATTAATTTACTTATTCAAACTCTTGTACTAGGCTTGTGGCGTTGGAGTTGTAAAGACTATGCTTATCTCTGGAATGACTGTAATAAAGACCTTTGTATCTATGTACTTCATCTTAAACTGTGGATGCTAGCAATGATCCAGGGACTAGCATTGCAATCACAGGGATCCTTTTTCCTTTATAAAGGAGGGATCTTACAGATGGTATCAGAGCACTGTGTTGCCTGTAGGATTATGACCCTAGGATTGGAAACCACTAAGGAAAAATTTTCAACTTCTACACTTGTCTAATCTTCTCGTAAACTTTTCTAATCTTCTTTCTCATCTCTATTTGTAGATGAACTCCATCAACGAAGCCTTAAGGAAGGGACCACTCATGACAATGACTTTGGAGTGTGAGACAGAATTCCCCAAGGCTCTCAAGGACCTCATGGTTGCATTAGAGATACAAGGAGCAACTGTGTATAAGGGTTTTCCTGTGATGGATGAAGGAGTGGAATACTGGTGGGTGCAACTTCACTTGTATAAAAACAAGGAAGACAACCATCAGGAAAAAGGATTCTGCATGTTCACCAATTCAGTGGTGCACACTACATTCTTTGAATCAGCAAGGGATGCATCTTGGAAGACCATCAACGAACTTGGTGATAGAGTCAAGTGCAGAATGCTCAACCTCCAAAATGATCTAAAGGAAGAGAAGAAACATACCCAAGAGTTGGAAGCTACCAACCAAACCTTAAGAGGAGACATTATAGACTTAGTGATGGAGTCATGTGAGCAAGATAGGCTGATTGCTTCTAGAAACATTGTGTTAGCCAACAGTGTTGGAGATATGCCCAAGAGGCAATAATAAAGTGGTTATTATCATATCTTCACACTTATGATAAATGTTTACATACCATGCTATAATTGTATTAACCGGAAACATTAATACTTGTGTGATTTGTAAACTAAAATAAGAGTCCCTAGTAAAGCCTCTTGTTAAACTAGCTTGTTGGTTAATATATGATCATGGTTTCCTGATCATGAACATAGAGATGTTATTAACAACAAGATCATATCATTAGGAGAATGATGTGATGGACATACTCCTATAGATAAGCGTAGCATAAAGATCAAGTCATTTCATTAGTTCAATTGCTATAATGCTTTCTGATACATAGTAACCTAATTCCTTCGACCATGAGATCATGCATATCACCTTTACCGGATGGATGCTTTGATGTCATCAAACACCACACCGTAACAGGGTGGCTATAAAGGTGGCATTGAGTGTTCAGAAAGTATTGGTTGAAACACATGGATCAAGAGTGGGATTTGTCCATCCATATGACGGATAGATATACTCTGGGCCCTCTCGGTGAAATGTCATCCAATTAGCTTGCAAGCATGTCACTGGCTCACAAGGGATCACATATCACGGGAACGAGAAAAGAGTACTTATCGAACGAGGTTGAACTAGGTATGCGGAGATACCACGATCATAACCTCGGATAAGTAAACTATCGTGAGAAAAAGGGAAATTGGTATCGTATGTAAGTGGTTCATTCGATCGCAAAGTAATCGTAGAAATATGAATTTCCGATTTCCTCTATTGGTTATTGATCGGAGAAGTCTCTCGATCATGTCCGCATAATTCACGAACCGCAGGGACACACTTAAGGATTCGACGTTGTTTGAGTAGTTATGGAATGATGAGAAAGAGACCGAATGTTGTTCGGAGTCTCGGATGGGATCCGGGATATCACGAGGAGATCCGGAATGGTCCGGAGAATAAGATTCATATAAGGAAAGTCCCGTTTCGGAGTTGGGGAATGATTCCGGTGTTTTCATCGGGAACATTCTAGAAGGTTCCGGAATGTCCGGCACTCCGGGGGGAAAGGGTACATGAATGTGTTATATCAAGTTGGTATGATTGCATCATGTACTAAGTGTCATTGCTGTACCAAATAGAGGATTTAATCAAATCCTAGTTTGAAAAGTCAAACGGCTATTTTGGGAAGTGGGAAAGAGGAGAAGGAAGTTTGAAGCCGACTTGGGGGAGGAGTTCCTCCTCCCACCGCCGGCCCTCCTTGAGGCCGAGTTGGGAGGACTCCCTCCCAGCGCCTCCCTCCACCTATAAAAGGAGGTAGGCTCCCTCCTTGACACACAAGTTCCTATCCTCTAAATCTAAACCCTAGCCACAGCCTCCGGTTTAGAGCCGCTTTTGGTTTAGAGCTTCTAATTGCCCTAGCCTTGGTTTAGAGCCTTCTAATTGGTGTGTCTAATCCCTAGACCACTAAAGCCTATCTCATACTCCACCATACTCGCTCGGCTTAAGGCGAAGCCTGCGAGATCTCCCTCTACTTAGGTACCACGCCAGTTGTCTTAGGAATCGCGAGGAGAGTGCTACAACCTCCATTCACTTTGGAACAAGGAGAGGAAGGTCTTCGAGTACCGACGTGACCGATCATGGGAGCGCTGCCGGAACGTGGCACCGGAAGGATCGTCTACGCGATCTTGAGATCGGAAAGAGTACGACTACATCACCCACGAGAATCTGCTCTCGTTAATCGCTTTGGAATCTTCGAGGGTAAGTTATTCCATCGACTCGTTGCTACAATCTAGTAGATAGATCTTGGCTTGTTTGTTTGTATGCGATAGAAAATTTTTGTTTTCCATGCTACGAAACCCTACAAACAGATCCAGTGAGATAGGATTGTAAGCGTACTTCGTTAGTTGGACCACCACTTATCACCTTATTTTCCAAATGTTGCTTTAAAATAAGATTGAACCTTGGTTGTTGTAATGGTTTCATGTATGCATGACTTGTGTGTTTTGTTTTCAGAGGATATGTATGTGATGTTTTATCTTTTGTTTTATCTTGAATTGTGTTGTTCTAACTTTTCTATCTTATTGTCACATCCCAAGATTTTCCAAATCTTGTAATGTGAAAAATAAAGGAATAAAATAAAACTTTGTTTGATTTTCAGGGCCAGAAGAAACTTTTTGAATCCAATTGGAAATCTTCAAACCAATTTGAATTAAATAAATCCTAAAGGGATTTAAAAAGATAAACATTTAATAAAAGGAAAATAAATATTTTGGAGTTGCTATTTTGGATCTTTTAAATAAAAGGATTTGGTTTTCAAATGAAATAGAAATTTTATAAATAAAAATTATTCCATAGATCCAAATTAAACCTTGGCCAAACTTTTGAAATAAAACATTTTGTTTTGATAAAAATAGTAAAGGTTTATTTAAATAAATTAATAAGGATTTAATATCCAAATATTGTTAATAAAGGTTTTACTATTTCCAAAACCTCCAAAACTTATTTATGTATTTATAATGAGTTTTCCAAGCATTTTGTATTTTCAAATAAAACCTACTGTTTTGTTTTTGAAAATAATTAGATTTCAAAAGGACTATTTAATTAAAACAAATCCTATTTTATTTTAATAACAATGGTCCATTTTATTTAATTAATGAATGGAACCTAAAAAGATTTAAATAATATTTCATTTTGGACTTTGGTTTATGTGTTAAACAGAACCAAATTCAAAGTTACAAAGTTTAGTGATTGTTTGAATTGGTTTGAATGTTGTTTGATTGTTTGAATTTCAAAAACAGAAAAATAATTAGAAAAGGAAAAAGGTTTCAGGAAGAAAAAAATGGATTTGGACCTAGCCCAGCCGGCCAAGCCCAGCAAACCAGCCTAGCTCCCCCTCCCGAAGAAAACGCTTGGCACCAACTTACCAACCCGAACAGACACTGACCGGTGGACCCTCCTCCCCTCTCTTACTCACGACCAGGCCCCATTACGCCAGCTCACCCTTCTTCCTCCTCGCGTTAAACTCGCCACCGTTCTGCCATTGATTCTCGGTTGAATACACCTTAATGCAGCCTTAATCTCTACTTGAGCATCTTAATCGCCTTAATCGTCTCCTCCTCCTTTCCCCTCTGTCTCCTCCCCCAAATGCGCCCCCAGGCTGCCTGAATCGAGCTTGCACACCCTCTGCTCCGACCACCGTCTCCGACCTATTCCGGTCGTGTCCTGCCACCCTGTGCCTCCTCGACCTAGATCACACCTTCCCCACCTCCTGACGCATCTGTCCATGCCCCTCGTTCATGGCGTCCACAGCGCCGACTCGACCAAGCTCTGGCGCCGTCATCTTCAACTGCGACAACGACTCCCAGGTAAACCAGACCGCCCCGCGCCTCCTCATTCACGCTCCATCACTCGCCTCGACCATGCGCAGCTAACCATGTCCTCTGTTTGTATTCTTGTGAACCGTAGCATCGTCCTCGACCTTGACCGCGTGCAACCGTCGCCAGACCTAACTCCGGCGAGGAATTACGGCCTCTGGCGCCTTGTCAAGCCAACAGTACTTTGAGCATCACCACATCCTCGCGATTCTGGTAAGCTTACTCCCTCCCTGTTTCGCTTCCTGACTCGCCAGCGCCGCCACTATCTGGCTGCTCCGCCGCTCGCCATTGTCCTAGCGCCGCCAGCTTTTGGCAAGTCAGTAGGAGCCGTTTGATCTAGATCGGGCGAGCAAGATTAGATCACTTAACCGCGAAGGGGTATGCTTTCTGGACCGCACGATTTGATTAGATCCAACGCACTGCAGAGCCCGATCCGACCGAACCGGTACCGTCCAATCAAATCGTGACGCGTGGCCAGGTTTCTGATTTAAAAACAGATTGAAACCAGATTTGAATTGCAATTTGAAACTCATGTAACTTTTGATCAACACGTCCAAAATTTGCAAACTTTATATCGTTGGAATCAGTGGAGCAATCCCTAGCCAACCATGGAGTTTGTTTAGCAAATAGTACCTGATAGATTGGTTGTTTTTGCAGAAACATTTGAATGCTTGTTTAGTTTAGAAAAATGATTCAAAATTTTTTTTGAGGTTGAAACCTTGGCAAATTGGTTTGTGTTGAACTTACTGACCCTAGGAACCAACCCATGGTTTTGAAAATGAATTTGGTGAAGTTTAGGTTGGATTAATTGATTTTGCCCATTTCTAGCCATTTAAAAATAATGGTTTTTGTTATGAAAATGATTTTGAGTAAAAACTTTGGGAAAATGCTTTGGATCAAACCTACTGACCCAAAACACCAAGTTTTGCAAACCAGAAACTCATTTGGTGAAAAACTTAAAGGTTTTGTTTTGATAAAAACATTTTTCACCACATAAAATGATGAATGGATTTTAAAATGGTTTTGGGATAAAACCCTTTTTCAATTGACTTTGCCATTTTGGTGAATGACCAATTTGGAACTTACAAAGTTTAGAAGCCTAGTGGAGACCATCTTTGCAAATAGAACCATCTCTTGCATGTTTACATGCATGACTTAGATCCCATTGTTTTATGTGTGTGAAATGTTGATTGAATTATTGGTTTGGAATGCTACTTGATACCCTGCTTGCTTGATTGATTGTAGTGAAGTTAGAAAAGTGTGAGACTAGCAAGATCAAGGAGTGAACCACCATTCCCTACCAAAAAGGCAAGTGACACTATCATCTAAAGTTCTACTATTTTCATTATACTTAGTGGATTTTTCAAAACATGCATGAAAAGAATTTCTATACTTATGCTATGTTAAATCCTAATAGGATACCCTATACACTCCTTAGTGAAAATAATGTAGTTGATACATGCTTAGCCATGCTATATTTTGAAAAGAGTTACATGTTGAGATTTTATGAGATTGAGAAAAGACTTATGTTTTATATAATAAAACAAGGACTGAATGAACCACCTGGGTGGCCAAGGATACTTTGAGTTTTGGAGAAGGTGGCAACAAAAGGAACCATGTCTATGGCAATCTCTTTGTGTTGTGCTCCAAAGGAAAACCACCCAGGAATCTTAGAGATTGAACATGTTTCTCGTACAGTGGCTTCCGTGTATAGCCACATGCTAAATGGGCTCTGGCTTAGTCAACTACATAGTGGAAGTCTGATGCATTGGCATCTTCAGGTTAACTAGATTTGTGTAAGGGATCAACCCTACATTTGTGCCTGGTAGACAAGCTAGCATTTTGTATTGGGAGGACTCCTATGGAAAGACTTTGTCACATTCTCAATCTGCCAGTACTCCATATTGGTGAGTACTTATCCAGTGCTTGGTGGCATCAAGATGAGATTGTGTCATGTGGGTAAAGTGTACAACTTCTACAGAAGATAATAAAATCTAAGTACTTAGCCGTGTCCCCGGTTATGGACAATACTGAGCAACTAAGGCCTGAAGCTATGGAAGATCTCGACACTCTAATTTCTAAAAGAAAACTTTTAAAACTTGATGCACTTGGGGTTACCAAGGAGCTCAAGAGATTTTGACAAAACTTGATGCACTTGGGGTTACCAAGGTGCTCAAGATATTTTGACAAGGACTTGAACACTTGAGTTTTTACCAAGGAGTTCAAGAGATTTTTGAAAGGAGATTTGACAAAGGACCAAAACTATCTTGAAAAGATAGGATAAAATATTGCTTTATGCAAATGAGCCTAAAACTCTACTTAGCCAAATTTGCATGTAATGATAGGATCCACTTATATTATACTTAGTAGTGAAACTTGCCAATACAATTCAAATGTATTGACCCTTGTGGCTGTAACTTCTAATGTTGCAGGTTTGATTGTTTTTAGTAAAGATTGATTGATTAGGATTACAAAGTCTACAACCAACATCTGCTTGTGGCACTTTGAAGATGAAGGACCCATGACTATAGTTATTCCGCTACAATGTAATGTAATAGCCAAATGAGCTATGTATGATGTAATAAAATTATGTTCTTCCTGGTTATGAAGTTATAATATGACCTTTGTTTCTTGATATTACATCTAAACCGTGGATGCTAGCTATTGATCCAGGGACTAGCATTGTAAACACAGGGGACTCCACCTTATGTTGTATAAAGGTTGGGACACTCCTTCTACACTTATAAATAGATGCCTACTGTTACCATCAGCACTGTTGAGGAGTTACAGGTTACTCGCTTTGGTCCTCGTATTGTTGAGCTTACTACTTTGCTCAATCTCCCTCTTCCTACCATCATGGTGCTTCCCCTCACCAAGTTTGAGAGGAAAGACCTCTGGGGCTTCAAGGTCAACCAGCCCGGACGCCAGACTGAGCCTACCACGGAGGCCATCGTCTTCAAGCTCATGCACGACGACAAGGAGAGAGGCCTTGAGGTAGTCATGCAGGATCTGATAGGACGTCTACTGGGGAGACACTCCAGACAGGTTAGAGGTACTCACTTCCACGTCTTCGGTAGACTTGATGAGGATGGAGAGTCCATCGACTTCGAGGACGATTCGAGGGACACAATAGAGCCGATTTGCCTATACCTCCAGGACTTAGAGTCTCTCATTAGGCACGTGGACACTGATAGGACCAACGTCATGCTCAACAATGACGAACTCCAGGTGCAGCTTCGCGAGAAGGACAAGCTCTTCGCGGAGCAAGATGAGATAGTCAAGGAGATGGAGGCGAAGTTCGAGAGCCAGGACAGGAAGTTCAAGAGTCAGGAGAAGCGAGTCCAGGATAGAAACAAGAAGATCCGGGACATGACTGAAGAACTGCAGTCCAAGGACTTTGAGCTCGAGCATCAGCAGACGGTGATTGAGAGGCTTTGTTCCCAGAAGAGGGCTCTCAAAGCCAAGATAGATACCTTGACCACTAGTGTCGAGGAATACAAGACTGCGATGGAGAACGCAAGTCTTACCTTTGTCGAGGAGGAGGTTGATGCCGAGGAGTAGATTTGACTACTCATTTATCATTTATTATCATACTTGTTGCTTGACAACTTGTTATTTGACCATCCGACATGTGGATGGATTGCTACTTGTGTGTTTTACTTTGCGAACTTGTTATCTTGTTGTTGAACCTTTATCATTATGTTGCATGCTTTGTGTTTGTTTATGTGATGTAATGTGCATGAAAGCATATATGGGTATCTCATTCTTATATCTATTGAACAAACCACAGATGCCTCCCCGTCGTGCAAACCCCAACCCCAACAACAACAATAACATCACTCCAGAAATGCAGCAAATGATGACCGCTCAAACTCAGCTGATGCAGATGATGACGACGTTCATCCAGAACCAAAACAATAACAATAACAACAATAACAGCCACAACAATAACAACAACAACAACCCACCGGGTTTTGACATGCTTACCAGGTTCTTGAGATTGAGGCCAGCAAAGTTCTCAGGAACGACTGATCCCATGGTGGCCAATGATTGGCTACGCTCTGTGAACAAGGACTTGGTAACCGTAATGTCTTGATCTTTGAAAAGGTCGATTTAAAGCACATTTGCTGGAGGGACCAGCCGCCACTTGGTGGGATAACTTCCAGATCACCACTCCCATAGAAGATGTGACATGGGCTATCTTTGAGGATGGCTTCCGTACTGCTCATATCTCATCTAGAGTGACGAGTCTGAAAAACAAGGAGTTTCATAACCTGAAGCAGCGCCACCGCAGCGTGGCTGAATATATTGAGGAGTTCAACAATATGGCGTGATATGCACCGGATGAAGTTGACACTAATGCTAAGAGGAAAGAAAAGTTCCTCGAAGGGTTAAATGATGAACTAAATCTGCAGTTGGCTGTGGCCTATGTTCCCACTTATCAGTCTCTCTGTGACAAGGCTGCTATTTTGGAGAACAAAATAAAACAAGTTGAAAGCAGAAAGAGAAAGCACTCAGACAAGCACAACTCGGGATCGTCACACAAACGTTCCCATTATGATGACAGTGGAAGCTCATGATCCCACAAGCATGGGAAATTCAACAAGCACCACAACCACAACCGTCATGACAACAAGCATCATCGTAGTCATGACAAGGACAAGTACAAGAACCACAAGGGTGGATACAAGAGCCACCACAGTGGTAATGGAAGTGGAAGTGGAAGTCGGCCTGTCAAGAAGGACATTAGTCAGGTTGAATGCTTCAAGTGCAAGAATATGGGGCATTATGCAAATGAATGCCCAGAAAAGAAAGTTGAAGGACCCAACAAGCCCAACCCTTTTCAGAAGGGACAGGTGAACCACATCAATGTGGAGGAAATCTATGAGGAGCCTGATGCTATTGCTGGTAAGTTCAAACTCAATTCTGTTCCAGCATTTGTTCTCTTTGATACTGGTGCATCTAATTCATTCATATCAAGAGCATTTGTTGAAAGAAATGAACTGCCGGTAGAAACTATTGGGTGTCCTATAAAAGTAAGTTCTCCTGGTGGAGAAATGATAGTGAATTCAGGATGTCATGTTCTAGTCATAGAATTTGGGAAGTATAAGTTTCCCGTTAACTTGATAATTCTAAACTCCCAAGGATTGGATGTCATTTTGGGAATGGACTGGATGACTAAGCACAAGGGAGTGATAGATTGTGCCAACCATACTGTCTCACTCACAACTCTAGAAAATAAAAGGATCAGATTCAAGACCAACTTTGAAGCAAGGAGTATGCTAAATTCTCTTAAGGGGGTTAGCATAGACAACGTGACAATTGTGAGTGAGTATCCGGATGTGTTTCCGGAAGAATTGCTGGGAATGCCACCAGATAGAGATGTGGAGTTTCTTATAGATTTGGTACCAGGATCTGGACCAATAGTAAAGAGACCATATAAGATGTCAGTTGATGAACTGAAAGAACTCAAGAAAAAATTTGGAGAACAGTTGCAGAAAGGATTTATTCAACCAAGTTCTTCATCTTGGGGAGCCCCAGTTTTGTTCGTGGAGAAGAAAGATAGAAGTCAAAGGTTATGCATAGATTACCGTTCACTTAATGAGGTGACTATTAAGAACAAATATCCTTTGCCTAGAATCAATGACTTGTTTGATCAGCTAGAAGGAGCTTGTGTGTTCTCAAAGATTGATCTCTGGTCAGGTTATTTTCAACTCAAGATAAGAGAACAAGACATACCTAAGACCGCTTTCACCACAAGGTATGGATTATATGAGTATACCGTGGTGCCATTTGGTTTGACCAATGCTCCAGCATACTTGATGAATATGATGAACAAGGTGTTCATGGAATTCCTTGACAAGTTTGTTGTCGTTTTCATCGATGACATTTTAGTCTACTCCAAGAGCAAAGAAGAGCATGAAGGACATTTATGTTTAATACTTGAAAAGTTAAGAGAGCATAAACTTTATGCCAAATTCAGCAAGTGTGAATTCTGGTTGAATGAAGTTGGATTTCTTGGACATGTTATGACAAAGGATGGTGTAGCAGTTGATCCTGCTAAAGTTTCAGCTGTAACGGAATGGGAATCTCCTAAGTCAGTAAAGGAAGTTCGTAGTTTACTTGGCTTAGCAGGTTACTACAGAAGGTTCATTGAAAATTTCTCCAAGGTAGCTAAGCCTATGACTGAATTGCTAAAGAAAGACAAGAAATTTGCTTGGACGGAAGCTTGTGAACTCAGCTTTCAGGAATTGAAGAGACTTGTGACAGCACCAGTCTTGTGTCTGCCAGAGTTGGAAAAAGATTTCCAAGTATATTGTGATGCATCTCATCATGGTTTGGGTGCAGTACTTATGCAAGAAGGAAAAGTTGTGGCGTATGCCTCGAGACAACTCAAAACTCATGAAGGGAACTACCCTACTCATGATTTAGAGTTACCCTCTATCATCCATGCACTCAAAACATGGAGGCACTATCTTTTGGGAAAGCGTTGTGAAGTGTTCACAGATCACAAGAGTTTGAAGTATATCTTCACCCAGAAGGAAATTAATATGAGACAAAGAAGATGGCTAGAACTTATCAAGGACTATGACTTAAGTTTGCAATACCACCCCGGTAAAGCAAATGTTGTAGCAGATGCTCTAAGTCATAAGGTTTTTGTGAATGGCCTTACCAAAGGAGAATTGCCAGATGATCTGTGTACCCAATTTAGAAAACTCAGATTGGAGATTATGCCCGAAGGACATCTCATGACTTTGGATGTTCAACCCACTTTGTTGGACAAGATCAAAGAAGCCCAGAAGATTGATAAGGAAATTGAAGAGATTAAAGAAAAGATTGGCAAAGGAAAAGCCAAAGGGTTCCATGAAGACGAACAGGGTACTTTATGGCATGGTAAACGTATATGTGTTCCACAAGATCTGGAGCTGCGGAAACTGATTTTGCAGGAAGCACACAACTCACCGTATTCCATTCATCCGGGTAACACCAAAATGTACATGGACATGAAAGAAATATTTTGGTGGAATAATCTCAAGAAGGACATCGCCGAACATATTGCTTTGTGTGATGTGTGTAGTAGAGTGAAAGCGGAACATCAGAAACCAGCAGGTTTGCTTCAACCACTACCTATTCCTGATTGGAAGTGGGACAAGATTGGTATGGATTTCATTACCGGATTACCAAGGACCCGGTCAGGATACGATTCTATTTGGGTAGTAGTGGATCGCCTAACTAAAGTGGCTCATTTCATACCCGTGAAGACAACCTATACAAGTGCTAAGTTAGCCAAAATCTACATGAGTAGAATTGTATGTCTACATGGAGTGCCCAAGAGTATTGTGTCTGATAGGGGAACTCAATTCACTTCCCATTTTTGGAGACAGTTACATGAGTCATTGGGAACGAGGTTAGAATTCAGTACTGCTTTTCATCCTCAAACCGATGGACAAACAGAAAGGACTAATCATATTATTGAAGACATGTTGAGGGCATGTGCCCTAGACTATGGAGCCAGTTGGGATGAAAGCCTGCCTTACGCAGAATTTTCTTATAACAACAGCTATCAAGCCAGCATTGAGATGGCACCATTTGAGTTTCTCTACGGAAGAAAGTGTACCACCCCATTGTTATGGAATGGTGTGGGAGAAAGAAGTTTATTCGGGCCAGATCTTATCAAAGAAGCCGAAGAGAAGGTCAAGTTGGTTAAGGACATGTTGAAGATAGCACAGTCCCGACAGAAAAGCTACGCAGATCCTAAGCGTAGAGAAGTCACCTATGAAGTTGGTGATAGAGCTTATCTTAGAGTGTCACCACTTCGTGGAGTGAAGAGGTTCAGAGTCAAAGGAAAATTGGCACCAAGATATGTTGGACCATTCAAGATTCTAAGTCATAAAGGAGAAGTTGCCTATGAAATTGAACTGCCAGAGTCTTTATCAGCCGTCCATAATGTGTTTCATGTGAGTCAACTTAAAAAATGTCATCCAGAAATGGAAGAAACTTCTTTGAAGGATACCATACCTTTGGAGGAGGTTTAGTTGGAGAGTGATCTCACCTATGAAGAGAAACCTGTCAAGATTCTTGATACTGCAGAAAGAATCACACGGACCAAGACTATCAGGTTTTGCAAAGTGCAGTGGAATCATCATTCCGAAGAGGAAGCAACATGGGAAAGAGAAGATGATATTTGGAAAGACCACCCTCACCTATTTGCTAGCCAATCCGAATCTCGAGGGCGAGATTCACCTTAAGGGGGTTAGATTTGTAACATCCCTAAAATCATGATTTCAAAGATTTCATATCATTCATGCATGCATATATATTTTGAGATCATTTTCCAACTCTTTCAAGAAAACAGAAGCACATAGTGCTATTATTTTATGTGAGCAAACATAAATCAAATGACTATCCTCAATTGAGAGCATAAGTGTTTTAAACCAAGTTTTGTTTGCTTCCTTGTTGATTGGATTGAATGTGGAGTTTGGACAAAAATTCACAGAACAAATATGGTTTCAAAACCATTTTCAAAACATTTCCAAATCAAGTGCTATAGCACTGTTTATTTTGTTTATTCAAAAGAACCAAGCTTGAACAGAGATACCACATGTTTTTATGCCCAGAAATATGAATGTTGAACCCTGCAAAAATCCTGAAAAGGTTTGAATTCAAATAGCTTTTGAAACCATTTGAAAATGATTTCTGAAAATGCAAACAGAAATAGAAAAGGAATAAAGAAAAGGAAAAGGGTCGGCGCTGCTATTCTAGCCCAGCAGAGAAACCAGCCCATTTAGCCCACCCGGGTTCCCCCTCTCTCCTTCTCACTCGCAGACGAACCCGCAGAGAGACTGACGCCAGGACCCCACCCCCTCTCTGTTTTATTCGCTGACAGGTAGACCCACTGCCACGTCAGGCTCGTCGTCAATCTCGCGCTGAAGACCTGCTCGCCGTGGCCGTTTCTTCCCCGACGCAAATGCGCTTAATTGGCGTTGATTGCTCGCGAGATTCTCGCCCCTGCTCCGCCTACTTAACCCCCACCTCTCTGCGACCATTTCCCCTCACTTAGCTCCACCTCTCCGCCACGAGGCTGCCCGCAATCAACCTCACACCGCCGAAGACAGAGCTCACTCCGGCGATCGATTCCGGTGAGCCCCGTGCGCCCCTTCCCCTCTAGTTCATACGAGCCGTTTCGCAGCTTCCTTGCGCACCTCCTGGCCCCACTGGTTCATCCTGTACTGCCCCAGGTCATCGATTCCGTTCAACACCGCAAGCTCCCGACGACAACCTCGACTCCGGCGACCAAATTCTGTAAGCCCTTTGCGCCCCTTCACCTCTGACCCACACGAAGTTGTTCGCCACTGTCTTGTGCATCAGTTGGTGCCGTTTGTTTGTGCTAGGGAGACCAGGAGCGTCGCCAACGTCGCCGTCTACTCGAACCCGACGCCGCCCGCAACTCCGACGAGCTCCAGCAGCCCACTCCGTGCGCCCCTTGTCAAGCCGCCGCCAGGTTGGGCATCAAGACGCCACAGGTTCGTAAGCCCTCCGATGACCCTAGGACGACACAGAAGCGCCCGCCAGAGGCGAGCTTCGCCGACGAGCCACCGCTAGCGTCGCTCAGTTTTGGTCGATTGATTCGTAGCCGTCAGATCTAGATCCAGCGCGTAGGATTAGTTCACTTAATGAACCGTTACGAATAGATCTGAGCCATGCGGGTTAAGTAGATCCAACGGCCCAGAAGCGCTATCCAACGCGAAACGGTATGGGCCAATTAGAAACAGACGCGTGGCTGGAGTTTAGATTTAAAAACTGGATTTGAATCTGATTGTTATTCAAATTTGATTGGGCTATAACTTTTGATCCCCACGTTAGAATTTGACAAATTTTATACCGTTGGAATCAGGAGAGCAAGCTATTTCTGAATATGCAATGTGTTTAATGTTTTGCTTCTGTTAAAAAGGTTTTATTTGCAGAAACTTGTGTAGGACTAAATTGAGTATATGAAATGTTTAGGAAATAATTTAGGGTTTAAATAATGGTTGTTTGGCAAATTTTTAACTTGTTATTGAATCGGTACTGTATTCTTGCTTTGTTGAGTTTTAAAAATCATCACATATCATCTTGCATGCATGCATATATTTTTGATTGTATATGTTTTGTGTGTAATTGTTTCTACAATTCTTTGTGTAGATTTTGGTGCTAGTGATTGTGATTGTGAAGAGTGTAACTACTCTCCAAACTACCAAGGCAAGTGGTACTTCATGAATATTTTTATCCCATGTTTTATACTAAGTATTAGAAATATTTTTGCTAAGTCTTGCATGATATTATTTTGCTTATATGCCATGTTGGGAAATCCTAGTAGTTGTAGAGATGCTAGGGAATTTCTAAGTTAAGTTACTATCTATGCCATGCTTAGCCTAGCTAGTAGCAAACAAGGGTTGGTGAATTATACATGCTATGATGAAAATATTTTTAAGTCTTTGGACTTGTGTTTTACCTAATAAAACAACTAAGTTAATGAAACACCTGGGTGGATTGGAAGGTTTGGTTTATGTTGAGTGGTTACACAAGGCCCATTTCTATAGTTTACCTTGTGTATCTCACTTGGGGTAAGCCACCCAGGAACAAAGAGATTTTAGAGGCCAAGTGTTAAGAAGCTTCTAGTGCAGCCACTTGGCAATATGGGCTCTGCCTGGATCACATAGGTTGCTAGAACTTAGCCATTTGGACAGATGGTGGTAGTGGGATGATAGGTTGGAACGCGTCCATTTAGTCTAAGGGAAGGCTTCTGAAAGGTCCTGTCTTGGTGAAACCAAGTCCGTGGGAAAGTGCACAACCTCTGCAGATGGAAAAATCTAAGTACTTAGCCAAGTCCTTGGTAATGGACAACTTGAGCATCAAGACATGGAAGCTATCAAGAATCTCCTCATCCCAATTTCTAAGTAAAATTTGTGGGTGAACAAGGGCGAAGGACCTCAATGTCTATTGGTGGTTCCTTGGGAAAAGTTTTGACAAAGAGAAACTTAGTGATTTCAACTAATAGGAAAAACCTATTTTGAGCAAAGCAAGCCAAGCTACACTTAGCCAAATTGCATATAGTATCTAGTCCACTTAAAATTTTACTAAGGTATCACTTGCCAATACTATTCCAAAGTATTGACCCACTGTGGCTGTAACTTGTGATGTTGCAGGTTACTCTGATAAGGATTAGGTGTCATGAGTCTACACTCAACATGTTTTCCTGTGGCACATGAAGATGAAGACTTTTATTAATTTACTTATTCAAACTCTTGTACTAGGCCTGTGGCCTTGGAGTTGTAAAGACTATGTTTATCTCTGGAATGACTGTAATAAAGACCTTTGTATCTGTGTACTTCATCTTCAACTGTGGATGCTAGCAATGATCCAGGGACTAGCATTGCAATCACAGGGATCCTTTTTTCCTTTATAATGGAGGGATCTTACAGAGATGGTGGTGGAGATCGATGGAGATGGCTCTGAGGGCACTTCCCCGTCCCGGCAGGGTGCCGGAACAGAGACTTTTTGTCCCCCGAATCTCCCCTTCGGTGGCGGCGGCACAACAGAGGTTTTCGTGGATTTCTTCTGGATCCCCTAGGTTTTTTGGGTCGGAGGCTTTTTATAGGCGCAGGAATCAAGGTCGGTGGGGGTCCAGGGGGCCCACACCCCCTGTGGGCGCCTCTAGGGTTCGCCCGCGCCTAGGGGGGTGCGGCCACCCTATGGCCCCCCTTCGGCTCTGCTTCATGGTTCCGTGTTGCTCCGGGAAAATAATGACTTTGGCTTTTGTCCCGTCGAATTCCAACAATATTGATTTTCTGCCTTTCTGGAACCAAAAACAGAAGAAAACAGGCAACTGGCACTATGGAAACTTGTTAATAGGTTAGTTCCAGAAAATATATAAAAACACCTCAAAGTATAGAAAAATCAAAGCAAAGTAGATACAAAACAAGCATGGAGCATAAAAAATTATAGATACGTTTCCGACGTATCAAGCATCCCCAAGCTTAACTCCTGCTCGTCCTCGAGTAGGTAAGTGATAAAAAGAATAACTTTTGAGGTGACATGCACCATCAAAACCAAGATCAAACCATTTGCAAGCATTAAAAGATGGGATCAAAGAACTCTAAACATGTGCATGAAATATGGAGTTCTAACAGTAAGACATAGTAACTATGCATGCAACATGAAAGGCTACAAACAAAGATCATGAATAACATGCATTGAAAAACGTTTGTTTGTTTCACATACAGAAAACATGGCATAGTGGCATTCAGCTTGTACCTCATAGAGTAGCAAATAGATGCATAGGACACCTTCAAAGTTCACAAGGATGACTAGAAACAAGTAGCACATGAACAAGTAATATCACAATATGCATCAATCAATAAGCTTTGGGACACTGCACACAAAATGACAACTATGATCTCTTAATGGTGCCTAAAGGTAGAAGGTGTAGACTCAATATAATGGTGGAAGAAAGGCCCTTCACAAAGGGAAGCAGGGATTTCAAGTTTCAAAAAGAGCTTCCAAAAATTATGGTACTTGTTAGATTTCAGCCCTCATTGCCCCTATCATAAGCATCTTGAAGTGATTAAGGTTAAAGTGAACAATGATGTAGTATATGCTTGACGAAGTATAAGTTGGAAATCTCAAGTCCCTTGAATACGAGGGCCACACCTCATGCTACTCAACTTCAGTCACATATAAGTTCTTGTCATTGTAAGTACATGCGTATCATAGAGAACCGTCAACGGGGTACCCCTTGCACATGGTACAGGAGCTATACCATAACCAAAATGACAAGGCAAGCAGACAATGAGCATCTCAACGATATTTTTATTTACTATATGCATAACTTTTTATTGAGGATGCTTCATAGATAGATCACTATGGTAATGCTGCAAGTTTTCACCATGATTAGGCATGGCTTAGGCTAGCAGCCCAGGTGTTTCTCTAACACAAAATACATACTCCATGGAATTACAAGTTCCCTCTTTATTTCACACCGGTGACATCCATAAACAAAAGAGCATGATATCAACTGAGTACAAAGTACAAGTGCAATGTTGAAAACGTTCCCCGTGACAGCACGGTTCTGCTAATTCCAACGTATAAGTGCAAGCATATATAACATAGATGACACAATGATTCAAGTTTATTAGGGTCAAAGAATATAAAGTGTGCCATCAAGTTTGTGAGGGCTTTAATCACTAAGTTTCAAATAACAAAATACTTTTTAATTAGAAGATAGCTGAAAACAAGAATTTACTTGGAATGGTGTAACACACCATGCATAGGAATTTATAGTGGACACTTTGGAATAACTTGGTTTCTTGGGAGTTGGAAGCATGAGTAGAGCTTACTCATCTAAGTGGAGGCTAGCAAAAGACTGGGAGCAACCAACTAAGAGAGCAATAATGGCCATAATCATGCAGAGCGACAAAACATTACTAATCAAAGCATAGATTGGTACTACAAGTCAAGGACTAAATGATCATAGAGGCTATGGTGACTTATTCATATTCATAACATGGTGTGAGCATGTGCCAAGTCAACCCAAACAAAGCATCAAAGGAGAATACCACAATGCTATGTTTTTGTATGCTAAAACAATGCATGATTCTTTCAAGGCACAATAAGCAATCCTAATTGTTTTGAACAAGTCATGGTACAGCAATAATCACTAAGCATAAGGTCAAAACAACATCTAGCATGACATGATAAAGTCTAAGTCACAGTCAAAGCAAGCTTCTCTTGTACCACTTAAGCATGAAGCTTTCTACTCTTTTCCAACACCAATCAACTTATTTGAAACAACTCACAAAGATAATAATCAACAAAGAACAGTGAGCCTGTTTCACAAATCCACAAAGAAAAACTAAAAAGTTCTAAGCTGAAAGCACAAGAAAACTAAGGCTGGACACAGTGCTAGCAAAAGAGAACACTCACAAAACAATTAGAATAAAAACTAGAGTGTTCTAGGCAATGAAAACAGAGTGTGTCTCTCTCCAAAATAAGTGTGGTGTAACCAACCAACTTACTCAAGCAAACTAAGAAAATGAAAACTAATACGCTCCAATAACAACACAACAATGCATGAAACAATAAAAACGAAGTGTCTAGAAAGACTTGAGATTTTTATTGATGAAGAAGGGGATGCCTTGGGCACCCCCAAGCTTTGACGCTTGTACTTCTTGGATATTTCTTGGGGTGACACCGGGGTGGCATCCCCAAGCTTGAGCTTTTGTCCATTCTTCATCTCATTACATCATTCTCTCTCTACACCTGAAAATTTTCCTTCATACAAAACTTCACACAATCTTCATTGGCAACATTAGTGTATTCAAAAGATAATAGACCTTTAGGCAAAGCTTTGGAACAGCAATACTTTTCACTAAAAACACAAGCTACTGTAGCAACTCCTTCAAAAAGCTCAATTCCCCAAAATAGAGCTCAAAAAGGAATAAAAAAGAAGCAAATGCAAATAATGGCAGAAATCTGTCAAAACAGACCAGCAGGTAGATACCGATTTTTTCGAACACCTTCTGTTGCTCAAATCAAAAAGTGTTGAACTAACGAAAGTTAGATAACATACTAGAGGATTTATTAGTAACGTTTTAGATCAATCCGACTTATAGAGACTCCTCACGAATTGTTTTGGTGAAGGACAGAAATCTGTTTCGGGACAGCAACTCCCCAAATCTTACTTCCCTCTCATTAGAGGTCATTCTTAGCACAAAAAGCAAACAAAAAGGATAAAGAGAGGTCATTATAGAAGTAATAACTTCCAAGACTCAAGAAAACTCTTGGGTTATCTCCCAACAAGTACTTTTTCTTAATGCCTTTAAGTTAGGCTTGATAGTTTGAGAAGATGCTCACATAAGAAATATGAATTGAAGTAAAAGGGAGCATCAAGAAGCAAATTCAAAACACATTTAAGTATAACCCACTTCCTATGCATAGGAATATTGTAAAGAAACAAGTCATGAAAGCACAAAGCACCAAGCATAGGAAAGCAAAACAAGTGCAACTTCAAGACCTTCAACATAAAGAGGGGAAACTTAATATTATTGAGATACATAAAACCATGTTTCCTCTATCATAATAACTTTCAGTAGCATCATGAATAAAATTAACAATATAAATATCACATAAAACATTCTTATCATGAGCCACATGCATAAAATAATTATTACTCTCCACATAAGCATAGTCATTCTTATTAATCATAGTGGGAGCAAATTCAACAAAATAGCTATCACTATTATTCTCATCACCATAATCATCAAATATAGGAGGCATATTGTAATCACAATAAATCTCCTCAATAGTAGGTGGACTGAAAATATCATAATCATCATTGTAATCATCATATATTGGAGGTTTAGTATCATCATAAGCAATAGAATAGCTATCTTCCAAAGTTGGGGAACTAAAAAGATCATTTTCATAAAAACTAGCTTCCCCAAGCTTAGACGTTTCCATAGCATTAACAATAATGGTGTCCAAAGAATTCATACTGATAACATTGCTATTAGCATGCAAATAAAGTTCCATAGGTTTTTTAATTTTATCTTCAGACACTTCATGTCCTAACTCAAGATAAACACTATAAATCTCTCTAATTTTTTTGTTTTCCATTAAGCCTAACTAGTGAAAACAAGAAACAAAAAGACAAAACTGCAGAATCTAAAGGAAATAACTTCGAGCACTCACAACGTAGGATGTGAGTACCTTTTACCTTACCTCTCCGGCAACGGCTCCAGAAAAGAGCTTGATGTCTACACACTTCTATTCTTGTAGACAGTTGTTGGGCCTCCAAGTGCAGAGGTTTGTAGAACAGCAGCAAGTTTCCCTTAAGTGGATTACCCAAGGTTTATCGAACTCAGGGAGGAAGTGGTCAAAGGTATTCCCTCACAAGCAACCCTGCAATCAAGATACAAGAAGTCTCTTGTGTCCCCAACACACCCAAGACACTTGTCAGGTGTATAGGTGCACTAGTTCAGCGAAGAGATAGTGAAATACAAGTGGTAACGGTACCAGAAAATAGCTTCTGACTAAAGGCAACAAGAAGGAAGCAAGCAAACATGCAACAGATCTAGTAGCAAACGGTGTTTCAATGCTTAGAAACAAGGCCTAGGGATCATACTTTCACTAGTGAACACTCTCTCATATAAATATCCTCTCTTCATGATACTACTCTTAACTACTCTCCGATTGTACACTCTAATCATCGGTAGGGCTATAGCCACACTCCTTAAAGTCCGCCTTCCCTATTCTAGATAACCCCACACTATCACCTTGAGCGCTAGATGGTTCCAACAAACACCACAATTTCATAGAGACATCCAACTCCAAATATAACTCATAACAAATATTCAATCTAGCCAAAGTGCCACACACGGTCTGCACGCTGTCACTTTCACACACGTGGGGAAAAAGCACAAAGATTATTTATGTAGACTCAAACCTAAGTGCCACCATGGCGTGCACGCTGTCACTTTCACACACATGGGGAGAGCTGAGATCTATTGAAGCACTTGAGTAGCAAGGTAGATCTACTAGATTACAAAGCTCATGATCACAACAAGATCATGCATAGAAAGAGATGAACACATAGCTACCGGTCGAGCCCTTAGCCTCGAGGAAGAACTAATCCCTCCTCATCATGGGAATCAACAACGGTTATGGAGATGGTGGTGTAGATCGATGGAGATGGCTCCGGGGGCACTTCCCCGTCAGGTGCCGCAATGTGAGACTTTTGTCCCCAAATCTCCCTTCGGTGGCGTGAAAGAGAGGTTTTAGTGTATTTCTTCTGGATCCCCTAGGGTTTTTGGGTCGGAGGCTTCTTATAGGCGCAAGAATCAAGGCCGGTGGGGGTCCATGGGGCCCACACCCCTGTGGGCGCCTCCAGGGCTTGCCCGCGCCTAGGGGGATGCAGACACCCTGTGGCCCCCCTCCGGCTCTGCTTCGTGGTTCCGTGTTGCTCCGGGGAAAATAATTACCTTGGCTTTTGTCCCGTCCAATTCCGAGAATATTGATTTTCTGCCTTTCTGGAACCAAAAATAGAAGAAAACAAGCAACTAGCACTGTGGCAACTTGTTAATAGGTTAGTTCCAGAAAAGATATAAAAACACCTCAAAGTATAGACAAAGCAAAACAAAGTAGATACAAAACAGGCATGGAGCATCAAAAATTAAGATACGTTTCCGACGTATCATGTGTTACACCATTCCAAGTATATTCTTGTTTTCAACTATCTTCCAATTAAAAACTATTTTGTTATGTGAAAACTTAGTGATTAAAGCCCTCACAAACTTGATGGTGCACTTTATATTCTTTTCCCCTAATAAACTTGAATCATTATGACAACTTTGTTGTATATGCTTGCACTTATAAGTTGGAATTAGCAGAATCGTGCTGTCACGGGGAACATTTTCAACATTGCACTTGTACTTTATACTCAGTTGATATCATGCTATTTTGTCAATGGATGTCACCGGTGTGAAATAAAGAGGGAACTTGTAAGTCCATGGAGTTTGTATCCTGTGTTAGAGAAATGTCTGGGCCGCTAGCCTAAGCCATGCCTAAACATGGTGGAAACTTGCAGCATCACCATAATGAGCTATCTATGAAGCATCCTCAATAAAAAGCTATGCATATGGTAAATAAAAAGATTGCTGAGATGCTCATTGTGTGCTTGCCTTGTCATTTTGGTTATGGGAACCCTCCTATACCATGTGCATGTTGGAGATATGCCCAAGAGGCAATAATAAAAGTGGTTGTTATCATATATTCATACTTATGATAAATGTTTACATACCATGCTATAATTGTATTAACCGGAAACATTAATACTTGTGTGATTTGTAAACATTAAAGAGTCCCTAGTAAAGCCTCTTGTTAAACTAGCTTGTTCGTTAATATATGATCATGGTTTCCTGATCATGAACATAGAGATGTTATTAACAACAGGGTGATATCATTAGTAGAATGATGTGATGGACATACTCCTATAGTTAAGCATAGCATAAAGATCAAGTCATTTAATATAGTTCATTTGCTATAAGCTTTCTGATACATAGTAACCTAATTCCTTCGACCATGAGATCATATTAATCACCATCACTGGAAGGATGATTTGATAACATCAAACACCACACCGTAACTGGGTGGCTATAAAGGTGGCATTGAGTGTTTGGAAAGTATGGGTTGAGGCACATGGATCAAGAGTGGGATTTGTCCATCCATATGACGGATAGATATACTCTGGGTCCTCTCGGTGGAATGTCATCCAATTAGCTTGCAAACATGTGACTGGCTCACAAGGGATCACATATCACGGGAACGAGAAAAGAGTACTTATCGGTAACGAGGTTGAACTAGGTATGCAGAGATACCGATGATCAAAACCTCGGATAAGTAAACTATCGTGAGACAAAGGGAAATTGGTATCATATGTAAGTGGTTCATTCGATCACAAAGTAATCGTAGAAATATGTGGGATCCATATGAATTTCCAGATTCCTCTATTGGTTATTGATCAGAGAAGTGTCTCGATCATGTCCGCATAATTCACGAACCGTAGGGAGACACACTTAAGGATTCGATGTTGTTGAGTAGTTATGGAATGATGAGTAAAGAGACCGAATGTTGTTAGGAGTCTCGGATGGGATCCGGGATATCACGAGGAGATCCGGAATGGTCCGGAGAATAAGATCCATATAAGGAAAGTCCTATTTCGAAGTTGGGGAATGATTCCGGTGTTTTCACCAGAAATGTTCTAGAAGGGTCCGGAAGGTCCCAGACTCGGAGGAAGGGTACATGAATGTGTCATAACAAGTTGGAATGGTTGCATCATGTACTAGGTGTCATCGCTGAGAAAAATAAAAGGATAAATCAAATCCTAGTTTGAAAAGTCAAACGCCAATTTGAAAAGTCAAACAGCAAGTTTGCTTGGTGGAGGGAGAGTAGGAAACCTACTTAGGGAGGAAGTCCTACTCCCTCCACCCGCCGGCCAAGGAGGATGAGTTGGAGGAGGACTCCCTCCTCCCAACCGCGCCTCCCTCCCACCTATAAAAGGAGGGGCAGGGGTGCCCCTCTTCCCTACACCTCTCTCCTCTAAGCCCTAGCCCTAGCCGCCGGCCTCCACCAAGTCGCCGCCGCCCCTAGGGTTTGCCTAGCCGAGTTGGGGCCCTCTTGCGCTAGACGCCACCTAGCCCTCTCTCCTTGGTGCCTCTAAACCCTAGATCGCCAAGGCCTCTCATATTCCACCATACTGCCTCCGCTAAGGCGAAGCCTGCGAGATCTCCTCTACTTCCTGCACCACGCCGTCAGGAATCGCGAGGAGGGTGCTACAACCTCCGCCATCGGAACAAGGGAGAGGAAGGTCTTCATCGAGTACCGAACGTGATCGATCATGAAGCGCCGTTTAACGCAATGGAAGGATCGTACGCGATCTTGAGATCGGCAAGAGTGCGACTACATCACCCAGAGAATCTGCTTCGTTAACCGCTTTGCAATCTTCGAGGTGAGTTCCTCTATCGACTCGTTGCTACAATCTAGTAGATAGATCTTGGCTTGTTTGTTTGCATGCGTAGAAAATTTTGTTTTCCATGCTACAAACCCCTACAGGGTATCAGTCGTGTCTATATGTAGATCATTGCTGCAGTAGAACACAATGGTCATTGTGGGCGTTGATGCTTTTGTTGTCAATTGCTTCTTGTGTACTTTGCATCTTGCGGGATGGTGGGATGAAGCAGCCCGGGCTAACCTTACATGACATCGTTCATGAGACTTGCTCCACGCTTGACATGCAACTTGTATTGCATAAGTGGCTTTGCGGGTGCCTGTTTCTCCCAACATAATTAAGATTCAATTTACAACGGGTGATTGACAATACTAGTATCAATGTTGTGGTTCTTGTTCGTAAGTTAGAACGACACTTATTGAAAGCCCCAAACCACGTAAAACATGCAAAGAAAATTAGAGGCGTCTAACTTTGTTTTGCAGGAGTGTGCTGTGGTGTGATATGGCCATGATTGTGATTATATTTGATGTATGCAATGTTCCTTATTGTAAGCTGGCAACCGGTAGGAGCCATATGGTTATCTTTAAATTCTGTTAAGACCCGCGTGTCTATTCAAAGTAGTTGTAATAGTTGAAGTTGGTGGACGACAACCATGGAGCGGCGTCATTGACCTTGATGCAATGCCGGTGATGATGGAGATCATGTTCGTGCTTGAAGATGGAGATCGGAAGCACAAAGAAGAAAGGCCATATCATATCACATATTATGAATTGCATGTGATGTTAATCTTTTTATGCATCTTGTATTGCTTAGTTCACGACGGTAGCATTATAAGATGATCCCTCAAGCACACAATTTCAAGTTTTAAAGTGTTCATCCTTATTAAGCACCGTTGCTAAAGCTTGTTGTTTCGAAGCACCACGTGATGATCGGGTGTGTTAGATTCTGCGAGTGTATATGTCACATCCCAAGATTTTCCAAATCTTGTAATGTGAAAAATAAAATAAACAAAATAAAATTTTGTTGAAAATCAGGGCGAAAAGAAACTTTTTGTTTCAAAAATAAAACTTAAAATCCCATCTTGAACAAACTTTAATAAAAAGTTTGAATCCAACAAAAATCCAAATCTAGAGAATTGCATTCCTCAATGAATGTATCTGGAAATTTGAACACTTGGAAAATAAATCCAATCCCAATGCCCTAATGGAATAAAAATCATTTCCAAGTTATCTCCAATTCTATGGATTTGATACATATAAAATCTTATCAACAAACATTAATAAAATATCAAGAAAGACAAATAGAAATATTATAAGACCATAGAAATTGGTTTCACTTAAATTGGAACCATGGATAAAATCTTATGAATATAATAAGATAAGGAATTAAATTCCCAAAGCTAACAAAGCACCTATCTAGAAACCCATACCAATTGGTGAGCAAATAATCCTAAAGAGTTTTAAAAAGGAGAAACAAATATAAAATAAGATTTCACAAATTAGAATCACCAAGTTTGGATATCTAAATAAAAAGATATGGATTTTATAAGATAAAGAAAGAAATTATTGAATAAGGAATATTTAAAGACCAAACCAAATCTTGGCCAAATCTTTAAGAAAATGGAATGAATTATAATCCCAATCCAAATAAAATAAAAGGATAAAGAATTTTGCCAAAATAAAATGGCATAAACCAAATCCTTTTGGAATTAAAACAAATACCCAATCTTAAATGATTAATAAATCTTATTAAAAGCTTTTTCCAAATAATTCTAGATGAATTATTTGACAGCCTTTTAAGTAAACAAAACCTACTGAAAAGATTTGGAAGGTCTAAAAGATTTTAAATGGTGTTGGAAACATTATTAAATCCTATCTAATTAAGAACTAGAGCCTATTTAAATAAATAAAAGACCCCCAAAATGAATAAGGTTTTATTCAAAAATTGACATCAGAATACAATACTGATCAGTATTTGAACCTACTCAAATTTTGGCAAGGTTTTGAATTCAAATGAATGTTTGAATTGGCCAAACAAAAATCAAAACAGAAAATCAATGGGGAAAAAAGAAAAAGAAACAGAAACAAAAAAAATATAAAACAGACCCAACCCAATCTGGCAGCCCACTAAGGCCCAGCAGCCCACCTCACCCTCTCACCCGAGCTAACCGTTTTCGCACCGCGGAAAGAACCCACTCAGTCACTGACAACCGGGACCCACTCCTCCTCTCTCCCTCTTGCTGACAACAGACCCCATCGCTGAGTCATCGTCTCCCTCACCCGCGCGACGACCCCGCCCCAAATCCTCCGTCGCCGTTTCTGGCCAATGAAGGCACCATCAATCCACGTAAATCTCTCCATTAACCCCCGCCGCGACCTCACGTAATAAACCGCCTGCTCCTCCTCCTCCCTTTCCCCTGAACGTTGCACCCCCTCTGCCCCCAGGCCGAGCAAATTTCGACCTGGAACGCCCTCTGCTCCGACGAGCTGTCCGGCCAATTCCAGCCAGTACCTGCCTCCCCTTGCCCCTTGGATGCTACGAGCTCGTTCACCATCACCGTGCGCTTCTTCCAGTACCTCCCACTTGTCTGCTCGTGCCCCACAGCCTCGCCTTCGTCTTCGTCTGGGAACCACCGCCGTCTGCATCAGCTCCGGCGAGCTACTGTCGTCAACTCCGTGTGCCCCTTGCCCTATGGTGAGTTCCATTTCAACCTGTACAAACTTGCACATCCTCCTGACATGATCTCTTGCTCGCTTGCGCCCCAGACGCCCACCTCCGACAACATCTGACCGCACCCGAGGTGAAGCACAACTCCGGCGAGCGATTCAGGACTACCTCGTGCGCCCCTCGACAAACGGCGAGTACATTGAGCTTCAGCACGACGAGGAGACCTCGGTGAGCCCTCTCTCCCTATCTCCAGCTTCATGTATCACCAGAACCATCGCGAGCAGAGCGCGCCGCCGCCGACCACCATCACAGCGCCGCCAGTTCTTGGCTGATACGGTGTGAGCCGTTAGATCACGATCCTATGCACACGATAGATCCACTTAACGAAGAGGTACGAGTGATCCTGTGCCGCTCGATCTGTTTTAATCCGATGCTCCATAGAGCTCAATCCTCGCGAACCGTTTTCGGCCAATCAAAACATTCCACGTGGCCCAGAGTTTGTTTTAAAAACAGAATTTGATCTATTAGATGATAAAATTTGTAAATTGCATAACTTTCGATCCACACGTCCAAATTTTACAAACTTTATATCAATGGATTCAGAAAAGCAAGCCCTAGCCAACCATTCCATTTGTTTAGTAAAAAGCTTCTGGTAAAATGTTTGTTTTTGCAGAAACTTATGTATGCTTATTTAGATATTAAAAATTGTTCTAAAATGATTTTGGGGATAAAATCTTTTGCAAATGGTTTTTTTTAACCTACTGACCCTAGGAAACAAATTGTGGTTTCAAAAATGTATTTGGTGAAACAAAATAATGAACTTTGGATTTAAACCCAATTCTAGTCAAATAAAGATATGGTTTATTTATTAAAAATGGTTTTGGAAGAAACCCTTTGGGAAATGCTTTGTTTTAAACTCTCTGACCCTAAACACAAGTTTTTATGGTTTGAAAACATATTTTGTGAACCCTATAGATTAATGCCTTATTAAAAATATTTCTACACCACATAAAATGACACCTTGTTCTAAAAATGGTTTATGAAGTAAAACCTTTTGCAAGTGGTGTTGCCACTTTATAAAATGACCATTAGGTGTTTCCAAATGTTTATGAACCATTAGAAACCACTTCTCCAAATAAAAAAATCTTTAGCATGCTTGCATGCATTGTTTTGTTTCTATAATTTTATGTGATGAATTGCTTGAATGGTAGATTGAAATATTGTTTGCTTGATTGAATTGTAGTGATTTGAAGTGAGTGAACATTGAAAAGATCAAGGAGTGAACTTATACTCTCTACCAAAAAGGCAAGTGATGCTTCGTACTTTTGTCCCATTATTTTCACTATGCATTAGTGATATTTCTAAGTAGGACTTGCATGGAATTTTTGCTAAGTATAAACCATGCTATGGGAAATCCTAGTAGATGAAACCTTAGTAAAATATTCCTAAGTTAAGATTCCTACTACTATCATGCTTATCTTAGCTAATAGAAAACAAGGGTGGAATATATATTCATGCTATGGAAAATTTCTAAGTCTGAGGAATTGAGTTTTGTTTAATAAAACAACTAAGTAAATGAATCACCTGGGTGGAATGGAAGGAATGGTTTGTGTTGAGTGGTTACACAAGGCCAGGGGAATGGTGAACCTTGTGTATCTCACTTGTGGAAAGCCACCTAGGAACAAAGAGATTTGAGATGTCAAATGTTGAGAAGCTTCAAGTGCAACCACTTGGCATTATGGGCTCTGCCTGGATCATATAGGTTGCAAGAACTTAGCCAAATGGACAGTTGGTTGTAGGGGTTTAATAGGTTGGAGCGCGTCCATTTTGGTGTAAGGGAAGGCTTCTGAAAGATCTTGTCTTGGTGAAACCAAGTCTTGTGGGGAAAGTGCACCACCTCTGCAGAGTGTAAAATCTAAGTACTTAGCCATGTCCCTGGCAAAGGACAATTTGAGCATCAAGACATGGAAGCTATCAAGAATCTCATCATCCAAATTTCTAAGTTAAAAACTTGTGGTTGAACAAGGGTTAAAGGATCTTCAATCTTTGATTGGTAGATGCCTTGGGTGATTTTTGTCAAGCAAAAACTTAGTGTTTTCAAATGATAAGGAAAAATCTATTTTTGAGCAATGCAAGTCTCAACTCCAATTTGCCAAATGCATATAGATGATAGACTCCACTATACTACCATAGTATCACTTGCCAATACAATTCAAATGTATTGACCCTTGTGGTTGTAACTTGTTATGTTGCAGGTTTGTTTGATATTAGTGAAGCTAAATGATTAGGATTACAAAGTCTACAACCTGCCTGTGGCACTTTGAAGATGAAGGACCCCATGTTTATAGATATTCTGTTGCAATGTAATGTAATAGCCAAATGAGATATGTAAGATGTAATAACTTATTTTATTCCTGGTTATAAAGTTGTATTATTACCTTTGTTTCTTGATATTACATCTTAACTGTGGATGCTAGCTATTGATCCAGGGACTAGCATTGTAAACACAGGGATCTCTACCTTATTAAAGGTTGGGAACCTTACAGTATACAACGTGAGCAAGCCAGATTTGCTCATGTGGAAGCTAAGGTTTAATCTTGACGAGCCTAGCATGTACATACATGGTCTCGGAACACGGATCACCGAAAGGTAAAGCATGAGTCGTATAGTAGATATGATGAACATGTTGATTGTTCGCCATTGAAGCTACATCAACTCTCGTGATGATCGGTTTTGATGTGGTGGATTTGGTTCGTGTGATCACTAAAACAATGTGAGGGATATTGTTTTGAGTGGGAGTTCAATAGCAATTTGATTAAAAGTTGAACACTATTTATCATAAATTAAATCAAAGTGAATTTGCATAGTTGTTGTAGTCATTGGCATCCATTTACCACCTTGCGCTTAGTTATAATTGAGATAATAGAACTATAGAATTCTGGTTAGTTACTTTACGAACTGGTATCGTATTGTTTTGAAGTGTTAATCTAAAGTTTAAAAGTCCTATTGCAAACTTTCAGTAAGTTCTGGTTACTCCATGAAGTTTAATAATTGGTATTAAATCAAGAGTGACAATTCCAGTGTTAGTATATAAGTATCATGTCGTCTCCATGATTTTTGATATTCGAAAGATAGTTTCAATATCAAGGTAATCTAGGAGTTGAAAGAGTTGTTTCAAAAACCATGATGTGTGGAAGATATTGTGATATATGAAACGAAGTTTTGGTTGTAACATGATAGAGTATAATATGGCAAAAGTCATGTTCTCATATTTAATGAGAATTTGCAAAAGGTTGGAGACGCTAGTTGTCTTAATTCTCCAAAAGTCTTTGGAAGAGCAACATTATACTCGCGATTCACCGTTATAAACTAAAGTAGCTTGATCATGAATAATTCCATGAGAAGGGTGAATATTTGATGTAGGTAAAATGTTTACTACACCAAGAGATTACTAAAGAAAGGAATTTGAAAGAACACCAAAAATTTGATGATGGTAATCTACTTCAAAGTGCAAGTCCAAAGACATTGGTATTTAACTATACACACTTTGGACTATGTGTCATGTGTATGGCTCCACTATTGATGTTGATAGATTCTTTCAAACAGAAAATGAAATACTGAAAGAGAATATCATAAATATATGGCAGAAAAGAAAAGACTAGAATTGTTCAGCTTAAATATATAGATGATATACATCTTATGGATATATTCTTTGCTTATTAAAAATGTGGTTCTTAAGTATTCGATACTGAATTTGTTGGTATGAATCATCATACGAAACAATAGAATTCATGAACTACAATGGCCTAAGTAACTAGCAAAAGAATATGTGATGATTTTCATCGAGAACAAATAAAGGGTTATTGTGTTGCTCGTTAAACATCAAAGCTTGCCTTCAAGATTTGTTTTATCAGGTATTATGAGAACAAAAGGGTTGTTCAAATAATTGTCGTAATCCATAAAAGATGGATGATTCACAAATCTCGTTGGAGAAATCACATCCATAAAACTAGTGCTAAAAATGTCGAAATACAAATTGATTGAAAGATCACTTAGTAAGTGACATCGCCGTTTAAATTATATTGGAAAGAAAACATGAACAAACTCCATGTGGATAGAATTTTGGAGTCTTTTGATTTTTGATCAAATGACGCTTGTGAAATTTTTCTAGAAATAATTAAAACTTTGTTCATAGGCCAAAAGGGAATGAATGACTAGCTTATTGGAACTTGTACATATTGTTGTATGAAGTCCATTATGTGTAGTCAAGAGCGATGGATTTCAACTTCATATGATTTCTCCGAAAATTTGAGTGAATATATGAATATTTACTTAATAAGGATGAAGTATGAAACATTTGAAAAGTTCAAAGATTTTCAAGATGAAGTGCAAAATCATTGTAACAAGAATATAAATAGTTTATGATAAGATCATAAAGGAAGATATTTGAGTTACAAGTTTAGCATAGTACCTAAGATTTAAGGAATCGTTCCGTGGATTTGCATTTCCCGAAACACCAAAAGAGTATGGAGAGTTCGAGATATGTAATTAAACCTTGTTTGACATGGTAAGATCAAAGGTGTAATTCGTAAAACTATCATTATATTTTAAAGATTAAAAGCTTTAGAGACTAATGTTTTTCCACTGAAAAGAGCTCCATCATAATCTGTTGAATTGACACCATATAAAGTTATGGTTTGGGATACCAAGTTGTCCTTTCTTAAACATTAGTATGCTATGCATAAGAAAGATGTTTGCAACCAAAGTCGGATGAACATATCTTTGTATGTTATTTTGAATAATCGTCGAGTATTCCTCCATAACACCAAAGGCAAAAATGTTTGTCGCTTAGAACGTCAAGTTTCTTTGAGAAGGAATTTTACGTGAAAAGTTAAGTCGGAGGACAATAAAACTTTGATAAGGTTAAAGGAACCTTAGCTATATGTGCAAAGTTGCGCAGCGCCGAAAAGTGTTCCGGAGGAAGCAACAATGCTCATGGCTAACGTGCCTCAAAGGTTGTGGTCACGGAGATCTAAAGTTCCTATTGAAACAAGTAGGTCGGGTAAACAATCAAATACCAAGATTTGAGAATTAAATCATTATTTGACAATAATGATCCGACTACATGCAAAGAAGCGATGATGGGCCCTGACTCCGTCAAATGGCTTGAAGCCATAAAATCCGTGATAGTTCCATATACGAGAGATCAAGCTTTGAACTTGAAAGACCCTCTGGAAAGGTACAAGATCTTACAGTCGTATTTGGATCTATAAAGAGATAGACATAGATGTTTCACATCTATGAAATAGTCGACATGTTGGTAAAGAGTTCACAACAATGTTCAAAGGTTGACTATGACAAGATCTGATCTTTCATAGCGATATTTAGTCTAGACGGATTAATGTAGCAACCACGACATATAATTTTGTTATGTGTTGAATAAACAAAACAAGTTCTTCTAATAGAATGGTTACCAAGGACGTGTGCATGACACGGTCCAAAGGGTTTTGTTAATTCAAAGGACGCTAAAAGCATATGCAAACTTCAATGGTTGAAGTAAGCATCGCGGAGTTGGAATCTTCACTATGATGAAACTGTTAAAAGAGTTTAATTTCATCAGAGACGATGAAGATGCTTGCATTTGCAAGAAATTAAGTGGGAGCGCTAAGACATGTTTCTAATACATTATGTGGAAGACATATTGTTGATTGGAAATAATGTATCTTTTATTAACACATGATAAGAACTTCATCTCGATGAAAGACTTAGGAAAAACCCAAATATTTGGCATCAATAGACGCTAATATGGTTGTGCCGAAAGTACATAGATGATATATTGAATGAGTTCAATATAGAAACTACAAGAAAGGTTCTTGTCGCACAGAAAGGATTGAATGAGTTCAATATTGATGATATATTCAAGTGTATTGACACTTGGTAAGTGAAACAAAGATTCAAGTATAGATTGATACTTGATGTATAAAATCACAAAGAGTATTTTATCAATCATGCTGTGATGTGTACAAATCCAGATATGTCCTATGCTCTAAATGTTATGAGCGTATACCAGAATGATTCATAAGATGATTATTGGACAATAGTAAAGATATTCTTATGATATTGTAAAAGAAATAAGAATATATTATTTTGTAGAAGTGACAAATAGATGGTTAGTTCATTGTAAATGAATTACATTGATACTAGTTTTGTCACAAAGTACAAATTAAGTTTATCTCAATCTAAACTAAGGGTGGCACAATATGATGGAAAGTAAGTTCCATAATGGATTTGGATGAGTTCCAAAGTTGAGACATTGCGACAGATACTACAACAAAAGGCTAAGTATATAACTGCTCTTATAGCAGCAAAAGAGGGAATTTGTGCAAGTAGTTTGTTATCAAACTGAGTGTAGTTCACAGCAGGGATAATACTATGAAGATATATTGTACGACAATATTATCGACATGTTTTAACCCCAAAGAACTAAAGGTCACACCAAAGGACCAAATTTGTACAAAGCTATCTCGTTAGATAATGAGTGATGCGTAGAGACGCAAAGACATGCAATTACACACGGATCTGGAAGTGTCAGATCCGGAGATCAGTTGACCACTAGCAATCGTGTACATACGACACCAGAAAGCCATAGGTGTTGAATACACAAAGGTTTGAAACTAGATTATTTACTCTAGTGCAAGTGGGAGACTGTTGGAAATATGCCCAAGAGGCCATATCCTAAACTTGCATGGTGGAAACTTGCAGCATCACCATAATGATCTATCTATGAAGCATCCTCAATAAAAAGCTATGCATATGGTAAATAAAAAGATTGCTGAGATGCTCATTGTGTGCTTGCCTTGTCATTTTGGTTATGGGAACCCTCCTATACCATGTGCATGTTGGAGATATGCCCAAGAGGCAATAATAAAAGTGGTTATTATCATATCTTCATACTTATGATAAATGTTTACATACCATGCTATAATTGTATTAACCGGAAACATTAATACTTGTGTGATTTGTAAACATAAAAGAGTCCCTAGTAAAGCCTCTTGTTAAACTAGCTTGTTGGTTAATATATGATCATGGTTTCCTGATCATGAACATAGAGATGTTATTAACAATAGGGTCATATCATTAGGAGAATGATGTGATGGACATACTCCTATAGTTAAGCATAGCATAAAGATCAAGTCATTTAATATAGTTCATTTGCTATAAGCTTTCTAATACATAGTAACCTAATTCCTTCAACCATGAGATCATGTTAATCACCATCACCGGAAGGATGCTTTGATGACATCAAACACCACACCGTAACTGGGTGGCTATAAAGGTGGCATTGAGTGTTTGGAAAGTATGGGTTGAGGCACATGGTTCAAGAGTGGGATTTGTCCATCCATATGACGGATAGATATACTCTGGGCCCTCTCGGTGGAATGTCATCCAATTAGCTTGCAAGCATGTGACTGGCTCACAAGGGATCACATATCACGGGAACGAGAAAAGAGTACTTATCAGTAACGAGGTTGAACTAGGTATGCAGAGATACCGACGATCAAAACCTCGGATAAGTAAACTATCGTGAGACAAAGGGAAATTGGTATCGTATGTAAGTGGTTCATTCGATCACAAAGTAATCGTAGAAATATGTGGGAGCCATATGAATTTCCAGATTCCTCTATTGGTTATTGTTCGGAGAAGTGTCTCGATCATGTCCGCATAATTCACGAACCGTAGGGAGACACACTTAAGGATTCGATGTTGTTGAGTAGTTATGGAATGATGAGTAAAGAGACCGAATGTTGTTCGGAGTCTCAGATGGGATCCGGTATATCACGAGGAGATACGGAATGGTCCGGATAATAAGATTCATATAAGGAAAGTCCTATTTCGGAGTTGGGGAATGATTCCGGTGTTTTCACCGGAAATGTTCTAGAAGGGTCCGGAAGGTCCGGCACTACGGAGGGGAAGGGTACATGAATGTGTCATAACAAGTTGGAATGGTTGCATCATGTACTAGGTGTCATCGCTGAGCAAAATAAAAGGATAAATCAAATCCTAGTTTGAAAAGTCAAACGCCAATTTGAAAAATCAAACAGCAAGTTTGCTTGGTGGAGGGAGAGTAGGAAACCTACTTAGGGAGGAAGTCCTACTCCCTCCACCCGCCGGCCAAGGAGGAGGAGTTGGAGGAGGACTACCTCCTCCCAACCGCGCCTCCCTCCCACCTATAAAAGGAGGGGCAGGGGTGCCCCTCTTCCCTACACCTCTCTCCTCTAAACCCTAGCCCTAGCCGCCGGCCTCCACCAAGTCGCCGCCGCCCCTAGGGTTTGCCTAGCCGCCTAGTTGGGACCCTCCCCTTGCCCTAGCCGCCGGCCTATCCCTCTCTCCTTGGTGCCTCTAAACCCTAGATCGCCAAGGCCTCTCTCATAATCCACCATACTCGCTCCGGCTTAAGGCGAAGGCCTGCGAGATCTCCCCTCTACTTCCGGTACCACGCCTTCGTGCTGCCGGAATCGCGAGGAGAGTGCTACAACCTCTGCTGCCTGCTGGAACAAGGTAGAGGAAGGTCTTCATCGAGTACCAACGCAGACCGATCATGAGCGCCGAACACTGTGTGGGAAGGATCGTCTACGCGATCTTGAGATCGGCAAGAGTACGACTACATCACCCATGAGAATATGCTCTCGTTAACCGCTTTGGAATCTTCGAGGGTGAGTTCCTCTATCGACTCGTTGCTACAATCTAGTAGATAGATCTTAGCTTGTTTGTTTGCATGTGGTAGAAATTTTTTGTTTTCCATGCTACGAACCCCTAGAGTGCAAGGGGTACCCCGTTGGCGGTTCTCAATGATATGCAAATACTTACAATGACAAGACATTACCTGTTACCGAAGTTGAGTATGCATGAGGTGTGTCCCTCGTATTTAAGGGACTTGAGATTGCCAACTTATACTCCGTCAAGCATATACTCCACCGTTGCCACTTTAACCTTAACCACTTCAAGATGCTTATGATAGGGGCAATGAGAGCTGAAAGCTAACAAGTACCATAATTTTTGGAAGCTCGTTTTGAAACTTGTAATCCCTGCTTCCTTTTACAAAAAGGCCTTTCTTCCACCATTATTGAGTCTCCACCTTCTACATTTAGGCACCATTAAGAGAGCATAGTTGTCATTCTGTGTGCTGTGTTCCAAAGCTTCTTAATTGATTCATATTATGTAATTACTTGTTCTTATGCTATTTGTTTCTAGTCACCCTTGTGAACTTTGAAGGTGTCCTATGCATCTATATTCCTACTCTATGAGGGACAAGATGATTGCCACTATGCTATGTTTTTATGTATATGAAACAAACAAACGTTTTTCAATGCATGTTATTCATGATCTTTGTTTGTAGCTTGTCATGTTGCATGCATAGTTACTATGTCCTATATTTAGAACTCCATCTTTCATGCACATGTTTAGAGTTCTTTGATCCCAGTTTTCAATGTTTGCAAATGGTTAGATCTTTATTGTGATGGTGCATGTCACCTCAAAAATTATTCTGTTTATCACTTACCTACTCGAGGACGAGCAGGAGTTAAACTTGGGGATGCTGATATGTTGGAAACGTATCTATAATTTTTGATGCTCCATGCTTGTTTAGTATCTACTTTGCTTTACTTGTCCACACTTTGAGGTGATTTTTACATGTTTTCTGGTACTAACCTACTAACAAGTTGCAACAGTGCGAGATGCATGTTTTCTGATGTTTTTGGTTTCAGAAAAGTTAGTAAAGAAATATTCTCGGAATTGGACGGGACAAACGTCAAAGTCAATTACTTTCCGTGGGGAACAAGAAGTCTAGAGGGGAGACGAGGAAGCGGCCCAGGGCCGCTAAACCTCCCCCAGGCGCGGGTGGGCCCTGCCCGTGCCTGGCTAGGGTTTGGCACCCCTAGCCGCCACCTCGGCCTCCCCCTTCGCCTATAAGAAGCCCCCGATGCAGAAACCCTAAGCACCCGATCAAATCTCCATGAAACCGTCTGTAGCCGCCGCCACCATCGTCCCTAGATCGGGGGGATCTGAAGTTCTTCTCGGCACCCTGTCGGAGGGGAGATCATCCCGGAGGTCTTCTCTCCGGTATGATGCGTGAGTAGTTCCACCTTGGACTATGGGTCCATGTAGTATCTAGATGGTTGTACCTCCTCCTTTGTTCTTTCATGTATAGATCTTGTGAGCTCCATTCATGATCAAGATCTAATCTATTTGAAATCATGCATGTTGTGTTTGCGGGGATCCGATGGATATTGAGATTATTATGTTGGTTTGATTAATGGTTTTGTCTTTATGATTCTATCATGTATGTGTTGTTTGTGATCTTGCATGCTCTCCTTTGTTAGTAGATATCTTGGCCAAGTAGTTGCTAGGTATTCCAAGAGGGGGTATTTATGCTCGATAGTGGGTTCATGCCTCTAGTTTCCAAGGGAAGTGACAGAAATCTCTTCGGTTGTAGATGTGTTGTTGCCACTAGGGAGAAAACAACGGTCTCTTGTTCATGGAGCATGTGGATTGTTTACCTTACACACTTTGCTTAAAGCAGTTGTCTATTGCTTGCAACTTAATACTGGAGGGGGTTCGGATGATAACCTGAAGGTGGACTTTTAGTCATAGATGAAGTTGGATGGCAGTCTATGTATCTTGGTGTATTGCCCAATAGAATCTCATAGGATCTTTCTGACTAGTAATTGCATTGTTATGCCTTGCTCAGTTCCTGTCAATTGCCATGTTGTAATTTGTTTACCCTTCATGCCATGTTGTCTGTCTAAGGAGAGCACCTATAGTGAAGTATGGACCCCGGTCCAATCTTTACCATTGATACATCTTCCACTGTTACTTGTTTACTTGCTGCAAATCATTACCTTCCACACCATACGTTTGATCCTTTGTTACAGCAAACTGGTGAGCTTGACAACCTCACTGATTCGTTGAGGCAAAGTCTTGAGTTTGTGTTGTGCAGGTCTCCGCGTTGCTTGCAACACCTGTGTGACGTTTCCTTCCTCCTACTGGTTCGATAGCCTCGGTTTATTACTGAGGGAAAACATGCATTGGGCTGCTTCACACCTTGCTCTTGGGGTTTCCAACGAAGTGCTCCTACATCAACTCAGCGCTGCATCTCGATTATGCCGGCCGGCGAGCGGATGGTTCAGGTGGTCTGGCTTGTACTTTAGGATCTAGATTAGGTTCTTCTGCTGTTTTGCCTCTAACGGCGTATGCCCCTGTGGTGATTGAGGGTTGGATAGTGGATTTCTTTGGCCAGATCCACTGCGTCTTGCTCTTCTCTCATCTCGCTGCTCCCTGCTGGTGGCAAGTGGTGGTGACCGCGAGCTGGTGGAAGGCCTGCATCCCTCTAAATAAGTCCTACCTTGGGTGCTTCAAGCTGGGCACATCGGATCTTGCCCATATTGATATGGCACCTATTCCTCCATTGATGGTGCTCTCATGGGGAGGGCTGGTGTTGTAGGAGACCACCATTCACCCGTTCAATAAGATCCGTTCTGCCCTGGTACGTCGCCACCGCCACCATCTACGCCCACCTCCTCTGGTCCGTGGCAGGTTCCAAGAGTTTGACGGTGATCCACTTTTCCTGATTCGGTGCTGGCGTGCCTCTACTGGTCTGGCATTGCTGCTTGCCCTGCTTCCTCTATTCCTTTCGATCTCCAAGGTGGGGATGGGGGAAATTGGTAGTAGAGTTACCTGTTGGCTGGTTCGGCAAAGGAGCATAGGAGCCTTTCTTCTCAGGAGCTTTTTCTCGGCGTCAAAGAAGACGCATATCTTCATGGCCAAGATGGCCTACTCCAGGACGGTGAGCTCCGGCACAGCATCTACCTCCACTGGGAGGCCCTTTTCGAGGCCGGGCGCTGAGGGCTTCGCCGGGCCGGAGACAAGTGGTCTAGTCTCCGTCTTCGTCCATGGTTGCAGCGCTCATCTTCCTCATCTCCGCGGTGGGAAAGAGATAGGACTAGATTGTAATTGCGAATCTTTTAGCAAGGTACTATTTACAAATTCCAGGGACCCATGTGTTATTTATTGCTCTTATCGGGTGCTCTGTAATTTCATTGTACACCCACTGTTATAATTAATGAAGGCTCTAACCCCTCTGGGCGCTCTATTGTTCAAAAAAAAACATGCGTCGAAATCGTGGTGAATCGAAAGTAATTCTGACCGGAGTTAAATCCATCGCTAGTTATTGAACTTGCTTAACAAAGTCAATATGATCATTGTACAACAAGAATACGAGTTTACGGTCACCAAAGACGCGTCGGAGCGTTACCCGCGGTTACCGCTCGCGGTAGATATGTATTTGTCGACGTGGCGAGCTGAGGACCCACTCTCAGCCTCTAGTTGTGTTCCATTTACAAATACGTCCCTAAAATCCTGGTCTTAGCCACCGCCCTCGCCTCCATCCCCGGGCTGCGGGGCTGCCCTCCCCTCCCACCAGGGGCGAACCAAGAAATGGGCAAAGCCCCGGGATGGCCCTTGTGTTTAGGCATTTATTTACTTTTTTACATAATATTTTTCAATTTTCAAAGGAATTCTAATGTATTTTTGGCTCTAAGAGCATCTCCACTCGCCTACCCAGGACGCCGAAATTCGGTTCGGACGTCGAAAATCGGCCCAATCGCGTACCCTGGGACCTGTTTTCGTTCGGATTTCGGAGTGTTTTGGTCCGGCCTACCCAGGACGAACCCAGGTTTCCGGGTACGCCCTGGGGACACCGGATGCCGCAAAATAGGGCGTGGGCCAGCTCTGTCGGCGAGACATTCCCATTTCCACCCACTCCACTCGCCCAGACTGTCACGAAGTGCTCCCAGCGCCCCCTGTCGCCATGACTTCGTCGGCGGAGCTCCTGGGCACCGAGATATTCCCACGCCTCTAGCTATGCACGCCGTAGTTGCCGCCCACCAACACGCCTTCCACGCCGCCGATCGAGCCTCGCCGTAGCTCTGCTTCTCTACGTGCTCCATCCACCACGCCCGCCAAGTGTTCCACATTTGGCCGGATTCAGCCATGGACTCCGACGGCGACGAGATACTCTCCACTGACTCCGACGAGGACGAGATACTCGCCATGGACTCCTACGACGAGGAGATGCTTGCCGTACTCCTAGAGGAGGAGAGTGCCGAGGTCATCGAAGGTGAAGAGCACTTGCAGATCCTCGCATCGCTCGCCCAGCTGTACATGCAGATGGTGAAGCCGAAGCGCGGTGGTTCGGCGCCAGGTCGCCGGAGGTGCAAGGCGAGACAAAGGATAGAGGGATACTGCATGTTGTACGCCGACTAATTCTCCGACCAGCCACTCCATGGAGAGGACGTGTTTCGCCGCCGTTTCAGGATGAGCCGGAAGCTCTTCCTCAAGATCGTGCATGCTATCTGGGAGTTTGACCCATATTTCCTTTGCAAGAAGGACTGCACCGGCTTGCTTGGGTTTTCCTCGCTTCAGAAGTGCACCGTGGCGATGAGGTTTCTTGCATATGGAGCGCCGGCTGATGTTGCTGATGACTATCTCCGCATCGCCGAGTCCACCGCCCTTGATTGCTTGTACATGTTCTGCAGGGCAGTGAATGCAGTGTTCGGGGAACAGTACTTGAGATCACCCAATGTTGAAGACACTGCTCGGATCCTCGTAGTCAATGAAAGTAGAGGATTTCCTGGTATGCTTGGAAGCATAGATTGCATGCATTGGAAGTGAAAGAACTGTCCATTTGAATGGCAAGGAATGTACAAAGGCCACAAAGGAGGATGTAGTGTGATACTTGAGGCAGTTGCTACACATGATCTTTGGATCTGGCACTCCTACTTTGGCACGGCAGGATCGAACAACGACATCAACGTCATCAACTCCTCAATTGTCTTTTCCAAGCTTGTTGAGGGTCATGCCCCCCCACCCCCGTGGAATTTGAGATCGGTGGGCACCACTACAACAAGGGATACTATCTAGCAGATGGCATCTATCCAAGATGGCCAACATTTGTGAAGACTATATCAAGCCCAATGCTCCCCAAGAATTCTCACTTTGCCAAGGAACAGGAAGCTTGCAGGTATAGGGTTTCGTAGCATGGAAAACAAAAAATTTCTATCGCATACAAACAAACAAGCCAAGATCTATCTACTAGATTGTAGCAACAAGTAGATGGAATAACTTAGCCTCGAAGATTCCAAAGTGTTTAACGAGAGCGGATTCTCGTGGGTGATGTAGTCGTACTCTTTCCGACCTCAAGATCGCGTAGACGATCCTTCCAAGACTGCGTTCAAGAAGGCCTCCCTTGATCGGTCACACGTTCAGACTCGACGAAGACCTTCCTCTCCCTTATTCCAGAAAATGGAGGTTGTAGCACTCTCCTCGCGATTCCGAAGACAACGGTGGTACCGGAAGTAGAGGGAGATCACGCAGGCTTCGCCTTGCCGGAGCGAGTATGGTGGAGTATGAGAGTCCTTGGTGTTCTAGGGTTTAGACACACCAAGGAGGGATGCTAGAGCCGGCTAGGGTTCCGGGACCCCAAGTCGGCGGCTAGGGCAAACCCTAGGGGCGGCGGCTATGGTGGTAGGCGCCAAGCTAGGGTTTGAGGAGGGACTTGTGTGTCCTAGGAGGAGCCCCGCCTCCTTATATAGGTGGAGGGCGGCCAGGGAGGGGAGTCCCTCCCCAACTCGGCTTGTAGGGGGCGCCGCCGGTTGGAGGAGGGATTCCCTCCCCAACTCGGTTTCCCACTTCCTCCTCTTTTCCTCTTTCCAATTTTAGCCGTTTGACTTTTCAAACTAGCTATTTGACTTTTCAAACTAGGATTTTAATTAATCCTTTATTTGGAACAGCGATGACACTTAGTACATGATGCAATCATTCCAACTTGCAATGACACTTTCATGTACCCCTTCCCCTCCGGAGTGTCGGACATTCCGGAACCTTCTAGAACATTCCCGATGAAAACACCGGAATCATTCCCGAACTCCGAAACGGGACTTTCCTTATATGAATCTTATTCTCCGGACCATTCCGGATCTCCTCGTGATATCCCGGATCCCATCCGAGACTCCGAACAACATTCGGTATCTTTATCAGCATACCATAACTACTCAAACAACGTCGAATCCTTAAGTGTGTCTCCCTACGGTTCGTGAATTATGCGGACATGATCGAGACACTTCTCCGAACAATAACCAATAGAGGAATCTGGAAATTCATATGGCTCCCACATATTTCTACGATTACTTTGCGATCGAATGAACCACTTACATACGATACCAATTTCCCTTTGTCTCACGATAGTTTACTTATCCGAGGTTATGATCGTCGGTATCTCTGCATACCTAGTTCAACCTCGTTATCGATAAGTACTCTTTTATCGTTCCCGTGATATGTGATCCCTTGTGAGCCAGTCACATGCTTGCAAGCTATTTGGATGACATTCCACCGAGAGGGCCCAGAGTATATCTATCCGTCATATGGATGGACAAATCCCACTCTTGATCCATGTGTTTCAACCAATACTTTCCGAACACTCAATGCCACATTTATAGCCACCCAGTTACGGTGTGGTGTTTGATGTCATCAAAGCATCCATCCGGTAAAGGTGATATGCATGATCTCATGGTCAAAGGAATTAGGTTACTATGCATCAGAAAGCATATAGCAATTGAACTATTAAAATGACTTGATCTTTATGCTACGCTTATCTATAGGAGTATGTCCACCATATCATTCTCCTAATGATATGATCTTGTTGTTGATAACATCTCAATGTTCATGATAGGGAAACCATAATCATTTATCAACCAACAAGCTAATGATGTATAGAGGCTATACTAGGGACTTCAAATTAAGTTTACAAATCACACAAGTATCAATGTTTCCTTGTTAATACTATTATAGCATGAATATAAACATTTATCATAACCACAAAGATATAATAATAACTACATTTATTATTGCCTCTAGGGCATATCTCCAACAGTCTCCCACTTGCACTAGAGTCATCTAATCTAGATTACATGGTAATATACCGAACACCCATGGCAGTTTGGTGCTGGTCATGTTTTGCCCTCGGGAGAGGTTTAGTCAACGGATCCGCCACATTCAGATCTGTGTGTACTTTGCAAATCTTTATATCCCCATCCTGGATATGTTCTCGAATAGCGTGAAAATGTAGCTTGATATGCTTCAGCTTCTTGTGTGACCTCGGTTCTTGCGCATTGGCTATGGCGCCCATGTTATCACACTAGATAGACATTGGGTCCAGCGCACTAGGAACCACACCCACCAGTAATGAACTCTTTCATCCATATCGCTTCTTGTGAAGCCTCCAAGCGACCATGTATTCCGATTCGGTTGAAGATCTCGCCACAACGCTTTGCTTTGCACTCCTCCAACTAAGCTACACCATTCAAAATAAATACGATCCAGTTGTGATTTAGAATCATCCGGATCGGTGTTCCAACTAGCATCGGTAACCATTAACAACGAGTTGTTCATCACCTCCATAAGAAAGAACCATATCCTTAGTTCTTCTCAAGTACTTAAGTATGTTTTGATCGCTGTCCAATGATCCACTCCTAGATCACTTTGATATACGCTAATCAAACTAACAAAGATATGCAATGTCGGGTCTAGTACATAGCATGGCATACATTAGAGATCCTATGGCTGAGACATAGGAGTCTTACTCATCCTTTCTATCTTCTGCCGATGTCGGACTTTGAGTTTTACTCAAGGTCGATAGCAACATGGGCAAGAACCCTTTCTTGCTATCTTCCATTCCAAACCTCTTTAGAACTTTGTCCAAATATGTACTCTGTGACAATGATATTTGGCGTTTCGATTTATCTCTGTAAATCTTTATGCCTAATATGTAAGCTGCTTCGCCAAGATCCTTCATTGAAAAACTATTATTCAAATATTCCTTGACACTATTAAGAAGGTCCACATCATTCCCAATCAACAATATGTCATCCACATATAGTATTAAGAATGCTACAGAGCTCCCACTCACTTTCTTGTAAATACAAGCTTCTCCATAAGTTTGTGTAAAACCAAAACTTTTGATCACCTTATCAAAACGTTGATTCCAACTTCGGAATGCTTGCTTCAATCCATAGATGGACCGTTGAAGTTTGCATACCTTGTTAGCATCTTTAGGATCGACAAAACCTTTGGGTTGCATCATATACAACTCTTCATCAATGTCTCCATTGAGGAACGCTGTTTTGACATCCATCTGCCATATCTCATAATCATAATATGCAGCGATTGCTAACATAATCCTCACAGACTTTAGCTTCGCTTCTGGTGAGAAAGTCTCATCGTAGTCAACTCCTTGAATTTTTCGAAACCCTTTTGCGACAAGTCGAGCTTTATAGACGGTAACATTACCATCAGCATCTGTTTTCTTCTTGAAGATCCATTTGTTCTCGATAGCCTTCCGGCCATCTGGTAAGTCCACCAAGGTCCATACTTGGTTTTTGGTCATGGATCCAATCTCGGATTTCATGGCTTCTTGCCATTTATTGGAATCTGGGCTCATCATTGCTTCCTCATATGTCTCAGGGTCATCGGTGTTGTCCACCAACATGACACTCATAACGGGATCATACCAATCTAGAGTGGTACGAGTTCTCGTTGACCTCCGAGGCTCTGTAGCAACTTCAACCGAAGTTTCATGATCATCATCATTAGCTTCCTCTCTAATTGGTGCAGGCACCACAGGAACTTCTTCCGGTGCTGCGCTACTCGCAATTTCGAGAGAAGGTTCGACAACCTCGTCGAGTTCTACTTTCCTTCCAGTCACTTATTTCGAGAGAAATTCCTTCTCTAGAAAGGATCCATTCTTAGCAACGAAGACTTTGCCTTCGGATCTGTGATAGAAGGTATACCCAATAGTTTCCTTCGGGTATCCTATGAAGACGCATTTTTCCGCGTTGGGTTCAAGCTTGTCCGGCCGCAACTTCTTTACATAGGCTTCGCATCCCCAAACTTTAAGAAACGACAATTTAGGTTTCTTCCCAAACCATAATTCATACGGTGTCGTTTCAACGGATTTAGACGGTGCCCTATTTAAAGTGAATGCGGTTGTTTCTAATGCATAACCCCAAAATGATAGCGGTAAATCTGTAAGTGACATCATAGAACGAACCATATCTAAGAGAGTTCGATTACGACGTTCGGACACACCATTACGCTGTGGTGTTCCCGGCGGTGTCAATTGTGAAAGTATTCCGCATTTCTTCAAATGCTCGCCAAACTCGTAACTTAGATATTCACCTCCACGATCAGAACGTAGAAATTTAATCTTCTTTGTTACGTTGATTCTCTACCTCACTTTGAAACTCCTTAAACTTCTCGAAAGTTTCGGACTTATGTTTCATGAAATAGATATACCCATATCTACTCAAGTCATCCGTGAAGGTAAGAACATAACGATAACCACCGCGCGATGCTACACTCATTGGACCACACACATCGGTATGTATGATTTCCAATAAGTCTATAGCTCGCTCCATCATACCAGAAAATGGAGTCTTAGTAATTTTACGCATCAGACATGCTTCGCATCTTTCAGGTGATTCAAGAAGTCCATCGGAATGGAGTTTCTTCATACGTTTCACTCCAATGTGACCAAGACGACAGTGCCACATATAGGTCGAATTATCGCTTCATTTCAAACGTTTAGCCTCAATGTTGTTGATATGTGTATTTCCACTATCGAGATTCAATAAGAATAGACCATCTATCAAAGGTGCGTGTGCATAAAACATATTACTCGTATAAATCGAACAACCATTATTCTCGGACTTAAACAAGTAACCGTCTCGCAATAAACAAGATCCCGATATAATGTTCATGCTCAACGCAGGCACCAAATAACAATTATTTAAGTATAAAACTAATCCCGATGGTAGATGAAGGGGTAGCATTCCGACCGCGATCACATCAACCTTTGATTCGTTTCCCACAAGCATCGTCACCTTGTTCTTCGCTAGCCTCCGTTTATTCTGCAGCACCTGTTTCGAGTTACAAATATGAGCAACCGAACCAGTATCAAATACCCAGGCACTACTACGAGTACTAGTGAGATACACATCAATAACATGTATATCGGATATACCTTTCTTCTTGATGTTGCCGTTCTTCAAATCCGCCAACTACTTTGGGAAATTCCGCTTACAGTGACCTTCTCCCTTGCAGTAAAAACACTCTCTATCAGGCTTGGGTCCAGCCTTGGTCTTCTTCGTCGGTGCGGTAACTTTCTTACCACCCTTATTGAAGTGTCCCTTTTGCTTAGACTTGCCTTTCTTGAATTTGCTGGTCTTATTTACCATCAACACTTGGTGCTCTTTCTTGATCTCCACTTCTGCAGATTTTAACATGGAGAAGAGTTCTGGCAACTGCTTGTTCATGCTTTGCATATTGTAGTTCATCACAAATTCTTGTAACTTGGTGGTAGTGATTGGAGGACACGATAAATCCCCAAAGCATTAGGAATCACTATACCCAAGCTTTGAAGTTTGTTTATGCCTGCACATCTTAAGCACATGCTCACCGACGGAGCTGCCCTCTTCCATCTTGCGCTTAAAGAACTTTTGAAGCCTCATAACTTTCAATTGCCGCATGAGTCTCAAAGATCAATTTGAGATCCTCGACAATATCATATGGGTCCAATTCTCAAACCTTTTACAAGCTCCGATTCCAAACCATATAAGATAGCACTGAACTATGGAGTACGATTCTTCCGAGCGAGGTAAACATTCTTTACTTCATCGGAAGCATCACTGCAGGGTCACCCAAATGTGCATCCAAAGACATAGATCAAATTACCAGCTGTGAGGACAATCCTCAAATTGCGGAACCAATCCGCGAAGTTGCTTCCATTGTTTTTCAACTTTTCTTTCTCTAGGAACGCATTAAAATTGATGGTAGGGGCTGCCATTGATCTACAACATATTTGCAATAGTTTAGACCAAGTTTATGACAAATTGAGTTCAAATTAATAATAAAGTTAATCTAGGTGAACTCCCACTCAAAACAACATCCCTCACATTTTTTTAGTGATCACACGAACCAAATCCACTACATCAACACCGATCATCACGAGAGTTGATATAGTTTTAATGGCGAACAATCGTCATGTTCATCATATCTACTATATGATTCATGCTTTACCTTTCGGTGATCCGTGTTCCAAGACCATGTCTGTACATGCTAGGCTCGTCAAGATCAAACCTTAGTTTCCGCATGAGAAAATCTGGCTTGCTCACGTTGTATACACTTGCAGAATCTAACACACCCGATCATCACGTGGTGCTTCGAAACAACAAGCTTTAGCAACGGTGCTAACTAAGGGTGAACACTTTATGACTTGAAATTCATGTGCATGAGGGATCATCTTATAATGCTACCGTCGTCTACTAAGCAATACAAGATGCATAAGGATTAACATCACATGCAATTCATAATATGTGATATGATATGGCCTTTCTTCTTTGTGCTTCCGATCTCCATCTTCAAGCACGAACATGATCTCCATCATCACCGGAATTGCATCAAGGTCAATGACGCTTCTCCATGGTTGTCGTCCACCGGCTTCAACTATTACAACTACTTTGAATAGACACGCGGGTCTTAACATAAATTAAAGACAACCATATGGCTCCTGCCGGTTACCAACTTACAATAAGGAACATTGCATACATCAAATATAATCACAATCATGGCCATATCACATCACTGAACACCCCTACAAAACAAAGTTAGACGCCTCTACTTTCTTTGCATGTTTTACGTGGCTTGGGGCTTTCAATAAGTGTCGTTCTAACTTACGAACATGAACCACAACATTGATAATAGTATTGTTAATCACCCGTTGTAAATTGGATCTTAACTATGCTAGGAGAAACAGGCACCCGCAAAGCCACTTATGCAATACAAGTTGCATGTCAAGCGTGGAGCAAGTCTCATGAACGATGTCATGTAAGGTTAGCCCGGGCCGCTTCATCCCAACATACCGCAAGATGAAAAGTACACAAGAAGCAATCAACAATAAAAGCATCAACGCCCACAATGACCATTGTGTTCTACTCGTGCAACAGATCTACATATAGACACGGCTCTGATACCACTGTAGGGTTTCGTAGCATGGAAAACAAAAAATTTCTATCGCATACAAACAAACAAGCCAAGATCTATCTACTAGATTGTAGCAACGAGTCGATGGAATAACTTACCCTCGAAGATTCCAAAGTGTTTAACGAGAGCGGATTCTCGTGGGTGATGTAGTCGTACTCTTTCCGATCTCAAGATCGCGTAGACGATCCTTCCGGCGCTGCGTTCCGGCAGCGCTCCCGCAGTCGGTCACACGTTCGGTACTAGATGAAAACCTTCCTCTCCCTTGTTCCAGCAGGTAGCGGAGGTTGTAGCACTCTCCCCACGATTCCGACAGCACAACGGTGTGGTACCGGAAGTAGAGGGGAGATCTCGCAGGGCTTCGCCTTAAGCCGGAGCGAGTATGGTGGAGTATGAGAGAGTCCTCGGTGTTCTAGGGTTTAGACACACCAAGTAGGGGATGCTAGAGCCGGCGGCTAGGGTTCCGGGGACCCCCAAGTCGGCGGCTAGGGCAAAACCCTAGGGGGCGACGGTGGCTATGGTGGTAGGCGCCAAGCTAGGGTTTGAGGAGAGGGACTTGTGTGTCCTAGGAGGGAGCCCTGCCCCTCCTTATATAGGTGGAGGGGCCGGCGGCCAAGGGGAGGGAGGGGAGTCCCTCCCCAACTCGGCTTGAGGGGCGGCCGGTTGGAGGAGGGATTCCCTCCCCAACTCGGTTTCCCACTTCCTCCTCTTTTCCTCTTTCCAATTTTAGCCGTTTGACTTTTCAAACTAGCTATTTGACTTTTCAAACTAGGATTTGAATTAATCCTTTATTTGGAACAGCGATGACACTTAGTACATGATGCAATCATTCCAACTTGCAATGACACTTTCATGTACCCTTCCTCCGGAGTGCCGACATTCCGAACCTTCTAGAACATTCCCGATGAAAACACCTAATCATTCCGAACTCAAACAGGACTTTCCTTATATGAATCTTATTCTCCGGACCATTCGGATCTCCTCGTGATATCCGGATCCCATCCGAGACTCTGAACAACATTCGGTCTCTTTCTCATAATACCATAACTACTCAAACAACGTCGAATCCTTAAGTGTGTCTCCCTACGGTTCGTGAATTATGCGGACATGATCGAGACACTTCTCCGAACAATAACCAATAGAGGAATCTGGAAATTCATATGGATCCCACATATTTCTACGATTACTTTGCGATCGAATGAACCACTTACATACGATACCAATTTCCCTTTCTCTCACGATAGTTTACTTATCCGAGGTTATGATCGTCGGTATCTCTGCATACCTAGTTCAACCTCGTTACCGATAAGTACTCTTTTATCGTTCCCATGATATGTGATCCCTTGTGAGCCAGTCACATGCTTGCAAGCTATTTGGATGACATTCCACCGAGAGGGCCCAGAGTATATCTATCCGTCATATGGATGGACAAATCCCACTCTTGATCCATGTGTTTCAACCAAAACTTTCCGAACACTCAATGCCACATTTATAGCCACCCAGTTACGGTGTGGTGTTTGATGTCATCAAAGCATCCATCCGGTAAAGGTGATATGCATGATCTCATGGTCAAAGGAATTAGGTTACTATGTATCAGAAAGCATATAGCAATTGAACTATTAAAATGACTTGATCTTTATGCTACGCTTATCTATAGGAGTATGTCCACCATATCATTCTCCTAATGATATGATCTTGTTGTTGATAGCATCTCAATGTTCATGATAGGGAAACCATAATCATTTATCAACCAACAAGCTAGTGATGTATAGAGGCTATACTAGGGACTTCAAATTAAGTTTACAAATCACACAAGTATCAATGTTTCCTTGTTAATACTATTATAGCATGAATATAAACACAAAGATATAATAATAACTACATTTATTATTGCCTCTAGGGCATATCTCCAATAGCAGGAAGGACGTGGAGCGGACATTGGGTGTGTGTAGGGGTTCGTAGCATGGAAAACAAAAATTTCTACCGCATACAAACAAACAAGCCAAGATCTATCTACTATATTGTAGCAACGAGTCGATAGAATAACTCACCCTCGAAGATTCCAAATTGTTTAACGAGAGCGGATTCTTGTAGGTGATGTAGTCGTACTCTTCCCGATCTCAAGATCGTGTAGACGATCCTTCCGGCGCTATCGTTCGGCGCTCAATGATCGGTCACACGCTCGGTGATTGACGAAGACCTTCCTCTCCCTTGTTCCAAAGAAAATGGAGGTTGTAGCACTCTCCTCGTGATCCCGCAGACGACGTGGCAAGGAAGTAGAGGGGAGATCTCGCAGGGCTTCGCCTTAAGCCGGAGCGAGTATGGTGGACTATGAGAGAGCCCTCGGTGATTTAGGGTTTAGACGCACCAAGGAGGAGGCAAGGCCAGCGGCTAGGGTTTGCCCTAGGCGGCGGCAGCAGAAGGTGGCGGCGCCGGCGGCTAGGAGCTAGGGTTTGCGGCGTGTGTGTTGTGTCTTGGAGGGGCAGCCCTGCCCCTCCTTATATAGGTGGAGGGGCGCGCCAAGGGGAGGGGATTCCCTCCCCAACTCGGTCTCCAAGTGGGCCGGCGGTGGAGGGAGAGGAACTCCTCCCCAAGTAGGTTTCCTACTCTCCCTCCACCAAACAAAATAGTCGTTTGACTTTTCAAATTGGCGTTTGACTTTTCAAACTAGGATTTGATTTATCCCTTTATTTTGTTCAGCGATGACACCTAGTACATGATGCAACCATTCCAACTTGTTATGACACATTCATGTACCCTTCCCCTCCGGAGTGCCGGACATTCTGGAACCTTCTAGAACATTCCCGATGAAAACACCGGAACCATTCTACAACCCCGAAACATGACTTTCCTTATATGAATCTTATTCTCCGGACCATTCTGGATCTCCTCGTGATATCCCGGATCCCATCCGAGACTCTGAACAACATTCGGTCTCTTACTCATCATCCATAACTACTCAACAACATCGAATCCTTAAGTGTGTCTCCCTACGGTTCGTGAATTATGCGGACATGATCGAGACACTTCTCCGAACAATAACCAATAGAGGAATCTGGAAATTCATATGGCTCCCACATATTTCTACGATTACTTTGCGATCGAATGAACCACTTACATACGATACCAATTTCCCTTTGTCTCACGATAGTTTACTTATCCGAGGCTTTGATCGTCAGATCTCCGCATACCTAGTTCAACCTCACATCGATAAGTACTCTTTTCGCTCCCGTGATATGTGATCCCTTGTGAGCCAGTCACATGCTTGCAAGCCAATTGGATGACATTCCACCGAGAGGGTCCAGAGTATATCTATCCGTCATATGGATGGACAAATCCCATTCTTGATCCATGTGTCTCAACCAATACTTTCCAACACTCAATGCCACCTTTACACCACCCGATTACGGTGGTGTTTGATGTCATCAAAGCATCCTTCCGGTGATGGTGATAAGCATGATCTCATGGTCGAATGAATTAGGTTACTATGTATCAGAAAGCATATAGCAATTGAACTATTAAAATGACTTGATCTTTATGCTACGCTTATCTATAGGAGTATGTCCATCATATCATTCTCCTAACGATATGATCTTGTTGTTAATAACATCTCAATGTTCATGATAGGGAAACCACAATCATTTATTAACCAACAAGCTAGTATTATGAAGAGGCTTTACTAGTGTCACATCCCAAGATTATCCAAATCTTGTAATGTTAAATAAATGAATAAAATAAAACTTTGTTTAAATTTCAGAGCTAGAAGAAACTTTTTGAGTTTAAATAAAACCCCAAACCCATTTGAATTAAATAAATCCTAGAGGTGTTTAATGAGATAAACATTTAATCAATGGAAATGTTTTGAAATTACTATTATGGAAATCATTTAAAAGAATTGGTATTCAAAAGAAAAGATGAGTTTATAAATAAAGAATATTCTATAAAGCCAAATTAAAACCTTGACCAAGCTTTTGAATTAAAACATTTTATTTAAATAAAATTAGCAAAGATTTGTTTAAATAAATTAATAAGGATTTAATATCCAACCTTATTTAAATAAAAAGTTTTACCAATTTAAATTTAAACATCAAAACTTATTAAATTATTTAAAATAAGTTTCCCAAATATTTGAAATTCATAAATAAAACCTACTAAAGTATTTTGGCTTTATTTTAGATTTTAAAATAATTATCTCAATAAAACAAATCTTAATTGATTTAATAACTGAGACCCATTTATTTAATTATAAATGGGCCATAAATAAAAGGTTATTTTATTTTAAAAAAGTTTCCAAATATTCTTTACTTTCAAATAAAACCTACTGAATTGGTTTTGAAAATATTTGGATTTTAAATGAAAATTTTATTAATTAAAACAAACCTTATTTTATTAAATAACTAAAGATCCATTTTATTTAATTAAAGAATGGATCTTAAAAAGAATTAAAATTATTATTTTATTTTGGATTTTGGTTTATGTTACTAAACAGAACCAAATTCATAGTTCCATGATTTGTTGATTGTTTGAATTGATTTGAGTATGATTTGTTGTTTGGAATTTCAAAACAGAAATCAGAAATAGAAAAGGAAAAATAATTCAAAAGAAAAAATAGGAAATGGCCAACCCAACCCAGGCAGCCCAATAGGCCCAGCACCAGCCCAGTTTCATCACCCCGCAAGAAAACGGTTCACACCCACTAACAGACCCGCGCAGAGTATGACATGTGGACCTCCTCCTCGTTTCTTTCTCACTGACTGACCGACCCCACTTGTCACTGTTCTTCCTCCCACCCGCACGACCTTTTCTCCCTCCTTCGACACCGCCCCTGCCGATGATTTCGCGGCCTTAATTCGCTTTAACTCGACCACCGTTACCAGCTTTGATCACGCAGGATGAAACGCCCAAGCCTCCTCTATATTTCCCCTCTGACACCCCGCGCTGGCACGCCTTAGACCACTCCAATTTCCTCCTAGAGCTCCTCTGTTCCGACCGCCGTCTCCGGCTAATTCAGGCCAGTACGCGCCACCTTCCACCTTTCCGAGCACCCTAGTAGCTTCCCCACTCCCAGACACACCTCCCAGCACTTTTAGTTCGACCGCGGACGCCCCGGAGCATCGACTACGACAAGCTTCCGACGCCGCCGTGTTTGTCTTCTTCTTCGGCGAATCCCTCGGTAATGATTCTGACCGCCCCTCTTCGTTTCGATGATGCGCCTAAGACCAATGACTTCATCCGCAACTAATGCCATCATTCTCGTGTCCTAGCTCGCATCAGAAGGCCACCTCCGTCGTCGACGGTGAGCAGCAATGCCTGTCTTCAACTCCGCGAGCCCCCGGGTAGATTCCGACCGCCTGCGTCTTCTCGCTCACGCAAACATCTTTGACTTGACCTTGTGCAGCTAACCAAGTCCTCCGCTTGTCTATTCGTGACCTGTAGCACCGCCTCAACCTCGATCAGATACAACGCCAGACCTAACTCCGTGAGCAATTGCCGCAGCACTAAGCGCCTTGTCAAGCCAACAAAGACGTTGAGTATCAACGTTGCATTGTGAACCCGTGAGCATCCTCCCTCTCTAGCTTCCTGTTTCACCAAGACCGCCATCGCCGATCGCCGCCGCTTAGCCACCGCCGCCAGCCACTTTAGGTCAAATTCGCCAAGACTGCTCGATCCAGATGAAGGCCACGATTAGATAACTTATCGTCGAAGGGGTATGTCCTCTGGGCCACTCGATCTAACTAGATCCAACGCCCCACCGCCGCGATCCAACCGAAACGGTATGGACCAATAGGAACACGACGCGTGGCCAGGTTTAAAACTAAAAACAGATTTGAATCTGATTTAATTGCAAACTTCAAACCCTTGTAACTTTCAAACCACACGTCCAAAAATTTCAAATTTTATATCAATGGATTCAGGAGAACAAGCCCTAGCCAACTGCGGAATTAGTTTAGCAAATAGTATCTGATAGCTTGTTTGAATTTGTAGAAACATTTGTGTGCTTATTTGTATTAGAAAAATTGTTTAAAATTGATTTTAGGGTTAAAACCTTTGCAAAATGGTTTGTTGTGACCTTACTGACCCTAGGAACCAACCCATGGTTTTAAAAATGAAATTGGAAAAATTTAGAATGGATTAATTTGATTAGCCTATTTCTAGCTAAATAAAGATAATGGTTTTATTAATAAAAAGGATTTTGAAATAAAAACCTTGGGAAAATATTTGGATTCAAAGCTACTGAACCAAAACACCAAGACTTGAGAGTTAGAAACTTTTGGTGAGTAACTTAAAGATTTTGATTTGGTAAAACCATTTTTCCACCATATAAATATTGAATGAAATTTTAAAATAGTTTTTGGGCAAAACCCTCTAACTAATGACTTTGCCATTTTGGTAAATGACCAATGTGGACTTTACAAAGTTATAAACCTAGTGGAGACCATCCTTACAATAGAACCACCCTTTGCATACTTATGCATGACTTAGTTTCCTTCTTGTCTTGTGTGTGTGATTTTGTTTGAGTAATAGTGGTTTGGAATGTTAGTTGACTTGGTGGTTGCTTGATTGACTTGTAGTGAAATTAGCAAAGTGTGAGACTAGCAAGATCAAGGAGTGAACCACCATTCTCTATCAAAAGGCAAGTGACACTATCATTCAAAGACCTACTATTTTCATTATACTTAGTGGATTTGAAAACATGCATGAAAATGATTTATACTTATGCTATGCTAAATCCTAATAGGATGCCCTTACTTTCCTTAGAGAAAATCTTGTAGTTGTACATGCTTAGCCATGCTATATTTTGAAAAAGAGATACATTTTGAGATTTTACAAAGGTTGAGAAAAGGACTTATGTTTTACATAATAAAACAAGGACTCAATGAACCACCTAGGTGGAGGATACTTTAAGTTTTGGAGAAGGTGGCAACAAAAGGGAACCATGGCTATGGCAATCACTTTGTGTTGTGCTCCAAATGAAAACCACCTAGGAAACTTAGAGATTGAACATGTTTCTCCAATTGTGGCTTTCGTGTGCAACCACATGCTATTATGGCTCTGGCTTAGTCAACTACATTAGGAAGACCCATACATTGTCTTTAGTTACCGGACATGGGGATCTGGAATGCTTCATGGGGGCTGAAGACAAGCTAGCAATGATGTATGGGAGGACCTCTTGGAAATACTTCATCACATTCTCAGTCTGTCGGTACTCCATCTTGGTGAGCACTAATCCAGTAGGCCACTGGTGGCAACAAGATGGGATTGTGTCATGTGGGTAAAGTGTACTCCTTCTGCAGAAGTTAATAAAATCTAAGTACTTAGCCATGTCCCCGGTTATGGACAATACTGAGCAACTAAAGTTTGAACTACGGGAGATCTCGACATTCTAACTTCTAAATAAAAACTTGATGCCCTTGTGTGTCTACCAAGGAATTCAAAGAGATTTTGTTAATCTTGTTGCACTTGGGGTTACCAAGGTGCTCAAGAGTATGATGTACTTGGGGTTACCAAGGAACTCATGAGTTTGATAAAACTTGATGCACTTGGGGTTACCAAGGTGCTCAAGGATTTTGACAAGGACTTGAACACTTGAGTTTCTACCAAGGAGTTCAAGGAACTTGGAAAAGAAATTTGACAAAGGACTTAAAAACCCTTTTTGAAAAGATAGGATAAAATAATGCTTTATGCAAATAAGCCTTAAACTCTACTTAGCCAAATATGCATATAATGATAGGATCCACTCTTATTATACATAAAAGTGAAGCTTGCCAATACAATTCAAAATGTATTGACCCTTGTGGTTGTAACTTGTAATGTTGCAGGTTGATTGTTTTTAAATGAAGATTGTTTGATTGACTAGGACTACAAAGTCTACAACCAACATCTGCCTGTGGCATTTTGAAGATGAAGGACCCATGACTATAGTTATTCCGCTGCAATGTAATGTAATAGCCAAATGAGCTATGTATGATGTAATAGAATTATGTTATTCCTGGTTATAAAGTTATAATATGACCTTTGTATCTTGATATTACATCTTAACCGTGGATGCTAGCTATTGATCCAGGGACTAGCATTGTAAAACACAGGAGGACTCTACCTTATTAGGTTGAGACCTCTACAACTAGGGACTCTAATTTAAGTTTACAAATCACACAAGTATTAATGTTTCCTTGTCAATACTATTATAGCATGAATGTAAACATTTATCATAAACACAAAGATATAATAATAACTATATTTATTATTGCCTCTAGGGCATATCTCCAACAGTCTCCCACTTGCACTAGAGTCAACTAATCTAGATTACATGGTAATATACCAAACACCCATGGCAGTTTGGTGTTGGTCATGTTTTGCCCTCGGGAGAAGTTTATTCAACGGATCCGCCACATTCAGATTTGTGTGTACTTTGCAAATATTTATGTTACCATCTTGGACATGTTCTCGAATAGCGTGAAAACGTAGCTTGATATGCTTCAGCTTCTTGTGTGACCTTGGTTCTTGCGCATTGGCTATGGCGCCCATGTTATCACAGTAGATAGACATTGGGTCCAGCGCACTTGGAACCACACCAAGCTCTGTAATGAACTCTTTCATCCATATCGCTTCTTGTGAAGCCTCCGAAGCAGCCATGTATTCCGATTCAGTTGAAGATCTTGCCACAACGCTTTGCTTTGCACTCCTCCAGCTAACTGCTGCACCATTCAAAGTAAATACGTATCCAGATTGTGATTTAGAATCATCCGGATCGGTGTTCCAACTAGCATCGGTGTAACCATTAACAACGAGTTGTTCATCACCTCCATAAGAAAGAACCATATCCTTAGTTCTTCTCAAGTACTTAAGGATGTTTTTGACCGCTGTCCAATGATCCACTCCTGGATCACTTTGATATCTGCTAGTCAAACTAATAGCATATGCAATGTCGGGTCTAGTACATAGCATGGCATACATTAGAGATCATATGGCTGATGCATAGGGAGTCTTACTCATCCTTTCTCTATCTTATGCCGTTGTCGGACTTTGAGTTTTACTCAAGGTCGTATTGGGCAACATGGGCAAGAACCCTTTCTTGCTATCTTCCATTCCAAACCTCTTTAGAACTTTGTCCAAATATGTACTTTGTGACAATGATATTAGGCGTCTTGATCTATCTCTATAAATCTTTATGCCTAATATATAAGTTGCTTCGCCAAGATCTTTCATTGAAAAACTATAATTCAAATATTCCTTGACACTATTAAGAAGGTCTACATCATTCCCAATCAACAATATGTCATCTACACATAGTATTAAGAATGCTACAGAGCTCCCACTCAATTTCTTGTAAATACAAGCTTCTCCATAAGTTTGTATAAAACCAAAACTTTTGATCACCTTATCAAAACGTTGATTCCAACTTCGGGATGCTTGCTTCAATCCATATATGGACCGTTGAAGTTTGCATACCTTGTTAGCATCTTTAGGATCGACAAAACCTTTGGGTTGCATGAAGGGAATATGCCCGAGAGGCAATAATAAAGTGGTTATTATCGTATTCCTATTTATGATAAATGTTTATTTTACATGCTATAATTGTATTAATACGGAAACGTTAATACATGTGTGTTTAATAAACAAAAGGAAGTTCCTAGTTATGCCTCTCTCATAAACTAGCTCGTTGATTAACAAGATGATCAAGGTTTCCTGATCATGGACATAGGATGTTGTTAATAACGGGATCACAACATTAGTGTAATGATGTGATGAACACTCATCCGAAGTATAGCATTACGATCAAAGTCATTGAGTTTATATTGCTATAACAACTTACGAAGTGATCCTAATCCTTAGACCATGAGATCATGTCAATCACTAACATCGGAAGAGTTTCTTGATAACATCAAACGTCACACCGTAATGTGGTGATTATAAAGATGGATTCAACTACTAAAGTGTTATGTTGAGGCCCATGGATCGAGAGTGGAATTTGTTCATCCCGATGACGGATAGATATGCTCGGGCTCTCGGTGATATCACATTGATTAGCTTGCAAGCAAGTGATTTGATCACTAGAATGTTATATCACGGAACGAGAAAAGAGTGCATGTCGAATTTAGATCAAACTAGGTATGAAGATACCGATGATCGAATCTCGGACATGTAATATATCGCGAAACAAAAGGATTAAGATACTAGCGTAAAAGGTTCCGACGATCACAAGAAAGTCATCGTTGAATGTGCGGAGTCAAGATGGGTCTCGGATCCCGCTTCGATTATTGATCCGAGAGGGTCTCGATCATGTCCGCATTATTCACGAACCGTAGGGTGACACACTTAAGAGACACCGACATCCATTTGGAGCAAAAGTTTCATGCCAAAAAGAAAACGAAAGCGCAGGAATTTATTTCACTAGACACCAAACTGTTTTGCTGAAATTGTCAAACTGGTTCTGCATGTGAAATAGAATACTAGCAAGGGTTTTATGTGAATGTTTGTTAATTAAAGTAATTAACCAAATTCTGAATAAATAAATAAAAGAGTTTTATTTAATGAGAGCTTGCATTAAATTTGGTGGAAATTTAATGCATGTGAGTGGATTTTGAGTGGAGGCTTTTTAATGGGAGTGGAGGCTTTTCATTTTGAGTGGGAGCTCCACCCACATGAATGTGGAAGAGGTGGGCAGCCCCATGGCTGGGCGCCATGCCCCTTGGGTGCCCCCTCTCCCTATAAAGGCCCCTCTCTCCTCTCACAACACACCTCCTCGTGAAGGATCTCTCTCCCTCTAGAATTTATCCCCATGGTCTCGACTAGCGAGATACATGTTCAGTGGCTATTCGGCAAGAAAGAGTTGTGCTTCCGCTGCATCGCTGGAGCGAGGAGGCGGAGGTTGCTCGGTGCCTCGAACGTGTGTGCGAGCACGGATGTCATTGCTTTATGGTGCTAGGACTTCCTCTCGATCTTGAGATCGGCAAGAGATCGTCTACATCAACCACGAGTTTGGACTCGTTAAGCTTTGTTGGTCTTCAAGGGTATGTTCTCTACGGATATACATCCGCCCGTTGTTTGTATCTAGTAGATAGATCTTGGTACATAGTTGTTCCCATCGTAGGAAAATTTTTGTTTTCTATGCTGCGAACCCTAAAGTGGTATCAGAGCCGGATCTATGCGTAGATACTTTGCACGGGTAGTACACATATGAGTATGTGGGCGATGATGATCATTTTATTGCTTCTTAGTTGTACTTTGGATATTGGTGGCATAGTGGGATGAAGCGGCCCGGACAAACTTTACATGTCCTCGCACATGAGACCTGTTCCACGCTTGACATGCAACTAGTTTTGCATAAGTGGCTAGCGGGTGTCTGTCTCTCCTACTATAGTCAATATCTAATTTGCAACAAGTTGTCAACAATTTGGTTATCCTCATTGTGGTTCATGTTCGTAGGTAAGAACGGTTCTATCTCGAAAGCCCTAAGCCACGTAAAACTTGCAATGGATAAATTAGAGGCGTCTAGTTTAGATTGTTGCTGGGCTAGTGTTATGATATGGTAGTATTGTAAGTAGAAGTATGATATGATACTCTTACAACACACATAGCGTGTAAACTCCATAGACCTTGGACTTACACATATAGGTATGATAATGATCATACCACGATGCACATGATAGAGATCATCTGCGGGAACCATAACATTTCACTAATAAACATGTGATGTTTGATAGCATCTTATATTGCTTGTTTAGCGTTTTATTAGCAAAATAAGATGATCCCTCATTTAGATATCAAGATAAGAATGTGTTCTTCCTTAAGTATGCACCGACAATGTTTCGTCGCTCAAGACATCACGTGATGATCGGGTGTACTTGAATCCACGAGCATATCTCGGGTGTAAGACAGTTACACACGCGAATACTAAGGTTCTTACTTGACGAGCCTAGCATGTATGGACATGGCCTCTAACACGGACCGAAAGGTTAAGCATGAGTCATATGTTTTGATATGATGACCATATGGATGCTCGCCTTTGAAGCTATACCGACTCACGTGATGATCGGACTTGGTGTAGTGGATTTGGTTCATGTAATCACCAAAAAGACACGAGGGATGTCGTTTTTAAGTGGGAGTTAATTTCTAATTTGGATTAGTAGAACTCAATTTATCATAAATTAAATCAAAGTGAATTTGCATAATTTGTTGTAGTCATTGGCATTCGTTCACCACCTTATGCATAGTTGTAATTGAGATAATAGAACTATAGAATTCTGGATATATACTTTACGAACTGGTATCGTATTGTGTTGAGTGTCAATCTAAAGTTTAAAAGTCCTATTGCAAACTTTCAGCAAAATTCTATTTACTCCGTGAAATTTAATAATTGGAATTAAATCGAGAGTAACAATTCCAGTGTTAGTATCTTAAGTATCATGTTTGCCTCCATGATTCTTGATTTAAACATCAAGTTTATCTAGGAGCTGAAAGAATTGTTTCAGAAACCATCATGTGTGGCAGATATAACGATATCTGAAACAATGTTTTGGTTGCAATATGATAGAGTATAATATATGTTCTCATATTGGATGAGAATTTACAAAGGTTGGAGATGCTAGACATCCTAATCATCCAAAAGGGTTTTGGAAAGTAATGTTATACTCACGATTCGCCTTTATAAGCTACAGTAGCTTGATCATGAAAGTCGTCATGATAAGGGTGAATAGAATATGTATGTAAAATGTTTACTACACTAAAAGATTACTAAAGAATGGATTTTGAAAGAATGCCGATCATTTGATGATGGTGATCTACTTCAAAGTGCAAGTCCAAAGGTATTATTATTTGAATATACACGCTTTGGACTATGTGTCATGTATATGGCGCCACTTTTGATGTTGATAAATTCTTTTAAAAGGAAAAGGAAATGCTGAAAGAGAATCTATAAAATATATTTGGCAGAAAAGAAAAGATTGGAAATATCCAATTTAGGTATATAGATGATATACATGTTATGGTTGTATTCTTTGCTTGTTAAACAATGTGGTTCTTGGGTATTGGATACCGAATTGGTTGGTATGAAATTTCATACGGAATGACGCAATTCATGAACCACAATGGCCTAAGTAACTAGCAAGAGAAAATGTGATGATGTTCATCGAAAACAAACAAACCGTTGTTTGTATTTCTCGTTGACATCAAAGCTTGACTTCAAGATTTGTTTTAATAATTGTTATTTAAATCAGGTATTATAAGAACAAAGGTTGTTCAAATAATTACCGTATTCCATATAAGATGGATGATTTACAAATCTAGTTGAAGAAATCACATCCATAAATCCTAATGCTAAAATGTTGCAAGACAAATGATTGAAAGATCACTTATGAAGTGACATCGCTGTTTAAATTATATTGGAAAGAAAACATGAAGAATCTCCATATTCATGGATTTTTGGAGTCTTTGATTTTATCAAGTGACGCTTGTGAGACTTTCCACGTGATAATTAAAACTTCGTTCAAAGGCCAAAGAAGAACGAATGACTAAATTATTGGAATTTATACATATCGATGTATGTAGTCCATTATGTGCAGTCGTAAGCGATGGGTTTCAACTTCATATGATTTCTCTGGAAATTTGAGTGAATATTCACTTAATGAGAAAGAAGTATGAAATATTTGAAAAACGTTTTCAAAGACTTTCAAGATGAAGTGAAAATCATTGTGACAAGAAAATAAATGGTTTATGATTTTATCGAAAGGGATTTATTTGAGTTACAAGTGTAACAAGAAAATAAATGAATTATGATTTTATCATAAAGGGATTTATTTGAGTTTCAAGTTTAGCAAAACACCTAGATTTACATCTCCCGAAACACCATAGGAGTATGGAGTGTTTGAGATTTGTAATGAAACCTTGTGAGACATGGTTGGATCAAAGGTGTTATTTATAAAACTGCCATTATGTTTTAAAAGATTAAAGCTTTAGAGACTACCGCTTTTACACTGAAAAAGAGCTCCATCTAGATCCGTTGAAATGACACCATGGAAGTTATGGTTTGGGGTAAAACCCAAGTTGTCATTTCTTAAATTTTGGTATGCTAAACATAAGTAAGATGTTTACAATCGAAGTCGGATGAGCATGTCTTTGTAGGTTATTTTGAATAACAATTGGTTATTCCTCCTTAACACCGAGGACAAAAGGGTTTGTCGCTTGAAATGTGAAGTTTCTTGAAGAAGGAATTTTTCATAAAAGTTAAGTGGGAGGACAATAGAACTTTGATAAGGTTAACGAACCTTAGCTAAATGTCTTGAGTTAGCGCAAGGAAATCGCTCGAGGCTGCCATAATTCTCATAGCTTATGTGCCTCAAAGGTTGTGGTCACGGAGATCTAAGTTCCTATTGAACCAAGTAGGTCGGTTAAACAATCAAATGCTAAGATTTGAGAGTAAATCATTATTGTTTGACAATGATGAACCGAATACATACAAAGAAGCGATGATGGGCTCGACGGCCAAATGGCTTGAAGCCATAAAATCCGTGATAGTTCCATATACGAGAAATCAAGTTTTGAACTTGGAAGACCCTCTGAAAGGTATAAAACCTATCGGTCGATTTGGATCTATAAAGAAATGTATATGGATGTCTCACATCTATGAAATATTTGACATGTTGTAAAGTATTTTATGACAATGTTCAAAGAGTTGACTATGACAAGATTTGATCTTTCATAGCGATATTTAGTCTGAACGGATTAAAGTAGCAACCACTACATATAATTTGGTATATGGTAGATGAATAAACAAAACAAAGTTCTTCTAATAGAATGGTTACCTAGGACGTGTACATGACACGGTCCAAAGGGTTTTGTTAAATTCAAAGGATGCTAAAAGGGCATGCAAACTTCAATGGTTGAAGTAAGCATCATGAGTTGGAATCTTCACCATGATGAAAAGGAGTTTTCATCGAGACGATGAAGATGCTTGCATTTGCAAGAAATTAAGTGGAGTTGAGACATATTTCTAATACATTATGTGAAGGACATCTTGTTGATTAGAAATGATGTATCTTTTATTGACAAAGGTTAAGAATTTCATTTCGATGAAAGACTTAGGCAAAACCCGAATATTTAGCGTGAATGTCTATAGTGGATAGACTGTAACGCCAATATGGTTGTGCCAAACGTACATATATGAGATATTGAAGGAGTTCAATATAGAATCAACAAGAAACGGTTCTTGTTGCATGGAAAGGAATTGAATCAAGATTCATGTGTATCGACACTTGATAAGTGAAACAAGATTCAAGTGTTTTGACACTTGATGAGTGAAATCACAAGAATGTTTTGATCAATCATACCATGATATGTACACATCCAGATATGTCCTATGCTCTAAGTGTTATGAGCATATACCAGAATGAATCATAAAATGATCATTGGACTATAGTAAGGATATTCTTATGATTTTTGGGAAGAACTAAGAATATATTTGTGTAGAGGTGACAAACAATTACAAATAGTTCATTGTAAAGCGTTACATTGATACTAGTTTTGTCACAAGATACAAATTAAGTTTATCTCAATTTAAACTATGGGTGGCACAATGTAATGGAAAGGAGATTCCATGATGGATTTGGAAGAGTTCCAAAATTAAGACATTGTGACGAATACTACAACAAAAGGCTAAGTATATGACTGCTATAGTAGCAGCAAAGGAGGGAATTTGTGTCAAGTAGTTTGTTATCAAACTAAGGTGTGGTTCGCAACGGGCTAACACTAAAGATATATTGTATGACAATATTATTGATGTGTTTTAACCCCAAGGAACTAGAGGTCTCACCAAAAGACCAAATTTATACAATGCCATCTCATTGGAGAATGAGTGATGCCTGGAGACGCAAAGACATGCAAATACACACGGACCAAGCGCCGATCCGTAGATTATGTTAACCACTTGCAATTATGTATTTGGAACACCGTAAAGCCATAGGTGTTCAATACACGAGTTTTCAAACTAGATTATTGTCTCTAGTGCAAGTGGGAGATCAAGGAATATGCCCGAGAGGCAATAATAAAGTGGTTATTATCGTATTCCTATTTATGATAAATGTTTATTTTACATGCTATAATTGTATTAATACGTAAACGTTAATACATGTGTGTTTAATAAACAAAAGGAAGTTCCTAGTTATGCCTCTCTCATAAACTAGCTCGTTGATTAACAAGATGATCAAGGTTTCCTGATCATGGACATAGGATGTTGTTAATAACGGATCACAACATTAGTGTAATGATGTGATGAACACTCATCCGAAGTATAGCATTACGATCAAAGTCATTGAGTTTATATTGCTATAACAACTTACGAAGTGATCCTAATCCTTAGACCATGAGATCATGTCAATCACTAACATCAGAAGAGTTTCTTGATAACATCAAACGTCACACCGTAATGGGTGATTATAAAGATGGATTCTAACTACTAAAGTGTTATGTTGAGGCCCATGGATCGAGAGTGGAATTTGTTCATCCCGATGACGGATAGATATGCTCGGGCCTCTCGGTGATATCACATTGATTAGCTTGCAAGCAAGTGATTTGATCACTAGAATGTTATATCACGGAACGAGAAAAGAGTGCATGTCAGAACGAGATCAAACTAGGTATGAAGATACCGATGATCGAATCTCGGACATGTAATATATCGAAACAAAGGATTAAGATACTAGCGTAAAAGGTTAACGATCACAAGAAAGTCATCGTTGAATGTGTGGGAGTCAAGATGGGTCTCCAGATCCGCTTCTGATTATTGATCTGAGAGGGGTCTCGATCATGTCCGCATTATTCACGAACCGTAGGGTGACACACTTAAGAGACACCGACATCCATTTGGAGCAAAAGTTTCATGCCGAAAAGAAAAGGAAAGCGCAGGAATTTATTTCACTAGACACCGAAACTGTTTCGGTTGAAATTGCCAAACTGGTTCGCATGTGAAATAGAATACTAGCAAGGGTTTTATGTGAATGTTTGTTAATTAAAGTAATTAACAAAATTCTGAATAAATAAATAAAAGGAGTTTTATTTAATGAGAGCTTGCATTAAATTTGGTGGAAATTTAATGCATGTGAGTGGATTTTTGAGTGGAGGCTTTTTAATGGGAGTGGAGGCTTTTCATTTTGAGTGGGAGCTCCACCCACATGAATGTGGAAGAGGTGGGGGCAGCCCCATGGCTGGGCGCCATGCCCCTTGGGTGCCCCCCCTCTCCTCCTCTCACATCACACCTCCTCGTGAAGGATCTCTCTCCCCCTCTAGAATTTATTCCCCATGGTCTCGGACTAGCGAGATACATGTTCCCGGTGGCTTTTCGGCAAGAAAGAGTTGTGCTTCACTGCATCGCTGGAGCGAGGAGGAGGTTGCTCAGTGCCTCGAACGTGTGTGCGAGCACGGATGCGTCATTGTTTTGGTGCTAGGACTTCCTCTCGATCTTGAGATCGGCAAGAGATCGTCTACATCAACCACGAGTTTGGACTCGTTAAGATTTGTCGGTCTTCAAGGGTATGTTCTCTACGGATATACATCCGCCCGTTGTTTGTATCTAGTAGATAGATCTTGGTACATAGTTGTTCCCATCGTAGGAAAATTTTTGTTTTCTATGCTGCGAACCCTACATTGCATCATATACAACTCTTAATCAATGTCTCCATTGAGGAACGCTGTTTTGGCATCCATCTGCCATATCTCATAATCGTAATATGCAGCGATTGCTAACATAATCCTTACAGACTTTAGCTTCGCTACTGGTGAGAAAGTCTCATCGTAGTCAACTCCTTGAATTTTTCGAAACCCTTTTGCGACAAGTCGAGCTTTATAGACAGTAACATTACCATCAGCATCTGTTTTCTTCTTGAAAATCCATTTGTTCTTGACAGCCTTCCGGCCATCCGGTAAGTCCACCAAAGTCCATACTTGGTTTTCGTACATGGATCCAATCTCGGATTTCATGGCTTCTTGCCATTTATTGGAATATGGGCTCATAATCGCTTCCTCATACGTTGCAGGGTCATCGGTGTTGTCCACCAACATGACACTCATAACGGGATCATACCAATCAGGAGCGGTACGAGTTCTCGTTGACCTGCGAGGCTCTGTAGCAACTACAACCGAAGTTTCATGATCATCATCATTAGCTTCCTCTCTTATTGGTGCAGGGACCACAGGAACTTCTTCCGGTGCTGCGCTACTCGCAAGTTCGAGAGAAGGTTCGACAACCTCGTTGAGTTCTACTTTCCTTCCAGTCACTTCTTTCGAGAGAAAGAAAGGATCCATTCTTGGCAACGAAGATTTTGCCGTCGGATCTATGATAGAAGGTATACCCAATAGTTTCCTTTGGGTATCCTATGAAGACACATTTTTCCACTTTGGGTTCAAGCTTGTCCGGCTGTAACTTCTTTACATAGGCTTCGCAACCCCAAACTTTAAGGAACGACAATTTAGGTTTCTTCCCAAACCATAATTCATACGGTGTCGTTTCAACGGATTTAGATGGTGCCCTATTTAAAGTGAATGCGGTTGTTTCTAATGCATAACCCCAAAATGATAGCGGTAAATCTATAAGTGACATCATAGAACGAAACATATCTAAGAGAGTTCGATTACGACGTTCGGACACACCATTACGCTGTGGTGTTCCCGGCAGTGTCAATTGTGAAAGTATTCCGCATTTCTTCAAATGCTCGCCAAATTCGTAACTTAGATATTCACCTCCACGATCAGAATGTAGAAATTTAATCTTCTTGTTACGTTGATTCTCAACCTCACTTTGAAATTCCTTAAACTTCTCGAAAGTTTCGGACTTATGTTTCATGAAATAGATATACCCATATCTAATCAAGTCATCCGTGAAGGTAAGAACATAACGATAAACACCGCGCGATGCTACACTCATTGGACCACACACATCGGTATGTATGATTTCCAATAAGTCCGTAGCTCGCTCCATCATACCAGAAAATGGAGTCTTAGTCATTTTACCCATTAGACATGCTTCGCATCTTTCAAGTGATTCGAAATCAAGTGATTCAAGAAGTCCATCAGAATGGATTTTCTTCATACGCTTCACTCCAATGTGACCAAGACGACAGTGCCACATAGAGGTCGAGTTATCGCTCGATTTCAAACGTTTAGCTTCAATGTTATTAATATGTGTATTTCCACTATCGAGATTCAATAAGAATAGACCATCTATCAAAGGTGTGTGTGCATAAAACATATTACTCATATAAATCGAACAACCATTATTCTCGGACTTAAACAAGTAACCGTCTCGCAATAAACAAGATCCCGATATAATGTTCATGCTCAACGCAGGCACCAAATAACAATTATTTAAGTATAAAACTAATCCCGATTGTAGATGAAGAGGTAGCGTGCCGACCGCGATCACATCAACCTTTGTTCCGTTTCCCACGCGCATCGTCACCTTGTTCTTCGCTAGCTTCCGTTTATTCTGCAGCACCTATTTCGAGTTACAAATATGAGCAACAACCAAAGATCAAATACCTGTGCACTACTACGAGTACTAGTGAGATACACATCAATAACATGTATATCGGATATACCTTTCTTCTTGATGTTGCCGTTCTTCAAATCCGCCAAGTACTTTGGGAAATTCCGCTTACAGTGACCTTCTCCCTTGCAGTAAAAACACTCTCTATCAGGCTTGGGTCCAGCCTTGGTCTTCTTCGGTCTTGGTAACTTTCTTACCACCCTTATTGAAGTGTCCCTTTTGCTTAGACTTGCCTTTCTTGAATTTGCTGGTCTTATTTACCATCAACACTTGGTGCTCTTTCTTGATCTCCACTTCTGCAGATTTTAACATGGAGAAGAGTTCTGGCAACTGCTTGTTCATGCTTTGCATATTGTAGTTCATCACAAATTCTTGTAACTTGGTGGTAGTGATTGGAGGACACGGTAAATCCCCAAAGCATTAGGAATCACTATACCCAAGCTTTGAAGTTTGTTTGCGTGCCCAGACATCTTAAGCACATGCTCACTGACGGAGCTGCCCTCTTCCATCTTGCAGTTAAAGAACTTTTCAGAAGCCTCATAGCTCTCAACTGCCGCGTGAGTCTCAAAGATCAATTTGAGTTCACGGACAATATCATGTGGGTCTAAATTCTCAAACCTTTTCTGAAGCTCCGATTCTAAACCATACAAGATAGCACATCGAATCGTGGAGATCGATTCTTCCGAGCGAGGTAAACGTTCTTTACTTCATCGGTAGCATCAACTGCAGGCGGGTCACCCAGCGGTGCATCCAGCACATAGGTCAAATTACCAGCATTGAGGACAATCCTCAAATTGTGGAAGCAATCCGCGAAGTTGCTTCCATTGTTTTTCAACTTTTCTTTCTCTAGGAACGCATTAAAATTGATGGTAGGGGCCACCATTGATCTTCAACATATTTGCAATAGTTTAGACTAAGTTTATGACAAATTGAGTTCTTATTAATAGTTAAATTAATCTAGGTGAACTACCACTCAAAACAATATCCCTCACATTGTTTTAGTGATCACACGAACCAAATCCACCACATCAAAACCGATCATCACGAGAGTTGATGTAGCTTCAATGGCGAACAATCAACATGTTCATCATATCTACTATATGATTCATGCTTTACCTTTCGGTGATCCGTGTTCCGAGACCATGTCTGTACATGCTAGGCTCGTCAAGATCAAACCTTAGCTTCTGCATGAGCAAATCTGGCTTGCTCACGTTGTATGCACTTGCGGAATCTAACACACCCGATCATCACGTGGTGCTTCGAAACAACAAGCTTTAGCAACGGTGCTTACTAAGGATGAACACTTTAGAACTTGAAATTCATGTGCATGAGGGATCATCTTATAATGCTACCATCGTTAACTAAGCAATACAAGATGCATAAAGGATTAACATCACATGCAATTCATAATATGTGATATGATATGTCCTTTCTTCTTTGTGCTTCTGATCTCCATCTTCAAGCACGAACATGATCTCCATCATCACCGGCATTGCATCAAGGTCAATGACGCTGCTTCATGGTTGTCGTCCACCAGCTTCAACTATTACAACTACTTTGAATAGACACGTGGGTCTTAACAGAAATTAAAGACAACCATATGGCTCATGCCGGTTGCCAACTTACAATAAGGAACATTGCATACATCAAATATAATCACAATGATGGCCATATCATATCACAGCACACCCCTGCAAAACAAAGTTAGACGCCTCTAATTTCTTTGCATATTTTACGTGGTTTGGGGCTTTCAATAAGTGTCGTTCTAACTTACGAACAAGAACCACAACGTTGATGTTTGGACTATCAAGTGCCTGTTGTAAATTGGATCTAGACTATAATGGGAGAGACAGACACCTGCGAAGCCACTTATGCAATACAAGTTGCATGTTGAGCGTGGAGCAAGTCTCATGAACGATGTCATGTAAGGTTAGCCCGGGCCGCTTCATCCCATCATACCGCAAGATGCAAAGTACACAAGAAGCAATTGGTAATAAAAGCACCACCGCACACAATGACTATTGTGTTCCACTCATGCAACAGATCTACATATAGACACGGCTCTGATACCACTGTAGGGGTTCGTAGAATGGAAAACAAAAAAATTCTGCCGCATACAAACAAACAAGCCAAGATCTATCTACTAGATTGTAGCAACGAGTCGATAGAATAACTCACCCTCTAAGATTCCAAAGTGTTTAACGAGAGCGGATTCTCGTGGGTGATGTAGTCGTATTCTTCCCGGTCTCAAGATCGTGTAGACGATCCTTCCGGCGCTGCGTTCCGGCAGCTCCTGATCGGTCACATCGCTCAGATTCGAAGAAGACCTTCCTCTCCCTTGTTCCAGCAGGCAGCGGAGGTTGTAGCACTCTTCTCGTGATCCCGGCAGCACGACGGCGTGGTACCGGAAGTAGAGGGGAGATCTCGCAGGGCTTCGCCTTAAGCCGGAGCGAGTATGGTGGACTATGAGAGAGCCCTCGGTGATCTAGGGTTTAGACGCACCAAGGAGGAGGAAAGGTCGGTGGCTAGGGTTTGCCCTAGGCGGCGACGGCAGCAGAAGGTGGCGGCGACGGCGGTTAGGAGCTAGGATTTGCGGGGTGTGTGTTGTGTCTTGGAGGGGCAGCCCTGCCCCTCCTTATATAGGTGGAGGGGGCGCGCCAAGGGGAGGGGAGTCCCTCCCCAACTCGGTCTCCAAGTGCGCCGGCGGTGGAGGGAGAGGAACTCCTCCCCAAGTAGGTTTCCTAATCTCCCTCCACCAAACAAAATAGCCGTTTGACTTTTCAAATTGGCGTTTGACTTTTCAAACTAGGATTTGATTTATCCCTTTATTTTGTTCAGCGATGACACCTAGTACATGATGCAACCATTCCAAATTGTTATGACACATTAATGTACCCTTCCCCTCCGGAGTGTCGGACATTCCGGAACCTTCTAGAACATTCCCGATGAAAACACCGAAACCATTCTCCAACCCCAAAACAGGACTTTACTTATATGAATCTTATTCTCCGGACCATTCCGGATCTCCTCGTGATATCCCGGATCCCATCCGAGACTCCGAATAGCATTCGGTCTCTTACTCATCATTCCATAACTACTCAACAACGTTGAATCCTTAAGTGTGTCTCCCTATGGTTCGTGAATTATGCGGACATGATCGAGACACTTCTCCGAACAATAACCAATAGAGGAATATGGAAATTCATATGGCTCCCACATATTTCTACGATTACTTTGCGATCGAATGAACCACTTACATACGATACCAATTTCCCTTTGTCTCACGATAGTTTACTTATCCGAGGCTTTGATCGTCGGTATCTCTGCATACCTAGTTCAATCTCGTTATTGATAAGTACTCTTTTCTCGTTCCCGTGATATGTGATCCCTTGTGAGCCAGTCACATGCTTGCAAGCCAATTGGATGACATTCCACCGAGAGGGTCCATAGTATATCTATCCGTCATATGGATGGACAAATCCCACTCTTGATCCATGTGTCTCAACCAATACTTTCCGAACACTCAATGCCACCTTTATAGCCACCCAGTTACCGTGTGGTGTTTGATGTCATCAAAGCATCCTTCCGGTGATGGTGATAATCATGATCTCATGGTCGAAGGAATTAGGTTACTATGTATCAGAAAGCATATAGCAATTGAACTATTAAAATGACTTGATCTTTATGCTACGCTTATCTATAGGAGTATGTCCATCATATCATTCTCCTAACGATATGATCTTGTTGTTAATAACATCTCAATGTTCATGATAGGGAAACCACAATCATTTATTAACCAACAAGCTAGTATTATGAAGAGGCTTTACTAGGGACTCTAATTTAAGTTTACAAATCACACAAGTATTAATGTTTCCTTGTTAATACTATTATAGCATGATTGTAAAAATTTATCATAAACACAAAGATATAATAATAACTATATTTATTATTGCCTCTAGGGCATATCTCTAACAGTGTGCTCCAGCAGAGGTTTGCAGTTGTCCGGTTCTCTGCTATGACCTGGTCGAAAGATCAGATGTGGAAAGTGATGAACTGTTGTGTGACCTTGCACAACATGATCATTGAGGATGAGAGGAAGGATCCAGTGAGTTTGCTCGAGGAGGACGGGCCATACTACAAACAGGGTCCTCTTGCCGAGCCTGATCATCAGGTGCCTCCAACATGGGCTGCATTCATTGCAATGTGTCAGGAGATCCGAGATCCGGCGATGCATCAACAGCTGCAGGATGATCTTGTCGAGCACCTATGGATACACAGGGGCAACACGACGTAGATGCCGAACATGAACTGGCCGAACTTGGCCGAAATATGTTGTACTTTTATTGCAGGCCGAACTATTTTTACATTTAAGCCGAACTCTGTTTAAAATTTCACCGAACTTTGGTCTTAATATGTTCTATGACGAACTATGCTGAAATCTAGACGAACTTGAGCCGAATTTGAGCGGAAACGGGCTATCCGAAAACTCGTCATGGGTACGCGAGTGGGAAACTATGCGTAGCCAGGCCGAAAACTTGCGCCGTCCGATCAAAGTTTGGTCCGGATTTCGGGCTAGGTTCAACGAGTGAAGATGCTTTTAAGACCAGGGCCCGTGCTGGGTGCATATCCGCCCCTGCCTCCCATCTTCCTCCATGGCCGAGCTCGTCGCGGGGTGCCGGAGATTGCCGCAAGGCGCAGGCGGCCAGGACAACCTTAGAGGCATCTCCGCTGAGCGCACGCATCAGAGAGACGGTCAGACACGGATGATAGGAGCTCGTGCTGGCTTGGGGAGATGGGGGAGCACACGGTGGCCTGGGGAGGTGGGGGACCTCCAACCTCGCCGTTGATGGCCAACGCCTTCCCCCGCCCCCGACGGCGTTGTAGCTCGGTGCCAGGCCGCTCCGCTGCCTGCCATCCACCCTAGCATCTTCGCTTTGCTGTTCAGTCGCGTCCCTATGTATGAACAGCAAAAAACAAAATCTTACGCATATGGATCAGCCGCATCCAAACGACCCAACGAGCAGCATCCATCGAAGGTCATTTTCAGATGAAAGATTATAGAAAGAGGTCGTAGTGGTTTACGGGTTGCCAAAAACAATTGCCCGCTAGTCATTGTCGTTCTCTGTAAGTTGTAACACGATCTCTCCAATCTTCTAAGATGAAAAGGATGCTATCCATGTAAGATATTTCTATGGCAGCGGTGCCAAAATTAGTCCCCTAAATTCTTAATTACAGATTGCAATTACCATAATCTGTCCAATTTTCTAGCCGGACCATAAACAGTGCAGCTAGTGACAGCTGGCTTCTTGTCGGCCAGCAATGAGCGCCACCGCTGCATAAATTTTCCCGTGCTGCCGGTTGCCGCCGCCATGGCCGCCTAACTTCCCAACGCCACCTTCAGCTCCCGGTTCCCCAATCCGGCGTTGTTCCCTGCAGTGCTTGGCCGCCGAGCCCTTCCTTCCCCTCTCCAACCTCGCCATGATAGGCATGCTCAGAGCAGGAGGGGGGCATCTGTGTGCACAGAGAGGAGGGCATCTGCGCGCGCCATGCGTAGCCGTGCACGTCATGTGCGGGACCTGTGCGAGCGGGGAGGAGGGACTATCAGCGATTAGCACGAGCATCAGGGAGGTCAACAGCTCCATCGTTGTCGGCGGCCGTGTCCTGGCGCCTTCCCCACGCACGAGCTCCACCTCGCTTGCGTCGGAGGTAGGGGAGCACACGCTAGTGTGTTCCATCGGCGGCGGCGGATTTTTTTGAGGCCACGACACGTCGTGGGATGGAGCAGAGATACGACCCACATAAGGGATGATGGATTTTCAAAAAAAAAACTTGTATAAGTGGTTATTCTTTACATACATATTATTATTACCTGACAGTGGGTTCTCAGCACGTCACGTCGATAAATACATCTCTATAATGCGAGCGGTGACCGCGAGTGACGCTCTCACGCGTCTTTAGTGACCATAAACTCATATTCTTGTTGTATAATGACCATATTGATTTCGATAAACAAGTTCAATGACTAACGAATCACTGAAGTGCACTAGCATTTTGTTCAATCTATGTGTGCTGGGTGCTACAAGTGACGAATGCAATTCAAAGTTACCTGTAACTGTCTACTTCTTTAACGACGGCTTAAATTGGTGTTCTCTCTCAAATCGTCGTACATGCCGGTATGTGCAGAATATTAATACAGTATTATAAAGATATTAATATATCCTCCTATGCAAGAATATTCATCGTTTAATCATTGCACTCTGACTGAAAAAAAAAACACACACACGCAACACAATGTACGTACTGCAATTTCCGTACGCTGACATGCAGAAGACGCAGTAGCTAGCTAGTGGCACCGCAGCACCCACGTTTCTTCCTCTTTCTCTCCAACTCTTGCTGAAACTTTTTCCGGATGACCAAGATGCATCTGAGATACACATCCTTGGCCGGCCGGCTGGCCATGGGAGCACGCATGTGCGGGATGCGCGGGCGCCACCGGTTGATTATAGCTGGTCCATGCATGCCTCGAGAGAGAAAAAGGCCATCTGGTTTTCGCGCAAGCATGTAAAAAGACCACGCTGCCTTTTTTCCTCTCGATCGGACGGGCGAGTGGAGCTCGGAAGACCCAGCCAGAGCCAGGTATATGATCTGGACCATCGGCTGGCGGCCGGGTGCTTGATGATGCACACGGTGGATCGGCGCGTCCATGGCTTCGGTCGCTCCGTGATGCACGCGAGCAAGTTGCTCCCGCTCCACCATTGGACTGCTCGATTAAGTTCGAAATTCTCTCGTTAGAGTTGCTTTTCCGTTGCCACGCGCCCTGTTTGCAGAGCGATGGCAAGAGCCTTTTGGATCACTAATTGCAACGGCGTGCGATACCGGTTATTAAACTCGCTACGTACCCACGCGCAACCCTACGCCCCTACCAGAGCAGCCTACTATCTCGAGCACGCTCCTCCGGTGTCCAAAATACTCCTACGTCACCCATGCCGTTAACCGAGAAAGGGGACGTCTAAGAGCAAGTTCAATAATAAAGTTCGCTGTATGTTGGCCGCCACGCCATCTATAATAACCTTACCAATACGCATAGTTAGTTATAACTATATACTACTTTATTTGACTAAGCGCCCACCTTACATTCACACAAAGTCTTAGAAAGACGCTTATGGCTTTCTTGCATGAGAGCCCACTAATCTTCTCTCTCCACTTCTCTCTCATCCACATCATCTCAAATATACTATTTAAAGGCTTATAGCCTGCTTACATAAGCTTATTGTACTTGCTCTAAGTCACCTACTCCTACGTACTGTAGGAGGAGCAGGAGGAGCTGTATGATTTTGTCCACAACTGTGATCATATCCGTTTGGCACATCAAGTTTAATGTGACGCGAGGCAACCTCACTGGATCACCATCTGCGTTTTGGAAAATAAAAGTTGAGAATAATCTCATTTGTCGGAGGATTTCGTATTAGAGCAAGTATAATAAGCTTATGTAAACAGGCTATAAGACTTTAAATAATATTATATTTAAGATGTGGTGGAGAAGAGAGTAAAAGAAAGAGAAGATTAGTGGGTTCTCATCCAAGAGTTAGCTATAGCACGTGCTCATAGACATTTTGTGAGCGTGTAAAATGGGCCTTGATCAAATAAAGTAGTACTTACTTATAAGAGCAAGGGCAATAGTAAAGTCAACTGCTGGCTATAAGCCATGTCCATGTCATCTAGAGTCAATCTAATAGCTAACATGTACAATATCTAGAGATAAAATTATCCTACTTTATTAATATATGGCCCACTTTACACTCTCACATGGTACCTAAGAGCACGTGCTGCAGCTCGCTCTTAACTAAGAGCCCACTCATCTTCTCTCTATTCTTCTCTTCCATCCAACTAAGCATAAATATACTAGTTTAAGTCCTATAGCCTGCTGACTAGACCTTATTAACTATTGTATGTGTTCGCTATTAAAATTGACTATAGATAATGTGATGGTGGCTTATAGCCAACTTATTGAACTTGCTCTTATGGCAACATCGCCTAGTTAGGATGTCAAGCCATACTTTTGGGTTTTTGAGCTATAATTGTATTTTTTACAATCTTTTATAACTGAAAGACCACTAAAGTTTAAAATAAGATTTTACTTATTGAACTTGCTCTTATGGCAACATCGCCTAGTTAGGATGTCAAGCCATACTTTTGGGTTTTTGAGCTATAATTGTATTTTTTACAATCTTTTATAACTGAAAGACCACTAAAGTTTAAAATAATATTTTGCTTTTGGTTGCCCCCGAAGACAAATAACCTAGCCATCCAACGCATTCGAAATGGCTTGTGTTGCTTTTTGCTTGATTGCCCATGTAACATTGTTGCACATCATTGTGACCAATACTCCACATAGCAAGAGAAGAGCGTCATGAAAGTGGTGGTTAGACTCGATGATCCGTTCTCGTGGGAGATGTTTAGAGGGGTGTTTCAAAGCTGAAGGCTACCGGCGAGTATGTTCTAAAGTTATGAACTTTGAGGGAATCCTTTGAGCGAAGAAGGGTGCTAAAGACAAGATGGAGTTGCTTTCCTTCCCTTTTTAGGTGCACAAGATATATAGAAACTCCACATGCAGGCTGAGCTCTAACGAGCGATTTATTAAAAAATCAAAAATCATATTTAAAAGTTAACAAAAATCGGGATGAAGTCAATGAAATAAAATCATAAATCTCAATGCAAAATAAAATTTGTATTCTAGGCTACACAAAAAATGAAAGGATGAGCATAGTGAATGGTGCGCATTTCAAACTATAAAATTCAACAAATTTTATCATTGTGCATATCCTAGGATATAAATAATTCCAAAATAGAGTTTTTCGAGCTTGTAATGCACATCATTGACTACATATCACACATTTTTAGAATTTTTAAATATAATTTTCAATTTTCAAAATTAGAGGGACCCATGAAACTCTAGGTCTCCATTTGTAGTACTCATTAGGCACTGCTTTTTTCAAACTTCTAAATTATGTAACCAGCTCTTTTATCCACCTTTTGTGTGTGTTACTTGTATTATTTGCACTTTGCAGCTTGAACGCACACATTTTTATCGTGGTTTCTTGGACTTTGAGGTATATATTTCTCTTTTTTCAAATGATTGTTCGAAGAAGTTGGAGTTACACGAGAAAGCTACTTCCTGAGTCCATAGATAAGTGCACGTGTAGCTTTGTCCTAAGTGACTGTTTTTAAAGTTTAACCTACTTTATAGAAAAATATAGCGATATTTATGGCACTAAATTAATATCACTAGATCACTTTTGAACTGGACTTCCAATATATGCTGATTTGATTTCATATATGTTGCTATTATTTAATAAAGATGGTCAAATCTAAAAATATTTGACTTAGAGCATCTCCAACTTATGATGCAAAAAACAATCATATAGGGCATGCACTAAGTACAAACGCGTTACTTGGAGACGGTTATTGTCCATAGGCTTCCGCCGGTTTTTCGTTCCGGCTCAAGCTCATAGACTTTAAGAGCATACAGCCTGAACCGGTTATCCGTTCCAGCTCTAAGATACACGACCTCAGGCGGTTCGGAAACGTAAATGCCTCTAAGAAGTACGACCTAGAGACGCCTATTAATCTTCCTCGTCTGGAAGAACTCCTCGACCTCATACGGCTTATAATAAGGACCGCCTCTAAGAGTAAGAGACATGGAGTCGGATTCAAATAAAGACCGTCTCCCGAACAAGGATGCCTCGAAAAGGTAGATATTCATGGCCGCTACAACAATACTGCTAATTCAAACTCAATCATAGGAGACATGACACATAATCATGATTCAGCACCCAGAAAAAGGATTAGGTCAAGTGCTTCGAGCACGACTGTTGCATCTCGGTGATGGCCAACATACTGCCTATGCCATGCTTTTGGGTAGTTTTTCTACCTCCAATGAGACTTCCGAGCATCCTCGGCCAACCTCTTTTCTTACTCTCTGCCATCAGTCTCTTTGTGTCCTCTTCGTTTGGTGCTCAGAGGTACGTTGGACCAAACACCTTGATCACTGTCTCGCAAACATACGAACGCATTTCATGGTCATATCTTTGTCAATATGAATATGTAGGGGTTCGTAGCATGGAAAACAAAAAAATTCTACCGCATGCACACAAACAAGCCAAGATCTATCTACTATATTGTAGCAACGAGTCGATAGGAGCACTCACACTCGAAGATTCCAAAGCGGTCAAAGGGAGAAGATTCTCGTGGGTGATGTAGTCATACACTTGCCGATCTCAAGATTGCGTAGACGATCCTTCCGGCGCTGTGTTCCGGCAGAGTTTTCGTAGTCGGTCACACGTTTGGCACTCGATGAAGACCTTCCTCTCCCTTGTTCTAGCAGGCAACGGAGGTTGTAATTCTCCCTCGCGATTCCGGAAGCACGACGGCGTGGTGCCGGAAGTAGAGGAAAGATCCCACATGGCTTCTCCTAAGTCGGTGCGAGTTATGGTGGGTCTAGGGTTTGCCGGCGATCTAGGTTTAGAAGGCCAGAGAGGAGGAGGTGGTGTCCGCGGCGACTAGGGCGACGGCGACGAGCCGACGGCGGCACGTCACGGGTGGGGAGGGATGGTTGTGTGTTCTTTGGGGCAGCCCTCCCCCTCTATTTATGAGAGGGAGGGAGGCTTGGGAGAAGGGAGTTTGAATCCATACCCAAACCTAAGTTGGATAGAAGGAAGGACTCTTTCCTTCTTCCACTAGGAAACCATTATTCCAGTTTGACTTTTCAAACCTTCCTTTTGACTTTCAATTTAGAGTTTTATTTCTCTCTTGCAAATTCCCAACCAAAGTGACTTAGGACATGATCCAATCATTCCACTTACCCATGACACATTCATGGACCATTCCCCTCCGGTCCGATGAACCTTCTAGAACCTCTTCGATGGAAATATTGAAATCATTCTCGAACTTTGGAATCGGACTTTCCTTATATGAATATTATTCCCCGGACCATTCTGGATCTCCTCATGATATCCCGGATCCCATCCGAGACTCCGAACAACATTCGATTTCCCTGCTTTCATTCCATATCTACTAAACAACATCGAATCCTTAAGTGTGTCTCCCTACGGTTCGTGAATTATGCGGGCATGACCGAGACACTTTTTCGATCAATAACCAATAAAGGAATCTGTAAATTCATATGGCCCCCACATATTTCAACGATTACTTTGCGATCGAATGAATCGCTTACATACGATACCAATTTCCCTTTGTCTCGCGATAGTTTACTTATCCGATAAAAACATCGGAATCATTCCCGAACTCCAGAATCAGACTTTCCTTATATGAATCTTATTCTCCGGACCATTCCGGATCTCCTCGTGATATCCCGGATCCCATCCGTGACTCCGAACAACATTCAGTATCCCTACTTACATTCCATATCTACTAAACAATATTGAATCCTTAAGTGTGTCTCCCTACGGTTCGTGAATTATGCAGACATGACCGAGACACTTCTCCGATCAATAACCAATAGAGGAATCTGGAAATTCATATGGCTCCCACATATTTATATGATTACTTTGCGATCGAATGAACCACTTACATACGATACCAATTTCCCTTTGTCTCGCGATAGTTTACTTATCCGAGGTCTGGTCATCGGTATCTCTGCATACCTAGTTCAACCTCGTTACTGATAAGTACTCTTTTCTCGTTCCCGTGATATGTGATCCCTTGTGAGCCAGTCACATGCTTGCGAGCTAATTGGATGACATTCCACCGAGAGGGCCCAGAGTATATCTATCCGTCATATGGATGGACAAATCCCACTCTTGATCCATGTGCCTCAACACATACTTTCCGAACACTCAATGTCACCTTTATAGCCACCCAGTTATGGTGTGGTGTTTGATGTCATCAAAGCATTCTTCCGGTGATGGTGATTAACATGATCTCATGGTCGAAGGAATTAGGTTACTATGTATCAAAAAGCTTATAACAAACGAACTATTAAAATGACTTGATCTTTATGCTACGCTTATCTATAGGACTATGTCCATCATACCATTCTCCTAATGATATGATCTTGTTTTTAATAACATCTCAATGTTCAGAATCAAAAACCACGATCATCTATTAACCAACAAGCTAGTATTATAAAGAGGCTTTACCAGGGACTCTAATTTAGTTTACAAATTACACAAGTATTAATGTTTCCGGTTAATTCTATTATAGCATGAATGTAAACATTTATCATAAACACAAAGATATAATAATAACTACTTTTATTATTGCCTCTAGGGCATATCTCCAACAGAATATATTTATCAGTGTAGTCTGCTAACACTTCATAGGCGATCAGCCTCATGGCGGCACAGATATTTTGGTACGAACTGAAACCAAGCAACCCAGCACAACTCCTACGTTATGTGAAGTACTGGCAGTTGGCCTCGCAAGCTTTCACAATCTACTCGAACAGTGGCGTCTCATTCAGTACCGGCGACAAAACAAACGAGCATGGTAGATGGGTACCTTGGCAAAATAATCCCGCATGAGCATCTCGTGGCCTATAACATGGTTGCGTGGGATGCAGAATCGGCCAATAGTTGATCCTCTCCTCTTCTTTCGGCTATTCTCCTCAGCCTCGAGTTCGTCGACGATAGAAAGCAGGAGGATGTCCTCCGCGTCGTCATCGTCGAGGACGTTATATTCCTAGTCGGACTCATCAGACGAGGAATCGTCCATCAAAAACCGAACGGAAGAACTCGTGGTAGAACACCAGGACTCGCTCCACGACGAACTCATCTATAAAATTGCCGGCGAACGGATCGTAAATCTAAGGAATTTCGAATTTTTAGCCGAAACGAAAGAAGAGAGACAGAGGTTACCGGTAAGGACGGCGACGCCGGCCGGGCGGCGTAGCAGATCTTGCGCACGGGCTGCAGATTGGTAGGCGGAGACAGAGGCTACACACCAATTCCTCCGTAGACCAAACGGCGATGGCGCCCACGTCAGCGTCACGGTGCGGGAGCACGGAGACGACGGCGGACGACATGTGGAGAACTCCAGAGCGATGACGGCTTGCAGCGGGCGGCAGGGGTGGGCGGCGCCGCCACGCAATTGTCGGGAAGAGGGCGATTGGTGCCAGTCGGTGGCGGTGGGGAAAGCGGCGGAGGAAGATTCCTCAACGGGAGTCGTGAATCTTCATCGCGTCTTCACTGACTAGCGTTTACGGAGAGCGGCCAAAGTGAAAGGAGAAACCAAAAATATGCGGGATGCGCACGTCGATATACGGGAAGCCGCAAAAAAATTCGGATATGATATGATATGCAACATCTAGAATTGCCATCTTTTTCGGCTCGTACCGGAAACTGAAGGTTATTTTGTTGTTGGAGCTGGATGCGGTATCTATAGAGATGTTCTTACGAGCTGTGTCAACCGACGTACCGATACCATGCCTCTGTCAAAGTTCCATGTTCGATGGGCTACCAAGTATCGTGCCGGCCATAATAAATTCGTAAAGGTAATAAAAGCGACCGAGACATGGACAAATCGAAGCTAAAGGGAATCGAGAAGAGAAATGCGTGAACCAAAATATCTTGCCAAACACATGCTATGGGCGGCAATATTCCGCTGGGCGCGGATCAAAGGCACGATCGATCGAGAAGCACTCTTTCTTTTTAGATGATCGAGAAGCTAAGTACGTAACACGGAAAAGCGAGGAGGACGGAATGGAACAGATCGATCCACCGTCGTCTAGCTAGGACTAGGAGCATTCGCAAAAAAAAGAAAAAAGGAAAAGAAAAGCTAGGACGAGCGAGTCTCGTTTTGTCGTGGGACAAATGCAGGTGGCGCCGACTTTCCTCAACAAAAGTCGCGTAGCCGGTGATCGGTCTGTTGGTTGCTATACTGGTACTGGGCGCGTACGTATGAGCGTGCGGGGCGGTACAGATCGGGGGATCGTGCTCCACAGTGACAGTGCTCTGTGTCCGCATGCCGCGCTCCACTCCATGGAGGTGGAGGCAGGTGATCTAGAAAGCGCAGGCGGGAGCTAGCGGGATCGCCTTGTCAAATCTGAATACGGTACGGGTGATGTCGGAGCTAGTGGAACGATCTCTGCCGTTCCGAACAAGAAAAGGCGCAATGTCTGTCGACGAGTTACTGGCCGAGAGCCTACGGTACGCAGCTCGATCACGCAGCAGTTGTTCGAATCAGACACGCGCGAAGCGAAACCGTTTCCAGTCCTGGCCTTGGACCCTCTGCTACGATGAGCTCACCGGTCTACCGGTCTACACTTCTCGTTCTCGAGTGCCCTACGACTAGGATACGCACACGGCAGCAGCTAGCGGAGGAGGCCACTTTTTGCCCCCGCCAAAGGCCGTGCCGTGCCGCGACGATTCCTTCCTTCCTGCCCGCGCCTTTTTCCCCCCAAACGAGAACTTCCTCCTCCTCCAACGCATAGTCAATTCTGGCCCTCCTCCCTTTTGCGCCCATTTCTCCTTCCTCCCGACCCCGAGGTGGAACGGGAATGAGAGATCTTTGGCAGAGTATAGTCAGATGCAGGGCATGATTTCCTCTGGGAAAAAAACGCTGCTCTACCTACTGCCAATAATTCGGGGTCCGGGGCAGCAGGCACGAGCTTATCTAGAAACCAGCCGCGGTAGTAGTGCCCCAGTTTCGCGCCGCGGTTGGTCCGGTCCGTCGTGTTGTATGATCCGATTCCGATCAGTCAGTCCATCTGCCAGCCTGCTAGTAGATGGATAGGATTGGGGAGGTTTTGTCCGCGGGGGCGTGGCTTGACTTGCTCGTCCATTGCTGTTTTTTCTACATTCTCTGCCTCTTTATCATTGACGATCTTCTGGTCGTCGGATTCGGCGGTGGTATGATGATCTTCGGGGAAACAATGATTGGGCAGTAATCTTACTATGGGCAGCGCAGTGTAGGAACGTAGGAGTAGTAGTACGTATGGCCTCGGGCTACACGACCTAGATTCAGACCCGAAAGCTAGTACTAGCTGTGTGTATCTGGGCCCAACGTACGTACAGTACGTATCGGATGTATCGGTACCCGACCGTGACCGTGACAAAGACGGCGCTGCGATACGAGTGGCTGCATTGAGCGGCATGCAAGTTGGCATGGTCCATGCCGTGGTGCCTTGCTCCCTGCCCGACGCCAAAATTCTCTTAAACGCCAAGGATCCATTGCATGAATGAGATTAGGACGGCGGCATGCATGCGTGCGTGCGTGTTCAGAAGATGGATGAAGAAAATACTAACGGAATTGCTGCAGTAAGTACACGACGCTCCGGCTCCGCTCCGACTGTTGTCTTCTGGGAGTACTGTATATAGGAGTGACGAATGCAATTCAAAGTTACCTGTAACTATCTACTCCTACTACTTCTTTAGTGACGACGGCTTAAATTGATGTTCTCTCTCAAGTCGTATATGCCGGTATGTGCAGCTTGGGTGGGGCTGCTACATGATCTCGCCACTATTAATTCCAGAATATTCATCGTTTAATCATTGCACCCTGACGGAAAACACACACAAAATGTACTGCAGCTTCCTCCGTAACTACTACCCATATAGCCAGTGGCACCCCCACATTTCCTCCTTCCTCTCCAACTCGCGCGGAAACTTTTCGGAGGAACAATCTGCATCTCAGATACACATCCTTGCGTGGCCATCGGATCGGAGCACGCATGTGCGGGATGGGCGGGCGCCACCGGTCGATTATAGATGGTCCATGCATGCGTCGAGAGAGAAAAAGGCCATCTGGTTTTTGCGCAAGCATGTAAAAAGACCACGCTGCCTTTTTCCTCTCGGTGGGCGGATGGGCGAGTGGAGCTTGAATGACCCAGGTTACCAGCCTACCAGGTATATGACCTGGACCATTGGCGGCAGGGCCGCAGGGTGCTTGCTGCGCATGGTGGATCAGGCCATCCATGGCTTCGATCTCTCCGTGATGCACGCGAGCAAGTGGCTAGCGCTCGGGCTGCGCAGATGATAGCCTGCTGTTTATCAAAGCAAAGGGGGAGAGCGTTCGGGCTGTCCGAGACACTTTGGATGCTTACTGCTGTGCCTCAGGACAGCGGATCAACCTAGATAAGTCATCTATTTTCTTTAGCAAACGGTGTTCGGAGATGGTGAAGCAGCAATTGAAACATACTCTGAATGTACAAACTGAGTCACTGAGCGAGAAGTACCTGGGCTTTCCCGCTGATGTTGGGCGATCAACAAACAGGGCTTTCAAATACTTGAAAGATAGGATTTGGAAAAGAGTCCAGGGATGGCTGGAACAATGCTTGTCTGCAGGAGGTAAAGATGTTTTAATCAAATCAGTGGCACAAGCTATTCCAACTTTTTCCATGTCTTGCTTCAAATTGCCTAGAGGGTTATGTGAGCACATTAACTCCCTAATTAGAAACTTCTGGTGGGGTTCTAAGGAAGGAAAAAGGAAGACATGTTGGGTCTCCTGGGAGAATATGACGAAGCCTAAATTCCTCGGTGGTTTGGGTTTTCGAGACATCGAGCTATTTAATTTGGCACTCTTGGCTCGTCAAGGTTGGCGCATAATTCAAAATTCTGAAGCCTTGAGTGCGAGAGTGTTAAAAGCTATCTACTTCCCGGAAACAGATTTTTTGCAGGCCAAACTGGGGTCTCACCCGTCTCAGATATGGCGTGCAATTATGGAGGGAAGGGATGTTCTATCGCAGGGCCTCATCCGACGAGTAGGTTCTGGACTGGACACAAATGCTTGGGACGACAATTGGCTGCCACGTGACGGAGCTCTTCGGCCGATTGCATGCCTGCATGATGACCCACCTCAACGAGTTTCAGACTTCATTGATCAATCAACTCGACAGTGGGACTCTGTCAAGCTTCACACCTTCTTTCTTCCAATGGACGTGCAGATTATTCAGAACATTCCGATCAGTACAAGATTGCAGCCTGACTTCTGGGCTTGGCATTATGATAGAAAGGGTATTTGCTGGACTAGCTTGTGGAAAATTACAGTCCCAGCTAAACTGAAAGTTTTTCTATGGCGTTTGGCTCAGCAATCTCTTCCGACCATGGACTTGCTGCACCATAGACACATTGCATCATCGAGGGCATGCGGAATGGAAGATTCTTGGCGTCATTCACTACTTGACTGTCGTATGGCACGTTGTGTTTGGGCTCTAGCTAACGAGGAGATGGTTGAGCACATGTGTCAGGTACAGGAACCCCATGCACGTAATTGGATTTTTACCATGATTGATTCATTACCACATGAGCAACTAATCATTATGATGGTGACCATGTGGGCTATATGGCAATGCTAGACGGAAAGCAATTCATGAAGATCAGTTTCAAAGCCCGCTTAGCACTCACTGTTTTGTCAAGAGTTTCATTTCAGAGCTAGAAGTGGCAAACAAATTAGAGAAGCCGGAGAAGAATACGCCAGGGGCAACTCCAGCATACCCAAAGTGGATCCCGCCGCCTCCAGGAGTGGTTAAACTGAACGTCGATGCTGGGATTGCAAAGTCCAGAGCTGGCGGGGCAGTAGCGGTTGTTGCTCGGTCTGAATCAGGAGGCTTCGGCCTTCATAGGTGCTTTTGCTGTCCTGTTTGAAGGAATCCAAGATCCAGAAACTCTTGAAGCTATGGCCCTTTGTGAGGCCCTAAGCCTGGGACAAGATATTCATCTTTCAAAATTGAGAGTGGCGAGTGATTTCCTTGCTGTGGTGCGTGCGGTGAAAGAGCAATATCTGGGTAAATATAGCCATGTGCTGCAGGAGATCAAGACTAGTGCAGCAGAGTTTTCAGAAGTCACTTTTCTGCATGAAAACCGATTATCCAATAAGGAGCCACATGATCTGGCTCGTTTAGTTTCTTCGTCGCTAGTTGGCCGTTATGTTTGGCTTGTAAACCCGCCTGTTGGCGTTTGTATTTTGAGACTTTTGGTATAATATAAGAGGCCGAACGTTTTTCTCAAATGAAAAATGGCTTGCGCTCGGTTCGACCGCCCGCCAAAACCACGTCTGCGAAAAGAAGGCATGCCATTTTGTGGCCCCGGCCGTGTCAGCTAACGCCATGCACAATGCAAGGTGGCGAAAATAAATCAACCATTTTATTAAGCACCGGGTGTCTATTTATATAGTAAAGATAAAGATGTCTAGTTAGCACCTGGCTAGTGTAAATAAGCATCAATGCTTAAAAATGGTTTATTTTCAAAACACCGTCCTTAAACACCTTGCATTGTTGATGCCTAAGTGTATCTCCACCGGCGCTCCCAAACCCTCCTCCCAACTGAGTTGGGGGTGGAGGTCAAAAAACGGTCCACACCGGAGGCCCCCCGTCCTTCAAACTGTCTGGCACCCCTACCGCTCTGGGAACTAGGGGCTGAGTCGGGGCTGTCCGCAACATGCGTCACATTGGACGAGTCACGTTCGTCTGCGCCAGGCCGAACCAAAAAGGCCGGCCAAAGTAAATAATGACACTGCGTTGTTTCCATATGCGTCCGCTTGGGACTTCGCCGATTTCAGATGCCTGTGCCTGCATGATGACGGCTCGCCTCCCGATGATCTAGAGTTAATGTCGCATAGGTCATTCGGCCTACCACCCACCGACATCAATGAAAGGTGCCCCCTTCTCACCGGCGCACACTACTCCCCACCTGATGCATGTAAAATGCATACACGAACTTTGTTGTTTATTGACCCATATTCCCATGTATTTCCATCTTATAGAATGTCATATCAATGTTTTACATTGATTTTGGGGATTTTCTAAAAAGTCCTCTCTCCTCTGGTTCTAACTCTACATGACATAAAAATCATGTTTTGTGTATTTTCATCTTTCAAAATGGATAGTGCTAGGCGTCCCCCGGACGATGGGGGAGCTCCCATCGTCCTGCTTCCGGTGTCGACACGTGTCCTTTTGCTGCAAAACATCCCGCGTTTGCTGCATATGTCCTCGCTTTTGCTTCCGAAGCAAAAGAACGGTTCGTTTTAGAAATAAAACACCTCGCCGGAGACCTTGCCGGAGACCATGCAGCAAAAAAATGTTCTAATGTAGCAAAACCGACTTCGCCGGAAACATCGTCGGAAAAACTCGCTGGTGACTCTCGCCGGAGACCTTGTAGCAAATACTTGACACTGTTGTAGCAAAACCACAAGACGATTGTAGCAAAAAAGTTCTTCTAATGTAGCAAAAACCCTACTTCGTCAGAGACATCGCCGGAAAAATTTAGCCGGAAGACCTCGCCGGTAAACTTGTAGAGAAAGTCAGGCCGACCGCCGCTGGAAGCAACCACGGTCGCCCATGGCAGCAACCAAGGTTGTCCATGGAAGCAAGATTCGCCATCAGGAAGCAAACTCGGTCGCCGTGGCGGCGACTGTCGGCCATGGAAGCGAACTCGTCGTCACCGGAAGCAACCACGGTCGCCCATGGCAGCGACCAAGGCTGCCCATGGAAGCAAGCTTGGCCACCGGAAGCAAACTTGGTCGCCTTTGCCCATGGAAGCGAACTCGTCATGGTGGAAGCAAGCTCGACCGCCGTGGAAGCAACCTCGAACACTTTGGAAAGCAAGTTCGGTCGCTGGTAGCAACCACGGCCGCCCGTGGAAGCTGGTCGGATGCCCATGGAATCAAGCTCGAATGCGTATGGAGGAACCCTAGGCCATGGAGGTAGAGGAGCGGGCCTCTCGTCCTCGATGCCGGCAGCCTAGATGCGGAGGAGGAGCGAGACTCCGAAGAAGAAGAACCAAGGGGTATGTCGCATGTTGCCCACCGCTGGAGGGAGGAGATCGTGGGGCCCATCACGGAGGCGGCGCCGGTGAAGGAGTGACGAAGGAGCAACGCGAGGCGGCTGGGCGGGAGACGGTGCAAAGACAGAATCTGGAGGAGAAGGCATGGCTAGGCAGGAGGTTGAAGAAGCGGTCGTTTTTTCTCCCAGGCACAAAAGCAGGTGGCGGGCCTGTGCGGCCTACGCGACGCGCGCGATGGAAAAGGACCCGGACGACCATCGTCCGGGGGATGTACATCATTTTCCTTTCAAAATTCTAAACGAAGTGAATTGGCTTGGGGTTTTTTCGAGGAGTATTTTTCGTGAAGGGAAGCAACTGGGGCACCAGGAGGTCACCAGAAGGCTCATGGGCCAGGAAAGAGGCCTAGTGGCGTGGTCAGCATGGTGGGCCACGCCACCTACCTCTTTCGGGCCTTCAAAGTCGGATGTCATCGATTTTTCCGCCAATCTCTTCGTCTTGACCTAAATCCTTATATAAAAAGAGTCATCGACGTGATCTAAGAACACACGAATGCGGAGATCGAAAACACCAAAACAGAGAGTCTACATGAATCGCTTCCGATTGCCTTCACCCTCCTCCAGCGTGGTCATCACCAACATCTAAAGTGAAATCTTCTCCATCCACCTACTGTAATCTCTTGGCAAACATGATGTGTAATGCAATCTCTTATTTTCCCATGATCTATTATATCTTTATAACTTTTTTTGATTAGTGATCTGATTATGACAATTTTGAAATAGTTCGTTGTTGGTTGCATACAAGTATATGTTATCTTGTATGATGATCTTATATACTAATATATGAGTGCACACATATGTTGGGAGATGCATAAGATTGTCACTGTTGCATGTTGATAGGAGAAGGGATGGCTGGAGATTGACAGAAACTGTGTCCCAAGTTTTAAACATGCATTTTATGTTAATTTATGGTTAACTAACGGGGAGGGGGGGTAAGTTATGGGTACCTCGAAACTTGTAGTGGTGATTGGATTATATGTCTTAATAACTTTCTTGCTTGCTCTTAAACGTCCTTGGGATCAATTACGTTTATTTGCTCGATAACTTGGCTACACCTATTTATGTCTCCTCTCTAGAGGAAACAATAAAAATACTATTTATGTGTTTCACTAACTATGACAACTCAATGAATAAAATAGTTATTTGCCTGCATCCCCACCGCCATTTCTGCAGCCTTCGGCATCACCTGTGTAGCAGCCTCCGCTGCTAGGCTAGTGGGGGCATGCCCCTTGGCGGGCGCCGGACTGGGTGAACCTCGCTTCTGACAACAAGGAGTAGGACGCGACCGCGACAAACCCTAGCACTGCCGTCTAGTAGTGTAGGTTTAGATTTAAATTCGTGCAAATTTCACTCAAACTTCATAAATTTCTCTAAATTTGAATAAAATTCGCTTAAATTTCAATTTTTTTCGCTGGCCTGATCATTGGAGGGGGCGATACGGTGTGGGACGACCTCCCTAGACTTGTCGGCCACCCGTTGGAGGCGCCGGTGAAGGTGCTCTTGGATTGAAATTAACAGTAGACTTGCTTTTCCGTCGTCTCGCGCCCCGATTGAAGATCGATGCAAGAGCCTTTTGGATCAATAATTGCAACGGATCCGCAGCTCTACCAGAGCATCCTACTATGCTACTCCCTCCGTTTCGGTTTACAAGTCCTACGCGTATATCTAGGTTATCAATTTAACCTATATAATTTAAATTATATAATATAAAAATTATATCATTGGAAAATACAAAGTCTAAAGTTTACGGTGATATATTTTTTCTAATATATACATCATACTAAGTTGGTCAATTTGGCAACATAGAACTACGTGCATGGCTTGTAAACAGGAACGGAGGGAGTACTATGTTATTGAACTCGCTACTATGCATTGGCCATTTGAAATGAAAATCTTTATTCAAGCCTTAAAACATCGTTACACCACCACACAACCTAAGACTACGCGCGGCCGCCGGCGCTGGGCGGTGGCTGCGGCGGGTCAGATACACCATTCGTCATTGAGAGAATTGATGAGCACTCGTTGCGTCTGCACCTCCTCTTTAGCTCGGGCGAGGCGGCTACGCAAGGAAGCATCGTCAGGATTGGCCCGCACCGCTTCCCGGAGGTCGCCACGCACCAATCCGAGCTGGTCCAATCGCCGGTATTCCGGCAGAAAGACGCGCTCCGCCACCGCCGTCATCAAAGGCTCACCGATGGTCACGTGATGGTTGTAGGATGGGCGAACCGGCGGTATGCCCTGTTAGAAATAATGGGCTAAATCATTAGACCCATGTTTTCAGATTTTCCCTAAATCTATAAGCCCATGAATGTGGAAGCCCATATGTGATTTGGCCCAAATTGGTGGCAGCTCACATGTGTGTGGCAAGAGTTGTGGGAGCTAAAGTTTAGTCCCACATGGAAAGTTGAAGGAGAGTTGCACCATCTTATAAGGTGGAGTGTTGCACCTAAGTGGATGACAATAAGGGAGCTACACGCGCGTTCCTCCTTCGACGACGACGCTCGCACGTACGCTCGCTCGTCTCGCCTCGCCTCGCCTCGACATGCGCGCCACGAGTCGCAGGAATCTCGTCGAGCGAGCTTTATTTTGCTGCTCAGGAAAATGTGTGCGGTTAGACAGGCGTGTCAACAGTTAGCGGATTCAGGTCGCTCCCGAATCGTGGTACGGGAGAGGGCGGATAAGGTTTTTGGGCGTCTTCAACGCCGACTTCTTCGACAGGCTACTGCACCAACGGCGACTACATCGACAACCGATCAGTTCGTACACCGTCATCAGATCTGTTGTTTTACTATGGCTGTTAGTGCGTACAGTCTGCTACTGTTCATGTTAATCAATACATCTAGTATGTTAGAGGTTCACATGATTATAGCTGCTGTTGTCATGATTTATATTCTGGAATTAATCGTGAAAATTATGCTTAATATTCCAACATACCCATCATGTAAATCCGCGGACGCCCCAGAATCAGAGGAGGCAGCACGTACGACAACTCCAACGGAATCGACCACCACGACGGCAGCGGCCGCTCGGGCACCCCTTCTCTGCCGGCATCGGGGTTGCCACGAAGCTTGCCGTGTCGATGCCGACGGCCAGGCATGATGGTTTGTTATGTTGTGGGTTGCGCGGGTATGGTCCAAGATAGCTCGGCGACCTCCTCCTTTTATGGCCACGCCTGGACGCGGCGGAAAACGCCCAGAACTCGCAGGAAGCGGCGTGAAAGAAAGGCGGGAGACGGCGTGATGGGGGGGATACTGGAAATACGCCGGCGTGACGGGGGAAAGATACTGGAAATAGGTCGCGTCACTACACGATCGGTCAGACAAGCCAGACCTCTACCTATATCGATCACGGCCCGATCCAAACAGATCCAAACGGACTGTTTGGGGTGACGGTATAGGTCGGCTCGGTAAAGATACCCTAAAATCGAAATTAACGGTTGACTTGCTTTTCCGTTGTCTCGCGCCCTAATTGCAGATCGATGGCAAGAGCCTTTTGAATCAATAATTGCAACGGCGTGCGATATCGATTATTGAACTCGCTACATACCTACGCGCAGCTCTACCAGAGCAGTCTACTACTATCTCGAGCACGCTTCTCCGGTGCCCAAAATACTCCTAGTACCACAGGCGTCACCCATGCCGTAAACTGAGAAAGGGGACGTCTAGCAGTAGTACTAGTCACCTACTCCTATCGTACGTAGCGCGTCTAGAGACGCTCCAAAGCCTACTGTAGGAGGCGCAGGAGTAGCCTGCGGCCTACATACAGTGAGCACGCCCCGCCCAAAGTAGCTCATGGATCCGCTGCGACGTGCCGCCCGTCTGCCCCACTCCCAACCCACCATCCGGTGCGCCCAACGAACCAGCCAGCCAATCCGCGACATTTTGTGTTTTTTTAATATAACCAACCAATACGCGACTCATACCGTCACGCTACACGACCATGAATGGGAGAAAGTCGTACGTACGTAAAGCGCCCCGGTTCGGGAACGGGACCCAGTCGCGTCGTCGTGCCCCGGCGCCGGCGAGCGGCTACGGCGTCCCCCCAGCGCGAACGTGGGAATCATCGGCTCGTGTCGCGGAACGGCCAGGCCGGGGGGGTCCGTGGACAGAGAGGCGGAGTGATGAAGACGTGCTACTGCGTCAAGCTAAAAAAAAAACTACAACTACTGCGTCCGTACTACCCGTCTGGCGCGTTCGTACGCTGGCCACAGTTTGAACTGGACCTGCAGGTACGTGCGCGCCTTGGGACTTGGGTGGGCGTTGTTGCTTGCTTGGCGACCAAGGTCGAGAGCGAGGGCAAAGGAGCCGTCGATGGCCTCGAGGCCAAGGTTTTTTGGTTTCGAAAACGTCAGCGCAGAGCTCATCGACCAAGTCTCCTCGACTACTTTAAACCGTCACCATACTAGTCGTTTAGTGATTGTATACGATAGTGTACGTACGGACAATTGACTAGGTTAATCAAATCACCAGCTCATCGGTATCTCATGTAGAAAATACTGAATCCTGTTGTATTGATTGACTTATAGGGTTTATATCAAATTACACGGGTAGATGGAGACTTGGAGTACAAGATATATAGTCATAATCCATCTCTAGCCATACACGTATACGTATTCTAACATCCTCTTAGTCGTAGCGAGAGTGAAGCGGATACTTGCGACTGGATCTGAAGTCTTGTGCTTGCGTCGTCTTCTCTTCTGTGTCATCATTACCTGCATTGACATGTTCATGACTGACACCTAGGGGCGGTGACTACGTCCCTTTCTAGTCCCCCCGCCCCCCGGCAGTCACAGCGGGAGTAACGTGGATGAAGGTGACGACGCGGACGCTATTGGCTGGAGTTCTTGAATGGTTGTAGACGTTGTTCTTGATGGCGGTGTCAAGGTAGCTGATCATGATATAGCCGTGGTCGAGGTTGTCATGGTCATTGGAGACTTGGAGTACAAGATATATCCTAATCTCTCTACCCATACACGTATACGTATTCTAACACTTCATACATAATCACCGGTTGATGCTTATTAGAGCACTTCCTCTCGTTGGGTGTTCCAATAGTTTTCGGTCCGAGAACGCCCAGTTTTTCACTCGTGTTCCTAGACAGAGTTTTCAGGCGAAGCGAAAACGACGACATATTCGAATTTTTCTTGTTCCCGCCGGCGAAATCTCGACCAAATGTGTTCGACAGAAGTACGCCAAAAAATGTTCGGCGTCAGATTATTATAAAACATGATAAAATGGTTCGGCGATCAATCGTCGATGGGGATGAGCTCCTCCGGCATGTGTTCGGCCGACGAATTGGAGGAGGTGGAGGCCGAGCTCGACGAAGTCATGGCGGCAGACACTGTCGACGTAGAGCTTGGTGTGCGGGCGGCGATGTCCTCCTGGAGGATGGCGTTGCAGCGCGCCATGTACCAGGCCTTGACCGGCGTGCTCATCGACGAGGTGTCTTGCCGCCCATGAGGAACTGGAGATCCGTGTTCCTCTTCTTGGTGTCGAAGTTCGCTTTGAGGATGTCAAGCTTGCGGTCTTGGTTTTGGAGCAGCTGCGCCCACCTCTCGTCGGCCTTCTCCTCCCTCTTCTCGGCATGGGCCTTGGTATCGGCGATGCATTTTTCGATGGACGCGTGGAGACGCTCGGCGGGAGGTCATGTGGCTTTGAGCATCTTCGCCTTCGCCTCCGACCTCACCGTCATGTCCTTGCGGCTGTCCGTTTCTATCTTTCTCTTTCGGACTAGGGCCAGCCACTTGGCGTCGGTCAAGCCATTCGGCGTCGGCGTCGGCGATCTCGGTTTCCTCGCCTTTTTCTCCTTTGGTTCGTCGACAATGGATCGGGGTTTGACGAAACCCTTGGGCGGCATGGTGGGCGGGAACTGGCGGGAGATGTGTGTGTGGGGGGGGGGGGGGGTGGTGGAGAAGAAAGGCGGGATGGGAAGAAGTAAAGGGCGGGAGCTCGGACTCCAGTCGCGACAGGGTTGGCCCAGGCGTGTTTTCGCTTTGTCTGGTGTTCCCAGGGCGTTCCCAGCGCCCCGGGATCGGTCTAAGAACCTGGACAAAAGTTGGGGGGCCAAATTCAGACGAAATCGACTTCCTAGAAATACGACTGGACCATTTTTCGGTGTCCGGATAAAAAACCCCTGAAAACGGCTTCCTGTAACCCGAGTGGATGCTCTTAGACTCTTTTCAACCCTTGAATTGAATTTAAAACCGTGGATCTCTATCATCCCAGCTAACCGTTTGTCCTATACCTCGAGGCATGAGTGCAGCTATACGTTTTTGTCTACATCTGCGATCATAGGCATCAAATTAATGTGTGAGCCAACGAGACTGATTGGATCAGCCATCTGCATTTTGAAAAAAAAGGAGAGTAATCACATTTCATCAGAGGATTTCGCATTATGTGTCAACGTCGCCTACCTAGGATGTGAAGCCATGCTTTCGGGATTTTGAGCCATAATTGTATTTTAATTATTATTATTATTATTATTATTGAACATATCACTAAAGTTCAAAATAAGATTTTGATTTCCATTGGTGATCATGAGTGTATTCCGAAGACGAATAACCTAGCTATCCAAGCTATTCATAACGACTTGCAGTGTTTGTTTTGCTTGGTGGTCCCTGAAACGTTGTTACACCTTCTGTAGATATGCCCTTTTTATGATAGAGGTTTGCGGAGACTTGTACGTAATTGGCTAAGCATGATAACCCTCAATTTATTCATTTGATGCAAACTAGCGACCCAATTGCAAAGCACTGTAAGTAGCGTATCACCGAGAGCAAGACATAGCAAGGGAAGAGCATCGTGAAGGTGGTGGTTGGACATGATGATCCCGACCTCATGGGAGATGTTTAGAGGGGTGTTTCAAATATGAAGGGTACCAACAAGCACGCTCTAAGGTTGGACACGATGATCCCGGTCTCGTGAAATCTATGTATTCTCATTATAAGGTTTCGTTGAATAATAAACAAAAAGGTTGTGCGCATCATTTGGATGCAGAGGCCCGAGGTATCATCTCCATTTCGAACAAAAATTCCATCCAAGTTATTCAGAGCTTCTTGTGGTGTTCTCTTTGATTGATTGTCCCTCTAATGTTGTTGCACCTCCTGCAGATATGCCCTTTTTGTGCTAGAGGTTTGGTGACTTTTACGTCATTGGCTAAGCATCACAGCCGTTAATATGTCCATATGCAAGCAAGAGACTCAATTGCATAGTAGTGGAAGTAGCGCCTCGTTGTGATCGAGATATAGCAAGGGAAGAACATCGTGGAAGTGGTGGCTGTACACGATAACCCTGGCCTCGTGGGAGATAAAAACATGTAAAATCTCAAGGCAACATACTTCGTATTCTAGTCTAGGCTACACAAAAAAATAAAAATTTGTGGATCTAAGCATAACAAATAGTGCACATTTCAAAATGTAAAAATCATCAGATTTTATCATTTATGTGTAGTCCACAATATAATTAGTTCCAAAAGGAGTTTTTGCATGCTTTTAGTGTGCATCATTGACTATATTTCACACATTTTTAGAATTTCCAAATATAATTCTCAATTCTTTTAAATTAGAGGGCCTAATGTAACTCTAGGCCTTCATTCCCTGTACTCATTAGGCACTGCCTTTTTTTCCGCCGAGACTTCCCAATTATGTAACTAGCTCTTGTCTCCACTTTTATGTGTGTAATACTTGTGTTGTTTCCCCCTTAGAGCTTGTACATGAGAGCGCAACACACATTTTATCGTGGTTTCTTAGAGTTTGAGGTATACCTTTCTCTTTTTCCCCGTGATCTCCAAGAAAATGGAGTTTTTTTAAAAAAACAAGACTCTGAAGAGGCACAACTTATACTTAAAGCTCGAACATGTGAGCAAGATAGGAAATAAGAACTTGAAACTCGAAAGCCTAAACTACCACATCAAATAACACGCTCAAGAAATGTAGCCCCACAATACAAGTATTTAAGTTCAAACACAAAGAACAACAGAACGTCCGGGGAGAGGTCAACCCACTCTATCTCAATCAGTCGACGCCCCCATATCCTGCAACCCTCTGTCGATCTTGAGCATCATCTCCTCCGTAACAGCGAGGCGCTTACGTGGCACCAAAGGCTTCCACTACATAAGAGAGAATAAGCCCAGTAAAGTGGGTGAGCAGGATTAAACAACACCTTATGTTGAAAAATCCTCTTATTTCTAGTCAACCACAGTGACCATGTCACGACATCAAACCACAACCAGGTCACAACATTACCTTTTGCTCCACCAATGTTGAGAAAAAGTTCAATAAACTCTTCTCTTGATTTGGGAATTCCTCTAGCAAAAAAAGCAACCCCTTTGGGTACACCAAACAAACACAACAACATGGCACCTAAAGAGGATGCGGTCAACATCTTCCAAAACCCCAAATTGAACACAAAATTCAGAGCCCTGCCAATTTATATGTTTGAGATGTCAAGGAGGTTGAATTTTCCCCCTAAAACGCAAACATAGAAACTTCTTTTTGTTTAAAAGGCAAATTATCCCCAAATGCCAACCATCCTTAGATCACTAGCACCATGATTCAAAATAAATCTATACAGTGATATTGTGGAAACTTTCCATTTCTCTCCAAGTCCTAGTTTACTGAATCCTCAACTTCATTAAGCCTAAATTGATTCAACTCCACCAGGGGCACCTCCCACTCACTGGATTCTTCTACTCCAAAGGATCTAGAAAAGGTTAAATTTATATTTCCACCCCTCAACACATTTGTCCACAATTACAAGCTTTTGGCAAACTCTTCCATAATTGAGACCCACCACTTTCAATGATTGATAAAAAGCAACCCATTCAAGTATATGCTCATGGGAATTTGATAGCTCAAGTCTTGAGCATTATTTCCCAATTTATAGATCCATTTACCCAAAAGAAAAATGTTTCTGACTCTAGTATCTACAAAGCCCAAGCCACCAAAATCGTTTGGTTTATAGAGCCACTTAACCATGTGATATTTCCTCTTTTCACCCCTTCCCTAGGAAAAAATCTTTCCCTAGACATATCCATCTTATAGCGATTACTTTTATTTAGTAAATAAAATCCCATGGCATAAGTTGGAATGGTGTCCAGGCAAGAATCAATCAGGATGGCTCTGGCTCCAGAAGTAGCCAAAGCATTGCAACCATTGCCCAACCTTTTGTTATCTTTCTAGGGCACAAAATTTAGATCATTAGCTAACACTTTCTAAGAGCTTAGGGGTATCCCCAAATACTTCACAGGGGGAGCACTGACAATAGAGTTAAGCATGCTAGAAATTCTGAGTTTAACACTCTCTTCCATCCAAACAACCACTAGCCCATCTTTTTTGGTAATTAATTTTTAAACATGACAAAGCCGCAAAATAGTTTAATAAAAAACTTCGCTCTAGTGATACTAGGCAAGTCATTTTCAAATAGCAGAACTATATCATATGCATATTGAAGATGTGTCAAACTCTTAACATGTCTAGCTTTTTTTTAAGCATTTCACTCAAAGCCTCTCCTACCAGATTAAATAGGATTGGGGACATGGGAACAGCATCAAACATTTATACTCCTTCCGTTTCATAATATAAGATGTTTTTAGATTTTGTGAGACGAATGTACTCCCCATTCTCACCGTTAGTGTTGATACAAACCCTTCGAGTTTGAACTGATTGCTTGATCTAGGAGATAAAAGTTTCACTAAAACATTTACCCCTGGGTACTTCCACCAAGAAACAGTAATGAGTCTTGTCGTAGGCTCTCTCTCAAAATCAAGCTTTATTAAAATACCAGGTTCGTTTCTAGATTTAGGATCTCATGTAGAGCAACTACACCATCTAGAATCTGCCTAGAAGATGGAGTTACACAAGGAAGCTTAGGTAGTGGAGATGAAAGTCGCTGAGCGCCTATTGCAATTTTGTTCTACACATCACCACCATCAGTCTATCTTCTGTGAGCAGAGTGATTACTGCCAACTCGAAGGATCGGGTCGTTTCACTTCCTTAACAGGAAAAAGCGTCCCTTATTAGGGAAAAAGTGAAAAGGCGAGAGAAACTCAGACCGTGACGGGTTGTTTAACCAAGAGGTCACCGGTCAAAAAAGGGCAATGCGCCGGGCACGCGGTGGCAGTAAACAGGAAGGAAACCCTCAGCTGTCCCCAAGTTGCGCTTGCGCACGCCGTGCCGCGCACGGCCACGGCCGTATCCGCACGCACTGACGCACGTCCTACCGCGCGCGCGCGCCAGTCCAGTTCGTTCGTTTGGCCCGACGCCGCGCGCGGCGGTCTCGAACCACCGTCCTCGTCCGCGCCAGCGCCAGCCTCCGTCCGTCCAACAACCGAAAGCGCTACCCGCTCGGCTGCGCCGCACATGCCAAAGCTTGGACGCACTCACCACACTCTCCTGCACACTCTCCCTCCTTTTCCCAGGATTCAGATCCGAAACTGGTGGGGCCCTACCTCCCGCCCACACAGGGTAGCTCTTCCCGGTACGGTTCGAGTCCTAGCCTAGCCTAGCCGGGTACAGTTCCAGGCCTCCCTCCGCGCGCACCACCCCGCCCGGACCAATCAAACGCCTCTCTGTTCTGTGCCCCGAAACACACGGGTCGCGACCCCGCGGGATCCGTCAACATCCCACTGACCCCGGGTGCCACCCCACATGGCAGTGTAGCGAGGACATAGCCCCCACCGCACCGGCCCGGCCCGGCGCGGCGTCGCGACCCACGCCAGGTCGGCGCCCCGAGCCCGACCGAGCTGGTCACCTCCCCCCGGTAGTTATAAGAGACCTCTCAGCCCGCCTCCCTCCTCTCTTCTCTCCTCTCCACCCACTCCCTGCTCTCTTCCCCCTCTGCTCCCCCTCCCCCTCTTCCGATCTGCGTTCGCGGCCCCGACGGGTTTCAAACCGGGGAGAAGATCTGACAGAAATTGGCGACAGGGACGGCGGCGGGGAGCGGCGGCGCCGAGGAATGGACGGCCACGGGCCCGCCGGCGGCGGGGCCAGCAAGCTGACGCGGACGCCGTCCTCGCTGCTGCGCTCCCCGACCGTGCGCAACTGCTCCTCCTTCCAGGCCGTCCTGGTCGAGGACCCGGAGCCCGACGATAAGAAGTCGCAGGCGGCGGCGCAGGGCAAGGCCCTGCACCCGCACGGCGCCGGCCCGCCGCACCCACTCCTCGTCCTCGCCCTCCCTCTCGCCCTGCTCCTCATCCTCCTCCTCCTCCGCGACGACCGCCACCTCGTCCTCCTCGCGGCCGCCGCCACCGCCGCGCTGGCCGCGGCCGCCGCCGCGGCGCGCCTCCTCCGCGGCCGCCTGCGGATGCGCCGCTCCTCGCCCTCCGGCTCCGTGCAGTGGTTCATCGGCGACGACGACGACAGGCCGCAGCAGGGCCGCGACGGCAAGGGCAAGGCCGGCGCCGCGCACGGCCGCGTCGTGCGCGAGGGCGTCGAGTTCTACAGCAATGGGGACTGCTACGAGGGGGAGTTCCACAAGGGCCGATGCAACGGCAGCGGCGTCTACAACTTCTTCGGCAAGGGGAAATACGAGGGCGACTGGGTCGACGGCAAGTACGACGGATACGGCATCGAGAGCTGGGCGCGCGGCAGCAGGTACCGCGGACAGTACCGCCAGGGCCTCCGCCACGGCCACGGGGTATACCGATTCTACAGCGGCGACTGCTACGCCGGCGAGTGGGCCGGCGGACAGAGCCACGGCATAGGCGCGCAGACATGCTCCGACGGGAGCTCCTATGTCGGAGAGTTCAAGTGCGGCGTCAAGCACGGCCTCGGCAGCTACCATTTCCGGTGAGCATCTAGCTAAATCCCCTGCTTTGATTGATTTGGGGCCAAATCACACTGTTCCATTACTCAGCAACTGTTCGATTGCCTTTGTTTGCTCCAACCACCATATATCATGCTCATAATTCAGGCCATAAATTCGTGCATTGGTTAATAATTACTAACCTTCTGCTGGAATTTGTTTCAGAAATGGTGATCGGTATGCTGGGGAGTACTTTGGGGACAAGATCCATGGGTTTGGTGTCTACAGCTTTGCCAATGGCCATTGCTACGCCGGCTCGTGGCATGAAGGCAAGAAGCAGGGCCTTGGGATGTACACATTTCGGAATGGCGACAAGCGATCGGGGGACTGGGACTTTGGCACCCTCAAGAGCCCCATGCCCCCGACCGATCCCTGCGTTGAGCGTGCCGTGCAGGTATACATCGATTTGCTTCAACACATTGCTCATTAGGAGTTTTACCTCTGCAATTCATTGTGGAATTCTAACGGTTCTATTGTACTGTCAGGCCGCACAACGGGCCTCTGAGAACGCCTTTCGCCTACCGAGAGTAGATGACCAGGTGCACAAGGTGGTGATGGCGGCGAATAGGGCTGCCACGGCTGCTCGGGTGGCGGCAATCAAGGCAGTCCAGAACAGGATGGACGGGAAGTTCTGTGACACCTACGTGTGAAGCTTGCTTGTGTGATCAAGAAACCATGCCCGTTTCTTCTAACTGTACATTAGGGTAGCGAAGGACAATAACTAATCGGTGAGTTTCAGGCGACGACGACCGGGGCGGCACAACCGCTTGCTCCGAGTCAGAGAGAGAGAGATCAGCAACAACAAACGGGAGCGCCTCCGAGGAGCGGAAGCTGACAGTTTTGCGTTTCAAAAACACAGCTCAGATTCTGCGAAATCGCAATCGCGCGATTTCGGCGGTCCCTTTTCCCCTCACTTCCTTGCAAGCTGTAAATTGTACATAGATCCAAGTGTATCAATGGAAGAGTGATCCTTTTCAGTGCCCTTCTTATGCATTGTCCCAAGTTCTCCATATGCCTTGCACTTTCACCTACATTTTCATTTGCTCCTCCAGTGTCTAAATCTTGGCTGCTTGATCTGGACTCCCATGTGCAGTGATTCCCCATTTGTGATGGGGTAGTACCATGGAGATGCACATGGGGTGATTGTAAATTTCTCCTTGTCCTGCAACTTGTTATTAGCTGTTATGTTGCCCCCCATGATAGTATTCTGCATTTCTAGTACCCTTTGCTGTCTATCCATTCCCCGCATGAGAGCCCACCCTGCTTATTCAAAACTGGGAGCAATTCGTAGCTCTGGGTCCACCTGTTGCCCCAGATTTTCCCACCAGAAGCATGAATGCTGCAGGGGCGGAGAATTATGGGAAGGGTAAGCTGTCACGATGCATTGCTGTATGCTGGGAGCTGCCGTTGCTATATATATTCAGCTGCATCAGGACAATCATACTACTACCAACCAATGATTCCGCCGCATTATTTCTGGATATGATGATAATTCTGATCTGAAACCCCAATAATTCTGAATGTTTTGCGGCCGTCTTATCTTCGGTGTCGATCATGGGAAGAAACATGATATGCTGTTGGGAAGAACATGATATGCTGTTGGAAATTGTTTGACCTGGGAGATGTGTCGATGGCAGAAACATTGGGCGTATAAACCGTGTCCCATAGTATTCTGATGTGTTGCACTACCCTAGAAACATTTCGGTCTGATGATGGTGGCCTCAAGTACAGACCGAACAGAGTCGATCTCTGAGCCTGTGATACTTAAATCGCCCCTACATCGCCCTAGACAAAACCATATGCTTAGGCATCGAGTTTTTTGAATTATCTTAGTCCTCCAATGCGCTGGAGGAACCCAATGCTGGGTTTGCTCATCTCAAGGCGCCCTGCTGCTTCCACTGTTCTCACTGCTTGCCTTCCACTGTGTGATCATGCATGGCAAGTGGCAGGAGAGCTCCTGTTCTCCTCCAAGCAAAAAACATGGGCGGGAAGAAGAAGAAGCGGCCGCCTCCGGTTTCTTGGCCCTGGCAGCCTCTCCTGTTTGTATGAAAAGCAGAAGCCAGCCAACTTGTGCTTTTCATTGCTATCGTCTTTTTTCTCCATAATTTTCTACAGATGCAAAAAGCAGGCTCTAGACATGATTGTTGGTCTCGCACAAAAGAGCTAATTGCGAACCCGGTTTGAGCCTAACAGCTCATAGTTATAATCTTCTTTTTATAAATTCAGGGCTCCAATCATAGTGGCATACCTAAATTAAGATGAGCATCTTGGCCATGACATGATTGTTGTCTTATTAGGTTATATGCTGGAATCGTTTTCTCCGTGAGTTGTTCGCCTGGTTTGGAACACGGAATTCTCTCCCCAATTTCCGCGAGAATCAAGGTTGATCTTTTTTTTTCTTATGTAAGAGAAGTATTGTCTGTTTAATTTGGGAATTGGAGTGTTATCTCTGTGAGACATATGCATCCAAACGGGGCCTTCACCTGCGAAAGAAGTCCTACTTGCCCTGTTGATTGATTTTGATGATGCTCGCTTGCGTGAGAAGCGAGGTGATAACCCACAGACCCTTTCTCTCCCTTTTCCATAATCTATCTATTTCACAGGCCAATACTAATAAAACATCTCTCCGTCCCTAGTTTCAATTCAAAGAATGCGTCGCTCCTAGTAGTAAACATTGTTTTCAGTAGCCATCATCTGGTCAGGTACCCATCAAAAGCTTGATCACAGATTATATATAAGTATATGTCCATGACGACGCATCAGTCATGAGCTAGTACTATGCAACAACGCTGGCCATTAGAGAAAGGGAAAAGAGAGGAGCTCCGACAAATAGTAAACAGTAGTGGCGCTACGGTGGCCGGCCGTGGAAAGGATCGCCACGCTTGTTGCTTGCGCTTGTCGCCCAGCGCTCAGAGCGCTCGCAACCACTTCGCAGGAAAATAATGTAACGCACACTTTCTTTTTTTTTCTCAAATCTCAAGTTTTTTTCTTGATTTCTTTCTTTCTCCCAGGAACAAGAAAGCAGGGAGGCAAAGGGGAGCGTGAAGGTTTTGGCTTGTGAATCACACGCACACACGTCTCGTATGGGGCAGGTGATCGAGGGGTGGGTCAAAATGAAATCGTCATGTTTATATGTATATTTTTTTTGCAAAGGATGTGGGAAAAAGAAACTGAAAGCCATGATGATGGATTTGGTCTCGTCTCGGGAAAATGATGGGTTTGGTCTGCTAGTGGTTTCTTTGAATGAACATCTTTCCCCATGTCAAGGCGGTGACAATGACTGTTGGACCGGCATCACGCAGGTTTCATACCTTCATGGACTCTGCTTTTTTTTCTTCGGTTTCTTGGTGGTGCATCGGTTCAAGGTTCAGCCTAGCAGAGCAGGGGAGAGCAGAACAGGGCACCATGGCTGGCTGGGTCGCGTCGGGTAGGTGGGGTGGTGGTGGTGTTGGTGGGTGGCGGATCATGGAGCCAGGTAACACGGGCACGGGCATGCTCTCGCTTTTGGCGAGTTAAAAATGCGGGTGAAGGGAGATCAATGCGTGTGACCTGCGAGCTAACCGGGGCCGGTTCGCATCCGAATTCCTTGGGGCGACCTTTTGACTGCTGACACGAATGAACGGGGAGGAGGGGACGGGGTTTGAGCGATTCTGTGTTTCTGTTGGTGGTTTCACGGCCATGGGAGTTTGATCAAGTCATCATGGGCTTTTCATGCATGCTTTGCTCCCCAAGTCAAACCACAGGGAGACAGTTGGAGGATCCGCTCACGATTTATACTATTTGACAGGAATATAGAAGACATAGGAATCTAACAGGTTGACAACGCAAAAAAGATGATCGTGAAACACGGAGAAGTTGCAGAAACAATCTTTTGGATAGAACACAACCAAAGAACAAGAAAATGTCTTGATCCAATATGTCCAATACTCCCTCCCTTTCCGTTTATAAGTCCTACGCGTATATCTAGGTTATCAATTTGACCTATATAATTTGAATTATATAATATAAAAATTATATCATTGGAAAATACAAAGTCTAAAGTTTTCGGTGATATATATTTTGTAATATATACATCATACTAAGTTGCTCAATTTGGCGACATAGAACTATATGCAGGACTTGTAAACCGAAACGGAGGGAGTACCTGAAATGAATTTGGAGTGGATGTTTAAATGTAAGTTCCCCACAAAAAAAATAATACTTAAGGCCTTGTTTTGTACTTGGTGGATTACCGAGTATTATCCCAAGTGTTTTGGGTGAAAACACTTCAATCATCCAATTCTCTCCGATCCTCTTCCAAGACAATCCCCTCTAATCAGTTTTGTGCAATTGTGTAATAAAGATTCAATTTTTACACTATTAAGAAAACGGCTATAGGTAATCCACACATCCGTGACTCACGTGCTAGTGGTGCCTCACGGGTAAAATAGATGTGGCGCACTGCCACAAGTGCCTACGGCTACTGTCGTAAGCGTGGCGCACATGGGGTGGCGCGCCACGGCCATGTGTGAGCCAGAGACAGGTGGCCGCAACACAAATACCCATAGCGCACTAGGTCAAGATGCGCTACAGATGTGAAACTTAGCCGTATCACACCTTGACCTAGTGCGCTACGGGTATATATACTGTAGCAGCTGGGTCAACTTAGCCGTAGGACACTCTACGCTAGTGCCTTACGGCTAAGTGGCCAGCACCAACTTCACATCCCCTGGATCGTCTTTTTAGCTTTGCGAAAATTAAAAAAATTAAAAAATAAAATACACTTTAAAAAATAAAATCCTTTCACATTTAGATAGATAATGTGGTCTAGTTTTTAGGAAAATTAACAAACATGAATTTCGACTTTTTCTGAAAAAAAAGTCATGCCACGCTAAAACGGTCGTAACTTTTGCATACGATATCGAAAAAAAGTTTAATATACCAAAATGACTAGAACGAGATTCCACATCCGCTTGCAATTCCTTTAGGTCGTTTAGCGATTTTTTAGAATCTTAAAATTCAAAAAAAAGTAAAAAGTTATGACAAAAACAAGATTTTTATGCAGAAAAAAATTGAGGCAACTTACCCGTAACGCACCACCACCTAGTGCGCCACGAGTAAGTTGGGCGGGATTCGAAATTCGAATCACCACCCCGCCCACCTACCTTCCTCTCTTCCTCCCTCTCTCTTCTCTTCCTTCCCCCCTCTCCTCTTCTCTTCCTCTTTCTCTTCTTATCTTCCTTCCTTCCTCTTCTCTTCCTTCCTTCCTTCCTCTCTTCTTCTCTTCATCTTCTCTTCCTATTCTCTTCCTCCCTCTTCTCCTTCTCCTCACTTCGGCCTCCTCCAACCAAGGACGACCACGGGTAACTAGCTCCTTCGGCCGTCGCCGTCGCCTCCTCCGACCACATGTCCTCCAGCCGCCACCACCTCCTCTGACCATACCTCCGTCCACCTCCGAGTGCACCTCCGACCGCACCTCTGGCCGCCTACTCCGACCACACCTCCTCCTACTGCCTCGACGCCGACGAGGACTAGCGCGGCCACGGCCTCCCGCACATCCCTGCGGTGGTAGGTCATGGCCACGACCACCATGCTCCAACGAGGCGACGCGACGGCGGCGCACGGACCCGATTGATTTTGTAATTCAAAACAAGGGTGTTTTTTTGCATTTTTTGTTTTTCAAAAAACATAGGCGTGGCGCACATAGACCCCTTCTTGTGGCGCACTAGCTGGTGGACCACGGGTAACTTTTTATCCGTAACGCACTAGGTACTACGATACGGCTAAAACTTAGTCGTAGCGCACGGCTAGTGGCGCACTGCTAGTGCGCTACAGATGTTCTTTTTAGGTGCGCCACAGAAATGCCTTTTTCTGGTAGTGTTATTTGGGTTCTAGCCACACAGTTTCAGCAGCGCATTATCACAACAACATTACACAAACTTTACTAAATAGGATTGAGATAGAACCGTAGACTTCATCACAACAAAATTATAAATCTCAACAACATTACACTGGAAAATCTCAACAGCACTTAATCACACCATCATTATACTACAAAATCAAGTTTTGATCGTACAATATTAGTTTCACAATTTTAAGAATAAGTCTTTGCCACAGCCCACAAATTGTAGGCTTATTCTATCATTATGCTTCTTCAGATCTTTCTTGGCCAGAAACTTAAGGTATCTGAGAACAAAAAAATATTTCAGGTTATTAGAACTTCTTGTTCACTTACATGAACTTAATGTCAAGCAATGAATGGTAAAAAATCAATTCTACATTATTAAGATGCATATCTCTACTATCTTGTCGTGGTGGTGGCACGGCAGATACCATGGGTAGGCTAAAGTATGTGGCCAATGGATGCTAGAGGGATCTGGGAAGAGAAGATGTAGTTAATTCTACACGCGAATCACTAACATACAGATCTTTATTTATCCTCTCTTGGGCTACAAGTGCTCCTTGAGCTGTATGCAGGAAGAGAAGATGAACTTTACAAGCCTAACAGTGTAGAATGAGCCGATCCCCTCTTTGGAGTCCATGCCTTTCCTTATAAAGGGGTGCCTTGGCTCCTCTAGGATTGATGTGGCAAGCATATTCGAGGAATATGCTTGTCCCAATATAGTAACTCGGCGGTCTCCTTTTGGTGTCCCCCTTCTAACGACGACAAAGTTCCAGAGAACCCCACCTGCACGCCTCGGGCTCCAGGACTGTCACCTCCGTGACCTCCTTCTGCCCTTCTGCTGCTCTGCGCCTTGTCCTTTGCGCTTGGCTCTGTTCAGATTCTCCCTAGCCCGTGGCTAGGGTTTGACTATAGGCACCTCCTTCTCCTGCAAGCTTCATGTCATTCGGCCATATCTCGCTTAACTCGGCTTGGCCTTCTCCTGCATTCAGATTATTCGGACTTACTCGGCCGACTTAACTCGTATGTCGGCCGGGTAGTATACATCTCCTTCCATAGGTGTCATGGTCGTGCTTATCTCGACCGACCTTTATATGATTCGGCCGATATAGACAGTAACTCGGCATATGACAGGGGAAGTTCTTTTTATCTTCCCCTGTCTTGACCCTATCCAGGGTCAGCTCCCCAACATTAGTCCCCGAAGCTGGTGTGGTCCTGCTCGTAACCTCGGCCGGGCCACATTAGTTTCCCAATATTCATTTCTCCTCATCTCCGAGTTACTTTTCCCGTTCGAGGTATCCGTGTAGCTTCTTGTGTACGCCTCATCCTACGTGTAATACTCTTCATTGTTTCTCTAGTTTTTTGTTCCTCTCGTGTCCTTCGACAAGTCACGTAATTACGGTTACATCACGTCGGCTTCCAGCGCCCGCCAGATCGGTCGGCTGATCGTCTCCTGCATCGTGTGGTCATTGGTGTGGCTCCACTCAGCCACGAGCGGTTCCGCCGCACGCACGATCTACACTGTTAGCGCCCTCACGCACGATCCCACTACCGCCAGGGCCGCGCGATTATAAAGAGGAGCACGGGGCTAGAGGGTTTACTTTCCTCTTTCGCTCACTGTTGCTCTTCTTCCTCCTCGCGTCCGTGCGTCTGCTCGTGCTCTAGTGGCTGCGCCACCGTCAAAATCTCCGACGGCGAGGCCACAGCTTCTCTGCTCCGTCGACCTCGTCCCCGTGCGCTTGCTCCGGCGCCATCGCCGGTGAGTTTTTCTGCGGTCCCCTTGCCTAGATTTCTCTCTAGACACATCTGCCGCTTTCTAGCCTTCCCACGGCGGTTACTTTTCCGCTCCGCCGCCGTCCTCGCTTAGAGCCACGACGGGGCCCTGCACCTCTAAGCCTTGCTCCGCCGTTAGTTCCTCTTCTGTGGGTTCCTCCGGCGACCCTATGTCGAGTTCAGTTAGCGGCGCGCTAGTCGAGGACGACGACGTAGCGTCTGGTCCAGAGCGGGGCTCCTGGCAGGGTTCCTCCGTCACTCGTCGTGAGATCGAGTGGCTAATTAGGACTCGCCGGATTCCTGCCGAGGTAGGCTATCGCTTACCCGGCAGCGAATCCTCTCCCGTACTCAATGAAGGCGAATACATTGTCTTCATGTCCCATTTTGCTCGTGGGTTAGGTCTTCCCCTTAGCGATTTCGCTAGGAAATTTTTCGATTACTTCGGCCTTCAACCGCATCATCTTCCGGCTAATGCCATCGCTTCCCTATCTGCTTTTATCTCGGCCTCGGAAGGATACTTTGGCCTCTGGCCGTCTGTGCACATATGGTCCAAATTCTTCCAGATCCGTTCTAACGTCGTTCCAGACAAATCCCTCCACCCCTCTGAGAAGTTGCTTATGCAGTGTGGGGCCGCGTCCATTACTCCTCGGAGAAAATCCGAGTTTCCTCGTGTTGCCGGTCTCAAATCTTGCAAGAAGTGGCATAGATCATTTTTATATGTCAAGAATACTGGAAAGGAAGACAAGATTCGGCTCCCTGCTTTCTCCATTGGCCCCCCTTCCAAGAGGAACTGGACCTACAACCCCAGGAAGAGCCATGCTCTGGCCGAGGCCTTTGAGATTCGGCTGAAGGAGTTGATCTGCGCCGGGCTACGCGGCGAGGATCTGATGACCACCTTCATCAGCAGCCGAATCTGCCCTTTCCAGCATCGCACGCACAAGCTTTGTTACATGAGCAGTCCCCTCGATCCCAACTGAGTCTCAATGATCGATCTTGATAATTATCTTATTTTCAAGCGTGTCCGAGCTATCTTCAAGACAGATATGCCGGAGGACTGGACCTGGGGACTGAAGCCGTTCACCCGCGGGAATCCCCCTCCCGAGGTAAGTTCATGCATTTATGTTTTTCCCCCTAATTGCGTTTGTGATTCCTTTTGCTAATTTCTCTTTGTCTCTTTTCTTGGAGAGATTTGCGGAGCAAAAGATCGAGGATGCCGAGGTCCTGGCCCTCCCGTGGACCGCAGATCGGAACACCCCGGACAGCGGGAGCCTGATTCAGAGGAGTTTGTCCCCAATTCAGACATTGCTCCGGCTCGCGCCCGTGGTAAGACCTCGGCTCACGGGGAGGAAGGTGATTCGGACGACGTCCAAATTCTTGAGGTAGTCGCCGCAATGCCTATCTCTTACGCATTTCCGGCTTCTACGTTCTCAGCTAATCAGGCCGTTTAGGTGCACGACGCCGAGCCTCTCGCCTCCCAACCTCCTGCTACCTCGAGGAAGCGTACTGCTCCAGCAGGTGTCTCCGAAGCCGCTCCCAAGAAGCAAACAAAGAAGTCAGCCCAGCACCCTCCGAAGCGTAAAACTATGCCCGGAGTTACTGGGTGAGTTTATTTTCATTTGTATTTCTTGTTTCTCTTTTTCTATCTTTTGATTTGACTTTCTGTGCTTTTGCAGCGCTCCTCTTTCTGTTAAGCCCAGTGGTCCGAGTATGACGAGTCATACAACTCGGCTGCCTTCTCCTTCGCCTCCCGAAGATACCAGAGTTCCTAGTCCTGCTCGCATTGACTCTCCTCCCGCTCTGACTCAGACATCATCTCGGCAAGATGCACCCGTGGCTTCCATCGCTGATGCCTACATAACTCGGCCAGTAGATCCTCCTACTGAACCTGTTACCTCCGTTGTGAACCCCGGAGTCTCCCCCGAGATTCCTTTGACCCCCACAATTCCAACCGAAACTCCAACTCCGACCGAGGACATCACCATCTCGGCGCCTTCGGAAACCATAGTTCCTCATGTTTCTAAGGATGCCACCCCTAGTGCCGAGGTTACAGCTCCTGCCAACGCAACTTCTAAGGCTAAGAAGGTCGTTGTCACCAAACCTCCCTCATCTCAGAAAGGAATTGCCGGCTCTTCTCAACCCACCATTACTGATGCGCTCCGCAAGGGGGTTTCCTCTGCTAAGACCGTTGTCACCCGACCGATACTCAACTCTCCACAAGAGTCCATGGCCAGTGGTTACACAATGCGTCTGAGGTAAAGTCTTGACTCTTACTGAGAGTGGGAACAGCCTCGGCTCCTTGGTTGAGTATGCCAATAATTGGAACGCTGCTGATCAGCTTGAGGGCAATCCAAGCAATCAGCCATTTCAACTCTCGGACATCAGCAGTCGCTTGCATATGGCTGCCAAGATCGTGCTTGACAGCGATAAGATGAATGAGGTAATTTCTTTTGTTGACATTTGGTTAGTTACTTGAATGATAGTATATATACTCTAGTCCCCGAAGCTTGCAACTGAATAACTTGTTATTCGTTTGGGAGCTTTGTTAGGCTTTGCCTGATTCGGAGCTGTCTTAGCTTTGAATATATAGCCACTTAGATCCGAGTTAAGCTTTGCTTGATTCGGATCTGTATTAGTTTTGAATATATAGCCACTTAGATCCGAGTTAAGCTTTGCTTGATTCGGATCTGCCTTAGCTTTGAATATATATCCACTTAGATCCGAGTTAAGCTTTGGTTGATTCGGATCTGTCTTAGCTTTGAATATATAGCCACTTAGATCCGAGTTAAGCTTTGCTTGATTCGGATCTGTCTTAGCTTTGAATATATAGCCACTTAGATCCGAGTTAAGCTTTGCTTGATTCGGATCTGTCTTAGCTTTGAATATATAGCCACTTAGATCCGAGTTAAGCTTTGCTTGATTCGGATCTGTCTTAGCTTTGAATATATAGCCACTTAGATCCGAGTTAAGCTTTGCTTGATTCGGATCTATCTTAGCTTTGAATATATAGCCACTTAGATCTGAGTTAAGTTTTGCTTGATTCGGATCTGTCTTAGCTTTGAATATATGGCCACTTAGATCTAAGTTAAGCTTTGCTTGATTCGGATCTGTCTTAGCTTTGAATATATAACCGTGTAAGTCATTTTGGCACTCAGGTTGCCCACAATCGTCGGACAGCCGAGTTCCAAAGGCTGCTTTTTGCGCACAAGAAATTGCAAGAGAAGTATGAGAAAGTTCTCCCTGTGGTGAAGAAAGCTGGTAACTTAACAAATCTTTGTACTGTCCTTTAAGTTTTTAGTATTTTCTACTTGAGGCGCTAACCCATTTTTGCTGGTAAATAGGTAATATCAATAATCTTAATATCCGTCTTGACAAGAAAGTCAAAGGTCTGGAAGGTTAGTTGTCCTTTATCTTTATTGATTTTCGTTCGAGGCTTATTCTGAGTTTCTTATAACCTTCTGGATTTGGTATAGCCGAGTTACAAACTCTTGCAGCGTCGCATCAAGAATGCATACCCATGCCTGATATGATGCTGCATTTTTTAGAGCAAGCCGCCACTCATTCGGCGCAATTGAAAGAGAAAGGTGATGAGATAACCCGGTTGCGCACCGTGGTGGAGTCCCTCAAGCTGTCTCAGAAATCCGAGTTAGAGAAAGTTGACCAGGAGTTCTCCGAAGAAAAGAACCGGCTAAGTCTGCAACTGCAGAAGGATAAAGAACTCCTCGAGGCTGCCGAACTTAAGAATCGGACGATGAGCGAGGAAATCACTCGCTTTGAGAATACTAAAGTTGACTGGACTCAGGATCTCCAGAAAATGTTGAGCTATATTCATCGTAAGTCTCTGACCGTGGTCGCGCTATCCTCTTCTCTTTCTTACTTTTAATTGATATACTTTTACTTTGTGTAGATCATTTTACAGAAGCTAGGCCCGTGAGCTCTAGAGCGGTCATTACTGCTCGCCAGCGCCGAGGTGTCCCCGCAGATGCGAGCCCAGAATATTCAATGGAAGACTTCTTGGTTGCCGTTGGCGCTGCCATTGGTCCGATGAAGATTATGGGCAGGGATTTGGTGCAGGCAGCCATTCGGTCCTACCATGTTCTCTGGCCGAATACTTCTGGAACTCCTGATATTGACGAGATCAAGATACTGGTGGAAATATTAATGGCATCCCAGAACCAGTTAAATCTCTGGATGGAATCCGCTGGACGGGCTGGTGATGATATGGCGCTCACAGTCATTATGTCTTGGTACGAGGACATTTCGCTCGATACCTTGATAAACTTGCGCACTGGATCCCGTTGGGTTGAGGATCCAGAGTTCGTCGCTCGCCGTCAAGCTCGTGCCTTCCAGCTTGTTGAGTACGCTGATGTGCATAACTGGATTGAAGGGCCGAGTTTTCTTGCCAACCTAGTGGATGACGTCGAAGTCGAAGATGCCTCTAATAATAGTTCAGCCGACCAGGACGAGGGTGAGGGCGACTCGGACACTTCTGGTGACTCCAGCGCAAGCTCAGATGGGGACGGCGATGCGCGATCATCCTCCAAAGGGACTGGGCACTCTCAAGCTCAAACTAATGTTTCTCAATAGCCCAGGGCTTCCCCCGAAGTCACTATTGCTTCTGTGGAGGGTGAAGTAACTTCTGCCGAGGTGCCGTCTACCTCGGAGCACCCAGTGCCTGACCAAACCGCTGCCCCTTAGGTTCAAAAAACAGTTATTTCTTATCCCCGGTATTCCGGGCGTATGATGTATGTGAAACAATTGTCCGACTTTCTGTGTGGTACGAACCCTTTTTGCCTTTTGCCGCTGAGGCATGGATGATGATGATCATTATTAGTTTATCTAAACAGATCTTGTTACTTTGAATCTTTGCTTTGGTGGTCTTCAATCTCATAAGTTCGGATCATGTGTTTTCATTTGACTGACCTTAGTTCGGCGTTAATATTACCTAGCCTTTATAAATTCGACGGCTTAACCATTTTGTTCTTGATATCTATTCGAGCTATAAAGCCCGACCTATCGTTCAGTGTGCCAAAGTTTAATACCCATTTTTGGAATAGGAGACAATTATGGGGCAATTCCCTAGTCAGTGCTCTAGGAATCGAGGTTTTAATGCATAATCCGAGATAAGGGATAATACGACATAGTCCCCGAGTTCCCTGCTCGAGGTCCTGAAACTTAACACATCATTAAGGAATAAGAAATAACGTGTGGCAGTCCCCGAGTCACTGCTCAAGGTGACGAAGTTTAATACATAACTCAAAATGTGGAAAAACATAAGGCAGTCCCCGAGTCACTGCTCAAGGTGCCGAGGTTTAATACATAACTCAAAATGAGAAATACCATAGGGCAGTCCGCGAGTTACTGCTCAAGGTGTCGAGGTCTAATACATAATTCGAAATGAGAAATGACATAGGGCAGTCCCCGAGTCACTGCTCAAGGTGCCGAGGTTTAATACATAATCAATACTTCGACTTGAAGCGTCACATTACAACGTATCATAGATGGCTCCTACGAGTAAAATGGTCAAAGTAAAGCTATGTTCCATGGTCTTTTCGATTCTTCGCTGGCTTTGTTTGCCTTGTTCTTTTCTGGTGACTCAGCATCGATTAGATAATACGCATCATTGTGCAATGCTTTGCTCACGATGAATGGTCCCTCCCATGGGGGTGATAGTTTGTGCATGCCGGTTGTGCGTTGCACTAGCCGAAGAACCAAATCTCCTTCTTTAAACACTCTTGGATTGGATTTCTTGTTGTGATATCGTCGTAAGTCTTGCTGATAAATAGCTGACCTTGATAGTGCCAACTCCCTGGATTCTTCTCGCAAATCGACATCATCTTGCCGAGCTATCTCATTTACCTCAGCGGTTGTATACTGGGTTACTCTCGGCGAATCATGTATTATGTCGGCTAGAAGCACGACTTCTGCTCCATATACCAGAAAAAATGGCGTATACCCTATTGACCTGTTTGGGGTAGTTCTGAGGCTCCATAGTACTGCTGTTAGTTCCTCGATCCAGTATCCTGCCGACCTTTGCAGAGGTTCGGCGAGCCGGGTTTTTATTCTGGACAATACTAGTCCATTAGATCTTTCCAATTGTCCATTGGATGCTGGGTGAGCCAGGCGACATATAATCTTATGTGTTTTTCTTGGCAAAATCTAGCAAAAGCCCCTTCAGCGAAGTTTGTGCCACTGTCTGTAATAACACTATGTAGATAACCATATCTCAAGATAATATCTTTGAGGAATTTTAATGCTGTTGATCCATCACATTTTTTATCGGTTTTACTTCAATCCACTTTGTGAATTTATCCACCATGACTAAAATGTGGGTCATCCCGCCCCGAGCCGGCTTGAATGGTCCCACCATATCCAAGCACCATACAGAAAATAGCCAAGTAATCGGTATTGTATTTAATTCAGACGATGGCATATGTATCTTGCTGGCATATCTCTATCAACCATTATATTTTTCTACCAACTCTTTGGCCTCTTTCAACACCGTTGGCCAATAAAATCCATGCCTGAATGCTTTGGCCACTAGAGCTCTAGACGAGGCATGATGCCCGCATTCTCTTTGATGTATATCTAGGAGGATTTCCTGGCCCTCCGCCGAGTCAACACATTTTTGCAGCACGCTTGTGACGCTCCTTTTATACAACTCATTGTTTATGATTGTATAAGCTTTTGCTCTTCTCACTGTCTATCTAACCAGTACCTCATTACTCGGCAAAATTGCATCTTTAAGGAAGGAAAATATGGGTTGCGCCCATGTTGGCATGATTTTCTCTGGGATAATTTCACTATCTATTTCCATGTTTTCCGTCGACATAATAGCCTCGGATTTTTCCATATCCATTCGTGCGATTGCCGGGTTTGTTTTTGGAAATTCTGGGTTACATCCTTTGTCGATTTCCATTGGCATACCGTCTTCTCTTGATTCTGCCGAGATATAAATGGACTCAGACTCTGGTGATGGTGTTATTGATGGTTTTCTCACGTGCTCTAAGGCGATACCCGGGGTAATGGATTGCCTAGTTGATCCGAGTTTTGACAGCGTGTCAGCAGCGTCATTTTCTGCCTGAGGTATATGATGAAACTCACATCCATCAAAGTATCCGCTGATTTTTTGCACATGGAATCTATATAGGGCCATATTCGCATCTAGCGCGTCCCAATTGCCTGATACTTGCTGTACTACGAGATCTGAATCCCCGTAACATAGAATCAGACATATGCCAATATCTTTTGCCACCTTTAACCCATGGACGAGTGCTTCGTACTCGGCTACATTGTTTGAAACGGCAAAATGTATTTGCAACACATATTTCAGCTGATCTCTTTTTGGCGAAGTTAGCACTATCCCTGCCCCCAAGCCATTCCTTGGAGCCGTCAAAGTGCATTGTCCAATAATTCGGATCCGGCAATGGTGGCTCATATTGTACCTTAGCCCAATCCACAAAGAAGTCGGCCACAACCTGAGATTTGATTGCATCTCGCCTATCGAATTGCGGAGCATAAGGTGACAATTCAATTGCCCATTTTGCTATTCGGCCGCTTGCATCTTTGTTGCTCAATATGTCGGCTATGGGCGCTTCACAGATCATTTTGATCGGGTGTTCTTCGAAGTAATGTGTAAGTTTCTTCGCCTACATGTATACTCCATATGCCATATTCTGGTAATGTGGGTAATTTTGTTTCGAAGCTGATATTACCTTGCTTAGGTAATATACCGGCCTTTGTACTGATTTATCATCTTCCATTCGTTCCACAATGATCACCGCACTTACCACTCTGTTTGTGGCGGCTATGTAAAGTAACATAGGCTCTTTTGACAATGGAGAGGCCAGGATTGGTGCTGTGACCAACATCTTTTTCAGTTCATGAAATGCATTATCTTCTTGTGGTGTCCAAATGAACTTATCAGATTTTTTTATCAGTTGATATAGTGGTAATGCCTTCTCTCCCAGCCGACATACAAATCGGCTAAACGAGGCCAGGCAAACCGTGAACTTCTGTACGTTGTTTAGACATCTAGGCAATTCCATCCTTTCTACCGCTCTTATCTTAGTTGGATTAGCCTCTATACCTCGGTTGGATACGAGAAAACCGAGTAGTTTCCCAGCTGGTACACCGAAGGTGCATTTCTCTGGGTTAAGCTTCATTCGGAACCTTCTCAAGTTCGCGAATGTCTGCCGAATATCATCCAGTAGCGTTTTGCTCTCTTTGGTTTTGATAACCACATCATCTACATATACTTGTACATTTTTCCCTATCTGGTCATGTAGACATTTTTGTATACATCTCTGGTACATTGCCCCTGCGTTACGCAGGCCGAATGGCATGGTGCGATAGCAATAAGGCCCGTACGGGGTAATAAACACAGTCTTTATTTGATCAGCCGGATTTAACGGTATCTGGTGGAAACCAGAATACGCGTCTACAAATGATAACATCTCACAACCAGCGGTCTATCCTAGGTAAAGGAAAAGGATCTTTGGGACATGCCTTGTTCAGGTTCGTGTAATCAATACACATTCGTCATACGACGGCTACATTTGGATCATCCTTTTTCTTTTCTACCAACACCGGGTTTGATAACCAATCCGGATAAAGCACTTCCATGATGAACCTGGCCGCAAGAAGCCGGGCTATCTCATCCCCTATTATTTTTCTCCTGTCTTCGGTGAAGCGGCGGAGAGGTTGCTTCGGCATTGCTCCTGGCCTTACATGCAGAGAGTGCTCAGCCAACTCCCTCGGCACACCTTGTAGGTCTTGAGTTAACCATGCAAAGATGTCCCGATTCTCACGGAGGAAGTTGGTGAGCTCGCCTTCCTATTTGGCATCTAGGCCGACACCAATGGTGATGGTGCGTTCTGAGAACTGCTCATCTATCTGGACCTTTTTCGTTTCTTTAGTCGGCTGGAAAGAGACACTTCCATGCGGGTTGGCCAATGCAAGATATTCCAGCCGATGCCGAGCGAGAGCCGCTACCTCTTGAATCCTTCTTTTTTATCTTGCGATCACCAATGACTCGGCCAGGTTTGATCCGGCCTAAGCACATTCCATTGACTTCCTGTAATCTCCTGCTACTGTTATCACCCCTTGTGGTCTGGGTAGCTTCATTTTCAAGTAAGTTATGTGGCAGCTGCTCATGAATTTGGCCAATGCTGTTCGCCCGAGTAAAGCATGATAGCAACTTTCTAGATCTACCACCGCAAACTCCAGATTTTCCGCTCTGCAGTTATCCCTTGTGTCGAATAATACATCCACTCGAACCTTCCCAATGGGTTCGCATGAAAGTCCCGGCACTATTCCATGGAAAGTGGTTCTCGTGGATTGCAGCATATTCTGCGATATTCCGAGTTTATGCATTGTATCTTTGTACATGATATTGATACTGCTCCCATTGTCAATGAGTACTTTTGAAAATTTCACATTAATGTTGGGCCCAACAAATTTCGGGTCTAGTACGAGTGCGTATGACCCCGGATTCGGCATTATTTTGGGATGATCTTTTATGCTCCAAGTTACTTCTTGATCTGACCAAGGCACATATCTTGGTACCGCGCAAGATAACGCATTCACTTCCATATCTTTGGCCATACACTTTGCGCTTTTGTTTGCTCATTGTGAACATGCAATATGATTGATGATGTTCCCTATAATCATTGCACCCGTTATGTCCGGGGTTTATCCTTCCATCTTGACCCTGATTCATCACTTGATGCACTGCATCTCTCCGGCCTGAGTTATCATACCTCGGGGGAGGAGGGGGGTAACATTAACTGCTGTGCATTTGCTCTAGTCAACTGTGGCTGCTGCTGCTGATGTGCCTGATGAGGAGGTGCTTGCACACCTGCCAGGTTCCCCATTGCGTTTTTCATCCAGGCGCATTGCCGAGTTGTATGATTATCGGGCTTGGCAGGGTTTGGAGTGTGAAACTTACATGGTTGATCCAACATGGATTCAAACGTATACTTCGGCCTTTCCTGCCACTGCTTCTTTTGTTCTGGTGTCCACTGTCTCTTCCCTTCATTTCTTGGTGTCCATTGCTGAGGAAAATTCTTCTACCGCTGACTGTTTCCGTGACTCGGCTGATCTTGCACTACTGATGCCACCTGATTGGAGGCATATCTGTAATCCGGTCTTTCCTCTCTTCTTCTACCTCTGAACTCGTTGCGCCTCGATGATCCGGCCACATCTCTTGCATATTGATCTTGATGCTCATGATGATCCGCCGGCATTAGCTCTGGTTGTGTCGGATCTGCCAATGCATATGAATCCGCTATCCTCATAATTTATGCCAAAGTGGTTGGCATATCTCTTTGCAGTCGCTGCCACAAGACACTGGCATATCTGCATCCCTGAGCGAACCACGCCATCGCTTGCGATTCTATAACTCCCTCGCATGAATTCCTGAGGTTACACCACCGAGTCAAGAATTCTCTGTCTGTCTTATTTGGCCTTTGCTTGCACATTGCAAGCTGCTGTGGCATGTTTGGTCTTTTGTAAGTACTGGTGAAGTTACTGACAAAAATTTCTTCGAAATCTAGCCAGCGGTTGATATTGCCTGCTGGCAGATTGTTCAACCATACTCTGGCTGGTCCTTCCAGCATCCGCGGGATGTATCTTACCGCCCATCGCAAGTTCCCACTAGCTATCTTTACTGCCGTAGCATAATTAATCAACCAATCCTGTGGTTTGGTGCTCCCATTGTATATTTTTGTGCCCCTAGCCAGCTGAAAGTTCGGCACCGGCGGCTCGCCCATGTTCCGAGGGCCAAAACACGCCGGACTAGGCGGACCTTGCTCCTCTAATAACTCGGACCGGTACAACCTGTCCAGTTTTGATCTCGCGTCATTCGACGGCAAGTTTCTGTAGATGATGCTTTCCTGTATTCCATAATTGTTATTCCCACCATGCCCTGCATACTCCATATCTGAGTAACCATCATTGTACCTCTCATTTGCCTGATTATGGTGAGCCGGTCTCACTTCTCGTTCTTGCCGAGGTTCATAACTCGGCTGAGGATTGGGCGGTAGGTCTCTCCTCCCTTCCGCCGGGTCATTGTTCTCATGATTTCCTCTTTTGGAATCTCCATTACCTCGGCTTCCATTGCCTTTGTTGGCACGGCCGGGGTTTCTTTCGCCGCTGTTACCTCGGCTCCCATTGCCTTTGTTCTCATTTGCTTTTCCGGCTACTATTGGATCATACAGAACAATTTTCTTATTTCTTTTTCCTGAAGTTACTTCTCTATCTTTTCGTGCATTGTTTCCGGGTGAGGATGCTGCTGCCACTGATAGGGCGGGCGCTGCTCCAGCCGAATGAACCATATGTGAGGCTCCCGTCTTGCCGGGTTAGCCCTAAGCATTTCTTCATTCTGCTGGTTCACAATGCGTACCAGCTCATTCACTCTTTCTTGCTGTTTTTGTCGGGCTTCACCGGTTAATCCTTCCAATTCTAATGCAGCGACATTTGCCGCTCTTAGGTTCTTTGCCGGGGTGCTATACCTCGGCAAGCCCAAATCAACTGAATCTGCCTTATGAGTCTGATGCTCTTTGTTGATATCATTCATGAGATTTTTTCCTCTCAATCTTAACTCATCTACCCGCTCGGGGGCAACATCTAGTTTATTTGCCTTGGCATATTCTCGCAAGGTCCTGTTTAGGGACTCCCACAAAGCCGACACCTTTTTTGCTTTTACCAGCACTTTCTGCCTAGTCTCTTCTAACTCAGCCTGAGCATTAGCCGGATCTAGTATCGGCGCTACAGGCGTGGTCAGATTATCTATGGTTGCCTGGAGAATATTCTCTGGTCTTTCCAGGGGTGGCCATCTTACCCTTGCTGCCTTTGGGGTTGTCTCCTGTACCTCAGCTTGTTTGGCTGTAGACGGATCTACCTCTGTGGGCGATGGAGCTGCTTGCTTTGTGGCCACCTTCCCTCCCGTCGTCGGGTCCTTGCTTGATCCGGCGCCTCTTGCTGCTGCCTGCACCCCGGTTGCGACCATCACCTCGACGCTGCTGGCGGGGCATTCTCCACGCGGACCGTTTGAAGCGTTGAGGGGAGGATCACCTGCAATAATAACTCGGTTAGGGTAAACGCAGGAGGTGTCGACACCGACGTAGATCTGGTGCATGCCCAAGTTGATGAAGACGCCGTTGCGCGGAGGAGTTTTTCTCCTGAAGCTGCCTGCGTTATCGCTGACATAGTCACAGAGATCAAATCTCTGGACTAAGCCAGAGACAACGCGCTCGCCGGTGTGGATGAAGTTTCCCGTCCGGATCTTGACTCCAGCTAGCACCGCAGCTGGCCCCACGGTGGGCGCGAACTATCGTGATGGTGGCACGACAAATGCCATGTGTAGGCTAAAGTATGGGGCCAATGGTGTTGGAGATATGCCCTAGAGGCAATAATAAATGTAGTTATTATTATATCTTTGTGTTTATGATAAATGTTTACATTCATGCTATAATAGTATTAACAAGGAAACATTGATACTTGTGTGATTTGTAAACTTAATTTGAAGTCCCTAGTATAGCCTCTATACTTCACTAGCTTGTTGGTTGATTAATGATTGTGGTTTCCCTATCATGAACATTGAGATGTTATCAACAACAAGATCATATCGTTAGGAGAATGATATGGTGGACATACTCCTATAGATAAGCGTAGCATAAAGATCAAATCATTGCAATAGTTCAATTGCTATATGCTTTCTGATACATAGTAACCTAATTCCTTCGACCATGAGATCATGCATATCACCTTTACTGGATGGATGCTTTGATGACATCAAACACCACACCGTAACTGGGTGGCTATAAAGGTGGCATTGAGTGTTCGGAAAGTATTGGTTGAAACACATGGATCAAGAGGGATTTGTCCATCCATATGACAGACGAGATATACTGGGCCTCTCGGTGAAATGTCATCCAATTAGCTTGCAAGCATGTGACTGGCTCACAAGGGATCACATATCACGGAAAGAAAAGAGTACTTATCGGTAACGAGGTTGAACTAGGTATGCGGAGATACAAGCGATCATAACCTCGGATAAGTAAACTATCGTGAGACAAAGGGAAATTGGTATCGTATGTAACTGGTTCATTCGATCGCAAAGTAATCGAGAAATATGTGGGAGCCATATGAATTTCAGATTCCTCTATTGGTTATTGTTCGGAGAAGTGTCTCGATCATGTCCGCATAATTCACGAACCGTAGGGACACACTTAAGGATTCAACGTTTTTTTGAGTAGTTATGGTATTATGAGAAAGAGACCGAATGTTGTTGGAGTCTCGGATGGGATCCGGATATCACGAGGTGATCCGGAATGGTCCGGAGAATAAGATTCATATAAGGAAAGTCCTGCTTGAGTTCGGGAATGATTCCGGTGTTTTCATCGGGAATGTTCTAGAAGGTTCCGGATTGTCCGGCACTCCGGGGGGGGGGGGGAGGGTACATGAATGTGTCATTGAATGATTGCATCATGTACTAAGTGTTCTTGCTGTTCCAAAACTGAAAAGTCAAACTGCCAGTTTGAAAGTCAAACGGCTAAAACAGGAAACTGTGGAAAACAGGAAACTGTGGGAAACAAGCAAGAGGAGGTTGAAACCAACTTGGAGGAGGAGTCCCTCTCCTCCAAGCCGGCGTCCCACCTAGGCCGAGTTGGGGAGGGACTCCTCCTCTCCCTGGCCTGGCCCCTCCACCTATAAAAGGAGGGGCAGGGCCTCCTCCTCTAGACACAAGTTCCTATCCTCTAATCTCCGGTTTAGAGCCGTTTTGGTTTAGAGCTTCTAATTGCCCTAGCCTGCGGTTTAGAGCCTTCTAATTGGTGTGTCTAATCTCTAGACCACTAATAGCCCTCTCTCATACTCCCGGTACCACGCCTGCGGGATTTCCCCTCTACTTCCGGTACCATGCCGTTGTGCTGCCGGAATCGCGAGGAGAGTGCTACAACCTCCGCTGCCTGCTGGAACAAGGGAGAGGAAGGTCTTCGTCGAGTACCGAACGTGTGACCGATCATGAAGGCGCTTTAACGCAGCGCCAGAAGGATCGTCTACACAATCTTGAGATCGGGAAGAGTACGACTACATCACCCACGAGAATCCGCTCTTGTTAAACACTTTGGAATCTTCGAGGGTAAGTTATTCCATCGACTCGTTGCTACAATATAGTAGATAGATCTTGGCTTGTTTGTTTGTATGTGATAGAAATTTTTTGTTTTCCATGCTACGAACCCCTACAGTGGTATCAGAGCCGTGTCTATATGTAGATCTGTTGCACGAGTAGAACACAATGGTCATTGTGGGTGTTGATGCTTTTATTGTCGATTGCTTCTTGTGTACTTTGCATCTAGCGGTATGTTGGGATGAAGCGGCCCGGGATAACCTTACATGACATCGTTCATGAGACTTGTTCCACGCTTGACATGCAACTTGTACTTCATAAGTGGCTTTGCGGGTGCCTGTTTCTCCTAGCATAGTTAAGATCCAATTTACAACGGGTGATCAACAATGCTAGTATCAATGTTGTGGTTCTTGTTCGTAAGTTAGAACGACACTTATTGAAAGCCCCAAACCACGTAAAATATGCAAAGAAAGTAGAGGCGTCTAACTTTGTTTTGCAGGGGTGTGCAGTGATGTGATATGGCCATGATTGTGATTATATTTGATGTATGCAATGTTCCTTATTGTAAGTTGGCAACCGGTAGGAGCCATATGGTTGTCTCTAATTTATGTTAAGACCCGCGTGTTTATTCAAAGTAGTTGTAATAGTTGAAGCCGGTGGACGACAACCATGGAGAAGCGTCATTGACCTTGATGCAATGCCGGTGATGATGGAGATCATGTTTGTGCTAGAAGATGGAGATCGGAAGCACAAAGAAGAAAGGCCATATCATATCACATATTATTGAATTGCATGTGATGTTAATCCTTTATGCATCTTGTATTGCTTAGTAGACGATGGTAGCATTATAAGATGATCCCTCATGCACATGAATTTCAAGTCATAAAGTGTTCACCCTTAGTTAGCACCGTTGCTAAAGCTTGTTGTTTCGAAGCACCACGTGATGATCGGGTGTGTTAGATTCTGCAAGTGTATACAACGTGAGCAAGCCAGATTTGCTCATGCAGAAACTAAGGTTTGATCTTGACGAGCCTAGCATGTACAGACATGGTCTCGGAACACGGATCACCGAAAGGTAAAGCATGAATCATATAGTAGATATGATGAACATGACGATTGTTCGCCATTGAAACTATATCAACTCTCGTGATGATCGGTGTTGATGTAGTGGATTTGGTTTGTGATCACTAAAACAATGTGAGGGATGTTGTTTTGAGTGGGAGTTCACCTAGTTTAATTACTTAATTAATTTGAACTCAATTTGTCATAAACTTAGTCTAAACTATTGCAAATATGTTGTAGATCAATGGCAGCCTACCATCAATTTTAATGCGTTCCTAGAGAAAGAAAAGTTGAAAAACAATGGAAGCAACTTCATGGATTGGTTCCGCAATTTGAGGATTGTCCTCACAGTGGTAATTTGACCTATGTCTTTGTATGCACATTGGTGACCCACTGCGGTGATGCTCCGGTGAAGTAAAGAATGTTTACCTCGCTCGGAAGAATCACTACTCCATAGTTCAGTGTGCTATCTTGTATGGTTTGGAATCGAGCTTCGTAAAAGGTTTGAAGAGTCGACCCATATGATATTGTCGAGGATCTCAAATTGATTTTTGAGACTCATGCAATTGAAAGCTATGAGGCTTCGAAAAGTTCTTTAACGCAAGATGGAAGAAGGCAGCCCGTCAAGTGAGCATGTGCTTAAGATGTCCGGGCATGCAAACAAACTTCAAAGCTTGGGTATAGTGATTCCTAATGCTTTGGGGATTTACCGTGTCCTCCAATCACTACCACCAAGTTACAAGAACTTTGTGATGAACTACAACATGCGTAACATGAACAAGACGTTGCCGTAACTCTTTGCCATGTTGAAATCTGCAAGTGGAGATAAAGAAAGAGCACCAAGTGTTGTTGGTCAATAAGACCACCAAATTCAAGAAAGGCAAGTCTAAGCGAAGGGACACTTCAAGAAGGGTGGTAAGAAAGTTACCACGCGAAGAAGACCAAGGCTGGACCCAAGCCTGAAACGAGTGCTTTTACTGCAAGGAGAAGGTCCTCGAAGCGGAATTGCCCAAAGTACTTGGCGGATCAAGAACGGCAACATCAAGAAGAAAGTTATATCGATATACATGTTATTGATGTGTATCTCACTAGTACTCGTAGTAGTGCTCGGTATTTGATCTTGGTTCGGTTGCTCATATTTGTAACTCAAAGCAGTCTTTGCAGAATAAACGGAAGCTAGCGAAGAACGAGGTGACGATGCGTGGGAAGCGGATCAAAGGTTGATGTGATCGCTCGGCACGCTACCCCTTCATCTACCATCGGGATTAGTTTTATACTTAAATAATTGTTATTTAGTGCCTGTTGAGCATGAACATTATATCGGGATCTTGTTTATTGCGAGACGGTTACTTGTTTAAATCAGAGAATAATGGTTGTTCGATTTATATGAGTAATATGTTTTATGCACATGCACCTTTGATAGATGGTCTATTCTTATTGAATCTCGATAGTGGAAATACACATATCAACAACATTGAGGCTAAACGTTTGAAATCAAGCGATAATTCGACCTATATGTGGCAATCGCTGTCTTGGTCACATTGGAGTGAAGTGTATGAAGAAACTCCATTCCGATGGACTTCTTGAATCACTTGATTTTGAATCACTTGAAAGATGCGAAGAATGTCTGATGGGAAAAATGACTAAGACTTCATTTTCTGGTATGATGGAGCGAGCTACGGACTTATTGGAAATCATACATACCGATGTGTGGTCCAATGAGTGTAGCATCATGTGGTGGTTATCGTTATGTTCTTACCTTCACGGATGACTTGAGTAGATATGGGTATATCTATTTCATGAAACATAAGTCCGAAACTTTCGAGAAGTTTAAGGAGTTTCAAAGTGAGGTAGAGAATCAACGTAACAAGAAGATTAAATTTCTGCGTTACGATCGTGGAGGTGAATATCCGAGTTATGAGTTTGGCGAGCATTTGAAGAAATGCGGAATACTTTCACGATTGACACCCGGAACACCACAACGTAATGGTGTGTCCGAACGTCGAATCGAACTCTTTTAGATATGGTTCGTTCTATGATGTCACTTACAGATTTACCGCTATCATTTTGGGGTTATGCATTAGAAACGCATTCACTTTAAATAGGGCACCGTCTAAATCCGTTGAAACGACACCGTATGAATTATGGTTTGGGAAGAAACCTAAATTGTCGTTCCTTAAAGTTTGGGGATGCGAAGCCTATGTAAAGAAGTTACAGGACAAGCTTGAACCCAAAGCGGAAAAATGCGTCTTCATAGGATACCCAAGGAAACTATTGGGTATACCTTCTATCATAGATCCGAAGGCAAAATCTTCGTTGTTAAGAATGGATCCTTTCTAGAGAAGGAATTTCTCTCGAAAGAAGTTTGGAAGGAAAGTAGAGCTCGACGAGGTTGTCGAACCTTCTCTCAAAATTGAGTAGCGCAACCGGAAGAAGTTCTGTGGTGCCTGCACCAATTAGAGAGGAAGCTAATGATGCTGATCATGAAACTTCGGTTGAAGTTGCTACAGAGCCTCGGAGGTCAACGAGAACTCGTACCACTCCAGATTGGTATGATCCCGTTATGAGTTTCATGTTGGTGGACAACACCGATGACCCCGAGACATATGAGGAAGCGATGATGAGCCCAGATTCCAATAAATGGCAAGAAGCCATGAAATCCGAGATTGGATCCATGTACAAAAGCCAAGTATGGACTTTGGTGGACTTACCGGATGGCCGGAAGGCTATCGAGAACAAATGGATTTTCAAGAAGAAAACAGATGCTGATGGTAATGTTACTGTCTATAAAGCTCGACTTGTCGCAAAAGGGTTTCGACAAATTCAAGGAGTTGACTACGATGAGACTTTCTCACCGATGCGAAGCTAAAGTCTGTAAGGATTATGTTAGCAATCGCTGCATATTATGATTATGAGATATGGCGATGGATGTCAAAAGCATTCCTCAATGGAGATATTGATGAAGAGTTGTATATGATGCAACCCAAAGGTTTTGTCGATCCTAAAGATGCTAACAAGGTATGCAAACTTCAATAGTCCATCTATGGATTGAAGCATCCCGAAGTTGGAATCAACGCTTTTGATAAGGTGATCAAAAGTTTTGGTTTTATACAAACTTATGGAGAAGCTTGTATTTACAAGAAAGTGAGTGGGAGCTATGTAGCATTCTTAATACTATATGTGGATGACATATTGTTGATTGGGAATGATGTAGACCTTCTTAATAGTGTCAAGGAATATTTGAATAATAGTTTTTCAATGAAGGATCTTGGCGAAGCGACTTACATATTAGGCATAAAGATTTATAGAGATAGATCAAACGCCAAATATCATTGTCACAGAGTACATATTTGGACAAAGTTCTAAAGAGGTTTGGAATGGAAGAAAGCAAGAAAGGTTCTTGCCCATGTTGCTATCGACCTTGAGTAAAACTCAAAGTCCGACATCGGCAGAAGATAGAGAAAGGATGAGTAAGACTCCCTATGCCTCATCCATAGGATCTCTAATGTATGCCATGCTATGTACTAGACCCGACATTGCATATGCTATTAGTTTAACTAGCAGATATCAAAGTGATCAAGGAGGGGACCATTGGACGGTCAAAACATCCTTAAGTACTTGAGAAGAACTAAGGATATGGTTCTTTCTTATGGAGGTGATGAACAGCTCATTGTTAATGGTTACACCGATGCTAGTTGGAACACCGATCCGGATGATTCTAAATCACAATCTGGATACGTATTTATTTTGAATGGTGCAACAGTTAGCTGGAGGAGTGCAAAGCAAAGCATTGTGGCGAGATCTTCAACTGAATCGGAATACATGGCTGCTTCGGAGGCTTCACAAGAAGCGATATGGATGAAAGAGTTCATTACAGAGCTGGGTGTGGTTCCTAGTGCGCTGGACCCAATGTCTATCTACTGTGATAACATGGGCGCCATAGCCAATGCACAAGAACCAAGGTCACACAAGAAGCTGAAGCATATCAAGCTACGTTTTCACGCTATTCGAGAACATATCTAGGATGGGGATATAAAGATTTGCAAAGTACACACAGATCTGAATGTGGCGGATCCGTTGACTAAACCTCTCCTGAGGGCAAAACATGACCAACACCAAACTGCCATGGGTGTTCGGTATATTACCATGTAATCTAGATTAGATGACTCTAGTGCAAGTGGGAGACTGTTGGAGATATGCCCAATAATAAATGTAGTTATTATTATATCTTTGTGTTTATGATAAATGTTTACATTCATGCTATAATAGTATTAACAAGGAAACATTGATACTTGTGTGATTTGTAAACTTAATTTGAAGTCCCTAGTATAGCCTCTATACTTCATTAGCTTGTTGGTTGATTAATGATTGTGGTTTCCCTATCATGAACATTGAGATGTTATCAACAACAAGATCATATCGTTAGGAGAATGATATGGTGGACATACTCCTATAGATAAGCGTAGCATAAAGATCAAGTCATTGCAATAGTTCAATTGCTATATGCTTTCTGATACATAGTAACCTAATTCCTTCGACCATGAGATCATGCATATCACCTTTACCTGATGGATGCTTTGATGACATCAAACACCACACCATAACTGGGTGGCTATAAAGGTGGCATTGAGTGTTCGGAAAGTATTGGTTGAAACACATGGATCAAGAGTGGGATTTGTCCATCCATATGACGGATAGATATACTCTGGGCCCTCTCGGTGAAATGTCATCCAATTAGCTTGCAAGCATGTGACTGGCTCACAGGGATCACATATCACGGAGCGAGAAAAGAGTACTTATCGGTAACGAGGTTGAACTAGGTATGCGAGATACCGACGATCATAACCTCGGATAAGTAAACTATCGTGAGACAAAGGGAAATTGGTATCGTATGTAAGGTTCATTCGATCGCAAAGTAATCGTGAGAAATATGTGGAGCCATATGAATTTCGATTCCTCTATTGGTTATTGTTTGGAGAAGTGTCTCGATCATGTCCGCATAATTCACGAACCGTAGGGAGACACACTTAAGGATTCGACGTTGTTTTGAGTAGTTATGGTATTATGAGAAAGAGACCGAATGTTGTTCGAGTCTCGGATGGGATCCGGATATCACGAGGTGATCGAATGGTCCGGAGAATAAGATTCTTATAAGGAAAGTCCGTTTGAGTTCGGGAATGATTCCGTGTTTTCATCGGAATGTTCTAGAAGGTTCGGATTGTCCCAAGCACTCGGGGGAGGGTACATGAATGTGTCGTTGAATGATTGCATCATGTACTAAGTGTTCTTGCTGTTCCAAAACTGAAAAGTCAAACTGCCAGTTTGAAAGTCAAACGGCTAAAACAGGAAACTGTGCAAAACAGGAAACCGTGGGAAACAGGAAACTGTGGGAAACAAGCAAGAGGAGGTTGAAACCAACTTGGAGGAGTCCCTCTCCTCCAAGCCGGCGTCCCACCTAGGCCGAGTTGGGGAGGGACTTCCCTCCTCCCTGGCCTTGCCCTCCACCTATAAAAGGAGGCGGCCTCCTCCTCTAGACACAAGTTCCTATCCTCTAATCTCCGGTTTAGAGCCGTTTTGGTTTAGAGCTTCTAATTGCCCTAGCCTGCGGTTTAGAGCCTTCTAATTGGTGTGTCTAATCTCTAGACCACTAATAGCCCTCTCTCATACTCCACCATACTCGCCCGCTTAAGCGAAGCCTGCGGATTTCCCTCTACTTAGGTACCACGCCGTTGTCTTAGGAATCGCGAGGAGAGTGCTACAACCTCCGCTGCCTGCTGGAACAAGGGAGAGCAAGGTCTTTGTCGAGTACCGAACGTGTGACCGACTGCGGAAGCGCTGCCGGAACGCAACGACGGAAGGATCGTCTACACGATCTTGAGATCGGGAAGAGTACGACTACATCACCCACGAGAATCCGCTCTCGTTAAACACTTTGGAATCTTCGAGGGTAAGTTATTCCATCGACTCGTTGCTACAATCTAGTAGATAGATCTTGGCTTGTTTGTTTGTATGCGATAGAAATTTTTTGTTTTCCATGCTACGAACCCCTACAAATGGATGCTAGAGGGATCTGGGGAGGGAAGATGTAGTTAATTCTACACGCAAATCACTAACATACAAATCTTTATTTATCCTCTCTTGGGCTACAAGTGCTCCTTGAGCTGTATGAGGAAGATAAGATGAACTTTACAAGCCTAACGGTTTAGAATGAGTCAATCCCCTCTCTGGAGTCCATGCCTCTCCTTATACAGGGGTGCCTTGGCTCCTCTAGGGCTGATGTGGCAAGAATATTCGAGGAATATGCTTGTCCCAATATAGTAACTCGGCGGTCTCCTTTCGGTGTCCCCCTTCTAACGACGGCAAAGTTCCAGAGAACCCCACCTGCACGCCTCGGGCTCTAGGACTGTCACCTCCGTGAACCTCCTTCTACCCTTCTGCTGCTCTGCGCTTGGCTCTATTCAGATTCTCCCTAGCCCGTGGCTAGGGTTTGACTATAGGCACCTCCTTCTCCTGCAAGCTTCATGTCATTCGGCCCTGTCTCGCTTAACTCGGCTTGGCCTTCTCCTGCATTCAGATTATTCAGACTTACTCGGCCGACTTAACTCGTATGTCGGCCGGGTAGTATACATCTCCTTCCATAGGTGTCATGGTCGTGCTTATCTCGGCCGACCTTTATATGATTTGGCCGATATAGACAGTAACTCGGCATATGACAGGGGAAGTTCCTTTTATCTTCCCCTGTCTTGACCCTATCCGGGGTCAGCTCCCCAACATATTTAAAAAGAATTTGGCTATTCTGTTTTCTGCCCAGAATGTCGGTTTTCTTTCATCAATTCCCTACTGCACCGGTTCTTATTTGTCCAATCCATTGATATTTTGACCAGTCGATCGACCTGCCAACACCCTTTCGTCCTCCCTCCCTCCCCTATGGTTTCTCCTCCTCTGCATCTCTCACCCTGAGGCCGCCTCTCACCTCACTAATGCCGCCGCCGTTGCCATCCCCATAACACCTGCCCGAAGACCGACCTTCAGCATCCTAGCAACCGTGACCATGATGAACTAGATGGGCAGGAATTTCCACCAACGCACTCGATGAGTCAGGCGCGTGTCCTCCGCGATAGCCATCCTTTTGTCACCAATCTGGTCACGGAGTAGGCGAAATCCTTGCGATAGGCTCAAGTATCTCGTGGTCTTGGACGTGCCGAGACAATAGTTTAGGTTGGTCACATGTCATCTCTTCACCTTCTTTTGAACATTGCGCTGCCCAACCACATCCCACCTCCACACCAACTATCTCGTCAAGAATTTGGTTGCGCCTGTCCTTGGCGCCACCGAATCTGGCCGCTCTGGTCATTGTTTCCGTTGGATCTGACCCATTGACCTCGACTACTGCAGGCACCTGAAGCCACCATGACTTGTATCGCAAAGATCATGTTTGTTTCAAACACGTCTCCTAGGTGCAAATTGTGTTTTAAAAAGACCAGATGGAGAATATTCAAACACAGTTTCTTAAACATGTTTAACCATTGTGTGTTACTACTAGTTGTTCGCACCAAACAACATATTTAGTTTAGTAGTGTACATGCGTAACGGATATATTAAATTTAGAAATTTAGCCGACATGCATAAATAAAGCACATCAACCTCCACAGAAATTAAATCAGCTTCTTAGTTTGCAGCTTGAATCATATGACCGACCCTATAAAAATGGCAACATATTTCTATAGCCCGGTGGAGATTGTGTTTTAAACACTAGTTGTTTTCAACACACAACTTCTACCGCTAGTACAAACTCGTTACTTAGAGACTCTACCTAGAGCCGATTTACCTCCAAAATACAATCCACCGGTGTGTTCATCACCCTCAGGTGGTCGTAATTTTTTGACCGCCTCTAACTTTATCCTCAGACGGTTTTTAATATGCACCGTCTCTAGTATGACTACCCCTCAGCCGCTCGTTAAAACAAAACACCTCTAAATGGAACTTGAGACGACGATAATTATTGTTCGTCTCCCTAGATCACTCAATCGCAGCTGGTTAGAAAGATTAATCGCCTCTAGGGGTATACTAAGGCGGATCATTATGCCGCCCGTCTCGAAAACTCGTGTCGTGGACGTTCCCGAGGTACCGTGCGCATGTTGTTAATGCAATTAGAAAGTGGATATCATGAAGTAGCCCCCGCCCACACACATCCACACCCACACACATGTTCACTCATATAAAAACCCGCTAGACCTTCTTCTTCCACGAGCTCGTGTAATTTTCCTCAATCTGTCTAGTCACAAAACTCTAATATGTATCTTCCGCACGCGCCGAATCTCCTTCACTTGCACCACCGCCCTCCTCTTAGCTGCACCATGAAGCGTACACGTGAAGACGAGACGGAGGTGAAGCCAGTTGGAGGCGCAGCAGTAGATGGCTCGGTCGTCGCTGAGCAGGCGGAGGCGGCTTCTCCGGGCATGTCCGCCGCTTGTCACCGCTCAGTCGATGCTACGAGCTCCGTCCAGCCAGTCGCCGTCGAGCAGCAGGTGGCCAACAAAGTCGTGGCACCAACGGCAGATCTGGTTGAGGGGCATGCGCCAGCTGATAAAGGCATCCTTGTGCTAATCATCAACGACGATATCGTCCCCGAATAAATACGCTTCAAAAAAATCGAGTACAGCGACGAGTTTGAGGAGGAGATCTACGATGAGACATCTGAGGTATTACTTTGATAACTTCTCTAGTTGTCGCACCCGCAGATTTCACTGTTTATACGTAGGATTTGTTCGGTCCTCTATATATTCTTTTGCTCTGTCGCGCGCCTTCTTGAATATCTATGGTTCGAACGGTCGATTGTTTTGGAGATTTGATTAGATTTGCTCATCTGCCATCTAGTAAATTTACATATGCTTAGATCTGCTCATCTGCCATCTTTTAAATTTACATTTTTAGCATATATGTTTCTGGAGTGTTGATTTCAATACACAACATACATATATATGCTAGTACATTACGATTTATATTTCTTAATAAGGCTAATTATTCAATTTCCCCCCAAAAAAGTTCAAGGGGAGACACATATGATCGATGATGTCAGATTTTTTTAGGGATGAGTTAGTGAACCTGAGGTAATAATATACAACAATAATATAATTTGTGCAATTGGTACTTTGGTTCGCTAACTCCATCTCTAAAAAACTTATGAGACGTCAGATTTATTCTACGTTTATATGAACTATTATATTTTAATTCCTTAGTGAGATCGATGATTCAAATTTTCTCCAAAAGAGTTACATGCATTCATAGTGTATAAGAAGGATTCAATTTCTTATTATGGCCAATGATTCAAATTTTCCCCAAAAAAGAGGCAGACACATTAATTGGTGTCAGATTTTTTCAGGGATGAGTTGGAGAACCCGAGGTAATGTACAAGAACAATATATATGTTATGTATTTGTTACTTGGTTTGCTCACGCCATCCCTGAAGAAAACTTATGAGGCCCCAGATTTATTCTACATTCATATAAACTATTATATTTCAATTCCGCAGTGAGGCTGATGATTTAAATTTACCCCAAAAGAGTTCACATGCATTCATAGTGTATAAGAAGGATTACATTTAAATTTCTTATTGTGGCCAATGATTCAAATTTTCCCCAAAAGAGAGGCAAACACATTAATTGGTGTCAGATTTTTTCAAGGATGAGTTGGCGAACCCGGGGCAATGTATAAGAATACAGGTTGTGCAATTGGTACTTGGTTCGCTCACGTCATTCCTGAAGAAAACTTATGAGGCCCTAGAATTTGTTCTACATATAACTCTCATCCAATTAATTGTCATTTTGTTTGGATACATGAATGATATATGAACTGATCAAACTATTGTCTTACATTTATATGTTGTCAATTCTTGAGTTGTAATACAATTCATTTATATGTATGAGTTCTAAGTTATGTTTTAAAAAATCAACAAGACGATTTTGATGACGTGGAATCTAGCAAGCAGTCCAAGGACAACAAGAGTCGCTACGTGTTGAGATGCTTACGGTGGGGGCTATTTCGTTTCCACTGTAAGGGGGATTTATTTTACCCATTCTATTGTAGAGCCATCAACACGTACATTCACATCATGATCCATCACGCGGTGGAGATTGCCGAAGGCCAAGGCCGAACACACCATCCAAAAACCTTGGCACAACACGCATCCTACAGCAAAATCCTCCAGGAATATGTCTTGACTGGCCTGTTTGACATTGATCGTTAGGTTGATACTCCTACTAAGGCGGCTCTGTGTCCCTGCTCCTGCTGTTGCGCTCCTACCCCTGCTTATATTTTGTTTAAGTTAAATATTACCTCTGGTTGGATGTAATACAATATCTACATCCGTACTCCCTGGTGGTTGAACTATTATAAGTATCTCATTTAATATATTAATCTACTATTTTATATGGAGTTCCTTCAATTTTCTCGTGTTCAATTATATTACTGATCATGCTGCTGCACTTATCTATATCCATAGTCTCTGGTGGTTGAATTAATAAGGATAAAAGCGTATCTGTTACCATATATAGAAGTTAATACTTAGGTACTACGCCATATATTTTCTTTGATGTATGAACCTCATTTACTCTTAGGCCTTTCACAATGGAGTGTATATATCTTAGCATGTTATCATATATAGGAGTTATAAATTCCTAAGAAAAACAACCTCTCCAATGCATTGTATCTTAGGGCTTGTTTGATCCAAAGGATTTCCAAAGGAATTCTATATAGGATTTCCAATCCATAGGAATTTTTCCAATAAGGTGTGTTTGTTTTAAAGGAATAAATCCTTCAAAATTCCTATGCATGTCTTTCCTATACTATAATCCTGTAGGATTTCTAACAAGAGAGGAGACCTCTTAGAAAAAATCCTTTGTGTCTATGACATATACCTAAACACTGTAAAAAAAATTATGGTGCAATCAAACAGCTTATCTTACCAATTCCTGCATTTTTCATTCCTATAGGATTCTAAGTGTGTAAAGACCTACCAAGCATGTGTAAACACCTAGCTAGCAAGCATTTTATGATTAACGAAATATGGAGTTCTCAATATATCCAGATTTCCAAATAGTCACTCAACCAGACTTCCTTCAAATAATACATGAAAATGGTTATATTGGTGAAAAATTCATAATTAAGAAACCAAATGATCTCACTTCGTGATTAGACATTTAAATTAGTCAAATTCAAAACACTTGCACCTTATTGCTCTGCCCCCAAGCGCATGAACACTTGGAGTCATCATGATTTTAGGGTATAAGATCTAAGGTTTGTACTACGCTAATTTTTTTCTTCAATTTATGAACCTCATTTAGTCTTAGGGGACTGAATTTCACTCTAGCAAGCATGTATACACAACTTTCTTTGCTTTTAAATTATGAATAATTCTCAAATTTAGAATAATCAAATGCTAGAGTTCTGAATATATCCGGAGTTTCGAACACGTTTGTTTCAAACTACTAGTCTTCTTAGCTAGGGAAGTTTCTTGGCGACAAAATATGAAATATTTGGAGAACGGATGTTCTTAGAGACATTTTCCAATTGCAGCCGTATGAGGCTAGTACTTGACGACTATTATCTGAAAATATTTGCACAAATATTTCAGATATGTGCCACATTTTTTCTTCCCCGCTCGCCCAAACCACTGTCCATCGCCGCCGGTCCCCTGCCTCTCCACCACTGCCGCCTCCGCTCCCCTGCCTCTCCACCTCCGCCACCTCCGGTCCCCTATGGTGCGGACGCTCTCCCTCGCTTCCAAGGACCCTTTGTTGTCCACGTAGGTATGCGTGAAAACCAAACCCCCAAAACCCTAAATCAGCAGCTTCGATTTAGAAATCTTGCCATGGTATTTGTCAATTTGCTTATCGATTTTAAGGTTTAGGTCAGGTTACCGAGCTGCAAAGACCCGATGGCTCCGTCGGAGAGCCTCCCCCAGGCGGCCTGCATATGTGCCAACTCTTTTCCCCTTGTATTAAGATGCTCTTTGTATGTATCTATTTAACATATGAGAACCTATAGTGACGCTATATTTGGTGGTTTTGAATTCTAGTCATAGATGAAGAGCCCACCGAGAGGATTGAGTTTATATGTATCAAAAGAACATGAAAATTGCAGTCATCTGTTTTGTATGTGTTTAGACGGTAGACATTGATTTGTTATTGCATCAGGGCCTCAACACAAGGGGGACACTGATTGATAAGACGAGTCTTTTTGGAAATGACATGTATTTGAAATAAGTTCATGTAGACTTCCTCTTAGACTGTTGTGAACCCGAATTTCCACCATAAATCAAGTACAACATTTACAGGCTACCCTATTCATCTGTCATGAAAAAGAAGTGCAAGTTGGTAAGATGATATATTCTTGATAATGTTATCAACAACAAGCTACCATGTGATATTTAAATACTTACAGTAATCACAAGCATGCTAATTCTTCAATTCTCTATACTTGCCCAAACATTTGGAGCCGAGTTCACAAAAAAACGCCTAAAGAATCTCATTGATGAACCTATTGATGTCCATGTTTCGAAAATGAAGAGCAAAAAGCCAAAGATGGTTAGGATGAATATAGGAGCTAGCCAACATTGTGATTTTTTGCTCTGATGTCCATAGGTCAAATACAATCTTGACGACTGAAGATAGCATTGTCCTTTTTTGCTCTGAAGAAAAAGATAATGGAAATGTACATATTCTGGTTCAGCAATTACCACCGGGGGGCATTAAAAATGCAATAATAAGAGTACTAATTATGCTATTCTTATTCATTTATGGACTGCACTTTGTATGTACTGCCATAATGTGCAGTGGCTAAATTTGTATGGATTTTTCCAACTATCTGGCTAATGTTATTGCGGCCGAGCTGCTATAAGTTTTTGAGTTAATCTGTCTATCTAGCTGCTGAATCATGATTATGTGTTATGTTAGCTATGATCGAGTTCGAATTAGCATGATACTATTTAAAATGGTTTACACACACTAGATGCAGTCAATTTAAAAATAAGCTTCGAGGCACACTAGTTCTGGAGACGTTCTTTGTTAGAATTTGACTCATATCGCCTCACTATTCGAGACGGTCCATAGTATAGGCCGTCTGAGGTTGAAGAGTTCTTTCAAGCGGTCAGGAATATTGCCCGTCTCTAATTCGTAGATGTTAGAGGTGTTTAATTTTTTGCACCATCTAAGGTCGCGTATCTTAGAGCCGCAAAGAAAAACCAGCTTAGGTGATGCGCTCTTAGAAGTTATGCGCTTGATCCGGAATGATAAACTGTCTAAGGCCTATGGGAAATTGGCATATCTAAGTAGCGAGTTTGTACTAGTGTATACCTAGTCTGGTGATTTCTATAGGCATATATGTACATGTACATTTAGGCATAGATATGGGAGATCATGGGTTACTTACGAAGACTGGTAGTGTAATTGCTTAAATAGCTCTTGAATCATAGCAACTAAAGAGCCAGGATGGCGGCAACACATCAGATCCTACTAGAATCAAAGGAGGATGAACATGTAAAAAATAGAGGCACCTCAAAATGTCCTACATCATTGTCATCATAATAGCACCACACACGAGATAGTTGCCTAGAAATAAAGTAATAAGATATGAGAGCATTAAAAAGTAGATAGCGAGATGCATTATTCTCACATCATATACAAAAAAGTATTGCATTGCCTTGTTTACGTGAGTATTGGCTACTATGCCATAAGATCTATGAAACCTCAAGGAAGCATAAGATCTACTATTCCATGAGATCTTGTAAAGTTGGTTCCGTATGCCATCCACGCATCATAATAAGCTAATCTATCCCGTGATCCATCAGATCGACCTTGGAGGCTTGGACTGATGATAATATATGCTATTTTTTCGAAGAACAGAAGGGGTGTGCAGCTAGCGTCCTATATACGTTGGATCGTGGTAAGAGAAAAGTGTCACTAGATAGTCGATACCCCTCTATAAGGTAGAGATCGAGTAGAGAGAGGTGCACATTTTGGAATCTGACTTTAGCAGCTCAGCGGCTTCCTTGAGGTTTCATAGAGTGAGGTGCACATTTTGGAATCTAACGTTAATGAAGCATAAGATCTACTATTCGACATCAGACCATACCGTATCAACCGCACATAAAATTGCAAAGTTCTACACCCTAAAACCCTTATCTGTTGTCTGAATCAAGAACTCGTTCCTAACCAACAACCCTATACGGAGTACAAACCACATCAAAACCATAACAATAGATCATGAGAGAAGGGGACAAGGAGGAAGTCATGGTTTTCACTGGAGATGGAGGACGACAGGAGGAGCTAGACGACAACGTTGTGTTCGGATATGACGAAGATTCAACTTGTATGGGGTTGGGGAGGGAGGAAGACATCGGGGACAGAGGAGGTCCTCGACATCGGGGGCAAGCGTCGGAGTTGGCATCGATAGGCGAGCATCCATGGCGTCACTTCGCGCCGGAGCTAGGCCATCCCCGTAGCTACGAGGCGTGAAGTCGCGGTCTAAACGTGAGGTGGGAGGCATGTAGTAGATCCCCTCTGACCTGACATGTTTTCTGGCGAAATTACGGGCTTAGAGCATCTCTAGCAGTGCTTGTAAATAGAAAACCGTAAACGTCTGAGTTCGATGCGCTGAAACCGCGATTCACCGCTTCACGGGAGGCGGCGCCGAGCAGTCCACCTAAACCAAAACCGCAAAATAGGATACTTGCATATTCTTTTTTAAGGTTCCGGTTTATAGGTATTGCTCGGCGGGGTGAACTGCAAAAAAAACTGTAAACATTGTTTCGGCAGTTTCGACAACAAAAGATAGTTTGGACAGCAAATGCAACAATTGTTCAAATCAAATAATATAACACAAATAAATCATCCAAATTACAATATTCAACGAATCAAATTACAACAATTTTTCAAATCAAATAATGCAACAAATAAATAAATGGTTCAGATTACACAAGTTTTACAAGTACAATGATTTTTTTTGGGACACCACCTCTTGTCGGCTAGCATCCAATGGTGCTTGATGAGATTACTGTTGAGTTGGAGATGAGTGCTTGCATATTCAGTTTTCCTATGGGTCTCAAGAAAAGCTTGGATGCGGTCAGGGTTTCTTTGTGGTTGTGTTGGAGATATGCCCTAGAGGCAATAATAAATGTAGTTATTATTATATCTTTGTGTTTATGATAAATGTTTACATTCATGCTATAATAGTATTAACAAGGAAACATTAATACTTGTGTGATTTGTAAACTTAAATTGAAGTCCCTAGTAAAGCCTCTTTATAATACTAGCTTGTTGGTTAATAAATGATTGTGGTTTCCCTATCATGAACATTGAGATGTTATTAACAACAAGATCATATCGTTAGGAGAATGGTATGATGGACATACTCCTATAGATAAGCGTAACATAAAAGATCAAGTCATTTAATAGTTCAATTGCTATATGCTTTCTGATACATAGTAACCTAATTCCTTCGACCATGAGATCATGCATATCACCATCACCGGAAGGATGCTTTGATGACATCAAACACCACACCGTAACTGGGTGGCTATAAAGGTGGCATTGAGTATTCAGAAAGTATTGGTTGAGACACATGGATCAAGAATGGGATTTGTCCATCCATATGATGGATAGATATACCCTGGGCCCTCTTGGTGGAATGTCATCCAGTTGGCTTGCAAGCATGTGACTAGCTCACAAGGGATCACATATCACGGGAACGAGAAAAGAGTACTTATCAGTAACGAGGTTGAACTAGGTATGCAGAGATACCGACGATCAAAACCTCGGATAAGTAAACTATCATGAGACAAAGGGAAATTGGTATCATATGTAAGTGGTTCATTCGATCGCAAAGTAATCGTAGAAATATGTGGGAGCCATATGAATTTCAGATTCCTCTATTGGTTATTGTTCGGAGAAGTGTCTCGATCATGTCCGCTTAATTCACGAACCGTAGGGAGACACACTTAAGGATTCGACGTTGTTGAGTAGTTATGGAATGATGAGTAAGAGACTGAATGTTGTTTGGAGTATTGGATGAGATCCGGGATATCACGAGGAGATCCGGAATGTTCCGGAGAATAAGATTCATATAAGGAAAGTCCTGTTTCGGGGTTGGAGAATGGTTCTGGTGTTTTCATCGGGAATGTTCTAGAAGGTTCCGGAATGTCCGGCATTCCGGAGGGGAAGGGTACATGAATGTGTCGTAACAAGTTGGAATGGTTGCATCATGTACTAGGTGTCATCGCTGAACAAAATAAAGGGATAAATCAAATCCTAGTTTGAAAAGTCAAACGCCAATTTGAAAAGTCAAACGGCTATTTTGTTTGGTGGAGGGAGAGTAGGAAACCTACTTGGGGAGGAAGTCCCTCCACCGCCAGCCTTGGAAGCCGAGTTGGGGAGGGACTCCCCTCCCCTAGGCCGGACCCCTCCACCTATATAAGGAGGGGCAGGGCTGCCCCTCCAAACACACAACTTGCACCCCGCAAACCCTTGGTCCAAGCCGCCGGCGCCGCCACCTCCTGCCGCCGCCTAGGGCTAAACCCTAGCCGCCGAGTTGGGGCATCCCCTTGCCCTAGCCGCCGGCCTAGACTCTCTTCCTTGGTGTGTCTAAACCCTAGATCACCGAGGATCTCTCATAGTCCACCATACTCGCTCCGGCTTAAGGCGAAGCCCTGCGATATCTCCCCTCTACTTCCGGTACCACGCCGTCGTGCTGCCGGAATCGCGAGGAGAGTGCTACAAGCTCCGCTGCGTGCTGGAACAAGGGAGAGGAAGGTCTTCATCGAGTAGTGAACGTGTTACCGACCGCGGAAGTGCTGCCGGAACGCAGCGCCGGAAGGATCGTCTACACGATCTTGAGATCGGGAAGAATACGACTACATCACCCACGAGAATCCGCTCTCGTTAAACACTTTGGAATCTTTGAGGGTGAGTAATTCTATCGACTCGTTTCTACAATCTAGTAGATAGATCTTGGCTTGTTTGTTTGTATGCGGTAGAATTTTTTTGTTTTCCATGCTACGAACCCCTAGAGTGGTATCAGAGCCATGTCTATATGTAGATCTGTTGCACGAGTAGAACACAATGGTCATTGTGGGCGGTGGTGCTTTTATTATCAATTGCTTCTTGTGTACTTTGCATCTTGCGGTATGATGGGATGAAGCGGCCCGGGCTAACCTTACATGACATCGTTCATGAGACTTGCTCCACGATCAACATGCAACTTGTATTGCATAAGTGTCTTTGCAGGTGTCTGTCTCTCCCATTATAGATAGATCCAATTTACAACAGGCACTTGATAGTTAAAACATCAACGTTGTGGTTCTTATTCGTAAGTTAGATCGACACTTATTGAAAGCCCCAAACCACGTAAAACATGCAAAGAAATTAGAGGTGTCTAACTTTGTTTTGCAGGGGTGTGCTGTGATGTGATATGGCCATGATTGTGATTATATTTGATGTATGCAATGTTCCTTATTGTAAGTTGGCAACCGACAGGAGCCATATGGTTGTCTTTAATTTCCGTTAAGACCCACGTGTCTATTCAAAGTAGTTGTAATAGTTGAAGCTGCTGGACGACAATCATGGAGAAACGTCATTGACCTTGATGCAATGCCAGTGATGATCGAGATCATGTTCGTGCTTGAAGATGGAGATCAGAAGCACAAAGAAGAAAGGCCATATCATATCACATATTATGAATTGCATGTGATGTTAATCCTTTATGCATCTTGTATTGCTTAGTAGACGGCGGTAGCATTATAAGATGATCCCTCATGCACATGAATTTCAAGTCATAAAGTGTTCACCCTTAGTTAGCACCGTTTCTAAAGCTTGTTGTTTCGAAGCACCACGTGATGATCGGGTGTGTTAGATTCTGCAAGTGTATACAACGTGAGCAAGCCAGATTTGCTCATGCAGAAACTAAGGTTTGATCTTGACGAGCCTAGCATGTACAGACATGGTCTCGGAACACGGATCACCGAAAGGTAAAGCATGAATCATATAGTAGATATGATGAACATGACGATTGTTCGCCATTGAAACTATATCAATTCTCGTGATGATCGGTGTTGATGTAGTGGATTTGGTTCGTGTGATCACTAAAACAATGTGAGGGATGTTGTTTTGAGTGGGAGTTCACCTAGTTTAATTACTTAATTAATTTGAACTCAATTTGTCATAAACTTAGTCTAAACTATTGCAAATATGTTGTAGATCAATGGCAGCCCCTACCATCAATTTTAATGCGTTCCTAGAGAAAGAAAAGTTGAAAAACAATGGAAGCAACTCATGGATTGGTTCCGCAATTTGAGGATTGTCCTCACATGGTAATTTGACCTATGTCTTTGGATACATCATTGGGTGACCGCTCAGCTAATGCTACCGATGAAGTAAAGAATGTTTACATCACTCGGAAGACTCAGTACTCCACAGTTCAGTGTGCTATCTTGTATGGTTTAGAATCGGAGCTTCGGAAAAGGTTTGAGAATTCAGACCCATGTGATATTGTCCGTGAACTCAAACTGATATTTGAGACTCACGCGGCAGTTGAGAGTTATGAGGCTTCTAAAAAGTTCTTTAACTGCAAGATGGAAGAGGGCAGCTCCGTCAGTGAGCATGTGCTTAAGATGTCTGGGCACGCAAACAAACTTCAAAGCTTGGGTATAGTGATTCCTAATGCTTTGGGGATTTACCGTGTCCTCCAATCACTACCACCAAGTTACAAGAACTTTGTGATGAACTACAATATGCAAAGCATGAACAAGCAGTTACCAGAACTCTTCTCCATGTTAAAATCTGCAGAAGTGGAGATCAAGAAAGAGCACCAAGTGTTGATGGTTAATAAGACCACCAAATTCAAGAAAGGCAAGTCTAAGCAAAAGGGACACTTCAAGAAGGGTGGTAAGAAAGTTACCGCACCGACGAAGAAGACCAAGGCTGGACCTAAGCCTGATACAGAGTGCTTTTACTTGGCGGATTTGAAGAACGACAACATCAAGAAGAAAGGTATATCCGATATACATGTTATTGATGTGTATCTCACTAGTACTCGTAGTAGTGCCTGGGTATTTGATACTGGCTCGGTTGCTCATATTTGTTACTCGAAACAGGTGCTGCAGAATAAACGGAAGCTAGCGAAGAACGAGGTGACGATGCACGTGGGAAACGGATCAAAGGTTGATGTGATCGCGGACGGCATGCTACCCCTTCATCTACCATTGGGATTAGTTTTATACTTAAATAATTGTTATTTGGTGTCTGCGTTAAGCATGAACATTATATCGGGATCTTGTTTATTGCGAGATGGTTTACTTGTTTAAGTCCGAGAATAATGGTTGTTCGATTTATATGAGTAATATGTTTTATGCACATGCACCTTTGATAGATGGTCTATTCTTATTAAATCTCGATAGTGGAAATACACATATTAATAACATTGAGGCTAAATGTTTGAAATCGAGCGATAACTCGACCTATATGTGGCTTTGCCTTGGTCACATTGGAGTGAAGCGTATGAAGAAACTCCATTTCGATGGACTTCTTGAATCACTTGAAAGATGCGAAGCATGTCTGATGGGTAAAATGACTAAGACTCCATTTTCTGGTATGATGGAGCGAGCTACGGACTTATTGGAAATCATACATACCGATGTGTGTGGTCCAATGAGTGTAGCATCATGTGGTTATCGTTATGTTCTTACCTTCACGGATGACTTGAGTAGATATGGGTATATCTATTTCATGAAACATAACTCTGAAACTTTCGAGAAGTTTAAGGAATTTCAAAGTGAGGTTGAGAATCAACATAACAAGAAGATTAAATTTCTGCGTTCTGATCGTGGAGGTGAATATCTAAGTTACGAGTTTGGCGAGCATTTGAAGAAATGCGGAATACTTTCACAATTGACACCGCCGGGAACACCACAGCGTAATGGTGTGTCCGAACGTCGTAATCGAACTCTCTTAGATATGGTTCGTTCTATGATGTCACTTATAGATTTACCGCTATCATTTTGGGGTTATGCATTAGAAACAGCCGCATTCACTTTAAATAGGGCACCATCTAAATCCGTTGAAATGACACCATATGAATTATGGTTTGGGAAGAAACCTAAATTGTCGTTCCTTAAAGTTTGGGGTTGCGAAGCCTATGTAAAGAAGTTACAGCCGGACAAGCTTGAACCCAAAGCGGAAAAATGCGTCTTCATAGGATACACAAAGGAAACCATTGGGTATACCTTCTATCATAGATCCGAAGGCAAAATCTTCGTTGCCAAGAATGGATCCTTTCTAGAGAAGGAATTTCTCTCGAAAGAAGTGACTGGAAGGAAAGTAGAACTCGACGAGGTTTTCGAACCTTCTCTCGAACTTACGAGTAGCACAGCACCGGAAGAAGTTCCTGTGGTGTCTGCACCAATAATAGAGGAAGCTAATGATGATGATCATGAAACTTCGATTGTAGTTGCTACAGAACCTCGCAGGTCAACGAGAACTCGTACCACTCCTGATTGGTATGATCCCATTATGAGTGTCATGTTGGTGGACAACACCGATGACCCTGCGACATATGAGGAAGCGATGATGAGCCCAGATTCCAATAAATGGCAAGAAGCCATGAAATCTGAGATTGGATCCATGTACGAAAACAAAGTATGGACTTCGGTGGACTTACCGGATGGCCAGAAGGCTGTCGAGAACAAATGGATTTTCAAGAAGAAAACAGATGCTGATGGTAATGTTACTGTCTATAAAGCTCGACTTGTCGCAAAAGGGTTTCGACAAATTCAAGGAGTTGACTACGATGAGACTTTCTCACATGGCAGAAGCTAAAGTCTGTGAGGATTATGTTAGCAATCGCTGCATATTATGATTATGAGATATGGCAGATGGATGTCAAAACAGCGTTCCTCAATGGAGACATTGATGTAGAGTTGTATATGATGCAACCCAAAGGTTTTGTCGATCCTAAAGATGCTAACAAGGTATGAAAACTTCAACGGTCCATATATGGATTGAAGCAAGCATCCTGAAGTTGGAATCAACGTTTTGATAAGGTAATCAAAAGTTTTGGTTTTATACAAACTTATGGAGAAGCTTGTATTTACAATAAAGTGAGTGGGAGCTCTGTAGCATTCTTAATACTATATGTAGATGACATATTGTTGATTGGGAATGATGTAGACCTTCTTAACAGTGTCAAGGAATATTTGAATAATAGTTTTTCAATGAAAGATCTTGGCGAAGCAGCTTATATATTAGGCATAAAGATTTATAGAGATAGATCGAGACGCCTAATATCATTTGTTGGATTATGCCCTAGAGGCAATAATAAAGATGTTATTATTATAATTCTTGTTCATGATAATGTTTATATTCCATGCTAGAATTGTATTAAGCGGAAACTTTAATACTTGTGTGGTTTGTGAACAACACCGTGTCCCTAGTACGCCTCTAAGGACTAGCTCATTGATTAATGATGGTTAAGGTTTCCTAACCATGGACATGAGTTGTCGATTAATAATGAGATCATATCATTGGGAAAATGATATGGTGGACAGACCCAAACTAAGCGAAGCAATTAGATCGTGTCATCGTGTTCGTCTTTGCGAAGCTTTTCTTATGTCAAATATTGTATTCCTTAGACCATGAGATAATACAACTCCCTGGTATCGGAAGAAAGCTTTGAGGTCATCAAACGTCATTCTATGAGAGGGTGACCATAAAGGTGTCTCTCAGGTGATCGGAAAGTATCTGTTGGGTTGTATGTATCGAGATGGGATTTGTCCCTCCCAAGTCGGAGAGATATACTTCGGGCCCACTCGGTAATCAATATCAACACTGCTTGCAAGCATGTGGTTAAGGAGTTAATCACAAAGTGATATCGGATTACGGAACGAGTAAAATACTTGCTGTGAACGAGATTGAACTAGGTATGACGGTACCGACGATCAAATCTCGGGCAAGTAAAATATCGCGAGACGAAGGGAATATATATATGGGATTGATTGAATCCTGGCATCATGGTTCATACGATATGATCATCGATGAATGTGTGGGAGTCAATATGGGTTACCAGACCCCGCTGTTGATTATTGATAGAAGATCATGTCTGCATATTCTCGAACCCGCAGGGTCACACACTTAACGTGTCTCGACGCTAGGATAGATTGGATAATTGGTTTATGAGTTTTTGTTCGGAGTCTCGTATGGGATCCGGGACATCACGAGAGGTTCCGGAGTGGTCCGGAGAATAAGATTCATATAAGGCAGTGCAGTTTTTGGAGTTCGGAATTGTTCCGGATTAATCGGTATTGTACCGGAAGCTTCTAGAACCTTACGGAAGGGGACCAACGTAGCCCCACCTTCCGGGAGGGGGCATGAGCCTATGAGGGAGTGCCCTGGCCGCATTGGGACAGGGGCACAAGTCCCCATAGGGCCCAGCCGGCCAAGAGAGGTTTAAACTCGAGATAGACCTTCTAGAAGGGGGGGTTTCCTTGCCCCCCACTCCTTATCCTTTGGGGCCGCCGGTTTGGGCTTGGGGGAGGGGCTAGGGCTGCGCCCCCCTCTATATAAAGAGGGGTGGGGGCGCACCAACCCCTTACACCTTCCCCTCCAACCCTAGCCGCCCTGCTGCCCTTCCTCTCTCCCTCCCGACTGTTTGTAGGCGAAGCCCTGCTGCAGAAATTCTCCACAATATACACCACGCCATCGTGTTGTAGATCCAACCCGTCTCTCCACCATACTTGCTGGTCCGAGGAAGGAGGAGACATCGAGGTGCTGCACGTGTGCATCTCACGGAGGCACCGCCACTTGTGGTGCTAGATCATATCGGATCGCGAGGAGGAGAAGCGAGTACGAATACATCACCCACGTTCCGTTAACGCTCAGCGTTGAATCTTCAAGGGTATGAAGATCTAATCCAATCTCTCTCGTTGTTTGCATCTCCTAGATTAGATCTTGGCTTTCCCTATGTTCGCATCCATAGAAAATTTTGATTTACTATGCCGCGAAACCCTTCAGTGGTATCAGAGCTAGATCTATGCGTAGATGTGTTTCACGAGTAGAACGCAACATGGTTGTTGCGGGCGTTGATGTTTTCTGTTGCAAGCCTCTTGTTTGTGCTCTTCTTATGACGCGGGATAGTGAGATTGAAGCGTTCCAGGCCAACTTTACGCGACGTCGTTCGCGAGACCGGCTCTGCACTTGACGTGTGGCTTGTTCCACACATGCGGCTGGTGGATGTCAGTTTCTCTCACTATAGTTGTCATGGGATTAACACCGGAGTTTGGCAACCATAATATCACCGTTGTGGCTTTCCGTAGGTAAGAATCGTTCTTAGCATCTACTCCCATAAGCCACGTAAAACATGCAACAACAAAGTAGAGGCGTCTAACTTGTTTTGCAGGAGTGTTTCGTGATATGGTATGGCCCAAGATGTGATGTGTATAATGTATGATGATCATGTTTTGTAATGTTTCACGACTTGCATGTCGATGAGTACACAACCGTGAGGACCATATGGTTGTCTTTATAATTGTGTATGACATGTGTCAACTTCTTATGCGCCATGTAATAGTTTCACTTTAACGCTAAGTAGTTAGCAATAGTTGTAGTTGCTATTCGTGGTGGAGGCAATCATGGTGGAGTGATGGAGATCATGCCGGAGCGCACAAGATGGAGATCATTGCGCGAAGATTGGCTATACCATGTCACATTAAAGTTATATGCATGTGATGTTTATCCTTTTATGTATCTTATTATGCTTAGATCGCGACGGTAGCATTATAAGATGATTCCTCACTTAAAGATCAAGATAAAAACTGTGTTCTCCCCGAGTATGCACCGTTGCGAAAGTTCGTCGTGTCCAAGCATCACGTGATGATCGGATGCTATAGACTCTATGTTCACATACAACGGGTGCAAGCCAGTTTTGCACACGCGGAAATACTTGGGTCTAACTTGACGAGCCTAGCATGTACAGACATGGCCTCGGAACACATGAACCGAAAGGTTAAGCATGAGTCATATGAATGATATGATCGACACTTCGTTGTCCACCATTGAAACCACATCTCTTCTCGTGAAGATCGGATTAGGTGTGGTGAATTTGGATCGTGTTCACTAAACAACTTGAGGGATGTTGAATTTAGTGGGAGTTCATCTAGTAATTTGATTAAAAGTTGAACTAGTTATCATGAACATGGTCTAGTTTGTACTTGCAAATACTGTAGATCAAATGGCTAAGTCCAACTTCAACTTCAACGTTTTTGCTGAGAAGGAAAAGCTTAGAAACTATGGGTCTAACTTCACCAATTGGTTCCGCAATCTAAGAATCATTCTCTCTGGCGGTCAAAAGGACTATGTCCTTGGGAAGGCGTTAGGTGACCCCCTGCAAGCGCTTACCGATGAGAAAGCTGTCTATCGATCGCAAGAAGATGATTATGGTGTGATTAAGAGCACCATGTTGTTTGCTATGGAACCGGAACTTCAAAATCGTTTTGAAGACTATCCGGGCCCTTTGAGATTCTCAAGAGCTAAAAACCATGTTTCGAGACTCAGCTGCTCGAGAGATATGAGATCTCTGAGAAGTTCTTTAACTGCAAGATGGAGGAAGGGAGTTCCGTTAGTGAGCACGCCATTAAGATGACGGGCTACACTCAACGCCTTGAGCAACTGGAATGCACGATTCCAGAGGAGCTCAAGATTGACAGGGTTCTGCAAGCACTCCCTCCCAGCTACAAAAGTTTTGTAGTGACTCATAATCAGATTGGTTCCACTGATACGATCACCGAGCTCTTCGCTAAGCTGACGGCCGCGGAAGTGGACATCAAAAAGGATAATCATGTGTTCATGGTCAACAAGCCCACCTTCAAGAAAGGTAAGGGAGCAAAGAAGCCCTTCAAGAAGAGCGGCGGCAAGCGCACTGCCCCTGCTGATAAGAAGCTCAAGTGCGGTCCTAAGCCGGACACTGAGTGCTTCTATTGCAAGGACAAGGGTCACTGGAAGCGCAACTGTCCGAAGTACTTAGCGGACAAGAAGGCTGGCACCATCAAAGGTATATTTGATATACATGTTAATGATGTTTTCCTTACTAGCCCTCGTTGTAGTGCCTGGGTATTTGATACTGGTTCAGTTTCTAATATTTGTAACTCGAAACAGGAGCTACGGAATAGACGGCGACTTGCGAGGGATGAGGTGATGATGCGCGTTGGCAACGGATCAAGAGTTGATGTGATGGCCGTCAGCACGCTCTCCTTAGTTTTACCTTCGGGATTAGTTTTAAACCTTAATAAATGTTATTATGTGCCTGCGTTGAGCATGAACATTATTTCTGGATCGTGTTTATTGCAAGACGGTTATTCATTTAAATCGGAGAATAATGGTTGTTCTATTTATATGAGTAACATCTTTTATGGTCATGCACCTCTTGTGAATGGTTTATTTCTTCTAAATCTCGAAAGGGATAAAACACATATCCATAACATTGAGGCTAAGAGATGCAAAGTAGATAGTGATAATACTACTTATTTGTGGCACTGTCATCTAGGTCATATTGGTGTAAAGCGCATGAAGAAACTCCATTCTGATGGACTTTTGGAGTCTCTTGATTTTGAATCATTTGACACATGCGAACCATGCCTCATGGGCAAGATGATCAAAACCCCGTTCTCCGGTATGATGGAGCGAGCAACGGACTTGTTGGAAATCATACATACCGATGTATGCAGACCGATGAGTGTTTCGACGCGGTGGATATCGCTATTTTCTCACTTTTACCGATGACTTAAGTAGATATGGGTATATCTATTTAATGAAACATAAATCTAAAACGTTTGAAAAGTTCAAAGAATTTCAGAATGAAGTGGAGAACCATCATAACAGAAAGATTAAGTTTCTACGATCCGATCGTGGAGGTGAATATTTGAGTTATGATTTTCTCACGCATCTTAAAGCAAGCGGAATCGTTTCGCAACTCACGCCACCCAGAACACCACAGCGCAATGGTGTGTTTGAACGCCGGAATCGAACCTTATTAGATATGGTCCGATCAATGATGTCTCTTATTGATTTGCCGTTATCATTTTGGGGTTTTGCATTAGAAACCGCTGCATTCACTTTAAATAGGGCTCCATCTAAATCCGTTGAGACGACACCGTATGAACTGTGGTTTGGTGCGAAACCTAAGTTGTCGTTTCTTAAAGTTTGGGGATGCGAAGCTTACGTCAATAAGTTGATGCCGGACAAGCTTGAACCCAAAGCGGAGAAATGCGTCTTCATAGGATACCCTAAGGAAACTATTGGGTATACCTTATATCACAGAACCGAAGGCAAAGTGTTTGTCGCAAAGAACGGTTCCTTTCTTGAGAAGGAGTTTCTCTCGAAAGAAGTGAGTGGGAGGAAAGTAGAGCTAGACGAGGTTATTGAACCTTCTCTTGAATTGGAGAGTAGCGCAAGACTGAAGTTGTTCCAAAGGCCGCACCAACAATAGAGGAAGCTAATGACAAGGATCATGAAGCTTCGGACGATGCTGCTACTGAACGTCGCAGGTCGACAAGGTTGCGTGCCCCTCCTGAGTGGTACGACAACCTTGTCTTAACTGTCTTGTTAGTAGAAGACAGTGAACCTACGAACTCTGAGGAAGCGATGATGAGCCCAGACTCTGAGAAATGGCTAGAAGCCATGAAATCCGAATTGGGATCCATGAGCGAAAACCAAGTATGGACTTTGGTGGACCCTCCTAGCGACCAAAAGGCCGTTGAGTGCAAATGGATCTTCAAGAAGATAACAGACGCGGATGGTAATGTTACCGTCTATAAAGCACGGCTTGTCACGAAAGGTTTTTGACAAGTTCAAGGTGTTGACTACGATGAGACTTTCTCTCCCGTAGCGATGTTTAAGTCCATTCGGATTTTATTAGCAATTGCTGCGTTTCATGATTATGAAATATGGCAGATGGATGTCAAGACTACTTTACTCAATGGCAACATTGATGAAGAGTTTTATATGATGCAACCCGAAGGTTTTGTCGATCCTAAGGATGCTGATAAAGTATGCAAACTTCAGCGTTCCATTTATGGACTGAAGCAAGCATCTCGGAGTTGGAACCTTCGTTTTGATCAAGTGATCAAGAGCTTTGGATTTGTTCCAAATTGCTACGAAGCTTGCATCTACAAGAAAGTGAGTGGGAGCTCGGTGACGTTTCTGGTACTATATGTGGATGACATATTGATTATTGGAAATGACATCAACATGCTTAACGATGTGAAGAGTTATTTGAACAAGTGTTTTTCAATGAAAGACCTAGGTGAAGCTGCTTATATATTGGGCATCAAGATCTATAGAGATAGACAAAGACGCCTGATAGCTTTAAGCCAGAGTACATACCTAGACAAAGTTCTGAAAAGGTTCACAATGGATAAGGCAAAGAAAGGTTCGGTGCCTATGTTGTCAGGTAAGATATTGAGCAAGGCTCAGTGTCCAGCTACGGTAAATGATAGGGAAGCTATGAGCAAAGTGCCTTATGCCTCGGCCATAGGATCTATCATGTATGCCATGCTGTGTACTAAACCGGATGTGTCCAATGCTCTTAGTTTGACGAGCAGGTATCAAAGTGATCCAGGAGTGGAACACTGGACATCCGTGAAGAACATCCTAAAGTACCTAAATAGGACTAAAGAAATGTTCTTAGTCTATGGGGGTGATGAGCAGCTCGTCGTAAAAGGTTACGTCGATGCTAGTTTCGACACCGACAAGGATGATTCTAAATCTCAGATAGGATACGTTTATATTTTGAATGGAGGAGCTGTGAGCTGGAGAAGCTGCAAGCAAAGCGTGATCACGGGATCTACAGTAGAAGCGGAATACATGGCGGCTGTAGAAGCGTCAAGTGAAGGAGTTTGGATCAGGAACTTCATCACTGAGCTTGGCATGGTTCCAAGTGCATTGTACCCACTTGAGATATTGTGTGACAACACTGGAGCCATAGCACTCGCTAAGGAACCAAGATATCATCCAAAGACCAAGCATATCAATCGCAAGTTTCATATAATCCGATATTATATAGCAGATGGAGATCTGAAGATTAGCAAAGTACATACAGATCTGAATGTCGCAGATCCATTGACTAAACCTCTTCCACGTGTAAAACATGATCAGCACCTCAGTGCCATGGGTGTGAGATTGTTGCCAGATGTAAACTAGATTATTGACTCTAGTGCAAGTGGGAGACTGTTGGAATTATGCCCTAGAGACAATAATAAAGATGTTATTATTATAATTCTTGTTCATGATAATGTTTATATTCCATGCTAGAATTGTATTAAGCGGAAACTTTAATACTTGTGTGGTTTGTGAACAACACAGTGTCCCTAGTACGCCTCTAAGGACTAGCTCATTGATTAATGATGGTTAAGGTTTCCTAACCATGGACATGAGTTGTCGATTAATAATGAGATCATATCATTGGGAGAATGATATGGGATGACCAAACTAAGCGAAGCAATTATATCGTGTCATCGTGTTCGCCTTTGCGAAGCTTTTCTTATGTCAAATATTGTATTCCTTTGACCATGAGATAATACAACTCCCTGGTATCGGAAGAAAGCTTTGAGGTCATCAAACGTCATTCTATGAGAGGGTGATCATAAAGGTGTCTCTCAGGTGATCGGAAAGTATCTGTTGGGTTGTATGTATCGAGATAGGATTTGTCCCTCCCAAGTCGGAGACATATACTTTGGGCCCACTCGGTAATCGATATCAACACCGCTTGCAAGCATGTGGTTATGGAGTTAATCACAAAGTGATATCGGATTACGAAACGAGTAAAGTACTTGCTGTGAACGAGATTGAACTAGGTATGATGCAAGACGATCAAATCTCGGGCAAGTAAAATATCGCGAGACGAAGGAATATATATATGGGATTGATTGAATCGGCATCGTGGTTCATCCGATATGATCATCGATGAATTTGTGGGAGTCAATATGGGTTACAGACCCATTTGTTGATTATTGATAGAAGATCATGTCTCGCATATTCTCGAACCCAGGTCACACACTTAACGTGTCTCGACGCTAGGATAGATTGGATAATTGGTTTATGATTTTCTGTTGAGTCTCGGATGGGATCCACGGACAAGACGAGAGGTCCGGAGTGGTCAGGAGAATAAGATTCATATAAGGCGGCAGTTTTGGAGTTGAATTGTTCCAGTAATCAAGATTGTTGGGAAGCTTCTAGAACCTTCCGGAAGGGGACCAACGTGGCCCCACCTTCCGGGAGGGGGCATGGGCCTATGAGGGAGTGCCCTGGCCGCATTGGGCCAGGGGCACAAGGCCCCATAGGGCCCAGCCGGCCAAGAGAGGTTTAAACTCGAGATAGACCTTCTAGAAGGGGGGGGGGGTTTCCTTGCCTGTCACATCCCAAGATTTTCCAAATCTTGTAATGTGAAAATAAATGAATAAAATAAAACTTTGTTTAATTTCAGAGCCAGAAGAAACTTTTGAAATCACTTAAAAAAATCATACCCTTTTGAATTAAATAAAATATTAAAGGGATTTATAAAGATAAAAATTTAATAAAGGAAATTATAAATGTTTTGGGAATTACTATTATTGGATCCTTTGGTAAAAGATTTGGTTTTCAAAAGAAAAGATGGATTTACAAATAAGGATTATTTAAAGCCAAATTAAACTTTGACCAAGCCTTGGAAATTAAAATATTTAGTTTTGAATAAAAATAACAAAGGTTTATTTAAAATAAAGTAATAAGGAATTAATATCAAAATTTATACAAATAAAAAGTTGTACCATTTTAATTAAAACATCAAAACCTATTAAATTGTTTTAAATAGGTATTCCAAGTATTTTATATCCTCTAATAAAACCTACTAAAGTGTTTTTGTTTTATTTTAGAATTCAAAATAAATATCTTAATAAAATAAATCCTATTTGAATTAATAACTAAGGCCCACCTTATTTTTAATATTAATATACCCTATAATAAAATATTATTTTTAAACAAGTAATTCAAGTATTTTATACTTTCAAATAAAACCTACTGATTTGGTTTTTGAAAATATTTGGATTAAATGGGGATTTTATTAATTAAAAACCAAACCCTATTTTATTAATAAACCATAGCCATTTTATTTAATTAATAAATAAAACCTAAAAAGAATTTTAAATATTATTTTATTATTTTGGAATGTTGGATTATGTTGTTGAACAGAACCAAAAACATAATGCAAAGTTTAATGTTTGTTTGAATGAATGTTTGAATTACAAATCAGGAAAATAGAAACAGAAAAAGAAAAGAGTTCACAAACAGAAAAAAATATAAATACAGGTCGACCTAACCCATCAACCCACTAAGGCCCAGCCCCAGCCCATATAGCCCACCTCCTCTCCCGAACCGTTTTCTGCACCGCAATAGAAACCCGCCTTGAGGCTGACAAGTGGACCCCCTCCTCTTCTTTTCTTTCACTGCCAGCAGACCCCACGCAGCCAGCTCCTTCTTCTTCCTCGCGCGAACCACGCCTCTTCCCCTCATGCCGTTCAGCGAGCCTTGATACCGCGCATTCAATTCACCTTAAAGCCGCGTTGATTCCTCGTCGTGGCCACGCCCATTTAACCGCCTGCTCCTCCTCCTTCTCTTTCCCCAGACCACTCCTCCCCTTTGCCTCCAGGCCGCCCCAATTTCTCTCTGCACCGCTGCTACTCCGACGACCTTTCTCGACCGATTCCGGCGAGCTCGAATCACCCCACTGCCCCTCGACCACCCGAGCGTAATCCCCATCTCCCTACGCATCTTCCAGAACCATCCCCATATCCGCGCATGCTCTAGAACGCTGATAGAAAGCGCGACTGAGCACCACCGACGGCGCGTCTACTCCGGCGAGCCCTCCAGGTAACATCTGACCGCCCCCTTCCGTCTCGTTGATGCACACACGATCACCGACCCGCACGCATCGACGCAACTTCTATCTTACATTTCCGTGGCTTGTGTCGCCTCATGAACAACAGAGAAGCCCGACGGACACGAACTCCGAGAGATTCAAGCCAAGATAGTGCGCCTTCATCAAACGGTGGCGGTTGAGCATCCCGTGCCTTGGCGAATTCAGTGAGCCCCTCTCCTCCTTCCTCGCGTCTATTTCGCCATTGCCGCCGCCGACCGACGCCGCCGCAAGAATTCGCCGCCGACTATGGTCGAACACGCTAGTACCGTTCGATCCAGATTTAGCGGCCACGATTAGATCACTTATCATCGAAGGGGTATGTCCTCTGAGCCACTCGATCTGACTAGATCCAACGCCCCACAGCAGTGATCCAACCGAAACGGTATGGACCAATAGAAAAACGACGCGTGGCCAGGTTTTAAACTAAAAACAGAATTGAATCTGATTTAAATTGCAAATTTCAAACCCTTGTAACTTTCAAACCACACGTCCAAATTTGACAAATTTTATACCAATGAAATCAGGAGAACAAGCCCTAAACAACCATGGCCTTAGTTTTGAAAATAGTATCTGTTAGCTTGTTTGAAATTACAGAAACATTTGTGTACTTGTTTAGAGTATAAAAATTGTTTGAAATTGATTTTAGGATTAAATCTTTTGCAAAATAGATTTGTGTGACCTTACTGACCCTAGTAACCAACCCATAGTGTTAAAAATGATTTTTGTGAAATTTAAGTTGAATTAGTTAACTTAGCCATTTTCTAGCCAAATAAACTCATTAAATTTTATTATGGAAAAGTTTGTGCAAGGAAAACTTTGGGAAAATGTTATGGACCAAACTTACTGACCCAAAACACCAAACTTTGCCAAGAGCAATGTAACTACCTCGGTGAACTACGCTCCTAGATACAAGCCTGGATGAGTGGTAGTGGTTGAAATAGTACGGTGGGGCCCCAAAAGCCACTCACTGGTAGTCCTTTCAGACGTCCCAACCACTACCCTCTCAACGGGACCTCAGACGGGCGTGGTCGGCGAAGGGATCAACTACGTACACAAGTGGGTATGTACGCAAGCCACCATACAAGAGTACATCAGAGCCATACCATCTAGAAAGAAAGGAAAAATAGCAACGCCATACGGCAAGATTCAAATGACCTACATAGATCTATATTTTAGGATAACTCCTCATACAACACACATCAGAGTATCATGCGGAAGCGGCAAACAAAATCCGAGTACGGATAAGAAGCAAATCGGCATAAGATGCCATAGAAATAAGCACATCCCAACTACAGGTCTCACGGATCCCGTTCCGGAATCTCTACACCGAACGATCGTTGCCCACATCTTCGCTTCTTCCACCCAAAGATCCGTGAAGGTACCTGTTCATCTGAATCAAGAATTTATCGTGTGAGACCCTAAGGGTACTCGGAAGTCTTAATGCCTCTAAAGGGACACAACACGGGGTGACGAATTGCAGCGAAAGATAAACCCTAGCAGTTCTACAGATAACGCTAACCATCCGCCTAACCAATGATAGACGGATGTCCGTGAATTAAGTTCAACAGATTATAATGGTAATTTCATCGATCCATCCTCCTCACCGCTACCAACAAGGAAGCGACGAACAACCCCATCCGTTGGCAATTTTATTAACCATTCCATGAGTGTTGCACTATTTACTAGTCAAGTTACTTAGTCGATTAAGATTTAGTTATGCTTGTCTATGATCAAGAAACTGTGCTCCAAGTCGTCCATATCCATGACACGGCTTTGAAAAGTTTTACCCACCGGGTGCACCAATAGCAACACACGCCGATCAACCTCGGAAAAACCAAATCAAAACCCAACGAGGCTTTCACATTGAACAATCACAAGATTCAGAATATTTCGAGGGGACACCTTTGAGTAGATCCGCATACGGAGTAAGCAAGCTCCGAGACCGGACTCAAGGTTGCGCCAATGGTCATGAATCGGGAACCCGAAAGTGTGGCTGGGCTTGTCGATACACAGTAATCACTCCGCATACCTAAGCAAAGGTGTGCCTCGCACAATTTAAATACATAAAGTAGCATGGCATAAGTACAGATAGTAATAAAACCTCAAACTAGTTGTGGCCCCAAGAAATAAGACGGAAGCAAGCTCGCTCGGGGGTCCCATATACCTCCGGATGTGGATAGCGCGATAAATCAAGGAACAGGAATCAAGTACTCGGGGTCTTACGGACACAAGTGAGCAGGAAAAACCAAATAGCAGATGTTGCTCACCGGTGCCACTTTCTTTAGTTATCCCAACTACTCAAGTTAAGTTGTTTAGGTACCTCATTATTCAAGACTCTCATACCCTACACATGCTGTTTCTCGACTGCATGGCTCAAGCAACTCCTATAGTAGTGGCTCATGGGATGGAGGAACAAGCTTGGTGGGTTTAAAAGTAAAGGCTATGCATACTTGGGATTCAATTTAATGCAATCGCGACTCAAATGATGCAAGAATAAGATAGAGGCAATAGGTATCAGTATGTATGCAAGCATGTGGAAGTGCTTGCCTGGTATCTCGATTGAAGCGAGGGACGGATCTGGGTAGTGCTCCTGGTTCTCTTGATACAACCCCTGCTCAGTGTCTATCCGAGAAAAACCAAACAAACAAGGCCAACATGAATATAGAGCACAAGCATTTGAATTAAATGCGTCAAGCAAACAATCATGCCATGATGAATGATGCACAATTTACATGGCAATAAGGTAGCATGGCATGGGTGAGGTGTGGAATACAAGAGATAACATTTTTATTGGGTTTTATTCACATTTTATTGTCAAATTAGTTGCTGTACATTATATATTTACATGATGCATGCTTCAATTCAAGTCATGGCTATCATAAACAGAAAGGTCTCGTCGAGCTGATCATTTTAGACATATCATTTGCTTAATTTGGAATTATAAAACAAAAGTTATTAAATTATTAAATTCTAGTGGCAATTGGTGTAATTTAAATAAACTTGGAATTTTAATTGTGCAAAAGACAATATGGATGGCATATTTGGAATCCTCTCATTTTTCTGATATCCAAACATATATCATTTATATTATTTGGACTAATATATGAAAAGTTGTTTGAATTTGAAATTTTATTTGAATTTTAAATACTCAGAAAAGATTTGAATAAATAAACAGACCCAGACAACTTTTACACCCAACCCATTTTAACCCTGGTCACTGACAGGTGGGGACAGGAGCATCTGGACCCACATGCCAGCGGCTAGGAGGGGGTAGGACCGCGGGTTGAGTTTTGAAAAGCATAGGACCCTTTTTATAAAATTCCAGCGACACAGACAGGTGGGCCAAAACGTACTGCGGGTTAAGCGTAAAATCTAGCAGGGGGTTACGCGCAAAAAGGCCGCCATATCTGATCTTCTTCACGATGAACTGAACCAACCATGCGTGAGAGGAAAAAGGGCGCCGGCTCGATCTCATGACCGCAGACCTTGTATGGGCGAACCAAAGCGGATGGCTTGGGAGATGCTAGGAGGGGCTAAGCGGCTACGACGCTGGGCGAGGCATGCACACGCGACAAGCTGAGCGCTGACGCTGGTCCGGCGGTCTGAGGGCTACGGCGAGGACGAGGAGGGGGGGTCGTGTGCTCACCGCGGGCTCGGCGGTGGGCTCGGATCTGGTCGGGCAGCAGAAGCAGCGAGGCGAAGCCAGCGTGCTAGGGTTTGTGACGAGCGGCCGGCGTCATGAGCTGGTCCTTCTCCTCCTGCTCCGTGTACCGTGGCGACGGGGGACCTCTGAGCCGCCTAGACAACCTCGGCTCAGCTTGCCTCTGGATCGAGCACGCTAGCGAGAGGCGATCGCCGGCCGGGCACTGCGATGGAGAAGGGCAGGAGCGAGGCAGGCCTCTGGGGTGGGATGCTGGGAGGCGAGAGGTGAGGAAGAGGATAAGAACGAGGCGAGGAGGGCTAGCGTGGGGAGGATCGGTGGCCGGTGGCGTCGGCCACCTTTTTGTCCACCCCCTCACGTGCTCGGCTCGATCAGGCCAGGGCACTAGAGGGGGCTGGCAGGTGGGGACAGGTAAGGCTAGAGGGAAGCAGGGCCAGGGAGAGAGAGGGGAGAGAGGAAAGAATAGAGAGGGAGAGGGGGTGGTTCGGCCTAGGTTAGTTGAGGGTGGGGTAGCTAGGGCATGGAGGTGGGGTCCTCATGCAGGGAGAGGGGAGAGGGTTGGCGAGCTGGGGCAGGGCATGGGGAAACATGCTAGGTAGTGGGGAAGAGGAGGGGTAGGTTTTTGGGTTTTGTTTAGAGTAGGTGTAGTTTAGGGTTTAGCTTAGGGGAGATGTAGATTAGGGTTTTTGTTTAGGGTAGGTGTAGCTAGGTTTGGTTTTAGCCAAGATGGGGAGGTGGCATGGGTAGATCTTAGGGTTTAGCTAAGAGAGGGTAGAAAGTGATGGTGGTACTTTACTTGCTCAAGCATGCTTCATGTACAAGCACACAAGATCAAGAAAAAGGCAAGAAAAGCAAGAGAGGGAGAGAGAGATATGGTGATGATGGGGTCCTTCTTTAGTTCATGCATGATCCAGATAATGGCCAAGCAAGATCCAAGGGAAGAGGTGGATTAGGTTTGTGCATGCCTCATGAGCACATGTGTGTGCATGGGGCATGGGGGTAGGGGTTTAGCTAGAGGGGAGAAGAGAGGGAGAAGATTTGATGAAGAAAACTACAAGCCCAAAACAAGATTAAACCAAAGGGAAGATGATCCACTTAGAAAACAAGCAAAAGCCAAATACTAGAAAAGGTGGCACTTGCATGGCCCATGCAAAATAATTAATGCCAATTTATCCTTGTGAAAACAATAATATTAGCATGGCATTATTCATATGCATTCCCAAAAGGTGGGCAAGGCCAAGCAAAGATTATGGGTGCAATCCAAACAACCAATCATGATCTAGAGATAAATCAACAAAATGCCAAGCTCAGATTAGTTGGATGGTGGGATTATAAGGTGGTGAAAGAAAAGGTGGTGGAGTCAATAAGAGAGATGCCCTCAACTCAACTTGGGCATTTAACAATATATCAAGAGCCAAATACAATATCAAGAGGCAAATACAATTAATCATGCACATGAGATAAGAACCAAACAAGAAAGGGTTTTATATGATGCTCAAATGCAAGGTGACATGATGACATGAGCATGATATGATGATGATGCAACAATTATATGTTGGAAGTGGCCCTTTTTATTATTATAACATGTAGCATTACAGGTTTAGACAACTGGGATGCTACAACTCTCCCCACTAAACAGGAATCTACTTGAGATTCTAGGAAGAAGAAGAAGATACAAAAGAGAAGGATGGTTGTACGGAGTTCATCTTGGCGCTCCCATGTGGCTTCATCAATGTAATGGTGTGACCACTGCACCTTACAAAACTTGATGGACTTGTTGCGAGTCCTCCGTTCTGCGGTCTCAAGGATTTTGGTGGGGTGTTCTTGATAAGACAGATCTTCTTGGAGGTCGATTAGCTCATGATCCACGGTCTTGCCGGGGTCTTTGAAGCACTTCTTGAGCTGAGAGATGTGGAAAACATCATGGACTTTGAGTTTTTCTGGAAGCTCAAGTGCATAAGCAACTTCTCCTCTTCTACCACGTATCTTGAAAGGACCGATGTATCTAGGAGCCAACTTTCCTTTGATACCGAAGCGGTGTGTTCCTCTCATGGGAGTGACACGAAGGTAGACGAGATCACCAGGGGCATATACCATATCTGTGTGCTTCCTGTCATAGTTGCTCTTCTGACGACTTTGAGCAATCTTCAGGTTCTCCAGAATGATATGCACCTTCTCCTCTGCTTGAGTCACAATGTCAGGGCCAAACCAGATTCTTTCTCCGCACTGACCAACCAATCGGAGTTCTGCACTTGCGACCATAGAGAGCCTCAAATGGTGCCATCTTCAGACTTTTCTGGAAGCTGTTGTTGTAGGAGAATTCAGCATATGGAAGGCATTCCTCCCACTTCATGCCAAACGAGATGACGCAAGCTCTAAGCATATCCTCCAGAATCTGATTGATTCTTTCCACTTGTCCTTGAGACTGAGGGTGGTAAGCAGTGCTGAAGTTCAACTTTGTTCCCAAAGCTTTTTGGAAACTCTCCCAGAACTTTGAGGTGAAGATGCTCCACGGTGCGAACTGATTTCAAGTGGAACCCCATACAAAGAGACAATTGTTGATATAGAGCTCACCCAATGAATTCCGTAAATTGTTTCTTTGACGGGAAGAAATGAGCCACTTTAGAAAGCACATTGATGACAACAAAAAATGCATTGTTGCCCTTCTGCGACCTTGGAAAGCCGGTGATGAAGTCCATCTCAACTTTCTCCCATTTCCATTCCGGAGGTTTCAATGGCTGTAGAAGACCAACTGGTTTCGATGGACAGCCTTCACCCTGGCAGACATCACATTCGAGACATACTTGGCAATACCGCTTCAACCTGGCCACCAGTATTGTGTTTTCAAGTCCATGTACATCTTTGTGCTGCCAGGATGGATAGAAAGAACCGAATCATGTGACTCCTTGAGAACTTGGTCTCTCAGACCCGGATAGTTTGGAACAAACATCCGGTGTTCAAAGAAGAGCGTGCCTTGATCATCAACGTGGAAGGACTCATACTTCGGAAGGTCAAGCTTAGCGATGAGCTTTTTGGTGTGCGGATCACCAAGCTGTCGAGAGCGAATCTGTTCTTCCAAGAGAGGAGTAGCCAGAAGGTTCAAGAGATGCCCTTGTTCCACAATCTCCAGGTTAGGCTGACGGAATTCCTCGCACAAGAGAGGCTGTTGCTCTTCCACCATGAGGTTGTTGACATAAGCTTTACGGCTAAGCGCATCTGCCATGACATTTGCTTTGCCTGGAGTGTAGTTGATGGTCGCATCAAAGTCATTGATTGCTTCGATCCATCTCCTCTGCCGAAGGTTGAGATCCGGTTGAGTGAAGATATACTTCAAACTCTTGTGGTCCGAGAAGATCTCACAACGGTTGCCAAGCAAGTAGTGCCTCCATAGCTTCAAAGCAAAGACAACTGCTGCTAGCTCGAGGTCATGTGTGGGATAGTTGATCTCATGCGTCTTCAATTGACGAGAAGCATAAGCAACCACCTGTCTCTCTTGCATAAGGACCGCACCCAATCCTTGGAAAGAGGCGTCACAGAATATCTGGAAAGGCTTAGATGTATCCGGAGGAACCAAGACTGGTGTGGAAGTGAGCTTCTCTTTGAGTGTCTCAAAACTTTCTTGACAAGCAGGAGTCCACAGGTACTTCTTGCCTTTCTTGAGAAGATCGGTAAGAGGCTTTGCTATCTTCGAGAAGTTCTGAACAAAGCGACGGCAATAGCTAGCCAAGCCGAGAAAACTCCGCACTTCCTTGACATTAGCAGGAGGAAGCCATTCAACTATTGTCTTCACGGTTTCCGGGATCGCAAGCCCTTGGCGGAGATAACATGGCCCGGATATGTTACTTGTGCAGCCAAAACTCACACTTAGAGAACTTTGCATACAAGCGGTTCTCACGAAGCTTGTTCAGACACACCGCAGTGCTCTTCATGCTCCTCCTTGGACTTGGAATAGACCGAATGTCATCCAGATATACCACGACAAACTTATCAAGATACTCCATGAAAACGGAGTTCATCAGCCTCGAGAAGGTAGCGAGTGCGTTGGTGAGACCGAAAGACATGACCGTGTACTCATACAGGCCATAGCGGTGGTGAAAGCTGTTTTGGGCACATCTTCTTTGCGAATTTTGATTTGGTGATAACCACTTCTCAAATCCAGCTTAGAGAACACCAGCCTCACGCTAGCTGGTCAAAAAGATCATTTATCCGAGGAGAGGATATTTGTTCTTGATGGTTTTAGAATTTAGAGCCCGGTAGTCAACACATAGCCTATCGGTTACATCACGCTTCTTCACAAAGATTGTCGGGCTACCCCAAGAAGAAGTCTTGTGTTGAATGAAACCCAATTTCTCTTGTTCATCAAGTTGTCGTTTGAGTTGACCAACTCGGAAGGACCCATTTTATATGGCCTCTTGGAGATAGGAGTCGTTCCAGTTCAAGCTCAATCACGAATTCAACCGCGATCCGGAGGCATACAGCAACTCTTCAGGAAAGACATCCGGAAACTCACAGACCATCTGGTACCCTCGAATAGCTTCCATAGCATCATCATTCAGAGCCAAGAAGGAATAGAGCCGGACAGGAGTCGACTTGGAGAAAAGACTATATGGCCTTCGTGAATCTTGAGACACCGAGCTCAAAGACAATCAATCACAGCTGCATTTGCTGTCAACCAATCCATGCCCAAGATGACATCAATGTCAGGGTTGCCCAGAACAATCAAAGAAGCCAAGAATGAAGAACCACCAATCTCAACTTGGTTGCCATGGCTGATCTTAGAAGCTGCCATTGTTGCTCCAGGAGAAAGAACCATTAACCGCTTTTGGAGAGGAACTAATGCTAACCCATTCTCACGCAAACGTGTGTGACACAAAAGAATGCGATGCACCGTAATCAAAGAGAACTCGTGCGAGGACCGAGTTAACGGATAGCATACCCATTACAACTCGGTGCAAGCTCGGCTTGAGAGGCGCGTTAGCGATTGGCGCGAACAACCTGAACCGGCTTAGTGTTGATGTTGAGAGCCCGAGGCGGTGGTGCACGAACCGAAGGAGAGCTTGTTGCAGATCTTGGCGGGGGTGGAGGGAGAGCTTTGTTCTTCATTGGGCAGTTCCAGTTGGGATGCCCATGATCTCCACATGTGAAACAAGCACCGTGAGGACGTGGAGCAGAGTAGCCAGGGACTCCGCCAGGCGCTCTAGGGTAGTGGTTGTTGTAGCCCCTGGGAGCCGCAGTGGTGAAGTTTGGTGGCCTTGACGCGTAACTTGCAGGTCTTGGTGGAGCCGGGAGCGACGGTGGGGTGTTAGGAACCCAGACACGCCGCTTAGAAGGAGCTGCCATAACTGCAGAGCTTGATGCATCCCTGTTGTGTTTCTTGGACTCCTAACATTTGCACCTTGCCTCCTCTTGTAGTCTTTGTGTCTTTGTAGTTCCGGAAGGTTGCGGTCTTGCATGTGTGATTGCATACTTGATCGACGCATTGAGCCCTTGCACGAACCTTTTCGCTTCTTCTTGTCATCGATACCTCATCACCACCATAAGGATAGATTCATGAAGTTCTGATATAGGTGTTGACGTTATCATTTCCTTGCTTCAGTTGAGGAAAGCCTCCTTCATCCTTTCCATCACAATCTCGAGAGAAACTGTTCTTTGAAAGCAGTGAACCTCTCCCAAGTAGGTGGAACCATGCAGTCGACTTGCCTTCAAGTAGTTCTCCCACCAAAGAGCTGCATCTCCCTTGAGAAGGTGAGTAGCACACTTTACCCACTCTGCTAGGAACATCAGCAGTCTCGAGCAACCTTGAGATTTCACGCAGCCAATCATCCGCGTCCAGAGGTCGGTCAGAAACATCAAACTGACGAGGGTTGAACTTGAGGAAGCTCTTGATGTCTCCACGCTTGGGAGGTGGAGGAAGAGGAGCAAACTCATTCCTTCTGACGCTCTCCTCGAAGCGCTGCTGGTTCTCTTGCATTGCCGCCAAAGCATTAGCTATGTTTGACAGCGCGGAGCCCAGTTCCGGAGGGATGTCCTCCTCAGTCCGGCGTGGGGGAGCCATCCTGTCATTGATATAAAACTCAAGTCAGTACTATAATGGAGAATGATAATAATCCAAAATAGTACCAAGATGGAATTAACCAAGATTAAAGGATACAATTTACTGAGATGATATTAAAATATCAACAAAGTTCATAGCACCTCAAAGATATTAAGCATATCGCACACGACTGAAAAGGAGTGTGGTACACAAATATATCAAAGAAAAATTTTCCACAAATTTCGGCATTAAAATACCAATAGATGCGCAAAATTACTTAACGAATCAAGATTAGTGACTCTACCGATTCAATATACAAAAGCGAATGATAAAAGTAGTGGTATGGTCGCGACTCCATCCCGCACTCAAATCATTACTCCGCACATGAACAAGTGGAACACATATCCTAACCCCTTCTTCTCAATTTAAACCTAAAGATTGGTAACTACGAAACGAACACCCCAAACAAGATAGCGTCGGATACAACGAGGAAGATAGATTGTCGGTTTGCAAAAGCACATCGGTATGGAATGTACCAACAGCTTGATAACCAAAGGCGTATAAGATAACAACTTGGATGCAACAGATAGACAAGGGATTACACACACACACACAACCTATGGTACTACGGAAACCCAGAACACGTGAATCCTAGTTTGAACTTTGAGAAGAGGATTGAAAACATTGCACTTCCTTACCGTAAAAGGGTGGGTGGAGGGTAAGAAGAAAAGTGGAAGCAGTCCTACTCTCGCGTTTGTTTTTCCTAATATACATAACTACCAAAATATTTGCTAGACTGACAACGACCGTTTGGCTGAAACCCTGAAGGTCGGGATGGCTCTGATACCAATTGTAACTACCTCGGTGAACTACGCCCTAGATACAAGCTGGATGAGTGGTAGTGGTTGAAATAGTACGTGGGGCCCCAAAAGCCACTCACCGGTAGTCCTTTCAGACGTCCCAACCACTACCCTCTCAACGGGACTGTCAGGGTGGCGTGGTCGGCGAAGGGATCAACTACGACACAAGTGGGTATGTACGCAAGCCACCATACAAGAGTACATCGAGCCATACCATCTAGAAAGAAAGGAAAATATAACGCCATACGGCAAGATTCAAATGACCTACATAGATCTATATTTTAGGATAACTCCTCATACAACACACATCGAGTATCATGCTAAGCGGCAAACAAAATCCAGTACGGATAAGAAGCAAATCGGCATAAGATGCCATAGAAATAAGCACATCCCAACTACAGTCTCACGGATCCCGTTCTAATCTCTACACCGAACGATTGTTGCCCACATCTTCGCTTCTTCCACCCAAAGATCCGTCCCGTGAAGGTACCTGCTCATCTGAATCAAGAATTTATCGTGTGAGACCCTAAGGGTACTCAAGAAGTCTTAATGCCTCTAAAGGGGACACAACTGGGTGACGAATTGCAGCGAAAGATAAACCCTAGCAGTTCTACAGATAACGCTAACCATCCGCCTAACCAATGATAGGCGGATGTCCGTGAATTAAGTTCAACAGTTTATAATGGTAATTTCATCGATCCATCCTCCTCCTCGCTACCAACAAGGAAGCGGACGAACAACCCCCATCCGTTGGCAATTTTATTAACCATTCCATGAGTGTTGCACTATTTACTAGTCAAGTTACTTAGTCGATTAAGGCGGTACTTTAGTTATGCTTGTCTATGATCAAGAAACTGCTCCAAGTCCATATCCGGACACGGCTTTGAAAAGTTTTACCCCGGTGCACCAATAGCAACACACGCTCGATCAACCTCGAAAACCAAATCAAAACCCAACGAGGCTTTCACGGTGAACAATCACAAGATTCGAAATATTTCAGGGGCCACCCTTTGAGTAGATCCGAACGAGTAAGAAAGCTCAGACGGACTCAAGGTCGCCAATGGTCAGAAGCGGGAACCCGAAAGTGTGGCTGGGCTTGTCGACAGCGTAATCACTCCGCATACCTAAAGTACAATGTGCTCCTCGCACAATTTAAATACGTAAAGCATGGCATAAGCAGGATAGTAATAAAACCTCAAACTAGTTGTGGCCCCAAGAAATAAGACTAAGCAAGCTCGCCTGTGGGGGGTCCCATATACCTCCCGGATGTGGATAGCGCGATAAATCAAGGAACAGGAATCAAGTACTCGGGGTCTTACGGGACACAAGTGAGTAGGAAAAACCAAATAGCAGATGTTGCTCACCGGTGCCACTTTCTTTAGTTATCCCAGAACTACTCAGGTTAAGTTGTTTAGGTACCTCATTATTCAACAGACTCTCACATACCCTACACATGCTGTTCTACGACTCGCATGGCTCAAGCAACTCCTATAGTAGTGGCTCATGGGATGGAAGAACAAGCTTGGTGGGGTTTAAAAGTAAAGGCTATGCATACTTGGGATTCAATTTAATGCAATCGCGACTCAAATGATGCAAGAATAAGATAGATGCAATAGGTACTGTATGTATGCAAGCATGTGGAAGTGCTTGCCTGGTATCTCAGTTGAAGCGAGGGACGGATCTGGGTAGTGCTCCTGGTTCTCTTGATACAACCCCTGCTCAGTGTCTATCCGAGAAAAATCAAACAAACAAGGCCAACATGAATATAGAGCACAAGCATTTGAATTAAATGCGTCAAGCAAACAATCATGCCATGTTGAATGATGCACAATTTACATGGCAATAAGGTAGCATGGCATGGGTGAGGTGTGGAATACAAGAGATAACATTTTTATTGGGTTTTATTCACATTTTATTGTCAAATTAGTTGCTGTACATTATATATTTACATGATGCATGCTTCAATTCAAGTCATGGCTATCATAAACAGAAAGGTCTCACGAAATGATCATTTTAGACATATCATTTGCTTAATTTGGAATTATAAAACAAAAGTTATTAAATTATTAAATTCTAGTGGCAATTGGTGTAATTTAAATAAACTTGGAATTTTAATTGTGCAAAAGACAATATGGATGGCATATTTGGAATCCTCTCATTTTTCTGATATCCAAACATATATCATTTATATTATTTGGACTAATATATGAAAAGTTGTTTGAATTTGAAATTTTATTTGAATTTTAAATACTCAGAAAAGATTTGAATAAATAAACAGACCCAGACAACTTTTACACCCAACCCATTTTAACCCTGGTCACTGACAGGTGGGGACAGGCGCATCTGAACCCACATGCCAGCGGCTAGGAGGGGGTAGGACCGCGGGTTGAGTTTTGAAAAGCATAGGACCCTTTTTATAAAATTCCAGCGACACAGACAGGTGGGCCAAAACGTACTGCGGGTTAAGCGTAAAATCTAGCAGGGGGTTACGCGCAAAAAGGCCGCCGTACTGTTGATCTTCTCTGCCTGACGAACTGAACCAACCATGCGCGACAGAGGAAAAAAGGGGGGCGCGCCGGGCTCGATCCCGCTGATCACGGACGTATGATGGGCGAACCAAAGTCTTGGCTTGGGGAGATGCTAGGAGGGGGCTAAGCGGCTAGGTAAGCTGGGGCGCGACGCGGCGACGCAGAAGACGCAGCGGCGACGCACGCGACACAGGCGCCGACGCCGGTCCATGGGTACAGAGGGCTATGGCGAGGACGGAGGGGTCAGGGGGCTTCGTGTGCTCACCGCGGCCTCGGCGGTGGGCTCGGATCTGGTCGGGCAATGAGCAGCGACGGGAGGCGAAGCCCAGTGCTAGGGTTTGTGGGCGGAGCGCTTGCTGCGAGCTGGTCCTTCTCCTCCTTGCTCCGTGTACCGTGGCGCAGGGACCTCCTGAGCCGCCTAGACAACCTCGGCTCAGCGCTTGCCTCCTGGATCGAGCACGCTAGCGAGAGGCCGACGATCGCCGGCGTCGGGGCACTGCGGTGGAGAAGGGGCAGAGGGGAGCGAGGAAGACCTCTGGGGTGGGATCTGGGGAGGCCAGAGAGGTGAGGAAGAGGATAAGAACGAGGGGCGAGGAGGGGCTAGCGTGGGGGAGGATCAGCTGGCCAGGGTGGCGTCGGCCACCTTTTTGTCCACCCCCTCACGTGCTCGGCTCGATCAGGCCAGGGCACTAGAGGGGGCTGGCAGGTGGGGACAGGTAAGGCTAGAGGGAAGTAGGGCCAGGGAGAGAGAGGGGAGAGAGGAAAGAATAGAGAGGGAGAGGGGGTGGTTCGGCCTAGGTTAGTTGAGGGTGGGGTAGCTAGGGCATGGAGGTGGGGTCCTCATGCAGGGAGAGGGGAGAGGGTTGGCGAGCTGGGGCAGGGCATGGGGAAACATGCTAGGTAGTGGGGAAGAGGAGGGGTAGGTTTTTGGGTTTTGTTTAGAGTAGGTGTAGTTTAGGGTTTAGCTTAGGGGAGATGTAGATTAGGGTTTTTGTTTAGGGTAGGTGTAGCTAGGTTTGGTTTTAGCCAAGATGGGGAGGTGGCATGGGTAGATCTTAGGGTTTAGCTAAGAGAGGGTAGAAAGTGATGGTGGTACTTTACTTGCTCAAGCATGCTTCATGTACAAGCACACAAGATCAAGAAAAAGGCAAGAAAAGCAAGAGAGGGAGAGAGAGATATGGTGATGATGGGGTCCTTCTTTAGTTCATGCATGATCCAGATAATGGCCAAGCAAGATCCAAGGGAAGAGGTGGATTAGGTTTGTGCATGCCTCATGAGCACATGTGTGTGCATGGGGCATGGGGGTAGGGGTTTAGCTAGAGGGGAGAAGAGAGGGAGAAGATTTGATGAAGAAAACTACAAGCCCAAAACAAGATTAAACCAAAGGGAAGATGATCCACTTAGAAAACAAGCAAAAGCCAAATACTAGAAAAGGTGGCACTTGCATGGACCATGCAAAATAATTAATCCCAATTTATCCTTGTGAAAACAATAATATTAGCATGGCATTATTCATATGCATTCCCAAAAGGTGGGCAAGGCCAAGCAAAGATTATGGGTGCAATCCAAACAACCAATCATGATCTAGAGATAAATCAACAAAATGCCAAGCTCAGATTAGTTGGATGGTGGGATTATAAGGTGGTGAAAGAAAAGGTGGTGGAGTCAATAAGAGAGATGCCCTCAACTCAACTTGGGCATTTAACAATATATCAAGAGCCAAATACAATATCAAGAGGCAAATACAATTAATCATGCACATGAGATAAGAACCAAACAAGAAAGGGTTTTATATGATGCTCAAATGCAAGGTGACATGATGACATGAGCATGATATGATGATGATGCAACAATTATATGTTGGAAGTGGCCCTTTTTATTATTATAACATGTAGCATTACAGGGGTTAGACAACTGGGATGCTACAAGCAACCTACTTGGTGAAAAACATAAAGTTTTACTTTAAAAAGAATAATTTTTCACCACATAAAAATGTTGAATGGATTTTAAAATAGACTTTGAGCAAAACCCTCTAACTAATGACTTTGCCATTTTGGTAAATGACCAATGTGGACCTTACAAAGTTTATAAACCTAGTAGAGACCAACCTTGCAATAGAACCCTCTTTCTACAAGACTTAGGAACCATTGCTTTGTGTATGGGAAATATTGATTGAATGTTGGATTGGGATGCTACTTGATACTTTGATTGTTTGATTGTAGTGAAATTAGCAAAGTGAGAGACTAGCAAGATCAAGGAGTGACTATCATTCCCTAACAAAAAGGCAAGTTACACTATCATACAAAAGACCTACTATTTTCATTATACTTAGTGGATTTTGTAAACATGCATGAAAATGTTTTATACTTATGCTATGCTAATCCTAATAGGATTCCCTATACACTCCTTAGTGAAAATATTGAAGTTGTACATGCTTAGCCATGCTATGTTTTGAAAAAGAGATACATGTTGAGATTTTACAAAGGTTGAGAAAAGGACTTGTGTTTTTATATAATAAAACAAGGACTCAATGAACCACCTAGGTGGTGGACACTTTATGTTTTGGAGAAGGTGGCAACAAAAGGGAACCATGTCTATGGCAATCACTTTGTGTTGTGCTCCAACTGAAAACCACCTAGGAAACTTAGAGATTGAACATGTTTCTCCAATTGTGGCTTTCGTGTACAACCACATGCTATTATGGCTCTGGCTTAGTCAACTACATTAGGAAGACCCATACATTGTCTTTAGTTACCGGACATGGGGATCTGGAATGCTTCATGGGGGCTGAAGACAAGCTAGCAATGATGTATGGGAGGACCTTTTGGAAAGACTTCGTCACATTCTCAGTCTGCCAGTACTCCATCTTGGTGAGCACTAATCCAGTAGGCCACTGGTGGCAACAAGATGGGATTGTGTCATGTGGGTAAAGTGTACTCCTTCTGCAGAAGTTAATAAAATCTAAGTACTTAGCCGTGTCCCCGGTTAAGGACAATACTGAGCAACTAAAGTTTGAACTATGGGAGATCTCGACATTCTAATTTCTAATATAAAAACTTGATGCACTTGGGGGTACCAAGGAATTCAAAGAGATTTTGTTAAGCTTGTTGCACTTGGGGTTACCAAGATGCACAAGAGCATGATGCACTTGGGGTTACCAAGGAACTCATGAGTTTTGATAAAACTTGTAGCACTTGGGGTTACCAAGGTGCTCAAGGATTTTGACAAGTACTTGAACACTTGAGTGTCTACCAAGGAGTTCAAGGATCTTGGAAATGAGATTTGACAAAAGACCAAAACCATTTTTAAAAGATAGGATAAATATTGCTTAATGCAAATAAGCCTTAAACTCTACTTAGCCAAATATGCATATAATGATAGGACCCATTCTTATTATACATAAAAGTGAAACTTGCCAATACAATTCAAATGTATTGACCCTTGTGGCTGTAACTTGTAATGTTGCAGGTTTGATTGTTTTAAATGAAGATTGTTTGATTGACTAGGATTACAAAGTCTACAACCAACATCTGTCTGTGGTACTATGAAGATGAAGGACCCCATGATTATAATTATGCCGCTGCAATATAATGTAATAGCCAATGAGCTATGTATGATGTAATAGAATTATGTTATTCCTGGTTATAAAGTTATAATATGACCTTTGTATCTTGATATTACATCTTAACTGTGGATGCTAGCTATTGATCCAGGGACTAGCATTGTAAAACACAGGAGGACTCTACCTTATTAGGTTGGGACCCCTAACAGATGGTATCAGAGCATTGCGTTGCCTGTAGGATTTGTAAACCCTAGGATTGGACAAAAACCCTTAGAAAATAGGAGTTTATTTGTTCCAAAAACTTATTTACAAAAACACTTGTAAACTCTTTCCTTAACCATTTTGGTTTCAACTCTACTTCTCCTTTGGGGCCGCCGGTTTGGGCTTGGGGGAGGGGCTAGGGCTGCGCCCCCCTCTATATAAAGAGGGGTGGGGGCGCACCAACCCCTTACACCATCCCCTCCAACCCTAGCCGCCCTGCTGCCCTTCCTCTCTCCCTCCCGACTGTTTGTAGGCGAAGCCCTGCTGCAGAAATTCTCCACCATATACAAAACGCCGTCGTGTTGTAGATCCAATCCGTCTCTCCACCATACTTGCTAGTCCGAGGAAGGAGGATACGTCGAGGTGCTGCACGTGTGCATCTCACGGAGGCACCGCCACTTGTGGTGCTAGATTGGATCGGATCGCGAGGAGGAGAAGTGAGTACGACTACATCACCCACGTTCCGACGAACGCGTTCCATGCTTGAATATTCAAGGGTATGAAGATCTAATCCAATCTCTCTCGTTGTTTGCATCTCCTAGATTAGATCTTGGCTTTCCCTCTGTTCGCATCCGTAGAAAATTTTGATTTACTATGCCGCGAAACCCTTCATCATTGTCACAAAGTACATATTTGGACAAAGTTCTAAAGAGGTTTGGAATGGAAGATAGCAAGAAAGGGTTCTTGCCCATGTTTCCCAATACGACCTTGAGTAAAACTCAAAGTCCAGCAACGACAGAAGATAGAGAAAGGATGAGTAAGACTCCCTATGCCTCAGCCATAGGATCTCTAATGTATGCCATGCTATGTACTAGACCCGACATTGCATATGCTGTTAGTTTGACTAGCAGATATCAAAGTGATCCAGGAGTGGATCATTGGACATCGGTCAAAAGCATCCTCAAGTACTTGAGAAGAACTAAGGATATGGTTCTTTCTTCTGGAGGTGATGAACAGCTCGTTGTTAATGGTTACACCGATGCTAGTTGGAACACCGATCCGGATGATTCTAAACCTCAATCTGGATACGTATTTACTTTGAATGGTGCAGCAGTTAGCTGGAGGAGTGCAAAGCAAAGCGTTGTGGCGAGATCTTAACCTGAATCGGAATACATAGCTGCTTCGGAGGCTTCACAAGAAGCGATATGGATGAAGGAGTTCATTACAGAGCTCGGTGTGGTTCCAAGTGCGCTGGACCCAATGTCTATCTACTGTGATAACATGGGCGCCATAGCCAATGCGCAAGAACTAAGGTCACACAAGAAGCTGAAGCACGTCAAGCTATGTTTTCACGCTATTCGAGAACATGTCCAAGATGGTGACATAAAGATTTGCAAAGTACACACATATCTGAATGTGGCAGATCCGTTGACTAAACCTCTCCCGAGGGAAAAACATGACCAACACCAAACTGCCATAGGTGTTCGGTATATTACCATGTAATCTAGATTAGTTGACTCTAGTGCAAGTGGGAGACTGTTGGAGATATACCCTAGAGGCAATAATAAATGTAGTTATTATTATATCTTTGTGTTTATGATAAATGTTTACATTCATGCTATAATAGTATTAACAAGGAAACATTAATACTTATGTGATTTGTAAACTAAATTAGAGTCCCTAGTAAAGCCTCTTTATAATACTAGCTTGTTGGTTAATAAATGATTGTGGTTTCCCTATCATGAACATTGAGATGTTATTAACAACAAGATCATATCGTTAGGAGAATGATATGATGGACATACTCCTATAGATAAGCGTAGCATAAAGATCAAGTCATTTTAATAGTTCAATTGCTATATGCTTTCTCATACATAGTAACCTAATTCCTTCGACCATGAGATCATGCATATCACCATCATCGGAAGGATGCTTTGATGACATCAAACACCACACCATAACTGGGTGGTTATAAAGGTGGCATTGAGTGTTTGGAAAGTATTGGTTGAGACACATGGATCAAGAGTGGGATTTGTCCATCCATATGACGGATAGATAGACTCTGGACCCTCTTGTGTAGGGTTTCGTAGCATGGAAAACAAAAAATTTCTACCGCATACAAACAAACAAGCCAAGATCTATCTACTAGATTGTAGCAACGAGTCGATTGAATAACTCACCATCGAAGATTCCAAAGTGTTTAACGAGAGTGGATTCTCGTGGGTGATGTAGTCGTACTCTTCCCGATCTCAAGATCGTGTAGACGATCCTTTCGACGCTGCGTTCCTAGCGCCTCATGATCGGTCACATCGGTACTCGACGAAGACCTTCCTCTCCTTGTTCCAAGAAAATGGAGGTTGTAGCACTCTCCTCGCGATTCCGGACAAGCGTGCAGTAAGAGGGAGATCTCGCAGGCTTCGCCTTAAGACGGAGCGAGTATGGTGGAGTATGAGAGTCCTCGACGATATAGGGTTTAGACACGCCGAGGAGGGGCTAGGCGTGGCTAGGGTTTCACCTAGGCGTGGCGAGTGCCCTAGGGCCAATGGCGACTATGGAGGCGGCTTGGTACTAGGGTTTGGAGGAGAGGATCTTGTGTGTCTCTAGGAGGAGCCCTGCCTCCTTATAGGTGGAGGGCCGACCAAGGGAGGGATAGGAGTCCCTCCCAACTCTGCTTGGTGGTGCGCCGGGTGGGAGGAGGACTCCTCCCAACTCGGTTTCCTCCTCTTTCCACTTCCCAAAAATAGCCGTTTGACTTTCAAACTAGCCGTTGACTTTTCAAACTAGGATTTGATTTAATCCTTTATTTTGTTCATGATGACACTTAGTACATGATGCAATCATACCAACTTGATATAACACATTCATGTACCCTCCCTCCGGAGTCTTGGGACATTCCGGAACCTTCTAGAACATTCCCGATGAAAACACCGGAATCATTCTCGAACTCCGAAACGGGACTTTCCTTTTATGAATCTTATTCTCCGGACCATTCCGGATCTCCTCGTGATATCCCGAATCCCATTCGAGACTCCGAACAACATTCGGACTATTTCTCATCATTCCATAACTACTCAAACAACGTCGAATCCTTAAGTGTGTCTCCCTACGGTTCGTGAATTATGCGGACATGATCGAGACACTTCTCCGATCAATAACCAAAAGAGGAATCTGGAAATTCATATGGCTCCCACATATTTCTACGATTACTTTGCGATCGAATGAACCACTTACATACGATATCAATTTCCCTTTGTCTCACGATAGTTTACTTATCCGAGATTATGATCGTCGGTATCTCTGCATACCTAGTTCAACCTCGTTACCGATAAGTACTCTTTTCTCGTTCCCGTGACATGTGATCCCTTGTGAGCCAGTCACATGCTTACAAGCTAATTGGATGACATTTCACCGAGAGGGCCCAGAGTATATCTATCCGTCATATGGATGGACAAATCCCACTCTTGATCCATGTGTTTCAACCAATACTTTCCGAACACTCAATGCCACCTTTATAGCCACCCAGTTACGGTGTGGTGTTTGATGTCATTAAAGCATCCATTCGGTAAAGGTGATATGCATGATCTCATGGTCGAAGGAATTATATTACTATGTATCAGAAAGCATATAGCAATTGAACTATTAAAATGACTTGATCTTTATGCTACGCTTATCTATAGGAGTATGTCCACCATATCATTCTCCTAACGATATGATCTTGTTGTTAAAAACATCTCAATGTTCATGATAGAGAAACCACAATCATCTATTAACCAACAAGCTAGTATTATATAGAGGCTTTACTAGGGACTTCAAATTAAGTTTACAAATCACACAAGTATTAATGTTTCCTTGTTAATACTATTATAGCATGAATGTAAACATTTATCATAAACACAAAGATATAATAATAACTACATTTATTATTGCCTCTAGGGCATATCTCCAGCCTCCCACTTGCACTAGAGTCATCTAATCTAGATTACATGGTAATATACCGAACACCCATGGCAGTTTGGTGGTGGTCATGTTTTGCCCTCGGGAGAGGTTTAGTCAACGGATCCGCCACATTCAGATCTGTGTGTACTTTGCCAATATTTATATCCCCATCTTGGATATGTTCTCGAATAGCGTGAAAACGTAACTTGATATGCTTCAACTTCTTGTGTGACCTTGGTTCTTGCGCATTGGCTATGGCGCCCATGTTATCACAGTAGATAGACATTGGGTCCAGCGCACTAGGAACCACACCCAGCTCTGTAATGAACTCTTTCATCCATATCGCTTCTTGTGAAGCCTCTGAAGCAGCCATGTATTCCGATTCAGTTGAAGATCTCGCCACAACGCTTTGCTTTGCACTCCTCCTAATAGCTGCACCATTCAAAATAAATACGTATCCAGATTGTGATTTAGAATCATCGGGATCGGTGTTCCAACTAGCATCGGTGTAACCATTAACAACGAGCTGTTCATCACCTCCATAAGAAAGAACCATATCCTTAGTTCTTCTCAAGTACTTAAGGATGTTTTTGACCGCTGTCCAATGATCCACTCCTGGATCACTTTGATATCTGCTAGTTAACTAACAGCATATGCAATGTCGGGTCTAGTACATAGCATGGCATACATTAGAGATCCTATGGCTGAGGCATAGGGAGTCTTACTCATCCTCTCTCTATCTTCTGCCGATGTCGGACTTTGAGTTTTACTCAACGTCGTATTGGGCAACATGGGCAAGAACCCTTTCTTGCTATCTCCCATTCCAAACCTCTTTAGAACTTTTTCCAAATATGTAATTTGTGACAATGATATTTGGCGTTTCGATCTATCTCTATAAATCTTTATGCCTAATATGTAAGCTGCTTCGCCAAGATCCTTCATTGAAAAACTATTATTCAAATATTCCTTGACACTATTAAGAAGGTCTACATCATTCCCAATCAACAATATGTCATCTACATATAGTATTAAGAATGCTATAGAGCTCCCACTCACTTTCTTGTAAATACAAGCTTCTCCATAAGTTTGTATAAAACCAAAACTTTTGATCACCTTATCAAAATGTTGATTCCAACTTCGGGATGCTTGCTTCAATCCATAGATGGACCGTTGAAGTTTGCATACCTTGTTAGCATCTTTAGGATCGACAAAACCTTTGGGTTGCATCATATACAACTGTTCATCAATGTCTCCATTGAGGAATGTTGTTTTGACATCCATCTGCCATATCTCATAATCATAATATGCAGCGATTGCTAACATAATCCTAACAGACTTTAGCTTCGCTACTGGTGAGAAAGTCTCATCGTAGTCAACTCCTTGAATTTGTCGAAACCCTTTTGCGACAAGTCGAGCTTTATAGACAGTAACATTACCATCAGCATTTGTTTTCTTCTTGAAAATCCATTTGTTCTCGACAGCCTTCCGGCCATCCGGTAAGTCCACCAAAGTCCATACTTGGTGAAAGTACCGACTTGATACGACTAGAGGGGGGGTGAATAGGCGTCTACCAATTTTAATTTGTTTCACACTTTTAGGCTCAACGAGAAAAGAAGTTATCTAGAGATGCAACTAAGTGAGCAACCTAAATGCAAGAAAGCGAACACAAACCACAAAAACAGTAAATAGCGAGGAATAAAGGAAGGGAACGAAGTAACCGGCGAGGGGACACGGAGATGTAATTCCCGTAGTTCACTCCCAAGGAGCTACGTCTACGTTGGAGAGGTGTCAGGGCCACACAAGGTCACCCGAGCGCCACAAAGGCCTCACCTTCTTCTCCGGTGAGCTCCCCCACAAAGGAGGCCTCACAATCCACTAACCGGTGACCTTGAAGGCGCCAACTGAAACCTTTACACCAAGGTTGAGGGGGAGGCTCCACAACTGAATTGGAGGCCCTCAACGACACCTTGAAGCTTCACAACACATGCCTCAGCTCCGGGGATGCCCTACACCGTCTAGGGTTCCAAGAAACCCAAGAGTAACAAGATCCACAAAGGATGGGTGGGGGAAATCAAATCTTCTTTGGTGGAAGTGTAGATCTAGATCTCCTCCCTCACCTCTCAACAGATCAGGTCGTTTGAGTGGCTAGAGAGAGAGATCTAGTGAGGTGAAGCTCAAGCATTAATGGAGGAGAGAAAAATTCGAGAGAGTGGGAGGAAGAAGAGGGTGCCTTAAATAGGCCCCCTCGACCGAACCGTTGACCGCGACCACCGGAAGTTCGTGAGAGGCGAAGTTCACTGAGCTGGCTCCAACAGTCATCGTTGCTGACGCCGCTCCAGAAGCCTTGACCGAAGTTCCGGTCAAAGCATCGAAGTTCGGTGAACTTCCGAGCAAGTTCGATCAAGTTCGGCAAATAGCACATTTCAAAAGAAACTTTCGAGCCTTCACGAACTTGGGGCGGAACAGGCGAACTTCGGTCATGGTTTAGTCGACCGGAAGTTCCGGCCTTCAGGCAGAAGTTCCGCTCAAGAAATTTTGCCAGGAAAAGTTCCGAGCAAGTTCCGGTCAAGTTCCGGCCAAGTTTCGGCAAATAGCACACTTCAACACAGAAGGTTACTGAACTGCCACCGGAACTTGGGCGGAACTAGCGTCGGAACAAACTGCAGAACAGTCCGCAGAAAAAGGTTTGAGCGGAACTTCCGGTGAGACACAAAAGGCCCCAACAGAACAGGAAAGAGCTCTCTCTCACGGAATAATGGGATAGTTGTGGCGGTGCATATAGGTTTGTGCAAAAAACAAGTGATTTCCCACAGCCCTCCAACATGGACCCCCTCTTAATAGTACGGTGACCTAAAAACATCAACCAGAAAGAAACTAGGAGAAGACTAAAAGGGCCACCGTCTTCAAAAGATCACAAGAGAGCATCCATCACAATACAATGAGACAACAACGACGTTTCCCCTAAAACTCAAGAGCACAGTTAAAAACAATGTTGGGATTGTCATTTAACACCAAAAAACATGATGGGAAGATATAGTCCTTTCAATCTCCCCCTTTTTGGTGTTAGATGACAATCCCACAGATTTGCATAGAAACAAAGCAATCTTTGCAATGGGCGGGACAGGCTCCCCCTGTATGTGTGCAAGGTAGAGAGAAAACCCCTAAGGATTGAACTAGCACACATACACGGAGGCTCCCCCCAACAATTGTAAAGATAGCACAAGTACAAAAAGGGATAGAGATCATACCAGAACCAACTAAAAGTGGTGGAGACAAACGGAGTAATAACAATAACAAGATCAATGAGGCTCCACCACCATAGCAACATCCCAAGAGATGTCAATAAGATACCACACTCACGACAAAGTATAAGATATCACATAGAGATACCACATAGTCTCAAACATACCACATGGTCCATAAGTACACATAAGTTCACGGACATAAAACCACAAGCACACCAATAAACTAGAGAGTTCGCGAGTAAGAAAAGATCAAAGGCAAGAACAGGCTCGCGACTCAACCCATGCAAATCCCGTAGACAACCTAATAGACATCTTTCTCCCCCTTTGGCATCGAGACACCAAAAAGGAAGAAGAGATCAAACTACTCGTCCCAGCCATGAGAAGGGGAAGGAGGAGACTCATGCGGACCAGTGACTTCCTCCTCAGACTCATCTTCAGACCAGTTGCAGTTGGTGCGAAACCAATCCTCCTTGGGAGCAGTGACAGAGCTAGAGACCGGTGAGCAAGGAATATTGAGGGTTGTCATGATGGCCTTCTGGCGCTGAACATTGTGACGCTGATCAACATAAGCCTGATACTCGCGGTCCTGCAGGAAGCAGAAAGTCTTCTTCACTTTCCCAAGCATCTTCTTTGCCCAAGATGGCTGCCTGTGAAGAGAAGGACCACCAGCACTAGAGCCACCCGGAGCAGAGGAGGGACCACTAGCAACATCTTGAGTCTTCTTGAGAGCAGCTTCCTTTTCTTCCTGAGTACGAGGCTTCTGGTGCTTACTCACACGGAGCCTTTTCTCTTCATGAATGGTGATGTTGTCTTGAGGAAAGTGAGTGCCAGTCTTCTCGAGCCACTTGTGATTGATGAGAGTTTGAATGTAGGGAGCATATATGCAGGAGCGCTTTTCTATGAGAGCCCCCCACAACTCTGAGTGAATGAAGTGCATAACATCCATTGGCTTGTCAGTGTCTCGGCGAAGATGGGTCTGATGCATGAGGTCAACCTGATATCCATGAAACTGATCAAAGTTGCCAGCTTTTGGAGAGATGGTGTTCAAGTACACCCTGCGCATAATGTCATAAGCTGGCAGCAGATGATTCACAAACCCAACACTTCCCCATCCTCCAATGTAGAGAGGCTCCAGAACCTCAGGATCAACAGCAGTAGGACCATGAACACGCCAACCATTCGCCCCACGTCCAGGCTGAATGGGGTAGCCCAGAAGCTCAGCAAACTCAGCCCAAGTAGCGGTAAGGTACACATCCCTGGTCATCCACTTCATCTCACCTTCAGTAGAGGACTGCATGTGAAGAAACAGAGTGGAGTAGAACTGAGCAATAGCAGTTACATCAAAGTTCTGACGGTGCTCCATGAGGGGAATCAGTCCAAACTTCTTGCAGATATCAAGAGCCTCCCCAAAGTAGACTTGCTTCTCTTCCATGTGAGGCACATTGATGTACTTCTGAGGAGCAACCACGAACTTCTTCTTTGATGCATAGATTTCTTCATAAATCTGTTCCTGACGGCAGGTGTGAAAATGAGGATCCAAGCAGAGACGATCACGAGGCACGAGGTAGGGATCTGTAGCCCTGAATGCAGCATAAGCCTTCTGAGACCACTTGGAAATCTTGGCTTTGGTCATATCTGGCCCTGCAGCAGTGGCCTTCTGAGAAAGAGCAGCCTCTTCCTCGCAGCAAGAAGAAAGACGGCAGCAATGACCTTCGGCGAGAAGTCTGTGGTTGACGACAACTTCAGCATCTTCCTCGTCAATCTCAGGAGGAATGTCAGCGGATGGTATGCGGGCACGCTTGCCTTGGCGAGTCTCTCCTTCCCCTGAGAAGAAAGAACAAGAATAGGGAGGGAAGTTGGGATAAGTGCACAAGTTAGAAAGAGGAAACAAAAGAGTTAGATTGGAGAAATACAAACAGGAAAAGAAAATGCAGTGTAGCCGGAACTTCCGCTGAAACGTCGGAACTTCCGGTCTAGATAGACCGGTCGTGGCTCACCGGAAGTTCCGGTGAGGCCACGAACTGACAGTTTCAACAGGAGTTCCCTAGATGTAGATCTAAAGACCACCAATGCACAAATTTTTCCAAGGATGTATTGGACCAATCTACTCTAGCATGATACCCTAGGCCTACCAAGATCTCCCAACAAGTTCTAGCCAAAGAACTAGCCTAGACAAGGTGTGCCCTAACTCAAGCCATGGTGAGAGCAAGATCTCCATTAATGGAGGGAGTTAAGGGCAAATACCGGAGTCCATGGCAGGAGATCGAGGTGGGAAGATCCTGAGCAGATCCGAGACGAGCGGTTGGAGAAGAGGGGCCCGGAGCGCCCTCTTGGAGACGTCCTGGCCGGCGGCCTCCTGATAGAAGATGGGTCTTGGGGGAAAAAAGGAAGAAGATCCCGTTTTCCCCCAGGGCCCAACTTATATAGGATCGAGCACCACCGAAGTTTCGTCAGGATCGGAAGTTCGGTGGATGAACTTCCGGTCGACCGACCGAAGTTCCACGACACCGTAGGAACATCTCATGATAGGATAACAAGGAGGAACTTGTGCAGGGAATAGAGAGGGCTTGAGGTAAGGAAAGGCTTAGGATAGATAGCTCAAACTGTGAAGAACCAAAAACACCAAACGAGAAAACACAAATAAACACGAAATAAAACGAACCAAATAAAGAAGTCATGGTCAAGCCACCTTATATAAGAGTAAATGGCTTGACACCGCGAAGATATATCTTGGGTTCATTACCAACACTCAACATGAAGCTCAAATGGTCTCCTTTAGAGAGTATGAGAACTTTAATGTGCGCATAATAGGGATAGTGTTTGTTCATAAGAGGAACTACACTCCCCCTAAATCCATGCCTACATCCAAACAAGATACACATTGAGACACGGGTAGTTGTGCAAGGGCTCAAGCAACATTGCTCGAATCAATGATATTTAGCTCATGCCTTAACTCTCGGAACCGTGCTTCATCAAGAGGCTTCGTGAAAAGATCCGCAAGATTTGCCTTGGTGGGAACATACTCCAAAGAAATGTCTCCTCTAGCAACATGGTCCCGAATGAAATGATGACGAATCTCAATGTGCTTGGTCCGGTTGTGTTGCACGGGATTGTGAACAATAGAAATTGCACTCTCATTGTCACAAAGAAGAGGCACCTTGTCAAAAGATAGTCCAAGATCCTTCAAGGTTTGCTTCATCCATAGCAATTGAGCACAACAGCTTGCGGCAGAGATATACTTAGCTTCGGCAGTAGACATAGACACACAGTTTTGCTTCTTCGATGACCAACAAACCAAAGATCTTCCGAGAAACTGACAAGCTCCAGAGGTTGACTTTCTTCCCACTTTGTCACCAGCCCAGTCCGAGTCCGTAACCAATCGATCAAAGTGGCTCCTTGGGGTACCACAACCCAAAGTTTGGGGTATGAACTAAATATCGAAGATCCTCTTGATGACCACCATGTGGCTTTCCTTTAGCGACTTGAAATCTTGCACACATACCCACACTCAACATAATATCCGCCGGATGCACAAAGATAGAGCAAAGAACCAATCATCGAACGATAGAGTTTTTGATCCACCTCCTTACCCTTGGGATCGAGATCAAGATTAACCTTAGTTGGCATGGGAGTCTTGGCACCTTTAACTTGATCAAACTTGAACTTCTTGAGCATGTCTTGGATGTACTTGGCTTGGTTGATGAAAGTCCCTTTTCTCAATTATTTGACTTCAAATCCAAGGAAAAACTTCAACTCCCCCATCATGGACATCTCGAAGCGGTCGGTCATGAGCTTGGCAAAATCCTCATTAAAAGTTTTGTTAATAGACCCAAAGATAATGTCATCAACATAGATTTGGCATACGAACAAGTGGCCTCCAACTTTCTTAGTAAAAAGAGTGGGATCAATGAGACCCACTTCGAAGCCACGGTCTAACAAGAGCTCCCTAAGGCAATCATACCACACACGTGGGGCTTGCTTGAGGCCATAGAGTGCCTTATTGAGCTTGTAGACATGGTTCGGAAAAAGTGGATCCTCAAAGACCGGAGGTTGCTTGACGTATACCAACTCTTTCAAAGGACCATTAAGAAAAGCAATCTTAACATCCATTTGATACAATTTAAAGTTATGATGGGTAGCAAAGGCAAGGAGCATGCGAATGGATTCAAGGCGAGCAACGGGGGCATAAGTATCACCGTAGTCGATGCCCTCAACTTGTGAGTATCCTTGGGCAACTAACCTTGCCTTGTTGCGCACGACAATCCCATTCGCATCGCACTTGTTCTTGAAGACCCACTTGGTTCCAATGACGTTTTGACAATCTTTGGGCCGCTCAACCAATGTCCAAACATTGTTCCTCTTGAAGTTGTGAAGTTCCTCGTTCATAGCATCAAGCCAATCGTCATCTTCAAGGGCTTAGAAGACTTTCTGTGGTTCCACAAGAGAGATAAACGCATGGTGAGAGAAAAAGGAAGCTAGTTGCCTCCTAGTAGTGGAACCTTTATTGAAATCTCCATAGACATTATCAAGGATATGGCCATCTCGAACAAGCTTGGCGAGACGATAGGCTTGACGACGGGCTTGTGCTTCAATTCAAGATTCTTGAGCTACCACTTGGTCATTTCCACCAATTGAGCCGCCCCCTTGACTATAAGCACGAACACGAGGGTCATCTTCATCAATTTCCACTTCGGGAGAGTCATCACTTGGAGAGGATCCTTGAGGATCATTAACTTGATCTTGATCTCCACGAGCTTAACCTTGGGGAGAAACGTGACCTTGAGGAGGAGCCCCATCTTGGGGAGGATGATGAGGTTGATGAAGAGCTTGTCCGTGAGAGGTGCTTTGAGTATGAGCCCCATCGAGGGGAGGTTGATGTTGTTGATGAAGATCTTGTTCTTTAGAGCTTGGAGAGTCATGAGCATGGGAAGCTTCGGAAGAGCTTGAGGGAGCTTGTGCCAAGAAGGTAGGTCCTTGAGGTGCAAGATGATCTTGTGAGAGTGAGGGCTCCACTTGAGTAGAGATTGGTCCTTCTCCTTCGTCCATAAGGGGATCCTCAATGGGGAGGTGGAAACCCACACCCATTCTTCCTATGGCATTGGGAGGAATTTCATCACTTGGATCACAAACACCATCTTGCCTAACAAGAGACTCATGATTTTCATCAAACTTCACGTTGCTCGTCTCTTCAACTCTTCCATTGGCTTTATTGTAGACTCTATAAGCATGGGACTGATTTGAGTAACCAACGAAAATTCCTTCTTGAGCCTTGGATTCAAACTTTGACAACCGAACTCCTTTCTTGAGTATGTAGCACTTGCACCCAAACACCCGAAAGTAGATAACATTAGGCTTTTTCCCGGTGAGAAGTTCATAGGGGGTCTTGTTCTTATTCTTGCAGAGATAAAGCCAGTTGGTTGCATGGCAAGCGGTGGAGATGGCCTCGGCCCAAAAGTTGTATGGAGACTTGAACTCAGCTAGCATAGACCGAGCCGCATCCATCAAAGTGCGATTCTTCCTTTCGGAACACCGCTTTTGTTGAGGGTGTAGGAGTGGAGTATTGATGCTTGATTCCTTCATCACTAAGAAACTCATCCAAGGTATAGTTTTTGAACTCGGTGCCATTGTCACTTCGAATAGAGAGAATAGTTGCATTGTGCTTCCGTTGAACCTCATTTGCAAAGTCAATGACGGTTTGTTGAGTCTCACTTTTGTACTTGAAAAACAACACCCAAGTGTATCTTGAGAAATCATCCACAATAACCAAGCAATACTTCTTGCCTCCAAGACTATCATGAGAGGGAGGACCAAAGAGATCCATATGCAAGAGCTCCAAACATCTCTCGGTAGTGATTTGATTGAGCGCTTTGTGAGGAGTTTCATGCATCTTCCCTTCAATACAAGCCCTGCAAACACGATCTTTGGCAAAAGAAACATCGTTAATTCCAAGGATGTGGCCCTCGGAGTGAAGTCTTTGCAAAGTTCTCATGTTAACATGGGCTAGGCGGCGATGCCACAACCAGCCCTTGTCGGCTTTAGCATAGAGACACAGAGCATGAGGAGTAGTGGTCCCTGAAAAGTCCACCACGTACAAGTCATGTTCTACATACCCTACAAAATCCACCTTGAGAGACTTTCTCCACATGAGGACCACGGAATGAGAATTAAAGAAAGAAGAAAGACCCATAAGAGCAAGAGCACGAACTGAGAGTAAGTTGTAACCAAGAGTTTTGACAAGCATGACGTCAACCAAGGATACATCCGGGGTTACCACCACTTTGCCAAAACCCAAAACCTGAGAGCTTGTTTTGTCACCGTAGGAGACCATGGTGTTGGCAATATTGGGTCTCAACTCGGTCATGATAGACTTGCTTCCGGTCATATGACTCGTGGCACCACTATCAAGCACCCATTTTGATCCGCCGGAAGCATAGTCCTACAAGAAAATCAAGCCTTGGTTTTAGGTACCCATTTTGCAATGGGTCCCCTTTTGTTAGTGACAAGAACCTTTGGCACCCAAATGGCCCAATGATAATCATGCGTGTAAGATGTCCCCACATATCTAGCATATACATGACCATCATAAGATTTGCAAAGAATATAAGAGGGATTGTTCTTTCCGGCAAAGTTGTCACTTTGCAAGAGGGTTAGGCCATTTGGAACTCCTTGGGCCATGCCCTTGTTCTTTTTCTTCTTCTTGTTCTTCTTCTTATTCTTCTTAGTCTTGGCAAGTTGATCCTTCAAAACCTTGACCTCCTCTATGAGATGCTCATGCTTGCAACAAGGGTTAGGAGAGCTAGAAAAGTCTATAATTTGCATAGCGGAAGACTTAGAAAGATCACAAGTTAATCGAGTTTGAAGTTGTTCATGAGCCTCAAAAAGACTTGATAATTTCCCTCTCCAAGGCTTTGTGTTCCCTTTTGAGTTTCTCAAGATCCTCTTGAGTCTTATCATGACCACCCACAAACTCAGCATTTTCTTTCTTGAGAACCTTAATCAAAGCAAGAGCATGGTCACGTTCTTTAATTGTAAAGGTCAAAGTGTTGTTATGATCATCTACAAGCTTAGACACATTTTCTTCAAGATTAATTCTCATATTTTGTTCATCCTCAAGACTTTGAGTGAGAGAGGCAATTTCATCGGCGACATCTCTTTCATTTTTACTTAGCAAGTCAAGAAGTTCTTCCTTTTCATCTAAGGCATCTCTAGCATTTTCAAGTTGTGCAAGTAAGGACTCAAAGCAGTTTTTAGTTTCTTCATCTAAGGTAGCAACAAATTCACACATGTCAATCATATCTTTCTTCACCTCTAGACCAACAAGATCAAGAGAGGAAGGCTCACTAGAGATGGGTTGAGGAGTGGGTTTCAGTGATACCTCGGTGGCCTTGGCCATGAAGCACTTTTGGTTGGAGGAGATGACATTTTCATTTGGCGAGTCGAAGAGGGATAGATGTGGAGTTGAGGTAGTGGCAATAGCAGCAACCCCCACAATCTCTCCACCATGACCTTCATCATCATCTTCATCCGTGCCCGAAAGATATTCTTCATGGACCACAATTGCTCGTTCCTTGTTGGTGGCGTTCTTGACGGTGTAGTTCTTGTTTATGGGATGAGGAGATCTTGACTTGACCTTGCGAATGAGACGACCGCCATTGTCTTCACGGTTCTCAAAGGGACACTTGGCCACAAAGTGACTCTTGTCATTGCAATTGTAGCATGATCTTGCTTTGGGAGACTTGTTGGGTGAGTTGAATCTTGAGTTGTCCCTTGATCTTGACTTGAATCCGGACTTGTTCCAAAAGGCCCTTGAAGCGAGAGCAAGATGTTCGTTGAAGGCACATTTGAGATCTTCTTGAGACCACTCACTTGATGTATCATCATCATCAATTTCAATAGCCTTGGCCTTCAAAGAAAGGTTCACTTTTGTTGATCCAATGGCTCTAGCTCGAGCGGACTCCGCATTCTTCTTAGCAATAGTCATGGCAATTACTTCACTCAAGACTTCTTGGGAGGTCATTAAGTGAAAGTTGGTTCTTCCCTTGATAGAGTTGAGCTTTTAAATTTGTTCTTCAAATGGGAGAAGAGCTTGAATGAACTTTCTCTTCATAAACTTGTCATCAACATAGTGAGCCCCAAGGTCCCTCATAGTGGAACAAAGGACCTTAAGGCGCCTATACATGTCTTCAGGGGTCTCATCATCTTGCATTGTGAAACCATCACACTCGTTGTTGATCTCGTCAAACTTGGAGCTTTGGATGCTAGCATTCCCAACGAAGAGCTCGGTGAGTTGATCCCAAGCTTCCTTGGCAGTGTCAAATTGGCGAATGTGAGCAAAATCCTTTGGAGTCAAGGCCTTTTGAATCATTCCCAAAGCCGTAGCATTGAGTTGCTTGTCCACCACTTCACCTCGTGTCAACTTCTTTGGGTCAAATGGAGAGAATCCATCCTCCACAATCCTCATTAACTCAATGGATGAGCTGGAAATATGTGAGCGCATTAGATATTGCCAATTGGCGAAATTAGACGTATCTAGCATGGGTGGTGCTCCTTGAGGTATAATGTGTGGCATGGGAATGGGTGGATCCGAGTATACTTGGTGGGGGTACCGCCGAGTAGTCCTTTCCTCCGTTATCCCTTTGAAGTTGGGTTCTCGGGCTCCTCGATGTTCTCACTTGGAACCTTGGTAGAGGTTTGAGCAACAAAACCAAGTCCCAAGTGAGTGGTGGCACCATGGGAGTTACCGGGGCGGACACCGTAACGGTGGGAGGAACCTCGTTGGATTGGGGTGTGTCAACAGTAACCATGGGGTTTGGCTTGAGAGACTGCAAGAGTGTCATCATTTCCTCGAACTTGGACATCATGGATGACTCCAATTGCCTGAGGTCATCCATAGTGGCCAAGTTCTTGGCTTTTTCAGTTTCACTACCCCCTTCGTCGGCCATAGTCTCTTAGGCGGTAAAGACAGAAATACGAGCCTGAGCTCTGATACCAGTTGAAAGTACCGACTTGATACGACTAGAGGGGGGGTGAATAGGCGTCTACCAATTTTAATTTGTTTCACACTTTTAGGCTCAACGAGAAAAGAAGTTATCTAGAGATGCAACTAAGTGAGCAACCTAAATGCAAGAAAGCGAACACAAACCACAAAAACAGTAAATAGCGAGGAATAAAGGAAGGGAACGAAGTAACCGGCAAGGGGACACGGAGATGTAATTCCCGTAGTTCACTCCCAAGGAGCTACGTCTACGTTGGAGAGGTGTAGGGGCCACACAAGGTCACCCGAGCGCCACAAAGGCCTCACCTTCTTCTCCGGTGAGCTCCCCCACAAAGGAGGCCTCACAATCCACTAACCGGTGACCTTGAAGGCGCCAACCGAAACCTTTACACCAAGGTTGATGGGGAGGCTCCACAACTGAATTGGAGGCCCTCAACGACACCTCGAAGCTTCACAACACATGCCTCAGCTCCGGGGATGCCCTACACCGTCTAGGGTTCCAAGAAACCCAAGAGTAACAAGATCCACAAAGGATGGGTGGGGGAAATCAAATCTTCTTTGGTGGAAGTGTAGATCTAGATCTCCTCCCTCACCTCTCAGCAGATCAGTCGTTTGAGTGGCTAGAGAGAGAGATCTAGTGAGGTGAAGCTCAAGCATTAATGGAGGAGAGAGAAAATTAGAGAGAGTGGGAGGAAGAAGAGGGTGCCTTAAATAGGCCCCTCGAACCGAATTCTGACCCATGACCTCACCGGAAGTTCCGGTGAGAGGCGGAAGTTCACTGAGCTGGCTCCAATGGTCATCAGACCGTTGACGCCCGCTCAAGACACGCAACCGGCAGTTCCGGTCAAAGCAGACCGGAAGTGCCGGGGAACTGCCGAGCAAGTGCCAATCAAGTTCCGGCAAATAGCACGTTTCAAAACAGAAACTTTCTGAGCCTTCACCGGAACTTGGGGCGGAATATGGTGAACTTCGGGTCACTGCTTAGTCGACCGGAAGTTCTGGCCTTCAGGCGGAAGTTCCGCTCAAGAACTTTTGCCAGGAAAAGTTCCGAGCAAGTTCCGGTCAAGTTCCGGCCAAGTTCCGGCAAATAGCACACTTCAACACAGAAGGTTACTGAACTGCCACCGGAACTTGGGCGGAACTAGCGTCGGAACAAACTGCAGAACAGTCCGCAGAAAAAGGTTTGAGCGGAACTTCCGGTCTATGACCGGAAGTTCCGGTGAGACACAAAAGGCCCCAACAGAACAGGAAAGAGCTCTCTCTCTCACGAAATAATGGGATGGCTGTGGCGGTGCATATAGGTTTGTGCAAAAAACAAGTGATTTCCCACAACACTCCAACATGGACCCCCTCTTAATAGTACGGTGACCTAAAAACATCAACCAGAAAGAAACTAGGAGAAGACTAAAAGGGCCACCGTCTTCAAAAGATCACAAGAAAGCATCCATCACAATACAATGAGACAACAACGACGTTTCCCCTGAAACTCAAGAGCACAGTTAAAAACAAGGTTGGGATTGTCATTTAACACCAAAAAATATCATGGGAAGATATAGTCCTTTCACTTGGTTTTCGTACATGGATCCAATCTCGGATTTCATGGCTTCTTGCCTTTTATTGGAATCTGGGCTCATCATCTCTTCCTCATATGTCTCAGGGTCATCGGTGTTGTCCACCAACATGACACTCATAACGGGATCATACCAATCTGGAGTGGTACGAGTTCTCGTTGACCTGCGAGGCTCTATAGCAACTTCAACCGAAGTTTCATGATCATCATCATTAGATTCCTCTCTTATTGGTGAAGGCACCACAGGAACTTCTTCCGGCGCTGCGCTACTCGCAATTTCTAGAGAAGGTTCGACAACCTCGTCGAGTTCTACTTTCCTTCCAGTCACTTCTTTCGAGAGAAATTCCTTCTCTAGAAAGGATCCATTCTTGGCAACGAAGATTTTGCCTTCGGATCTATGATAGAAGGTATACCCAATAGTTTCCTTCGGGTATCCTATGAAGACGCATTTTTCCGCTTTGGGTTCAAGCTTGTCTGGCTGTAACTTCTTTAGATAGGCTTCGCAACCCCAAACTTTAAGGAACGACAATCTAGGTTTCTTCCCAAACCATAATTCATACGGTGTCGTTTCAACGGATTTCGATGGTTCCCTATTTAAAGTGAATGCGGCTGTTTCTAATGCATAACCCCAAAATGATAGCGGTAAATCTGTAAGTGACATCATAGAACGAACCATATCTAAGAGAGTTCGATTACGATGTTCTGACACACCATTACGCTGTGGTGTTCCCGGCGGTGTCAATTGTGAAAGTATTCCGCATTTCTTCAAATGCTCGCCAAACTTGTAACTTAGATATTCACCTCCACGATCAGAACGTAGAAATTTAATCTTCTTGTTACGTTGATTCTCTACCTCACTTTGAAATTCCTTAAACTTCTCGAAAGTTTCGGACTTATGTTTCATGAAGTAGATATACCCATATCTACTCAAATCACCCGTGAAGGTAAGAACATAACGATAACCACCGCGCGACGCTACACTCATTGGACCACACACATCGGTATGTATGATTTCCAATAAGTCCGTAGCTCGCTCCATCATACCAGAAAATGGAGTCTTAGTCATTTTACCCATTAGACATGCTTCGCATCTTTCAAGTGATTCGAAATCAAGTGATTCAAGAATTCCATCGGAATGGAGTTTCTTCATACGCTTCACTCCAATGTGACCAAGGCAGCGATGCCACATATAGGTCGAGTTATCGCTCGATTTCAAACGTTTAGCCTCAATGTTATTAATATGTGTATTTCCACTATCGAGATTCGACAAGAATAGACCATCTATCAAAGGTGCATGTGCATAAAACATATTACTCATATAAATTGAACAACCATTATTCTCGGACTTAAACAAATGCGTCTACTTAATAAACAAGATCGATATAATGTTCATGCTCAACACCAAATAACAATTATTTAAGTATAAAACTAATCCCGATGGTAGATGAAGGGTAGCGTGTCAATAGCGATCACATCAACCTTTGATCCGCTTCCCGCCGTCACCTCGTTCTTCGCTAGCTTCGTTTGATACTGCGCAGCTTTTTGTTTTGAGTTACAAATATGAGCAGCAGACCAATATCAAATACCGGGCACTACTACACGGTACTAGTGAGATACACATCAATAACATGTATATCGGATATACCTTTCTTCTTGATGTTGCCGTTCTTCAAATCGCCAAGTACTTTGGGCAATTCCGCTTCGATGACCTTCTCCTTGCGGTAAAAGTTCGATTAATAGGCTTAGGTCCAGCCTTGGTTTCTTCGTCCGGCGTGGTAACTTTCTTACCACCCTTCTTGAAGTGTCCCTTATGCTTAGACTCGCCTTTCTTGAATTTGGTGGTCTTATTGACCAACAACACTTGGTCCTCTTTCTTGATCTCCATAGATTTCAACATGGCAAAGAGTTAGCAGCGTCTTGTTCATATTACATGTTGTAGTTCATCACAAAGTTCTTGTAACTTGGTGGTAGTGATTGGAGGACGGTAAATCCCAAAGCATTAGGAATCACTATACCCAAGCTTTGAAGTTTGTTTGCGTGCCCGGACATCTTAGCACATGCACATGCTCCTTGGAGCTGCCCTCTTCCATCTTGGGTTAAAGAACTTTTGAAGCCTCATAGCTTTCAATTGCCGCATGAGTCTCAAAGATCAATTTGAGATCCTCGACATATCATATGGGTCAATTATCAAACCTTTGCTCGATTCTAAACCATACAAGATAGCTTCTTGAACTATAGATCTTGAGTCTTAGAGTGAGGTAAATGTTCTTTACTTCATGCATCAAGGTCACCAATGGTGCATCTAGCACATAGGTCAAATTACCATTTGTGAGGACAATCCTCAAATTGGAACCAATCCATGAAGTTGCTTCCATTGTTTTTCAACTTTTCTTTCTCTAGGAGCATTAAAATTGATGGTAGGGGCTGCCATTGATCTACAACATATTTGCAATAGTTTAGACTAAGTTTATGACAAATTGAGTTCAAATTAATAATAAAATTAATCTAGGTGAACTCCCACTCAAAACAATATCCCTCACATTGTTTTAGTGATCACCTGAACAAATCCACCACATCAACACCGATCATCACGAGAGTTGATATAGTTTCAATGGCGAACAATCGACATGTTCATCATATCTACTATATGATTCATGCTTTACCTTCGGTGATCCGTGTTCGAGACCATACGTACATGCTAGGCTCGTCAGATCAAACCTTAGTTTCGCATGAGCATGCAAAACCACTCATTGTATACACTTGGAATCTAACCACAATCATCACGTGGTGCTTGAAACAACAAGCTTTAGCAGGTGCTAACTAAGGGTGAACACTTTATGACTTGAAATTCATGTGCATGAGGGATCATCTTATAATGCTACCGTCGTCTACTAAGCAATACAAGATGCATAAAGGATTAACAGCACATGCAATTCATAATATGTGATATGATATGGCCTTTCTTCTTTGTGCTTCGATCTCCATCTTCTATACGAACATGATCTCCATCATCACCGGCATTGCATCAAGGTCAATGGCGCTTCTTCATGGTTATAGATCCACGGCTTCAACTATTACAACTACTTTAATAGTTAACATAAATTAAAGACAACCATATGGCTCCTGTCGGTTGCCAACTTACAATAAGGAACAATGCATACATCAAATATAATCACAATCATGGCCATATCACATCACTGCACACCCCTGCAAAACAAAGTTAGACGCCTCTACTTTCTTTGCATGATTTACGTGATTTGGGGATTTCAATAAGTGTCGTTCTAACTTACGAACATGAACCACAACATTGATACTAGTATTGTTAATCACCCGTTGTAAATTGAATCTTAACTATGCTAGGAGAAACAGGCACCCGCAAATCCACTTATGCAATAAAAGTTGCATGTCAAGCGTGGAGCAAGTCTCATGAACGATGTCATGTAAGGTTAGCCCGGGCCGCTTCATCCCAACATACCGCAAGATGCAAAGTACACAAGAAGCAATCTACAATAAAAGCATCAACGCCCACAATGACCATTGTGTTCTACTCGTGCAATAGATCTACATATAGACACGGCTCTGATACCACTATAGGGTTTCGTAGCATGGAAAACAAAAAATTTCTACTGCATACAAACAAACAAGCCAAGATCTATATACTAGATTGTAGCAAAGAGTCGATAGAATAACTCAACCTCGAAGATTCCAAAGTGTTTAACGAGAGCGGATTCTCGTGGGTGATGTAGTAAATACTCTTCGATCTCAAGATCGTGTAGGCGATCCTTTCGGTCACTGCGTTCGATTTTCGAAGACCTTCCTCTCCTTGTTCAGGAAGCGAGGTTGTAGCACTCTCCTCGCGATTCCGGTGTGACTGTGGTGGTCAGGAAGTAGAGGAGATCTCATGAGCCGCCTTAAGCCGGAGCGAGTATGGTGGAGTATGAGAGAGTCCCTCGACGATTTAGGGTTTGGACACGCCGAGGAGGGGGCTAGGCCAGCGACTAGGGTTTCACCTAGGCGGCGGCGAGTGCCCTAGGGCCGGCGGCGGCTATGGAGGAGGCGGCGGCTTGGTACTAGGGTTTGGAGGAGAGGATCTTGTGTGTCTCTAGGAAGGAGCCCTGCCCCTCCTTATATAGGTGGAGGGGCCGGCCGGCCAGGAGGAGGTCCTCCCCAACTCGGCTTGGGTGGTCTTGGCCCGTGGGATGAGGGACTCCTCCTGACTCGGTTTCCTCCTCTTTTCCACTTCCCAATTGACTTTCAAACTAGTAGTTGTTTGACTTTTCAAACTAGGATTTGATTTAATCCTTTATTTTGTTCAGCGATGACACTTAGTACATGATGCAATCATACCAACTTGATATAACACATTCATGTACCCTTCCCTCCGGTCTTGGGACATTAGGAACCTTCTAGAACATTCGAGAAAACACCGGAATCATTCTCCAACTCCGAAACGGGACTTTCCTTATATGAATCTTATTCTCCGGACCATTTCGGATCTCCTCGTGATATCCCGAATCCCATTCGAGACTCCGAACAACATTCGGACTCTTTCTCATCATTCCATAACTACTCAAACAACGTCAAATCCTTAAGTGTGTCTTGTTGGAGATATGCCCTAGAGGCAATAATAAATGTAGTTATTATTATATCTTTGTGTTTATGATAAATTTTTATATTCATGCTATAATAGTATTAACAAGGAAACATTAATACTTGTGTGATTTGTAAACTTAATTTGAAGTCCCTAGTATAGCCTCTATACTTCACTAGCTTGTTGGTTGATTAAATGATTGTGGTTTCCATATCATGAACATTGAGATGTTATCAACAACAAGATCATATTGTTAGGAGAATGATATGATGGACATACTCCTATTGATAAGCGTAGCATAAAGATCAAGTCATTTCAATAGTTTAATTGCTATATGCTTTCTGATACATAGTAACCTAATTCCTTCGACCATGAGATCATACATATCACCTTTACCGGATGGATGCTTTGATGACATCAAACACCACACCGTAACTGGGTGGCTATAAAGGTGGCATTAATTGTTCGGAAAGTATTGGTTGAAACACATGGATCAAGAGTGGGATTTGTCCATCCACATGACGGATAGATATACTCTGGGCCCTCTCGGTGGAATGTCATCCAATTGGCTTGCAAGCATGTGACTTGGTCACAAGGGATCACATATCAGGAGCGAGAAAGAGTACTTATACATGTAACGAGGTTGAACTAGGTATGCGAGAATCTGGCGATCATAACCTCGGATAAGTAAACTATCGTGAGACAAAGGGAAATTGGTATCGTATGTAAGTGGTTCATTCGATCGCAAAGTAATCGTAGAAATATTTGGGAGCCATATGAATTTCAGATTACTCTATTGGTTATTGTTCGAGAAGTGTCTCGATCATGTCCGCATAATTCACGAACCGTAGGGAGACACATAAGGATTGACGTTGTTTTGAGTGAGTAGTTTATGGTATGAAAGATACAGAATGTTGTTGAGTCTCGGATGGGATCGGATATCACGGGTGATCGGAATGGTCAGGAGAATAAGATTCATATAAGAAAGTCCGTTTGAGGAGTTCGGGAATGATTAGGTGTTTTCATCGGAATGTTCTAGAAGGTTCGGATTGTCCGGCACTCTCGAAGTACATGGTGTGTACATGATGTCATTGAATGATTGCATCATGTACTAAGTGTTCTGTTTCCCAAAAACATGAAAATTGCAAATTTTGAAAGTCAAGCGGCTAAAGCAGAAAGCTGTGGGAAGCAGGCTGTGGGAAACAAGCAAGAGAGGAGTTGGAACCAATTTGGAGGAGAGTCCCACTCCTCCAGGCCCAGCCCTAGGCGAGTTGGGGAGGGACTCCCTCCCCTGGCCTAGCCAGCCCCTCCACCCATAAAAAGGAGGCGGGGCTCCTCCTTGAGATACACAAGTTTCACCTCTAATCTCGGGTTTAGAGCCGTTTGGTTTAGAGCTTCTAATTGATTTAGCCTGCGGTTTAGAGCCTTCTAATTGGTGTGTCTAATCTCTAGACCACTAATAGCCCTCTCTCATAATCCACCATACTCGCTCGGCTTAAGCGAAGCCTGCGGGATCTCCCTCTACTTAGGTACCACGCGTTGTCTTAGGAATACAACCATTTTCTTTGGAACAAGGGAGAGGAAGGTCTTCGTAATCGTGCAGGCGATGTGACCGAGCTTGAGCGCTAGGAGCCTTGGCCGGAAGGATCGTCCACGATCTTGAGATCGAGAGAAAGAATGCGACTACATCACCCACGAGAATCCGCTCTCGTTAAACACTTTGGAATCTTGAGGGTAAGTTATTCCATCGACTCGTTGCTACAATCTAGTAGATAGATCTTGGCTTGTTTGTTTGTATGCGATAGAAAATTTTTGTTTCCATGCTACGAACCCCTCTGATGGTATCGAGGCCGTGTCTATATGTAGATCTGTTGCACGAGTAGAACACAATGGTCATTGTGGGCGTTGATGCTTTTATTGTCGATTTCTTTTTGTGTACTTTGCATCTTGCGGTATGTTGGGATGAAGCGGCCCGGGCTAACCTTACATGACATAGTTCATGAGACTTGCTCCACGCTTGACATGCAACTTGTATTGCATAAGTGGCTTCTTGGTGCTGTTTCTCCTAGCATAGTTAAGATCCAATTTACAACGGGTAATCAACAATGCTAGTATCAATGTTGTGGTTCTTGTTAAGTAAGTTAGAGCGACACTTATTGAAAGCCCCAAACCACGTAAAATATGCAAAGAAAGTAGAAGCGTCTAACTTTGTTTTGCGGTGTCTTGATGATGTGATATGGCCATGATTGTGATTGTATTTGATGTATGCAATGTTCCTTATTGTAAGTTGGCCGGCAGAACCATATGGTTGTCTATAATTTATGTTAAGACCAGCGTGTCTATTCAAAGTAGTTGTAATAGTTGAAGCGGTGGGCGACAACCATGGTGAAGTCATTGACCTTGATGCAATGGGTGATGATGGAGATCATGTTAGATGTTTGAAGATGGAGATCGGAGCACAAAGAAGAAAGGCCATATCATATCACATATTATGAATTGCATGTGATGTTAATCCTTTATGCATCTTGTATTGCTTAGTAGGCAGCGGTAGCATTGTAAGATGATCCCTCATGCACATGAATATCAAATCATAAAGTGTTAGCCTTAGTTCGCTACCGTTGCTAAAGCTTGTTGTTAAAAGTGTATACAGCGTGGTTCAATTACGTTTGATGATGGCGAAACTGGTTTGATGGTATTATGGTCTCGAAACACGGATTCCGAAAGGTAAAGCATGAATCGTATAGTAGATATGATGAACATGATGATTGTTCGCCATTGAAACTATATCAACTCTCGTGATGATCGGTGTTGATGTAGTGGATTTGGTTCGTGTGATCACTAAAACAATGTGAGGGATGTTGTTTTGAGTGGGAGTTCACCAGTTTAATTTAATTAATTTAATTAATTTGAACTCAATTTGTCATAAACTTAGTCTAAACTATTGCAAATATGTTGTAGATCAATGGCAGCCCTACCATCAATTTTAATGCGTTCCTAGAGAAAAAAAGTTGAAAAACAATGGAGCAAACCCAGCGATGGTTTCATAATTTGAGATTGTCCTCACATTTGGTAATTTGACCTATGTCTTTGGATGCTTTGGTGACCCACTGCGGTGATGCTTCCGATGAAGTAAGAATGTTTACCTCGCTCGAAGAATCGGTACTCCATAGTTTAGTGTCTCTTGTATGGTTTAGAATCGGAGCTTGAGAAAAGGTTTGAAGAGTCGGACCCATATGATATTGTCGAGGATCTCAAATTGATTTTTGAGACTCATGCGGCAATTGAAAGCTATGAGGCTTCGAAAAGTTCTTTAGCGCAAGATGGAAGAGGGCAGCTCGTCGGTGAGCATGTGCTTAAAATGTGCAGGCATGAAACAAACTTCAAAGCTTGGGTATAGTGATTCCTAATGCTTTGGGGATTTACCGCGTCCTCCAGTCACTTCCACCAAGTTACAGGAACTTTGTGATGAACTACAACATGCAGAACATGAACAAAGAGTTGCCAGAACTGTTTGCTATGCTAAAGTCTGCAGAAGTGGAGATCAAGAAAGAGCACCAAGTGTTGATGGTCAATAAGACCACCAAACTCAAGAAAGGCAAGTCTAAGCAAAAGGGACACTTCAAGAAGGGTGGTAAGAAAGTTACCACGCCGACGAAGAACCAAGGCTGGACCAAAGCACTGGCGAGTGCTTTTGCAAGGGAGAAGGTCCTTAGCGGAATTGCCCAAAGTACTTGGCGGATCGAAGAGCGGCAACATCAAGAAGAAAGGTATATCCGATATACATGTTATTGATGTGTATCTCACTAGTACTCGTAGTAGTGCACGGGTATTTGATCTTGGTTCGGTTGCTCATATTTGTAACTCAAAAGTCTTGCAGAATAAGCGGAAGCTAGCGAAGAATGAGGTGACGATGCGGCGTGGGAAGCGGATCAAAGGTTGATGTGATCGCGGTGACACGCTACCTCTTCATCTACCATTGGGATTAGTTTTATACTTAAATAATTGTTATTTAGTGCTGCGTTGAGCATGAACATTATATCGGGATCTTGTTTATTGCGAGGCGGTTACTTGTTTAAGTCGAGAATAATGGTTGTTCGATTTATATGAGTAATATGTTTTACGCACATGCACGTTTGATAGATGGTCTATTCTTATTGAATCTCGATGGTGGAAATCGCATATCAACAATATTGAGGCTAAGCGTTTGAAATCAGCGATAATTCGACCTATATGTGGCTTTGTCGTCTTGGTCACATTGGAATGAAGCGTATGAAGAAACTCCATTCGATGGACTTCTTGAATCACTTGATTTTGAATCACTTGAAAGATGCGAAGCATGTCGATGGGAAAAATGACTAAGACTCCATTTTACGGTATGATGGAGCGAGCTACGGACTTATTGGAAATCATACATCTTGATGTGTGTGGTCCAATGAGTGTAGCATCATGTGATGGTTATCGTTATGTTCTTACCTTCACGGATGACTTGAGTAGATATGGGTATATCTATTTCATGAAACATAAGTCCGAAACTTTAGAAGTTTAAGGAGTTTCAAAGTGAGATAGAGAATCAACGTAACAAGAAGATTAAATTTCTACGTTACGATCGTGGAGGTGAATATCTAAGTTACGAGTTTGGCGAGCATTTAAAGAAGTGGAATACTTTCACAATTGACACCGGAACACCACAGCATAATGGTGTGTCCGAACATCATAATCGAACTCTCTTAGATATGGTTGTTCTATGATGTCACTTACATTCCGCTATCATTTTGGGGTTATGCATTAGAAACAGCCGCATTCACTTTAAATAGGGCAATCTAAATCCGTTGAAACGACACCGTTTGAATTATGGTTTGGGAAGAAACCTAAATTGTCGTTCCTTAAAGTTTGGGGATGCGAAGCCTATGTAAAGAAGTTACTGTAGGACAAGCTTGAACCCAAAGCGGAAAAATGCGTCTTCATAGGATACAGAAGGAAACTATTGGGTATACCTTCTATCATAGATCCGAAGGCAAAATCTTCGTTGCCAGAATGGATCCTTTCTAGAAGGAATTTCTCTCGAAAGAAGTGACTGGAAGGAAAGTAGAACTCGACGAGGTTGTCGAACCTTCTCTCGAAATTGCAGTAGCGCTGACCGGAAGAAGTTCTGTGGTGCTGCACCAATTAGAGAGGAAGCTAATGATGATGATCATGAAACTTGGTTGAAGTTGCTCTGAGCCTCGGAGGTCAACGAGAACTCGTACCACTCCAGTTGGTATGATTCCGTTATGAGTGTCATGTTGGTGGACAACACCGATGACCCCGAGACATATGAGGAAGCGATGATGATCCAGATTCCAATAAATGGCAAGAAGCCATGAAATCCGAGATTGGATCCATGTCGAAAACCAAGTATGGACTTTGGTGGACTTACGGATGGCGGAAGGTGTCGAGAACAAATGGATTTTCAAGAAGAAAGCAGATCTCGATGGTAATGTTCATCTATAAAGCTCGACTTGTCGCAAAGGGTTTCGACAAATTCAAGGAGTTGACTACGATGAGACTTTCTCACGATGCGAAGCTAAAGTCTGTGAGGATTATGTTAGCAATCGCTGCATATTATGATTATGAGATATGGCAGATGGATGTCAAAATAGCATTCCTCAATGGAGATATTGATGAAGAGTTGTATATGATGCAACCCAAAGGTTTTGTCGATCCTAAAGATGCTAACAAGGTATGCAAACTTCAACGGTCCATCTATGGATTGAAGCAAGCATCCGAAGTTGGAATCAACATTTTGATAATGTTATCAAAAGTTTTGGTTTTATACAAACTTATGGAGAAGCTTGTATTTACAAGAAAGTGAGTGGGAGCTCTGTAGCATTCTTAATACTATATGTGGATGACATATTGTTGATTGGGAATGATGTAGACCTTCTTAATAGTGTCAAGGAATATTTGAATAATAGTTTTTCAATGAAGGATCTTGGCGAAGCAACTTACATATTAGGCATAAAGATTTATAGAGATAGATCGAAGCCAAATATCATTGTCACAGTACATATTTGGACAAAGTTCTAAAGTAGTTTGGAATGGAAGAAAGCAAGAAAGGGTTCTTGCCCATGTTGCTATCGACCTTGAGTAAAACTCAAAGTCCAACATCGGCAGAAGATAGAGAAAGGATGAGTAAGACTCCTATGCCTCGACCATAGGATCTCTAATGTATGCCATGCTATGTACTAGACCCGACATTGCATATCTTGTTAGTTTAACTAGCAGATATCAAAGTGATCGAGTGGATCATTGGACAATGATCAAAACATCCTTAAGTACTTGAGAAGAACTAAGGATATGGTTCTTTCTTATGGAGGTGATGAACAGCTCGTTGTTAATGGTTACATCGATGCTAGTTGGAACACCGATCCGATGATTCTAAATCACAATCGGATCGTATTTATTTTGAATGGTGCAGCGATTAGCTGGAGGAGTGCAAAGCAAAGCGTTGTGGCGAGATCTTCAACTGAATCGGAATACATGGTCGCCGGAGGCTTCACAAGAAGCGATATGGATGAAAGAGTTCATTCTGGCTGGGTGTGGTTCCAAGTCTTTGGACCCAATGTCTATCTACTGTGATAACATGGGCGCCATAGCCAATGCGCAAGAACCAAGGTCACACAAGAAGCTGAAGCATATCAAGCTGTGTTTTCACGCGATTAGAGAACATATCCAGGATGGGGATATAAAGATTTGCAAAGTACACACAGATCTGAATGTGGCGGATCCGTTGACTAAACCTCTCCCGAGGGCAAAACATGACCAACACCAAACTGCCATGGGTGTTCGGTATATTACCATGTAATATAGATTAGATGACTCTAGTGCAAGTGGGAGACTGTTGGAGATATGCCCTAGAGGCAATAATAAATGTAGTTATTATTATATCTTTGTGTTAATTATAAATGTTTATATTCATGCTATAATAGTATTAACAAGGAAACATTAATACTTGTGTGATTTGTAAACTTAATTTGAAGTCCCTAGTATAGCCTCTATACTTCACTAGCTTGTTGGTTGATTAAATGATTGTGGTTTCCATATCATGAACATTGAGATGTTATCAACAACAAGATCATATTGTTAGGAGAATGATATGATGGACATACTCCTATTGATAAGCGTAGCATAAAGATCAAGTCATTTCAATAGTTCAATTGCTATATGCTTTCTGATACATAGTAACCTAATTCCTTCGACCATGAGATCATGCATATCACCTTTACGGATGGATGCTTTGATGACATCAAACACCACCGTGGCGGGTGGCTATAAAGGTGGCATTAAGTGTTCGAAAAGTATTGGTTGAAACACATGGATAAAGAGTGGGATTTGTCCATCCACATGACGGATAGATATACTCTGGGCCCTCTCGGTGGAATGCCATCCAATTGGCTTGCAAGCATGTGACTTGGTCACAAGGGATCACATATCAGGAACGAGAAAAGAGTACTTATACGTAACGAGGTTGAACTAGGTATGCGAGATCTGGCGATCATAACCTCGGATAAGTAAACTATCGTGAGACAAAGGGAAATTGGTATCGTATGTAAGTGGTTCATTCGATCAAAGTAATCGTAGAAATATGTGGAGCCATATGAATTTCCAGATTACTCTATTGGTTATTGTTAGGAGAAGTGTCTCGATCATGTCGCATAATTCACGAACCGTAGGGAGACACATAAGGATTCGACGTTGTTTTGAGTAGTTATGGTATTATGAGAAAGATACGAATGTTGTTGAGTCTCGGATGGGATACAGGATATCACGGTGATCCGGAATGGTGGAGAATAAGATTCATATAAGGAAAGTCCGTTTGGAGTTCGGGAATGATTAGGTGTTTTCATCGGGAATGTTCTAGAAGGTTCGGATTGTCGGCACTCCGGGGGTACATGAGTGTGTCATTGAATGATTGCATCATGTACTAAGTGTTCTTGCTGTTCCAAAAACATGAAAGTCAAATTGCGGTTTGAAAGTCAAGCGGCTAAACAGAAGCGTGGGGAAGCGAAACTGTGGGAAACAAGCAAGAGGAGTTGGAACCAACTTGGAGGAGTCCCACTCCTCCAGGCGGCACCAGCCCTAGGCCGAGTTGGGGAGGACTCCTGCCTCCCCAGTGCGCCTAGCCCTCCACCCATAAAAGGAGGCGGGGCTCCTCCTTGAGACACACAAGTTTCCACCTCTAATCTCGGGTTTAGAGCCGTTTGGTTTAGAGCTTCTAATTGCTTTAGCCTGCGGTTTAGAGCCTTCTAATTGGTGTGTCTAATCTCTAGACCACTAATAGCCCTCTCTCATAATCCACCATACTCTCTTAAAGGCGAAGCCTGCGGGATCTCCCTCTACTTAGGTACCATGGTTGTCTTTGCGAATCGCGAGGAGAGTGCTACAACCTCCATTTTCTTTGGAACAAGGGAGAGGAAGGTATTCGTCGAGCTTGAACGTGTGACCGAGCTGAAGCGCTGCCTGAACGCCGGAAGGATCGTCCACACGATCTTGAGATCGGAAGAATGCGACTACATCACCCACGAGAATCCGCTCTCGTTAAACACTTTGGAATCTTCGAGGGTAAGTTATTCCATCGACTCGTTGCTACAATCTAGTAGATAGATCTTGGCTTGTTTGTTTGTATGCGATAGAAATTTTTTGTTTTCCATGCTACGAACCCCTACATGTCTCCCTACGGTTCGTGAATTATGCGGACATGATCGAGACACTTCTCCAATCAATAACCAATAGAGGAATCTGGAAATTCATATGGCTCCCACATATTTCTATGATTACTTTGCGATCGAATGAACCACTTACATACGATATCAATTTCCCTTTGTCTCACGATAGTTTACTTATCCGAGATTATGATCGTCGGTATCTCTGCATACCTAGTTCAACCTCGTTACCGATAAGTACTATTTTCTCGTTCCCGTGACATGTGATCCCTTGTGAGCCAGTCACATGCTTGCAAGCTAATTGGATGACATTTCACCGAGAGGTCCCCGAGTATATCTATCCGTCATATGGATGGACAAATCCCACTCTTGATCCATGTGTTTCAACCAATACTTTCCGAACACTCAATGCCACCTTTATAGCCACCCAGTTACGGTGTGGTGTTTGATGTCATCAAAGCATCCATCCGGTAAAGGTGATATGCATGATCTCATGGTCGAAGGAATTAGATTACTATGTATCAGAAAGCATATATCAATTGAACTATTAAAATGACTTGATCTTTATGCTACGCTTATCTATAGGAGTATGTCCACCATATCATTCTCCTAACGATATGATCTTGTTGTTAATAACATCTCAATGTTCATGATAGAGAAACCACAATCATCTATTAACCAACAAGCTAGTATTATATAGAGGCTTTACTAGGGACTTCAAATTAAGTTTACAAATCACACAAGTATTAATGTTTCCTTGTTAATACTATTATAGCATGAATGTAAACATTTATCATAAACACAAAGATATAATAATAACTATATTTATTATTGCCTCTAGGGCATATCTCCAACATCTCGGTGGAATGTCATCCAATTGGCTTGCAAGCATGTGACTGGCTCACAAGGGATCACATATCACGGGAACGAGAAAAGAGTACTTATCAGTAACGAGGTTGAACTAGGTATGCAGAGATACCGACGATCAAAACCTCGGATAAGTAAGCTATCGTGAGATAAAGGGAAATTGGTATCGTATGTAAGTGGTTCATTCGATCGCAAAGTAATCGTAGAAATATGTGGGAGCCATATGAATTTCTAGATTCCTCTATTGGTTATTGTTCGGAGAAGTGTCTCGATCATGTCTGCATAATTCACGAACCGTAGGGAGACCCACTTAAGGATTCGATGTTGTTGAGTAGTTATGGAATGATGAGTAAGAGACCGAATGTTGTTCGGAGTCTCGGATGGGATCCGGGATATCATGAGGATATCCGTAATAGTCCGGAGAATAAGATTCATATAAGGAAAGTCCTGTTTCGGGGTTGGAGAATGGTTCCGGTGTTTTCATCGGGAATGTTCTAGAAGGTTCCGGAAGGTCAAACTCCGGAGGAAGGGTACATGAATGTGTCATAACAAATTGGAATGGTTGCATCATGTACTAGGTGTCATCGCTGAGCAAAATAAAGGGATAAATCAAATCCTAGTTTGAAAAGTCAAACGCCAATTTGAAAAGTCAAACGGCAAGTTTGCTTGGTGGAGGGAGAGTAGGAAACCTACTTGGGGAGGAAGTCCCTCACCCTCCACTGCCGGCCTTGGAAGCCGAGTTGGGGATGGACTCCCTTCCCCTTGGCCGCGCCCTCCCACCTATATAAGGAGGGGCAGGGCTGCCCCTCCAAGACTACACCTCCACCACCCAAAACCCTAGCCCTAGCCGCCGGCCCTCCTGCAGTCGCCGCCGCCCTAGGGCAAACCCTAGACGCTGACTTGGGGCAATCCCCTTGCCCTAGCTGCCGGCCTAGCCTCTCTTCCTTGGTGTGTCTAAACCCTAGATCACCGAGGCTCTCTCATAGTCCACCATACTCGCTCCGGCTTAAGGCGAAGCCCTGCGATATCTCCCCTCTACTTCCGGGACCACGCCGTCGTGCTGCCGGAATCGCGAGGAGAGTGCTACAACCTCCGCTGCCTGCTGGAACAAGGGAGAGGAAGGTCTTTGTCGAGTACTGAACGTGTGACCGACTGCGGAAGCGCCAAAAGCCTTGTAGGAAGGATCGTCTACACGATATTGAGATCGGGAAGAATACGACTACATCACCCACGAGAATCCGCTCTCGTTAAACACTTTGGAATCTTTGAGGGTGAGTAATTCTATCGACTCGTTTCTACAATCTAGTAGATAGATCTTGGCTTGTTTGTTTGTATGCGGTAGAAATTTTTTGTTTTCCATGCTACGAACCCCTACATCCATACAGTAGCTAGATGGTTGTTTCTCCTCCTTTGTGCTACCATGTTTAGATCTTGTGAGCTCCGTTCATGATCAAGATCATCTATTTGTAATCATGCATGTTGTGTTTGCGGGGATCCGATAGATATTGAGATTACCATGTCAGATTGATTAATGGTTTTGTCTTATTGATTCTATCATGTCTGTGTTGTTTGAGATCTTGCATGCTCCCCGTTTATAGTGGCTATCTTGGACAAGTAGATGCTAGTGACTCCAAGAGGGAGTATTTATGCTCGATAGTGGGTTCATTCCTTTATTGAATCTGGGGAAGTGACAGAAATGTCTAAGGTTGTAGATGTGTTGTTGCTACTAGGGAGAAAACACGATCTTTTGTTCATGGAACAATTGTATTGTTTACTTTACACATTTTGCTTAAAGCAGTTATCCGTTGCTTGCAACTTAATACTGGAGGGGGTTCGGATGATAACCTGAAGGTGGATTACTAGTCATAGATGCAGTTGGATGGCGGTCTATGTATATTGTTGTAATTCCCAATCGAATCTCATAGGATCATGAATGTCTAGTATTGCATTGTTATGCCTTGCTCAGTCCTGTCAATTGCCCTGCTGTAATTTGTTTACCCAGCATGTTATGTTGTTTATCTTAAGGAGAACACCTCTAGTGAACTATGTACACCGGTCCAATCTTTACCATTGATACATCTTCCACTATTACTGTTTACTTTTTGCAAGCCACCATTACCTTCCACACCACACAGTTAATCCTTTGTTTTCAGCAAACCGGTGAGTTTACAACCTCACTGTTCGTTGGGGCAAAGTCTTGAGTTTGTGTTGTGCATGTTTCCAAGTTGCTAGCAACACCTTTGAGTCGTTTCCTTCCTCCTACTGGTTCGATAACTTTGGTTTCTTACTGAGGGAAAACTTGCTGCTGTACTCATCACACCTTCCTCTTGGGGTATCCCAACAAAGCTCTACACGGATGATGATCGTTCGATCATGATGGCTCCATCGACCGCGATCTTTGACTCCTCTGTAGTGTAGAACCACCTCCTCTTTGTCACCATCGACTTCACCGTCCACTCGCCTGCAAGCCGCCAGGACTTGGATTATGTAGGAGACAGAGTCGACATGATACTTGGGAGCCTATGCTTCCGGATAGGCAAAATCGGCACCATCCACCTCCCTGAGAAGGTGGTACCCCCGGCCATTTCACCTGCTTCATGGGTGTCGCCAATCGGTGTCCTAAGGGCACCATCGCTGACGTACGATTCAGATGACAACAACAGCTGCAATTTCGACCTCTGCGACCCTCCTACGGAGGAAGGAACCTACAATTCCGGATCTCAGAGATGCGGGAGTAATAATCTCCCCCACCACTACATGTGCGTGACCATCATTGATGGTAACGTTAGCAACAGAGCCGCCCCGGCGGCCCCCCTCCCAATCCGCAGGATACTAACACCACAAACAGAGTGAACGGTCCACCCCCACCCAATCCCAACAGGAACGGGCCACTTGAAGCCACCAACAACAAGAGTCACAATCGTCAAGAGATCCATCTTAATGACACTTAGTGGGAAAGAGTCTGGGAGGCCGTGCGAGGCAACAACCCTTTGCCAGTCGACGCCTCTAGAGACATGATGATGGGACATCACTTGATCCTCATAAAAGGAACTCGAGCAGCGCAGGCGAGCAGCTGATGAGTCAAGCGCTCGACGCACCACGCTCTCCTCCATCGGCAGATCCTCCTCCAAAGGCTACGACGGCCATAAACACCGCTCCCAGCTAGGACGCATGGACCCCGCCGCTCGACGCGAGGCCACCAAGGCACTCGACTTGTCCTTCATGTCGATGGACTCGCAGGGCAACATAATGCCCAAAACAACGCAGGATGTGGTTATGGCAGCCACCACGTACCTGGCAGCAAACCTGCCACCGGTTGGAGATCCCAGACAGACAATCCATAAATTTGCGATTGTGGGCCTTGGTCTTGGGAGCTGCACTACTCGGAGAGACGATCCCGGAGCCGAAGATAAAGGATTCGGTGAAATTCACAGGGAGCCGCACGCCCTCATCCGACGAGGATGAGCATGACCTATCGCGGCGACACCGTAGCCCGCGGCGGAGGAGCCAAAACAATGACGCCCGTGATGAGCCCATGGAGCGCAAGATCGACAGATCACGCACAAAACATGCATGCTCCACGAAGTCAGAGGACGAGGACACAGAGCTATGCTACGCTAGATACTTCAGGAGAGCCATACGACAATCTCGGATGCCCAAGGGCTTCAAGCTCCCATCGGACAATCCCAAATTCGACGGCCTATAGGAGCCAACGATTTGGCTAGATGACCACATCTCATCAGTCAAGATGCCTGGCGGAAGCAAGTACACAGCCATGCAATGTCTTCATCTGTAGCTGAAGGGCGTGGCTAGGGCCTAGCTCAATAACCTTCCCTCCGGATCCATCCGCAGTTGGGAGGAGTTGGTCTACAGCTTCATTCGCAACTTCAAGGGCACTTGCAAAAGGCTCGCCTGATTGAAGAGTTGCGCGCTTGTTGCCAACGGTCCAATGCGTCGATCCGCTCATACGTGTAGCGCTGGTCCGTAATCAAGAACTTTGTTGAGAACATCTCGAAAGAGAGGGCAATCGACGCCTTCAACAACGGCATGAAGCGTCGCGAGCTCAGAGAAGAGATGGACCGGATCAAGCCCAAAACCATCGATGACCTGATGGACATCGCCAACTGTTGGGCAGATGGCGAGGATGCCTTCAAACAAACCCGTTCGGATGACGAAGACGATCTCAGGCGCAGACGTGATCGCCGAGCAAAAAGAAGAGTGCGCATCTACGACAAACGCAAAGAGATCAATATGGTCGCAGCTGGATACGCCAACCGTCGCTACGACGGAAACCACAACAGTGGCTATCATATCGGCAACTATCATGACAGCGGGAAACCCGCTCAAGCATGGAAACGCCACAATCGGGACGATGAGCCCTCCGCATTCGACAAACTATTGGGGTACCTACACCATCCACTTCTACATCGACAAGCAAGATGGCAAGAGGAAGGCCAGCCATCTGCTTAAGGACTGCAGGGAGTTCCAAAAGCTCCACGAGGGATATTCCCAACTACAACGTGACGTAGCAAACCAGGGGTTCGGATCTGCCCCTGTAAACGTCGCATACGACACACCACCACCACCGCCCAGAGGACCTTCACAGCCTGCGGCTGCACTAGCCCAAAATAACGGGGCAGAGCAGTACCCACGATTGTTGGATGCCATGATGATACAAAAGGGATGTCCATACAACAGGATACAGAAGACGAACACCCGCCAGGTAAACCTGGCTGTTACCTCTCCACCTTCCATACCTGAGTACCTCAGTGGCTCGGAGTCATGCATCACCTTTGACCGCTCGGATCACCCTGACAAATACCTCGCCCAGGCCACTCTGCTCTAGTGATTGAGGCTCAGATCGGCGGATTCGAAATGAGTCGCGTCTTCATGGACGGCGGCAGCGACATCAATCTGATGTTCGCCAGCACACTCGCAGCTATGTGGATCCCGCTATGCAGCCTGGAGACATCAGACACAACCTTCCATGGCATCGTCCCAGGGAAAGGAGTGTACCCCCTGGGCAAAATATGGCTCGACGTCATCTTCAGCACCCCTAAGAACTTCAGGCGTGAGCAGCTCGAGTTCGAGGTGGTGGATTGGCCCTCGCAATACCACACTATCCTTGGGTGTGTGACATTCACAAGATTCCTGGCAGTACCGCACTACACATACCTTCTGCTGAAAATTCCAGGACCTAACGGTGTCATCATCATCCTAGTAAGCTTCACAAAACCACGCATGAGGGCCCACATGCTCTTTCAGGTGGGTCCCATGCTGCCTAGGCCTTTTTGGCCGTGGAGCATCGTGGCGCCGCCTCCTTTCGCGTACCCCCTTATATACCTAAAAACCTATCTATCCAGGAGCACAAAGCTTTTCGCAAAACAGAGCGCCGCCACCACAATCTTCGTTTTTGGGGTCAGATTGATCCCTCTCTCCACGCCGGAGAGGGGGATTTCTACGCCTTCTTCATCACCATCACTATATTGATTCCCTGATGCTTTTAGCTTGTTGTATATTGTGTAATCTTAAGATCTTGTGTTGATTGAATTACTAGGCTAAATGTTCCCATGTTACTTCCGATTTACATGGATTTCCTGCCTATGATCTTGTAATCTTAAGATCGATGAGTGTGCATAGGTGAGATTCATGCATATTACTATTAGTGCTCGAGTGTTATGTCCAGTAGTGAAATCATTTCAAAAAAGTTTTTTGTGGATACTAGTGAACTCAATCTTGTGGAGTTGATCCCCTAGATTAATATCCTACTTAAAATTCTTTCCCTCTTTCTATCTAGTGTAGGCCATTGTGATCTCTATGATGCAAACTAGTATGAATAGATACAACACTTGGTTTTAGTCATTGAACTTGCTATCAAAGTGTAGCTTGTTCTTCTGGCTTATGATAAACCTTCTTCTTGTGGATAGCGTGCTCCTCCCAGCTGCTTCACCTTATTACTAGATTTCTATCTATCTATCTATCTATCTATCTATCTATCTATCTATCTATCTATCTATCTAGTTGGTGTTCTAGATGATCTTAGTGATCTTGTGGTGTGGTGATGCTTCTCCTAGCCGACTGCTCCCTATATAGTGTTGTAGATCCCCTGTCGGATGTCCTTTGAAAGCTTCTTTCCCTTTTGGAACCGTCTGACGCAAGTTATAATGTGTCCAGGTTCATGTCCCCTATGCATATGTCGGTCCAACTTGAGATTTGTTTCTGCCAATTGGATATTTGTGACTAGACTACTTTCCTTTATCTACGGATTTTTATTCGTGGGATTTTATGATTTTTTTATGATGGAAATTGATATGATTAAGCACTTATGCCATTTAGTTCACTCTAATTTCTTTGTGGGCTTTATTTTTTTAAATGAATTCAATATAGATGAGAGCGTATGTTGCCTAGTGTTGCCTAATGATAGTTTCTTGGATGAAATATTGCATAGTCGCCACCATTATGACTTGTTGCCTTATTGTTGCCTTAGTGGTTCGTATACACTACTTGTTACAGATTTCCTCTTGCCCCTCACTTGCATTGGTTGTTTGTCAAATGTTGCCCCTTGAGAGAAATGCCCTCAATTATGGTCATTGATTCTAGGAGTTCTTTCTAGAATTCAGTAGTTGAATTCAACAACAATTGCCTCACCCTTGTGGTGAAGGCATATATTTTAACATAACCAAAATTCCTTATCATTGTCTATTTTGCAGGTACCAAGAAATAAGAAGGAAAGAAAATAGAAGTGTAGTTTTGTAGGTTTAGTCTTATAATATTTGATCTTTGTAATTTTATATTTCATTTTTCTCTTGTAAAAATACTCCTATTAATAAGAATATTCCTATGATCAATTGTGTATTTCTACTTTACTTTTACTTGTATTACTTGAGTTTATTTGAACTATCTGAATTTAAGTTCAAGTGTAATGTTCAAACTCAATTTTGAATTCAAATACTTGACTTGGAATTGAGTTTGATTGTTGTATATTTGTATAGTGTCGTGGATGTTCCTCAGACTCATAATTAAATGTTTGTTTTAGTTCAAATTATTCCCAAGTTTTTTTTGAAATGCACAAAGATCAATTTGAAATTTATAGCACACCAAGTGACGAACTAACTCTAAAATCATCAAATAGAGAGAAATCTCAATCACTTTGGTTTCAAAAGCTTAAAATTTTCCCACTTTTTTAGATGCATGACACACAAATGCACATATCCTAAATCTGCCCTTTCATGTCCTCATTCTTTGGGATGTTATAACGTTGTCTCCGGGATATATACGCTCAGCTCCTGGCGTATGATTATCGTCAAAAGATGATGGTCGAGACATGCCAGGATTCTGGACCCCTTCCAGTCCCCTACAAACGCCACCTCTCATGGGCGTCGTTCCCCTACAACAATTGCCAAAACTATGGCGGTGATGACTACAAAGGTGGCCGCCCGTCTAGATGATAAGATGGAAACCCGCAGAACCAATATAACTGTGGCCCCACCACGGGAGGTCGTGGCCACATTCCCTCTCCACGCGAGGATGTCACTTGTCAGGTATGTGGAAAAAGTATGGGCACCCTGCGAACGAGTGTAGGTGTCACTACTCTGACAATGATGATTACGACTACAACTCGGGTGACAAGGGCGCTCATGTTGCTTCCTATGGCATGGACATAAACTCATACACTGACAAGGGTGCTACAAATCATATCACTAGAGAGTTACAAAAGTTGACCAGTCCGGATAAGTACAAGGTATGCGATCTAGTTCACATGGCAAACAACAACAGTATAACAATTACACATAATTGGTCATTCAACTATAACGATCATACAAGGACCAAGTTCTATTGTCCAGCCCCCCCTCGCCGAGCTCTTTTTTGCTGTCATGCTGAGACTTTAGCCTAAGACACATGTGTATCATTGAACTTTGTATTTCTCATAGTATGTACGGGTCTTCTATGTTTTCATTGCGGTTTGCGAAGTTGCGAGATAAGTATCACCGCTCATACTACTACCAGGTTAAAGGTTTATATGTGTGCAAACGGGCCAATAGCATAAAATAACTTTTGAAAAGTTACATGAAAGTACTCTTCAACCATAAACAACGCAAAGCTTCTCCCTGACGTACAGATTCAAGACCAATGATACGACCGGGATGGATGGCCGGTCACCGCATCTGCGTCGCACCTCCACGAACTTTCAGAAAAGTTTACACGAAAGTAGTACCCTTTCATCAACCACAAACATTGCCACAGTCCGGGACTAGTACTCCGTACTTTCCTGGAGTACAGATTCGGGACCAATGATACCGTGAGGATGGCCGGTCCTCGAATTGCATCTCGATGCGGAGACCTCTCGGGAACCTACCTCGCGCACTTCGCCATGTGAGAGAAATATCTTGGGAACCACCCCCGTACCCGTAGTAGTACAATACTCACTCTCATCGTCAGTGCCTCATCTTTTAGATCGGCAGTGGAGTGGAGGTCGGCAACGGCAAGGCGACGAAGGCAGACGAGGACGCGCCGCTCAATCATCGTATAGTAGTTTCCAAGTTTCAACCAGACAGGGCTCGCATGGCACGGCCATATGCGTCTATCCTAACCAGCCACGACAGCCGGGCTTTATTCTACGATCGCGATCTTGTCCACTAGCATGGAGGAGCTAAAAAGAAAATTTCGGCCAAGTCATCATCATCATCATCTATGAGGTTTTAATCAGACGGTTCCGGCGCCGTTGACGAGCGCCGGGGCCGTTGTTTATCCGTGCCGCGACATGCTGATGGCGCAGAGGCGAGAGATAATGTACTCTATATTTTTTTTAGGTCCAATGATGCATCAGTCGCTGTCGCTGAGAGAGAACAATCGAGGAAGCAAACATGGGGCCAGCCACGGCGCCGTGGGGTGGCGGCTTGGAGTGTGAACCCGGAACGTGATCGGCATCGTCGTCGGGAGGGGAGGAATATGGACGAGCACGTTTGGTGTGCCATGTCCCTGTGTTCGTTCGTTCGTGTGATTGGGCATGTTCTTATCGTCTCCCCGATTCCCAACTGTTTCCGTTTGGTCAAGCGTGTGGTGCTGGGTAAGATGCATGGCAGCGGCGACTGGCGAGGTTCAGATAACCGCTGTGCGATGCATGTACCATGGCGTGGACGGACGGACGACGCACGCGAGCGGTGCCGGGTTTTTTCACCGGAAACGTATGTGTGGCTCCTACGGGGTGAACTTGACCGGTGACGCAGCGTCGTATGGTGCAGATAGGGTTCGCGGCCACGAGTTTGACATGTCTCCCAGGGTATTGTTCTGTGTGTGTGTGGTGTGGACGACAGACAGAGCTGTGTCTGGAGATATCATGCGTGTAATAATCTGATAATGACACCACCAAAAGTCCAAAACCAAGTGTTGACAGAGTAAAGGGATGCGGCCCTGTCGCAGTTATTCGGCGAGCTCCCGCAAAAACTTGGCACTAAAATGGCCGCAAGTTTTTTATTATTAGATCATCATCATCATCGTCATCTGTGGAAAGGTCGAGCTGTCCAAGCACGATAAGTACATGTTTTTTCTCTGACAAAATCAGCGTTGCTTTCGTCACTAGACGGACTGGTGAGAGATATGACAGATGAAAAAGCTAGTGCAAATAGCAGCCGTAGGTTGCTCTACCCTGATCCATCAGCATCGGCCAACACAGACAAACAGTAACCAACGCGAGAGGTGAAGTCACCGACATGCCATATAGCTACTGCAAGATAAACTTACATGCACCGGAGTGAGGTTCAGATCAGGCAGGTTTTTATTCAAACAATCATCATGAAACAGCCCCCAATCACCGTTTTACTTTCTCCTGAGCTTGGCCTTCATCCGGTCCACCGCGGCCCTCAGCGTGTCGTCGTCCTTGCAGAAGGTGAACCGCACCAGCTTCTTCCCGTCCTCGGGGTTCAGGTAGAACACGCTGGGCGGGATGGCGACGACGCCCACCTCGCGGATCAGATACTCGCAGAACTCGACGTCGTCGCCGAACCCGAACGGGGTGTGGTCGGCCATCACGAAGTAGGTCCCGCTCGAAGGGTAGACCACGAACCCCGCGGCCTCCAGCCCGTCCACCAGCAGCGCCTTCTTCGCGCCGTAGTCCCTCCTCAGCTCCTCGAAGTAGCTCTCCGGCGCCCGCAGGGCCGCCGCCGCAGCCGACTGCATCGGCGTGCAGGTGGCGAACGTGAGGAACGAGTGCGCCTGCCTCACGCCCCACGTCAGGTGGGGCGGCGCGATCGCCCACCCGATCTTCCATCCCGTCAAGGAGAAGGTCTTCCCCAGGGAGTTCAGCGTCACGGTCCTCTCGTACATGCCAGGGATAGAGGCCATCGATATGTGGTCCGCCTCGAACACTAGCTTGTCGTAGACCTCGTCGGCGAAAAGCAGCACGTCATTTTCCTTGCAGAGATCTGCGATGAACTCAAGCTCCTCCCTCGTGAACATCTTCCCGGTAGGATTGTGAGGCGTGTTTATCATTATTGCCCTGGTGTTCTTCGAGACCGCGGCCTTCAGCTCTTCAAGGGGCACCGCAAAATCTGGAGGGCGGAGTGTGATGGCTTTGACGTCCGCGCCAGCCATGGACAGCGTAGCCTCGTACGAGTCGTAGAATGGAGCGAACAGTATCACTTCATCGCCTGGGTTGATCAGGCCCAGTATCGTTGCAGCTATTGCTTCTGTGCACCCAGATGTAACAGTAACTTCCTTATCAGGATCGACTTGCAACCCGCTGTCCTTCAGGAATCTTTCAGCGACGGCTGAGTTCAGTTCAGGCACACCATATCCTCTTGCATACTGATTCTTTCCGGCATTGATAGCCTTGATAGCAGCCTCCTTGACAAAGTCGGGGCCATCAAAATTGGGAAAGCCCTGACCAAGGTTTATTGCCCCATGCTTGACCGCAAGCATGCTCATCTGCGTGAAAATTGTTGTCTTAAACTTCTCCAATCTCTTTGCCACCTGCAATAGATAAGAAATTAAAAAAACAAGCTCAAGTTTCTATACTGTGACAAGAGGTACTATTCAAGTCATTTATAAAATCTTGCATTATTCGGAAAAAAAATTAAAATACATTGAAGCGAAAATTCTTTTTATAATCATATTATTGTTGGAGTTATAAGAGAATCATCCAGTTCATGTCAGTTGAGTTTGAGCATCTCATACTCAACATGAAATTTATGAATCATGTTGTACAGATAATAGGTTTGTAATTTGATCTGTTTATCTTTTAATGTTGATTGATGCAACATTACAATCTATCACGCCTTGGCAAAATCCAAGGCTCCAACAATGTTTGGTTGACAATTTTTTGTGTTCAACCTATCTTCTGTTCATCTCTTTAGGCACCCTGACTAGTGACTCCGTTGGTATGCATACCAAAAATATATGTTGTTAAAACGATCAAATCACTCCAAACTCTGTACTCCCTCTGTCCCAATTTATAAGCAACCCATGCATTTCGAGGTTCACATTTGACCATTAGTTTGACCAATGAAATGTGGGTAGTGTCCACAAAAATTATACCATTGAATTCATATTCAAAAGAATATTCCAATGATACAATTTTTGTGTCACGTGACTCATATTATTGTTCTAAAATCTAAATGATGGTCAAAGTTAAATCTTGAAATACGAAGGTGCCTTACAAACTGGAATGGAGGATATATTTGGGGTTTGAAAATGTTGCTTGATTTTTTCTAACCAACATAACCTTCTCCAAGGGATAAGAATTGTATGATTCTAAGGAGAACCTCATAATTGTATGACAATGATTTCTCAAGCAAGGGATAAGAATTGACTACGTAATCAAACCACAAGTTCAAGTCTGCATAATCCCACCAGTAAAAAGAATCATTTTTGAGACATAGCTTTGGTCAAACTTCTAAAACTTGATAACCAATAATTTTTAAAATACTTTCATTGGATGTCTTTAAATCATCTGTACAGATTCGTGTCAGAAAATGCTTCTATAATACAACAATATTACTGGGTTGAACATTTATATTTTGGTCAATGCTACTACCGTCAAAATTTTAATTCGGAGACCGCGTCAATATCCAAAGCATCAATTTTTTGAAGACCGGTGGGAGTAGTATTGGAAAAAAATGAGATCAACTCAGTACAGAATGGACATGAACATGAGAAAATTCTGTATTATTCAGAACCAAACTAGAACAAATACAAGAAGATTCCAGTTTGATAATATCATTATGGAAGTTACATTCTAATCTTCCGGCTTATGTCAGTTGAGTTTTAACATATTACATTCTGAATATTTAAGGTTATGAATCCTGTTGTATAAATAGTGTGTTATTTAAGGTTATATGAGTTGACTTTTAACAAACCAAGCAACATTTGGATGACAATTAGTGTTCAACCATTCTTATTTCATCATTCTTTAGGTGTTTAATCAAACTAAGTCTTACAGAAGGCCAGAAGGGGCATTCTAACACCATATGCACGCATCATGAAAATGTATGCTGTCAAAATATGAAACAGCTCCAAACTCTGTATTTGGGTTCAGAAATGTTGAGTGATTTTCTCTAACTAACATGATCTTCTCCATTGGCAATCTAGTACTCCCCCATCCTGAAAAGGATGTCGCGGATATGTCTAAATTTGAATGTATCTAGACACTATTTAGTATATAGATACATCCAAATTTAGACAGATTTTACGACATCCTTTTCAGGACGGAGGGAGTATATGACTTGAAGGAGAACCTTGTAGTAATTGTATTATAATGAGTTGCCAAGCATGGTCTAGGAAAACAACAATCGACTAGGGAAAAGTTCATATATTTATGGCCTGCAATACAAGGCATGATGATGAAAATATACAGAAGTGATGCCATTATTCCTTTTCAAGCACACATGCCTAGTTTTTTTTGGATCTGTACTTCTGTAGTCCTAGATTGCACAATACTGTAATGGCTCTTTTGCAGACTCGGGTAGGAACTCAACATAACCATGTCCCAAATAGCTTCAAGACACATGTGCATAGTTCACTTCACATGAGGGGCCAAATATAACACTTCTTAGTTATTTTGAACATTACATTACCTTGTCAAGAATTTGAATTCTCCTTACATCAGAATGCAAATTTGGCAATGTGGGGGTATATCATACGAGTTATTTTTTTCCTTCAGTATGGAAAAACAATGGATCAACAAGACTAATATAGAAAATGAGACCAACCAGGGACATCCCTGGTGGTCTTCTACAGAAAGAAGACAACCTGAGGCACCCTGCGGAGGCTAGGCCACGAACGCATATGAGCAGCATTCACACTCGCACTGCTAGCCAACCGAGCAACCCCCAGTTCTCGACCAACAAGACTAATGAGCCCTGATTCATCATTGATATTCTTTAGATGGGTTGCTGGCTCGTAGGTGTGGAAAATAGCGACAGTCTAACATATGGACAGTAATGCCATGGCAGCAGGTACGGATAAAACATAAGCAGCACTCTAATTGTTTTTATAAGGCACATAGTTTCCATCTGCATTCTTCATATGATCAGTTATGGAGTAATTGATAAGAAATATGTGCCTGAATGGGAATATAGAAATTTGAGGTATCTTGGATGTTTTATGCTGATACTTATGGATGTTTGCATGGTGTAAGGGACTACATAATAGGCTTATAACATCTAGTGAAAAAATGGCTTACGGAGTCGATAAGTATATTACAATTTTGCCGCTTTTGTCTTAAACAGATAATTCTTGTTCCCTTTATGATGTGTTTAAGGTCTGGAAAAAACACAAGCGGTTATCCTCTGCACTGTAAGCCATGGACATTCTTGTACTGAAGTGGCCGCCATGGCGCCAGTCGGATGTAGGAGCGGCCGCACCACAGGACAGCCCAATAACTAAACTAACTTCTGCCTATTGCAGTAATTGTATTGATCAATGCCACGAGCAATCATCACAAAAAAAAGCTATAATTACACGGACCACTATCTGCAACAGTACGAATACAACAAATGTTTCTCATCTGTGTACAGCTGAGCATACGATTCACACTAGCAAATGTGGTGGTGTGGTATCAACCTAAAGTTGTAACTAGCCTCAAGGTTACTCTGCTTTCCTGGCAAAGCAGCTGCCTGCGATAAAATACTTCCAATAGCGGAGCTACTCCTAAACTCAATTTACATGGTATATGGTATGCACAACAGCTTCTGCTGAACTAAGAAGTAAAAGGCCACGCTAGCTTCTTTACTCGCCACACTCTACAGCAGCAGTATTCCGATAAATAGGAGATTCGCAATACGCTTCAGAGCTACTACCTCTGTTCCAAAATATGGGCCTGGACAGAAATATGGGAATTTGAGATATCTCGGATGGTTTATGCTGTTACTTCTCTTCTTGGATGATTGCAATTGCATGGCCTAAGGGACTACTCCCTCAGTTCCTAAATATAAGATGTTTTGGGAGCGTCTTATATTTAGGAACATGGGTTGTACATAGCGAGATTATAATATCTAGTGAAAAACATGGCCTACAGAGTCGATACGTATATTACAATTTTGCTGCTTTTCTCTTAAACAGTTAATTTTTTGTTTCCTTTATGCTGTTTTTAAATTCTTGAAAAAACCACAAGCGGTTATCCTCTGCACTGTAAGCCATGAACATTCTTGTGCTAAATTGATACTTATGTTTCTTAACAACATACTAAGAAAATAACTAACACTAAATACCCAGAGGAACATTCATTGCACTGTCTTCCGGTGCAATGCCCGCTGCGTCGTCCGATGGCTTCACACGGCAATGCGCTTGTCCTCTTGATGGGATCTGGGCTGAAGTGGATGCTGTGGCGCCAGTTGGGTGTAAGACCGTTCCCACCATAGGCTAGCCCAATAGCAACTAAATTAACTTCCTATCTTCCTATAACCCAGTGCAGTGATTCTATTGATCAATGGCACGAGCAATCACACACACAAAAAGCTATAATTACATGGACCACTATCTGCAACAGTACGGATCCTACAAATGTTTCTCATCGGTGTACAGCTGAGCATACCATTCACACTAGCAAATGTGGTGGCATGGTATCAACCTAAAGTTGTAACTAGCCTCAAGGTTACTCTGCTTTGATCAATAGCAAAGCAGCTGCCTGCGATAAAAATACTTCCAATAGCGGAGCTACTCCTAAACTCAATTTACATGGTATGCACAACTCACTCGCTACACTCTACAGCAGCAGTATTCCGATAAATAGGAGATTCGCAATACGACTTCAGAGTTACTATGAATAGTTTCGATTCAAGACCGTCAGCAGCCACACAGAGCCGCGCAAGCTGAAACCTCAGCCACACAACCCAAGATAGCAGCAAAGTCGGGGTGGGGGTACCGACCTGTACAGGCTGCATCTCCGCCGGCTTCGCGGCGCCGTTGTCGGCGGGGGCGGTGGTGGAGAGGGCCGCGGAGGCGGGGGCGGATGCCATCGGGGTCAGCGGCGAGATCTTCCCGAGGGAGGAGAAGAGGGAGCGGCGGAGGGAGGAGACCGCGGAGGAGGGGTTTAATGGCATGAGTCCATGGCGAGGGGTGGTCGTGGAGGTGGCCAGATTCATGAGGCCGGTCGAGTGCGTGCGTGCGTCGCGCCGCCACTGTCGTACGGTCACGGCGAGACTGCGAGGTGGGGAATCTGCGTGGGTGATAGTGGATGACGGGTGGGCTCAAGCGCGTGCCTGGCCCACGTGTCAGCGTATGAAAAGCTTGTCGGTTTGGTCTTGTCTGGGACGGGAGGAGAGATGCCGTTGTATGATTCGAGACCGAGGCCTCGTCGGTAGGGCTGTCAACGAGACGAACTCGAGCGAACATTGTTAGTCTCGGCTTGAGCTCGGTAGAAGCTCGAGAGCTCGAGCGAGTCTAGGTTTATCTTCGAGCTTACATCTAAGCTCGAGTTAATTCGACCGAAAGCGAAATTTCGGTTTGTTGAGCGTTTCTAAAGAAAATTTTAGTACATCGACATGCAGCTACATAGCAAGAAAATAGTAAAGCTTGAAAACGGAATAGCAGAAATGACTTGGCGTTTCATATAATAGTAATACAGTGCCAACATGCAAGCAAAATTATTTTAGCGGTCTTACAACAGATGGAATAATAATAGTAGTCTCAATTTTGCGGCTGTACAAAAATCACGAGCTTTATCAAACTGTTTGAGTTCGGCTCGACTAAGCTCGCGAGCTCGAAAAGGCTCGAGCTTGATTTGTTAGAGAGACGAATCAAGATCAAGCCGAGCTGTTAACGCGCCGAACTCGCGCAGTTTGTCAAGGCCAAACTTTTTTGACAGCCCTACTCGTCGGCGAGTGAACGAACTGTGGCGCCAGCGTTGTCTTGTTCCAATGAATCCGGACGGGTTTTCGCTGACCATAGTGGCGGGCCGGGCACCCGCCAATATGTTAAGCCCATGACCGATTTACTAGCCCAAAGCTGAAAACCAAAAGGAGCCCATTTCGGTTCCCCAATTCCTTCGCCTTCCCCAAATCCGGCGAACCAAAACCCCACCTAAAACCTCACCAGCCACCGCCACCGCCGCGACCATGCGCCGCCATCTCGACCTCCTCCCGCGCCTCCTACTCCGTCGCCACATCCACCGCCGCTCCAGGACCGCGTCCTCGCCACCCCTGCCCCCGCCGCCCAACCCGCCGCGCCCTCCCCAGAAGCCCGAGCCCGTCGCCATCCACGGAGAGACGTGGCAGGACAACTACGCATGGATGGGATCGCTCTCCGACGCCGCCGCCATGCGCCACATGGACGTGCACATGGAGGCCGAGGAGAAGTACGCCGAGGCCTGCCTCGCCGCCGCCGGCGCGGACCGCCTCGCCCGCAAGCTGCAGCTCGAGATGGCCTCCCGTCTCGCCTCCGACGCCTGCACGCCTCCTGCGCGCTGGGGACCTTGGCTGTACTACCGCCGCGCGGACGAGGGGAAGCAGTACCCCGTGCTCTGCCGTCGCTCCGCCGCTCTCCATGGGGAGTTCATCTCGTATAGCGACCCCTCCGCGGGGTTCGACTTCACCGCTGGGAAGCGCATCGAACAAAAACTGGTGGACTACAACAAGGAGGCCGAGCGATTCGGAGGTAACCGCCGAAATTGATTTCGGCATTGCTATCATTCCAGTTCGTCGGCTTGAGTTTCTTAGGTTTTATATATAGACATTTGTTAAACACGAAGGACATTTTTTTACTTGCAGTGATCTACTCCCTCTGTCCATAAATAACTGACTTGGATTTGTCAAAATTCGGATGTATCTATACACTAAAACATGTCTATGTACATCCGAATGTAGACAAATGCAAGTCACTTAATTCTGGACGGAGGGAGTACATTAGTTCACATATTCTACATTTACATTTACCAAATATCAAAATCAAAGGCTAGTGAACATAATTTGGTGCATCAACACTCTTTCGATTTTCATGTGTCTTTCTAGAGATGCTTTATGTTCTTTGCGCACTCTGCACTAGGTAGTGCCAGATATGCAACACCACATCTTTGGGAGTAGACAATTGGTACATCTGTTTAGTTTGGATGTCAGTTTTTGAAGGTAGTTCATGTTTTCACATGGTTATACGGATTGTGGAAGTTACAGCCTATCCTTGGTATGCAGGATACTCATATGAGGAGCTGTCTGAAGTTTCTCCAGATCACCGCTTCATTGCATACACTATGTATGATAAAGATAAGGACTCCTTCACTTTATTGGTCAGGGATCTGGTGACGGGCACACTTTGTGATAAACCTCGTGCCGACCGGGTCTCAAATATTTCATGGGCCATGGATGGAAAAGCACTGGTTTATGTTGTTACCAATGAGGATAGAAGACCATATCGGTTGGTGGATTAGTTTTTATTGCGTCTATTCATCTATGCTGTGCTGTATTGCGCTGCAACTTAAGTGTTTTTGTTTGGTCAGGCTGTTTTGCAGCATTATTGGATCAAACAAGGATGATATTCTCATATTGGAAGAACCTGGTGAGAATATTTATTTGAACATCAGACATACCAAGGATTTTCGGTTTATAACGTTGAATGTCTTCTCAGATACACACTCAAAGGTTCTTCTTTTTGTACACCTTATCTGTATTTTTCTTAGTTGGCCCTTTGTTTGCTGCTCATTCAAGATTATCCATTCCAGGTATATCTGATAAAGGCTTCTGACCCCTTGTCCAGAATGATACTGGTATGGGAAGGTGAATCCCAAGTTCATTGCATTGTGGAACATCATCATGGACGCCTGTATTTATTTACAGATGCTGCAAGAGAAGGTGTCCGTGTTAACTCACATTACTTAATGCAGTCTGATGCAGAATCTCCTGGGCCAAAGAGTTGGAAGGTTTGTGTTATGCATCTACTGTCACATCAAAGTTGTCTGAATGCACTTGCTTTATAGATATGCACACATTATCTTCATAAAATATGTAAGTCCTTTTAAAATAGCAGGTGTACTGTTCAATTTTTTGGCAAATGCATCATAAGCATTATAACTATGTAAAGTAGAGTTAGCATTACTAGTGCTTCGTCGTAACTTCTGTAATTAAAAACATTTCTGCTCTCAATCGATTCAGATTATAGTGACGTTGTACTATCTATTTGACCCAAATTTTGATGTTTGAATCAGAATGTTTTCCTTGAGGAACCAGATATTATTCTTGAAGATGTTGACTTCTGTAGTACCCATATGGTGCTGATTCTGAGACAAGGCAGAAAACTCAGACTTTGTTCAGTTAATCTACCTCTCCCTGAAAATATTCATGTAAGTCTTCTCGTTTCTTATGATCTTACCTACAAAAGTCTAAGTTGAGATTTATACAACTTATTTCTTCTTGATGGTCTCCCACAGTCTGTTACTCTGTTGTTGAGTGAAAACATTGCAAATCTATGCTGTTCACTAAATTTACTGAATTTTGGTTATATGGCCTATTGGATATGCTGCAACCATAATTGTATGAAAGTATGCGCCGTTATGGAATTATAACTTACATATACCTATTCATTTCGCTTCTCAGGTACCTGCTCATTTATCAGATTTTCACCCCTTTGAATTGCCTCTTCCCAATCATGTGTGTCAGATTTTATCAGGCCCAAATTATGACTATCAGTCCTCAACAATGCGTTTCACAATATCATCACCCGTGGTATGTGTATCTGTCTGCTATCTGGGCTCATTCTTTTATCCTTCTGCACCATTCACACCTGGACAAATATATTTCGTTTTTCTTTGCACACCAGTGAAGAATTAATCACCTTTACTGTATGGACCAACACCATCTTTCTTATATATGCAAGTATGGATTTGTGACATCCCATTGTTTAGTTTAGACAACTTGTCTTCATCACTTCATAGTTCATGCAATACTATACAAATGTGCGAGGTGACAATTCTTAGACAGAAATTAGTTACATAAAAAAAATATGTATGGCCCTAGATATCCTAGGATTCTGTTGTCACAGAAGGTGCTCTCCAGCCTTCGGTTATGAAGTAGCACCATAGATGAATGATGTTACAAACTTAGGATAGGAGAAACATATCCCTGGAAGGGTACTTTTCATACTGTGATACACCCACTACCATCGATACACAATATTTTATCTACTTTGTAATTTAAATCGTCTCTTGTCATGCTTTTAACAACATATCATGTTTTCCTTCTGAGAGTTCAATGCTATGCCTTATTTCCTTTTGGGAGTTGATACCATTGACTTTTGCAACTGTTACCTAACTGCCTATATTTTTCTGGAAAACGCAATGATATTGCGTTTCTTTTCATTGCATGAAAGAGTTCTAGACGTTACAAGCCACCAAGTAGATGGTTACAGGGTTTTATAAAATACAGCTGATCAATGGACATCCCTAACTGCCTATATGGAAAGACACATTTTATACATGATGTTGCTGGTATCCATATAAATGGAACAAATAGTTCAACATCATTTCATTGGGAGGACCTTTTTAAATATATATTTATTTTATGGTAGTTAATGAGCAATGTGTATTTTATCTATTACTGATTTCAAATCGTCTGCTCTATTATCCTTATGTTTCATGCAACCGACTATTAAACTGTCACCGCAACACCATTCCTTTCTGCACTAAAGTTACATCTGTAAAGGTATTTCTTATGAGTTGTGGTACCATAACATTATATCGGTGTCAACTGCGTCCATGTATCTTCTTATTTTTCCATCACCAGAACTTGGGGAACTACAGTGGATTAGATTAAATTCGTACTAGTTACTGCATTTTATTACTTAACAGTAACTTTATAATCTTTCAACTTAGATGCCAGATGCAGTTGTTGATTACAACTTACTGAATGGGAAGTGGCAAATAGTGCAACAACAAAACATGCTTCATGAGAGAACAAAGGTACTGTATGGGAATGCTTTTGCTTCTAGTATGGGCAAGCTATCTTCAGACGGCGCTGATTTGTCAAGTCCAGATTTGGGAGATTGTGACTGGAATGAGCTCTCTGACTACTACGCTTGTGAGCACTATGATGTTCCATCAAAGGATGGAGTTTTGGTTCCACTTACCTTGGTATATTCATGGAAGCACAAGCGAGAGGGGAATCCAGGATTGCTTCATGGGCATGGTGCCTATGGTGAGATTCTGGATAAACGTTGGCGTAGTGAGTTAAAGAGCCTACTCGATCGTGGTTGGGTGATTGCATATGCTGATGTTCGGTATGTATAACCTGCTTTCTAAAACAAGCTGTCTTCGCCTCCTGAAACAACTAATACTTTTTTCTGAAAAGATGCCATGGAGTAAATTCTCCAGGTCCATATTGACTTTCTTTGTCTCATTAATAAAATTTGCAATGAGAAATAGATATCAAATGAGCTTGAATGATTTTGATTCATGGAGCTTATGCCATATTCAAAGACATGCCTGCTTTTGCCTTTTGAGTTTTTACAGGTCACATTTATATTTACTTACAAACATATCATTTCAGGGGTGGTGGAGGTTATGGCAAGGAGTGGCACCGAGATGGTGCACGTACCAAAAAGATGAACTCTATATATGACTTTGTCTCGTGTGGTGAATTTCTTCTTGAAAAAGGTATCATACAAGAAAATAAGCTTGCTGGATGGGGATACAGCGCTGGAGGACTTCTGGTGGCTTCGGCAATCAATACTCGTCCAGATTTGTTTCGTGCCGCTGTTTTAAAGGTATACATATTTATGTGTAGCAGTCAGTATCTCGCTCCATGTCCCTCAAAATCATTGTATTTTACTACATGTCAGTTCTGTTGAACTCAAAATGGCAAAGGCGTTTAGAGGCTTTTTTAGATTGAAAGTACATGCTAAAGCGAAAGATCTGCCAATCAGATATCAAGTGGTCCACATTTAAAACTGGCAAGTAGAATGACCTAGTGAATTCTTGGAAGTCGTTTTATTACTATTTTTCTGCTACTAAAATGCTACATTTAAAAGCAACTAATGACCAGTTTGAGTAATAGATCGCCTGTGGGAATATTAATGTTTTTAAATTCTGTGCCGAGCTTGGAATGGCCATGAGTCATCCATTCTTGGTGATCTCCAAGATGCGCTATTACCGCATCTATTCTTATTCCTACCGATGGTTCGTTATCACAGCTTCCATTTAATCATCCAGGTCCCTTTCTTGGATGTTTGCAACACTCTTCTCCATCCTATTCTACCTCTTACAGCCATTGATTATGAAGAGTTTGGGTTTCCTGTGGACCATGAAGAGTTCCTTGCAATCAAGACATATTCTCCTTATGATAACATCCAGAAGGATGTTCCTTACCCAGCTGTGTTTGTGACATCATCATTTAATACAAGGTATGATTACCTTAGTACAGAGTTATTATCCCCTCTGGACCATCAATATCTGCAGTGTACTTGGCCAAACTCGCTAATCCTCAGCTGCTCATTACGTGTGCCATCCAGCATTATAGATTTATAGTATGTACTCCTAGGCCCAAACCTTTTGATGCTCCACACTCCGCACTTAATTCCATTTGCGTAAGTTATTTGCATATGCAGTATTCTAAACTAGAGATTATGTTGTAAATTATCTGCATTTGGAGTATTCTATCTCTAGAGCTTATAACACAAACTATCTGCATTTGGAGTATTGTACCCTGATCTTCTAGTTACTGTATTTGACTAAACCAATTGTTGCATTTGAGACTGATAGGTTTGGTGTATGGGAAGCAGCTAAATGGGTTGCAAAAGTTCGTGAACTTACTCAATATGATCCAGAGCGGCCTGTGATTCTCAACTTGACAACAGATGTTGTAGAAGAAAGCAAGTATTTGGAAACCAAGGAATTAGCAACGGAGACTGCTTTTCTAATTAAAATGGTGAACGATACCTGAACATGCTTTATGTTTCGGCTTCCAGACTTGTTGCTCAAACAAAGTGATGTGGAGTGTGGTATGTCGAGAGTCATCCATGTTCAACGAGATCTGAAGGACTACTGTATTAGTCCATCAGTTGGAGCTTATAGAGGTAACATACCCTGATTATACTTTCTTACCAAGTAGAAGTTTCTTCCTCTTGCTGATTCAAAGAACGCTGTTTGCAGATAGATTGTCTCATATATTATATCTGTATGTGCTAGGAAAATCATATTCCTACACTATGAGATAGCTGCCAACTCGAGCTATCCCTAAATGGTCTGGTCTCCTGCCACCACCAACCCGGTCTGCTACGGTGCTACCAAATGTATGATGTTACAGCTGGGACATCTCAACTTAATTATATCAGCGAAACAGGTTTTGTTATCTTTTCCTTTTGAATCATGGAATTCACATCGTATCTCATGAAGTATAGGTGTGGAACATGGCTGTTATCTACTCAATGGCACCTCAAATTAGTTATACTAAGATAATCATATTTTGTCTTAGCAGCCGAGCTCCAAATCATTCTTTCATCCCTCCACTGAATTCCCACAGCTTATGAATGCTTGTAGCAAATAAGGAAATGAACAAAAGCTTGGTGTAATAATCAAGGAGGGTGGAACAGTTTTCATTTGTGGCACGTTGTGGAAACTTCTACAAATGAGAATATGGAAAGATGCTACACGCATGAAGCACTGTGCATTGAAGATTGAGTTGGAGAGAGATTTCATCGGATGGAATTATGAGTATCGATCCAGTCTTCTGGTTTTCATTTTTGTACTAGTACTCCCTCCGTTTTTTATTACTTCGCGTTCTAGGATTTTTTGAAGTCAAACTTTGTCAACTTTGACCAAAAATATAGGAAAATATATAAACATTCATTATTCCAAATACATATATTATGAACATATAACCAATTGTTGCATTTGAGACTGATAGGTTTGGTGTATGGGAAGCAGCTAAATGGGTTGCAAAAGTTCGTGAACTTACTGATCCAGATATGATCCAGAGCGGCCTGTGATTCTCAACTTGACAACAGATGTTGTAGAAGAAAGCAAGTATTTGGAAACCAAGGAATTAGCAACGAGACTGCTTTTCTAATTAGACTGCTTTTTCAATTAAAATGGTGAACGTGAAACGATACCTGAACATGCTTTATGTTTGGCTTCCAGACTTGTTGCTCAAACAAAGTGATGTGGAGTGTGGTATGTCGAGAGTCATCCATGTTCAACGAGATCTGAAGGACTACTGTATTAGTCCATCAGTTGGAGCTATAGAGGTAACATACCCTGATTATACTTTCTTACCAAGTAGAAGTTTCTTCCTCTTGCTGATTCAAAGAACGCTGTTTGCAGATAGATTGTCTCATATATTATATCTGTATGTGCTAGGAAATCATATTCCTACACTATGAGATAGCTGCCAACTCGAGCTATCCCTAAATGGTCTGGTCTCCTGCCACCACCAACCCGGTGCGGTGCTACCAAATGTATGATGTTACAGCTGGGACATCTCAACTTAATTATATCAGCGAAACAGGTTTTGTTATCTTTTCCTTTTGAATCATGGAATTCACATCGTATCTCATGAAGTATAGGTGTGGAACATGGCTGTTATCTACTCAATGGCACCTCAAATTAGTTATACTAAGATAATCATATTTTGTCTTAGCAGCCGAGCTCCAAATCATTCTTTCATCCCTCCACTGAATTCCCACAGCTTATGAATGCTTGTAGCAAATAAGGAAATGAACAAAAGCTTGGTGTAATAATCAAGGAGGGTGGAACAGTTTTCATTTGTGGCACGTTGTGGAAACTTCTACAAATGAGAATATGGAAAGATGCTACACGCATGAAGCACTGTGCATTGAAGATTGAGTTGGAGAGAGATTTCATCGGATGGAATTATGAGTATCGATCCAGTCTTCTGGTTTTCATTTTTGTACTAGTACTCCCTCCGTTTTTTATTACTTCGCGTTCTAGGATTTTTTGAAGTCAAACTTTGTCAACTTTGACCAAAAATATAGGAAAATATATAAACATTCATTATTCCAAATACATATATTATGAACATATAACTTACGAAGATTCCAGTACTATAAGTTTTATATCATAGATACTTTTATTTTTTGCTAAATATTTGGTCAAACTTTAAAAAGTTTGACTTTGACTAAATCCAGAATACGATCTAATTGTGAACGGAGGGAGTAGTTAATTTGCACTGGTGATCTTATTGCTGTATAAATAGAACTTCCATCTCGTGCAATTTGGATTAACTGCGGCTAGCATTATGGTCTTCCTCAGTTGCTCTTTCGATACCTTGCAAGTTGGATGTCCATATGTTCGTTCAATACCATCCAGATCAGGATAAAACATCTGAAGATATATTACAGCCTTGATTCCTGTTTTCTGGCACTCAGTATAGTTAGTACCTTGTTCCTTGTCACAATTACGTACCTTGGAAGAGTTACCAGTTGTTCCTCCCCTTTATTTTAAACTTGATAAATTTGAATGAGCTGTATAGAAAATAGGTACCAACTGGCTGTTCTTTTATTCCTTAACATCTGTATACATCGTAGTGGTATTGTTTAATTTGGTTTGAGACCTTGTGGCTGCGTTGTGGACCTATTTTTCTCCAAATTTTTTGAGGAATCAAATCATCAAAAAATCATATGAAATTCCTTTGAATCAAAGAAGCCCAAAAATTGTTTTTTGGATGTCACATGAAAAACACAAGTATTATAATCCTTAGGTTTGTTTCTTAACATGGTAAAATTTGCATTAACTTGTACCTCTTGGAAAGAAATCTTTGATTTTCATATGGTGCTATCAAACAAACTATGATCCGAACATAATCCTATAGCGTTTATGTGGACATTGACACACCAATTGGGTGTGCTTATATTAATGTGTTTTTGGAATCCTACGAATCAAAGAGCCTTAAACGGAATAGCTCATACTATAGCTATTTTTTTAAAAAATAATACATTTTTTATTTAATTTCATAAATAATACACGAAATGGGGAATTTGCAAATATAACTTCCCGTCTTCTTTTCAAAAGACGACTTTTGAAAAGACGACGCGTTTCATCTTTGTTTGAAAGGACGACTGTCCTAGACTGTCGTCTTTTCGAAAGACAAAGGAGGTGGTCGTCCGTTGGAAAGACGAAGGATGGTGTCGTCTTTCGAAATGAAGACGTCGGCATTGATCATGCAAACTACGTACACGTCCAAATACATTTTAGGTTTCGGACTATTGTTTCGTGCCGTTTCTCCCGCCGTCTCTTCCCGCCGATTTTTCTCGTCACTCCTTCCTGCTGATTTTTTTCCGCCAGTCCTTCCCGCTGATTTTTCCCGCCAGTACTTTCCGCCCTTTTTTCCCGCTACTACTTCCCGCCCTTTTTTCCCGCCTATTCGGTTTGATGATAAATCCGGGCAACGAGATGTATCTTTTCATCCAGTTTATCTCTTCCTCTTACTCTCTCATTTCCCTCCTCTCATCTCCTCTTGCTCTTGCATTTCCCTTCGCTCCTCTCCGCTATGGCTGACGCGTTTCCCTGGCCGGCACAAATGTCCGTTGAGCTTTTCCAAGAAGCCAGAAATGTTATGATAGGTGATGAACTAGCCCAATGGGAGATGGTGGTAAGGAACTATGATGCTCTCGTTATGCTTGGTAAGGAACTTCATTGGAAAGGGTGGAAACTGAAGACCCCAAATCAGGTACGAGAAGAGCTTGTCAGGATCCAGGCAAGGTGGGACAAGCTCAACTTCAAGAGTGAAGCTCACATGATGGAGCAGGCTGAGGCACCTTGGGCCTGGATAGAAGAGAGCGAAGATGAGGATGATATCTTCATGCGGCCACCCGTTGGAAGCAAGGCGAGAGCTGAGTGGGACAAGAGGCAGGAGAAGAAGAAAGCGCATGCCAAGAAGAGTGAAGCTGACATGATGGAGTAGGTTGCAGCACCTTGGGCCTGGATAGAAGAGAGCGAAAATGAGGATGATATCTTCATGTTGCCACCCGTTGGAAGCAAGGCGAGAGCTGAGTGGGACAAGAGACAGGATAAGAAGAAAGCGCAGGCCAAGAAGAGCAAGGGCGAGGGATCGTCGAAGGGAAAGGAAAAGGCATCGTGCTAGGGATAGATATGACTCTTATTTATGTACCGCAAGTTATGCTGAACTATGTTGCAAGCTATGTTGAGGTGTTTGTCGAATAAAATCGTGAAATAATAGGATGGTGTCTCATATATAGGTATATATATGTCTCATACATAGATAGATAAATGCCTGATACATAAGTAGATATCACTAGTGTCGACGACGAGGTGGTGGAGGCCTCGGTGTACTCCATCCATATCTATGGGGTGGCATCACATCATGGTGAGATGCAGTTGACCCTTCACCTTGATCCTGTGTATCCTGTGTGGGGATAGGTGGTGGAGTACCTAGCTGATACTGGTCAAACCAGTCTACCTGCTCATGTTGTGTCTGCTGATCATGGTCGTCAGTAGTGTCCCATGAAACGGAGTCTCCTGCCAGTGTACAAGAAATTAAGTACTGAACAATGTCATACTGCATCTACCAATAGTAGGAAGGGACAAGTTTACCATGAGGATGAGATTGTGGTCGATAAGCGAAGTCCATGTAGGGGTTCTGCTGCTGCTGCCACTGTTCGAAAGTAATCTGGTTCTGCTGCCACTGGTCGATATTAAACTGCGATTGCTGCCACGGGTCGGAAGTAAACTATGATTGCTGTCACCCCGAGCCTCCAGCCTGGTCTGGAGGTGGTACTCTTGGCGGCGCCTGCTGTGGGAGTCGTGGACGAGGACCGTGGCGGAGTGGAGGAGAAATATGCTCCTCGTGCCATCCCAAGCCTCCGGCCTGGTCTGGAGAAGGTGGTTGCTGCATGGGTGGACGTTGGACGCGCTCCTCCATGGATCGACGTGGTGGGCGCTACTGCGTGGAGCGACGTGGGGAGCGCTCCTCCACCGAGTGATGCGGTGGGCGCCGTGCTGCTCGGTGTTGAACGACGCCTGAGACGCTGGTGCACGTGATGGTCACGTAGATACGCCGCAGCTTCTCCTCGACCCGCCGGGCAAAGGACTGAGCCTGCTGACGGGGCACAAGAGGAATGGTTGAAAGCGATCGTCCATACTGAGCCACCTCAGTCTGTAGCTCCCACGTCATGTCGGTCTGCATTTGTCTCATAGTTAAGTATGCACTACATAGGCACTCATGTTGATTATGCTTTAACTAAAGTACTTACCGCTGACTGTCTGGACTCTAGTATTGACTGGCTAGGGTATATCTCATCGTCATGTGCATGTGGAATGGGACGTAGCCGTGTCATCGACATGTACCTCTGTAAGTATTCGTGGAATAGCTCCATATCAAACGGGCCAGTGTGCCACACTTGTGTTGGTGCATTCTGTCACTCGTTGACGTAAATCACCACCCGTTGGAGCCATTGAGTGGCGGTCTTATTAGTTTTCCGAGAGTACCTGTCATTAAAATTTGTTAGACCATCATTAAAGAACAGAGATGAAGTATAAGACACATTCCTTATGTACATATATTTACTTACGCGTGCACGACATGAAGGGGAACATCCGGACGCGGGAGATCTACCATCTGGCAAAGACCGAACTGCCGCATGACCCTCTGTTGAGACATCTCCTCAACTAGGCAATCAAAGATGATCTTCGATTTAGTCAGCCAGTACTCTCGATCTTTAGTGCACATAATAGATAACCCGCCGGGATATCGTGCGTGTCGTGCCTGCAGGGTGTACGGCTCCCAAATCACGACATCCTCTTTCAGTGTGTCGAACTGCTCGCTGAACGATGGATAACATCTAACGACTTTCCCTCCCGCAAAACGACATTGCATGACAAAATAGTTGTTAGTAACCTTCATATTGTAGTATCATAAGTGCAATTTATTAAGACATTACACTGACCTTGCGACAGGTCCGGTGAGTGCCAAATGTAGGCAAGTCAATTTGCTCTTCGTTGAACAGCAGGTCAGAGTGGTAGGCAATTGTTTCATGTTCCTGGTTGCCGACTATTTGGTTGACACTTACTTCTGGACGGCCGATAGGAAACCTCTCCCATGACCACAGTTGCAGCAACAATGGGCATCCTAGCAAGACAGAACTATCCTTGGTTAACTGGCAAGCATTGCATATACCTCGGTACGTAGCTACTAAGACAGCTGAACCCCAACTCCACTGTGTGCATTCTTCCTGGCACGTCGCCTCCGCGATCCCTCTAGCAAAATGGATGTATCACGCACTAATGGTCGACATGCGGTTCTCAGTGAACATCACCTTCCCGAGCAGCCACATAAGGTATGCCTCTAGGCTGCGTGTAATCTATAGCGCAGTCATCGGAGTGGCTCGGAACCCAAACCTCTGGATCTGCATTGGTAAATAGAACAATTATCAGTACATGATACTGCTCCAACCAAATAGAACAAATAAATGAAACACACCTGATACTGCTCCAACCATCCAAATTTTGGCCCATGATTGTCATGGGCAAAGGCCTGAGCTCCATCACGGATGCCAAAGAATCATTGGGCCATGTATTGGGACCAATTTGTCGGTGGATCCACTGGGCCTATGGGCACGCCAGCCAATGGAAGTCCCAACAAGTACGAGACGTCCTGAAGGGTAGGAACCATCTCTCCCCATCAAAAATGGAAAGTGTGAGTCTTGGGCCTCCATCGATCCACCAAGCACGTGAGCAAAGACGAGTCGTACTGTAGGCGACTAGTCTGGAACCCAAGGTGTTGCCCTTCTATCTCCTCCATACGAGTGGCCTCAACCAAACGAACGAAGGGTAAGAGCCCAGCCCACTTCAATCTACATAAGAAGATAGCACAACAGTTTAGTTACTCTGGCCCATAAATATCCCAACAACAAGAGAAATAAATGTCACATGCCTCCGGGTTAATCAGGTGGTGTATGCACCAGTTCGACATGGGAGTGCGAGTCACTAGGTGCTTCAAGGTCCATGGGTTAGCATCCAGTACCGTCGACCGGTGCTTTCTATCTATGTCAGCATTCAGCAAAGATCCTGCCATCTGCACATTACAAATTTAAGACATAGTTCCACTCATATTATAAATTTAAGACATAGTCCCCCACATATTACAAATTTAAGACATAGTTCCACACATATTACAAATTTAAGACATATTTTCACACATATTACAAATTTAAGACATAGTTCCACACATATTACAAATTTAAGACAGAGTTCCACACATATTACAAATTTAAGACATAGTTGCACACATATTACAAATTTAAGACATAGTTCCACACATATTACAAATTTAAGACATGGTTCCACACATCTAGTTTCTTCCTCTGCCTCTTCTTCCTCTGTCTCTTCTTCCTCGGCTGCCACGTCCACGAGGAGCAGCTCCACCAGTCCCGAAGATATGGAAACTGGTGTCTATATGACCAAATTGATTACACATAAAACATTGCCTAATAGGGCCTCCGGCTTTAGATTCATCCATATCATTACGGATGCAGACACATTGTCGCTTTCCTCTTCTTGTCCGCATCAGTTCAGGATCTGGGATGTAAACCCTTTCACCTGGATTTACTTTGTTGAAATTTCCCCATGACCTATATCCCATCATCTCGCTTGTCCATGTATTGACCACCGCGTCCTTAAGGAAATAAGGAGACACAAATGAGATCGCATCCATACCCATCAGCCCGCATGCAGCTAGTACATGCGAGCAAGGCAGATGCAACAGCTTGGGTTTATTGCACGTGCACTCACATCGCTGGCGTGCCGTTGCCTATCCTCACCTCATGTGTATTTACCTCTTCTCCTGTTCCGATCCGGTTGGAAGGGAGGCGTACCTCGAACCTTCTTTCCTGATTACCGATGGCGACGACATACATGGACCGAGCCTTCTCCATCTTGGCATCCATGTAATGCATGATCTTTGAACAATACCTCGTGTTTGGGTTGTTCATGATATGCATCTGAGCCATCTGGAGTCTGTCTTTGAAATACTTCAGAGTTCCGGTGAAAATACACTCCACAATGGTTGTTAATGGCAGAGCCCTGCTTCCTCTCAAGACAAAGTTGTAAGTTTCAGCCAGATTTGTAGCCATGACGCCAAACCTAGCACCATGAGTGTCATGCAGCAGAGACCACCTCTCTACAGGCTCGTGTTGTATCCATTCCTGAAAATTTTTAATCCTTCTGCCATGCCTTCTCCTAGTATTGGGTTGGTCAAATCCTGGCAAGTCACAAAGGGCAATGGGTTCTTCCTCCGGTGGTGCTGCTCCTGTTGTTGCCTGTGCAGCTAACGCCTCCGCATGAGCCGCAACTCATTGCCGCTCTCCTCTGAGTCACATGTTTTTTAGTGAAGTCATTAAGATAGCCACGACACTTGATGTACTTCCACTCTTGGTTCTGCTTGCAAAGCTTCTTGAATAGGTTCATAAGGGCCTTGTTCCTGAACAATGAGAAAAAGTTGGCCCCTAGATGTCGCATGCACCAACGACTCTGCATGTCCGGCCATGGAGTAACTTCATCAGGAGTGGCCTGTGTGAGCTTCTTTATCGCGCTTAGTATACCTGGATGCCTATCATGAAGGACGCATACATTCGTTGTATCTCTCACAATTTCTATCTTCAGCTGCCTGAAAAACCATACCCAACTCTCGGTGTTCTCGCTCTCCACGAAAGCAAATGCAAGTGGAACAACTTAATTGTTTCCATCTTGACCTATGGTAGTAAATATCTGACCCCTGTACTTGCCAGTGAGAAATGTACCATCCACACAGATGCCTGGTCGACAGTGAGTGAAAGCTTCTATGTATATAGCAAATGAGAAGAACACTCGATGAAGCACCCTCAAATTAGATTCCTGTGGCAACGTAAAGTGTTGGATGTCCACGTAGGTGTATGGATTCCTAGCCTGCAGTGTCTGGAGCATCCTAAAAACACAGTCGTACCCTTCTCGAAACGAACCAAACCTTGCCTCCAGTGCCCTTTGCTTAGTCCTCCAAGCCTTCCCGTATGAAATATTGTAGCGGAATATGACAGAAACTTTGTTAATGATAGCTTTCACCCCATGGCTTTGCCCTCCACTATCTCTGTGTATAACAGTCTAGCCAGGAGGGTTGACGTGAGGTTACGATGGTCCTGAAAGACACTGTCAAGTTGACATGTGTGCATGACAACATCGGTGACCTTCCAGTTTGTGTCATACCTAGGGACATGGGCATTGTAGCACCCCGGGTAAAACCACTACTAGAAAATCGCTATTGTTTTTATTATGTGCATCATCATAACGTCAGCATGCATTTGTTTTGCCTAAAAGTATTTTGCTAAAAGCCTATATTTGTTTTCTAAGATATCCCCACTCTATTTCAACTGTAAAACCCTCGGTCCGTCCGGATCATTTATTTGCCTAAAACTATTTATCAAAACTACTTAGAACAAACAAATAAATAAAATCCTATTTTATAAAACCCGGGGGAGACCGCCACCGGCCAGGCCCAAAGGCCCAGCTGGCAACAGCCTACCACCCCAGCTAATCCTGGCCCTTGATTCCTAGATCAAACCCTAGCCTCTCCAAACCCTAACCATACTCCCTCCAACCACCCAGCCGCCGCCAGCCTTGCACCCCAACCCCACTACCCCCGTTCTCGCCTGGTCCCCACCAACTCCCTCCCGTCCCGATCGCCTCGCTTCCCTCGATCCCCACAATCACCGCCGCCTCCAACCCCGCGATTCCACCTACCGAAGCTCCCTCCACCTCGCTCGCTAGCGCCGCCGCCTTCTCCCAGGTATCACCGCAGCCTACCCCTTGCCGGCCCACCTCGCCCACTTCGGAAGCCCTCCCTCTCCTCTCCTTTGGCCGCCTTCCCTGCCCCTCACCGACCCGCCTGGCCGACCTCCTCTCTGCCTCCGCCGTCGACCTCCACCAACCCCGACCCCCTCCGCCACCTCTGGTCCCTCCGCCCGGCCGGCCGCTGGGCCGGCCGCCGCTGCCCTCCCGCCTCTCTCCGCTAGGTGTGGTCCACCTCCGTGGCGCGCCCGCCGAGCCCTCGCCGCCCTCGCCGTGTGCCCGCCAATTTCGCTTCCTCGCTTCGCTGCCACCGTCGCCCTTCCCTTGCAGGTCGCGCGCTGCCGCCTTCCTTCACGTCCTTGTCGTGTTCACCGTCGGTTCCCTACAGCATGGTCGCTACCGTGTCCGCTGATGTCGTCTCTCGGCATTGACTACCATCATTTTTTTTGTCCCTGCTAACGTGAGGTGTTTGTGTCTGGTGTCCCGTGGATCAATATGTAATATTGTTGACACAAGTTCTAGCTCGCCAATATCTACATCTTAGCCGAAATCCCAAAAACTCCATCGCAGTACCTGGAGATCTTCTACACGGGACCGTCAGAACACGCAAGACCCCCTGGCGCTTGAACCCGAGGGAACCTCGTCGAGAAACCCCGGTACCAGAGGTCGACATCAGACCGAAGCATCAAGGCTCCTTCACGGATATCAAGTTCTCCTTCTCGGAACGACAAGATCGTCTTCCGGGAACCGAAGACCGATCCCGGAGCCCGATCCGAAGACCGATCCCGCCGCATGAAAATTTCTTCTACCCGGACCCGAAGACCGAACCCGGACATGCCGAATTCTTCGACCCGAAGGCCACAGATGCGACAAGTACTTCTTCCGGAACTGATGTCCGAGAACCCGGACGCCCAGGTCGTCGACACGTATACGCCAATACTTCCTCGAGGACGCCAAGTTCTTCACCCTGAATGCCAAGACCGACTCGATGGCGCGGACCCGACAAGATCTTCGCAACGACAAGATCGACACCGGCCAGGACGAATCCGATGCGCCCTGACGCCGAACCAAGTCCTTCTTCACGGAACGCCAAGATCTACTCCATTATCCGAGAACGATCCCGCCAAGACCGAACCCCAGATCCGGACCCTGAGACCCAACCCCGAACCCCTCGGAGCCCAAGTTCGCCGAACCCTAATGTGATTCCCTATCCGAGACCCCATTATTTTATAATATGACATTATCAACTGATGCATATTAAATTGTTCATGCATGCATACTTGTCTGTGGTTTGGGGGCATTATGCCAATTCATCTCATAATCAAATATGGAGTCTATATGCGGGATATCTTTGTCTTAGTCCTGACTCCATTTAAATTGGTGTAGCGAACCGGTGCTATCTTTTGCCATGTTAAGACAACATTTAAAAATGCAGGGTAGCTAAACAACATGAACCACCTAAATATTTTTCGGACCTTCCGCTTAATCTTGTCTAATATAGCACCTTTGCCATGTCATACATCATACATGCATCATACCGATATTCCCGTAGTATTAAATAGTGCATCCGGTGTTTATTCTAGTGTTTTGCTTCTGGCGATAAGGCGTTGAGTTGATGCGAATGACCGATCTTCGGATGAACCTTGACAATGTTTTCGGTGAGCATCCCTTCCCCTTCTACCTATTTTGCATTTATAGTCTTTATTTCCTCTGTTGATCTATTGCTATCCGTGTTGCGATGCTCTAGTTTCCGTGATATCCCTTGCCTTATATTGCCTTGGACACATCCTATTACCGGTTGTTTGGTAGATAGTTGGACTTGCGTCATAGCTCAAGTGTTTGTCGTCAAGTACTTGTTGGAGTATTGCCGCATGTTTAATGTTGGAGATGTTCATGGCTTTAATTGTTTAATAACTAAAAATTGAAGTAGGTAAATGCAGGGGGGGCATAGATGTTATTTGGGATGTATGGGCACCCCATCGATTAGTACCGATTTCAAAGTATTGAACTGGCCACAATTAGTTTGGGGCTTTATTACTGTACTTATGCCATGCTTCATTTTATTTAATTGTGACACGCCTTACATCTTTTTAAAGGGTGTGACATATTTTGGGTTCCGCGATGTCTTCGCCTCCATTTCGGGTTCCATAGTGGGTGGTTCCCATGTACTTGCTTTGGTCCGGAATGTCATGACTTAGGCCCGCCGACATACCGATGGGTGTATGTTAACTGATCGTGGATACTTTGGCACCCCTAGGTTAAATATTGTTATGGACTTTTCTCGATCATAGACAACTATAACTAAAGTTTGTTATAATTTGACTTGTATCGATATGACTAGTAATCAGCCCACTACAACGGAATGGCTAAATAAAAGTACCAACAACTGGGTTTGGGATATCTCATAATTGTATCGACTAGTAAGTGTTGCAACCGAATGTTTAACTAAAAGTTCCCACGCTTATTCTATCGTGATGACTATCTATACCGACTAGTAATTGCTGCAACGATAATCGAATAAATAAAGCTAACTGTGAGTTCCTCGGTTGACTTCCTCGTTTGGTCTCGAGGGGAAATACCAGATGGGTATGTTTGGTGGTAGCATCAGTTGGTTCCGAATAGGTCTTTCCCCCTCTCGATAGCGCAAGTTGTATCGAGTCTCTAGGTTGTTTAGTGCATGCTTCATCGGATCGCCTCAAGATCGACCGCTTCTTTTTCCTTTGCCCTTTTTTCCTTTTAGCGTTACCCTCCGGCTTGGCAGCAGGACGCCATTGGTTATTCTTCAGGGCTCTTAGCTCAATTTGCATCTTGTCCGTACTCGGATGCTATATCGTTTTAAAGGTGATTTGGATCTTTGTATTGTATATCTGTATTCTTGAATCTTTGAGTTGTTGTTGTATATATATCTGTTCTGTGGGTCCCATGGGGGATAAATTCTAGAGGGGGAGAGATGTAACACCCTCAGAATCGGCCCTATGCAAGTTTCAGCGCTTCCCGGCAAACCCGCATAGAAACGATTCAAAGGTGCCCACCAGGCACTTGCATGCGGGTGGAAAACGAAGTAATAACATTACACAACAGTCCTCGATGGGACCCACAGAACAGATATATATACAACACGACTCCATGAGTCAAGAATACATATATACAGAACAAAGATCCAAATCACCTTGAAAACGATAGAGCGTCCAGCTACGGACAAGATGCAAATGGGGCTAAGAGCCCTGAAGAATAACCAATGGCGTCCATAACCCTGCCTGTGCCAAGGAAGGGTAACCCCGCTAACGACGTCGATCTCAAAACCTGCTTAAACAAAAGGGGTGCCGACGAAGGGCAAAGGAAAAGAGAGAGCGGTCAAGACCGAGGTCAAGACACGCGAGGCTAGAATTCGCCGGTCCTCGCCACATAGGTATGGTGGATCAAGCAGCGGCAAAGATGCACTAAACAACCTATAGAGACTCGATACAACCAAGGCTATCGAGAGGGGCAAGAAAGACCTATTCGAACCAACCCGATACTACCACCAAACATATCCATCCCGGTGTTCCTCGATACCAACCGAGAAAGTCAACCGAGGAACTCACACTGGCGCTTTATTTATTCGGTTATCGTTGAGTCATCCCGATTTAATAAGCAAAGGCAGTTTTAGTTAACCATTCCGCTAGAAGTTGCAACACTTACTAGTCGACACAATTAGCATGAGATATCCCAAACCCAAAGAAGCTTGTTGGTACTTTTATTAGCCATTCCGCTGTAGTGAAACTGATTAGTCATATCGGATACAAGTCAAATTATAACAAGAACTTTAGTTATGGTTGTATATGATCAAGAACGTGTCCAAGTCGCCCATAACCATGACACGCTTTGAAAAGATTTAACCGCAGGGTGCACCAAAGTATCCACAAGCACTTCACCCTTTTGCCGATCGCTAACATACACCCATCCAGATGTTTGGGGCCTAAGTCATGACGCTTCCTAGACCCAAAGCAAGTACATGGGGCCACCCACTAAGTTACCCGCAACGGTCCGGTTCCGAGACGGACTCGGTTTGGGTGGACGGTCAGAACGATCGGGAACCCGAAAAGATGATCGGGCTTGTCGATACAAAAACGTGTCCCGATCCTAAACATTACAGCAAGACATCGCACAATTTAAATAAAGCGAAAGCATGGCATAAGTACAGAATAGTAATAAAGCCCCAAACTACTTGTGGCCCCAAGACAAAGATTTTGAAATCAGTACTAAATCGATGGGGTGCCCATACATCCCACATGTGGTTAGCGCCGATCTCTAACAGTGTCAAGAACTCGGGTCCCACGGACACAAGTGGACGGTTAACAACCAAATAACATCTATTGCCCACATGTGCCTCTGCATTTACCTACTTCAATTTTAGTTATTAAACGATAATTAAAGCCATGATCATCTCCAACCTTAAACATGCGGCAATACTCCAACAACTGTGGTATTGGACGACACACAACATCACTTGAGCAAGTTTATCACGACGCCAAGTCCAACTATCTACCAAACAATGTAATAGGATGTGTCCAAGGCAATATAAGGCCGCAAGGGATATCACGGTACAAAAACTAGAGCAACGCAACACGTATAGCAATAGATCAACAGGAGGAATAAATACTATAAAAGTAAGATAGGTAGAAAGGGAGATGTCACGAAAACATTGCCGATGGTTCATCCGAAGATCGGGTCGACACTCGCATCAACTCAACGGCCTTATCCGCAAAGAACCAAAACACTAGAAGAAACACCGGATGCACTATTTAATACTATGACAGAAGATCGGACATGATGCATGTATGATGTATGACATGGCAAAGGTGCGATGCAATTAGGCAATATTAAGCGGAACCGGGGTCCCGACAATTAATTATATCGTTCATGTTGTTTAGATACCCCGCAATTTAAATGTTGTATTAACAAGACAAAACATGGCATCGGTTCGCTACACAGATTTAAATGGAGACAAACTAAGACTAGAATAGCCCGCATATGGTCTCCATATTTAATTACGAGGTGAATCGACATAATGTCCCCAAACCTCATGATATGATGCGAGCATGAAAATTTATATGCAACAAGGTATATCATTTATAAAAATAGGGCTTAGGGTCACACATCTGGGGTCGAAGGTATTGGGGGTTCGGAGGGGTTCCGGGGTTTGACAGGGTTCGACGGGGGCGAGGTTCGATGGGATCGGTCTCGGACAACGGAAGTAGATCTTGTCGCATCCCGGAAGAAGGACTTGGTTCGGCGTCAGGGGCGCATCAGATTCGCCCTGGTCGGTGTCGATCTTGTCATCGATGGCGAACTTGTCGGATGGCATGTTCTTCGGAAGATCTTGGCATGGGGCACGAGCAACATCGTTATCATTGCCCACACTTGGTACTTGTTCACACCGAGGTCTTGATCAACAACACCAACATCTCCACGCCATCATCACCAAGTATCCAGAATTCCCACTGATACATCACTCGCTCCATCCCTACTCCCTAGGGTTCCCAGCGCCCAACTTTCTCGTCGGAGATGGCCCCCTAGGAGGTGGAATCTGGAACCGGAGACCAGCAAACCCTGGATCTGGCACACATACACGAAAGACACTTAGACGCACACGCGGCAGAAAGCGAGCAGAGAGAGAAGGGAGAAGGGTACCAAATCGAATCGCAGGTAAACGGTGGACGAAACCATGAGGGGCGGCTCAGCTCCGGGCGCTCATTGGAACCCACGACCGAAGTAACGCCCCGAGGCACCCCTACGCAGATCCAACACCGACGACGCGGGCGGCTGCCGAGCGGGCCACCATGCGATGGTGCCTCAGACGGACGGGAGAGCTGGCCCCGCGAGGCGGAGGACTGACGCGGCCGCCGCTCGGAGGCACATGGCAGGGGCGCACGGGGTCGGAGGCGAGCGACGGGGAAGCGAGACGTGAGTGTTCGGGCAACGGCGCCAGGGCTTCCCGGCGGCGCGGCGGAGCCAGGGTGATGGAGCTCTGCATGGGCGGCCAGAGGCGGAGCTCTACAGGGCGCGGCAAAAGGATGGTGGTGGCGGCGGGCGTAGAGGGCGGGCCACGAGGTGAGCGAGATGGGGAGGCGGGGAAGGCGGCGAGCTGGTCGCTGGCGGTGCCCCAGGCGAGGAGGCCAATAGGGTGGCGATGAGGGGAACCTGGTGGCGTTTCGGCGCGACGCAGCAATCAAGGAGAGAAGGATGCGGCGAGGAACGGCAAGGAAGGCTCGGAGGCGGGCGGTGAAGCTCGAGGGCGCCATGTGGAGGGTTGGTGACGACGCCGGGAGGCGGCGCCAGCGCGCCTGGCCGGCGGCGGCGGAGTGGCTAGCGAGCCAGGGGGAGGAGACGGGTCGCGGGCAGTGAGGTGGGAGATATCGAGGCGGTGGTCGCCGGTCAGGTGGGACCATGACGCGTTTGGGAGGGCACGTGTGGGAGTTGGGTAGGGAACGCGCCCAGGTGGTGGTGGTCTGGGTTCCAGGGAGTGGGGGAGAGGGAAGCGGGACCCACGGGAGAGAAGGGGGTGGGGGATGGATGGCGGGTGGGGTGGACGTGTGTGGTGGGGGTGTGCTGCGCGCTGAGGTGGCGCACAAGGGTTGGAGGGAGGATAGGGCCAGGGTGAGGGGTCGACAAAGGATTTGAGGGGGTGAGGTGGAGGGCGGGTAGATTAGGTTGGGGTAAGATTAGGAATTAGACGGCTGGTTTTGTCTGGGGTGGTCGACTGGTCGGATCGCCTGACGGCCGCCCTAAAATATAATAAATATTTTATTATTTAAAACGGCTTTGAAATCTGGTAGTTAAACGAAATAATCCGGAGACCCGGTTTTGATTTGAATTAAAGACGGAGTATTTAGAAAACAAAACTAGGCGTTTCGAAAATAGTTCCAGACAAACAAATGCATGATGATGACGATGCTCAAATGCAGTGTGGCATGATGACATGAGCATGCGGTCATGATGATGCAGTGCACAAAAACATAGCGATTTTCTAGTAGTGGTTTTGCGGGGCGCCACAATTCGACACCACTAACAAATGGATCTCGCCCTCGAGATCCGCCTCATGGTACCGGAAGGGAGGTCGGCGATCTGCGTCTTCTCGCTTCGTGTGGATCTTCGCGACACCACTAACAATGGTTCTTTCTCAGCTTGAAAATGGCGACACCACCAACAAGGATTGTTCCCCATTCGTCGAGAGATCACTCCGGAGAAACAAAGATGAAGGTAAAGGTCTCAAAAGGGTAAAACCACCTCTAACTTCCGCGGAAGGAGTATAACTGCAATGATTCACCATTCAATGTGCAAGAGCGAATGATAAGAGTAGTCGGATGGTGATCAGTCCATCGCGCACCCAAAGCATTACTCTGCACATGAATAGGAAATTATGCAACCAACTCTCAGAATTCAGATTGTAGATCTCGACAAGCGAGGTTCGGAAACAAAGGAGTGATGCAGACTCTGCATCGGATCTGGCGTAGATGATGTCGTCGCGTCGGAAAAACACCATAAGGCACGAGGAGGAGCAAAGAGAAGTCCACCAGACGAAGGATTCCTCGGATAGCATGAAGACCAGATGTAGCAACACCGTTACCAAAAGAGGAAGTAAAATCCTGAAGGTACGATGGAACCCAACCACGAGAAATCCTGGACTCGAAGAGAGAGAAGAGAGCGGATTCAAAACGCGTAGAGGTAAGAGGCGAATAGCAGAGGGGTAAGGAGTAAAAGCAGACCTAATCAGAACTATCCAACCGATTTGTTTCAGAAATAGTTTTGACACTCTACTTCGGCCGTTAGCTAGGTTATCCTACAGGCTGGACTTGTGGGGTATCGCAACTGCTGAGCTATGATACCACTCTGTAACACCCTCAGAATGGGCCCTATGCAAGTTTCAGCGCTTCCCGCCAAACCCGCATAGAAACGATTCAAAGGTGCCCACCAGGCACTTGCGTGCGGGTGGAAAACGAAGTAATAACATTACACAACAGTCCTCGATGGGACCCACAAAACAGATATATATACAACACGACTCCATGAGTCAAGAATACAGATATACAGAACAAAGATCCAAATCACCTTGAAAACGATAGAGCGTCCAGCTACGGACAAGATGCAAATGGGGCTAAGAGCTCAAGAATAACCAATGGCGCCCATAACCCTGCCTGTGCCAAGCCGGAAGGGTAACTCGCTAACGACGCCGATCTCAAAACCCGCTTAAACAAAAGGGGTGCCGACGAAGGGCAAAGGAAAAAGAGAGAGCACAAGATCGAGGCCAAGACACGCGAGGCTAGAATTCGCGGTCCTCGCCACATAGGTATGGTGGATCAAGCGGCAAAGATGCACTAAACAACCTATAGAGACTCGATACAATGGCGGCTATCGAGAGGGCAAGAAAGACCTATTCGAACCAACGATACTACCACCAAATATATCCATCCTGGTGTTCTCGATACCAACCGAGAAAGTCAACCGAGGAACTCACATAGCAGCGCTTTTATTTATTCGATTATCGCTAAAGCAATTACTAGTCGTATAGATAGCATGAGTCATCCCGATTTAATAAGCGAGGCGCTTTTAGTTAACCATTCCGCTAGAAGTTGCAACACTTACTAGTCGATACAATTAGCATGAGATATCCCAAACCCAAGCGGTTGTTGGTACTTTTATTTAGCCATTTCGTTGTAGTGAAACGATTACTAGTCATATCGGATACAAGTCAAATTATAACAAAACTTTAGTTATGGTTGTCTATGATCAAGAACTGCTCCAAGTCGCCCATAACCATGACACGGCTTTTTGAAAAGATTTAACCTGCAGGGTGCACCAAAGTATCCACACGCACTTCGACCTTTTGCCGATCGCTTAACATACACCCATCGGTATGTTTGCCGGGCCTAAGTCATGACGTTTCCTGCACCCAAAGCAAGTACATGGGGCCACCCCACTAAGCTACCCGAACGAAGTCGGCGGTCTCCGAGACGGACTCGTGGTTTGGGTGGACTACAGTAAACAATGGGAACCCGAAAAGATGATCGGCTTGTCGACAAAGGAAAACGTGTCCCGATCCTAAACATTACAAAAGTGCATTACATCGCACAATTTAAATAAAGCAAGAAGCATGGCATAAGTACAATAGTAATGAAGCCCCAAACTAATTGTGGCCCCAAAGACAAGACTTTGAAATCAGGTACTAAATCGATGGGGTGCCCATACATCCCACATGTGGTTAGCGCGCTCGATCTCGGAACAGGTGTCAAGAACTCGGGGTCCTACGGGACACAAGTGGACGGTTAACAACCAAATAACATCTATTGCCCACATGTGCCTCTGCATTTACCTACTTCAATTTTAGTTATTAAACGATAATTAAAGCCATGATCATCTCCAACCTTAAACATGCGGCAATACTCCAACAACTGTGGTACTGGACGACACACAATAGCACTTGAGCAAGCGACTACGACGCGCAAGTCCAACTATCTACCAAACAACAGGTAATAGGATGTGTCCAAGGCAATATAAGGCTGCAAGGGATATCACGGGTACGAAAACTAGAGCAACGCAACACAGATAGCAATAGATCAACAGGAGGGAATAAATACTATAAAAGTAAGATAGGTAGAAAGGGGGAGATGCTCGCCTGAAAACATTGCCGAAGGTTCATCCGAAGATCGGGTCGACACTCGCATCAACTCAATGGCCTTATCCGCGAAGAACCAAAACACTAGAAGAAACACCGGATGCACTATTTAATACTATGACAGAAGATCGGGCATGATGCATGTATGATGTATGACATGGCAAAGGTGCGATGCAATTAGGCAATATTAAGCGGAACCGGGGTCCCGACAATTAATTATATCGTTCATGTTGTTTAGATACCCTGCAATTTAAATGTTGTATTAACAAGACAAAACATGGCATCGGTTCGCTACACAGATTTAAATGGAGACAAACTAAGACTAGAATAGCCCGCATATGGTCTCCATATTTAATTACGAGGTGAATCGACATAATGTCCCCAAACCACATGATATGATGCGAGCATGACAATTTATATGCAACAAGGTATATCATTTATAAAAATAGGGCTTAGGGTCACACATCTGGGGTCGAAGGTCTTGGGGGTTCGGAGGGGTTCCGGGGTTTGACAGGGTTCGACGGGGGCGAGGTTCGATGGGATCGGTCTCGGACAACGGAAGTAGATCTTGTCGCATCCCGGAAGAAGGACTTGGTTCGGCGTCAGGGGCGCATCAGATTCGCCCTGGTCGGTGTCGATCTTGTCGTCGATGGCGAACTTGTCGGATGGCATGTTCTTCGGAAGATCTTGGCATGGGGCACGAGCAGCATCGTTATCATTGCCCACACTTGGTACTTGTTCACACCGAGGTCTTGATCAACAACACCAACATCTCCACGCCATCATCACCAAGTATCCAGAATTCCCATCGACATCACTCGCTCCATCCCTACTCCCTAGGGTTCCCAATACCAACTTGCTTCGCGGAGACGGCCCCTAGGAGGTGGAATATGGAACCGGAGACCAGCAAACCCCGGATCCGCACACACACGAGCACACTTAGACACACGCACGCAAATGACGAGCGATGAGAGGGAGAAGGGAGAAGGAGAATGGGTACCAAATCGAATCAGGCGTAAACAAAGTGGACGAAACCATGAGGGGAGGCTCACCACGGTCCGGGCGCTATTTGGAACCCACGACCGAAGTAACGCCCCAGGGCACCCTACCGCCAGATCCAACATCGACGACGCTGGGCGGTCGCCGAGCGGGCCACCATGCAGTGGTGCCTCAGACAGACAGACGAGAGCTGTTTCGCGAGGCGGAGTAATCGACGCCGCCGCCGAGGCACATGGTAGGGCGCACGGGCCTGAGGCGAGCGACGGGAAGCGGACGCGAGTGTTCGGCGACGCGCCAAGCTTCCGGGCCAGCGGAGCTGGGTGATGGAGCTCAGCATGGGCGGCGAGGCGGAGCTCATGGCGCAGCAGGATGGTGGTGGCGGCGGCGAGGGCGGGCCGAGGTGAGCGAGATGGGGAGGCGGGAAGGCGGCGAGCTGGCCGGTGCCTCAGCGAGGAGGCCGATAGGACGGCGATGGGGAACTGGTGGCGGCGCGACGCAGCGTAATCAAGGAGAGAAGGATGCGCGAGGAACGGCAAGGAGGAAGGCTCAAGGCGCGGGCGGAAGCTCGAGGGCGCATGGTGGAGGGTTGGTGACGACGCGGGCCGGGAGGCAGCGGCCGCAGGCACTGCTCGCTGGCGGCGGCGGAGTGGCTAGCGAGCTAGGGAAGGGAGGAGACGGGTCAGGGCAGAGAGGTGGGAGAGATCGAGGCCGGTGGTCGCTTGTCGGGTGGGACCATGACGCGGGTTTGGGAGGGCACGTGGGGAGTTGGGTAGGAACGCGCCAGTGGTGGTGGTCTGGGTTCCGTGGGAGGGGGAGAGGGAAGGGGACCCACGGGGTGGAGAGAAGGAGGTGGGGATGGATGGCGTGGGTGGACGGTGTGGTGTGGGTGTCTTTGCTGAGGTGGCGACAAGGGTTGGAGGAGGATAGGGCCAGGTGAGGTGTCGACAAAGGATTGGAGGGGTGAGGAGGGCTGGGTAGATTAGGTTGGGGTAAGATTAGGAATTAGACGGCTGGTTTTGTGTAATTGGGGTCGATCGGCCTGATCTGACGGTACGCCCTAAAAATATAATAAATATTTTATTATTTAAAATGGGGCGTTTGAAATCCGTTGGTAGACGAAACAAAATAATCCGGAGACTCGGGTTTTGATTTGAATTAAAGACGGGGTATTTAGAAAACAAAACTAGGCGTTTCGAAAATAGTTCCAGACAAACAAATGCATGATGATGACGATGCTCAAATACAGTGTGGCATGATGACATGAGCATGCGGTCATGATGATGCAGTGCACAAAAACATAGCGATTTTCTAGTAGTGGTTTTGCGGGGCGCCACAAGAGAGATCCTTCACGAGGAGGTGTGAGTGAGAAGTGAGAGGAGGGGCTCCTTTTATAGGAGTAGGGGGAACCCCAAGGGGGTGGCCGGCGCATGGGGGCTGCCCCCTTGCCCTCCCCTCTTCATGTGGGTGGACACTCCACTCACAAAAGTCCTTTAAATTCCCTCCACTCAAAAGTCCACTCAAATTCCCATTAAATTTCCACCAAATTTAATGCAAACTCTCATTAAATAAAACTCTTTTATTTTATTCAGAATTTTGTCAATTACTTTAATGACAAAAATTCACAAATAACCCCTTGCTAGAATTCCATTTCACATGCATAACCACTTTATGCAATTTCACCCGAAACCTGCTTTTGTATCTAGTGAAATAAATACCTGCGCTTGTTCATTCTTTCGGCATGAAACTTTTGCTCCAATTGGATGTAGGTGTCTCTTAAGTGTGTCACCCTACGGTTCGTGAATAATGCGGACATGATCGAGATCCCTCTCGGATCAATAATCAGAAGCGGGATCTGGAGACCCATACTGACTCCCACACATTCAACGATGACTTTCTTGTGATCGTCGGAACCTTTTACGCTAGTATCTTAATCCCTTTGTTTCACGATATATTACATGTCCGAGATTCGATCATTGGTATCTCCATACCTAGTTTGATCTCGTTACCGACATGCACTCTTTTCTCGTTCCCGTGATATAACATTCTAGTGATCAAATCACTTGCTTGCAAGCTAATCAATGTGATATTACCGAGAGGGCCCAGAGTATATCTATCCGTCATCGAGATGAACAAATTCCACTCTCGATCCATGAGCCTCAACATAACACTTTATTAGTTCTGAATCCATCTTTATAATCACCCTTTTAAGGTGTGGCGTTTGATGTTATCAAGAAACTCTTCCGGTGTTAGTGATTGACATGATCTCATGGTCTAAGGATTAGGATCACTTCGTAAGTTGTTATAGCAATATAAACTCAATGACTTTGATCGTAATGCTATACTTCGGATGAATGTTCATCACACCATTACACTAATGTTGTGATCCCGTTATTAACAAAATCCAATGTCCATGATCAGGAAACCTTGATCATCTTGTTAATCAACGAGCTAGTTTATGAGAGAGGCATAACTAGGAACTTTCTGTTTGTTTATTAAACACACATGTATTAATGTTTTCGTATTAATACAATTATAGCATGCAAAATAAACATCTATCATATACTTGGAATACACATAGTAAACACTTTATTATTGCCTCCCAGGGCATATTCCCTTCCGTCTCCCACTTGCACTAGAGACAATAATATAGTTACATAGTGATAAATCTAACACCCATTGAGTTCTGGTGTTGATCATGTTTTGCTCTAGGGAGAGTTTTAGTCAATGGATCTGCTACATTGAGATTCGTATGTACTTTACAAATCTTTATATCTCCATCCTTGACATGCTCATGATGGAGTGAAACCGGCGCTTAATATGCTTGGAATGCTTGTGAGACCTTGGCTCTTTGGCATTGGCAATGGCACCATTGTTGTCACAATAGATCACCATTGGGTCCAACGCGTTTGCAACCACTCCTAGTTCGGATATGAACTCCTTCATCCAAACTGCTTCCTGAGCCGCTTCTGAAGCAACAACATATTCGGCCTCCGTTGTTGATTCCGCTACCACAGGTTGTTTGGAGCTCCTCCAACTAACCGCTCCGCCATTCATGAGAAATACATATCTGGATTGGGACTTAGAGTCATCTGGATCGGTGTCAAAGCTAGCGTCTAACATAACACTTAGCGACGAGCTCTTCTTCACCTCCGTATACAAGAAACATATCCTTAGTTCTCCGTAAGTAGTTAAGGATATTCTTGACCGCTATCCAGTGTTCCGAACCTGGATCCGATTGGTACCTACTAGTCAAACTAATAGCATGTGCCACATCCGGTCTTGTACATAGCATGGCGTACATTATAGATCCTATGGCTGAAGCATAGGGGACTTTGTCCATTATCTCTCTTTCTTCCGCCGAAGCCGGACTTTGAGTCTTACTCAATGTCTTGCCTTGCAACATAGTTAAGGACCCCTTCTTACTTCCGTCCATTTTAAACTTCTTTAAAATCTTATCAAGGTATGTACTTTGCGATATCCCTATTAGGCGCCTAGATCTATCTCTATAGATATTTATTCCTAATATGTATGACGCTTCACCTAGGTCCTTCATTGAAAATTTGCTGTTTAGATAACTTTTAACACTGTTTAAAAGATCTATATCATTTCCGATCAATAATATGTCATCCACATATAATATCAGAAATGCCACATTGCTCCCACTCACTTTCTTGTAAATACAAGCTTCTCCATAAGTTTGGACAAATCCAAACTCTTTGATCACTTCATCAAAGCAGAGATTCCAACTTCGTGATGCTTGCTTCAATCCATAGATGGATCGCTGAAGATTGCACACCTTGTTAGCATCCTTAGGATCGACAAAACCCTTTGGTTGTATCATATACAACTCTTCTTCAATATTACCATTGAGAAACGCGGTTTTGACATCCATCTGCCATATCTCATAATCGAAATATGCAGCAATTGCTAACATAATCCTAACTGACTTTAGCATCGCTACGGGAGAGAATGTCTCATCGTAGTCAACTCCTTGAATTTGTCGAAACCCCTTTGTGACAAGTCGAGCTTTATAGACGGTCACATTACCATCAGCATCAGTTTTCCTTTTGAAAATCCATTTGTTCTCCACGGCCTTTCGGTCGTGAGGTAATTCCACCAAGTTCCAAACTTGATTTTCATACATGGATTCCATCTCGGATTTCATGGCTTCTAACCATTTGTTGGAATCCGGGCTCATCATCGCTTCTTCATACGTCGCAGGGTCATCATTTTCATCAACCATGAAATTCATGACAGGATTTCCGTCTGCTCGGGAGCTGACGCGTCTGCTTGACTGCGAGGTTCAGTAGTACTCTCTTTCGGAGTTTCATGATCATTATCATTAGTTCCCTCTTCAACAGGTGGAGCCAACTCCGGAACAACTTCCGGCGCTGCGCTACTCGCCATACTTTGAAGAGAAGGTTCAATAACCTCTTCGAGTTCTACCTTCCGACTACTCACACCTTTCGCGAGAAACTCTTTCTCTAGAAAGGATCCATTCTTGGCAACAAAAAACTTGCCCTCAGATCTGTGATAGAAGGAATACCCAATAGTTTCCTTAGGGTAACCTATGAAGACGCATTTTTCTGCTTTGGGTTCGAGTTTATCCGGTTGAAGTTTCTTCACATAAACATCGCATCCCCAAACTTTAAGAAATGACAGCTTAGGTTTGTTTCCAAACCACAATTCATACGGTGTATTTTCAGTGGATTTAGATGGTGCCCGATTTAAAGTGAATGCAGCAGTTTCTAGTGCATAACCCCAAAATGACAACGGCAAGTCCGTCAGAGACATCATAGATCGAACCATATCTAATAAAGTATGATTACGACGTTCCGACACCATTTCATGTGGTGTTCAAGAAGCGTGAGTGTGAAACAATTCCACACTCTTTCATGTGAGTGCTAAACTCGTAACTTAGATACTCACCTCCACGGTCGGACCGTAGAAATTTGATCTTTCTATTATGATTATTTTCCACTTCATTCTGAAATTCCTTGAACTTTTCAAAGGTTTCAGACTTGTGTTTTATCAAGTAGATATAACCATACCTACTCAAATCATCCGTGAAAGTAACAAAATAACGATATCCACCTCGCGCCGACACACTCATTGGACCACATACATCGGAATGTATGATTTCCAATAAATCTGTCGCCCGTTCCATTGAACCGGAAAACGGCGTTCTAGTCATCTTGCCCATAAGGCATGGCTCACATGTATCAAATGATTCAAAATCAAGTGATTCCAAAAGTCCATCTGAATGGAGCTTCTTCATGCGTTTAACGCCAATATGACCTAGACGGCGATTACCACATATATGCGGATATATCATCATTAAGTTTAATCCTTTTAGCATCAACATTATGAATATGTGTAACATTATCATCGAGATCTAATAGAAATAAACCATTCATCATCGGTGCATGACCATAAATGATTTCATTCATATAAATGGAATAACCATTGTTCTCGGATTTAAATGAATAACCACTTCGCATCAAACACGATCCAGATACAATGTTCATGCTCAGTGCAGGCACCAGATAACAATTATTCAAGTTTATAACTAATCCCGACGGCAAATGGAGAGGCAGCGTTCCGACGGAGATCACATCAACACTTGATCCATTGCCGACACGCATCTTGACCTCACCCCTTGCTAGCGGTCGCTTGTTCCGCAGCCCCCGATTCGAGTTACAAATATTAGCAACTGAACCGGTATCAAATACCCAGGTGCTACTGCGAGCACTAGTCAAGTACACATCAATAACATGTATATCATATATACCTATGTTTGCCTTGCCGGACTTCTTGTCTGCCAAATACTTGGGGCGATTGCTTCCAATGGCGATCCTTACAATAGTAGCACTTTCGATCGACTTAGGTCCATCTCGGGGTTTCTTTTCAGGCACGGCAATAGGCTTGCCGCCCTTACTTCCCTTCCATTTTCCCTTCTTGTCTTTCTTGAAACCAGTGTTCCTATTGATCATCAACACTTGATGTTCCTTTTTGATATCCACTTCTGCAGTTTTAAGCATTGATGTAAGCTCGGGAGAGACTTCTTCATGCCTTGCATATTATAGTTCATCACAAAGCTCTTATAGCTAGGTGGCGAGACCAGAACGATGGATGCCTAAGTCAATGGGAATCGTTATTCCTAAGGACACAAGCTTATCGGCGTAACCCGACATCTTGAGTACATGCTCACTAACGGAGCTATGCTCTTCCATCATGCAGCTAAAGAACTTTTCTGAAGCGTTGTAGCTCTCTACAACAGCATGTGTGTAGAAAATCATTTTCAACTCACCCATTGTATCAAACGCATTGCCGTTTTCGAAACGCTTTCGAAGTTCCAGCTCTAGCCCATACAATATGCCACAATTAACTAAGTTGTGGTCCTCCTGACGAGTCTGATAGACATTCTTCTCCTCGTCAGGGGCATCCTCAAAAGGTGGGGGCCCTAGTGGCGCTTCTAGCACGTATTGATTTTGTGCAGCAGATAGGAGAATCCTCAAATTCATGGCCCATTCGGTAAAGTTGCTACCGTTTGTTGCTAGTTTCTCTTTCTCCATGAACACGTTGAAATTAAAAGCAGGTGGTGCCATCTACAACAGAATTTGTAAAGTTTAGACTAAGTGTATGATAGATTGAGTTCAACTAATCCATATTATGAATGAACTCCCACTCAAAAACGACATCCCTCGTGCCTTTTTGGTGATTACATGAACCAAATCCACTATACCAAGTCCGATCATCACGTGAGTCGGTATAGCTTCAAAGACGAGCATAAAATGGGAATTATATCAACTATATGACTCATGCTTAACCTTTCAGTCCGTGTTCCGAGGCCATGTCTGTACATGCTAGGCTCGCCAAGTTAGAACCTTAGTATTCGCGTGTGTAACTGTTTTACACCCGAAATATGGTCGTGGATCCAAGAACAGCCGATCATCACGTGATGTCTTGGAGCGGCGAAACATAATCGGTGCATACTAAAGTAAGAACACATTCTTATCTTGATATTTAAATGAGGGATCATCTTATTATGCTAACAAAGCGCTAAACAAGCAATATAAGATGCTATCAAACATCACATGTTTATTAGTGAAATGTTATGGTTCCCGCAGATGATCTCTATCATGTGCATCGTGGTATGATCACTATCATACCTATATGTGTAAATCCAAGGTATATGGAGTTTACACGCTATGTGTGTTGTAAGAGTATCATCTCATACTTCTACTTACAACATCACCATATCATAACACTAGCCCAGCAATAATTTAAACTAGACGCCTCTAATTTATCCATTGCAAGTTTTACGTGGCTAAGGGATTTCGAGATAGAACCGTTCTTACCTACGAACATGAACCACAACGAGGATAACCAAATTGTTGACAACTCGTTGCAAAATAGATATTGACTATAGTAGGAGAGACAGACACCCGCTAGCCACTTATGCAAACTAGTTGCATGTCAAGCGTGGAACATGTCTCATGTGCGAGGACATGTAAAGTTTGTCCGGGCCTCTTCATCCCACTATGCCACCAATATCCAAAATTACAACAAAGGAGCAACAACATGATCATCATCGCCCACATACTCATATGTGTACTACCCGTGTAAAGCATCTACACATAGATCCGGCTCTGATACCAATGTAGGGTTCGCAGCATAGAAAACAAAAAATTTCCTACGATGTGAACTATGTACCAAGATCTATCTATTAGATACAAACAACGGGCGGATGTATATCCGTAGAGAACATACCCTTGAAGACCGACAAATCTTAACGAGTTCAACTCGTGGTTGATATGGGCTCTGTCTGGATCACATAGGTTGCTAGAACTTAGCCATTTGGACAGTTGGTGGTAGTGGGAATGATAGGTTGGAGCGCGTCCATTTGGTCTAAGGGAAGGCTTCTGAAAGGTCCTGCCTTGGTGAAAATCAAGTCTGGTGGAGAAAGTGCACAACCTCTGCAGATGGAAAAACCTAAGTACTTAGCCATGTCCCTGGAAAAGGACAACTTGAGCATCAAAACATGGAAGCTATCAAAAATCTCTTTGTTCCTGGGTGGCTTTCCACAAGTGAGATACACAAGGTTCACCAGTCCCCTGGCCTTGTGTAACCACTCAACACAAACCATTCCTTCCATTCCACCCAGGTGTTTCATTTACTTAGTTGTTTTATTAGGCAAAACACAAGTCCAAAGACTTAGAAATATTTTCATAATAGCATGTATATTTCACCAACCCTTGGTTGCTACTAGCTAGGCTAAGCATGGCATAGATAAGCATCTTAACTTAGAAATTTCCTAGCAATTCTACAACTACTAGGATTTCCCCACATGGCATATAAGCAAAATATAGCATGCAAGACTAACAAAATATTTCTAATGCTTAGTAGAAAACATAGGAACAAAATATTCATGAAGTACCACTTGCCTTGGTAGTTTGGAGAGTAGCTACACTCCTCACAATCACAATCACTAGCACCAAAATCTACACAAAGAATCATAGCCACAAATCACATACAAAACATATACAAACACAAATATATGCATGCATGCAATATGATAAGTGATGATTTTTTTTAAAACTCAACCAGGAAAGTATATAGTACTGGTTCATAAACAAGTTAAAAACTTGCCAATCAACATTTAAATAAACCATAAAACAATTCTTAAACAATTCACATACTCAATTTAGCCCTACACAAGTTTCTGCAAATAAAGTCATTTTAATAGAATAAAAACATTAAACACATTGCATATTTAGAAAGATCTTGCTCTCCTGATTCCAACGGTATAAAATTTGTCAAATTGTAACGTGGGGATCAAAAGTTATAGCCAAAACAAATTTAAACATCTAATAGATTCAAATTCTGTCTTTAAACTCTAACAGATGCCACGCGTCTTATTCTAATTGGTCTGCATCTTCGCTGAGGATCACGCTCGAGCCGTTAGATCTACTTAAACCGCACAGCTCAGATCTACTCATACCGATTCGTTAAGTGATCTAATCATGCACGCTGGATCCAGATCTGACGGCCCTGGATCAAACGACCAAAGCTGGGCGGCGCTGGCGGTGGCTACTGGCGGCGGCGAGCTCGGCCTACGGTGGCGGCGCTACAGGTGGTCCTATTGTCGTCGGAGGGGCTTACCAGAACCGTGGCGACGCACTGATGCTCAACCTGGCGGCGGCTTGGCAAGGGGCGCACGGAGTGGGTTGCTGGAGCTCGTCGAAGTTGCGGGCGGCGTCGGGCTTGGGTGGACGACGACATTGGCGAAGCTCCTGGTCACCCTAGCGCGAGTAAACGGCATCAGGAGACGCACAAAACTACGGCAAATGTGCTCGTGTGAAACAGAGGAGAAGGGGAACAAAGGGCTCACCGAATTTGATCGCCGGAGTTGAGGACGTCGTCGGGAGCTTGCGGTGCTTGTCGAAGACGACGACCTGGGGCAGTACAGGACGAACCAGTGGGGTCAGAAGGTGCGCAAAGAAGTTGTGAAGCAGCTCGTATGAACCAGAGGGAGAGGGGCACACGGGGCTCACCGGAATTGGTCGCCGGAGAGCTCTCTGTCTGCGGCGGTGCGAGGATGAATGCGGGCAGCCTGGGGGCGCTCTGGGCTCGGAGTTTGGGGGAAAATGGAGAGGGGATAGAGGGGGTTTAAGTAGGCAAGGCGGGGCGTGAATTACTCCTGCAATCAACGCGAATTGATGAGCGAATCAACCAGGTAACGCACGGCGTGATTTGGGGAAGAACACGTCGCGGTGGGGGTGGAGACGACGACGCCGTGTGGGCCTTGGCTGTCAGCGAGAGAAATAGAGGGGGAGTGGGTCATGCCTGGTGCAAAAGGGCGAGTGAAAGAAAACGGTTCGCGGGGTGGGGTGTTGGGCTTAACTGGGCCAGTTGGGCCAGATTCGACTGAAGGCTTGTTTTTTCTCTTTTAAGCTTTTTCCTTTTTCTGTTTGCTTTTCTGAAATGGTTTTCAAACTTCAATTCAAATCTGTTTGATTCCAAAACTTTTTAGGATTTTTGTACAATAAATCTTGTACTCAAATAATTGTCAATCACATATGTTCACTCAAACACACTTGGGTCTTTAGAAAATAAAATAAAACCATGCCTTTATGAGGTGTGATAATAGGCATAGAATTGGTTTTATTTTATATTTTGCTTTGAGACTTTGCTCAAATTTTTAAAATCACTTGGGTTTGGATTCTAAACAATACTGAATGGTTAACATCACCTTTCTCAAAAACAAGTAGCACAAGGGCTTGAGTAAACTTACATAATATATTGAGCAACAATGCTCCTGTTTGTGAAATGATTTTTGAAATGAAATTCTAAATGATCATGTAAGCATGGATGATATGCATGAGCTTGAAACATGATTCTAGGGATGTTACACGATCTCTTTCCGATCTCAAGATCGAGAGGAAGTCCTAGCGCCGCAAATCAGCAGCGCATCCGTGCTCGCACACACGTTCGAGGCACCGAGCAACCTCCGCCTCCTCGCTCCAAATGATGCAATGAAGCACAACTCTTTCTTGCTGAATAGCCACCGGAACATGTATCTCGCTAGTCCGAGACCATGGGGATAAATTCTAGAGGGGAGAGAGATCCTTCACGAGGAGGTGGAGTGAGAAGTGAGAGGAGGGCTCTGTTATAGGAGGAGGGAACCCCAAGGGGTGGCTGCGCATGGGGCTGCCCCTTGCCCTCCCTCTTCATCCGGTGGACACTCCACTCAAAAGTCCTTTAAATGCCCTCCACTCAAAAGTCCACTCAAATTCCCATTAAACTTCCACCAAATTTAATGCAAACTCTCATTAAATAAAACTCTTTTATTTTATTCAGAATTTTGTCAATTACTTTAATGACAAACATTCACAAATAACCCCTTGCTAGAATTCCATTTCACACACATAACCACTTTATGCAATTTCACCCAAAAACCTGCTTCAAAGATCTAGTGAAATAAATTCCTGCGCTTGTTCATTCTTTCGGCATGAAACTTTTGCTCCAATTGGATGTCGGTGTCTCTTAAGTGTGTCACCCTACGGTTCGTGAATAATGCGGACATGATCGAGACCCCTCTCGGATCAATAATCAAAAGCGGGATCTGGAGACCCATACTGACTCCCACACATTCAATGATGACTTTCTTGTGATCGTCGGAACCTTTTACGCTAGTATCTTAATCCCTTTGTTTCACGATATATTACATGTCCGAGATTCGATCATCGGTATCTCCATACCTAGTTTGATCTCATTACCGACATGCACTCTTTTCTCGTTCCCGTGATATAACATTCTAGTGATCAAATCACTTGCTTGCAAGCTAATCAATGTGATATCACCGAGAGGGCCCATAGTATATCTATCCGTCATCGGGATGAACAAATTCCACTCTCGATCCATGAGCCTCAACATAACACTTTATTAGTTCTGAATCCATCTTTATAATCACCCTGTTAAGGTGTGGCGTTTGATGTTATCAAGAAACTCTTCCGGTGTTAGTGATTGACATGATCTCATGGTCTAAGGATTAGGATCACTTCGTAAGTTGTTATAGCAATATAAACTCAATGACTTTGATCGTAATGCTATACTTCGGATGAATGTTCATCACACCATTACACTAATGTTGTGATCCCGTTATTAACAACATCCAATGTCCATGATCAGGAAACCTTGATCATCTTGTTAATCAACGAGCTAGTTTATGAGAGAGGCATAACTAGGAACTTTCTGTTTGTTTATTAAACACACATGTATTAATGTTTCCGTATTAATACAATTATAGCATGCAAAATAAATGTCACATCCCAATATTTTCCAAATCTTGTAATGTGAAAAATAAATAAACAAAATAAATTATTGTTGAAAATCAGGGTGAAAAGAAACTTTGTTTCTAAATGGAAACTTAAAATCCCATCTTGAGCAAACTTTGGTAAAAGTTTGAATCCAACAAAAATCCAAATCAAGAGAAATGCATTCCTCAATGAATGTATTTGGAAATTTAAACACTTGGAAAATAAATCCAAACCCTAAACCCTAATGAAATAAAAATCATTTCCAAGTTATCTCCAAGCCTATGGATTTGATACATATAAAAGTTTGTCAACAAACATTTACAAAAGATCAAGAAAGACAAATAGAAATATTATAAGACCATAGAAATTGGTTTCACTTAATTTGGAGCTTGGATAAAATCTTATGAATATAATAAGATAAGGAAAAGTAATTTCCAAAGCTAATAAAGAACCTATCTATAAATACAAACCAAATGGTGAGCAATTAATCCTAAAAATATTTAAATTCATAATTAAATATCAAATAAGATTTCACAAATTGGAATCACCAAGTTTCGATCTCTAAATAAAAAGATATGGATTTTATATGATGAAGAAATAAACTATTCAATAATGAATATTAAAGACCAAACTAAATCTTGGCCTAATCCATTAAGCAAATGGAATGAATAGAATCCAAATCCAAATAGAATAAAATGATAAAGAATTTCCAAAATAAAATAAAATGGCATTAACCATTCTATCCCTATTTTAATAAAGACAAATCTCTAATAAGAATAATTATATAATTCATGAGAAAATAGTATTTTGGAATTTACCCAAGTGAAATAAAAGTTGTTTAATTCAACTTAATTAATATTAAAAAAATCTTCCAAGTAAACTTTAGGGAATTAAAACTATATTTAATTCCATTGGAATTAAAATAAAAACCCAATTCAAATGATTTAAGAATCATATTAAATACTTTCCAAATAATTCAAGATAAATTATTTGACACCCAAATAATCGAATAAAACTTACTAAAAGGTTTTGGAAGGATTTAGAATTCAAATGGAAATTAAAAACATTATTAAATCTTGAATAAATTAATACAATGACCCACTTTAAATAATTAAAAAGGCACTAAAGGAATAAAAGATTTATTCTAATTTTGACTTTAGATTGTGTTAGCAATCAGTGTTTGATTATACAAAAAAGTTGAGAGAAGTTTGAATTCAAATAGAGGTTTTAAAAGTTTAAACAAAATCAAAACAGAATAAAAGAAATGGAAAAATAAAAAGAAACAGGAACAAAAAAAATATAAAAGGGACCTTAGCCCAACCAGCCGGCCCAACTAACCCAGCAGCAGCCCAACTAACCTCCCCGAAATGTTTTTCTTTCTCACTCGGACACATACCCGCGCCCTCACTGACTACTGGCCCCCACCTATCCTCTCTCTCTCTCACTGCCAACGGACCCCAGCACCACGCCATCGTCTTCCTCGCGTGAAACCCGCCCCCCTCTTTCCTCCTCGCCGTTACTGACATTTGAAGATGGCTTCAATACGCGTTGATGCCGCGACCATTACTCGCCGCGACTGTGCCCTATTAACCGCCCTGGTCTCCTCTCCCTTCTCTCCCAGACCTCACCCCACAGGAGCCACCAGGCCGCTGGAATTTTGACCTCGAAGTTCCTCACACCGAGACGATCTCCGACGAATCCCGACCCCTCCTCGCCACTCTCCTCCACACCACACCCCACCCCCCCCACCGGGCGCACCGCGGCCCCCCCCACCGCCGCCCCGCCGAACAAAACCAAACAACGACACCACACACCCACACACTTTCTCTCTCTCGAAGCCCTGGGTAAGAGAATCGCCCCTCTCCACTCGGCCAGGATCCGCTCGCCTCCTCTCCTCGTGTGACCAGGACCCTGGCGTGACTCCCCCCTCCGCACATTCGCGCCGCCCCCCCGCCTGCCCCCCGCAAAACAAACAAACACCAAATCACCCACCCACCAATTTCTTCTCCGGGAAGCTCGGTAGAAAATGAGCCCCTCTCTTTATTTTTCACGACGCATCATTGCCGCCCGCGCATCTAACCATGCTTTCCATTTTCTCGGCATGCTCAAGCCTCGTCTTCAACCTCGCTCGAGCACGCCGACGACTCCACGAATCCGCGAGCGATTGTCGTGAACCCTGCGCCCGCCACATCTCGAACACGTTGAGGATCGCCATGTACTCCTGAACCCGTGAGCTCCTTTACCCTCTCGCTTGCATCGCTGGCGTAGCTGAGCAGCCGCCACTGCCGCCAGCTGGCTGCATCTTGGTCAAAGCAATAAGGTCCATTGGATCTTGATCTGACGGTTAAGATTAGAACTAAGCGAAGGGGTAAGAAGCAATCTGTGCCGTGCAATGTAATTTAGATCCAACGCCTCACAGAGCCCGATCCGTGCGAACCGGTACCAGCAAATAACAACATGACACGTGGCCTCTGTCTGTTTTAAAAACCAGAAACTTTCCTATTAGATGTTCAATTTTGCAAATTTTATATCAATGGAATAAGAAAGACAAGTACTTTCTGACCATGCACTTTGTTTAGTAAATTGCTTCTGTTAAATTGATTGTTTTTGCAGAAACTTATGTATGCATGTTTAGAATATAAAAATTGTTCTAAAATGAATTTTGAGATAAAATCTTTGGAAAATGGTTTGTTTTGAACCTACTGACCATATAAATCAAATTGTGGTTTCAAAAACATAATTGGTGAAGCAAAAGAATAAAACCTTGAATTAAAGCAATTCTAGTCAAATAAAAATACGGTTTAGTTGTTAAAAATGATTTTGGAGGAAAACCTTCGGGAAGTGTTTTGATTTAAACTCTCTGACCCCAAACACCAAGTTTTATGATTTGAAAATGTATTTGGTGAATCCTATAAGACTATTACTTTGCTAAAGACATTTTCAACCACATAAAATAATGACTAGGTTTAAAAATGGTTTATGAAGTGAAATCTTTTGCAAATGATTTTGCCACTTTATAAAATGACCATTAGGTGTTTTCAAATGTTTATGAACCATTATAAACCACTTTTACAAATAAAACAATCTTTTGCATGTTTGCATGCATTGTTTTGTTTCTATCATTTTATGTGATGAATTGCTTGAATGGTAGATTGAAATATTGTTTACTCGATTGAATTGTAGTGATTTGAAGTGTGTGAACATTGAAAATATCAAGAAGTGAACCTATATTCTCTACCAAAAAGGCAAGTGATGCTTCATACTTTTGTCCCAATATTTTCACTATGCATTAGTGATCTTTCTAAGTAGGACTTGCATGGAATTTTGCTAAGTATAAACTATGCCATGGGAAATCCTAGTAGATGAAACCTTAGTAGAAATTCCTAAGTTAAGATTCGTACTACTATCATGCTTAGCTTAGCTAGTAGAAAACAAGGGTGGAATATATATTCATGCTATGAAATATTTCTAAGTGTGTGGACTTATGTTTTGTTTAATAAAACAACTAAGTGAATGAATCACTTGGGTGGAATGGAAGGAATGGTTTGTGTTGAGTGGTTCACAAGGACCATTTCTATGGTTTACCTTGTGTATCTCACTTGTGGATGGCCACCCAGTAACAAAGAGATTTGAGATGTCAAATGTTGAGAAGATTCAAGTGCAGCCACTTGGCATTATGGGCTCTGCCTGGATCATATAGGTTACAATAACTTAGCCAAATGGACAGTTGGTGGTAGGGGAATGATAGGTTGGAGCGCGTCCATTCTGGTCTAAGGGAAGGCTTCTGAAAGATCTTGTCTTGGTGAAACCAAGTCTTGTGGGGAAAGTGCACCACCTCTGCAGAGTGTAAAATCTAAGTACTTAGCCATGTCCCTGGTAAAGGACAATTTGAGCATCAAGACATGGAAGCTATCAAGAATCTCCTCATCCCAATTTCTAAGTTAAAACTTGTGGTTGAACAAGGGTTGAAGGATCACCAACTTCTATTGGGAGATGCCTTGGGTGTTTTTGTCAAGCAAAAACTTAGTGTATTCAAAAGATAAGGAAAATCTATTTTGAGCAAAGCAAGCCTAAGCTCCACTTAGCCAAATGCATATAGATGATAGACTCCACTATACTACCATAGTATCACTTGCCAATACAATTCAAATGTATTGACCCTTGTGGCTGTAACTTGTTATGTTGCAGGTTTGTTTGATATTAGTGAAGTTTAATGATTAGGATTACAAGTCTACAACCAACATGTCTGCCTGTGGCACTTTGAAGATGAAGGACCCCATGCTATTATTATATTATGCTGCATTGTAATGATATAGCCAAATGAGCTATGTAAGATGTAATAAATTATTTTATTCCTGGTTATAAAGTTGTATTATGACCTTTGTTTCTTGATATTACATCTTAATTGTGGATGCTAGCTATTGATCCAGGGACTAGCATTGTAAACACAGGTATCTATACCTTATTAAAGGTTGGGAACCTTACAATAAACATCTATCATATACTTGGAATACACATAATAAACACTTTATTATTGCCTCTCAAGGCATATTCCCTTCACACAATCCGATACTACTGCCAAGCGGTACTAAAGGGAATATGCCCTGAGAGGCAATAATAAAGTGTTTATTATGTGTATTCCAAGTATATGATAGATGTTTATTTTACATGCTATAATTGTATTAATACGGAAACATTAATACATGTGTGTTTAATAAACAACAGAAAGTTCCTAGTTATGCCTCTCTCATAAACTAGCTCGTTGATTAACAAGATGATCAAGGTTTCCTGATCATGGACATTGGATGTTGTTAATAACGGGATCACAACATTAGTGTAATGGTGTGATGAACATTCATCCGAAGTATAGCATTACTATCAAAGTCATTGAGTTTATATTGCTATAACAACTTACGAAGTGATCCTAATCCTTAGACCATGAGATCATGTTAATCACTAACACCGGAAGAGTTTCTTGATAACATCAAACGTCACACGTAACAGGGTGATTATAAAGATGGATTCAGAACTAATAAAGTGTTATGTTGAGGCTCATGGATCGAGAGTGGAATTTGTTCATCCCGATGACGGATAGATATACTCTGGGCCCTCTCGATGATATCACATTGATTAGCTTGCAAGCAAGTGATTTGATCACTAGAATGTTATATCACGGGAACGAGAAAAGAGTGCATGTCGGTAACGAGATCAAACTAGGTATGGAGATACCGATGATCGAATCTCGGACATGTAATATATCGTGAAACAAAGGGATTAAGATACTAGCGTAAAAGGTTCCGACGATCACAAGAAAGTCATCGTTGAATGTGTGGGAGTCAGTATGGGTCTCCAGATCCCGCTTCTGATTATTGATTTGAGAGGGGTCTCGATCATGTCCGCATTATTCACGAACCGTAGGGTGACACACTTAAGAGACACCGACATCCAATTGGAGCAAAAGTTTCATGCCGAAAGAATGAACAAGCGCGGGAATTTATTTCACTAGATACCGAAACAGGTTTTCGGGTGAAATTGCATAAAGTGGTTATGCATGTGAAATTGAATTCTAGCAAGGGGTTATTTGTGAATGTTTGTCATTAAAGTAATTGACAAAATTCTGAATAAAATAAAAGAGTTTTATTTAATGAGAGTTTGCATTAAATTTGGTGGAAATTTAATGGGAATTTGAGTGGACTTTTGAGTGGAGGGAATTTAAAGGACTTTTGTGAGTGGAGTGTCCACCCACATGAAGAGGGGAGGGCAAGGGGGAAGCCCCCATGCGCCACCCCTTGGGGTTCCCTCCTCCTATAAAAGGAGCCCCTCCTCACTTGTCTCTCACACCTCCTCGTGAAGGATCTCTCTCCCTCTAGAATTTATCCCCATGGTCTCGACTAGCGAGATACATGTTCCCGTGGTGCTCGGCAAGAAAGAGTTGTGCTTCCGCATCATCTGGGAGCGAGGAGGCGGAGGTTGCTCGGTGCCTCGAACGTGTGTGCGAGCACGGATGCACTGCTGATTTGCGGCGCTAGGACTTCCTCTCGATCTTGAGATCGGCAAGAGAACGTCTACATCAACCACGAGTTGAACTCGTTAATCTTTGTAGGTCTTCAAGGGTATGTTCTCTACGGATATACATCCGCCCGTTGTTTGTATCTAGTAGATAGATCTTGGTACATAGTTCACATCGTAGGAAAATTTTTGTTTTCTATGCTGCGAACCCTACAGTGGTATCAGAGCCGGATCTATGTGTAGATACTTTACACGGGTAGTACACATATGAGTATGTGGGCGATGATGATCATGTTGTTGCTCCTTTGTTGTAATTTTGGATATTGGTGGCATAGTGGGATGAAGCGGCCCGGACAAACTTTACATGTCCTCGCACATGAGACCTGTTCCACGCTTGACATGCAACTAGTTTGCATAAGTGGCTAGCGGGTGTCTGTCTCTCCTACTATAGTCAATATCTATTTTGCAAGCGAGTTGTCAAAAATTTGGTTATCCTCGTTGTGGTTCATGTTCGTAGGTAAGAACGGTTCTATCTCGAAAGCCCTAAGCCAAGTAAAACTTGCAATGGATAAATTAGAGGCGTCTAGTTTAGATTGTTGCTGGGCTAGTGTTATGATATGGTAGTGTTGTAAGTAGAAGTATGAGATGATACTCTTACAACACACATAGCGTGTAAACTCCATAGACCTTGGATTTACACATATAGGTATGATAGTGATCATACACGATGCACATGATAGAGATCATCTGCGGGAACCATATCATTTCACTAATAAACATGTGATGTTTGATAGCATCTTATATTGCTTGTTTAGCGCTTTGTTAGCATAATAAGATGATCCCTCTTTTAAATATCAAGATAAGAATGTATTCTTCCTTTAGTATGCACCGATTATGTCTTCGTCGCTCCAAGACATCACGTGATGATCGGGTGTTCTTGGATCCACGACCATATTTCAGGTGTAAAACAGTTACACACGCGAATACTAAGGTTCTAACTTGGCGAGCCTAGCATGTACAGACATGGCCTCGGAACATGTACCGAAAGGTTAAGCATGAGTCATATAGTTGACATGATGCCCATTTGATGCTCACCTTTGAAACTATACCGACTCACGTGATGATCGGACTTGGTATAGTGGATTTGGTTCATGTAATCACCAAAAAGGCACGAGGGATGTCGTTTTTGAGTGGGAGTTCATTCGTAATATGGATTCGTTGAACTCAATCTATCATACACTTAGTCTAAACTTTACAAATTCTATTGTAGATGGCACCACCTGCTTTTAATTTCAATGTGTTCATGGAGAAAGGGAAACTAGCAATGAACGGTAGCAACTTTACCGAATGGGCCATGAATTTGAGGATTCTCCTCTCTGCTGCACAAAAGCAATATGTGCTAGAAGCGCCGTTAGGCCCCCACCTTTAGATGATGCCCCTGACGAGAGAAGAATGTCTATCGACTCCAGAGGACCACAACTTAGTTCATTGCGGCATATTGTATGGGCTAGAGCCGAACTTCAAAAGCGTTTGAAAATGGCAATGCATTTGATACAATGGGTGAGTTGAAAATGATTTTCACACACATGTCAGAGAGCTACAACGCTCGTAAAAGTTCTTTAGCTGCATGATGGAAGAGCACAACTCCGTTAGTGAGCATGTACTCAAGATGTCATTCTGTTGATAAGCTTGTGTCCTTGGGAATATCGATTCCCATTGACTTAGGCATCCATCGTGTTCTCAGTCCTCGCCACCTAGCTATAAGAGCTTTGTGATGAACTATAATATGCAAGGCATGAAGAAGTCTTCCCGAGCTTCGCTGCTTAAAACCGCGAAGTGGAGATCAAAAGGAACATCAAGTGTTGATGATCAATAGGAACACTGGTTTCAAGAAAGACAAGAAGGGAAAATGGAAGGAAGTAAGGGCGGCAAGCCTCTTGCCGTCGAAAAGAAACCCCGAGTTGGACCTAAGTCCGATCGAAAAGCTACTATTGTAAGGGATCGCCATCGAAGCAGAATCGCCCCAAGTATTTGGCGGATAAGAAGTCCGCAAGGCAAACATAGGTATATATGATATACATGTTATTGATGTGTACTTGACTAGTGCTCGCAGTAGCACCGGTATTTGATACCGGTCAGGTTGCTAATATTTGTAACTCGAATCGGGCTGCGAACAAGTGACCGCTAGCAAGGGTGAGGTCAATATGCGTGTCGGCAATGGATCAAGCGTTGATGTGATCGCCGTTTAACGCGCCTCTCCACTTGCCATCGGGATTAGTTATAAACTTGAATAATTGTTATCTGGTGCCTGCACTGAGCATGAACATTGTATTTGGATCGTGTTTGATGCGAAGTGGTTATTCATTTAAATCCGAGAACAATGGTTGTTCCATTTATATGAATTAAATCTTTTATGGTCATGCACCGATGATGAATGGTTTATTTCTATTAGATATCGATGATAATGTTACACATATTCATAATGTTGATGCTAAAAGGATTAAACTTAATGATGATATATCCGCATATATGTGGCACTGCTGTCTAGGTCATATTGGCGTTAAACGCATGAAGAGGCTCCATTCGTATGGACTTTTGGAATCACTTGATTTTGAATCATTTGATACACGTGCGCCATGCCTTATGGGCAAGATGACTAGAACGTCGTTTTCCGGTTCAATGGAACGGGCGACAGATTTATTAGAAATCATACATTCTGATGTATGTGGTCCAATGAGTGTGTCGGCGCGAGGTGGATATCGTTATTTTGTTACTTTCACGGATGATTTGAGTAGATATGGTTATATCTACTTGATGAAACACAAGTCTGAAACCTTTGAAAAGTTCAAGGAAATTCAGAATGAAGTGGAAAATCATCGTAATAGAAAGATCAAATTTCTATGGTCCGACCGCGGAGGTGAGTATCTAAGTTACGAGTTTAGCACTCACATGAAAGAGTGTGGAATTATTTCACAACTCACGCCTGCCGGAACACCACAACGAAATGGTGTGTCGGAACGTCGTAATCGTACTTTATTAGATATGGTTCGATCTATGATGTCTCTGACGGACTTGCCGTTGTCATTTTGGGGTTATGCACTAGAAACTGCTGCATTCACTTTAAATCGGGCACCATCTAAATCCAATCGAAAAGACATATGAATTGTGGTTTGGAAACAAACCTAAGTGTCATTTCTTAAAGTTTGGGGATGCGATGTTTATGTGAAGAAACTTCAACCGGATAAACTCGAACCCAAAGCGGAAAAATGTGTCTTCATTGGATACCCTAAGGAAACTATTGGGTATTCCTTCTATCAGATCCGAGGGCAAGGTTTTTGTTGCCAAGAATGGATCCTTTCTAGAGAAAGAGTTTCGCGAAAGGTGTGAGTAGCGGAAGGTAGAACTCAAGAGGTTCTTGAACCTTCTCTTCAAAGTATGGCGAGTAGCGCAGCGGAAGTTGTTACGGATTTGGCTTCACCTATTGAAGAGGGAACTAATGATAATGATCATGAAACTCCGAAGAGAGTACTACCGAACCTCGCAGGTCAAGCAGACGCGGCAGCCCCTCACCAGACGGAAATCCTGTCATGAATTTCATGGTTGATGAAAATGATGACCCTGCGACGTATGAAGAAGCGATGATGAGCCTGAATTCCAACAAATGGTTAGAAGCCATGAAATCCGAGATGGAATCCATGTATGAAAATCAAGTTTGGAACTTGGTGGACTTACCTCACGACCAAAAGGCCGTGGAGAACAAATGGATTTTCAAAAGGAAAACTGATGCTGATGGTAATGTGACCGTCTATAAAGCTCGACTTGTCGCAAAGGGGTTTCGAAAAATTCAAGGAGTTGACTACGATGAGACATTCTCTCCCATAGCGATGCTAAATTCAGTTAGGATTATGTTAGCAATTGCTGCATATTTCGATTATGAGATATGGCAGATGGATGTCAAAACCGCGTTTCTCAATGGTAATATTGAATAAGAGTTGTATATGATACAACCAAAGGGTTTTGTCGATCCTAAGGATGCTAACAAGGTGTGAAACTTCAGCGATCCATCTATGGATTGAAGCAAGCATCACGAAGTTGGAATCTCCGCTTTGATGAGGTGATCAAAGAGTTTGGATTTGTCCAAACTTATGGAGAAGCTTGTATTTACAAGAAAGTGAGTGGGAGCAATGTGGCATTTCTGATATTATATGTGGATGACATATTATTGATCGGAAATGATATAGATCTTTTAAACAGTGTTAAAAGTTATCTAAACAAAGAAATTTTCAATGACGGACCTAGGTGAAGCGTCATACATATTAGGCATAAAGATCTATAGATATAGATCTAGGCGCCTAATAGGGCTATCGCAAAGTACATACCTTGATAAGATTTTAAAGAAGTTTAAAATGGACGGAAGTAAGAAGGGATTCTTACCTATGTTGCAAGGCAAGACATTGAGTAAGACTCAAAGTCCGCTTCGGAAGAAAGAGAGATAATGGACAAAGTCCCTATGCTTGACCATAGGCTCTATAATGTACGCCATGCTATGTACAAGACCGGATGTGGCACATGCTATTAGTTTGACTAGTAGGTACCAATCGGATCCGTGTTGAACATCGGATAGCGATCAAGAATATCCTTAAGTACTTACGAAGAACTAAGGATATGTTTCTTGTATCTGAGGTGAAGAAGAGCTCGCTAAGTGTTATGTTATGTTGACGCTTAGTTTGACACCGATCCGGATGACTCTAAGTCTCAATCCGGATCGTATTTCATGAATGGCGAGCGGTTAGTTGGAGGAGCTCCAAACAACCTGTGGTAGCGGATCAATAACGGAGGCGAATATGTTGTCGCTTGAAGTGGCTCAAGAAGCGCTTTGGATGAAGGAGTTCATATCCGAACTAGGAGTGGTTGCAAACGTTGGACCCAATGGTGATCTATTGTGACAACAATGGTGCCATTGCCAATGCCAAAGAACCAAGGTCTCACAAGCATTCCAAGCATATTAAGCGCGGTTTCACTCCATCCGCGAGCATGTCAAGGATGGAGATATAAAGATTTAGAAGTACATACGGATCTCAATGTAGCAGATCCGTTGACTAAAACTCTCCCTAGAGCAAAACATGATCAACACCAGAACTCAATGGGTGTTAGATTTATCACTATGTAACTAGATTATTGTCTCTAGTGCAAGTGAGAGACTGAAGGGAATATGCCCTGAGAGGCAATAATAAAGTGTTTATTATGTGTATTCCAAGTATATGATAGATGTTTATTTTACATGCTATAATTGTATTAATACGGAAACATTAATACATGTGTGTTTAATAAACAAACAGAAAGTTCCTAGTTATGCCTCTCTCATAAACTAGCTCGTTGATTAACAAGATGATCAAGGTTTCCTGATCATGGACATTGGATTTTGTTAATAACGGGATCACAACATTAGTGTAATGGTGTGATGAACATTCATCCGAAGTATAGCATTACGATCAAAGTCATTGAGTTTATATTGCTATAACAACTTATGAAGTGATCCTAATCCTTAGACCATGAGATCATGTCAATCACTAACACCGGAAGAGTTTCTTGATAACATCAAACGCCACACCATAACAGGGTGATTATAAAGATGGATTCAGAAATAATAGTGTTATGTTGAGGCTCATGGATCGAGAGTGGAATTTGTTCATCCCGATGACGGATAGATATACTCTGGGCCCTCTCGGTGATATCACATTGATTAGCTTGCAAGCAAGTGATTTGATCACTAGAATGTTGTATCACGGGAACGAGAAAAGAGTGCATGTCGGTAACGAGATCAAACTAGGTATGGAGATACCCATGATCGAATCTCGGACATGTAATATATCGTAAAACAAAGGTGAAAGTAACGACTTGATACGACTAGAGGGGGGGTGAATAGGCATCTACCAATTTTAATTTGTTTCACACTTTTAGGCTCAACGAGAAAGGAAGTTATCTAGAGATGCAACTAAGTGAGCAACCTAAATGCAAGAAAGCGAACACAAACCACAAATACAGTAAATAGCAAGGAATAAAGGAAGGGAACAAAGTAACCGGCGAGGGGACACGGAGATGTAATTCCCGTAGTTCACTCCCAAGGAGCTACGTCTACGTTGGAGAGGTGTCGGGGCCACACAAGGTCACCCGAGCGCCACAAAGGCCTCACCTTCTTCTCCGGTGAGCTCCCCCACAAAGGAGGCCTCACAATCCACTAACCGGTGACCTTGAAGGCGCCAACCGAAACCTTTACACCAAGGTTGAGGGGGAGGCTCCACAACTCAATTGGAGGCCCTCAACGACACCTCGAAGCTTTACAACACATGCCTCGGCTCCGGGGATGCCCTACACCGTCTAGGGTTCCAAGAAACCCAAGAGTAACAAGATCCACAAAGGATGGGTGGGGGAAATCAATTCTTCTTTGGTGGAAGTGTAGATCTAGGTCTCCTCCCTCACCTCTCAAAAGATCAGGTCGTTTGAGTGGCTAGAGAGAGAGATCTAGTGAGGTGAAGCTCAAGCTTTAATGGAGGAGAGAGAAAAATTCAAGAGAGAGTGGGAGGAAGAAGAGGGGTGCCTTAAATAGGCCCCCCTCGACGAATCACAGCCTCTGACCTCACCGGAAGTTCGGTGAGAGGACGGAAGTTCCGCTGAGCTGGCTCCAACGGTCATCGACCGTTGACGCGCCCAGAAGCGCAACCGAAGTTCCGGCCAGCAGCATCGAAGTTCCGGTGAACTTCGAGCGGCAAGTTCGACAAATAGCACGCTTCAAAATGAAACTTTCCGAGCCTTCAACGGAACTTGGGCGGAACAGGCGGAACTTTTGGGTCAAGCTTAGTCCGACCGGAGATTCTGACCTTGAAGGAAGTTCCGCTTAAGAACTTTGCCAGAAAAGTTCAGCAAGTTCGGTTCCGGCCAAGTTCCGGCAAATAGCACACTTCAACACAGAAGGTTACTGAACCGCCACCGGAACTTGGGCGGAACTAGCATCGGAACAAACTGCAGAACAGCCCGCAGAGGAAGGTTTGAGCTGAACTTCCGGTCTATGACCGGAAGTTCCGGTGAGACACAAAAGGCCCCAACAGAGCAGGAAAACGCTCTCTCTCACGGAATAATGGGATGGCTGTGGCGGTGCATATAGGTTTGTGAAAAAACAAGTGATTTCCCATAGCCCTCCAACATGGACCCCCTCTTAATAGTACGATGACCTAAAAACATCAACCAGAAAGAAACTAGGAGAAGACTAAAAAAGGCCACCGTCTTCAAAAGATCACAAGAGAGCATCCATCACAATAGAATGAGACAACAACGACGTTTCCCCTGAAACTCAAGAGCACAGTTAAAAACATGGTTGGGATTGTCATTTAACACCAAAAAAAACATCATGGGAAGATATAGTCCTTTCAATCTCCCCCTTTTTGGTGTTAGATGACAATCCCACAGATTTGCATAGAAACAAAGCAATCTTTGCAATGGACGGAGCCCTCAGATGTGTGCAAGGTAGAGAGAGGACCCCTAAGTACTGAACTAGCACACATACACGGAGGCTCCCCCTAACAATTGTAAAGATAGCACAAGTACAAAAAGGGATAGAGATCATACCAGAACCAACTAAAAGTGGTGGAGACAAACGGAGTAATAATAATAACAAGAGCAATGAGGCTCCACCACCATAGCAACAGCCCAATAGATGAAAATAAGATACCACACTCACGGCAAAGTATAAGATACCACACTCACGGCAAAGTATAAGATACCACAAAGATATCACATAGAGATAACACATAGTCTCAAACATAACAAACCACATGGTCCATAAGCACACATAAGTTCACGGACATAAAACCACAAGAACACAAATAAACTAGAGATTTCGCGAGTAAGGAAAGATCAAAGGCAAGAACAGGCTCGCGACTCAACCCATGCAAATCCCGTAGACAACCTAATAGACATCTTTCTCCCCCTTTGGCATCGAGACACCAAAAAGGAAGAAGAGATCAAACTACTCGTCCCAGCCATGAGAAGAGGAAGGAGGAGAAGACTCATGCAGACCAGTGAACTCCTCCTCAGACTCATCTTCAGACCAGTTGCAGTTGGTGCGAACCCAATCCTCCTTGGGAGCAGTGACAGAGCTAGAGACCGGTGAGCAAGGAATATTGAGGGCTGTCATGATGGCCTTCTAGCGCTGAACGTTGTGACGCTGATCAACATAAGCCTGATACTCGCGGTCCTGCAGAAAGCATAAAGTCTTCTTCACTTTCCCAAGCATCTTCTTTGCCCAAGATGGCTGCCTCTGAAGAGAAGGACCACCAGCACTAGAGCCACCCGGAGCAGAGGAGGGACCACTAGCAACATCTTGAGTCTTCTTGAGAGCAGCTTCCTTTTCTTCCTGAGTACGAGGCTTCTGGTGCTTACTCACACGGAGCCTTTTCTCTTCATGAATGGTAATGTTGTCTTGAGGGAAGTGAGTGCCAGTCTTCTCGAGCCACTTGTGATTTATGAGAGTTTGAATGTAGGGAGCATAGATGCAGGAGCGCTTTTCGATGAGACCCCCCACATCTCTGAGTAGATGAAGTGCATAACATACATTGACCTGTCAGTGTCTCAGCGAAGATGGGTCTGATGCATGAGGTCAACCTGATATCCATGAAACTGATCAAAGTTGCCAGCTTTTGGAGAGATGGTGTTCAAGTACACCCTGCGCATAATGTCATAAGCTGGCAGCAGATGATTCACAAACCCAACACTTCCCCATCCTTCAATGTAGAGAGGCTCCAGAACCTCAGGATCAGCAGCAGTAGGACCATGAACACGCCAACCATTCGCCCCGCGTCCAGGCTGAATGGGATAGCCCAGAAGCTCAGCAAACTCAGCCCAAGTAGCGGTAAGGTACACATCCCTGGTCATCCACTTCATCTCACCTTCAGTAGAGGACTGCATGTGAAGAAACAGGGTGGAGTAGAACTGAGCAATAGCAGTTACATCAAAGTTCTGACGGTGCTCCATGAGGGGAATAAGTCCAAACTTCTTGCAGATATCAAGAGCCTCCCCAAAGTACACTTGCTTCTCTTCCATGTGAGGCACATTGATGTACTTCTGAGGAGCAACCACGAACTTCTTCTTTGATGCATAGATTTCTTCATAAATCTGTTCCTGACGGCAGGTGTGAAAATGAGGGTCCAAGCAGAGAAGATCACGAGGCACGAGGTAGGGATCTGTAGCCCTGAATGCAGCGTAAGCCTTCTGAGTCCACTTGGAAATCTTGGCTTTGGTCATATCTGGCCCTGCAGCAGTGGCCTTCTGAGAAAGAGCAGGCCTCTTCCCTGCAGCAGCAGCGATGTGACAACGAGCGAGAAGTGCGTGTGGTTGGGCCGACAACTTCAGCATCTTCCTCATCAATCTCAGGAGGAATGTCAGCGGATGGTCGGCGGGCACGCTTGCCTTGGCGAGTCTCTCCTTCCCCTAAGAAGAAAGAACAAGAATAGGGAGGGAAGTTGGGATAAGTGCACAAGTTCGGAAGTGGAAACAAAAAGAGTTAGATTGGAAAAATACAAACAGGAAAAAAATTTGCAGAGTAGCGGGAACTTCCGCTGAAACGTCGGAACTTCAGGTCTAGACCGGAAGTTCCGGTCGTGGCTCACCGGAAGTTTCGGTGAGGCCACGAACTGACAGTTTCAACAGGAGTTCCCTAGATGTAGATCTAAAGACCACCAATGCACAAATTTTCCAAGGATGTATTGGACCAATCTACTCTAGCATGATACCCTAGGCCTACCAAGATCTTCCAACAAGTTCTAGCCAAAGAACTAGCCTAGACAAGGTGTGCCCTAACTCAAGCCATGGTGAGAGCAAGATCTCCATTAATGGAGGGAGTTAAGGGCAAATACCGGAGTCCATGGTGGGAGATCGAGGTGGGGAAGGATCCCACGGAGCAGATCTGGAGAGGAGCGGTTGGAGAAGAGGGGGCCGGAGCACCCTCTTGGAGACGTCCTGGCCGGCGGCGCTCCTGATAGAAGATGGGTCTTGGGGGAAAAAGGAAGAAGATCCCGTTTTCCCCCAGGGCCCACCTTATATAGGACAGGGAGCACCACCGGAAGTTCCGGTCAGGGACCGGAAGTTCCGCTGACACCAGTAGGAACATCTCAGGATAGGATAACAAGGAAGAACTTGTGCAGGGAATAGAGAGGGCTTGAGGTAAGGAAAGGCTTAGGATAGATAGCTCAAACTGTGAAGAACCAAAAACACCAAAACAAGAAAACACAAATAAACACGAAATAAAAACGAACCAAATAAAAACGAGTCGGTGGCCGAAGCCACCTTATATAAGAGTAAATGGCTTGACACCGCGAAGATATATCTTGGGTTCATTACCAACACTCATCATGAAGCTCAAATGGTCTCCTATAGAGACGATAGAGTATGAAAACTTTAATAATGCATAATAGGGACGGTGTTTGTTCATAAGAGGAACTACACTCCCCTAAATCCATGCCTACATCCAAACAAGATACACCTTTGAGACACGGGTAGGTGTGCATGGGCTCAAGCAACATTGCTCGAATCAATGATATTTAGCTCATGCCTTAACTCTCGGAACCTTGCTTCATCAAGAGGCTTCGTGAAAAGATCCGCAAGATTTGCCTTGGTGGGAACATACTCCAAAGAAATGTCTCCTCTAGCAACATGGTCCCGAATGAAATGATGACGAATCTCAATGTGCTTGGTCCGGTTGTGTTGCACGGGATTGTGAGCAATAGCAATTGCACTCTCATTGTCGCAAAGAAGAGGCACCTTGTCAAAAGATAGTCCAATATCCTTTAAGGTTTGCTTCATCCATAGCAATTGAGCACAGCAGCTTGTGGCAGAGATACTCGGCAGAGACATAGACACACGCTTTTCTTCGAGGACCAACAAACCAAAGATCTTCCGAGAAACTGACAAGCTCCGGAGGTTGACTTACTTCCCACTTTGTCACCAGCCCAGTTCGAGTCCGTGTAACCAATGAGATCAAAGCTGGCTCCCTTGGGGTACCACAACCCAAAGTTTGGGGTATGAACTAAATATCGAAAGATCCTCTTGACAGCCACCATGTGACTTTCCTTCGGTGCGGCTTGAAATATTGCACACATACCCACACTCAACATAATATCCGGCCGGGATGCACAAAGATAGAGCAAAGAACCAATCATCGAACGATAGAGTTTTTGATCCACCTCCTTACCCTTGGGATCAAGATCAAGATTAACCTTAGTTGGCATGGGAGTCTTGTCACCTTTGACTTGATCAAACTTGAACTTCTTGAGCATGTATTGGATGTACTTGGCTTGGTTGATTAAAGTCCCTTTCCTCAATTGTTTGACTTCAAATCCAAGGAAAAACTTCAACTCCCCCATCATGGACATCTCGAAGCGGTCGGTCATGAGCTTGGCAAAATCCTCATTAAAAGTTTTGTTAATAGACCCAAAGATAATGTCATCTACATAGATTTGTCATACGAACAAATGGCCTCCAACTTTCTTAGTAAAAAGAGTGGGATCAATGAGGCCCACTTCGAAGCCACAGTCTAACAAGAGCTCCCTAAGGCAATCATACCACGCACGTGGAGCTTGCTTGAGGCCATAGAGTGCCTTATTGAGCTTGTAGACATGGTTCGGAAGAAGTGGATCCTCAAAGCCCGGAGGTTGCTTGACGTATACCAACTCTTTCAAAGGACCATTAAGAAAAGCACTCTTAACATCCATTTGATACAATTTAAAGTTATGATGGGTAGCAAAGGCAAGGAGCATACGAATGGATTCAAGGCGAAACAGCAGGCGTAAGTCTCACCGTAGTCGATGCCCTCAACTTGTGAGTATCCTTGGGCAACTAACCTTGCCTTGTTGCATACGACAATTCCATTCGCATCGCACTTGTTCTTGAAGACCCACTTGGTTCCAATGACGTTTGACAATCTTTGGGCCTCAACCAATGTCCAAACATTGTTCCTCTTGAAGTTGTGAAGTTCCTCGTTCATAGCATCAAGCCAATCGTCATCTTCAAGAGCTTGAGACTTTACGTGGTTCCACAAGAGAGATAAACGCATGGTGAGAGCAAAAGGCTAGTTGCCTCCTAGTAGTGGAACCTTTATTGAAATCTCCATAGACATTATCAAGGATATGGCCATCTCGAACAAGCTTGGCGAGACGATAGGCTTGACGACGGGCTTGTGCTTCAATTCGAGATTCTTGAGCTACCACTTGGTCATTTCCACCAATTGAACCGCCCCCTTGACTATAAGCACGAACACGGGGGTCATCTTCATCAATTTCCACTTCGGGAGAGTCATCACTTGGAGAGGATCCTTGAGGATCATTGACTTGATCTTGATCTTGACGAGCTTGACCTTGGGGAGAAACGTGACCTTTAGGAGGAGCCCCATCTTGGGGAGGATGAAGAGGTTGATGAAGAGCTTGTCCGTGAGAGGTGCCTTGAGGATGAGCCCATCGAGGGGAGGTTGATGTTGTTGATGAAGAGCTTGATCTTTAGAGCTTGGAGAGTCATGAGCATGGGAAGCTTCGGAAGAGCTTGAGGGAGCTTGTGCCAAGAAGGTAGGTCCTTGAGGTGCAAGATGATGTTGTGAGAGTGAGGGCTCCACTTGAGTAGAGCTTGCTCCTTCTCCTTCGTCCATAAGGGGATCCTCAATGGGGAGGTGGAAACCCACACCCATTCTTCCTATGGCCTTGGGAGGAATTTCATCACTTGTATCACAAACACCATCTTGCCTAACAAGAGACTCGTGATTTTCATCAAACTTCACGTTGCTCGTCTCTTCAACTCTTCCGTTGGCTTTGTTGTAGACTCTATAAGCATGGGACTGATTTGAGTAACCAACAAAAATTCCTTCTTGAGCCTTGGATTCAAACTTTGACAACCGAACTCCTTTCTTGAGTATGTAGCACTTGCACCCAAACACCCGAAAGTAGCTAACATTAGGCTTTTTCCCGGTGAGAAGTTCATAGGGGGTCTTGTTCTTATTCTTGCGGATATAAAGCCGGTTGGTTGCATGGCAAGCGGTGGAGATGGCCTCGGTCCAAAAGTTGTATGGAGACTTGAACTCAGCTAGCATAGACCGAGCCGCATCCATCAAAGTGCGATTCTTCCTTTCAGCAACTTCGTTTTGTTGAGGGGTGTAGGGAGTGGAGTATTGATTCTTGATTCCTTCATCACTGAGAAACTCATCCAAGGTATAGTTTTTGAACTCGGTGCCATTGTCACTTCGAATTGAGAGAATAGTTGCATTGTGCTTCCGTTGAACCTCATTAGCAAAGTCAATGACGGTTTGTTGGGTCTCACTCTTGTACTTGAAAAAGAACACCCAAGTGTATCTTGAGAAATCATCCACAATAACCAAGCAATACTTCTTGCCTCCAAGGCTATCATGAGAGGGAGGACCAAAGAGATCCATATGCAAGAGCTCCAAACATATCTCGGTAGTGATTTGATTGAGCGCTTTGTGAGGAGTTTCATGCATCTTCCCTTCAATACAAGCCCTGCAAACACGATCTTTGGCAAAAGAAACATCGTTAATTCCAAGGATGTGGCCCTCGGAGTGAAGTCTTTGCAAATTTCTCATGTTAACATGGGCTAGGCGGCGATGCCACAACCAGCCCTTGTCGGCTTTAGCATAGAGACATAGAGCATGAGGAGTAGTGGTCCCTGAAAAGTCCACCACGTACAAGTCATGTTCTACATACCCTACAAAAGACACCTTGAGAGACTTGCTCCACATGAGGACCACAGAATGAGAATTAAAGAAAGAAGAAAGACCCATAAGGGCAAGAGCACGAACTGAGAGTAAGTTGTAACCAAGAGTTTTGACAAGCATGACGTCAACCAAGGATACATCCAGGGTTACCACCACTTTGCCAAAACCCAAAACCTGAGAGCTTGTTTTGTCACCGTAGGAGACCATGGTGTTGGCAATATTGGGTCTCAACTCGGTCATGATAGACTTGCTTCCGGTCATGTGACTCGTGGCACCACTATCAAGCACCCATTTCGATCCGCCGGAAGCATAGTCCTACAAGAAAATCAAGACTTGGTTTTAGGTACCCATTTTGCAATGGGTCCCCTTTTGTTAGTGACAAGAACCTTTGGCACCCAAGTGGCCCAATGATAATCATGCGTGTAATATGTCCCCACATATCTAGCATATACATGACCATCATAAGATTTGCAAAGAATATAAGAGGGATTGTTCTTTCCGGCAAAGTTGTCACTTTGCAAGAGGGTTAGGCCATTTGGAACTCCTTGGGCCATGACCTTGTTCTTTTTCTTCTTGTTGTTCTTCTTCTTCTTCTTCTTAGTCTTGGCAAGTTGATCCTTAAAAACCTTGACCTCCTCTATGAGATGCTCATGCTTGCAACAAGGGTTAGGAGAGCTAGACAAGTCTATAATTTGCACAACGGAAGACTTAGAAATATCACAAGTTGATTGAGTTTGAAGCTGTTCATGAGCCTCAAAAAGACTTGAGAATTTACTCTCCAAGGCGTTGTGTTCCCTTTTGAGTTTCTCAAGCTCCTCTTGAGTCTTATCATGACCACCTACAAACTCAGCATTTTTTTCTTGAGAACCTTAATCAAAGCAAGGGCATGGTCACGTTCTTTAATTGTAGAGGTCAAAGTGTTGTTATGATCATCTACAAGCTTAGACACATTTTCTTCAAGATTAATTCTCATGTTTTGTTCATCCTCAAGACTTTGAGTGAGAGAGGCAATTTCATCGGCGGCGTTTCTTTCATTTTTACTTAGCAAGTCAAGAAGTTCTTCTTTTTCATCTAAGGCATCTCTAGCATTTTCCAGTTGTGCAAGTAAGGACTCAAAGCAGTTTTTAGTTTCTTCATCTAAGGTAGCAACAAATTCACACATGTCAATCATCTCTTTCTTCACCTCTAGACCAACAAGATCAAGAGAGGAAGGCTCACTAGATATGGGTTGAGGAGTGGGTTTTGGTGATACCTCGGTGGCCTTGGCCATGAAGCACTTTTGGTTGGAGGAGATGACATTTTCATTTGGCGAGTCGAAGAGGGATAGACGTGGACTTGAGGTAGTGGAAATAGCAGCAACCCCCACAATCTCTCCACCATGACCTTCATCATCATCATCCTCATCCGTGCCCGAAAGATATTCTTCATGGACCACAATTGCTCGTTCCTTGTTAGTGGCGTTCTTGACGGTGTAGTTCTTGTTTATGGGATGAGGAGATCTTGACTTGACCTTGCGAATGAGACGACCACCATTGTCTTCACGGTTCTCAAAGGGACACTTGGCCACAAAGTGACTCTTGTCGTTGCAATTGTAGCACGATCTTGCTTTGGGAGACTTGTTGGGTGAGTTGAATCTTGAGTTGTCCCTTGATCTTGACTTGAATCCGGACTTGTTCCAAAAGGCCCTTGAAGCGAGAGCGAGATGTTCGTTGAAGGCACATTTGAGATCTTCTTGAGACCACTCACTTGATGTATCATCATCATCAACTTCAATAGCCTTGGCCTTCAAAGCAAGGTTCACTTTTGTTGATCCAATGGCTCTAGCTCGAGCGGACTCCGCATTCTTCTTAGCAATCGTCATGGCAATTACTTCACTCAAGACTTCTTGGGAGGTCATTAAGTGAAAGTTGTTTCTTCCTTTGATAGAGTTGAGCTTTTGTTCTTCAAATGGAAGAAGAGCTTGAATGAACTTCCTCTTCATAAACTTGTCATCAACATAGTGAGCCCCGAGGTCCCTCATAGTGGAACAAAGGACCTTAAGGCGCCTATACATGTCTTCAGGAGTCTCATCATCTTGCATTGCGAAACCATCGCACTTGTTGTTGATCTCATCAAACTTTGAGCTTTGGATGCCAGCGTTCCCAACAAAGAGCTCGGTGAGTTGATCCCAAGCTCCCTTAGCAGTGTCAAATTGGCGAATGTGAGCAAAATCCTTTGGAGTCAAGGCCTTTTGAATCATTCCCAAAGCTGTAGCATTGAGTTGCTTGTCCACCACTTCACCTCGTGTCAACTTCTTTGGGTCAAATGGAGAGAATCCATCCTCCACAATCCTCATTAACTCAATGGATGAGCTGGAAATATGTGAGCACATTAGATATTGCCAATTGGCGAAATTAGACGTATCTAGCATGGGTGGTGCTCCTTGAGGTATAATGTGTGGCATGGGAATGGGTGGATCCGGAGTATACTTCGGCGGTGGGGGTACCGCCGAGTAGTCCTTTCCTCCGTTATCCCCTTTGGAAGTTGGGTTCTCGGGCTCCTCGATGTTCTCACTTGGAACCTTGGTAGAGGTTTGAGCAACAAAACCAAGTCCCAAGTGAGTGGTGGCAGCCGCGGGAGTTACCCCGGGGGCGGACACCGTAACGGTGGGAGGAACCTCGTTGGATTGGGGTGTGTCAATAGTAACCATGGGGTTTGGCTTGAGAGACTGCAAGAGTGTCATCATTTCCTCGAACTTGGACATCATGGATGACTCCAATTGCTTGAGGTCATCCATAGTGGCCAAGTTCTTGGCTTTTTCAGTTTCACTACCCCCTTCGTCGGCCATAGTCTCTTAGGCGGTAAAGCCCGAAGTAAGAGCCTTGGCTCTGATACCAATTGAAAGTACCGACTTGATACAACTAGAGGGGGGGTGAATAGGCGTCTACCAATTTTAATTTGTTTCACACTTTTAGGCTCAACGAGAAAGGAAGTTATCTAGAGATGCAACTAAGTGAGCAACCTAAATGCAAGAAAGCGAACACAAACCACAAAAACAGTAAATAGCAAGGAATAAAGGAAGGGAACGAAGTAACCGGCGAGGGGACACGGAGATGTAATTCCCGTAGTTCACTCCCAAGGAGCTACGTATACGTTGGAGAGGTGTCGGGGCCACACAAGGTCACCCGAGCGCCACAAAGGCCTCACCTTCTTCTCCGGTGAGCTCCCCCACAAAGGAGGCCTCACAATCCACTAACCGGTGACCTTGAAGGCGCCAACCGAAACCTTTACACCAAGGTTGAGGGGGAGGCTCCACAACTCAATTGGAGGCCCTCAACGACACCTTGAAGCTTTACAACACATGCCTAAGCTCCGGGGATGCCCTACACCGTCTAGGGTTCCAAGAAACCCAAGAGTAACAAGATCCACAAAGGATGGGTGGGGGAAATCAATTCTTCTTTGGTGGAAGTGTAGATCTAGGTCTCCTCCCTCACCTCTCAAAAGATCAGGTCGTTTGAGTGGCTAGAGAGATAGATCTAGTGATGTGAAGCTCAAGCATTAATGGAGGAGAGAGAAAAATTCAAGAGAGAGTGGGAGGAAGAAGAGGGGTGCCTTAAATAGGCCCCTCGCTGACCGTTCTGACCCAGCGACCTCACGGAAGTTCGGTGAGAGGCGAAGTTCACTGAGCTGGCTCCAACGGTCATCGACCGCTGACGCCCGCTCGAGCAAGCCGGAAGTTCGGTCAGCAGACGGAAGTTCCGATGAACTTCGAGCAAGTTCGATCAAGTTCCGCAAATAGCACGCTTCAAAGCGAAACTTTCGAGCCTTCACGGAACTTGGGCGGAACAGTATGAACTTTTGGGTTAGTCAGTCGACCGAAGTTCCGGCCTTGGAAGTTCCGCTCAAGAACTTTTGCCAGGAAAAGTTCCGAGCAAGTTCCGGTCAAGTTCCGGCCAAGTTCCGGCAAATAGCACACTTCAACACAGAAGGTTACTGAACCGCCACCGGAACTTGGGCGGAACTAGCGTCGGAACAAACTGCAGAACAACCCGCAGAAGAAGGTTTGAGCGGAACTTCCGGTCTATGACCGGAAGTTCCGGTGAGACACAAAAGGCCCCAACAGAACAGGAAAACGCTCTCTCTCACGGAATAATGGGATGGCTGTGGCGGTGCATATAGGTTTATGAAAAAAACAAGTGATTTCCCACAGCCCTCCAACATGGACCCCCTCCTAATAGTACGGTGACCTAAAAACATCAACCAGAAAGAAACTAGGAGAAGACTAAAAAAGGCCACCGTCTTCAAAAGATCACAAGAGAGCATCCATCACAATAGAATGAGACAACAACGACGTTTCCCCTGAAACTCAAGAGCACAGTTAAAAACATGGTTGGGATTGTCATTTAAAACCAAAAAAAACATCATGGGAAGATATAGTCCTTTCAAAAGGGATTAAGATACTAGCGTAAAAGGTTCCGACGATCACAAGAAAGTCATCGTTGAATGTGTGGGAGTCAGTATGGGTCTCCAGATCTCGCTTCGATCCGAGAGGGGTCTCGATCATGTCCGCATTATTCACGAACCATAGGGTGACACACTTAAGAGACACCGACATCCAATTGGAGCAAAAGTTTCATGCCGAAAGAATGAACAAGCGCAGGAATTTATTTCACTAGATACCGAAACAGGTTTTCGGGTGAAATTGCATAAAGTGGTTATGCATGTGAAATGGAATTCTAGCAAGGGGTTATTTGTGAATGTTTGTCATTAAAGTAATTGACAAAATTCTGAATAAAATAAAAGAGTTTTATTTAATGAGAGTTTGCATTAAATTTGGTGGAAATTTAGTGGGAATTTGAGTGGACTTTTGAGTGGAGGGAATTTAAAGGACTTTTGTGAGTGGAGTGTCCACCCACATGAAGAGGGGAGGGCAAGGGGGCAGCCCCCATGCGCCGGCCACCCCCTTGGGGTTCCCCCCTCCTCCTATAAAAGGAGCCCCCCTCCTCACTTGTCTCTCACACCTCCTCGTGAAGGATCTCTCTCCCCCTCTAGAATTTATCCCCCATGGTCTTGGACTAGCGAGATACATGTTCCCGGTGGCTATTCGGCAAGAAAGAGTTGTGCTTCCGCTGCATCGCTAGAGCGAGGAGGCGGAGGTTGCTCGGTGCCTCGAACGTGTGTGCGAGCACGGATGCGCTGCTGATTTGCGGCACTAGGACTTCCTCTCGATCTTGAGATCGGCAAGAAAACGTCTACATCAACCACGAGTTGAACTCGTTAAGCTTTGTCGGTCTTCAAGGGTATGTTCTCTACGGATATACATCCGCCCGTTGTTTGTACCTAGTAGATAGATCTTGGTACATAGTTCACATCTTAGGAAAATTTTTGTTTTCTATGCTGCGAACCCTACAGGTACTACCGAAGGTGGAGCGGTACTACCGGTCACTGCGGTAGGGTCGGGCAGGTGGTACCGGCCGGGCCTAAGAAGGAGCCTCAGCTTGCCAATGGGCTCTGACCCGTCTGGTACCGTCGGGCGGTACTAGCTACCGGTGCCAAGCAGTAGTACCAGATGAAATGTACGGTACTACTGGTTGGTACAGACAACGCAGGCAACAGTAGCAAAATGCAAATATCTTGAGCAACTGAACTTCGAATGGGATGAAACTAATTTTGTTGGAAACATAACGATGAGTAGAATCTAACAAATAGTAAATATCAGATACCACCAAGGGAGAAAATATCAAGTATTATAATGTGAGATACCTCCCTTGGTGAGAAGACGAAAAAACCTTCAAGATTAAAATGCGATAAGATATAAAAGGGAAATCCGTTTTTGATGAACTAGAGCTTATCATGAAGATTACCACAAGCTCTAGAACCTAACTTGGATAAGATCCAAATAACAATCAATAAAGATGATACTAAGTATGCAAAGATTTGAGCTCCCTCTGAAAGATACGATCGAGTTACTCACTCGAGATCCCCTCTTGATAGTACGACTATCTATCCTAAACCTGGTCTCCCAACTAACAACATGAGACCGGCAAAGGGAAAAAACTATCAAGATTATACCTTTGCCTTGAGCATTCCACTTGAGATCGATGTAGACGATCTTGTCCTCCTCAAGCTAGAACACCTTTCTTGATTGCTCTTGCTCACGCTCGCTTGATGAAGACTTGCAACTGTCTTCCCCATACACCATACGGAAACCTCCTATTTGAACTTGTCTTCAGTGAACCATGATCGCCGAGGATGGAAAGCTTCAAGCATGAGATCTTTTATAGATGGCGCATCTTGAACTTGTAATTCATTTCTTATAACTTCATTTGGATGTGTCTTGAAGATAAACATGAGGAACTCCATCTTCTTCTTCAAGACACCCTTGGTCTTATTTTCTTTATTCTTCTTCTACATGATTCCAAAAGACCCAAAGCCCCTGGACATTGCTTCTTCTTCTTCATTTCTTCTACCTTGACGCCAACACCCGCTCCAAGCGATGCCAATGGATAATTCATGCAAGAGCAACTTAATGCAAACATTAGTCCATAGAGATTGTCATTAATTACCAAAACTACACATGAGGGTCCACATGCTCTTTCACCTGGTATAGGTGGAGCTGTTGGTGCAGGCGCCCGCCTACACACTTTTGTTTCCTCCTTGCTCATTTCTCCTTTGATACACCCGTTGTGATCTAGAACCAGTGGACCTCCTGCGATAGACATGATGGAACTGCATGCCTTGTGAAATAAAGGGAACACATATGGGACAGGCCAAACAACTAAGAATTAAACAAGAATTCAAGAGGTAAATACAATGGGCAGAACAGGGAAACATATATCACAAGACAACAATGTCAAACTACACTGAAAACCATGTTAACTTTATTTCATTTGCATAATTCATGCCTCAGTCACACAAATCCCCTTACAATTATTGCACAAATAGCATACACAATGCAAGCACCAAACAAAACAAATAAATGGGTACATATTTTCTATCCCTATATTTGAGCTCTTCCTTGTGCATTATATTGTCCATCTTTAGCCTCAAAATGACATATTTTAGTTCTTCCACTTCATGTATGAGATTCAAACTCTCCACTGATACCTCGCTAACAATCCTACTACTATTGTTGCACTCATTGTGTCCAGCACAACTAGAACTCGGCTGCATCACACTTTGCTTCAAATCATCACTAGATTGCTTCATCTACACATAAAATGAGACAACCACTAGTAACACTAAATTATGCATATGATTGGATTTAAATTCAGAGAAATAGTGAGATTGTACTTCCAATTCAAGAGAATATCTTAACTTACCTCCTAGTCGTGGGCTCTAATAAGCCACACATCAGTCACATTTGCCTAGTCGTCGCCATCAACATTGATCCTAAAGCCGTTGTTGTTGAGCTCGACACGACGTTCTCTCATACCAGCTTGTTCTCATAGTCCATACGTCGTATCGGGTACTGCTAGCCCCGGTCGTCGATCCTATCTGTCGCACTCTCCCCCTATCAGCTTGCCCAAATAGTCTAGTAGCTAGCTAGGCCGTCGGCCAACTCATGCACTAGTTAGGGTTACTAATTTGGCAAAGAGAATTTGGCAGAAGAGACGGATAGATACGTGTGGGGGAGGAGGGTTGCAAAAAAGACAGTGAAAGAACAAATGAAGTCGCCTAGAGGGGGGTGAATAGACATTTAAAAATAATTATGGTTTAGGCTCTAATAAATGCGGAATAAAACTAACATTTAATTTATTAAGCATAAAACCTAAAACCACTAGGTTCAACTAAGTGCACAAACAACCTATGCTAAGCAAGACAAGCAACAAGGTGATAACAAGATATAATACTTCAAGCTCAATGTTGCATAAGTAAAGGGCTCAGTTCAGAGATAACCAATGGACGTGGAGACGATGGTTTTTATCCCGAAGTTCACTTCCAAAGAAGCCACGTCTCCGTTGGAGAGGAGTGATGGCGCAATGCTTTCTGAACGCCACAAATGGCTCACCTTGAGGTGTGGTGGCTCGATTCTCACCCAACGCCACCCAAGACCTTATCCCAAGATGTGAAGGCACGCACAACTCACCGACGCCACAACATGCTCACCCTATTCTCCCGTGAGCTCACCACAAAGGCCTACTCATGATCCACTAAGGGACACTTGAGGGTGGTCACCGAACCTGTATAATGTTGGGGCTATCTCCACAACTCAATTGGAGGCTCCCAACAAAAATGACACTAGACGCCACAAGCTTGAGGCTTCTCCACAACTCAATGCCGCAATAAGTCAACACACTAACCACACAAACGTCTAGGGTTCCAAGAACCCAAGAGTAACAAGCCCACAAGGTTGCACTCGCTGAATCTCCATGGAAAATTCAAACCTATGCACCACATGCAAGGGCAAGTGATTCACTCCCAAATTCCACCAAAGCTACAAAACCTATTGGAGAAATAAGAGAGGAAGAACACAATAGGAGAACACAAAACTCTCCAGGATCTATATCCCAAGGTTTCCTTCACAAAGAAGGGATTTGGTTTGATGGGGTTATAGATCTAGATCTTCTCTCATAAATCTCTCAAAAAGATGCAAGAATCATAGGAGAGGGAAGGGGAGAGGACAAGATTTTCAAGTTCAACAATGGAGGAGAGAAATAGAGCAAAAGACCAACCTCTGAGCTCACCCCACGAAGGGGAAGATAAGCCCATTTTAAAGGGCTCCCAAAATCTGACCATTTGGCCCATATGTGTGCCTGGACAATAGTACCGGTGAGCCACCAGAAGTTCCGGTCAGCCCGGCTCCAATGGATCGAAAGCAGTGGAGAAACCAATTGTATAGGCAGGAAGTTCTGCCCGACGTGGGCAGGACCTTCCGGCTGGTACTACCAGTCTACTACCGATAAAATACACGGTCAAGCAGAGAGATGACTGTGGGGTGTCACGAGATGAGCGAAAGTGAGCTGAAATTTCCACAAATACTACCCACGGTAAAATATTCCTGAGCGGCACTAGAGCAACGATACTTTCACTCGACGCGGGCCGGAACTTCCGCCTTACTTCTAGTTAACTTCCGCTAAAAATCATTTCAAGAGATAAAATGTTCTGAACAAAAACCATCTCTTAGCGAAAATAGGCCAGAACTTCCACCAGTACTACTGGCGGCAAATATGCCCTAGCGGTACTACCGGTGACGCGTCAGAACTACCGGTCTAGGCAACAGTAGAAAGCAAAACCACGATAACTTTTGCATCCAAACTCCAAACGAGATGAAACCAATTTTGTTGAAAAGATACGACGTGCCAAAATATTGGGTACCACCAAGGGAAAAAATATCATGTATGTATATGTGAGATACCTTCCAAGGTGTGGTGCCAGCAAAACCCGCAAGATAAAAAACGCAATAGGATATTCAAGAGAAAACCGTTTTTGATGAACTAGAGCTTGTTACGAAGACAAAAGCTCTAGATCCTCAGATGGACAAGATCCAAACAACAAACAAGAAAGATGATGCAATAATGCAAATGTTTGATATATATCCAAAAGATACGATCGAGTCACCCACTCGAGATCCCCTCTTGATAGTACGACTATCTATCCTGAACCCGGTCTCCCAACTAACAACACGAGACTGGCAAAAGAGAAAACCTATCAAGATCATACCTTTTCCTTAAGCATTCTACTTGATCTTGATGAATATCGTTTTGTCCTCCTTAAGATGGAACATCTTTTTTGATTGCTCTTGCTCGATAAAGACTTGCGAATTATTCCCCAATACACCATAGGGAGACCTCTTCCTTGAACTTGTCTTCATGTATTCATGATCACCAAGGATGGCAAGCTTCACACATATGATCTACTAGATATGGTGCATCTTGAGCTTGCACTCCTTTTCTTCTATCCCCATAAGGGTGATGTTTTGAAGATGTACATGAAAAACTCTATCTTCTTCAAGACACTCTTGATCTTTTTCTTTGTTTTCGTCTACCTTGAAACCAACACATGGTTCAAGTGATTCCAATGAACAAAATCTACAAGTGAAATAGAATCATACATTAGTCCATAGAGATTGCCATTAATTACCTAAACCACACATGGGATATATTTAGACAGGAACTTGCTTTTGCAAACAGAGTTATACACGAGGCTTCTGCTAACTTTCCAGTGTTGGGCCGGTTCCAGTTTCCAGCGTGGCAGGGACAAGTGTCAACTAGAGGACGTTTTGTATGAACTTTCACACCGAGGACGAGGCAGAAGTTGTACACAAATGCACATAGTGGACAAGGGTTTGTACTAGTGGCGCAATTACGGAGTGCGTGGACTTGGCTCCCGGGCTCACTAGAACCTTTTATTTTAAGCATTCAAAAAACATATTTTCGAAGTGTCAAAAAATATAAAAAATATAGATATAGGAAATGATGTCTAATTTAGGTGTGTAAAGTTTTAATCCAAAATATGTTATGTGCTATGCTACATAAAAGGCAAAAGTTTAGATTTAAATGTGTAAATATTCCACCTCAAATCTTGTATATTTTTCTCATGTGCCTCATAATATAATGTATTTCAGATTGAAAACTAAAAATTTGAGGTATATATCATTACATGTATGTAAATACTTTTTTAATTTTTTTTGAAACTTTGAAATATCATTTTGGGATTTTGAAAATAAAGAGCTCCAGTGAGCTTGAGCTCCAAAATCATTTTTTGTGCAATTACCTCAATACTTATATAATTGGAGAATAGTAGGACACTCAGTGGATTCCCCATGAATCTTGCCTCGCACCCGATTGTAGCCTTTATAGAAGAATACTTATTTGCTCTTGACTCATCATTATGATTTGGATGAATGGTAATCCTGTCCTTCCATCAAAATATGAAAGAAAATAAATCGTATGGACCAAAACCGATCGCATATCTAATGATACCACACCTTACTGGTACCAATGTTCCCAATTTTAACAATTCAGGTATGCAAGTTTTAAAAAATTCAGAAATAAATTTGTCATTGTACAAAAGATGTGTGTTTATAATTCCTATAATTTTCAAACTAAAATCAAAATACATGCATAGAAATTTGTCTTTTTTGTTTCTCCATGCGTATCTCAAATTTGGTTTTGAAATTTTGAGGATTCTAAACACACATCTTGTGAAAACCCGCAAATTTGTATTGAAATATTTTGACACTTATAAATTTGAACATGTGGTAATGGTATCCTAGTGTATCATGATATCACAGATGTGGTACCACTAATATTTTCCTGGTCTCTTCGCAAAAAAAAAAAAAATCATGGTCAAAACCCTACGACTCGCTTCTGAAATTTGAATCCTCTCTCGGGGGACAAAACCGTCAAGTTGTCTACTCCGATCCCGAACCTTTTCGGTTTTCTAGGGTTTCAAGAACTCGCGGAGCCCACCGTGCGCGGCCCAGAGCCCACTAACTCCGTCTCGATTCCCTTGCCCTTTGCCCCTGAATCCCCGCGCCGCCCTCGCCGGAGAGGAGCCCCTCCGCTGCGCGTGGCAATGGCGTTCTCCTTCTCCTCGCCAGCGCAGCAGAACCCATTCCAGACGCCAGCGCCGTCGAATCCGTTCCAATCCCCAGCCCCGTCGAATCCGTTCCAGACCCCAGCGCCGGCGAACCCGTTCCAGTCCCCAGCGCCGGCGAACCCGTTCCAAACGCCGGCGCAGACGCAGACGCCGTCCCCATCGCCTTCGCCGTTTCAGTTCAACTTCCAGCAACCCCAGCAGCAGCAGCAGCAGCAGCAGCAGCAGCAGCAGCAACAGCAGCAGCAGCAGCAACAGCAGCAGCAGCAACTGGCCGCATCGACGGCGCAGCCTCAACAGCAGCAGCTTCTGATGTTGTATACAACGGAGGGGAAGCCCGCCGGGTACAACACGAAGTGGGAGGAGCTTCACGCCGAGTCGCAGAAGGCTCTGCTTCAGATCGAGTAGGGCTTCCCTAATTTCCCTTTTTATTTTCTGGTAAAAAAGTATGCTTATCTTCTGTGTGATGGGTTGGATCGTCACTGCTTGCAAATTTTTTGGTTAATGTGTAGATTTGCTCCAACTGACTGGCCAAACTTACCCTTGTTAACATTATTGTCCCATACTTGTATACTACCCTACTAGGTCAACTTTGTGAAACGTGCTGTTGTTGGGTTGGGTGAAAGAAGTAATTTTTATGTGCGTGTGCAATTTCAGTTAAGAGTTTGTGTGATAAGATGATTTCTTGAAGTCTCCCGTTATAATTGACTCGGGGTTTCTGGGAAAAGACAAGTGCTTTTGGTATCGATTTAATGAGTTTTAGCGCTACGTGAGTTTTTTTTATCATTCCATCATCTGTTAAGAAATTGGTGTTATATTGAAGCACTCTGCATTACTTGGAATATTTTGTCCTGAAAACATCTAGAATGTGGTTAGCTAACAATCAATTTTGCAGGGATAAGATACGGGAATACAAGGACGAGAGTGAGCGGTTGGATCAGTGCAGCCGCCTTCATGACTCCTCAATCTCAAATATCAATTTTGAGCTGGATGCAAGTCGCATTGCTCAGGTTGGGTTATTTCCCTTGCTCAAGTTTTTCATCACAGGGGGTGTATGTATATTTGTTTTTTCCTCTCCCAAATGATTAATGTACTATTGATCTCACATTATCAGTTGATACTTTTAAAGGACAGTATAATTTGTTGAGGGGGCAAAAGACAGATCTTAGTATGTTATATCACATTCTCAGCAGTGCAAGCAATGAAATTTCAGCTTATCCATTTAACCATGGGATGACTAATGAGCTAATGGCCAGTACAATGGGCAAGCAGGACTCTGCCCATTTACCTTCGGCAGTCAATTGAAAACAAAAATACCTTGCATCCTTGATCATAAACTTGACACACGGAGATAATTAGAAAACACTGACCTAAATGTTGTATATTTTGTAGTTCCTGAATGATGAACAAGTTACCATCTTAGCAGAGTGGGCTATGCTGTAATGGGATTTGCTTGAGTAACTATATTAGCTTGACCGTTAAATGTGTTGAATCATTAGATGGTAAAGCTTAGTTCACAATCAGATTGTTTCCTTGAACCTTGACATGTTTCTTTGCCAGGAATATGGACTATATGATCTCTTGTTAAAAGAGATCTGTGGTAATAGGGGATGTTATCGAGTTTCAGGAGTATTTCATGAGCACACGATACCTGTTCCTAATAGGCTAATACATTTATTTATAAATCACATTCTACATATTCCTAAATCTCCTTGGATTCATGGGTAACTATTTGTTTGCTTTAACAGGAACTCGCAGGGACTGCCACCGTAATTGAGAGAGAGAAGGCATCAGTTCAAGAGTTAATGACTGTTGTCAATGAAATGATGTGGAACACAGAATTTGCTATTCGCTCATATATGATGTTGAGGCCAAGGTTCGTCAAATCAGCCGGTGGTTCTTCAAATCCTTCTGGAGCTCTGCCAAATCAGCCTGTGGCATTGGCACCAACCAGTGATTTCTATAGTGGCATCCCAAAGAGGCCTTCCCATTTTATGCTACAAACTGTCAATAAGTTTGAGAAGTATCTTGGTGAGTGCTGCAAGTGGATTGCTGAGCTAGAGCAGCTGGTTCAAATTGAGACCAGTAAAAGATCTACAACTTCTGTGGAATCTCTTCCAAAAGTTATGTCCAATGTGCATGACTATTTCATCTATGTTGCTTCAAAGGTAACACCTTGTTATTTATTCATACAGAAGTCTAACATGTACTCTCAATTTGTTCATTTTTTGTGGTTGTGCCCATGATATCCGTCATTTTCTATTGACATTTAGTACCTATATATATAAATCTGTAAACTGATGAATTTTCTAGTAACATCACTACTATATGGACATAGAAGGGATAAATTATTTTTTTCTTGTTGTAGTGTCCTGAGACTGACGATTTTCTGATGTTACTTTTTCTATAGGTGGAAAATCTTCATCAGTATGTTGTGACATTGAAAACTGAATATCTTCATGGTCAGCGCCGTCTGGGCAACGCAAGTGATCCATTTCTAGAGGCAAATAGAAGAGAAGCAGCCAAGCAAGAAGCAGCTGCCAAAAGGGTCCATCCAACATTGCATTTGCCTGCTCCTGTACAGCCCACAACCCAAATTTCTGCACCAACGACAAGCCAACCACAGCAATCTTTGCTACCGTCTGCAGCAACCTCTTCGAGTGCCTTCTCAGCTTTTAGCATGCCGGCTTCTGCTCCATCCACTTCGAGTCTCTTTTCAACACCAACTACTCCAAGTCTCTTTTCAACGCCAACTACTCCAAGTCTCACGACTAACCTTTTTGGTACAACTGGGTCAGCTCAGCTGTCCACACCATTTGGGACATCCTCCACTCCTACTCTTGGATCAACACCAGCTCCATCTGGATTTGGGACTATCACCCCATCTTTCCCTTCAACACCTGCTATAGCTGGGACGTCACTTTTTTCGACGCCATTCGGAGGTATATGTTAACTCATTTTAAATGTCTCTGGTCGTGAAGCACAAAATGTTGTACGTGAAATATTGCTTGCACACAGTATAACTGATAAGCTTGTTATGTGCTGCACTGCATTGCTTTGATGATTCCCAGATCCCAATAGTTTGAGATGTTTATAAGTTGGTACATGCCATTTGCTTTCTTCTTGGCATTTTGTAGCTGCAACTGCATTCATTATTTGTAGAATCTGAATGTCTGTATCCTTGCTGCAAACTGTCAGCACCAGCACCATTGGAATTTTCAAAAATTGTACACAGTTGCATGCTGGAAAACTGCTTATCTTGTTAGCAGTGTGGCATATCTGCATTTTGCTTTCTTTATGGCATGTTATAGCTGCAACAGAATCAATGTGTTATCTGAATGCTATACCTTACTGCAATTTGTCAGTGGCAGCACCAGTATACTTGATCTATGCATTATAGTAAGCAACTAAGCATGCCTGCACATACCCTGGTTTACTTTGTGATGTTCGCTGCCTCCATTTGTTAGTGTCTCCACTGCCCATGCTGAGATTCACCTGCTATTTTCTTCTCCATTCAGTGTGAATTATATCATGTTTTCCATTAATTCATTTCTCTGACTTGTATGACATTCTATCCGCGTCTACCTGCAGGTGGAGCTACAGCTTCAGGGTCCAGCTTTGGTGGCACATCTGTAAGTAAAAAAAAATCCACCACATTATATTCCGCAGTCTTTCTTCTTTAGAAGTATTTAGCAAAAAAAATGTGGCAACGTCAATCTCAACCTCCTTTTTTGTGGTCACATGTACTAACATTTTGTTGTCAAATTGCCATCTCCTTACACCCGCTTCATTTTGTATGTGGTGCAGAAAGGGAGGTCAAAGGCCCGGGGCCGACGCTAGATGTAACTTCCTAATAATCAGCTGCGAAATGCAGGGGCCTCATGTATCTCCTGTCTTGTGAGGGAAAAAAAGAAGCTTGTAATTAGTTTGCCTGGCAGTGCTAGTGGAGTTTGAGTGATCATCTTGTCAAATGCTCGGCATCAGACCGACTTTTCTAACATTTGCTATTAGGTTCCTTCGGTATGTGAACCTCCTCATTGTAAACAGTACTCGCTTGTAACATGAGCATTCCTATCAAGAGGTGCCAAAGTTGTAAACTAGTTTGTCATTGACCAAGTAATTTCAAGCCATTGCAGAACTTTGGGACAGAATCTTCTGTTGGTACTTGCAGTTAGCTGGTGTCAGGCTTGCACACTGTACTTATTTTCTCCTTGGCTGCCTCCACTCCTACTTGCTAAGTGCTAGTTTATGTGGTGCAGAGTTGACCAAATAATATGTAATCCGATTTAATGTTAGATCCAGGTTCGTCTGTCTTGTATTAGTAGTTCCATTGTGATGAACGCAGTAGGCACCACTAGTCACAATATTCTGTCGCTGGTTGCAGTTAGCTGGAGCACTGCATTTGCTAAGAAATGAGTGGTAGTTTATGTGATATAGAGTTGACCAAACAATAAGTAATCTCATATGTTCCACTAGTCACTGACACGACTGTCTCCACAATTAAGACCTGGATTTGATTAAACAGACTGCTGATCTCGATGGAGGTCAGATCTGACCTCCGGCCAGGCTCCTATAGCTTAGCTTTGCTAGCTTAGATATAAATAGGATCATCGCCTCTTCTTTGATACTCAGTCCATGATATGTCATCTAGCAACAGCATAGCGTAATGGGTTCCAGCTCCGGCGCCGCGCTGAAGATGGCGGCCGTGCTCGTGCTGGTCCTCTTCGCCGGACTGCTGCCGGTAGCGGAGCCGGCGGCTGCGGCGGCCACGAGCGGTGCCGGGTCCGGGGTATCCTGGAGCCTGTCCCGCGCTACCAGATGCAACGATCGCTGCATCAGAAGGCCGGAAATGGACCTGTATAAATGTTACGCGCGCTGCATGGAGGAGGAGGAGGACGGCGAGGAATTCAAGTGAAGAAAGGCACGCGCATTCTACTCCTATCCATGTACAATACCTCCTCATATCTATACCAATATTACCAAGCTGTCGTTGCTTTTTTCAACCGTATGTGTGTAACCATGTGTTCCTTCAAGACGCAGCACGCCTGCCGCTCGTTGCTTGGATTTTTTTCATCCATTATAAAGAAAAAAAGTTTGTAGTACTCCGTAATTAGTTTGGCTGGCACTTCTAGCGGAGCTTGCTTTCTTTTTGAGAGTTCTAATGGAGCTTGAGTGACCATCTTGTCAAATGTTTGGTCTCAGATGATCAGATCCACGACTGCGTCACACGCGCACACGCACGCACGCACCCACCCACCCAGCGCACGCACACGCACAATGATGAAACCATGCAGGGCCCGACCCAATATGTTTTTGTGTATCCATATGAGTCTACTCCTTTTGAGGCCCAACAATATATAATAATTCTAGAAGATAAAAAAAAATTGCAACATTTATGAATACTAGCAAATGGTACATGCCTCGCATGTCGGACCAATTTAGATGGGAAAATGATATTCCATCCACCGCGCCTCCTCCTCCGTGCTCCGTAGCTGCTGTAGCGCCTCCTCCGCCGTGCTCTCCACCCGTCGCCGTCGCCCCGCAAGATCCCCAGTCCCCACGCCTCTGGCTCTCCCGTGCAGCCCGCGCGCCGCCCGCCATGTAGCTCGTGGGAATCCGCTACCGACTCCACACCGGCAAGCACACCCACACCGCCATAGCCAGGCCTCATGGCTCCAGTCATAGGTCCCCAACCGTCGACTTGTGCACCCCACCCTCTCGCTTCGACCCGCCATAGCCGTAACTCATGCGCCTGCCGCCGGGAAAATACCATGGACCTTGTTCTCGTTCGTCACCGGCACACCTTCGGCGAGCTGGACGAGCCCCCTGCTTCTCCCCCGATGCACCGTCCCTCTGCTGCAAGGCGTGCCCCGCACGGTCGATGGTGTTTGCTATGGAACTACGACACGGTGCTACACATGCAGGACGACGATTCTACAAGAAGTGACCGTCATTGCTACAAATGAAGGGCTGTGATGCTACCAACCAAATGAATGTGTTTTGAGATTTTGCTACAGGACGATGTTTCAATAGTAGCAATTTTTTGCTATTTATGTTTTATGTTTTTGTTATAGTAGCACAAAGTATTTGCTACTACATTTTCGACGAAAGTCCTCAGGAAAGTCGGTTTTGCTACGGTAACCCAACTTTTTTTTGCTACCAAGCCACCTGCAATGTCTCCGGTGAGGTTGTTTTTTTGCTACATTAGCATATTTTTTTGCTACCACCGTTTTCTGGTTTTTCTACAATAGCGTAAAGTTTTTGCCACAAGGTCCCCAGCGAGGTCTCCCGACGAAAGTCTCCGATGAAGTCAGATTTTCTACATTAGCACAAATTTTTGCTACATAGTCTCTGGCGAGATCTCTGACCACATCTATCTTTTTATTTTTCTCTCATGAACAACGGTTTTCTGCTACATGTAGCAAAAATGGGTAAAATTGTAGTAAAAGTGGGTCAGCTATAATAAAAACTTGATTAAGAGGCATTTTTGGAGACACGTATCGCCTGCGGACCGGAGATATTGGGGAATTATCTCCGGGAGACGCATAGTATTGCCCATTTAGATGTCATTTTTGCTAATAAAAATAATTTTTTAGGTTGCTATCAATTTCACTATAGTTAATGATTTCGGGTTATACCATAAAAGTAGACGTGAAAACTTGGTGTGGTAACAAACCTGAGATCTTCTCAAAATTACTATGGAGTTGGACGTCTATGGAAAAAACATTATAATTTGTCTGCATGCCTATAAAAATCTCTAATTCCGTCAAACTTTTATTAATCTATGTCTGATTTTCCTTGCCATAGTTAGACCATCTCCAGCAGCCGTTGTAAACAGTGTTCGTGCTATAATAACTGCCAATTTAGTGTGCCGACTCAAAAATTGCGCGCTTCGACAAGCGCAATATAGTTTGTCCTGTTGTAAAAAAAAATTGCGCGTTGCATCACTCTCTCTCGCGCGAAGGACCAACTGCCCGCTCTGGAAATTACCCTCCCACGCTCGCAACCTCGACCGCCGTCTGTCCCCACTCGCCGCGTGGCTGCCGACGCCATTCTGGCGTTGGACGGGCCTTGTGGGACGCCGTCGACCCCTCCCTAGTCGATTCCCTCAAGTGCAGCCGCCGATGGAGGATTTCCGCAGCCGCCCACGCCAAACCCTAGCAGAGTTGCCGCCGCGGGGAGCTATTCGGCCGCATCTTGTGTCCTCTTCGTGCCGTTGTGGCCGACGCACCCTAGCCGAGCGCATCTGCCGCTGCTAGCGCCGAAGGGCAAGGTTACAAGCGCCAAGTGGTCGGCTGCGGCTGCTGCACTCCCCAAAACCGCCAAGAAGCCAATGAAGAAGACGGCTGCGTGGAGTATTGGTACTCGGGAAGCCCAACAAGCGTCCCGAGCTGCACCGACCGCTCCGCATGGTGCATCGGCGGCGAGGGCGCCTTCCACCGCTACAGCTGCGGCCGACACCAAGGAAGAGTATCAACGCCTATTGGTTGAGGGGAAAGAGCTCTTTTTCAAGGACTCTTCAGCAATGGATGAAAGGCAAAAGGAGTATGTAAACCTTGCTCGCGATGAAGTGTTGGCCAAAAAAGATCATTGGTAGACTATATGAAGGGCATGTGTGAAGGGAATATGCCCGAGAGGCAATAATAAAGTGGTTATTATCGTATTCCTTATTTATAATAAATGTTTATTTTACATGCTATAATTGTATTAATACGGAAACGTTAATACATGTGTGTTTAATAAACAAAAAGGAAGTTCCTAGTTATTCCGCTCTTATAAACTAGCTCGTTTATTAACGATGATCAAAGATTTCCTGATCATGGACATTGGATGTTGTTAATAACGAGATCACAACATTGTTGGAATGACGTGACGAACATTTATTCGAAGTATAGCATTACGATCAAGGTCATTGTGTTTATATTGCTATAACATCATATGAAGTAATCTTAGTCCTTAGACCATGAGATCATGTCAATCAGTAACACCGAAAGAGTATCTTGATAACATCAAACGTCACACTGTAACAGGGTGATTATAAAGATGGGTTTAGTGCTACGAAGGTGTTATGTTGAGGCTCATGGATCAAGAGTGAAATTTGTCCATCCTGATGACAGATAGATATACTCTGGGCCCTCTCGGTGATATCACATTAGTTAGCTTGCAAGCAAGTGATTTGATCACTAGAATGTTATATCAGGGGAACGAGAAAAGATTACATGTCGGTAACGAGATCAAACTAGGTATGAAGATACCGATGATCGAATCTCGGACATGTAATATATCGCGAGACAAATGGATTGAGTTACATGCGTATAAGGTTCACACGATCACAGAAGTCATCTTTGAATATGTGGGAGTCAGTACGGATCTCTAGGTCCCGCTGCTGATTATTGATCGGAGAGGGGTCTCGATCATGTCTACATTATTCGTGAACCGTAGGGTGACACACTTAAGGGATACCGACACCATTTGGAGCAAATAATATGCCAGAGAAAGAAAAAGGAAAGCGCAGAAATTTATTTCACTAGACACCGAAACTGTTTCGGTTGAAATTCTTGGCTGGTTACGCATGTGAAATTGAATACTAGCAAGGGGTTTTATGTGAATGTTTGTTAATTAAAGTAATTAACAAAATTCTGAATAAATAAACAAAAGATTTTTATTTAAATGAGAGCTTGCATTATATTTGGTGAAAATTTAATGCATGTGAGTGGATTTTTGAGTGGAGGCTCTTTTATGGGAGTGGAGGCTTTTCATTTTGAGTGGAAGCTCCACCCACATGAATGTGGAAGAGGTGGGGGCAGCCACCATGGCTGGCGCCATGCCCCTTGGGGTGCCCCCCTCTCCCTACAAAAAGGCCCCCCTCTCCTCCTCTCAAAGCACACCTCCTCGCGAAGGATCTCTCTCCCTCTTTTGAATTTCCCCATGGTCTCGGATCAGCGAGATACATGTTCCCGGTGGATTTTTCTGGAAGGATTTGTTGCTTCCGCTGCTTCGCTGGAGCGAGAGCGTGGAGGTTGTCGGGGTACCTGGACGTATGTGCGATCACGGATGCACCACTGCTTTGCGGTGCTGGACGTGATGGTGCTGGACCGGCTGGACCAGATGGACTTCATCACGATCTTGAGATCAGCAAGCGTTCGACTACATCATCCATGAGTACAACCTCGTTAACGCTATACGGTCTTCGAGGGTATGTATTCTATGGATGTATAGCCACCCGTTGCTTGTATCTAGTAGATAGATCTTGATATATAGTTGTTCCCATCGTAGGATTTTTTTTGTTTTCTATGCTGTGAAACCTACAGTGGTATCAGAGCCGGATCTATGCGTAGATGCTTTGCACGGGTAATACACATATGAGTATGTGGGCGATCATGATCATTTTATTGCTTCTTAGTTGTACTTTGGATATTGGTGGCATAGTGGGATAAAGCGGCCCGGACAAACTTTACATGTCCTCGCACATGAGACCTGTTCCACGCGTGACATGCAACTAGTTTTGCGTAAGTGGCTAGCGGGTGTCTGTCTCTCCTACTATAGTCAATATCTAATTTGCAACGAGTTGTCAACAATTTGGTTATTCTCGTTGTGGTTCATGTTTGTAGGTAAGAACGGTTCTTTCTTAGAAACCCTAAGCCACGTAAAACTTGCAATGGATAAATAGAGGCGTCTAGTTTAGATTATTGCAGGGCTAGTGTCATGATATGGTGATGTTGTAAGTAGAAGTATGAGATGATACTTTTACAACACACATAACGTGTAGGTTCCATAGACCTTGGCCTTACACATAGAGGTATGATAGAGATCATACCACGGTGCACTTGATGGAGATCATATGCGGGAACCATATCATTTCACTTACAAACATGTGATGTTTGTTGCATCTTATATTGTTTTTTGGCATTTTATTAGCATAATAAGATGATCCCTCATTTAAATATCAAGATAAAAATATGTCTTCCTTAAGTATGCACCGACAATGTTTCGTCGCTTCAAGACATCACGTTATGATCGGGTGTACTTGAATCCACGAGCATATCTCGGGTGTAAGACAGTTACACACGTGAATACTAAAGTTCTTACTTGTCGATCCTAGCATGTACATACATGGCCTCGGAATACAGACCGAAAGGTTAAGCATGAGTCATATGTTTTGATATGATGACCATATGGATGCTCGTCTTTGAATCTACACCGACTCACGTGATGATCGGACTTAGTGTAGTGGATTTGGTTCATGTAATCACCAAAAAGGCACGAGGGATGTCGTTTTTGAGTGGGATTTCATTTCTAATTTGGATTAGTAGAACTCAATTTATCATAAATTAAATCAAAGTGAATTTGCATAATTTGTTATAGTCATTGGCATTCATTCACCACCTTATGCTTAGTTATAATTGAGATAATAGAACTATAGAATTCTGGATATTTACTTTACGAACTAGTATCGTATTGTATTGAGTGTCAATCTAAAGTTTAAATTCCTATTGCAAAATTTTAGCAAACTCTGTTTACTCCGTAAAATTTAATAATTGGTATTAAATCGAGAGTAACAATTTCAGTGTTAGTATCTTAAGTATCATGTTTGCCTCCATGATTCTTGATTGTTTTAATATCAAATTTATCTAGGAGCTAAAAAAATTGTTTCAGAAACCATCATGTGTGGCAGATATAACGATATCTGAAATAATGTTTTGGTTGCAATATGATAGAGTATAATATATGTTCTCATATTGGATGAGAATTTGCAAAGGTTGGAGATGCTAGACATCCTAATTGTCCAAAAGGGTTTTGGAAAGTAATGTTATACTCACGATTCTCCTTTATAAGCTACATTAGTTTGATCATGAAAGTTGTAATGATAATGGTGAATAGAAGATGTATGTAAAGTGTTTACTACACTAAAAAGATTACTAAAGAATGGATTTTGAAAGAATACCGATCATTTGATGATGGTGATCTACTTCAAAGTGCAAGTCCAAATGTATTATTATTTAAATATACACGCTTTGGACTATGTGTCATGTATATGGCGCCACTGTTGATGTTGATAGATTCTTTTAAAAAGAAAGAGGAAATGCTGAAAGAGAATCTATAAAATATATTTGGCAGAAAAAAAAGATTGGAAATATCCAATTTAGGTATATAGATGATATACATGTTATGGTTGTATTCTTTGCTTGTTAAACAATGTGGTTCTTGGGTATTGGATACCGAATTGGTTGGTATGAAATTTAATACAAAACGACGCAATTCATGAACTACAATGGCCTAAGTAACTAGCAAGAGAATATGTGATGATGTTCATCGAAAACAAACAAACCGTTGTTTGTATATCTCGTTGACATCGAAGCTTGCCTTCAAGATTTGTTTTAATAATAGTTATTTAAATCAGGTATTATGAGAACAAAGGTTGTTCAAATAATTACCGTATTCCATATAAGATGGATGATTTACAAATCTAGTTGGAGAAATCACATCCATAAAAACTAATGCTAAAATGTCGCAAGACAAATGATTGGAAGATCACTTATGAAGTGACATCGCCATTTAAATTATATTGGAAATAAAACATGAAGAAACTCCATTTTCATGGATTTTTGGAGTCTTTGAATTGATCAAGTGACGCTTGTGAGACTTTCCTCAGGATAATTAAAACTTCATTCAAAGGCCAAAGAAGACAATCGACTAAATTATTGGAATTTATACATATTGATGTATGTAGTCCATTATGTGCAGTCGTAAGCGATGGATTTCAACTTCATATGCTTTCTCCGGAAATTTGAGTGAATGTTCACTTAATGAGAAAGAAATATGAAATATTTAAAAATGTTCAAAGACTTTCAAGATGAAGTGAAAATCATTGTAACAAGAAAATAAATGGTGATTTTATCATAAGGGATTTATTTGAGTTAGAAGTGTAACAAGAAAATAAATGAATTATGATTTTATCATAAAGGGATTTATTTGAGTTGCAAGTTTAGCAAAACACCTAGATTTACATCTCCCGAAACACCATAGGAGTATGGAGTGTTTGAGATTTGTAATAAAACCTTGTTTGACATGGTTGGATCAAAGGTGTTATTTATAAAACTGCCATTATGTTTTAAAAAGATTAAAGCTTTAGAGACTTCCGCTTTTATACTGAAAAGAGATCCATCTTGATCCGTTGAAATGACACCATGGAAGTTATGGTTTGGGGTAAAACCCAAGTTGTTATTTCTTAAATTTTGGTATGCTAAACATACGTAAAATGTTTACAACCGAAGTCGGATGAGCATGTCTTTGTAGGTTATTTTGAATAACAATTGGTTATTCCTCTATAACACCAAGGACAAAAGGGTTTGTCGCTTGAAACGTGAAGTTTCTTGAAGAAGGAATTTTTCATAAATGTTAGGTGGGAGGACAATAGAACTTTGATAAGGTTAACGAACCTTAGCTATATGTCTTAGAATTACTGATGCTAGGAAAATGTTCCGGAGGCAGCCAGAATGCTCATGGCTCACGTGCCTCAAATGTTGTGGTCACGGAGGTCTAAGTTCTTATTGAACCAAGTCGGTCGGATAAACAATCAAATACTGAGATTTGAGAGTAAATCATTATTATTTGACAATGATGAATTGACTACATGCAAAGAAACGATGATGGGCCCTGACTCCGTCAAATGGCTTGAAGCCATAAAATCCGTGATAGTTCCATACACGAGAAATCAAGTTTTGAACTTGGAAGACCCTCCGGAAAGGTGTAAAAACCTATCGGTCGTATTTGTATCTATAAAGAAACAGACATGGATGTTTTATATCTATGAAATAGTCGACATGTCGGTAAAGTATTTTACGACAATGTTCAAGGAGTTGACTATAACAAGATTTGATCTTTCATAGCGATATTTATTCTGGACGGATTAAAGTAGCAACCACTACATATAATTGGTATATGGTAGATGAATAAACAAAACAAAATTCTTCTAATAGAATGGTTACGTAGGACATATACAAGCCACGGTCCAAAGGGTTTTGTTAATTCAAAGGATGCTAAAAGGGCATGCAAACTTCAATGGTTGAAGTAAGCATCGTGGAGTTGGAATCTTCACCGTGATGAAAAAAGGAGTTTTCATCTGGAGACGATGAAGATGCTTGCATTTGCAAGAAATTAAGTGGGAGCGCTAAGACATATTTCTAATACATTATGTGGAGGACATCTTATTAATTGGAAATAATGTATCTTTTATTGACAAAGGTTAAGAATTTCATTTTGATGAAATACTTAGGCAAAACCCGAATATTTAGCATGAATGTCTATAGTGGATAGACTGTGACGCTAATATGGTTATGCCAAACGTATATATATGAGATATTGAAGTAGTTCAATATAGAAAAGTGTTGGAGATATGCCCTAGAGGAAATAATAAATGTAGTTATTATTATATCTTTGTGTTTATGATAAATGTTTACATTCATGCTATAACAGTATTAACAAGGAAACATTAATACTTGTGTGATTTGTAAACTAAATTAGAGTCCCTAGTAAAGCCTCTTCATAATACTAGCTTGTTGGTTAATAGATGATTGTGGTTTCCCTATCATGAACATTAAGATGTTATTAACAACAAGATCATATCATTAGGAGAATGGTACGATGGACATACTCCTATAGATAAGCGTAGCATAAAGATCAAGTCATTTTAATAGTTCAATTGATATAAGATTTCTGATACATAGTAACATAATTCCTTCGACCATGAGATCATGCTTATCACCATCACCGGAATGATGCTTTGATGACATCAAACACCACACCGTAACTGGGTGGCCATAAAGGTGGCATTGAGTGTTTAGAAAGTATGTGTTGAGACACATGGATCAAGAGTGGGATTTTTCCATCCATATGACGGATAGATATACTCTGGGCCCTCTCGGTGGAATGCCATCCAATTAGCTTGCAAGCATGTGACTAGATCACAAGGGATCACATACCACGGGAACGAGAAAAGAGTACTTATCGGTAACGAGGTTGAACTAGGTATGCAGAGATACCGATGATCAAAACCTCGGATAAGTAAACTGTCATGAGACAAAGGGAATTTGGTATCGTATGTAAGTGGTTCATTCAATCGCAAAGTAATCGTATAAATATGTGGGAGCCATATGAATTTCCAGATTCCTCTATTGGTTATTGTTCGGAGAAGTGTCTCGATCATGTCCGCATAATTCACGAACCGTAGGGAGACACACTTAAGGATTCGATGTTGTTGAGTAGTTATGGAATGATGAGTAAGAGACTGAATGTTGTTCGGAGTCTCGGATGGGATTAGGGATATCACGAGGAGATCCGGAATGGTCCGGAGAATAAGATTCATATAAGGAAAGTCCTGTTTCGGAGTTGGGGAATGATTCCGGAGTTTTCATCGGGAATGTTCTAGAAGGTTCCGGAAGGTCCGACACTCCGGAGGGGAAGGGTACATGAATGTGTCATGGCAATGTGGAATGGTTGCATCATGTACTAGGTATCATGGCTGGGCAAAATAAAGGGAGAAATCAAATCCTAGTTTGAAAAGTCAAACGCCAATTTGAAAAGTCAAACGGCAGTTTTGCTTGGTGGAGGGAGAGTAGGAAACCTACTTGGGCAGGAGTTCCTCTCCCTCCACCCGCCGGCCAAGGAGGCCGACTTGGGAGAGGACTCCCTCCCCTTGTCCGGCACGCTCCCACCTATAAAACAAGGGGCAAGGGTGCCCCCTCTTCCCTACACCTCTCTCCACCAAAACCCTAGCCCTAGCCGTCGGCCACCACAAGTCGCCGCCGCCCTAGGGTTTGACCTAGCCGCCGAGTTGGGGATCTCCCCAAGCCCTAGCCTCTAGCCTAGCCTCCTCCCTTGGTGCCTCTAAACCCTAGATCGCCAAGGCTTCTCTCATAGTCCACCATACTCGCTCCGGCTTAAGGCGAAGCCCTGCGAGATCTCCCCGCTACTTCCGGTACCACGCCGTCGTGCTGTCGGAATCGCGAGGAGAGTGCTACAACCTCCGCTGCCTGCTGGAACAAGGGAGAGGAAGGTCTTCATCGAGTACCTAACGTGTGACCGACTGCGGAAGCGCTGCCGGAACGCAACGCCGGAAGGATCGTCTACGCGATATTGAGATCGGCAAGAGTACGACTACATCACCCACGAGAATCTGCTCTCGTTAAACACTTTGGAATCTTCGAGGGTGAGTTCCTCTATCGACTCGTTGCTACAATCTAGTAGATAGATCTTGGCTTATTTGTTTGCACGCGGTAGAATTTTTTTGTTTTCCATGCTACGAACCCCTACAGTGGTATCAGAGCCATGTATATATGTAGATCTGTTGCACGAGTAGAACACAATGGTCATTATGGGCGGTGGTGCTTTTATTATCAAATTGCTTCTTGTGTACTTTGCATCTTGCGGTATGATGGGATGAAGCGGCCTGGGCTAACCTTACATTACATCGCTCATGAGACTTGCTCTACGCTCAACATGCAACTTGTATTGGATAAGTGGCTTTGCGGGTGTCTGTCTCTCCCATTATAGTATAGATCCAATTTACAACGATCACTTGATAGTTCAAACATCAACGTTGTGGTTCTTGTTCGTAAGTTAGATCGACACTTATTGAAAGCCCCAAACCACGTAAAATATGCAAAGAAAATTAGAGGCGTCTAACTTTGTTTTGCAGGGGTGTGCTGTGATGTGATATGGCCATGATTGTGATTATATTTGATGTATGCAATGATCCTTATTGTAAGTTGGCAACTGGCAGGAGCCATATGGTTGTCTTTAATTTCTGTTAAGACCCGCGTGTCTATTCAAAGTAGTTGTAATAGTTGAAGCTGGTAGACGACAACCATGAAGCGACGCCATTGACCTTGACGCCATACCGGTGATGATGGAGATCATGTTCGCACTTGAAGATGGAGATCGGAAGCACAAGAAGAAAGGCCATATCATATCACATATTATGAATTGCATGTGATGTTAATCCTTTATGCATCTTGTATTGCTTAGTTAATGACGGTAGCATTATAAGATGATCCCTCATGCACATAAATTTCAAGTTTTAAAGTGTTCATCCTTAGTAAGCACCGTTGCTAAAGCTTGTTGTTTCGAAGCACCACGTGATGATCGGGTGTGTTAGATTCTGCAAGTGTATACAACGTGAGCAAGCCAGATTTGCTCATGCGGAAGCTAAGGTTTGATCTTGACGAGCCTAGCATGTACAGACATGGTCTCGGAACACGGATCACCGAAAGGTAAAGCATGAGTCATATAGTAGATATGATGAACATGTTGATTGTTCGCCATTGAAGTTACATCAACTCTCATGATGATCGGTTTTGATGTGGTGGATTTGGTTCGTGTGATCACTAAAACAATGTGAGGGATATTGTTTTGAGTGGGAGTTCACCTAGTTTAATTTAACTATTAATTAGAACTCAATTTGTCATAAACTTAGTCTAAACTATTGCAAATATGTTGTAGACCAATGGCGTCCCCTACCATCAATTTTAATGCGTTCCTAGAGAAAGAAAAGTTGAAAAACAATGGAAGCAACTTCACGGATTGGTTCCGCAATTTGAGGATTGTCCTCGATGCTAGTAATTTGACCTATGTGCTGGATGCACCGCTGGGTGACCTGCCTGCAGCTGATGCTACCGATGAAGTAAAGAATGTTTACCTCGCTCGGAAGAATCAGTACTCCACAGTTCAGTGTGCTATCTTGTATGGTTTGGAATCAGAGCTTCAGAAAAGGTTTGAGAACCATGACCCACATGATATTGTCCGTGAACTCAAATTGATATTTGAGACTCACGCGGCAGTTGAGAGTTATGAGGCTTCTGAAAAGTTCTTTAACTGCAAGATGGAAGAGGGCAACTCCGTCAGTGAGCACGTGCTTAAGATGTCTGGGCACGCAAACAAACTCCAAAGCTTGGGCATAGTGATTCCTAATGCTTTGGGGATTTACCGTGTCCTCCAATCACTGCCACCAAGTTACAAGAACTTTGTGATGAACTACAATATGCAAAGCATGAACCAAGACGTTGCCAGAACTCTTCTCCATGTTGAAATCTGTAGAAGTGGAGATCAAGAAAGAGTCATCAAGTGTTGTTGGTCAATAAGACCACCAAATTCAAGAAAGGCAAGTCTAAGCAAAAGGGTAACTTCAAGAAGGGTGGTAAGAAAGTTTCTGCACCAGCGAAGAAGACCAAAGCTGGACCTAATCACGATCTTGAATGCTTTTCTTGCAAGGGGCGAAGGTCCTTTGGAATTGCCCAAAGTACTTGGCGGATTTGAAGAACGACAACATCAAGAAGAAAGGTATATCCGATATACATGTTATTGATGTGTATATCACTAGTGCTCGTAGTAGTGCCTGGGTATTTGATACTAGTTCGGTTGCTCATATTTGTAAGTCGAAACAGGTGCTGCAGAATAAACGGAAGCTAGCGAAGAACAAGGTGATGATGCGCGTTGGAAATGGATCAAAGGTTGATGCGATCGCGGTCTGCACGCTACCTCTTCATCTACCATCGGGATTAGTTTTATACTTAAATAATTGTTATTTGGTGCCTGCGTTAAGCATGAACATTATATCGGGATCTTGTTTATTGCGAGACGGTTACCTGTTTAAGTCCGAGAATAATGGTTGTTGATTTATATGAGTAATATGTTTTATGCACATGCACCTTTGATAGATGGTCTATTCTTATTGAATCTCGATAGTGGAAATACACATATTAATAACATTGAAAATAAACGTTTGGAAATGAGCGATAACTCGACCTATATGTGGTACTGTCGTCTTGGTCATATCGGAGTGAAGCGTATGAAGAAACTCCATTCCGATGGACTTCTTGAATCACTTGATTTCGAATCACTTGAAAGATGCGAAGCATGTCTGATGGGTAAAATGACTAAGACTCCATTTTCTGGTATGATGGAGCGAGCTACGGACTTATTGGAAATCATACATACCGATGTGTGTGGACCAATGAGTGTAGCATCGCGCGGTGGTTATCGTTATGTTCTTACCTTCACGGATGACTTGAGTAGATATGGGTATATCTATTTCATGAAACATAAGTCCGAAACTTTTGAGAAGTTTAAGGAATTTCAAAGTGAGGTAGAGAATCAACGTAACAAGAAGATTAAATTTCTACGTTCTGATCGTGGAGGTGAATATCTAAGTTACGAGTTTGACGAGCATTTTAAGAAATGCGGAATACTTTCACAATTGACACCGCCGGGAACACCACAGCGTAATGGTGTGTCCGAACATCGTAATCGAACTCTCTTATATATGGTTCGTTCTATGATGTCACTTACAGATTTACCGCTATCGTTTTGGGGTTATGCATTAGAAACAGCCGCATTCACTTTAAATAGGGAACCATCTAAATCCGTTGAAACGACAGCGTATGAATTATGGTTTGGGAAGAAACCTAAATTGTCGTTCCTTAAAGTTTGGGGTTGCGAAGCCTATGTAAAGAAGTTACAACCGGACAAGCTTGAACCCATAGCGGAAAAATGCGTCTTCATAGGATACCCGAAGGAAACTATTGGGTATACCTTCTATCATAGATCCGAGGGCAAAATCTTCGTTGCCAAGAATGGATCCTTTCTAGAGAAAGAATTTCTCTTGAAAGAAGTGACTGGAAGGAAGTAGAACTCGACGAGGTTGTTGAACCTTCTCTCAAACTTGCGAGTAGCGCAGCACCGGAAGTAGTTCCTGTGGCGCCTACACCAATAATAGAGGAAGCTAATGATGATGATCATGAAACTTCTCATGAAGTTGCTACAGAGCCTAGCAGGTCAACGAGAACTCGTACCACTCCTGATTGGTATGATCCCGTTATGAGTGTCATGTTGGTGGACAACACCGATGACCCTGCGACATATGAGGAAGCGATGATGAGCCCAGATTCCAATAAATGGCAAGATGCCATGAAATCCGAAATTGGATCCATGTACGGAAACCAAGTATGGACTTTGGTGGACTTATTGGATGGCCGGAAGGCTGTCGAGAACAAATGGATTTTCAAGAAGAAAACAGATGCTGATGGTAATGTTACTGTCTATAAAGCTCGACTTGTTACAAAAGGGTTTCGACAAATTCAAGGAGTTGACTACGATGAGACTTTCTCACCAGTAGCGAAGCTAAAGTCTGTGAGGATTATGTTAGCAATCGCTGCATATTATGATTATGAGATATGGCAGATGGATGTCAAAACAACGTTCCTCAATGGAGACATTGATGAAGAGTTGTATATGATGCAACCCAAAGCTTTTGTCGATCCTAAAGATGCTAACAAGGTATGCAAACTTCAACGGTCCATATATGGGTTGAAGCAAGCATCCCGAAGTTGGAATCAACGCTTTGATAAGGTAATCAAAAGTTTTGGTTTTATACAAACTTATGGAGAAGCTTGTATTTACAAGAAAGTGAGTGGGAGCTCTGTAGAATTCTTAATACTATATGTAGCTGACATATTGTTGATTGGGAATGATGTAGACCTTCTTAATAGTGTCAAAGAATATTTGAATAATAATTTTTCAATGAAAGATCTTGGTGAAGCAGCTTACATATTAGGCATAAAGATTTATAGAGATAGATCGAGACGCCTAATATCATTGTCACAAAGTACATATTTGGACAAAGTTCTAAAGAGGTTTGGAATGGAAGATAGCAAGAAAGGGTTCTTGCCCATGTTGCCCAATACGACGTTGAGTAAAACTCAAAGTCCTACAACGGCAGAAGATAGAGAAAGGATGAGTAAGACTCCCTATGCTTCAGCCATAGGATCTCTAATGTATGCCATACTGTGTACTAGACCCGGCATTGCATATGCTGTTAGTTTAACTAGCAGATATCAAAGTGATCCAGGAGTGGATCATTGGACAACGGTCAAAAACATCCTTAAGTACTTGAGAAGAACTAAGGATATTGTTCTTTCTTATGGAGGTGATGAACAACTCATTGTTAATGGTTACACTGATGCTAGTTGGAACACCGATCCAGATGATTCTAAATCACAATCTGGATACGTATTTACTTTGAATGGTGAAGCAGTTAGCTGGAGGAGCGCAAAGCAAAGCGTTGTGGCGAGATCTTCAACTGAATCGGAATGCATAGCTGCTTTGGAGGTTTCACAAGAAGTGATATGGATGAAGGAGTTCATTACAGAGCTCGGTGTGGTTCCAAGTGCGTTGGACCCAATGTATATCTACTGTGATAACATGGGCGCCATAGCCAATGCATGTAACACCCTCAGAATCGGCCCTATGCAAGTTTAAGCGAAACCCGCCAAACCCGCATAGAAACGATTCGAAGGTGCCCACCAGGCACTTGCGTGCGGGTGGAAAACAAAGTAATAACATTACACAACAGTCCTCGATGGGACCCACGAGCAGATATATATACTGACTCAAAGAGTCAAGAATACGATATAATGTACAAAGATCCAAATCACCTTGAAAATGATAGGCGTCCGTCTACGGACAAGATGCAAATGGGGCTAAGAGCCACGAAGAATAACCAATGGCGTCCATAACCACCGAGCCAAGCGGAAGGGTAACCACCTTCTGGCGTCGATCTCAAAACCTGCTTAAACAAAAGAGGTGCCGACAAAGGGCAAAGGAAAAGAGGCGTCGATCGAGGCCGATGCAGCGAGGCTAGAATTCAGCGGTCCTCGCCTACATAGGTATGGTGGTGAAGCGGCGCGGCATGCACTAAACAACCTATAGAGAATCGATACAATGGCGCTATCGGAGAGGGGTAAGAAAGACCTATTCGGATCCAACCGATACTAGCATCAAACAAACCCATCTGGCGTTTCCCCTCGAGACCAAACGAGGAAGTCAACCGAGGAACTCACCACGGTTGGCGTTTTTCTTATTGATTATAGTTGCGGCACTTTACTAGTCGGTTTAGATAATCGTCACGATAAAGTAAGCGATGGGCACTTTTAGTTAACCATTCCGTTATAGTTACAACACTTACTAATCGGATACAATTAGCATGAGGCAACCCCAAAACCCAGGTTGTTGGTACTTTTATTTAGCCATTCCGTTGTAGTGAAGCGATTACTATTCATATCGGATACAAGTCAATTTGTAACGAAAACTTTAGTTATAGTTGTCTATGATCAAGCACTTGCTCCAAGTCGTCCATAACCGCGACACGGCTTCTCGAAAGATTTAACCTGCATGGGTGCACCAAAGTATCCAGACACTTGACCCTTTTGCGGATCGGTTAACATACACCCATCGGTATGTCGGGGGCCTAAGTCACGACGTTCCCGGACAAAGCAAGTACATGGGGCCACCCACCAAGTCGACACCATAGCGAAACGGCGGTCTCGAGACGGACTTGGGGTTTCGTCGATGGTATGAACGACAAATCCCCAAACGGGGACTGTCGATACAGCGAAAACACTCCGCTTCCTAAACAGTACAGTGTGCTCCTCGCACAAACGTAATAAAGCAGTAAAGCATGGCATAGGTACAGGATCGTAAATAAAACCTCAAACTAGTTTGTGGCCCCCAGTACAATACTTTGAAATCAGGTAATAATCAATGGGGGGCCCATATCTCCCCACCTGTGGTTAGCGCGCTCGATCTCGGAACAGGTGTCAAGAACTCGGGTCCTACGGGACACAAGTGGGCGGTCGGAAACCAAATCTTACCTATCACCCACCGATGCCTCTACTTAATTCAATTTTTAGTTGTTAAACAGTAATTAAAGTGAACGATAAGTAAAGCCATGATCATCTCCAACATCAACATGCGGCAATCCTCCAACAATTGTGGTACTTGACGACACGCAATGACACTCGCGTGGCGACTTCTGACGCAAGTCCAACTATCTACCAAACAAGGTAATAGGGTGTGTCCAAGGCAATATCTGACGCAAGGGATATCATGGGTACGAAAACTAGAGCATCGCGACCAGATAGCAATAGATCAACAGGAGGAATAAATACTATAAAAGTAAGATAGGTAGAAAGGGAGATGCTGCTTTGAAAACATTGCCGAAGGTTCGACAGAAGATCGGGCGAAGCTCACATCAACTCACGGCCTTATCCGCGAAGAAGCAAAACACTAGAAGAAACACCGGATGCAATATTTAATACAACGGCAGAAGATCGGCATGATGCATGTATGATGTATGACATGGCAAGGTGCGATGCAATTAGGTCATATTAAGCGGAACCGGGGTCCCGACATTTAATTAGATGGTTCAAGTTGTTTAAATCCCCCGCAATTCAAATGTTGTAAACAAGGCAGAATATATATCACCGGTTCGCTACACAAATTCAAATGAGGCCAATATGAGACTAGATTTGCCCGCATATGGCCCCATATTTAATTATAAGGTGAATCGGCATACGGCCCCCAACCCACAGACATGGATGCATGCATGAACAATTAATGTGCAACAAGTTGTATTATGTTATAAAATAGGGTTTCGGGAAGGGGTGCACACATTGAGGGGTCTCGACGATCTTGGGGTTCCGGGGGGGTTCGAGGTTCGGTCTCAGGGTCCAGGGTTCGACGGGTTCGGGATCCGGTCTCGGCGGCTCGTTCTCGGATACAAAGGTAGGTCTTGTCGCATCCAGGGTGAAACACTCGGCGTCCTCGAGGGAGTACTTGTCGCACATATGGCCTTCGGGTTTTATGACGATGATCTTGTCGTTTCGATGTCGGGGTCTCGACATCCGTGAAGAGAACCTTGTCGCCCTTGGGCGAAGAACATGTCATCCCGTGGGTCCGTGTAGAAGTGCTCGATGACCCATGACGGAGGTCTCCGGTTAACCGTTTTCCATGAAGGAGATCACGCTGGTATCCGTGTGGAAGAACTTCGAGGTCGATGGCGAACTTCGTCGATGCGGGTTTTCGGAGATCTTGGCGCGTCACCGTTCTGGGATGTCGGCTTGGTCTTCGCATGCATGTCGGCATTCTCCGGACTCCGGGAAGAAGTCCTTGAGGTTCCTGCCGACTCCTTCCGGGAGTGACAAGTCCGTGTTGGAGAGCTTGGTACTTGGTCATCGAACACCACATATCTAGTACCACGTCAACCTCACTTCTCCATATCAGGCATCGGGCCACACATAACTCATCCAGGAGCTACAAAGGGCATAGGCCAGGGAGACGCTGCGTGGGCCCGGGCGCGCTGGCCGGCGGCGAGAGGACGACAGCGAGGTGGTTGGGGCTCAGCCGGCAGACGGGATCGGAGGTCGCCGGAGGTGCATCGCGAGGGGTTGCGCAGACGCGGGCGCAGGCCTTGAGGCAGGCAGGAGAGGGACCGACGGCCGGCAGGAGGCTCATGGGAAGGACCGCCCAGCAGCGAACGGAGGCGGGTCCAGCGGACTGGCGGTGGAGGCGGCGATGCGGCGTCCGTGGAAAGCGGCGTGCTGCACGGCGGTTGGCGAGCGGAGGCTGCAGGCGGCGGCTGGCGAGGTGCGGCTCGTCGGGCGGCGCTTGAGGCCTTGGCGGCTGAGCTCGCAGTGAGAAGGAGCGGGGTTGGGAAGAGGTCTTGGTGTGGCTGAGCGGCGCCAGTGAGGCGGCAGGGAGGCGGCATGAAACGCCGTGAGGAGAACTGGCGATGGGGGTGGAGGAGCGAGGCGGCGAAGAGGCGATCGGGAGGCGCGGAGGAGGTGGAGCGGCGGGGTGGTAGCGTCTTGGCCGGAGGACTAGGCGGGAGGAGGAAGAAGGAGGTGGGAAGCGGCGGGTCGGGGCGTCGGGTGAGGAGAGTTTCTCGGGGAGGTGCGATCTGAGGGGGTGGTGGGTGGGTCGGGGGTGGCTGGGGAACGGGGTGTGTGCGCGTGTGTTGCGTGAGTGCGTGTGTGGGTGTGGGCCTGGGGGGTGTGGACCGGCTGGGGTGAGTGTGTGTGTGGTGTGGGATTGAGAGAGAGGAGGGGTGAGGTGGCGCATGGTGATAGGATGAGTGGGTGCGGGGTGGTGAGGGGGCGCGACGGGTTGGTAGGTGAGGTGGCCAAAAGGGGTGGGTAGACTAGGTTGGGTGGGTTTAGGAATATGGGGTAGACCGATTTAATTTCTGGGGTGGTCGTTCGGGTCATTCGGCCCGTTCGACTGCCCCACAAAAATAATATAATTAAATTATTTATTTCAACCAGCGTTTTTTGCAATCCGACAACGGACAAGACAAAATAATCCGGGGACCCGGTTTTGATGTTTGAATAAAGATGGGGCGTTTTAGAAAACAAAACGGGCTTTGCGAAAATAGTTTTATGCGAACAATGCATGATGATGACGATGCAATGCACAAATTCAACGCGATTTTCTAGTAGTGGTTTTGCGGGATGCCACAATTCGACACCACTAACAATGGATCTCGCCCTCGAGATCCGCCTCATCATCTTAGGAAGGAAAAGTCGGCGATCTGAATCTTCTCGCTTCGTGTAGATCTTCGCGACACCACTAACAAGAGGTCGTTGATCCTGTTCATCAAGAGAACACTCCGGAAAACAACGGACGAAGTTAAAGGTAAGGCCACCTCTAACTTCCATGGAAGGAGTAGAGTTGCATCGATCTACCATCCAATATACAAAGCAAATGATAAGAGTAGTGGTATGGTCGCGACTCCATCCCGCACTCAAAGCATTACTATGTACATGAATAGACAGATTATGCAACCAACCCTCAGGATCAGACTGAAGATCTCGACAAGCGAGGTTCGGAAACAAAGAAGTGATGCGGACTCTGCATCTGATCTGGCGTAGAGGATGCCGTCGTGTCGGAAAACACCGGAAGGCACAAACAAGGAACAAAGAATGGTACCACAGACGAAGGATTCCTCGGATAGCATGAAGACCCGATGTAGCACCACCGTTATCAAAGGAGGAAGCGAAACCCTGAAGGTACGACGGAACCCAACCACGAGAATTCCTGGACTCGAAGAAAGAGAAGAGAGCGGATTTAAAACACGCAGAGGTAAGAGGAGAATAGCAGAGGGGTAAGGAGTAAAATCAGACCTAATCAGAACTATCCAACCGTGTTTGCAAAAATAGTTTTGACACTCTCTACCGTTAGCTAGGTTATCCCACAGTTTGGACTTGTGGGGTATCGAATGGCCGAGCTCGATACCACTCTGTAACACCCTCAGAATCGGCCCTATGCAAGTTTAAGCGAAACCGCCAAACCCGCAGAAGCGATTGAAGGTGCCACCAGCACTTGCGTGCGGTGGAAAACAAAGTAATAACATTACACAGTCCTCGATGGGACCCCAGCAGATATATATATGGCATGACTCAAAGAGTCAAGAATACATATATAATGTACAAAGATCCAAATCACCTTGAAAATGATAGAGCGTCCGTCTGGACAAGATGCAAATGGGGCTAAGAGCCACGAAGAATAACCAATGGCGTCCATAACCCCTGTGCCAAGCGGAAGGGTAACCACCGCTAACGCGTCGATCTCAAAACCTGCTTAAACAAAAAGGTGCCGACAAAGGGCAAAGGAAAAGAGGAGCGTCAAGATCGAGGCCAAGACAGCGAGGCTAGAATTCAGCGGTCCTCGCCTACATAGGTATGGTGGATCAAGCGGCGTGACATGCACTAAACAACCTATAGAGAATCGATACAACTGGCGGCTATCAGAGAGGGGTAAGAAAGACCTATTCGGATCCAACCTGATACTAGCATCAAACAAACCCATCCTGGCGTTTCCCCCTCGAGACCAAACGAGGAAGTCAACCGAGGAACTCACACAGTTGGCAGTTTTTCTTATTCAGTTATAGTTGCGGCACTTTACTAGTCAGGTTTAGATAATCGTCCTGATAAAGTAAGCAGTGGGCACTTTTAGTTAACCATTCCATTATAGTTACAACACTTACTAATCAGATACAATTAGCATGAGGCAACCCCAAAACCCAGCAGTTGTTGGTACTTTTATTTAGCCATTCCGTTGTAGTGAAGCTGATTACTATTCATATCGGATACAAGTCAATTTGTAACAGAAAACTTTAGTTATAGTTGTCTATGATCAAGCACTGTGCTCCAAGTCGTCCATAACCGCGGACACGGCTTCTCGAAAAGATTTAACCCTGCATGGGTGCACCAAAGTATCCACAGACACTTCGACCCTTTTGCGGATCGATTAACATACACCCATCGGTATGTCGGCGGGGCCTAAGTCACGACGTTCCTGACCAAAGCAAGTACATGGGGCCACCCACCAAGTCGACACCATAGCGAAGTCGGCGGTCTCGAGACGGACTTGGGGTTTGCGTATGGTCAGAACGACAAAGAAATCCCCAAACGGGACTATCGACATAAATAAAACACTCGCTTCCTAAGCGATGGTGCTCCTCGCACAAACGTAATAAAGCAGTAAAGCATGGCATAGGTACAGGATCGTAAATAAAACCTCAAACTAGTTTGTGGCCCCCAGTACAATACTTTGTAATCAGGTAATAATCAATGGGGGGCCCATATCTCCCCACCTGTGGTTAGCGCGCTCGATCTCGGAACAGGTGTCAAGAACTCGGGTCCTACGGGACACAAGTGGGCGGTCGGAAACCAAATCTTACCTATCACCCACCGATGCCTCTACTTAATTCAATTTTTAGTTGTTAAACAGTAATTAAAGTGAACGATAAGTAAAGCCATGATCATCTCCAACATCAACATGCGGCAATCCTCCAACAATTGTGGTACTTGACGACACGCATAGCAACACTGGCGTTTACCACGACGCCGTAAGTCCAACTATCTACCAAACAACGGTAATAGGGTGTGTCCAAGGCAATATACTACCGCAAGGGATATCATGGGTACGAAAACTAGAGCATCGCGACACGGATAGCAACAATAGATCAACAGGAGGAATAAATACTATAAAAGTAAGATAGGTAGAAAGGGGAGATGCTGCTTTGAAAACATTGCGAAGGTTCGAGTAAGATCGGTGAAGCTCACATCAACTCACGGCCTTATCCGCGAAGAAGCAAAACACTAGAAGAAATACCGGATGCAATATTTAATACAACGACAGAAGATCAGCATGATGCATGTATGATGTATGACATGGCAAGGTGCGATGCAATTAGGTCATATTAAGCGGAACCGGGGTCCCGACATTTAATTAGATGGTTCAAGTTGTTTAAATCCCCCGCAATTCAAATGTTGTAAACAAGGCAGAATATATATCACCGGTTCGCTACACAAATTCAAATGAGGCCAATATGAGACTAGATTTTCCCGCATATGGCCCCATATTTAATTATAAGGTGAATCGGCATACGGCCCCCAACCCACAGACATGGATGCATGCATGAACAATTAATGTGCAACAAGTTGTATTATGTTATAAAATAGGGTTTCGGGAAGGGGTGCACACATTGAGGGGTCTCGACGATCTTGGGGTTCCGGGGGGGTTCGAGGTTCAGTCTCAGGGTCCAGGGTTCGACGGGTTCGGGATCCGGTCTCGGCGGCTCGTTCTCGGATACAGAGGTAGGTCTTGTCGCATCCAGGGTGAAACACTCGGCGTCCTCGAGGGAGTACTTGTCGCACATGTGGCCTTCGGGTTTTATGCGATGATCTTGTCGTTTCGATGTTGGGGTCTCGACATCCGTGCAGAGACCCCTGTCGCCCTTGGGCGAAGAACATGTCATCCCGTGGGTCCGGGTAGAAGTGCTCGATGACCCATGACGGAGGTCTCCGGTTAACCGTTTTCCATGAAGGAGATCCGCCGCTTGGTATCCGTGTGGAAGAACTCGAGGTCGATGGCGAACTCGTCGATGCACGGGTTTTCGGAGATCTTGGCGGCGTCACCGGTTACGAGATGTCGCGGCTTGGTCTTCGCATGCATGTCGGCGTTCTCCGGACTCCAGGAAGAAGTCCTTGAGGTTCCTGTCGTCGACTCCTTCGGGAGTGACAAGTCCGTGTTGGAGAGCTTGGTACTTGGTCATCGAACACCACATATCTAGTACCACGTCAACCTCACTTCTCCATATCAGGCATCAGGCCACATAACTCATCCAGAGCTACAAAGGGCATAGGCGTGGAGACGCTGCGTGGGCCTGGCCGGCTGGCGAAGGGCGACAGCAGGTGGTTGGGGCTCGAGCCGCGGCGAGATCGCCGGAGAGGTGCATCGCGAGGGGTTGCGACAGGCGGGCGCGGCGCAGACGCAGCGAGGAGAGGCCCGGCCCGGCGACGGGAGGCTCATGAGAAGGGAAGCCCGCCTGGAAGCAGGCGAAGTCCGCGGACTGGGCGGTGGAAAGCGGCGATGGCGTCGAGGCGTGCCCGGGTTGGCGGAGGCAGGGCGGGCAGGGGGCGGAGGGTGCGGGCTCGTCGGAGGGGCGGAGCGGAGGGCGCGGCGGCTGAGCTCAGCTGAGGGAGGAGGCGGGGTTGGGAAGAGGAGGTGCGTGGTGAGGCGCCAGGCCCGGGGGCGGCGTGAGGGAGGGTGGCATGAACGCGACGAGGAGGGGCTGGCGGCGATGGGGGTGGAGGAGGCGGGAGGCGGCAGCGAGATGGCGAGGGGCGAGGAGAGGGAGGGTGGAGCGCGGCCGTGGGCCTGTGGCCATGAGGGGACTAGGGGGAGGAGGAAGAAGGAGGTGGGAGGCGGCGGGGTCGGGGAGCGTCGGGTGAGGGAGAGGTTCTCGGGGAGGTGCGATCTGAGGTGGTGGTGGTGGTGGGTCCAGGTGGCAGAGGCAGGGGTGTGTCTTGGCGTGTGTTGCGTGAGTGCGTGTGTGGGTGTGGGCCTGGGGGGTGTGGACCGGCTGGGGTGAGTGTGTGTGTGGTGTGGGATTGAGAGAGAGGAGGGGTGAGGTGGCGCATGGTGATAGGATGAGTGGGTGAGGGTTGGTGAGGTGGCGCGACGGGGTTGGCCGGGGTGAGGTGGCCAAAAGGGGTGGGTAGACTAGGTTGGGTGGGTTTAGGAATATGGGGTAGACCGATTTAATTTCTGGGGTGGTCGTTCGGGTCATTCGGCCCGTTCGACTGCCCCACAAAAATAATATAATTAAATTATTTATTTCAACCAGCGTTTTTTGCAATCCGACAGCGGACAAGACAAAATAATCCGGGGACCCGGTTTTGATGTTTGCATAAAGATGGGGCGTTTTAGAAAACAAAACGGGCTTTGCGAAAATAGTTTTATGCGAACAATGCATGATGATGACAATGCAATGCACAAATTCAACGCGATTTTCTAGTAGTGGTTTTGCGGGATGCCACAATGCGCAAGAACCAAGGTCACACAAGAAGCTGAAGCACATCAAGCTATGTTTTCACGCTATTCGAGAACATGTCCAAGATGGTGACATAAAGATTTGCAAAGCACACACATATCTGAATGTGGCGGATCCGTTGACTAAACCTCTCCCGAGGGAAAAAAAACCAACACCAAACTGCCATGGGTGTTCGGTATATTACCATGTAATCTAGATTAGTTGACTCTAGTGCAAGTGGGAGACTGTTGGAGATATGCCCTAGAGGCAATAATAAATGTATTTATTATTATATCTTTGTGTTTATGATAAATGTTTATATTCATGCTATAATAACAAGGAAACATTAATACTTGTGTGATTTGTAAACTAAATTAGAGTCCCTAGTAAAGCCTCTTCATAATACTAGCTTGTTGGTTAATAGATGATTGTGGTTTCCCTATCATGAACATTGAGATGTTATTAACAACAAGATCATATCATTAGGAGAATGGTATGATGGACATACTCCTATAGATAAGCGTAGCATAAAGATCAAGTCATTTTAATAGTTCAATTGCTATAAGGTTTCTGATACATAGTAACCTAATTCCTTCGACCATGAGATCATGCTTATCACCATCACCGGAAGGATGCTTTGATGACATCAAACACCACACCGTAACTGGGTGGCCATAAAGGTGGCATTGAGTGTTCAGAAAGTATGGGTTGAGACACATGGATCAAGAGTGGGATTTGTCCATCCATATGACGGATAGATATACTCTGGGCCCTCTCGGTGGAATGTCATCCAATTAGCTTGCAAGCATGTGAATGTATCACAAGGGATCACATACCACGGGAACGAGAAAGGAGTACTTATCGGTAACGAGGTTGAACTAGGTATGCAGAGACACCGACGATCAAAACCTCGGATAAGTAAACTATCGTGAGAGAAAGGGAAATTGGTATTGTATGTAAGTGGTTCATTCGATCGCAAAGTAATCGTAGAAATATGTGGGAGCCATATGAATTTCCAGATTCCTCTATTGGTTATTGTTCGGAGAAGTGTCTCGATCATGTCCGCATAATTCACAAACCGTAGGGAGACACACTTAAGGATTCGATGTTGTTGAGTAGTTATGGAATGATGAGTAAGAGACTGAATGTTGTTCGGAGTCTCGGATGGGATCCGGGATATCACGAGGAGATCCGGAATGGTCCGGAGAATAAGATTCATATAAGGAAAGTCCTGTTTCGGAGTTGGGGAATGATTCCGATGTTTTCATCGGGAATGTTCTAGAAGGTTCCGGAAGGTCCAGCACTCTGGAGGGGAAGGGTACATGAATGTGTCATGACAATGTGGAATGGTTGCATCATGTACTAGGTATCATGGCTGGGCAAAATAAAGGGAGAAATCAAATCCTAGTTTGAAAAGTCAAACGCCAATTTGAAAAGTCAAACGACAGTTTTGCTTGGTGGAGGGAGAGTAGGAAACCTACTTGGGGAGGAGTTCCTCTCCCTCCACCCGCCGGCCAAGGAGGCCGACTTGGGGGAGGACTCCCTCCCCTTGGCCGGCGCCCTCCCACCTATAAAAGAAGGGGCAAGGGTGTCCCCCTCTTCCCTACACCTCTCTCCACCAAAACCCTAGCCCTAGCCGCCGGCCACCACAAGTCGCCGCCACCCTAGGGTTTGCCCTAGCCGCCGAGCTGGGGCTCTCCCCAATCCCTATACGCCGGCCTAGCCTCCTCCCTTGGTGGCTATAAACCCTGAATCGCCAAGGATTCTCTCATAGTCCACCATACTCGCTCCGGCTTAAGGCGAAGCCCTGCGAGATCTCCCCTCTACTTCCGGTACCACGCCGTCGTGCTGCCGAAATCGCAAGGAGAGTGCTACAACCTCCACTGCCTACTGGAACAAGGGAGAGGAAGGTCTTCATCGAGTACCGGACGTGTGACCGATCGAGCGCTGCGGAGCATAGCCGGAAGGATCGTCTACGCGATCTTGAGATCGGCAAGAGTACGACTACATCACCCACGAGAATCTGCTCTTGTTAAACACTTTGGAATCTTCGATGGTGAGTTCCTCTATCGACTCGTTGCTACAATCTAGTAGATAGATATTGGCTTGTTTGTTTGCATGCGGTAGAATTTTTTTGTTTTCCATGCTACGAACCCCTACAAAAAGACAAGAAACAGTTCTTGTCGCATGGAAAGGAATTGAATCAAGATTCAAGTGTATCGACACTTGATAAGTGAAACAAGATTCAAGTTCTTGGACACTTGATGAGTGAAATCACAAGGATGTTTTGATCAATCATACCATGATATGTACACATCCGGATGTGTCCTATGCTCTAAGTGTTATGAGCATATACCAGAATGAATCATAAAATGATCATTGGACGATAGTAAGGATATTCTTATGATCTTTTGTAAGAATTAAGAATATATTTGTGTATAAGTGACAAACAATTACAAATAGTTCATTGTAAAGCGTTCCATTGATACTAGTTTTGTCACAAGATACAAATTAAGTTTATCTCAATTTAAACTATGAGTGGCACAATTAAATGGAAAGGAGTTTTCATGATGGATTTGGATGTATTCCAAAGTTAAGACATTGTGACGGATACTACAACAAAAGGCTAAGTATATGACTGCTATAGTAGCAGCAAAGGAGGGAATTTGTGTCAAGTAGTTTGTTATCAAACTAAGCTGTGGTTCGCAACGGGCTAACACTAAAGATATATTGTATGACAATAGTATCGACATGATTTAACCCCAAGGAACTAAAGGTCTCACCAAAAGACCAAATTTATACAATGCCATCTCATTGGAGAATGAGTGATGCATGAAGACGCAAAGACATGCAAATACATAAGGACCCGAAGCCTCAGATCCGTAGATTATGTTAACCACTTGCAATCACGTATATGGAACACCGGAAAGCCATAAGTGTTCAGTACACAAAGTTTTCAAACTAGATTATTGTCTCTAGTGCAAGTGGGAGACTGAAGGGAATATGCCCGAGAGGCAATAATAAAGTGGTTATTATCGTATTCCTTATTTATGATAAATGTTTATTTTACATGCTATAATTGTATTAATATGGAAACGTTAATACATGTGTGTTTAATAAACAAAAAGGAAGTTCCTAGTTATGCCTCTCTTATAAACTAGCTCGTTGATTAACAAGATGATTAAAGGTTTCCTGATCATGGACATTGGATGTTTTTAATAACGAGGTCATAACATTGTTGGAATGATGTGATGAACATTCATCCAAAGTATAGCATTACGATCAAGTTCATTGTGTTTATATTGCTATAACATCATACGAAGTAATCTTAGTCCTTAGACCATGAGATCATGTCAATCACTAACACCGGAAGAGTATCTTGATAACATCAAATGTCACACCATAACAGGGTGATTATAAAGATGGGTTTAGTGCTACGAAGGTGTTATGTTGAGGCTCATGGATCAAGAGTGGAATTTGTCCATCCCGATGAAGGATAGATATACTCTGGGCCCTCTCGGTGATATCTCATTAGTTAGCTTGCAAGCAAGTGATTTGATCACTAGAATGTTATATCACGGGAACAAGAAAAGTGTACATGTCGGTAACGAGATAAAACTAGGTACGGAGATACCGATGATCGAATCTCGGACATGTAATATATCGCGAGACAAAGGGATCGAGTTACATGCGTATAAGGTTCACACGATCACAGAAGTCATCGTTGAATATGTGGGAGTCAGTACGGATCTCCAGGCCCCGCTGCTGATTATTGATCGGAGAGGGGTCTCGATCATGTCTAAATTATCCGCGAACCGTAGGGTGACACACTTAAGGTATACCGACACCATTTTAAGCAAATAATATGCCAGAGAAAGAAAAAGGAAAGCGCAGGAATTTATTTCACTAGACACCGAAACTGTTTCGGTTGAAATTGCTGGCCCAGTTACGCATGTGAAATTGAATACTAGCAAGGGGTTTTATGTGAATGTTTGTTAATTAAAGTAATTAACAAAATTCTGAATAAATAAATAAAAGAGTTTTATTTAAATGAGATCTTGCATTAAGTTTGGTGGAAATTTAATGCATGTGAGTGGATTTTTGAATGGAGGCTCTTTTATGGGATTGGAGGCTTTTCATTTTGAGTGGGAGCTCCACCCACATGAATGTGGAAGAGGTGGGGGCAGCCACCATGGCTGGCGCCATGCCCCTTGGGGTGGCCCCCTCTCCCTATAAAAGGCCCCCCTCTCCTCCTCTCAAAGCACACCTCCTCGCGAAGGATCTCTCTCCCCCCTTTAGAATTTCCCCATGGTCTCTGATCAGCGAGATACATGTTCCCGGTGGCTTTTTCTGGAAGTATTTGTTGCTTCCGCTGCTTCGCTGGAGCGAGAGCGTGGAGGTTGTCGGGGTACCCGGACGTATGTGCGATCACGGATGCACCACTGCTTTGCGGTGCTGGACGTGATGGTGCTGGACAGGCTGGACCAGATGGACTTTATCACGATCTTGAGATCGGAAAGCGTTCGACTACATCATCCATGAGTATAACCTCGTTAACGCTATATGGTCTTCGAGGGTATGTATTCTATGGATGTATATCCACCCGTTGCTTGTATCTAGTAGATAGATCTTGGTACATAGTTGTTCCCATCGTAGGAATTTTTTTGTTTTCTATGCTGCGAAACCTACAATGTGTGCACCTATGAGTGCCTTTGGAGGTATGAATGCCATGGGAGGGATTGGTGGCTATGGAGTCATGGGTGTCTATGGCAGCATGGGAGGCTATGGAGGCATGGGAGGTCAACCTGGTGGCTATGGCGGCATAGGTGGCTATGGAGGCATGGATGCACCGATGAGTACACCGGTGAGTGGAGTTGGAGGAATGAGTGGCTATGGAGGCATGGGTGGTTATGGATGCTACGGTGGCATGGGAGCACCGCCGAGGGGTTTCATGGCCTCCATTGTTTATCCAGTACCTCCTTCAAGTGATCAAGCCAACGAAGATTCAATGACGCATGCAATACCACCATCGAAGAGTCTAATGGAGAAAATGAAGGTGTTGACAATTGAGATGTGTTCGTGTGAGGCATGGATTTTGTGAACTTGGTTTTATGTGGTGTTGAATTTCGTTGTCCTTTGCATTGAACTATGTGATGCATTTAAACTATGATATTTTGGAAGCCATGTCGAGTTTCCAATCATTTATTGTTGAATTTTTTCATTTTTATGATCTTGTTGAACATGTATAGTTGTCTGGATGTTGTTTGCGCCGGCGCCGCGCGCCATGGTGGAGGTTATTGTTTCGGCCACTAGCGTGCGCGATAAAATACAGCGTGCGGTGGAGGTGTCACCGGCGTCTCGCGCTCCATTGCCCCCCTTGACCCCAAGAAAGATATGCCTCCTAAATAAAGAGTCACTTGGTGTTTTGTTGTCCTAGGGCCCTCGAAATTTTGTCCTATTAACTTGCTCAACTGTATCTTTAAGATCTTCACCAAGGTCTTGACAAATCATTTAGCTTTGCTAATGAACACCATTACTTCTTGTAACCAGTCTTCCTTAATCAAAGGGAGATTCATTTTAGAAAGTGTTGTTACTACACATGAAGTTATTCATTCTATTTCCCATGATAAAGGTCAAGGTCTGGTTATTAAACTAGATTATGAAAAAGCTTTTGATAAGGTAGATTTAGATTTCCTTCTTGACCTTCTTGTCAAGAGAGGTTTTAGTCCTACTGTCATTTCCTGGATTAAAGCTATCACTTATGGAGGGTCTGTTGGGGTCAAACTTAATAACACCATTGGCAATTTCTTTGTTACTGGCAAAGGTCTTAGGCAGGGGGATCATATTTCCCCTTTGCTTTTTAACCTAGGAGTAGATGTTCTAACTAGGATGCTCATTAAATCATATAATGCTAATTTGATCAAAGACCTTTGTTCTGATCTTTATCCTAGGGATGTTATCTGTCTTCAATATGCATATGACACCATTTACTTTTCTGATAACAATACCTCTTATGCCACTAACCTCAAATGGGTGTTAACCTTTTTTGAGCAAGTTTCTGGGATGAAGATCAATTGTTCCAAAAGTGAACTTATTCCCATAGGCCTTGAGGAATCTGATATTGATCTTTACTCAAACATTTTGGGGTGTGTTGTTGGTGCTTTCCCTATTAAATACTTGGGTATCACTTACATTTTTAAAAGCTCAGGAGAGAGGATATCCAACCTCTAATAGACAAAATCCTCAAAAGAATTGCAGGTTGGAGGGGGAAATTACTCTCTTATGCAACTAGATTGATCCTTATTAAAACTTGTTTAGCTAGTATCCCTATTTACCTGCTCTCCTTTTTAAGTTTCCCAAATAGGCCTTAGACTTAATTAACTCCCAGATGGCTAATTGCCTGTAGAATGATTTTGAGGGCCATAGGAAACTTCATTTAGCTAGTTGGAAACTAGTCTGTAGAAAGAAGGAGTTTGGGGTACTGGGGATCCCTGATTTAGCCAATGTTAACTTGTCCCTTCTGGGGTCTTGGATTAAGAGATATTCCAGTGATGAAGGGAAAATCTGGAGGACTATAGTTGAGTCTAAATACGATACTAACAACCCTAACATCTTCTGTAGTAAACAGACAGGGGTCTCCCAGTTCTGGAAAGGGGTCCTTTGGGATGTTAATAGTATCAAATTTGGATATAGATGGCAAATTAGGGATGGGGCTCGAGTCAGGTTTTGGGAGGACACCTGGTTTGGGACTTCTCCCTTGTCTGTCCAATTTTTTGAAATTTATGTTATCTGCAATGAGCATAATAAAACTGTCCAACAAATTTGGGATGGTTCTTCCCTTAGAATTACTTTTAGGAGAAACTTTAATAGTGCCCTGTTAGCTCAATGGTATGAAATTGAGGCAATTGCCTCTGGGATCTCTTTGTTAGAATTTGAGGCATATTTGATGTTGGGCTTTTGGCCCATAACAAATACAAATTCTGAAATTCTCTTTGGCAAATTACTATGGCAGCTCATGTGTGTGCTAGTGGTGCCAAAGTTTAGTCCCACATTGCTAGTGGAAGGAGAGTTGGACCACCTTATATAGTAGAGTGTTGTACCACTCACTAAGGTGTGAGAAGAAGAGAAGCCCTCGCGCACTCCTCCTCCGACGCCGCACGCCACGCCACGCCACGCGCGCGCCGCGGGTTGCGGGAATCTCGCCAAGGCGAGCTTTATTTTGCTGTTTGGGAAAATTAATTGTGTATTAATTATGAATCACTAATGCGTCATTACAGATGCGTTACTTAACTGTCCATTTCTACTCGGTCGTGGGTTGTTGCCCACGTCCTACCCGACCCGCACTATATAAGCAGGCAGACGCGAACCCTAGCCATTACCAGCAATTAGATTGCATCTACCTACCTGCGCATCACCGTTCCACCTCTCTGTGCTGCCCTCTGCTACTCCATCCCGCCGGCTGCGTGCACGGCCGTCCGGGAGAGCAGGCCTCCGGAACCCCGTATTTCTGATCCTGCACCGGGAGAGAGGCGATAAGGTTTTTGGGGAGCGTCTAGGCGCGACTGCTCAAGCTCTTCTTCGTCCGGCTTCCTCGACTCCATCGCCATGTCTGACGACGCTTCCAAGCAGGCTGCTGCTGCTACCGCCGGTGGCATATCCACTTCTGTTGCGCTGTTGGTCATATCATCGATGAACTCGTACCTGTTCTTTGCCCTCCTGTTATTTCCTATGATGATTACTAGTATTGCAGTATGCGTAGATGTGCTAGGTTTTCACTTGCCTGTATGGTGCATGACTACTATGCGTATGCTAGTTAGTCTTGGAAATTGTTCTGTCATGATTTACACTTGGATTAAATTAATGCGAAAACTACTAATTATTTCAACAATCCAAAAACCTTATTTTAGGCTATTTTTGCGTCAAGGCTTTGCCGCTTGTATGAAACCGAACCCGTTTACGGGTGCGCACTTTAAGCGCTAGCAAACCAAGTGTACCCTCTGGCTGATGGCTATGGACGCCTTCTGGGTATCGGCTGGTAATTCTGAAGGAACGATCACTCCTGAACAGGAGAAGACGTTCAAGGAGACTACCATATTCTTTGTGGGTTGTGTCATAAGCATCATTGGGGACAAGTTGGTGGATGCATATTTACATATGCGCAATGCCAAAGAACTATGGGATGCAGTCGAAGCAAAATTCGGTGCTACTGATGCTGGCAGTGAAGTGTATGCCATGGAGCAGTTTCATGACTATAGGATGGTTGAAAACCGTTCTGTCGTTGAACAGGCTCATGAGATTCAGCGCATTGCAAAAGAACTCGAGCTCCTGAAGTGTGCGTTGCCCGGAAAATTAGTTGCGGGATGCATTATTGCAAAGCTTCTTCAATCCTGGAGGAGTGTTGCCACTAACCTCAAACACCAGAGGCAAGAGATGTCTGTTGAGAATCTCATTGGGTTTCTCGACCTTGAGGAACAGGCAAAGGCAAAAGACGCACACCCAAAGGGAGCTGAGGCACCCCAGTCAAGCGCCAATGTGGTGCAAAAGAACTTCCACAACAAGTTTAAGGGGAAGACCAAGGCCGTTCGTACTACCAACTTCAAAAAGAATAATAAGGACAAGTCACAGGATCCCTGCTTTGTGTGCGACGAGGTTGGACATTGGGATCCAAACTGCAAGCAGCGCAAAGGAAGGAAGAATCCAAATGGACAGAACTCTAAGTATGTCAACGTGACTATGAGGAACAATGATAAGGGTGCATATGGGTATGGTAATTTACTTACTGTTTTGTCAATTTGTCAATCTACAGATTGGTGGATCGACACTGGTGCTAATATTCATGTGTGTGCTGATATCTCTTTGTTTTCTTCTTATCAGGTCACAAGAGATCTCTCCGTCTTGATGGGAAACGGATCGCATGCTTCTGTTCGTGGTGTTGGCACGGTGGATCTGAAGTTTACTTCGGGAAAGATCGTGCAGCTAAAGAACGTGCAACATGTGCCCTCAATAAATAAGAATCTCGTTAGTGGTTCCCTTCTTTGCAAAGAAGGTTTTAAGTTGGTATTTGAGTCCAATAAAGTAGTCATCTCTAAGTATCGACAATTTATTGGTAAAGCTTATGAGTGTGGCGGTTTGTTCCATCTTTCCCTATCAGATTTTTGTAATAGGCTGTGAACCATATTTGTGCCCCTGGCAATGATACCGATATTTGGCATTCACGACTTTGTCACATTAATTGTGGTTGTATGACGCGACTAGCTAAGATGAATTTAATTCCGAGTTTCACTTTAGCCAAAGGCTCTAAATGTCAAGAGTGTGTTCAAGCTAAGCAACCGTGCAAGCCCCACAAGCCTATGCAGGAAGCAAGAAACTTGGCATCACTGGAGCTTATACATTCAGATCTATGTTTGATGAATGGTGTGTTGACTAAAGGTGGAAAGAAATACTTCATGACATAGATTGATGATTCTACTATATTTTGCTATGTATATCTTTTGAAAACTAAATATGAGGCTCTACACCACTTTAAAAACTATAAGGCAGAAGTTGAAAATCAACCTGAGAGAAAGATTAAGAGAGTCTGGTCAGATCATGGTGGAGAGTATTTCTCTAATGAGTTTGATTTGTTTTTTGGAACATGGCATTATTCATGAGAGGACGCCTCCCCATTCTCCCCAATCTAACGGGGTTGCCGAAAGGAAAAATCGTACTTTAACAGACTTGGTTAACGCCATGTTAGGTACTTCGAGTTTATCCAAGGCATGGTGGGGGGAGGCGATATTGACATCATGTCATGTCCTGAATAAAGTTTTCACAAAAGACAATGAAACTGCTCCCTATGAATTATGGGAGAAGAGAAAACTAACACTCTCGTACTTACGTACTTGGGGCTATTTGGCAAAGGTGAATTTTCCAATTCCCCAAAAGCGTAAACTTGGACCAAAGACCATAGACTGTGTCTTTCTTGGCTATGCTCATCATAGCGTTGGATACAAATTTCTAGTGGTGAAATCTGAGGTACCTGACATGAAGGTCAGTATAATTATGGAGTCTAAGGATGCTACATTATTTGAGGATATTTTTCCGATGAAAGATATGCCTAGTACATCTAGATAGGAATCTGTTGAAACTCCTGAACCTGCTATTCCCATGGAATATTATGAACGAGGACATGATGAAATTCCTGAGGAGGTAGACAATGAAGTTCCTGTAAGGAACAAGAGACAGAGGATTGCAAAGTCCTTTGGTGATGGTTTCATTGTCTATCTCGTGGATAATACTCCCACCTCTATTTTAGAGGCTTATGCATCCCCTGATGCAGACTACTGGAAAGAGGCTGTTCGTAGCGATATGGATTCCATCATGGCAAACGAAACTTGGGAGATCACTGATCGTCCTTATGGGTGCAAACCTGTAGGATATAAGTGGGTGTTCAAAAAGAAGCTTAGGCCTGATGGTACGATTGAAAAGTACAAGGCTCGGCTTGTTGCCAAGGGTTATACCCAAAAAGAAGGCGAAGACTTCTTTGATACTTATTCTCCTGTGGCTAGACTGACCACTATTCGAGTTCTACTCTCATTGGATTCCTCACATGGTCTTACCGTTCATCAAATGGACGTCAAGACAGCTTTCCTTAATGGAGAGTTGGATGAGGAAATTTATATGGATCAGCCAGATGGTTTTGTAGTAGATGGTCAAGAAGGCAAGGTGTGCAAGCTATTGAATTCTTTGTATGGACTGAAACAAGCACCTAAGCAATGGCATGAGAAGTTTGATCAAATTTAACATCTGCTGGCTTTGTTGTAAATGAAGCCGACAAATGTGTATACTATTGCCATGGTGGGGGCGAGGAGTTATACTTTGTTTTTATGTTGATGACATACTGATTTTTGGGACAAATATGATTGTCATCGAACAGGTCAAGAGTTTCTTGTCTCAAAGTTTTGACATGAAAGACCTTGGAGAAGCTGATGTTATTCTAAACATTAAGCTGTTGAGAGATGAGAATGGTGGAATTACACTTCTGCAATCTCACTATGTGGAGAAGGTGTTGAGTCTCTTTGGCTACTCAGATTGTACTCATTCGCCGACACCATATGATCCTAGTAAGATGCTTCGAAAGAACAAAAGAACAACTAGAGATCAGCTGAGATACTCTCAGATAATTGGCTCGTTAATGTATTTAGCTAGCGCAACAAGGCCTGACATCGCGTTTGCTGTGAGCAAACTTAGTCGGCTTGTTTCCAATCCGGGAGATGATCATTGGCATGCTCTTGAGAGAGTAATGCGCTATCTAAATGGTACATTGAGTTATGGTATTCACTAACCGGAGACCCTGCAGTACTTGAAGGGTATAGTGACTCAAATTGGATTTCTGATGCTGATGAGTTGAAAGCCACAAGTGGATATGTATTCACTCATGGTGGTGGCGCTGTTTCATGGAAGTCTTGCAAGTATACCATCTTAACGAGGTCAACAATGGAAGCAGAACTCACAGCACTAGATACAACTACTGTCGAAGCAGATTGGCTTTATGAACTCTTGATTGACTTGCCAGTTGTTGATAAACCTGTGCCGGCTATTCTTATGAACTGCGACAATCAAACTATGATCGTCAAAGTGAGTAGTTCAAAAGATAATATGAAGTCATCAAGACATATAAAGAAAAGATTGACATCTGTTAGGAAAATGAGAAACTCCGGATTAATAGCATTGGATTATATCCAAATAGCTAAGAATCTAGCAGATCCTTTCACAAAAGGTCTATCAAGAAATGTGATAGATATTGCATCAAAGGAGATGGGTTTGAGACCCACATGAGTTACCGTGGTAGTAACCCAACCTATGTGATCGGAGATCCCGTGAATTAGGACCTTGGGAAACAAGCCAGTAGCTAACTGGAGGAGAGTAACTTTTATTAATCCACTCCGCTGAAGATGCATTACTCTCACGATCTGTATGGCAGGTTGAATTAGTCTTAATGTGTTCATAGGCTTGTATAAGCCAAGATGTTATCCTACAGAGCAGTCTTGAAAGAACGCACCTATGTGAGCCCGACTGCTGGTCACAGTCTATGAGATAGGGACTTATATGCTCCACCCGAGGGGTAGCCTTCGGCAGCCTAGTATCAGTATGACATTAGGTGAAACTCATTTACACAAAACTAGCAATTCAAGGCTTAGTACATTGACAGTTGTTGATGAGTGTAGTCTAATGCTCTAGGTGGAAGTTCAACTTAACAGTCTCCACTGAAAAACGCTGGTATATCAAAACAGTGATTTGAAACAGAATGATGTGATGTGCCAATGGGACTTTGTGGGGAATTGTTGGAATTTGAGGCATATTTGATGTTGGGATTTTGGCCCATAACAAATACAAATTCCGAAATTCTCTTTGGCCCATTACTATGGCAGCTCATGTGTGTGCTAGTGGTGCCAAAGTTAAGTCCCACATTGCTAGTGGAAGGGGAGTTGGACCACCTTATATAGTAGAGTGTTGCACCACTCACTAAGGTGTGAGAAGAATAGAAGCCCTAGCGCACTCCTCCTCTGACGCCGCCCGCTTCGTCTCGCCTCGCCTTGCCTCACGGGTTGCGGGTTGCGGGAATCTCGCCGAGCCGAGCTTTATTTTTCTGTTTGGGAAAATTAATTGTGTATTAATTATGAGTCACTAATGCGTCATTACGGACGCGTTAATCAACCGGCCGTTTCTACATCGTGGGCTGGTACTGACTCGGTCGTGGGCTGTTGCCCACGTCCTACCCGACCTGCACTATATAAGCAGGCAGACGCGAACCCTAGCCGTTACCAGCAATTAGATTGCATTTGCCTACCTGCGCATCGCCGTTCCACCTCTCTGTGCTGCCCTCTGCTACTCCATCCCGCTGGTTGCGTGCACGGCCTGTTGGAATTATGCCCTAGAGGCAATAATAAAGATGTTATTATTATAATTCTTGTTCATGATAAAGTTTATATTCCATGCTAGAATTGTATTAAGCGGAAACTTTAATACTTGTGTGGTTTGTGAACAACACCGTGTCCCTAGTACGCCTCTATGGACTAGCTCATTGATCAATGATGGTTAAGGTTTCCTAACCATAGACATGAGTTGTCAATTGATAATGAGATTATATCATTGGGAGAATGATATGGTGGATAGACCCAAACTAAGCGAAGCAATTAGATCGTTTCATCGTGTTCATCTTTGCGAAGCTTTTCCTATGTCAAATATTGTATTCCTTAGACCATGAGATAATGCAACTCCCGTACCGAAGAAAGCTTTGAGGTCATCAAACGTCATCCTATGAGAGGGTGATCATAAAGGTGTCTCTCGGTGATCGGAAAGTATCATTGGGTTGTATGTATCGAGATGGAATTTGTCCCTCCCAAGTCGGAGAGATATACTTGGGCCCTCGTGTCGATATCAACACCGCTTGCAAGCATGTGGTTAAGGAGTTAATCACAAAGTGATATCGGATTACGGAACGAGTAAAGTACTTGCTGTGAACGAGATTGAACTAGGTATGACGGTACCGACGATCGAATCTCGGGCAAGTAAAATATCGCGAGACGAAGGGAATATATATATGGGATTGATTGAATCATGGCATCGTGGTTCATCCGATATGATCATCGATGAATGTGTGGGAGTCAATATGGGTGCCCAGACCTGTTGATTATTGATAGAAGATCATGTCTCGCATATTCTCGAACCCGCAGGTCACACACTTAACGTATCTCGACGCTAGGATAGATTGGATAATTGGTTTATGAATTTTGTTTCGAGTCTCGGATGGGATCCGGATATCACGAGAGGTTCCGGAGTGGTCCAGAGAATAAGATTCATATAAGGTAGTGCAGTTTTTGGAGTTCGGAATTGTTCCGGGTTAATCGGTATTGTACCGGAAGCTTCTAGAACCTTCCGGAAGGGGAACAACGTGGCCCCACCTTCTGGGAGGGGGCATGGGCCTATGAGGGAGTGTCCTGGCCGCATTGGGCCAGGGGCACAAGGCCCCATAGGGCCCAGCCGATCCTAGATAAGTTTAAACTCGTTTAAACTAGAGATAGGATTTCTAGATAAGGGAGAGTTTAAATCGTTTAAACTAGAGATAGGATTTCTAGATAAGGGAGAGTTTAAATTGTTTAAACTAGAGATAGGCTTGGAGGAGGGGCAAGGGCTGGCCGCCCCCCCTCTATATATAGAGGGTGGTGCGCCCCCTCCCCACGACCACACACCTTCCTCCAAGCCCTAGCAGCCTTGCTACCTTCCTCTCTCCCTCCCGACTGTTTGTAGGTGAAGCCCTGTAGCAGAAATTCTCCACCATATACACCACGCCGTCGTGTTGTAGATCCAATCTATCTCTCCACCATACTTGCTGGTCCGAGGAAGGAGGAGACGTCGAGGTGCTGCACGTGTGCATCTCACGGAGGCACCGCCACTTGTGGTGCTAGATCGGATCGGATCGAGGAGGAGAAGCGAAATCGACTACATCACCCACGTTCGACGAACGTTCCTGCATGCGAATCTTCAAGGGTATGAAGATCTAATCCAATCTCTCTCGTTGTTTGCATCTCCTAGATTAGATCTTGGCTTTCCCTCTGTTCGCATCCGTAGAAAATTTTGATTTACTATGCCGCGAAACCCTTCTCGGCCGTCCGGGAGAGCAGGCCTCCGGAACCCCGTCTCTCTGATCCTGCACCGAGAGAGAGGCGATAAGGTTTTTAGGGAGCGTCTAGGCGCGACTACTCAAGCTCTTCTACGTCCGGCTTCCTCGACTCCATCGCCATGTCTGACGACGCTTCCAATCAGGCTGCTGCTGCTACCGCTGGTGATGGATCCACTTCTGTTGCGCCGTTGGTCATACCATCGACGAACTCGTACGTGTTCTTTGCCCTCCTGTTATTTCCTATGATGATTATTAGTATTGCAGTATGCGTAGATGTGCTAGGTTTTCACTTGCCTGTATGGTGCATATCTACTATGCGTATGCTAGTTAGTCTTGGAAATTGTTCTGTCATAATTTACACTTGGATTAAATTAATATGAAAACTGCTAATTATTTCAACACTCTTTTAACACCAATACTGATGCTTTGATTTGGCAATATGAAAACAAAGGGGTTTATTCCACTACTTCCCTACATGCTATCATAAATTTTGGGGGTGTCACTCCCATTTTTATCCCTGCTGTTTGGCAGTTGCATATCCCTCCCAGAGTCCATATATTCCTTTGGCTCCTAGCTCATAACAAACTAATGACTAGAGATAACCTTAAAAAATACACCTGGATAAGCCTAAAGACTGCATTTTTTGTCCCAAGGATGAGTCTATTAACCACCTCTTTTTTCAGTGTCTAGTTTCCAAACAGGTTTGGAGTATCATTTCTAGTTTTTTTAATATTTCTGTTGGAAATGATTACCTGTCTGTAGCTAAAAACTAGATTGCAAAAAAGAAACATGCAGTTCTGAACTCAGTTTGTTTTGTTGTTCTATGGTGTCTTTGGAAATTTAGGAATGATATAATCTTTAATGGTCTCCCTTGGATTAACTTGCATCAGATCCCGAGGAAGATCTTGGCTTCAGTAAAGCACTGGAGACTGATTTTCAAGGAGGAGATGTTGGAGGAGGTGGAGAGGATCTGCACCTACCTCTCCCAGATTCTGGTCTCGCCATTTGCACTGATGGGTGGCTGACCAGGGATGCCAAAGCTGAAAGGAATGCCCCTCAAGACCTGTCGTCGTCGGCGATCAAAAGGGTTGCGGTGCAGGGGATCTGGACAACGCCGACTTCCACTCTGGCAGTTTATGTCTTCCCCTCCCCGCCTCTGTAGTTTTCATCTAGCTGGTGCTTTCTTCATGTATGAAAACTTTTGTTGTTCTAGTTGCTTTGGTTTGGACCTCTGTATTTGTAGCTCGCTTTGTTGTTTTAGACCTGAGAATCTCTTCAGGTTTCGTTGATGTTATCGATGGAATTGGGGACGGGAAGTCCCTGTTGATCTAAAAATTCGTGGATTGGCCCTAATCAGATCGATTTACCTAACACTTTCTATTAGGTTCGGGTAGTCTGTAACCTTCTCAGCTTCAACTAACTGGAAGGTTGTAGACTTGTGATAGAGCAACTAGTTTGTCATCGACCTCAAGTGATTTCAAGCCATTACATAATTTTCAGGATCCTTTTCTAGTTGGACTCTTGACTATTAAGTTATGAATTTTTATTTTAGAATTTTTTTACTATTTTATTTGAGAATCCAGTTCTCCTCCGCCGGTGAACAAGAACGCTTAACTGATCTAAAAATACATAGCGGAATCCATATATAACTAAGGACATCTCCAAAGTGGGAACATATTTCATCCTATCATGTTCGATATTGTCCGACCGAACAGAGGGCAACACCCAACGGAGTGACCCATTTCATCAAGTAATCTGTTTTCATGTCCAGCCGGACCCATTCACATCAAAATCTGGATCGGTTTTGCGTCCGAGCAGATGTAAGACGCACATGCTATGTGCCCCCTATCCGCCTCGGGCCCGTAGGGCAACAAGACAAGAGGACGTATAATTCATTTTTTTTCATTAAAATCAAACCATTACGATAGAATTTAAAACTTAAAATTAAAACTACCCTCGTCAAACATCTAGTGTCTTATCCTTCTATTTCACTGGGGCCACTTAAGAAACTTGGGTAATTACAAATGGCCTTTTCGAGTCACTCGGTTCTACACTTTAGTAGGTAATACAACTTGTAGATAAATCTTAAACTCTTGCATATGATAGAACAATAAAATTCAGAACTAAAATTATGTTACTCGGTCGTTACAAACAAGCATTTAGAACAACAAAATTGCATTAACATATCGCAAAGAGCATCTTCAAACTAGACTCCACAAAAATAGGGTGAATTACTCTATTGCAAACTACACAATGATAAGGTTACATATACTACTTATGCCTTGGTTGTGGTCATGAATGTGATGTTCGACCATGACCTCTTTGTAATTAGGGATGAAAACAAAGTGCAAACAAATGGAAAAAATCTGCTGCCACATTTGTTTACATATATTTTATGGAAAAATTACTAAGACTCCCAAAACAAATACAAAAACATATACCCAAAAAGTGTGCGCCACACTGTTGGTACCAGTTAGTCCGGGCCGCTTCATCCCACTACCACTAAGATCCAATATACACAAAAGTTGCAATAACATGATCGTTAACACCTACATCCTCATGTATTCTACTCGTACAGAATATCTACGCATAGATATGACTCTAATACCATTGGAAGGTTCGCAACATAGATAAGAATGTCAATTGCATCAAGATTTAATCTGGTAGATGCTAGTAACGAGTAAGGGGCGATCCAGAAAAACTCACACTCGAAGACCGAAAACTTTTACGAAATTTAATTTCGTTGTTGATGTAGTCGATCACTTGCTGATCTTAAGATCAAGTTGTAGAGCGCCGCAAACCAGCAGCGCATCCGTACTCGAGTACATGGACGGCTCCCGATAACCTTTCCGCCTCCACTCCAGTAGAGCAACCAAAGGAGTAGATAAATCTTACTCCGAGAAACCAACCGAACATGTACTTCCGAAGCCATGGAAATTGCTAAAGGAGAAAGAGAGCCTTCATGAGGAGGTGGTGCCAATGGAGAGGAGGAGAAGAAGGGGGCCTTTTATAGAAGGAGGGGATGTTGCCAAAGGAGTTGTCCGCCGGCCAGGGGTGCCCCTCCCCTTCCCCCATTCATTCTCTCATTCATGTGAGTGAAACCCTATTTCAATTGCATTAAATACCATAGCATAAATGCGTGGGTGGGAGAGGAGCGCGGTGCAGGGAGGCTACTCCGGCAAGGGTAGGGGAGGATGGTGCAGGAAAGCTACTCCGGCGAGGGTGGGGTGCGGCAGCGTGGCTGGGCGTGGGCCCGTCAGTGTGAGCGCATGCGGTGCTGGCGTGGACACGCGAGCGAGCAGGCGCACGCGAGGACGCAGGTGCAGCGCACAGGGACACAGCGGACGCGAGGAGGGACCATTCGATCCCCCGGGATAACAATATCATTTCCCATAACATATCTACTCTAAGCTCTATGGTCATAATGTTTTTGGAACCGCACGACGTGTGCCGAGTTTAAGCACGAAGCAAGAGCAGCATGAGGCATGGATCATTTTGTTTGCACACTGATCTCAATTCGAGAAGTACATTGACAGTGATCGGACAATCCTTGTACGTACGGAAGGACGTGTCGAACAACAGGAGTATAGAGCCATGTTCTTCTCAGTTCGCAGCCATGGCGGGGCTGTCTATAAGATGGGGGTGGGGAGACGGTGTATCAGAAGCTACATGCAGAGAGAGCAACATGAGTACCACTGTAAAGATCTTCGTGTGTGCTGCACTGCTGTCTGCTCTCTTCCGTGCTCGCGTAGCGGGCGCAGACACTGACGGCATGCTATGATTTGTAAACTTTTGAATACTGAAACTTTTTAATAAAAGGCCGTGTGCATGTATGGATGCAGAGGCCGGGGTTTAACTCCCCATTTTGAAAAAATACAATGTTGTATGTGCCTTGGTTGTCATGAATGTGTCGTGGAAGTGCTAGACCATGACCTCTTTGTACTACCACATCCGCTTACTGTATTCCCTTTTACACCCAAAAAAGGGCTTGAGCAGACACTAGATGTAACTTAATCAACTGCAAAATACGGGCACCTCATGTATCTCCTGTCTTATGAGGGAAACAACTTGTAATTAATCTGCCTAGCAATTGTATTCTAGTGGACTTGGAGCGATTATCTTGTCAAATGCCTTGTATCAGACTATCCGTTCGGTTTATCTAACACTTGTTATTTGGCTCGTTCTGTCTTTGAATTTCAAGCCTGAACATTGTAAAAGAGGAACCAAAGGTTGTAGACTTGTGGTTACAAAACAAAGATTGTAGATTTGTGCTAGTATAGTACAACTAGTTTGTCATCGACCTCGAGTAATTTCAACCCTGGCCATTGCGGAACTTTGGGCACCTGTTCGCTTCTTATTTGTTGTCTCATCTTGGGAACCTAGTCACTAAGAGCACTTCCACTCGCTGGACGTTTTCAGGTCGAAATCTAGCGCTAATTAGCGTCAGACGGATGTAACTTTCGGTTTAAAAATAGTCGTTTTCCCACCCGCGTTCCCAGGCGTGGTTTCTAGGCGAGGCAAAATCGGCGACATATGTGAATTTTCTTGTTCCTGCTGGCGAAATCTTGCCCAAAGGTGTTCGATAGAAATTGGCCAAAAGTGTTCGATAGAAGTAAAGGTTTGGCAATCGAATTATTACAAAACAAGATGAGATTCGATGATCATTCGTCGATGGGGATGGGCTCCTCCGGCGTGTCTAGTGCGACGGGATGGGCTCCACGTCCAGGACAGGGCCCGCCGACGGATTGGAGGAGGTGGAGGCAGAGCTCGGCGAAGGAGTGGTGGCCGAGATGGTCGGCGCAGTACTCGGCGTGTTGGCGATGACGTCCTCATCGAGGATGGTGGTGCGACTCGTCATGTACCAGGCCTTGACCTGTGGACTCATCGCCGAGGTGTCTTCGCCGCCCCGTGAGGAACTGGAGATATGTGTTCCTCTTCTTGGTGGAGAAGTTCGCCTTGAGGAGGTCAAGCTTCATGTCTTGGTTCTGCAACAGCTGCGTCCACCTCTCGTCGGCCTTCTCCTTCCTCTTCTGGGCATGGGCCTTGGAGTCAGCGATGCACTTCTGGATGGACGCATGGAGACGTTCGGCGGGAGGTCCTTTAGCTTTCAGCATCTTCGCCTTCTTCTGGCCGACCTTTGGCCTTCCTTCACTGGCAGCTGGTAGGGGGAGCCTCCGGGTTGTACACGCCGTCCTTGTTCTTGGTGAGGCTCACGCGAGTATCCACCCATTTCTGGCAGTTCTGTATCTCGGCGAACACATGATGTAACTTGAACTCTGTCTTGGTGTCATCTTGGTACATGCCGAGTGCACGGACGAGCTGCGAAGGCAAGACGAAGTGTCTCAGGAGAGGCATGAGGTTGGCATAGTTTCAGCTAGAGGTCGGCAAAGTACCTGGCTATCCATGCTTGCGCCGCTAACCGGTGTGCGGTCGATCTCTTCGAGAATGCCGTGCCACTTGCTGCACGCCTACTGCACGAGTCTCTATTTATTGATCATGGCCTTCTCGTCGTGCTCCATGTGGACCTTGCTGAACTTCAGGTCCAAGAGGTTGTGCTCATCGAACGCTAGCTTCACACGCCTCGAGTAATTCTCCGACAGGGTTGGCCTTGAGTGGCCGACAGGGTTGGCGGGGAATGGAGAAGAAAGGCGGGAGCTCGGCCTTGAGTCACCGACAGGGTTGGCCCACCCATTTTTTCGTTGCGTCCGGCGTTTCTAGGCGGTTCCTAGCGCCCCGGGTTCGACCTAGGAACGCTGGATGAAAGTTGGACCAAATTCGGCGCGATTCGACGTCCTAAAAACAAGACTAGGAGAAATTTCGTCATCCGAATGAAAAAGGAGTAATGCTACACCTACGGTCTGTATTCTTACGGGATGAAGTTACGGACAGACATGGAGGGAAAGCAGAGGGGTTATGTCCGGAAATCACGGAAGGAAGAAGAGATAAGAACCAACACCGTGCATCCACGTCCTTCCGTAAGTTAGTCCGTAACCAAACTTTCCGTACGTCTAGGATTATCGATGAAAAAATGCCCTAGAAATGCTCTTTTGAAAACGCGGGTGGAGATGCTCTAAGATCAACTTTGAAATCTGAAGGCTCCTGTCCAAGGAAGGAATGGGCTGGCTTCCTCTTTTACCTTTTGTTTTTGGTTTTTGACCGAGGACATGATTACTGGAGTTCGCACTTTGGGTGGACCTATTTTTTTGTTAGTTAATGTTATCATGCAAAACATGCGTGAGCCTAGAATTGAACAGTTCAGAACATCGATGGCTAGAAAAAGTTCAGTTCTCTCCACGCAAGTTCTAGACAGTTTCATCCCAGGATCATCATCCATTCTTCATCCATGTTGCGTAAAATTGGTTTTATCCTACTAGTGTTGTTTAGATCATTTTATATAGCGGCACGTTTTGGTTAGGTCATATGATTCTGATGGCTCGCTGTTGGTCCAAGAAATGTAGCGTCAGTGCTTACGACTGTCCGGACATGCATGAGTGCCCAAAACTATCTGAATCTTTTTGTTGCTAGTTACAGTTAGCTGTGTTAGATTTCGATTCTGATTTGTACCGATTTTTGTCCATGGCCGCCTCCACAATCTCTCTTGATTATTATTTGCCACGCCTTAAGTAGAGCACACTCGGCTGCTGATTTGATCGTGCACGGGGGGAGCAACAGCCCAGAGCAAGCGAGCGAGTGGAGGTGCCATGGCCGCAGAGTCCAACTTCGACGTGATCGTGCTGGGCGCGGGCATCATGGGCAGCTGCGCGGCGCACGCGGCGGCGTCCCGTGGCGCCACCGTCCTGCTCCTCGAGCGCTTCGACCTGCTCCACCACCTCGGCTCCTCCAACGGCCTGTCGCGCACCATCCGCGACGCCTACCCCAAGGCGCATTACCCGCCCATGGTCCGCCTGGCACGACGTCTCTGGAGTGACGCGGAGGCGGACGCTGGCTACCGCGTGCTCACCCCGTCGGCGCACCTCTCCATCGGCCGGAGCAGCGACGCCTCGCTCCTCGCCGCCGTCAGGAACGGGGGCGGCGCGGAGGTGGACGTGGACGAGAGGTGGCCAGGCGTGTTCCGCGTCCCGGACGGGTGGGTCACTTCGGTGAGCGAGCTTGGTGGCGGCATTCTCAACGCGACCAAGGCGGTGGCAATGTTCCAGGCGCTGGCCGTCAGCAAGGGCGCCGTCGTCAGGGACAACACGGAAGTCGTCGGCATCGTCAAGAAGAAGACAGGAGAAAACGGTGTTCGGGTGGTGACGAGCAAAGGCGAGGAGTTCCACGGCGCCAAGTGCATCGTCACGGTCGGCGCGTGGACGAGAAAGCTGGTCACGTCCGTCGCCGGCCTGGACCTACCGATCCAGCCGCTCCACATGCTCTCGCTCTACTGGAAGATCAAGCCTGGCCACGAGGGCGAGCTCACGTCGGAGGCCGGGTTCCCGACCTTCTCGAGCCACGGCGACCCCCACGTGTACAGCACGCCGTCGCTGGAGCTCCCGGGCCTGATCAAGATCAACTACGACAGCGGGCCGCCGTGCGATCCGGACAGACGAGACTGGAGCTCTGGCGTGGCCGACGCCGCCGCGCGGGTGGCAGGGTGGATCGAGGAGTTCATGCCGGGACGCGTGGAGACCGCCGGTGGGCCTGTCGTCCGGCAGTCGTGCATGTACTCCATGACTCCGGACAAAGACTTCATCATCGACTTCCTCGGCGGGGAGTTCGGTCGGGACGTGGTGCTCGGGGCCGGCTTCTCTGGTCACGGCTTCAAGATGGGGCCAGCGGTCGGGACGATCCTCGCCGAGATGGCCATCCATGGCGAGGCGAGAACCGCGGCAGAGGCCGGGGTGGAGCTCCAGCATTTCAGGATCAGCCGATTTGAGGGCAATCCCACGGGGAACAAAACCAAAGACGATTGACTATACCGCGCGGGCTTGCTAATTCAGTGAACCTGCTGCGTGTTATTACTGTTAAGTGTTAACAGTATTCACTTGTAACTTGAGCATTTCTATATCAAGAGGTACCAAATAAAGGTTCTTTTTGTCATGGATGCTAGTGCATTGCAATCCGTCCTAAATCATACAATGCAGCACTGATTTTTCTTGTTAACACCACCACTGATTTTTAGAAGCTCTAATTCTCATTAACATCGCCACTGATTTTTATTGTTATACAATGTGCTCATGACACCCTAATTGTGATGCATGTAACTTCAGCTCCAGTACCTATGAGTTTGCAATTTCAGCTGGTTTAAGGGTAAACTTTACAGTTTATATCCCCCACTCCCCATCACCAATAGTCATCCCTTGCGTAGCTCCTACTCCCTCTGTTTTAAAATATAAGATGTTTTAGACTTATGAAAAAAAAATATCTAGACTTATTTTAATGTCTAAATTGACTTCACAACTTACTGAACCTATATACTAAACATGTCTAAATACATTTGCTTCGCAAAACTAAAATATCTTATATTTTGAAATGGGGGAGTCGTTGCTATCGTCGCCCACATATCTCCTCTCCCTTGTCCACCCCGCCGTTGTCGAAGGAAGGCGACGGGTAAGCCTGTTCGGCGGAGTGGCGGCGGTGGGCTCTCGTACCCTCCCGATGTGGGGGTCACCTGGCCTAGCGAGGCACCTAGCCTTAGACGACATCATGCTCGGTAGAGCTTGGAAACCAGGATGTCGACCCTGGAACTTTTGGGTCATAAGAGCATCTCCACTCGCCTACCCAGGAGGCCGGTCCGGACGCCGAAATTACGTCCGGACGCCGAAAATCGGCCCAGTCGCGTTCCCAGGGACCTCTTTTCGGCCGGATTTGGGCCAACTTTGGTCCGGACTACCCAGGCCAAACCCAGGATCCCGGGTACGCCCTGGGAACGCCGGACGGAGCGAATTGGCCGAGTGGACCAGCCTGTCGGCGACAGAAGCCGAGTCTCCGCCATTCTTCCCGCCGTTTTCCTTTTCCCGCCCTCGCCATCGAACTCCGCCTATAAAAGGCGTGCATCTCGCTGTCTCTCTTCATAGTCTCTTACACCACCACAACTCTGGCGAGCTTCGGACGTTCGCACCTTTCTTCCTCCTCAACTCCGCCGAGAAGCCATGGACGAGGGATTTCCCGGCCGACGCACGATGCCGCCGTGGAAAGCCCGCTGCTCCGCGAGGCGCGCTATACGGCGCCGCCTGTGGCATCCCGCAAAACCACTACTAGAAAATCGCGTTGTTTTTGTGCATTGCATCATCATGACCGCATGCTCATGTCATCATGCCACATTGCATTTGAGCATCGCCATCACCTTGCATTTGTTCGCATAAAACTATTTTCGAAAAAGACTGGTTTTGTTTTCTAAACACCCCGTCTTTATTTCAAATCCAAAACCGGGTCTCCGGAATATTTGTTTGTCTATCCGCGGTTTTGCAAAAGCCCTGTTTTAAGTAAATAAAATATTAAATTATTTTTAGGGGGCAGCCGTACCGGGCCGATCCGACCCAGTCGGCCACCCCCAGTACAAAAATCGGGCCACCTATATTCTTTTCCTACCTAAATCTAGTCTACCCAGCCCCCCTCCACCTCACCCTGACCAATGCCCTCTCGCCACCTCACCTCTCCTCTCTCCCCCACCCAATCCCACGCTGCCACCTCACCCACACCACTCCCTCTCACCAATCCCACCGCCACCTGGCCCACCTCCTCTCTCACCCCCACACCCGCTCACGCAGCAGCCCACACCCGGCCCCTCCGCGCACGCACTCACACGCACGCCTGCCCCTGGGTCCCACCACACTCAGCCCCACTCCCGCAGCCTCCTCTCCTCTGTCCTCTTCCCCACCCGCGCCCCGCTCCTCTCTCTCCTTCTCTCTCTCGCTGCCGACGACCCCGCCCCCTTCTTCCTCCCTCGCCGCCTCCTCCCTCGCCAGGCGCCGCCTCGCCGCCCACCCCCACCCCAGACCCGCCTCCTCCTCCTCCCTCGTCTTCCTCCTCTCCCGGCCGCCGCCCAGCCCTCTCGGTCCTCCTCCTCCCGCCACCTCCGGTTGCTCGAGCCGCCCCGTGGAGCCCCGCCTCCTCTGCTCTTGCCCATCCCCACCTTGCTCTCCTTCCTCTCTTCCTCTCTGCACACCCGACGCGCCCCGCGCTCACCCCACCTCCTCCTCCCTCCCCTCCATCACCGCCTCCTCGCCTCCGTCGACCGGCCGCCCTCCTCCACCTCGTGGCGCCGCCGCTCCCGAACCCCCCCAACCTCGCCTCCCTCTCTGAAAGAACATTTCTTAATCCCTAGTGTTTTGTGTGTTAGATAACAATACCAAGGATCATTTAATGTGTGTTGAAGTGTTGCAGCTCAGAAATCTACCTTTGGGGGCGGATAATCCGGTCCCACCAGGGGCGGATAATCCGCCCCTCCCCGCCAAGCTGCGCAAGCCCGGAAGGCGGAACATTGGCGGACTTTCCCGGCCGATAATCTGCCCCGAGCGGATAATCCGCCTCCCTCTTCGCCAAGGCGCAATCCCGGAGAGGCGCGGAGTTTTGGCGGACTTTCGCCGCCGGATAATCCGCCCCCCAAGATATTCTCCAAGTTTCACCAAGGCGCAAGCCCCAGAGAGGGGGCGGAGTTTCCCCCGGAGAATCCGCCCTTGGGGCGGAGTTTTCCCAGGGGCGGATAATCCGCCCCCAAAGTTGTGCAACGGCCAGATCTGGGGAGGGGGTATTTAAGCCAGCAATCCCCCTCTTGCCAGAACTCTTGATTCATCTCGAAAAAGAACAGATTAGATCTCAAAAGTTCATACAAGAGTGCTCCACCTAGATCCATCCAAAGGCCCCATCCCTTTGGGAATCGAAGGAGGAGAAATCGACCTTCATCATCAGCAATCAAGCGCTTCATCTCCTCTCCATTCATTTGGAGAACCTCCGATCTAGTATTTCTTGCAAAGATCTAGATCCTTGTTTTTGTTTATATTGATAAACCTTGTTTTTGTGACAGCTTGTTGTCATCCCGGAGCCCCAATTCGGTTGTGGTGTGTGCCCGATAGTGTTGTAAAAGGCACGGTTCGCCTCGAAGGGATCCAATAGTGGAGAAGGTGGATCAGGCCTCTCGTGGCGAGATCCATCGGAGAATAGGGTGAGGCCTATTGTGGCGTGGTGGTCTTAGAACCGCCCACCCCTCCAACGCAGATGTACTTCCCTTAACAAGGAAGGAACTGCGGTAAAACAAATACCTGTGTCTCCGCGTGCTCCACTACGGTTTCCTCGTTCCTCTTTTACGTGCTTAGTAGTTAGGGTTACATATAGGGAAATTCTCGTAGTTGCATATCTAGAGAATTTACTTTGTGTCAAGCCTAAAATTGAAAAAGTATATTAAAATTGGTTAGCACCTATTCACCCCCCTCTAGGTGCCCATACGATCCATTTCAATTGGTATCAGAGCCTCGGCTCTTATTTCGGGCTTAACAGCCTAAGAGAAGTATGGGTTCCAAGGAGATGGGAGTGATGCTCGAGGTAGTCACCATGAACGATCTCAAGGCGTTGGAAACAACCTTGGTGAGTTCTATGGAGGCTAAGATGGAAGAGATCGTCAATTGATAATCGTCTCTCCACATCCGCAGCATCACCTCCATCTAACTCTGAGGATACCACTCCGCAATCCAAGGAAACGGGTAAAACTGTTTCCAAAGATAACGAAGTGGTAGGTGATGATACAAGTAAGAGCTCCTCCTCGAAAAAGGATAGCGGTAAGGATGGATACAATGAGGTTTCTCATGTGTATTCCCCTGATCCGCCTATTCCTCACCCACATATACATAATAGGGGTGATCCACCCAAACTGTCAGCTTCTACTTTCTCTCAATGGCAATTTTTGATGAAATCTCATGTGTGCAGTTCCTCCATAGAGTTGTGGAAGATCATCGAAAATGGTCTTCACGTTGGAAATCCTAACAATCTCACAAGGAGAGAAGTAGTCGATAGCCAACTCAATGCTACTGACCTACATGATACAACTTGGTGTGGAGATAAAGACATGCCACACATTCACATCTTAGCACGCCTAAAGAAGCTTGGGATGCTCTCACCGAGCTCTTCATCGGAAATGAAAGTATGAGAAGGAATAGATATGATGCCTTGAGCAATGAAGTGAAGGATTTTATATCTCGGATGGAGAAGACCACGAGGACATGTATAGGAGGCTCAAGGCAATAGCTACTACCTTGAAACCACTACGGCTTATGTTGATGATGCTTGGATCAAGCGCAAGTATGTCAGTTCTCTTATGCCATTTGAGCCCACAGATTGGAAAAGTCTCCAAGGTAGGCATAATTATCACCTCATGTCATCCAAGGAGTTAATGCAAGAAATGGCCATTCAAAGTGGCTGCCAAGAATGTCAAGATGCTCGTGCTCGAGCTATGGGGATGCAAAAGGGGGTAAACATGGCTTTGAAGACTAGTGTGATTGATCATGATGAATATGCGGTAGAAGGCCTGGACTGTCCCGAAGATATAAAAAGGATCCAAGGACAATACTTGGCTCTTTATGCAAGAAACTTTTGGAAAGATCCAGCCAAGGCTAAAGCTGAACTAGATCGCAAAAGTGGAGCCTATGGAAGAAAATAAAATGGTCCCAAGCTGAGAACTTGCTTTAATTGTGGTGACCGGTTGCACTTCGTAGCTGAGTGTCCATATCAAAGTAGAGAGGATAATGGAGGAAGACTCATTTTCAAGGACAAATCAAAAGCTCCACGTAAGAAACAGTTTGTAAAGAAAAATGCTCCTTTCAAGAAGCAACCAAAGATTGTTCTAGTAGCTCAAGAAGAATATTCATCGGGGAGTGAAGATGAGGACGAGGACGATAGATCTCAAGAGGTGGCTGCTATAGCCACCACATCTACATCAACATCACTCTTCGACTCTCCAAACGAAAACATCATCAACAAGAATCCTACTTGTCTCATGGCAAGAAGCTCCGAGGTAACTTCTTCTAACTCTTCCTTTCCCAAGGCTATGATAGACATGGATGATCCTGCTAGTCTTAAGGTTAAAGAAGAGATTATTGCCTTGGATTATTTCTATACTAACTTGCAAGGTGAGCACAAAGTTCGTTTTGAGGCTCTTATGGATCAGTTGGCCCAAAACGAAGCTCTCCTCGAAGAAAAGGGCAGAATTGAAAGGGAGGATGCAATGGAAATTGCATCCCTAAAAAATGCTCTTGAAGAAGAAGAAGAAGCTCGGGTCTCTCTTGAAGAGAGGCTTGAGTCTATGGAAGAATCACATGAAGAAATTGTGACTAAACTCGTTAAGGAACGTGACAATGCGGTCACCAAGGAAAAGAAGTTAAAGAAGGAAAGGATTGACTTTGGGGCTACTCATGATAGACTCTCCGAGGAATTGGAGAAACTGGACAATGCTCACAAGGCGTTGAAAAACGAGTTCTCTATCCTCAATGAGTCACATGATCAGCTTCAAAGTCGATTGGCCATATATAATACTCCTAGCTCGTCCAACTCAACATATAGTAACAAGAAAAATGCTAATGTGGAAAAAGGAGTGATCAAGGACACCACTACAAAGGACAAAGGTGTGCTTGATGAAGTCCTTGACAAGCAAAGGTCAAATCATGGTAGAGAGGGACTTGGGTATGTCACCAAGTCCAAGAAGAAGAAAACCAAGAAGAACAAGACCAAGAATGTGCAATTAAAGACAAGCACGGCTGAGAAGGTTGTCACAAAAGACAAGACTAATAATATTGGTTTTGCAGGGTCTCACAATCCGAATTATGAACTCTTTTGTGATGATTATGGCGATGTTTATGCGTATTATGTTGGTCCTTTTGATGAATTTATTGCTTGGTCTATTTGGGTCCCAAAGACCCTTGTTACTAACATGAAAGGACCCATTGAAAAATGGGTACCTAAAACCAAGAAGTAATTTTCTTGCAGGGCTATGCTTAGGTGGGTCGAAATGGGTCTTTGGATAGTGTTGCACTAGTCATATGACCGGAAGCAAGGAGATCATCACGAGATGCGTCCAAATCTTGATAATATCACAGTCTCCTATGGTGATAAGTCTAAATCTCGGTATTGGGTCTTGGCAGGTTGTGGTTGCCACGATATCTCTCTCGTGGACGTCATGCTTGTTGAGACCCGGCTATAATCTTCTTTGCTCGTGCCCTTGGCAAGATGGGTTTTGCTGTTTTTATCGATGATGATTTGGTGGTACTCTTATGGAGCAAGTCTCTAAAGGTCGCTTTCGTTGGATACGTCGAAAATGACCGTATGTGGTGGACTTCGGGAAAACCACTTGGTCCGATGTGTCTATTCGGAAAGGCCGACGTGGGCTATGGCATCGCCGTTTAGCCCATGTCAACATGAGAACTTTGCAAAGTCTCCAAAAGGGTGGCCACATTCTTGGACTAAAAGACAATGTCTCTTTTGCCAAAGATCGTGTTTGCGGGGCTGTGTTGAAGGAAAAATGCATGATTCTCCCCACAAGAGGAAGACTATTGTGTCATCGAAGAGGATCTTGGAATTACTCCATGTGGATTTATTTGGACCTCCTTCTCATGCAAGTCTTTGTGTGAAGAAATATTGCTTGGTCATCGTCGATGATTACTCAAGATATACATGGGTATATTTCTTCAAGCTGAAAAGTGAGACTCAACAAACTGTCATCGACTTTGCCAATGAAGTTCAACGTCAACACAATGTTCCCATATTGGCAATTAGAAGTGACAATGGCACAGAATTCAAGAACTACACTTTAAACGAGTTTCTTAGCGAAGAGGGGATTAGACACCAATATTCCGCTGCGTACACCCCTCAACAAAATGGTGTAGCCGAGAGGAAGAACCGGACTTTGATGGATATGGCAAGATCTATGCTAGCTGAATTTAAGTCTCCTTATAATTTTTGGGCTGAAGCCATATCCACTGCTTGTCACTCATCAAACCGGCTTTATCTTCGGAAGATCTTGGAAAAGAACCCATATGAAATACTTACCGGCAACAAACCCAACATCTCATACTTGAGGTATTCGGTGTAAGTGTTTCTTTCTTATTAAAGGTGTCCGTTGTGAAAATTTGAATCCAAGGCTTTAGAGGTATATTTGTTGGTTACGGTGCCGAATCCCACACTTATAGAGTCTACAACAAGCTCACTGGGATTGTTGTAGAATCTTGTAGTGTGGAGTTCGATGAAAATAACGGCTCCTTTGTAGGGCAAGTTGATGTTTGTGATGCAGATGTTGAAATACCCCAAGATGCCATAAGAAGAATGGGCGTGGGATTTTTCCGCCCCATTGAGGAACCCCTTGTGGCGGATCGGGAAGGACAATGCTGCACTCAAGTGGAGCCCTCATCTTCACAAGATCAACAAGCTCCTACTGTTGGAGAAAATCCTGCACCAACACCACAATCTTTGAAGACCATCATCCTCTGGACAATTGGTAGTCCCAGGCCGGACTATCCGCCCCCTTCAAGGGGCGGACAATCCGCCCCTGGCACTCCAACTTGTTCCAGAGGATCCGAAGAAAAAGTCAACAACTCTGAAGCTCCCAGGCCGGATTCTCCGGCCCCCGTGGGCGGATTATCCGGCCCTGGGTCTCCAAATCCAGTCAGGCTTTCTCAGGAAGATGGTTACGGTACTCCACCGCCAGTAGGATAGTCCGGCCACTCCAAGGGGCGGATTATCCGGGCCTGAAGAAAATGTTTAGCAACAATCTTCTGACAGTACCGGTGACCAAGATCAAGGACAAGGCAGTAATCAAGACAAAGATACAACAATTGAATCCACTCCTTCAAGAAACAATAAGGATATTGAGGCTCGTCGCAAGGCTCGTGCTGATCGCAACCTTGAACTAAGAGGTCACACTCTTGACAAGGTCGTTGGTGATCTACGACGAAGGGTATCCACTCGAAGAGAGCTTGCTAGCTTCTGTGATCATCAAGCTCACATTTCCATGGTTGAACCAAAGAAGGTTTTGATGCTCTTGAAGACCCGATTGGGTTGTTGCAATGCATGAAGAATTAAACAACTTGAGCAACAAAGTGTGGAAGCTCGTAGAAAAGCCAAAGGATTGCCGCAATGTTATCGGCACCAAGTGGATCTTCAAGAACAAACAGGATGAAAATGGCATTGTTGTGAGGAATAAAGCACGACTCGTGGCTCAAGGATTCTCTCAAGTAGAAGGGATTGATTTTGGCGAGACCTATGCTCTGTGGCTCGCCTTGAGTCCATCCGTATCCTTCTTGCATATGCAGACTCATCATAATTTTAAATTACAACAAATGGATGTTAAGAGCGCTTTCCTTAATGGTCCTCTACATGAGTTAGTATACGTCAAGCAGCCCCCGGGGTTTGAGGACACCAAATTTCCGAACCATGTCTACAAACTCGATAAGGCGCTCTATGGCCTTAAACAAGCCCCACGTGCGTGGTATGAGCACCTTAAAGAGCTTTTGCTAGACCGTGGATTCGAAGTTGGGCAAATCGATCCCACTCTTTTTACTAAAAAGGTCAATGGGGAGCTTTTTGTATGCCAACTCTATGTAGATGACATTATTTTTGGCTCTACTAACCAAGCTTTTAACGATGAATTTTCAAAGCTTATGACTGACAGGTTTGAGATGTCCATGATGGGTGAGCTCAGGTTCTTTCTTGGATTTGAAATCAAACAACTTAGAGAGGGAACCTTTATTAATCAAGCTAAATACATCCAAGACATGCTCAAAAGGTTCAAGATGACGGATCTCAATGGCGTTGCTACCCCAATGCAAACAAAGTGTCATCTTGAGCTCGATCCCAAGGGTAAAGATGTGGATCAAAAGGTATACCGATCCATGATCGGATCTCTCCTTTACCTCTGCGCATCTAGGCCCGATATCGTGTTAAGTGTAGGAGTGTGTGCAAGGTACCAAGCCGCTCCTAAAGACAGCCACTTAGTGGCGGTCAAGTTAATCTTCCGATATTTGGTTCATTCCCCAAATTTTGGGTTATGGTATCCCAAGGGTTCAAGTTTCTCTCTGTGGTTACACCGATTCAGATTGGTGACAAAGATGATAGGAAATCAACCTCGGTGCATGCCAATTCTTGGGCAGGTCTCTAGTGTGTTGGTCATCAAAGAAACAATTGTATTTCACTCTCAACGCTGAAGCTGAATATGTTCTTGCTGCAAGTGCTTGTACTCAATTGTTATGGATGAGGCAAACTTTAAAGGAATATTGTGTCAATTGTGACAAAGTGCCTCTTTTATGCGACAATGAAAGTGCTATCAAAATTGCTTACAATCACATGCAAGCATACAAGAACAAAACATATAGAGATTCGCAACCACTTTATTCGGGATCATGTTGCTCGTGTAGATATTGCTCTGTCATTTGTGAGCACGAAGAACCAACTTGCTGATATTTTCACGAAGCCCCTCGATGAAGCAAGATTTTGTTATTTGCGGAATGAGCTAAATATCGTAGATTCAAGGAGCTTGGCTTGACTATTCTTGCACACTCACTTGCTCTTATTCATGTATTTGGTTTAGATGTGGGCATAGACATAGGGGGAGTGTGGTCCTAATTGATTGGGCCAACCCTCCCCCCATCATGCCGAAAGCAATTAAAATCATTTCCCTTAATATCATTTTGTGATATGTGGGTCATCGATGGGCATTGGTTTTGAACTCAAGATACATCTTCGCGGTGTCATGCCATGCGATCCAACATGGTGGCTTCGGCCACCGCCCTCTTCCTCGAGAAGAGTTGGTTTTTCATGGGTCTCGTTGGATTTTCTTGCATACCCTTTTGTTCTTATGGAAAACACACTTAAATTTGGCTTTTGATTGATTTGATTCTTGCCATCGCTCTTCTTCCTTTTTGGCGTTTCGATGCCAAAGGGGGAGAAGTAGTTCTATTAGGTCTCGTGGATTTGCAAGGGTCGGGCACAAGCTTTTCGTTTTCGTTTTTAGTCGTTTTTCATTTGCTTGCTTGTGCCTTTTCTAGCGTGAACTTGTTCGATTTGCAAGGGTCGGGCACAAGCTTTTCATTTTTAGTCGTTTTTCATTTGCTTGCTTGTGCATTTTCTAGCGTGAACTTGTTCGCTATTTGTGGTTGTTTGTGTAAGACTATGTCGTACTCCACAGTTTGGTACTATGTTTGGTATTCATGGATTTCTGGATTTATCTATCATGGACCCCATGGAATCATGGAATTATGGAGCATATTTGATGACATATGGATTCATGGAATTTTCTATGTATGCCTTGGCTATAGATTCCGGTGGTATGACTTTTCTCTCCAAACCTTAAAAGTAGTGTTCTACCTAGTGTGTGTATTTGTATTCAAATGCAAATCTTAAATATGCACACATCTAGGGGGAGCGCCTTTCATTATCTAAGGTGGCACTTGCGGTCTTTGCAAATCCTAGTATTGTCATCTAACACCAAAAGGGGAGATTGAAAGAACATTTCTTAATCCCTAGTGTTTTGTGTGTTAGATAACAATAAGGATCATTTAATGTGTGTTGAAGTGTTCCACTCGAAATCTACCTTTGGGCGGATAATCCGCCCCACCAGGCGGAATCCGCCCTCCCTCTGCCTGCAAGCCCGGAAGGGGCGGAACATTGGCGGACTTTCCGGCCGGATAATCCGCCTCCGCTCTTCGCCAAGGCGCAAGCCCGAGAGGCGGAGTTTTGGCGGACTTCGGCTCGCGGATAATCCGCCCAGAGGGGCGGATAATCCGCCCCAAGATATTCTCCAAGTTTCACCAAGGCGCAAGCCCGGAGGGGCGGAGTTTCCCGGAGAATCCGCCTTGGGCGAGTTTTCAGGCGGATAATCCGCCAAGTGGGTGGATAATCCGCCCCAAAGTTGTCTGTGCCAGATCTGTGGAGGGGGTATTTAAGCCAGCAATCCCCCTCCTGCCAGATCTCTTGATTCATCTCGAAAAAGAACAGATCAGATCTCAAAATTTCATACAAGAGTGCTCCACCTAGATCCATCCAAAGGCCCCATCCCTTTGGGAATCGAAGGAGGAGAACTCGACCTTCATCATCAGCAATCAAGCGCTTCATCTCCTCTCCATTCATTTGGAGAACCTCCGATCTAGTATTTCTTGCAAAGATCTAGATCCTTGTTTTTGTTTATATTGATAAACCTTATTTTTGTGACAGCTTGTTGTCATCCGAGCCCCAATTCGGTTGTGGGTGTGTGCCCGATAGTGTTGTAAAAGGCACGGTTCCCCTCGAAGGGATCCAATAGTGGAGAAGGTGGATCAGCCTCTCGTGGCGAGATCCATCGAGAATAGGGTGAGGCCTATTGTGGCGTGGTGGTCTTAGAACCGCCCACCCTCCAACGCAGATGTACTTCCCTTAACAAGGAAGGAACTGCGGTAAAACAAATCCTGTGTCTCCGTGCTCCACTACGGTTTCCTCGCTCCTCTTTACGTGCTTAGTAGTTAGGGTTACATATAGGGAAATTCTCGTAGTTGCATATCTAGAGAATTTACTTTGTGTCAAGCCTAAAATTGAAAAAGTATATTAAAATTGGTTAGCACCTATTCACCCCCCCCTCTAGGTGCCCATACGATCCATTTCACTCTCGTCCTGTTCCCGCCACCGGGCGCCTTTCTCGACGCCGCTGGCCCTCGTCGCCATCCCATGGCCTCGCGCCCGCCAGGCCATCCCCCTCCTCCGCCTCGTCCGTGGTACCCCGCCGCCGGAGCAGTCCGTCTCCCTGGCGCTCGCCGTTGTCTGCGTGAGCCCGACCGGCGCCGTCCAGCTTCCTCGCCGCCTGCCCGCCTCTGGTCCCCGGCGCCATGCGCGTCCCTGGCCGCGTAACCTTGACCTAGGCGCTCGCCCGTGTCGCCGCCGGTTGACCCTGCCTCCATCTACAGGTCACCTAATTCCTGCTGCAACGTCGCATCGTCCCGTGTCCCTGGGGCCCAGTTTACCTTGGTCCGTCTCGAGCGCCCTGAGCCCCGCGGTTTTGACAACGCCTCTGCTTCATGTGCGTCTCTGGCCATGTTGGTCCTGCAAGGCAGTGTCGCTCACAGTATCCAGACCTCCGACAAGATCTACGGTACCACACGGACGATCGAGATGGCACCCCAAGGTCTTCATCTAGGTACGACAAGCACTTTGCCGCGGAACGCCAAGATCTTCATAAGCGAACGCCAAGACCGATCTGATTTGGGGACCCGACAAATCTTCGTGACGACAAGATTCACACAGAACAACAAGATCTACTTCGCGGGCACCGTGCGACAAGATCCATTCCACGGTTCCCAAGACCCCGGGACCCGATCCACTCAAGTTCATTGTCAGCGGCAAGATCGACCGTTGGAAACCAAGTTCTCCTCTTGTATCTGAACCTCGCCGAGCCCGTCGAACCCTGAGACCGACCCCGAACCCCTCGGAGCCTAAGTTCGCCCGAACCCTCTAATGTGTGACCCTTATCCGAGAACCCTATTTTATAAATTGTCAACTATATAAATTGTTGCATATTTAATTGTCATACTCGCATGCATATTGTCATGTGGTTTGGGGGCCTTATGCCGATTCACCATATAATTAAATATGGGGCCATATGCGGGCAAATCTAGTCTTATATTGGCCCCATTTAAATTGTGTAGCGAACCGGTGATATATTTTGCCATGTTAAAACAACATTTCAATTGCGGGGTAGCTAAACAACATGAACCACCTAATTAATTGTCGGGACCCCGGTTCCACTTAATATTGCCCAATTCCATCGCACCTTTGCCATGTCATACATCATACATGCATCATGCCCGATCTTTTGCCATAGTATTAAATAGTGCATCCGGTGTTTATTCTAGCGTTTTGCTTCTTCGTGGATAATGCCGTTGAGTTGATGTGAGCTACGACCCGATCTTCGGATGAACCTTCGACAATGTTTTCAGGCGAGCATCTCCCCCCTTTCTACCTATCTTACTTTTATAGTATTTATTCCATCATGTTGATCTATTGCTATCTGTATTGCGTTGCTCTAGTTTCCGTACCCGTGATATCCCTTGCAGCCTTATATTGCCTTGGACACACCCTATTACCTGTTGTTTGGTAGATAGTTGGACTTGCGCATCGTAGTCGCTTGCTCAAGTGCTGTTGCGTGTCGCCCAGTACCACAATTGTTGGAGTATTGCCGCATGTTTAAGGTTGGAGATGATCATAACTTTAATTATTGTTTAATAACTAAAAATTGAAGTAGGTAAATGCAGAGGCACAGGTGGGCAATAGATGTTATTTGGTTGTTAACCGTCCACTTGTGTCCCGTAGGACCCCGAGTACTTGATACCTGTTCCTTGAATATTCGCGCTATCCACATCCGGGAGGATTATGGGACCCACTGAGCGAGCTTGATTCATTCTTATTTCTTGGGGCCACAAACTAGTTTGAGGTTTTATTTACTATCCATACTTATGCCATGCTTTCTTGTTTTATTTACGATTGTGAGGATCACACTTGTTTAGGATCGTGACCCGTTCTGCTGTATCGACAAGCCCAGTTTGGGTTCCCGATCGTTCTGATACCCCCACAAACCTTGAGTCCGTCTCAAGTCGCTAACCGTTGGTATACTTAATGGGTGGCCCCTGAAATATTTCTGAATCCTGTGATTGCTTTGTCGTGAAGGCCTCATTGGGTTTTGATTTGGTTTTAGAGGTTGATCGAGTGTGTGTTGCTATTTGTGCACCCAGGGTAAAACTTCTGAAAGCCGTGTCCGCGGTTATGGACGACTTGGAACACAGATCTCGATCATAGACAACTATAACTAAAGTAGTGCTATAAATTTGACTTTATAATGGCTAGTAATCAGCTTCACTATAATGGAATGGCTAAATAAAGCCAACAATTGCTTGTTTGGGTTGTCGCCATACCATTGTATCGACTAGTAAGTATTGCAACTATAACGGAATGGCTAAATAAAAGTACCAACAACTTTGGTTTTGGGGTTATCTCATGCTAATTGTATCGACTAGTAAGTGTTGCAACTTCAACGGAATGGTTAACTAAAACTGCCCATTGCTTATCTTATCGGATGACTATCTATACGACTAGTAAATCTTTAACGATAATCGAAGGACTAAAAGCGCCAAGCGTGTGTGAGTTCCTCGGTTGACTTCCTCGTTTGGTCTCGAGGAAATACCAGGATGGGTTTGTTTGGTGGTAGTATCGGGTTGGTTCGGATAGGTCTTTCTTATCCCTCTCGATAGCGACGGTTGTATCGAGTCTCTATAGGTTTTTAGTGCATTACTGCGCTCGATCCACCATACCTATGTAGGCGAGGACCGCCGAATTCTAGTCTCGCCGTGTCGCCTCGATCTTGACCGCTCTCTTTTCCTTTGCCCTTTGTCACCCTTTGTTTAAGCAGGTTTTGAGATCGACGCGTGTAACACCTCGAATCGGACCTATGCAAGTTCAGCAAAATTCACCAAACCCGCATAGAAGCGATTCAAAGGTGCCCACCAGCACTTTCGTGCGGGTGGAAAGCAAGTAATAACATTACACAAGTCCTCGATGGGACCCACGAGCAGATATATATAACATGACTCAGAGTCAAGAATACAGATATAATATACAAGATCCAAATCACCTTGAAAGCGGTAGGCGTCCGACTACGGACAAGAAGCAAATGGGGCTAAGAGCCCAAGAATAACCAATGGCGTCCATAACCCTGCCTGGCCAAGCGGAAGGGTAACCACGCTAACGGCGTCGATCTCAAAACCTGCTTAAACAAAGGTGCCGGCGATGGGCAAAGGAAAAGAAGGAGCGTCGATCTTGAGGCCAAGATACGGCGAGGCTAGAATTCGGCGGTCCTCGCCTACATAGGTATGGTGGACTGAAGCGGCAGCGGCAGCATGCACTAAACAACCTATAGAGAGTCGATACATCTGGCGGTTATCAGAGAGGGGTGAGAAAGACCTAGGCGGATCCAACCTGATACTAACATCAAACAAACCCATCCCGGCGTTTCCCCCTCGATACCAATCGAGGAAGTCAACCGAGGAACTCACACAGTTGGCAGTTTTACTTATTCAGTTATAGTTGCGACACTTTACTAGTCAGGTTCAGATAATCATCCTGATAAAGTAAACAGTGGGCACTTTTAGTTAACCATTCCGTTATAGTGGCAGTACTTACTAATCAGATACAGATAGCATGAGATAAACCCAAACCCAGCAGTTGTTGGTACTTTTATTCAGCCATTTCGTTGTAGTTGCAATACTTACTAGTCAGACACAATTGTCGCAAACGACAACCAAACAAGCAATTGTGGGCAGTATTAATTAGCCATTCCGTTGTAGTGAAGCTGATTACTAGTCATTATAAGTCAAATTTATAGCAGTAAACTTTAGTTATGCTTGTCTATGATCAAGCGTGCTCCAAGTCGTCCATATCCGCGACACGAGAAAGTTTTACCGGGTGCACCAATAGCAACACACACTCGATCAACCTCGGAAAAACCAAATCAAACCCAACGAGGCTTTCACGTTGAACAATCACGATTCATAAATATTTGGGGGCCACCCTTAGAGTAGAATCCAAGAGTAAGCAAGCTCCGAGACGGCCTCAAGGTTTGGGTGACGGTGAACGACTGGGAACCCGAAAGTGTGGCTGGGCTTGTCGACACCGCGGAATCGTGTCCCGATCCAAAACAGTACAGTGTGCAGTACCTCGCACAATCGTAAATAAAGCAGTAGCATGGCATAAGTACAGGATAGTAAAAACACCTCAAACTAGTTTGTGGCCCCAAGAAATAAGAATGAATCAAGCTCTGGCTCAGGGGGGTCCCATATACCTCCCGGATGTGGATAGCGCGCAAAATCAAGGAACAGGTATCAAGTACTCGGGGTCTTACGGGACACAAGTGGGCGTTCGGAAACCAAATATTTTCTATCACCCACCGATGCCTCTGCTTATTCAATTTTAGTTGTTAAACAGAAATTAAAGTGTGCGATAAGTAAAACTAGCATCATCTCCGACATCAACATGCGGCAATACATCAAGCTCGTGGCATATGACGACACATCAGACTTGAGCAAGCAACTACGACGCAAGTCCAACTATCTACCAAACAACAGTAATAGGATGTGTCCAAGGCAATATACGGTTAGGGATATCAAAGGGCGAAACTAGAGCATCGCAACCAGATAGCAATAGATCAACAGGAGGAAAAAAAGACTATAAAGTAAGATAGGTAGAAAGGGAGATGCTCTTTGAAAACATTGTCGAAAGGTTCATCCAAGATCGGGCTCACATCAACTCAACGGTCCAATCCGCGAAGAAGCAAAACACTAGAAGAAACACCGGATGCGCTATTTAATAAAACGACAGAAGATCGGCATGATGCATGTATGATGAATGACATGGCAAGGTGCGATGCAATTAGGTCAATTTAAGCGGAACCGGGGTCCCGACAATTAGTTAAATGGTTCAAGTTATTTAGATCCCCGCAATTTAAATGTCGTATTAACATGGTCAAAATTTAATACCGGTTCGCTACATCAATTTAAATGCGGCCAATATGAGACTAGATTTGCCCGCATATGGGCCCCATATTTAATTATTAGGTGAATCGGCATAAGGCCCCCAAACCACAGATATGCATGCGAGATGACAATTTAATGTGCAAAAATGTATTATATTACGAAATTAGGGTTTCGGGAAGAGGTTCACACGTTGAGGGGTCTCGACGAACTTGGGGTTCCGGGGTACGGGGTCGGTCTCAGGGTTCGACGGAGCTGGGGTTCCGGGGTCGTTCTCGAACTCCGGGGGTTAGGGTCTTGGCGTTCCGGGAAGCCGGACTTGGTTCGGCGTCAGGGGCGCATCGGGTCCTTCCGGGGCGGTGTCGTTCTTGTCGCCACGAAGATCTTGTCGGCTCCGTGTCATCGAGTCGGTCTTGTCGTTACACCGCGGAGAACTGGTCGTCGGCCTTTCAGGTTTCGGTTCGGTCTTCGGATCGTGGGATCGGAGATCTTGGCGCGGCTCCGGTTCAGGGTGCCGAGGTCGAGAAGGGGAACTTGACATCCATGTGGCGACCTTGGTGATCCGTGACAAGGCCCACGGGGACAGGGTCACGGTGAACTTGGCGTTCCGTTTAACGACCTTGGCGTCCTTGTCGGAGTTCCCGGGTGACGCTGTCGGTCTTGGTTTAGGGCGCCGGTGATCCTTGGTGATTCCAGGCGAAGGTCTCGACGTTCTAGATCGGTCTCCGGTTCCCGTGTGATGGACTTGGTGTGCCGTGGTTCCCTTGTCGACCTGCAGTAACCAAACAACGGAGCGATCCTTGACAGGACAACTTCGTCGTGGCGGCCTCCGTGGCGCCGCCCTCGGCTTCTTGCGTGGCGAGCACGAGCACGTCTTTGGCGACGGACATGGAAACGGCGGGTCGGCGAAGGTTGGGCGGCGGCTTCTGGCGGCGGGGCTCGGACTGCCGGGACGAGCTTGACGGGCGGAGCCACGCCGCGAGGCGGCGAGGGCGGCGGGGCGCGCGGGTTGGGGCGGGCGGCGGGAGTGGGTGCTGAGGCGGGGCGGGGCGGACGGGAACTGCGGCGTGGCGGGCGGCTTGGCGCAGGCGGAGGCCGCTCATGAGGCTGAGCGCTCGCGGCTCGGGAAGGAGGTCGTCGCGGTGGCGGCGCGAGGCATGGAGGAGGGGTGAGGCGGGAAGGCACCGGCGAGGCGGGCGCGCGGCTGCTCGGGAGGATCCGGGCGCGTGGGACGCGAGAGTAGGTCGACGGCGGGTAGGTAGCGGCCGCGAGGTCGCGTCGGCCTTGGCTGGCGGGCCGGGCGAGCGAGGAGGTTGATGGCGGGGCGGCTCGGCGACCGGGGGTGGTGAGGGAACGGAGGCGCGACTGGCGGGGGCTGCAGGCGGGCTGGAGGCGCCAGGCGGCGCCAGGCGGCAGGCGGGTGAGGTTGATGGGAGGCCAGGCGTTGGGGGGTAGCAGGTGGAGCTTTGGGGAAGAAGCACAGGGGAGGGGGCCTGCTGCGGGTGGGCCAGGTGGGACCGGCCGGCAGGGTGTGGTTCTGGGGTTGGTGGGGTGAGTGACTGGGAGGCGGGCCAGGGCGGCCAGGGTCCCACAGGACAGGGGGTGTGGGTCGTGTGTGGAGGGGTCTGGGGAGCTGAGGGCGTGTGTGGGGCCCAGGGAAAGGCTGGGCGTGGTGGGAGTGGGTGGCAGCAGCGTTGCGTGGCGTGCTAGGGGCTGTGGGGGTGGGGGCTGAGAGAGAGAGGTGAGGGAAGAGAGAGAAGGGGTTGGGGGCTTGGGTGACGTGGCGGGTTTTGATTGGTTGAGGTGGAAGGTTGAGAGGAGGTGGCATGTTCTGATTGGGGGGAGTGATGTGGCCAGGATGTGTGGGTAGAGAACTAGGTAGTTTTAGGATTTAGATGGGCGGGCAGGTTTGGACCGATTTATATTCCAGGGGGTGGTCGTTCGGGTCGGAACGGCCTGCTTCGCCCATAAAAATAATTAAATATTTTATTTAATTGAATTGGGCCGTTTGAAACCCGATAGCAACAAAACAAAATAGTCCGGAGATCCGGGGTTTGGCGTTTTAATAAAAGATGGGGCGTTTGGAAAAACAAATCGGGGTTTGCAAAATAGTTTTATGCAAACTATGCACGATGATGACGATGCAATGCACAAATTCAACGCGATTTTCTAGTAGTGGTTTTGCGGGATGCCACACGCCGTTAGCAGGGTTACCCTTTCGGCTTGGCCTGGGCAGGGTTATGGACGCCATTGGTTATTATTCAGGGCTCTTAGCCCCATTTGCATCTTGTCCGTAGTCGGACGCTCTAACATTTTCAAGGTGATTTGGATCTTTGTATATTATCTCTGTATTCTTGACTCATGGAGTCGTTGTTGTATCTGCTCGTGGGTTCCATCGTGGACTATTGTGTAATGGTATTACTGCTTTCCACGCATGAAAGTGCACGGTGGGCACCTTTGAATCATTTCTATGCGGGTTTTGGCGAAGCGCGAAACTTGCATAGGGCCGATTCGAGGGTGTTACAGTGGTATCGAGCTCGTGGTTGTGATACCCCACAAGTCCAGCCTGTAGGATAACCTAGCTAACGGCCGAAGTAGAGTGTCAAACTATTTTGCAAAATCGGTTGGATAGTTCTGATTAGGTCTGATTTTACTCCTTACCCCTCTGCTGCTCTCCTCTCACCTCTGCGTGTTTTGAATCCACTCTCTTACCTTTCTTCAAGTCCAGGATTTCTCGTGGTTGGGTTCCGTCGTACCTTCAGTGTTTCGCTTCCTCCTTTGATAACGGTGTTCTACCATCCGGTGTTCATGCTGTCTGAGGAATCCGTCTACTGTGGTACCACCCTTTGTTCCTTGTTTGTGCCTTCCGGTGTTTTCCGACGCAACGACATCATCTACGCTAGATCCGATGCAGAGTCTGCATCACTCCTTTGTTTCTGAACCTCGATTGTCGAGATCTTCAGTCTGATTCCGAGAATGGTTGCACGCTTTTCCACTGATTGTGCAGAGTAATAGTTTGGGTGCGTGATGGATTGGCCCCCATGCCGACTACCCCTTCTATTCGCTCTTGTACATTGAAGTGGATGAGAATGCATCGGTTCCCTCTTTCTATCGGAGTTAGAGGTGGCTTTCTTTGTTGATACCTCTACCTTCGACCTTTTGTTCCCGGAGTGTTCTCTCGACGATCACGGACAACGACCTCTTGTTAGTGGTGTCGCGAGGATCTACACGAAGCGAGAAGATTCAGATCGCCGCCCTTCTTCCCGGTACCATGAGGCGGATCTCGAGGGCGAGATCCATTGTTAGTGGTGTCGAATTGTGGCATCCCGCAAAACCACTACTAGAAAATCGCGTTGTTTTTGTGCATTGCATCATCATGACCGCATGCTCATGTCATCATGCCACATTGCATTTGAGCATCGCCATCACCTTGCATTTGTTCGCATAAAACTATTTTCGAAAAAGACTGGTTTTGTTTTCTAAACACCCCGTCTTTATTTCAAATCCAAAACCGGGTCTCCGGAATATTTGTTTGTCTACCCGCGGTTTTGCAAAAGCCCTGTTTTAAATAAATAAAATATTAAATTATTTTTAGGGGGCAGCCGTACCGGGCCGATCCGACCCAGTCGGCCACCCCCAGTACAAAAATCGGGCCACCTATATTCTTTTCCTACCTAAACCTAGTCTACCCAGCCCCCCTCCACCTCACCCTGACCAATGCCCTCTCGCCACCTCACCTCTCCTCTCTCCCCCACCCAATCCCACGCTGCCACCTCACCCACACCACTCCCTCTCACCAATCCCACCGCCACCTGTCCCACCTCCTCTCTCACCCCCACACCCGCTCACGCAGCAGCCCACACCCGGCCCCTCCGCGCACGCACTCACACGCATGCCTGCCCCTTGGTCCCACCACACTCAGCCCCACTCCCGCAGCCTCCTCTCCTCTGTCCTCTTCCCCACCCGCGCCCCGCTCCTCTCTCTCCTTCTCTCTCTCCACTTGACCCGCCCCTTCTTCCTCCTCCGCCGCCTCTCTCCCTCCTATCCCCTCGCCAGGCGTCGCCGGAGCCTCCCTCGCCGCCCCGGCCCCACCCCCACAGACCCCCGCTCTCCCTCCCTCCCTCGTCTTCCTCCTCTCCCCGACGCGCCGCCGCCCGCGGCCCCTCTCCGGCCGTCCTCCTCCTCCCGCCACCTACGGCCGCTCGAGCCGCCCCGTGGAGCCCCGCCTCCTCTGCTCTCGCCCATCCCCACCTTGCTCTCCTTCCCCTCTTCCTCTCTGCACACCCGACGCGCCCCGTGCTCGCCCCACCTCCTCCTCCCTCCCCTCCATCACCGCCTCCTCGCCTCCGTCGACCGGCCGCCCTCCTCCACCTCATGGCGCCGCCGCTCCCGAACCCCCCCAACCTCGCCTCCCTCTTGTCCTGTTCCCCGCCGCAACCGGCGCCCTTCCTCGACGCCGCGGCCTCGCGCCTCCTCGTCGCCGTCCCCGCGAGAGCGCCTCCGCCGCCAGGCCATCCCCCTCCTCCGCCTCGTCCGTGGTACCCCGCCGCCGGAGCAGTCTGCTCGCCTGGCGCTGCCGTCTCTGCGTGAGCCCGACCGGGCCGTCCAGCTCTCGCCTGCCCGCCTCTGGTCCGGCGCCACGCGTCACAGCGCGTCACCTTGACCTAGCCGCCGCCTGTCGCCGCGGTTGACCTGCCTCCATCTGCAGGTCACCTAATTCCTCGCAACGTCGCAAATCACGTGTCCTGGGCCCAGTTTACCTTGGTCCGCTCTCGGCGAAAGAGCCCATTGTTTTGACAACGCCTCTGCTTCATGTGCATCTCTGGCCATGTTGGTCCTGCAAGGCAGTGTCGCTCACAGTATCCGGACCTCCGACAAGATCTACGGTACCACACGGACGATCGAGATGGCACCCCAAGGTCTTCATCCAGGTACGATAAGCACTTCGCCGCGGAACGCCAAGATCTTCATAAGCGAATGCCAAGACCGATCTGATTCGGGGACCCGACAAATCTTCGTGACGACAAGATTCGCATAGAACAACAAGATCTACTTCGCGGGCACCGTGTGACAAGATCCACTCCACGGTTCCCAAGACCCCGGGACCCGATCCACTCAAGTTCGTCGTCAGCGGCAAGATCGACCGTTGGAAACCAAGTTCTCCTCTTGTATCTGAACCTCGCCGAGCCCGTCGAACCCTGAGACCGACCCCGAACCCCTCGGAGCCCAAGTTCGCCCGAACCCTCTAATGTGTGACCCTTATCCGAGAACCCTATTTTATAAATTGTCAATTATATAAATTGTTGCATATTTAATTGTCATACTCGCATGCATATTGTCATGTGGTTTGGGGGCCTTATGCCGATTCACCATATAAATAAATATGGGGCCATATGCGGGCAAATCTAGTCTTATATTGGCCCCATTTAAATTGTGTAGCGAACCGGTGATATATTTTGCCATGTTAAAACAACATTTAAATTGCGGGGTAGCTAAACAACATGAACCACCTAATTAATTGTCGGGACCCCGGTTCCACTTAATATTGCCCAATTGCATCGCACCTTTGCCATGTCATACATCATACATGCATCATGCCCGATCTTTTGCCGTAGTATTAAATAGTGCATCCGGTGTTTATTCTAGCGTTTTGCTTCTTCGCGGATAAGGCCGTTGAGTTGATGTGAGCTACGACCCGATCTTCGGATGAACCTTCGACAATGTTTTTAGGCGAGCATCTCCCCCCTTTCTACCTATCTTAGTTTTATAGTATTTATTCCATCCTGTTGATCTATTGCTATCTGTATTGCGTTGCTCTAGTTTCCATACCCGTGATATGCCTTGCAGCATTATATTGCCTTGGACACACCCTATTACCTGTTGTTTGGTAGATAGTTGGACTTGCGCGTCGTAGTCGCTTGCTCAAGTGCTGTTGCGTGTCGCCCAGTACCACAGTTGTTGGAGTATTGCCGCATGTTTAAGGTTGGAGATGATCATAACTTTAATTATTGTTTAATAACTAAAAATTGAAGTAGGTAAATGCAGAGGCACAGGTGGGCAATAGATGTTATTTGGTTGTTAACCGTCCACTTGTGTCCCGTAGGACCCCGAGTACTTGATACCTGTTCCTTGAATATTCGTGCTATCCACATCCGGGAGGATTATGGGACCCCTGAGCGAGCTTGATTCATTCTTATTTCTTGGGGCCACAAACTAGTTTGAGGTTTTATTTACTATCCTGTACTTATGCCATGCTTCTTCGCTTTATTTACGATTGTGCGAGGAGCACCTGCTTAGGATCGTGACCCGTTACGCGGTATCGACAAGCCCGCTTTTGGGTTCCCGATCGTTCTGACCCCACAAACCTTGAGTCCGTCTCGAAGTCAGCTAACTTCGTTGCGGGTATACTTAATGGGGTGTCCCCCTGAAATATTTCTGAATCCTGTGATTGCTTTATCGTGAAGGCCTCGTTGGGTTTTGATTTGGTTTTTCCGAGGTTGATCGAGTGTGTGTTGCTATTTGTGCACCCCTGCAGGGTAAAACTTTCTGAAAGCCGTGTCCGCGGTTATGGACGACTTGGAGCACAGTATCTCGATCATAGACAACTATAACTAAAGTAGTGCTATAAATTTGACTTTATAATGGCTAGTAATCAGCTTCACAATAATGGAATGGCTAAATAAAACTGCCAACAATTGCTTGTTTGGGTTGTCGCTTGCGACCATTGTATCTGACTAGTAAGTATTGCAACTATAACGGAATGGCTAAATAAAAGTACCAACAACTGCTGGGTTTTGGGGTTATCTCATGCTAATTGTATCTGACTAGTAAGTGTTGCAACTACAACGGAATGGTTAACTAAAACTGCCCATTGCTTATCTTATCAGGATGACTATCTATACCTGACTAGTAAATGCTGCAACGATAACTAAAGGACTAAAACTGCCAACTGTGTGAGTTCCTCGGTTGACTTCCTCGTTTGGTCTCGAGGGGGAAATACTAGGATGGGTTTGTTTGGTGGTAGTATCAGGTTGGTTCCGGATAGGTCTTTCTTATCCCTCTCTGATAGCCGACAGTTGTATCGAGTCTCTATAGGTTGTTTAGTGCATTCTGCACTGCCGATCAGTCCACCATACCTATGTAGGCGAGGACCGCCGAATTCTAGTCTCGCCGTGTACTGGCCTCAGTACTGACCGCTCTCTCTTTTTCCTTTGCCCTTTGTCGGCACCCCTTTTGTTTAAGCAGGTTTTGAGATCGACGCCGTTAGCAGGGTTACCCTTCCGGCTTGGCCTGGGCAGGGTTATGGACGCCATTGGTTATTCTTCAGGGCTCTTAGCCCCATTTGCATCTTGTCCGTAGTCGGACGCTCTAACATTTTCAAGGTGATTTGGATCTTTGTATATTATCTCTGTATTCTTGACTCATGGAGTCGTTGTTGTATATATCTGTTCTGTGGGTTCCATCGTGGACTATTGTGTAATGGTATTACTTCGTTTTCCACCCGCACGAAAGTGCCTGGTGGGCACCTTTGAATCGTTTCTATGCGGGTTTGGCGGGAAGCGCTGAAACTTGCATAGGGCCGATTCTGAGGGTGTTACACCGCCGGACACTCGTCTCCCCTCGGCTGGCAACTCAGCACCGGTGGGATCCCTGTTCCGCCGGTGCCGGCCGATGAGGACCTCGCCGAAGAGATCCTGGTGGCTATCGCCGACATGCAAGACCCGGGTCTCGCCGGAGAGTTCCAGGGGGCTATCGCCGACATGCAAGACACGAATCCTGGCAACTTGGTCTTGTGGAGGCAGTTCTTCGCTAACAGGCGCCTCGCGGAACTCGCCCGACACAACGGTATGCCGGGCTCGTCGCCGCCGCGTCATAATATGGCTTTCCGCCGCCGCTTCTGGAGCGTTCCAGGGCGAACTCTCGCCGGCGTCATGGAGCACATCCAGGCCGACAACCACCCCCGCCTCGGCCTGTAGTTGCGGCGTCCGGCGTCGACCACGGCGGCGGCGGTCTTTTCCTAGTTTTTAATTTGATGTAATATGTGCTCGCTCTACTTAATAAAATCCGCCTATATTCGCCCATATTTTGCCGAGTTTGACTGAATTTCACCGAACCTGGGACTCGATCTGGATACGCGAGTGGGAAACTGGACGTATCCAGACCAAAATCAAGTTCCGTTCGGCCAAAAAAAGTTCTGAATTTTGGTCTGATTCGCCCAACAAGTGGAGATGCTCTAACATGATTGCGGCAGCTGCGAGTGAAACGCGACAACCCCCTATGGTTTTGGGCATTGATGGCTACGAACAACTGGTGTGGTGGTGGTGGCAGGAGCATCGGAGCCTGAGATGCTACCATGGCGACGATGGTGACTTGTGGTACGGTTGTGCCTTGATTTGACGTAGGATAATGTGGCTTCATCTTGTTCCGATGGCAATTTGGACAAAAATAACTTATAGAAATAACAAATTCACAAAATGAACTCTGGCCAAAAGTAATTTATTTCACTAACCTTTTTTGCAACGCCAGTGACAAGCCGCACTCTGACAGCGCCATGCGCGCCGCGCAGACTGCCAGTGGCTCGCCCGTGGCCTCGTGGGCCCCTGTCCCGCTAGTGCGGCGCCTCACCGTGTGGCGCCGCACTGTGTAGTGCAGCGCCGTTGCTCTTGGAGCCGCAATTTAGGTCTTGTACCAGCGCGGCGTCAGCCCTCCCCAATCCCATCCCGTTGTTTCTCACCCATACAGGAGCTGCAGCGGCGGCAGCGGCGGCTCTTCTCCCCCCTCCACCTCCTCCCTCCTAATGCCCAAATCGAAAGCCTCTCTCCGTGGAGTTCGATCCCCCAAGTGCCTTGAGGTATTCTTCCCCTTCTTCTTTGATTTCACCCATTAATTTCTTGTTTTGGTCCATATCTTGCAAACCAAGGGTTGTTTTGTAAGATGCATGGTAGAATATTGTTGCATTGGCATAGGGGTTGGGTATTGTGTTAATGTTAGCATGGGTATCTATTGAGTGTGTTGACCATGGTATTGTTATTGTGATTATTTTAGGCATGTCAAGAATTGTTCATGTTCACCATGTAGAGAAGGATGCTTTTTTGAGAGGTAACATAGAACCGGACCCGGACGAGCTCGATTTGGTGTTTGAGCTTACTCCAACCTATGCCGAGGTCTTGGAGCAATTGAGGATTGAATTGAAATGGATGGACTCAAATGATGATATTGAGTTGGAGGGAAGACATAATGTTGGCTTGGGAATGCATGTCCGTTGGAAGACCATGCGTATCTTCTCCGAGGCCCGTTGGCTTGCATACAAGGAGGTGGTGGCCGAATCACTAGACAAGGCTCTTGGGCTATTTGCCACCAAGAAAGTTGGTAGTTCATTGTCTTTGGACTTGAACCGTATGGCATCCCCATTGAGTACTATGAGTCCTCCACCCGTAGACCAAGAGCTAAGCCGTGAACCTCCCTTGACCCAAACATTGAGCCCGATTTCAAGACACCAAGATGAAGTTATGGAAGAGGACAATGATGATTGTGGGGGTGAAGATGAAGATGACAATGATGATGTTGAACTCCACGACAACAATGTTGGAGATTTGGAGAAATATATCACACAAGATGACATGGACCATGACCTCCCGTATTCTCGAGGCTATGCATCGGACTCAGATGATGATGGTCTCGAAGAAGAAGTTGACGAGGAGGGGTTCACGGCTAGAGAGGCCGAAATCCATGATACCGTATTGGGCCGGGACCATCGGGTGCCTTTGTTTCGTGATCTTAGTCTCGCGGATGAAGCCACGGTTGATGGTGGCAAAGGCATAGTGCTTGGACCAAGGACAAGTTCTTACCGGGATGACAATGAAGTGAATAGTGGCTTTTGCAAAGGATCAAGGTTCAGGACCTTGTTGGAATTCAAGTAATGGATAAAGGACTTCTCGGTGAAGCATCATCGTCCTTACACGATCGTGCACTTGGACATCAAGAAGCATTACACGGTGAAATGCGAGGAGGAAGGATGTCCTTGGATAGTGCGTGCAAGACCATTCAAGGGAGGTCCCGATTGGCACATATCTAGTTGCGTATCAACTCACATGTGCCGAGGCCCGGTGGTGGATGGGAAGGATGCAAAGAACGAGCACCGGCAATCACCTCCGAGTTCCTCGCTTATAGGCAATCCAATGATATCGCGTCATTTCCAATAATGACCATCAAGATGGTCATGGAGCTTGTGAAAGCCCTCTTTCACTACGAGGTGAAGTACGGGAAGGCATGGAAGGCTAAGCAAGCCGCATTCAAGATGTTGTACGGTGATTGGGAGGAATCTTATAACCGAATCCCAAGGTTGTTGTTAGCGATGGCCAATGCTAACCCCGGCATGGTTCATGTGGTTGAACCTTATGGGAACAAGACAAGGGTTGTAAACGGGAAAACCGTGCGAGTTTTTGGCCGTGCATTTTGGGGTTTTGAGCAATGTGTTCGGGCTTTTGAACATTGTAGACTGGTCATATCTGTTGATGGCACCTTTATGACCGGACAATTCAAAGGCACTATCTTGATTGCAATAGCCAATGACGCGAACAACCGGTTGATTCCTTTGGCATTTGCTTTGGTGGAGGCGGAAAGCAATGATAATTGGGAGTGGTTCTTCTATCTTTTGAGAACCAAGATATTAACCCCTCAAAGGGAGATATGTGTCATCTCTGACCGTCATCAAGGAATTCTCAATGCGGTGATGATTGATATTCCCGGCCATGCTCCATTGCACAATCGTTGGTGCATGAGACACTTTTGTGCAAACTTCTATAGGGCATGCAAGAGCAAGGATTTGTTTGATGATATACAAGATTGTTGCCTCGCTTTCACGGAACGTAGTTTCTCTAACTTGTACAACAAATTGCTAGTCAACAAAGAACTCAATGCCAGTGGTCGCGAGTTTCTTAATAGGAACATTGAACATATGGGAAAGTGGGCACGAGCTTTTGATGACGGTGGACGGAGGTACGGCCAAATGACAAGCAACATGGCAGAGACATTTAACAAGTTGCTAAAAGGTGTCTGTGCATTGCCCGTCACATCAATAGTCTGATATACATTCGACATGATGAATGAGTATTTTCTGAAATACTCACATGAAACGGGCCGACATATTGCGGGGGACAACAAGAACAAGTACAAATACAAGTTCCCACCAAAGGTTGACGATTGGATGCAATTTCAGACAAGGAAAGCGGATTCCCAAGTTGACACGGAATATGACAATGACGAGCTAATTTACCAAGTTACGGAGCCCGGAGGTACAACGGCTGATGGTGTCCAACATGGAGGCCGAGCTTTCAAGGTCTCGCTCAAGACCTGTGAGTGCACATGTGGAAGGCCATCATTGCTTCATCTTGCGTGCTCGCACTTGCTCGTGGCGTCTCGTAGACGACATTTGGATTACAATAATCCGCTCACGGTGAGAGAGGTTGAGTTCTCTATTGAGACTACTAAGAAGACATGGGCTCCTAGATTTCATCCATACTTGGACCAATCACAATGGCCGGAGTACCATGGAATTCAACTATGGCACGATCCGAAATGGAAGTTTGTTGGACATGGTAGACGCAAGACAAAGCGCTTTAGGAGCGACATGGACGGATGGGGACGTGGTGGTGGTCGGGAAACAGGCAACGACCAATTCCAAGAGCCTCGTGAGAGAGCCCGGTGTGGAACGTGCAATGGTGAAGGGCACAATGCAAGAAAGTGTTCTCAAAGGAAAAGAGCAAAAGGAAATCAAGGAAGTAGCCAACCAAGTAGTAGCCAATAAGCTCCAAGCCAACCAAGTGGTAGCCAACAAAGGACTAGCCAACCAAGGACTAGCCAACATGCTCCAAGCCAACCAAGTGGTAGCCAACCAAGCGTCCTCGCATGCATCGGCGGACTTCCTTACCTCCGCGCGCTGTCATAGACAAGAAACTAGTAAGTTATCCATGCAAGGTGTGAGAAGCGCCTAGACGGAAAAAATATTATTCGGCACACTTTACCACAAAGTTGACCAAGGGAGCAAACTTGGTGTGCCCTTCTCTGACCATGATGTTGTATTGTTCGGTTGAAAGCTCATCAAACACCAATGGCTCCTCCAAGATTGAATCCCGAAATGCCTGTGGGTATATCTCCACCCGCGTGTTGTCAACGAACCATGCGATGTAGTTGTTGAAAGCATCCCGATTGAAGGGCCTATCCTGTGCTCCTTTTGCTTTCTTAGCCTCGGTCACACACCTCCTGAATTTCTCAAGGTGCTTCCTATGAAGTTTGGTCCAATCCTTCTCCTTCCTCTGCTTCTTCTTGTCCAAGCTGCACACAACAACAAGTCAAAAAGCGTTATTTGGCGAATGATAAGCACATCACATGGTAAGGCAGTTAATAGCTTACCTATGGAGCCCTAAGTCCGTGTCCTTCCACTCAGGAGGGACAATCTGAAATAACCCAAACTGGGTCATAACACGGTGAGGCTGGTGATACTCAACAACCCACATGCACACCATGGGGCAACACATTAGCCATAGACGAGATTCTCTAAGACAAATAGGGTTAAGGCGATAGTCCTCCGGAACACCAAAGAGGTCCCCTCGACCGTATGGCTCCCATGTCACCTGCATCATACCACACTCATGTCAGGGTCAAATATTACAAGTTCAAGACATATAGTTGACCGCACCCGAGGAAATTACCTGATCCAAGGTGATCGTGTCAAACTCGTTGGTGTACCTCTTGTACGCCTCCACTGGGTCCGTTGGCGGTTCGAAGACCACATCCCACTTGTAAGCCCACGTGGGGAGAAGGTAGTCGTTGCCGTTATCAATGTAAGGATTGAATGACAACAATCTCTGCCGTCCAATGGGAAAGCGTTCCCAGCTCCACATCGAAAAAAAGGAGTAAACAACCACCAATCCCTGAATCGGCGGCGCTCCTAAGGCAAGCATCATCCAGCTGCAGATGAAGTGAACAACCATTTGGTAAGAACAATTTTTTTTTGAGATAGTGCAGAAATATACAACAACATTTGTAAATAACTCATTACCTGACGGTACAACCAGGCCAACGCCGCAAAACCCCAACTGAAGGTAGAGTCAAAAAAACGAGCAACTTGAGCCAATGCCACTGAGCACGATCCCCACTGCTGTCAGGAAACAGAGTCCTCGTGATAATGTACCACACATACACACGAGTGTATGTCTTGATCGTCTCCTCATCGGCATCCTCGGGGCAAATCTTGAAATTCTGGATGATCCAAGTAAAAGTAGCCCCGACAGTGACCCTCAGTCTTTCCCCCTTCTTGTTTATAGCCTCGGGTGGATCCTTCCCTATAAGGTCGACCATCTGCTCACGCCACCAGTATGAATCCGAGCTTATGCACACAGGGTTTCCCTCGATTGGGAGTGCCAGGATCATGCTCATGTCTTGCAAAGTGACTGTAGTCTCACCGGTCCTAAGGTGAAAGGTGTGCGTCTCCGGCTTCCACCGGTCCACAAGCACGGTGATCGCAGCAGGGTTTAAGGCCGGTGTGGACCGAGTGACCATGTGGATAAAGGGGAGGAGTCCTAGATGCTGGATGTACGGAGTGTACCGTGCATCATAAGGCATCTTACCAGACGATACCTCGTGGTACCTAAGTCAAAGGGGTTGAAGCTCCTGCAAACATACAATGGAAAAATGTTATATTTCCATCTAAACAAACATGGCATCTTGTTCGACTTGCATTGAAGTTTTTAGTACCTATCTCTTCTCCGACATCTTGTAGGCATGGTGTTGAACATCATAGTGAGCATTGTTTAGAAGGAGGTTTAGAGACATCCTACATATTCAAAACAATAGATATAATAAGAACAATTACAAAATGTCTATCTTATAGTTCTAGCATCTAGAATTGCAAGCTAAATCAACCATCTTATAGTTCTAGCATATATCCATCTTATAGAGACATCATACATATTCATTCTACTATACCTATAGTTGTAGCATCTAGAATTGCAAGCTAAATCAACCAACTAGAGTTCTAGCATATAATTGTAAGATAAATCAAAACACCAACTAGAGTTCTACCATATGTTCATCTTACTCTAGCCATATGGAATTGCAAATATGAACAAAACACCTAACATATACTTGTAAGCTAAATCAACCAACTAGAGTTCTACCAAAGATTACTATGCCATATCTAAACCTACATCTCCAATAAGCATTGCAATGATTCATATAAATTTCAAAATACAAGGGAATCTAGGGTTTCACCCGATTTTACAAATAGAGGATAAATTAGAAGAAATTTGCGGATGAATTTGCTAGGACATGTGAGAGAATACCTGGGGAGAGATTGGGAAGGAAGTTTATTGGGGTATTGCTTCGGATCTAGTCGATTTGAGTTGGGGAGCACCGAACCCTAGCTGCCATGCTTTCTTCTCTGTTCGTGGGGGCTGGGAGAGGAATGAGGGTCGGGGGCTGGGGCTGGCGCCGCGCTGGTACAAGCCCTAAAGTGCGGCGCCAGGCGCAACAGCGCTGCACTACACAGTGCGGCGCCACATGGCAAGGCGCCGCACTAGCGGGACCGGGGCCCACGAGGCCACAGGCGAGCCACGCTGGTAGGTTCGCAGCGCCAAGCATCGTGGCGCTGCTCTTTAGAGTGCGGCGCCATCGTATACGGAGTTGCAAAAAGGGTTAGTTCGATGAATTTATTCTGGTCAGAGTTCATTCCGTGAAATTGTTATTTATATGGGTTATTTTCGTCCATTCTACCTGTTCCGACATGCATATCTGGCTCTAGAATTTTAGTACTAGCACATCTAGTTTGTCATTGACCTCAAGTAATTTCAAGCCATTGCAGAACTACGAAGCCTTTTCTAGTTTAGCTCTTGACTACGGAGTTATGGTTTTTTTATGGATTTGCTAGTTCTCAGGCGCATCTCTCGCCATTGGATTTACCTCGCGATTTGTGTAACGTGAGACTTTCACGTGAGTTACAACTAGATTGTATTTGGGATTTTAATGAGTTTCAACTAGATTACAACTGAAAATTAGTATAAATTATATAAGTTGCAACTAGGTTGCAACTGAGAAATTAGCATAAATAGTAAGATAATAATAGCGACTTAGACATAAGAAGTTCTCAGGCGCATGAGATCTAGGCACTCCCTTGTTTTTAATATTTCTCGCGGTTTATTTTCTGTTGTCTCATTTTGGGGAACTTGGTTGCCAAGTTCAACCACTTGAGGTCATTCGGAGGTGGCATTAGGGCATCTCCACCTCCCCGACCCAATCGGTCGCCCAAACGGTTCGTTTCTGTCTGTTTATGTGAGGCCATGGTCGATTTGAAGTCGTGGTCCGATCTTCCGGCTGACCTCGCCCAGCGGCCCGACCCATCTGTCTGTCTCCCTTCCGTTGTCACCGGTTGATACCCTCGCGATGGGACGTTAATGGCGACGCGACGTCGGATATCAGCGCCGGCGACTTTCCACGCGGCCGGCGTTTCCCGCCACCGTTTCCAGCGCGTGCCTTGCTTCCCGTGGCGAGAAAACTTCCCGCGCATCCCATGCCATTTCCCTCCTCCGTCGCGGACTATAAAAGACAACCGCCGGCGCGGCGGAGACAACAAGCCCCAAAGCAAGAGCAAACTAGCAACCAAAAAAGCGTCAGCCACCAGCAGCCATGCCTCACCGCAAGATCGCCAACTGGACGAAGATCTGGGAGATACCCGCTACCCAGACATGGAGGTCGACGAGGTCCACCTCGAGGCCACGCTGCTCGCCTGGCGCATGAGCGATGCGCGGGTGCTGGCCTTCGAGAAGGAAGACCATATCGCCGAGTTGGTGCTGCAGCACGTGGTGGAGGTGGCAGCCACGATGGCCTCCCAATGGGCGATGAACGACATACACCACGTCGCCGCCAAGGAGGCGATGTAGGTGGTGGCCTTGGAGGCTGCATCAGCGGCTCTCCGCGAGATCCGCCACGAGGCGGCCATGACCACGCTAGAGGAGGTGGCCAAGGAGGCCGCCAAGGTTGCCGTCCGCGAGCTCTGCCACGCTGCCAAAGCGCGCAGCGAGTTGGAAGAGGAGGCGCGACGCGAGAACGTCGCCGACTCAGCGGTGGAGGAGGAGCACGTGGCTCTGGCCGCTGAGGCGGCGGTCGCGTGGGGTCTCATCGATGGAAACGAGACGGAGGTGGCGGAGGACGACGACGAGGAGGTGGACCAGCTAGAGGCGTAGATCGCCGTCCCCATGCAGACAGTGCAGGTGATAGGCTTCGGCCCCAAATGGTGCTCTGATCCCGGCTTTGGCTCCAGCTCCAACTCCTTCTCCGGCAGAGTTGTTCGTGGCTGAGGCGAAGGTGCTGAGGGTTCGACTCGTCAATGCCCATTGTTATGGACTTGGGTTATGGAGAAGATGGGGATGCTAGAGATCGCGAGACGGTTAATAGACACGCAATAAGGGGACACGAGGTTTACCCAGGATCAGGCCCCCGGAGGGAAAATCGTATTCCTGTTTGTCTGTTCTTGATTACGGCGGAACTGAAGATTACAGGGGGTGCGCAGATGTAATCTGGCGTAAGGTGTGTGTATGAGTTGGAAAGATCCTCCTTGTCGTGTCCTCCTAGCCTTTATATAGATAGGCTAGGTCTCGGGATAGGTCGAGTCGACTACAAGTTAGGGTTTCACCCTTGAATATTCTATCTATAGTTTGGTCGTGTTCTCTAAGGAGTCAAACTTCTACCGAGCTTGGGATACCCGGAGTCTCCTTGGTCAGCAAGTCTTCAACGTGGGCCTTCCCTGGGCTGGACCAAGTATACTAATGTGAGGCACCCGTAGGGTATATCCATATCAGAAGGAGCTCGTCGACCAGGAGACGAGGGACCACTGGGCCGTCGAGATGGACAAGGCCCTAGGGAACCGAGCGGCGGAGGACTGCAGGAAGGCGGTTGCTCGCGACCATGCACGCGACCGCGACCGTCACCGCGAACGCATCCAGCAGCGGGTCATTTGGTCCGCTAGGACGGCGATCTACGGGGCCGGCAGCAGCGACAACGATGGCCGCGGCAACAGCGGTGAATAGCCGCCGCGACGTCCTCCTCCACCTGTAGCCATAGCAGTAGCAACAACAGCAACCTCTTCTAATTTGTTCAAATGGTCTTTTTTAACTGACAGGGCTTAAAATCTAATTAATAGTTATCTTAAGCACTAATGTCTTACTTACATATAGGTCCCCGGTGGCCGACGGCATGCTGTTCGTATGCTTCGGACCGACGCAATCGTTGTCTAGATTAGATATACGAATAAATCGAGCCAGACGGATGCGTAGGCAGATGCCCTTAGTGTCCACGTAGATGTGCTGTCATGCATGCACGGCAGCAACTCCTTCTGGTCGAAGGAAGGAATGGGCTGGCTTTCTTTTTGTTTCTTTTCCTGTTCTTAGTTCATTTTTTCATGATAAACCGTAGCGTCACCGTAGAGTTGAACAAATTTAGAAGCTTAAGAATGAACGGAAAAGTCCAGTTCTTTTCCATGCAAGTTCTGGACATTTTCGTCCCACGATCATTCTTCTCCATCCTCGTTATGTCAATTTGATATTACCTGAACCTGTCTGCCATCCTGCTGTTGTTTAGCTCTAGGTCGTTCGAGCACGTTTTGGTGTCGTCTGACTGTTTTTTTTTTTTTTTGAAACGGGGGCAAAAGAATTACTCCAATCTATTTATTAAGAAGAAGGAGAATTGCCCAGTTAATTAACGGAAAACCAGACAAAAACCACAACAACATCAATCATCAAGGAGTAACATCTAAAAAACACAACCTCCAAAATCAACTAGCATCCAAAACCTACTATGACCGAAACTGACAACACGTGGAGCACGACAATTGCAGCTGACATGGAGCACAACACGACGTCGCAAAGAAGACCCACCTAACGGGCGACCCAAAATAAGCTCCAACGATTAATCATTAGCCAAAAATTTCCTCGCTACACCTTCCTTTCTTCTTCTGCCTCTGACGGAAACCTTTCTCAGAGACTTCTCCACCTTTTTGATTAAGTCCTCCGACGCCTTCCCTGCCAAGACGCAATCAATGTCCTTGCCATATCCGGGGCTAGCCGTCTCTAAACTGGCGAGCAGACTGCAAAGCTCTCTAGCAAAAAGGGTCTCGGAGCTAGTCCTCCACCGACTGCAGAGGCGGGCGACTGCGGTGGTGAGGGCGTCGTGGTCACCGCCAAGGCCTCAGAAGAGCCCAACTCCACAGGAAGCACCACATTAGACTCCCCACACAAGTCATGTGGCTTTGGTGTGATCTGCAGCACCGGAGCCATGAGCCCACTCAAGTCCTCATCCTTAGAGGTAGCCGACACATCAGGCTACGACAAAGAGTAGGGACTGCCACGAGGAGAGAAACAACCGAAGAGATGTTCTTCCTCAACCACATATGACTTCTGCTCGGCAGAGTCAAGGGGAGCCAAATAATGCGCCTCCGTCGACTCTAAAGAAACGCTATCGCGCGACAACAACTGCTTGAGCGTTGCCACCTCCTCACGAAGGGGGGCGAGTCGCCTCCTCTATGCGGACATCAACTAGCTGAATGAGCTCCAAGCGCATCAAAGCAACTTCGGACTGAAATAGGGAGTCCAAGTTGGCGTTGACCTTGAACTCCTTGCAACACCTAGGAGAGGATCTTGGCGGCACCGCAGCATGCAAAGACGAGTGAGACACGACCTCAGCCCAACTCCAGGCTGGCGAGGGACGACGAGGCAGACCGGATAGAGAGTGGCTCCGCTGGCAAGGAGCACGAACATCCGGAGAACGAGCACGAGTGTCCGGAGAGCGAGAACAATCAGCAGGAAACCGCGCACGGCAAAAACGCTCTCGGTGAACAGGACGACGACAGCGAATGCATCTGAAGGGCTCACGACATGAGCTGACCTGGTGGCCACGCTCGAGGCACCGGAAGCATCTCCCTCGAGCCCAACGCTTGAAGGCGAGGCTACGCTCAGAACCTTCCTTGCAAAGCAACGACGATGGTTCGCGACCGAGGCGACCACCCCGGCCCACCTGCACCCAGCCTTGCTCATCTCCATCAGCAGAAGCTGCAGCACAAGTAAACTTCACCACATTGCTCTCGACCTTGTCAACAATAGTAGCAATACAGAGCTTGGTGGCCGGCGGCGTCCGAGGGGCCAGCTCTTCATCGTCACTATCCTCGTCCTCCTCAGATGTAGAAGCCCACAAAGAAGGTCGTGTTGCGACGGATGGGGCTGGCACAGTTGAAGCTAAAGCAAGCATGCCTAGGACGGGCGCCTATGAAGGCGGCGAGGACATACTGGAGGCAAGGTGGACAGGCCTAGCCCTGATGCACGCCTCGCATCCGCCATCGACCTCCTCCTCCTCCTCCTCCTCCTCGTCAGAGAGCCACTCACCAACTTGACCGTCAACCTCCAGAGGCACATCACTGCCGATCCCGTCAGCAAGCAGGCAGGGCACATGCCCTGTCTTGACGAAAGAATCCTCGCCCACATGACGCGTCATGCCAACAGCCGTGGCAGCCAGCCCAGACGAAGCTATCACGGGGACAACGGAGCTAGACTGGCCAGGCGCGGCGCCAAAATCCGGAAGGAGGGCAGCTCCATCGCCAGCCCGAAGGCGTCCTTGCTTGTCGGAGGAGCCGACCAAAGGAGCGGGCGCAGCGGGTGGTGAAGCCGAAGCTGCCGCCTTCGATGCCGCAGGGGAGGTCACCCTACCACGAATCGCGGGGTCTGACCTCTGGGAGGCCAGAGCAGCTGCGGCAGTGGTGGTCCGTGAGGCCAGGGAGGACGTTGTCACCGCCATGGGAGCAGGGGAGGAATCTCAAGGAGCAGCCGCGGGGGCAGCACACCCAACCCCTACATGCCAGGCGGGTAGGAGGGAAGAGGGCGTCGAGGGGATGCCGGATCTTGTTGCGGAGCTAGCAAAGTGTTAGAGTATACGTATCTGTTAGGGATAGACTAGGTTACTTGTCTTGTACTCCAAGTTGGTCCCTGTACGCCTATATATACTCGCCCGAGAGGCTCAATAATACAACCATCATATTCCACAATCTCTCTATCCCTTTACCCTTCAACATGGTATCAGAGCGGCACGGTCCTTGACCTAGCCGCCGCCTCCGCTTCCGCCGCGCCGCCCCCGGGGAGGTCGATCTCCATGATCTCCGTCGGGGGCTGCGCAACCCGTACGCAGGGTTCGTTCACCGATCCGTGATCGGCTGCCTGCAAGTCTTTTTTTTCCCGATCTCATGATCGGTTTTCTTTTTTGGTTTTTCGATCTTAGATCGGATTGCGTCGCCCATCGCCGTCGTCATCGACGCGCCTCTACTCCGACCATCGGCATCGATGATCTACACCGCGCCCGTGCGCCTGTCACTTGCGCCGCTATGCCTTCCTTGGTAGGCCGTCGCGGCCTCATGACAGGCTGCCGCGCACCGCGGCCGGCTGCTGCGGCTTCCTCGGGAGGCTGCCGCGGCCGACCCCCCCTTCGGATTGTCTTCGACATCATCGCCCGGGATTTCACCGACAACGACGCCGCGGATTCTGATCTGCCGTCGTTACGGACTTGGCGCGTACAACGCCGCCATCGGTCTGATCAACCGATCTGGCGCTCGTCACCGCCGAGTACGTCCCCGAGCACGTGCCTATCACCGATCGAGCATCGGGCTGCCGCTGCGTCGCCCCTTCGGGCCATAGCGTCGCCGCCTTTGGTCCCCGCCACCGGCTACCAACGCGCCTTCTCAGGCGTGACCGTCGCTGGTGGTTCTCACACCGCTGCACCGACTCGCGCCCTGCAGCTACGCCGCCCCATCTGGCAAGATGGCGTCTGCACGCGTCATCGCGATCACCCGCAAGGGCGCCGCAGCTTCCACCGCGCCACCTCCTCGGCGCGGGTCGCCGCCGTCGCGCATGGTCTTCGCCACGTCGCGGATTCTTCCTCGCCTACTTGAGCACCGCGCGCATCTCCTGTAGCCTGCATGGCCACTCCTGGCTGTCGTAGGTCCCGCCGACTGTCCCTCTGTTTAGGCATCCAGTATGACCACTCTTGGTCGTCGTTGGTTCGCCGCATTCTACGTCTTCGTCCAGCACGACTTCGTCGCCATCGTCCTCGCCTCGTCCTCGACCACACCTACTTGTCTACTCCGACAACTGCGGCCTGCATTGGTACTTCGCCGATCTGCGCAACGCAACCGTCGTAGAGTCCTCCTCTGCTAGTCTCCTCTCCGACATGGCGTGAAGTTGTTTCTACTGGACCCGTTCTTCGCATGCCTGGTATTGCAACACCGGTGCGTGTCTTCGTCCCCGACGCGTTCCTGAGTCTGGCAAGCTCGGTTGTAGCGCCTCGTCTTCATCGGCTTCGACAAGGTCTTCATCGGCATCGACTACCTCCTCTACGCCTCATTGCGTCACACCGTCTTCGCGTACTCGGTTTTGGCACAACCAGTATGCCTTCGTTCCCCGACGTGCGCTGGTTACGCAAAGCCATGGCGCGCCTCGTCCTCGGCTCGGACTGCATCGGCCGGCATCGCTCTCCGACGACGCCCGACGCGCGTCTTCGTCCTTCTAATGGCTGCACTACGCGCACGCGGCTTAATATGCGGCTACCTCGACACCGGCAACCCCGACCATGACATAGACCACGGCGACTCCTCGCGCGGCTACCTCGACCAAGGTTGCAGCATCCACCGCTCTCGGCTCACTCGACATCGGCACAAGGGCTACCACCTCGCATGAGCTCCTCACCAGCATCCTCTACGGTCCAAGCTTCTGCGACGTGACACGTATCGTCCACGACGTTCCCGCTACCACTGCGGGGGATGTCAGCACATTGGTCTATTTCGGCTCTCCAATCTGACCATTCGTGACGTTCCAGTTGTTCACGATGCTACGGCTACGACTGCGGGGGATGTTAGAGTATACGTATCTGTTAGGGATAGGCTAGGTTACTTGTCTTGTACTCCAAATTGGTTCATATACGCCTATATATACTCGCCCAAAAGGCTCAATAATACAATCATCATATTCTAGAATCTCTCTATCCCTTTACCCTTCAACACAAAGGACGACGAGGACGGAGATCAGGCCGGCGGCAGCTGCGGTACGGCCCTTGTCGCCATGGTCGCTGCGTCGTTGGAGCACTCGTGAAAAATACTATGGTGTGCTTTTTAGAACAAAAGGTGCGAGTAGTTTTGTCGTCGTCTGACTGTGATAGCTCGTTGTTGGAGTGTTGCTCCTGCTAGTAGAAACGTAACGTCAAGCGCTTAAGACTGCGCAGACATCAGAAACCCAGAATTTGATGGGAGCTTTTGTTGCAGGCCGTTCATTTGCGGTTAGCTGGCAGCTGCGTAGTGGCCGGGGCCCACATGTCTGTGTCTAGTAGTTTGTTTAGATGCCAAGCTGACCTTGTTCGAAACATCGGATACACACTGTTCTGGGTTTGACTAGTATTATCTTACCATGCCGTGATTATCTTCTGTCCGTCAATTTGTTGTTTGATGTTTTTTTTAGAGATGGACGTTTTTTTTAAGTAATGTTACATCCAGTCTCTGCATAATCATCTAGTGTTACTCAAAATAAAAACTAATTAGACGAGAAGAATACAATCATCTGATATACAGAACGTCTAGGATGATGGAAGACCAATCCGTAGATTACACTGCATCCATCTTAAAAAAAAACCTCATCGTATACTTAAAACGTGTATATCCTTCCATAAATAAGTCTCGAAGCTCCACAAGTCGTAGAGAAGACCATAAACGAAGAGTAGTCGTGCTTCGATAGATAACATGTAAATAAGAAGACATTTTATCCTTAAAGGTCTTGTCATTTCTATATAGTCATAGCGATCAAATAACGACAAACGCTTCCATCCTAAATAGAATTTTGTACTTATCAGTTATCCCATGTAACCAGTTACCAAATACATTGATAACAGAAAGGGAAGGAGATAAACCAGAAGCTACTTGGATGATTAACCATACAGAATAAGCGAAACTACAATGAAAAAATAAGTGCTTAATTGTCTCGTCATGAAGACAAAAACACATTGTTTACTTCCTCGCCAATTTTATTTTACAGGATTATCTTTTGTGAGAATAATCCCTCGACGTAAGTACCATGCGAATACTTTCGTATTTAATGGTATTTTCATCTTCCAGATTTTCCTATTATCATCAACTGAAATATCTGGTTGAACAAATGCCCTATACATTTAATCTACCGAGAATTTACTATTCTCAAGTAAATTCCACCTCATCTCATCAGAACATTTAGAAAATTCTACCGTGGTTAATCTGAATAATAGATCATTCGACGATGCCAACCTAGGTCCAATAAGGTCACGCCTAAATAACACATTCGGAGGGTTTGACTCCATCACGGCGGAAAGGGTATCTCCTTTGTGTCGAACAATATTGTATAGCGCAGGATATTGTTCTCGAAGAGTATCCTGACCAAGCCACTTATTGTCCCAAGAATGTATCTGCGGTCCATCCTTGATATTAGAAGTACCAAATGAGAAAAATTGCTTTTTGAAGTCATTATTCCAGTCTAGAAATGTGAATCTCTAAGCTCCTATAGCACTTGAGACACAACTTTTAAGCTAACATATTTTCTTCGAAAAATGGTTTGCCACACCCTGTCCTCTGTAAGTAGCTTAAATAGCCATTTACACAACGGAGTGGTATTTTTGAACTGTAGGTCATGAATACGAAGTCCGTCTTTTGGCAAGTCGATATTTCTTTTTCTCACTATCTACTTGCTAAAATAACCTTGATCAGAAATAATCCATTTTATTCAAGACTCTCTTTGGTAATAGGAAAAACAAGATCATATATAGTACCATATCATAAGCACTGAGTTTATGAGTACAAGTATTCCACCCAGAGATAGCAAGTTGCCTTTCCAACTACTAAGTCTTTTTTTATAGTATTTCCTTAACGAGTTTCTACTTAGCATTTGTGAGTCTTCCATAGTCCATTGGGATTCCCAAATAATTGATTGGAAACTGACCCTGCCCATAGCCAACAATATCAACATACAGGTGAGCCCTGTCTTAGGCCTCGCCAAAATAGTACAATTCACTTTTATGGAAGTTAATTTTCAACCTAAAAAGTTGCTCGAATGCTGATAAGATTAATTTTAGATTATTAGCTTTTTCCAAATCGTGTTCCACAAATAAGATTGTATTATCAGTGTATTAAAGAATAGAAAGTCCCCCATCCACAAGATGAGAAACTATTCCTTCAATCTGGCCACCAGTATTTGCTCTCTCGATCAAGATAGCCAACATATCATCCACTATATTAAATAATATAGATGATAATGGCTAACCCTGTTTTATTCCTTTCCTTGTCTGGAAGTATTTACCAACATCATCATTTACTTTGTTAGCCACACTACCTCTAGATACAAAGGATCGGATTAGAGAACGTCACTTCTTTGAAAAAACACATAGACGCTCACCATGCATACATACACTCACCCCTATGAATACACACACGCACACCCTACACCTATGAGCACCTCTGAGAGACTGAGCCGACGGGTCTTGAGATTGACGAAGTCACCGCAGGTGCCTCGCTATCAAAGAGAATGTCGTCTCCCACTGAAAAAATATTCCGCATTTATAAGACACCAAAGTGTCAAACCTGGGGTTTGAACTCTGGTGGCTGGAGGTACCACTGTCCTCCTAACCATCCAACTACGAGTGGTTCCCCCTATTCAACTTTTTACTATAAAGCTCGTGTACTGTTTCATGCAGGATTACAACACCATCAATGATGTTTCTTTCTTACTTAAAACTACATGGTCAACAACCGAGTTTAGTCCGATTGTAAAAAACTTTAGTAAATATTTTAAAATTAACGTTAAGAAAACATATAGTCCGATACTATTGTATCTTTTCTGCCTTATTAACCTTAGTTAATAAAATAACCTTGCTAATTTTTTGTCTAAACAAGTCTAGCATAAGAAAGCAAAACAAATCTAGAAGATCCTCCTTATGATATCACAGAAGTTGCATGTTGTCGCATGTTGTGTTATTTGACTACGTGTCCGGTTATCCCGATGCATGTATTGCTTTTTCAGTGATTATTGGTCTTCGCTGCATTGTCAACTAGTGCAAATAAAGACGTTCGCGTGTATACTTTTCAAACTTCTGGTGCCTTATGTGAACGGAACGCTCTTTGTTTTCCTGATCCGATTATCAAGACACAGGATATCATTTGAATATTTTTTCTTTTACAAATCGGGCAATTTTGTTTTATTATATTTAAAAAAGTAGTGGAGAATTGACTGGCCAAAAACCCGTATAAATGCACCAATATCAACATGAAATACGACCACACCGGTTGAATATAGACTATTAGAGCATGTACAATAGTGAAGAAGGCATGCTTTCACTTCGTCGTCTAAAGAAAACACTATATATGTGTTGTATAGTGCATTATCTTTTATTTGATATTAATAATTAATGAGAATTAACTATTTTTAATAAGAAATTAGTTTTTTAAGGGAATATATCATACGATGGAGAAAATAGTCTTCTTTTATTTTTAAAATATCATCCTTAACTAAGAAAAGACGATCTTTTTTTATTTTTCTTCTCTAAGTAAGAAAAATCCAACATAACAACCATAAAAAAGACTGGCATCACTGTATTGTATATATGCCCTTATGCTTTTCCGGTCCAGATCTCCGGATGGTCTAGAAACACTTCTCCGAGTTACGCGGAGTGTATCATAGCTATCAAGCTCAATCTCAACCAGGCTTTTTTTATAGAGCATTAAAAAAATACCTCTCGGAATCGTCCCGATTTTATCATAGCTAGCTGCCAAGTCCATGAAGGGTTTCGCGGCATAGTAAATCAAAATTTTCTACGGAGCGAACAGAGGGAAAGCCAAGATCTAATCTAGGAGATGCAAACAACGAGAGAGATTGGATTAGATCTTCATACCCTTGAAGATTCGCACAGCGGAACGTTCGTCGGAACGTGGGTAATGTAGTCGTACTCGCTTCTCCTCCTCGTGATCCGATCCGATCTAGCACCACAAGTGGCGGTGCCTCCGTGAGATGCTGCGCAGCACCTCGACGTCTCCTCCTTCCTCGGACCAGCGAGTATGGTGGAGAGATAGATTGGATCTACAACACGACGGCGTGGTGTATATGGTGGAGAATTTCTGCTGCAGGGCTTCGCCTACAAACAGTCGGGAGGGAGAGGGGAAGGTAGCAAGGCTGCTAGGGCTTGGAGGAAGGTGTGTGTAGGGGGGAGGGGGCGCACCACCCCTCTATATATAGAGGGGGGGGCGGCCAGCCCTTGCCCCTCCTCCAAGCCTATCTCTAGTTTAAATAATTTAAACTCTCCCTTATCTAGAAATCCTATCTCTAGTTTAAACGATTTAAACTCTCCCTTATCTACAAATCCTATCTCTAGTTTAAACGAGTTTAAACTTATCCAGGATCGGCTGGGCCCTATGGGGCCTTGTGCCCTCCCCAATCTTGCCAGGACACTCCCTCATAGGCCCATGCCCCTCCCGGAAGGTGGGGCCACGTTGGTCCCCTTCCGGAAGGTTCTAGAAGCTTCCGTACAATACCGATTAACGGAACAATTTGAACTCCAAAACTGCCTTGCCTTATATGAATCTTATTCTCCGGACCATTCCGGAACCTCTCGTGATATCCGGATCCCATCCGAGACTCGAACAAAAATTCATAAACCAATTATCCAATCTATCCTAGCGTCGAGATCGTTAAGTGTGTGACCTGCGGGTTCGAGAATATGCGTACATGATCTTCTATCAATAATCAACGGTGAGTGCAGGCACCCATATTGACTCCTACGCATTCATCGATGATCATATCGGATGAACCACGATGCCAGGATTCAAACAATCCCATATATATATTCCTTCGTCTCGCGATATTTTACTTGCCCGAGATTCGATCGGTATGCCGTCATACCTAGTTCAATCTCGTTCACAGCAAGTACTTTACTCGTTCCGTAATCTGATATCACTTTGTGATTAACTCCTTAACCACATGCTTGCAAGCGGTGTTGATATCGATTACCGAGTGGGCCCGAAGTATATCTCTCCGACTGGGAGGGACAAATTCCATCTCGATACATACAACCCAACAGATACTTTCCGATCACCTGAGAGACACCTTTATGATCACCCTCTCATAGGATGACGTTTGATGACCTCAAAGCTTTCTTCCGATACCAGGGAGTTGCATTATCTCATGGTCTAAGGAATACAATATTTGACATAGGAAAAGCTTCGCAAAGATGAACACGATGAAACGATCTAATTGCTCTGCTTTGTTTTGGTCTATCCACCATATCATTCTCCCAATGATATGATCTCATTATCAATTGACAACTCATGTCTATGGTTAGGAAACCTTAACCATCATTGATCAATGAGCTAGTCCATAGCGTAGGCGCATTTAGGGACACGGTGTTGTTTACAGACCACACAAGTATTAAAGTTTCCGCTTAATACAATTCTAGCATGGAATATAAATTTTATCATGAACAAGAATTATAATAATAACATCTTTATTATTGCCTCTAGGGCATAATTCCAACAGTCTCCCACTTGCACTAGAGTCAATAATCTAGTTTACATTTGGCAACAATCTCACACCCATGGCACTGAGGTGTTGATCATGTTTTACACGTGGAAGAGGTTTAGTCAATGGATCTGCGACATTCAGATCCGTATGTACTTTGCTAATCTTCGATCTCCATCCGCTATATAATCTCGGATTATATGAAACTTGCAGTTGATATGCTTGGTCTTTGGATGATATCTTGGTTCCTTAGCGAGTGCTATGGCGCGGTGTTGTCACACAATATCTCCAGTGGGTCCAATGCACTTGGAACCACGCCAAGCTCGATGATGAAGTTTCGATCCAAACTCCTTCACTTGACGCCTGCAGCAGCCATGTATTCCGCTTCTTTGTAGATCCCGCGATCACGCTTTGCTTGCAGCTTCTCCGACTCAGCTCCTCCATTCAAAATATACACGTATCACGTTCGAGATTTAGAATCATCCTTGTCGATTGTCGAAACTAGCGTCGATGTAACCTTTTACGACAAGTGTTCATCACCCCATAGACTAAGAACATTTCTTTAGTTCTATTTAGGTACTTTAGGATGTTCTTCACGCTGTCGATGTTCCACTCTGGATCGCTTTGATATCTGCTCGTCAAACTAAGAGCATTGGACACATCCGGTCTAGTACACAAGATGGCATACATGATGGAACCTATGGCCGAGGCATAAGGCACTTTGCTCATAGCTTCCCTATCATTTCGTAGCTGGACATCGAGCCTTGCTCAATATCTTACGACAACATAGGCCTTTGAACCTTTCTTTGCCTTATCCATTACGAACCTTTTCGAACTTTGTCAAGGTATGTACTCGGCTTAATGCTATCAGCGTCTTTGTCTATCTCTATAGATTTTGATGCCCAATATATAAGCAGCTTCACCTAGGTCTTTCATTGAAAACACTTGTTCAAATAACTCTTCACATCGTTAAGCATGTTGATGTCATTTCGATAATCAATATGCCATCCACATCTGATACCGAAGCGTCACCGAGCTCCCACTCACTTTCTTGTAGATGCAAGCTTGTAGCAATTTGGAACAAATCCAAAGCTCTTGATCACTTGATCAAAGCGAAGGTTCCAACTCCGAGATGCTTGCTTGATCCATAAATGGAGCTGAAGTTTGCATACTTTACTAGCATCCTTAGGATCGACAAAACCTTCGGGTTGCATCATATACAACTCTTCATCAATGTTGCCATTGAGGAAAGATCTTGACATCCATCCGCCATATTTCATAATCATGAAACGCAGCAATTGCTAATAAAATCCGAATGGACTTAAACATCGCTACGGAGAGAAAGTCTCATCGTAGTCAACACCTTGAACTTGTCGAAAACCTTTTGCGACAAGCCGTGCTTTATAGACGGTAACATTACCATCGCGTCCGTTTCTTCTTGAATATCCATTTGCACTCAACGGCCTTTCGGCCGCTAGGAGGATCCACCAAAGTCCATACTTGGTTTTCGCTCATGGATCCCAATTGGATTTCATGGCTTCCAGCCATTTCTCGAGTCTGGGCTCATCATCGCTTCCTCATAGTTCGTAGGTTCACCGTCTTCTACCAACAAGACAGTCAAGACAGGTTGCCGTACCACTCGGAGGCACGCGACCTTGTCGACTGCGACGTTCGAGAGCGACATCATCAAAGCTTCATGATCCTTGTCATTAGCTTCCTCTATTGTTGGTGCAAAGCCTTGGAACAATTTCAGTGCGCTATTCTCCAATTCAAGAGAAGGTTCAATAACCTCGTCTAGCTCTACTTTCTCCCACTCACTTCTTTCGAGAGAAACTCCTTCTCAAGAAAGGAACCGTTCTTCGACAAACACTTTGCCTTGGTTACGTGATAGAAGGTATACCCAATGGTTTCCTTAGGGTATCCTATGAAGACGCATTTCTCCGCTTTGGGTTCGAGCTTGTCCGACATCAACTTCGACGTAAGCTTCGCATCCCCAAACTTTAATAAACGACAACTTAGGTTTAGCACCAAACCACAGTTCATACGGTGTCGTCTCAACGGATTTAGATGGAGCCCTATTTAAAGTGAATGCAGCGGTTTCTAATGCATAACCCCAAAATGATAACGGCAAATCAAGAAGAGACATCATTGATCGTACCATATCTAATAGGGTTCGATTCGGCGTTCAGACACACCATTCTTGTGGTGTTCGGGTGGCGTGAGTTGTGAAACGATTCCACTTGCTTTAAGATGCGTGAGAAAATCATAACTCAAATATTCACCTCCACGATCGGATCGTAGAAACTTAATCTTTACATTACGATGGTTCTCCACTTCATTACGAAATTCTTTGAACTTTTCAAACGTTTGATTTATGTTTCATTAAATAGATATACCCATATCTACTTAAGTCATCGGTAAAAGTGAGAAAATAGCGATATCCACCGCGTCGAAACACTCATCGGTCGCATACATCGGTATGTATGATTTCCAACAAGTCCGTTGCTCGCTCCATCATCTGGAGAACGGGGTTTTGATCATCTTGCCCATGAGGCATGGTTCGCATGTGTCAAATGATTCAAAATCAAGAGACTCCAAAGTCCATCGAATGGAGTTTCTTCATGCGCTTTACACCAATATGACCTAGACGACGATGCCACAAATAAGTAGTATTATCACTATCTACTTTGCATCTCTTAGCCTCAATGTTATGGATGTGTGTTTCATCCCTTTCGAGATTTAGAAGAAATAAACCATTCACAAGAGGTGCATGACCATAAAAGATGTTACTCATATAAATAGAACAACCATTATTCTCCGATTTAAATGAATAACCGTCTTGCAATAAACATGATCCGAAATAATGTTCATGCTCAACGCAGGCACATAATAACATTTATTAAGGTTTAAAACTAATACCGAAGGTAAAACTAAGGAGAGCGTGCCGACGGACATCACATCAACTCTTGATCCGTTGCCAACGCGCATCGTCACCTCATCCCTCGATAGCCGCCGTCTATTCCGTAGCTCCTGTTTCGAGTTACAAATATTAGCAATCAACCGGTATCAAATACCGGTGCACTACAACGAGGGCTAGTAAGGAAAACAATAACATGTATATCAAATATACCTTTGATGGTGCCACCTTCTTGTCCGCTAAGTACTTGGACGATTCTTGCGCTTCGATGACCCCTGTCCTTGCAATAGAAGCACTCAGTGTCCGGCTTAGGACCAGACCTGAGCTTCTTCTCAGCAGGGGCATTGCGCTTGCCTCCGCCCTTCTTGAAGGGCTTCTTTGCTCCCTTACCTTTCTTAAAGGAGGGCTTGTTGACCATCAACACATGATTATCCTTCTTGATGTCCACTTCCGCAGCCTGCAGCTGTGCGAATAGCTCGGTTATCGTATCAGTGGAACCAATCTGATTATGAGTCACTACAAAACTTTTGTAGCTGGAGGAGTGATTGCGAATCCTGTCAATCTTGAGCTCCTCCGAATCGTGCATTCCAGTTGCTCAAGCGTTGAGTGTAGCCCGACATCTTTATGGCGTGCTCACTAACGGAACTCCTTCCTCCATCTTGCAGTTAAAGAACTTCTCAGAGATCTCATATCTCTCAGAACGGGCTTGATTCTGAAACATGGTTTTCAGCTCCTCGAGAATCTCAAAGGGCCCGGGATAGGTTTCAAAACGATTTTGAAGTTCCGGTTCCATAGCAAACAACATGGTACTCTTAATCACACCATAATCATCTTTGCGCGACTGATAGATGCTTTCATCACCGGTAGCGATTGCTAGGGGGTCACCTAACGCTTTACCAAGGACATAGTCCTTTTGTCCGCCAATTTTATGTGACATGGTACAGCCAATTTTCGCGCAATGATCTCCATCTTATGCGTTCCGGCATGATCTCCATCACTCCACCATGATTGCCTCCACCACGAATAGCAACTACAACTATTGCTAACTACTTAGCGATAAAGTAAAGCTATTACATGGCGTATAAGAAGTTGACTCGCAGGTCATACACAATTATAAAGACAACCATATGGCTCATGCCGGTTGTGTACTCATCGACATGCAAGTCGTGAAACATTACAAAACATGATCATCGCATACATTATACACATCACATCTTGGGCCATACCATATCACAGAAAACACTCCCTGCAAGAACAAGTTAGACGCCTCTACTTTGTTGTTGCATGTTTTACGTGGCTTATGGGAGTAGATTCTAAGAACGATTCTTACCTACGGAAAGCCACAACGGTGATATTATGGTTGCCAAACTCCGGTGTTAATCCCATGACAACTATAGTGAGAGAACGACATCCACCACCGCATGTGTGGAACAAGCCACACGTCAAGTGCGGAGCCGGTCATGAACAACGTCGCGTAAGGTTGGCCTGGACCGCTTCAATCTCACTATCCCGCGTCATAAGAAGAACACAAACAAGAGGCTTGCAACAGAAAACATCAACGCCCGTAACAACCATGTTGCGTTCTACTCGTGAAACACATCTACGCATAGATCTAGCTCTGATACCAATGAAGGGTTTCATGCATAGTAAATCAAAATTTTCACGGAGCGAACAGAGGGAAAGCCAAGATCTAATCTAGGAGATGCAAACAACGAGAGAGATTGGATTAGATCTTCATACCCTTGAAGATTCAGACAGTGAACGCTCGCCGGAACGTGGGTGATGTAGTCGCACTCGCCTCCTCCTCGCGATCCGATCAGATCTAGCACCACAAGTGGCGGTGCCTCCGTGAGATGCACACGTGCAGCACCTCGACGTCTCCTCCTTCCTCGGACCAGCGATTATGGTGGAGAGATAGATTGGATCTACAACACGGCGTGGTGTATATGGTGGAGAATTTCTGCTGCAGGCTTCGCCACAAACAGTCGGGAGGGAGAGGTAGCAAGGCTGCTAGGCTTGGAGGAAGGTGTGTGTAGGGAGGCGCACCACCCTCTATATATAGAGGGGGCGGCCAGCCCTGCCCTCCTCCAAGCCTATCTCTAGTTTAAACAATTTAAACTCTCCTTATCTAGAAATCCTATCTCTAGTTTAAACGATTTAAACTCTCCTTATCTAGAAATCCTATCTCTAGTTTAAACGAGTTTAAACTTATCCAGATCGGCTGGGCCCTATGGGGTTTTGTGCCCTGGCCCATTGCGCCAGGACACTCCTCATAGGACCATGCCCCTCCCGAAAGGTGGGGCCACGTTGGTCCCCTTCCGGAAGGTTCTAGAAGCTTCCGACAATACCGATCAACCCGAACAATTCCGAACTCCAAAATCAGACCGCCTTATATGAATCTTATTCTCCGGACCATTCCGAACCTCTCGTGATATCCCGGATCCCATCCGAGACTCAACAAAAATTCATAAACCAATTATCCAATCTATCCTAGCGTCGAGATACGTTAAGTGTGTGACCCTGCGGTTCGAGAATATGCGACATGATCTTCTATCAATGATCAACAGTGTCCGGCACCCATATTGACTCCTACACATTCATCGATGATCATATCGGATGAACCACGATGCCGGATTCAAACAATCCCATATATATTCCCTTCGTCTCGCGATATTTTACTTGCCCGAGATTCGATCGTCGATGCAGTCATACCTAGTTCAATCTCGTTCACAAAGTACTTTACTCGTTCGTAATCCGATATCACTTTGTGATTAACTCCTTAACCACATGCTTGCAAGCGGTGTTGATATCGACACCGAGTGGGCCCAAGTATATCTCTCCGACACAGGAGGGACAAATTCCATCTCGATACATACAACCCAACAGATACTTTCCGATCACCTGAGAGACACCTTTATGATCACCCTCTCATAGGATGACGTTTGATGACCTCAAAGCTTTCTTCCGATACCAGGGAGTTGCATTATCTCATGGTCTAAAGAATACAATATTTGACATAGGAAAAGCTTCGCAAAGATGAACACGATGAAACGATCTAATTGCTCTGCTTTGTTTGGGTCTATCCACCATATCATTCTCCCAATGATATGATCTCATTATCAATTGACAACTCATGTCTATGGTTAGGAAACCTTAACCATCATTGATCAATGAGCTAGTCCATAGAGGCGTACTAGGGACACGGTGTTGTTTACAAATCACACAAGTATTAAAGTTTCCGCTTAATACAATTCTAGCATGGAATATAAACTTTATCATGAACAAGAATTATAATAATAACATCTTTATTATTGCCTCTAGGGCATAATTCCAACAGTCCAGTCTCAACAAGTCCTTTTTTATAGAGCTAATTATATTAAGAGCTTGGGCCATTGGTAAGATAAAGAAAGTTTTCATCTTTCTGAATGTAAGGCTAATCCTATACAGGTGAAGAGCTTTATTCAAAGAAGAGCTTAACGGATGCTTTTATTCTCCTCGATATAGCTATTCCTTTCGATCCATATTAATTGACTCAAATTTGTCTAGATTTAAATGAATCTAGACACTATTTAGTATATAGATTTATCCAAATTTTAACAAAATTGTCAAAATTTGGATAAATCTATATAAATAGTGTCTAGATTTAGATTGTCAAAATTTGGATAAATCTAAATCTATATACTAAATAGTGTCTAGATTTAGATTGTCAAAATTTGGATAAATCTATATACTAAATAGTGTCTAGATTCATCTAATTCTAGACAAATTTGAGTCAATTAATATGGGTCGGAGGGAGTACCACTTTTGCTTTCTTTCCCTCTATACAATCTCTTATGCACTTGTAAACATAACCACGAATTATACATACATGCAGAAAGATTGTTGCAATTTCTTGTTTAAAAAAAAGAGTTACCAAGGTTCTAGTACTTCCTCCAACCCATTTTAGTTGACTAAGATTTGTCTAAATTTGATGTAATTAGATATGTTCTAGTGCTAGATATATTTGAATTTAGACAAATCCAAATCAATTAATATGGGTCAAAGGGAATAGAATTTTAGTAGTACAACTAGTTTTCAGGATTCTTTTTTAGTCTGGCTCTTGACTACGGAGTTATGGTTTCTTTTTTATAATAATTCTCACGGTTTCTTATTAGTTGCCTTGTTTTGGGGAACTTGGTCGCTAAGATCAACCACTTGACTCGCATCGAAGTCATCCGGAGCTTCCTCCGTGCGTCAGTGTCCGTCCGTAGATGCGGCTGCCATGCACGCGCGGCAGCAACTCTGAAGTCACAAGCAGGCTCCTTCTGGTCGAAGGAAGGAATGGGCTGACTTCCTTTTTTGTTTCCTTTCTTGTTCTGACTACGACCTTTTTTCTTCTTATTAGTTCATGAAAAAATGTAGCGTCAGCATAGAGTTGAACAAATTTGGAACCTCGACAATGACTGAGAAAGTACAGTTCTTTCCATGTAAGTTCTTGACATTTTCATCCCATGATCATTCTTCCTCATCCTTGTTATATCAATTTGATATTTACCTGAACCTGTCTAACCATCCTGCTATTGTTTAGAAGTAGTAGATAGTTGAAGCACGTTTTGGTGTCGTCGTTCGTCTGACAGTGATGGCTCGCTGTTGGAGTGTTGCTCCTACAAGTAGAAGCGTAACGTCAGCGCTTACGACTACCCAGACATCAGAAACCCACAATTAAATGGGGATCTTTTGGCGCTCGGCGGTTCATTTGCGGTTAGCTGCTGGTTGCGTTGTGGCTAGGGCCCCATATGTCTATGTCTGTATGCGGTAGTTTGTTTAGAAGCCAAGCTGACCTAGGGGACATCAGGACAAAACCTAACTCCCTCCCGAGCCGTCCAAAGTTGGTGCTACGCAGAGATGACAGACGACGTGGGGGCATGCTTGTCTGCTGAAAATAAAGGCAGTGGTCTTAGGATTCTTCTTGCTTCAAGATGAGGATCTACTTGTTATTTGCCCTCTTTGATCTGATCAGAGTGGCGAGTTCCGAAAGGCTTCGCCGACGAACTTCCATGAACGAATAATGCCTGGAGATTGCCAGATTGGAGGGATTCATGATTGATTGCTCGACGAAGTACAAGATATATTAATCACATCACTAGGTTACGGTAATATGTGCTTGTCTCCTTTAAGAAGGATAAAAGGAGAGATTAGCAAACCAGTCACTCCTAACTAAAGATGAAAACGATACCGACACATCGTATAAATCATCTTAACAACATTTATAATATGGGACTCTATAATATACTCATTTAGTTGCGTGCAACCGTGTTTTTCTGGACGTTTGGTTTCAGAGGGAGCGAGGCGAAGCTCTACAACATGTTGCTATCGTGGAACATGTATTTAGTTCCATGGTAAAGTCAGTATGCGGTGAATGCCATAAGGGCCGAAATTAGAGGAATACCAATGGTGGTTCGAGTCCTAGTGGCGATGTGGAATTGGCTTGATGATTTGTGACTTGTAGATGCGGCATTGGAAAGTGGGGACAGTAACATTGGAGATGTTTATAATCTTATCTTGCAGGGTGAAAATCTAAGGTCTAACCTTAATTGGTTGTGCCTAGCAAGGGCTTTGTTAAAAACATTGTTTTGTGAGTGATGACTTTTACCGGATGAAAACCAATAATCTTTGATCGGACGACGACGACGCTTAGACACTGTTTTTTTCTGAAGACGTCACTATTAGAGATAGTGGACTTCTGGTGTTGTTAGTGTCGCTGCTGCAAGAAACCGATCGCTATAGCGGGACTTTTTATTTTTATAATTTTTCTTCAATTTTTTAGGTTGTGTGTATACAAAGGACCGCTAGGGCATACATTGCTGATTGCTGCAGATACCGGGTATAATAGGTATCGATATTAACCTTGTTAGAAACTTCGAATACACTGTTCCATGCCGTGATTGTGTTCTGTTCTGGGTTTGACACTCTACTTCTGTCCGCCAATTTGTTGTTTGCTGATGCTGTCGCATGGCGTGTTGTTGGACTACGTGTCCAGTTATCCCGGTGCATGCATTGCCTTTTCAGTTATTATTAGTCTTCGCTACATTGTCAACTAGTGCAAATAAAGAAAGTTGCATCTATCTTAGTATTCTTCTGCTATGGACGCGTGCATACTTTTTAACTTCCTGTGCCTTATGTGAACGCAACGCGCTCTGTTTTCCTGACCCGATTATCCGACCAAGGATATCATTTGAATATATACTATCTCCTCTGTCCTAAGACAGATGTCTTAGATTTTGGGACGGAGGGAGTATTATGCTTTTCCGGTCCAGAGATCTCCGGATGGTCTAGAAACACTTCTCCGATTCGTCCCGGAGTGTATCATATATAGCCCTCAGGCTCAATCTGAACAAGGGTTTTTCTTGTGGAGCAATAAAAAAAAATATTTCCTCCGTTTTATAATATAAATGTTTTAGCTTTATAAAATAAGTGTATTTAGATTTCTTTAGTGTATAAATTTAGAGTGAATCTACATGCCTAAAAATATCTAGATACACTTTTTTTATAAAACTAAAACATCTTATATTTAAAACGGAGAGTACCTCTCAAAGTCGTCATGAGTGTATCATAACTAGCAACCAAGCTCAGTGTCAACAAGTTTTTTTATATAGCTAATTATATTAGGGAGCGTTTATATATCAGACGCCTGATTTTTAGTTATGTCTTAGTCGTTGATGTCATCCTACTACTTTAGGTTAATTCTCAATTGCAATCTAATTATAGCTTATAAATTGTGTACTAATTCTCAATTGCGACCTAGTTGTAACTTATGTCATATATTCAGTTATAACCTAGTTGTAACTCAGTATAACTCTCACCCTGCACGGATCGCGAGTATATCTAATACTCCCTTCATCCCAAAATAGATGTCTCAAGTTTGTCAAAATTTAAATAAATCTAGCACTATTTAGTATATAGATTCATCCAAAATTTGAAAAACCCAATATATCTATTCTTGGACGGAGCGAATACTAAAAGAGACGACTGAGACATAACTAAAAATCAGACGTCTGATTTTTAGCAAAACAGAATAGCTTGGGCCATTTGTAAGACAAGAAAGTTGTCATCTTATTAAATGTAAGGCCAAACCTATACAAGTGAAGAACTTTATTCAAAGTAGAGCTTAACGGATGCTTTTTTTTCTCCACTAGGATAGATAGCCTTTTGTAAATACCTCTTTTGCTTTCTTTTGCCCCTGTACTATCCCTTATGCACTTGTAAACAAAAACACGAATTATACATAAATGCAGAAGATTGTTACAGTTTCTTGTTGAAAAAAAAAGTTACTAAGGTTCTAGACTTTTAGTACTCCCTCCATTCAGAAATAAGTGACTTGGTTTTGTATAAATTTAGATGTATCTGTATACTAAAGCATGTTTAAATACATGCGAATGTAGAAAAAATATAAGTCGCTTATTTCTAGACTCGAAGGGAGTAGTATAGCTAGCTTGTCATTGACCTCAAGTAATTTCTAGCCTTTGCAGAACCTTGAGATGAACTAGCGAGCCTACTTATTTTCAGGATTCTTTTCGAGTTTGGCTCTTGACTACGGAGTTGTGATTTTTATAATAATTCTCGCCGTTTCTTATCCGTTGTCTCATTTTGGGGAACTTGGTTGCTAAGATCAACCACTTGACTCGCAGTGCTGTCATGCATGCACGGCAGCAACCCCTGAAGGCTCCTTCTGGTCGAAGGAAGGAATGGGCTGACTTCCTTTCTTGTTCTGACTACGACCTTTTTACTTCTTATTCGTTCATGTTTTCATGAAAACCGTAGCTTCAGCGTAGAGTTGAACAAATTTGGATCAACGATGTGACTTGGAAAATTTCAGTTCTTTCCATGTAAGTTCTGGACATTTTCATCCCATGATAGATCATTCTTCCTCATCCTCGTTACATGTCAATTTTTGATATTATCTGACCCTGTCTACCATCGTTATGCTGTTGTTTAGAAGTAGTAGATCGTTAAAGCACGTTTTGGTGTCGTCGTTCGTGTGACAGTGATGGCTCGCTGTTGGAGTGTTGCTCCTACAAGTAGAAAAAAACGTAACGTCAGCGCTTACGACTGCCCAGACATCAGGAACCCAGAACTAAACGAACCGAGAATTAAGGCTTTGTTTACTTGCAGGGTATTTGAGGGGATGTGAAGAAATTATTTCGTATTCTGGAATTTCCTCGATAGGTTGTTTATTAGGACGGGTTTAGAGAGGATAATTCCGGAATATCCCTACAATCTCGCTTGTTTACTTTTCTTGATTTTTATCCCGAAAAGACGTGATATCACGGGGATTTGGTGTTCGCCCAATACTCTCAAATCCGGGATGGAGGGGATTTTGTGGGGATATTCCGAGATTATCCCCTCAAAATCCGGTCTAGTAAACGACCTATCGGGAAATTCCGGGATACAAAATAATCCCCTTCCATCCTCTGAAATACCCTAGAAGTAAACAAGGCCTCACACTAGTGTATTTTTAACTAGATTAAAAACTCTCCATCGTGGTAGAGTATTTTTGAGCAAGGGTATTCGCGGGGATTTGAGAGTACTGGATGAACACCAAATCCCCGCATATCCCCACATCTTTTGAGGATAAAAATACGGAAGAAGTAAACAAGGCCTAAATGGGATCTTTTGGCGCTCGGCGTTCGTTTGCGGTTAGCTGGTGGTTGCGTAGGGACCAGGGGCCCCACGTGTCTGTGTCTTTACGCGGTGGTTTGTTTAGAGGCCAAGCTGACCTTGTTCGAAACTTCGAATACACACTGTTCTGGGTTTGACTAGTTCTCCCTCTGTTCGGGATTATAGGTCCTACGCGCATACCTAGGTTGTTAATTGACCAACAAAATATAACTTATATATTACAAAAATTATACAGCTAGAAAATATAACCTCTAAAATACTATTATTTTACCGAAATTGCTATGTCACAGCTAGCTGTGACATAAGCTATGTCACAGCTAGGTTTATTGCCGTTGGATTGTTGCTTCAAGATTCGCGCTCGTGTTAGCTGGAGTAGGTTCGCTGGTAGCTGAAAGTTCGCTCGTCACGCGTGGTAGCGCGTCGTCGCGCTCGTGTTTTGATCGTTGGTGTTGTTGGTTTGTTTGACGGGCCAAGCCCATGTGCGTTTGCTGTAGTCTGGTTTTGCTATTGGGCCAGAGTTAGCTGTTTTGGTTATTGTGTTGGGTCGCGTTTTGTGTTTTTATTTTGCTGTTTTTTGTTTTGTTTTGTTTACATAACGTAGCAGGAATCAGTTGGTTTAGTTGTTAATTTTTTTTATTTTATTAGCTGATTTTCTTTTTATAGGGAAGACTAAATATAGTTGTGTGGTTCTGGTTGTTTATTGACTGATACGAGAAATTCTTATGGTTGTGGTTTAATTCTATTTTGGTGTGTATTATTTTAGTGTTCTATTGGGTCCTATATATATCGTATGGTTTGTGTTGGAACGCAGAGTAAAGGATCAAGTTGCTCTTTTGTAGAGGTTGGTTAAGGAATAGTTGTATTTTTAGTGTTCTAGAGGCTCAAGTTTACTACAAAGATATGAGCAATGCAAGGAGGTCGTGTGATGTGAGTCATATTTGTTCAACATATTTTGATGATATAAACGATGTTACACAAAACGAAATGAATGGAATTGTTGCTACAATGCAAGTCGTGAAGATGGAGTCGGGTGATGACATCATTCCTAAGTTCTATGTTTATAGGCTTGATGCTAGTGATATATTTCGCTTGGTTAGTAATTTTATTTTGTTGTATTTGTTTATTATGTTCACATAATTTATTATGTAAATAATTAATTTTTTATATTCTTTCTTTATGTAGGAAGTACCTATTGAGGTTTTCCCTAATGCAGATGAAATCCCAAATCGAGGTGAAGCACGTTATGTGTGGGGTGACAGAGCTATACCTGGATCATACAAATTATTTGATGATTGTATTAGGTTCAATTATAATTGGGGAGCTTTTACTAGTGATGCAAATTTAAAAATAAATGATCTTATCCATGTTATAGTTGATATAAAATAAGGATTCCTGGTACTCGAATTATACAAGAGCGAAGCATAGTAGAATATGTTCCTAAATTACTAGTGATATTTTTATTTTTTTATTTTATTTTTTAAATAATTATTTAATACTTTCTTATGTAATTGAGAAATTTTATTAATTGATATTTTTATTTATTTATTATGATACTTTGTGGCTTTTGTGGAGTTGCATGTGGAGATGCAACTGGCATGTTTACTTCAATTTTTGTTGTTATATATGTGATGATGGTTTGACTTGCATTTTGGCATGCAACTAGAAATTTTTAAATTTTTAAATAGTTTCAGTTGCATGTGGAGATGCAACTGGAATGTTTTAATTTGATTGGTTTAACTTGCATGTTGGCATGCAACTTGGGATTTTTAAATTTTTTAATAATTTCAGTTGCATGTGGACATGCAAATGGCATGTTTACTTTGAATATTATTTGTGAGGATGGTTTAACTTGCATGTTGACATGCAACTAGGAATTTTTAAAAAATTTAATAGTTTGAGTTGCATTTGGAGATTCAACTGGCTTATTAACTTTAATTTTTGTTGATTTATATGGAGATGCAACTAGCATGTTAAAATGAATATTTTTTGTTTTATAAGTGTTGGCTTTTGTTGAGTTGCATGTTGAGATGCAACTGGAATATTTTTATTTGAATATTTTGTTGTTTTAATTTTGTGATGATCGGTTTGACTTGCATGTTGGCATGAAACTATGGATTTTGATTTGTTTTAATAATTTGATTTTTATGCGTGAGTGCAACTGGCATGTTTACTTTGAATATTTTTCTTGTTATATATGTGATGATGGTTTAACTTGTATGTTGGCATGCAATTAGGGATTTTTAAATTTTTTAATAATTTGAATTGCATGTGGAGATGCAATTGGAATGTTTTAATTTGAATATTTCTTTGCTTTATTTTTGTGATGATGGGTTTGACTTGCATGTTGGCATGAAACTAGTGTTTTTTAAATTTTTAAATATTTTCAGTTGCATGTGGAGATGCAACTGGAATGTTTTAATTTGAATATTTTTCTTGTTTTAATTTTGTGATGATGGTTTTGACTTGCATGTTGGCATGCAACTAGGAATTTTTTAAATTTTAAATAGTTTCAGTTACATGTGGAGATGCAACTGGCATGTTTACTTCAATTTTTTGTTGTTATATATGTGATGATGGTTTTGACTTGAATGTTGGCATGAAACTAGGAATTTTTAAATTTTTAAATAGTTTTCAGTTGCATGTGGAGATGCAACTGGAATGTTTTAATTTGAATATTTTTCTTGTTTTATTTTTTGTGATGATGGGTTTGACTTGAATGTTGGCATGCAACTAGGAATTTTTTAAATTTTAAATAGTTTCAGTTGCATGTGGAGATGCAACTGGCATGTTTACTTCAATTTTTTGTTGTTACATATGTGATGATGGGTTTGACTTGAATGTTGGCATGCAACTAGGAATTTTTAAATTTTTAAATAGTTTCAGTTGCATGTGGAGATGCAACTGGCATGTTTACTTCAATTTTTTGTTGTTACATATGTGATGATGGTTTTGACTTGAATGTTGGCATGAAACTAGGAATTTTTAAATTTTTAAATAGTTTCAGTTGCATGTGGAGATGCAACTGGAATGTTTTAATTTGAATATTTTTCTTGTTTTATTTTTTGTGATGATGGGTTTGACTTGAATGTTGGCATGCAACTAGGAATTTTTTGAATTTTAAATAGTTTCAGTTGCATGTGGAGATGCAACTGGCATGTTTACTTCAATTTTTTGTTGTTACATATGTGATGATGGGTTTGACTTGAATGTTGGCATGAAACTAGGAATTTTTAAATTTTTAGATGCAACTAGGAATTTTTAAATTTTTAAATAGTTTTCAGTTGCATGTGGAGATGCAACTGGAATGTTTTAATTTGAATATTTTTCTTGTTTTATTTTTTGTGATGATGGGTTTGACTTGAATGTTGGCATGCAACTAGGAATTTTTTAAATTTTAAATAGTTTCAGTTGCATGTGGAGATGCAACTGGCATGTTTACTTCTATTTTTTGTTGTTACATATGTGATGATGGGTTTGAGTTGCATGTTGGAATGTTTTTAAATTTTTTTGTATTTTTTCTGTTGCATGCAGAGATGCAACTAGCATGTTAAATTTATTGTTTCATTTTTTTTAATATTGTGAGTTACTTGGATGTTGAGATGCAACTATAAATAATTAATAAGACAAATATTGACTATATAACCTTTGTTGGTATTCATCTTAAGTTGAATGTAATAATAACTAACATCTTAAGAAAAATAATTTAATAATTTAAACAATAAAATTAAGGAAAACAATTTAACAATTTTATATTTGTTATATTTATGTATAATTTAAACTATGAGAGATTTTGTAACAATACTATATTTTAAATTATGTTGGCAAAGTTACTGTGCTCTACATAAGAATCAAATACACATACACAATTTTGTACCCTGCTCAGTCAATGTCAAGTGGGTCCAGTTTTACTTTGCCGTTATCACCCAATTAATTTGTCTGTTTCCTTTTCCCTCGCCGTACGTGACTTTTCTAGAAGAGCTGGAAGAGATATTAGTTTGAACAGTGGTCCTGGAGAATCGGTGGTGGAGGAAAAGGGGGAGCCGTTGCTCGCAGGGGAAGGGTGGGTAGGAGATTGTGAGCACGGCGGAGCTGCTCCCGGAGCACGGCGGCGCTGCGTCCGGCGAAGCGGTCAGTGCGAGGGAGCGCTCGGTTCGGCAGAGAGCTCTGAATCGCGGAGGTGCGCCGTGGACGCGGAGGTGCGCCGTGGACGCGGCGGAGCTTTCGACACGGCGGAGATCTGGACAAGGTAGTACATACAAGCATTGGGCTGGATTTTGCTGTGTTTTGTTCTTAATTTGGCATTTGAGGAACAAGCTTTTGAGCAAGCATGTTTCATTTTGTTCTGAAGCAGCTGTAGCGGAAGTGATTTGTTGAGGTTGAGCTGTGTTTTCTGTCTAGGATCTGCAAAGTTTCGAGCAAAGCTGCCCTCCATTTGTCTGCCAGAATAAGGTACAAGCATCACTGAACCTGAATCTCATGTATGACATGCTCGAACCTGAACCTGAAACATTTTTGCATGTGAAGCTGTACCTGAATCTGAACATGTTTCTATTGATGGTAGAATTTTGTTGTGTTTGATTTGATTTATGACATACTCCAAACTGAACCTCAATCTGAACATGAATGTTATTTTTATGACATGATCAAATCTGAACATGTTTCTATTTTAAGATGTTACTGTCAGATCTGTTTTGTTTGTAGATTTTTGTTTTTGTTTGATTTGATTTACATGGTGTTTATATGTTGCAGAATGCTTTTTGTGTGTGATTTGTGTTGAAAAAAGATTTGCAGCAAGCAAGTTATGTTATATTATATCATTTTTTTGTGTTATTGACATACATGGTTATGAGGATATATGGCTGTTTTAGTTCATTTGTAGGTTCAGTTGTTTTGAGATATTTGTGCGGTTCAATAAGGTTGTTATATAATTATGAAAATGTAGGCCATTTTGAATTGATTGCAGGATATAGAATTTTAACTGATTGGAGGATACAGTATTCAGTTCAAATGTTAGTCATGTTATTGGAATAAATTTTTATCATTGTTGCAGGTATGCCTGATTGATTTTTATTTTTGTGTACATAAGTTGCTTGCTGTATCCTAAATTATTATATGTAAGTATATTGACTGTGTTTTGTGTAAGAATATTTGGTTGTGATAGTGTTTCTGTAAGAATATTGGTCGTGTTTGTGTTTGTGTAAGAGCATATTTGTATTGCTGTATTGTAAATGCATTATAACAGGAACAAGTTTTAATTGTATAGGGAAGATGGAACAAGATGGGTATAACACAGATGTTGCACATGAACAAGTTAAATTGAATGACAAGGATATTTCTCTCAGTGCTAATGACACACCAGAAGAACTTCTGAGACTGGTTTGTGATTTTGTTTTTAGTTATTCATTATGTGTATTTTTGTGTTTTACGAATATCAATAATTCTTATACTAAGGAGTATGTTAATGTTGTGTTTATTTTAGTTTTTTTTTTGTTTTTCTTCCTGTAGATTATTAGAAGTGTGCAGAAAACAGAGAGACGCAAAAGTGCTAAAAAATTTAAGAGGAAGGTTAGTTACATTTGATTTTGAATTCAAGTGTTGTGTTCTCTTTTGTGTGTTCAATGTGTTTTGTCATTTGTAAGGTTTATATTAATTATATTACCTTTTTTAGCAGAGGACAGTTAAACAAAAAAATGAAGCTAACGGTGAAGAGGGTGATGATGAGCGCAAAGCATATAGCGTTGAGATTACATTCCTATTCCAAGTGCTCCAGAGGATTCGTTCTTGTGAACAGTATGTGAAACTTGTTAAATGGATGGGATTTGAAGAAGTACTCCAACTAGATGACTGCTCCATTCCGAGGTGTTTTGTCAAATGGATAGCAGACAATGTGTCCACTGAAGAAGAAGAAGAAATAAGAATTGGCTCGAAATCAATCAAGTTGTCTCCTCAGTCTGTCACTGAAACTTTTGGTACTCCAGAAGGTCATCTCTCTGTTGACTGCGATGAAATAGCGGGGAAAGCTGAATTTCTTGAGCTCTTTGGTTTGTCTGATGTTCCATCAATAAAGTTCTTTGGCAAAAAGATCTTAGCAAAGGAAATTCTACCAGATGCTGTTTTTTGTCATTGTTTCATGGCAGTGTCACTAGGAACCTTGTTCTGCCCAAACTCAAGTACAAAGATCAGTACTAAATACATGGGTTCTTTAGTTGTTGATCTAATTAAAGATAGAAACTGGTCCAAGTTTATTCACGAATGGACAATGATATACATCAAGAAGTATCTGAAAGAATCAACAAAAGGAAATCAATTGACTCTGACTTTAGGTGGTTGCATTTATCACTTGGCTGTAAGTAATATCTGAAGTTTTAAATTTATTGTTTATGTATTGTAATTTTTTAAATTTCTGATTTCTTGTTTTTTTGGTAATTTAATTATGTTTTGATGTTTTGAATAGGTTCGGTGTCTTGACTTCATTGACTTTGGTCCAATCCATATGCCAACAACATTACCAAGAATAAGAGTCTGGAAAGGAAAGCTTATCAAAGTTTTCAGTGATATGTATATGGATACTAATGGAAAATATGGGGCTTATCCAGTAAGTTTTACATATTATTGATTTTTTGTTATTTGTTTCTGAAACTTGTTACTGCTTCAGTAATGCTAATTTGATCATTGTTACTGTTGGTAGGTAAAGGATTTTTGTTTTCTGTTGGTATGTAAAGAATTTAGGTCATATATTTTAGGGCATATAATAGCTTCTTCTTTTTGTTTTCTGTTGGTAGGTAAAGGATTTCTCTGAAACTTGTTACTGCTTGAGTATTGCTAATTTGAACAAGGCAGAAGCAACAGATGATGCAAATCTCAAACAGACAATTGAAAGAGCTATTGGTGATGTTGTTGGTTTGAAGGTATCATAATTATAGATTTTACATTTTTAGAGCATTATTATATATGATGTTTGTGTGTTTTTTTGTACTAATTGTTTCTATTGTTTTTTATTTCTTGCTACTAGATAAAGGACAACATAGCTTCATGCTATGCAAATGTGATGAAAGATGAGGAAACAAGAATTTGTTTGAAAGTGAAAGATCTTGTTGTGCAAGTAGTTGAAGCTTTTTTGACCAAGCAGAACACATCAGAAGACACTTTGAAATTATCTAGTTCTCGTGATACTTCTTACAAAACTGCATTCAATTCTGGCAGCACTGTAAAATTGCATGAAGAAGAAGAAGATGAGTGTGATAGTAAGTGTTTTAATTGTTTGAATATTTTTTATTTCTTCTGTTTGAATATTGTTTGAATATTTGAAATAATATATAATTATATAATAATTAGATTCTGTTCTTTTCAAAACAGAGGATGTGTTTTACTGGAAGTTTTGAGAAATTATATGATGTGACAGTACTGATTTTTTTGTTCCTATTTTATTACATTAAATTACAAATCATTATAAGTTGAAAGTAAGGACATTTTTTATTTTGCTTATATTCAATTTAAATTGCAAACAGATGATGCTTTAATTCAAAGGAAAAGAAGAAGGACGGAAGAGAAATGCAGTTCACAAAATTCAGTTGAATCTACAATTGGTCAGAGAATACCAGAGAACAACGATGTTGGACTTATGCAATCTGCAGTTGGTCAGGTATAATTGAAATTCTTCTGTGTTTTATGGTATTTTTTTTACACTTGTGTGTGTTAATATTTTTTGAAGGAATTAATTGATGTGTTCCATTTTTTAAAAACAGGATAATAAAGGAATACATGATTCATTATCTCAGGGTATCCAATCGGCAAGCCTTAATCATATGGTCCCTACAAATGTTTTCTCACAGAAAGCAAAAGAAATTGTCCATATATGTTCTGAAGTGCAAGTTCTAGTGGAAAATAAGGATCAAACAAAAGAAGGTAAATTATTTTTGTAATTTTGTCTTTGCTAATTTTTTTTGTTTTTAAATTATGTTTCTGGTGTTATTTAATTATTTCTTTGTTTTTTTGTAGTTACTGATACTCTTATGGATCTCAATATAAAATGTATTGAAGAAGATAATGTAAATTTTCGTGGTTTCCACTCAGCTGTTGTGAATGAAATGATAACTATTCCGAATAAGGTTGAAACGAAGGAGATATGTTGTTTAGATGAACAACTTATGAACCAGGTAAAAGCAATATTAATGGTTGTTTGGATTCTACTTGATTGATATGAAGAATTATAAATCATTTTACTTTTTGTGTAGGATAAAAATCAGCCTAAAATAGTATTGGATCAAGCTTTGCCAAACAAAGATGCTGCAACAACAGAAACTAAAATAGTTGGTATAAGTATAAATTATCTCAAGTTATAATTCTTATTTTATAAACTGAAATAATTTTTATTTGCTGATGGTTATTATCTTATTTTTTTCATTTTTCATATTTAAAGAGATTGCTCAAATGAAGAGAAGTGAGCATCTTCAGCTTGCAAGAAGTAAATATTTTTTCAAAGATGAAGGAACGCCTTCATTCCGTCTCATGGATTGTGTTGATGATAACGGCAAAACTATTGAAGAACCTGAATTTTATAGGCCACTAGAGATGGATGATTTCTCATACAATGAAAAGTGTGAGGTATAGTATACAATTATGACTTTGTGTTTTATTTTGAAATCAGTATTATATAATTGTTAGATTGTGTTTTGTGTTTTTTTTATTTACTAATTGTTTATATTATGTTTTATAGTTGGCAATTTCAATGTGCAAGGAATTAGAGATTGATTGTCGAAGCAAAGAACATTCAAAATTGAATTCAAGTCCAAACAGATACAAAAACAGCAATTTTTCAAATGACATATTCAATACTGTAAGTACTCCAAACATGTATCTTGTGTTATTAGTTTTTGCAATTATTCTTGTTTTGCTATAACTATATTAATTGTTTTTTTTTCTTATATTTGTAATATCAAGGAGACCAATAACAATGAATATGAAACAACAATACAATGCGCCCAAAGAGAACCAAGCCATACTGGTCTTACATTTTCACAACCAAGAGCAATCACACACACTAAAGATTTTGTAGATCTTGTAAGTTGTTCTCTATGCTATTTTCTGATGGAGTTTTTTTTTACTTGTTGTTAGTATGGTCTTTTATATTCTTGTTGTTTATATGTTTTTCTTTTTCTTTATTTTTAGGTATCCCCAGAAGTAACAATCCAAACACAAAGTCACACAAAATTTAAGAAATCTAGCAGCAGCGATCAAGCAAAATCAGTAAGTTTTACAGGTTTCTAAAGTTTTTCTGTTTAAGTTAATATAATATGTACTTTTTTTCAAAAGTGTTGTATCCTTTGTTTTCAGAGTTATGGCAAAGCTCTAATTGTTGGACGGAGACTTTTTGAAGGCAGCAGTGAAGACTATAGTCAATCAAATTCAAAGAACAAATCACCTATAAGAGAACTGTTGAACAACTTTGTTGATGTAAGTTTTAAAGAAAATTTGATAATATAATTCATCCCAAGTAATTTTAATTGTTAATTTTTATGTTTTGCAGGTTTCATCTCCTGATGTTCAAGTGCTTGGAGAAAAATCTTTCAGATACAATAGCAACAACATGAATGAAGAAACAGATCACCTTTACAACACTAGTTTGTCACTTGGAAGTTCTAACACTAGTAATGGCAAAGAAAATTTGTTACCTCAACGAATCCCTCAAAGAAGTAGATATCTTAGTTCACCTTTTGATGTGAATCCATCAGTTAATCTATCAGTACAACCAATAGAGCAGAAAATATGGGAAGCTGTCACAACATTGTGTGATGATCCAGAACACAAAACGTGAGATAATTTTTAACCTACTGCTTTGTAATATGCTTTTTATTTTTGTGCTCAACATATTGAATATTTTTTGGTTGTTTAATATTTGTTATTTTTTTGAACATGCATAAAAAGTGATTGGGCTCTCTGCATAGACAATGTTAGAGTTACAATGGAGCAGCTAGGGAGTTCAATGAAAATTAATGGGAAGGTAGAGGCTTGGCTTATGAATGCTTTCTGCCGGAAACTTTTCAGAGATAACCATCCAAGATTTACACAGAAACACTTCTTCTTCAACACTATATCTGTAAGTTTTTTTGCTTGTTTTTGTGATTTCCTAATGTTTTTGATAACTTATTGTTATGGTGTTTTACATAACTGTATTTGGATAATAAATTAATGATTTGACTATTGATTATTTTGTTGTACTCTAAACAGGATTACTTTCTTGAGAAATGGAAGAATGAAGATGCAAAAGCTTTCATGAAGAAGAGAGCCATTGAATCACTTTGTGGTGCCAATAAAGCCAGGCAATTGCATCTATCAGATGGGGTATTGATTTTTTGTAAAGTTAAAAATGTTCTTTTAAAGTAATAATTTAATTGAGAAAAGACAAATATTAATTGTTATTTTTGTCATAACAGCTATATTTTCCTTCAGTCTTCGATGATCATTGGTTTATCTTTTTGGTTGATATGAAGTACCGAAACTTCATTTTTCTTGATTCATGGTATGGCAAAGACAGTAGCTACCATAAGAAAATAGCATGTTTGATGGTAAATATTTTTTATGTTTTCTAATTTTGTGTAATTCTTGTTGCTGTATTTTTATAAATGAGAAGAGAAGTAACTAATGTCCAATATAAAACAGATTAAAAATTTCAGGAACACATGGAATGATGCAGGTCTCAAAAAAGTGTTGTTTGAGAATTTTGGAACAGCATATCCTAATGTTCCAAAGCAAAATCCTGGGTAACTTTGTTATGTATATTTTATTTTATTTTTAAAATTTTATTACTGTTTTGTCACAATTTTAATTTCTGTTTTGTTTTGGTTGATTACATACCATGAAATGATTGTGGGATTTATTGTATGAAGTACATGGAATTATACATTCCAAGAAACCCAGGTCAGTGTGCTTTTTCATACATCGATATCCCTACGTTTCGAATCAGATATGCGCATGATATTCTTTTGAGTGATCATAATGACAAGTATGAAGCAAGACTTTTAGCTACAGAATTCAAACATTAAGGTAATGCAGAAACATTTTTATTTTTTTGTGATGTATATAAATCAAATATATTATTCTTGCATTAAAATTTATTTTTCTATGTTCAATGTATTTGTTTAACAGATACATAAGGTGATTATCACAAGATAAGAAACTGGATTGCATCAACGGAACAACGAAAGAAGACCAACCTCTCACTCACATTGGAAGAAATGTTGATCTGTTTAGCGTGTCACTTCACTGTGCAAAGAAGCAAAAAAGTTGTTATAGTTGTTGTTTCGCTTCATCAATTCTTGTTTTTTCTCGATCTGTTTTTCGTGTGTTTGAAACTTTGTTAAGTTGTATGTGTTGTAAGTTTTGCCTTGCGTGTTTTCTTTTATATGAAGTGGATATTGAATATACTTTCATATCGTGATTTTTTTTAAAATGCACATGAATGTTTTTGTTTGTATTTTTCTGAATGTGTTCTATTGAGAAATTATGGAGTTTAATATTGATGTTATTACCAAGAGCATGGAAATTAGTACAAGGTATGTTCAAGTAGTAATTATATCTTGACTTTTTTTTCTTCATGTTTTGTTTTGGTTTTAGTGTTTCAGTTTTTTTATTGTTATTTTTATATAACATGACAGCAGGTACAATACAGAACCAGCAATTTTTCAGTATCAAATCTAATGGATGGAACTTGAAGCAAATGTACAAGGTAAATATAAAAAACGATCTGCATTCAATCATTTTATAACTGTCAATCTTGTTTTATAAATTATCCAACCATCCCAAGATTACAAATTTGTTAAGTACAGACATAATGATCACAGAGATCCACATTTTGGAGATTGTTGTTTGGAGTTGCTTCTTTTTTTTGCTTGATCACTAGCTGTTCTTGACTTCCTTGTTCCCTTTGTTGATTGAGGAGTAGCAGCTGAAAAACATAATTAAGAAAATCAACAAATTAGATAACTTTTATGATTGGACATTATTGATACTACTAGAAAAGAATGGTATTTTTTTGTGTTAAATATACCATTTGTTTTGTTTTTGCTTTTTGTATTTTTTTTCTGAGGAGTTGTTTTTGGTAAATGCTTGTTTGTGCATTTGATCCACAGTGACTGCATGTTATCTTGTTTCTCGAAAACAGCTCCTCCATAAATGTTTTCTGTCTCTTAGTACTTTCTGGACGACCTTTCTTAGGTGCTACATCTGGATCCTGTAGGAAATCACTATAACCATCATCTTGTTGTTGCCTTATTACTGGTTGTTTGCCTTTACTTCTTTTTTTGTTTTCCTCAGATTCATCCTCTATGGTCATCTCATCTAATTTCTCTTCTATCCTTTTGATCTCTTGTGTCAGAAACAAGTACTTTCGAACAGTTTCTGAACCTTCTGATGCGAGGTTGGTTAGTCTCCTAGAAAGCACACTGTATCTCAAATGTTTGTTGCTTGTTGTGAGATCAATAGGAATATTGAATTTGCTGTCCCTCAAGTACTTTCTTTCCTTTGGCCTCCACCTGCTTATGTAGTATTTTTCTGGTAACTCTGATATGTTTAGATGAACAAGAACTCTCAAAATATGGGCACAGACAATACCATCTTTGTCAAACTTGCAACAGATGCATACAAAATCTTGTGTTGCAAGATTAACAGACACAATATATCTGCGCGGTCTGATCTCTTGCATTTGAAGCATAGCTGTTTTGTAGACCTCATATCTCACAAATCGTTCAACCTCATCAACATGGAGTTTTGCTGAAAACTTTATTTGTTTTTGAAACACAGAGAATATTTTTACATTGTACATGCGGCTTGCTTGTAACTCAAGCTCACTGTGCAAGCAAAAGCTAGGTTCTGTTGTCCTTGTTACTGTATCTTGTTCCTTTTCCAATTCTTCTATGTTTTCTGCTATCTTTTGGTACTCACCCAAGAAGCTTATAACACTGAATGTAGAACCCACATTATCTTTGAATATTGCATTTGTGCCTTCACTTCTAGCTGTTGAGTGAACAAAAGGACAGAAGTTCCTTTTGAAATATACAGGGACAAATCTAGTCCTGTTTTCCCACATTATTCTCAAGTACTTTAGGTGTCCAACATTGTATCTGTCAATCATTTCCGGCCACAGAGCCTTAAATTCAGCAATAGTCAGAGAGTTGCGTAGGATATCAGTGAAGTCAATATGGAAGTTTGGTATCCTACCAAAGCTGCCTCCACACTTCTCTTCAGCTTTTTTCTTTACATGGAAAAAACAGTTCCGATGACAAGTATTGGGGAAAACTGCATCTATTCCATTCTTAATAGCCATGTCTTGATCTGTTATAATTGTAAGTGGATCTTTTCCTCCGTGGCAACGTTTGAATGCGCGAAACAACCACTTGAAAGTTTCTCCTTGTTCGTTGTTTATTATCGCGCATACAAACATGATTATGACCATGACCAGTAACACCAACAAATGGTGCAAATGGAAGATTGTATTTGTTTGTTTTGAATGTGGTGTCAAAACTTATAACATCACCATACAACTCATACATTTGCCTTGAAAAACCATCTGCCCAGAATATGCATAGAACTTTATTGCCCTCACCTAGCTCAAATTCATAATGGAATCTAGGATCCTCGTCCTTCCTTTGCCTAAAATAATCAAGCACCTTCATCATATCATTCCTATTGTCTTCTTGCCTTATTGCTGTCATAACATTGCTCACGTCTTTTTTTGTGTATGGAACATTCTTTGGTTTTCCTCCTCTCAAGTAAGTAAGGATTGCCATAATTTTTCTCGTTGCCAACTTCACAGATGTGAAAGTCCGGATGAACAGTTTCTCTTGGGTTGTCATATTTTTATGAGAACGTAGGAACTTGCTTTCATCTGCTGGGCATAACTCATGATTGTGGTGTAGTTCCAAGTTTGTAATCTGCCACTTTGTGTCTTTCAAAGAAACAACCATTTTGGCTTTGCATCCAGTAACTTCAGTGACATTTCTTTTTCTTTTTTTGCTGTTATCACCGGAGCTTTTCCATCCTTGCTTGATCCCTCTCCGCCTTCTCAATTTTCTATTCTCTAAAACATCAGGAGCAACAACTTTTCCAAACTTGTGGCACGTGTAAGTTCGCCTTGAGCCAATTTCATCTCCTGTATTCTTGCCCTTGTAGTTGCTTGCTCTTCTAACAGAGAATCCACAGATCGAAGCATATTCATTGTAGAATTTGTAAGCTTCTTCTTCCGTGTCAAATATCATGTTTATATAAGGAACATGGTGACCAATTGCTTCTTGACTGCCAGTACGAGCTGCTGTAACGCTTTCACTTTCAAGGAAGAGACGAATATCTTGAGTTAACTCGTTCTACACCTTCGTGCATTTCCATTTACTGTCAGTATATTTATCTTTATCGTAAATGCGAGATGTTGAGCGGTTCGGCATTGTTTGTTTCCTTATTAGGAGATTTATTACTGTGTTGTCCATAATCATCATCCCACTGGCAGTTGTAAAATCTGTCTGTTTCGTTGTCTTGAACTGCATCATCATCTCTCAGCTGATTTTGCTGTTCATCGTTATCTTGTTGTTCTTGTTCATCTTCATCTAGTTCATCATGATCTCCAAACTGAGGCTGTTGTTCTGGCTCTCCATCTTCATCAAGGAACAGTGTCTGTGAACTTCCATCTCTTCCAGTAATCATAAAAGTCTTGTTCTACATGCAAAATTTAAAAAATACATGAGAGTTTTTTAATTTGGTGGTTTTTGTGCTTGTTTATTATATTTTTTTGTTTTTTTACCTCAGATCCCAATGGTTCAACATTCCAGCTGCTATTGTCATCAAAGTAACTCTGAAACAATATAAAGTAAAGTGAAAACTAAAATTACATGTAAATATGTAATTTATTGACTTTTGATTTATATTTTTTTTTACCTGAGAATTTCCGGTGGCTTCAACAGACAACATCATCTGTGTGAAAGTCATGTTCATGCTATCTTGCATTAACTTCATATTCTGAAATATAATATGAATTCAAGTGAGAACAAGATAAAATTTAAATTATTTTTTTATTTGTTCATATTTGTCACAACTTACAGAATAGTCATCTTCATAACAAGAATGTACTGGAATGTGCCCATATGCTGTTGAAGTAACATTCTACATAAAATGCATGAAACAAGAAAATGATAAGATAAAAATTATGAACAGTAATGGATAATTAAATATTTTTAAATTCTGTTGATGTTTTTATTTTTCTTTGCAGGTACTTGTTTGTTATTATTGAACATTATTTCTGGTAGTAAATATTGAACATTACTAGTAGGTGTAAGTTACTTGTTTGTTACCTCCTCACCTACCAGCAATAAATGCCACCTACTTACTACTACCACACCCAGACTAAATATATCCTTTGTCCTCTGCTATTCTCTCCCTTGCCGACAGTTCCCAGCTATCTTTCTTCTTTCTTCTTCCTCAACAACCACTCTCTCTCTCAGGTGTACTTCTTTCCTTTTTGCTGGTGACAGGAGGTAGGAACAAGGGAGGTCCTACCATGTCTTCAAGCCAGGTAGGAACAAGAAGGTCCCCTCCTTATGCTTTTTTTGTTGGTTGAAAGTCTCTTTCTATGTTTTTCTGTCTGTTCAACGTGCTGGCACATTTTTGGTGGAAAGTACACTTGTGTTTTTTGTTTGTTTCTAGTTTGTCCTTATTGCTCCCTCTGACAGAGATCAAGTGACAAGTACTGGGCATAGTAGTGTTATGCACATTAGTACATCTGATACTACAATAAGAGTTTTTGTACTGGGCATAACAGATCTGGGCAGAAGGAAACTTGTTTTTTATATTACAAGTTTATATTTAAATAAGATCTAAATAATTGTTTTATTTTCCAAGTAGATCTATGTGTTATTCTGTTTTTTATCAAGTAGTACATGTCTTATTCTGGGCATAAGACATGTCTTATTCTGGTCATAACAGATCTAACATTCTTGGTCAAAAGTGCACTTGTTTATTTTCTTCTACTAGTTTATGAAGCAGTGCATGTACTGTTGTTAGTTGCTTAACTAAATAAGGTTGTTGCTTAACTAATAGTGCCTGCGATTTTTAATTTTACTTCTTTTTTTATAATAGGAAAAGTGTGGGATTTGTGGGCACAAATCTAGTGCCTGCAACAACAGGAAGCTCTCCAAAACTTATTTCCACATCCACTTGCGCAGCAACTTCAAAGATCATGTGGTAAGTTCTTGTTATGTAATTGTTTTATTCTGTGTTTGTTGGAGTTCTCTGTATTATTTGTATTGTAGTAATTTTATTCATGTTTTCTTTCATATTTGTCTACAGAATGTACCTTGTTATGCTAGGGAAGTTTTCAATGCAGTGACTAGCGATGTTCTGTATGTTGAAACTCAAGGAAAAGAACTGTACACTTTCAATCTTGTGAAAAAAACTCACAAGACCAGAATTTGTGGTCCTGAGTACATGAAGTTTCTGGATGACTACAACATGAAAAATGGAGAGCAAATTAGGCTAAGCATGAACAACCCACCACCTTTTCTTCGTATCAGGGCACTTGATGAAAATGGTTATCTGAAGGATAGGGTAGAAGGTAGTTATCTTTTTTTGTGCTGATATTTTGTAATTCAATATTATTTTTAGAATTGCTAGTGTAATGTATTGGTCATTTATTTTCTTTATTTTTTTCCAGAAGAATTCGCTTTCAATGGTGAAGCTAAAGCTGTTGTGTTTTCAAAAGGAATTGAACCAACAGCATCTGAGACAGCAAGGGTTAACATGTATGTAGGCATGCATGGAATTGGTATGGGAGCTGTGTTTGTTCATCAAATTACTAAAATGTACATATCCAAGAATGCATTGGTAAATTGTTGTTCTTTTTGCATTTTTCGTTAGAACATTTCACGGAAGTAGATGAGTTTGGTAGTGTATTTGTTGTTGTGTGTGATTTGACTATTTTGTTCATTCTTTTGGTGTAGCACATTCCAAAGTTCATTGGATCAGTCTTGGACATACCACCAATCGAATCGTTTTCCGTGTATGGCATACCGATGGTAACAACATGCTTGCAAACTACTACACATCAAGATGGAAGAATCCGTTTCAAGAACGGTTGGAAAGAGTTTGCTCACCAAATGACTTTGAAGAAGGACATGTTGCTCTCTTCATGTTCCATGCAAGAGCAATCGGTTTCAGATAACTGTTGATCCAATTCGCGATGATGGAACATGAAGACCACTTATGTTATGGTCTTTGTTTGAACACAACACCATGCTAGTTTATATGTTTGTCTCATAAGGACTATGACCGTGCTTCCAATGCTGTAATAATTATGTTCAAGACTATGTTTATTTCCTAAGTTTTTGTTCAAGACTATGTTTAAGTGCTGCTTAATGTTATCACTAGTTGTTTTTATGAGGTTTGTTATTGTTTTTGTTATCTGTTTATGGATGTTTTTTGTTATTACTAAATTGATCCAAAGTGTGACAGCAGCTATAAAACAAGAAAGGATAGAATCCAAAGGGTAATAGTTCAAGTTAATTTTTTATAAACCTGATATGTGTCTTCTTGTTTTTCCCGATCGATTACCTTGTTTCAATTTGCAGTTTCTTGAACATATGTGTCTTGGAAGTTTGTATCTGCATGGAAAAAGGTAACTATCATTAGAACAGAATCTTGAATATATCTGTATTTTGCTTTTAATGTATACTTATGTATTTGGATTACTGGCATATGATTGGCATGTTGATCATGCAGATATTTGCTTAGAAATTGCAAATATTATACGAGTTTTTTATGTCATCTCAATTGTTTGACAAGTAAGGAAGGAAAATTTCTGAACCTGAGTTCCTATGATATCATCCAAAAAATTACGAATCTGCAAACAAAAGAACATCCATTAATGCAAGTTTTTTGTGATTCAGTTTTTACATGATTACTTTATGAATTCCAACAAAGGCCAGACAGAGAATAGAGGAAGATGGAAGGAACTCAGGTTGATGGAATTTTTTACCCTGGTATGTGTATTGGCCTGAATCCATCAAAAGCTTCTTGGAAGAATCTACCCTCTGCATCTGTGAATCCATTGTTTCAGATCTGTTTGCACATAGTGCTTCGATTTATCCTTGATGGGGAATAGGGGAGGAAGAGGGGAAAGAGAAAGAGGAAGAGAAAGAGAGATGCAGAGTTCGATAGTTGGTAGGAGGTAGGAGCTGATCTGGTAGTTGGTAGGATCTGCTCGTGTTATGTGCGAGGTGGTTCTTACTGTGTTTTTTTTGTCTTTGTCTAGATCAGCCCAGATCATAAAGTGGTTTTTGTCCTGTTTGTTTTTGTCCTCTCTAGATCATAATAAAGTGGTTTTTGTCCTGTCTAAGATATTAAAGTCGTTTTTGTCTTTTTGTAGTTGCACCAGCCCAGCCCAGATCTGTTTGTAGTTGCACCAGCCCAGAATCTAGCCCAGAAACTTGAAAGCACAAGAAAAAATCCAACAAGAACAAGCCCAACAAACAAACAACGACAAAAACAAAATCTGGGTGCCAAGCGATCTGTTTTGACGGAGGAGTTGTCCTGTTGATTTCGTGATGACGTCACCTGACTGTGACATAAGCTATGTCACAGTCAGCTGTGTCTTAGAGACACCCTTATTTTACCATGCCGTGATTGTCTTCTGTCCGCCAATTTGTTAATTTGCTGACACTGTCGCATGTTGTTGTGTCGTTTGACTACGTGTCCGGTCATCCCGATGCATGTATTGCCTTTCCAGTGATTATTATTGGTCTTCACTGCATTGTCAACTAGTAGTGCAAATAAAGAAACGTTACTTACATTTTATCTTACTTCTTCGGCGATGGACGCGCGCATACTTTTCCAACTTCCGGTGCTCTATGTGAACGCAACGCTCTCTGTTTTCCTGACACGATTATCCGACCAAGGGTAGGATATCATTTGAATACTATTCCCGAATCCCGATCCAGATCTCCGGATGGATTTACACATCGATCTCGGGGGAAAGAAGAACCTTCCACTGCTGACTGCTCCATGCAAAACCCTCCACAGTCCACCGCCATGGGTTTCATCAATCACCCATTCTGCCGCTTTTTTCTGATGCCACCGTGTCGAGCGGTCCTCCGACCACCGCGATCGATCGGGACGGCGGAAGCTGCGGGGAAGCAACGGAGGTGCCAATCGATCACGTGGTGCTGCCAAGGTATATAACCGTAAACATTGGAGTGCCTGTCCCCGGTGGCGTTAAGCTAGCGGTCGATGGCTGCGGCTGGCTCCGTTGCCTTTTCGAGTCGACCGTGTTCGTCGTCTTTCATGGTGCACCCGTACCCGTGCGATGCGACCTTTTCTGTACTTATATGCTGTTCCGAGCTTCAAACTACGCGCAACAACCGTGGGTGGAATACTCGATTGGACGGATGATTACGAGTGCGATCGAGCTGACTGGACAGTGCATGCCCCGTACGTGGAGAGGCGACACACAAGGAAATTTCAAGAGTAAACAAAAGAGAGCGAATTGGAAAGCTTCGTCAGTTAGAAGATTGAGGTGTTAGAATTCTTTTCCAAACGAAGATTACGAGGAGACAATAGATCTGCTCATCTCGAAAATTCGAAGCAATTTCCAATTTCGGCGAGAAAAGTCTCCGAAATGCTGGGGCGAGGCGAGGGGCCCTCCACCTCATCATCAAACAGTAAAACGCCGAGGTGTCTATATAGAACACCCGCCCCACCCACCTCCCGCCTTCTCTCCCCCACCACACCGCCTCGCCGCCTCCCTCGTTGACAGCCACCGTTGACCTCGCCTTCCGGCGAGGCCAACTCGCCGCCGGAAACCAACCCGTCCGCCACCGCACAGAACCCTCCCTATCTCTCCCGAGCTAGCACCGCCCGGTCCATCGGTCTCCTCCGGCTCGCCTTCGCCTCGCCATCCCCCGCACCGCCGCCCCGCCACTCGAGCCCCTCCGTGATGGTCTCGAATCAGTAGACGAAAGCTCCTCGCGCAGATCTTTTCACCCCGACCGCCCCATCCATCTCCTCTCGCTCTCCGTACGACGGCTCATCTGCCTGCTCGTCATGGCGATCCGCATCACCGTGTCCTACTCCGGCTACGTGGCGCAGAACCTCGCCACGTCGCTCGGCCTCCGCTGCGGACCGTCGGCCTCCTCCGCCGGTTGCCGGTTCGTCCAGGAAGGAGCATGGCGCCCCTTCTGCATCTTCACCTCCTCCCGCCAGCACGAGCACCTCGGGAAAAGCGGCGGCGACCGCCATGACGCCGCCGACGACCACAACCACCCCAAGCCTCTGGCCCTCGCCGCCACCGCAGCCGCTGGAAGCCACGCCCTGTTCCCTTCGCGTTCGTACTCTTCCTCCAAGCGGCCTCCGTCGCTCGCAGTGGGGCTGCTGTCGGTGCTTGCCCAGGGCACGACGGAGGGGTCGTCGACGGCCAGGATCCCCGGCGCCGCGTCTCTGTACGGCTCGTCGTCGATTTCGATCGGTCTGTTCAACCCCGCGCACCTCCTCCCGTTCCTGCAGACAGCGAGGTGGCTCCCCTGCAGCGACCTTGCCCCCTCCTCGTCTTCACCTCCTCCCGCGCCGCCGATGCCTTCGATTCGTCCCTCCAAGAAGGCGTTGATCGGTGCTTCTGCAGCTACCTCTCCCGCTTCTGCTGGAATTCCGAGGAGCATGGGTGCGAGCGCCGGGATGAGCAGGAGCAGCTGGTTGTCGAGGTGGGTCAGCTCCTGCTCCGACGAGGCCAAGACGGCTCTTGCCGCGGTGACCGTGCCGCTGCTCTACAGCTCCTCACTCGCTGAGCCGAGGTCCATCCCCTCCAAGTCCATGTACCCCACCTTCGATGTCGGTGACCGGATTCTCGCCGAGAAGGTAAACATTTTGGGAGGATTGTCTGATGATCACTTTGCTATTTTTGCTACTTGGTGTCTGATCTTCATTGTGATAATAATATGATCTGTAGGTGTCATATGTGTTCCGGGAACCAGAAATCTTGGACATTGTGATCTTCCGTGCTCCTCCAGCTCTTCAGGTATGATGATTTCCAACAGCCTCTCCAATTTGTTTGCCCATACTTCATAGTGAATTTGATGTTTGAAATGCAATTGTATGGCAGGCCATGGGCTACAGCTCAGGAGATGTGTTCATCAAGAGAGTTGTGGCCAAGGCAGGGGACTACGTCGAAGTAAGCTTTTATCCCAATGGTAGTGCCTTTTGTGTGTTTCTTTGTGTTGTTACTAATTACTACTACTGTGCTACAAAAAGTTTGATTCTTTTGTTAGTTAACTGTTGTACACTTGGTTCTTCGATAGGTTCGTGATGGCAAGTTACTGGTCAATGGAGTGCCCCAGGATGAAGAATTTGTGCTGGAGCCACACAACTATGAGATGGAACCAATGGTATGATATATTGGATATTTTCTTTGTCTAGTCGCTAGTGTCTACCAATAGACATTTTGATCAACTGCTATTGAATGTTTGATACCATTGGTTCTTTACTAAAAAAAGAGATTTTTTTCTAATCAACTGCTATACCTGCAAATAAATATAAACAAATAAGCGCTTTGCTGAGCAGATTCTATTGAATGTTTGATTTTGCTCAAGTCAAACAGAATGTGAAATTTTAGAATGAATATGGCATGAAAGTACCAGTTAGACTACTTAACCGCACACTAGTAGCAGAAAACGTCTCCCTGAGCGTTGTGTCTTTCCTTGCATATTTATACATAAGAATGTGTACATGAGATTTCAAGCCTTCTGATCGTAGTAAAAATAATCGCCGTTATTATTTCTTGCAGCTTATACCGGACGGGTATGTGTTTGTGCTGGGAGACAACCGTAACAACAGCTACGATTCTCACAACTGGTATGCTCCGAAGTCCGAACCAAACTCCACGCATCAAGCTTCCGCTATGTAAAAAAAATTCAGGCCTAATTTGTTTGTGATCTGTGATGTTTCAGGGGGCCGCTTCCTGTGAGGAACATCCTTGGGAGATCCGTGTTCCGGTACTGGCCACCGTCGAAGATAACAGACACGATATACCAGCCTGATGCAGCGCTCTGCGCGGTGGGGATGTCATGACAAGCAGTTGCCCCGGCAACGCCGGGCAACCCGGTGTGCAATACCCCCTTCTACAGAGCTGAGCTCAGCTTGCTCCGCTGATGAGCTGCGAGCTCCAGTTCTCGTGTTTCTCACAATGACGTTCTTCGGAGCGTTTGCATGTGGAACTGTGAAATTCCCTTTTGACTCGACCTGTTTGTTTTTCGCTGCCTACCGGCAGGTGCTTGTTTAAAACAAGGAAAAGCTCAAAAAAAGGGTCCGTTGTATACGTAAACTGTGAAGAGCAGCTGCTGAAGGAGTATGTATTTGCTTCAGAGCTGGATGATTTTGTTCTGAAGAAGCATTCTTTTGTTTCAGAGCTAGCTTGGGAGATGTACATGTTTGCTTCAGAATTTGTAAGCGACAGTATATTGGCAACATTTAAAAGAAATGATCAATGCAATATTTATTGAAACATCTAGTATTTGCTTCTTGGTGAAACTGTGGTAGCGTGGTTCATGAAGTTACTGAAGTCTGAATTTCAACCGAACCACGAGTTGATGCAGACTGTCGGTAAAACCACGAGTTGACACAGACTGTCGGGCGATCTTTCACGATTCAAACGAACACCGTAAAGCAATAGCCAGTAGCAACTACGTACATTTCAAATAGCAAAACATCATCAAAATCCCTTTTTAAGTATATTTTGGTGCAAAACTTGCTTGGTTTATAAAGACAGTAACCTATAACATGATACTTGCGAATCTATTGGATTAAGAACATACCCTTTTCAATACTGCAAGAGCAAACACTCAGACGGACTCTGTTGCTCGTCGCACATCAGCTTCACACGGTTGTGTTAGGACTGAAATCTATTCCCTCCCACTCATAAGGAACATCAGGGGAGTGCAGTACTTACGATATTAAAAAGTTCTAGTTTTGGTGGGATCCGATCTGACACCATGCCAAGATTTTGAACAAGGAATAACAAGTATTTTGGTAGGATTCCACTTGACACCTTAGTAGAAACATTTAAACACCTACTCCATAGACACAACTTAAGGTATCCACGCTGTAGAGAAGGGCAAACACGTATCCCTTGCGCAACAATTCATTTCCGGATAACTTGTTTGTTAAATTGCATAACTTTTCCCCCGACTTTGGACTTAGGGTCATAAATACTCGAGTATCAATTGTATCACCTCAAGCTTGCTGACTTTTCCCCGTATTTTTGCATTAGAACTATTGTGGAAACTATATTTACTTTGCGTGATGTTTTTTTTTGTCTGATAAAAATTTAGTTGTCTTCCACTGTATCCAGGATTCGATAAATTTCTAGTCCGCCTCTGGTGGATAGTATCATATATAGAGATTTAGGGTGACATATGTCAATTGTTTGCGACCACATAGCTCTCCAATATAGATAAGTGTTCTGTTTTTGCCTTTCTTTGTCTTTTGTACCCGCGTACCTTCACCGGATCCCAAAAAAAGGTGACCCTCACACTAGATGCATTCATCACATGCTAGGCCGTATCACAAGTGAGTTGTACTCCATTTTCTTTCTTTGATAGTTCTAGGGTAAGTGAGTGAGAGTTTTAAGAGCTTTAGTCACCTTTGTATACCACTATTAAAGTGCCATCGCACAAATTGTTCCTGCCAAAGAAAATAATTGCACCATAACAAAAATTGGAATTACAAGAAAAAGCAAATAACAAGAAGTGCAAATTTCAGCGAATACAAAACCATAAAAAGAACAGATAAAGAAGTGGCTGAAGCTTCACACAAGTAGCAAAAACTTCATACGACCGACTTAAATTCAGCACAAAATGACTAAGGAAAATACTTGAAATCTCTCGGTTGATGCATCAACCGGCTTCGTCCCACGCGAGGCCAACCGTAGTTACCACACATGGGGTCCCGCTCGTCTTACCTCCTAGGAAACACCTGTTACATCGCTCCCACCGCCTACAAATGCTCGTCCCTGCATATCACTCGGCCCTCCATGCTTTTGTTGCACCTCCGCGCACCATCGGCAACGGGTGTTCCCCCTCCTAGGTCGGCGGTCACTCTTTTGATAGTGTTCTCCCATTGATTTAAGACGACTGATGCAGTGGCGGAGCTACAAAGAAATTCATGGGCGGGCCAAGCTAGAAAAGAACACAAAATTTTCATTCTCAATCATACCATTGCATCGGGCATCAGCAATATTGTGTTTGTCATCGGTTACAGGTCGGTAGATACATTCATACATATAATATGTACAAATGGCTAACAACAAAAGAGCTACACCAAAAGATGCCACATAACTACATAAGGAGATAGACCGTCGATGTTCAGGTATATACATACTTGATAGTTGATGCTACAGTTTAGCTTTTCGATCCTTTTTGTTTTGAAATCTGCAATGACATCTTTATAGGTATATGTCTCCAGAATATCCCCTTCTATGTTAACTAACAGATTATTGGCAAGAAAATCATCCTCCATCTTATTGCGCAACCTTGTTTTAATGATCTTCAAACTTGAAAATGCACGTTTAGCACTTGCTGTAGAAACCGAAAAAGTTATAAGCAAGCGGAGCAACCTATCAATCAGATTGTAGATAGTATGTCTTCCTGTCTCTACCTGGCACCGACAAGTATCAATTAAGGTTGATATATTTTTTAACTCTTCATCTTTGGAAGCATCCACAACAAAATGGTTTAGTTGCTGTTGCAATGCATAAACATCTTGGGAAAAATCTATAGGGTAATACTTTTTCACCATCTCACATATTTTACTAGCTTTGAATCCTTTGAATTTGTATTTAGGAATCAAATTGGAACTAGTGGATAGAAGATCCATTACCTTCTCATTGAACCTTCAATTTAATTCGAAGAGTTGAGTGTCCAGCGTTGCACGAAATATTTACACTCCAAAATAATGCTCTTTGGTGAGCTGATCGGGCTGATGACAGCGAGGCGACGAGCCTGGCTGGGGGCGGCCGGCAGCGGCAACCGGCAAGGCGGAGAGGCTGCGAGGGCACTGTACCAGCGTCCCACCCTGACCCTGCTGGCTGTTGACCTGCTCCGCCTCCGCCTCTTCCCTCAATTTCTAAGGGCATCCGCCACAACCTGATGGCAGGGGAGGTCTACCCTGTCCCGGACATCAACTCGGACGAGGATGGCACCGTCAAACACTCCAATGCTGAGCTCGACAGCGAGGACGGCGGCGATGACATCATCGTCAAACAGGAGGTGGTGGACGACATCGCTGCGAACCTGCCATCGGAGTATCACGAGGTGCTGGCGCGGGGCTACGACGAGGACGTCTTCACCGAGCAGGCCATCACGGCCAATGCGCAGGAGGAGGAAGCCTAGTGTCGTGGCTATGAGGAGGCCCTCTAGCTCACCTGCATGATGGCGGAGGCGAACGCCCAGCTGCCTCCACCACCGTCGCTACCGGGTTGGGCGCCTCCGATCGCGCCAGAGGTGGGATGGAGCTAACACACCTCCAACACAGTTGGGCGCTGTGGCCTGAGCAGGTGATCAATCCACCTGCGCCCGCTCCCGCTTGGCACTGCCACCGCCCAACCTCTCGACTCCGCCAGAGTACATCAACCTCGACCCATAGATGGACGAGGCGGCGCCGACGCAAAGACTAGTAGCTAGGGCTAGTAGTTTAAATTCTGTTTTTTATATTTTGAATGTAAATTAAGTACGAATCTTGCCTGTGTTTAGCGTGAAATGCTTGTGTTTGAATTTGCAAAAAAAAAATCCACAACCAGGGCAGACAAATGGGTCGCGTCGCTGGGCTGGCCAGACAGACCGGACCCCCTATTGATACGTCGAAAACGTATCTATAATTTTTGAAGTTTCATGCTTGTTTAGTATCTACTTTGTTTTGCTTTGTCTACACTTTTAAGATATTTTTATATGTTTTTGGGACTAACCTATTAACAAGATGTCACAATGCCAGTTGTCTGCTTTTTCTGTTTTTGGTTCAAGAAAAGGTAGAAAATCAATATTCTCGGAATTGGACGGGGCAAAAGTCAAAGTCAATATTTTATCGTGGGGAACATGGAGTCAGAAGACGAGACGGAGAAGGGCCACGAGGGGGCCACACCCCTGGCCGCGCGGCCAGACCTGGCCCACGCCTAGGGGGTGCAGCCGCCTCGGGCACCCCCTCGGCCTTCCTCTTCGCTTATAAGAAGCCCCTGATACCAAAACTGTAACATCCCAAAAATACCAAACTTAGATCAACAAACACTAATCATCAAGATTAGGGTTAACAAAAACTTTTCTAAGTAAACCCATGAATGCATGTATATGTGTATGCATGGATTTTGAATTTCTTTAAAAACCACCTTGTTTGTGTGATCCATTGCTTGTAAAATGTTTTTTAGGTGAAATGAACATCATATAAAACATTTCCCACACTTTTCCTAAAGACAAGTAAATCAAAACAAATATATGAAGTGAATGGTCATTTTGACCAATTTAACTCCCATGCCTACTTTGGCTGTCTCAAAATTCAAAACCTAACAGAAACTTTTCTTGATCTTTGCACCCCTTGAATGTACTCATAACAAGGTATCAAGGCCCACTTTGTGATCATCCAGAAACTTTCAAATGCATAGTTTAAATGACAATTCAAAATTGAATCTTCTTCATATGGGAAGATCCCACTTTTCCAAAACCCACTCAAACAAGCTCAACTTTCAAAACCCAAGCATCTGCAGACTCACCAGCACCAATCTAGCAAACCCACCAAAAATCATGTCAAATGTCAAAACTTGGTTTCATTGCTCCATTTCATCAAACAGGTTGCAGACACAAATCAAACAAAACATCAAACACTATAGTGTGCAGTGATTCTTGCCTAACTTGTTCCCTAGTTAGCTCACACACAACCCAGTAGATCATCTAGAAATTTTAGCCCAACACTAGCACCCCTGTGAGCTTGCCATTGCCATTAATGGTGAACAGCCGAGCACCTCAATGCCACCCCATTGTGGACAGCAAGCTAGGAGCAAGAAGCCTAGCCAAGATGTCCGGAGGCAGCCCACCGCCCACCGCCATCTTCCCCCCCATGAAGCGTTCCAAAGCCTCGACCACGCGCACAAGACACGCCAGACCATGCCGGCGCGCCAGAGCGCCACCTCGAAGACCACAGACCATGCAAGGCCGCCCTCACCGCGTGCACACACGATCACCACCGACCCAGAGACCGCCAGACATCCCCGCCACGCCCGTGCCACCACCGTCGAAGACGCCGCCTCTGCCACAGAGCACCGCCGTTCAGAACAAACCACACCGCCCCATGCCTCGCGACCATGTTGTTGAGCATCGCCAGAGACACAGACCGCCCCCTACCCTTGCCCATGCCTTTAGCCTGTCAGTAACATCGCTTCGACGAGCTCATCAGGCGCCTGACGGTCCCCTCGCTCGAATATAAATAGAGGCCACCCCCGCACGATTTCTGCACACCATCTCACTCCCCTCTCCCCACTGACCGTGCCACACCATCCTCAGAGCAAGGCGAGCACCACCTCGCCGGAATTTCACTGGAGCCTGTCGCTGCCGGAGAAGAAGGGAGCCAACGATTGGAGCCGCCCCAGGAGAAGCCACCGGTACCAGGAGGTTCGCCGTCGTCGACTTCGTCGTTCGTCCGCCTCGCCGACCCTCGCCCGTACCCCGGTGAGCCCCCAACACCCCTCACTGGTCGCGCTAGGGTTCGTTCTCGCCGGAGTTGTCTCGCGTCGACGATGACCCTCAGCCGTTGGATTAGAACTAGATCGAACGATCCACGTTGCCCCATACCGCTTCGCCCAGCCCTGTGTCACTGACGAGTGGGGACAACCACTTAAGCAGCCCGCGGGAGCACTGCGCTTAGCAGGCCGGCCCGTTAGAATTTCCCGCGCAGGCCGGCAATTCAAATTAAAACTTTTTCTATTTCAATTCAAACACACTTCAGCACCCAACTTCAAAAATCAACCCAGATCGATTCAGTGCATCAAATTGAATGAAACCAATTTTGTTGGAAAGGTCTGTGAATGCTTAATCCAAGCCCGTTGGATTCAAGTCATTTGGATCTGTAGATCACCCATAGTAAAAATAACAAGGCAGAAGCTTTTCTGCATTCAAACATTTTTCAAATTTAAACCATAAAAGCATTTGAGTTGATTCCAACTCTCAAAAAACACATTTAACCATACCTTTCAGAATATATAAAAATATATAGGTTTACTTGCAGAAATATTGTTCAACGAATAAAAGAATGCTTCATAAGCATTTCTAGCCACTTTAATTAATTAAAATAAAAGGGTAAAACCTTATTAAATTGTGACACCACTTTAAATCACATTACCATGGAGTACAATATGTGGTGATGACATGTGTCAACATGATCCCATATTTGGTTTGGAGAATATTAAATCTTAAGTAGTTTTTCAATGAGTAGAAATTACTTTTCTAAAAATAAAAGGAATTAAATCAAGCCTTAACCTTGTAATGTTAGGGATGATGCTAGATCATCCATAGGACCCTTGTGTGTGGTGATTGCAAGTAGTTAAGTATTTTTTGGTGATTGTGTACCTCGTATTTATTCATAGACGCTAGTACCGACCAAGGATACGAGGAGGAAGGAGGATACTACGAAGAGGAAGCCGAGGAGAACTTCAACCACTGATCTGCATAAGGCAAGCATAATACTACCAGTGAATGTGCAAGCTAACACTTGCAAGATACTATACCTATGCAAGCTAGTAACTATGCAAGCTTATACTGATATTGATGCAAGCTAACCCTTGCAAGATACCCTACTGATGCCACAAACCCATACTTGTGACCCTACCTACTTGTGAAACCAATCCTAGTTTTATGGCAAGCTTCTCACTTTATTTCTTTATCAAAGATTACTTAGAGTCTACCTAAGAGTTTGGTAGATACTAGCCAGTTGTGCTGAAGGTTGCTTAAAGAACATAAAATTTGGCCTAAGCTAAAAACCTTGATATCAGCCTAAGATATAAGGTTGGACTTAGTGAAACTCCACTAGTTACCACCCCTCATGAGTACTACCCCCACCTGTAGATGCTAGTGCTAAGATTAAAACTTGGTCAACTTTTAGATGGGAATACTTGGTGGAAAAATGGTTATGAAAACCTTGGAATGATGGATCATTCTATTGAAATGTTTTGGACATGTGTTTCCAAACACTTGATGATTCTGGTGATAAAAATGTTGAGGCATGAGCCTTAGCCCTTTATAAAACTGATGGTTGTCTGGATGCGATACCATTCCAATTTTAGCGTACAACCACAATACCCGAATATTGGGTAGGGCTTGACTGGAAACTTATATACCTTAGTATTAGTTCCTCCCGCCAAGGTCCGAGCTGAGGCTACCTTGTGAAGATTGTCCACTGCAAGACTCCAAGATGACAGTGGTCATGGTTGGGAGGCCAAACTCACAGGAGAGGTGCTTATACTAGGGAGTGTAATTGAAAGGTTAGGATTGATTATCCGCATACTGAGTATGGTGGATTCAGGATTTGTTCCTGACGGATGTATCGAATGTTGTGGTGAAAGTGTACAATCTCTGCAGAGTGTCAAACTATTCGAATAGCCGCGTCATGATTATGGACAGATTGAGTGGCTTACACTGTTCCCCCGTCAGACTTTTCAAAATGACTTGTGAAATGAATTGAGACTTTGACTTGACCACAACAGAGTTGTGACCTGAATTACAAGATCCCACTTAGGAGTTATAAAAATGTGACTAGCTTTGGAACCTAGTAGAGATAAACCTGGCTTTTTGCAAAACAACCCTAGAGCCTAGTGTCCTATTATCCAAAAAACCCCTTTACTTGTTAGTATTAGTTTGCGAGTACTTAAAGAGTACTCATGGCTTTGTCCCTGTCTATTCCCATGGCCAGACTATGAAGAGGAGTACATGGAAGATGGACCCCAGGAAGGTTACGACAACTAGGATCATCTCCCATCGTCAGCATTGCCTGTGACCCCGAAGATGGAGCTTCGCCTATGCTACCGTTATTACTACGTATTCCGCTGCTTGATGTTGTATTAAGAACTGGATCATGAGATCCCTATTTGTGTAAGAACTTATGTATCGTTTGTAATGGATGAAGTACTATGGTATCCAATTCTGTTATGTCTCATAAAAATGGTGATCCTGGGATTGCGATGTATGGCATAACAGGCATCTAGGATTGAAAAATCCGGGTGTTGACAAGTTGGTATCAGAGCCATCCTGACCATAGGAGACCCTAGTTAGATTGGACGCTGAACCAAAAACTTAGTTTCAAAACCAAAGAAAACAAATATTTACGAAAACTTATTCTCATTCTTACCTCTTTAATTCTTTCATAAAACCTCATGTTCCTCAAAAACTCTTGCAAAATAGATAAAATTTTGACACACTTGATCACTCTGCTAATCTACTCATCCTCTATTTTTATAGATGGACGTGAAGTACAACAAGTTTTATCAACTCGGAAATGGAGGAGACCTTATCTTTGAGAGGGATCTGGATCAGCTTTCGGAACTTCTGGAGCGTCCACACCCCGAGTTCTTCGGAGCTCAGCTCAATGATCAAGGAGGAGAAGATCTGCAGTGGCTAATTGTTGCAAGTCTCCGAGAAAAGATTGAACCTCCCACCACGGAGGGAATTCAGTTTATATTGAGGGAAAACAACTGGCTCGATGGACTTGCCAAAGCAATGCAGGAAGCTCTTTCCCGTCTGTGTGGGCAGAGCATCAATCAGATCAAGGGTACTCGCTTTGAGTTTTTCCCAAGGCGTGATGCAAATGGCCAACCACTGGAAGCCCCATACCACCCCGAGCTGAAGACTCAATTGGACCACCTTATCTTCATGATGTATGATCGTCAGCAGGAATTGGACAACTGCCATGACTATTGCAACCACAAGTCTGCCATCATCAAGACGAAGGATCAGACCATAGCCATGCTAGCAAAGGATCGCAAGTCTCGCCGCCGTCAGCTCGATAAGAAGGAGCGCATTATTGCCCGTATTCGCCATCGCATCTCCTCACTGGAAGAGACCATCCACGAGAGAGACATGCAGTTAGAGGAAAGGGAGAATGCCAGAGAGGATCTTCGTGGAGACCCTTACTCCTATCTCAGCGATGACGATGATTTTCTGGAGGATCAGGCCATGGACTTCTTCACCGATGAGGATGATTTCGCCTTCATCGATGATGCTGAAGATGATGAAGCCACAGACTCCAAGGAGTAGTAGCACTAAGCACTAGCGTAGTGAGTAGTAGTCGGTCCCACTGTATCGTAGTTTCCAGAATGGTTCTTAAAACCATCTGTCTGTTTTTCTTTGTTGTGGTGTGTGTTGTAATGTGTGCTATGAGTGATTGAATGAAAAAGCAAGTTGCTAGAAAAACCTGAGTCAAACTCTAAAAACTTTTCAAAGACCCAAAACCTTAGAAATTTCCCTCTTTTCTCATAATCTATATCAATCTTCAGATGCCACGTGGAGGAAGTGGTTCAGCCCCGGACCCGATGTTGCAGATCCTGCAAATGTTGACTTCTGACCGCTGGTCGAAAGAGCGGAACGTCAAGCCAACCTAGCCACTCTGCAACAGATAGCCCAGCTAGCCCACAACAACCAAGGCCACGGAAATCAGGACAACCACGGATCTAAGCTCAAGAATTTCCAGAATACCAACCCACCCGTTTTCACCAAGTCAGAAGAACCCCTAGACGCTGATGATTGGCTGCAAACCATGGAAAATAACTTAGAAGTAGCAGGAGTGGAAGCCAACGAGAAAGTACTATTTGCCACCCATTATCTAGCCGGAGATGCCAGGGCATGGTGGAACAGTGTTCGTGCAATGACCGGAGGCCAAATGATGACCTGGGAGGAATTCAAAGTCAAGTTTAGCAGAACCCATGTGCCACCAGGTTTGATCAAGAGAATGAGAGACGAGTTCAGAGAGTTGAAGCAAGGAAGGATGACTGTAGTGGAATACCGTGACAATTTTTTGTCATTAGCTAGGTATGCCCCGGACGAGATAGACACCGAAGCCAAGAAGAAAGAAAGATTCCTGAATGGTTTGCATGACAAGATGCAGACGGTATTGGTCAATATCCCCTTTGTTGATATTGAAGCCCTTGTCGACTCTTCTATCCAGATGGAAGGAAAGATCAACCAGGCCAATGAGAACCGCAAGCGTCGCATGATGCATCAACCAGGAACCCATCAGACCCCAAAGTATCGCCCCAACCTGTAACACCCTCAGAATCGGACCTATGCAAGTTTGAGAAAAATCCGCCAAAACCCGCATAGAAACGATTCAAAGGTGCCCACCAGGCACTTGCGTGCGGGTGGAAAACGAAGTAATAACATTACACAACAGTCCTCGATGGGACCCATGTAATGAGATATATAACAATGACTCCATGAGTCAAGAATACAGATATACGATACAAAGATCCAAATCACCAGAACGATACGTCGTCCGACTACGGACAAGATGCAAATGGGGCTAAGAGCCACGAAGAATAACCAATGGCGTCCATAACTGCCTGTGCCAAGCCGGAAGGGTAACCCCGCTAACGGCGTCGATCTCAAAACCTGCTTAAACAAAAGGGTGCCGACAAAGGGCAAAGGAAAAGGGGAGCGTCGATCGAGGCCAAGACAGCGAGGCTAGAATTCGCCCTCGCCTACATAGGTATGGTGGATCGGCGGCAGCAAAGATGCACTAAACAACCTATAGAGACTCGATACAACCGGCGTCAATCGAGGGGGTGAGAAAGACCTAGTCGGAACCAACCCGATACTATCATCAAACAAACTCATCTGGCGTTCCTCGAGACCATACGAGGAAGTCAACCGAGGAACTCACCAGCTGGCGCTTTACTTATTTGGTTATCGTTGCAGCAATTACTAGTCGGTATAGATAATCGTCCGATAAAATAAGCAAGGCCCTTTTAGTTAATCATTCCGCTAGAAGGCGATAATTACTACTCGACATGAGATAGTATGAGATAAACCCAAAACCCATAGCAGTTGTTGGTACTTTTATTCAGCCATTCCTAGAAGTTGCAATACTTACTAGTCAGTACAATGGTCGCATTGACAATCCAAGCAAGCAATTGTGGGCAGTATTATTTAGCCATTCCATTATAATGAAGCGATTACTAGTCATTTTATAGTCAAATTGATAGCAGTAAACTTTAGTTATGCTTGTCTATGGTCGAGATATCGTGCTCCAAGTCGTCCATATCCGCGACACGGCTTTGAAAAGTTTTACCCGGTGCACCAATAGCAACACACGCCGATCAACCTCGGAAAAACCAAATCAAAACCCAACGAGGCTTTCACGATCGAACAATCACATGATTCAGAAATATTTCAGGGGGCCACCCCTTAAGTAGATCCCGCAACGAAGATAGCTGACTCCGAGACGGCCTCAAGGTTTGTGTGGACGGCGGTAAACGACTGGGAACCCGAAAGTGTGGCTGGGCTTGTCGATACAAGAACGTGTCCCGATCCTAAACAGTACAGTGTGCTCCTCGCACAATTTAAATACATAAGTAGCATGGCATAAGTACAGGATCGTAAATAAAACCTCAAACTAGTTTGTGGCCCCACGAAATAAGACTGAATCAAGCTCGCCTGTGGGGGTCCCATATACCTCCGGATGTGGATAGCGCGATAAATCAAGGAATGTATCAAGTACTGGGTCCTACGGACACAAGTGGGCGTTCGAAACCAAATATTTTCTATCACCCACCGATGCCTCTCGCTTTCAATTTTAGTTGTTAAACAGGAATTAAAGTGAGCGAAAAGTAAAACTACGATCGTCTCCAACATCGAACATGCGGCAAGGCTCCAACAACTGTGGCAATATGACGACACACAACAGCACTTGAGCAAGCGACTACGACACGCAAGTCCAACTATCTACCAAGCAACAGGTAATAGGATGTGTCCAAGGCAATATAAGGATGCGAGGGATATCACGGGTACGAAAAGTAGAGCATCGCAACACAGATAGCAATAGATCAACAGGAAGGAGTAAAATACTATAAAAGTAAGATAGGTAGAAAGGGGGAGATGCTCGCCTGAAAACATTGTCGGAGGGTTCATCCGAAGATCGGGGCGAAGCTCACATCAACTCAACGGCCTTATCCGCGAAGAAGCAAAACACTAGAAGAAACACCGGATGCAATATTTAATACTACGGCAAAAGATCGGGCATGATGCATGTATGATGCATGTCATGGCAAAAGTGCGATGTGATTAGGTCATGTTAAGCGGGACCGGGGTCCCGACAATTAATTAGATGGTTCATGTTATTTAGAACCCCACAATTTAAATGTTGTTATAACAAGGCAAAAGATAGCACCGGTTCGCTACTCAAGTTTAGATGAGGCCAATATGAGACTAGATTTGCCCGCATATGGGCCCCATATTTAATTATTAGGTGAATCGGCATAAGGCCCCCAAACCACATGATATGCATGCGAGATGAATGATTTAATATGCAACAAGTTTGTTATATTATAAAATAGGGTTTTCGGGAAGGGGTTCACACATTAGGGGTCTCGACGATCTTGAGGTTCCGGGTTCGGTCGGTCTGTGGTCCGTGGTTCGACAAACGCGTTCTCGGATAATGAGGTAGGTCTTGGCGTTCGAGGAAGGGCTTGGTGGTTCGACTTCACTTGTCGGTGGACTCGGTTGCGGTAGATCTTGGCCATGTCAAGTTCTTGCCGGAGGTTCGTCGAGGGTCACCGGTTGAGACGGTCTTCATGTGGTAGATCTTGTCGAGTTCACCGCAACGGCCTTGTGGTTCCGGCGACCTTGGCGGTTATCTAGTGGCACCATGTACACCTCGAGCCCATCGGCATTGAGCGTCTTGTCGTTGAGCACCCTTACGAAGGTCGGGTGTTCCGGTTCCATTGACGATGGAGATCTTGATTCAACAACATCGCGCCTTCGAGGTTTCGCTAGCGGAGCCGGAAGGAGTTCTTGGGGTCCGGGAGGAATCGTCGCATCCGAGGGGTACTTGGAGTCCGTGATGGAGATCTTGATGACTTCATGAAGGAGGCCTTGATGCTTCGGTCCGATGTCGACCTTGGTATCGGGTCTCGACGCCCAGACGCAGCCTCGGCCGCTCTTGGTGGCGGACAGGTTTGCAAGTTGGTTCACCATCCGAGGACGTCTCGCACTACGCACCCGAGGAAACAAGCTGAACACCCACCAAGTAGCAACACTAGGCACCGCACGAAGATGAACGGAAGGGACGTGCATCGCGGTTGCAACGCAAGGGAGAGGTGGAACCCGGTAGAGGAAGGCAGCGTGGGACGACGCCGGGAGGCAGAGGGTCGAGGGCGGGAGGTCGCCTGGGCTCAAGGGCGCGACCGACGGCAGGCGGCATGAGGGAGGGGCCACGGAGAAGGGCGGCGCCGGCCGGAGCTGGGAGGAGGAGAGGCGGAGCCGTGGCGGGAGAGGAGGCCGAGGCGAGGCCGAGCGAGACGGCGGTCTGGCTGCCTGGCCGGGCAGACTCATGGACGCTGCAGAGGCGAGCACAGGCTGGCAAGGCCACCGGCGACGGCGGGGCGAACGGCGAGGCGGGGAGGGAGGCCGGAGGAGAGGACCAGGCGGGACGTGGCGGAGAGGAAGGCGCGATCGGGGAGGCCATGGAGCCCCTGGCGATGGGGCTCCGGTGACGCGGGAGGACGGGGTGGGAAAGAAGGCGACGGGGAGGCGGACTCCGGCGGCGGGGAGGCTCGGGGGGTAGGCCGGAGGAGCGGCGACGCGGGAGAGGTAGGAGGCGTCGGGGAGCTTGCGGGAGGGGAGAGATGAGCGGGGGGTGAGGAGGTGGAAGAGGAACAGGGAGCGGGGAGGGAGGAGGCTCGCGTGGACCGCGTGGGGGGGCGCGTGTCGGCAGGTGGTGGGGCCAGGGGGCCAGGGGCTGCTCGGGGGAGGTTCCAGGAAGAGGTGGGCGCGCCAGGGGAGTGGGGGACGGTTGGTGGGACCCGAGTGCAGCGGGTGAGGGTCTGGGGCAGGCGGTGGCGTGCGTGTGTGTGTTGAGAGGGAGTGGGGGTGGGCTTAGCCTAGGTGGCAGCATGGGATTGGGTGGGGGAAGGGAAAAGGGTGAGGTGGCAAGTTGCTATAGGGTGGGGTGAGGTGGAGGCTGGGTGGGTAGAATAGGTTGGGTGGACTTAGGATTTAGAAGGGCGGGTTAGGTGGACCGTTTGTAAAATCCTGGGGGTGGTCATTCGGGTCGAAACGGCCCGTTCGACTGCCCCCGCTAAAATAATTAAATCTTTTATTTATTTTAAATGCACCTTTTGCAAACCGATAGTAGCCAACAAAATATTCCGGCGACCCGGGTTTGAATTTGAAAACAAGACGGGGCGTTTTTAGAAAACAAAAACGGGCTTTGCGAAAAATAGTTTTAGACAAACAACACATGATGATGACGATGCAATGCACAAATTCAACGCGATTTTCTAGTAGTGGTTTTGCGGGATGCCACAATTCGACACCACTAACAATGGATCTCGCCCTCGAGATCCGCCTCATGGTACCGGAAGGAAGGTCGGTGATCTGAATCTTCTCACTTCGTGTAGGTCCTCGCGACACCACTAACAAGAGGGCGTTGTCCGTGATCGTCGAGAGAACACTCCGGTAACGAAAAGGTCGAAGAAAGAGGTATCAACAAATAAAGCCACCTCTAACTTCGATGGAAAGAGGGAACCGATGCATTCTCATCAACTTCAATGTACAAAGCGAATAGAAAGGGTAGTCGGCATGGGGGCCAATCCATCACGCACCCAAACTATTACTCTGCACAATCAGTAGAAAAGAGTGCAACCATTCTCGGAATCAGACTGAAGATCTCGACAAACGAGGTTCGGAAACAAAGGAGTGATGCAGGCTCTGCATCGGATCTGGCGTAGATGATGTCGTCGCGTCGGAAAACACCGGAAGGCACAAACAAGAAACAAAGAATGGTACCGCAGACGAAGGATTCCCCGAACAGCTGGAACACCGGATGGTAGAACACCGTTACCAAAGAAGGAAGCGAAACCCTGAAGGTACGACGGAACCCAACCACGAGAAGTCCTGGACTCGGAGAGAGAGAAGAGAGCAGATTCAAAACACGTGGAGATAAGAGGAGAATAGCAGAGGGGTAAGGAGTAAAATCAGACCTAATCAGAACTATCCAACCGATTTTCAAAAATAGTTTGACACTCTACTTCGGCCGTTAGCTAGGTTATCCTCTGAGTCTGGACTTAGGGTATCGCAGCCGAGCTCGATACCACTCAGAACACCCTCAGAATCGGACCTATGCCAGTTTGAGAAACATCCGCCAAAACCCGCATAGAAACGATTCAAAGGTGCCACCAGCACTTGCGCGGGTGGAAAACGGTAATAACATTACACAACAGTCCTCGATGGGACCCACGAGCAGATATATATAATGACTCCATGAGTCAAGAATACGATATACGATACAAAGATCCAAATCACCAGAACGATACGTCGTCCGACTACGGACAAGATGCAAATGGGGCTAAGAGCCACAAGAATAACCAATGGCGTCCATAACCCTGCCAAAGCGGAAGGGTAACCACTAACTGGCGTCGATCTCAAAACCTGCTTAAACAAAAGGTGCCGACAAAGGGCAAAGGAAAAAGGGGAGCGTCGATCGAGGCCAAGACAGCGAGGCTAGAATTCGCGTCCTCGCCTACATAGGTATGGTGGACTGAGCGGCAGCGGCAGCATGCACTAAACAACCTATAGAGACTCGATACAACTGGCGTCAATCAGAGGGGGGTGAGAAAGACCTAGTCGGAACCAACCTGATACTATCATCAAACAAACTCATCCTGGCGTTCCCCCTCGAGACCATACGAGGAAGTCAACCGAGGAACTCACACAGTTGGCAGTTTTACTTATTTGGTTATCGTTGCAGCAATTACTAGTCAGGTATAGATAATCGTCCTGATAAAATAAGCAAGGGCCCTTTTAGTTAATCATTCCGCTAGAAGGCGACAATTACTACTCGACATGATAGTATGAGATAAACCCAAAACCCAGCAGCTTGTTGGTACTTTTATTCAGCCATTCCGTTGTAGTTGCAATACTTACTAGTCGGTACAATGGTCGAAGCGACAATCCAAGCAAGCAATTGTGGCAGTATTATTTAGCCATTCCATTATAGTGAAGCTGATTACTAGTCATTTTATAGTCAAATTGATAGCGAGAACTTTAGTTATGCTTGTCTATGGTCGAAATCTTGTGCTCCAAGTCGTCCATATCCGCGACAGCTTTCGAGAAAGTTTTACCCGCCGGGTGCACCAATAGCAACACACGCCGATCAACCTCGAAAACCAAATCAAAACCCAACGAGGCTTTCACGGTGAACAATCACATGATTCAGAAATATTTGGGGGCCACCCTTAAGTAGATCCCAGAACGGCTAGCCGACTCAGACGGCCTCAAGGTTTGGGTGGACGGCAAACGATCGGGAACCGAAAGTGTGGCTGGGCTTGTCGATGCAGCGAAACGTGTCCCGATCCTAACAGACAAAGTGTGCTCCTCGCACAATTTAAATACATAAGTAGCATGGCATAAGTACAGGATCGTAAATAAAACCTCAAACTAGTTTGTGGCCCCAAGAAATAAGATGAATCAAGCTCGCTCGGGGGTCCCAGATACCTCCCGGATGTGGATAGCGCGATAAATCAAGGAACAGGTATCAAGTACTCGGGGTCCTACGGGACACAAGTGGGCGTTCGGAAACCAAATATTTTCTATCACCCACCGATGCCTCTGCTTACTTCAATTTTAGTTGTTAAACAGGAATTAAAGTGAGCGAAAAGTAAAACTACGATCGTCTCCAACATCGAACATGCGGCAAGGCTCCAACAACTGTGGCAATATGACGACACACAACAGCACTTGAGCAAGCGACTACGACACGCAAGTCCAACTATCTACCAAGCAACAGGTAATAGGATGTGTCCAAGGCAATATAAGGATGCGAGGGATATCACGGGTACGAAAAGTAGAGCATCGCAACACAGATAGCAATAGATCAACAGGAAGGAGTAAAATACTATAAAAGTAAGATAGGTAGAAAGGGGGAGATGCTCGCCTGAAAACATTGTCGGAGGGTTCATCCGAAGATCGGGGCGAAGCTCACATCAACTCAACGGCCTTATCCGCGAAGAATCAAAACACTAGAAGAAACACCGGATGCAATATTTAATACTACGGCAAAAGATCGGGCATGATGCATGTATGATGCATGTCATGGCAAAAGTGCGATGTGATTAGGTCATGTTAAGCGGGACCGGGGTCCCGACAATTAATTAGATGGTTCATGTTATTTAGAACCCCACAATTTAAATGTTGTTATAACAAGGCAAAAGATAGCACCGGTTCGCTACTCAAGTTTAGATGAGGCCAATATGAGACTAGATTTGCCCGCATATGGGCCCCATATTTAATTATTAGGTGAATCGGCATAAGGCCCCCAAACCACATGATATGCATGCGAGATGAATGATTTAATATGCAACAAGTTTGTTATATTATAAAATAGGGTTTTCGGGAAGGGGTTCACACATTAGGGGTCTCGACGATCTTGAGGTTCCGGGGTTCGGGGTCGGTCTCAGGGTCCAGGGTTCGACGGAAACGTTCTCGGATAACAGAGGTAGGTCTTGGCGTTCCGCGAGGAAGGGCTTGGTGGTTCTGACTTCACTTGTCGGTGCCGGACTCGGTTGCGGTAGATCTTGGCCATGTCGAAGTTCTTGCCGGAGGTTCGTCGAGGGTCACCGGCTCCGCACCGTCTGCATGTGGTAGATCTTGTCGAGTTCACTGCAACGGCCTTGTGGTTCCGATGACGACCTTGGCGGTTATCTAGTGGCACCATGTACACCCCTCGAGCCCATCGGCATTGAGCCGGTCTTGTCGTTGAGCACCCTTGTACGAAGGTCTGGGTGTTCCGGTTCCATTGACGATGGAGATCTTGATTCAACAACATCGCGGCCTTCGAGGTTTCGGCTAGCGGAGCCGGGAAGGAGTTCTTGGGGTCCGGGGAGGGAATCCTGTCGCATCCGAGGGGGTACTTGGAGTCCGTGATGGAGATCTTGACAGCTTCATGAAGGAGGCCTTGATGCTTCGGTCCGATGTCGACCTTCGGGTATCGGGGTCTCGACGCTCCGCGACGCAGGCCTCGGTCGCTCTTGGTGGCGAACAGGTTTGCAAGTTGGTTCACCATCTGAGGACGTCTCGCACCACAGACCCGAGGGAAACAAGCTGAACACCCAGCCAGTAGCAACACTAGGCACCGGCACGGAAGATGAACGGAAGCGGGACGTGCTACTGCGGTTGCAGCGCAAGGGAGAGGTGGAACCCGAGGTAGAGGAAGGCCGCGTGGGACGATGCCGGGTGGCAGATGGTCGAGGAGGCGGAGGTCGGGCGAGGCGGGCGACTGACGCGGCGGCCATGGAGGGAGGGGCCGGCCGAGAGAAGCGGCGCTCGCCGAGCTGGGAGGAGGAGGCGAGCCGCATGGGAGAGGAGGCGGAGGTGAGGCGAGCGAGGAGTCTGGCTCTCGGCGGCAGGCGCATGCATGGTCTGAGGCGAGCCTGGTCAAGGCTGCCGGCCAGCAGCAATGAAGCAGCGAGGAGGAGGAGGCGGAGGAGAGGGACCAGGCGACGGGCGAGGCAGAGAAGGCGTCCGGGGAGGCCATGGAGCTCTGGCGATGGGGGCTCCGTGTGGGAGGACGGGGTGGGAAAGAAGGCGACGGGGAGGCGGACTCCGGCGGCGGGGAGGCTCGGGGGTAGGCGGAGGAGCGGAGAGGTAGGAGGCGTCGGGGAGCTTGCGGGAGGGGAGAGATGAGCGGGGGGTGAGGAGGTGGAAGAGGAACAGGGAGCGGGGAAGGAGGCTCGCGTGGACCGCGTGGGGCGTCTTGCAGTGGGGCCAGGGGGCTGCTCGGGGAGGTTCCAGGAAGAGGGGCGCGCCAGGAGGGTGGGGTTGGTGGGACCCGAGCAATGGTGAGGGTCTGGGGCAGGCGGTGGCGTGCGTGTGTGTGTTGAGAGGGAGTGGGGGTGGGCTTAGCCTGGGTGGCAGCAGGGGATGGGGGGGGGGAAGGGAAAAGGGTGAGGTGGCAAGTTGCTATAGGGTGGGGGGGGGGGGAGGCTGGGTGGGTAGAATAGGTTGGGTGGACTTAGGATTTAGAAGGGCGGGTTAGGTGGACCGTTTGTAAAATCCTGGGGGTGGTCATTCGCGAAACGCTGCTGACCGCCTCGCTAAAATAATTAAATCTTTTATTTATTTTAAATGCACCTTTTGCAAACCGATAGTAGCTAACAAAATATTCCGGACCGGGTTTGAATTTGAAAACAAGACGGGGCGTTTTTAGAAAACAAAAACGGGCTTTGCGAAAAATAGTTTTAGACAAACAACACATGATGATGACGATGCAATGCACAAATTCAACGCGATTTTCTAGTAGTGGTTTTGCGGGATGCCACACAACCCATCTCCAGGATTTGCCCCAAGAACCAACAGACCCCCTATGACCCGTCCAACCTATCCCAACCGTGGAAACCCTAGACCCGTAGGAAATCACAACAACCCCGGCAACTCTAGCAATTTCACCCGTGCCCCACCCAAGTTCAACACCAACAATGCTACCGCCAACCCTAACACTGCCCCGAGGACTGGAAGCAATGTTGTGCCTGTCGCAGCCAAGGACAAGTCACAAGTGACCTGTTATGACTGTGGAAATAAAGGCCACTATTCCAACGAGTGCCCCAACAAGAAGAATGCTACAGCCCCCAACGCCAATGTCCCAGCTCAAGCGACGTCGTGTCCAACAGGGAGAAGATTTGCCCGTGAATTCACTCAACCGCAATGGCCTTTTTTCTCATGCATGCTGAAGAAGGTCAGGAAGCGCCAGACGTCGTGCTGGGTATGTTTTCTGTTAATTCAGTACTTGCAAGAGTGTTGTTTGACTCTGGTGCATCGCATTCATTTGTCACCGAAGAATTTGCCTGCACTAGTAAACTTCAACCAACCAAATTGAAGCATGTGATGATTGTACAAATTCCCGGATCAACCACCAAGGCTAGGCAAATTTGCAAGGCCGTCCCTATCCGAATCCATGGCATAGATTTTTATGCTAACCTAATAGTACTCGGAACTAAAGGTTTGGAAGTAGTACTAGGAATGGATTGGATGTCCAAACATAAAGGATTGATTGACTGTGCCAAGAAATCCATTACCATGACCAGTACCGCCGGAATATCAGTCAAGCATATATCTGAAACCTTACCTCGCCAATTCAAGTGTAACAAGATCCTAGCCCAACCTACCATTGACCAAGTTAGGATAGTCTGTGAATACCCCGATGTATTTCCAGATGTTTTGCCCGGTATGCCCCCAGATCGGGATATCGAGTTTATCATCGAACTAATCCCCGGAACAGGACCCATAGCCCAGAGACCCTATAGTATGAACCCGTCAGAACTAGAAGAACTGAAGAAGCAACTGGATTCCATGTTGGAAATCAGATTGATTCAACCAAGTGCGTCCCCATGGAGATCACTTGTCTTGTTTGTGGACAAGAAGGATGGAGGTAACCGTTTGTGTACGGATTATAGGAAGTTGAATGATGTCACCATCAAGAACAAGTACCCCTTGCCCAAGATAGATGATTTGTTTGATCAGTTGACCGGTGACCAGGTGTTTTCTAAGATTGATCTTAGGACTGCCTATCATCAACTCAAAATTCGTGCAGAGGATATTCCAAAGACTGCCTTTACCACCAGATATGGATTGTATGAGTATGCAGTCATGTCTTTTGGATTAACCAATGTCCCCGGTTATTTCATGAATCTCATGAATAAGATTTTTATGGACTTCCTGGATAAGTTTGTCGTTGTTTTCATCGATGACATTCTGATTTTTTCCAAATCAGAAGAAGAAAATGAGCTACACCTAAGGACCATTCTTGGAACCCTTAGAGAGCTTCAGTTGTATGCCAAGTTCAGCAAGTGTGAATTCTGGTTACAGGAAGTAGGATTCCTCGGTCACATTGTATCAGCCGGAGGAATTGCCGTTGACCCTGCCAAGGTGAAAGATGTAGAAGATTGGCAAGCCCCAACCACTCAAACCCAAGTTCGTGCTTTTCTCGGATTGGCGGGATATTACCGCAAATTTGTAGAAGGATTCTCTAGTATCGCCAGACCCATGAACCAATTGCTGAAGAAGGACAAGAAGTTTGAATGGACCGACAAATGTGAAGCGAGTTTTCAAGAACTCAAAAGGAGATTGATTTCAGCCCCAATCTTAATCATGCCGGATATCACAAAGCCCTTCGATGTGTATTGTGACGCATCCAAGATTGGTCTCGGATGTGTGCTAATGCAAGAAGGCAAAGTTATATCTTATATATCGCGACAATTGAAGCAACATGAACAAAATTACCCAACCCATGACCTCGAACTCGCAGTCGTAGTTCTAGCCCTGAAGACATGGAGACATTACCTGATGGGAAATAGTTGTGAGATTTATTCGGATCACAAGAGCCTAAAGTATATATTCACTCAGAAGGAGCTGAATATGAGGCAGAGAAGATGGATTGAGCTCATCAAGGATTACGACCTGGACATTCACTATCACCCTGGTAAAGCCAACGTGGTAGCCGATGCCCTTAGCAGATTGCCGTGCCGCTTGAACTCCATGATTTTGAAGGAGCAACCAAGTTTGCACAAAGAGATGGAAGATTTTCGAATGGAATTAGTAAGTGTAGGATTTTTGGCTAGCATAGAACTTCAGCCCACTTTGATCAGTCAGATTAAAGAGGCACAGAAAGGAAATCCTAGTATCGACGGAATCAAGCGTCGTATCGGTACAGGCAAAGTACCCGGATTCACCGAGGACGAAGAAGGAGTTTTGTGGTACAAAGGACGCCTTTGTGTACCAACGGATTCTGAGTTAAAAGAAGTTATCTTGAAGGAGGCTCACGATACTCTTTATTCTATCCATCCCGGAGGAACTAAGATGTATCAAGATTTGAAGGAGCAATTTTGGTGGCATAAGATGAAGAGAGAAATCGGAAGCTATATCGCCAAGTGTGATATATGTCAGCGAGTCAAGGCAGGACATCAAAGACCCGCTGGATTGTTGCAACCTTTGCAAATTCCGGAATGGAAATGGGATTCTGTAGGAATGGACTTTATCACTGGACTACCTACTTCTAGTAGGGGAAATGAGTCTATTTGGGTCACAGTGGACAGATTATCCAAAGTCGCCCATTTCTTGCCCGTTAAAACCACCTATCAGAGTTCGAAGCTAGCAGAGTTGTACATCGCTAGAATCGTTAGTTTGCACGGAGTCCCCAAGAACATAGTATCGGATCGAGGAACTCAGTTTACCTCGAGATTCTGGAAGAAAGTCGAAGAAGGTTTAGGAACCCGCTTAGATTTCAGTACCGCGTATCACCCTCAGACCGATGGACAAACGGAGCGAGTAAACCAAATACTCGAAGATATGCTTAGAGCATGTGTGCTAGAATATGGATCCAAGTGGGAAGACTGTCTGCCGTTTGCAGAATTTTCCTACAACAACAACAGTTACCAAGCCAGTTTGCAAATGGCCCCATTTGAATTCATGTACGGAAGAAAGTGCCGCACCCCTTTGAACTGGTCGGAAGTAGGAGAGAGTCAGATCTTCGGACCCGACATCCTACGAGAAGCAGAAGAGAAGGTTCACAAGATTCGTGAGCACCTCAAGACAGCCCAATCCCGACAGAAGAGTTACGCCGACAAGAGACGTCGAGACCTCGCCTTCAACATCGGAGATTTTGTTTATCTGAAAGTGTCGCCATTGAAGGGAATGCAGCGTTTCCAACTCAAAGGAAAGTTAACCCCAGATATATCGGACCTTTCAAAATTCTGAACCGTCGAGGAGAAGTATCATATCAATTGGAACTACCTGAAGAGATGTCAGCTGTGCACAATGTGTTCCATATCTCGTTACTTCGCAAGTGTCTCGAAGTCCCCGAGAAGACCGAAGTGTTCAAAAATATCGATCACCGGACCATAGAGATCAACGATGACCTAACCTATCCCGAAGTACCCATCCGTATATTGGAAGAAGCCTTTCGAACTACCAGAACCCAAAGCATCAAGTTTCTCAAGATTCAGTGGAGCAACCACACAGAAGAGTAAGCTACCTGGGAACGCGAAGATCACATCAGGACGGAGTTTCCAGATCTCTTCAAATCCTAGGTAATCTTTTCGTCCTTTTTCAAATCTCGGGACGAGATTTTGTTTAAGGGGGGAAGGTTTGTAACATCCCAAAATACCAAACTTAGATCAACAAACACTAATCATCAAGATTAGGGCTAACAAAAACTTTTCTAAGTAAACCCATGAATGCATGTATATGTGTATGCATGGATTTTGAATTTCTTTAAAAACCACCTTGTCTGTGTGATCCATTGCTTGTAAAATGTTTCTTAGGTGAAATGAACATCATCTAAAACATTTCCCACACTTTTCCTAAAGACAAGTAAATCAAAACAAATATATGAAGTGAATGGTCATTTTGACCAATTTAACTCCCATGCCTACTTTGGCTGTCTCAAACTTTCAAAACCTAATGAAACTTTTACGGATCTTTGCACCCCTTGAATGTACTCATAACAAGGTATCAAGGCCCACTTTGTGATCATCCAGAAACTTTCAAATGCATAGTTTAAATGACAATTCAAAATTGAATCTTCTTCATATGGGAAGATCCCACTTTTCCAAAACCCACTCAAACAAGCTCAACTTTCAAAACCCAAGCATCTGCAGACTCACCAACACCAATCTAGAAAACCCACCAAAAATCATTTCAAAATTCAAAACTTGATTTCATGAGGCCATTTCATCAAACAGGTTGCAGACACAAATCAAACAAAACATCAAACACTATAGTGTGCAGTGATTCTTGCCTAACTTGTTCCCTAGTTACCTCACACACAACCCAGTAGATCATCTAGAAAGTTTAGCCCAACACTAGCACCCCTGTGAGCTTGCCATTGCCATTAATGGTGAACAGCCGAGCACCTCAATGCCACCCCATTGTGGACAGCAAGCTAGGAGCAGCAGCAAGCCTAGCCAGCTTATGCAGGAGGCAGCCACAAATCCGCCACTTTGCATGTCCCAGCAGCGTTGCCAAGCCACGGACCACGCGCACAAGACACGCCAGACCATGCCGGCGTGCGCGAGCGCCACCTCGACCAGCACCACAGACAGCGCGCCCTCACCGCGTGCACACGATCACCACCGACCCAGGAGACCGCCAGACATCCCCGTTTGCCGCCCCGTGCCATACAACCACCGCCCGCCGTCGAAGACGCCGCCTCTGCCGCGTAGAGCACCGGCAGTTCCAGAACAAACCACACCGCCCCATGCCTCGCGACCATGTTGTTGAGCATCGCCAGGATACACAGCACCGTCCCCTACCCTTGCCCATGCCTTTAGCCGCCTGTAACGTCGCCCCCGACGAGCTCGCGTCTTGCAGCGGTCCCTCGCTCGACTTAAAATAGAGGCCACCCCCGCACGATTTCTTCACACCATCTCACTCCCCTCTCCCCACTGACCGTGCCACACCATCCTCAGAGCAAGGCGAGCACCACCTCGCCGGAATTTCACTGGAGCCCGCTTGCCGGAGAAGAAGGAGCCAGCGATTGGGCCGCCCAGAGAAGCCACGGTACAGGAGGTTCGCCGTCGACTTTGTCGTTCGCCCGCCTCGCCGACCCTCGCCCGTATCCCGGTGAGCCCCCAGCACCCCTCACTGGCCGCGCTAGGTTTCGTTCTCGCGGAGTTGTCTCGCGTCGACGATGACCCTCGTAGTTGGATTAGAACTAGATCGAGCGATCCACGTTGCCCATCTTCGCCCATCCCGTGTCAGCGGCGAGTGGGGACACCCACTTAAGCAGCCCGCGGGAGCACTGCGCTTAGCAGGCCGGCCCGTTAGAATTTCCCGCGCAGCCCAGCAATTCAAATTAAAACTTTTTCTATTTCAATTCAAACACACTTCAGCATCCAACTTCAAAAATCAACCCAGATTGATTCAGTGCATCAAATTCAATGAAACCAATTTTGTTGGAAAGGTCTGTGAATGCTTAATCCAAGCCCGTTGGAGTCAAGTCATTTGGATCTGTAGATCACCCATAGTAAAAATAACAAGGCAGAAGCTTTTCTGCATTCAAACATTTTTCAAATTTAAACCATAAAAGGTTTTGAGTTGATTCCAACTCTCAAAAATCACATTTAACCATACCTTTCAGAATATATAAAAATATATAGGTTTACTTGCAGAAATATTGTTCAACGAATAAAACAATGCTTCATAAGCATTTCTAGCCACTTTAATTAATTAAAATAAAAGGGTAAAACCTTATTAAATTGTGACACCACTTTAAATCACATTCCCATGGGCTACAATATGTGGTGATGACATGTGTCAACATGATCCCATATTTGGTTTGGAGAATATTAAATCTTAAGTAGTTTTTCAATGAGTAGAAATTACTTTTCTAAAAATAAAAGGAATTAAATCAAGCCTTAACCTTGTAATGTTAGGGATGATGCTAGATCATCCATAGGACCCTTGTGTGTGGTGATTGCAAGTAGTTAAGTATTGTTTAGTGATTGTGTACCTCGTATTTATTGATAGACGCTAGTACCGACCAAGGATACGAGGAGGAAGGAGGATACTACGAAGAGGAAGCCGAGGAGAACTTCAACCACTGATCTGCACAAGGCAAGCCTAATACTACCAGTGAATGTGCAAGCTAACACTTGCAAGATACTATACCTATGCAAGCTAGTAACTATGCAAGCTTATACTGATATTGATGCAAGCTAACCCTTGCAAGATACCCTACTGATGCCACAAACCCATACTTGTGACCCTACCTACTTGTGAAACCAATCCTAGTTTTATGGCAAGCTTCTCACTTTATTTCTTTATCAAAGCTTACTTAGAGTCTACCTAAGAGTTTGGTAGATACTAGCCAGTTGTGCTGAAGGTTGCTTAAAGAACATAAAATTTGGCCTAAGCTAGAAACCTTGATATCAGCCTAAGATATAAGGTTGGACTTAGTGAAACTCCACTAGTTACCACCCCTCATGAGTACTACCCCCACCTGTAGATGCTAGTGCTAAGCTTAAAACTTGGTCAACTTTTAGATGGGAATACTTGGTGGACAAATGGTTATGAAAACCTTGGAATTATGGATCATTCTATTGAAATGTTTTGGACATGTGTTTCCAAACACTTGATGATTCTAGTGATAAAAATGTTGAGGCATCAGCCTTAGCCCTTTATAAAACTGATGGTTTTCTGGATGCGATACCATTCCAATTTTAGCGTACAACCACAATACCCGAATATTGGGTAGGGCTTGACTGGAAACTTATATACCTTAGTATTAGTTCCCTCCCACCAAGGTCTGAGCTGAGGCTACCTTGTGAAGATTGTCCACCTGTGCAGTACCCAAGATGACAGTGGTCATGGTTGGGAGGCCAAACTCACAGGAGAGGTGCTTATACTAGGGAGTGTAATTGAAAGGTTAGGATTGATTATCCGCATACTGAGTATGGTGAATTCGAGATTTGTTCTGACGGATGTATCGAATGTTGTGGTGAAAGTGTACAATCTTTGCGAGTGTCAAACTATTGAATAGCAGCGTCATGATTATGGACGATTAGATGCCATCTTGTTGTCACATCCCAAGATTTTCCAAATCTTGTAATGTGAAAATAAATTAATAAAATAAAACTTTGTTGATTTTCAGAACCAGAAGAAACTTTTTGAATTCAATTGGAACTTCAAACCCATTTGAATTAAAATAAACCTCAAGAGATTTAAAAAGATAAACATTTAATAAAAGGAAAATAAAAACATTTGGGAAATACTAATTTGAAACAATTAAATGAAAAGATTTGTTTTCAAATGAAATATAAGTTTTATAAATAAAGATTATTTAATAAAGGCCAATTTAAACCTTGACCAAACTTTGGGAATTAAAAACATTTAGTTTGAATAGAAATAACAAAGGTTTATTTAAAATAAAATAATAAGGAATTAATATCAAAATTTATTATGAAAGGTTTTACTACTTTAATTAAAACATCAAGACTTATTAAATTGTTTAAAATAGGTTTTCCAAGTATTTTATATTCTCTCTAATAAAACCTACTAAAATGTTTGGCTTTGTTTTAGATTTCAAAATAAATATCTCAATAAAACAAATCCTATTGGATTTAATAATGAAGGTCTATTATGATAACCAATAATGGATACTAAAATAAAAGGTTAATCTGTTTTAAAACAAAGTTACAAATATTATATATTTCCCAAATTAAACCTACTAATTTGATTTTGAAAATATTTAGGTTTCAAATAAAGATTTTATTAATAAAAATCAAACCCTATTTGATTTAATAACTAAGACCCATTTTACTTAATTGTTAATGGACCCTAAAATAAAAGGATTATATTATTTTAAACAAGTCTTCAAAATATTCTTTATTAACAAATAAAACCTACAGATTTGAATTTGAAAATATTTTGGAATTTAAATGGAGATTTATTAAATAAAACATACCATATTTGATTAAATAACTATGGTCTATTTTATATTAAATAGATCTTAAAAAGGAATAAAAATATTATTTAATTTGGAATATTGGTTTATGTTGATAAACAGAACCAAAAATTCAAAGTTCAAAGTTTGCTGAATGTTTGATTTGATTTGAGTGTGAAATTGTTTGTTTGGAAATTCAAATCAGGAAATAGAATTAGAAAAAGAAAAAGGAATCAGACAGAAAAAAATAAGAAAACAGACCAGACCCAACTACCCTGGCCCAGGAAGCCCACCAGCCCATCTCCCCTATCCCCGAACCGTTTTTTCCCTCACTACTGAAACAGCCCGCCAATCGCTGACATGTGGACCGTCCCTCTCCCTCTTTTTCCCACTGACACAACGACCCCACACTGCCCTCCTTCTTCTCCACCCTTACTGCTGTTCTTCCCTTCTCCTCGCCGTTCAGACATAAATCCACGGCTTAATTACGCCTTAATCTCGCGATGAAGCGCCACTTGACCACGCAGGTTAAGCGCCCTCTCTCTCTCGTTTCCCTCTGCGCCTTCTTCCCAGACCAGGCCGTTCTAATTTCACCCGAGCTCCTCGACTCGTGACCTTCTCCAGTGAAATTCGGCGGCCCTCGCCCCTCTTCTCCCGACCAACCTCACATCTTCTCCTCCGGGGAGCATCTCGGCAATTTTTCTTTACCAGCGCCAGGCGCTTTCTCCAACAAATCCTTTGGCCGCAGCTCAAGCCAAGTTCGAGCCAAATTCGGTGAGAGGAACACACCGCATCCTTCATTTTCTGTTGAATCTCCTGGTAATCTTACGCGCACCTCTCGACTCCTTAGTTTGGATTCTTGGTCCCGGTGTTCGACTTGGACAACATCTGCAAGCGCCCGTACGCCTTTCTCCGACGAGCTCCTCCGGTAACTCGGACCACCCCAACCTCTTCCGCTCACGCACACGTAATCCCGTGGTCTCCTGCATCTAATCACAACCTTTTCTTGCCTCTGGTGATCGATAGCCGTCTTCGACTTGACCCGAGCCGTCCGTCGCCCGTACCAACTCCGGCGAGCAATTCCGCCCAACCTCGTGCGCCCCTTCACCAGCCAGTACCTCCTTGAGATCCCCAAGCGTCTGCGAACACGGTGAACAACCTCTCCCTCCTTCTCGCTTCTGTGCGCGGCGACACCTGACCGGCGCGCGCCAGCGCCGCTTGACTTATATGGTCGGACACCGAGCCGTTCGATTTTGATCCGTTGGATAGGGAGAAAGTAGAGTGAAGCGGTAAGAAAGCGAGCCGTGCGATCTCAGTTAAAATCAACGGTCGCGTTCGATCCAACCGAACCGTTCTGAGCCAATAGGATCTGAGACCGTGGCGAGTTTGATTTAAAACTGATTTTGAAATCTGATTGAGTTGCAAACTTCAAACCTTTATATCTTTTGAACCACACGTCCAAATTTGACAAATTTTATATCAAAAGATTCAGGAGAACAAGCCCTAGCCAACCATGGCCTTAGTTTTGAAAATAGTATCTGATTGCTTGTTTGAATTTGCAGAAACTTTTGTGAGCTTGTTTAGAGTATAAAAATTGTGTAAAATTGAATTTAGGAGTAAAACCTTTGCAAAATGTTTAGTTATGACCCTACTGACCCTAGGAACCAACCCTTGGTATTAAAAATGATTTTTGTAAGAATTGGGTTAGATTATTTAACTTAGCCATTTTCTAGCCAAATAAAAAGAATAGTTTTATTATGAAAATGTTTATGGAAAGAAAACTTTGAGTAGATGGCTTAGACCAAACCTACTGACCCAAAAACACCAAGTTTTGCAATAGCAACTCATTTGGTGAACCCTATAGACTAATGCCCTAATAAAAAAATATTTCTACACCACATAAAATAACACTTTGTTTTGAAAATGGTTTTAAAGTGAAACCTTTTGCAAATGACTTAGCCACTTTAGGAAATGATCATTAGATGTACCCAAATGACTATGACCCACTAGGAACCACTTTTTCAAACAAAACAAAGCTTGGCATGCTTGCATGCACTTCTTTGACTTTGTTATTTATGTGTGTTGTTTTGCTTGATTGGTAGATTGAGTTTGTACCTTGCTTGATTGATTTGTAGTGACTTGAAGAATGTGATTGTTGCAAAGATCAAGAAGTGAACCCATACTCTACCAAAAAGGCAAGTGATGCTTCATACTTTTTATCCTATTACTTTCACTATGCATTAGTGATTTTGTTAAGTAAAACTTGCATGGATTTTGCTAAGTATAAATCTTGCTATAGGAAAACATAGTAATGAATCCTTAGTAGGATTTTCCTAAGTTAGAGATTCCTACTACTACCAAGCTTAGCCTAGCTACTAGAAAACATGGGTGGAATATATATTCACACTATGGAAAAATATTCTAAGTCTAAGGACTTGTGATTTTGTCTAATAAAACAACTAAGTTAATGAATCACCTGGGTGGAATGGAATGGATTGGTGGAGAATGGTTGAGTGGTTCACAAGGCCATGGACTTGGATTGTGTATCTCACTTGTGGAATGCCACCCAGGAAACAAAGGGATTTGAGATGTCAAATGTTGAGAAAGCTTACAGTGCAACCACTTGGCAATATGGGCTCTGCCATGATCATATAGGTTGCAAGAACTTAGCCAAATGGACAGTGGGTGGTAGTGTTTGATAGGTTGGAGCGCGTCCATTTTGGTCTAAGGGAAGGCTTCTGAAAGATTTTGTCTTGGGAAACCAAGTCTTGTGGGTAAAGTGCACCACCTCTGCAGAGTCTAAAACCTAAGTACTTAGCCATGTCCACAGTAAAGGACAATTTGAGCATCAAGACATGGAAACAATCAAGAATCTCATCATTCCAATTTCTAAATAAAAACTTGTGGGTGAACAAGGATTGTGTGTATTCTTCAATCTTTGATGGAAAGATGGCTTGAGACAAGGATCTTGAAATCTTAGATTGAAGAAAATTATTTTGCCAAGCAAATCTTGATCTTTGATTGGTAGATGCCTGAGTGGATCTCCGTCTTTGATTAGTAGATGTCTTGGAAAGTTTTGCCAAACAAAACTTAGTATTTTCAAAATGATAAGAAAAATCTATTTTGAGCAATGCAAGCCTCAATTCCACTTAGCCAAATGCATATAGGTGATAGACTCCACTATATTACCATAGTATCACTTGCCAATACAATTCAAATGTATTGACCCTTTGTGGCTGTAACTTGTATGTTGCAGGTTTGATTGTTTAGAGAAGATTGATTGTTTAGGATTACAAAGTCTACAAACATCACTGTGGCATTTTGAAGATGATGGACTCATACCTATTGTTATTCATTGCAATATAATGTAATAGCCTAATGAGCTAAGTTTGATGTAATAAAATTATGTTATTCCTGGTTATAAAGTTATATTATGACCTTTGTTTCTTGATATTACATCTTACTGTGGATGCTAGCTATTGATCCAGGGACTAGCATTGTAAAACACAGGAGGACTCTACCTTATCAGGTTGGGACCCTAACACTGTTCCCCCGTCAGACTTTTCGAAATGACTTGTGAAATGAATTGAGACTTTGACTTGACCACAATAGAGTTGTGACCTGAATTACAAGATCCCACTTAGGAGTTATAAAAATGTGACTAGCTTTGGAACCTAGTAGAGATAAACCTGGCTTTTTGCAAAACAACCCTAGAGCCTAGTGTCCTATTATCCAAAAAATCCCTTTACTTGTTAGTATTAGTTTGCGAGTACTTAAAGAGTACTCATGGATTTGTCCATGGCTATTCCCATGGCCAGACTATGAAGAGGAGTACATGGAAGATGGACCCCAGGAAGGTTACGACAACTAGGATCATCTCCCATCGTCAGCATTGCCTGTGACCCCGAAGATGGAGCTTCACCTACGCTACCGTTATTACTACGTATTCCGCTGCTTGATGTTGTATTAAGAACTGGATCATGAGATCCCTATTTGTGTAAGAACTTATGTATCGTTTGTAATGGATGAAGTACTATGGTATCCAATTTTGTTATGTCTCGCAAAAATGGTAATCCTGGGATTGTGATGTATGGCATAACAGGCATCTAGGATTGAAAAATCCGGGTGTTGACAAAAACCCTAAGTACCGGATCAATCTTCCACGAAACAGTCTGTAGCCGCCGCCACCATGTAAACACCCGGATTTTTAATCATAGATGCATATTATGCCATACATCGCAATCCCAGGATTACTATTTTTGCGAGACATAATATATTGGATATTAAAGTACATCATCCATTACAAACCATACATAAGGTCTTACACAAATAAGGATCTCATGATCCAGTTCTTAATACAATTCAAGCAGCGGAATAACGTAATAGTAACGATAGCGTATGCGAAGCTCCATCTTCAGGGTCACAGGCAATGCTAGCGATGGGAGATGATCCTAGTTGTCGTAACCTTCCTGCGGTCCATCATCCTGATACTCCTCTTCATAGTCTGGCCTCGAGAATAGCCAGGGACAAAGCCATGAGTACTCTTTATGTACTCACAAACTAATATTAATAAGTGAAGGGGGTTTTTGTAGTAGGATACTAAGCTCTAGGGTTGTTTTGAAAAAATCCAGATTTACCTCTACTAAGTTCAGAAGCAAACAAAACTAGTTGGAAGTTTTATAACACCTAAGTGGGAACTTGAATTTCATATCACAACTCTGTTGTGGTCAAGTCAAAGTCACAAATCATTTCACAAGTTGTTTTGAAAACATGTCGGCAGAACATATGGCCACTCAAGCTCCATAACATGAGGCCGGCTATTGAATAGTTTGACACTCTGCGATTGTACACTTTCACCACAACATTCGATACATCCGTAGAACAATCCTGAATTTACCATACTCGTGTCACGGATAATCAATCCTAACCTTTCAATTACACGCCCTAGTATAGGCACCTCTCCTGTGAGTTTGGCCTCCCAACCATGACCAGCTGTCATCTTGGAGTCTGCATTGTGGACAATCTTCACAAGGTAGCTCAGCTCAGACCTTGGCCGCAAGGGAACCCATACTAAGGTATATAAATTTTCAGTCAAGCCCTACCCAAATTTCGGGTATTGTGGTTGTACGGTAATATTGGAATGGTATCGCATCCAGATAACCATCAGTTTTATTAAGGGCTAAGGCTCATGCCTCAACATTTTCATCATCAAAATCATCTGGTGTTCAGAAACACATATCAAAATATTTCAGTAAAATGATTCATCATTCTAAGGTTTTCATAACCATTTTCACCAAGTATTGCCATCTAAAGGTGATCAAGTTTTATGCTTAGCATTAGCATCTATAAGTGGGGGTAAAGACTAATTAGGGGTGGTAAACAAGTGAGGATTAGATAAGTTCAATCTCATGCCTTAGGATGACATCAAGATTATCTAACTTAGGCCAAATTTATGCTCTTTATGCTACCTTCAGTTATCTTCTTAGAATCTATAAGTCACTAAGTAAACTCTAAGAGAAAGCTTTAATAAAGAAAATAAAGTATTAAGCTTGCAAGTAAAACTAGGATTGGGTATCACGTGGTGTAAGCTTGCTAAGTTAATAGCTTGCTAATTCAACTAGTAGTATTAGGCTTGCATAAGTAGGATATCTTGCAAGTGTTAGCTTGCTCAGTTAATAGCTTGCCTTGTGCAGAGCAGTGGTTGAAGTTCTCCCCGGTTTCTTCCTCGTAGTATCCTCCTTCCTCCTCGTATCCTTGGTCGGTACTAGCGTCTATAAATAAATACGAGGTACACAATCACCAAACAATACTTAACTATTGCTAATCATCACAGAAAGGTTCACACTAGGTGATCTATCATCATCACTAACATTACAAGGATTAAAACACTTGTCTTATTTATTTTATTTAAGAAAAGTAATTTCTACACATTGAAAAACTACTTAAGATTTAATATTCTCCATCTCAAACATGGTATCATGTTGACACATGTCATCACCACATATTTCAGTACATGGGAATGTGATTTAAAGTGGTGTCACAATTTAATAATATTTAACCTTTTTATTTTATTTAATTACAGTCACTAGAAATGCCTATGTGGCATTCTTTTATTACTTGATCATTATTTCTGTAAGTAAACCTATATATTTTTATATATTTTGAAAGGTATGGTCAAATGTGATTTTTGAGAGTTGGAATCAACTCAAAAGCTTTTATGGTTGAATTTTGAAAAATGTTTTAATGCAGAAAAGTTGTTGCGTTGTTATTTTTACCAGGGGTGATCTATAAATCTAAATGGTTTGAATCCAATGGGCTTGGATTAAGCTTTCTAGTACCTTTCGGGAAAAATTGGTTTCATGCATTTTGGTTCAGTGAATCGAGATGGGTTGATTTTTGAATCTAGGTACAGAACTGTGTTCGAAAATAAATGAATAAAAGTAAATTTGAATTGTTGGACCGCACGGGACGGTTAACTGGGTCGGACCACTATGCACAGCACACGCGCGGGCTAGTTAAGTAGTTGTCCCCACGTGTTAGTGAGATAGTGAGGGGCGAAGCGGTACGGGGTGATCAAGGCCGTAGGATCTAATTCTAATCGAACGGCTCGAGTTCATCGTCCACGCCTGAACCGGACGCGACGAGCACGGACCCTAGCGCGGTCAATGGGGGTCGTGGGAGGCTCACCGAGGCTCCGGCGATGTTCGGCGACGGGGGCGAATGACGAAGTCGACGACGGCGATCCTCCTGGTACCGGCAGCTTCTCCTGGGGCGGCTCCAATCGACAGCGCCTCTCCTTGTCTGCAGCGGCGAACTCTGGTGAAATTCTGGCCACCTAGTGCTCGCCTTGCTCCGGGAATGAGTGGGTGTGATCAGTGAGAGGTGGGGAGTGAACTGGTGTGAAGAAAACGAGCGGGGGAGGCCTCCTTTTATAGTGCGGCGAGGGGACCGAAGGTTGCGGGCTAATGGCATGGGCGACGATAGGGGCGGTGTGGTGCTCCCTGGCGAAGCTCAACGGCATGGTGGCGAGGCGTGGGGCGGTGCTGATCGGTCGGAACACGTCGACGCTCTGGGCGGGTCCGGCGGCAATTTTAATGGCGCACAACGTGTGTGGTTCGCGCGACGGCGAACGGGCATGTCTGCAGGGTTGCTGGGGCGGTGGTGATCACGCATAGCGAGCGGCTGGTCTATCTGGCGTGTCGGCGGCGCTCTGGCGCTCTCGGCATGGCATAGCAACCGGGCGCGTGCTTGGTGGGTGGTCCAGGCTGGCTGCTGTGAGGGAGACAGTGGCGGTGGATGGTGCTGCGTCTGTGAGACAAGGTTGGCGAGGCTAGAGAGGCATGTAGCTTGCTGTCCACATTGGGGGTGGCAAAGGGGCTCGGCATGGTCACCATTAATGGCTATGCCAAGCTCACAGTGGTTCTAAGGCTTGTTAATTTGGCTAGTTCATCTACTGAGAGTATAGAGTGAGCTAGAGAGGGAACAAGGTTGGCCAAAATCACTGCACACTATAGTGTTTGTTGTTTGTTTGCTGATCACAAGGTGTGAAGGGAATATGCCCTGAGAGGCAATAATAAAGTGTTTATTATGTGTATTCCAAGTATATGATAGATGTTTATTTTGCATGCTATAATTGTATTAATACGGAAACGTTAATACATGTGTGTTTAATAAACAAACAGAAAGTTCCTAGTTATGCCTCTCTCATAAACTAGCTCGTTGATTAACAAGATGATCAAGGTTTCCTGATCATGGACATTGGATGTTGTTAATAACGGGATCACAACATTAGTGTAAAAATGTGATGAACATTCATCCGAAGTATAGCATTACGATCAAAGTCATTGAGTTTATATTGCTATAACAACTTACGAAGTGATCCTAATCCTTAGACCATGAGATCATGTCAATCACTAACACCAGAAGAGTTTCTTGATAACATCAAACATCACACCGTAACAGGGTGATTATAAAGATGGATTTAGAACTAATAAAGTGTTATGTTGAGGCTCATAGATCGAGAGTGGAATTTGTTCATCCCGATGATGGATAGATATACTCTGGGCCCTCTCGGTGATATCACATTGATTAGCTTGCAAGCAAGTGATTTGATCACTAGAATGTTATATCACAGGAACGAGAAAAGAGTGCATGTCGGTAACGAGATCAAACTAGGTATGGAGATACCGATGATCGAATCTCGGACATGTAATATATCGTGAAACAAAGGGATTAAGATACTAGCATAAAAGGTTCCGACGATCACAAGAAATTCATCGTTGAATGTGTGGGAGTCGATATGGGTCTCGGATACCGCTTCGATTATTGATCGAGAGGGTCTCGATCATGTCCGCATTATTCACGAACCGTAGGGTGACACACTTAAGAGACACCGACATCCAATTGGAGCAAATGTTTCATGCCGAAAGAATGAACAAGCGCGGAATTTATTTCACTAGAATCGAAAGCAGGTTTTCGGGTGAAATTGCATAAAGTGGTTATGCATGTGAAATAGAATTCTAGCAAGGGGTTATTGTGAATGTTTGTCATTAAAGTAATTGACAAAATTCTGAATAAAATAAAAGAGTTTTATTTAATGAGAGTTTGCATTAAATGTGGTGGAAATTTAATGGGATTTTTGAGTGGACTTTTGAGTGGAGGAAGTTTAGAGGAGTTTTGTGAGTGGAGTGTCCACCCACATGGAGAGGGCAAGGGGCAGCCCCATGCGCAGCCACCCCTTGGGTTCCCCTCCTCCTATAAAAGGAGCCCCCCTCCTCACTTGTCTCTCACACCTCCTCGTGAAGGATCTCTCTCCCCCTCTAGAATTTATCCCCATGATCTCGGACTAGCGAGATACATGTTCCCGGTGGCTATTCGGCAAGAAAGAGTTGTTCTTCCGCTGCATCGCTGGAGGCGAGGCGGAGGTTTCTCGGTGCCTCGAGCGTGTGTGCGAGCGGATCTGGCTGCTGATTTGCGGCGCTAGGACTTCCTCTCGATCTTGAGATCGGCAGAGATCGTCTACATCGACCACGAGTTGAACTCGTTAAGCTTTGTCGGTCTTCAAGGGTATGTTCTCTACGGATATACATCCGCCGTTGTTTGTATCTAGTATATAGATCTTGGTATATAGTTCACATCGTAGGAAAATTTTTGTTTTCTATCTGCGAACCCTACGGTGGGTATCGAGCCGGATCTATGCGTAGATACTTTACACGGGTAGTACACATATGAGTATGTGGGCGATGATGATCATGTTGTTGCTCCTTTGTTGTGATTTTGGATATTGGTGGCATAGTGGGATGAAGCGGCCCGGACAAACTTTACATGTCCTCGCACATGAGACCTGTTCCACGCTTGACATGCAACTAGTTTGCATAAGTGGCTAGCGGGTGTCTGTCTCTCCTACTATAGTCAATATCTATTTTGCAAGCGAGTTGTCAACAATTTGATTATCCTAGTTGTGGTTCATGTTCGTAGGTAATAACGGTTCTATCTCGAAAGCCCTAAGCCACGTAAAACTTGCAATGGATAAATTAGAGGCGTCTAGTTTAGATTGTTGCTGGGCTAGTGTTATGATATGGTAGTGGTGTAAGTAGAAGTATGAGATGATACTCTTACAACACACATAGCGTGTAAAATCCATAGACCTTGGATTTACACATATAGGTATGATAGTGATCATACCACGATGCACATGATAGAGATCATCTGCGGGAACCATATAATTTCACTAATAAACATATGATGTTTGGTTGCATCTTATATTGCTTGATTAGCGCTTTGTTAGCATAATAAGATGATCCCTCATTTAAATATCAAGATAAGAATGTGTTCTTCCTTTAGTATGCACCGATTATGTTTTCGTCGCTCCAAGACATCACGTGATGATCGGGTGTTCTTGGATCCGACCATATTTGGTGTAAAACAGTTACACGCAAATACTAAGGTTCTAACTTGGCGAGCCTAGCATGTACAGACATGGCCTCGGAACACAGACCTAAAGGTTAAGCATGAGTCATATAGTTGATATGATGCCCATTTGATGCTCGCCTTTGAAGCTATACCGACTCACGTGATGATCGGACTTGGTGTAGTGGATTTGGTTCATGTAATCACCAAAAGGACATGAGGGATGTCGCTTTTGAGTGGGAGTTCATTCGTAATATAGATTAGTTGAACTCGATCTATCATACACTTAGTCTAAACTTTACAAATTCTGTTGTAGATGGCACCACCTGCTTTTAATTTCAATGTGTTCATGGAGAAAGAGAAACTAGCAACGAACGGTAGCAACTTTCTTGAATGGGCCATGAATTTGAGGATTCTCCTCTCTTGCACAAAAGCAATATGTGCTAGAAGTGCCGTTAGGCCCCACCTTTGATGATGCCTGACGAGGAGAAGAATGTCTATCGGACTCGTCGGAGGACCACAACTTAGTTCATTGCGGCATATTGTATGGGCTAGAGCGAACTTGAAAGCGTTTAAAACGGCAATGCATTTGATACAATGGGTGAGTTGAAAATGATTTTCGACACACATGCTGCTGAGAGAGCTACAATGCTTGAGAAAAGTTCTTTAGTCAAGCATGATGGAAGAGCTGACTCGTTAGTGAGCATGTACTCAAGATGTCGGATTACGCCGATAAGCTTGTGTCCTTGGGAATAACGATTCCCATTGACTTAGGCATCCATCGTGTTCTGCGGTCTACGCCACCTAGCTATAAGAGCTTCGTGATGAACTATAATATGCAAGGCATGAAGAAGTCTCTCCCGAGCTTAGTCAATGCTTAAAAGCTGAAGTGGAGATCAAAAGGAACATCAAGTGTTGATGATCAATAGGAACACTGGTTTCAATAAAGACAAGAAGGTAAAGCGGAAGGAAGTAAGGGCGGCAAGCACTGTTGCGCTGAAAAAAACCCGAGTTGGACCTAAGTCGATTCGAGTGCTACTATTGTAAGGGCCGACTGGCGCAAGCGCCCCAAGTATCTAGCAGACAAGAAGGCCGCAAGGCAAACAAAGGTATATATGATATACATGTTATTGATGTGTACTTGACTAGTGCTCGCGATAGCACACAGGGTATTTGACGGTTCGGTTGCTAATATTTGTAACTTTCGAATCGGGGCGGAACAAGCGACCGCTAGCAAGGGGTGAGGTCAAGATGCGTGTCGGCAATGGATCAAGCGTTGATGTAATCGCCTTGAACGCTGCCTCTCCACTTACGTCGGGATTAGTTATAAACTTGAATAAATGTTATCTGGTGCCTTTGAGCATGAACATTGTATCTGGATCATGTTTGATGCAAAGTGGTTATTCATTTAAATCGAGAACAATGGTTGTTCCATTTATATGAATGAAATCTTTTATGGTCATGCACCGATGATGAATGGTTTATTTCAGAAGATCTCAATGATAATGTTACACATATTCATAATGTTGATGCTAAAAGGATTAAACTTAATGATGATATATCCGCATATATGTGGCAATCGTCTAGGTCATATTGGCATTAAGCATGAAGAAGCTCCATTCGAATGGACTTTTGGAATCACTTGATTATGAATCATTTGATACATGTGAGCCATGCCTTATGGGCAAGATGACTAAACGCCTTTCGGTTCAATGGAGCAGGCGGATTTATTGGAAATCATACATTCGATGTATGTGGTCCAATGAGTGTGTCGGCGAGGTGGATATCGTTATTTTGTTACTTTCACGGATGATTTGAGTAGATACGGTTATATCTACTTGATGAAACACAAGTCTGAAACCTTTGTAAAGTTCAAGGAATTTGAATGAAGTGGAAAATCATCGTAATAGAAAGATCAAATTTCTCTGGTCCGACCGTGGAGGTGAGTATCTGAGTTTCTGAGTTTAGCACTCACATGAAAGAGTGTGGAATTGTTTCACAACTCACACCTGCGAACACCACAAATGAAATGGTGTGTCGGAACGTCGTGTCGTACTTTATTAGATATGGTTCGATCTATGATGTCTCCGACGGACTTGCCATTGTCATTTTGGGTTATGCACTAGAAACCTGCATTCACTTTAAATCGGGCACCATCTAAATCCGTTGAAAAGACACCGTATGAATTGTGGTTTGAAACAAACCTAAGTCATCATTTCTTAAAGTTTGGGGATGCGATGTTTATGTGAAGAAACTTCAACGGATAAAATCGAACCCAAAGAGGAAAAATGCGTCTTCATAGGATACCCTAAGGAAACTATTGGGTATTCCTTCTATCACAGATCCGAGGGCAAGTTTTTTGGTTGCCAAGAATGGATCCTTTCTAGAGAAGGAGTTTCTCGCGAAAGGTGTGAGTAGTCGGAAGGTAGAACTCGAAGAGGTTATTGAACCTTCTCTTCAAAGTATGGCGAGTAGGCCTTGTGGCGGAAGTTGTTCGGAGTTGGCTCCACTGTTGAAGAGGAACTAATGATAATGATCATGAAACTCGAAAGAGTACTACCGAACCTCGAGTCAAACAGACGGAGCGTCAGCTCCAGTCACGGAAATCTGTCATGAATTTCATGGTTGATGAAAATAATGACCTGCGACGTATGAAGAAGCGATGATGAGCCCGTTCCAACAAATGGTTAGAAGCCATGAAATCCGAGATGGAATCCATGTATGAAAATCAAGTTTGGAACTTGGTGGAATTACCTCACGTAGAAAGGCCGTGGAGAACAAATGGATTTTCAAAAGGAAAACGTCTTGATGGTAATGTGACCATCTATAAAGCTCAACTTATGCAAAGGGTTTCGACAAATTCAAGGAGTTGACTACGATGAGACTTTCTCTCCGTAGCGATGCTAAAGTCGATTAGGATTATGTTAGCAATTGCTGCATATTTCGATTATGAAATATGGCGAGATGGATGTCAAAACCGCGTTTCTCAATGGTAATATTGAAGAAGAGTTGTATATGATACAACCAAAGGGTTTTGTCGATCCTAAGGATGCTAACAAGGTGTGCAAGCTTCAGCGATCCATCTATGGATTGAAGCAAGCATCACAGTTGGAATCTCCGCTTTGATGAGGTGATCAAAGAGTTTGGATTTGTCCAAACTTATGGAGAAGCTTGTATTTACAAGAAAGTGAGTGGGAGCAATGTGGCATTTCGATATTATATGTGGATGACATATTATTGATCGAAATGATATAGAACTTTAAACAATGTTAAAAGTTATCTAAACAACAAATTTTCAATGAAGGACCTAGGTGAGCGTCATACATATTAGGCATAAAGATCTATAGAGATAGATCTAGGCGCCTAATAGGGCTATCATAAAGTACATACCTTGATAAGATTTTAAAGAAGTTTAAAATGGACGGAAGTAAGAAGGGTTCTTACCTATGTTGCAAGGCAAGACATTGAGTAAGACTCAAAGTCCGGCTTGCGGAAGAAAGAGAGATAATGGACAAAGTCCCTATGCTTGACCATAGGCTCTATAATGTACGCCATGCTATGTACAAGACGGATGTGGCACACGCTATTAGTTTGACTAGTAGGTACCAATCGGATCCAGGTTGAACCTTTGGATAGCGGTCAAGAATATCCTTAAGTACTTACGAAGAACTAAGGATATGTTTCTTGTATATCTGAGGTGAAGAAGAGCTCGTCGCTAAGTGTTATGTCGACGCTAGCTTTGACACCGATCCGGATGACTCTAAGTCTCAATCCGAATCGTATTTCTCATGAATGGCGGGCGGTTAGTTGGAGGAGCTCCAAACAACCTGTGGTAGCGGGATCAACAACGGAGGCGAATATGTTCTTTGCTTGAGCGGCTCGAAGCGATTTGGATGAAGGAGTTCATATCCGAACTAGGAGTTGTGGCAAACGCGTTGGACCCAATGGTGATCTATTGTGACAACAATGGTGCCATTGCCAATGCCAAAGAGCCAAGGTCTCACAAGCATTCCAAGCATATTAAGCGCCGGTTTCACTCCATCCGCGAGCATGTCAAGGATGGAGATATAAAGATTTGTAAAGTACATACGGATCTCAATGTAGCAGATCCGTTGACTAAACCTCTCCCTAGAGCAAAACATGATCAACACCAGAACTCAATGGGTGTTAGATATATCACTATGTAACTAGATTATTGTCTCTAGTGGAAGTGGGAGACTGAAGGGAATATGCCCTGAGAGGCAATAATAAAGTGTTTATTATGTGTATTCCAAGTATATGATAGATGTTTATTTTGCATGCTATAATTGTATTAATACGGAAACGTTAATACATGTGTGTTTAATAAACAAGCGAAAGTTCCTAGTTAAGCCTCTCTTATAAACTAGCTCGTTGATTAACAAGATGATCAAGGTTTCACGATCATGGACATTGGATGTTGTTAATAACGGGATCACAACATTAGTGTAATGATGTGATGAACATTCATCAAAGTATAGCATTACGATCAAAGTCATTGAGTTTATATTGCTATAACAACTTACGAAGTGATCCTAATCCTTAGACCATGAGATCATGTCAATCACTAACAGGAAGAGTTTCTTGATAACATCAAGCGTCACCGTAACGGGGTGATTATAAAGATGGGTTCAGAACTAATAAAGTGTTATGTTGAGGCTCATGGATCGAGAGGAATTTGTTCATCGATGGCGGATAGATATATCTGGGCCCTCTCGGTGATATCACATTGATTAGCTTGCAAGCAAGTGATTTTGATCACTAGAATGTTATATCACGAGCGAGAAAAGAGTGCATGTCGATGTAACGAGATCAAACTAGGTATGGAGATACCGATGATCGAATCTCGGACATGTAATATATCGTGAGACAAAGGGATTAAGATACTAGCGTAAAGGTTCGACGATCACAAGAAAGTCATCGTTGAATGTGTGGAGTCGGTATGGGTCTCGGATCCCGCTTACGATTATTGATATGAGAGGGTCTCGATCATGTCCGCATTATTCACGAACCGTAGGGTGACACACTTAAGAGACACCGACATCCAATTGGAGCAAAAGTTTCATGCGAAAGAATAAACAAGCGCGAATTTATTTCACTAGAATCGAAACAGGTTTTGGGTGAAATTGCATAAAGTGGTTATGCATGTGAAATAGAATTCTAGCAAGGGTTATTGTGAATGTTTGTCATTAAAGTAATTGACAAAATTCTGAATAAAATAAAATAGTTTTATTTAATGAGAGTTTGCATTAAATTTGGTGGAAATTTAATGGGATTTTTAGTGGACTTTTGAGTGGAGGAATTTAGAGGAGTTTTGTGAGTGGAGTGTCCACCCACATGAAGAGGGAGGGCAAGGGCAGCCCCATGCGCGGCCACCCCTTGGGGTTTCCCCTCCTCCTATAAAAGGAGCCCTCCTCCTCACTTGTCTCTCACACCTCCTCGTGAAGGATCTCTCTCCCCTCTAGAATTTATCCCCATGGTCTCGGACTAGCGAGATACATGTTCCCAGTGGCTATTCGGCAAGAAAGAGTTGTGCTTCATGCGCCGCTGGGCGAGGCGGAGGTTGCTCGGTGCCTCGAACGTGTGTGCGAGCACGGATGCGCTGCTGATTTGCGGCGCTAGGACTTCCTCTCGATCTTGAGATCGGCAAGAGATCATCTACATCAACCACGAGTTGAACTCGTTAAGCTTTGTCGGTCTTCAAGGGTATGTTCTCTACGGATATACATCCGCCCGTTGTTTGTATCTAGTATATAGATCTTGGTATATAGTTCACATCGTAGGAAAATTTTTGTTTTCTATGCTGCGAACCCTACAAGGTGTTTGATGAAATGGCCGAAATAATTTCAAATTTGAATTTTGGATTCAAACTTGGTGGGTTTGCTAGGCACATACTAGGGATTATCTGGTTAGTTGGATTAGTCAAGGGGCACTGGTTTGGTTGGGTTTTGAAAATGTGTGATCTTCACATATGATAAAGATTCAATTTTCACTTATGATTTGAATGAGGTTGCCAATTGTTTCTACAAGTTTGAAAGGTGGGCTTTGATTCACTTTTACTTGGTCTAGCAAGGGGTGAAAAGAATTTAAAAAGTTTCTGTTTGAAATCTTGGGCTAGAAACACTCAAAGTGTCCTAGTGAGCAAGATTGGCAAAAATGACCATTTGCCTTAATTGATTTGCTTTTGATTTTCTCTTTATTTGTTTCTGCTTGGAAATGTTTTATATGATGTTATTTTTATCTTTAAACCATTTATTGCTATTAAGGTTAATCACACAAGATCATTCATGCATTTATCAAATCATCACATACACACATGCATTCATATGATTTTGATTACTCAAAGTTTTTGTTAACCCTAATTTTAGTGATTAGAGTTTGATGATCATTGTTTTATATTTTTGGGATGTTACACACCATCGTCCCTAGATCAGGGGGATCTGAAGCTCTTCCTGGCACCCTGCCGGAGGGGAGATCATCCCGTAGGCCTTCTTCATCCTCCTTCCAGCCTCCAGTATGATGCGTGAGTAGTTCCACCTTGGACTACATGTCCATGTAGTAGATAGATGGTTGTTTCTCCTCCTTTGTGCTATCATGTTTAGATCTTGTGAGCTACGTTCATGATCAAGATCATCTATTTGTAATCATGCATGTTGTGTTTGCGGGGATCCGATGGATATTGAGATTACTATGTCAGATTGGTTAATGATTCGATCTTATTAATTCTATCATGTCTGTGTTGTTTGTGATCTTGCATGCTCTCCGTTTCTAGTAGATATCTTGGACAACTAGATGCTAGTGACTCCAAGAGGGAGTATCTATGCTCAATAGTGGGTTCATGCCTCTATTTAATCTGGGGAAGTGACAGAAATCTCTAAATTTGTAGATGTGTTGTTGCTACTAGGGAGAAAACAACGATCTCTTGTTCATGAAACAAGTGGATTGTTTACCTTACACACTTTGCTTAAAGCAGTTATCCGTTGCTTGCAACTTAATACTGGAGGGGGTTCGGATGATAACCTAAAGGTGGATTACTAGTCATATATGCAGTTGGATGTCGGTCTATGTATCTTGTTGTATTTCCCAATCAAATCTCATAGGATCATGAATGTATAGTATTGCATTATTATGCCTTGCTCTGTCCTATCAATTGCCCCGCTGTAATTTGTTTACCCAGCATGCCATGTTTGTTTATCTTAAGGAGAACATCTCTAGTGAAATATGGACCCCGGTCCAATCTTTACCATTGATACATCTTCCACTGTTCCTGTTTACTTTGTGCAAACCACTATTACCTCCCACACCATACAGTTAATCCTTTGTTTTCAGCAAATCGGTGAGATTGACAACCTCACTATTCGTTGGGGCTAAGTCTTGAGTTTGTGTTGTGCACGTTACCAAGTTGCTAGCAACACCTTTGAGTCATTTCCTTCCTCCTTATGAGGGAAGACTTGCTGTTGTGCTCATCATACCTTCCTCTTGGGATCTCCCAACGAAGCTCTACAGTGATCTGAGCGCATCAAGCTATTTTCTGGTGCCCTTGTCGGGAAGGCTAAGGACGGATTCACAAGGGGAGTCCTTCACAACCTTTATCTTTAATTTTTTTGTTTTTCTTAGTTTCTTTTGACTTGTTTTGTTTGCCTCTTTTTATCAAAAACTCCAAAAAAAATAGTTTCGTTTGGTTTGCTTTCTCTTATCAAAAAAATAGTTCCTGCTCTAGTTGTTGTTGTTGTTGGTTTGCTCCATTTTTGCAAAAATGAACTCTGATGAGAACACCAAGTTGTGTGACTTCACTAGCACAACACAACAATGATTTCCTAAGTACTCCTATTGCTCCACCTGCTCCTGATGCTACCTTTTATGAAATTAAGCCTGCTTTGTTGAATCTTGTTATGAAAGAGCAATTTTCTGGTGCTAGTTCTGATGATGATGATGCTGCCCACCTCAATAACTTTTTTGAACTTTGTGAGATACAAAAATATAAGGATTTAGATGGAGATATTATTAAGCTCAAGTTGTTTCCTTTATCCTTGAGAGGAAAAGCTAAAGAATGGTTGCTATCCTTGCCTAGAAATAGTATTGATTCTTGGATTAAGTGCAAAGATGCTTTTATTAGAAAATACAATACTCCTGCTAAGATTATATCTATGAGAAGTGAAATAATGAAATTTAAACAACTTGATAATGAACATGTTGCTCAATCTTGGGAAATAATGAAATCTTTGGTTAAGAATTGTCCCGCTCATGGACTTACTGCTTGGATGATTATCCAGACTTTTTATGCAGGTTTAAAATTCTCTTCAAGAAACCTGTTGGATTCAGCTGCTGGAGGTATCTTTATGACCATTACTTTGGGTGCTGCAACAAAGTTCCTTGATAATATGATGGTCAACTATTCTGAATGGCACACTGAGAGAGCTCCACATGGTAAGAAGGTAAATTCTATTGAAGAAACCTCCTCTTTGAGTGATAAGATTGATGTTATCATGGCTATGCTTGTTAATGGTAAAGCTCCTATTGATCCAAATAATTTCCCCTTAGCCTCTTTGGTTGCTCAACAAGAGCAAGTTGATGTGAAATTCATTAGAAACAACAATTTCAACAACAATGCCTATAGGAATAATTTTGGTAGCAACAATAATTATAGGCCTTATCCTCCTAATAATGGCAATACCTATGGAAACTCCTACAACAATACTAGAAGTGCTCCCTCTGAACTAGAATTCATGCTTAAAGACTTCATTAGTAAACAAACCACTTTCAACAAAACTGTGGAGGAAAAGCTTTTGAATGTTGAGAAAAATATTTCCTCTTTGTCTGAAGCCCCGTCCTCTTTGATTAATAAAATGGCTGCTAAACCTGAAACTTTGGAAAGTACCTTTGCTGCTACTCATAATATACATGTTACTATTGATGAAAATGTTAGACTGTTAGCTCAACTACATGCTAAGTGGGAGAGAGAAGCTGAAATTGCTAGAAACAATAATGTGTATGCACTATCACCACCACCAATATGGATGCCACTAAACCACAAGAATACCATATTCCTCCTCCATAATGCCTAAACCCAATGAGTCTACTACTAGTGATGCTAAGTATTATTTTGATCTTGATGGTTGCAATATTTATGAAATGATTTTGTTCCTACAAAAGCATGCTAGAAGCCCTGATGCTAGTGATATGAATGTGGCTTTCACCAAACACATTACTGATGCTCTTATTAAAATTAAGGAAGAAAAGTTGAAACACAAAGCCTCTATTCCTAGGAAAGTAGAAGATAGTTGGGAACCCATCATTAATATGCAAGTGAATGACTTTGATATCAAAGCTTCATGTGACCTTGGTTCTAGTGTCTCCATTATGCCTAGAAAGATTTATGAAATGCTTGATTTGCCACCTTTGGAAGATTGCTATTTGGATGTCTCACTTGAGGATAATGCTAAAAAAACTCATGGGGGAGTGTTAATGATGTTATTATTATGGTTAATAATGCTTATGTCCCTGTTGATTTCTATGTTTTGGATGTTGAATACAATGCTTCGTGTCCTATTACTTTGGGAAGACCTTTTCTTAGAACTATTGGTGCCATCATTGATATGAAAAAAGGTACCATTAAATATCAAATTCCATTCAATAAAGGTATTGAACACTTCCCTATGAGGAGAGAGAAGTTGCTTTTTGCTCCTCCTTTGAAAGCAAGGTTTGATGTTAATGCTTCTTCATTTGAAAATACTTGATTCTTGCTTCTTGTGCCTAACTTAAAGGCGTTAAAGAAAAGTACTTGTGAGATAACCCAATAGTTTTCTTGAGTCTTGGAAGTTATTATTTCTGTAATAACCTCTTATTATCCCTTTTTATTTGATTTTTGTGCCAAGAATTACCTCTAATGAGAGGGAAGTAAGATTTGGGAAGTTGTTGTCCCGAAATAGATTTTTGTGCTCCACTGTAAAAATTCGTGTAAAATCTCTGTAAGTCAGATTGAGTGGTAATTTTCTGAATAAATCCCCTAGGTTGTTAGATAACTTTCGTTAGTTAAACACTTTTTGATTTGAGCAACATAAGGTCTTCGAAAAAAATCGGTTTCTACCCGCTGGTCTATTTTGACAAATTTCTGCCATTATTTGCATTTGCTTCTTATTGATTCCTTTCTGGGTTCTTTTTGGGAAATTGAGATTTTTAAGGGAGTTGATACAGTAGCTTGTGTCTTTAGTGAAAGTTTTTTTGTTTTGAAACTAAAACCCAAAGGTCTATTATCTTTTGAATACACTAATGTTGCTAATGAAGATTGTGTGAAGTTTTGTATGAAGGAAAAATTTTAGGTGTAAGGAAAGAATGATGTAATGGGATGAATAATGGACAAAAGCTCAAGCTTGGGGATGCCACCCCGTGTCACCCCAATAAATATTCAAGAGATACAAGCGTCAAAGCTTGGGGATGCCCAAGGCACCCCTTCTTCATCAATAAAAATTCCAGGTCTTCCTAGACACTTCGTTTTTATTGTTTCATGCACAGTTGTGTTGTTCTTGGAGCGTCTTAGTTTTCGTTTTTGGTTTTTGTTTGCTTAGTTTGCTTGAATAAAGTAGTTTGGACCCTCGTTCTCGTTATGGTGTTTCAAATAAGTTGATTGGTGTTGGAAAGGAATAGGAAGTTCTTGCTTAGTAGTACAAGAGGAGCTTGCTTTGACTGTGACTTAGACTTTATCATGTCATGCTAGGAGTTCTTTTGACCTTATGCTTAGTGATTATTGCGGTAGCATGAATTGTTCCAAACAATTAGTATTGCTTAATGTGCCTTGACAGAATCATGCATTGTTTTAGCATACAAAAACATAGTATTGTGGTATTCTCCTTTGATGCTTTGTTTGGGTTGACTTGGCACATGCTCACACCATGTTATGACTATGAACAAATCACCTTAGCCTATATGATCATTTAATGTTTGACTTGTGGTACCACTTTATGCTTTGATTAGTAATGTTTTGTCGCTCTGCATGATTATGGCCATTATTGCTCTCTTAGTTGGTCGCTCCCAGTCTTTTGCTAGCCTCCACTTGTGTGAGTAAGCTCTACTCATGCATACAACTCCCAAGAAACCAAGTTATTCCAAAGTGTCCACTATAAATTCCTATGCATGGTGTGTTAAACCATTCCAAGTATATTCTTGTTTTATTTACCTTCTAGTTAAAAAGTCACTTTGTTATGTGCAAAATTAATGATTAAAGGTCTCACAAACTTGATGGCACTTTATTTTTCTTGCACCTAAATAAACTTAAACCATTATGTCATCAATGTTGTATATGCTTGCACTTATACGTTGGAATTAGCAGAACCATGCTGTCACGGGGAACGCTTTCAACATTGCACTTATACATTGTACCCAGTTGATATCATGCTCTTTTGTTTATGGATGCCGTCGGTGTGAAATAAAAGGGGAGCTTGTAAGTCCATGGAGTTATGTATGTGTGTTAGAGAAATGCCTCGGCCGCTAGCCTAAGCCATGCCTAATCATGGTGGAAACTTGCAACATCACCATAGTGAGCAATCTATGAAGCATTCTTCTTATAAAAAAAGAGATAGAAAAAGAGATTGGCAAAAATAAAAAAAAAGATGAGAAAAGAGGAAAGAGAGAAAAAAGCACAATTTTCCTATGGTAAATGAGAAGATTGCTGAGATGCTCATTGTCTGCTTGCCTTGTCATTTTGATTATCGGATAGCTCCTGTATCATGTGCAAGGGGTACCTCGTTGGCGGTTCTCTATGATACACATGTACTTACTGTGACAAGAACTTACTGGTAACTAAACTTGAGTAGCATGAGGAGCGCCCCTCGTATTCAAGGGACATGAGATTGCCAACTTATACTTTGTCAATCATATACTCCATAGTCTGTTCACTTTAACCTTAATCACTTCAAGATGCTTATGATAGGGGCAATGAGAGCTGAAAGCTAACAAGTACCATAATTTTTGGAAGCTCTTTATGAGACTTGAAATTCCTGCTTCCTTTTTATGAAGGGCCTTTCTTCCACTCTTATATTGAGTCTCCACCTTCTATCCTTAGGCGCCAATTAAGAGAGCATAGTTTCCATTCTTAGTTCTATGTGCATTGTCTGAAAACTTATTGATTGATGCATATTGTTGATATTTCTTGCTCATGAACTATTTGTATCTAGTCACTCTTATGAACTTTGAAGGTGTCCTATGCATTTATTGCTACTGCATGAGGGACAAGTTGAATGCCACCATGCTATGTTTTCTATATGTGAAACAAATAAACGTCTTTCAATGCATTGTTATTCATGATCTTTGTTTGTAACCTTTCATGTTGCATGCATAGTTACTTTGTCTTATTGTTAGAACTACATCTTTCATGCTCATGTTTAGAGTACTTTGATCCTAGCTTTCAATGCTTCCAAATGGTTTGATCTTGATTTTGATGGTGCATGTCACCTAAAAAATTATTGTTTTTATCACTTACCTACTCGAGGACGAGGAGGAGTTAAGCTTGGGGATGCTTGATACGTCGAAAACGTATCTATAATTTTTTATGTTCCATGATTGTTTAGTATCTACTTTTCTTTTCTTTGTCTACACTTTGAGGTATTTTTATATGTTGTCTAGTACTAACCTATTAACAAGATGCCACAGTGCGAGTCGCTTGTTTTCTTCTGTTTTTGGTTCCAGAACAGGCAGAAAATCAATATTCTCAAAATTGGACGGGACAAAAGCCAAAGTCAATATTTTACCGTGGGGAACACGGATCCAGAAGACGAGACGGAGAAGGGCCACGAGAGGGCCACACCCCCTGGCCCGCGCCTGGGGGGGTGCAGCCACCTCGGGCACCCCCTTGGCCTCCCTCTTTGCCTATAAGAATCCCCGATACCAAAACCCTAAGTACCCGATCAATCTTTTACGAAACTGTCTGTAGCCGCTGCCACCATCATCCCTAGATCGGGGGGATCTAAAGCTCTTCCCGGCACCCTGCCGGAGGGGAGATCATCCTGGAGGCCTTCTTCGTCCTCATGCCAGCCTTCGATATGATGCGTGAGTAGTTCCATCTTGGACAACAGGTCCATGTAGTAGCTAGAAGGTTGTTTATCCTCCTTTGTGCTACCATTTTTAGATCTCGTGAGCTCCGTTCATGATCAAGATCATCTATTTGTAATCATGCATGTTGTGTTAGCGGGGATCCGATGGATATTGAGATTACTATGTCACATTGGTTAATGATTCTATCTTATTGATTCTATCATGTATGTGTTGTTTGTGATCTTGCATGCTCTCCGTTTCTAGTAGCTATCTTGGACAAGTAGATGCTAGTAACTCCAAGAGGGAGTATTTATGCTCGATAGTGGGTTCATGCCTCTATTTAATCTGGGGAAGTGACAGAAATCTCTAAGGTTGTATATGTGTTGTTGCTACTAGGGAGAAAACAATGATCTCTTGTTCATGGAACAAGTGGATTGTTTACCTTACACACTTTGCTTAAAGCAGTTATCCGTTGCTTGCAACTTAACACTGGAGGGGGTTCGGATGATAACCTGAAGGTGGATTACTAGTAATAGATGCAGTTGGATGGCGGTCTATGTATCTTGTTGTATTTCCCAATCAAATATCATAGTTGATGATGGCTTAGTTGATTACAGAGCTTCATTGGGAGACCCCAAGAGGAAGGTGTTATGAGCACAGCAGCAAGTTTTCCCTCAGTAAGAAACCAAGGTTATCGAACTAGTAGGAGGAAGGAAATGACTCAAAGGTGTTGCTAGAAACTTGGAAACCTACATAACACAAACTCAAGACTTTGCCCCAACGAACAGTGAGGTTGTCAATCTCACCGATTTGCTGAAAACAAAGGGTTAACTGCATGGTGTGGAAGGTAATAGTGGTTTGCAGAAAGTAAATAGTAAAAGTGGAATATGTATCAATGGCAAAGGTTGTATCGGGGTCCATAGTTCACTAGAGGTGTTCTCCTTAAGATAAACAAACATGACATGCTGGGTAAACAAATTACAACAGGGCAATTGACAGGGATGAGCAAGGCATAACAATGCAATACTAGACATTCATGATCCTATGAGATTCAATTGGGCAATACAACAAGATACATAGATCTCCATCCAACTGCATTTATGACTAGTAATCCACCTTCAGGTTATCATCCGAACCCCCTCCAGTATTAGGTTGCAAGCAACGGATAACTGCTTTAAGCAAAGTGTATAAGGTAAACAATCCACTTGTTCCATGAACAAGAGACCGTTGTTTTCTCCCTATAGCAACAACACACATATAACCTTAGAGATTTCTATCACTCTCCTTAGATTAAATAGAGGCATGAACCCACTATCGAGTATAAATACCCCCTCTTGGAGTCACTAGCATCTACTTGGCCAAGATAGGTACTAGAAACAGAGAGCATGCAAGATCTCAAACAACACAGACATGATAGAATAAATAAGACAAAACCATTAATCAATCTGACATAGTAATCTCAATATCCAATCGGATCCCCGCAAACACAACATGCATGATTACAAATAGATGATCTTGATCATGAACGGAGCTCACAAGTTCTAAACATGGTAGCACAAAGGAGGAGATAGAACCATCTAGCTACTACATGGACCCGTAGTCTAAGGTGGAACTACTCACACTTCATACCGGAGGCTGGCATGATGAAGAAGAAGGCCTCCGAGATGATCTCCCCTCGGCAGGGTGCCGGGAAGAGCTTCAGATCTCCCGATGTAGGGACGATGGTGGCGGCGGCTACAAGCAGTTTCGTGGAATATTGATCGGGTACTTAGGGTTTTGGTATCGGGGGGTCTTTATAGGCGAAGAGGCAAGGTAGGGGCAGCTAGGGCGGTCGCACCCCCCAGGCGCGGGCCAGGCTTAGCCACGCGGCCAGGGGGTGTGGCCCCCTGGTGGCTCCCCTCCCTCTCGTACTCTGGCTCCGTGTTCCCCACGGTAAGATATTGACTTTGGCTTTTGTCCCCTCCAATTCCGAGAATATTGATTTTATGCCTTTTCTGGAACCAAAAACAGAAGAAAATAGACAACTGGCACTGTGGCATCTTGTTAATAGGTTAGTCTAGAAAAACACATAAAAACACCTCAAAGTGTAGACAAAGCAAAGCAAAATAGATACTAAACAAGCATGGAACATCAAAAATTATAGATACGTTTTCGACGTATCAAGCATCCCCAAGATTAACTCCTGCGAGAAGGTAAGTGATAAAAATAATAATTTTTGAGGTGACATGCACCATCAAAATCAAGATCAAACCATTTGCAAGAATTGAAAGCTGGGATCAAAGTACTCTAAACATGAGCATGAAAGATGTAGTTCTAACAATAAGACAAAGTAACTATGCATGCAACATGAAAGGTTACAAACAAAGATCATGACTAACAATGCATTAAAAAACTTTTGTTTTTTTCACATATAGAAAACATAGCATAGTGGCATTCATCTTGTCCCTCATGGAGTAGCAAATAGATGCATAGGATACCTTCAAAGTTTATAAGAGTGACTAGATACAAATAGCACAAGAACAAGTAATATCAACAATATGCATCAATCAAAATGTTTTGGGACAATGCACATAGAACTAAGAATGGCAACTATGCTCTCTTAATTGGTGCCTAAGGATAGAAGGTGGAGACTCAATACAATAGTGGAAGAAAGGCCCTTCAGAAAGGGAAGCAGGGATTTCAAGTATCAAAAAGAGCTTCCAAAAATTATGGTACTTTCTAGCTTTCATCTCTCATTGCCCCTATCATAAGCATCTTTAAGTGATGAAGGTTAAAGTGAACAAACTATGGAGTATATGCTTGACAAAGTATAAGTTGGCAATCTCATGTCCCTTGAATACGAGGGCCGCTCCTCATGCTACTCAAGTTTAGTTACCGGTAAGTTCTTGTCATAGTAATGTAACATCCTAGCATTAGAGCTTAGAAATAAGCTGACCTCAGATGTGTGCATTGCATTCATGCATAGAAAATCCGGATAATTTTCGCGCTTTTGAACAAAACTTGTCAAAGTGATTGAGGCTTCTCTCAACTTGATGGAATTTAAGTAGATCATCAAGTTGACAGCGATAAGTTTCAATATGACCTTTGCTAAAAACTTATTTTGGGCAAAGAAGATTTGATCTAAGGGTAGATATAATGTAATAAAATTAAACCATAATACATTGCTTAATGATTATTATCTGATCCTTAAGGGATCATATCATAGTATTCATTACAACAACTCCTGAATACTAAGGTAAGGATATCACTAAAGTAACAAGAATTTAATAACTAAATATTGACCTATCTTAATCTCATGCATTTCTACCATGAGTATCATGGTAATATCTAACCTAACTCTTTAGTTGTATTGAGTAGGAAGGAAATCAAGTCAAGACCATTCCCCACGTATCTTTCTTTCCATATCAATACTTATCATCTCTTTTAAACCAGGTTCTAATATCCATTGATCATCAATGTTGAGTAATCAACTATTGGTCTATCAAGTCTTAGCCTATAAATTCTCGATCTATCAACTATGGTCTTTATCATAGCATTCATTTTAAAGCCTTTAGAGAAAGAAGTAAGAAGAGGTAAGTGGTAATGCTAGTTTTAGATATCATCTATAGGACGGGAGTGTTGGAAGAAAATAAGATCAATATGATAATTGAGGGAGTTAACTCACTCCTGAATAGATAGAAGAGCTATCTAGAATATATATTTATATGGTAACAAAGAAGATTTCAAGGATGAATTTTGAAGTCGGTTACCAAGGAGTATTCCTATTGGATCAAGTAGGTATACACAATGAATAATATCTTATAGTCAGTCGGAGATACTAAGAAGATAATTATAATACAACTGTAATGTTGTATTGATGAAGCCCTGATTAGCCAACTAGAAACCTAAGCCATAAATGATCAAAGGATTATAATGATCATGCTTAAGTCACTAAGAGTGAATGATTATATCATATATAAGTGACATTGGTGGATGTAACATGATTAAAACCTAGTATAGATATGTTACCCTAGATTAGTCATGACAATTCACAATGTTATAATGTGAAGTTGGAAAAGGAGATACCGAGTCAAGTAAAGGAAATATATTATGAATAAGATGATGCTAGAGAATCAGTGAGTTATAGAAGTAATATATTCCTCTTAGAGAGTACTAAACACTTGAGGTGAAGTAGAATTTGATATATACATCTATTAGAGTAATATCAATGATGGATGATAAAGGAAGAGTATGAATGGAGTTAACAGTAACCACTTGTTGGTTGGAGGTTATTAATAGTAGAATAATTAGATATAACCAAGTATAGATATGAGTAGATTATGAAAAGCTTCAGTGACAAGCTTATGAGAATTATAAGTGAGATTACAAAGTAATTGTGAAGTAAGAGGGTAAACATTCAAGTGGACTTGGATTTATAATAAGTATCCTAGTGATGAGAGTTATCTCTATGAGAAGATCATGTGGAGATTTAGTGTCAAGCTCATTGGATTTACAAATGGATTTAGAAGGAGAAAGTATTGATAATAATATACTTGTGGAGTAAAGATCATCATGTTAACACATGATGATGGATATGAAGAAGTAGTATATCTAGGAAAGGAATTCCTTAATCAGAAGTCAAGAATTATGAAGTATGGAAGATAGGAATTCTTGTTAAACATTCAACCTTAAATCTATAATCAAACTAATATCTGTTTCATCTGTATGATCCATCATCTTATTTCCACAATGGCGTATAGGGATATTTTCCTATAGCAAATCACTCAAGCATACCTTTGCCATTTCCAAACATTAAAATCATATGTGCCTAGAAACTATAATTATAAATTATATATCATAACTCATTCCAAAGAATAACCTTACTATTTTAAAAGGTGATATCATTCATGATTACCAACATAAAGGCAATATGTTTTAACCATTAATCTTTACTCACATCAATAAAATGATATAAGTATATTAAATTATCCAAAACTTATGGGAAATGCTTATAATTCAAAACCCTAAACTTATTAATGAGTTTTCTCATCAACATCTCATAAATACTCTATATTTATTAATGAGGCCAATTCTTTGATCCATTCTCTAACCACTCATTCCATATGAACATGGAATAAGTGGGGATACAATAATTATAAACCACCCTATGTATTACCACATGATGAAATATATATAAATAAAACCTATAGATATCCTCTAAAATTGTAAAACTACATTACTTTAAATAAAGTGAAAACAAAGTTATAGAGAATTTTTAAGATCTTAAACAAAATTCTAAAAACCCTAAAACCCTAGTTCTTAATTATTCGACTTAATAAATAATTTCTAATGTAATTATGAGTGTTGAAAATACCAACATAATTAGGGCAAACAACTAGTATAATTACCTTTGGAATATTAAAAATATTGTACATAATTTATGGTATTTAAATCATTGAGGAAATTCAAATTGAAAACAAATTCTTAAAACAGAAACAGAAAGAATAAAGAAAAGGAAACGAATTCAGCCCAGTTCCTGGCCGTGGCCCATTTTCCCCTCTCGTTATCCATCGCTCGCGTGTAGCCTCACAGAACCGCGCTCTCTGCACCAAAGCCCAACATCGGCCCGGCCCAGATACCGTTTCATCCTCGCTATCGTCGTCGTCCACCTCGCGCAGCGGCCGAAGCAGGTGCGTGTCACCGTCCGCCGCATCGGGGTGCGCCAAGATGCTCGCCGTCATCGCGAAGAGGGATAAGAACGCCACCGTGAAGCCCTCTCGTCCTCATCCTCTCACTCGCTCGTCCTCACTCTCTCTTATCCTCTCTGTTTTGCAAAGGGCCGAAACCCTAGATCACTAGAGCCATGCGTCGTCGCTGGTAGTTGATCACCCCTCTTCCATCTGAGCTCTCCTATGAGTTTGCCATGCTCGACTCGTTCGTCTCCCCAGAGGAATCGGAGCCGCTTGCTCTAAATCGAGTCCGTCGTCTCTAGTGTTCCGCCGCTAGTCGACGTCGTTCCCATCGATTTCGACCACCTCTAGTCTCTCCAACCACTCCACGAGCTTCCTGGTAATGCTCTGAGCATGATAATACTTCCCTTTTTCTCGTTTGCTTCCTAGTTTAGGATTCCGTCGTACACCGTCGTCGGCCACCACAGTTGTTGGTTGCCGGAGTAGCTCCAGTGACCAAAACTGAGTGGTGCCGCCGCTATTAAGCTTAGTGTGCTCGCCCGCGTCCAACAAGACCCTTCTCGCGTGCCCGCGCTCTCCCGATCGATCAATCGAACTTCGATCTGAGAGTAGCAGTTCGTGTGACGTCATGATGACGTCGTGCCTGCGTCACCTTGACTTGGTCCACCGGTTTGACTAGTCCACTGCTTGCGTGGCATGCCGACATGGCCAGTACTCCACCTGTCTGTGAGTAGGGTAGGTCTAGCTTGGTATAAAAGGTATTATTTGTTTAGCAAATAGATAAGACAATATAAATATTCCAGAAATTAAGTAAAATGATTAAATCTTGTTAAATCAATAACTTTTGTTTTATAATTTAGAAAAATATGTGTAATATATGAAAATGTTTAGGAAAATAAAATCTATAATTTAACTTTATTATCAAACATTATTATTCTAGTTATTTAAATAATAATTATTTAATAAAGATTTTATAAGTAATAACACATTGAAAATTCATAATTTAATAATGGTAATGATAAAAATATAAATAATAAATCAAAATTCTTAGAAAAATAAAAACTATAACTTAATACCATAATCATGTATTATTATTTCACTTAATTAAATATCTATTATTTATTAAGTGTGTATAAAGTAATAAATCTTATAAAAATCATATTTTATTATTTGTAAATCACAAAAATAAATGTAATATACCAAAATGATCACAAAAATAATGTATACATGTTAAAAATATAACATTCCACTTTTAAAGTAAATAAAAATTTAATACCCTAATAACTTGAATTTAAATCTAATTTCCTTAATTAATAATTCATATAAGGGTAAATAAAATTTGCCAATATTTATAAAATTAGCCAATTGAGGTCTAATAAATAGTATCAATCTTTGATATTATGAAGTCAAAACGGTTCAATACATTTTAAATATAATCTTGTTGAATTATCATTCAATCATAAGTGTAGATTATTTCCTAAAAAGATCATTATCAAATATGAAATCTTTAATAATAAATTGTGACTAAATAAAACCTTTTCCCTAACTTCACTCACAAATTTATAAACATGCCAAAACACTATAGTGAATTCATAAGTAGTTAAGTAATATTTTTTCCTTGTTTACAAACCATAACCACTAATTTATAAAAAAATAAATGATTATATTCCATTATAATAAGAAGAAACCATTACTCAAATAGAAATATTACCACTCTTAAGTAACTTTAAGAAAACATTATGAAGTAAACAAAGTACAAATATCATAAGCATTACATCTTAAGTCCATCTATGTCCTTAAAGTTAACTTTCGTCTACAAAACTTTAAACATGATGATAAAGACTTCATTATCTATTTTATAGCTTACTTTGGTCTGTTTCAATTAAGACCTAATGCATCTCAAGACCAAACTAATCGAGTAAACACCAAAAGACATCGGCCACATTCTATTAACCACAAAGATTGTTTAAACCTTAGAAAAGAAACCTTTTCTTTGAAGGTTATCCTTTTTGCCACTTCATACATTAGATGACAATTAATAATAATCACATTACTTCATAATTTACTTGTATACTTAGGATTGTTAACACTTAAGTTCCTTATAAATGCCATTACTTGTAAAGTAAAATTTGAAGACAAGGCAATTCTCATATAAGCAGTCTTTGAGTAGCATACCTCAATGGTTTATCTTATTGTTGTATACTATTATACTCACACGTTGTTTCACACACACTCACAAGTCTTAATAAGAAGCACAAGTGTGAAACTTATCTAAAAAGAACAACACATTCCAAAGAAACCAGTATCCAAATCCTAGAACAACGTTATCCCCGGGACTCGAGTTTATCAAATTGTATTACATTACTTATGCATAATAGCATCCCGCTTCTTTAAACATTAGTCCTTATCGGACCAATGATGCCGATTTCAGATATTGGATCTTATATTGTCTCGAAGACCGTGAGTGCATAATCTTGCAATCACAAAAGGCAAGTTTACACTTTCTCATGTCCTTTGATTATTTTCTATAAAGTATTTTGAAAATATAGTATTGTCATCACTTGCATTTCAAAAAGGTCAGAAAACACTATTTTCATAATAATATGACTATAGGTTATTTACCATGAGGTAATAACCTACTATGAAAGTTCCGGTGGTAAAGGAACATATTACCTAGAACTTAACACCAATGTCGCCAGTGATTCTTGCGCCGTATATTACGCATTGACCATGAGATTTGGAATGGGACAGAGAAGTCAGCTATTGACGAGGTTTGATCTCATCAATGCCCATTGTTATGGACTTGGGTTTTGGAGAAGATGGGGATGCTGGAGATCGCGGAACGGTTAGCAAACAAGCAACACGGGGACACAAGGTTTTAACCAGGTTCAGGCCCCCGGAGGGAAAACCCTACTCCTGCTTGTCTGCTCTTGATTATGGCGGAACCAAAGGTTACAGGGGTGCGCAGATGCAATCTGGCGTGGAGGTGTGTATGCGAAAGTATGAGAGAGCCTAGATCTGTAGATCTATTGTGGAGGTGGAGATCGTAGATCTATCTATTGGGGGGTATGGCGTCTGTAGGTCGTGCCCTCCTCGTTGGACCCTCCTAGCCTTTATATATGGAGAGGCTAGGTCTCAGGTACCGATACGAGTAGGTTACAAGTTAGATTCGAACTCTAGTCTTGAGGTTTCCTTGTCTTGTGCGCTTGGGACTCCGTGTCCATATGGGCTTCGTTCCAGCCGAACCGTCATAGGCATCATGGACCCGGGCAGGTCGTCGAGTGGGCCTTCCGTCAGGCTGGACCAGGTAGGCTAACATCGGGTACCCGTAGGGTATAACCATGTCAGCTGTATCTTTTCCCTCTCGCATGGAGCCGGATGTTGGGTCGTGGTTGTTATCTTCGTAGCGTGCATTAATTGGTAATTTGTAGGAGATATGCAGCATATGGCTGGGAACCCTCAACGTCCCACGATAGTTCCGGCATCTGAACGGTCTGTACTGCCAATTGTCATAATTCAATATGTCGGCTGGCGTACACCAAGGAGACATGCGGGGTCGTGGAGAAGGCAGTGATTGGCTTGGATCATCTACTAGGCCCCACACCATAGGAAGTGTGGACGAGAAAGATCGCCCAATTGTGCAACAAGGATTTGATCTCTCATGGGTAAAGTAACGCACCTCTGCAGAGTGTAAGAACTGTAACTTATTACTCCCTGTTTCGGGAAGGAGCTACGAACGTGGCAGGAAATAAACTCCATGAAAGTTCTGGTATACCTGTGAAGGCTGACGGACATAGATTTTCAGAATAAAAGCAACCTTTGAAGAAATATTTACGAAAACCTGTATTGCCTATGACCTATGGTCTGTGGCTGTAGATATAGTGCATCAAACACTCCTTTGTAGTGAACTTGCTGAGTACGCTCGTACTTAACATATCTTCTTAACCCTTGCTAGATTCTGAAGCCAATACAGACGACGTCTACATCAAGTTATGCTCCAGGAATCATCATCAAAATCTAAAGCTCTTCAATGAAGTCAAGAAAGTCAACATATACATCAACTTAAGTGAAGACGAAGTTGCTAATTAGATAGGAATATAATATCTAGCCATAGAACCTACTTCTGTAGAATATTGCAATAGCAGCAATGCAAGCCCCAATAGTTCAGATACTAGTCTATTATTTATGAGTTGATTATTCCTGATTCTTCTTTGTACGAAGTTTCTTACTCTCTCTTTAACCTAGAGTGTTCTCTGGATCTTTTGTAAAGAGTTGAGTTATAACCTATAGTCATGTCTTGGACCTGCTGTGTTTCTGTTGTACCACTCTGAGGGATGTAATACTAGTGAACGGTGTTTCATTGGTGTTATGTCAACGACTATAGTGTACTATATCATGCAGTGGTATGTTGGGTCATCGCAAGTAAGTACACATGTATCATAGAGAACCACCAACGGGGTACCCCTTGCACATGATACATGAGCTATCTCATAATCAAAATGACAAGGTAGACAATGAGCATCTCAGCTATCTTCTTATTTACCATGGGAAAATGGTGTTTTTTTCTCTCTTTCCTCTTTTTCTCATATTTTTTTCTTTTTCTCAATCTCTTTTTCTATTTTTTTATAAGAAGAATGCTTCATAGATTGCTCACTATGGTGATGCTGCAAGTTTTCACCATGATTAGGCATGGCTTAGGCTAGCGGCCCAGGCGTTTCTCTAACACACATACATAACTCCATGGACTTACAAGCTCCCCTTTCATTTCACACCGATGGCATCCATAGACAAAAGAGCATGATATCAACTGTGTACAATATACAAGTGCAATGTTAAAAGCGTTCAACATGGTTCTGCTAATTCCAACGTATAAGTGCAAGCATATAAAACATAGATGACACAATGGTTCAAGTTTATTAGGAACAAGAAAAATAAAGTATTCCATCAAGTTCGTGAGAGCTTTAATTACTAAGTTTTCACATAACAAAATACTTTTTAATTGGAAGATAGATGAAAACAGGAATATACTTGGAATGGTGTAACACACCATTCATAGGAATTTATAGTGGACACTTTAGAATAACTTGGTTTCTTGGGAGTTGGATGCATGAGTAGAGCTTACTCATACAGGTGGAGGCTAGCAAAAGACTGGGAGCAGCCAACTAAGAGAGCAATAATGGCCATAATCATGCAGAGAGACAAAATATTACTAATCAAAGCATAGAGTGGTACTACAAGTCAAGGACTAAATGATCATGGAGGCTATGGTGACTTGTTCATAGTCATAACATGGTGTGAGCATGTGCCAAGTCAACCCAAACAAAGCATCAAAGAAGAATACCACAATACTATGCTTTTGTATGCTAAAACAATGCTCTAGTAAACTATGGACCCCTGTCCAATCTTTATCATTGATACATATTCCATTGTTCCTGTTTACTTTCTGCAAACCACTATTACCTTCCACACTATACATTTAATTCTTTGTTTTCAGCAAACCGATGAGATTGACAACTTCACTGTTCATTGGGGCAAAGTCTTGAGTTTGTGTTGTGCAGATTTCCAAGTTGCTAGCAACACCTTTGAGTCGTTTCCTTCCTCCTACTGGTTCGATAACCTTGGTTTCTTCCTGAGGAAAGACTTGCTGCTATGCTCATCATACCTTCCTCTTGGGATCTCTCAACGAAGCTCTATAGTGATCTGAGCGCATCACCTACCTACATCGACCGCGGCTTGACCCAAACAGACACAAACGGATCGTTTGGGGCGACTGGATGGGTCGAATGGAGATGCCCTGATCCTAGTCCATGGTGCTCTGCTCTGTACTGTGTAGTCTGGTCTCTAGTCGTGTGAGGCAGAGATCCTGAGGACTATTCGCGTGGTGTTTTTCTTGAGTCAGCGTGGTAGCTCTAGTAAATTGGGCCTTATGAGTAGTAGTTAAATTTTCTTTGGCCAAAAACCTGGATGGGCCATGGCCGAGTTTGGCCTTTATGTAGCTCCGCCAGTGGACATATGCTCTGCATGCTACTCCTCCTTCCTCATCCTACGGTCCCGTCTCAGCTCCCTCGTAGGTTGCATGTCCCTACCCCATGGAGGGTAGTGATAGTGATATCGCTTTTCACAATGTTGCATACAATGTTTTGATATACTCGAAGCGCATATGACATTCATTGCATCCATATCGTGTCACGTTGCAATGTTTTCTTGGCGTATGCTACAAATAGATTCTCCAATGCTATGTGCTTCTATAATGTTGGACGTGTTGAAATTTTTGAAGCAAACGACAACACACTATTGTACTTTTTGATGCAATCTGAAATTGGGGATTTGTTTCATATGATGTTTTGTTTTGCTACATGGGTCTATTGAAAGTGTTATGATATTTTTTTGCAAATTTATGCACCACTAAAAATGCTGCAAGCAGATGTTACATTCCTAGAAAAATATTAAGCTCGGGATTTTCCATTGTTGATGATCAGACGTCTCAGATTCATCAGGAATTGAACCCTAGTCGCTACGGTGCGTCACTGCGACCCAACCACTGGGCTACTGCCCCGTTCTAAAAAAAATGAAAACCTACCAGGACTAGCCCTTGGTGTTAATGATATACTCTCTTCATTCCATAGTATAAGACATTTTAGCTTTTGTGAAACGAATGTATCTAGACACCTTCTAGTGTATAGATTGGGTGAACCTACACACTAAAAGATGACTAGATATATTCTTTTCGCAAAACCTAAAACATCTTATATTTTGAAACAGAGGGAGTAGTAGAAGCAGGACTTGGCATGAGAATTCCGGATAATTCGTCTCTAATAGGAATCAAACTCCAGTCGCCAGGATATGCCACTGTGACCCAGCCACTAGGCTACTGCCCTATTGTCCTCAGATTCATCCACTTAAGGAGGTCAGTGGAGAAGCAGGTTAATTCTTCTGTTAGACCAATGGCTAAAACACCATTGGACGTCCCGAGCAAATAAATCTGTTTCATCTCTATTCCCACACCGACGATGAACTTTACGGCGAAGCCTCGGAGTTGATGGCAACGTGTGCTGGTCGGTCCTTCAGATCGACAGCTTGGTTTTCTCGTCGTTCTTCAGATCTGGCGAGATCTGTTTCTCGGTCTGTCGCTCGCGGTCGTTGTTACCTGCGACGACGCTGGCGGCCGGGACGAGGTGATTTTTCTGGAGCAAGGATGGTGGTCCGGAGGTGGTGGGTTTGCCTTTCTTCCCTGACTTCTTTTGATGGGAGGCGGCAGATCTTTGTCCAAAACAGCATGGGGACATCCCCTGATCAACGTGCCACAGCGACATGTGACTCGCTGCGTGCAGCAGGCCTGTTTATCGACTCACAAAGCCTTGTTGGCGATGGTGCCTTTTTTGGATCTTGCCATGGTGGAGGCTCGACGTCTCTTCCGGTGTCAGTCTCGGCGGTGCTGGAGTTGGACGCCGGCCGATGGCTTCGGTGGCTGCAGGAAACCCTAGGAATCGTCTCGATTTCTTAGAATTTTATCCGCAAATTCAGGATAATCATTTTATCTTTGTTTGTCTTTTAGTTTCCACGTGTATTACTTACTGTAACTTGTTTTTTCGATTAATGAAATATGTGGTTGCTCTAAAAAAAGAAAACCATTGGATGCCTACCCTTTAGCAAATCCCTTTTTCTTCTTGACAGTCATTACGCTTTTTTTTGTGTATATCACGTCATAAGTGTCCTTTCTATTTGGCTAGGGAAAATTTTGTTTGATGAACGCACGCGTGCAGAAGCACACGGCCAAAGCCGCACCCGTCGTCCATCCAAGCGAAAGCGCGCACTCCCAAATTCACCGTCCCCGTCTCCTTTCGGCCGCACTGTCACTCTCAGTATCGCCATCGCCCGCGCGCGCCATACCGCCCGTGCGGCGCGCCGTGGAGAGGCGGACAAGCACAAGCACACGGACAACTGGATTCCTAGGTGGATCGCGCTTTCGTTTCCTGCTTTTCCAAAACACAAGCACGCACCGAACTCGACCTGGAAAAGGCACGCATGACCCGTCTCAGTCGCGCGAAAATGACAGGAAAATTCGGCCAGGAACCAAAAAGGCAGAAGAAGGATTCGAATTCGAGTCAGAGCCTACCGGGAGTGGGAGTCCACGAACGGAATGGAATGGGTGCCACAAGATATTCCACCATCGAAGCTGGCGAGTTTACTTGCGGCCCAGCAGCAAGCAGTGCGATCCTTTCCTCAGAGAGAAAAAGGGGGCGTTCTCTGAAACCTTTGCGTGTCAGAAAGGCTTTGCGTTACTTGGCACGTAGGACCTTTTCCGCTGTCAGCCACTTACTTGGCTGCCCCTTGTTCAGGATCCAAAATGCAACTATATGTTCAATTCTGAAAAGGCATCAGTATCCTTGAAAATATAAATTCTAAAAAGGCATCATAGGATATGGCATCTGGGTGATCGACTGATTTAATAATCCACTTTCCGTAGATGCTAAAAAGTCAAGATCACCATCATCACTGAAAATCCTGCTAGCCCACAAAAAACCCTCATCTGCTGAGTAGGACACAGATTTGCCTACTGTTCCCTTTCCATTGCTTCCATATAATTGGCCAATTGGAGATAACTTTCTTCCTTCTCCTTCCCTCCTTCCTCGAGGAAAAGCAGACTAGTAAGACCAATGGCCGCCTCTTATAAAACCCCTGCGCTGGCCGGCCTAGCCAGTTCACTACATCAAAAGCTTCAGCAGGCTGCCGAGCATGGCCTCTCATCCTCCTGCTGCCACCACAGGCTTTGAGAGCGACTGCAGAGAGATCCACGGAGCGTGCGACGAGCCGCGGCGTCTGAGCCGCCTCCTGGCTCGCCGGAGCTCGTCGGAGAGGCAGCAGATCAGGGCCACCTACCGCGCAATGTTCGGCGAGGACCTCATCGCTCGGCTGCAGAAAACCCTCGCGGCCGATCAGGACAACGAGGTAAGATAAGAATCTACTCCTATATAGGTCGAGCGTCTCAAAACTGCTTTCAGTATGTCTGCTCAGCAGGAGCCTTCCTCTCCAGCTCTGCGATCTGCTCTACCTGTGGATGCTTGACCCGGCCGAGCGCGACGCAACCATGGCGAGGGACGCCATCGAGAGCGCCGCGACCGACTACCGGGTCCTCGTCGAGATATTCACGCGGCGGAAGCAGGAGCAGCTCTTCTTCACCAAGCAGGCCTACCTGGCCAGGTACAAGAAGAACCTGGAGCAGGACATGGTCACGGAGCCTTCGCACCCTTATCAGCGGGTAGGCATAATAAGCTCCTTGGTTCTGATTCTGGTTTCAGTTTTTCTTACAGTGTCTCTCTTCAATGATCCGAGCAGCTATTGGTGGCTCTCGCGACCTCCCATAAGTCGCACCATGATGAACCCAGCCGGCACATCGCGAAATGCGATGCCAGGCGGTTGTACGACGCGAAGAACGGCGGTACGGGATCGATCGACGAGGCCACTGTTCTTGAGATGTTCAGCAAGAGGAGCATCCCGCAGCTCAGGCTGGCATTCTGCAGTTACAAGCACATATATGGGCATGACTTCACCAAGGTAAGCAAACTCAATGGCCTGATACCATGCGCACCCATGGATAAAACACTAGTGAAATCTTGGACAATCATGAATTTGTATGCAGGCACTGAAGAAGAATTTGTCTGGCGAGTTTGAAGAATCCCTGAGGGTTGTTGTCAAGTGCATCTACAGTCCTTCCAAGTATTACTGCAAGGTGAGAACAAAAGGCAGGCAGTTCTGTACTTGATTTGTATACATCCCTGGTCCCTGACTCATTCTTCCTGTTCTTGGCATTGTCAGTTACTGCAGAGAAGTATGCAACCGGCAAGGACCAATAAAAGGTTGGTTACAAGGGCTATCTTGGGCAGCGATGATGTCGGTATGGACGAGATAAAGGTAGCATTCAAGAATAACTTTGGCAAGAACCTTGAGGATTTCATCCATGAAAGCTTACCTCAGAGTGATTGCAGAGACTTTCTTCTGATGTGGCAAGGGGGGCAGTGACCTCATGAAATTGGACTCGGCGGATGTTTGACCTGTCCACGGAAGTTCATACGAACTTGCATTTTGTAAGAGTATAAGTTGAACACGAAAAGTAGCAGTACCATGTTATCTGAACTTGAGATTAGATGGTAAAATGCCAACAGTTTGATTACATAATTGTTTGACATCCATTGTGGTAAATTTATTAGATGTCATCTACTATAAAAAGAATGTAGAATGTACGCGTATTGAAGAGGAGTACATATTTTCAGATGAGCTTCTTCTTTCGGAAGTACTGTTTTAGATGCAGCAGCTGCAAGACTGAAACTAAAATGCAAACACTGAGTGACATCATGCTCAACCATGAGATCCTAGCATTTGTCTTCTCACTGACATCTCGCATGTCTGATTCTCTGCATTGAGAACAATGTTATTTAACGGAACAGTTAAGCCTTGTGGTGTACTGGGATCGATAAAATTGTCGAGCAATGTTAATGAATAGCACACTTACTTGGTCCTCAGCAAGATCAGGTTTTGATGTATTGCTTTGACAGTCGCATCAAGCTTAACTAACTCTAGTTCAACTCCCTATTCAAGAAAGTCAATGTTATCCAAACGAGAAAAATAACCAAATTCAAAGGTATAATAACATAATTCAATGCAGTTCACCTCAAGCTTTTCCCTTTTAGCAACAGAGTCCCAATCTCTTGCCGCAATACCAATTTTCCAGTCAAGATTTAGTTTGACCACTAAACCCTTGCTATCACCGTCCACTGAGAAGCAAGCCAAAAAGTTTCCTGCTTCTGTTGTGGTGAACGCAAACTGGTCCATTTGAACCTTTTCTTTCGTATGTAAGGTATACCCAAAAGGGGACGTAACCTGCAAGAATAATTCACATCGGAACAGATACAGAGAGTTAACAGACATACAATGTAGAACATACAAATAGTTTATCTCAATCCAAGTAATTACGAGGGGAAATGAAAATGCTGTTAAAACTGCAATGGAAATAAAAAACATGGAAGGAAGACTAGTAGAAGGATAAGCCATTTGTACCTGTGCGATAAGATCATGGGATGCAACAACCATAGTAAAGTTGCATCTAATAATAATAGAAAAATGTGGATTTTAAGTCTTCACTACTACTCCCTCCCTTCGGAAATAAGTGTCGCAGATTTATCTAGATAAGCAGTATCTAGACGCGTTTTAGTGTGCAGATACGTGCGTATCTAGACAAATCTACTGACACCTATTTCCGATCAGAGGAAGTACTTCCTAATCATGGCTTGAGTGAACTAAATACTGTATATTATCTCTATTTGTGGCCTTTCTGTATCCTACAGTAGAGCACTCAAGCCGCAAAATCATCTGACTGGAAGGCATGATACAGTACACTGAAGAAAACACAATTTTTGCTTATCTTTTGGAAGAATCAAATCCCACTCTTCAAAATTACACCGTTAAAACAAAAATCAAGCAAAGATCATTCTGTGAAAGCACATAGAATTCAAGGTCTCTGTAGCACCTCTAGATGACAGAAAAATGGAAATGGATAAGGCACTAGGACAACTCCTCTGGTCAACTATCGATCATACCGAATGTTTACAAATGTCCTTGTATGTTTCTGATAGCAGAATAATTTTTGCTTGTTTATTTTGTGCATACGGTACACGATGTAAAATGATCTGTAATATTTTTATATAACGAACAAAAGCAGCATTGTTTTACAGTACAACCAGCATGTGGGGCCGAGATCAGTGTGCTCTAGAAATACCCCCAATGACTTTCCAAATGGTAATGGCCAATGACTTGGTACAGCAATTTTCTGAGGCTTCCATCAGGTTTTTCTGATTTTGGTGTCGAATAATATTTCTCCATGACATCTGCATTCTGCAACGTTGCGAAGGATCTACAGTACATCATTACGGATCAAGCGGCACACAAAATCAATAATCATGCTGTCACACAATGCATTCCCATTACACTTTTCCGATCGAATCAAAGCAGTAGAATGTAAACCCAACCCAGTCACTGTAAATTCAAGCCGTCGATAAAATTGGCGGCTGCCCTGCAACGTTTCCCCAAGAAACGAACCAACGAAAATGCTAATCCGTCTCCAATGCGAAGGATGATCCGTTCACAGCGTACAACGGTGTATTTATACCACCGATCGTTCGGGCGGAGTACAAAAGAAATTACCTTGGCGGAGACGGTGGGGTGGACCTGGTGGTGCTCGTAGAGGACGGAGTAGTCGCCCATGACGACGACATTGTTCCGGATCTCCTCCGCCACGCACTTGGTCCCCGACGGCGGGATCTCCAGCCACACAGCCCCCGCTCCCGCCGCCATCCACCACAGCACCACCGCCGCCGACGCCGCCCACGCACCACCTCGCGCCATCGCTTCTCTCCTGTCGCTTCAAGTCCTGACCACCCTTCTGGTCCTGATGGCATCACACACACCACCGAGTGAGTGACTCCATCTCTGGCTAGCCCACTAGGCCCATATGTGTGATAGGCCCAACAAGATCCAATCCGGCCTGAACACAGATAGAGTTGGATCACGATTCACATTACGTAGAACGATTCCTAGTCAAGCCCACTATCATATCCAATCCGACCTCTCCGTTGTCTCCACTGCGGAAAAAAAATCGGCAGAAAAGCGAGAGGAAGCAACGAACCGAGGAGATTCCGCGGAAGGAAGGTGGGTTGTTGGAGGAGGGTTTGCTCTGCCGCGGCCATGGAGAACCTGGCGATGCTTTGGGCGATCATCGGGCCGGGCGTCGCCGGCGCGCTCTTCGGCGCCGGCTGGTGGTTCTGGGTCGACGCCGTCGTCTGCAGCGCCGTCCAGGTCTCCTTCATCCATTACCTGCCCGGTGAGAACCCACAGCGAGATCCCCTTCCGCTCCGCTTAGGTTTTTGGTGAAATTGCCCGTGGGTTCGAGGTCCGGTATTAATTGGTTTGTGCGGGGGATTTGCAGGGATCTTCGCGTCGCTGGCCGCGCTCATGTTCAACTGCGTCAACAAGAATGACATCGGCAACGACTACTACTCGTCCTATGGGGATGATAATGAGTGGAGGTCAGGTTTTTGCTAGATTAGGCACTAATTAATGGAATTGATCTGTGTATTTGGTTGCTGCCTATTCACCAAAGAAACAATAGGTTGCTGAAATTAGATGATTGAATTGAACCCTGAATATACACTAAAACGTGTAGATATGTGCGTATCTAGACAAATCTGCTACACTTATTTCCGAACGGAGGGAGTACATGTTAACCGCATGACTGAATAGATGATAGTTGCATCAGAGATGTGTTATTCAGACAGATTTCCAGTTATACAGCTGTTTGAATAGGAATCATATGACCTAACTTTTAGAGAGCTCTCTTCGCAGTTAGGTACCTTTGGCTCTTCTTATATCAAGAAAGAGAAAGAGGTGTTATGTCTTGGATCTAGGTTAGGTTCCTAAGTCATCTAACACCTGAGCGTATGTTGAGGGTTGACTGGCCTGATTATGAGTTTAAGTAGTTCAAATTCATAGTAATGCTTCTTTGGGTGGTCATGGATGTTATTATAGACAACTTAAATCAGTAAGTGAACCTCTATTCTGATTGTTTTAACTGCTAAATCAGTTAATATCTCTCATGAGGGCAGAATCGGCTTCCCTATGGCCAATGTTCGCAACGGTTTGTCTATAGGCATTCCTCCTCAATCCTCATTTATATATTAGTTTGTTACTTGCATTATGTCTCCTTGCTTTTCTTGATAGTTACGTTGTGTGAATAGAATATGTATTTCTGTCTGGAGGCATCCTTTTTTCCATGAAAATCCATTTGCCAGTTTTGGTACCAGGTACCAGCACAGTTGGCTTAAAAATGAACCTCATAGTTGGTTGGAAACAACTGTTTAGTACACGCTTATTGGACTAACTTATTTCTGAATTTATGGTTGTATATCGTATTTTTTCTGGCCATTTTTCTGCTGGCTGCGTAGGTGCTTATGGTGTTGTAGAACTCTTTCTGTCTTAATGAATATTCCCCTTCATGGTCTCGAAATAAAAATTTCTGCTGGCTGAGCAAGATGTCGATTTTATTTTGGTTAGTTGATTATATGTTAACCATTAATCACAGGAAATAGCATAAATTCTCAGTAGAGGCATACAGTGACAGCCTAACCATGATCCGGACTCAAAATGCTTGATTAAGCTGTTTCTGTAGTTATGTAAATTGTGGAGATGTTAAAATCTGAAACAAAGGAAAGCTTGTCATATAATGTTCTGTATGTTGGAACTTGGGAGACAAAGGCCTATTTACTTTGCCTGAACCAACATGCCGCCCATTGCACAAGGCGACTACTCCAGAACGAATGTGAGGATTAGTTAAAATTGCTTCCAATAAATTGAGACAAACCACAGGGAAGTATTGCATGAATGGGAATCTTGGCATGAAGGCACAGTAGGTTCAGGAGCTGGGAAGGGTTTTCATTTTCTGGATCATTTATTCCTTGATATTGTGCACCATTTCAAACTTCCTTTAGGGATTCAGAATCTCTAATGATGAAGTACTTTTGACCGGTTGACCCAAAGAACATTGTAGTTGCTAGCATTGTGTAGTGTGATTATGCCGCTACGTCTATACTCCTTTGTTTTATTTCATAATAAGGATATAATAGACCAATGATGGGTACCAAAATGTTCTAGTAAATGAAATACACCATAGAAGAAAGTAAATGAAATAGACCATAGAATAAAGATGTTCTCCTGAGATAGTATATTGAATCATTCTAACAGGGGTTTCTTAATATGCAGGCTGAAGCTTTGGCTTTTTATCGCATACGTTGTTTCTTTCGTCTGCCTAGCTGCGTCAGTGGGTCTGCTGGTGCAAGATGCCTTGACAGAGAAGGGCCCTTCTGTGTGGACCGGCGTTGCTGGCGTACTGCAGTGTGTGTTCGTGTTGATAAGGTATATATAGCTGCAAGTTTCATCAGCTTTTTCCCCTCCTGCATTTTCACTTGGCCAGTATTGGTCCTGACGTCGCGTCATCTTTGCAGCGGGTTGACTTACTGGACGTGCCACTCTTCTGACGATTAAGGGGGTCAAAGCTGCTCTGACCAGACTTGGAAGGTTGGTCAAAAATCTGTGTGGATTAAGGGTCAAAGTGTTGGGAAGGTCGGCCAAATCTCGCGAAGAAGTCTTTGTCTACCGGTGTGTGTGGTCTTGTGTAAATTATGTTGATTTTCGCGGCGGGGAGACTGGGTGTTTAATGTGTGAATAACTGACTGCTTCCTGAAATGATCCGTAGTAGCATCAGTACTCCGTGTTTATCCTAACTTTTCTGTTTGTGTTTGCCTCGAGCGAGTTCAGAACGTATAAATTGGATCACGAGCTGCCTGCAGCAAACCGTTGTTGCCAAACCTTTTTATTGTCGAAATTGGGTTGACTCCATTAAATCAGATGGGCGGTTGCCCGCAGAATCTTTCTCGTGACCGTAAGACATGATGTCGCTGGGTCCTTTTGGGGGTGAAGAAATCTTGTCTTCCCTTAAGTACAGAAGATGCTGCTGTAGGGTGCGGAACTGCAGATTCTTTCTTGGTGCTTTGTATAGTAGGGTGAAATTGTTTGTCGGTCTGTTGATTTAGGCTCTCATTTGTTAGTACAGGTGCGGTGTGACGTAACTGAGGTGTGCAACTCTGGCGCCTTGTAGACTAGGGCGGGATGATCATGAGGGACACCACGGCTCAAGTCAAGTGGGGTCACCTGTCCATCTGGATCCTAAGACATGCCGAGAAGGGCGGAGATGGAGAAGACGAGGGAGGGGCCCGTGGAGCCGTCTCCGTCGGTCGATCATCGCCCGATCGCCTCGACACGACACGTCCTCTTGCTCGGTGATGATATCCTGGCCGAGCTGTTACAAGTGCCCCTTCATTTCGTGGTGGCACCATCGCCTGGCTTGCCAACTATTGGCTGGCAGCCATGGTATCGATCCAGCTTGGTCGCTATCCCCAAAGTGCGTAGATCAGATTTAGCGAGGACGGACCGGGAAAGGACGTCGGTCGCCTTGGAAGTGCCGACCACCCGTTTGTACTCGACGACTCCCATCTCCAAGAAGAGGCTCGAAAGCGACCTGGAGAGTAGTGTCACCACGCCACATTGTACCGTCAGTTGTAGTAGCAGCAGTAGTACACCTGGCTGCCTGGACGGGTGCTGATCCAAATTCATCCTTTTTTGTTCCCAGAAAATCCGCCCGCTAATGATGAGTACCCACACCACACGCAGCTGTCTAGATCGAGCCGGGCCGGGCCGGCGGCGACGAAGAACGTGTGGTTTGATTTGACGAGGAGACGCAACGCGGTGCCTCGCCGTTTCGGCCGAGCGAGTGACGAGGCGCACTCGACGGCGCGTTGACGTGGACCGGCCGGCCGGGAGAGGGAGACCACGCGCGACAGCACACACACGGACACGGCCTGGTGGCGTAGCATAGTCGCGTGCCCGCGAAACTCGAGCGCGATACGGAACCCCGGCAGGCGCCCGCCATGTGACGCCAGGGGCAACGCGGGCGGCCGTGCGTGCGCAGCGCCGCCTACGGATTTATAATTTGATCGACGACGTCGGCACGATACGGTAAGGCCAGTCGAATCAATCGCGCCGGCGGGCTGGCTGCGCGTTTAGTTTTGTGCCCGTCTTTGCTAGTACGTGCCCGCCCGGCAGGCGAGACGCGCGAAATGTTTGTTTTTCCGATGTACCGATCTTTAGAGGCTACGTACGCCTACTGGCACCCGACAGGTGCACAATATTTGTCGCTGCCGATTTTGACTAAGCAGGGGAATGTGTTTTTTCTTCTCTCTCAATAAATGTTCAAACCATTGGGGGTGTAGTAAGAGTGACAAGTACTACAATGCTTACTTTATCCTCAGAGAGAAGCTACTAGAGTGTTCCTGGTCCTAGTACGTAGTAAAAATTGCAGAACCAAAGTTGAATAATGGCCTAACGAATGAAAGGCGGCCTCAACCGGCGGCTGTGATCTCCACAAGATGATGCTGGTAGGTAGTGCCACGCAAGAGCTGCTATGCCAATCGACTTTGCGGGGGTTTTTTTTTTTTTGAAATGCATTCCAGTCTATGTTCATAATGTTTAGAAGTTTTTGTAGACGGTTAACCCACGAGGTTAGGGGTTCTTGGCTGCTCCGCCATCAATCTTCCGATGGTAATAGCGGTTGCGGTTCCCTGTAAAGAAAAAGCCATACAATTGCTGGTTCTAGACTTGCCGACCTATGTGTAAAATCTCCTAATAATTGTATGAGTTTCATTTTATATATAAAAAGTGTGTTTTGAGTTGTGACGTCAATTGACATCACAACTTGTGTGTAGAGCCACCTCAACTTGGTAGAAAAAAAATGCCGTAATAATGCGCATATTGAACGAAAATATTTGTTGACAGATTAATGTAGCTTATTTAAGAGAAAATACATATTTTACTACTACTACTACTTTCATAATATTATTGGTAATACTATCTTGAAAAATCCTTGTAATCTTTCGGGCAAGTTATGATGCCAGTCATCACAGCTTGTGTGCAAAGCTACCACAGGTTGATAGAACCAAATAGGTCGTAGCTATGAGCATGTGCTATTTACCTCAAGAAATATTTGAGTTTGACAGATTAATGTACTACTCACCTCGTTTCAAAATATAAAATGTTTTAGCTTTATAAAGCAAATGTATTTAGACTTCTTTTAGTATGTAGGTTCACTCAGGTTTAGTATGTAGTCATAGCGACCATATGATGACAATCGCCCCAACCCGAAGAAGTAACTTATACTTGTGATCAATACCATGTAACCAATTTCTAAAAATATTGGCAATACTATAAGGTGGATACAAGCCCGAAGCTGTTTGGATAACTGACCATATAGATCTAGCTAAATTGCATTGGAAAAACAAGTGCTTGATTGTCTCATTATGACGATAAAAAGCACATATAGGATTCACATACCAATTTCGCTTGATAAGATTATCTTTAATAAGGATAACCCCTCGACGAAGATACCAGGCAAAAAAAATTGTTTTTTAGTGATATCTTCATCTTCCATATCATCCTATTGTCTAAAACTATAAGACTGACTGGACTAAAGCATTGTATAAGGAACTAACGGAGAAAGAACCATCCTCACTTAAGTTCCAATGAAATTCATTAGCTTCGACCGATAATTAAACATTTTCTAATCGATGTAGCAATGATATCCAAGAGTCCAGTCTTGTAGATTAAATCTCTCCTAAAAGTCAAATGGGGGGGGGGGGGGGGGGGGGGGATTCCATTACTTTGGTAATCGATTCCTTCTTATAACGGACAATGGAATACACCGCGGGATATTGTTCATGAAGTGTAGTGGTACCTAGCCACTTATCCTTACAAAACCTTATCTAAAAACCGTTCTTAATACAAAAAGTTTCAAAGCGGAAGAAATGTTTTCACCATCAAGCCAACCCAAAAGTGAGAGTCACCAGGTTTCCAAACCATTTTGGACAGTGCTTTTGAGCCAATATATTTCTTTTTAATAGAGTCTGCCATATACTATCTTTAGTTACTAACCCGGAGAGCCATTTACTAAGTAGGGCTATATTCTTGATCTCTAGATCATGAATACCTAGCCCCTGTTCTTTGGGTCGGCAAATCACACTCACAGTCTATATTTCTTCTTCTTATAATCTTCTTGTCAAACAAATCTTGATCGAAAGTAATCTAATCTCTGCAAGACTCTTTTTGTTTGTTGAAAAAATAATATTATATACAGTACCATATTATTTAGTACTGAATTAATGAGTACCAATCTTTCTCCTATGGAAAGTAATTTGAATCCAGTAAAAGTTTCGGTGCAAATAAATTTAGTGAATTAATTTGCTAGATTTTGTGTGCAGCTGTTCCTATCGTCTTCTCCCCCAAACGATCGTAACAATTGCCTTCTCTTGTCCCTCTCAAAACAAGATCGGAAAAAAAAATAGCCACCCTCTGTTCACAGCTTTGCATTGTGAACGTAGCATTTTATTTTCCTGGATCCATTAAACAAGTCAGTCGCCGTCGTCTTCTTCTTCCCCCTTGTTGCTGCTGTTGTTTCCCTCCTCAGCTTCGGTTACTTCGTAGCTTCATAAAAGCCGTCCTCGCCTTCTCGCTCCCGCACACACACTCACACACGACGAGTATCCCGACCCCAGCCAGCCAGCGCCGGGCAATACAGAGAGAGCGACGACGACGACGGCGGTTGAGCGCAAGATGAAGGCCAAGAACGGCGGCGCCGTCGCCGGCGAGAGGAGGCCCGTGGTGTCGCGGACGATACTGCTCCTCTGCGTCTGCAGCTTCGGCCTCGGCATGCTCTTCACCGACCAGTGAGTCTGAGTAGATTAGTTTTACCATAGCCACATGCCCGCAGCTGGTCCGCTCTGTCTCTGTGGCCCTGGCCGCTATCTTGGATCCATCTGTCACGCGGTGCAATGCTCGGTATAGCTCAAATATTTCCCATGGTGATGAATTTGTCAGGTTCGGAACGACGCCCGATTTGAAGGGCCCGGTCGTGGTGCAGCGGCGGCCGCAGGAAAGAGAGATGCAGGCCAAGTCTGAACATTTTGTTGCCAAGACGGTCCGTGCTGAATTCTAGCCTCCTCCCGTTTGCTGTTTTGATTGATGAAACCTATGCTCATCCTGCCGTCCCACATATATATGTTTCATAGTGCATCTGTATTTGTTTTCTAGAATATGCTGGCATGTTTTGTAAACTTTGATAGAAACACCTGTAAACAACGCCCACCTGCTTTTTATTGTTTATTTTAGAAAAAAAATACTAAAAATATTTTTCAAGATAAGATAAACCATGTTATTCCACGAGAACGAGGTGCGGAGCGAAAATGGATATCTCGCTGAAACTCTTCAGTTTTGCCTTTCAGAAACCATCTGACGACAGGGACGTGATGGGGGAAGTCACAAAGACTCATGAGGCCATACAGTAAGTTGCCATGAATCCTGAAAAAAAATGCTCTGCTGCAGTAGCATTTTTTGCACTGTCCAACGGGAGACTAATTGGGATATGTCTCTGTGTAGGTATTTGGACAAGTCAATTGCCACACTACAGATGGAGCTGGCGGCGAGGCGCAGCACGCAGGAGCTGCTCGGAGGCACGGATGGTGTGAGAAAGGAAAGGAAGAAGGCCTTCGTGGTGATCGGGATCAATACCGCCTTCAGTAGCAAGAAGCGCCGGGATTCCGTCCGGGCGACATGGATGCCTCAAGGTTCATACTTTGCCAATGCTGTTTCTTGCTGAATTTCATATGCTTAGTTAGAACCGATGCAGAGGAAATGTGTATTTAATCGAGCAGGATGATGTTGGCGCAGCTAACTAGGAAATTACAGAGGGACATGGATCAATAGAATTAATCAGATGGGATTATTTATCATCATAGCAAATATGATTAGTTGCAGAAAATATAATTATGTCACTAGCTAGGATTAATTTGAGCTGACTCGATCATAAATTTTGCATTGGACTGGGATGGATCATTTTGTTGACCGACTGATAGTTGTATTTATTCCTACTCCGTTTTGCCTGATGTACTTTGTACCATGTAATACTCACTACATATCGCCCGCTGATATTTGCCAGGTGAGAAACTCAAGAAACTGGAAGCGGAAAAGGGAATCGTCATTCGATTTATGATCGGACATAGGTAAGGTTACTGGCACTCTGCTTCAGTACTTCTGAAAAAGGAATCGGAAACCACAAAGCAAATGTTTCATGAACTCTCCATGCAAAGGTTCCATATTTAGCCCCAAAAAGGACTCCATAAAGCCTCCCATTCTTGTTATGATGCCATTTCAAAGGGCTTTATGTAAGGTTTGTTCAAACTCTAGAAGACAAATGCCACTTAACATTTAAATATAATCTATTGATAATAGTTCAGAATTATTTAACTTTTGTGAAGAAGCAGTGTACACACCATAAATTGAAATTGTACATGAAACATATCATAATGGTGATAATATGATTTACAACTTCTCAGTGGCATGGATTTAAATATGACTACTGAAATAGTAACTGGTGTTTTCTGCTTTTTTTTTGCAGTCCTACATCAGACAGTGCCCTTGATAAGGCCATAGACGTGGAGAATGCTATTCATGATGACTTTCTTAGGCTGGTTGGTGATGTTCTCCAAACGTTGAATTGCATAATTCATTTCACCTTTCTATTAAACGACAAACGCAAAATCTTCTTGCCAAACTGAAGCTAATTCTGGCCAAATTGTACATGTGTGTAGGATCATGTTGAAGGGTACCACAAGCTAACCGCAAAAACCAAGACATTCTTCTCCACTGCTGTGGCTTCATGGGATGCTGATTTCTATGTCAAGGTGGATGATGATGTTCATGTGAACCTCGGTATGGTGTTTCCGTATAAGTATATACCTTCTGGAGTCTCAATCGTCTTGGAGAAAACTAACCGATTTATGTGGTGCAGGTGCGCTCATAACAACTCTTGGCCATCATAAATTGAAGCCCCGGGTCTATATTGGTTGTATGAAGTCAGGACCAGTGCTTTCGGACAAGTAATTCTTCTGAAAACACCATGTAGCTGTAGTAGGAATGTCGCATCTTATTGCAATGTCCCACAAATACTTAAACTTCCCTGCACTGCCCTTCTTTTCAGAACTTCCAAATACCACGAACCTGAGTTCTGGAAGTTTGGAGAGGACGGGAACAAGTACTTCCGCCACGCCACCGGGCAGTTATATGCGATCTCCAAGGACCTTGCCACCTACATATCAGTCAACCAGTAAGACTAGAGGGCATTCATGCTTAGTCAAGCAGTACTTCCATTCTATGAGTTGCTATTGATGCCATCTGTGCCCGTCATATTACCCAGGCCACTACTGCACAAATTCGCAAATGAAGATGTATCGCTGGGAGCGTGGTTTATCGGGCTAGATGTGGAGCACATCGACGACAGGGAGATGTGCTGTGGATCAGAAACAGGTCAGTTTCTTCAGTTGTTCTGCATATACCATGCACCATCTCTGAAGAGGATGACAATGGCACTAACGTTTCCTTTCCGAAACAAACTCTATTTCAGACTGTGAGTGGAAGGCACAAGCAGGGAACGTCTGTGTCGCATCGTTCGACTGGAGGTGCAGCGGGGTCTGCAACCCAGTGGAGAGGCTGAAGGATGTGCACTCGAGATGCGGTGAAGGAGACGATGCAATCTGGAGCACCACCTCATTCTGATGACATGTTAACAAGTTATCACAGGCTTGTTAGCGAGGAAGTATGATTTATGAGGTTTTTCGCCCGGGTATGAACATGAACAATGCAGACCATAGCTGCCTTCAGGAAGGCTCTCCGAGTGTGAGATCAGACCACGATAGAGAGAAGAGAAGACTTTGACATATCTGATGAAGGTAGAAATAGTAGGAGAATACCCGCCGGACAAACCTCTTTTTCCTTTTTCTTCCTCTTTTGTATCTTGTTGAGATAGAGATGATGCAGGGGGTCTGTTTGGGGGTAATCATGTTGATTTTCTACGTACATAAACATAATTGCATTCAATTAATTTATTTCGTCCAGTATGAGATCATCGTTGAATCAGTTGGGAGTTCAAACACAGCTCAGTTATATATATATGCTCTGCTGATACATGATCTAGCAAAAATCATCGTTGAACCAGTTACAAGTCTGAACTTCAAAGGGATGTTGGTATATCTATGCCCTGTTGATATATAATCCGAATTCTACACCTTGTGCCAACAAAAACCATGGTGAGTTTAATCAAACCTTTAGAACACTCTTGTCTCCCATGTTTGGTGAATGCTGAGGAATGAATGCGGTAATCAAATCTTCAACCATCAATGTGGCAAGGCAGAGCAAGTTCAAATATTGCCTTTAGGTGCGGCTGCGCAGTTTAACAACAAGCGGCCAAAATTGCAGATACACAAGACCGAAGAGAGGTGCTGAAAAGAAGTTTTTTTCTTTTTTTCCTGCTGTTATTTTTCAGCTGTCGTTCAGCTATGCAAATTATTGTGAACCTCTTATTTGAAATGAAAATGCGAAGCTGCTTGCACTTCATTAAAATATATGTTTGCACAGTCTTTTGCACGGCATGTTCTTGGCCTTAAGAAAGAAGCTTGGTAATCTTCCTGACCTCCTTCCAAAGAAAGATGAGATTACAACTGCTTCTTTGCCATCTTTTTGTTTTGCTCTACATAAGGATAAACTCTCTGATACTGTAATATAGCCCAAGCAAGATGCCTCAGAGAGAACTCGGGCCATAGCGGGTCTGGACTCTGCAAATGGCTAAACGTTGTTTGCCACAGAAGGAAATTGCTCAGTCGAGCCTCGCCTGAAGTCCTGATCACGATGTCAGGATCTGGGCATCCATTGCTGTACATATGGCGATCCAAATCGGCTACAGAAATATCTGAATGGGCACCATTGTTTGCAGCATGACCATTAATACAGCTGCCCGAATGCCCTTTTTGCGCGATACCCCTCCGTTCTGCACACAACTTGTTGACAGCATTCACAATCTCTGAAGTCGAGTTGTATGGCATGCAAACTGAGAACACCAATCCGGTGTTCCCAGCGGTGACTGCCATCAGCTTCTGAGCGGCTAACTTCACCGGTTCGCTCAACATCTCCAAGTTCCCCCAGAAACTGATCTTACAGTTCATCCTGCTGATGACCTCTCTGTTCTCCAACAGCTCATTGATCTTCTCCTCCATCAATCTCATCAAGCACTGCACCTCGCTGGTATCTCGCTTAAAGTTGTCGATGCTAAATGCGTACACTGTCATATACTTCACACCCATTTCGTAGCAGTATAGCAGACTTGAGATTAGAGCTGAGAAGCCCATCCTGTGACCAGTGCCATCCTTCATACACCTGGCTTTAGCATACCTACGGTTACCATCCATTATAAACGCGATGTGTTGAGGCATCGGGCCATATGAGAGGACTGCTATGATGCATTTGCGTAGAAATTTCAGCAGAGTTGCAACAGCACGAATTCTCATTGTCTCATCCTCCATCTTCGGGTCCTAGACCAGCAACAGCAAGATAAAGCAGAACCCGTCAGTGTGCCTTGCAAACTGTCAGAAGTTGCTGTCGGGCGTTAATAAAACAAAAGGTGTTAGTTCTTTGAGGATCTTCAAATACTGATAACTCTGAGACCTACATGCTTGTTTCTTGTCAGGAGACTAAATAGTAGTACTGGATACCATTTGTGTTGATTACATGATTTTGACAGATAAAAGAAAACTGAAGCTCGCAAAGAAAAATTCGGGAAACGAACTGTACTGAAATATAGGGCATGCCCATGGATATGGAGCAGAGAATTTAATTGCATTGATTACAATAATAAATAATTAAATAAATGTGAACAAACGAGTAAACGATGTGGGGCCCTGAAAATAAACTGGATGATTCGTCGAAATATCCATCCCGGATAAACATTTCTATTGGAATGCTTAGAGCAAAGAGGAACCACAGTAAACCCTCCGAACAGTCCAGGGAAAATTAGGGTTCCTCACCAAGAAGAGGGATCAATCTAAGCCCAGATCGATGCCGGATAATTCGCTCCTTCGAGGTTGCGCGCTTCAGTGGAAAGAGGCCCGGCGCCCGAGAGATGGGATGGGAGGAGTGCTCCGCCGCGGGCTAGAGGGTTCGATGAATCCAGGGACTTGCATTGCTTCTATTACGTAAAAAAGAAAAAAGAAAAAAAATGAGCGTTGCTTCATTCTTTTCCCGTGGGCCCAACGAATACCTTTTTTTTAAGGTATCTACATTGGTAAAGGCTTGTTATCTCTTAGCCCTCCACGTAAATTAGAGAAAGACAGCATAAATAACATAAATAATGTATACAATGAGTCATTTTTTATTATCATCCAGCTTTGGATGCCTGAAGATCCACACATCCAGCTGCAGAAATCTCCACCGCAAGCTCAAACCCTCCCCCTGAAGTCCAGTATAAAAAACCACCTCCGGGTTTCTAGGGTTCGTGTCCCTCTCATTCTGGTGGCGGCGCACACCGAGCAATACTCTGGCTTACATTGTCTTGGGCTTGAGAATCCTCTTGATCCTAGAGCTAGTTTAGGTGAAGAAAAGATGGGTGATCGTGGAAGGGGAGGAAAAGGGCGTGGGAGAGGGACTGCTGGTGGTCAGGATCAGTGGCAGAACCAACATCTCCAACCTCAACAGGGGCAGCCCCAGCAACAAGGTATGCATCAGGAACAGTTTGGCCAGTTTCCACAGTTCTTTGCGGGTCAAACCCCTTTTGGCTTTGCTCCTGGTGGTATGATGTCACCCTGGGGATTCAATGGGCCTTTCCCTCCATTCCAACATCCTCCACAGTTTGGAGGGGGCTCAAATCAGTGGATTGCCCCTAACAACAATCCTTCTCAGAACCAGCAGCATCAGAGTCAGGGGATAGACCAGGAGGATAAATCTAAACCCACCCAGAAGACTAAGAAAAAGCAGGGTGTGTCTGCTGGAAGAGAGGATCAAGTTTTTTGCTAGTTCAGGTGGTCAAATGAGCTACATTGATGGCATATGCTTGAGCTGTGGTGAGCCAGGTCATTTGCAGCTTGCCTGTGAGAAAAAGCCTATGTGTTTCATATGTAAAAGTTTTGGACACTTAGTGGACAAGTGTCCTGTCAGAAAAAGACCACATCAGGTTGCTAGGTATATTGGAAGTGGTGCACCAGGACTTGGGTTCTATCACATAGAGATTCCTAAGGTTGTGGCTACTTCAATTGCTTCAACTAAGAATTGTGGAATAGTGTTGATTGAAGAGGGATCCCTGTCTGCTAGAGAGCTTGCTGAGGAGTTCTCAAAAATTTACAAGACCAACTGGCCATGGCAGATTAGAGACCTAGGGGCAGATAACACTTTTCTGGTCAAGTTCCCCCCCCCCACATTGCTGTGGAGCAAGTGATTTGTTATCCAAAATTTGGTGTGTCCAAACCAGGGGTGTGGGTCAAGGTTGAAGCATGGAATGATGACCTTGAGCCAGTAGAATCCTTAAAGAAAGTTTGGATCATCATCACTGGCCTTCAGACAAAATGGTGTGAATGGAACACTCTTGATCAAGTTGTTTCTGCCTGTGGGATACTAGTGGATGTGGATTGGTTATCTATATTCAAAGACAATGCTAAGGAGGTTAGAGTTTTAGTTAAGTGCAGAGACCCATCCAAGCTTCCTATTGGGAGACTTTTTTAATTCAACAGTCACTTATTATAGCTGGGGTTTTCTCTAGATGTTTCAGCTCCAGTTCTGGATGATGAGGATGATCTTCTCACTGATGAATTAAATGATCACTGGAGGGAGAATGAGGATGGGGCTGCAGGAGGAAATGATAGAGGATCTTTCAAGGATACTAGTGGTTTTAGGAATGCTGTTCCTAGTCAATCCCAACAGAATAGAAGTGGCCATCAGGATGGGGGTGCTGGTGCTTCTAGGGTGAGGATGGTAGAGGGTCAGAGTCCTGCTACTGCTGTGTTTAACCTGCTCCTGCAGAAAATATGGATTAGTCTGGATAGTATCAAGTTGGGGCCACAGGAGAGAAATGCTGAGGGAGTTACTCTTGAGGCACATCAGTTCTGGGTTGCAGAACAGGAAGAGAGGATGGTATATGGTGAAGAGAGAGAGGATCACATTAGTGCCCAGATTGCTGCTTTGCCTGAAGACATCTTGCCTGCCTTTGCTGACAATCAAGCTTTAGGTGAAGATGTTGTTTCTAACAACAAGAAAAAATAGAAGGTGTGGGGGCCTGTTCAGGCTGTTAGACAGAGTGCTAGGGTGGATAATTCTAAAAGCATACTGGAAAAATCCATGGATCTGAAGAAAATGGTAAATCTGGATGCTCCTAAATCCATAAAAGGTATAATGAACTCTAATCCTTTTAATGTTCTAGATGTTACTGATATTGAGGTAGTTTCTAGAGATATAGGTGTAGTCTTTCCCCTTAAGGAAATAGTTGATAGTAGTTGCTCCTCTCCCAAGTCTTTACATAATGATAAAGATTTGGAGGATGAAGCTGATGGTTGGATAGAGGTAGTAAATAAATCTCGGGGCAAGCACCCCAGGAAGAAGAAGCAATGATTTGTGCCTTTTGGAACTTTAGGAGTATCTCTGCTCCTGGTAGACATAATTTTTTAGAATATAACATTTTTCCTTTGCATGTAGACTATATTGGTTTTCAAGAGACCAAGAAGGATAGTTTTAGTAATACTTTCTTGAAAAATCTCTTAGGTAATAGAAATTTTGCTTGGAACTTCCTGCCCTCTGTTGGGACTGCAGGTGGGATCCTAGTAGGAGTTAATTTAGATCTTTTTGATGTTATTTCCTGGGACATTAAATCTTTCTCTGTTAGTACTGTTCTTAGAAATAAAAGTAATGATGTAGTCTGTAGAATCACTACTGTTTATGGTTTTGCATATGAAGATAAGAAGCAGGAGTTTATCTCTGAACTCCATGAACTTTTCTTGAACTGGGATGGTTTAGCTTTAATTGGGGGGATTTTAATTTAGTCAGATCCCCTGAAGATAAAAGTAATGGAAATGTAGATTTTAGATGGGTAGATAGATTTAATGCTTGGATTGAACTTTGGGCCCTGATGGAGATTGGGATCTCTGGTAGAGCTTTCACTTGGGGCAATAATCAGTAGGATCTTATCATGAGCAGGATTGATAGGATTTTTTGTTCCACTCAGTTTGATGCTAGATTTCCTTTAGCTAGTGCTAGAGCTTTGCCTAGAGTTGGTAGTGATCACACCCCATCATCTGGGATTCAGGGGAGGGGCAGGTGATCAGAACTAAAAAATTCAGATTTGAAAAGTGGTGGATTGGTAGACCAGACTTTAAATATATTGTCATGAAGGCCTGGTCTCATAGAGTAGATAGCTCTAATAGCTTGGATGTTTGGCAGAGTAAGGTTAGATGTTTTATAAGACTGGCCAAAGGATGGAATCTCAATGTTGAGGCAGCATTGAGAAGAGATAGGAAACTTCTTATGGAAGAGTATGATGAGTTAGATATAAAAGCTGAAACTAATTTGTTGTCTCAAGTAGAAAGGGAGAGATTAGACATGATCCTAAGAGATCTAAACTCTTTTTGGGTCATGGAAGAAATCAAAGCTAGACGAAGATCTAGGGATAGGAATATTCTAGAGGGTGATAGGAACACAACATACTTCCATGTTGTTGCTAACCAACGCAGAAGGAAGAAGATGATACATGTTTTAGATGGTCCTGATGGCCCTGTAACTGATATAGGTGACATGCTTAGAGTGGCCACTGATTTCTATAAAGACTTTTTTCAAAAAAGAAGATAGACCTAACATTCTTTTATGTCAAGACTTCTTTAGTGAAGAGGATAAGATCAGGGCAGATGAGAATCTGATACTAAGTGCTCCTTTTCTGGAGGAAGAGATTAAGGCTGCTGTGTTTAGTTCTTATGGGGAGGGTGCTCCTGGACCTGATGGTCTATCCTTCCTTTTTTATCAGACTTATTGGGATATTGTTAAAGATGATCTTCTTTGCATGTTTCAGGAGTGGTTTGATGATAAGTTAGATCTTTTTAGACTTAACTTTGCTATGATTACTTTAATTCCTAAGGAGAATGATGCTAGAGCTATGAAGAAATTTAGACCCATTAGTTTATTGAATTGTTCCTTTAAGATTTTCACTAAAGTTCTCACTAATAGACTTGCTAAAGTGATTGGTAGAATCATTTCTATAAACCAATCTGCTTTCATTAGAGGAAGATTCATTCTTGAGAGTGTAGTTACTGCTCATGAAGTCATCCATGAGGTGCATAGAAAAAATATAAGGGTTTAGTATTTAAAATAGATTATGAGAAAGCTTATGATAGGGTCAATCTAGATTTCCTTTTTGAGATTCTTGAACTCAGAGGTTTTGATCCTTTCTTTATTAGGTTGATTAAGCAAATTTCCCAGGGAGGGTCCATTGGGGTTAGAGTTAATGATGTTGAAAGTGACTTTTTCCTGACTGGCAAAGGTCTCAGACAAGGAGACCCCATTTCCCCTCTTCTGTTTAACATTATGATTGATGTTTTTGCTAGGATTCTCAGTAGGGGTACCACTTCAGGGGCCATCGGAGGACTGTGCTCTGGTTTTATTCCTGGTGGTGTAGTGTGTCTCCAGTATGTTGATGATACTTTGTTGTTTTTAGAAAATGATGAAAGGGTAGCAGTGAATCTGAAATGGATCCTCACCTGTTTTGAACAGATCTCTGGGATGAGAATCAACTATGCAAAAAGTGAACTCATTCCAATAAATCTGGAGGTTGAGGAATGCCAATCTTTCATTGATATTTTTCAGTGTGTTTTGGGTAGTTTTTCTGTGAAATATTTAGGCATTCCACTTCATTATGATAAGCTTAGGAGGGAGGATCTTCAACCTTTGATTGATAACATTCTCCACAGAATTACTGGCTGGAGGGGGAAGCTGATTTCTTATGCTGCTAAGAAAGTCCTTATTCAAGCCTGTCTCTCTAGCATCCCCATTTACTTGCTTTCCTTTTTCAAATTCCCTAAATGGGCCTTGAAAATTTTAGATTCTCATCTAGCTAATTTATTTTGGAATGATGAAGAGGGAAATCACAAAATTCATTTAGCTAATTGGCCTTTTGTTTGTATGAAAAAGGATTTTGGGGGTATGGGTATTCCTAACCTCAAAGATCTAAATTTGTGCCTACTTGGCTCCTAGGTTAAGAGATATATCTAAGGGGAGGGAACCCTTTGGAGGAGAGTTATTGATGCTAAATATCATACTGGATCCCCCAATATTTTGTGTTGCAGGGATGCTCACCCCTCTACCTTCTGGAAAGGGGTTACATGGGCTTCTAGAGCTGTAGCTTTAGGATATAGATGGAAAGTAGGCAATGCTAAACAGATCAGGTTCTGGAAAGATATTTGGTTTGGTAATTCTCCCCTAGCCACCCAATTTTGGGATCTTTATATAATCTCAAATCAACAAAACTAAAACTATAGCAGACTTGTGGGATGGTTCCCAGCTTAGATGTGATTTTAGAAGAAATTTCTCTGATAATATGATGATTCAATGGCTAGAACTTAGGAGTATTGCTGGTTCTATCTGTTTGCTGGAGTCAGATGACCAACTTGTTTGGCAGTATGAAACCTCTGGAGTGTATTCCTCTAAATCCATGTATGCTGTGATTAACTTTAGAGGTGTTACTCATGTTTTCTTGCGTGCAGTTTGGTCCCTTAAAATTCCACCTAGGATTCAGGTCTTCCTGTGACTTTTCTCACAAAATAAAATTATGACTAGAGATAACCTAAGAGCCAGGGGGATTCCAAAACCCTTAGAATGCAATCTCTGCGCTGAGATTGAATCTGTGAACCATCTTTTCTTTGAATGCATTGTTTCTAAATTGCTCTTGAATGATGTGTTTGAAGTTTTTGGGATCACAGTAGAAAATTACCTTTCAGTCGCTTCTAAGTGGATTGCTAATAAAAGATACCTGCATTTTAATGTTGTGTCTTCGGCTGTTCTATGGAGCATCTGGAACAATAGAAATAATTTAGTCTTTAATGTTTTTTCCTGGGTTAATATGAAACAGATTTGGCGGCTCGTCTTGCTGTACCTTCGGAACTGGAAAGTTCCATTCAAAGAGTTGGAGTGGGGGAGCCCTGGAGCTGTTCATGGACAGGATGGTCAACAACCTAAAAACGCCTCTGAGGCTCCTGGCGTGATGAGATGCCCTGGCTTTGGGTGGGCTTCCACCTGGAAATCCAGTGCCGCCTCGCCTCACGCTGGGAGAGCAACGGTGAAACATTTGAAGGCGCACCCTGAGGAAGAAGATTCAGTGCATGTGGTCACTGGGTGATTTTGTGCTGTCAGTGTTCCTACCTATGTGGAGGCTGTGCTTGGGTTGTTGTCTTCTGCTCTGTCGTAGTTGTTTTTGTGTTGGTCTTAAAAACTCTGCTCTAGTTCTCTTTAGTTCTCGGTGTCGGTTTATTTTAGCTTGTTGTGTGGAGTTGTATTTCTGCAGTGTTGAACTCGGGTGGTTTCATTCTAATAAAATAGGGCCGAGAGAGTGATCCCTTTTCATCTAAGAATCTTTTATTATCATATCTAAAAATTAATGTAAATTAACTAATTATAGAAATAAACTTTTTTAGAGTATGTAGTTACGCACCATATTTTTATAGAAGGCAGCAAAGTTAATTATAAAAAAATGATCCCCTTTCGAACAAGGGGTTGACTGAAACACCGGACACCATAGCAGTACTAAGCCTACTCTCTTCTACCGTGACTTTGGGCTCCATCACCTACACCTATACACACAGACGGTCAATCACTGCTTGAATTCATCTATAATAGCACCAGTAAAGACTAGAATATTGAACTGCCGGTTGACATTGTTGAATATGCGCGTGTTCCGTTGCTTTTATAACGACCATCATATTATTAGGATCACCCAGGTGTCGAATCTCCTCTTGTCCTAGTTCTGATAGCGTAGTCGTTCTGTGAGCCACCAGGTTCCAACAGGTCAATGTTCTTAGGAATGTTAGCAAGTAGGCCCTCCCTGTGGAAGCACTCATACCAGGTCTCACGAGCAAAAACACACTAGACTAGCACATGATCGATCGTGTCCTCTTCCTGCAGGCAAGTGTAACAGCTTGATGTCTCCACTTGTAGCCCATGCCATAATCTTCGATCGGATGTCCATACCCTATGCTGAAGTACCAACTAGACGGAAATCTTGCATTTCAGGCTTGCCTTAGAAACTATGTTGATAAGAGAAGATAAGAGGTATAATGAAGAAATTAGTCTTCTCTTATTTTAAAGGAATCATACCATAGCTAAAAAAAACAATCCTCTTTTTCTTAATTCCTCTCCTCCAACTAAACGAAAATACGAGATGGCAACGCTAAGAAAAAGTTGGCGTCATCCAATTGTACATTGCCCTTATAATAGGCGCGTATTATTATTGATCTAGAATAGAAAGATCATTTTGTACATCAATCATTAGAACTTTTCTTTGGATAAAAATATATTAATATCAAGAGGATATCAATTACAACTAGCCTCTACAACAACGCATTGCCCTAGCCTCATTATGGATGCACAAAAAAAGAATTATAAAAAAGAAAAGCCCCGCTTTAGTGATCTATTTCTTAAAGTAGCAGCAACTCTAACATCACCAATATAGCACCAGAAGTTCACCTTCTTCACAAGGGATGCCTCCAAGAAGTGAACAATGCACACACGTCGTCGTTACCTGATCATAGATCTTAGGTTTTCACTCCGGAGACAGCCCTCACTCACAAAAACAATGCCTTTAACCAGGTCATTGCTAGGCACAACCAATTAATGTCTAACCTTGGATTTTCACTCGAGAGATCAGACTTCGAACTTCCCTTGTGTTGTCGCCCCCACTTACGATGTCGCTTCTCCAAGTCACAAAACAGAAAGCCAGCTCTGCATCCCCACAAAGACTCGAATCACCAATCGTAGTCATTAGATCTCGGCTTCCATGACATTCTCCGCTAGCTGATACATGTAAAATGCATACATGAACTTTGTAGTTTGTTGACATGTTTACCCACATATTTGCACCATATATAACGTTATATCCATATTTTACATTGATTTTTGGGATTTACCAATGATTTCCTTTATTTTGATTATAACCCTGCAGGACAGAAAAACCTCGTTTTCTATATTTTTGATGATTTAGGACATATACAGAGTCAAATGAACCCGAGCTTTTGAGGATGTCAATATTTTACCATGAGAAGCATCTAGAGCGCAAGAACCTTGGGAGAAGGGCTAGGAGGCCCAAAAGAGCCCAGGTGGGTGCGCCCCTGTGTCCGTTTCCTCCCCGGTCGTCCGATCGCCTTGATTCTTTCGCCCACAGAGTTCTCTTGACCTAAAAACCCCTATATGAGGACCCAGGGGAGTCCTCGAGACAGAGCACACCTAAGATGAAAACACCATCAAACAGAGTGATATTCGGCAAAGATTGGAGGAGAAAACTCTGTCGGAGCCGCCTCCGGAGGGATCTCCACCCTCCTCAGCATCTCCATCATCATCACCATGATGAAGAGGGAGTAGTCCATCCCTGGACTATGGGTTTGTGGCAGTAGCTTGATCTTTTTCTCTTTTGTTCTTCATAGATCTAGTACCATATGAGCTGCCCAACATGATTATGGTCATATATATAATTCTTATATGGTGGATCTTTATTCTTTGATTTGATATATGAGATCGGAACCTATTTTGTGTAAGATGTATTGGTAGATGCATATCATGTACCCTGTTCTTAATTGCTTGTTTTGATCCAACTTGTATGCAAGAACTGTATGGGGAGAAGTGTGTATTAGATGGAGTAGCATGGTGGTAATGACTGAATTGTAACATCAATATTCAAGATCTACTTTAGTTTTTATCTTTCTTTTGGTGCCTCACTAGGGATAAAGTGAAACCATGTGGTATAATTATCTTGCGACGATGAGATAATATTCTTAGGTCAAGGTAGCATATTTGTATTTCAAACATCATGTCATATTACTTAAAGCTATACTCTGATTTGTTCTTAATTCAAGATTGCATGGAGGTTTCCCTTTCTTGAGGAGTAAAAGAGAGATGTGTTTAATCTCTATGTTTGGACGTGATGCCCATATGAATGCTTATCATACACATATAGAAGTTTTATGAATATTTATCATTGATGAATTGTTTCATGATCACCACAACTTAAAAAGAGAGTAGACAAGTGAACCCATAAACCCCGGTCCAATTTTAATCGTAAGAAACACCTTTCCATTGCAATTACCATCATTTTTATTTTCTACAATTTATTATTTTGAAAATACAAAAATACTTTTATTACTTGTAATCACTCATAAAACCCCCAAAACAACTTTACTATCTTCCATATCATCTAGTTTGCATTACTTTATTTATTTTATTTAGTTCAGTTATTTATATTTTATTTCTATTACTAATACGAAACCTTGTGCTTGACAACCACTTGGTAGAGTTGGGGACACAAGACAAATCATTGTTCTTTATAGGTTGCTTGACAAGGAGAAGACGGATAACTTCTAAACCAGTTCCCCGAGAGTTCGATTTAAACCCTCGAGTCACTCTTGTGGGAAAAATAAGCTTGCTACAACACTCTGCACTTGGAGTCCCAATGAAAAGTGGCCACGATTGTTACCATCACCTGCTGACCTCACCATGGAACATAAATGCATGCCCAAGGATGGAAGATGGTACAAGCCAGTAGAGCCTCGCAATGCTCCCTATGAAACCAAATGTTCATATAAAAACATGGGTGCACATGTTCGAATCCCACTCGATCCAGCAACTGTAGGCATAACACGCCCATAGAAGTTCGCCGGTGGAGCATTCCGGAACACGACACTCCAACCAAGATCTAGGAGTACAAGCATTAGGTACTTGTCGTAAGAGGAACCCTTGGACTAACGCTATTATTCAAGCCGGACTAGCGGCCCCATGCCACCCGCCGACAACCTGCAAGATCTGCCTTCTCGAGCCTAACCGACGGCCATGGACAGCGGCGCGGAAGGATGCGGCAGCGCAGGTCCAGTCCTCCACGGGAACCGGCCATGACACGACAAGGAGGAGATGGGGAGACGACAGAGACAACCACCTGAATCAAACATCTAGAGTTTGTCCCTTGCCTTCCCGAAGCCGAACCCCCACCATCGGTCAAGCGCCGCCTAGGAGAACCTCCGCCACCACCCCGGCCAGGGGCGCCACCCTGCCCGCTTCTCGTCGACACGCCTGTTGTTTCTACCCCAGCAGCCCCGGAGGCCGTCATCAGTAACCTCCACACCCAGGCATCCTTTGTCGGTCGGGCCCATGTCCGCTGCGTCGAGGGCTGATGGCAGCGACAGCAAGAGGCGCATCATCAGCGGGGCTAGAGGAGGTGCGATGGAGTCACCCTAGCGGCGCCCTAGGGACGCGCGAAAAGATTAGGGTATCATCAACCAATCAATAGAGATGGGGTGGATCACCATCCTAAGACATAGTACTATCAGAATCTAAACAAATTTTAGCTAAATTGTGCACCACCTTGTACGTCTCTCTAGGGGAATGCTAAAACTTGATCAGGCCAAACAAATACTTCACCAAGAGTCTGAGACTACTCGACTCGAGTGACTCAGCTCCTACGGCTTGAATATTTTTCCCTCTCTCAAGCTTCATTTATACTGTTAGAAAATTACTACTTGTTCTATAATATAAGTGATTTTAGCAAGTTGTTTTAGCTTTCTACATGTCTTATATCATGAACATGAACAGAGGGAATAGTCTCTTAGAAATTATGCTACTTTTAGCTAAAAATAAATAATGCTACTTTTGTGCCTATGCGTAATCAACATAATTTTTCTTTGAACAAAAATAAATCAGCATATTTTCAATCCCCTAGTGTTCGAGATGTCACGACACTCTGACATTTTTGTCTTGTTCAAGTGCTCTAAGAAACACAGGAATCAAAGATGCCTCCTATTGTTATATTAAAATCAAAAAAATTCAACCTAGTTTTTTTGGCAACTTCAGCAATTTCATGACCGACTTCTCCAACTACTACAATCAGCCACCACCACCGCCCAACAATGGTGACAAGTGAGCCGAGCTAGGCTACAAGCATAAGCTTGGGGGAGGTTTAAAACCCTTTCCCTCTTTGCATTGCATATTTTCATTTCTTATTTTGATTTCTTTTCTTGATTTAGTTGCATGTTTATTTTTCGGTTATGCATCGATTAAAAATAAAACATACAAAAATTATAGTAACCTTTGTTTTATTTTTTGTGTGAAGCTCTTTTGTTTGTTTTTCGATTTTTCTTAGGTTATTCACTTCAAATGACGTAGGGATGGGAAACATAGCATGGAAGAAACTTGAGTACATAACCAAACAAGCGAGAGGAGGTACCTGATGGAAATATGCCCTAGATGCAATAATAAATGTGTTATTATTCATATTTCTATTTTATAATTAAGTTTATCGTTCTGTGCTAATATTGTATTAGTTCCTATTAATGTGTATTTGGAGGAAAACCCTAATACATATGTGGGATGATAAACACCATATAAAGATATCTCTGGTCATGCCTCTATGACTAGTAGGTATGTCAATAATAGTGTCGGTTTCCTAACTATGGACAAAGTGATAATGAGATTGTGGTGTTGCCAATGAAATATGTGATCGGAGATGTTGGAGAACAACGACAATGGATATAACCAAACATGAGATACCGTGAAACGCATCGTCAATACAATTATTGGTTTCATCTTATAAAACATTGTATTGCCTTTACTAGAAATTGTTTGACCACGAGATACATATGAACTTGGGAACAATATGGACATGGAAAGATCTCCAAATGTTGCTCGTAACAGAGTGATTATAAGTTGATGCTTGTTCATACCAGATGGTTCACCAATAATTCACATGGTGTGCTGCTGGGAATTGATACTCCTGACGATGGAAAGATACACTCTGGGTCCGGTCATGTACTATGATGTTCGTCATCGTTTGGCCGGACATGTGATCAAGTTGTTGAACACAGGAACATCGATAGTATGGGATGAGTAAAGAGTACATGCCATGAAACGAGAATAACCTAGTGTTTTATCTCTGGCAATGTAAAGTATCGATGAATTAATACGTTATGTATCAAACTCAATACTACGGTTCACACGATAAAAAACTTCGTGTTATTTGCGGGGGTTGCTACTTGTATCAAGACACTGATAGTAATCATTGTTATCGGAATGAGTTCTGAACACGTCCGCAAATATCCGAACCTACCGGGTCACACACTTAAGACGTTTATGTTGGGCCACGCAGAGATAAAACAAAACTTTTCCTCTAACGTGGTGATCCCAAGACCTAGCTGAGGTAGAAGGCCACGAGGTTTACCACTAGACGCGCGGTTGCGGATTACTGATGAAGCGTCGATTGATGCGATGTAGTCCTCACGATCCGATCGTCTGGTGCTGATCGCACCTCTTTGGTATCCACACGCATAAGGAGGAGCACCGGCGAATCGCTAGGTTCGTTACGGCTGGACTTCGTGGAGCTAGGGTTTCCAACACATGGAATAACCTAACCGAACAACGATTAACCTTTCGGGTTCTTGTGCTCCACTATATATAGGGAGTGAACGTGGGCTCGCTCATGACCCATTCACTAAAGCCCATATAAAACTAGTCACCGTGAGTCCAACTCACTAACTCAGTCCTAATCTGGTTTAGGTCCAACCCAACCAGATTATATGATTCGGATCCAATCCGAACTTGCTCCCGCTCTTAAGTGTGTGACCCCACAGGCTCATGGCTACTTGGACACGATTTGGGTCCAACTCACAATAGATCAATCGGCATCGGCTCCTAGCAGAACATACCGATTCCCAAATACCAAAGAGTCATGACGACTTGCCTTTCCAATGCGACTTACGTCTGAGTCCCTTTTGCCTCACGATATACCTTGTCAGACTATAGGCGAATATATGTCATCCCTTAAATAGTCCAACTCTCTTCTCGATCCGAGATAAGTGATTCACCCGACTAACTCTTAGCCGATCGCCTCGGTTAACACTTAACCGAGTCGTGCATGGCCATGCTTTCCGAATCATATCTCACGAGAGGGCCCAGAGAATATCTCTCCGAGTGGAGGGGCAAAATCCCATCTTGGTTATTCACATCACGCAGCTTGATTCTCGACCGAACCCGCCTTTATAAGCGCCGATTCGGATCAGCGTTTGATAGAACCTAAGTCGGTGATTCTCAACTCGGACTATGCAACAACCTCGGTCTAAGGATTACATTGATTGAGATATACAAATGACAGCTTAGTTCGTTGTACCTCAATATGGGTCAATCCGACTCGCTAAACTCTTTAGCCTAGTCTGTGTAAGTTGGAATAGCATCTCCATGCCCATGACAAGTGGAACCGAGTCATCAAGCCAACTTTCACATTGGTCTAAGTTGTGTGTCCAGCACAACCTCAATGACCAAGGATATTTAGTACAAACAACATGAATGCATAGTTCCACAACTGAATCACATATTCAATGATACACATCAGATGTTTATACAAGGACTACTTAATAACTTTATGAATACAATGGGAAATATCATCATACATGATTGCCTCTAGGGCATATTCCCAACAGTTTACGACATTTTAGAATGTGAGTGTGAATTAGATAGTTGGATAAAGTAATTTTGAAAATATATTTTGGAGCATCTCAGAATATTCCGGAGGAGTCCAGGATATCACCGAGAGTGGACGGAATGGTTTCTGATATTAAAAGAGGACACTAGGAATATTTTAGCAAGGTTTCGAATTAAATCGGAGGTGTCTTAAAGTTAATTTGGAAAGATTTAGAATAAATATTTATATTAATAATAGAAATTGTTATTTATTAATATCCTAGTGGGTCCCATGGGCCGTAGGGCCGCATGGACCCACTAGGCCACACGCACATGCGCGAGGGGGAGGGGTGGAGGAGGGAACCCTGGCCGAATCGACCAGGGCCTCCCCTAGGCGCAGAAAGTTAGAAGAGGTGGGGAGGGGCGAGGCCATGTGGAGGGAGGAGTCCTTCCCAGTTTCAAACTTGCCCCCCAAATTGGTTTTGGGGAGAACTCCGTATTTGATGCGGACTCCGTATTGGATACAGACTTCCTTTCTCTCTCATATTGGAGGAAGAAAGGAAAAAAGAGTAGTCCTTGGAGGATACGGATCCTAGTCCTACTCTCCTCTATAGATGAGGGAATCCGCCTATATAAGCAAGGAGAGGGCCAAGGACAAGACAAAAGTTTCCATGCCCTAGCCTGAGCCACCGCCACCACGCTGATACGTCAGGAACGTATCTATAATTTTTGATGGTCCATGCTTGTTTAGTATATACTTTGCTTTGCTTGTCCACACTTTGAGGTGTTTTTATATGTTTTCTGGAAATAACCTATTAACAAGTTGCCATAGTGCCTATTGCCCGTTTTCTTCTGTTTTTGGTTCCAGAAAGGCAGGAAATCAATATTCTCAGAATTGGACGGGACAAAAGCCAAAGTCAATATTTTACCGTGGGCAACATGAAGCCAGAAGACGAGACGGAGAAGGCTCACCAGGGGGCCACATCCCCTGGCCACGCGGGTGGTCCCACCTTGCGCCTGGGGCCGCCTGTGGCCAGCTCGCCTTCGCCTATAAGAAGCCCCCGATGCAGAAACCCTATGCACCCGATCAAAACTCCACAAAACTGTCTGTAGCCGCTGCCACCATCGTCCCTAGATCGGGGGGATCTGAAGCTCTTCCCGGCACCCTGCCGAAGAGGAGATCATCTCGGAGGCCTTCTTCTTCATCATGCCAGTCTCCGGTATGAAGCGTGAGTAGTTCCACCTTGGACTACGGGTCCATGTAGTAGCTAGATGGTTGTATCTCCTCCTTGTGCTTTCATGTATAGATCTTGTGAGCTTCGTTCATGATCAAGATCTAATCTATTTGTAATCATGCATGTTGTGTTTGCGGGGATCCGATGGATATTGAGATTACTATGTCAGATTAATTAATGGTTTTGTCTTATGATTCTATCATGTATGTGTTGTTTGTGATCTTGTATGCTCTCCGTTGTTAGTAGCTATCTTGGCCAAATAGTTGCTAGTGACTCCAAGAGGGGGTATTGATACGTCAGAAACGTATCTATAGTTTTTGATGCTCCATGCTTGTTTAGTATCTACTTTGCTTTGTTTTGTCTACACTTTGAGGTGTTTTTATATCTTTTCTGGAACTAACCTATTAACAAGAAGCCACAGTGTCAGTTGCATGTTTTCTTCTGTTTTTGGTTCCAGAAAGGCAGAAAATCAATATTCTCGGAATTGGACGGTACAAAAGTCAAAGTCAATATTTTACCGTGGGCGTCACGAAGTCCAGAGGGAGACGGAGAGGCGAGCCAGGGCCACCACACCCCCTAGGCGCGGGCTAGGGTGGACCCGTGCCTGGGCAGGGTGTGGCCCCTCCGGCTGCCTCCCATCCTTGCCTCTTCACCTATAAGAAGCCCCTGATGCAGAAACCCTAAATAACCCATCATACTTCCAGAAAGTTCCATTGCTTGGCCACCGAAGGGAGATTCGGGGACATAAAGTCTCTGTTAGGCACCGCCGACGGGAAGTGCCCCCGGAGCCATCTCCATCGATCTCCATCGCCATCTTCATCACCGTTGCTGATTCCCATGATGAGGAGGGAGTAGTTCTTCCTCGAGGCTAAGGGCTCTACCGGTAGCTATGTGTTCATCTCTCTGTCTCTATGCATGGTCATATTGTGATCATGAGCTTTGTAATAAAGTAGATCTACCTTGATACTCAAGTGCTTCATTAGATCTCTGCTCTCCCCATGTGTGTGAAAGTGATAGCGTGCACGCCATGGTGGCACTTAGGTTTGAGTCTACATAAATACTCTTTGTGCTTTAATAGATCTATGCTTTTACCCACGTGTGTGAAAGTGACAACGTGCATACCGTGTGTGGCACTTTGGCTAGATTGAATATTTGTTATGAGTTATATTTGGAGTTTATGTCTCTATGAAATTGTGGTGTTTGTCGGAACCATCTAGCGCTCAAGGTGACAGTGTGGGGTTATCTAGATTGGGGAAGGAGGATTTTGAGGAGTGCTGTTATATCCCTACGATGATTAGAGTGTCCAACCGGAGAGTAGTTAAGAGTAGTATCATAAAGAGAGGATATTTATATGAGAGAGTGTTCACTAGTGAAAGTATGATCCCTAGGCCTTTTTTCTAAACATTGAAACACTATTTGTGTCTAGATCTGTTGCATGTTTGCTTGCTTTAGTCTTTACCTCACCGTCAAGCTATTTTCTGGCACCGTTACCACTTGTATTTCACTATCTCTTCGCCGAACTAGTGCACCTATACACCTGACAAGTGTATTGGGTGTGTTGGGGACACAAGAGACTTCTTGTATCTTGATTGCAGGATTGCTTGAGAGGGAATACCTTTGACCACTTACTCCCTGAGTTCGATAAACCTTGGGTAATCCACCTAAGGGAAACTTGCTGCTGTTCTACAAACCTCTACACTTGGAGGCCCAACAACTATCTATAAGAATAGAAGTGCGCAGACATCAAGCTCTTTTCTGCCGCCGTTGCCGGGGAGGTTTTGGTCCTTTTACCTTCCTCCACGTCAAGCTCCATCAAAGGTATTTTCTGGCGCCATTGCCGGGAAGGAAAGGTAAAAGGCACTCACACATGTTACCCCACGGCAACAGCAAGCCAGAAAGCTATATTCTGGTGCCATTGCAGGGGAGGTAAGGTAAAAGGTACTCACATCCTCCGGTGTGAGTGCTCGAAGTTATTTCCTTTAGATTCTGCAGTTTTGTCTTTTTGTTTCTTGTTTTCACTAGTTAGGCTTAATGGAAAACAAAAAAAAAATTAGAGAGCTTTATAGTATCTATCTTGAGTTAGGACATGAAGTGTTTGAAAAGAAAATTTAAAAACCTATGGAACTTTATTTGCATGCTAATAGCAATGTTATTAGTATGAACTCTTTGGACACCATTATTGCTAATGCTATGGAAACGTCTAAGCTTGGGGAAGCTAGTTTTTATGAAAATGATATTTTTAGTTCCCCAGCTTTGGAATATAGCTATTCTATTGCTTATGATGATACCAAACCTCCAATATATGATGATTACAATGATAAATATGATATTTTCAGTCCACCTACTATTGAGGAGAAAATTAATTGTGATTACAATATGCCTCCTATATTTGATGATTATGGTGATGAGAATAACAATGATAGCTATTTTGTTGAATTTGCTCCCACTACCATTACTATGAATGACTATGCTTATGTGGAGAGTAATAATTATCATATGCATGTGGCTCATGATAAAAATGTTTTATGTGATAGTTATATTGTTAATTTTATTCATGATGCTACTAAAAGTTATTATGAGAGAGGGAAACATGGTCTTATGTATCTTAACAATATTAAGTTTCTCTTCTTTATGTTGAAAATTTTGAAGTTGCATTTGTTTTGCTTTCCTATGCTTGTTGCTTTGTGTTTTCATGACTTGTTTCTCTACAAGATTCCTATGCATAGGAAGTGGGTTAGACTTAAATGTGTTTTGAATTTGCTTCTTGATGCTCTCTTTTACTTCAATTCATATTTCTTATGTGAGCATCTTCTCAAACTATCAAGCCTAACTTAAAGGCGTTAAAGAAAAGTACTTGTTGGGAGATAACCCAAGCGTTTTCTTGAGTCTTCGGAGTTATTACTTCTGTAATGATCTCTCCTTATCCTTTTTTTTGTGCCTATAATGACCTCTAATGAGAGGGAAGTAAGATTTGGGGAGTTGCTGTCCCAAAACAGATTTCTGTCCTCCACCATAAAAATTCGTGAGGAGTCTCTGTAAGTCGGATTGAGCTGAAAATTTACGAATAAATCCCACACTATGTTAGATAACTTTTGGTAGTTCAACACTTTTTTATTTGAGCAACAGAAGGTCTTCGAAAAAATCGGTTTCTACCTTCTGGTTTGTTTTAACAAATTTCTGCCATTATTTGCATTTGCTTCTTATTGATTCTTTTTGGGTTTTTTTTGGGAAATTGAGCTTTTTGAAGGATTTGCTACAGTAGCTTGTGTCTTTAGTGAAAGTTTTGCTGTTTTGAAACTAAACCCAAAGGTCTATTATCTTTTGTACACTAATGTTGCTAATGAAGATTGTGTGAAGTTTTATATGAAGGGAAATTTGCAGGTGTAGAGAAAGAATGATGTAATGAGATGAAGAATGGAAAAAAGCTCAAGCTTGGGTATGACACCCCGTGTCACCCCAATAAATATTCAACAGGTACAAGCGTCAAAGCTTGGGGATGCCCAAGGCATCCCCTTCTTCATCAATAAAAATCTCAGGTCTTTCTAGACACTTTGTTTTTATTGTTTCATGCATTATTGTGTTGTTCTTGGAGCATCTTAGTTTTATTTTTTGGTTTTTGTTTGCTTAGTTTGCTTGATTAAGTTGTTTGGTTACACCACACTTCTTTTGGAGAGAGACACACTCTGTTTCCATTGCCTAGAACACTCTAGTTTCCACTCTTATTGTTTTGTGTGTGTTCACTTTTGCTAGCACTGCATTCAGCCTTAGTTTTCTTGTACTTTCAGCTTAGAAATTTTTAGTTCTTCTTTTTGGATTTGTGAGACAAGCTCACTGATCTTTATTGATTATTATCTTTGTGAGTTCTTTCAAATAAGTTGTTTGGTGTTGGGAAAGAGTAGGAAGCTTTATGCTTAAGTGGTATAAAAGGGTGATTCTTTGACTGTGACTTAGACTTTATCATGTCATGCTAGATGTTGTTTTGATCTTATGCTTAGTGATTATTGCTGTAGCATGACTTGTTCCAAACAATTGGGATTGCTTAGTGTGCCTTGAAGGAATCATGCGTTGTTTTAGCATACAAAAGCATAGTATTGTGGTATTCTCCTTTGATGATTTGTTTGGGTTGACTTGACACATGCTCACACCATGTTATGACTATGAACAAGTCACCATAGCCTCTATGATCATTTAGTCCTTGACTTGTAGTACCACTTTATGCTTTGATTAGTAATGTTTTGTTGCTCTGCATGATTATGACCATTACTCTTAGTTGGTTATTCCCAGTCTTTTGCTAGCCTCCGCTTGTATGATTAAGCTCTACTCATGCTTCCAACTCCCAAGAAACCAAGTTATTCCAAAGTGTCCACTATAAATTCCTATGCATGGTGTGTTACACCATTCCAAGTATATTCTTGTTTTCAGCTATCTTCCAATTAAAAACTATTTTGTTATGTGAAAACTTAGTGATTAAAACCCTCACAAACTTGATGACACACTTTATATTCTTTGCCCCTAATAAACTTGAACCATTGTGTCGTCTATGTTGTATATGCTTGCACTTATACGTTGGAATTATCAGAACTGTGCTGTCACGGGGAATGTTTTCAACATTGCACTTGTACTTTGTAAACAGTTGATATCATGCTCTTTTGTCTATGGATGTCACCAGTGTGAAATAAAGAGGGAACTTGTAAGTCCATGGAGTTTGTATTTTATGTTAGAGAAACGCCTGAGCCGCTAGCCTAAGCCATGCCTAATCATGGTGGAAACTAGCAGCATCACCATAGTGAGCTATCTATGAAGCATCCTCAATAAAAAGCTATGCACATAGTAAATAAAAATCTATGCACATAGTAAATAAAAAGCTATGCACATAGTAAATAAAAAGATCGTTGGGGCAAAGTCTTGAGTTTATGTTGTGCAGGTTTCCACGTTGCTTGCAACATTTGTGTGACGTTCGATAACCTCGGTTTCTTACTGAGAGAAGACTTGCTGTTGTGCTGCATCACACCTTGCTCTTAGAGTTTCCCGACCAAGTGCACCTACATCAACTAGGTGCATCAACACGCGCCACCTCCGCTGGACACCGCCCGCCGCCGCCGATCGTCGTCGCCGCCGCCTCGGCCTGGTTCTCTTCCTCTTCCTCGTTTTGGCGTCTTTGCCGCATGGAGGAGATCTTCACCAACGCCCATAGCAACTCCTTCTACCCCATCTAGATCCAATCTTGACGGACGACGGAGTGCTGCCAGATCTTCATCAACAAGTTCCTGCTTCGTCCGCAAGTTCTTGATCTCGCCTCAATGCGGTGTTGTTATCATTGCACATGTGGATACCGGTGGAGGTGTGACACTTGGAGCACTAGTTCTTAGGAGCCGTCCGTGGGATAATACATATCCTCATGACTCGCTAAGGCTTGTTGCGGGGATCGACGCACGATCAACCTCGTCATCGACAAACTTCCGCTAGTTCGATCAATGAGGGTATGTTCCATTACCTCACCCTTGAATTGGATCTTGGTTATGCGCTAGAATTTTTTTGTTTTCCGTAGCGCTTTTCCCAACAGTATCACACTCTTATCATCCCCTGGCTTGCAAGTTTAAATTTGATCATATCATTATTTGTTTGGGTTGCACTTAATACTTTCTCTTCGCTAAGCTTGTTATCCTATAGACTTTATTCCCATGCTAGTGTCACTATTATAGATTTGACTTTTGAATATTATCCATCAGTTTGAAAAGAACAACTAGTGGACAAAACTCTTTTGATTTTATAACTTGAGAAAAAATATTTATGATGACTTTGTTGTCTCGTATTCGTCTTAAGGATAATCTTAGATGTACTCAACCCCACATATCTTAATAAAATTGACTTGATATCACTTTTGAAAAAGAGTTGTTTGATAGAACGGATAGTTTTTGGTAATTCATACTATGCCAACAACCTTTTACTTCATGAATTTCAAGTAAGAGATTGATTTATGTGTGTCTCACAAAACTATCGTACTCGATGGAGAGCTAACAACTCCACTAGCCAATGAACGATCCACCAGAGTTAATTCTTAGATTTCGGCTATGAGTTGATCAAACATCTATATCTTAAATGCTATGATGAGTAAAATTATCGGTGCTCTCATGGCTCTACGTCACAAGCAAATATTGCAGCCCCAAACGGCTCAATTGTTTACAATATACATATTTATGCATGGTGTCCCGTTACCAAAGAGTCGAACTTCTTGAAAAATAAGGAAAAATATTTAAGTGTTAGAGAGCCACGGATTTTGAAGTGGGTGTTAATGAGTTACTCTATTATTTTATCTCTTTTGACATTATTACTTGGACACCCTTAATTTTGACAAAGCACTCTATGCTTAAAATGTTTTACTCTCATAAAAGGAGAGGAACTAAAGATTTTGATTTACGAGCCTAGCTAAATTCTTGATACTTGTTTTGATTTTAAAGTTTATTTGCTAGCAATTTATATGTGGCTAGGAGCGAGCTTAGGTTCAACCATTCAAATTTTTGTTATCGTGTTTAAGGTTGCATGAATTGTGAAGGTAAAATGTGACATCCCCTCAAACTTGTAAGTTCTTCTACTCAAATTGACTCTATGATATCATTCTTTATCACTTTGTCACTCGAGGGCGAGTAACAACTAAGATTGGGGGAGTTGATAGCTCCCAATTTGATCATATTTTAGCCAACTTTACTTCTTAGTTTCTGTTTGTTTTCGATGGTTTTCACCTTTCAACTAACGCTAATTTTGTGAAAACAAAGGAACATTGTTATTTATGATGAATTTCAGGCGCCGAACACTTTTGGAACGATTTTAGGCCATTTATGATCTCAATGGAGGAAATCAAGCAAAACTTCAATGATCTTAATGGAGGAAATCAAGCAAAACTTCAATGATCTTAATGGAGGAAATCAAGCAAAAATTCAACGACCAACCATACAAGCACAACCAGCTTGTACCGCACGCCCATACCACATGTCCACGCCTTCGCCTAGTCAAATAGATAAACTTTCATGAAGGGAGAAACACGAGAAAGACCACTGAAAAACAGAAGACATCAACCGCCATTCTTTAGAAGAGAGGAAGAGGAGATCCGGAGAAGAAGAATAAGATTTTCAATCTGATATGAGATCTTCAACCTCTAAACCATCCATTCCACCATCATTCCCCTTGTGCAAGAGAGAGAGAGATCTTCACACTTGTAATATTAGAGTTTGCAACTCTATTCAAACTAGGATTTCTAATTAATTCCATCCTCCCTTTTATTGTGGCTTGCTATGGTAATATCGAGATGAACCATATATGACTGTGTTATTCTCCTATCATATGCGAATAAATCCCCATAGGCGTGGGAGATGTAGGGGATTGTGAGATGTGATGTGCCTATCCATTATTCCATCCATACGCAATTGTTGATATTATTATTTTGTGCAAGAATGATTATATATGTCATGTGTAATGCTTGTTATCTAATTTAAGGGTCCAGGTAACATAATCTAGAGAACCACATAAATAAGAACTTATTTACTAGAGAATTAGATACATCCGAGTGACATGGCTGCTATCAAAGAGGATCTAGTATAACTCGAGAAAAACAAGGAACCATAGAGCATAAAGCCTTGATTCGGTCTCATGACCTTAAATGTTGCGCTGACCATGACTAGTGGCAATAGGCAAAAGAATTATGGGTGTTAGAAGTGAAATGATACAGATGTCGCCTAGAGGGGGGTGAATAGACGGTTTAAAACTTTTACGAGAGTGGCTCAACAAAGGCGGAATTAAACTAGTGTTTACTTTGTCAAGCACAAAACCTAAAACAATTAGGGTTCACCTATGTGCACAAACAACTCATGCTAAGCAAGACAAGAAACTATGTGATAGAAAGATATAGACTTCAAGCACGAAGGCTATCACAAAGTAATGTGCATAAGTAAGAGCTCGAGTATAGAGATAACCGAGGCATTGGTATCAAACCACCAATGCCACAAAAGGCCTCCCTTGTTCTCCTATGAATCTCACACCAACAGGATTGATCCACACTTCCACTATCGGTGCACTTGTCAGTGGCAATCCGGAACCTCTCACAAGATTGGGGCACTTCTCCACAAACTCAATTGGAGGCTCTCAACAAACAAGTTTGGGTAAATCTCCACAACTTAATTGGAGGCCCCAAGTAATCCACAAACACGCAAAACAACCGAACCGTATAGGGTTCCAAGAACCCAAGAGTAAAAAGCTTCTCAACTTTCACTCAATCGAATCCTCACCGAGAACTCAAACCAATGCACCAAATGCAATGGCAAGAGCACAAGAAGTGCTCAAGTCCTTCTCTCCCAAATTCCACCAAAGCTATTAAAGCTTATGGGTAAATAAGATATGAATAACAATGGAGGAAATCCACAAAAGACTTCAAGATCTAGATCCCAATATGTTCCCCTCACTTATAGGAGAGATTGATTGGTGGGGTTGTAGATCTAGATATCCTCTTTCAAATACCTCAAGTATATGCAAGAATCATAGGAGGGATTGATAGGAAGCAAGCTTCAAGTGGTCAAAATGGTGGGGGGAAACTTGTAAGAGAGCTCGGTAACCATTGGGTAAGAAGGTCCCCTTAAATAGGTCCATAGAAATCCAACCGTTAGGCCCAGTAATTGCCCGGTCCGGAGTCTCCGGACTGGGACCGGAGTCTCCGGTGTATCTAGGCCAAACATGGACATACTGGAAGCCGTACTGGACACGGTCCGGAGATAGACCGGAGATTTAGTCCGGAGTCTTCGGTCTTAAAAAACTGGCAGAAAGACCAATACCAGAACAACCATAACTTTTGCATCCAGACTCCAATTTTGATGATCTTGGGATAATTTTAAAGAGGACAATAAGCTCTACAAGATCATACCGAAAAACATCATAGTACATAAAGGTAGGATAGAACCAAATGATGAAAGGTTTGACCTCTCTCAAAAGACGAACCGGTAAAACCTCCAACATCGAAAACTCAATAGAGAATGCACATAAAATCCTTTTTTGATGAACTAGAGCTTGTCATGGAGATTAACAGAAGCTCTAAATCCTCTCATGGATAAGAACCAAATAAGAACCAAGAAAGATGATGCCAAGTATGCAAAGGTTTGAGCTCTCACCAAGGGATACGATCAAGTTAATCACTCGAGAGCCCCTCTTGATAATACGATTATCTATCCTATAAACCGTTCTCCCCAACTAACACCACGAGACCGGTAAGAAATAAACCCTATCAAAATCATACCTTTGCCTTGTGCATATTCCACTGGATCTTGATGTAGACAATCTTGTCCTTCTTAAGATGGAGCATCTTTCTTGATTGCTCTTGCACACACTCGCTTGATGAAGACTTGCAAGTTGCTCCCCCATACAACATGGGAAAAAAAATACTTTGACCTTGTCTTCATCGATCCATGGTCATTGAGGATGGCAAGCTTCAAGCATGATATCTTCTAGATATGGCACATCTTTAGCTTGCACAACATTTCTTCTAATTCTATTTGGATGATGTATTGAAGATACTCATGAGGAACTCTATGTTTTTCTTCAAGACACCCTTGATCTTATTTTATTTATTCTTCTTCTTCATTTATTATTTATTTATTATGTTGGTGTCTTGAAGATACACACGAGGTATCACTCCATCTTATTCTTCAATACACACTTGCTATAGGCCCAACTCTCACTTGACTAATCTCCGGGTCACTCTTGAAACCTTAGTGAACACTTGATCTTCTTCACTTTCTTCTTCTTGTTGTTTATTTCTTCTACCTTGAAGCCAACAAATGCTCCAAGAGATGCCAATGGAAAATTCCTACAATTGTAACTCAATGCAAACATTAGTACATAGAGACTATCATTAATTACCAAAACCACACATGGGGGCCCACATGCTCTTTCAAGAAGAATCCACCCGGAGGATTCTTGTCTAATAATGGGTTGATTGCCTACTTGCACAACTATATGAAGAATTACGATTATGTATCCCATTTATTCCATTTGGCATATTCACTATCATCATGAACCGAGTCTCTCTGCGCCTAATCCTTCATCTTCAGGAACTTCAAACAATCTTTGTACTTTTTTACTTTTATGGTATTTACATTATGTTCAAACTCCCCTTTACACTCAAACCTACTCTCCACCCTTTCACCTTCGATACTTGCAATCAATTCACTCAAGACTTGTGAAACCTTGGGTGTAACAAAAACACCGTTGATAAAAACTTGTTGAGGCTCTTTGTTGGGATCGATATAAAAAACAAAAGTTATACTTCCACGAAAACATTCTTAAAAAATAAACTTGTGCTCTTGCATACATCAGACACCACTGCCTCATGTGAGATACCCTCGACCAAGTTTTTCAACTTGAGCCATCTGGCCATGAACTTCTCCGAGGTTTATTCCATCTTATGAATGCAGCGTGCTAGATCTACTATGTTGATGAAACCAACAAAGTGAGATTCGAGGGATCGGGTCCCTACTAGGAGATCCTCCTTGATGACCCACAAGTATAGGGGGTGTATCGCAGTACTTTTGATAAATAGGAGTGTCGATCCCAACGAGGAGCAGAAGGTGTTGACTAGTGGTATGGAGCAGGAAATCTCTATAAATACTTAGCAAACGGATTTTTAGGGGTTTTCTAATAAAACAACAAAACAAAGTGCAAGTAATAAAGACAAAGAACAAACGCAGCAAGTGGCCCAATCCTTTCTTAGCAAAGGACAAGCCGGTGGAAATACTTATAAGGACCAAACGTTCTCGAGGACACATGGGAATTCTGTCTAGTGCTTTCGCTTCAAATAGCTAAGTACTCTTCTTTGGTGTTGTAAGTGTTGTGTGGGTGGACCTGTGCTAATGTACCGACCTTACTTGGACTAATACATACTTGTGATTAAACCCCCTGCAAGCATCCGCAACTATAGGAAAGTAATTAAGATATAAACCTAACCACAACCTTAAACTCTGAGATCCTACACCCCCTTGTGCAAAGGTGTCCTAACGGGGGTTTAGGTTTCTATCACTCCGGCAACCCCACAATTAGTAGCCAAATACATAATGCATTCCCCTAGGCCCATAAATGGTGAAGTATCATGTAGTCGACGTTCACATGACACCACTAGAAGAATAGCACCACAACTTAAATACTAAACCATTGAATAATAACTCAACACAAGTCCACTACTAACAACATGACTTCTCCCATGTCCTCAAGAACTAAACGAACTACTCACAAGACATCATATGGATCAAGATCAAAGATGATATGGTGATGAATAACAATCTGAACATAAACAATAATCCAATGGTTCCACTCACAAGCATCAACTACAATAGTAATCAACACCGGGAAAGTTTCCCCTAAGAACTAATGCAAGATCCAACACAATTGTTACAGTGGGATGGAGTGGTGATGATGGTGCTGGTGGAGATGATGGTGTGGATGATGATGATGATCTTGATGAAGTCTAGCTTGATGACGGTGTTGATGGTGACGAACCCTCTCTGAGAAGGAATTTCCCCGGCAGAAAACTGTCTACCGGAGAGCTCTTTCTCTCTCGGTGTTTTCCGCCCCGCAGAGGCGGCGAAAATCTTTCTGTGGTCGCTCCCCTAGTATTAGGGTTCCGAGAGGAAGATATAGGTGAGAGGGTGGAGTCGGAGGCCGGCCAGGTGGTCCACACCTGCCCTAGGAGTGGCCCAGGGGGACCCACGCCTAGGGGGTGTGGGCCCCCTGTGGTCCAGCTACGCCTCCCCTTCTGGCTTCCGTCGTCTTCTGGGAAAAATATAATTTTTCAATATTTTTCTAGAATTTTTCTGATCTTCGCGAAATTGCATCAAAACACCTCTTTTTCCATCAGAAACCTGACTCTGGCAGTCCATCCTCCAAGAATCATCCAACATGCAAAAACAGAGGAAAAGACATAAGTAACACCTCATAATAAGACATATCAATGAATAGAGGCAAATTATGATATAGAATGGTGATGCAAATTTGACGTATCACTCCTCCGATCCGGCATCCGCCTCGATATCCACCTTTGGGGTAGATTGTTTTTTAGAGATTAGAAATCTGCAGGCTTCGCGGATATATGGGATGTAGATTTTGCCTCCACCTAGATCTCTGCCTCTAGGGAAGGCTGGGTGGGCTCAGATTTCTCAGAGATCTGGAATTCTGCTACCTCCACGGACAAATTGGATACACATCTTGCTTCCACCGATGTCATCTCCATTGGGGTGGGTTGGGTGGGCTTCATTGTCGGTCTAAATCCAAGAGGACCGGCAAAGCCGATGAAGATGTGGATGTCTCCAATGGGCTGGTGACATAGTTGTTAGACAGAACCCAAGTCTTGTCGTTGGGAGCAATAGGGAGGCTGTCGGCGTACATAACATGACCGATGGCGGTGTTTTTGCCGATTCCTGCAAAGTCGGATGCCGCCCGTATCCGAGCTCTTGGGGCCGCTTGCCCCATGGTGGGCGCCAATTTTTGCCATAATGATGACAGGTACGCCATGAGGGGTTCCTCAAGGCATGGAAATAAAGGGGTGTCAGACGTAAGGATGTTTGGGATGGTGAGCACATAGGTTTACCCAGGTTCAGATCAGGCTGTGTTGGTCGGATCCTACTCCTGCTATCAAACCACTATAATTGGCAAAGTCGGAGGTTACAGAGGGTTTGAGATTGGTTCGCCTATGCGAGTATGAGATTGATCGTGTCCTAAAGGCTTCCCATAGGCCAGCTTATATAGTCATCCGTCCTAGGGCTTACAAGGAGAAATCTACGTAGCTACGATATAGATTATAACATTGTCAGTAACTACTACATCTTCCACTCTGAGTTTTATAGTATCGGGTCCAAGTCAGTAACTTATCTGGGCACTCTCGTAGCCGTATGGGTCTCCGTCTATCACGTTGACTGGCTTCCCGTGGAGTCATAAGCTCTAACCACAAGTGGGCCACCCTAGTATTCGAGTATAAAGACTAGTCGTGGGTATATATGGAAAGTATAACCTCGATAGGGGCGAGTAGGAGAGTCTATAGGGTGAGGTTAAGAATAAGGTTTATGCGGGTTCATTTTTCATTTCGTAAGGGGAAATTGCAAAAATTGTTGGGAATATTCCCTAGAGGTAATCATGTATGATGATATTTCCCATTGTATTCATAAAGATATTAAGTTGTCCTTGTATAAACATCTGATGTGTATCATTGAATATATGATTTAGTTGTGGAACTATACATTCATGTTGTTTATACTAAATATCCTTGTCCATTGAGGTTGTGCTGGATACACAACTTAGAACAATGTGAAAGTCGGCAGATGACTAGGTTCCACTTGTCATGGGCATGGAGATGCCATTCTGACTTACACAGATTCGCCTAAAGAGTTTAGCGAGTCAGATTGACCCATATTGAGATACAACAAACAAGTAATCATTTGTATGTCTCAATCAATGTAATCCTTATACCTGAGGTTGTTGCACAATCCGAGTTGAGGATCACCTACTTAGATTCTATCAAACGCTGATCCATAAGTGGGCAGTTATAAAGGCAGAGTTCGGGTCGACTGAGAATCAAGCTGCGTGATATGAATAACCAAGATGGGATTTTGCCCCTCCACTTGGAGAGATATTCTCTGGGCCCTCTCGGACGATATGATTTGGAAAGCATGACCATACACGACTCGGTTAAGTGTTAACCGAGGCGATCGACTAAGAGTTAGTCGAATGAATACTTATCTTGGATCGAGAAGAGAGTAAGACTATTTAAGGGATGACAATTATTTGCCTATAGTCTGACAAGGTATATCGTGAGGCAAAAGGGACTCGGACGTAAGTCGCATTGAAAAGGCATGTCGTCAAGACTCTTTGGTACTTGGGAATCGGCATGTTCTGCTAGGAGCCGTTACCGATTGATCGATTGAGAGTCGGACTCTAATCATGTCCATGTTACCATGAGCCTATGGGGTCACACACTTAAGAGCGGGAGCAAGTTCGGATTGGATCTGAACCGCAAATCTGTTTGAGTTGGACCTGAACCGGATATGGACTGAGTCACTTAGTCGTACTCACAGTGACTAATATTATATGAGCTTTAGTGAATGGGCCACAAGTGTATGGATCCCACTTTCACTCCCTATATATAGTGGGGAGCAGAGACCCAGGAGTGTTAAAGGTTAGGTCATTCCATGCGTTGGAAACCCTAGCTCCAGAACAGTCCTGACGCCATACTGGACCTAGCAGTCCACCGCCGACGCTCATCCTCGTACGTGTGGATACCAGCAATGGTGTTGTACGATCCACGACAATCGGGATCAGATTGGATCGTGAGGACTGCACTGCATCAACAGATGTGCTACATCAGTAATCCGCAACTTTGTGTCTAGTGGTAATCCTCGTGGCCTTCTACCTCAGCTAGATTTTGGGTTAAACGCGTAGGGAAAAAAGTTTTATTTTTCTCCTTGTGGCCCAACAGTGGTATCAGAGCAATAGCTTCTGGTTTTAGGCTCGATATCTCGCATATGTGATATGCGGTTGGCTGTAGATTGGATCTATGTGTTGTTTTGGTGGTCGATCTATGAGATAGATCGGTTTTGTACGAGGTTGATTGGATCAACTATACTTGGGGAAATGGATGATCTAGTTTTCGTGATCATATTGCTGAGGTCGTGGAATGACATACCCCTACCGGTCGGTTTCCGCCATCGGGGTAGACTATGACACGTAAATCTAGATGCGATGATCGAAGATCAAAAGAGTTTGATCGAATCGGAGTACAGATCGGATTTGGGTAAAATTGTTTTATCCAATGAATAAATTCATGGAATGTATATGAGATCTACGTTTCCGTAAAAATCGTCGGGCGCTGCCCGCCCCTGTCGTTGCGCCTTAGATCTTGTTGCGAGTTTCACAACGTTGGTAGATATTGTATCTATGCATAACTTATTTTTGCAGGAAGTTGTGAATGGTATGGTTCATGTATATGTGATGTATGTGTGTAATTCATACGTGATCTGCGAAGCACGGTTTTGTCAGCCAACTGGAGCCTAGGTGCTGTAATTTTATTGTATAACGACCTGTGTGTCAGATTCTCTATGTAATTTACTTTACTAAGCTAGTGTAGTTGCTTGGAGAATTCGGATGGCATGCAAGTCGATGTACATGTCGGTGACATGGAGTAAGACAACAAGTGACAAGAGTTGGCACGAGTTGGATTGCGGGCTTTGTGGATATGGAGATCGCCATGAAGAGAGCCATACCATTTCACACTATAATTGTTTTATTTTGTGTTATTGTTATATCTCTGTTTTACCTATATTAGATAGTCAGTAAAATTCAATCCCTCAAAGAAGGTCTAGTAGGTTTTCCCGCCGGTGTTTGCACCATCACAAGTCGGACATTTTTGGTAGTGGGCTCATAAAATTGAGGTGCTGCCAATTATTTTCGACTAGGTGGGTTCGAATCAGACTCTTACAGCAGAAAAACTCGGTAAGCTAGACGGGTCTATCACAACGGTTGTGGGACTCGAGGAAAAGTTGGACGGGAGCCGGGGCATGTAATACCACCCGACCAACATGAGTCGTATGAGATACGATTGACAAGGAGTTGTCTACCTAGATCACTTGGTGGCTAGCGGTGATTCTAAATATCACTAGCCAACTTGCTTATTTAGGATCCTGAATCACTAAGTAACCATCGGAGGGGTGTTGAGCATAAGTATTAAAATGTTTAATATGTTGCTCTTTTATGAATACATGTCTTAAGTGTTTTGCATATTTTATGTTGTAGATCATGGCACCAAGTAACAGTCACCCTCAGATATCCGGTTTTGCTTTGAGAACCATTCTTGAGAAAGATAAACTGAATGACACTAATTTTACCAACTGGTATCATAATCTGAGAATTGTTCTCAAACAAGAAAAGAAGGACCATGTCCTAGATAACCCACTTTTAGATGAGTCAGATGAGAATGCGACTGTTGCTGCCACCAATGCCTACCGTCGGACTAAGGATGAGTCCACGGAAATTAGTTGTCTTATGCTTGCTCACATGGAACCGGACTTGCAACAGCAGTTCGAGAACGTTGAGGCCTACGATATGATCGAAAGCCTCAAAAGTATGTTCCAGGATCAAGCTAAGACTGAGAGGTATCAAGTCTCTTAGGCTTTGCTGAGTTGCAAGCTTAAGGATTGTGAACCACTGAGTCCGCATGTGATCAAGATGGTTGGTTATGTGTAGTCTCTAGAAAGGCTGGGCTATCCCATTAGCGAAGAGTTCGCTACGAACATAATTCTGAACTCTCTTCCTAGTGCGTATGGTCAGTTCATATCAAGCTACCACATGCATGGTATGGATAAGAAGCTCACTGAATTGCATGGGATGCTCAAGCAGGTAGAGGCGAATCTCAAAAAAGGTGATAGTTAAGTGTTGATGGTGCAGAATAAGGCTAAGTTCAAGAAACATTCTTGGACTAAAAGGAAGGCTAAGTTGGGAGGCAAGGCTCGGGACCCGGTCCAAAGCGCTTCCTCAGGGACTAATCCATCTCCTTCAGCCGGATCCACTTGCTTCTACTGCAAGGAGGATGGCCACTAGAAGATAAACTGCAACAAGTATTGGGCTGACAAAGCCAAGAGTGGAGGTATGACTTCCGACTCAAGTATGCTTGTCTGCAATGTCATATATATTTATCTTGTTGATGCATCTAATAGTTCTTGGGTATATGATACCAGATTAGTTATTCACATCTGCAACTCGTTGCAGGGACTGGTAAGAACTAGGAGCGTAACAAGAGTTGGCAATAAAGCGAGAGTCGCTGCGTTGGAAGTCGGCATGATGCAACTTCACCTACCTATCGGATTCATTATGGAAATGAATAATTGTTATTATGTTCCAGTGCTCAGTCGAAACATTGTTTGTACTAAATATTCTTGGTCATTGAGGTTGTGCTAGGAACACAACTTAGACCAATGTGAAAGTCGGCAAATAACTAGGTTCCACCTGTCATGGGAATGGAGATGCCATTCCGACACAGATTTGCCTAAAGAGTTAAGCGAGTCGGATTGACCCATATTAAGATACAACGAACAAGTCTATATTTGTATGTCTCAATCAATGTACTCCTTAGACATGAGGTTTTCATAATCCAAGTTGAGGATCACCGACTTAGGTTCTGCCAGAGTTCGTGTCGACTGAGAATCAAGCTGCGTGATGTAAATAACCAAGATGAGATTTTGCACCTCCACTTGGAGAGATATTCTCTGGGCCCTCTCGGATGATATGATTCGGAAAGCATGGCCATGCACGACTCGTTTAAGTATTAACCGAGGCGATCAACTAAGAGTTAGTCAGATGAATCACTTGTCTCGTATCGAGAAGAGAGTCAGACTATTTAAGTGATGACAATTATTCGCCTATAGTCTGACAAGATATATCGTGAGGCAAAAGGGACTCGGACGTAAGTCACATTAAAAAGGCATGTCGTCAATACTTTTTGGTACTTGGTAATCGACACGTTCTGCTTGGAGCCGCTACCGATTGATCGATTGAGAGTCGGACTCCAATCGTGTCCATGTTGCCATGAGCCTGTGGGGTCACACACTTAAGAGTGGGAACAAGTTCAGATTGGATCTAAACCGAAAATCTGTTTGGGTTGGACCTGAACCGGATTTGGACTGAGTCACTAAGTCGAACCCACAGTGAATAATATTATATAGGCTTTAGTGAATGTGCCACAAGTGAGTGGAACCCACTTTCACTCCCTATATATAGTGGGGCGCAGAGACCCAGGAAGGTTAGGTCATTCCATGTGTTGGAAACCCTAACTCCACAGCAGTCATGCCGCCGTACTGGACCTAGCAGTCCATCGCCGACGCTCCTCCTCGTACGTGTGGATACTAGCAGTGGTGATGTACGATCAACACCATGACGATCGGGATCAGATCAGATCGTGAGGATAACACTGCATCAACAGACGTTCTACATCAGTAATCCGCAACTGCACGTCTAGTGGTAATCCTCGTGACCTTCTACCTCAGCTAGATCTTGGTTAACCACGTAGGACCAAAAGTTTTGTTTTTCTCCTCGCGGCGCAACAAAAACGCCCACACGAATCTTGGCATGGTGCCAGCCGTTCGATTGCCACCGGACACCCACATACGCTAGGGAAATCAGCACTCGCGAGGCTTATATTGTTGAGGAGGGGAGTTCAGATAACCTGTCAACTATTTGATTATTATTTGGTAACCAACTTGACTCTATCAGGTTGTTAGACTAGACAATGTTGAGTCGGTTTTGATCTGTTAAGAGTTTGTTTTAGAGTCGGTTTAAGTAATTTTGGCCGACAAGTTTTGTAACCCTATATATACTCTGTACCCCTCAAGCAATATTATTATGCAAGTCAATCAAATTTACATGGTATCAGAGCAATTAGATCCTAGGGCATGGCGCCGCCACCGACGCCGCCCCCTCCTCCCCCTCCCGACTGCTTCACCAAAAAGGCCGCCGCCGCCGCTGCTTCCCTGGGTGATGCCGGCCAAACCTACAACACCTCCCTTGCTCTACCCTCTCCTACCCTCCCAACTATCCACTATGTCGATACAATCTCAGATGTTAGCCCCTTTATTCCAATCACTTTAGATCTACCAAAGCATAACTACTACCATTGGCGTCATCTCTTCGAGGTTCATCTCGGTCGGTGCAATCTTCTCGACCACGTCGTCGACCATGCCGTTCCCCGGCCTACCGATCCTCGCTGGGCCAAGGATGACCTCTCCATCATCCAATGTATCTACCAGCGGGTGTCCACTGAGATCTTCAATCTCGTGTTTCGCGACACCACCAGCGCAGCCGCCCTCTGGGCGGCCCTCCGACAGCTCTTCCAAGACAACGTCGACGCACGCATCAACACCCTCCACACCGAGCTCCGTAACACCGTCCAAGGTGACTCTCCCGTCGGCGTCTACTGTCAAAAGCTCAAGACGATCGCCGATGAACTCAAAGATCTCGGCGACCCCGTCGACGACTGTCAACTGATTAACATCCTCCTCGTCGGACTCGGTAACCACTTAGAAAAGCAAGCCTCCTTTATTCCCATGATGTGGCCCCGTCCTACCTTCGTCGAGGTACGATCTATGCTTCAGTGGGCCGACCGTGCCCTCGTAAATAAATAGGCACGCCATCAAGCTTTTGCCGCGATCCAGCGACCTCCTGCTGCTCCTGCTGCTCCTGTGCCGCCTCCTCCGTCACCGGTGCAGCCACCTCCGGGGTGGCGCCCTAGTGCGAACTACAGGGGCAAAAACCCTACCTTCCGGCCGCCTCGACCACCCACGGCTCCTCCCAGCGGCCCGACGCCTCCAGCCCCGGCACCTCCTGCGTCTCCTAGCTGGCGCCCGATGCATGACCCGTGGACATGGCTTATCCAGGCCTGGCCCATGCCCTGGATCGCGCCCTCTCAGATTGGTGCTCCCCCGGCGTACTTCGGTGCCTGGACGCCGGGCATGCGTCCCCACGCCGGCTCTCCGGGCCTCCTCGACACTCGCTCTCCGCACCAAGCCTACATGACTGCACCGACCTACATGCCTGGTCCGACTTACCAGCAGTACAGCGCTCCAGCCCTCCTCCGACGTCTGCTGGTGCCTACATGCCAATCTACGCGTCTTCACCACCTGCTCTGCTGCCTGCACCATCGCCGTACTCTTCCTCATCACCGAGCTGGGACCAAGCAGCGTTTATCCAGGCCATGAACCACTTTGCTGCTCAAGGAAACTCAGGTACCAACTGGATTTTCGATTCTGGTGCTTCTAGTCACATGTCTTCTTCGAATAATATGCTGTCAAAATTTTCCTCCTCACCTTTTTCCTCTATAACTCTTGGCAATGGTTCTACTATCCCTATATCCGGTGTTGGTAATGCACAACTTCTCTCACACACAAAACCTCTCCTCCTTCGCAATATTCTTGTTGCACCTGATCTCATTAAAAATTTAATCTCCGTTCGACAATTCACTCGTGACAATCATGTTTCTCTCGAATTTGACTCCTTTGGTGTTTCTGTGAAGGATTTTCTAACCAAGGCGGAGATCGCTCGCTTCAATAGTGATGGAGATCTCTACTCCCTCCATGGTGTTACCACGGCCACCCAACCCTCATCTATGGTTGCTTCGGTCGATCTTTGGCATCAACGTCTAGGCCACCCCAATAAAATCGTCTTAGATTCTCTCCTTAGTAATTTCTCTATTCCTTGTAATCGTGATACTCATAATCCTCTAGTTTGTGAATCTTGTCAACAAGGAAAACATGTGCGTCTTCCGTTCAATTCTTCTACTTCTTCTAGTACTTTTCCCTTCGAATTATTACATTGTGATTTATGGACATCACCTATTGAGAGTATTTCTGGTTTTAAGTACTATCTTGTGATCTTGGATGATTTCACTCATTATGCATGGACTTTTCCTTTACGCAAAAAATCTGATGTGCACACAATCCTTCTCAATTTTTAACGCTATGTTGCAACTCACTTCTTTCTCCCCATTCGGTTCATCCAATGTGATAATGGCAAAGAATTTGACAATAACCAAAATCGTAATTTCTTTCTCCACCATGGCATTCTCCTCCATTTTTGCTGCCCCTACACTTCCCCTCAAAACGGCAAAGCTGAAAGATCTCTCTGCACTATCAACGACATAATTAGAACCCTTCTTATCCAAGCTTCTATGCCCCCACGTTTTTGGGCCGAAGCTCTCCGCACAGCCACATATCTACTCAACATTCGTCCCTCTCAACTTAACCCACAAACCACACCATATTACTCTCTCTTTCTATGTCATCCTAATTATTCTGAACTTCGAGTATTTGGTTGTCTCTGTTTTCCCAATACCTATGTCACTTAACCTCATAAACTAGCTCCTAGATCTCTACCCTGTGTTTTTCTAGGTTATTCCGATGAGCACAAAGGTATAGATGTTTTGACCCAGTTTCTGGTCGTATTCATATCTCTCGTCACGTTACTTTCGTTGAACACTCTTTTCCTTTTGCCATCCATACATCTCCCCATGATTCCGTCTCCACCGATCCCTCTCCCTCGACTCGTTCAGCTACATCACCTAATCCCCTACACAACCCAATATTCCATATAGAACCCCCTACTACCGAACCTACATCTGCTACGCCGGGCGTTTCGCTCACTTCTCCTATCGCGCGCTCTACCGAGCCCTCACGGCAGCCTGCCGTGCAGCCTGCCGTCGCACCACCCTCTCCACCCACGGCACACTCTCCTGCCGCGTCGCAAACCTCATCTGATGCATCTCCCAACTCCACTGTCACGCCTCCCTCTTCGACACCCACTTCTGAGCATGATCCGTCTCCTTCCCCACAGTTACCCTCCTATGTTATTCCTATTCCAGCACCCACCAATGATCATAATATGCGTACCCGTGGAAAATCTGGTTTTCGTCTACCCTCCAAACGTCTTAATTTCTTAGCTCAACCCAAACTTTCTCTCATCCCAAAATCCTACAAATCCGCTCTTCTCGATCCCAACTGGTCCGCTGCTATGAAAGAAGAATACCATGCTTTGGTCACCAGGCGGCTAGTTCCTCGTCCTTCTAATTCAAAAATTGTTTCTGGTAAATGGGTCTTTCGTCAAAAATTTCACTCCGATGGTACTCTCTCTCGCTACAAAGCCCGCTGGGTATGTCGTGGCTATTCTCAACAACAAGGAATTGACTATGATGAAACCTTTTCTCCTGTTGTCAAAAGCACAATTCGCACCGTCCTTATCATTGCTGTTTCCTCTTCTTGGTCTATCCATCAACTCGATGTCAAAAATGCCTTTCTTCATGGTTCTCTTCAAGAAACTGTCTACTGTCAACAACCTTTATGTTTCGAAGATCCTAGTTCACCCAATCATGTATGTCTTCTCAAAAAGTCTCTCTACGGCCTGAAGCAAGTACCTCGTGCATGGTTTCAACGCTTTTCTACATTCATCCAAACTATAGGATTTATTCCCTCTCTCTCCGACACATCTCTCTTTGTCTATCAATCAAATAATAACATTGCCTATCTCCTCCTTTACGTTGATGACATTATTCTCACAACCTCCACCAAAACTTTTCTCAACTCTATCATCTCTAGTCTTCAACACGAATTCTCTATGACTGATCTAGGTATGCTTCATCATTTTTTGGGCATTGCTGTCACTCGTGATTCTTGTGGCCTTTTTCTTTCTCAACGGCAATACACTCTCGATCTTCTCTCTCGTGCTGGCATGTCGGACTGCCAACCATCCCGCACCCCCATCGACACCACTTCTAAATTTTCTTCTACCGGCGAATCCTTCTCCGATCGCACTCTATATCGAAGTCTCGCAGGAGCACTTCAATATCTGACTCTTACACATCCTGAAATTTCCTATGCTGTTCAACAAGCATGCCTTTTTATGCATGATCCACTCCTTCCTCATTATAATCTAGTCAAAATAATTCTTCGATATCTCAAAGGAACTCTTGATCATTGCCTTCATATTAATTCTTCTTCCCCTACAACTTTGACAGCATATTCCGATGCAGATTGGGCTGGATGTCCCGAGACTCGTTGGTCCACATCTGGTTACTATGTTTTTCTTGGCAATAATTTGATTTCTTGGTCTTCTAAGCGTCAGCTAACGGTTTCTTGTTCGTCTGCTGAGGCTGAGTACCGCGCAGTTGCACATGCAGTTGCAGAAACGGTATGGTTGCGTCAACTTCTGGCCGAGCTTCATCGCCCAATTCAGCAGGCTACCATTGTGTATTGTGATAATATCTCTGCATTTTATATGGCGGGCAACCCAGTTCAGCATCGGAGGACAAAACATATTGAAATCAACATACATTTTGTTCGCAAGAAAGTTGCTTTTGGACAAGTTCGTGTTCTTCATTTTCCAACCACGGCGCAATTTGCTGACATCTTTACCAAGGGACTTGCTACTGCACCATTCATTGACATACAATCCAGTCTCAACGTCGTTGCGCTCGCCGATGAGACTGCAGGAGGATGTTAGACTAGACAATGTTGAGTCGGTTTTGATCTGTTAAGAGTTTGTTTTAGAGTCGGTTTAACTAATCTTGGCCGACAAGTTTTATAACCCTATATATACTCTGTACCCCTCAAGCAATATTATTATGCAAGTCAATCAAATTTACACAGGTGACCAAGTGACTATAATCTGACAACTAGTGTGAGAAGAAAAAAGTGTCGAAACATATCAATAGGGGATCTGGTTTCGAAGATCTCGTCATGACCAGAAAACAACCGTGAAAACATATATGAATTTTAACTTACTTTGAAAACCAAAAATATATAACTGTGCCTAGGGAAAGGTACTATGGGCCCATACACTTATTAGCACGGTCCTATATTATGATTGAATGTTTACTTTCAAATTTGAAAAGAGAAACAACCGCGTAGTCAAACTTTTATGTGCAACTATTTGAGAAATGAAGAACCGGGTAGTCAATCTCAGTCCATTCAACAAAATATTTACCATTTTATTACTACATACAAGCTCTGTATCCGCGTGTCTCTCTGTATTGCGCGGGACAGCAGACGACGCACGATTGCATGGTCGCCCGTCAGCACTGCGCCGGAGCGAACGACAAGGTCTCCGCCTCCAGATCGTAGAGCACGCGCATGTCCTGCTGCAGGAAGTTGCCTATCGTGGAGCCCGAGTCGCCGGAGTCGGCCAGGAGGAGGCACAAGCTCCCTCTTCTCTGGTCGTCCAGGATGTAGTTCCGACGCGGGAGGTCGAGCTCCGCGCCCTCGAAGTGGAACACCATCCTCGGCACCGGCACCGGCACCGCGGACGCGCGCCTCCCACTGGAAGCCGTCGCGAAGCACACGCCGTCGTCCGGGCCGCTGCTGTTCGCAAACGGCAGCCTGAGCTGCACGTAGAACGCCGTGACCACCTCGGCCAGCACCGCCCCGGGGAACAGCGTGAGCGCCGTGCCAGAGTCGACGATGACCCCGCCGGAGCCGTCGGCCCGCAGCGCGAACGCCGACAGTGGTATCCGCAGCCGCCTCGTGCCGACCGTGACGCCGGTAAACGGGACGTAGTAGAAGGTCGGGTTCTGGCGGCTCTGCAGGAGCCTCGTGGTCTGCACGGGGCCGGTGGCGTCGTCGTAGACGCCGGCGGCGAGGGAGCCGAACAGGAGCGTGCTCTTCCTGGCGCTGGAGTAGGGCGTGAGGCAGTAGGAGAAGCGGCGGATGGCCATCTGCGACACGAGCGAGAGCGGGTCCCGTCCGAAGCCCACGATGCCGGAGCCGTTGTTCAGGCTGCCGACGTTCACGCTGCCGCAGCCGAACCCGAGCACGGCGCCCACCCGCTCCCCGGACGACGACGTGAAGGTGAACCGGTCCGTGGCGTAGACGCCCAGCGTGGTGGTCCCGTCGCCGTAGTTGTAGCGGTAGGTGCAGGTGTCGGGCCTCTGGCAGCCGTGGTGCAGGATGTCGCCGCAGAGCTGGCCCGAGCACCGCATGGGCTCGTACGACGACGACGCGCCCGGACTAAACAGCGGGTCCGGCTGCGGGAGGCAGCTCGCGCACGGCGCGCACTGCGTCCAGATGAGGTCGCTGCCGGTGTCCAGCAGCGCCGAGACGGGCTGCGGCGGCGTGCCGATGGCAAGGTCGAGGAGGTACTCGAGGTCGCCCGACGGACGCACGGCCACGCCAGGCTGCTGCTCGTCCGCGCTCTTGCCGGCGCGGCGCCCGCCGCTGCTGCCGCTCCTCGCCACGGAGAGCGCCGCCGCCCTCGCCTTGCTGCGCTGCGTGGCGCGCCGGACCAGCTCGCGCCTGGAAATCTGCTTCCCGGCGTCCACGTGCGTGAGGTCGACGCGGACGTCCCCGGCGAAGAAGGCCGCGGTACTGTCCGCCGGCGTGGTAGCGTAGAGCGATGCCGCGAGGAGCAGCGGCACGGCTAGCGCTACCGCTGCAATTGCTTGCGTCATGCTTAGGATTGAGCTAGCTAGCTAGCTCCCGATCGAATCCTATCTAGTAGTTTGCGCGGCAAGGCGTCCCATATATATCCATGATCGATATTCTTGCACCTATGGGGTGCAAGGGCGCGAGCTGCCTGAAGCGCACGAAAGCAACCGCCATGGCCAAGACGATGGTCCACGCGCGCGGCTTTAGAAAATTCTGTTCCCATTCTGAATGGTGGATGAATCACCAAAGTCGGGGGAATGCTCTTGGAGCATCGGCGTGGAGTTTGGCGACCTGCACCTCACCAAGCCGCGAGAGGCACACGTACGCGCGCGCCACTAGATCGCGGCGAAAATTCTTGATGTGACGGCCGAGTTTAGCGGCGAATCTGTGCCTAAGTATGCTTTGCCGGTGAGAAGAGATCGGGGCCCTACCAATGCGCGCCGCCGGAATCCTGCAAGAGATCAAATATTCTACTAAGGAAAGCTAAGTAGGATCGACCCATGTCCGGATCTAATTCGAACCTAATCACACTACTCTACAAGATGGTGAATATCAAAGTGTATCGATCTACCATGCCTGAATCCTGACGTAAGCAATCCACTACAAGATGGCGTCATCAAGTGTGCAGATCGTCTCGGCCGGCCACCACTACTTGTGATCGTTGCAGACGAGATACATCGAGATGACATCTTCAGATTACTGCTGATGAACTACTAGGTACGTGGCTTGTACGTAGCCTTTACTGAACTTAAGACACTAAACAAAGCATACGTGTGCCCGTGGATCCCCAGGTTCCATCTGCTGCTCGCCACGGATCGAATTATGCTTTCCTTTCCTTTGCGGATCATGGAATGTTGGCTGGTCTGATGTTGATGTGACATGACTGGATATATATTAATATACTCCCTCCGTTTTAAAATATAAGATGTTTTAGGTTGGTGAAGGGAGTATATCTAGACCACTTTTAGGTATATGTTCGAATCTATACCTAAAAATGGTCTAGATATACTTCTTTTACAAACCTAAAACATCATATATTTTGAAACAGAGTGAATAGTAGCGGTCACAAAAGGCAACGCGCGGTACAACACGACTACAGGTTGCAGTTTCAGGTTTGGAAAACGACGATAAAGGTTACATTTTCCCTCTTCTTTTTTGAGACAAGGTTACATTTTCCTTGAAGCCATGAGACCGGTACGACAGTTCCATGAAACCATATCATAGACGAACCGAATCAAGGAGTTAGTGAGGTACGAATGACGGAAGCAATTGTGCACTGATGTGACATGGGCCAACTGACTGAATTCTCCCCGCCTGCTTTTCTAAAAGGATTTTAGTGTTGATCAGAACCAAAAATGTCACGCGTCACATCGGAAGGCTCAGTCGAGTAACCGAGTAACGACTTATTGATGCATAATCCTAGTTGGTATCACAATGCTTCTCCCTTGGCTTTATAAATAAAACAATATTCAGATATTCACTGCAAAATATGGCTGAGGGAGCCAAGAAAAAAAGGAACTGAGAAATTCGCCAAGGTCCTAGGCCTCCTAAGAAGGTCCAAGAGCGTCTCGGACGAAGCTCCATAGGAACTAAGCGGCCGAACAAGTGAACATTATGTGGGTGCACATCTCAGGTGTTTCACATAACGGACACAAGCCGTTACCCGGCCTATTTTGTTTCGACACCTCCACTCCCTAGGGGAGGCGGTCACGGAGAAGTTGCCATACGAAGATCCGAATACTAAGAGGGAGAGGGACCTTCCATAGGGGCGTAGACCAACTAAGTTCCGGCCCCTGGAAGAGGGCCCTATAGGCCGAGCTAACCGAAAATTCCCCTGACGGGGTCAGCCGACAAGAGACCAAATCTCGGACTACAGATAGCGTTGTCGGTAGCGAGGCTAGCAGCCTCTAAAAATCCGTCGCCTCGGCCATGCTAAAGGTCCGTCGGAACGAGATATTCCAACGTCCCCTCGGAAGGCCTCGGCCACCGGGTTGGCGCTAATGGCAAACAGGGCCCGGAACTCCTCACTGAGAGAAGAATCCAACAGCCATGGGTCGAGCCAAAGTCGGACTTCCCTCCCGTTGTCAATATTAAAGGCCAACCATCGGCGAATGAACTGCTTGATATCCTGAATGACTCTCCAAAATTGGGATCCCTCCCTCAACTCGCGCGCTAAAAGGGGGCGCCCTAGAGGTACTTGGCTTTGATAAGTTTTAGCTAGAGTCCTCCATCGTCCCTAAGGATATGCCACACCCATTTTAGCATCAGGGCCACATTAAAGCGGCACGAGTCGAGGATGCCTATGCCTCCAAGAATATTGGAGGCGCATAAGTCGGCCCACTTAACCATGTGATATTTCTGTCGGCCATCCCTGGCAGCTCAGAAGAAGCAAGACAACTCTTTAGCGAACTTCACATGGGTTCCTTCTGGAAGCAAGTATAGCACCATCTGGTATATGGGGAGACTCGACAAGCACGAGTTGATCAGGATCGTCTTGCTTTCCTTAGTCGCGAGTCTCGCTCTCCAGGGTATCACAAGGCTTGGATTCCCGGTTGCTTTCTTCACATCATCTTTCCTACCGTAGCCATTTAGAAAGAAAGCATTCATACTGCAAATTAGTGATGGTCATCAAGGTCAAGCCCCCCAACTTTCGTTTTCTGAAAGATGAGCAAATATCACAAAATGGCAACAAGTGGGATAGGGTTTCACAAAAGAGTTCGAATCTAATGGGAGACAGATAGGGGGAAAACCGGTGAAAATCCGAAAGTCGACTCCTTGGCGACTCCCTGAAGCTCCCATGGCGATGCCCCCGTGGCCTCCCCTGACCGGCGGCGGCCTGGATTGGTGACCCGCAGCTCTAGCTTCAGCCCTGGTGAGGATCTTGCCTCGCCGGGATGGCTGACGCGCTGGAATCGCTGCATGGTCGCCGGTGGGCCGACGTGGCGGACTAGGTGGATGCCGCGGTGGCGCTGCAGGTGGAGCTGGCGGCGCGGAGCTCGTCGCCGTCCCTCCCTACGCTGGCGGACTTTGTCGACTGGGCGCGGCGCAGCCCTAGGTCGGCGCGGGCTCGCCGGCGTCGTCCCCCTCCTCTGTCTCGCGTGCCGTGCTCGACCCCCCTGCGTTCTCGCCCCAGGCTTGCTGTTGCTAGGTTCCCGGCGGATGCGGATGAGATTGGGGCGCTGCGGGGCCAGTCCCTCCCACCAGAGAGTGGCTCTGGTGGTCGGGCGTGCCGCGGCACCGGCGCCGCCGTGTCCTAGGTCGCCCTCGGGGCTGGAGGGCAACGACACGGACGAGGCGCCGGCTCCTGGGCCTGGGCTGTTCCCCGATGGGCTGGCTTGTGGGCCGTGTGTTCTGGCGGGCCAGATCCTTCCCTAGCGTAGCCAAGACATCCGGGCCAGGCCGTCTCCTCCCCGACCCCGGAGGCCCAAGTCCGGCCCATCTCGCGCCGTGGGGGCCTGGCTATGGATCCACAGGGGCGCCGCGGATATAGGTCACGGATGCCTCACGTCCGCCTCAAACGTTGCTCGTCACGCATCTGCCGCTCGCCAAGCCGTCCTGCGCCCGCCGCCGCCACCTCAGCAGATCTCCTACGCCGCCGTCGTCATGAAACGGGGCCGCCTCTCCTCCCCGAGCGAGTCACCGTCCCCCCGTCATCACCGGCGGGCTCGCCCGGCCTATCCGCCACCACGCGAGACGGCTCCTGCGTCGTATCAGCCGCCTGGCCGTCGGTCCCTTGACCGCCGTGCGTCGCCACGCGTGGCCTCCATGGCCAGCAGCAGGGGCAGTCCTCTCTCCCCCCAGCGCCTGTCGCACAGGGGTGCCTCGCCCCGGGGACAGCAGGACATGGCGCCATCCCCTCGTCCCCCCGCCGGGCCCCCTCATTGAGGGGTCGCAGGTCCCCTCGGGGCCGGTCTCCGGGCCGTCGCCTCCCCTCTCCTGCGGCGATGCTCTCTGAGCGGGAGTTACGGGCCGAGCTGGAGCGGCGGGCGGCGTCTGGCTGCCTCTTCCAGCGGCATGGCCATAATGTCCATCCCCAAGCTCGCAGCCATGGCTCCCCTCGGCGTGAGTACGGGTAGAGCTCGCATGCTGCGGCGCAGCAAGCTGGCGTTGGTGCTAAGAAAAAGAAGCGGAAGAAGTCGGGGACTGTGCCGGGGCCGTCGGTGCGGGAGGGAGCCAGAGTGGGCAACCTCCGGCACCACCGCAGGCTGGCCTGAGGGCAACATTGGCGATCATAGCTGGCCAGGGACTGACCCAGGATGGGTCGTCTCTGGCCGGGGTGGGCGCCCCTCGCCAGAAGTCCCCGACGCGTAACAAGTGTTTCAACTATGGAGAGGTGGGTCACTTCCGGGCAGATTGCAAGGAACTTGAGCACTGTTTGTTCGGTGGAGACCCTTCTCACCGGGTTCTGGACTGCACGGCCCGATCTCCGCACCGCGAGCGTAGCACCTTGGAGCTCCTGGGCCATGGCATTGACCTGGGGTTGGGTTTCTACTGCATTGACCTGGGAGGGATTGAGTTGTCGGTGCCCAGAACCTGGCCGAGGTTCGTGTGCTCCCGGTGTTGGAGATATACCCTAGAGGCAATAATAAATGTAGTTATTATTATATCTTTGTGTTTATGATAAATTTTTATATTCATGCTATAATAGTATTAACAAGGAAACATTAATACTTGTGTGATTTGTAAACTTAAATTGAAGTCCCTAGTAAAGCCTCTATACATCACTAGCTTGTTGGTTGATAAATGATTGTGGTTTCCCTATCATGAACATTGAGATGTTATTAACAACAAGATCATATCATTAGGAGAATGATATGGTGGACATACTCCTATAGATAAGCGTAGCATAAAGATCAAGTCATTTTAATAGTTCAATTGCTATATGCTTTCTGATACATAGTAACCTAATTCCTTCGACCATGAGATCATGCATATCACCTTTACCAGATGGATGCTTTGATGACATCAACACCACACCATAACTGGGTGGCTATAAAGGTGGCATTGAGTGTTCGGAAAGTATTGGTTGAGACACATGGATCAAGAGTGGGATTTGTCCATCCATATGACGGATAGATATACTCTGGGCCCTCTCGGTGAAATGTCATCCAATTAGCTTGCAAGCATGTGGACTGCTCACAAGGGATCACATATCACGGAGCGAGAAAAGAGTACTTATCAAGAATGAGGTTGAACTAGGTATGCAGATACCGAGCGATCATAACCTCGGATAAGTAAACTATCGTGAGACAAAGGGAAATTGGTATCGTATGTAAGTGGTTCATTCGATCAAAAGTAAGTGAGAAATATGTAGGAGCCATATGAATTTCCAGATTCCTATATTGGTTATTGTTCGGAGAAGTGTCTCGATCATGTCCGCATAATTCACGAACCGTAGGGAGACACACTTAAGGATTCAATGTTGTTTAAGTAGTTATGGAATGATGAGAAAGAGACCAAATGTTGTTCGGAGTCTCGAATGGGATTCGGGATATCACGAGGAGATCCGGAATGGTCCGGAGAATATGATTCCTATATGGAAAGTCCTGTTTCGGAGTTGGAGAATGGTTCCAGTGTTTTCATCGGGAATGTTCTAGAAGGTTCCGGAATGTCCGGCACTCTGGAGGGGAAGGGTACATGAATGTGTTATATCAAGTTGGTATGATTGCATTATGTACTAGGTGTCATTGCTGAACAAAATAGAGGGTTTATTCAAATCCTAGTTTGAAAAAGTCAAACGGCAATTTGAAAGTCAAACGGCTATTTTTGGGAAGTGGAGAGGGAGGTGAAAACCGAGTTGGGGAGGAGTTCCTCCCCTCCACCGCCGGCCCACCTCCAAGCCGAGTTGGGGAGGGACTCCCCTCCCCTTGGCCGGCCCCTCCACCTATATAAGGAGGGGCAGGGCTCCCCTCCTAGACACACAAGTTCCCTACCTCTAAACCCTAGCCCCAAGCCGTCGCCGCCCTCCATAGCCGCCGCCGTCCCTACGGCAAACCTCCTCCGCCGCCTAGCTAACCCTAGCCGCCAGCCAAGCCTCCTCCTCGGCGTTTATAAACCCTAGATCGTCAAGGGTCTCTCTCATACTCCGCCATACTCGCTCCGGCTTAAGGCGAAGCCCTGCGAGATCTCCCCTCTACTTCCGGTACCACGTCGTTGTGTTGCTGGAATCGCGAGGAGAGTGCTACAACCTCCGCTGCCTGCTGGAACAAGGGAGAGGAAGGTCTTCGTCGAGTACCGAACGTGTGACCGACTGCGGGAGCGCTACCGGAACGCAGCGCCAGAAGGATCGTCTACGCGATCTTGAGATCGGGAAGAGTACGACTACATCACCACGAGAATCCGCTCTCGTTAAACACTTTGGAATCTTCGAGGATGAGTTATTCCATCGACTCGTTGCTACAATATAGTAGATAGATCTTGGCTTGTTTGTTTGTATGCGGTAGAATTTTTTTGTTTTCCATGCTACGAAACCCTACAGTGGTATCAGAGCCGTGTCTATATGTAGATCTGTTGCACGAGTAGAACACAATGGTCATTGTGGGCGTTGATGCTTTTATTGTTGATTGCTTCTTGTGTACTTTGCATCTTGCGGGATGTTGGGATGAAGCGGCCCAGGCTAACCTTACATGACATCGTTCATGAGACTTGCTCCACGCTTGACATGCAACTTGTATTGCATAAGTGGCTTTGCGGGTGCCTGTTTCTCCTAGCATAGTTAAGATCCAATTTACAACGGGTGATTAACAATACTAGTATCAATGTTGGGGTTCTTGTTCGTAAGTTAGAACGACACTTATTGAAAGCCCCAAACCACGTAAAACATGCAAAGAAAGTAGAGGCGTCTAACTTTGTTTTGCGGGTGTCTGATGATGTGATATGGCCATGATTGTGATTATATTTGATGTATGCAATGATCCTTATTGTAAGTTGGCAACCGGCAGGAGCCATATGGTTGTCTTTAATTTATGTTAAGACCCGCGTGTCTATTCAAAGTAGTTGTAATAGTTGAAGCCGGTGGACGACAACCATGAAGAAGCGTCATTGACCTTGATGCAATGCCGGTGATGATGGAGATCATGTTCGTGCTTGAAGATGGAGATCGGAAGCACAAAGAAGAAAAGGCCATATCATATCACATATTATGAATTGCATGTGATGTTAATCCTTTATGCATCTTGTATTGATTAGTAGACGACGGTAGCATTATAAGATGATCCCTCATGCACATGAATTTCAAGTCATAAAGTGTTCACCCTTAGTTAGCACCGTTGCTAAAGCTTGTTGTTTCGAAGCACCACGTGATGATCGGGTGTGTTAGATTCCGCAAGTGTACACAACGTGAGCAAGCCAGATTTGCTCATGCGGAAACTAAGGTTTGATCTTGACGAGCCTAGCTAATCATACATGGTCTCGGAACACGGATCACCGAAAGGTAAAGCATGAATCATATAGTAGATATGATGAACATGTCGATTGTTCGCCATTGAAACTATATCAACTCTCGTGATGATCGGTGTTGATGTGGTGGATTTGGTTCGTGTGATCACTAAAACAATGTGAGGGATATTGTTTTGAGTGGGAGTTCACCTAGATTAATTTTATTATTAATATGAACTCAATTTGTCATAAACTTAGTCTAAACTATTGCAAATATGTTGTAGATCAATGGCAGCCCCTACCATCAATTTTAATGCGTTCCTAGAGAAAGAAAAGTTGAAAAACAATGGAAGCAACCATGGATTGGTTCCGCAATTTGAGGATTGTCCTCACATTTGGTAATTTGACCTATGTCTTTGGATGCACATTGGGTGACCCACTGCGGTGATCTTGCCGATGAAGTAAAGAATGTTTACCTCACTCGGAAGACTTCGTACTCCGATTCGATGTGCTATCTTGTATGGTTTAGAATCGGAGCTTGAGAAAGGTTTGAGAATTCAGACCCATATGATATTGTCGAGGATCTCAAATTGATCTTTGAGACTCATGCGCAACCCGAAAGCTATGAGGCTTCGAAAAGTTCTTTAACTACAAGATGGAAGAGGGTAGCTCCGTCAGTGAGCATGTGCTTAAGATGTCTGGGCACGCAAACAAACTTCAAAGCTTGGGTATAGTGATTCCTAATGCTTTGGGGATTTACCGCGTCCTCCAATCACTACCACCAAGTTACAAGAACTTTGTGATGAACTACAACATGCAAAACATGAACAAGACGCGTTGCGAACTCTTTGCCATGTTGAAATCTGCAGAAGTGGAGATCAAGAAAGAGCACCAAGTGTTGTTGGTCAATAAGACCACCAAATTCAAGAAAGGCAAGTCTAAGCAGAAGGGACACTTCAATAAGGGTGGTAAGAAAGTTACCACGCCAACGAAGAACACCAAGGCTGGACCTAAGCCTGATACTGAGTGCTTTTACTGCAAGGGAGAAGGTCACTGGAAGCGGAATTGCCCAAAGTACTTGGCGGATTTGAAGAACGGCAACATCAAGAAGAAAGGTATATCCGATATACATGTTATTGATGTGTATCTCACTAGTACTTGTAGCAGTGCCTGGGTATTTGATACTGGTTCGGTTGCTCATATTTGTAACTCGAAACAGGTGCTGCAGAATAAACGGAAGCTAACGAAGAACGAGGTGACGATGCGCGTGGGAAACAGATCAAAAGTTGATGTGATCGCGGTCAGCACGCTACCCCTTCATCTACCATCGGGATTAGTTTTATACTTAAATAATTGTTATTTGGTGCCTGTGTTAAGCATGAACATTATATCGGGATCTTGTTTATTGCGAGACGGTTACTTGTTTAAGTCATAGAATAATGGTTGTTCGATTTATATGAGTAATATGTTTTATGCACATGCACCTTTGATAGATGGTCTATTCTTATTGAATCTCGATAGTGGAAATACACATATTAATAACATTGAGGCCTACGGCAAACCTCCTCCGCCGCCTAGCTAACCCTAGCCGCCGGCCAAGACTCCTCCTCGGTGTGTCTAAACCCTAGATCGTCGAGGGTCTCTCTCATACTCCGCCATACTCGCTCCGGCTTAAGGCGAAGCCCTGCGAGATCTACCCTCTACTTCCGGTACCACGCCGTTGTGCTGCTGGAATCGCGAGGAGAGTGCTACAACCTCCATTTCTTTGGAACAAGGAGAGGAAGGTCTTCGTCAGTACCGAGCGTGTGACCGATTGCGGGGCTAGCGAGCACTTGGAAGGATCGTCTACGCGATCTTGAGATCGGGAAGAGTACGACTACATCACCCACGAGAATCCGCTCTCGTTAAACACTTTGGAATCTTCGAGGATGAGTTATTCCATCGACTCGTTGCTACAATCTAGTAGATAGATCTTGGCTTGTTTGTTTGTATGCGGTAGAAATTTTTTGTTTTCCATGCTACGAAACCCTATACCCGGATCAGGAGCCCCCGCTAGAGGTGGAGGTCACTGTGGACACCATCTGCGCGGAGCTAGAGTTGTTGGACTCTGACTTCGCGTGGAACGTGAGGCAGACTACCCCCATGGTGTTTTCGGTGATTTTTCCCTCGAGGGAGGCCCTGCGGACCCTGTCCTGGAGTCAGACTTCGATCCTGCCACTACATAACATCAAGGTGGCCATCCGCGAGTCATGCGTTCACCCGGACACGACCACCTCTCTGTCTATGGTTTGGGTTCGTATCCATGGGATCCCAGAGGAAGCGCAAAAGGAGAAGTTTGTCAAGCTGATCTCACAGGCGATTGGCAAGTTCGTCTGTCTAGATGTGAGTTCTCTGGGTGGTCAGGGCACCGTGCGGGTGCTCCTCAAGCACCCAGACCCGCTGAAGCTCGATTGCACGTTGCCTACCTTCTACTTCGGGTCCGCAGGTCGGACTCTCTTGGTGGAGCTGGAGAAGGACCAGGAGGGGGGCTGTCGTATGTCTCCGGGCCCCTCGGATCACCGATGGGACCTGGGACAGGGTGGGTCTGAGGACTCGTCTAGTGATGACTCTGGGGATGACCCTGAGCGTTTGGAGCCGGAGCCGTCTGCCCCTACGACCACCCTCCCTCCTTCAGCGCCTTCAGGAGGGTCCTTCTCGCGCATGGTGGCGCTAGCGCGCAACCCGGTCCTCACTCTAGCTCTGCCGCCCGTGGACGTGCCTCGGTGCCTTCGCCCGGACCCTATAGTGTCAGAGGAGCTGGGCCTGGCCCCCTATGGCTCGAACATGGGAGGCGAGCTCGAGTACCTAGGTCTCTCAGGGTTTGCGGCTCTGAAGGCCACATCGCGCTCCAGCCCCCCGAGCTCCGGGCGTCGTCTAGTGAGGGGTTGGTGGTGGCGCCACCGTATTCTCCATGCTCGCCTGGGGTCGTATGCTAAACTCTCTCTCCGGGCTCCACTTCAGCCTTGCCTCGGAGTTCGCCCGCCGTGGTTCCGGCGACTCTGGCCCCGCCGACTGGGGAGGCAGTCTCAGTCTTCCCTGACACTCCTGAGGCTGGGCCCAAGTACCGTGCCGGTCGTAGGCCTAGGCCTCCACTGCCTCCTCCCTCTCGCTCCAGCGCCAGGATTGCGGGCGCTAGGACGGTGACTGAGGGGAGGGAGCTGACCATTCTCGAGCAGGCGGTGTCGCGGACTATGGTCCAGAACCTTGACTCAGGTACGTCCTCCACCCCTCTCTCCCCGTCTCGTCCTCCCCCCCTCAGGGTATAGGTTTTCTGTGTTGGCAGATGTCCCCGAAGAACAGCTAGACATGGTTGCCAGGGATTGCGGGGTGGTGTTCCGTGGGGAACGTGGCCCCAGATTAGAGCAGATTGCGACGCTTAAGGCGAAGGAGTCCTACGATGGGGCACTTGCGACAGCTCGTGCTCAGGCGGAGCAGGAGAAGCTGACAGTGTCCCAGACCCCAGTGGTGCAGGATCCCCAAGCCCGGGCACTAGTGGGAGTAGCTCCTTGCGTCCTGGGCGTGTTGAGGCCTCTGTTGCTATCCCCCGGGTGGGGGGAAAGCATGGGAGGCCTCCGAAGCCTGTGTCCAAGCCCTTGACCAGTGGTAGGTCTCGGTCGGCCTCCCGTAAAGGGCCAAACTTGGAAGTGTCCCTATGATTGAGGCAATCTTTGCTTTAATTTGGAACATCTGGGGTTTTCGTCACGTCGGTCGCCGCCAGAAGTTGTGTGACTACCTACGGCAGGAGGATGTGGACATCGTGGGCTTGCAGGAGACGATTAGGCAGGACTTCTCGATCCCTGAGTTGCAGGGACTGAGTCGTCATAGTTTCGTCTGACATTGGCTGCCGGTGAATGGGCTCTCCGAAGGGATCCTCCTTGGGGTGAAGGAGGATACCTTTGAAGTCGAGGACATGGACCGGGGGAGTTTTATGTGAGCATGCTGCTCACCCACAGACGGAGTAACCTCAGATGGGAGGTTATTGTTGTTTATGGCCCCACGGACTATAGGAGGTCCCCAGCTTTCCTGGCTGAGTTAGCAGCCAAGGTTGAGAGCTGCTCCATCCCGGTGGTCGTGGCCGGGGATTTCAATTTAATTCGATCCCCAGATGAGAAGAGCTCAAATAATGTCGACCTCCCTAGCATGTCCCGAAACACCATAAGAGTATGGAGCGTTCGAGATATGTAATTAAACCTTGTTTGACATGGTAAGATCGAAGGTGTAATTCATAAAACTGCCATTATATTTTAAAGATTAAAAGCTTTAGAGACTATCGTTTTTCCACTGAAAAGAGCTCCATCATAATCCGTTGAAATGACACCATATAAAGTTATGGTTTGGGATAAAACCCAAGTTGTCCTTTCTTAAACATTGGTATGCTATGCATAAGAAAGATGTTTGCAACCAAAGTCGGATGAACCTGCCTTTGTATGTTATTTGAATAAGCATAAGTAATCCTCCATAACATCGGAGACAAAAGTGTTTATCACTTAGAACGTCAAGTTTCTTTGAGAAGGAATTTTTCGTGAAAAGATAAGTGGGAGGACAATAGAACTTTGATAAGGTTAAAAGAACCTTAGCTATATGTGCAAAGTTGCGCAGCGCCGAAAAGTGTTCCGAAGGCAGCAACAATGCTCATGGCTCACGTGCCTCAAAGGTTGTGGTTATGAAGGTCAAAGTTTCTATTGAACCAAGTAGGTCGAGTAAACAATCAAATACCAAGATTTGAGGGTTGAATCATTATTTGAGAATAATGAACGTACTACATGCAAAGAAGCGATGATGGGCCCTGACTCCGTAAAATGGCTTGAAGCCATAAAATCCATGATAGTTCCATACATGAGAAATCAAGTTTTGAACTTGAAGGACCCTCGAGAAAGGTGTAAGACCTTACAGTTGTGTTTGGATCTATAAATAAATAGACATGGATGTTGCACATCTATGAAATAGTCGACATGTTGGGAGAGAGTTCACAACAATGTTCAAAGGCTGACTATGACAAGATTTGATCTTTCATAGCGATATTTAGTCTAGACGGATTAATGTAGCAACCACTACATATAATTTTGTTATGTGGTAATTGAATAAACAAAACAAGTTCTTCTAATAGAATTGTTACCTAGGACATGTGCATAACGCGGTCCATAGGGTTTTGTTAATTCAAAGGATGCTAAAAGCATATGCAAACTTCAATGGTTGAAGTAAGCATTGCGGAGTTGGAATCTTCACCATGATGAAACTGTTAAAGGAGTTTAAATTCGTCGGAGACGATGAAGATGCTTGCATTTGCAAGAAATTAAGTGGGAGCGCTAAGACATATTTCTAATACATTATGTGGGAGACATATTGTTGATTGGAAGTGATGTATCTTTTTATTAACACGGGATAAGAATTTCATCTCGATGAAAGGCTTAGGCAGAACCCGAATATTTGGCATCAATGTCTATATGGATAAATTGTGACGCCAATATGGTTGTGCCAGAAGTACATAGACGAGATATTGAATGAATTCAATATAGAAACTACAAGAAAGGTTCTTGTTGAACAAGAAGGATTGGATAAAGATTTAAGTATTTTGATACTTGATAGATACAATCACAAAGAGTATTTTATCAATCATGATGTGATGTGTACAAATCCAGAAATGTCCTATGCTCTAAATGTTATGAGCATATACCAGAATAATTCATAAGATAATTATTGGACGATAGTAAAGATATTCTTATGATCTTTTAAAAGAACTAAGAATATATTATTTTGTAGAAGTGACAAATAGATGGTTAGTTCATTGTAAAAGTATTACATTGATACTAGTTTTGTCACAAAGTACAAATTAAGTTTATCTCAATATAAACTAAGGGTGGAACAATGTGATGGAAAGTAAGTTCCATAATAGATTTGGATGAGTTCCAAAGTTAATACATTGTGACAGATACTACAACAAAAGGCTAAGTATATAACTGCTATTATAGCAGCAAAAGAGGGCATTTGTGTCAAGTAGTTTGTTATCAAACTAGGTGTAGTTCACAGCAGGGATAATACTATGAAGATATATTGTACGACAATATTATCAACATGTTTTAACCCCAAAGAACTAAAGGTCACACCAAAGGACCAAATTTGTACAAAGCCATCTCATTAGATAATGAGTGATGCGTAGAGACGCAAAGACATGCAATTACACACGGACATGGAAGTGTCAGATTCGGAGATCAGTTGACCACTAGCAATCGTGTACATACGACACCAGAAAGCCATAGGTGTTGAATACACAAAGGTGAAACTAGATTATTGACTCTAGTGCAAGTGGGAGACTGTTGGAGATATGCCCAAGAGGCAATAATAAATTGGTTATTATCATATCTTCATACTTATGATAAATGTTTACATACCATGCTATAATTGTATTAACCGGAAACATTAATACTTGTGTGATTTGTAAACATAAAAGAGTCCCTAGTAAAGCCTCTTGTTAAACTAGCTTGTTGGTTAATATATGATTCATGAACATAGAGATGTTATTAACAACAGGGTCATATCATTAGAAGAATGATGTGATGGACATACTCCTATAGTTAAGCGTAGCATAAAGATCAAGTCATTTAATATAGTTCATTTGCTATAAGCTTTCTGATACATAGTAACCTAATTCCTTCGACCATGAGATCATGTTAATCACCATCACCGGAAGGATGTTTTGATGACATCAAACACCACACCGTAACTGGGTGGCTATAAAGGTGGCATTGAGTGTTTGGAAAGTATGGGTTGAGGCACATGGATCAAGAGTGGGATTTGTCCATCCATATGACAGATAGATATATTCTGATCCCTCTCGGTGGAATGTCATCCAATTAGCTTGCAAGCATGTGACTGTCTCACAAGGGATCACATACTACGGGAACGATAAAAGAGTACTTATCGGTAACGAGGTTGAACTAGGTATGCAGAGATACCGACGATCAAAACCTCGGATAAGTAAACTATCATGAGACAAAGGGAAATTGGTATCGTATGTAAGTGGTTCATTCGATCGCAAAGTAATCGTAGAAATATGTGGGAGACATATGAATTTCCAGATTCCTCTATTGGTTATTGATCGGAGAAGTGTGTAACACCCTCGCCTGATAAGGCTGAGTTCATGTGTATAGTGCCAATCCTTGGATCGGTTCACTGGCACACACAGTACAAAATGATACCAAATATAACTGTGCATCATAAATACAACGAATATGATCCAGAATTTACATTATTCATTCAAGTACACAGCGGAAAACGAATACAAGGTAGATCTCCATCCTTCAAATGTGCCACCGGCGAACAAATGTTGAGTGGAGTCTCGCGACCTATGAATGATCACTCAGATACGATATAACCTGCAACATGAAATGTTGCAGCCAGAATGGTCAATACATTGAATGTATGGCAATTAGGCTAAAGTGGTTAACAACAGATCTATCAACTACATGCTTATTTGGCCAAGTGGAGTTCAGGCTCATTTGCATAAAGCAACAGTTTTATCCTAACATTTGTAACAAAGTAGTTTTCCAATACGATAAATAGGACACTCTGGTTCACTCCCAGGTGCTCCTACCCAATTATGTTCACCCAACAAGTTTTAAGTAATTAAGAAATAAGGATGATTGAGAAATATCATAGCATCAGTATCAAGTCGCTCAAATTGTCCATAACCGGGACACGGCTAATCGATTAGTTTATACACCCTGCAGGGGTTAGTACACTTTACCCATGTGACTTGGCCAGCCCAGCTCGTACCACCACTCTCATATTGGGTGATGATAGGGAGAAGTCCAAGAAGGAACCGTTCGGGAAGTAGCTCCCCAATCCCGACGCACACCGGTCCGACCTACACTATCTACATCTCTGGATACGCGGGTTTGAGTTACCACAACCTACTGAGTTCAACCAACTGCCCATTTCATTATTGGCACATGGTTGCACACGAAAGCTTCCAAACAAAGAAACCAATCCTTTCTCAGTGTCCTGGGTGCCTTTCCGCAATGATACCACCAAAAATTATCAATCCCATCACACCCAGGAGATTCATTGATTAAGTTGTTTTAGTTTTCACAAACCAACACATTTAGAAACAAATTCATTGATGTAACCCAGCCCTCGTTCATCATAGCATGGCTAAGCACATCTACCAACGGTGGCTTATAAACAAGGAAAGCTATGTAATAATATGGGACATAGCATAGCATATACACATCAATTCCTACACATGCAATTCTACAAAAACATCTACAATGCATAGGAAAACTGTAGGACATTTATGACCAAGATAGCACCACTTGCCTTTGTTGTAGATGTAGTCGATTAGATAATCCTCACAATTATAATGGCCTCTTTCGCAATAACCACAATACTTGCAATCATAGTAGTTGCAATCACAGTAGTTGCACTCCTCGCAATCTAACGTTTGAAGCAAACACAACAAACACCATTCAAAACATTGCAAACATGCAACAGTGCAACATTACAAGAAAACAATGATGATCAGATACATGCATGACAATTTAACGAGTCACAATGGTTGCATTTAGTGTTCTGAACATGGTTAGATTACATGATGCATGTGGAAGGTCATTTAATGCACTAAAGCTTTTATTACTAAAGTTGTATCGATTTAATATAGTGTATACCACTTTAATTGAACTAAAGATGTTTATGTCGTATTAAATTGTGAACTAGATGCTACTGGATATATAATGCAATTTACAGATAGTGGCAATTTGAATCACCTACAAAGGAGTTATAGATATTTTCCTATGATTAAAACACTATTTCAATGGGTTTAAATATTTCTATATGAGTTTCTCTTTAACAGTGCCAAATAATTTGTCATGCAATTTCTCTATATAGATATTGTCAATACAAAACCTTAGCACTTGGATTCACCCTAATCGGAGTTAAAGATCTTTTTGTATGATTTAAATAGTGTTTAATGGTTCTAAATGATTCATATAGTTTCTATTGTCTAAAAATCAAACTAAAATTATATCTGTAATCTCCACGGAATTGTGATTTCAGGGACATATTATTTGTAATTTTCTGAATAGTATTTATTTTCTTGTGAATTTATTACTCTAAATAGTCCATTAAACTATTTAAATCTTCACGGCAAAACCTTACAGTAAATGCTGAACTAATTGCATATTGAAGATCTACATGGAACCAGCTTTCCAACGGTATATCATTTATATTTTTGTGACAAGCAATTAATTTTTAATGAATTTAATGATTTATAAAGCCATTAAAACTAATTAAAATGCTACGGGTTAAATAATCAGCAAAGGCTAGATCCAACCAGATATTAGTAAAGTACATTACAGTAGCTTCAATTTGATATATTATTCATATTTTTCGGAGTTATAGATAATATCTTATGAATTTATTAACCTAAAAGACCATTAAAACTAATTAAATTACTGCAGTTACCACGTACAGTAAAAGTTGGATCTATTCTGATAAGATGATTCTACGTGAAATTATCTTCAATTTGATATATTATACGCAATTTTTGGACGTGGTATGAATTTCTAATGAATTTTACAAGTTAGATCTATAATATGCAATTTTAAATTCGAACGGAATATTCCAGGGAATATTCCGCTGACTGGACAGATTGACTTTGCATGCTGACTGGGACTAGATGTTGACCTTACGTTGACGTGGCGTTGATGAGGAAGATGACCGGAATGACGACATGGAACGCACCGGTTTGATTGGATCTCGACCGTCTGGATAGGATCCGGTGGCTAGAAGAAGAGATTGACCCGATTTTGGCTCAGAATAGACAAGAAATAGATCTGTGTTAGAGAGACAAATCCGTAGATCAAATTGAAAAACTCAGAACATGAAAGTTGTGGGGAATCATTATTCCTACCTTCTCACCAAAGGAATTTGGATTTGAAGAAGCGAGCGCGAGTAGATCTTGGATTTACACCGTAAGATCTAAAATATTGCGATACGAAATTATCCGGCTGTGGTGGATGAAAAGAGGTGAGGTTTGTCGGGATTGAAAGATTTCGACGCGATCTTCAACTTTCGTTTTTTGACCGAAAGCAAACGACGAAGTATAGATGGGTTAAAAAGCGAAACAAGATTCGGGCATATGTAGATTCGGGATTTCGAGAGGAAAAACTCGTACAGCTGTGGCTCCACGAGTTTATATGAAGGTTTAGGATTGTTTAAAGATAGGCCTTGGAGTAGGGAACAAGTAGAAACAAACGGAAGTCAATTTGGAGTTGTAGATAAAAAGTTACGAGAGTTTAAGTAGAGATAGGCATTAGAAAACAGATTTCGCACTCTTTTTAAATCAACACACTGTAAGTGCGCGCGTGGCTGCTCCCGATCGCTTGCTCGGTCCGGTGGGCCGGCCCGTTCAGTTTTTTTTATACTTGTTTCCCTTATATCTTTTGCATACGAACTCCAAATGACATGATTCTTGTTTCTAAATTTTTCTAAAATCGAATAGATCATTATAGGATCAAATTTGTAATATTTTTACTAGTTTGGAAGTAGTGGATTTATAAATCATTGTATATTTCATTTTATTTATATCTTTATGTGTTTGTATTTATTTTATAACTTTTTCATACTAGCTCCAAATGAGCTCAATTTTGTTTCTAAAATTTTGTAGTATTAATTGGATCTCTTTAGGCTATAATTATCAATAATTTATGCCTTAGCAACAGTGGGTTTTAATAAGTCAATTTAATCACCCTTAGGAACATTTGGGCGAATCAACTACATGATTTAGATACCAGGATTTGGATTTAGTTTGTGAGAACTTTGCATGGATGTAATGAAATGATTATGAATGCTTCATGATTTTCATTTTGAAATCTTGCACACCAATTCAATAATCCATAATCAATCCATGCCCTTTTGCCTATATGGCTACTTAGGTCATAACAAAAGAATATAAGATTTTGAATTCAAGGTTGAGAGGATTTTCTATTCAAAAAGTTTCTTCTCTTTGAGAATTTTTAACAAAGTCAAACAATCAATCAATATTATTTATTTATTTCACATTCCAAAATTTGGAGAATTTTGGGATGTGACAAAGTGTCTCGATCATGTCTGCATAATTCACGAACCGTAGGGAGACACACTTAAGGATTCGATGTTGTTGAGTAGTTATGGAATGATGAGAAAGAGACCGAATGTTGTTCGAAGTCTCGTATGGGATCCGGGATATCACGAGGAGATCCGGAATGGTCCAGAGAATAAGATTCATATAAGGAAAGTCATGTTTCGGAGTTGGGGAATGATTTCGGTGTTTTCATCGGGAATGTTCTAGAAGGGTCCGGAAGGTCCGGCACTCCGGAGGGGAAGGGTAAATGAATGTGTCATAACAAGTTGGAATGGTTGCATCATGTACTAGGTGTCATCGCTGAGCAAAATAAAGGGATAAATCAAATCCTAGTTTGAAAAGTCAAACGCCAATTTAAAAAGTCAAACGGCAAGTTTGCTTGGTGGAGGGAGAGTAGGAAACCTACTTAGGGAGGAAGTCCTACTCCCTCCACCCGCCGGCCAAGGAGGAGGAGTTGGAGGAGGACTCCCTCCTCCCAAACCGCGCCTCCCTCCACCTATAAAAGGAGGGGCAAGGGTGCCCCTCTTCCCTACACCTCTCTCCTCTAAAACCCTAGCCCTAGCCGCCGGCCTCCACCAAGTCGCCGCCGCCCCTAGGGTTTGCCTAGCCACCAAGTTGGGGCCCTCCCCTTTCCCTAGCCGCCGGCCTAGCTCTCTCTCCTTGGTGCCTCTAAACCCTAGATCACCAAGGCCTTTCTCATAGTCCACCATACTCGCTCCGGCTTAAGGCGAAGCCCTGCGAGATCTCCCCTCTACTTAGGTACCGCCACGTCGTGCTACGGAATCACGAGAGAGAGTGCTACAACCTCCATTTTCTTTGGAACAAGGGAGAGGAAGGTCTTCATCGAGTCGGCGTGTGACCGATCGGAGCGCCTTGGCGCCGGAAGGATCGTCTACACGATCTTGAGATCGGAAAGAGTACGACTACATCACCCACGAGAATCCGCTCTCGTTAACTGCTTTGGAATCTTCGAGGGTGAGTTCCTCTATCGACTCGTTGCTAAAATCTAGTAGATAGATCTTGTCTTGTTTGTTTGCATGCGATAGAATTTTTTTGTTTTCCATGCTACGAACCCCTATACCAATTATGGAGCGCCTGACGCATCATACCAGTTTGCCTTTCTGAAAGGGCGTTTTATCCATGACGGGATCCTGGCTCTCCATGAAATTATTCATGAGGTCAAAGTGAGTCACCAGACGGGTGTCTTTCTGAAGCTTGACTTCCAGAAGGCCTATGACAGGCTAGATTGGGCCTTTCTTCGCCAGGTACTCCAGCGTCGGGGAGTTGATGATCGCCTGATATGTTGGATCATGCAGATTGTCATGAGTGGGAACACAGTTATAAACATAAATGGGGAAGTGGGACCTTATTTCAAACCCTCGTGTGGGGTTCGTTAGGGGGACCCGATCTCCCCGATCTTGTTTAACGTTGCGGTTGATGCCCTTGCAGAAATCTTGGAGAAGGCCAAGAATTCCGGCCACATATCGGGTGTGGGTCGGCATCTTATCCCTGGAGGCGGGGAAACCCACCTCCAATATGCTGACGATACTATGATTATGGTGGAAGGTTCAGAGCAGGATATCATTAACTTGAAGTTCCTGCTCTTTTGCTTTGAGGCCATGTCGGACCTCAAGATCAACTTTGATAAGAGCAAAGTCATGGTGTTCGGGTACTCTGCAGTGGATCAGTAGAGGATCGCGGATAACCTTAACTGTCGGTTGGCTGTCTTTCCCCTAAACTATCTGGGGATGCCAGTGAGGGACTCCAGGATCCTTATTAGGGACCTATAACCCCTCATGGGTCGGTTTAAGGCGAAATCTGAACCCTGGCAGGGGAGGTTCACCTCCAAGGGGAGCAAGACGGTCCTTATCGACTCGTGACTCTCTAGCCTCCCCATGTATATGATGGGGATGTACCTCCTTCCGGAGGGGGTACATGCTAACTTTGACAAGGAGCTCTCCCGGTTCTTTTGGATGGCCAATGATGTCCACCATAAATACCACATGGTGAAGTGGGTTGATATCTGCACCCCCAAGGAGCTGGGGGGTTTAGGTATCATTGCGTCCCGTCACATGAATGTGGCATTTCTCCTTAGATGGGTGTGGAGGATTCTAACCAATGATGGGGGCCTATGGTTACAATTGATTAAAGCTAAGTATCTTCGGGGCCGACCGCTGCTGGCTTGTGAACGTCGGGAGGGATCGCAGTTTTGGTGAGCCATCCAGGACATCAAGCCAGCTATCCGAAAATGGTTGTCCATATCCATAGGCGATGGAATGGATACCCTATTCTGGCTCGACCCCTGGATCGGGCCTCATCCTTTGCGATTCGAGCACCCGGAGCTTTTTGCGATCTATGCCAACCCCGCCCTCCTGGTGGGGGAGGCATATTGGAATTATGCCCTAGAGGCAATAATAAAGATGTTATTATTATAATTCTTGTTCATGATAATGTTTATATTCCATGCTAGAATTGTATTAAGCGGAAACTTTAATACTTGTGTGGTTTGTGAACAACACCGTGTCCCTAGTACGCCTCTATGGACTAGCTCATTGATTAATGATGGTTAAGGTTTCCTAACCATGGACATGAGTTGTCGGTTAATAATGAGATCATATCATTGGGAGAATGGTATGGTGGACAGACCCAAACTAAGCGAAGCAATTAGATCGTGTCATCGTGTTTGTCTTTGCGAAGCTTTTCTTATGTCAAATATTGTATTCCTTAGACCATGAGATAATGCAACTCCCTGGTATCGGAAGAAAGCTTTGAGGTCATCAAACGTCATCCTATGAGAGGGTGATCATAAAGGTGTCTCTCAGGTGATCGGAAAGTATCTGTTGGGTTGTATGTATCGAGATGGGATTTGTCCCTCCCAAGTCGGAGAGATATACTTCGGGCCCACTCGGTAATCGATATCAACACCACTTGCAAGCATGTGGTTAAGGAGTTAATCACAAAGTGATATCGGATTACGGAACGAGTAAATTACTTGCTATGAACGAGATTGAACTAGGTATGACGGTACCGACGATCGAATCTCGGGCAAGTAAAATATCCCGAGACAAAGGGAATATATATATGGGATTGATTGAATCCTGACATCGTGGTTCATCCGATATGATCATCGATGAATGTGTGTGAGTCAATATGGGTTTCCGGACCATTTGTTGATTATTGATAGAAGATCATATGCATATTCTCGAACCCGCTGGGTCACATTAACGTGTCTCGACACTAGGATAGATTGGATAATTGGTTTATGAGTTTTTGTTTGGAGTCTCGATGGGATCCGGGACATCACGAGAGGTTCGAGTGGTCGGAGAATAAGATTCATATAAGGCGTGCAGTTTTGGAGTTCGAATTGTTTGGATTAATCATTGTTATGGAAGCTTATAGAACCTTCGAAGGGGACCAACGTGGCCCCACCTTAGGGAGGGCATGGGCCTATGAGGGAGTGCCCTGGCCGCATTGGTCCAGGGGCACAAGGACCCATAGGGCCCAGCCGGCCAAGAGAGGTTTAAACTCTAGATAGAGCTTCTAGAAGGGGGGGTTTCCTTGCCCCCCACTCTTCCTCCTTTGGGCCGCCGGCCTTGGCTTGGGGGAGGGGCTAGGTGTGGCATCCCGCAAAACCACTACTAGAAAATCGCGTTGAATTTGTGCATTGCATCGTCATCATCATGCATTGTTTGCCAAAACTATTTTCGCAACACCCGTGTTGTTTTCTAAAACGCCCCGTCTTTTATTCAAACGCCAAACACCGGGTCTCCGGAATTATTTTGTTTGTTGCTATCGTTTTGCAAATGGTGTTTTTAAGACAAATAAAATTTATATTTATTTTTGCGGGGCAGTCGAACGGGCCGATTGACCCGAACGACCACCCCTGTTCTTTATAAAACGGTCCAACCTGCCTCCCCAGCTAATTCCTAAACCTACCCAGCTTCCTACCCACCCCAGCCTCCACATCACTCTGGCCAATCACATCATGCCACCTCAGCTGACCCACTCCCACCCTCCAATCACCCTCCGCCACGTCACCCCCTCTCTCTCCCCTCCCTCACATGCGCTCACGCACACACCCAGCAAAGCCGCCGTCCCCACCTGCTTTCCCGCCCAGCGCCACCTCGGGATCCCACCCCCACCTGCCCCGGTCCCACCCACCTACCCGCTCAGCCCCTCTCTCCCTTTTTCCTTGGTACACTGCACATCACGCTACTGCGCCCACACTGCCCACGCACACACTCACGCCAACCTCCCACGGTCCCTTTGCACCGTCGACCCCTGGACCCGGCCCACGCGCTCTCTCTCCCTGGCGCGGCCACGCGCCCCCACCCATCTCTTCCTCCTCCCGATCCTCCTTCTCTGCTCCCAAGCTCCTTGTCGCCCGGCCTTGGCCGCCTCGCCGCCTTCAAGCCTATCCTCCTGGCTCCTGCTCCACCCGGTCGCCGTCCGCCTCCTCGCGGCATCTCGCCACTCCCGCTTCCCTCCCTCATGCGCTCCACCCGCAACCGCCTCCTGCCTCCACCTCCCAGCGCCGTCGCGCCGTCCTGCCTCCCAGGCCAGCCACCGCCTCCAGCCCCGGCTCGCCGCTCCGCCTCGCCAACCACGCGCTCCGTCGGACGTCCTCCTTCGCCGCCCCTCTCCACCGCCTCCGCGCCGGCCGCCTCTGCGACCCTCGCCGCCTCCACGCCATCGGCCCTCACCGACCGCTGCCGCGCCCTCCACCGCCCATCGCCGCCGGCGTCCCCATCCTCCGCTCAGGCGTCTCCGCTCCCGTCCACCTCCTCCTCCGGCCCGAGCCCCTCCGCTGGTCCCGGCCCCGACCCGCTCCCCGCCGTGGCCTGCCTCTCCTCTGAGTCCCGTCCCCGCGTCTCCCCGTGCTCCGGCCGCCCCCTCTCGCCAACGTCCTCCCCGCCTTCCTCTGTTCCCGCTAGCTCCACCGCCAGCCCCTTGACGCCCATCACTGCGCCTCTAGGCTCTCTTGCCGGTGCCTCGCCTCCCCGTGTCTGCCGTTGGGTTCCTCCTCGCCATCGCCACCTCTCGCAGCGCCCCGTGTGCCTCTGCTCATCTCCGCCGCAAGGGCCCTTGTCGCCATCTCTCCGCTCGTCCTTGAGGCCTCCCTCTCTGACGCGTCCGCAGTGATCCGTGTCCCCTTGTCCAGAAGCTGCCACGCTGCTCTAGCCCTTGTCCTCTTGTCTGTATCGCTGCGTCCTAGTTGGATGCTTGCTCTTCTTTGTAATCTAATTGGATTCCAGGTCCCGCGTAGACAAGATCTTCAAGACCAACCTTTCAACAACGATCCCGTCGACAGGAACAACAATACGACATTATGTTGCCAAGATCTTCCGAGGACCTCGCCGGAACCTCAAGATCTGCCCACGGAGCCGATGGTTGTAGCCCCGAAGACCGATCCGTGGCGAACCCACGACCCCAAAGGCGCCAAGTTCTTCATCGGCATGCCAAGTACCTCTACACAAGACCGTCGACGCGAACCGACGGCCCGGATGCGACAGGACCGTCCCAGAGACGCCAAGTACTTCTTCCCTCGCCAAGACCGCCTCGATGGCGCGGGACCGACAAGACCCTCGCAACGGCAAGACCTTCGCGATGACGAGAACGGCACCGACCCGGAAGAAGTCGATGCGCCCCCGACGCCTACCAAGCCCTGCTCCCCGATTGCTACGAGACCCTAACCCCGGAGTTCAAGCACGACCCCGTCAGAACCCTGGACCCCGACCCCGAACTCCGACGAACCCTGGACCCCGACCCCGAACTCCGACGAACCCTGAGACCGACCCCGAACCCCGGAACCTCAAGATCGCCGAACCCTAATGTGTGAACCCGAACCCGAGACCTTATTTTCATTAAATGATATATAATTGTTGCATATTTAATTGTCATTCATCTGGCATGCATATCATTGGTTTGGGGGCCTTATGCCGATTCACCTAATAATTAAATATGGGGCCCATATGCGGGCAAATCTAGCCTTATATTGGCCTCATTTAAGTTTGATATAGCGAACCGGTCTTATATTTTGGCCATGTTAAAACAACATTTAAATTGCGGGGATCTAAATAACTTGCACCATCTAATTAATTGTCGGGACCCCGGTTCCGCTTAATATGACCTAATTGCATCGCCCTTGCCATGCCATACATCATGCATGCATCATGCCGATCTTCTGCCGTGAATTAAATATTGCATCCGGTGTTTATTCTAGTGTTTTGCTTCTTCGCGGATAAGGCCGTTGAGTTGATGTGAGCTTCGCCCCGTTCTTCGATTGAACCTTCGACAATGTTTTCAGGCGAGCATCTCCCTCTTTCTACCTATCTTACTTTTATAGTCTTTATTCCCTCCTGTTGATCTATTGCTATCTGTGTTGCGATGTTCTAGTTTCCGTGCCGAAATATCCCTGCAGCCTTATATTGCCTTGGACACACCCTATTACATTGTTTGGTAGATAGTTGGACTTGGCGTCGTAGTTGCTTGCTCAAGTCTTGATGTGCGTCGTCATATGCCGATTCTTGATGTATTGCCGCATGTTGAAGTTGGAGATGATTCTAGTTTTACTTACGTCACTTTAATTTCTGTTTAACAACTAAAATTGAAATAAGAGAGGCATCGGTGGGTGATAGAAAATATTTGGTTTCGAGCGCCCACTTGTGTCCCGTAAGACCCCGAGTACTTGATTCCTGTTCCTTGATTTATCGCGCTATCCACATCCTGGAGGTATATGGGACCCCCCTGAGCCAGAGCTTGATTCCGTCTTATTTCTTGGGGCCACAAACTAGTTTGAGGTGTTTTTACTATCCTGTACTTATGCCATGTTTACCGCTTTATTTACGATTGTGCGAGGTGCACTGTCTTGTTATTTAGGATCGGGACACGTTTACGCGGTATCGACAAGCCCAGCCACACTTTCGGGTTCCCAGTCGTTTACCGCCATCCACCCAAACCTTGAGGCCGTCTCGGGGCTTGCTTACTCCGTTGCGGATTCTACTTAAGGGGTGGCCCCCTGAAATATTTCTGAATCCTGTGATTGTTCAGTCGTGAAAGCCTCGTTGGGTTTTGATTTGGTTTTTCCGAGGTTGATCGAGCGTGTGTTGCTATTGGTGCACCCGGCGGGTAAAACTTTACGAAAGCCGTGTCATGGATATGGACGACTTGGAGCACAGTTTCTTGATCATAGACAAGCATAACTAAAGTTTCTGCTATAAATTTTACTTTATAATGACTAGTAATTAGCTCCACTATAATGGAATGGCTAATTAATCTGCTCACAATTGCTTGTTTGGTGTCGCTTGCGACCATTGTACTGACTAGTAAATCTTGCAACTTCTAGCGGATTGGCTGAATAAAAGTACCAACAACTGCTGGGTTTTGGGTTTATCTCATGCTATCATGTCGAGTAGTAATTGTTGCAACTATAACGGAATGATTAACTAAAAGGGCCTTGCTTATTTTACGAACGATTATCTACACGACTAGTAATTACGCAGCGATAACGAATAAATAAAACACCAGCGGTGTGAGTTCCTCGATTGACTTCCTCGTTTGGTCTCGAGGGGAAACACCGGGATGGGTTTGTTTGGTGTTAGCTTGAGTTGGATCCGGATAGGTCTATCTTACCCTCTCTAATTGGCGCCTTGATTGTATCGAGTCTCTATAGGTTGTTTAGTGCATCTTTGCCGCTTGATCCACCATACCTATGTGGCGAGGGGCCAATTCTAGCCTCGCCGTGTCTTGGCCTCGATCTTGGCTCCTTCTTTTTCCTTTGCCCTTTCGGCACCCCTTTTGTTTAAGCAGGTTTTGAGATCGACGTCGTTAGCAGGGTTACCCTTCCGGCTTGGCCTGGGCAGGGTTATGGACGCCATTGGTTATTCTTCAGGGCTCTTAGCCCCATTTTCTTCTTGTCCGTAGCTGGACGCACTATCGTTTTCAAGGTGACTTGGATCTTTGTATAATATATCTGTATTCTTGACTCTTTGAGTCGCTGTTATATCTATACATTACGTGGGTCCCATCGAGGACTGTTGTGTAATGTTATTACGCCGTTTTCCACATACGAAAGTGCTGGTGAGCACCTTTGAATCGTTTCTATGCGGGTTTTGGCGAATTCGCTCAAACTTGCATAGGTCCGATCTGAGGGTACAGTGGTATCGAGCTCGGCGATTCGATACCCCACAAGTCCAAATCAGGGATAACCTAGCTAACGGTAAAGTAGAGTGTCAAAACTATTTTGCAAAATCGGTTGGATAGTTACGATTAGGTCTGATTTTACTCCTTACCCTACGCTATTCTCCTCTTACCTCGGCGTGTTTTGGATCCGCTCTCTTCTCTCTCTTTGAGTCCGAGAATTCTCGTGGTTGGGTTTCCGTCGTACCTTGAGGCCGTTTTCTTCCTTTTGTAGCGGAGGTGCTACGATCATCAATCGCAACTTGCATGTACCCTTCATCCGATCTTTTGTTCTTGAGCTCCTTATCCCTATGTGTTTCCTTGCTGGATATCGATGTCGTTGGAAAACATAAGAGAAGGACGAGCTTTAGTGAAGTTGGAGTCGACCTTGAGCACGTGTTGTTCATGCCAATGGAACCATCGCGAAACCTAATCGGTGTCTTTCATACGATTTACCGGCAACATTCCTTTGTTAGGATACCATCTAAGAAGACCTTGGTCTAATTCCGAGAGTGGGATGCTTAATCCGCTTATTCGTGTGCAGAGTAATGGTTTGAGTGTGGGATGGAGTAGCTACCCTACCACTGCTCTTATCATTCGCTCTTGTACGTCGAGTCAGTGGATCCAGCAGTTTTACTCCGTCCATGGAAGTTAGAGGTGGCTTTATCGTTTGATGCCTCTATCTTCGTCCTTTGTTTCTCCGGAGTGTTCTCTCGACTACCAGGAGCAACGAACCTTTGTTGGTGGTGTCGCCGTTTTCAAGATGAAGAAGGAACCATCGTTAGTGGTGTCGCGAGGATCTACGAAGCGAAACGCGACGCCCTTCCTTCCGGTACCATGAGGCGGATCTCGAGGGCGAGATCCATTGTTAGTGGTGTCGAATTGTGGCATCCCGCAAAACCACTACTAGAAAATCGCGTTGAATTTGTGCATTGCATCGTCATCATCATGCATTGTTTGCCAAAACTATTTTCGCAACACCCGTGTTGTTTTCTAAAACGCCCCGTCTTTTATTCAAACGCCAAACACCGGGTCTCCGGAATTATTTTGTTTGTTGCTATCGTTTTGCAAATGGTGTTTTTAAGACAAATAAAATTTATATTTATTTTTGCGGGGCAGTCGAACGGGCCGATTGACCCGAACGACCACCCCTGTTCTTTATAAAATGGTCCAACCTGCCTCCCCAGCTAATTCCTAAACCTACCCAGCTTCCTACCCACCCCAGCCTCCACATCACTCTGGCCAATCACATCATGCCACCTCAGCTGACCCACTCCCACCCTCCAATCACCCTCCGCCACGTCACCCCCTCTCTCTCCCCTCCCTCACATGCGCTCACGCACACACCCAGCAAAGCCGCCGTCCCCACCTGCTTTCCTTGGCGCCACCTCGGGATCCCACCCCACCGGTCCCACCCACCTACCCGGCCCCTCTCTCCCTTTTTCCCTTGGTACACACTTCACACGCTACTGCGCCTTGATCCACACCTGCCGCCCACGCACACACTCACGCCAACCCACTCCCACCAGTCCCCGCCTGACCCCACCGTCAGCCCCTGGACCCGGCCCACGCGCTCTCTCTCCCTGGCGCGTCCACGCTCCCCCACCCATCTCTTCCTCCTCCCGATCCTCCCTTCTCTCTGCTCCCAAGCTCCGCCCGTCGCCAGCAGCCTTGCCTCTCGCCGCCTTCAAGCCTCTCCCTCCACGCTCCCTCCTTCACGCCCGGTCGCCGCCTCCCTCGCAGCAGCATCTCGCCACTCCCCGCTTCCCCTCCCTTCGCCGGCGCTCCACCCGCAACCGCCTCCTGCCTCCACCTCCCCGGCTCGCCCCGTCGCGCCGTCCTCGCCTCCCGAGCCCGGCCACCGCCTCCACGGCCCGGCTGCCGCTCGCCTCGCCAACCACGCGCTCCGTCGGACATCCTCCTTCGCCGCCCCTCTCCACCGCCTCCGCGCCGGCCGCCCCTGCGACCCTCGCCGCCTCCACGCCATCGGCCCTCACCGACCGCTGCCGCGCCCTCCACCGCCCATCGCTGCCGGCGTCCCCATCCTCCGCTCAGGCGTCTCCGCTCCCGTCCACCTCCTCCTCCGGCCCGAGGCCCTCCGCTGGTCCCGGCCCCGACCCGCTCCCCGCCGTGGCCTGCCTCTCTCCTCGAGTCCTGTCCCGCGTCTCCCGCGCTCGCGCCGCCCCTCTCGCCAACGTCCTCCCGCCTTCCTCTGTTCCTTAGCTCCACGCAAGCGCCCTCGCCGCTTGGCCCCCATCTGCCTGCGCGCCTCTAGGCTCTCTTGCCGGTGCCTCGCCTCCCCGTGTCTGCCGTTGGGTTCCTCCTCGCCATCGTCACCTCTCGCAGCGCCCCGTGTGCCTCTGCTCATCTCCGCCGCAAGGGCCCTTGTCGCCATCTCTCCGCTCGTCCTTGAGGCCTCCCTCTCTGACGCGTCCGCAATGATCCGTGTCCCCTTGTCCAGAAGCTGCCACGCTGCTCTAGCCCTTGTCCTCTTGTCTGTATCGCTGCGTCCTAGTTGGATGCTTGCTCTTCTTTGTAATCTAATTGGATTCCAGGTCCCGCGTAGACAAGATCTTCAAGACCAACCTTTCAGCAACGATCCCGTCGATAGGAACAACAATACGACATTATGTTGCCAAGATCTTCCGAGGACCTCGCCGGAACCTCAAGATCTGCCCACGGAGCCGATGGTTGTAGCCCCGAAGACCGATCCCGGCGCGACTGAACCCCGACGACCCCAAGACGCCAAGTTCTTCATCGGCATGCCAAGTACCTCTACACAAGACCGTCGACGCGAACCGACGGCCCGGATGCGACAGGACCGTCCCAGAGACGCCAAGTACTTCTTCCCTCGCCAAGACCGCCTCGATGGCGCGGGACCGACAAGACCCTCGCAACGGCAAGACCTTCGCGATGACGAGAACGGCACCGACCCGGAAGAAGTCGATGCGCCCCCGACGCCTACCAAGCCCTGCTCCCCGGTTGCTACGAGACCCTAACCCCGGAGTTCAAGCACGACCCCGTCGAACCACCACGACCTGACCCGAACTCCGAGGAACCCTGGACCCCGACCCCGAACTCCGACGAACCCTGAGACCGACCCCGAACCCCGGAACCTCAAGATCGCCGAACCCTAATGTGTGAACCCGAACCCGAGACCTTATTTTCATTAAATGATATATAATTGTTGCATATTTAATTGTCATTCATCTGGCATGCATATCATTGGTTTGGGGGCCTTATGCCGATTCACCTAATAATTAAATATGGGGCCCATATGCGGGCAAATCTAGCCTTATATTGGCCTCATTTAAGTTTGATATAGCGAACCGGTGTTATATTTTGGCCATGTTAAAACAACATTTAAATTGCGGGGATCTAAATAACTTGCACCATCTAATTAATTGTCGGGACCCCGGTTCCGCTTAATATGACCTAATTGCATCGCCCTTGCCATGCCATACATCATGCATGCATCATGCCGATCTTCTGCCGTGAATTAAATATTGCATCCGGTGTTTATTCTAGTGTTTTGCTTCTTCGCGGATAAGGCCGTTGAGTTGATGTGAGCTTCGCCCCGTTCTTCGATTGAACCTTCGACAATGTTTTCAGGCGAGCATCTCCCTCTTTCTACCTATCTTACTTTTATAGTCTTTATTCCCTCCTGTTGATCTATTGCTATCTGTGTTGCGATGCTCTAGTTTCCGTACCCGAAATATCCCCTGCAGCCTTATATTGCCTTGGACACACCCTATTACCTGTTGTTTGGTAGATAGTTGGACTTGCGCGTCGTAGTTGCTTGCTCAAGTGCTGATGTGCGTCGTCATATGCCGCAGTTGCTGATGTATTGCCGCATGTTGAAGTTGGAGATGATTCTAGTTTTACTTACCGTCACTTTAATTTCTGTTTAACAACTAAAATTGAAATAAGCAGAGGCATCGGTGGGTGATAGAAAATATTTGGTTTCCGAACGCCCACTTGTGTCCCGTAAGACCCCGAGTACTTGATTCCTGTTCCTTGATTTATCGCGCTATCCACATCCGGGAGGTATATGGGACCCCCCTGAGCCAGAGCTTGATTCCGTCTTATTTCTTGGGGCCACAAACTAGTTTGAGGTGTTTTTACTATCCTGTACTTATGCCATGTTTACCGCTTTATTTACGATTGTGCGAGGTGCACACTGTACTGTTTAGGATCGGGACACGTTTACGCGGTATCGACAAGCCCAGCCACACTTTCGGGTTCCCAGTCGTTTACCGCCGTCCACCCAAACCTTGAGGCCGTCTCGGAGCTTGCTTACTCCGTTGCGGATTCTACTTAAGGGGTGGCCCCCTGAAATATTTCTGAATCCTGTGATTGTTCAGTCGTGAAAGCCTCGTTGGGTTTTGATTTGGTTTTTCCGAGGTTGATCGAGCGTGTGTTGCTATTGGTGCACCCCGGCCGGGTAAAACTTTCTGAAAGCCGTGTCCGCGGATATGGACGACTTGGAGCACAGTTTCTTGATCATAGACAAGCATAACTAAAGTTTACTGCTATAAATTTGACTTTATAATGACTAGTAATTAGCTCCACTATAATGGAATGGCTAATTAATACTGCTCACAATTGCTTGTTTGGAGTGTCGCTTGCGACCATTGTACCTGACTAGTAAATCTTGCAACTACAACGGATTGGCTGAATAAAAGTACCAACAACTGCTGGGTTTTGGGTTTATCTCATGCTATCTGTATCTGAGTAGTAATTGTTGCAACTATAACGGAATGATTAACTAAAAGGGCCCACTGCTTATTTTACCAGAACGATTATCTACACCTGACTAGTAATTACTGCAACGATAACTGAATAAATAAAACCTGCCAACGGTGTGAGTTCCTCGGTTGACTTCCTCGTTTGGTCTCGAGGGGGAAACACCAGGATGGGTTTGTTTTGTGTTAGCTTCAGGTTGGATCCGGATAGGTCTATCTTACCCCTCTCTAATTGACGCCAGTTGTATCGAGTCTCTATAGGTTGTTTAGTGCATGCTGCCGCTGCCGCTTCAGTCCACCATACCTGTGGCATCCCGCAAAAACCACTACTAGAAAATCGCGTTGAATTTGTGCATTGCATCGTCATCATCATGCATTGTTTGCCAAAACTATTTTCGAAAACCCCGATTTGTTTTCCAAACGCCCCATCTTAATTCAAATGCAAAACCGGGTCCCCGGAATATTTTGTTTTGGCCGCTATCGGTTTGCATATGGCCCGTTTAAATAAATAAAAAGGTTTAATTATTTTGGCCGGGGCAGTCGAACGGGCCGACCGACCCGAACGACCGCCCCAGAAGATTACAAACGGTCCAGCTGAACAGCCCCGTCCTAAAACCTAGTCCCACCCAATCTATTCCTACCCACGCCGTGGCTCGCCACCGCCCTCTCACCCAAAACATACCCACCTGCCACCTCACCTATCCAAATTTCCACCTAAATCCTATATCTACCTAAAACTTTACCCACCCTCCTTGGCCACCTCACCCTGGCCACTCCCCTCGCGCCCCCTCACATTCCCTCACCCCTCCCACCACTCAGAACCTGCCATGTGTCCTAGCCCTAAACCCCCCCACCTGGCCACCAACCCCCAAACCGGCCACCCCTCACACCACACTCACGCACAGGACTCCACCGCCCACCCCTGGCCTCCCAGCCCCCACCTCCTCAGCCACCCCCTTGGTCAACATCCCCACCTGAGACCAGCCTCCCACCTGGCCCGCCTGACCCACCCACCCTTGCGCCTTCTCTCCCATCCTTCCTCCTCTAGCCCCCTGCCCGCATCCTCCCCGCGAGAGCCCTCGCCGGCGACCCTCCTCACCTCCCTCCGCCACCACCTCCTCCCAGGTCCGGCGCTCCCGGCCGCCCGCGTCAGCCTCGCCACCTCCTCCTTTCTCCTTCCCGACCCCTCTGCAGCCCCGCCCCTCCGAACCGCCCTTCCTCGCCTCCTTCTCCTCGCCCAGAGCCGCCTCTGCTAGCTCCGCCTCCCAGCAGCGACCTCGGCCTTGCCAGCCTCACCTCGCGTCTGCGCTCCCTCGCCCGGCTCTCTGCCCTTGCGCCGCCTTCGATTCGTCCTCGCCCTTGCCCCTCCGTCGCTCGCCACCTAAGCACCACGCCGCCCTGCCGTTCGCCGTCTGCTTGCCGTCGGCAGGTCACCTCCTCGCCGCCCTCTCGCTGGCCGGCGCCCCTCTCGCCGGTCGAGCTCCTCCTCTTCCCCCCGCCTCGCTGGTCCCAAGCAACTCCGCCTCTTTGCCGCCTCTGCCCAGAGCCTGTCTCCGGCCGCCGCCTCGGGGTCCGCCGCGCCTCCCAGCGTCGGCTGTCTCGGTCCATCCCACCACCCCCTCTCGCCGTCATGTACCCTCTCCCTCGCCCGGCCTCCCGTGGGATTGTCCTCTGGCGTGCCTCCTTGAGCCGCGCCGCTAGGTGATCTTGCCTCTGCATACTTTGCTTTGAGGGGCTGCCCGAGGACTGTCTGTTGGTGGAACGGTACGGTGGTGGCCCGAAGGATGCGCAACACACCCCAAGAAATCCAGAACATATCGACGACAAGATCGGCCTGACGGATGAAGTTCGAGAGCGACAAAGCGAGCAACAAGTACCCCCTCATGGATTCGATGTCCGAACCCGAGGCATGCCATGATCTTAAATCACGACGCCGAGACTCCGGACCAAGGCCACAGCTGACAAGTACTTCCTCGCCAAGACCGCCTCGGTGGCGCGGGCCCGACAAGATCCTCGCAACGGCAAGACCGACCCGTGGGACCCGACAAGACCTTCGCGATGATGAGAACGGCACCGACCCAAGTTCTGCTCCCCGGATATCGAGACCCCGATGCGACAAGATCTACCCTAGTAACCCGAGAACGACCCCGGAGTCCGAGAACGTTTCCCCGGACCAAGGCCGTCGAACCCTGGACCCCGAACCCCGGAACCCCCAAGTTCGTCGAGACCCCTTCATGTGTGAACCCTCTCCCGCAAACCCTATTTTATAACATAATAACAACTTGACGCATAATAATTGCTCATGCATGCATCTTATCATGTGGTTTGGGGGCCTTTCGCCGATTCACCTAATAATCAAATATGGGGCCCATATGCGGGCAAATCTAGCCTTATATTGGCCTCATTTAAAACTTGTGGAGCGAACCGGTGATATATCCTGCCTTGTTAAACAACATTTAACTTGCTGGGGGGTCTAAATAACTTGAATCATATAATCATTTGTCGGGACCCCGGTTCCGCTTAATCTTGACCTAATTGCATCGCACCTTGCCAAGCCATGCATCATACATGCATCATGCCGATCTTCTGCCAAGTATTAAATATTGCATCCGGTGTTTCTTCTAGTGTTTTGCTTCTTCGCGGATAAGGCCGTTGAGTTGATGTGAGCTTCGCCCCGATCTTCGGGGAAAACCTTCGGCAATGTTTTCAGGCGAGCATCTCTCTCTTTCTACCTATCTTACTTTTATAGTATTTACTTCCCTCCTGTTGATCTATTGCTATCTGTGTTGCGATGCTTTAGTTTCCGTACCTGTGATATTCCCTGCAGCCCTATATTGCCTTGGACACACCCTATTACCTGTTGTTTGGTAGATAGTTGGACTTATGTCGTAGTCGCTTGCTCAAGTCATTGCGTGTCGTTATATGCCACGATTCTGATGTATTGCCGCATGTTGATGTTGGAGATGATTCTAGTTTTACTTATCGTCACTTTAAATTCTGTTTAACAACTAAAATTGAATAAGCGAGGCATCGGTGGGTGATAGATAATATTTGGTTTCGAGCCCACTTGTGTCCCGTAAGACCCCGAGTACTTGATACTGTTCCTTGATTTTGCGCTATCCACATCCGGAGGTATATGGGACCCCTGAGCGAGCTTGATTCGACTTATTTCTTGGGGCCACAAACTAGTTTGAGGTTTTATTACTATCCTGTACTTATGCCATGCTTTCTTGCTTTATTTACGATTGTGCGAGGAGCACCTTTATCTGTTAGGACATAATGGCCCGTTTCATGTGTCGACAAGCCCAGCCACACTTCGGGTTCCCGATCGTTCTGGTAGTCCCCATAACCTTGAGGCCGTCTCGGAGCTTGCTTACTCCGTTGCTATGGATTCTACTCTAAGGGTGGCCCCTGAAATATTTGAATCTGTGATTGTTCGTGAAAGCCTCGTTGGGTTTTGATTTGGTTTTCGAGGTTGATCGAGTGTGTGTTGCTATTGGTGCACCCGGCGGGTAAAACTTTCGAAAGCCGTGTCATGGATATGGACGACTTGGAGCACAGTATCTCGATCATAGACAAGCATAACTAAAGTTTACTGCTATAAATTTGACTTATAATGACTAGTAATCAGCTCTACTATAATGGAATGGCTAATTAATACTGCCACAATTGCTTGTTTGGTTGTCGCTTGCGACCATTGTACCTGACTAGTAAGTATGGCAACTACAACGGAATTGGCTGAATAAAAGTACCAACAACTGCTGGGTTTTGGGTTTATCTCATGCTACTTGTATCTGATTAGTAATTGGTGTAACTATAACGGAATGGTTAACTAAAAGTGCCCACTGCTTACTTTATCAGGACGCTTATCTAAATCTGACTAGTAAGGTGCCACAACTACAACTGAATAAGTAAAACTGCCAACTGTGTGAGTTCCTCGGTTGACTTCCTCGTTTGGTCTCGAGGGGGGAAATGCCAGGATGGGTTTGTTTGGTGTTAGCTTCAGGTTGGATCCGAATAGGACTTTCTCACCCCTCTCTGATAACCGCCGGTTGTTTCGAGTCTCTATAGGTTGTTTAGTGCATCTTGCCGCTGCTTGATCCACCATACCTATGTAGGCGAGGACCGCCAATTCTAGCCTCGCCGTGTCTTGGCCTCGATCGACGCTCCTTCTTTGTTTCGCTTTGCCCTTTGTGGCACCCTTTTGTTTAAGCAGGTTTTGAGATCGACGTTAGCGAGGTTACCCTTCCGGCTTGGCACAGGCGGTTATGGACGCCATTGGTTATTCTTGAGGGCTCTTAGCCCCATTTGCTTCTTGTCCGTAGTCGGACGCTCTCTTATTTTCAAGGTGATTTGGATCTTGTATATTATATCTTTATTCTTGACTCTTTGAGTCATTATATATATCTGCTCGTGGGTCCCATCGAGGACTGTTGTGTAATGTTATTACTTCGTTTTCCACCCGCACGAAAGTGCCTGGTGGGCACCTTTGAATCGTTTCTATGCGGGTTTGGTGAATTTTGCCCAAATTTGCATAGGTCCGATTCTGAGGGTGTTACAGAGTGGTATCAGAGCTCAGCAGTTGCGATACCCCACAAGTCCAGCCTGTAGGATAACCTAGCTAACGGCCGCTGTAGAGTGTCAAAACTATTTTGCAAAGTCGGTTGGATAGTTCTGGTTAGGTCTGATTTTACTCCTTACCCCTCTGCTATTCTCCTCTTACCTCGACGTGTTTTGAATCCGCTCTCTTCTCTTTCTTCGAGTCCAGGAATTCTCGTGGTTGGGTTTCCGTCGTACCTTCAGGGCTTCGCTTTCTCCCTTTTGTAACGGAGGTGCTACGATCATCAATCTGCAACTTGTCTTTTGTCCCCTTTCTCCAATCTTTTGTTCTTGAGCTCGTTGTCCCTATGTGTTCCTTGCCGGATATCAGTGTCGTTGAAAAACATATGAGAAGGACGAGCTTTGGTGAAGTTGGAGTCGACCTTGAGCACGCGTTGTTCATGCCAATGGAACCATCGCGAAACCTAATCATGGTGTCTTTCATACGAATTCTGCTGGAACATTCCTTTGTTCCTGAACCTCGCTTGTCGAGATCTTCAGTCTAATTCCGAGAGTTGGATGCTTAATCCGCTTATTCGTGTGCAGAGTAATGTTATGAGTGTGGGATGGAGTAGCTAACCTACCACTGCTCTTATCATTCGCTCTTGTATGTCGAATCAGTGGATCCAGCAGTTCTACTCCGTCCACGGAAGATAGGGGTGGCTTTATCTGCGTGACCTCTACCTTCGGCTTTTTGTTTCCGGAGTGCTCTCTCGACGATCAGGAACAACGACCCTTTGTTGGTGGTGTCGCCGTTTTCAAGATGGAGGAGGAACCCTCGTTAGTGGTGTCGCGAGGATCTACACAAAGCGTGAAGACGGAGAACGCCGACCTTCCTTCCGGTACCATGAGGCGGATCTCGAGGGCGAGATCCATTGTTAGTGGTGTCGAATTGTGGCATCCCGCAAAAACCACTACTAGAAAATCGCGTTGAATTTGTGCATTGCATCGTCATCATCATGCATTGTTTGCCAAAACTATTTCGCAAAACCCGTCTTTGTTTTCTAAACGCCCATCTTAATTCAAATGCAAAACCGGGTCCCGGAATATTTTGTTTTGTTGCTATCGGGTTGCAAACGCCCAATTAAATTAAATAAAAGATTCTATTTATTTTGGCGGGCGGTCGAGCAAGCCGACCGAGCGACCTCAGAAGATTACAAACGGTCCAAATTGAACAGCCTGTCCTAAAACCTAGCCCCAATCTATTCCTACCCCGCTCGTGGCTCGCCACCTCGCCTCTCACCCAAAACATACCCACCTCACCTATCCAATTTCACCTAAATCCTATATCTACCTAAAACTTTACCCCTCCTTGGCCACCTCACCCTGGCCACTCCCCTCGCGCCACCTCACATTCCCTCACCCCTCCCACCACTCAGAACCTGCCATGTGTCCTAGCACTAAACCACCCCACCTGGCCACCAACCCCAAACCGCCCACCACCCTCACACCACACACTCACGCACAGGACTCCACCGCCGACCCCTGGGCCTCCCAGCCCACCTCCTCGAGCCACCTGCCGGTCAACATCCCCCAGACCTGGCCCTCCCTGCTGGACCCACCCCGCACCCGCGCCTTCCCTCTCCCATCCTTCTTCCTCTAGCTCCCTGCCCGCATCCTCCTCATGAGCCCCTCGGCGACCCTCCTCCCTCCGCCACCACGCCTCCTCCCGGGCGTCAAAGGCGCCCCGGCCGCCTCGCCGCGTCGCCACCTCCTCCTTTCTCCTTCATGACCCCCTCTGCGCTCCCTCCGGCAACCGCCCTTCCTCGCCGGCCTCCTTCTCCTCGCCCGAGCCTGCCCGCCTGCTAGCTCGCCTCAAGCGACCCTCGCCGGCCGCGCCGCCCTCGCCCGTCTGCGCCCTCCGGCTCCTCGCAGCCGCGCCCCCTTGCCTTCAGTTCGTCCTCGCCGCGCCGCCCCCTCCGTGCGTCCTCGCCCCCTCGCCACCCAAGCACCAACCGCCGCCCCTCTGCGCCGTTCTGCCCGTCACCACCGCCGCCGTCGGCAGGTCACCTCCTCGCTACTCGCTGGCGCCCTCTCGCCGGTCGAGCTCCTCCTCTTCCCCCCGCCTCGCTGGTCCCCGCAGCAACTCCGCCCTGCTGGCGCCTCTGCCCGCCGTCTCGGCCGCCGCCGGCCGGTCCGCCCAGCGCCTCCCGTCGGCTGTCTCGGTCCGCCACCACCCCCTCTGCCTGTTCATGGTACCTCTCGCCTGGCCCGGCCTCCGTGGATTGTCCTCTGGCGTGCCTCCTTGAGCCGCGCCGCTAGGTGATCTTGCCTCTGCATACTTTGCTTTGAGGCTGCCCGAGACTGTCATTGGTGGAGCAGTGCGGTGGTGGCGAAGGATGCGCAACACACCCAAGAAATCCAGAACATATCGACGACAAGATCGGCTGACGGATGAAGTTCGGCGGCGACAAAGGCAGAGCAACAAGTACCCCCTCATGGATTCGATGTCTCCGAACCCGAGGCATGCCATGATCTTCGTCACGGACGCCGAGACTCCCGGACCCGAAGGCCACACGCGCGACAAGTACTTCTCCCCTCGCCAAGACCGCCTCGGTGGCGCGGGCCCGACAAGATCCTCGCAACGGCAAGACCGACCCGTGGGACCCGACAAGACCTTCGCGATGATGAGAACGGCACCGACCCAAGTTCTGCTCCCCGGATATCGAGACCCCGATGCGACAAGATCTACCCTAGTAACCCGAGAACGACCGAGTCCGAGAACGCGTTCCCGGACCAAGGCCGTGAACCTGGACCCGAACCGGAACCCCCAAGTTCGTCGAGACCCCTTCATGTGTGAACCCTCTCCCGCAAACCCTATTTTATAACATAATAACAACTTGACGCATAATAATTGCTCATGCATGCATCTTATCATGTGGTTTGGGGGCCTTTCGCCGATTCACCTAATAATCAAATATGGGGCCCATATGCGGGCAAATCTAGCCTTATATTGGCCTCATTTAAAACTTGTGGAGCGACCGGTGATATATCCCGCCTTGTTAAACAACATTTAACTTGGGGGTCTAAATAACTTGAATCATATAATCATTTGTCGGGACCCGGTTCGCTTAATCTTGACCTAATTGCATCGCTTCTTGCCAAGCCATGCATCATACATGCATCATGCCGATCTTCGCCAAGTATTAAATATTGCATCCGGTGTTTCTTCTAGTGTTTTGCTTCTTGGCGGATAAGGCCGTTGAGTTGATGTGAGCTTGCCCGATCTTGGGGAAAACCTTGGCAATGTTTTCAAAGCGAGCATCTCTCTCTTTCTACCTATCTTACTTTTATAGTATTTACTTCCCTCTGTTGATCTATTGCTATCGTATTTGCGATGCTTTAGTTTCCGTACTGTGATATTCCTGTGACCCTATATTGCCTTGGACACACCCTATTACATTGTTTGGTAGATAGTTGGACTTGGCGTCGTAGTCGCTTTGCTCAAGTCTTTATTGCGTGTCGTTATATGCCACGATTCTTGATGTATTGCCACATGTTGATGTTGGAGATGATTCTAGTTTTACTTATCGTCACTTTACTTTCTGTTTAACAACTAAAATTGAATAAGCAGAGGCATCGGTGGGTGATAGATAATATTTGGTTTCCGAACGCCCACTTGTGTCCCGTAAGACCCCGAGTACTTGATACCTGTTCCTTGATTTGCGCGCTATCCACATCCGGGAGGTATATGGGACCCCCCTGCGCCAGAGCTTGATTCAGACTTATTTCTTGGGGCCACAAACTAGTTTGAGGTTTTATTACTATCCTGTACTTATGCCATGCTTTACTGCTTTATTTACGATTGTGCGAGGAGCACGCTGTACTGTTTAGGACATAATGGCCCGTTTCCGCGGTGTCGACAAGCCCAGCCACACTTTCGGGTTCCCAGTCGTTCCTGGTAGTCTCCATAACCTTGAGGCCGTCTCGGAGCTTGCTTACTCCGTTGCGGATTCTACTCTAAGGGGTGGCCCCCTGAAATATTTCTGAATCCTGTGATTGTTCAGTCGTGAAAGCCTCGTTGGGTTTTGATTTGGTTTTTCCGAGGTTGATCGAGCGTGTGTTGCTATTGGTGCACCCGGCGGGTAAAACTTTCTGAAAGCCGTGTCCGGATATGGACGACTTGGAGCATGATATCTCGATCATAGACAAGCATAACTAAAGTTCTGCTATAAATTTGACTTATAATGACTAGTAATCAGCTCTACTATAATGGAATGGCTAATTAATCGCCACAATTGCTTGTTTGGTTGTCGCTTGCGACCATTGTACCTGACTAGTAAGTATGGCAACTACAACGGAATTGGCTGAATAAAAGTACCAACAACTGCTGGGTTTTGGGTTTATCTCATGCTACTTGTATCTGATTAGTAATTGGTGTAACTATAACGGAATGGTTAACTAAAAGTGCCCACTGCTTACTTTATCAGGACGCTTATCTAAATCTGACTAGTAAGGTGCCACAACTACAACTGAATAAGTAAAACTGCCAACTGTGTGAGTTCCTCGGTTGACTTCCTCGTTTGGTCTCGAGGGGGGAAATGCCAGGATGGGTTTGTTTGGTGTTAGCTTCAGGTTGGATCCGAATAGGACTTTCTCACCCCTCTCTGATAACCGCCGGTTGTTTCGAGTCTCTATAGGTTGTTTAGTGCATGCTGCCGCTGCCGCTTCAGTCCACCATACCTATGTAGGCGAGGACCGCCGAATTCTAGCCTCATGGTGTCTTGGCCTCGATCGACGCTCCTTCTTTGTTTCGCTTTGCCCTTGTCGGCACCCCTTTTGTTTAAGCAGGTTTTGAGATCGACGCCGTTAGCAGGTTACCCTTCCGGCTTGGCAGGGTTATGGACGCCATTGGTTATTCTTCAGGGCTCTTAGCCCCATTTAATTCTTGTCCGTAGTCGGACGCTCTACTGTTTTCAAGGTGATTTGGATCTTGTATATTATATCTGTATTCTTGACTCTTTGAGTCGCTGTTATATATCTGTTCTGTGGGTCCCATCGAGGACTGTTGTGTAATGTTATTACTTCGTTTTCCACCCGCACGAAAGTGCCTGGTGGGCACCTTTGAATCGTTTCTATGCGGGTTTGGTGAATTTTGCCCAAATTTGCATAGGTCCGATTCTGAGGGTGTTACAATACCTATGTAGGCGAGGACCGCCGAATTCTAGCCTCGCCGTGTACTGGCCTCAGTACTGACGCTCCTTCTTTTTCCTTTGCCCTTTGCCGGCACCCCTTTTGTTTAAGCAGGTTTTGAGATCGACGTCGTTAGCAGGGTTACCCTTCCGGCTTGGCCTGGGCAGGGTTATGGACGCCATTGGTTATTCTTCAGGGCTCTTAGCCCCATTTGCTTCTTGTCCGTAGCTGGACGCACTATCGTTTTCAAGGTGACTTGGATCTTTGTATAATATATCTGTATTCTTGACTCTTTGAGTCGCTGTTATATCTATCTGTTCTGTGGGTCCCATCGAGGACTGTTGTGTAATGTTATTACTTCGTTTTCCACCCGCACGAAAGTGCCTGGTGGGCACCTTTGAATCGTTTCTATGCGGGTTTTGGCGAATTCTGCTCAAACTTGCATAGGTCCGATTCTGAGGGTGTTACACTAGGGCTGCGCCCACCCCTCTATATATAGAGGGCTGGGGGCGCACCAACCCCCTACACCTTCCCCTCCAACTCTAGCCGCCCTGCTGCCCTCCTCTCTCCCTCCCGACTGCTTGTAGGCGAAGCCCTGCTGCAGAAATTCTCCACCAATTGCACCGCGCCGTCGCGTTGTAGATCCAACCCATCTCTCCACTATACTTGTTGGACCAAGGAAGGAGGAGACGTCGAGGTGCCGCACGTGTGCATCTCACGGAGGCATCGCCACTTGTGGTGCTAGATCAGATCGGATCGCGAGGAGGAGAAGCGAGTACGACTACATCACCCACGTTCGACAGATGTTCATTGTGCGAATCTTCAAGGGTATGAAGATCTAATCCAATCTCTCTCGTTGTTTGCATCTCCTAGATTAGATCTTGGCTTCCCTCTGTTCGCATCCGTAGAAATTTTTGATTTACTATGCCACGAAACCCATCAGTGGTATCAGAGCTAGATCTATGCGTAGATGTGTTTCACGAGTAGAACGCAACATTGTTGTTGCGGGCGTTGATGTTTTCTGTTGCAAGCCTCTTGTTTGTGTTCTTCTTATGATGCAGGATAGTGAGATTGAAGCGGTCCAGGCCAACCTTATGTGACGTCGTTCGCGAGACCGGCTCCGCACTTGACATGTGGCTTGTTCCACACATGCGGCTGGTGGATGCCAGTTTCTCTCACTATAGTTGTCATGGGATTAACACCGGAGTTTGGCAACCATAATATCACCGTTGTGGCTTTCCGTAGGTAAGAATCGTTCTTAGCATCTACTCCCATAAGCCACGTAAAACATGCAACAACAAAGTAGAGGCGTCTAACTTGTTTTTGTAGGGAGTGTTTTCTGTGATATGGTATGGCCTAAGATGTGATGTGTATAATGTATGAGATGATCATGTTTTGTAATGTTTCACGACTTGCATGTCGATGAGTACACAACCGGTAGGAGCCATATGGTTGTCTTTATAATTGTGTATGACCTGTGTGTCAACTTCTTATGCGCCATGTAATAGTTTCACTTTATCGCTAAGTAGTTAGCAATAGTTGTAGTTGCTATTCGTGGTGGAGGCAATCATGGTGGAGTGATGGAGATCATGCCGGAACGCACAAGATGGAGATCATTGCGCGAAGATTGGCTATACCATGTCACATTAAAGTTATATGCATGTGATGTTTATCCTTTATGTATCTTATCATGCTTAGATCGCGACGGTAGCATTATAAGATGATTCCTCACTTAAAGATCAAGATAAAACTGTGTTCTCCCCAAGTATGCACCGTTGCGAAAGTTCGTCGTGTCCAAGTATCACGTGATGATCGGGTGCTATAGACTCTACGCTCACATACAACGGGTGCAAGCCAGTTTTGCACACGCGGAAATACTTGGGTCTAACTTGACGAGCCTAGCATGTAAAGACATGGCCTCGGAACACAAGAACCGAAAGGTTAAGCATGAGTCATATGAATTATATGATCGACACTTCGTTGTCCACCATTGAAACCACATCTCTTCTCGTGATGATCGGATTAGGTGTGGTGAATTTGGATCATGTTCACTAAAAAACTTGAGGGATGTTGAATTTAGTGGGAGTTCATCTAGTAATTTGATTAAGTTGAACTAGTTATCATGAACATAGTCTAATTTGTACTTGCAAATACTGTAGATCACATGGCCAAGTCCAACTTCAACTTCAACGTTTTTGCTGAGAAGGAAAAGCTTAAAAACAATGGGTCTAACTTCACCAATTGGTTCCGCAATCTAAGAATCATTCTCTCTGGCGGTCAAAAGGACTATGTCCTTGGGAAAGCGTTAGGTGACCCTCGCAAGCTGCGCGGTGATGAGAAAGCTGTCTATCAACAAGAAAGATGATTATGGTGTGATTAAGAGCACCATGTTGTTTGCTATGGAACCGGAACTTCAAAATAGTTTTGAAGACTATCCCGGGCCCTTTGAGATTCTCGAAGAGCTGAAAACCATGTTTCAGACTCAGGCCATTTCTGAGAGATATGAGATCTCTAAGAAGTTCTTTAACTGCAAGATGGAGGAAGGGAGTTCCGTTAGTGAGCACGCCATTAAGATGACGGGCTACACTCAACGCCTTGAGCAACTGGAATGCACAATTCCAGAGGAGCTCAAGATTGACAGGGTTCTGCAATCACTCCCTCCCAGCTACAAAAGTTTTGTAGTGACTCATAATCAGATTGGTTCCACTGATACGATCACCGAGCTCTTCGCAAAGCTGAAGGCCACGGAAGTGGACATCAAAAAGGATAATCATGTGTTGATGGTCAACAAGCCCACCTTTAAGAAAGGTAAGGGAGCAAAGAAGCCCTTCAAGAAGGGCGGCGGCAAGCGCACTGCCCCTGCTGAGAAGAAGCTCAAGTCTGGTCCTAAGCCGGACATTGAGTGCTTCTATTGCAAGGACAAGGTGTTGGAGATATGCCCAAGAGGCAATAATAAAGTGGTTATTATCATATCTTCACACTTATGATAAATGTTTACATACCATGCTATAATTGTATTAACCGAAAACATTAATACTTGTGTGATTTGTAAACTAAAATAAGAGTCCCTAGTAAAGCCTCTTGTTAAACTAGCTTGTTGGTTAATATATGATCATGGTTTCCTGATCATGAACATAGAGATGTTATTAACAACAGGATCATATCATTAGGAGAATGATGTGATGGACATACTCCTATAGATAAGCGTAGCATAAAGATCAAGTCATTTCAGTAGTTCAATTGCTATATGCTTTCTGATACATAGTAACCTAATTCCTTCGACCATGAGATCATGCATATCACCTTTTAGGATGGATGCTTTGATGTCATCAAACACCACACCGTAACAGGTGGCTATAAAGGTGGCATTGAGTGTTCGGAAAGTATTGGTTGAAACACATGGATCAAGAGGGATTTGTCCATCCATATGACGGATAGATATACTGGGCCCTCTCGGTGAAATGTCATCCAATTAGCTTGCAAGCATGTGAATGGCTCACAAGGGATCACATATCACGGAGCGAGAAAAGAGTACTTATCGATGCGAGGTTGAACTAGGTATGCGAGAGATACAAGCGATCATAACCTCGGATAAGTAAACTATCGTGAGACAAAGGGAAATTGGTATCGTATGTAAGTGGTTCATTTGATCGCAAAGTAATCGTAGAAATATGTGGAGCCATATGAATTTCCATTCCTCTATTGGTTATTGTTCGGAGAAGTGTCTCGATCATGTCCGCGTAATTCACGAACCGTAGGGAGACACACTTAAGGATTCGACGTTGTTTTGAGTAGTTATGGTATTATGAGAAAGAGACCGAATGTTGTTCGGAGTCTCGGATGGGATCCGGGATATCACGAGGTGATCCGGAATGGTCCGGAGAATAAGAGTCATATAAGGAAAGTCCCGTTTCGGAGTTCGGGAATGATTCCGGTGTTTTCATCGGGAATGTTCTAGAAGGTTCCGGATTGTCCGGCATTCCGGGGGGGGAGGGTACATGAATGTGTCATTGAATGATTGCATCATGTACTAAAGTTTTCTTGCTGTTCCAAAACTTGAAAGTCAAACTGCCAGTTTGAAAGTCAAACGGCTAAAACAGGAAACTGTGGAAAACAGGAAACTGTGGGAAACAAGCAAGAGGAGTTTGAAACCAACTTGGAGGAGGAGTTCCTCTCCTCCAAGTCGGAGCCCAGCCCTAGGCCGAGTTGGGGAGGGACTCCTCCCTCCTGGCCTAGCCCTCCACCTATAAAAGGAGGGGCAGGGCTCCTCCTTGAGACACACAAGTTCTACCTCTAATCTCAGGTTTAGAGCCGTTTGGTTTAGAGCTTCTAATTGCTTTAGCCTGTGGTTTAGAGCCTTCTAATTGGTGTGTCTAATCTCTAGACCACTAATAGCCCTCTCTCATAATCCACCATACTCGCTCCGGCTTAAGGCGAAGCCCTGCGGGATTTCCCCTCTACTTCCGGTACCACTTTGTTGTCTTCGGAATCGCGAGGAGTGCTACAACCTCCATTGCCTTTGGAAAAAGGAGATGAAGGTCTTCGAGAGTACCAACGTGTGACCGATTGCGAAGCGCTGCCGGAGCATGGCCGGAAGGATCGTCTACGCGATCTTGAGATCGGAAAGAGTACGACTACATCACCCACGAGAATCTGCTCTCGTTAAACACTTTGGAATCTTCGAGGGTAAGTTATTCCATCGACTCGTTGCTACAATCTAGTAGATAGATCTTGGCTTGTTTGTTTGTATGCGATAGAAAATTTTGTTTTCCATGCTACGAACCCCTTCAGTGGTATCAGAGCCGTGTCTATATGTAGATCTGTTGCACGAGTAGAACACAATGGTCATTGTGGGCGTTGATGCTTTTATTGTCGATTGCTTCTTGTGTACTTTGCATCTTGCGGTATGTTGGGATGAAGCGGCCCGGGCTAACCTTACATGACATCGTTCATGAGACTTGCTCCACGCTTGACATGCAACTTGTATTGCATAAGTGGCTTTATGGTGCTGTTTCTCCTAGCATAGTTAAGATCCAATTTACAACGGGTGATTAACAATACTAGTATCAATGTTGTGGTTCTTGTTCGTAAGTTAGAACGACACTTATTGAAAGCCCCAAACCACGTAAAATATGCAAAGAAAGTAGAGGCGTCTAACTTTGTTTTGCAGGGGTGTGCTGTGATGTGATATGGCCATGATTGTGATTATATATGATGTATGCAATGTTACTTATTGTAAGTTGGCAATCGGAAGGAGCCATATGGTTGTCTTTAATTTCTATTAAGACTCGCGTGTCTATTAAAATTAGTTGTAATAGTTGAAGCCGGTGGACGACAACCATGGAGAAGCATCATTGACCTTGATGCAATGTCGGTGATGATGGAGATCATGTTCGTGCTAGAAGATGGAGATCGGAAGCACAAAGAAGAAAGGCCATATCATATCACATATTATGAATTGCATGTGATGTTAATCCTTTATGCATCTTGTATTGCTTAGTAGACGACGGTTGCATTATAAGATGATCCCTCATGCACATGAATTTCAAGTCATAAAGTGTTCACCCTTAGTTAGCACCGTTGCTAAAGCTTGTTGTTTCGAAGCACCACGTGATGATCGGGTGTGTTAGATTCTACAAGTGTATACAACGTGAGCAAGCCAGATTTGCTCATGCAGAAACTAAGGTTTGATCTTGACGAGCCTAGCATGTACGGACATGGCCTCGTGAACACGGATTACGAAAGGTAGAGCATGAGTCATATAGTAGATATGATGAACATGTTGATTGTCGCCATTGAAGCTATATCAACTCTCGTGATGATCGGTTTTGATGTGGTGGATTTGGTTCGTGTGATCACTAAAACAATGTGAGGGATATTGTTTTGAGTGGGAGTTCACCAAGATTAATTTAATTATTAATTAGAACTCAATTTATCATAAACTAAATCAAAGTGAATTTGCATAGTTGTTGTAGTCATTGGCATCCGCTTACCACCTTGCGCTTAGTTATAATTGAGATGATAGAACTATAGAATTCTGGTTAGATACTTTACGAACTGGTATCGTATTGTTTTAAGTGTTAATCTAAAGTTTAAAAGTCCTATTGCAAACTTTCAGTAAGTTCCGGTTACTCCATGAAGTTTAATAATTAGTATTAAATCAAGAGTAACAATTCCAAGTGTTAGTATATAAGTATCATGTTTGTCTCCATGATTCTTGATATTCAAAGGATTCTCTTAATATCAAGGTTATCTAGAATCTGAAAGAGTTGTTTCAGAAACCATGATGTGTGGAAGATATTGTGATATCTGAAACGAAGTATTGGTTACAACATGATAGAGTATAATATGGCAAAAGTCATGTTCTCATATTTGATGAGAATTTGCAAAAGGTTGGAGACACTAGTTGTCCTAATCCTCCAAAAGGTTTTGGAGAGCAACATTATACTAATGATTCACCGTTATAAGCTAAAAGTAGCTTGATCATGGATAAATCCATGATGAGGGTGAATATTTGATGTAGGTAAAATGTTTACTACACCAAGAGATTACTAAAGAAAGGAATTTGAAAGAACACCAAACATTTGATAATGGTGATCTACTTCAAAGTGCAAGTCCAAAGACATTGGTATTTAATTATACACACTTTGGATTATGTGTCATATGTATGACTCCACTATTGATGTTAATAGATTCTTTCAAACAGAAAAGGAAATACTGAAAGAGAATCTCATAAATATATGGCAGAAAAGAAAAGACTAGAACTGTTCAGTTTAAGTATATAGATGATATACATGTTATGGATATATTCTTTGCTTATTAAACAATGTGGTTCTTAAGTATTTGATACTGGATTTGTTGATGTGAATCGTCATACGAAACAACACAATTCATGAACTACAACGGCCTAAGTAACTAGCAAAATAAAATGTGATGATGTTCATCGAGAACAAATAAAGGGTTATTGTGTTGCTCGTTAAACATCAAAGTTTGCCTTCAAGATTTGTTTTATCAGGTATTATGAGAACAAAAGGGTTGTTCAAATAATTGCCGTAATCCATAAAAGATGGATGATTCACAAATCTCGTTGGAAAAATCACATCCATAAAACTAGTGCTAAAGATGTCGAAAGACAAATTGATTGAAAGATCACTTAGGAAGTGACATCGCCGTTTAAATTATATTGGAAAGATAACATGAATAAACTCCATGTGGATGGAATTTTGGAGTCTATTTGATTTTGATCAAATGACGCTTGAGAAACTTTCCTAGAGATAATTAAAACTTCGTTCATTGGCCAAAAGGGAACGAATGACTAGCTTATTGGAACTTGTACATATTGTTGTACGAAATCCATTATGTGTAGTCAAGAGCGATGGATTTCAACTTCATATGCTTTCTCCGAAAATTTGAGTGAATATATGAATATTTACTTAATAAGGATGAAGTGTGAAATATTTGAAAAGTTCAAAGATTTTCAAGATGAAGTGAAAAATCATTGTAACAAGAATATAAATAGTTTATGATAGGATCATAAAGGAAGATATTTGAGTTACAAGTTTAGCATAATACACGAGATTTAAGGAATCGCCCGTGGATTTGCATTTTCCGAAACACCATAAGAGTATGGAGCTCGAGATATGTAATTAAACCTTGTTTGACATGGTAAGATCAAAGGTATAATTCATAAACTGCCATTATATTTTAAAGATTAAAAGCTTTAGAGATTACCGCTTTTCCCGAAAAGAGCTCCATCATAATCCGTTGAAATGACACCATATAAAGTTATGGTTTGGGATAAAACCCAAGTTGTCATTTCTTAAACATTGGTATGCTATGCATAAGAAAGATGTGTGCAACCAAAGTCGGATGAACCCTTTTGTATAAACTTAAGTATTCCTCATAAACACCGGAGACAAAAGTGTTTGTTGCTTAGAACGTCAAGTTTCTTTGAGAAGGAATTTTTCGTGAAAAGTTAAGTGGGAGGACAATAGAACTTTGATAAGGTTAAAAGAACCTTAGCTATATGTGCAGAGTTGCGCAAAGACCGAAAAGTGTTTTGAGGCAGAATAATGCTCATGGCTCACGTGCTTCAAAGGTTGTCGCCACGAGATCTAAGTTCCTATTGAAATAAGTAGGTCGAGTAAACAATCAAATACCAAGATTTGAGGGTTGAATCATTATTTGAGAATAATGAGCGGACTACATGCAAAGAAGTGATGATGGGCCACGACTGGTCAAATGGCTTGAAGCCATAGAACCGTGATAGTTCCATACGAGAAATCAAGTTTTGAACTTGAAGGACCCTCGAGAAAGGTGTAAGACCTTACGTTGTGTGCGGATCTATAAAGAAATAGACATGGATGTTTCACATCTATAATCGACATATTGGGAAAGAGTTCACAACAATGTTCAAAGGTTGACTATGACAAGATTTGATCTTTCATAGTGATATTTAGTCTAGACGGATTAATGTAGCAACCACTACATATAATTTTGTTATATGATAGTTGAATAAACAAAACAAGTTCTTCTAATAGAATCGTTACCTAGGACATGTGCATAACACGGTCCATAGGGTTTTGTTAATTCATAGGATGCTAAAAGCATATGCAAACTTCAATGGTTGAAGTGAGCATCACGGAGTTGGAATCTTCACTATGATGAAACTGTTAAAGGAGTTTAAAAGTTCATTAGAGACAATGAAGATGCTTGCATTTGCAAGAAATTAAGTGGGAGCGCTAAGACATGTTTCTAATACATTATGTGGAAGACATATTGTTGATTGGAAATAATGTATCTTTTATTAACACATATTAAGAATTTCATCCCGATGAAAGACTTAGGCAAAACCCAAATATTTGGCATCAATAGACGCTAATATGGTTGTGCCGTATACATACGAGATATTGAATGAGTTCAATATAGAAACTACAAGAAAAGGTTCTTGTCGCACAGAAAGGATTGAAAGAGTGCAATGTTGATGATATATTCAAGTGTATTGACATTTGGTAAAGTGAAACAAATAATCAAGTATAGATTGATACTTGATGTATGAAATCACAAAGAGTATTTATATCAATCATACTGTGATATGTACAAATCCAGATATGTCCTATGCTCTAAATGTTGTGAGCATATACCAGAATGATTCGTATGATGATCATTGACAATAGTAAGGATATTCTTATGATCTTTTGGAAGAACTAAGAGTATATTATTTGTAGAAGTGACAAATAGATGGTTAGTTCATTGTAAAAGTACTACATTGATACTAGCTTTGTCACAAAGTACAAATTAAGTTTATCTCAATCTAAACTAAGGGTGGCACAATATAATGGAAAGTGAGTTCCATAATGGATTTGGATGAGTTCCAAAGTTAAGACATTGTGACAGATACTACAACAAAAGGCTAAGTATATGACTGCTATTATAGCAGCAAAAGAGGGCATTTGAGTCAAGTAGTTTGTTATCAAACTAGGTGTAGTTCATAGAGGGATAATACTATGAAGATATATTGTGCGACAATATTATCAACATGTTTTAACCCCAAAGAACTAAAGGTCACACCGAAAGACCAAATTTATACAAAGCCATCTCATTAGAGAATGAGTGATGCGTAGAGACGCAAAGACATGCAATTACACACGGACCTGGAAGTGTCAGATCCGGAGATCAGTTGACCACTAGCAATCGTGTACATACAACACCGGAAAGCCATAGGTGTTATATACACAAAGGTTTGAAACTAGATTATTGACTCTAGTGCAAGTGGGGGACTGTTGGAGATATGCCCAAGAGGCAATAATAAAGTGGTTATTATCATATCTTCACACTTATGATAAATGTTTACATACCATGCTATAATTGTATTAACCGGAAACATTAATACTTGTGTGATTTGTAAACTAAAATAAGAGTCCCTAGTAAAGCCTCTTGTTAAACTAGCTTGTTGCTTAATATATGATCCTGGTTTCGATCATGAACATAGAGATGTTATTAACAGGATCATATCATTAGGAGAATGATGTGATGGACATACTCCTATAGATAAGCGTAGCATAAAGATCAAGTCATTTCAATAGTTCAATTGCTATATGCTTTCTGATACATAGTAACCTAATTCCTTCGACCATGAGATCATCCATATCACCTTTTCCGGATGGATGCTTTGATGTCATCAAACACCACACCGTAACAGGGTGGCTATAAAGGTGGCATTGAGTGTTCAGAAAGTATTGGTTGAAACACATGGATCAAGAGTGGGATTTGTCCATCCATATGACGGATAGATATACTCTGGGCCCTCTCGGTGAAATGGCATCCAATTAGCTTGCAAGCATGTGACTGGCTCACAAGGGATCACATATCACGGGAACGAGAAAAGAGTACTTATCGGTAACGAGGTTGAACTAGGTATGCAGAGATACCGACGATCATAACCTCGGATAAGTAAACTATCGTGAGACAAAGGGAAATTGGTATTGTATGTAAGTGGTTCATTCGATCGCAAAGTAATCGTAGAAATATGTGGGAGCCATATGAATTTCCAGATTCCTCTATTGGTTATTGTTCGGAGAAGTGTCTCGATCATGTCCGCGTAATTCACGAACCGTAGGGAGACACACTTAAGGATTCGACGTTGTTTTGAGTAGTTATGGTATTATGAGAAAGAGACCGAATGTTGTTCGGAGTCTCGGATGGGATCCAGGATATCACGAGGTGATCCGGAATGGTCCGGAGAATAAGATTCATATAAGGAAAGTCCCGTTTCGGAGTTCGGGAATGATTCCGGTGTTTTCATCGAGAATGTTCTTAGAAGGTTCCGGATTGTCCGGCATTCCGGGGGGGAGGGTACATGAATGTGTCATTGAATGATTGCATCATGTACTAAAGTGTTATTGCTGTTCCAAAACTTGAAAGTCAAACTACCAGTTTGAAAGTCAAACGGCTAAAACAGGAAACTGTGGAAAACAGGAAACTGTGGGAAACAGGAAACTGTGGGAAACAAGCAAGAGGAGTTTGAAACCAACTTGGAGGAGTAGTTCCTCTCCTCCAAGTCGGCGCCCAGCCCTAGGCCGAGTTGGGGAGGGACTCCCTCCCTCCCTGGCGCGCCTAGCCCCTCCACCTATAAAAGGAGGGGGCATGGCTCCTCCTTGAGACACACAAGTTTCTACCTCTAATCTCAGGTTTAGAGCCGTTTGGTTTAGAGCTTCTAATTGCTTTAGCCTGCGGTTTAGAGCCTTCTAATTGGTGTGTCTAATCTCTAGACCACTAATAGCCCTCTCTCATAATCCACCATACTCGCTCCGGCTTAAGGCGAAGCCTGGATTTCCCTCTACTTTCGGTACCACCCGTTGTCAGCCGGAATCGCGAGGAGAGTGCTACAACCTCCGCCATCTTGGACCAAGGTAGAGGAAGGTCTTCACGAAAACGAACGGTGATCGATCATGAAGCGCTGCCGAACGCAGCCGGAAGGATCGTCACGCGATCTTGAGATCGGAAAGAGTACGACTACATCACCCACGAGAATCTGCTCTCGTTAAACACTTTGGAATCTTCGAGGGTAAGTTATTCCATCGACTCGTTGCTACAATCTAGTAGATAGATCTTGGCTTGTTTGTTTGTATGCGATAGAAAAATTTGTTTTCCATGCTACGAACCCCTTCACAAGGGTCACTGGAAGCGCAACTGTCCGAAGTACTTAGCGGACAAGAAGGCTGGCACCATCAAAGGTATATTTTATATACATGTTATTGATGTTTTCCTTACTAGCCCTCGTTGTAGTGCCTGGGTATTTGATACCGGTTCAGTTGCTAATATTTGTAACTCAAAACAGGAGCTACGGAATAGACGGCGGCTTGAGAGGGATGAGGTGACGATGCGCGTTGGCAACGGATCAAGAGTTGATGTGATGGTCGTCGGCACGCTCTCCTTAGTTTTACCTTCGGGATTAGTTTTAAACCTTAATAAGTGTTATTATGTGCCTGCATTGAGCATGAACATTATTTCTGGATCGTGTTTATTGCAAGACGGTTATTCATTTAAATTGGAGAATAATGGTTGTTCTATTTATATGAGTAACATATTTTATGGTCATGCACCTCTTGTGAATGGTTTATTTCTTTAAATCTCGAAAGGGATGAAACACACATCCATAACATTGAGGCTAAGAGATGCAAAGTAGATAGTGATAATACTACTTATTTGTGGCAATCGCTGCCTAGGTCATATTGGTGTAAAGCGCATGAAGAAACTCCATTCGATGGACTTTTGGAGTCTCTTGATTTTGAATCATTTGACACATGCGAACCATGCCTCATGGGCAAGATGATCAAAACCCCGTTCTCCCAGATGATGGAGCGAGCAACGGACTTGTTGGAAATCATACATACCGATGTATGCGACCGATGAGTGTTTCGACGCGCGGTGGATATCGCTATTTTCTCACTTTTACCGATGACTTAAGTAGATATGGGTATATCTATTTAATGAAACATAAATCTGAAATGTTTGAAAAGTTCAAAGAATTTCAGAATGAAGTGGAGAACCATCGTAACAGAAAGATTAAGTTTCTACGATCCGATCGTGGGGGCAAATATTTGAGTTATGATTTTCTCACGCATCTTAAAGCAAGCGGAATTGTTTCGCAACTCACGCCACCCGAACACCACAGCAAGAATGGTGTGTACGAACGCCGAATCGAACCTTATTAGATATGGTCCGATCGATGATGTCTCTATTTGCCGTTATCATTTTGGGGTTATGCATTAGAAACCGTTGCATTCACTTTAAATAGGGCTCCATCTAAATCCGTTGAGACGACACCGTATGAACTGTGGTTTGGTGCTAAACCTAAGTTGTCGTTTCTTAAAGTTTGGGGACGCGAAGCTTACGTCAAGAAGTTGATGCCGGACAAGCTCGAACCCAAAGCGGAGAAATGCGTCTTCATAGGATACCCTAAGGAAACTATTGGGTATACCTCCTATCACAGAACCGAAGGCAAAGTGTTTGTCGCAAAGAACGGTTCCTTTCTTGAGAAGGAGTTTCTCTCGAAAGGAGTGAGTGGGAGGAAAGTAGAGCTAGACGAGGTTATTGAACCTTCTCTTGAATTGGAGAGTAGCGCAGCACCTGAAATTGTTCCAGTGTCGCCTGCACCAACAATAGAGGAAGCAAATGACAAGGATCATGAAGCTTCGGACGATGCTGCTACTTAACGTCGCAGGTCGACAAGGTCGCGTGCCCCTCCTGAGTGGTACGGCAAGCCTGTCTTGACTGTATTGTTGGTAGAAGACAGTGAACCTGCGAACTATGAGGAAGCGATGATGAGCCCAGACTCTGAGAAATGGCTAGAAGCCATGAAATCCGAATTGGGATCCATGAGCGAAAACCAAGTATGGACTTTGGTGGACCCTCCTAGCGACCGAAAGGCCGTTGAGTGCAAATGGATCTTCAAGAAGAAAACGGACGCGGATGGTAATGTTACCGTCTATAAAGCACGGCTTGTTGCGAAAGGTTTTCGACAAGTTCAAGGTGTTGACTACGATGAGACTTTCTCTCCCGTAGCGATGTTTAAGTCCATTTGGATTTTATTAGCAATTGATGCGTTTCATGATTATGAAATATGGCAGATGGATGTCAAGACTGCTTTCCTCAATGGCAACATTGATGAAGAGTTGTATATGATGCAACCCGAAGGTTTTGTCGATCCTAAGGATGCTGATAAAGTATGCAAACTTCAGCGTTCCATTTATGGACTGAAGCAAGCATTTCGGAGTTGGAACCTTCGTTTTGATCAAGTGATCAAGAGCTTTGGATTTGTTCCAAATTGCTACGAAGCTTGTATCTACAAGAAAGTGAGTGGGAGCTCGGTGACGCTTTACGGTACTATATGTGGATGACATATTGATTATCGGAAATGACATCAACATGCTTAACGATGTGAAGAGTTATTTGAACAAGTGTTTTCAATGAAAGACCTAGGTGAAGCTGCTTATATATTGGGCATCAAGATCTATAGAGATAGACAAAGACGCTGATAGCGTTAAGCTTGAGTACATACCTAGACAAAGTTCAAAAAGGTTCGTAATGGATAAGGCAAAGAAAGGTTCAAGGCCTATGTTGTCGTGTAAGATATTGAGCAAGGCTGGTGTCAAGCCACGGTAAATGATAGCGAAGCTATGAGCAAAGTGCCTTATGCCTCGGCCATAGGTTCCATCATGTATGCCATGTTGTGTACTAGACCGGATGTGTCCAATGCTCTTAGTTTGACGAAAGCAGATATCAAAGTGATCCAGAGTGGAACATCAGACCATGAAGAACATCCTAAAGTACCTAAATAGGACTAAAGAAATGTTCTTAGTCTATGGGGTGATGAACAGCTTGTCGTAAAAGGTTACGTCGACGCTAGTTTTGACAATCGACAAGGATGATTCTAAATCTTAGCGTGATACGTGTATATTTTGAATGGAGGAGTGGAGTCGGAGAAGTCGCAAGCAAAGCATTATCGCGGATCTACTGAGAAGCGGAATACATGGCTGCCGCAGGTTGCCAAGTGAAGGAGTTTGGATCGAAACTTCATCATCGAAGCTTGGCGTGGTTCCAAGTGCATTGGACCCATCGGAGATATTGTGTGACAACACCGGCGCCATAGCACTCGCTAAGGAACCAAGATATTATCCAAATACCAAGCATATCAACCGCAAGTTTCATATAATCCGAGATTATATAGCGATGGAGATCCAAGATTAGTAAAGTACATACAGATCCGAATGTCGCAGATCCATTGACTAAACCTCTTCCACGTGTAAAACATGATCAAGACCTCTGCCATGGGTGTGAGATTGTTGCCAAATGTAAACTAGATTATTGACTCTAGTGCAAGTGGGAGACTATTGGAATTATGCCCTAGAGGCAATAATAAAGATGTTATTATTATAATTCTTGTTCATGATAATGTTTATATTCCATGCTAGAATTGTATTAAGCGGAAACTTTAATACTTGTGTGGTTTGTGAACAACACCGTGTCCCTAGTACGCCTCTATGGACTAGCTCATTGATTAATGATGGTTAAGGTTTCCTAACCATGGACATGAGTTGTCAGTTAATAATGAGATCATATCATTGGGAGAATGGTATGGTGGACATACCCAAACTAAGCGAAGCAATTAGATCGTGTCATCGTGTTCGTCTTTGCGAAGCTTTTCTTATGTCAAATATTGTATTCCTTAGACCATGAGATAATACAACTCCCTGGTATCGGAAGAAAGCTTTGAGGTCATCAAACGTCATCCTATGAGAGGGTGATCATAAAGGTGTCTCTCAGGTGATCGGAAAGTATTTGTTGGGTTGTATGTATCGAGATGGGATTTGTCCCTCCCAAGTCGGAGAGATATACTTCGGGCCCACTCGGTAATCGATATCAACACCGCTTGCAAGCATGTGGTTAAGGAGTTAATCACAAAGTGATATCGGATTACGGAACGAGTAAATTACTTGCTATGAACGAGATTGAACTAGGTATGATGCATCGACGATCGAATCTCGGGCAAGTAAAATATCCCGAGACAAAGGGAATATATATATGGGATTGATTGAATCCTGACATCGTGGTTCATCCGATATGATCATCGATGAATGTGTGTGAGTCAATATGGGTTTCCAGACCCCGCTGTTGATTATTGATAGAAGATCATGTCTGCATATTCTCGAACCCGCGGGGTCACACACTTAACGTGTCTCGACACTAGGATAGATTGGATAATTGGTTTATGAGTTTTTGTTTGGAGTCTCTGATGGGATCCGGGACATCACGAGAGGTTCCGGAGTGGTCCGGAGAATAAGATTCATATAAGGCAGTGCAGTTTTTGGAGTTCGGAATTGTTTCGGATTAATCAGTATTGTACCGGAAGCTTATAGAACCTTCCGAAAGGGGACCAACGTGGCCCCACCTTCCGGGAGGGGGCATGGGCCTATGAGGGAGTGCCCTGGCCGCATTGGTCCAGGGGCACAAGGACCCATAGGGCCCAGCCGGCCAAGAGAGGTTTAAACTCTAGATAGAGCTTCTAGAAGGGGGGGTTTCCTTGCCCCCCACTCTTCCTCCTTTGGGCCTGGCCTTGGCTTGGGAGGGGTTAGGCTGCCCACCCCTCTATATATAGAGGGCTGGGGGCGCACCAACCCCCTACACCTTCCCCTCCAACCCTAGCCGCCCTGCTGCCCTCCTCTCTCCCTCCCGACTGCTTGTAGGCGAAGCCCTCCTGCAGAAATTCTCCACCATACTTGCTGGACCAAGGAAGGAGGTGACGTCGAGGTGCCGCACGTGTGCATCTCACGGAGGCATCGCCACTTGTGGTGCTAGATCGGATCGGATCGCGAGGAGGAGAAGCGAGTACGAGTACATCACCCACGTTTCGACGAACGTTCCGCTGTGCGAATCTTCAAGAGTATGAAGATCTAATCCAATCTCTCTCGTTGTTTGCATCTCCTAGATTAGATCTTGGCTTCCCTCTGTTCGCATCCGTAAATTTTTTGATTTACTATGCCGCGAAACCCATCAAGGCACTCCAGGGTGGCTCCTGACAGGTGGCTTTCCGGAGGAACCTCGAGGAGGCCGAGCTGATTTCCTGGGAGGGACTGAGGGACAGTCTCCCGCTGTCCCTAGCGCACTCCCCGGACACCCATGCTTGGTGTCTTACTCCTTCGGGGTTCTTTTCGGTGAGCTCTGCCTACAGAGCCTTATTTAGAGGGCCCGAGCTGCCATGGGTCGCGCCCTTGTGGAAAGCCCCCCTACCCTTGAAACTTAAAATTTTCTTTTGGCAACTCTTGCGTGACCGGCTGCCCTCGGGTGTTGAGGTGGCCAAGCGGCATGGGCCAGGTGATGGCCTTTGCCCCTGTTTGTAGTCCCGGAAACGGGCCTACATATCTTCCTCTCGTGCCCCGCTGCTCGTTTCCTTTGGAAATTCTTGCACGAGGCTCTGGGGCCTGAGTGGCAGGCCTCAGACCTTGGGGAGTTCCTGGATACCGCCGCGAACCATACGGGGAGGAGGAGGCGCCTCTTTTGGTTGGTGTTCGCGGCGATGACCTGGACTTTATGGAATATTAGGAATAAGATGGTCATTGAGCATGTTTTTCTTCGCCAGGCTTCTGACTCGACCTTCACTTTTCTGGCTTTCCTGCAGCAGTGGTACCCGTTGTGTAGACAGCGCGAGCGGGCGCGGCTAGACGAGATGTTGGAGCACCTGATTTCGGTGGCCCGCTGGCTTGCTACTTCGTCTGGCCCCTGAGGGCCCTTTCAGGATGGTGTCTGTATCGTGCTTTAGCTGTTGGTGTGTGTTGGTGGGCCTGCGTTGCCCTCCGGCTTTGCCAGTGGAGGGCTTGTTTGTGTGCGTGCGTGCCGTGTGCGAACCTTGTGTGTTCTGTTTTGTATGGATTCTTGTATGGATGTTGCTTTATTTATAAAGCTGGGCGTGAGCCTGTTTTGAGGAGGGTTTCACAAAAAACAGTAAACCACTAATATGAGAGAAAGTTGTTGTTTCGAAAAAAACTAGATCTCAGGTATTGTCTCGCTGTCCAGTCTCACTACTCAGACCCACCTTACAAGAGTGGTCAATTTCTCTCCCTTTTTTATGACCGGACATATCCGTTTGAAAGTTCGCAATTTTTTCTAACTTTTGACAAACAATAGTTTAAAACTCAACTTTTTGTAGAGTATTAAAAAAATCCAGTAGTTTTTCCAGCAACAAACCTAGGTTAAGCTAAAGTGAAATTTCAAGATTTTTTAAAAACTTCCAAATTTGATTCAATTTTGACCAAAAGTTAGAAAAACTACGAAAACTCCCAATCAGTTGGGTAGAATGATCTGGAACTTTCTCAGTTCCTCACTACGTGTATTTTTGGTTTCTAATTTTCATGAAATTTTAATAGTTACAATGTAGAAGAAAATTGGGATAAAAGTTACCTAAAAATGCTAAAACTTCAAACGGCTGGGGAAAATGTGCTAATTCCAGCTTACTCACTACATGTATTTTTTGAAGTATGGTGAATTGAACTAATATTGTCCAAAAGTAAAAAAATAATGGGAAACCTTTGAAGCGATTATGTTCAAGTCCGGTCTGGTTTGCATGGAAAAGACAAGAGAACCGCCTCTCTTTTTTTTTTGAGATCAAGAGAACCGCCTCTAATGCCACAGGAATCCTGGCCGATGGGCCTAGGCTTTCATAAACGGTGTCAAAGTGTCTAATATTTAGATACTAGAAACTACTTACTATTTACCCCAATAGTTGTGGTTTTCTATAAATTTTTCTTCGATTGTGGTTTTGTGTAACCCTAGCCTTAAAGTTGTGGTTTTGTGATGTTTGTTACAAATGTATCCCGTAAAATTCTCTCGTAATTGTAAATACAAGAATTTGACCTTTGATAATGATATTGGGATGCCACTTCGACTGCCTCTATCAATTATTACTCTGATCTGATCTCAGAGGGAAAAGCAATATGGCCATAATCATAGAGTGTTACCCGATACATAATATTTACAACACCGCAAGGTGTATGCAAGTTTGAAACTACCTGGACGAATAACCATGTTAAATGTGTGAACTTGCACGGAAATAATAAGTGTTTAATATTCTCATCACGAGGACATAAATAACATGTATTACATTGTTAGTTGGGTTTTACAGTGTTGTTCTTCTTTACCACGTATTTTCAGTTGCAGTTCATTTGTTAATTGTGCTTGTTTTTATTTTGAAGAAAATTGTGCTTGTTAGTTATAAGTGATACATCTGAATGAACAAGTGTTTTAAAGGGCAACTCTACCAGGAATCATTTAAAATTACCACTTAAGTTCCATCGATATTCATGTCATTACGAGCGGCCGTGTGTGAGTTGTAGACCGGCAGCCCACGCTACCCTCTCTGATCCATAATAAGTTTGCAGATTTAATGCAATATTTTTACTAAACTAGCAACACTTATTATGAAACAGAGAAAGTATTTCACTGGAGGCAAATATGGCCCACTGGTTTCCCTAAAACAAACATGGCCCACTGGTTTCTAAGCAAGCCCCTGTCCGGAGGAATTAGCCTGGTAAGTCCAGATAGTGGTGGTTCTGCGTTGAGTGGACTCAAAAGTGCAAACTTGGCGATATCCAATGTTTGCGTCGCACAATGAGCCGGCCCGTTCTGAAGAAAGGCATGGAAATCAGTACAAAAGACATACATTCCATAGCAGTATAGCACACACGAGTTTGAATAAAAACCCTAAAAAACGAGTTTAAATAAATATCAATATATTTCTAGTTTTTAATATTGAAATGAGTTCCAGAGATATTTTAAAATGAAAACCGATATCACCTAAACTCCTTAATTTTCGTGATTTCAGTGATTTCTGTAGTAACCAAAACGCATACTCACGAGAAACGTGTTTAATTATAAGCAAGCACGTGAGAAAAAAAAGCATGCATTTTGCAAGTAAAGACAAAGGAGACAACTCAGCCAAGAATCCATTCAAGATCTCACTTGTAGGCGAGCAAATAGTATAGAGAGAATTCCTTATTTGGTCCTAGTTAAAATTTGGCTTCCTTTTTTGTTCCTGGACAAATTTTCCTTCCCTTTTTAACACTAATTTTTCACTTGGTTCCTTATTTGGCCCTCTAGTGCAATTTTAATACCAATGGTGTTAACTAGGCGCCTAAGATGATGCTTTTACCCCTGCTATAATATGTGACGAAAATGTGCCTAAAATGCAAATTGAAATAGTGGTGCTCCATTCATGCGCTGCTTAAAGAAGCGAGTTTTAGCTGCCGTCCAACCTTGATTCTGGGAAAAATAGAAATCGTGTATACGTAGAGGTATTTTGGCAGGCCGTGCCTGCCCTTCGCCTAGGCCAAGATGTGATGCCCTTGTACGGCTTTGACCTCTGAGTGGATGGATCGTGACTTTGCAGCCCCACATGCAAGCGACGAGACCACGACGACACTGTGGCGGCCGCGTGCTCCAGAACTTCCATCTCCCACCGCCGCGCCGCCATTCCACGGCTTCACGTCCTGCGGTGCCCCGCCCATCCACGGCTCCACGTCTCACCAGTGCGCCACCAATCCACTCCGTCCTTCCGAATGGCCGCCTCTAGGGCTACGTCGGCACCAAAGAGCTCGCAGATGGATGCTCCGCTGCAGCACCTTCCGCCGCTCCCTCTACCGCCGTGTTTGGGCCGACCTGCAGAGCCTTGCCGCCGCCTCCTCCACAGCCGTCGTCGCTCTGCTAGGGTTAGCCGCCGCCGCCTCCTCCACAGTCGTCGTCGCTCTGCTAGGGTTAGCCGCTGCCGTCGCGGGGTCTCAGAGAGAGGAGAGGGAGGGGACGGGTCGGGACAGAGGAGGGACGGGGTTCAGGTTTGGGTCAAGACGAGCGGTTCCGTTTTTCTTTTCTTTCCAGTTAGTGATCTATCGATCGAGCCAAGGGTATACAAGTCTAGAAAAAAAGTTTTAACGGAAGCTAACGTAATTGACGGTAGGGCCAAAAAAGGAACCAAGTGAAGATTTGGTGTCAAAAAAGGAAGTGAAATTTGTCTAGGGCCAAGAAAGGAAATAAAATTTTAACTAGGACCAAATAAGGAATTCTCTCAATATTATACCCATGTCATGTTCGGAAATCCAATTCAGCTTAGGGGTGTAAAGGAATCCACTGTTTAAAAAGGCCTTTTAAAATATCAATAAATTCAGAAATAGACATGTACGAAAAGGAATATTTTTCCATGTCCTATTTTTTTTTATGCTCCAACATGAAAAGCATATATTTGTTTTGCATTTTTTACACAAGCAACATAAAATGTTCTTTTCTCTCAAAAATTTACGTGAAGGCATAGAATGTATGGATGTCCAGACTAAATTTCTTTAAAAAAACTAACATTTAATTTTTTTTATAATAAGTTCATATGCACCCCTCAGGCAAAACACCACCTCCTGTCATGCATGTATTGATAATTATATTTCATTCGGATTAGATAATAAGAATATCTAGGAAAAAGGACAGTTCTTGAAAAAGACTTGCACACAAATGGGAAAAACTATATGGGCTTATTAGTTAATTTCAAAAGTTTAACTATTACTACCTCTATCCCAAATTATAAGAAGTTTTGATAGGCTATTTTACCCTACCAAAATATCTTATAATTCAGAACAGAGGTAGCGTAGTTGTGTTCCAAGTCAAACTTAGACCAAGTTCCTAGAAAAATACATCAACAACGGGAGGAAAAATTCATTTTGAATATATTATTATACAATATATTTTTGTAATATATAGATTTTATGTTATAGATATCGGTACAATTCTATATAAATTTGGTCGAACTTAGAGAAGTTTATTTGGAATGGACATAAAACTTCTACTCCCCTTTCCTAAATCACTTATAGCAGATTTCTAGATACACATATAAATCTAAAAATTCTAATTCAGAGGAGATAAAGTAGCCCCTCCAATCCATAGTAAGTGTCGGATGGAGTATTATTTTAGACAGAGGAAGTAGTATCCAATGTGAGTGAGGATCATGGTGAAACCATACATCAACCAAAATATTCCGCTGAGCACCAAAGCTAAGACTTAACTATGAAATGGAAATTAGAGAAGCTTCATTTTATAAAATTTCTAGTATTCCTGAAATTAACAGACCTATATTTGTCTGTATCTAAATGTGTAGATATATGCGAACCTTGATAAATGTGAGTCAGTTAATTTCAGATGGAGGGAATATTATTTTGGAAGATGTTAGGGGCTTGTTGACTAGTGGAGGCTTCTTGATTTAGTCCCACCTCGCCTACGGGAGGAGGCCACACCCAGCTTATAAGGGAGAGATTCCTTCCTCCCTTCAGTCCGGGCTTTTGGGATGAAGTGAGCTCTCTTCTTATTGTTGGCTGTGAGCGTATGAACGTCCAAAACGTGGGCTGAGTACTGGGCTAGCCAAGTGGACGCCAACACCTGGTATCAGAGCTAGCATCGCCATACCTTCCTAAGGGGTTTCTTAGGGGGATGAGATGTGAGGACTCCTCTGTTGACCGGTGGAGGCTGCTTGGTTTAGTCTCACCTCGCCTACGGGAGGAGGCCACACCCAGCTTATAAGAGAGAGATTCCTTCCTCCCTTTAGTCCGGGCTTTTGGGATGGAGTGGACTCTCTTCTTATTGTTGGCCTGTGAGCGCATGAATGTCCAGAACATAGGCTAAGTGCTGGGCTGGCCAAGTGGACGCTAACATGTGAGGACCCCTCTGTTGACCGGTGGAGTCTGCTTGGTTTAGTCCCACCTCGCTTACGGGAGGAGGCCACGCCCAGCTTATAAGGGAGAGAATCCTTCCTCTCTTCAGTCCGGCCTTTTGGGATGGAGTGTGATCTCTTCTTATTGTTGGGCTGTGAGCGCATGAACGTCCAGAACATATGCTGAGTGTTGGGCTGGCCAAGTGGACGCTAACATCTGGTATCAGAGCCAGCATCGACATGCTTTCCTGAGGGGCTTCTTAGGAAGATAGGATGTTAGGGGCCTGTTGACTAGTGGAGGCTGCTTGGTTTAGTCTCACCTCGCCTACGGGAGGAGGCCACACCCAGCTTATAAGGGAGAGATTCCTTTCTCCCTTCAGTCCGGGCTTTTGAGATGGAGTGGGCTATCTTCTTATTGTTGGGCTGTGAGCGCATGAACGTTCAGAACGTGGGCTGAGTACCGGGCTAGCCAAGTGGACGCTAACATCTGGTATCAGAGCCAGCATCGTCATGCTTTCCTGAGGGGCTTCTTAGGAAGATGGGATGTTAGGGGCTTGTTGACTAGTGGAGGCTGCTTGGTTTAGTCCCACCTCGTCTACGGGAGGAGGCCACACCCAGCTTATAAGAGAGAGATTCATTCCTCTCTTCAGTCCGGGCTTTTAGGATGTAGTGGGTTCTCTTCTTATTGTTGGGCTGCGAACGCATGAACGTTCAGAACGTAGGCTAAGTGTTGTGCTAACCAAGTGGACTCTACCTGAAGAGAGGAAGTGGTATGCAGCGTGAGTGGGGACAATGGTAAAACGATACATCAACCAAAATACCGTGGATAAAGATCATCAGCCTACAATTAAATCCCCGCCGAGTACCAAAGCTAAGACATAACTATGAAAACAGAAATGTAAATGGAGGAATTATGCATAAACGTACAGCAATAGTAGGAAATTAATTAAGGAGCTAAACGTGGCTGCGTGAGCAGGGCTGCGACTACATGAGATTGCAGGGCGCGGGGACGAAGGACAAGAAGCTGTTCTCGTTGTCGTAGAGCACGTGGAAGTTGCTGTGCTGGAAGCTGCCGATGATGGATCCGCCGTCGGACGCCGCCATGGCCAGGCAAAGGTTCCCCGTGCTGCCTTCGATGAGCATGTAGTTCTCCAGCGGCAGCTCCATGTCGGCCCCTTCGAAGTGTAGCACGAGCTCCGGCATGGTCACGATCTTGCGCGGCGGCGGCGGCCACTTGAAGCACGTGTCCAGGTCGTCCGGCGACGTGACGTTCACCAGGGGCAGGCCGACGAGCGCCACGAACGCCTGGCGCAGCATGTCGTACGCGGCCTGCTCCAGGTACGTGAGCGTGGCGCCCGAGTCGATGATGACCCCGCCCGTGCCGTCTTCGTCGTTGATGGCGAACACCGAGCGGTCGATGGGCAGCAGGTCGCCGCCGACGCTGATGCCCGTCATGTTGAGGTAGTACATGGTGGGCAGCGCCGGGTTGACGATGAAGGGCGTGGACTGCACGGGCCCGGCGTCGCTGGTGTTGCTGCTGTTGAGCGTGGCGTAGACGCCGAAGTAGAGGCGGCTGGGCACGGTGGACATGAAGGAGGTGAGGCAGTAGGCGAACCTGGGCACCCCGAGCTGGCTCACCAGGGACAGCGGGCCCCTGCCGAACCCCACCATGCCGGAGCCGTTGTAGAGGGAGCCCGCGTTGAGGTTCCCGCACCCGAAGGCGACCTTGGGCACGGTGACCCGCGTGCCGTTGGTGCCGAACGTGAAGGTCTCGTTGGCGAGCACGCCGGCGGTGCTGGCGCTGTCGCCGTAGAAGTACTGGTAGACGCAGGTGTCCTTGTAGCATGACGGGTAGTAGAGCGCGTCGCACATCGGGGAGGAGCAGGACAGCTTCCTGTAGGTGGGGGACTTGGTCGGGTCGAAGAAGGGCGTGGGCTGGTCCACGCAGAGCATGCACGGCGCGCACTGCGTCCAGATGAGGTCGCTGCCGGTGTCGAGGATGGCCGAGTACTCCCGCGGCGGCGTGCCGATGGCCATGCTCATCAGGTACTCGCCCTCGCTGGCCAGCACCAGGATGCGAGCCGTGGTGATCGCGTCCGCGGCCGTCGCCGCCAGGGACTGCAGCGCGGCGACGCGCGATCTGCTCCGGCGCACGGCGCGGGAGAGAAGCTGCGCCTCCGTGTACCCCGCGCCGGCGTCGATGTGAGTCAGCGTGGCCTGGAAGCCGAAGCCTCCATCGGAACGCGCCGCCGCGACGACCAAGGAGAGAAGTACCGGAAGCAGGACAGGCAAAACCACCGGGATGCTTGCCATTTTGGAGCGTCGGTGGCGAGCGTGGCACGCTACGACTGTGAAGTGAAGTAAGCAGGAAGTCTTGTTGGATTTGTTGTGTTTTATACCGTGTTCGTGCACATGCGTATGAGCAACTCGACACTGATCCGGAGGAATTAAGGGTTTGGTTGTACTTGGGCATAGTCCTGCCAATTAACAAAGCTAACGTAGAGCAGTGAACGACGGTGGGGTGGTCATGGCCCCGAGAATTCGAACGATCGGAGCTGCAATGATGCATTGCGGCCATAACATATTCAGGCTCTCGATTCCGTTGAATCGACGCTAAGCTAGCGTCCGAGATATAGAGATCCGCGAATCTGTGATCGTGTGCTTATTTTCTAACAGTTTGGACTACGATAGTCCCGTTTCAGCGGGCCCAGTGTTACCTATTTTCCGTTTTGGCTTACCTACTTCTCGACAACAGCTTATACATAAGATGGTGCTGACCGTCGTCCCCCGGGGATCAATTCCCCAATCTCGGGGTTGGGAGGCCGACACGTGCCCTCTCACGTGGTCAACAAGGGGAGGACCCCGCGTGCACCTCTCCTTCTCTCTTCGACGAAATGAAAACCGTCCACCTTTTGAACCTATCACGTCCCCTTGCTTCGTCATGATCCCGACCATCGTCGGAGAAGACGCCGTTGGAGCGGTAGAAACACCGCCAAACCCTTGTAACAACGCCTCCCTCCGCTGGTAGCAGAACCTCCTTGTAGCAAAAGGTGGCGGCGCTGGAGAAAACGTCGTCGCAGCGGTACCAACGTCAGCCACCCCTTGTAGCAGTGCCTCACGCCGCTGGTAGCAGAGCCTCCCCCCCCACCCCACACCACCACCAAATCACTCGCAGCAAACACCAGCTCACCACTGGTAGCATGGAGGCTTTGCCCGTTGTAGCGAAGCCGACGACCCGTTGTAGCAGTGCCACCGTGCCTTTGTAGCAAGGTTGTCCTGCTTCTCGGGCGACGCGCCTCCATGGTAAGGTCGTCGTGTCTCTGTAGCGAGCCCCTTGTAGCGAGCATGCATAGTGGACCACCGGGGATGGTCACGCGGGAAGTAGGACACGCCGACCTCTAAGAACACGCACGGACGCGTGGTCATCGACGTAGGAGGGATTTGGCGCCGGCCAGCGACCTCCATGGCTCTTCATGGGGCGCTAGAAAAATAAGGAGGTGAAGGATCTGCAGGGATGTGGGGGCCTAGTGGTGGTCGCTTCTTCAACCAGCGCTCCAGGGTGCAGGGCGGAGGCAGCTCTCCTCAACCGGCAGTGCAGGGTTCTTGGGGGCAAACGGTAATGTTGGTGCTTGGGGGCAATGTTGGGAAGTGTGCACAGAGAGAGAAGCCGAGCAGCCTTGGCCTAGGGGATTTGGGCGAAGAGATAAGGCAAGGACACAGAGAAGATAGGGATGCGTTTGGGTGGGTCCACATGTTATGCATCACGACCCGTGAGTGCCGACCCAGATGATGGAATCTCTTCATCCCCCGAATGACATGAGTCATTTCCCTTATAAATACGTTACTCCGATCCGTGATTGTAACTGACTACTGTACCGAGTGACGATGGACGATGATATTGACTATTGTACCAAAATTATATCATATATCTATGGGCCATGTGGTACATACACTGGTTAGAAGGATGCCAACTTGATCATTGCGAGAGTTGAACGGCGAAAACATCCATGAGCCCTATGAAGGAGTTATACCCCTAGAGGCAATAATAATTGATTATTGATAAACTCAAGGTTCGCTATGACGTCGCACCCTCCATGGAGGCATTGTCTTGAGGACTTGAATCTCTGGTTCGGGACATAGTTCTTTGCCATGGATCTCAGTGTTGGCCACATAGGAGGTGTCTTGCGGTGCGGATGGTGTGTCGGCCTCTCGAGTGGTATCATGGTGGCTTGCGCAACGAGAATCTTCCTCGGACACCACGAGCAAGCCTCTGAATGAGAAGTGCTGGGTTGGCCTATGTGCTTGATGGGGGGCCGTTGAAGACTGCACGCTTTCACATCTGTTGAGGTTGCTGAGAGCTAGCCACTGATACGTCGTAAACGTGTATCTATAATTTTTGATGCTCCATGCTTGTTTTGTATCAACTTTCTTACGTTTTATCTATACTTTGAGGCATTTTTATACATTTTCTAGAATTAACCTATTAACAAACATGTCGCAATGCCAGTTGTATTTTTTCTGCTGTTTTTGGTTTCAGAAAATCTAGTAAATAAATATTCTCAAAATTGAATGGAACAAAAGCCAAAGTCAATATTTTACTAGACACAACACGGAGACCGAAGAGGAGACGAAGAGGAGCCACGAGACGGCCACACCATAGGGTGGCGCGGGCCCACCCTAGGGCGTGTCAGCCTATGGTGTGGGCCCCTAGGGCGTCCACCGACCTTGCCTCTTCGCCTATATAAACAACCCGAGGCAGAAACCCTAAGGACCCGATCAAAAATCCACGAAACAGTCCGTAGCCTCCGCCATCTCCATCCCTATATCGACGGATCCGAAGCTCTTCTCGTAACCCTACCGGAGGGGAGAGATCATCCCGGAGGCCTTCTTCATCACCATGCCAGCCTCCAGAGTGATGCGTGAGTAGTTCACCCTTGGACTATGGGTCCATATAGTAGCTAGATGGTTGGTTCTACTCCTTTGTGATGTCATGTTTAGATCTTATGAGCTCCGTTCAAGATTAATATCATATATTTGTAATCCTACATGTTGTGTTTGTTGGGATCCGATGGATATTGAGTACTACATCAAGATTGATTATTGATTCTATCATGTATGTGTTATTTGTGATCTTGCATGCTCTCTGTTTCTAGTAGATGCTTTGGCCAAGTAGATGCTTGCAACTCCAAGAGGGAGTATTTATGCTCGATAGTAGGTTCATGCCTCTAGTAATCTGGGGAAGTGATAGAAACATCTAAGGTTGTAGATGTGTTGTTGCTACTAGGGGGAAAACAACAATTCTTTGTCCAAGAGAAATTGTTTTATTTACTTTACACACTTTGTTTAATGCAATTATCTGTTGCTTATAACTTAATACTGAAAGGGGTTCAAATGATAACTTGAAGCTGGATTATTAATCATAGATACAGTTGGATTACGGTCTATGTATTATGTTGTAATGCCCAAATAAATCTCATAGAAATCATCATGACATGTACATGCATAATTATGCATTCTCAGTCTGTCAATTGTTCAACTATAATTTATTCACCCAACATGCTATTTATCTTATGGAGAAACACCTCTAGTGAACTATGGACCCCGGTCCATTCCTTTCCATTGATATTCCATCTACCATTTACTGTTTACTTTTTGCAATTACCATAAGCAATTACTATCTTCCACACTATATTTTTAATCCTTTGTTTTCATCAAAATCAGTAAGATTGACAACTTTACTATAAGTTGGGGCAAAGTATTGTGTTTGTGTTGTGCAGGTTCCAAGTTGCTAGCAACACCTTGGGAGTTGTTTCCTTTATCCTACTGGTTCGATAATCTTGGTTTCAAAACTGAGGGAAACTTGTTGTTGTGCTCATCATACCTTCCTCTTGGGGTTCCCAACGAGCTCTACATATCTGAGCCATCAAGCACTTTTCAGGCGCCGTTGCCAGGGAGACATAGGACAGTTCCTGCAAGGGGAGTCTCTCACAACCAATCTCTTTACTTTGTTTTTGTTTTGCTTTGTTTCTTATGTTCTGTTTAGTTTACTTTTGTCTAGTTTATTTTTGTCTTGTTTTATTTTATACTCAAAAATCCATAAAAATATGAAAAACCGAAAATCTAAAAATTGTTGTTATGGAAGAACATGCTAGAACCTCTATGGAATATTTTATAAAGTATATATAATCATATAAGGGTAAATTCATGAGAGCCGTGTTAAAAAGGTTGGATCTAATTGCTAAAATTTTGCTTAAACACCATGATATAAATTGTTGCTCTGAACAGGATACTAAACATCTTAAATTCCAAAGTGGCTTTAGTAAAGAAGTTTTAATTATGAACTATCATTGGAATAACTATATTCATCTTGGATTTGAAGAAGTAGAACAATTTGTGTTGTTTATGGGAGCTTCTAAAATAGAAGCCTTCATGTCTAAAAATTATGAAACATGTGTTGCTTGTAAAGACCTTAAAGATATGGTCTCTTCTATCCTTGATTATTGCATAGAAAATTTCAGAAATAATTGTTATATCATTGATTATAAAGAGAGACTCAGTCATGCACAAGAATATGTCTACAATTTGCAGGAACCTATGGAAGAAGAAATTGTTGAACCTAAAAGCTCATTAGATAAAAAAGAGGAGGAGAGTGATGAACAAAAGGAGGAAGAATGGATTAGCTACCCATGCCTACCTTCTTATGAGAGTAACTCTTTATCCCTTACATTATTTGATTGTCCCCCATGCTTACCAAAGGAGGGTGAATGTTATGTTCATGTGGATTCTTTTGAAATATCTACTATGGTTAAAACTTGTGATAATAATTATGCTCCTGTTATCTATGATAATCCATGCTAGTTTGATGAATCTTATGATAATCCTTTATTTGTGCCTAAGTTCGAAATGCATGGTACTAAATAGTTTTGCTTAGAAAATGTTTATGATAAAGCTATAGATGATGGTCATGTATTGGTTGATAATATTAATTGTACTACTATTGAAAATGAGATTGGAGGTGTCTTGAATTTATCTTGGAACCCCATACCTCTTGAGAATGATCATTCATCTTGTTATAAAATTGTTAAAAGTGGGTTTGAATGTTTTAATCCCACTATTTTTGAGCTTGATAAAAATTATGTGTTTGTAGATCATGAAAAGCATGCTTTATGTGATAGTTATTTTGTTGAGTTTATTCATGAGGCTACTGAAAATTATTATGAGAGAGGAAAATATGGTTGTAGAAGTTTTACCAAAACACCTCTCTATGTGCTAAAAGTTTTGAAGTTACTCTTGTTTTATCTTCCTATGCTTATCACTTTGTTCTTTGTGAATTTATTTGCGTACAAGATTCCTATACATAGAAAGTGGGTTAGACTTAAATATGTTTTGAATTTGCTTTTTGATGCTCTCGTTTACTTCAATTCTTATTTCTTATGTGAGCATCTTCTCAAACTATCAAGCCTAGCTAAATGGCATTAAAGAAAAGACTCTTCGGAGCTAACCCAATTTTTTTTATTTCAGTAAGTTTTTCTTTTGTTGAGTCTTGGAAGTTATTGCCTCTGTAATAACCTCTCCTTATCCTTTTCGTGTGGTTTTTGCCAAGAATAGCCTCTATGAGAGGGAAGTAATATTTGGGGAAGTTGTTGTCCCGAAACAGATTTATGTGCTTCACTATAAAAAATCGTGAAAAATCCCAGTACGTCCGATTGAGCTGATTTTTTTTGTGCATGCCCCTGTTATTCACCCAACTTTCTTTACTTTTGCAATTTTCTATTTGAGCAACAAAATATTTTCAAAAAAATCGGTCTTTACCTGCTGGTCTGTTTTGATAGATTTCTGTCATTATTTGCATTTGCCTCTTAATTGATTTCTTTTTGAGTTCTCTTTGATCATTTGAGATTTTAAAAGGAGTTGCTACAGTAGATTATGTTTTAATGTATGATTTACTTGAGTTGAAACTGAATCTGAAGGCTTATTATCTTGAATACACTAATGTTGCTAATGAAGATTGTGTGAAGTTTTGTATGAAGGAAATTTTTAAGTGTAGGGGAAGAATGATGTGATGAGATGAAGTATGGAAAAAATATCAAGCTTGGGGATATCACCCTTGTCACCCCAAGAAATATTCAAGAGGTACAAGCGTCAAAGCTTGGGGATGCCCAAGGCACCCCCTTTTTTCTTAATAAAATCTCAGGTCTTCTTTTAAGACACTTCATTTTTATTGCTTCATGCACTATATGTTGTTCTTGGAGCGTCTTTGTTTTTGTTTTTAGTTTTATGTTTCTTGGTTTGCTGCACTAAATTGGCCGGACCCCAACACACCTATTTTGGAGAAGTCATACCTAGTTCTTCATTGTCTAGAACACTTTAGTTTTCACTCTTATTATTTTGTGAGTGTTCTATTTTGCTAGCACTGTGTTTAGCCTTAGTTTTCTTATGCTTTTTTCTTATAACTTTTGAGTTCTTCTTTGTAGATTTGTGAGACAAGCTCATTGGTCTTTATTGATTATTATCTTTGAGAGTTGTTTCAAATAAGTCAATTGGTGTTGGAAGAGAGTAGGAAGCTCCATGCTTATAGTGGTACAAAAGGAAGCTTGTTTTGATTGTGACTTAGACTTTATCATGTCATGTTAGATGTTGCTTTAACCATATGCTTAGTGATTATTGTTGTAGCATGACTTGTTTCAAACAATTGAGATTTCTTAATGTGCCATGAAAGAATCATGCATTGTTTTAGCATACAAAACATAATATTGTGATATTCTCCTTTGATGCTTTATTTGGGTTGACTTGGCATATGCTTACACCATCTTAAGACTATGAACCTGACACCTTAGCCTCTATGATCATTTAGTTTTTGACTTGTGATATCACTTTATGCTTTAATTAATAATGTTTTATCGCTTTGCATGATTATGGCCATTATTGCTCTCTTAGTTGGTTGCTCTCAGTCTTTTGCTAGCCTCCACCTGTACTGAGTATGAGCTCTACTCGTGCATCCAACTCCCAAGAAACCAAGTTATTCCAAAGAGTCCACTATAAATTCCTATACATGGTGTGTTACACCATTCCAAGTATATTTATGTGTTTATTTATCTTACAAATTAAGCTTTTGTTATGTGAAAATTAGTGATTAAAGCTCTCACAAACTTGATGGCACATTTTATTTCTTGCACTTAATAAACTTGAACCATTGTGACAAGCTTATGATGCTTGTATGCTTGCAAATTATAAGTTGGGAGTTAGCAAAACCATGTTTTCATGGGGTCCGCTATCGATATTGCACTTATTTATTCAGTTGATATCATGTACTTTTGTTTATGGATGCCAACGGTGTGAAATAAAATGAGAACTTGTAAGTCTATGAAGTATTTATATGTCTTAGAGAAACGCTTGGGCGGCTAGCCTAAGCCATGCCTAATCATGGTGGAAACTTGCAACATAACCATAGTGGCATTCTATGAAGCATCCTCAATAAAAACTATGCAAATAGTAAATAAAAAGATTGCTGAGATGCTCACTGTCTGTTGCCTTTTCATTTTGATATGGGATAGATCTTGTGTCATGGGGCAAGGGGTACCCCGTTGGCGGTTCTCTATAATACACATATACTTACAACGACAAGAACTTGCTTGTGACCAAAGTTGAGTAGCATGAGGTTTCGGTACTTGTAATCAAGGGGCATGAGGCTTTCAACTTATGATCTGTCAAGCATACAACTCATATTTGCCTCACATTAACCTTAATCACTTCAAGATGCTTATGATAGGGGCAATGAGAGCTGAAAGCTATTAAGTACCATAATTTTTGGGAACTCTTTATGAAACTTGAAATCCCTACTTCCCTCTGTGAAGGGCCTTTCTTTTTTACTTTTATGTTGAGTCTCCATCTTCTATATTTATGCACCAATTAAGAGAGCATAGTTGTCATTCTTAGTTCAATGTGCATTGTCCCAAAACTTATTGATTGATTCATAATTATGGAATTGCTTGTTCTTAAATTATTTGTATCTAGTTACCCTTATTAACTTTGAAGGTGTCCTATGCATTTATGTTTTGCTATTCCATGAGGGACAAGCTGAATACCACTCTTGCTATGTTTTCTATATGTGAAACAAACAAACATCTTTCAAAGCATTATTCATGATCTTTTGTTTGTGTTACCTTTCATATTACAACATAGTTGCTATGTCCTATTGTTAGAAATACATCCTTCATGCTCATGTTTAGAGTACTATGATCCTAGCTATCAATTCTTTTACAATACCTTGATCAATTGTGATAGCATGCCACCTCAAAAATTATTCTTTGTATCACTTACCTACTCGAGGACGAGCAGGAGTTAAGCTTGGGAATGCTTGATACGTCGTAAACGTATCTATAATTTTTGATGCTCCGTGCTTGTTTTGTATCAACTTTCTTATGTTTTGTCTACACTTTGAGGCATGTTTATACATTTTCTGGAACTAACCTATTGAAAAGATGTCGTAGTGCCATTTGCATGTTTTTTTGTTGTTTTTGGTTCCAGAAAATCTAGTAAAGAAATATTCTCGGAATTGGACGGAACAAAAGCCAAAGTTAATATTTTACCAGACATGACACGGAGACCTAAGGGGAGACAAAGAGGAGCTACGAGGCGGCCACACCATAGGGTGGCGTGGGCCCACCCTAGGGCGCGCCAGCCTATGGTGTGGGCCCCTCGGCATCCATCGACCTTGCCTCTTCACCTATATAAACACCCTGAGGCAGAAACCCTAAGGACCCGATCAAAAATACATGAAAGAGTCTGTAGACGCCGCCATCTCCATCCCTATATCGGGGGATCCGAAGCTCTTCCCGGCACCCTGCCGGAGGGGAGAGATCATCCCGGAGGCCTTATTCATCACCATGCCAGCCTCCGGAGTGATGCGTGAGTAGTTCACCCTTGGACTACGGGTCTATACAGTAGCTAGATGGTTGGTTCTCCTCCTTTATGCTATCATGTTTAGATCTTGTGAGCTCCGTTCATGATCAAGATCATGTATTTATAATCCTACATGTTGTATTTGTTAGGATCCGATGAATATTGAGTACTACGTCAAGATTGATTATTGATTCTATCATGTCTGTATTATTTGTGATATTGCATGCTCTCCGCTGCTAGTAGATATTTGGGCCAAGTAGATGCTTGTAACTCCAAGAGGGAGTATTTATGCTCGATAGTAGGTTCATGCCTCTAGTAATCTGGGGAAGTGACAAAAATATCTAAGGTTGTAGATGTGTTGTTGCTACTAGGGAGAAAACAACAATCCTTTGTCCAAGGGAAATTGTATTGTTTACTTTACACACTTTGTTTAATGCAATTATCTGTTGCTTGCAACTTAATACTGGAAGGGGTTCGGATGATAACCTGAAGGTGGATTATTAGTCATATATACAGTTGGATTATGGTCTGTGTATTATGTTGTAATGCCCAAACGAATATCATGGAAATCATCATGACATGTACATGCATAATTATGCATTCTCAATCTGTCAATTGCCCAACTATAATTTGTTCACCCAACATGCTATTTATCTTATGGAGAAACACCTATAGTGAACTATGGACCCTGGTCCATTCCTTTCCATTGATATTCCATCTACTGTTTATTTTTTGCAATTACCACAAGCAATTACTATCTTCCACACTATACGTTTTATCCTTTATTTTCAGCAAAACTAGTGAGATTGACAACCTCACTATAAGTTGGGGCAAAGTATTGTGTTTGTGTTGTGCATGTTCCAAGTTGCTAGCAACACCTTGGGAGTTGTTTCCTTTCTTCTACTGGTTTTATAACCTTGGTTTCATAACTGAGAGAAACTTACTGATGTGCTCATCATACCTTCCTCTTGGGGTTCCCAACGAGCTCTACATATCTGAGCCATCAGCCACCGCGTCGACGGCATACCCTGGATTTGGGCTGAGGCTGGAGCAGCAATGCTCCCCGTTGAGTCGTTGTTGGCTCGCGGGATTCAGGCGGAATAGTCTTGGCTGCGACTGGTAGGTTCTTGATAACTTCGATGATGCACAAGCATTGCGACTTTTATCGGCGAGGGTTCTGTTTAGCGAAGGATCTCACTCTATGATGTCTTGGACAAGCGCTCAACAGATGTCAACCATTTAGTTGTAGTCTTGTTTTGAGTGTAGGGTGCGTAAATGTGTGTTTCGGCCTTTTCTTAGGCTTGTAAATTAAACTTATTTTCTATCAATGATTCGAAACGCAAATATTTTTGCGTTTTCGCAAAAAAAAACTATTAATGTTTATTCAATATGCTATAACTGATATGTGCCTTGAATATGAGATTCGAAGGAAAACTGATTTGCATGTGTATATAAGTAAACACCATGTTGTTCCTAGTCTTGCTGTAGTACTATCTCATGTGTTGTAAGATTGTCTCATTTACTGGTCATAGGTAACATTATTTATGACAAGGATACCTACAACGATAGGAGCACATTATTATAAGAACAATGGTGTTGAACCGATCCAATTATATGATTAACTTAGAGATATTATCATCACAAGTCATTAGTTCACCATGATATAATTGTATTGTGTTTTAATCCTTAAATCATGAGAATATCAAATACCCATACTAGGAGATATGCTTTGACTGTTATCAAAATACTGTCTATGAAAGGATGGTTATTAAAGGTGATTTTTGGTTATATATTGTGAGTTTATGACTAGGGATTTGGATAGTTAAAGAAATGGATCTTGCTTCTTCTGACGATGGGGAGGTACACTTCGGGCCCTCTCGATATTACTATGTCAACCTATCATATGCGTAGACACTTTATGAGGGTGATCCTAAGGATATTGAAATATGGTAATGCGTAAAGAGAATGAAATAGGAATTAGGTTAATGTGTATAGTGACCATGAGATGAATCACAAGGATACAAGAGTATCACGTCGGGTTGTCATTAGTATCATGAAGCAAAGGATTAATATATGGATAATGAACGGGTTCACTCTATGATATTCGCGTATTGTATGGGATTCATCATGAGTATCCATGGTCTCGCTATTGGTTATTGACCCGGAAATGTCTCGGAGTCATGTCCATATATTCTCGAACCTGCTAGGTACACTCTTAAGGTTATTCCTTGTATGTATGTGGTCGATAGAGAGATGTTGAAACAGTTTTGGAGTATCAGAAAAGATCGAAAGTGATGGTTTTTTATGTTGATCGGAATGGTTCTGGTGGTTTATAGAGAGTTACATAAAGATACAGTTGACTCTTTTGGGAAGCGCTGGAAGGTTCCAAAATGGTTTTATCGGAGATAAATATGCATTAGGGTTTTTATCGGGAAGTCCAGAGGAGTGCCGGAGGTGAAGCCCGGAAAAGAGGGGTGGCATCATGGGTCTCCATGGCCTCATGCATGAAGCACATGGGCTCATAGCGATGCACCAAATCTTTCCATAAATAGTCAGAGTTGATCTATGGAAGTTCTGAGATATTTCCTTCTATTATTTACATGCATATCTTTCTTAATTAAAGTGATTGGAATTGTCCTAAATGGATATATGAAATTTTGGGATATTCTGAATTAATGGAAATGTATCTTTATGAAAGGAAGGAAAGGGTGGCTTCCACCAACCTGTTTCCATAAGGTAGGAAGGCACCTTAGGGGGAGGCGGCCACACATGGGAGGCGCCCTAGGGTTTGGGCTGGCGGTGCACAAGGGAGGGGCGAAGACTGCCCCTCTAACCCAATGAGGGCGCCCCTCATAACATAGAATTATTCTCCACATAGAGGTCGTAACTCTCTCTCTCTCTGTGTGTGTGTGTGTGTGTGTATATCCCTCGTGGAGATTTCTTCACATACATACACCAAAAGGCTGCGGAAATCTCACCGGCAGTTCATAACTCTGGCTGACAGAGCTCTAGCGGATTGGATAGTGGGTGCATGGGTACTAGTGGAAGGACTACACTTGTGATCCTCGCACGAGATCTGATCGATGGATTCATGTAACTCTATCACGCATTAGATCTTAGCGTGGTTCATGTAGGGCGTATTCTTTTGTTTCCCGTACACGTAAACCTATACCCTAGTCACTTGCATTAGATCTTGGAGGAATGCAACTCCAACATGCACGCTAGGTCATATGCATGCTAGACCCATCCATCCTCTTTGAGATTTGGATTCTCCACACTTCTCATATTATGTGCTCGTCGTTATTTTTTTTCCATGGGATCGCCCTTGTGTGCAAGAATATTTCTTCTCAGCATGCCACAATTTAGCACTATTTTGTTTTCTACTGTTCAAATTTAAAAGGCAATATGTTTTAAAATAACTATCATATTAACAATCTATTTAAAATGTGTATTTATTTTCATGATATCGTTTAAACATGTTCAAAATAGGTTTTGTTTCGATGAAATTCAGAACTTAAAATCTGAAACACAATAAAACATAATGATAGACTTCAAAACCCAATAAAGCATAATGAAACAACATTAAAATATTGTGTCTCCTAGCTGTTGTCAATATTATTTTAGTGCACCATTATGTTCTTCTTTTAGGATTTGAACTCAAAATTTGGTGTTATTATTTTGGTTATTCATTAATATATTTTATTGTTTGAACTTGAAGGAAATTACCAAAAAAAAATAACTATGATGGACAAAGTTTGAAACTGAGTGAAATTGACTGTTTAAAAAAATAAAAAATCATCAGGTTTGATATATCTTTTCAACGTTTCACCAAGTTTCAAAAGTTGTTTTTCAAACATTTTCCAAATATATCTAATATTGGTCTTATTTTTAAGCCTTCTTCAGTAGGAGCACATATGTTCAAACAGATCAAAATCTAGAGAAGATTTAATTTAGAACTACATTTAATAAAGTATGGGAGGGGATAGAGTGACATAAACTTCCATAAAGCATGGAAGAGAGAGAGGGTGAACTATGCAACCTATATGGCGTGTAAGGTAGAATCGCCCCTCTCTTAGATCTTTCCTAAGTGTTAGTTCGAGTGATATTTTTATTCCTCGGTCGAGTTAGTAAACTTTTCGTATTGATCTAAAAATATTTACTATAATGTAATAATTTAATTAATCTAATGCATGAAATTAGTATTGGCCAAGAAAATGATACTTCTCAATCTATTCCATAATTTTTCAGATCAAATAAAATATCAACCTAATGTAATAGTTATTGATCCAATGCAAAGGATGTACTCCGTCCATCTCCAATAATAAAGTTCATGTTTTGTCCTAAGTCAAAGAAAATTAGGTTTGAGAAAAACTATGAAAATATATGATCATCTATAATATGATATTAGTTTCAGTAGATTTGTCATGAAATATATTGGCATGCAATACATACTTGATGTGTGATTGTTCCTTGAACCCCCCAAGGGGCCTAACCCTAGAGCCACCGTAAGTCCCCCATACTGTTTCTCCTCATCGTTGTCGCCGGCTTTAGCTGTGGTAACGGCACCTCCGATCCCGAAGGAGGCGGCGGCCCTGGCTCTTCAAGAAGTTTGTGGCCATGATGGGCGCTTGGGCGGCATGGTCGCTGGGCCTGGAGGCTGCACGTAGTGCCACCATATTGCAAGCGGTGGGGTTGGAAGTCGCTCGATCTAGCGAGAAGTGGATGGTCCTCTTCTCCTACCATGATTGGAGCCTCGCCAAGATCGGTTCCTTCGCGGATGCGATGGCACGATGTAGTGTCGTTGAACATTGTTTGAAGGTCTAGATCGAAAAGCGGGCGGCATGGGGGCGGATGGCTTCGGCCTAATAATGGTGGTTAGGTCCTAGCGATCTTCTTCCACCAAGTTGTCTTTCTACCAAATGTCGACCTCTTTGATCTGGCTGCCAATGAGTTCCGACTGCCCTAACGAAGATCTATAGGAATTGGCGTATGTCGCCCTTGGATATATAGATCGAAAAGGCTATGGTCGTGTGTGCCCATATTATCAGCCAATAGTGCTTCAAAAGGGCGTGGCGCGAAGCTTCGCTTTCTTAATGGTGTCATGGAACATGTCTAAGTACAAATTCTAATGGTATTGAGAGAGGTGGATAAATTTATTGCGGATGGAGGTCTTGAATCTTTGGTAGAAGAGTGTATTAGATGCCATTAAGAGTGCGTGTTGGGTGTTCGGTGAATTGCAACTGCAGCATCGGCAAGCGGGAGCGAGAGCACTAGAGGGCTGCATTTTTTATGGTGCTCCTTGAGTACCGAGTCACAATTTTCAGGGTGAAAACGCAAAGTTTGGCATTTATTTGTTGTATATCTGGTAATGTTCTTGTTAAAGGCATAATTTTTTGGGTGAACTTGGAATTTCTCCGGTATGAAAATCCAAGATCTTCGATCGGCTAACATGAACACTTATGCATTGTTTTATTCTTAGAGGATTTGCTTTTGGAGAACCTCTTTTGTCGTCTAGATGTTGTTTTCAACTATGGCTAGAGTGTCGTTGGTCATAGTAATTGATCATTGTAGCAGTGTCTTTTTTCTTTCTTTATTTTTTTTCTTTCTTCTTTGGGTGTGTATCTTTGATGTCTTCAGACATCTTGGTGGTGGTGGAGAGACATGGTGTAATTGATATCTTCATGATAATAATATATTTCTATATTATTCCTTTATCGGAAAATATACCTGAGGTGTACGAATTAACACGTTTTCTTATAGACTTGTTTATGGAGAAGTTTGACTTAAGGATAATTTATAGCTTCAAATAATTTATAATATAAGAAATGTTTTTAGTTAAAGAGTTGAAAAAAGTGAAACCTTGCACGTATCTCAATGTCATATTGATGGTTCTCGGGTTGAATGTGCGACCGAGAGTTAGAAAAACGGCCATGCATTCCGACAAAAAATCTTTGGCCTCTCTTCTCACGCGAGGGCGGCGCTGACCTAGTTTTCCTCCCGATCTCCGCCAGCCAGGGAGTATGTCCCCTCTTCCTCCGCTTGCCATCCGGCGGCGGAGGAAGGGGGTCTCGTTCTTTCGTTCTGGCCTAATAGTTAGGGTTAGTTCTAGTCTGTTGTGGTGCGTCGTTGAGGTGGGAGCGATGCCCGAACGAATAAATTTGCCTTAACTCTACTCCAAACCGGCGGCGACCTTCACGATGGTGCCTCGACGTTGATGGCAACATGTGCTTCCGGTCCTTTAGATTGGTAGCTTGGTATTCTCGTTGTTCTTCAGATCTAATGAGATTAGTTTCTCGGTGTATCGCTGGTGTTCCTCGTCTACAACGACGATGGGACCGGGGCGAGGTGGATGCTCTGGACCGAGGATGTTGGTCCGAAGATGGAGGATATGACTTTATTCCCCGACTTTGTAGATGGGATATGGTGGATCTGAGTTCAAGACAACATGGGGATATCCATCCCCGTGGTCGACGTGCCCATCGACTCACAAAGCCTCGTTGGCAATGGTGCTTTTTGGATCTGTCAATTGGCGATGATTGATGGTTTCCGTGAGTGCATGAAATCATATGGACCGCTCAGTATTTTTCTATCCTTTAGATTTCTATTCGTAGAGTTTTCAGGACAACTCTTTTCTCATGGTCTATCTTTTAGTTTCCGCAATTTGTTCATGCAATCTGATTTTCTATTAATAAAATATAAAACTATCATGCATTCCCTCTATACAATTTACGGTTTTAGATAATGAATTTGGCCACCATTGCATTACATTGCTATAGGTGGTTCAGTGACCTATTTGTAATGCTATTACTTTTCAGCTTCTATGTACCATTGTTGATGATTATTAATAGATTGGTATAATTTTGCAAAGAAAAAATATAAGAAATGGTTCAGGTGCAACAATTTCCTCATTTGGTTAACCCCTAAACCCAGACCATCGCAAAAAGAAAAAAACGAATTGTTCACGCCGCATAACCAATGGCAGCGGCTCGGGAAAAAAAAATGGGTGCGTGGATCCAACGGAGTGCCCTCGGAGAAGCCCAAGCCATCTGCAGCAACCAACGAAACGGCGGCCTCCGGCTCCGGGATCGGTTCGCTCATCGGAGTCGGGGAGATATGCAGGAGCAGCAATTTGAACATTGGATCGCGCTTACGCCACCGGTTGCTGCGCGGATTTCTATTTCTCTTCGCCTCGAACGATGGAAACCCAAGAGTAATGGGCACGGCAGCTCGTTACTTGGATGCCACAAAGGAAACAGCATTCGGGCTGTGCATACAGGAGCAGATTTGAACTACCGTGTCAGAGATGTGCAGACCAACCAAGTCATACTCGTGTTTTGATCAGATGGATTACTTCTTTACTCTATCAATGCATCGAAATGCAAACCTTTTTTAAGTTTTCGTGAAAAAAAATTTGGACCACGGTAATACCTCATGAATTTATATGAATTTTTATCGGATTTTCTGAAACTTCAAAATAACATTTCTGAATGTTCAAAAAACATGTGCTGTGTCGCCCGTGCTCCAGATCGTCCGCACTATGTATATTTAATCCAATTTCGTGAATGAGGTATGAGCAAGCCACGTACAACGAATTAAACACTAGCACTGTGTTTGGATGTTGGAAATAAGCTTTGGAATAGTCTATTTGGAATCTGTTGGACCGATTTCCATTGTTTGGTTGGCGGTGGAATCTAGTCGTGGAAACAACCTCCAATTCTGTGTATATGTCGCGTGTGTGCCCGCCCGGTCTCCCAACTTTCCGAGCTGTGACACTCGGAAAGGCTCGGAATCGAGCATCACGCACCCCCTCCCCCCGCGTACCGTTTTCATAATCCACGCGACTAGTGACCAGAAACAGGTCGCCCTCATCCTCTCGACCCGCGACCTGGAGGCAGACGGGTGACGACTTCGGCGAGTTCCCTCCCCCTCTCCCTTTCCCGCCCTCCTCTCCCTCTCCCCCTCCCATTCCCCTCCATCCTCTCCATCTACCTTTCCATTCTCCTCTGTGCCCTCCACGTCCCTTCCCAAACCCTAGATAGTCCGGGCAGGATGGGGAGCGGCGGCGGCCTCCAGCAGCAGGGCGAATGGCCGTGGGAGGGCGGATGATGGCGTCTTCCCAACCATCCCTAAGCAGCAGGGCGAACGGCCATGGGAGGACCAGAAGTTGGCTTGGGTTGTGAAGAAGGAAGACATAGTTGCACAAGAGTGGTCTAGTTCGATGGAGAACTATTCAAGCAAAATAGATCTTAAATTTGAACCAGTCTTATGGATGTCTTTACGGAACGTTTATGGTCTGCTTGGTAGAACTCGGGTTATATTTTAATCACCAATTGTCTGATGTATTCATGATCTTATGTGACCGATGGCGCCCCGCACTTGTCGTGGGACGCTTCGTTGGAAACCCCAAGAGCAAGGTATGAAGCAGCACATCAGCAAGTTTTCCTCAGTAAGAAACCGAGGTTATCGAACCAGTAGGAGGAAAGAAACGTCACACAGGTGTTGCAAGCAACGCGGAGACCTGCACAACACAAACTCAAGACTTTGCCCCAACAAATCAGTGAGGTTGTCAAGCTCACCAGTTTGCTATAACAAAGGATTAAACGTATGTGTGGAAGCTAATGGTTTGCAGCAAGTAAACAAGTAACAGTGAAAGATGTATCAATGGTAAAGATTGGACCGGGGTCCATAGTTTACTAGAGGTGCTCTCCTTAGATAAACAACATGGCATGAAGGGTAAACAAATTACAGCAGGACAATTAACAGGAACTGAGCAAGGCATAACAATGCAATTACTATTCATAAAGATCCTATGAGATTCGATTGGACAATACAACAAGATACATAGACCGCCATCCAACTGCATCTATGACTAGAAGTCCACCTTCAGGTTTCATCCGAACCCCCTCCAGTATTAAGTTGCAAGCAACATACAACTTCTTTAAGCAAAGTGTGTAAGGTAAACAGTCCACATGTTCCATGAACAAGCGACCGTTGGTTTCTCCCTAATGGCAACAACACATCTACAACAGAAGAGATTATTGTCACTTCCCTAGGAAACTAGAGGCATGAACCCACTATCGAGCATAAATACCCCCTCTTGGAGTCACTAGCAACTACTTGGCCAAGATAGCTACTAACAACGGAGAGCATGCAAGATCAGAAACAACACAGACATGATAGAATCATAAAGACAAAACCATTAATCAAACCAACATTATAATCTCAATATCCATCGGATCCCCGCAAACACAATATGCATGATTACAAATAGATTAGATCTTGATCATGAACGGAGCTCACAAGATCTATACATGAAAGCACAAAGGAGGAGATACAACCATCTAGCTACTACATGGACCCATAGTCCAAGGTGGAAATACTCACGCATCATACTGGAGAGAAGGCCTCCGGGGTGATCTCCCCTCCGGCAGGGTGCCGGGAAGAACTTCATATCCCCCCGATATAGGGACAATGGTGGCGGCGGCTACAAACGGTTTCATGGATATTTGGTCGGGTGCTTAGGGTTTCTGCATCAGGGGCTTCTTATATGCGAAGGGGGAGGCCGAGGCGGTGGCCAGGGGCCCACACCCTACCCAGGCGTGGGGCAGGGCCCACCCGCGCCTAGGGGGGGTTTGGGCGCCCTGGCACCCCTCTTCGTCTCCCCTCTGGACTTCTTGTTCCCCACGGAAAGTAATTGACTTTGACGTTTGTCCCGTCCAATTCCGAGAATATTTCTTTACTAACTTTTCTGAAACCAAAAACAACAGAAAACAGGCAACTGACACTATGAAAACTTGTTAATAGGTTAGTACTAGAAAACATGTAAAAAACATCTCAAAGTGTAGACAAGGTAAAGCAAAGTAGATACTAACAAGCATGGAACATCAAAAATTATAAATACGTTTTCGACGTATCAACATCCCCAAGCTTAACTCATGCTCGTCCTCGAGTAGGTAAGTGATAAAAGAATAATTTTTGAGGTGAACATGCACCCTCACAATAAAGATCCAACCATTTGCAAGCATTGAAAGCTGGGATCAAAGAACTCTAAACATGTGCATGAAAGAATGGAGTTCTAACAATAGGACATAGTAACTATGCATGCAATATGAAAGGCTACAAACAAAGATCATGAATAACATGCATTAAAAACGTTTGTTTGTTTCACATACAGAAAACATAGCATAATGGCAACCAGCTTGTTCCTAATAGAGTAGAAAATAGATGCATAAGACACCTTCAAAGTTCACAAGGGTGACTAGAAACAAATAGCACAAGAACAAGTAATATCACAATATGCATCAATCAATAAGCTTTGAAACACTGCACACAAGATGTCAACTATGCTCTCTTAATGGTGCCTAAAGGTAGAAGGTGGATACTCAATAATGGTGGAAGAAAGGCCTTTTTGCAAAGGAAGCAGGGATTACAAGTTTCAAAAAGATCTTCCAAAAAGTATGGTACTTGTTAGCTTTCAGCCCTCATTGCCCCTATCATAAGCATCTTGAAGTGGTTAAGGTTAAAGTGGCAAAGATGGAGTATATGCTTGACAAAGTATAAGTTGGCAATCTCAAGTCCCTTGAATACGAGGGCCACACCTCATCATACTCAACTCCAGTCATAGGTAAGTTCTTGTCATTGTAAGTATTTGCATATCATTGAGAACCGCCAACAGGGTACCCCTTGCACATGGTACAAGAGTTTTCCCATAACCAAAATGACAAGGCAAGCAGACAATGAGCATCTCAGCGATCTTTTTATTTACTATATGCATAGCTTTTTCTTGAGGATGCTTCATAGATATCTCACTATGGTGATGCTGCAAGTTTCCACCATGATTAGGCATGGATTAGGATAGCGTCCCAGGCGTTTCTCTAACATAGAATACAAACTCCATGGACTTACAGTTGGAGATATGCCCTAGAGGCAATAATAAATGTAGTTATTATTATATCTTTGTGTTTATGATAAATGTTTACATTCATGCTATAATAGTATTAACAAGGAAACATTAATACTTGTGTGATTTGTAAACTTAATTTGAAGTCCCTAGTAAAGCCTCTATATAATACTAGCTTGTTGGTTAATAGATGATTGTGGTTTCCCTTTCATGAACATTGAGATGTTATTAACAACAAGATCATATTGTTAGGAGAATGATATGGTGGACATACTCCTATAGATAAGCGTAGCATAAAGATCAAGTCATTTTAATAGTTCAATTGCTATATGCATTCTGATACATAGTAATCTAATTCCTTCGACCATGAGATCATGCATATCACCTTTACCGGATGGATGCTTTGATGACATCAAACACCACACCGTAACTGGGTGGCTATAAAGGTGGCATTGAGTGTTCGGAAAGTATTGGTTGAAACACATGGATCAAGAGTGGGATTTGTCCATCCATATGACGGATAGATATACTCTGGGCCCTCTCGGTGAAATGTCATCCAATTAGCTTGCAAGCATGTGACTAGATCACAAGGGATCACATGTCACGGGAACGAGAAAAGAGTACTTATCGGTAACGAGGTTGAACTAGGTATGCAGAGATACCGACGATCATAACCTCGGATAAGTAAACTATCGTGAGACAAAGGGAAATTGATATCGTATGTAAGTGGTTCATTCGATCGCAAAGTAATCGTAGAAATATGTGGGAGCCATATGAATTTCCAGATTCCTCTATTGGTTATTGATCGGACAAGTGTCTCGATCATGTCCGCATAATTCACGAACCGTAGGGAGACACACTTGAGGATTCAACGTTGTTTGAGTAGTTATGGAATGATGAGAAAGAGTCTGAATGTTGTTCGGAGTCTCGAATGGGATTCTGGATATCACGAGGAGATCCGGAATGGTCCGGAGAATAAGATTCATATAAGGAAAGTCCCGTTTCGGAATTGGAGAATGGTTCCGGTGTTTTCATCGGGAATGTTCTAGAAGGTTCCGGAATGTCCGGCACTCCGGAGGGGAAGGGTACATGAATGTGTTGTATCAAGTTGATATGATTGCATCATGTACTTCATCGCTGAACAAAATAGAGGATTATATCAAATCCTAGTTTGAAAAGTCAAACGGCTAGTTTGAAAGTCAAACGGCTATTTTTGGGAAGTGGAAAAAGAGGAGGAAACCGAGTTGGGGAGGAGTCCCTCCTCCCCACCGCCGGCGCACCACCCAAGCCGAGTTGGGGAGGGACTCCTCTCCCTCCCCTTGGCCGGCCGGCCCCTCCACCTATATAAGGAGGGGCAAGGCTCCCTCCTAGAGACACACAAGATCCTCTCCTCCAAACCCTAGTACCAAGCCGCCGCCGCCTCCATAGACGCTGCCGGCCCTAGGGCACTCGCCGCCGCCACCTGGGTGAAACCTTAGCCGCTGGCCTAGCCCCCTCCTCGGCGTGTCTAAACCCTAGATCGTCGAGGGACTCTCTCATACTCCACCATACTCGCTCCGGCTTAAGGTGAAGCCCTGCGAGATCTCCCCTCTACTTCCGGTACCACGCCCATGCCGCCGAATCGAGGAGAGTGCTACAACCTCCGCTGCTTTGGAACAAGGAGAGGAAGGTCTTCAACGAGTGCCGAACGTGTGACCGATCATGGGAGCCTAACGGAACATGGGAAGGATCGCTCACGCGATCTTGAGATCGGGAAGAGTACGACTACATCACCCACGAGAATCCGCTCTCGTTAAACACTTTGGAATCTTCGAGGGTGAGTTATTTTATCGACTCATTGCTACAATCTAGTAGATAGATCTTGGCTTGTTTGTTTGTATGCGGTAGAAAATTTTTGTTTTCCATGCTACGAAACCCTACAGTGGTATCAGAGCCGTGTCTATATGTAGATTTGTTGCACGAGTAGAACACAATGGTCATTGGGCGTTGATGCTTTTATTTTCGATTGCTTCTTGTGTACTTTGCATCTTGCGGTATGTTAGGATGAAGCGGCCCGGGCTAACCTTACATGACATCGTTCATGAGACTTGCTCCACGCTTGACATGCAACTTGTATTGCATAAGTGGCTTTATGGTGCGCTTTCTCCTAGCATAGTTAAGATTCAATTTACAACGGGTGATTAACAATGCTAGTATCAATGTTGTGGTTCTTGTTCGTAAGTTAGAACGACACTTATTGAAAGCCCCAAACCACGTAAAATATGCAAAGAAAGTAGAGGCGTCTAACTTTGTTTTGCGGGGTGTCTTGTGATGTGATATGGCCATGATTGTGATTATATTTGATGTATGCAATGTTCCTTATTGTAAGTTGGCAACCGGCAGGAGCCATATGGTTGTCTTTAATTTATGTTAAGACCCGTGTGTCTATTCAAAGTAGTTGTAATAGTTGAAGCCGGTGGACGACAACCATGGAGAAGCGTCATTGACCTTGATGCAATGCCGGTGATGATGGAGATCATGTTCATTCTAGAAGATGGAGATCGGAAGCACAAAGAAGAAAGGCCATATCATATCACATATTATGAATTGCATGTGATGTTAATCCTTTATGCATCTTGTATTGCTTAGTAGACGACGGTAGCATTATAAGATGATCCCTCATGCACATGAATTTCAAGTCATAAAGTGTTCACCCTTAGTTAGCACCGTTGCTAAAGCTTGTTGTTTCGAAGCACCACGTGATGATCGGGTGTGTTAGATTCCGCAAGTGTATACAACGTGAGCAAGCCAGATTTGCTAATGCGAAAACTAAGGTTTGATCTTGACGAGCCTAGCATGAACAGACATGGTCTCGGAACACGGATCACCGAAAGGTAAAGCATGAATCATATAGTAGATATGATGAACATGTCGATTGTTCGCCATTGAAACTATATCAGCTCTTGTGATGATCAGTGTTGATGTGGTGGATTTGGTTCGTGTGATCACTAAAACAATGTGAGGGATATTGTTTTGAGTGGGAGTTCACCTAGATTAATTTTATTATTAATTTGAACTCAATTTGTCATAAACTTAGTCTAAACTATTGCAAATATGTTGTAGATCAATGGCAGCCCCTACCATCAATTTTAATGCGTTCCTAGAGAAAGAAAAGTTGAAAAACAATGGAAGCAACTTCGCGGATTGGTTCCGCAATTTGAGGATTGTCCTCACAACTGGTAATTTGACCTATGTGCTGGATGCACCACTGGGTGACCCACCTGCAGCTGATGCTGCCGATGAAGTAAAGAACGTTTACCTCACTCGGAAGACTCGATCTACGATTCAGTGTGCTATCTTGTATGGTTTAGAATCGGAGCTTCAGAAAAGGTTTGAGAATTCAGACCCATATGATATTGTCGAGGATCTCAAATTGATCTTTGAGCTCCGTCAGTGAGCATGTGCTTAAGATGTCTGGGCACGCAAACAAACTTCAAAGCTTGGGTATAGTGATTCCTAATGCTTTGGGGATTTACCGCGTCCTCCAATCACTACCACCAAGTTACAAGAACTTTGTGATGAACTACAACATGCAAAACATGAACAAGACGTTGCCAGAACTCTTTGCCATGTTGAAATCTGCAGAAGTGGAGATCAAGAAAGAGCACCAAGTGTTGTTGGTCAATAAGACCACCAAATTCAAGAAAGGCAAGTCTAAACAGAAGGGACACTTCAAGAAGGGTGGTAAGAAAGTTACCACGCCAACGAAGAAGACCAAGGCTGGGCCTAAGCACGACATCGAGTTCTTTACCGCAAGGGAGAAGGTCCTCGAAGCGGAATTGCCCAAAGTACTTGGCGGATTTGAAGAACGGCAACATCAAGAAGAAAGGTATATCCGATATACATGTTATTGATGTGTATCTCACTAGTACTCGTAGTAGTGCACGGTATTTGAATCTTCGGTTGCTCATATTTGTAACTCAAACAAAGCAGAATAAACGGAAGCTAGCAAAGAACGAGGTGACGATGCGCGTGGGAAACGGATCAAAGGTTGATGTGATCGCGGTCGGCACGCTACCCCTTCATCTACCATCGGGATTAGTTTTATACTTAAATAATTGTTATTTGGTGCCTGCGTTAAGCATGAACATTATATAGAGATCTTGTTTATTGCGAGACGGTTACTTGTTTAAGTCCGATAATAATGGTTGTTCGATTTATATGAGTAATATGTTTTTTGCACATGCACCTTTAATAGATGGTCTATTCTTGTTGAATCTCGATAGTGGAAATACACATATTAATAACATTGAGGCTAAACGTTTGAAATCGAGCGATAACTCGACCTATATGTGGCACTGTCGTCTTGGTCAGATTGGAGTGAAGCGTATGAAGAAACTCCATTCTGATGGACTTCTTGAATCACTTGATTTCGAATCACTTGATAGATGCGAAGCATGTCTGATGGGTAAAATGACTAAGACTCCATTTTCTGGTATGATGGAGCGAGCTACAGACTTATTGGAAATCATACATACCGATGTGTGTGGTCCAATGAGTGTAGCATCGCGCGGTGGTTATCGTTATGTTCTTATCTTCACGGATGACTTGAGTAGATATGGGTATATCTATTTCATGAAACATAAGTCCGAAACTTTCGAGAAGTTTAAGGAATTTCAAAGTGAGGTAGAGAATCAACGTAAAAAGAAGATTAAATTTCTACGTTCTAATCGTGGAGGTGAATATCTAAGTTACGAGTTTGGCGAGCATTTGAAGAAATGCGGAATACTTTCACAATTGACACCGCCGGGAACACCACAGCGTAATGGTGTGTCCGAACGTCGTAATCGAACTCTCTTAGATATGGTTCGTTCTATGATGTCACTTACAGATTTACCGCTATCATTTTGGGGTTATGCATTAGAAACAGCCGCATTCACTTTAAATAGGGCACCATCTAAATCCGTTGAAACGACACCGTATGAATTATGGTTTGGGAAGAAACCTAGATTTTCGTTCCTTAAAGTTTGGGGATGCGAAGCCTATGTAAAGAAGTTACAACCGGACAAGCTTGAACCCAAAGCGGAAAAATGCGTCTTCATTGGATACCCGAAGGAAACTATTGGGTATACCTTCTATCATAGATCCGAAGGCAAAATCTTCGTTGCCAAGAATGGATCCTTTCTAGAGAAGGAATTTCTCTCGAAAGAAGTGACTGGAAGGAAAGTAGAACTCGACGAGGTTGTCGAACCTTCTCTCGAAATTGCAAGTAGCGCAGCACCGGAAGAAGTTCCTGTGGTGCCTGCACCACTAAGAGAGGAAGCTAATGATGATGATCATGAAACTTCGGTTGAAGTTGCTACAGAGCCTCGCAGGTCAACGAGAACTCGTACCACTCCAGATTGGTATGATCCCATTATGAGTGTCATGTTGGTGGACAACACCGATGACCCTGAGACATATGAGGAAGCAATGATGAGCCTAGATTCCAATAAATGGAAAGATACCATGAAATCCGAGATTGGATCCATGTACGAAAACCAATTATGGACTTTGGTGGACTTACCGGATGGCCGGAAGGCTGTCGAGAACAAATGGATTTTCAAGAAGAAAACAGATGCTGATGGTAATGTTACTGTCTATAAAGCTCGACTTGTCGCAAAAGGGTTTTGACAAATTCAAGGAGTTGACTACGATGAGACTTTCTCACCAGTAGCGAAGCTAAAGTCTGTGAGGATTATGTTAGCAATCGCTGCATATTATGATTATGAGATATGGCAGATGGATGTCAAAACAGCATTCCTCAATGGAGACATTGATGAAGAGTTGTATATGATGCAACCCAAAGGTTTTGTCGATCCTAAAGATGCTAACAAGGTATGCAAACTTCAACGGTCCATCTATGGATTGAAGCAAGCATACCGAAGTTGGAATCAACGTTTTGATAAGGTGATCAAAAGTTTTGGTTTTATACAAACTTATGGAGAAGCTTGTATTTACAAGAAAGTGAGTGAGAGCTCTGTAGCATTCTTAATACTATATGTAGATGACATATTGTTGATTGGGAATGATGTAGACCTTCTTAATAGTGTCAAGGAATATTTGAATAATAGTTTTTCAATGAAGGATCTTGGCGAAGCAGCTTACATATTAGGCATAAAGATTTATAGAGATAGATCAAGACACCAAATATCATTGTCACAAAGTACATATTTGGACAAAGTTCTAAAGAGGTTTGGAATGGAAGATAGCAAGAAAGGGTTCTTGCCCATGTTGCTCAATACGACCTTGAGTAAAACTCAAAGTCTGACATTGGCAGAAGATAGAGAAAGGATGAGTAAGACTCCCTATGCCTCAGCCATAAGATCTCTAATGTATGCCATGCTATGTACTAGACCCGACATTGCATATGCTGTTAGTTTAACTAGCAGATATCAAAGTGATCCAGGAGTGGATGATTGGACAGCGGTCAAAAACATCCTTAAATACTTGAGAAGAACTAAGGATATGGTTCTTTCTTATGGAGGTGATGAACAACTCGTTGTTAATGGTTACACCGATGCTAGTTGGAACACCGATCCGGATGATTCTAAATCACAATCTGGATACGTATTTATTTTGAATGGTGCAGCAGTTAGCTGGAGGAGTGCAAAGCAAAGCATTGTGGCGAGATCTTCAACTGAATCGGAATACATGGCTGCTTCGGAGGCTTCACAAGAAGCGATATGGATGAAAGAGTTCATTACAGAGCTGGATGTGGTTCCTAGTGCGCTGGACCCAATGTCTATCTACTGTGATAACATGGGCGCCATAGCCAATGCGCAAGAACCAAGGTCACACAAGAAGCTGAAGCACATCAAGCTACGTTTTCACGCTATTCGGGAACATATCCAAGATGGGGATATAAAGATTTGCAAAGTACACATAGATCTGAATGTGGCGGATCCGTTGACTAAACCTCTCCCGAGGGCAGAACATGACCAGCACCAAACTGCCATGGGTGTTCGGTATATGTGGCATCCCGCAAAACCACTACTAGAAAATCGCGTTGAATTTGTGCATTGCATCGTCATCATCATGCATTGTTGGCATAAAACTATTTTTCGCAACACCCGTTTTGTTTTCTAAAACGCCCCCTCTTGATTCAAACATCAAAATCCGGGTCGCCGGAATATTTTGTTTTGCCCGACATCGGTTTGCAAAATCTTTGTTTGAAATAAATAAAAATTATAATTATTTTTGTGGGGCAGTCGAACGGGCCGAAGCGACCCGAACGACCGCCCCAGAAATAAAATCGGTCCAACTACAACGCCTCTAAATCCTAAACTCACCAACTATCCTACCCACCCCAACCAGCCACCTCACTCCTCCACTAGCCTCTCGCCACCTCACCCTCTCCTCTTCTCCTCCAATCCTGTCCGCCACATCACCCAAACCCTTTTCTCTCACCAAACTCACCCCACCAACCCCAGACTCACCCCTGCTCACACACGCCTTGCAGCCCACACGTCCCAAAGACACACGCAGCCCCCAGCCCCACTTAACTCCTCCGACCCGCCCCCCACGCCACGCCCCCACTGGCCCCAGCCTCCCTGCCACTCCCTCACCGCGTGCCCGCCTCAGGTCCCACTGCCCACCACCAACCTCGACGCGCCGACACTGCTCATCTTCCTCTCTCCTCCGCTCGCGTCCCTGTGCTCGCCCCGCCTCTCCTCGCCTCCACCTCCTGGCCGCCACGGGCCAGCGCCCGCTGGCTGCCGCGCCGCCACGCCGACGCAGCCACCTGCCCGCCCTGCCTCGCGCCTCACTCGCCACCGCCCCACCACCAAAGCATCCGCCCCGATGCTACAAGGCGCCGCCACCTCGCTGTCGCGTCATGAAGCGCCACCGTCGACGCACTCCTTCACTGCGCCAGCCCCGCCGAACCCGTTGCATTGCCGCTGCTTCGCCTCAGACGCCGCTGCGCCATCCTCCAAGGCCGGCCAGCGCCTCCGTCGCCATCGCCGCCGGACCTGCCCTTCGCCAGCGAAAGCCACGCTCTGCGACCCGCTGGCCGCCGCTTCGAGCCCGGAGCGCGCTCATTGCCCGGCGTCGCCTGCGCACCGCCTGGCTGCCCGCAGACGCCGCCAAGAAGCCTCCGCCGAGCCGAGCCTCCCGACCCACGCCCTCGCACGCGAGCACGGTCCTCCTTCGCAAGCGCTCGCTCCGGCGCCGTTCCGCCGTCCGTGCGTTGGCCGGCTGAAGGCGCGCTTCGCCATCCACGTGTGCGAGTGTTCAGATAAGGTGACATGGCGGCTACAAGAACATCCGGTGTGATGACTCACTCTCTCGAGACTCTCCCGATGGGGTTCACAGAACGCCAGGATCTTCGACATGAACAAGATCTACCGATGACCCGACCAAGGTCCGAAGACCGAACCCCGGCGCGTCAAGATCTCCTTCCCGAAAACAGGAACGCCAATACCTTCTCGGGACATCGAGTTCGCCATCACGGATGCGACAAGTTCTCCATTACGGAGCATCAAGACCGCCTCACGAACCGAAACCTCGGGACCGCCAAGTTCGCCGAGACCCTAGACGCAAGATCTCCTTCATGGGACAACAAGTACTCCGACATGGGCCCGATTGGAGCGAACCCGAAGACGGTAGGTGCGACAAGTTCTTTTTCACGGACATCGAGTGCCAAGATCGCCACAGAACCGAAGTTGTCGAGACCACGAGGACCCTCCCGAGACGAAGACCGGACCCGACAAGATCCCATGACGAAAGAACGACGGACCGGAGAACCCGATGCCCGACACGAACAAGTCCTTCGCCCGAACGCCAAGTTCTCCTCTCGTAACGCCATGACCGACAACATGACCAAGATCGTCAAGATCGCCACCGAACGCCAAGGCCTCCTCCCGAACTCAAGATCTGCCCGTTATCCGAGAACGATCCTGCCGAACCCAGATCCGAACCTCGCCGATCCGTCGAACCGAGACCGACTCGGACCCCGAGACCGACCTCGGACCGCCGAGCCCGAACCCCGGATCCCCAAGATCGTCGAGACCCCTAATGTGTGAACCCTCTCCCGCAAACCCTATTTTATAATTGAAATACAACTTGTCGCATAATAATTGTTCATGCATGCATCCTATCATGTGGTTTGGGGGCCTTATGCTGATTCACCTAATAATTAAATATGGGGCCCATATGCGGGCAAATCTAGTCTCATATCGGCCTCATTTAACTTGTGTAGAGAATCGGTACCATATCTTGCCATGTTAAACAACATTTAAATTGCGGGGATCTAAATAACTTGCACCATCTAATTAAATGTTGGGACCCCGGTTCCGCTTTAATATGACCTAAATGCATCGCACCTTTGCCATGTCATACATCATACATGCATCATGCCGATCTTCTACCGTTGTATTAAATACTGCATCCGGTGTTTATTCTAGTGTTTTGCTTCTTCGCGGATAAGGCCGTTGAGTTGATGTGAGCTTCGTCCCGATCTTCGGATGAACCCTTCGACAATGTTTTCAGGCGAGCATCTCCCGCTTTCTACCTATCTTACTTTTATAGTAATTTACTCCTTCCTGTTGATCTATTGCTATCTGTGTTGCGATGCTCTAGTTTTCGTACCCGTGAAATCCCTTGCAGCCCTATATTGCCTTGGACACACCCTATTACCTGTTGTTTGGTAGATAGTTGGACTTGCGCGTCGTAGTTGCTTGCTCAAGTGCTGATGTGTGTCGCCATATGCCACAGTTGCTGATGTATTGCCGCATGTTGATGTTGGAGATGATCCTAGTTTTACTTATTGTTCACTCTACTTTCTGTTTAAACAACTAAAATTGAATAAGCAGAGGCATCGGTGGGTGATAGAAAATATTTGGTTTCCGAACGCCCACTTGTGTCCCGTAAGACCCCGAGTACTTGATACATTCCTCGATTTATCGCTAACCACATCCGGGAGGTATATGGGACCCCGAGCGAGCTTGATTCCGTCTTATTTCTTGGGGCCACAAACTAGTTTGAGGTTTTATTTACTATCCTGTACTTATGCCATGCTACTTTCAGATATTTAAATTGTGTGATGATAGCACATCGCATTGTTTAGGTAAGCGGAGTGATTACGCGGTATCGACAGTCCCCGATTGGGGATCTGCTGTCGCTTACAGCCATTGGCGCAACCTTGAGTCCGTCTCGGAGCTTGCTTACTCCGTTGCGGGATCTACTCCAAGGGGTGGCCCCCTGAAATATTTCTGAATCTTGTGATTGTTCAGTCGTGAAAGCCTCGTTGGGTTTTGATTTGGTTTTTCCGAGGTTGATCGAGCGTGTGTTGCTATTGGTGCACCCCGGCCGGGTAAAACTTTCTGAAAGCCGTGTCCGCGGATATGGACGACTTGGAGCACAGTATCTCGATCATAGACAAGCATAACTAAAGTTTATTGCTATAAATTTGACTTTATAATGACTAGTAATCAGCTTCACTATAATGGAATGGCTAATAATACTGCCCACAATTGCTTGTTGAATTGTCGCTTGCGACCATTGTACCTGACTAGTAAATCTTGCAACTACAACGGAAGGGCTGAATAAAAGTACCAACAACTGCTGGGTTTTTGGGTTATCTCATGATAAATGTATCTGACTAGTAAGTGTTGCCACTATCACGGAATGGTCAACTAAAAGTGCCCACTGTTTACTTTATCAGGATGATTATCTAAACCTGACTAGTAATTGCTGCAACGATAACTGAATAAATAAAACTGCCAACTGTGTGAGTTCCTCGGTTGACTTCCTCGTTTGGTCTCGAGGGGGAAACACCAGGATGGGTTTGTTTGGTGTTAGCTTCAGGTTGGATCCGGATAGGTCATTCTTACCTCTCTCTGATAACCGCCAGTTGTATCGAGTCTCTATAGGTTGTTTAGTGCATGCAGCACGCCGCTTGATCCACCATACCTACGTGGCGAGGACCGCGAATTCTAGTCTCGCCGTAATCGCCTCGATCGACGCCTTCTTTTTCCTTTGCCCTTTGTCGGCACCCCTTTGTTTAAGCAGGTTTGAGATCGACGTCGTTAGCGTGGTTACCTTCCGCTTGGGCAGGGTTATGGACGCCATTGGTTATTCTTCAGGGCTCTTAGCCCCATATGCATCTTGTCCGTAGCTGGACGCTCTATCGTTTTCAAGGTGATTTGGATCTTTGTACCGTATATCTGTATTCTTGACTCTTGGAGTCGCTGTTATATATATATCTGTTCTGTGGGTCCCATCGAGGACTGTTGTGTAATGTTATTACTTCGTTTTCCACCCGCACGAAAGTGCCTGGTGGGCACCTTTGAATCGTTTCTATGCGGGTTTGGCGAATTTTGCTAAAACTTGCATAGGTCCGATTCTGAGGGTGTTACAGTATATTACCATGTAATCTAGATTAGATGACTCTAGTGCAAGTGGGAGACTGTTGGAGATATGCCCTAGAGGCAATAATAAATGTAGTTATTATTATATCTTTGTGTTTATGATAAATGTTTACATTCATGCTATAATAGTATTAACAAGGAAACATTAACACTTGTGTGATTTGTAAACTTAATTTGATGTCCCTAGTAAAGCCTCTATATAATACTAGCTTGTTGGTTAATAGATGATTGTGGTTTCCCTTTCATGAACATTGAGATGTTATTAACAACAAGATCATATTGTTAGGAGAATGATATGGTGGACATACTCCTATATATAAGCATAGCATAAAGATCAAGCCATTGTAATAGTTGAATTGATATATGCTTTCTGATACATAGTAATCTAATTCCTTCGACCATGAGATCATGCATATCACCTTTACCGGATGGATGCTTTGATGACATCAAACACCACACCGTAACTGGGTGGCTATAAAGGTGGCATTGAGTGTTCGGAAAGTATTGGTTGAAACACATGGATCAAGAGTTGGATTTGTCCATCCATATGACGGATAGATATACTCTGGGCCCTCTCGGTGAAATTTCATCCAATTAGCTTGCAAGCATGTGACTGGCTCACAAGGGATCACATGTCACGGGAACGAGAAAAGAGTACTTATCGGTAACGAGGTTGAACTAGGTATGCAGAGATACCGACGATCATAACCTCGGATAAGTAAACTATCGTGAGACAAAGGGAAATTGATATCGTATGTAAGTGGTTCATTCGATCGCAAAGTAATCGTAGAAATATGTGGGAGCCATATGAATTTCCAGATTCCTCTATTGGTTATTGATTGGAGAAGTGTCTCGATCATGTCCGCATAATTCACGAACCGTAGGGAGACACACTTAAGGATTCGACGTTGTTTGAGTAGTTATGGAATGATGAGAAAGAGTCCGAATGTTGTTCGGAGTCTCGAATGGGATTCGGGATATCACGAGGAGATCCGGAATGGTCCGGAGAATAAGATTCATATAAGGAAAGTCTTGTTTCGGAATTGGAGAATGGTTCCGGTGTTTTCATCGGGAATGTTCTAGAAGGTTCCGGAATGTCCCAAGACTACGGAGGGAAGGGTACATGAATGTGTTGTATCAAGTTGATATGATTGCATCATGTACTAAGTGTCATCGCTGAACAAAATAGAGGATTATATCAAATCCTAGTTTGAAAAGTCAAACGGCTAGTTTGAAAGTCAAACGGCTATTTTTGGGAAGTGGAAAAAGAGGAGGAAACCGAGTTGGGGAGGAGTCCCTCCTCCCCACCGCCGGCGGACCACCCAAGCCAAGTTGGGGAGGGACTCCTCTCCCTCCCCTTGGCCGGCCGGCCCCTCCACCTATATAAGGAGGGGCAGGGCTCCCTCCTAGAGACACACAAGATCCTCTCCTCCAAACCCTAGTACCAAGCCGCCACCGCCTCCATATCCGCCGCCGGCCCTAGGGCACTCGCCGCCACAGCCGCCTAGGTGAAACCATAGCCCAGGCCTAGCCCCTCCTCGGCGTGTCTAAACCCTAGATCGTCGAGGGACTCTCTCATACTCCACCATACTCTCTCCGGCTTACATGGCTCATGAGATCTCCCTCTACTCCGGTACCACGCTGTCAGGTTGCCGGAATCGAGGAGAGTTCTACAACCTCCGCCTGCTGGAACAAGGAGAGGTAGGTCTTCGCCGAGTGCCGAACGTGTGACCGATCATGGGAGCGCCCTTAACGCAGCGCCGGAAGGATCGTCTACGCGATCTTGAGAACGGGAAGAGTACGACTACATCACCCACGAGAATCCGCTCTCGTTAAACACTTTGGAATCTTCGAGGGTGAGTTATTCTATAGACTCGTTGCTACAATCTAGTAGATAGATCTTGGCTTGTTTGTTTGTATGCGGTAGAAAAATTTTGTTTTCCATGCTACGAAACCCTACACTTACAAGTTCCCTCATTATTTCACACTGGTGACATCCATAGACAAAAGAGCATGATATCAACTGAGTACAAAGTACAAGTGCAATATTGAAAACGTTCCCCGTGACAGCACGGTTCTGCTAATTCCAACGTATAAGTGCAAACATATACAAAAAAGTTGTCACAATTGTTTAAGTTTATTAGGGGCAAAGAATATAAAGTGTGCCATCAAGTTCGTGAGAGCTTTAATCACTAAGTTTTCACATAACAAAATAGTTTTTAATTGGAAGATAGATAAAAACAAGAATATACTTGGAATGGTGTAACACACCATGCATAGGAGTTTATAGTGGAAACTTTGGAAAAACTTGGTTTCTTGGGAGTTGGAAGCATGAGTAGAACTTACTCATACAAGTGGAGGCTAGCAAAAGACTGGGAGCAACCAACTAAGAGAGCATAATGGCCATAATCATGCAGAGTAACAAAGCATAGAGTGGTACTACAAGTCAAGGACTAAATTATCATAGAGGATAATGGTGACTTTTCATAGTCATAACATGGTGTAAGCATGTGCCAAGTCAACCCAAGCAAAGCATCAAAGGAGAATACCACAATACTATGCTTTTGTATTCTAAAACAACGCATAATTTCTTCAAGGCACACTAAGCAATCCCAATGACTTGGAGCAAGCCATTCTATAGCAATAATCACTAAGAATAATGTCAAAACAACACCTAGCATGTCATGCTAAAGTCTAAGTCATAGTCAATGCAAGCTTCTCTTGCACTTACAAGCAAGAACTTACTACTCCATTCCAACACCAAGCAACTTATTTGCAAAACAACAGAGCAAGAACGGGGGTCCAAACTACTCAAGCAAACTAAACAACTAAGCAAAGCAAACGAAAACTAAGACGCTCCAAGAACAACACAACTGTGCATGAAACAATAAAAACGAAGTGTCTAGACAGACCTGAGCTTTTTATTGATGAAGAAGGGGATGCCTTGGGCATCCCCAAGCTTTGACGCTTGTACCTCTTGGATATTTCTGAGGGTGACACCATGGTGGCATCCCCAAGCTTGAGCTTTTGTCCATTCTTCATCTCATTGCATCATTCTCTCTCTACACCTGAAATTTTTCCTTCATACAAAACTTCACACAATCTTCATTAGCAACATTAGTTTTTTCAAAAGATATTAGACCTCTGGCAAAGCTTTGGAACAGCAAGACTTTTCACTAAAAGCACAAGCTACTGAAGAAACTTCCTTTAAAAAGCTCAATTCCCCAAAAGAGAACTCAAAAAGAAATCGATAAGAAGCAAATGCAAATAATGGCAGAAATCTGTCAAAACAGACCATCAGGTAGAAACCGATTTTTTCTAAGACCTTCTGTTGCTCAAATCAAAAAGTTTTGTACTAACGAAAGTTAGCTAACATATTGGGGGGTTTATTCGTAAATATTTAGCTCAATTGGAGTTACAGAGACTCCTCACGAATTTTTATGGTGGAGGACAAAAATATTTTTTGGGACATCAACTCCCCAAATCTTACTTCCCTCTCATTAGAGGTTATTCTTGTCACAAAAAGCAAACAAAAAGGATAAAGAGAGATCATTACTAAAGTAATAACTTCCAAGACTCAAGTAAACTCTTGGGTTATCTCCCAACAAGTACTTTTCTTTAATGCCTTTAAGCTAGGCACAAGAAGCAAGAAGAATCAAGTATTTTCAAATGAAGAAGCATTAACATCAATACTTGAAAAATCTTCAACTATGAAAGGTATCTCATCCAAATGGGTTTTGTAGGATCCCTTCTCATCCCTCTTCGGTCTACTACTTTTATCAAAAATATTTTTAGGAGCAATCCAATCAAAATTCTTTTCAAAGGCCTCATGCATTCCAACAAGCTTAAAGGGTATGGGTATCTTAAATTCTTCTCTAGGCTTAGTTTTATCAGAAATATCCACAACATCTACACTTGAGCCTAGCATATTGAAACGCTCAAAGACCTTTTTGGCTTCCCTAGCAACATCATGAAATTCTTTTGATAAAGTTTCAAGGATGAATTCTCTCTTTTCAGCATTCTTTTCTTATTTTAGTTTTAGGAACAAGAATTGTATGAAGGGGTTAAGGCTAATAAACCTAGCCTCCAACATATGAACTAAATAAGCTGCAGCTATCTCATAATTAGGAGCAAGCTCTACTATAGATTTATCCTCAATATCCTCATGCTTGCTAACATGATTAAAAAATTCTTCAATATTATCTTTCCCAATTATGGAGCCACTACCTATTGCAAGATATTTTAGGGCGAACTTGGGGAACAACATGGTGAGATAGAGCAAGGTGGCAACTAGAGCAGGAACTAATTTTTTTGTGTTTTTAAATAAGAAAGCAAACCAAACTAGACTAATTTTTTTTGGGTTTTTTTGGAAAGAGGCAAACAAAACCAAGCAAAAGAAACAAAGAAAACTAAAAACAAAGTAAAGAGAAAGGAAGTGGAGGACTCCCCTTGTGAAGACTTCCTTAGCCTCCCCGGCAACGGCGCTAGAAAATAGATTGATGGCTCCCCGCACTTGTCGTGGGACGCTTCGTTGGAAACCCCAAGAGCAAGGTATGAAGCAGCACAACAACAAGTTTCCCTCAGTAAGGAAACGTCACACAGGTGTTGCAAGCAACGCAGAGACCTGCACAACACAAACTCAAGACTTTACCCCAATGAATCAGTGAGGTTGTCAAGCTCACCAGTTTGCTGTAACAAATGATTAAACGTATGGTGTGGAAGGTAATGGTTTGTAGCAAGTAAACAAGTAACAGTGGAAGATGTATCAATGGTAAAGATTGGACCGGGGTCCATAGTTCACTAAAGGTGCTCTCCTTAGATAAACAACATGGCATGAAGGGTAAACAAATTACAGCAGGACAATTGACAGGAACTGAGCAAGGCATAACAATGCAATTACTAGTCAGAAAGATCCTATGAGATTCGATTGGACAATACAACAAGATACATAGACCGCCATCCAACTGCATCTATGACTAGAAGTCCACCTTCAGGTTATCATCCGAACCCCCTCCAGTATTAAGTTGCAAGCAACAGACAACTGCTTTAAGCAAAGTGTGTAAGGTAAACAGTCCACATGTTCCATGAACAAGAGACCGTTGTTTTCTCCCTAGTGGCAACAACACATCTACAACCGAAGATATTATTGTCACTTCCCTTGGAAACTAGAGGCATGAACCCACTATCGAGCATAAATACCCCCTCTTGGAGTCACTAGCAACTACTTGGCCGAGATTGCTACTAACAACGGAGAGCATGCAAGATCACAAACAACACAGACATGATAGAATCATAAAGACAAAACTATTAATAAAACCAACATAATAATCTCAATATCCATCGGATCCCCGCAAACACAACATGCATGATTACAAATAGATTAGATCTTGATCATGAACGGAGCTCACAAGATCTATACATGAAAGCACAAAGGAGGAGATACAACCATCTAGCTACTACATGGACCCATAGTCCAAGGTGGAACTACTCACACATCATACCGAAGAGAAGGACTTCAGGATGATATCCCCTCCGGTAGGGTACCAGGAAGAACTAAAAGACCCCCCCCCCCCCCGATCTAGGGACGATGGTGGCGGAGGCTACATATGGTTTCGTGGATATTTGATGGGGTGCTTAGGGTTTCTACATCGGGGCTTCCTATAGGCAAAGGGGGAGGCCGAGGCGGTGGTCAGGGGCCCCATACCCTACCCAGGCGCGAGGCAGGGCCCACCCACGCCTAGGGGGGTCTGGCCCCCTGGCACCACTCTCCGTCTCCCCTATGTACTTCTTGTTTCTCACGGAAAATAATTGACTTTGACGTTTGTTCCGTCCAATTCCGAGAATATTTCTTTACTAACTTTTCTGAAACAAAAAACAACAGAAAACAGGCAACTGGCACTATGGCAACTTGTGAAGGGTTTTGTAGCATAGTAAATCAAAAATTTAGTGCGTGCCAGCATGATCTCCATCACTCCACCATGATTGCCTCCACCACGAATAGCAACTACAACTATTGCTAACTACTTAGCGATAAAGTAAAGCTATTACATGGCGTATAAGAAGTTGACACACAGGTCATACACAATTATAAAAACAACCATATGGCTCCTGCCGGTTGTGTACTCATCGACATGCAAGTCGTGAAACATTACAAAACATGATCATTGCATACAACATACACATCACATCTTGGGCCATACCATATCATAGAAACACTCCCTGCAAAAACAAGTTAGACGCCTCTACTTTGTTGTTGCATGTTTTACGTGGCTTATGTGAGTAACAAGCTAAGAACGATTCTTACCTACGGAAAGCCACAACGGTGATATTATGGTTGCCAACATCCGGTGTAAATCCCATGATAACTATAGTGAGAGAAACTGGCATCCACCAGCCGCATGTGTGGAACAAGCCACACGTCAAGTGCGGAGCCGGTCTCACGAACGAGGTCGCGTAAAGTTGGCCTGGACCGCTTCGATCTCACTATCCCGCGTCATAAGAAGTACACAAACAAGAGGCTTGCAACATAAAACATCAACGCCTGCAACAAGCATGTTGCGTTCTACTCGTGAAACACATCTACGCATAGATCTAGCTCTGATACCACTGAAGGGTTTCGCAGCATAGTAAATCAAAAAAATTCTACGTATGCGAACGGGAAAGCCAAGATCTAATCTAGGAGATGCAAACAACGACGGGGGGGGGGGATAGATGAGATCTTCATACCCTTGAAGATTCGCATAGCGGAACGTTCAACGGAACGTGGTTGATGTAGTCGTACTAGCTTCTTCTCCCCGCGATCCGATTCGATCCAACACCGCAAGTGGCGATGCCTCCGAGAGATGCACACGTACGGCACCTCGACGTCTCCTCCTTCCTCGGTCCATCAAGTGGGGTGGAGAGATAGATTGGATCTACAACACGACAGCGTGGTGCAAAGGTGGAGAGTTTCTGCGGCAGGGCTTCGCCTACGCGCAGTCGGGAGAGAGAGAGAGAGAGAGAGAGAGAGAAGGGCAGCAGGTAGGCGGCTAGGGTTGAGGAGGTGTGTGTGGGAGGGTGCGCCCCTGCCCTCTTTATATAGAGGTCTGGCCGGCTGCCCCTTTCCCCTCCTCCAAGCCTAGGGCCGGCGGCCACAAGGGAGGAGTGGGGGGCAAGTTTCCCCCTTCTAGAAGCTCTCCCTAGGGTTTCCCCTAGGGCTTGGCCGGCTGGGCCTATGGGGCCTTGTGACCCTGGACAATGGGCCAGGGCACTCCCTCGTAGGCCCATGCCCCCTCCCGACAAGTGGGGCCACGTTGGTCCCACTCCGGAAGGTTCTAGAAGCTTCCGGTACAATACCGAACAATCCGAAACAATTCCGAAATCCAAAAACTGCTTTCCCTTATATGAATCTTATTCTCCGGACCATTCCGGAACCTCTCGTGATGTCCTGGATCTCATCCGAGACTCTGAACAAAAACTCATTAACCAATTATCCATTCTATCCTAGCGTAGAGACACGTTAAGTGTGTGACCCTACGGGTTCGAGAATATGCAGACATGATCTTCTACCAATAATCAACAGAGGGGTATGGAAACCCATATTGACTCCCACACATTCATCGATGATCATATCGGATGAACCATGATGCCAGGATTCAATTAATCCCATATATATTCCCTTCGTCACGCGATATTTTACTTGCCCGAGATTCGATCGTTGGTATCGGCATACCTAGTTCAATCTCGTTCACAGCAAGTACTTTACTCGTTCCGTAATCCAATATCACTTTGTGATTAACTCCTTAGCCACGTGCTTGCAAGCGGTGTTGATATCGATTACCTAGTGGTACCGAAGTATATCTCTCCGACTTGGGAGGGACAAATCCCATCTCGATACATACAACCCAACAAGTACTTTCCGATCACTTGAGAGACACCTTTATGATCACCCTCTCGTAGGATGACGTTTGATGACCTCAAAGCTTTCTTCCGATACCAGGGAGTTGCATTATCTCATGGTCTAAGGAATACAATATTTGACATAAGAAAAAGCTTCGCAAAGATGAACACGATGACACGATCTAATTGCTCTGCTTGATTTGGGTCTGTCCATCATATCATTCTCCCAATGACATGATATCATTATTAATTGACAACTCATGTCTATGGTTAGGAAACCTTAACCATCATTAATCAATGAGCTAGTCCATAGAGGCATACTAGGGACACGGTGTTGTTCATAAACCACACAAGTATCAAAGTTTCCGCTTAATACAATTCTAGCATGGAATATAAACTTGATCATGAACAAGAATTGTAATAATAACATCTTTATTATTGCCTCTAGGGCATCCAACAGTCTCCCACTTGCACTAGAGTCAATAATCTAGTTTACATCTAGCAACAATGTAACACCCATGCACTAAGGTGCTGATCATGTTTTGTTTGTGGAAGGGGTTTAGTCAATGGATCTGCGACATTCAGATCCGTATGTACTTTGCTAATCTTCAGATCTCCATCTGTTATATAATCTCGAATTATATGAAACTTGTGGTTGATATGCTTGGTCTTTGGATGATATATTGGTTCCTTAGCCAGTGCTATGGCGCCAATGTTGTCACACAATATCTCTAGTGGGTCCAAGGCACTTGGAACCACACCAAGCTCAGTGATGAAGTTCCTGATCCAAACTCCTTCACTTGACGCTTCTGCAGCAGCCATGTATTCCGCTTCTACTGTAGATCCCGCGATCACGCTTTGCTTGCAGCTTCTCCATCTCACAGCTCCTCCATTCAAAATATAAACGTATCCTGTCTGAGATTTAGAATCATCCTTGTCGGTGTCGAAACTAGCATCGACGTAACCTTTTTACGACGAGCTGTTCATCACATCCATAGACTAAGAACAATTCTTTAGTTCTATTTAAATACTTTAGGATGTTCTTCATGGCTGTCTAGTGTTCCACTCCTGGATCACTTTGGTATCTGCTCGTCAAACTAAGAGCATTGGACACATCCGGTCTAGTACATAGCATGGCATACATGATAGATCCTATGGCCGAGGCATAAGGCACTTTGCTCATAGCTTCTCTATCATTTACCGTAGCTGGACACTGAGCCCTGCTCAATATCTTACCTGACAACATAGGCACTGAACCTTTCTTTGCCTTATCCATTCTAGACTTTTTCAGAACTTTGTCTAGGTATGTACTTTGGCTTAAAGCTATCAGGCGTCTTTGTCTATCTCTATAGATTTTGATGCCCAATATATAAGTAGCTTCCCCTAGGTCTTTCATTGAAAAACATTTGTTCAAATAACTCTTCACATCATTAAGCATGTTAATGTCATTTCCGATAATCAATATGTCATCCACATATAGTACCAAAAATGTCACTGAGCTCCCACTCACTTTCTTGTAGATACAAGCTTCGTAGCAATTTGGAACAAATCCAAAGCTCTTGATCACTGGATCAAAACGAAGGTTCCAACTCCGAGATGCTTGCTTCAGTCCATAAATGGAACGCTGAAGTTTGCACACCTTATCATCATCCTTAGGATCGACAAAACCTTCGGGTTGCATCATATACAACTCTTCATCAATGTTGCCATTGAGGAACACAGTCTTGACATCCATCTGCCATATTTCATAATCATGAAACGCAACAATTGCTAATAAAATCCGAATGGACTTAAACATCGCTATGGGAGAGAAAGTCTCATCGTAGTCAACACCTTGAACTTGTCGAAAACCTTTCGCGACAAGCCGTGCTTTATAGACAGTAACATTACCATCCGCGTCCGTTTTCTTCTTGAAAATCCATCTGCACTCAACGGCCTTTCGGTCGCTAGGAGGGTCCACCAAAGTCCATACTTGGTTTTCGCTCATGGATCCCAATTCGGATTTCATGGCCTCTAACCATTTATCAGAGTCTGGGCTCATCATTGCTTCCTCATAGTTCGCAGGTTCACCGTTGTCTACTAACAAGACAGTTAAGACAGGCTTGCCGTACCACTCAGGAGGGGCACGCGACCTTGTCGACCTGCGATGTTCAGTAGTAGCATCGTCCGTAGCTTCATGATCCTTGTCATTAGCTTCCTCTATTGTTGGTGCAGACGACACTGGAACAATTTCAGGTGTTGCGCTACTCTCCAACTCAAGAGAAGGTTCAATAACCTCATCTAGCTCTACTTTCCTCCCACTCACTTCTTTCGAGAGAAACTCCTTCTCAAGAAAGGATCTGTTCTTTGCGACAAACACTTTGCCTTCAGATCTATGATAGAAGGTATACCCAATGGTTTCCTTAAGGTATCCTATGAAGACGCATTTCTCCGCTTTGGGTTCGAGCTTGTCCGGCATAAACTTCTTGACGTAAGCTTCGCATCCCCAAACTTTAAGAAACGACAACTTAGGTTTAGCACCAAACTACAGTTCATATGGTGTCGTCTCAACGAATTTAGATGGTGCCCTATTTAAAGTGAATGCAGCGGTTTCTAATGCATAACCCCAAAATGATAACGGCAAATCTGTAAGAGACATCATCGATCGCACCATATCCAATAAAGTTCGATTCCGGCGTTCAGACACACCATTGCGCTATGGTGTTCCAGGTGGCGTGAGTTGCGAAACAATTCTGCTTGCTTTAAGATGCGTGAGAAAATCATAACTCAAATATTCACCTCCACGATCGGATCGTAGAAATTTAATTTTCCTACTACGATGGTTTTCCACTTCGTTCTGAAATTCTTTGAACTTTTCAAATGTTTGAGATTTATGTTTCATTAAATAGATATACCCATATCTACTTAATTCATCAGTAAAAGTGAGAAAATAGCAATAACCACCGCGCGTCGAAACACTCATTGGTCCGCATACATCGGTATGTATGATTTCCAACAAGTCCGTTGCTCGCTCCATTATTTCGGAGAACGGGGTTTTGATCATCTTGCCCATGAGGCATGGCTCGCACGTGTCAAATGATTCAAAATCAAGAGACTCCAAAAGTCCATCAGAATGGAGTTTCTTCATGCGTTTTACACCAATATGACCTAGACGGCAGTGCCACAAATAAGTCGTATTATCACTATCTACCTTGCATCTCTTAGCCTCAATGTTATGGATGTGTGTTTCATTGCTTTCGAGATTCAGAAGAAATAAACCATTCATAGAAGGTGCATGACCATAAAAGATGTTACTCATATAAATAGAACAACCATTATTCTCCGATTTAAATGAATAACCGTCTTGCAATAAACACGATCCAGATATGATGTTCATGCTCAACGCAGGCACATAATAACATTTATTGAGGTTTAAAACTAATACTGAAGGTAAAACTAAGGAGAGCGTGCCGACGGCCATCACATCAACTCTTGATCCGTTGCCAACGCGCATCGTCACCTCATCCCTCGCTAGCCGCCGTCTATTCCGTAGCTCCTGTTTCGAGGTAAAAATATTAGCAACTGAACCAATATCAAATACCCAGGCACTACAACGAGGGCTAGTAAGGAAAACATCAATAACATGTATATCAAATATACCTTTGATGGTGCCAGCCTTCTTGTCCGCTAAGTACTTCGGACAGTTGCGCTTCCAGTGACCCTTGTCCTTGCAATAGAAGCACTCAGTGTCCGGCTTAGGTCCAGACTTGAGCTTCTTCTTTGCAGGGGCAACGCGCTTGCCGCCGCCCTTCTTGAAGGGATTCTTTGCACCCTTACCTTTCTTAAAGTTGGGGGGCTTATTGACCATCAACACATGATTATCTTTCTTGATGTCCACCTCCACAGCTTTCAGCTTAGCGAAGAGCTCAGTGATCATATCAGTGGAACCAATCTGATTATGAGTAACTACAAAACCTTTGTAGCTAGGAGTGAGTGATTGCAGAACTCTGTCAATCTTGAGCTCCTCTGGAATCTTGCAGTCCAGTTGCTCAAGGCGTTGAGTGTAGCCCGACATCTTAATGGCGTGCTCACTAACGGAACTCCCTTCCTCCATCTTGCAGTTAAAGAATTTCTCAGAGATCTCATATCTCTCAGAACGGGCCTGAGTCTGAAACATAGTTTTCAGTTCCTCAAGAATCTCAAAGGGCCCGGGGAACTCCTCAAAACGATTTTGAAGGTCCGATTCCATAGCAAACAACATGGTGCTCTTAATCACACCATAATCATCCTTGCGTGACTGATAAACAACTTTCTCATCAGCCGGCGCATCTACAGCAGGGGCGTCACCTAGCGCTTTCTCAAGGACATAGTCCTTTTGTCCGCCAGAGAGAATGATTCTCAGATTGCGGAACCAGTTGGTGAAGTTAGACCCATTGTTCTTAAGCTTTTCTTTCTCAGCAAAAACATTGAAGTTGAAGTTGGACTTAGCCATTTGATCTACAAAATTCGCAAGTACAATTTAGATTATGTTCATGATAACTAGTTCAACTTAATCAAATTACTAGATGAACTCCCACTAAATTCAACATCCCTCAAGTTGTTTAGTGAACATGATCCAAATTCACCACACCTAATCCAATCTTCACGAGAAGAGATGTGGTTTCAATGGTGGACAACAAAGTGTAAATCATATCATTCATATGACTCATGCTTAAACTTTCGGTTCGTGTGTTCCGAGGCCATGTCTGTACATGCTAGGCCCGTCAAGTCAAACCCAAGTATTTCCGCGTGTGCAAAACTGGCTTGCACCCGTTGTATGTGAAAGTAGAGTTTATAGCATCCGATCATCACGTGATGCTTGAACACGATGAACTTTCACAACGGTGCATACATGGGGAGAACACAGTTTTATCTTGATCTTTAAGTGAGGAATCATCTTATAATTCTACCGTCGCGATCTAAGCATAATAAGATACATAAAAGGATAAACATCACATGCATATAATTTTATGTGACATGGTATAGCCAATCTCCGCGCAATGATCTCCATCTAGTGCGTGCCAGCATGATCTCCATCACTCCACCATGATTGCCTCCACCACAAATAGCAACTACAACTATTGCTAACTACTTAGCGATAAAGTAAAGCTATTACATGGCGTATAAGAAGTTGACACACAGGTCATACACAATTATAAAGACAACCATATGGCTCCTGCCAGTTGTGTACTCATCGACATGCAAGTCGTGAAACATTAAAAAATATGATCATTGCATACAACATACACATCACATCTTGGGCCATACCATATCATAGAAACACTCCCTGCAAAAACAAGTTAGACGCCTCTACTTTGTTGTTGCATGTTTTACGTGGCTTATGGGAGTAACAAGCTAAGAACGATTCTTACCTACGGAAAGCCACAACGGTGATATTATGGTTGCCAACATCCGGTGTAAATCCCATGACAAATATAGTGAGAAAAACTGGCATGCACCAGCCGCATGTGTGGAACAAGCCACACGTCAAGTGCGGAGCCGGTCTCGCAAACGAGGTCGCGTAAAGATGGCCTGGACCGCTTCGATCTCACTATCCCGCGTCATAAGAAGTACACAAACAAGAGGCTTGCAACAAAAAACATCAACTCCCGCAACAAGCATGTTGCGTTCTACTCGTGAAACACATCTACGCATAGATCTAGCTCTGATACCACTGAAGGGTTTCGCAACATAGTAAATCAAAAAAATTCTACGGATGCGAACGGAAAAGCCAAGATCTAATCTAGGAGATGCAAAAAACGAGGGGAGGGATAGATGAGATCTTCATACCCTTGAAGATTCGCACAGCGGAACATTCAACGGAACGTGGTTGATGTAGTCGTACTAGCTTCTTCTCCTCGCGATCCGATCCGATCCAACACCGCAAGTGGCGATGTCTCCGACAGATGCACACGTACGGCACCTAGACGTCTCCTCCTTCCTCGGTCCAGCAAGTGGGATGAAGAGATAGATTGGACCTACAACACGACGGCGTGGTGCAAAGGTGGAGAGTTTCTGTGGCAGGGCTTCGCCTACGCGCAGTCGGGAGAGAGAGAGAGAGAGAGGAGGGCAGCAGGTAGGCGGCTAGGGTTGAGGAGGTGTGTGGGGGAGGGTGCGCCCCTGCCCTCTTTATATAGAGGGCTGGCCGGCTTCCCCCTTGCCCCTCCTCCAAGCCTAGGACCGGCGGCCACAAGGGAGGAGTGAGGGGCAAGTTTCCCCCCTTCTAGAAGCTCTCCCTAGGGATTGGCCCGCTGGGCCTATGGGGCCTTGTGCCCCTGGCCCAATGAGGCCAGGGCACTCCCTCGTAGGCCCATGCCCCCTCCCTACAAGTGGGGCCACGTTGGTCCCACTTCGGAAGGTTCTAGAAGCTTCCGGTACAATACCGAACAATCCGAAACAATTCCGAAATCCAAAAACTGCTTTTCCTTATATGAATCTTATTCTCCGGACCATTCCGAAACCTCTCGTGATGTCCTGGATCTCATCCGAGACTCCGAACAAAAGCTCATAAAACAATTATCCATTCTATCCTAGCGTCGAGACACGTTAAGTGTGTGACCCTACGGGTTCGATAATATGCAGACATGATCTTCTATCAATAATCAACAGCGGGGTCTAGAAACCCATATTAACTCCCACACATTCATCGATGATCATATCGGATGAAACACGATGCCAGGATTCAATTAATCCCATATATATATATATATATATTCCCTTCGTCACGCGATATTTTACTTGCCCGAGATTTGATCGTCGGTATCGGCATACCTAGTTCAATCTCGTTCACAGCAAGTAATTTACTCGTTCCGTAATCCGATATCACTTTGTGATTAACTCCTTAGCCACGTGCTTGCAAGCGGTGTTGATATCGACACGAGGGCCCAAGTATATCTCTCCGACTTGGGAGGGACAAATCCCATCTCGATACATACAACCCAACAAGTACTTTCCGATCACCTGAGAGACACCTTTATGATCACCCTCTCATAGGATGACGTTTGATGACCTCAAAGCTTTCTTCCGATACCAGGGAGTTGTATTATCTCATGGTCTAAGGAATACAATATTTGACATAAGAAAAAGCTTCGCAAAGATGAACACGATGACACGATCTAATTGCTCTGCTTGATTTGGGTATGTCCATCATATCATTCTCCCAATGACATGATCTCATTATTAATTGACAACTCATGTCTATGGTTAGGAAACCTTAACCATCATTAATCAATGAGCTAGTCCATAGAGGCGTACTAGGGATACAGTGTTGTTCATAAACCACACAAGTATCAAAGTTTTCGCTTAATACAATTCTAGCATGGAATATAAACTTTATCATGAACAAGAATTATAATAATAACATCTTTATTATTGCCTCTAGGGCATAATTCCAACAACTTGTTAATAGGTTAGTACTAGAAAACATGTAAAAAGCACCTCAAAGTGTAGACAAAGTAAAGCAAAGTAGATACTAACAAGCATGGAACATCAAAAATTATAGATACGTTTCCGACGTATTAGTGACATTGTATGTTATTCACTAGACACCATTTTACAACTACTATCCGAGACAAAATTATTATCCATGTTGTAATATTTTAATGTTATTATGTGTGAAAAACAATAATATAAACATCAAATATACACAACTATTTGTAAACATGTAGATAAGTTTATATTGTCAAAACTTAACAAAACACTAAATCCTATGGTTTGGACATCCAAACATGATTTGGAATTGGGTGGTACCATTTGATTCGAACATCAAATTCCATGCTCATCCAAACAACGGAATTGAAAATGAAGGACAATTCCTTTCCATCTTAGATATGGAATTTTCAGACCAATTCAATTCCGAGGTAAAATTCCTACATCCAAACACAGTGTAGGCCAATTTCTGTGTAGCAGATAAGTTCCCTTAGTGTCATCCTTATTTTTAACATCACTATGTTTATCATTTTGTGACTCGATCCATAGTCACAAGATCTCGGACTCTCTCTACGAGTGTCTATCTCTTATCCTAGGTTGCAATGGACGCCGGCAACCGACATCGTCCGCGAGGGGCATTGCTAGCGATAGAGCGGTGTTAGCTATCTTAACTGCAAGGACTTCCTATGATCTACGGATGTCTAGAGTGGTTCAGGAGTTCACCACTTAGCATCACACATGCATAGGTGAATGGGCAGAGACACATCAACAACGACGAAAGCTCCGTTCAAAAAAAACGACGAAAGCTGGGACATGGTGAGATGGTAGGCATCGATGCAGATCTTCACGGGTAGGTAGGGAAATCGACTTTGTTTGGACCAGTGGTGAAAGTTTAGGGTGTTATATTCACATTTTGCAAGTCATTTGACTAAACTGGACACACCTACAAAGTTTGTCGACCTTCGGGCTCCAATGCAATTTAAACTTTTGGTGGCACGTCATTTATATCGTGAGTGCAGCTAGCGTTTTGATCATAAGATAGCACTACAACACGGAGCTCAGACGTCGACGCTTATAGACACCGAGGCATAGCCTTAGTCGCCGTGCTCGCGCTGGCGTGACAAAAAAGTCGCCAGGACAACTGCGTCGGAAATTCTAAAACGGCGGCGGATTTTTTGGCTCGCCACAGCGTGATCCGCCGAGCTAGCGCTTCAGCGGCAGCATGGCATTTACGTCGTGGCCCATGCAGGAAGGCACTGCGTACATACTGTGACAGCTGTGAGACGATGACACGATATGATGCTGCCCTACGTGACCCATGCATGTCATAATTTTTAGTGCCCCCAATGATGCTTCTTGGCCCAACAATTTAGCCAACGGTTTCTATATTTAGGATTCCCTAATTTACACCAAATCACACATGATGATTCTAAATATCACAAAACAAATTCGAATATATAGCATAACAGAGTTTCCAACACATACATTGTAGCACTACAAAAGGCATCATGATTAGTTTTGACACATCCATCACATAAGTTTTGAAGAGAAATTTAAGTGTAATTGACTTCACATGGATTACGATAAAGTGTTGATTGCTTGGTCTTGTCTACGGCCAGGTGCTCCTGTACAAAAAGAATCAATCGAAGGTCGTTCTCTCGCAAGACTAGACTAGATTCAACCATCATCCCAAGAAGCCCGTCTCAGTTCCATTCAGGGCCGCCCGCTCGATCTATCTATCCGTGTTAAGTTACAACAGCATGCCGACGAGAAGGCAGAGCGCGAACACTCCCGTAAGCTCGCCCAAGTGCCGGGCCGTCGTTGGAGCGCCGGCGGCGACAGCGTCCCGGCTGCCCGTTGGTGCCATCGTCGGGTCGACTCCACCTTGTGACGGCATCGGCGCGGGCGAAGGGCCCAGGTACGTCTCGAAGAAGGACGACGTCGGCGGCGGGACCAGCGGCGGGAACTGGTGCGGGCCTGCACGCAGGAATCCATGAACGGCACAACGCGTCAGAAGAAGACTGGCAGCTTCCCATGACAGTATGATACAGTTACCGGGAAATAGTGATTAGTTATCGCGAGGAAAATCGACCACGTACCTGGGCATTGGGGCTTGAGTGTCGTGGTTAACCTGAAAGATGGAGAGACCGTTTGATCGTAAAGCAGAGCTGTATCTGAAACGTAAACTGAGATGGATTTGGGTAATGTGTAATGCTGAATTACGCGGTGAGGATTGTGCCGTTGGCGTAGCCGCCGTAGCCGCAGGAGGTGACGCGGCAGCCGGCGGCGGTCATCACGAGCGTGAAGTCGCCGAGCATCATGTTGCTGTTGCCGCACTGCATGCTGGAGCACGCCGCGTCGGCCAGTGGCGGCGCCGGCACGCAGAACAGGCTGCAACGAGAAGCGGCGGCGTCAGTAAGAAATCTGAGGCAGATTGAAGTCAAGTCGACAGTGGGGTGCCTACTCCAAGTTGCCCGCCGGACCACAGCTGCACTGGACACAGCGATCGGCAGTCACTGCGTAGGTCCCGTTCGCCACGGCCAGCCCGTAGTCCGACGTGGAGGTGGGGAACGACGAGCTGCACGCTGGACAGGGAAATGGAACGATGTCAGTATGGAGTATCAAATGATAGAGCAAATAATGTCCGAGAGATTAGTGACGAGGAGGAGGAGCAAGTGGAGAAACCATACATAGCCTACTGTACTAGCCATGCGTTAATAATGGATGCTGTCCTAATTCTGATCTGACAGAGCATTTCAGGATGGCGATGAATGCAGTTTTTGTACTCGTTTTCTTCAGACAAGACAAAGTGTGATTCTTAAGTACGGTTTTGTTAGTCCATGCTCCAATCCACACTGGGGCAACATGATGGAGCGCACTTGACAAGGAACCACTTCACTGTGAGGACGATATTGACAGGACGATACACATGCATATGCTTTTCAGTTTCCTGTCTTTCATTCCTCACAGGAGCCTGATCACGATCAAAAGCTACCATCCGTGGAAAATAAAACATGCGACTAGGGATCTTTTTCAAAAGCTGGGAGCACCCGTGCACTTGGTAAGTACTACGTACTACGTATACAATGAACGTAGTACGGGCAAACTTCGTTTGAAGTATAAAATCTTGTCGTCGTCTATGAACACTTCTAGTTCAATTGTCAAAATACAGTATGAATTTTTGCTAAAAAATTAAACTAGATTTTAGCAAATGAACTAAAGATGGGATTTTGGTGAGATCCCACTTAACACCCTAGCTACAACGCCACTGCTCGGGTTTTCAATCAAAGGTTTGTGCGCATTTCATCAATGTCATCTGGCGTGGGTAGATGATAAATATCCACCGACCAAATTTGTCGACATCCATCTGTCTGACCAAACCACGCAGCTACGCACGAGCACGTACACTACGCCTCACGAGATCCATCAAGACACGACACACAGCTGACAAGCGCGCTGGCGGCTCACCTGGCAGCGGGAGGACGATGATGTCCCCGGCGGCGACGTCGGCGGTGGCCAGGTCGTTGACGCTCATCACGTCCATGGCCGTGGTCCGGTACCTCCTCGCGATGGCGGGCACCGTGTCCCCCTTCGCCACCCCGTACGTCAGGTACACGGCGGGCGCCCCGCTGTTGTCCACCCCGCCGAAGCACGCGCAGTGCAGCGGCACCGCCAGCGTGGCTCCGGCGTCGACCGCGTCGTCCGCGTTGAGGAGGATGCCGCTGGACTCCCGGATCCAGTCGGGGGCGGTGAGGCCGCCGTAGACCCGCGAGGTGACGGAGGCGAGCGTGTCCCCGTGGCGGGAGACGTAGCGGACGGGGGTGGTCCTGCGGGTGCCGTTGGAGCAGGCGCAGGGGACGGGCACGCGCAGGGAGAGGCCGGCAGGGAGGATGCGGCTGGCGGCGTCGGGGACGGCGTAGTCGATGGCGTTGGCGGCGAGGATGGCGAGCGGGTCGGCGGCGAAGAGCGCGGCCACCTCGGCGAGCTTGAGGTCGGCGTAGAGTGTGTAGGAGAGCAGGGCGGGGCAGGCCGTGGAGGAGGCGCAGGGCTCGAGCGTGGATTTGGACTTGGAAGCGGCTCCTGGCAGCCGCGTGCAGGCCACGGCGGCGAGGAGTAGGAGAAGGTGGAGTGGGGTGGACGGGAGTGGCATGACGGTGGTCGGGAAAGTCTGGGCTGTTGACTTGGAGGCTCGCGGTTTCCGGAGGGAATGGTGGAGACGTACTGGGAAAATGTGCTGCGCGCCTGCGCTTCGTTCGGATCCCGTGTTCGCTGTCGGCCCCAGGGATCGTCTACGATCAGGAATCATCCATGTTCCTTGTCGGCCGAGTACGTACATTTTTTTTAACTAGGTAATATGTCTGTGTGTTGCAACGGGAGAAAGCTTACAAAGCAAGTTCTTGTTGGTTCCAGCGTGCCAACCACCTCACCCTACTAAACGAAGGACTTCGCCTCACATACGACACTGAAACCTTCTCGACAAATTCCATTAAATGAAAGATCTCAAATGCAAGTCATGAAAATCGTGGTTGACATTAAATAAAGTGCTGTATTTTGAATTTAAGAGTATATCTCTTCTGAAGAAAATGATTTTTCATGTACATCATGTAATTTTCTCATTGGATATTTAACCTTTATTATGTACAAAACAACATCTCTCTCTCATCAGAAATATTACAAAAATATTATGGGTATTCCAGTGAGGACAAAATGTTTCCTCAAGCATACACAACAACTCAGATAAATGCACAAATCTTTACACATGATTATTTATTTCCCTTGGTGATTAAAAGCTCTTCGAGCCGGGATACCAATGTGACGGACAATTCCATTAAGTCATTACAATATTTTTTTTATAAGGATCAACATATCAAACTAACAAGTAACCATGGACGAAGGACGAAGGAGGAAGACATATTGGCGACGACGGAACACCGCCTCCAGCAGACTGGTGGGATGGACGACAATGTCGGGCGAGCACTTGCTTCCAGAACCAGCACCGAAGAGCCCCTCTCCATGCTTATTGAAGCTCGTCCATGGTTTTGGTCGCTTGCTTGAATCTTGGACTCTTGCCACTACCACCTCCGATGTGATGGTCTCATCGGTTGGTAGTGGCTTTTACTTGAGAACATAGAACCGGGCTATTATGAATTCCCTCTGATGGTTATGTCTTATATATTATGAAACACATAAGTGCATCCAGGGAGAGGCCGGCTGGGAGGATGCAGCTGGCGGCGTCGGGGACGGCGAAGTAGATGGCGTTGGCAGCGAGGATGGCGAGTAGGTTGGCGGCGAAGAGCGCAGCCACGTCGTCGAGCTTGAGGTCGGCGTAGAGTGTGTAGGAGAGCAGCGCGGGGCAGGCCGTGGAGGAGGCGCATGGCTCGAGCATGGACTTGGACTTGGAAGCGGCGCCTGGCAGCCGTGCGGAGGCGACGGCGACATCAGCAAGGAGGATTAGGAGAAGGTGGAGTGGGATGGACGGTAGTGGCATGACGGTGGTCGGGAAAGTCTGGGCAATTGACTCGGAGGCTCTTGCGGTTTTCGGGGAGGGCTGGTGAGTGTGAAGGGAATGGTGGAGACGTACTGGAAAATGTGCTGAGCGCATGCGTTTCGGATCCCGTGTTCGTTTTTTTTAACAGAGGGAGGCGCCGGAGGTGCCCATTTTTATTCAGCTCATAAGCAATGTACAGTGTACAATACAAATCCCAAATATATAAAATTTTGAGTAACTAGAACTACAGGACAATTGCCAGAAACATGAGTTGAATTAGAGCAACTAAAAGTAGACCTAGACTAAGATTGTTTAATAGCCTGACGTGCACAGTCATGAGCCACACCGTTGATGTCTCTTTTCACATGGTATATAGTTGATTGCAGGTCCCTAGATGCCTTCTAATATTGTGCAATATGCTCGCGAATTTCACATGGAACTTTAGAGACAGTTGTTCTTGATGCTGCAGCCATTCTTGCCAGTGTTAGGTTGTCAGTTAGGAATGTAACCTTGTGGGCATGGAGTTGCTGCGCCAGCTGGGTCGCCAAAAGCAGGGCTATTGCTTCCGCATAAAGAGGTGATGGAGCCATTGGGAGGAGGCCTGAATCAACACTGTTGCACTTAGATATTTTTGCTGAAATAGACAATAAACCCCAATTCATGTAGTAGTTCTTCACTGAGATCCTGGGACTTTTTTTGTTTTCCAAGCCGCATATGTAAATATTTTGTTTCCCTGAATAGTCAGATATGTTTTGATTGTTTCACCTTGCTTGAAGGTTTCTTCATGAGATCGGGCATCTTCCGTGCTGCATGTCTGCATGTTTGGGGCAGCACCATGTAGAGAGTTGATTGTCCTTCCTTTTGTTTCATACCTGCAAATAGTAACATGTAAAGGATCCAACATCTCCATATTTCTATTAATTAGATTTGTCATATGATGGATTTTCAATGGGTGATTCTCTTTCCTATTAAACAAGCAATCATTTCTTGCTTTCCAAATACACCACATGAAAGTAAGAATGTTTTCCAAGTTCCCATGAGGATGATTCATGTTTAGAAAATTTAAAAGAATTTGAGTAAGAGAATCAACACTAGAAAGGAGGATGTCAGATTTTAAATACCAAAGTTGACTGAACCAAGCAGCTCTGGCAAAGGGACAAGTGAAGAAGAGATGAATATCACTTTCTTCTACTCCACACCTACAACATAATTTACTTATGTGTTTGCTATACTTACCTGCTCGAGCTCATGTGGGCATAGCTTTTTGGAGGAGTCTCCAACAAAATTTTTGCACTCTAGGTGTTATGCTTTTATTTTTCCAGATTTGACTTAGAAGTTGTTTGGTGGAGGGTTGCACCTGTCTTGGCTCTGGTTCTCCCTGATCCTACAAATTCTGAAGACAAGCACGGTATGCACTTCTAGAATTATACTTACCTGATGGAGTGAGCTTCCAACATAAGGAATCTTCATCTTGTGAACAAATTATAGGCGTGTTTTTAATAGTTGTAGCCATGGGAGGTTGGAAGGACTTCCTGGAGGCGACAGTCCCACACGCAGCGTGTCAATGAGATGGTGATTCCATGCTTGATGGTTAGGAACCCACATATCTTTAACATGAGCTGGATAGGGATAGTTATCTGGCTAGATGATCAAGAAATCATAGATGTTAGCCCAATCTTTGCACCATGGGCTACTCCAAATAGAAACATGGACACTCGAAATTTGATAGAAAGAATGTGCCTTTAGAGTGGGGAGTATTTTGATTATTGTCGGGGGGGATCACCCCCGGGTAGGCTAACCGAACAAGATTCAGAGACAATGTAACTGCCAGCCGGATGATCACAGCTGGATGTAAAAAACTCAAAGGACACCAGAAGGAAGGCCAGATGAAGAAAAAACCGGCAAACCAGATAGCCGGATAAAAGCACCGCCAAGACGTCTAGCCGGCTGGATCATCCCAGCCGGATAGAACAAGACAGATCAAGACCGCCAACCGGCTAGGAGGATCTAGCCAGACGATCAAGCCAGGAAGACATGACCGCGAGTCGAACGATCCAGACAAGAGAAGTACCATATGACGCGTCACGGTAGCCCGCCACCTCTGACAGGCGGCGACAAGACATGAGGACGTAGCCCGCGACACGGACGCCGGGGAAGACGACCCGTACCCGTGTCAGGCGGGAAGAGGAGTCGCCGCCCGTGTCGGCCGGGGCGGCCTCCACTGTTTCCGTGCCGGCCGAGGGCGTGGGACTGTACCAGACATCAGGGAGGCAGAACACTGTGCCAGAATAGTCGGCTGGGCCCGCTTGTGGGACCCGCCAGTCGGCAGTCGTTGCTCGTGCCGCCTTAGTCCTATATAAGGGCGGCAGGGGCAACGTAGAAAGGGTTGGTCCCTCGTCTTCTAAACTAGATATATCCATACAGCTCAAGGAGCCTTTGTAGTTCTTGGTGTTCATCGAGATAGTCAGGTCGGCAGTAGTAGGGGTGTTACCTCACAACGAGGGCCCCGAACTTGGGTACTTCTTGTGTCCTCGACGCATTATTGTGCCCAATCCCGCCTGCGGACGCCATCGCTCGCTTCCCTGCTCGCTCCCATACCTCTATCTAGCCTGCTCAGGCACTGCCGTTTCCACACAGATGATAGTTGGCTTCCACCAAGGGGCAAAGATGGTGGCGACCGGAGTTACGTTCCGCACGGGATCCCATACTTCATCCGGCGAGAGCGTGGCCCCCGGCCTCGTGCTCACCCTGGTAAAGTTCGACTGTGTCATCGACAACGCCCGCTGCTTCGCCGGCTCCAGCTTTCCGGTGGGCGGCTCCGCTCTGCTATTCAGCAACCTGCCAGTCTACGTCACCACCGTGCCGGAGGATTTCCCCAGGAGATCGTCTCCTTCGCCGAGTCGCTGCCCTCAGCCGGCGCCGCGCTCGTCGCGCCTCGCAGCGTAGAGGTGTTGATGGCTGGCTCGGGCCACCACCTCCGACCGGCCCATGAGCTTACCAGTGACGTAGCGGGCACATCCACTCCCTCGCATGTAAAGGGAGTGGTGGAGGAAGTTATCGAGGAGCTCCTCGCTCTGGTTGACCTGGGAGAGGACCCGGAGGAGGCGCCCACAAAGATCGAGGCGGCGCGAGAGCATTTTCTTCTCCAGGCGCAAGGCCTGGCCTCCACCAAGCACCAGATGGAAAGCAACATGCTCGAGTACCACCGTGCCTATGGCCTAACCCCGGCTAACCAAGATCCTAGTCGGCTGGGATCCGTGCAGCGCCGTGGGGGAGAACTGGGATCCCGCTTCGAGCAAGATGCCAAGCCGGGGCCTCACATGTACTTCCCATCGTCGGTGTACGACATCGCGGTCACGAATGTCCGGGAATCACGAGCCGTCACGGAGGAGCTACCCCACCTGGAGGGGGAGGAACGGATCCGACAGTTTTAGCGAGTGCAACACCTGCTACGAGTGGATGACGAGCAGGATGAGGCTGCTCGGGTTGCGTATGAGGCACGATCCGGCTCCAGATGGAACCATCCGGCTGGAGGCAGCCAGGGCGTCCCTCGCCAGACCGAGTACTCTGCGTCTCCGGCCCAACCTCATGCATGCACACGTTCTAAGAGTCGCCACTCCGGCAGTAGCCAACCCAGCGGTGACCAGGGCGCCACGAGTCACTCACCGATTGCGGCACCACTGCCACCGCATTCGGCGGATTAGGGCCACCCTCCATCCCCTCCCCCTTCCTGCCTTGCTGGCCGGGTGGGAGCGCCCAATCTGGTTGAGCGGGACGCGCGCGACAGAATCGACCTCGTGGCGCAAGCCCGCATAACGAAGGAGGAAAACATAACCAGACCGGTCTGCTTTGGTCCGCGTATCTGGGGGGAACCGTTCCCTAGCAATTTCTCTCTGCCACGAGACACCTCCAAGTACGACAACAGCATGAAGCCGAAAGACTGGCTGACCGACTACACCACGACAGTCGGAATCTCCCACGGCAACAAGCGTGTGGCAGTACGCTATGTGCCTCTCATGTTGACCGGTTCGGCGAGAACTTGGATCAACAGCCTCGCTCCAAACAACATCAATGGCTGGCCCGACTTCGAGAAGGTCTTCATCTGGAACTTCAACGACACCTACAAGCGTCTGGGTAAACCTCGTGATATCTCTCCATGCGTCCAAGGAGACCGCGAGTATCTCGCCCACTGGACCGAGCTGCACAACTCCTGCGAAGGGGTGGTGGAGAACCAAGCAATTGGTTTCTTCATATAAGGGTGTCGAGAGGGCACGATGCTACGCCACCAGCTGCTATGCGTCAAGCCCAAGACGATGGCGGAGCTGATGAACGTCGCATACCAGTACTCCACCACGGACGTGGCAATGAAGAATCCCCTCCGGGTGAATGCAGAAGGCCAACCGGTCCTCACCGAGCCATCTCGAGAGAAGCAAGGCGGACAAGGCAGAGACACCGGATCATCTAGGCGGCCCGGTGGCGACAACCGCTACCAGGGAAAGCGCCCAGTTGAGCAGCAAGGCCCTTGATACCACTAGAGGCAAGTCAATGCGGTGCAAGGCGCACCGGCTGTGTCAACACCCAGATTTTTCAATCCTAGATGCATGTTATGCCATACATCGCAATCCCAGGATTACCATTTTTGCGAGACATAATAGAATTGGATACCATAGTACTTCATCCATTACAAACGATACATAAGTTCTTACACAAATAGGGATCTCATGATCCATTTATTAATACAACATCAAGCAGCGGAATACGTAATAATAACGGTAGCGTAGGCGAAGATCCATCTTCGGGGTCACAGGCAATGCTGACGATGGGAGATGATCCTAGTTGTCGTAACCTTCCTGGGGTCCATCCTCCAGGTACTCCTCTTCATAGTCTGGCCATGGGAATAGCCAGGGACAAAGCCATGAGTACTCTTTAAGTACTCGCAAACTAGTACTAACAAGTAAAGGGGGGTTTTTGGATAATAGGACACTAGGATCTAGGGTTGTTTTGCAAAAGCCAGGTTTATATTTACTAAGTTCCAAAGCTGGTCACAATTTTATAACTCCTAAATGGGATCTTGTAATCCAGGTCACAACTCTGTTGTGGTCAAGTCAAAGTCGCACTTCATTTCACAAGTCATTTTAAAAGGTCGACGGGAACAGATGGCCACTAATCGTCCATAATCATGACGCTATTCGAATAGTTTGACACTCTGCAGAGATTGTACACTTTCACCATAACATTCGATACATCCGTCAGGAACAAATCCTGAATTCACCATACTCAGTATGCGGATAATCAATCCTAACCTTTCAATTACACGCCCTAGTATAAGCACCTCTCCTGTGAGTTTGGCCTCCCAACCATGACCAGCTGTCATCTTGGGTACTGCACAGGTGGACAATCTTCACGAGTAGCCTTAGCTCAGACCTTGGCCGGGAGGGAACTAATACTAAGGTATATAAGTTTCCAGTCAAGCCCTACCCAATATTCGGGTATTGTGTTTGTACGCTAAAATTGGAATGGTATCGCATCCAGACAACCATCAGTTTTATAAAGGGCTAAGGCTCATGCCTCAACATTTTTATCACCAGAATCATCAAGTGTTTGGACACACATGTCCAAAACATTTCAATAGAATGATCCATCATTCCAAGGTTTTCATAACCATTTTTCCACCAAGTATTCCCATCTAAAGTTGATCAAGTTTTATGCTTAGCACTAGCATCTACAGGTGGGGGTAGTACTAATGGGGGGTGGTAACTAGTGGAGTTTCAACTAAGTCCAACCTTATATCTTAGGCTGATATCAAGGTTTCTAGCTTAGGCCAAATTTTATGCTCTTTATGCAACCTTCAGCACAATTGTCTAGTATCTACCAAACTCTTAGGTAGACTCTAAGTACTTTTATAAAGAAATAAAGTAAGAGGCTTGCACATAAAACTAGGATTGGTTTAGCAAGTGGGTATGATCACATATGCTTAAGGCATAAATTAGTCATCTCACAAGTATGGGTTTGTGGCATCAGTAAGGTATCTTGCAAGTGTTAGCTTGCACATTCACTAGTAGTATTAGGCTTGCAGAGTTACTAGCTTGCATAGGTCAACTTGATTAGTAAGGCTTGCATTGGTATAGGATCAGCTTGCCTTGTGCAGAGCAGTGGTTGAAGTTCTCCTCGGCTTCCTCTTCGTAGTATCCTCCTTCCTCCTCGTATCCTTGGTCGGTACTAGCGTCTATGAATAAATACGAGGTACACAATCACCAAACAATACTTAACTACTTGCAATCATCACACACAAGGGTCCTATAGATGATCTAGCATCATCTCTAACATTACAAGGTTAAAGCTTGGTTTAAATCCTTTTTATTTTTAGAAAAGTAATTTCTACTCATTGAAGAACTACTTAAGATTTAATATCCTCCAAACTAAACATGGGATCATGTTGACACATGTCATCACCACATATTGTAGTCCATGGGAATGTGATTTAAAGTGGTGTCACAATTTAATAAGGTTTTACCCTTTTATTTTAATTAATTAAAGTGGCTAGAAATGCTTATGAAGCATTCTTTTATTATTTGAACCTTATTTATGCAAGTAAACCTATATACATTTTTATATATTCTGAAAGGTATGGTTAAATGTGATTTTTGAGAGTTGGAATCAACTCAAAAGCTTTTATGGTTTAAATTTGAAAAATGTTTGAATGCAGAAAAGCTTCTGCCTTGTTATTTTTACTATGGGTGATCTACAGATCCAAATGACTTGAATCCAACGGGCTTGGATTAAGAATTCACAGTCCTTTCCAACAAAATTGGTTTCATCCAATTTGGTGCAATGAATCGATCTGGGTTGATTTTTGAAGTTGGGTGCAGAAGTGTGTTTGAACTTAAAAAGAAAAAGGTTTAATTTGAATTGCTGGGCTGCGCGGGAAATTCTAACGGGCCGGTCTGCTAAGTGCAGTGCTCCCGCAGGCTGGTTAAGTGGGTGTCCCCACTCGTCAGTGACACGGGGCTGGGCGAAGCGGTATGGGGCAACGTGGATTGTTCGATCTAGTTCTAATCCAACGGCTGAGGGTCATCGTCGACGCGAGACAACTCCGACGAGAACGAAACCTAGCGCGGCCAGTGAGGGGTGCTGGGGGCTCACCGGGGTACGGGCGAGGGTCGGCGAGGCGGGCGAACGACGAAGTCGATGACGGTGAACCTCCTAGTACCGGTGGCTTCTCTTGGGGCGGCTCGAATCGCTGGCTCCTTTCTTCTCCGGCAGCGGCAGGCTCCAGTGAAATTCCGGCGAGGTGGTGCTCGGCTTGCTCTGAGAATGGTGTGGCACGGTCAGTGGGAAGAGGGGAGTGAGATGGTGTGAAGAAATCGTGCGGGGGTGGCCTCTATTTATAGTCGAGCGAGGGGACCGTCGGGGCGCAAGGTGAGCTCGTCGGGGGCGACGTTACAGGCAGCTAATGGCATGGGCAAGGGTAGGGGACGATGCTGTGTCTCCTGGCGATGCTCAACGACATGGTAGCGAGGCATGGGGCGGTGTGGTTTGGTCTGGAACGGGCGATGCTCTGCGCGGCAGAGGCGGCGTCTTCGACGGCGGGCGGTGGCGGTATGGTACGGGGCGGCAAACGGGGATGTCTGTCGGTCTCCTGGGTCGGTGGTGATCGTGTGTGCGCGCGGTGAGGGCGGCGTGCGGTCTGTGGACGCTGGTCGCGGGTGGCGCTCTGGCGCACGCTCGGCATGGTCTGGGCGTGTCTTGTGCGCGTGGTCCAGGGCTTGGCAACGCCGCTGGGACAGCGATGGCGGTGACGCGGCTGCCTCCCGGACAAGGTTGGCACGCTAGTTCTTCCTCTAGCTTTGTCGACTATGGGGTGGCATTGAGGTGCTCGGCTGTTCACCATTGATGGCAATGGCAAGCTCACAGGGGTGCTAGTCCTTAGTTAAACTTCCTAGATGATCTACTGGGTTGTGTGTGAGCTAACTAGGGAACAAGTTAGGCTCAAAACAGTGCACACTATAGTGTTTGATGTTTTGTTTGATTTGTGTCTGCAACCTGTTTGATGAAATGGCCGCATGAAATCAAGTTTTGAATTTTGAAATGAATTTTGGTGGGTTTGCTAGATTGGTGCTGGTGAGTCTGCAGATGCTTGGGTTTTGAAAGTTGAGCTTGTTTGAGTGGGTTTTGAAAAAGTGGGATCTTCCCATATGAAGAAGATTCAATTTTGAATTGTCATTTAAACTATGCATTTGAAAGTTTCTGGATGATCACAAAGTGGACCTTGATACTTTGTTATGAGTACATTCAAGGGGTTCAAAGATCCAGAAAAGTTTCTGTTAGGTTTTGAAAGTTTGAGACAACCAAAGTAGGCATGGGAGTTAAATTGGTCAAAATGACCATTCACTTAATATATTTGTTTTGATTTACTTGTCTTTAGGAAAAGTGTGGGGAATGTTTTAGATGATGTTTATTTCACCTAAGAAACATTTTACAAACAATGGATCACACAAACAAGGTGGTTTTTAAATAAATTCAAAATCCATGCATACACATATACATGCATTCATGAATTTATTTAGAAAAGTTTTTGTTAACCCTAATCTTGATGATTAGTGCTTGATGATCTAAGTTTGGAATTTTTGGGATGTTACAGGCTGGAACCGACAAGAGGCAGAGGAACACCTTCACCTTTGAGTAGATGTTCAACAGGCCATGCAAGTACCACAACGGCGCCTCCAAGACGGCTACACACACCACCCGACAGTGCAGCTAGACCCGGCAAATCAAGAAGCAGGAAGGCTTGCCCCTCTCCCCCACCCCCTCCCGGAAGACCCCTACTGCTGGCTAGGGGAGCCGGGAACAACAACAACGCGACCTACCCGCAGCAGCACGAGAACTACCACATCTTCGAGGCTGAGCCGACTGATAGTTGCAGCCGGAAGCAGCATGCTATGGAGGTCAACGATGTCATTCCCCCGGTCCCTCAGCGCCTCAACTGGTCCGATACTCCCATCACTTGGAGTCAGGAGGATCAGCCGGATCTGCTCCCGAATCCCAGGGGCTACGCTATGGTGCTAGACCCTCTTCTCATCTCCGACGTGCGCACCTATCGATTTTCGCGCGTGCTATTGGACGGTGGGAGCATCCTCAACCTGCTCTACCGATCCTCCATGGAGAAGCTGGGCATCCGGGAGCGCGACCTGTAGCCCTCGACCACTGTGTTCCATGGCGTTGTGCCTGGGCCACCGTGTGTCTCGCTGGGCAAAATCCGGCTGGATATCATTTTCGGTTCGGAGGAGAACTTCCGGCGTGAGCTGGTCTGGTTTGAGGTGGTGAACCTCGCCAACACCTACCATGCTCTTCTTGTGCGCCCTGCCCTCGCAAAGTTCATGGCGGTCCCCCATTATGCATACCTCAAAATGAAGTTGTCGGGGCCGAATGGTGTGATCACTGTGGCCGGCTACTACAGGCGGTCCATGGAGTGCGCGGCGGAAGGCGCGAAGATAGCCGAGTCCCTGCTCATTGCTGAAGAGAAGCGCGAGATGATGCACAACGTTGCAATGGTACAGCATGAGGTGATGGCTGGCTTAAAGCCGACTGTGGACATGGCATTCCAGCCGTCCAAGGAGACCAGGCGGATCCCGCTCGATCCGGCTGACCTCTCCAAGTGCGTCACCATCGGTGCCGGCTTGGACAGCAAATAGGAAAGCACGCTCGTCGACTTCCTCCATGAGAATCGGGACATCTTCGCATGGTCCCCCAAGGACATGTCGGGGGTGCCGAGGGAGTTCACCGAGCACTCACTTCATGTGCGTCCAGATGCCAAGCCGATCAAGGAACCCCTCCATCGCTTTGTGGAGGACAAGAGGAAGGTCATCGGCGACAAGAACGCCCAACTACTTGCTGCCGGATTCATCATGGAAGTGTACCACCCGGACTGGCTGGCCAACCCAGTCCTGGTGTTGAAGAAGAACAAGACCTGGCGCATGTGTATCGACTACACCAACGTGAACAAAGCCTTCCCTAAAAACCCTTTTTCTTTGCCCCACATTGATCAAGTTATTGACTCTACGGCCGGCTGTGGTTTGCTCTCCTTTCTCGATTGTTATTCCGGTTACAATCAAATCCGACTAAATCATGTTGATCAGTTGAAAACATCGTTCATCACCCCATATGGGGCTTACTGCTATGTAATGCCATTCGGCCTGAAGAATGCAGGTGCTACCCATCAGCGTTGCATGCAGAAATGTTTGCACTCGCAGATTGGCCGAAATGTGCATGCTTACGTGGACGATGTCATCATCCAGACGAAGGAGAAGCAGACCCTGCTGGAGGACCTCGGCGAGATGTTTGTGAATCTCTGCCGATATCAGATGAAGCTGAACCCGAAGAAGTGCATGTTTGGCGTGCCAGCCGGACATCTCCTCGGCTTCCTCGTGTCACACCGAGGGATCGAGGCCAATCCGGAGAAGATCGCGGCCATCGGATGCAGCTGCCTAAGAGCCTGCTTAGCGTCTAGAAGTTCACCGGATGCCTTGCGTCCCTCAGCCGATTCGTCAGCAGGCTTGGGGCGTACCGGCTAATGAAGAAGACGGACGAGATCACCTAGACTGCACATGCAAATGCCGCATTCCACAACCTCAAGCGCATGCTATCCACATCGCCAGTTCTTTCCATTCTGGCCGAGAAGGAGCCGATGTTGCTCTATATAGCCGCCACCAACCGGGTCATCAGCGTCGTCCTGTCGGTGGAGCATCACGAGGAGGGCAAGTCCCAGCTGGTTCAGTAACCCGTCTACTACCTCAACGAGGTACTCTCCCTATCCAAGCAGAACTACCCCCACTACCAGAAGATGTGCTACAACGTCTACTTGACCTGCAATAAGCTCATGCACTACTTCCAGGAGCATCCGCTCACGGTGGTGTACACCGCACCATTGGGGGAGATCTTCGGCAACAGGGACCCCACGGGCCGGGTAGCCAAGTGGGGCATCGAGCTGGCCGCCTACTACATCTGGTACGAGCCAATAATCACCATCAAGTCTCAGGCGATGGCGCATTTCTTTGTTGACTGTGCAGAGAACCAGTACCTACCACCGGTTTCCGATTTCGACTACTGTAAGCTGCACTTTGACGGCTCGAAGATGCGCGGGGGCTTGGGAGCCAGCATCTTGCTCACCTCGCCCATGGGAGACCAGCTAGAGTACGTGCTGCAGATCCACTTCACTGCCTCGAACAACCTTGCCGAGTATGAAGCGCTGGCACACGGGATCCGGCGTGCAAAAGACATCGACATTCACCAGATCCTCTGCTTCGTGGATTCAGATCTGGTGGTACAGCAAGTATCCGGTGAGTGGGACGCCCGAGACGCCAACATGGCCATGTACCGGTTCCACATCTAGCTGCTCTGTTCCGGCTTCGAGGGATGTGAGTTCCACCATGTCCCCTGCACCAACAACGAGGCGGCCGACGTGCTCGCGCGAGTCGGATCCACCAGATCAGCCATCCCTCCTGGAGTTTCCTTGGAGCACGTCCACAAGCCCAGCACCCCCCTCCAAAATCCGAATCCATCATCTGGGTAGCAGACTCGGGGGGTTGATACGTCGTAAACGTATCTATAATTTTTTATGCTCCATGCTTGTTTTGTGCCAACTATTGTATGTTTTGTCTACACTTTGAGGCATTTTTATACATTTTTTGGAACTAACCTATTGACAAGATGCCACAGTGCCAATTCCTGTTTTCTGCTGTTTTTGGTTTTAGAAAAGTTAGTAAAGAAATATTATCAGAATTGGACGAAATGAAGCCGGATGTTCCTATTTTTCCAAACACGAGAAGGAGTCCAAAGAAGAGACGGAGGAGGGCCAGGAGGCAGCCACACCCCTGGTGGCACGCCCCCCTCTAGCCGCGTCGTGGAGTGGTGTGGGACCCTGGTCCACCTCTTGACATCGCCCTTTCGCCTATAAAAAGCTCCCGAGGCAAAAACCCTAAAACGATCAGCCTCCATCCATGAAAAGTTCAGCAGCGCCGCCGCCACCGAAGAGGAGATTTGGGGGGACAGAAGTCTCTATTCCGGCACCCTGCCGGGACAGGGAATTGCACCTGGAGCAATCTCCATCGATCTCCACCACCATCTCCATTGCTGTTGCTGATTCCCATGATGAGGAGGGAGTAGTTCTTCCTCGAGGCTAAAGTCTCTACCAGTAGCTATGCGTTCATCTCTTTCTCTCTCTCTCTCTCTCTCTCTCTCTCTCTCTCTCTAGCCCCCGGGTCCCCAGCCGTCGGATCGGCCTAGATCTACGGTCAGATCTTCTTCCCGTTGGTCCATCCCGCTTTTGCTATAACTAGTCCCGTTTTTGCTACACATAGCAGAAAGCGGTTCGATCCAAAAAAATAGAACAAAAAAACCGTCTCGCCGGTGACCTCGTCGGAGACCTCGTCGGAGACACTGTAGCAAAAAGTTATGCTAATATAGCAGATCCGACCTTGCTAGAGAATCGCCGGAGACTTTCGCCGGTAGACCTCACCGGAGACTTTCGCCGGTAGACCTCACCATGTAGCAAAAACTTTACTCTATTGTAGCAAAATCATAAAAGGTAGGTAGCAAAAAAATTAGCAGCTGTAGCAAAAAAAAACAACTTCGCCAAAGACATCGTCGGAGAATTTGTAGCAAAAATTTATGCTATTGTAGCAGTTCGGATCTCGTCGGAGACGTCACCCGGACTCTCGCCGGAATTCATAGCCAAAATTTATACAAAACACACCGGTAGCGACGTCGTTGACCCAAAGTCGCAAAACCGTCTGCGGTCGGTAGCAACGATGTACACTCACGGTAGCAAAAAAAAGCCTCACGCTGCCGGTAGCAACGGTCTACATCCAAGGTATCAGAGCCTACGGTCGTTGGTAACAACACCGTACAACGATGGTAGCAGAAGCTGCCCGCCAGGTCAGTGGGTGCCATGGCCATGTCGGCGGTCTCTTCACGGAGACAGCCTCTGTCGTAGCAACTCGCGACTCCTAGATAGCATCGACGTTGCTAGGGGGCATGGCTATGGAAATCGTCTTCGTGGTCGCAAAGGTTCAAGGGAAGCAACGGAGACCACAACTCGCCGCAACAGGGAGCACCACCGGCCCATGCAGCACCACCGGCGGCGGCGACATGACCAAGACAGGGCGCGTACAACACTCCATGGCTCCATGGGGATAGGAGGTTGGCGTACGAAGAGAGGCTGGTGTTGATGGAGGTGCTCGGTGCGAGCGGAGGAGAGAGCGGAGCGGCGCGGGAGCGGCAACGGAGCAGTGGCGCAAATCGCGGAGCGACAGCATGGTGGCAGCGCAAATCGTGAGGCACCTGCACGGCAGCGTGCGTGCGAGCTACAAGGAAAAGAAAAGAAAGAGAAACAGCAGGCAGTAGGCCCATCCCGCGCGCGTCACCTGACCCCATCCACCCGGGGATAAAATCACGGGATCCCGGTGATGCCTTGTTTACTTCTAGGGTATTTTCACCCCTTGGGAGTTTGGGGATATGAGGGGATTTGGTGAATTCCTCCTTTCACCCAATCCCCACATTTCCTATCATTTCCCAGCATTTCCCCTCACTTCTCAATCACTCACTTGTTTACTTTAAATTTTGGGGATGAGAGAGGACGGAAGAGAATTAACATCATCAGATTATCATCAGGTGATAAAAAGAGAAACTTTACACCTACAACATAGAATTCATGAATACATGTTTAAATATAATGAAAGAACAATTGCATTGGGCGCCATATCAGGTGATAAAAATTAACATCGTCAGATCATCACAATGAAAGAACAGCAATCCGCCATATCAGGTGATAAAAATCGAATCTTTGCATTGGGCTTTAACATCTCAACATAGACTTCATGAATACATGTTTAAATATAAGCTCGACATACCAAGCTCAAATAATTGTGTCATTATTTCTACAATAATCTTTTGGCTGAAAATAAATTTTGTATGCGAATTCTAAAAATAGTTGATGCGATCATTTCCTTGTCTGGCTCCACTAAATGCTTTCATCGATACACTGATATATCATCAAAAAAGAAAGTGTTAGTCACATGTACAGCAGAGCAAAATAGGACAATCGACACAACTAGCTAGCTACACTACTAGAAATACAGCAGGATGCTTGTTGACATCAGTTTGTAGTAGCACTATGTCTTTTTTATAATATAAAATTTATACCACAGCATTACCAATATGTACCAGCTATTTAGACAATTATGTACACAAACTCCTAGATTACAAAAGAGAGTGAATTGGCCTTAGTTCCAGCCGATTATTCTGGAGAATCATGAACTGGCGGGCATGGTCCTAGATTATGAAAACACAGTACATAAGAGAAAGAAGGCCTCTTGTGCATGCCATGTTGTTGCAATTTTTTGTGTGTGTGTGAAGATCTTGAGTTACAGAGATGGATGTTGTAATTATTGACATTGTAGCTACTGTAGTGTGACAGGAAGTGAATTCTTCTCCACACTTGGTCTGTCTATGGGGATGTGTCTCTATGTATAGTATTAGTAGGAGTTGTTGGATAGATCTCTCCCACATTCGGGCCCAACGGCCCGAACGGAGTCCCTTATCGCGCCCTAATCGGGGGCGCCCAACCCTATCCATGGTTGTGGGCCCCTGTCGCCAGTGCGTATATAAATAGGTGGGGCGGACGACACTGCAGACGAGGTTCACCGTCTTGCAGCCCCCACAAACATACCCACCGATTAGGGTTCGTGACTAGGCCGACGGAAGCTCCACCGCCACCGCCTCAACCTCCCACGCTCACGCCTGCCGCCTTTTCCCATGGCCAACGACGGGCGGATCCAGCTCCCTCGCTCAGGAATCCCTCCTGTTCCTCGCTTGTCGCCGAGCGCAGTAGTCTCTCCCTCTCAGATCTTCTAGATCCAACCCCATAGTGCATCTACCGAGAAGTGTCTAGTTCTAACAATGGTATTAGAGCAAAGTTCTAGTCCTATTTTTTCGGTAGAAAAGCAAAGTAGAAAAGGAACCCTAGATCTATAGTGCGCCTGCCCTTACGGCCGCGCCGTTCCGCTCGATCTAGATGCGCATCCTATGTGAGGCATCTAGACGAAGAACACACCCCCCTGGGGCAAAGAAAACCACAGATCAAATCCCGAAAGTCCCCTTTTACCTCCCAGATCCCAAATCAAAAGAAACCCCAAAACCCCGAAAATCCCAAAAGAAAACGAATCAAGAAGAGGCGAAATAAGATCATGCGGCATGGGCGGTGGCGACGGAGCGGCGGCTGCCACGGGCGCGGGTGACGCGCCCGGAGCTGGATGGGCAGCCGCAGTCAGCCGAGGCCGAGAGCGGCCTAGCTAGCGAGCTGGCGGGGGCAAGCAGTGGGCTGCTGGCCGGGCAGCCGAGGCGGCTGCTGCACAGCCGACGCTGGCCAGTGTGCCGTTCTTTGGGTCACTGGGCTGGCTTTTGGCCCAGTAGGGTTTAAAGTTTTATGTTTTTTATTTTTTATTTTTTACAGAGTAGTTTATTAATGTTTTTGCTTAGTTTTAAGCAAAGTTTTGCATAGTTTTCTCTAGTCCTTTTACTTTTAAGTATATTGTGACTAGAGAATGTTACAAAGGCAGATTTTTCCTGCAAATTATAAGTTTTTAACGAAAGTTTCCGCTGCAAATAGTGTTTTTTTACATTGAAATGTATGGTTTAAAATTGCTCCAAATGCAATAAAAGTTGATTAAATCTTGACATAAAGATGTGATTAAAGTGATTATGCCTCATGCTATTAATTGACCAACGTTATTAATAATCATGACCATAATCTTTTTCCTATTAAGTATTAAAGGTGCATTTAAATTTATTTCTGCCCAACGGTGATGTAATTTTAAATAGCACGAAACGATTGCATGCTTAATTTATACCAACGTTGAATTAACGCATACAGTTGTTTTACTTGGTGATCTCACATCTTTTGTGATTTTCGTGGAGGTCTCAACCTCATGGCATGTTTGAAGGACATCCTCCTTAGAGGACAACTACTCGAATGGAGGAAGAAAGTTGACTTGGCGTCAGATCTTGCCAAGTGGATTGGGTGGTTGACACCAAGCAATCAAGCCAGTCAACCCGTGGGTGCCGAGGAAAGTGCTGACTTTGAGAAAAGGAAGAGGGACCATGCTCCATTGGAGCTGGCTTACTCTATCGATAACCAGAAATGGGTGAACGCCAACAAGAAGTGTCTGGCATTCGTAAAGAACACAATTGAGAACGCGATCGTGGGATCAATTGGAGAGTGTGCTACCGTGGGCGAGTATCTCGCCAAGATAAAGAGCCAGTTTACTGGCTCACTGGCTCTTCAAAGATGTATGCGACCCAACTGTTAAAGCAGCTGGTTACTGAAAAGTATACGGGAGGACCCCACGGGATAAGAGAGCACATCTTGAGGATGTCAAACATGGCAGCAAAGCTCAAGCCAATGGATGAGGACCTCGAGTTAAAGCCAGCACTCTTGGTGCACCTTGTGATGGCCTCACTTCCACAGCCTTTTGAAAACTTTGTGATAAACTATAATATGTCCCCTGAAAAGTGGGACATAGAAAAGACCATTGGAATGTGCTCCCAGGAAGAGGAAAGGCTGAAAGCCCTTCACGGCGGTTCTCTGAACTTCGTGAAGGACAACAGGAAGAGAGGCTTCACAGGCGGCAACCATGGTGGCTCACCCTCCAAGCCCCATGGCAAGGGTCCAATGCAAGACCAAGACCAGATCACCAGTCCACCCACGGGAGAAGGATCTGCCATCATCGCAAAAAGCCGGGCCACTACAAGAAAGACCGCCTGATTTGGCTAAAGTACATCATGGCCAAAAATGGTAAAGATATTGTTTCTTTTGTTAATGAATCTTTGTATGAAAAGTTTACTAGATCCACTTGGTGGATTGATTACGAGCAACTGCTCACGTTGCCAACTCTTTCTGAGGGTTCCATTCGACAAGGACCACGCCAAAAGAGAAAAGACACATTGAAGTGGCGAATGGAATAGAAGCGAAGTGGAGGCCATTGGTGACGTCCCTGAGTCGGGTGATGGCTCTTTGCTTTTGCTCAAAGATGTGCTTTTCGTTCCTTCATTACATAGGAATTTAATAAGTGTTTCCTGTTTGGACAAAGATTCTTACGAATGTTATTTTGGTAATGGAAAGTGTGCCATCTGGTTGAAAGACAAATGTGTGGGTGTTGCTACATTATTTGATAAGTTATATTTGTTATCCCTGCATGAGAAAGTTTTTTCTGTGTGTGATGTGAATGAAAAAGTTTCCTTATCGAACAAAGAACAAAAGAAAAGAAAGCGAACTCTTGACTCATCGAAACTATGGCACTGTAGACTAGGCCATATTTCGAGGGGAAGAATAGAAAACCTCGTTAAAAATGACATTCTTCCTCCGTTAGAGTTCTCCGACATAGAACAATGCATAGATTGCATTAAAGGAAAGTATGTCAAACAGTTAAAAGGGTGCAAACCAAGCATAGCTACTAGAAATAATCCACACGGATATTTGTGGACCGCTTCGTGAAAAGTGTGGATGGCTATGATTCATTCATAACATTCACGGATGATCACTCCCCAGATGGTTATATTTATCCAATCAAAGAAAGATCAAGCGTTGGATAAATTTAAAATTTTCAAAGTCAAGTAGAAAATCGGACGATAAAAGAATCAAAATAGTTCGGTCCGATCGTGGGGGAGTACTACGGTAAGGCATACTCCATATGGTCAAGTACCGGGACCCTTTGCAGTTCCTCGCAAGAAAATGGAATAGTCGCCCAAGATTCAATGCGAACCTCAAAGAAACGGAGTGAAAGGCGAAAACTGCATTCTTATGGATATGGGCGCAAAGATGATGAGCTATTCCACCTCCCATTGGGATTGTGGATGGAGGCGCTTAAAACCGCCATTCATATTCTCAACAGAGTCAAGTAAGTCGGTGCCCAAAACACCGTATGAATTGTGGATGTGCGAGTCCCTCTCGCACCACTTGAGGGTCTGGGGAGCCCAGTGAGGCAAAAGTTTTCAATCCAAACATTGCAAAGTTAGACCCCAAAAAAGATATCTTGCCATTTTATTGCCTATCCAGATAAGTCCAAAGGCTATCGTTTCTCTCTCCGACAGATACACAAAGTTTGTAGAAACGAGACATGCGTCTTCTTGGAGGACGAATTGATGAGGGGAACAACGCTAGGAAAATTGATCTTGAGGAGAAGAGGGTGCACGCACCTAATCCGATGATTCAGAGCCATTTTTCGCTACATTGTGCCATCATTCACAACCCCGAGGTTGTGGTCTTAAGACTGTTGTGACTCCACACGTGACAACAATGGGCGAAAGTTCGAACACATCCATCAGAGCCACTGAACCCATGTTGAGCACGAAGGGAGCCGTAATACCACCCTCTGTAAATGTGCACGAACCCGAGGCAAGAAATGAGCAAGAGTCTCAAGAACTCGACGGTCTAAAAGAGAACGAAGACCGACCATTTCCAAAGAAATCTACAAAGTTTACAATGTAGTTCATATGGAGGCGATCCTACCACATATGAAGAAGCCATGAGTAGCCTCACTCACCAAGTGGGTGGAGGCAATGGAAGATGAAATGAAATCGATGAGTTCTAACAATGTTTGGGACTTAGAGGAAATTCCCAAAGGAGCCAAAACAAGAGGATGCAAGTGGGTCTACAAAACAAAGTATGACTCAATGGGAATGTAGAAAAGTACAAAGCTAGACTCGGCAAAAGGCTTTACGCAAAGAGAAGGCGTAGATTAAATGAGACTTTTCTCCTGGTCTCATGTAAGGACTCCTTGAATCATCATGGCACTAGTTGCATATTTTGATTTAGAGTTACATCAAATGGATGTCAAGACGGCATTTCTAAATGGAGATTTAGAAGAGAATGTTTACATGAAACAACCCAAGGGTTTTTTCATGGAGGGAAGAACATATGGGATGCCGCCTAAAGAAATCCATTTATGGGTTAAAGCAAGCCTCTAGGCAGTGGTATTTAAAGTTTAATGATACCATTAAAAGATTTGGATTCAAAGAAAATATTGAGGACAATTGCATTTATGCAAAGTTCAAAAGTGGGAAATATATTTTTCTAATTCTATATGTGGATGACATTCTGCTTGCTAGCAGTGATGTTAGTCTACTACTAGAAACAAAGAAGTTCTTGTCATCAAACTTTGACATGAAAGACCTTGGTGAAGCATCTTATGTTTTGGGCATAGAAATTCACCGAGACAGAAAGAATGGAGTGTTAGGACTGTCGCAGAAAGCGTATTGTGAAAAGATTTTAAAGAAATACAATATGCATGCGAGTAATTCAACACCTGCTCCCATAGTCAAGGGCGATAGTTTTGGAAAATTCCAATGTCCAAAGAATCAATATGAGATCGATCAAATGAAGTCAGTACCATATGCTTGTTTGTTGGAAGCTTACAGTATGCACAAGTGTGCACTCGCCCTGACTTAGCATTTATCACCGGGGTACTCGGTAGATATCAAGAGAATCCAGGCATAGAGCACTGGAAGATGGTAAAAAAAGCTTTGATTTTGCGAGAAGGCCTCATGCTTACATATAGAAGATCTGATTCCCTAGAGATAAAAAGGGTATTCAGATGCAGATTTTGCGAGAGATAAAGACGACTGAAAGTCCACGACAGGGTATGTCTTTACTCTCGCAGGAGGTGATATTTCGTGGAGAAGCGCCAAACAGTCGATAGTTGCATCATCTACGATGTATGCAGAATTTATAGCATGTTATGAGGCCATGGGACAGGCGTTATGGTTAATGAAATTCTTACCCGACTTGAAAGTGGTTGCGATCGCATGAAAGCCACTAAAGATGTACTGTGACAACGAGCCCGCAGTATTCTATGCTCACAACAACAAGTCGAGTAATGCTTCAAAGTCTATAGATATAAAGTATTATGTTGTGAAGGATAAAGTCCAGGATCAAACTATAAGTTTCGAGCATATAAGGACAAAGGATATGCTTGCGGATCCGCTAACGAAAGGCTTACCACCCAATGTGTTCAAGGAGCACATAGCCAGCATGGGTTTAACGGGAAGCCTATGATTCCTGGACCATAGAGGCCCAAAAGTAACAGAATTTGTTTCAGAACATGAAGGTACATAGTGGCTGTCTGATTCTATCGGCAATTGAGCTGAGACGATGAAACATGCTCTATGTATCATTTTGTGATGAAATAAGTAAAGTACAAAGTTAAAAGTAAAGTCGAGATCTAGGGAGAGAATGTGGGATAGATCTCTCCCACGTTCGGGCCCAACGGCCCGAACGGAGTCCCTTATCGCGCCCTAATCGGGGGCGCCCAACCCTATCCATGGTTGTGGGCCCCTGTCGCCAGTGCATATATAAATAGGTGGGGGGCCGGACGCACACAGTACGAGGTTCACCGTGCGCCGCAGCCCCCCACAAACATACCCACCGATTAGGGTTCGCACTAGGCCGACGGGAAGCTCCACCGCCACCGCTCTCAACCTCCCACGCTCACGCCGTCGCCCCTTTTCCCATGGCCAACGACGGCGGATCCAGCCCGCTCAGGAATCCTCCTGCCTCGCTGTCAAGCTGTGCAGTAGTCTCTCCCTCTCAGATCTTCTAGATCCAACCCCATAGTGCATCTCCCGAGAAGTGTCTAGTTCTAACAAGAGTCCCTAAAAGCAGCTTTGTATTAGTGAAACTAAACATGAAACAATTTACATGCTTCAATTTATTACTGTTACACCACGCAATATGTTTTCAAGGTTACAAATATGCCAAGGTCAGCAGAAGTCAGATTCTAATTCTATATTGGACAATATTGGTACAGTGAGTATTAGTCAAATTAGACAAGCAGTTGTTACTGACCAACCTAACATTATGGAACAAGAAAATGACATGATCCAGACTACTTAGAACCTAAACCATGTAGTCATCTAATGAATGCAAGCATCGACAAACTACAAAATTAATTACAATCAGATGAAGGAGGCATGATAAACATGTAATCGGTAACCAACATGGCACTCTAGCAACCTCTCTTGTCAAAGAATACCATGACAGTGTCCCTCAAAAAAAGAATACCATGACAGTGTACAACGAGCCTAAAATTGATCAGAAGCCAGTCTAGTATTTTTACACGCCAACACAAGAAACAATAGATATTGTGCTATATGAACAATCGTGGATAGGAAGTTAGAAGTAAGAAGAACAGGCAGTTGGAAATAAGAAGATTGAATAAACATGGTACAAATCGTGGACACCACCATACAACGCTGAGCTGCACAATCAAGAAATGCAGACATACATGGGTAAGATGGGTACATCGGCGCTGATGCCCTCGGCCATGAGCCCGTGTTTCATATCACTAGTTGAGCCACTGCATTACTGAGACCCTATTTTTCAGACAATATACACTGTCAACCCCTGACATATCTGGACACATATGTCATGCATGGTGCTATGTATATTTAGCAAACATCTTCCAAAAAAAACATCATAATCTCTCTACTTTTGTTCTTGCCAACACAGTGTACAAGTTTCCAAATCGCTTTTCTTCTTAAGAAAAAATGGTAAATTATGCCTTTCTTAGGATGGGCAGCGGTGAGTGGTGGACATCCCTATTCATGGACAAGCAAACACTAGCCTGGACCTCCATTTATAGTATGGTACTAACAAGTTGAATCTCCAATCAAAGAGAACACTACCACGATGCTACTAGTATCCATTATATGTGCCTTCCTACTGATTTGAAGCTACCGGTTCCTTGGTTTGAAGCTGCCAACGGATCAGCAAACAGGCGGACAACAAGATCTTGGTCTCGTGCTCCAATAGCTTCACCATGGTGGCCAGGCCAATGTCCCTCAAATCTGCCTCCGCTGTCCCGTTTCTCCCTGGTCTATCTCTCTTTTCTCCTCAACATACAAAGAACCAGACCTGAGGGCGGGAGAAACCCTAGGGAGGGGGAGAGGGGAAGAGGCGGGGAAAGGATTCACCGGAGAGAAGGAGGTGTCCGTCGGCAGCGTATCCAGGTCGGCATCCGCGCCCCTCCTGTCTGTGCCCGCGCCGTCGCCTCCGATCTGCGCCGCCGCCTCGCTCCTCTGCTCGGTTCCTTCCTCGACGATACACGAGGGTTGACTCGTGTGTGATAATACACGAGCTAACAGAGGTTTGGTGGGGGATTTCTGGGGATGGGCCGGGACAAAACTTGCGAATACATGATAAGTAAACGGCCTAGCCGGGAAAATCTGGGAATAGCGAGTGGGCCGGGAAAATACTCACGGAACCCAGCAAATACAGGACAAGTAAACAAGGCCTGAAGGGGTATCGTTTTCCCTTTTGTTTCCAAAATTGTCGGGATCGACAGGGTTTGGATCGGGCTATCCCATGGGCAAGTAACCGAATACACAGATTTGGCCAGACAGGGATTAATCCCCGGCCAGGCTGACCCACGGGTATTGGGGAGGATTAGACCGCGATCTCGGCCGGAAAGGGGCTAACCGAACAGCAAGGCCTTCGGCCAAAGAGGAGCTCAGATTCGGTGGTATGGAAACCCCGGCGCCCACGGTTTGCGCGGCAAGACACACACATTCCATATGAATCTGTTGGAGTCCGATTTGGTTTGTGGACTCGATCGATCTTCTCGTGTAAGTGTTGATCTATAAATATAGACCTGAACGAGTATTGAAGGGCAAGCAAGAGAGGCACAGGACTTCGAGCGAGTTCGTGTTACGGCCAAAAAAGAAAAAGAAGAAGCAATAATGTCGAGGTCGTCGGGTGGGCAGGTCCACTACGACTACGATACACTGTTGGGGACTTATGTATCGCGCTCCGCCGGCGACGGGCAACGTGATAATAGCAGCGGTATGTCTGCTTCTTGGTTAATGCTAAACAACGAGGAGATGAAAGTTGTGGCCTACATCGGAGCATCGGCAGCTTTGTGTTGGCTAGCGTGGAGATACTACCGACGTAAAACATGTCTGCGCACGTACGGCCGGGACATGACGGCATCTGCTCCAAACATGGATCCTGTGATCGGCCGTGATGACGAGATCGACCGTCTCGTCTGTATCCTCTGCCGCCGGACCAAGAACTGCGCCGCACTCGTAGGCGCGGCAGGAGTTGGCAAGACAGCCGTCGTCGAGGGTCTCGCTCAGCGCATCGCCGCCGGAACAGTTCCAGCTGCGCTCGCTGGGGCGCGGATCGTAGAGGTCGACTTGGGATCAATGGTGGCCGGAACCGTGTACCGTGGGATGTTCGAGGAACGCATGAAGAACGTGATAAGGCAAGCAGAGGATGCCAACGGCAAAATTATTTTGTTCATCGACGAGATGCACATGATCCTTGGTGCTGGGCGCGGGCAATACACGGACACCAGCACAGATGGTGCCAACTTGCTGAAGCCAGCGTTGGCCCGTGGTCGCATCCGCTGCGGTCAATTTGGTGTCACAGTCATTGCTACGTTCTAGGGTTGGCCTTCGTCAGACGGGGCGACCAATAGGCTCTTTCCTTTTTTTAGGCTCCACCGGCGTTGGAAAGACCGAGCTTGCGAAAGCTCTCGCTGAGCAACTTTTTGGGAGCGACAAACTATTACTTCGGTTTGACATGTCTGAATACGTTGGAGCTGGATCTGTTTACCGTCTTATTGGAGCTCCTCCAAGGTTTGTATATCATCTTACGCCTATCATATACAGTATATTTAGTCTTTTTGATTCGTTTTAACTAATCTTACTGTTTCTTTCTTAAAGCTATATTGGCCACGAAGATGGTGGCCAACTGACCGAGAAAGTCAGAAGACGCCCATTTAGTGTCATTCTTTTTGATGAGGTTGAGAAGGCAGATCCCTCGATATTCAATATATTTCTTCAGCTCTTTGACGACGGTATGTTAACCGATGGCAAAGGCCGGACCGTGGATTTCAAGAACACCATCATCATCATGACCTCTAATCTAGGAGCAGAACACCTAGTATCAGGAATTGCCGGCGAAAACACAATGAAGATTGCACAGGGTCTTCTTATGAAACAGGTTTGCATATTCCAAACTACAATGCAAAGACCAAAACATAGATATGCTTTGATTATCACACATGTATATGCTTGCGATGCAGGTTCAAAAATACTTCAAGCCCGAGCTTCTCAACAGGCTAAGCGAGATTGTGATATTTCAGCCTCTTGCACGCAACGTTCTGAAAGAGATTGTTAAAATACAAATGAAGAGTGTCATCGCCAAAGCAGTTGACATGGGCATCTCCGTATCTATAAATGATGTTGCCTTGGATATCATTCTATCGGAATCGTATAACCCAGTGAGTACATCTTATTTTCAAGACGGTTGCAACATCAGGGTCTCGTTCACGTTCACCACGTCTTCTTCTTAGGTTTTGGTAACTAACTAACCATGCACCTTTCGTCTTAGATGTATGGCGCAAGACCAATAAAAAGGTGGGTGGAGAAGAATGTAATGACGGCGCTATGTGATATGCTGGTCAAAGGAGAAGCAATGGAAGGCTCAAAAATTTTAATTGAGGCGACAGGCGACAATAAGGGACTGAGATATAGAGTGGCAGGGCAAGAGCCCAGCTGCCTGTAAATCCGCAAAAACAGCTATTTGCTCTTGGCGAGGTCGTTAATTTTGGGGTTGTTAGCTTCGTTTATTTATTTACCAGCCTTTCAACTAGTACTTTTTTCACTCCATATTAATGATCTTAAATTTGTCTAGATTCATATGTATCTAGTCAAGAATTTAGGATAGATGCAGACGAATCTAGACAAAGTTAAATCTGTTAATACGGACAGAAGAGAGTAGCACCATTGTAATCACTGGTGGATCTTGCGTGCTGAACTGAATCAATACTAGTAGTAGTTCATTTCTATGCTAAATTTCTTTTACTGCTTCAGTTCTCTTTTTTTTTGAGTAAATTCCGGTTTTTACCTTCTAGTTTGACAATTTTGACAATAATTATCCCATTTAGCAACTTTTCATCCTAATTACCCATTTAGTCAAAATTGTGTCAGCTTTTACCCCCTCTAATTTTTTTGAGCCATTCAAGAAGCTGGCCATTAGCTATAGGTTGCGTGTCACATATACTGTTTTCATGTACCGTGGTACAACCCGGAATTCACCCAATGCGGCTCAACGGAGCGTCAACCTGAACGCTGCTCATCACGTGGCAACCCTGGAGGCGTCCATCGGGTAGGCCGAGTTCGACCAGATGATGTACATCAAGGCGAAAACAGGATTTAGAAGTTGGGCACCGCCTCAGCTAATCTATCGATCAGGTCTCTGCCTTTCTCAGTCCCGATTGTCTTCTAATTTTCCTCTCTACTTACTCTGAACGGTTGGACAAGTTATACTACGAAAGGCTCAATAAAGGTTATGTGAGCTTCGTTCATCATGGCTTGTCATTTGCGCTCATCTAATGCCGCTATGTTCCTCTATTCTCCGCGTGGCGCGAGAGCGGTGATCCCACCCCATCGTGCGCGTGCCGGTCTTATCTGTGCCGTTGAAAAATTGGAGATTCGGTCCTCTCCATGCCTGGGCTGCGACCGAAGCACTAGGCTAAAACTAAAGAAAATATGCCAAAGTAACTAACTAATTGTACTTTCCATAGTCGCCACCATTAGCGGCCGAAGGTGTACACGATGCTCGCTCACGGGTTCGCTCACACCCCCATTCTTTCTTTTCTCCTGCCGCATCCCTCCGCAGTAGCTCACGGCTCACCTGCTCCACGGGCGCCGCCATGGATGGGGTGCTGTCCTATACGGAGCTTCTGGCAAGCGTTGTCAACCACGGATTCTCGCAGCAAGTGCTATCTATCCCTGTAGATCCGCCTCACCCCCTTTACTAGCCGGTAGATCCAGATCCGACGTCTCTCTTGCCGTGTACTGTGTTCCGGTGAACGAGTGTGCACCCGAGCTCACCGGAGAAGACAACACACTAGTTGATTGGGGTCATCGGTGATTCAGATTGTTGCTACGGTTCGAGGTAACCCCACCATTTGCAAGCATCGAGTCGTCCTTTTCTTAGCGATGTGCACTTATTATTCTTCATCCGGGCATGACACATGGTCGTCAAAGGCCGATGTCGAAATTGAGGGTGTTGACGGCTGTCGGACCCATACCTCGCCTCATTATCAGGTTGAGGTCAACGAATGCAGAAGGTGACAACTATCTGCTTCGTAATCCTTTTGCTTCTGAGATGCGCAACGCGGCTGCAGCGGAAGCCCCAAAATCTTTCGAACCAACCAAATCTCTTTATGTTAAGCGGTTAGTGCCATCTTTTCCAACTAGAAGTTTCTGATCTTTTTTTGTCATCATGAGATTAGGGAAAAATAGCCTGAAAGATTCACTAACTGGTGGAAAGAGAATAAAAGCTAGCTTTTAGTATTACAATGGCTCGTCTAATAGGTTTAATAGAAAAAATTGTTCTTGTATCCGCACATGAAAAGCAAGGAATTTGTTTGTTGTATTCATCCAATCTTTAGCCATTAATTTGTATTCATTCTTGGACTAGGTAGAGGCTGCTGTGTGTCTCTTGGTAACTTTAGAGATATAGAGAGAGAGAGAGATCTATATATATATATATATAATATTATAAGCTTGATGATGATATCATGTCATCATGTTGGTTGGGAAATATATAGTTATGTTGTTTTTTTATTTTTTATTTTTATTATTATATTTATATTATTTATTGCTAATATAGGTCGTAATTTTTCTTTGTCTCTTTTTTTTTTTCAAACCTCAAAACGTAATTGAAAAGGGGGCGGAGCTTCCAGAATGCAGGCCGCCGAGAGAGGTTGGTGCTGTCGAGACAGCATTGAGGGCATCTGCCTCCAAGAAGACCGCACAAATATTCTACCCGACAAAAGGGCTTGTCTTTGACTCAATCACATAAGCATATGAATTTTACAATTTATACTCGTGGGAGGTTGGTTTCGGAGTTAGACTTGGTAGGAGCAACATCAACATGCAACACATGTGAGAACCATGCAGAAAATAGAGTGCTCGAAATCGGTATACCTTGCTGCCTTTTTTGTTTTGCAAGCACTTGAGTCTTCAAACAACGGCAAAAACAAAGTTTTCCTCATTGTTTAGTTGAATTTTTTTTTTCAAATGACTTGCAGGGTAACGACAAGAGGTGTAAAACTGAATCCCAGCGGTCCGATTGTAAGGCGTCGATGAAGCTATTTTCCGCACCGAGGATCATGGATGGTATGTTAGCCAGTTAATAGAAGAACACAACCACCAGTTTTCGAATCTTTGTGAGAAGAGACGGGCAATCTCACAGGAATATTGATGTCTATACTAAGGACATCATAAGGTATCTTCGGGAAAACAATGTTTCCCTGAGCAAGCTACACTGCATTCTAGGTAGCATGTTTGGCGGTGTCAAGGAACTCCCTTACACCAAAAGGTCCCTTCGTACCATATGTTCTCAGATAGCACGGGATCAGATGGATGATGATGTCAAGAAGACAATGGAGGTTTTTAGGAAGATGAGGGATGAAGACCCGTATTTTTCTTTTAGCGTCGACCTTGATGGTTTGAACAGGGTGAAGACACTCATCTGGACAAACAGCAGGAGCAAAATGCAGTACATGTGTTTCGGCGATGTTGTCACATTTGACACCACCTACTGCACCAACATATATAAGATGCCTTTTGGCTTGTTCGTTGGAGTCAACAATCACTTTCAATCCACTATATATGCTGGTGTTCTAATGCGAGATGAAACAGAAGAGAGTTTTGTGTGGGTGTACAAGGAGTTTCTTAGCCTTATGGGGGGTAAACATCCCCAGACTTTGTTGACAGGTTGGTTCAATTTCAGATATCCGAATAAAACATCCTTAGGGAATTTTTTTCTATCTATTCTTTGTGATAAGTTGACTCACTTTTCACTAATCCCTTTTCAATGTTTACAGATCAGTGTACAGCCATGGGGACAGCGTTACCTCTAGTAATGCCTGAAACTACACATATTTGGTGCAAATGGCATGTTCTAAGGAAGGCACAAGAAAATCTTGGTCCAGTTTACAGCAAGAGATCTGAATTCAGGCACGAGTTCCATAAGGTTTTGAACGAGATGCTGACAGAGTATGAGTTTGAGGCTGCATGGGAGTCCCTGCTAGTAAAGTACAATCTAAGGGACAATCCATTTCTGATAAGGGTTTATGAATGTCGAAGAAAGTGGGCCAAGCCTTACTTTAAGGATAAATTTTGTGCTAGGATGCTCTCTACACAAAGAGTCGAGAGCGCTAATCACATGTTAAAAACCTATGTCCCTCGGAACTCATCAATGAATCAATTCGTGATGCAGTACAACAAACTATTATTTGACCGGGGAGTTGAAGAAGACCGTGAAGAGCACATGACGAAGTAGGTACTACAGTATATGCTTATTCCTCCTCCTAAACCTGTCAAAAAGAAGTTTGTTAGCCTTGGAGTCATTATATGGCCATTTTTTTGTCAAATGCAGATGCAAAAGCTAACCAAGAGGACGTGGCCAATTCAACGCCATGCCGCCAAGATTTACACAAGAGCTGCATATAAGTTGTTCACAGATGAGGTAGACAAAGTGACTCATTACAAGGTGATTGAGATCCAAGCTAACACCAAATATGAAGTGCATCATATAAACTCGGATAGGAGGGAGTCATGGTCACGTGTTGTTTTCACAATCACTGTTGCAGAAAGTGCCAGCCGTTTTGATTGCGAGTGCATGTTGTACACCCATTTTGGCATCCTGTGCTGCCATGCTATCGCGGTGAGTTAAGTGCTCAATAATATTTTTTGCATGTTCACCATTCTTGTCAGAAAATAGATAGATAACTTGTACTACATTATTTTCTAACAGATCATTGTGCATCTTGGTGTTGGCAAAATTCCGGCTGCCCATATCTTGAAGAGGTGGACAAGGGATGCACGTGATGTGCTCCCTGCTCATCTCGTCATGTATCAGAAAGACACGTCTGCGATGCATTCACAAACGTTCCGCCGCGGTCTTCTTCATGTGAGCGCAATGGAGTCGGTGAAGTTGGGTGACACAGACCTTGAGACTTTCAAGGAAATGATGAAGCATTTGACAGCTGGTCAGAAGGCTATTAAGGCTATTCTAGATGCAAGAGGTGTGCTTTGTTGAGGAACCGCTCGAATTACGATTCAAGTGATGCGAATGGCATCAGAATCCACTTGGGTATCGATCGAACTCGATATAGTAAACTCGGGCACATGGTTTACGTGTTTCGGATCTAGTGTTGGCTTGACCCGTCCGATATATCTTCTATAAGAGCTCCGTTGGTTGTGGAATGAGGTCGGCCGAAGGTGAACAGGTTTCTTTCACTTGGAAGAACCAAAGAGGAAGCGGAAGCATTCAGGTCCTAAACCAGGTTATGTCAGACAAACTAAGTTTTGTTCTCTTTGCCGGTGCAGCGGGCACAAAGTGACAACCTGTCCTGAAAACCCAGAGGCCGAAAAGAAAAAGACTAGGAAGGCAGCAAAATGCAGTGTTTGCGGGTTGCCTGGACACAAGTCAAACAATTGTCACACGAAGCCTCTTATTCTCAAAGAATATGTAGATTCTGATCAAGAATGTTGATTCTCATTTAGCCAATCCCCATCCACGGCAATTGGCATTAACCTATTTATGAGACAATTTATATCATTTCATAACAAATGATATGCAAAACTTCATTCTGTTTGTTTTGATAGCTGAGCTATTCAAAGTTTTCATGAGTAGAATTGTTTCTGTGGAACTTGCATGACTTGTTTGAAACATTTGTGAAGTTCAAATATTGTGTGAAACATGACTCTCTTTTGTGAAAGATATATGAAGTTATTCTTTCACATCTTCTTTCTCATTGGTTGAACTAGGTTTCTCTGTAGCAGTAGAGTCAAGTGGTTCTTCATCTTCAAGAGGAACCCAGAGAATTATAATTTTTTTGGTTCGACCTAAACTGTCAAATTGATTTGTTCTGATTGCACCAATCTCAAAAATATGTTCACGAAATCAAATAGAGTTGTCATGTCTTAAAAAGATATTCATATATTGATCCAAATAAACAAGAAGGAAAAATATAATAAAAACCATGTAATATGCATCTTGAAATTTTTTCACAAAATGTAAAAGATTTATTAATTCTTTGAAACCTTTATGAAGCTCTTGGAAACATAAAACCCTTGTGAAACCGCTATGTAACCTCAATGATTTTTTGCACGAACACTTTTTTGATACGTTATTACGTAGCGAATATTTGATTTGTGAATAACTTTGTTCGATTCATGTATCGATTCAAAGGAAAGAGAATGAACAAATAAAACATATAATAAATAAAACCTTGAAAAATACCAAAGGAGGTGAGTTAGCAAGTGATAGATGGAGGCCCGAGATGTGAGATTAGGAAGAGGTAGGCAAAGTGATCTTACATCTTTGAAAAGGACCAGAATTTTCGTATGCAACCGATGGATGCCCGAGATGTATATTTAAGAACAACTAGTGCTAAGTGGTTTCGTATTTGGCTTATGGATGCCCAAGAGGTGAGTTTAGGAAGCGGTAGTGCAAACTGATTTTACATATTCGAGAAGGGCAAAGAAATTTTATCATTTGCTAAAGATGAAATCTCGTCCAGAATTCAAGCAAAATCGTCAACTAGATCTTTCATTTTCAAAAGGGACAAGGGATTTTTCATAAAACTTATCTAAAACCTTGCTGGATTTCTAGAAAAATATGAAAACCAAGTAAAGACACCCATGACTAGCGCCCAAATAATTGAATTGCAACGCAATGTGATTGCGCTCATGATTGTCTTACTTTATCCTCTCTAGTTCTTGACACAAAATCGACTCCAATACGTGGTTATTATTTTACTCTCTGGTTTGAGATGCATCTATTCTATAGAACCCTAGTGAAATATATTAGATACTTGAGTGAAAACATTAGTGAAAAAATTAGTAATTCTCTTGAACCTCAATAAAGTTCTAAGAAAACATGAAACCAATGTGAAACTTGTATGTAACTCGTAAGAAACCTCAATAATTTTTGTGCATGAACAATTTTTTTAAACCGTGAATAACTTTGAAATGGTGATCATTCTATGTTTTCAAAGACTTGAACTCCGTGAATATTTTTGTGACACGTGAGGCTTTTCAAAAACTTTGTGAATATATTTTTCCAAAACAGAGAAAGGAGAAAAACAGTGAAGTTTGTTAGGGCAGCTCCAACGTGCCACGAGGGCCAAGGGATCTCCGGTGGCGCGGCCGGCGAGGGCCAAGAAAGCTATGCCGATGCTCGCAGTGACGGCCAAACTAGCTATGCAGATGTCCCCGGTCGAAGGGCGCCCTAGTTTTCTTAGGTTTTTTCATTGCCCTTATTTTTTTGGACCGGTGAACATTTTTAAAAAAATTTGTGAAAGTCATTTTAACCCCCCATGAACATTCTATTTAACCCTAAATATTTTTTGGACGCAACGAACATTGCTTCCTAAACATGAAGATATGTTATATATGTATGAAAAGTTTTTACAATTAGAAAAATGTTCATGTTTACAAAAAAAAGTTCAACAAATAATAGTAAATGTTCATGTATGTTTGAAAACATTACCGTATTGGATATGTCGTTCTTGCGTTCGAAAAATTTCATACATATTGAAAAAATGTTCACGAAATAAAAGAGAGTTTTCACATGTTAAAAATATATTCATATATTGATCCAAAGAAACGAGAAGGAAAAAATATAATAAAAACCATGTAATATACGTTCTCGAAAAAATGTTCACAAAAAAGATTTTCATCTTCGAGAAGGACCAAGGTATCTTTCACAAACGTACATAAAATCCGTGCTGAAATTCTAGTACAATCAACAAAAAATGTCATTTATGTTTTAGATTGGCCCAAATATTTGGTTTGGCAGTGCAGTATGATTTCACTCATGTGTTTCTTGCTTTATTCTATGTGGTTCTTAACCAAAATTCTACTCCTAGATGAGATGTGGTTCTTATTTACCATAAGTGACTTGAGATGCATTTGTTATGTAGAATAGTACCTATTGAAAGAATTAGAAGCATGATTCAAACATCTATTAATTATTTCAAACCTTTATGAAACTCTTGGAAACATGAAACCCTTGTGAAACCTCTATGTAACCTCAATAATTTTTTGCATGAACACTTCTTTGATACGTGAACATTAGTGAAACAATTACTAATTCTCTTGAACCTCATAAAGTTCTATGAAAACATGAGAGCAATATGAAACTTGTATATAACTCATAAAAAACCTCAATAATGTTTGTGCATGAACACATTTTTTAATATGTGGATAACATTTTGAAATGATGATTATTCTATGTTTTCAAAGCATTGAACATTTTTTGAACTCAGTTAATACTTTTTGGACACGTTCACCTTTTTCAAAACTTTGTGAATATATTTTTCCAAAACTGACAAAGGAGAAAAACAATGGAGTTTGATAGGGCAGCTCCAACCGGCAACGAGGACCAAGGGATCTCCAACAGCGTGGCCGCTAAGGGCCAAGAAAGCTATCTCGATGCTCGTAGTGATGGCCAAGCTAGCTACGCAGATGTCTTGGGCCCAAGGGGGCCCTAGTTATCTTAGGTTTATTTTTTTCATTGTCGTTATTTATTTTGGACCGACGGACATTTTTTAAAAATTTTGTGAAATTCATTTCAACCCCATGAACATTATATTTAACCCTAAACATTTTTTGGATGCAACTAACATTGCTTCCAAAACATGAAGATATGTTATATATGCATGAAAAAGCTTTTCCAATTATAAATATGGTCATGTTTACAAAAAAGGTTCAACAATAATATTAAATGTCCATGCGTGTTTGAAAACATTACCGTATTAGATATGGCGATCTTGCATTCAAGAAAGTTCATACATCTCGAAAAAAATATTTATGAAATAAAAAAGAGTTTTATGTGTTAAAACGATATTCATATATTGATCCCTCTATGTAACCTCAATAATTTTGTGCATGAACATTTCTTTGATACGTGAATAATTTTAGTATGAAATGAATATTTGATTCCTGAATAACTTTGTTTGATTCATGTATTGATTCAAAGGAAAGTGGGTGAACAAATAAAACATATAATAAATAAAACCTTGAAAAGGACCAAGGGATGTGACTTAGAAAGCCATAGATGGAGGACCGAGAGATAAGATGAGGAAGAGGTAGGCCAAGTGATTTTACATCTAGGAAAAGGACCAGAGATTTTGTATGCAGCTAATGAATGCCGAGATGTTTATTTAATAACCACTAGTGCCAAGTTGTTTCGTATTTGCTGCCCAAGAGGTAAATTTAGGAAGTGGTAGTGCCCAAGAGGTAAGTTTAGGAAGTGAAAACATTAGTGAAACAATTACTAATTCTCTTGAACCTTAATAAAGTTCTACGAAAACATGAGACCAGTGTGAAACTTGTATGTAACTTGTAATATAATAAACCTCAATAATGTTTGTGCATGAACACATTTTTTAATCCGTGGATAACTTTTTGAAATGGTGATTATTCTATGTTTTCAAAGACTTGAACATTTTTTAAACTCCGTGAATACTTTTTGGACACGTGCACCTTTTAAAAACTTTGTGAATATCATTTTCCAAAAATGAGAAAGGAGATAAACAATGTAGTTTGTTAGGGTAGCTCCAACCAAAAAAACTCTATATATACGAGGGTGTCCCGGGTTTATCCCTGATCGTCCATCACTCGCGCGGGTCCTTTTGCAAATTGTAGAAAACACTTTGGCCTACATCCCTTTCATATCAACAAGTCCCTTCTCTTTCAAGGAACATACCCGACCGTCATTCTTTTTATGTTGCAAAAATTTAGGACGAAATTTATGCATATTACTTCTGCATTATTAAAGGCTCGACATAATTAGCGCATTTAATTTAATATCTAAAATTTTATCACAGATTCATACATGAAAAATATAGTTTTTAACATCTTTCTTTTTATATTTCACCACATTTTTCCTCGTAAATAAATAATCAAAAAATATCATCATTTCGTACATTCATTTTGTTGAGGTTTCATAAATAGATCCATACAAGATCTCGGGAACGTTCAACAATTTTTACAAGATTTCAAGAACGTTCAACAAGGTTTAAGTAAAATTAATACCAAAATTATTTTATTACACATTCGTAGTAGATTTTTCAAGTGTATCTAGATTCATAGAAGATTAATATATTTGACATACTTCCAGATTAGGGGAAAGAAACTTGCACGACACATGAAATAAATTTGACACAAACTTAAGGGTCAAGAGATATTCATATATTTTTTTCATAGAATATACTTATAATTTCTAAACAGAATATTCTTATAATTTCTACACATGTGAATCATACATGATTCATATAGTTTATTCAAAGATTATCAAATCCAGTAAGTTTGACAACAATTCATACAAGATTCATAAAAAATCCGGTAATTGTTCCAAAGATTATATATTTTTTGTTCTTGCTTTATTCTTTGTGGGTTTTAACCAAAATTTTACTCCTAGAGATGTGGTTCTTATTTTACCATATGTGACTTCGGATGCATTTGTTATGTAGAATAATACCTATTGAAATAATTAGAAGCTTGAGTCAAACATCTATTAATTCTTTCAAACCTTTATGAAGCTCTTGGAAACATGAAACCCTTGTGAAACCTCTATGTAACCTCAATAATTTTTTGCATGAACACTTCTTTCATACGTGAGCATTAGTGAAACAATTACTAATTCTCTTGAACCTCAAAAAGTTCTTTGAAAACATGAAACCAATATGAAACTTGCATATAACTCGTAAGAAACCTCAATAATGTTTATGCATGAACACATTTTTTAATCTGTGGATAACATTTTGAAATGGTGATTATTCTATGTTTTCAAAGCATTGGATTTTTTAATCCCCACAAAAACTCGCCCCTGCCATTCCCCAATCCCCCGCTTTCAAACCAACACATTTGGTAGACAAGGTTTAATGGGGATAACACCATCAAGAAGATAAAACGAATTCTATTTCGCATAAATTACAAAAGATTCAATTTTTATGGCAAAATATGAACACAAGGCTATAAAGCCAACATCTAACAGTTATCAACATTCAAAACGCAAGAGTTTTAGTCATATAATTCACAACACTTTCAGCATAAATTACACATTCCATACAACTATGCCCAAAAATGTTTTTTCTGTGGCAAAGGACGACTCTTTAAATCTATGTTGATTTGGTTCATGTGATCTTCAAGAAACACAATCCAGGCCTTATGATTTCCTGTAATCATATGCAAAGATGTTAGACGTTGATGCATAATCATGTTTAGGTGATGGATAACTGAAAGTATATAGATCTACTCAAGTTCAAAATATACTAATTAACCATATCTACTACAGGATTACAACCAAGTTGTGCCAAAAGTCCTGATGAAAATACTCTCCCTGGCCTGTCCTGTGTGTTCCCATCCGCTAGTGATGCTAGCTAGTATGGACTAATCAGTGACGAGTGTAAGCTAGTACTGTGGCAGTTTTGAGTTGAGCTCAGTGCACTATAATCGGTGATGAGTGTAACCAAGCACACATTCAATAGAAAAAAGAGTATACTAGGACAGCAATAACACAAGTAGAGACACCAAAATACTTTTCCATAGAAGAAAATGCAACAATTTCATCTTAAATTTTCCTCTTCCTAATACGTTCTACACTCCGCAGGCTCATTTCGGCACTAATGAAAATAATGGAGCACCCAATTAACAATGGAGCATGCAACTAATAATAGGGTACTAGTTAGCAGGTACATACCGAATATTGGTGTTGTTACACGATCACAAGAAGGTCGGAGCTTGGTCACTGAATAAATTTACCGGAGAGAATGCCAGACTGTTCCTATCAATAACGATCATCTTAATAACACATTAACATTAAACAGAAAAGTATTTGGCAGCAGTAACCAGGACCTCAGTATACAACAGCAACAATGAATAAGAAATAATGAGCAGATGAACTCATGACAGCACATGTCTAATTCGTTTTCAATTCTTTGTTCTTGTTTTTTTATATGACAACAAGGATCTCGGTATAAAACCGTAAAAATGAACAAATAAACTCATGACCAGAACACAGCGAGTAGTGGGCTGGTGTTCCTGTATTGTGACACATGAAGCTGAAGAAAGTAGAAGACAAAAGAGAATAGTAGCCAAAAGAGAACTAAGCTTAACAAATAAAAAATCATTCTCTTGTAGAAGGTGGTTTACTTAGTACAGAAAACGAGCTGGATATAAGCAATTGCCATTTTGATCCGGCACTAGTTCAGTTTGACGTCTGCAATGAGTCTGGTGCTATTTATTTTGCAACTCAAGATGTGGTAGCTGAAATTTTCAATTGTGCGATGGAAAAGGCACCCAATGTACTCAATTGGTGACTTCCTTATTGTCACCCAAAGAACATGTTCTCAGCTAGTGGCATACAAAGAAATAAAACCTCACATGAAAGTAGCAGCTTATTGATAACAGTAGCAATTTTCCGGAACAAAATCTCACATGACTGTTTAGCATTAGATCTAAAATTACAATCTAGTAAAAAGAGCAGGAGATTTACGAAAAATTAGTCAACCTATCTGTTGTTATTCATCACATTCTGATTTTACCACAACCAAATTAGCTATGCACACTTGCAGACTATTACTCATCACAAGAGAGACGATAGAGAGGAGGAATGGGATTACGGAGAGAATGCCACCGAGTCGCAGGTCGATGTCAAGAACAGAGGCGGTGACGTGAATTGGCGGCAGATCCATGCTTGGCCGTCGGTGAGATGATGAGAATGTGCGTTCTTTCTCGCCTCTCCGCAGCTCCGTAGCTATCGCGCCCTCCTCCGCAAAGACGGGAGGTCTCGACATCGCGGAGAACGAATCGCCGATCGCTCCCCATCTTCCGTCGGTGGACGGCGTTATGCCGTGGAGGAGCTTCTAGCTCGCGTGGAGGACTGCGTGCGTTGGTGGAGGATCTACTTTCCGCCGAAGGTTGGGTGGCGAAATGAATCACCGCATTTGGATTGGCGGCTGTGGTGTTGTTCTTGTTCTAGTATCTGCCAACGCAAAGGAAGAGGATGAGATCCAAGAAAACTGATCGATTGATGAGGCGGACCAGAGAGGGTGTAGGTGAGGCAGAAGTGAGGCAAAACTCAGGCAAATCAGGAGGACAGATGGTTCTCCAACTAACACGCGCGTCTGGGGAGGCGACCTGGTCTTAAAACAACACGAATCTATCAGCTGCTGGACGTACCAGATAGGCCCGGTACACGAACGCCCAGGCGGGATTGCTTTTTCGGCGTGGCGCATGTTTACCTGATGTGGGCTGCTGTGGCACAGCTGCTTTACTATGTCTATCCTTCCCACTTGAGATTCTATTTCTTTTCGGTGATATTTTTAAACATATTCCAACAACAATTCTGGACTGATGGCCCTAGGTGTGCATAATTTGTAGACATTAACTCGGTAAAAATTTAGATGGGGTAAAAAGTGACACAAGTTTTACTAAATGGGTAATTAGTATGAAAACTTGCAAAATAGGGTAATTAGCGTCAAACTTGTCAAACTAGAGAGTAAAAATTGGAATTTACTCTTTTTTTTACGTTTACTAGTTCAGTTCTCTATAGGCAGCTACTTTGAGGTGTAAAGCGGCAGAACCTTCTTTTACCACGATAACCTGTAGGCGGGGTTGAGTCCTCTTTCCCCTCCCTCCTCTCTCCTCAGGTTTCTCCCAGAAATGCAAACCCACACATATGTTGGCCCGTCGGCACCATCCTCGCCGTTAATTTTTAAGAGATTCGTGTTGGTCAACGCCCCAGGCCCGCCTTGAACTCAGCCTATCTCACTAACTCTCCGCCTCGTTATCGAGAACTCAATAGGCAACCGTACACTCCCCCCCTGGGTCCTTAGTTAGGTAGTTTTTTTTGCTTCTCCACTAGTTATCTCGGTCTGCCTATTCTTTCTTATTCCCCTTGTCTATGAAGAACCCTACCTCAATTTTCTAGATATCGCCCGCCTGCACGCAGCCCGTACACTCGCATCATTTCGTCTTCTTCGGCGCCTCCCCCAGCCCCATCCTCCCCGCCCCCCTCCCCCCCACCCGCTTAGCTGCACTCACCTTGTCCTTCTTATCGCAGCCGCTGCGCCACCCACCTTGCATCCCTCCCACGCCTCCGCCGTCGCAAATCCGTCACATGGTCGTCGATTTCTTCCGCAGCCGCCGCCATCACCTGTGAATTATCTTGGAGAATCTTGGAGGTCCCCGCCGTTCATGTTCAGCAGTCGCTGCCCTCTTCTCCATCGCCTCATTTGGTGATACCAATGCGCAGGTACTCATTCCTGATTTACATGTACTGTAGCTCGGTATTCTATAGTTAGTCCATTTTTCCTAGATCCCCTTGTGCGCAGTATTTGACCATCGATCCACCCGAAAACATACTCATCAGTTCTTATGGCATCTCATTATTTCCCTGATCTGGAAATGCAGTAACATTTCCCCTTCACATGTTGTTCAGCATTAACTCCCCGTCACTCAGTATCCCCTGTTTCTTCTACGAATCTACAATATACCATACATGTACCCGCATGCAATAATCCAAAGTAACATTTTATAAATACTTTGGTTGCTGCGATATATTTTCCACCTGTGATATTTTCTTGTCGTGTAACTATCATTCAGATACAGAACATACATTTTCATTTGAATTCATTATGTATCATCCATGCATCAAATAATATATAGTATGAAATGGTTCCCAAAGCGCAAGACATTTTTTCTCATATTGTTCTCTCTGTATCATTTGACATTAAACTACGATTATGATATCGTTTTACAAGCATCCAATGCTCATCTTATATTAACATGTTAAAACATAACAGTATTCAACTCTAAAATTGCATACATGGAAAAGCAAGTTTTGCCATTTTCTCCTATGTCATCCAAACTATACAAATACCAAATAACTAAAACTACCTTATATATCACAACAAATTTTAATCTATCAGACATTTAAACTTATGTCCTTATTTATTCTTAATAATAGATTGTTGTCTTTTCCTGCCATGTATCTGTAAGCATTCAGACATCCATCCTCTATGTCAGCTATCTAGTAGTAATCACAGTAACATTTTTTTATATTCTTATATATTTTGTTATGCCATCTTCAACATGGACTAAACTGCATCCAATATATATAATATACAGGTTATTATATGAATCAAGTATGTATCATACAGTCATCACTTAATAGATTTGTAGCAATCATTCCCAAAATGCATTTCACATCTTGTGATCTGAAAACTTAGCCTGGCAGCATTTTTTAAATGCATGCATTAATAGACAAGTAGAGTAGACAATACCTTTAATGTACATATTTTACATTCGAATCTATAATCTTCTCATACATTGAAGTGCCATTTTTTTTGTCGTTCCAGAATAAATCTCCAAATAGTTTATGTCTGTTGTCTCTTATGCATTACTTGTTTCCATCTTAATTCCCCATCCTTATCATGCTGCATATTCTGTTAGAGCACAAACCTTTTTTTATATTCTTATAGCCTGATCTCTATCCAATTATTTGTTGTATTTCTAGCTAGCAGCTTGATATAATTGAAATGGAAGAACATCGTAATGGCTCCTCATCGCGACCCAAGCGTATATCTACCAGGAGTTGCACCAAAAATCCAAATACACTTGCAACCCCAGAATATCTTCGTTCTGTTGGTGATAATAAGAAGTCTTGCAAACGGAATGTATCCTCTTGTGAAGAAGATTTGAGTTATAGTGAAGCAGAAGAAGATGAGGAGCTATTTGAACAGCACAAGAAAGTAATTCAAATTCGCAAGGGCCGCTCTAATATTTCTTATTTTTGCATATCATATTATAGATGCCCTTTTTATACAATGCCCATCTCCTTATTCAGGTCCCAGGATACCGTTGCTCCCCCCATTTGATCCTAGAGCTCATGAAGGTTTTAAATCCGAAGCAGAGGGAATGGGTAAAGACTATTGAGTTTGATTCGTTCCAGGATATGATTGAAAGCCATATGCCCAAACCACTAACAATTTGGCTTGTTGACCGGGTAATACATCTGATGGAACACTCGAAGTATGTGGAATTCCAGTTGACATCAGGAAGGCTGTTAGAAGTATCCTGAAGCTTCCATGCGGAGATATGAAGGTTCCTCTCCCACTAAACGGCCGTTCTAGGACCAAAAGGCCGAGAGGTGATTCCTCTCATCTAGATCAGAAACATTCTGATAAAGGTAGAGGACAAACAGTGAGAGATGCGACCAGGGATCTGCTAAAGGAAACTGAGGATGAGTAAGAATTCTGCCTTTCATTTGTCATGTTGGTTCTATGCATCTATGCAGCTCCCACTACTTCCCTTAATATAAACCGAAGCTACTATCCTGCTCTAATCGACGTTCCGAAGATCAAATTAATGGACCGGTGTGGCTTTATCGCTGATTACCTGATACAAGGTATTCAAGAGTACAGGAATAGCAAAGCATCTCATATCCAAGTCCCAGGATGCCGCCATATATTGCCTATAAGGTCTTCTAGCAATCAATTATTTGATTTTATTATTATTACTACATTGCACTATTTTCCTATTTATTATCATAACCTAACATTAATTTGCTTTTCAGCTCATCTACATTGATGCTCTTATCAAATTCAAAGGTCTAACATTACCCGAATCTCTAACATTACCGGAAGGAGAGCCTAGGATCCATTTCATTGGCACTGGACATATGTCGTACCTTGCATCTGTGGATGTCAAATCCCATTCAAAAGATCAAGTAGAATATGGTTTACTACAGGCAAGTCGTCCAAATCTGTTGTTATACTTTCTGGGCAACAAGTATTTTTCTATTAGATTTTTCTATCATCCAACTGCGACATATTTTTTAAATATATTTTTTATAAATAGCAGTTTCATGATCTCTAAGGATATTGAATCTGTATAGAATGTTAGATATATATACCAGTGCTCATCTCTTTTTTAAGTTGTTACATGTGCACATACAGGATAATGCCACAAATTTTTTTGTTATCTTTTCGTTCATACGAATTTTACGCAACTATTTTTTAAGTATAATATATGAAATTGTTAGCTCAGTTTTTTTCATATAAGATGATGATACACATATTCATTTAAAACTTCCACCTCATTTTTTCAATTGCTGAAAGTTAAAACCAGCAGTTGAGTTTCTATTTTGTATTAGCAATATTTTTCGCGTTTCCCATGCTAGGGTTTTTTTTAGAATAAATTGTGCCCACATAATTAGGGTTCATTCTGTATTGCGGAGAACCTCCCCTCCGGATTACCTCTTATAGATTAATTTCTGCAATTTAATAACACACGATACTTTTAATTTATTTTATATTTAGATCGAAACATATACTAGTTGTGTTTTTTGCCGCATCATTCCCGAATAACCTATCTAACTATCACTTCTCAATGTATCATCCTTTTATACGATTATAACCAGGAATCTGTAAAATCACTAGATGGAGTGGAACGCAGATTCACCCCATCGCTTGGTTCAACAAAATTGAGGAACATGAACGAGGAAGCCCTAAAAAACCTAGCTTCCAATATCAGCACAAAGCATCCAGAGGTAATCATGTTTCCTATAATTAATTGTCTTGCATATTGTCATTATTAGAACAATCTTCTTTTTTATCTTCCATTTTCATTAGATTGATCATAGATTGGTAATATGGTTTTAGTTTTGTAGCAAGATATGGGCTTTTGCTTATAACTATGTAACATGTTTTCATTTTTTATGTTTTATTCCATGCCTTGCTAGGATTGTTCTTGTTCTCACTAAAAGCGTCGTTTTAGTACCATTTATCACGGACTTCCATCATTGGATGCCACATACAAATCACCATATAATACGTTTATGTCTATTTTATATGTTGATTTGCATCGCACAATGTATGGATGCCAAATAATTTATCCTTTTTCCCTCTGTATTTCATAAATGAGCAGCAGAATTGTTTTCAAACTTATCCAACAAAATCAAAGAAGGCAGAGAAGAACTATTGCAAGATTTCAATCGCAAGTTGGAGGTGCCTGAAAACAAGTTATTGTCTAAATATCAGCGTATTCTTGTCAAAAAGATGCAAGAAGCAAGAAACCAGACGTCCACAGTTTTCAATGCCAAATCCCCTTCACCGATGCCTCCTCCACCACAGAAAACTTTATTTGATACTGATCTCCGTTCCGCTGACAAATTTGTCAGATCAGAGGATACAAAGTATATGACATACTGGATAGCATACTTCTGTTTGGGTCGTGTCCAGCTAAAAAAACACTTATTGAACAAGCTAAACACACTACCAGCGTTGCTGAAACAGTTGATGATACAAGTTCCAACCATGTTCCTCTACAAGTCCTTTTAGACGCAGCTATCAAAGAAGCCCCAGCATTGTATGAAGTTTCCCCCTTTCCTTCAAAACCTCCTCATTCTGGCATTATTCTTCTCAAGGCAGCTTGCCAATTTTATTCAGAACCTTCCACGTCTGAACGAGATTGTGCACCTCCTTTCCTCCCCCAAACCCCCCAATCAAATATCCCCCAATATGCAGATTCCATTGAGGGCCCTGCAATCTTCGACCCTTCTCCAGGCACAGCTCAATGTTTAGCTGCCCCTCCGACCGGCCCCTCAAGTGTTAAAGCGTCCGACTCTGTAACTCCACCCATAGTTCTCCGAGAAAGCACTGCTGCCGATCCGGGTGAATCTCCTGAAGCCCCGCCGTCTTTGTCCCAGCTAATGTCGCAATATACACAGTCTTTCGGCCCTCAAGAGACGGAGTCAGATGATGATAACCAGTCGTATCATGAGTATGCCAAAGTCAATGACGATTTCTTTGATGATTCAGTTGGGGAACAGTCTTCTTCATTAGTCCCATCTTCAGAGTTCCACAGCTCTCCCAATACGTTATGTTTTGAAGCTATATGATTACCTCAAGCACTCTTTTTATATTTATTTAAATAAATGGTTACACTTTAGGAACATGACTATTAGTTGTCTACATGTATATCAATGCAGGTTACATTGATTGTACTAACCAGTTGATTGAAATCCGGATGATCCTGTTTCCCCCATTCCGAATGACATCTTCCATATTCCTCCCCTGCAGGCCGAGCTAGAAAGTGGATTTCGTTTCAGGATGGGTGGTTCTATCACCAAGTCTTTATTTAACATGTATGGCAAGTTAAAACAACTTGAAAACATCGACCCTTTAATCGTCGATGTAGTAAACCACATATATGTCCTGTCAAAAGATGCAATATCAACCTACCAAACCCACGTTCTGGACTCGGGTGCCTGAAGATCCTCTAGGTTTCGTAATGTTTTGGATGAGAATAGACGCAGGACTAAAATCCAGATTAAAAGATTCCATATTACAAAAGGTGAATGTGTTGATGCTCTAAAGCCTAATGGTGAGGTTTGCCAAGCTTTGATGGGTTTGTGTTCAGTTGCAATTATGTTGGACTGGGACTGCAAATCCAAGATCATACCAAACCAATCTATCATAGTGAGTATTATCATTTTATTCGTGTTATTTCAACTTATTTAAAAATTCTCAGTCTAATCCATCTCTAAAATCTATCTGTGTTCTATTTTCTTTATTGTTTCAACAGGCAGAATTGCTAAAAGATGAACCTAAATGTGATCATAAGAAGATTGCAGCTAAGATAGCTAAACTTCCTCTTGACCAAATAGAGCATGTATATACATCTAGCTATATATTCCCTATCATCGTACCATCAATTTTCTAACGGTGGTTACTAATTATTTTATCCTTATTTATTCCAGATCTATCTACCTATCCGGAAAAACAAGCATTGGATTCTAGCCGTTGTCGATATTTTGAATGAAATCGTGGAGCTTTATGATAGCCTCTTTGTTGTTGTCGAAGGCCAACACCCTCACAAAGATCTATGGGACAATCTGGTAATTTTACTTACATCTATTTTTCATTTATGTTTAATTCACATATTTTCCATGTCACCTCCGTTATATTTTGTGTACATTTGGTAGGCTGCTAATCTGCGTGAAGCATACTGCATTGCCAGACGAAAGTCAGTATACATTGATTCTTTTTGATTGCAAGTATCCTCCGAATAGAATACAAACTATAATGTAAGATTGTGTACACAAATATTTTTTTTATATGTCAACTGTGATCTTTTTCCAAAGCTGATGATGTACCTTTTTATTTTGTTCTCATCCACGACTATGGATACCACGTCATCCAGATGATAGAGTGTCACAAGTCCGAAGATATTGTTGAGTATTCCAAGGTATATTATCATTTCTGCACTGCAATAAGTTTGTTTCCCAATTTACATATAACATTCTAAGATAACCGTTTGTTTCCTTGATAATTCCAATACAGAAACCGACAATGTTGCCATACAGGAAGTAGTTTGGCCCATACTCTGTTTTACCATAGATTCAATGACCTCAACCCCTTGAGGCCGAACCTTCGCCCAGAATCCCCTTGATAAACATGCAGAATGATGTCATTATGTATAAAGTCAACCATTGTTTTGATGTAATAGATCTCCTATGGGTTCTGCTAGATACTACCCTTCAGAACATTTTTACCTCCCATGGTTACCGCCGCTGACTTGTTAAAATACGTCATATGATCGAACCTTTTATCATGTGTAGTTTACACACTGAATCCTTTGCACATCTCTGATATGAATCTAAGACTCTACTTGTAATCAGTGCGTACTTTTTCCTGTTAAGTAACAACTATATATAACGAATAGTTCTAGACAAATTATGATAAGTTTGCTGCACCACTTTTTTATCTTAGTTATGCTATATAGAGGTCCCAACCTTTAATAAGGTAGAGATCCTTGTGTTTACAATGCTAGTCCCTGGATCAATAGTTAGCATCCACAGTTAAGATGTAATATCAAGAAACAAAGGTCATAATACAACTTTATAATCAGGAATAAAATAATTTATTATATCTTACATAGCTCATATGGCTATCTCATTCCAATGCAGCAGAATATAACAATAGCATGGGGTCCTTCATCTTCAAAGTGCCATAGGCAGTCATGTTGGTTGTAGACTTGTAATCCTAATCAATAAACTTCACTAACATCAAACAAACCTGTAATATAATAAGTTACAGCCACAAGGGTCAATACATTTGAATTGTATTGGCAAGTGATACTATGATAGTATAGTGGAGTCTATCATCTATATGCATTTGGCTAAGTGGAGCTTAGGCTTGCTTTGCTCAAAATAGTTTTTCCTTATCATTTGAAAACACTAAGTTTTTTTTGCTTGACAAAAATCACCCAAGGCATCTCCCAATAGAAATTGGTGATCCTTCAACCCTTGTTCAACCACAAGTTTTAACTTAGAAAAATTGGGATGAGGAGATTCTTGATAGCTTCCATGTCTTGATGCTCAAGTTGTCCAATACTAGGGACATGGCTAAGTACTTAGATTTTACACTGTGCAGAGGTGGTGCACTTTCCCCACAAGACTTGGTTTCACCAAGACAAGATCTTTCAGAAGCCTTCCCTTAGACCAGAATGGACGCGTTCCAACCTATCATCCCCTACCACCAACTGTCCATTTGGCTAAGTTATTGCAACCAATATGATCTAGGCAGAGCCCATAATGCCAAGTGGCTGCACTTGAAGCTTCTCAACATTTGACATCTCAAATCTCTTTGTTCCTGGGTGGAATTCCACAAGTGAGATACACAAGGTAAACCATAGAAATGGGCCTTGTGTAACCACTCAACACAAACCATTCCTTCCATTCCACCCAGGTGATTCATTCACTTAGTTGTTTTATTAAACAAAACACAAGTCCTTTACTTAGAAATATTCCATATCATGAATGTAATCCACCCTTGTTTTCTACTATCTAGGCTAAGCATGATAGTAGCAGGAATCTTAACTTAGGAAGATTCTACTAAGGTTTCATCTACTAGGATTTCCCATGGCATAGTTTACACTTAGCAAAATTTCCATGCAAGTCCTACTTAGAAATATCACTAATGCATAGTGAAAATAATGGGACAAAAGTATGAAGCATCACTTGCCTTTTTGGTAGAGAATATAAGTTCACTCCTTGACCTTGCAATATTCACACTCTTCAAATCACTACAATTCCATCAAGAAAGGCACAATTTCAATCTACCATTCAAGCAAACAACACATGAAATAATAGAAACAAAGCAATGCATGCAAGCATGCTAAAGATTGTTTTATTTGGAAAAGTGGTTTATAATAGGTTATAAACATTCTAAAACACCTATTGGTCATTTTATAAAAGTGGTAAAACTATTTGCAAAAGACTTTACCTATAAACCATTTTTAAACCAAATCAATACTTTATGTGGTTGAAAATGCCTTTAGCAAAGCAATAATCTTTATAAGGTTCACCAAATACATTTTTAAATCATAAAACTTTGTGTTTAGGGTCAGAGAGTTTAAATCAAAACATTTCCCAAGGGTTTTTCTCCAAAATCATTTTTAAACCATAATCAACATTTTTATTTGGCTAGAAATGCTTTTATCCAAAGATTTATTCCTTAGTATCTCAAAATAAGTTTTTAAAACCAAAATTTGGTTTCTATGGTCAGTAGGTTCAAAACAATCCATTTGCCAAAGATTTTATCACAAAAATAATTTTAGAATGAATTTTATACTCAAAATATGCCTACACAAGTTTTTGCAAAAACAACCATTTTACCAGAAGCAATTTACTAAACAAAGTGTATGGTTGGAAAGTACTTGTCTTGCTGATTCAATTGATATAAAATTTGGACGTGTGGTTTGAAAGTTATGAATTTTACAAAACCAAACAACTAATAGACAAGTTTCTGTTTTAAAAACAAATTCCGGACCACGTGGATGCTTTCTATTGGGCAAAAACGGTTTGCGTGGATCACCAGATACAGGCCGTTGGATTAAAAGAGATATGTGCGGCTCTGATCATCGCAAACCCCTTCGGGTTAAATCTATTCACACTCGTCAGATCAACATCCAACGATCCTCAATGCCTCGACCAAGAACCAGCGGCGCTGGCGGCGGCACGCGGTCAGACGGAGGTGTTCCCGGCGATTCAGGAAGTAAGGAAGGGAAAGGAAGGTGTTACCAGAGTCGCCGTGGCGAGTTGATGCTTGAGGTGGTCTTCACCGTCGAATGGGCGCTCGGGATGGACGGCAATCGCTCGCCGGAGTTGTCACAACGTCGCGCACGTTCTTTTTGTCGTCGGAGGCGATGATGGAGGGCACGCTAAGACAAAGGGAAGAGACCGTTAGGTTCGCAAGGGCATGGCGATCATGAGAGTGTCCACGAGGGGGGAGAGGGGCGGTCGGGTTTACCGGGGAGATGTCGCCGGAGTTGGAGCAGGAGGCGGTGGCATGTTGGTGTCGTCGGAGGCGACGTCCTAGGGCGCGCGCGAGCGAGGTGAAGGCACTAGCAGGTGCAGGAGATGCTGGCGAGCAAGCTCGTGTGCTCTGGAGGCAGTGGGGATGGCTGTGGTGGCCGGAATCGTTGCCGGAAGATCGTCGGCACAGAGGTGGTCTCGGCTCAAATTGAGACGGCCTGGAGGCAGAGAGGGAGGGGCGAGTGAGGGGAAAGATAGAGGGGGTACTGGTGCTTAATGGAGCATGGTCGCAGGGGGTAAAGGTTGCGTCAATGCCGCGAATTTAATCGAGCTTTAATCGGTTGAAACGGCCGGCGAGGCGTGGTCACCGCGGGGAGGACGACGATGAGGTGGCGATGGGCTCAAGGCGTCGAGAGAGGGAGGTGGGTCCAGCAACGATCGAGCGTGGTCTGCTCATGAGAAGAACGTTTCGGGATGAGGGGGCTAGTTGGGCCTGCTGGCTGGGCTGGGGTCCGTTTCATTTTTTTATACAGAATCTTTTCCCTTTTCTATTTCTATTAATCTGTTTTGATTTTGTTTAATCTTTTCAAACAACCAATTGAATTCAAACTTCAACCAAACTTTGTGTAAAATCAAACACTGTTTATTAACATATTCTGAAATCAATTTAGAATAATTCTTTTATTCTTTTTAGGGTCTTTTATTTATTTTATAAATGGACATTTGTCTTTATTCCAATGAAATTAAATATGGGTTTAATTCCATAAATGTTATTTGGTTGATTTCTTTGATCCCATTTAAGTTAATTCAATGACTTTTAATCCACTTGGGTAAATTCCAAATATTATTTTCCCATGATTTAATTAATCATTTCTAATGGGGATTTTATCTTTATTCAAATAGAATAGGATTTAATTTATTTAATTTTGAGAATTATTTATCCATTATTTTATTTGTATTTGGATTATATTTATTCTATTTGCTTATGGATTACGCCAAGTTTTAATTTGGCTTTTAAAATACTCCTCAATTAATTAATTATTTCTTTATCTTATAAAATTCATATCTTTTTATTTAAAGATCCAAACTTGGTGATTCCAATTTGAAAAAAACCTTATTTAATATTTGTTTATCCTTTTAAATCTCTTTAGGATTATTTGCTCACCATTTGGTATAGATTTCTAGATGGGTGCTTTATTAACTTTGGAAATTCAATTCCCTTATCTTATTAAATTCATAAGATTTTATTTATGGCTCCAAATAAAGTGAAACCAATTTATATGGTTTTATAATATTTCTATTTGTCATTCTTGATCATTTGTAAACGTTCGTTGACAAATTTTTATATGGGTCAAATCCATGGTCTTAGAGATATCTTAGAAATGATTTTATTCCATTAGGGTTTTAGGGTTTTGGTTTATTTCTCAAATGTTTAAATTTCCAGATGCAATTATGAAGAATGCATTTCACTTGATTTGAATTTAGTTGGATTCACACTTTATTCAAAGTTTGTTCAAGATGGGATTTTAAGTTTCCATTTCGAAAAAAAAGTTTCTTTCACTCTAAATTTCAACAATTATTAATTTTGTTTATTTATTTATCACATTACAAAATTTGGAAAATTTTGGGATGTGACATGCTATCATTTTTTCCAATGTGCTTGATTATGACTCAGCTTAAGCTTTACCTCATAAATTAATACATTACACATTTTTGTCAATATCATACAAATTGCTCTAAAAAGGTATGAAATTAACTATATTCTTGTTTAAACTCTTTACTATAAATTTACCTCCATTTAGCTAAACAGTATTCATTTTTTTAATTCCACTATAATTATTCAAATAGGCTTGACATAGGTTTTGACAACGATTGTAACAGTAAATCGAACACAGATTGGTAAATGTGTCATTCATGGTTTCGTGAAGGTTTCAACAAAGATTCATATAATCGGAGTTTCGCACTGAATTCATGCTATTAATGATCGAGTGGTTCTACAGTACAACGAGCAAGGCGGATTCATAGAGGTTTTAGAACGATTGGAACGGTAGAAGCCCGCTGTGTGTTTCGGGTAGATTCTCGTCGGTTTCACAATGTTTTCAAAGTGAACCATCAACGACAAAATTAAATCCAAGAAACCATAGAAATAATCAAATCAAAGAAATCATAGAAAAATTGAAACCAAAAATATTTTGAAATTCTTTTTTTTACAAATTCGAGCTGATTTGTACAGATTGTAGCGAAAATTATATTGTTATATCTAAATTTGAAATCATATTTAGTGTATCACAATTACAATTAGGAAAAAAATATCTCACTAATATTGTTATATCTAAAAATATCGATTTTTTTTGAAACAACCAGGCATGAACCAAAAAATTGATAATGTTCGTAACTACCTTTTAAATAAAATAATGGCTGAACGATTTTTGTCAACACCTTTAGTAGTCGTACTGGTTAGAGTTTATAGCATAAAACTACCAGTTTACTACCTAAATTTACCGTATCATACCACTTTACGTTTTCGGAACACAAAACTACCAGATTTTGGTCCGTTCTTTGCAATTCGATCTAAACCGCGTTTGAGAGCGTTTTGACACTTTAGCCGACCCCACCTGTCGGTATGACGTGGACAACGCCCGCTCACGGCCGTTAACGGCCGCACGGGTGGCACCAGGGCCGCGTCAGTCCAATTTCTCCCCCCACCGCCACCATAGCTTGCGTGCCTCCGCCGTCCTCCGCCGCCACCCATTTCTCGTCCCTCCGTCGCCGCTGTAATGCCCGGTTGGGATGAAGGTTCTTCCTCGTCCTCCCGCCACCGGTAAGCTCCTGTTCTCGTGCTTCCGATATCCGATCTAGGGTTGTTTTTTGCTACTTTTCATCGATTTAGCTCTTAAACTCGTGACCGGACTTTGCCCCGATCTCTATTTAGGAATGTACCGCCTCGACTTTGCCCTTGCACCGTCGATGATCCAACATTTGATGGCATTCATTGGGTGCCCCGAGCTCGCTGTGCACAAGAAGGAGCCGCGCAAGTGTGTTATGCTTTGAAGGGATGTAATCGTCGCAAATTCTACTTATGTCCGATTGTGAATGTAAGTTGTATGCACCTTAGTAAATATTTGTGCTTGATTTGATACCGGTCCATATTGTGTGTTTTGAGTTCCTCTCTTGGTCACATTGTATATATTTAGTTAGAGTGATTGTTAATTAGAGACCAATGACTGCTTTGTTTATTAGAGATCAAAATGGCTGCCTTATTGCTTTATTGATCGATGCAAATTTGTTAATTAGAGACCAATTACCGCTTTGTTTTCATTTCTCATGTTAGATTATTAATTAGAGATCAATGGCTTGAAATTTCTTTAGTAGAGACCAAAATGGCCTCGCTTTGTTGCTTTATTGATCCGATGCAAATATATTAATTAGAGTGGTATGCTTTGTTCTCGGGAAGTAGAGAACTGTGGGTTCCATCATGGGTAGATGAAGAGTGGCACGAGACTTTGCAAAATGCTCTTCTCGGACTGGGAAATGTACAATACTTGCAAATCAAAGAATTGATGAGAGGTATGAGAGTACAATGATGTTAAAAGAAATGGTCAAGAGAAGGAGAAGCTTGAGAAGAAACATTCAAGTCTCTTAGGTGACATAAAGAAATTTATGGACAATCACGAGGCTAAGGTGTTGGATCAAACCGGAAGGCCATGAACAAGGAGAAGGAAAAGAGAAAGAGAAAGATCAAGATGATTTTTGGAGGTGGTGAAGGAAAGGAACATGTTTGAAGAAAGAAGTGGAGTTTTTAAGAATGAGTTGGAAGAGTCAAGAATGTTAGGAACACACAAGCGAGATTATGAAGAGTAGGGAAAGGAGTTGGGAAGATGAAAAGGCATTTTGAAGGAGGAGAAGAAAAAGTTAGAATATTCTCTTCATGATCTTTTCAAAGCCAATCTTGCAACCAAGGAAAAGCTCAACATGATTAAGGCCATATGTGATGAGCCATGAAATGTTTAGTGCTATTATGTGTATGTGATGTATTGAACCATTGTTTGTATGTGATGTATTGAACCATTGTGTTTGGTGTGGTAGTGCTTGTGATGTGTTGAACCATTTGAACTATGTCCTGTAATGTTGAACCCTTATGTTATGAACAATGTCCATCTCCTGATGTTAAATGGATTGTTAAATTCTGCCACTAAGATTATTGTGTTGGATTTTGTGTTGAACCATTAATAAATGGCTCTTTCCTTATCTATAGTGCTTTTCATCAAGATCATAGTGTGTTCAACACCCATATGATCTAGAGCAGAACCAACATAGTTTGTTCAGCAAATCTAGTTTAACACAAACATAGGTTTAGCACAAACTCAATGCACATAGTTCAGCACATCATAGTTTTACACAAACATAGGTTTAGCACAAACTCAATGCACATAGTTCAACATATCATAGTTTTACACAAACATAGGTTTAGCACAAACAGTAATGTGCACATAGGCATCACATAATCCACTGGCATGTGCACACAGGCACAAACAGTCATGTGCACAAACAGTTTAACACACATAGTTTTATAAGACAGAACCCACTGGCACTCAACAGTCATGTGCACACAGGCATCACATAATCTTCTTCAGGTCTTCAACTGTCATGTTGTCAATCCCACTGGCACTCAGGTATTCTCTTACCTTACGAGTGGGTTAGATCGACCTTGCTGGCCTAGAAGTTCCTGGAGCAGCTGTTCTTGGTACAATGAAACCTGCCCTTGCCCCTTTCCTGGCAGCAGTTGCTCTTGGCCTTGCAGATCCTGTTGGAGGAGCTGATGCAGATGGCCCAGCTGAAGTTCTTGGTGCTGCAGGAGGATTTGGTGCAGATGGCCCAGCTGAAGTTCTTGGTGCTGCAGGAGGATTTGGTGCAGAAGGCCCAACTGATGCTCTTGGTGCTGCTGTAGGTGTAGTTCCAGAGCCTTCCTCACCATAGTCATGTTTGTTAGCCTGCATATGTCATGGTTGCATAATTTAGGCTCAGCAGAAAATAATATTAGGCATCAATGCAATGCAAAAAGGCGGGAGGTGTACCTTGTGTTGCTCTTTCCTTATCTGTAGCTCAGGCCTCAAGGCAACATGGCAGGAGGTGTACCTATGCCCTACAGCTTTACAGCATTACAAGTGATAGTACCCATCCTAGAACTGTCTCTAGGACCTGGAACCTCAAATGCACTCTTCCTCCTAACTGTTTGCTTTCTCCCAGGCTTTTCCCTGAAAATAGGAGGTTCTATGTCCTGTGTATCTGTTTTTGTCCAATCTTCTGGTCCAGGAACAGGATAGACTACACCAGAGTATGCTAGCTTGTACATTGGTTTTTTGAAAAAGCCATTTACATAATCTTCTGGGTGCTGCTTCACTTTCATGATTGCAGACACAGCATGGTCAGTAAGGAATGCTCACATCCCATTTTCTGCAAGAACATGTCTGTGCTATCAAGTTAACTGTCAAGTTTCTCTTTGAACTAGAAACTTGCCACAGTCCAACATCTGAATTCTTAGCATTGCAGTGCCTAGAAAACTTCTTTTCCTCTTCTAGTTTCTCAGAATAGTGAGGTGTGATCTCCCACCTTGTGTTGCCAACCTTAGATCTTATTCCACTATTCTTTACCATGATCTTGTTCCTAATTCCTTCTAGCATTGTTTGAATAGGCTTGTTCCTAACATCTAGAATCATTTTGTTGAACACTTCACTCAGATTATTAACTACCAAATCTGTCTTGCAGTTAGTGTCAAAGGCATACCTGGCCCAAGTTTCAACAGGAATTTGCATCATCCAATTATATCCATCCTCACATTCTGCCTTCAGAGTTTCCATTGCAAGATCAAAACCATTTTTGGTGTAAGAGTAACTGGCAGCAAACATTATTTTCTTCAATTCTGGTCCTCTAAAGCCAGCTGCCTGGAAATTAGCATATATGTGCCTCAGACAGAATCTTTGAGGGGAATGTGGAAACACTCTGGTAATTGCTTTGAGTAGTCCCTGATTAGCATTTTGCAAGAGAATTGTACAAGTTAGTATCCATATATAGCAAAAGAATGATATGTGACTAAGATAGTAATTCATAGAAAGTCTAGTATAATGGACATTTACCTTTTGTCTGTCAGAAATGATAGTGTAATGGCCAAACTCGACTCCCCAATGCAATACCCCAACTCAGTGAGAAACCAAGTCCAACTAGCATAATCCTCCTTGTCAACAACACCAAAGGCAATGGGAAAGATGTTGTTGTTTCCATCTCTCCCAGTTGCAGCAAGTATCTGTTGCCCAGTGGTCAACTTGATAAAACATCCATCTAGCCCTATGAATGGTCTGCATCCATTTAGGAAGCCCTCCTTTGAAGCATTGAGGCACACAAATAAACCATGGAACCTTGATTGCTGCTTGGGTGCTCTACTAGTTGCCTAGTAGTCACAATGCACCGCCTCCCTGATTCTTGCAATGACCCTGCAGATAATCTCTCGATCCTAGTATACTGGGCCTTTTGATCACCCATGACCACTGCAAATGCCTTCTTTCTTGCCCTATAGGCTTTAGATCTAGGAATTTCTACTCCAAACTTTAGCTTAGCATTATCTATTAAAGTATCAACACATGTGTTGGGGTCAATCCTCATTGCCTGCTCAGATTGCTTAGCAACCCAATCAATAGTGACTTTAGTGTTCTCACCATGGGCAATACAAGTGTGCATTCCTCTCATTTTCCTAATGCAAAATGTTTTCTCATGGGCAATAGATGAGGCTGTCAAGTAGAATGGGCAACCAGTTGTGTCCCTCTCACTGCAATGGACTATAATCCTCTCACTGTCATTTCTCCAGTACTTAAAATTTCTTAGTTGGGCTATGTGATAAGTCCTAAGAGCCCTCCTGAATTGGTAAACATCCTTGAAGCACAACTTCAATGCAAATTGTTCATGTGGGTCAGCCCTTGTCTCATCATACCAAACTCTTTTCTTTGGCTTCTTCAGCTTTCTCTTACTACCAGTGGCTAGCTTAAATTTCTTCACAAAACCATCATCATCACTATCTCCTATATCACCAGGGCTGCTGTCCTCATCTGCTGAAGGCATGAAATAATACATTTCTTCAACTAAAGGCTCATGGTGTGAGCTGCTAGTTGCCCTGGCCGATTGCCTTTCTTCAAAGAATGGTTCAAACTGGCTCTGCCTCTGATTCTTCATCTTCTGAGAATATCTCCTCCACTTCTGTGTCTCCTTCTATGTGCATAAAAGGATCCTCTCTTTGCTTCTTCAATTGCTTCAACTTCTCTAGTCGCAAGTCTCTGGATCATCATGTGTTCCCTCCTTTTCCTTCTTCTTATTCATCAAATCCTGTATGTCCTGTATGTTCTCCAGTTCATCAGAAGAATTCTCCTCATATGGAATTACTTCCTTTCCCTTCTTCATGTTGCAGCTCTGTGTTCCAAGATATAACACATCGAGAAGTCAATACCACAGAAAAAAAGTTTCTTCCTCTCCAAGATTTTCTTCTGAAATGTAGGTCACTCCATCAGTGTCCACTGAGAACAAAATTGGTTCTTCAATTTGAGAAGGAGGTTGTACTTCTGCACTGTTCAGTCCAACTGGCCATGCACATTTATCCTTGATTACTGTGAGCTTAAGAACCTGCTCATTCTCATATTGTTCAAGCATCTGGTCAACCTTTGCCATGTTGTCTACTACCTCCATCCCTTCCTTGCCTTTTCCTTCTTCTCTAACATAATAAATGTTATCTCTAATACCAAACCCATGGCCTTCTATCAGTGCATACAGGTTCAGTACAGTTATATCTGACCTGCTTACTGTTCTTTCTAGATTATCCTCCCCAGGAAAATTGAACCTAACCTCCCAAATTTCATCATCCAAACTACACATAAAATAAACTGGTATTATGCAACCACCTATAATTCAGATCTAGCTAGGACAAGAAAATTTACAGGGAGCAGAGAGTATGGGGCAGAGAGAAAGGAATACTTACTCAATACCGCCAATAGATGATCCCCACCGGTGGCTGTTCGACGCCGGCGATGCGAGGACGGCCTTGGAGAAGGCAGCCGCCGCTCTGTGATCCGGCGAGGCCAGCGGTGTCACCGCCACCGACTTGTCGGGACGAGGAGGAGAACTGGAGGAGCCGTCAGTAATTGAATCCAAGCAGTCACCGTCGCCGGGGTCATGTGCGTCGCCGCCAGGATTCACTGCCGCCATCGCCGGGGAGTGGTTCAGGACGACAGGGAGAGGCAGAGCACGAGGGACTGGTTCAGGACGAGGAATCGAACCCTAAATTCGATAACGAGTTAACGGCCGTGAGGCGTTGTCCACGCCATACCGGCTGTGGGGTCGGCTGGTCGAACAGTGTGTCAAAACGCTCTCAAACGCGGTTTAGATCGAATTGCAAAGAACGGACCAAAATCTGGTAGTTTTGTGTTCCGAAAACGTAAAGTGGTATGATACGGTAAATTTAGGTAGTAAACTGGTAGTTTTATGCTATAAACTCTACTGGTTATTATTGTTCCACGTGTTCAGAGCCTTTGACGGTTATACGGTGGGAACATGACAGAGAAGTCGAGAAGACCCACCCTTAGACGATATTTTCACTAGATTTTACACGTCATTGGTAGAAACGAAGCGACGCAATTAAATCAGTGCGAAAAACACGCCAAATTTTCCCTATAAGAACACTCATCGAGGACTAGAAGTCACACTCCTCCGTCTCCTTCCTCATTCTACACATCCATTCACCATGGTTCGGAAGCTTGTTACCACCTGGGCGATGCTTCGAGACCGCGCTCCTCCTCCGCCGGCTCTAATCCACCAGTCTTCTGACGAAGAAGATGAGGAGAGGAACCTGGAGGACGACCCCGACAGGGATTCGTCGGAAGATGAGGCAGACAAGGAGGAGGATTTGAGGCAGCCTCTCACGACTCCTGAGTAGTAGGCTCTTGTGGAGTCTTTCGAGACCCGAAGAAGATCGGAAGAAAAATTTGGCACATGATGAGAGGATCGATGACTTTATCCTGCGCAAAGTCAGCGCGATGAAGCATCCCGACGCTTCATGGCGGAGGAGCATCAAGCACTGAAATCGCTGTTAGCAGAAGGTGAAGGTAGCCAGGCCGTGCTGCACGCGATTCGGGCGAAGGAGGATGCCGAAGAGGTCGCCAGCGCAGGAGATTCGAAGCGTCGTCGCGTCTAGTTCTCTGGATAGATTCGCCATCATGGACATGAACTCTAGAAAATGAGGGGCCAATATATAGTTAGGCATGCTCATGTTTTTTATAAATCAGCACATGATCTATTCCATCTAGTATTGTATGGCACTACTATCGTCAGATCTTTTATTAATATATGAAGAATGTTTGTTAATCTTAGTTTTCCCTATGATTTTCTGTGATTTAACTTTTGTCATTGATTATTTAGTTTTAAACCGTCGTTAAACCGATGAGAAACCGGCGTGAAATACACAGCGGGCTGCTACCAGTACAATATGTTTGAAACCTCTACGAAACCTCTAACAATCCTTCGTGTTCTTTCTACTTTAGAACCTACCAATCATTAATCGCATGAATTCAATTTGAAACACAAATTGTATGAATCTTTGTTGAAACATTCACGAAATCATTTATGAAACATTTTATCAATCTTTTTTTGATTTACTATTACAATCGTTGTGAAACCTCTATGAAACCTCTGTGAACAATTTCTTGCTACTATTAGAACAAATCAAGAACTAACCATATGAAACCGTTGTTTAACACACAGTATATGAATCTTTTGTTGAACCATTTATTTAAAGTGATTGAACTTTGTAAAAACAAGAGGAAACCGCTTGAGCGGTCCTAATTCTTTCCACGTTGCATCAGTTTAGTCCCTAAACTTTGAAATGGAACATCGAGGTCTCAAATTTTTGTTATGTGCTGCACGGCAGGTCCTTAATCGCTCTGACTGGTGATACGTCAAAACCGTATCTACTCTCTCAAACACTTTGCTATTATTTCTCTTCTAAACTTGTGTGATTTGGATATAACTAACACGGACTGACGCTGTTTTTAGCAGAATTACCTTGGTGTATTTTTGTGCAGAAAATGAACTATCAGGAAAAATCCCGGAAAATATGCCAAAAATTATATTTCACCAGAAGATCCACGGAGCCAAAAGACGAGAAGGGGCTGGGGGGCCCACGCCCATGTCAGTCACGGGCCCACCACTGGCCGCGCCTGGGGGGATGCAGGCACCCCTGGCACCCCCTCGACCTCCCTATGCGCCTATAAGTTGCCTTTCGACCTAAAACCTGAGGAGGGTTCGATAGTTTTCCAGAAATAGTTCCGCTACGCCGCCGCCACCAAAAACCAAGATTCAGATCCAGAAACTTCGTTCTGGCACCCTGCCGGGACGCGAAATTTGGAGAGGATCATCGCCATCGTCATCACCAACGCATCTCCATCAACCATCCATGTTTCCCTCATCCATGAGTGAGTAATTCCCTGTTGTAGGCTTGGGGATGGTAGGGCTTGGATGAGTTCTGTCATGTAATCGAATAAGATCTGTTAGGGCATAGTGCCTACTATCTCTATTAGTGCTATTTGACTTAGTTGCAACTTGTTGTGTTTAATGCTTGTCACTAGGGCCCGAGTGCCATGATCTCACATCTAAACTTATTATTGAATCATTATGATAGTATTGTTTGTGATCTTATCTGCAAATTGTGTACACATATCATTTTTCGGATACAAAGGCCCCAAAGTGACAATATTTATGTGTGCACGGAGTGTTAATGCTTTGCTCTGGTGCTCTATTGAAAGGAGCACCTTAATTGCCAGTAGTTTCCTAGAGGCCCCGCTGCCACGGGCTGGCTGGACAGAAGATGTTGTGTAAGTTCTCATTGCGAGCACGTATGACTATATTTGGAGCACAATGCCTAGGATTGTTTAGTACTTGATGCTTGTTATTATTTATCTGCAATGCCATGGATCTTGAAGTTACATGTTTAGACTCGTCCATGCAACGCCCATCCATCCATCCATATGCCTACCGCACTCGAATCTCATTGTTTACCGTTACTGTTACTATTGCTCTTGTTCCACTGTTGTTGTTGCTTTGTTGTTACTACTACAAACTGTTGCTACTGATAAATTCCTGTGAGCAAGAACTATTTCCAGGTGCAGCTGAACTGATAACTCAGTTGTTAAAGCTTGCAAGTATTCTTTGGTTCCCCTTGTGTCGAATCAATAAATTGGGTAATACTACTCGCGAAGACTGTTGCGATCCCCTACACTTGTGGGTCATCAAGACTATTTCTGGCGCCGTTGCCAGGGAGCATAGCTTTATTTGTAAGTTCACTTGGATCTATTATTATTCACTGCTACTCCTTTCATCATGGGGAAGACTCGTGATAGAAAGTTCCCTATTTTACCATCCACTACAAGAAGAGGTACAGTCCTAAACACATCTGTTGCTCTTGATTCACCGTCTGTTATAAGTAAGCTTATTACACCACCACCACATACTCATGATACACACACTACTACTATTGAATCTGAAACTGCTTTTGATACTCATGATGTTACTTCTACTGTGCTTGATGCGAGCGGTTCGTTAGGTCCTTTTCTAGATGCTACTATGGCTAGCGTAGGAAATACCGAAACTCCTAGTGAAGACATTGTTACACCTGTTAGCTCACCTGAGTCTAGTGAGAGTTATGATATTAATGATGGCTATATTGAGTTTACTGATGAATTTGTTAAAGAGTGCCAAAACACACATGATATTAATGATGGCTATAACCTTGCTAGACACACCATTTTTCCTAAGTTGTCATCTGATCCTAAGTTTGCCACTTCTCCCATTGATATTAAAGATAAAGATTATGATTTCTCTCTTGATTTGTCCTATTTAAATATTGTGAGAAAGAACCTTTTTGTGGGACTGAAAATGAGAGTGTTGTGGCTCATATGAATGAGCTTTCTACTATGAGTGCTTTATTCTCTAATGATTTTAAGTTGCACAAGTACTTTGTTACTAAGATCTTCCCTTTTTCACTAAAAGGAGAAGCTAGGGCTTGGTTTAATAGATTACCTCCTGGTTCCATTGATAGTCCTGATTGTTTGGTTGCTTCTTTCTTCCAGAAATATTTTCCTCCTAGTGCTAGACATGCTGCTTTGCAGAGACTTTTTGATTTTAAACAGGGAGAAGAAGAGAAATTTCCTGAGTCATGGACAAGGTTATGTGCCTTGATTCATGCACATCCTTGATTTCCATTACCTAAGAATGAGCTTCTTGATATTTATTATAATGGACTAACTGATGATTCTAGGACATACCTTGATAGCTTTGCTGACTGTGTTTTCAGGAAAAGAACTACAACTGCTGAAGAATTAATGGATAAAATAAGCAAGAATTATGATAATTGGACTTCACTGAGCTAAATACACCTAAGCCTATTACTCCTGAACCAGATGTTCCTGAACTAGTTCCAATACCAACACCAAAGAAGAGGGGAGTAATTGCATTAAATGATGAAGTGATGAAGGAAGCTAAGAAATGTCTAAAGGAGAAAGGTATTAGATCTAAAGATGTAAAGAATCTACCTCTTATAGAAGAATTATGTAAGACAATTCCCTACTCATCTACTATTGAGGTACACTCTCTCCAACACTTTGATGAAGGTGACATTCCTTATGGTAAGCCTCCTGATCAATGCTTAGAGGAACTTGACATTTTTATTGTTAAACAAGGTAATTTTAATAAACAAGTTCAGAATCATTTATTGGAAAACTCTAAAGCTATTAAAGAGTTGAAAGATATTGTGTAAAGAACTTCTAATGATATTAAAATGCTTCATAAACACTTTCAAATGGTTCAAACCCAACTTGATCAACTTGCTAAGGTACAAAATGATATGCTAGTTAATGCCTTAGGAGATAAACATGCTTATGGAATTATAACTAGGAGTGGTATAGCTACTCAAGATCATTTATATCCTGAAGGACACACTAAAAGAATTGAGCAGGATTCCCAACAAGTAGATAGCGGTAGTCCTCGTAAGAGAAAGAAAAAGAAAGATAGAATAGTTGAGGAACCCCACTTGAACCTGCTGCAGATCCTAATAGTATATCTGTCTCTGATGCTGAAACTGAGAGTGGTAATGATAAAAATGATGCTCCTGATAATGAGGGAGAAGTTGAGGAAGAACCTGAAAGCACACTAAGAACACTAGGTACACTAAGGAAGATTTTATTGCTAATAAACATGGTAAGGAGAGAGAACCTTGGGTGCAAAAACCTATGCCTTTTCTATGTAAGAAACACAAGTCAAAGGAGGAAGAACACTACAACAAGTTTTGTGAGTGGATGAAACCTTTATTCTTGCAAATTCCTTTGACTGATGCTATTAAGTTGCCTCCTTATTCAAAGTATATGAAGGATATTGTCTCTAATAAAAGGAAGATTCCTAATGAGGAGATTTCTACTTTGCTTGCTAATTACTCCTTCAATGGTAAGGTTCCAAAGAAACTTGGTGATCCAGGTATACCAACTATTCCTTGCTTTATTAAGAACAATTATGTTAGAACTGCTTTATGTGATTTGGGAGCTGGAGTTAGTGTTATGCCTTTTTCTCTCTATAAGAGACTCCAGCTAGAAAAGTTGATACCAACTGATATATCTTTGCAAATGGCTAATAAGTTAACTACTATTCCTGTTGGTATATGTGAGGATGTTCCTGTTCAAGTGGCTCATAATTGCTTGGTTTTAACTGGTTTTGTTGTGCTTTAAATGCCGGAAGGTTGCCAAAAGCTATTGCCTGAACTCCATTGAAAATGTTGAGAACATTAAGGTTGGAGAAATATACTGTCCCATTCCACAAGAAAATTTTGAAACTATTATGATTGGTACCATTGCTATCAAACTTGAGGTAACATAATCACTTAGTGGAATACAAAGTTTTGTCTCATATAAGATTGTTTTGGTAACAAGACTTGATCAACCTTGTTAAGAAAAGGATTTTAATGAACAAACTAATGTTTTCACTCTGGTTATTCTTGCTTTCTTTTACTTTTCTCCTTCCTAGTTTTTGCTTTAGCTCTTGTTAGCTAGTTGTTTGCTTGTTAGAGTGTCTTAGAACTTCTGTAGTTTGGTTTTTGTTTGCCTTTGCTTCTTCTGAAAAAAGTCAGTTTCTGCGAGAAAATCAATTTTGATACACTGAAAATTGGCCAAAAATAAAGTTTCCCGAAAAATCCCAGAAAATTGAAAATAAATTTCTCCTTGAAAAAAGGGCAGAGGGACACCTAGAGTGACCTAGGGGGCCACCCCAGGCCACCACACCCATGGTAGGCGCGGCCTACCTAGTAGTGGCGCCTAGGGGGTTTGCCCACCTGGGCCCCACCAGGCTGCCTCCTCAAAGCCACCTTCTTTCTCTCTCCCGAAAAACACCAGAAAACTTTTTCTAGCTCAAGTCTTGTTGTTCTTGCTCGCAATTTTTTATCTCCTTGTTTAGCCCATCTCAAGTGCTGAATTTTGGAGGGTTTGCTCCTTGGTATGTGTCTCCTCCACTTGTCCAATTAGATTTGTGATTGGTAGATTGTATTTTGAGTATTTTGTTGCTATAGGTGTCAGGTTGTTTGAGCTTGCATGCTTGTTATATGCTTAGAAATTTCATTTTGATGCATGTGTAGTCCTCTAGCAAGTTCCTATAGTAGTTGCTCATCATTTATCAACATAGAAATCATTTGGTTTGATGTTTGTCTAAAAATTTCAGAATTAAAGAAAAGTCATGGACAACCACACATTTGGTGAAATATTTGAGAGTGATGCACCTAGAAGGGCAAGGCTTCCAAGGTCATCCACCAGTACTAGACCCTCATACAATGAGGATCTCATTACTCCGCGATTTGGTGACGAGGGAGCTGAAGGGGATGCACACCCCTCCACCTTTCCTTGCCAAACTTTCTTGCGGGCTGCTGGGATTCTTGATGATTTTATGACCTTGGTTCGGAGGGATGGACTAACAAGTTACATGAAGGATGAGAGCGTGCAATATGCTCTGCTCACTAAAACATTTGTGAAGAGCTTTTCTTTTACTAACAGCTTGTTCAAGCCAGATGTGTCTTTCAAAATTTATGGCAGGGCTTATTCTATAACTTTGAAGCAATTTTGTAAGGCCCTGAGACTTGGTACAGCTGGTTCAACAAAGAAGATTCTAGCTCAACCCGCTGATTTGTTAGAGCTTTACCGAGGAATAACCAATGATGATGACTGCAGCGCTCAAAGGGGAAAGATAAAGAATATTTAACTTCTAGCCATAAGGTACTTTGCTTACTATCTTGCCACCAGTGTTCTTGGTAGGGATAACACTAGTAATATTTCCAACTATCAATTGTCCTTCTTAGCTGCTGCGCTCAATAATGAAACCAAGTATAATCTTGGTTCTCTCATTGCTCGTCGCTTAACTGCTAAGGGACCCATTTATGGGGAATTATTGCTACTCGTGTTGCTGCTGCCTTGAACATTGCTGTTGATCCAGATGAGTTTTGGCTCCTCAGAGGCTTGATCTTGCTTATATGAAGGCACATCACTTTGTCACCACTAACTCTACCCTTGATAGCTTGGTTTATAGAATGTTGTTTATTAACGGGGAAGAGAGAGATCCCTCTACCCCAAACTACTTTGTTCAGTATTTCTCAGGGACCCTTGTCACGCTCCAAGGTGGAGATGGATGAAAAGCTACGCTCTCTTAACTTCCATGGGCACTATCAGGAGGAAGCACCATCATACGCCTCGAGCTCATACCAGGACGAGGAAGCTTCCTCGACATACTACGGAGGTGCATCTTCTTGGGCACCATGGGATTGATCCCCACTTAGGCCAAAAGCCTAAGCTTGGGGGAGGTATACCGACATCACAATCATATATATATATCTTGTTTGGTCGGTTCTTTGTATATCCATTGTTTCTCTTTCTTTTTGGTTCTTTTGCTGCTTTCTCAAAAACGCAAAAAAAAACAAAATATTTTCATTGTTTCTATTGGTTTGTTTCTTTGCTTTTTGGTTTTGGTTTGCCTTAAAATAAAAATCCAAAACAATTTTGCTTTGTGTGTTTCTTTTGCTTTGTTTTCCTCTTGTTTGGTTTTTCTTTGTTTGCTTGTTTCTAAAAAAATTGAAAACACCAAAAATATTTGTTGTTCTTCTTTGGTTTTGTGAGTTCTTTATAGGGTTCAGTAGTCCTCAGTAGGAGTTTGGTTTCATGTTATCATTCAAGTCACACAAGTGAAAGGCAATAATGAAGATTAAGAAAACTTGAGGAGTGGTAAGTGATACGTTGGAAACGTATCTATAATTTTTGATGCTCCATGCTTGTTTTGTATCTACTTTGCTTTACTTGTATACACTTTGAGGTGCTTTTTACATGTTTTCTGGTACTAACCTATTATCAACTTACAACAGTGCCAGATGCCTGTTTTCTGTTGTTTTTGGTTTTAGAAAAGTTAGTAAATAAATATTATCGGAATTGGACGGGATGAAGGACAAAGTCAATAAATTTCCATGGGGAACAAGAAGTCCAGAGGAGAGCCCGAGGGGCTAGACCCCCACCCCCCTGGCACGGGTGGGCCCTAGCCCGCACCTGGCTAGGGTTTGGGCGCCCTGGCGGCCGCCTTGGTCTCCCCCTTCGCCTATAAGAAGCCCCCGATGCAAAAACTCTCAGTACCCGATCAGAAATCCACAAAACCGTCTGTAGCCGCCGCCACCATCGTCCCTAGATCGGGGGATCTGAAGCTCTTCCCGGCACCCTGCAGGAGGGGAGATCATCCCGGAGGCCTTCTCTCCGGTATGATTCATGAGTAGTTCCACCTTGGACTATGGGTCCATGTAGTAGCTAGATGGTTGTATCTCCTCCTTGTGCTTTCATGTATAGATCTTGTGAGCTCCATTCATGATCAAGATCTAATCTATTTGTAATCATGCATGTTGTGTTTGCGGGGATCCGATGGATATTGAGATTATTATGTTGGTTTGATTAATGGTTTTATCTTTAAGATTCTATCATGTCTATGTTGTTTGTGATCTTGCATGCTCTCCGTTGCTAGTGGTTATCTTGGCCAAGTAGTTGCTAGTGACTCCAAGAGGGAGTATTTATGCTCGATAGTGGGTTCATGCCTCTAGTTTCCAAGGGAAGTGACAATAATCTCTTCGGTTGTAGATGTGTTGTTGCTACTAGGGAGAAAACAACGGTCTCTTGTTCATGGAACATGTGGACTGTTTACCTTACACACTTTGCTTAAAGTAGTTGTCTGTTGCTTGCAACTTAATACTGGAGGGGGTTTGGATGATAACCTGAAGGTGGACTTCTAGTCATAGATGCAGTTGGATGACGGTCTATGTATATTGTTGTATTGCCCAATCAACTTCATAGGATCTTTCTAGCTAGTGATTGCATTTTTATGTCTTGCTCAGTTCTTGTCAATTGCCCTGCTGTAATTTATTACCCTTCATGCCATGTTGTTTATCTAAGGAGAGCACCTCTAGTGAACTATGGACCCCGGTCCAATATTTACCATTGATACATCTTCCACTGTTATGTGGCGCCCCGCAAAACCACTACTAGAAAATCGCGTTGTTTTTGTGCATTGCATCATCATGACCGCATGCTCATGTCATCATGCCGCATTGCATTTGAGCATCGTCATGTCATCATGCATTTGTTTGTCGAAACCTATTTTCTAAAAGCCTAGTTTGGTTTTCTAAATATTCCCCTTCTCAATTTCAAATTAAAGCGCCGGGCTTTTCCGGGTCTTTTATTTGTCTAAAAAATATTTACAAAAGTTTATTTTAAATTAAATAAAAATTTATATTATTTTTTAGGGGCAGCCGTACCGGGCCGATCCGACCCAGTCGGCCACCCCAGTACAAAACCAGCCTACCCAAAATCCTAAAACTACCCAATCCTAATCCTACCCAGCCCCTTCCACCTCACCCCGACCAACCACAGCATGCCACCTCACCGTTCCCTCCACCTCATCACTCGACACAACCACCTCACCAATCCCAACCGCCACCTACTGCCTGCCCTGGACCCACTCCCTCACACACGCCACACACGCGCAGCACACACACATGCCCCACCCTGACCCCACTCTCCCCGGCCCCACCTGCAGCATCGCATCCCCGCGACCCACCCCGAGCCCCGCTTCCTCCCCATCGTGAAGTCCCAGCGCCGCCAGCGCCCATGACCCGCGCCGCCCCTGGCCCTCCTCGAGGCTGCCCTCCCTCGTTTCCTGCCTCCGCTGCCTCCCCAAGCTTCTCACCGAGCGCCGCCGCGGTGCCCCGTTTCCCCTACCTTCCTTCCCCTCGATCTGACGCCGCCGCCTAGGCCTGTCTCCTCGTCGTCGTCCGCCGTCCCCACGGCCCTCCCTCTGGCCATCGGCCTCTGCTTCGCGCGCGACGTCACCAAGCCCGGGTCCGGTCGCGACCCCCGACGCCAGCGCAGGTCACCGCCGCCATCTCGGCGCCTCACCTCTGCAAGCTTTCCGCCTCGCTCACCGGCGTCTCCCCGGACCAGGCTCGACCGGCAGCCCCTGCACGCGCGCGTGTTCCACGCCCGAGGCTGCACCTGCCCTGCCTCTGGCCGGGCCCGCCTGCAACCTTCTCTCCACCGCCGCTCGCCAGTCCTCGCCGGTCCCTGCACGCCATCGCCGCTGGGGTCCCGCTGGTCGCCTCGCGCCCTCTCTGCCCTGGCGTCCTCTTTCTCTCAGGTGCACGTCGCCACTGCCGCTTTGCTGCCAAGCACGTTCTGGCCTGCCCCTGCTCGTTGGTTGTTGCCCAGCAGCAAAACAATGTGGTGGATTTGTTGTGTTATGTTCCTGCCAAGAGCACAACGCCAAGGACCTATACCGAAGTGGACAATGATTGTATCTGTGTGGTGTTGTTAAGAAGATGGGGATGTCCCAAAATCGAGTCGAGGAGCCATGTGCTATCGCACAAGTCCAAGATCTCCATCGTATGTGTCATGTCCAAGACCAAAGCGACGACAAGATCTACCGATGACCGAGAACCCGGATGCCAAGATCCACGACTCGGAGATGCCGGAACACCAAGTTCGTCGAGACCCTGAAGACCCGTTCCTGGAGGGGAAGTCCGGACCCGATGACCGCCAAGATCGCCACCGGAACAACAAGCACTCCATCGCGGAACGTCAAGTCCTTCTTCCCGGATGCGACAAGATCGTCTCCCGGACGCCATGACCGTCTACACGGACCCGAAGACCTCGGTACCCGATCCACTCCAGTTCGCCATCGCCGACAAGATCGACCGCTTGGCACCCAAGTTCTCCATCTTGTATCCAAACCTCACCGTTCCCGTCGAACCCTGAGACCGAACCCCGAACCCCCAGAGCCCAAGATCTTCCGGACCCAGATGTGTGAACCTTTTCCCGAGCCCTTTTTTATAAATGCTATATATAAACTTGTTGCATTAAATCATTCATGTCGCATACATATTGTCATGTGGTTTGGGGGCCTTATGCCAATTCACCATATAATTAAATATGGGGCCCGTATGTGGACAATCTAGTCGTATATTGGTCCCATTTAAATTTGTGTAGCGAACCGGTGCTATCTCTTGCCATGTTAAGACAACATTTAAATTGTGGGGTATCTAAACAACTTGAACCACTTAAATATTTGCCGGGACTTCGGTTCCACTTAACATTGCCTAATTGCATCGCATCTTTGCCATGTCATACATCATACATACATCATGCCCGATCTTTTGCCGTAGTATTAATTAGTGCATCCGGTGTTTATTCTAGTGTTTTGCTTCTTCGCGGATAAGGCCATTGAGTTGATGTGAGCTTCGACCCGATCTTCGGATGAACCTTCGGCAATGTTTTCAGGCGAGCATCTCCCCCTTTCTACCTATCTTACTTTTATAGTATTTATTCCCTCCTGTTGATCTATTGCTATCTGTGCTGCGTTGCTCTAGTTTTCGTACCCGTGATATCCCTTGCAGCCTTATATTACCTTGGACACATCCTATTACTTGTTGTTTGGTAGATAGTTGGACCACGCGTCGTAGTCGCTTGCTCAAGTGCTATTGCGTGTCGTCAAGTACCACAGTTGTTGGAGTATGGCCGTGTGTTTATTGTTGGAGATGATCAAGACTTTAATTACTGTTTAACAACTAAAATTGAAGTAGGTAAATGCAGAGGCACAGGTGGGCAATAGATGTTATTTGGTTTTTAACCGTCCACTTGTGTCCCGTAGGACCCCGAGTACTTGATACCTGTTCCTTGAATTTTCGCGCTATCCACATCCGGGAGGATTATGGGACCCCCGAGCGAGCTTGATTCATTCTTATTTCTTGGGGCCACAAACTAGTTTGAGGTTTTATTTACTATCCTGTACTTATGCCATGCTTTACGCTTTATTTAAATTGTGCGATGTCGACCTGCACTTTAGGTCATGGAGTGTTTTCATGTATCGACAAGCCCACCACATTTTCGGGTTCCCGATCGTTCAGCCATTGGCGCAAACCTTGAGTCTGTCTCGAGTCGGCTAACTTGCTATGGTGTACTCAATGGGGTGGCCCCTGAAATATTTCTGAATCTTGTGATTGCTTTGTCGTGAAAGCCTCGTTGGGTTTTGATTTGGTTTTTCCGAGGTTGATCGAGTGTGTGTTGCTATTTGTGCACCCTGCAGGTAAAACTTTCAAAGCCGTGTCCGCGTTATGGACGACTTGGAGCATGATTCTCGATCATAGACAACTATAACTAAAGTAGTGCTATAAATTTTACTTTATAATGACTAGTAATCAGCTTCACTATAATGGAATGGCTAAATAAAATTGCCAACAATTGCTTGTTTGGGTTGTCGCTTGCTACCATTGTATCTGACTAGTAAGTATTGCAACTATAACGGAATGGCTAGATAAAAGTACCAACAACTGCTAGGTTTTGGGATATCTCATGCTAATTGTATCTGACTAGTAAGTGTTGCAACTACAACGGAATGGTTAAATAAAATTGCCCACTGCTTATTATATCAGGATGATTATCTATATTTGACTAGTATTTGCTGCAACGATAACCGAATAAGTAAAACTGCCAACTGTGTGAGTTCCTCGGTTGACTTCCTCGTTTGGTCTCGAGGGGGAAACACCAGGATGGGTATGATTGGTGGTAGTATCAGGTTGGTTCCGAATAGGTCTTTCTTACCCCTCTCTGATAGCCGCTAGTTGTATCGAGTCTCTATAGGTTGTTTAGTGCATGCCGCGTTGCCGCTTCAGTCCACCATACCTATGTAAGCGAGGACCGCCGAATTCTAGCCTCGCCGTGTACTGGCCTCATTACTGACCGCTCTCTCTTTTTCCTTTGCCCTTTGTCGGCACCCCTTTTGTTTAAGCTGGTTTGAGACCAACGTCGTTAGCAGGGTTACCCTTCCGGCTTGGCCTGGGCAGGGTTATGGACGCCATTGGTTATTCTTCAGGGCTCTTAGCTCAATTTGCATCTTGTCCGTACTCGGACGCTATATCGATTTAAAGGTGATTTGGATCTTTGTATTGTATATCTGTATTCTTGACTCATGGAGTCGTGTTGTATATATATCTGTTCTGTGGGTCCCATCGAGGACTGTTGTGTAATGTTATTACTTCGTTTTCCACCCGCACGAAAGTGCCTGGTGGGCACCTTTGAATCGTTCCTATGCGGGTTTGGCGGGAATCGCTGAAACTTGCATAGGGTCGATTCTGAGGGTGTTACATGTTATCTGTTTACTTGATGCAAACCATTACCTTCCACACCATATGTTTAATCCTTTGTTACAACAAACCGGTGAGCTTGACAACCTCACTGATTTTTTGGGACAAAGTCTTGAGTTTGTGTTGTGTAGGTCTCCACGTTGTTTCCAACAACTACATGATGTTTCCTTCCTCCTTCTGGTTCGATAAACTCGGTCTCTACTGAGGGAAGACTTGCTGCGTGCTGCTTCACACCTTTCTCTTGGGGTTTCCAACGAAGTGCTCTACAGAGGTGCATCAACAAGTTTTCTGGCACCGTTGTCGGAGGAATCTACTTCAACCTCTTCCTCCCTTCAACTTAGCACTGCATCAGTAAGAGGCTGGTAAAGAACTCTATTTGTTTTCATTTTTGTACATATACTCATCATTGTGAGCATTCTTAGCTTGTTTGTGTAAGGTGTATGTCATTATGGATGCTTAGTAGTTCTTGCTTTCTTGTGATTAGCTCCATCTTGCTAATAGTTTGTAGCATGTCATATGAATGTTTGCTTGCATCTTTTTATTCATACTTTGGTATGACATTGTGGTATCCTCCTCTGACTGTTCATGAGAATCGACTTGGCACATGCTCACGCATGCATATGACTAAACAATAGTTAGTAAGCCTCATTGATTTATTTTGCCTTAGAGTTCTAGTATCACTTTCATGCCATAATTATTCCTGTTTTGTTGCAAGCATGTTTTTGACAGTTATTGCTCTCTCGTTTGATGCTCCCTTTCTATTGCTATCCTTCACTTGCAACGAGTAATCTCTACCTATGCTTCCAACTCCCCAAAACTAATATTGACAGCTGTGTCCACCATGCCTACCTATTAGCATTGTTCAAAAAATCGTCCGATATGCCGATTAATCGTCCGATTTATCGCTACTCGAGGGTGGCCGATATGCCGATTTTTTGATTTATCATCCGATTTTCCAATTTATCGCCCGATAAATCGTCCGATACGCTGAAAAATCGCCAATTTTCAGCCGACCGATAAATTACCGATAAGCGATATCCTTAACATTGCCTATTAGCATCATTTTCTATTTCAGTGCATATTCAATATGCCTTGTTTTCTTTCAAAATAAAATGTTTTTCTGTTTTGAGAAAGTTAGTTAGTAAAGCTCTCACAAACTTGATGGCACACTTTATTCCTTGCACTCAATAATTCTGAACCATTGTAACCTGTCCATGAAAGTTATATGCTTGCAAATTATATGCTAGGAGTCAGCAGAACCGTGCTGTCACGGGGAACGCTTTCAACACTTTTTGGATATTTATATCCAGTTGATACCTTGCTCTTTTGCTTGCGGATGTCGACAATGTGAAATAAAAGGGGGACTTGTGAGTTCATGGAGTTTATACATTGTGTTATAGAAACGCCCGGGCCACTAGCCTAAGCCATGCCTAATCGTGGTGGAAACTTGTAGCATCACCATAATGAGCATTTATGAAGCATCCTCAATAAAAAGCTATACACATAGTGTTATGGGGTAACCCCTGGGGTTGGCCCGATCTTTCACGAATCTCCGCGGGAATCGAGGGTAAAGCGGTGGAAGGGGGAAAGGGGATGGAATCCACGAACACACGCCACGAAGAAACCGACGAACTCACGCACACAAAACACGATACACGCCGATAACTCACGCCGGTGGCAACCGGTCCAACATAATCTCTAGGATCGGTGTTGGGTGAAGCTCGCTCTCCACGCCAACAACAGGGGATGAGGTGCTTGGTGAGATCTTGACGACTTGGGGGCGAGAAACCGAGAACCCAAGGCCTTGTACAACTTGAACGCACTAGGCAAGATCCAAGAGGGGGGTGGATAATCTGGTGCTCCTTGGTAGGAGCATGAGACCAATAGATATAAGTTCCTCAAAGGGTTTCCTTAATCTATTATTATCCAAGTCTAGGGTTTACAATAGAGGGTGGGGGCTATATATAGGCCAACCACATAAACAGGGGTAGTTTCGAAACGAAATGGGAAAATATAGAAAAGTGCAGTTGGGCGGGCGAGGCGTTCTGGTTCAGTCAGGACCGGTAGTACCGGTCGGGCAACCGGTAGTACCGCTCCGGGAGCGGTAGTACCGCAGGCGGGCCTGGAGCTTCCGTCGGAGTCGCCTGTAGCGAGCGGTAGGAGGGGGCGGTAGTACCGGCCACCGGTAGTACCGGTTCCTGGGCCGGTAGTACCGCTGGCGTCTGGGGCGTGGAGTGGCTCTTCCTGGCGCGTCCGGTAGCGGGGTCCGGTAGTACCGCTTGTACCGGTAGTACCGGTCGTCTTAACCGGTAGTACCGGTTGAGTCTGGCAGCGACTGGTTGCTTCCGCTCCGGTTCCTCCGTCCCATGGGTCCTTCTCTTCGTACCTGATGATGCATAGTGTATGCGTATGAAGTAGCAGGCCATCCAAGGGTGTATCGAAGTCACACAAGGAGAGGAGCGAGTTCACCTTAGCTTGTAGGAGTTTGGCTCGGGCGCGAGTCATGGGTCCACTTGGGGAGCTTGTGGGAGTAGATGTAGTAGATGTAGTAGCGTTCGTGGGACGGGCTGCATCAGCTCCTCCCCCCCTTGGGAAAGAGTCGTCCTCGACTCTTCAACCTTCTCAACTTCATCTTCTCCATGGTAGGGTGATAGGTCCTTGACATTGAATGTCGAGCTCACAAGATACTTTGATGTTGGGATATCGATGATATAGGCGTTGTTGTTTATCCTCTCGAGCACTTTGAATGGTCCATCACCTCTTGGCTTGAGCTTGGAGTCGCGCTCCTTGGGGAAGCGGTCTTTACTTAAGTGTATCCACACAAGGTCGCCCTCTTCAAAGATCATCTCTTTCTTGTTCTTGTTTAGCCTTGATGCTTGGCGAAGGACTTGTTGCTCGATCGTAGCTCTTGTGTCTTCATGGAGTTTCTTCATTGTTTGGGCACGCTTAACAATGTCCATATTGGCGCGTTCATGAAGTGGTAGTGGAAGGATATCGAGCGCGGTGAGAGGCTCGAAGCCATAAACGAGCATGAATGGGCTCCTCAAGGTGGTGGAGTGCTTGGCGCGGTTGTAGGCGAACTCGGCATGTGGAATACATTACTCCCAGTCTTTAAGGTTCTTCTTTATCAACACCCGGAGGAGTGTGCCAAGACTTCGATTGACAACCTCGGTTTGTCCATCGGTTTGAGGATGCGAGGCGAACGAGAAGAGGAGCTTGATGCCGAGCTTGGCCATGAGAGTCTTCCAGAAGTAGCTCATGAATTTTACGTCGCGGTCGGAGACGATTGTTCTTGGTACACCGTGTAGCCAAATTATTTCCCTGAAAAACAAATTTGCTACATGTGAAGCATCATCGGTCTTATGGCACAGAATGAAATGTGCCATTTTTGAAAAGCGATCCACTACTACAAATATAGAATCATGTCCATGTTTAGATCTAGGCAGGCCTAACACAAAGTCGATGCTAATGTCCGACCAAGGTGCATGAGGAATAGGCAATGGCATATAAACACCAAAGGGGTTGGACTTAGACTTAGCTTGGATACATGTAGTGCATCGTTGGACGTGGCGCTCCACATCGCGCTTCATCTTTGGCCAAAATTAGTGAGTGGAGAGCATGTCATATGTCTTGTCACGTCCAAAGTGACCCATAAGGCCTCCACCATGGGACTCTTGAAGAAGCAAAAGTTGGAGAGACGATTTCGGAATGCAAAGCTTGTTTTGTTTGAAAATAAAACCCTTATGCAAATAGAAATCATCAATACCTTTGTCTATTGAACATTTTGCAAAAATTGGTCCAAAGAAGTGGTCGGACGCATACAAAGATTTGATGTCATCGAGACCCAAGACATTTACTTCGAGTCGTGTAATAAGGCTTGTGTTTTTGCGAGACAAGGCATCCGCTAACACATTTTCTTTGCCCTTCTTGTATTTGACAATGTAAGGAAAAGACTCCATGAACTCAACCCATTTGGCGTGCCTTTTACTCAAATTGGCTTGGCCCTTAAGATACTTCAACGACTCATAGTCGGAATGGATGATAAATTCTTTAGGCCAAAGATAGTGTTGCCACACTTGAAGAACTCGAACCAAGGCAAAAAGTTCTTTGTCATAAATGGGATAGTTTAGGCGTGCGCCATCAAGTTTCTCACTATGGTAAGCAATAGGACGCCCATTTTGCATAAGGACGCCACCAATGCCAATACCGCTAGCGTCACATTCAATCTCAAAGGTTTTTGTGAAATCCGGTAATGCAAGAAATGGTGCTTCGGTGAGCCTCTTTTTGAGATCATCAAAAGCCTTTTGTTGTGCTTTTCCCCAAATGAACATGACATTTTGGCAAGCAATGGTAGAAAAGTCTTTCACAAAGCGACGGTAAAAGCCAGCCAACCCATGAAAACTACGAAGTTCACTAACATTTGTAGGGATGGGCAAATATCGTATGTCCTTTACTTTGGAGACATCAACTTCAATGCCATTAGAAGACACAACAAAACCAAGGAAAATTAGCTTATCTTTTGCAAAAGTGCACTTTGGGAGATTAGCATAAAGCTTTTCATGACGAAGGATTTGAAGGACCTCCTTAACATGAGTAACATGCTCCTCTAGTGACTTGCTATAGACAAGAATGTCATCAAAGTAAACAACTACACTCTTCCCAATGAGAGATCTCAAAATATGGTTCATGAGGCGCATGAAGGTAGATGGGGCGTTAGATAAGCCAAAAGGCATAACCAACCATTCATAGAGACCAAGCTTGGTCTTAAAGGCGGTTTTCCACTCATCACCTTCGGCCATGCGAATTTGATGGTAACCACTACGAAGATCAATTTTCGAAAATATAGTGGCTCCACATAACTCATCAAGCATGTCATCAAGACGCAAGGATGTCGATAACGCACGGTGATAGCATTGATTGGACGACAGTCCATGCATAACTGCAACGTATCATCCGTTTTTGGAACTAGAATCACGGGAACCGCGCTTGGGCTAGTGCTTACTTGGATCAAACCTTTGGAGACGAGTTGGTTGATTTGGCGTTCGATCTCCTTCGTCTCTTCCGGGTTTGTGCGATATGCGGCGCGGTTTGGGAGTGGGGCGCCGGGTATGAAGTCGATGCGGTGCTCGATTCCACGAAGAGGAGAAAGGCCATGAGGAAGCTCTTCGGGAAATACATCTTGGAATTACTGCAAAATAGCCATCAAAAAAGGAGGAACATTTGTCAAGTCGTTAGTGCCTTGCGCTAGTCCCTTGCATACAAGGACATAGTGCAAGATGGATGGGTTGTTCCGCACTTCTCTCATCTCACTTTTGGTGGCAAGAATAACACTCTTAGTTTTTCCACTCGAGTTTGGCTTGTAGCTCTCACTCATTATGGTGTGGTTCTCTCGCTCACCACTCTACTCACAAGGTGTTTTTGTGTATTGCTCCCTCGCTAAAGCCTTTGCATTGTCCGCAATTATTTGGCTAGGAGTCATTGGTTGCAACACACAAGTTTTATCAAGCCATTTGAAGGTGTAAGTGTTTGAGTGACCATTATGCAAATCACGCTTGTCATATTGCCACGGCCTTCCGAGCAACATATGGCAAACCGTCATTGGGACCACGTCACATTCCACCGTGTCCTTGTAGTGCCCAATTGAGAACGTCACCGAGACGGTATGCTTGATCTTGACGGATCCTTGGTCACTTAGCCATTGGATATGGTAGGGGTGTTTATGCGGATGGAGGGTGAGATTGAGTTTCTCACACAATTCCGTACTTGCAAGGTTGTGGCAACTCCCTCCATCGATGACAACTTTGATGGACTTCCCATTGATGCCGGCACGAGTTTGGAAGATGTTCGAGCGTTGGTCTTCATTCTCATTGACTTGGGTAGTCAAGACCCTTGTGACTACAAGCGATGGACTTGCGTCATGTTCACACACAAGAAGTTCTTGGTCCTCTTCCAAATGTTGCCTTGCCATGGCTTCCTTGACCCTTGCATCAAACTCTTCCTCACTCAAGTATTCTTCATAACCGTTGTCATGAATGAACAAAACTTTCTTATTCCCACATGCGTTCGACTTGTGCCCTTTGACATGGTTATACCCTACGGGTACGTAACTTCAGCATACCTAGTCCAGTCCAAGGAAGGCCCACGGCAAACATACGCTGGCCCATGAAGATTTTCGGGTAGCCAAGGCCCATGACGTCTTCGGATACTTGGAGAACAAGACTAGAGGAGATAGGAAACTCAAAAGGGCAAACGCCCTAGAACTTGTAACCGACTAGGACTATGCCCGGGACCTACCTAAGTCTATATAAAGGCCAGGAGGGTACGTCCTAGGATACCTCACCCAACCTCGACTCATACTTTCGCATACGCATCCACGCCAGATCGAATCTGCGCACCCTGTAGCCTTCGGTTCCGCCGTAATCAAAGAGCAGACAAGCAGGAGTAGGGTTTTCTCCGGCCCGAACACAGGTAAATCTTGTGTCCCCTGGTTGCTTGTCTGTTAACCGTGCCACGATCTCCAGCATCCCCATCTTCTCCAAAACCCAAGTCCATAACAATGGTCATTGACGAGATTAAACCTCGTCACCCTTTGCCTCCACACTTGTAGCATTCACCATTGAATGGTTGATCATCCCTTGTGTGCTTGCCACTTGGGGGCTGTTTTCCTTGAGGGAGAGTTGGCTTGAAGGGAAGCTTGGTGGTACTTGAGGAGCTTCCACTTGGTGTTGTTGGAGTAGTGGTTGGTGCTTGCTTGAAGGTGAAGTGCGTCTTTGGCTTGTTGTACTTGATGTCCTCTTGCACTTGACGCCGCCTTGCGCGATGTGTGCACAAGCTCAACCATGTTGTTGTACTTTTGGAACTCGGTGATGCGCTTGATGGGATGGTTCAAGCCATTGAGGAAACGTGCCATTGTTTGTTCATCTCGCTCTTCAATGTTGGCACGGACCATGTTGAGCTCCATTTGCTTGAAGTACTCTTCCACGGTCTTTGTCCCTTGACTAAGCGTTTGAAGCTTGTTGAAAAGGTCACGCGTGTAGTGTGAAGGAACAAAGCGGGATCTCATATGAGCCTTCATGTCTTGCCAAGTTGCGATTTGAGGCTCTTCTTTTGCTTCGCGAGCGATTTGGACTTGTTCCCACCAAAGGTTGGCATACTCATCAAACTCGAGGGATGCCATGGCCATCATCTTCTCATTGCTATAGTTGTGCATGCGGAAGATCTTGTCGACCTTGAGTTCCCACGAGAGATATTCCTCAGGCTCATTGGAACCGGTGAACTTGGGCATGGTGAATTTGAGCTTGCCGAAAGTTTCTTCACCATTGCGGTTCCGGTTGCGGCGGTTGCCATGATTTGGGCGGTCATCATCATCATCCGAGCTCTCATGTCTTGCTTGGTGATGGTTGCGTTGCTCTTGCGGTTGTTGAGGTGCCGCGTTTGCTGGTGGAACTTGGTTTTGGCGACGAGCTTGGGGAGCTTGCTCGTTTTGTTGGCGCGGTTGAGGACGAGGAGGAGGTTGATGGTCCTCGCGACGAGCTTGGGGAGCTTGCTCTTGTTCTTGTCGCGGTTGATGCCGAGGAGCGTTGTCTTGCGCCCTGTGGCGAGGAGGACGTCGAGCCACATGCGCAATGGGCTGCTCTTCTTCTTCTTGATGTGGGGGAGGCTCTCCATGACCATCATGTTGCCGACGTGGACGATCATGTCGATGATGACGCCTTGGAGGATCTTCGAGTGCTTCACGTCGACGGTGATCTTGTTCGTCCTCTTCGGATGCTTCACTTGTTGTTGAAGGGACATGTCGACGGCGATGGCCTTGGTGGTCCATGTGAGGTTGCTCTTGTTGAATCACAAGTGCCCTTGGTTGTGGCTGGTTCGCTTCACGTCTTGGAGGTCTTGCGGAGAGGTCACCATCATAGCTTGACGTTGTGGCGTGACGCGGAGATGGTACCGCTTGCGAAGAGCTCATGGATTGAAGAACAGGTCCATCCCGGTGCCTTGAAGCGTGACGGCGAGGTGCACTTTATTCACTTGAGGAGTGCCGAGATGAGCTTGATTCGCGTGAGCGTGGCCTTGCTAGTCCATCAATGAGGCGTTGAAGCTTCTCATCCGTTGAGGCGAGTGCATGACCAAGAGCTTAATTTTGATGACCGAGGTTGTGTTGCATGGCATGCATTTGGCCACGGACTTCTTCGAAGCGGTTGTCGATGTTCTTGAATTCCACACGGGCCTCACAAAATTGTTCATCTTGGCGCCGCTCAAGAGCTTCACAACGGTAGTTGAATTCTCCTCGGACCTTCCAATGGTCCCATCTTGTCATGAATTGTGTGTCATCCTCCGGAGGTTGTGGTGGTTGGGATGGCTCTCCATGCCTGTCCATGATGAAAAGCCAACAAGGGTTGTATATGGAGAAAAAGGGTGCGGAGAGTTAGCCTTTTACCTCACCTTGGAGATTATATCAAACCAATTGCCACACAAGTGAGCGAACAGCGTGCAAAGTGAAATGGGCAACAAACTCACACACAAATATGCTACAACTCTCAAAAGCTTTTGGTGGAAGGTTAGGATTGTGGAAAACCAAACGAAACGATCCAAGCAAAAGGTTATTGTTCTACGTGGTAAAGAACCAAAGATCAAAAGCAAAAGGATACGATCTACAAAAACACGGAAAACACACACGTGGAGAAAAACGGGGTTAGCACGACTATGAAAATGAGCCAAAAGGTCCTAACGAAGACTACGCTCGGTTGTCGTGCCAACTCAAGGAGAGACCACAACTCGTTTGCCAAAAGAGGATAAGCAATAGATTTGTGCACTTTCCTTGGTGCGCTCTTTTCCTCTCTCTTGTTGGCTTACAAGCTTGGTATTCTCTTTGTATTGGGAGACTATGTATCTTTCTATTTTATCTTTTGTTCCTTTTTTTTTATTCTTTCTCTTTTTCTCCCTTTCTATGCTACTATGTTAACTTTTGTATTTGCCCTCACACTCTCACTTTCCAATGGCAAGTGCACAATGCTTAGACAAACACAAAATGAGTAGCTCTCATAGGATAGATACACACAAGGAAGATATGGGGCTGTCAAAGTGGTGCAAGTTATACCTTTGGTATTGTTGACGACTTGCAACCGTTGGTGGGGAAAGATGTTCGAGTGTCGCGGTGTCGTTGAGCGCGTGGTGACTTTGATGCGGAAGCTGTTGTGAAAATGGCGACAAACACGCGAAACACGAACAAGGGAGGTGGAGAAGTCAGCAAACGAAGTTGAGGTGTCAAAGTAGCAAAGAAACACGGTCAGAGGCGAGCGATAGTACCGCTGGCAACGTCCGGTAGTACCGGCGAGCGGTAGTACCGCTTGTGCGACCGGTAGTACCGGTGAGTTGCGGTAGTACCGCTTGCACAACCGGTAGTACCGCAAGGCACGGAACTGGAACGTGATCAACTTGATAAAATCCTCAAATTCGTGGTGATCTGACCGAAAGGCTGGGCTAGGAACAACAGGTCTATGGACCAAAACCACGAAAAACTCACCAAATCCAAAGATCGATCCGAAGGCAAATTGGGGCTCTTTTTGGTGGGTTTTTCGATTTTAAGGGGGATCAAAGAAAAATTGGGGGGAAATTCGTGATCAACCGTGCTCTTGATACCATGTTATGGGGTAACCCCTAGGGTTGGCCCGATCTTTCACGAATCTCCGTGGGAATCGAGGGTAAAGCGGTGGAAGGGGAAAGGGGATGGAATCCACGAACACACGCCACGAAGAACCCGACGAACTCACGCACACAAAACACGATACACGCCGATAACTCACGCCGGTGGCAACCGGTCCAACATAATCTGTAGGATCGGTGTTGGTGAGCTCGCTCCACGCCAACAACGGGGGATGAGGTGCTTGGTGAGATCTTGACGACTTGGGGGCGAGAAACCGAGAACCCAAGGCCTTGTATAACTTGAACGCACTAGGCAAGATCCAAGAGGGGGGTGGATAATCCGGTGCTCCTTGGTAGGAGCATGAGACCAATAGATATAAGTTCCTCAAAGGGTTTCCTTAATCTATTATTATCCAAGTATAGGGTTTACAATAGAGGGTGGGGGCTATATATAGGCCAACCACATAAACAGGGGTAGTTTCAGAACGAAATGGGAAAATATAGAAAGGGCAGTGGGCGAACTGAGGCGCTCGTTCGGTCAGGACCGGTAGTACCGGTCAGACCAGTAGTACGGCCGCAACGGTAGTACCGCTCCGGAGCGGTAGTACGCAGCGGCCTGGAGCTTCCGAGTCGCTTTATGTAGCGGTAGGAGGGGGCGGTAGTACCGGCCACCGGTAGTACCGGTTCCTGGGCCGGTAGTACCGCTGGCGTCTGGGGCGTGGAGTGGTTCTTCCTGGAGCGTCCGGTAGTACCGCTTGTACCGGTAGTACTGGTCGCCTTAACCGGTAGTACCGGTTGAATCTGGCAGCGACTGGTTGCTTCCGCTCCGGTTCCTCCATCCCATGGGTCCTTCTCTTCGTACCTGATGATGCATAGTGTATGCGTATGAAGTAGCAGACCATCCAAGGGTGTATCGAAGTCACACAAGGAGAGGAGCGAGTTCACCTTAGCTTGTAGGAGTTTGGCTCGGGCGCGAGTCATGGGTCCACTTGGGGAGCTTGTGGGAGTAGATGTAGTAGATGTAGTAGCGTTCGTGGGATGGGCTGCATCACATAGTAAATAAAAAGATCACTGAGATGCTTATTGTTTGCTTGCCTTGTCATTTTGATCACGGGATCGCTCCTGTACCATGTGCAAGGGGTACCCCGTTGGCGGTTCTCTATGATATGCATGTATTTACAATGACAAGAACTTACAGGTAAACAAAATTGAATAGCATGCGGAGTGGCCCTCGTACTCAAGGGACTTGGGATTTCCAGTTTATGGTCTGTCAAGCATATGATTCAGAGTGGACCTCACTTTCACCTTAACCATATGAAGATGCCTATGATAGGGGCAATGAGAGCTCAAAGCTAATGAGTACCTTCTTTTCAGCATTTGGAAGCCTTTCAAACTTTTCAAAACCTTTTCATAACCTTGTTGAGTTGCCACTTGTTCTATGAGCACCTTCTTGAGAGCATAGTTGTCATCCTTGTGTTTGTTCCAAAACTTGGTTAATTATGCCATGACTTTGATGCTTGTATCTCTGACATCTTTACTTCTGGTCTTCATGTGAACTTCAGAGGTGCCTTGGCATTTATATTGTGCTCTTCAAACAAAGGCAAGCGAGATACCACTCTATCATGCCTTATTATGAGCATTGCAATGTTGCTTATGTTTATGTTCCATGCTACTTATTATTATTTGAGTTGGTTTTATCTTCATGGCTTCCAATGACTATTGAGTAGACTTAGTTGCATACTTCTTATTATGAATTGTCTAAGCATCTACTCCTGTGCTGAGAATATATACATCATATGAAGCAAAGTGTTCGTGAAAGTTCTTTTATCGCACTCAGTTTTCAACTGAATTGCTTGAGGACAAGCAATAAGCTAAGCTTGGGGGAGTTGATATGTTCAAAATGTATCTACTTTCTCGAACACTTTGCTATTGTTTCTCCTATAAACTTGTGTGATTTGGATACAACTAACACGGACTGACGCTGTTTTCAGCAGAATTACCTTAGTGTCTAGTTTTTGTGCAGAAAATGAACTATGAGGAAAAATCTCGGAAAATATGCCAAAAATTATATTTCACCAGAAGATCCATGGAGCCCGAAGACGGGACGGAGAAGGGGCCTGTGGGCCCACACCCATGCCAGGTGCGGGCCCACCACTAGTCGCGCCTGGGGGGGTGCAGGCACCCCAGGCACCCCCTCGGCCTCCCTCTGCGACTATAAGTTGCCTTTCGACCTAAAAACCGAGGAGGGTTCGATAGTTTTCCAGAAATAGTTCCGCTATGTTGCCGCCACCAGAAACCAAGATTCGGATCCAGAAACTCCGTTCTGGCACCCTACCGGGACGGGGAATTTGGAGAGGATCATCGCCATCGTCATCAACAACGCATCTCCATCAACCATCCATGTTTCCCTCATCCATGAGTGATTAATCCCCCGTTGTAGGCTTGGGGATGGTAGGGATTGGATGAGTTCTATCATGTAATCGAATAAGATCTGTTAGGGCATAGTGCCTAATTTCTCTATTAGTGCTATTTGACTTTGTTGCAACTTGTTATGCTTAATGCTTTTCACTAGGGCCCGAGTGCCATGATCTAAGATCTGAACTTATTATTGAATCATTACGATAGTATTGTTTGTGATCTTATATGCAAGTTGTATAGACATATCATTGTCCGGATCCAAAGGCCCCAAAGTGACAATAATTGGGACAACCGGAGGGGATGGTTGTGGTGTGAGGATCACATGTGTTTACGGAGTGTTAATGCTTTGCTCCGGTGCTCTATTAAAAGGAGCACCTTAATTGCCAGTAGTTCCCTAGAGGCCCCGCTGCCACGGGCTGGCTAGACAGAAGATGTTGTGAAAGTTCTCATTGCGAGCATGTATGACTATATTTGGAGCACATTCCTAGGATTGTTTAGTACTTGGATGCTTGTTATTATTTATCTACAATGCTCTAGATCTTGAAGTTACATGTTTAGACTCGTCCATGCAACGCCCATCCATCCATCCCTATGCCTACCGCACTCGAATCCCACTGTTTACCGTTACTGTTACTATTGCTCTTGTTCCACTGTTGATGTTACTTTGCTGTTGCTACTACAAACTATTGCTACTAATAAATTCCTATGAGCAAGAACTATTTCCAGGTGCAGTTGAACTGACAACTCAGTTGTTAAGGCTTGAAAGTATTCTTTGGCTCCCCTTGTGTCGAATCAATAAATTGGGCAATACTACCCGCGAAGACTGTTGTGATCCCCTACACTTGTGGGTCATCAACTGGCTGATAGGAAATATGAAAATGAACCCCTATAAGTATTCAGCTTCTCAGCTACCACCCCTTAGTTCTTCTCCCTCTCTCTATTTCTTCTCCACCCGCCTCCTGTCGCCATGAGCACATCTAGGAGCTCGTATGCTTTTAATCAACCGCGGAGGAAGTCAGCTTCTCCATCCCCATGGCCAAGAGGTGTAGTAGCTTCTCTCCCGCCACCTCTTCCGCCGGGAACACTGCCGCTTATGCCATGCCCGTGTTGTCAGATTCGGCGAACCATTCGCTTGGTCTCTCAGTCGACCGCCAATCCAGGGCGCATGTTCTACAAATGCCCTAACCACCGCGTAAGTTGTAGCTTTGATTCGATTCACATGATTTTCAGATTCGATTCAATCCATTGTCTCATTTCGTTTCTTGATTTCTTCACAGGTTACTCCCGAACCTTGCAACCACTACTACCGGGAGAATGGAGAAGACAATTATGTTGATTTTCTTATTCGGAATGGCTACAACTTGGAAGAAAAAGAGGAGGGAGAAGTAGATGGTGGACAGAACAACATGCTTGATGTGGTGTAGAAGATGGATGAGCTAAAAGTGATTTGCAAGCATGTGTTTGTTGTAATTGTCTGTCTGATTGTTGTGATGTTGTATGTAGCAATATGGAAGTAGATCTATGTACTCGAAATTGTAGTACCAATTCTTGTTGTGATGTTGTAGTACCAATGAAACAAGCTAATAAGTTTTAGTCATACATCATAAGTTTCAGTCATACATCGTAGTACCGATGAAACTAGCTCTAGATCGACTCCAGATCTTTACAAGCTATGAAGTTTGAGCCAAAAAAAACAATCCAGCTCTAACAACTGCACTTCTTCATCTTCTTTCTACCTTGTTTGTCCACAACCATCACCTCTTCGGCTGAATCTGCTGCTTCAATGTCACAATCTTGTACCTCTTATAAATCTGAATCTGTATCATAATCACTGTGTTGCTCCCATTGGGATTTCATATTCTTTTGTGACTCAAATTTCTCATCTACACATTCCTTAAAAAGAATTATAAAACATAAGCGGTTACGAAACTAACTGGAATTATAGGCAGCAGCAAAAAAAGGTTAACACATTTTATGAATGCGAAGTAGATAAAAATCTTTATTGAAACATTTTTAGGTTTTGTACTTAGTTCACGTCTTTTACTTCAATTTTAGTTATATTTACATGACAAGTCCGAACTAACGCGCAAATGTCATTAGAAGAATTATAAAGAACATAAGCGGTTATGAAACTAACTGGAATTATAGGCAACAGTACAAAAAGGTTAACAAATTTTATGAATGCGAAGGAGCTAAAAATCTGTATAGAAACTTTTCTTAGGTTCCCTACTTGGTGCAGCGTCCTTACTTCATTTTTAGGTATATTTACATGACAGATTCATTGAAGTTTGAATGACATTTTGTGTATGCACCACCGCTGTTACTGTATACGAACTTAAACTTTCGACTACCTAATAGTAAGCATCAACTAACCAAATGGAAGTTGTCATTTCGCAATTGAGCTAAAAATAATGCTTATATAATCATACATTATAAAATAGTAAAACAAAAAAATCTTCTATTTATTTTTCTATTAGTTTGATTTACCAGAAAACCATTACACCAGAGCCCCGACATGAGCCATTATTTTTTATAAAAGATTGATGATTGTATTTTGGATTATACAACACAACCAGCATCTTACTGTATTGCAGATTCAAACTTCCCTCAGATTACATGCTGATCATTCAGAAAACTGCATTTGGATCATACAACAGAACCAGCATCTTACTAGATTGCAGACCCACACTTCCCTCAAAGTACATGTGTTTTACTTATGTCTACACTACCCTTCCTCCTCAAACAACTAACTGAAATCTTTTCTCCAAAATATCATTAAACATAGAAACATGTAGGACCAACATGCTGACCCTCACAATAAAACCACCCTATCACATACTTCAAATTCTTCAAACCTGTGTCTAATCAGCATTATTCAGCTCTCTGAACCTCTCCGGAGGTTCTCCTACGTTTCCATCCATAGACAACAGTCTCCACAAAGAGACCCACCTCCCGACAAAATCATCATCATGTGTTGTGTTTTATAAAAAAATCTGAGTAAGATAACAACTTTATCTGACATACAACAAAACTTTTATAATCTTCTATCTATTTAAAAAAATAATTTACTGAGTTTATTTCATCTGTCAAACTATCCGTGTTGAACCTTAGTGCATAGTGCATTGAATACAGCCTGGTGTTACATCTGGATAAAATCAAATGATCTGATTAAACTATTTCATACCGCTCAAAGACAAATATAACACATATATCTGGTATTTTCTCTTACCATGCACATCTTCCGCTGTTGTCGTTTCTGTATATAGTTGTCCACTCATCCATGTTAATGTAATAGTCATGAAAAAATGCCTTCAAACAAGAGAATAAGGCATGATTCACTTCTGATACTAGTTTCTCATGCTTGAGTTTTATCATTGCCACAGATCCTGTCATCATATATGGATCGAGAACTATCAACGTCCGATCTTTTAGATTCCACGAGTAGCAGCTCCACATTCTCCTTATAGAAACTGGCATATTTATCTATTACACATAGTAAAAATCTATGAATCTCATTTTCCTAACTATACTTCAAATACAGATATAACAACATGTTATGACGTTGCATGATTATAAAATTTTTGTACCTATATAGAGTCAGTCACATTATATTTCACATGCTCCCCAGCAAAAAACGTGTGCAACTGCTCCAACCCCATTTTCCTATCCCGGTCTCTATAGCAGTCCTACGAAAGTTGTGGTTTTTAGATGTGCTACAAACATGATCTTTATTAAGGTGTACATAAATATATAGATAACAAATGGAGATCTTCTTACTAAGAAAGATGCTGCCATAAGATTCCTTTCTCGTTTCCTTTTTGCTGAAAAAATAACATTTTCCATCTGAACTTGATCCCTAAAAATTGCGTCGCAAACAACAGTGTTGTAACGTCCTCCTTTAAATAGTTGTTCTGCTAACGAATCCCCTCCGATTTTTATTGGATATGGATTTAAGTGATGAAACCAGGTCCTACAAATTTTGCAACTTGTTATCCATTGCCCAACGAGTTTATATCTACTGATTTATGTTATAAATATATATATTTAGAGATTTCTCACATGTGTCCTTCAAAAATGCCATCCTCTTGCAATTCTTTGAAAAAATCTGAACATTTGCTTGACCTTGTAATATCTGCAACTCTTGTTTCCTCTATGAAGCTATCCATTAAATAAATTACTCGCTCTGAAAATAATACAGAACACCATGCCCATGCTGTTATTTTTTAAAGTTATTCTATTGTAAGCCAGACCATATGTTGTCATTTTACCTTTGAATCCACCAATATCTGTAGATGTACTATTTGACAAAGTTCTGTTTAGCAAACCTGCCAAAAGATAAATAGTATGGTACGTTAACCCCCAACTACATCAATGATTTCACAAATCATATGTATTTTCATTTCTAGTTCATTTGTAATATTCAATCCTTGCATAACCTTTTTTTTCATGAGTTCTGTCTTAATTGCTTTGTTTGCTGCCAAAAGAACCATTTTTGCCACAAGACCTGCTTTGTAAAATTGTGAAAAAAACAATATATGAACCTTAGCGTGCACAAGGGAAACAAAAACCCTAGGTACAAAGAGAACATAACATTCATAATTTTTTGTGTTTGAATAGCAGCTAGCAAGTCCTTTATCTTAACACAAAGTAAATTCTGTTCAAAAAGAACTGCTGCTAAATCTTGTTTCAAGTCTAATGTATGAACGGTATGTAATACATTTTTGTTCTCCGCAAGGTAAACAAATAATCTAGCAGCTAAAAAACTATAACGTTCATAATGTTTTATCTGTAATAGCATTGATGCGTGCCTTTATCTTATGTGAAACCATTACCTACAGGACCAAGATCGGTACAAACAACTGTTTTCTAATAAAAACGTTTCAATACGAATCTACGACTTTACTTGCAATCAGTGCAGACTTTGTCCTGTTTAGTTATAACTATATATAAGTAATAGTTATAGACAAAACATGATATGTTTAATGCACCTCTATTGTATCCCTATTAGGCTATCTTTTTCCAATGTTTACTACACCTCTATTGTACCCCTATTAGGCTATCTTTTTCCAATGTTTACTGCACCTCTATTGTATCCCTATTAAGCTTTACCTCATAAGTTAATACATTACAGGTTTTTGTCAGTACCACCCAATTGCTCAAAAAAATTATAAACCTAACTACATTCATGTTTAAACTATGAATTATTATGTTACCTACATTTTGTGAAATTCAAATATTTTTTCATTTCTTTAGCACTATATAAGAAAATTAAGTAACACCTTCACTTATTTCTTAAATCGAATTTTAGCTAAACTCATCTCATAGAATGCACCTCGTTACGGTACATCACTGCAATTGTATTGCTAGTTACATGACAGTCCATGTAATTTGAACATGCCTTTATTTTAATTTTATCCTATTTACATTAAAGATTCATACAAGTTTCAATAAAAGGACGTAAGCACCACCTTTATTAAGTAAAAATATTTTTTTGAGTTTGTAAAACATTATCTTGCAATTATATTTCACATTATGTTCTCTACTAAACCGTCACAAACATATTTTATGCAATATATTTTTCATCCCCTTTATTTCTCTTAATATAAATACAAATTATATTATCAATAAAATAACATATCCTACCATACACTAACACCAGTTAGGCAACCTTTGCAATCTAATAAATTCATGCAGCTATCTCAATGTCTTCTAATTTATTGAATTCTATATGGCTATGTAAGCATAGCTTTTGTTGGATAAAATTACCTTTCTGTTTCACCCTTTTATTTGAGCTCGCTTCATTATTTAAATAATTTGTCTTCCTTTTGTTCTGACGGTTGCAATACCGTACACTGTTATCAACTAACATTCGTCCGTAACATCCATCCCTTTCCCTTTTCAACAATTAGCAAAGAACGTTATAAAACATAATAGATCTATTCAAGTAATCTGAGAACAGTTTGCAAACTACTTCTATTAATTAAGAATTTACCTCTGATACTCCAAAATCCTTCCATTTCCATTAATAAAAGAATCTGCAGTATCTGCATCTATCATGGATTTCATTCTATCAGCACATTAAGCTTCTGCCCTAGGGAATTCATAGGTCATCATTGTGGCGGATCCCAACTTCAGGTTGTCTAGGTACGTGACCTTAAATTTTAACAAAAACAGTGTAGTTAGTTCTAGGTATATAATGAAGTATCGACTAGAAAGCTTTACATATTGATTACATATTATCTTGAAAACTAAATTACCATGGGTAGAAGAAAGCATCCTCCAATAGTTATTGATGTAGGTCTCATTCTAACTTGTTGCTGAACCAAGTGACACCAAGAAACCATATATCTCCTCAAAAGAATACCCCGATTGAACCTCTCAATCTCATGTGGCACTGTCAAGAACTTTAGCAAACCTAGTGGTATGCATTTAGGATTCCCACCAGTACACAGGACATTTGACATGGTAAATATAACAACTGCTATCTTGAATACATCAATTTCCGCTTTTGTCATGATACCACAATACTTCCTCGTAAGAACTTCTTCCAAATATCATATTGTGAGATTGACTTTGCTATCACATTCTCTAAGTAGACGAAGAACTCTGCTTACATCTTGACTGTTTGCTTCAGTTTCAACTAACGTCTCTTCTCCATACCAAGGTATGCCTAATATATTTCCTACGTCAATATCCCTAATCGGTATCTCCTCACATCTATTTGTCCTAATTGAACATCTAGAATAGTCTATCTTTGCCATAAGCCAAAGGCAGAAATAAAGATCGAAATTTGGAAACTTATCTAGGTTCATCAATCCTTGAAATTTCATCGAGGTAAGAATCTCCCTCTTCTGACCATCAAAGCTAGAAAACACATCCACCACCCTGCTTAAAGACCCATGAAAATGTACCTTCACATCCTTTTCAGATGGCAACTGAGCTTCTTCGGATAACGACTTCATCACACGCCCAGAAGGAGTGAAAAATCTCCCATACTGAGAGTCTCCGTCTTCTAGCCGCATTTCTCAAAATATCTCTCTATAAACTTGTGATTGCAGAACACCCAGGATCTGATTTATTGTTTTGCCTAGAGGTCCGTCTCTCTCCTCGAGTGTCTGCACCAGAGTGCTAACATATATGCCTTTCCCTTTCCAGGCTCCACCTATATAAGAAGGATGACGTCCTACTGCCACCTCTACCAAGATGAATCTTCATCGCTTCCCCTATAGTAACGTCATGAAACTACTATGAACCCAACAGCATCGTACATACTATTTTTTCTATCGGCTTTTTTACACACACACACACACATATATATATATATATATATAGGTGAACTAAATAGTTAAATCTTACAAAGAAATAATATGTTTACCCCGCAAGCTTAAATAAATCTCCATCTAAACAAAGAAGTACTAAATAAAATAAAAGTATTAAAAGATGGTCGGTTTGTTCATTTTTTTTAAACCCACCTAAAAAGTAAACCAGTACGTCTTTCAATCTAGCGTCACTACACAGGACACACTCTCAAAATCTATAGCTTCGCACGCATGACTGATGATGAGATTTGGTCATTTCCAACAGGGGCGGATCTATACCCCGGGCAATCCGAGCCATGGCCCGGGGTGTAGACAAAAATTTCAGCTATATATTAGTACAAATGTAGTAATTCTTTTAGGATTTAGTCTAATTTCAGCATATAATATGATTCTGGCTCTGGGTTTGATGGAATTCTGGATCCGCCATTTTCCAAGATGGTCTAGTCATATCGTACTACTGCCTCATGCATGCCAAACAAGCTAGTCCCATCTCTCACTAGATGTCTAGTCTACATAGGCCTACATACTTATTAGGTATCGGCTATACTACATGGTAGTGTACTATGCTCTATTACGTATATTTATTGGAACCATGCCCTAAATATGTATGTAATTATTTTTTCCATTTTCGTTTCTAAAATCATGTTCCAATTCCACATAAAACACAAAATTCTTAATCAAATCATACTACGCTAAAAGTTATCGTACTGTACTTTGATTTATAATATTCAGATTTAATTTGCAAGCTTGCTTGCCAATATTAGGTTCATAATATGCAGAGTTAATTTCCATGATTTAATATTTAGATTTAATTTTTTCACTTCCTTTCTTTTAAAAAAAAATTGCTGAGAGAGATTTTTCTGAAATAATCCTTTTATCCCTGTGTTCTGATGGTTGAATCATCCCACAGAGAAAGTTAGTAAACATAATAGATACGTTGAACTATCAATTTTGCTTCGGTCCCCCTTCTTTCAAACTTTTACAAACAAAAATTTGATACTGTTTGTTTAGACTATCGTATGAACCCACCCGAAGTCCGTATGTTCCTCTTAGATGTATACTCACCGTATGCGTATACGCATACTCATTTTTCCTGCGAAAGGCGAAAATCAAAAGTTATATAACAACAACAACAAAAAATTAAAATATGATATGCGGAGATATACGTGGATCTTGATAATAGTAGTTGGGATACAGCTGACCGGAATGTGGATTATACCTAGTTCGACTTAGTACACATATACGGAGATATACGTGGCCTTGATATGGGTTTCGACAGTTCAAAAAAATAAAACTGCTCATGTAACTTAAGTTTAGGGAGAGGGGACCGAAGCACATCTCTTCAACTTTTTTAAAAATAGCTTGCACACTATTATTATCAGCGATTCTTTTTTACAGTAGCCGTTTACGCATCTAGCACAAAATCCAAATAATTGTCATTGTGTTGTTTTATCGCACTTCTTGTTTAGTTGTTTTATCTAGAATGTTTTTTACAGGAGGCATTACAGACCGACACAAAATCAACCTTAGATTCATTGTGGTTTCGCTTTTTTAGCTTTTTTGATATTTTCATTGTGTTGTTTTATCGCACTTCTTATTTAGTTGTTTTATCTAGAATGTTTTTTACAGGAGGCATGACGGACCGAGACAAAATCAACCTTAGATTCATTGTGGTTTCGCTTTTTCAGCTTTCTTTTATATTTTCATTATTGTTTTCTATAGGTCACTAGTTTTACGTCACGAACGATATGTTGAATCTCATCCCGATAGATAACAATCTTCTGTTAAATTCCTTTTTTTTGTTCAATAATCACTTTCAAACACAATGTTGTATTTTTATGCCTAAAAGTTTATTATGTTTGATTAACGGAAGTGTGAAACACACCGAGTCCCACCCTGATGTTAAATCTTATATGTTACTTGATTCACCTCCTGAGAGTAGGATTTTTATTGGGAGATTGTTAATTCCATTAATATTAACCAGGATGTATATTTTAAGATTGTTAAGTTTTATATTTTATACCATCAGTGTTTCATTTCATTTTTACTCAAATATTATCTAGGTAGTTTGCACACTGTTAGTAGCAGCATCATTACTAGTTCTTCTTATTACTTTTATTATTTCATATTTTATTTTTCTCCACACCACATTCAATCTTGTATTTTGTAAGAAGATGGTCTCGGAACATCCAAATATCTAATAATTCTGGCATGGATCCTTAATTAAGATGGAAGGTTATTGTTTTTAATAATATTGGCACAAATCTCCAATTACTCACTTTACATTTGCGTTTATAAGCCCAATCATAATGATTTTATAACCTTGTTGCATGATTCATGGTAATCTCTTAGAGGAAGAACTCTCAATAATATTACAACAACATTTATAAAACGGTATCTAAACCGAGTTTTTCTTGTTTGTTTTAATCTCGTGGAATAACTTGTCTTTACACAAATTCATATATTATCGAAACAATGTATTTTACGTGTCAGAAACAGTTTTAAAACTATCTATTCATCTATTAACAACAAGTTATTCTTGAATCATAGTTTAGTCGTATTATATTCATAAAAAAATTGGGCGTTTTCTCGAACTATTATTGACATGTCATAAACATGTGCTAAGCATATTTTTTTCCTTAAACTACGGCGTGAACATAAAATATCTTCAAAATACCTTTTTCAGATATATATTATAATATATATACATTATTTCAATCTATCACCATCCATCAAACTTTTCCCCTTCACGCTATAAGAACAATTTCATATCAATAGCAAAAACATTTGCATGGAAAATACAAACAAGAAACATTAATTACATCAAGAATTCACCCAATCAATATGGAATAAACAGCATCGCACAACATATTATAAAATACATCCATCACATCGCATATGTAGCATATTCAATAATACGATAGTTAAGGTTGAAATACAACACAGATACACTGGATTGCATAAATATAGTTCTGATAAATAGATAAGTTTAAAATCCACCGGATACCGAAATAAACCAATATCACACCGAAATTCATAGTCTGTCAAATTACAAGCCATGGGACAGCAAAATACATAAATAAACTTCCCATACAACAATGAATCATTCATCAATCTGGAATAGAACACATTCTAAATCTGAATTCATTGTTTTGGAGGCCAAGGCTCTGAAAGGGGAAAGATGCGTCTGATCAATACATTTGGAACAGGCATGGGGATTGGACGAACAGTCTCTCTTACAAGATCAACCTCATAAAGGATCTCTAGATTAAATGACAGAGTGAGGAGAACAAAATGAGCATTTTGAGATGCAATTCTCAGCTAGATTGACCAAAAAGGATTTGACCCTAGGTAAAATACTTCCCTCCTAAACACACGTGACCATATTGCTTGAGGAATATTTTTGCCGATCATTTAAACAAGGTTTTTGCTAGGTTTCATAACCCATGCAGTTTTATCTTGGTTGTGGTTGAGAACCCAAGTGTGTATATAGCCATGATGTAGTGTACAAGAGCTATCCCTCCATGACTGTGGTGAGATACTGTGTAATCATACCATGATCTAACATGGACGTTCAAATCAGAAGGCAGGGGAATCTGGCTAAATAGGAAACTATCTAAGTCCATGACAATGATGAATCCCACTGCATACATCACATATAGCTTACTCCTAGAAACAATGCAGTAAGGGTTTCGATGAAACAAATCAGTTTCATCATGCGGAACAGGGATTGGAGGGGAAACATTGCGTGCCCAAGTCCCTCTCTTGAAGACACAAACATGGACGAAGATAGTTTCATTGGAGCCGAAACTTACCCCATCATAGGAGCAGAAGAATCCTAAGGCAGAGTCCTTTACAAAGAAGCCCATACCAGAATTGCCGGCTTCAAGAATAACCCCAAATTGCCCGAATGTGTTCTTGGTGAATTCATGTGCATCTCGCGGAATCTGCGGGATGATGTCCGCCAATAGAGTGTACACCCGAGCACTCTCGGCTGTAGAACTAGTGAAGTAGTAGTTGAAGGGAATATGCCCGAGAGGCAATAATAAAGTGGTTATTATCGTATTCCTTGTTTATGATAAATGTTTATTTTACATGCTATAATTTTATTAATACGTAAACGTTAATACATGTGTGTTTAATAAACAAAAAGGAAGTTCCTAGTTATGCCTCTCTTATAAACTAGCTCGTTGATTAACAAGATGATCATAGGTTTCCTGATCATGGACATTGGATGTTGTTAATAACGAGGTCACAACATTAGTGTAATGGTGTGATGAACATTCATCCGAAGTATAGCATTACGATCAAAGTCATTGAGTTTATATTGCTATAACAACTTATGAAGTGATCCCTAATCCTTAGATCATGAGATCATGTCAATCACTAACACCGGAAGAGTTTCTTGATAACATCAACCGTCACACCGTAACAGGGTGATTATAAAGATGGGTTCAGAACTACTAAAGTGTTATGTTGAGGCCCATGGATCGAGATGACGGATAGATATGCTCTGGGCCCTCTCAGTGATATCACATTGATTAGCTTGCAAGCAAGTGATTTGATCACTAGAATGTTATATCACGGGAACGAGAAAAGAGTACATGTCAGTAACGAGATCAAACTAGGTATGGATATACCGATGATCGAATCTCGGACATGTAATATATCGAGAAACAAAGGGATTAAGATACTAGCGTAAATGTCACATCCCAAGATTTTGAAAATTGGTACTAGAAAAAAAATTGCATGTTGTATGACATTCATGAGCATTGCATTGCATTGCATATTTGCATCAAGAAAAATTCCTAAATAAAAATAAAGGACTAAAACCCCAAATAGTATGTGCCACTTTGTTCCTAAAGGGAATTAAATTGGCTTTATAAAAACCCATTGTTGATAAGGCAGCGATTATTGCTAAATTATAGCCTAAAAATATCCAATAAGTATTACAAAAATTTTAGAAACAAAATTGAGCTCATTTGGAGCTATTATGAAAACGTTATGGAATAAATACAAACAAATAAAGATATAAATAAAATGAAATATACAAGGATTTATAAACCCACTACTTGCAAACTATTAAAAAGATTACAAATATGATCCTACAATGATCTATTCGATTTTAGAAAATTTTAGAAACAAGAATCATGTCGTTTGGAGTTCGTATGCAAAAGATATGAGGGAAACAAGTAAATAGAAAAAGAAAAAGAAAAAAAGAAGAAAAAATAATCTAACGGGTCGGCCCATCCGGACCGGACCGAACCAGCCAGCCACGATCGGTGTCCCAGATGCTTTAAAAAGCGTGCGAAACAGTTTTGTCAAACCTATCTCTATTTAAATAGCTATAACTTTTTATCTACAACTCCAAATCGACTTCCGTTTGTTTCTACTTGTTTCCTACTCCAAGGCCTATCTCTACACCATCCTAAATCTCCATATAAACTCGTGGAGCCACAGCTGTACGAGTTTCCCTTCTTGAAATCCCGAATCTACACATGCCCGAATCTTATTTCGCTTTTTAACCCATCTAGACCTCGTTGTTTGCCTTCGGCCAAAGAACGAAAGTTGTAGAACTCGTCGAAATCTTTAAATCCCGACAAACCCCACCTCTTTTAATCCACCACAGCCGAAGAATTTTGTACCGCAATATTTCAGATATGACGGTGTAAATCCAAGATGTACTCGCGCTCATTTCTTTAAATCCAAATTCCTTTGGTGAGAAGGTAGGACTAATGATTCCCCACAACTTTCATGTTCTAAGTTTTTCGATTTGACCTATGGATTTGTCTCTCTAACACAGATCTATTTCTTTTCTATTCTGAGGCGAAATCGGTCAATCTCCTCTCCTAACCACTAGATCTCATCCCAACGGCCAGGATTAGATCGATTCCGCGAAGGGGTACGAGTCAACTGGAGGGAATATTCCCTGTAGATTTGAAATTGAATTTAATTTGCAGAAAATTATGTAAACTTACAAAAATCATATAAAAAGATCCGTAGAACCAAAAATAGCAAATAAGATATCAATGGATTCAGAAAAACATGTAGAATATTAATATGGCATTAGATTCAACTTTTACTGTGAGTGGTTACTGCAGTAACTTAATTAGTTTTAATGGTCTTTTAGGTTAATAAATTCATAGGAAATTATCTGTAACTCCGAAAAATATGAACAATATATCAAATTGAAGCTACTATAATGTAGATTAATAATATCAGGTTAGATCTAATCTTTACAGTGCATATTTACCGTAATGATTTAATTAGTTTTAATGTCTTTAGAAATCATTAAATTCATAGTAAATTATTTGCATATCACAAAAATATAAATGATTTACCGATGGAAAGCTGGTTCCATTTAGATCATAAATATGCAAATGGTTCAGGCAAATACTATAAGGTTTCGCAGTAATTAAATAAATGGTTTAATGGATTATTTAGAGTAATAAATTCATAAGAAAATAAATACTATTTAGAAAATTGCAAATAATATGTCCCTGAAATCACAAGAAAGAGTAGAACTAGTTTCTGAATTAAAATTATAGGTATACAGTACGTATAATGTTAGGAGCATTATAATACATTCTGTAGTATTTTAACTATTTAAAAAGATCTATAACTTCGATTAGGGTGAATCCAACGCCTACTGGTTCGTATTAACGTCCTCTATCCAGTAAACCCAAGAAACAAATTTAATTCGACAGTTAGAACAGGCGTTACAACAGAACTATTAAAAACATTATATTGGCAAGTAATTATTAATAACAAGTACTCCATTGCATTAATTGGCCTCTTGCATGCATCATATACTTCAGTATTGTTTAGAGAACTAAAGTAACAACCATTGTGACTTATTAAATTGCCATGCATGCATTTGTTGCATTTGTTTGATCTCTATGTGCTATTGTTTATGTTGTATGCAATTGTTTGCTCGATAGATTGTGAGGAGTGCAACGTGCGTGATTGCAACGAGTGTTTGAACGACTTCACCAACTACCAAGGCAAGTAGATGCTACCTTGTTCATGATATTGTCCTACTATTTTTAATGCATTGTCGTGTATTTTATAGATGCATGTGTAGGATATTACTATCGCTATGCTATGTCCTATTATGTGGTAGGATTTTCTTGTAGATGAACCACCGTTGGTAGATGTGCTTAGCCATGCTGCGTTGATCGAGGGCTGGGTTACATCATTGATGTTGTTTCTAAATGTGTTGGTTTGCGAAAACTAAAACAACTTAATCAATGAATCTCCTGGGTGTGATGGGATGGATAATTTTTGGTGGTATCATTGCGGAAAGGCACCCAGGTATCAAGAGAAAATGATTGGCTTCTTTATTTTATAGCTTACGTGTACAACCATGTGCCAATAATGAAATGGGCGGTTGATTGGACTTAGTAGGTTGTGGTAACTCGAACCCGCGTATCCAGAGATGTAGAATTTTGGTAGGTTGGACCGGTGCGCGTCGGGATTGGGGAGCTACTTCCCGAACGGTCTCTTCTTGGTCTTATCCCTATCATCACCCAATATGAGAGTGATGGTACGAGCTGGGTTGGCCAAGTCACATAGGTAAAGTGTACTAACCCCTGCAGGGTGTATAATCTAATCGATTAGCCGTGTTCCCGGTTATGGACATCTGAGTTGCTTGATATTGATTCCATGACATGTTTCTCGCTCATTCTAATTTCATAATTGCTTTAATATTGTTGGGTTAACTTAATTGGGATCTTTTCAAAGAAAATCAAAAACTGTTTATGAAAGTAGGACAAAGGTATTTGCAAATGCAAGCTAGCCACAGCTCCACTTGCCAAATATGCATGTAGATGTTAGCATTATTGTCTCCTTTAATAGCTCTACTTGCCATACATTCCATGTATTGACCCTTCGGGGCTGCTACGTTTTATGTTGCAGGATATTCCGATTCTGAGTAATCAATTTAGGCCACGGTACTCCACTCGGCACTTGTTCACTTGTGGGCAATTTGAAGAATGGAGGATTTACTATAGTTATACTACTACTTGAATAATTTGAGCTAAGCTTTTATTGTAATAATGATATTCTAGATCTTCGTTATTTATGATACACGAATATTTGCTATGTTATTCATCTTATTCTATTGTGGGCCAATGAACCAATCCAGGGATTGGCATGTCACATAGAAGCTACGATCTTTTCAGAACCGTAGTGTTACAAGATGGTATCAGAGCCCGTGTGTCGACTGTAGGATCGTGACCTAGGTTTGGAATAGGAAAGCCATATAAAATTATAAACCCTATTTGATTCTATCTATTCTCTTCTTACACTTCTTTCTAGTATCTCTTATCATTTCAATTCTCATACTCTTCTCTTTTATCATATAGAAGGAAGGCTCTCCCTAGCAATGAACTCATAATTTTGTACTTATTAGATTCTTGTAATCATTCATCTATTTTTTCTAATATCATCTTGTTCAAACTTGTAGATGAACACTTATGCAAGAAAGCGCTAGATTAAGAATAGTTAGATGATAACCACCATATAGTTCTGATATGACTTCGATTAGATATAGCAACGATTGTTGTAAGAACTTGTTTGATAGTTGATTTATTATGTTTAGGTTGTGTTATTTGATACCTTAAAGTTTTAGAATATTTTTGTGAGATTCCATAATATATTAATGAAGGTTTTGATTAGAAATTCGTGATAGTTTCGATGCAGTTTTCTGATGACACAGCTATACGTCACGAATTTTCATATTTTATTGGTAACTGGGAAAAATCTGAAAAAAATAGGTATGGTTCGAAACTCTCTGTACTCTATAAAAAAATTGTCTAAATTTCCTAATGAGTTTAGGGTGCCCAGAAAAATTCGTGAACGCTGCTGTAGTTTCAGGACAGAATCTGTCCATTGCTTTTATGATTGTAGGTTCACCCCCCCAAATGAATATTAGTCAATGGAAACTATTTTTTGGTTGTTATGCCACTAAAACAAAACTTCTGGAACATAAATGAAACTATTTTGGATTGAGTGTTGTTTGTGATGATTGATTGATTGTGTGTCAATTGCTTGTTCCATATAGTTATGGGTAGTATTATTTCTCTAGTCTTTCTATCTATAACTTGTCTATGCTATACCAATAGATGTCACCCCATCGTCAATCCACTGAAATGGAGAAGCTCATGGCATCACAAGCACAGCTAGCACAAGTGATGACGGAATATCTGGCCAATAACAAGCCACCGCCTCAGCAGAACCTACTCAGCAATTTTCTGATGATCGAACCACCAACATACTCAACCTTTTCGAAGACTACTGTGGCGGATAATTGGTTGAAAAAAGTGAACAAGATCCTAGTGACTATTGGCTGTCCAGGTGAAGAGAAGGTAAGGTTTGCCACTCACTTATTGGAAGGACCTGTAGCAAAATGGTGGTACAAGTATCAAGCCACTCACCCCGTAGTACAAGTAACATGGGACATGTTTCAGAAAGCATTCCATGATGCACATATTTCATCTGAAGTCATGTACTCATGTCAGAGAGGATTCAACAATTTACGCCAAGGAAAGCATACTATTGCGGAGTACATTGAAGCTTTTAGCAAGGCATCCCGTCGTGCGATGGATGATGTGAATTTGGACCATACAACTTGGTGGAGGATGCATGGAGCCATCAACAACAGAAAACTAACTTGGGAGGAGTTCAATGAAGTTATACTACGACCTTGTCCCATCACCCAAGCATCAACAACTGGAGAGGATGTTCTGAAGGAGTTTCAAGCTTGCAAAGTCTGTGGAGACTTAGGGCATACATACAAGGAGCATCAGGATTAGTGCCCCTATTGTGATGGAAACCATCTAGTTGGAGAGTTCCCCGCATCCCAAGTCACTTGCTTTCTATGTGAAGGGAACGATCATGTCCCTGTTCATTGTCACCTTTACCCCATGGTACAACAAGTGAATAAAGGAGTCAAGGATGGAGTGCATCAAGCTCTCAAGAAGACCCATGCAGAATCAAGCCCTATGGCGGAGGCCGAAACCAGAGCCGTGCCTCATAAGGCCGCACCCAATGTGACCACAAAGTGTTGTTACTCATGTGTGTAGGGGTTCGTAGCATGGAAAACAAAAATTTTCTATCGCATACAAACAAACAAGCCAAGATCTATCTACTAGATTGTAGCAACGAGTCGATGGAATAACTTACCCTCGAAGATTCCAAAGTGTTTAACGAGAGCAGATTCTCGTGGGTGATGTAGTCATACTCTTTCCGATCTCAAGATCGTGTAGACGATCCTTCCGGCTGCGTTCGGCCGGCGCTCCCTGATCGGTCACACGTTCGGTACTCGACTAAGACCTTCCTCTCCCTTGTTCCAGCAGGCAGCGGAGGTTGTAGCACTCTCCTCGCGATTCCGGCAGACTGGCGTGGTGCAGGAGTAGAGGAGATCCGTGAGGCTTCGCCTGAAGCCGAAGCGAGTATGGTGGAGTATGAGAGAGAGCTATTAGTGGTCTAGGGATTAGACACACCAATTAGAAGGCTCTAAACCGCAGGCTAAAGCAATTAGAAGCTCTAAACCAAAACGTCTCTAAACCGGAGATTAGAGGATAGGAACTTGTGTGTCTAGAGGAGGCCCTGCCCTCCTTTTATAGGTGGGAGGCGGCCAAGGGAGGAGTCCCTCCCAAGTCGGCCTTGGCTGGCACGCTTGGAGGAGAGGGACTCCTCCTCCAAGTTGGTTTCAACCTCCTCTTGCTTGTTTCCCACAGTTTCCTGTTTCCCACAGTTTCCTGTTTTCCACAGTTTCCTGTTTTAGCCGTTTGACTTTCAAACTGGCAGTTTGACTTTTCAGTTTTGGAACAGCAAGAACACTTAGTACATGATGCAATCATTCAATGACACATTCATGTACCCTCCCCCCCGAGTGCCGGACAATCCGGAACCTTCTAGAACATTCCCGATGAAAACACCGGAATCATTCCCGAACTCCGAAACGGGACTTTCCTTATATGAATCTTATTCTCCGGACCATTCCGGATCACCTCGTGATATCCCGGATCCCATCCGAGACTCCGAACAACATTCGGTCTCTTTCTCATAATACCATAACTACTCAAAACAACGTCGAATCCTTAAGTGTGTCTCCCTACGGTTCGTGAATTATGCGGACATGATCGAGACACTTCTCCGAACAATAACCAATAGAGGAATGGAAATTCATATGGCTCCCACATATTTCTATGATTACTTTGCGATCGAATGAACCACTTACATACGATACCAATTTCCCTTTATCTCACGATAGTTTACTTATCCGAGGTTATGATCGTCGGTATCTCTGCATACCTAGTTCAACCTCGTGGCGATAAGTACTCTTTTCTCGTTCCGTGATATGTGATCCCTTGTGAGCCGGTCACATGCTTGCAAGCTAATTGGATGACATTCCACCGAGAGGGCCAGAGTATATCTATCCGTCATATGGATGGACAAATCCCTCTTGATCCATGTGTTTCAACCAATACTTTCGAACACTCAATGCCACCTTTATAGCCACCCGATTCTGTGTGGTGTTTGATGTCATCAAAGCATCCATCCGGTAAAGGTGATATGCATGATCTCATGGTCGAAGGAATTAGGTTACTATGTATCAGAAAGCATATAGCAATTGAACTATTGAAATGACTTGATCTTTATGCTACGCTTATCTATAGGAGTAGGTCCACCATATCATTCTCCTAACGATATGATCCTGTTGTTAATAACATCTCTATGTTCATGATCAGGAAACCATGATCATATATTAACCAACAAGCTAGTTTAACAAGAGGCTTTACTAGGGACTTTTATTTTAGTTTACAAATCACACAAGTATTAATGTTTCCGGTTAATACAATTATAGCATGGTATGTAAACATTTAGCATAAGTGTGAAGATATGATAATAACCACTTTATTATTGCCTCTTGGGCATATCTCCAACAGTCTCCCACTTGCACTAGAGTCAATAATCTAGTTTCAAACCTTTGTGTATTCAACACCTATGGCTTTCTGGTGTTGTATGTACACTATTGCTAGTGGTCAACTGATCTCCGGATCTGACACTTCCAGGTCCGTGTGTAATTGCATGTCTTTGCGTCTCTACGCATCACTCATTCTCTAATGAGATAGCTTCGTACAAATTTGGTCCTTTGGTGTGACCTTTAGTTCTTTGGGGTTAAAACATGTTGATAATATTGTCGCACAATATATCTTCATAGTATTATCCCACTGTGAACTACACCTAGTTTGATAACAAACTATTTGACACAAATGCCCTCTTTTGCTGCTAAAATAGCAGTCATATACTTAGCCTTTTGTTGTAGTATCTGTCACAATGTCTTAACTTTGGAACTCATCCAAATCCATTATGGAACTCACTTTCCATTATATTGTGCCACCCTTAGTTTAGATTGAGATAAACTTAATTTCTACTTTGTGACAAAGCTAGTATCAATGTAGTACTTTTACAATGAACTAACCATCTATTTGTCACTTCTACAAATATTATACTCTTAGTTCTTCCAAAAGATCATAAGAATATCCTTACTATTGTCCAATGATCATCTTACGAATCATTCTGGTATATGCTCACAACTTTTAGAGCATAGGACATATCTGGATTTGTACATATCACAGTATGATTGATATAAATACTCTTTGTGATTTCATACATCAAGTATCAATCTATACTTGATTATTTGTTTCACTTTACAAAATGTCAATACACTTGAATATATCATCAACATTTGAACTCTTTCAATCCTTTCTGTGCGACAAGAACCTTTCTTGTAGTTTCTATATTGAACTCATTCAATATCTCGTCTATGTACTTCTGGCACAACCATATCAGCGTCTATCGATGCCAAATATTTGGGTTTTGCCTAAGTCTTTCATCGGGATGAAATTCTTAATATGTGTTAATAAAAGATACATTATTTCCAATCAACAATATGTCTTCCACATAATGTATTAGAAACATGTCTTAGCGCTCCCACTTAATTTCTTGCAAATGCAAGCATCTTCATCATCTCTCATGAACTTTTAAACTCCTTTAACAGTTTCATCACAGTGAAGATTCCAACTCCGCGATGCTCACTTTAACCATTGAAGTTTGCATATGCCTTTAGCATCCTTTGAATTAACAAAACTCTATGGACCATGTCATGCACACGTCCTAGGTAACAATTCTATTAGAAGAACTTGTTTTGTTTATTCAACTACCATATAACAAAATTATATGTAGTGGTTGCTACTTAAAACCGTCTAGACTAAATATCGCTATGAAAGATCAAATCTTGTCATATACAACCTTTGAACATTGTTGTGAACTCTTTCCCAACATGTCGACTATTTCATAGATGTGAAACATCCATGTCTATTTCTTTATAGATCCAAACACAACTGTAAGGTCTTACACCTTTCTCGAGGGTCCTTCAAGTTCAAAACTTGATTTCTCGTGTATGGAACTATCACGGATTTTATGGCTTCAAGCCATTTTAAGGAGTCAGGGCCCATCATCACTTCTTTGCATGTAGTCGGTTCATTATTCTCAAATAATGATTCAACCCTCAAATCTTGGTATTTGATTATTTACCCGATCTACTTGTTTCAATAGGAACTTAGATCTCTGTGACCACAACCTTTGAGGCACGTGAGCCATGAGCATTGTTGCTGCCTCCGGAACACTTTTCGGTGCTGCGCAACTTTGCACATATAGCTAAGGTTCTTTTAACCTTATCAAAGTTCTACTGTCCTCCCACTTAACTTTTCACGAAAAAATCCTTCTAAAAGAAACTTGACGTTCTAAGCGACAAACACTTTTGTCTCTGGTGTTATGGAGGAATACTTAACAAAGACAGGTTCATCCGACTTTGGTTGCAAACATCTTTCTTATGCATAGCATACCAATGTTTAAGAAAGGACAACTTGGGTTTTATCCCAAACCATAACATATGGTGTCATTTCAACGGATTATGATGGAGCTCTTTTCAGTGGAAAAACGGTAATCTCTAAAGCCTTTAATCTTCAAAATATAATGGCAGTTTTATGAATTATACCTTTGATCTTACCATGTCAAACAAGGCTTAATTACATATCTCGAATGTTCCATACTCTTATGGTGTTTCGGGAAAATGCAAATCCACGGAACGATTCCTTAAATCTTAGGTATTATGCTAAACTTGTAACTCAAATATCTTCCTTCATGATCTTATCATAAACTATTTATATTCTTGTTACAATGATTTTGCACTTCATCTTGAAAGTCTTTGAACTTTTCAAATGTTTGATACTTCATCCTTATTAAGTAAATATTCATATATTCACTCAAAATTTCGGAAAAAGCAAATGAAGTTAAAATCCATCGCTCTTGACTACACATAATGGACTTCGTACAACAATATGTACAAATTCCAATAAGCTAGTCTTTCGTTCCCTTTTGGCCTATGAACGAAGTTTCAATTATCTCTAGGAAAGTTTCACAAGTGTCATTTGATCAAAATCAAACAGACTCCAAAATTCCATCCATATGGATTTTCTTCATGTTTTCTTTCCAATATAATTATAAACGGCGATGTCACTTCCTAAGTGATCTTTCAATCAATTTGTCTTTCGACATCTTTAGCACTAGTTTTATGGATGTGATGTCTCCAACGAGATTTGCGAATCCATCTTTTATGGATTACGACAATTATTTGAACAACCCTTTTGTTCTCATAATACCTGATAAAACAAATCTTTGAAGGCAAGCTTTGATGTTTAACGAGCAACACAATAACCCTTTATTTGTTCTCGATGATCATCATCACATATTCTTTTGCTAGTTACTTAGGCCATTGTAGTTCATGAATTGTGTTGTTTCGTATGACGATTCACACCAACAAATTCAGTATCAAATACTTGAGAACCACATTGTTTAATAAGCAAAGAATATAGCCATAACATGTATATCATCTATATACTTAAGCTGAACAATTCTAGTCTTTTCCTTTCTGCCATATATTTATGAGATTTTCTTTCAATATTTCCTTTTTTGTTTGAAAGAATCTATCAACATCAATAGTGGAGTCATACATATGACACATAGTCCAAAGCGTGTATAATTAAATACCAATGTCTTTGGACTTGCACTTTGAAGTAGATCACCATCATCAAATGTTTGGTGTTCTTCCAAATTCCTTTCTTTAGTAATCTCTTGGTGTAGTAAATATTTTACCTACATCGAATATTCACCTTTATCATGGAATTATCCATGATCAAGCTACTTTTAGCTTATAAAGATGAATCGTGAGTATAATGTTGCTATCCAAAACCTTTTGGTGGATTAGGACAACTAGTGTCTCCAACCCTTTGCAAATTCTCATCAAAATATGAGAACATGAACTTTGCCATATTATACTCTATCATGTTGTAACCAAAACTTCGTTTCAGATATCACAATATCTTCCACACATCATGGTTTCTGAAACAACTTTTTCAGATCCTAGATAACCTTGATATTAAGAGAAGCCTTTGAATATCAAGAATCATGGAGACAAACATGATACTTATATACTAACACTTGGAATTGTTACTCTTGATTTAATACTAATTATTAAACTTCATGGAGTAACCGGAACTTACTGAAAGTTTGCAATAGGACTTTTAAACTTTAGATTAACACTTCAAAACAATACGATACCAGTTCGTAAAGTAACTAACCAGAATTCTATAGTTCTATCATCTCAATTATAACTAAGTGCAAGGTGGTAAACGGATGCCAATGACTACAACAACTATGCAAATTCACTTTGATTTAGTTTATGATAAATTGAGTTCTAATTAATAATTAAATTAATCTAGGTGAACTCCCACTCAAAACAATATCCCTCACATTGTTTTAGTGATCACACGAACCAAATCCACCACATCAAAACCGATCATCACGAGAGTTGATATAGCTTCAATGGCGAACAATCAACATGTTCATCATATCTACTATATGACTCATGCTCTACCTTTTGGTAATCCGTGTTCCTGAGGCCATGTCTGTACATGCTAGGCTCATCAAGATCAAACCTTAGTTTCCGCATGAGAAAATCTGGCTTACTCACGTTGTATACACTTGTAGAATCTAACACACCCGATCATCACGTGGTGCTTCGAAACAACAAGCTTTAGCAACGGTGCTAACTAAGGGTGAACACTTTGTGACTTGAAATTCATGTGCATGAGGGATCATATTATAATGCTACCGTCGTCTACTAAGCAATACAAGATGCATAAAGGATTAACATCACATGCAATTCATAATATGTGATATGATATGGCCTTTCTTCTTTGTGCTTCCGATCTCCATCTTCAAGCACGAACATGATCTCCATCATCACCGGCATTGCATCAAGGTCAATGACGCTTCACCATGGTTGTCGTCCACCGGCTTCAACTATTACAACTACTTTGAATAGACACGCGGGTCTTAACAGAAATTAAATACAACCATATGGCTCCTGCCGGTTGCCTACTTACAATAAGGAACATTGCATACATCATATATAATCACAATCATGGCCATATCACATCACAGCACACCCCTGCAAAACAAAGTTAGACGCCTCTAATTTTCTTTGCATGTTTTACGTGGTTTGGGGCTTTCAATAAGTGTCGTTCTAACTTACGAACAAGAACCACAACATTTATACCAGTATTGTCAATCACCCGTTGTAAATTGGATCTTAACTATGCTAGGAGAAACAGGCACCCGCAAAGCCACTTATGCAATACAAGTTGCATGTCAAGCGTGGAGCAAGTCTCATGAACGATGTCATGTAAAGTTAGCCCGGGCCGTTTCATCCCAACATACCGCAAGATGCAAAGTACACAAGAAGCAATCGACAATAAAAGCATCAACGCCCACAATGACCATTGTGTTCTACTCGTGCAACAGATCTACATATAGACACGACTCTGATACCACTGTAGGGGTTCGTAGCATGGAAAACAAAAAATTTCTATCGCATACAAAAAAACAAGCCAAGATCTATCTACTAGATTGTAGCAACGAGTCGATGGAATAACTTACCCTCAAAGATTCCAAAGTGTTTAACGAGAGCAGATTCTCGTGGGTGATGTAGTCGTACTCTTTCCGATCTCAAGATCGTGTAGACGATCCTTCCGACGCTGCGTTCCGGCAGCGCTTCCATGATCGGTCACACGCGTTCGGTACTACGAAGACCTTCCTCTCCTTGTTCCAGTGAGCGGAGGTTGTAGCACTCTCCTCGCGATTCCGCAAAGACAACTGTGGCGTGGTACCTGGAAGTAGAGGGAGATCCTGAGGCTTCATTAAGCCGGAGCAAGTATGGTGGAGTATGAGAGAGAGCTATTAGTGGTCTAGGGATTAGACAAACCAATTAGAAGGCTCTAAACCGCAGGCTAAAGCAATTAGAAGCTCTAAACCAAAACGGCTCTAAACCGGAGATTAGAGGATAGGAACTTGTGTGTCTAGAGGAGGAGGCCCTGCCCCTCCTTTTATAGGTGGGAGGGGCGGCCAAGGGGAGGGTAGTCCCTCCCCAAGTAGGCCTTGGCTGGCCACCGGCTTGGAGGAGAGGGACTCCTCCTCCAAGTTGGTTTCAACCTCCTCTTGCTTGTTTCCCACAGTTTCCTGTTTCCCACAGTTTCCTGTTTTAGCCGTTTGACTTTCAAACTGGCAGTTTGACTTTTCAGTTTTGGAACAGCAAGAACACTTAGTACATGATGCAATCATTCAATGACACATTCATGTACCCTCCCCGGAGTGCTTGGGACAATCCGAATCTTCTAGAACATTCCGATGAAAACAGGAATCATTCCCGAACTCAAACGGGACTTTCCTTATATGAATCTTATTCTCGGACCATTCCGGATCACCTCGTGATATCCGGATCCCATCCGAGACTCGAACAACATTCGATCTCTTTCTCATAATACCATAACTGCTCAAAACAACGTCGAATCCTTAAGTGTGTCTCCCTACGGTTCGTGAATTATGAACAATAACCAATAGAGGAATCTGGAAATTCATATGGCTCCCACATATTTCTACGATTACTTTGCGATCGAATGAACCACTTACATACGATACCAATTTCCCTTTGTCTCACGATATTTTACTTATCCGAGGTTATGATCGTCGGTATCTCTGCATACCTAGTTCAACCTCGTTACCGATAAGTACTCTTTTCTCGTTCCCGTGATATGTGATCCCTTGTGAGCCAGTCACATGCTTGCAAGCTAATTGGATGACATTCCACCGAGAGGGCCCAGAGTATATCTATCCGTCATATGGATGGACAAATCACACTCTTGATCCATGTGTTTCAACCAATACTTTCTGAACACTCAATTCCACCTTTATAGCCACCCAGTTACGGTGTGGTGTTTGATGTCATCAAAGCATCCATCCGGTAAAGGTGATATGCATGATCTCATGGTCGAAGGAATTAGGTTACTATGTATCAGAAAGCATATAGCAATTGAACTATTGAAATGACTTGATCTTTATGCTACGCTTATCTATAGGAGTAGGTCCACCATATCATTCTCCTAACGATATGATCCTGTTGTTAATAACATCTCTATGTTCATGATCAGGAAACCATGATCATATATTAACCAACAAGCTAGTTTAACAAGAGGCTTTACTAGGGACTCTTATTTTAGTTTACAAATCACACAAGTATTAATGTTTTCGGTTAATACAATTATAGCATGGTATGTAAACATTTATCATAAGTGTGAAGATATGATAATAACCACTTTATTATTGCCTCTTGGGCATATCTCCAACAATGTGGAGAAGAAGGTCATATCTCTAGTGACTGCCCCAAGAAGCGAGAAAGGTTTCCTGAATTTGTGGTGAAATATGAAGAAGAAGAACTAAGAGAACTCCTAGCCTTGGAGAGACCCATGAAGAGGAAGAACTGCTACAACTCCCATGCGAGGGATATTAGCCAGCTGTTGTGCTACAATTGTAAAGATCCAGGACATTACGCGTCACAATGTCCAGAAAAGAAGAATCGCAAAGGAAACAGGAAAAGCGGCTATGATGACAAAATGAAGCCAGTAAGGGATCCCAGCCTTGTCACCTGCTACAAGTGCAATGAGTCGGGACATTATGCCTATAAATGCCCAGAGAAGGAGCTTCAACCGGACCTCGCGACTAGTAAGTCCCTGGTTAATCCATACATCACAGTTGTAATGTTTAAAATACTGGTACATCGTGTTCATTCATATTGAGGCACTCATGGATAAGAATAGTTACATATGAAGTTACCTAGAGGTTCTGTTGAAGAGAACCCAATGGAAAGGATTGATAGCTAGCACAAGATTCCACAATTGAGTATTAGATGTTGGGATGCCAAGTTCAGTTTTCTTAAGGGGGTTAGCCTCGACAACAACACCCATAACCTTGCTAGCCATTCCGAATCTCGGGACGAGATTCATCTTAAGGGGGTTAGTCTGTCACATCCCAAGATTTTGAAAATTGGTACTAGAAAAAAAATTTGCATGTTGTATGATATTCATGAGCATTGTATTGCATATTTGCATCAAGAAAAATTCCTAAATAAAAATAAAGGACTAAAACCCCAAATAGTATGTGCCACTTTGTTCCTAAAGGGAATTAAATTGGCTTTATAAAAACTCATTATTGATAAGGCAGCGATTATTGCTAAATTATAGCCTAAAAAGATCCAATAAATATTACAAAAAATTTAGAAACAAAATTGAGCTCATTTGGAGCTATTATGAAAAAGTTATGGAATAAATACAAACAAATAAAGATATAAATAAAATGAAATATACAAGGATTTATAAACCCACTACTTGCAAACTAGTAAAAAGATTACAAATATGATCCTACAATGATCTATTCGATTTTAGAAAATTTTAGAAACAAGAATCATGTCGTTTGGAGTTCGTATGCAAAAGATACGAGGGAAACAAGTAAATAGACAAAGAAAAAGAAAAAAAGAAGAAAAAAATCTAACGGGCCGGCCCATCCGGACCGGACCGAACCAGCCAGCCACGATCGGTGTCCCAGATGCTTTAAAAAACGTGCGAAACAGTTTTGTCAAACCTATCTCTATTTAAACAGCTATAACTTTTTATCTACAACTCCAAATCGACTTCCGTTTGTTTCTACTTGTTCCCTACTCCAAGACCTATCTCTACACCATCCTAAATCTCCATATAAACTCGTGGAGCTACAGCTGTACGAGTTTCCCTTCTCGAAATTCCGAATCTACACATGCCCGAATCTTATTTCGCTTTTTAACCCATCTAGACTTCGTTGTTTGCCTTCGGCCAAAGAACGAAAGTTGTAGAACTCGTCAAAATATTTGGCTTCCGACAAACCTCACCTCTTTTCATCCACCACAGCCGAAGAATTTCGCACCGCAATATTTCAGATATGACGGTATAAATCCAAGATGTACTCGCGATCGTTTCTTCAAATCCAAATTCTTTTGGTGAGAAGGTAGGACTAATGATTCCCCACAACTTTCATGTTCTAAGTTTTTTGATTTGACCTATGGATTTGTCTCTCTAACACAGATCTATTTCTTGTCTATTCTGAGCCGAAATCGGGTCAATCTTCTCTCCTAACCACTAGATCGCATCCCAACGGCCGGGATTGTATCGATTCCGCGAAGGGGTACGAGCCAACCGGATATCGCCACGTGTCAATGCTAGGTCAGCCCCGCGTCCCAGTCAACATAGAATATTCCCAGGGAATATTCCCTGTAGATTTGAAATTGAATTTAATTTGCAGAAAATTGTGTAAACTTACAAAAATCATATAAAAAGATCCGTAGAACCAAAAATAGCAAATAATATATCAATGGATTCAGAAAAACGTGTAGAATATTAATATGGCATTAGATTCAACTTTTACTGTACGTGGTTATTGCAGTAACTTAATTAGTTTTAATGGTCTTTTAGGTTAATAAATTCATAGGAAATTATCTGTAACTCCGAAAAATATGAAAAATATATCAAATTGAAGCTAATATAATGTAGATTAATAATATCAGGTTAAATCTAATCTTTACAGTACATATTTATGGTAATGATTTAATTAGTTTTAATGGCTTTAGAAATCATTAAATTCATAGTAAATTATTTGCATATCACAAAAATATAAATGATATACCGATGGAAAGATGGTTCCATGTAGATCATCAATATGCAAATGGTTCAGGCAAATACTATAAGGTTTCGCGGTAATTAAATAAATGGTTTAATGGCTTATTTAGAGTAATAAATTCATAAGAAAATAAATACTATTTAGAAAATTGCAAATAATATGTCCCTGGAATCACAAGAAAGAGTAGAACCAGTTTCTGAATTAAAGTTATAGGTATACAGTACGTATAATGTTAGGAGCATTATAATACATTCTGTAGTATTTTAACTATTTAAAAAGATCTATAACTTCGATTAGGGTGAATCCAACGCCTACTGGTTCGTATTAACGTCCTCAATCCAGTAAACCCAAGAAACAAATTTAATTCGACAGTTAGAACAGGCGTTACAATAGAACTATTAAAAACATTATATTGGCAAGTAATTATTAATAACAAGTACTCCATTGCATTAATTGGCCTCTTGCATGCATCATATACTTCAGTATTGTTTAGAGAACTAAAGTAACAACCATTGTGACTTATTAAATTTCCATACATGCATTTGTTGCATTTGTTTGATCTCTATGTGCTATTGTTTATGTTGTATGCAATTGTTTGCTCGATAGATTGCGAGGAGTGCAACGTGCGTGATTGCAACGAGTGTTTGAACGACTTCACCAACTACCAAGGCAAGTAGATGCTACCTTGTTCATGATATTGTCCTACTATTTTCAATGCATTGTCGTGTATTTTGTAGATGCATGTGTAGGATATTACTATCGCTATGCTATGTCCTATTATATGGTAGGATTTTCCTATAGATGAACCACCGTTGGTAGATGTACTTAGCCATGCTGCGTTGATCGATGGATGGGTTACATCACTGATGTTGTTTCTAAATGTGTTGGTTTGCAAAAACTAAAACAACTTAATCAATGAATCTCCTGGTTGTGATGTGATTGATTATTTTTGGTGGTATCATTGCGAAAAGGCACCCAGGTATCAAGAGAAAATGATTGACTTCTTTATTTTGTAGCTTACGTGTACAACCATGTGCCAATAATGAAATGGGCGGTTGGTTGGACTTAGTAGGTTGTGGTAACTCGAACCCGCGTATCCTGAGATGTAGAATTTTGGTAGGTTGGACCGGTGCGCATCGGGATTGGGGAGCTACTTCCCGAACGGTCTCTTCTTGGTCTTCTCCCTATCATCACCCAATATGAGAGTGATGGTACGAGCTGGGCTGGCCAAGTCACATGGGTAAATTGTACTAACCCCTGCAGGGTGTATAATCTAATCGATTAGCCGTGTCCCCGGTTATGGACATCTGAGCTGCTTGATATTGATTCCATGACATGTTTCTCGCTCATTCTAATTTCATAATTGCTTTAATGTTGTTGGGTTAACTTAATTGAGATCTTTTCAAAGAAAATCAAAAACTGTTTATGAAAGTAGGACAAAGGTATTTGCAAATGCAAGCTAGCCACAACTCCACTTGCCAAATATGCATGTAGATGTTAGCATTATTGTCTCCTTTAATAGCTCTACTTGCCATACATTCCATGTATTGACCCTTCGGGGATGCTATGTTTCATGTTGCAGGATATTCAGATTCTGAGTAATCAATTTAGGCCACGGTACTCCACTCAGCACTTGTTCACTTGTGGGCAATTTGAAGAATGGAGGATTTATTATAGTTATGCTGCTACTTTAATAATTTGAGCTAGCCTTGAGCTAAGCTTTTATTGTAATAATGATATTCTGGATCTTCGTTATTTATGATACACGGATATTTTGCTATGTTATTCATCTTATTCTATTGTGGGCCAATGAACCGATCCAGGGATTGGCATGTCACATAGAAGCTACGGTCTTTTCAGAACCGTAGTGTTACAGTAAAAGGTTCCGACGATCACAAGAAAGTCATCGTTGAATGTGTGGGAGTCAGTATGGGTCTCCAGATACCGCTTCTGATTATTGATCCGAGAGGGGTCTCGATCATGTCCTCATTATTCGTGAACCGTAGGGTGACACGCTTAAGAGACACCGCCATCCATTTGGAGCAAAAGTTTCATGCCGAAAAGAATAACAAGCGCAGGAATTTATTTCACTAGATACCGAAACGGGTTTTTGGGTGAAATTGCAGAAAGTTTTTCTGCGTGTGAAATGAAATAATAGCAAGGGGTTATATATGAATGTTTGTCATTAAAGTAATTGAAAAAATTCTGAATAAATAAAAGGAGTTTTATTTAATGAGAGTTTGCATTAAATTTGGTGGAAATTTAATGGGAATTTGAGTGGGTTTTTGAGTGGAGGGAATTGAAAGGCATTTGAGTGAGTGGAGTGTCCACCCACATGAATGTGGAAGAGGTGGGGGCAGACCCATGGCTGGGCGCATGGCCCCTTGGGTGCCCCCCTCTCCCTATAAAAGGAGCCCCCTCCCTCTCTCTCACTTACACATCCTCGTGAAGGATCTCTCTCCCCCTCTAGAATTTATCCCCCATGGTCTCGGACTAGCGAGATACATGTTCCCGGTGGATATTCGGCAAGAAAGAGTTGTGCTTCCACTGCATCACTGGAGCGAGGAGGCGGAGGTTGCTCGGTGCCTCGAACGTGTGTGTGAGCACGGATGCGCTGTTGTTTAGGACTTCCTCTTGATCTTGAGATCGGCAAGAGATCGTCTACATCAACCACGAGTTTGGACTCATTAAGCTTTGTCGGTCTTCAAGGGTATGTTCTCTACGGATATACATCCGCCCGTTGTTTGTATCTAGTATATAGATCTTGGTACATAGTTGTTCCCATCGTAGGAAAAAATTTGTTTTCTATGCTGCGAACCCTACAGTGGTATCAGAGCCGGATCTATGCGTATATACTTTGCACGGTTAGTACACATATGACTATGTGGGCGATGATGATCATTTTGTTGCTTCTTAGTTGTACTTTGGATATTGGTGGCATAGTGGGATGAAACGGCCCGGACAAACTTTACATGTCCTCGCACATGAGACCTGTTCCACACTTGACATGCAACTAGTTTTGCATAAGTGGCTAGCGGGTGTCTGTCTCTCCTACTATAGTCAATATCTAATTTGCAACGAGTTGTCAACAATTTAGTTATCCTCATTGTGGTTCATGTTCGTAGGTAAGAACGGTTCTATCTTCGAAAGCCCTAAGCCACGTAAAACTTGCAATGGATAAATTAGAGGCGTCTAGTTTAGATTGTTGTTGGGTTAGTGTTATGATATGGTAATGTTATAAGTAGAAGTATGAGATGATACTCTTACAACACACATAACGTGTAAGTTCCATAGACCTTGGCCTTACACATAAAGGTATGATAGTGATCATACCACGGTGCACATGATGGAGATCATATGCGGGAACCATATCATTTCAATTACAAACATGTGATGTTTGATTGCATCTTATATTGCTTGTTTGGCGTTTTATTAGCATAATAAGATGATCCCTCATTTAGATATCAAGATAAAAATGTGTTCTTCCTTAAGTATGCACCGACAATGTTTCGTCGCTTCAAGACTTCACGTGATGATCGGGTGTACTTGAATCCACGAGCATATCTCGGGTGTAAGACAGTTACACACGCGAATACTAAGGTTCTTACTTGGTGAGCCTAGCATGTATAGACATGGCCTCGGAACACAGACCGAAAGGTTAAGCATGAGTCATATGTTTTGATATGATGACCATATGGATGCTCGCCTTTGAAGCTATACCGACTCACGTGATGATTGGACTTGGTGTAGTGGATTTGGTTCATGTAATCACCAAAAAGACACGAGGGATGTCGTTTTTGAGTGGGAGTTCATTTCTAATTTGGATTATAAGAACTCAATTTATCATAAATTAAATCAAAGTGAATTTGCATAATTTGTTGTAGTCATTGGCATTCGTTCACCACCTTATGCATAGTTGCAATTGAGATAATAGAACTATAGAATTCTGGATATATACTTTATGAACTGGTATCGTATCGTGTTGAGTGTCAATCTAAAGTTTAAAATCCTATTGCGAACTTTCAGCAAACTCTGTTTACTCTGTGAAGTTTAATAATTAGTATTAAATCGAGAGTAAAAATTCCAGTGTTAGTATCTTAAGTATCATGTTTGCCTCCATGATTCTTGATTGTTTAATATCAAGTTTATCTAGGAGCTGAAAGAATTATTTCAGAAACCATCATGTGTGACAGATATAACGATATCTGAAACAATGTTTTGGTTGCAATATGATAGAGTATAATATATGTTCTCATATTGGATGAGAATTTGCAAAGCTTGGAGATGCTAGACATCCTAATCATCCAAATGGGTTTTGTAAAGTAACGTTATACTCACGATTCGTCTTTATAAGCTACAGTAGCTTGATCATGAAAGTTTTCATGATAAGGGTGAATAGAAGATGTATGTAAAATGTTTACTACACTAAAAAGATTACTAAAGAATGGATTTTGAAAGAATACCGATCATTTGATGATGGTGATCTACTTCAAAGTGCAAGTCCAAAGGTATTATTATTTGAATATACACGCTTTGGACTATGTGCCATGTATATGGCGCCACTTTTGATGTTGATAGATTCTTTTAAAAAGAAAGAGGAAATGCTGAAAGAGAATCTATAAAATATATTTGGCAGAAAAGAAAAGATTGGAAATATCCAATTTAGGTATATGGATGATATACATGTTATGGTTGTATTCTTTGCTTGTTAAACAATGTGGTTCTTGGGTATTGGATACCGAATTGGTTGGTATGAAATTTCATACGGAACAACGCAATTCATGAACCACAATGGCCTAAGTAACTAGCAAGAGAATATGTGATGATGTTCATCAAAAACAAACAAACCGTTGTTTGTAATTCTCATTGACATCAAAGCTTGACTTCAAGATTTGTTTTAATAATTGTTATTTGAATCAGGTATTATGAGAACAAAGGTTGTTCAAATAATTACCATATTCCATATAAGATGGATGATTTACAAATCTAGTTGGAGAAATCACATCCATAAAACCTAATGCTAAAATGTCGCAGGACAAATGATTAAAAGATCACTTACGAAGTGACATCGATGTTTAAATTATATTGGAAAGAAAACATGAAGAAACTCCATATGCATGGATTTTTGGAGTCTTTGATTTGATCAAGTGATGCTTGTGAGACTTTCCTCGGGATAATTAAAACTTCTTTCAAAGGCCAAAGAAAAACGAACGACTAAATTATTGGAATTTATACATATCGATGTATGTAGTCCATTATGTGTAGTCGTAAGCGATGGGTTTCAACTTCATATGCTTTCTCCGGAAATTTGAGTGAATATTCACTTAATGAGAAAGAAGTATGAAATATTTGAAAAACGTTTCAAAGACTTTCAAGATGAAGTGGAAAATCATTGTAACAAAAAAATAAATGGTTTATGATTTTATCATAAGGGATTTGTTTGAGTTACAAGTGTAACAAGAAAATAAATGAATTATGATTTTATCATAAAGGGATTTATTTGAGTTGCAAGTTTAGCAAAACACCTAGATTTACATATCCCGAAACACCATAGGAATATGGAGTGTTTGACATTTGTAATGAAACCTTGTTTGACATGGTTGGATCAAAGGTGTTATTTATAAAACTGCCATTATGTTTTAAAAGATTAGAGCTTTAGAGACTACCGCTTTTACACTGAAAAGAGCTTCATCTTCATCCGTTGAAATGACACCATGGAACTTATGGTTTGGGGTAAAACCCAAGTTGTCATTTCTTAAATTTTGGTATGCTAAACATAAGTAAGATGTTTACAACTGAAGTCGGATGAGCATGTCTTTGTAGGTTATTTCGAATAACAATTGGTTATTTCTCCATAACACCAAGGGCAAAAGGGTTTGTCGCTTGAAACGTGAAGTTTCTTGAAGAAGGAATTTTTCATAAATGTTAAGTGGGAGGACAATAGAACTTTGATAAGGTTAACGAACCTTAGCTATATGTGTTGAGTTGCGCAGCGCCGGAAAATGTTCCGGAGGCAGCCAGAATGCTCATGGCTCACGTGCCTCAAATGTTGTGGTCACGGAGGTCTAAGTTCTTATTGAACCAAGTCGGTCGGATAAACAATCAAATACTGAGATTTGAGAGTAAATCATTATTGTTCGACAATGATGAACCGACTACATGCAAAGAAGCGACGATGGGCCCTGACTCCTTCAAACGGCTTGAAGCCATGAAATCCGTGATAGTTCCATATACGAGAAATCAAGTTTTGAACTTGAATGACCCTTTAGAAAGGTGTAAAAACCTATAGGTCGTATTTGGATCTATAAAGAAACAGACATGGATGTTTTACATCTATGAAATAGTCGACATGTCGGTAAAGTATTTTACGACAATGTTCAAGGAGTTGACTATGACAAGATTTGATCTTTCATAGCGATATTTAGTCTGGACGGATTAAAATAGAAACCACTACATATAATTTGATATATGGTAGATGAATAAAAAAACAAAGTTCTTCTAATAGAATGATTACCTAGGACGTGTACATGACACGGTCCAAAGGGTTTTGTTAAATTTAAAGGATGCTAAAAGGGCATGCAAACTTCAATGGTTGAAGTAAGCATCGCGGAGTTGGAATCTTCACCATGATGAAAAAGGAGTTTTTCATCAGGAGACGATGAAGATGCTTGCATTTGCAAGAAATTAAATGGGAGCGCTGAGACATATTTCTAATACATTATGTGGAGGACATATTTTTGATTAGAAATGATGTATATTTTATTGACAAAGGTTAAGAATTTCATTTCGATGAAAGACTTAGGCAAAACCCGAATATTTAGCATGAATGTCTATAGTGGATAGACTGTGACGCTAATATAGTTGTGCCAAACATACATATATGAGATATTAAAGGAGTTCAATATAGAAACGACAAGAAATGGTTCTTGTCGCATGGAAAGGAATTGAATCAAGATTCAAGTGTATTGACACTTGATAAGTGAAACAAGATTCAAGTGCTTTGACACTTGATGAGTGAAATCACAAGGATGTTTTGATCAATCTTACCATGATATGTACACATCCAGATATGTCCTATGCTCTAAGTGTTATGAGCATATACCAGAATGAATCATAAAATGATCATTGGACGATAGTGAGGATATTCTTATGATCTTTTGGAAGAACTAAGAATATATTTGTGTAGAGGTGACAAACAATTATAAATAGTTCATTGTAAAGCATTACATTGATACTAGTTTTGTCACAAGATACAAATTAAGTTTATCTCAATTTAAACTATGAGTGGCACAATGAAATGGAAAGGAGTTTTTATGATGAATTTGGATGTATTCCATAGTTAAGACATTGTGACGAATACTACAACAAAAAGGCTAAGTATATGACTGCTATAGTAGCAGCAAAGGAGGGAATTTGTGTCAAGAAGTTTGTTATCAAACTAAGGTGTGGTTCGCAATGGGCTAACACTAAAGATATATTGTATGACAATAGTATCGACATGATTTAACCCCAAGGAACTAAAGGTCTCACCGAAAGACCAAATTTATACAATGTCATCTCATTGGAGAATGAGTGATGCGTGAAGACGCAAAGACATGGACCTGAAGCGTCAGATCCGTAGATTATGTTAACCACTTGCAATTGCGTATATGGAACACCAGAAAACCATAGGTGTTCAATACGCAAAGTTTTCAAACTAGATTATTGTCTCTAGTGCAAGTGGGAGACTGAAGGGAATATGCCCGAGAGGCAATAATAAAGTGGTTATTATCGTATTCCTTGTTTATGATAAATGTTTATTTTACATGCTATAATTGTATTAATACAGAAACATTAATACATGTGTGTTTAATAAACAAAAAGGAAGTTCCTAGTTATGCCTCTCTTATAAACTAGCTCGTTGATTAACAAGATGATCATAGGTTTCCTGATCATGGACATTGGATGTTGTTAATAACGAGGTCACAACATTAGTGTAATGGTGTGATGAACATTCATCCGAAGTATAGCATTACGATCAAAGTCATTGAGTTTATATTGCTATAACAACTTACGTAGTGATTCTAATCCTTAGACCATGAGATCATGTCAATCACTAACACCGGAAGAGTTTCTTGATAACATCAAACTTCACACTGTAACAGGGTGATTATAAAGATGGGTTCAGAACTACTAAAGTGTTATGTTGAGGCCCATGGATCAAAAGTGGAATTTGTTCATCCCGATGACGGATAGATATGCTCTGGGCCCTCTCGGTGATATCACATTGATTAGCTTGCAAGCAAGTGATTTGATCACTAGAATGTTATATCACGGGAACGAGAAAAGAGTACATGTCAGTAACGAGATCAAACTAGGTATGGATATACCGATGATCGAATCTCGGACATGTAATATATCGCGAAACAAAGGGATTAAGATACTAGCATAAAAGGTTCCGACGATCACAAGAAAGTTATCGTTGAATGTGTGGAAGTCAGTATGGGTCTCCAGATCCCGCTTCTGATTATTGATCCAAGAGGGGTCTCGATCATGTCCGCATTATTCGTGAACCGTAGGGTGACACACTTAAGAGACACCGACATCCATTTGGAGCAAAAGTTTCATGCCGAAAAGAATAACAAGCGCAGGAATTTATTTCACTAGATACCGAAACGGGTTTTTGGGTGAAATTGTAGAAAGTGTTTCTGCATGTGAAATGAAATACTAGCAAGGGTTTATATGTGAATGTTTGTCATTAAAGTAATTAACAAAATTCTGAATAAATAAAAGGAGTTTTATTTAATGAGAGTTTGCATTAAATTTGGTGGAAATTTAATGGGAATTTGAGTGGGTTTTTGAGTGGAGGGAATTGAAAGGCATTCGAGTGAGTGGAGTGTCCACCCACATGAATGTGGAAGAGGTGGGGGCAGACCCATGGCTGGGCGCATGGCTCCTTGGGTGCCCCCCTCTCCCTATAAAAGGAGCCCCCTCCCTCTCTCTCACTTACACCTCCTCGTGAAGGATCTCTCTCCCCCTCTAAAATTTATCCCCCATGGTGTCGGACTAGCGAGATACATGTTCGCGGTGGCTATTCAGCAAGAAAGAGTTGTGTTTCCGCTGCATCGCTGAAGCGAGGAGGCGGAGGTTGCTCGGTGCCTCGAACGTGTGTGCGAGCATGGATGCGCTGCTGTTTTGCGGCGCTAGGACTTCTTCTCGATCTTGAGATCGGCAAGAGATCGTCTACATCAACCACGAGTTTGGACTCGTTAAGCTTTGTCGGTCTTTAAGGGTATGTTCTCTACGGATATACATCCGTCTGTTGTTTGTATCTAGTAGATAGATCTTGGTACATAGTTGTTCCCATCGTAGGAAAAAAATTGTGTTTTCTATGCTGCGAACCCTACAGTAGTCCGGGTTCGCAGTGAGCTCGGTGCCGCGGGTGAGGATGATGCCATCCTGGGAAGCCACCACAGTCTCTCATGATAGCACTTGTGTGTCGATGTGTGGACGCATAGCCACTCCGCTTGCATATCCCGCTGATGGTTGTGGATAGATTAGCCGGAGATCTCGACTATACTTGGAGGCAGCACGAACTCCGCCAAGAAGCCGAGGAATGTCGGCTTGTTTCGCTCGGCGAACCTGCTAGCGACAAATGCAGATTTCTTTGCCGCCAGCCAGGTGCTGTTCACCGCACCGAAACAGATAATGTCTACGGTAGAGCCGCTCCTCTCTATGATCTCTCCAACTAGATAAATGTTCCTAACTACTGCAGCTCGTGGAGAAACTGGTTCATTGTTCTCCATTGCTCTGATAGCACAAATCTATAGGAAATGTCTTAATATCTAACTAATTATGTAGACTGAGCTGCTCTGACAATGCCCCATAACCTGTTATACGCACGACACAGTTGACGGTTTTTAGGAATCGCATATGAATCGGTTAGTAAACAATTATGTTACTAACCAGTTATAACTGTGAAATAATGAATCGAGAGAAACTGTTTCTTTTATTTTTTTTACTTATAACCCATTTGTAATTTTCATACACGAAATTATGTGAATCCCTTATGTTACTGTAATAATTAAAATAGTTAAGACTGTAATTGAAGGTTATGTCGAAAAAATCTATACTTTAATTGAAGGTTATCTGACGGTGAATCCTTCATGTTAGTGTGAATCCTTTTAGTTTCTGTTTATTCATTTGTGTTACAAATCGCATGTACTCATTCCTGATTCGTTGAATTATTTATGTTGCTGTGAACCCTAAAATGGTTCAACGGCATAATACGCGTCAACATATCTAAAATGGTATTAATTTGGTATGAAATTTTTAACAAGCTAACCTGTTTCTATATAAATCTCCCTACGTAATAAAATAGATTTGTAATAATTTATTAAAGTTTCATTAAAATCACAACGAATGTGAATCAGCCATGCTTCAAGAGGACAGTACTAATAAGTATTATGATGAACTATAGTCCAACGAACTTATCAATATAGATTGAAACATCATCGAAGAACACAATTTGTTGTAAGAATTTTTTAAAAAAAATTATCGAAAGAATAATGAATGAATTAGATTCTTTGAACATATCTATTCATAGGATATAACTAATCTAGATGAATTATACGTTTCTCAAATTTCTTTATTAATTTGACATTTACTTTTTCATATCCATCATGTTTGTACGTTTCATTATTGATCCATAACATAGAACATGAAAATCATTAATGAAATACTACTAAACATTCTTCGTACTATAACTTTATTACGTTCACACACCAATACGGTTTGAAAAATAGTTAAATCGATGGGAACCACATTTTTGTGGACTGAGAATTAAAAAATGGTGCACTTATGTGGTATAGCGGATAGTACAGCTCGGGCGCAACAATTTCACGGTGTACGGCCCACATTACACCGTGTAGCAGTACTGAAATGACTCCTTGATATCTGTACCTGCAATGTTACATCCATTACTCTCGGGGTTACGATTGATGGAATACTCTTCTCCCCTGGTAAAAACTATGGAAATATGTATCAATGACGAATCTATAAAAACTATATTTATAAGTCACCAAGATAGTTGGTTATGGACCGCAAGTTAATAATTACATCCTATGCATAGGGAGAGCCTCCCAAAGTACTCTATACTAATGAATATTGCTATATTTTTGAAGAAATCTTCAAGTACAATTCTATCAATTAACCCCTACATGAATAATATTAGACGTCGTTATAAATTTATAAGATGTTTTTATTACACATCCGAAACCGTTTTATTTCTCACGAACACATATATTAGTAAATCTGAACTTTTTTCTCTTTCGAACATAAAGTTAATCTACTGACAGCATGTAAGCACTTTTTTTAAAAAACATTAATGCTCAATAGCAGCTTTTAAAATTAGAAGTAAAACAGCATACTTTTTTCGCAGGAAAACAAGAACCAAAAAATACAATGAACCTATTAGTTAGATAGAACTTTTATAGAAGAAGCTAATAATCATAGGAAATTCATTAGCAGATGCATCAATTTAGACAAGAACTAATTATGTGCACCGATAAAATGAACTATGTGCAAAAACACTATGTATCTACATAGTAGCATTGAAGGAATTATGTCGTGGACACAGTGAATCATGTAGCGGTACTGAAATGACAAGCTGATGGCAGTACCTGTTACATTGCATCCACTTTACTCGGGTGAATCGAGTGCTTGGACTACCTTTCGGCCCTTGTCAGAAAGAGGGGAACGGATACGAATGCCGAATCTTTCAACACTGCGTGTACCATCTATGTTACTTGTTTTTCTTCGTGAAGTAGTAGATGCAGACTATTTCTTGGGATGGTACATAGATCGGTGGACATACCGTGCAAGGGAACAGTGTGAAGTTGTCCATCAGAGCAACAAATCTTGTGATATATTTGAGTAAATCTACTAGTACTATTGCATCTATTCCTACATCTTTGTTCCCTTTCATCTCATGTCCACTCACGTATGTACCTTTGCAGGAACATAGCCTTTACAAGCTGTTTCATGTTCATAAAATAAGTAACATAGATGGTACAGATAGTTGTAAATGTTTTGTCTGTCCCCTCTAGCACATAAATCGCTGACATTAGCTGGATGAGAAGATCGTGTACGATGTGCGACAGCTACCACATTTTATTTTTTTATTGAATCTCCATATATTATAAACCAGAATTTTTTTCAGCGCATCGATTCCCGTAACTGTTCCTTCTGTTGTAGTCTTACTTTGGCCGATAGTTAGTTCACCGTATCCACTCCAGCGAAAATTTGATGAAACATTGGAGGCACAGCTGCAAAAATGTCATTTCAATAGTCCAACTTTATGCATTGTGACCTACAACACATGAATCTACATATATTATAATCCCAAACTATCATGATTCAAGGAAGATTAATTTAATATTAGTTAAAGATACACTAATTTTTCAAGCATCCATGCCGACTTTTTTAAAATTTACTAAATAAAGGCTATGCTGGACTTGAGTGCAAAAAACATCACCAATATATTCTGTAACACCCGCGAAGCACGTATTAATTGTTAGATGAACTAATATAAAAAATATAGAAATAATTTTTGAATGCCCGTAAAAACAAGATGAAACATGGCAGGTACAGCTACGGACATGTCATTTTCAATTGCCATGCATGTTGCACTGTCCCCTCTAGCACATAACTCGCTCACATTAGCTAGATGATGTTGGATTATTAGGCATAATTTTCTCAATTAATTTCAGAATATAAATCATGACAAAACCAGCTACTAGCTCATGTAACTCGAACATACTAGATGTACTAAACAATAGGATGATCGGAAACAAACAGCAGCCTAACATGTACTCGCAGAGCATGATGAACAACCAAACAGGATCACGTAGCGCGTACCGTTCGATTGTAGTAGTAGAAACTTTGGGGAAGAGGGATCGCAGCAGATGGCGACGAAGACGGCGGTAGGCAGCACCGCCTGACTTGGATGGAAGACGACCCGTGATGAAGAACTCGGCGATCAGCGCGGGCGCTTCCAAAAACCTTATTCGCCCTCTCCGCAGGATCGCAAGGCGAGTGGTTCCGGAGACCTGCTCTCCCGTCCGCGGTGCCGCAAGCGGGATGGAGTAGACTACGGTGACGGCGCAAGTAGAGAGGAAGGCAAAACCCTAGATTGGTTTTCGGTGGTGTTGTGGCGGTAGCCGCGCGGGACTTTATATAGAGCGGCTCAGGAAACCCTAACGGAGGCAAACGTGGGCCGAGTCCACGTTACGCACGTTCGGGTCGGTTACCGGAAATAAAGCTCGGCTCGGCGAGATTCCCGCAACCCGCGGCGCGCGCGCGCGTCGTGGCGTGGCGTGGCGTGGCGTGGCGTGGCGTGGCGTGGCGAGGCGGCGTCGGAGGAGGAGGAGCGCGCGTGTGTATCTCTCTTATTCCCACTCACTTACAAAGTGGTGCAACACTCCACCTTATAAGGTGGTGCAACTCTCCTCCAACTTTCCATGTGGGACTAAACTTTAGCTCCCACTCCACTCCCATGTGAGCTGCCACAAACATGGGCCCAAACACATATGGGCTGCCACAAATTTGGGCTTTGAGATTTAGAGAAAATCTGAAATACTCATGGGCCTAAATGGATTAGCCCCATTATTTCTAACAGATGAAAATATCGTGTACAATATGCGACAGCTACCACATTTTATTTTATTTATTGAATCTCCATATATTATAAACCAGATTTCAATATGGATCAAAGATTCATCAAAGCTTTAAACAAGTAACATATATGTTACATATAGTTGTAACTGTTCCACATGTCGTAGTATTATTTTGGCCTATAGTTAGTTCACCGCATCCAGGCCAGCGAAAATTTGATGAAACACTGGAGGCACAACTAGAAAAATGTCATTTCAATAATCCAACTTTTTGCAACGTGACCTACAACACATGAATCTACATAAATTATAATCACGAACTATCATGATTCAAGGAAGATTCTTTTAAGATTCGTTAAAGATACACTAATTTTCAAGAAGCCATGCCGACTTTAAAAAAAATCTAAATAAAGGCTATGCTGGACTTGAGTGCAAAAACATCACCAATATATTCTGTAACACCCGCGAATCATGTATTAATTGTTAGCTGAACTAATGTTAAAAATAGGGAAATAATTTTTGAATGAACCATATTATGCAAATACTAATTCATAGGAAATATTGAATTAAGAAAAATAAACCGTTTCCCATAAGGTGCCGAATCTTGTTATATCTCGCAGTAAAGGTTGTACTACTATTCTATCCAGCCCTACATCTCTGCCCCCCCCCCCCACCCATCTCATATCCACTCATGTAGGTACCATAGCAGTAACATAGGATGTATATCCTATTTTGCTTTATTGATAAAATAAGTAACATAGATGGTACAAACATGGATGAGGACATCTTGTACGGTCGGACAGCTATCACATTTTTATATCTGTATTGAATCTCCATATATTATAAACAAGAACTTTCACTATTTGTAAAAGATTCATTAAAGATACATTAGTGTATATCAGCCCTGCACGAACAACAGAAGTATGTTCAAATATCGAGAAGAATACGAACATATTCAATAATTCGATAAAACATTATTTAGTATAAATTCAATCTAGACAAATAAAAACTTTGCCAGGTCTTTCCAATCAATTTTTTTTTCTAATTTTTCCTCTATCATGTTTTTCATAGGTTTCATTAATGATTAATAGGAAAACAAAAGTTGACCTAATAACATCCTAATATTATGCGTCCAGATAAGTTATACCTCACCAAACGAATCGATATTTTAAACACGAAGCACATCAAGCAAGTTCCATACACAATTCCTAAGCTGCACAATAAAATACACCAGAATATAAGCTATGCACTAGCATACATAGGCCCTTCCCATGCCCTGACATTTTCCGAAAGGTTGATCGAAGCATTAAATGGCCGATACAGAGAGGGGAAAGCAGATGGAACATTGCGGGTACAACGGTCTGTAGGTGACTTAATTTATGTAACCCAGTGCTCTGCTCCCACGTTAACGAGAAACTTCGACCTAGAATATGAATGCTCCCACACTGGAATATATTATCTGCACAATAAAATACACCAGACTACAGAGGCTGTCCCACATTATTCAAAAATTACCTTTTAAAAAATAATTAATGTAAATTAAATCGAAGATATTTCCTTATAATAATACCTTTTCTTTAGATAAGTCTATCTATGGACCTTTTTATGCCAATGGCCATATTCTTGCACTCCGATGTGTTTTCAAGCCATATATTTTACCATTTTGAGTTTCGGCATGTAGATACTCCGATGTGTTTTCAAGCCATATATTTTACCATTTTGAGTTCGGCATGCAGTAAATTGTATAACTAGCAGGATTTCCATATGACATTCTGCTATTTATTTTTTCTTGCAAACATCAATATAATCATTATTTTTTATTGAAATTAGAGAACCAATGCAATAAACCCATAGTAAATTTTTCATGAAATTACATTTGACATTATGTTAGTTATTGTTTCATGCTGATTCATATAATTTTAACAAAAGTATACATCCACAAGCAGTCCTACTCATTCATGAAATCATGTTTGTATGGAAATGCCAATACAGTTCATGTTTCGTTTGGATTCTCGTTACTCCCAAATCTTTCAACTTTAGTTATAATTTTATGAACAATTTATATAAATTCCAATAAATGATAAGGCCGGTAGAATTCACTTATACTAATATTATATCTAAATAAGGTCATTTTTCATACAATGTAGCGGCAAACCATAATTTTGCAATTAGATCATAAATATGGTCTTTACGTAAACTTAAAATATATATTTGATTATATAGGTTGGTATCCTTGTTACCGTCGCCAACTATATATAAAAATTACATTATCAATAAAAGAACCTACCCTAACACACATATAAGAATAAAGTTAGTCTGTCCTCTATAACATGGAATCTAGGACAGCATTTCTGTCTTTTAATATCTACTTACACTTCAATTTTAAAAGAAACATTTAAATTTACAATTAAAATGTTCCAACAAAAACATGAAAAACTTTTTTTGCTATATTATAATCTTTGTTTGTAGATATTTTGTACCGTTATCATTAAGTCTATATCGACAATTTTATCATGTCCATGCGTATTTTAGATCTTTCATCCAGATTATATAGCCACAAGCATATAATTATAATTAACAAATTCTTTTTTCATGCAAAAGGCCCTAATCTTTGTTTCTTAAACTACATTTTCTTGTAACTGAAATGATAGTTACTTGATAGATTCATCGATTTTTTAAATGAAATGATATATGTACTACTATCACTCTCAATTACAAATTATAGTCAACATACAAATGTAAATTTTTTTATACATAAGGATATAACTTATTCTTCCTTATATCGTTTATAGAAAGCATCAAATACTCATAACTACATCTATAAGCATGTTTTTTTCACGTCGTTTGGTTCATCGCCTCGTTATTCTCCATTATCATAAAACAAGTCATCGTTTCATCAAAGATTCGTAGAAATATCATTGGAATTTTGGACCCGCCAGCATATATGGTTCCAGTAAAAGGACATATGGAGCAACATTCTTAAATGATGATTATATTGAGACGATAAAATTAGATGTTGTCTACCATAACTTATCTTGTTATATCCCTAATATTAAGCAACAACTACCTCTATAATTTATGCATATATGGTTTTGGATTTAGATGTTGTCTACCCCACTTTCATCTTATATTTATATTCCTACTCTGAAACAGGTACATATATTTACTCTATCTCTCTAAATCTAAACCCACATCCAATAATACTCATAATAGAGATTGATAACACAATGCGTGGATTTATAATATAGAGAGAACAACAATAGTAAGAAGTCTGGATTACAAAACAATGCTTCTACGAGCAAAGATACAAATAAGTAAAAAAAAATAGAGTTCTGCATTACATAAGCAAGTGCTTTAAGCGCCGATGCCATACATAATACTAGATAAAAACATAGCAGGATTCTAATTATTTTGATTGGGAGGCCACTCTTCTGAGAGATTGTAGACCCTGTCAATCACCCCTTCCCTTTCAGCATCTATCTCTCGAATTGTCCCTTTCACCGTATTTATCTCAAACATGCCAGCATCAAACCCAAATGTGAGGAACACAAACCCCCCCCCCCCCCAAAGTTGTTGATCTAACCTGAACAGAATAGAAATGATGGTGACCTTCCAGAAATTCTTCCCTCAAAAACACTCTTTCCCAGCTCCACATGGGTATCTTGTTCCCTATAGTTAAGGGTGTCAAGCATGTCAGAAATTTGGAAAAATTCAGATGGTACCCGCGTCAGCAATGAACCCCATCATCAAGCCTTGGCCATTTCGAGGTTGGGGCATGGATATGATCGGCAAGATCAATCCTCCATCAAGCAAAGGCCACATGTGGATTTTGGCCATTACGGATTATTTCACTAAATGGGTGGAAGCTGTCCCTATGAAGTCAGTGAACTCAAAGGATGTTATCAATTTTGTGAAAGAACACGTCATTCATAGATTCGGGATTCCCCAAACTATCACGACCGATGGAGGTTCGGTCTTCATTTCTCATGAGTTTAGAAAGTTCTGTGAGGACACGGGGATTAAGCTGATTCGATCATCTCCATACTATGCTCAAGCAAATGGGCAAGCTGAAGCGTCCAACCAGAGCCTTATCAAGCTGATCAAGAGGAAAGTCGATGAGCACCCTAGGCGTTGGCACGAGGTTTTGTCAGAGGCTTTATGGGCTTATCGCATGCCATGCCATGGAGCGATAAAAACCTCGCCATACCATCTAGTCTATGGACAAGAAGCCGTATTGCCACAGGAGATTACGGCTGGATCGAGACGTGTCACTTTTCGAACGATCTAACAACCTGAAGAATATGCGCTTTTAATGAGTGATGTGTTGAGGATTTAAGCGAGCTTAGGCTGTGGTCGCCGAGAAAATCAAAGAGAACAAGGCCAAGGTAGCTCGTGCATATAATAAGAAGGTGAGACCAAAGGAGTTCCACGTTGGCGATCTGGTATGGGAAGTGTATTGCCATTGGGGACTAAGGATGCAACATATGGTAAATGGTCTCCAAATTGGCACGGGCCATACAGGTCGATCAAGTTTTAAGAGGAACGCGTACATGCTTGAGGAGCTGACGACGTGAAATTCGATGGTATCAACGGTCAACATCTCAAGAAATATTTCCCAAGCATGTGGGATGATGGACAGTGAAAGGTGGGGGCCGATACATGAAATCGGCCAATTAAAAAACAAAATATATAGCCGATGCACATCGACTCTAGAGGTTCAAGCTACCTGGCGGTGCCAGTTTACGTGAACGAGCTACTGAAGGAATGCCTCGAAGGCGTGGAGGGCGTCAGCACGGACACGATCCACCTCGGCGATCTCGGCTTTGTCATCTTCGTCCTTGCCCGTCACTAGCTGCTTGTTCAGGGCACGTATTTCTGCCAGATCGGTCTTCAGTTGAGCTTTGAGGCCTTCTGCTTCGTCTTGGGAGCGGGCGATGGATGCTTCCTTGTCGCGAATGAGCTATTTAGTCGCCCGGACCTTCTCTTCAAGATCTTCCAATTCCCTTTTTAAGGATGCGAGCTCGGCGGTACTGACAGAGGTGTCAGTTTTGGCATCCAGAGACGCCTTTTTCTCGTTGAGCTGCTGACATCTGTCTGCAATATTGGCCTTCAGCGGAAGTTGGGCGTGGCGCAGATTGATCCTTTCACGAGCTAACTTCACCCTTGACCCGTAGAAAGACAGAGTTACAACTGGCCAAAGCTTCACCTGCAATGCTACTGGGAGTTGGTCCTTGATTTCGGCAAGAACGCTCTTCACCTCCTCAGAACCCTCGATCAACTCCTCGATCGGGGAGGACAGCAAGGCTTTAAGACGCTGGAATTGAGGTAGAACAGCCCTGGCTCGTGGTTCATCGTTGGCAACAGAGGGAGTTGGTTCGATGGATTCAGGGTCGAACGTCAGCAAGCCTGAAATATCACAACCCTGGCAGCCCGAAAAGGCGTCAGTATGCGTCCAACATGTAAGGATGAGCCAAAAGAAGCTAATGTACCTCTCCTAAGATCGAGGGGATATCAGATGACGAGACAATCGGCTTGTGTGTGGTTGCTGGGGGCTTGGCCAAAGTGGTAGCCGTTTCATCTGCACCTTCGGGGATTGCTAGATCCGGCTTGGCTAAAAACATCGGCACGGCCCCGGCCTTCCCACTAGAAGCGTCGGTCGTCTGCATGGAAGGTGCTTAGCCGATGTAAATAATGATGAATCGGCAGATAAAAAGGAAACAATTGGTGAGAGCGTGGAAGGTGATGACTTTCGAAACCTCCTGGCTCGACGAAGAAGTTTGCAGTCCCTTGCGAGCCCTCTTAGGGCTCACAGCTGGCCCCGCCTCGACTGGTGCTCGGGGGGCAGTAGGTTCAGGAACCGACCTTTTTCTGGAAGCCGATGGTGGTAAATCTGGCTGGCTCGGTGTGATGGTCCTCTCAGAGTCTGTTGGGCCCAATTCTCCTCGATTGGATTGAGTGTCCTCGCTGGAGGTGTCTTCGACGGAAGCCTGTAAGAAAGGAGAACTAGTAAGCACGAGCAGATTTGCAAGGGTGAGAAAGATCGACCAAGGCATGGATCAGCCTACATGCGAACTTTCTGGAGAAGGGCTCCGGCGCCTCAAGGTCTTCCTGGCAGCTACCTTCCTCACCATCGTTCTTGTTTTAGTTGGAACTCGAGGGGCAGTTGCTTGGTTCTTGGAAGCCGATTGTGGTGATATCGGCTGGTTCTGCATCATGACCTTTTTCAAAGGTGGCGAGTTTTTGCAGAAAAGAACCACAGGAGCTGGCGGGAAGAACTCGAAGGGGGAGCCATCACTGTGCGTAGGTTCAGGACCATCTTGTTGCTGCAAAGAGAGAGAGTGGGTTAGTAGAAGAATCATTTGTGAGTTGCATCAAGAAAATGTACAAGTAGTGGTACCTGTTCCACGGGGATATCATAGTCAGCATCGAGCTGTTTCAGCAACGGCCCCAGAGCTCTCCTGAAGGCATGAGTCTTCCACATCGACCACCAGTTTTCAAAGCCATCGGTTGATGAAGCGAAGGTGAGGTCGTTAGGAATTGGGATGGTCAGAGCATCGAAGAAGGAATAACACCTTTGACTGGTGAGAGGATCGGGCAGGTCGGCTCTGCTCTCTGTAAGATGGTGGAGAAATAAATGGGGAGGTACTTGTCCAAGGCCAAATTGCCGAGCCACTACGACCGGCTGGTAGAATTCATACCCAGGCTTGATTATTACATTGGATGTACTCATGCCAACCGGAAGGAAACAGGACGGATCACGGTGGAAAAGAGCCGCGAAAGTCTTTGGTGTCATCGGCAAAGTTGTCTAGCTCGAAGGAGATTGGATTTTCAAAATGTTCAATCTTCCATGTAAGGAAAGAAGATAGGATTGTCCGGGCCTTGAAAGAAAGTCTGAACCACTTGGATGCTTCTGAGGATCGGTTTACTACTGGCGATCTATACAAAGCTTGGCCGTGCTGGTGCATCGGATCTGCTTCCTTTGACATCTGGAAAGGTGCAACTCGCCAAAGGGGAAGTTTGGGACGTGGTTTTGAAAATACAGTGAGCCCATAGCTGAATGAACCACCAAGGACCTCCTGTTTTGACTGCTATGCCAGAGAATAGTTTGACAGACATCAACTGGAGATATCGATAGACCTCTCCAAGGAACAGTTTGCCGATGCCAAGTTGAGTGCCTTTGGCAAGTTCGTAGGCCAAGGAGAGATAATTCTTGGTTGGAGCAAGGGAAGGGCCACAGAATATGAAATGTTCCAGCCAGAAGTTGAGAAAGGCTGTGTGTTCTTTCTCTGTGACAGGGCCTTTAGTTTTCATATGGCGTTGGAGGTAGGCACCCCAGTTCGTGCAATCTGTTTTGGAAGACAGCTTGTAGGGGACCTTGGTCAGCTTAAAAGCAGAGGGGCTGGGTGATGTAACATCCAGACCAGTAATCATCACCACGTCTAACAGAGTTGGTGACATGGGGCCATGACCGAACATGAAGCGATTCGAGCGTCGGACTGAAGTAGCCGATGGTTTTAGAAGATTTTCATGTTTCTCAAGGAGACAATGACAAATGCAAGGCATCGGCTATTCCGTGGTTTCCCATTGGGATCGGTAAGCTCTAGCTACCTGCTGAACCAAGAGACCCAATGTTCAGGGGATTAGGCCAGGGCTCAAGCGATCGGCCCAAGAGTTCAAATCTAGGTCTTGGCTTCTGAAGGGATTCTGTTTGCTTGCAAGAGATCGGATGGCAGGACTAGATTACACGGGGCCAAGACAGAGAGAATTTGGGAGAGAAGGATGCGGCAGAATGTACGAAACCTAAAAATTTAATGGTGGAATAAAGCATTAATTGGTGTTTGCCATTAATTCTAGCACCGTGTTCAATTGCGAGTAGGCGTACCTTCAGACCGGAGACCGCTGGGTTGGTTTTGGATGATTCTGCCATCTAGTTTGCCGGCGGAGATGGATCTATGCGATTGGGGATCGAGGGTTCTTGTCGCTGTGAGCTCGATCTGGTCAGTGAGCGATTGGAGATCTGGGTCGCCCTTTTTGAAGAGGGTCGCAGGCTACCGTTTGAAACTGGAAAGTGACCGCTCAGATTTGTCTAAGTACGCGACCAAATTTGACCTTGTCAACGTTTTTGGGAAAGCCGATGTTTTACCATCGGCTCTTTGAGCTTTGACTTGGTTGTCTGTATGAGCGCAGTATGGTGAAAGCCGATACTGATACTCGGCTTCTGGAGCATTGACCTATTTTGACTATCGACAAAATCAAATTGGAAAAGCAATCTTTGTTGATTCAAAAGACGGTTATTTACAATGGAGCCGATTGCTTACAAAAGGAGATCTACTACTAGTACTACTACTAGTTCCTAATCTAGAGGCGTGTAAATGCTTGTTTGTCTTGGCCGTCATCTTGTTCATCATCGCCTTCTTCTTGGCGTATTATTCTTCTTCTTGAAGATGCTGTGAGGCCTCCTCGTCCTAAATGTCGTCTTGGTGTCCTCGCTGGACCCGGCTGAAGCGCTTCACCGGCGGGTATTCATCGGAGGAGGTGTCCTCCTCCGCTTCCTCCTCCTCGTCGGAGGATTCGACGCCATCCCAGGACCAGGCGTCGTCGGAGCTCTCCACCTCCAGTTCCCCGTCAACAAGGAACTGGAGGCCCTCCTCGCCGTCGGTCAGGGACTCGTCGTCCTCCGACCAGACGGCGAAGTTCCAGTCCCTCTCGTCCCACCATTGTGGGGCGAGAGCCTCGTACGCCGCCATTGGCGGGTGCTCCGGCGTCGGCTCTCGGTCGCTCATCGTGTTGCAGGACTGGGAGGAAAGGGCGGATGATTTGGAGGAAGAAGAGGCGGCCATGGCGGAGGAAGAGGATTTTTTCGGCGGAGGAAGAGGGTTTTTTGGCTACTGGAGGAAGATGGGGGCTGCAAACTGCTCAGATGAATTTAAATAAGGGGAATAGTGGGAGATGGTTCAATGCCATAGCGGTTTCCCAGAATGCGGTGCCAAAATTGTCAAATCATGCACTGCGGAGAAGTTGAGAAGACAGGGCATCATGATGAGGGGGTGGCGTGACGATTCTGCTCTGCAACGCGTAACCCGATAAAAAAAAGGGGGGAAGAAAAAACATCAACAGAGTGGTTTTGGAATTATTATTGCCAAAACCAGGGGGGCATGTGTTATCGCCATATTTTGGCCAAAGGAGGAGATGGGCCGTAATCAAGATGGGCTTGGAAGATACATATATGCAACGTGTTGTTGAATCGGCCTTGTGCGTGGATTTGGGCTAAATTGCCCGTGTATCTGTATATTGTAGTAGGTTCCGTTTCGGTTTAAGTAAGAGATAGAGTTGTAGAGTTATTCCAAAGATAGAAAGTCTCCGGACTATAAATATGTACCTAAGGTTATTGAGAAAAAGAGGACAATCACGTTCACAACAAACACAATCTCGGCGCATCGCCACCCCTTGTTTCTAGGGTTTCTTTCGGGTAAGTGTCATACTGCCTAGATCGCATCTTGCGATCTAGGCGATATCTACTATCGTTATTTGGTGTTACTCGTCTTTGAAGCCTTGTTGATGGCGAGTAATACTATTATCATAGATTTGTTTAGGTTAGCATCGGTACTTTTCGCTACGATTGTTTAGTTATGCTACCTCTAGTTACCTCGCTACCTTTGCACCTTTTCCGGGTGTAAGGGTAGCATCTTGCTGATCTTTATTCATTGATTTGATCTGTATAGTTATGCCTTGTTTTCCAAGGTTTAGTTTGATATCCACGTAGTCGGGCCTTGCAAACGGGTTGAACGATCCAAAGTAATGCGTGAGGATATGGTTTACCAATTCGAGAGGAGTTGTTCCGGAATTGACTTTACGTCGGTTGTTAGGCCTTCTCTAGGGTTAGTTTTCCATTATCTTTTGTATCTACCGGCTCAATTACGTGTAGGACGTTCCAATTACGTGGTGAAAGCGTTAAAGCTGTCATAGATCGATTTAACTTGTATTGATGAAGCAAAACCCCATGTTATCATAGATCTAATCAGAACCATGGGACAATCGGCTCAGGAGCCGATTCACGAAAACACAGGGCCGGTCACGGCTCGAATTTTACGATACTTGTTTACCATGCGAAACTGATCGAAGCAATCCATCACCTTCGACCAGGTATAGGTCGGTGTGGCATATGAACCAAGCGGGGCGTGTGCGGAGTTTTGCGAGCCGTTGCCCGAGGGACCAGGCCCACCGGCGATTCTGGAGCCTCCGGCTCTTCGTGTTGCTCGTCGCTTTCGCGGTGGGTTTTGACAGGCAACACATTCGCACGCCGGTGGGACTTTCAACAACATCTGCATCAACATCCGACGCCGAGATGGGGGATGACCGGCCACGCATCTGACGATCCGCACGAGGAGCACAAGGCGAAGTATGATGATATCAAAGCTCTCTTTGAAGCCGATCTCATCGGCTCTTTGAGAGGACTCGTAAGCATGGCATCGTGGAAAGGGTTCTCACCCGAGGGTGCTCTTGATGAGGTGGATCTGCTTTCCTTTCAGAGGAGCGCACTGCAGCTCGTGACAGAAGTCAACTACATGGTGGCTCATTCTCTTCACCGCCATTCGAGAGCACAGTAAACGCTTTCGAGCGCATCGCGTTCGCGTAGTCCAGAGATCATGAAACATCGACTCCGTCGGGCCTACTGGGACTCACCAGGAGAAAGACCGCTGCACTGGCCACAATGCCATTCACACTTGCAGCCCGAGCCACCAGGGCAGCGGCGACGTCGTCTACAAGGTCGAGGTGACCCAGCGATTGCGATTCTGTTTGAACCGCCTAAAGAAATCCCACATGGATATGTGTGCACCTACGTGCCGGACTGCAACAACCTGACACGCACGAACCAGATTGCAACCGCAGGGATTTCGGGCGGGGTTTCGGAGCAGGGCTTCGGAGCAGTATTCTCGGAGCAGGATGTCAGGATGGACGCTGATAAACAGGCATGGCTGGCCAAGTACGCCACCGGAACGAGTCATGAGAATTCAGCCCCTACAACTTAAACGATGGAGCAGATCCGTACCATCCGAGAGACGCGGTTAAACCGTCAAGAGAAGGACAATCGGCTATTCCAAGCCGTACCCCAACGAGTTTGATCTGATTCCGCTGCCCCAAACAACACAAGTTCCAAGCCCTCTCCACGAGCCGCCGCCGCCCGCCGCCGCCGGTCCGTCGCCGTCACCTTAGCCACCGCCGCCGACACCTCCTCCTCCTCCCGGATCTCTAAACCCTAGTTTTCCGGGAAACCCTAATCCACCATACTCGCTTCGGCTTAAGGCGAAGCCCTGCGAGATCTCTGTAGGGGTTCGTAGCATGGAAAACAAAAATTTTCTATCGCATACAAACAAACAAGCCAAGATCTATCTACTAGATTGTAGCAACGAGTCGACGGAGGAACTCACCCTCGAAGATTCCAAAGTGGTTAACGAGAGCGGATTCTCGTGGGTGATGTAGTCGATTTTCCCGATCTCAAGATCGTAGACGATCCTTCCAGCCACGTTCCCAAGCGCTCCCTTGATCGGTCACACGCTCGATTTCGACGAAGACCTTCCTCTCCTTGTTCCAAAGAAAATGGAGGTTGTAGCACTCTCGCGATTCGGCAAAGACAACGTAGTACCGGGAAGTAGAGGGAGATCCCGCAGGCTTCGCTTAAGCCGTGCAGTATGGTGGAGCTTATGAGAGAGAGGATTAGTGGCCTAGTAATTAGACACACCAATTAGAGGGCTCTAAACCAATTAGAAGGCTCTAAACTGTTGGCTAAAGCAATTAGAAGCTCTAAACCAAAACAGCTCTAAACCGAGATCTAGAGTAGAAAGTAAAGCCTATGGAGGAGCCCTGCCCTCCTTTTATGAGGAGGGGTTCCTAGGCGCCAGGGAGGAGGAGTCCCTCCCAACTCGCCTAGGGCTGGCGCCCGGAGGAGTCCTACCTCCTCCGTGTTGGTTCCAACTCCTCTTGCTTGTTTCCCACGTTTCTTGTTTTGGCAGTTTGACTTTCAAACTGGACATTTGACTTTTCTGTTTTAGGATTCAAATTAATCCTTTATTTGGGACAGCAATAACACTTAGTACATGATGCAATCATTCAAAGATCAATGACACATTCATGTACCCTTCCCCCCCGGAGTGCCGGACAATCCGGAACCTTCTAGAACATTCCCGATGAAAACACCTAATCATTCCCAACTCAAACGGACTTTCTTTATATGAATCTTATTCTCGGACCATTCCGGATCACCTCGTGATATCCGGATCCCATCCGAGACTCGAACAACATTCGGTCTCTTTCTCATAATACCATAACTACTCAAACAACGTCGAATCCTTATGTGTCTCCCACGGTTCGTGAATTATGCGACATGATCGAGACACTTCTCCTAACAATAACCAATAGAGGAATCTGAAATTCATATGGCTCTACATATTTCTCACGATTACTTTATGATCGAATGAACCACTTACATACGATACCAATTTCCCTTTGTCTCACGATATGTTACTTACCCAAGGTTATGATCGCAGGTATCTCGCATACCTAGTTCAACCTTGTTCTTGATAAGTACTCTTTTCTCGCTCCGTGATATGTGATCCCTTGTGACCAAGTCACATGCTTGCAAGCTAATTGGATGACATTCCACCGAGAGGGCCCGAGTATATCTATCCGTCATGTGGATGGACAAATCCCACTCTTGATCCATGTGTCTCAACCAATACCTTCCAACACTCAATGCCACTTTTATAACCACCCGATTACGGTGTGGTGTTTGATGTCATCAAAGCATCCATCCAAAGAAAGGTGATATGCATGATCTCATGGTCGAAGGAATTAGGTTACTATGTATCGAAAGCATATAGCAATTGAACTAATGAAATGACTTGATCTTTATGCTACGCTTATCTATAGGAGTATGTCCACCATATCATTCTCCTAACGATATGATCTTGTTGTTGATAACATCTCAATGTTCATGATAGGGAAACCACAATCATTAATCAACCAACAAGCTAGTGAAGTATAGAGGCTATACTAGGGACTTCAAATTAAGTTTACAAATCACACAAGTATCAATGTTTCCTTGTTAATACTATTATAGCATGAATGCAAACATTTATCATAAACACAAAGATATAATAATAACTACATTTATTATTGCCTCTAGGGCATATCTCCAACAGCCTCCCACTTGCACTAGAGTCATCTAATCTAGATTACATGGTAATATACCGAACACCCATGGCAGTTTGGTGTTGGTCATGTTTTGCCCTCGGGAGAGGTTTAGTCAACGGATCCGCCACATTCAGATCTGTGTGTACTTTGCAAATCTTTATATCCCCATCCTGGATATGTTCTCGAATAGCGTGAAAACGCAGCTTGATATGCTTCACTTCTTGTGTGACCTTGGTTCTTGCGCATTGGCTATGGCGCCCATGTTATCACAAGAGATAGACATTGGGTCCAAGACTTGGAACCACACCCAGCTCAGTAATGAACTCCTTCATCCATATCGCTTCTTGTGAAGCCTCCGGCGACCATGTATTCCGATTCGGTTGAAGATCTCGCCACAACGCTTTGCTTTGCACTCCTCCAGCTAATCGCTGCACCATTCAAAATAAATACGTATCCAGTTGTGATTTAGAATCATCCGGATCGGTGTTCCAACTAGCATCGGTGTAACCATTAACAACGAGCTGTTCATCACCTCCATAAGAAAGAACCATATCCTTAGTTCTTCTCAAGTACTTAAGGATGTTTTGATCATTGTCCAATGATCCACTCTGGATCACTTTGATATCTGCTAGTTAAACTAACAAAGATATGCAATGTCGGGTCTAGTACATAGCATGGCATACATTAGAGATCCTATGGTCGAGGCATAGGAGTCTTACTCATCCTTTCTCTATCTTCGCCGATGTCGGACTTTGAGTTTTACTCAAGGTCGATTGAGCAACATGGGCAAGAACCCTTTCTTGCTTTCTTCCATTCCAAATCTCTTTAGAACTTTGTCCAAATATGTACTTTGTGACAATGATATTTGGCGTTCGATCTATCTCTATAAATCTTTATGCCTAATATGTAAGCTTTCGCCAAGATCCTTCATTGAAAAACTATTATTCAAATATTCCTTGACACTATTAAGAAGGTCTACATCATTCCCAATCAACAATATGTCATCCACATACAAGATTAAGAATGCTACTGAGCTCCCACTCACTTTCTTGTAAATACAAGCTTCTCCATAAGTTTGTATAAAACCAAAACTTTGATTACCTTATCAAACGTTGATTCCAACTTCGGGATGCTTGCTTCAATCCATAGATGGACCGTTGAAGTTTGCATACCTTGTTAGCATCTTTAGGATCGACAAAACCTTTGGGTTGCATCATATACAACTCTTCATCAATGTCTCCATTGAGAAACGCTGTTTTGACATCCATCTGCCATATCTCATAATCATAATATGCAGCGATTGCTAACATAATCCTCACAGACTTTAGCTTCGCTACTGGTGAGAAAGTCTCATCGTAGTCAACTCCTTGAATTTGTCGAAACCCTTTTGCGACAAGTCGAGCTTTATAGACAGTAACATTACCATCAAGATCTGCTTTCTTCTTGAAAATCCATTTGTTCTCGACAGCTTTCCGCCATCCGGTAAGTCCACCAAAGTCCATACTTGGTTTTCGTACATGGATCCAATCTCGGATTTCATGGCATCTTGCCATTTATTGGAATCTGGGCTCATCATCGCTTCCTCATATGTCTCGGTCATCGGTGTTGTCCACCACCATGACATTCATAACGGAATCATACCAACTGGAGTGGTACGAGTTCTCGTTGACCTCCGAGGCTCAGAGTAACTTCAACCAAGTTTCATGATCATCATCATTAGCTTCCTCCCTTATTGGTGCAGCACCACAGAACTTCTTCCTTTGCGCTACTCGCAATTTCGAGAGAAGGTTCAACAACCTCGTCGAGTTCTACTTTCCTTCCAGTCACTTCTTTCGAGAGAAATTCCTTCTCTAGAAAGGATCCATTCTTAGCAACGAATGTTTTGCCTTCGGATCTATGATAGAAGGTATACCCAATAGTTTCCTTCTGTATCCTATGAAGACGCATTTTTCCGCTTTGTGTTCAATCTTGTCCTGCTGTAACTTCTTTACATAGTCTTCGCATCCCCAAACTTTAAGGAACGACAATTTGGGTTTCTTCCCAAACCATAATTCATACGTGTCGTTCAACGGATTTAGACGGTGCCCTATTTAAAGTGAATGCTGTTTCTAATGCATAACCCCAAAATGATAGCGGTAAATCTGTAAGTGACATCATAGAACGAACCATATCTAAGAGAGTTCGATTCGACGCTCGGATACACCATTACTGTGGTGTTCCCGGTGTCAATTGTGAAAGTATTCGCACTTCTTTAAATGCTCGCCAAACTCAGAACTTAGATATTCACCTCCACGATCGTAACGTAGAAATTTAATCTTCTTGTTACGTTGATTCTCTACCTCACTTTGAAACTCCTTAAACTTCTCGAAAGTTTCGGACTTATGTTTCATGAAATAGATATACCCATATCTACTCAAGTCATCCGTGAAGGTAAGAACATAACGATAACCACAGCGATGCTACACTCATTGGACCACACATCGGTATGTATGATTTCCAATAAGTCCGTAGCTCGCTCCATCATACCGTAAAATGGAGTCTTAGTCATTTTTCCCATCGACATGCTTCGCATCTTTCAAGTGATTCAAAATCAAGTGATTCAAGAAGTCCATCGAATGGAGTTTCTTCATACGTTTCACTCCGATGTGACCAAGACGATGCCACATATAGGTCGAATTATCGCTGATTTCAAACGTTTAGCCTCAATGTTGTTGATATGTGTATTTCTACTATCGAGATTCAATAAGAATAGACCATCTATCAAAGGTGCATGTGCATAAAACATATTACTCATATAAATCGAACAACCATTATTCTCTCGACTTAAACAAGTAACCGCCTCGCAATAAACAAGATCCCGAGATAATGTTCATGCTCAACGCAGCACTAAATAACAATTATTTAAGTATAAAACTAATCCCGATGGTAGATGAAGAGGTAGTGTGCACCGCGATCACATCACATCAACCTTTGATCCGCTTCCCACGCGCATCGTCACCTCGTTCCTCGCTAGCTTCCGCTTATTCGCAAAGACCGCTTTGAGTTACAAATATGAGCAACCGAACCAAGATCAAATACCTGTGCACTACTACAGTACTAGTGAGATACACATCAATAACATGTATATCGATATACCTTTCTTCTTGATGTTGCCGTTCTTCGATCCGCCAAGTACTTTGGGCAATTCCGCCCAAAGGACCTTCTCCCTTGCAAAAGCACTTTCAGTGCTTGGGTCCAGCCTTGGTCTTCTTCGTCGTGGTAGCTTTCTTACCACCCTTCTTGAAGTGTCCTTTGCTTAGACTTGCCTTTCTTGAATTTTGTGGTCTTATTGACCAACAACACTTGGTGCTCTTTCTTGATCTCCACTTCGCAGATTTCAACATGGCAAAGAGTTCGCAACGTCTTGTTCATGTTACGCATGTTGTAGTTCATCACAAAGTTCTTGTAACTTGGTGGTAGTGATTGGAGGACACGTAAATCCCCAAAGCATTAGGAATCACAATACCCAAGCTTTGAAGTTTGTTTGCATGCCCGACATCTTAAGCACATGCTCACCGACGAGCTGCCCTCTTCCATCTTGCGCTTAAAGAACTTTTCGGAAGCCTCATAGCTTTCAATTGCCGCATGAGTCTCAAAAATTAATTTGAGATCCTCGACAATATCATGTGGGTCCGACTCTTCAAACCTTTTCTCAAGCTCCGATTCTAAACCATACAAGATAGCACATCGAACTATGGAGTACGATTCTTCCGAGCGAGGTAAACGTTCTTTACTTCATCGGAAGCATCACCGCAGTGTGGGTCACCCAATGTGCATCCAAAGACATAGGTCAAATTACCACTGTGAGGACAATCCTCAAATTGCGGAACCAATCCGAAGTTGCTTCCATTGTTTTTCAACTTTTCTTTCTAGGAACGCATTAAAATTGATGGTAGGCTGCCATTGATCTACAACATATTTGCAATAGTTTAGACTAAGTTTATGACAAATTGAGTTCAAATTAATTAATGAAATTAAACTAGGTGAACTCCCACCGTAACAATATCCCTCACATTGTTTTAGTGATCACACGAACCAAATCCACCACATCAACACCGATCATCACGAGAGTTGATATAGTTTCAATGGCGAACAATCATCATGTTCATCATATCTACTATACGATTCATGCTTTACCTTTCGGTAATCCGTGTTCCGAGACCCTGTCTGTACATGCTCGGCTCACAAGATCAAACCTTAGTTTCGCATGAGCAAATCTGGCTTGCTCACGTTGTATACACTTGCAGAATCTAGAACACCCGATCATCACGTGGTGCTTCGAAACAACAAGCTTTAGCAACGGTGCTAACTAAGGGTGAACACTTTATGATTTGAAATTGATGTGCATGAGGGATCATCTTATAATGCTACCGTCGTCTACCAAGCAATACAAGATGCATAAAGGATTAACATCACATGCAATTCAATATATATGTGATATGATATGGCCTTTCTTCTTCGTGCCTTCGATCTCCATCTTCAAGCACGAACATGATCTCCATCATCACCGGCATAGCATCAAGGTCAATGATGCTTCTCCATGGTTGTCGTCCACCGGCTTCAACTATTACAACTATTTGAATAGACACGCAGGTCTTAACATAAATTAAAGACAACCATATGGCTCCTGCCGGTTGTCGACTTACAATAAGGATCATTGCATACATCGAATATAATCACAATCATGGCCATATCACATCATCAGACACCCCCGCAAAACAAAGTTAGACGCTTCTACTTTCTTTGCATATTTTACGTGGTTTGGGGCTTTCAATAAGTGTCGTTCTAACTTACGAACAAGAACCACAACATTGATACTAGCATTGTTGATCACCCGTTGTAAATTGGATCTTAACTATGCTAGGAGAAACATGCACCAAAAGCCACTTATGCAATACAAGTTACATGTCAAGCGTGGAGCAAGTCTCATGAACGATGTCATGTAAGGTTAGCCCGCCGCTTCATCCCAACATACCGCAAGATGCAAAGTACACAAAAAGCAATCTACAATAAAGCATCAACGCCCAATGACCATTGTGTTCTACTCTGCAACAGATCTACATATAGACACGGCTCGATACCATCGTAGGGGTTCGTAGCATGGAAAACAAAAATTTTCTATCGCATACAAACAAACAAGCCAAGATCTATCTACTAGATTGTAGCAACGAGTCGACGGAGGAACTCACCCTCGAAGATTCCACAGTGGTTAACGAGAGCGGATTCTCGTGGGTGATGTAGTCGATTTCTTCCGATCTCAAGATCGTAGACGATCCTTCCAGCGCCATCGCTCCGTTAGCGCCTCGCATGATCGGTCACACGCTCGACTGACGAAGACCTTCCTCTCCTTGTTCCAAAGAAAATGAGGTTGTAGCACTCTCCTCGCGATTCCAAGAAGACAATCTGGTACGGGAAGTAGAGGGAGATCCCGCAGGCTTCGCCTTAAGCCTATGCAGTATGGTGGAGCTTATGAGAGAGAGGATTAGTGGCCTAGTAATTAGACACACCAATTAGAGGGCTCTAAACCAATTAGAAGGCTCTAAACTGTTGGCTAAAGCAATTAGAAGCTCTAAACCAAAACAGCTCTAAACCGGAGATCTAGAGTAGAAAGTAAAAGCCTATGGGAGGAGCCCGCCTCCTTTTATGAGGAGGGGTTCCTAAGGCGCCAGGAGGGAGGAGTCCTCCCCAACTCGGCCTAGGGCTGGCGCCCGAGGAGTCCTACCTCCTCCAGTTGGTTCCAACTCCTCTTGCTTGTTTCCACAGCTTGTTTTGGCGCTTGACTTTCAAACTGGACATTTGACTTTTCTGCTTTAGGATTCAAATTAATCCTTTATTTGGGACAGCAATAACACTTAGTACATGATGCAATCATTCAATGATCAATGACACATTCATGTACCCTTCCCCGAGAGTCTTGACAATCCGAACCTTCTAGAACATTCCGATGAAAACACCTAATCATTCCCGAACTCAAACGGGACTTTCTTTATATGAATCTTATTCTCCGGACCATTCCGGATCACCTCGTGATATCCCGGATCCCATCCGAGACTCGAACAACATTCGGTCTCTTTCATAATACCATAACTACTCAAACAACGTCGAATCCTTAAGTGTGTCTCCTACGGTTCGTGAATTATGCGACATGATCGAGACACTTCTCGAACAATAACCAATAGAGGAATCTGGAAATTCATATGGCTCCCACATATTTCTACGATTACTTATGATCGAATGAACCACTTACATACGATACCAATTTCCCTTTGTCTCACGATATGTTACTTACCCAAGGTTATGATCGTGGTATCTCCGCATACCTAGTTCAACCTTGTTACCGATAAGTACTCTTTTCTCGTTCCGTGATATGTGATCCCTTGTGACCAAGTCACATGCTTGCAAGCTAATTGGATGACATTCCACCGAGAGGGCCTGAGTATATCTATCCGTCATGTGGATGGACAAATCCCACTCTTGATCCATGTGTCTCAACCAATACCTTCCGAACACTCAATGCCACTTTTATAACCACCCGATTACGGTGGTGTTTGATGTCATCAAAGCATCCATCCAGAAAGGTGATATGCATGATCTCATGGTCGAAGGAATTAGGTTACTATGTATCGAAAAGCATATAGCAATTGAACTAATGAAATGACTTGATCTTTATGCTACGCTTATCTATAGGAGTATGTCCACCATATCATTCTCCTAACGATATGATCTTGTTGTTGATAACATCTCAATGTTCATGATAGGGAAACCACAATCATTAATCAACCAACAAGCTAGTGAAGTATAGAGGCTATACTAGGGACTTCAAATTAAGTTTACAAATCACACAAGTATCAATGTTTCCTTGTTAATACTATTATAGCATGAATGCAAACATTTATCATAAACACAAAGATATAATAATAACTACATTTATTATTGCCTCTAGGGCATATCTCCAACAATCTCCCCTCTACTTCCTGTACCACGCGGTCGTGCTGCCGGAATTGCGAGAAGAGTGCTACAACCTCCGCTGCCTGCTGGAACAAGGGAGAGGAAGGTCTTCATCGAGTACCGAACGTGTCACCGACTGCGGAAGCGCTGCCGGAACGCAGCGCCGGAAGGATCGTCTAGCAATCTCGAGATCGGCAAGTGTACGACTACATCACCCACGAGAATCTGCTCTCGTTAACCGCTTTGGAATCTTTGAGGGTGAGTTCCTCTATCGACTCATTGCTACAATCTAGTAGATAGATCTTGGCTTGTTTGTGTGCATGCCGTAGAATTTTTTTTTGTTTTTCTATGCTACGAACCCCTACAGTGGTATCAGATCTGTTACACGAGTAGAACACAATGGTCATTGTGGGCGTTGATGTTTTTGTTGTCGATTGCTTCTTGTGTACTTTGCATCTTGCGGGATGGTGGGATGAAGCGGCCCGGGCTAACCTTACATGACATCGTTCATGAGACTTGCTCCACGCTTGACATGCAACTTGTATTGCATAAGTGGCTTTGCGGGTGCCTGTTTCTCCCAACATAGTTAAGATTCAATTTACAACGGTGATTAAGATTAGTATCAATGTTGTGGTTCTTGTTCGTAAGTTAGAATGACACTTATTGAAAGCCCCAAACCACGTAAAACATGCAAATAAAATTAGAGGCGTCTAACTTTGTTTTGCACGGGTGTGCTGTGATGTGATATGGCCATGATTGTGATTATATATGATGTATGCAATGTTCCTTATTGTAAGTTGGCAACCGACATGAGCCATATTGTTGTTTCCATTAAGTCCTCCGTGTCTATTATTCAAAGTAGTTGTAATAGTTGATGCTGGTGGAAGACAACCATGAAGCGGCGCCATTGACCTTGACGCCACACTGGTGATGATGGAGATCATGTTCGTGCTTGAAGATGGAGATCGGAAGCACAAGAAGAAAGGCCATATCATATCACATATTATGAATTGCATGTGATGTTAATCCTTTTATGCATCTTGTATTTCTTAGATCACGACGGTAGCATTATAAGATGATCCCTCAAGCACACAAATTTCAAGTTTTTAGAGTGTTCATCCTTAGTAAGCACCGTTGCTAAAGCTCGTTGTTTCGAAGCACCACATGATGATCGGGTGTGTTAGATTCTGCAAGTGTATACAACGTGAGCAAGCCAGATTTGCTAATGCAGAAGCTAAGGTTTGATCTTGACGAGCCTAGCATGTACAGACATGGTCTCGGAAAACGGATCACCGAAAGGTAAAGCATGAGTCATATAGTAGATATGATGAACATGTTGATTGTTCGCCATTGAAGCTATATCAACTCTCGTGATGATCGGTTTTGTTGTGGTGGATTTGGTTCGTGTGATCACTAAAACAATGTGAGGGATATTGTTTTGAGTGGGAGTTCAACGGCAATATGATTAAAAGTTGAACACTAATTATCATAAATTAAATCAAAGTGAATTTGCATAGTTGTTGTAGTCATTGGCATCCGTTTACCACCTCGCGCTTAGTTATAATTGAGATAATAGAACTATAGAATTCTGGTCAGTTACTTTACGAACTGTTATCGTATTATTTTGAAGTGTTAATCTAAATTTTAAAAGTTCCATTGCAAACTTTCAGTAAGTTTTGATTACTCTGTGAAGTTTAATAGTTGGTATTAAATCAAGAGTAACAATTCCAGTGTTAGTATATAAGTATCATGTTTATCTCCATGATTCTTGATATTCGAAAGATAGTTTTAATATCAAGGTAATCTAGGAGATGAAAGAGTTGTTTCAAAAACCATCATGTATGGAAGATATTGCGATATCTGAAATGATGTTTTGGTTACAACATGATAGAGTATAATATGGCAAAGTTTATGTTCTCATATTTGATGAGAATTTACAAAAGGTTGGAGACACTAGTTTTCCTAATCCTCCAAAATGTTTTGGAGAGCAACATTATACTCGCGATTCACCGTTATAAGCTAAAAGTATCTTGATCATGGATAATTCCATGATAAGGGTGAATATTTGATGTAGGTAAAATGTTTACTACACTAAGAGATTACTAAAGAAAGGAATTTGAAAGAACACCAAACATTTGATGATGGTGATCTACTTCAAAGTGCAAGTCCAAAGACATTGGTATTTAACTATACATGCTTTGGACTATGTGTCATGTTTATGGCTCCACTATTGATGTTGATAGATTCTTTCAAACAGAAAAGGAAATACTGAAAGAGAATCTCAGAAATATATGGCAGAAAAGAAAAGACTAGAATTGTTCAGCTTAAGTATATAGATGACATACATGTTATGGCTATATTCTTTGCTTATTAAACAATGTGGTTCTTAAGTATTTGATACTGAATTTGTTGGTGTGAATCGTCATACGAAACAACACAATTCATGAACTACAATGGCCTAAGTAACTAGCAAAAGAATATGTGATGATGTTCATCGAGAACAAATAAAGGGTTATTGTGCTGCTTGTTAAACATCAAAGCTTGCCTTCAAGATTTGTTTTATCAGGTATTATGAGAACAAAAGGGTTGATCAAATAATTGCCGTAATCCATAAAAGATGGATGATTCACAAATCTCGTTGGAGAAATCACATCCATAAAACTAGTGCTAAAAATGTCGAAAGACAAAATTGATTGAAAGATCACTTAGGAAGTGGCATCGCCGTTTGAATAATATTGGAAAGAAAACATGAAGAAACTCCATGTGGATGGAACTTTGGAGTATTTTGATTTTTGATCAAATGACGCTTGTGAAACTTTCCTAGAGATAATTAAAACTTCGTTCATAGGCCAAAAAGGGAACGAATGACTAGCTTATTGGAACTTGTACATATTGGTGTACGAAGTCCATTATGTGTAGTCAAGAGCGATGGATTTCAACTTCATATGCTTTCTCCGAAAAATTTGAGTGAATATATGAATATTTAATTAATAAGGATGAAGTATGAAACATTTGAAAAGTTTAAAGGCTTTCAAGATGAAGTGCAAAATCATTATAACAAGAATATGAATAGTTTATGATAAGATCATAAAGGAAGATATTTGAGTTACAAGTTTAGCATAATACCTAAGATTTAAGGAATCGTTCCGTGGATTTGCATTTCCCGAAACACCATAAGAGTATGGAGAGTTCGAGATATGTAATTAAACCTTGTTTGACATGGTAAGATCAAAGGTGTAATTCATAAAACTGCCATTATATTTTAAAGATTAAAAGCTTGAGAGACTACTATTTTTCCACTGAAAAGAGCTTCATCATAATCCGTTGAAATGACACCATATAAAGTTATGGTTTGGGATAAAACCCAATTAGTCCTTTCTTAAACATTGGTATGCTATGCATAAGAAAGATGTTTGCAACCAAAGTTTGATGAACCTGTCTTTGTATGTTATTTCGAATAACTGTTCCTCCATAACATCGGAGACAAAAGTGTTTGTCACTTAGAACGTCAAGTTTCTTTGAGAAGGAATTTTCCGTGAAAAGTTAAGTGGGGGGACAATAGAACTTTGATGAGGTTAAAAGAACCTTAGTTATATGTGCAAGGTTGCGCAGCGCCGAAAAGTGTTCCGGAGGCAGCAACAATGCTCATGGCTCGCGTGCCTCAAAGGTTGTGGTCACGGAGATCTAAGTTCCTATTGAAACAAGTAGGTCGGGTAAACAATCAAATACCAAGATTTGAGGGTTAAATCATTATTTGACAATAATGATCCGACTACATGCAAAGAACCGATGATGAGCCCTGACTCCATCAAATGGATTGAAGCCATAAAATCCGTGATAGTTCCATACACGAGAAATCAAGTTTTGAACTTGAAGGACCCTCGAGAAAGGTGTAAGACCTTACAGTTGTGTTTGGATCTATAAAATAGACATGGATGTTTCACATCTATGAAATAGTCGACATGTTGGAAAGAGTTCACAACAATGTTCAAAGGTTGACTATGACAAGATTTGATCTTTCATAGCGATATTTAGTCTAGACGGATTAATGTAGCAACCACTACATATAATTTTGTTATGTGGTAGTTGAATAAACAAAACAAGTTCTTCTAATAGAATTGTTACCTAGGACATGTGCATAACACGGTCCATAGGGTTTTGTTAATTCAAAGGATGCTAAAAGCATATGCAAACTTCAATGGTTGAAGTGAGCATCGCGGAGTTGGAATCTTCACTATGATGAAACTGTTAAAAGAGTTTAATTTCATCAGAGACTATGAAGATGCTTGCATTTGCAAGAAATTAAGTGGGAGCGCTAAGACATGTTTCTAATACATTATGTGGAAGACATATTGTTGATTAGAAATGATGTATCTTTTATTAACACATATTAAGAATTTCATCCCGATGAAAGACTTAGGAAAAACCCAAATATTTGGCATCAATAGACGCTAATATGGTTGTGCCGAAAGTACATAGATGATGTATTGAATGAGTTCAATGTAGAAACTACAAGAAAGGTTCTTATCACACATAAAGGATTGAATGAGTTCAATATTGATGATATATTCAAGTGTATTGACACTTGGTAAGTGAAACAAAGATTCAAGTATAGATTGATACTTGATGTATGAAATCACAAAGAGTATTTATATCAATCATACTGTGATATGTACAAATCCAGATATGTCCTATGCTCTAAATGTTATGAGCATATACCAGAATGATTCATAAGATGATCATTGGAAGATAGTAAGGATATTCTTATGATATTTTGGAAGAACTAAGAGTATATTATTTTGTAGAAGTGGCAAATAGATGGTTAGTTCATTGTAAAAGTATTACATTGATACTATTTTTGTCATAAAGTACAAATTAAGTTTATCTCAATTTAAACTAAGGGTGGCACAATATAATGGAAAGTAAGTTCCATAATGGATTTGGATGAGTTCCAAAGTTAAGACATTGTGACATATACTACAACAAAAGGCTAAGTATATGACTGCTATAATAGCAGCTAAAGAGGGCATTTGTGTCAAGTAGTTTGTTATCAAACTAGGTGTAGTTCACAGCGGGATAATACTATGAAGATATATTGTACGACAATATTATCAACATGTTTTAACCCCAAAGAACTAAAGGTCTCACCAAAGGACCAAAATTATACAAAGCCATCTCATTAGGGAATGAGTGATGCGTAGAGACGCAAAGACATGCAATTACACACGGACCTGGAAGTGTCAGATCCGGAGATCAGTTGACCACTAGCAATCGTGTACATACGACACCAGAAAGCCATAGGTGTTGAATACACAAAGGTTTGAAACTAGATTATTGACTCTAGTGCAAGTGGGAGACTGTTGGAGATATGCCCAAGAGGCAATAATAAAGTGGTTATTATCATATCTTCACACTTATGATAAATTTTTACATACCATGCTATAATTGTATTAACCGGAAACATTAATACTTGTGTGATTTGTAAACATAAAAGAGTCCCTAGTAAAGCCTCTTGTTAAACTAGCTTGTTGGTGAATATATGATCATGGTTTCCTGATCATGAACATAGAGATGTTATTAACAACAGGGTCATATCATTAGGAGAATGATGTGATGGACATATTTCTATAGTTAAGCGTAGCATAAAGATCAAGTCATTTAATATAGTTCATTTGCTATAAGCTTTCTGATACATAGTAACCTAATTCCTTCGACCATGATATCATGTTAATCACCATCACCGGAAGGATGCTTTGATGACATCAAACACCACACCGTAACTGGGTGGATATAAAGGTGGCATTGAGTGTTCGGAAAGTATGGGTTGAGGCACATGGATCAAAAGTGGGATTTGTCCATCCATATGACGGATAGATATACTCTGGGCCCTCTCGGTGGAATGTCATCCAATTAGCTTGCAAGCATGTGACTAGTTCACAAGGGATACCATACCACGGGAACGAGAAAAGAGTACTTATCAGTAACGAGGTTGAACTAGGTATGCAGAGATACCGACGATCAAAACCTCGGATAAGTAAACTATCGTGAGACAAAGGGAAATTGGTATCGTATGTAAGTGGTTCATTCGATCGCAAAGTAATCGTAGAAATATGTGGGAGCCATATGAATTTCCATATTCCTCTATTGGTTATTGATCGGAGAAATGTCTCGGTCATGTCCACATAATTCACGAACCATAGGGAGACACACTTAAGGATTCGATGTTGTTGAGTAGTTATGGAATTATGAGTAAGAGACCGAATGTTGTTCGGAGTCTCGGATGGGATCCGGGATATCACGAGGAGATCCGGAATGGTCCGGAGAATAAGATTCATATAAGGAAAGTCCTATTTCGGAGTTCGGAAAGTTTCTGATGATTTCATCGGAGAGGTTCTAGAAGGGTCTAGAAGGTTCACCGGTCCGAAAGGAGAATGGTCCATGAATGTGTCATGGGTAAGTGGAATGATTAGGATCATGTCCAAGGTCACTTGGTGTTGGCATATGCAAGAGAGAAATAAAGCTCTAAATTGAAAGTCAAATGGGAAGTTTGAAAAGTCAAACTGGAACAATGGTTTCCTAGTGGGAGAAGAAACAAGTCCTTCTCTCAATCCAACTTGGGTTTGGGTTTGGATTCAAACCCACCCCTCCCAAGGCTTCCCCTCCCTCTCATAAATAGAGGGGGAGGGCTGCCCCAAACAACACAAGTTCCAAGCCCTCTCCACGGCTCGCCGCTCGCCGCCGCCGCCTTAGCCGCCGCCGACACCTCCTCCTCCTCCCGGATCTCTAAACCCTAGTTTTCCGGGAAACCCTAATCCAACATACTCGCTTCGGCTTAAGGCGAAGCCCTGCGAGATCTTCCCTCTACTTCCGGTACCACGTCAGGTCGCCGGAATCGCGAGGAGAGTGCTACAACCTCCGCTGCCTGCTGGAACAAGGGAGAGGAAGGTCTTCATCGAGTACCGAACGTGTGACCGACTGCGGAAGTGCTGCCGGAACGCAGCGCCGAAAGGATCGTCTAGCGATGTTGAGATCGGCAAGTGTACGACTACATCATCCACGAGAATCTGCTCTCGTTAACCGCTTTGAAATCTTTGAGGGTGAGTTCTTCTATCGACTCGTTGCTACAATCTAGTAGATAGATCTTGGCTTGTTTGTGTGCATGCGGTAGAATTTTTTTTTATTTTTCCATGCTACGAACCCCTACACTTGTGTAGTACACATCTGATGTCGCCAAGAAATCTTCTCGAATCATGACGAGAACGATGACGTCCCGGGATGCAAGTACATCATCCTCTTGTAGCACGAAAGGATCTACGCAGGGACGCAAAGCAGCTGATGTCTCCTCTCCATCAGATTGATTGGCGTGTAGTAGCCTGAGCAACCTCTCATTCCCAATCTTGAACTCCACTAAGAAACCGAGATTCGCCGGCGTGTTACGCTCGGAAAATTGGATTGAGAAGTTAATCCCTCTCATTGCCGCCGGCCAGGTACTATCTACAGCACTGCATCTAAACAGAGACAAAGTATTGCTAGTTCTCTCTATGATCTGGGCAACTAGGTCCCGGTTTGCTAGCAAGTTATCTACACTATAGCCATGGTGGCACTTCTCCATTTTTTTTGTGTGGAAGAAGGAGGTGTGATAGAAATGAGATGCCGGACGGGGTTTGCCTATAGTTTAGAATATCAAGCTTATATAGAGCAGTTTTTCCTACACGATCTGCACTAGTTACATCGGTGATTCTTATAGGGTTCATTGTTACCCGTCTATGTAACATACCAGATTCAGCAACTGCTATAGAACTACAACTCCCTCTGTCCCATAGTAGATACTTATAGTTTTTATTTTTTGGATTAACCTATATAAAAAATATTGTCCAGATGCACCAAAAATTTAACAAATCCGAGACCTATTTTTCTAGAAGGATGGAGTAAAAAAATGGCAGACACACACAAGATTCAGTAACAACTCTATATCTAGTACCAAAAACAACCAATTAACATAAAAAATTAGGAGAATAACTGAATTTAATAAAAATCGTTTGATACATACAAATGTTAGCAAACCAATTCAAGAAACATACAACTTTCACTACAGGTTTGAGCTCGTATTCTTCTCAACTTCCTGATGTTTAATTGTAAATATATGATGGCTCGTATGATGACTTTGCATGAATCTCCAACAATACTATGACAAATATGACATTGCATGACGAACATAAAACATTATAGATTTTATGACGCAAATATGACGCTGCATGACCAACAATTCTACTATATATATTTTATGTAAATTTCTATTTCTAATATGAATCATTAATTATTATGCTTATATCCCTGTATAAAACATGACTGTGCCATTGAGTATTATGTTTGATATCATGAACGAATCTAATTTTATTTATATTTTTAATATAGACATATATTTTTCTGAATCGACGGCTATTTTTTCTATTAGAACTACACAACAAAGCTGGCGAAAAAACTTTAACCAATGTTTTTCTAACACGTTAGCTTTGCACACTGTATCCTCCCTAAAATTCACAATATTTTTTTTCTTCCTCATTGAACAAGTCTTCGGGTGGATTTGTTTATATACCATAGAATCAGCGAACTCCACAAATAGTTTGGCAGTAATCAAATAGGTATTATACGGTATTAAAAATACAGAATTCATTACACAATCACTTGTGATTCATTATACAACGAACATGTATCAAAATAGTCGTCTCTTGAATCTCTGGTCAATAGCTGTAAAGTTAGTGTACGTGTTGGAATACATCACTCTTGAATCTGTGGTCAATCACCAACTCTTTAAAATAGTAGTACTATATAGACATCTAGCACTGTTCGAAGCTAGGCTGATTGGACAGGTCATCTGGTAGACCATCCATTTCGACCGTACGAAATGCAACGCATGCGTGTACCTTCAATGTTCCCGATTTTTTTACAAATGTACCTCCCTGCAAACCGTCATTATTAAAAATACCCCCTTTCAAAATCTATTGTCATAAATACCCTGACGGTAAGAGAAAAAACTGACACGTATCACTTCCCGCCACGTTACCTGGCGGAGGACACATCCCGCCATAGGGACAGGCGGTAGGAGGATCCCGCCATTGGCATTGGCTGGAGGTACCTACTCTGACCCGTTCTTGCATACATGCATGTTTAGTTAAATTTTTTATTAGCACTTGACCTGGCCATGTGTGCATGCATGCCAATAATCCCACGATAATACATGTGTTTTCGCACGCGGATACTCATGCCGGAGTTGTTCATGTGTTGCTCACCTCAATACATATACTTAATTAAATATCCTTGCTAATTTGACTTAATTAGGGAGAAGAAATAGGAATTTAATAGCTAATTGATGATTGCATGCATCATGTCAGGGGCCCTAAGACATTCCGCCAGCGGGAACAATATTCCGCCACTCCCCATGGCGGGAGCAACATTCCGCCATACCTCATGACGGGAGGAACCACGTGTTGCAATTCCTGCTTTCCGCCACGGTATTTTTGACAATCGATTTATGAAGAGGGTAATTTTGATGATGACAATGTGCAGAGGGATATATTTGTAAAAAAATCAATGTTCCCTAGCTGCATACATATATCCCTAGACTATGGTCATGTACTATCTCCGCAACCTAGTCTACAACATTTATGTACTACAAACCAACTTTAGGTCTAATATACAATGTATATAGCAGATATATATTCCGCAACAACGGAAGGTTGAAAATGAAATTTGTCAAGCAGTTATAAATAATGCCAAATTATACATGGAACAATTAGTAAAGTTGTTCCAATTTAGGAGTTCAATTTTGTGATTTGTATATTCGTCTGAAAGTGCCAGTGAAACCAACCAATATTGGATGTCCATCTCGGAATTGAGATTCTTCCAAGTATTTTAGTAGATTCATAGATAGTTCATGGTTTTTTAGTTCGGTTAATTTTTTTGGATTTGAAACTTATATTTTCCTTAAATCGTTTTTAAAATCTCTGTGTATCCTTGAAGTTTTCTTCAATTTTCAAATCTTTAACCTTGCTATACACTATTTTGAATTTACTAACCTGTCTATAGCCTACAATAGTAAATCCTGGAAGTAAATTTTTGTATGATTCGTTTTTTTTTTAAATCTCTATGCATCTTCATATTTTTTCTTTGCTTTGAAATCGTACAACCGTTTACATGTTTACATACTAGCTATAAAATATATCGTACTATATAATTCATGTACGCATTCTTGTTAACTAATTAACTTGTTGGGTCACAATAAGGTATAAACACCAGTAATAATAAAACAACTCAGGATACATGAACATTTTTTGTTTAATTCAATCCAAAAACATTGCTCTATTCGATTTATTCTTCATAAAAGTCCAAACGACACACGTGAACATAATACTGGATAAAATGGACGAATGAATATTTATAAATATATATAGTAGTTGTTCCATCAAAAGACAAAGCGCAAAATAAAATAGCAAGAACATCCAGTAATATAAGATAATTCTTTGGAAATGTGCTATGATAGAAGTCCATATCAAATAGATCTACTAGAATCAATTTGATAGGTGTCTTCATCCATACTTTCATTCATTCTTAGTAGCAACACATGCCTCTGATTTCTTTCTCATCACATTAGCAGGTCCTTGTTCTTCAGTTGGCTCAACAAATCTTACACATACAATGGCAGATGAAGAATTATCTCCATCAAGCACACTTGAAGAGCCCCCTGCTCTGCTGAAGTCATCCGTGTCTCCAATGACCTCCGGTACTACTGATGAATCCAATTCTTGCTGGCCTGGCTGATATTTAAGTGAGAAAAGGCACTTCAATCAAGTTAGAATATAAAGATGCCATCAAAGTGACCATTTACAAATCTCACAAATCGAACATTCGAATACCAAATCATCAGAGTCGTTAGCATTATGCACAGCATACTCAGAAATCTTAGCAAGTCCTCCGTTGACAAATCCATTATCCTCCTCCGATGAATCCATATCAGCAATGTACCCAGAGAGCAGAGAAGAAGACTTCAAAGCAAAAATCAGTCAGGACAGATATCCAAATTTTGCCTATTTATATAGTTTAGAAGAAGAACCAGATAAAAGCTTGAAGAGCTTACCCTGCTAGGAATCTGATTTCGATCCAACCCCAATGATGAATTAGAAGACCTGGCAGTCACGCAAGAGCCAACCTCATTGCTTGGGGTTGTTTCCCCAGACATCTTTTTTTCTAATGGTTAGTTTGCACAGAATGGTCAAGCCAAATGTTCCTTCCTCTATGTTTCCTATATAGATTCAGAAAATTTGAGAACTTTTCCCAATCTTCCCTCCACTTTCTGCGTATTTGTTCTAGGCTCCATGCTAGCTCCATCATTCTATAGGTCAGTACGAAAAGGACTATGTCAATATTACTAGAGATAGGTGGTAAAGGCCACTAGTAAATTTACATGTCCTACGGACCCCTTAGTTGTACAAAGAAGTGATGTTTTTCTCTGCCCAAGCTGTCGGTCAGTTGGTACATGAAACTTTCATACCTAAGCATTCTCCCCTTCCATTGCTCCCCTCAGAAAAAAATTCCCCAACGTTTCCTCCTTCATCCCTCCTCCTTCTACCTCTCACTACCTCATCCATTTCTTCTCCACCGTATTTTTGAAGAAAGGATCAACAGAAGCGCTCCCGCTGTTATTCTCCATTGGCGAGATCACAACCATGCTTCTTCAGCTATAAGGACCCAGGTAAGTTTACTATCACACGTAGTTAACAGTAGATGTGAAGATATCATCCTATACAGATCTTTTTTCGAAATCTTACAATATCAACAAAAGATTTTTACTTGGAAGCCATTAAATTACCTCCCGTAGGTGCTCTTTATATTTTCATGATGTTTTTAGGATTACCCTTTTCTTTGCTTATTATGTTTCATCTATGACAGTAGATTCTACATCTTTTCTATAATTTTCTTCCTTATGCTAGCTGTTTTTCCCGTTGGCTATTCTTTGCACTGCCAAAGATCTAGTCATAGTGTTATAAGTTCACCAAGCAGTCGATGCTATAGTCCTTCTTTAAGTTAGATTGTTTAACTGCTCCTCCTAATAGACCTATGAACTTTTATACCGAATATTGTTAAAGTTACAGAAATATTTGGTCTTATGATAGATTCATGCTAGATTCACAATAGATTTACGCCTTTCGTCTTATGTATCATGAATCTATCTTATCACAGATAGAACGGGTATATCATTCATATTTTTAAGTACTTGCACCTTACGCAATTCAAATGCTATGAGGTCAACTAAAATTTCCAGGAAGCAAATATCAGTCTCCACGGTATTATTAGAGGTTGAATTTCATTGGTTATATTCACCGTAATAATTAAAACGTCTATAAACCACACAAAAACAAGGAATCTTTATAAATTACACCAGTTGGCAATGCTGGTGGCAATGTTCATGGTAATAATAGACCATCGGTAAAGTAGTACGTAATATGCATTATCAAATCCGCGCTAGTATAAATGCAGTTGATTTTTCTAGTCCCTTACGTATTTGGTAAAATTATCTCTACTACCTAAAAAGAATCTGGTGTTCCGTTGTCGCCCATCTCACAATACGTCGCCGTTTCGTCGCACTTCGTCGGGCCACACCCCTTCGGACACACGACACGCTCCCGTTTCTTCATTAATTAAGGCATTAACTCGCGAACAAATATCAGTTTCTCCCTTAATTAAGGCAATCAACTCTCGATCAAATCCCCGTTCCTCCATTAACTATCGAGCAAAATTTCCGGGAGCAATTCCTCCTCCGGTTATCATCGCACCCACGCCTCTCCGCAGAAATCTCGTCTCACCTCCAGGACACCGGCGTCGTATGGCGCACCAGCAATCTCTCAACCCGGGTGGTGCAGCACCGCATACCTTCTAGATGGATGACGATGGTGGATTTATGGCCTTCTCTCTCCGTCTCTCGTGCCTCCATGCCCACCACCAGGCCGTCTCGCACAGTATCTGGGTCGATGACGATGCCAGCGCCGCTGATGCAGAGTAGATGGCCGCCGGCCGGTGTAACTTCCAGCGCCCAATCCACGCCCAGATTTGTTTCCCATGGTTAGCTATTTCTTCCCTTTCCTCTGCCTACTCAGGTTGTTTGGCTGGCTCTGATTTGATGTTTGTTTGTTGAACTCGTCAACTTGCTTGCCTCTAATCTATCTCAGATATCTGACTTGCGGTTGCAGAGCTGAAGTATGTACTTACCTCTAACCTATCTCAGTATCTCATCTCAGACCACGTGTTATGCCATCACCTCATGGACCTCTTCGTTTATTTCTCTGGTACCTCACTGCTCTCCCGCCACCATTCTAAACCAATGAGCGCACCTCCATGGCATCAAGGTACTTTCGCCTTCCTTTTCTTATCTCCCTCCAACACTCCGACTACAAACGTCTTGCTTGCTCATTGACTTCTCTCAAGCCTACATATAATTTTAGTTTGCTTGTTTAGCAAAGGTTATATGAACGTTCATCATAGTAGGATAAAGGTGTAGAAATCTGAAGGAGATGTCTGCAATAGAGTATTCTGCTCAGATATATATCGAGATATCTGATGATCTGTCTATGTTCCTGCTATCTTGGTGCCTATGTTTTTAACAGGTCAGACTTTTTCCCTGATTATAAGTCTCACATATTACGATTATATTTTCACTTTGGCGTATGCATGTCAAGTTTAGTTTGAGGAAGTGGATAAATTTTATGCTTCAAGTGACACTGCAATGATGGTTAATTATTTACATACTCATCTAGATTGCTATTTTTCACCACACCATGCTAATATTGCTACTGGGGTTATTACAACAAATACTATTCTTTCTAGACCACCTGGTCACGTCTTGTGCACTCTCGCTTGTGAAACTCTCACTCACTATATATGTAACACAATCTTCCACTGTTTTTCCAAGGTTTCAGTGGCAGCAATTGTGAAGAGATCTTTTTATGTCCATGGGTTAGTCAAGTCCAATAAGTGATGGGAAAATATAGTTTTGTTAGAAGTAAGATAGGATCACTTTTACAATTTTATATCGTTGCTCTTTTTTGGTAAATAAGATAAATTAAAGATTGTAAATTGTTCGGTGAATTTTGTAACTTTTGTTGCCCTTTCAGCTAACCCCAAATCCTACAAAATACGACCAGTCAAAGATTAATATTTATAGTACTTCTAAGGATGCTTCTATTCGAATGGAATGGTACACTCATGGTCTTGCGAGATATTTGAACATGGAAGGTATCGAGTCTGAGCTCTTTAATTTCCATGTAAGTTAATTGTTGATATCTTTTGATATTTAATTTCTTAGGTGAGAATACATATAGTAATAGATTCATTTAAACATAAAAGTACTTGATTCCCTATGCTTGCTCTACTTGAATCTTTTACTTAGGTAAGCAGTGAAGGAAATGCACGAGAAGATTAAAACACATGATTTATTAATCAGTTACCATCCATTAATTTGGAATTTTACTCCTTATAAGTTACAAACCGAATTAGTTGTTGCATACATACTGTAGAAGGAAATCTGATATTAGTTTTAATCATCAGTCTACTAACTACATATATCCTATACCAACAATGCCTTGAGAAGAATACCTATGTGTGATATCTTAACTACTAGGCAAGTAAACAGTGCACGAAAATGAAAAACATGATGGATTATTTCTCCTTGGTATTGGATTAACTTTTTAATTTGGAGAACTTGATCCAAATTATGTATAATTTCTTTCTATACATATGACATGTTAAATTATACTTTTTTTACAGAATTATGTTTTAACCAAAGAAAAATATTGTTATTTGGCTATCACGTAGTACAAACTTGGATTTTTAGAGACACGCGGACATTGCATGGTCAAAAGTGTAAAAAGGACAAAAATGAACACATGTTGGTCGGAGGGGTTCCGAGGAGGTATAAGAATTCCAATGTATACAATGGGGTATTCAAAAACTACAAGTCGTACCGCGTGTGGCACCAAAAAAAAATCTTGTTTCCCGTGTCTTATTTTCCCGTGGCAACGCACGGGCATTCGCCTAGTAGACTACAAAAATATTAACACAATAAACGACGAAACTAGAACAAACATACACCCTGCACTTTTTATGTTCATTTTTATTCTAAATCATTAACATTTGACTTCCTAATCATTTCAACAGCATAGGAACCATACCAAAATGTTTAGCTTGGATTCGTGTGATTCTGAGTGGAGAAACACTCGCAGCTCAACACACAGAATTGCTGAGGTTGTATCCAAATTTTGTGATCTAAAAAGGAAGGTTGTAATATATATTTGCTTCCAAGGGATGCTTAGAGTACCTGCTATAAAAAACATGGATAGAAAGTTCACTATTATCCTGCTAAATAAAATTGATATCAAGAAACAGTCCATCAGGTTAAGCAACAACACGTTAATCGACCTGACTGCCAAGGATGTTCATCATTATCTTCAAATACCAATTGGCCCAAATAATGTTATTGGACTTGAAGACAGATCAGAGTCCGAAAAAATGGATTTCATTAGGTTTGGTATTGGATCATCTTCTTTTGACATAGATGAGAAAAACAGTTTGAAAGCCGCTGAAGAGTTTTTAACCGCAGACCACCCAAATGGAATGACAGAAGCACAAGCTGAACAATTCAAAGTGTCTTTTGTTTGTTTTGTAATGGGGAACTTTTTGCTGGCAAAATATAGCTACAACCATGGTATTAAAGATTTCTGGGGCTCCTTGTTGACACCATCTGAAATACCATCTTACAATTTCTGTCAAGCCGTAGTTGATGAACTCTTAGAGTATGCTCGTCATGTTCAGAGGGAAACAAAAGCTAACAGGCCAGTTAAGAACATATCAGGATGCCATCTTTTCCTACAGGTGCAATTCCATAAAAAATTATTCTAATTCTTTTCATAGTATTTCATATCTATTAGTTTCTGAACCATGTCTCTATTTAAAACAGGCAAAGTTTCTGGACAGCATAAATCTTCTAGATCTCAAGATTCCCATGACAGGCATTCCAAGAATAGAATCATTCACTTCTGAAATAATGCAGAAAAATGATAAATGCTATCCGTGGCACCTGTGATTTTACATATGGGTACGATACTCCAAGTACTTCAGCAAATAAGGTATGGTTTATAAACAATATGTAGATCATAATATATTGTTTTCACTTCTATAACGTTTACGCAAAATTATCAATTCTAAGTATGTGGATTCGTTTATAATTTCTTTAGCCCCCAAAGGGTAAAGTAGTTTTAGAAACAGTCAATCAAGCCGGCAAAGGCAAAACATCTCCACCCATAATGGCCAGGAAAGAATACCGTACGCATAAACAGGCAAGCACCAAGTTTTTGGCAGAATACACATCAGTGCCTGGTGATCGGAGCGTAAGGCATTTTACAAGATGCATTAAAGTTTTTCAAGAAGTGCACTACTCATGTACACATACTTGATTGATAACAACAATATATAATACCAATGAAAATTATTTGCATCTTAATGATAAGCAAATCGATGCCTTGAGGAAACACAATGCAAGGATGAAACTTTTCATAAACAATTTCAAGTCAAAAGTATTTGTTGACCTCCAAGGAATGTTCCTTGACAATCCCAATTACAAGGAAAAGTTTATTTGCAACTCTGACCAACTTATGAATGATGTTTTGGATCAAGTTCTTACTCTTTTTAAAAGCCTGCATGAACATGCTCAACATCCAAACAGTCCAGCTTTAGAATCGCCGGCTTTATACTCATCTATGAAGATAACACCTGACAATACAATGTGTGGTTACGAATCCAGCACAGAGGATAAGTACAATTTTTTACCATTTTCATTGTTTATATATTTAGTCATATATTTTTCAGGACACTCGCTTGTTGTTTTACCCCCCGCAGGTACAACCAAAAAGAGAACCAAGACACATGATTTGATATCTGGTTTGTCTCCTTGGTATTGTTTACATGTTTACATCATTTATAAAAAATTTACTATTATTTTCTGCTTTTTTAGGAAGAATTTTGATAGCAGACCTCTCCAATGTTGCTACGACTTCATCTCCAACACGACATTCACCTGAGATATCCCAACCAGGTTCATTCAAAACCACAGTAATTAAGGAGCTTATACACGTTTGCATATGTATTAAAAAGTTTATTGCATCGAGTATTCACTTTGAATAATTAAAAAATTGCGGCATATTACTTTATTATTCTGAATCACCTTCCTAAAACATATAAATGGCGAAAAATATGGGTACCTGATATCTACTAGCAAATCAAAGAACTTGTTTTTTATTCTTTTTTGCTCAGTCACACTCTTTTATTAAACAGGATTTACAACTTCAGAAGAGATTTTTATGAAGGAAAGCTACCTGGCAAATAAAGATGGTTTAGAGGGGCTAACCTTTTCGAAAGGACGTTTCGACAAATGCGACCCCAGTTATCTTAAACACATCAAGATTCAGGACTCCTGACGAAAACATAATTTGTCAAAAAAAAATTGATGAATCACACCACAACATTCATGATGAATACCGCATTGACTTGAACGAGATTCCTTCAAATAACGACCACATTGCTACCCCGGTTATCAAAGTTCATCTCCAGCAAGGCCGTATGGCAAAAAAATCCTTGGTTCTATGTAGTGCCAAAGAATTGTGTGGATAAAGTTTTAGCAGAAACACTGCTTAATTGGTTAAGCGTTATCCTTGGTGCTAGTCTAGACAGGTAAATAGAATTCATTCAAAAAAATTGTCCTATGCAAATTGCCTTTGTGGGAACCAAAACCCTTGCTGCTAGTTTATACTTCGTCATTATACATATTAAATTTTACAGCTGTGTTTGGATCGACCACTCTAAACCAAAACGAAATATTATTTCTGCGAACGACTTCAAGAGCGTGTTTACTAAAGGTTATAACTTCACACCTGATCTGCTAGACTTGTGTATAAGAAGATTTTTCTAGCTAGACAAATCAATGTATGGAGAAGGTGTACTATTGAGATGGATGCATCCTTTTGAGAGTGACTTCGCGGTAATCTATATTGAAAACAATCTTTAAAACCTATGGACACAATTTTTTTATTTAAATTGATCATTTAATGATTTCGCTTTTACAGATGAAGATTCTCAATAATTATGATGTTATGAATAGTCAATCTGTATGCTCGCAACTTACTGGAAATTCAAAAGATTATGATATTTCAAACTACAGAATGGTATACACAGCATAATTTCCTGATCATATTATAGTTAACTATATATATGATTTTTTATTTCTAATATCGGCAGATAGTTGTTCCGAACATTCTTGGAGATAATTGGTCGTCCTATTTCTGGGATATGAAGGAAAAGGTTGTACATGTAGTTGATCCTTCGTTCGAGATTTTTAAGTCAGCAGAGATACATGAATTTCATATCCCTATAGTTGACAAGATACAAGCCGGACTTTCAAAATGTCTATCTGCAGCTTATGATGGATGGAACATTGATTGGACTATATGGAAAAAGAACTATATCCATCCATTTCTGTCAGGAAAACAAAGGTGCAGTCTCATGTCCATTAATGAAAAAGAATCATCAATACATATGACTGTTTATAGTTTTCATATAAAAAATTTTACCGTTCGCAGAAATGAATCTGGTTTGCTTACTTTGTTTGCCTTGCGCAACTTCAACGGGAAAAGGTTCGAGCTTCCTCAAACCGAGGTACTATTCTAAAAAAGTTATAATTCAAAAGAACAAGTCTGTGACTAACAGACTATCATATATTTTTATTGGTCATGATAGTTTAAACTTTAAGTTTTTTTACTTTGAATTGTACGGTTCTCTGAGGACATTTGCTAAGAAACTTTTGTACAACATACTAAGTATTGAAGGAAACAGAGGAGTCCTAGCAGATTCCTTTGTCCATTCCATTGAGTAGTAACTTACCTGATGTGCTATCCTCAGGATTCTATTCAATTAAGTGACTATCAAACTAAGTTTTTATCTTTAATGTGTGTTATTGTAACGGATTTGTAACAATATTATTTATTAATCTTCTTATTATTGTAATCAGATCCTCTCTTTATTTTAAACTTCGATTTTATACCTTTTGTAGAGCCGTTGGTTAGTTTTTTATTCCATGTACTCTGTTTTTATTATAGATAAAATAAATACCCTAACCATTCAAATAACCATGTTGTACTTAATAAATTTTAATGTAAACAGTAACATACTGATACACACAAGGAAACAAAGAACTGAACTGCTCAAAGCAATGAAACTCTAATGAAACACGCAAGTATTTGTGACGAGCCATCTTTTTCTTTTTTAGCTATGGTAAATGTTTTGTCTACCAAAGTAAATTAACAAAAAAAGTATACTACACTTAGTAAATTTGTAATGTAAACAGTACCGTACGGATACACACAATGAATCAAGCAATGATTTGTGCAAATAAGTGAAACAGGAATGAAAACATTAAAGGAACTTTCAGCAGCCTTTTTTTCTTTTTAGCCATGGTAAAAGTTTCCTCTAACAAGTTAAATGAACCAAAATTCAAGTATACAAAATTTTACATATTTGCCATACAATTAGATGATATAATGCAATAAGCAACATAGTTTTGCAGACTAAATCAAACCTAGTATTTTCATTCAGTTACTTACTATAAACCACGGGTAGTTACTTACTATAAACCACGGGTAGTTACTTACTATAAACCACGGGTATTATTTTGCCGTAGCTTCACATAAAAACATCAACACGTAATTAATTTCAATTTGTAATGTGTTAAAAAAAATCTTAACCACTCGTACACTCGTGGTCGAGTTTAAACCTTTTTTTATTCACGTAAATAGCAGCGACAACATAGGAAACAATAAACAAATTACAAAAATAAGTCAATTAGAAATGAAACATGAAATAAACCGGCACCACACTTTTTCCAGTTTTGAAGGCATGTAACCAGACTCACCAACTAATTAAATTAACTAAGTAATTACAAATTTTTAGATAACCATTTGCTTTATTGAAACGATGAATTATAATAAAAACTCCACACATATTAAATTGAGTGTGGAGTTTGTTCGTTCTGCATTAAAATACATAGATAGAATAAAAACAAAAATATGATAGTAGCTAAATCTGAAGTTGTTGCGGTTCCCAACATCCATATTGTCATAACATATATATTGTTGGCTTTGAAATTCAAGCGAACAACAGAAAAGATACAAAAACAAATCACTGAAAAACATACCAATCATTTTTTTTACATACGTTCACATATTGGAAAAATCAAATTCATCAACAGATGGATTCTTGTTTTAGCATTGGGAAGAATTATGACCTGGTAATTTGCACGTGTTGTAGCATGGCCTCTTCCTTTGGATCTTCCCAGCCTCTTGATTATCCAGACACTTGTCTCGCTTATGGCCGCTCTTCCGGCAAACACCACAAAAAATAGTTTGTTTAAAAGATGATACTCCATCACAGTTACCATTAGCTGATTTCATCTTTCCTTTTTTTAATTTTATCTAATGGTGAAAGAAAAAGCTTTGTTCGTTTTCGCCCATATTTTGTCTTCACAATCAAAGGGGCCTTGAGCTTAGAAATGTCAAAATTTCTGATAACCGTTCCTTGGCTTGGATGAGAATATATTTGCTTTCCCTTAGCTTCAATTTCAGGCTCTGACTGGTATCCTAGATACTTATCTCTGTTACAGTCTGTATCGCTAGACTCATAGTGATGTTCTGCTTCTACAGTTTTTTCAACCTCTCTTGAATCAAATATGTCAGTTACTGCGTTTATACATTTTCATGGATGCTTCATCATCTTAGTGAATGTTTCTAGGTCCTTGTTCCCCTTTTTAATAGCTTTCATCGCTGTGGTATACAGAAGGCTGTCCCTGAACGTATGTGACTTCAATGATCTATTTTCTTTTTGAAGAAATCTCATATGCTCTGGTAATACATCCCTCGCATCTCTAGTCCATCTCTTCAGAATATATCGTTGCGGTATTTCCCCTACTCCTAAATAATTCATAACCTGCCAATATAAATGTGTATTGTTCAGCATAGTAATACAGAAACAATGAACTATATGTAAATGAAAGTGATATATTGATCGTGCTATTTTTACCCTTATAGCATGGCAACACAAGATACCGAAATGTTGGAACAATCCACACTCACAGTCGTATTTCCCCTCATCTAATATTGCAGTAACCTCGAAACATACCCTAACCCACGGTTCCCTAAGATAAGAATAAGAATGCTTAACATAATACAACATATCACAACCCCTTGCACAACAACGAAATGGTAAGACTTTTCAAGTTCAGCTATAAACAGTTTGTATGTGTTTCGAGTGTAGATTTTGCTCGCATGGTTTTGAAGAGGCCACATCCTTTTTGTAGATTTCTCCATCTGTATTAACAAACTTCCCGTTAGACATATTAAGTTGTACACCTAACAACAAGTAGATGAAACTTTCTCACCATTTTTGTTTTGTGCTCTTCCCTATCTTCCTCCATTGCTCTATCAAACATCATATCATTGTACTTCTCAACAAAATTATTCATTGTAGAGTTGCCCCTGACATAAGTTTTTAACATATGATTTGCACTCTCACCTCTCTGAGTACTCATCATCCTAGCACAAAATTTATCCATCGAGTATGGCTTTGCCCACATTGTCCTACACTCGTACACCCTAACAATGAATGGATTCTTCTTAAGTTGTATTTGCAAATTAGACTATCCCAGGCACCTTCAAACTCGTCTATAGTAAGCATCTCATTAACCAATTTGTGGAACTCTTGACGGAAACCACCATTCTTTGAATATACTGGTCCTAAAGATTCCTGTGCTTTACGGAGGACATGACACTTGCACCACAAATGAGTTGTATTAGGCATGCTAACTTTTAAGGCTGTCATCATAGATTGGCACTGGTCTGATAATAAAATAGTAATGGTAGGTTAATTTTTTATTTTCACAAGTATATTAGTGATATGAAGAACAGAAAAAAAAATGAAAAATTTCTTTCGAACCTGTAAGAATGGTAACTGGATGTTTTCCACCCGTCAAAGCTATGAACTCGTTGAAAACCCAAACAAAACTTTTAGTTTTCTCCCGTTTCATTAGAACTCCGGAGAAAATGGTTGACTGAAAATGATTGTTAACTCCAACAAACAGGCCAAAAGGCATATTGTATATGTTTGTGCAATAGGTTGTATCAAATGTGAAGACATCGCCAAAACACTGGTATTGCATCTTGCTACGATGGTTAGTCCGTATCAAACTCTTGATCCTATTGTGCTTGTCAACATCAACACTGTATGCAAAATTTGGATCCTCTAATCTCATCTTTCTAAAAATATCCAGAGTTTTCTTGACATCATTATCCATATGTTCATGTGCGAGCTGCTGGCAAAGAGTTCTCCAAGATCTTTTTGTAAACGGCAGATCTTGAACTGAACCATGAAGGCTTCCCATTATACTGTGAACCTTCCCTAACGGAACATTGTTATCTCTCAAAGATTTTACCATGTTTTTAGCAGATTCATCTATTTGCCTATGAGAACGCCACTGCATTTTCTCTCCACATGATTCAGACAATTGGTGGTTATGATCTTCGACAAACCTTGTAACATACCAACCATGGTCTTTAGTGCGTAACAGCCTAATAAGAGCTTTGCAACCACAACGATGTGATTGCTGAATGCATCTATTGTCGAACCCCTATATTCAATGCGAATATTTCAGTTCAATTACAAATATTAAAATATTTTCAAACTAATAAAAGCATCCTTAAAAGTCTCACCTGGTTACCGCACTGAATTTCCTGCATTGTCCTATAGTTCCCCCTGTTTCTATCACTCCTCCTATAGCTTATCCCAAACCCCCTCTCCCAAGAGTATAGGTTGTAAAATCCGTACGCTTCTGCAGCTGAGTCAAAAACTGTTCCTACAACTGGCATAAATATTTCCCTTGTTTTTCTAGACGACGAAGACCTCATTGCAAGTTCAGCAGCTCCCATTGTTCTACTTTCTCTACAGCTTGGTAGTTTCTCACCCTTTGTATGGCGTTTCCTTAAAAAAAATCAAAGTTATATCTTCATTCTTTGTTTAGCAGAGGTTGCTAATTTTGATTCATTCGTAGCTAAATAAAACATTATAATCTCACATGAATTGATTAATACCTTTTTGCAACTGATCACATAGTTTACCTGGTTGTTTAAAGTTATACTTTATTGGTCATAACTTCATTTTATAAGCCAATATTTTTCTAAAAAAGTGTTTTATAGTTCATTTGAACGATCATTTTGAATATGCCATTAAAACAACTATTAGATAACTTTTTTCCAGAGACAATCTGCATGTACCGTATTCATAAATTTATTCTGCTAAAAATGATTACGAAGCACATTTTCTTCAGTTATTGTAAGTGAATGTACAATAATATAAACAATACGATACATAGTGTACACATACCTTTTTATGGCCATTGGAACTAATTCTTCCTGATTTAGAACATTGTCACTGTGTGCTTCAGATAATACATTTTTACTTGCTGGTGGATCATTGTTTTCTGTATTGTTGTACTCAATATCTGAATCTTCTTCGTCTTCATTTGTATATGTATCATATATTGGTAACATGTAACTTTCTTCTCGTGCAATATCAGTTTCATCCCCTGTATCTTCAGATTCCCATTCATTTTCTTCAGAAATGTCATTACCAGAATCATCTGTATTACAATTTGTCTGAGTATCTTCGTTGTTGTTACACATAACATCACTGTTCAAAACTACACAGTTAGCTGGATAATCAAACAAATAATATCTACATACATATTTGAAAAAAATAAGTTTTACCCAGAGATTTCTTCACAACTTTTAGGTTCTACAATAGATAGAGGCAGGATTTCTTCCACCCCATCTCTGATTCCTCCACTGCACATAAAAAAATATAGCAGTACTAAAAAAATTACTACTCCGTTGCCCAGCAGTAACGACATATGTATATAGTCATAACATTAACATCAAGCTATAGCACTGTCCAGCAAAGAACAATAAGGTATAGCCGAGCTTAAGCTTACATAGGATTATTTCTACAACAATTGTAATGAACTAGTCATTTTTTTCACAGCCTAAGATGTAAGTGAGCAAAAAAAGTGTAAATCTGAAACAGTTCTACCATGAAACCATAACCAGTCTACATTTTTGTACTGTGTCATACTTAATTTCGACAAACGAATCCACAAATCCATACACAATTCCATCCAAAAAAGACAGCACTAAAAGATATCTTACATGTATGCAAGTTTATTAGTTCGTACTAACAAAAATCCAACTCCGGTATGAATCGACACAGAATAGGGATAAACAGAACTGTGATGCAGAACATTGTCCAACTCCGGTATGATTTTATTTTAAGTTCCAGATCTAGGGACATACCTGGAAGACTGGGATGCAGAACATTGTCCAAAAGATTGCAGGAGCCTTACATAAGAAAATCCATCATCCATTGATTCACCCCCTGCACAATACGTAGCTTGTATGCTGGAGATTTAGGTTTGGCGACAGCTATGGCTATCTAATTCTGTCGGCGGAGGGGTGGATGTTGCTGCGTTCTCTGGATCCAGCTTTCTATGCCATGGTGAAGGCGACGGCAGCGACTATTGGGACGTGGCCTGCTAGGAATTTAGTACCTGCGCCGATGGCGGCGACGGCGATGCAACCTATGGACTTGCTAATTTAATTGTGCCGGAGACGGGGGTGGTGGTTGTTGGTCAGCCATGCTATTTCATGGTGGCGGCGGTGCTTTTAGAACGAGAATGGCGAGCATGGGTTGGTAAGAACGATAACCACCCAGGGGAATGCCTAAATATTTCACAGATACCAAACTTTGTTCTTTAGGCAGCTTTTTTCAGCCAAAGGTCATGCCAAGGAGGCGTCGACCCAGGCATTGACCCGGTTGACTTCGCACGAATCGCAAACTGATGTGCGGCAACGTAGATGTCGGGGGACCAACCCCCTTGTGGTGAATCCGCGCTCAAAATGTGTTGCGCGCCTGCTTCGGATCCCGTGTTCGCTGTCGGCCCCAGGGATCGTCTACGACCAGGAATCTTCCATGTTCCTTGTCGGCTGAGTACGTACATGGAAGCTGTTGTAGCTTTGTGCTTGACTCGAACTCACACGATCGCTCCAGCGAACTACTCCCGGTACATCTAAGTGCAGCGACGAAGCTCATATCTGATCCATTCATGTTTCCTAGAGCAAATTCAACAGATGATGTAAAATAAGGCAGACGAGAGCAGTTTTGAGCGCCTGTTTTTTGGGTTTTAGTGAATGAAATTTAGGCACACGTTTCAGATGATCTAAAACAGGTATTTTCAGATGATATAAAATAGGGCATTGACAAACACATTCAAATATTGAAACTTTGACAGTTTGGCACATTTAAAACATAGAAACGCATCCTACATAGTTTGACTTTCAAACTCATCCCAGTCCGGAACTATGCGCGAGCGCCTCCGAGTCAACATCAGCGTAGAATTTATCGTCTTCCTCCTACTTCACATTCAAGGGGACAGCCTCGTCTTCCTTCTTCTTCTCCTGGCCTTCCTTCTTCACCTCCCTCACAACATAGAACTCATACTCTTCTTGCACAACTGCCGGATGAGCCTCTTTGTACCTCACGATGGCCCTCTCACCTGCCTCGTGGGCGTTGATCTGCCGGTTGGCACAATGCTGTTACTTCCTCTCCTTGCGGACACCACCAGCCGCATTCTAGAGCTAGCCTTACCGCCTCCGCATGGCTCTTGCATTATGGAAAGTTGAGTTCCCGCTTCGACTAGCCGAACCTCCACGCGGCGGTGGCGTACGCACGGGCAGTGAGCTACGGTGTGTCAAACGTGCCAAGCCACACCCATTAGAGGTCACAACTATTCTAGCCACATAGCGGTCACACTCTTGCAGTCGCATGCTATGGAAGCCGGTGGCAGTCTCGACGTAGTGTGGACGGCTATGAATCAAATTCAGTGGCAAGTAGAACCTTCGCACTGCATTATCTCATAGTTAACACACAGGTTCAATCTTGCATGTACATTGGATTTTTTTTCCAAAAGTACTATCACTTGCATTCAAAATCAAAATATTATTTTATGAATGAAATGAAATGTGAAGTGGCGGACGATGGAATCATGGTTGGAATACATGATGGAAAATCATGTGGGTGGAGATTCCATTGTACCGGGAAAGTTACCCTAGGAATTAAACAACACTTGTAGTTGGTCATTCTAAGGCGCGGTATGAATACATGATGGAAAATCATGTGGGTGGATATTCCATTATACGGAGAAGTTACCCTAGGAATTAAACAACACTTGTAGTTGATCATTCTAAGGCGCAATATGAATACATGATGGAAAATCATGTGGAAGGATATTTCTTTGTACCGGGAAATGTTACCCTAGGAATTAAACAACACTTGTAGTTGGTCATTCTAAGGCGTAGTGAAAATTGAGCTAACCACATATCTTGGTATGGGATAAGTGAGTCAGAACTATCTTCTTTATTTCGTATATACTCGGACGGCTAGGTCGGATTGTATTCCCAACAAGGAATGCCAGTGGGTGGGAGCCCATAACATCCCCATCTTGTGCTACAAGATGAGGCTTCAGTGTCTTAGAAGGGATCACAATTAATACTGGTCTTTGACCGAGTTCGTTGCAAAGGGTAGATTTTGGAATGGAGTTGTGCTCTACATGACTTGGAAATACTTGGTAACTCGCCTCATACCTATGGAAGTGTGACTGAGAGCAATTAGGGCAAGGATGTTTGTGGCAAAAGTAGCACACCTCTGCAGAATGTATAAAACGTGACATGTTTTTCCCTATCCTAGAAAAGGATTACGAACGCGGTATGGAAAATAACTCCATAAAGTTCTAACAAACTGTGAAGACTAACAGATGTAGTTTTTCTAAAACTATAACTACCTTTTCAAGAAATGCTTTTGAAACCGGGAATTAGCCCAGGATTTTTATCCACGACTGTAGTTAGAGCATATAGAATTTGGTGAATATGTTAATATTCTACCTTCTTAAAACCATTGATTAAAATTTGGAAATTTCAACAATGAGACTACTGATAGAACCGAATACAAAAGAGCAATCTATTACGAAGAGCCAGATCTTTCAAGAGGCAAGAAGCACAAGATAGTATAAATAAAACTGGTAATATCACATGGTACTTAGAGTAGTGGTACCATTCATATTTAAAGTAGCTGGTTTGAATTTTCACTTGGTCAGGAATCATCATTGGACCAAATAGGATTTTGAAACATTTGTATATTTCTGGTTGATAATAATGAACATGTAAAGTTACGGACCCACATTATTTCTGTTGTACCACTCTAAGGGATGTGATATTTGTGAATGAGGAATTTGTAAGTATGATGTCAATAACTTGCGCATTACGATATGTAGTGGTGTGCTAGGTCACCGTAGGTGGCTCCTTGTCTTGAATCATCGTGACCATCACGAGGATCTCGGGGATTTTCATGTTGATGCCGCCCATGTCAATGAAGAAGAAGCAATCGTCCATCCTGTGGCCCAAGTACTCCACACACTTGCGTCCAACGATGGGGACACCTAGTGAGGGGTGGGCACGCGCTAGCCCCGTCACGAGCCGTCCCGCTTGAGCCAACTTGAGTCAAGGTCATGTATTGTCTTGATGACTGCTTGAGCCAACTTGAGTCAAGGTCATGTATGGTCTTGATGACTGCAAGTGCATAGATCAATTATAGCTAGTTTCAAAATAAGAGTATCGAATCCACGGAGAGCTATTTGGTTGAGTTGTTTATGGCCCTCGTCACTATCTACCAAAGGATACTTGTAAGCTGCCTTTGATTTTAAGTAAAGGTTGTTTGAAAGGTTTTTGATTTAAGTGCAAGAAAGTAAAATAAAGGAAGTAAAAACAAAGTAAGTAAAAACAGCGTTTGGAATGGTGGTTAAACTCAATCGGGCTAAGACGTTCTCGGGGATATAGGATACACCACTAGCAATGTTTTAATTAATCATAATTCGGATAACCTATTTCTTATGTCATGATATGTATGGAGAGAGTTTTGTAATAATATGTTCACCCGAGGCTCATAGGCAGTCACTTTGTTGAGCCAAGAATGAGGTCATCTCTAAATAACCACTACGATGCCTGGAAGCAGTCACCATGCATACCGCCGCAATTAAGGGTTTTCACGTGGATATCGTAATTAGCTTAGTGAATCTCTCTTTGTTCCCCCTTCGATTGTATTGGGAGATAGCGGTGCTTATACCCGAAGGCAAATGATATGTGGCCGACTACAACATCCAAACATGTCCAAAGGGTTTTACCCTCTTACTTTAGACCCTAATACAAATGATATATGGCCGACTACACATACCATCTAAAGGGAGAGATCAAACACACATCATAGATCAATGGATCCTTTACACAAGCAATATATCATCTTTATTTCATTTCATAATAATGCTAGGGTTTCTCCATCTCCCCAAGAACGAAGGAAACTACTCAATCATGGAAGCAATCAACAACATCATCATAATCAAATGGAATAAATCTAGTGCAAACCATAATTGAATCTGGAATTACAACAAGATCTATTGAATGGAAGATGGGGTAGAGATGGTGATGGAGATGCAGCGGTTGATGATGTAGGGGATGATGTGTTGTCCTCCAATGATCCTTGCAGAAGCAAGGATTTTCCCTTCTCCAAGTTTCTCCTTAAAATCCCTTTCTGGTGTGTTTTTTCATGGCTAGAGGTTTTTGTGAATGTCCGAACTGTGATATATTTTCGCGACGAGGAAGTATTGACGAGGCGGTCCCGATGCAAGGTCATACGGGCGCGTGGTACGGGCGAGCTCCGCCCGTACCACTGGTCGTTACGCTGGCTGGAGCCTCCTAGGTGCAGGCAACTCCTCCAAGTGCGAAGATAAATCAACAAAATGACTTTTATCACTTAAAAATATCATATTACTATATAATATGATAGTCTCAATTGATATGTTACTTAAATACTTAGTAAATTGGGACCCTATTAAAACAAGGACAAAAAGGTGCATGCAAACGCGGTAAAATACTAAAAACCCTACTCTACTCATGCAAAAACAATAAGTAAAAATGCTCCAATTTTGGACTCATCGGGTCTCGGTTAGGGAATCCCCAAATCAGTAAGGCAACCATGAGCCATAACACGGTCATGACCCGATGCGACATTGCTCTTTTTAGTTTTTTTGTTCATTCTTTTCTTCTCTAGCAACGATCAATCCCACCAGCCCCGTCAATACGTGGTGAGGAACGCTTTGGGAGTTGGTCATGATCCCGTCCCTCGCGCTAGGACGTGTCTTCCGCGTAACCCACAAGACCCCTGCCAGATGACCCGCTTGGAGCAGAATGACTGTGGTTCTGTTGAGGATGGTCTTCCCACCGAAGAGCACCAAGGTGGGTTGAGTGTTTTTCGGTGACACGTGTTGGGACGAGGAGCCCGTGGAGAGATACTGAAGGGAATATGCCCGAGAGGAAATAATAAAATGTTATTATCTTATTCCAAGTTTATGATCTATGTTTATTTCTCATGCTAGAATTGTATAAATAGGAAATGTTAATACATGTGTATTTAATAAACAAACCAAAGTTCCTAGTAATCCCTTCATTACACTAGCTCGTTGATTAACAGATGATCAAGGTTCCCTGATCACGAACATTGGATGTTCTTAATAACGGGATCATATCATTAGAAGAATGTTATGATGAACATACACCAAAAGTATATATAGCAATAATATCTTGTTATTAAGTTTAAATTGCTAAATAAAACATATACAAACTTGAACTAGTCCTCGGACCATAAGATCATGTCAATCACTAACATCGGAAAAGTACTTTGATAACATCAAACGTCACACTATAACAGGGTGACTATAAAGATGTTCTAGGCACAAGGATGTTGTATCATGGAACGAGTAAAGAGTACTTGTCTGAAATGAGATCGAACTAGGGTGTATTTGATACCTATGATCGAATCACGGACAAGTAAATATCACGATACAAAATAAATTGGTTACATCGTTAATGGTTCACACAATCACTAGAGTCATCATTGAATATGTGGGAGTCAATATGCATCTCCAGGTCCCCTTCTGATTATTGATAAGAGAGGTGTCTCTACCATGAATGCATCATTCGCAAATCGTAGGGTGGCACACTAAAACTAATGGGCAAATAAACCATATCCGATAATAGTTTTATTAGAGCTCAAATTGTTTTGATGATCACGGAATTGTTTTGGGTCAAATTACTGAAATTGGGTTTAAATGTGATATTGGAACAATGCAAGGGGTTTTATGCACATGTTTGTTAATTAAAGTAATTAACAAAATTCTGAATAAAAGAAATAAAAAGTGTTTTTATTAATAGATAAATGCATTTAATTGAGTGGGTATTAAATGCATGTTAGTGGAAGAGGAATTGATGTGCGTGGAGAGTCCAATCACATGAACGAGGGAAGAGATGGGGGCACCCTCAATGGCCCCCTTGGGCTTCCCCTCCCCTATAAAAGGATGCCTCCTCCTCTCCAGTTGCACCACCTCCTCGTGAAGGTTCTCCCATTCATCTAGCAAATTCCCCATGAATTCATATTAGCGAAGTACATGTTCTCGGTGGTTTCTTTGGAAGGATCTGCTGCTTCTACTCCTATGCTGGAGTGTGGGCATGGATGTTTTTGGGAGTTGGACGTGTGCTCGAAGAAGGATACTTTGCTCGGTTGTGGCGTTCTTCTGCTAGAGTTGTATATCGACAAGTGATCGACTACATCACCAACGAAATCTGATTTTGTAAACGCTTTCGATCTTCGAGGGTAAGTTATTCTTGTTACCCCTTACTCTTTACTAGCATCTACTAGATTCGATCTTGGCGTATTTAGAGATATTATCGCTGGAATTTTTTGTTTTCTATGTTGTGAACCCTTCAGATACAATTGTGGGAGAGAGCGAGATGCTCCCTAGTATGGGCCTGAGGCGATGACTGACGACCTGGTTAATGGTACGCGTCGAAGTACTGTGTAGCACGTGCATTCATGGCATCATGGGTTTCAGGAGGAAGCAAGACGTCGATGAGGGGACTGCTCCCGGTGCTTTGGCCGCAGGTTATGGGGAAGTGATACGTCGGAAACGTATCTATAATTTTTGATGTTCCATGCTTGTTTAGTATCTACTTTGCTTTAATTATCCACACTTTGAGGTGCTTTTTACATGTTTTCTGGTACTAACCTGCTAACAAGTTGCAACAGTGCCAGATGCCTGGTTTCTGCTGTTTTTGGTTTCACAAAAGTTAGTAAAGAAATATTCTCGGAATTGGACAGGACAAACGTCTAAGTCAATTACTTTCCGTGGGGAACAAGAAGTCCGGAGGGGAGCCAGGGAGGCGAGCGAGAGGGGCCACACCCCCCAGGAGCGGCCACAGGTGGGCCCGCACCTGGCTAGGGTGTGGGCCCCCTGGCCACCGCCTCAGCCTCCCCCTTCGCCTATAAGATGCCTTCGACCCAAAAAACCTAAGGCATCCAGAAGAAATCCACGAAAACCTCTGTTGCGCCGCCGCCATCGAAGGGGAGATTCGGGGGACAGAAAGTCTCTGTTCCGGCACCCTGCCGGGACGGGGAAGTGCCCCCGGAGCCATCTCCATCTTCATCACCATTGCTGATTCCAATGATGAGGAGGGAGTAGTTCTTCCTCAGGGCTAAGGGATCTACCGGTAGCTATTTGTTCATCTCTCTCTATGCATGATATTGTTGTGGTCATGAGCTTTGTATTCAAGTAGATCTACTATGTTACTCAAGTGCTTCAATAGATCTCTGATCTTCCCATGTGTGTGAAAGTAACAGCGTGCACGCCATGGTGGCACTTAGGCTTGAGTCTACATAAATACTCTTTGTGCTATAATAGATCTATGTTTTTCCCCACGTGTGTGAAAGTGACAATGGGCATACCGTGTGTGGCACTTTGTCTAGATTGAATATTTGTTATGAGTTATATTTGGAGTTGGATGTCTCTATGAAATTGTGGTTTTTGTTGGAACCATCTAGCGCTCAAGGTGACAGTGTGGGGTTATCTAGATTGGGGAATGCAGAATTTGAGGTGTGCTGTTATAGCCCTACCGTGGATTAGAGTGTCCAACCGGAGAGTAGTTAAGAGTAGTATCATGAAGAGAGGATATTTATATGAGAGAGTGTTCACTAGTGAAAGTATGATCCCTAGGCCTTGTTCCTAAGCATTGAAACACCGTTTGCTACTAGATCAGTTGCATGTTTGCTTGCTTTAGTCTTTACCTCACCGTCAAGCTCCATCAAAGTATTTTCTGGCACCGTTACCCCATGTCAACAACTAGTCAGAAGCTCTTTTCTGGCACCGTTACCATTTGTATTTCACTATCTCTTCGCCAAACTAGTGCACCTATATTGGGTGTGTTGGGGACACAAGAGACTTCTTATATCTTGATTGCAGGGTTGCTTGAGAGGGAATACCTTTGACCACTTCCTCCCTGAGTTCGATGAACCTTGGGTGATCCACTTAAGGGAAACTTGTTGCTGTTCTACAAACCTCTGCACTTGGAGGCCCAACTGAAGGGTTTCGCAGCATAGTAAATCAAAAAAATTCTACGGATGCTAACGAGAAAGCCAAGATCTAATCTAGGAGATGCAAACAACGAGGGGGTAGATGAGATCTTCATACCCTTGAAGATTCGCACAGCAAAACGTTCAACGTAACGTGATTGATGTAGTCGTACTCGCTTCTCCTCCTCGCGATCCGATCCGATCCAACACCGCAAGTGGCGATGCCTCCGAGAGATGCACACGTACGGCACCTCGACGTGTCCTCCTTCCTCGGTCTAGCAGGTGGGGTGGAGAGATATGTTGGATCTACAACACGATGGCATGGTGCAAACGGTGGAGAGTTTCTGCGGTAGGGCTTCGCCTACGCGCAGTCGGGAGAGAGAGAGAGGAGGGCAGCAACTTGGCGGCTAGGGCTTGAGGAGGCATGGGGGGAGGGTGCACCCCTGACCTCTTTATATAGAGGGCTGGACGGCCCCCTTGCCCCCTCCTCCAAGCCCTAGGGCTGGCGGCCACATGGGAGGAGTGGGGGGCAAGTTTCCCCCTCCTTCTAGAAGCTCTCCCTAGGGTTTCCCCTAGGGCTTGGACGGTTGGGCCTATGGGGCCTTGTGCCCCTGGCCCAATGTGGCCAGGGAACTCCCTCGTAGGCCCACACCCCCTCCCGACAAGTGGGGCCACGTTGGTCCCACTCCGGAAGGTTCTAGAAGCTTCCGGTACAATACCGAACAATCTGAAACGATTGCGAAATCCAAAAACTGCTTTCCCTTATATGAATATTATTCTCCGGATCATTCCGAAACCTCTCGTGACGTCATGCATCTCATCCGAGACTCCGAACAAAAACTCATAAACCAATTATCCATTCTATCCTAGCGTCGAGACACGTTAAGTGTGTGACCCTACGGGTTCGAGAATATGCAGACATGATCTTCTATCAATAATCAACAGTGGGGTCTGGAAACCCATATTGACTCCCACACATTCATCGATGATCATATCGGATGAACCACGATGCCAGGATTCAATTAATCCCATATATATATTCCCTTCGTCACGCGATATTTTACTTGCCCGAGATTCGATCGTCGGTATCGGCATACCTAGTTCAATCTTGTTCATAGCAAGTACTTTACTCGTTCCGTAATCCGATATCACTTTGTGATTAACTCCTTAACCACGTGGTTGCAAGCGGTGTTGATATCGATTACCGAGTGGGCCCGAAGTATATCTCTCCGACTTGGGAGGGACAAATCCCATCTCGATACATACAACCCAACAAGTACTTTCCGATCACCTGAGAGACACCTTTATGATCACCCTCTCATAGGATGACATTTGATGACCTCAAAGCTTTCTTCCTACACTAGGGAGTTGCATTATCTCATGGTCTAAGGAATACAATATTTGACATAAGAAAAAGCTTTGCAAAGATGAACACGATTACACGATCTAATTGCTCTGCTTGATTTGGGTCTGTCCATCATATCATTCTCCCAATGATATGATCTCATTATTAATCGACAACTCATGTCCATGGTTAGGAAACCTTAACCATCATTAATCAATGAGCTAGTCCATAGAGGCATACTAGGGACATGGTGTTGTTCATAAACCACACAAGTATCAAAGTTTCCGCTTAATACAATTCTAGCATGGAATATAAACTTTATCATGAACAAGAATTATAATAATAACATCTTTATTATTGCCTCTAGGGCATAATTCCAACAGTCTCCCACTTGCACTAGAGTCAATAATCTAGTTTACATCTGGCAACAATCTAACACCCATGGCACTAAGGTGCTGATCATGTTTTGCTCGTGGAAGAGGTTTAGTCAACGGATCTGCGACATTCAGATCCGTATGTACTTTGCTAATCTTCAGATCTCCATCTGTTATATAATCTCGAATTATATGAAACTTGCGGTTGATATGCTTGGCCTTTGGATGATATGTTGGTTCCTTAGCCAGTGCTATGGCGCCAGTGTTGTCACACAATATCTCCAGTGGGTCCAAGGCACTTGGAACCACACCAAGCTCAGTGATGAAGTTCCTGATCCAAACTCCTTCACTTGACACTTCTGCAGCAGCCATGTATTCCGCTTCTACTGTAGATCCCGTGATCACGCTTTGCTTGCAGCTTCTCCAGCTCACAGCTCCTCCATTCAAAATATAAACGTATCCTGTTTGAGATTTAGAATCATCCTTGTCGGTGTCGAAACTAGCATCGACGTAACCTTTTACGACGAGTTGTTCATCACCTCCATAGACTAAGAACATTTCTTTAGTTCTATTTAAATACTTTAGGATGTTCTTCACGGTTGTCTAGTGTTCCACTCATGGATCACTTTGGTATCTGCTCGTCAAACTAAGAGCATTGGACACATCCGGTCTAGTACACAGCATGGCATACATGATAGAACCTATGGCCGAGGCATAATGCACTTTGCTCATAGCTTCTCTATCGTTTACCGTAGCTGGACACTGAGCCTTGCTCAATATCTTACCTGACAACATAGGCATTGAACCTTTCTTTGCCTTATCCATTCTGAACCTTTTCAGAACTTTGTCTAGGTATGTACTTTGGCTTAAAGCTATCAGGCGTCTTTGTCTATCTCTATATATTTTGATGCCCAATATATAAGCAGCTTCCCCTAGGTCTTTGAAAAACATTTGTTCAAATAACTCTTCACATCGTTAAGCATATCAATGTCATTTCCAATAATCAATATGTCATCCACATATAGTACCAGAAATGTCACTGAGCTCCCACTCACTTTCTTGTAGATACAAGCTTCGTAGCAATTTGGAACAAATCCAAAGCTCTTAATCACTTGATCAAAATGAAGGTTCCAACTCCGAGATGCTTGCTTCAGTCCATAAATGGAACGCTGAAGTTTGCACACCTTATCAGCATCCTTAGGATCGACAAAACCTTCGGGTTGCATCATATACAACTCTTCATCAATGTTGCCATTGAGGAACGCAGTCTTGACATCCATCTACCATATTTGTTGCCATTGAGGAACGCGGTCTTGACATCCATCTGCCATATTTCATAATCATGAAATGCAGCAATTGCTAATAAAATCCGAATGGCTTAAACATCACTACGGGAGACAAAGTCTCATCGTAGTCAACACCTTGAACTTGTCGAAAACCTTTCGTGATAAGTCGTGCTTTATAGACAGTAACATTACCATTCGCGTCCGTTTTCTTCTTGAAAATCCATTTGCACTCAACGGCCTTTTGGTCGCTAGGAGGGTCCACCAAAGTCCATACTTGGTTTTCGCTCATGGATCCCAATTCGGATTTCATGGCCTCTAGCCATTTCTCGGAGTCTGGGCTCATCATTGCTTCCTCATAGTTCGCAGGTTCACTGTTGTCTACCAACAAGATAGTTAAGACAGGGTTGCCGTACCACTCAGGAGGGGCACGTGACCTTGTCGACCTGCGACGTTCAGTAGTAGTGTAGGGGTCCCAATCTTAGATAAGATAGAGCCTCCTGTGTTTACAATGCTAGTCCCTGGATCAATAGCTAGCATCCACAGTTTAGATGTAATATCAAGAAACAAAGGTCATAATATGACTTTATAACTAGGAATAACATAATTCTATTACATCTTTCATAGCTCATATGGCTATTACATTACATTGCAGCGGAATAACTATAAGCATGGGGTCCTTCATCTTCAAAGTGCCACAGGCAAATGCTGGTTGTAGACTTTGTAATCCTAATCAATCAATCTTCACTAAAAACAATCAAACCTGCAACATACAAGTTACAACCACAAAGGGTCAATACATTTGAATTGTATTGGCAAGTGATACTATGGTAGTATAGTGGAATATATCATCTATATGCATTTGGCTAAGTGGAGTTGAGGCTTGCATTGCTCAAAATAGATTTTTCTTATCATTTTGAAAATACTAAGTTTTTGTTTTGACAAAATCATTTTTCTCAATCAAAGATTTGAAGATCCTTTCAAGGCATCTCTCCATCAATGATTGAAGATTTCAAACAACCCTTGTTCAATCCACAAGTTTTAACTTTAGAAATTTGAATGATGAGATTCTGGATTGCTTCCATGTCTTGATGCTCAAATTGTCCTTTACCAGGGACATGGCTAAGTACTTAGATTTTACACTCTGCAGAGGTGGTGCACTTTCCCCACAAGACTTGGTTTCCCAAGACAAGATCTTTCAGAAGCCTTCCCTTAGACCAAAATGGACGCGTTCCAACCTATAAAACACTACCACCCTCTGTCCATATGGCTAAGTTCTTGCAACCTATATGATCATGGCAGAGCCCATATTGCCAAGTGGTTGCACTTGAAGCTTCTCAACATTTGACATCTCAAATCTCTTTGTTCCTGGGTGGCATACCACAAGTGGGATACACAATCCAAGTCCATGGCCTTGTGAACCACTCAACCAATCACCACCAAGCTATCCCATTCCACCCAGGTGATTCATTAACTTAGTTGTTTTATTAGACAAAATCACAAGTCCTCAGACTTAGAATATTTTTCCATAGTGTGAATATATATTCCACCCATGTTTTCTATTAGCTAGGCTAAGCTTGGTAGTAGTAGGAATCTCTAATTTAGGAAAATCCTACTAAGGATTCATCTACTAGGTTTTACTATAGCAAGGTCTATACTTAGCAAAATCCATGCAAGTTTACTTAGCAAAATCACTAATGCATAGTGAAAGTAATGGGACAAAAAGTATGAAGCATCACTTGCCTTTTTGGTAGGGAATGGTGGTTCACTCCTTGATCTTGCTAGTCTCACACTTTCTAACTTCACTACAAGTCAATCAAGTAGACACAAAATCAACTAGCATTCCAAACCAATAAATCAATCAAACAATTTAACACACACAAAACAATGGGATCTAAGTCATGCATGGGAGCATGCACAAGATAGTGTTATTTTGTAAAGAGGGTCTCTATTGGGTTTCTAAACTTTGTAAGATCCAAATTGGTCATTTACCAAAGTGGCAAAGTCATTAGCAAGAGGGTTTTGTCCAAAAACCATTTTTAAATCCATTCATTATTTTATGTGGTGGAATTTTAGTTTTATCAAGTCTAAAACCTTTAAATCTTCACCAAAAGTTTCTAACTCTTAGGACTTGGTGTTTTGGGGTCAGTGGGTTTGATCAAACCATTTTCTTAAAGTTTTCTTTCCATAAACATTTTCATAACAAAAACCATTCTTTTTATTTGGCTAGAAAATGACTAAGTCAAGTAATCCAACCTAAATCTTACCAAAATCATTTTTAACACCAAGGGTTGGTTCCTAGGGTCAGTAAGGTCACACCAAACCATTTTGCAAAAGTTTTACCCCTAAATTCAATTTTAAACAATTTTTCTACTCTAAACAAGCTCACAAAAGAATCTGCAAAATCAAGCAAACTAACATATACTATTGGATAAACTAATTCAATTCCACAGTTGGCTAGGGCTTGCTCTCCTGAATCCAATGACATAAAATTTGTAATTTTTGGACGTGTGGATCCAAAGTTATAAGGGTTTGAAATTCACAAAATATTCTGTTTTCAAATCAGTTTTTAAGCGTAACTGACACTGGCACACCACAGTTGGGCCACGGTTCGGTGGATCGCGCCGCAGACCGTTAGATTTAAGTTAAATAAATGCAGCAGGATCACCACTTACCCCTTCGCTAACGTTCTATCGTATCCGCCGATTCAGATCCTGCGGTTGCTACTACTGCCAAAAGCAGGCGGCTCAGCGGTGGCTTGGCGGACTCGATGGTGACGTGCGGAGATGCGGGAAGCTAGAGGAACAGAGGGTGGTTTACGGATTCGCGGCTTCGCGATGCTCAACGTGGTTACGGTTGGTGAAGGCGCGCAGGCGTCCTTGATTGCTCGCCGGAGTGGAGCTGCGCCTCGGGCGTTCAAGAGGGTCGTCGAGGGCGAGGATAGGAGGCGTCCTAGGACAAACGGAGGATGTGGTTAGGTTCTCATGAGCCTGGAGATCTCATCGTGTCCACGGGGAAAGGAGGGGAGGTCAGGTTCTACCTGGGGACGTCGTCGGAGAATGGCAGACGCGGCGGCGTTCGAAAGCTTGATGTAGCCGACGCTATGGGGCGCCCGCGGTTGAGAGGAGGGTGCTGGGAGATGCGTCTGGTTGTGGGGAAGTTGTCAGCGTGCTCAGGGAGGCTCGGGGTGGTGTGTGCTGGCCGGATTTTGGTAAGAAAGCTCGTCGGAGTGGAGAGAGTGCAGGGCAAAATTCCTCGGCCTGGAGGCGTGCTTTGGGGAGAAGGCAGAGGGGAATGAGAGAGGATGTGCTGGCATTTAAAGGTGCTTGATCGCTGCGAGTTAAGGTGGCCGCGTTAAGGAGAATTGATGCCGCGAAATCAAGTCTGCAACGGCCGGCGAGGGGGAGAAGAGGTCGTGCGGGGTTAAGAGGAAGAACGGGAGGAGTGGGGCCGGTCGGTCAGTGGGAAAGGAGCGAGGAGGAGGTCCACCAGTCATACTCTGTGTGGGTGCGGTTACAGTGGAGAAGAAACGCCGGGGGAGGTGAGAAATCTTGGGCTGGGATGGGCTAGGTTAGCTGGGTCAGGTCCGACTCTATTTTTTTTCTTCCTGTAATCCTTTTCTTTTTCTGAATATAATTTCTGTTTTGAATTTTCAAACAAACAAACATCAACCAAATCAATTCAAACAACACTCAAACTTTGTAATGTTTGAAATTAGTTTTGTTCAGTAACATGAACCAAAATCCAAATTCAAATTAATAATTTTAATAATAGGGTCCATTATTAATTAACTAAATAGATGTATCAATTATTAAATCCATAGGTTTTGATTTGATTCAAAGCTCCACTTGAGAACTAAATAATTTAATCCATTCAGTGGGTTGTATTTGAAATTAAGGAATATTTGGAAAGCTTTGTTTGAAATAAAATAACATTTTGTTATATAGGGTCCATTAATAATTAAACAAAATGGGCCTTAGTTATTAAATCAAATATAGTTTGATTTTATTAATAAAATCTTTATTTCAAACCTAAATATTTTCAAAACCAAATCAGTAGGTTTTATTTGGAAATAAAGAATACTTGGAAATTTGTTTAAAACAAAATAACCTTTTATTTTAGAGTCCATTATTAATTAAATATAATAGACTTTCATTATTAAATCCAAATAGGATTTGTTTTATTGAGATATTTATTTTGAAACCTAAAATAAAGCTAGAACACTTTAGTAGGTTTTATTTGTGAATATCAAACATTTGGAAAACTTATTTTAAATAATTTAATAAGTTTTGATGTTTCAATTAAAATGGAAAAACCTTTTATTTAAATAGAATTTGAATATTAATTCCTTATTATTTTATTTAAATAAACCTTTGCTATTTTTATTCAAAACAAAACATTTATTTCAAAATATTGGTCAAGGTTAAATTTGGCTATATAAAATAATCTTTATTTATAAATCCACCTTTTCCTTTAAAAACAAAATCTTTTATTTTAAAAGATCAATAATGGTATTTCCAAAACATTTTATTTTCCTCTATTTAAAATGTTTATCTTTTTAAACCCCTTTAGGATTTTATTTAATTCAAATGGGTTTGGAGTTCCAATTAAATTCAAAAAGTTTCTTCTGGTTCTGAAAATCAAACAAAGTTTTATTTTATTCATTTATTTTCACATTACAAGATTTGGAAAATCTTGGGATGTGACAAGTAGCATCGTCCGAAGCATCATGATCCTTGTCATTAGCTTCCTCTATTGTTGGTGCAGACGTCACTGGAACAATTTCAGGTGCTGCGCTACTCTCCAACTCAAGAGAAGGTTCAGTAACCTCGTTTAGCTCTACTTTCCTCCCACTCACTTCTTTCGAGAGAAACTCCTTCTCAAGAAAGGATTCGTTCTTTGCGACAAACACTTTGCCTTCGGATCTGTGATAGAAGGTATATCCAATCGTTTCCTTAGGGTATCCTATGAAGACGCATTTCTCCGCTTTGGGTTCGAGCTTGTCCGGCATCAACTTCTTGACGTAAGCTTCGCATCCCCAAACTTTAAGAAACAACAACTTAGGTTTAGCACCAAACCACAGTTCATACGGTGTCGTCTCAATGGATTTAGATGGTGCCCTATTTCAAGTGAATGCAGTGGTTTCTAATGCGTAACCCCAAAATGATAATAACAAATCTGTAAGAGACATCATCGATCGCACCATATCCAATAAAGTTCGATTCCGGCGTTCAGACACACCATTGCACCGTGGTGTTCCGGGTGGAGTGAGTTGCGAAACGATTCCGCTTGCTTTAAGATGCGTGAGAAAATTATAACTCAAATATTCACCTCCACGATCGGATCGTAGAAATTTAATTTTCCTGTTACGATGGTTTTCCACTTCGTTCTAAAATTCTTTGAACTTTTCAAACGTTTCAGATTTATGTTTCATTAAATAGATATACTCATATCTACTTAAGTCATCAGTAAAAGTGAAAAAATAGCGATAACCACCGCGCATCGAAACACTCATTGGTCCGCATACATCAGTATGTATGATTGCCAACAAGTCCGTTGCTCGCTCCATTATTCCGAAGAACGGGGTTTTGGTCATCTTGCCCATGAGGCATGGCTCGCACGTGTCAAGTGATTCAAAATCAAGATACTCCAAAAGTCCATCAGAATGGAGTTTCTTCATGCGTTTTACACCAATATGACTTAGACGACAGTGCCACAAATAAGTAGAATTATCACTATCTATTTTGCATCTCTTAGCCTCAATGTTACGGATGTGTGTTTCATTGTTTTCGAGATTCAGAAGAAATAAACCATTCATAGCAGGTGCATGACCATAAAAGATGTTACTCATATAAATAGAACAACCATTATTCTCCGATTTAAATGAATAACCGTCTTGCAATAAACACGATCCAGATATGATGTTCATGCTCAACGCAGGCACATAATAACATTTATTGAGGTTTAAAACTAATCCCGAAGGTAAAACTAAGGAGAGTGTGCCGACGGCCATCACATCAACTCTTGATCCGTTTCCAACGCGCATTGTCACCTCATCCCTTGCTAGCCGGCGTCTATTCCGTAGCTCCTGTTTCGAGTTACAAATATTAGCAACTGAACCAGTATCAAATACCCAGGCACTACAACGAGGGATAGTAAGGAAAACATCAATAACATGTATATCAAATATACCTTTGATGGTGCCAGCCTTCTTGTCCGCTAAGTACTTTGGACAGTTGCGCTTCCAGTGACCCTTGTCCTTGCAATAGAAGCACTCAGTGTCCGGCTTAGGTCCAGACTTGAGCTTCTTCTCTGCAGGGCAACGCGCTTGCCGCTGCCCTTCTTGAAGGGATTGTTTGCACCCTTACCTTTCTTAAAGATGGGGGGGATTGTTGACCATCAACACATGATTATCTTTCTTGATGTCCACCTCCACAGCTTTCAGCTTAGCGAAGAGCTCAGTGATCGTATCAGTGGAACCAATCTAATTATGAGTAACTACAAAAACTTTGTAGCTAGGAGGGAGTGATTGCAGAACTCTGTCAATCTTGAGCTCCTCTGGAATCTTGCAGTCCAGTTGCTCAAGGCGTTGAGTGTAGCCCGACATCTTAATGGCGTTCTCACTAACGGAACTCCCTTCCTCCATCTTACAGTTAAAGAATTTCTCAGAGATCTCATATCTCTCAGAACGGGCCTGAGTCTGAAACATATTTTTCAGTTCCTCAAGAATCTCAAAGGGCCCGGGGAACTCCTCAAAATGATTTTGAAGGTCCGATTCCATAGCAAACAACATGGTGCTCTTATCACACCATAACCATCCTTGCGCGACTGATAAACAGCTTTCTCATCAGCCGGCGCATCTACAGCAGGGGCGTCACCTAGCGCTTTCTCAAGGACATAGTCCTTTTGTCCGCCAGAGAGAATGATTCTCAGATTGCGGAACCAGTTGGTGAAGTTAGACCCATTGTTCTTAAGCTTTTCTTTCTTAGCAAAAACGTTGAAGTTGAAGTTGGACTTAGCCATTTGATATACAAAATTTGCAAGTACAATTTAGACTATGTTCATGATAACTAGTTCAACTTAATCAAATTACTAGATGAACTCCCACTAAACTCAACATCCCTCAAGTTGTTTAGTGAACATGATCCAAATTCACCACACCTAATCCGACCTTCACGAGAAGAGATGTGGTTTCAATGGTGGACAACAAAGTGTCGATCATACCATTCATATGACTCATGCTTAACCTTTCAGTTCGTGTGTTCCGAGGCCATATTTGTACATGCTAGGCTCGTCAAGTCAAACCCAAGTATTTCCGCGTGTGCAAAACTGGTTACACCCGTTGTATGTGAACGTAGAGTTTATAGCACCCGATCATCACGTGATGCTTGAACACGAGCAAACTTTTGCAACGGTGCATACATGGGGAGAACACAGTTTTATCTTGATCTTTAAGTGAGGAATCATCTTATAATGCTACCGTCGTGATCTAAGCATAATAAGGTACATAAAAGGATAAACATCACATGCATATAATTTTATGTGACATGGTATAGCCAATCTCCGCGCAATGATCTCCATCTTGTGCGTGCCAGCATGATCTCCATCGCTCCACCATGATTGCCTCCACCACGAATAGCAACTACAACTATTGCTAACTACTTAGCGATAAAGTAAAGCTATTACATGGCGTATAAGAAGTTGACACACAGGTCATACACAATTATAAAGACAACCATATGGCTATTGCCGGTTGTGTACTCATCGACATGCAAGTCGTGAAACATTACAAAACATGATCATTGCATACAACATACACATCACATCTTGGGCCATACCATATCACAGAAACACTCCCTGCAAAAACAAGTTAGACGCCTCTACTTTGTTGTTGCATGTTTTACGTGGCTTATGGGAGTAACAAGCTAAGAACGATTCTTACCTACGGAAAGCCACAACGGTGATATTATGGTTGCCAACATCCGGTGTAAATCCCATGACAACTATAGTGAGAGAAACTGGCATCCACCAGCCGCATGTGTGGAACAAGCCACACGTCAAGTGCGGAGCCGGTCTCGCGAACGAGGTCGCGTAAAGTTGGCCTGGACCGCTTAGATCTCACTATCCCGCGTCATAAGAAATACACAAATAAGAGGCTTGCAACAGAAAACATCAACGCCCGCAACAAGCATGTTGCGTTCTACTCATGAAACACATCTACGCATAGATCTAGCTCTGATACCACTAAAGGGTTTCGCAACATAGTAAATCAAAAAAATTCTATGGATGCGAACGGGAAAGCCAAGATCTAATCTAGGAGATGCAAACAACGAGGGGGGATAGATGAGATCTTCATACCCTTCAAGATTCGCACAGCGGAACGTTCAACGGAACATGGTTGATGTAGTCGTACTCGCTTCTCCTCCTCGCGATCCGATCCGATCCAACACCGCAAGTGGCGATGCCTCCGAGAGATGCACACGTACGGCACCTCGACGTCTCCTCCTTCCTCGGTCCAGCAATTGGGGTGGAGAGATAGGTTGGATCTACAACACGACGGCATGGTGCAAACGGTGGAGAGTTTCTACGGCAGGGCTTCGCCTACGCGCAATCGAGAGAGAGAGAGAGAGAGAGAGAGAGAGAGAGAGAGGAGGGCAGCAACTTGGCGGCTAGGGCTTGAGGAGGCGTGGGGGGAGGGTGTGCCCCTGCCCTCTTTATATAGAGGGTTGTACGGCCCCCTTTCCCCCTCCTCCAAGCCCTGGGGCCGGCAGCCACATGGGAGGAGTGGGGGGCAAGTTTCCCCCCTTCTTCTAGAAGCTCTCCCTAGGGTTTCCCCTAGGGCTTGGCCGGTTGGGACTATGGGGCCTTGTGCCCCTGGACCAATGCAGCCAGGGCACTCCCTCGTAGTCCCACGCCCCCTCCCGACAAGTGGGGCCACGTTGGTCCCACTCCGGAAGGTTCTAGAAGCTTCTGGTACAATACAGAACAAACCAAAACGATTCCGAAATCCAAAAACTGCTTTTTCTTTTATATGAATCTTATTCTCCGGACCATTCCGGAATCTCTCGTGATGTCCTGGATCTCATCCGAGACTCCGAACAAAAACTCATAAACCAATTATCCATTCTATCCTGGCGTCGAGACACGTTAAGTGTGTGACCCTACGAGTTCGAGAATATGCATACATGATCTTCTATCAATAATGAACAGCGAGGTCTGGAAACCCATATTGACTCCCACACATTCATCGATGATCATATCGGATGAACCACGATGCCAGGATTCAATTAATCTCATATATATATTCCCTTCGTCACACGATATTTTACTTGCCCGAGATTCGATCGTCGGTATCGGCATACCTAGTTCAATCTTGTTCACAACAAGTACTTTACTCGTTTCGTAATCCGATATCACTTTGTGATTAACTCCTTAACCACATGCTTGCAAGCGGTGTTGATATCGATTACCGAGTGGGCCCGAAGTATATCTCTCCGACTTGGGAGGGACAAATCCCATCTCGATACATACAACCCAACAAGTACTTTCCGATCACCTGAGAGATACCTTTATGATCACCCTCTCATACGATGACGTTTGATGACCTCAGAGCTTTCTTCCGATACCAGGGAGTTGCATTATCTCATGGTCTAAGGCATACAATATTTGACATAAGAAAAAGCTTCGCAAAGATGAACACGATGACACGATCTAATTGCTCTGCTTGATTTGGGTCTGTCCATCATATCATTCTCCCAATGATATGATCTCATTATTAATCGAAAACTCATGTCCATGGTTAGGAAACCTTAACCATCATTAATCAATGAGCTAGTCCATAGAGGCATACTAGGGACACGGTGTTGTTCATAAACCACACAAGTATCAAAGTTTCCGCTTAATACAATTCTAGCATGGAATATAAACTTTATCATGAACAAGAATTATAATAATAACATCTTTATTATTGCCTCTAGGGCATAATTCCAACACCAACAACTATCTACAAGAATAGAAGTGCGTAGACATCAAGCTCTTTTCTGGCGACGTTGCCGGGGAGGTAAGGTAAAAGGTACTCACATCCTCCGGTGTGAGTGCTCGAAGTTATTTCCTTTATATTCTGCAATTTTTTATTTTTGTTTCTTGTTTTCACTAGTTAGGCTTAATGGAAAACAACAACAAAATTAGAGAGCTCTATAGCATTTATCTTGAGTTAGGACATGAAGTGTTTGAAAAGAAAATTAAAAAACCTAAGGAACATTATTTGCATGCTAATAGAAATGTTATTAGCATGAATTTTTTGAACACCATTGTTACTAATGTATGGAAACGTCTAAGCTTGGGGAAGCTAGTTTTTATGAGAAGTATCTTTTTAGTTCCCCAGCTTTAGGGAAGATAATTTGCTCTTATGATACTTTATCTCCCATATGTGGTAATTATAATGATAATTGTGATATTTTAAATCCACATACTGAAAGTGTCCCTTTTAAAATACCTATTGAAATTGTTGAACGTGTTATGAATAACTGCTATTTTGGAGATGGAACTGTCCATCCTAGTGATCATTTACTCTTTATACATGAATTATGCGAGTTGTTCAAGTGTGCAGGTATTTCAGTGGACCACGTTAAGAGGAAGATATTCCCTTTCTCACTTAGGGACAAAGCAAGGTAGTGGTATGAGCTACTAGATGATCCTCATCATTTGGAGTGGAAGGAACTTGAAACTCTCTTTTACTCTAAATTTTATCCTCCTCATGAAATTCCTAAAGCTAGGAACTATATTTATAATTTTCATCCTCATGAGGGAGAAAGTATTGCCGAAGCTTGGGGGATACTGAAGTCACTAATGCTCAAATGTCCCATTCATGATCTCCCCAATAATATTATTATTAATAATTTTTATGCAAGGCTTTCAGGACATTACAAGGACTACCTAGATACCTGTTCAGAGGGATACTTCACAAGTAAGAAGGTCAAAGATAAGTGGGATCTTCTTGAAACAATTCAAAGCAATACTGAAGGTTGGGATAATGACAAAGGTAAAGAACCAGGTATAAACTATGAGTATGATTGCATTAAGTCTTTCGCTAAAACTGCTGATTTTCAAGAGCTTAGTGCTAAATATGGTCTTGATCCTCAAATTCTTGTTAGATATTATAGAGCCTTTGCTTCCCATATTAATGCTCCTAAATAAAAATGGGACATGTATCATGAACCTTTTAAAGACACTTGCATGGAAAATGAAAATGTTATTAATGATTGCAATAAACATGCTCAAACTTCTGAAAGTACTATTTCTTATATGCTTGTTAATTTTTGTGGTATGCATAGACCTCGTGAGAATAACAAATAGAAGAAGAATATTATATCACCCATTGGAATGAAAAAAACAGAACGTGGTATAAGGCTCTAAATGATTTTGGTAGAAAAAATGTGCCCTCTACCCTTTTATTTGTGAACTCTGCTATGAAGTGGGTCATTTCAATTTTCAATGCTCAGGCCATATGAGTAATGCAAGCTTGTATTGTGATAACGCAATCACTGATAATCAACATGATGAACTTACATTGTTTCTGGGGTGCGAAGAGTTATCAAGAAAAACTTCTTTGGTAGACATGAGTGCTTTTGGTATGAATTGCATCCTGCATGGGTGTCATCTTTATTGTGTTGATAATTGCCACGCGAATACTTACATACAAATTCTTATAAACGATGATATTTTACCAAAATATGACAGGACTGATATGAGTTTTGATCTTATTAATGAAAAGGAGGAATCCTCCAAAGTTTCTTCTATTGTCTCTAACAATAAGCCAGGGTATGTGGAGAAGCTTCCTTTCAAGCCTATCCCTCCTAAAGAGGAGGAGAAGAAGAAGAAGAAGAAGAAGAAGAAGAAGAAGAAGAAGAAGAAGAGGAGGAGTAAAAGGAGAGAGGAAATGGTATCTTCCTCTAATCATGTTGCTCCTATCATAGTTTTTGCTGATGAGTTTGAACTAGATGATGTTCCTATGCTTGTTACCTATAGTAGTGATCATGATTGGGAAAAGCACACCACTTTTGATATTGAAAATCTCCTTGGTACCAATTCTGAAAATGATGATATTAATAGTTGTTGTGCTATTAGTGCTATCCATGTTCCTTCCAATGATGATATGTTTACAAATGAACACACTTGGGAAGATAGCTATTCTATTGCTTATGATGATACTATACCTCCAATATATGATGATTACAATGATGACTATGATATTTCTAGTCCACCTATTATCGAGGATAAAATTAATTGTGATTACAATATGCCTCCTATATTTGATGATTATGGTGATGAGAATAATAGTGATAGCTATTTTGTTGAATTTTCTCCCACTATGATCAATAAGGATGACTATGCTTATGTGGAGAGTAATTATTATTATTGTAGGGTTCGCAGCATAGAAAACAAAAATTTTCCTACGATGGGAACAACTATGTACCAAGATCTATCTACTAGATACAAACAACGGGCGGATGTATATCCGTAGAGAACATACCCTTGAAGACCGACAAAGCTTAACGAGTCCAAACTCCTGGTTGATGTATACGATCTCTTGCCGATCTCAAGATCGAGAGGAAGTCCTAAGCCCAAGCAATGCCAAGCGCATCCGTGCTCGCACACACGTTCAAGGCACCGAGCAACCTCCGCCTCGCTCAGCGAGCGATGCGGAAGCACAACTCTTTCTTGCCGAATAGCCACTGGGAACATGTATCTCGCTAGTCCGAGACCATGGGGATAAATTCTAGAGGGAGAGATCCTTCACGAGGAGGTGTGGTGAGAGGAGGAGGGGGCCTTTATAGGGAGAGGGGGCACCAAGGGGCATGGCGCCCAGACATGGGTGCTGCCCCCACCTCTTCCACATTCATGTGGGTGGAGCTCCCACTCAAAATGAAAAGCCTCCACTCCCATTAAAAGCCTCCACTCAAAATCCACTCACATGCATTAAATTTCCACCAAATTTAATGCAAGCTCTCATTTAAATAAAACTCTTTATTTATTTATTCAGAATTTTGTTATACTTTAATTAACAAACATTCACATAAACCCTTGCTAGTATTCCATTTCACATGCAGAACCGGTTTGGCAATTTCAACAAAAGCAGTTTGGTGTCTAGTGAAATAAATTCCTGCGCTTTCCTTTTCTTTTCGGCATGAAACTTTTGCTCCAATTGGATGTCGGTGTCTCTTAAGTGTGTCACCCCTACGGTTCGCGAATAATGCGGACATGATCGAGACCCCTCTCGGATCAATAATCAGAAGCGGGATCTGGAGACCCATACTGACTCCCACACATTCAACGATGACTTTCTTGTGATCGTCAGAACCTTTTACGCTAGTATCTTAATCCATTTGTTTCGCGATATATTACATGTCCAAGATTCGATCATCGGTATCTCCATACCTAGTTTGGTCTCGTTACTAACATGCACTCTTTTCTCGTTCCCGTGATATAACATTCTAGTGATCAAATCACTTGCTTGCAAGCTAACCAATGTGATATCACCGAGAGGGCCCAGAGTATATCTATCCGTCATCGGGATGAACAAATTCCACTCTCGATCCATGGGCCTCAACATAACACTTTATTAGTTCTGAATCCATCTTTATAATCACCCTGTTACGGTGTGACGTTTGATGTTATCAAGAAACTCTTCCGGTGTTAGTGATTGACATGATCTCATGGTCTAAGGATTAGGATCACTTCGTAAGTTGTTATAGCAATATAAACTCAATGACTTTGATCGTAATGCTATACTTCGGATGAATGTTCATCACACCATTACACTAATGTTGTGACCCCGTTATTAACAACATCCAATGTCCATGATCAGGAAACCTTGATCATCTTGTTAATCAACGAGCTAGTTTATGAGAGAGGCATAACTAGGAACTTTCTGTTTGTTTATTAAACACACATGTATTAACGTTTCCGTATTAATATAATTATAGCATGTAAAATAAACATTTATCATAAATAGGAATACGATAATAACCACTTTATTATTGCCTCTCGGGCATATTCCCTTCAGTCTCCCACTTGCACTAGAGACAATAATCTAGTTTGAAAACTTTGTGTATTGAACACCTATGGCTACGGTGTTCCAAATACGCAATTGCAAGTGGTTAACATAATCTACGGATCTGACGCTTCAGGTCCGTGTGTATTTGCATGTCTTTGCGTCTCCACGCATCACTCATTCTCCAATGAGATGGCATTGTATAAATTTGGTCTTTTGGTGAGACCTTTAGTTCCTTGGGTTTAAAACACATCGATACTATTGTCATACAATATATCTTTAGTGTTAGCCCGTTGCGAACCACACCTTAGTTTGATAACAAACTACTTGACACAAATTCCCTCCTTTGCCGCTACTATAGCAGTCATATACTTAGCCTTTTGTTGTAGTATTCGTCACAATGTCTTAACTTTGGAACTCTTCCAAATCCATCATGGAATCTCCTTTCCATTACATTGTGCCACCCATAGTTTAAATTGAGATAAACTTAATTTGTATCTTGTGACAAAACTAGTATCAATGTAACGCTTTACAATGAACTATTTGTAATTGTTTGTCACCTCTACACAAATATATTCTTAGTTCTTCCAAAAGATCATAAGAATATCCTCACTATCGTCCAATGATCATTTTATGATTCATTCTGGTATATGCTCATAACACTTAGAGCATAGGACATATCTGGATGTGTACATATGATGGTATAATTGATCAAAACATTCTCGTGATTGCACTCATCAAGTGTCAAAGCACTTGAATCTTGTTTCACTTATCAAGTGTCGATACACTTGAATCTTGATTCAATTCCTTTCCATGCAACAAGAACTGTTTCTTGTCGTTTCTATATTGAACTCCTTCAATATCTCATATATGTACGTTTGGCATAAACATATTAGCGTTACAGTCTATCCACTATAGACATTCATGCTAAATATTCGGGTTTTGCCTAAGTCTTTCATCGAAATGAAATTCTTAACCGTTGTCAATAAAAGATACATCATTTCTAATCAACAAGATGTCCTTCACATAAAGTATTAGAAATATGTCTCAGCGCTCCCACTTAATTTCTTGAAAATGCAAGCATCTTCATCGTCTCCAGATGAAAAACTCATTTTTCATCATGGTGAAGATTCCAACTCCGCGATGCTTACTTCAACCATTGAAGTTTGCATGCCCTTTTAGCATCCTTTGAATTTAACAAAACCCTTTGGACCATGTCATGTACACGTCCTAGGTAACCATTCTATTAGAAGAACTTTGTTTTGTTTATTCATCTACCATATCCCAAATTATATGTAGTGGTTGCTACTTTAATCCGTTCAGACTAAATATCGCTATGAAAGATCAAATCTTGTCATAGTCAACTCTTTGAACATTGTCATAACATACTTTACAACATGTCGACTATTTCATAGATGTGAAACATCCATGTCTGTTTCTTTATAGATCCAAATACGACCGATAGGTTTTTACACCTTTCCGGAGGGTCTTCCAAGTTCAAAACTTGATTTCTCGTGTATGGAACTATCACGGATTTTATGGCTTCAAGCCATTTGACGGAGTCAGGGCCCATCATCGCTTCTTTGTATGTATTCAGTTCATCATTGTCAAACAATAATGATTTACTCTCAAATCTTGGCATTTGATTGTTTAACCGACCTTCTTGGTTCAATAGGAACTTTAGACCTCCGTGACCACAACCTTTGAGGCACATAAGCTATGAGCATTACGGCAGCCTCGAGCGATTTCAAGCGCATAACTCAAAGACATTTAGCTAAGGTTCTTAACCTTATCAAAGTTCTATTGTCCTCCCACTTAACTTTTGCGAAAAATTCCTTTTTCAAGAAACTTCACATTTCAAGCGACAAACCCTTTTGTCCTCGGTGTTATGGAGGAATAACCAATTGTTATTCAGAATAACCTACAAAGACATGCTCATCCGAATTCGGTTGTAAACATCTTACTTATGTTTAGCATACCAAAATTTAAGAAATGACAACTTGGGTTTTACCCCAAACCATAACTTCCATGGTGTCATTTCAACGGATCTAGATGGAGCTCTTTTCAGTGTAAAAGCAGTAGTCTCTAAAGCTTTAATCTTTTAAAACATAATGGCAGTTTTATAAATAACACCTTTGATCCAACCATGTCTCACAAGGTTTCATTACAAATCTCAAACACTCCATACTCCTATGGTGTTTCGGGAGATGTAAATCTAGGTGTTTTGCTAAACTTGCAACTCAAATAAATCCCTTTATGATAAAATCATAATTCATTTATTTTCTTGTTACACTTGTAACTCAAATAAATCCCTTTATGATTAAATCATAATTCATTTATTTTTCTTGTTACAATGATTTTCCACTTCATCTTGAAAGTCTTTGAAACATTTTCAAATATTTCATACTTCTTTCTCATTAAGTGAACATTCACTCAAAATTCCGGAGAAAGCATATGAAGTTGAAACCCATCGCTTACGACTACACATAATGGACTACATACATCGATATGTATAAATTCCAATAATTTAGTCGTTCGTTCTTCTTTGGACTTTGAACGAAGTTTTAATTATCACGTGAAAAGTCTCACAAGCGTCACTTGATCAAATCAAAGACTCCAAAAATCCATGAATATGGAGATTCTTCATGTTTTCTTTCCAATATAATTTAAACGGTGATGTCACTTCGTAGGTGATCTTTCAATCATTTGTCTTGCGACATTTTAGCATTAGGTTTTATGGATGTGATTTCTCCAACTAGATTTGTAAATCATCCATCTTATATGGAATACGGTAATTATTTGAACAACCTTTGTTCTTATAATACCTGATTCAAATAACAATTATTAAAACAAATCTTGAAGTCAAGCTTTGATGTCAACGAGAAATACAAACAACGGTTTGTTTGTTTTTGATGAACATCATCACATATTCTCTTGCTAGTTACTTAGGCCATTGTGGTTCATGAATTGCATCGTTCCGTATGAAATTTCATACCAACCAATTCGGTATCCAATACCCAAGAACCACATTGTTTAACAAGCAAAGAATACAACCATAACATGTATATCATATATATACCTAAATTGGATATTTCCAATCTTTTCTTTTCTGCCAAGTATATTTTATAGATTCTCTTTCAGCATTTCCTTTTCCTTTTTAAAAGAATTTATCAACATCAAAAGTGGCGTCATATACATGACACATAGTCCAAAGCGTGTATATTCAAATAATAATACCTTTGGACTTGCACTTTGAAGTAGATCACCATCATCAAAATGATCGGTATTCTTTCAAAATCCATTCTTTAGTAATCTTTTAGTGTAGTAAACACTTTACATACATCTTCTATTCATCCTTATCATGACGACTTTCATGATCAAGCTACTGTAGCTTATAAAGGCGAATCGTGAGTATAACATTACTTTCCAAAACCCTTTTGGATGATTAGGATGTCTAGCATCTCCAACCTTTGTAAATTCTCATCCAATATGAGAACATATATTATACTCTATCATATTGCAACCAAAACATTGTTTCAGATATCGTTATCGCCACACACATGATGGTTTACAAACAATTCTTTCAGCTCCTAGATAAACTTGATATTAAAAAAAAATCAAGTATCATGGAGGCAAACATGATACTTAAGATACTAACACTGGAATTGTTACTCTCGATTTAATACCAACTATTAAATTTCACGGAGTAAATAGAGTTTGTTGAAAGTTTGCAATATGACTTAAACTTTAGATTGACACTCAACACAATACGTTACCAGTTCGTAAAGTATATATCCAGAATTCTATAGTTCTATTATCTCAATTACAACTAAGCATACGGTGGTGAACGAATGCTAATAACTACAAGAAATTATTCAAATTCACTTTGATTTAATTTATGATAAATTGAGTTCTACTAATCCAAATTAGAAATGAACTCCCACTCAAAAACGACATCCCTCGTGTCTTTTTGGTGATTACATGAACCAAATCCACTACACCAAGTCCGATCATCACGTGAGTCGGTGTAGCTTCAAAGGAGAGCATCCATATGGTCATCATATCAAAACATATGACTCATGCTTAACCTTTCGGTCCGTGTTCCGAGGCCATGTCTGTACATGCTAGGCTCGCCAACTAAGAACCTTAGTATTCGCGTGTGTAACTGTCTTACACCCGAGATATGCTCATGAATTCAAGTACACCCGATCATCACATGATGTCTTGAAGCGACGAAACATTGTCGGTGCATACTTAAGGAAGAACACATTTTTATCTTGATATCTAAAAGAGGTATCACCTTATTATGCTAACAGAGCGCTAAACAAGCAATATAAGATGCTATCAAACATCACATGTTTATTAGTGGAATGATATGGTTCTCGCATATGATCTCTATCATGTGCACCGTGGTATGATCACTATCATACCTTTATGTGTAAATCCAAGGTCTATGGAGTTTACACGTTATGTATGTTGTAAGAGTATCATCTCATACTTCTACTTACAACATCACCATATCATATCACTAGCCCAGCAACAATCTAAACTAGATGCCTCTAATTTATCCAATGCAAATTTTACGTGGCTTAGGGTTTTCGAAGATAGAACCGTTCTTACCTACGAACATGAACCACAACGAGGATAACCAAATCGTTGACAACTCGTTGCAAATTAGATATTGACTATAGTAGGAGAGACATACACCCGCTAGCCACTTATGCAAACTAGTTGCATCTCAAGCGTGGAACAAGTCTCATGTGCGAGGACATGTAAAGTTTGTCCGGGCCGCTTCATCCCACTATGCCACAAATATCCAAAGTACAACTAAGAAGCAATAAAATGATCATCATCGCCCACATACTCATATGTGTACTACCCGTGCAAAGTATCGACGCATAGATCCGGCTCTGATACCACTGTAGGGTTCGCAGCATAGAAAACAAATTTTTTCCTACGATGGGAACAACTATGTACCAAGATCTATCTACTAGATACAAACAACGGGCGGATATATATCCGTAGAGAACATACCCTTGAAGACCGACAAAGCTTAACGAGTCCAAACTCGTGGTTGATGTAGACGATCTCTTGCCGATCTCAAGATCGAGAGGAAGTCCTAGCGCCGCAAAACAGCATCGCATCCGTGCTCGCACACATGTTCGAGGCACCGAGCAACCTCCGCCTCCTCGCTCTAGCGATGCAGCGGAAGCACAACTCTTTCTTGCCGAATAGCCACCGGGAACATGTATCTCGCTAGTCCGAGACCATGGGGGATAAATTCTAGAGGGGGAGAGATCCTTCACGAGGAGGTGTGGTGTGAGAGGAGGAGAGGGGGGCCTTTTATAGGGGAGAGGGGGGCACCCAAGGGGCATGGCGCCCAGCCATGGGGCTGCCCCCACCTCTTCCACATTCATGTGGGTGGATCTCCCACTCAAAATGAAAAGCCTCCACTCCCATTAAAAAGCCTCCACTCAAAAATCCACTCACATGCATTAAATTTCCACCAAATTTAATGCAAGCTCTCATTTAAATAAAACTCTTTTATTTATTCAGAATTTTGTTAATTACTTTAATTAACAAACATTCACATAAAACCCCTTGCTAGTATTCCATTTCACATGCAGAACCAGTTTCAGCAATTTCAACCGAAACAGTTTCGGTGTCTAGTAAAATAAACTCCTGCGCTTTCCTTTTCTTTTCGGCATGAAACTTTTGCTCCAATTGGATGTCGGTGTCTCTTAAGTGTGTCACCCTACGGTTCGCGAATAATGCGGACATGATCGATACCCCTCTAGGATCAATAATCAGAAGCGGATCTGAGACCCATCTTGACTCCCACACATTCAACGATGACTTTCTTGTGATCGCCGTAACCTTTACGCTAGTATCTTAATCCTTTTGTTTCGCGATATATTACATGTCCAAGATTCGATCATCGGTATCTCCATACCTAGTTTGATCTCACATCGACATGCACTCTTTTCTCGTTCCGTGATATAACATTCTAGTGATCAAATCACTTGCTTGCAAGCTAACCAATGTGATATCACCGAGAGGGCCCAGAGTATATCTATCCGTCATCGGGATGAAAAATTCCACTCTCGATCCATGGGCCTCAACATAACACTTTATTAGTTCTGAATCCATCTTTATAATCACCCTGTTACGGTGTGACGTTTGATGTTATCAAGAAACTCTTCCGGTGTTAGTGATTGACATGATCTCATGGTCTAAGGATTAGGATCACTTCGTAAGTTTTTATAGCAATATAAACTCAATGACTTTGATCATAATGCTATACTTCGGATGAATGTTCATCACACCATTACACTAATGTTGTGACCCCGTTATTAACAACATCCAATGTCCATGATCAGGAAACCTTGATCATCTTGTTAATCAACGAGCTAGTTTATGAGAGAGGCATAACTAGGAACTTTCTGTTTGTTTATTAAACACACATGTATTAATGTTTTCGTATTAATATAATTATAGCATGTAAAATAAACATTTATCATAAATAGGAATACGATAATAACCACTTTATTATTGCCTCTCGGGCATATTCCCTTCAATTATATGCATGTGGCTCATGATAAAAAAAATTATGTGATAGTTATATTGTTAATTTTATTCATGATGGTACTGAAAGTTATTATAAGAGAGGGAAATATGGTTTTATACATCTAAAAAATATTAAGTTTCCCCTCTTTATGTTGAAAATTTTGAAGTTGCACATGTTTTGCTTTCCTATGCTTGTTGCTTTGTGCTTTCATGACTTGTTTATTAACAAGATTATTATGCATAGGAAGTGGGTTAGACTTAAATATGTTTTTAATTTGCTTCTTGATGCTCTCTTTTACTTCAATTCATATTTCTTATTTGAGCATCTTCTCAAACTATCAAGCCTAACTTAAAGGCGTTAAAGAAAAGCACTTGTGGGAGATAACCCAAGAGTTTCCTTGAGTCTTGGAATTTATTACTTCAGTAATAACCTCTCCTTATCCTTTTTGTTTGCTTTTTGTGCCAAGAATGACCTCTAGTGAGAGGGAAGTAAGATTTGGGGAGTTGCTGTCCCGAAACAGATTTATGTCCTCCACCAAAAAAAAACGTGAGTAGTATCTGTAACTCGGATTGAGCTGAAATTTTACTAAAAAATCCCCCAGTATGTTAGCTAACTTTCATTAGTTCTACACTTTTTTATTTGAGCAACATAAGGTCTTCAAAAAAATCGTTTTCTACCTGCTGGTCTGTTTTGACAGATTTCTGCCATTATTTGCATTTGCTTCTTATTGATTCCTTTTTGGGTTCTTTTTGGGAAATTGAGCTTTTTGAAGGAGTTGATACAGTATATTGTGTTTTTAGTGAAAGTTTTTCTGTTCTAAAGCTAAACCCAAAGGTCTATTCTCTTTTGAATACACTAATGTTGCTAATGAAGATTGTGTAAAGTTTTGTATGAAGGAAAAAATTCAGGTGTAGAGAGAGAATGATGTATTGAGATGAAGAATGGACAAAAGCTCAAGCTTGGGGATGCCACCTGGTGTCACCCCAAGAAATATTCAAGAGGTACAAGCGTCAAAGCATGGGGATACCCAAGGCATCCTCTTCTTCATCAATAAAAACCTCAGGTCTTTCTAGACACTTCGTTTTTATTGTTTCATGCACTATTGTGTTGTTCTTGGAGCGTCTTAGTTTTTGTTTTTGGTTTTTGTTTGCTTAGTTTGATTGAGTAAGTTGGTTGTAGATCAGCACACTTCTTTTGGAGAGAGACACACTCTGTTTTTATTGCCTAGAACACTCTAGTTTTCACTCTTATTGTTCTGTGAGTGTTCACTTTTGCTAGCACTCTATTTAGCCTTAGTTTTCTTGTGCTTTCAGCTTAGAACTTTTTAGTTCTTCTTTGTGGACTTGTGAGACAAGACCACTAATCGTTGTTGATTATTATCTTTGCGAGTTGTTTCTTGTTGGAAAAGAGTAGAAAGTTGCATGGTTATAGTGGTATAAAAGTGAGCTTGCATTTACTGTGACTTAGACTTTAGCATGACATTCTAGGTGTTGTTTTGACCTTATGCTTAGTGATTATTATTGTAGCATGTCTTGTTCCAAACAATTGGGATTGCTTAGTGTGCCTTGAAGAAATTATGCATTGTTTTAACATACAAAATCATAGTATTGTGGTATTCTCCTTTGATGCTTTGTTTGGGTTGACTTGGCACATCCTCACACCATGTTATGACTATGAAAAATTCACCATAGTCTCTATGATCATTTAGTCCTTGACTTGTAGTACCACTTTATGCTTTGATTAGTAATGTTTTGTCGCTCTGCATGATTATGGCCATTATTGCTCTCTTAGTTGGTTGCTCCCAGTCTTTTGCTAGCCTCCACTTGTATGAGTAAGCTCTACTCATGCTTCCAACTCCTAAGAAACCAAGTTATTCCAAAGTGTCCACTATAAACTCCTATGCATGGTGTGTTACACCATTCCAAGTATATTCCTGTTTTCAACTATCTTCCAATTAAAAACTATTTTGTTATGTGAAAACTTAGTGATTAAAGCCCTCACGAACTTGATGGCACACTTTATATTCTTTGCCCCTAATAAAATTGAACCATCATGACAACTTTTTTGTATATGCTTGCACTTATAAGTTGGAATTAGCAGAACCATTCTGTCACGGGGAACGTTTTCAACATTGCACTTGTACTTTGTACTTAGTTGATATCATGCTCTTTTGTCTATGGATGTCACCGGTGTGAAATAAAGAGGGAACTTGTAAGTTCATGGAGTTTGTATTCTGTGTTAGAGAAATGCCTAGGCCGCTAGCCTAAGCCATGCATAATCTGAAGGGAATATGCCCTGAGAGGCAATAATAAATTGTTTATTATGTGTATTCCAAGTATATGATAGATGTTTATTTTGCATGCTATAATTGTATTAATACGGAAACGTTAATACATGTGTGTTTAATAAACAAACAGAAAGTTCCTAGTTAAGCCTCTCTCATAAACTAGCTCGTTGATTAACAAGATGATCAAGGTTTCCTGATCATGGACATTGGATGTTGTTAATAACGGGATCACAACATTAGTGTAATGATGTGATGAACATTCATCCAAGTATAGCATTACGATCAAAGTCATTGAGTTTATATTGCTATAACAACTTACGAAGTGATCCTAATCCTTAGACCATGAGATCATGTCAATCACTAACACCGGAAGAGTTTCTTGATAACATCAAACGTCACATCGTAACAGGGTGATTATAAAGATGGATTCAGAACTAATAAAGTGTTATGTTGAGGCTCATGGATCGAGAGTGGAATTTGTTCATCCCGATGACGGATAGATATACTCTGGGCCCTCTTGGTGATATCACATTGATTAGCTTGCAAGCAAGTGATTTGATCACTAGAATGTTATATCATAGGAACAAGAAAAGAGTGCATGTCGGTAACGAGATCAAACTAGGTATGGAGATACCGATGATCGAATCTCGGACATGTAATATATCGTGAGACAAAGGGATTAAGATACTAGCGTAAAAGGTTCCGACGATCACAAGAAAGTCATCGTTGAATGTGTGGAGTCGATGGGTCTCAGATCCCGCTTCGATTATTGATCCGAGAGGGTCTCGATCATGTCCGCATTATTCACGAACCGTAGGGGTGACACACTTAAGAGACACCGACATCCAATTGGAGCAAATGTTTCATGCCGAAAGAATAAACAAGCAGGAATTTATTTCACTAGATACAAACAAAGTTCGGGTGAAATTGCATAAAGTGGTTATGCATGTGAAATAGAATTCTAGCAAGGGTTATTGTGAATGTTTGTCATTAAAGTAATTGACAAAATTCTGAATAAAATAAAAGAGTTTTATTTAATGAGAGTTTGCATTAAATTTGGTGGAAATTTAATGGGAATTTTGAGTGGACTTTTGAGTGGAGGGAATTTGGAGGAGTTACGTGAGTGGAGTGTCCACCCACATGAAGAGGGAGGGCAAGGGCAGCCCCATGCGCAAGCCACCCCTTGGGGTTCCCCCTCCTCCTATAAAAGGAGCCCTCCTCTCACTTCTCACTCACACCTCCTCGTGAAGGATCTCTCTCCCTCTAGAATTTATCCCCATGGTCTCGGACTAGCGAGATACATGTTCCCGGTGGCTATTCGGCAAGAAAGAGTTGTGCTTCTGCTGCATCGCTGGAGCGAGGAGGCGGAGGTTGCTCGGTGCCTCGGCGTGTGTGCGACGGATCACGCTGCTGATTTGCGGCGCTAGGACTTCCTCTCGATCTTGAGATCGGCAAGAGATCGTCTACATCAACCACGAGTTGAACTCGTTAAGCTTTGTCGGTCTTCAAGGGTATGTTCTCTACGGATATACATCCGCCTGTTGTTTGTATCTAGTATAAATAGATCTTGGTATATAGTTCACATCGTAGGAAAATTTTTGTTTTCTATGCTGCGAACCCTACAAAGGGTATCGAGCCGGATCTATGCGTAGATACTTTACACGGTAGTACACATATGAGTATGTGGGCGATGATGATCATGTTGTTGCTCCTTTGTTGTGATTTTGGATATTGGTGGCATAGTGGGATGAAGCGGCCCGGACAAACTTTACATGTCCTCGCACATGAGACCTGTTCCACGCTTGACATGCAACTAGTTTGCATAAGTGGCTAGCGGGTGTCTGTCTCTCCTACTATAGTCAATATCTATTTTGCAAGCGAGTTGTCAACAATTTGATTATCCTCGTTCGTAGGAAGAACGGTTCTATCTCGAAAGCCCTAAGCCACGTAAAACTTGCAATGGATAAATTAGAGGCGTCTAGTTTAGATTGTTGCTGGGCTAGTGTTATGATATGGTAGTGTTGTAAGTAGAAGTATGAGATGATACTTACAACACACATAGCGTAAAATCCATAGACTGTGGATTTACACATATAGGTATGATAGTGATCATACCACGATGCACATGATAGAGATCATCTGCGGGAACCATATAATTTCACTAATAAACATATGATGTTTGATTACATCTTATATTGCTTGTTTAGCGCTTTGTTAAGCATAATAAGATGATCCCTCATTTAAATATCAAGATAAAAATGTGTTCTCCCTTTAGTATGCACCGATTATGTTTTCGTCGCTCCAAGACATCACGTGATGATCGGGTGTTCTTGGATCCACGACCATATTTCGGGTGTAAAACAGTTACACACGCAAATACTAAGGTTCTAACTTGGCGAGCCTAGCATGTACAGACATGGCCTTGGAACACAGACCGAAAGGTTAAGCATGAGTCATATAGTTGATATGATGCCCATTTGATGCTCGCCTTTGAAGCTATACCGACTCACGTGATGATCGGACTTGGTGTAGTGGATTTGGTTCATGTAATCACCAAAAGGACACGAGGGATGTCGCTTTCGAGTGGGAGTTCATTCGTAATATAGATTAGTTGAACTCAATCTATCATACACTTAGTCTAAACTTTACAAATTCTGTAGATGGCACCACCGCTTTTAATTTCAATGCGTTCATGGAGAAAGAGAAACTAGCAACGAACGGTAGCAACTTTCTTGAATGGGCCATGAATTTGAGGATTCTCCTCTCACGCACAAAAGAAATATGTGTTAGAAGCGTTAGGCCCCCCACCTTTGATGATGCCCCGACGAGGAGAAGAATGTCTATCGACTTCGTCAGAGGACCACAACTTAGTACATTGCGGCATATTGTATGGGCTAGAGCGAACTTCAAAGCGTTCAAAACGGCAATGCATTTGATACAATGGGTGAGTTGAAAATGATTTTGACACACATGCTGCAGAGAGCTACAATGCTCGTAAAAGTTCTTTAGCAAGATGATGGAAGAGCACACTCCGTTAGTGAGCATGTACTCAAGATGTCGGGTTACGCCGATAAGCTTGTGTCCTTGGGAATAACGATTCCCATTGACTTAGGCATCCATCGTGTTCTCAGTCTCGCCACCTAGCTATAAGAGCTTCGTGATGAACTATAATATGCAAGGCATGAAGAAGTCTCTCCCGAGCTTCTCTCAATGCTTAAAACTGCAGTGGAGATCAAAAGGAACATCAAGTGTTGATGATCAATAGGAACACTGGTTTCAAGAAAGACAAGAAGGAAAACGGAAGGGAAGTAAGGCGGCAAGCACATTGCAGCGCTGAAAAGAAACTCCGAGTTGGACCTAAGTCCGACCGAGTGCTACTATTGTAAGGGATCGCCATCGAAGCGCAATCGCCCCAAGTATCTAGCGGACAAGAAGGCCGGCAAGGCAAACAAAGGTATATATGATATACATGTTATTGATGTGTACTTGACTAGTGCTCGCAGAGCACCGGGTATTTGATACCGGTTGCCATAATATTTGTAACTCGAATCGGGGTCATGAACAAGCGACCGCTAGCAAGGGTGAGGTCAAGATGCGTGTCGAATGGATCAAACGTTGATGTGATCGCCGTTTAACGCTGCCTCCACTTACCGTCGGATTAGTCATAAACTTAAATAAATGTTATCCGGTGCCCGACGAGCATGAACATTGTATCTGGATCATGTTTGATGCAAAGTGGTTATTCATTTAAATCTGAGAACAATGGTTGTTCCATTTATATGAATGAAATCTTTTATGGTCATGCACCTATGATGAATGGTTTATTTCTGTTAGATCTCAATGATAATGTTACACATATTCATAATGTTGATGCTAAAAGGATTAAACTTAATGATGATATATCCGCATATATGTGGCACTGCCGTCTAGGTCATATTGGCATTAAACGCATGAAGAAACTCCATTCATATGGACTTTTGGAATCACTTGATTATGAATCATTTGATACATGTGAGCCATGCCTTATGGGCAAGATGACTAGAACGCCGTTTTCCGGTTCAATGGAACGGGCGACAGATTTATTGGAAATCATACATTCTGATGTATGTGGTCCAATGAGTGTGTCGGCGAGGTGGATATCGTTATTTTGTTACTTTCACGGATGATTTGAGTAGATATGGTTATATCTACTTGATGAAACACAAGTCCGAAACCTTTGAAAAGTTCAAGGAATTTTAATGAAGTGGAAAATCATCGTAATAGAAAGATCAAATTTCTACGGCCCGACCGTGGAGGTGAGTATCTAAGTTACGAGTTTAGCACTCACATGAAAGAGTGTGGAATTGTTTCACAACTCACACCCCAGCCGTAACACCACAAATAAATGGTGTGTCGAACGTCGTAATCGTACTTTATTAGATATGGTTCGATCTATGATGTCTCGACGGACTTGCCGTTGTCATTTTGGGGTTATGCACTAGAAACCGCTGCATTCACTTTAAATCGGGCACCATCTAAACTGCTGAAAAGACACCAGATGACTTGTGGTTTGGAAACAAACCTAAGTCATTTCTTAAAGTTTGGGGATGCGATGTTTATGTGAAGAAAACTTCAACCGGATAAACTCGAACCCAAAGCGGAAAAATGCGTCTTCATAGGATACCCTAAAGAAACTATTGGGTATTCCTTCTATCACAGATCCGAGGCAAGGTTTTGTTGTTAAGAATGGATCCTTTCTAGAGAAAGAGTTTCTCGAAAGGTGTGAGTAGTCGGAAGGTAGAACTCAAGAGGTTATGGAACCTTCTCTTCAAAGTATGGCGAGTAGCGCAGACCGGAAGTTGTTCCGAGTTGGCTCCACTGTTGAAGAGGGAACTAATGATAATGATCATGAAACTCGAAAGAGAGTACTACCGAACCTCGCAGTCAAACAGACGCGTGCTCCCGAGTCAGACGGAAATCTGTCATAAATTTCATGGTTGATGAAAATAATGACCTGCGACGTATGAAGAAGCGATGATGAGCCCGGATTCCAACAAATGGTTAGAAGCCATGAAATCCGAGATGGAATCCATGTATGAAAATCAAGTTTGGAACTTGGTGGAATTACCTCACACCGAAAGGCCGTGGAGAACAAATGGATTTTCAAAAGGAAAACTGTCTTGATGGTAATGTGACCATCTATAAAGCTCGACTTGTCGCAAAGGGTTTCGACAAATTCAAGGAGTTGACTACGATGAGACTTTCTCTCCGTAGCGATGCTAAAGTCGATTAGGATTATGTTAGCAATTGCTGCATATTTCGATTATGAAATATGGCGATGGATGTCAAAACCGCTTTCTCAATGGTAATATTGAAGAAGAGTTGTATGATACAACCAAAGGGTTTTGTCGATCCTAAGGATGCTAACAAGGTGTGCAAGCTTCAGCGATCCATCTATGGATTGAAGAAAGCATCGCGAAGTTGGAATCTCCGCTTTGATGAGGTGATCAAAGAGTTTGGATTTGTCCAAACTTATGGAGAAGCTTGTATTTACAAGAAAGTGAGTGGGAGCAATGTGGCATTTACGATATTATATGTGGATGACATATTATTGATCGGAATGATATAGAACTTTTAAACAAAGGTTAAAAGTTATCTAAACAAAGAAATTTTCAATGAAGGACCTAGGTGAGCGTCATACATATTAGGCATAAAGATCTATAGAGATAGATCTAGGCGCCTAATAGGGCTATCAAAGTACATACCTTGATAAGATTTTAAAGAAGTTTAAAATGGATGGAAGTAAGAAGGGTTCTTACCTATGTTGCAAGGCAAGACATTGAGTAAGACTCAAAGTCCGGCAAGCGGAAGAAAGAGAGATAATGGACAAAGTCCCTATGCTTCACCATAGGCTCTATAATGTACGCCATGCTATGTACAAGACCGGATGTGGCACACGCTATTAGTTTGACTAGTAGGTACCAATCGGATCCGTGTTCTAACATCGGATAGCGGTCAAGAATATCCTTAAGTACTTAAGAAGAACTAAGGATATGTTTCTTGTATCTGAGGTGAAGAAGAGCTCGTCGCTAAGTGTTATGTCGACGCTAGCTTTGACACCGATCTGGATGACTCTAAGTCTCAATCCGGATACGTATTTCTCATGAATGGCGGAGCGGTTAGTTGGAGGAGCTCCAAACAACTTGTGGTAGGGGGATCAACAACGAGGCCGAATATGTTGTCGCTTGAAGCGGCAGAAGCGCTTTGGATGAAGGAGTTCATATCCGAACTAGGAGTTGTGGAAAACGCGTTGGACCCAATGGTGATCTATTGTGACAACAATGGTGCCATTGCCAATGCCAAAGAGCCAAGGTCTCACAAGCATTCCAAGCATATTAAGCGCCGGTTTCACTCCATCCATGAGCATGTCAAGGATGGAGATATAAAGATTTAGAAGTACATACGGATCTCAATGTAGCGATCCGTTGACTAAAACTCTCCCTAGAGCAAAACATGATCAACACCAGAACTCAATGGGTGTTAGATATATCACTATGTAACTAGATTATTGTCTCTAGTGCAAGTGGAGATCAAGGGAATATGCCCGAGAGGCAATAATAAATTGTTTATTATGTGTATTCCAAGTATATGATAGATGTTTATTTTGCATGCTATAATTGTATTAATACGGAAACGTTAATACATGTGTGTTTAATAAACAAACAGAAGTTCCTAGTTAAGCCTCTCTCATAAACTAGCTCGTTGATTAACAAGATGATCAAGGTTTCTGATCATGGACATTGGATGTTGTTAATAACGGATCACAACATTAGTGTAATGATGTGATGAACATTCATCCAAGTATAGCATTACGATCAAAGTCATTGAGTTTATATTGCTATAACAACTTACGAAGTGATCCTAATCCTTAGACCATGAGATCATGTCAATCACTAACACCTAAGAGTTTCTTGATAACATCAAACGTCACACCGTAATGGGTGATTATAAAGATGGATTCGAACTAATAAAGTGTTATGTTGAGGCTCATGGATCGAGAGTGGAATTTGTTCATCCCGATGACGGATAGATATACTGGGGCCCTCTCGGTGATATCACATTGATTAGCTTGCAAGCAAGTGATTTGATCACTAGAATGTTATATCACGAACGAGAAAAGAGTGCATGTCGAACGAGATCAAACTAGGTATGGAGATACCGATGATCGAATCTCGGACATGTAATATATCGTGAGACAAAGGGATTAAGATACTAGCGTAAAAGGTTCCACGATCACAAGAAAGTCATCGTTGAATGTGTGGGAGTCGATGGGTCTCCGATCCCGCTTCTGATTATTGATCTGAGAGGGGTCTCGATCATGTCCGCATTATTCACGAACCGTAGGGTGACACACTTAAGAGACACCGACATCCAATTGGAGCAAATGTTTCATGCCGAAAGAATAAACAAGCGCAGGAATTTATTTCACTAGATACCGAAACAGGTTTTCGGGTGAAATTGCATAAAGTGGTTATGCATGTGAAATAGAATTCTAGCAAGGGGTTATTTGTGAATGTTTGTCATTAAAGTAATTGACAAAATTCTGAATAAAATAAAAGAGTTTTATTTAATGAGAGTTTGCATTAAATTTGGTGGAAATTTAATGGGAATTTTGAGTGGACTTTTGAGTGGAGGGAATTTGGAGGAGTTTTGTGAGTGGAGTGTCCACCCACATGAAGAGGGGAGGGCAAGGGGGCAGCCCCCATGCGCAAGCCACCCCTTGGGGTTCCCCCCCTCCTCCTATAAAAGGAGCCCCTCCTCTCACTTCTCACTCACACCTCCTCGTGAAGGATCTCTCTCCCCCTCTAGAATTTATCCCCCATGGTCTCGGACTAGCGAGATACATGTTACCGGTGGCTATTCGGCAAGAAAGAGTTGTGCTTCCGCATCACCGGAGCGAGGAGGCGGAGGTTGCTCGGTGCCTCAACGGTGTGTGCGAAAGCGCTACCGATTTTGGCGCTAGGACTTCCTCTCGATCTTGAGATCGGCAAGAGATCGTCTACATCAACCACGAGTTGAACTCGTTAAGCTTTGTCGGTCTTCAAGGGTATGTTCTCTACGGATATACATCCGCCCGTTGTTTGTATCTAGTATAAATAGATCTTGGTATATAGTTCACATCGTAGGAAATTTTTTGTTTTCTATGTTGCGAACCCTACATAATCATGGTGGAAACTTGCAGCATAACCATAATGAGCTATCTATGAAGCATCCTCAATAAAAAGCTATGCATATGGTAAATAAAAAGATTGCTGAGATGCTCATTGTCTGCTTGCCTTGTCATTTTGGTCATGGGAAAGCTCCTGTACCATGTGCAAGGGGTACCCCGTTGGCGGTTCTCAATTATATGCAAACACTTACAATGATAAGAAATTACTTGGGCCCAAAGTTGAGTATGCATGAGGTGTGGCCCTCATATTTAAGGGACTTGAGATTGCCAACTTATACTTCATCAAACATATACTCCATATTTGCCACTTTAACCTTAACCACTTCAAGATTCTTATGATAGGGGCAATGAGAGCTGAAAGCTAACAAGTACCATACTTTTTGGAAGCTCTTTTTGAAACTTGAAATCCCTGCTTCCTTTACAAAAAGGCCTTTATTCCACCATTATTGAGTCTCCACCTTCTACCTTTAGGCACCATTAAGAGAGCATAGTTGTCATTCTGTGTGTAGTGTTCCAAAGCTTATTGATTGATGCATATTGTGATATTACTTGTTCTCATGCTATTTGTTTCTAGTCACCCCTGTCAACTTTGAAGGTGTCCTATGCATCTATTTTCTACTCTATGAGGGACAAGCTGATTGCCACTATGCTATGTTTTCTGTATGTGAAAGAAACAAAAGTTTTTCAATGCATGTTATTCATGATCTTTGTTTGTAGCTTGCCATGTTGCATGCATAGTTACTATGTCCTATTGTTAGAACTCCATCTTTCATGCACATGTTTAGAGTTCTTTGATCCCAGCTTTCAATGCTTGCAAATGGTTGGATCTTTGTTGTGAGGGTGCATGTCACCTCAAAAATTATTCTGTTTATCACTTACCTACTCGAGGACGAGCAGGAGTTAATCTTGGGGATGTTGATACGTCGGACACGTATCTATAATTTTTGATGCTCCATGCTTGTTTAGTATCTACTTTGCTTTACTTGTCCACACTTTGAGGTGCTTTTTACATGTTTTCTGGTACTAACCTGCTAACAAGTTGCAACAGTGCCAGATGCCTGTTTTCTGCTGTTTTTGGTTTTAGAAAAGTTAGTAAAGAAATATTCTTGGAATTGGACGGGACAAACGTCAAAGTCAATTACTTTTCATGGGGAACAAGAAGTCTGGAGGGGAGCCGGGGAGGCGAGCGAGAGGGGCCACACCCCCCTAGGCGCGGCCAAAGGTGGGCCCGCGCCTGGCTAGGGTGTGGGGCCCTTGCCACCGCCTCAGACTCCCCCTTCGCCTATAAGATGCCTCCGACCCAAAAACCCTAAATCATCAAGAAGAAATCCACGAAAAGTTCCGCTGCGTCGCCGCCACCGAAGGGGATATTCGGGGGACAGAAAGTCTCTGTTCCGGCACCCTGCCGGGACGAGGAAGTGTCCCCGGAGCCATCTCCATCGATCTCCACCATCATCTTCATCACCGTTGCTGATTTCTATGATGAGGAGGGAGTAGTTCTTCCTCGAGGCTAAGGGCTCTACCGGTAGCTATGTGTTCATCTCTCTCTCTATGCATGATCTTGTTGTGGTCATGAGCTTTGTAATATAGTAGATATACCTTGCTACTCAAGTGCTTCAATAGATCTCTGCTCTCCCCATGTGTGTGAAAGTGACAGCGTGCACGCCATGGTGGCACTTAGGCTTGAGTCTACATAAATACTCTTTGTGCTTTAATAGATCTATGATTTTCCCCACGTGTGTGAAAGTGACAGCGGGCATACCCTGTGTGGCACTTTGGATAGATTGAATATTTGTTATGAGTTATATTTGGAGTTGGGTGTCTCTATGAAATTGTGGTGTTTGTTGGAACCATCTAGCGCTCAAGGTGACAGTGTGGGGTTATCTAGATTGGGGAATGCAGAATTTGAGGTGTGCTGTTATAGCCTACCGTGGATTAGAGTGTCCAACCCGAGAGTAGTTAAGAGTAGTATCATGAAGAGAGGATATTTATATGAGAGAGTGTTCACTAGTGAAAGTATGATCCCTAGGCCTTGTTCCTAAGCATTGAAACACCGTTTGCTACTAGATCAGTTGCATGTTTGCTTGCTTTAGTCTTTACCTCACCGTCAAGCTCCATCAAAGTATTTTCTGGCACCGTTACCCCATGTCAACAACAAGTCAGAAGCTCTTTTCTGGCACCGTTACCACTTGTATTTCACTATCTCTTCGTCGAACTAGTGCACCTATATTGGGTGTGTTGGGGACACGAGAGACTTCTTGTATCTTGATTGCAGGGTTGCTTGAGAGGGAATTGAAGGGAATATGCCCGAGAGACAATAATAAAGTGGTTATTATCGTATTCCTTATATATGATAAATGTTTATTTTACATGCTATAATTGTATTAATACGTAAATGTTGATACATGTGTGTTTAATAAACAAAAAGGAAGTTCCTAGTTATGCCTCTCTTATAAACTAGCTCGTTGATTAACAGGATGATCAAAGGTTTCCTGATCATGGACATTGGATGTTGTTAATAACGAGGTCACAACATTAGTGCATTGGTGTGATGAACATTCATCCAAAGTATAGCATTACGATCAAAGTCATTGAGTTTATATTGCTATAACAACTTACGAAGTGATCCTAATCCTTAGACCATGAGATCATGTCAATCACTAACACCGGAAGAGTTTCTTGATAACATCAAATGTCACACTGTAACAGGGTGATTATAAAGACGAGTTCAGAACTACTAAAGTGTTATGTTGAGGCCCATGGATCGAGAGTGGAATTTGTTCATCCCGATGACGGATAGATATACTCTGGGCCCTCTCGGTGATATCACATTGATTAGCTTGCAAGCAAGTGATTTGATCACTAGAATGTTATATCACGGGAACGAGAAAAGAGTACATGTCAGTAACGAGATCAAACTAGGTATGGAGATACCGATGATCGAATCTCGGACATGTAATATATCGCGAAACAAAAGGATTAAGATACTAGCGTAAAAGGTTCCGACGATCACAAGAAAGTCATCATTGAATGTGTGGGAGTCAGTATGGGTCTCCAGATCCCGCTTCTGATTATTGATCCGAGAGGGGTCTCGATCATGTCCGCATTATTCGCGAACCGTAGGGTGACACACTTAAGAGACACCGACATCCATTTGGAGCAAAAGTTTCATGCCGAAAAGAATAACAAGCGCAGGAATTTATTTCACTAGATACCAAAACGGGTTTTCGGGTGAAATTGCAGAAAGTGTTTCTGCATGTGAAATGAAATACTATAAAGGGGTTATATGTGAATGTTTGTCATTAATGTAATTGACAAAATTCTGAATAAATAAAAGGAGTTTTATTTAATGAGAGCTTGCATTAAATTTGGTGGAAATTTAATGGGAATTTGAGTGGGTTTTTGAGTGGAGGGAATTGAAAGGCATTTGAGTGAGTGGAGTGTCCACCCACATGAATGTGGAAGAGGGGTAGCCCCATGGCTGGGCGCATGGCCCCTTGGGTTCCCCCCTCTCCCTATAAAAGGATCCCCCCTCCCTCTCTCTCACTCACACCTCCTCGTGAAGGATCTCTCTCCCCCTCTAGAATTTATCCCCCATAGTCTCGGACTAGCGAGATACATGTTCCCGGTGGCTTTTCGGCAAGAAAGAGTTGTGATTCCGCTGCGCATTTGGAGCGAGGAGGCGGAGGTTGCTCGGTGCCTCGGACGTGTGTGCGAGCACGGATGCTTGTTGTTTTGCTTAGGACTTCCTCTCGATCTTGCGATCGAAGAGATCATCTACATCAACCACGAGTTTGGACTCGTTAAGCTTTCGGTCTTCAAGGGTATGTTCTCTACGGATATACATCCGCCCGTTGTTTGTATCTAATAGATAGATCTTGGTACATAGTTCACATCGAGGAAATTTTTGTTTTCTATGTGCGAACCCTACAAAGGGTATCGAGCCGGATCTATGCGTAGATACTTTGCACGGGTAGTACACATATGAGTATGTGGGCGATGATGATCATTTTATTGCTTCTTAGTTGTACTTTGGATATTGGTGGAATAGTGGGATGAAGCGGCCTGGACAAACTTTACATGTCCTCGCACATGAGACCTGTTCCACGCTTGACATGCAACTAGTTTTGCATAAGTGGCTAGCAGGTGTCTGTCTCTCATACTATAGTCAATATCTAATTTGCAACGAGTTGTCAACAATTTGGTTATCCTCGTTGTGGTTCATGTTCGTAGGTAAGAACGATTCTATCTTCGAAAGCCCTAAACCACGTAAAACTTGCAATGGATAAATTAGAGGCGTCTAGTTTAGATTGTTGTTGGGCTAGTGTTATGATATGGTGATGTTGTAAGTAGAAGTATGAGATGATACTCTTACAACACACATAGCGTGTAAGTTCCATAGACCTTGTCCTTACACATAAAGGTATGATAGTGATCATACCACGGTGCACATGATGGAGATCATATGCGGGAACCATATCATTTCACTTATTAACATGTGATGTTTGATTGCATCTTATATTGCTTGTTTGGCGTTTTATTAGCATAATAATATGATCCCTCATTTATATATCAAGATAATAATGTGTTCTTCCTTAAGTATGCACCGACAATGTTTCGTCGCTTCAAGACATCACGTGATGATCGGGTGTACTTGAATCCTCGAGCATATCTCGGGTGTAAGACAACTACACACACGAATACTAAGGTTCTTACTTGGCGAGCCTAGCATGTACAGACATGGCCTCGGAACACGAACCGAAAGGTTAAGCATGAGTCATATGTTTTTGATATGATGACCATATGGATGCTCGCCTTTGAAGCTACACCGACTCACGTGATGATCGGACTTGGTGTAGTGGATTTGGTTCATGTAATCACCAAAAATACACGAGGGATGTCGTTTTTGAGTGGGAGTTCATTTCTAATTTGGATTAGTAGAACTCAATTTATCATAAATTAAATCAAAGTGAATTTGCATAATTTTTTGTAGTCATTGGCATTCGTTCACCACCTTATGCATAGTTGTAATTGAGATAATAGAACTATAGAATTCTGGATATATACTTTACGAACTCGTATCGTATTGTGTTGAGTGTCAATTCAAAGTTTAAAGTCCTATTGCAAACTTTCAGCAAACTCTATTTACTCCGTGAAATTTAATAGTTGGTATTAAATCGAGAGTAACAATTCCAGTGTTAGTATCTTAAGTATCATGTTTGCCTCCATGATTCTTGATTGTTTTAATATCAAGTTTATCTAGGAGCTGAAAGAATTGTTTTTGGAACTATCATGTGTGGAGGATATAACGATATCTGAAACAATGTTTTGGTTGCAATATGATAGAGTATAATATATGTTCTCATATTGGATGATAATTTATGAAGGTTGGAGATGCTAGACATCCTAATCATCCAAAAGGGTTTTGGAAAGTAATATTATACTCACGATTCACCTTTATAAGCTACAGTAGCTTGATCATGAAAGTCGTCATGATAAGGATGAATAGAAGATGTATGTAAAGTGTTTACTACACTAAAAGATTACTAAAGAATGGATTTTGAAAGAATACCGATCATTTTGATGATGGTGATCTATTTCAAAGTGCAAGTCCGAAGGTATTATTATTTGAATATACATGCTTTGGACTATGTGTCATGTATATGGCGCCACTGTTGATGTTGATAAATTCTTTTAAAAGGAAAAGGAAATGCTGAAAGAGAATCTATAAAATATACTTGGCAGAAAAGAAAAGATTGGAAATATCCAATTTAGGTATATGGATGATATACATGTTATGGTTGTATTCTTTGCTAGTTAAACAATGTGGTTTTTGGTTATTGGATACCGAATTGGTTGGTATGAAATTTCATATGGAACGACGCAATTCATGAATCACAATGGCCTAAGTAACTAGCAAGAGAATATGTGATGATGTTCATTGAAAACAAACAAACCGTTGTTTGTATTTCTCGTTGACATCAAAGCTTGACTTTAAGATTTGTTTTAATAATTGTTATTTGAATCAGGTATTATGAGAACAAAGGTTGTTCAAATAATTACCGTATTCCATATTAAATGGATGATTTACAAATCTAGTTGGAGAAATCACATCCATAAAACCTAATGCTAAAATTTCGCAAGACAAATGATTGAAAGATCACTTACGAAGTGACATCGCCGTTTAAATTATATTGGAAATAAAACATGAAGAATCTCCATATTCATGGATTTTTGGAGTATTTGATTTGATCAAGTGATGCTTGTGAGACTTTCCTCGGGATAATTAAAAACTTCGTTCAAAGGCCAAAGAAGAACGAACGACTAAATTATTGGAATTTATACATATCGATGTACGTAGTCCATTATGTATAGTCGTAAGCGATGGATTTCAACTTCATATGCTTTCTCCGGAAATTTGAGTGAATGTTCACTTAATGAGAAAGAAGTATGAAATATTTGAAAACGTTTCAAAGACTTTTAAGATGAAGTGGAAAATCATTGTAACAAGAAAATAAATGGTTAATGATTTTATCATAAGGGATTTGTTTGAGTTACAAGTGTAACAAGAAAATAAATGAATTATGATTTTATCATAAAGGGATTTATTTGAGTTGCAAGTTTAGCAAAACACCTAGATTTACATCTCCCGAAACACCATAGGAGTATGGAGTGTTTGAGATTTGTAATGAAACCATGTTTGACATGGTTGGATCAAAGGTGTTATTTATAAAACTGCCATTATGTTTTAAAAGATTAAAGCTTTAGAGACTTCCGCTTTTACACTGAAAAGAGCTCCATCTTGATCCGTTGAAATGACACCATATGAGTTATGGTTTGGGGTAAAACCCAAGTTGTCCTTTCTTAAATTTTGGTATGCTAAACATAATTAAGATGTTTACAACCGAAGTCGGATGAGCATGTCTTTGTAGGTTATTTCGAATAACAATTGGTTATTCCTCCATAACATCAAAGACAAAAGGGTTTGTCATTTGAAACGTGAAGTTTCTTGAAGAAGGAATTTTTCATAAAAGTTAAGTGGGAGGACAATAGAACTTTCATAAGGTTAACGAACCTTAGCTAAATGTGCTGAGTTGCGCAGCGCCGGAAATCGTTCCGGAGGCTGCCATAATGCTCATAGATTATGTGCCTCAAAGGTTGTGGTCACGGAGATCTAAGTTCTTATTGAACCAAGTCGGTCAGATAAACAATCAAATACTTAGATTTGAGAGTAAATCATTATTGTTTGACAATGATGAACCGACTACATGCAAAGAAGTGATGATGGGCCCTGACTCCGTCAAATGGCTTGAAGCCATAAAATCCGTGTTAGTTCCATACACGATAAATCAAGTTTTGAACTTGGAAGACCCTCCGGAAAGGTGTAAAAACCTATCGGTCGTATTTGGATATATAAAGAAACAGACATGGATGTTTCACATCTATGAAATAGTCGACATGTCTTAAAGTATTTTACGACAATGTTCAAGGAGTTGACTATGACAAGATTTGATCTTTTATAGCGATATTTAGTCTGGACGGATTAAAGTAGCAACCACTACATATAATTTGTTATATGGTAGATGAATAAACAAAACAAAGTTCTTCTAATAGAATGGTTACCTAGGACGTGTACATGACATGATCCAAAGGGTTTTGTTAATTCAAAGGATGCTAAAAAAGGGCATGCAAACTTCAATGGTTGAAGTAAGCATCGCGGAGTTGGAATCTTCACCGTGATGAAAAAGAGTTTTCATCAGGAGACGATGAAGATGCTTGCATTTGCAAGAAATTAAGTGGGAGCGCTAACACATATTTCTAATACATTATGTGGAGGACATCTTGTTGATTAGAAATGATGTATATTTTATTGACAAAGGTTAAGAATTTCATTTCGATGAAATACTTAGGCAAAACCCGAATATTTAGCATGAATGTCTATAGTGGATAGACTGTGAAGCTAATATGGTTGTGCCAAACGTACATATATGAGATATTGAAGGAGTTCAATATAGAAACAACAAGAAACGGTTCTTGTCGCATGGAAAAGGAATTGAATCAAGATTCAAGTGTATCAACACTTGATAAGTGAAACAAGATTCAAGTGTTTTGACACTTGATGAGTGAAATCACAAGAATGTTTTGATCAATCATACCATGATATGTATACATCCAGATATGTCCTATGCTCTAAGTGTTATGAGCATATACCAGAATGAATCATAAAATGATCATTGGACGATAGTAAGGATATTCTTATGATCTTTTGGAAGAACTAAGAATATATTTGTGTAGAGGTGACAAACAATTACAAATAGTTCATTGTAAAGCGTTACATTGATACTAGTTTTGTCACAAGATACAAATTAAGTTTATCTCAATTTAAACTATGGGTGGCACAATGAAATGGAAAGAAAGTTTCCATGATGGATTTGGAAGAGTTCCAAAGTTAAGACATTGTGACGAATACTACAACAAAAGGCTAAGTATATGACTGCTATAGTAGCGACAAAGGAGGGAATTTGTGTCAAGTAGTTTGTTATCAAACTAAGGTGTGGTTCGCAACGGGCTAACACTAAAGATATATTGTATGACAATAGTATCGACGTGTTTTAACCCCAGGGAACTAAAGGTCTCACCGAAAGACCAAATTTATACAATGCCATCTCATTGGAGAATGAGTGATGCGTGAAGACGCAAAGACATGCAAATACACACCGACACAGGCCGATCCATAGATTATGTTAACCACTTGCAATTGCGTATATGGAACACCGGAAAGCCATAAGTGTTCAATACGCAAAGTTCTCAAACTAGATTATTGTCTCTAGTGCAAGTGGGAGACTGAAGGGAATATGCCCGAGAGGCAATAATAAAGTGGTTATTATCGTATTCCTTATTTATGATAATTGTTTATTTTACATGCTATAATTGTATTAATACGGAAATGTTAATACATGTGTGTTTAATAAACAAAAAGGAAGTTCCTACTTATGCCTCTCTTATAAACTAGCTCGTTGATTAACAAGATGATCAAAGGTTTCCTGATCATGGACATTGGATGTTGTTAATAACGAGGTCACAACATTAGTGTAATGGTGTGATGAACATTCATCCGAATTATAGCATTACGATCAAAGTCATTGAGTTTATATTGCTATAACAACTTACGAAGTGATCCTAATCCTTAGACCATGAGATCATGTCAATCACTAACACCGGAAGAGTTTCTTGATAACATCAAACGTCACACCGTAACAGGGTGATTATAAAAATGAGTTCAGAACTACAAAAGTGTTATGTTGAGGCCCATGGATCGAGAGTGGAATTTGTTCATCCCGATGACGGATAGATATACTCTGGGCCCTCTCGGTGATATCACATTGATTAGCTTGCAAGCAAGTGATTTGATCACTAGAATGTTATATCACGGGAACGAGAAAAGAGTACATGTCAGTAACGAGATCAAACTAGGTATGGAGATTGTAACACCCTCAGAATCGGACCTATGCAAGTTTTAGCGATTCCCGCCAAACCCGCATAGAAACGATTCAAAGGTGCCCACCAGGCACTTTCGTGCGGGTGGAAAACGAAGTAATAACATTACACAACAGTCCTCGAAGGGACACACGTAATGAGATATATATACAACAAATGACTCAAATAGTCAAGAATACAGATTTAATATACAAAGATTCAAATCACCTTGAAAAGCGATAGAGTCCGACTACGGACAAGATGCAAATGGGGCTAAGAGCCCGTAAGAATAACCAATGGCGCCCATAACCGCCGTGCCAAGCCGGAGGGTAACCCCGCTAACGACGCCGATCTCAAAACCTGCTTAAACAAAAAAGGGTGCCGACAAAGGGCAAAGGAAAAGAAGGAGCGCCAAGATCGGGGCCAAGACACGGCGAGACTAGAATTCAGCGTCCTCGCCACATAGGTATGGTGGATCAAGCGCAGCGACATGCACTAAACATCCTATAGAGACTCGATGTAATCTGGCGGCTATCGAGAGGGGTAAGAAAGACCTATTCGAACCAACTCGATACTATCATCAAACAAACCCATCTGGCTTTCTCGAGACCAAACGAGGAAGTCAACCGAGGAACTCACACAGTTGGCAGTTTTATTTATTCAGTTAACGTTGCAACAATTACTAGTCAGGTTTAGATAATCATCCTGATAAAATAAGCAGTGGGCACTTTTAGTTAACCATTCCGTGATAGTTGCAACACTTACTAGTCAGATACCATAGCATGAGATAACCCAAAACCCAGCGGTTGTTGGTACTTTTATTTAGCCATTCCGTTTTAGTTGCAATACTTACTAGTTAGGTACAATGGTCGCAAGCGACACCCAGAGCAAGCAATTGTGGGCAGTATTAGTTAGCCATTCCATTATAGTGAAGCTGATTACTAGTCATTATAAGTCAAATTTATAGTACTACTTTAGTTATGCTTGTCTATGGTCGAGATACTGTGCTCCAAGTCGTCCATAACCATGACACGTTTTCGAGAAAGTTTTACCCGCCGGTGCACCAATAGCAACACGCTTCGATCAACCTCGGAAACCAAATCAAAACCCAACGAGGCCTTCACGACAAAGCAATCACAGATTCAGAAATATTTCAGGGGGCCACCCCATTGAGTAGACCCAACGAAGTTAGCTGACTCCGAGACGACTCAAGGTTTGCGTCAATGGTTGTAAACGACTGGGAACCCGAAAGTGTGGCTTGTCAATACCGCGAAAACACTCCGCTTACCTAAATAGACAAGCAGTGCTCTCGCACAATCGTAAATCTGAAGTAGCATGGCATAAGTACAGGATCGTAAATAAAACTTCAAACTAGTTTGTGGCGCCAAGAAATAAGACCGAATCAAGCTCGCCTCGGGGGTCCCATATACCTCCCGGATGTGGATAGCGCGATAAATCAAGGAACAGGTATCAAGTACTCGGGGTCCTACGGGACACAAGTGGGCGTTCGGAAACCAAATATTTTCTACCACCCACCGATGCCTCTGCTTACTTCAATTTTAGTTGTTAAACAGGAATTAAAGTGAACGATAAGTAAAACCATGATCATCTCCAACATCAAACATGCGGCAAGGCTCCAACAACTGTGGCATTTGACGACACGCAACAGCACTTGAGCAAGCGACTAAGACGCGCAGGTCCAACTAACTACCACACAACAGGTAATAGGAGGTGTCCAAGGCAATATAAGGCTGCAAGGGATATCACGGGTACGAAAGCTAGAGCATCGCAACACAGATAGCAATAGATCAACAGGAGGGAATAAATACTAGAAAAGTAAGATAGGAAGAAAGGGGGAGATGCTCGCCTGAAAACATTGCCGAAGGTTCAGCTGAAGATCGGGGCGACACTCGCATCAACTCAACGGCCTTATCCGCGAAGAACCAAAACACTAGAAGAAACACCGGATGCACTATTTATCACAACGACAGAAGATCGGGCATGATGCATGTATGATGTATGACAAGGCAAGGGTGCAATGCAATTAGGTCATATTAAGCGGAACCGGGGTCCCGACAATTAATTAAAAGGTTCAAGTTATTTAGAACCCCCGCAATTTAAATGTTGCATTAGCAAGACAAAAGAGGGCACCGGTTCGCTACACAAGTTTAAATGAGGCCAATATGAGGCTAGATTTGCCCGCATATGGGCCCCATATTCAGTTATGAGGTGAATCGGCATAAGGCCCCCAAACCACGCAAATATGTATGCAAGATGAATGATTAATATGCAACAGGTTTTATGTTCAGCATTTATGAAAATAGGGGTTCGGATAAGGGTCACACATTAGGGGGTCTCGACGAACTTGGGGTTCCGGGATCGGGGTCGGTCTCAGGGTCCAGGGTTCGACGGGTTCGGCTCGGCGGGATCGTTCTCGGATACAGAGTAGATCTCGGCATTCCGGGAAGCCGGACTTGGTTGATGTCGCGATCGGATTCTTCCGGTCGGTGTCGTTCTTGTCGCTATGGGATCTTGTTTGCATCTGCATCTGGCCGGTCTTGCCTATGTAGGGTCTTGTCGGGCCCGCGCCATCGAGTCGGTGTTAGCGTTCGGGAGCGTTCGCGTGGCAATCTTGGCGTCCTGGGGACGATCCTGTCGCATCCGCGGTCGTCGGGTCGTGCCGACGGTCTTGGTGTTCCGAGGCGAAGATCTTGGCGTGTCGAGGGTTCGGTCTCGGGGATCGGTCTTCGGGGTGGAGAACTTTACGTCTGTGTAGACGATTTTGTCGGGTCCTTGCCAAAGGTCATGGCGCTTCGGATCGGTCTTCGGGGGGGGGGGGGCGTCGGATTTGGGCTTCGGACCCGTGAAGGAGACCTTGAGGTTTGGCTTCAGTCCTCGGACGGCACGAGATCTCGGTGTCGGACGGTCTTGACGTAATACCGAGGAGTGATAGCCTGGAAGATCTTGTCGCCGACATGGTCTTGGATCGCGATGTGAAGCGCTTGAACAGAGTCGCGGTGGGGAGGTCACGCCGGCACACATGTCCAACTAGGACACACAGGGGTTGGGGGAAGACCCGATTTACACCTTGTCTTCAACGATCTTCTCAACACAGGGGCCGCCGGAGGGAAGGCAGGGGCGGCCGGACGCGGCAGATTTAACTCGCGGGCACGCTGTCTGCAGGGAAGATGGCGGCCCAGGCCCAGCAGCGCCCGACGGACGCGGGCAGACGGGCAGAGGGACGGCACGGCTCATGGATGCGCGTGAGCGGAGGCGGAGGAGGGCCCGGCGACGGGTCCGCGGTGGCGGCGAAGCTCGGGCGCCAGTGGAGGCGGCCATGAAGGGGTGGTCGGGAGGTGCTGGCATGAGCTGCAGAGGGGAGGGGCCGCAGACGGCGGCGAACGGACGGAGGAGAACTGAGCGACGACGCTGGCGGGCAGCGGGCAAGGGAAGGTGGAGGTCAGGTGAGAGGAAGGCGGGAGGCGGAGGAAGAACGAGGAACTGGGCAAGTGGCGGAGGTAGAGGTCGGGGAGAGAGGATTTGGGAGAGGCGGCCGCGGGTTGGTGAGAGGAGCGGCCGAGAGGAGAGCCGGGCGTCTGGAAGGAGGGAGGCGAGGCGGCCTGGGAAGGGAGACAGGCGTGCAGGGTTGGTCGGAGGCGAGGACGCCAGCAAAGGACGCGAGGGAAGAGAGGCGACGGGCGGAGGAGTGGAGGGCGCCAAGCAAGGTGAGCATGGGAGGAAGATGGCAAGGGGGAGCCTGCTGGGGGTTGTTTGGAAGGCGGGAGCCGAGGCGCCGGAGGCGGGCCAGCGGACGGGGAGGAGAGGCCCAAAGAGGAAGGCGCGGGAGGAAGGAGACATGATTGGGCGTCGCGTGGTCTGCGTGTGAGGCGTGCAGGTGTGTGGGACCTGGGTGGCCCAGAGAGAGGCAGGGGTGGGGAGGTGTGCGTGGCGTGTGGGGTGTGTTGTGTGTGGGGATTGGGGGTGAGAGAGAGAGGGAGGGGAGAGAGGCTGTTTGGGGTGAGAGAGAGGTGGGGGTGGCCAAGTGGCGGCATGGGATTGGGTAGAGGGGGGGGAGAGGGTGAGGTGGCAGCGTGGGACTGGTCCGGGTGAGGTGGCCGGAGGGTGTGGGTAGATAGGTTGGTAGAAAAAGGGGATGGGGTGGACCGATTTTAATTCCTGGGGGTGGTCGTTCGGGTCGAATCGGCCCGTTCGACTGCCCCCACTAAAAATAATTCAATATTTAATTTATTTTAAATGCACCGTTTGCAAACCGATAGCAGACAAACAAAATATTCCGGCGACCCGGGTTTGCGTTTGAATAAAGACGGGGCGTTTAGAAAACAAGAACCGGTTTTTCCGAAAATAGTTTTATACAAGCACATGCAAGATGATGACGATGCTCAAATGCAATGTGGCATTCTGACATGAGCATGCGGTCATGATGATGCAATGCACAAAAACAACGCGATTTTCTAGTAGTGGTTTTGCGGGATGCCACAGAGATACCGATGATCGAATCTCGGACATGTAATATATCGGGAAACAAAAGGATTAAGATACTAGCGTAAAAGGTTCCGACGATCACAAGAAAGTCATCGTTGAATGTGTGGGAGTCAGTATGGGTCTCCAGATCCCGCTTCTGATTATTTATCCGAGAGGGGTCTCGATCATGTACGCATTATTCGCGAACCGTAGGGTGACACACTTAAGAGACACCGACATCCATTTGGAGCAAAAGTTTCATGCCGAAAAGAATAACAAGTGCAGGAATTTATTTCACTAGATACCGAAACGGGTTTTCGGGTGAAATTGCAGAAAGTGTTTCTGCATGTGAAATGAAATACTAGCAAGGGGTTATATGTGAATGTTTGTCATTAAAGTAATTGACAAAATTCTGAATAAATAAAAGGAGTTTTATTTAATTAGAGGTTGCATTAAATTTTGTGGAAATTTAATGGGAATTTGAGTGGGTTTTGAGTGGAGGGAATTGAAAGGCATTTGAGTGAGTGGAGTGTCCACCCACATGAATGTGGAAGAGGTGGGGCAGCCCCATGGCTGGGCGCATGGCCCCTTGGGTGCCCCCTCTCCTAAAAGGAGACCCCCTCCCTCTCTCTCACTCACACCTCCTCGTGAAGGATCTCTCTCCCCCTCTAAAATTTATTCCCCATGGTCTCGGACTAGCGAGATACATGTTCCCGGTGGCTTTTCGGCAAGAAAGAGTTGTGCTTCCGCTGCATCGCTGGAGCGAGGAGGCGGAGGTTGCTCGGTGCCTCGAACGTGTGTGCGAGCATGGATGCGCTGCTGTTTTGCGGCGCTAGGACTTCCTCTCGATCTTGCGATTGGCAAGAGATCATCTACATCAACCACGAGTTTGGACTCGTTAAGATTTGTCGGTCTTCAAGGGTATGTTCTCTACAGATATACATCCGCCCGTTGTTTGTATCTAATAGATAGATCTTGGTACATAGTTCACATCGTAGGAAAATTTTTGTTTTCTATGCTGCGAACCCTACATGAATACCTTTGACCACTTCCTCCCTGAGTTCGATAAACCTTGGGTGATCCACTTAAGGGAAACTTGCTGCTGTTCTACAAACCTCTGCACTTGGAGGCACAACAACTATCTACAATAATAGAAGTGCGTAGACACCAGGAAGCTTCATCGTCACCATGTTGTCGTAAGTGCGGGTGAGCAACGGCAACATGGTAACCCTAATGATGTTTGCGGAGGCTTGGTGTCATGTGTAATCTATGCGCGCGCGCGGGGGGGGGATGGGAACACGCGGTCTAGGGATGGGGATCCCTTATGGATCCACAACCAGGCCCCTAGTACTAAGTTGGGCCGAGGAGGAGTCGAGACACCTAGGCCGTTAATAGGCCGAGGCTGGAGCATCTTTCCTATTCCAACCCAAGATGGGTTTGGGCCCAGGCTAGGCCCATGTGCCTGCCCATTGTCTTGCTGCTATCGTTGGACATCGACCAACGCGCACGATGAGATTGTTGGCGCCGAGCACGAGCCACCCTCGCCGGTGTCGGAGAAGGCAGGGGGGGTCTCGGGGCTCCTTGCCAAGTGCAGCCCTCTCCTCAGGCCAGCATGTGGTGCTCTCAGTTGGAGGCACAACAAAGCCGAATAGGGGAAAGCCGCATGTCCCGGTTGTCATCGCTATAGGACCCGACACACTCGTTGGAGAAAATCACCCAACATCGGGAGCGGCGGTTTTGCCACATCGTTCTGGACCTCTCTTGTGTCGCCCTTGGAGGTCAGCTAAATCCGCTACCTCCTCTGGTGTGGGGAGGGGTTCTTATGATGATGGCTTGTCTACCAGAAGGTACGAGCCGCTTGCTAGCAAGTGCCGACGAACCAGGCCCGATGGTAGCAACATGTGCTCACCAACCACAACCTCATGGGTCGGGAGGGAAAAACTCATACCTGCGTGCACTACCTCACCGCGCTGGAGGTCGCGGGCGTCGATGGCAACCTCCTGCTAGTTGAGGAGCACCAAGCACCAGGCCTACTACTGGAGGAGCAAGAAAGTCTGAACCTTGGGGACAGAGCAACAATTATGTAGGAAAAGGTGTCCCTCCAACATAGAGGTGACACCTCATCCCAAGCAGACCACGTAGCTAAGAATCGGGATGGGAGGAGGAGATGAGTTCTAGCACCGGGGGAAAAGCTGAGGTGCCTTTGAGAGGTCGAGAGGATGGGCCTAAGGGTGCTCTCACATGGGTGGCGCACAGGGCTTACTTCGCCACCATGATTGGCTACTAACGGTTCAAAATCGCATCCCTCTATCCAGATCTAAGATACATGGAATCCATAAACTTCCTTTCTCAAAATCCGCGCTATTTTTTTTTAAATTCCACCAATCTATTAATAATCACCAACGGTAGTATAAAGAGGCATAGAAATTAATAAAAAAATACAAGTAGGTCAACGGACCACTTAGCGAAGAATACAAACACTAGCACGAGTCGAAGACGCGTCGCCGTCCTTGTACTTCCATAATTGGAGCCGAATAAATCTTGTCCTAGTAGAGCTTGTTTTAATAGACAGACCGAAAGTCACGTGCTAAGGCCCGAAAGAACCAACATACTACAGCAGCAACCATCGCCAATGATGACATCAGTAGGTTGGAAGAGACTGACATGCAAATACACCAAGTAACATGAAAAACGACGAGACCCTAGGAGATCGGCCAAACACACGACTCCATGAGCCATACGTTCAATGCTAGAAGCACCACCGGAGCGAGGATAGGATATAGATGAATTCTGACTTCAGAATGTAGCCATCACCTCACCATCCTGAAAAGACAGGAAAACCAGCCTAAATGTAGAACAAAACCTCCCGCCTTCGTGAGGCCATTGGTCCGCCACACCCCCGAGACCCTAAGGCCACCAAAGGCGGAACAAATCGATGACGTCACCGATGAAGGGGAGGAAACCCTATATGATTTTACTTTAGCCGCCGCCTCTCGCCTCATGCGCACAAAATTCGCTCTTGTTACCCCTTCAGCCTCCCCTTCTCTCTTGTTTCTCTTCAAAGAATACAAGGGCGAACCAAGAGGAGACTTTTCTTTCCGTGTCGGATCCGGCTGCTCCTCTCCCCCATGGACCTCGGGCTCATCGGTAGAGATGGGTCGTCTGTTCCTCTGCTCGGATTTGTACAGCTATAGAGTTAGGATAGTCTTAATAGCTAGTTGTTGGCCGGCTCTTGGTTCGTCGTATAGACTTATGCTGCGGTGGGTTCAGGAGACGTGTGCTGGCGTTCTGCATATAGACTTTCAGGATGTTCTTTGTATTTTTTCTGAGATCTTTTATGCAAAGCGTACTTATCAGCTGTTTCCGAACTGTTCCAAGTGTGTTTACATGTTGTAACGTGACGTTTTGATTAAATGGACACGTGACATCTCTGTCAAGAAAAATTGCTCTTGTTCTTTTTTTTTTGTCATGTCTCCACTCTGTGTTTTTTTTCCGCTCATTTGTTTTTATGTTCCCTCTGTTGGTCCAAAGTTTTTTGTTCCAGCTGAAAATAAGATTTATTTTTAATACTTCCTTCATTTTAAAATACTAAGTGATATGGGATTGTCTAATATATGCATGTTTAGATACATGAGAATTTAGACAAAACTACGTTAGTATTTATGAAGTCGTGCAACTATATTTATTTATGTTTTTATAAATCGTGCACCCAGGTAGGTCGAGGCGCCAACTGGTGTATCCCGCGAAACTGCGCGCGCTCAAAAATTTCGCGGTCCAACTTGAGAATCATCGATCCAACGCGCAGAGCAGCTTGCAGATCGCAGCCGTCCGTTCCCCGCCGATCCGGTCGCAGATTTCCTGCGCGCGCGGATCGACTGGCCCGCCACTACTTCTACTTCGCCCAACGCCTTTAAAATCCCCAGCTCGTCGCCGTCTCTATCACCACACACATCGCAATCCCCAAACACCAATCTGCAAACTCTTCTCTGAAGCCAAGCAGCAGCTAGCCATGGACGTCTCAAGCACAGCTACCGGCGGGAAGGCGAAGAAGGGAGGAGCCGGGCGCAAGGCCGGCGGCCCGAGGAAGAAGTCGGTGACGAGGTCGGTGAAGGCTGGGCTCCAGTTCCCCGTCGGCCGTATTGGCCGGTACCTCAAGAAGGGCCGGTACGCCCAGCGCGTCGGCACCGGCGCCCCTGTGTACCTCGCCGCCGTCCTCGAGTACCTCGCAGCTGAGGTTCTAGAGCTCGCCGGAAACGCCGCCAAGGACAACAAGAAGTCGCGCATCATCCCGCGGCACCTGCTGCTCCCATCAGGAACGATGAGGAGCTCGGGAAGTTGCTGGCCGGCGTCACCATTGCGCATGGCGGCGTGCTTCCCAAGATCCACTCTGTGCTGCTCCCCAAGAAGGCGGCCGAGAAGGCGGAGAAGGCTGCCAAGTCGCCGAAGAAGGCCACCAAATCCCCCAAGAAGGCCTAGATTTGTCGCTGTGATTCGTCTGTGTGCTTCAGAGTAGAATGTTGCTGTACGTCCGGTCGTGTCCTTCTGATCTGTAATTTCAATGGAACAACGAGTTTACCTAGATATCTTGTTCTGTGTTCGTTTTTCATCCAGTGGCCTGCGCGGTTAATTGCAAAGGCTGCTCGAAGTACTGTAGTATACTAGCAGTTCAATTTGCGCACTCTCCGGTAGTGGGTAAGAGCGCGCGAAAATATTGGACCAAATTTTGGTTTGCCGCCGAAATTTGCCGCTCTGGTTTCGGTTCAGATATCATGTTCTGTGTTTCGTTTTGCCCCTGCTGTGGCTTTGCTTTGGTTATTTCCATTCAGTGGCTTGCACGGTTAGTTGCAAATTGCAATGACTGAAAAAATGGCTAGCAGTAAAGGTATTTCGCGCGTGCTCGAAAAAATCGTGGGTCAGTTTGCGCGCTCCCGGGTAGTGGTTAAGCGCCTGAAAATATTGTTTTGCTACAGAAATTTCCCGCTCTTGCTTCAGGTCATTTCAGGGAAATGGGCGGGCAACCGAAAATTGCATCCTCCCGTTTTAGTCTTCTTCTTTAATCTTAGGCATGGGAAGATTTTGATGCCAGGGGACCAATCCAAAAGTTGAACTAATGCATTAGTAGATTGTTTTGATCCCCTTCGTCACCAAAGTACAGGAAATTGTGCAAACTAGTAGCTCTTTGAGCAGAAGTTGCATGGACCAGCAAATTAAAATTTTGGTCGCACAGACCATCAACTTCAGAAATACAGCGGTTATAATGAGATTTGGTGATCATATTGACATCGTATTAGACAATTAGGGCCCACCTAATGGACTGACATGGCAGCCATTGTGGCTTGGCATGTGTGTCCGCTAAGCCAAAACGGGCTGATATAACGGTATTTTTTGACAAATCTGCCACTTTGGAGAACTAATGCGGGTCTAACCCCCCTTGAAACTATTTCGGAATCTGCGTTTCAAAAGACGCCGAACTTGTTCATGTCAGTGCCAGGGAGAGCAGGCGCCGAAGCGTCGACCGGGTGACTCGGCAGTCCGACGTGGCAGCTAGGTTGGCGCTGCGGGCGATGGGTCAGATCCTGAAATAGTTTAGAGGAGGGGTCAAACCCAATATTAGTTCTCCAAATGGGGCTGATTTATCAAAAAATACGGAAAAAAGCGAGCGATTCAAACTCAAACACTTTCTCTTGTTTCCCTTTGTTCTCTAGGTGGTGGCGCCACCTGATGCAGCCACCCGAGGCGACGGCGGCGGCAACAACACCCGACTGGCAATGGGAGCTGATCCAAGGGACCGATCCATTCTTGGACGGAATCATCTTGTCCCCGGCCTAGTTACCTTCTTCCTAGACGACGACGAGTCGTTGAGGTCGAGTGTGAGACTACAACTTCCCGGTGCGGCCAACCAGAGGCGACTATAGCAGCGTCGATGCCCGGACGGAGACGGGAGCGCCTCCAAGTGGTCGAGCAACTCAAGTGCCCCATCAGTTTGTCCCTTATCTCCATACTTTCTTCCCAGACGATGGAGGCTCGTTGTGATATCTTGCTGTTATTTTGGATGAAAATTATGCGTTCGTTAGTGGTTTGGTAATATATGATGGATATATTACTCCATTTCTATTCAACAATCAAGCAATATTATGCATATTCCTTTTACTTTTTCTGTAGCTGTTACAGCAATAGCTATGGAAAAATATGGAAGCAAAACTATGGGTTGGCAAAGTCCACGCGGCATCCCATATGTTCCTTTCCCTCCATGAAAAAACCATTGGGTTGTTTCATGTAAACATTTTCTTCTAAATCTCCATTTAGAAATGCTGTCTTAAAGTCCATTTGATGCAACTCTAAATCAAAATGTGTAACTAGTGCCATTATGATTCTGAAGGAATCCTTACATGAGACCGGAGAAAAAGTCTCATGTAATCTACTCCTTCTCTTTGCGTAAAGCCTTTTGCCACAAGTCTAGCTTTGTACTTTTCTACATTCCCATTGGAGTCATACTTTGTTTTGTAGACCCATTTGCATCCTACTGTTTTGGCTCCTTTAGGAATTTCCTCTAAGTCCCAAACATTGTTGAAACTCATTGAGTTTATTTCATCTTCCATTGCCTCCACCCACTTGGCTGAGTGAGGGCTTATCATGGCTTCTTCATATGAGGTAGGATCACCCTCCATATGAACTGTTTCTGTGTTGTAGACTTTGTAAATTTCTTTAGAAACGGCTGGTCTTTGTTCTCTTTTAGACCTTCTGAGTTTGTCAGACTCTTGCTCATTTCGTGCCTCAGGTTCTGGCACATTTGATGAGTGTGGCTGTTCTGACTCCCTTTCATGCTCAACAGTGGGTTCAGGCGGCTCCTGACGGACAGGTTCCGGACCTTCTCCCATTGTTGTCACATGTGGAGTCACAACAGACGCCGACACCACAACCTCAGGGGTTGTAGATGGTGGCACAACAGGTAGCGAGAAATATGGCTCCTGAGTCATCGGATTAGGTGCATGCACCCTCTTCTCCTCAAGATCAATTTTCCCAGCTACCGTGCTCCCCCTCATCAATTCGTCCTCCAAGAAGACAACATGTCTTATTTCTACAAACTTTGTGTATCTGTCAAGACAGTAGAAACGATAATATTTTGATCTATCTGGATAGCCAATGAAGTGGCAAGACACTGTTTTGGGGTCTAACTTTGCAATGTTTGGATTGAAAACTTTTGCCTCATTTGGGCTCCCCCAGACCCTCAAGTGGTGCAGAAAGGGGACTTTGCCTGTTCACAATTCGTACGGTGTTTTGGGCACCGACTTATTTGGTACTCTGTTGAGAATGTGAATGGCGGTTTTAAGCGCCTCCATCCACAATCCCAATGGGAGGATGGAATAGCTCATCATGCTGCGCACCATATCCATAAGGGTACTGTTACGCCTTTCAGCTACTCCATTTTGCTGAGATTCGACCGACATAGAATACCGGGCGACTATTCCATTTTCCTGTAAGAACCTTGCAAAAGGCACATGTACTTGACCATATGGAGTGTGCCGACCGTAGTACTCCCCTCCCACGGTCGGACCGGACTATCTTAATTCTTTTATCATGCTGATTTTCAACTTCAGCTTTGAAAATTTTAAATTTATCCAATGCCTCATATCTTTCTTTAATTGGATAAATGTAACCATACCGGGAGTGATCATCCGTGAAAGTTATGAATGAATCAAAACCATCCACACTTTTCATAGGAAACGGTCCATAAATATCAGTGTGAATGATTTCTAGTGTTGCTATACTTCGGTTTGCACCCTTTTTAATTTGCTTTACATATTTTCCTTTTATGCAATCCATGCATTGTTCGATATCTGAGAACTCCAACGGAGGAAAAATGTCATTTTTAACGAGGCTTTCTATTTCCCCCTCAAAATATGGCCTAATCTACAGTGCCATAACTTCGATGAATCATGAGTTTGCTTTCTTTTCTTTTGTTCTTTGTTCGACAAGGGAACTTGTTCACTCACATTACACACAGAAAATACTTTCTCATGCAAGGATAATAAATACTTTCTTTCACATTACCTGACCGGAGCTTTCTTCTTCGGCTCCTTGGGAGCTTCCTGGTGGAGCGCGGCTCCGACGAGTCCGAGTCCGGTAAGTGCGGACTTGTGCATAGCCCTCTTCGGGTCCCCCTCGGGAGGTGGGTGGGCCGCGAGGTACGTAGTGGCTGCCATGATCGCAGCCTGCGGCGTTTTCGGGATGACGTTGCCGTCGGTGTCCATCTCCATGAAGGATGTGTGGAGAGTTCGCGTCAACTCGCGACGCTCCTTGGGATCCATGTTCTCCATCCGAGAGCGGTGCTTGTTGCCTGGGTTGGCGTTCGAGCTGGAGCCGATACCCATGGCGGAGAGCGCGGCTCGTCGTGCGCTGGACTCTGAGGCTGCTTGCTTGCATTTGTCAAGCACCTCCTGCATCTTGACCTGCTTCTTGTGCTCCTCGATTAGGAGCAGGTGGTAGGCCATCAGCATATCTTGCGAGGCGTCTGCGGGCGATTTATGTTGCTCGCCACGCGGACTGGGTCCATCCTTCTTTGCTAAGGCGGATGAGCGTGGCGCCGTTGTTTTCTTCGTGGGGGAGATTGGCTTCTTTGTTCCCACCGCTTGCTCGGCGGGTTAGGCGGCGGGTTGGGTGTTTATTGATCCACGCCGCTTTGGATGATCGCGCGCATTGGTAGCGCCAGAGATTGGCTCTTGCTGCCGCATCTTTCAGATCCGGAACCCTAGGTCCCTGCATCCGATGGCGGATCGCACAGATCGGAGTTGCAGCTGCTGCTCTCATAGGAATCATCTGTTGATGATGTTGTGCGTAGCACGGGGTGTGGGGCCCATGAAGCGGGCCTTATTGATGGTAGGGGCACCCGCTCAGGGAGGCGGAGGGTGCCAGTTTGCCCCACCTGGAAGCAAAATCTCCCGAACAAGATTTCGAGTCCGTCGCCTACGGGCTCGAAGTCCTTCATGGTGGCCGGCGAGTGGGCGGTGAAGTCGAAAGCACCGAAGAGGAGATGGCTCTCCGTTGCTGCAGAGTTGTAGATTGATCGGGTTGGGACCGTCACGATCGCACAATCAGCGCCCCCAATTCCCACAGACGGTGCCAATTGACGAGGTATGATCTCATCAATGCCCATTGTTATGGACTTGGGTTTTGGAGAAGATGGGGATGCTGGAGATCGTGGAACGGTTAGCAAACAAGCAACACGGGGACACAAGGTTTACCCAAGTTCAGGCCCCCGAAGGGAAAACCCTACTCCTGCTTGTCTGCTCTTGATTACGGCGGAACCGAAGGTTACAGGGGTGCACAGATGCAATCTGGCGTGGAGGTGTGTATGCTAAAGTATGAGTCGAGAGCCCTCCTGACCTTTATATAGACTTAGGCAGGTCCCGGGCATAGTCCTAGTCGGTTACAGGTTCTAGGGTTTTACCCCTCTGAATTTCCTATCTACCCTAGTCTTGCTCTCCAAGGATCCGAAGGCACCATGGGCCTGGGCCACCCGAAAGTCTTCATGGGCCAACGTACTTTTTCCGTGGGCCTTCCTTGGGCTGGACTAGGTATGCTGAGGTCATGCACCCGCGGGGTATAACCATGTCATCGTGGAGTAAGGCAATACCCACACAAACGTATTTCATCCAAATGGCACACTTGCCATGTACAAAATAACACTCATACATGTATTTATCCAGGCACGACACACTTATTAAGTTTCTATGGATGGAAGGAACAAATAAAACATCTTTAAGCAGAATAGTAAAGCCATCAGCTAGCTCCAAAGGAATGTCGCTAATAGCCTCCACTTCTGCTTGAACCCCATTCGCGACCTCAATGCATCTTTCTCTTCTTTGCAAAGTCCTTGTCTAATGGAGTCTCTATAAAGAGTTGGCAACGTGAACAGTTGCACCAGAGTCAATCCACCAAGTAGATTTCGAAAACTTTTCATACAAGGATTCATTTACAAAAGAAACTGTATCTTTACCGTTCCTTGCCATTATGGACTTGAGCCATATTGGGCAATCTTTCTTGAAGTGACCAGGCTTCTTGCAATGGTGGCACTGCTCCTTGTCTCCAGGGAGACTCTGCTGATGCCGATGCTGGTGCTGTAGGGGGACCTTGCCATGTGGCTTGGAAGGGGAACCACCATGGTTGCTATTGGTGAAGGTCCTCTTCCTGTTGTCCTTCACGTAGTTCAGGGAACCACTGTGAAGAGACTTAAGCCTTTCTTCCTCTTGAGAACACATCCCTATGGTCTTTTCAATGTCCCATTTTCAGGGGACATGTTGTAGTTGATGGCGAAGTTCTCGAACTGTTGGGGAAGAGAGGCCATGACAAGATGCACCAGTAGAGCAGGCTTGAGCTCGAGGTCAGCATCCATGGGCTTTAACTTAGCCGCCATGTTGCTCATCCTCAAGATGTGCTCTCTAATGCCATGTGGCCCTCCAGTATACTTTTCTATTACCAGCTGTTTGGGCAGCTGGGTTGCATACATCTTTGAAGAGCCAGTAAACTGTCTCTTTATCTTTGCTAGATATTCCCTAACAGAGGCACACTATTCGATTGAGCCCACTATTCCATTCTCAATCGTATTCTTGACAAAGGCCAATCACTTTTTGTTTGCATTGACCCACTTTTGATTATCTATTGAGTATGCCAGCTCCACTGGAGCATGGTCCCTCTTTCTCTTTTCCCATGCAGCATTGTCCTCAGCATCATCTCTCACTGGGTCCTTAGGCTTGACTGGCTGTTTGGTTTCAACCACCCAGTCCACCTCGGCACAAACAAAGGCTAGGTCTACCTTTTTCCTCCACTCAGAATAGTTATCCCCTCTGAGCAGTGGAATGTCCTTCAGACAACTCATGAGGTTGAGACCTCCTTAAAACCATAAAATATGTGAGACAACAAAAAACAACTGTATGCATTAATCCAATATTGGTATAAATTAAGCATGCAATTGTTTGTGCCAATTAAAATTATATCACTGTTGGGTAAAGATAAAGTTAAATGCACCTTTAACACATAATAAAAGGATCATGATCATATTATTAATAACGTTGGTCATTTAATAATATGGAGCATAATTAACTTTAAATAATTTTATCACATCTTTTAAAACAAAATTTAATAGGCACTTTGTTGCATTCAAGCAATTTATATCAATTATTTGCATCGGAAACAATGTTACAATATTCACAAACTTTAAACTTTACAGAAAAAATCTGTCACTTTTACATTCTCTAAACAAGTATTCATTGGAATAAACTGAATAGAGAAAACTGTATTAAAAATGCTCAAAAATGAGCACAAAACAACTAAAACAGCTGAAAAAACTGTTCTGTAAAATAAAAAACAGAAAACTTTAAAACATGATCGTTCTGGCAGCCCAGCCCAATGCTCTATCTGCAGACGCGCCGCTTAAACCGCCATGCAGCCCGTGGCACGGCCCGCCATCGCCGCCACAGAGCTGCCACACGCCTGGCCTTCGCCGCCATTGCTAACACGCTACGCCGGCCCACACCCAACGGCGGCCTGTCTGCGTGGCCCGCTTGGCCCGCCACCGCCCGCGCCCCCCGCGCCACCCTACATCCTGGCCATCTATCGCTGTTGCCCTAGATCGAACGGTCATCCGCGACCGTCGGAGGTATAAAAAAGAGCCAGCGTCGCAGCCCCCTAGAAACCCTAGCTGCATTCGCCCCCGCTCCTGTCCCGCGACCCTCCCCCCCGCACTCCACTTTCTCTGGTGGCGCTGGCGAGGCGAGTGTTGGAGATATGCCCTAGAGGCAATAATAAATGTAGTTATTATTATATCTTTGTGTTTATGATAAATGTTTACATTCATGCTATAATAGTATTAACAAGGAAACATTAATACTTGTGTGATTTGTAAACTTAATTTGAAGTCCCTAGTATAGCCTCTATACTTCACTAGCTTGTTGGTTGATTAAATGATTGTGGTTTCCCTATCATGAACATTGAGATGTTATCAACAACAAGATCATATCGTTAGGAGAATGATATGGTGGACATACTCCTATTGATAAGCGTAGCATAAAGATCAAGTCATTTCAATAGTTCAATTGCTATATGCTTTACGATACATAGTAACCTAATTCCTTCGACCATGAGATCATGCATATCACCTTTACCGGATGGATGCTTTGATGACATCAAACACCACACCGTGAATCGGGTGGCTATAAAGGTGGCATTGAGTGTTGGAAAGTATTGGTTGAAACACATGGATCAAGAGGGATTTGTCCATCCATATGACGGATAGATATACTGGGCCCTCTCGGTGGAATGTCATCCAATTAGCTTGCAAGCATGTGACTGGGTCACAAGGGATCACATATCACGGGAACGAGAAAAGAGTACTTATCGGTAACGAGGTTGAACTAGGTATGCAGAGATACCGACGATCATAACCTCGGATAAGTAAACTATCGTGAGACAAAGGGAAATTGGTATCGTATGTAAGTGGTTCATTCGATCGCAAAATAATCGTAGAAATATGTGGGAGCCATATGAATTTCCAGATTCCTCTATTGGTTATTGTTCGGAGAAGTGTCTCGATCATGTCCGCATAATTCACGAACCGTAGGAGACACACTTAAGGATTCGACGTTGTTTTAAGTAGTTATGGTGTTATGAGAAAGAGACCGAATGTTGTTCGGAGTCTCGGATGGGATCCGGGATATCACGAGGTGATCCGTAATGGTTCGGAGAATAAGATTCATATAAGGAAAGTCCCGTTTCGGAGTTCGGGAATGATTCCGGTGTTTTCATCGGGAATGTTCTAGAAGGGTCCGGATTGTCCAGACTGGGGGAGGGTACATGAATGTGTCATTGAATGATTGCATCATGTACTAAGTGTTCTTTCTGTTCCAAAACTTGAAAGTCAAACTGCCAGTTTGAAAGTCAAACGGCTAAAACAGGAAACTGTGGAAAACAGGAAACTGTGGGAAACAAGCAAGAGGAGGTTGAAACCAACTTGGAGGAGGAGTTCCTCTCCTCCAAGCCGGCGGCCAGCCCTAGGCCGAGTTGGGGAGGGACTCCCCTCCCTCCCTGGTGCGCCTAGCCCCTCCACCTATAAAAGGAGGGGCAGGGCCTCCTCCTTGAGACACACAAGTTTCTACCTCTAATCTCCGGTTTAGAGCCGTTTGGTTTAGAGCTTCTAATTGCTTTAGCCTGCGGTTTAGAGCCTTCTAATTGGTGTGTCTAATCTCTAGACCACTAATAGACCTCTCTCATAATCCACCATACTCGCCCTGGCTTAAGGCGAAGCCTCATGGATTTCCCTCTACTTACCACGCCACAGTCAGGAATCGCGAGGAGAGTGCTACAACCTCCGTCACGCTGGAACAAGGGAGAGGAAGGTCTTCGTCGAGTACCGAACGCGATGATCATGGAAGCGCCGAACGGAAGGATCGTCCACACGATCTTGAGATCGGAAAGAGTACGACTACATCACCCACGAGAATCCGCTCTCGTTAAACACTTTGGAATCTTCGAGGGTAAGTTATTCCATCGACTCGTTGCTACAATCTATTAGATAGATCTTGGCTTGTTTGTTTGTATGCGATAGAAAAATTTTGTTTTCCATGCTACGAACCCCTACAGCGAGGAGGCCGCCCGCCCGGCGACCACGCCGGCGGCGAGCCCCTCCCTCTCCTACGCCGCCAACCCCTTCCCCTTCCCCTTCTTTTCCTCTGTCCGAACCTGTAACACCCCCGGTCATTCCGGACCGACGGCTGTCACTTCTGGCAACTTAATAGGATCTCTAGACTAACCCCATAGACCAACGCTAGTCTTTTCTGCGCACTTTGTCCTCAGTTATGCGCACCCGGTACCCACTTCCCGGTCGGTCACCCATCCTAGAATTGCTCTAGGCCAAGCACGCTTAATCGTAGAGTTCTTTTCGAATGAGTTTCAGGAAAAGAAGTTGCAACTTGTTGGTATGGGTTTCCTATCAATCCTATTGAGCCATGCGCCAGGGTCTCACATACACCCACCCTTAGAAGATCGACGTCCTCGTTGATCAATCACAAGCCAGGAACGTCCCCTCTTGGTACACGTCTGTGCGTCCAGTGCCGACACATTGCCATACCGTGTCCTCTCCAGGCCACACGAGCCATGCTACACATGTCCTCCACTGACCCGCACATGCCCATGTAACCGCGAGGGTCGGCTCTAATACCACTCTATAACACCCCCGGTTACTCCGGACCGACGGCTGTCACTTCTGGCAGCTCAATAGGATCTCTAGACTAACCCCACAGACCAACACTAGTCTTTTCTGCGCACTTTGTCCTCACTTATGCGCACCCGGTACCCACTTCCCGGTCAGTCATGCATCCTAGAATTGCTCTAGGCCAAGCACACTTAACCTTAGAGTTATTTTTTGAATGAGCTTACGGAAAAGAAGTTGCAACTTGTTGGTATGGTTTTCCTATAAATCCTATTATGCCATGCGCCAGGGTCTCACGCAACCACCCCCTTCCACCTCGCTAGGAGACAGAGAGAAGGGCGACCGAGAGAGGGAGGCATCCTCCTGCCCCCCTTGGCAACGGTGTGTCCACCCGAGGGTGGGCACACCACCGTCAAGCGGCGCAGCGGCGACGCTCTTGCCGGCGAACGGGCTTTTCCCCCTTTTTTTGATTCGGTTTTTCATGTATTCTCTCTGTTGGGGAAAATGGGGCTTTGGGGATTTTCTTTGGGGATTCTAGGGGTGATTCAGGGATTTTGGGTTTTCTTTGGGGATAGATCTGTGGTTTGCTTTGCCCCCGAAAGGGTGATTCTTCTTCTAGATGTATCCCAAAGGGATGCCCATCTAGATCGAGAGGAATGGCGCGGCCATAGGGCAGGCGCTCTTTTGGATCTAGGGTTTCTCCTTTTGCTTTGATTTATTTCTGCCGAAAAAACCATTAACTAAGATTGCTCTGATACCATTGTTAGTTCTAGGCCACTCTCGGTGTAGATGCACTATAGGATTAGATCTAGGAGATCAGAGAGAGAGGGAGAGTGAGAGGTACTACCTGCGCCTATGCTTGACGAGCATGAACCGGAGGGGATGCCGGAGCTAGATCCAGTGTCAGTAGCCATGGGGAAAGGGAGTGGAGCGAGCGTGCGGTGAGGGTGGCGGCGGTGGAGCTCCCCATCGGCGCAACACTATCCTAGATCGGATTGGCTTGTAGGTGGGGCGGCTAGGGAACGACTAACCTCGTGAGGCGTGCTGCTGGCCCCCACCTCCTTTATATAGCGCTGGCGACAGGGGCCCACCCACCAGATGAGGTTGGGGCGCCCCCGATCAGGGCGCGGATAAGGGACTCCGTTCGGATGTTGGGCTTGAACGGGGAGAGATCTATCTAACATATATTACTCCATTTCTATTCAACAATCAAGCAATAATATGCATATTCCTTTTACTTTTTCTGTAGCCGTTACAACAATAGCTATGCAAAAATATGGAAGCAAAACTATGGGTTGGCAAAGTCCACGCTCGGTGCCGGGTACAAGGGCAACGTGGCTATCAATGTTGCTTAATTGTGTAGTCAGATCATTAGTAGTAGTTGCAACCAATTACACATAGAGTCGCTGGTCTGTGCAACAAAAAAATGGAATCACTCGTATGTGCAACTTTTGCCTCAAGATTTACTGGTTTGTGCAATTTCCTCACCAAGTACAAAGAAAACATTTTTTAACAATGTTGCCAAATGTCTGAAAGCACCCAAATAACATGAGTACATGACACGTCGTAGTGGTAGACAACTAGGAAATGAAGATCTTCCACATGTGGTTGGCCATAGTCTCTGGAGTAGCCACAAAATAGACAGCCTAGAGCTGACTAGCTCCTTATTTCCACGTGTCATTGGAGATGCTCCATAGCCATGAAAATTTAATAAGGGGTAAAGGATCAAAATGAGAGTCATAATTGGGAATGAGACATAAGGGATACTCCCTCCATAAAGGTTTGTTGGGCTTGCACGGAGTTTAAGTAAAATGTTTGACTATAAATTTGAACAAACAAATATGAATCATGTCACAAAAATTATATCATTGTAAAATTCTTTTAAATATGAATCCAATGCTATAATTTTTGCAATATATAATTCATGTTTTATTGATTAATTTTATGGTCAAACTTTTTCTTGAGCTCCGTGTTAGCCCAACAAACCGGTATGGAGGTAGTATTGAACTATTGATTACTCCCTCTCTCCGCAAATAGTAAGGTGGCATATAAACTTAGTTAAAATGTCAATATTATCTTACTTTGACTAAATATATTGAAGATAATTTCAACAACTATAATAGTAAATAACTATATTATAAAAACATATCTTGTGATGAATGTATTGATATCGATTAGGTACAAAAAATCTTCATATTTTTGTATATACTCTCGGTCAAAATTTGAAAATATTGATTCTTTACCTAAGTTTATATGCCAGCTATTTAGGGCCGGAGAGAGTAAGACATACAAGGTTATTCCGTCTGGTCAAATCTGAATCCAGTTTTAACGCTAGAATTATATAGTGCTATTTCAATCATCAGTTTAATCTGCCATCAAGAATAATGCAAAGAGAGATTTATTCATTTATTTTTGATCTAGATGAGATTTCTTGAAATAGATAAATCAGAGTAAGGCAAGCATGATGAGATAGTATAACACTTCATACAATTAATTAAGCATTGATGCATAGTTAGTTACTCATTCTAATTGTGTTGGTGTTCGGCTTGAGTCAATGAAACAGGTACTGCATTTTTAACCCTTTCCAAGGTAGGAAAATAGTTAGTCATTGAATATATAAATGTGCCCAATAGAACAATTTATGGACATACGTGCGGCTTCTTTGATGTCTTAAACATATATACATATTTTCTTTAGATGGTAAGCATCAATAATACTCCCTCTGGATCAGTTTAACAAGAACATACGTAGTTTAAGAAAATCTTTGACCACTAAAAAGTATGCATATATGTCACAAAAATGATACTTTGGAAACTTATTTTAAATATGAATATGATAGTATATTTTTTGTGACATATTATGCATATTTTATAACCAAAATCAATGGTAATTTATTCTTAAACTACGCGCATGCTTGTTAAATTGACCTAGAGGGTGTAGCTTATATAGGATCAAGTCTAACATGGCTACATGAGTATTTCTTGTCAAATGAAGCCAAAGCGAATCTTAACATAGTGTCAAATATCTCATACAAGTTGAAATAATGAGGATGATTAGCTCATGGTTTGACAATGATCATACACACAATGAAACAAGTAACAGAAAAAACAAGTCTCTGCTTCCTAGGAAGAAGAAGATATGACTTCATTATTAAATGATTAGAGTGGTTGCAAAGGGTATGCAAGTTGCATAGTACACACTACCAAGTTTTAATTTCACATGATCATTACAGACAATTGAAAAAACACCTAAAAGGGGGATGCAGAGGGTCGTCTCGACCAAAGTCGATAACTTCATCTTCTTTAGAGGGGCGACTCCTGGCAGTGCTGACCAAGTCCCCATGTCGAGAGGAGAAGATAGCTCAACATTGTCATATTCTTCCCCGGGTGCTTTATCCAAGACCAATGAAGAGGATGTACTACTACCTCCATTTCAAAATCTTCACTGTCCAAGGAGAATTCTGGTAGCAGCAGCTTTGGGGATGTTTCAGCTTCAATAATGTTTTCTTATTTGGCCGTCATCCACAAAGGATCAATGAGAAATTGATCTTTACTGTGAGGAATTTGCAAAAGAACTTCCATCTGAGAAAAAGGCAGATCCTAACTCAAGATCATCCACCTCTTCACTATGATCAGATATGTTTAATGGATAATCAAAGAGCATTGTTGAAGATCATGCCATTCACTTTTCTAAGTATACCATGCAAAAACAACAAAAAATGGAATTTAATGCATAGTTTTTCTTGTAAGAAACCCCAAATGTAGATCCTGATGTATTGTTTTAACCAATTTGTTTTATGAAATCGGCAACAAGAAGCCATATATTCAAAGCCACTACACAACTAGACTTCATATTGTGTCTTATTCATTTTCACAGTAGTAGACACGATCAATCTTTAGGTTGAGTGATATGTCCCTTTTTAGGTTGTCCCTCGTCCTAATTTTACTATGAGAAATAATCCAAATAAAAATATGAACTTTATGGGGACCTACAAATTCCATATAAAAGGAATAAAGACTGGACCGACCGTTCTCAAATTAATAATCTGGTAAATAGAAACAGAAGAGTATTGGCCCATATGCCAAATGAGAGAGTCATTTTTAGAGGAGAAAGTAATGCTCCTGGCAATCCCCAGTTTACACCATCTAGAACAAAATTTTAGTAGTGTGGAACAAATTAGAATATAAGTAGAACAAAAAAATAGCATGCATTGAGAATTTGAGATGTGGCCTTGAAAATTCTACAACTTTAAATGAAACAAATTTTATACTAAGACAAAAATTGAATAATGAAAAATAGAAAGCTACCTTAAAATGGAACCATAAGAAACAAAAATAAAGCAAAAAAGGAAGCAAGAAGAAGGAAAGAAATAAATTACAAAAATTAAATAGGAAACATAAAACCAGAACCACTAGAGGAAACATAAATTTAGATTAATTAGTAATAGGGGAATAAATCACATCTATACCTAGAAAACAAATTTAGAACTACCATTAAGATGGAACATATATTTAGATTACATGGAGCATAATTTTAAAATGAGGGAATAAAAGGTAAAAGAAAAAACCGTGAAAACAATCTGCAGAAAAACATGGAAAATAAAATTATAAATATATGTGACACATAAACGTGAAGAAGAAACATATATAAACAAAGAGTCATTCTTAAGAGAAATTGCACATAAGTCCGTACCAACGGTATACACGCACATAGTGGAGTCAATGATCGATGTAGTGTTATCCGGAGCAACCCCCCTCATACGAGATCAAAAAGAAAAAATAGTGAAAACGTGCTTAATAGGTCGAGCACAAACATGCAGTAAAAATGATGGTAGAAAATGCATGAGCACTGCGGACCTTGCGTGGCTCTCATCCTAGTATATGTTAGAAATAATGGGGCTAATCCATTTAGGCCCATGTGTATTTCAGATTTTCCCTAAATCTCAAAGCCCAAATTTGTGGCAGCCCATATGTGTTTGGGCCCATGTTTGTGGCAGCTCACATGGCAGTGGAGTGGAGCTAAAGTTTAGTCCCACATGGAAAGTTGGAGGAGAGTTGCACCATCTTATAAGATGGAGTGTTGCACCGATTGTAAGTGAGTGTCAATAAGAGAGATACACACGCGCGCTCCTCCTCCGACGACGCCGCTGCAGACGCCTCGTCAAGGCAGACGCTGCGCTGGTTGATGGAATCTCGCCGAGCTTCATTTTGCTGCTCTGGAAAATTGACAGACGTGTCAAATGGTTAGCTTAACGTGGACTCGGCCCATGTTCGCCTCCGTTAGGGTTTCCTGAGCCGCTCTATATAAAGTCCTGCGCGGCTACCGCCACAACACCACCGAAAATCAATCTAGGATTTTGCCATCCTCTACTTGCGCCGTCACCGTAGTCTACTCCATCCCGCTTGCCGCGCACCGCGGACGGAGAGCAGGTCTCGAACCACTCGCCCTTGTGATCCTGCAGAGGAGGCGAATAAGGTTTTGGGAAGCGCTGCTGATCGCTCGAAGTTCTCCATCACGGGTCGTCTTCCATCCAAGTCGCGGTGCGCTACCGTCTTCGTCGCCATCTGCTGCAATCACTCTTCCCCAAAGTTTCTACTACGACAACCGAACGGTACGTGCTACGTGATCCAGTTTGGTTATTCATCATGTTCTGCGAGTACATGTTAAGCTAATGTTTGTTTCCGATCATCCTGTTGTTTAGTACATCTAATATGTTCGAGTTATATGAGCTAGTAGCTGGTTTTGTCATGATTTATATTCTGGAATTAATCATGGAAATTATGCCTAATAATCCAACAATCCAAAAACCTTATTGTAGGCAATTTCGTGAATTAACAATGGCTGGTTTTACCGATGCACTGAGGCCGGATAAGTTTACCGGTGTGCACTTTAAGAGGTGGCAGTACAAGGCTGAGCTTTAGCTGACCACGATGAAAGTGTTCCACATCAGTAAAGGCAAACTTGAGGGAACTATATCTGACGAGGATCAGAAGAAGTTCGAGGATGCTAATACTGTCTTTTTGGGATGTATTCTGAGCATTCTTGCTGACCGTCTGTGTGATGTGTTTATGCACATAAAAGACGGAAAGGAGCTCTGGGATGCACTGGATGCCAAGTTTGGTGCTGCAGATGCTGACAGTGAACTGTATATCATGGAGAGCTTTCATGATTTTAAGATGACTAAGGACCTTCCTGTGGTTCAACAAGCTCATGAGATACAGTGCATTGCCAAGGAGCTCGAACTCCTTAAGTGTACCTTACCCGACAAGTTTGTGGCGGGATGCATTATTGCTAAGTTGCCCCCTTCATGGAGGAACTTTGCCACAACTCTCAAACACAAGAGACAGGAGATATCAGTTGAAAATCTGATAGCGTCCCTTGATGTTGAGGAAAAGGCTCGGGCTAAGGACACTACTGAGAAAGGATAGGGTCTTGCTACTGCTAACTTTGTGCAGAAAGGCAAATCCGTAGGCAAGAACAAAGGGAACTTCAAACCCTCCTTTAACAAGCCTGTAAAGACTACAACCTTCAAGAAGAAGAAGACGAACAGGGACAAGAGTGAACTGTCTTGTTACACTTGTGGAGAGCCCGGCCATTTTTCCAAGGACTGTCCAGAACGCGCAGACCGCAGAGGGAAAAATGCCAAGACTGTCAACGTCATGACCGCTAGCAATACTGATGGGTATGGTAATTTATTTACTGTTCTTTCAGTATTTCAATCATCGTGTTGGTGGCTTTATACGGGTGCTAATGTTCATGTGTGTGCTGACATCTCTATGTTCACTTCTTATCAGGTCGCTCGGGATTCATCCGTCCTAATGGGGAATGGATCACATGCTTCTGTTCGTGGTGTTGGCACGGTGGATCTGAAGTTTACTTCCGGAAATATCGTGCAGCTGAGGAACGTGCAGCATGTCCCTACTATGAACAAGAATCTCGTTAGTGGCTCCCTTCTTTGCAGAGATGGGTTTAAGGTTGTCTTAGAGTCTAATAAAGTCGTTGTTTCTAAACATGGACAATTTATTGGTAAAGGTTATGAGTTCAGAGGCTTGTTCCGATTTTCACTTTTAGAGTTTTGTAATAAATCCGTGAATCATATTTGTGGTGGTGCTAATGATGATACCAGTATTTGGCATTCTCGTTTATGTCACATTAATTTTGGTTTGATATCTCGGATGTCCAGCATGAGTTTAATTCCGAATTTCAATATTGCCAAAGGTTCTAAGTGCCATAGTTGTGTGCAATCAAAGCAACCTCGAAAGCCTCACAAGGCTGCCGAAGAGAGAAACTTGGCACCTCTAGAACTCATACATTCTGATCTATGTGAGATGAATGGTGTGTTGACAAAAGGTGAAAAGAGATATTTCATGACGTTGATAGATGATGCTACTAAATTCTGCTATGTTTACTTGTTGCAAACTAAAGATGAGGCTTTAGACTACTTAAAATCTATAAGGCCGAAGTTGAAAATCAACTAGAGAGAAAGATCAAGCGTCTTAGGTCAGATCGTGGTGGTGAGTATTTTCCCAAAATATTTGATGAATTCTGTCAGGAACACGGAATTATTCATGAGAGGACGCCTCCCTACTCGCCCCAATCAAACGGGGTTGCCGAGAGGAAAAACCGCACATTGAATGACTTGGTGAATTCCATGTTAGTCACTGCTGGTTTATCAAAGGCATGGTGGGGGGAGGCTTTGTTGACTTCATGTCATGTCCTGAATAGAGTTCCTAACAAGAATAAAGAAAAGACCCCTTATGAGGAGTGGGTTGGGAGAAAACCATCACTTTCGTATCTGCTCACTTGGGGGTGTTTGGCGAAAGTCAACAATACCGATTCCCAAGAAACGCAAGCTCGGACCCAAGACAGTGGATTGTATCTTTCTAGGATATGCTCCACGGAGTGTAGGCTATAGATTTCTAGTGGTTAAATCTGAGGTACCTGATATGCATGTTGATACTATAATGGAATCTCGTGATGCAACATTCTTTGAGAATATTTTTCCTATGAAAGATATGCATAGCATTGGTACGATTTCTTCTGAAATACTTCCTGAATCTAGTGCATCTATTGAGAATTCTGAACAACCACATGAGGAATTTCTTGAGAAGGATGACGATGAACCTCTCACGAGGAGTAAGAGATGAGGGTTGCAAAATCCTTTGGTAATGACTTCATCGTGTACCTTGTGGATGATACTCCCAGATCCATTACTGAGGCATATGCATCTCCTGATGCAGATGATTGGAAAGAAGCTGTCCAAAATGAGATGGACTCGATTCTTTCTAATGGAACTTGGGAATTATCGAAACGACCCTATGGTTGTAAACCCGTGGATGTAAGTGGGTGTTCAAGAAGAAACTAAGGCCTGATGGTACTATTGAGAAGTACAAGGCGCCAGACAGCTAAGGGCTACACACAGAAAGAAGGCGAAGATTACTTCGACACCTATTCACCTGTCGCTAGACTGACCACCATTCGAGTACTACTATCCCTGGCTGCCTCTTATGGTCTTCTCGTTCATCAAATGGACGTGAAGACAGCTTTCCTTAATGGAGAGTTGGAAGAGGAGATATATATGGATCAGCCGGATGGGTTTGTGGTAAAAGGTGAAGAGACAAAGGTGTGTAAGTTATTAAAATCTTTATATGGTCTGAAACAAGCACCTAAGCAATGGCATGAGAAGTTTGACAGAACTCTACTTTCTGCTGGCTTTGTCATTAATGAGGCTGATAGGAGTGTTTACTATCGCCATGGTGGGGGCGATAGCGTTATATTATGTTTGTATGTGGATGACATTCTGATCTTTGGTACAAACATGAAAGTGATAAATGAGGTCAAGTCTTTCCTGTCAAAGAGTTTTGATATGAAAGATCTAGGAGAGGATGATGTCATTCTGAACATCAAGCTTATTAAGAACGAGAATGGGATTACTTTAATGCAATCTCATTATGTTGAGAAGGTCCTGAGCCGATTTGGCTTTAATGATGGCAAGACTTCTCCAACACCTTATGATCCCAGTCTGACATTACGAAAGAATAAGAAGGAACCAACAGATCAACTGAAATATTCACAAGTTGTTGGTTCTCTCATGTACTTAGCAAGCGCTACAAGACCCGATATCTCTTTTGCTGTGAGCAAGTTGAGTAGGTTCATGTCTAACCCAGGTATTGATCATTGGCATGCACTTGAAAGGGTCATGCGCTATCTATGTGGTACAATGAGCTATGGGATTCACTATTCAGGGAACCCTGCTGTTCTTGAAGGATATAGTGATTCGAATTGGATCTCTGACGTTGATGAACTCTACGCCACGAGAGGATATGTGTTTACCCTTGGAGGTGGCGCAGTGTCATGGAGGTCTCGTAGACAAACCATATTGACGAGGTCAACTATGGAAGCAGAACTTACTGCTTTAGACACAGCCACTGTTGAGTCAGAATGGCTGCGTGAGCTCTTGATGGACTTGCCTGTGGTTGAGAAACCTGTACCGGCAATCCTTTTGAATTGTGACAACCAAAATGTTATTGTCAAAGTGAACAATTCTAAGGATAACGCGAAGTCATCAGGACACGTGAAAAGACGTTTGAAATCTATCAGGAAATTGAGAAACTCCGGAGTAATAACTGTTACGTATATTCAAACAGACAAAAACCTGGCAGATCCCTTTACAAAGGGACTATCACGAAATGTTATAGGAAGTGCATCAAGGGAGATGAGGTTGAGACCCATGGATGTCACACCTTAGTGGTAACCCAACCTATGTGATCGGAGATCCCGTGAATTAGGACCTGGGAAGAACAAGCTAGTGGTTTGACTGATGAGAGTATTTTGAAACCCTCTCTATGTGAAGATGCATGACTCTCATAATCTGTAAGGCAGGTTGGCAACATGCCTTAATGTGTTTCTGTTGGCTTTAATTAGCAAAGATGCCGTCCTACAGGGCATTCTTAAAAGAACACACCTATATGAGCTTGACTGTAAACGTCGCGGTCTATGAGATTTGGATGATCTCTAGTAAACTCATGAAGAGACTAGGGAGTATGACGCATATGCTCCAACCCGCGGGGTAGGCTACTGACAACCAAGTACTAGTTATGATTTTGAGCGAAATCTATTGGCACCAAACTTGCAATTCAAGATTCGTCCATTGTTCAAGTTGTTGATAGACGTAGTTCAATATTCTAGGCGGAAGTTCAACTTAACAGTCTCTGCTGAAACACTGGTATATAAACAAGTAGCAAGGATTGGTAAATCTTCAAATGGGCATTTGAGATCTGGTGGGCGATTGTTAGAAATAATAGGGCTAATCCATTTAGGCCCATGTGTATTTCAGATTTTCCCTAAATCTCAAAGCCCAAATTTGTGGCAGCCCATATGTGTTTAGGCCCATGTTTGTGGCAGCTCACATGGCAGTGGAGTGGGAGCTAAAGTTTAGTCTCACATGGAAAGTTGGAGGAGAGTTGTACCACCTTATAAGGTAGAGTATTGCACCATTTTGTAGGTGAGTGGCAATAAGAGAGATACATACGCGCGCTCCTCCGACGACGCCGCAAGACGCACGCCGCCGCTGCTCGCCACGACGCTGCAGCGCTGCTGGTCGCGGGAATCTCGCCGAGCCGAGCTTTAACGTGGACTCGGCCCACGTTCGCCTCCGTTAGGGTTTCCTGAGCCGCTCTATATAAAGTCCTGCGCGGCTACCGCCACAACACCACCGAAAACCAATCTAGGGTTTTGTTATCCTCTACTTGCGCCGTCACCGTAGTCTACTCCATCCCGCTTGCCGGCGTGCACCGGCGGACGGGAGAGCAGGTCTCCGGAACCACTCGCCCTTGTGATCCTGTACGGGAGAGGGCGAATAAGGTTTTTGGGAAGCGCTCTGCGCGACTGCTCGAGTTCTCCATCACGGGTCGTCTTCCATTCAAGTCAGGCGGTGCTGCCTACCGCCGTCTTCGTCGTCATCTGCTGCGATCACTCTTTCCCAAAGTTTCTACTACGACAACCGAACGGTACGTGCTACGTGATCCAGTTTGGTTATTCATCATGTTCTGCGAGTATATGTTAAGCTACTGTTTGTTTCCGATCATCCTGTTGTTTAGTACATCTAGTATGTTCGAGTTACATGAGCTAGTAGCTGGTTTTGTCATAATTTATATTCTAGAATTAATCATAAAAATTATGCCTAATAATCCAACAGTATACCCCTATAGCCACACAAGAGGACACTAGCTAGAGTTGCCATCAAAGAAAAGATTTGCCGATGAAGACCCATTACTGTACGCCCCAAGGAGAAAGTTAGCTAGGCCAACAACACAACGAGAATAAACTAATGTCATGGCTGGTTTATCGGACTTACCAGTAGTGAATCATGTTTTTTATTTTTATTTTTGCCACCTTTTATTTTGTTTCTATTTTTGATCCATTTCTGTTTCTATTTTTCCCCTTTTCCAAAAATGCATGGACATATTTGGGAAATACACAAATGATTGTTTTTATGTACATGGGCATTATTTTTAAACACATAAATGTTAACTTTATTATGCACGAACATACTTTTTTTTATAAAAGAGGTATTTTTTTGGTTGATTCACAAATATTTTTTCTGCGATACATGAACATTCACTCTGAAATGCATGGACATTAAAATTTTCATAACATGAAAATATTTCTAAAATGTATGGATTTTTTTATTTTTGCAAATACCTGAACGTATTTTTACATGTACGAAACTGTTATTTTAGTGTGCCTGAACATTCCTTTTTCTCCCATCACATAAGTATTTAAATTTTAAATTAATTTATTGATTAATAAAGTAAGATGCCATGATTTATTAAAATGGAAAATAAAATAAATAAAAGCCATACATTTTAAATAAAATGCATTTGAGGCAGCCCACGAAGAAACACCTAAGGCATTAAGCACCTTATTTTCCGCAAAGGGTGGCAAATAAAATCCCTCTTGATAGAGATTTCAATTCCTGTAAAAGCAAATATCGGCATGACTGATTCTGCATTCTGAGCGTAATATTTTGTTCCTAGTCTTTACATCTTGTTATGACGTACTACTTCCATTTTAAAATATAAAATATAGTATGTCTTAGAAAGTTAATTTAGCTCTCCAAAACATATTATATTTTGGAATGGAGGTAATACACCATAAGGCTTAAGAAATAAAGTGGGGCTGCGGTAGCGCTTGTACTTTAAAAAACCCTGATTTATTGAACCTTTGATGGTAGACGAGTTATTCGCCATACAATAGATTCGTACACTGAGTCTGTTTTTTCAAATGGTTTCGTGTGGTCGAGCCCTAGATTTCCCCCCAGAACTCTGATTAACTCTATCGTTGAGTAATAAAGTTCCAGCTCTCTCACAATTTGTTTCTTATCAACATTTCTTTTTTTTTCGTCTAAAGGAACACATGCCCCTAACTCCAATTAATAAGCTGACAAATTTACATAATATGACCATCCAACACACCTTCATCCACCACTCCATGTTACAACTAAACAAAACCCAGCTAGTAAGCTTTTAAAAACACACATAACCTTTGTTAGATGTATATTTGTATATTGTATGTCCCCACTTGTTAGGGGTCTTCCTGCATATTTTCACCTGTAAATATTGTGGCATTTGGCCCTCAGAGGAATACAAGTTGTCTATTCCTAACATGGTATCAAAGCTAAGTTAGTCTCGTCCTCTCCTTGCAACTTCATCGCCGCAGCCTCCATCGTCCCTGTCGCCGCCGGCCTTGCCGTCGTCGCCGCCTCCGGTCGTCGCCCGGTTTTTGCCCCGATTGATTTTATTTCGGTCCAGATCTGCCCAGATTTCGCTCAGATCGGTTCGATCTGCCCCGATTTCGCCCAGATCTGCGTCGACCCAGCCGTCTGCCATCCGCCGGATCTCAGCCGCCCGCCGCTCGCGTCACCGCCCGCCGCTGCCGGCTCAGATCGCTCGCCCGCCGCCCGCCAAGCCCGTCGCCGCCGCTGCCTCTGTCTCGCCGCGCCAACTGCCGCCTTCTGCATCGTCCGTCTCCGCCAACCGCTGCCGGCCGCTTGTCTCGCCGCCGCCCGCCCGTCCCGTCTTCGGCACCGCCGCCGGCCGCCCGCTCCGTCTCCTGCCCGGTGATCTTCTGCATCGGGCCTCCTCTGCCTGTGTCCAGATCGATCGCTGCTTCGATCGTTGACCAAAAAAATTGAGAGGGAGATGTCTTCTGCATCGGGCTATGTTGCGATTCCTCGCTGCCCGGTGATCTTCGATGGAGCGAATTATCCTGATTTCGCTGCCTTTATGCGTGTTCACATGCGCGGTCTCCGTCTTTGGGTTGTACTCTCCGTCGAGGTCTCTTGTCTGCCGTGCCCCCTGCTCCTATGGCTCCTCTTCCGCCGACGCCGATAGTTCTCGGTGCTGATGCTTCTCAGGAGGCCAAGGATGCTGCTCAGAGTGCCGATGATAGTGTTGTTGCTGCTTATGAGCTGAAATTCAAACAGTACTCTGCTGATCTCGAGACCTATCGCCACGATCTGACCGCCTACACTCAGTGGGTCGATGAGGATGCTCGTGCTGCTGCTGTTCTCAACTCCAGTGTTCTGCCCCAGTTTGCTGTTGAGTTCATGAGTCTCCCTACTATTGCCGCTCAGTGGGCACATCTTCGTCAGTGCTATCAGCCGTCTAGGGATGCTCTTTACCTGTCTGTGGTTTGCCAGGAGCATTCTCTTCAGCAGGGTGATTACACTATTGATGAGTTCTATACTCAGAGTGCTGCTATCTGGCGTCAGCTTGATTCTCTCTGTACTGCTGTTTGTGGCACATGTCCGTGCTGCCAGATCGTGCGCTTGGATTTGGAGTTCCACCGTATCTATGAGTTTCTGTCTTGGCTTCGCCAGGAGTTCGAGCCCTCCGTGCTCAGTTGAATGCTCGTGGTCGTGTTCCGCTCTCTGAGGTGTTATCTGAGCTTCGGGCCGAGGAGACTCGTCTCCGTGGTGCTGGTCTTCTTGCGGTTCCGTCCGTGCTTGCTACTCGTGGTCCTCCTCTGCCGCCTACTCCCTTGACATGGTACCATTGGATTGCACTAGCCCTTTCCATCAGTTCGGACTTTTGGTTGCATTGGCTAGTGCATGAAACTTGACATGGTATTAGAGCCTAAGGTCTCGAGTTCGAGTTTTGGCTTTCGCATTTTATCCTAAAATTGTTGTTGACCCCTCTATCCACGTATAGGCCTCTTGAGTCATACGTGAGTTTCGCGCGCCGTTGCTCTCTTCCGATTGCACGTGCTGACTTCTCCCCGTCACATGTGAGAGGAGGTGTTGAAGTGTATAAGTGGATTGCACTAGCCCTTTCCATCAGTTCGGACTTTTGGTTGCGATTGGCTAGTGCATGAAGCTTGACAACATTAACCCAAACTAAAGTTTCTCTTACAAATAAGAGACTATCAGACGCTACCTGAACAAACGAATCAACAAGATCCACGGTGAACGAGAGTCTAACTCTAGCTTCCATATACTCAATGCCCTCAATACAACTCTATGTTCCATTTTGTTAATCTATATTTTCTATTATTCTCATCACTTTGCGAAAATAAGAAAGACCTATAAAGATCCAATAGCTTTTTTACCCCTTTAGGTATTTCCAAAATGGAGAGCATAAACATCGGGAAAGTTGTTAAAACATAATTTATTAGCACCAAGAGATCGCCAAAAGATAATAGCTTGCCCTTCAGAAACCCAACATCCCTTTAGTCAAGTTTACACTAGGTGCTAATCTGAATTTTTTAGTTTTTTATAATGTATGGGCACTCTCAAGTACCGAAAAGACAAGTAACCATCCCTTTCAACCAAATATTTGTTTACACTATTGTTCCTCATCTTTTGCTTTGCCAAACAAAAAAATCTCGCTTTTGTGAAAATTAATCTTTAACCCTGAGAGTTGTTTGAAAATACATAATAATAGTTTCATGTTCACAGCCTTCGGTAAATCGTGTTCCATAAACAATATAGTATCATACGCATATTGTAGAATTGAGACCCTTCCATTAACAAGATGTGGAATGACCCCCCAACTTGTCCATCCTTCTTTGCCCGGACAATCAGGATAGCAAACATATCTACAACGATATTAAAAAGCATCAGGAATAGTGGGTCACCGTGTCGTAGACCTTTCCTAGTTTGAAATTAATGGCCAATGTCATAATTGACACGAATTCCAACACTCCCTCCTTACATAAAACTGCTCAATTAATTTGCGCCATAGTGGTTCAAATCCCTTCATGCACATTGTTTGTTGAAAGAAAGACCATTTGACTTCTTCATACTCCTTCTCAAAATCAATCTTAAGGGCCTCTTTGATTTAGAGGATAGGAAAATCAAAAGAATTAGAAATACATAGGACTGGGATAGGATGGCATGTGTAAACCTTGCCTCGTTCCTTGTGCAAAGGAATCAAAACATGAGGTCCAAGTGGATTTTTTCTTTCCTCTAAACCGAGATATGTAGGAAAAATTCCCTTGGTTTTCCTTCTGCAATTCTTGTGAATCAAACATGTGAACAATAGCATCTTAGAAAAAAATTCTAAGCCTCCACGTTTCCTCCATATTTCCTTCAAATCAAAGGATCCCTAAATAATACCCATCCATTTTCTTCCTATGAAGCTCACGAATGGTCTCATGAAGAACAACGACTCCCTCCAAGATGAGATGTCTAGACATGAAAGCGGATTGAGTGAGTCTAATTATCTTTAGGGAAATCCCCATGATGCGATTAATACCCACATTAGTGAAGACTTTGAAACTCATATTCAATAAACATACCGTTCTATATTGTTGTATTTGCACCACATTTTCTTTCTTGGGAAGGAAAATGATAACACCAAATTTAGTTTAAACAGAGGCTATTTCTCCGTATGTGATTGACTAAATAATGCTAAAAGATCACTTTAATTTATCTTCCAAAACTTTTGATAAAACTCAGCTAGAAAACCATCCGCACCAGGTGCATTATTATGCTCCATTGGGAAATAGCTTGGTACACCTCCTTTTCAGAAAAAAGGTGTTGTAAGAATGTTATTTTCCTTAGCAGAAAGTTGTGGTATGTCTTGAGTGACCTCCTTCATCATCGAAATATTAGTCAGAGATGGTTCCCTAAAAAGCATCTTGTAAAATTCAGTAATGTAAACTTTTAATTTTTCTTCTCTCAAAATGGTTCTTTCATCTTGTTCTAGCGGACAATTTTTTTATTTATATGTTTTCCATTTACAATCAGATGAAACTACTTAGTATCATTACCCTCTCTTGTACTTTCTCTGTCCAGAAATAACTGACTTTAATTTATCTAGATCCGTATTAATTTACACACTGAAACGTGTCTAGATACATACGAATCTGGACAATCCAAGTAAGTTATTTCGGACGGAGGGAGTATATATTTTTTACTTTAGCCCGTTGAGCCCATTTAGTCTCATCGTCTCTCCTAAGGGTGGTGATGCGATCATTGACATTGCTTGATGCCTCACACTCAACTACACTCAAAGGGTTATTTTCGGTATTCATATCAAGTTCAACTATAGTAATAGCAAACAATTTTTCTTTTTCTTTGTTATTATAATTCCCCTCAAGTTTCTACTTCTACTTTCCGCGGTTTTGTTTGTTCAGACTGTCAGACTGCCCCCTCCGCCTTTCCTTCAAAAAAAGGTATTGTAAGAATACTATTGTCCTCAGCAGAGAGCTGCGTACGTCTTGAGTGACCTCCTCCATCATCGAAATATTAGTTGGAGATGGTTCCCTAAAAAGCATTTGTATAATTTAATAATGTAAAGTTTTATTTTTTCTTCTCTTACCATGGTTCCTTCATCTTGTTCTAGCAGGCAAACATTTTTCTTCCTATGTTTCCCATTTGCAATCAGATGGAACTACCTAGTATTATTACCCTCTCTTGTATATGTTTTACTTTAGCCCGTTGATCCCACTTGGTCTCCTCGTCCCTCTTAAGGGTGGTGATGCGATCATTGATATCCCTTAACGCCTCACGCTCAACTACACTCAAAGGGTTATTTGCGACCTTCATATCGAGTTCATCAATAATAGCAAGCGATCTTTTTTTCTTTCTTATATTTCCCACTCAAGTTTCTGCTTCCCCTTTCTGCGGTTTTGTTTGTTCAGACTGCAGACTGACCTCTCCTCCCTTCCCCATCTCCGACGAAAGATATGATCGGCGCTACCTTAGTTCGCCGCTACCTAGCCCATGCATTGAACTAACTGTTGAACAATCCATTCACATGATCGGCGCTGCGTCGCTTTTTGTGCCCTGGGCAAATGTGGCTCGAGCTAGGCTGCATCTTCAGGGAACAGTAGCGTGCCCATCATCATCAGCAGCAGCATGGCGCGAGCAGCGTCAACAGTGGGTGTTCAACACTAGCGAAGCTGCTAGCTAGGTTCCCAGCTACGGACGAGGAGGAGAGCCATGTACACGTACGTACGCAGGGCTGTATCTGCAGTGTACGTGTCTGTCTTCCTCCTGCAGCCCAACTTTCGAAAAGCATCTTTTATCTCCATGCCCATGCTGGCTGGCTACCTATCCTGCCAGCAACCCAGTCAAAGTTCTAATCGCCAATAATTGGACGTCCGTATAACTAGCTTGGTTTATCGGAATCAGCCAAGAAATACATGGCCGGCCGGTAAGCACCACAAAAAAGAAACCAGTAGAAGTCGAAGACGCATACTGGTAGTGAATAAAGAGAAAGATTTTTCTGATTTTATTGGTCCTGGAAATATTCTACACGTATCTATTTATGTGTGTAGTAGTGATCTTCTGGGCGAACTGGTAGTACATATATACAGGTGGAATTGAATGGAGCAATGATATACCAAATCTGTCTACACGTTAGCTCGATGATTCTGCTTGATTAGGGGCCTTACAAAAGTTCCAAACGATCCATGTCAACGCATGTGCTTGTCGGTGTCACGCATGAACTGTCGTCGCTTGTTCCAAAGATATATACAGTATGAATCAATTATTTTGCATTAGCGACATGCGTTATGGACGCTAGCTCTCTGCAAGTGGAGTGCACTGCACTATCTCACCATCAAAGACAGTACTACTCAAGTAGCTATATATGCTATATATATATATATACGTGAACATATAGTACAAGATTAATGTATGCTAAAAACGTCGTATGAAACAAAAACCCCACTTGCCATACCGATCGAGCTTGTTACACTGGAAGTTACGTTGGATCCAAGGGCGAGCCAACCTTGGTTTTCGGCATGGTTAATTAGTTGGTGATTGTACTTCTACCCAGGACGTACCCACCATGTAGTATATCAAACTGTAGGTTTAACATCATATATATGTGTCTCGTATTCTTTCAGTAGGAGAGGATCCAGATCAGGCGACAACTTTGTCCATCTCGCTCTAGTCTGTAGACTGCAGTAGACATTGTGTTCGTGTGCATGCTTGTGCCATACTCTCTCTGTCATCAGTACTTTATTACATTGTAAGTAAAACTATTTTGGTATACAAAATGCACTGTTAACTGTACCCAATAATGATTGTATATTTTGGATAATAATCTTTATATTTTAGAAGGGAAAGGAACCAATGGTAAAAGCACTTGCTAAGTTGGCAAATCTACTCCAGCCAGCAAAACCGTCACGAGAAGCGCTTCAGAACTTTGTAGCTTTGAGCCATGTGAAAATTAATGCACAAGGGCACCACCACACCAGCATGTACAGTACGTGCGTAGTTTCTGTGATTTGCAGACGGATGGAACAAAACTCCCAGAGAGAACAGGCAGTGAATGGGATCAACCGATCGCAAGCCGTTCAGATGCAACAAGCGTAGCAGTACCGTGCATGGCACCTCTCTCACACAACAGCCACGTGAGGCAAGTAATGAGCCTGGCCAGCCATTCCTTTGTCATAACATGAGTGCCGAGCCATTCCTGCTTAAATGCTTGGTCAGTTCCTGTCCCTAATTAGTGGACTCCCCATAGCTTCTTGGAGTAAGATCTATTTTGCATGTATTATTATAGATTTATTTATGGGAAAAAACACATTTTCACTGCTGGCATGTACTAACATGCATGTGCTGGCTGCTGGCTAGCTAGGGGCGGTGTCATTTTCTTGTAGTACTGATGTAAACATGCATGATGAAGATTATTTGATGCCAATGCACAAATGCAGAAGGAAGTGGAATTACTGATGTAAACATGCATGTCTAGGTGCATGGAGCTGGTAGTACAAGAGTCGATTGATTCATAACCGGTGAGATATGTTGTACTTTCACACCACACGTCCACACGTGAGTTCATCTTTGCTGCAAGCTCTTCTACATCGTGACTCACATGAACATATATATGCGGCTAGCTAGCCTAGTATACTGCTGCATGCCTGGGCATGGCTTCATTCTGCATGACATATCAAAAAGAAAATCTACTGTAACCCTCTCAAATGTATGCATTTCCCATAAGAAAAATGCAGTCTGTTAATCAATACTAGATGGAAAGAACAAACTTGCAGATGCTATAATCAGATGAACAGGAAGAGGAGCTAACTAGTAGCTCACAGGTAGTAGATGTCATATAATTACTCCAGAAACCAAACCCCAGCCGCTGGAATTGGCATATGCATGAAGAATACGTACGTACTGTGTGCAGATGCTGGTTAAAGGGATTGAAGCCTGGTCCGAGATCACCAAATCATACACTCCATATGCACACAAGATGGGAGCATAGTGTCCATCCAGCATGTGCAAGGTGTATGTGGAGACCTTGAACCAGACAACAACCCCCTTAACCTAACCTCAACCGGCTGTCCAAACTCCAAACTACTAGCTATTGCAGTCCAAACAGGCTAGCTACATCACCATGGCTGGAAGCAGGGAAGGTAAGAAGCTAGAGGAAGAAGATGGCAAGATATAGGGGAGGAGAGAAGAGAGCAACTGGCTACTGATGAGGATATGGAGGAGGGGGAGCTAGGGCTGGGGGCTTTTGAAGAGGAGGGAGGCTGGGGCTGGGAGGGGGAGGAGCAATGGCCGGCTAACTGGCTGTGGATGATGGGTCACTGAATTGCCATTTATTGAGAGGCCTGCCATTGGACATACACGAGCTGTGCACTGATAGCCACTGCAAACGGACTTCATTGCTTGTGGTACAGCCTACAGCGAGTCTGTGTGGTGTGTGTGCAACTGTGGGGTGAAGACCATTTTCAGGGAGCTAGCGCCAGTACAGCCTACACAGAGCGCTACCCTATACTACTACTTGTACTAGTATTACTACTTCAGTTGGGGAGTAGTTTTTCAGGTCATTGTTTTGGTTCAGTTGACTAGCATTTCCTTGCTTTTTGGTTGCGAAATGTCGTCTAAGTTTAACTTCGGACTTGACTTTTGCTTTTTGGGTAGTATACAAAGTCAAAACCTTGAACCATTATTGGGCCAATCTAGAACCACACACACATCCGAAAGTTAATCAAAGGCCTAGAAAATTGGTCTGGAGTTAATACAAGAGTTGTCAACTTAGGATACAGTTAAAGAATACGTTGACTTGCTTCTTTTCAACCTAAGATAGTTTACTCACGTGGAGGAGAAAAGAGAATAAAACTTGTTGTTCATGAGCAGTCAAACTTTACAAACAATGAAACCTCTAAAGTCAACCTCATTGTCTTTCTACGTCAGTATTTAATAACAGCGAATATCACACTTTACCTCTTGTTTGTAAATTTGTGACACATTTTACTCCAGAATTATGAGTACATTGTATCGGGTTTTACCTTATTTAACAAAATCCCCGCATTCTTACCGGCTAGCTAGACCAACTATTTAGATCGACGTGGCTGGTGTAGGATACCAACTTGTGTGTCTACTCTACTCACATGACTCGACCCGCTTGCCCGCCCGATGTTGCCTGCTTACCTGCTCGACACGCAACCCGCTAGCAATCGCACACACGGTCATGGCAACATTGTTGTATGCCTTGTGGGTTTCCTCCGGTCCTATCAAAATTGGTGGTATCACCGACCACGCACTCTGGCATATGAAAGACTCCCCTGACGGTACCTCAGAAGGTGCAAAATGTCACCCCGACAATACCCTGTGAACTCACAAGGTGCAAAGCATACTCAATTGCAGCTCTGTCACACACATCAGGAATTTTTTTGGCGTCTCCGGTGACAATGGCTACACCAACCACGACAACTACAACATTGACCATGACTACTACCTTGACCGCATCGTTTACCTCGATATCGATCACACGGATACGTCTACATCAACCCAAATCAACAATTTCTTTGTGATCACTTGCGTCCACGACACTCGCGTTGTGACCGTGGGAGGAAAGAGAGAGCCACCGGTCACCGCCCTAGGTGTCAGAGCATGATCAAGAGAGATTCACAGTTGATGGTGACCCGGCGGAGAACACGATGGAAGTGCAAAACTTTAAATCCAGTCACAGCCATCCGCTTCACTCCTGCTACACCCAAGGGGGAATGTTCGAATGCGTGTACATGTACGAGTTAGACATACACTTGGAATTCTATACCTCCTTGCACTCAAGGCTTATCTTCGTTCTTGTACCTGTTTATACCCCCAATAAGGGTTTTCTATATGGTGTAGGATACCAACTCGTGTGTCTACCCTACTCACATGACTAAACCCGCTTGCCTGCCCGATGTTACTTGCTTACCTGCTCAACCCGCAACCCACTCCAGCTCACTTAATACATCCGTTAGGTGGTTTGGTCAAGCCAGACCCGCTTTCTTGGTCTCATGAAGCAAAGAGTAGTGGGCAAGAGGTGAACAAAGAGCATCACAAAGGAGTTGAGTGGCAGAAGATTAGTTTTGCATGACGAGTTGGGACACACTCAACTAATTATGCTTCCTAGTTTGTGTCCCATCACAAAAGAGCATCACAAAGTGCTTTATGTTAGGCTATGCGGAATTATCGCAATGATCTTTGTTTTTAACAAAACAAAGGTTTCCAATTTCGTGCAGGTTAATACTCTGGCTACACATTGGGTCTGCATGTGGTGCTCAATGCACCATTGGAGGGACGAGATTTGCTGGTCTCTAGATGCACACACACTTGGAGAGGTAGTTTGGGCTTTATTCGGTCGATTTAGATGGCGTATTAGCAATAGGATTACAAATGCTTGAGATGTAGTAATTCCTAACATTATTTCCTTTGGTATACCGTTGTAGTTTGAACCTTATTCACTTTCTTGTAGGAATGAAAACTTCACAACAACAATAATGGTTGTGTGCATCAGCTGATGCAGAGAGAGACTTCCTCCCCATAAAAAAAATGACAACCATCATCATGTCTAGCCAGAGAGTTTTCTCATAGAAAAATTCATGGGGATTGAAATTATCTGAAATTTCAATGAATATCTTAAATACTACTACACGGTTTAGCGTTTTTTACACTCATCCGCATAAATGGGCCGGTGTAAATTCGTGTGTCCTGCGGGCAGACGGGGCAGGGACGGCTGACTGAAACGGCCAGCCTTAACTGGACAACGTGGCAGGATCCCAGTCGTCGGTAGGCTGTGCCCCAGGTTGGCAGCAATTATGGGTTCATGATGCCGCTGTGATTGAGGCCGGTGTGGCGTGGTGCAGGAGGAGAGGAAAAAAGCTGATTCCTCGGGGAACGCACAAGATCCCCACTCCCCATGACAAGACAAGCCATTCAAGACAAGCTAACTCCCGTATGGGTCTTGTTTGGTTTTCACATCTCAAGCGATGCATCTACCACCTGCCAGCTCCGCCGTGCAACCTGTCATCATGCATCAGGTCACTATTTCGCGTCATGCTACACAGCGAACCTAGAGCCTAGACGAGTATACTCCCTCCAGGAGGGATTACAAGTCTAGAGAGTTTTTTCTAAAAAAAATGTTGTTAGAGATTATATAGGGCCTTCTATAATGGAGTGTATCTTTAGCATTTTTTTATAGAGCAATTAAAACATAAGAAACAACTTACTCCCTCCGTCCCAAAATAGATGTCTCAAATTCGTCAAAATTTAAACGAATCTAGACACTATTTAGTATATAGATTCATCCAAAATTTTAAAAATCCAAGACATTTATTATTGGACGGAGGGAGTACAATAATTTGTTTTATATAGGGCCTTCTACAATGTAGTTGTTGTTTTTTAGGAAGTTACATTTAATGATTTTAGTCTCATGCATAAGTGTGATTGGATTAGTCAAATTTTTTACCCATGCATTAGCCTAAAATCATTACATGCAGCATCCCTAAGAAATACTCATATGAAAATATTAAAAATTAATGCAGTGTGTTGGTTGTTTCTTAATTTTAGTTGCTCCTCTGAAAACATGCTAAAAACTATGCGTTGTGAAAGACCTAACAGAGGGAGCATGTCATTGTTTTTCAAATAGAAGAAAGCAAGCAAGGCCGAGCCAGCAAAACCAGAACTCATCTCTTTTTTGCACAGATGAGTCTGAAAATTTTAAAAAACCGTCCAGATGAATTCACTCGCAAAATACAAGAGGGCGCATGCATCCACTTGATGGGTGGTTTCTCAACTTCTCGGATGAACGTGTTTGAGGTCTCTGTCCTTGTGCTTTCGGTGGGGATATTTTTGCTTTATGATGATCATGTCTAAAAAGAGTTTGCGGTGATAATAAGTTGGGAGAATTCGTTGGTTTGCTTGGAGGGTTTGAGAGTTTTATGCTCTATGTGGCTTGATAACGATTTTTGTCCGGTTTTTCATCACTAATTAGTTGGGAAACTATATTTTTTATTAATTAATAGATTGGGGCAACTTTTTTGGTTTGCCCCGGTTTCAAAAAAAGTCTCTCCAAAAAAAATAAGGACATGAGTTGAATACAAGTTACCTACCCGTTTGGCGATCTATAGTACAATCCTGACACCAAAATAAAACTATGTCGCCTCTGTGACTGACATGACCCTCAAACCAATTTTAAGTCTCGAGTCAGGTATATGGTCTTCCCTGGCGAACAGTACTACCATGCAAGTTATGACTACACATCAATAGAGGGAGTGAATGCCGTACAGAAACAGAACTGCAATGCTCTTACAATAATACTTCATCACGTAGAGAAAGTACTAAGTAAAATTGCCGTACTACCTACTCCCTCCGTTTTAAAATATAAGATGATTTAGCTATGTGAAAAAATATATCTAAACTATTTTTAGTATATAGGTTCATTAAGGTTTAGAGTGAATCTAGACACTAAAAAAGTCTAGATACATTTTCTTTACAAATTTAAAACATCTTATATTTTGAAACGAAGGGAGTAGGAAGCAAAGCATCGAGAGCCTTCTGAGACAGGAGGCTCAAATTAGAAAAGCTGGGCAAAAATACAGCTCATATATACAAAATAATAACTCAAAAAAAAGAGTCCAACATGGACCTTGGCCGGGATGGAGGCGGCGGTTCACCGTGGTGGCGATCTGGTGGAGGAGGCGCTGGTGTTGGAATTCCGTTTGAAAGACCTAGATTAACCCTCTAACCCTAATTGCCGACGGGATCCAGACGAGGCCATGACAGGCATGTCCGGGATTCCCTTCATATGTGGACAATAGGCCGAAACGTCCGCGCGTGGGCAAGTGACTGTACAAATCGTGACATGTGAGACATATGCATAGGCGGTGATTCCTATTCGCCGACTAGGTCGATGTCTGGTAAGCACCGCACACCCCTAGCCACCTTTTGGGTCAGGCTCATACATCGGTCGGTTACTTAATTTGGTTTTGTATTTGGTTCTTTCTGGTTGTTTTTTTCCTTCCTTTTCAGTTTACTTTTTGTTCAAATTAAAAAATGTTTAAAATTTAAAATTGTTATGATTCAAAAATGTTCAAACTCAAAAATGTCTACGTTCAAGAATTATTCATTTTGAAAATGATCATATTTTTAAAAATGTTCAGATTTTATTCTTTTTTATAACACACAAAAAAGAAAAAACAACAGAAAAAATGAAAATAAAAAGCAAAAAAAAGCATTGGGCCGGGCCAACACACCTGGGATGGTTTGTGGATTCCGAACAGCTATGACAACTGAACGTTAGATACCGGCGTGTGCGGTGCCTGGTACATACCGATTAGGTCGGCATATAGTACCTCCCGGAATAGGGGTCCAATCTCCAATGACAACCGCCCATTAGATTACTCAGGCCGAACCGGCCTTGTGGGCCGCGCGCGATTCTGCGAGCCCATCTCGTCTCCCACGTCGCTCAAGGGGTCAAAGCCACTACCACCACCACAGAAGGCCCTAACCACCACGTCACAGCCGACCTCTCCACAATCAACCGGCTCAAAAGCGCCACCACCGCGCGCCGTCGACCCAACCAAATTCGCAGCCGCTCCATCTCCAGCCTCCTCTCCGGAGGCGACGCCACCACCGCGACCTCGCTCCTTGCCGCCGCTTTCGCCTCCGCCCACGCCTAGGAGCCTTTCGCTTTCTGCCTCGAGGAATCGAGGAAACGGGTGGTGAGTTTTTGAATCTCTCCGTTTCGAATCGACCCTCTTTCGTCTCCCTACTCCTACCGCCTTTCCATATACCGCTAAAGTTTTTCTTGGCATCTTCATGGCGATTAAAGATGAAACCCCTTGATCTGCTGACCGCCCTCTTGACGAGGTCGCCAATCGACGTGCTTGGGCCAAACCAAGGGAACCTGCGTTTAGTGTGTCTTTTCTTTTCAAACGAGCGTCCTGTTCCTTGCAGATGCGTATGTGAGGTTTTAGATTTTGGGAAGCTGTTTTGTCCCCCAATGTCAAATAGCATGCTAAGATTTGACACTGTAAACTTCCCATGTACTAAAAATTGTAAATTGGGGGTTTTAGGATCTTTTACACTATGTTCCTCATATTGTTAGCCGTGTGGATTTCGTAGTAAAATTCACCTTTTAGAAGAGTCTATCTGTTATTACCCTATAATTTTCAGTTTACTCTTCGTGGTTTGCATTCCTACAAGGTCCATCGCGTTCAAGTAGGTATTTAACATTTAGACACCCAGCTGCGCGAAGGTTTGAGGGTTTCTCTTATATTTGGTCTTGTGGGAATGTCGATTCTACAATATCAATCACATGTACCATAGTTATCTTTTTCCTGAACTAATAGCCTGCTAGGAACATCAAAGCTGGCATTTTACAATCTTTATGTTGTAATAACAGTTATAGATCTCTGTTATAAAGAGACCAAGCATGTCTGGTTCAATGCTTAATTATTTGGCCGATTTCATCGTTAGCATACAATGTCCAGTGGAACTTGTGCTGACTAAAGCAAATGATTCAAAGTCTTACAGCAACCTTTTCCCTTGAATTTTGTGATCAACATATGCTGTTGAACTTCTTGTAAGAGTTGAGGTTTTTGCTAAGTTGAGAAAATGAATGCAAAACATGTGTAGAAAAATATCAGGGTATAGTTCTACAGTGAATTAGTTAGAATCAGACTGTATAGTTCCTTATAACGTGTAGAAAAATATCCGGGTATAACAGCAAAAGTGGGTGACATCAGCGATTTAATTTCTTCACAGCATCTTGTGTTCATTTTTGCAGATCTCTTGTTCATTTTTACATATCGATCTCTAGTTAATTTACTTATGAGAGTCAAGCAAAATGGCACCTTTAAAAATACCCTTTCAGAAAATCCTAGAGCCAGCCGGTTCCCTTAATTTTCATTTATGCAATGGACAATGTGGATTTTCTTGTGCTAGACTTTGTAAGATTTAATTACACTGAACATGTACATCTCATATTCTTGCAGTCTTCGAGATGGCAAAAACTTCAAGGAACTCGAAATATTCATCTCGTGAGGTCAGATCAACACGTTATTTGAGGCCCTTCAGCCATTGTAGTTTCAAGAGAGTCGCTAGCCAGGTGCCAACATTAGCAGCAACAGAGAAATGTGCGTGGAAAGATGCGATCTGCCCAGTTTGCATCGAATGCCCACATGATGCTGTTCTTCTACTCTGCTCATCTCATGACAAAGGCTGTCGTCCATATGTATGTGGAACCGACTTCGTTCAATCAAATTGTCTTGAGCAGCTTATGGAGTCATGCAGAAGCCCAGGAAGCTGTGATGATCCTGGCTCAGTAGAGATCAGATGCCCGCTTTGCCGTGGTGATGTTAAAGGATATACACTGGTTGAGCCTGCCCGGGAGCAGCTGAACCGGAACAGGAGGAGCTGCATGCAAGATGGTTGCTCATACATTGGTACATACAGACAACTCTGCAACCATGCACGGAAGAAGCATCCTTCGGCAAAGCCTCGTGCTGCGGACCCTCTACATGAGTACAGATGGAGGCGACTCGAATTCAGAACCGCAATGCAGGATATGATCTGCGCAACCAATTCGTCAGTCTTCCGAGGGTTATTGTCTGCCATGTTGCGGTTGGAGGAGCTTATGTCATCTGTTTGGCGTGGAGATGATGGGCACCGTAGTTCAGTGTAAATGGCCAATATGGGCTTTGCTGGTCTGTAATCTCTCAGTCACTCGCTGGAACTTTAGAATTGGCGTGATGTTATTGTTGGTGCAGCCCTTACAGGATTCTGTGGCTTGGTCCCTGCAGATACAGAAGTTGAGACCTGACAGAGTAACAAGGAGCTGTTCTCAGGAAGTATTAGTCACCTATGTTAAGAAGAAACATAAAAGCTTTTGAGGGTAGCAGTCCAGTCAAAGCGTGGAGCGGCTTGTAGATTGTTCGAATTTCATAGCAGTCCATTTTATATTGCGTGATGCACTGCTCCTGTGCATCCCGGTTGCATTGTATGAAATGACAGTTTCTTCTGAAATATGCAATTCAACTTGCTCTTCATCTTTTACTTTTTTGGAAGAAAATACCCATATGCTTACCATTTTCTTATATATTTCACTTGACATAAAATGAGTTGCTTGATAAATACTGAAAGTAGAAGGTTGGGTCCATCTTACTAGCAAATTCGATCTCCTTCTGAACCAAGCTTCTACATAGCATTCTATACTATTGATTGACATAATAGGCACTAGATGACCCCAACTCAACTTATTGTTTGCAAGTCTTTTTTTGTTTCCATGAATATGGGCAGATAATTATTGGCTGCTGAGGCCAATATTTGGGAAAATACGGAGTTACGAAAGATGGTTTTTTATATATAGATAAATGTAATTAAATATGTAGAACTTTATTGAATTTGAGGGCATGCCTCTTCTACTCCTGAGGAAAGTCTGATGAACAGCTGAGAACACGGGGGTCAGGATTGGAATGAGGATTAAAATGATTGCTTGACAGGGCCTGTGCTGGCCACGTATATGTTGGGTCGTATCCAATTGCGACAGTCTGTAATTCGCAAAACTGCACTCTTTGGCACTTTTAGAACCAATTGTGACAGGCCTTTGGATCGTTTGAAAAAACAAACTCACAAATGAATTGGCCAATGTATAACTTGGTTAAGAAATGTATATGATGAAGTTCATCATGTTGAAGTACTGATTTGAGCACGGTCTACTCTTTGCATCTCTTCATCAAAGCGTCAATAGTTGGAATTATACAACTACTACTATTATGCCCAGGTATTGTTATATTTTGTTTCTTTGTTCTTTAAAGTCGCATGAGCAAGAATATGTAAACTAGTTCGAACATTTCCTGCCGACTAGCAACGATGTATGTGCAATGCAGTGCACACAAGATATGTACGTATTCAGATATCAACCTAAGAGGGGCCAAAAGGAGCACCAACCTGATGGAATTCGCACCGAGCGAGTGTAAATTGTGAACGGCAAATGGTGAGAATCAATACAGTAATTCTGCAATTTAAATATGATCAGTGTGTGAGTGATTTGGAGTACAAGGTTCCAAGCAGAAAAAGGAGCACCCTGCCCTTTTTTATCCAATGCTGAATCGACGACCCATCTATAAAAAAAGAGAATTTTTTTGGATTTGAAGAAAAAAAATTCTATTAATTTTCATTTTCCATTTATTTGGTTAGTTTTTCTTAATGAAATTGAAATTATTAACTAAAGGGCAAATAGAAATAAAGAAACATCTAGTCTTATATGGGCCTCGCTTGGGAGTATGGTTCCTTTTTCTGCTCCGGTTTTCTCACGGACGTATTTGGACGTGCCCCGAGTAGATAAAACGGACCACCAGAGATGCTTTATTTTTACCGGGGTATATGGGCCATAAATAAGTTGGAGATGTAAATATTCCAGTGAACCAAATGCCTAATACTGGCCTGGAATAAAAACGGTTTGGGTCTGACTAAAACGGAGGTTTGGGCCTAATTTATAGCCAATCAAGCGGGGTTATTCTCATACAATTGCTCGTTTCTTTCTGGATGCTCCGTATTGATCAAGTTCTGGGATAAACTACATATTATCTGATACATAGATTGCCGTGTATCATCTTTGAAGCTAACTACGACAAAAACTGAATACTGGTCCTTGCAGTTCTTAGTTACCTAGTTGCAAGTAGATACTCCCTCTAATCCATAATAAGTGTTAGGGTCTTAGTTCAAAAAACCACGACACTTATTATGGATCGGCATTATGCAGTCCTATGTCTTAACAGATCAATCCCCTGTGCGATTATAATCGTAGATCCCTTTCGTCCGGCTAGTTTCAGCATATGGCACTGAACGGTGAAGATAATTTCGGTGCAATTGCCATTGTTCTTTGACACTGCACCATGCTTGCTTGGTGCCCGTTGGTGAGCGCACACAGAAAGCTAGTATACGATTTCGCCAACTTCGTCAAGAAATTTGTGTACCAGTTTGCTCACAGATTCGCCAGCTCCGTTCCAGCTTGCTATCCCGCAAAAGATGCAAAACGGGCACTCACAACTGAGAAAAAACTTCTGACGGAGCATAGAATAAAATCAGAAGATAGCAGATCAATTTATCTTATTTTGGTGTAGGACTGAACATAATCAGAAGATAGCAGATCAAAACATGTTGAGTCGCCACATCAGGACCTCAACAATAATAGGCAGAAATGCAGGGAGATAAAAAAAACACAATGCAGATAAATACAGGAGACTAGGATCAGGTGCTGTTCACTAATAACCAACATGCAACGCTGGTGAGAAGAGAACTGAAAGAGAGGACACCAACCCAGTCCACCCAGGAACCATTTGCAGAAGCACGCATAACATAGACAGAAACATGTATACAGTACATATATCACAATCAACAAAGGTTCCCATCAGGTATATTTCAGACAATTATCGTTCTTGCTCTCTGATGAAAGTGCTAGCAAATCCTGTTAAAGCTACCCTTACTTTAGACCATCAAACTATAACAGACCACAACAGATCATCCTATTTGATTAAATGAAAACTGGCAGGCTTTAAAGAACGGATGGAAAGAGCAACATGTCACAAACCTAGGAGGTCATGAACCATGCACCCTGAATAACTTGAAATAGCCAAGTGCATTCTAAAACATAATGCCCTAAACTGTGGGACATGTTACAATAAACATATAACTAGCTAGACAAAGTTTCCAAGCCTACCTGGAAACACAATTAGTTTCAATAAACATAGAGAAACATGTCGTAGAACTTGTGAGGTCCTGAACCATGCACCCTGAATAACGTGAAATAGTACTAAGTGCAGTCTAAAGAATAATGCCCTAAACTGAGCATACACAACTAGCTAGCCGATGTTTGCAAGTTTACTTGGGAAAATGACTTGTTTCATGAGACCAGCATACACAACTAGCTAGCCGATGTTTGCAAGTTTACTTGGGAAAATGACTTGTTTCATGAGACCAGCAGAGTGGCCTCTGGAATACAGCAAGAGTATTTCTTTGGTCCCAAACGTACCAGCTTTTAAATTAGCACCAAAATTTCAATTAAGAACTCACATTTATCTTTCAAAAAAAAAACTCACATTTATCGAGACATAACTTCTAATTTGCAGAAGAATCCTAGAACTACTCACTAACTTGCAAAACGAGAAGTTTCACATTTTATAAAAAGATCAATCCTCAACTTCTGTTACAAAATCATCAGTTAGTGCAGTTACACATGTCCAGAAATGCCAATTAAGAAACCTAAGGAAGAAAAAGAAATGCATATTAACTCCAATTAAGCACAATAACATAACCTTAGCATGACTCTATGCTGCAAACAGCGTGCAAAGACACATAATTACTAGCTTACGTTCCCAAGTGTGTTACTATTTGCATTAGCACCAAATTCAATTAAAATCTCACATTTATCAGTACATAACTTTAATTTTAAGAAGTACCTGGAACTAATGAATAACTTGCAATAAGAGGGGAAGTTTCACATTTTGTTCCAATAGATCATTCCTCAACTTGAGTTACAAAATCAGTTAGTGGAGTTACACATGTTTACAAGTACCAATTAAGAAACCGAAAAAGAAAAGGAGATGCATATTAACTCTATTTAAGCAAAATATAGCATGCTCACAAAATTAAAGCCAACTCTATGCTGCAAACAGTGCGCTAAGACAGTAGCACCTGATGTTGACCAGCTTGGTGATGTGACGAAAAGACCCAACACAAGAAAAACAATATGCGAACACATCATTTAGAACGAAGATGCATGGATCCTGATTTATAATAGACACGATCGATATAGTATATAAAGTGCAAGTTAGCACCTAAGAATCACAAAATACAATGATCCATGGAAAATAACAAGGAGAAGACCATCACTCCTTGTTCTATGCCTAAATTTGATACCTTGTCCACGGAAGTAAGTAATTAACCACATAAACTCTATCCAGAAAGAAAAAGGGACTGATTTCCCCCCTTTCAACAGTATGCTGCTCACCATGGATCAGGCATTGCTCAGTCAGCTCTCTCAAGCGCATCAAGCACCATCCTCACTGTATCCTTCATCAGGTCCATCCGACGCAGCTGCTGTTTGATCTCCGTCAACCTAAACCTCCTCAGCTTTTCCTCCATCACATGTGCTTTCGATCCTTCAAGCACTTCAAACGCCTTCTTGAAAGCCGCACCGCTCGGATGCTCCTTGGACAGCTCCTCAACAGTCTCCCACAGGTAGGGATATGCATCTTTCCCCTTCTCAAACTCACTTTTCCCCCTGCCATTGGCATTAACAGACCCAAGCCTAATCCCATTCCCGTTTGTCATGGCAACCGGCCTTAGCTTCCGGCTCTTGATACGGTAGCGGTCATCCCGCTCACTCTCCATATCCTCATCGCTATCTCCACTATCTGGCAACTCCTCGCTATCAGCACCATCACCAGCGTTGTCATACCCACTGCCTCCTCCATCAGCACCCCTTATCCCCCAAACCTTCTTGGCATGCTCATAGATGCTGCGGTCATGCGGAGTGTGCAATTCCTGATCCCTCCCATTCTTGGCCCGGGTGGCAAGCAATTGGTACTTCTGTTTGAGGCGCCGGACCTTGTCACTAAGCTGTGTAGTGGTTACCTTAACACTGAGCTCGCCACGGATGTGCTTGTGGAGCTTGCCAATGTCATTGGTGGAGCCAGGGAGCACGCCACTCTTGGCGCGGTAGGTGGCGAGGCCACGCAGGATGACAAGCTCGTCGTCGGGGCTCCAGAGGCGTGCGGGCCGCTTCAGCTGCTCCGCGGAGGGCGCCGGCACGGCCGCGCTGCGAGGGCGCTTGGCGCGCGGCTCGGAGGCGGATGCGCCGCCGCCGCCGCGGCGAGGCGGGTCCATGGGGCGGGAGCTGATGGGCTTGATGATGGAGGCCTCGGCGCGAGGGTGGCGCGCGGGGCGGGGAGGCGAGGCGGAGTGGTTGTCGTCTTCGGAGTCGGCGACGGCGGCCGGGTCGAGGTCGGAGTCGAAACCCGCCGCCACGTGGGAGTCGTCGGAGTCGGAGTTGATGCCGGGGGAGCGCGCCCTGGGCTTGCCGCCGGTAAGCTTGGGCGACGACGCGATCGGCTTCGGGGCGGGGCGGCGGCGCGCGTCGGCGTCCGCGTCGGAGTCGTCGTAGGAGCCCCCGGAGTCGGATCTGGCGGCGGCGGAGTCGGCGGCCGCCGAGGGGGTAGAGGACGGCGCGGCGGCGGCGGCGGAGGACTTAGGGTTAGGGTTGGGCGGCGGCGTCTTGGAGGGGTCCGTGTCGGAGGGGTGGTGGCGGTGGTGGCCGGCGTCCCCGTCGGCGTCGGAGGCGTCGGAGGCGGATCCCGACGCCGCCGCGGCCGCGGCCGGGCGCTTGGGTGCCATGCGGGGAGCGGCGAGGGTGGGGGGCAAGGGCAAGTCTAGCCTAGGTCGCGCTCTGGCGTCCTGGCGCTGCTGCTGTTGCTGCTGCTGCTAACGCGGCGGCTCTTGGCTGGCTATCTGTATCGGCGATATTTTTTAAGGCAGGGGCGCGGCGCGGCGCGGTGCGGAGCGTGCGATCGAGTCGTTGGGTTTCGGTGCGTGGGGAAGGTGGGCGTGCTTGATTGGCAATGCGGCGTGGTGGCAGGTGGGTGGGTGGATGCCGACCCGTGCCGGCGTTCCGTGCGTTCCGTGCCAATGCCAGACAGCCAGAGGCAGAGCCTGGCAGGCGGCAGCCAGCACGGTTCCGACTCTAACTGAAAAACGATATGGCGTGTCACTTCAAAACGAAAACGTGATGCGATATGACACCTTGACGCCGCGGGGCTAATTGGTGGTCACCCGCGCGATGAGAAACTGAACGATCACTGTCCGACCTCTAAAAGCCAAAACACAAACCCTAACCCTTGTCTCGTTGTTTGCCACCCTCTTTCTTTCCCGCCTCCTATCGTCCTTGCGAACCGATGTCGGTCGAACCGTCTACCACCGCGCCACCGCCACCCACGGCCGGTGTCACTCCCTTGCCGCCCCACCCTGCTCAAATCACATCCTCGTTGGTTCGTCGTCGCCTCGGGTCATCCCTCTAAGCTCACCGGCCTTATGTACTTAGGTAGTGGAGCGAGTGTAGAGTGGAGAATCAACTTGTGGTTGAATAGTTAGGAGAGCAATGGTATCCTCAGTTCAGACGGGATCAAACCTCAGGTTTGACGCTTTGATGTCAAATAAAAAGGTGAAATATTCTTGGGAGGCGACGTTCATGTTGATAAGTTGTGCTCTTATGAATTGGTCAATCTCAAGACTTTCAGACTCGGTTTTCCACATGTGCTTATATAGATAGGTTGTGCACGCGTGCGTTAATAAGGACGAGTGTTTATGCATTTTATAGGCGGTCTACCTTTGGCTTTCAAAAAAAAAAGTGCACTATGCATTAAAACCAGGTTAAATAACTAGTCACTTTCCTGAACAGCACTGATTCTTCAGTGACAAGATACTCTGACTACCACGTAATTCTGCGGAATCACGGTAGTACTACTACAACGGACCGAGACTTCGCATAAAGTTCTCAATGAATTTCGAAGGATCGTGTCACCTATGTACACTCGCCCAGTAAAAAGCACGTGGAACCCTGGCAGACAGGAAATGCTGCACGATGCCGCTTTAGACAAAAACGCATGCTTTCGCTGCCAAGCCTGACGCCTGACCGAAGTGGACAGGTCGGGCAGGACGCTCATTTATGCCAATCATATCCACAGCAGCAGGACAAACGCCAATGATTTGAACCGTACCCAGTAAATCCTGTGTCATCTGCACCACCAACAATAATGAGCAAGAATCTACTAACCCACAATTGACTTTATTTCGGGGACAAAAACACCACACATCAAAGTTTTCTACAACTTCAAATGATTCCAGTATGGAGGAAAACATTCCAAAAAGTGTCCCGTCCAAATTCTACAGCAGTACATGAGAACAAGTGAAGCATATTAGTGTTCCTCAGATTTAGATTTACACAGTCTGGCTACTCTGAAGCTAAGATCGTCTCAGTACCCACCAGGGATCACAACTCGTCGTTCGGTGGAGAGCTGTCGCCCATGAGCTCGTCGAGCGAGAACTCGTCCTCTTCAACGATCTCTCCGTCCTTGCCGTCCCATGGTTCGGTCTGGACAACCGTGGCGACACCGTCGACAGGAAGAATGCCCCTTCCGCCTTGCCCTGCCTCCTTCACGAACTCGCTGCAGGTGACGAGTGTTTTTTTGGTAAATAAATCGTCTGCCTGACGAACCTAATGCAACGAATCATATGGATGAGCAACCTAATGCAGGTGACAGGTGGGCTTACCTGATTTCGGCGAGCTGGAAGGCACTACGGAGTGGAGCATAAACTCCTTTCCTCACGGTGAGAGCAACCATGGCTGGATAGCCATAACCACCAACACCAACCTGCTTCTCAAGATCAGCTTGCTTGCCAGCACCTGCCCAGACAAAACTGCAAGGCAAATGCTATCCTGGCTCAGGATGGTCCATCTCAAGAACAATGAAATAGTATTTTTTTTCAACACAGAAATGCTTCCAGCAGAATATGTTTCTGAGGATCACTTCTCAAGGACAATGAACAAATTTTCAACAAAGAAATGCTTCCATTTTTCAACACTAGTTCTGTTCATGCCAAAGGCATCTGATCGGGCCATTTAAGGTATGTGAAATACAACCATGGTTGCTTTGTTGATTAGAAACTGTGTGCTTTTCTGAAAAAGAACATAATAGGAAAATAATAGTAGGTAAAATTCAAGTAATAGTTCAGCTGACACTTGCCTGTATGGGCTCTTCTTATATTTCTCCGCAACAGATAGTAGTAGCTCAAGGTACTTGTTTCTTCCTTCTGCCTTTGAGTCCAGGATGTCTGGAAGGAAAGACACAAAGCAAATGGCAGCAGAAGCACACTTCTCTTCCATCACATCCTAAAGAAAGCCAACTCAACATCAGAACAGTAATCATCCATTATGTGATCTGCAGAAAATTTTAATACTAGTAAAGGCTTACAGCGCTAGTCAACTCATGAACTTCAGGTGGTGCAGAGTTGGCTTCCAACTGCTCCAAAGCGAAAGACTCGATGGCAGATGCAACTCTAGCCCCTTGGTAGGGGAGAGGGTTCTCCTTATCAGCACCAAATACCAAAATAGTTGGAAAGCCTTGTACGCTGTACTTGCTCATCAGGGACTGCAAAATTCAGAAGTCAAATAACATACTTGCATATGTACTTGGGAAAGAAGCTTAAAGAGGTATTGTTGGCCCAACGATCTATCAGTGGCACATGCATGCAGTGCTTTCAAATTTCAACTCAAACGATATTATTAAATGAACATTCAAAAAATCACTCAAAGTTGGTGCTCCCTTCGTTCCAAAATAATTGAAGTTCTAGGTTTGTTCAAAGTCAAAACTTCTCCAAGTTGACCAAATTTTTAGAAAAAACTGCTATCTATAACTTCAAGTCTATATAGTACTCCTACCCCTACTATATTTTATGATGAATCTAATGAAACAAAATTGGTGTTTTAGATGTTGATGTATTCTATAAACTCGGTGAAACTTAAAGTAGTTTGACTAAGGACAATCCTAGACATCAAAGTAGTTTGACTAAGGACAATCCTAGACATCAATTATTTTGGAATAGAGGCATTGTTCAAGAATTCAGCCGATTAACCGATTTACTGGCCAGTTAATCGCTACTCGGAGGGTCACTGAGTAGCTGATTAACGCCGATGAACTGGAAAATCGGGCGATTAATCGCTGCTCAGTAGCCGATCGAGCAGCTACCAGTTACCGAATTCCTGAACAATGAATAGAGGAAGTAATTAACTAAAATCTTCTGATTAAGCAATTCAAATCCAAAGTATTGTACATCACATCATCATGTTAAAGTGGCACCTTAAACAAAAATGTACTCCCTCCGTCCGGAAATAAGTAACTTGGATTTGTATAGATTCGCATGTATCGAGACACATTTTAGTGTGCATATACATACAAAACTAGACAAATCAAAGTCACTTATTTCCAGACGACGGAGGGAGTAGACGATATCTCAATCAAATGGCTCATGGATAAGTCCATTAAAGGTGGATAAAACTTCAACAGAACCATATATGTTATAACACAAACTCTGGCATTTTTGTGATATGTAAATTTGTAGATGTGACACCAAAGTGATAATGCTGAGCTGGCTTACATTATTTATTTATAAATAAAATAACAAAAAACCTGCATTCCAGCCATGGTGATCACAGGAATGCCAAGAACTCAGCAGGAATTTCAAATTAAATATCACTTGTAGCGACATTTTTCACTTATGAGCAAAACAATTTCAGAAAATAATTTCCCTTTTCAGTACAATCAAAGTACAGATTGATTAGTATGGTCAGTAAATTGTTAAATTTAACCTATAATATTGGCTTGGGATATTGTTTTCCTTAAAGGCCTAAATGCAAGGGCATACGAATCACCAAGTAGTACCAGAAGATAAAAAGTGATAAATGAGGATATAATCCCAAGGGCATACCTTATCAGAGTCACAATCAACATGGCCTAGTTTCACTTGGCCCTTTAAGTTCTTTGCAGCCCTTTTCCATTCAGGGGCCAATTTCTTGCAGTGTCCACACCTTAGTAAGAAAAACAATAGAATTGATGAGCCAAAAGGTGTATTAAGTTAGCATGATTCACTTCTCAAGAGACAAGTACTAGAAATTGGATACCAAATTATAACATGTCACCAACCAAACTTGCAAATTCTGATAGCACATGTAGGAACAGAAGAAGATATCTGACAGAGATTCAGCACACTAACCGATTGAAACAATATCCCATGGAAAAAGCTTATCTCTATTGGTAAAGGATAAAAGGGGATGCATCGCCTTTACTCATAACATCATGTGAGCTCACGTGCTCTAGTTAAAGGTTGGTTACAATTCAAACTTCCGAAGCCCTATAATTTATTAATAATGTGCTAGAATATACCTAACATATATTAGTAAATAAGAGATGACAACATCGTGCACAATTTTGTTTACAATTTTCTCCTAATTTGGATAAATAGCTACCTCCAATAATGAGTAAGAAATTAAGTAGCATGATGAGCAGCACAATGTATTGAGCTACATACCACGGTGCAAAGAACTCCACAATCCAAAGATCCTTGCTCTTAGTGACGAGTTCGTCAAAGTTACTCGAATTCAATTCTATTGATTCATTTGTTTCAGTTTTCTTCTCACTTGAACCACCAGAGGATTTTCCACTTGAGCCAGTCTTACCATTCAACCTATCTCTGAGAAGAGCCTTGACCTGTATATCACAAAATAAACAGATATTTTCCCTTGTACTGAAAGTGGAAGCTCATATCTTTTGCGACATAGCTGACAAATTCATAAGAAATAATACAATATAAAAAAATGAAGATTGTTGATTCACAGCATGTAACAATGATGACTGTATACAATCAAATTAGAACACATGACCCGTTTGAAGCGTCTTAAAGTCAGAGCTCTTCTTAAAGAAATGCAAGGTAGGTACATTCGTGTAAGAGTAATTACAGATATTTCAGAGCAGAGTAAACACTAAGAAGCATTGTTGCTTGCTAAGCTATGCTATATGACTGCCTCAAAGCCATTAGGAGAAGTTGGTAAGTACAAAAAAAAAGAGTGGCTACCCAAGACGCCATTTTGAGCCAACAGAAATATGTCACTTGTTGTTCATAGCACTACGTCCCATAAGATCATGTAATGTTCACAGAAAATTATTTACATACTGGTGGAGTAGCATAGGAAACATCACATCAAAAGCATAAATAATTTGTGCAACATGAGCAAATGCAATTTATAATACATCAGGCAAACTAATGGAAGAAAGTAAAATTGCAAGACAAGTAGGGTTTAGTGCAACTAACCTGCGACAGAGCAAAATTTGCAATTGACTTTACATCTCTACCTCCTTGATAATCCACTGGTGGCTTGCCAGGGAGAAATACTTTTATAGTTGGAAATCCTTGTATCCCATATTGCTGCAAAAATGGCAAATGCATCATAAACTGTATTAGTAAGACTCCATACAAGTATTTCAAATTGTAATTATGGAAGCCCCTTGTATTGTGTTATTGTGTTTAACTTAGATTATAAACTGCTTACGAAGTGAAACAGAAGACAACCCGCTAGTTACTACCTGCCAGAACGCCATCATATTACCTTAAAGTTGCACAATTCATAGGGTTTCAGCATTTATATATAATTATCCTGTCTAGCACTCTAGCTTGATCAATTGTCCAATTCATCTTCGAAAACAGAAACATGCGAGTAATCAACTGGGAGGATCCCATAACAGTATAAGCAAAAGAATAAATCCTGATTTCTAACAAGGCCTTGTTAAGTTGTGACTTTCTTCAGCAGAATTCAAATCCCATTACTACACCAAAAAAAACATCGAATCACCTTACTGCAATTTACAAATTTACAGTCCAAAACTACAATATCCCACTGCAAGTGTAGTGCTATAGTTGTTAATGCCTCCCAGTTTCCAGCCAACAAAATTTGTACGGACGATGCGCCAGTAAAGCAGTTATCCCCTAAGTAACGATAGCATTGGAGTGAGATCGCTGCCAGCGATGCCGAGATCAAACCAGGAATCAAGCAGATCAGCACGCTACATCTGAGTGCAGTCAAATCAAAAAGGAAACGAGAGGCAGTGTTCACCTGCGCGAGCTCCTTGTGAGCGTCGGCGTCGAGCGCGGCGATTGTGGCGACGCCCTTGAGGACACCGGCGGCCTTCTCCCAAATCGGCGTCAGCTGCTTGCAGTGCCCGCACCACGGCGCGTAGAACTCCACCAGGACCACCCCGTTCGCATTCAGCACCTGCGCACAAGAGAATGGACACACGCCCCCATCAGAGAGAGAGAGAGAGAGAGAGAGAGAGAGAGAGAGAGAGAGAGAGAGAGAGAGAGAGAGAGAGAGAGAGAGAGAGAGAGAGAGAGAGAGAGAGAGAGAGAGAGAGAGAGAGAGAGAGAGAGAGAGAGAGAGAGAGAGAGAGAGAGAGAGAGAGAGAGAGAGAGAGAGAGAGAGAGAGAGAGAGAGAGAGAGAGAGAGAGAGAGAGAGAGAGAGAGAGAGAGAGAGAGAGAGAGAGAGAGAGAGAGAGAGAGAGAGCCAAATGGGAGGAGAGCCGATCTGGAGGCGGAGGAGAGGCGATACCTTCTTGAAATTGTTGGGGGTGAGCTGGAGGACCGGGGAGCCGGCGGAGTAGAGCGCGGCGGCCGGGGAGGCCGAGGCCGCGGCGGCGACGAGAAGGAGGGCGGCGAGGAAGGCCGGACGCATGGCTGAGTCGAGAAGCTTCTAGTAGCCGGGAGTGGTGCTAGATGGTGGCGATCGGCTGCTGACCGGGGGCCGGCGTGGTGATGCGGATTTAAGTTTGCACGCGACGAGGAGACGAACGCGTGTGCGGACCAATGGAGAGCTTCCACGTCTGGTGTTCCGCCACGTAGGAGTGGCTCCTCTTCCTTGGCGTGACAGGATTGGTGGGGACGCTTGTCCGAATGCCTAGTGGTGGACTTGGTGCACGCGGTTGTCCGGATGAAATAGATTGGCCACTATACGCCGCGCATGCATTTTCTAGCTATACCTCACGCATATGGGCCTCGTTCGTGTTTGTCGGCTTGGAAACTTGCTGGGATTTTTTTGGGAGGAGATGACGAAACAAAAACGGGCAGACCTACGCGTTTCCGGGGCACCTGTAATTTTTTATCCTCCGGGTCTCACCTAACCACGTATCTTTTTTTTTATCAAAATTTCATGTTTGCTATAGAAAATCCCGTTTTTGCTATAACTAGTCCTGCTTTTGCTATAGTGTAGCAGAAAACGTTTCGGCAAAAAAAATAGAAAATTAGACCGGACCTCGCCGGAGATTTCGCCGGAGACCGTGTAGCAAAAAGTTGTGTTAATGTAGCAAACCCGACCTCACCGGAGACTCGCTGGTAGACCTCTCCGGAGGCTTTCGCCGGAGACCTCGCCGGAGTTTCGTCGAAAACTATGTAGCAAAAGAATTATGCTAATGTAGCAAAATCGGAGAACAAGTGTAACAAAACCTTGTGCTATTGTAGCAAAACCGCTAAAATTTTATAGAAAAAATGTCTAGCAAATCCAACTTCGTCGGAGACCTCGCCGAAGATCTCATAGCAAAATATTTATAATATTATAGCACCACTGTCGGACGCATGCAGCAAAACATGACGCCACGTGTAGCACCACCGCTGGCCGTACGTAGCAACGCCGCCGACCCCCATGTAGCAAACCTCGATGACGTACGTAGCAACGCTGGTGACCTTCTGTAGCAATGTCGGTGCCCTTGCGTAGCAACGTCGGCGCGGCTGAGCAGCTTTGCCGGAGCAAGGCCATGGCGGGAAGGCGCTCACGTCGTCCTCGATGTCGGTACACGCAGCACGATCGGTCGAGAACCCACGCACGCGAGAGGAAATGAAAACACCTACTAGTACTAACTGCAAGCCTGATCCGCACGGGCAGACCGACCAACCGGCCGACGGCCAGTGCCGTACGTACGTACCTTAACTTGCCGGCCGGCCGGGCACGCCGCTCGCCGCACGGTGGAGGGAGAGGAAGACAGCGTCAAGAGCGGCGGCGGGGGCGGATGCGGCTTTTACCTTCTGAAACTGAAAGGCTACCTAGCTAGCTAACTTTCGGCCGACAAGCCTAGCTTCTAGTGCTGCTGCTGCTGCTAGCTACTGATAGCAAAGTAGCGCGTCTGCTGACAAACACGGCAGCATGTATACTCCCGCAGCTGGGTATGGCTTTGGCTTTGGGCAGCCCTTCATGATGTACGCGACGGAAGAGCGACCCAGGGGATCGAACGGACCGATCCCGGGGAACCGTATCATTTTCCAACAAAAATTCTTGGGAAGGCTTGGGTTCAGAGATATTGAAGTTTTTAACCTTGCCCTTTTAGCTCCATCAGGCTTGACGTATTCTAACTGAACCAAATTCTTTAAGTGCAAGGATACTAAAAGGTACTCCCCTCCGTTTAGAAATATAAAATGTTTTAGTTTTCTAAAGAAGATATATCTAGACATCTTTTAGTGTATAAGTTCAAACGAATTTAGACACTAAAAGGTGTTTAGATACATCTCATTAAATAACCTAAAACGTCTTATATTTCCAAACGGAGGGAGTAGATATTTTCCCTCCGTTGATTTTTTACAGGCCCAGCTCAATACTGCACCGTCAGATATTTGGAGGTCAATTTTGAAAGGCATGAAAGTGCTTAAGCAAGGATTGATTCGGTCAATTTTGGCCGCTCCATCGCCGAAAACTTTGTCTATGCCGCTGATATTGTCCAGACTTGCCACAGGCGTTCTGCCTCCGCGGCTGTTTTCAAGCTTGACTTCCGAAAAGCCTTCGACTCTATTAGTTGGGAAGCTCTTGATCGTATCCTTCGGGCCAAGGGCTTTCCAGAGCTTTGGGTCTCTTGGATTAAGGCATTAAATGCCTCTAGCCAAACGGCCGTGCTCCTCAATGGTGTTCCCGGACCATGGATCCAGTGTCGTCGGGGCCTGAGGCAAGGAGACCCCTTGTCCCCCTTCCTCTTTAACATTGTCGTGGATGTCCTGCAACAACTCCTCTTGAAAGCTTCCCGCGACGGCCTACTTTTACACCCTTTGGTCGACGACCTCCCATGCCCCATCCTCCAATATGCAGATGATACTCTTATTATAATTCGTGCTATTCCCTCTCATGTGGCTAACCTCAAAAAGCTTCTTGATGATTTCTCGGCTGCTTCGGGCCTTGAAATTAATTTCCATAAAAGTACCTTTATTCCCATTCGGACTGAGAGTGCTATGGCTTCCCGTATGGCCTCCTCCTTCGAAGTTTCCTCCCTCCCCCAAACTTACCTCGGGCTTCCCCTCTCTACTCACAAACTTCGCCTCTCGGATTTTGCCCCTACCATTGCGAAATGTGACATGCGCCTCTCGGGCTGGCGGTCGGTCTCTCCCGGCGGTCGCCTCCTCTTGGTAAATTCTGTCCTTACTTCTATGCTTACCCATGCCATGAGTGCTAGCCTGCTCCCTGTAGGGGTTATTGATGCTATTGACAAGCGTCGCCGGGCCTTCTTATGGACCGGCGAAGAAAACTGTTCCGGAGGGCAATGTAAAGTCGCCTGGCATGATGTTTGTACCCCTAAAGCTTACGGGGGGCTCGGTGTCCTCTCGCTCCCGTCGCAAAACTATGTTCTCCTCTCAAAATTTCTCTCCAAACTTCACTCCAACTCTTCTGCCCCTTGGGTTTGCTAGTTCCGCCGCCAATATGGTTGGTCTCCGAACAAGGATCTTGGAGATGAGCACACCCTCGATACTCCTGTTTGGAAAGATATGCGGGCTGGGCTCCCCTCCTTCCGGTCCCTAACCTCCGTCCGGGTCGGAAATGGGCGCTCCACCGCCTTTTGGTTTGACTCTTGGCTTGGCCCTATCACGCTCAAGGACTGCTTCCCTGCTCTTTTCTCTCACTCTACTCGACCTAACGCTTGTGTGGCTGAAACCTTTCTCCATGGCCTCACGACACACCTCGCCCATCGCTTGTCCTCTGTCGCCACCTCCGACATTACCTCCCTTGATGCTGCTCTTGCCTCCTTCACTCTTCGGGACGACGTTGTTGATGAACGTACTTGTAAAGCCACTAACCATAGCCTCTCGAACAAAGATTTCTATACCAATTCTTTCAGGCACTTGCAAAAGGACGACTGTGCTGCTAAGGTGTGGGACAGTGCCGCGCCTCTCAAATGTAAAATCTTCGTGTGGCTTGCTCGGCGACGTCGCCTCCCTATAAATGAGCGCCGTTTTTGTCATCAACTAGCAGATGATGCTACCTGCCCCCCTTGCGACTTGGTTGAAGATGCTGACCACCTCCTTGGAGGCTGCTGTTGTTGGGAATATGCCCTAGAGGCAATCATGTATGATGATATTTCCCATTGTATTCATAAAGTTATTAAGTAGTCCTTGTATAAACATCTGATGTGTATCATTGAATATGTGATTCAGTTGTGGAACTATGCATTCATGTTGTTTGTACTAAATATCCTTGGTCATTGAGGTTGTGCTGGACACACAACTTAGACCAATGTGAAAGTTGGCTTGATGACTCGGTTCCACTTGTCATGGGCATGGAGATGCTATTCCAACTTACACAGACTAGGCTAAAGAGTTTAGCGAGTCGGATTGACCCATATTGAGGTACAACGAACTAAGCTGTCATTTGTATATCTCAATCAATGTAATCCTTAGACATGAGGTTGTTGCATAGTCCGAGTTGAGGATCACCGACTTAGGTTCATCAACGTTGATCCGTGGCGGCGCTTATAAAGCGTGGTTCGGGTCGATCGAGAATCAAGCTGCGTGATGTGAATAACCAAGACGGATTTTGCCCTCCACCGGAGAGATATTCTTTGGGCCTCTCGTGAGATATGATTCGAAAGCATGGCCATGCGACTCGGTTAAGTGTTAACCGAGGCGATCGACTAAGAGTTAGTCGGGTGAATCACTTATCTCGGATCGAGAAGAGTCGGACTATTTAAGGGATGACATATATTCGCCTATAGTCGACAAGGTATATCGTGAGGCAAAAGGGACTCGGACGTAAGTCTCATTGAAAAGGCAAGTCGTCATGACTCTTTGGTACTTGGGAATCCAGATGCTCGCTAGGAGCCGATGCCGATTGATCGATTGTGAGTTGGACTCAAATCGTGTCCAAGTAACCATGAGCCTTGAGGTCACACACTTAAGAGCGGGAGCATGTTCGGATTGGATCGAACATATAATCTGGTTGGGTTGGACCTAAACCAGATTAGGATGAGTTAGTGAGTTGGACTCACGGTGACTAGTTTTATATGGGCTTTAGTGAATGGGTCGCGAAAGAGCCCATGTTCACTCCTATATATAGTGGAGCACAGAACCGAAAGGTTAAACGTTGTTCGGTTAGGTCATTCCATGTGTTGGAAACCCTAGCTCCACAGTCGGCCAGCGCCGAACCTAGCAGTCACGGTGCTCCTCCTTATGCGATGTGGATACCAAAGAGGTCTGTCGATCAGCACCGGACGATCGGATCGTGAGGACTGCCCGCATCAACCAGCGCTTCATCGGTAATCCGCAACCGCTGCGTCTAGTGGTAAACCTCGTGGCCTTCTACCTCGGCTAGGTCTTGGGATCACCACGTTAGAGGAAAAGTTTTGTTTATCTCTGCGTGGCCCAACAAATGGTATCGAGCGATAGCTTCGGTTTTAGGCTCGAGATCTCGCATATGATATGCGGTAGGCTATAGATGAGATCTATGTCTGTTTTGGTGGTCGATCTATGAGATAGATCGGTTTTGTATGAAGTTGATTGGATCAACTATACCGGGAATGGTAGATCGATTTCGTGATCATATCGCCGAGGTCGTGGAACGACATACCCTACCGGTCGGCTTCCGCCATCGGGTGATCGTGACACGTAAATCCGAGCGGTGATCGAAGATCAAAAGTTTGATCGAATCGAACGATGGTGGAATCCATGTTCGGATCGTAGATGAGATCTACGTTTTCGGAAAAATCGTCGGGCGCCGCACCAGCTGGGCGCCTTCGATCCCCGCCCGCTATCCGGCTAAGCGGACCGGCCGGCTCGCTGTCGTGGCGCCTTAGATGTCGCTATGAAGTTTCACAACGCCGAGATATCGTATCTATGCATAACTTGGTTTTGCAGGAATTTGTGAATGGTATGGTTCATGTGCATGTGATGTATGTGTAATCCATACGTGATCTGCGAATCACGGTTTTGTCGGCCATTGGAGCCTAGGTCTTTGTCATTTTATTGTATAACGACTGCGTGTCGGATTCTCTATGTAATTTACTTAACTAAGCTAGTGTAGCTGTTTGAGAACCGGAAGGCATGCAGGCGTTGTACATGTCGGCGACATGGAGTAAGACGGCAAGTGATAAGAGTTGGCACGAGTCGGATTACGAGGCTTTGTGGAGATGGAGATCGCCATGAAGAGAGCCATACCATTTCACATTATAATTGCTTTATTTTGTGTTATTGTTATGTCTCGTTTTACCTCTATTAGATAGTCGGTAAAATTTAATCCCTCAAAGAAGGTCTAGTCGGTTTTCCTTGATGTTTGCACCATCACAAGTCGGACATTTTGGTAGTGGGCTCATAAAATTGAGGTGCTGCCAATTCTTTCCAACTAGGTGGGTTCAGTCGGACTCTTCTTGCAGAAACACTCGGTAAGCTAGACGGGTCTATCACAACGGTTGTGGGACTCGGGAAAGGTCGGATGGGAGCCGGGCATGTGATGCCACCCGTCCAACAGAGTCGCATGAGATGCGATTGACAAGGAGTTGTCTACCTAGATCACTTGGCGGCTAGCGGTGATGCTAAAGCTCACTAGCCGACTTGCTTATTTAGGATCCCGAATCACTAAGTAACCATCGGAGGGTGTTGGTTCTAGTGGGAGCATAAAATATTAAAATGTTTAATATGCTTGCTCTTTTATGAATACATGTCTTAAGTGTTTTGCATATTTTCATTGTAGATCATGGCACCAAGTAGCATCACTCTCGGATATCCGGTTTTGCATTGAGAACCATTCTTGAGAAAGATAAACTGAACGACACTAATTTTACCAAGCGGTATCGAAATCGAGAATTGTTCTCAAACAAGAAAAGAAGGACCATGTCCTAGACAACCCACTTCCAGATGAGCCGAATGAGAATGCATTGCCCAGACCACCAATGCCTACCGTCGGGCTAAGGATGAGTCCACGGATATTAGGCATCTTATGCTTGCTCACATGGAACCGGACTTGCAAAAGCAGTTTGAGCATGTTGAGGCCTACGATATGATCGAAAGCCTCAAAAGTATGTTCGAGCTCAGCGAAGACCGAGAGATATCAAGTCTCTCGTGCTTTGCTGAGGTGCAAGCTTAAGGATGGTGATCCACCGAGTCCGCATGTGATCAAAATGGTTGGTTACGTGCAGTCTGGAGAGGCTTGGCTACCCCATAAGCGAAGAGTTCGCTACGGATATAATCGAACTCTCTTCCTAGTGCATATGGGCAGTTCATTTCAACTACCACATGCATGGTATGGATAAGAAGCTCACGAATTGCATGGGATGCTCAAGCAGAGGCGGATCTCAAGAAGGGCACCAGTCAAATGTTGATGGTGCGAGAATAAGGCTAAGTTCAAGAAGAGTTCTTGGACTAAGAAGAAGGCTAAGTCGGGAGGAAAGCGTGCTCGGGACCTGTCCCAAGCGCTTCCTCGGGGACTAAGCCATCTCCTTCAACCGGATCCACTTGCTTCTCTTGCAAGGATGGCCCTTGGAAGAGGAAGCTGCAAGTACTTGGCCGACAAAGCCAAGAGTGGAGGTATGACTTCACTCGGTACACTTGTTTGCAATGTTATAGACATATATCTTGGCGATACACCTAATAGTTCTTGGGTATATGATACCGGATCAATTATTCACATCGCAACTCGTTGCGTGGACCGTAAGAACTAGGAGCGTAGCAAGAGGCGAGGTTGATATTCGAGTCGGCAACAAAGCAAGAGTTGCTGCGTTGGAAGTCGACACGATGCAACTTCATTTACCTTCCGGATTCATTATGGAACTAAATAATTGTTATTATGTTCCGGTGCTCGATCGAAACATTATTTCGCTTCATGTTTGATGAGGCAAGGCTATGAGTCGAATATCAAGAATAATGGTTGTTCTTTGTATTTGAATGATATGTTTCACGGCTTTGCACCGTCGGGTGACGGTTATTTATTTTGAATCTTGATGGTGAGTCGGTTTATAACATAAATGTTAAAAGGTTGAAACCAAATGATCCGAATATGACTTACTTTTGGCAATCGGCTTGGTCATATAAGTTGGAAACGCATGAAGAAGCTCCATGATGATGGACTCCTAACTTCGTTCGACTTGGAGTCGCTCGAGACATGCAAATCTTGCCTACTCGGCAAAATGACCAAGACACCTTTTGCAAAGAGTTGCGAAAGGCGTCCGACTTGTTGGGACTAGTACATAGTGATGTATGTGGACCAATGAGCACGACAACCGAGGGTGGTTATGAGTACTTCATTACCTTCACGATGATTTGAGTAGGTATGGATATATCTACTTGATGAAACATAAGTCGGAAGCCTTTGAAAAGTTCAAAGAATTCGAATGAAGCAGTAATCAACTTAGCAAGAAAATAAAGTTTCTTGATTCGGACCGAGGAGGCGAGTACATGAGCCATGAGTTTGATGACCATCGAAAAGTTGTGGAATAGTTCCTCAACTTACTCCGCCAGAACGCCACAAAGGAATGGTGTTTGGAAGGCGAATCGGACCTTGTTGGACATGGTACGATCAATGATGAGTCAACAGATCTGCCTTTATCATTTTGGGGTTATTGTCTAGAAAGCATGGCGTTCACACTAAACAAAGTACCATCAAAATCGGTAGAAGACACCGCATGAGATGTGGACAGGCAAAAAGCCGAGTTTGTCTTTTCTTAAGATTTGGGGTTGTGAAGCTTTTGTCAGCGACTTGATCGGACAAGCTTACGGCCAAGTCGGATAAATGTATTTTTGGGTATCCGAGGAAACCTTGGGTTACTACTTCTACAACCGAGAAGAGGGCAAAGTGTTTGTCGCTCGAATGGTGTCTTCCTTGAGAAAGAGTTTCTCGATCGGGGAGTAAGTGGGAGCACGTGCAACTCAAGAAATTCGAGAGGAATCGGCTAATAGCGAATCGGCAAAAACCTTGGAGGTTGAGCCGATCGTGGCACTGAGCCGGCACAAGACGTACGAAGATCGGCAAGATTACGAAGTGTTCGTGATGTGTTCTTGTTAGGCGATGATGAGCGGCAAATTATTCGGAGCGATGGTGGGATCGATTCAGTCATGGCTTGGAGCCATGAGATCCGAGATAAAGTCCATGGATGAAAATCAAGTTTGGAACTTGGTTGATCGCGAGACGGTGCAAGACCCGTCGAGTGCAAATGGGTCTTTAAGAAGAAAACTGATATGGATGGAAATGTTTCAATCTATAAAGCACGCCTTGTCGCGAAGGGGTTCCGACAAGTTCAAGGAGTTGATTACGAGACTTTCGCCCGTAGCGATGCTTAAATCAGTTCGGATCATGTTAGCTATAGCGGCCTATTTCGACTATGAGATATGGCGGATGGATGTCAAACGGCTTTCCTCAACGGAAATTTAACCGAGGGCGTATATGATACGCCCGAGGGTTTTGTCGATCCGGCTAATGCTGACAAGGTATGCAAACTTCAGAAATCCATTTATGGGTTGAAGCAAGCATCTCGGAGTTGGAATATTCGCTTTGATGAGGTAGTCAAATCGTTTGGCTTCATCAAGAGTGTTCATGATTCTTGTTTGTACAAGAAGTTTAGTGGGAACAAAGTAAATTTTCTAATCTTATATGTGGATGACATATTACTGATTGGAAATGATGTCCAGATGTTGCAAGAAACCAAGGATTCATTGGAAAGGAGTTTCTCAATGAAAGACTTGGGTGAGGCAACATACATCCTCGAATCCGGATCTATAGAGATAGATCAAGGAGGCTCATTGGATTGAGTCGAGTACTTATTTGGACAAAGTGTTGAAAAGTTCAACATGGAATCGTCTAAGAAGGGTTCTTACCGATGTCCCATGGTGTAAAACTTAGCAAGACTCGGTGTCCTTCGACAACCGATGAGCGAAGTCGGATGAGTGCGATTCCGTATGCTTCTGATGGATCCATCATGTACGCCATGATTTGTACTAGGCGGATGTTTCCTATGCTCTAAGTGTTGTGGAGATACCAGCTGATCTGGAGAGATCCATCGATATGGCTAAAAATATCCTAAAGTACTTGAGAAGGACTAAGGATATGTTCTTGGTTTATGGTGGTGAAGATGAACTTAGTGTAAAGGGTTACAGATGCGAGTTATCTCTTGACTCGATGATTCTCGTTACAATCCGGACACGTGTTTATTATAAAGAGTCTTTGTGAGCTAGAAAAGTTCCAAGCAAGAGGCGTATCAAGGCTTCACAACAGAGGCTGAGTATATTGCCGTCTCGGAGGCAACAAAGGAAGCTGTTTGGATGAGGAATTTCCTCATGGATCTTGGTGTGGTTGAGGCTCGTCCAATCCGTTGGACGTGTATTGTGACAACAATGGTGCTATTGCACAAGCCAAGGAACCTAGACAACACCGGAAGAACAAGCACATACTCATGCGGTACCACCTAATTCGCCATTCGTGGATCGGTGATATCAAGTTATGCAAGGTACACACGGATGCAAATATTGCGGATCCGTTGACAAAGCCGTTACCCCAGCCGAAGCATGAGGCGCACCTGAGAGCCATGGGCATTAGATGCCTAGACATGTGATGTCGGAAGATTGACTCTAGTGCAAGTGGGAGACTGTTGGGAATATGCCCTAGAGGCAATCATGTATGATGATATTTCCCATTGTATTCATAAGTTATTAAGTAGTCCTTGTATAAACATCTGATGTGTATCATTGAATATGTGATTCAGTTGTGGAACTATGCATTCATGTTGTTTGTACTAAATATCCTTGGTCATTGAGGTTGTGCTGGACACACAACTTAGACCAATGTGAAAGTTGGCTTGATGACTCGGTTCCACTTGTCATGGGCATGGAGATGCTATTCCAACTTACAGACTAGGCTAAAGAGTTTAGCGAGTCGGATTGACCCATATTGAGGTACAATGAACTAAGTCATTTGTATATCTCAATCAATGTAATCCTTAGACACGAGGTTGTTGCATAGTCCGAGTTGAGGATCACCGACTTAGGTTCTATCAAGCGATCCGTGGCGGGCGTTATAAAGGCGGGGTTCGGGTCGAGAATCAAGCTGCGTGATGTGAATAACCAAGACGGGATTTTGCCCCTCCACTCGGAGAGATATTCTCTGGGCCCTCTCGTGAGATATGATTCGGAAAGCATGGCCATGCATGACTCGGTTAAGTGTTAACCGAGGCGATCGACTAAGAGTTAGTCGGGTGAATCACTTATCTCGGATCGAGAAGAGAGTCGGACTATTTAAGGGATGACATATATTCGCCTATAGTCTGACAAGGTATATCGTGAGGCAAAAGGGACTCAGACGTAAGTCTCATTGAAAAGGCAAGTCGTCATGACTCTTTGGTACTTGGGAATCGATGCGTTACGCTGGGAGCCGATGCGATTGATCGATTGTGAGTTGGACTCAAATCGTGTCCAAGTAACCATGAGCTCATGGGTCACACACTTAAGAGCGGGAGCATGTTCGGATTGGATCTGAACATATAATCTGGTTGGGTTGGACCTAAACCAGATTAGGACTGAGTTAGTGAGTTAGACTCACGGTGACTAGTTTTATATGGGCTTTAGTGAATGGGTCATGCGGCGAGCCCATGTTCACTCCTATATATAGTGGAGCACAAGAACCCGAAGGTTAAACGTTGTTCGGTTAGGTCATTCCATGTGTTGGAAACCCTAGCTCCACAAGCCAGTCGGCCGTAATCGAACCTAGCGATTCGCGCGGTGCTCCTCCTTGCGTGTGGATACCGCAGAGGTCTTTGACGATCGACACCGGACGATCGGATCGTGAGGATCTGACCGCATCAACTGACGCGCTTCATCAGTAATCCGCAACCGCGCGTCTAGTGGTAAACCTCGTGGCCTTCTACCTCAGCTAGGTCTTGGGATCACCACGTTAGAGGAAAAGTTTTGTTTTATCTCTGCGTGGCCCAACAGCTGTCGTGCCCGGGAGGTTTGGACTTTCTTCCTCTTGGCCCCCCCGGATCATCTTGACTCGGCTCTCTTTGTGACCCTTGGCTCCTTCGATATGAGAACAATCGTCACTGCTATTGCTTGGAATATCTGGAAGCGTCGAAATGCATTAGTCTTTAATGGAACCGACGAGCCTCTTCAGTTGGTTGTGCACCGCTGCCTTGAGGATGTTCGACTATGGGCTCACAGATGCACAACCGCCTCCTCTGCCTTCAAACTACAAATTTGGTGTAATAGCTATGAGCCTCCTTGAGGCCCTTGTTGTAATATCTGTCCCCCTCCCCTCTTTTTTTCTCCCCTCCCCCTTCATCTGCTTGTAATGGATCGTTCAAATTAATGAAAATGTTCAGGCTGGCGTAAGCCCGCCGTAGTTACGCTAAAAAAAAGAATTGTAATTGAATTCCAAAGGATCTTAACATGAGACTGATTGCGTGTCTAGCTGATGACCCACCCATCCTTGTTAGTGAAATCCTAGACATGACAATGGTGACATGGAACTGTCGGAAGATAGAGCAAAATTTTCTCCCGATGGATGTTTCGGCCATATGCTCGATCCCGGTCTGCAATAGGAAGATTGATGATTTCTGGACCTGGAGTTACGAAAAGCATGTTGGGGTGTTCTCGGTTAGATCTTCCTATAGGATGTTGATACAGACAAAATATCGAAGGGAGGCATGGTTAGAAGAGAATGCAGGCAACTCTGATGGTGAGCGAGAGAACAAGAAATGGACGAAACTATGGTCAATACAAGTTCCATCAAAAGTTAAAATTTTCTTGTGGCGGTTAGCCCAACAATCTCTTCCATCAGCAGACCTGCTTCATCACAAGAACATGGCAGCCGCTAGTACTTGTACCTTATGTGGGAGTGAGGATTCATGGAGGCATGTGTTACATTCACCTTTACAACGGATCTAGTCTAGATCTAACAGTAGCACTATACATTACCTTTGTAGATCGAGAACGGAGAGAGAGAGAGAGAGAGAGAGAGAGAGAACCGAGACGAGCTCTACCTGCTCCCTGGCTCGACATACATGAGCCAGAGGGAATGCCCGAGCTGGTGCCGGAGCTAGAACCTCCGTCATTGGCCATGGGTGAAAGGGGGGTGAGTGTGGCGGCGGTGGAGCTTCCCATCGGCGCAGCGCTTAGCCTAGATCGGATAGGGTTTGTAGTTGGGGCGGCTAGGGCACGTCTGACCTCGTGAGTCATGCTGCCGACTCCCCACCACTTTATATAGCGCTGGCGACAGGGGCCCACCAACCAGATAAGGTTGGGCGCCCCCGATCAGGGCGCAGTTAGGGGCGTGCTGGGCCGTTGGGCCCAGTCACGTTGAGATCTATCTAACATTCTCCCCCTAGATCTCGACTTTACTTTTAACCTTGTTCTTTACTTATTTCATCACAGAATGATACATAGAGCATGTTTCATCGTCTCAGCTCAATTAGATAGAATCATCTGACCACTATATACCTTTGTGTTCAAACAAATCCATTACTTTTGGGCCTCTATAGTCCAGGGGAATCATAGGCTTCCGTTAAACCCATGCCGGCTATGTGCTCCTTGAACACATTGGGTGGTAAGCCTTTAGTTAAGCGGATCATAAGCATATCCTTTGTCCTTATATGCTCGAGACTTATAGTTTGATCCTGGACTGTGTCCTTCACAACATAATACTTTATATCTATAGACTTTGAAGCATTACTCGACTTGTTGTTGTGAGCATAGAATACTGCGGGCTTGTTGTCACAGTACATCTTTAGTGGCCTGCTGATGCAGTCAACCACTTTCAAGTCGGGTAAGAATTTCTTTAACCATAACGCCTGTCCCATGGCCTCATAACATGCTATAAATTTTGCATACATCGTAGATGATGCTGTAGGGTTTCGTAGCATGGAAAACAAAAAATTTCTATCGCATACAAACAAACAAGCCAAGATCTATCTACTAGATTGTAGCAACAAGTCGATGGAATAACTTACCCTCGAAGATTCCAAAGTGTTTAACGAGAGCCGATTCTCGTGGGTGATGTAGTCGTACTCTTTCCAATCTCAAGATCGCGTAGATGATCCTTCCGGTGTTGCGTTCCGGCAGCGTTCCCGCAGTCGGTCACACGTTCGGTACTCGACGAAGACCTTCCTCTCCCTTGTTCCAAAGAAAATGGAGGTTGTAGCATCTCCTCAATTCGCAAAGACAACCAAGGCGTGGTACCAAGTAGAGGAGATCTCGCAGGCTTCGCCTTAAGCCGGAGCGAGTATGGTGGAGTATGAGAGAGTCCTCGGTTCTAGGGTTTAGACACACCAAGGAGGGATGCTAGAGCCGGCGGCTGGTTCGGGACCCCAAGTCGGCTAGGGCAAAACCCTAGGGGCGGCGGCTATGGTGGTAGGCGCCAAGCTAGGTTTGAGGAGAGGTACTTGTGTGTAGGAGGAGCCATGCCCTCCTTATATAGGTGGAGGGGCCGTGAGGGAGGAGTCCCTCCCCAACTCGGCTTGGGTGGTGCGCCGGCTTGGGGAGGAGGGACTCCCTCCCCAACTCGGTTTCAACCTCCTCCTCCTCTTTCCAAAAATTGTCGTTTGACTTTCAAACTAGCCGTTTGACTTTTCAATTTAGGATTTGAATAAACCCTTTATTTTGGACAGCGAAGACACTTAGTACATAATGCAATCATTCCAACTTGCAATGACACATTCATGTACCCCTTCCCCTCCGGAGTTCCGGACATTCCGGAACCTTCTAGAACATTCCCGATGAAAACACCGGAATCATTTCCGAACTCCGAAACGGGACTTTCCTTATATGAATCTTATTCTCCGGACCATTCCGGATCTCCTCGTGATATCCCGGATCCCATCCGAGACTCCGAACAACATTCGGTCTCTTTCTCATCATACCATAACTACTCAAAACAACGTCGAATCCTTAAGTGTGTCTCCCTACGGTTCGTGAATTATGCGGACATGATCGAGACACTTCTCCGAACAATAACCAATAGAGGAATCTGGAAATTCATATGGCTCCCACATATTTCTACGATTACTTTGCGATCGAATGAACCACTTACATACGATACCAATTTCCCTTTGTCTCACGATAGTTTACTTATCCGAGGTTATGATCGTCGGTATCTCTGCATACCTAGTTCAACCTCGTTATCGATAAGTACTCTTTTCTCGTTCCCGTGATATGTGATCCCTTGTGAGCCAGTCACATGCTTGCAAGTTAATTGGGTGACATTCCACCAAGAGGTCCCAGAGTATATCTATCCGTCATATGGATGGACAAATCCCACTCTTGATCCATGTGTCTCAACCAATACTTTCCGAACACTCAATGCCACCTTTATAGCCACCCGCCATCGTGTGGTGTTTGATGTCATCAAAGCATCCATCCGGTAAAGGTGATATGCATGATCTCATGGTCGAAGGAATTAGGTTACTATGTATCAGAAAGCATATAGCAATTGAACTATTAAAATGACTTGATCTTTATGCTACGCTTATCTATAGGAGTATGTCCACCATATCATTCTCCTAATGATATGATCTTGTTGTTGATAACATCTCAATGTTCATGATAGGGAAACCACAATCATTTATCAACCAACAAGCTAGTGATGTATAGAGGCTATACTAGGGACTTCAAATTAAGTTTACAAATCACACAAGTATCAATGTTTCCTTGTTAATACTATTATAGCATGAATGTAAACATTTATCATAAACACAAAGATATTATAATAACTACATTTATTATTGCCTCTAGGGCATATCTCCAACAGTCTCCCACTTGCACTAGAGTCATCTAATCTAGATTACATGGTAATATACCGAACACCCATGATGCTTTGGTTTGGTCATGTTTTGCCCTTGGGAGAGGTTTAGTCAACGGATCCGCCACATTCGATATGTGTACTTTGCAAATCTTTATATCCCCATCTTGGATATGTTCTCGAATAGCGTGAAAACGTAGCTTGATGTGCTTGACTTCTTGTGTGACCTTGGTTCTTGCAAGATGGCTATGGCGCCCATGTTATCACAGATAGACATTGGGTCCAGCAGACTAGGAACCACACCAGCTCTGTAATGAACTCTTTCATCCATATCGCTTCTTGTGAAGCCTCAAGCAGCCATGTATTCGATTCAGCTTGAAGATCTCGCCACAACACTTTTCTTTGCACTCCTCCGCCTAATCACGCATTCAAAATAAATACGTATCCATTGTGATTTAGAATCATCCGGATCGGTGTTCCAACTAGCATCGGTAACCATTAACAACGAGTTGTTCATCACCTCCAAAAGAAAGAACCATATCCTTAGTTCTTCTCAAGTACTTAAGGATGTTTTGATCATTGTCCAATGATCCACTCGGATCACTTTGATATCTGCTAGTTAAACTAACAAAGATATGCAATGTCGGGTCTAGTACATAGCATGGCATACATTAGAGATCCTATGGTCGAGGCATAGGAGTCTTACTCATCCTTTCTCTATCTTACGCGATGTCGGACTTTGAGTTTTACTCAAGGTCGATTAGCAACATGGGCAAGAACCCTTTCTTGCTATCTTCCATTCCAAACCTCTTTAGAACTTTGTCCAAATATGTACTCTGTGACAATGATATTTCGCGTTTCGATCTATCTCTGTAAATCTTTATGCCTAATATGTAAGCTGCTTAGCCAATATCCTTCATTGAAAAACTATTATTCAAATATTCCTTGACACTATTAAGAAGGTCTACATCATTCCCAATCAACAATATGTCATCCACATATAGTATTAAGAATGCTACAGAGCTCCCAGTCACTTTCTTGTAAATACAAGCTTCTCCATAAGTTTGTATAAAACCAAAACTTTTGATCACCTTATCAAAACGTTGATTCCAACTCCGGGATGCTTGCTTTAATCCATAGATGGACCGTTGAAGTTTGCATACCTTGTTAGCATCTTTAGGATCGACAAAACCTTTGGGTTGCATCATATACAACTCTTCATCAATATCTCCATTGAGGAATGCTGTTTTGACATCCATCGCCATATATCTCATAATCATAATATGCAATGATTAACATAATCCTCACAGACTTTAGCTTCGCCATCGGGTGAGAAAGTCTCATCATAGTCAACTCCTTGAATTTGTCGAAACCCTTTTGCGACAAGTCGAGCTTTATAGACAATAACATTACCATCAGCATCTGTTTTCTTCTTGAAGATCCATTTGTTCTCGACAGCCTTCCGGCCATCCGGTAAGTCCACCAAAGTCCATACTTGGTTTTCGTACATGGATCCAATCTCGGATTTCATGGCTTCTTGCCATTTATTGGAATCTGGGCTCGTCATTGCTTCCTCATATGTCTCAGGGTCATCGGTGTTGTCCACCAACATGACACTCATAATGGGATCATACCAATCTGGAGTGGTACGAGTTCTCGTTGACCTCCGAGGCTCTGTAGCAACTTCAACCGAAGTTTCATGATCACCATCATTAGCTTCCTCTCTAATTGGTGAGTGGAGAGTGGGGCCGGGGTGGGGCCCGGTTGTCGGTGGGGAGAGAGAGACGGTGGGTAGATGGGGCTGTGGTGAGAGAAAGAGGGGGGAAGGGGGTGGATTGATGAGGTGGCAGGTGGGTAGGGATTGGGGGAGAGGGTGAGGTGGCGAGCCGTGAGTGGTGGGTAGAATAGGATTGGGTGGGAAAAGGTTGGTCTAGGGTTTTTGCAGGGTTTAGTTGGGCTGGGTCGCAGATGGTCTGGACCGGTTGGCCTCTGGCCTGACCGGTCGGACTGGACTGCCCGACAAAATATTTTATTGTGTTAATTTTATTTGTAAACATTTTTGTAAATACTTTTTAGACAAATAAAAGATCTGAACAGACCGATGATTTAATTTGAAATAAATACGGGGGTTATTTAGAAAACAAAACTCGGCGTTTCGAAAATAGTTTCAGACAAACAATGCATGATGATGACGATGCAATGCACAAAAACAACGCGATTTTCTAGTAGTGGTTTTGCGGGATGCCACAATTCGACACCACTAACAATGGATCTCGCCCTCGAGATCCGCCTCATGGTACCGGAAAGAAGGCCGACGATCTGATCCTTCGCGCTTCGTGTAGTTCCTCGCGACTCCACTAACAAGAGGTCGTTGTCCGTGATCGTCGAGGGAACACTCCGGAAACAAAAGGGCGAGGTAGAGGTATCCACAAATAAAGACACCACTATCTGCGATAGAAGGTGAGAAAAGATGCGGCCTATCCCACTTCAATGTACGAGAGCGAATAGAAAGGGTAGTCGGCATGGGGGCCAATCCATCACGCACCCAAACTATTACTCTGCACAATCAGTAGAAAAGCGTGCAACCATTCTCGGAATCGATCAAGATCTCACAATCGAGGTTCGGAAGAAAGGAGTGATGCATCAGATCGGATCCGCGAGAGGATGTCGCCGTCGGAAACACCGGAAGGCACAAACAAGGAACAAAGAATGGTTCCACAGTAGACGGATTCCTCAGACAGCTTGAACACCGGATGGTAGAACATCGTTATCAAAGGAGGAAGCGAAACCCTGAAGGTACGACGGAACCCAACCATGAGAAATCCTGGACTCGAAGAGAGAGAAGAGAGCGGATTCAAAACACGCAGAGGTAAGAGGAGGATAGCAGAGGGGTAAGGAGTAAAATCAGACCTAATCAGAACTATTCAACCGATTTTTCAAAAATAGTTTTGACACTCTACTTCGGCCGTTAGCTAGGTTATCCTACAGGCTGGACTTGTGGGTATCGAATCGCCGGGCTCGATACCACTCAGAACACCCTCGACCGCCCTATGCAAGTTTTAGCGAAACCCGTCAAACCCGCATAGAAACGATTCAAAGGTGCCCACCAGCACTTTCGCTTGGTGGAAAACGGTAATAACATTACACAAGTCCTCGATAGGACCCACGTAAGATATATTTACAACACGACTCCATGAGGCAAGAATACAGATATACGGTACGAAGATCCAAATCACCTTGAAAAGATGGAGCGTCCGACTATGGACAAGATGCAAATGGGGCTAAGAGCCCTGAAGAATAACCAATGGCGCCATAACTCCTGCCAAGCCGGAAGGGTAACCCCGCTAACGACGCCGATCTCAAACCTGCTTAAACAAAAGGGTGCCGACAAAGGGCAAAGGAAAAGGAGGAGCGCCAAGATCGAGGCCAAGACGGCGAGGCTAGAATGGGCGGTCCTCGCCACATAGGTATGGTGGATCAAGCGCAGCAAAGATGCACTAAACAACCTATAGAGACTCGATACAATCAAGGCGGCTATCGAGAGGGGTAAGAAAGACCTATTCGAGCCAACTGATACTACCACCAAACAAACCCATCCCGGTGTCTCCCTCGAGACCAAACGAGGAAGTCAACCGAGGAACTCACACCGCTGGCGCTTTATTTATTCAATTATCGCAGTAATTACTAGTCGTATAGATAATCATACCGATAAATAAGCAAAGGGACATTTTAGTTAACCATTCCGCTAGAAGTTGCGACACTTACTAGTCAAATACAATTAGCATGAGATATCCCAAAACCCAAAGCTTGTTGGTACTTTTATTTAGCCATTCCGCTAGAAGTTGCAATACTTACTAGTTAGGTACAATGGTCGCAAGTTTACAACTCGTGCAAGCAATTGTGGGCAGTTTTATTTAGCCATTCCATTATAGTGAAGCTGATTACTAGTCATTATAAAGTCAAATTTATAGCACTACTTTAGTTATAGTTGTCTATGATCGAGATATCGTGCTCCAAGTCGCCCATAACCGTGGACACGGCTTCAGAAAGTTTTACGGCCGGGTGCACCAATAGCAACACACGCCGATCAACCCGGAAAACCAAATCAAAACCCAACGAGGCCTTCACGACAAAGCAATCATAGGATTCGAAATATTTCAGGGCCACCTTAAAGTAGACTCCGAACGGACCGGCCCGAGACGGACTCAAGGTTGTGGGGACTCAGTGAACGATCGGGAACCCAAACTGGCTTGTCGACACCGCGAATCGTGCCACGATCCTAACAAGACAGTGCTCCTCGCACAATCGTAAATAAAGCAAGAAGCATGGCATAAGTACAGATAGTAAATAAAACCTCAAACTAGTTTGTGGCCCCAAGAAATAAGAATGAATCAAGCTCTAGCTCGTGGGTCCCATAATCCTCCGGATGTGGATAGCGCGATAAATCAAGGAATGTATCAAGCACTCGGGGTCCCACGGACACAAGTGGACGTTAACAACCAATTAACATCTATTGCCCAATTGTTCTCCGCTTACTTACTTCAATTTTAGTTGTTAAACAAGAATTAAAGTGAACGATAAATAAAGCCATGATCATCTCCAACATCAAACAAAGGCAATACTCCAACAATCGTGGCACTTGCAGACCACATTAGCAGCGCTATCACGACGCTACCATATGAACAACACACAACAGGGTGTAGTAAGGGTGTGTAGTAGGCAACATAATAAATATAGGATGAGATATCCCGAGCAAAAAGAAACTAGATAGCGAATAGCAGGAGATCAATAATCAAATAGTATAATAAATAGAAAGTAGAAGAGAAGCTCGAAAAGAAAGACATTGTCACAAAATCATTGGTTCATCAGGGAAAGCTCACAACAACTCAACACAACTATCCGGGCTTAAAAAAAAAAGCAAAAATAAACACATAAACACCGGAATAATATATTTAACTAGAAAAGAATGGGCATGTATGTATGTATGATGTATGACATGGCAATCGCGATGCAATTAGGTCATATTAAGCGACACGCAACAGCACTGAGCAGCAAGCGACGACGCGAAGTCCAACTATCTACCAAACACAAACAAATAGGGGTGTACAAGGCAATATAAGGCTGCAAGGGATAATAGATATAAAAAAAAAAAGCAACGGCAAAACGAAAGCACATATATCAATAGAGGGAATAAATACTATAAAAAAAATAATAGAAGTAGAAAGGGAGATGCTGAAAATGAAAACATTGTCGCAGTTCATCCGGAAGTCGGGCGAAAGTCACAACAAACAACAAACGGCCTTATTATCCAAGAAAAAAACACTAGAATAAACACCGGATGCAATATTTAATACTACGGCAAAAGATCGGGCATGATGCATGTATGATGTATGACATGGCAATCATGCGATGCAATTAGGTCATATTAAGCGAAACCGGGGTCCCGACAATTAAATAGGTGGTTCATGTTATTTAACTACCCCGCAAATTAATTGTTGTATTAAAAGGGCAAGAGATAGTACCGGTTCGATGCACAAGTTTAAATGAGGCCAATATATGACTATATTTGCCCGCATATGGGCCCCATATTTAATTATATGGTGAATCGGCATAAGGCCCCCAAACCACACAATATGCATGCGAGATGAACAATTAATATGCGACAAGTTGTTATTACATTTATAAAGTAGGGCTCGAGAAAAGGGGTCACACACTAGGTTGCGAAGGTCTTGGTTCCGGGGGGGTTCGGGGTCCGGTCTCGGGGTTCATGGTTCGAGGGGATCGGGATTGGTACGGGAAGGAGGTCTCGTCGCCACCGGGAAGCAGGACTTGGTTGGCGTCGGGGGCACATCGGACTCGCCCTGGTCGCTGTCGTTCTTGTCATCACGAAGGTCTTGTCGCCGTCAGAACGGGTCGGTCTTGGCGTCGGGAAGAAGAACTTGGCGTCTCGCCGCATCGGCATGCGGAAGGAGGTCTTGCTGCCCGTGTCGGGACCTTGGCATCCGGTTCTCGCGAGCTCGGCGTCCGGGAAGAAGTACTTGCCTCACCGGGGTCTCGGTGTCCTCGGATCCGATTGAAGATCTTGGCGGTTTCAACTTCATTTGCCGGTGTCGGGTTCGGCGCCGGTGGTTCACCCGAAGCGGCGATGTTTGTTGACGGGGTCTTGTCATCATCTCGGGCGACTGGACGAGTCAGCAATGCGGGCCTGGACAACATCTTGGGCTTCACATGGTCGATCTCGACGGTATCGCTTGGACCCGCGTGGAATTCAACATGCACAATCCTGTTTTGGGACACACGGCGAACACTGCGGGCGTAAGCATGTGCTTGGTGCAGAGGTCTGGTCGCAGGAGGACGCCGAGACGAGCCGGAGGTCGGATGACGGTTGTAGGCGGCCATCTCGCAGACGGGTCGGGACGCTGGGCCTCGAGGACGGCGCAGAGCTGGGTCGCAGGAGGGTGGCCCGAGAGCGGCACGGCGGGTCGCGCCCGAGGACGCCGCAGGAGGCCGACGATGGGAGGCCGGGCGGCCGGCGGTCGCCGAGGTTGCTGTAGGGTGCCGCGGTGGAGAGCCGCCGGGGCGGTGGCGGTGTCGACCGGAGGCGCGAGGTAGACGGCGCGGAAAGCGGAGGTGAGGAGGTGCTCGCGGCGGCGGGGTGGGCGGACCGGCGCGTGGCGAGGCAGATGGAGAGGGCGTGCTGCAGGGGAGCTCGGTGGAGGGGCGCCGGCGAGGAGGCCGACAGTGGGCCGGAGGCGGAAGGGAGAGAGGACCGCGGTGGGGGAGAGGAAGCCGGCGGAGGGGAGGCGCTGAGGTGGGGCGCGCGGTGGTCGGAGGACGAGCGACGGCGAGGCGGGGTGGAGGAGCAGAGGCGGGCGCGCGAGAGGCGGGCGAGGGCGGCAGGACGGGGCAGTGGAGGCGCGGCGCGCGGGAGGTCGGGGAGCCTGGCCGAGCTGGCGCGCGGCGCGGGGCGACGAGGAGGCGCTTGGCGACGGGCGTCTGCCGGGCGAGGCCTGAAGGGCGGAGGCGGGCGCGGCGCAGCGCCACGAGGAGGAGAAGGGCGGGCGAGTCGGGAGAGGGGTCGTCGGCGAAGCGGTGGCGGGCTGCCGTCGGTGGCCCGAGGAGGAGGAAGGCGCGGGGCAGAGGGGGGAGGACGCGGTGAAGGGGGAGGCCGGAGGCAGCGGTGCACGCGGGAGGAGGTGGCGCGGGGAAGGAGAGAGTGGGAGGAGAGGTGGTGGGGCCGGTGGGACCAGGCGGGGTGAGTGGGAGTGGGGCCGGGGTGGGGGTGGACCGGGTCCAAGGGGGGGTTGAGTGGAGAGGGGGGCCGGGGGGGGGCCCGGTTGTCGGGAGAGAGAGAGGGGTTGATGGGGTCAGAGAGAGGGGAAGGGGGTGGATTGAGGAGGTGGCATGTGGGTAGGGTTGGGGGGTGAGGGTGAGGTGGCGAGCCGTGAGTGGTGGGTAGAATAGGATTGGGTGGGAAAAGGTTGGTCTAGGGTTTTGTGGTTTAGTTCTGGTCGCAGATGGTCTGACCGGTTGGCCTCGTTCACCGGCCTGACCGACTGCCCGACAAAATATTTTATTGTGTTAATTTTATTTGTAAACATTTTTGTAAATACTTTTTAGACAAATAAAAGATCTGAACAGACCGATGATTTAATTTGAAATAAAGACGGGGGTTATTTAGAAAACAAAACTCGGCGTTTCGAAAATAGTTTCAGACAAACAATGCATGATGATGACGATGCAATGCACAAAAACAACGCGATTTTCTAGTAGTGGTTTTGCGGGATGCCACACTATCAAAGGTGCATGTGCATAAAACATATTACTCATATAAATCGAACAACCATTATTCTCTGACTTAAACAAGTAGCCGTCTCGCAATAAACAAGATCCCGATATAATGTTCATGCTCAACACAGGCACTAAATAACAATTATTTAAGTATAAAACTAATCCCGATGGTAGATGAAGGGGTAGCGTGCCGACCGCGATCACATCAACCTTTGATCCGTTTCCCACGCGCATCATCACCTCGTTCTTCGCTAGCTTCCGTTTATTCTGCAAAGACTGCTTCGAAAGTTACAAATATGAGCAACCGAACCAAGATTAAATACCTGTGCACTACTACGAGTACTAGTGAGATACACATCAATAACATGTATATCGATATACCTTTCTTCTTGATGTTGCCGTTCAGATCCGCCAAGTACTTTGGGCAATTCCGCTTCAAAGTGACCTTCTCCCTTGCAAGAAAGCACTCAAGATCGTGCTTAGGTCCAGCCTTGGTCTTCTTCGCCGTGGTAACTTTCTTACCACCCTTCTTGAAGTGTCCCTTCTGCTTAGACTTGCCTTTCTTGAATTTGGTGGTCTTATTGACCAACAACACTTGGTGCTCTTTCTTGATCTCCACTTCTGCAGACTTTAACATAGCAAACAGTTCTGACAACTGCTTGTTCATGTTCTGCATGTTGTAGTTCATCACAAAGTTCTTGTAACTTGGTGGTAGTGATTGGAGGACACGGTAAATCCCCAAAGCATTAGGAATCACTATACCCAAGCTTTGAAGTTTGTTTGCGTGCCCAGACATCTTAAGCACATGCTCACTGACGGAGCTGCCCTCTTCCATCTTGCAGTTAAAGAACTTTTCAGAAGCCTCATAACTTTCAATTGCCGCATGAGTCAACTCCTTGAATTTGTCGAAACCCTTTTGCGACAAGTCGAGCTTTATAGACAGTAACATTACCATCAGCATCTGTTTTCTTCTTGAAAATCCATTTGTTCTCGACAGCCTTCCGGCCATCCGGTAAGTCCACCAAAGTCCATACTTGGTTTTCGTACATGGATCCAATCTCGGATTCCATGGCTTCTTGCCATTTATTGGAATCTGGGCTCATCATCGCTTCCTCATATGTCTCGGGGTCATTGGTGTTATCCACCAACATGACATTCATAACGGGATCATACCAATCTGGAGTGGTACGAGTTCTCGTTGACCTCCGAGGCTCTGTAGTAACTTCAACCGAAGTTTCATGATCACCATCATTAGCTTCCTCTCTTATTGGTGCAGGCACCACAGGAACTTCTTCCGGTGCTGCGCTACTCGCAATTTCGAGAGAAGGTTCGACAACCTCGTCGAGTTCTACTTTCCTTCCAGTCACTTCTTTCGAGAGAAATTCCTTCTCTAGAAAGGATCCATTCTTGGCAATGAAGATTTTGCCTTCGGATCTATGATAGAAGGTATACCCAATAGTTTCCTTCGGTATCCTATGAAGACGATTTTTCCGCTTTAGGTTCAAGCTTGTCCTATCAGTAACTTCTTTACATAGGCTTCAGATCCCCAAACTTTAAGGAACGACAATCTAGGTTTCTTCCCAAACCATAATTCATACGGTGTCGTTCAACGGATTTAGACGGTGCCCTATTTAAAGTGAATGCGGTCGCTTTCTAATGCATAACCCCAAAATGATAGCGGTAAATCAGTAAGTGACATCATAGAACGAACCATATCTAAGAGAGTTCGACACGACGCTCGGACACACCATTACTGTGGTGTTCCCCATGTGTCAATCAGGAAAGTATTCCGCATTTCTTCAAATGCTCGCCAAACTCGTAACTTAGATATTCACCTCCACGATCAGAACGTAGAAATTTAATCTTCTTGTTACGTTGATTCTCTACCTCACTTTGAAACTCCTTAAACTTCTCGAAAGTTTCGGATTTATGTTTCATGAAATAGATATACCCATATCTACTCAAGTCATCCGTGAAGGTAAGAACATAACGATAACCACCGCGCGATGCTACACTCATTGGTCCACACACATCGGTATTGTAACACCCTCAGAATCGGACCTATGCAAGTTTGAGCAAAATTCGCCAAACCCGCATAGAAACGATTCAAAGGTGCCCACCAGGCACTTTCGTGCGGGTGGAAAACGAAGTAATAACATTACACAACAGTCCTCGATGGGACCCACAGAACGGATATATATAACAGCGACTCCAAGAGTCAAGAATACAGATATATTATACAAAGATCCAAATCACCTTGAAAACGATAGAGCGTCCAGCTACGGACAAGATGCAAATGGGGCTAAGAGCCCTGGAGAATAACCAATGGCGTCCATAACCCTGCCTGTGCCAAGCGGAAGGGTAACCTCGCTAACGACGCCGATCTCATAACCCGCTTAAACAAAAGGGTGCAAGAAGGGCAAAGGAAAAGAAGGAGCGCCAAGATCGAGGCCAAGACACGGCGAGGCTAGAATTCGGTCCTCGCCACATAGGTATGGTGGATCAAGCGGCGGCAAAGATGCACTAAACAACCTATAGAGACTCGATACAATCATGGCGACAGAGAGGGGTAAGATAGACCTATCCGATCCAACTCAAGCTAACACCAAACAAACCCATCCCGGTGTTTCCTCGAGACCAAACGAGGAAGTCAACCGAGGAACTCACACCCGGCAGTTTTTATTTATTCGCTTATCGTTGCAGCAATTACTAGTCGTTTAGATAATCGCCCCGATAAAGTAAACAATGGGCACTTTTAGTTAACCATTCCGTGATAGTGGCAACACTTACTAGTCGATACATTTATCATGAGATAACCCAAAACCCAAGCTTGTTGGTACTTTTATTCAGCCATTCCGCTAGAAGCAAGATTTACTAGTCAGTACAATTGTCGCAAGCGACAACCAAACAAGCAATGGTGGGCAGTATTAATTAGCCATTCCATTATAGTGAAGCTGATTACTAGTCATTATAAGTCAAATTTATAGCAAGAACTTTAGTTATGCTTGTCTATGATCGAGATACTATGCTCCAAGTCGCCCATATCCGCGACACGGCCAGAAAGTTTTACCCGCCGGGTGCACCAATAGCAACACACGCTCGATCAACCTCGGAAAAACCAAATCAAAACCCAACGAGGCTTTCACGACTGAACAATCACAGGATTCAGAAATATTTCAGGGGGCCACCCCTTTGAGTAGATCCCGCAACGGAGTAAGCAAGCTCCGAGGCGGACTCAAGGTTGCGCCAATGGCTGTAAGCGACTGGGAACCCGAAAGTGTGGCTGGGCTTGTCGATACCGCGTAATCACTCCGCATCCTAAACAGTACAGTGTGCTCCTCGCACAATTTAAATACAGAAAGTAGCATGGCATAAGTACAGGATCGTAATAAAACCGCAAACTAGTTGTGGCCCCAAGAAATAAGACTGAATCAAGCTCGCCTGTGGGGGTCCCATATACCTCCGGATGTGGATAGCGCGATAAAACAAGGAACAAGTATCAAGTACTCGGGGTCTTACGGACACAAGTGGGCTCGAAACCAAATATTATCTATCACCCACCGATGCCTCGCTTATTCAATTTTAGTTGTTAAAGAAATTAAAGTGACGATAAGTAAAACTAGAATCATCTCCAATATCAACATGCGGCAAGACATCAAGAATCGTGGCATATGACACACACATCAAGACTTGAGCAAGCAACTACGACGCATAAGTCCAACTATCTACCAAACAACAGGTAATAGGATGTGTCCGAGGCGATATAGGGCTGCAAGGGATATCACGGGTACGAAAAACTAGAGCATCGCAACACAGATAGCAATAGATCAACAGGAGGGAATAAAGACTATAAAAGTAAGATAGGTAGAAAGAGGGAGATGCTCGCCTGAAAAACATTGTCGAAGGGTTCAACCGAAGATCGGGACGAAGCTCACATCAACTCAACGGCCTTATCCGCGAAGAAGCAAAACACTAGAAGAAACACCGGATGCAATATTTAATATGCGGCAGAAGATCGGCATGAGGCATGCATGATGTGTTACAAGGCGAAGATGCGGTGCAATTAGGTCAATATTAAGCGGAACCGGGGTCCCGACGAATAGTTAGATGGTTCAAGTTATTTAGCTACCCCGCAATTTAAATGTTGTTTATCAAGACAAAAGATAGCACCGGTTCGTTACACAAGTTTAAATGAGGCCAATATGAGACTAGATTTGCCCGCATATGGGCCCCATATTTAATTATTAAGTGAATCGGCATAAGGCCCCCAAACCACAGGCAAGGATGCATGCATGAACAATTTAATATGCGACAAGTTGTATTATGTTATAAAATAGGGTTCGGGAGAAAGGTTCACACATTAGGGGTCTCGACGATCTTGGGTCTCCGGGGTTCGGGATCTGTCTCGGTCCGTGGTTCGGTCCGGGTTCGACGGAAGCGCTCGTGGCCTGCTCGAACTCCGGTAGGTCTGTCGCATCGGGTCTCGGTCATGTTGTCGGTCATGGCTCGGGAGGTTCTCGTGTCCGTGAGGTAGGCCTTGTCGTGCCTCGCAGTAGTACTTGGGAAGGTTCGGTTCCACGGTTCTTCCGGTCACCGCCGTTTGTCGGTTCCACGGTTTCGCCTTCGGATCCAGAGGAAGAACTTGGCGATCGGGTCGCGCCCTCGGTTCCGTAGTCGATCATGGCCCGAGGAGAGGGTTTCACTACCCAGAGATCTTGGGGTTCCTCGTCGGCCTTCTGCACGGGGTTTTGGCGGTGTTCGGATTTGGATCCGCGACGAAGGCCTTGGGGCACCATGTACATGTACATCCTTCGCATCCATCGGCATCGAGCCGGTCTTGCCGGTGAACTACCGTGTACGAAGATCTTGACATACGGCGGGATCGGTCTCGGGTTCGGGCGTGACGGGGCGACGATAGCGGGCAGGGCGCGGGTAGAGGTTGGCCTCGGACTGTTGACGGAGGGGCCTCGCCGACCGAGGGGATGCGGGCCGGTCATGGGGTTTTGAGCAGGCCCCGAGGTGGGGTCCGCGCGATCGGGCGTGGAGGGCGGCGATGGCCGAGGCGTTCGGAGCGGCAGAGCCGGCTCGGATTCGGCGTCGCAGACCCAGGGGCGGCGGGCGGCGAGGTAGCCGCAGAGGCGCTGGCATACGAGGATCGCCGTGGCTGGGGCGGTGAGGGCGACGGCGCTGCTGGCGCGGCCGCGACGGAGCACGCGTGGACGGGAGCGGGAGCGGACGTGGAGGCGGGCGAGGGGAACGCCGACGCTGGGCGAGGCAGGCTGCGAGGAGTCTCACGGCGGCTTGCCGGAGGACGCAAGAAGAAGCGGGAGGGGCTCGGCAGCGAAAGGTAAGGCTGGCTCGGGGAAAGGAGGCGAGGTCGGGGTGAGCTCGGGGAGCGGCGAGAGGCGCCGAGCGGGGCTGGTGGAGCCGGGCGAGGCGGAGGATGGCCGGAGCGGCCGCAGGGCTGGGAGGGAGGCGCCAGGAGAGAGGGCGCTGGCGGAGGCGCAGGCGGTGGCTCCGGCCATGGGAGAGGAAGGGCTGGGTCATGGTGAGCGCCGCGGCGGCAGAGCGAGGGAGAGGAGCGAGGGAAGGAGAGCGTGCGGGAGGTGGGGGTCGTGCGCGTCGGTGGGAGTGGGCCCGCGGGGCAGGTGGTTGTCGGTGGGGACGCGGTGAGTGAGAGCTGGCGTGGGGATCTGGTAGGCAGGGCCAGGCGGGTGGGACCCAGGGGCATAGAGAGAGATGGATTGGGGTGGGGGCCCAGCAGGCGCCTGTGGCCCAGGTGTCATGGCATGGGGCGGCCGAGTGAGGTGAGGGAGGGGCATGCGTGCATGTCAGAGAGAGGGAGTTGGCTAGGTGGCAGATTGCTATTGGTTAGAGGGGGGAGAGAGGTGAGGTGGCACTAGGGGATTGGGTGGGGTGATGTGGCCAAGGGGTGGGGGTAGGATAGTGGGTAGCTTTAGGAATTTAGGATGGGATTGGTTGGACCGTTTTAAAAACCTGGGGTGGTCGTTCGGGTCGATCCGCCCGCTCGATCGCCTTACTAAAAATAATATAATTTTTATTTGTTTTGTTAACACCTTTTGCAAACCGATAGCACTCAAACAAAAATAATCCGGGGACCGGGCTTTGCATTTGAATTAAGATGGGACGTTTGGAAAACAAAACGGGGTTTGCGAAATAGTTTTGGCAAACAATGCATGATGATGACGATGCAATGCACAAATTCAACGCGATTTTCTAGTAGTGGTTTTTGCGGGATGCCACAATTCGACACCACTAACAATGGATCTCGCCCTCGAGATCCGCCTCATGGTACCGGAAGGAAGGTCGGCGATCTGATACTTCGCGCTTCGTGTAGATCCTCGCGACACCACTAACAAGGGTCGTTGTCCGGCTCGTCGGGAGAACACTCCGGAAATAAAAGGGCGAAGGTAGAGGTATCAACAACTAAAGCCACCTCTAACTTCGGGGGGAAGAGGGAATCGATGCATTCTCGTCCACTTCAATGTACAAAAGCGAATAGAAGGGGTAGTCGGCATGGGGGCCAATCCATCACGCACCCAAACTATTACTCCGCACCATCAGTGGAAAAGCGTGCAACCATTCTCGGAAACAGACTGAAGATCTCGACAAGCGAGGTTCGGAACAACGGAGTGACGCAGTCTGTGCATCGGACCTGGCGTAGAGGATGTCGTCGCGTCGGAAAACACCGGAAAGCACAAACAAGGAACAAAGAATGATAACACCGTGGACGGATTCATCAGGCAGCTGGAACACCGGATGGCAGAACACCGTTATCAGAAGAGGAAGCGAAACCCTGAAGATACGACGGAAACCCAACCACGAGAATTCCTGGACTCGAAGAAAGAGAAGAGAGCGGATTCAAAACACATCGAGATAAGAGGAGAATAGCAGAGGGGTAAGGAGTAAAATCAGACCTAACCAGAACTATCCAACCGATTTTCAAAAATAGTTTTGACACTTCTACTCCGGCCGTTAGCTAGATTATCCTACAGGCTGGACTTGTGGGGTATCGCAACTGCTGAGCTCTGATACCATCAGAACACCTTAGAATCGACCTATGCAAGTTTGAGCAAAATTCGCCAAACCCGCATAGAAACGATTCAAAGGTGCTCACCAGCACTTTCGCAAGGGTGGAAAACGGTAATAACATTACACAACGTCCTCAATGGGACCCACAAGCGGATATATATAACAATGACTCCAAGAGTCAAGAATACAGATATATTATACAAAGATCCAAATCACCTTGAAAACGATAGAGCGCCAGCTACGGACAAGATGCAAATGGGGCTAAGAGCCCGGAGAATAACCAATGGCCCATAACCCCTGTGCCAAGCCGAAGGGTAACCCCGCTAACGACGCCGATCTCATAACCTGCTTAAACAAAAGGGTGCCGCAAAGGGCAAAGGAAAAAGAAGGAGCGCCAAGATCGAGGCCAAGACACGGCGAGGCTAGAATTCGGTCCTCGCCACATAGGTATGGTGGATCAAGGCAGCGGCAAGATGCACTAAACAACCTATAGAGACTCGATACAACCGGCGTACCGAGAGGTAAGATAGACCTATCCGGATCCAACCGAAGCTAACACCAAACAAACCCATCCCGGTGTTTCTCGAGACCAAACGAGGAAGTCAACCGAGGAACTCACACCGCGGCAGCTTTTATTTATTCGCTATTATCGCAGAATTACTAGTCAGGTTTAGATAATCATCCCGATAAAGTAAACAAGTGGCACTTTTAGTTAACCATTCCGTGATAGTGGCAACACTTACTAGTCGATACATTTATCATGAGATAACCCAAAACCCGCAGCTTGTTGGTACTTTTATTCAGCCATTCCGCTAGAAGTTGCAAGATTTACTAGTCAGTACAATTGTCGCAAGCGACAACCAAACAAGCAATGGTGGGCAGTATTAATTAGCCATTCCATTATAGTGAAGCTGATTACTAGTCATTATAAGTCAAATTTATAGCAAGAAAACTTTAGTTATGCTTGTCTATGATCGAGATATGGCTCCAAGTCGTCCATATCCGCGAACACGGCTTTAGAAAGTTTTACCCGCGGGTGCACCAATAGCAACACACGCCGATCAACCTCGAAAACCAAATCAAAACCCAACGAGGCTTTCACGATCGAACAATCACAGATTCAGAAATATTTCAGGGGCCACCCTTTGAGTAGATCCCGCAACGGAGTAAGCAAGCTCGGCGGCCTCAAGGTTGCGCCAATGGTCAGAAGCGATCGGGAACCCGAAGTGTGGCTGGGTTGTCGATACCGCCAGAATCACTCCGCATCCTAAATAAAGACAATGTGCTCCTCGCACAATTTAAATACAGAAAGTAGCATGGCATAAGTACAGATCGTAATAAAACCGCAAACTAGTTGTGGCCCCAAGAAATAAGATCAATCAAGCTCCTGGGGTCCCATATACCTCCCGGATGTGGATAGCGATAAAACAAGGAACAGTATCAAGTACTCGGGTCTTACGACACAAGTGGGCTCGAAACCAAATATTATCTATCACCCACCGATGCCTCTGCTTATTCAATTTTAGTTGTTAAACAGAAATTAAAGTGACGATAAGTAAAACTAGAATCATCTCCAATATCAACATGCGGCAAGACATCAGCAACTGTGGCATATGACGACACACATCAGCACTTGAGCAAGCAACTACGACGCGCAAGTCCAACTATCTACCAAACAACAGGTAATAGGATGTGTCCGAGGCGATATAGGGCTGCAAGGGATATCACGGGTACGAAAAACTAGAGCATCGCAACACAGATAGCAATAGATCAACAGGAGGGAATAAAGACTATAAAAGTAAGATAGGTAGAAAGAGGGAGATGCTCGCCTGAAAAACATTGTCGAAGGGTTCAACCGAAGATCGGGACGAAGCTCACATCAACTCAACGGCCTTATCCGCGAAGAAGCAAAACACTAGAAGAAACACCGGATGCAATATTTAATATGCGGCAGAAGATCGGCATGAGGCATGCATGATGTGTTACAAGGCGAAGATGCGGTGCAATTAGGTCAATATTAAGCGGAACCGGGGTCCCGACGAATAGTTAGATGGTTCAAGTTATTTAGCTACCCCGCAATTTAAATGTTGTTTATCAAGACAAAAGATAGCACCGGTTCGTTACACAAGTTTAAATGAGGCCAATATGAGACTAGATTTGCCCGCATATGGGCCCCATATTTAATTATTAAGTGAATCGACATAAGGCCCCCAAACCACAGGCAAGGATGCATGCATGAACAATTTAATATGCGACAAGTTGTATTATGTTATAAAATAGGGTTCGGGAGAAAGGTTCACAAATTAGGGGTCTCGACGATCTTGGGTCTCCGGGTTCGGATCCGTCTCGGTCCGTGGTTCGGTCTGGGTTCGACGGAAGCGTTTGCTGGCCTCGCTCGAACTCCGGTAGGTCTGTCGATCGGGTCTCGCCATGTTGTCGGTCATGGCGTTCGGGGGAGGTTCTCGGTGTCCGTGAGGTAGGCCTTGTCGTGCCTCAGCGTAGTACTTGGGAAGGTTCGGGGTTCCACGGGTTCTTCCGGGTCACTGCCGTTCTTGTCGGTTCCACGGTTTCGGCCTTCGGGATCCAGAGGAAGAACTTGGCGATCGGGTCGCGTCCTCGGTTCCGGTAGTCGATCATGGCGTTCCGAGAGAGGATCTCGCCACCTGTGAGATCTTGGGTTCCTCGTCGACGGCCTTCTGCACGGGTTTTGGCGGTGTTCGGATTTGATCCGCGACGAAGGCCTTTGGGGCACCATGTACATGTACATCCTTCAGATCCATCGCAAGATCGAGCGGTCTTGCCGGTGAACTACCGTAATGAAGATCTTGACATACCGGGATCGGTCTGGTTCGGCGTGACGGGCGATTTATAGCGGCAGGCAGGGGTAGAGGTTGGCCTCGGACCGTTGACGGAGGGGCCGACCGAGGATGCGGCCCGGTCGGGGTTTTGAGCAGGCCCCCGAGGTGGGTGAGCGCGGGCGAGGCGCTGGATGGCGGTGGAGGGCGGGCGCGGCCGGGAGGAGGGAGGGGAGAGAGAGGGGCAGCCAAGGGGAGGCGCAGGGCGGTGGCTCGGGCGCACAAGGGAGAGGAAGGGCTGGGTCAAGGCATGCCAAGGGCAGAGAGGAGAGGAGCGAGGGAAGGAGAGCGGCGGGAGGTGGGGGTCAAGGCTTGGTGGGAGTGGGATGACCAGGTGGTTGTCGGTGGGACGCAGTGAGTGAGAGTCTGGTGGGGATCTGGCAGTAGGGTGGGGACCAGTGGGCATAGAGAGAGATGGATTTGGGTGGGGCCTAGCAGCGCCGGGCCTGTGGTGTCATGGCATGGTGGGGCTACCGAGTGAGGTGAGGGGGCTGCATGCGTGCATGTGTCAAGCGAGAGAGGGAGTTGGCTAGGTGGCGATTGCTATTGGTTAGAGGGAGAGAGGAGGTGGCACTAGGGGGTTGGGTGATGATGTGGCCAAGGGGTGGGGGTAGGATAGTGGGTAGCTTTAGGAATTTAGGATGGGATTGGTTGGACCGTTTTAAAACCTCGGGTGGTCGTCGGGTCGATCCGCCTGCTCGACGCCTTACTAAAAATAATATAATTTTTATTTGTTTTGTTAACACCCTTTGCAAACCGATAGCACTCAAACAAAAATAATCCGGGGACCGGGCTTTGCATTTGAATTAAGATGGGACGTTTGGAAAACAAAACGGGGTTTGCGAAATAGTTTTGGCAAACAATGCATGATGATGACGATGCAATGCACAAATTCAACGCGATTTTCTAGTAGTGGTTTTTGCGGGATGCCACAGGTATGTATGATTTCCAATAAGTCCGTAGCTCGCTCCATCATACCAGAAAATGGAGTCTTAGTCATTTTTCCCATCAGACATGCTTCGCATCTTTCAAGTGATTCAAAATCAAGTGATTCAAGAAGTCCATCGGAATGGAGTTTCTTCATACGCTTCATTCCAATGTGACCAAGACGACAGTGCCACATATAGGTCGAATTATCGCTTGATTTCAAACGTTTAGCCTCAATGTTGTTGATATGTGTATTTCCACTATCGAGATTCAATAAGAATAGACCATCTATCAAAGGTGCATGTGCATAAAACATATTACTCATATAAATCGAACAACCATTATTCTCTGACTTAAACAAGTAACCGCCTCAATAAACAAGATCCCGATATAATGTTCATGCTCAACACGTGCACTAAATAACAATTATTTAAGTATAAAACTAATCCCGATGGTAGATGAAGGGGTAGCGTCCGACCGCGATCACATCAACCTTTGATCCGCTTCCCATGCGCATCGTCACCTCGTTCTTCGCTAGCTTCCGCTTATTCTGCAAAGACCTGCTTCGAGTTACAAATATGAGCAACCAACCAAGATCAAATACCTGTGCACTACTACGAGTACTAGTGAGATACACATCAATAACATGTATATAAGATATACCTTTCTTCTTGATGTTGCCGCTTCTTGATCCGCCAAGTACTTTGGGTAATTCCGCCCAAAGGACCTTCTCCCTTGCAAGAAAGCACTCAAGATCGTGCTTGGTCCAGCCTTGGTCTTCTTCGACGGCGTGGTAACTTTCTTACCACCCTTCTTGAAGTGTACCTTTTACTTAGACTTGCCTTTCTTAAATTTGGTGGTCTTATTAACCAACAACACTTGGTGCTCTTTCTTGATCTCCACTTCTGCAGACTTTAACATACCAAACAGTTCTGGCAACTCTTTGTTCATGTTCTGCATGTTGTAGTTCATCACAAAGTTCTTGTAACTTGGTGGTAGTGATTGGAGGACACGGTAAATCCCCAAAGCATTAGGAATCACTATACCCAAGCTTTGAAGTTTGTTTATGCGTCTGACATCTTAAGCACATGCTCACCGATTGAGCTGCCCTCTTCCATCTTGCGCTTAAAGAACTTTTCAGAATCCTCATAGCTTTCAATTGCCGCATGAGTCTCAAAGATCAATTTGAGATCCTCGACAATATCATATGGGTCCGAATTCTCAAACCTTTTCTGAAGCTCCGATGCCAAACCATACAAGATAGCACACTGAACTGTGGAGTACCGATTCTTCCGAGCGAGGTAAACATTCTTTACTTCATCGGAGCATCACCGTAGGTGGGTCACCCAATGTGCATCAAAGACATAGGTCAAATTACCAGCTGTGAGGACAATCCTCAAATTGCGGAACCAATCCGCGAAGTTGCTTCCATTGTTTTTCAACTTTTCTTTCTCTAGGAACGCATTAAAATTGATGGTAGGGACTTCCATTGATCTACAACATATTTGCAATAGTTTAGACTAAGTTTATGACAAATTGACTTCAATTTAATAATAAAGTTAATCTAGGTGAACTCCCACTCAAAACAACATCCCTCACATTGTTTTAGTGATCACACGAACCAAATCCACTACATCAACACCGATCATCACGAGAGTTGATATAGTTTCAATGGCGAACAATCGTCATGTTCATCATATCTACTATATGATTCATGCTTTACCTTTCGGTGATCCGTGTTCCGAGACCATGTCTGTACATGCTAGGCTCGTCAAGATCAAACCTTAGTTTCCGCATGAGAAAATCTGGCGTGCTCACGTTGTATACACTTGCGGAATCTAACACACCATCATCACGTGGTGCTTCAAACAACAAGCTTTAGCAACGGTGCTAACTAAGGGTGAACACTTTATGACTTGAAATTCATGTGCATGAGGGGTCATCTTATAATGCTACCGCTGCCTACTAAGCAACACAAGATGCATAAAGGATTAACATCACATGCAATTCATAATATGTGATATGATATGGCCTTTCTTCTTTGTGCTTCCGATCTCCATCTTCAACACGAACATGATCTCCATCATCACCGCATTGCATCAAGGTGAATGACGCTTCTCCATGGTTGTCGCCCACCGCTTCAACTATTACAACTACTTTGAATAGACACGCTGGTTTTAACATAAATTAAAGACAACCATATGGCTCTCGCCGTTGCCAACTTACAATAAGGAACATTGCATACATCAAATATAATCACAATCATGGCCATATCACATCATCAAGACACCCTGCAAAACAAAGTTAGACGCCTACTTTCTTTGCATGTTTTACGTGGTTTGGGGCTTTCAATAAGTGTCGTTCTAACTTACTTAACATGAACCACAACATTGATACTAGTATTGTTAATCACCCGTTGTAAATTGGATCTTAACTATGCTAGGAGAAACAGCACCAAGAATCCACTTATGCAATACAAGTTGCATGTCAAGTGTGGAGCAAGTCTCATGAACGATGTCATGTAAGGTTAGCCCGGGCCGCTTCATCCCAACATACCGCAAGATGCAAAGTACACAAGAAGCAATCGACAATAAAAGCATCAATGCCCACAATGACCATTGTGTTCTACTTGTGCAACAGATCTACATATAGACACGGCTCTGATACCACTGTAGGGTTTCATAGCATGGAAAACAAAAAATTTCTATCGCATACAAACAAACAAGCCAAGATATATCTACTAGATTGTAGCAACGAGTCGATGGAATAACTTACCCTCGAAGATTCCAAAGTGTTTAACGAGAGCGGATTCTCGTGGGTGATGTAGTCGCATTTTCTCGATCTCAAGATCGCAGACGATCCTTCCGGCGTTACGCTCCAAGCAGGCCCCGCAATGGTCACATCGCTCGGTACGACGAAGACCTTCCTCTCCTTGTTCCAAAGATGGGAGGTTGTAGCACTCTCCTCGCAATTCCGGCAGCACAACGGCATGGTACCGGAAGTAGAGGGGAGATCTCGCAGGGCTTCGCCTTAAGCCGGAGCGAGTACGGTGGAGTATGAGAGAGTCCTCGGTGTTCTAGGGTTAAACACACCAAGGAGGGGATGCTAGAGCCGGCGGCTAGGGTTCCGGGGACCCCCAAGTCGACGGCTAGGGCAAAACCCTAGGGGGCGGCGGCTATGGTGGTAGGCGCCAAGCTAGGGTTTGAGGAGAGGTACTTGTGTGTGCTAGGAGGGAGCCCCGCCTCCTTATATAGGTGGAGGGGCGGCCAAGGAGGAGGGAGTCCCTCCCCAACTCGGCTTGGTGGTGCGGCTTGGGAGGAGGGACTCCCTCCCCAACTCAGTTTCAACCTCCTCCTCCTCTTTCCAAAAATTGCCGTTTGACTTTCAAACTAGCCGTTTGACTTTTCAATTTAGGATTTGAATAAACCCTTTATTTTGGACAACGAAGACACTTAGTACATGATGCAATCATTCCAACTTGCAATGACACATTCATGTACCCCTTCCCCTCCGGAGTGCCGGACATTCCGGAACCTTCTAGAACATTCCCGATGAAAACACCGGAATCATTCCCGAACTCCGAAACGGGACTTTCCTTATATGAATCTTATTCTCCGGACCATTCCGGATCTCCTCGTGATATCTCGGATCCCATCCGAGACTCCGAACAACATTCGGTCTCTTTATCATCATATCATAACTACTCAAACAACGTCGAATCCTTAAGTGTGTCTCCCTACGGTTCGTGAATTATGCGGACATGATCGAGACACTTCTACGAACAATAACCAATAGAGGAATCTAGAAATTCATATGGCTCCCACATATTTCTATGATTACTTTGCGATCGAATGAACCTCTTACATACGATACCAATTTCCCTTTGTCTCACGATAGTTTACTTATCCGAGGTTCTGATCGTCGGTATCTCTGCATACCTAGTTCAACCTCGTTACCGATAAGTACTCTTTTCTCGTTCCCGTGATATGTGATCCCTTGTGAGCCAGTCACATGCTTGCAAGCTAATTGGATGACATTCCACCGAGAGGGCCCAGAGTATATCTATCTGTCATATGGATGGACAAATCCCACTCTTGATCCATGTGTCTCAACCAATACTTTCCGAACACTCAATGCCACCTTTATAGCCACCCAGTTACGGTGTGGTGTTTGATGTCATAAAAGCTTCCATCCGGTAAAGGTGATATGCATGATCTCATGGTCGAAGGAATTAGGTTACTATGTATCAGAAAGCATATAGCAATTGAACTATTAAAATGACTTGATATTTATGCTACGCTTATCTATAGGAGTATGTCCACCATATCATTCTCCTAATGATATGATCTTGTTGTTGATAACATCTCAATGTTCATGATAGGGAAACCACAATCATTTATCAACCAACAAGCTAGTGATGTATAGAGGCTATACTAGGGACTTCAAATTAAGTTTACAAATCACACAAGTATCAATGTTTCCTTGTTAATACTATTATAGCATGAATGTAAACATTTATCATAAACACAAAGATATAATAATAACTACATTTATTATTGCCTCTAGGGCATATCTCCAACAGATGCAACTATCGACTGTTTGGCGCTTCTCCACGAAATAGCACCTCCTGTGAGAGTAAAGACATACCCTGTCGTGGACTTTCGGTCGTCTTTGTGTCCCGCAAAATCTGCATCTGAATACCCTTTTATCTCAAGGGAATCAGATCTTCTATATGTAAGCATGAGGCCTTTTGTGCCTTGCACATAACGCAAAGCTTTCTTTACCATCTTCCAGTGCTCTATGCCTGGATTCTCTTGATATCTACCGAGTACCCCGGTGATAAATGCTAAGTCAGGGCGAGTGCACACTTGTGCATACTGTAAGCTTCCAACAGCCGAAGCATATGGTACTGACTTCATTTGATCGATCTCATATTGATTCTTTGGACATTGGGATTTCCCAAAACTATCGCCCTTGACTATGGGAGCAGGTGTTGAATTACTCGCATGCATATTGTATTTCTTTAAAATCTTTTCACAATACGCTTTCTGCGACAGTCCTAACACTCCATTCTTTCTGTCTCGGTGAATTTCTATGCCCAAAACATAAGAGGCTTCACCAAGGTCTTTCATGTCAAAGTTTGATGACAAGAACTTCTTTGTTTCTAGTAGTAGACTAACATCACTGCTAGCAAGCAGAATGTCATCCACATATAGAATTAGGAAAATATATTTCCCACTTTTGAACTTTGCATAAATGCAGTTGTCCTCAACATTTTATTTGAATCCAAATCTTTTAATGGTATCATTAAACTTTAAATACCCATGCCTAGAGGCTTGCTTTAACCCATAAATGGATTTCTTTAGGCGGAATCCCATATGTTCCTTCCCCTCCATGAAAAAACCGTTGGGTTGTTTCATGTAAACATTTTCTTCTAAATCTCCATTTAGAAATGCCGTCTTGACATCCATTTGATGTTACTCTAAATCAAAATATGCAACTAGTGCCGTAATGATTCTGAAGGAGTCCTTACATGAGACCGGAGAAAAAGTCTCATTGTAATCTACGCCTTCTCTTTGCGTAAAGCCTTTTGCCACGAGTCTAGCTTTGTACTTTTCTACATTCCCATTGGAGTCATACTTTGTTTTGTAGACCCACTTGCATCCTAATGTTTTGGCTCCTTTGGGAATCTCCTCTAAGTCCCAAACATTGTTGGAACTCATCGATTTCATTTCATCTTCCATTGCCTATACCCACTTGGCTGAGTGAGGGCTACTCATGGCTTCTTCATATGAGGTAGGATCGCCCTCCATATGAACTACATTGTAAACTTTGTAGATTTCTTTGGAAATGGCTGGTCTTCGTTCTCTTTTAGACCGTCTGAGTTCATAAGACTCTTGCTCATTTCTTGCCTCGGGTTCAGGCACATTTACACTAGGTGGCTGTTCTGGCTCCCTTTCGTGCTCAACAGTGGGTTCAGGTGGCTCCTGATGGACAGGTTCCGAACTTTCGCCCATTATTGTCACGTGTGGAGTCACAACAGGTGCCGGCACCACAACCTCAGGGGTTGTAGATGGTGGCACAACAGGTAGCGAGAAAAATGGCTCCTGAATCATCGGATTAGGTGCATGCACCCTCTTCTCCTCAAGATCAATTTTCCTAGTTACCGTGCCCCCCCTCATCAATTCGTCCTCCAAGAAGACGGCATGTCTTGTTTCTACAAACTTTGTGTATCTGTCGGGACAGTAGAAACGATAGCCTTTGGACTCATCTGGATAGCCAATAAAATGGCAAGATACTGTTTTGGGGTCTAACTTTGCAATGTTTGGATTGAAAACTTCTGTAGGGTTTCGTAGCATGGAAAACAAAAATTTTCTATCACATACAAACAAACAAGCCAAGATCTATCTACTAGATTGTAGCAACGAGTCGATGGAATAACTTACCCTCGAAGATTCCAAAGTGTTTAACGAGAGCGGATTCTCGTGGGTGATGTAGTCGTACTCTTCCCGATCTCAAGATCGTGTAGACGATCCTTCCAGCGCTGCGTTCCGGCAGCGCTTCCGCAGTCGGTCACACGTTCGGTACTCGACGAAGACCTTCCTCTCCCTTGTTCCAAAGAAAATGGAGGTTGTAGCACTCTCCTCGCGATTCCTAAGACAACCTGGCGTACCTGGAAGTAGAGGGAGATCCCGCAGGCTTCGCCAAGCGAGCGAGTATGGTGGAGTATGAGAGAGCTATTAGTGGTCTAGAGATTAGACACACCAATTAGAAGGCTCTAAACCGAAGGCTAGAGCAATTAGAAGCTCTAAACCAAAACGGCTCTAAACCGGAGATTAGAGGATAGGAACTTGTGTGTCTAGAGGAGGAGGCCTGCCTCCTTTTATAGGTGGGAGGGGCGGCAAGGGGAGTACCTCCCCAAGTCGGCCTTGGTTGGCGCGCCGGCTTGGAGGGACTCCTCCCCAAAGTCGGTTCCAACCACCTCTTGCTTGTTTCCCACAGTTTCCTGTTTTAGCCGTTTGACTTTCAAACTGGCCGTTTGACTTTTCTGTTTAAGATTCAATTTAATCCTTTATTTGGAACAGCGAGAACACTTAGTACATGATGCAATAATTCCAATATGCAATGACACATTCAGGTACCCTCCCCCCCCGAAGTGCCAGACATTCCGGAACCTTCTAGAACATTCCCGATGAAAACACCGGAATCATTCCCGAACTCCGAAACGGGACTTTCCTTATATGAATCTTATTCTCCGGACCATTCCGGATCACCTCGTGATATCCTGGATCCCATACGAGACTCCGAACAACATTCGGTCTCTTTCTCATAATACCATAACTACTCAAAACAACGTCGAATCCTTAAGTGTGTCTCCCTACGGTTCGTGAATTATGCGGCCATGATCGAGACACTTCCCCTAACAATAACAAATAGAGGAATCTGGAAATTCATATGGCTCCCACATATTTCTACGATTACTTTGCGATCGAATGAACCACTTACATACGATACCAATTTCCCTTTGTCTCACGATAGTTTACTTATCCGAGGTTATGATCGTCGGTATCTCTGCATACCTAGTTCAACCTCGTTACCGATAAGTACTCTTTTCTCGTTCCCGTGATATGTGATCCCTTGTGAGCCAGTCACATGCTTGCAAGCTAATTGGATGACATTCCACCGAGAGGGCCCAGAGTATATCTATCCGTCATATGGATGGACAAATCCCACTCTTGATCCATGTGTCTCAACCAATACTTTCCGAACACTCAATGCCACCTTTATAGCCACCCAGTTACGGTGTGGTGTTTGATGTCATCAAAGCATCCATCCGGTAAAGGTGATATGCATGGTCGAAGGAATTAGGTTACTATGTATCAGAAAGCATATAGCAATTGAACTATTGAAATGACTTGATCTTTATGCTATGCTTATCTATAGGAGTATGTCCACCATATCATTCTCCTAACGATATGATCTTGTTGTTGATAACATCTCAATGTTCATGATAGGGAAACCACAATCATTAATCAACCAACAAGCTAGTGAAGTATAGAGGCTATACTAGGGACTTCAAATTAAGTTTACAAATCACACAAGTAATAATGTTTCCTTGTTAATACTATTATAGCATGAATGTAAACATTTATCATAAACACAAAGATATAATAATAACTACATTTATTATTGCCTCTAGGGAATATCTCCAACAGTCTCCCACTTGCACTAGAGTCATCTAATCTAGATTACATGGTAATATACCGAACACCCATGGCAGTTTGGTGTTGGTCATGTTTTGCCCTCGGGAGAGGTTTAGTCAACGGATCCGCCACATTCAGATCTGTGTGTACTTTGCAAATCTTTATATCCCCATCCTGGATATGTTCTCGAATAGCGTGAAAACGCAGCTTGATGTGCTTCAGCTTCTTGTGTGACCTTGGTTCTTGCGCATTGGCTATGGCGCCCATGTTATCAAAGTAGATAGACATTGGGTCCAGCGCACTAGGAACCACACCCAGCTCTGTAATGAACTCTTTCATCCATATCGCTTGTGAAGCCTCCGGAAGCGACCATGTATTCCGATTCAGTTGAAGATCTCGCCACAACGCTTTGCTTTGCACTCCTCCACTTCTGCTGCACCATTAAAAATAAATACGATCCAGTTGTGATTTAGAATCATCCGGATCGGTGTTCCAACTAGCATCGGTGTAACCATTAACAACGAAATGCTCATCACCTCCATAAGAAAGAACCATATCCTTAGTTCTTCTCAAGTACTTAAGGATGTTTTTGACCGTTGTCCAATGATCCACTCCTGGATCACTTTGATATCTGCTAGTTAAACTAACAGCATATGCAATGTCGGGTCTAGTACATAGCATGGCATACATTAGAGATCCTATGGCTGAGGCATAGGGAGTCTTATTCATCCTTTCTCTATCTTCTACCGATGTCGGACTTTGAGTTTTACTCAAGGTCGTATTGGGCAACATGGGCAAGAACCCTTTCTTGCTTTCTTCCATTCCAAACCTCTTTAGAACTTTGTCCAAATATGTACTCTGTGACAATGATATTTGGCGTTTCGATCTATCTCTATAAATCTTTATGTCTAATATATAAGCTGCTTCGCCAAGATCCTTCATTGAAAAACTATTATTCAAATATTCCTTGACACTATTAAGAAGGTCTACATCATTCCCAATCAACAATATGTCATCCACATATAGTATTAAGAATGCTACAAAGATCCCACTCACTTTCTTGTAAATACAAGCTTCTCCATAAGTTTGTATAAAACCAAAACTTTTGATCACCTTATCAAAACGTTGATTCCAACTTCGGGATGCTTTCTTCAATCCATAGATGGACCGTTGAAGTTTGCATACCTTGTTAGCATCTTTAGGATCGACAAAACCTTTGGGTTGCATCATATACAACTCTTCATCAATATCTCCATTGAGGAATGCTGTTTTGACATCCATCTGCCATATCTCATAATCATAATATGCAGCGATTGCTAACATAATCCTCACAGACTTTAGCTTTGCTACTGGTGAGAAAGTCTCATCGTAGTCAACTCCTTGAATTTGTCGAAACCCTTTTGCGACAAGTCGAGCTTTATAGATAACATTACCATCATCATCTGCTTTCTTCTTGAAAATCCATTTGTTCTCGACACCTTCCGCCATCCTAAGTCCACCAAAGTCCATACTCGGTTTTCGTACATGGATCCAATCCCGGATTTCATGGCTTCTTGCCATTTATTGGAATCTGGGCTCATCATCGCTTCCTCATATGTCTCGGGGTCATTGGTGTTATCCACCAACATGACATTCATAACGGATCATACCAACTGAGTGGTACGAGTTCTCGTTGACCTCCGAGGCTCGTATTAACTTCAAGAGTTTCATGATCACCATCATTAGCTTCCTCTCTTATTGGTGCAGGCACCACAGGAACTTCTTCCGGTGCTGCGCTACTCGCAATTTCGAGAGAAGGTTCGACAACCTCGTCGAGTTCTACTTTCCTTCCAGTCACTTCTTTCGAGAGAAATTCCTTCTCTAGAAAGGATCCATTCTTGGCAATGAAGATTTTGCCTTCGGATCTATGATAGAAGGTATACCCAATAGTTTCCTTCGGGTATCCTATGAAGACGCATTTTTCCGCTTTAGGTTCAAGCTTGTCCGGCTGTAACTTCTTTACATAGGCTTCGCATCCCCAAACTTTAAGGAACAACAATCTAGGTTTCTTCCCAAACCATAATTCATACGGTGTCGTTTCAACGGATTTAGACGGTGCCCTATTTAAAGTGAATGCGGCTGTTTCTAATGCATAACCCCAAAATGATAGCGGTAAATCTATAAGTGACATCATAGAACGAACCATATCTAAGAGAGTTCGATTACGACGTTCGGACACACCATTACGCTGTGGTGTTCCCGGCGGTGTCAACTGTGAAAGTATTCCGCATTTCTTCAAATGCTCGCCAAACTCGTAACTTAGATATTCACCTCCACGATCAGAACGTAGAAATTTAATCTTCTTGTTACGTTGATTCTCTACCTCACTTTGAAACTCCTTAAACTTCTCGAAAGTTTCGGATTTATGTTTCATGAAATAGATATACCCATATCTACTCAAGTCATCCGTGAAGGTAAGAACATAATGATAACCACCGCGCGATGCTACACTCATTGGTCCACACACATCGGTATGTATGATTTCCAATAAGTCCGTAGCTCGCTCCATCATACCAGAAAATGGAGTCTTAGTCATTTTTCCCATCAGACATGCTTCGCATCTTTCAAGTGATTCAAAATCAAGTGATTCAAGAAGTCCATCGGAATGGAGTTTCTTCATACGTTTCATTCTAATGTGACCAAGACGACAGTGCCACATATAGGTCGAATTATCGCTTGATTTCAAACGTTTAGCCTCAATGTTGTTGATATGTGTATTTCCACTATCGAGATTCAATAAGAATAGACCATCTATCAAAGGTGCATGTGCATAAAACATATTACTCATATAAATCGAACAACCATTATTCTCTGACTTAAACAAGTAACCGTCTCGCAATAAACAAGATCCCGATATAATGTTCATGCTCAACACAGGCAGTAAATAACAATTATTTAAGTATAAAACTAATCCCGATGGTAGATGAAGGGGTAGCGTGCCGACCGCGATCACATCAACCTTTGATCCGTTTCCCACGCGCATCGTCACCTCGTTCTTCGCTAGCTTCCGTTTATTCGCAAAGACCTGCTTTGAGTTACAAATATGAGCAACCGAACCAGTATCAAATACCCAGGCACTACTACGAGTACTAGTGAGATACACATCAATAACATGTATATCAGATATACCTTTCTTCTTGATGTTACCGTTCTTCAGATCCGCCAAGTACTTTGGGCAATTCCGCTTCCAGTGACCTTCTCCCTTGCAGTAAAAGCACTCAAGATCGTGCTTGGGTCTAGCCTTGGTCTTCTGACCGTGGTAACTTTCTTACCACCCTTTTTGAAGTGTCCCTTTTGCTTAGACTTGCCTTTCTTGAATTTGGTGGTCTTATTGACCAACAACACTTGGTGCTCTTTCTTGATCTCCACTTCTGCAGACTTTAACATAGCAAACTGTTCTGGCAACTCTTTGTTCATGTTCTGCATGTTGTAGTTCATCACAAAGTTCTTGTAACTTGGTGGTAGTGATTGGAGGACACGGTAAATCCCCAAAGCATTAGGAATCACTATACCCAAGCTTTGAAGTTTGTTTGCGTGCCCAGACATCTTAAGCACATGCTCACCGCAGAGCTGCCCTCTTCCATCTTGCAGTTAAAGAACTTTTGAAGCCTCATAGCTTTCAATTGCCACATGAGTCTCAAAAATCAATTTGAGATCCTCGACAATATCATATGGGTCAATTCTCAAACCTTTTCAAGCTCGATTCCAAACCATACAAGATAGCACATCGAACTATGGAGTACCGATTCTTCCGAGCAAGGTAAACATTCTTTACTTCATCGGGAGCATCACCGTAGGTGGGTCACCCAGTGCATCCAAAGACATAGGTCAAATTACCACTGTGAGGACAATCCTCAAATTGTGGAACCAATCCGCGAAGTTGCTTCCATTGTTTTTCAACTTTTCTTTCTCTAGGAACGCATTAAAATTGATGGTAGGGGCTGCCATTGATCTACAACATATTTGCAATAGTTTAGACTAAGTTTATGACAAATTGAGTTCAAATTAATTAAGTAATTAAACTAGGTGAACTCCCACTCAAAACAACATCCCTCACATTGTTTTAGTGATCACACGAACCAAATCCACTACATCAACACCGATCATCACGAGAGTTGATACAGTTTCAATGGCGAACAATCGTCATGTTCATCATATCTACTATATGATTCATGCTTTACCTTTCGGTGACCCGTGTTCCGAGACCATGTCTGTACATGCTAGGCTCGTCAAGATCAAACCTTAGTTTCCGCATGAGCAAATCTGGCTTGCTCACCTTGTATACACTTGCAGAATCTAACACACCCGATCATCACGTGGTGCTTCGAAACAACAAGCTTTAGCAACGGTGCTAACTATGGGTGAACACATTATGACTTGAAATTCATGTGCATGAGGGATCATCTTATAATGCTACCGTCGTCTACTAAGCAATACAAGATGCATAAAGGATTAACATCACATGCAATTCAATAATATGTGATATGATATGGCCTTTCTTCTTTGTGCTTCCGATCTCCATCTTCAAGCACGAACATGATTTCCATCATCACCGGCATTGCATCAAGGTCAATGACGCTTCTCCATGGTTGTCGTCCACCGGCTTCAACTATTACAACTACTTTGAATAGACACGCGGGTCTTAACATAAATTAAAGACTGAAGGGTTCGCAGCATAGAAAACAAAAATTTTCCTACGATGTGAACTATATACCAAGATCTATTTATACTAGATACAAACAACGGGCGGATGTATATCCGTATAGAACATACCCTTGAAGACCGACAAAGCTTAACGAGTCCAAACTCGTGGTTGATGTAGACGATCTCTTGCCGATCTCAAGATCGAGAGGAAGTCCTAGCGCCGCAAATCAGCAGCGCATCCGTGCTCGCACACACGTTCGAGGCACCGAGCAACCTCCGCCTCCTCGCTCCAGCGATGCAGCGGAAGCACAACTCTTTCTTGCCGAAAAGCCACCGGGAACATGTATCTCGCTAGTCCGAGACCATGGGGAATAAATTCTAGAGGAGAGAGATCCTTCACGAGGAGGTGTGTTGTGAGAGGAGGAGAGGGGCCTTTTATAGAGGGGGGGCACCCAAGGGGCCATGCCCAGCCATGGGGCTGCCCCACCTCTTCCACATTCATGTGGTGGAGCTCCCACTCAAAATGAAAAGCCTCCACTCCCATTAAAAAGCCTCCACTCATAAATCCACTCACATGCATTAAATTTCCACCAAATTTAATGCAAGCTCTCATTTAAATAAAACTCTTTTATTTATTTATTCAGAATTTTGTTAATTACTTTAATTAACAAACATTCACATAAAACCCTTGCTAGTATTCCATTTCACATGCGTAACCAGTTTGCAATTTCAACCAAAGCAGTTTGGTGTCTAGTGAAATAAATTCCTGCGCTTTCACTTCATTTTCGGACTGAAACTTTTGCTCCAATTGGATGTAGGTGTCTCTTAAGTGTGTCACCCTACGGTTCGCGAATAATGCGGACATGATCGAGACCCCTCTCAGATCAATAATCAGAAGCGGGATCTGGAGACCCATACTGACTCCCACACATTCAACGATGACTTTCTTGTGATCGTCGGAACCTTTTATGCTAGTATCTTAATCCTTTGTTTCGCGATATATTACATGTCCGAGATTCGATCATCGGTATCTCCATACCTAGTTTAATCTCGTTCGACATGCACTCTTTTCTCGTTCCGTGATATAACATTCTAGTGATCAAATCACTTGCTTGCAAGCTAATCAATGTGATATCACCGAGAGGGCCCAGTATATCTATCCGTCATCGGGATGAACAAATTCCACTCTCGATCCATGGGCCTCAACATAACACTTTAGTAGTTCGAACCCATCTTTATAATCACCTGTTACGGTGTGACGTTTGATGTTATCAAGAAACTCTTCCGTGTTAGTGATTGACATGATCTCATGGTCTAAGGATTAGGATCACTTAAGTTGTTATATCAATATAAACTCAATGACTTTGATCGTAATGCTATACTTGGATGAATGTTCATCACACCATTACACTAATGTTGTGACCTCGTTATTAACAACATCCAATGTCCATGATCGGAAACCTATGATCATCTTGTTAATCAACGAGCTAGTTTATAAGAGAGGCATAACTAGGAACTTTCTTTTGTTTATTAAACACACATGTATTAACGTTTCCGTATTAATACAATTATAGCATGCAAAATAAACATTTATCATAAATAAGGAATACGATAATAACCACTTTATTATTGCCTCTCGGGCATATTCCTTCATCTCCCACTTGCACTAGAGACAATAATCTAGTTTGAAAACTTCTGTATTGAACACCTATGGCTTTACGGTGTTCCATATACGCAATTGCAAGTGGTTAACATAATCTACGGATCTGACGCTTTAGGTCCGTGTGTATTTGCATGTCTTTGCGTCTTCACGCATCACTCATTCTCCAATGAGATGGCATTGTATAAATTTGGTCTTTCGGTGAGACCTTTAGTTCCTTGGGGTTAAAACACAATACTATTGTCATACAATATATCTTTAGTGTTAGCCGTTCTGAACCACACCTTAGTTTGATAACAAACTACTTGACACAAATTCCTCCTTTCTGCTACTATAGCGGTCATATACTTAGCCTTTTGTTGTAGTATTCGTCACAATGTCTTAACTTTGGAACTCTTCCAAATCCATCATGGAATCTCATTTCCATTACATTGTGCCACCCATAGTTTAAATTGAGATAAACTTAATTTGTATCTTGTGACAAAACTAGTATCAATGTAACGCTTTACAATGAACTATTTGTAATTGTTTGTCACCTCTACACAAATATATTCTTAGTTCTTCCAAAAGATCATAAGAATATCCTCACTATCGTCCAATGATCATTTTATGATTCATTCTGGTATATGCTCATAACACTTAGAGCATAGGACATATCTGGATGTGTACATATCATGGTATGATTGATCAAGACATTCTTGTGATTTTACTCATCAAGTGTCAAAGCACTTGAATCTTGTTTCACTTATCAAGTGTCGATACACTTGAATCTTGATTCAATTCCTTTCCATGTGACAAGAACTGTTTCTTGTCGTTTCTATATTGAACTCCTTCAATATCTCATATATGTACGTTTGGCACAACCATATTGGCGTCACAGTCTATCCACTATAGACATTCACGCTAAATATTCGGGTTTTGCCTAAGTCTTTCATCGAAATGAAATTCTTAACCTTTGTCAATAAAAGATACATCATTTCCAATCAACAAGATGTCCTTCACATAATGTATTAGAAATATGTCTTAGCGCTCCCACTTAATTTCTTGCAAATGCAAGCATCTTCATCGTCTCCTGATGAAAAACTCCTTTTCATCATGGTGAAGATTCCAACTCCGCGATGCTTACTTCAACCATTGAAGTTTGCATGCCCTTTTTAGCATCCTTTGAATTTAACAAGACCCTTTGGACCGTGTCATGTACACGTCCTAGGTAACCATTCTATTAGAAGAACTTTGTTTTGTTTATTCATCTACCATATACCAAATTATATGTAGTGGTTGCTACTTTAATCCGTTCAGACTAAATATCGCTATGAAAGATCAAATCTTGTCATAGTCAACTCTTTGAACATTGTCATAAAATACTTTACAACATGTCGAATATTTCATAGATGTGAGACATCCATGTCTGTTTCTTTATAGATCCAAATACGACCAATAGGTTTTTACACCTTTAGGAGGGTATTCCAAGTTCAAAACTTGATTTCTCGTATATGGAACTATCACGGATTTTATGGCTTCAAGCCATTTTGAGTCAGGCCCATCATCGCTTCTTTGTTTGTATTCGGTTCATCATTGTCAAACAATAATGATTTACTCTCAAATCTTAGCATTTGATTGTTTAACCGACCTACTTGGTTCAATAGGAACTTAGATCTCCGTGACCACAACCTTTGAGGCACATAAGCTATGAGCATTATGGCAGCCTCCGTAACCATTTCCTAAGGCTAACTCAAAGACATTTAGCTAAGGTTCGTTAACCTTATCAAAGTTCTATTGTCCTCCCACTTAACATTTATGAAAAATTCCTTCTTCAAGAAACTTTACATTTCAAGCGACAAACCCTTTTGTCCTCGGTGTTAAGGAGGAATAACCAATTGTTATTCGAAATAACCTACAAAGACATGCTCATCCGACTTTGGTTGTAAACATCTTACTTATGTTTAGCATACCAAAATTTAAGAAAGGACAACTTGGGTTTTACCCCAAACCATAACTCATATGGTGTCATTTCAACGGATCAAGATGGAGCTCTTTTCAGTGTAAAAGCGGTAGTCTCTAAAGCTTTAATCTTTTTAAAACATAATGGCAGTTTTATAAGTAACACCTTTGATCCAACCATGTCAAACAAGGTTTCATTACAAATCTCAAACACTCCATACTCCTATGGTGTTTCGCGATATGTAAATCTAGTTGTTTTGCTAAACTTGCAACTCAAATAAATCCCTTTATGATAAAATCATAATTCATTTATTTTCTTGTTACACTTGTAACTCAAATAAATCCCTTCATGATCAAATCATAATTCATTTATTTTTCTTGTTACAATGATTTTCCACTTCATCTTGAAAGTCTTTGAAACATTTTTCAAATATTTCATACTTCTTTCTCATTAAGTGAACATTCACTCAAATTTCCGGAGAAAGCATATGAAGTTGAAACCCATCGCTTACGACTGCACATAATGGACTACATACATCGATATGTATAAATTCCAATATTTTAGTCGTTCGTTCTTCTTTGGCCTTTGAACGAAGTTTTAATTATCCCGAGGAAAGTCTCACAAGCGTCACTTGATCAAATCAAAGACTCTAAAATCCATGAAAATGGAGATTCTTCATGTTTTCTTTCCAATATAATTTAAACAGCGATGTCACTTCATAAGTGATCTTTCAATCATTTGTCTTGCAACATTTTAGCATTAGGATTTATGGATGTGATTTCTTCAACTAGATTTGTAAATCATCCATCTTATATGGAATACGGTAATTATTTGAACAACCTTTGTTCTTATAATACCTGATTCAAATAACAATTATTAAAACAAATCTTGAAGTCTTTCTTCAACTAGATTTGTAAATCATCCATCTTATATGGAATACGGTAATTATTTGAACAACCTTTGTTCTTATAATTCCTGATTCAAATAACAATTATTAAAACAAATCTTGAAGTCAAGCTTTGATGTCAACGAGAAATACAAACAACGGTTTGTTTGTTTTCGATGAACATCATCACATTTTCTCTTGCTAGTTACTTAGGCCATTGTGGTTCATGAATTGCGTCATTCCGTTTGAAATTTCATACCAACCAATTCGGTATCCAATACCCAAGAACCACATTGTTTAACAAGCAAAGAATACAACCATAACATGTATATCATATATATACCTAAATTGGATATTTCCAATCTTTTATTTTCTGCCAAATATATTTTATAGATTCTCTTTCAGCATTTCCTTTTCCTTTTAAAAGAATTTATCAACATCAAAAGTGGCGCCATATACATGACACCTAGTCCAAAGCGTGTATATTCAAATAATAATACCTTTGGACTTGCACTTTGAAGTAGATCACCATCATCAAATGATCGGTATTCTTTCAAAATCCATTCTTTAGTAATCTTTTAGTGTAGTAAACATTTTACATACATATTGTATTTACCCTTATCATGACGACTTTCATGATCAAGCTACTTTAGCTTATAAAGGCGAATCGTGAGTATAACATTACTTTCCAAAACCCTTTTGGATGATTAGGATGTCTAGCATCTCCAACCTTAAATTCTCATCCAATATGAGAACATATATATACTCTATCATATTGCAACAAAACATTGTTTAGATATCGTTATATCGCCACACATGATGGTTTCAAACAATTCTTTCAGCTCCTAGATAAACTTGATATAAAAACAATCAAGAATCGTGGAGGCAAACATGATACTTAAGATACTAACACTGGAATTGTTACTCTCGATTTAATACCAATTATTAAATTTCACGGAGTAAATAGAAATTTGCTGAAAGTTTGCAATAGGACTTTAAACTTTAGATTGACACTCAACACAATACGATACCAGTTCGTAAAGTATATATCCAGAATTCTATAGTTCTATTATCTCAATTACAACTATGCATAAGGTGGTGAACGAATGCCAATGACTACAACAAATTATGCAAATTAACTTTGATTTAATTTATGATAAATTGAGTTCTACTAATCCAAATTAGAAATGAACTCCCACTCAAAAACGACATCCCTCGTGTCTTTTTGGTGATTACATGAACCAAATCCACTACACCAAGTCCGATCATCACGTGAGTCGGTGTAGCTTCAAAGGCGAGCATCAAATGGGCATCATATCTACTATATGACTCATGCTTAACCTTTCGGTCCGTGTTCCGAGGCCATGTCTGTACATGCTAGGCTCGCCAAGTAAGAACCTTAGTATTCAAGTGTAACTGTCTTACACCCGAGATATGCTCGTGGATTCAAGTACACCCGATCATCACGTGATGTCTTGAAGAGACGAAACATTGTCGGTGCATACTTAAGGAAGAACACATTTTTATCTTGATATCTAAATGAGGGATCATCTTATTATGCTAATAAAACGCCAAACAAGCAATATAAGACGCTATCAAACATCACATGTTTATTAGTGGAATGATATGGTTCTCGCATATGATCTCTATCATGTGCACCGTGGTATGATCACTATCATACCTTTATGTGTAAGTCCAAGGTCTATGGAGATTACACGTTATGTGTGTTGTAAGAGTATCATCTCATACTTCTACTTACAACATCACCATATCATAACACTAGCCCAGCAACAATCTAAACTAGACGCCTCTAATTTATCCATTGCAAATTTTACGTGGCTTAGGGCTTTCGAAGATAGAACCGTTCTTTCCTACGAACATGAACCACAACGAGGATAACCAAATTGTTGACAACTCGTTGCAAATTAGATATTGACTATAGTAGGAGAGATGACACCCGCTAGCCACTTATGCAAAACTAGTTGCATGTCAAGCGTGGAACAGGTCTCATGTGCGAGGACATGTAAAGTTTGTCCGGGCCTTCATCCCACTATGCCACCAATATCCAAAGTACAACAAAGAAGCAATAAATGATCATCATCGCCCACATACTCATATGTGTACTACCTGCAAAGTATCTACGCATAGATCCGGCTCGATACCCTTGAAGGGTTCGCAGATAGAAAACAAAAATTTTCCTACGATGTGAACTATATACCAAGATCTATTTATACTAGATACAAACAACGGGCGGATGTATATCCGTATAGAACATACCCTTGAAGACCGACAGCTTAACGAGTCCAAACTCGTGGTTGATGTAGACGATCTCTTGCCGATCTCAAGATCGAGAGGAAGTCCTAGCGCCGCAAATCAGCACGCATCCGTGCTCGCACATGTTCGAGGCACCGAGCAACCTCCGCCTCCTCGCTCCAGCGATGCAGCGGAAGCACAACTCTTTCTTGCCTAAAAGCCAACGGGAACATGTATCTCGCTAGTCCGAGACCATGGGGAATAAATTCTAGAGGGGGAGAGAGATCCTTCACGAGGAGGTGTGTTGTGAGAGGAGGAGGGGCCTTTTATAGGGAGAGGGGGCACCCAAGGGCCATGCTCCCAGCCATGGGGCTGCCCCACCTCTTCCACATTCATGTGGGTGGAGCTCCCACTCAAAATGAAAAGCCTCCACTCCCATTAAAAGCCTCCACTCATAAATCCACTCACATGCATTAAATTTCCACCAAATTTAATGCAAGCTCTCATTTAAATAAAACTCTTTTATTTATTTATTCAGAATTTTGTTAATTACTTTAATTAACAAACATTCACATAAAACCCTTGCTAGTATTCCATTTCACATGCAGAACCAGTTTGCAATTTCAACAGCGATTTGGTGTCTAGTGAAATAAATTCCTCGCTTTCCTTTTCTTTTCGGCATGAAACTTTTGCTCCAATTGGATGTCGGTGTCTCTTAAGTGTGTCACCCTACGGTTCGCGAATAATGCGGACATGATCGAGACCCTCTCGGATCAATAATCGAAGCGGGATCCGGAGACCCATAACGACTCCCACACATTCAACGATGACTTTCTTGTGATCGTGGAACCTTTACGCTAGTATCTTAATCCTTTGTTTCGATATATTACATGTCCTAGATTCGATCATCGGTATCTCCATACCTAGTTTAATCTCGTTATCGACATGCACTCTTTTCTCGTTCCGTGATATAACATTCTAGTGATCAAATCACTTGCTTGCAAGCTAATCAATGTGATATCACCGAGAGGGCCCACAGCATATCTATCCGTCATCGGGATGAACAAATTCCACTCTCGATCCATGGGCCTCAACATAACACTTTAGTAGTTCTGAACCCATCTTTATAATCACCCTGTTACGGTGTGACGTTTGATGTTATCAAGAAACTCTTCCGGTGTTAGTGATTGACATGATCTCATGGTCTAAGGATTAGGATCACTTCGTAAGTTGTTATAGCAATATAAACTCAATGACTTTGATCGTAATGCTATACTTCGGATGAATGTTCATCACACAATTACACTAATGTTGTGACCTCGTTATTAACAACATCCAATGTCCATGATCAGGAAACCTATGATCATCTTGTTAATCAACGAGCTAGTTTATAAGAGAGGCATAACTAGGAACTTTCTTTTGTTTATTAAACACACATGTATTAACGTTTCCGTATTAATACAATTATAGCATGCAAAATAAACATTTATCATAAATAAGGAATACGATAATAACCACTTTATTATTGCCTCTCGGGCATATTCCCTTCAAAGACAACCATATGGCTCCTGTCGGTTGCCAACTTACAATAAGGAACATTGCATACATCAGATATAATCACAATCATGGCCATATCACATCACTGCACACCCCTGCAAAACAAAGTTAGACGCCTCTACTTTCTTTGCATATTTTACGTGGTTTGGGGCTTTCAATAAGTGTCGTTCTAACTTACGAACAAGAACCACAACATTGATACTAGCATTGTTGATCACCCGTTGTAAATTGGATCTTAACTATGCTAGGAGAAACATGCACCCGCAAAGCCACTTATGCAATACAAGTTGCATGTCAAGCATGGAGCAAGTCTCATGAACAATGTCATGTAAGGTTAGCCCGGGCCGCTTCATCCCAACATACTGCAAGATGCAAAGTACACAAGAAGCAATCGACAATAAAAGCATCAACGCCCACAATGACCATTGTGTTCTACTCGTGCAACAGATCTACATATAAACCTGGCTCTAATACCACTGTAGGGTTTCGTAGCATGGAAAACAAAAAATTTCTATCGCATACAAACAAAGAAGCCAAGATCTATCTACTAGATTGTAGCAACGAGTCGATGGAATAACTTACCCTCGAAGATTCCAAAGTGTTTAACGAGAGCGGATTCTCGTGGGTGATGTAGTCGTACTCTTCCCGATCTCAAGATCGTGTAGACGATCCTTCCGGCAATGCGTTCGGCAGCGCTTCCATGATCGGGTCACACGCTCGATTTCGACGAAGACCTTCCTCTCCCTTGTTCCAAAGAAAATGGAGGTTGTAGCACTCTCCTCGCGATTCCGGCGAAGACTGGCAGTACCTAAGTAGAGGGAGATCCCGCAGGGCTTCGCCTTAAGCCGGAGCGAGTATGGTGGAGTATGAGAGAGCTATTAGTGTTCTAGAGATTAGACACACCAATTAGAAGGCTCTAAACCGAAGGCTAGAGCAATTAGAAGCTCTAAACCAAAACGGCTCTAAACCGGAGATTAGAGGATAGGAACTTGTGTGTCTAGAGGAGGAGGCCCTGCCCCTCCTTTTATAGGTGGGAGGGGCGGCCAAGGGGAGGGGAGTCCCTCCCCAAGTCAGCCTTGGTTGGCGCGCCGGCTTGGAGGGACTCCTCCCCCAAGTCGGTTCCAACCACCTCTTGCTTGTTTCCCACAGTTTCCTGTTTTAGCGGTTTGACTTTCAAACTGGCCGTTTGACTTTTCTGTTTAGGATTCAATTTAATCCTTTATTTGGAACAGCGAGAACACTTAGTACATGATGCAATCATTCCAATATGCAATGACACATTCATGTACCCTCCCCGGAGTCTTGGACATTGAACCTTCTAGAACATTCCCGATGAAAACACCTAATCATTCCCGAACTCAAACAGGACTTTCCTTATATGAATCTTATTCTCCGGACCATTCGGATCACCTCGTGATATCCGGATCCCATCCGAGACTCAACAACATTCGGTCTCTTTCTCATAATACCATAACTACTCAAAACAACGTCAATCCTTAAGTGTGTCTCCTACGGTTCGTGAATTATGCGGCCATGATCGAGACACTTCTAACAATAACCAATAGAGGAATCGAAATTCATATGGCTACATATTTCTATGATTACTTTGCGATCGAATGAACCACTTACATACGATACCAATTTCCTTTGTCTCACGATAGTTTACTTATCCGAGGTTTTGATCGTCGGTATCTCTGCATACCTAGTTCAACCTCGTTACCGATAAGTACTCTTTTCTCGTTCCCGTGATATGTGATCCCTTGTGAGCCAGTCACATGCTTGCAAGCTAATTGGATGACATTCCACCGAGAGGGCCCAAAGTATATCTATCCGTCATATGGATGGACAAATCCCACTCTTGATCCATGTGTCTCAACCAATACTTTCCGAACACTCAATGCCACCTTTATAGCCACCCAGTTACGGTGTGGTGTTTGATGTCATCAAAGCATCCATCCGGTAAAGGTGATATGCATGGTCTCATGGTCGAAGGAATTAGGTTACTATGTATCAGAAAGCATATAGCAATTGAACTATTGAAATGACTTGATCTTTATGCTATGCTTATCTATAGGAGTATGTCCACCATATCATTCTCCTAACGATATGATCTTGTTGTTGATAACATCTCAATGTTCATGATAGGGAAACCACAATCATTAATCAACCAACAAGCTAGTGAAGTATAGAGGCTATACTAGGGACTTCAAATTAAGTTTACAAATCACACAAGTATTAATGTTTCCTTGTTAATACTATTATAGCATGAATGTAAACATTTATCATAAACACAAAGATATAATAATAACTACATTTATTATTGCCTCTAGGGCATATCTCCAACAAATTTTGCCTCAGCTGGGCTCCCCCAGACCCTCAAGTGGTGTTGAGAGGGGACTCTGCCTGACCACAATTCATACGGTGTTTTGGGCACCGACTTACTTGGTACTCTGTTGAGAATGTGAATGGCGGTTTTAAGCGCCTCCATCCACAATCCCAATGGAAGGGTGGAGTAGCTCATCATGCTGCGCACCATATCCATAAGGGCAGTTGCCTTTCATACTCTGCTTTCTTTGAGGTTCGCCCGGCATAGAATACTGGGCGACTATTCCATTTTCTTGCAGGAACCTTGCAAAGGGTCCTGGTACTTGAACATATGGAATATGCCGACCTAGTACTCCCCCCACGATCGGACCGAACTATTTTAATTCTTTTATCATGCTGATTTTCTACTTCAGCTTTGAAAATTTTAAATTTATCCAATGCTTCAGATCTTTCTTTAATTGGATAAATATAACCATACCGGGAGTGATCATCCGTGAATGTTATGAATGAATCATAGCCATCCACACTTTTCACCGGAAACGGTCCACAAATATCCGTGTGGATTATTTCTAGTGTAGCTATGCTTCGGTTTGCACCCTTTTTAATTTGTTTGACATACTTTCCTTTAATGCAATCTATGCATTGTTCTATGTTGGAGAACTCTAACAGAGGAAGAATGTCATTTTTAACGAGGCTTTCTATTCTTCCCCTCGAAATATGGCCTAGACTGCAGTGCCATAGTTTCGACGAGTCAAGAGTTCGCTTCCTTTTCTTTTGTTCTTTGTTCGACAAGGAAACTTTTTCATTCACATCACACACAGAAAGTACTTTCTCATGCAGGGATAACAAATATAACTTATCAAATAAGGTATCAACACCCACACACTTGTCTTTCAACCAAATGGCACACTTGCCATTTCCGAAATAACATTCATAAGAATCTTTGTCCAAACAGGAAACACTTATTAAATTTCTATGTAATGAGGGAACAAAACGCACATCTTTGAGCAAAAGGAAAGAGCCACCAGTCAGCTCCAGAGGGACGTCACCAATGGCCTCCACTTCTGCTTCTATTCCATTCGCCACTTCAATGAGTCTTTCTCTTCTTTGCGTGGTCCTTGTCGAATGGAACCCCTGTAAAGAGTTGGCAACATGAACAGTTGCACCAGAATCAATCCACCAAGTAGATCTAGTAAACTTTTCATACAGAGATTCATTAACAAAAGAAACAATATCTTTACCATTTTTGGCCATGATGTACTTCAGCCAAATTGGCGATCTTTCTTGTAGTGGCTGTGCTTTTACAGTGATGGCACCGGTCTTTCTCCCCAGGGGTGGACTGGTGATGCTGGTACTGGTGCTGCATTGGACCCTTGCCATGTGGCTTGGAGGGTGAGCCACCATGGTTGCCGCTTGTGAAGCCTCTCTTCCTATTGTCCTTCACGAAGTTCAGGGAACCGCCGTGAAGGGCTTTCAGCCTTTCCTCTTCTTGGGAGCACATCCCAATGGTCTTTTCTATGTCCCACTTTTCAGAGGACATATTATAGTTTATTACAAAATTTTCAAAAGGCTGTGGAAGTGAGGCCATCAGTAGGTGCACCAAGAGTGCTGGCTTTAGCTCGAGGTCCTCATCCATGGGCTTGAGCTTCGCTGCCATGTTTGACATCCTCAAGATGTGCTCTCTTATTCCGTGGGGTCCTCCCGTATACTTTTCAGTCACCAGCTGCTTTAATAGCTGGGTCGCATACATCTTTGAAGAGCCAGTAAACTGGCTCTTTATCTTGGCGAGATACTCGCCCACAGTAGCACACTCTCCAATTGAGCCCACTATTGCGTTCTCAATTGTGTTCTTTATGAAGGCCAAACACTTCTTGTTGGCGTTTACCCATTTCTGGTTATCAATCGAGTAGGCCAGTTCCAATGGAGCATGGTCCCTCTTCCTTTTCTCAAACTCAGCACTTTCCTCAACATCTCCTCGACCGGTTGGCTTGACTGGTTGCTTGGTGTCAACCACCCAATCCACTTCGGCGCATACGAACGCCAAATCAACTTTCTTCCTCCATTCAGAGTAGTTGTCCCCCCTTAGCAGCGGGATGTCCTTCAAACAGGCCATGAGGTTGAGACCTCCTGAAAATCACAAAAGATGTGAGATCACTAAGGAAAACAACTGTATGCATTAATTCAACGTTGGTATAAATTAAGCATGTAATCGTTTTGTGCTATTTAAAATTACATCACCGTTGGGCAGAAATAAAGTTAAATGCACCTTTAATACTGAATGGAAAAAATTATGGTCATGTTTATTAATAACGTTGGTCAATTAATAACATGAGACATAATTATTTTTTAAATCACTTTATCACATCTTTATGTCAAAATTTAAACAACTTTTATTGCATTGTTTCAATTTAAACCATCTATTTGCAGCGGAAACTTAATAATAACTTTCGTTATACTTTGAACTTTACAGAAAAAATTCTGCCTTTAAATCATTCTCTAGTCAAAATATACTTTCAACAAGGTGACTAGAAAAAACTTTGCAAAAAACACTTAAAACTCTAAGCAAAACAATTAAAAACAACTCTGTAATAATAAAAACAGAAAAAACTGTCACGGTACGCCCTATTGGGCCTATACCCTGAGCGGCCAGCGGAAGGCCTGCTTTCGTCGTCGGTATCTACCGACCGCCCGGCTTTCGGGGCCCGCTCGGCCTTGCTACCGCTAGTCGTCAGCAAGCCGCCGCCAGCTTCGATCGCTGCGCCATTACTGCCCTTGGGGCCAATGCTTCGCCACACCAGCCGCTCCATCCTGGCCGTCACGCCACGCAACCTAGATCGGACGGCCGGACGCCCTCTTCGGAGGTATAAAAAGACCCCCCAGCCGCCGAGCCCCCAACCCTAAATCACTCTCCCCCTTTATCCCGCCCGTGTACCCAGGCGTGCGGCTGCCCGCTGTGGACACCTCGGTATGGCGGTTCTCCGACAATGGCGCGTGGATCTCATGCGTCTCACCATGGCGCGTCGATCCCGCCAGCCTGCCAGCGTCTCACCACATGGCCATGGCGATGTTGGATATATGCCCAAGAGGCAATAATAAAGTGGTTATTATCATATCTTCACACTTATGATAAATGTTTACATACCATGCTATAATTGTATTAACCGGAAACATTAATACTTGTGTGATTTGTAAACTAAAATAAGAGTCCCTAGTAAAGCCTCTTGTTAAACTAGCTTGTTGGTTAATATATGATCATGGTTTCCTGATCATGAACATAGAGATGTTATTCACAACAGGATCATATCATTAGGAGAATGATGTGATGGACATACTCCTATAGATAAGCGTAGCATAAAGATCAAGTCATTTCAATAGTTCAATTGCTATATGCTTTCTGATACATAGTAACCTAATTCCTTCGACCATGAGATCATGCATATCACCTTTTCCGGATGGATGCTTTGATGTCATCAAACACCACACCGTAACAGGGTGGCTATAAAGGTGGCATTGAGTGTTCAGAAAGTATTGGTTGAAACACATGGATCAAGAGTGGGATTTGTCCATCCATATGATGGATAGATATACTCTGGGCCCTCTCGGTGGAATGTCATCCAATTAGCTTGCAAGCATGTGACTAGGTCACAAGGTATCACATATCACGGGAACGAGAAAAGAGTACTTATCGGTAACGAGGTTGAACTAGGTATGCAGAGATACCGACGATCATAACCTCGGATAAGTAAACTATCGTGAGACAAAGGGAAATTGGTATCGTATGTAAGTGGTTCATTCGATCGCAAAGTAATCGTAGAAATATGTGGGAGCCATATGAATTTCCAGATTCCTCTATTGGTTATTGTTCGGAGAAGTGTCTCGATCATGTCCGCATAATTCACGAACCGTAGGGAGACACACTTAAGGATTCGACGTTGTTTTGAGTAGTTATGGTATTATGAAAGAGACCGAATGTTGTTCGGAGTCTCGGATGGGATCCGGATATCACGAGGTGATCCGGAATGGTCCGGAGAATAAGATTCATATAAGGAAAGTCCTGTTTGAGTTCGGGAATGATTCCTGTTTTCATCAGAATGTTCTAGAAGGTTCGGATTGTCCAAGCACTCCGGGGGGAGGGTACATGAATGTGTCATTACATATTGAATGATTGCATCATGTACTAAGTGTTCTTGCTGTTCCAAAACTGAAAAGTCAAACTGCCAGTTTGAAAGTCAAACGGCTAAAACAGGAAACTGTGGGAAACAGGAAACAAGCAAGAGGAGGTTGAAACCAACTTGGAGGAGGAGTACCTCCTCCAAGCCGGCCAGCCTTGGCCGAGTTGGGGAGGGACTCCTCCCTTCCTGGCCAGCCTCCACCTATAAAAGGAGGCGGGGCCTCCTCCTAGACACACAAGTTCCTATCCTCTAATCTCGGTTTAGAGCCGTTTTGGTTTAGAGCTTCTAATTGCTTTAGCCTGGTTTAGAGCCTTCTAATTGGTGTGTCTAATCTCTAGACCACTAATAGCCTCTCTCATACTCCACCATACTCGCTCGGCTTAAAGGCGAAGCCTGGGATCTCCCTCTACTTAGGTACCACGTTGTCTTGGCCGAATCGCGAGAGTGCTACAACCTCCCCGTCTTTGGAACAAGGAGAGGAAGGTCTTCGTCAGTACCGAACGTGTGACCGATCGGGAGCGCCGAATGCGCCGGAAGGATCGTCTCACGCGATCTTGAGATCGGAAGAGTACGACTACATCACCCACGAGAATCTGCTCGTTAACCGCTTTGGAATCTTTGAGGGTGAGTTATTCCATCGACTCGTTGCTACAATCTAGTAGATAGATCTTGGCTTGTTTGTTTGTATGCGATAGAAATTTTTTGTTTTCCATGCTACGAACCCCTACAGTGGTATCAGAGTCGTGTCTATATGTAGATCTGTTGCACACAATGGTCATTGTGGCCATTGATGCTTTTATTGTCGATTGCTTCTTGTGTACTTTGCATCTTGTGGTATGTTGGGATGAAGCGGCCCGGGCTAACCTTACATGACATCGCTCATGAGACTTGATCCACGCTTGACATGCAACTTGTATTGCATAAGTGGCTTTATGGTGCTGTTTCTCCTAGCATAGTTAAGATCCAATTTACAACGGGTGATTAACAATACTAGTATCAATGTTGTGGTTCTTGTTCGTAAGTTAGAACGACACTTATTAACAGCCCCAAACCACGTAAAACATGCAAAGAAAGTAGAGGCGTCTAACTTTGTTTTGCAGGGGTGTGTAGTGATGTGATATGGCCATGATTGTGATTATATATGATGTATGCAATGTTCCTTATTGTAAGTGACAATGGCGTGAGCCATATGGTTGTCTTTAAATTCTGTTAAGACCCACGTGTCTATTCAAAGTAGTTGTAATAGTTGAAGCCGGTGGACGACAACCATGGAGAAGCATCATTGACCTTGATGCAATGTCGGTGATGATGGAGATCATGTTCGTGCTAGAAGATGGAGATCAGAAGCACAAAGAAGAAAGGCCATATCATATCACATATTATGAATTGCATGTGATGTTAATCCTTTATGCATCTTGTATTGCTTAGTAGACGACGGTAGCATTATAAGATGATCTCTCATGCACATGAATTTCAAGTCATAAAGTGTTCACCCTTAGTTAGCACCGTTGCTAAAGCTTGTTGTTTTGAAGCACCGCGTGATGATCGGGTGTGTTAGATTCTACAAGTGTATACAACGTGAGCAAGCCAGATTTGCTCATGCGGAAACTAAGGTTTGATCTTGACGAGCCTAGCATGTACAGACATGGCCTCAGGAACACGGATTACCGAAAGGTAGAGCATGAGTCATATAGTAGATATGATGAACATGTTGATTGTTCGCCATTGAAGCTATATCAACTCTCGTGATGATCGGTTTTGATGTGGTGGATTTGGTTCGTGTGATCACTAAAACAATGTGAGGGATATTGTTTTGAGTGGGAGTTCACCAAGATTAATTTAATTATTAATTAGAACTCAATTTATCATAAACTAAATCAAAGTGAATTTGCATAGTTGTTGTAGTCATTGGCATCCGCTTACCACCTTGCGCTTAGTTATAATTGAGATGATAGAACTATAGAATTCTGGTTAGATACTTTACTTAACCGGTATCGTATTGTTTGAAATGTTAATCTAAAGTTTAAAAGTCCTATTGCAAACTTTCAAGAAGTTCCGTTACTCCATGAAGTTTAATAATTAGTATTAAATCAAGAGTAACAATTCCAAGTGTTAGTATATAAGTATCATGTTTGTCTCCATGATTCTTGATATTCAAAGGATTCTCTTAATATCAAGGTTATCTAGGATCTGAAAGAGTTGTTTCAGAAACCATGATGTGTGGAAGATATTGTGATATCTGAAACGAAGTTTTGGTTGCAACATGATAGAGTATAATATTGCAAAAGTCATGTTCTCACATTTGATGAGAATTTGCAAAAGGTTGGAGACACTAGTTGTCCTAATCCTCCAAGAGGTTTTGGAGAGCAACATTATACTTGCGATTCACAGTTACAAGCTAAAAGTAGCTTGATCATGGATAAATCCATGATGAGGGTGAATATTTGATGTAGGTAAAATGTTTACTACACCAAGAGATTACTAAAGAAAGGAATTTGAAAGAACACCAAACATTTGATGATGGTGATCTACTTCAAAGTGCAAGTTCAAAGACATTGGTATTTGATTATACATGCTTTGGACTATGTGTCATATGTATGACTCCACTATTGATGTTGATAGATTCTTTCAAATAGAAAAGGAAATACTGAAAGAGAATCTCATAAATATATGGCAGAAAAGAAAAGACTAGAATTGTTCAGCTTGAGTATATAGATGATATACGGGTTATGGCTATATTCTTTGCTTATTAAACAATGTGGTTTCTAAGTATTTGATACTGAATTTGTTGGTATGAATCGTCATACGAAACAACACAATTCATGAACTACAATGGCCTAAGTAACTGGCAAAAGAATATGTGATGATGTTTATCGAGAACAAATAAAGGGTTATTGTGTTGCTCGTTAAACATCAAAGCTTGCCTTCAGGATTTGTTTTATCAGGTATTATGAGAACAAAAGGGTTGTTCAAATAATTTCCGTAATCCATAAAAGATGGATGATTCACAAATCTCGTTGGAGAAATCACATCCATAAAACTAGTGCTAAAAATGTCGAAAGACAAATTGATTAAAAGATCACTTAGGAAGTGACATCGCCGTTTAAATTATATTGGAAAGAAAACATGAAGAAAATCCATATGGATGGAATTTTGGAGTCTATTTGATTTTGATCAAATGACGCTTGAGAAACTTTCCTAGAGATAATTAAAACTTCGTTCATAGGCCAAAAGGGAACGAATGACTAGCTTATTGGAACTTGTACATATTGTTGTACGAAATCCTTTATGTGTAGTCAAGAGCGATGGATTTCAACTTCATATACTTTCTCCGAAAATTTGAGTGAATATATGAATATTTACTTAATAAGGATGAAGTGTGAAATATTTGAAAAGTTCAAAGATTTTCAAGATGAAGTGAAAAATCATTGTAAGAAGAATATAAATAGTTTATGATAGGATCATAAAGGAAGATATTTGAGTTATAAGTTTAGTATAATACCTAAGATTTATGGAATCGTTCCGTGGATTTGCATTTCCCGAAACACCATAAGAGTATGGAGCGTTCGAGATATGTAATTAAACCTTGTTTAACATGGTAAGATCAAAGGTATAATTCATAAAACTGCCATTATATTTTAAAGATTAAAAGCTTTAGAGATTACCGTTTTTCCACTGAAAAGAGCTCCATCATAATCCGTTGAAATGACACCATATGTTATGGTTTGGGATAAAACCCAAGTTATCCTTTCTTAAACATTGGTATGCTATGCATAAGAAATATGTTTGCAACCAAAGTCGGATGAACCTGTCTTTGTTAAGTATTCCTCCATAACACCGGAGACAAAAGTGTTTGTCACTTAGAACGTCAAGTTTCTTTTAGAAGGAATTTTTCATGAAAAGTTAAGTGGGAGGACAATAGAACTTTGATAAGGTTAAAAGAACCTTAGCTATATGTGCAGAGTTGCGCAAAGACCGAAAAGTGTTCCGAGGCAAGAATAATGCTCATGGCTCACGTGCCTCAAAGGTTGTGGTTATGAAGGTCAAAGTTTCTGTTGAACCAAGTAGGTTGAGTAAACAATCAAATACCAAGATTTGAGGGTTGAATCATTATTTGAGAATAATGAACGTACTACATGCAAAGAAGCGATGATGGGCCCTGACTCCGTAAAATGGCTTGAAGCCATAAAATCCGTGATAGTTCCATATACGAGAGATCAAGATTTGAACTTGAAAGACCCTCTGGGAAGGTACAAGACCTTACAGTTGTATTTGGATCTATAAAGAAATATACATGGATGTTTCACATCTATGAAATAGTCGACATGTTGGGAAAGAGTTCACAACAATGTTCAAAGGTTGTATATGACAAGATTTGATCTTTCATAGCGATTTTTAGTCTAGACGGATTAATGTAGCAACCACTACATATAATTTGTTATATGGTAGTTGAATAAACAAAACAAGTTCTTCTAATAGAATCGTTACCTAGGACATGTGCATAACACGGTCCATAGGGTTTTGTTAATTCAAAGGATGCTAAAAGCGTATGCAAACTTCAATGGTTAAAGTGAGCATCATGAGTTGGAATCTTCAAGGTGATGAAACTTAAAGGAGTTTAAAAGTTCATTAGAGACGATGAAGATGCTTGCATTTGCAAGAAATTAAGTGGGAGCGCTAAGACATGTTTCTAATACATTATGTGGAAGACATATTGTTGATTGGAAATAATGTATCTTTTATTAACACATATTAAGAATTTCATCCCGATGAAAGACTTAGGCAAAACCCAAATATTTGGCATCAATAGACGCTAATATGGTTGTGCAAGTACATAGACAAGATATTGAATGAGTTCAATATAGAAACTACAAGAGAGGTTCTTGTCGCACAGAAAGGATTGAATGAGTTCAATGTTGATGATATATTCAAGTGTATTGACATTTGGTAAAGTGAAACAAATAATCAAGTATAGATTGATACTTGATGTATGAAATCACAAAGAGTATTTATATCAATCATACTGTGATATGTACAAATCCAGATATGTCCTATGCTCTAAATGTTGTGAGCATATACCAGAATGATTCGTAAGATGATCATTGGACAATAGTAAGGATATTCTTATGATCTTTTGGAAGAACTAAGAGTATAATATTTGTAGAAGTGACAAATAGATGGTTAGTTCATTGTAAAAGTACTACATTGATACTAGCTTTGTCACAAAGTACAAATTAAGTTTATCTCAATTTAAACTAAAGGTGGCACAATATAATGGAAAGTGAGTTCCATAATGGATTTGGATGAGTTCCAAAGTTAAGACATTGTGACAGATACTACAACAAAAGGCTAAGTATATGAATGCTATTATAGCAGCAAAAGAGGGCATTTGTGTCAAGTAGTTTGTTATCAAATTAGGTGTAGTTCACAGAGGGATAATACTATGAAGATATATTGTGCGACAATATTATCAACATGTTTTAACCCCAAAGAACTAAAGGTCACACCGAAAGACCAAATTTATACAAAGCCATCTCATTAGAGAATGAGTGATGCGTAGGGACGCAAAGACATGCAATTACACACGACCGAAGTGTCGATCCGAGATCAGTTGACCACTAGCAATCGTGGTACATACAACACCGGAAAGCCATAGGTGTTATATACATAAAGGTTTGAAACTAGATTATTGACTCTAGTGCAAGTGGGAGACTGTTTGACATATGCCCAAGAGGCAATAATAAAGTGGTTATTATCATATCTTCACAATTATGATAAATGTTTACATACCATGCTATAATTGTATTAACCGGAAACATTAATACTTGTGTGATTTATAAACTAAAATAAGAGTCCCTAGTAAAGCCTCTTGTTAAACTAGCTTGTTGGTTAATATATGATCATGGTTTCCTGATCATGAACATAGAGATGTTATTAACAACAGGGTCATATCATTAGGAGAATGATGTGATGGATATACTCCTATAGATAAGCGTAGCATAAAGATCAATTCATTTCATTAGTTCAATTGCTATATGCTTTCTGATACATAGTAACCTAATTCCTTCGACCATGAGATCATGCATATCACCTTTACCGGATGGATGCTTTGATGTCATCAAACACCTGTTATCGCCATATTTTGGCCTACGAAGGGGATGGGCCGTGATCAAGATGGGCTTAGAAGATACATATATTCAACGTGTTGTTGGATCGGCCTAGTGCGTAGATTTGGGCTGAATTGCCCGTGTATCTTGTATCTTAGTAGGATTCGTATTTGTTTAGGTTCCGTTTATGTTTAGATAAAGATAGAGTTGTAGAGTTATTCCAAAAGTAGAGAGTCTCCGGACTATAAATATGTACCTAGGGTTATTGAAAGAGGAGGACAATCACGTTCACAACAAACACAATCTCAAGATCGCCACCCCTTGTTTCTAGGGTTTTTCTCGGGTAGTGTTGCCTAGATCGCATCTTGCGATCTAGGCAAGATTTACTATCGTTATCCGGTGTGTTACTCGCATTGAAGCCTTGTTGATGGCGAGTAACACCTTTACCACAGATTTGTTAGAGCTAGCATCGATACTTTTACTCGATTGCTTATTTATGCTACCTCTAGCTATCTCGCCTTTTGCACCTCCTCCCGTGTGAAGGTGGCATCTTGCTTGATTTCGCTAGTCGATTTGATCTGTTATAGTTGTGCCTTGTTCATCAAGGTTTAGTTTAATATCTACGTGATTAGGCCTCACAAACGGGTTGAATGATCCGTAATACGTAAGGTATGGTTTATTGATCTTAGAGGGACGCCCGGAATTGACGTTATGTTGGTTTTAGGCCTTCTAGGATCGGGTTTCTACTATTTTTCGTATCTATTAGGCTCAACTACGCTGGACGTTCCGTTGCGTGGTGAAAACACCAAACTATCGAGATCGATTTAACTTGTAGTAATTAAGCAAAACCCCATGTTATCATAGATCCAATGCAGAGCCATGGGGATAATCGGCTCGAAGCCGATTTGTGGAAACCGGGAGCCGATCAGCTCAATTTTACGATACTTGTTTACCGTGTGAAACCAATCGAACAATCCATCACCTTCCCGACCAGGTATAGGTCGTGGCACGCCGAACCAAGACAGACGCGGCGTGCGGAAGATTTGCGGGTTGACCGAGGGACCAGGCCCACCACCGCCTGAGCCTCCCGCTCTTCGTGTTGCTCGTCGCTGCCCGCCGTGAGTTTTGACAGCAACACATTTCGCACGCCGGTGGGACCTTCAACAACGTCTACATCAATGTCCGACGCTGCGATGGAGAACAGGCCGTCACGCATCGACGAGCTTCTCGCCGAGCACAAAGCGGCGGCATGACGAGATCAAAGGGCTCTTCAAGCCGACCTCATCGGCTTTTCGAGAGGACCCGCACGCGTGGCATCAAGTGGAAGGGATTCTCCCGAGGGTGCTCTCGATGAAGTAGATCTCGTTCCTTCGGAGGAACGCCCAGGCTCTACGACAGAGGTCAACTACATGGTGGCTCATTCTCTACACCGCCACTCGAGAGCCCGTGAACGCTTCGAGCGGTCGCGGTTCGCGTGGTCCAGAGATCATGAAACATCGATTTCTCCGTCGGGCCCACTTTAGGAACCCACCAAGGAGAAAGACCGCCCACACCAGCCACAATCGCCATTCACACTGCGGCTCCAGAGCCGCCAGATCAGCGCATACATTGTCTACAAGGCCGAGGCGATCCAGTGATTGCCAATTCTGTTCGAGCCACCCAAGGAGATCCCGCATGGGTACATATGTGCCTACGTCGATCGCAACAACTTGGCGCAAGACCAGATCGCAATCAGGAGTCTCCGCGCAGGGGTTCCCGCCGCAGATCTTCGTGAGCAGCGCCTCGAGCAACGATGTCCGGATGGACGTTGACAAACAAAGCGTGGCTAGCCAAGTATGCCACCGAACAAGCCATGAGAGTCTAGCCTCGCAGCTCAAACAAAGGACCAAATCACTACCATCCCGAGAGATCGGTTCGCGTCAAAAAGGCGCATAATCGGCTACTCAAAGCCGTACTCAACGAGTTTGACCTGATTCCACTACCGCCCAAATATAAGCTCCCCGAGTTCTCAAGATTCAGGTCGAGGGGTCAAGCTCGATCGAGCACGTAGCCGATACCGCACATCTAGGCATGATTTCGCATCGGATCAAATGCGTGAGATTTTTGCACAATCTCTAACAGACCAGCCTTTGGGTGGTACACCTCACGCCACCGATTCAATTCGCACTGAAGCAACTAGAAGAACAGCCCACATCCAAGACCATTCGGAGGCTACCGAGGTCGGCATTGCAGACTGGCAAGTAAGCACGAAGCGGGAGAAATCAGAGCCGAATACATCCAGCTTCAGACCATCAAGAACAGATGTTACTCGGCTGCTTAATCGAGAAGGAAGCAATCGAGTGGCGGTGTTGGGACTCTTAGCACCCATCAAGGATATGGCTTTCGGTGGAGTACAACTCACCGCACACATGGCCCGTAAACCGACGATGTATGAACAGCGCCACCGAAGTTATACCAAGACAGTTCAAGCGGCCCGTAAGCCCGGTCACATGAAGAAGATGATCCTACACAAGACCAGGAGGTGGCCGTGGCCGAGTGGGCTCGGGGCACTCGTGTCCCGCAAGTGGGTGAAACAACAGGGGCCTTTGAAAGGGTTTGACTTCGACGTGAGCAAAGCCGAGCAGATATTCGATTTACTGCTGAAAGAGAAACAGCTGAGGTTACCCGAGGGCCACAAAATCCCTACCGCCAGAGATGAACGGAGACCATATCGCAAGTGGCATCATTCGCTCACCCACACCACCAATGATTGCAAAGAGCTACGCCGCCAAATCCAGATGGCAATAGAACAAGGCCGCCGATCCTCGCCGATTCGCCATGAAAGTGGACACGAACCCGCTCCCGGTGTCAACATGATAGAGCTCTGCCGCCCGAGACGTCAATCTGGACTTTTCGTTCGGTGTCAACATGGCTGGGTCTGGGTACCACCATGACACGACAAGGAAGGAGGTGATCACTCGGGCAAAGAAGAGAGAAGGCTGGTCCACGCGACCGCCCAGCCCACGATGACGGAGATACTTAACAGAACGGTGAGGAGGGTGCGGTATCGAAGCCACATTCCACGCATCTCCTTAATAAGTATGAGCGCCAAGATGATCAACGGCGCCAAAGACGGTGGAGGCAATGAAGGACATGGGCACCTCGCCAGAGACCACCCAAAGAGAAGGAAGGCGCAGACAAACATTGGGATTGCCCTTTTTCAAGCATTGCTGGACGTGGAATGAGCCGATTGCCTACCGACAACCGCCGTAAATGTGGACAACAAAAGAAGGGCACGAGGCCGTCGTCGATTCAACCGCCTAGGGCCTCTCCGGCCCCAGAGCCAACACAAGGAGTCCGCCGGCGGGGACCTCGAGGAGCAAGGATGACAAGGTCAAAGATAGGTGTCACCGTCCGAGGTGGTGCCCGACGGACTCGCACATACCTGTGAGAGAGTGCGCGGCTGCGTAATCTAGAGGAAGTCAAGCGCAGATCTCAACGCTTGAAGAAAGCACCGATCCGGCCAAAATGAGACAGATGTGGAAACGGAAGACCGCCGACCAGGAAAGAGTGGCGCCTAAACCGGTAAGAGCCGATGCAAAGACATCGCCAGCACAAACATGGTGTTCGTGCTCCCGTAATTCTCGCGCCAAGAACCGATGAGCTACTCGTGGCACATTTGATCGCGCCCACGGCCGGTTATCTTTGAGAAGCCACGAGAGAAGGGTTACAAACATCTGAAAGCCCTGTACCTGCGAGGTTACATCAATGGGCAACCTGTCAGCAAGATGTTGGTAGACACCGGAGCGGCAGTCAACACCATACCATACTCCATGCTACGACGCTTGGGACGCCCACCGCAGATCGATCAAAACCAACGCCACGTTGAGCGATTTCAACGGCGATCTTCGGAACACAAGGTGTATCGAACGTGGACTTGACAAAGGCAGGAAAACCGTACCACGTCATTCTTCGTCGTGGACAGCAAGAGCACTTACACCGCCTTGCTAGGAAGGGATTGATTCACGCTAATTGTCGCATCCGTCCACAATGCATCGATGTTCGATCCAAAGGGATGGAGACGTCGAGGTCATCCACGTGACGATTCTATCGAGGTTTCCATTGCTGGCATGAACATCCGGGAAGGTAAGACCAAGAGCCGATCTCGAATCAGTTTGACGGCCGTGAGCGCATTGAAGGCCAAAAACGGGTGAGGCTGGTCTTATCCATCGCCCGACAGAGTAGAAAGGTCCACGATCATATGAGTACGCCGATCCTCGCGATCGGCCACAAAAAATAAAAAGCAACGATCATACGACAAGCAGATCATGTAGTCGTAGCAGGGAGACGCCCTGCCATTGTAAAACCATGAGGTGTACGCCACCCTCGACTAACGCAATCAAAAAGGGGGCCGGTCCAGGCAATCGGCCCAAATTATTTTTGTTGTCCTCGCATACTGCTTGCCCTGTGTTTAGCATCGGTTTGACGGGATGAGTATCGGATGGCTGAGAGCCGATATCTTCAATTACTTGAAGGATTCGGCTCGGGGGGCACCTAAATGGATGATGGATAGTAAAAATGTGGGGGCCGATGTGGAAAATCGGCCGATTAAAAAACACAAGTTACAAACAAGTGCCAGTTTACACATACGAAGCTCGCGCCATACATATGAGCCATCAAGAAGGCATCAAGGCGTGGAAGGCGTCACCGGATACGATCCACCTCGGCGATCTCGGCCATTATCTTCATCCTTGCCCGACACTAGCTGCTTGCTTAGGGCGCGATGCCCCGCCAGATCGGTCTTCGCTGAGCTTTGAGGCCTTCCGCCTCGCCTTGGGAACGGGCTATGGATTCTTCCTTGTCACGGATGAGCTGTTTAGTCACCCGGCCTTCTCCTCAAGATCTTCCTCCTTTTTCAAGGATGCGAGCTCGGCAATGCCGATGTAAGTGTCATTCTAGCATCCAGAGATGCCTTTTTCTCATTAAGCCGACATCTTTACGCAATATCGGCTTTCGGGAGTTGGGCATGGCGCAGTGGATCCTTTCACGGCTAGTTTCACCGTGGCGAAAAGGACAGATTTGCAACCGACCAAAGCTTCACTTGTAATGTGCCCGAAGATGATCCTGAATTTCGCAAGAACGCCTTCACTTCCTCGTAACCTCGATCAACTCCTCGGCGGGAAGACAAAGAAGGTTTTCAAAGCGCTGAATTGAGGTGGAGCAATCACGGCTTGTGGTTCGGTGGTCAACAGAGGGAGTAGGTTCGATGGATTCAGGTCGAACGACAAGAAACCCGAAAGATCGCAACCCCGGCAGCCGTAAAAGCCAAGATGCCTAAACATACAAGAACGACACAAAAAAATGTAAACGCATTCTCCTATCGAGGAGATAGCCGATGAAGAGACCATCGGTTCGGTGTGGTCACCGGAGGCTCGGCTGTTGGCGGCCTGCTCTACACCTTCGGGTTCCCCAGATCCGCCAAGACGGCCCCGGCCTTCCCACTAGAAGCATCAGTTGCCTGTATAAAGGGTAATTTATCAATATCGAAAAGGGAGTAAGGGGCAGGAGCATAGAAGATGAGGATTTTTCAGAACCTCCTGGCTCGACGAAGAGGCTTGCAGTCCTTTGCGAGCTCTTTTGGGACTCAGATGGCCCCCTCGATCGATGCCCGGGCAGTAGCTTGAGGGCCAACCTCTTCTTGGAAGCCGATGGTGGTGAGTCCGGCTGGTTCGGTGTGATGGTCCTCTCAGAATCCGTGGGACCTAACTCCCCTCGATTGGTCTGGGTATCCTCGCTGGAAGAGTCTTCGACAGAAGCCTGCAAAGGAGGGGAGTCAGTAAGCGTGGGTGTGGCTGCAAGAATAAAAGAAGTAACAAGGATCGACTAAAACCTAAAGTTAAGCTTACATGCGAGCTGTTCGAGAAGGGCCCGGGCCTCAAGGTTTTTTTCCGGCAGCTACCTTCTTCACCATCATCTGGTTTTAGTCGGAACTCGAGGGCGGTGACTTAGGAGTTGCTGGTTTCTTGAAGCCGATTGTGGCGTCGTCGCTGTTTCGCATTATGACCTTCTTCGAGGTGGCGAATTCTTGCGTAAAAGAACCACGGAGCTGGAAAGAACTCAATGGAGAGCCATCACTATGCGTGGGCTGGACCGCCTTGTTGCTGCAAAAAGAGAGAATGGATTGATAAAGGGCAATTGCAAACGCATCAAGGAAAGTTGCAGTAGTGGCACCTGCTCAACAGGGATGTCATAGTCGGCATCAAGCTGTTTCGATAATGGTCCTGAGCCTTCTGAAGGCGTGAGTCTTCCACATCGACCACCGTCTTCAAACCATCGGTGGATGATCGAAGGTGAGATTGTTGGGGATTGGAATAGTCGAGCATCAAAGAATGTGTAACACCTTTGGCTGGTGAGGGATCAGCAGATCGGCTCTTCTCCGTAAGATGATGGAGGAAGAAGTGGGGAGCTACTTGTCCTGCATCAATTGGCGAGCCACTACGATCGGCTGGTAGAATTCATACCAGGTTTGATTATCCTGTTGGACGACTCATGCCAACGGAAGGAAACAGGCGAATCACGGTGGAAAAAAAGCTGAAAGTGCTAGTGTCATCGGCAAAATTGTCCACTGAAGGAGAGTGGATTTTCAAAATGTTCCGATTCCTCCATGTAAGGGAAGAAGGTGGGGTTGTTCAGACCTTGAAAGAAAACGTTGAACCATTTGGGCGCCTCGAGGGTCGGTTACTACCCGGCAATCGATATAAAGCTTGGCCATATGGTGCATCGGATCGCTTCCTTTTACATCGAAAAGTACAACTCGCCAAAAGGGGAAGTTTGGGATGTGATGTCGAAAGTATAGCTGGGCCCATAGTTGAATAAACCACCAAGGACCTTTGTTTTGACGCTATACCGAAAAACAGCTTGAGACATCAATTGGAGGTACCGATAGACTTCTCCAAGGAACAGTTTGCGATGCCTAGTTGAGTGCCTTTAGCCAACTCATAGGCTAGGGAGAGATAGTTCTTGGTTGGAGCAGGGAAGGGCGCAGAATATGAAGTGTTCTAACCAGAAGTTGAGGAAGGCATGTGTTCCTTCTCCGTGACAGGCCCTTTGTCTTCATATGGCGTTGGAGGTAGGCACCCCAGATTCATCTGCTTTTTGAAGACAGTTTGTAGGACCTTGGGTAGTTTAAAGCGGAAGGGCTGGGTGATGTAACATCCGCACAAGGTAATCATCACCACATCCAAGAGTTGGTGACATGGGGCCATGACCGAACATGAAGCAGCGATTGAGCGTCGGACGGAAATAGCCGATGGTTTTGAGAAGATTCGTGTTTCTCAAGAGGAGATGTTGATAGATGCAAGGCATCGGCTATTCCGTAGTTTCCCATTGGGATTGATAAGCTCTGCTACCCTACTAAACCAAGAAACCCAATGCTCGGGAGGGTTAGGCCAGGCTCGCAAGCAGTCAGCCCAAGAGTTCAGATCTAGGTCTTGGCTTGCAAAGGGGATTCTATGTGCTTCGCAAGAAATCAGATGGGCAGGATTAGAATCTGTACGAGGGCCAAGGCAGAGGAATTTGGGAGAGAAGGATGTGGCGACAATATGTCGAAACCTAGAAAATTTAATGGTAGAGTAAAAGCATTAATTTAGGTATTCGCCATTAAATTCTAAACGCATTCATTCATGAGGAGTAAGCGTACCTTCGACGGAGACCTCGGATTAGTGTTGGAGGATTCCGCCATCTAGTTTGCCATGGGAGGTGGATCTATGCTGAGGATTGAAGGTTCTTGTGCGGTGAGCTTGGTCTTTGGTGGACGATTGGGGATCTAGGTCGCCCTTTTGAAGAGGGTCGCAGGTTACCGTTTGAGGCTAAGAAGTGGCCGTTTAGGTTTGCCTAAGTTTGCGGCCAAATTTAACTTGGTCAGCATTTTTAGGGAAAGCCGATGTGCATCGGCTCTTTGAGCTGTGGCTTGGTTGACTGTGTAAACGTAACAAGATGAAAGCCGATACGTTGCTATCGGTTTCTGGAGCATCGACTTATTTTCAACATCGGCAAAATTGGGATGACAAAATTAGCATCTTTGAGGAAACAGATTCTCATTCATTGGGAGACGGATCGATTACAAAAGGGGGTCCGGCTACTACTACTACTATTGTTGCTAATTCCTAATTTAAAGGGCGAGATCGTCGCCGCTGTCGTCGCCGCCGTCTTCTTGTCTTGGCGCTTTCGTCGTCATTTGCTTCTTCTTGAAGAAGCCAGTCGGGGCTTCATCGTCTTCATCATCATCTTCAGTATCTTCGCTTGACCCGGCGCGGAAGCGCTTCATCGGCGGATACTCAACGGAGGACGAATCCTCCTCCGATTCTTCCTCTTCGTCAAGACTCGACGCGTCCACGACCAAAGCGTCGTCACTACTTTCGCCTCCGCTCCCGTCGACCGAGGCGAAGGTTCTTCGCCGTCTGTCAGGACGCATCGTCCTCCGACTGGCAGGCAAATCCCCTCCTGACGTCCCACCATCGTGGGCGAAGGTACTATATGTGGCCGTGGGTGGGTGCTCCGAGTCGGCTCACGGTCACTAATGCTATTGGAGGCATGGGAGGATAGACGGAGGAAGCAGAGGAGGCCATGGCGAGAGAAGGGTTTTTCGCGGAGTAAGAGGGTTTTCGCTACGGAGGAAGATGGGGACTGTGGAACTGCTCAGCGGATTTAAATAAAGAGGAATAGTGAAGAAACGGTTCAATGCCATAGCAGTTTCCCAGTTATTGCCAAAATCGTCAAATCATGCCTTGCGGAGGAGTTGAGAAGACAGGCATCATGATGAAGGGGTGGCGTGTGATCTCAGCTGCACGCAGCGTTACGCGTCTGCGTAACCCGATAGAGAAAAAAAAGAGGAGGAAAACCGGGAGAAGAAAAAACACGTAGTGGTTTTGGAATTATCATTGCCAAAACCAGGGGCATGTGTTATCGCCATATTTTGGCCTGCGAAGGGGATGGGCCGTGATCAAGATGTGCTTAGAAGATACATATATTCAACGTGTTGTTGGATCGGCCTAGTGCGTAGATTTGGGCTGAATTGCCCGTGTATCTTGTATCTTAGTAGGATTCGTATTTGTTTAGGTTCCGTTTATGTTTAGATAAAGATAGAGTTGTAGAGTTATTCCAAAAGTAGAGAGTCTCGGACTATAAATATGTACCTAGGGTTATTGAAAGAGGAGGACAATCACGTTCACAACAAACACAATCTCGGCCATCACCCCTTGTTTCTAGGGTTTTCTCGGGTAAGTGCCATGCCTAGATCGCATCTTGCGATCTAGGCGATATTCTATCGTTATCCGGTGTTACTCGTCTTGAAGCCTTGTTGATGGCGAGTAACACCTTTACCTGATTTGTTAGAGCTAGCATCGATACTTTTACTCGATTGCTTATTTATGCTACCTCTAGCTATCTCGTCTTTGCACCTCCTCCGGGTGTGAAGGTGGCATCTTATGATTTCCTTAGTCGATTTGATCTGTTATAGTTGTGCCTTGTTCATCAAGGTTTAGTTTAATATCTACGTGATTAGGCCTCACAAACGGGTTGAATGATCCGGTAATACGTAAGGTATGGTTTATTGATCTTAGAGGGGACGTTCCGGGAATTGACGTTATGTTGGTTTTTAGGCCTTCTCTAGGATCGGTTTTCTATTTTTCGTATCTATTAGGCTCAACTACGCGTGGGACGTTCCGGTTGCGTGGTGAAAACACCAAACTATCGTAGATCGATTTAACTTGTAGTAATTAAGCAAAACCCCATGTTATCATAGATCATATGCAGAGCCATGGGGATAATCGGCTCTGAAAGCCGATTCTGTGGAAACTCGGAGCCGATCACGGCTCAATTTTACGATACTTGTTTACCGCAGGAAACCAATCGGAACAATCCATCACCTTCCGACCAGGTATAGTCGTGGCACGCCGAACCAAGACAGGACGCGTGCGTGCCGGAAGATTTGCGGGCCGTTGACCGAGGGACCAGGGCCCACCAGCCGCTCTGGGAGCCTCCCGGCTCTTCGTGTTGCTCGTCGCTGCCCGCCGGTGAGTTTTGACAGGCAACAACACCACACCATAACAGGGTGGCTATAAAGGTGGCATTGAGTGTTCAGAAAGTATTGGTTGAAACACGTGGATCAAGAGTGGGATTTGTCCATCCATATGACGGATAGATATACTCTGGGCCCTCTCGGTGAAATGTCATCCAATTAGCTTGCAAGCATGTGACTGGCTCACAAGGGATCACATATCACGGGAACGAGAAAAGAGTACTTATCAGTAACGAGGTTGAACTAGGTATGCAGAGATACCGACGATCATAACCTCGAATAAGTAAACTATCGTGAGACAAAGGGAAATTGGTATCGTATGTAAGTGGTTCATTCGATCGCAAAGTAATCGAGAAATATGTGGGAGCCATATGAATTTCGATTCCTCTATTGGTTATTGTTCGGAGAAGTGTCTCGATCATGTCCGCATAATTCACGAACCGTAGGGAGACACACTTAAGGATTGACGTTGTTTTGAGTAGTTATGGTATTATGAGAAAGAGACCGAATGTTGTTCGAGTCTCGGATGGGATCCGGGATATCACGAGGTGATCCGGAATGGTTCGAGAATAAGATTCATATAAGGAAAGTCTCGTTTGGAGTTCGGGAATGATTCGGTGTTTTCATCGGGAATGTTCTAGAAGGTTCGATTGTCCGCACTGGGGTGGAGGTACATGAATGTGTCATTACATATTGAATGATTGCATCATGTACTAAGTGTTCTGCTGTTCCAAAACTAAAAAACTGCCAGCGGTTTGAAAGTCAAACGCTAAAACAGAAACTGTGGGAAACAGGAACTGGGAAACAAGAAAGAGGAGGTTGAAACCAACTTGGAGGAGGAGTCCCTCTCCAAGCGGCGGCCAGCCTTGACGAGTTGGGAGGGACTCCCTCCCTTCCTCGGGGCGCCAGCCCTCCACCTATAAAAGGAGGCGGGGCCTCCTCCTAGACACACAAGTTCCTATCCTCTAATCTCCGGTTTAGAGCCGTTTGGTTTAGAGCTTCTAATTGCTTTAGCCTACGGTTTAGAGCCTTCTAATTGGTGTGTCTAATCTCTAGACCACTAATAGCCCTCTCTCATACTCCACCATACTCGCCCGGCTTAAGGCGAAGCCTGCATCTCCCTCTACTTCGGTACCACTGTTGTCTAGGCCGAATCGCGAGGAGAGTGCTACAACCTCTGCTTTGGAACAAGGAGAGGAAGGTCTTCGAGTCGAAAATTTAACGTGATCGACTACGGGAGCGCTTTTAACGTGGCGCGGAAGGATCGTCACGCGATCTTGAGATCGGAAAGAGTACGACTACATCACCCACGAATCTGCTCGTTAACCGCTTTGGAATCTTCGAGGGTGAGTTATTCCATCGACTCGTTGCTACAATCTAGTAGATAGATCTTGGCTTGTTTGTTTGTATGCGATAGAAAATTTTTGTTTTCCATGCTACGAACCCCTATAGTCGATCCCGCTGCCAGCCCCGCGTGCCCCCGCTCCCTTGACGGCGGCTCTGCCGTGGGCACGCCGGAGGTGAGGCGGGCATCGCGCGCCTCCCTCTCCCTCTCAAGACGGCGGCGCGAGCCTCAGCGTGAGGCCGAGGCGGCGGCGTCGCGCCTCCCTCCCTCTGTGGCGGTTGCGTGCGTGCGGGTCGGGCGAGGTGAGGTGGCCGCTTCGGCGCGCCCCTCCCTTTGCCCCGTCTACGGCGATCCATGGCCCTCCCCGTGGGCGCACCACCGTCAAGAGGGGCGGCGGTGGAGCCTATTCACTCCCTTCCCTTTTTTTTGATTGACTTTCTTTGGGGATCTATGGGGTTAGAACTTGTGTTCGGGATCTTTTGGGGTTTTATATCTAGGGTTTTGCTTTGCCCCGAAGGGTGTGTTCTTCTTCTAGATGTCTCCACAATGGATGCCCATCTAGATCGAGAGGAACGGCACGGCCATAGGGCAGGCGCACTTTGGATCTATTTCTTTTCTTTTGGACTCTTGCTTTCTACAAATGCACTGATAAATCTAGCAACTAAAACTTGCTCTGATACCAATGTTACATTCACCTTTACAACGGATCTAGTCTAGATCTAACAGTAGCACTATACATCACCTTTGTAGATCGAGAACAGAGAGAGAGAGAGAACCGAGACGAGCTCTACCTTCTCCCTGGCTCGACAGACATGAGCCAGAGGGAATGCCCGAGCTGGTGCCGGAGCTAGAACCTCCGTCATTAGCCATGGGTGAAAGGGGGGTGAGTGTGGCGGCGGTGGAGCTTCCCGTCGACGCAGCGCTTAGCCTAGATCGGAAAGGGTTTGTAGGTAGGGCGGCTAGGGCACGTCTGACCTCGTGAGTCGTGCTGCCGGCTTCCCACCACTTTATATAGCGCTGGCGACAGGGGCCCACCAACCAGATAAGGTTGGGCGCCCCCGATCAGGGCGCAGTTAGGGGCGTGCTGGGCCGTTGGGCCCAGTCACGTTGAGATCTATCTAACAGCATGCACTCCTGGATTGCAACATGTCATGGAGTGTTTGGGTTTAGCAGATCAAGATTTGGTCAAGCACATGATCATGAGTACAGTCAAGTTTCAACCTAATGCGAACGGACGGATTTTTACGATGATTGAGTCGGTATTGCACGAACAATTTACAAGGCTCATTGTTACTATGTGGGCTATATGGTATGCTCGAAGGAAGGCAATTCATGCGAACGAGTTTCAAAGTCCCCTCTCAACTCACTTATTCATTCAGAGGTTCGTCTCAGAAATTGGAGAAGCAAAATCCATCGAGCGTATGCAACATCATAGTAGCACCTCGTAATGCTCTTAGTGGAACCAACTGGACTCCTCCTCAATCTGGCTTTGTGAAAGGTTAAAGTTGACGGTGCAGTTGCAAGAGGAGGAACATCAGGTTCGTATAGTGCCATATGTAGGGATGAGTCTGGTATCTTTCTTGCAGCTTCAGCTATATCTATACCAAATGGGTCAGACCTTACAGTTTTAGAAGCCCTTGCTTGCACAGAAGCTCTGGCTCTTGTCGCTAATCTCAACTGCACTGGTCGTGGCTTCTGATTGCAAGGAAGTAGTTCATGACATAAATAATGGATGTGGAGGTCTTTGCGCAAGTATCAACAAGGATATCGGCATGACGATGAAGGACTTGGCTTCGTGTTCTTTCATACATGAAGGCAGAAGATCAAACTCTGAGGCACATGGCCTAGCAAAACAAACTTTAGGTTTACATGCAGGGTGCCACGTATGGCTGACCCATCCCCTGAATTTCTGTCAATCTATGTAAACATTCTTGAGCAATAAAGTAAGGGCATCTCCACTCAGCTACTCAGGACGCCGATCCGGACGTCGAATTTTCGTCCGGATACCGAAAATCGGCTCGGTCGCGTACCCAGGAACCTGTTTTCGTCCGGATTTGGGCCAACTTTGGTCTGGACTCCCAAGGCCATACCCAGGATACCGGGTACGCCCTGGGAACACCGGACGTAGCGAATTGGCCGAGTGGACCAGCCTGTCAGCAACAGATGCCGAGCCTTCGTCGTCCTTCCCGTCGTTTTCCTTTTCCCGCCCTCGCCGCCGAACTCGGTTTCCCGCCCTCGCCGCTACACCCTTCCCGCCCTCGATGCCGAACTCGGCCTATAAAAGGCGGACATCTCGCCTTCTCCGTTCACAGTCTCTCACACCACCCCCAACTCCGGCGAACTCCATGCGCTCGCACATTTCTACCTCCTCAACTCCGGGGGAAAGCCATGGCCGAGGTTTTTCCGGCCGACGCTCGCTGCAGCCACGGGAAGCCCGGCTGCTCCACGAGACGGGTTATACGGCGCCGCCGGACTGTCGTCTCCCCTTCGGCTGGCAACTCAGCGTCGACGGGATCCCTATTCCGCCGGTGCTGGTCGACGAGGACATCGCCGGAGAGATCCAGACGGCTATCGCCGCCATGCAAGACCCGGAACTCGCCGAGGATCCTGGCAACCTGGTCTTCTAGAGGCAGTTCTTCGCTGATAGACGCCTTCAGGATCTCGCCCGACACGAGGGTCCGCCGGGCTCGCCGCCGCAGCGTCACAATATGGCTTTTCGTCGCTGCTGGTGGAGCGTTTCAGGGCAAACTCTCGCGCAGTCATGGAACACATCCAGGCCGGCAACCACCCCTATCTCGGCCTATAGAAGCGGCGTCCTTCGCCGACCATGACGGCGACGGCCTTTTCCTAGTTAAATTCGATGTAATATGTGCGTTCTTTCCCTAGTTAATGAAATCCGTCTATATTCATCCGAATTCCGCCGAGTTTGACTGAATTTCGTCGAACCTGGGAACTCGGCCTGGGAACGCGAGTGGGAAACTAGGCGTAACCAGGCCGAAAACAAGTTACGACCGGCCAAAAAAAGGTCCGGATTTCGGACTGGGTTCGCCCAACGAGTAGGGATGCTCTAAATGTGTGTTTGCTCTCAAAAGGAATTTGTATCTATATCACGCCCGTATCAGTGACCAGGTGATACAATCTAGGAGTAGTTTACTTGTCCAAGAACATGCGGTTCTAAATACCTGGGCATGGACAGCCTGGCCCGATCTGGTCCCAAAAAAGCCCGATGGGACAAACCAAAACAGTTCCATGTGACAGGCCTTAGACAGAAAACATTGGTTTGATATTAGTTCTGGCCAGGCCTAGGACAATAATTTTGTTGATTTAGGGAAGGGCCGGCCCAAAAAACCAGCCCGATCTGGCATGAGAAATGCCCGCCTATAGTTTTAGACTTCTACTTGCTCTAATAGGAGGGAGTATTTTTTTTACCAAATGAAACTCTTCTCATTTATCCTTCTTCTAAAATGATGACTAATAAAGTAAATAATTCAACAAATCACATGGCTCATCTTTGTGCTAAGCTCGCTTGCACTCTAAAGACTTGTTCGGTTAATCCATCTTGTAGGGGTTCGTAGCATGGAAAACAAAAAATTTCTATCGCATACAAACAAACAAGCCAAGATCTATCTACTAGATTGTAGCAACGAGTCGATGGAATAACTTACCCTTGAAGATTCCAAAGCGGTTAACGAGAGCAGATTCTCGTGGGTGATGTAGTCATACACTTCCGATCTCAAGATCGCGTAGACCATCCTTCCGGCGCTGCGTTTCGGCAGCGCTTCCGCAGTCGGTCACACGTTCGGTACTCGACGAAGACCTTCCTCTCCCTTGTTCCAGCAGGCAGCGGAGGTTGTAGCACTCTCCTCGCGATTCCAAAGACATGGCGTGGTACCTAAGTAGAGGGAGATCCCGAGGCTTCAAGCCGGAGCGAGTATGGTGGAGTATGAGAGAGCTATTAGTGGTCTAGGGTTTATACACACCAATTAGAAGGCTCTAATCCGAAGGATAGTGCAATTAGAAGCTCTAAACCAAAGCAGCTCTAAACCGGAGTCTAGGGCTAGGATTTAGATTAGAGGATAGGAACTTGTGTGTCTAGAGGAGGAGGCCCCGCCTCCTCTTATAGGTGGAGGAGGGCGGCTGGGGAGGGGGAGTCCTCCCCAACTCGGCCTAGGTGGTGGCCCGGCTTGGAGAGGAGGGACCTCCCCAAGTCGGTTTCAACCTCCTCTTGCTTGTTTCCTCGGTTTCTTTTTAGCTGTTTGACTTTCAAACCCGTTTGACTTTTCAGTTTAGGATTCAATTTAATCCTATATTTGGAACAATGAGAACACTTAGTACATGATGCAATCATTCCAATATGCAATGACACATTCATGTACCCTTCCTCCGGAGTGCGGACATTCCGAACCTTCGAACATTCCCGATGAAAACACGGAATCATTTCCGAACTCAAACGGGACTTTCCTTATATGAATCTTATTCTCGGACCATTCGGATCACCTCGTGATATCCCGGATCCCATCCGAGTCTCGAACAACATTCGGTCTCTTTCTCATAATACCATAACTACTCAAACAACGTCGAATCCTTAAGTGTGTCTCCCTACGGTTCGTGAATTATGCGGACATGATCGAGACACTTCTCCGAACAATAACCAATAGAGGAATCTGGAAATTCATATGGCTCCCACATATTTCTACGATTACTTTTCGATCGAATGAACCACTTACATACGATACCAATTTCCCTTTGTCTCACGATAGTTTACTTATTCGAGGTTATGATCGTCGGTATCTCTGCATACCTAGTTCAACCTCGTTACTGATAAGTACTCTTTTCTCGTTCCCGTGATATGTGATCCCTTGTGAGCCAGTCACATGCTTGCAAGCTAATTGGATGACATTTCACCGAGAGGGCCCAGAGTATATCTATCCGTCATATGGATGGACAAATCCCACTCTTGATCCACGTGTTTCAACCAATACTTTCTGAACACTCAATGCCACCTTTATAGCCACCCTGTTATGGTGTGGTGTTTGATGACATCAAAGCATCCATCCGGTAAAGGTGATATGCATGATCTCATGGTCGAAGGAATTAGGTTACTATGTATCAGAAAGCATATAGCAATTGAACTAATGAAATGAATTGATCTTTATGCTACGCTTATCTATAGGAGTATATCCATCACATCATTCTCCTAATGATATGACCCTGTTGTTAATAACATCTCTATGTTCATGATCAGGAAACCATGATCATATATTAACCAACAAGCTAGTTTAACAAGAGGCTTTACTAGGGACTCTTATTTTAGTTTATAAATCACACAAGTATTAATGTTTCCGGTTAATACAATTATAGCATGGTATGTAAACATTTATCATAATTGTGAAGATATGATAATAACCACTTTATTATTGCCTCTTGGGCATATGTCAAACAGTCTCCCACTTGCACTAGAGTCAATAATCTAGTTTCAAACCTTTATGTATATAACACCTATGGCTTTCCGGTGTTGTATGTACACGATTGCTAGTGGTTAACTGATCTCCGGATCTGACACTTCCAGGTCCGTGTGTAATTGCATGTCTTTGTGTCCCTACGCATCACTCATTCTCTAATGAGATGGCTTTGTATAAATTTGGTCTTTCGGTGTGACCTTTAGTTCTTTGGGGTTAAAACATGTTGATAATATTGTCGCACAATATATCTTCATAGTATTATCCCTCTGTGAACTACACCTAATTTGATAACAAACTACTTGACACAAATGCCCTCTTTTGCTGCTATAATAGCAGTCATATACTTAGCCTTTTGTTGTAGTATCTGTCACAATGTCTTAACTTTGGAACTCATCCAAATCCATTATGGAACTCACTTTCCATTATATTGTGCCACCCTTAGTTTAGATTGAGATAAACTTAATTTGTACTTTGTGACAAAGATAGTATCAATGTAGTACTTTTACAATGAACTAACCATCTATTTGTCACTTCTACAAATAATATACTCTTAGTTCTTCCAAAAGATCATAAGAATATCCTTACTATTGTCCAATGATCATCTTATGAATCATTCTGGTATATGCTCACAACATTTAGAGCATAGGACATATCTGGATTTGTACATATCACGGTATGATTGATATAAATACTCTTTGTGATTTCATACATCAAGTATCAATCTATACTTGATTATTTGTTTCACTTTACCAAATGTCAATACACTTGAATATATCATCAACATTGAACTCATTCAATCCTTTACGTGCGACAAGAACCTTTTCTTGTAGTTTCTATATTGAACTCATTCAATATCTCGTCTATGTACTACGGCACAACCATATTAGCGTCTATTGATGCCAAATATTTGGGTTTTGCCTAAGTCTTTCATCGGGATGAAATTCTTAATATGTGTTAATAAAAGATACATTATTTCCAATCAACAATATGTCTTCCACACAATGTATTAGAAACATGTCTTAGCGCTCCCACTTAATTTCTTGCAAATGCAAGCATCTTCATTGTCTCTAATGAACTTTTAAACTCCTTTAACAGTTTCATCATAGTGAAGATTCCAACTCCGTGATGCTCACTTCAACCATTGAAGTTTGCATATGCTTTTAGCATCCTATGAATTAACAAAACCCTATGGACCGTGTTATGCACATGTCCTAGGTAACGATTCTATTAGAAGAACTTGTTTTGTTTATTCAACTACCATATAACAAAATTATATGTAGTGGTTGCTACATTAATCCGTCTAGACTAAATATCACTATGAAAGATCAAATCTTGTCATAGTCAACCTTTGAACATTTTGTGAACTCTTTCCCAGCATGTCGACTATTTCATAGATGCAAAACATCCATGTCTATATCTTTATAGATCCAGACACAACTGTAAGGTCTTACACCTTTCTCGAGGGTCCTTCAAGTTCAAAACTTGATTTCTCGTGTATGGAACTATCACGGATTTTATGGCTTCAAGCCATTTGACGGAGTCATGGCTCATCATCGCTTCTTTGCGCGTAGTCGGATCATTATTGTCAAATAATGATTTAACTATCAAATCTTGGTATTTGATTGTTCACCCGACCTACTTGTTTCAATAGGAACTTAGATCTCCGCGACCATAACCCTTGAGGTACGTGAGCCATGAGCATTGTTGCTGTCTCCGGAACACTTTTCGGTGCTGCGCAACTCTGCACATATAGCTAAGGTTATTTTAACCTTATCAAAGTTCTATTGTCCTCCCACTTAACTTTTCACGAAAAATTCCTTCTAAAAGAAACTTGATGTTCTAAGTGACAAACACTTTTGTCTCCGGTGTTATGGAGGAATACTTAACAAAGACAAGTTCATCCGACTTTGGTTGCAAACATCTTTCTTATGCATAGCATACCAATGTTTTAAGAAAGGACTACTTGGGTTTTATCCCAAACCATAACCTTATATGGTGTCATTTCAACGGATTATGATGAAGCTCTTTTCAGTGGAAAAACGGTAATCTCTAAAGCTTTTAATCTTTAAAATATAATGGCAGTTTTATGAATTATACCTTTGATCTTACCATGTCAAACAAGGTTTAATTACATACCTCGAACGCCCCATACCCTTATGGTGTTTCGGGAAATGCAAATCCACGGAACGATTCCTTAAATCTTAGGTATTATGCTAAACTCTGTAACTCAAATATCTTCCTTTATGATCTTTATCATAAACTGTTTATATTCTTGTTACAATGATTTTGCACTTCATCTTGAAAGTCTTTGAACTTTTCAAATGTTTCACACTTCATCCTTATTAAGTAAATATTCATATATTCACTCAAATTTTCGGAGAAAGCATATGAAGTTGAAATCCATCGCTCTTGACTACACATAACGGACTTCGTACAACAATATGTACAAGTTCCAATAAGCTAGTCATTCGTTCCCTTTTGGCCTATGAACGAAGTTTCAATTATCTCTAGGAAAGTTTCACAAGCGTCATGTGATCAAAAATCAAAAGACTCCAAAATTCCATCCACATGGAGTTTCTTCATGTTTTCTTTCCAATATAATTTAAACGGCGATGTCACTTCCTAAGTGATCTTTCAATCAATTTGTCTTTCGACATTTTTAGCACTAGGTTTTATGGATGTGATTTCTCCAACAAGATTTGTGAATCCATCTTTTATGGATTACGACAATTATTTGAACAACCCTTTTGTTCTCATAATACCTGATAAAACAAATCTTTGAAGGCAAGCTTTGATGTTTAATGAGCAACACAATAACCCTTTATTTGTTCTCGATGAACATCATCACATATTCTTTTGCTAGTTACTTAGGCCATTGTAGTTCATGAATTGTGTTGTTTCGTATGACGATTCACACCAACAAATTCAGTATCAAATACTTGAGAACCACATTGTTTAATAAGCAAAGAATATAGCCATAACATGTATATCATCTATATACTTAAGCTGAACAATTCTAGTCTTTTCCTTTCTGCCATATACTTATGAGATTTTCTTTCAATATTTCCTTCTGCTTGAAAGAATCTATCAACATCAATAGTGGAGTCATACATATGACACATAGTCCAAAACATGTATAGTTAAATACCAATGTCTTTGGACTTGCACTTTGAAGTAGATCACCATCATCAAATGTTTGGTGTTCTTTCAAATTCCTTTATTTAGTAATCTCTTGGTGTAGTAAACATTTTACCTACATCAAATATTCATCCTTATCATGGAATCGTCCATGATCAAACTACCTTTAGCTTATAACGATGAATTACGAGTATAATGTTGCTATCCAAAACCTTTTGGAGGATTAGGACAACAAGTGTCTAACCTTTGCAAATTCTCATCAAAATATGAGAACATGAACTTTGCCATATTATACTCTATCATGTTGCAACCAAAACTTCGTTTCAGATATCACAATATCTTCCACACATCATGGTTTCTGAAACAACTCTTTCAGATCCTATATAACCTTGATATTAAGAGAATCCTTTGAATATCAAGAATCATGGAGACAAACATGATACTTATATACTAACACTTGGAATTGTTACTCTTGATTTAATACTAATTATTAAACTTCATGGAGTACCAGGAAATTAATGACAGTTTGCAATAGGACTTTTCACTTTTAGATTAACACTTCAAAACAATACGATACCACTTCTTAAAGTAACTAACCAGAATTCTATAGTTCTATCATCTCAATTATAACTAAGCGCAAGGTGGTAGCGGATGCCAATGACTACAACAACTATGCAAATTCACTTTGATTTAGTTTATGATAAATTGAGTTCTAATTAATAATTAAATTAATCTAGGTGAACTCCCACTCAAAACAATATCCCTCACATTGTTTTAGTGATCACACGAACCAAATCCACCACATCAAAACCGATCATCACGAGTTGATATAGCTTCAATGGCGAACAATCAACATGTTCATCATATCTACTATATGACTCATGCTCTACCTTTTAATCCGTGTTCACGAGGCCATGTCTATACATGCTAGGCTCGTCAAGATCAAACCTTAGTTTCCGCATGAGCAAATCTGCTTGCTCACGTTGTATACACTTGTAGAATCTAACACCCGATCATCACGTGGTGCTTGAAACAACAAGCTTTAGCGGTGCTAACTAAGGGTGAACACTTTATGACTTGAAATTCATGTGCATGAGGGATCATCTTATAATGATACCGTCTACTAAGCAATACAAGATGCATAAAGGATTAACATCACATGCAATTCATAATAAGTGATATGATATGGCCTTTCTTCTTTGTGCTTCCGATCTCCATCTTCAAGCACGAACATGATCTCCATCATCAGACATTGCATCAAGGTCAATGACGCTTGCTCCATGGTTGTCTCCACCAGCTTCAACTATTACAACTACTTTGAATAGAACGCGGGTCTTAACAATTTAAAGACAACCATATGGATCCTGCCGGTTGCCAACTTACAATAAGGAACATTGCATACATCATATATAATCACAATCATGGCCATATCACATCACAGCACACCCCTGCAAAACAAAGTTAGACGCCTCTAATTTTCTTTGCATGGTTTACGTGGTTTGGGGCTTTCAATAAGTGTCGTTCTAACGAACAAGAACCACAACATTGATACTAGTATTGTCAATCACCCGTTGTAAATTGGATCTTAACTATGCTAGGATAAACAGGCACCCGCAAAGCCACTTATGCAATACAAGTTGCATGTCAAGCGTGGAGCAAGTCTCATGAACGATGTCATGTAAGGTTAGCCCAGGCCGCTTCATCCCAACATACCGCAAGATGCAAAGTACACAAGAAGCAATCGACAATAAAAACATCAACGCCCACAATGACCATTGTGTTCTACTCGTGCAACAGATCTACATATAGACACGGCTCTGATACCACTGTAGGGGTTCGTAGCATGGAAAACAAAAAATTTCTATCGCATACAAACAAACAAGCCAAGGTCTATCTACTAGATTGTAGCAACGAGTCGATGGAATAACTTACCCTTGAAGATTCCAAAGCGGTTAACGAGAGCAGATTCTCGTGGGTGATGTAGTCGTACACTTCCGATCTCAAGATCGCGTGAGCGATCCTTCCTGCGTTAAAGGCGCTTCATGATCGGTCACTGCGTTAAATTTCGGCGAAGACCTTCCTCTCCCTTGTTCCAGCGATGGAGGTTGTAGCACTCTCCTCGCGATTCCGGCAGACTGCGTGGTACCGGAAGTAGAGGGAGATCCCGAGCCATAGCCGGAGCGAGTATGGTGGAGTATGAGAGAGCTATTAGTGGTCTAGGGTTTATACACACCAATTAGAAGGCTCTAATCCGAAGGCTAGTGCAATTAGAATCTCTAAACCAAAGCAGCTCTAAACCGGAGTCTAGGGCTAGGATTTAGATTAGAGGATAGGAACTTGTGTGTCTAGAGGAGGAGGCCCTGCCCCTCCTCTTATAGGTGGAGGAGGGCCGGCGGCCAAGGGGAGGGAAGGGAGTCCCTCCCCAACTCGGCCTAGGTGGTGCGGCTTGAGAGGAGGACTCCTCCCCAAGTCGGTTTCAACCTCCTCTTGCTTGTTTCCCTCAGTTTCTGTTTTAGCTGTTTGACTTTCAAAGCGTTTGACTTTTCAGTTTAGGATTCAATTTAATCCTATATTTGGAACAATGAGAACACTTAGTACATGATGCAATCATTCCAATATGCAATGACACATTCATGTACCCCTTCCTCCGGTCTTGGGACATTCCGGAACCTTCCAGAACATTCCCGATGAAAACACTGGAATCATTTCCGAACTCCGAAACGGGACTTTCCTTATATGAATCTTATTCTCCGGACCATTCCGGATCACCTCGTGATATCCCGAATCCCATCCGATTCTCCGAACAACATTCGGTCTCTTTCTCATAATACCATAACTACTCAAACAACGTCGAATCCTTAAGTGTGTCTCCCTACGGTTCGTGAATTATGCGGACATGATCGAGACACTTCTTCGAACAATAACCAATAGAGGAATCTGGAAATTCATATGGCTCCCACATATTTCTACGATTACTTTGCAATCGAATGAACCACTTACATACGATACCAATTTCCCTTTGTCTCACGATAGTTTACTTATCCGAGGTTATGATCGTCGGTATCTCTGCATACCTAGTTCAACCTCATTACTGATAAGTACTCTTTTCTCGTTCCCGTGATATGTGATCCCTTGTGAGCGGTCACATGCTTGCAAGCTAATTGGATGACATTTCACCGAGAGGGCCAGTATATCTATCCGTCATATGGATGGACAAATCCACTCTTGATCCACGTGTTTCAACCAATACTTTCGAACACTCAATGCCACCTTTATAGCCACCTCATACGGTGTGGTGTTTGATGACATCAAAGCATCCATCCGGTAAAGGTGATATGCATGATCTCATGGTCGAAGGAATTAGGTTACTATGTATCAGAAAGCATATAGCAATTGAACTAATGAAATGACTTGATCTTTATGCTACGCTTATCTATAGGAGTATGTCCATCACATCATTCTCCTAATGATATGACCCTGTTGTTAATAACATCTCTATGTTCATGATCAGGAAACCATGATCATATATTAACCAACAAGCTAGTTTAACAAGAGGCTTTACTAGGGACTCTTATTTTAGTTTACAAATCACACAAGTATTAATGTTTCCGGTTAATACAATTATAGCATGGTATGTAAACATTTATCATAATTGTGAAGATATGATAATAACCACTTTATTATTGCCTCTTGGGCATATCTCCAACACATGTGTGGGTGGATTTGAGAGGATTAGGAGGGAATTTGACTTAGATGGGATCTAATGCACCTCGATCCACGTCAATCTTGCCCAATCCCTTATGAACCGAACAAGACATAAATGTGACTTGGTGTTGGCCGGACTCGACTCCAAGCTTCTTATTCAGCAGCCTATTGCTTGATTCTCCACGAGATGCTTTTATTGAATATAAACATCTCTGAATTCTAGGTAAAAAGAACATACCCAACGATTTCTCTAGAATAAGAAGTTTTTTCGTGAGCACTAATTTCTTTGATATACATTTTAAAAAATGATATCCTACCATAAAATAGAAGTTGTCTATCATCTCTCCTCTCTTTCCATGTAGCAAAGCAACATCTAGGTTTTGCAGCTAAGATTTCCATGTTTTGACTTTAGTGTGGCCTCCTCCTGATCTAGAGGTCATGAGATAGTAAAGTCATGAGATAGCCTTGTAGCTACATGTATGCATTTGTTGGCCGGACTCGACTCCAAGCTTCTTATTCATCAGCCTATTTGTTGATTCTCCACGAGATGCTTTTATTGAATATAAACATCTCTAAATTGTAGGTAAAAAGAACATACCCATCGATTTCTCTAGAATAAGAAGTTTTTTCGTGAGCACTAATTTATTTGATATACATTTTAAAAAATGATCTCCTACCATAAAATAGAAGTTATCTATCATCACTCCTCACATTCCATGTAGCAAAGCAACATCTAGGTTTTGCGGCTAAGATTTCCATGTTTTGACTTTAGTGTGGCCTCCATCTTGGTTGCTTATGACATACCATTTTTACGAAAATATGATGTATGTAACTCGTTATTACATGGTCTAATAACGTACCCCAACCATTCATTTGAAACTAGTAAATGGTCCAACAAAAAAAGAACATCATGAAGGGCATGAAAATGGGCTGTCAAAAAAACAAGACAATGTCTTTAGATTTTTCGCATAAGATGTTTTGCAATTGTTTCTTTTACATCTTAGCAACATAACCATTCATATAGAAGCCATGATCAAATTAGACCTTTAGGAATGTGTCCATGTTTAAATCATCATGTATTTGTAAACGAAGATTGTAAATAGGAGAAAACAGGGTCACAAAATAAATTAAATAGTTAACATAGGCATTACACACACAAAAAAGATGTCCTTACACAAAGGCCACCATTGTAGTTTGTTTTAAATTGGAAGCATCTCTACTCCAAAATCCAAATCATATGTCTTTCGGTCTAGATATTATATTCTACACTTTGAGAACATATATCTCCATTTATGCTCATCATTTTACTCCATGAAGAAGAAGCAAGAATCTAGTCCTAGAAAAGCACGGGCTCAAGATTTGGGCAACAAGCCCAATCACATTTCAGATCCGTGCCAAAGAATGAAAATAGAAAGTTGTATGTGCATGCACGAATCTTAGAAAAAACACAACCATAATGTTTATAAAATTTTAATGGCACACACATAAATTTTGAGCTGAGACTTACCCATCTAAATATATACAGTGTTTTAGAAAAATATGAGAAAGTAAGCCTTTAGATAGCAAAATTTAGGTTGATTATTTTAAGTTCTTAGGTAAGTTCTGTTAGTCCTTGTGTGATGATAGTCTGGTGTACCTTGCAAGACTCCATTTCCGTGTCACGAACCAATTCACAGTTTTCATCTCGAGATCCTCGATCTGGCAAGACGATTAGATGCCTTCTAAATGAATGGTAATGAGGGAAAAAAGCAAGAAGATGGGATATGGCGTCCCGAGGGAGAGGTCATTCAATCAAGAGCAAAAGAAAGAAGAGGGGTGCCATAGGTAAGACGTCAAATTGCTTGATGAAGGGTTTTCGTCTCTTGGCCCATCTTCTTGGTTGATGTGTTTATGTGGTGCCACTTTGAGTTGTTGGAACCTAGGCACAGAGGTTTGCAAGAGACACCGTGTCGGGGGCGTTTGTCGGTGTGTTTGTAGTTGTGGACATTGGGATTTGGGACTTGTCTGCTTTACTTGTTGGGTCAGGCTTAGTGAGCTTTGTTGGTCATATTCGTAATGTCTTTTATGGGTTTTCGCTAATAAATTGGACGATTCCCTTCTTCTAATTAATGGACGAGACAATTTTTTTTTCATATGTTTCGAAACAATGTGACTTTTTTATCCGCTCTTTCTGAAGAAGGATAAGCTGGACCACGAGGAAGTTATACCGATTGCAGTGCACTAGTATGCTGTGGGGCAAAAGTGATGCAGAAAATATTAACGATGTAGTAGTACCGGTGTGGGTATATCACATAACGGTCCGGTTGCCCGTGTCTTGTCCAGTGTCTGATACGGCAAACAAGAAATTCGGTTCCCGCATCAACACCCTGTCAAAGCGTCAACCAGCACACTAAAAAGGGCACTACACAACGAGACATGGCGTATATTAATACAGACAGCCGAATACTAATGTTTGTGGAAATAAGAAGAGATACAGCTAGCTCTCATGCTGGTTGGTCGGAAGCAGCACAACACAGCGAAAAACGACAAACTCACGCACACCATATCCTACCTAGCTTTCTAGGCCTAGCTAGCGCATAGAGCAGCGCTCGTTTATTCAACACCAAAACAGTGACCAGTACGTGGTCTAGCTAGTACGTAATACGTACGATCTCTGAAGCATCCGATGTCTCTCATCGACTCATCGTCCTCCATGGATTTGAACGTACGGAACAAAGGCAGAGCAAGGTGGTGGTGGTTGTTAAGCGATGGCGCTCCGACTCTCCGTGGATTTGAAGGCCTCGAACCTGGGCTCCTTGTCCTCGAACTTGTGCCGCACGTACAGCTTCATGTACTCCTCGAACACGAACCTGGGGTACGTGTTGCTGGCCTCCATCTCCCCCGCCAGTGCCGGCGCCGGGAAGATGACGGCGTCGCTGGCCGGGTTGTAGAAGGAGGCGATGGACATCCGGTTGCCGTCCGTCTGGGCCACCACGCGGTGGACCACGCTCTTGTACCTGCCGTTGGTGATCACCTCCAGCTGGTCGCCGAGGTTCACCACGATGGAGTGGCGCGTGGGCGGCACGTCCACCCACTCGCCGTCCTTGAGCAGCTGCAGCCCGCCGACGCGGGCGTCCTGGAAGAGCAGGATGAGGCCGCCGGCGTCGGTGTGCGCGCGGAGGCCCTTCACGAGGTCCGGGCGAGGGCACGGCGGGTAGCTGCTCACCTTGGTGCCGAAGGTGGGCACGCCCTTCCCCTTGGAGCCGCCCCGGAACGCCCGCGCCAGGTACCCTCTCTCCAGGCCCAGGTTCTCGCAGAGCAGGTCGAGAAGCCGCTCCGCCAGTTTCTCAAGTTCCGCCGCGAACCGCCTCATCGCGCGCCGGTACTCGTCGTCCAGGTCGGGGATGTCATTGATGTTGGGCTCCGGGAGGTGCCGCACGAAGAAGGTGCTCTCCCAGTCCAGGTTCTCCGCCGCCGCCTGCTTCTGCTTGCCGTCGCCGCCCTCCTCCTGCGGAGGCAGCGCCTTGCTGGCGAACTCGAGGAACCTCTGCTCCCGCGCCCTCTTGTAGTGCCCCTTGGTCAGCCTCTCCACCTCGTCCATCAGCTCCGTCGAGATGCCGTGCTCGAGAACCTGCGCGCCCGCGAGTAACAAAGCAGAATAAATCAGCATATGACTAAGCAAGATCGATCGGCTCGAAATGCCTTATTGCTCCACATCATATCGTGTGGTTTTTACATATATATGTATGTATTTACCTGGAAGAATCCCCAGTTCTCGCATGCGTCGTGGAGCAACTCCATGGCCGCGGGCCGCTCCTCCCCGTCGAGCAGCCCCATGTCGATGATCGGGAACGACGACGGAGCCGGCGCCATCTCTGGGGAAGTGTAGCTAGCGCTCAAACTCTGCCAACCTGCAGACACTTGTAGTGTACTGTCGCCTGATGTGGGTACTCTACGCAAACGCTTCTTGATGCGGGGTAGTGTGTGAGTGAAAATGCAGCAGGGGCGGGTGCCAATTTATAGGCTCTTGTTCGCGCCACTCACGAGGTGCTCCAGTGTAGTAGTGACAGTAAACCAATGTATGTATGGGATTAACTCTGGTGGTTGGTTCACCCGGCGGAGACCAGGCCATGTGGGATTGTGTGATATGCGCGTGCTGGATCGTGGACCTGTCGTCGACTATGGAATTATTTGGCTAGCTCCCGCCAAGCCAATAATCCAGCAACGACGTTTCGGGTAATCACTTGGACACGCCGTATCGCCATTGGCCCCATCTTGCAGCTCCCACCCGCCGGCTCCCCGGTGCCGCTCAATCTAAGCATAGACATCAGCAGTAAGTTTAGCACGAAGAAACTATTTGGTGCTCTCTTGTTTGGATACGTGGTATTAGCCAAACCAGTTCTCCGTAATCTCACTCTCACCTAACTGTCTAACAAACTAAATCTTTGTTTGGGTGTTGCAATAAAAACGGAGATTGATAGAAGTTAGTTTCCATAAAGCTAGAAAAACGGGTTTTGGCCAAAACGATCAACTTCTATTCGTTTTTTGTGAAAACCCGGTTACAAAGAACTTGATCGCAACAAAAGAATTGACCCACTCATTTCTCAACAAACATGGTTTTCGGTACACCAATTCCTAACAGAATTATTAGTAAAACCGGTTTGCCTCGAAATTCTCCTAAAACATGGTTTGCTAAAACTCAGTGCTAATCATCTCTATCCAAACAACCTTTTTAGTGTCGTGCTAGTAGTTCGTCATGAAGTCACACAAAAAAAAACTAGTTAAAAAATTGACAAGGTTAATATGATATACATCAACCATGGCCAGGGTAAATTCAATCCACACACATCAAGAACGGGAAGAAATCCAACTGTGGGTTGGGCTACTATTCACACAGTAAAAAAACTTTTGTTTCTCAAAGCATAGATTGAAGTTTGGGTTTGAAAAATTTATAGCATGGTGTCATATCTTGTATCAGTCATGTCTAAATATTTGAAAAAAAGATGCATGAGATATTTGTTCCAAACATTAGCTAGCACCTCAAGGGATAGGAGCACCTATACTTTCTCGATGACTCTCGTACTTGCACCCTGCCGGTTTGTTAAGCTCTACTAATGTAAAACCTTCGACCGCATCCGCTGGTTTCTCTCTCATCGCGTCCTCTCACATAGGAACTTCCCACCGTCCTTCAAACTAGCAACACCACCATTCTTCTGAACAATGCCCCTTGAGACTGGGTTAGTTTTGTTCATTTTCATGAGAGAAGTGAAGCCGTCTGGTTAATAATGTCATCATTTTGCGCTTGCACGAATTTTGTGTCCAGTTTGAAAGGAGGCCACAAATGTCGTTATGAAATATTCTTATGGATATCGATCTGGCACATACGTACCACTGCCAGAGAGAGGCGGCGGGAAGAGAGAAACCCATCTAGGGTTCTACACCCCTTGTCAGCGACGTCGTCGGTCCGCTCCGCTTCCGGTGGCCCTAGGATTTGGAGGTGTGGCAGACCATGACCTCTCACTGATGGGAGAGGTTTTCTGTTCTTTGTTTCGCCTTATTTTTAGTGTCTTCTTCGGGATGTTGAGCCGATGGCTACGTTGTGAAGTCAGAATAATATCCTCTCTGCTCTATCCTTGCTCCGGTGGGGCATATAGCACCGACGGAGGGCGCGTCGAGTCGTTTGTCCGACTGATATCTTGGGATTCAGTCCATTTTCGTGTTCGTCTCGGTTTGTTTTTAGGCCGGTCGCCTCCGAACTACGGATGTTATCATTGGCGATAATTGCTTCTTTAGTGTGCTGGTATTTTGTGGACTTAGCACGATGGTTTTCCATCTGTCAAATACAACAAGTTCTAATATGATAAGCTTTGGTGGTCGGCTCCGGTGATGGAGGGATGATGACGATGACGCCTTTGGCTCACGCTATCGTTTGTAGTCATCGCTAGTTGGTCCAATGACCTGTTTATAGTTTTGATTAATTTTGGGTCTCTTTGTACTAATGTTATAATGATTATTAATAGAACGATGGTGTTTAAAAAAAATGTTATTTGATAATTTAGAAGTCGTTATTATTTCTAATTAAATCGCATGAAACTGTTGCATGCATGTGCAGGCTACGTCAAAGCTTTGAATGCCTTTTGGCGCCGCAGCTTAAGATCTGCATGCGCTGCCCATGATCACCTGACGACAAAGATCCTCCAAGCTGTCACGCGGCGGGACACAAACCGATGTGGGTGCACCGTACCGGCCGGCACCGCGTCGTAGCCGGCCGTAACATGCAGGAGTTCGTCGGTTCGGATCGGACGCAACGAATCACACCCTACAGTGAAACCCTTGTCTTGATCTCAGCTAATATATCAGTCTATGGATGTGGTTTTGACGCGGCCACGCGCGCGATTCGATGGATGTATAGCACTACAGCGTGCAGAAAAAGACTCGGGTAACATCATCACGTACGCGCCTGCTACTGCTAGTTTCAAAGGGCGATGGCGGCCGTAATGTCGATGCCAGACAGACTCTCCGGTCCCCTGCCCCGCACGCACCTGCTCCTGTAGTAGCTAGCGCGTACCACGTACTGTACGTACGTGGTACAGGCGGCAGGTAGAGTAGTACAGTACGTCGGTCCCGTGCCCGCGGTGGTCCGGACAGACTGTCCGCTCCACATCCTCCCGCCCCGTCCGGCCCCGCACGCACCTGGCTGCTCCTGTAGCACGTACTTACGTGGTACAGGCTGCTGCTGGTAGAGTACGTAGTACGTCGATCCCGTGCCCGCGGTGGTCCGGCCGGCGAGCCCGAGCGGCGCTGTGTCTCCGGTCCGCAGAACTGGATGCGAATGACGTGGTGCTGCTGGCGGCCGCGCGCGCGCATCCAATGCGCCCCGGGGTGCCTGTTTGAGAAGCTTGGCCCGTGCCGCTCCACGCCACCAGCGCGTGCATGCATGCACCTGATGCCCATGTGAACGCGTCATCCGCCGCGGTAGAGGACGCGGTGGTATTTGCCTATCTAGGGGCGCCGCGGCATTGCAGGGCGTAGTGTAGGCGAGACGCCGGGGAGATGTCTGGCCGACGCCGAGGACGACGACGCCCAAGCCCGACCGATGGACCGCATCCATGATCCATGATTGATTGGTCGTCCAACCAACCGCCGCCCGTCACGAGGAGGAGCTAGCGAGAGGGAATTGATGGCTGGCCGGCTGTGTCGTTGGCCGACTAGAGAGGCTGGACGACTTGATGCCCTGCCCTGGCCTTTTGACCCGTTCAAACTCGATTATTGTCAGCATGCATGTCGCCCGGCGCGTGGTCCGGTCCGTCCTGTTATATGTTGATCCAAATTCTACAAAGTATAGGCCAACTTCGGTGGGCGAGGCGGTCACGGGAGGCTTGGGCCGAGTGTAGCAGTCTGAAGCCCACACCGTAGCAACGGGACGCTGTAAGTGCGGGCGGCATAATCTGTCTGGATCGTCAAGACCTAGGTTTCCACCGATATATAAACCCCTTATGGCACGGTTGGGAGAGTTGCATCTGTGAAATCCCGTTTGTAAACTCCTCGATATAGTGAAGTTTATTTGGTGGCGCCGTGGTTTTCCTCTCTTTGTTGGAGAGGTTTTCCACGTTCATCTGTGTCCCTTCTTTGTGTTTTTCGTTTTCGTTCTTCGTTATCTTCTTGTCAATTGTAACAAGTGGTATCGAGCCCGGTTCTAATCTAGGGTTTGCGACATGTCGTCATTGAAGTTCGATCTACCAATGGACTACACCACAAGATTCTCCTTGTGGCGGTGAAGATCTTGGCGATTCTCGCCCAAACTTCGATCCGGATGAAGCCTGGATGGATTCGGTGAAAAGGATGCTAAGACCTGGTCCGTCAAGAAGCGGAAGGACCGTAAGGCTTTGTCTTTGATTCAACTTCATCGTCCAATAATATTTTGCAGGAGGTACCGGAGATGAAATCTGCTGCCCTATGGGAAAAATTGGAAGCGATCTGTGTCAAAGGATCTAACCGATAAGATGAGCGTGAAGATGAAGTTGTTCTCGCAGGTGCAAGAAGGTGGATCGGTAATGAATCACATATCTGTTTTAAAGAGATTGTTTCGGACTTGCGTCTATGGAGGTAAAATATGATGATGAGGATTTAGCTCTTCTACTCTTATGCTCGTTGCCTAGTTCCTATACACACTTTCGTGATACAATATTGTTGAGCCGTGATGAACTAACCCTTGCAAGTACATGACGCCCTCAAGCGGAGGGAAAAGATGAAAACTATGGTAGGGTCGGATGGGACGTCATCCAAGGTGAGGCTCTGCGGGTTCGTGGCGGGGCCGAGCGGTACAACAACTATGGCAACAGAGATAAGAGCAAAGGCAGAGGTCGTTCAAGTCCAAGGAAAGGACAAGTTCTGCGGTATTGTAAGAAATCTAATCATGTTATTGATGATTCTTTGGAAGCTGCGAATAAGGAGAAAAGGAGCAGTGCTTACCAACCGAAGATAAGGATCAAGGCAATGGTAAGGCTTGTTGTTTCGATAGTTCGATGGTGAATGCTTGGCTTTTCTTTGCTTGTGCTTCTCGTGATGATGAATGGATACTTGATCTGCATGTTCGTTTCATATTTGCGTAACAAAGATTGGTTCAGTTCATATGAGTCTGTGCATCGGTTGGAGATTTTGTGCGTGTGGGGAATGACAACCCATGCCATATCGTTGGTGTTGGATCTGTTAAGATTAGGACACATGATGGCGTGACACGCACGTTGAGTGAGGTGAAGCACATACCAAGCATGGCGGAAATTTGATCTCCTGAGTACCATGGACGTTGATGGATACAAGTATGCGGTGGGCATCGAGTTACGAAGGTATCAAAAGGTTCTCTTATTCACATGATAGGTGATATGAATTACGCTAAATTATATGTTCTTAGAGGTAGCACTTTGCGGTATTGCTGCTTGTTACTTCTAATGATTCGATGATTGTGGTAAAACACATCTATGGCATATCGTCTTGGGCATATGAGCGAACAAGGCATGGCGAGTTGGTCAAGAGAGGCTGATTGATGGTTGCAACTTGAGTAAGTTTGAGTTACGTGAGCACTTTGCATCTTTGGTAAGCATAAAGAGTTAAATTCAATGCTTCCGTTCATACCACCAAAGGCATATTAGATTATGTGCATCTTGATGTATGGGTCCGTCCGTAAGACTTCTATTGGTGGTGCTAATTATATGCTTACTATTATTGATGATTACTCAAGAAAGGTGTGGCCTTATTCTCTCAAGCATAAATCGATGTTTTGATGCTTTTAAGAAGTGGAAAGTTATGGTTGAAAACAGTGAGAAGAAGGTAAAGGTACTACGTCTTGATAATGGTATGGAATTGTTCTAATGAGTTTGAGGAGTTTTGCGATGCGATGGCATGATCGGGCATCACACCATCCCATATACTCCTCGGCAGAATGGCGTGGCGAGCGCATGACAGAACCATCATCTCGAGGGCTCGTTGTATGTTGTCTAATGCGGTATGCATAGGCGTTTACGGGTGAAGCGACCAACACGCGTGTTACCTCATCAACAGTCACCTTCTATTCCACTTGAGAAAACTCCCATTGAGGTATGGTCGGGTTCGCTGCGATTATTCACAGTTGAGAGTTTTGGCTGTTGCATATGCTCATGTTGATAATGGAAAGTTAGAGCCTAGGGCTGTTAAGTGCATATTCATGGTTATGGTTCAGAGTTAAAGCATATAAACTATGGAATCACGAAACTAAAAAGGTTTTGCTAAGTAGAAACGTTGTTTTCAATGAGTCATTATGTATCATGATAGCTTGCCATCGGATACCTCTCCTGTTGTTGGAGAGGAGAGAGTTAATGTGCGGTGGAGAACCCGAGAAAACTGATTGATAATGATGCTATCGTTGAAGATACACATGAGGAAAACATTGATGATATTGTTGTTCACACTCACCTCTTGTTTTTTGACCAGCCACATGAGTCCATTCTTCGATAGACCGAGGCGTAATCGTGGTCCTCGTCCTCGTTTAATTGAAGAGTGTAATCTTGTACATTATGCTTTGAGTTGTCTTTGAGCAATTGGAGAACGATTACGAACCTACATATAATGAAGCCATTGCATCCGTTGACCGCGAGAAGTGGGTATCTGCTATGTAAGAAGAGATGCAATCGCTTGAGAAAAATGGCACATGGGATTTTGTGCGCTTGCCTAAACAAAAGAAGGCGGTCCGCTGCAAGTGGATCTTTAAGAAAAAGGAAGGTCTATCTCCCAAAGAGCCTTCAAGGTACAAGGCAAGGTTAGTAGCAAAAGGGTTCACGATTCCGGTATTGATTACAATGATGTGTTCTCTCCGGTTGTGAAGCATAGTTCCATTCGTACTTTCTTTAGTATTGTGGCTATCGTGATCTTGAGCTGAGTTAGATGTCAAGACCGCTTTTACGCATGGAGAGCTTGATGAGGAAATATACATGGACCAACGGAAGGATTCATAGTGCACGGTAAAGAGGATTTTGTGTGCAAATTAAAGAAGTCTCTTTATGGCTTAAAGCAATCTCAAGACAGTGGTATAAAAGGTTTGATTCATTTATGATCTCACATGGTTTTGAGAGGTCTAAATATGATAGTTGTGTTTATATCAAGTTTGTTGATGGGTCACCTATATACTTGCTGCTATATGTTGATGATATGTTAATTGCTGCCAAGGGCATGAAAGAAATCACTACTTTGAAGGCACACCTAAGTAGTGAGTTTGAGATGAAGGATCTTGGTCTCGCTAAGAAGATCTTAGGTATGGAGATTACCCGAGATAGAAAATCTGGTTTGTTATTTCTTAGTCGCAAAGTTACATTAAGAAAGTTCTTCATCGTTTTAATATGGATGGTGCCAATTCAGTTAGTACTCCTATTGCTCCTCATTTTAAATTGTCGGTTTCTCAATGTCCTACTCTGAAGAGTTTGAGTACATGTCGAAGGTGCCATATTCTAGTCTTTGTTGGTTCTTTGATGTATGCCATGGTTTGTTCTCGTCTGATTTATCATATGCTATGAGTTTGATAAGTAGATACATGGCTAATCTGTAAAGAACATTGGAAGGCTGTTGGTGGGTTTTCGGTACCTTCTTGGCACTTCAATGCTTGTTTAAAGTTTGGCAGGACCGGTGAGGACTCGTTGGCTATGTGGATTCAGATTTTCTTGCCGATTTGGATAAGAGAAGATCCCTCACAGGTTATGTGTTTAATGTTGGAGGTTGTCTTGTTAATTTGAAGGCTACATTGCGGTGTTGTTGCACAATCCACTCGAAGCTGAATACATGGCTATTCTGAAGCTTGCAAAGAATCTGTTTGGTTGAAAGGTTTGTTCTTTGAGCTTTGTGGAGATGATTCTTGCATTACTTTGTTTTGTGACAGTCAAAGTGCCATATACCTTACAAAAGATCGGATGTTCCATGAGAGAACTAAGCACATTGATGTCAAGTACCATTTTGTTAGAGACATTGTTGCTCAAGGTAAATTAAAGGTATGCAAGATCGGCACTCATGATAATCCTGCCGATATGATGACTAAACTGTTTTACATTGCTAAGTTTGAGCTTTGCTCGAACTTAGTTGGTTCTTGATTAGCCCAAGTGGCTATTGGCGCGAAAGTATTTGCTTTGTTTGTTCAGGAGATGGTTCTGTTGATGCTACAAGGAGGAATTTGTCTCAAGGTGGAGTTTGTTATATGTTGATCCAAATTCTACAAAGTATAGGCCAACTTCGGCGAGTGGAGGCCCGTCGCCGGGAGGCTTGGGCGAGTGTAACGAAGTTGGCCCACACCCTACCAACGGGGCGCTGTGGAAGTGCGAGGCGGCATAATCTGTCTGGATCGTCGAAGACCTAGGTTTCCACCGATATATAAACCCCTTGTAAGCCGCCGGTTGGGAGAGTTGCATCTGTGAAATCCCCGGCGTTTGTAAACACTCCTCGATATAGTGAAGTTTCGCTGGCTGGCGCCCGTGGTTTTTTCCTCTCTTTGTTGGAGAGGTTTTCCACGTTAAATCTGTGTCCCCTTGCTGTGTTTTTCGTTTTCGTTCTTCGTTATCTTCTTGTCGCAATTGTAACAAGTCCACGCCGCGCGATCAGATCTGGCGCGAGCGCGAGGGAAGGAAGAAAACATTCTTCGGTTCCTCCATGCATGCAGCACCATGTGTTTGTGTACAGTGCTCTACTGTAGTAGATCATATCTGTGCTGTAGCTGATCGATTAGTGTGGCGGACATGCTATTTAGGTAGAGCATCTCTGGCCAAAGGATTAAAATTAAAATTGGTTAGAGGAGGTAAGATCATCACATCGCATCCTAGACTAGTGCAAAACATGGATGCGTACCGTAAACCGGTTTTTCTTTTTTCCGGTCCCTGTCGAAGCCGTCAGGGCCGAGCCGCTGCCACCGACCCACGCGGTCCTCCGCGCCACCGCACCGCTATCACTTGTTGCCAAAGCCGTCGCCAAACCCACTTGCAGCGTCATGGCGCCACCGCCACTCTGCGTGTGTAGCATCCCAGTTGTCTAACACCTGTAATGCTACTTGATCTAGTAATAAAAGGGCCACTTCCTACATATAATTGTTGCATCATCATCATATCATGCTCATGTCATCATATCACCTTGCATTTGAGCATCATACAAAAACCCTTTTGTTTTGGTTCTTATCTCATATGCATTAATATTTGTATTTGCCTCTTGATATTGTATTTGGTTCTTGATATATTGTTAAATGCCCAAGTTGATTTGGGGGCATATCTCTTATTGACTCCACCACCTTTTCTTCACCACCTTATATTCCACCATCCAACTAAATATGAGCTTTGCACTTTATTTGGTTTTACCTCTAGCTCATGTGGGTTAGGATGGACCCACTTCTTTTCCCCATGCTCTCATCTTAGCATCAGGATGTTTTCACATTAGTGATATATGAGAGCCACATGGCCACCTTTGCATGCCTTGTGAGTGGGACCCTAATTCTAGCTCCCATATGTGTTGTTTTTGGGGTTATCATCATGTTGGGATATTTTGTGGGCTTAATAAATATCTAGTGGCATATACACACTAGCAAGTCCCATTGTATTTCAGATATGGTCATCTCCATCTATTCCACATGGGGCATCCTTTTTAATTCTTTTTGCTTGGCCTTTATTCCAATTTTGGGAATGCAAAATAATGATGCCATGTAATAACATTGTTTTCACAAGAATCATCAGGGCAATAAATATTTCTGCATGGGCCATGCAAGTACCACCTTTTTGCTTGTCATTTGGATTTTATTTGTTTGGAGTGGATCATCTCTATCTATATCCCTTCCTTTTGGGCTTGATCTAGTTGATCTTGTTTACATCATACCACATCCCTCTCTCTCCCTCTTTTCCTCTTGATCTTGCTTGATCTATGTTTGGAGCATGCATGCTTCTAAAACCCTATCTCTCACCCCTCTCTCTCTAATCCTCTATCTAAGTTCCCTCTATAACCTACTCCATCATCACCATACCCACCCCCATACCCCATCCTAGCTAAACCCTAATCTACACCTAATCTAAACCAAACCCTAAGTACCCCCTCTTTCTCTCCTCTAGCCGAGCCACCCCTCTAAACCTACCCTAGCTTGGCCCCACTTGGTCACCCATGCCACCTAGCTACCCCATCCAAACAAACCCTAAACCGAGCCTACCATCTACCCCCAAACCCTAGCTCTCTTCTAGCAGCCTCCACTCCTGCTCTCTCTGCTCTGACAAGGCCCACCCGAGCTCCCCCTCTCGGCCCTACAGCAGCCCCATCCCCATGCCTAGCTACCCTGCCTGGCCGATGACGTGAGAGGGTGCAAAAGGTGGCCGAGCCATCTTCCTCCCCACGCAACCCTCACCTTCCCTCCGTTCTTATCCACCCCACGCCCCTCTGCCTCCCCAGATCCGCAGGCGGCGCCTCATCTCTCCTTCCTCCCTCCAGCAAGCAGCACGTCGCCACATCGGGTCTCCAGTTCCCGGAGTTCTAGGAGGCGCAGCGAGGAGGTTATCGGCAAGGTCGAGGAGACCGCCTGCCGCCAGTACTTCATGGACGAGGGAGAAAGGCCACCTCGGCTGACACCGTCAGCGCCGACAAAACCTAGCTCGTCCGGCCCGCCGTCGATCCACCGCGTCCCAGCCCGAACCGTCTGCGCCAACCTCTCCGCGGTGAGCGTCCGACCCTCCCAGACATCCTCTCCGTCGTAGTTGCGTCCTGGCCGCGTCGGTCGCGCCGTCGAACGCCCTCTGCGCGCCGGCGTTCGCAGTCTTTTTACCAGGCCGTAGCGTCGCAGAGACTTACCTAGCCCCGCTACTCCCCCCTGTCACCTACCCCCTCCGAACCGCAGCGGTAGCCGCCTCTGCTAGCCTTCATGACGCGAGTTCGAAGCCACGCAAGGCGCAGAGGCAGAGCCAGGAAGAAAAACAGTGCCGCTGCACTTTTTGCGTTTACCTCCCTGTGCTTTTTGCCACTCAACCCGCAGTCCCGTAGCTCCACCGTCAGCGTCGCATGCATATTTGTAAAAAGGCTCCCGTGTTTTCCTGGAATCAACCCGCGGTCCGAGGTTGCCCGTGTACGCCCCATGGTGCCGCTTAGCGGTGGGCGCGCCTGACCCCACTGGTCAGTGGCTATGGCTAGGTTCTAGCTGGGTAACAAAAACTTTTCTGAGAATCTGTTTAAATTCAAATCTATTTCAAATTAATTCAAATTCAAATATAAATCTGATTTCAAATAACTTTTCAATTATAAATCCAAATCATGCAAATAATATATGTTTTTGAATCAGAAAAATGTGAGGATTTCAAATATGCTATTCAAATTACCTTTTGCACATTTAAAATTCCAAGTTGAGTTAAATTACAACAAATGCCACTGGAACTTAATAAATTAATAACTTTTGAATTATAACTCCGAATTTAACAATTGATAAGTCTAAAATGATCAGCTCGACGAGACCTTTCTGTTTATGCTATCCATGACTTAATTGCAGCATGCATCATATAAATATAAAGTAAACAGCAACTATTATGACAATAAAATGGGACCAAAACCCCATAAAAAACGTTATTTCTTGTGTTCTACACCTCACCCATGCCATGCTACTTTATTGCATGCAACTTGTGCATCATTCATCATGGCATGATTGTTTGCTTGACACATTTTATTCCTATGCTTGTGCACTTTATTTATGTTGGCCCTTGTTTGTTTGGTTCTTCTTCGAATAGACACCGAGCAGGGGATATATCAAGAGAACCAGGAGCACTACCCAGATCCGTCTCGCTTGGTGAGTTGCCAGCAAGCACTACCACATGCTTGCATACATACGATACCTATTGCCTCTATCTTATTCTTGCATCATTGAGTCGCGATTGCATTAAATTGAATCCCAAGTATTGCATAGCCCTTACTTTTAAACCCCACCAAGCTTGTTCCTCCTCCCATGAGCCATTACTACAGAGTTGTTTGAGCCATGCGAGTCGTAGAAACGACATGTGTAGGGTATGTGAGTGTCGATGGATAACGAGGTACCTAAACAACTTAACACGAGTAGTAATGGGATAACTAATGAAAGTGGCACGGTGAGCAACATCTGCTATTTGGTTTTCTGCTCACTTGTGTCCCGTAAGACCCCGAGTACTTGATTCTGTTCCAAGATTATTCGCGCTATCCACATCCGGGAGGCTTATGGGACCCTCTGAGCGAGCTTGATTGATCTTATTTCTTGGGGCCACAAACTAGTTTGAGGTTTTATTTACTATCTGTACTTATGCCATGCTACTACTGTATTTACGATTGTGCGAGGAACACCTTTATCTTGTTTAGGATCGGGACGATTCCGGTGTCGACAAGCCCGCTTTTGGGTTCCCGATCGTTCACCCGTCCACCCAAACCTCGGGTCCGTCTCGAGTCACTAACCGTTCTATGGTGTACTCAAGGGTGGCCCCTGAAATATTCTGAATCTTGTGATTGCTTTGTCGTGAAGGCCTCGTTGGGTTTTGATTTGGTTTTCGAGGTTGATCGAGTGTGTGTTGCTATTTGCACCCTAGGTATAAAACTTTCTGGCCGTGTCCACGGTTATGAGCGACTTGGAGCCGCAGTTTCTCGATCATAGACAAGCATAACTAAAGTACCGCTTTAATCGACTAAGTAATTTGACTAGTAAATAGTGCAACACTCATGGAATGGTTAATAAAATTGCCAACGGATGGGGGTTGTTAAACCGCTTCCTCGTTGGTAGCGAGGAGGAGGATGGATCGATGAAATCGTTATAACTGTTGTCTTTAATTCACGGACATCCGTCTATCATTGGTTAGGCGGATGGTTAGCGAGTATCTATAGAACTGCTAGGGTTTATCTTTTGCTGCAATTGCGTCACCCCAGGTTGTGTCCCCTTTAGAGGCATTAAGACTTGCTGAGCACCCTTAGGGTCTCACACGATAAATTATTGGTTCAGATGAACAGGTACACTCGCAGGACGGATACTGGGTGGAAGAGGCTGATGATGTGGGCAACGATCGTTCGGTGTAGAGATTCCGGGAACGGGGATCCGTGAGATCTGTGGGCGGGATGTGCTTATTTCTATGGCCTCTTATGATGATTTGCTTCTTATCCGTACTTGGACTTTGTTCTGCCGCTTCCGCTTGTTACTCTGATGTGTGATGTATGAGGAATTATCCTAACATATTATATCTATCTAGGTCATTTGAATCTTTCCGTATGGCGTTGCTATATTTCCTTTCTTTCTAGATGGAATGGCTCTGATGTACTTTTGTATGGTGGCTTGCATACATACTCATTTGTGTATGTAGTTGATCCCTTCGCCTGCCGATTCGCGCCGTCTGAGTCCCGTTGAGTTGGAAGTGGTTGGGACGGCCGAAAGGTCTACCGTGAGTGGCTTTTGGGGCCCCACCGATTATTTCAACCACTACCGCTCATCCAGGCTTGTATCTAGGGCGTAATTCACCGAGGTAGTTACAATTGGTATCGAGCCATCCCGACCTTCGGTCTTAGCCAAGCGGTCGTTGTCGATCTAGCAAATATTTTGGTAGTTATGTATACTAGGGAAAAACAAACGCGAGAGTAGGATGCTTCCATTTTCTTCTTACCCACCCACCCACCCTTTTCTGGTAAGGAAGTGCAACGTTTTCAACCCTCTTCTTAAAATTCAAACTAGGATTCACGTGTTCTGGGTTTCCGTAGTACCATAGGTTGTGTGTGTGTGTGTGTAATACCTTGTCTATCTGTTGCATCCAAGTTGTTATCTAATCAGCCTTTGGTTATCAACTGTTGGTACATTCCATACAGACGTGCTTTTGCAAACCGACTTAATCTGTCTTACTCTTTGTATCCAAGCGTTATCTTGTTTGGGGTGTTCGTTCGTAGTTACCAATCTTAGGTTCAACGTGAGAAGAAGGGGTTAGGATATGTGTTCCACTTGTTCATGTCGGAGTAATGATTTGAGTGCGGGATGGAGTCGACCATACCACTACTCTTATCATTCGCTTTTGTATATTGAATCGGTAGAGTCACTAATCTTGATTCGTTAAGTAATTTTGCGCATCTATTGGTATTTTAATGCCGAAATTTGTGGAAAATTTTTCTTTGATATATTTGTGTACCACACTCCTTTTCAGTCGTGTGCGATATGCTTAATATCTTCTAGGTGCTTTGAACTTTGTTGATATTTTAATATCATCTCAGTAAATTGTATCCTTTAATCTTGGTTAATTCCATCTTGGTACTATTTTGGATTATTATCATTCTCCATTATAGTACTGACTTGTGTTTTTACCAATCACAGGATGGCTCCACCACGCCGTCTTGATGAGGACATACCACTGGGCTCGCATTGTCAAACATCGCCAATGCCTTGGCGCAATGCAACAGAACCAACGCGCTTTGAGGAAAGTGTCGGGAGGCAGTTTGCTCCACTACCTCCACCTCCCAAGCGAGGAGACATCAAAAGCTTCACGAAATTCAACCTCATCGGTTTGATGTTTCGATCGACCCGGGCGGATGATTGGCTGCGTGAGATGTCAAGGTTGCTCGAGGCTGCGATGTTCTGCGAGTGGGTCAAGTGTGCTACTCACCTTCAAGGGAGATGTAGCTCTCGGTGGGAGAATTACTTGAAGGCAAGCTGCATTGGTTTTCAGCCTACTTGGGAAAGGTTCACTGCAGCTTTCAAAGAGCAGTTTCTCTCAGAGATTGTAATGGAAAGGATGAAGGAAGCATTTCTCAACCTTAAGCAAGGAAATGATAACGTCAACACCTACATCAGGAACTTCATGAATCTTTCTCGTTATGGTGGCGATGAGGTATCTGATGACAAGAAGAAGCAAAAGAGGTTCAGGCAAGGGCTCAATGCATCGATCAAGTATGCAATCACACATGAAAGGCCGACATCTTTCCTGGAACTACAGCACACAACTCTGCAAGAGGAAGCAAGTAGGCAAGTGTTTGAGGAGTCCAAGAAACACAACCGGGATGCATCAAGTTCTTCAGCTATGGCAGCTCCTTCTAAGCGGCGTGTCTGGGTTCCTAACACCCCACCGCTCCGGCTCCACCAAGACACGCAGTTACGCGTCAAGGCCACCAAACTTCACCACTGCGGCTCCCAGGGGCTAAAACCACCACTACCCTGGAGCGCCTGGCGGAGTCCCTGGCTACGTTGCTCCACGTCCACCTGGTGCTTGCTTCACGTGTGGAGATCCTGGACATCTGGCTGGGCTGTCCGTTGAAAAACAAAGCTCTTCCTCCACCCCCGCCAAGATCTGCAACAAGCCCTCCTTCGGTTCGTGCACCACCACCTCGGGCTCTCAACATCAACACCAAGCCCGGGTCTACGGTTGCTCGTGCCAACTGTGTCAACGCCGCTCAAGCTGAGCATGCACCTGGAGTTGTGATGGGTATGCTTCACGTTAACTCCCACCACGAGTTTTGTTTGATTCTGGTGCATCGCATTCATTTGTTTCTCACAAGTTTGCAAATGAGAATGAGTTAGTCATGGTTCCTCTCCTTAAGCGGTTAATGGTCCTTTCTCCTGGAGCAAACATGAGGGTTGTTCATATCAGCCATGGCAATCAAATTGAGATTGGTGGCTCTTTGTTCTCGGCATCCTTAATTGTTCTGGGCAATTCTGACATTGATGTCATCTTGGGCATGGATTGGTTAACAGCAAATGCAGCTATGATTGATTGTCTTTGAACGCTCGGTTTCCAAGATTCACGAAGGCCATATAGTCTTTTCTCCAAGTCGACTCGATGTCCTTTGTTCTCTTTGGCGGCTCGAATAATGATGCTATGGAAGCTATTGAGTGTCCGTGGTCTGTGAGTTCCCGGATGTCTTTCTGAAGAGTTGCGGGTATGCCTCCGGATCGTGAGGTTGAGTTTGTAATTGAGCTTGAACTGGAACGACTCCTATCTCCAAGCGGCCTTATAAAATGGGTCCTACGAGTTGGTGAACTCAAGCGACAACTTGATGAACAAGAGAAGTTGGGTTTCATTCAACGCAATTGCCGTCTTGGGGTAGCCCAACAATCTTTGTGAAGAAGCGTGACAGGTGATAGACTTTGTGTTGACTACGGGCTCTCAATGCTAAAACCATCAAGAACAAATATCCCTCCATGGATTAATGATCTCTTGATCGGCTAGTGGAGCTGTGTTGTTCTCTAAGCTGGACTTGAGAAGTGGTTATCACCAAATCAAGATTCGCAAGGAAGATGTGCCCAAAAGCTTTCACCACCCGCTATGGCTGTATGAGTACGATCATGTCTTTCGGTCTCACCAACGCTTTGCTACCTTCTCGAGGCTTATGAACTCGGTTTTCATGGAGTACCTTGATAAGTTCGTTGTGGTCTATCCGGATGACATCTGGTCTATTCTAAGTCCAAGGAAGAGCATGAAGAACACTGCGGTGTGTCCTAAACAAGCTTCGTGAGAACCGCTTGTATGCAAAGTTCTCAAAGTGTGAGTTTTGGCTGCAAAGTAACCTATCTTGGTCATGTCATCTCGCCAAGGGCATTGCATCAACCAGCTGTGAAGACAATTGTTGAATGGCTTCCTCCTGTTAATGTCAAAGAAGTGCGGAGTTTTCTTGGTTTGGCTAGTTATTGTCGCTTCGTTCAGAACTTCTCTAAGATAGAAGCCTCTTACCGATCTCCTCAAGAAAGGCAAGAAATACTGTGGACTCACGCATGTCAAGCAAGTTTTGAGACACTCAAAGAGAAGCTCACTTCCACAGTCTTGGTTCCTCCGGATACATCTAAGCCTTTCCAGATATTCGTGGACGCCTCTTTGCAAGGATTGGAGTGCGGTCCTTATGCAAGAGAAACAAGTGGTTGCTTATGCCTCTCGTCAGTTGAAGACGCATGAGATCAACTATCCCACACATGACCTCGAGCTCGCAGCAGTGGTCTTTGCTTTGAAGCTATGGAGGCACTACTTTCTTGGCAACCGATGTGAGATCTTTTCTGACCACAAGAGTTTGAAGTATATCTTCACTCAGCCTGATCTCAACCTTCGGCAGAGGAGATGGATTGAAGCAATCAATGACTTTGATTTGACCATCAACTACACTCCGGGCAAAGCTAATGTCATGGCCGATGCTCTTAGCCGCAAAGCTTATGTCAACAACCTCATGATGGAAGAACAATGCCTCTCTTGTGCGAGGAATTCCGTCACTCAACCAGAAATTGTGGAACAAGGGCATCTCCTGAACCTTCAGCTACTCCTCTTGGAAGAAAAGATTCGCTCGTCGACTTGGTGATCCGCACACAAAAGATCATCTATAAACTTGAGCTTCAGTATGAGTCCTTCCACGTTGATGATCAAGGCACGCTTTTCTTTGAACACGGATGTTTGTTCCGAACTACCGGGTTTGAGAGAACAAGTTCTCAAGGAGGCGCATGATTCGGTTCTTTCTATCCATCTGGCACAAATATGTACATGGACTTGACAACACAATATTGGTGGCCTGGTTTGAAACGGTATTGTGCCAAGTATGTCTCGAATGTGATGTCCGCGCAGAGTGAAAGCTGTTCATCGAAACCTTCGGTCTTCTCCGACCATTGAAACCTCCGGAATGGAAATGGGAGAAAGTAGAGATGGACTTCATCATCGGCTTTCCAAGGTCGAGAAGGGCAACAATGCAATCATTGTTGTCATCGACAAGAACTTTCTAAAGTGGCTCATTTCTTCCCGCCAGGAAACAATTTACGGAATTGATTGGCTGAGCTCTATATCAACAGAATTGTCTCTCTGTGTGGGGTTCCGCTTGAGATCAGTTCAGACCGTGGAAGCATCTTCACGTCCAAGTTCTGGGAAAGTTTCCAAAATGCTTTGGGAACAAAGTTGAACTTCAGCACTGCTTACCACCCTCAGTCGCAAGGACAAGTCGAAAGGATCAATCAGATTCTGGAGGATATGCTTCGTGCTTGCGTCATCTCTTTTGGCATGAAGTGGGAGGAATGTCTTCCTTATGCTGAATTCTCCTACAACAACAGCTTCCAGAAGAGTCTGAAGATGGCACCATTTGAGGCTCTCTATGGTCGCAAGTGCAGAACTCCGATTGGTTGGTCAGGTGCAGGAGAAAGAATCTGGTTTGGCCCTGACATTGTAACTCAAGCAGAGGAGAAGGTGCATATCATTCTTGAGAACCTGAAGATTGCTCAAAGTCGTCAGAAGAGCAACTATGACAGGAAGCACACGGACATGGTGTATGCCCCTGGTGATCTCGTCTACCTTCGCGTCACTCCCATGAGAGGAACACACCGCTTTGGTATCAAAGGAAAACTGGCTCCTAGATACATCGGTCTTTTCAAGATTCGTGGTAGAAGAGGAGAAGTTGCTTATGCCCTCGAGCTTCCGGAAAAACTCAAAGTCCATGATGTTTTCCACATCTCTCAGCTCAAGAAGTGCTTCAAAGATCCCGGCAGGACCGTGGATCATGAGCTAATCGATCTCCAAGAAGACCTGTCTTATCAAGAACACCCCACAAAAATCCTTGAGACCGCAGAAAGAAGGACTCACAACAAGTCCATCAAGTTCTGCAAGGTGCAGTGGTCACACCATTCTGCTGATGAAGCCACTTGGGAGCGTGAAGATGAACTCCGTGCCAACTATCCTACCCTCTTTGTGTCTTCTTCTTCTTCCTAGAATCTCGGGGCGAGATTCCTGTTTAGTGGGGGAGAGTTGTAGCATCCCAGTTGTCTAACACCTGTAATGCTACTTGATCTAGTAATAAAAGGGCCACTTCCTACATATAATTGTTGCATCATCATCATATCATGCTCATGTCATCATGCCACCTTGCATTTGAGCATCATACAAAAACCCTTTTGTTTTGGTTCTTATCTCATATGCATTAATATTTGTATTTGCCTCTTGATATTGTATTTGGTTCTTGATATATTGTTAAATGCCCAAGTTGATTTGGGGGCATATCTCTTATTGACTCCACCACCTTTTCTTCACCACCTTATATTCCACCATCCAACTAAATATGAGCTTTGCACTTTATTTGTTTTTACCTCTAGCTCATGTGGGTTAGGATGGACCCACTTCTTTTCCCCATGCTCTCATCTTAGCATCAGGATGTTTTCACATTAGTGATATATGAGAGCCACATGGCCACCTTTGCATGCCTTGTGAGTGGGACCCTAATTCTAGCTCCCATATGTGTTGTTTTTGGGGTTATCATCATGTTGGGATATTTTGTGGGCTTAATAAATATCTAGTGGCATATACACACTAGCAAGTCCCATTGTATTTCAGATATGGTCATCTCCATCTATTCCACATGGGGCATCCTTTTTAATTCTTTTTGCTTGGCCTTTATTCCAATTTTGGGAATGCAAAATAATGATGCCATGTAATAACATTGTTTTCACAAGAATCATCAGGGCAATAAATATTTCTGCATGGGCCATGCAAGTACCACCTTTTTGCTTGTCATTTGGATTTTATTTGTTTGGAGTGGATCATCTCTATCTATATCCCTTCCTTTTGGGCTTGATCTAGTTGATCTTGTTTACATCATACCACATCCCTCTCTCTCCCTCTTTTCCTCTTGATCTTGCTTGATCTATGTTTGGAGCATGCATGCTTCTAAAACCCTAGCTCTCACCCCTCTCTCTCTAATCCTCTATCTAAGTTCCCTCTATCACCTACTCCATCATCACCATACCCCCCATACCCCATCCTAGATAAACCCTAATCTACACCTAATCTAAACCAAACCCTAAGTACCCCCTCTTTCTCTCCTCTAGCCGAGCCACCCTAAACCTACCTAGCTTGGCCCACTTGGTCACCCATGCCACCTAGCTACCCCATCCAAACAAACCCTAAACCGAGCCTACCATCTACCCCCAAACCCTAGCTCTCTTCTAACCGAGCCTCCCCCCTCCTGCTCTCTCTGCCGTACAAGGCCCACCCGAGCTCCCCCCTCCCTGGCCCTACCTGGCAGCCCCATCCCCATGCCTAGCTACCCCTGCCCCTGGCCGATGACGTGAGAGAGGGTGCAAAAAGGTGGCCGAGCCATCTTCCCCTCCCCTACGCAACCCTCACCTTCCCCTCCCGTTCTTATCCACCCCACGCCCTCTCCGCCTCCCCAGATCCGCCCAGGGCGACGCCCTCGTCTCTCCTTCCTCCCCTCCAGCAAACAACACCGTCGCCGGCCACATCGGTCTCCACCGTTCCCCGGAGTTCTAGGAGGCGCAGGCGAGGAGGAGGTTGTCGGCAAGGTCGAGGAGACCGCCCTGCTTCGCCCAGTACTCGCGGACGAGGAGGAGAAGGCCTCGGCCTGGACACCGTCGGCCGCCCGAAAACCTAGCTCCGTCCGCTTGGCCTGCCGATCCACCGCGTCCCAGCCCGAGCCGTCTGCGCCAACCTCTCCGTGGTGAGCGTCCGACCCTCCCAGACATCCTCTCCGTCGTAGTTGCGTCCTGGCCGCGTCGGTCGCGCCGTCGAACGCCCTCTGCGCGCCGGCGTTCGCAGTCTTTTTACCAGGCCGTAGTGTCGCAGAGACTTACCTAGCCCCGCTACTCCCCCTGTCACCTACCCCCTCCGAACTGCAGCGGTAGCCGCCTCGCTAACATGACGCGGGTTCAAGACCCGCCAAGGCCAGCATCAGAGTGAAGAAGAAAAAGCACAGCTGCACTTTTTGCGTTTACCTCCCTGTGCTTTTTGCCACTCAACCCGCAGTCCCCTAGCCCCACCGTCAGCGTCGTATGCATATTTGTAAAAAGGCTCCCGTGTTTTCCTGGAATCAACCCGCGGTCCGAGGTTGCCCACGTGGCACGCCCCCGTGGCGCCCGCTCGCGCAGTGGGCCGCGCCGCCTGTGACCCCACTGGTCAGTGGCTATGGCTAGGTTCTAGCTGGGTAACAAAAACTTTTCTGAGAATCTGTTTAAATTCAAATCTATTTCAAATTAATTCAAATTCAAATATAAATCTGATTTCAAATAACTTTTCAATTATAAATCCAAATCATGCAAATAATATATGTTTTTGAATCAGAAAAATGTGAGGATTTCAAATATGCTATTCAAATTACCTTTTGCACATTTAAAATTCCAAGTTGAGTTAAATTACAACAAATGCCACTGGAACTTAATAAATTAATAACTTTTGAATTATAACTCCGAATTTAACAAATGATAAGTCTAAAATGATCAGCTCGACGAGACCTTTCTGTTTATGCTATCCATGACTTCAATTGCAGCATGCATCATATAAATATAAAGTAAACAGCAACTATTATGACAATAAAATGGGACCAAAACCCCATAAAAATGTTATTTCTTGTGTTCTACACCTCACCCATGCCATGCTACTTTATTGCATGCAACTTGTGCATCATTCATCATGGCATGATTTTTTGCTTGACGCATTTTATTCCTATGCTTGTGCACTTTATTTATGTTGGCCCTTGTTTGTTTGGTTCTACTTCGAATAGACACCGAGCAGGGGATATATCAAGAGAACCAGGAGCACTACCCAGAACCGTCTCTCGCTTCAGCTGAGTTGCCAGGCAAGCACTACCACATGCTTGCATACATACAGTACCTATTGCCTCTATCTTATTCTTGCATCATTGAGTCGCGATTGCATTAAATTGAATCCCAAGTATTGCATAGCCCTTACTTTTAAACCCCACCAAGCTTGTTCCTCCCTCCCATGAGCCATTACTACAGGAGTTGTTTGAGCCATGCGAGTCGTAGAACAGCATGTGTAGGGTATGTGAGTGTCTGATGGATAACGAGGTACCTAAACAACTTAACCTAAGTAGTAATGGGATAACTAATGAAAGTGGCACCGGTGAGCAACATCTGCTATTTGGTTTTTCCTGCTCACTTGTGTCCCGTAAGACCCCGAGTACTTGATTCCTGTTCCAAGATTATTCGCGCTATCCACATCCGGGAGGCTTATGGGACCCCCCTGAGCCAGAGCTTGATTCAGTCTTATTTCTTGGGGCCACAAACTAGTTTGAGGTTTTATTTACTATCCTGTACTTATGCCATGTTACTACTGTATTTACGATTGTGCGAGGAACACACTATACTGTTTAGGATCGGGACACGATTCCGTGGTGTCGACAAGCCCAGTTTTGGGTTCCCAGTCGTTCACAGCCGTCCACCCAAACCTCGGGTCCGTCTCGGAGTCAGCTAACTTCGTTGCGGGTGTACTCCAAGGGGTGCCCCCCTGAAATATTTCTGAATCTTGTGATTGCTTTGTCGTGAAGGCCTCGTTGGGTTTTGATTTGGTTTTTCCGAGGTTGATCGAGTGTGTGTTGCTATTTGTGCACCCTAGGTAAAACTTTCAAAGCCGTGTCCGCGGTTATGGACGACTTGGAGCACGTTTCGATCATAGACAAGCATAACTAAAGTACCGCTTTAATCGACTAAGTAATTTGACTAGTAAATAGTGCAACACTCATGGAATGGTTAATAAAATTTCCAACGGATGGGGGTTGTTAAATCGCTTCCTCGTTGGTAAGCGAGGAGGAGGATGGATCTGATGAAATTACTGTTATAACTGTTGTCTTTAATTCACGGACATCCGTCTATCATTGGTTAGGCGGATGGTTAGCGAGTATCTATAGAACTGCTAGGGTTTATCTTTTGTTGCAACTGCGTCACCCTAGGTTGTGTCCCCTTTAGAGGCATTAAGACTTGCTGAGCACCCTTAGGGTCTCACACGATAAATTATTGGTTCAGATGAACAGGTACACTCGCAGGACGGATACTGGGTGGAAGAGGCTGATGATGTGGGCAACGATCGTTCGGTGTAGAGATTAGAGCAGGATCCGTGAGATCTGTGGGCGGGATGTGCTTATTTCTATGACATCTTATGCTGATTTGCTTCTTATCCGTACTCGGACTTTGTTCTGCCGCTTCCGCTTGTTACTCTGATGTGTGATGTATGAGGAATTATCCTAACATATTATATCTATCTAGGTCATTTGAATCTTACCGTATGGCGTTGCTATATTTCCTTTCTTTCTAGATGGAATGGCTCTGATGTACTTTTGTATGGTGGCTTGCATACATACTCATTTGTGTATGTAGTTGATCCCTTCTCCTGCCGATTACGCCGCCCGTACAAGTCCCGTTGAGTTGGAAGTGGTTGGGACGGCCGAAAGGTCTACCCGTGAGTGGCTTTTGGGGCCAGGATGCGGCGCGGCGCCTTTGACGAGCGGCGGGAGGGAGGAGGGGAGGAGGGCGGGAGAGGGGGGGGCGGGGAGCGGCGGCGGGGTGGGAGTGGGGGTGGGGGTTAGGGCTTCAAAGTTCTCTGCTTCTTAGCTCTTAGTATTTAGTATTTTTTTGCTTTACACCTATCTTTCACTTATTCCGGACCGGGAAAGGAAAAACCCTCCCAACACTCACACTCCTCTAGTTAGCGGCACCACCCTACCCACGGTCGTCTTCGGTCCCCGCCACCCATCTACAACACTAATCGAGACAGTTCGCCACTCCAAGCTCACGGTGGTGCCGCAGACTTTTCGCCGCCACCATCGCTGTAGATGAGGTATCACGGCATGCAACAGCGAGCATGGAGGCGCCGTTGGTTCTTCTTCCGATGTTGGGCCGTATGTCAAGGCATCGTCAGGTATTCTTCCGCTGTTGGGACGTCTGCATCGGCTCGAGCTGCCACCAGGTCTTCTTGCGCCATCATCGTCGTCCTGATGGTTGATAACGACTCTTCCTAATCCTAAATTGAATGTAAGGACGTACGTATTCCTATGTAAACAGAGTATCCCATTTTCATCACTGGAGAGGTCCAACTTCTCTGACATCTCAGATAGCGCCGGCGGCGAGTTTTAGTTTGAAGCAAGTTTAGTCTAGTTTTAGCTATGTTTTAATCTAGTTTACATGTTTTTCGAATCAATGTAGTATAAGTAATGTTTGATCTATGTTTGAATCAATGATTGATCTATGTTTAGGCGCTGAGTGTTTGATATAATGTTTGAACCCAATCTAGGGTTTAAAGGGTTAAGAATAAGAATCCGGCTATGAACCTCTTTAAAATAGCTTTTCGCTCCGCTTTATAAAATAAAGTAAAACCATCCAAGTTCCAAAGGCTTAAAAGATGGCGTTTGCGTGAGCAGTGATGCCCTTCTGTGGTGCCGACGGTGCTGCTTGAGGTAGGTTGTCAGCGGCTTTAATCCATCCATCACATCAGCAGGGAGATTAAAGGTGTTGCTCACTGCTGACTGCTATGCACAGCAGGAGCTCGGCTCATAGCACATTCACTTGCCCTGTAGTTGCTGCAGCTGTTAGGTTGCAAAATGCGACAATGCTTTTGAGTTGAAATGAGAAGTAAGTTGGTTGCCAAAAAAAAGGTAAGAGGTAGGTTTTCCCCCGAAAAGGGGGTATAACCTGGCGTTTGCATCAATCCATACATATTTTTATTTTCTAATGCTGCAGCGTTTTATCACTCCGAGTTTACGCTTCACGGATCACACAGAGTGATGGATACATAAATAAACTAGCTAGTAAAAAAGAAAGAACACAAAACTCATATAGATCGGTGGATTTTATTAGAGACATTTTATTAATAAACCTCTAAGAACCGTACCCCGCTTGAAGATATCCATATCCATGGTCATATGCGCCTTCTATACTTGATAATATGCGAGGCGCATGTAGCAGAGTGCGCCTCAAATAACTCCTGCGGGCCCGGGTGAAGGTAGGTGACCGCATCATATGTGCCTCCTATAGTTTCAAGTATAGAAGGCGTATATGGAGCAATACGCGTCTCCTATAACCTGGCCGGATTCAAATTCAAAACAGCCACCTACCACACCTATATAACACCTACCACCTCTCCTTCTTCTCCCCTTCTCCTCCTCCTTCTCCACTCTCCCCTTCCTCCTCTTCCTCCGACGACCTTCTCCTCCTTCGGTAACCTCCTCCTCCTTCGGCGACCACTCCGGCCATGGCCTCCACAACCGTACCGATCACCACCTCCGGCGACGACCTCCGGAAGCCTCATCCTCCTCCACCATATCCGGCGACCCCCATGGCCATGGCCTCCCGCACACGCCTGCGGTGGTAGGCTATGGCCACTCCGACGAAATTCCGGCCAAATCCAGATCTTGATCTAGATCTAGCCGCCATTTTTTTGAAATTCAAAAATAATATACGAGGCGTCGAATCAATATGCGCCTCGCATATGCAGAATATAGGAGACGCATATGCAGAGTATAGGAGACATATACCAATATGCGCCTCGCATATCCAGAATATAGGAGACGCATATCATATGCGCCTCGCATAAAAAATAGGCGAGGCACGACGCTGGATATGTGCCTCGCATATGCTTTTAGGTGTATCTCGCATAACCTTTTCTCTAGTAATGTGTGACCATCTCGAAACGGTTGCACCCAGAATCTATATGCACCTACTGCTCCATTAGGAGGAGGAAAGACCACACATGGAGTCAGTGAGTAGCTTTATAGATATATGCGTGAACTGAGCATCTCGAATCCCGTTAATGCCATTTCGACGGTTTCATATGGTCCAAACTAAAGCACACCCCCACCCCTACCCCCACACACGCACGCACAATTTGAGCCCCCCTTTTTTTTGCTAATCCCTTTCAACTGAATCCCTAACATATTCATAATGTTGGTTGGAGAAGCTGGATTGCACATAATATAAACTATCTGCCATATATGATGAGCAAATGTCATGAGTAAATAAATGTTGAATAGGTTCCTCAGAGTGAGAAACTTCACTTCTTGTGCACATTCCATCTTTGCTTAGCTAGGTTATCCTTAGTAAGCATAAGTAGGCCTCTTGCCACAAAAATCTCCTCGTTCAAAATTGAAAACAACCACTTGCCGTGAACACATGTTATTTTACTTTTAAGTTAGTCACTTTCACGGAAAAATAAGGACCGATAAAATTCTAGTCTTTTCATTACCCTATTAGGTACGTATTTGCAGAGAAGTCGGCATGAACACTAGAAAATAGTAAGAACAAAGTTTATGATAGAACAAGTAGGTAACATAATGTTGGAGATATGCCCTAGAGGCAATAATAAATGTAGTTATTATTATATCTTTGTGTTTATGATAAATGTTTACATTCATGCTATAATAGTATTAACAAGGAAACCATTAATACTTGTGTGATTTGTAAACTTAATTTGAAGTCCCTAGTATAGCCTCTATACTTCACTAGCTTGTTGGTTGATTAATGATTGTGGTTTCCCTATCATGAACATTGAGATGTTATCAACAATAAGATCATATCGTTAGGAGAATGATATGGTGGACATACTCCTATAGATAAGCGTAGCATAAAGATCAAGTCATTTCAATAGTTCAATTGCTATATGCTTTCTGATACATAGTAACCTAATTCCTTCGACCATGAGATCATGCATATCACCTTTACGGATGGATGCTTTGATGACATCAAACACCACACCGTGGCGGGTGGCTATAAAGGTGGCATTAAGTGTTAGGAAAGTATTGGTTGAAACACATGGATCAAGAGTGGGATTTGTCCATCCACATGACGGATAGATATACTCTGGGCCCTCTCGGTGGAATGTCATCCAATTGGCTTGCAAGCATGTGACTTGGTCACAAGGGATCACATATCACGGAGCGAGAAAAGAGTACTTATCAAGTAACAAGGTTGAACTAGGTATGCGAGATACCGACGATCATAACCTCGGATAAGTAAACTATCGTGAGACAAAGGGAAATTGGTATCGTATGTAAGTGGTTCATTCGATCGCAAAGTAATCGTAGAAATATGTAGAGCCATATGAATTTCCAGATTCCTCTATTGGTTATTGTTAGAAGTGTCTCGATCATGTCCGCATAATTCACGAACCGTAGGAGACACACTTAAGGATTGACGTTGTTTGAGTAGTTATGGTATTATGAAAGAGACCGAATGTTGTTCGAGTCTCGGATGGGATCCGGGATATCACGAGGTGATCCGGAATGGTCCGGAGAATAAGATTCATATAAGGAAAGTCCCGTTTGAGTTCGGGAATGATTCGTGTTTTCATCGGGAATGTTCTAGAAGGTTCGGATTGTCCCAAGACTCGGGGAGGGTACATGAATGTGTCATTACTTATTGGAATGATTTCATCATGTACTAAGTGTTCTTGCTGTCCCAAATAAAGGATTAAATTGAATCCTAAAACAGAAAAGTCAAATGTCCAGTTTGCAAGTAAAACTGCCAAAACAAGAAACTGTGGAAACAAGAAAGAGGTGTTGAAACCGACTTGAGGAGGAGTCTCCTCCCCAAGCCGGCGCGCCACCCAAGGCCGACTTGGGGAGGGACTCCCCTCCCCTGGCCGCGCCTCCCCACCTATAAAAGGAGGGGCAGGGCTCCCCTCCTAGACACACAAGTTTCACCTCTAGATCTCCGGTTTAGAGCCGTTTTGGTTTAGAGCTTCTAATTGCTTTAGCCAGCGGTTTAGAGCCTTCTAATTGGTTTAGAGCCTTCTAATTGGTGTGTCTAATTACTAGACCACTAATAGCCTCTCTCATAAGCTCCACCATACTCGCACCGGCTTAAGGCGAAGCCCTGCGGGATCTCCCCTCTACTTCCGGTACCACGTCGTTGTGCTGCCGGAATCGCGAGGAGAGTGCTACAACCTCCGCTGCCTTTCTTTGGAACAAGGAGAGGAAGGTCTTCGTCAGTACGAACGTGTGACCGATTGCGGAGCGCTGGGCGATGGCGCGGAAGGATCGTCTACGATCTTGAGATCGGAAGAAATGCGACTACATCACCCACGAGAATCCGCTCTCGTTAAACGCTTTGGAATCTTCGAGGGTAAGTTATACCATCGACTCGTTGCTACAATCTAGTAGATAGATCTTGGCTTGTTTGTTTGTATGCGATAGAAAATTTTTGTTTTCCATGCTAGGAACCCCTCTGATGGTATCGAGCCGTGTCTATATGTAGATCATTGCACGAGTAGAACACAATGGTCATTGTGGGCGTTGATGCTTTTATTGTCGATTGCTTCTTGTGTACTTTGCATCTTGCGGTATGTTGGGATGACGCGGCCCGGGCTAACCTTACATGACATAGCTCATGAGACTTGCTCACGCTTGACATGCAACTTGTATTGCATAAGTGGCTTTATGCGGTGCTGTTTCTCCTAGCATAGTAAAGATCCAATTTACAACGGTGATCAACAATGCTAGTATCAATGTTGTGGTTCTTGTTCGTAAGTTAGAACGACACTTATTGAAAGCCCCAAACCACGTAAAATATGCAAAGAAAGTAGAGGCGTCTAACTTTGTTTTGCGGTGTCTTGATGATGTGATATGGCCATGATTGTGATTATATTTGATGTATGCAATGTTCCTTATTGTAAGTCGGCCTTGGCAGAGCCATATGGTTGTCTTTAATTTATGTTAAGACCCGCGTGTCTATTCAAAGTAGTTGTAATAGTTGAAGCCGGTGGACGACAACCATGGAGAAGCGTCATTGACCTTGATGCAATGCCGGTGATGATGGAGATCATGTTCGTGCTTGAAGATGGAGATCGGAGGCACAAAGAAGAAAGGCCATATCATATCACATATATATTGAATTGCATGTGATGTTAATCCTTTATGCATCTTGTATTACTTAGTAGACGACGGTAGCATTATAAGATGATCCCTCATGCACATCAATTTCAAATCATAAAGTGTTCACCCTTAGTTAGCACCATTGCTAAAGCTTGTTGTTTCGAAGCACCACGTGATGATCGGGTGTGTTAGATTCTGCAAGTGTATACAACGTGAGCAAGCCAGATTTGCTCATGCAGAAACTAAGGTTTGATCTTGACGAGCCTAGCATGTACAGACATGGTCTCGGAACACGGATCACCGAAAGGTAAAGCATGAATCATATAGTAGATGTGATGAACATGTCGATTGTTCGCCATTGAAACTATCTCAACTCTCGTGATGATCGGTGTTGATATGGTGGATTTGGTTCGTGTGATCACTAAAACAATGTGAGGGATATTGTTTTGAGTGGGAGTTTCACCTAGTTTAATTTTATTATTAATTTGAACTCAATTTGTCATAAACTTAGTCTAAACTATTGCAAATATGTTGTAGATCAATGGCAGCCCCTACCATCAATTTTAATGCGTTCCTAGAGAAAGAAAAGTTGAAAAACAATGGAAGCAACTTCGCGGATTGGTTCCGCAATTTGAGGATTGTCCTCACATTTGGTAATTTGACCTATGTCTTTGGATGCACCTGGGTGACCCACCTACACCAATGCTTCCATGAAGTAAAGAATGTTTACCTCGCTCGGAAGAATCGGTACTCCATAGTTCGGTGTGCTATCTTGTATGGTTTAGAATCGGAGCTTGTAAAAGGTTTGAGGATTGAGACCCATATGATATTGTCGAGGATCTCAAATTGATTTTTGAGACTCATGCGGCAATTGAAAGCTATGAGGCTTGAAAAGTTCTTTAGCAAGATGGAAGAGGGCAGCTCTCGGTGAGCATGTGCTTAAGATGTCTGGCACGCAAAACAAACTTCAAAGCTTGGGTATAGTGATTCCTAATGCTTTGGGGATTTACCGTGTCCTCCAATCACTACCACCAAGTTACAAGAACTTTGTGATGAACTACAACATGCAGAACATGAACAAGACGTTGCCAGAACTCTTTGCCATGTTGAAATCTGCAGAAGTGGAGATCAAGAAAGAGCACCAAGTGTTTTTGGTCAATAAGACCACCAAATTTAAGAAAGGCAAGTCTAAGCAAAAGGAACACTTCAAGAAGGGTGGTAAGAAAGCTACCACGCCGACGAAGAAGACCAGGGCTGGACCTAAGCGATCTTGAGTGCTTTTTGCAAGGGAGAAGGTCCTTTGGGCGGAATTGCCCAAAGTACTTGGCGGATTTGAAGAACGGCAACATCAAGAAGAAAGGTATATCGATATACATGTTTTTGATGTGTATCTCACTAGTACTAAATAGTAGTGCAGGTATTTGATCTTGGTTCGGTTGCTCATATTTGTAACTCAAAGCAGTCTTAGAATAAGCGGAAGCTAGCGAAGAACGAGGTGACGATGCGTGGGAAATGGATCAAAGGTTGATGTGATCGCTGATCGACACGCTACCCTTCATCTACATCGGGATTAGTTTTATACTTAAATAATTGTTATTTGGTGCTGCGTTGAGCATGAACATTATATCGGGATCTTGTTTATTGCGAGGCGGTTACTTGTTTAAATCGAGAATAATGGTTGTTCTATTTATATGAGTAATATGTTTTATGCACATGCACCTTTGATAGATGTTCTATTCTTATTGAATCTCGATAGTGGAAATACACATATCAACAACATTGAGGCTAAACGTTTGAAATCAAGCGATAATTCGACCTATATGTGGCAATCGTCTTGGTCACATCGGTGAAACGTATGAAGAAACTCCATTCCGATGGACTTCTTGAATCACTTGAAAGATGCGAAGCATGTCGATGGGTAAAATGACTAAGACTCCATTTTACGGTATGATGGAGCGAGCTACGGACTTATTGGAAATCATACATACCGATGTGTGTGGTCCAATGAGTGTAGCATCATGTGTGGTTATCGTTATGTTCTTACCTTCACGGATGACTTGAGTAGATATGGGTATATCTATTTCATGAAACATAAGTCCGAAACTTTCGAGAAGTTTAAGGAGTTTCAAAGTGAGGTAGAGAATCAACGTAACAAGAAGATTAAATTTCTACGTTACGATCGTGGAGGTGAATATCTAAGTTACGAGTTTGGCGAGCATTTAAAGAAGTGCGGAATACTTTCACAATTGACACCGCGGGAACACCACAGGTAATGGTGTGTCGAACGTCAGAATCGAACTCTCTTAGATATGGTTCGTTCTATGATGTCACTTACAGATTTACCGCTATCATTTTGGGGTTATGCATTAGAAACGACCGCATTCACTTTAAATAGGGCACCATCTAAATCCGTTGAAACGACACCGTATGAATTATGGGTTGGGAAGAAACCTAAATTGTCGTTCCTTAAAGTTTGGGGATGCTGAAGCCTATGTAAAGAAGTTCTGACGGACAAGCTTGAACCCAAAGCGGAAAAATGCGTCTTCATAGGATACGAAGGAAACTATTGGGTATACCTTCTATCATAGATCCGAAGGCAAAACATTCGTTGCCAAGAATGGATCCTTTCTAGAGAAGGAATTTCTCTCGAAAGAAGTGACTGGAAGGAAAGTAGAACTCGACGAGGTTGTCGAACCTTCTCTCGAAATTGCGAGTAGCGCAGCACCGGAAGAAGTTCCTGTGGTGCCTGCACCAATAAGAGAGGAAGCTAATGATGATGATCATGAAACTTCGATTGAAGTTGCTACAGAGCCTCGGAGGTCAACGAGAACTCGTACCACTCCAGATTGGTATGATTCCGTTATGAATGTCATGGTGGTGGACAACACCGATGACCCCGAGACATATGAGGAAGCGATGATGAGCCCAGATTCCAATAAATGGCAAGAAGCCATGAAATCCGAGATTGGATCCATGTACGAAAACCAAGTATGGACTTTGGTGGACTTCTGGGATGGCGGAAGGCTGTCGAGAACAAATGGATTTTCAAGAAGAAAACAGATCTTGATGGTAATGTTATGTCTATAAAGCTCGACTTGTCGCAAAGGGTTTCGACAAATTCAAGGAGTTGACTACGATGAGACTTTCTCACGGTAGCGAAGCTAAAAGTCTGTAAGGATTATGTTAGCAATCTGCATATTATGATTATGAGATATGGCAGATGGATGTCAAAACAGCATTCCTCAATGGAGACATTGATGAAGAGTTGTATATGATGCAACCCAAAGGTTTTGTCGATCCTAAAGATGCTAACAAGGTATGCAAACTTCAACGGCCCATCTATGGATTGAAGCATCCGAAGTTGGAATCAACGTTTTGATAAGGTAATCAAAGTTTTGGTTTTATACAAACTTATGGAGAAGCTTGTATTTACAAGAAAGTGAGTGGGAGCTCAGAGCATTCTTAATACTTGTATGTGGATGACATATTGTTGATTGGGAATGATGTAGACCTTCTTAATAGTGTCAAGGAATATTTGAATAATAGTTTTTCAATGAAGGATCTTGGCGAAACTTACATATTAGGCATAAAGATTTATAGAGATAGATCGAACGCCAAATATCATTGTCACAGTACATATTTGGACAAAGTTCTAAAGAGATTTGGAATGGAAGAAAGCAAGAAAGGGTTCTTGCCCATGTTGCTCAATCGACCTTGAGTAAAACTCAAAGTCCGACATCGGCGAAGATAGAGAAAGGATGAGTAAGACTCCCTATGCCTCAGCCATAGGATCTCTAATGTATGCCATGCTATGTACTAGACCCGACATTGCATATCTTTAGTTTAACTAGCGAGATATCAAAGTGATATAGGAGTGGATCATTGACAATGGTCAAAACATCCTTAAGTACTTGAGAAGAACTAAGGATATGGTTCTTTCTTATGGAGGTGATGAACAACTCGTTGTTAATGGTTACACCGATGCTAGTTGGAACACCGATCCGATGATTCTAAATCACAATCCGGATACGTATTTATTTTGAATGGTGCAGCGATTAGCTGGAGGAGCAAAGCAAAGCGTTGTGGCGAGATCTTCAACGAATCGGAATACATGGCTGCTTGAGGCTTCACAAGAAGCAATATGGATGAAAGAGTTCATTATGAGCTGGGTGTGGTTCCAAGTCTGGACCCAATGTCTATCTACTGTGATAACATGGGCGCCATAGCCAATGTGCAAGAACCAAGGTCACACAAGAAGCTGAAGCATATCAAGCTGCGTTTTCACGCTATTCGAGAACATATCCAAGATGGGGATATAAAGATTTGCAAAGTACACACAGATCTGAATGTGGCGGATCCATTGACTAAACCTCTCCCGAGGGCAAAACATGACCAACACCAAACTGCCATGGGTGTTCGGTATATTACCATGTAATCTAGATTAGATGACTCTAGTGCAAGTGGGAGACTGTTGGAGATATGCCCTAGAGGCAATAATAAATGTAGTTATTATTATATCTTTGTGTTTATGATAAATGTTTACATTCATGCTATAATAGTATTAACAAGGAAACCATTAATACTTGTGTGATTTGTAAACTTAATTTGAAGTCCCTAGTATAGCCTCTATACTTCACTAGCTTGTTGGTTGATTAATGATTGTGGTTTCCCTATCATGAACATTGAGATGTTATCAACAATAAGATCATATCGTTAGGAGAATGATATGGTGGACATACTCCTATAGATAAGCGTAGCATAAAGATCAAGTCATTTCAATAGTTCAATTGCTATATGCTTTCTGATACATAGTAACCTAATTCCTTCGACCATGAGATCATGCATATCAACTTTCTGGGATGGATGCTTTGATGACATCAAACACCACACCGTGGCGGGTGGCTATAAAGGTGGCATTAAGTGTTCGGAAAGTATTGGTTGAAACACATGGATCAAGAGTGGGATTTGTCCATCCACATGACGGATAGATATACTCTGGGCCCTCTCGGTGGAATGTCATCCAATTGGCTTGCAAGCATGTGACTTGGTCACAAGGGATCACATATCACGGGAACGAGAAAAGAGTACTTATCAGTAACAAGGTTGAACTAGGTATGCAGAGATACCGACGATCATAACCTCGGATAAGTAAACTATCGTGAGACAAAGGGAAATTGGTATCGTATGTGTTAGATGTATATATCTGTATATTGTATTTCCCCCATATGTTAGGGGGCTTCCTGCATATTTGCCCTGTACCTGTACTATATATTGTGGCCTTTGGCCCCAGAGGAATATAACTTTGTCTATTCCTAACATGGTATCAGAGCAGTTTTAGGGTTTTCTGTGCCGCCGCCGCCAGCTCGCCCCGGCCATCGTCGGTTCCCGCTCTGGCCGCATCCACTTCGTCGTTCGCCTCCTCCACTTCGATCTGTCCAATCGCTGCATCTGGAAGAGAGCTTGCCCACGTCGCGCAGAGAGCTGCTCCTGTTCTGCCTCGGGAAACGGGTCTCCACGCGCGAGACTGGGTGACCGCCTGCCCTCCACGTCGCGCAGCGTGCTTCTGTTCTGCCTCAGGACCAACCGCGTGTCCACACGCCTGAACACGCGCGGTGCTCTGCCTACCGACCACCGGTTTGCTCCCGGAAGGAAACAGGGCGATTGTGTTATCTTGGCCTACCGACCACGCGCGGAAGCTGGCGCGGTGCTCTGCCTACTGACCACCGCGGTGCTCTGCCTCTACTACTCCCTGGCGCTGATACTGCTGCCCGCCCGTGCTGCTCCCTGGCGCTAGTACGGTACTACCTGGCGCGGTGCTGCTCCCTCTGCCCCGCCGGCTGATCTTCATCTGTTTCGTCCGTCTCAATTTGATCTAGATCTAGATTTGATCTAAAAAAAAAAAGTGAGCTATGTCTTCTTCATCGGGCTATGTTGCGATTCCTCGCTGCCCGGTGGTCTTTGATGGCGCGAATTACCCTGATTTCACTGCCTTTATGCGCGTTCACATGCGGTCTCCGTCTTTGGGGTGTGCTCTCCGGCGAGGTCTCCTGTCCGCCGTGTCCCCTTGCTCCTGTGGCTCCTATTCCGCCGACGCCGATTGTTCTTGGTGCTGATGCCTCTCAGGAGGCCAAGGATCTCGCTTTCAGTCTTGATGATAGTCTTTGTTCGCTTATGACCAAGTTCAAGCGTACTCTTGATCTCGAGGCCTATCGACACGCTCGATTGCTTACACTCGATGGGTTGATGAGGATGCTCGTCTTTGCTGTCCTCACCTCCGATGTTACGCCTCAAGATGTTCTTTGAGTTCATTAGTCTCCCTCTTGTTGCCGGTGGTCTCATCTTCGTCGCTTATCGACCATCCGGGATGCTCTTTATCCTACGTGGTTCGTCAGAGCATGCTCTTCAGCAGGTGATTCCACTATTGATGAGTTCTATACTCGAGTGCTGCTATCTGGCGTCGACTTGATTCTCTTAATCTTTCTGCATGGCACATGCTCGTCTTTGCCAGATTGTGCGCTTCGGTTGGAGTTTCACCGCATCTATGAGTTTCTATCCCGCCGCCAGAGTTTGAGCCCACGTGCTCGGCTGAATGCTCGTGGTCGTTCCGCTCTCGAGGTGTTGTCTGAGCTTCGGGCTGAGGAGACCCGTCTCCGTACTGCTGGTCTTCTTGCGGTTCCGTCTGTGCTTGCTACTCGTGGTGCTCCTCAGCCGTCTGCTCCCTCGACCCAGCCGCGGTCCACTGTGTCGCCGCCGCCGCCGCCGATTCTGCCCACTCCTCCTGGTCAGGGTCAGCTGACCTCAAAGACCAGCAGCCTCGTGGTCGAGTCGGCTCGTGGTCGAGTCGCCGTGGTTCTCTTCACATCGATCTTCGAAACAGGATGGCCACACTTGGGCCACTGTTATACACGGACCCAGTTCGTCAGACACCAGGCTCGTGGGCGATCGGCTCCTTAGGATCTTCAGCGGTTGCTCTCTCCGATCAGGACATTATCGAGTCTTCGCGATGCGCTTGCTTTCTGAGCTCTTCTTCGACGAACGCTTCTGGTTACGTGGTGACTCTTGAACCTTGTCGACCACCACCTTCTACGGATCAGTGCGTCTCCGTGGTATCTGGATTCTGGAGCTTCTTTTCATATGACATTTGAGTCTTCTCCTCTGTCCGCTCTTCGTTCTCTCCCTTCTCCATTCGTGTTTTACGGTGATGGTACCTCTCTCCCTGTTTCTAGTCGGGCACCCTTTCTACGTCTTCCTTTTTGTTCTGATATCTCTCATGTCCCTCTTCTTAAGATGAATCTGTTCTCACTAGCCACTTCTTGACTCTGGTTGTCGCGTCATTCTTGATGCTGATTCTTGTGTTGTTCAGGACCGTCGCACCCAGGCCCTGGTTGGAGCTGGCCCTCGCAGCCGTGATTGTTCAGGACTTTGGGAGTTAGACTGGCTTCGTGTTCCTTCCGCTGCCACTTCATCCGCCAGTTCTTCTCCGGTTGTCGCTTCTACTACCAGCTCTTTTCAGCAGTGGCATCATCGTCTTGGTCACCTCTGTGACTCTCGCCTATCGTCATTAGTTCATCGTGGTCTCTTGGGGTCTGTCTCAGGAGATGGGTCTTTGCATTGTCAGGGCTGTAGGTTGGGTAAACAGATTCAGCTTCCCTATCCTACTAGCGCGTCTGTATCTCATCGACCTTTTGATTTAGTTCATTCTGATGTTTGGGGTCCGGCTCCTTTCGCTTCGAAAGGGGGCCATCGCTACTATATTTTATTCATCGATGATTTTCTCGGTACACTTGGTTGTATTTTATGCGCTCTCGTGGAGGTGCTCTCCATATATCAGCGTTTTGCGGCCATGGTTCGTACTCAATATTCTACCCCCATCATGTGTTTCGTCTTTGATTCTGCTGGTGAGTATACTTCCCGGATGTTGCGAGGTGTTCTTCTTGGCGAGGCACTCTTGCTCGATTCTCCGTCTGGCGCACATGCCGAGAATGGCGTTCTTGGCGTAAGCATCGCCATCTTCTTGAGACCACTGGCGCTATGATGATTGCTTCTTCGCTCCGCCGCATTGGCTGAGGTTGTCGCTACATCGGCTTACCTCATCAATATTCAGCCTTCGCGCCTTGCGGTGGTATCCTCTTGGCGCCTCTGGACAGTCTCCAGTTACTCCATGCTTCGCTTGTTTGGTTGTGTTTGCTATGTTTTACTTGCTCGCGAACGCACCAAACTTTCGATCTGTTGAGTGTGTTTTTCTGGATACGATGATGAGCATAAGGGCTATCGCTGTTGGGACCACATGGTCGTCGGATGCGTATCTCTCGTGATGTTACTTTTGATGAGACGTCCTTTCTATCCTCGTCCACCGCTGGTACTTACCCGGTGGAAGATATCTCTTTTCTTCTCTTTCGACACACCTCCTTCTACCCCTATTGTGTCTTCTTGAGATCTCCTCCTCGATGTCTCTTCTTGACACCGTCCTCTTCTTCTCCGTCTAGTTCTCCTAGTTCTCCTCGCTCTCCCGAGTCTTTCTCTTCTATTCCTCCTCTTCATCGCGTCTCTGCGTCGTCTTCCTCGATGATCTTCCTCTCTCGTCCCTGCGTCACAACGCGTGCCCCCAACCGTTACTCTCCTAGTCAAGATGGTCTTTACATTGCCTCCGAGCCAACCTCTTATCGGGATCTTGAGCATCATCACGAATGGCAGCTGGCCATGGCTGAGGAGATCGCCGCGCTTGAGCGCACTGGCACATGGGATCTTGTTTCTCCCCTCCCGGTGTTCGTCCTATCACGTGTAAGTGGGTCTATAAGATTAAGACTCGCTCTGATGGATCTCTTGAGCGCTATAAAGCGCGTCTTGTGGCTCGTGGTTTTCAGCAGGAGCATGGTCTTGACTATGATGAGACCTTTGCTCACCTGCTCATATGACCACTGTCGTACTCTTCTTCTTTTGCATTGCGTCACACCGGTGCCGTGTCCCGGCTTGATGTTCGTAATGCCTTTCTCAATGGCCGGTTGAGTGAGGAGGTTTATATGCAGCCTCCTCCCGGGTACTCTGTTCTGAGGGATGGTTTGTCGCCTTGACGTTCTCTTTATGGCCTCAAACAGGCCCCTCGTGCTCTGGTTTGAGCGCTTTGCTCTGTAGTGACATGCTGGTTTCTCCCCTAGTGCTCATGATCCAGCGTTGTTTGTTCACACTTCTCCTCGTGGACGACTCTTCTTCTTCTCTATGTTGATGATATGATCATTACGGTGATGATCCGAGTATCTGACCTTTGTTAAGGCTCGTCTTCGTGATCGATTTCTTATGGTGACCTTGGTCCTCTTCGATACTTTCTTGGGATTGAGGTTTCCTCCACTTGATGGCTTTACATCTCCCGGAGAAGTATATTCAGATCTTCTTGCTCGTCTTGCTCTTGGGGATGAGCGCCTTTGCGACTCTATGGAGCTTAATGTTAAGCTTCAACTTCGATGGTGATCCTCTTTACGATCCGACGCGTTATCGGCATCTTGTTGGGAGTCTTGTTTATCTTGCTTGTCACTCGTCCGACATCTCTTATCCTGTTCATATTCGAGTCGGTTTGTTTCGCTCCTACCACTCGTTCACTATAGTCATCTTCTTCGTGTTCTTCGTTATCTTCGTGGTACGATCACCGTCGTCTTTTCTTTCCTCGTTCAGCTCTCCAGCTCGGTGCTATTCGGACGCTACGTGGGCGAGTGATCCTTCGGATCGCCGTTCACTATCGCTTCTTGTGTTTCTTGGTGGTTCGCTCATTGCTTGGAAGACTAAAAGAACAGACGGTTTCTCGTTCGAGTGTTGAGGCTGAGTTGCGTGCTATGGCCTTGTTGATCTGAGGTGACCGTTACGGTGGTTACTTGCGGATTTTGGGGTTTCGATTACCACACCCAGTCTGGTTTTGTCTGACAGTACAGGTGCTATTAGTGTTGCACGTGATCCGGTCAAGCATGAGCTTACCAAGCATATTGGTGTTGATGCTTTTTATACACGTGCTCAGGTGCAGGCTCAGTTATTGCGCTTCAAGATGTGCCTTGATTCTGATTGGCGGACTTCTTCACGAAGGCCCAAACCAGAGCGCAGCATGATTTCTTACTCTCCAAACTCAGTGTTGTGGATCCACCATGAGTTTGAGGGGGGGTGTTAGATGTATATATCTGTATATTGTATTCCCCCCATATGTTAGGGGGCTTCCTGCATATTTGCCCTGTACCTGTACTATATATTGTGGCCTTTGGCCCCAGAGGAATACAACTTTGTCTATTCCTAACAGTATGTAAGTGGTTCATTCGATAGCAAAGTAATCGTAGAAATATGTGGGAGCCATATGAATTTCCAGATTCCTCTATTGGTTATTGTTCGGAGAAGTGTCTCGATCATGTCCGCATAATTCACGAACCGTAGGGAGACACACTTAAGGATTCGACGTTGTTTGAGTAGTTATGGTATTATGAGAAAGAGACCGAATGTTGTTCGGAGTCTCGGATGGGATCCGGGATATCACGAGGTGATCCGGAATGGTCCGGAGAATAAGATTCATATAAGGAAAGTCCCGTTTCGGAGTTCGGGAATGATTCCGGTGTTTTCATCGGGAATGTTCTAGAAGGTTCCGGATTGTCCGGCACTCCGGGGGGGGGAGGGGTACATGAATGTGTCATTACTTATTGGAATGATTGCATCATGTACTAAGTGTTCTTGCTGTCCCAAATAAAGGATTAAATTGAATCCTAAAACAGAAAAGTCAAATGTCCAGTTTGAAAGTCAAACTGCCAAAACAAGAAACTGTGGGAAACAAGAAAGAGGTGTTGGAAACCGACTTGAGGGAGGAGTCTCCTCCCAAGCCGGCGCGCCACCCAAGGCCGACTTGGGAGGACTCCCTCTCACGGCCGCCTCCCACCTATAAAAGGAGGGGCAGGACTCCCCTCCTAGACACACAAGTTTCACCTCTAGATCTCCGGTTTAGAGCCGTTTTGGTTTAGAGCTTCTAATTGCTTTAGCCAGCGGTTTAGAGCCTTCTAATTGGTTTAGAGACTTCTAATTGGTGTGTCTAATTACTAGACCACTAATAGCCTCTCTCATAAGCTCCACCATACTCGCACCGGCTTAAGGCGAAGCCTCAGGATCTCCCTCTACTTGGTACCACGCGTTGTCTGCCGGAATTGCGAGAGTGCTACAACCTCCGCTGCCTGCTGGAACAAGGGAGAGGAAGGTCTTCGTCGAGTACCGAACGTGTGACCGACTGCGGGAGCGCTGCTGGAACGTGGCGCCGGAAGGATCGTCTACACGATCTTGAGATCGGAAAGAGTACGACTACATCACCCACGAGAATCCGCTCTCGTTAAACGCTTTGGAATCTTCGAGGGTAAGTTATACCATCGACTCGTTGCTACAATCTAGTAGATAGATCTTGGCTTGTTTGTTTGTATGCGATAGAAAATTTTTGTTTTCCATGCTACGAACCCCTACACATAAGGGCACAAACTAGCTTCAGAACAAAATATTTGTTTATACTCCCCCACCTCAGCTTTTCCAAAAAAGAATATCCCACCTTTACAAAATTAATCTTAAAACCAGAATACTATTCAAAGAAGCAAAGAATGAACTTCATGTTTTCCTATGGCATGTTCCATGAAGACAATAGTATCATTCACATAGACTCCACGCTCTACTAGGTGGGGAAATACCACCCACTTCTCCATCATACTTTGCTCTAGCATTGATAATATCCAACATGCATGCTATCATATTGAGATAATTGGTGATACTGGATCACCCTGTCTCAATCCTTTCATTGTTTGAAAATAATGACCAATTGCATCATTGACTTCAACTCTGACGTTTTCTTCCTAGACAAACTACGCCATCCATTTATCTCACAATTGTTTGTTGCAAGCAAGATCAATTCATCTTATCACATGCTTTTCTAAAGTCATTTTGGAAGATAATCCCATCGAGCTGCTTACTGTGAAGCTCATGAATATTTCATGTAGAAGGACCACCCACTGTAGGATGTGGCTCTGCAATGCTTATGACCATCTTTCTAACGAAGAAGGGCATTATTTCTCACATGTCGCTAAGAAAGAAAGATGTCAGCAATAATCCTCCATACGAGATTGTTTGCATGGTCCTTTTGGGTTGTTTTGTTTCCACATTTTTCTTTCTTTTTTTCCTTTTGTTGTAAGACGTCATTGTAAGGTTTGCAATTCATGTATCCTAATCAATGACTCACGGAAAGGGTTGTCTCAATTGTGTAATGTCCGGGAAAAAAATATGTTTAGGTGGGCAACGTGCCCCCCTATTGATCCTTCAAAAAATAAAATTGAATATCTGTTCATCAAAATGATGGCGAGAGTACAAGCCTCTCTAACTAATACTCCCTCCGTTTGAAAATATAAGATGTTTTAGGTTTGTGAATGAGATGTATCTAGACACCTTTTGGTATCTAGATTCATTTGAACCTATACACTAAAAGGTGTCTAGATACATCTCCTTCACAAACCTAAAACATCTTATATTTTTAAACGGAGGGAGTATCTCATAACAATTTGTTCTACACGACCATGCCAATTGTCGGTAAGAGCTTGGTCACAGTAGAAGAAAGGTGCGTAAAAGCTTCCTCCGCGTTGAACTGACATGCTATTTTCAAGTTGCTTTCCTTACCTCTTTCTTTTTCTTCTGTCCTAGTCATACTACTTTAATCTTGTAATTGTGCTATATGCTCTGCGTAACATGCATGCCTACTGACTGGCCCGAGACCGACATGGTTGGGCACAAGATCAGACCCAATCCACATCCAGCACTGCACTGATGTTGCACCAGAAGCACTAGTCCCATAGCATGATAGGCATGTTGGGTGCAAGTGCAGACACCGCCAAAATCCTCAGTTTGATAGTGCTACTACTTGAGAGTTCCAGAACAGGAATTAGCTGTACATTCGCCTGTTTGGAGGGTATACATCCAGCTTCTCCAGAAAGTCGCAAAAACATGCTTTGCAGATAAGAAATGGCTAAGCATCTCGATGAATCTCTATTATCGATCCTCTTGCAGGCTGAGACGTTAATTAGCTCAGTCTCTTCTTTTAAAAATAATTCCATGATAGATTTTGTCTGGTTAATTAGCTTCAAACTGTATTTAGTCTATCAACAACGTTACTAAGCTTTCATTTTAAAACAAAATAAGTACAGTACCAACTACCATTACCGGAACACCGTGTACTTTCAAAGACAAAGCACGACAGAAAATAGCACTGAAAGTACCATATTAGAATAGAGACAATGCCCGTATATGGAGCACTATGCTGTAGCCAAATGCGGCTTCTCAACACTTTTTCCGCTGATTAATTACGAGCCACAGATTTGCCCTGGGGGCGTGACATCGAGCAAAATACCCAAACTCAACATTCAGCGCACACACACACACAGAAAAGCAAGTTGCCGACATATCCACAAGGTTTCGCCATCATTCCATTGCATCATTTAGTCAGCTCATGCCTTCCCACACAAGCTGCTTAATGTTTATCTCTGTTTTTTTCGAAATCTTAACTTTTGCAAAAGATGAAGCTTGGATGTGGAAAGAAACCTAATAAAAAAGAAGTTTATTAGCTAGAACACAAGGTCAGATCCTTATGTTAACTTGTCTACCACTAAATCTGCTGAGAGGAGCTATGCTAGTAAATGTGATGTGAGTAAAAGTAATCCATTATATATTCCTTGCAAGTTCTAGCACTGTGCTAGCTTGTTGTCTCTCGTGAGCTTGGCGCGCATCAGTGTGAGCTTGGCGCGTATATGGAGAGCAATGTGCTCACAAGAAGGTCGACAATTTTATTCCCCTCTGAGATGTTGGAAAATCGAATGTAGGATTTCATTGTGCGTTATTGGGAATCAGTAGCTAGCTAGCTTGTCCAGCTGATATCGCACAGGGCTAGCTGTTCCTTGTAACGCACCACATGAACATCTCGTACTCATACGTACATAGACAGACAGGGCAGACAGGAATTAGTTCGTATAGGCTAATACTCCCCCAACAACTTGAGATTTATTTTTAGATTTTTATTATGCTTCACGTAGGCCGTCCAGTTGGTCTCGCCAGCTCATCCAGTCCACCTCCAACCAACAGAATTCCTGGAGGCACATTTCTGGTCGCGCATTTTTCTCTCCGGCAAATCGGATTGGAGTAGTACATTCTCTGGGGCGTGCGCCGTGCCGTCCCGTCCCGACCAACCAAAAGAATGAGGTTCGTTCCTTGATGATGCGCAGATGGACGACGGCGCCATGCCGCGGTCCCGATCGAGCGAGCGAGATAGCCGGCCAGCTGGGCGATCGACGGGCATGGGCCGTTCGGTCCAACCTTTTGCGTCGGCGGCAGACTGCGTGCTCCGTAATGGCGTGCCCATGCCCGATTCAATCACACGGCGTCTCCATCGCCGACGGGCTGCCTCCGATATCCCGCGGCGCGGACAGCGGGCAGATGCTGTGCGGGGTGGGGGCGGCCACATGGAGGTGGGCCAGTCCAGTTCACAATGGGGGATTAGACTCTCGATCCACCGTGTAGGATTACTGGTTAATCAAAGAGGATCTCGAAGCTTTTCCGGCGCCACTCCTTCGCCCTGATCGAGCCTATAAATTGCCCCCCAAGCTGGCCGTCTTCCATTCATCACTGCACTCCCGGCCCCTATAACACAAGCTAGCACACGCAAGAAGAGTACTCCAAGAAGAAACAGTCAGGTTATAGCTAGGGGCCGCTAGCAGAGAGAGGACCATGGCATCGACATTGTCATTCCCGATCATCGACATGGGGCTGCTGCTTGACGGGGAGGAGCGGCCCGCGGCCATGGACCTGCTGCATGACGCCTGCGAGAACTGGGGATTCTTCCAGGTGATCTATGTAACACGACACGACATGATGTGGATCGGAGCAAGAACAAGCTGCATAAATATTTCGAGCCGACGATCTTGCCAAGTCCTACTCCCATGCATGTTGATTTTCTTTTACTATTGCGATTCTCGCGCGCAGGTTCTGAACCACGGCATCCCGACGGAGCTGATGGACGAGGTGGAGAGGATGACCAAGGGGCACTACAAGAGGGCGCGCGAGCAGAGGTTCCTCGACTTCGCCAGCAAGGCGCTGCTGCCGCAGGAGGATGGCGGCGGCAAGCAGAAGCAGGCGGCGGCGGAGAACCTGGACTGGGAGAGCACCTTCTTCGTGCGCCACCTCCCGGAGCCCAACATCGATGACATCCCCGAACTCGACGACGACTACCGGCGCGCGATGAAGCGGTTCGCGGCGGAGCTGGAGAAGCTGGCGGAGCGGCTGCTGGACCTGCTCTGCGAGAACCTCGGCCTGGAGCAAGGCTACCTGGCGCGGGCGTTCCGCGGCGGCTCCAAGGCCGGCGTGCCCACCTTCGGCACCAAGGTGAGCAGCTACCCGCCCTGCCCTCGCCCGGACCTCGTCAAGGGCCTCCGCGCGCACACCGACGCCGGCGGCATCATCCTGCTCTTCCAGGACGCCTGCGTCGGTGGGCTGCAGCTGCTCAAGGACGGTGAGTGGGTGGACGTGCCTCCCACGCGCCACTCCATCGTCGTCAACCTCGGCGACCAGCTGGAGGTGATCACCAACGGCAGGTACAAGAGCGTGGTCCACCGCGTGGTCGCGCAGACGGACGGCAACCGGATGTCCATCGCCTCCTTCTACAACCCGGCCAGCGACGCCGTCATCTTCCCGGCGCCGGCACTGGCGCCAGAGGAGGCCAGCAACACGTACCCGAGGTTCGTGTTCGAGGACTACATGAAGCTGTACGTTCGCCACAAGTTCGAGGATAAGGAGCCCAGGTTCGAGGCCTTCAAGTCCGTGGAGAGCGAGAGCGCCAAGCTCATCGCCATCGCTTAACAACCACCAGCACCTTGCTCTGCCTCCGTACGCTCGAGGACGATGATGAGACATAGGATGCTTCAGAGGTCCTACGTACTCTACTGCTAGAACACTGGTCACCGTGTTGTGTTGAATAAACGAGCCTGTTAGGCCTAGCTAGGATATGTGTGTTTGTCATTTTTCGCTGTGTTGGCTAGTGGAAAACTGGGCATCAGTCTCGGTTTGGAAAGGCCATTAGTCCCGATTTTCGAACCGAGTCTACCTGATGTAGCCCGACCTACGGTCGTTACTACATCTTGGTCTCCAACTTATGCCAAGTCGTCATGGACTCCGAAGGTGAATCCGTTCCTCTATGCGAGCCCCCTTCCTACCCTATTGAATGGTATGCTACTTCATACTCCGTCACATATGCATGATAGGTTCCCATTGGCAAGTACGGAGGCAAGGGAGGAAGCCCGGAGTATCAAGCCCGACAAGACGGAGGCTTGGAAGAGGAGGCGGAAGAAGACATGTCGGCAGCTGCCAGGTCCAAGCGGTACTACCGGTCGGCGGAACCGGTACTACCGGTCAGCGGTACTACCACTGCTACCGCCTTTGATCAAGCTGCACCATCGCCCTTTGGATGCCCTGATCGGCTTGCAAGCGGTACTACCGGTCCCCGAGCGGTACTACCGGTGATGACCGGTACTACCGGTCCTAAGTCCGGTACTACCGGTCATGTCAGTGCCTGCGCGCACTAGTTGGGCCACAGCCCATGTATCCCCCTTTACTTACCTATTCGCCTAGTTTATCCCCAAACTACCCTTGTTTATGTGGTTGGCCTATAAATAGAGCCCCCACCCCTCATGTATCCCTTAGGCATAGATGATAGACTAAAGAAAACCCCCATTGTGGAATCTCTAGTTTTGCCTCATCCCCTTTACCAAGAGGACCGACTATCGTCACCAACCCCGATTGGACTTTGCATCACGCATCCATCGTTGAACAAGGCCTTGGGTTCTCGGTTTCTCGCCCCCAAGTCGTCAAGACCCTCCCCAAGGTGTTCTTCCCTCTCCGATGTGGATTTGAGGGAGCACGTTGACCGATCTTTCCTTGCGAGGATTCTATCGGACCGATGGCCGCCGTTCGGGAGCAATCGGCCTTGTATCGTGTGAGTTTTGCGTGTGTTCATCGTGTTCTTCGCGAGGTGTGTGTTCGCTTCCGCTACCTTCTCCCTTTCCCCTCACTTTCCCATCGATTTGACCACGAGATCCGTGAAGATCGGGCACCCAAGAGGTTAACCCCTCCATCATCTGGTATTAGAGCTTTTGGTTGCCACGAATTTCTCATCGATTTGGTCTTTTCCCCATAAATTCGAAAATTCCACCAAAAACAGCCCCAATTCGTGTTTTGGATCGATCTGTGATTTGAGTGCGTTTTGGTAGGTTTTGATCCGTGGATTACTTGCTAAACTTGTTGATCTACCTTCCTTTGCGTTTCCATGGCCTAATTCCTTGATTTCTCCCTTCGATTTGGTGTTTTTCTTGAAGATTTTCCGCCCAAATCACCCCAAAATCGCGAAAACGCGTCAAATCTGGGCATCCCAGGTCCAAGAGGTACTACCGGGTCCAAAATCCAGTACTACCGCACTTAACCGGTACTACCGGGCTCCAAAAACCGGTACTACCGCCCTATACAGATCAAAAACAACAAGTTCCAGATTTAAGCCTCTCACCGTTTTGAGCATAACTTTTGCATTCGAACTCGGATTTTGGTGTTCTTTAGCTCGTTTCGAAGAGGAGAAGGAGCTCTACATCATCATCCACGTGGTTCATGCTATCTACTCCATCCAAATTCCGTGAGCAAGGCGGAATCCAACAATAAAGGGTGAAGATCGTCGACGAAAGGTATAAACATTCCGCGACTTCTCCCCACTTGCATTCCTTTGTGAACCCCACTATCTTTGCGAGAAACAAACACCTATTGAGACTAGTTCCTCTTATGATTGCTTGGGCTATGCACATTTGATACCTTGTAGAATTCCGAGCAGACGTTTGAGCGCTATCTCATATAGTTATCTTGTATAGTTGTTGGCACAAGGAAGAGGCAAGTGAAAAAGAAATAAAAAGAAAAAGAGTGATACAAAAAGAAAAAAAATAGAAAAAAAAGCAAAAGAGAAAAAGAAAGAGATATACATGTGCCTCATAGAATAGGAAGCGCAAGCTCGATGAACATCATATAGGTGATACTTGTTGTGCATATCTTGTAGCCCACCAATTTTGTGCAATCGAACTAGCGTCTCTCCTTGTACTTGTGTGACACGAGCTTATAGTCTTCGCTAGGTCATAATTTGGTTCTTAGCTCACTTTCTCCGTCGCACAAGTCCCATTTATCCCACCGTGTGTGTTTCCTTGTACATATTTCCTATCTTGTGGATTAACTTGTTTTGCTTTGTGATCATTGTGGTTCTTTACTTGCCATTACAACATCTTGATTTCGGATTGGTTCTTGACATGCCACTTTTCATACCTATCCACCATAGGCCTTGTGCGTGTGTGTTTTTTGGTTCGTAGTTGGTTCTGGTGTTCCGCGTGAACTTCACTTTGCTTGGTTTATTGCTCTCAAGTGTGGCCACTTGTACGATACGATCTTCCAAGGTAAAGTAAGGTTTGACGTTGTATCCCTAACTCCCACTACCACTTCCATATACACCACTTGGTCGTGTGCATCATGTCTAGGGACTCCGGAACCGAGGATGACATCTATGAAGAATCCATGATGATCCACCATGACTACGACTCCACAAGTATAGAGGACATGACGGAGCACAACACCGACAATGGCTCCGCATGCTTTGAGGACCCGGAGCACTACACCTACGACGACTCCACATGCATGGAAGACATGGAGCTCTACATCGACAATGGCTCCTCATGCATGGAGACTATGGAGCACTACACCGACAATGGCTCCACATGCTTGGGTGATATGGAGTACTACACCAACAATTACTCCCCAAGCATGGATGACTTCGAGTGCGACATCGACGACGCCTCGCCAAGCATGGAGGACACGGAGAACTTCATCAACTTTGATGGCTCCTCCATGAGCCATGAAGAATTCCTCCACCGTGTGGAGATGGAAGCCTACTATGCCAAGCAAGAGGAGGCGCATCATCAAGATTCCATGACCTTCAAGGCCAAGCGTGCCACACCAAAGGGCACCACCTACTTCGATGATTCACCTCCAAGGCGACATGTGCCACCACCTAGATGGAGTCAAGCGCCACCATCTCCAAGGCACCAAGCTCCATCACCTCCAAGGCGTCAAGCTCTACCATCTCCAAGGCGCCAAGCTACATCACCTCCAAGGCGCCAAGCTCCAACTCCTATCCAAACAAGAGTGGCGTCCAAACATCATATGCATCAAGAGGCGCCAAGAAACAAGACTCTTCATCGACAAACATCCTCTCATGAGCATCGCCACCATAAAGAGGATACAAGACATCGTCAAAGGCATCTTCGCCATAAAGACGAAGAATTCATGATGAGCACCAACCATAATGCTCAAGCAATCTCAAGAAGGCACCACAAGCACAAGAAGAGTGCCAAGGCAAATGATCACCGTCGTGAGTGTCATGTGGACGACCAAGTGCGCCACCTACATCAACCATCGGCAAGGAACGTCAATGACCTCCGTCGACACCTTCATAGGGCACCTTCTACTACTAGTGCCACCACCAAAATGGCACCAAGAACAAGCCTTCGTCCACGCCATCAAGCTTCAACGCCTACGCTTGACTTCCACGACCTCGCCAACGAGGAAAATGTAAACCTCTACTTCGCCAAGTTGGATAGCATGAGCCTACCTCCACCACTACTACGAGATGGCCACAAGACGGTCGAGCATGGGATTTTCCCTTCGACCATGGAGGAGAGCGATGATGCCCATCTTATGGCATCCAACCTTGGAGGCGACAAGGTCAAGAATGGTGAGCATGGGATTTTCCCTTCACCAAAGGAGGCGCAAGGAGTCGAGGAAACCGAGCCTACCCCCATATGCTTGAGTGATAATGTGGTACCAATCCCATGTGAGTATGAGAGCCACTTAGCCCACTTTAGTGAGAACAAGAGTGACATGAGTTACTCCACCTTATGTGAGATTGAGTGCTTCCACTTGGAGGGCATGAGCGATACTCCTAGTGAGTTGAGAGTGGTAGTTGATAGGTCAAGTGAGACCATTTCGAATTCTAACAACTTACCCTCTACCTCTAGTGTCTTCTCTTGTGTTGTGCTAGGTTCCATGGATGAAGACGCTCCAAGCTATGAAGCAAGGATGCCTCAATTGGAGAAGATGTACATGGTGCATGAAGATGATGTTATGCCATGGCTACATCAAGAAAACGAAGTCGTCCACAAGGAGGCCACTACTTCCACAACACCCACTTCATATGAGAGGTATGACCAAGGTAATAATAAGGGTGTTGATGATGCCATGATCCCACTAGTGGACATGATGAATTGTGAGGATATGCATGCTATGGATGATACTTGTGACATTACATATGCTTCATCCACTTTCCCATGTGATGATTTGCCTTTGCATAATATTGATCATGTGGAATTGTTTGATTGCGATATCATTGCCATAAACATGCCATGCTATGCATATTGTGTGTATCCTCCAATTGCTTTGGACTTGCCTTGTCATGCTAGTCATTCAATTTCTCCCGTTGCTTGCGATAAGATGAATGCTTGCTATTTCACTTGTTTTGCTTGCAATAATATTGATCATATAAATTGTTTCCGTCTAGCTGTCTCAAACACTTCACGAGAATAGAGTTCAATCAAAATAATAAAACATGATAATGGTATTGAAACAAGATTCAAAGAGATGCGCGGACATTCAGTCAATAGTAGTACTTACAGGTATTGGTCGAAATGTCAGCTCCTCTTTCCATTCACCCAAAGCAGCATTGATGAACTGTTTCCAAACCCTGCACGGTTTCCTGAAAATGAGTAAACAAGTTATTAAGTAATTGATATCAGGAAATGAACGAAAGATGCCAATATAGTGTGATAATGAACGAAATTACCTATGGAGTATATAAACCAGGTCCGACCATCTCTCAGAGTCTTTAAGTTTTGAGTCCATGACAAGTATTTTTTTGGTGTGAATGTGAATGATTAGCAGCAAATAGTGGAAGCTGCGCACGCATATCTCAAAAATTACACTTAACATCGAGTAAACGAAATTGAATGTGTAGAAGATAGTAGCACTCACTCAAAGTTGTAAGGAAATAGTATTTCCGTTTTGGTTTGTTGTTTCAGTAAAAAAATTAGCAAATAATCCTATATTTCCCGGGGCTTCTTTTTTATCGTATGGTTATTAATGTTATTTGGATCAATGAACCCAAGGTCATATATTTGTTTTCTTTTGCATTCGAGAATCTTCAGTCTGCATAACAGCGTATGAAAGAATATAGTGAAGATAATTATACATGAGCTGAGCTAGAGACTTAATCACGGTGGGAAATAAATCACTTATAAACAATAGAAACTGATGATAGATATGTTGAGGGCGTCTTGATTGAATAACTGAAGTAATTCTTAGAAGTCAATGTGTATCTCGGTGTCGCCATGGAAGTAATGCTCATCTCTAATTTCCACCGTGATCATGATCTACCCTTTCTTATAGGCGTCGGGATACCACTTATGCAATTTTTGCATTTGTGTTTGTAGATGCGGGACCTCTTGAGGTCTGACGAGAGGCTTCTCGTACTTTTATCTGTATGTTAATTCAGCCGTGGCAAAAGAATGATCACCTATAGCCGTTAGTGCGCATAGTTGTGCAACCTCCAGATCATAATCATGGAAAAACACTTTGAGCGGGGACATGGTTGATTTTTCTGTTCTTCGAGCTGGGGAATTGTTTTCCCGCTTGTACTACTACTTCTCGACCACTGCATATTCACTTTATGTGACTTTAGAATAGAGCGATCATAGTCTGATGGCAGATCATCTGGCCTTTTACTTTCAAGCATGTCCACAAAGTGTTTCATCGTTTTCGGTGCTATAAACTGCTTTGGATTGGGCCGTTTCAGTGCAAGCTGTTGTTTCACATATTCAACCACGACCGCTTTGTTTTCCTCATCAGTCATATCATAAGGTAACTTGGTAGGAGCCACCTTAAGTTTCTTCCTTGTACATGCAGACGGTTTTTTCGCAGCTGTAGTACTAGCTGCCAGAGCGGCGGTGCTCTTCCGCTTTTGCTGACGCGGCGGAGGCGGGGGAGTCTGCTGACGCGGCGGAGGTGGGGGAGTGATACGTCGGAAACGTATCTATAATTTTTGATGTTCCATGCTTGTTAGTATCTACTTTGCTTTGCTTTGTCTACACTTTGAGGTGCTTTTTACATGTTTTCTGGTACTAACCTATTAACAAGTTGCCATAGTGCCAGATGTCTGTTTTCTGTTGTTTTTGGTTTCAGAAAAGTTAGTAAATAAATATTCTCGGAATTGGACAGGACAAACGTCAAAGTCAATTACTTTCCGTGGGGAACAAGAAGTCTAGAGGGGAGACGGAGAGGGGTGCCAGGGCGCCCAGATCCCCCTAGGCGTGGGTGGGCCATGCCCTGCGCCTAGTAAGGATGTGGGTCCCCTGGCCACCGCCTCGGCCTTCCCCTTCGCCTATAAGAAGCCCCTATTGCAGAAACCCTAAGTACCCGATCAAATCTCCACGAACTGTCTATAGCCGCAACCACCATCGTCCCTAGATCTGGGGGATCTGAAGTTCTTCCCGGCACCGTGCCGGAGGGGAGATCATCCCGGAGGACTTCTCTCCGGTATGATGCGTAAGTAGTTCCACCTTGGACTATGGATCCATGTAGTAGCTAGATGGTTGTATCTCATCCTTTGTGCTTTCATGTATAGATCTTGTGAGCTCCGTTCATGATCAGATATAATCTATTTGTAATCATGCATGTTGTGTTTGCAGGGATCGATGGATATTGAGATTATTATGTTGGATTGATTAATAATTTTGTCTTTATGATTCTATCATGTCTGTATTGTTTGTGATCTTGCATGATTTTTGTTGTTAGTAGCTATCTTGGCCAAGTAGTTGCTAGTGACTCCAAGAGGGGGTATTTATGCTCAATAGTGGGTTCATGCCTCTAGTTTCCAAGGGAAGTGACAATAATCTCTTCGGTTGTAGATGTGTTGTTGCTACTAGGGAGAAAATAACGGTCTCTTGTTCATGGAACATGTGGAATGTTTACCTTACACACTTTTCTTAAAGCAGTTGTCTGTTGCTTGCAACTTAATACTGGAGGGGGGTCGGATGATAACCTGAAGGTAGACTTCTAGTCATAGATGTAGTTGCATGGCGGTCTATGTATCTTGTTGTATTGCCCAATCGAATCTCATAGGATCTTTCTGACTAGTAATTGCATTGTTATGCCTTGCTCAGTTCCTGTCAATTGCCCTGCTGTAATTTTTTTACCCTTCATGTCATGTTGTTTATCTAAGGAGAGCACCTCTAGTGAACTATGGACCCCGGTCCAATCTTTACCATTGATACATCTTCCACTGTTACTTGTTTACTTGCTGCAAACCATTACCTTCCACACCATATGTTTAATCCTTTGTTACAGCAAACCGGTGAGATTGACAACCTCACTTATTCGTTGGGACAAAGTCTTGAGTTTGTGTTGTGCATGTTTCCACGTTGCTTGCAACACCTTTGAGACGTTTCCTTCCTCCTTCTGGTTCGATAACCTCGGTCTCTACTAAGGGAAACTTGCTGATGTGATCATCACACCTTGCGCTTGGGGTTCCAACGAAGTGTCCCACGTCAACACTGGGTGCATGCATCAAGATTTCTAGTGCCGTTGTCGGGAGGCTAAGGACGTCTTCACTAGGGGAGTACTTCACTTCCGTTCTCTTTACTTTGTTTTTAGTTTGCTTTGTTTCTTTTGCTTGGTTTTGTTTTCCTCTTTTCAAAAAAAAATTTAGTCTAGTTTGGTTTGCTTGCTTTATTCAAAAACACAAAAAAATAGTTCCTGCTCTAGCTGCTGCTGCTATTTTTGGCTTGCCCACCTTTGCCAAAATGAACTCTGCTGAGAACACCAAGTTGTGTGACTTCACTAGCACCAACAACAATGATTTCCTAAGCACTCCTATTGCTCCACCTGCTCCTTATGCTACCTTTTATGAAATTAAGCCTGCTTTGTTGAATCTTGTGATGAGAGAGAAATTTTCTGGTGCTAGTTCTGATGATCATGCTGCCCATATCAATAGCTTTGTTGAACTTTGTGAGATGCAAAAATATAAGGATGTAGGTGGAGATATTATTAAGCTCAAGCTTTTTTCCTTTCTCCTTGAGAGGAAAAGCTAAAGAATGGTTACTTTCCTTGCTTAAAAATAGTATTGATTCTTGGACTAAGTGCAAAGATGCTTTTATTGGAAAGTACTATCCTCCTGCTAAGATTTATGAGAAGTGACATTATGAAATTTTAACAACTTTATAATGAACATGTTGCTCCAACTTGGGAAAGAATGAAAACTTTGGTTAAGAATTGCCCTACTCATGGACTCACTGCTTGGATGATTATCCAGACTTTTTATGCAGGTTTGGACTTCTCCTCAAGGACCCTACTGGATTCAGCTGTTGGACGTACCTTCATGGGCCTCACTTTGGGTGATGCAACAAGGCTCCTTGATAATATGATGGTTAACTACTCTGAATGGAATGTTGAGAGAGATCCACATGGTAAGAAGGTAAATTCTGTTGAGGAAATTTCCTCTTTGAGTGATAAGATTGATGTTATTATGGCTATGCTTGTTAATGGGAAAGCTCCTTTAGATCCTAATAGTGTTCCCTTAGCCTCTTTGGTTGCTCAAGAAGAGCAAGTTGATGTGAACTTCATTAGAAACAAGAATTTTGGCAACAATACTTATGGTAATTATAGGCCTTATCCTCCTAATGGAAATGTTTATCATGGTAGATCTGGAATGCCTAGTGAAGAAAGGATTCTAGAAGTAGAGAGATCCACTAAGAATTTTATGCAGATGCAATATGAGAAAAATAATATTTTTACTAAAACTATGGAGGAACAATCTATTATCTTGAAAAACATTAGCCATCAGCTTGAGAATCTTAATAGAGAAATTCCTAGTTTACAGTCAAAAAATTTGAGTGTTGAGAAAAATATATCCTCTTTGTCTGAAGCTCAGTCTTCCTTGATTAATAAAATGGATGCTAAACCTAAAACTATGAAAAATACCTTTTCTACTGCTCATTCCATACAAGTTACTATTGATGAAAATGTTAGGCTGTTAGCTCAACTCCATGCTAGGTGGGAGAGGGAAGCTGAAATTGATAGAAACAATAGTGTGTGCACTATCACCACTAAACCACAAGTAGTCCCTATTCCTCCTCCTAATATGCCTAAGCCTATTGAGCCTACTACTAGTGATGCTAAGTTTGACTTTGATATTGATGGTTGCAATATTTCTGAAGTGATTATGTTCCTACAATAGCTTGCTAGAAGTCCTGATGCTACTGATATGCATGTTGCCTTTACGAAACACATTACAGATGCTCTTGTTAAGATTAAGGAAGAGAAGCTAAAACACAAAGCTTCTATTCCTAGGAAAGTAGAAGATAGTGGGGAACCCATTATTAATGTGCCAGTGAATGACTTTGATCTCAAAGCTTCATGTGATCTTGGTTCTAGTGTCTCTATTATTCCTAGGAAGATTTATGAAATGCTTGATTTGCCACCATTGGAAGATTGTTATTTAGATGTCCCACTCAATAATAATGCTAAGAAGAAACTCTTGGGTAGTATTAATGATGTTCTCATTATGGTTAACAATGCTTATGTCCCTGTGGGTTTTTATGTTTTGGATGTTGAATACAATGCTTCTTGTCCTATTACTTTGGGAAGAGCTTTTCTTAGAACAGTTGGTGCCATCATTGATATGAAAGAAGGCACCAATAAATATCACTTTCCATTCAATAAAGGTATTGAGCACTTCCCTATGATGAGAGAGAATTTGGTTTTTGCTCCTCCTATGAAAGGAAGGTTTGATGTTAATGCTTCATCATTTGAAAATACTTGATTCTTCTTGCTTCTTGTGCCTAACTTAAAGGCATTAAAGAAAAGTACTTGTTGGGAGATAACCCAAGAGTTTCCTTGAGTATTGGAAGTTATTACTTCAGTAATGACCTCCCCTTATCCTTTTTGTTTGCTTTTTGTGCCAAGAATGACCTTTAATGAGAGGGAAGTAAGATTTGGGGAGTTGCTGTCCCGAAATAGATTTTTGTCCTCCACCATAAAAATTCGTGAGGAGTCTCTGTAACTCGGAATGAGATCAAAATGTACGAATAAATCCCCCAGTAGGTTATCTAACTTCCATTAGTTCAACACTTTTTGATTTGAGCAACATAAGATGTTCGGAAAAATCGGTTTCTACCTGCTGGTGATTTCTGCCATTATTTGCATTTGCTTCTTATTAATTCCTTTTTGAGTTCTCTTTTGTGGAATTGAGATTTTTGAAGGAGTTGCTACATGCGGTGACCCAGCATACCACTGCATGTGTAGTACACTATAGTCGTTGACATGACATCCATAGAACACCGTTTTGTAAATATCACATCCCTCAGAGTGGTACAACAGAAACATTGCGGGTCCATATTACAAACATACACACGTTATTATTATTACAATACCGGAAGTTCAAGACTTCTAAAAGATTCAACTTACAAACCAAAATAAAAGTGTTTCAGTGGAAGTTTCAAATTTAAAACTTAAACTCCAAATTGAGCCCAGAAACTTATTGCTATATAGTGTTCATGATGCTTGGATCAAGTGGTTACTAGAACTATACTAATTATTCCGACTCCTGGAACTCTCCTCCGTAGACGATGTCGTAATCCTCCCCTCCTACGGCTCCATACAAGTTGGGCTCTTCATAGAATACCTCCTCTTGATTCTCAGATGCGTACATTGGAGTACCTTCGGAATTACCAGAGTCTAAGCAAGGATTCAAAGGAAAGGATGAGTAACAACGTTACCCAACAAGTTCCTTATATGGAAGGTGGGAAGTTTGATGCTCTAACTACCACCTCGGACTATAAGTCCTAGGCATTATGCAATTTTCGTAAATCTTTCTTCAAAGATTGTTTTTATTATGAAAATTTATGACCATCAGCCTTCACAGGTTGACCAGAACTTTCATGGAGTTCCTTTCCTGCCACAATTACATGATGTGGGGCCTAGTAGTTGGTCCAAGCCAATCACTGCCCTCTCCGCGACCTCATATGTCTGCACGATCCTTCGGCTAGCTCACCTTCGTTAAGACCCCTTTCGGGCAGGCTAAAACCCTGATGAGTTTCCGAAGACTCTATGACCTAGTAATGCCCGGATTAGTACCATTTACATGGACTATCTCCCTAGACACCAAAAGTGTGGGGCGTAAGGGTGCCCACCCATATGTTGGATCCACACAAGGAATCACAACGTCACGTTAAGGTCGTCTTGCCTCCATACAAGAGGAAAAGGATACAGCTGACTTCTCCGTCCCATTCCAAATCTCATGGCTAACGTGTAATATACGACTCTAGAATCACTGATGTCATGGGTTATTAATCCCTAATTGTTCATCATTATTGCAATTAGAACCCTAAGTTCTATTGCTTCATCATATCATCACTTAGGATGATATCTAAGATTTAGTATCTTGAGAAAATAGTGTTTTCTTTTACTATAGTATAAATGACAACACACAATTTGGAAATACTTTGATAAAGACTCTTCAAAGGACATGAGCAAGAGATGAACTTGCCTTGTGATGGCAAGGTAGTGAAGTCTGATGCTTGCGCTGGACCTTGAGCTTCTATGTCTACAATAACATCATTATTGCCCGGTAAGGACAATATTTAAAGAAACAAAATGATTATGCAAAGTAATGTAATGCATATTTTAACTTGATATGTATTTTCCCCATTATTATAAAAATTATCTTTTTAATAATAAAGGATTTATAAATATTACCTTATTAATATTTATAGTATATATTGCATTTACTTTATTTCCCTTATATTTGACTTTTATTGTTTTAATAATTCTTTTAAGAATTATCACTTAAATATGAAAAATTGTTATTGAATATTTATTTAGTATTTTTCTAAAATACTACAATATTAATATATAATGAGAGTGATTTTTATTTATTTTTATAATCTTTCAATAATTTTGTAAAATTCCATAAGGAATATATAATTTACAAAATTCTTAATAAAATTTATATGTCTAAAATTTTATGTCTCAATTTATTTGGATAGTTTGGACTTTTGTGAATCTAGAAATATTTTATTTATAATTTTTGGACTTTTATTTTATTTTTTATAATTTAATTGACTTCAGGGGCATTTTGGTATTTTCCAATTTATTAAAACAAATTTTAAACGACTTGGGCTAGCCAGTTGGGCTTATTGGGCCCCAGTGGCCCAATAGGCAGGGTTAAAATCATTACCCCGAAGGGTTTCGGCCCACCCAGCCCACTCTCTCTGTCTCTTCTTCGTTCTCATCTCCCCTCTCCCTCGACCCCGTGGGGTTCTAGCGCCACCTCTGGCGATGGCCGCCGCTGTGACCCTTCCTGGACACTGTCATGGTGCAGGAGAGGTTGGCGACTATGTTCATTCATCTGGTCCAATTCGATTTGACTCCGGAGCTCCCCTGTGGCCAGGTTCACCCCGTTTCTGAACCCTAGGGTTTGGGGAAAGTGTTGCCGCCGCCGCGGGCTCTCCCTTGGTGAGGTGTGGTGCGTGAGTACTGATGTGGCCGCCGCCGTGGCTGGTGCAGGTTGCAACGCCCTCTGGGGTTCTCCCTGTGCCACCACGGGCTCGTCGGCCAATCTGCTTCCTCTTCAATTCATCAGCAAGGACCCCAGGTAAGTTGCCTCTGTGGATCTTGGTTCATCCTATCACCATGAATCTCTCTATGTGTATCTAGTGGCTACCCTTGCCTAGTGACTACGTTCTGATTAGGGTTCATCTCTTGATTAGGGTTCTTGTTTTGATTAGGGTTCATATCCCTCTATTGATCATATCTATGATGATTTAGATCTAGTGGTGATCATCCTTGAGCATGATGAATGATTGTTTGATGTGGATAATTATTTATAGTTGGCTTGGGTGATGCTAGTGGCTTGTCAGACTTATTCCAGTGGTAATTTACTATGATCCAATGTTAGTGTTTCTATGAAATCCCTAATTGGAAATATTGTTAATTTGAGAACTTTCCACTGTCAAGATGTTTATAGTGACAATAGTTCTCTCAGTAATTGCTTACTGCATTTATAATGGTTGGCTTGTATGAGGATTTTGACTGAATTGGTCGGAGCATAGACGAGCAAGTAGAGCCCAGGAAAGAGGTCAGATCGTCATAGATCAGTCAACTATAAGTATAAGACTGCTGGACTGAGAGAAGGCAGTATCTCTCAGGAAACATGGCCCAATTTCTCTTCTTTCTTTTATACTTACTAAATATAATCATTACATGTTAATGATTTATGTAGATGTATAGATGAGTTTGATGTTGATTCCTGGCATTTGGTTTCAGGAAGATGATATTTAGTGGCTTGTTGGGGAGGTGACCCCAGATAGGGTCAAGACAGGGGAAGACAAGAGGAGTCTCCCTTGTCATATATCGAGTTACTATTTATCTCGATCGAGCCATGTAAGAGTCGGACGAGCTAAGCAAGGCCATGACAACTACAGAAGGATAAACACCTTATCCGGCCGACATATGAGTTAAGTCGGCCGAGTAAGTCTGACTAACTTGAACACAAGTGAAGGCCGAGCCGAGTTATGCGAGACAAGGCCGAGTAACACGAAGCTTGCAGGAGAAGGAGGTGCCTATAGTCAAACCCTAGTAGCTAGCAAGGGAGAATCTGAACAGAGTCAAGCACAAAGGACAAGGAGCAGAGCATCAGAAGGGCAGAAGAAGGTCACGGAGGTGACAGTCATGGAGCCTGAGGCGCGCAGGTGGGGATCTCTGGAACATTGCCGTCGTTAGAAGGGGGACACAGAAAGAGGGTCATCGAGTTACCATATTGGGACAAGCATATTCCTCGAATATGCTTGCCACGTCAGCCCTAGGAGGAACCAAGGCACCCCTTTATAAGGGGAGAAGCGGGCTCCTGAGAAGGGATCGCTTCATTCTACACCGTAAGGCTCGTGTAGTATCTCTCTTCTTCCTGCAAACAACTCAAGGAGCACTTGTAGTCCTAAAGGAGATAAATAAAGATCTGCATGTTAGCCGTTTGAGTGTAGAGATAACTACATCTTCCCTCCTCGGACCCCTCTAGCATCCATTGGCCCCATACTTTTGTAGGGTTTCGTAGCATGGAAAACAAAAAATTTCTACCGCATACAAACAAACAATCCAAGATCTATCTACTAGATTGTAGCAACGAGTCGATAGAATAACTCACCCTCGAAGATTCCAAAGTGTTTAACGAGAGCGGATTCTCGTGGGTGATGTAGTCGTACTCTTCCCGATCTCAAGATCGCGTAGACGATCCTTCCGTGCTGCGTTCCAAGCGCTCCCACAATCGGTCACACGTTAGACTCGACGAAGACCTTCCTCTCCCTTGTTCCATGAAGAAATGGAGGTTGTAGCACTCTCCTCGCGATTCCGGCAGCACAACGGCGTGGTACCGGAAGTAGAGGGGAGATCTCGCAGGGCTTCGCCTTAAGCCGGAGCGAGTATGGTGGAGTATGAGAGAGTCCCTCGATGATCTAGGGTTTAGACACGCCGAGGAAGAGGTGCTAGAGATGGCGGCTAGGGCTTGGAAGTGCCCAAGTCCGCGGCGGCTATGGTGGGCAGCAACTGCTAGGGTTTGAGGCGTGGAAGTTGTGTGTCAAGGAGGGGAGCCCTGCCCCTCCTTATATAGGTGGAGGGGGCCGGCCGGCCAAGGGGAGGGACAGGAGTCCCTCTCCAACTCGGCTTGGGTGGGCGCCGCCGGTTGGAGGAGGGAACTCCTCCCCAACTCGGTTTCCCACTCCTCCTCTTTCCAAAAACTGCCGTTTAACTTTCAAACTAGCCGTTTGACTTTTCAAACTAGGATTTGAATAAACCCTCTATTTTGATCAGTGATGACACCGAGTACATGATGCAACCATACCAACTTGATATAACACATTCATGTACCCTTCCCCGGTCTTGGGACATTCCGGAACCTTCTAGAACATTCCCGATGAAAACACCAGAACCATTCCCCAACTCCGAAACGGGACTTTCCTTATATGAATCTTATTCTCCGGACTATTCCGGATCTCCTCGTGATATCCCGAATCCCATTCAAGACTCCGAACAACATTCGGTCTCTTTCTCATCATTCCATAACTACTCAAACAACGTCGAATCCTTAAGTGTGTCTCCCTACGGTTCGTGAATTACGCGGACATGATCGAGACACTTCTCCGATCAATAACCAATAGAGGAATCTGGAAATTCATATGGTTCCCACATATTTCTACGATTACTTTGCGATCGAATGAACCACTTACATACGATATCAATTTCCCTTTGTCTCACGATAGTTTACTTATCCGAGGTTATGATCGTCGGTATCTCTGCATACCTAGTTCAACCTCGTTACCGATAAGTACTCTTTTCTCGTTCCCGTGATATGTGATCCCTTGTGAGCTAGTCACATGCTTGCAAGCTAATTGGATGACATTTCACCGAGAGGGCCCAAAGTATATCTATCTGTCATATGGATGGACAAATCCCACTCTTGATCCATGTGTTTCAACCAATACTTTCCGAACACTTAATGCCACCTTTATAGCCACCCAGTTACGGTGTGGTGTTTGATGTCATCAAAGCATCCATCCGGTAAAGGTGATATGCATGATCTCATGGTCGAAGGAATTAGATTACTATGTATCAGAAAGCATATAGCAATTGAACTATTAAAATGACTTGATCTTTATGCTATGCTTATCTATAGGAGTATGTCCATCATATCATTCTCCTAACGATATGATCTTGTTGTTGATAACATCTCAATGTTCATGATAGGGAAACCACAATCATTTATAAACAAAAAGCTAGTGATGTATAGAGGCTTATACTAGGGACTTCAATTTAAGTTTACAAATCACACAAGTATTAATGTTTCCTTGTTAATACTATTATAGCATGAATGTAAACATTTATCATAAACACAAAGATATAATAATAACTACATTTATTATTGCGTCTAGGGCATATCTCCAACAGTCTCCTACTTGCACTAGAGTCATCTAATCTAGATTACATGGTAATATACCGAACACCCATGGCAGTTTGGTGCTGGTCATGTTTTGCCCTCGGGAGAGGTTTAGTCAACGGATCCGCCACATTCAGATCTGTGTGTACTTTGCAAATCTTTATATCCCCATCTTGGATATGTTCTCGAATAGAGTGAAAACGTAGCTTGATGTGCTTCAGCTTCTTGTGTGACCTTGGTTCTTGCGCATTGGCTATGGCGCCCATGTTATCACAGATGAATGACATAGGGTCCAGTACTAGGAACCACACCCAGCTCTGTAATGAACTCTTTCATCCATATCGCTTCTTGTGAAGCCTCAAAGCGACCATGTATTCCGATTCGGTTGAAGATCTCGCCACAACGCTTTGCTTTGCACTCCTCCATAAGCTGCACCATTCAAAATAAATACGTATCCAGTTGTGATTTAGAATCATCCGGATCGGTGTTCCAACTAGCATCGGTGTAACCATTAACAACGAAATGTTCATCACCTCCATAAGAAAAACCATATCCTTAGTTCTTCTCAAGTACTTAAGGATGTTTTTGATCATTGTCCAATGATCCACTCTGGATCACTTTGATATCTGCTAGTTAAACTAACGGCATATGCAATGTCGGGTCTAGTACATAGCATGGCATACATTAGAGATCCTATGGTCGAGGCATAGGGAGTCTTACTCATCCTTTCTCTATCTTCTGCCGATGTCGGACTTTGAGTTTTACTCAAGGTCGTATTGGGCAACATGGGCAAGAACCCTTTCTTGCTATCTTCCATTCCAAACCTTTTTAGAACTTTGTCCAAATATGTACTTTGTGACAATGATATTTGGTGTTTCGATCTATCTCTATAAATCTTTATGCCTAATATGTAAGCTGCTTCGCCAAGATCCTTCATTGAAAAACTATTATTCAAATATTCCTTGACACTATTAAGAAGGTCTGCATCATTCCCAATCAACAATATGTCATCCACATATAGTATTAAGAATGCTATAGAGCTCCCACTCACTTTCTTGTAAATACAAGCTTCTCCATAAGTTTGTATAAAACCAAAACTTTTGATCACCTTATCAAAACGTTGATTCCAACTTCGGGATGCTTGCTTCAATCCATAGATGGACCGTTGAAGTTTGCATACCTTGTTAGCATCTTTAGGATCGACAAAACCTTTGGGTTGCATCATATACAACTCATCATCAATGTCTCCATTGAGGAATGCTGTTTTGACATCCATCTGCCATATCTCATAATCTAATATGCAGCGATTGCTAACATAATCCTCACAGACTTTAGCTTCGCTACTGGTGAGAAAGTCTCATCGTAGTCAACTCCTTGAATTTGTGGAAACCCTTTTGCGACAAGTCGAGCTTTATAGACAGTAACATTACCATCAGCATCTGTTTTCTTCTTGAAAATCCATTTGTTCTCGGACCTTCCGCCATCCGTAAGTCCACCAAAGTCCATACTTGGTTTTCGTACATGGATCCAATCTCGGATTTCATGGCTTCTTGCCATTTATTGGAATCTGGGCTCATCATTGCTTCCTCATATGTCTCAGGGTCATCGGTGTTGTCCACCAACATGACACTCATAACGGGATCATACCAATCTGGAGTGGTACGAGTTCTCGTTGACCTGCGAGGCTATGTAGCAACTTCAACCGAAGTTTCATGATCATCATCATTAGCTTCATCTCTTATTGGCGCAGGCATCACAGGAACTTCTTCCGGTGCTGCGCTACTCGCAATTTCGAGAGAAGGTTCGACAACCTCGTCAAGTTCTACTTTCCTTCCAGTCACTTCTTTCGAGAGAAATTCCTTCTCAAGAAAGGATCCATTCTTGGCAACGATAATTTTGACTTTGGATCTATGATAGAAGGTATACCCAATAGTTTCCTTCGGGTATCCTATGAAGACGCATTTTTCCGCTTTGGGTTCAATCTTGTCCGGCTGTAACTTCTTTACATAGGCTTCGCATCCCCAAACTTTAAGGAACGACAATCTAGGTTTCTTCCCAAACCATAATTCATACGGTGTCGTTTCAACGGATTTAGACGGTGCCCTATTTAAAGTGAATGCGGCTGTTTCTAATGCATAACCCCAAAATGATAGCGGTAAATCTGTAAGTGACATCATAGAACGAACCATATCTAAGAGAGTTCGATTACGACGTTCGGACACACCATTACGCTGTGGTGTTCCCGGTGTCAATCTGAAAGTATTCCATTTCTTCAAATGCTCGCCAAACTCGTAACTTAGATATTCACCTCCACGATCGAACATAGAAATTTAATCTTCTTGTTACGTTGATTCTCTACCTCACTTTGAAATTCCTTAAACTTCTCGAAAGTTTGGACTTATGTTTCATGAAATAGATATACCCATATCTACTCAAGTCATCCGTGAAGGTAAGAACATAACGATAACCATCACATGATGCTACACTCATTGGACCACACACATCGCTATGTATGATTTCCAATAAGTCCGTAGCTCGCTCCATCATACCAGAAAATGGAGTCTTAGTCATTTTACCCATCAGACATGCTTCGCATCTATCAAGTGATTCGAAATCAAGTGATTCAAGAAGTCCATCGGAATGGAGTTTCTTCATACGCTTCACTCCAATGTGACCAAGACGACAGTGCCACATATAGGTCGAGTTATCGCTCGATTTCAAACGTTTAGCCTCAATGTTATTAATATGTGTATTTCCACTATCGAGATTCAACAAGAATATACCATCTATCAAAGGTGCATGTGCATAAAACATATTACTCATATAAATCGAACAACCATTATTCTCGGACTTAAACAAGTAACCGTCTCGCAATAAACAAGATCCCGATATATTGTTCATGCTCAACACAGGCACCAAATAACAATTATTTAAGTATAAAACTAATCCCGATGGTAGATGAAGGGGTAGCGTGCCGACCGCGATCACATCAACCTTTGATCTGTTTCCCACGCGCATTGTCACCTCGTTCTTCGCTAGCTTCCGTTTATTCTGCAGCACCTGTTTCGAGTTACAAATATGAGCAACCGAACCAGTATCAAATACCCAGTCACTACTACGAGTACTAGTGAGATACACATCAATAACATTTATATCAGATATACCTTTTTTCTTGATGTTGCCGTTCTTCAAATCCGCCAAGTACTTTGGGAAATTTCGCTTCCAGTGACCTTCTCCCTTGCAGTAAAAGCACTCAGTATCAGGCTTAGGTCCAGCCTTGGTCTTCTTCGTCGGCGTGGTAACTTTCTTACCACCCTTCTTGAAGTGTCCCTTCTGCTTAGACTTGCCTTTCTTGAATTTGGTGGTCTTATTAACCAACAACACTTGGTGCTCTTTCTTGATCTCCACTTCTGCAGACTTCAACATGGCAAACAGTTCTGGCAACTGCTTGTTCATGTTCTGCATGTTGTAGTTCATCACAAAGTTCTTGTAACTTGGTGGTAGTGATTGGAGGACACGGTAAATCCCCAAAGCATTAGGAATCACTATACCCAAGCTTTGAAGCTTTATTGCGTGCCCAGACATCTTAAGCACGTGCTCACTGACGGAGCTGCCCTCTTCCATATTGCAGTTAAAGAACTTTTCAGAAGCCTCATAGCTTTCAATTTCCGCATGAGTCTCAAAAATCAATTTGAGATCCTCGACAATATCATATGGTTCTGAATTCTCAAACCTTTTCTGAAGCTCCGATTCTAAACCATACAAGATAGCACACTGAACTATGGATCGATTCTTCCGAGCGAGGTAAACATTCTTTACTTCATCGGTAGCATCACCGCAGTGGGTCACCAAGCGGTGCATCCAAAGACATAGGTCAAATTACCACTGTGAGGACAATCCTCAAATTGCGGAACCAATCATGAAGTTGCTTCCATTGTTTTTCAACTTTTCTTTCTCTAGGAACGCATTAAAATTGATGGTAGGGGCTGCCATTGATCTACAACATATTTGCAATAGTTTAGACTAAGTTTATGACAAATTGAGTTCAAATTAATAATAAAATTAATCAAGGTGAACTCCCACTCAAAACAATATCCCTCACATTGTTTTAGTGATCACACGAACCAAATCCACCACATCAACACCGATCATCACGAGAGTTGATATTGTTTCAATGGCGAACAATCGACATGTTCATCATATCTACAATATGATTCATGCTTTACCTTTTGGTGATCCGTGTTCCGAGACCATGTCTGTACATGCTAGGCTCGTCAAGATCAAACCTTAGTTTCCGCATGAGCAAATCTGGCTTGCTCACGTTGTATACACTTGCGGAATCTAACACACCCGATCATCACGTGGTGCTTCGAAACAACAAGCTTTAGCAACAGTGCTAACTAAGGGTGAACACTTTATGACTTGAAATTCATGTGCATGAGGGATCATCTTATAATGCTACCGTTGTCTACTAAGCAATACAAGATGCATAAAGGATTAACATCACATGCAATTCATAATATGTGATATGATATGGCCTTTCTTCTTTGTGCTTCCGATCTCCATCTTCTAGCACGAACATGATCTCCATCATCACCGGCATTGCATCAAGGTCAATGACGCTTCTCCATGGTTTTCGTCCACCGGCTTCAACTATTACAACTACTTTGAATAGACACGCGGGTCTTAACATAAATTAAAGACAACCATATGGCTCCTGCCGGTTGCCAACTTACAATAAGGAACATTGCATACATCAAATATAATCACAATCATGGCCATATCACATCACAGCACACCCCTGCAAAACAAAGTTAGACGCCTCTACTTTCTTTGCATATTTTACGTGGTTTGGGGCTTTCAATAAGTGTCGTTCTAACTTACGAACAAGAACCACAACATTGATACTAGTATTGTTAATCATCCGTTGTAAATTGGATCTTAACTATGCTAGGAGAAACAGGCACCCGCAAAGCCACTTATGCAATACAAGTTGCATGTCAAGCGTGGAGCAAGTCTCATGAACGATGTCATCTAAGGTTAGCCCGGGCCGCTTCATACCAACATACCGCAAGATGCAAAGTACACAAGAAGCAATCGACAATAAAAGCATCAACGCCCACAATGACCATTGTGTTCTACTCGTGCAACAGATCTACATATAGACACGGCTCTGATACCACTGTTGGGTTTCGTAGCATAGAAAACAAAAAAATTCTACCGCATACAAACAAACAAGCCAAGATCTATCTACTAGATTGTAGCAACGAGTCGATAGAATAACTCACCCTCGAAGATTCCAAAGTGTTTAACGAGAGCGGATTCTCGTGGGTGATGTAATCGTACTCTTCCCGATCTCAAGATCGCGTAGATGATCCTTCCGCTGCGTTAGCGGCGCTCATGATCGTCACACATTCGGTACTCGAAGAAGACCTTCCTCTCCTTGTTGCAGGTGACGGAGGTTGTAGCACTCTCCTCGCGATTCCTAAAGACTGGTAAGTGGGAAGTAGAGGGGAGATCTCGCAGGGCTTCGCCTTAAGCCGGAGCGAGTATGGTGGAGTATGAGAGAGTCCCTCGACGATATAGGGTTTATACACGCCGAGGAAGAGGTGATAGAGCCGGCGGCTAGGGCTTGGAAGTGCCCAAGTCGGCGGCGGCTATGGTGGGCAGCAGCTGCTAGGGTTTGAGGCGTGGAAGTTGTGTGTCAAGGAGGGGAGCCCTGCCCCTCCTTCTATAGGTGGAGGGGGCCGGCCGGCCAAGGGGAGGGAGAGGATTCCCTCCCCAACTCGGCTTGGGTGGGCGCCGCCGGTTGGAGGAGGGAACTCCTCCCCAACTCGGCTTCCCACTCCTCCTCCTCTTTCCAAAAACTGCCGTTTGACTTTCAAACTAGCCATTTGACTTTTCAAACTAGGATTTGAATAAACCCTCTATTTTGATCAGCGATGACACCGAGTACATGATGCAACCATACCAACTCGATATAACACATTCATGTACCCTTCCCCCCGGAGTGCCGGACATTCCGGAACCTTCTAGAACATTCCCGATGAAAACACCGGAACCATTCCCCAACTCCGAAACGGGACTTTCCTTATATGAATCTTATTCTCCGGACTATTCTGGATCTCCTCGTGATATCCCGAATCCCATTCGAGACTTCTAACAACATTCGTTCTCTTTCTCATCATTCCATAACTACTCAAACAACGTCGAATCCTTAAGTGTGTCTTCCTACGGTTCGTGAATTACGCGGACATGATTGAGACACTTTTCCGATCAATAACCAATAGAGGAATCTGGAAATTCATATGGCTCCCACATATTTCTACGATTACTTTGCGATCGAATGAACCACTTACATACGATATCAATTTCCCTTTGTCTCACGATAGTTTACTTATCCGAGGTTATGATCGTCGGTATCTCTGCATACCTAGTTCAACCTCGTTACCGATAAGTACTCTTTTCTCGTTCCCGTGATATATGATCCCTTGTGAGCTAGTCACATGCTTGCAAGCTAATTGGATGACATTTCACCGAGAGGGCCCAGAGTATATCTATCCGTCATATGGATGGACAAATCCCACTCTTGATCCATGTGTTTCAACCAATACTTTCCGAACTCTTAATGCCACCTTTATAGCCACCCAGTTACGGTGTGGTGTTTGATGTCATCAAAGCATCCATCCGGTAAAGGTGATATGCATGATCTCATGGTCGAAGGAATTAGATTACTATGTATCAGAAAGCATATAGCAATTGAACTATTAAAATGACTTGATCTTTATGCTATGCTTATCTATAGGAGTATGTCCACCATATCATTCTCCTAATGATATGATCTTGTTGTTGATAACATCTCAATGTTCATGATAGGGAAACCACAATCATTTATCAACCAACAAGCTAGTGATGTATAGAGGCTTATACTAGGGACTTCAATTTAAGTTTACAAATCACACAAGTATTAATGTTTCGTTGTTAATACTATTATAGCATGAATGTAAACATTTATCATAAACACAAAGATATAATAATAACTACATTTATTATTGCCTCTAGGGCATATCTCCAACAACTTTAGCCTACCCATGGCATCTGCCGTGCCACCAACACGACATGGCTTGCCCCTTTTTATTTGAGAAATATAAGTAAAGATTGGAATTAGCTCATTAGAACTTGTCCTTGTGATACCATTATAAGCTGGCACACAAGTGATTGGGTCTTATTACTGATCTTAGCTCTGATAGTGCTTATGATTAATACTGGCAAGATAAAATGAAAGCTTCTTCTAATTCTCCTGCCTATGATGTTGCTCTGAGGCATAGGAACTAGTTTCCTAATGGCTGTCCCTGATAGAAATATTCTGGTAGAATTACCAGCTGCTAATTCTTGAAACATTATTGGAAAACAATGGTTGTTCTAAGGTTTTTTTGTATGGACCCATAGGATTTATGAATAGTGAGGTGCTACTCTTTTAAGAGATGTGCCCATATTTCATAATCTTTCCTTTGGCTATATTGAAATATAGGATTTGTCCATTATAACCAGGATCAATGATGTTGGTCTGAGATCCTGGTTATACTGGTAAGTTGATCTTGTGATTATGACTTTATTTTAAAACCTTCTAGGATGGATTCATCCCACTTGGATGAATACTAAGAGATTAGATATAAAACAACACATGAATCTTTTATATTGATATGATAAACAGATCATGTGATGGTTTTATATAACTCACCACAACAGTAGGTTGTTGTTGTGGTTGTACCTTGTTGATCTTGTGGCCTGATCTTGCTGGCTTGATATGGTCCTTCTCCTGTTGCTGTTCCTACTGCTTCTAGCTCCTGGAACTTGTCCTTGATCTTGTTGTCCACCTTCTGATTCCTGGTAGCTTGGCCTTGGCCTTGTTATCCACCTGATCCACCCCCTCCTTAAGTCACCATCTTGGTGAGTACTGGGTTGATCAAATGTGTGATTGATTTACTCTGGTTTGGTTTAGATGTGGCTAGACTGTTGGTGCTTGATGTGTATGAGCAAGGAAATGATGTGGTGGTTCTTGCCCACGGCCGTGTTGAGTTGTTTTGCTGGTGTGGTCTGCTGTTGTGGGGCTGACAACACACACCATGCAATTTGGTGTGTGTGCTGCCTGTGTGCTTGCTGTGCACTTGTGGATATGCTCTAAATTTGAGAGTGACTGTTATCTAGTTTCTTTTATCTGGCTGGTGAAACTTGCCCCTCCTTGCTGTCATTTGACTTCTGGCTTAAAATTATGAAAGATACATTCTTTCATATTGGTGAAACTTGCCCTTTTTTATAAAATTACTCAATGATGAATTTTGATCAATTCACTTCACTGACAAGTCTGAGAGTAATTCTATTCTAATCTTAACCTTCTTTATTTTTATTTGTGTTTGTTTTGCAGGTACCAGATTTGAAGATCAAGACTTTAGTTTAGGTTTTTCTTTTTTTATAGAATAGTCACTTGTAATATTTCTCTGATTCAATTGTAATCTTTAATTTATTATTTTGTACTTTTTATTTTATTCTTTTGTAATAACTATTGTACTATTATTCAATATATAAAGATTTTTCTTTTGTTTTATTTATTATTGTAAATATTTCCAATAAGTTACATTCTGTAACTCATTTATTGAATAAAGTTTTGGAATCAATATTCATTCTATGGGTTCATTTATTTTATTCAAAGTTTGAGTCATTAATTTTTAACTCTTGACTAAATCAAATCACTCAAATCTAATTCTTAATCCTTTTGAATTATAAATTCAAACATTCAAGTTCTAAATTCAAATTTCATTTCCCAAAACCATAAATCCACAAAGATCATATCAAAGTCTATAACAATCATTCTTAAAGACTAAACCTATTCTCAAAGTATGAAAGAAACCTTGGTCGCTTTAGGTTTTTTATTTGGCAAAAAAATTACCCACATTTTTACAGATGAATGCATGCAATGTTTCAAATTCCTAAATCTACCCTTCGTTAGTTCCTATATGCTGGGATGTTACAGACTTCCCCCCTTAAATTAAACTTCGTCCCGAAGTTTTTTGAGATGTACCTGAATAGTTCTCGATAGGCTTTTCTTAAATCCTCTTCTTTCTCCCAAGTAGCTTCTCTTTCAGGGTGATGTTCTCATTGTACTTTGCAATACTTGATTGCTCTATTCCTCAACCTTTTCCAGTTTTCTTCCAAGACTTTACAGGGTTTTTCAACATAGGTCAAGTCTGCTTGTAGTTCTATCTCCTGATGTGTGATTGCATCATCCGGAACTTTCAAACATTTACGAAGTTGTGACACATGGAAAACATTGTGCACTTGAGCCAATCTAGATGGTAACTCTAAAGCATAAGCTATAATTCTGTTCTGAATCAATATCTTGAATGGTCCGATGTATCTTGGACTTAACTTTCCTTTAACTCCGAACCTTTTCACCCTTTCATTGGACTTACTTTCAAGTATACCATATCTCCCACTTCTGGATGCCAAGATCTTTGACTTTGATCAGCATAGCTTTTCTGCCTACTCTGGGCTATTTTCAGTCTATTCCTGATCTTATCAATGATATATTTGTCTTTCCTTGATATAATTTGGCGCAAATTCTTTGCTGCTTCTAGGATCATACCAACATATTGGTGATCTACACTTCCTTCCATACAGAACTTGGTATGGAGCTTCTTTCAGACTACTCTGATAGCTATTATTGTAGGAAAATTCTGCCAATGGTAGATGATCTTCCCATGTACCTCCAAAATCTAATGCACAAGCTCTTAACATGTCTTCTAGTATTTGATATGTTCTTTCAGTTTGACCTCCTGTCTCAGGATGATATGTTGTGCTAAAATCTAACTTTGAACCAAGTGCTTCATGCAATTGCTTCCAAAATGCTGAAGTAAACAATGATCCCCTATTAGTTACGATCTTCTTGGCTACTCCATGCTTACTTACTATCTCTTTGACATAATGTAACACCCTCGGTATCGGCCCAATGCAAGTTTTAGCGATTCCCGCCAAACCCGCATAGAAACGATTCAAAGGTGCCCACCAGGCACTTGCGTGCGGGTGGAAAACGAAGTAATATCATTACACATTAGTCCACGATGGAACCCACAAAACAGATATATACAACAGCGACTCATCGAGTCAAGAATACAATATACGGTACAAAGATCCAAATCACCTTGAAATCGATACAGCATCCGAGTACGAACAAGATGCAAATTAGGCTAAGATCCCTGAAGAATAACCAATGGCGTCCATAACCCTGCCCAGGCCAAGACGGAAGGGTAACCCTGCTAACGACGTCCATCTCAAAACCTGCTTAAACAAAAGGGGTGTCGACAAAGGGCAAAGGAAAAAGAGAGCGGTCAGTACTGAGGCCAGTACACGGCGAGACTAGAATTCGGCGGTCCTCGCCTACATAGGTATGGTGGACTGAAGCGGCAGTGCAACATGCACTAAACAACCTATAGAGACTCAATATAACTGTCGGCTATCAGAGAGGGATAAGAAAGACCTATTCGGAACCAACCTGATACTACCACCAAACATACCCATCCTGGTATAACCCCCTCGAGACCAAACGAGGAAGTCAACCGAGGAACTCACACAGTTGGCAAATTTATTTATTCGGTTATCGTTGCAGCAATTACTAGTCATGTATAGATAGTCATCCTAATATAATAAGCAGTGGGCACTTTTAGTTAACCATTCCGTTGTAGTTGCAACACTTACTAGTCAGATACAATTAGCATGAGATATCCCAAACCCAGCAGTTGTTGGTACTTTTATTTAGCCATTCCGTTGTAGTGAAGCTGATTACTAGTCATATCGGATACAAGTCAAATTATAACAGTAAACTTTAGTTATAGTTGTCTATGATCGAGAACTGTGCTCCAAGTCGTCCATAACTGCGGACACGGCTTCTCGAAAATATTTAACCCTGCAGGGGTGCACCAAAGTTTCCACACGCACCTACACCCTTGTTGTCAGATCAGGTAGGTACAAGATCACAAAACATACACCCAACGGTATGTCGGTGGGGTTTTGGACACGACTTTTCCCAGACCCAAAGCAAGCACAGGGGGCCACCCCACTAAGCTACTCGTAACAAAGTCGGCCGGTCTCCGAGACGGACCCAGGGTTTGTGTCGACGGCTGTAAACGACTGGGAACCCGAAAGTGTGACTGGGCTTGTCGATACAGCGAAAACGTATCACGGGGTTCCTAAATAGTACAGGCGCTCCACGCGCAATCGTAAATAAAGCAGTAAAGCATGGCATAAGTACATGATAGTAATAAAGCCCCAAACTACTTTGTGGCCCCCAGTACAATACTTTGAAATCAGGTACTAAATCGATGGGGGTGCCCACACCCCACCTATGGTTAGCACGCTCGATCTCGGAACATGTGTCAAGAACTCGGGGTCCTACGGGACACAAGTGGGCGGTTAAAAACCAAATATTATCTATTACCCACCGGTGCCTCTACATTTACCTACTTTCAATTTTAGTTATTAAACAGTAATTAAATCCATGATCATATCCACCATTAAGCATGTGCCAACCACCCAACAACGGTGGAACATCGACGACGCGAAGCAGCACCTGAGCAAGCAACTACCACTCACAAGGCCGACTGTCCATCAATCAACAGGTAATAGGAGGTGTCCAAGGCAATATAGAGGCTGGAAGTATTATAACATGGGTACGAAAACTAAAGCATCGCAACACGGATAGCAATAGATCAATAGGAGGAAATAAAGACTAGAAATATAAAATAGGTAGAAAGAGGGAGAATGCTCGCCTGAAAAACATTGCCGAAGATTTATCCAAAGATCGGATCGACACTCACATCAACTCATCGGCCTAGTCCGTGAAGAAGCAAAACAGTAGAAGAAACACCAGATGCACTATTTAATACTACGGCAAAAGATCGGGCATGATGCATGTATGATGTATGGCATGGCAAGGATGCGATGCAATTAGGCCCCATATTAAGCGGAACCGGGGCCCCGACAATTATTTAGATGGTTCATGTTGTTTAGATACCCCGCAATTTAAATGTTGTCTTATCAAGGCAAAACATGGCATTGGTTCACTATGCAAATTTAATTGGAGCCCATATTAGACTAGATTCGCCCGCATATGGTCTCCATATTTAATTATGAGGTGAATCGGCATAATTCCCCCAAACCACACAATATGTATGCGAGTATGAATAATTTAATATGCAACAATTTATATAGATGGCATTTAATAAAAAATAGGGGCTCGGATTTGGGGTCACACGTTGGTGGGGCGAAGTCTTGGGGTCCGAGGGTTCGGTCTTCGGATGCCGAGATCGGTCTTCGGATCAGGGCATCGGGGCTTCGGTTTTCCGGGAGGCGATCTTGTCGTTCGGTGCCCTTCGGTTCCATGTGTGCTAGCGTCCATTTTTGAGCGTCGGGATCTTGTCCGAATTCCAGGTACTAGGCGGCGCCGACCATTAGAGTCACGATCCTCCCAAAGATAGCCCAATCCTTCACCACATCTCACACACATCAGGGACTTACAACAGTAAGCAACACATGAGGCATGGTCACTTGTTGATCTCAGGCATGCAACGCACTCAAAGGATACATAGGAAGATTTGGCGTGCTGGTTGCTAATAGGGGATGGCCCAACGACAAGACGAGGTCAAACGGAAGGCCATGAGTCGAGGAGGGAGGCCTGGTGCTTGGCCCGAACAGAGGCCACAAGGTTGGGAGGATCTCCTGCCGACGGTGGGCCGAGGACGGCGGCTCCCGGGGCGGCAATGGCAGGGGCGCACAAGCGAGCACGGCCGCGAGCGCGAGATGCAGGAGTAGGCGACCGCATGACGGTGACGGCAGGGCCTTGGGCCAGAGAAGAGGGAGCTCACACGACAACAGAGGGTGCCTGCGGGCAGCGGCTCGACGGGGACGGGGAGGGCCGGCTAGCAGAGGAGGGCCTGCCGGCGCTGCAGGCTTGCCACGGCTGCGAGGGGACGGGCCACGATGGGTAGGATCCTGGCAATGGAGAGGGGGCCCTCGAGGCGGCGCTTGCGGCCGAAGGAAGGCGACATGGAGATGACGGCAGGTCCGCCTGCGGGAGGGACGCGAGCTCGCCGCGACGTCCAGAACAAGGAGAGTGGCACCGGTAGAGGAAGAGGAAGGCCATGGTGTGCTCGGGAGCGAGTCGAGGAGGAGGGTCCTTGGCGGTGGCGGCGCTCGATCGATGGGGAGGGAGCGATGCAGAGGGGAGCACGCGGGCGCAGGGAGGCATCACGAGGTGAGGCGCGTGAGGAAGAGTGGACGGGTTCGCGTCGCTGGGAGCGTGGGGCCAGGGGAGTGGGGCTGGTCGCATGGTGGCGCTGCGTGTGTGTGTGTGTGGTTGGTGTGGTGGACCAGGTGAGATGAGTGGAGTGGCGGCGGTGTGGGGATAGGGTAGGCAGGTTTAGGGTTTCCTGTGGTTAGGGTTTGTCTAGGCTTAGGGATCTGGGCCGCTGGGGTGGTAGTTTGGCTGGCTGGGCTTTTGGCCTGGCCGGCTGACTCCCCCAAAAAAATGTTTTATATTTATTTAGTTTATTTTTTTAATAGACTTTTGCAAACGGTTTGATAAACAAAATATTGTAGAATAGCCTGCAGTTTGATTTGAAATAAAGGAGAGGAGTAATGTCAAACAAAAATAGGGTTTTCGCAAATTAGTTTTATAAAAAACATGCGTGATGATGTCATGATGATGCAAAGAGTATAAACAACAGCGATTTTCTAGTAGTGAATTTACCAGGGGTGCTACACATAAACTTCAACTAGCTTCTCGGCATTATCCTTCTGATTTACCGGAAGAAAATGTGCACTTTTAGTGAGTATGTCCACAATTACCCATATCATATCCTTCCGTTTAGGTGTCATGGGCAATCCTGTGATGAAATCCATACCTATTTCTTCCCACTTCCATTCGGGAATTTCCAAAGTTTGTAATGGTCCTGATGGACTTTGAAGTTCAACCTTCACCCTTTGGCAAGTATGGCATTCAGATACATATTTAGCAATATCTCATTTCATGTTATTCCACCAGAATAGTTCTTTCAAATCCATATACATTTTGGTACTTCCTGGATGTATAGAATATGGTGTTTCATGTGCTTCTCTGAGTATGACATTTCTAATCTCAGTCACATCTGGAAAACAAAGACGGTCTTGAAACCATAAGGACTCATATTCCCCAAGGCGAAAAACGGATTTTTAACCTTGAGATATCCTCCGAATTTCCTCAGCAATAAAAGGATCATCTGCTTGATGTCTAAAAATTTCTTGCTTCAGATCACTATCCTGCTCTGCCACTACATGCATAGTAGCTAGTCCTCCAAGAACCTCTGTCCTGATGAATTGAAGCTCTAATCTTTCCAAGTCCATTTGTAATTCTTTTGGTAGCTCCCGATTAATAGGTTGGATATCTGCACTCCTTCTGCTTAAAGCATCAGCTACAACATTTGCTTTCCCTGGAGTATAGTTGATTGTTAAATCATAATCCTTGATTAGTTCCAACCAACGCTTCTATCTCATATTCAACTCTTTTCGAGTGAAGAAATATTTGAGACTTTTATGGTCAGTGTATAACTCACATCTGGCTCCATAAAGAAAATGCCTCCATCCTTTCAGTGCAAAAACTACGTCTGCTAACTCTAAATCCTAAGTTGGATAGTTGACTTCATGTGGTTTCAGTTGTCTTGAACCATAAGCAATGACTTTCCGATCTTGCATTAATACACAACCTAAACCTTCTTTGGATGCATAACAATATACCGTGAAGTCCTTCCCTGTTTCAGGAACTGCTAAGATTGGAGCGGTGGTTAATCTAGTTTTCAACTCTTGAAAACTTGCTTCACACTTCTCATCCCAATTAAATGGTGTATTCTTTCTTAACAATTTGGTCATTGGTCCAGCTATTTTGGAGAAACCTTCAATGAATCTCCGGTAATAACCAGCCATCCCTAAGAAACCTCGAATTTGCTTCACATTGGTCGGTGCTGTCCATTCTAGTACTGACTGAACTTTAGATGGATTTACAACAATTCCATATTTACTGATCACATGACCGAGGAATTCTACCTCATCTAGCCAAAATTCACACTTACTAAACTTAGCATAAAGTTTGTGTTCCCTTAGAGTCTGCAATGCTATTCTCAAATGATCAGCATGCTCTTCCTTATCCTTGGAATATATCAGAATATCATCAATAAAAACTATGACGAACTTATCCAGATATGGCATGAAGATTTTGTTCATCAAATTAATGAATATTGCAGGTGCATTGGTCAAACCAAATGGTACTACCAGATACTCGTGGTGTCCATATCTTGAGACAAATGTTGTCTTTGGAACATCTTCTGGTTTGATTTTGATTTGATGGTATCCAGACCTTAGGTCGATCTTTGAAAATACTCCAGCTCCTTTCACTTGATCAAACAAATCTTGGATCCTTGGTAAAGGATACTTATTCTTGATAGTGACATTGTTCAGATTTCTATAATCTCCACACATCCTTCTTCCACCATCTCTCTTATCCACAAAGATTACTGGTGTTCCCCATGGAGATACACTGTCCTGAATAAATCCTTTTCGGGCTAACTCATCAATTTGCTCCTTGAGTTCTTTGAACTCTTTGGGTCCCATCTTATATGGTGCTTGAGCTATTGGTGTTGTACCAGGAATTAGGTCAATAGTGAAGTCTATCTCCCGGTCTGGTGGCATTCCCGGTAGCTCTGCTGGAAAAACATCTTGAAACTCATTTACTATAGAAATCTCTTCCAATTTAACCTTTTTCATTGAGTTCAACTGCAGATCCACCATGATATGACTGTACTTATCTGCTTGGTAAACTATCCTTGCTCCGCTTGGAGTTTTGATTGAGACAGTTTTCTCCTCACAATTTATCTGAGCTCTGTGTTCCATCATCCAGTCCATCCCTAGCACTACCGCAATTCCCTTCAAAGGAATCACATAAAGGTCTGCGAAATATGTACAACCACAGATCGAGATAACCTGATCTTGTTTGATGTGGCGTACAATCACATTTCCCCTGCCGTAACTATGGTCATAGGGTTTTCTAACGTTGCCCTTCTAATCCCAAACTTATCACAAAATTCTTCAGAAATGAATGAAGTAGTTGAACCAGTATCTAATAGAACTTTGCCGGGATTGGTAAGGATATTGAGCGCACCTATCACTGCATGCTTCGAATTATCCACCTCCTCGAGGGTTGCACAGTTCAGTTTCCTGGTAGGTCTGTTCCTCTTACCATTGTTGTTCTTGCCATTATTTCCTCCTTTATTGGGCTGTCCATTTCCTCCACTAGCTTGTCTTCCATCTCGGGCCGGTCAACCACCTTGTGGTTTGCTTGGACAATTGGGATTGATGTGGCCTCTCTGACCACAGGCGTGACATACAATTACTGGTTTCAGGCAATCCCCTGGGAGTTTGCAATTGTGACATATAATATTCTTTGCATTTGGATTTGCACTCCGATTGGGATTGTTGTTGTTATAGGGCCTATTCCTTGGTTTGAATTCCAGAGGCTTGGGCTTGGGCTTGCTCGCTTGCATCCTCTTGGTTTCCTTCTTAGCTCTCTTCCTTCTATCCTCTTGGACATTCTTGTAGTCATCTTCGAAGGTAATAGCTGCATCTAGCAACTACTGATAAGTTTGCTTATTAGCCAACCTCAATTGAATCTTCACAAATGGATTTAATCCACGCAGGAAATGCTTCTTCCCTTTTTCCTTCGTGTTAACGTCTTCCTCAGCATAACGAGATAGTTGACTAAACTCTCGGATATACTTCATAACACTTGTATATCCCTACTGCAGCTCCTCAAATTCTCTCCGCTTCAATTACATAACACTCTCCGGAATATGATATTCACGGAATCTTTGTTTAAACTCTTCCCAGGTATACTCCCTTCCTGGTTGCTGCATGGCCAACTGATTTTCCCACCAAGATGATGCAGGTCCTATCAGAAGATGAGTTGCATACCTCAATTTCTCCTCCTCATTGCAACCTACGGTCTTCAGCTTTCTTTCTGTATCTGCTAGCCAATCTTCTGCATCGATTGGTTCAGGGGCTGATGCAAAAGGTAACGGCCTTGCATTCTGGAAATCAATAGACTCACTCCTCCACCTTCAGGTGCCCTCAGATTTGCTCGTCCCAGCAGCTCTTCCATGAACTTGTTCTGGGTCTGTTGCATCATTTGCATGCACTGCATAAAGTTCTACTCCATTAACGGCCTCATTGGTGGTGGTGGTGGTAATGTTACTTGATTTGCTACATCTGCATCGGCCTTCTCCTTGGCCTCTCGTTCAATCCACTGCTGCTCAATTCACTTTCTACACCTGTATCCATGACCCTCTAGTCCTGCAACATAAAGCGAATACTCATAGTTACATCATGCACATGTGTTCTAAGCTCGACTTTACGCACAGAACTAGTCACACAATGAAAATCCAAAGAAAATCCAAATATGCATTTCACATATTATACATAATATCATAATAATACAAAGTCATTACAACATATACACATATAGGTATAATCACAAAACTAACTTATTTATCTCACTATCTTATTTCTTTGAGTACAGTACACGGTACTCGATATCACTAACTATTTGCCTCCTTCTAGTAGTAACTGCGCTCATCATACATGCCTGATGACCAACCGTGATGACGTGTTGTTCGTCGCACAGTTTGCGGAACAAATGGCCTTCCAGAGGGAACATACTCTGTATCTGAAGTGTCAGGACTTGAGTCATTACTTAACCTGAGTGTATTGACTCCCTCCAGCCCAGCTGAAAAGTCTTCAGAAGAATATTCAACATTATCTCCCGCTTGAATCTCCTGAGCTTCATTACTTGAGTTGTCAACAGGATACGCAGATCCTGCTGCTTCCCAGGTGCTCCTTTGGGCAAGATAGTTAAACACCGGATAATGTATATTCCCTGGGTTTTGAGAAGATGTTGATGATTCAAACACTCTCTCCTTAGGATCTTCTTCATCCTGATTATCTATTAACATGGTGTTTCTACTACTGTTACTAGGGTTAATCCTTGCACCCATCCAACTAGATTGTCCAACATTTCTGTCAGAACCATCTGTGGACATCTGGTGTTCATGAGATCCTTCATATGATCCCATTCTCCAACCATCCGAATTCTCAATAGGAAGTTCTGAGTCAGAACCATCCTCTGAGCCTTGTGGTACTGCATACCTCATATCCAAAGTAGGATCGTGTATAGGTTTAGGTCTTGGTGAATAAGGATATGGTATAAAAGATTCAGGATATATAGGCATATCTTTAAAGATAGGTGTTGCACTACTACTTGCTTCCTTCTCTAACTGGTATGATAACTGCTTCCTCCTTTCCGGATCAGTTAGATCCTCTAACATATCATTTTTATCTTCAACAATCACTTGATGTGTCTTGTAAAAATACGCAATGAGTGTTTGGTACCTATCCATAAACTTGGAAGCTAACTTAGGATGCTGCTTAACCAAAGTAAGATGATCTTGTATAGGCTCCGAGTCTGTAGAATCATGAGGTATCACTGAAAATGTGCTACCTTCTAACTCCTTGGCTTTATGCTCCCGGATATTCGCTATCGCCTCCACAACAGCAACATGATATGCTACTAAGTGACTCCTACCCTCTCCTATAGGTAGATCGTGATATAATCCGAGCTCCTCTGGAAGTTGGATACTCACACGATGCTTAGATAACATCCGGCCATCCAGGTAAGTGATAGTGTTCCTGGAATTTTAGTTGGACAACTAAAGATTTTTAAAAGTTGACGAAGTTGGTCTATGAATGATCCTTGATAATCATCAAGAGTCTCCTCTTTCCTTACCAATGTCTGTTTTGGAAACTTTGGTGCCATATCTCTGTATATCAGAAAAATAGTTTTGATTAGTATCAAATAACATATTGCATCATAACAAAGAATTATCGCACTAAAATATATAACAGGATATTCTCATTTGAATACCCATTATATTACTTTTAGAGAATTATTTATTGTTGCTAAGCTTTCCTACAGGTAATACGCTTTTACTAGCTTTCCAATCTAAGGTCAAAGCAATTTGCTCTGATACCAACTGCGGTGACCCAGCATACCACTGCATGTGTAGTACACTATAGTCGTTGACATGACATCCACAGAACACCGTTCCATAAATATCACATCCCTCAGAGTGGTACAACAGAAACATTGCGGGTCCATATTACAAACATACACACGTTATTATTATTACAATACCGTAAGTTCAAGACTTCTAAAAGATTCAACTTACAAACCAAAATATAAGTGTTTCAGCGGAAGTTTCAAATTTAAAACTTAAACTCCAAATTGAGCTCAGCAACTTATTGCTATATAGTGTTCATGATGCTCGGCTCAAGTGGTTACTAGAACTATACTAATTATTCCGACTCCTGGAACTCTCCTTCGTAGACGATGTCGTAATCCTCCCCTTCTATGGCTCCATACAAGTTGGGCTCTTCATAGAAGACCTCTTGATTCTCAGATGCGTACATTGGAGTACCTTCGGAATTCTCAGAGTCTAAGCAAGGATTCAAAGGAAAGGATGAGTAACAGCGTTACCCAACAAGTTCATTATATGCAAGGTAGGAAGTTTGATACTCTAACTACCACCTCGGACTATAAGTCCTAGGTATTATGCAATTTTCGTAAATCTTTCTTCAAATATTGTTTTTATTATGAAAATCTATGACCATCAACCTTCACAGGTTGACTAGAACTTTCATGGAGTTCCTTTCCTGCCGCGTTAGTAGCTCCTTCCCGGAACAAGGAGTAACAAGTTACGGTTCTTACACTCTGCAGAGGTGCGTTCATTTTCCCATGAGAGATCAACTTCTTGTTACACAACCGGGCGTACTTTCCCGTCCACAATTCCATGATGTGGGGCCCAGTAGTTGGTCCAAGCCAATCACTGCTCTCTCCGCAACCTCATATGTCTGCATGATCCTTCGGCTATCTCACCTTCGTTAAGCCCCTTTCGGGCAGGCTAAAACCCTGATGAGCTTTCGAAGACTCTATGACCTAGTGATGCCCGGATTAGTACCATTTACATGGACTATCTCCCTAAACACCATTCATAGATAATCTAGAGACCAAAAGTGTGGGGCGTAAGGGTGCCCACCCATATGTTGGATCCACAGAAGGAATCACAACATCACCTTAAGGTCGTCTTGCCTCCATACAAGAGGAAAAGGATACAACTGACTTCTCAGTCCCATTCCAAATCTCATGGCTAACGCGTAATATACGGCGCTAGAATCACTGATGTCATGGGTTATTAATCCCTAATTGTTCATCATTATTGCAATTAGAACCCTAATTTCTATTGCTTCATCATATCATCACTTAGGATGATATCTAAGATTTAGTATCTTGAGAAAATAGTGTTTTCTTTTACTATAGTATAAATGATAACACACAATTTGCAAATACTTTGATAAAGACTCTTCAAAGGACATGAGCAAGAGATGAACTTGGCTTGTGATGGCAAGGTAGTGAAGTCTGATGCTTGCACTGGACCTTGAGCTTCTATGTCTACAATAACATCATTATTGCCCGGTAAGGACAATATTTAAAGAAGCAAAATGATTATGCAAAGTAATGTAATGCATCTTTTAACTTGATATGTATTTTCCCCATTATTATAAAAATTCTATTTTTAATAATAAAGGATTTATAAATATTACCTTATTAATATTTATAGTATATATTGCATTTACTTTATTTCCCTTTTATTTGACTTTTATTGTTTTAATAATTCTTTTAAGAATTATCACTTAAATATTAAAAATTGTTATTAAATATTTATTTAGTATTTTTCTAAAATACTACAATATTAATATATAATGAGAGTGATTTTTATTTATTTTTATCATCTTTCAATAATTTTGTAAAATTCCATAAGGAATATATAATTTACAAAATTCTTAATAAAATTTATATGTCTAAAATTTTATGTCTCAATTTATTTGGATAGTTTGGATTTTTGTGAATCCATAAATATTTTATTTATAATTTTTGGACTTTTATTTTATTTTTTATAATTTAATTAAGTTCAGGTGCATTTTGGTCTTTTCCAATTTATTAAAACAGATTTTAAACGACTTGGGCTGGACATTTGGGCTTATTGGGCCCCTGTGGACCAATAGGGCAGGGTCAAAATCATTACCCCTAAGGTTTTCGGCCCACCCAACCCACTCCGGAGCTCCCCTGTGGCCAGGTTCACCCCGTTTCCGAACCCTAGGGTTTGGGGAAAGTGCTGATGCCGCCGCGGGCTCTCCCTTGGTGAGGTGTGGTGCGTGAGTACTGATGTGGCCGCCGCCGTGGCTGGTGCAGGTTGCAGCGCCCTCTGGGGTGCTCCCTGTGCCGCCGCGGGCTCGTCGGCCAATCTGCTTCCTCTTCAATTCGTTAGAGAGGACCCCCGGGTAAGTTGCCTCTGTGGATCTTGGTTCATCCTATCACCATGAATATCTCTATGTGTATCTAGTGGCTACCCTTGCCTAGTGACTACGTTCTAATTAGGGTTCATCTCTTGATTAGGGTTCTTATTCTGATTAGGGGTCATATCCCTCTGTTGATCATATCTATGATGATTTAGATCTAGTGGTGATCATCCTTGAGCATGATGAATGATTGTTTGCTGTGGATCATTATTTATAGTTAGCTTGGGTGATGCTAGTGGCTTATCAGACTTATTCCAGTGGTAATTTACTATGATCCAATGTTAGTGTTTCTATGAAATCCCTAATTGGAAATGTTGTTAATTTGAGAACTTTCCACTGTCAAGATGTTTATACTGATAGTAGTTCTCTTAGTAATTGCTTACTGCATTTATAATGGTTGGCTTGTATGAGGATATACTTACTGAATATAATCATTACATGTTAATGATTTATGTAGATGTATATATGAGTTTGATGTTGATTCCTGGCATTTGGTTTTAGGAAAATGATATTTAGTGGCTTGCCCCTTTTTATTTGAGAAATCTAAGTAAAGATTGGAATTAGCTCATTAGAACTTGTCCTTGTGATACCATTATAAACTGGCACACAAGTGATTGGGTCCTATTCCTGAGCTTAGCTCTGACAGTGCTTGTGATTAATACTGGCAAGATAAAATGAAAGCTTCTTCTAATTCTCCTTCCTATGATGTTGCTCTAAGGCAAAGGAACTAGTTTCCTAATGGATGTCCCTGATAGAAATATTCCGTTAGAATTACCAGCTGCTAATTCTTGAAACATTATTGGAAAACAATGGTTGTGCTAAGATTTTTTTGTATGGACCCATAGGATTTATGAATACTGAGGTGCTACTCTTTTAAGAGATGTGCCCAGATTTCATAATCTTTCCTCTGGCTATATTGAAATATAGGCTTTGCCGTTTATAACCAGGATCAATGATGTTGGTCTGAGATCCTGGTTATACTGGTAGGTTGATGTTGTGATTATGAATTTATTTTAAAACCTTCTAGGATGGATTCATCCCACTTGGATGAATATTGAGAGGTTAGATATAAAACAACACATGAATCTTTTATATTGATATGATAAACAGATCATGTGATGGTTTTATATAACTCACCACAATAGTAGGTTGTTGTGTTTGTAGCTTGTTGATATTGTGGCATAATCTTGCTGGTTTGATCTGGTCCTTCTCCTTTTGTTGTTCCTACTGCTTCCAGCTCCTGAACTTGTCCTTGATCTTGCTGTCCACCTTCTGATTCCTGGTAGCTTGGCCTTGACCTTGCTGCCTGTGTGCTTGCTGTGCACTTGTGGATATGCTCTGAATTTGAGAGTGACTGTTATCTAGTTACTTTTATCTGGCTGGTGAAACTTGCCCCTCCTTGCTGTCATTTGACTTCTGGCTTAAAATTATGAAAGATACATTCTTTCATATTGGTGAAACTTGCCCCTTTTTATAAAATTACTCAATGATGAATTTTGATCAGTGCACTTCACTGGCAAGTTTGAGAGTAATTCTATTCTAACCTTAACCTTCTTTTTTTATTTGTGTTTGTTTTTCAAGTACCAGATTTGAAGATCAAGACTTTAGTTTAGGTTTTTCTTTTTTTATAGAATAGTCACTTGTAATATTTCTCTGATTCAATTGTAATCTTTAATTTATTCTTTTGTACTTTTTATTTTATTCTTTTGTAATAACTATTGTACTATTATTCAATATATAAAGATTTTTCTTTTGTTTTATTTATTATTGTAAATATTTCCAATAAGTTACATTATGTAACTCATTTATTGAATAAAGTTTTGGAATCAATATTCATTCTATGGGTTCATTTATTTTATTCAAAGTTTGAGTCATTAATTGTTAACTCTTGACTAAATCAAAATCACTCAAATCTAATTTTTAATCCTTTTGAATTATAAATTCAAACATTCAAGTTTTAAATTCAAATTTCATTTCCCAAAACCATAAATCCACAAAGATCATATCAAAGTCTATAACAATCATTCTTCAATACTAAACCTATTCTCAAAGTATGAAAGAAACCTTGATCGCTTTACGCTTTTTATTTGGTGAAAACTTTACCCACATTTTTACAGATGAATGCATGCAATGTTTCAAATTCCGAAATCTACCCTTCGTTAGTTCATATATGCTGGGATGTTACACTACAATAGCTTGTGTTTTTAGTGAAAATCCTTGTTGCTTCAAAGCTTTGCCAGGGGTCTAATATCTTTTGAATAAACTAATGTTGCTAATGAAGATTGTGTGAAGTTTTGTATGAAGGAAAAAATTTAGGTGTAGAGAAAGAATGATGCAATGAGATGAAGAATGGACAAAAGCTAAAGCTTGGGGATGCCACCACGGTGTCACCCCAAGAAATATCCAAGAGGTACAAGCGTCAAAGCTTGGGGATGCCCAAGGCATCCCCTTCTTTATCAATAAAAAGTTCAGGTCTATCTAGACACTTCATTTCTATTGTTTCATACACACTTGTGTTATTCTTGGAGCATCTTAGTTTTTGTTTGATTTGCTTAGGTTGTTTAGTTTGCTTGAATAAAGTAGTTTGGACCCCCGTTCTCGTTGTGTTGTTTTGCAAATAAGTTGCTTGGTGTTGGAAAGGAGTAATAAGTTCTTGCTTGTAGTGCAAGAGGAGCTTGCATTGACTGTGACTTAGACTTTAGCATGACATGCTAGGTGTTGTTTTGACCTTATTCTTAGTGATTATTGTTGTAGCATGTCTTGTTCCAAACAATTGGGATTGCTTAGTGTGCCTTGAAGAAATTATGCGTTGTTTTAGCATGCAAAAGCATAGTATTGTGGTATTCTCCTTTAATGCTTTGTTTGGGTTGACTTGGAACATGCTCACACCATGTTATGACTATGACAAGTCACCATAGCCTCTATGATCATTTAGTCCTTGACTTGTAGTACCACTCTATGTTTTGATTAGTAATGCTTTGTTTCTCTGCATGATTATGGCCATTATGCTCTCTTAGTTGGTTGCTCCCAGTCTTTTGCTAGCCTCCACTTGTATGAGTAAGCTCTACTCATGCTTCCAACTCCCAAGAAACCAAGTTATTCCAAATATCCACTATAAACTCCTATGCATGGTGTGTTACACCATTCCAAGTATATTCTTGTTTTCAACTATCTTCCAATTAAAAACTATTTTGTTATGAGAAAACTTAGTGATTAAAGCCCTCACGAACTTGATGGCCCACTTTATATTCTTTGCCCCTAATAAACTTGAACCATTGTGGAGCTATATTGTATATGCTTGCACTTATACGTTGGAATTAGCAGAACCATGCTGTCACGGGGAATGTTTTCAACATTGAACTTGTACTTTGTAGTTGATATCATGATCTTTTGTCTAAATAAATAGGAAACTTGTAAGTCCATGGAGTAAGTATTATGTGTTAGAGAAACGCCTGGGCCGCTAGCCTAGGCCATGCCTAATCATGGTGGAAACTTGCTGCATCACCATAGTGAGCTATCTATGAAGCATCCTCAATAAAAAAGCTATGCATATAGTAAATAAAAAGACCACTGGGATGCTCATTGTCTGCTTGTCTTGTCATTTTGGTTATGGGAAAGCTCCTGTAGCATGTGCAAGGGGTACCCCGTTGGTGGTTCTCTATGATATGCAAATACTTACAATGACAAGAACTTACCTGTGAATGAAGTTGAGTAGCATGAGGTGTGGCCCTCATATTCAAGGGACTTGAGATTGCCAGCTTATACTTCGTCAAGCATATACTCCCTAGTTTGTTCACTTTAACCTTAATCACTTCAAGATGCTTATGATAGGGGCAATGAGGGTTGAAAGCTAACAAGTACCATAATTTTTGGAAGCTCTCTTTGAAACTTGAAATCCCTGCTTCCTTTACAAAAAGGCATTTATTCCACCATTATTGAGTCTCCACCTTCTACCTTTAGGCACCATTAAGAGAGCATAGTTGTCATTCTATGTGCAGTGTTCCAAAGCTTATTAATTGATGTATATTGTGATATTACTTGTTCTTGTGCTATTTGTTTCTAGTCACCCTTGTGAACTTTGAAGGTGTCCTATGCATCTATATTGCTACTCAATGAGGGACAAGTTGATTGCCACTATGCTATGTTTTCTGTATGTGAAACAAACAAATGTTTTCCAATGCAAGTTATTCTTGATCTTTGTTTGTAGCCTTTCATGTTGCATGCATAGCTACTATGTCCTATTGTTAGAAATCCATCTTTCATGCATATGTTTAGAGTTCTTTGATCCCAGCTTTTAATGCTTGCAAATGGTTGGATCTTTATTGTGAGGGTGCATGTCACCTCAAAAATTATTCTTTTATCACTTACCTACTAGAGGACGAGCATGAGTTAAGCTTGGGGATGCTTGATATGTCGAAAACGTATCTATAATTTTTGATGTTCCATGCTTGTTAGTATCTACTTTGCTTTGCTTTGTCTACACTTTGAGGTGCTTTTTACATGTTTTCTGGTACTAACCTATTAATAAGTTGCCATAGTGCCAGATGCCTATTTTCTGTTGTTTTTGGTTTCAAAAAATTTAGTAAAGAAATATTCTTGGAATTGGACGGGACAAACGGCAAAGTCAATTACTTTCCATGGGGAACAAGAAGTCCAGAGGGGAGACGGAGAGGGGTGTCAGGGCGCCCATACCCCCCTAGGCGCGGGTGGGCCCTGCCCCGCGCCTAGGCAGGGTGTAGGGCCCCTGGCCACCGCCTCGGCCTCCCCTTCGCCTATAAGAAGCTCCCGATGCAGAAACCCTAAGTACCCGATCAAATATCCACGAAACTGTCTGTAGCCACCGCCACCATCGTACCTAGATCGGGGGGATCTGAAGTTCTTCCCGGCACCCTGCCGGAGGGGAGATCAACCCGGAGGCCTTCTCTCCGGTATGATGCGTGAGTAGTTCCACCTTGGACTATGGGTCCATGTAGTAGCTAGATGGTTGTATCTCCTCCTTTGTGCTTTTATGTATAGATCTTGTGAGCTCCGTTCATGATCAAGATCTAATCTATTTGTAATCATGCATGTTTGATTAATGGTTTTGTCTTTATGATTCTATCATGTCTGTGTTGTTTGTGATCTTGCATGCTCTCCGTTGTTAGTAGCTATCTTGGCCAAATAGTTGCTAGTGACTCCAAAAGAGGGGGTATTTATGCTCGACAGTGGGTTCATGCCTCTAGTTTCCAAGGGAAGTGACAATAATCTCTTCGGTTGTAGATGTGTTGTTGCTACTAGGGAGAAAACAACGGTCTCTTGTTCATGGAACATGTGGACTATTTACCTTACATACTTTGCTTAAAGAAGTTGTCTGTTGCTTGCAACTTAATACTGGAGGGGGTTCGGATGATAACCTGAAGGTGGACTTCTAGTCGAATCTCATAGGATCTTTCTGACTAGTAGTTGCATTGTTATGTCTTGCTCAGTTCTTGTCAATTGCCCTGCTGTAATTTGTTTACCCTTCATGCCATGTTGTTTATCTAAGGAGAGCACCTCTAGTGAACTATGGACCCCGGTCCAATCTTTACCCTTGATACATCTTCCACTGTTACTTGTTTACTTGCTGCAAACCATTACCTTTGACACCATACGTTTAATCCTTTGTTACAACAAACCGGTGAGCTTGACAACCTCACTGATTCGTTGGGACAAAGTCTTGAGTTTGTGTTGTGCAGGTTTCCACGTTGCTTGCAACACCTTTCAGACATTTCCTTCCTCCTTCTGGTTTGATAACCTCGGTCTCTACTGAGGGAAACTTGCTGCTGTGCTCATCACACCTTGCTCTTGGGGTTCCCGAAGTGTCCCGCGTCAACACTGGATGCACGCATCAGAGAGTCATATCATATATTTGCCTTGTGTATTCCACTTGAGCATGATGACGACGATCTTGTCCTACTTAAGTTGGAACATCTTTCTTGATTGATCTTGTTCACGCTAACTTGACGAAGACTTTACCTTGCACATTCCATTTGAGCTTGACGAACACGATCTTTTCCTTCTCGAGATGGAACACCTTTCTTGATTGATATTCCTTAGGCTAACTTGATGAAGACTTTTCCTTGGACATTACACCTGAGATTGATGAAGACGATCTTGTCCTTCTCAAGATGGAACACCTTTCTTGATTGCTCTTTCTCATGGTAGCTTGATGAAAACTTGATGATGGCTCTCCATACCCCCATGGGATAATCTCTTCTTTAGGCATGTCTTCATCTATCAATGATAACCGAGGCTAGCAAGCTTTAAACATATATGATCTTCTCGATATGGCTCATCTTTAACTTGCACTTATTCATTTCTTCTTGAGTGTTGATCCACTTGAAACCATTCTTCGCACTTTATCTTGATCGACCTTGGATATTATTTTTTCTTCAGTACGATGTATTGAAGAAAAAAGAATGCACACACTTTGTTCTTCTTCAATACATGCTTCCAATAGGTCGAACTCTCATATGACCATTCTTCGGATCACACATTGAATATCTCCTTGGTCATTCTTATTCTTCTTCCTTTCTTCATTATTCAACCTTAAAGCTAGCAAATGGTTCAAACGACGACAATGGATAATTCGTACAAGTGTAACTCAATGCAAATATTAGTCCATAGAGATTATCAATAATTACCAAAATCAGACATGGGGCACACGTGCACCTTGAATTGTTGCTAAGTGCTAAAACAAATATTGACTCTATTGTAAGTGTGGGTGTCGCTGTATTGCTGACGTGTACGTCTTAGGGGGTCCTACTGGCGAGTGTAGAGAGACGCGGGGGGAGGCAACGAGCGTCCGGGAAGGGCGTGAAACAAGGGTTATCTAGGTTCAGATCTCACAGCGGTAAAGAGATCCTACTCTTGATGGCAATCACTATATCAGCAATAGGCCATGTTACAGAGATTGTCTATTGTGTTTTTGTGCCCTTACGCTCTCACAGGTCCGGCTTGTAAAAATGCAAAACATAGATTTACATGGAGTAGTCCTAACCCGATAGGTTACAGAGTTCTACACCTACTTGGATACTTCTACGTGTTATGTACTCCAAGGCTCCGACTTCTTCTTATTCGGTGCACGTGGCCTTCCTAGATTCGGCTAGGCCTCCTTTCTAGAATCCTAGACTTTTATGACAGTGGCGAGACTTACCCCTCATCTTTATAGATTCTACGTTGTGATTCATGTAGACGTGGTGTGAATGCGCTGGATTTCTGACACGCGTCGGGGAAGTGGTGCGGTAGTTTCAGTCCATGCAGGCACGACCACTCCGCCTCCTCGATTCCAGCGAACACTAGATGGGTTCCTTGTTTCTTATTAAAAGTGGGACCCGTAAACATCCATATCCATGATATGCCTATAGATAACATAACGATTCCTGAAGAGTTGCAGAGGTCATGAACATTCAAACAGTCTCATCGTTTGACTAAGAAGTAAAAAGAATGACTAATGCTTATCTGACTTCATCAGAGTTAGTTGAATTTTGTTGATATAGTTTTAGGAACCCTTCAAGATTCTCTAAGTCAAAGACCATTAGAGATAAGGACGGAAACCAAACTCAAGTCGTTCTCATCCAACTAAGGATTTTGAAGTGCTTTGGTGGCTACTGTTGGGGTTATACTTTACTGGTATAGCCACTTTCAATACTTATACTCGGAGACCAGGGTATCCCACTTATGCTTAGAGCATATGGCTCCACGAACGGACCAGTGAACGAGATAGACGGAGACCCATCCGGCTATAGGAAGACCTAGAAGAGTTGAAGTACATGGCTTAATAGTTACCGACTATGTAACGTAACTGAATGAGGTTTCTCCCTATAAACCCTAGACCGGATGTCTATATTAATCGAACTATGGGTAGCCTTTAGGGAAACGAGATTAACTTCACACAAGTGTACCTTTGTACTACATCCCCCGTAACCTTCGGCTCTGCCGATATAGTGGATTGATAGTAGGAGTAGGATCTGAACCTAGGTAAACTTGTGTGCTCCCAGTTCCGTACATCCTCACGTCTCACACCCCTTTCTTTTGACGTCTCGAGGACCCCCTCATGGCATACTTGTCATCAATACGATGATAAATTGCTCAGTTATTAATGAAAAATCGGACGAAAATCACTACAACAAAACCACAAGAGAACAACATCTAAAGCATGCAAACCTCGAAAGCAACAAGCACTATCAACCTACTACAATTGTGAACCGATGACACCTGGAGCACCACGCCGCAAAGAAGACTCACTGAATGGATGACCCAAAAAAGGGTCCATCAATCAAGGAGCTGCCGAAGCTTTCTTTGCTATGCCCCTCTTCTTTCTTTTGCTCCTGAAAGATACCTTCCTATAGGAGACCTTTTTTACCTTCCTGATTATGTCCTCTGATGTCATCCTAATGTCCTTTCCATATCCAGGCTAGGTATCTCTAAACAGACGAGCAAGCCACAAAGCTCTTTAGAAAAAAGATTCTCAAATTAGCTCAGTTTCAACGAAAGCACCAAAGCCTCCGACGCGTCAACACTTCTCCACTGTCCACAGAGACGGGTGACCGCGGTGGCGAGAGCGTCATGGCCACCACCAAGGCCTCAAATGAGTTCAGCTTCCACGAAAGCACCACCAAAGATTTTCCACACAACTCATGAAGCTCTGGTATGATCTGCAGTACGGAAGCCATGATCCCATTCATGTCCTCGCCGTCAGAGGCAGCCGACATGTCAGGCTGTGGCGACAAGTAGAGACTGCCACGAATAGAAAAATAACCACATAGATGTTGACGACTTCTACTCGGTGAAGTCAAGCGGAAACAAAGCCTGCACAGGGCGAGCCCTAGGCCACCTGAAGTACATGCCTCCGACGGGCAAAGTTGGTATTACGTCTGTAGTCTACCAAAACATACTACTCCCTCCGTTCTAAAATAGATGTCTCAGATTTATGAACATTTGGATAAATCTAGACACTATTTAGTATATAGATTTATTTAAATTTTGATAAATCTAGACATCTATTTTGGGATGGAGGGAGTATTATATCTTATGTCTTGAAACGATGTAGCTCTTGAGAAGCGTAGCATCAGCATTGCGCAGAATCTATTGATCACAACGAATACGAATCCTCTCGCAAATTGACATTTGACAACAATGGACCGTGTGAATTAGCATGTACAGTGGTAATACTATCCCAGCCCAATGTACTGCGCGCACATATCACGACACATACAAGCAGCATTGAAGTAGTACATACAAACTACTTGGAGGCGCCATCTTGCGCATCTCAAATCAGATGATACACAAATTAGCAAATCATGCGCATCTCGAGAGCGAAAGGGAATCCTCGCCGCTTTCGTTAGCTTGAGGGGCCGGCGCACCAGTGACATTCTCCCTTTGTTCCTCAGTGCACGCCATGATGCTCGGCCTGCAGGTTCGGCAAAACAAGTAAGCAACGCAAGCGGCTTAACAATCGCGGTGACTAGCTAGGGAGCACCGATCTAGCTAAGATACCTTGAGGACGTGCACTCCGTGGCCATGGCCGTGGGCTTGGTGCTGGTGGTGCAGCCTCACCCCGTGCTTCCTGATCTGCTCCCTGACGAACTTCTCGTAGATGAAGGAGGCGCCCCTGAACTGCGGCAGCACCAGCCACGCCACCAGTAGCAGCTTCACCTCGTACCATATCGGTATCCTGCCACACAACGAAGGCAGTTATGTTCTGCATCCGAAGTTCGTGATCAATGTCGGAAACCCCACGATCATAACACGGATGTACTGTGGGTCACTTTCGGTAACGAACAGGTTACAGATAGCAGGTACCAGTAGAGGACTCGCTCGGCCGCCATTTCAAAGAGGGCGATGAAGGAGTAGATGATCCAGTAGGCCAGCCACTGCCCATCGTCCAGCTTCGACGCGCTCTCCATCGCGCAGATCGACGCGTACCTAGCCCAAAAACCAACAGCAGCTTAGAAATGCACATTTGATGTGCTATGCATCAACTGACAGACTGATTTTCCAGGTGTTCACTTACAGTGGGTATATCAGGGACAGGCTCGGCCTGCAAAGCGGAAAAGAGAAGTAAGCATATCAATGATCCACCAGATTAATCAGCCAAATAATGAGTGACCGAAACGGAAGGAGTTCAGAACTCAGGAGCCATGAACTCTGAGAGCTCTGCCATGGACGCACGTACGTACCCTGCGACGGCGTGGAGGTGGGTGATGAGAGCCCATGCCCTGCCCATTCCCGCCGGCCAGGAGCAGGTTCACCGCGATCGTGTGGTGGAAATGTGGAGCCTGCGATGTGATTTCAGTTGGAAGGAGAGGGGAGGCGCGAGTTCTGTTTATACCGTCCAAGCAGCCACGATGATGCAATGCAAGCAAGCTAGAGAGAGAGATGGGAGATGGCATCGGGTGCCTAGCTTGGGCGTGGCGTCCAAGGCTTGCTGGGTCGGACGCTGGCCAGACCAGATCAACCGGGGCTCGAATCGCGTTGCGTGGCTGCCTCCCTCCCTCCCTCCCTCCCTCCCTCCCTCCCTCCCTCTCGGGCCCGGGACCACGTTGCAGATGCACGTGAGATGCGCCATTTCATGAACGCAACGCAAAGGTGGCTGATTCTGAAATCAAAAATGAATGCAAGGTGGCTTGCTATTTGTTCTTTTTTCTTGGGGGAGATGCGGCCCCAAGACTACCGATCTATTAATAATCTTCAATGACAGTATAAAAAAATGTTAAAAATTATAAATAGGAAATTAGACCAACTCCACGATCCGAATAAGCGGGAAGTCGTCATGCTAATGCTACAGATGACTAATGCAAAGGTAAAAATAAAATAAAAGTCTCTATAGAAACACTAACAAGGCACAGACAACTAACATATTTTGAAGCTTCTGTTTAATGTTTTCTCAATCATTTGTGTTATGTTTCAGTCACTTATGTGAAATTTTAGCCACTTCTGTAAATCAGTCATTCTGTGAAGTTTTAGCCACTTCTAAGAAAACAAAAATGCTTATATAGCTATATGCGCTGGAGCAGGCTTGCTCGCCAGATTCTGTGCTAGGCCAGACTTGGCCCTATAAAGCACTTGCGCATTTACAAGGCGAATACTATTCTTCGCTCTCATCGGGATTTGTATTTGGGCATCGTCTGAAGTGGTTCCGTGGAGGGGCCGGCCCATTTCTTAGGTATGCTGTTTTCTATTGGTTTTTGGTTTATGTTTATTATTTCTGTTTATGTTTATGTTTCTGTTTTCTTCCTTTACCTTTCTATTTCCTATTTACCTTTTGATTGCATTTTTGTTTCTGAAAAATGCTCAGATTTTAATAAATATTTAGAGTTTTTGAAAAGATCCAAAAATTTAAAGTGTTCGTGGTTTTTAAAAATATACTCAGATTTTAGAACGGTTATTTTCCTGCTCGAATAACAGAAAAAAGGAAGAAAAAGAAGTACCTGTTAGTGGGCGTCGTTGGTGTGGCCCATTACAGAGCTGGCCATCTCGTGCTCGCAGCGAGCGGAGAATAGAAGTGCCCGATTCACGCAGGCTCGGCTGTAGGCTCAGACAGCACTGCTGGGCGGGCCGGGCCTGCTGTCTCGTCATATCGTAGGCGCTCCAACCTCTCTGATCAGTGATCTCTATGGCGTGGCTAATTGAGTAGATGGCGATATATACTACTCCCTCCGTCCATCCAGGTCCAGCTAGGTAGGAAGCAGTGCTAAAAAAAAATGCTAGGTAGGAAGCAGCTAGCACTGATAGAGGTTAGCTGTTTGTTCGATCGTGTGGATAAAGATGCAACAGCCGCCAGCCGGTAGGTACGTAGTGGATTATTAGATCAGTACTCTACTCACTCACTAACCGCGAAAAAGAAAGATCGGTACGTACTCACTACTCTGGTCTATACATACGTCTAGCTCTAGCCTAGTCGAGGGTCCGCCACCACCCTACAGGCTACAGGTACTGTCATACCGCGCCACGATAAACCTATGAGAGCCTGGTCCGATCATTTGGATTTTCATGTCCCCTCTTCTCTAGAGTAGTACGTAGTACTTGGTAGTATCTCAAGTCCAACCGCTGAAGATCGTCGATTCCAGCTCTCAAAAAGTGTTTTTTTAAATTAAAGGAGAAAACGGGAATTTCAGCGGATAAGAGCCGAGACCACGTATAGTATAGCATCCAGATGCGATCATGCGAAATTAAGTCCATGCTGATGATTAGCCAATCAAGCTGCTAGCTCCAAGTTGGCGTCTACTACGAGATGGACTACTAGTATCACTACCACATCCACATGTGAACAAACCGCACGTACGGTTGGGCGGTCACATCTGAGAGATGGACGTCGACTGATGAGTGCGGCTGGCCGGCCCCGGGGGAAGTACGTCGTGGGCCAGCCACTTTGGCCTTCTCGCTACTGCTAGCTTTACCTGCTACAGTACGTCGCGGGAAGGCACGCGCGCAGGTACCAGCCGCGGCACGCGAGGATTATTCCTCGTGCGGCGGCAGTGGGGGGCAGCTGTAGACAGTTCGAGAGGAGGGGACGGCCGGCGCGCGATCGGGCTTCCCCGTGCCCGCTGCCGCACGGCGAGTGGCTGGCGGCGACGCGACACGCCCCGCCCCCGGCTCCTGCGGATCAGCGGATCCCTACCCAGGCTGGCTTCTCTCCCTCCTGCCCTGCACGGCCGCGCCGCGCCCGGGCTCGTTGAAGTGGAACTGTCACGGTTAACAGGAGGCGTGCGTCGGTAAAGGTTTAGCTCCGATCGCGCCGTTGGACATCGTCACTGACTCACTGTATGGCTCGCCGACCTAACCTCGACGGCCGGCGTCGACGTGCAAGTGCGCAACAGCTAGCTAAGATCCTCGGTCGGCCATGGACGGCGCGCGCTGAGACGGGGGCCCCGCTGTACCACCGGCCGGACCCTTTCCTTTCCAGATGATTGCAATTGATCGATCACACTGAATAAGATGCGCCATCTCAAACTAGTACGTAGTGCAGTACTCCATAGTCCATTCTTTTAAGCCGGTACAGTAATCATATTGCGACACAGAGTGTGACAAATAATCATACTGCAAAACAATGTACTCCATCCGTCCCAAAATAGATGTCTTAAATTTATTAAAATTTAAATAAATCTATATATTAAATAGTGTCTAGATTTATCCAAGTTTTGACAAATCTGAGACATCTAATTTAAAACGGAGGAAGTACTATATGAAAAATTGTTAAATGCATATTTTCTTTGCATATGTCAAAGCTACCTAGACAGTTAAAAACATAATAGTAGTACAATACTACGAGAAGTGTTTGATCGTGATCCGCGAGCAACACAAAGACGATGAACCAGTGTACTATACGTTAGCGAAACATACACACACACTTCAAGTTGTTGTGTTCATCCTCCAGCTAGCTGCCACCAAGACTACCGTCCCAATCAATCGTTCGCTGGAATTTAACGAGAATAAAAAGTGGTTGTTTAATTTTCTGGCTGTGTGGCTCAACGCCATGTCACGATGTCCTGTCCTGAGGTTGACTAGCTAGCTGGTACGGCTATACACCTATGTAGCGCTGCAGTACAGATAATCCCGATGCATGCATGTACGTATGTAATGTATCTCCCCTGAGGTTGAGGTATGTACCTACACGTCGACATGGTCCATACAGTGGCGCGATAATGCAATGGCAATCATTTGGCCCTCGCTCGTGTGCAAATTTGATCCACGGCCGGACGGTAGGCGTCGATCGCCAGGCAATGATGTGTTTGCAGATAAGCTCGCTTCTCGCAGCAGAGGCAGACAGAGCCACAGTTCAGAAAGCGCTTATGCAGTGACATGTCACCTAGTACGGACATGCTAGCGCTCGCTGGGGACATGAGACACCCTTCTTTTGTTCGGATCACGGTCGGCTCCCCCCTGAATTCGCGCGAGGCATAGGTAATCTTATTACGTAGGGCATCCTGTTGGTCCCAAGTTATTAGGACCCATCTCACCTTTAATCATACCATCCTAATTGACTAGTAACTGGGTGTTTTTCAGGGAAGTCTTTCACTAGCTCACAATTTAACGAGCTAGGCCTATTTGGATAGTTGGATGTGCCTTTTTGTGCTAGCTTCACCCTCCCGATGGTTCCAGAAAATTCGAGAGCTAGCACCGATCATTACTTCAGTACCCAAAATTCATTAGATTTATCCAAATTTTGACAAATCTGAGACATCTATTTTGGAACGAAGGGAGTAGATAAATACCACACGTCAGCAGCACGTACGTATCGCGTTACGGGGATAAGCAGCCGATCGAGGACGGACGAGGCCCGCGCCCATGACACGGCAGCGAAAATGAAGCTCTGGGGTCACTGTGGAGTTGGGTCGGGCGTCCACTTCAACGCCCTTGCTCTCTTCGCTCGAGAATGTCTAATCTAATCAGTTCCTACGCCGGGCGGGCCCAATCGTCCAGTCGGACCGACGCAGACTCCATGATTGATTAGCTTGACCTAAATTAATCAAGGGCGCAAGCGTCCACCGAGAGCTGCTGGCAAATGCCCCAACGGCCAACACTCCAGTCCAGTCCTCCAGGGCTAGGCTAGGCTAACCGAACCAAACCAAACCAAACCAACGGATGCATACGCATGCATTGAGGAGGTTCAGACTTCAGAGTGTTGACTTCTGCCTGCCGAATTAACACATAACTCGCCGTGGCTAATTAACTGGGAAGGGCTTCGAGTCTCTGACTCCGGCCCCAGGGGTCAGCAATCCGTGCGTAGGACAGTGACCTCGTAGCTAATTAACCAGCAAGTGTACGTTATAAGTTCAGACTAACAGTGCCTCGTAGCAGATACATCGTTAGTTAAGCAGCAAGACATGTTCGGATACTTGGGAATTTCAAGGTCATCTAGTGAAAAATGTTATACTACATACGTAGCAAGTGGGACAATGGTAGGCTCGACGATCCACCATTTTCGCGAGAATGTTGCGGCAAACAGTACAACCCCTACCTTGATCCGACAGACATGCGGACGTGCGGGTTGGCTCACTACGTACGTATCTTTGTTAGGTTGATCGGGGAGATCGTGATCACCTTTTCGGACCAGCCACTTTGCACGCCCCGAAGATGGCAATCGGGCTTTGGTCCGGACCAAGAACGGCGTCACATGGTATCGCCCCTTGCAGCGTTAAAAGCCTGAGTGTGCAATTAATGGCGCGAGGGTGTACGTATATCAGGGAGGGGTTCGTTCAGTTCAGGAGGTACCCTGTGCCCAGGTCGATCAGGTGGATTCGGTGAACTCCCTTTGCAACTTCATGTTCATGGTTCTTCACACTTCCAGACAAGTGTAGGGGAAAGCTGCAGTACGGCGGTGTACCGTGCTAGTAGTGCTTCTCCTGGCCTGCAGTAAAAAAAGATCAAAAAACCCTGCTGGTAATTTCTGGTGTCAGTACAAACATGAGAACTCTAGCATGGACTAGGTAGTACAGTAGACTAGTAGTAATTTCTGTTACCCTGCTGATACCGGACGGAATCTCAACCATCTTTCAGTCGGTTAATAAAAAGTGGCTTCCATTCTGGCGATTACCTATAGCACAATTGACGGTGCAGTAACACACACATCCTTCTATTTTTCTTTGTTTATATTTAAGAGTACTTTGAGCACCAGCCAGACCAAATCATTCAGGTTCAGTGAGTAGCAAAAATTGCGAGGGAATCTTCCGTGCGCAGCCACACACCTTACCACACCATTAAACAACAAGGAAAGACAAAGGCCACCACCCTCCTCCATTGCCTCTTCCCTCCACCATCTCTCTGGCTTGGCTCTCCCAACCTCCCCCAAACAAAAGCAGCAAAGAGCCTCCACACTAGCAAAAACCCAGCCAGCCCAAGCAAAAGCTCCCAAATTCCCTCATGCATAGTCTCGCTATTCGCCTCCGCTCCCAGTCCACCATTCCCATCCCTTCCAGCGGCAGAAAGCAACAGAGATGGTAGTAGCTTAGAGCTTCCAAAAAGATCACCAGGGGAAGAGCTCCTTTGATCCATATAGGTTGCCTGCATTTGGTGCATACTTTTATCTAATCCCAAGGAGACAGACGAGGCTAAAGGCACAGACGCTAGCTGCTCAGAGCGGCGGTAGCCGGAAGGCCTAGGGGTGGAGAAGCCTGAGACTTTGCTACCTTCCCTTTCCTCGCCTTGTCCGCCTTCTTGTTTCTCTCCTCTCGTCTTTGAGCTGCTCCTTTGGTGGTGCCTGCTCTGCTCTGCTGGGTTCCATGGTGTTCATGGAGAGTACCGGCTGTGGCGCTTTGCTCAGAGAGCTTCAGGTACGCGCTGACCTTTGCCAGAGTGAAGAAGGGCTTTGTTTGCTGAATACAGAATTTGCATGGTAGCACTTTTGTCTGGAATTCTCTTCAATTGTCCCTGCTTTTCTTCCTGCTTCAGGATTCCTTCGCGCCTTTCCTTGGTGAATTTGTTCTTAGCTGCGCTTAACTCTTCCGCTTCCTTGAACAACGGAAGCTCAGCTTGCATCTCTTCTACTACTCTGTGAAAATTTACAGCAGAAATGGTTTTGATCAGTGTCCCTGTTCACAAGTTTCTTCTTGTGATTTGGGACAGCAGAGAGCTGAGTGTTCTTGGGGCTAGACCAGTGTTGCGGAAAAGTCAGAGATTTTTATTTGAGTTGTGCGTGAGCAGCGAGTATTTCCTTGTGTAGTTGTTGTCTTCTTTTTCCTTGGTGGCGAGCTGCTCGGCAGGTGAACTGCTTGCCTCAGCGCAGTGGCTTTTATCCTGGAAGCTTCTCTCTTTTCCACCTTTCTGTGGTTCTTCAGCACCTCAAAAAGCAATTCCTTGATTCTATTCGGTTTAGTGCGCCAGGTAGTTGTGAGATGGGACAAATTTATCTCTTTTCTCAACTAATAATACTTTCTGTCTTTACCTATACCGCCATTAGTTAGTTATTATGAGTGCACTATACATCTTTGCAAAATAAGATGATAGGGGGAGTGTATGATCATCTTCCAATGATCAAATTTTGCTCTTAATTTCCCCTACTGCAGTAGCTACAAGGTGTTAGGTTTCCTTTTACTTGTCCAAAAGGGTTGAAGCACCTGCACGTATCATTAAATCACATGTCATAACTCATGCCCTGTTATTCCTGGCACTCAGCAAATCTGGACAGAGGTAGGGGAAGGTGAGGTTGAGAAGAGCAAGGTCTTGTCAGAGATAGAAAGGGAATGCCTGGAAGTGTACCGAAGGAAGGTGGACGACGCCAACCGGACCAGGGTCCAGCTGCACCAGTCTGTGGCCACCAAAGAAGCTGAGGTTGCATTGTTAATGGCTACCCTAGGGGAGCACAAGCTGTATCTCAAGGTATGCATAGTAATGATGACGATGATGATGATGCACTAATTGGGTTGGTTGTCTGTTGGCTTTCTGAGTGGTTGCTAGGTTCCCTTGGAATGATGGAATTTGGCTGTTGTTTGTTGATAGCATACTACAGTACATGGTTCAGGTTGGGGATTTATTAAATAGGAGCGGGAGATGCTTGCTGCTTCCTTGTTAAAGTAGCTAGCTATGGGCTTATTATAGCAACCCTCTAGGCAACACCACCTTAATGAAGGCAACTAGTCATGCTCAGTCAAACCCTTTTCAACTGGAGTAAAACTTGAAAGAAAGTACCCTATTTCTGTAGCTTTATGGCTGTATTTTACTATATATGCAATTTTTAACTTGTTTTTACACAGTTCATTTCACAGAGGGTCAGTCCATCTAAACTCCTGATTGAAGGATGAATTGCTCCCATCCTTCCAAGTTTTAAATACTGCAATTTATTTTGTTGTCACAGACATGTGCTTGTGACGAAGAATATTTTTGGATTTAATATTTTGCCTACCGTTGCTTTTGTTAATTTGTCAACAGAAAGACAAGAGCTACGTATCTCTCAGGGAACAGCTTGCTGCTGTCGCTCCTGTACTGGATAACCTGAAATGCAAGAAAGAAGAAAGGATCAAGCAGTATTACGATATTCAGTCACAGATTGAGAAGATACTCTCTGAGTTGAGTGAACCCAGAGATCAGGGTGATAATGCAATCAGTCCTGCTGCCGATGAACATGATTTGTCAACAAGGAAGCTTAGTAGCTTGCAAGCACAACTTAGTGCTCTTAAGAAAGACAAGGTAAACAAAATCATGCTGGATATGCTAGCTATTCTGAACTCTTGGTTCCTTTCAACCTTTTTTTTTGCCGCGCTACTTGTGAATAAGTACAATCAGGGAAGCTGCTCAGAAGAAATTTTCCTTTGGGACATTAGGGATGAGGCCAAATTGAGGTGTATGGTGGGTGCAAAAGGGCTTAGTAGAGGCCATAGAGTTTATGTGGGTCGCTGGTCGTTGTTTTGTTGTTTGCTGTCTCCCTAGTTCTAGACTCTGACCTAACAGGCTTGTACGAGTCTTCTCGGAATCCCTTCTTAATACGCAGCTCTCCTGCACTTCTGAGAAAAAAAAGGACTTCAACATTTTGTGTTTTTTCTTTCTGTATGTAAAATGGCCGATAAGATGATTAATTTGCTATGATAGCCACTGCCCACTGTCATGTAGTGTGTACTTACTGTCTACGCCTGTGTGCCATCTACTTTAAGTTCTTTCAGGATTGAATGTTAACTGGAAACATGTATTGTATCGTTAAATGTATATGTACATTTCTGATTCGTGTACGCAATATTTTCAGTCTGATAGACTTCAGAGAGTTCTGGAGTATGTAAATGAAGTGCATTCTTTATGTGGAGTCCTTGGGATTGATTTTGGAAAGACCGTAAATAGAGTTCACCCCAGTTTATATCAGAATGGTGTTGAGCAGTCCAGAAACATCAGCAATAGCACACTTGAAGGCCTTGCTAGCACAATAGCAAACCTGAAAGCAGAGAGAAAATCTAGAGTCAATAAGGTACTCTCAGGGTTCTATTATCTTGGTTTTTTGTTATCATTAGTTCTGCATAACAGATTCTCAAACAATCAATTCACTGCAGATGAGAGACACAATGGAATCGTTATGCCAGCTCTGGAAGATAATGGACTCTTCTGAAGAGGAGAAGAGACAATTCAGCAGAGTAATCAGCATTCTCATAACACCAGAAGAAGGAATCACATCCTCTGGTGTTCTCTCTCTGGAAACAATCGAGAAGGTTTTATCATCTTGCCTTTGTTTTTTTTATTTAATACATTGTCTACTGCTTACCTTAATTACTCGCTATAATTCTGGATGTTAATTGCTTACACAGATGGAAGCTGAGGTTGAGAGGTTAACTGAACTTAAAACCAGTAGACTGAAAGAACTTGTTCTGAAGAGAAGGACAGAGTTAGAAGATATATGCAAGAATGCACACATAGAGCCTGATCTCAGCACAGCCCCTGAGCAAACTAACACTCTGATTGATTCTGGTTAGTATTTTATGCATCTTGCTCAAGTACAATCTTCACCTGTGGTTACTTTCTTACAAATTGCGACTCTCTTGCCCTTGTCCCATTCAGGCACAGTTGACCCTTCCGAGCTTCTTGCAAATATCGAATCACAAATATTGAAAGCAAAAGAAGAGTCACTAAGTCGAAAAGATATTATGGAAAGGATAAATAAATGGATCGCGGCTTGTGATGAAGAGGCTTGGCTTGAAGAATATAACCAGGTATTTTCAAGCTTGGAATCACAAGCATCTGCACTGATGCACAAACCACCTGATTCAGTACAACCGAAAGAACCACACAGTATATGTGGTGTGACCGCATTCATGTGTTTTCCAGATAATCACACGGTTATCTAAATCATTAAAACTGACACGAAAAGTCTTTTTGTAGGACTCAAAGAGGTACAGTTCTGGAAGAGGTGCTCATGTTAACCTTAGAAGGGCAGAAAAGGCACGAATTTTGGTCACTAAAATTCCAGGTAGGTTTTAATTCCAGTGCTAGAGAACTATTCATAGATTTCAGTTACTTCAATGCATGGTATATCTTTCTCAGCTATGGTGGACAACCTGATTAACCGGACCTTCGCTTGGGAAAATGCAAGAAATAAGCCCTTCCTCTATGATGGGGTATGTATACAATCTGATCAGCATTGTAGAGACTTATCTTTTATAGAGTTCATTTATTGACCCATATATGCTTTTTACAGGGTCGCCTAGTATCTGTTCTAGAAGAGTACAGACTTAGCAGATTTCAAAAAGAAGAAGAAAAACGGCGATACCGGGTAGATATTGTTTCCTAAATTCCCTTTATCTATTGAAAAATAATATTGCATATTCTCATCTCAACATGACTTTTCTGAATTGTTGCAGGACCATAAGAAATTGGAGAGCATCCTACTTGCAGAGAAAGAAGCAATGTTCGGCTCTAAACCAAGCCCAAAGAGAACTAGTAGCATGACCAAAAAGACAAACGGGTATCGTTCAAATGGAAGCAGTAATGGACTAATGACTCCAACGCCTCGGCGATCATCCCTTGGCAGTGCTACCCCTGAGCTTTCAACACCCAAATCATATTCCAGTCGCTACAATAGATACTTTGGTGATTCAAGGCGACTATCAGTATCACAACTGAATTTCGGCGATGATTCACTATCAACATTTACATCCATTAGTGGTTCTGAACCAGAATCCCCTTCTATGGGATAATTTCAGTACTCCTGGTACTATCACTATCTCTTGATGCACTGCTTCTGACAATCTTAAAGCATTTCTTTACCCTCTGGTAGTTAAACAATGTGTTAATGTCAATTATTTTGGCAGGTCAATCTATTGGGCCGATTGTCAAGTAATTAGCATTGTAAATGGAGCTACTACAAGGTTCTTGTGTTTGTGTGTACATTACTGATGACATGTATTTAGCTAGTATTGTTGACTGTGGAAGTAAGCAGTTAAGCACTGGACTGGTTGACTTGGTTTGGGTTTGCAGTTGATGTTTCGAGCTGATGGCTCAACTAGATTGACGATTAGGTGAAAGACATAGAGAGTGAACTGGGATAGTCACTTGTACCATATGTCCATATCATAATTTATGTGATTGGCCTGTGTGTTGCAACCTTGCAAATATTGTTTGAAAACTATATAGAGATCATACTTCTGCAGTAGTTTGGGTTTCTATTTCTTCCTATTGTGTAATATGCATTTCAAATCCTTATATTGTGAACAGAAAAGCTAGAGTCCCTTGACAAAATGCATTTGCGCTTGTCCCTACTGTGAATAGTCAATTATGTGTGGATTAATATAAAAAAATCATGCGTGTGATCATAGACATGGAATAATATGCTTTTTCGAATGACATGAGGGGAAGCAAATGAATGGAGACGAGAACTTCGAAATGATCATCACATTCTTCGTCATCTGTGCTCCCATCCCATGAGCTGTGTTTGTCCATCGAGAAGGAATGTCATTCTTACCACTAGTTTAAAACATGAACAGCATGGTGCATCTTGCCATTCAAAGGCAACCCAGTCGATATGACATCACAAAAGATGAAATTATGGGAGAACCTGGAAGAAGACGATGAACCCCCTCTGCTTCGTCTTCGGTCCAATTCGACCTCCTTCATATTCTCTTTGTCGTCTCTCCAAGTGATGTGCACCAACTTGACATGCTCCAGGGAGAATAACTCCCAGGTCTACAGACCTGCAGAGGAACAGTTAGATTTTTGTTGCATATCCATGACAAAGGAAGTACAAATCAGATACTTCATACTGGCAGTCATCAGATAGTTGCTTGTCCCAGCCAAATATTTACACTGTGCCAGTACACTTCGTAAGTGCTTATCTGAGGTCTACAATGAATCGGGGTAATCTTTCTGAAAAAACAATGAATCAGGGTGCAATCACTTCTTCTAATACAGATGACACACATTTGGATCGATGTTTGCAAAAAAAGGTATAATCACTTCGGTACACATATCTTAGTTCCATTTCAGCATCTGAAAATGCAACCAGATCATCGCAGATAGACTGGCATGTTTACAAGAGGAAAAATCTTGCCCAAAGTAACAATTCAGAGTCTCATTGATGAAGCACATTTAACAAGAGCTCACGGCCACTAGACAGGGATAATTAAATTAACGAGTTAGGGCAAATGCATCTTCTTTTCTCTCTTAACCAAATAGTTAGTATTCAGCTCCCATAGTCAACAACAACATAAATACATTATACATTTGCAACAAATGAATTTCAGTTGCAGAGCATTCCTTTCGGTTCTCTCAAGCTTGTCAGGATAACATGGTGCACTGGACTGGGACAACCACCACCTTCTCACTAGTTCTGATATGCGTAACTTCAGCTACTCCTTCATAAGCTTACCAGGTCTGCACAGTATACAAGCAACAACGAGGGAGTCAGAATTACTCAACAAACAGATATTCCCTGAAGATCAATCAATGAATTACTTGGCAGCCTACTCAACAGTCAACAATCATTGGATAAGGCTTCATTTCATTGAACGAAGTGGTCTTTGCAAACTACTTCATTTGAACCTCAGGCATTGTATGTTTTGACAAGATTGTGCATGTTTTTTTTTACCGTGAAGGTTGTGCATGTGACCGTATTATGAAATGGACTCAAGGGAAGAGGGGTATGTTGGCAGCTGACAGTGTTCCAAGATATCCCAAAAGCAAGGTTCTATTAAGCGCTAAGCGCATAGCAGCGTTTTGCATCCGCCTTACCCTTTTCTGAAGGAGTAAATCGCTAAGCTCAATTAAGCGCACACTTAAGCTCAATTAAACGCTAGGCGCCTCCGCTCAGCGCTTAGGAGCGCTTAATTTAACAGTAATAACATGCATTTTAGGAAACAAGTAGCATACCATTAAACTATGCAGATTTCCGAAGTAGCCAGGACAAGATGTATGAAAGGGCGGCGTCCATAGAAGATAACGCAACAATGAACACCGCAACAAGTATGAGAGTGAGTGTAGCCGTCCTCAACTGCCAATCAAAATGATTTGATTAAACATAGGCATGGGAAAACATGATGTAGATGATGTGGCAGCTTAACAAATCTTGGCGTCCTAAAGCAGTAAAATCATCACAATAATATGGTTTCATAGAAAAAACTGACCAACGACTAAAACCACCACAATGTATTCTAAGAAAAACTAAAATGATCACCATAGTATGATGTACTTGAAGATTCATAGAGCAAATGGACGTCGGCAAGATCAAAAAAAAACTTAGGAATCAGGATATGACACAGTCCTTTATTGAAGGATACAAGGTTCAGAGATTGACTGTTCCTTTTGTATTGCATACTTTGTCTAGACTAAAATGTTATGACCACCCTACTGCATCACTCTAAATCATACTCCCTCCGTCTCAAAATAGATGTCGGAGGTTTGTCAAAATTTGAATGAATCTATATACTAAATAGTGCCTAGATTCATTCAAATTTAGACAAATCTGAGACATCTATTTTGAGACAGAGGGAGTACTACATTATAACACATCCAGAGACATACAGTAAGTTCAACACATCCTCACAGGTCGTAAGCTGATAAGGCCACAAGTGTACTACACTGCATTGCTAAGAACGTAGCAGACCAAAATGTGAACCACGCCGACCCAGAAATAAACTTTGAACGTTTGAATGCAAGTGGCATACCGTGTTCTGAAAGCCTGGCCACTCCAGGTACTTCAACTGTCTCGGCTGATCGGCCAAGAAGGCCACCAAGCTTCTGAAACCCCTGTAACACAAGGAATTTCTAATTCAGCTGACATCCTCGAACAGCAAAAGCAGGGGGGGGGGGCAAGATCTGCACTTACGCAGCGAATTCTCTGACCACCGCTAGCCACAGCGGCTCATCGTCATCAAACTGGTATTGGCCGGCCCGAAGCCCCTGACGCCCACTGGATGACGCAGCCGTACATCTTCTACGGCTGGCCGGAGCAAATCGGCGAAGAACAAAGGGCTGCGGTTTGGCAACCTGTAGCCGAGAGGCAGGTATATACAGCAGCACTAGCATTAGTACCCACCACGAAGAAGAACAAGAGCAATGCAATAGGGTTCTGTCTTGCCTTGAGTAGTGGAGGTCTCGTTAGGCAGCAGCGGGGAGCAATGTTGCGCAACCGAAGCAGGGACGAGCCTGGAAACGAAGCAACATGGTGGGGAAGACAGTGAGGATAAGGATAGGAAAAGCAGGGAAGATGATGCTACAGGTCGCGGCGAGGGTTGCGGTTGGGACCTGCGGCGAGAGGTAGCGCGCTGACGGCCAATCCGGCCATTCTCCACGAATTTCTCGACCCGTTGCGTGTGGGGAGAAGAGAGAGTTGGGGTTTCAGGAGCTGCGGGGCGGGTTCAGCTTAGCCGTCGCCTCCGCCCCGGTGTCCGCGGCACGCGCTTCCGCGTCTCGGCGATGAAACCCCACCGAGCCAAGCGGGCGGCGCACGGTCCGGTTCCGGTTCGGCGCTATGAGGCTCTCCGGCCGGCGTCGTGCCGCGCGGGGAGACGGCGGCTGCGTGGTCCGGTGGCGCTGCGGTACTGGCCCGTGTGATGGAAGCGAACCGAAGCGCTGCGAGGCTTTTCTTGTAGACTGCTTCAGACTTGCGCCACTTGGCCCACTAATGACGCCCCGTTTGGGAGGGCCAGAATTCGATCCATTTAGACATGTTAACAAGGATGTGCAGTTTTCCATTTTTCTGAACTGATGAATATGGATGTCCACAAAAAAAACAGCTGGATACGCACACAAACATCATCACACTCGGTAATAACTAGGGTTGAAAATGGAACGGTAACAAATAGAACATGCTTTATCGTTTTTGTATTCGCTTGTCTAACCGGTATCAAAAACGGAAAACTACAAAAACAAATACAAAATCGAAATTCACCGTTGACGAATACGGAGAAGATATAGGATGCCTACGTTATGAAAAAAACGGACATTTATAGGAACACAATAGTGGGATAATACCTTAGTCTATACATCAAAAGGAACATATAAAGATGTAGACAACAACATAAGAAATAGCTCACATTTGACAAGCAACAAATGAACATAAAGTAATACACATAGTTTAACACTTCGACAAGCACATAAGTTCACATGACGTATCTTTTTTTTTTTAATTCGTATTTGTTTTTCCATAATTACCTTGTTGTTTCCGCATGAAATGGCTTTCCCATTTCCTTTTTTGTTTCTGTTTAAAATGTTTTGTTTTCGTTCCTTTTTCGCAAAAACCGCTTTTGTTTCTAATTTTTAGCTCTCCAGCTTCTATTTCTTTTTTCTTCTAAAACAAGCGGAAATTTTTCTTTCCTTTTTCAATCCTAGTAATCACAACACCAAACTCACCCCATCCTTTATATACGAACATTGCATGGCGTACGAGATGTGCAGTGTGTCACAAGGCTGTTTGAGGAGTGGTCATCTGTTCCTCAACTGTAAGTTTGCCAAGCAGAGGTGGAGGGCTTTGCACCTTGAGGGATGTACGTATGAAATTGTTAACATGTCAGTCGACAATAGAGATGATGGAGGGGGTTTTGAACTTATCGGAGGAGGAAAAGCTTTTGTCTATCTCATTGATGTTGAATCGGTGGAAAGAATGAAACAGAGGTAACCATGGAGAAAATCATCAGAGTGTGAACAATTTTCAATCATGCCATACAGATTGCATACCAAATGTGGATTATTTTTGAGACAGACTATATTAACATGAATCATGCCATGATGACGTCTGAATACTCCCTCTCACCTATTGGTACTTTAATTGGTGACATGAAGCTTCAACTTCAGATGAATTTTACGAAGGTTAGAGTGGTTTACACTCTCAGAGTTTGTAATATGCCGAATCATGAGCTTGCGTCTATGGGTGTAGAAGTTCAGGGTCAACATACCATATAGACATCGAAATTCGTAACCCGTGTGATGACCGGTGACATTGCCGTGTGAGATACGAGTGTTCCATGTTTAAAAAACCTAGCTATTGACCGACATTCTGCCAATACGGAAAAACATTCAGTCTTCACATGTTTATCTGCATCTCCGTTACTAATTTCGGCACGATGTGTATACACAGAAACCTCGGATCGATGATACCCTCCACGTTAATCATCGACGAAACACTGTAGCTCCTTCTGATCCCCTGTGCGATACCAGCCCCGTCACACATGCGCGCTCATAAATTTTGCTGAGAGGAACGCAGACAGGCCGAAAGGACCGACAGGAGAAGTAAATGGTCCACAGTAAATTGACGTAGGAATACTGTAGCCCAAGCATGCTGCTACCATCCGAATAAATCCAGAACTTAAGAACAATCAAGTTTACGAGAGTAGCAATATCTGACCGCATGCAGCTGCATTAACAATCCTGACCAAAGCCGGCGGACCACGGTGAGGTCATGGGTGACAGGCCGCCATCAAGTTCCCGCTTCCTCCCGCGTACGTCCCACTATGCGGCAACGAAAGGGTTCCGGTTACAACCGGGACGGCACCGCTCACCGGCACGATTCAACTCGTCCAAACGCGTTTCGAACGCGTCCACGCAAACGTGTGGGATGTGTGTGGTCTTTTCAGCGACACGATTCATTTGACGCATCTAGTTTGATCTATTCGTTTATCAAATTTGGGCAACGGTTGTATCCGACGAACAGCGGGCATGTTCTTCCGTGGAACCGAGGGTCCGTATGGCAGCGACCCAACGGCCTTTTTCCACTGATCATCAATGAAGAGTTAGGCTGCTCTAAAGGCTGGCCACGCTGCTGATGGCGCCGCTCGATGCCTGCGCTCCTGTCATCACACATCAACACCGTCGCTTCGGCCTCCGCACCGGCATCCAATGCCGTGCCTTTTTAACAGGCCATCTGTTAGGCTGCTGTTGACCGGTGAGGCTACATGAAGTTTAGTCCCACCTCGTCTACGGGAAGAGGCCACACCCAGCTTATAAGGGAGAGATTCCTTCCTCCTTTCAGTCCGGGCTTTTGGATGGAGTGGGATCTCTTCTTATTGTTGGGCCGTGAGCGCATGAACGTCCAGAACGTGGGCCGAGTACTGGGCTGGCCAAGTGGACGCTAACATCTGGTATCAGAGCTAGCGATTGCCATGCCTTCCTGAGGGGCTTCTCAGGGGGATGGGATGTTAGGCTGCTGTTGACCGGTGAGGCTACACGAAGTTTAGTCCCACCTCGCTTACGGGAGGAGGCCACACCTAGCTTATAAGGGAGAGAGATTTCTTCCTCTCTTCAGTCCGGGCTTTTGGGATAGAGTGGACTCTCTTCTTATTGTTGGGTTGTGAGCGCATGAACGTCCAGAACGTGGGCCGAGTGCTGGGCTGGCCAAATGGACGCTAACATCTGGTATCAGAGCTAGCGATCTTCATGCCTTCCTGGGGGGCTTCTCAGGGGATGGAATGTTAGGATGCTGTTGACCAGTGAGGCTACATGAAGTTTAGTCCCACCTCGCCTACGGGAGGAGGTCACACCCATCTTATAAGGGAGAGATTCCTTCCTCCTTTCAGTCCGGGCTTTTGGGATGGAGTGGGATCTCTTCTTATTGTTGGGCCGTGAGCGCATGAACGTCTAGAACGTGGCCCGAGTACTAGGCTGGCCAAGTGGACGCTAACATCTGGTTATTAGGCTGTTGTTGACCGGTGAGGCTACACGAAGTTTAGTCCCACCTCGCTTACGGGAGGAGGATACTGAAGGGAATATGCCCTGAGAGGCAATAATAAAGTGTTTATTATGTGTATTCCAAGTATATGATAGATGTTTATTTTACATGCTATAATTGTATTAATACGGAAACATTAATACATGTGTGTTTAATAAACAAACAGAAAGTTCTTAGTTATGCCTCTCTCATAAACTAGCTCGTTGATTAACAAGATGATCAAGGTTTCCTGATCATGGACATTGGATGTTGTTAATAACGGGATCACAACATTAGTGTAATGGTGTGATGAACATTCATCCGAAGTATAGCATTACGATCAAAGTCATTGAGTTTATATTGCTATAACAACTTACGAAGTGATCCTAATCCTTAGACCATGAGATCATGTCAATCACTAACACCGGAAGAGTTTCTTGATAACATCAAACGTCACACCGTAACATGGTGATTATAAAGATGGATTCAGAACTGATAAAGTGTTATGTTGAGGCTCATGGATCGAGAGTGGAATTTGTTCATCCCGATGATGGATAGATATACTCTGGGCCCTCTCGGTGATATCACATTGATTAGCTTGCAAGCAAGTGATTTGATCACTAGAATGTTATATCACGGGAACGAGAAAAGAGTGCATGTCGGTAACGAGATCAAACTAGGTATGGAGATACCGATGATCGGATCTCGGACATGTAATATATCGTGAAAAAAAGGGATTAAGATACTAGCATAAAAAGGTTTCGACGATCACAAGAAAGTCATCGTTGAATGTGTGGGAGTCAGTATGGGTCTCCAGATCCCGCTTCTGATTATTGATCCGAGAGGGGTCTCGATCATGTCCGCATTATTCACGAACCGTAGGGTGACACACTTAAGAGACACCGACATCCAATTGGAGCAAAAGTTTCATGCCGAAAGAATGAACAAGCGCAGGAATTTATTTCACTAGATACCGAAACAGGTTTTCGGGTGAAATTGCATAAAGTGGTTATGCATGTGAAATGGAATTCTAGCAAGGGGTTATTTGTGAATGTTTATCATTAAAGTAATTGACAAAATTCTGAATAAAATAAAAGAGTTTTATTTAATGAGAGTTTGCATTAAATTTGGTGGAAATTTAATGGGAATTTGAGTGGACTTTTGAGTGGAGGGAATTTAAAGGACATTTTGTGAGTGGAGTGTCCACCCACATGAATGAAGGAGGGGAGGGGGAAGCCGCCATGGCCGACGGCCACCCCCTTGGATGCCCCCCCTCCTCCTATAAAAGGAGCCCCCCTCCTCACTTGTCTCTCACACCTCCTCGTGAAGGATCTCTCTCCCCCTCTAGAATTTATCCCCCATGGTCTCGGACTAGCGAGATACATGTTCCCGGTGGCTATTCGGCAAGAAAGAGTTGTGCTTCCGCTGCATCGCTGGAGCGAGGAGGCGGAGGTTGCTCGGTGCCTCGAACGTGTGTGCGAGGACGGATGCGCTGCTGATTTGCGGCGCTAGGACTTCCTCTCGATCTTGAGATCGGCAAGAGAACGTCTACATCAACCATGAGTTGAACTCGTTAAGCTTTGTAGGTCTTCAAGGGTATGTTCTCTACGGATATACATCCACCCGTTGTTTGTATCTAGTAGATAGATCTTGGTACATAGTTCACATCGTAGGAAATTTTTTGTTTTCTATGCTGCGAACCCTACAACCACACCCAGCTTATAAGGGAGAGATTCCTCCCTCTCTTCAGTCCGGGCTTTTGGGATAGAGTGGGATCTCTTCTTATTGTTGGGTTGTGAGCGCATGAACGTCCAGAACGTGGGCCGAGTGCTGGGCTGGCCAAGTGGACGCTAACATCTGGTATCAGAGCCAGCGTGCGCACCACTATTAGGTGTGTGGCGATCTGCATCGCTCCTGTTTAGGAGGATGAGATGTCAGCACTCGAACGAGTGACACGGCTGGGGATGGTCTGGTGGAACGCGCCCGGGGTTTAGTCCCACCTCGCTAGTTGAAGGAGGCCGACACCAGCTTATATAGTTGGGCATACCTCTCCCTTCAGTCGCGGCTTTTGGGCTGAGAGAGGCCTTGATCCTCCAAATACACTGGAAAAGAGCGTGGGCTGGCCTTTGGGTCGCTAACATCTGGTATCAGAGCTAGCGATTGCCATGCCTTCCTGGGGGGCTTCTCAGGGGGATGGGATGTTAGGCTGCTTTTGACTGGTGAGGCTACATGAAGTTTAGTCCCACCTCGCCTACGGGAGGAGGCCACACCCAACTTATAAGGGAGAGATTCTGTCGTGGTGGTGACACGGCAGATGCCATGGGTAGGCTAAAGTATGGGACCAATGGATGCTAGAGGGATTCGGGGAGGGAAGATGTAGTTACTTCTACACTCAAATGACTAATAAGTAGATCTTTATTTCTCTTCTCTTGTGCTACAAGTGCTCCTCGAGCTGTTTTCAGGAAGAAGAGAAGAACTACACGAGCCTTACGGCGTAGAATGAATCGATCCCCCCTCTGGATCCCGCGCCTCCCCTTATAAAGGGGTGTCTTGGCTCCTCTAGGGCTGACATGGCAAGCATATTTGAGGAATATGCTTGTCCCAATATAGTAACTCGGCGACCTCCTTTCCGTGTCCCCCTTCTAATTATGCCAAGGTTCCAGAGAACCCCACCTGCGTGCATCGGGCTCCATGACTGTCACCTTCGTGACCTCCTTCTGCCCTTCTGCTGCTCTGCTCCTTGTCCTTTGTGCTTGGCTCTGTTCAGATTCTTCCTAGACCGTGACTTTGGTTTGACTATAGGCACCTCCTTCTCCTGCAAGCTTCACGTTATTCGGCCCTATCTCGCATAACTCGGCTCGGCCTTCACCTGCATTCAAGTTATTCAGGCTTACTCGGCCGACTTAAATCGTATGTCGGCCGGGTAAGGCATTGCTCCTTCCGTAGGTGTCATGGCCATGCTTATCTCGGCCGACCTTTACATGACTCGGCCGATATCAACAGTAACTCGGCATATGACAAGGGAGGCTCCTTTTATCTTCCCCTGTCTTGACCCTATCCGGGGTCACCGCCCCAACATTAGTCCCCGAAGCTGGTGTGGTCCTGCTCGTAACCTCGGCCGGGCCACATCGGTTTCCCAATATTCATTTCTCCTCATCTCCGAGTTACTTTTTCCTGTTCGAGGTATCCGCACAGCTTCTCGTGCACACCTCGTCCTACGTATAACACTCATCATTATTTCTCTAGTTTTTTGTTCCTCTATAGTACCTACTGACAAGCTACGGTGATTACTGCGCCTGTCGCGTCGGCGCTGCGACGCCTCGCGTACCGCATCGGTCAGGGGGCCTGATCCTCTCATGCGTCATGTGGTCTTCGGTGTGGCTCCATTCATCCTCTAGCGGTTCCGCCTCACTCACGATCTACACGGTTAGCACTCGCACGCACGATCCCACTACTGTCAGGGCTGCGCGGTTATAAAGAGGGGCACGGTGCTAGAGGGTTCACTTTTCCCCTTCGCTCACCGTTGCTCTTCTTCCTCCTCGCGCTCGTGCGTCTGCTCGTGCTCCTGCGGTTGAGCCATCGTCGATATCTTCGACGGCGAGGCCACAATTCCTCTGCTCCATCGACCTCATCGTCGTGCGCTTGCTCTGGCACCGTCGCCGGTGAGTTTCTCTACTGTCCCATCGCTAGGCTCCCTCCCTAGACGCATCTGCTGGTTTCTAGATTTCCCGTGTCGGCTCTTTTCCGCTCCGTCGCCGTCCTCGCTTAGAACCACGACGGGGCCCTGCGCTTCTAAGCCTTGCTCCGCCGTTAGTTCTTCTTCCGTTGATTCCTCCGGTGACCCTATATCGAGTTCAGTTAGTGGCGCGCTCGTTGAAGACGACGATGTAGCGTCTGGTCCAGAGCGGGGCTCCTGGCAGGGTTCCTCCGTCACCCGTCGTGAGATTGAGTGGCTAATTAGGACTCGCCGGATTCCTGCCGAGGTGAGCTGTCGCTTACCCGGCAGCGAATCATCTCCCGTACTAAACAAAGGCGAGTACGTTGTTTTCATGTCCCACTTTGCTTGTGGGTTTGGCCTTCCCCTTAGCGATTTTGCTAAGGCATTCCTTGATTACTTCGGCCTACAGCCGCATCATCTTCTGGCTAATGCCATCGCCTCCCTATCGGATTTTATCTCGGCCTCGGAGGGATACTTCGGCCTATGGCCTTCTGTGCCCGTTTGGTCCAAGTTTTTCCAGATCCGATCTAACGTCGTCCCAGACAAATCCCTTCAACCCTGTGAAAAATCGCTTACCCAGTGTGGAGCCGCGTCCATCACACCTCGGAGGAAATCCGAGTTCCCTCGTGTTGCTGGCCTCGAGTCTTGCAAGAAGTGGAATAGATCGTTTTTCTATGTCAAAAACACTGGAAAAGAAGACAAGATTTGGCTCCCTGCCTTTTCTATCAGCCCCCCTTCCAAGACAAACTGGAATTACAATCCCAGGAAGAGTCATGCTTTGGCCGAGGCATTCGAGATTCGGCTGAAGGAATTGATCCGCGCCGGGCTCCGCGGTGAGGATTTGATGACCACATTTGTCAGCAGCCGGATTTGACCTTTCCAGCTTCGTTCACACAAGCTCTGCTATATGAGCGGTCCTCTTGATCCCAACCGAGTTTCGACGGTTGAGCTCGACAACTATCTCATTTACAAGCGTGTCCGAACTATCTTCAAGACTGATATGCCGGAGGACTGGACATGGGGGCTGAAGCCATTCACTCACGGGAATCCCCCTCCCGAGGTAAATTTGCGCATGTGCATTTGCTTACTAATTGCGCTCGTTACTTCTTTTTGCTAACTACATTTTGTTTCTTTTCTTGAAGAGGTTTGCGGAGCAGAAGATCGAGGATGCCGAGGTTCTGGCTCTTCCGTGGACCGCATATCGGAATACCCCGGACAGCGGGGAACCTGACTCGGAGGAGTTCGTTCCTAAGTCGGACGTTGCTCTGGCTCGCGCCCGTGGCAAGACCTCGGCCCGCGGGGAGGAAGGTGACTCGGACGACGTCCAAATCCTTGAGGTAGTCGCCGCAATGCCTATCTCTTATGACTTTCTAACTTCTACTTTCCCAGCTAATCAGGCCAGTCAGGTGCACGACGCCGAGCCTCTCGCCTCCCAACCTCCTGCTACCTCGAGGAAACGCACTGCTTCGGCAGGTCCCTCCGAAGCTGCTCCCAAGAAGCGAACTAAGAAATCAGCCCAACATCTTCCGAAGCATAAAACTATGCCCGGAGTTACTGGGTGAGTTCATTTTCATTTGTATTTCTTGTTTCTCTCTTTCTGTCGCGTAACTCGACTTTTTGTGCTTTTGTAGTGCTCCTCTCTCTGCCAAGCCAAGCGGTCCGAGTATGACGAGTCATACAACTCGGCTGCCTTATCCTCCGCCCCCTGAAGATACCCGAGCTCCTAGTCCCACTCGCGTTGACTCTCCTCCTGCGCCGACTCAGACCTCACCTCGGCTGGATGTACCCACAGCCTCCATTCCTGACGTCGACATAACTCCGTCAGTAGATCCTCCTACGGAACTTGTTGCCTCCATTACGAACCCCGATGTTTCCCCCAAAATTCCTTTGACTCCCCCAATTCCAACTGCGTCTCCAACTCCAGCCAAGGATATCACCATCTCGGCCCCCTCAGAAACCATAGTTCCTCCTGCCTCCAAAGATTCCACTCCTAGTGCCGAGGTTGCGGCCCCTGCCGATGCCTCTTCTATGGCTAAGAAGGTTGTTGTTACCAAACCTTCATCATCTCAGAAGGGGCTGGCTAGCTCTTCTCAACCCAACATCGCTGATGCGTTCCGTAAGGGGGTTTCCTCTGCTAAGCCCATTGTCACCCCGGCCGCTGATACTCAGCTTACTCTCCATAAGAGTCTCGCGGCGTCGGTGGTTACACAACGGGTCCGAGGTAAGGTGCTGACCCGTACTGAGAGTGGGAACAACCTCGGCTCCTTGGTGGAATACGCCAACAATTGGAATGCCGCCGATCAGCTTGAGGGCAATCCGAGTAACCAGCCGTTTCAGCTTTCCGACATCAGGGGTCGTTTGCATATGACTGCTAAAATTGTTCTTGAAAGTGATAAGATGAACGAGGTAAGCGTTTCTGTTGATATTTTGTCTGTTATTCAAGTGATAGTATATATACACTAGTCCCCGAAGCTTGCAACCGAATAACTTGTTGTTCGTTTGGAAGCTTTGTTAGGCTTCAAATGCATTATTTTGCTAAGTTTATTTCTTGTATACCTTGGATTAATCGTTGTTCATCCATGTTTCGAAGTAAGCGTGGCTTAGGCCCAGTTCTTTTGGCGGTTTCTCGGAGAAGCCGCTCTACCCCCAGCTTCCTGGGGAAGCCGGTTACAAAATTTTGTGAGGCTTCCAAATTGGTTTAGCCTTAACCATTTTGGAAGCCTTGTAATTTTTTTAAACCGGCTTCCCTAAAAAGCTGGGGGTAGGGCGGCTTCTTGGAGAAGCCGCCAAAAGAACTGGGCCTTAATCCAGATCTATTTCGGCTTCGGTTATCAGCCACTTAGATCCGAGTTAAGTTTCACTTGATTTGGATCCGTCTTAACTTCGAATATCCAGCCACCTAGACCCGAGTTAAGGTTTACTTGATTCGGATCTATCTCAGCTTCGAATATCTAGCCACCTAGATCCGGATTAAGTTTTTCTTGATTCGGATATGTCTTAGCTTCGAAAATCCAGCCACCTAGATCTGAGTTAAGGTTTACTTGATTCGGATCTGTCTTAGCTTGGAATATCTAACTGTGTAATTTATTTTGGTACTTAGGTTGCCCATGACCGGTGGACAGCCGAATTCCAAAGGTTGCTTTTTGCGCACAAGAAGTTGGAAGAGAAATATGAGAAAGTTCTCCCCGTGGTGAAGAAAACTGGCAACTTAACCAGTCTTTGCATTGTCCCATAGATTCTTAATATCTCCAACTTGAGATGTTAACCCATTTTTCTTTGCTAGGAAACATGTAATATCAATAATCTTAATATCCGTCTTAACAAGAAAGTCAAAGCTCTGGAAGGTTAGTTATTCTTTTTCTCTATTGATTTTCGTTCGAGACTTATCCTGGTTTTTTTATAACCTTCTGGCTTGGGTATAGCCGAGTTACAAACACTTGCAGCGTCGCATCAAGAATGCATACCCATGCCTAATATGATGCTGCATTTTTTAGAACAAGCCGCCACTCATTCGGCGCAACTGAAAGAGAAGGATGAGGAGATAACCCGGTTACGTTCCGAGGTTGAGTCTCTCAAGCTTTCTCAGAAATCCGAGTTAGAGAAAGTTGACCAGGAGTTCTCTGAAGAGAAGAATCGGCTGAGTCTGCAACTGCAGAAAGGTAAAGAACTCCTCAAGTCTGCCGAGCTGAAGAATCGGATGATGGGTGAAGAAATCACTCACTTTGAGAAGACTAAAACCGACTGGGCCCAGGATCTCCAGAAAATGTTGAGTTATATTCATCGTAAGTTTCTGACTGTGGCCGAGTTATTTTCTTCTCTTTCTTACTTTAACTGATATACTTTGTATTTCACGTAGATCATTTTCCGGAAGCTAGACCCGTGAGCTCTAAAGCAGTGATTACTGCTCGCCAGCGCCGAGGTGTACCCGCAGACTCAAGTCCAGAATATTCAATGGAAGACTTCTTGGTTGCCGTTGGCGATGCTATTGGGCCAATGAAGATTATGGGTAGGGATTTGGTGCAAGCAGCCATTCGGGCCTACCATGTTCTCTGGCCGAATACTTCTGGAACTCCCGATATTGACGAGGTCAAAATACTCGTGGAGAGATTGATGGCATCTCAGAACCAGCTAAATCTCTAGAGGGAATCTGCCGGGAGGGCCGGTGCTGACATGGCACTTACAGTCGTTCTGTCTTGGTACGAGGACATTTCCCTCGATAATTTGATAAACTTGCGCACCGGCTCTCGTTGGGTTGAGGATCCAGCATTCGTCGCTCGCTGCCAAGCTCGTGCCTTCCAGCTGGTTGAGTACGCTGATGTGCATAATTGGATTGAAGGGCCGAGTTTCCTTCCCAATCCAGCAGATGACATTGAGATTGAAGATGCCTCTGATGATGATTCAGCCGATCAGGACGAAGCAGAAGGTGACTCGGACAACTCCCATGATTCCAATGGAAGCTCGGACGAGGATGACGATGCGCGATCATCTTCCAAGGGGACTGGGCATTCTCAAGCTCAAACTAATGTTTCTCAGCAGCCCAGGATTTCCCCCGAGGTTACTGTCGTTTCTATTGAGGGCGAGGTAACTTCGTCCAAGGTGCCGTCCACCTCGGAGCGCCCAGTTCCTGACAGCGCCCTTGCACGGGAGACCAAGGTCGCGCCGCCATCATCCGAGATACCCGTTCCTGGTGCGCCAGATCATACTGTTGCCCCTTAAGGGTGCTCTGGTCCTTTAGTCATTCCACGGTATGCTGGGGGCGTATGATGTCTATGGAACAATCATCTGGCTTGTGATGTGAACCTTTTTGCTTTTTGCCGCTAAGGCATGAATGATGGTAATCATTATTACTTTGCATTATCCTGAGAGATCCTCATTTGTCGAGCTATGGAACTTTTATGTGTCCGGCAACAAATAGTTGATTATACCCACTAGGCCCCGAGTTATCACTTGGGCTATCGAGTTCTTGCGTGTGCTCAAAGAGTTACCTTGGACCATGTGGTCATCTCCGAGTTGCAAACCGAGTCACCGAAATATATTTCATGGGTTAATGCAGAGAATATTACGGTGTAATCCCTGAGTCATTTCTCAAGGCATCGGGGTTTAATGCATGACCCCAGATAAGGGATAATACGGCGCAGTCTGCGAGTCTCTGCCCGAGGTCTTGAAACTTAACATATAATTCGTGAATAATAGATAACACGGCACGGTCCCTGAGTCCCTGCTCGAGGCGCCGAGGTTCAGTACGTAACTCAGAATAAGAAATAATCATAGGGCAGTCCCCAAGTCACTGCTCGAGGCGCCGAAGTTTAACATATAACTTAGAATAAGGAATATCATAGGGCAGTCCCCGAGTCACTGCTCGAGGTGCCGAGGTTTAATACATAACTCAGAATAAGCAATAACATAGGACAGTCCCCGAGTCACTGCTCGAGGTGCCGAATTTAACATATAACTTAGAATAAGGAATATCATAGGGCAGTCCCCGAGTCACTGCTCGAGGTGCTGAGGTTTAATACATAACTCAGAATAAGCAATAACATAGGGCAGTCCCCGAGTCACTGCTCGAGGTGCCAAAGTTTAACATATAACTTAGAATAAGAAATATCATAGGGCAGTCCCCGAGTCACTGCTCGAGGTGCCGAGGTTTAATACATAACTCAGAATAAGCAATAACATAGGGCTTTGTTTGCCTTGTTCTTTTCTGGTGACTGAGCATCGATTAGTGTTGGAGATATGCCCTAGAGGCAATAATAAATGTAGTTATTATTATATCTTTGTGTTTATGATAAATGTTTACATTCATGCTATAATAGTATTAACAAGGAAACATTGATACTTGTGTGATTTGTATGAATTCCCTAGTATAGCCTCTATACTTCACTAGCTTGTTGGTTGATTAATGATTGTGGTTTCCCTATCATGAACATTGAGATGTTATCAACAACAAGATCATATCGTTAGGAGAATGATATGGTGGACATACTCCTATAGATAAGCGTAGCATAAAGATCAAGTCATTTCAATAGTTCAATTGCTATATGCTTTCTGATACATAGTAACCTAATTCCTTCGACCATGAGATCATGCATATCATCTTTACCGTATGGATGCTTTGATGACATCAAACACCACACCGTAACTGGGTGGCTATAAAGGTGGCATTGAGTGTTCGGAAAGTATTGGTTGAAACACATGGATCAAGAGTGGGATTTGTCCATCCATATGACGGATAGATATACTCTGGGCCCTCTCGGTGGAATGTCATCCAATTAGCTTGCAAGCATGTGACTGGGTCACAAGGGATCACATATCACGAACGAGAAAAGAGTACTTATCGTAACGAGGTTGAACTAGGTATGCGAGAGATCCGACGATCATAACCTCGGATAAGTAAACTATCGTGAGACAAAGGGATATTGGTATCGTATGTAAGTGGTTCATTCGATCGCAAAGTAATCGAGAAATATGTAGCCATATGAATTTCCAGATTCCTCTATTGGTTATTGTTCGGAGAAGTGTCTCGATCATGTCCGCATAATTCACGAACCGTAGGGAGACACACTTAAGGATTGACGTTGTTTGAGTAGTTATGGTATTATGAGAAAGAGACCGAATGTTGTTGAGTCTCGGATGGGATCCGGGATATCACGAGGTGATCCGAATGGTCCGGAGAATAAGATTCATATAAGGAAAGTCCGTTTGAGTTCGGGAATGATTAGTGTTTTCATCGAATGTTCTAGAAGGTTCTGGATTGTCCGGCACTCCGGGGGGGAGGGTACATGAATGTGTCATTGCATATTGGAATGATTGCATCATGTACTAAGTGTTCTCGCTGTTCCAAATAAAGGATTAAATTGAATCCCAAACAGAAAAGTCAAACGTCCAGTTTGAAAGTCAAACGGCTAAAACATGAAACTGTGGGAAACAAGCAAGAGGTGGTTGGAACCGACTTGGGGGAGGAGTCCCTCCAAGCCGGCGCGCCAACCAAGGCTGACTTGGGGAGGGACTCCCCTCCCCTTGGTCGCCCCTCCCACCTATAAAAGGAGGGGCAGGGCCTCCTCCTCTAGACACACAAGTTCCTATCCTCTAATCTCCGGTTTAGAGCCGTTTTGGTTTAGAGCTTCTAATTGCCCTAGCCTTCGGTTTAGAGCCTTCTAATTGGTGTGTCTAATCTCTAGACCACTAATAGCTCTCTCTCATACTCCACCATACTCGCTTTGGCTTAAGTCGAAGCCTCATGATCTCCCTCTACTTGGGTACCACGTCGTTGTCTTTGAATCGCGAGGAGAGTGCTACAACCTCCGCTTGCTGGAACAAGGAGAGGAAGGTCTTCGCCGAGTAACCGAACGTGTGAAGCGCTCTGGAACGAACAGGCGGAAGGATCGTCTACACGATCTTAAGATCGGGAAGAGTACGACTACATCACCCACGAGAATCCGCTCTCGTTAAACACTTTGGAATCTTCGAGGGTAAGTTATTCCATCGACTCGTTGCTACAATCTAGTAGATAGATCTTGGCTTGTTTGTTTGTATGCGATAGAAAATTTTTGTTTTCCATTCTACGAACCCCTACAGTGGTATCAGAGCCGTGTCTATATGTAGATCTGTTGCACGAGTAGAACACAATGGTCATTGTGGGCGTTGATGCTTTTATTGTCGATTGCTTCTTGTGTACTTTGCATCTTGCGGTATGTTGGGATGAAGCGGCCCGGGCTAACCTTACATGACATCGTTCATGAGACTTGCTCCACGCTTTACATGCAACTTGTATTGCATAAGTGGCTTTATGGTGCTGTTTCTCCTAGCATAGTTAAGATCCAATTTACAACGGGTGATCAACAATGCTAGTATCAATGTTGTGGTTCTTGTTCGTAAGTTAGAACGACACTTATTGAAAGCCCCAAACCACGTAAAATATGCAAAGAAAGTAGAGGCTTCTAACTTTGTTTTGCAGGGGTGTGCAGTGATGTGATATGGCCATGATTGTGATTATATTTGATGTATGCAATGTTCCTTATTGTAAGTTGGCAACCGGCAGGAGCCATATGGTTTTCTTTAATTTATGTTAAGACCCGCGTGTCTATTCAAAGTAGTTGTAATAGTTGAAGCCGGTGGACGACAACCATGGAGAAGCGTCATTGACCTTGATGCAATGCCGGTGATGATGGAGATCATGTTCGTGCTTGAAGATGGAGATCGGAAGCACAAAGAAGAAAGGCCATATCATATCACATATTATTGAACTGCATGTGATGTTAATCCTTTATGCATCTTGTATTGCTTAGTAGACGACGGTAGCATTATAAGATGATCCCTCATGCACATGAATTTCAAGTCATAAAGTGTTCACCCTTAGTTAGCACCGTTGCTAAAGCTTGTTGTTTCGAAGCACCACGTGATGATCGGTGTGTTAGATTCTGCAAGTGTATACAACGTTAGCAAGCCAGATTTGCTCATGCAGAAACTAAGGTTTGATCTTGACGAGCCTAGCATGTACAGACATGGTCTCGGAACACGGATCACCGAAAGGTAAAGCATGAATCATATAGTAGATATGATGAACATGACGATTGTTCGCCATTGAAACTATATCAACTCTCGTGATGATCGGTGTTGATGTAGTGGATTTGGTTCGTGTGATCACTAAAACAATGTGAGGGATGTTGTTTTGAGTGGGAGTTCACCTAGTTTAATTACTTAATTAATTTGAACTCAATTTGTCATAAACTTAGTCTAAACTATTGGAAATATGTTGTAGATCAATGGCAGCCCCTACCATCAATTTTAATGCGTTCCTAGAGAAAGAAAAGTTGAAAAACAATGGAAGCAACTTCGCGGATTGGTTCCGCAATTTGAGGATTGTCCTCACAGCTGGTAATTTGACCTATGTGCTGGATGCACATTGGGTGACCCACTGCGGAATGATGCTCCCGATGAAGTAAAGAATGTTTACCTCACTCGGAAGAATTAGTACTCCATATTTCATTGTGCTATCTTGTATGGTTTGGAATCGGAGCTTCAGAAAAGGTTTGAAGAGTCAGACCCATATGATATTGTCGAGGATCTCAAATTGATTTTTGAGACTCATGCGGCAATTGAAAGCTATGAGGCTTCTGAAAAGTTCTTTAACTGCAAGATGGAAGAGGGCAGCTCCGTAAGTGAGCATGTGCTTAAGATGTCTGGGCACGCAAGCAAACTTCAAAGCTTGGGTATAGAGATTCCTAATGCTTTGGGGATTTACCATGTCCTCCAATCACTACCACCAAGTTACAAGAACTTTGTGATGAACTACAACATGCAGAACATGAACAAGACGTTGCCAGAACTCTTTGCCATGTTGAAATCTGCAGAAGTGGAGATAAAGAAAGAGCACCAAGTGTTGTTGGTCAATAAGACCACCAAATTCAAGAAAGGCAAGTCTAAGCAGAAGGGACACTTCAAGAAGGGTGGTAAGAAAGTTACCACGCCGGCGAAGAAGACCAAGGCTGGACCCAAGCCTGATACTGAGTGCTTTTACTACAAGGGAGAAGGTCACTAGAAGCGAAATTGCCCAAAGTACTTGGCGGATCTGAAGAACGGCAACATCAAGAAGAAAGGTATATCTGATATACATGTTATTGATGTGGATATCACTAGTACTCGTAGTAGTGCCTGGGTATTTGATACTGGTTCGGTTGCTCATATTTGTAACTCAAAGCGGTCTTTGCAGAATAAACGGAAGCTAGCGAAGAACGAGGTGACGATGCGCGTGGGAAACTGATCAAAGGTTGATGTGATCGCGGTCGGCACGCTACCCCTTCATCTACCATCGGGATTAGTTTTATACTTAAATAATTGTTATTTAGTGCCAGTGTTGAGCATGAACATTATATCGGGATCTTGTTTATTGCGAGGCGGTTACTTGTTTAAGTCAGAGAATAATGGTTGTTCGATTTATATGAGTAATATGTTTTATGCACATGCACCTTTGATAGATGGTCTATTCTTATTGAATCTCGATAGTGGAAATACACATAACAACAACATTGAGGCTAAACGTTTGAAATCAAGCGATAATTCGACCTATATGTGGCACTGTCGTCTTGGTCACATTGGAGTGAAGCGTATGAAGAAACTCCATTCTGATGGACTTCTTGAATCACTTGATTTCGAATCACTTGAAAGATGCGAAGCATGTCTGATGGGAAAAATGACTAAGACTCCATTTTCTGGTATGATGGAGCGAGCTACGGACTTATTGGAAATCATACATACCGATGTGTGTGGTCCAATGAGTGTAGCATCGCGTGGTGGTTATCGTTATGTTCTTACCTTCACGGATGACTTGAGTAGATATGGGTATATCTATTTCATGAAACATAAATCCGAAACCTTTGAGAAGTTTAAGGAGTTTCAAAGTGAGGTAGAGAATCAACGTAACAAGAAGATTAAATTTCTACGTTCTGATCGTGGAGGTGAATATCTAAGTTACGAGTTTGGCGAGCATTTGAAGAAATGCGGAATACTTTCACAATTGACACCGGGAACACCACCAGTAATGGTGTGTCAACGTCGTAATCGAACTCTCCTAGATATGGTTCGTTCTATGATGTCACTTACAGATTTACCGCTATCATTTTGGGGTTATGCATTAGAAACAGCCGCATTCACTTTAAATAGGGCACCGTCTAAATCCGTTGAAACGACACCGTATGAATTATGGTTTGGGAAGAAACCTAAATTGTCGTTCCTTAAAGTTTGGGGATCTGAAGCCTATGTAAAAAGTTACAAATGGACAAGCTTGAACCCAAAGCGGAAAAATGCGTCTTAATAGGATACGAAGGAAACTATTGGGTATACCTTCTATCATAGATCCGAAGGCAAAATCTTCGTTAAGAATGGATCCTTTCTAGAAGGAATTTCTCTCGAAGAAGTGATTTGAAGGAAAGTAGAACTCGACGAGGTTGTCGAACCTTCTCTCGAAATTGCAGTAGCGCACGGAAGAAGTTCTGTGGTGCTGCACCAATAAGAGAGGAAGCTAATGATGGTGATCATGAAACTTGATTGAAGTTGCTCTGAGCCTCGGAGGTCAACGAGAACTCGTACCACTCCAGATTGGTATGATCCCGTTATGAGTGTCATGTTGGTGGACAACACCGATGACCCCGAGACATATGAGGAAGCGATGATGAGCCCAGATTCCAATAAATGGCAAGAAGCCATGAAATCCGAGATTGGATCCATGTACGAAAACCAAGTATTGACTTTGGTGGACTTCTGGATGGCCAAAAGGTCATCGAGAACAAATGGATTTTCAAGAAGAAAACATATGCTGATGGTAATGTTACTGTCTATAAAGCTCGACTTGTCGCAAAAGGGTTTCGACAAATTCAAGGAGTTGACTACGATGAGACTTTCTCACCGGTAGCGAAGCTAAAGTCTGTGAGGATTATGTTAGCAATCGCTGCATATTATGATTATGAGATATGGCAGATGGATGTCAAAACAGCATTCCTCAATGGAGATATTGATGAAGAGTTGTATATGATGCAACCCAAAGGTTTTGTCGATCCTAAAGATGCTAACAAGGTATGCAAACTTCAACGGTCCATCTATGGATTAAAGCAAGCATCCCGAAGTTGTAATCAACGTTTTGATAAGGTAATCAAAAGTTTTGGTTTTATACAAACTTATGGAGAAGCTTGTATTTACAAGAAAGTGAGTGGGAGCTCTGTAGCATTCTTAATACTATATGTGGATGACATATTGTTGATTGGGAATGATGTAGACCTTCTTAATAGTGTCAAAGAATATTTGAATAATAGTTTTTCAATGAAGGATCTTGGCGAAGCAGCTTACATATTAGGCATAAAGATTTATAGAGATAGATCACGCCAAATATCATTGTCACAGTACATATTTGGACAAAGTTCTAAAGAGGTTTGGAATGGAAGAAAGCAAGAAAGGGTTCTTGCCCATGTTGCCAATACGACCTTGAGTAAAACTCAAAGTCCGACATCGGAAGAAGATAGATAAAGGATGAGTAAGACTCCTATGCCTCGACCATAGGATCTCTAATGTATGCCATGCTATGTACTAGACCCGACATTGCATATCCGTTAGTTTAACCAGCAGATATCAAAGTGATCTAGGAGTGGATCATTGGACAGCGGTCAAAAACATCCTTAAGTACTTGAGAAGAACTAAGGATATGGTTCTTTCTTATGGAGGTGATGAACAACTCGTTGTTAATGGTTACACCGATGCTAGTTGGAACACCGATCCGGATGATTCTAAATCACAATCTGGATACGTATTTATTTTGAATGGTGCAGTAGTTAGCTGGAGGAGTGCAAAGCAAAGCGTTGTGGCGAGATCTTCAACTGAATCGGAATACATGGCTGCTTCGGAGGCTTCACAAGAAGCGATATGGATGAAAGAGTTCATTACAGAGCTGGGTGTGGTTCCTAGTGCGCTGGACCCAATGTATATCTCTTTGTGATAACATGGCGCCCATAGCCAATCTTGCAAGAACCAAGGTCACACAAGAAGTCTGATATCAAGCTGCGTTTTCACGCTATTCGAGAACATATCCGGATGGGGATATAAAGATTTGCAAAGTACACATAGATGAATGTGGCGGATCCGTTGACTAAACCTCTCCCAAGGGCAAAACATGACCAACACCAAAGCGCCATGGGTGTTCGGTATATTACCATGTAATCTAGATTAGATGACTCTAGTGCAAGTGGGAGGCTTGGAGATATGCCCTAGAGGCAATAATAAATGTAGTTATTATTATATCTTTGTGTTTATGATAAATGTTTACATTCATGCTATAATAGTATTAACAAGGAAACATTGATACTTGTGTGATTTGTAAACTTAATTTGAAGTCCCTAGTATATACTCTATACTTCACTAGCTTGTTGGTTGATTAATGATTGTGGTTTCCCTATCATGAACATTGAGATGTTATCAACAACAAGATCATATCGTTAGGAGAATGATATGGTGGACATACTCCTATAGATAAGCGTAACATAAAGATCAAGTCATTTCAATAGTTCAATTGCTATATGCTTTCTGATACATAGTAACCTAATTCCTTGACCATGAGATCATGCATATCACCTTTCGGATGGATGCTTTGATGACATCAAACACCACACCGTGAATCGGATGGCTATAAAGGTGGCATTGAGTGTTGGAAAGTATTGGTTGAAACACATGGATCAAGAGTGGGATTTGTCCATCCATATGACGGATAGATATACTCTGGGCCCTCTCGGTGGAATGTCATCCAATTAGCTTGCAAGCATGTGTTGGGTCACAAGGGATCACATATCACGAACGAGAAAAGAGTACTTATCGATGCGAGGTTGAACTAGGTATGCAGAGAGATACGATCATAACCTCGGATAAGTAAACTATCGTGAGACAAAGGGAAATTGGTATCGTATGTAAGTGGTTCATTCGATCGCAAAGTAATCGTAGAAATATGTGGGAGCCATATGAATTTCCAGATTCCTCTATTGGTTATTGTTCGGAGAAGTGTCTCGATCATGTCCGCATAATTCACGAACCGTAGGGAGACACACTTAAGGATTCAACATTGTTTGAGTAGTTATGGTATTATGAGAAAGAGACCGAATGTTGTTCGGAGTCTCGTATGGGATCCGGGATATCACGAGGTGATCTGGAATGGTCCGGAGAATAAGATTCATATAAGTAAAGTCCCGTTTCGGAGTTCGAGAATGATTCCGGTGTTTTCATCGGGAATGTTCTAGAAGGTTCTGGATTGTCCCAAGACTCGGGGAGGAGGGTACATGAATGTGTCATTGCATATTGGAATGATTGCATCATGTACTAAGTGTTCTCGCTGTTCCAAATAAAGGGTTAAATTGAATCCCAAATGTAAAAGTCAAGCGACCGGTTTGAAAGTCAACAGCTAAAACAGAGCTGTGAAACAAGCAAGAGGTGGTTGGAACCGACTTGGGGAGGAGTCCTCCAAGCCGTGCCCAACCAAGTCCGACTTGGGAAGGGACTCCCCTCCCCTTGGCCACCCCTCCCACCTATAAAAGGAGGGGCAGGGCCTCCTCCTCTAGACACACAAGTTCCTATCCTCTAATCTCCGGTTTAGATCCGTTTTGGTTTAGAGCTTCTAATTGCCCTAGCCTTCGGTTTAGAGCCTTCTAATTGGTGTTTCTAATCTCTAGACCACTAATAGCTCTCTCTCATACTCCACCATACTCGCTCCGGCTTAAGGCGAAGCCCTGCGGGATCCCCCCTACTTCCGGTACGCCCGTTGTCTTCTAGGAATCGCGAAGAGTGCTACAACCTCCGCTTCTTTGGAACAAGGAGAGGAAGGTCTTCGTCAGTACCGAACGTGTGACCGATTGGAAGCTAGCGAGCGCTTTACGGAAGGATCGTCTACACGATCTTGAGATCGGGAAGAGTACGACTACATCACCCACGAGAATCCGCTCTCGTTAAACACTTTGGAATCTTCGAGGGTAAGTTATTCCATCGACTCGTTGCTACAATCTAGTAGATAGATCTTGGCTTGTTTGTTTGTATGCGATAGAAATTTTTCGTTTTCCATGCTACGAACCCCTACAATTAGGTAATATGCATCATTGTGCAATGCTTTACTCACGATGAATGGCCCCTCCCATGGGGGTGATAGTTTGTGCATGCCGGCTGTGCGTTGCACTAGCCGAAGAACCAAATCTCCTTCTTTAAACACTCTTGATTGACTTTCTTGTTGTGATATCGTCGTAGGTCTTGATGATAAATAGCTGATCTTGATAGTGCCAATTCCCTAGCCTCTTCTAGCAAATCGACATCGTCTTGCCGAGCTACCTCATTTACCTCAGCGGTTGTATACTGGTTTACTCTTGGCGAATCATGTATTATGTCGGCTGGAAGCACGGCTTCTGCCCCATACACCAGAAAAAATGGGGTATACCCTGTTGACCTGTTTGGGGTAGTTCTGAGGCTCCATAGTACTGCTGGTAGTTCCTCGATCCAGCATCCTGTCGACCTTTGCAGAGGTTCGACGAGCCGGGGTTTTATTCCGGACAATACTAGTCCATTTGATCTTTCTACTTGCCCATTTGATGCTGGGTGAGCCATCGAGGCGACATCTAGTCTTATGTGTTTTTCTTGGAAGAATCTAGCAAAAGCCCCTTCAACAAAGTTTGTGTCATTGTCTGTAATAACACTATGTGGATAACCATATCTCAAGATAATATCTTTGAGGAATTTTACTGCTGTTGGTCCATCACATTTTTTTATTGGTTTTACTTTAATCCACTTTGTGAACTTATCCACCATGACTAAAATGTGAGTCATTCCGCCTTGGGCTGGCTTGAATGGTCCGACCATATCCAAGCACCATACAGAAAATGGCCAAGTAATTGGTATCGTCTTTAACTCGGACGATGGAATATGTATCTTGCTGGCGTATCTTTGGCAACCATTACATTTTTCTACCAATTCTTTTGCCTCTTTTAACACCGTCGGCCAATAAAATCCATGCCTGAATGCTTTGTCCACTAAAGCTCTGGACGAGGCGTGATGCCCGCATTCTCCCTGATGTATATCTAGGAGTATTTCCTGGCCTTCTGCCGAGTCAACACATCTTTGCAGCACGCTTGTGACGCTTCTTTTATACAGCTCATTGTTTATGATTATATAAGCTTTTGCTCTTCTTACTGTCTGTCTAGCCAGCACCTCATTACTCGGCAAAATTGCATCCTTAAGGAAGGAAAATATGGGTTGCGCCCATGTGGGCATGATTTTCTCTGGGATAATTTCACTATCTATTTCCATATTTTCCGCCGACATAACAGCCTCGGATTTCTCCATATCCATTCGTGCGATGGCCGGGTTCACTTCCGGAAATTCCGGGTTACATTCTTTGTCAATTTCCATTGGCATATTATCTTCTCTTGATTCTGCCGAGATATAAATGGACTCGGACTCTGGTGACGGTGCTATTGATGGTTTTCTCAGGTGCTCTAGGGCGATACCCGGGGGAATTGATTGCCTAGTTGATCCGAGTTTTGACAGCGTGTTTGTAGCGTCATTTTCTGCCCGAGGTATATGATGAAACTCACATCCATCAAAGTATCCACTGATTTTTTGCACATGTAATCTATATAGGGCCATATTCGCATCTAGCGCGTCCCAATTGCCTGATACTTATTGTACTACTAGATCTGAATCCACGTAGCATAGGATCCGACGTATGCCAATCTCTTTTGCTACCTTTAATCCATGGACGAGTGCTTCGTACTCAGCTACATTGTTTGACGCGGCGAAATGTATTTGCAGCACATATTTCAGCTGATCTCTTTTTGGCGAAGTTAACACTATCCTTGCCCCCAAGCCATTTCTCAGCTTGGAACTGTCAAAGTGCATTGTCCAATAATTCGGATCTGGTAACGGTGGTTCATATTGTATCTCGGCCCAATCCACAAAGAAGTCGGCCACTGCCTGAGACTTGATTGCATCCCGCCTATCGAATTGCGGAGCATAAGGTGATAATTTGATAGCCCATTTTGCTATTCGGCCGCTTGCATCCTTGTCGCTCAATATCTTGGCTATGGGCGCTTCACATATCAATTTGATCGGATGTTCTTTGAAGTAATGTTTAAGTTTTTTCGCCGACATGTACACTCCAAAGGCCATTTTCTGGTAGTGTGGGTAGTTTTGTTTGGAGGCCGATAGTACCTTGCTTAGGTAATATACCGGCCTTTGTATTAATTTATCATCTTCATTCCTTTCCACAACGACCACCGCACTTACCACTCTGTTTGTGGCAGCTACATAAAGCAACATAGGCTCTTTTGATAATGGAGAAGCCAGGACTGGTGTTGTGACCAACATCTTTTTCAGTTCATGAAATGCATTATCTGCTTGCGGTGTCCAAATGAACTTATCGTACTTTTTCATCAGTTGATAGAGAGGTAATGCTTTTTCCCCTAGCCGACATACAAATCGACTCAGCGAAGCTAGACAACCCGTGAATTTTTGTACATCATTTAAACACCTCGGCAATTCCATTCTTTCATCTGCTCGTATTTTAGTTGGATTTGCCTCTATACCTCGGCTGGATACAAGAAAATCGAGTAATTTCCTAGCTGGTATGCCAAAGGTACATTTTTCCAGGTTAAGCTTCATTCGGAACCTTCTCAGGTTTGCGAACGTTTGCCGAATATCGTCCAGTAGTGTTTTGCTCTCTTTGGTTTTTATAACTACCTCGTCTATATATACTTGTACATTTTTTCCTATCTCTTCATGTAGACACTTTTGCATGCATCTCTGATAAGTTGCTCCTGCATTATGCAAGCCGAATGGCATGGTGCGATAGCAATAAGACCCGTACGGGGTAATAAACGCAGTCTTTATTTGATCGGCCAGATTTAACGGTATCTGGTGGAAACCAGAATACGCGTCTACAAATGACAACAGCTCACAACCAGCGGTCGAATCAATGACTTGGTATATCCTAGGTAAAGGAAAAGGATCTTTGGGGCACGCCTTGTTTAGGTTCGTGTAATCGATACACATTCTCCATACGACGGCTACATTTGGGTCATCCTTTTTATTTTCTACTAACACCGGATTTGATAACCAATCCGGATGAAGTACTTCCATGATGAACCCGGCCGCAAGGAGCCGAGCTATCTCATCCCCTATTATTTTTCTCCTGTCTTCGGCGAAGCGGCGGAGAGGTTGCTTCACCGGCCTTGATCCTGGCCTTACATGCAAAGAGTGCTCAGCCAACTCCCTCGGCACACCTTGCAGGTCTTGAGTGGACCAGGCAAAGATGTCCCGATTCTCACGGAGGAAGTTGGTGAGCTCGCCTTCCTATTTGGCATCTAGGTCGGCACCAATCGTAATGGTGCGCTCTGGGAATTGCTCGTCTATCTGGACCTTTTTTGTCTCTTTAGTCGGCTGGAAAGAAACACTTCCATGTGGGTTGGCTAATGCCGGCATATTCAGCTGTGCCGACTGAGCGAGAGCCGCTACCTCCTGAATCCTTCTTGTTTCCCTTGCAATCACCAAAGACTCGGCCAGGTTTGATCTGGCCGAGGCACATTCCATCGATTTCCTGTAATCTCCGGCTACTGTTATCACCCCTTGTGGTCCGAGTAACTTCATTTTTAAGTAAGTAATGTGGCAGCTGCTCATGAACTTGGCCAATGCCGGCCGTCCGAGTAAAGCATGATAGCAACTTTCTAGGTCCACCACTTCAAATTCCAAGTTCTCCGCTCTGCAATTCTCCCTCGTGCCGAATAATACATCCACTCGGACTTTCCCAATGGGTTCGCATGAAAGACCCGACGCTATTCCGTGGAATGTGGTTCTTGTGGATTGCAGCATATTCTTCGCTATTCCGAGTTTATGCATTGTATCTTTGTACATGATATTGATGTTGCTCCCATTGTCAATGAGTACTTTTGAAAATTTCACATTAATGATGGGCCTGACAAAAGTCGGATCTAGTACGAGTGCGTATGACCCTGGATTCGGCATTATTTTCGGGTGATCCTTTATGCTCCAGGTTATTTCCTGATCTGACCAAGGCACATATCTTGGTACTGTCGGCATAACTGCATTCACCTTCATATGTCGGCATTGTACACTTTGCATGTCTTGCTGTTCAGTTGTGAACACACAATATGACTGATGGTGTTCTCTGTAATCATTACGTCCATTATTTCTGGGGTTTGCCCTTCCATCCTAACCTTGATTTATAACTTGATGCACTGCATCTCTCCGGTCCGAGTTTTCATACCTCGGAGGAGGTGGGGGTAACATCAACTGCTACGCATTTGCTCCGGTTAACTGTGGCTCCTGCTGTTGATGCGCTTGATGAGGAGGTGCTTGCATGTTCATTGGGTTCCCCATTGCATTTTTCATCCAGGCACATTGCCGGGTTGTATGATTAGCCGGCTTTGCCGGATTTGGTGTATGGAACTTACACGGTTGATCCAACATGGATTTAAACATGTACTTCGGCCTTTCCTGCCACTGCTTCTTCTGTTCTGGTGTCCACTGTCTCTTCCCTTCGTTCCTTGGCGTCCACTACTGAGGACCATTTTTCTGTCGCTGAGTGTTGCTGTGATCGGCTGATCTTGCACTACCACTGCCACCTGATTGGAGGCATATCTATCGTGGTGGTATCACAGCATATGCCATGGGTAGGCTAAAGTTGGGGCCGATGGACGTGGAGGAATCCGGGGAGGGATGATGCAGTGAAGACCGCACTCGTATGAACAAAGAGAAATACAATGTATATAGGTTTGAGGCTCTCATGTGGAGATAAGACCTCTTTCTCTACATCTAATATCTTATAATCTTGCCATACTTGTGGCTACAATCATGCTCCTGGAGCTGTATCTCCTATGCCTCTATCTAGATCTCTCTGTGAGATTGGAGGAAGAAGAAGAAGAAGAGCTCCTATTGAGCAGAGAGGGGAAGAGCCCTTCGGGACCTCTCTTAGAACGATCCCCCTGGTGCTCCTTATAAAGGGAAGCCCAGGGGACAAAACTTGTTCTCCACGCTTGGCATCTATGTAGCATATTCCTGGCATCTTCTTGGAGATGCCAAGGCATATTCCTTAGCATATTCTTAGATGCCATAGGCATATTACTTATGCCATGTGCCAGTCTGAGCCCTGGGCGTCCTAAGACTGGCACGAGACTTGTTGATCTTGTCTTGGCTTGATGGGGAGTCATCATAGATGTTGCGAAGGAATCTGGAGGTGAATAATGGGGTGCTTAGGTCGTTATATCTCGACCCAAATGCCCATGAAGGAGTAGTGGTTCGGCCTAGTCCAAGGTTGATTCGGCCTGGGTGGAAAACAGCCCAGCCGGCTAAGTGTTTGGCCCAGCCGAGCTCTGGTGCAACTCGGCCCAGGCTGTTGGCTGCTCACTTGGGCTGTCTGGGGCCCCGCGGTGGGCCGAGTCAACCCAGCCGGGTGATGTTGGTTTGGTGTGGGGCGAGCTCGACTCGGAGCAGACAGAAGCCCGTGGTGGGCCAGCCGAGTGAATGAGATGCCGGCCCACCCGGTGGAGGCGAGGTGGTGCGACGAGGTCCCACAGTGGGCCGGATCACTCCGTTGCCGGCCCACCCAGGGTAAGCGGTGATGCGGTCGACGCGGAGCGCCGCTCGGCGGGAGCAGACGGAGGAGTACTGAGTCAGGTCTGGCCGAGATGTGGCGATCTTGGTGGGCCTTCGGATGGGCGGATGGGCAATCCGGCCAGTGGCTTTAGAGTGATTCTGTCAGGGTTATGGTGACTCGGGACGGTGAGGTCCTATCCAGGCCGAGTTTAGTCCAATTCGGCCAGGTTGGGTTTTTTCCTTCCCTTTGTTTATTATTTTCCTCATTGTCTTATATCAAATGACATTTATCTCATTACTTATTGAATCACATATCCCTTTATGCAATCATCTGATACCTCAACTTTAGGGTACCTGGGTTCATATCCCCGACATTAGTCCCCGAGGCTATGTGGGACTCGTAGAGTTGTGCATAGGCGTTATAAAATATTTCCAGAGTTATTATGTGACATATACACGTATCTTTTGGTCCCATAACCCATTTGGGTGAGTTTATGACATATTACCTTTATGGGCTTTGCTCTTTTAACCCGTTCGTGTAAGTTTATGACTTTGGCCTGTTTTGGCTCTGGTCTTATAACCCCTTTGGGTAAGTTTTGACTTCTTGCCTTCTCGGGCATTGCTCTTTTAATAGCGTCGGGTAAATTATGAGCTCTGGCCTTCTTGGGCATCGCTCTTTTAACCCCTTTGGGTAAGCTAAGACTTCTGGCCTTTTACGGCTCTGGTCTTATAACCCCTTTGGGTAAGTTTTGACTTTTGGCCTTCTTTGGCTCTGATCTTTTAACCCCTTTGGGTAAGTTACGACTTCTGGCCTTCTACGGCTCTGGTCTTATAACCCCTTTGGGCAAGTTTTGACTTCTGGCCTTCTTTGGCTCTAGTCTTATAAACCCTTTGGGTAAGTTTTAATCTGAGTCTTCTGTTTCCAAATCCGAGTTGTTTTACTCAAAATTGACTTATGTCTTGAGTCTGAATCATCTGACTCAAATCCGAGGTATATGACTCAAACCTGAGTCTTCTGCTTCCAAATCTGAGTTATTTTACACAAAGCCGACTTATGTCTTAAGTTTGAGTCATCTGACTCAAATCCGAGGTATATGACTCAAATCCAAGTCATATGTTTTCGAATCCGAGTTATTTTACTCAAAATTGACTTATGTCTAGAATCTGAGTTATCTGGCTCAAAATCCGAGTTATATGACTCAAATCCGAGTTACTTTACTCATATTTGACTTATGTCTCGAATCTGAGTTATCTGGCTCAAAATCCGAGTTATATGACTCAAATCCGAGTCATCTGATTCCAAATCCGAGTTACTTTACTCATATTTGACTTATGTCTCGAATCTGAGTTACCTGGCTCAAAATCCGAGTTATATGACTCAAATCCGAGTCACCTGATTCCAAATCCGAGTTACTTTACTCATTTTTTACTTACATCTCAAATACGAGTCATCTGACTCAAATCCGAGGTATATGACTCAAATCCAAGTCATCTGATTCCAAATCCGAGTTACTTTACTCATTTTTTACTTACATCTCAAATCCGAGTCATCTGACTCAAATCCGAGGTATATGACTCAAATCCGAGTCATCTGATTCCAAATCCGAGTTACTTTACTCATTTTTGACTTACATCTCAAATCTGAGTCATTTGACTCAAATCCGAGGTATATGACTCAAATCCGAGTCATCTGATTCCAAATCCGAGTTACTTTACTCATTTTTGACTTACATCTCAAATCTGAGTCATCTGACTCAAATCCAAGTTATCTATTTGCCACGATATAACTTGATTTGGTGAGATGATGTTAATTTGCCTTTAATATGGATCTGAGATATAGATCCGAGATTAAGTTTTGGGATATGATAATAGGGCTAACCGCTGAGAGATCTGATTCGAGATGTAGATATGAGATATAGATTCGAGATATGATAAGCTGGCAAATAATCGTCCGAGATATGGGGTAACCTGGCACGATAGTGAAACATCAATCCGAGTCATAACATAAACTGGCAATCTGGCGAGCTGAATCAAGCTTCGGCCCGAATCAGAGATATGCTTAGTACGCCGAGTCCGAATACAAATCCGAATTATAATATACCACAACTTTGAATCAAATGTCGGTCGAATCGGAGACAAGCTCTTGAGTTTAAGGTTAATTCGAAGCATAAATAAATTGACTCAAATTATATCCGAATTATCAATAAGCTGGCTGGTGAGCTGATTTAAAGGATAATCCAAAGCATAAATAAACTGACTCAAATTCTATCTGAATCATAATAAGCTGACTCAAATTCTATCCGAGTTATAAATAAGCTGACTCAAATCTTATCCGAATCATAAATAAGGCGACACGAATTCCATCCGAATCAGCAATAAGCTGGCTGGTGAGCTGAGTTACAGGTCAATTCTAAGCATAGATAAATTGACTCAAAATCTATCTGAATCATAATAAGATGACTCAAATTCTGTCCGAGTTATAAATAAGCTGACTCAAATCTTATCCGAATCATAAATAAGGTGACTCAAATTCTATCTGAGTTATAAATAAAAATTTGGTGGTGTGGTGAGTTTTCTGGTCAATCCAAAGCATAAATTAACTGACTCAAAATCTACCTGAATCATAAATAAGCTGATTCAACTTCTATCCGAGTTATAAATTAGCTGACTCAAATGCAGATCTAAATCAACATAATGTTCTCTTAATCCAAAGGTGACTCTACGGATAAGTTGACTAGTCCCCGGTTTAAGTTATTTTCTCCCCGGGGTGAAGGATTGAGTGTAGGTGGCTGAGTTATCTAGCACTCACAGTATACTTGGAGAAGTGTTGGAGTGAGTCTTGCTAAGTCAGACCTACCCTGCTGAGTTACCTGGTACTTACAGTAAGCTTGGAGTAGTGCTTGAGTCCTTCTTGCTGAGTCTTACCTGCTTTGATGAGTCAGACTTGGAGAGCCTCTGCGCCTACCTCTTTATTCTTTGTTCGCTTGGTGGAGCTGAATGACCCCTATGAGGAAAAAGTTGATGAAGATGCTCCCGTCCGGATGGAAACCCAACCAACGCCACTAAAAGTCCCCAAGGTGGGCGCCAAATGTCGTGGTGGTATCACGACATATGCCATGGGTAGGCTAAAGTTGTTGGAGATATGCCCAAGAGGCAATAATAAAGTGGTTATTATCATATATTCACACTTATGATAAATGTTTACATACCATGCTAAAATTGTATTAACCGGAAACATTAATACTTGTGTGATTTGTAAACTAAAATAAGAGTCCCTAGTAAAGCCTCTTGTTAAACTAGCTTGTTGGTTAATATATGATCATAGTTTCCTGATCATGAACATGGAGATGTTATTAACAACAGGATCATATCATTAGGAGAATGATGTGATGGACATACTCCTATAGATAAGCGTAGCATAAAGATCAAGTCATTTCAATAGTTCAATTGCTATATGCTTTCTGATACATAGTAACCTAATTCCTTCGACCATGAGATCATTCATATCACCTTTACGGATGTATGCTTTGATGACATCAAACACCACACCGTAACTGGGTGGCTATAAAGGTGGCATTAAGTGTTCGGAAAGTATTGGTTGAAACACATGGATCAAGAGTGGGATTTGTCCATCCACATGACGGATAGATATACTCTGGGCCCTCTCGGTGGAATGTCATCCAATTAGCTTGCAAGCATGTGACTTGGTCACAAGGGATCACATATCACGGAGCGAGAAAGAGTACTTATCGTAACGAGGTTGAACTAGGTATGCAGAGATAAGCGATCATTACCTCGGATAAGTAAACTATCGTGAGACAAAGGGAAATTGGTATCGTATGTAAGTGGTTCATTCGATCGCAAAGTAATCAGAGAAATATGTGGGAGCCATATGAATTTCCAGATTCCTCTATTGGTTATTGTTCGGAGAAGTGTCTCGATCATGTCCGCATAATTCACGAACCGTAGGGAGACACACTTAAGGATTCGACGTTGTTTGAGTAGTTATGGTATTATGAGAAAGAGACCGAATGTTGTTCGGAGTCTCGGATGGGATCCGGGATATCACGAGGTGATCCGGAATGGTCCGGAGAATAAGATTCATATAAGGAAAGTCCCGTTTCGGAGTTCGGGAATGATTCCGGTGTTTTCATCGGGAATGTTCTAGAAGGTTCCGGATTGTCCGACACTCCGGGGGGGGGGAGGGGTACATGAATGTGTCATTACTTATTGGAATGATTGGATCATGTACTAAGTGTTCTTGCTGTCCCAAATAAAGGATTAAATTGAATCCTAAAACAGAAAAGTCAAATGTCCAGTTTGAAAGTCAAACTGCCAAAACAAGAAACTGTGGGAAACAAGCAAGAGGAGTTGGAACCAACTTGGAGGAGGAGTCCCACTCCTCCAAGCCGGCGCCAGCCCTAGGCCGAGTTGGGGAGGGACTCCCTCCCTCCCCTGGCGCGCCAAGACCCCCCTCCCATAAAAGGAGGGGCAGGGCTCCTCCTAGAGACACACAAGTTCCTATCTTCTACCTCCGGTTTAGAGCCGTTTTGGTTTAGAGCTTCTAATTGCTTTAGCCTGCGGTTTAGAGCCTTCTAATTGGTTTAGAGCCTTCTAATTGGTGTGTCTAATTACTAGACCACTAATAGCCTCTCTCATAAGCTCCACCATACTCGCACCGGCTTAAGCGAAGCCTGCGATTTCCCTCTACTTAGGTACCACGCGTTGTCTTTTAGGAATCGCGAGGAGAGTGCTACAACCTCCATTTGCTTTGGAACAAGGGAGAGGAAGGTCTCGTCGAGTACCGAAACGTGTGACCGATTGGGAGGCTGCCGAACGTGGCGCGGAAGGATCGTCGCGATCTTGAGATCGGAAGTGTCGACTACATCACCCACGAGAATCGCTCTCGTTAACCGCTTTGGAATCTTGAGGGTAAGTTATTCCATCGACTTGCTACAATCTAGTAGATAGATCTTGGCTTGTTTGTTTGTATGCGATAGAAAATTTTTGTTTTCCATGCTACGAACCCCTACAAAGGTATCGAGCCGTGTCTATATGTAGATGTTGCCTGAGTAGAACACAATGGTCATTGTGGGCGTTGATGCTTTTATTGTCGATTGCTTCTTGTGTACTTTGCATCTTGCGGTATGTTGGGATGAAGCGGCCCGGGCTAACCTTACATGACATCGTTCATGAGACTTGCTCCACGCTTGACATGCAACTTGTATTGCATAAGTGGCTTTGTGGGTGCCTGTTTCTCCTAGCATAGTTAAGATCCAATTTACAACGGGTGATTGACAATACTAGTATCAATGTTGTGGTTCTTGTTCGTAAGTTAGAACGACACTTATTGAAAGCCCCAAACCACGTAAAACATGCAAAGAAAGTAGAGGCGTCTAACTTTGTTTTGCGGTGTCTTGTGATGTGATATGGCCATGATTGTGATTATATATGATGTATGCAATGTTCCTTATTGTAAGTTGGCAACGGCAGGAGCCATATGGTTGTCTTTAATTTATGTTAAGACCCGTGTCTATTCAAAGTAGTTGTAATAGTTGAAGCGTGGGCGACAACCATGGAGAAGCGTCATTGACCTTGATGCAATGCCGATGATGATGGAGATCATGTTCGTGCTTGAAGATGGAGATCGGAAGCACAAAGAAGAAAGGCCATATCATATCACATATTATGAATTGCATGTGATGTTAATCCTTTATGCATCTTGTATTGCTTAGTAGACGACGGTAGCATTATAAGATGATCCCTCATGCACATTAATTTCAAATCATAAAGTGTTCACCCTTAGTTAGCACCGTTGCTAAAGCTTGTTGTTTCGAAGCACCACGTGATGATCGGGTGTGTTAGATTCTACAAGTGTATACAACGTGAGCAAGCCAGATTTGCTCATGCGGAAACTAAGGTTTGATCTTGACGAGCCTAGCATGTATAGACATGGCCTCAGGAACACGGATTACCGAAAGGTAGAGCATGAGTCATATAGTAGATATGATGAACATGTTGATTGTTCGCCATTGAAGCTATATCAACTCTCGTGATGATCGGTTTTGATGTGGTGGATTTGGTTCGTGTGATCACTAAAACAATGTGAGGGATATTGTTTTGAGTGGGAGTTCACCTAGATTAATTTAATTATTAATTAGAACTCAATTTATCATAAACTAAATCAAAGTGAATTTGCATAGTTGTTGTAGTCATTGGCATCCGTTTACCACCTTGCGCTTAGTTATAATTGAGATGATAGAACTATAGAATTCTGGTTAGTTACTTTCTGTTGGTATCGTATTGTTTTGAAGTGTTAATCTAAAGTTTAAAAGTCCTATTGCAAATTTTCAGTAAGTTCCGGTTACTCCATGAAGTTTAATAATTAGTATTAAATCAAGAGTAACAATTCCAAGTGATAGTATATAAGTATCATGTTTGTCTCCATGATTCTTGATATTCAAAGGATTCTCTTAATATCAAGGTTATCTAGGATCTGAAAGAGTTGTTTCAGAAACCATGATGTGTGGAAGATATTGTGATATCTGAAACGAAGTTCTGGTTGCAACATGATAGAGTATAATATGGCAAAAGTCATGTTCTCATATTTGATGAGAATTTGCAAAAGGTTGGAGACACTTGTTGTCCTAATCCACCAAAAGGATTTGGAGAGCAATATTATACTCATGATTCACCGTTATAAGCTAAAAGTAGCTGGATCATGGATAAATCCATGATGAGGGTGAATATTTGATGTAGGTAAAATGTTTACTGCACCAAGATATTACTAAAGAAAGGAATTTGAAAGAACACCAAACATTTGATAATGGTGATCTACTTCAAAGTGCAAATCCAAAGACATTGGTATTTAACCATACATGCTTTGGACTATGTGTCATATGTATGACTCCACTATTGATGTTGATAGATTCTTTCAAATAGAAAAGGAAATACTGAAAGAGAATCTCATAAATATATGGCAGAAAAGAAAAGACTAGAATTGTTCAGTTTAAGTATATAGATGATATACATGTTATGGCTATATTCTTTGCTTATTAAACAATGTGGTTCTTAAGTATTTGATACTGAATTTGTTGGTGTGAATCGTCATACGAAACAACACAATTCATGAACTATAATGGCCTAAGTAACTAGCAAAAGAATATGTGATGATGTTCATCGAGAACAAATAAAGGGTTATTGTGTTGCTCGTTAAACATCAAAGCTTGCCTTCAAGATTTGTTTTATCAGGTATTATGAGAACAAAAGGGTTGTTCGAATAATTGCCGTGATCTATAAAAGATGGATGATTCACAAATCTCGTTGGAGAAATCACATCCATAAAACTAGTGCTAAAAATGTCGAAAGACAAATTGATTGAAAGATCACTTAGGAAGTGACATTGCCGTTTGAATTATAATGGAAAGAAAACATGAAGAAACTCCATGTTGATGGAATTTTGGAGTCTTTTGATTTTGATCAAATGACGCTTGTGAAACTTTCCTAGAGATAATTAAAACTTCGTTCATAGGCCAAAAGGGAACGAAAGACTAGCTTATTGGAATTTGTACATATTGTTGTACGAAGTCCATTATGTGTAGTCAAGAGCGATGGATTTCAACTTCATATGCTTTCTCCGAAAATTTGAGTGAATATATGAATATTTACTTAATAAGGATGAAGTGTGAAACATTTGAAAAGTTCAAAGACTTTCAAGATGAAGTGCAAAATCATTGTAACAAGAATATGAATAGTTTATGATAAGATCATAAAGGAAAATATTTAAGTTACAAGTTTAGCATAATACCTAAGATTTAAGGAATCATTCCGTGGATTTGCATTTTCCCGAAACACCATAAGAGTATGGAGTGTTCGAGATATGTAATCAAACCTTGTTTGACATGGTAAGATCGAAGGTGTAATTCATAAAACTGCCATTATATTTTAAAGATTAAAAGCTTTAGAGATTACCGTTTTCCGAAAGAGCTTCATCATAATCCGTTGAAATGACACCATATAAGGTTATGGTTTGGGATAAAACCCAAGTAGTCCTTTCTTAAACATTGGTATGCTATACATAAGAAAGATGTTTGCAACCAAAGTCGGATGAATCTGTCTTTGTTAAGTATTTCTCCATAACACCGGAGACAAAAGTGTTTGTCACTTAAAACGTCAAGTTTCTTTGAGAAGGAATTTTTCGTGAAAAGTTAAGTAGGAGGACAATAGAATTTTGATAAGGTTAAAAGAACCTTAGCTATATGTGCAGAGTTGCGCAACACCGAAAAGTGTTCCGGAGGCAGCAACAAAGCTCATGGCTCACGTACCTCAAGGGTTGTGGTCACGGAGATCTAAGTTCCTATTGAAACAAGTAGGTCGGGTAAACAATCAAATACCAAGATTTGAGGGTTGAATCATTATTTGAGAATAATGAACCGACTACATGCAAAGAAGCGATGATGGGCCCTGAATCCGTCAAATGGCTTGAAGCCATAAAATCCGTGATAGTTCCATATACAAGAGATCAAGATTTGAACTTGAAAGACCCTCTGGGAAGGTACAATACCTTACAGTCGTATTTGGATCTATAAAGAAATAGACATGGATGTTTCACATCTAAGAAATAGTCGACATGTTGGGAAAGAGTTCACAACAATGTTCAAAGGTTGACTGTGACAAGATCTGATCTTTCATAGCGATATTTAGTCTAGACGGATTAATGTAGCAACCACTACACATAATTTGTTATATGGTAGTTGAATAAACAAAACATGTTCTTCTAATAGAATCGTTACCTAGGACGTGTGCATGACACGGTCCATAGGGTTTTGTTAATTCAAAGGATGCTAAAAGCATATGCAAACTTCAATGGTTGAAGTGAGCATCGCGGAGTTGGAATCTTCACTATGATGAAACTGTTAAAGGAGTTTAAAAGTTCATTAGAGACAATGAAGATGCTTGCATTTGCAAGAAATTAAGTGGGAGCGCTAAGACATGTTTCTAATACATTATGTGGAAGACATATTGTTGATTGGAAATAATGTATCTTTTATTAACACATATTAAGAATTTCATCCCGATGAAAGACTTAGGCAAAACCTAAATATTTGGCATCAATAGACGCTAATATGGTTGTGCCAGAAGTACATAGACAAGATATTGAATGAGTTCAATATAGAAACTACAAGAAAGGTTCTTGTCGCACAGAAAGGATTGAATGAGTTCAATATTGATGATATATTCAAGTGTATTGACATTTGGTAAAGTGAAACAAATAATCAAGTATAGATTGATACTTGATGTATGAAATCAAAAAGAATATTTATATCAATCATACTGTGATATGTACAAATCCAGATATGTCCTATGCTCTAAATATTGTGAGCATATACCAGAATGATTCGTAAGATGATCATTGGACAATAGTAAGGATATTCTTATGATCTTTTGGAAGAACTAAGAGTATAATATTTGTAGAAGTGACAAATAGATGGTTAGTTCATTGTAAAAGTACTACATTGATACTAGTTTTGTCACAAAGTACAAATTAAGTTTATCTCAATCTAAAACTAAGGGTGGCACAATATAATGGAAAGTGAGTTCCATAATGGATTTAGATGATTTCCAAAGTTAAGACATTGTGACAGATACTACAACAAAAGGCTAAGTATATGGCTGCTATTATAGCAGCAAAAGAGGGCATTTGTGTCAAGTAGTTTGTTATCAAACTAGGTGTAGTTCACAGTGGGATAATACTATGAAGATATATTATGCGACAATATTATCAACATGTTTTAACCCCAAAGAGCTAAAGGTCACACCGAAAGACCAAATTTATACTAAGCCATCTCATTAGAGAATGAGTGATGCGTAGAGACGCAAAGACATGCAATTACACACGGACCTGGAAGTGTCAGATCAGGATCGATTGACCACTAGCAATCGTGTACATACAACACCGGAAAGCCATAGGTGTTATATACACAAAGGTTTGAAACTAGATTATTGACTCTAGTGCAAGTGGGAGACTGTTGGAGATATGCCCAAGAGGCAATAATAAAGTGGTTATTATCATATGTTCACACTTATGATAAATGTTTACATACCATGCTAAAATTGTATTAAGGAAACATTAATACTTGTGTGATTTGTAAACTAAAATAAGAGTCCCTAGTAAAGCCTCTTGTTAAACTAGCTTGTTGGTTAATATATGATCATGGTTTCTGATCATGAACATGGAGATGTTATTAACAAGGATCATATCATTAGGAGAATGATGTGATGGACATACTCCTATAGATAAGCGTAGCATAAAGATCAAGTCATTTCAATAGTTCAATTGCTATATGCTTTACGATACATAGTAACCTAATTCCTTGACCATGAGATCATGCATATCACCTTTACGGATGGATGCTTTGATGACATCAAACACCACACCGTAATCGGGTGGCTATAAAGGTGGCATTAAGTGTTCGGAAAGTATTGGTTGAAACACATGGATCAAGAGTGGGATTTGTCCATCCACATGACGGATAGATATACTGGGCCCTCTCGGTGGAATGTCATCCAATTAGCTTGCAAGCATGTGACTTGGTCACAAGGGATCACATATCAGGAGCGAGAAAGAGTACTTATCGATGAGGTTGAACTAGGTATGCGAGATACAAGCGATCATAACCTCGGATAAGTAAACTATCGTGAGACAAAGGGAAATTGGTATCGTATGTAAGTGGTTCATTCGATCGTAAAGTCGTAGAAATATGTGGGAGCCATATGAATTTCAGATTCCTCTATTGGTTATTGTTAGGAGAAGTGTCTCGATCATGTCCATAATTCACGAACCGTAGGGAGACACATAAGGATTCGACGTTGTTTGAGTAGTTATGGTATTATGAGAAAGAGACCGAATGTTGTTGGTCTCGGATGGGATCCGGGATATCACGAGGTGATCCGGAATGGTCGGAGAATAAGATTCATATAAGGAAAGTCCGTTTGAGTTCGGGAATGATTAGGTGTTTTCATCGGGAATGTTCTAGAAGGTTCGGATTGTCCGACACTCGGGAGGGGTACATGAATGTGTCATTACTTATTGGAATGATTGCATCATGTACTAAGTGTTCTTGCTGTCCCAAATAAAGGATTAAATTGAATCCTAAAACAGAAAAGTCAAATGTCGGTTTGAAAGTCAAGCGCCAAAACAAGAAACTGGAAACAAGCAAGAGGAGTTGGAACCAACTTGGAGGAGGAGTCCCACTCCTCCAAGCCGGCGCCCTAGGCCGAGTTGGGGAGGACTCCTCCCTCCCTGGCGCCAAGACCCCCTCCCATAAAAGGAGGGGCAGGCTCCTAGAGACACACAAGTTCCTATCTTCTACCTCCGGTTTAGAGCTTTTGGTTTAGAGCTTCTAATTGCTTTAGCCTGCGGTTTAGAGCCTTCTAATTGGTTTAGAGCCTTCTAATTGGTGTGTCTAATTACTAGACCACTAATAGCCTCTCTCATAAGCTCCACCATACTACTTGCAAGCTTAGGCGAAGCCTGCGGATTTCCCTCTACTTCCTGCACCACCGTTGTGCTTAGGAATCGCGAGAGAGTGCTCCAACCTCCATTTTCTGGAACAAGGGAGAGGAAGGTCTTCGTCAATCGAACGTGTGTGACCGATTGGGGCGCTGCAGGAGCGTGGCCGGAAGGATCGTCTACGCGATCTTGAGATCGGAAGTGTACGACTACATCACCCACGAGAATCTGCTCTCGTTAACCGCTTTGGAATCTTCGAGGGTAAGTTATTCCATCGACTCGTTGCTACAATCTAGTAGATAGATCTTGGCTTGTTTGTTTGTATGCGATAGAAAAATTTTGTTTTCCATGCTACGAACCCCTACAAAAGTTGGGGCCGATGGACGTGGAGGAATCCGGGGAGGGATGATGCAGTGAAGACCGCACTCGTATGAACAAAGAGAAATACAATGTATATAGGTTTGAGGCTCTCATGTGGAGATAAGACCTCTTTCTCTACATCTAATCTCTTATAATCTTGCCATACTTGTGGCTATAATCATGCTCCTGGAGCTGTATCTCCTATGCCTCTATCTAGATCTCTCTGTGAGATTGGAGGAAGAAGAAGAAGAAGAAGAGCTCCTATTGAGCAGAGAGGGGAAGAGCCCTTCGGGGCCTCTCTTAGAACGATCCCCTGGTGCTCCTTATAAAGGGAAGCCCAGGGGACAAAACTTGTTCTCCACGCTTGGCATCTATGTAGCATATTCCTGGCATCTTCTTGGATGCTCAGCATATGCCTTGGCATCTTTGGAGATGCCAAGGCATATTCCTTAGCATATTCTTAGATGCCATAGGCATATTCCTTATGCCATGTGCCAGTCTGATCCCTGGGCGTCCTAAGACTCGCACGGGACTTGTTGTGTAGGGGTTCGTAGCATGGAAAACAAAATTTTTCTATCGCATACAAACAAACAAGCCAAGATCTATCTACTAGATTGTAGCAACGAGTCGATAGAGGAACTCACCCTCGAAGATTACAAAGCGGTTAACGAGAGCAGATTCTCGTGGGTGATGTAGTCGTACACTTCCGATCTCAAGATCGCGTAGACGATCCTTCCGGCTGCGTTAAAGCGCTTCGCATGAGTCACACGTTAACTTTCGACGAAGACCTTCCTCTCCCTTGTTCCAAAGGCAATGGAGGTTGTAGCACTCTCCTTGCGATTCCAAGGCGACTGGCGGTACCAGGAAGTAGAGGAGATCGCAGGCTTCGCCTTAAGCGAGTATGGTGGATTATGAGAGAGAGGGCTATTAGTGGTCTAGAGATTAGACACATCAATTAGAATGCTCTAAACATGAGCTAAAGCAATTAGAAGCTCTAAACGAGCGGCTCTAAACCGGAGATTAGAGGTAGGAACTTGTGTGTCTCTAGGAGGAGCCCCGCCCCTCCTTTTATGGGAGGGGTCTTGGCGCCAGGGAGGAGGAGTCCCTCCCCAACTCGGCCTAGGGCTGGGAGCCGGCTGGAGGAGTCCAACTCCTCCTCCGGGTTGGTTCCAACTCCTCTTGCTTGTTTCCCCAGTTTCTGTTTCCCGTTTCTGTTTTAGCCGTTTGACTTTCAAACGCCAATTTGACTTTCATGTTTTTGGAACAACAAGAACACTTAGTACATGATGCAATCATTCCAATATGTAATGACACATTCATGTACCCTCCCCGGAGTGCTTGGACAATCGAACCTTCTAGAACATTCCGATGAAAACACGGAATCATTCCCGAACTCAACGGACTTTCCTTATATGAATCTTATTCTCCGGACCATTCCGGATCACCTCGTGATATCCGGATCCCATCCGAGACTCCGAACAACATTCGGTCTCTTTCTCATAATATCATAACTACTCAAACAACGTCGAATCCTTAAGTGTGTCTCCCTACGGTTCGTGAATTATGCGGACATGATCGAGACACTTCTCCGAACAATAACCAATAGAGGAATCGAAATTCATATGGCTCCCACATATTTCTACGATTACTTTGCGATCAAATGAACCACTTACATACGATACCAATTTCCTTTGTCTCACGATAGTTTACTTATCCGAGGTTATGATCGCTTGTATCTCTGCATACCTAGTTCAACCGTTCTTGATAAGTACTCTTTCTCGTTCCCGTGATATGTGATCCCTTGTGAACAAGTCACATGCTTGCAAGCTAATTGGATGACATTCCACCGAGAGGGCCCAGAGTATATCTATCCGTCATGAGGATGGACAAATCCACTCTTGATCCATGTGTTTCAACCAATACTTTCCGAACACTTAATGCCACCTTTATAGCCACCCGATTCGGTGTGGTGTTTGATGTCATCAAAGCATCCATCCGGTAAAGGTGATATGCATGATCTCATGGTCGAAGGAATTAGGTTACTATGTATCAGAAAGCATATAGCAATTGAACTATTGAAATGACTTGATCTTTATGCTACGCTTATCTATAGGAGTATGTCCATCACATCATTCTCCTAATGATATGATCCTGTTGTTAATAACATCTCTATGTTCATGATCAGGAAACCATGATCATATATTAACCAACAAGCTAGTTTTAACAAGAGGCTTTACTAGGGACTCTTATTTTAGTTTACAAATCACACAAGTATTAATGTTTCCGGTTAATACAATTATAGCATGGTATGTAAACATTTATCATAAGTGTGAAGATATGATAATAACCACTTTATTATTGCCTCTTGGGCATATCTCCAACATGTTGATCTTGTCTTAGCTTGATGGGGAGTCATCGTAGATGTTGCGAAGGCATATGGAGGTGAATAATGGGGTGCTTAGGTCTTTATATCTCGACCCAAACGCCCTTGAAGGAGTAGTGATTCGGCCTAGTCCAAGGTTGATTTGGCCTGGGTGGAAAACAGCCCAGCCTGTTAAGTGTTTGGCCCAGCCAAGCTCTGGTGCAACTCGGCCCAGGCTGTTGGCTGCTCACTTGGGCTGTCTGGGGCCCCGCGGTGGGCGGAGTCAACCCAGCCGGGTGATGTTGGTTTGGTGTGGGGAAAACTCGGCTCGGAGCAGACAGAAGCCCGTGGTAGGCCAGCCGAGTGAAGGAGATGCCGGCCCACCCGGGGGAGGCGAGGTGGTGCGAAGAGGTCCCGTGGTGGTCCGGATCACTCCGTTGCCGGCCCACCCGGGGTAAGCGATCTTGGTCTGCGGTATCGCAGAGCGTCGCTCGGAGCAGATGGAGGAGTACTGGCGGTCCTGGAGATGTGGAGATCTTGGTGGGCCTTCGGATGGGCCGGATGGGGCAATCCGGCCCAGCCGGGCTTTAGAGTGATTCGGTCAGGGTTATGGTGACTCGGGCCAGTTAGGTCCTATCTAGGCCAAGTTTAGTCCAATTCGGCCTGGTTGGGTTTTTTCCTTCCCTTTGTTTATTCTTTTCCTCATTGTCTTATATCAAATGACATTTATCTCATTACTTATTGAATCACATATCCCTTTATGCAATCATCTGATACCTCAACTTTAGGGTACCTGGGGTCATATCCCCGACAATATATGTAATCCGGTCTTTACTCTCTTCTTCTACCTCTAAACTCGTTGCGTCTCGATGATCCGGCTGCATCTCTCGCATATTGATCCTGATGTTCTCGATGTTCTGCCGACATCAGTTCTAGTTGTGTCGGATCCCCAAAGCATATGAATCTGCTATCTTGATGGTTTCTGCCAAGGTGGTCGGCATATCTCTTTGCAACCTCTTCCACAAAACACTGGCGTATCGACAGCCTTGAGCGAACCAAGCTATCGCTTGAGATTCTATAACTCCTTCACATGAGTTTCTAAGGTTACACCACCGAGTCAAGAATTCTCTATCTGTCTCATTCGGCCTTTGCTTGCACATAGCGAGCTGCTGTGGCCTATTTGGTCTTTTGTAAGTACTGGTGAAGTTGCTGGCAAACATCTCTTCAAAATCTAACCAACAGTTGATACTACCTGCTGGCAGATTGTTTAGCCATACTCTGGCTGGTCCTTCCAGCATCTGCGGGACATATCTTACCGCCCATCGCAAGTTTCCACCATCTATCTTTACTGCAGTAGCATAGTCAATTAACCAATCCTGTGGTTTGGTGCTCCCATTGTATGTTTTCGTGCCCCTCGCCAGCTGAAAGTTCGGCACTGGTGGCTCGCCCATGATCCGAGGTCCGAAACATGCCGGACCTGGCGGACCCTAGTCCTCTAACAATTCGGACCGGTACAACCTGTCCAGCTTTAATCTTGCATCATTTGATGGCAAGCTTCTGTACATGATTCTCTCCTGCATTCCATCATGGTTATTTCCACCATTCCCTGCATATTCCATATCTGAGTAACCATCATTGTACCTCTCATTTGCCTGATTTTGGTGAGCTAGTCTTACTTCTCGTTCTCGCCGAGGTTCGTACCATGGATGAGGATTCGGCGGCGGGTCCCTCCTTCCTTCCGCCGGGATATCGTTCTCACGATTCCCCCTTCCGTGGTCTCCATTACCTCGGCTTCCGTTGCCTTTGTTGGCACGGCCGGGGTTTCTCTCACCACTATTACCTTGGCTCCCATTGCCTCTGTTCTCATTGACTTTTCCGGCTACTGCCGGATCATACGGAATAATTTGCTTATTTCTTTTTCCTAAAGTTACTGCTCTATCTTTTCGTGCGTTGTTTCCGGGTGAGGACGCGTCTGCCACCGATAGGGCGGGCGTTGCTCCAGCCGAATGAACCATACGCGAGGCTCCCGGTCTTGCCGGGTCAGCCCTAAGCATTTCTTCATTCTGCTGGTTCGCAATGCGTACCAGCTCATTCACTCTTTCTTGTTGTTTCTACCGGGCTTCGCCGGTTAATCCTTCTAACTCCAATGCTGTGGCATTTTCCGCCCTTAGGTTCTTTGCCGGGGTGCTATACCTCGGCAAGCCTATATCAACAGAATCTGCCTTATGAGTCTCATGCTCTTTGTTAATATCATTCATGAGGTTTTTCCCTCTCAATCGTAATTCATCTACCCGCTCGGGGGAAACATCTAGTTTATTTGCCTTGGCATACTCTCGCAGAGTCCTGTTTAAGGACTCCCACAAGGCCGACACCTTTTTTGCCTCTACCAGTACTTTCTGCCTAGTCTCTTCTAACTCAGCCTGAGCATTAGCCGGATCAAGTATCAGCGCTACCGGCCTGGTCAGATTATCTATAGTTTCCTGGAGAATATTTTCTGGTCTTTCCAGAGGTGGCCATCTTACCCTTGCTGCCTTTGGGTTGTCTCCTGCACCTCGGCTGGCTTGGCTGCTGAGGGATCTACCTCGGTAGGCTATGGAGCTGTTTGCTTTGTGATCATCTGTCCTCCCGCCGCCGGCTCCTTGCTTGATCCGGCGCCTGCTGCTGCTGTTTGTGCCCCGGCTGTGACCATCACCTCGACGCTACCGACGTGGCGCGCTCCACGCAGATCGTTAGCAACGCTGGGGGGAGGCTCTCCTGCATCAATAACTAGGTGAGGATAAACACAGGAGATGTCGACGCCGACGTAGATCTGGTGCGTGCCCAAGTTGATGAAGACGCCGTTGCGTGGTGGAGCTTTTCTCCTGAAGCTGCCTGCGTTATCGCTGACATAGTCACAGAGATCAAATCTCTGGACTAAGCCAGAGACAACGCGCTCGCCGGTGTGGATGAAGTTTCCTGTCCGGATCTTGACTCCAGCTAGCACCGCTGCTGGCCCCACGGTGGGTGCAAACTGTCGTGGTGGTGACACGGCAGATGCCATGGGTAGGCTAAAGTATGGGGCCAATGGATGCTAGAGGGATCCGGGGAGGGAATATGTAGTTACTTCTACACTCAAATGACTAATAAGCGGATCTTTATTTCTCTTCTCTTGTGCTACAAGTGCTCCTCGAGCTATTTTCAGGAAGAAGAGAAGAACTACACGAGCCTTACGGCGTAGAATGAATCGATCCCCCCTTTGGATCCCGCGCCTCCCCTTTATAAAGGGTTGTCTTGGCTCCTCTAGGGCTGACGTGGCAAGCATATTCGAGGAATATGCTTGTCCCAATATAGTAACTCGGCGACCTCCTTTCCGTGTCCCCCTTCTAATGACGGCAAGGTTCCAGAGAACCCCACCTGCGCGCCTCGGGCTCCATGACTGTCACCTCCGTGACCTCCTTCTGCCCTTCTGCTCTGCTCCTTGTCCTTTGTGCTTGGCTCTGTTCAGATTCTTCCTAGCCCGTGACTTTGGTTTGACTATATGCACCTCCTTCTCCTGCAAGCTTCACGTTATTCGTCCCTGTCTCGCATAACTCGGCTCGGCCTTCACCTGCATTCAAGTTATTCGGGCTCACTCGGCCAACTGAAATCGTATGTCGGCCGGGTAAGGCATTGCTCCTTCCGTAGGTGTCATGGCCGTGCTTATCTCGGCCGACCTTTACATGACTCGGCCGATATCAACAGTAACTCGGCATATGACAAGGGAGGCTCCTTTTATCTTCCCCTGTCTTGACCCTATCCGGGGTCACCTCCCCAACAGATTCCTTCCTCCTTTTAGTCCGGGCTTTTGGGATGGAGTGGTATCTCTTCTTATTGTTGGGCCGTGAGCGCATGAACGTCCAGAACGTGGGCCGAGTACTGGGCTGGCCAAGTGGACGCTAACACCACCTGCGGCCATCTTCTTCCGTACCACACTCTCCTTCCTCTCGTCCTTCACTACCGGAATCAAGCCATGGCCGACTGCATTGGATCGAGGGGAGGGCATTTAGGACGACCACCGGGCCCTGGCCACGACCGCTGAGGTAGGCGTGGAGGGTGCGAATAGAGTAGAACGCCGCCACGGTCTCCCTCACCAAGGCGTGGGGAACACGGCCAAAGCAGCATGCCGCCACGATCTCCCTCACCACCGACATCACCACCACTGTCGTCGTTCGATCTTGGGCCCATCAACATCAGCCTCGCCGGCTTCGAGTTCACCATAACCATCCACTCGGGCATGATGCGAGACAGTATACTCCTTCCTCACAAATTCGCGTCGCTGGTCGACGGCACAGAGCCCTAGAAGGTTATGCTGCAGGCGGCCGGTTGCAAAATTGGCGTGTTGCCGGTGAAGGTGTTGTTCGACCGCCTCAGACAGATGTTCCTCACCAACGGATGGGAGGAGTTCGCCCGCCGGCACCTAATCGAATTCGAACACTTCATCATCTTCAAGTACGACGGCAAAGACATGCTCACCGTCAGCGTCTTCGACGACACCATGTGTCGTCGCTTCTACCACTCTGACTCCGACTCCGACGAGTAGGCTTAGCACTAGACTAGGTTGTGTACTCATTGTGTATCGTCTTTGGAATCAAATTTGCAATGCGAGAATCGGCAATTTTGCAATGAAAATTTCCATTCAAGTCTAGAAATATTTTACGAGCAAACCCAACCTAGAACAACAATGTAACTATGCGCTGCCTACGGTGCTGACGGCGGCGGCAACGACGTGTCAACAATACCCTATTCTGAGAGAGAGAGCGGTAGATCGCAGGATGCGTCTGCAACTCCTCTTCAGATTGGGCGAGGCGGGCATGCATGTAAGGGTTGGGATTATGCCGTACAAATAGTCCAAAAAAACTCTCTTGGTTTGGCCCGTGGAATTTTGCAAAAGCTTGAAGAGGCATGCAAAGCAAGAGGTGTTCCAGGAACAGGAGAGCAGTTCTTAAACCAAAAATGCTTGACTTACGGACAAACTTGTTATGAACTGTTCTTACAGAATGACGTGGGATTACCGGGTTGGTTCAGAGTTTTTACGTTTCTTAAACCCATGCATATATACGTGCTCCGGCTAAACCTCGTGCCATGCGCCAATAACTTGGTCTGGATGCATGGCCCGTGCTCGAACCCGATTACTGCAGGAGAAGCTGAATACGCCAACGGCCGGGTCCCGTCGGCGTAGTCCCTAAATGCCGTCGGCGTAGTTTTTCAATTTTTTTTAACATTTTTGAATTGGTTAACTTGTTAATCTCACATGGACATTTTTAATTCTAAGTATACTTATTCTCAAGTCAAATTGCACAATTAGTCAAACTTTCCAACCGGTCACCCACCTTAATACTACTACAACCCCAACACGCTTAACTTCTTCATTCCTTCCACTTAAGCTTCCGACAAAGAAACTAGAACTTATTGTGAATATTATTATATCAAACCTATTAACCATTACACTATAATGTTAGACATATTTATTTTTTTAGATTCCATACAATTATGTGAGTAAACAACAATGAATAAGTAATAATAATAATCTTGAATTCAAATAAAAATAAAATAAATTTTATTTATTTTGCTTTTTTTCATTTAAATTTGAATAATTCATATCTACAAATCCGTAAATCACAATTCGACAAATAATATATCCAAATTGATCAGAAAAATGAGAGGAATCCAAATATGATATCCCTATCATCTATTTAATCATATATCGTAACTTTTAAATATTAGACCAACTGAAACTATGTCAAGATTCCTGAAACACCACGTTTTTGGCACTCAAAAAATAAAAAATGGCTTTTTGGTGCGACGAAAAAGAAAAACTTCCTGATGCAACATTGTTCGCCATCCCATGATATACACGAGTGCAAAATATGGGCACATTAGAGCAAACTATAACGTGATTCTACCAATAACATTGGTCATTTGACCTAAAATCCAGAAAACCTCGATTGAGATAGGTCATTTTGTGAAGTTTTTTTGAGACACGATCAATATACAAGTTTTGTATTTTTCCATGCAACTATATCACATAATATGACACCACGCGAAGGTTTTTCATTGTTTCGATCGTTTTTTAATTTTTTATGCCCGTTTCAAACTATCGTCAAACTTTCTAAATCGAGGGGCATGAAAATTCTTAGCTCGGGGCTGAGGCTCACTAAACTTGCATTAGATATCTGATGAAATAGCATATTGTGAAACTAAAAATGATTTTTATAAAAACTCATGAGAATCATATCATGTACCTGTAGTTCAAATCTAACTCATTTCCTACTGATTCGGTAGGAATTTGTCTTTTTCACAAGGGGTGGACGGAAAGGTTTGAGATACCCCGGTTGGGAAATTGTCCATTAAATATGGTATAGTATTTTTGAAAAATATGGTATTATCATTTTGAAACTTTTATTTGGTGGTTGTTTCACAAAACGCTCCGTTTTTTGCACTCGGAAAATAAAAATTGCCTTTTTGGTGCGACGAAAAGGAAAACTTCCTCCTGCAACATTGTTCGCATCCCATGATACACATGTGTGTATAATATGAGCACATTATAGCAAACTATACCATGATTCTAGCAATAACATTGGTCATTTGACCTGAAATCCAGAAAACCTCGATTGAGATAGGTCATTTTGTGAAGGTTTTTTTTGAGACACAATCAATATACCAAGTTTGGTATTTTTCATGCAACTATGTCACATAATATGACATCACGCGAAAGTTTTGCATTGTTTTGATCGTTTTTGAATTTTTTATGCCTGTTTCAAACTATCGTCAAACTTTGTAAATCGAGGGGCATGAAGATTCTTAGCTCGGGGCTGAGCCTCACTAAACTTGCATTAGATCTCCGATGAAATAGCATATTGTGAACCTAAAAATGATTTTTGCAAAAAATCATGAGCATCATATCATGTACCTGTAGTTTAAATCTAACTCATTTCCTGCTGATTTGGCAGGAATTTGTCTTTTTCACGAGGGGTGGACGGAAAGGTATGAGAAACGTTGGTTGGAAAATTGTCCATTCAATATGGTATAGTATTTTTGAAAAATATGGTATTATCATTTTGACACTTTTATTTGGTGGTTGTTTCACGAAATGCCCCTTTTTTGCACTCGAAAAATAAAAATTGGCTTTTTGGTGTGACGAAAAGGAAAACTTTCTCCTGCAACATTGTTCGCCATCCCATGATACACATTCGTGCATAATATGGGAACATTATTGCAAACTATATCATGATTGTAGCAATAACATTGGTCATTTGACCTGAAATCCAGAAAACCTCGATTGAGATATGTCATTTTGTGAAGGTTTTTGTGAGCACAATCAATATACCAAGTTTGGTATTTTTCCATGCAACTATGTCACATAATATGACACCACGCGAAATTTTTGCATTGTTTCGATCGTTTTTGAATTTTTTATGCCCGTTTCAAACTATCGTCAAACTTTGTAAATCGAGGGGCATGAAGATTCTTAGCTCGGGGCTGAGCCTCACTAAACTTGCATTATATCTCTAATGAAATAGCATATTGTGAACCTAAAAATGATTTTTGCAAAAAATCATGAGCATCATATCATGTACCTGTAGTTCAAATCTAACTCATTTCCTATCGATTTAGCAGGATTTTGTCTTTTTTACGAGGGGTGGACGAAAAGGTTTGAGATATCTAGGTTGGGAAATTGTGCATTCAATATGGTATAATATTTTTGAAAAATGTGGTATTATTATTTTGAAACTTTCATTTGGTGTTTGCTTCACAAAACACCCTTTTTTTTGCACTTAAAAAATGAAAAATATGTTATACGAAAGTATTTATATTATACATATATATATATATTTTTGTAAAAAAAATATGTAATATTTGAGTTTATATATATAGATCTTGTTTTTCTGCAAATTTTGATATATTATATGTATTTTTCTGAATTTAAATAATTTAGTTATGATTTTTTAAAGATTAATGGGGCAAAAAAAAAAGGCCGTCGGCGTAGACTTGACGCCGTCGCTCTGCCGTTAGCGTAGTATGCTACGCCGACGGCTGCCGTCGTCCTAATTAACCTACGCCGACGATAAAACTGGGCCGACGGCCATCACGCCGACGGCCTCGACATATTGGCGTCGTTATTCCCATAGTCCTGCGCGGGTGCTATGTTGACACGTCGAAGTAGGAAGACGGGGTCCCTCCATAATACCACGATCCACGTCTGTCTCAGCAGCTCGCCGGCCAGATTCCTGGCCACAGCCGCGGGCCTTCATGACTGACGGCACATAACGGCCGGCGGGATCCTAATTAATTTTCGACACACACCCGAGATAATAATCAGTTAACCACTCGATCTTATCCCAGGATCGATGGAGAACATCACCTGGCGATCAAGGCATTGACACGATCGCGGACGGGAGTACGCACTAGTAGACATCGCTCAGTCCAGTCACCTCCATCCGCTCAACCATAATTGAGCCGCTGGTAACACATTCAGAATCTGTGACACATGCATGCAGTACTGACGGCACCTCCACTCAACCACGCATATACTATGCATGAATGGGCTTGACTGGAGCACGTCCAAAAGGCAGGGACGTACAGGGCGACATAGAGTAGAGACAAGGCATCGAAAGGCCCCTGCCCTGAAACCAATGCGATGCCCTGCCCTGCCAGCCCCCCCACGAGCCCTGAATTCATTGCGACATCTGCGGCGCCCCGTACAGGTACAGCCAGTCAGCCGGCCACCGATCGATATACTATGTCCATGGTGAGTTGATGCCAAGACCAAACCCGCACGGTAGCTAGCTAGCTACCCCAAGACAAGCCGCTAGCTGTGGCGTCCCGGCACCGATCGATTCATCATTCATCCCTACCTCACCACCACCTGAGAATACGTGTGCTCAAAATGATCCTCCCATACTCTCATTCCGTGGCATCTGAAAATTTTACAAGCTAATACACGTTGCGCTTGCGCAGGCCGGGCACATTCGCGGCGTGCCGCTCCACATGCAGCATTCGTCGCGCAAGCCTCCATGCATGCACGCACGCACGCACGCGCGAACGAAAATCTCTTCGATCGGGCTGCCTGCGTATTGGCCCGCTCTCTCCTGAACCCTGATCCCTAGTAGCTTTTCTAAGCTTTACTTTATAGCTTAGCTTCTGCGCAGCTGCATGCTGCGTGTGTGCATGCATCACAAGTCACGACCCAGTCCCGCAGACATGTAGTAGGCTTCAAGCTAGTACCTGTATTAGGCTAGGGTAGGCAGGGTGCTGCTGCCCTGAATTGTACCGTTCACCTCTCGATCAGGGCAGGGCGTGTCTCTCCTTTTTATTTTTTCTCTGTCTGTCTCTAGAGCGAGAGAGCGCGCGCGGATCCATGCGTGCATTGCATGCAGAGACAGGCGCAGTAAATGTGACTTTCTGCATAGCTTTCAGTGCTACGAGATGGTGGGATCAGAGGGGGCTACTCGATGATGGCCTAGCTAGCTAGCTATAGGTAGCCCAAGACAGACAAGGGGAGCTAGACCCAGCCATGGCGGCTCTGAAAACCACGCGCGCGTCCGTCCGTCCGGATCTGACCCCTTTCTCTTTCTCTCTCTCTCCGTATACAGAATCGATTCATCATTTCACTCCCTGGGACATCGACATGATTCAGGCGGGGATGCCTGCCTGCGTGTGCGTGTTTGTGCGTGCTGTTTTGGACTACTAGCGCCATTCGCTGAGCCTGCCCACAGTGTTGCCTGGCTGGGGAGCTTTGAAATCTCGTCTCTGGCTAGCGGGGCGGGGGGCTTTATGCTTCTCCGCTCCGCTCTTGTTTCCGTGCCCAGCAGTTCACTGTCCCCTCCCAGATTCGTCCACCCGGTTCCCCGCTTTCGAAACCGTCCCTCGCTATATCATGCATCCGTTCCTTTTCTAACCCCGGAAACACTACCTGAGTCCAAACTGCTTAGAGAATCCCCACTCGTTGGGTGATTCAAGGCCCAAAATCATGATCAAATTTTGGCCGAACGAAACTTAATTTTCGTTCCTAGGCCAAGTTTTCGCGTTCGGCTAAATTTCAACGAGTTTAGCAAATTCAGGCAGTTTTCATTAAAGATCGGCGAATATAGGCGGATTACATCGAATTTAAACTATATTACTAGATAATAAACTAAAACATTAAAAAGACCCTCGCCGTCGCCTTCACAGATGTCGTCACCACTTCTACATGCCGAAGTTGCCGTAGAAGGACGTGTAGCCTGGATCGGCCCCTGCCATCATCCTCGCCGCCGTCGTCGTCGCTCCTCAGCCGCCTGCTGCAGGCGCTGGACGCGAAGGCGCTCCTGCTCCTCCCAATCCGCCCTGGACCAGGCCAGGATATCCGACGATGACGGCTCCACCGGCGGCTGCGGCGCCGAGTCGCGGAGCGACTACTCCATCGTCATCCTTATGGCGCTATCCTCGGTGGGCGGCGCTGACCAGTCCGCTGGCTCAGGCTTTGGTCGGCGAAGGCAAAGGCGGCATGTGGGAGCCGACTGCGCCGACACGCGTGGCTCGCTGATTACGATGCCCCGCGAGCGTGTCCGCGGAGGCCGACGGACCGGCGAGACTGCCTCGCGCTTGACTGGGCGTAGCGTCGGCGAAGGCCACGTCGGCGTACGGAGCGACGTGGAGCCCGAGGAGTGGGAGGCCGAGGCAGAGGAGGAGCTCAAGCTGGTCATCCTCCTCTGTAGCCAGTTCGCCGGAGGGCGCCGCCCTGACCTGGATGATGACCCACAAGTATAGAGGGTGTATCGTAGTACTTTCTGTAGGGGTTCGTAGCATGGAAAACAAAAAATTTCTACCGCATGCAAACAAACAAGCCAAGATCTATCTACTAGATTGTAGCAATGAGTCGATAGAGGAACTCACCCTCGAAGATTCCAAAGCGGTTAACGAGAGCAGATTCTCGTGGGTGATGTAGTCGTACACTTGCCGATCTCAAGATCGCGTAGACGATCCTTCCAAGGCCTGCGTTCGGCGCTCCTTGATCGGTCACATCGCGGTACTGACGAAGACCTTCCTCTCCTTGTTCCAGCAAGAAATGGAGGTTGTAGCACTCCTCGTGATTCCAAGACAACTGGCGTGGTACCTAAGTAGAGGGAGATCCCAGGCTTCGCCTTAAGCCGAGCGAGTATGGTGGAGTATGAGAGAGAGCTATCTGGTCTAGAGATTAGACACACCAATTAGAAGGCTCTAAATGAAGGCTAGGGCAATTAGAAGCTCTAAACCAAAACGGCTCTAAACCGGAGATTAGAGGATAGGAACTTGTGTGTCTAGGAGGAGGCCTGCCCTCCTTTTATAGGTGGAGGGCGGCCAAGGGAGGAGTCCCTCCCAAGTCGGCCTTGGTTGGCGCCGGTTTGGAGGACTCCTTCCCAAGTCGGTTCCAACCACCTCTTGCTTGTTTCCCACAGTTTGCTTCCCAGTTTCTGTTTTCCACAGTTTCTGTTTTAGCCGCTTGACTTTCAAACCGGCATTTTGACTTTCAGTTTTGGAACAGAAGAACACTTAGTACATGATGCAATCATTCAATATGTAATGACACATTCATGTACCCTCCCCGGAGTCTTGGACAATCCGAACCTTCTAGAACATTCCCGATGAAAACACCGTAATCATTTCCGAACTCAAACGGACTTTCCTTATATGAATCTTATTCTCCGGACCATTCCGGATCACCTCGTGATATCCCGGATCCCATCCGAGACTCGAACAACATTCGGTCTCTTTCTCATAATACCATAACTACTCAAAACAACGTCGAATCCTTAAGTGTGTCTCCCTACGGTTCGTGAATTATGCGGACATGATCGAGACACTTCTCGAACAATAACCAATAGAGGAATCGGAAATTCATATGGCTCCCACATATTTCTACGATTACTTTGCGATCGAATGAACCACTTACATACGATACCAATTTCCCTTTGTCTCACGATAGTTTACTTATCCGAGGTTATGATCGTCGGTATCTCGCATACCTAGTTCAACCTCGTTACGATAAGTACTCTTTCTCGTTCGTGATATGTGATCCCTTGTGATCCAGTCACATGCTTGCAAGCTAATTGGATGACATTCCACCGAGAGGGCCCCAGTATATCTATCCGTCATATGGATGGACAAATCCCACTCTTGATCCATGTGTTTCAACCAATACTTTCCGAACACTCAATGCCACCTTTATAGCCACCCGATTACGGTGTGGTGTTTGATGTCATCAAAGCATCCATCCGTAAAGGTGATATGCATGATCTCATGGTCGAAGGAATTAGGTTACTATGTATCAGAAAGCATATAGCAATTGAACTATTAAAATGACTTGATCTTTATGCTACGCTTATCTATAGGAGTATGTCCACCATATCATTCTCCTAACGATATGATCCTGTTGTTAATAACATCTCTATGTTCATGATCAGGAAACCATGATCATATATTAACCAACAAGCTAGTTTAACAAGAGGCTTTACTAGGGACTCTTATTTTAGTTTACAAATCACACAAGTATTAATGTTTCCGGTTAATACAATTATAGCATGGTATGTAAACATTTATCATAAGTGTGAAGATATGATAATAACCACTTTTATTATTGCCTCTTGGGCATATCTCCAACACTTTCGATAAATAGGATTGTCGATCCCAACGAGGAGCAGAAGGTGTTGACTAGTGGTATGGAGCAGGAAATCTCTGTAAATAATTAGCAAACATATTTTTAAGGGTTTTCTGATAAAGCAAGGAAATAAAGTGCAAGTAATAAAGACAACAAACAATTGCGGCAAGTGGCCTAATCCTTTCTTAGCAAAGGACAAGCTGGTGGAAATACTTATAAGGACCAAACGTTCTCGAGGACACATGGGAATTCTGTCAAGTGCTTTCTCTTCATATAGCTGAGTAGTCTTTTTTGGTTGGGTAAGTATTGTGTGGGTGAACCTGTGCTAATGTACCGACCTTACTTGGACTAATACATACTTGTGATTAAACCCCTTGCAAACATCCGCAACTACAAGAAAGCAATTAAGATATAAACCTAACCACAACCTTAAACTCTGAGATCCTACACTCCCTTGTGCAATAGTTTCCTAACGGGGGTTCAGGTTTCTGTCACTCAGACAACCCCATAATTAGTAGCCAAATACACAATGCATTTCTCTAGGACTATAAATGGTGAAGTATCATGTAGTCTACGTTCACATGACACCACTAGAAGAATAGCACCACAACTTAAATACTAAACCATTGAATAATATTTCAACACAAATCCACTACTAACAACATGACTTCTCCCATGTCCTCAAGAACTAAACGAACTACTCACGAGACATCATATGGATCAAGATCAAAGATGATATGGTGATGAATAAAAATCTGAACATAAACAATAATTCAATGGTTCCACTCACAAGCATCAACTACAATAGTAATCAATACCAGAAAAGTTTTCCCCTAAGAACTATGCAAGATTCAACACAATTGTTACATCGGGATAGAGTGGTGATGATGGTGCTGGTGGAGATGATGGTGTGGATGACGATGATGATCCCGATGAAGTCTGGCTTGATGATGGTGTTGATGGCGACGATCTCCCCTCTCCGGGAAGGAATTTCCCCGGCAAAAATCTGTCTGCCAGAGAGATCTTTCTTTCTCGGTGTTTTTCGTCCCGTAGAGGCGGCGAAATATTTCTATGGTCGCTCCCCCATGTATTAGGGTTTTGAGGAGAAGATATAGGCGAGAGGGCAGAGCCAGATGTGGGCCAGGTGGGCCACACCCCATGTAGGCACAGCCTAGGGGTGGCCCGCGCCTGGGGGGTGTGGGCCCCCTGTTGCCCATCTCCGCCTCCCCTTCTGGCATTCTGGGAAAATAGGATTTTCCGTAGTTTTCCTGGTATTTTTCTGACCTTCGCAAAATTGCATCAAAACACCTCTTTTTCCATCAGAATCCTGACTCCGGCAGTTCATCCTCCAAGAATCATCCAACATGCAAAAACAGATAAAAGGACATAAGTAACAACTCTTAATATGAAATATATCAATGAATAGATGCAAATTATGATATAGAATGGTGATGCAAATTGGACGTATCAACTCCCCCAAGCTTAGACGTTCGCTTGTCCCCAAGCGAAAACTGAGCTCAGTAAACATGTCCACAGGTTTATGGAGTGAAGTGTCGATAAAAGAATATGGACAAGAAGCATCACACTTACCATTACACAACTCATAGAAGAAAGCAACTCACCATTATATAACTTAGCTTGCAACAAGTATAGGAGTCATAATAGAGATGCATAAAGATAAATCATAATTGGAATTGGCAAAATTTGTTCTTGGTCAGAGAACAGCTGGCAAACAGTTTCAAAAATAAAGCTTTTGTAGAAGTTTTACAACAAGAGTACTCTTTGCTCAAACATAAAAGGTTTTTCACAATGATGGCTTTCAAAGTAATACTCAATAGATAAGAGTCTTGTGCAAACAAGGGAGATAAAGAACATGATTGAATAAATCATCATATGAATGCTTGAAACACAACAACTCAAATGCTTACTAGAGATAGAGAGGAATTATGTTTGCTGACTCAACTTAGAAGTAGAAGAAAGGACCTTCATAGAGAGAAGCAGGGATTTCAAGTTCATAAAGAGATTTGAAAAGATTATGGTACTTACTAGCTTTGAGCTCCCATTGCCCCTATCATAAGCATCTTGAGGTGATTAAGGTTAAAGTGAACAAAGATGAAGTATATGCTTAACGAAATATAAGTTGGCAATCTCATGTCCCTTAAGTACGAGGGCCGCTCCTCATGATACTCAACTTTAGTTACTTGTAAGTTCTTGTCATTGTAAGTACATGTGTATCATAAAGAACCGCCAACAGGATACCCCTTGCACATGATACAAGAGCTATCCCATAATAAAAATGACAAGGCAAGCAGACAGTGAGCATCTCAGCGATCTTTGTATTTGCTATTTGCATAGGTTTTTATTAAGGATGCTTCACAGATTGCTCACTATGGTTATGCTGCAAGTTTCCACCATGATTAGGCATGGCTTAGGCTAGTGGCCCGGACATTTCTCTAACACACATACATAACTCCATGAACTTACAAGCTCCCCTTTTATTTCACACCGACGACATCCACAAACAAAAGAGCATGATATCAACTGGATATGTATCCATAAGTGTTAAAAGCGTTCCCCGTGACAGCACCTTAAATTGATAAAAAGGAAAAAAGAGGATAAATACTATAGTGGTTCTGCTAATCCCAACGTATATATGCAAGCATATACAACTTCGATGACACAATGGTTCAAGTTTATTAGGGGCAAGAAAATAAGGTGTGCCATGAAGTTCATGAGAGCTTTACTGAGTAGTTTTCACATAACAAAATAATTTTTAATTCGAAAGATAGATGAAGCTTGAGAATTTGCTTGGAATAGCAATAATGCTAATAGGTAGATATAGTGGACACAAATGGCACAAGTTTTGGTTCAAAGAGGTTGGATGCATGAGAAGTAATCCTCTCAGCACAGGTTTTTGGCTAGCAAGGCTGGGTAGCAAGAAAAAGATTTGAAGGAAACAAGCAAACCTACAAGTGATAAAGCCAAACATGCAATCTTCCTTGAAGACACAAAAGATCTTAAATAAAGAATACTAAGCTTATGATCCAATCAAGAAAGAAAATAAATGATACAAAATACCTGTAAGCTTTTTCTATTTTCCTTTCAAACCTCAAAAAGTGTTGCTACTGACTAGAGCTCGGTTTGCCAAAATCAATTTAGATCTACTTGATGCTCCCAAAGTGATGACAATACTGATAAACAAGATCAATCATGATGGCTCAGTTGATGTGGATCCTGTTGGGAACCCCAAGAGCAAGGTGTGAAGCAGCACAACAGCAAGTCTTCCCTCAGTAAGAAACTGAGGTTATCCAACAAGTAGGAGGAAGGAAATGTCACACAAGTGTTGCAAGCAACACGAAGACCTGCACAACACAAACTCAATACTTTACCCCAACTAACAGTGAGGTTGTCAATCTCACCTGTTGTTGTAACAAAGGATTAACTATATGGTGCGGAAGTTAATGGTGGTTTGCAGCAAGTAAACAGTAACAGTGGAAGATGTATCAATGGTAAAGATTGGACCGGGGTCCATAATTCACTAGAGGTTCTCTCCTTATATAAACAACATGGCATGAAGGGTACACAAATTACAGCAGGGCAATTGACAGGAACTGAGCAAGGCAAAACAATGCAATACTAGACAAAAAGATCTTATGAGATTCGATTGGGCAATACAACAAGATACATAGACCGCCATCCAACTGCATATATGACCAGTAGTCCACCTTTGGGTTATCATCTGAACCCCCTCCAGCATTAAGTTGCAAGCAACAGACAACTGCTTTAAGCAAAGTGTGTAATGTAAACAATCCACTTGTTCCATGAACAAGAGACCGTTGTGTTCTTCCTAGTGGAAACAAAACATCTACAACCAAAGATATTTCTATCACTTACCTTGGAAACTAGAGGCATGAACCCACTATCGAGCATAAATACCCCCTCTTGGAGTCACTAGCAACTACTTGGCCAAGATAGCTACTAACAACGAAGAGCATGCAAGATCACAAACAACACAAACATGATAGAATCATAAAGACAAAACCATTAGTCAATCTGACATGTAATCTCAATATCCATCGGATCCCCGCAAACAGACCATGCATTATTATAAATAGATTAGATCTTGATCATGAACGGAGATCACAAGATCTATACATGAAAGCACAAGGAGGAGATACAACCATCTAGCTACTACATGGACCTGTAGTCCAAGGTGGAACTACTCACGCATCATACCGGAGAAGAAGGCCTCCGGGATGATCTCCCCTCCGGCAGGGTGCCGGGAAGAACTTCAGACCTCCCATGATCTAGGGACGATGGTGGCGGCGGCTATAGACGGTTTCGTGGAATTTTGATCGGGTGCCTATGGTTTCTGCATCGGGGGCTTCTTATAGGCTCCACGCCTGGGAGGGGGTGTGGCCATCCCGTGGCGTTTCTCCGTCTCGTCTTCTGGATTCGTGTCTTCCATGGTAAAATATTGACTTTGGCTTTTGTCCCGTCCAATTCCGAGAATATTGATTTTCTACCTTTCTGGAACCAAAAACAGAAGAAAACAGGCAAGTGGCACCGTGGTAACTTGTTAATAGGTTAGTTCCAGAAAAGATATAAAAACACCTCAAAGTGTAGACAAAGCAAAGCAAAGTAGATACTAACAAGCATGGAACCTCAAAAATTATAGATATGTTTCCGACATATCAAGCATCCCCAAGCTTAACTCCTGCTCTTCCTCGAGTAGGTAAGTGATAAAAAGAATAATTTTTGAGGTGCATGCACCTTCACAATGGCATAGTGGCAATCAGCTTGTCCCTCATAGAGTAGCAAATAGATGCATAGGACACCTTCAAAGTTCATAAGAGTGACTAGATATAAATAGCACAAGAACAAGCAATATCAACAATATGCATCAATCAATATTTTCGGGACACTGCACATAGAACTAAGAATGGAAACTATGCTCTCTTAATGGTGCGTAAAGGTAGAAGGTGGAGACTCAATATAGTAGTGGAAGAAAGGTCCTTCATAAAGGGAAGCAGGGATTTCAAGTTTCAAAAAGAGCTTCCAAAAATTATGGTACTTATTAGCTTTCAGCCCTCATTGCCCCTATCATAAGCATCTTTAAGTGATTAAGGTTAAAGTGAACAAACTATGGAGTATATGCTTGAGAAAGTATAAGTTGGCAATCTCAAGTCCCTTGAATATGAGGGCCACACCTCATGCTACTCAACTTCAGTCACCTGTAAGTTCTTGTCATTGTAAGTACATGCATATCATAGAGAACCGCCAACGGGGTACCCCTTGCACATGGTACAAGAGCTTTCCCATAACCAAAATGACAAGGCAAGCAGACAATGAGCATCTCAGCGATCTTTTTATTTACTATATGATCTTTTTATTGAGGATGCTTCACAGATAACTCACTATGGTGATGCTGCAAGTTTCCACCATGATTAGGCATGGCTTAGGCTAGCGGCCCAGGCGTTTCTCTAACACAAAATACATAACTCCATGGACTTACAAGCTCCCTCTTTATTTCACACCTGTGACATCCATAGACAAAACAACATGATATCAACTGATTACAAAGTACAAGTGCAATGTTGAAAACGTTTCCCATGATAGCATGGTTCTGCTAATTCCAACGTATAAGTGCAAGCATATACAACATAGACAACACAATGGTTCAAGTTTATTTGGGGCAAAGAATATAAACTATGCCATCAAGTTTGTGAGGGCTTTAATCACTAAGTTTTCACATAAAAAAATACTTTTTAATTGGAAGATGGCTGAAAACAAGAATATACTTGGAATGGTGTAACACACCATGCATAGGAATTTATAGTGGACACTTTGGAATAACTTGGTTTCTTGGTAGTTGGAAGCATGAGTAGATCTTACTCATACAAGTGGAGGCTAGCAAAAGACTGGGAGCAACCAACTAAGAGAGCAATAGTGGCCATAATCATGCAGAGCGACAAAACATTACTAATCAAAGCATAGAGTGGTACTACAAGTCAAGGACTAAATGATCAAAGAGGCTATTGACTTGTTCAAAGTCATAACATGGTGTGAGCATGTGCCAAGTCAACCCAAACAAAGCATCAAAGGATAATACCAAAATACTATGCTTTTGTATGCTAAAACAATGCACAATTTCTTCAAGGCACACTAAGAAATCCCAATGAATTGGAACAAAACATGCTACAACAATAATCAATAAGCATAAGGTCAAAAAAACACCTAGCATGCCATGCTAAAGTCTAAGTCACAGTCAATGAAAGCTCCTCTTGGACTTCCGAGCAAGAACTTTCTACTCCTTTCCAACAACAATCGACTTATTTGAAACAACACGGCGAGAACGGGGGTCCAAATTTATTGAAGCAAACTAAACAACTAAGAAAAGCAAACAAAAACTAAGACGCTCTAAGAAAAACACAACTATGCATGTGTTGCCTACCAGAGAGGACTTTGTTGGAAACCCCAAGAGCAAGGTGTGATGAGCACAACAACAAGTTTTCCCTCGGTTGAGACCGAGGTTATCAAACCAGAAGGAGGAAGGAAATGTCACACAGGTGCTGCAAACAACGTGGAGACCCGCATAACATAAACTCAAGACTTTGTCTCAACGAATCAGTGAGGTTGTCAAGCTCACCGGTTTCCTATAACAAAGGATTAAACGTATGGTGTGGAAGGTAATGGTTTGCAGCAAGTAAACAAGTAACAGTGGAGGATGTATCAATGGTAAAGATTGGACCGGGGTCCATCGTTCACTAGAGGTGCTCTCCTTAGATAAAAAACATGGCATGAAGGGTAAACAAATTACAGCAGGGCAATTGACAGGAACTGAGCAAGGCATAACAATGCAATTACTAGTCATAAAGATCCTATGAGATTCGATTGGGCAATACAACAAGATACATAGAACGCCATCCAACTGCATCTATGACTAGAAGTCCACCTTCAGGTTATCATCCGAACCCCCTCCAGTATTAAGTTGCAAGCAACATACAACTGCTTTAAGCAAAGTGTGTAAGGTAAACAGTCCACATGTTCCATGAACAAGAGACCGTTGTTTTCTCCCTAGTAGCAACAACATATCTACAACCGAATAAATTATTGTCACTTTCCTTGGAAACTAGAGGCATGAACCCACTATCGAGCATAAATACCCCCTCTTGGAGTCACTAGCAACTACTTGGCCAATATAGCTACTAACAACAGAGAGCATGCAAGATCACAAACAACACAGACATGATAGAATCATAAAGACAAAACCATTAATCAAACCAACATAATAATCTCAATATCCATCGAATCCCCGCAAACACAACATGTATGATTATAAATAGATTATATCTTGATCATGAACGGAGCTCACAAGATATATACATGAAAGCACAAAGGAGGAGATACAACCATCTAGCTACTACATGGACCCATAGTCCAAGGTGGAACTACTCACGCATCATACCGGAGAGAAGGCCTCTGGGATGATCTCCCCTCCGACAGGGTGCCGGGAAGAACTTCATATCCCCCCGATCTAGGGACAATGGTGGAGGCGGCTATAGACGGTTTAGTGGAGATTCGATCGGGTGCTTAGGGTTTCTGCAACAGGGGATTCTTTTAGGCGAAGGGGGAGGCCGACGAGGCGGCCAGGGGCGTCAAACCCTACCCAAGCGCGGGCCCACCCCAGGCCGTGCCTAGGGGGGTCTGGGCGCCCTGGCCCGCTTCTTCTTCTCCCCTCTGGACTTCTTGTTCCCCATGGAAAGTTATTGACTTTGACGTTTGTCCCGTCCAATTCCAAGAATATTTCCTTACTAGCTTTTCTAGAACCAAAAACAGTAGAAAATAGGCAACTGGCACTGTGGCAACTTGTTAATAGGTTAGTACCAGAAAACATGTAAAAAGCACCACAAAGTGTAGACAAAGCAAAGCAAAGTAGATACTAACAAGCATGGAACCTCAAAAATTATAGATCCATTTCCAACGTATCAAGCATCCCCAAGCTTAACTCCTGCTCGTCCTCGAGTAGGTAAGTGATAAAAAGAATAATTTTTGAGGTGACATGCACCCTCACAATAAAGATCCAACCATTTGCAAGCATTGAAAGATGGGATCAAAGAACTCTAAACATGTGCATGAAAGATGGAGTTCTAACAATAGGACATAGTAACTATGCATGCAACATGAAAGGCTATAAACAAAGATCATGAATAACATGCACTGGAAAATGTTTGTTTGTTTCACATATAGAAAACATAGCATAGTGGCAATCAGCTTGTCCCTCATAGAGTAGCAATATAGATGCACATGACACCTTCAAAGTTCACAAGGGTGACTAGAAACAAATAGCACAAGAACAAGTAATATCACAATATGCATCGATCAATAAGCTTTGGAACAGTGCACATAGAATGACAATCATGCTCTCTTAATGGTGCCTAAAGGTACAAGGTGGAGACTCAAGTAATGGTGGAAGAAAGGCCTTTTTGTAAAGGAAGCAGGGATTTCAAGTTTCAAAAAGTGCTTCCAAAAATTATGGTACTTGTTAGCTTTCAGCCCTCATTGCCCCTATCATAAGCATCTTGAAGTGATTAACATTAAAGTGAACAAACTATGGAGTATATGCTTGACAAAGTATAAGTTGGCAATCTCAAGTCCCTTGAATACGAGGGGCACACCTCATGCTACTCAACTTCAGTCACCTGTAAGTTCTTGTCATTGTAAGTATTTGCATATCATAGAGAACCGCCAACGGGGTACCCCTTGCACATGGTACTGATACTTGAATACGAGGGGCACACCTCATGCTACTCAACTTCAGTCACCTGTAAGTTCTTGTCATTGTAAGTATTTGCATATCATAGAGACCCGCCAACGGGGTACCCCTTGCACATGGTATTGATACGTCGAAAACATATCTATAATTTTTGATGCTCCATGCTTGTTTAGTATCTACTTTTCTTTACTTGTCTACACTTTGAGGTGCTTTTTACATGTTTTCTGGTACAAACCTATTAACAAGTTGCAATAGTGCCAGATGCCTGTTTTCTGCTATTTTTGGTTTCAGAAAAGTTAGTAAAGAAATATTCTCGAAATTGGATGGGAAAAATGTCAAAGTCAATTACTTTCCGTGGGGAACAAGAAGTCCAGAGGCGAGACGAGGAAGCGGGCCAGGGCATCCAGACCCCCTCCCCCTAGGCGCAGCTAGGGGTGGGCCCGCGCCTGGATAGGGTTTGCCCCCCTGGTCACCTCCTCGGCCTGCCCCTTCGCCTATAAGAAGCCCCGATGCAGAAACCCTAAGCGACCCGATCAAATATCCATGAAACCGTCTGTTGCCACCACCATCGTCCCTAGATCGGGGGATCTGAAGTTCTTCTCAGCACCCTGCCGAAGGGGAGATCATCCCGGAGGCCTTCTCTCCGGTATGATGCGTGAGTAGTTCCACCTTGGACTATGGGTCCATTTAGTAGCTAGATGGTTGTATCTCATCCTTTGTGCTTTCATGTATAGATCTTGTGAGCTCCGTTCATGATCAAGATCTAATCTATTTGTAATCATGCATGTTGTGTTTGCGGGGATATGATGGATATTGAGATTATTATTTTGGTTTGATTAATGGTTTTGTCTTTATGATTCTATCATGTCTGTGTTGTTTGTGATCTTGCATGCTCTCCGTTGCTAGTAGCTATCTTGGCCAAGTAGTTGCTAGTGACTCCAAGAGAGGGTATTTATGCTCGATAGTGGGTTCATGCCTCTAGTTTCCAAGGGAAGTGACAATAATCTCTTCGGTTGTAGATGTGTTGTTTCTACTAGGGAGAAAACAACGGTCTCTTGTTCATGGAACTTTTGGACTGTTTACCTTACACACTTTGCTTAAAGCAGTTGTCTGTTGCTTGCAACTTAATACTGGAGGGGGTTCGTATGATAACCTGAAGGTGGACTTCTAGTCATAGATGCAGTTATATGGCGGTCTATGTATCTTGTTGTATTGCCCAATCGAATCTCATAGGATCTTTCTGACTAGTAATTGCATTGTTGTGCCTTGCTCAGTTCCTGTCAATTGCCCTGCTGTAATTTGTTTACCCTTCATGCCATGTTGTTTATCTAAGGAGAGCACCTCTAGTGAACTATGGACCCCGGTCCAATATTTACCATTGATACATCTTCCACTGTTACTTGTTTACTTGCTGCAAACCATTACCTTCCACACCATACGTTTAATCCTTTGTTACAACAAACCGGTGAGCTTGACAACCTCACTGATTCATTGGGGCAAAGTCTTGAGTTTGTGTTGTGCAGGTCCCCGCGTTGCTTGTAACACATGTGTGATGTTTCCTTCTGTCACATCCCAAGATTTTCCAATCTTGTAATGTGAAAAATAAATGAATAAAATAAAAATTTTGTTGATTTTCAGGGTGAGAAGAAACTTTTTGAATCCATTTGGAAACTTTCAAAACCTATTTTGATCAAGATAAATCCTAAAGGGATTTAAAAAGATAAACATTTAATAAAGGAAAAATAAAAATATTTGGAATTACTATTTTTGAATCTTTAATAAAAAGATTTGGTTTTCAAATAAAAAGGAAGAAAGTTGACTAAGAATATTTTATAAAGCCAAACTAAAACTTGGCCAAGCCTTTGAAATAAAATATTTTTATTTGATAAAAATAGTAAAGGTTTATTTAAATAAAATGATAAGGATTTAATATCCAAGCTCATTAAAAATAAAGGTTTTACTATTTTAATTAAAACATCAAAACTTATTTATTTATTTCAAATAAGTTTTCCAAGTACCCTTTATTCTTTCAAATAAAACCTACTGATTTGGTGTTTATAATATTTAGGTTTCAAAATGGAGTTTTGAATAAATCAAAATCTATTTGATTAATAAACAAGGTCTATTTATTTAATTAACAATGGACCCTAAAATAAAAATATTATTTTTATTTATGGGACTTTGGTTTATAAAATGTAACCAAAACTCAATACGAAGTTTGGTGAAAGTTTGATGTGAATAGAATGTTGGATTTGTTGATTGAATTTCAAAACAGAAAATAGAACTGGAAAAAGAAAAAACTTTCGAGAGAAAGAAAAATGAAAAGCGGACTGACCCACCAACAATTAACAAGCCCAAGAGCATTGACTTCTTTTCCACGCTGCGTTGCCACTGAACCCACACCCTCAAAGTGACTGACTGGTGGACCCCTCTCCCTATCTCACTCTCTCGCTGACGCACAGGCCCCACAGCACTGTTCCTTCTCTTCTTCCTCGCGCCGATTACTCCCTGCCGTTGCAGCCATTACTCCGGCGATCAATACGTTGATTCCGCTGATCACATTTCCATGATCGCACCTATTAACCGCCTGCCTCTCCATTTCCCCTCACGCGCCTTCCTCTCTCTGCCCCTAGGCCGACGAAATTTCGAGCCGCACTCCCACTGCTCCGACCACCGTCCCCAGCCAATTCCGGCCGAACCTCGCCTCCTCTTGCCTTCCTGAGCACACCGTCGAGATCCCCACTCCCAGGCGCACCTGTCTGTGCCCTCCATTCAACCGCGGGCGCCCCTGAGCGTCGACTTCGACAACCACTGACCGCGCCGCCGCGTCTCCCTCTCTCCGGCGAAGTTCCCTGGTAAGAACCGACCACCCCGCGCCCTCTCCTTCACGCACACAGCTTCGTCTTGATCTTGCGCTTCTAACCATGCCCTTTGTTTGCCTCCTCGTGATCTGTAGCGTCGACCCCGACCACGAACAGAACCACCCGACGCTGTTCCCCACTCCGGCGAGGAATCGCTGCTGTCCCTGAGCGCCCCTTGCCAAGCCGACCGTACCTTGAGCATCCCCACGTCACCGCGATCACTGTAAGCACCCTCACCTTCCTCTTTGCTTCCTGTGGCCGCCGTAGCGCCACCGTCCGACCGTCGCCGCCGTCTGCTGTCGCGCAGCGCCGCCAGCCTTTGACCAAGCGTCTGAGGCCGTTAGATGAGAATCTTGTGGCTACGATTAGAACTTGACGAAGGGGTACGCGCCCATCTGATCCATTCGTTTTAGTTAGATCCAACGCCCCGCAAAGGCCGATCCACCCGAATCGGTATCAGCTAGTGATAGTACGCCGCGTGGCACTGGGTGATTTAAAACAGAGTTTGAAAAACAGATTTAGATGCAAATTTGAAACCCTTGTAACTTTTGATCCACACGTCCAAAATTTACAAACTTTATATCAATGGAATCAGTGGAACAAGCCCTAGCTAACTATGCAATGTGTTTAGTAAAAAGTTTCTATTAGATTGTTTGTTTTTGCATAAACATTTGTGTGCTTGTTTAGGTTAGAAAAATTATTCCAAAATGTTTTTAGGGTTGAAACCTTTGCAAATTGGTTTGTTGTGAACCTAATGACCCTAGGAACCAACCCATGGTTTTAAAAATGGATTTTGTGAAGTTTAGGAATAAAAACTTAAATTAGCCCATTTCTAGCCAAATAAAAACATTGATTTTGTTATGGAAATGACTTTGGAGTAAAAACTTTGGGAAAATGATTTGGATCAAACCTACTGACCCTAAACACCAAGTTTTGAGAAACAACAACTTATTTGGTGAACAACATAAAGTTTTTGCTTTGATAAAAACATTTTTCACCACATAAAATAATGAATGGATTTAAAAACAGTTTATGGATAAAACCCTTTTGCAAATGACTTTGCCACTTTGGAAAATGACCACTTTGAGCCTTACAAAGTTTAGAGCCTAGTAGAGACCACCTTTGCAAATAAAACTATCTTTTGCATGCTTGCATGCATGACTTAGTTCCCATTATTTTATGTGTGTGTTTGATTATTTGAATTATTGGTTGGAATGCTAGTTGATATTGTGTTTGCTTGATGGATTTGTAGTGAAGTTAGAAAAGTGTGAAACTAGCAAGATCAAGAAGTGAACCAACATTCCCTACCAAAAAGGCAAGTGACACTATCATCTAAAAGTCCTACTATTTTCATTATACTTAGTGGATTTTGAAACATGCATGAAAAAGAATTTTATACTTATGCTATGCTAAATCCTAATAGGATACCCTTATACATTCCTTAGTGAAAACAATGTAGTTGTTACATTCTTAGCCATGCTATATTTTGAAAAGAGATACATGTTGAGATTTTATGAAGTTGAGAAAAGGACTTGTGTTTTTATATAATAAAACAAGGACTCAATGAACCACCTGGGTGGACAAGGATACTTTGAGTTTTGGAGAAGGTGGCAACAAAAGGAACCATGTCTATGGCAATCTCTTTGTGTTGAGCTCCAAAATAAAATCACCCAGGAACTTAGAGATTGAACATGTTTCTCCAATTGTGGCTTTCGTGTACAACCACATGCTACTTATGGCTCTGGCTTGGTAAACTACATTGGGAAGACCCATGCATTGTCTTCAGGTTACTGAAAATGAGGAACTTGGAATCCTACATGGGTACTGAAGACAAGCTAGCAATGGTGTATGGGAGGACCCTTTGGAAAGACTTCGTCACATTCTCAATCTGCCAGTATTCCATCTTGGTGAGTACTTATCCAGCGGCCACTAGTGGCAACAAGATGAGAGTGTGACATGTGGGTAAAGTGTACAACTTCTGCAGAAGATAATAAAATCTAAGTACTTAGCCGTGTCCCCGGTTATGGACAATACTGAGCAACTAAAGCTTGAAGCTATGGGAAATCTCGACATTCCAATTTCTAAAAGAAAAACTTTTAAGTGACAACAAAAGACTTGATGCACTTGGGGGTACCAAGGAGCTCAAGAGAGTTGGATAAAAACTTGATGCACTTGGGGGTACCAAGGATCTCAAGAGATTTTGACAAAGACACTTGGTGGATTCCAAGGAGTTCAGAAAAGATTTGACAAAAGATCAAAACCATTTTGAAAGATAGGATAAACTATTGCTTTATGCAAATGAGCCTTAAACTCTACTTAGCCAAATATGCATGTAATGATAGGATCCACTTATATTCTACATAGTAGTGAAACTTGCCAATACAATTCAAATGTATTGACCCTTGTGGCTGTAACTTGTTATGTTGCAGGTTTGATTGATTTTAGTGAAGTTGATTGATTAGGATTACAAAGTCTACAACCAACATGTTTGCCTGTGGCACTTTGAAGATGAAGGACCCCATGCTTATAGTTATTCCGCTGCAATGTAATGTAATAGCCAAATGAGCTATGTAAGATGTAATAAAATTATGTTATTCCTGGTTATAAAGTTACATTATGACCTTTGTTTCTTGATATTACATCTTAACTGTGGATGCTAGCTATTGATCCAGGGACTAGCATTGTAAACATAGGGGACTCTACCTTATTAAAGGTTGGGACCCTTACAGATGCTATCAGAGCATTGTGCTGCCTGTAGGATTTGTAAACCTAGGATTGGACAAAAACCCTTAGAAAAATAGGAGTTTTATTTGTTCCAAAACTTATTTACAAACAATCTTGTAAACTCTTTCCTCAACCATTTTGGTTTTGATTCTACATCTCTCCTGCTTCAACTTGATGGAAAAACCTACCCCATGGCCAAAGACTTCACCATGTGCAAAGGACTTCTTCAACTCTAATGACTTCAACTTCTTCAACTCTAACGACTTCAACATCTTCAGCATATTCACCAAGGACTTCCAACTTGGATACCACTAAGGACTACAAGTGAGACAAGGAAATCTTGCTCAAGATGTGGAGACTAAGGAAATGCAAAAATTAGAAGGAGCCCACATCACTTGAAGTTTTGTGACCAAGAATTTTTCATAAGGAAACCATGATCTCATACAAGAAGAATCAAGAAGGATGGAAAGATCACAAGTGAACAATATAGATGGACCACCATATATAGTTAAGTCAAACACACCAACTTGTGGGGTGTAACTGTTATCACCATATTTTGGCCAAGGAAGGAGATGGGCCGTGATCAAGATGGGCTTGGAAGATGTGTATATTCAACGTTTTGGCAGGCAACAATAACAAACTATTTTGTTGCTAAAGATGTGCTTGAACTTTGATGTTTGAGTGAAATGTTTGGCTTGTGATTGCATGCACATTGCTTGTGTGAATTGTGATGAGTGTGATTAGAACTATTTCCTTAGAAATCTATTGCCTATTCTAATCTCCATTCAACCCAAACAGATGACTACTCCAAGATCAAGGTTGATGACACCAACACCAACCAAGAGGACAGCATGAAAGAACTCATAGCAACCCAACACCAGTTGAACCAAATGACAGCTCAATTCATAGCCAAAACCAGTGGGGAAGATCCAACCCTGCAAGGATTTTTGGAAACTCAAGCCCAAATGATGCTTAAGGTGATAGATCAAATGATCAACATGGAAGACAACTATTCCAAAAGAGTTTGTGACAACAAGGATGACAGAAATGTTATTCTAGATGGAGCCCCAGCTTGCATTATTTGTGGAGACAAGGATCATACTTCCAAGGAGCATGGAGATCAATTCCCCAACTGTGAAGAGAAACATCCAGTAGGCCAATGTCCCACCTCTCAAGCTACTTGCTACCTATGTGAAGGAAATAACCATGTCCCTATCCAATGCCCCATCTATTCTATTGTGGAACAAAGGAAACAAGGTGGAGTGCAACAAATGATTGCAAACAATCAAGAAGGATCCAAGTCTACCAAGAAGGTTGGTGACAAAGGAAAAGGTCCACTTATACCTCCAAGCAAAACAACCCAATTCAAAGGACCAAAGAAAGGGCATATGAATTATCCAAAGAGCAATAGAAGGTCCAAGAAACATGTAGACATTCCTACCTATCAGATAACATATGAACAACATGAACTAGATGCACTCCTAGCTTTGGAGAAGCCCAAAAGGCAAAAGAAGGACAAAAGCCATGTGCAATGTCATCGTTGTAAAGAAATGGGACACTATTCCAGTGAATGCCCAGAGAACCAGAAGTATAAGGAAATTGGCCAAGTGTGGTGCAACAATTGCAAAGATCTAGGCCATTATGCAGCAACTTGTCCACAAGAGACACGTAAAGAACTCAAAGATATCAACTGTTTCAATTGCAAAGAACCAGGACATTATGCAAGCAATTGTACAGAAAAGATGAAGAACAAGTTAAACAAGCCTATGAAGGACCTCAACCTTGGCCCATGAGTCAAGTGTGGAAACAAAGGACACAATGCAGATGGTTGCCCAGAGAAGTTTCCCCAAGATCCCAAGCGAGCCAATATGTAATTTAGTTTGAAAATTTTTAAGGGTGGTAGTACCCTAGATGTTTTGAGCCTACTTGTAACCCTAGCCTTCCCAAATCTCGGGACGAGATTTATTTTAAGGGTGGTAGCCTGTCACATCCCAAGATTTTCCAAATCTTGTAATGTGAAAAATAAATGAATAAAATAAAAATTTTGTTGATTTTCAGGGTGAGAAGAAACTTTTTGAATCCATTTGGAAAGTTTCAAAACCTATTTTGATCAACATAAATCCTAAAGGGATTTAAAAAGATAAACATTTAATAAAGGAAAAATAAAAATATTTGGAATTACTATTTTTGAATCTTTTAATAAAAAGATTTGGTTTTCAAATAAAAAGGAAGAAAGTTGACTAAGAATATTTTATAAAGCCAAACTAAAACTTGGCCAAGCCTTTGAAATAAAATATTTTTATTTGATAAAAATAGTAAAGGTTTATTTAAATAAAATGATAAGGATTTAATATCCAAGCTTATTAAAAATAAAGGTTTTACTATTTTAATTAAAACATCAAAACTTATTTATTTATTTCAAATAAGTTTTCCAAGTACCCTTTATTATTTCAAATAAAACCTACTGATTTGGTTTTGATAATATTTAGGTTTCAAAATGGAGTTTTGAATAAATCAAAATCTATTTGATTAATAAACAAGGTCTATTTATTTAATTAATAATGGACCCTAAAATAAAAATATTATTTTTATTTATGGGACTTTGGTTTATGTTAAACAGAACCAAAACTCAATACGAAGTTTGGTGAAAGTTTGATGTGAATAGAATGTTGGATTTGTTGATTGAATTTCAAAACAGAAAATAGAACTGGAAAAAGAAAAAAACTTTCAGAAAGAAAAAAATGAAAACGGACCTGACCCAGCCGGCCAGCCCAACAAGCCCATGTGCATGACTTCTTTTCCACGCTGCGTTTTCACTGAACCCGCACCCTCAAAGTGACTGACTGGTGGACCCCTCTCCCTATCTCACTCTCTCGCTGACGCACAGGCCCCACAACACTGTTCCTTCTCTTATTCCTCGCGCCGATTACTCCCTGCCGTTGCAGCCATGACTCCGGCGATCAATACGCGTTGATTCCGCGACCGTTACTCGCTGTGACTGCACCCTATTAACCGCCCTGGCCTCCTCTCCATTTCCCCTCACGCGCCTTCCTCTCTCTGTCCCCAGGCCGACGGAATTTCGAGCCGCACTCCCACTGCTCCGACCACCGTCCCCAGCCAATTCCGGCCGAACCTCGCCTCCCCTAGCCTTCCTGAGCACACCGTCGAGATCCCCACTCCCAGGCGCACCTGTCTGTGCCCTCCATTCAACCGCGGGCGCCCCTGAGCGTCGACTTCGACAACCACTGACCGCGCCGCTGCGTCTGCCTCTCTCCGGCGAAATTCCCTGGTAAGAACCGACCACCCCGCGCCCTCTCCTTCACGCACACAGCTTCGCCTTGATCTTGCGCTTCTAACCATGCCCTCTGTTTGCCTCCTCGTGATCTGTAGCGTCGACCCCGACCACGAACAGAACCACCCGACGTCGTTCCCCACTCCGGCGAGGAATCGCTGCTGTCCCTGAGCGCCCCTTGCCAAGCCGACCGTACCTTGAGCATCCCCACGTCACCGAGATCACTGTAAGCACCCTCACCTTCCTCTTTGCTTCCTGTGGCCGCCGTAGCGCCACCGTCCGACCGTCGCCGCCGTCTGCTGCCGCGCAGCGCCGCCAACCTTTGACCAAGCGTCTGAGGCCGTTAGATGAGAATCTTGTGGCTACGATTAGAACTTGACGAAGGGGTACACGCCCATCTGATCTGTTCGTTTTAGTTAGATCCAACGCCCCGCAGAGGCCGATCCACCCGAATCGGTATCGACCCGGTGATATGCACGGCGTGGCAATCGGGTGATTTAAAACAGAGTTTGAAAAACAGATTTAGATGCAAATTTGAAACCCTTGTAACTTTTGATCCACACGTCCAAAATTTTACAAACTTTATATCAATGGAATCAGTGGAACAAGCCCTAGTGAACTATGCAATGTGTTTAGTAAAAGTTTCTGTTAGATTGTTTGTTTTTGCAGAAACATTTGTGTGCTTGTTTAGGTTAGAAAAATTATTCCAAAATGTTTTTAGGGTTGAAACCTTTGCAAATTGGTTTGTTGTGAACCTATTGACCCTAGGAACCAACCCATGGTTTTAAAAATGGATTTTGTGAAGTTTAGGAATAAAAACTTAAATTAGCCCATTTCTAGCCAAATAAAAACATTGATTTTGTTATGGAAATGACTTTGGAGTAAAAACTTTGGGAAAATGATTTGGATTAAACCTACTGACCCTAAACACAAAGTTTTGATAAACAACAACTTATTTGGTGACCAACATAAAGTTTTTGCTTTGATAAAAACATTTTTCACCACATAAAATAATGAATGGATTTAAAAACAGTTTATGGATAAAACCCTTTTGCAAATGACTTTGCCACTTTGGAAAATGACCACTTTGAGCCTTACAAAGTTTAGAGCCTAGTAGAGACCACCTTTGCAAATAAAACTATCTTTTGCATGCTTGCATGCATGACTTAGTTCCCATTATTTTATGTGTGTGTTTGATTGTTTGAATTATTGGTTGGAATGCTAGTTGATATTGTGTTTGCTTGATTGATTTGTAGTGAAGTTAGAAAAGTGTGAAACTAGCAAGATCAAGAAGTGAACCAACATTCCCTACCAAAAAGGCAAGTGACACTATCATATAAAAGTCCTACTATTTTCATTATACTTAGTGTATTTTGAAACATGCATGAAAAAGAATTTTATACTTATGCTATGATAAATCCTAATAGGATACCCTTATACATTCCTTAGTGAAAACAATGTAGTTGTTACATTCTTAGCCATGCTATATTTTGAAAAGAGATACATGTTGAGATTTTATGAAGTTGAGAAAAGGACTTGTGTTTTTATATAATAAAACAAGGACTCAATGAACCACCTGGGTGGACAAGGATACTTTGAGTTTTGGAGAAGGTGGCAACAAAAGGAACCATGTCTATGGCAATCTCTTTGTGTTGAGATCCAAAAGAAAATCACCCAGGAACTTAGAGATTGAACATGTTTCTCCAATTGTGGCTTTCGTGTACAACCACATGCTACTTATGGCTCTGGCTTGGTCAACTACATTAGCAAGACCCATGCATTGTCTTCAGGTTACTGAAAATGAGGAACTTGGAATCCTACATGGGTACTGAAGACAAGCTAGCAATGGTGTATGGGAGGACCCTTTGGAAAGACTTCGTCACGTTCTCAATCTGCCAGTATTCCATCTTGGTGAGTACTTATCCAGCGGCCACTGGTGGCAACAAGATGAGAGTGTGACATGTGGGTAAAGTGTACAACTTCTGCAGAAGATAATAAAATCTAAGTACTTAGCCGTGTCCCCGGTTATGGACAATACTAAGCAACTAAAGCTTGAAGCTATGGGAAATCTCGACATTCCAATTTCTAAAAGAAAAACTTTTAAGTGACAACAAAAGACTTGATGCACTTGGGGGTACCAAGGAGCTCAAGAGATTTGGATAAAAACTTGATGCACTTGGGGGTACCAAGGATCTCAAGAGATTTTTACAAAGACACTTGGTGGATTCCAAGGAGTTCAGAAAAGATTTGACAAAAGATCAAAACCATTTTGAAAAATAGGATAAACTATTGCTTTATGCAAATGAGCCTTAAACTCTACTTAGCCAAATATGCATGTAATGATAGGATCCACTTATATTCTACATAGTAGTGAAACTTGACAATACAATTCAAATGTATTGACCCTTGTGGCTGTAACTTGTTATGTTGCAGGTTTGATTGATTTTAGTGAAGTTGATTGATTAGGATTACAAAGTACAACCAACATGTTTGCCTGTGGCACTTTGAAGATGAAGGACCCCATGCTTATAGTTATTCCGCTGCAATGTAATGTAATAGCCAAATGAGCTATGTAAGATGTAATAAAATTATGTTATTCCTGGTTATAAAGTTACATTATGACCTTTGTTTCTTGATATTACATCTTAACTGTGGATGCTAGCTATTGATCCAGGGACTAGCATTGTAAACATAGGGGACTCTACCTTATTAAAGGTTGGGACCCTTACACCTTCCTCCTTCTGGTTCGATAACCTCAGTCTCAACTGAGGGAAAACTTGTTGCTTGCTCTTCGCATCCTGCGCTTGGGGTTACCAACGAAGTGCTACGTCGAGCATCATCAAGACTTTCTGGCGCCGTTGCCGGGGAGGCTAAGGAGGTCTTCACTAGGGGAGTCCTTCACTTCCTTTCTCTTTACTTTGTTTTTAGTTTTCTTTGTTTATTTTGCTTGGTTTTGTTTGCCTCTTTCCAAAAAACCGAAAAAATTTAGTCTAGCTTGGTTTGCTTTCTTTATTCAAAAACAGAAAAAAATTAGTTCCTGCTCTAGCTGCTGCTGCTGTTTTTGGCTTGCCCACCTTTGCCAAAATTAACTCTGCTGAGAACACCAAGTTGTGTGAGTTCACTAGCACCAACAACAATGATTTCCTAAGCACACCTATTGCTCCACCTGCTCCTGATGCTACCTTTTATGAAATTAAGCCTGCTTTGTTAAATCTTGTAATGAGAGAGCAATTTTCTGGTGTTGGTTCTGATGATCCTGCTGGCCATCGCAATAGCTTGGTTGAACTTTGTGAGATGCAAAACATAAGGATGTAGATGGAGATATTATTAAGCTCAAGCTTTTTTCCTTTCTCCTTGAGAGGAAAAGCTAAAGAATGGTTACTTTCCTTGCCTAAAAATAGTATTGATTCTTGGACTAAGTGCAAAGATGCTTTTATTGGAAAATACTATCCTCCTGCTAAGATTATATCTATGAGAAGTGACATTATGAAATTTAAAAAACTTGATAATGAACATGTTGATCCAGCTTGGGAAAGAATGAAGTCTTTAGTTAAGAACTGCCCTACTCATGGATTCACTGCTTGGATGATTATCCAGACTTTTTATGCAGGTTTGAACTTCTCCTCAAGAAATCTGTTGGATTCAGCTGTTGGAGGTATCTTCATGGGCCTCACTTCGGGTGCTACAACAAGGCTCCTTGATAATATAATGGTTGACTACTCGGAATGGCATGTTAAGAGAGCTCCACATGGTAAGAAGGTAAATTCTGTTGAGGAAGCTTCCTCTTTGAGTGATAAGATTGATGCCATTATGGCTATGCTTGTTAATGGGAAAGCTCCTTTAGATCCTAATAGTGTTCCCTCAGCCTCTTTGGTTGCTCAGGAAGAGCAACTTGATGTGAACTTCATTAGAAACAACAATTTCAACAACAATACTTATGGTAATTATAGGCCTTATTATCCTAGTGGAAATGTTTATCATGGTAGATCTGGAATGCCTAGTGAAGAAAGGATTCTAGAAGTAGAGAGATCCACTAAGAATTTTTTGCATATGCAATATGAGCAAAATAAGATTTTCACTAAAACTATGGAGGAACAATCTATCATCTTGAAAAACATTGGCCATCAGTTTGAGAATCTTAATAGAGAAATTCCTAGTTTACAGTCAAATATTTTGAGTGCTGAGAAAAATATATCCTCTTTGTCTGAAGCTCAGTCTTCCTTGATTAATAAAATGGCTGATAAACCTAAAACTATGGAAAAACACCTTTGCTACTGCCCATTCCATACAAGTTACCATTGATGAAAATGTTAGGATGTTAGTTCAACTTCATGCTAAGTGGGAAAGGGAAGCTGAAATTGATAGAAACAATAGTGTGTGCACCATCACCACTAAACCACCAGTAGTCCCTATTCCTCCTCCTACTATGCCTAAGCCTATTGAGCCTACTACTAGTGATGCTAAATTTGACTTTGATATTGATGGTTGCAATATTTCTGAAGTAATTATGTTCTTGCAAAAGCTTGTTAGAAGTCCTAATGCTAGTGATATGCATGTTGCCTTTACTAAACACATTACAGATGCTCTTGTCAAGATTAAGGAAGAGAAGCTAAAACACAAAGCTTCTATCCCTAGGAAAGTAGAAGATAGTTGGGAAACCATTATTAATATGCAAGTGAATGACTTTGATATCAAATCTTCATGTGATCTTGGTTCTAGTATCTCTATTATGCCTAGGAAGATTTATGAAATGCTTGATTTGCCACCATTGGAAGATTGTTATTTGGATGTCCCACTCAATGATAATGCTAAGAAGAAACTCATGGGGAGTATTAATGATGTTCTCATCATGGTTAACAATGCTTATGTCCCTATTGATTTCTATGTTTTGGATGTTGAATACAATGCTTCTTGTCCTATTGCTATGGGAAGACCTTTTCTTAGAACATTTGGTGCCATCATTGATATGAAAGAAGGCACCATCAAATATCAATTTATATTCAACAAAGGTATTGAACACTTACCTATGAGGAGAGAGAAGTTTCTTTTTGCTCCTCCTTTGAAAGCAAGGTTTGATGTTAATGCTTCTTGATTTGAAAATACTTGATTCTTCTTGCTTCTTGTGCCTAACTTAAAGGCATTAAAGAAAAGTACTTGTTGGGAGATAACCCAAGAGTTTCCTTGAGTCTTGGAAGTTATTACTTCAGTAATGACCTCTCATTATCTATTTTGTTTGCTTGTTGTGCCAAGAATGACCTCTAATAAGAGGGAAGTAAGATTTGGCGAGTTGCTGTCCCGAAACAGATTTCCGTCCTCCACCAAAAAAATTCGTGAGGAATCTCTGTAACTCGAATTGAGATCAAAATTTACTAATGAATCCCCCAGTATTTTATCTAACTTTCGTTAGCTCAACACTTTTTGATTTGAGCAACAGAAGATGCTCGAAAAAATCGGTTTCTACATGCTGGTCTGTTTTGACAGATTTTTGCCATTATTTGCATTTGCTTCTTACTGATTCCTTTTTGAGTTATCTTTTGGGGAATTGAGCTTTTTTAAGGAGTTACTAGAGTAGCTTGTGTTTTTAGTGAAAAGCCTTACTGTTTCAAAGCTTTGCTAGTGGTCTAATATCTTTTGAATAAACTAATGTTGCTAATGAAGATTGTGTGAAGTTTTGTATGAAGGAAAAATTTTAGGTGTAGAGAGAGAATGATGCAATGAGATGAAGAATGGACAAAAGCTCAAGCTTTGGGATGCCACCATGGTGTCACCCCAAGAAATATCCAAGAGGTACAAGCGTCAAAGCTTGGGGATGCCCAAGGCATCCCCTTCTTCATCAATAAAAAGCTCAGGTCTGTCTAGACATTTTGTTTTTATTGTTTCATGCACTATTTTTTGTGTTGTTGTTGGAGCGTCTTAGTTTTATTTTGATTTTCTTAGGTTGTTTAGTTTGCTTGAATAAAGTAGTTTGGACCCCCGTTCTTGATGTGTTGTTTGCAAATAAGTTGCTTGATGTTGGAAAGTAGTAAGTTCTTGCTTGAAGTGCAAGAGGAGCTTGCATTGACTGTGACTTAGACTTTAGCATGACATGCTAGGTGTTTTTTGACTTTATGCTTAGTGATTATTTATGTAGCATGTATTTGTTCCAAACAATTGGGATTGCTTAGTGTGCCTTGAAGAAATTATGTGTTGTTTTAGCATGCAAAAGCATAGTATTGTGGTATTCTCCTGTGATGCTTTTCTTGGGTTGACTTGGCACATGCTTACACCATGTTATGACTATGACAAGTCACCATTAGCCTCTATGATCATTTAGTCCTTGACTTGTAGTACCACTCTTTTCTTTGATTAGTAATGCTTTGTGGCTCTGCATGATTATGGCCATTATGCTCTCTTAGTTGGTTGCTCCTAGTCTTTTGCTAGCCTCCACTTGTATGAGTAAGTTATACGCATGCTTACAACTCCCAAGAAACCAATTTATTCCAAAGTGTCCACTATAAACTCCTATGCATGGTGTGTTACACCATTCCAAGTATATTCTTGTTTTCAGCAATCTTCCAATTAAAAACTATTTTGTTATGAGAAAACTTAGTGATTAAAGCCCTCACGAACTTGATGGCACACTTTATATTCTTTGCCCCTAATAAACTTGAACCATTGTGACAACTTTGTTGTATATGCTTGCACTTATACGTTGGAATTAGCAGAACCGTGCTATCACGGGGAACGTTTTCAACATTGCACTTGTACTTTGTACTCAGTTGATATCATGCTCTTTTGTCTATGGATGTCACTGGTGTGAAATAAAGAGGGAACTGGTAAGTCCATGGAGTAAGTATTCTGTGTTAGAGAAACGCCTGGGCCGCTAGCCTAAGCCATGCCTAATCATGGTGGAAACTTGAAGCATCACCATAGTGAGATATCTATGAAGCATCCTTAATAAAAAAGCTATGCATATAGTAAATAAAAAGATCACTGAGATGCTCATTGTCTGCTTGCCTTGTAATTTTAGTTATGGGAAAGCTCCTGTACCATGTGCAATGGGTACCCCGTTGGCGGTTCTCAATGATATGAAAATACTTACAATGACAAGAACTTACCTGTTCCCAAAGTTGAGTATGCATGAGGTGTGGCCCTCATATTCAAGGGACTTGAGATTGCCAACTTATACTTCGTCAAGCATATACTCCATCTTTGCCACTTTAACCTTAACCACTTCAAGATGCTTATGATAGGGGCAATGAGGGCTGAAAGCTAACAAGTACCATAATTTTTGGAAGCTAATTTTGAAACTTGTAATCCCCGCTTCCTTTATAAAAATGCCTTTCTTCCACCACTATTGAGTCTCCACCTTCTACCTTTAGGCACCATTAAGAGAGCATAGTTGTCATTCTGTGTGCAGTGTTCCAAAGCTTATTAATTGATGCATATTGTGATATTACTTGTTCTTGTGCTATTTGTTTCTAGTCACCCTTGTGAATTTTGAAGGTGTCCTATGCATCTATTTGCTACTCTATGAGGGACAAGATGATGGCCACTATGCTATGTTTTCTGCATGTGAAACAAACAAACGTTTTTCAATGCATGTTATTCATGATCTTTGTTTGTAGCCTTTCATGTTGCATGCATAGTTACTATGTCCTATTGTTAGAACTCCATCTTTCATGCACATGCTTAGAGTTCTTTGATCCCAGCTTTCAATGCTTGCAAATAGTTGGATCTTTATTGTGAGGGTGCATGTCACCTCAAAAATTATTCTGTTTATCACTTACCTACTCGAGGACGAGCAGGAGTTAAGCTTGGGGATGTTGATACGTCGGAAACATATCTATAATTTTTGATGCTCCATGCTTGTTTAGTATCTACTTTTCTTTACTTCTCTACACTTTGAGGTGCTTTTTACATGTTTTCTGGTACTAACCTATTAACAAGTTGCAACAGTGCCAGATGCCTGTTTTATGTTGTTTTTGGTTTCAAAAAAGTTAGTAAAGAAATATTCTCGGAATTGGATGGGACAAACGTCAAAGTCAATTACTTTCCGTGGGGAACAAAAAGTCCAGAGGGGAGACGAGGCAGTGGGCTTAGCAGCCAGACCCTCCCAGGCGTGGCTAGGGGTGGGCCCGCGCCTGGATAGGGTTTGGCCCCCTGGTCGCCTCCTCGGCCTCCCCCTTTTCCTATAAGAAGCCCCTGATGTAGAAACCCTAAGCGACCCGACCTAATATCCACGAAACCGTCTGTAGCCTCCGCCACCATCGTCCCTAGATCGGGGGAGGGGGGTCTGAAGTTCTTCCCGGCACCGTTCCGGATGGGAGACCATCCTAGAGGCCTTCTCTCCGGTATGATGCGTGAGTAGTTCCACCTTGGACTATGGGTCCATGTAGTAGCTAGATGGCTGTATCTCCTCCTTTGTGCTTTCAAGTACAGATCTTGTGAGCTCCGTTCATGATCAAGATATAATCTATTTGTAATCATGCATGTTGTGTTTGCGGGAATCCAATGGATATTGAGATTATTATGTTGGTTTGATTAATGGTTTTGTCTTTATGATTCTATCATGTCTGTGTTGTTTGTGATCTTGCATGCTCTCCGTTGTTAGTAGCTATCTTGGCCAAGTAGTTGCTAGTGACTCCAAGTGGGGGTATTTTTTGCTCGATAGTGGGTTCATGCCTCTAGTTTCCAAGGGAAGTGACAATAATCTCTTCGGTTGTAGATGTGTTATTGCTACTAGGGAGAAAACAACGGTCTCTTGTTCGTGGAACATGTGGACTGTTTACCTTACACACTTTGCTTAAAGCAGTTGTTTGTTGCTTGCAACTTAATACTTGAGGGGATTTGGATGATAACCTGAAGGTGGACTTCTAGTCATAGATGCAGTTGGATGGCGGTCTATGTATCTTGTTGTATTGCCCAATCGAATCTCATAGGATCTTTCTAACTAGTAATTGCATTGTTATGCCTTGCTTAGTTCCTGTCAATTGCCCTGCTGTAATTTGTTTACCCTTCATGCCATGTTGTTTATCTAAGGAGAGCACCTTTAGTGAACCATGGACCCCGGTCCAATCTTTACCATTGATACATCTTGCACTTTACTTGTTTACTTGCTGCAAACCATTACCTTCCATACCATACGTTTAATCCTTTGTTACAGCAAACGGTGAGCTTGACAACCTCACTGATTCATTGGGGGCAAAGTCTTGAGTTTATGTTGTGCAGGTCTCCGCGTTGCTTGCAACACCTGTGTGATGTTTCATTCCTCCTTCTAGTTCGATAACCTCGGTCTCAACTAAGGGAAAACTTGTTGCTTGCTCTTCGCACCCTGTGCTTGGGGTTACCAACGAAGTGCCACGTCGAGCATCATCAGGTACAGGAGCTTTCCCATAACCAAAATGACAAGGCAAGCAGACAATGAGCATCTCAGTGATCTTTTTTACTATATACATAGATTTTTATTGAGGATGCTTCATAGATAGCTCACTATGGTGATCCTGCAAGTTTCCACCATGATTAGGCATGGATTAGGCTAGCGGCCTAGGCGTTTCTCTAACACAGAATACAAACTCCATGGACTTACAAGTTTCCTCTTTATTTCACACCGGTGACATCCATAGACAAAAGATCATGATATCAACTGAGTACAAAGTATAAGTGCAATGTTGAAAACGTTCCCCGTGACAACACGGTTCTGCTAATTCCAATGTATAAGTGCAAGCATATACAACATAGATGACACAATGGTTCAATTTTATTAGGGGCAAGGAATATAAAGTGTGCCATCAAGTTTGTAAGAGCTTTAATCACTAAGTTTTCACATAACAAAATACTTTTTAATTGGAAGATAGCTGAAAACAAGAATATACTTCGAACGGTGTAACACACCATGCATAGGAGTTTATAGTGGACACTTTGGAATAACTTGGTTTCTTGGGAGTTGGAAGCATGAGTAGATCTTACTCATACAAGTGGAGGCTAGCAAAAGACTGGGAGCAACCAACTAAGAGATCATAATGGCCATAATCATGCAGAGCAACAAAGCATTACTAATCAAAGCATAGAGTGGTACTACAAGTCAAGGACTAAATGATCATAGAGGCTAATGGTGACTTTCATAGTCATAACATGGTGTGAGCATGTGCCAAGTCAACCCAAACAAAGCATTAAAGGAGAATAGCACAATACTATGCTTTTGCATGCTAAAACAACGCATAATTTCTTCAAGGCACACTAAGCAATCCCAATTGTTTGGAACAAGACATGCTACAACAATAATCACTAAGCATAAGTTAAAACAACACCTAAGATGTCATGCTAAAGTCTGAGTCACAGTCAATGCAAGCTCCTCTTGCACTTCAAGCAAGAACTTACTACTCCTTTCCAACCCCAAGCAACTTATTTGCAAAACAACACTGCGAGAACGGGGTCCAAACTACTTTATTCAAGCAAACTAAACAATCTAAGCAAAGAAAACAAAAACTAAGATGCTCCAAGAACAACACAACTGTGCATGAAACAATAAAAACGAAGTGTCTAGACAGACCTGAGTTTTTTATTGATGAAGAAGGGGATGCCTTGGGCATGCCCAAGATTTGACGCTTGTTCCTCTTGAATATTTCTCGGGGTGGCACCATGGTGTCATCCCCAATCTTGAGCTTTTGTCCATTCTTAATCTCATTGCATCATTCTCTCTCTACACCTGAAAATTTTCCTTCATATAGAACTTCACACAATCTTCATTAGCAACATTAGTTTATACAAAAGATATTAGACCTCTTGCAAAGCTTTGGAACAACAAGGCTTTTTACTAAAAACACAATCTACTGTACCAACTCCTTCAAAAATCTCAATTCCCCAAATGAGAACTCAAAAAGGAATCAATAAGAAGAAAATGCAAATAATGGCAGAAATCTGTCAAAACAGACCAGCAGGTAGAAACCGATTTTGTCGAACATCTTCTGTTGCTCTAATAAAAAAGTATTGAACTAACTAAAGTTAGCTAACATACTTAGGGATTTATTCATAAATTTTGAGCTCAATCCGAGTTACAGAGACTCCTCGCGAATATTTACGGTGGAGGACAGAAATCTGTTTTGGGATAGCAACAACCCAAATCTTACTTCCCTGTCATTAGAGGTCATTCTTGGCACAAAAAGCAAACAAAAAGGATAAGGAGAGGTAATTACTGAATTAATAACTTCCAAGACTCAAGTAAACTCTTGGGTTATCTCCCAACAAGTACTTTTCTTTAACGCCTTTAAGTTAGGCACAAGAAGAAAGAAGAATCAAGTATTTTCAAATGAAGAAGCATTAACATCAAACCTTGCTTTCAAAGGAGGAGCAAAAAGAAACTTATCTCTCCTCATAGGGAAGTGTTCAATACCTTTCTTGAATGGAAAATGATATTTAATGGTGCCTTCTTTCATATCAATGATGGCACCAACTGTTCTAAGAAAAGGTCTTCCCAAAGTAATAGGACAAGAAGCATTGTATTCAACATCCAAAACATAGAAATCAATATGTACATAAGCATTGTGAACCATAATGAGAACATCATTAATAATCCCCATGAGTTTCTTCATAGCATTATCATTTAGTGGGACATCTAAGTAACAATCTTCCAATGATGGCAAATCAAGCATTTCATAAATCTCCCTAGGCATAATAGAGACACTAGAACCAAGATCACATGAAGCTTTGAGATCAAAGTCATTCACTTGTATATTAATAATGGGTTCCCAACTATCTTCTACTTTCCTAGGAATAGAAGCTTTGTGTTTTAGCTTCTCTTCCTTAATCTTAACAAGAGCATCTCTAATGTGTTTAGTGAAAGCAACATGCATATAACTAGCATCGGGGCTTCTAGCAAGCTTTTGTTGGAACATAATCACTTCAGAAATATTGCAACCATCAATATCGAAGTCAAACTTAGCATCACTAGTAGTAGGCTCAATAGGCTTAGGCATAGTAGGAGAAGGAACATGGACTACTTGTGGTTTAGTGGTGATGGTGCACACACTATTGTTTCTATCAATTTCAGCTTCTCTTTCCCACCTAGCATGAAGTTGAGCCAACAACCTAACATTTTCATCAATAGTAACTTGTATGGCATGAGCAGTAGCAAAGGTGTTTTCCATAGTTTCAGGTTTAGCAGCCATTTTATTAATCATGGAAGACTGAGCTTCAGACAAAGAGGATATATTTTTCTCAATAGTTAAAAGCTTTTCCTCTATAGTCTTATTGAAAGTGGTTTGTTTACCAATAAAGTATTTGAGCATGACTTCAAGTTCAGAGGGGGCACTTCTAGCATTATTGTAAGAGCGTCCATAGGAATTGCCATTATTAGGAGGATAAGGCCTATAATTGTTGTTGCTACCAAAATTATTCCTATAGGCATTGTTGTCGAAATTGTTGTTTCTAATGAAGTTCACATCAACTTGCTCTTCCTGAGCAACCAAAGAGGCTAAGGGAACACAATTAGGATCTAAAGGATCTTTCCCATTAACAAGCATAGCCATAATGACATCAATCTTATCACTCAAAGAGGAAGCTTCCTCAATAGAATTTACCTTCTTACCATGTGGAGCTCTCTCAACATGCCATTCAGAGTAGTTAACCATCATATTATCAAGGAGACTTGTTGCAACACCCAAAGTGAGGCCCATGAAGGTACCTCCAGCAGCTGAAACCAACAGATTTCTTGAGGAGAAGTTCAAACCTGCATAAAAAGTCTGGATAATCAGTGAGTCCATGAGTGGGGCAATTCTTAACCAAAGACTTCATTATTTCCCAAGATGGAGCAACATATTACTATCAAGTTGTTTAAATTTCATAATGTCACTTATCATAGATATAATCTTAGCAGGAGGATAGTATTTTCCAATAAAAGCATCTTTGCACTTAGTCCAAGAATCAATACTATTTTTAGGCAAGGAAAGCAACCATTCTTTAGCTTTTCCTCTCAAGGAGAAAGGAAAAAGCTTGAGCTTAATATTATCTCCATCTACATCCTTATATTTTTGCATCTCACAAAGTTAAACAAAGCTATTGAGATGGGCAGCATGATCATCACAACTAGTACCAGAAAATTGCTCTCTCATCACAAGATTCAACAAAGTAGGCTTAATTTCATAAAAGGTAGCATCAGGAGCAGGTGGAGCAACAGGTGTGCTAAGGAAATCATTATTGTTGGTGCTAGTGAAGTCACGCAATTTGGTGTTATCAGTACAGTTCATTTTGGCAAAGGTGGGGAAGCCAAAAACAGCAGTAGCAGCTAGAGGAGGAACTAATATTTTTTTTGTGTTTTTGAATAAAGAAAGCAAACCAAACTAGACTAGTTTTTTTTGGTTTTTTTTGGAAAGAGTCAAACAAAACCAAGAAAAAGAAAGAAAGCAAACTAAAAACAAAGTAAAGAGAAAGGAAGTGAAGGACCCCCGTTGTGAAGACGTCCTTGACCTCCCCGGCAACGGCGCCAGAAAGCTTGTTGCCTACCAAACAGGACTTCGTTGGAGACCCCAAGAGCAAGGTGTGATGAGCACAACAACAAGTTTTCCCTTAGCTGAGACCGAGGTTATCAAACCAGAAGGAGGAAGGAAACGTCACACAGGTGTTGCAAACAAAATGGAGACCTGGACAACACAAACTCAAGACTTTGTCCCAACGAATCAGTGAGGCTGTCAAGCTCACCGGTTTGCTGTAACAAAGGGTTAAACGTATGGTGTGGAAGGTAATGTTTGCAGCAAGTAAACAAGTAATAGTGGAGGATGTATCAATGGTAAAGATTGGACCGGGGTCCATAGTTCACTATAGGTGCTCTCCTTAGATAAACAACATGGCATGAAGGGTAAACAAATTACAGCAGGGCAATTGACAGGAACTGAGCAAGGCATAACAATGCAATACTAGACACAAAGATCCTATGAGATTCGATTGGGAAATACAAAAATATACATAGACCGCCATCCAACTGCATCTATGACTAGAAGTCCACCTTCAGATTATCATCTGAATCCCCTCCAGTATTAAGTTGCAAGCAACAGACAACTGCTTTAAGCAAAGTGTGTACGGTAAACAATCCACATGTTCCATGAACCCAATAGAGATTTCTGTCACTTCCCTTGATTAAGTAGAGGCATGAACCCACTATCGAGCATAAATACCCCCTCTTGGAGTCACTAGCAACTACTTGGACAAGATAGCTACTAACAACGGAGAGCATGCAAGATCACAAACAACACAGACATGATAGAATCATAAAGAAAAACCATTAATCAAACCAACATAATAATCTCAATATCCATTGGATCCCCGCAAACACAACATGCATGATTACAAATAGTTTAGATCTTGATCATGAACAGAGCTCACAAGATCTATACATGAAATCACAAAGGAGGAGATACAACCATCTAGCTACTATATGGACCCATAGTCCAAGGTGGAACTACTCACGCATCATACTGGAGAGAAGGCCTCCAGGATGATCTCTCCTCCAGCAGGGTGCCGGGAATAACTTCAGATCTCCCCGATCTAGGGACGATGGTGGCGGCGGCTACAGACGGTTTCGTGGATATTTGATCGGGTGCTTGGGGTTTCTACATCAGGGGCTTCTTATAGGCGAAGGGGGAGGCCGAGGCGGCGGCCAGGGGCGTCAAACCCTACCCAGGCACGGACCCACCCCTGGCCGCGCCTAGGGGGAGTCTGGGCGCCCTGGCCCGCTTCTTCGTCTCCCCTCTGGAATTCTTGTTCCCCACTGAATGTTATTGACTTTGACGTTTGTCTCGTCCAATTCTGAGAAAATTTCCTTACTAGCTTTTTGTAGAACCAAAAATAGCAGAAAACAGGCAACTGGCACTGTGGCACATTGTTAATAGGTTAGTACCGGAAAACATGTAAAAAGCACCTCAAAGTGTAGACAAAGCAAAGCAAAATAGATACTAACAATCATGGAACATCAAAAATTATAGATACGTTTCCGACGTATCAGCATGAAACAATAAAAATGAAGTGTCTAGATAAACCTGAGCTTTTTATTAATGAAGAAGGGGATGCCTTGGGCATCCCCAAGCTTTGACGCTTGTACATCTTGTATATTTCTTGGGGTGACACCATGGTAGCATCTCCAAGCTTGAGCTTTTGTCAATTCTTCATCTCATTGCATCATTCTCTCTCTACACCTGAAATTTTTCCTTCATACAAAACTTCACACAATCTTCATTAGCAACATTAGTGTATTCAAAAGATAATATACCTTTGGGCAAAGCTTTGAAACAACAAAACTTTTCACTAAAAACACAAGCTACTGAAGCAACTTCCTTTAAAAAGCTCAATTCCCCAAAAGAGAACTCAAAAAGAAATCGATAATAAGCAAATGCAAATAATGGCACAAATCTGTCAAAACAGACCAGCAGGTAGAAACTGATATTTTCGAAAATATTCTGTTGCTCAAATCAAAAAGTGTTGAACTAACAAACGTTAGCTAACATACCGGGGGATTTATTCATAAAATATCAGATCAATTCTAGTTACAGAGACTCCTCATGAATGTTTATGGTGGAGGACAGAAATCTGTTTCGGGACAACAACTCCCCAAATCTTACTTCCCTCTCATTAGAGGTCATTCTTGGCACAAAAAGCAAACAAAAAGGATACAGAGAGGTCATTACTGAAGTAATAACTTCCAAGACTCAAGAAAACTCTTGGGTTATCTCCCAACAAGTACTTTTCTTTAACGTCTTTAAGTTAGGCACAAGAAGCAAGAAAAATCAAGTACTTTCAAATGAGGAAGCATTAACATCAAACCTTGCTTTCAAAGGAGGAGAAAAAAGCAACTTCTCTCTCCTCATAGGGAAGTGTTCAATACCCTTCTTGAATGGAAAATGATATTTAATGGTGCCTTCTTTCATATCAATGATGGCACCAATAGTTCTAAGAAAAGGTCTTTCCAAAGTAATAGGACAAGAAGCATTGTATTCAACATCCAAAACTTAGAAATCAACAGGGACATAAGCATTGTTAAACATAATGAGAACATCATTAATACTCCCCATGAGTTTCTTCTTAGCATTATCATTAAGTGGGACATCCAAATAACATTCTTCCAAAGGTGGCAAATCAAGCATTTCATAAATCTTCCTAGGCATAATAGAGACACTAGAACCAAGGTCACATGAACCTTTGAGATCAAAGTCATTCACTTGCATATTAATAATGGGTTCCCAACTATCTTCTACTTTCCTAGGAATAGAAGCTTTGTGTTTTAACTTATCTTCCTTTATCTTAAAAAGAGCATCTGTAATGTGTTTGGTGAAAGCAACATGCATATCACTAGCATCAGGACTTCTAGCAAGCTTTTGTAGGAACATAATCACTTAAAAATATTGCAACCATCTATATCAAAATCAAACTTGGCACCACTAGTAGTAGACTCATTAGGCTTAGGCATTATAGGAGGAGGAATAGGGACTTCTTGTGGTTTAGTGGTGATAGTGCACACACTATTGTTTCTAGCAATTTCTGCTTCCCTTTCCCACTTAGCATGAAGTTGAGCTAACAGTCTAACATTTTCATCAATAGTAACTTGTATTGCATGAGTAGCAGAAAAGGTACTTTCCATGGTTTCAGGTTTAGCAGCCATTTTATTAATCAAGGAGGACTGTGCTTCAGACAAAGAGGATATATTTTTCTCAACATTAAAAATATTTTCCTCTATACCCTTGTTGAAAGTGGTTTGTTTACTAATAAAGTCTTTGAGCATGACTTCAAGTTCAGAGGGGGCACTCCTAGCATTGTTGTAAGAGTTTCCATAGGAATTGCCATTATTAGGAGGATAAGGCCTATAGTTGGTACCACCAAAATTACTCCTATAAGCATTGTTGTTGAAATTTTTGTTTCTAATGAAGTTCACATCAACTTGCTACTCTTGAGCAACCAAAGAGGCTAAGGGAACATGATTAGGATCTAAAGGATCTTTCCCATTAACAAGCATAGCCATAATAACATCAATCTTATCACTCAAAGAGGAGGTTTCTTCAACAGAATTTACCTTCTTACCATGTGGAGCTCATTTAGGGTGCCATTCAGAGTAGTTAACCATCATATTATCAAGGAGTCTTGTTGCAGAACCCAAAGTGATGCCCATAAAGGTGCCTCCAGTAGTTGAATCCAATAGGTTTCTTGAAGAGAAGTTCAAACCTGCATAAAAATTCCGGATAATCATCCAAGCAGTGAGTCCATGAGTGGGACAATTCTTAACCTAAGATTTCATTCTTTCCCAAGCTTGAGAAACATGTTCATTATCAAGTTGTTTAAATTTCATAATTTCACTTCTCATAGATATAGTCTTAGCAGGAGGATAGTAATTTCCAATAAAAGCATCTTTGCACTTAGTCCAAGAATCAATACTATTTCTAGGCAAGGATAGCAACCATTCTTTAGCTTTTCCTCTCAAGGAGAAAGGAAACAGCTTGAGCTTAATAATATCTCCATCTACATCCTTATACTTTTGCATATCACAAAGTTCAACAAAGTTATTGAGATGGGCAGCAGCATCATCAGAACTAGCACCAGAAAATTGCTCTCTCATCACAACATTCAACAAACCAGGCTTAATTTCATAAAAGGTAGCATCAGGAGCAGGTGGAGCAATATGATTGCTAAGGAAATCATTGTTGTTGGTGCTAGTGAAGTCACACAACTTGGTGTTATCAGTAGAGTTCATTTTGGCAAAGGTGGGCAAGCCAAAATTAGCAGCAGCTAGAGCAGGAACTATTTTTTTGTGTTTTTTATAAGAGAAAGCAAACCCAACTAAACTAATTTTTTGGAGTTTTTTAAAACAAGAGGCAAACAAAACCAAGCAAAAGAAACTAAGAAAACTAAACATAAAGTAAAGAGGAAGGAAGTGGAGGACTCCCCTTGTGAAGACGTCCTTGGCCTCCCCGGCAACGGTGCCAGAAAACTTGATGATGGCTCAGTTGATGTGGAGCCTGTTGGGAACCCCAAGAGCAAGGTGTGAAGAAGCACAGCAGCAAGTCTTCCCTCAGTAAGAAACCGAGGTTATCGAACCAGTATGAGGAAGGAAACTTCACATAGGTGTTGGAAGCAACGCGGAGACCTGCACAACACAAAATCAAGACTTTGCGCCAACTAGCAATGAGGTTGTCAATCTCACCGGTTGCTGTAACAAAGGATTAAGTGTATGGTGTGGAAGGTAATGGTGGTTTGCAACAAGTAAACAGTAATAGTGGAAGATGTATCAATGGTAAAGATTGGACCAGGGTCCATAGTTCACTAGAGGTGCTCTTGTTAGATAAGCAACATGGCATGAAGGGTAAACAAATTATAACAGGGCAATTGACAGGAACTGAGCAAGGCAAAACAATGCAATACTATACAAAAAGATCCTATGAGGTTCGATTGGGCAATACAACATGATACATAGACCGCCATCAACCTGCATCTATGACTAGTAGTCCACCTTTGGGTTATCATCCGAACCCCCTCCAGTATTAAGTTGCATGTAACAGACAACTGCTTTAAGAAAAGTGTGTAAGGTAAACAATCCACTTGTTCCATGAACAAGAGACCGTTGTTTTCTCCCTAGTGGCAGCAACACATATACAACCGAAGAGATTTCTGTCACTTCCCTTGGAAACTAGTGGCATGAACCCACTATCGAGCATAAATACCTCCTCTTGGAGTCACTAGCAACTACTTGTCCAAGATAGCTACTAACAACAGAGAGCATGCAAGATCACAAACAACACAGACATGATAGAATCATAAAGACAAAACCATTAATCAATCTGACATAGTGATCTCAATATCCATCGGATCCCCGCAAACACAACATGCATGATTATAAATAGATTAGATCTTGATATGAACAAAGCTCACAAGATCTGTACATGAAAGCACAAGGAGGAGATACAACCATCTAGCTACTACACGACCCGTAGTCCAAGGTGGAACTACTCACACATCATACCAGAGAAGAAGGCCTTCGGGATGATCTCCCCTTCGGCAGGGTGCCAGGAAGAACTTAAGATCCCCCGATCTAGGGACGATGGTGGCGGCAGCTGCAAACGGTTTCATGGAGTTTTGATCGGGTGCCTAGGGTTTCTGTATCGGGGGCTTCTTATAGGCGAGAATGCGAGGCAGGAGGGGGCCCACATGCTGCCCAGGCACGGGCCAGGCTTGGCCGCGCCTAGGGGGGGGGGGGGTGTGGCCACCCCGTGGCGCTTCTCTGTCTCGTCTTCTGGATTCGTGTCGCCCATGGTAAAATATTGACTTTGGCTTTTGTCCCATCCACTTCCGAGAATATTGATTTTCTGCTTTTCTGGAACCAAAAACAGAAGAAAACAGACAACTGGCACTGTGACAACTTGTCAATAGGTTAGTTCTAGAAAAGATATAAAAACACCTCAAAGTATAGACAAAGCAAAGAAAGTAGATACTAAACAAGCATGGAACATCGAAAATTATAGATACGTTTGCGACGTATCAAATCATATAATAGAGATTGCAAACTAAAATAATAAGTGCAAAAAGTAAAAGATGAGATTTCTCATTAATATTCCATAAAACTTGTATGGCATGAGTAGCAACAAAGGTACTTTCCAAGGTTTCAGGTTTAGCAGCCATTTTATTAATCAAAGAGGACTATGCTTCAGACAAAGAGGAAATAGTTTTCTCAACATTCAAAAGATTTTCCTCCACAGTCTTATTGAAAGTGGTTTGTTTACTAATAAAGTCTTTGAGCATGAATTCAAGTTCATAGGGAGCACTTCTAGCATTGTTGTAGGAGTTTCCATAGGTATTGCCATTATTAGGAGGATAAGGCCTATAATTATTGTTACTACCAAAATTATTCCTATAGGCATTGTTGTTGAAATTGTTGTTTCTAACGAAGTTCACATCAACTTGCTCTTCTTGAGCAACCAAAGAGTCTAAGGGAACATTATTAGGATCTATATGAGCTTTCCCATTAACAAGCATATCCATGATAACATCAATCTTATCACTCAAAGAGGAGGTTTCTTCAACAGAATTTACCTTCTTACCATGTGGAGCTCTCTCACTGTGCCATTCAGAATAATTAACCATAACATTATCAAGGAGCTTTGTTGCAGCACCCAAGGTAATGGTCATAAAGGTACATCCAGCAGCTGAATCCAACAGGTTTCTTGAGGAGAAGTTCAAACCTGCATAAGAGGTCTGGATAATCATCCAAGCAGTAAGTCCATGAGTGGGACAATTATTAACCAAAGATTTCATTCTTTCCCAAGATTGAGCAACATGTTCATTCTCAAGTTGTTTAAATTTCATTATTTCACTTCTCATAGATATAATCTTAGAAGGAGCATAGATTTTCCAATAAAAGCATCTTTGCACTTAATCCAAGAATCAATACTATTTCTAGGCAAGGATAGCAACCATTCTTTAGATTTTCCTCTCAAGGAGAAAGGAAAAAACTTGAGCTTAATAATACCTCCATCTACATCCTTATATTTTGCATCTCACAAAGTTCAACAAAGTTATTGAGGTGGACAGCAATATCATCAGAACTAGCACCAGAAAATTTCTCTCTCATCACAAGATTCAACAAAGCAGGCTTAATTTCGTAAAAGGTAGCATCAGGAGCAGGTGGAGAAATAGGAGTACTTAGGAAATATTTGTTGTTTTAGCTAGTGAAGTCACACAACTTGGTGTTCTCAGCAGAGTTTTTTGGCAAAAGTGGAGCAAGCCAACAGTAGCAGCAACTAGAGAAGGAACTAATTTTTTTGTGTTTTTTATAAGAGAAAGCAAAACCAAGGAAACTAAGCAAAACAAAAACAAAATAAAGAGAAAGGTTGTGAAGGACTCCCCTTGTGAATATGTCCTTAGCCTCCCCGGCAACGGTGCCAGAAAAAGTCTTGATGGTGCACTGGTTGAACGTAGAGCTTCGTTAGGAGACCCCAAGAGGAAGGTGTGATGAGCACAACATCAAGTTTTCCCTCAGTAAGAAACCAAGGTTACCGAACCAGTAGGAGGAAGTAAACAACTCAAAGGTGTTGCTAGCAACTTGGAAACCTACACAACACAAACTCAAGACTTTGCCCCAACGAATAGTGAGGTTGTCACCGGTTTGCTGAAAACAAAGGATTGATTGTATGGTGTGTAAGGTAATAATGGTTTGAAGAAAGTAAACAGTAATAGTGGAATATGTATCAATGGTAAAGATTGGACCGGGGTCCATAGTTCACTAGAGGTGTTCTCCTTAAGATAAACAAACATGGCATGCTGGGTAAACAAATTGCAGCAGGGCAATTTACAGGACTGAGCAAGACATAACAATGCAATACTAGACATTCATGATCCTATGAGATTCGATTGGGCAATACAACAAGATACATAGACCGCCATCCAACTGCATCTATGACTAGTAATCTACCTTCAGGTTATCATCCGAACCCCCTACAGTATTAAGTTGCAAGCAAGGGATAACTGCTTTAAGCAAAGTGTGTAAGGTAAACAATCCACTTGTTCCATGAACAAGAGACCGTTGTTTCCCCCTAGTGGCAACAACACATCTACAACCTTAGAGATTGTTGTCACTTCCCCTAGATTAAATAGAGGCATGAACCCACTATCGAGCATAAATACCCCCTCTTGGAGTCACTAGCATCTACTCAGCCAAGATATCTACTAGAAACGGAGAGCATGCAAGATCACAAACAACACAGACATGATAGAATCAATAAGACTAAACCATTAGTCAATCTGACATAGTAATATCAATATCCATCGGATCCCCACAAACACAACATGCATGATTACAAATATATATGATCTTGATCATGAACGAAGCTCACAAGATCTAAACATGGTAGCTCAAAGGAGGAGATACAACCATCTAGGTACTACATGGAACCGTAGTCCAAGGTGGAACTACTCACACTTCATACCGGAGGCAGACATGATGAAGAAGAAGGCCTCCGGGATGATCTCCCCTCCGATAGGGTGCCGGGAAGAGCTTCAGATCCCCCCGATCTAGGGACAATGGTGGCGGCGACTACAAACGGTTTCTTGGAATATTGATCGGGTACTTAGGGTTTTTGTATCGGGGGGTCTTTATAGGCGAAGAGGCGAGGCAGGGGCGGCCAGGGTGGTCACACCCCCCTCTGGCGCCGCTAGGGATAGCCCGCGTCGCCAGGGGTGTGGCCCCCTAGTGCCTCCCCTCCGTCTCGTACTCTGGCTTCGTGTTCCCCACAGTAAAATATTGACTTTGGCTTTCGTCCCGTCCAATTCCGAGAATATTGATTTTCTGCCTTTTCTAGAACCAAAAACAGAAGAAAACATGCAACTGGCACTGTGGCAGCTTGTTAATAGGTTAGTCCAGAAAATGAAATAAAAACACCTCAAAGTGTAGACAAGGCAAAGCCAAGTAGATACTAAACAAGCATGGAACATCAAAAATTATAGATACGTTTCCTACGTATCACCCATTTGTCCGCGCAACGTCGGCGTATTTCCAGTTTCTTCCCACCACCATGTCGTATCCCACCTTTCTTTACCGTTGCTTCCCGCGAGTTCTCGGTGTTCCCTGCCGCATCCTGATGCGTGCACCCGGTGTTGACATGGAATGCTTCGTTGGAAACCCCAAGAGCAAGGTGTGATGAGCACATCAGCAAGTTTTCCCTCAGTCGAGACCGAGGTTATCGAACCAGTAGGAGGAAAGAAACGACTCAAAGGTGTTGCTAGAAAGTTGGAGACCTGCACAACACAAACTCAAGACTTTTCCCCAACGAATAGTGAGGTTATCAAGCTCAACGGTTTTCTGTAACAAAGGATGAACTATATGGTGTGGAAGTTGATGATGAATTGCAGCAAGTAAACAATAACAGTGGAAGATGTATTAATGGTAAAGATTCGACCGGGGTCCATAGTTCACTAGAGGTGATCTCCTTAGATAAAAAAACATGGCATGCAGGGTAAACAAATTACAGCAGGGCAATTGACAGGACTGAGCAAGGCATAACAATGCAATACTAGACACAAAGATCCTATGAGATTCGATTGGGCAATACAACAATATACATAGACCGCCACCCAATTGCATCTATGACTAGAAGTCCACCTTTAGGTTATCATTCGAACCCCCTCTAGTATTAAGTTGCAAGCAACAGACAACTGCTTTAAGCAAAGTGTGTACGGTAAACAATCCACTTGTTCCATGAACAAGAGACCGTTGTTTTCTCCCTAGTGGCAACATCACATCTATAACCGTAGAGATATCTGTCACTTCCCTTGATTAAGTAGAGGCATGAACCCACTATCGATCATAAATAACCCCTCTTGGAGTCACTAGCAATTACTTGGCCAAGATAGCTACTAACAACAGAGAGTATGCAAGATCACAAACAACACAGACATGATAGAATCAATAAGACAAAACCATTAATATATCTGACATAATCTCAATATCCATCGGATCCCCACAAACACAACATGCATGATTACAAATAGATGAGATCTTGATCATGAACGGAACTCACAAGATCTATACATGAAAGCACAAAGGAGGAGATACAACCATATAGCTACTACATGGACCTGTAGTCCAAGGTGGAACTACTCACACTTCATACCGGAGGCTGGCATGATGAAGAACAAGGCCTCCAGGATGATTTCCCCTCCGGCAGGGTGCCAGAAAGAACTTCAGATCCCCCCGATCTAGGGACGATGGTGGCGGCGGCTATGGATGGTTTCGTGGAATATTGATCGGGTTCTTAGGGTTCAGGCATCGGGGGGACTTTATAGGCGGCGGGCGAGGGGGCCACTGTATGCGGATGCACCCAGCGCTGGCCCAGCCCGCCAGGGTGTGGCCCCCTGGTGAGTCTCCTCTGTCTCGTTTTCAGGCTTCGTGTTCCTCACGGTAAAATATTGACTTTGGCTTTTGTCCCGTCCAATTCCGAGAATATTGATTTTCTGCCTTTCTGGAACCAAAAACAAAAGAAAACAGGCAACTCACACTGTGGCAACTTGTTAATAGGTTAGTACCAGAAAACATATAAACACACCTCAAAGTGTAGACAAAACAAAGCAAAGTAGATACTAAACAAGCATGGAACATCAAAAATTATAGATACGTTTCCGACGTATCACATCCAGGCACAGCCATAAAAAGGGGAGGTCGCCGAGCTATCTTCGACCATAACCACGCCACCGACAGCACAAAAAACACCATGCCTGGCCACCGGCGTCAACCCGATGAGCTCCGTGGCAACCCCGACGCCAGCAGAGAAGAGGCGCCCCAGCGGCCGTTGCCCCCCTGGTGGCCGAACCCGCCGGAGTTACCAGACGTGCTGCCTCCTCCGATTCCGGGGTGCCCACGGATTTATAGGATGTGCACATCGCCGCATCGCCCTTTCTACAACCGTCACGTGACCACCGGCGAGCCTTTCACGATGGCGATGGCAGAACACGTCTTTCTGCCAGAGTATCGACGATGGGACCATCTCGCATTGGTGCCAACGATCTCCAGGAAGCGGTGCGGGCCAATCCTGACGATGCTTTCCTGCGTGCCCGCCTCGACCGAGCTGAAGAGGAGGTGCATATGTAGGAGGAGATCATCCGCTCTCTCGAAGACGAATGATGTATCTGACGCGTCGTAGCCACCGCCCTAGGGCCGGCGGCTGCACGTAGTTTTTAGGGTGTGTGGTGTGATTGTAACAAATGTTTTAGGGCTTGAATAAAGATTTTCATTGCAAATGGCCAATGCCTACATTCATACATCATACATGGTGCGCGCACAGCCTAGCCTACTCGTCGGAGTCGGAGTGGTAGCAGTGGCGGCACATGGTGTGGTCGAAGATGCCGACGTCAAACTTTCCTTCACCGTCATACTTGAAGATGACAATGTTGCCCGCTTCGATCTGGTGCTAGCGGGTGAAGCACTCCTAGCCGTTGCCGAGGTACATCTGGCCGAGGTGGTCGGACTGTAGGTCGACTGGGTACCTGCCAGTCCTGAAGCCGTTTGCCTACAGCATGGCGAGCGGGGGAGGCTCGTCGCCAATCAGCGTCACGAACCCGCGGGGCAGGAGCAGCCTGTCAAGCGACATGCCGAGGTGGATGGCCACGGCGAACTGGATGCTTGGGTCAAAATCTTCGGGCGATGACGACGGTGTGGGAGAGCGTGGTGGCGCGGTGATTTGGCCGCATCCTCCACGCCTCCCTTGACGTCCACGGCCGCCGGCCATGGCTAGCTACAGGTAGTGGAGAACGAAGATGAGAAGGTAGTGGAGAACGAAGATGAGAAGGAGGAGTGGATGGTGTTCTGTGGGAAGAAGGTGGCCGCGGACGGCTAGTTAAAAAGGGCCGACATCGAATGCCGGCACGGAGGCCAAAGAGACGGCATTGAAGTGTCCAGTCAGTCAGTGTGCCGTCTCGTCGCCATTGATGGCGCAGGCTGCCGCCGGTCAGCCTTCCACGTAGTGTCTCTAAATCATTGCTGCAGTTGCGTCTGAATCGGTGCCGCTGCGCGCGTCTGAATCACCGCCACGGTTGCTGACGGGTGGGCCAGCGTCGCAACGGACAGGACACCCGCGCTGGCTGCGCGCGTCCGGGCCGACGCAACCGAGCCCCAGATTAGATGCATGAATGGATCGAGCCGGACGCGTTTGCCCGAATGGGTTGGCCTGCTGGGGCGCTGCGCACGCCCCGCGCGTCCGCGCGGGCCGGTTCGGACACGCTCGGACATGATGCATCGGCTCGGTAAAGATGCCCTAAATGTCTGTCGTTCAAGATATAGCTCTTGATCCGTCTTATGCTATGCTCTATTTTGTATCATAATTTCAACAACAAGGAAAAATCTAGTACTCGCGCTCTTGGTTGTTTGGGGCTTTATGCATAAGCCGGGCATATGGATTGCTTCTAAGAATAAATAAGAGCCGAGGCAAGCTCCTTTTCATAATCATATTGTCACATAGGTGGTATGTGCTTGAGGATCTAGCCTTTTAGTTTTACTTGCTCCTACTACTTGTAATATAGTTGCATCAAGAAAAATTATGTCAGGCAAGTCTAGTTGTACTTGCTATATGCAGAGTACCGACCTTGGATCATCAAAAACCATTTGCAATTGAAATGAGTTTCATGCCGACTAAGTGCAAATGGTGGGAATCCTTTATCTCATGACCAAGAATTTACATGAAACAAATCCCTACGTAACCATACCACCTTCTTTATGAGCTGCCTCATAGTGTCATGTGGATCGTGAAAATGGCTTCCTCAAATCTTCAGCCAACTTGGTACAAGGCACCAAAGAAAAAGAAAGAGAAAAGGATGAAGTTATACGGTTATACCATCGGCTAGAGTTTTACTATTTCAGTTATTTTTAACTTGAAACTTTACTTTCTAAATTACATGCTGCTTTGACCAATATTTTTTACTACTCTTCATTGAGTTGTACTACGAAAATTAAAATGTTATAAAATATATGTTAAATATCAAATCTAATGATATAGTCTGGTCAAGTAAAAATCAAGGAAAGTAGTAGCAGCTAGCAAAGGTGCCGTGACAATTCACTTGGAGATGTTGAGTTAGGTAGGCAACATAGAATCCTCGAAATAGGCTTTCGCCCCGCTTTATAAATAAAGCAACCGTCCAACACAACAAGCATCCAAGAGTCACAAGCAAGTATAACACGAATGCTGGGGCCACAACACAAACCGACCCAACAAAAAAACAAAGGGAAAGGCGGCTATGAAGGAAGGGGCCATCACGCCCGCCGAAAAGGACGCCGAGGTGGAGCGCCGACCTAGGGTGGGAGGCGCCTGGCCGCCTCCAAGAGCTGACGGAGGGTAGCGTCCAGACGAGCCTTGTCCCGCTGCCTACACAACGGGTACCGGAGCTGCAGAGAAGCCAAAAAGCGGAAAAACGAGTCAGAGGCACGCCTAGGGAGAATCTTTTCAATGACCATCTTGTTCCGAATGTTCCATAGGGACCATGCCATCGCCGCAAACACCAGCCAGAATAGGCGCCGGCCCTTCCCAGGCCGGTTTGCGTGCGAGTCCAGAAATTCACCGAGATCATGGGCCCGTCAGTCCGGGCCCAAAGCCTCTCTGGTGAAGTTCCACAAAAACCAGGCGGCGGGACAGGTGAACAATATGTGGGTGCCCGTTTCTGGGATCCCGCATAGTGGACATAACCCATCCCCCGGCCCCTGTCTCTTGGTCACCTCCACCCCCGAATGGAGCCTATCGAGAAGGAGTTGCCACACAAAGATTTTTATCTTCAGTGGGAGGGGGGCCTTCCACAGGGGCTTGGTCCAGGGGAGAACCGTGCGGCCAAAGAGGGCCCGATAGGCCGACCCAACCGAGAAGGAGCCTGAGGGGGTGAGGGTCCAAGAAACCCTATCGGGTTCGTCTGCCAAGGAGGTTGGGAGCTCCGCCCTAAGTTCCCTCCATGCTTCAGTTTCCTCGGATGAAGGCACCGAACGAGATGTTCCATGTACCTTCCAGCGCGGCGGAGGCTACACGAAGCGTTGGATCGGAACAAATGGCGAAAAGGCTCGGGTACACCTCGCGAAGCGGACGTTCCTTGAGCCAGGAATCCAGCCAGAAGATGGTCCCCTCCCCATTCCCAATGGACACCGAGACCCCAAGCCTGATCGCGTTCTTGGTCTCCTGGATGGACCGCCAAAACTGGGAGCCGTCGAGGCGGTCGCACCCTAGAAGAGGGCGACCGCGCAGGTATTTGGCCTTAATGAGCTTGAGCCAGAGGCCTCCTTCGTTGCGGAGGATGCGCCAAACCCATCTAAGCATCATGGCTTTATTGAAATGGCGGGATGCGAGAATACCTATGCCCCCAAAATCCTTGGGGGCGCAAATGTCAGTCCACTTGACCATGTGGTATTTCTGGCGACCCACGGGGTCTTGCCAGAAGAACATCGACAGCTCCTTGTCAAAGGCCCCATGCACCCCCTCGGGGAGGAGATACATGCCCATCATGTACATGGGCAGGCTAGACAGGCAGGAGTCGATCAGGACGATCTTGCTGCCTTTGGAAGTGAACCTCCCACACCAGGGTTCGGACCTAGCGCGCACCCTGTCCACGAGCGGGTCCAGGTCCCTGATCAGGATCTTGGTATCGCGGACTGGCATCCCTAGGTAAGTTATGGGGAAGGAGGTCAGCCGACAATTAAAGTTGTCAGCTATCCTCTGCTGCTCGTCCTGGGAGAAGCCTAGTGCGATAATCTCACTCTTGTCGAAGTTGATGCGGAGGCCAGACATCTCCTGGAAGCAAAGTAGGAGGAACTTGAGGTTCGCAATGTCCAATGTTGAGCCTTCAATCATGATCATTGTGTCATCGGCGTACTGGAGCTGAGTGATACCCCCTCCTGGGATAAGGTGGCCCACCACTCCGGAGATGTGGCCATCCGCCTTGCCTTTGTCAAGCATCTCCGCGAGGGTGTCAACCGCCGCGTTGAAGAGGAGTGGGGACAAGGGGTCACCCTGACGAACCCCACACGCCGGGAGGAAGTAGGGTCCAATCTCACCGTTGATGTTAATCGCGTTACTCTCGGTCATAACGAATTGCATCACCCAGGTGATCAAGCGGTCGTCAAATCCTCGTCTAATGAGGACCTGTCTGAGGAACCGCCATTCCAGACGATCGTAGGCCTTCTGGAAGTCTAGATTCAAGAAGATGCCCTTCAGACGTCTGGACTTGATCTCATGGATGATCTCATGGAGCGCTAAAATCCCATCATGTATCAATCTGCCCTTGAGGAAGGCGAATTGATACTGATGGGTGAGGCGCTCCAAGACCGGAGCCAAAGTGACGCAAACTTTCGCGAAAAGCCGTTGAATAACATTTAGGACTGTGATGGGCCGGAATTGGCGGATGTCCGAGGCCCCTATCACTTTAGGGATCAAGGTGATCACCCCCAGATTTAACCGTCCCATCACGAGAGTCCCTGTGAAGAATTCCTGGAACATGGGCATAATGACCGGCTGGAGTTCCTCCGTAAAGTCCGGAAGAAGACAACGGGAGGCCATCAGGCGGAGTTGGCCTTCATGGCCTTCGCCCGCTCAACCTCCACCGGGCAGAACGGAGTGTGAGCTCCGTTCTCGCCGAAGTGACTCGCCCTCATCGGCCAAAAGTCCGCTGCCAACGCGACCCCCGTGGGGGGACCTACCGAGAAGAGCTCCTTGTAAAAGGAGTAGATATGGGAGGAGAGCGCCCCTGCCTCCTCGATGAGGCTATCCCCGTCCCATAGGCAAGGGATCGAGCATTTCCTACGGCGACCATTGGCCACCGCATGGAAGTATGCCGTGTTCAAGATCCCCGGAGGAGCCAGTTTGTGGCCGCCAAAACAGCTCCTCGCCCTGGTATATCTTGACCAGCGAGGTCTCTAAGGCATAGCGGTGGGACCACTCGTCCACGGATAATCCCACCGCGTCTGCCGCCAGGTCCAGGGACCGGATCTCGTCCAACAGCGCCCCCTTCTGGAGCCTCGTTGCTGCGCCCAGATTGGCCCCCCAGCCCCTCATGAACTGTCGTGTAGTTTTAGCACAGTGGTGCCACACGTCCACAACATTAAAACGTCTAGGAGGGTTAGCTGCCGCCGTTAACCACTTGGCCTGGACCGCCTCCACGAAACCCGGCTGGTGGAGCCAGAAGTTCTCGAAGTGGAAGCGGTTCAAGCGAGGTGGCGAGCTCCCCCCAGTCGATAGGAGGAGAGGGGTGTGGTCCGAGCCTACCCTGGTGAGCGCCCGAAGGGAACAGAGAGGGAAGGCTACCTCCCAATCAACCGAAACCAGCACACGGTCGAGGACACTTCTGACGGGATCCACCCTGTTGTTCGTCCATGTGAACCGGGCACCCACTCGCGTGATCTCTCTAAGAGCGAGATCAGCGATACAGTCGTTGAACATCTGCATGCGCGGGATGTCCACGTTGTGGGTGCTCTTGTCCGCGTGGGAGCGGATCAGGTTGAAGTCACCCGCGACCACCACTGGGATGGAACAGCGCTCGACTTTGGCTTTCAGTTCCTCCAGGAAGGCAGGGGAACGACTATGATCTACGGGGCCATAGACGATAACGACCTCCCAACGGAGGCTGGATCGTCTATGGGTAAGGGCCATGCTCACAAAGAATTCCCCACGGTCCATATCATCCACCTCAAAGGTATCCTCCTTGACACCAAGAAGGATGCCCCCAGAGTGACCCGACGCTGGTAGCCAGTTCCAAGCGAATTTGTGTCGTGACAAGCCTTGGAGTTCCGAGATCTGGAAGTCTTGTTTGATCGTCTCTTGGAAGCCTACAATGTCGACATTTTCCTGGCGCATGTAGTCCTTTATTTGGCTCTTGCGACCATCACTACCAAACCCCCTAATGTTCCAAATGAGAGCGGTGATAGCTGGCCAACTGATTGGATAACATTCTGGGGTTTGGTCCCCTTAGGGGGGACGGATCGCGTCCTTACTGCGGGCGGAGGTCTGGAGCCCGGTCTCGGCGGCCTCCCGAGTGATCCCACCTCTAGGGGGATCTCCTGGGTGGCGGCCGTGAGGCGCTGCTTGGGAGAACCCACCCTCCTGGAACCGGGATCAGATGTCCCAGTTCCTGGCGGTGTCGAGGTTTCCCCATGTTTGGCAGCGGCAGGCTGGCACAAGCGAGGGATCCCTCGTAAATCTCCCTAGCTCTAATCGCCTCAATCTGCTCAAGTCTCGGGCCCCGCTCCCCACGGAAGACCACGCCACTGTCTGCAGCCACTTGGGCGAGGTGCTCAAGTGGAAAGTCATCTAACACCGAGAACCTGGAGCCTAACGAGGACGGGAGGGAAGGAGGTGGAGGGGCTTTCTGAGAACTACCTGGATCAAGGTTGCGGGCGGCCGTCCTCTGGGACGCCAGCTAAGACACCGTGGGCACCACCCCCGGGCTCTCCGCCCTGACACGCGCCAACCGTGCACTGTGGCGCGACGGAGGAGGCATAGGGCGGGGGGGAGGGGGCGGGGCTGGCGAGCCTTGGGGCCGGCAGCAGGGGTAATGGGGAAGACCGCCGCCGGCTCGTCAGGGTAGGGTGCCGGGGTCGCGGGAACCAACGCAGGTGATCCCCGGGGTGGGGCTGGAGTGGACCCCGGGAGGCCAGCGTGAAGGGACGCCGGGGCGAGGATGAGGGGTGACCACCATCCCCACGCTCGCGGAATCGGTATCAGACTCCAACAAAGACTCCTCATGTGTCATGCTGAGGGCCTCCAAGGTGAGCGAGTCCATAGCCATGTGACCAGAGAACCCCTCGGCCAGACCGAAGTTGGATCCGTACTGAGCGATCTGGAGGGTGGAGGGGCTCTGAGAGGCTGGCTCCAGAGGCATCTGGTGGGTCGCAGCTGGATCAGCGGAGGTCGTGCCCGCTGGAGGGGGAGCCGGGGGAGAGGGGGCTGGGGTCCGAGACTCCCCTCCCATCTCATCATCGTCAGAGTCCTCCCCTGATGAGCTCCCACCTCCAGAGGAGGGCTCGCCTGCGGGAGGGACCGAGGGTGGGCGAGGGAGTCTGTCGGCGACCTGGTCCTCCTCCAGCTCAACCGTTAGGATCCTCCCCTCCATGCCGAAGTAGAAGGGTGGGAGGGGCCCTGGTAGAAGAGCTGGGTCAGGGCAGAGCACCTGCATGCGGATCGGGCCCGATCCCACGTGAGAGGCCTCATCCACCATCACCAGCTTGCCCACTGCCTGCGAGGCGAGCTCAATGATGGGAGCATCCGCACGCGGGCCTCCTCAGGGAAGCCGAGGATCCGAACCCACACCGCCGAGAGGGTCGAGGACGTCGCAGGGTGGGCGGTCGAGGGCTCGATGGAGATCTGCACCCTGCTGGTCGGGAGGGTGAGAGCAGTTCTGCAGGCGCTGATGGAGAGAATCTCGGCCGATGGGAAGGTCACCGCGAACTGGGATGGGGAGATCTCACGGGCGCTCCAATCATGACCCGGCATCATCTGACGGAGCTCCTCCTGAATGAACTCCGCCGAGATCACCACCGAGTCTGGGAGCTCCTGCCCCGCAATCACCGTGACCAAGGCCAGGTTCTTAGGCACCGTCATCGCCACCCCTCCAATGTCGATGTAGTAGAACCCCCCTGCAATGGAGTGCGCGAGGTACTCCAGCTGCTGGGAGGCCCGGTGCGGGAGGGTGGGGCCGAGGGGGGCGGTGGCGGTGCCAGCGGCCGCCGCGGTCTTCTTCTTCTTACTCTTCTTCTTTTTCTTCTTCGCCGGCTCCGCGGGCCCCGGTGACTTGTCGCGCCGGGCGGCGGCGAGACCTCCTGTCCCTCCGCCAGCCGCCATCTGTCCGTAACGTCACGAGGGCCCGCCCCCTGTAGCAGCTCCTGTCGGAGTCGCTGCTCCGCGCGCCGACCATCCGGGAATGGCACCCTGTTGGGACCCTCCCGTCCCGTGTGCTCGTGGCGGCCAGACCAGGCGCTGCCTGCCTCGGGAGCGACGGGGAGAGATAGCGCGACGCGGGGAGCGAGGGTAGGGCGGCGACCCGGCGGTCGGTAGGCCGCCAGAGCCCGAGCGGCGGCGGGAGCGTGACGGGCCGGCACTGGGAGGGGAGGGAGGGTCGCTTGCGGGCGACCGCCTCCGAGTACGTCATGGGGCCGGCGGCGCACCGGCCAGGAGCCATGGAGGCCGGCGGCGGGGCGGGAGGGCTCTAGAGGTTGCGAGGCGAGGAGGTTGGGGGTGGCGGTGGGGCGGACGCGACGAGAGGTGAGAGGACCCTGTGCGACCAGAGCGACGCCCTAATCGGCAGGTCCCCCGACCCAGGTGGCCCATCCGCGACGCATAGTCGGCCCGCAGTCGGACATCTTGAGCCCGCCAGCCCTGAACTGGGAAGGGGCCGGCGATGGGCCCAATTTCAACCACAGGCCCACCCGGAGGCGAGCGAGCGACAGGGACTTGGGGCGTCCGAGGGGGGGGGGGCGCCGCCGGCTGAGGGTTAGCCGGCGCCGGCGAGGAGAGGCTGGGCCAAATGAACCATCCGACGCCTGACCAGCACGAGCGCCCTGCCGGGCAGACGCCAGCGTCGCCCGGCGAGCGCATCCTCGGAGGTCGAGCCACCCGCGGTGAGGGATGGGCGGTGGGCGCTCGCCGACACAGGTGGCGGACATGGCGAGCCACCCGAAACTTCTGCCGGGGGTCGAGCAACGCCGAGCCAGCTCCGCCTCCTCTTCCTCCTCGACCTCGTCGACGCGTCAGCCAATGGCGACCCGGATCTTCCGGGCTCCGGCAGCGTTGAGAAGCGGGCAGAGGATTCCAGCGGCGGGCTAGCCTCCCCTGGCCGGGCAGACGCCGTGACTGCAAAACCAAAGGCATGGCCTTGGCGAAGGGGAAGCGCACTGGTCGGGGCGGCGGCGCCTGGCAGCTGGCGGCCCCGGCCGCGCCGACAGAGGCGGGGGAGCTTGGGCACGCGGCGTCAATCACGCGGCGGCGCTAGGCGCGGGAGGGCGCGGGGCGAGCGTCGACGCCATCAGGTCCCGCAAGGTCAGTAGTTGATATGCTTGCAAGAATCTGAACCTCATTTCGCCGTAGGCAACATAGAATTGGTGCTTCACAACTCAATTTACTTCGAGTAGGTTGTCCCAAATTTGCACAAGTGGCTGTGTTATGGTAGGAACATTGTAACATATGCGAGTTAATCTTTTGCATACTTCAATTGTGGGCATGTATTAGTCGGGCATGCTGGCCTCGGCGAGTAAGCGCAGCGTGTGCTCATGCATGGGAAATGATTTTATGGGATCTGGTCCACAAATTCACTCCTGTGGACCAACCTCTCCAATTGACACGTGGCATCTTGACAGTTTAGATCTAAAAATAGAAAACCAAATGCTGTGTTTTTCTCTCTCCTGGACACATGTCAATTGTAGGAGTTGGTCCGTAGAATTATTTTCCTGCATGCATGCCTCTCCTTTGCACATGCCCAAAAAAGGTCCAAGTGAAAGAAACACACCAATCAATCTCGTGGGCCATGTCAAATCCTTTGAGTTATATTATTGCAAACTTACTCCCTAGAAGGATAATGAACGCATTAGCTACAACATCCTACAATTTGAGTCACACATCACCTAATATACACCATACGTCCTTGGATAGGATTACTGCAATCTCTAATCCAATATGTTTTCCTAGCTTTTGTCTCTTCGTACAAGCCTAATAGAGTGCTTTCTCCATTGGTGTTCAAGTTATGAGAAGCCATATGATAAAGTAATTCAGGGGTTGAACTCCCAGCATTAGCCCAAATATATAGCAAAAACATCTCCTTATTTTCCTTACCATTTCTAAAAGAAAAATATATTATAGTGTACTACATATCAAACATGCATGGATACCGCATTTATTGGATAACTTCTACTCCATCCATCTCAAAGTAGTATGTGGTGTATAAATCTATTAAAACGTCAATGTTATCTAAGACCAAGTATACAAAACAAAATTTGAAGTACCAAATCAATATCAATGGATCCATGTTCATAATTTAAATATTCAATATTATAGTTGTCGATATTTTCTTATATATATCTTTTGTCAAACTTACAAATGATTGACTTTTTTTTATAGAATTTATACGCCACCGAGAAGAAGGGAATATCTTGATCGTTCTTTCTGAGTTTTCAATCTGATATTCATGATCAACCTTGACGTGTAACTTTATCTAAAAGTCAATGAGCTATCTCATGTAGTCAGCTATAGGTTGTATCGTACACTAGTGGAAACGAGGGCTTTTGTTGATCCCGAAAATGGGCTTTAACACCGGTTCTTCTACGAACCGGTGTTAAAGGGGGGGCCGTACCAGCGTGGCCTCTGCGGCATTAAAGGAGCCCCCCTTTTAACACCAGTTCGTGCCACGAACCGGTGTTAAAGGTCCCTGCACGATGGCACAAGATTTCTTTAACACCGGTTCTTCTACGAACCGGTGTTAAAGGGGGGGCTATATAAGACACCACCCCAGCCCACACATACCCCACTCTTCCATTCTTTCACATTTTGGAGCCTAGCAAGAGAGTGTGAAGAGTGCTAGTTTGTGTTTTTTTCATATGCACTAGAGGTGTTCGGTGAAATGCCCGAGAGCTCAAAATAAGCTTTCTTGTTGCTCTTTCCGTCTCGGTCGAGGTCGGCAACTATAGTTTCATGTGTCATTGATGTACTATATATATAAATGGTCATCTCCCTATTATTTTTTGATATATACTACATATTAATGCAGATGAATCGGCAATGGATGTACGGTGACCGCCGCACTTCTGAGTACATTACGGGCCTCCAAAATTTCATCGTTGTGGCTAATGCAAACCGTGGTCACAATGGTTTTATGTGCTGTCCGTGTGTTCACCGTCGAACAAGAAAGACTACTCAAATACCAGAACCATTCACGCCCACCTTGATCTGGTTTCATGCCCAGCTATAATTGTTGGACCAAGCACGGAGAAAAAGGGTTGTGATGGAAGACAACGAAGAAGAAGAGGATGATGAAAACTATCATAATATGTATCCTGAATATGATGATAATGCAACGGAGGTAGATAATGAAGATCAAGAGGGAGCGGATGGGCCCTGATGACGATCTTGGTCGGGCCATTCTGATGCAAAGGAAGAATGTGAAACTGAAAAGGAGAAGGAGAAGCTGGAGCAGATGTTAAAGGATCACAAAACATTGTTGTATCCAACTTGCGAAGATGGCCACAAAAGCTAGGTGCCACCTGGATTTGCTGCAATGGAAGGAAGAATGGTGTGATGACAGCATTTTCAAAGTTGTTGGTAAAAATGAAGAATCTTCTTCCAAGAAATAATGAGTTGCTGACGGTACATACCAAGCAAAGAAGGTTGTACGCCCTCTAGGATTAGACGTGCGAGAAGATACATGCCTGCATTAATGACTGCATCCTCTACCGCGGTGAGAAGTACGAGAATTTGGATGCATGCCCGGTATTGCACTGCACCGCGGTATAAGATCAGACGAGACGACCCTGACGATGTTGAGCGAGAGGCCCCTAGGAAGAAGGTTCCGCCAAGGTTATGTGGTATGCTCCTATAATACCACGGTTAAAGCGTCTCTTCGAAATAAAGAGCATGCCAAGTTGTTGCGATGGCACATGGAAGACCGTAAGAAAGACGCGATGTTGAGACACCCGATGGGTCACAGTGGAGAAAAGTCGAGCGAGTACCCGGACTTTGCACGTGGCGCAAGGAACTTAAGGTTTGGTCTAAGTACGACGGCATGAATCCTTTTGGTGAGCGAGGCTGCGCAAAGTCCACGGCCTGTGACCCTATGTATCTATAACCTTCCTCCTTGGTTGTGTATGAAGAGGAAGTTCATTATGATGCCAGTGCTCATCCAAGGCCCGAGGCAACCCGGCAATGACATTGATGTGTACCTAAGGCCATTAGTTGAAGAACTTTTACAGCTGTGGGCCAAACCAGGTGTACGTATGTGGGATGAGCACAAAGGGGAGCCATTTGACCTACGAGCATTGCTTTTCGTAACCATCAATGATTGGCCTGCTCTTAGTAACATTTCAGGGCAGACAAACAAGGGATACAATGCATGCACACACTGTTTAGATGATCTTTGAAAGTGTATATTTGGATAAATGTAAGAAGGTTGTGTACCTAGGGTATCGCCGATTTCTTAGAACCTGCATCCGAAGAAAGAAAGGCAAGCATTTCAAACGTCTGGCGAACCCGGAGGAAGCTTGTCCTCCGTGCGGTGAGGAGGTATTTGGTATGGTCAAGGACCTAGAAGTAATCTTTGGAAAAGGTCTGGCGGTCTATTCCGAATAGCGATGCGGACACGCCCATGTGGAAGAAGCAATCTATATTTTGGGACCTACCCTATTGGAAAGTCTTAGAGGTCCGCTCTTCAATCGATGTGATGCACGTGACGAAGAATGTTTGCGTGAACCTGCTAGGCTTTCTAGGAGTGTATGGGAAGACAAAAGATACACGGAAGCACGACAGACCAGCAACGTCTGAAGGCCTGAAGAGCCTATGCATCCGAGAACGAGAAGGGTAAACGATGCCACTTAACTCCCGGCTACGCTCTTACCAAATCGAGAAGGAAATCTTTTTGAATGTAAAGCAGTATCAAGGTCCGTCGGCTTCTCGTCGAATATAAAGGAATAATAAATATGGCAGAAAAAATTCCAAAACCTGAAGTCTCATGATCGCCACGTGATTATGACACAATTGCTTCCGATTGCATTGAGGGGCTTCTACGAAAATGTTCGAGTACCCATTGTGAAGCTATGTGCATTCCTCAATGCAATATCTCGGAAGGTAATCGATCCGGAAAGCCTACCAGGTTACAAGCAGATGTGGCCCAATGTCTTGTCGACTTTGAGTTGGTGTTCCCACCATCCTTCTTCAATATTATGACGCATCTCCTGGTTCACCTAGTAGAAGAGATTGCCATTCTCGGTCTGTATTTCTACACAATATGTTCCCCTTTGAGAGGTACATGGGAGTCTTAAAGAAATATGTTCATAACCGTGCTAGGCGGAAGGAAGCATCTCCAAGGGCTATGTAATGAGGAGGTCATTGAGTTCTGTGTTGATTTTATTCCGACCTTAAGGCGATTGGTGTTCCGTAATCACGACATGAGGGGAGGCTGCGTGGAAAAGGCACCCTAGTATGTAAAGCAATGATATGTAGGGACGGGCATTCTCTCAATCAAGCACACTACGGTTTTACAAAGATCTATCTTGGTTGCCCGTATATCAATGAACACAAGAATTTAATACGCCTCAAACACGGGACGGTCGATGAATGGATTATAAGTGAACACATGGCGAGTTTTGGCGGCTCGCAAAGACTTCTCACGAATAACACCACTGTTGGGGATCAATTTGTACTTGTTGGCGAGGACACCGTCTTCATTGTATGTACTTTCCAAGATGCGAGATAAATGGGAATACATTTTACACGATAGGCCAAGATAAAAGAGCACCAACCAAAAGCAGTGGTGTCCGCTTCGATGCAGAAGACAATGGGCAAAAGACCACGTATTATGGGTTCATAGAGGAGATATGGGAACTTGACTATGGACCTAATTTTAAGGTCCCCTTGTTTCGATGCAAATGGGTCAAGCTAACGGGAGGAGGGGTTGAGGTAGACAAGAAGTGCGGAATGACAACGGTGGATCTCAACAATCTTATGAAGAACTTAGGCGAACCATTCGTCCTAGCCAATGATGTGGCTCGGGTTTTCTATGTGAAGGACATGTCCTCCGGACCAAAAAAGAAAAAATATGCAAACGAATACATCATATGATGAGCCAAAGCGTCACATAGTTCTTTCAGGGAAAAGAAACATCGTGGGAATCGAGGACAAGACAGACATGTCAGAAGATTATAATAAGTTTGATGAAATTCCGCCCTTCACAGTGAAAACTGACCCAAGCATTCCGTTAAGTAAAGAAGATGCTCCATGGTTACGTCTAAAGCGATCATAAGGAAGGGCATATGCCAAGAAGTTCATGCTCATATTATGTAACTCTAGTTCATGTTTTTAATATTAATACATGTCTTGAGTGTTAGTCATGTTTTGTGGATGGACCGGGACTATGAGAAGAAGTTGTCCCGATTCGTACTTACCATTAAGATCTGATCTCCAAACGCGCGCGGTCACATATTAGGGAGTGCCTCTATGACCAGTTTCTTGGAGATGCCGGAGGACTAGGCTCCATCGGCATCTCCACGAACTGGCAACGTGGTGTGTCCCTGCTCGAAACCATCTTGCAGCTTTGTAACTTCTCTAACTAGATCAATACACGGGGAGCTAACTAATTTCACATATTAGGAGTGCCTCTATGACCGATTCTCGGAGATGCGGAGGGCTGGCTCGTCGGCATCTCCACAGGCCGTAGTGGTGTCCCTGCCTCAAACCGGCCGGAGGACTGGACTCACAAGGATGCCTATTTATAGTACAAGCAGCTCGACATAGTGTTGACACTTACAAAATAATGTCGACACTCACCTTATTATTAGTCGGTTGGTGTCTCCAACCGGGACTAAAGGTTCATCTTTAGTCCCGTTGGTGACACCATCCGGGACAAGGTACACGCATACGACATAATGTCGACATGCACTCACCCCTATTATTAGTCTTGACTGTGTTTTGTCGGTTGGTGTCTCCAACCGACTAAGTTCATCTTTAGTCGGTTGGTGTCTCCAACCGGGACTAAAGGTTCATCCCGCCATTTTTTCCCGCCATTTTTCTTCCCGCCATTTTTCTTCCCGCCAGTTCTTCCCGCCATTTTTCTTCCCGACAGTTCTTCCCTCCAGTTCTTCCCGCTAGTTCACTATATATATATATATGTAGGGGGTTGGCCTCCATTGTCATTGCACATCTCTAGACTCATATCTGCAACCTCATCACTCTTTCCCATGGCTTCCACCGTAGCACTAACCCCAGGGAGGCGAGGCGCTTACCTCGAACTACCCCACTTGCCAAGACTCACGTGTCCCGTCGGCTGGATCTTGGCGTCGGAGGCGTGCAGTTCCTCCTGTCCCTCTAGGTGTGGCGCGCGGATGGCCATCACGAACCACTACTACTTGAGCTCACGCCGGGCAGCGGAGGAATCCAGATGGCATCCCAACTATTTCCCTACTTGGGAAGCCTTCTTCGTGGAACGGCATGAGATGGCGCTCGCCAGGCACGAGTAGGACGGCCCACCTCCTCCTAACTTCAACGAGGCCGTCCGTCGGCTATGGTGGCGCGGTCGGACTCTCCAGGCGTCATGGCCTGACACCGCCGCCGACTCTAACCCCGTCTGCGCTACCCTCAAGTCCAGCCCACGCTACCCTCAAGTCCAGCCCACGCGTACTCTCCGGAGGTTCAATTCTGGCGACCCGGCGGCAGCAGCGATAATGGCGGAGTACGACTTCTGATGGCGAGTATTACAGTGTAGGCGGAGCATGATGAATCACTCCAACATTCGAAACAAGTTCGCCGATTGTTACTTAATCGGCCATGTATATTAATTTTCAGTTCTTTTATGTATCTTAATTTTCAGTTCAGTTCGTGATTGTTACTTAATCGCCATGTATCTTAATTTTCAGTTCTTTTATGTATCTTAATTTTCGGTTCAGTTACTTTATGTAACTGTCTCAAAATGACATATCTCATTCGAGGTTTCTTGGCTTTGGTCAAATGACCAATGTTATGGCTAGAATCAAGACATAGTTTGCAAGAGGAGTTTTCCTTTTATCGCACCAAAAGGCATTTTCCATTTTCCGAGCATAAAAAGCAGACGGTTTTGTGAAGCAACCACCAAATGGCTAATTCAAAAACCACCAACACATTGATCAAAAACAATGCAAGTTGAGAGAGGCTTGGTGAGATTCAAGTGTATACAAAAGATGCGACATTTAAATATCCAATCAATTCAAAAATATTAATACAAAAGATGCGGCATTAAAATATGATTTGATCTAATAAAATCATTTACATGAATGGATAGATATTATTTTCTGAAAATTATGATATATTATTCATATTTTTCTGAGTTGAAATGAAAAGATATGAATTTTCTAAATTCATATCATATTTTTGAATTAAAAAGCCCTTTAATGCATGAAATAAGTGTTTTAATTATTTTAAAAAATTCATGTAAAGTAAATATAAAATGATTTACATGAATGGATAGATATTATTTTTCTGAAAATTATGATATATTATTCATATTTTTCTGAGTTGAAATGAAAAAGGGGGGGTGTATTTATTTCACCTTCCTCCCCTTCGTCCTTTCTTCCCCCACTGAGCCAGATCGATCGAGAACAGATAGATGCGCCGCCCCCGACCCGCCGTCTCGCCGCCCCCGACCCGCCGTTTCGCCGCCGCCGCTCGGAGCTCGAGGTTCGCCGTCCCCGACCCTCTCTTCCCCGTATCCTTCCCGACCCGCTCGCTCCACCGTCCGTCCTGGCCACGCCTCCACACCTCGCCTTGGCGACCTCGCACTGCTCCAGTTCCGCGCCACCCTACGTGCGCGGTGTAAAGTCGCCCATTGTCGCGACGCCCACGGGAGCACCTCCACCCATGCGCCTCCCGTGTCCCCGCTGACGCCTCCTCGCGCCTAGCCACGTGAGCTCGAGCTCCTCCTCCTATCAAGCCTCCTGGACCTCCGCCTCGCTCGCGCGTGCCGGTGGCGCTGGTCATGCGCATGCCTCCTCCTGCGAGCTCGTCTCCCCATCCCGCCTCCGTGACCACGCCGCCCTCCACGAAGGTCTCGGGCGACCGCGCCGTTCCGCGCTCTCTTAGCCTCGGGCTCGCCCGGCCATTGCTCCCATGTCTCTCTGTGAATGGATGAAGGAAGAAGACGACCAGATGGAGGTAACGGGCCGCTAACGGTCGGGGACGATCCGTCCCCATCGCCACCTCATGATCTTGAGGTGGGCCCGTCTGTCGAGTGCGATTAAACTAGCTAACTATTCGATTAGGCAAAGTTTGTAGTTGTTTGTAGTCTCTAGCTCCAAAATTCGTAGTTTTTTTAAGCAGTCCTTAATTGTCGTAGTTTTTTAAATCTCTAGACTCAATTGTCGTGGTTTTGTGCAATTTACTCCAAATCGACAAGAAACACCTTTTCAGCGAATGCATCCACACGACGGTTCGCGCACCTGGACGCCACTCCGGCCTGTGTAGAGATCGCAACATGCAACATCTAGGAACAAATTCCGGTGCTCTGTCGCTCTCTCTCCCGCCCAGACATTGCTCTCTTTCACGGCCACATTTTCATATTTCCCTTTCGCGGCTACACACCCCCGTTCGATCATATCGGTTATGCGGCGATCTGGAGAAAGTCTAAACCCTAACTGACCACCTCGCTCTCTTCCCCGTGCAGGAGCGTCTCGCCGCCGCCGCTTCGGAGCTCATAGGCCACGCCTAAACGCCGACGCCGCCCGCCGCCCGACGAGCCCGCCGCTAGCACCGCCGCATCCGTCCGACGAGCACCGCCGCCCGACGAGACCAACGTCACCCCACCGGTGAGCGCCACGTGTCTGCCACGTGTATGATTGCTGACTCATCCTGATTAAAACTTGTTTGCTCGATAAATTGTACTACATGCATAGATTAAAACTTGTATACAAATTGGACCTCTGACTCATTTGTGTATTTATTTGTGTATTTTGGTATGAATAAATATGTATATTTGTGTATGAATCCAAGTCCACTTGAATGTTTACACTCTTACTCTAGATAATATTATTGTTTTAGAAACTATGGATCCACTTAGTAGAAACCTTGAAGAAGAAGAAATAATGGAGAACATTATTGATGAGGACAACTCACAATATCTGAACTTGGAGGGACATGACGACGACAGCTCAAGTACTAGTCATGGAGAAGATGAAGACTCCGGTGAACGCAATTTAATGGTTACAAAGTCCGGCGAGGTATATGCATTGATTAAGCCTCAGCTGACTTCCACCAACTATCTTCTTCTACATGTATTAATTAACGCTTCTTTCTTCTTTTAGCCCTCTGGATCTACCAGCCAGAAACCATCTTCTTCTACGAAAAAGAGCAAGCGAGGCGAGCGGCGGTTGAAAGATCGTGCAAAGTTCACGATCGAAGCGATCCGTGTTGATGGCAGGCCGATGGAGCCCAAGAAGGCCGAGACAAATTTATACGTCAGTGGAGTTCTTGTTAGGGACCAAATCCCAATCATAATTGAATATTGGAATAAGTCAAAGAAGGCGGCGGTACCTTTGTCGATGAAAGATCCAAAGAAACGCTTTGGAATTCGTTGTTGGTAAATTTCACCCTTCCGCCAGAGGAGGATGAAAACAACCGGTTATAAAGAAAAGGTCAAAGAGTGGACTCTAAAGAAGATGGCTGAGGCTTTCCATATGGAAGACAAAATTGAACAAATTTGTCAAAGCTCATGAGACTCAGATTCGACGCATATTATGCGAAGATAAGACCTCACCGGCCCGAATTTGAGACATATAAAAAAGTTCTATAGCTAAAAAGAGGTCGAAACCAATACGCTTAATGCCTCAAGAAGGAATATCACCAGAGGGGGTCGGTGGCTACATATCTCGAGGCCTAAGTGGGAGGAAGCTGAGAGGGCCTGTGAGAGGATCACACCCAGACGGATGGGTGGGACCTACGTGCAAAGACTTGGTTCTACGGAATCGGGCAAGGTTGGACCCGAAGCAGGATTGTGTATCTTCCCAACCATCCTTGCCAAACCCGTCCTTGAACTCATCACGGCATACGAAACATCCGCCAGACCTTCCATCCCGACAGAGAGAATGACCAGCTCACACGCGCCATCGGTAAAAAGAACACCACGGACATGCACGAGGCACGGGGGGTATGACGTGGAAGGATGGGTTTGCCGTCGAGCGACTCTTCAGATGGCGCGAAAGAAAAAGAAAAAGCGTCTGAGCGGATGACACAGATAGAACATGCACTTGCGGTAGCAGACGCAAGTGAATGCACAGAAACCATCAAGCTACCGGTCCATCTCAGCGGCATGAAGAGCCTGCATTGGAAGCTGCCCGCGCCCGGACTCTGTGAAAAGCGGTGTGGCTTCCACGAAGAACGTGAGCAACGCTTGAAATGAAGGGTCCTCGATACCCGTTGATGAGATCACGGAGAGCGAACACGCTGCATGTGAGATTAATGGGCTTATCCATTAAGGTGGCATCGGCTATGCCTTACCTCCACAGCTGGTGGAACTTACCACCGCCGACCGATTCCAGATGGCTATGCTATTGTCGGGTGGATGAGGTTGTGAAGGAATATGAGGAAGCACAGCTTGACCATTCTGGTGAAGGGAAACTCAACTCAAATTTGCGGTGAAAACAACCATTCTTTGGAAGAAGGAACACATTGTGCTTCCAAATTGAGGTCACTGCACCCCGCCTCTCAGCGTCGTGATCCCGAGCCGCTTGACTATCTCTGTGGCAGCCATCTCCGCCGTCACCATCTCCTCATGGAAGCCATCTCCGCCCGTCACCATCTCTGTGGCAGCCATCTCCGGCCCGTCGGCCATCTCCTCGTAAGCGGAAGAGCACCGCCACGAGGAGCATCGGTAGCGCCACAAAGAAATCCGCAGAAACCGTCGCCAAAGAGTTCAAAAACTACGTCCGCAGCCTTCCGCCAAGCCATTGCGGTTTACCGTGGAATCGCAGCGACGAGGAGACCAATAGGATCTCGGAGAACAGGTCAAGAAATTCTTTGCACCTACGGGCCGAGCCAAAGGAGAAAATAGATCCGGCGGTGGTGGAGAAGTTTTACAAAATCATTTGAAACCTGAAACCCCACTTGTGCCGACTACGAGCGCCAGATTTTGAAGGCGGATGCAAGGCGCCGTGAGGCCTGAAAGTAGCGATCGTGAGGCACCCGAAAACAGTTCCCATGCTCGGAGAGCAGGAAAACCAATCATGCGCCCGCTCCAAATGTTTGACAACGGACGCTCCTCCCGTAGATGATTACGAGGCGAGCTACAAAGAAAGGCCAATGAGATGGGGATGACTTACATTGCATACTTGAGCGTCATGGGAGACAACTTTCCCAAATGCGATGTCAACCCCATACAGCCATGGAAGTATGGGAAGAATCTAGTCAAGAAAGAGGAGCTCAAGAATCTACCAACAAAGATGCGAAAATTGCACAAGTGGTACCTTCATTTCGCAAGACGAGAAAAGAAGAATGGATCACTACATATAAGAGATCAGATTTTCTTGTGCGGAGGACGCGATCGACTTCAACATTCAAGACTTGCATTTTCTATTCAATTAGAAGGAACTCGACAAATCGCCATCAGCCTTTATTGTGTGTAAGTACTATTTCTAATTTTATCTCATCTCATTCACTTCATTAATTGCATGTATATATATATGCTCACCATATATGTATATACTATTATGCAGGAAAAAGGTTATGGAATGCATGAAAGGAGGCCCTTTTGACATTGGGTTCGTTGACCCAAATAGAGTTCATGAAGAAGTGGTAAGAGACAAACCCGGGCAAACAGAATATTACTTGCTAAAGTCTTTACTGAGACAACAAACCAAAAGGGAAATACTATTGCCTTACAACTTCTCGTGAGTACTGTTACCCTCTCTCTTGTACACATTCTGTTTCGGCTTACTCGATGTTAAGTGTAACTGATGATGAGTTATGCGTCGTGAGGTTCCACTTTATTCGCTAGTCATTCAACCCGACTCAGAAAAGTCCTTGTCATGGAATCGTTCTGAAAAGAAAAAGAGCTATGGGCGACTTTAGAGAGATGCTCCGAGGTAATTTCAATCATATTATCGCACTAGATCGGCAACTTTCGTGACAATAAGTAATTAATTACTCCTTTATCCATTTTCTTTGTCGGACAGGTTTGGAAAATGTTCACGGCAGGGCCGTGGGTGAATGGTCAGAAGAACTAAAATTTGTAGACCAAAATGTAAGTAATACTAGCTAGCTTCCAATTCCATTATATCATGCTTTATTGATTATTATTTTGATTGAACTCTCTATTCTCGTAAAGTGCGCGCATCAGGGACACGGCAATAACTTATGTGGGTACTATGTTTGCGAATTCATTCGCAACACGATATGTGCGACAGGCCAAGCCGCACTAGAACAACTTAGAGTAAGTAAACAAAGTCCACAATATTATTTTATTACCATCAATTGTGTTGAGTTTTATTCTTATATATATATTGACGGTCCATTCTTCATATATATTCAGATCGAACGGATGCGGGACCAACTCCTACCATTTGAACGCATACGAGCCATTCAAGAGGAATTGGCGGGGTTCATACTTGATGAGGTCGTCACGCCTGGCGGAGACCTCTTTAGATATCCACCAAAATGAACGATGACGATGTATGTGCCGATGACGATGTATGTGCCGATGACGATATTTGTGTATAATAATAGTTGCTTAATTATTCATGTACTCGTATGTACCGATGACGATTTATAAGTATACCGCTCCCGATCGATTTCCCCTCGCTCCCTCCCGTAAATACGCCCGAGCAGAGGCGAAATGCGCAGGCGAAGCGGGCAGAAAACTAAATCTACGCCAGAAGAACTTAACACCGGTTCGAATCTGAACCGGTGTTAAAGGGGGCTGAGGCGTCACGTCGCCACCCTTTAACACCGGTTCGTATAAGAACCGGTGTTAAAGGGGCCCCCGAGTTAAAGGGGGGGCTCTGCACTAGTGGTATGAAAAATTTGTAACAGATGGTGGTAATATAAGTTGATATCTTTAGCTGTTATCATGTTATATGTACATAACTATTATCATGTTAGTTATCTGATGTTGATGTGTCCCTAAGTAGTACTCAAATAACATTATCACTCTTCTTTCTCAAAAAATAAATAAAAATAGACGTCATATAAGCTGGTCTTCCACCTCCATATATTTGCATTTGGTTGTTCCACATTGCAAAATTCTCCAGTGTTGCGGGGGGTCGCCGATTTGGGCCGTATCTTAGTCTGCCGTGTAGGATCGTCCCCTCGACGACTCGACCAGCTACTAGATCACGGCCATGTTGCCTCACATGGTGACCAGCCAAGGAATTACTAACATACTCCTAAAAAGGTTGCCATCTTACAGTCTGTTTTGATTAATCATTTCCAGTTGCATGCAATGCAACCCAACCTGTCACAAAGGTGGCACGCATCCATCTCGGTGAGTACACCTGACCTTTACGAGTGGCATCATGGCCTCTCCCCATCTCCGGTAATGATATTTTCATGAAAATCCAACGAGTAGCAAACAAGCGAAAGATTCCATGCACGTCGCAATTAGCTAGGCTAGCACTGCTTAGCTTTCATGCAGCTCGATCGATCGGAAGACTCGAAACAGTAGCAGCATCTACTTACACCACGCCTCGCCGTGGGCCAACCCCGGCCGGCTCGCCGGTAAAAACAAAAAGGGACTCAAAAGGTAGACGACGGAGACGGCTAGCTACGCTACACAGTGTCCGCGGGCGCGGCGGCGTCTTCGTCTTAGTCTTAGCGCCGCCGCACGCCGTCGAGGATGAGGTGATGCTCCTCCACGTTGTCGACCTCGTTGTCGCCGCCCTCGGTCAGCACGGAGGACACGTAGCTGCAGGCCACCTCGGAGGGCATGGCTGCGGCGGAGGGCGGCGGCCTGACCGCCCGGAACTTGTTCCGGCAGCTGAAGCAGGTGATCTGGAGCAGCGTGGCGTTGACCTGCCTTATGGCGTGCTCGCGGATGGCGTGGGCGCGGCTGAGCTCCACCTGCGCCTGGTGCCGCATGCGCTTGGCGGTCGCCAGCTCCTGCTCGGCCAGCTCCCCCTGCCGTTTCGCCTGCGCGCGCGCCTCGTCCGCGGCCGCCTTCTCCTCCATCGCCTGCCGCAGCTCCTCCCGCGTGGCCCTGGCCGCGGCCAATGCCGCACCGCTGGGGTCGGCCACGTCGCCCCTGATAATGAAGGGCAATGGCCTGGGCTCTCCACGGCTGTCGCCGCTGCGGAAGCCTATCGAGAGCTGCAGCTGCATGGCGGCGTCTCCCCCCCGTGATACGGGCGCCCCGTGGCCTCCTGACGGCGCCATGGCCGGCCGAGGCGCATTGGCGCTGCTGGTTGAGCTGGAGGGCGGCATGAGCTGCAGCTCGAGGTTGTGGCCGCCTCCTCCACGGCCGTCGGGCGGCGGCGTCCGCGGCGACGGCACCTGGTGGTCGAACCGGTGGAACGAGGCGGCCGTCGGGCTCCGCATTGGCGCGACGCTGGGGCAGGGCCACGCCACGGGGCTGATGACGACGTCGCTGGAGGGGCTGGTGCTGGACGCGGTCCGGGACCGGGACAGCGACACCGCCGGCGGCACCTGCTGCTGCATCTGCATCTGCTGCTGCGACGTCGGAGCAGGCGCCGCTCCACACGCCGGCGCCGACGCGTCCGGCCCCGGCTGCGGGCAGCCGGCGTTGCACGTGTCCTGGTGCTCGATGAAGCTCTCCACCCTGCACCACATTCAGTTAGAGAGGGCACCAATAATCACATCACCACGATCGACGGCACTGCTGGTATGGTATGGTCAAGAGAGCATGAACTACAAAAACTACTGTATGTGACTCGCTCGCTCGCTCGCTCGAGAGAGAGAGAGAGACTTTATTGTATGTGACGAGGGAGGCTGAGGGGAATTTATGTTGGCCGGGGGCTTGGGTCCAAAGATTTGGATCTACATGCATGCGACATTGTTGTGACTTGTGAGCAGCGTCATTATCATTATTATATTGCGATCCATCCAGGCCGGCATCGTAGGCAGCAGCAATTGTCAGGTAGTAGTAGTAGTATGAGGTTTTTTGGCCCCGTATGTGCTGGTCAGTCAGGCTGGTCAGGCTAGCGTGCGCAAATTTAATGGCTCACCCGCTCGCTCGCTCGCTGCCGCTGTTGCCCGAGAGAGACACGGCCGGCCCGGCGTCTCCCCACTCGCGGCAGGCAGGCAGCAGAAACAAACGCGCAAGCGAGGAAGAAACCAACGGAAATGTGCGCACGCAGACACAGGGAAAGGGCGACTGCGCTCGTCTCCCTCCCCTCCCCTCCCCTCCCCTCCCCTCGGAAATTGTGCCCTCATCCGCACCCTCCCTACCTCCCTCCCTCCGATAATAAAGAAAAAAAAGGAAAAAGAGCGAGCTAGCTGCCGTGTGTGTGTGCCGTGCTGCAGAGATCATAGAAATCCTTTCGAGAAAAAAGGAAAGCGAGGAGAGGGGGAAAAACATCCACCTTTCCGCGCCGCCGGATCGGATCGACAACTTATAAACAAAACAAAGGAGAAATTTGGAGGAAGGAGTAGTAAATCGTCTACTACTAGATTACCAGTAGTAAATCCTAGCAGATGATTCTTGGGAATTGGGAGAGTTTATCGACTGACACACGGATGGGATTAATTACCGGGAGAAGACGCGGCCGCAGTCGCAGGAGTGGCCGCGGGTGCCGCAGGTCTTGAGGTGCGCCTTGTAGTCGGAGTGCACGGCGTAGGCCTTGGAGCAGCGGGCGCAGGCCCACTGCCGGCTGCCGCTGTGCTTGCGCCGGAAGTGCTTCTTGATGCCCACCAGGTCGCCCAGCGCGTGCCCGGGGTCGTGGTGGAGGCAGCTCGGCTCCGGGCAAACGAACACGCGCTTCCGGGCCGCCTCGCCGGCCTCCCGCTTCAGAAGCTTCCAGGGAACCTTGTGCCGACGCCGGTGCATCTGCAGGTTCTGGTCGCGCTGGAACCCCTGGTTGCAGATCTCGCACACGTACCGGTCAGACTCCAGCAGCGTCCGCGGCGAAAGCGAAACCACCTCCGCGTCCGGGTCTGCACCGGTCACCCGTGTGTTAGTACTAGTAGCTTTCACATACGCATTGCTCTTTGTAATTGGATGCATTGGTGTACGTACCTGGCGTCCCGGCTGGCCGCCGCTTCCTCTTTGTCGCGCCGGAGGTGGTGGCGATCTGGAGCGACCCGAACGGCGGCTCAGCTTTCTCATCGTCCATAGGCGTCCCGGCCGAGCCCGCGCTCCTGCCTTCTAGTACCAGCTTGGAAGGAGAGCGAGAGAGAACAAAAACTTCCTCCTTTCCCTTCCTCCCCGCCCGATCAAGAAGAAAGCTCGCTTCGGATGGCTATATAGTGCAGTGGGAGGAAGAGGGAGAGGAGATCAACCGGCCGGATGGGGCAGTGCTAATGAGAAGAAGAAGAGCGAGGTAGATGAATAAATCTACCCCAACATCCAGAGCTCGCTCCGAAGGAATTAAAGGAGGTGGAAAGGAGGGCGAGGAGGGAGGGAGGGAAGAAAGGGTCTCGGAGTTGGCTTTTGTGGGCTGCTACAGAGACAACACCAAAGGAGGAGAGAGGAGGCAGGCAGGCAGCTTTCCACCGGCTTTAGGTTTTAGCAGCTTTCTTTGGGATTATATGGGGGGAGAGAGAGAGAGAGGAAGGAGGAAGGAGAGCACGGAGTTGGTAAGTACTTCTGGGGTTTGTGCCTTAATTGTCCTTACAGGGTTGCAGCTAAGGACAGGAGGAGTAGCGGGGAGGAGTGTGAGGGAGAAGACGCATGGCGACCTAGCTGGCTGGCATCTCATCAATAAATTAAGGACACTTTAAGGGAGTTTGCACAGATGGATGGATGGATATATGTTTTGGGGTCGCTTGCAATTGTTGCCTAGCTAGCTATACACAAAAGAACAAAAGCTAGAGAGAGAGGATGTACAATTGGTTCTAGAAAACCGTAGAATGAAATTTTGAACAGAGTTATTCTTTTTCCCTTGCCATTATTTCGGTCACAACACTTTGGACATTGGTGTATTTTTGTTTTGTTTTTATGACATGAGCAAATGTAGTGCTTAGTTTATAGCTAACCGCACCGGTAATATTAAAGCTGCAGAAGACATGCATACTCGGGCATATTTAAGCCATGGGGAAAATGTACATGCAAGAGTAGGTACTTGAATAGATTTTCTTAATGATGCATTTAAATTTATCTTATTCCTATAAAATATTGCATCATGTCATAAGTACAAAGGTTCATGCAAAAATAAGGTCGAATTCATCATGTACAAAAAGGGAATCTTTCAATGTTATGGCATGATGTAACATGATGAAATATTAATCAAACTATTGGTGATTGATGAAGGATAGTTTTCCGATCCTTCAGCAATCACAACCCTGAAAATCGAAAGAATATTTTTTTAATTTGTTCGGTGGGGGCTCGGGCCAACAGGTTTGGATCAAAGACAGCAACGAAGTGGATGAAGAAGGCCTCTTTGATTTCAGTTGCAACACTTTGGACATTGGTGTGTTTTCTTTTGTCTTGTGACATGAGAAAATACACCGCTTAGTTTATAGCTAACTACACTGGTAACATTCAACCTGCAAAACATGCATACTCCTACATATTTAAGCCGGGTGAGAGAATGTACATGCAAGAGTGGGGATTTGAATTTAACATTTTTCTAATCATGCATTTAAATTTATCTTATTCTTACAAAAATTGCATCATTTCATAAGTACTAAGTTTCAGGAAAAATATTGTGAAATTTATCATGTACAAAAAGGGCATTTCCCATTGTTATGACAATACAATGTAACATGATGTGGTCGTAGTCAAACTGTAGGTGCTCATGTAATAACATGATGCATATCTATAGTTTTTTTTTTTGCAAATGTTTAACATGTGTAATTAGGTTAACCTACACTCAAGCACCCACACCTTTGCATGTATGAAATCAACTCCTTATAGGACATGTACTCTTTTTGGTCCTTACTTCTCATATAACAAGTTAGCAAATATTTGCTTCTCCAGTATCTCTTGTGCCAGATGCAACAATACATGCCTATATGTGGAAGTAGGATTGCACTAGTTCAAAAATTCAAAGGTATGAATGGGAAAAACTTGCTCTAACATAAAAATACTCATAAACGGCAACTCTGGATAAAATTGAAATATGTACACAACAAACTCGAAAATTTGCATATGTCGTATTTTAGGAATTTATTAACAATAGTAGGGTACACTTTTATTTTTTATTGTCATGAAAAAATTATGTAGAGGATACTGACGAAAATCAAGTGAAACTTAGTTCCAAAGTTTCTAAGAACAATTAAGTGTGTTTGGAGGACATTTTTTACAAACTTTATAGGAGAACCATCTAACTCAAAAGCACATCTAGCAACCCCCACAAAAACATCTAGCTAGAGCACATCAAAGAAAAGATGATCTATGGTCTCATTATAGTCACATAAGATACATTTAGTTTCTTTGCCCTTCCATCCCCTATGGACCAGCCAATCTTTAGTTAATATACCCTTATGAGCAGCCAACCAAAGAACAATCTTAAATTTTAGAGGGACCCTAACAAACCATAACTTTTTGTGTGGCCACTTAACCTAAGATACTTTTAGAGCAATGTACATAGATTGGATAAAAACACCCCTGGCCTGGTTAAATTCCAACTTAAGCTATCTTCCTCTTCAGACAAGACACCATCTATACTCAGAATTTGTAACTGTAACCACAAAGCGGCAGTCTCTCCCCCACCCCCACCCGACCCCATAGAACTCTTCCAAACCTAAAATACAACCAATCTTCTTCAAACGGTCTACAAACACTAAATTTATGACTAGAAGTTAAATTACAAGCCTAGGGAACTTATCCATTAAAGGGACAACTCATATAAAAGTAATCCTCCCAAATATTTGTCCTTCTACCATTGCCTATATTTTTCTTACAAAACATAAAGAAAGTATCCTTAACCTTCATCAAGCCCTGCCAAAAGTGAGATTGGCCAAATTTAGTCTGACACGTGAAAAGGAAAGCATTTTTACATGTTTGCCTCTAATATGTTTTTGCCATAACATGTGACTACTTCCTAATTTCCATAACCATTTACTTAGCAAATATTTATTCATAATCTCACCCAGACCACCTTGTTCCCTAGGAATGCAAATTTTATCCCTACTAACTTAGTAGTATTTCTTCAACATTCCTCCTCTTGCCAAAATAGTGTTTTCATAAAAAAGGGTAAAAAGTTTCCTAGAACATTTCGGAAGTTCAAACATAGGGAGCATATAGAAATGAACATTGCTATGACAGCTCGTAAAATTAGTCAAGAGTGCTGTCTACCTTTCCAGACATGATAGTAGCCTCAACATTGGCTTCCATTTCTTTTCCGAATTCCGACATGGCCGACATCGTGCCTTGTGAGCAAGCACAAGAAACGGTCCGGCCGTAAATATTTTACCAGGCAGTTCTTTTCTGTACCCTGAGCCAGCGTGTGAAAAAATAAAACAGGTTTGTGTTCTACCGTGATTAAATTACACTGTTCTCAGTGTCGTGATTAGCACACTAAGATCCTACAATATCTTTGTCATTCTCCCGAAAAGGATCCTTTGCATGGTAGCTAGCTAGCCAGGAATGATTGATTTGGAAGCTTATGCAATTGATTAGTTCGATGATTATCTACGATAAGATATTATAATGTTGTGCCAGTTAAGTATGCTGCCGCCTAGCACCAAATGGAAGATTTTCATGGTACAGGGGCCAACTAATCTGTCTATTTTTTTTTTCTTGGTCCCTCTGGCTTCTACATGATCCAAGTAACCGAACAACTTAATTTGTTTGCTGAGAGATATTTTATATTTTCTTTGATCCCAGATGCACTTGCTTGGTAGAGCTAGCTAGTACTGTGATATTATACCTACTGAAATGAATGGCATAAATAATTGATTGGTAGATATATGAGATTATTCTGTAACTTTTTCTTTATTATATTGAACAGATATATCCACAATTTCTTTCAATAATTGCTTAAATTTTATTTTTTTATCACCTGCACAGCTCAAGCTTTAGAAAAGTTCAAATATCAGCAATAACTGCATGGTAGTGTTTAAATGATTAAACCGGATCTCCCATAAAAGCACTGATGGATGACTACGTAGCCTTTTTCGTAGGTGTACTTGTGCGTGAACCTAAATAGGCTTGCTGTTCAATTGTCTGTAATAGCTACGGAGTATTTCATCTGTCCAGGCACAAATGCTGGAAAGTAAATAAGATCATGTGTGTTTCCTTTATTAACCACATGTTTTGTATATAAGCTCCAGGAGTACCTTGCACAACGATCTGCTCCAAAGATAAAAACACATGAACTTCTGTCAGAACAGCACTAGATACAATGGCTATTAGGAGGACCAGTAATTATGAGGTTATTTAATAGCAGGCCAGGTACACAGTTGCAACATGTGTATCTCATCACATGCATTTTGCCTCCTAACTGAAACTAAACTTGACTGAGTGAGACGTACAAATTCAGTACAAAAGAATAACTTATATTCAAGAAGTACTGTTAATCATTGATCTTCTTTCAGATCACTGCTAATGATCTATACCATTGATTGGCAAACAGGATGTCCTATGACGGGGAGAGACTATACAATATCTTATCTTCAGTTGCCAGTTTGCTCCTTGTGCATAGCGTATTTAATCTTCCAACCCCTCCTAGTATAACCATTTTTTGTTCGGCAATTGGCTCACGTGTCTGAGGCGTGCTGTGAAGGCTTTTATCTTTAGTGCGTGCTAGTGTGATATATTCGTCCATATAGACAGTGTTTGATTAACAAGGCTTCAATCTCTTTTATACTAAAAGTGATACATATATATATAAGGTTGATACCAAGTACAACCGGTGCTCGCAATGACTTAGCATTCCGACACCTCTTCGGCGAGGGAAGCGCATCCGGCATGTTCCTCTCTTCTTCGGAAATATCTTGTCACGATGAGGAGGACCTAGATGGACGGGAACAGAGCCCCCCGTGTCGTCCTCTCCCCAGGGCGACACAGGCGGCGCCTCAAGCCCGTCGGCACCCAGCTTCCCACCACCGCCTTCTTCCCCTCGCCCCCGCCGGTGGTCTCTGCCGGGCAAAGACTATGCAGAGAGGGCGGCGGCACGGCCTCACTTTTCTCTGGTGCAAAAGGCGGTTGCGGGAGTGATGGGGTTCATGTCGATGGCTACCTGGGCATGGGCGACAACGGCTGCCAAGGCATGGGCCACTGTGGCGGTTGGCGGTGAACCGCGGCTCTTCTAGCGACGCTGCGGCGGCTGCCATGGGACCGGGTGAGCCCGGCAGTGGGGGCCAGATCTAGGCCTGGGTGGGTCAAATTTTGGGCCTGGAGGGCCCGAGAAGATGGCGGTTGCTGGTGGGGAACCGAGGTTATCCTCGTGGCGGGCGGCGATGGCGTTGTGGCAGAGCGGGATTGCCAGCATGCCACTGCAGAGGACGGAGATACTACCGGTGCAGTTGCGGGGCAGGCCGGCTTACATGTGGCAACGTCCATACGCTGCTTGGATAAAGGAGCAATGTGTGGCCTTTTTGGCTGCCATAGGTGGACGGCCAGGCTGCGCTGCAGGCAGCCCTGAGGGGTGACGACGACCTCATTCCCGGACGAAAGTCCAACTCCTATTGGAGTCGACGCTGGTGACACCATCGGGTGTTGTGACCTTCTTGAAGGCGGCGTTTTGGGGGTACAGGAGTTCCTCCTTAGATTAGACTTGCGGCCTCTCTAGGGGGGAAACCTCAGATCTTTTGATCTGGCGATGACAACGCCTCATGTTGTTTATCACATTGGAGGCATCGTCTTCGGAGCTGTCCTCCGTGTTGGCTGGTTGGTGTCTCTTGGTGACTAGTGGTTGGATGGCTTGGATGGAGTGTGGAGTGTCATCATTCTCGCTTCCATGTCTGTTTTGGTGCCTCTAGCTTGGAGTGCTCGGTGAGATTTTGTCTTTGGGCAATGCTTGCGTCTTAGTGCTAGCTATGACCTTTCGCTCTCTTGCAATAATGGTGACCTTTAGGGATGTTCATGTCTGCGGTGCGGTCTCGGTCATCGTTTTCCTTCGATGGCAGATGAGTATGGACTCATGTTGTGCTTAGGCTCGCTCTTATCATGATAAGTCCAAGATGATGTGCAGCATTCGTCTCGGTGGAACTTTTCCCTTCGGTGCTTTCGGTATCAGGTGGTGTCATGTGGTGTTAGCGCTTTCGGTGTCACGATGCAACCTCGGCAGTGGGATGCCCCTCGAGAGCGGTTGCGGCTCCTAGTTTGATACCAAGAGGAAGTGTAGTGGAAATCTCGGCAGAAATTTTCCCATTGGTGGTGTTTGCGACTCTCGGTGTAGCGGTGCAACCTTGGTTGTGGGATGACATTCGAAGATAGCTGCAACTCTCCTAGTTCTTCATAGTAGAGTGATTGCTTGGCAAGCGATTTTTGTTTCTCTCAACAACCTTTCGACTAATCCTTCAACACTCGCTCCTTTCCGATCTCTCGTTCTATTCCTTTGGTGCTAGGGGCTTAGTTTAGGCTTTGGTATCGCTTGTGCTCTCTCTCTCTCTCTCTCTCTCTCTCTCTCTCTCCTTATGACTTGTAATTTGACTCTGTACCTTAGACTTTGGTTGAATATATGTTCAGGTTGGCTTCAGGCCTTGTAGTTACAGTCAAAAAATGAGGAGGATCTATCACGGGAATGGAGGAGGAGAAGGCATGGTGAGATGCATGCGGTAGGAGAGGATTCCTCGACGATCGGTTTATCTTCAAACTTGATTATGGCCATAACCGATGTGGTGCCGCTCGTTGATGAGTGCATATTTGCATCATGTTTTATATTATTATTTTGCACTGTAGTGGTAGGATCTTGGTATTTTACGGCGTTCGCGCGCATATTTTATGTCTATTTTCACCAGGATCAGGACAGATGATGGATACGATGGACACAATTCTTGGACCAGTTGTATTGGAGTGAAAAGGATTCAAAAATAGTGTAAATCGCTAATTTAGGAAATATCAATAACACCAGAAAAAACTCAAAGCGACCGAAGCATACATAAGGTTTAACGACCAACTATACGGCGGGAATATTTTCTTCAAACGTATAGTTTCCACTGTATAGATGGCGCTGCCACCGCCTCTTCAAATAGTTTTGCCCCCTGCAATTGGATCGGAGAGACGACATACAGAACACCTAGAAATCGCCAATAACCTTACCTCTGAAAGGGATCTGGAGGGGAAACTTGCCCAAGGGATCCATCTTCTCCCTACACAGATCTAGGAGGCCAAGGCATCGATCTTCATATTCATCAACCGCCACATCACCAACATCTCCATCCATCCCATCTAGATCTTATTGTAATTCTCGTACTAGTTGTGGATTTATACAAGAACTATTCATCTATAATTGTTTCTGTTATCATTGCCATGATGTTGTTTGCCTCCATGTCTGAGTAGATCATTAGTTCTTGGGGAGATGGAGAAACCCTAGCATATGATTGATATAAGATAGAGATTATTATGTTATACATCATTATGTGTATGTGTATGTGTTAATTGTCTTCATCTTCATGTTGAGAGTTGTGCACCTCTTAATATTTGCCTCTCACGGGGACTTGATGAAGGGGATTATTTGTTGGTAGACGGAGGGATGACATCACTTAGTGTGACTATAAAGCTATTGTCATTCTTTACGTACTAACTTGGGGAAGCAAGCAGAATTCATTAAGCCATGTCCATGTCATAAGAATTATCACAAAAGAAATATCACAAAAGTAACAACAACAAATATTGCCATAGTAACAACAAATCAACTAGAATGGAATTAGTAACATATTATCTCATAAGAATTATCACAAGAGAAAAATAAACTTTATTAAATAAAAGAAGGTTCTTACAAGGAATCTTTACAAGAGAATAAATAAAAGATTACATTGAAGAATAAAACCTAAACTACCATCTAAATATTTCCTAATCTAGTCTTCATTGGTCTTCCATTAGTATTTTTGTACCTGTAACACAACAACAAAAAAGAACAAATCAAAAGTAAAATAGGGGTTAGTGGGTTAGTGTTTTACTCTCAGAATTGCAGTGAAGTGCATTGCTAGATCATCACTGAGTAATTAGAATAGGGCCAAAAATATAAGATCTGTTCTTATCAGTAGATTTTGCCTTAGACTAATGCATCATTGGCTAGTAAGGGGAAAGTTTCACCAAAGCCAGATGAAATGGTAAAAAGGTAAATTGATAGCAAATATCAAGTTTTCACTTGATCTAATCCACAGATGACACCAACATGCACACAACACAGTCACTGCATTCAAGCAAACCTTGTTGTCAACACAGAAGCTCACATGGCAGGGGGTTATCTTCCCAGCCGTAGCAGAGAGAGTGCTCTCTCTCTCTAGAGCCTCTAACACCACTACCAAACCAACTGAGAACATCACAGGAATCTGAGAGTTTCAGCAGCCACAACCACCATCTTATCCTTTTTCCCCACACACAACCAGATCACCAAAACCTCTTCTAGCCCAAGAACACCACTAAGAACATCATTTGTTCTTACTAGTTCAATACCAAAAATCACCATCAGTCACAACTACCATGAACACATAAGTAGAATTAAGAATCCAAGTAATCAGCAAGAACAAGGTAGAGAAGGCCAAGTTATAGCTGATGTAGTAGATGGAGTAGTAAAAGAAGAAGGGAGTAGGATATCAAGATACAGTAGCAACTGATCAAGATCCATCACAAGAACAAGCCTCCAGCACCACCTCATCGGTCAACACTACAAACGAAAGGTAGATAGGAATATAGCTAGATCTTGTAGCACCTGTTCTTATTTAATTTTTGAAATGACATCTCTGAGGGCTAGGGAAAAGAGAAGTATAGCAACCAAATCCACCTACCCTTCAACCAGAATTGATCTAGGAGGATTAGGTCAAGTGGTACTCTCAGTATTGCAAAGGGTTGCTTTGCAAAATCATCATAGAGACATACAAAGATTTCCAAATCTTAGTATCTGTTCTTAAATAAAATCTTTCCTTTGTCTCTTGCCTCATTGGCCAGGAATTTCCAAGTTGTGAATTTGCATTTAGAGGAAAATGAATCCCTGAATAGGTGCTACTGGACACATCCCAGTTATGGGTAGCACCTCAATAACAACCATCATCAGGGTTGTTCCTCTATGATTAAACCACAAGTAGCATTTTTCAACAAATTAAATAATCAAATCATTATTCCAAGCACTGTAGGAATCATACCCAAAGAGTATCCATCATAGGTCATTTAAGAAAGGAAGCAGCTGGTAAAAACCTAAGTTTTTACCTAGCACAGTCTCAGACCAGCATCACAGACTAGTGGATCTTGTTATAACTAGATCTATATTCACCACACTGCTGGTACATGGAACATCCCAACTGGGTAGCACCTCTGTACCAACAGGTTCATATATATCTACAAAAAATCAGATAATCACTTTCCTAAATGAATTTAGGAATCATATTAGATATTTGATTCAGAAAAGACAGTGAATATAACACTGTCTATCATTAAGCCACACTTGACAGAGACCAATAAGTAAATCATCTTCCTATAATCAAATAGGAATCAATCATTATCTAAATCATTTTCCTAGCTATCTTTTGCTAGGAATCATTTAAAAAATTATGCAACTGTATTCAAGAGAAGACCAAGATCATCAATGAATCAGATTCAGGGCATCAAATATATCTCAGATAAGATTATAGCCTAGCCACCCATCTAGGAATCATCAAGTAAGATCAATGATCTGTCAAATAGACAGTACCATTTAGTGACAACATCACATCTAGATAACCTAATTACTTTAGCAAATGGCTTTAGTATAAAGAACCATCTAGCAATCTCAAATTGCTAATACATGGACAGACCACAGGAGGCCATTATCCAAAATTCAGAGAACTGAATTTGTATCAACATTACTTGTAGTATACAGAATCAATTGGCAGAGCCTGTTATTTAACCAGGCATAGCCAGCATCAAAAGTACAAGTTTAGGAGAACATCTGCCAGCAATCTCATAGTAACCAAACATAACTACAGAGGGTATGAACCCTAGTTACAGAGATGTAACCTTGACAGGGGGTAATCACAGCAAGCATGCTTGACATGGCAAGGTAGATAGAGCATAGTGAGAAACACAATAGGGGAAGCACACTTACCCGAGGTCCTCGTAAGAAGTTAGAAGAGGAAGTAGAGGAGTGGCCTACGACGATGAATAGGCGGCAGCACGAGGAGCACCCCCAGAGGGGCGCTGCCACCCGCACCTGCAGCTCATCAGGAGCAGCCTGTGGAGAAGGGATGAGGATCGTGAGCAACCCAGCATGGCGTCGACGAAGCACCAAGGCGGCCGAACCCTAACCCTAGCCTCGGACGAGGGTTAGCGCGGCCGGAAGAAGACCCCAGAGGGGAATCGGCTTGGACAGGATCGTGCGGCAGCGTTGACTTAGCAGTCTTGCACCACGGCATGGCCACGGTGGCGGAGTCACTGCCGGGATTGGGCAGGCAACGACGCGGCATCGCCAGCGTCCAGGAGGGGAACGCGTGGGTGCGATGTGAGAACGAGGGAGAAGATAAGGATCTACTAGGATGAATTGGACCAAATCGGCCTATGGGCCAGAGTGACTCGTTGGTCAGGCCCAATAAGGGAATAAAAATAATAAGTTAAGAAAAAAATATATAAAATTACCAAAATATCCTAAGCTTATTTTAGCTCTACTAAAATATAGAAAATCTTAAAGAAAATGTATATATATATATTTTTTAAAACATCACAAGCATAAGATTTACCTAATAAAAATATAACTTTATATGTTTAAGATTTATATATAAAGCAAATAAATAATAACACCATTAAATCCTAAGTGAAATTTCATAAAATAAGGAAAATCCTAAAAATGAATAAAAATCATATTTGTGTATAAAAATAAATTTACTACTTTATAAAAATACTAACTTAATTCTTTTATAAATAAAATTTGAAGCAAGTATTCAAAGACATTTAAATCTTTAAAGAATTTTATAAACATAAGGCCAATATTTAAAAATAAATAAAAATCACTTTTAAGATCTTAAATAAATATACTAAACTAGAAAAATATTAAATATACCATTAGAAAAGTTTTAAAGATTATAAAAAATAATAAATCCTTATTTATTACCTATTTTATCATAATGAGACAACTATTTTGTTAATTCATTAAAAAATATTTCCTAAGTAAGAAATAACCACATTTCCTTATAAGACACTAAGTTCTTTAAGATTAATTACTATGTCCAAACCCATAATTATGATTCATAATAAAACTTAAATGTAAACTATTAACTCTATAATACCCTTTTGAAACCTTTAATCAAATTCAAACCAATCATTCACTTAAATACCAAATAAATTATATCATACCCTAATCACACTTATCATAAATCAAAAATTTGGGAATAATTAAAAACATATTACACCTTAAGTTTCTTTACCTTTTTTTAACTTTAGTCTAAAAATTTACAATCACCATGTCTAATAACTACTTATGTTTTTATAGTTAACTTTGATCTCGTTAGATTAAGACATAAAGCATCTCAAGTCCAAACTAATCAATCACACACAAAAGACATTAATCATGTACTATTAGCAATGAAGATTGTTTAAACCTTAGAAAGAAAATATCTTCTTCAAATGTTATTCTTTTTGCCACTTCAAACAACAATCTCATATTAAGTTCTCCAACTGTTAACAACTCAACCCAAAGACTTTTATCATAGTCACCAAATTACAGTTAACTATAATCACATTATTTTATCCTTTACTTATATATTTTAGGTTGTTAACACTTAAGTTCCTTATAAAGGTCATTACTTATAAAGTAAAATTTGAAGATAAATCAACTCTTTAAAAAATCACCTAAAATCAAATCACTCAAAGTATTGGGTATTCACTCTAGGAGTTTTACAAAATGCATAACATTACTTATGCATAACTACATATTGCTTCTTTAAACATTAGTCCTTACTGGACCAATGATGTTGTTTTCAGATATTGGATCTTATATCGTCTCGAAGACCGTGATTGCATAATCTTGTGATCACAAAGGCAACTTCACACTTGCTCATGTACTGTGATTATTTTCTATAAAGTATTTTGCAAATCAAGTGTTGTCATCACCTGCATTTCAAAAAGGGCAGAAAACACTATTTTCATAATAATATGATTATAGGTTATTTACCCTGAGGTAATAACCTACTATAAAGTTCTGGTGGTAAAGGAACATATTATCTAGGACTTAACAACCAATGTCGCCAGTGATTCTTGCGCTGTATATTACGCGTTAACCATGAGATCTATATGCCTCTGGGGAATTCAGCTGGATCGGCTCCCTCTCACATGCATCGGACACTGTTCTAGGCATTTGTAAGTTGCTGATCATGGGTATAGCCAATTTATATGGGGGTATACCGTGGATCTGGGCTTACAAAAGACAGATTTCTAGTGTTAATGGTTGTTGTATGTATCCAACTAAGGTATAGCCATTTTATACGGGGAAAAGTCTACCTTGAGTGTGGACATACAACAATTGCGCTGTATGCGGGGTCGTGGAGAAGGACAGTGATTAGGCTTGGATCTTAGACTAGGCCCCATACCAAGGAAGTATTGACAAGGTCATGACTTGGTTGTGCAACAAGGCTAAGGTCTCTCATGGGTAAAGCAACGCACCTCTGCAGAGTGTAAGAACTGTAACTTGTTACTCCCTGTTCCGAGAAGGAGCTGCGAACGCTCCAGTAAAGGAACTCCACGAAATTTCTGGTAAACTTGTGAAGGCTGACGGACATAGCTTTTCAGAATAAAAGCGACCTTTGAAGAAATGTTTACGAAAACCTGCCTAGCCTATGACCTTTGGTCTATGGCTGTAGATAGTGCATCAAACACTCATTTTTAGTGAACTTGCTGAGTACGCTCGTACTCAACGTAACTTCTTAACCCTTTCTAGATTTCGGAGCAACCAAAAATGAACCTAGAAGAGGAGTTCTTCTGAAGAGTTAAAGGTATACAGTGGAGATCAACCGGAGTCAACGACTACATCAGGAGTTCTAAAGTCAAGATGGACCGTTCTATATAAATAAATCCCTAAATAGTAGAACCTACTTCTGGAGGGCATTACTTTAGTAGCAACGCCAAGCCATAGATATATAGTAGAAGTGTTCTTGCTTAGTCTTTAAGTTGTTATCTTTGGTTGCCTTCTGTATAATATCTCCCTCAATGCCTCGTGGAAGCTCTTTGGATCTTTTGTAATGTGTCATATGTAATCTATAGTCATGTCTTGGACCTGATGTGTTTCTGTTGTAACACTCTGAGGGATGTAATACTAGTGAATGGTGTTTCATTGGAGTTATGTCAACGACCATAGTGTACTACATCATGCAGTGGTATGTTGGGTCACCGCAGTAGGCTTAAAGCACATGTGGGGGCCCTTCCTGCGCTGCTGCGCCAGCCTCGATGAGAGGACTGATGAGTACAAAATTGAATCATATTTACCTTTTTTGGATAAATAGATTAGGGATCTTTGTATTTCACGGCATTCGCGTGCACCTTTTTGTCTTTATTTCAACAGGTTCCCAAATCATTAAGTCTATTGTGAACATATCAATTAGAGCTGTCATATTATTACTATAATATGATATCTTTAAGTGATAAAAGTCATTTTATGGATTTACCTCCGCTCCTTGAAAAATACCAATCGAGGAGAGGCAACCAGTGCCGATAACGACAGGCGGTACGAGCAGGGCCCGCCCGTACCATCTGCATGTACCAGGTGCCATCGGGACCGCCTCGTCAAATACTTTCCCCTGGCAAAGACGGTAGAAGGATCCAACATTCACAGCCACCAGAAACCACAAAAAACCACATCTGAAAGGGATATGAAGGAGGAACTTGGCTGGGGAGAAATCCCAGCTGATCTACGGATCATTGCAGGACAAGGCATCATCCCCTTCATCATCTACCGCTGCATATACATCACCACCATTACCTCCATCCTTCATCCATTAAATCTTGTTGTAATTCCAGATCCAATTATGGTTTGCACAAGATATATTTCAGTAATTTCATCCATCCATTTGATTACGATGATGTTGTTGATTTCTTCCATGTGTGAGTAGTTCCTTTATTCTTGGGGAGACGGAGAAACCCTAGCACTGTTATGAATTTGCAATAAAGATGATCTATTCCTGTGTCCATATGACTTGCTGATCTATGATTGGTTTATGATTTGTGTTTAATATCTCTCTTTAGATGGTATGTGAAAGTCGACCACATACCATTTGCCCTCTGGACTAAAGGGAGGGAGAAACCCTTTGGACGTGCTGGGATGATACCCGAAATGGCCTCGTGATAGATTAGTGCTGGCTCGTGAACTATGCGGTCAAAGGGGGAATACAGAGGGACTCCCTAAGCTAATTACGATATCCATGGGGAAACCCTTAATTGTTGTGGTATGTATGGGTGACTGCTCATAGGCATCGCGGTGGTTATTTAGAGGTAATATCACTCTTGGCTCAACAAAGTGGCTTCCTACGAGCCTTGTATTGAACATCTTATTATGGATCTCTCTCCACACATTTCATGACACAAGAGGTATGATATCATAAATTATTAATAATTACAACACCATGCTAGAGTAGTATCCTACATCCCCGAGAACATTTTATCCCACTTGCATTCAAACATGTTTTAATACAATCTTGTTACTTGCTTTATTTTAATTGTTTTAATTACTTTTCTGCACACAACCAGAAACCTTTCAAACACTCTTTACTTGAGATTAAAGGCAACTTACAAGTATCCTTTGGTAGATAGTGACTAGGGGCATTAAGACCTTTACCAATAGCTCTATGTGGGTTTGATATATTTACTTCGAAACTAGCTACAATTGATCTGTGCAATTGCAGTCATCAAGGCCCGATCCATTCTTCCCAGCTCAGCGGCCACACTCTTAAAGCGCACCCACCAAGCTGGCTCCGGTGGATCTCTCCCGTTGCTACCATCTTGACCACCAGGTACCATTCGACTTCTCCGATGCCCAATACATCACCAAATTTGGAGTGGGACCTGTGCTGGCAAGGACAATGCCTCAGCCCTCTGCATTGTCATAATTGTTGAAGCAGACCTTGATGGGGATACGCCTACTGGGGTATACTCAGCGGGACGTTTCCGACTGGCCCAAGGGTTGGCGAGTGGGCCTGCATAACGGCGAGTGGATCAAAGCCCAGCAAGCTATTGGGCGACTGGAAGTTGAAGGCCCAGGCGAGTAGATAGGCCAATGGACTAGGTTAAACGATTACCAAAGTCAGAATCGAATCGGTTGAGATATGTAAACCCTAGGGAGGTGAGCTTATATAAACCTCCCTCAGGGTGAGTAGAGACACGTTCCTCATACACCCAAGCAACTCGCCGCCTAGTCGCGAAGTTCGCCCATTGTAAACTCATCTATAATACAATCTAGCGAGTAGGTCTTTACCCTCGGGGCGAACCAGGTAAAACCTGTGTCTTTGCCCTCATCTCACCGCAGATGGCTGGCCGCCCTTGCCCCTCGTTCTACTACTTTGCCGATTGCAGATCTGCCGTGGCCATTCCCACAGTGGTGCCCACCATGGGGCCTGGCGGTCGGCGGTGTTCTGCGGCGAGATCCAATCGCCCATCAACGAGGCGGTCGCCATCGGCGTATGATAGCGATCGGCGAGATGCTCCAGATCTTGCCGAGCAGCTACGTCCCGGCGGCGACCCGTCACGCACAGCGTAATCACCAATCGGCGATCGGCCTTCGTCGGCCTCACCGACGTCATCACCTCGGAGGACTCGGCTCGCATCCGCGAGTCGCCACCACGCCGATCGGCTCTCGAGAGCCAGTCCGCACGATCCACCGCCTCGCCTCGAGTACAACTCGCCTACAACGTGGCGGGAACTCGTGATCGCAGAAGATGCGGCCCTCGACGACGCCGACTTCACGGGCGTCACTCGCCGAATCCATCACCGCTGCCTCGTCCTGGGCTCCATCGCCAGGTCTCCAACGCGGAGATTTCGAGGACCTCCATCCTCGGGATCTTCGAATTCGACTCGGTCGGAAAACTCCGCCGACTTCCACGACGGAACCGGTCGCCATGCCGCGACCTACATGGCCACCGGCGCCCGATCCGCCGGAGGATCCTTTCTCCACCCCAATCCTCCTAACGCCACGGCAACGGAGGTCGAGGAACTCCGCTGAAATTGGCGGAGGCGATGCAAGAGCAGGCGGCGAAATTTCGCCTCGAGCAAGTGATGCAGCAGGCATCACGCTACCACCAGCCGGATCAGTCACGCTGAACCCCACCGTTCGGCGCCACGAACTTCGGCAAAACGACCCTCGCCAGATAGCGGCCGCGCGATCTGCGAGAACGCGCCACCAGGAGAAGCGCCGCCCCGCCAGGATCAACGGCGATGGGTGCCCCACCACCCAACCGCACCCCTCCCAGAGACCAGCCGCGGATAGTCGTCTCCTCACGGGAGCGAGACGCGAACGGCCTCCCACTGTTCTCCACCCCGATGGACAACCTCGTGGCAGGCCGAGCAGCAGCCGATAGCATCACGGCCACCGGCGACGGCGCCTTACAGATCCAGTACGTCAAGGCCCTGCTCGCAAAAGCCGTGGAGCAGCAAAGTGTAGGGGTTCGTAGCATGGAAAACAAAAATTTTCTATCGCATACAAACAAACAAGCCAAGATCTATCTACTAGATTGTAGCAACGAGTCGATGGTATAACTTACCCTCGAAGATTCCAAAGCATTTAACGAGAGCAGATTCTCGTGGGTGATGTAGTCGTACTCTTCCCGATCTCAAGATCGTGTAGACGATCCTTCCAGGTATCGTTAAAGGCGCTCCCGCGATCGGTCACACGTTCGATTTTCGTGAAGACCTTCCTCTCCCTTGTTCCAAAGCGGCGGAGGTTGTAGCACTCTCTCCTCGCGATTCGGCGTGGCAGTACCTAAGTAGAGGGAAATCATGAGGCTTCGCCTTAAGCGGTGCAGTATGGTGGAGCTTATGAGAGAGGCTATTAGTGGTCTAGTAATTAGACACACCAATTAGAAGGCTCTAAACCAATTAGAAGGCTCTAAACCGCTGGCTAAAGCAATTAGAAGCTCTAAACCAAACGGCTCTAAACCGGAGATCTAGAGTAGAAAGTTATGTGTCTCTAGGAGGAGCCACCTCCTTTTATGGGAGGGGTCATGGAGCGCCAGGGAGGAGTCCTCCCCAACTCGGCCTTGGGCTGGGCGCCCGGAGGAGTCCAACTCCTCCTCCAGTTGGTTCCAACTCCTCTTGCTTGTTTCCCACAGTTTCTTGTTTTGGCGGTTTGACTTTCAAACCGGACATTTGACTTTTCTGTTTTAGGATTCAATTTAATCCTTTATTTGGGACAGCAAGAACACTTAGTACATGATGCAATCATTCAATGAGCAATGACACATTCATGTACCCTTCCCCGGAGTCTTGGGACAATCCGGAACCTTCTAGAACATTCGATGAAAACACGGAATCATTCCCGAACTCAAACGGGACTTTCCTTATATGAATCTTATTCTCCGGACCATTCCGGATCACCTCGTGATATCCGGATCCCATCCGAGACTCGAACAACATTCGGTCTCTTTCTCATAATACCATAACTACTCAAACAACGTCGAATCCTTAAGTGTGTCTCCCTACGGTTCGTGAATTATGCGGACATGATCGAGACACTTCTCCGAACAATAACCAATAGAGGAATCTGGAAATTCATATGGCTCCCACATATTTCTACGATTACTTTGCGATCGAATGAACCACTTACATACGATACCAATTTCCCTTTGTCTCACGATACTTTACTTATCCGAGGTTATGATCGTCGGTATCTCTGCATACCTAGTTCAACCTCGTTACTGATAAGTACTCTTTTCTCGTTCCCGTGATATGTGATCCCTTCTGACCAAGTCACATGCTTGCAAGCTAATTGGATGACATTTCACCGAGAGGGCCCATAGTATATCTATCCGTCATGAGGATGGACAAATCCCACTCTTGATCCATGTGTTTCAACCAATACTTTCCGAACACTTAATGCCACCTTTATAGCCACCCAGTTACGGTGTGGTGTTTGATGTCATCAAAGCATCCATCCGGTAAAAGGTGATATGCATGATCTCATGGTCGAAGGAATTAGGTTACTATGTATCAGAAAGCATATAGCAATTGAACTATTGAAATGACTTGATCTTTATGCTACGCTTATCTATAGGAGTATGTCCATCACATCATTCTCCTAATGCTATGACCCTGTTGTTAATAACATCTCTATGTTCATGATCAGGAAACCATGATCATATATTAACCAACAAGCTAGTTTAACAAGAGGCTTTACTAGGGACTCTCATTTTAGTTTACAAATCACACAAGTATTAATGTTTCCTGTTAATACAATTATAGCATGGTATGTAAACATTTATCATAAGTGTGAAGATATGATAATAACCACTTTATTATTGCCTCTTGGGCATATCTCCAACAGTCTCCCACTTGCACCAGAGTCAATAATCTAGTTTCAAACCTTTGTGTATTCAACACCTATGGCTTTCCGTGTTGTATGTACACGATTGCTAGTGGTCAATCGATCTCGGATCGACACTTCGGTCCGTGTGTAATTGCATGTGTTTGCGTCTCACGCATCACTCATTCTCTAATGAGATGGCTTTGTATAAGTTTGGTCTTTCGGTGTGACCTTTAGCTCTTTGGGGTTAAAACATGTTGATAATATTGTCGCATTACAATATATCTTCATAGTATTATCCCATTGTGAACTACACCTAGTTTGATAACAAACTACTTGACACAAATGCCCTCTTTAGCTGCTATTATAGCAGTCATACACTTAGCCTTTTGTTGTAGTATCTGTCACAATGTCTTAACTTTGGAACTCATCCAAATCCATTATGGAACTTACTTTCCATTATATTGTGCCACCCTTAATTTAGATTGAGATAAACTTAATTTGCACTTTGTGACAAAACTAGTATCAATGTAGTACTTCTACAATGAACTAACCATCTATTTGTCACTTCTACAAACAATATATTCTTAGTTCTTCCAAAAGATCATAAGAATATCCTTACTATTGTCCAATGATCATCTTATGAATCATTCTGGTATATGCTCATAACATTTAGAGCATAGGACATATCTGGATTTGTACACATCACAGCATGATTGATATAAATACTCTTTGTGATCAAGTATCAATCTATACTTGAATTTTGTTTCACTTGCCAAATGTCAATACACTTGAATATATCATCAACATTGAACTTGTTCAATCCTTTCTGTGCGACAAGAACCTTTTCTTGTAGTTTCTATATTGAACTCATTCAATATCTCGTCTATGTACTTCTGGCATAACCATATTAGCGTCTATTGATGCCAAATATTTGGGTTTTGCCTAAGTCTTTCATCGGAATGAAATTCTTAATATGTGTTAATAAAAGATACATCTTTTCTAATCAAAAATATGTCCTCCACACAATGTATTAGAAATATGTCTTAGCGCTCCCACTTAATTTCTTGCAAACGCAAGCATCTTCATTGTCTCTGATGAAATTAAACTCTTTTAACAGTTTCATCATAGTGAAGATTCCAACTCCGCTATGCTTACTTCAACCATTGAAGTTTGCATATGTTTTTAGCATCCCTTGAATTTAACAAAACCCTTTGGACCGCGTCATGCACACGTACTAGGTAACAATTCTATTAGAAGAACTTGTTTTGTTTATTCAACTACCATATAACAAAATTATATGTAGTGGTTGCTACATTAATCCGTCTAGACTAAACATCGCTATGAAAGATCAAATCTTGTCATATACAACCTTTGAACATTGTTGTGAACTCTTTCCCAACATGTCGACTATTTCATAGATGTGCAACATCTATGTCTATTTATTTATAGATCCAAACACAACTGTAAGGTCTTACACCTTTCTCGAGGGTCCTTCAAGTTCAAAACTTGATTTATCGTGTATGGAACTATCACGGATTTTATGGCTTCAAGCCATTTGACAGAGTTAGGGCCCATCATCGCTTCTTTGCATGTAGTCGGTTTATTATTCTCAAATAATGATTCAACCCTCAAATCTTGGTATTTGATTGTTTACCCGATCTACTTGTTTTAATAGGAACTTAAATCTCCGTGACCACAACCTTTGAGGCACGTGAGCCATGAGCATTGTTGCTGCCTCCGAAACACTTTTCGGCGCTGCGCAACTCTGCACATATAGCTAAGGTTCTTTTAACCTTATCAAAGTTCTATTGTCCTCCCACTTAACTTTTCACGAAAAATTCCTTCTCAAAGAAACTTGACGTTCTAAGCAACAAACACTTTTGTCTCCGGTGTTTATGGAGGAATACTTAATAGTTTATACAAAGACAGGTTCATCCGACTTTGGTTGCACACATCTTTCTTATGCATAGCATACCAATGTTTAAGAAAGGACAACTTGGGTTTTATCCCAAACCATAACTTTATATGGTGTCATTTCAACGGATTATGATGGAGCTCTTTTCAGTGGAAAAACGGTAATCTCTAAAGCTTTTAATCTTTAAAATATAATGGCAGTTTTATGAATTACACCTTTGATCTCACCATGTCAAACAAGGTTTAATTACATATCTCGAATGCTCCATACTCTTATGGTGTTTCGGGAAATGCAAATCCATGGAACGATTCCTTAAATCTTAGGTATTATGCTAAACTCTGTAACTCAAATATCTTCCTTTATGATCTTTATCATAAACTGTTTATATTCTTGTTACAATGATTTTGTACTTCATCTTGAAAGTCTTTGAACTTTTCAAATGTTTCATACTTCATCCTTATTAAGTAAATATTCATATATTCACTCAAATTTTCGGAGAAAGCATATGAAGTTGAAATCCATCGCTCTTAACTACACATAATGGACTTCGTACAACAATATGTACAAATTCCAATAAGCTAGTCTTTCGTTCCCTTTGGCCTATGAGCGAAGTTTTAATTATCTCTAGGAAAGTTTTACAAGCGTCATTTGATCAAAATCAAAAGACTCCAAAATTCCATCCATATGGAGTTTCTTCATGTTTTCTTTCAATATAATTTAAGCGGCGATGTCACTTCCTAAGTGATCTTTCAATCAATTTGTCTTTCGACATTTTTAGCACTAGTTTTATGGATGTGATTCCTCCAACGAGATTTGCGAATCATCCATCTTTTATGGATTACGGCAATTATTTGAACAACCCTTTTGTTCTCATAATACGATAAAACAAATCTTTGAAGGCAAGCTTTGATGTTTAACGAGCAACACAATAACCCTTTATTTTGTTCTCGATGAACATCATCACATATTCTTCTCGCTAGTTACTTAGGCCATTGTAGTTCATGAATTACATTGTTTTGTATGACGATTCATACCAACAAATTCAGTATCAAATACTTAAGAACCACATTGTTTAATAAGCAAAGAATATAGCCATAACATGTATATCATATATATACTTAAACCGAACAATTCTAGTCTTTTCTTTACGCCATATATTTATGAGATTCTCTTTCGGTATTTCCTATTACATTTGAAAGAATCTATCAACATCAATAGTGGAGTCATACATATGACATATAGTCCAAAGCGTGTATAGTTAAATACCAATGTCTTTGGACTTGCACTTTGAAGTAGATCACCATCATCAAATGTTTGGTGTTCTTTCAAAATCCTTTATTTAGTAATCTTCTTGGTGTAGTAAACATTTTACCTACATCAAATATTCACCCTTATTATGGATTTATCCATGATCAAGCTACTTTTAGCTTGTAACGGTGAATCGCAAGTATAATGTTGCTCCAAAACCTTTTGGAGGATTAGGACAACTAGTGTCTCCAACCTTTTTGCAAATTCTCATCAAATATGAGAACATGACTTTTGCCATATTATACTCTATCATGTTGCAACCAAAACTTTGTTTCAGATATCACAATATCTTCCACACATCATGGTTTCTGAAACAACTCTTTCAGATCCTAGATAACCTTGATATTAAGAGAATCCTTTGAATATCAAGAATCGTGGAGACAAACATGATACTTATATACTAACATTGGAATTGTTACTCTTGTTTTAATACCAATTATTAAACTTCATGGAGTAACCGGAACTTCCTAAAAGTTTGCAATAGGACTTTTAAACTTTAGATTAACACTTCAAAACAATACGATACCAGTCAGAAAGTAACTAACCAGAATTCTATAGCTCTATCATCTCAATTATAACTAAGCGCAAGGTGGTAAACGGATGCCAATGACTACAACAACTATGCAAATTCACTTTGATTTAGTTTATGATAAATTGAGTTCTAATTAATAATTAAATTAATCTAGGTGAACTCCCACTCAAAACAATATCCCTCACATTGTTTTAGTGATCACACGAACCAAATCCACCACATCAAAACCGATCATCACGAGAGTTGATATAGCTTCAATGGCGAACAATCGACATGTTCATCATATCTACTATATGACTCATGCTCTACCTTTCGGTAATCCGTGTTCCTGAGGCCATGTCTGCACATGCTAGGCTCACAAGATCAAACCTTAGTTTCGCATGAGCAACTGGCTTGCTCACGTTGTATACACTTGCGTAATCTAGCACACCGATCATCACGTGGTGTTTCGAAACAACAAGCTTTAGCAACGGTGCTAACTAAGGGTGAACACTTTATGATTTGAAATTCATGTGCATGAGGGATCATCTTATAATGCTACCATCGTCTACTAAGCAATACAAGATGCATAAAGGATTAACATCACATGCAATTCATAATATGTGATATGATATGGCCTTTTCTTCTTTGTGCTTCCGATCTCCATCTTCTAGCACGAACATGATCTCCATCATCACCGGCATTGCATCAAGGTCAATGACGCTACTCCATGGTTGTCGCCCACGGCTTCAACTATTACAACTACTTTGAATAGACACGCTGGTCTTAACATAAATTAAAGACAACCATATGGCTCGCCGGTTGTCGACTTACAATAAGGAACATTGCATACATCAAATACAATCACAATCATGGCCATATCACATCATCAGACACCCCGCAAAACAAAGTTAGACGCTTCTACTTTCTTTGCATATTTTACGTGGTTTGGGGCTTTCAATAAGTGTCGTTCTAACTTACGAACAAGAACCACAACATTGATACTAGTATTGTTGATCACCCGTTGTAAATTGGATCTTAACTATGCTAGGTGAAACATGCACCCACAAAGCCACTTATGCAATACAAGTTACATGTCAAGCGTGGAGCAAGTCTCATGAACGATGTCATGTAAGGTTAGCCCGGGCCGCTTTATCCCAACATACCGCAAGATACAAAGTACACAAGAAGCAATCGACAATAAAAGCATCAACGCCCACAATGACCATTGTGTTCTACTCTTGCAACAGATCTACATATCGACACGGCTCTGATACCATTGTAGGGGTTCGTAGCATGGAAAACAAAAAATTTCTATCGCATACAAACAAACAAGCCAAGATCTATCTACTAGATTGTAGCAACGAGTCGATGGTATAACTTACCTCGAAGATTCCAAAGCGTTAACGAGAGCGATTCTCGTGGGTGATGTAGTCGATTTTCCCGATCTCAAGATCGTAGACGATCCTTCCAGCCACGCTCGGCAGCTCCCCGCAGTCGGTCACACGTTCGGTACTCGACGAAGACCTTCCTCTCCTTGTTCCAAAGAAAATGGAGGTTGTAGCACTCTCTCGCGATTCCAAAGACAACGCGTGGTACCTAAGTAGAGGGAAATCCATAGGTTCGCCTTAAGCAGTGCAGTATGGTGGAGCTTATGAGAGAGGCTATTAGTGGTCTAGTAATTAGACACACCAATTAGAAGGCTCTAAACCAATTAGAAGGCTCTAAACCTGGCTAAAGCAATTAGAAGCTCTAAACCAAAACGGCTCTAAACCGGAGATCTAGAGTAGAAAGTTATGTGTCTCTAGGAGGAGCCCTGCCCTCCTTTTATGGGAGGGGGTCATGGAGCGCCAGGAGGGAGGAGTCCCTCCCAACTCGGCCTTGGGCTGCCCGGGAGGAGTCCAACTCCTCCTCCAGTTGGTTCCAACTCCTCTTGCTTGTTTCCCACGTTTCTTGTTTTGGCGCTTGACTTTCAAACCGGACATTTGACTTTTCTGCTTTTAGGATTCAATTTAATCCTTTATTTGGGACAGCAAGAACACTTAGTACATGATGCAATCATTCAATGAGCAATGACACATTCATGTACCTTCCCCTTGAGTTTGGGCCGGACAATCCGAACCTTCTAGAACATTCCCGATGAAAACACCTAATCATTCCCGAACTCAAACGGACTTTCCTTATATTAATCTTATTCTCCGGACCATTCCGGATCACCTCGTGATATCCGGATCCCATCCGAGACTCGAACAACATTCGGTCTCTTTCTCATAATACCATAACTACTCAAACAACGTCGAATCCTTAAGTGTGTCTCCCTACGGTTCGTGAATTATGCGGACATGATCGAGACACTTCTCCTAACAATAACCAATAGAGGAATCTGAAATTCATATGGCTCCCACATATTTCTACGATTACTTTGCATCGAATGAACCACTTACATACGATACCAATTTCCCTTTGTCTCACGATACTTTACTTATCCGAGGTTATGATCGCTCGGTATCTCTGCATACCTAGTTCAACCTCACATCGATAAGTACTCTTTTCGCTCCGTGATATGTGATCCCTTGTGACCAAGTCACATGCTTGCAAGCTAATTGGATGACATTTCACCGAGAGGGCCCAGAGTATATCTATCCGTCATGAGGATGGACAAATCCCACTCTTGATCCATGTGTTTCAACCAATACTTTCCGAACACTTAATGCCACCTTTATAGCCACCCGCCACGGTGTGGTGTTTGATGTCATCAAAGCATCCATCCGGTAAAAGGTGATATGCATGATCTCATGGTCGAAGGAATTAGGTTACTATGTATCAGAAAGCATATAGCAATTGAACTATTGAAATGACTTGATCTTTATGCTACGCTTATCTATAGGAGTATGTCCATCACATCATTCTCCTAATGCTATGACCCTGTTGTTAATAACATCTCTATGTTCATGATCAGGAAACCATGATCATATATTAACCAACAAGCTAGTTTAACAAGAGGCTTTACTAGGGACTCTCATTTTAGTTTACAAATCACACAAGTATTAATGTTTCCTGTTAATACAATTATAGCATGGTATGTAAACATTTATCATAAGTGTGAAGATATGATAATAACCACTTTATTATTGTCTCTTGGGCATATCTCCAACACAAAGAGTGGGCGCCGACTCGCAAGGGCGAGTATACTCGCGCTCCTCGGGAAGTTGCGGCCTCAGCGGCCGCCAGCAAGCAAACACCTCAATTGCCCGCCACCGAGCCACTGCAGCTCCAACGCCCGCGAACGCCGCACCTCCACCAACGATCCCGCCGGCGACCAACTTCGCCGCCGCTAACGGAGAACCCATCGACGCCCGCACTCACATCATCAACAACCAAAATCGGCGCCAAGACGCCACCGACGACTGCGGACACCCTAACTAATCGCCGCGATGGCGAGCCTATGGGGTCGCTCAGTCGACTAGGGCCTAAGTGCTTCGTACCAATGATCCAAGGCGAAAAGTACCCGCCAAACTTCAAGGCGCCAAAGGAGATAGAAAAATACGACTCCTCGTACGACCCCGCTTGACATACCTCATGGCAATGGGGATCGCGGGTCACATCGATCTACTGCCGCCTGCTACCTCCCACCGATGATGGAGGGACGTGCGGGCAATGGATCAACACGCCCCCGTGATGAGATCGACTCACGGGAGGAAATGCGAGACGCCTTCGCCGCACTTCGAGTGCTCCTACACCCGCCACCACCATCGAGGACACGAACGATGCGTCCAGGGACCTCGAGTCGACCAAGAATCGGGTCCAACGGTGGCAAGAGCTCTGGTACAACGCGGTCGGCATCCACCCGGACACCGCGATCCATTGCTTCAAGACCTCGTGCCGCTACGAGCCTCTAGTCGCCAAGCTCAAGCGACACGCCCGCACACTTGACAACATCCCCGACCTCCTCGAGATCGCCAAACGGTACGCCGAGGAGGATCCCAACCAAGACGTCGAAGACGAGTCAGGAGGGCAACGCCGCACGGGCGGCAACGACGGCGGACGCCGAACCGACTTCGTCGCAACGCTGGGCACGCACAACGCAAGCCCAAGAGCTACCGCCGCGACGGAGGGCAACGACACGATGGCGGGAACTACAAGAACAAGCCAAGGTTCGATCCCGCGGCCCTCCTTAACCAACCATGTGCGTTTCACAGCAGGGAAGGAAAGCCCGCCACGCACACCACCGCCGACTGCCACACCCTCAGGGAAATCGAGAAGGCACGGCACGCACGGGAAGACACCGACAACGACCCGCCAAATGGCGGAAAATTAGGCAAAGTAGCCGGCTCGCTCCACACCTTCACAGGCTTCAACACGAAGCGCGAGAAGAAGGTCATCACCCGCGTCGTCGCCGTCAACGCGGTGGCCCAAACAGACGTCCCCCAGTTCCTCAACTGGTCGGAACAGCCCATCACCTGGAGCCGGCAAGACCACTCGCCACGCATCGAGTACCCAGGACGTGTCGCCTTGGTGGTCGAGCCCAAGGTTGGCGACTACTGGCTCCCCAAGACACTGATGGACGGCGGCAGCTCCATCAACATCCTCTACCTCGACACCTTCAGGCGGTTGCGGCTCCCGCAGTCGATGATCGAGACAACCCACACCACGTTCCACGGCATCGTCCCCGGTCGGAAGGCGTACCCGATCGGCAAAGTCACGCTACCCGTCACCTTCGGTACTCCGGCAAACTTCCGCACCGAGCGGATCGTCTTCGACTGGTGCCTTCGACAGCCCTTACCATGCGTCCTAGGGCGTTCGCCAAATTCATGGCGGCGCCACGCTCTGCATAACGCGATGAAGCTCCGGGTGCGGCGTCATCACCATCAACGGCGACCCGACATGGCCGCCGAATGCGAGGCCAAAGGAGCCGAACTTCGCCGACGCCGTCATCGCGGCGAAGCTAATCACGCCGACGAGCTCGCCAACACGCGAGCGGGTCAACAATGACGACCCACAATACTCAAGAAGCCCAACTCGAGGAGGCACAAACACCTCAACCTTTGAGGCCACGGCGCACACTCGCCGTCGAGCTGGTCCCAGCGACCCAGCGAGACGGTGGATCGGGAGCATGAGCCCAGCATAGGAAGGCGCGCTCATCGAGTTCGCCGTGAGAATAGGGACATCTTCGCATGGAAACCCTCCGACATGCTTGGTGTCCCTAGGGAGCTCGCTGAGCACAAACTAAACGCCGACCCCAAAGTGCGACCCGTCAGCGATCGCTCGGCCCTTCAATGAAGAGCGCCGTCGAGCAATCGCGAGGAAGTGCAGCGCCTGCCCGGCTTCATCCGCCAATCAAATACTCAAGTGGCTGGCAAACCCAGTCTGGTCGAGAAGAAAAGCGGGACTGGAGAATGTGTATCGACTACACAAACGAACAGCGCTTGCCCAAAGGACTGATTCGTCCTCCGCGGATCGATCGATAATCGATTCAACCGCGGGTTCGAGTCGCTGTGTTTCTCGACGCCTACTCCGGTACAACCAGATCAAAATGGCCGTCGAGGATGAGGAAAGACGGCGTTCATCACGCCATTCGAGCATTCTGCTACACCGCCATGACCTTCGGCCTCAAGAACGCGGGCAACCTACCAGCGGTGCATGCAAGAATGCCTCGCGAGCCAAATTGGCGCAACATCCACGTCTACATCGACGGCGTGGTCGTGAAATCCGCCGCCAAGGAGACCTACTCGCCGACCTAGCGGAGACCTTCGCCAATCTGCGGAGGTACAAGATAAAGCTCAACCCGAGCAAGTGCACCGGTGTACCGCGGGCAACTCGGGTACGTCGTCTCCAAACGAGGGATCGAGGCAAACCCGAAGATCGACACGATCGCCCGACTCGGCAAACCCGAGTGCTGCGTGGCGTTCGAAGTTGGCGGCGTAGGCGGCTCTCGATCGCTTCATCCCCGCTGGCGAAAGGCGATGCCCCTATATCGCTCGATGCGCAAGAATCCCACCTTCCGGGGACAAGGAGGCGGACGACGCCCGCGACCTCAAAAAGGTGCTACTCGCGCACCACTACTCGCCGCACCACCGACAAAGAGCCTATGCTGGTTTACGTCGCGGGCGTCCGAGCGTCGTCGCCGTAATGGTTGTCGAACGACCAGAGGAAGGAAAGGCGCTGGTCCAGCGGCGGTGTACTACATCAGCGAGGTCCTCACCGTCGCGCCAATGATACCCGATACCAAAAGCTAGTATACGCGGTCTTGAGCTCGGCGGCGCTGCCGCACTACTTTCGAGCACCCGATCACGGTCGTCTCCTCAAGACCGCTTCTAAGACATCATCCGCAATCGCGAGGCGGAGTCGCCAAGTGGCCGTCGAGATCGGCGTCCACAACATTAAATCTGAGCCACGAAGGCGATCAAGTCCTGCAATCGCCGACTTCATCGCCGACGGGAGAGGCCCAGCCCGAGAAGCCGTACCTCCATTACTGGAACCTGCACTTTGACGGGTCCAAGAACACGGACGGTGCAGGAACGGGGATAGTGCTGACTTCACCAAAGGGCGACAAGCTCCGCTACATCCTCCGCCTCAAATTCATGCCCTGCACCAACAACATGGCTGAATACGAGGCCCTACTCCACGGCATGCGAGCCGCAAAGGAGATGAGCGTTAATCGCCTTCGATGCTACGGAGACTCCGACCTCGTTGCGGGACAAGTCGCCGGCACCTGCGACGCCATCTCCCCTACCATGGCGGCATATCACCAAGAGGTGGATAAGTTGGGCGCCCACTTCACCGGCTACTCTGTCGAGTGGATCGACAGGCGGAAAAACGAGGAGGCCGACGCCCTCTCTCGCATCGGGTCGGCTCGACTCGCACCACCCGCCGGTGTTTTCCTCGACACAATCTCCAAACCATCAGTCTCTCCCCCGAGGGAGATCGACATCGGAGTCCCACTCCAACCAGAGGCAGCCTTGGTCGCACTCATCTCCGAGCCAGACGAGTGGACCAAGCCCTACATCGCCTACCTGGAGACCGGCACCCTGCCCGCAGACGAGACAAGCGCTCGAATGATTGCTCGCCGATGCAAGTCTTACACCATCATCAACGGCGAGCTACACAAGCGCAGCGTCACCGGCGTGTTCCAACGTTGCGTCCTACCGGTTGAAGGACGCAAAATCCTACACGACATCCACTCGGTATTGCGGCCACCACGCGCCAAGGCCTCCTGGTCGCCAAGGCTATGCGACACGGCTTCTACTGGCCCACCGCACACGCCGACGCTGTCGATATCGTCCAGCGATGCGCCGGGTGCCAGAAGTACGCCAACCAGACGCACGTACCAAGTTCGGCGCTCAAAACAATCCCCATCACCTGGCCATTCGCTGTGTGGGGCATGGACATGGTAGGCCCCTTCAAGAAGGCCCCCTCTGGCTACACCCACTTGCTAGTCGCCGTCGACAAATTCACGAAGTGGGTGGAGGCCAAGCCAGTCCGGAAATGCGACGGGAAGACCGCCACTAAGTTCCTACGCGAGCTCATATACCGCTACGGGTTCCCCAACAGCATCATCACGGACAACGGCACAAACTTCGCCAAGGGAGCAATGGCCGAATTCTGCGAAGAGCACCACATCCGGCTCGACCTCGCGTCAGACACCGGAATCCAACGGCCAGGGAACGAGCCAACCAAAGCATCCTCCACGGCCTAAAGCCGCGACTCCAAAATACCACTCGGCGCACCTGGATGCTGGGTCAAGAGCTACCCTCCGTCATCGGGAATCCGCACCTCGATCAACAGTCGACGGATTCACTCCTTCTTCATGGTCTACTGGCCAAGCAGTCATGCCCACCGACCTCGAACACGACTCGCGCTGGTCGTCCACTATCTGAGGCCGAAAGCAGCTGGCCCGCCAAGATGGGCTCGACCAACTCGACGAAGCACGCGACCTCGCCCGATCGCGCACTGCCATTTATCAGCAAGGGCTCCGCCGCTACCACAGCCGACGGGTGAAAACCCGCACCTTCCAGGAAGGCGACCTGGTGTTACGCCTCATCCATGACAGGAAGGGCATGCACAAGCTCTCCCCTCCATGGGAAGGCTCGTTCGCTATCGGGCGCGTACTCGGCAACGACGCCTACTACCTCATCGACGTCCGTGGGGACGGCGAACTCGACGTCAAGCGGCCATGGAATGTCAATCTCCTCCGGAAGTTCTACCCCTAGAACCCCACATATGTACTCTCCAGTCGCTATGAAATAAAAGAAACGGTTACTGCAAATTTCGTCTACTCTCCATGCCTTGTGCCACTGTGACTTTCGTAATAAACAGTCATGCTAAAATGCAGTCAACCTTTGGTACAGCGACCGCACGGCTAAGTAGTGCAATGTAAGAACCGAGTCATTTCAGGTCTTGCGTCGTCCACGAAAAACGCCAATCCGGAGCCCCATTGGAGTCGCCTAGCTCGACTGGTTTTGCGAACCAAGACAACTGCCCTCGCTTCTCACAGCGACCTTGGTCCTCCGCATCCTCGGCGTAGCGACTCGAACGGCTAAGTACCACGCTCGGGGACTGAATACCAGTTCGTCGCGATCGGTCAGGGAAAACGCCAAGTAAGAGAGCATGCCCAGGACTCGCCATGCGACTGACCCACAGGGCCAGGCAGGAGTGACGCGCTCACACCAACGAGCTCAGTCCTCAACCACCCTCGAGTCGCGCCTTGAACTACCAAGTACCACGCTCGGGGACTCGGCCACCCGACCCCGTTCGCGTACGGGAAAACGGTAAAGTACAGAGCACTCAAGGGAGTCGCCTTGCGACTGGCTCTCCGAGCTCGGGCGAGTCGACTAAACTAACAAAACACATGATAACAACAAACATCATATACAAGGTGAACCCCACAAAAGGGCGGACGCGCTCGGGGACTCATCCAAAATCAATCCAAAACACACAAATAACTAGCAAAATGGACACAACATCCCATTCAATCGCACATCGCATTGTCTTACATTACAAATTATGCTCGCCGTAATCGCCGCTAACATATCTAGGCACACTACCCTATTACGCAGGCTTCGACGACGCACTGTAATCCCGGCGCCTACGGATGAACGCGGTGTACGGGTTTGACGGATACGTCGTCAGCTCACCCGCCATCGCCGCACGGAAAGGCTGCTCGACCTTGAAGTCACGATGCGGCGGCTCGGGGTCGTTTGGCGCGACGACCGTTTCCTGGTAGGGAAGGAGGTCGCCCATCGCCCAGACACGCTCCGAGTACGCGGCGGCACGTTCCTGCAGCTTGAGAACCTCGGACAGATCCACCGCGCCAGTCGACGAAGGATACCCACTCGTCACATCGTCGAGGTCGAAGTCCTCGGGGAAGTGGGCGAGTCCAAGGCTCAGAGCTGTCGACGCTCCGCGCCGAAACGCCGACCGCGTCATGAACTCTACGACCGCTGGCGCCTTCTCCAAGTACTCCCACACCTCAATGAGGTCACTGGGAATAACCTCCGTGGGCGACATCTCTTGAAGGTAGGCGCGGATGCACGTCGCCGACAGCGTCGCCGAGTCGACAAGCATGCTTACGCACTCCCTTGCGTCAAGAGAGCTCGCTTCTTCTTGGCTACCAATAACATGACCTGCGAGAAGGAGACAATTATGAGTACCATGGAAACCACAAACAATACAACCGAAAGACAGGAAAGACGCACTCACCCAGCAACGGGCGGGCGAGTCCCGTGATGAAGCTCTGAAGCGACGTATGATCGTCCTGAAGCCCAACAATGAGGGCTTCCGACACCTTTCGGTCTTCCTCCGCGGCCGCAATGGCGGCCTTAGCTCGCCTGTCACGAGCTTGCTTCTTCTTTGCCTCCCGCGATCGGCCGAGGTCGGCGATCCTCGCTTCAAGAAGGTGCCTAAAGCAGCATCAGCGCGCCACCAGCTCACCAGCAGGGACAAGCTCTGGCGAGCCACCTCCGCCTGACAAAGACTGAAGCTCCTTGTTTGCTTCTTGGATAGTGGCAGCTCCTTCTCAAAGACGCCGTCAGAGCAATCGCTGCCGACTCCATTGCAGACCAGTACATCTTCAAAGTCGACACATGAAATTACTCGGTGCCCACCCGCTAAAATTTAGCGAGTGACTTTCGAGGTAGCGACCACGAAATTCCTCGTGCATACCCGCTAAAATTTAGCGCATACACACTCGGACTGGATTCGAAAGTACAAAACAGTAACTATAAGAATCAAGCCGCTAAGCACCGACCTGATCCTCGGGACCGGAGGTACTGGATGGCCGCGACAAGCATGCCGAAGTTGTACCGCGTCCCAGACGCAGCGCCGCCGTGCATGACGTTGGTCGATTTCAGCGTCGGCGGTCCTCGAGCGAGCTCGGGTCGCAGCCCACTCGCCGTGCCGCCTTGGTCATGAAGCGGGGAAGGTAGCAATCGAGGCGCCCGCCCAAAGGAAGTCGCTTCCTCCGGTCTAGGCAAGGAACGCCCTCGCCGAGACGCGGTTGCTTCCATCTGCGGTCCAGCGGCCGCGTCGTCAGAGACGGCGACGATGTCGTCGCCCTTGGCCTTCTTGCTGCCTTCCGCGAGGCGACTCGCCACCTTTCCTCTTGCGGGAAGGGTCCTCCTCGCTAGCGGCGGAGGGTACCTTAGCCCGTCGGGTGACCCATCTTTTCACTCCGGTCCCGCACATCGAATCAAATCAATAAAAGACAATCAAGTACTAAAAGAAAGTAGAGAAGGTCGAATGCGCACTTGGCGATCGGAATGAAACGCAGCCTGCACGTAAGGCCGGTTTTTCCAGCTCAGGGCCCAATCGGCGACTAAGCCCCAGTTCCAGGACGTCAGGGGCCCAGGACACGGACGGCTTCTTTGACGTTGAGGTAGCGGTTGGCGCCTTCGGCGGAGGCCTCCTCGCGAATTGGGGCTACCGCGGCCGGAACCTCCTTGCGGGGCGAGACCGCCACGCTCGGGACCTCCTTGCGAGGCGAAGTCGCCACAACCGGAGCCTTCCCTAGCCCAGAAACCGGCGCGAATGGCGGAGGCATTGAGGCCAGCGGCGCTTCCGTAGATGGCGCATCTAGCGCGGTTGTGAGCATCAGAGCTGCTCGTTGAGTGCGGCGGTGAGGCCGCCTTCGGCGGCTTCGTCTTCCTTCTCAGGGGGGCCCTCGCCTCCTTTTCCTTCTTCTTCTTCTTCGCGGGAGTGGCCTGACGGCGCGAGGTGGTCTCTGGGAGTTCGTCGTCGTCATGACGCTCGAGGCTCCTGCTCGCTTCGATTTCGCGCTGACGTTGCCCGCGGGTCTTTCGGACCAGTGGGGCAATCTCCTCTTCGGACTCGTCCTCGTCGTCCTCGTTACCCTTGGCGGGTGGCGACTCGCTTGTATCCTGGGCGGATGGCCCGGGGCTCTCGTCGTCGGCGGGTGGTAGCCACCCTTCCACCACTTGGAACAGCTGCGTTAAACACGAAACAGAGTTAGAATTACCGCGACTGCACACGCTGCGACTGCGAACAAGATAAAAAGATTACCGTCGGAGCCGGACGCTTCGCGGTGTAGGGAGGGACCCCAGCCTGCGCATCCGCGTATGCCGCTTGGGTGATCTTCTTCAGCGCTGAGAGGTAGTCCTCCAGCTTCCACTCGTCGAGGCAGGCTTTCGTCGAGTCTCCCCGGCCCGTGTACTGGTACATGTAATGGTCGCGTTGGGCGAGCGGAACGAGCCGCCGCCCAAGCCAACAATTGTACAAGTTTACCGTCTGGAGCCCCTTCTTCTTCAGACCACGGATGGTCTGGAGCATCTCGTCGACGACCATCCGCTGGTCGTCGGGGAGCTTGCCGACCGAGGTGGCGTGGCTCGAACGATTGGCCGAGTATCGGGATCGCCGCCTCGTCCTCCGGAGTCGCCTCGGTCACGTAGAACCATGACTTTTTCCGCCGTCGCTTTGGCCGGCAGCATCGTGTCGAAGAAGGAAGCTTTGGATTTGAGTTGAAGGTTAAGCTGCCGCGGCTAGCATTGGGTCCGCCTCGCCGCTGATCCGTCCATGGAACAGATCTTGCCACAAGGGAAAGTAGGGCAGCCCAAGTAGCACTGCAGAACGCCACGAAGATGGCGAGCTGCCGATGCTATGGGGACCCAGATCCGAGGGCTGGATCCGTAGTAGCGCAGTACGCCGGAAGAACAAAGATGTGGAAACCCTAACCCCGCCGAGGTGACTGGTGAAACAGATTTAACTCTTTCTCGCGGGTTTGGGGTCGTTTCTCCATGCGGGATACGCCAAGCCGGCACGACGATTCCGCCTCCTCGAAGGAGGCCAGCGCTGGTGCACTTGGATCTACCCCAAGGTTCGGTGGAGAGGGCCATGGTTGAGGATTTGTTTGGAGGTCGGAGGATTGCGGGTCGATTGGATCGCGGAATCAAAGGAAGGAAGATGTGCGTACTCGGAAGAAATGGTGGGCGGTTGGCTTTGCGATAGCCTACCATTCCTCTTATATAGCGGGAGTTGCCCGCCAAATTAGGGGGCCGTTACCGCGCGATGATTACACCAAAAGTTACCGTTGAGTTACCTTAACGGCTAGTTTGACCACGCCCGACGGTCCACCTCCAGCCGCTCGGCTCGCTAAGTCACTCGCCGGAACCGCGTCCCGTTGGCTCGACTCGCCCAAGACGCAACTCGGTTCGCCGGATTTTTTCCTTCATGCAGGAGCCCGCCGACGATTCGACTGGATGCCAACTTGAAGCCGTATACTCCGATCGCCAAGAGCCACACACGCCTAATCAACGACGGCCTCGGGGACTCGATGGGGATACGCCTCGGGTATACTCGGACGCTTCCGATCGCCCAAGGGTTGGCGAGTGGGCACATAACGCGAGTGGATCAAAGCCCAGCAAGCTATTGGGCGATGGAAGTTGAAGGCCCAAAGTAGTAGATAGGCCCAATCAGACTAGGTTAAACGATTACCAAAGTCATCGAATCGGTTGAGATATGTAAACCCTAGGGAGGTGAGCTTATATAAACCTCCCTACGGGGTGAGTAGAGACACGTTCCTCATACACCCAAGCAACTGCCGCCTAGTCGCCGAGTTCGCCCATTGTAAACTCATCTATAATACAATCTAGCAGAGTAGGTCTTTACCCTCGGGCCGAACACAGGTAAAACCTGTGTCTTTGCCCTCATCTCGCACCGCAGATGGCTGGCCGCCCTTGCCCCTCGTTCTACTACTCGATGCCGATTGCAGCATCTGCCGTGGCCATTCCCACGACAGACCTCTAGGAGTGTGGGCCACGAACTCCGGACGTCATGTGTTACACTATTGCACCAAATAACTTGGACCCCTACACTCTAGAGCCTATCATGGTCCACACCTACCTCACCGTGATAGGCAACATGGTGCATCGTCCTTGGGCCCCTTGTCAGGCGATGCCCCCAGCCTCACGTCACAGCGTACATCTTGCTAGATCGAGGGTGGGCCTCATAGGTCCAGAGCTGACCGTGGACAAGAAGGCCATGATGAGAGCCACTTCACACAATGAGTTCACAGGTACTACTCCGCCCCCTCTGTTTTGGATTTGATCCCTTCGGTTCCTTCTGGCTCCAGGTTTTTGGTCATGGCCCCCGTTCCTCAAGAACACTTGGCTACTATGGCAGATGACTGTGGGATAGTCTTCCGCGGGGAGCATGGTCCATGCTTGGATCAATTAGTTTCCATTAAGACTAGATAGATCTACGTGGAGTCCATCGGTGCTGCCAGGTCTCCGGATGAGATGGAGCGAGTGAGGTACCTAGTGCTTGATACGTCGTAAATGTATCTATAATTTTTTATGTTCCATGCTTGTTTAGTATCTACTTTGCTTTGATTTGTCCATAATTTGAGGTGATTTTCATATGTTTTATGGTACTAACCTATTAACAAGTTGCCACAGTGCCAGCTGCCTGTTTTCTGCTGTTTTTGGTTCCAGAAAAGCTAGTAAGAAAATATTCTCGGAATTGGAAGGGACAAAAGCCAAAGTCAATATTTCACCGAGGAGAAAACGGAGTCCAGAGGAGAGAGGGAGGGGCTCCATAGGGTGGCTGCACTCCCCCAGGCGCGGCCTAGGGTGGGCCCGCGCCTGGGCAGGGTGTTGGGCCCCCTAGCCGCCTCCCAGCCTTACCTCTTCGCCTATAAGAAGCCCCGAATGCCTAAATCCTAATAACCCAATCAATATTCCACGAAACCGTCTGTAGCCGCCACCACCATCGTCCCTAGATCGGGGGATCTGAAGCTCTTACCGGCACCCTGCTGGAGGGGAGATCATCCCGGAGGCCTTCTTCTTCATCATTCCAGCCTCCGGTATGAAGCGTGAGTAGTTCCACCTTAGACTACGGGTCCATGTAGTAGCTAGATGGTTGTATCTCCTCCTTGTGCTTTCATGTTTAGATCTTGTGAGATCCGTACACGATCAAGATCTCATCTATTTGTAACCATCCATGTTGTGTTTGTGGGGATCCGATGGATATTGAGATTACTATGTCAGACTGATTAATGGTTTTGTCTTATTGATTATATCATATATATGTTGTTTGTGATCTTGCATGCTCTCTGTTGTTAGTAGCTATCTTGGACAAGTAGTTGCTAGTGACTCCAAGAGGGGGTATTTATGCTCGATAGTGGGTTCATGCCTCTATTTAATCAAGGGAAGTGACAGAAATCTCTAAGGTTGTAGATGTTATGTTGCCACTAGGGAGAAAACAACGGTTTATTGTTCATGGAACAAGTGGATTGTTTACCTTACACACTTTGCTTAAAGCAGTTGTCTGTTGCTGGCAACTTAATACTGGAGGGGGTTCGGATGATAACCCAAAGGTGGACTTCTAGTCATAAATGCAGTTGGATGGCGGTCTGTATCTTGTTGTATTGCCCAATCGAATCTCATAGGATATTTTTGTCTAGTATTGCATTGTTATGCCTTGCTCAGTCCTGTCAATTGCCCTGCTGTAATTTGTTTACCCAGCATGCCATGTTTGTTTATCTAAGGAGAACACCTCTAGTGAACTATGGACCCCGGTCCAATCTTTACCATTGATACATCTTCCACTGTTACTGTTTACTTTGTGCAAACCATCATCACCTTCCACACCATACAGTTAATCCTTTGTTACAGCAACCTGTGAGATTGACAACCTCACTGTTAGTTGAGGCAAAGTCTTGATTTTGTGTTGTGCAGGTTTCCATATTGCTTGCAACACCTTTGAGACGTTTCCTTCCTCCTACTGGTTCGATAACCTCGGTTTCTTACTGAGGGAAAACTTGTTGCTTTGTTGCATCATACCTTGATCTTGGGGTTTCCCGACGAAGCGCTCCGCGTTGACGCGGCGCCATCAAGACTTTTCTCACTATTGCCGGGGAGGCTAAGGACATCTTCACAAGGGGAGTCCTCCTCAACCTTTCTCTTTACTTTGTTTTTGGTTTGCTTAGTTTCTTTTTCTTGGTTTTGTTTGCCTGTTTTTATCAAAAACTCCAAAAAAATAGTTTAGTTTAGTTTGGTTTGCTTTCTCTTATCAAAAACACAAAAAAATAGTTCCTACCCTAGTTGCTACCATGTCTGGTTTTGGTCCAATCTCTGTGACACCTATGGAAAAGATCTTTACTTTCAAGAAAAAAAGTGAAGAGAGTTTCAAAGAAGCTTGGTCTAGAATCTCTGTTTTACAAAGGGAAATTGAGCCTAAGATGAGTCTTAGCTTGGTTATTAATAGTTTCTACCACATCATTGCTCTTTTTTATAGATATGCTTTGGATGCTGTGGCTGAGAAATATTTTTTTTTGATATACTGAGGATGAAGCTTTTGATGCCATAAAGAAATTGATTATAATTTATAATATGCCTGGCAAGTCTGATTCCTATTTTATAGATATTTTTGCTAGGTTGAACACTCTTGAGTCCAGTAATGCTGCTTTGAACAGTTGCTATCACACACTTAGGGAGTACCATGATTATGTTCCGATAAATTCTGAGCCATCAAAGTGGTTTCCCACAATCAAAGTCTCTATAAATAGAGCAACTTTTGATGCTCGTTGTGATATCATGTCCGAATTTTGCCTTGTGTCTAAAGATATTTATGAGTATTTAAGTATTTGGGGACTTTCTAAAGGAGGAGAAGAAATATATCTTACCAATAATGCAACTTCATTACCCATTGGAATAGCTGAAGGTGTGTTTACAAAAATCAAAGGGAAAATGGTGTCTACTGATTATCTTGTTATTGAATGTGTAGGCAAATGACATATTACACTTGGAAGATCCCTACTGAAACAACTTGGAGCAATAATAGATGTGGAAAAAGGTATTATGCATTTTGATCCTCCAGTAAGCAATCATATTTTCCCTAAGGAGAAGAAGAAAGGTAAGAAAGGTAGAAGCAAGAGAGTTAATGCTTCTTCATTTGAAAATACTTGATTTCTTGCTTCTTGTGCCTAACTTAAAGGCGTTAAAGAAAAGTACTTGTTGATAGATAACCCAAGAGTTTTATTGAGTCTTCTAAGTTATTACTTCAGTAATGACCTCTCCTTATTCTTTTTGTTTGCTTTTTGTGCCAAGAATGGCCTCTAATGAGAGGGAAGTAAGATTTGGGGAGTTGCTACTCCAAAGCAGATTTCTGTCCTCCACCATATAAATTTCTGAAGAGTCTATGTAAGTCCGATTGAGCTGAAAATTTACGAATAAATCCCCTAGTATGTTGGATAACTTTAGTTAGTTCAACACTTTTTAATTTGAGCAATAGAAGGTCTTCGAAAAAATCGGTTTCTACCTGCTGGTCTATTTTGACAGATTTCTGCCATTATTTGCATTTGCTTCTTATTGATTCCTTTTTGGGTTATTTTTGGGAAATTGAGATTTTTGACGGAGTTGCTACAGTAGCTTGTGTTTTTAGTGAATTTTTTTGCTGTTATAAAGCTAAACCCAAGGGTCTATTATCTTTTGAATACACTTATGTTGCTAATGAAGATTGTGTGAAGTTTTCTATGAAGGAAAAATTTCAGGTGTAGAGAGAGAATGATGTAATGAGATGAAGAATGGAAAAAAGCTCAAGCTTGGGGATGCCAACCCGGTGTCACCCCAAGAAATATCCAAGAGGTACAAGCGTCAAAGCTTGGGGATGCCCAAGGCATCCCCTTCTTCATCAACACTTCGTTTTTATTGTTTCATGCACTGGTGTGTTGTTCTTGGAGCGTCTTAGTTTTTGTTTGCTTTGCTTAGTTTGTTTAGTTTTCTTGAATAAAGTAGTTTGGACCCTCATTCTCGCTGTGTTGTTTCAAATAAGTTGATTGGTGTTGGAAAGGAGTAGAAAGTTCTTGCTTGAAAGTGCAAGAGGAGCTTGCATTGACTGTGACTTAGACTTTAGCATGTCATGCTAGGTGTTGTTTTGACCTTATGCTTACTGATTATTGCTGTAGCATGACTTGTTCCAAACAATTGGTATTTCTTAGTGTGCCTTGAAGGAATCATGCGTTGTTTTAGCATGCAAAAGCATAGTATTGTGGTATTCTCCTATGATGCTCACACCATGTTATGACTATCAACCAATCACCATAGCCTCTATGATCATTTAGTCCTTGACTTGTAGTACCACTCTATGCTTTGATTAGTAATGTTTTGTCGCTCTGCATGATTATGGCCATTATTGCTCTCTTAGTTGGTTGCTCCCAGTCTTTTGCTAGCCTCCGCTTGTATGAGTAAGCTCTACTAATTATTCCAACTCCCAAGAAACCAAGTTATTCCAAAGTATCCACTATAAATTCCTATGCATGGTGTGTTACACCATTCCAAGTATATTCTTGTTTTCATCTATCTTCCAATTAAAAACGTATTTTTTTATGTGAAAACTTAGTGATTAAATCTCTCACGAACTTGATGGTACACTTTATATTCCTTGCCCCTAACAAACTTGAACCACTGTGTCATCTATGTTGTATATGCTTGCACTTATACGTTGGAATTAGCAGAACCATGTTGTCATGGGTAACGTTTTCAACATTGCACTTGTACTTTGTACACAGCTTATATCATGCTCTTTTGTCTAGGGATGTCGCCGGTGTAAAATAAAAAGGGAGTTTGTAGGTCCATGGAGTTATGTATTTTGTGTTAGAGAAACGCTTGGGCCGCTAGCCTAAGCCATGTCTAATCGTGGTGGAAACTTGCAGCATCACCATAATGAGAAATATGTGAAGCATCCTAAATAAAAACCTATGCAAATAGCAAATAAAAAGATCGCTGAGATGCTCATTGTCTGCTTGCCTTGTCATTTTGGTTATGGGATAGCTCCTGTACCATGTGCAAGGGGTACCCCGTTGGCGGTTCTCTATGATACACATATACTTACTATGACAAGATGTCACATCCCAAATTTTAGATTTGGTTCTGCATATCATTCATATCATTGCATCATACTTTTCCATGCAAAACCGTCGATTGAAAAGAATCGGCGAAACGCTATTTTCGAAACCCTATTCTATTCTACTACGAGGCTCCTGCGGGAGGCATTAGAAGAACTAGTGTTGCCACCCTTGTAGCCTAGTGGTTTCTCTCAACCCTTGACCCTAGGTTGTTTCCCACGATTTTACAAAACCGTAGGAGCAAGAATCGCTCGATTCGGAGCTCGTACGGAAAAGTTATGGCCGTTTCTTTAAAAGATAGAAAATCGGGCCGTTTTTCGGGCCGATTTCCGAGTCCGTATCCAACCGTGCCCTGAATCCGCGTAGGACCCGCAAGGGGGCCCCACATAAGAGGCCACCCCGGCCTCGATTCCCGCACCCAGCCGCGCCGACTCTCCCTGGAACCGCCGCCGCCTCGGGATCTCCCCGCGATCGCCGCCACTGACCCGCCGCCTCCTCGCCTCCCGTGCTCGCGCCGCCCAGTACACCTCGCTGCCACCTCGCCGCCTCGCGGCGCCCTCGCCAGAGCCGCGCCCTCGCCGCGCCACTGCGAGCCGCCGCCATCGCCTCGCCACCGCCGCCATTACGCCCGCTACGCCCGCCCCGCGCTCGCCGCCAGCGCCGCCAGCTGCACGCCGCCTCGCCGATCTTGCTGCCTGCGCGCCACTGGCGCGCAGCCGCTGCCGCCACGCGCCACGCGCCGCAGACCGCCGCGTCGCCGCGTTGACCGTCTTGATCCACGCGCTGATTGTCTTCCCTTCCGCGCAGGAAAAACGTCGTTGCCGGAACCGATCGCCGCCGCCGTTCCGAGTTCGTCGCCGTTTGTCTCCGGTGAGTCTGCAGCCACCATTGGATCTCAGATCAGCGGTCCAGATCATCCGTTGACCGGTTAGCTCTAGGCGTTGACTAGTCAGACGCCCGGCCGCCGATCGGCCAACAAGAACCGATCCAACCATGTATTGACTGGTTATTTTCGTTAATCGATTTAGTTGGCAGATTTCGGTACAAAATTAAACTGCTGGGCCAAAAATTGCAAATAAAATATGTGTAGATTCATTAAGTCGTGTAGAATCTTTCTGTACCTTTGATTCAGAATTTTGCAGCAAGATTTAGTACAGTTTAATCAAATGAGTTAATGGCCTTTTTGGAGTAATTAATTCGTAGAAGAAGATCCGTAGCTCCAAAATTCGCGTATGATATGTCCCTGGATTCAGTGGAACGAGGGGAATCTCATCGTGAATTAAAAAGATAGGCTTACAGTGAAAACTTCTGCAGAAACTGTCTAGTGGATTTCTGCAGTGTTTTAATTATTCGGGGAGTTTTATAATTCCTTTTTGAGTAATTCCAGTTGGTACTGTTCCTAAATAGCTATTCCTATGGGGTAGAATTTTCCCAAGATTTTACAAATACTATACTACCGGTAGTGAATTATTTGAGTTCTAGCTCTAGTTTTGAGCATTACTATTTTGCATAATAGTTTTCCTTGCTCTAAAACTATTTTCCATGCATGCAATCAGTAGTATTATTGAGTCGGACTATGTGGTGCAGCTATAGCACCAATCCACTTGTCTTGCATACCTTCATGCATCATATTTGTTGCATATGCTTGTGGATTGTTTGTTTATGATTGCAATTGTATCGTGTAGATTGTGACTAGTGCAACGCTTGCTCGTGTGTGGATTGTTCTTCCGACCGTTACAACCAAGGCAAGTAGATGCTACCTTGTTCATGATATCGTCCTACTATTTTCATTGCATTGTCGTGTATTTTCTAGATGCATGTGTAGGATGATACTATCGCTATGCTATGTCCTATTATGTGGTAGGGCTTTCCTTGTAGATGAACCACCGTTGGTAGATGTGCTTAGCCATGATATGATGAACGAGGGCTCGGTTACATCATTGAGACTTGTTTCTAAAAGTATTGGTTTGTGAAAACTAAAACAACTTAATCAATGAATCCCCTGGGTGTGATGGTATTGATAATTTTTGGTGGTTTCCTTGCGGAAAGGCACCCAGGTATCGAGAGAAATTGATTGGCTTCTTTATTGTGTAGCTTACGTGTACAACCATGTGCCAATAATGAAATGGGCGGTTGGTTGGACTTAGTAGGTTGTGGTAACCCGAATCCGCGTACCCAGAGATGTAGAATTTTGGTAGGTTGGACCGGTGCGCGTCGGGATTGGGGAGCTACTTCCCGAACGGTTCCTTCTTGGACTTCTCCCTATCATCACCCAATATGAGAGTGGTGGTACGAGCTGGGCTGGCCAAGTCACATGGGTAAAGTGTACTAACCCCTGCAGGGTGTATAATCTAATCGATTAGCCGTGTCCCCGGTTATGGACATCTGAGTTGCTTGATATTGATTCCATGACATGTTTCTCGCTCATTCTAATTTCATAATTGCTTTAATATTGTTGGGTTAACTTAATTGAGATCTTTTCAAAGAAAATAAAAAACTGTTTATGAAAGTAGGACAAATGTATTTGCAAATGCAAGCCAGACACAGCTCCACTTGCCAAATATGCATGTAGATGTTAGTACTATTGTCTCCATTACTAGCTCTACTTGCCATACATTCCATGTATTGACCCTTCGGGGCTGCTACGTTTCATGTTGCAGTTATTCGATTCTGAGTCGATATAGGCCACGGTACACCACTCGGCACTTGTTCACTTGTGGGCAATTTGAAGAATGGAGGATTTACTTTATTTATGTTGCTACCTGAATAATTTGAGCTAGCCTTGAGCTAAGCTTTTATTGTAATAATGGTACTCTGGATCTTCGTTATCCATGATACACGGATATTTTTCTATGTTATTCATCTTATTCTATTGTGGGCCAATGAACCGATCCAGGGATTGGCATGTCACATAGAAGCCTCGGTCTTTTCAGAACCGCGGTGTTACAGGATGGTATCAGAGCCCGTGTGTCGACTGTAGGATCGTGACCTAGAATTGGATTAGGAAGCCATAGATTTATTAAAGCCTATATTAACTCTGTCTTCCATCTTATGCCTTTCACCCTCGTAAATTCTTACCATATGCTATTCTCACACTTTCCTCTTTTACTTGATAGATGGGAGAAGTCAGGACTAAGTATGCCACCATGGAGTCACCAAGTCCCTTTGCAAGACAGTTAGCACAGCTCTCGCAGACATTGGGATTGCCACTGCCCATGTTCAAGGGAAGAAGGTTGTACACCTATGGATATGGAGAGGATGCATGGGAGATCATTACCTCCATATTCAGGGATGCCGCCTTGCCAAATCCAGTGCATCTGATCTACACCAAGACATACTGCAACTGGGGACTTGGAATTAACTTGGCCATACATGAAGCCCTGTCTCGCCAGTGCCATCATGTCTGACACCTACTGCCAGCAGATTCACCCTACCGTGACTCTGGGAGGCGTGATGAAGATGGGCACATTGTGGTTACCCCGGGCGACAGGAACAACATACCGCCCCGTCGGGGGCACATAGAGGACATGGAAAGGGAGAATGGAGCGCTAGCTGAGAAAGTGATGATGATAAAGGAGATTGCAGATTTTGCTAACAATGGTATGGTGGTCCAAGGACAGGAGATTGACACCCTGCATGAAGCTATTGATAGCCCAGATTGCCGCTCTCCAAGCACAGCTAAATCCACCCTCTGATGATGACAATGGAGATGATGGCAACAATTGGGATGATGATGATAGTGGGAACGATGATGATGATGAGGACGAAGACGATGATGATGGATACGATGATGGTGGAGGAGATGAAGCTGTTGCAGTTGCAGCTGAAAGTGAAGAAGAAGAGGAGGATCCAGAAGAGGTGGAGTTTGAGATCTCAAGTGATGACTCAGGAGAAGTGTACACTCCATCGCCATGGTTGTACCGCGAACCGAAGCGCCAACGCATGACCGTAAGGACCTACCGCAACTTCTTCAAGAAGTAGATAGAAGTCCACCAATTAGTCCACGTTAGGCAAATTCGTTAGGATTAGTCTCGATCGTTGTGAAGCTTAGTTCGTGTTAGTTTAAGAGAGTGTTTAGTTGCTTATTTGTGTACTCCAATATCCCAGGAATTATTTGTGCGAATTTTTTGAAAGATTTATGGCAATTTTGGTTAACATCTGTGTTATTTTCGCTGCAGTTTTCTGCTGATACAGCAGAACTGTACGATTTTTCATATTTTTCTGCTAACTGGGAAAAATCTGAAAAATTTTGGGCTGATGCGAAACTCTCTGTACTATATGTGAAAAAATTAGCTAAATTTTCTGACGAGTTTAAGTCAGGCGGAAAAATTCGCGAACACTGCTGGACTGTTCTGGCAGATTGTTGTTTTTGTTGTGTAGTTGATCGACTGTTTGGTTAACCATTGCCAACTCTTGTAAAACTATTTCAGTAGAAATATACTGCTAGGATAACCCCTGGGATGTTACTGGATCACTTGTATGTTGATGTGTTGCTTTCTTTTGATTGTCTGCTATTGTTTGTTGTTGATTGATCATATGCATGGGTAGAATCCTATTGTCGTAGTTGATTCTTTCTAAACTTACCTGTGCTGAACCACAGATGCCTCCCCGCCGTCAACCCACTGAGTTGGAGCAGCTCATGGCAGCTCAGGCACAGCTGACCCAAGTGATGACTCAGTTCATGGCAGCCCAGAACAACAACAATGGAAACAATCAGCCTCAGGGAGATGCTCTCATCAGATGTCACATCCCAAGATTTTCCAAATCTTGTAATGTGAAAAATAAATGAATAAAATAGAACTTTGTTTGATTTTCAGGGCCAGAAGAAACTTTTTGAATTTAATTGGAACTTCAAAACAATTTGAATCAAATAAATCCTAAAGGGATTTATAAAGTTAAACATTTATTAAAGGAAACTAAAATGTTTTAGAATTAAGATTTGGTTTTCAAAAGAAAAGGTGGATTTATAAATAAAGATTATTTTATAAAGCCAAATTAAACCTTGGCCAAGCTTTTGAAATAAAATATTTCTATTTGATAAAAATAGTAAAGGCTTAATTAAATAAATTAATAAAGGATTTAGTACCCAATTTTATTTAAGTAAAGACTTTTCCCATTTTAAATAAACACTAAAACTTATTTAATTATTTTAAATAAGTTTTCCAAGTATTTTATATTCTCAAATAAAACCTACTGAAGTGTTTTGGTTTTATTTTAGATTTTCAAAATAAAGATTTTGATAAAACAAATCCTATTTGATTTAATAACTAAGGCCCATTTTATATAATTATTAATGGACCCTAAAATAAAAGGTTATTTTGTTTTAAACAAGTTTCCAAGTATTCTTTATTTCCAAATAAAACCTACTCATTTGGTTTTGAAAATAATTGGATTTCAAATAGAGATTCTATTAATTAAATCAAACCCTATTTTATTGAATAACTAATGAACCATTTTATTTAATAAATAAAATGGATCCTAAAAAGAATAAAAATATTATTTTATTTTGGAATATTGATTTTGTTACTAAACAGAACAAAGTTCAAACTTTCAAAGTCTGGTGATGGTTTGATTTGTTTGAATTTTGTTTGTTTGTTTGAAATCCAAAACAGAAATCAAAAATAGAAATAGAAAAATATTACAGGAAGAAAAAAAATAAGAAAAGGGTCAACCCAACCCAGCAGCCCAAACAGGCCCAGAAACAGCCCAGCACCTCACCCCGAAAGAAAACGTTTCGCACTAGTATTCGAACCCGCGTAGAGACTGACCAGTGGACCTCCCTCTCGTTTCTTCCCCCACTGACCAGAGGACCCCACCGCCACGTCCCTCTTCTTCCCCACCCCCACGACCTGTTCTTCCTCCCTCGCCGGCCATTGCAGGCTTTGATTCGCGGCTTGAATTCGCCTTAACACGGCCACCTTAACTCGCAACGACCAGGCACATTTAAACGCCAGTGAGTCCTCTTCGTTTCCCCTCTGTTTCCTCCCCCAAGCACGCCCCCAGGCCGCCCCAATTTCTCCCCGAGCAGCTCTGTCTCCGACGAGCTTCCACCGTTGAATCCAGCCGAGCCACACCACCTCCTGCCTCCCCGAGCACACGAGCACACTCACCGCATCCTGGCGCATCTTCCCGTGCCAGTCATTCATCCGCGGGTGCCCTGTAACCTCGACTTCGACGACGACCTGCAGCACCGCCGTCTGCCTCTTTCTCCGACGAAGCCTCCAGGTAGTAACTAGCCACCCCTTCTCCTTCCGATGATACGCCTGTGTCCAGTGCACTCGCCCGCATCTAACCCTACCACTATCTTACTTTTTGGTGGACTACAGCCCCGTCCCCGTCAACAAACAGAAGCTCCTGGCGCCAGCCCTAACTCCGGTGAGGAATCCCGCCCGTCCTCGTGCGCCCCTTCACCAACCAAGGGCGGGTTGAGCATCCCCGTGCCACGGCGATCACAGTGAGCCAACTCTGCTCCTTCCTCGCTTCCTGAAACGTCAACTCTGCCGCCGTCTGGCCGCTCCGCCACCAGACGCCGCCGCCATCGCCGCTGCTATTTGGCCAAGCAATAGGAATCGTTAGATGCAGATCCATTGGCTAGGATAGAGTCACTTATCGAAGGGGTATGAGAGCATCTGCGCCGTAAGATTTACTTTAGATCCAGCAGCCCACGTTGGTCGATCCATGAACCGTACCGCGAATTAAAACATGACGCTGGCACCGCATTTATCTGAAATAGAATTTAGAAACCAGATTTAAATACCATTTTGAAACCCTTGTAACTTTCAAACCACACGTCCAAATTTTACAAATTTTATATCAATGAAATCAGGAGAGCAAGCCCTAGCCAACCATACCATTGGTTTAGCCAATAGTATCTGTTAGTTTGCTTGTTTTTGTAGATTATTTTGTGTGCTTGTTTAGAGTATAAAAATTGTTAAAAAATGATTTTAAGGTTAAAACCTTTGCAAAATGGATTGTTGTGACCTTACTGACCCTATGAACCAACCCATAGTTTTGAAAATGAATTTGGAAAAGATTAGAATGGATTAATTGGTTTAGTCCATTTCTAGCTAAATAAAACTATTGATTTGTTTATGAAAATGATTTTGAGTAAAGAACTTTGGAGAAAATGTTTTTTACCAAACCTACTGACCATAAATACCAAGTTTTGAGAAACAACAACTTATTTAGTGAAACCACTTAAGGTTATGGTATTGAAAATAATAATTTTCACCACATAAAATGATGAAAAGATTTAAAAATGGTTTATAGATAAAACCCCTTTACAAATGACTTTGCCACTTTACAAATGACCATTAGGTGTTTTCAAATGACCATGACCCATTAGGAACCACTTTTTCAAACAAAACAAAGCTTGGCATGCTTGCATGCATTACTTTGACTTTGTCATTTTATGTGCTGATTTGCTTGATTGGTAGATTGAGTTTGTGCCTTGCTTGATTGAATTGTAGTGACTTGAAGAGTGTGATTGTTGCAAGGACAAGGAGTGAACCTATACCCTCTACCAAAAAGGCAAGTGATGCTTCATACTTTTTGTCCCATTACTTTCACTATGCATTAGTGATTTTACTAAGTAAAACTTGCATGGATTTTGCTAAGTATAAACCTTACTATAGGAAAACTAGTAGATGAAACCTTAGAGAAAATCTTCCTAAGTTAAGATTCCTATTACTGTCAAGCTTAGCCTAGCTAATAGAAAACATGGGTGGAATATATATTCACACTATGGAAAAAGATTCTAAGTCTAAGGACTTGTGATTTTGTCTAATAAAATAACTAAGTTAATGAATCACCTGGGTGGAATGGGCTTGCTTGGTGGTTTTTGGTTGAGTGGTTCACAAGGCCATGACTTGGCTTGTGTATCTCACTTGTGGTATGCCACCCAGGAACAAAGAGATTTGAGATGTCAAATGTTGAGAAGCTTCAAGTGCAACCACTTGGCAATATGGGCTCTGCCATGATCATATAGGTTGCAAGAACTTAGCCATATGGACAGTGGGTGGTAGTGTTTGATAGGTTGGAGCGCGTCCATTTTGGTCTAAGGGAAGGCTTCTGAAAGATCTTGTCTTGGGAAACCAAGTCTTGTGGGTAAAGTGCACCACCTCTGCAGAGTGTAAAATCTAAGTACTTAGCCATGTCCCTGGTAAAGGACAATTTGAGCATCAAGACATGGAAGCAATCAAGAATCTCATCATTCAAATTTATAAGTTAAAACTTGTGGATTGAACAAGGGTTGTTTGAAATATTCAATCTTTGATTGAGAGATGCCTTGTAAAGGATCTTCAATCTTGGATTGAGAAAAATGATTTTATCAAATAAAAAACTTAGTATTTTCATATGTTAAGGAAAAATCTATTTTGAGCAATGCAAGCCTCAACTCCACTTAGCCAAGTGCATATAGATGATATACTCCACTTTACTAATATAGTATCACTTGCCAATACAATTCAAATGTATTGACCCTTGTGGCTGTAACTTGTAATGTTGCAGGTTTGATTGTATTTAGTGAAGATTGATTGATTAGGATTACAAAGTCTACAACCAACATCTGCCTGTGGCACTTTGAAGATGAAGGACCCCATGCTTATAGTTATTCCGCTGCAATGTAATGTAATAGCCATATGAGCTATGAAAGATGTAATAAAATTATGTTATTCCTGGTTATAAAGTTATATTATGACCTTTGTTTCTTGATATTACATCTTAACTGTGGATGCTAGCTATTGATCCAGGGACTAGCATTGTAAACACAGGGGGCTCTATCTTATTAAAGATTGGGACCCCTACATGAGATTTCTGAGGCTAAGGCCAGCTAAGTTCTCTACTGCAACGGAACCAATGATTGCTCTTGACTGGTTGCGTTAAGTCAACAAGGATCTAGTAACTGTCGGATGCACTGATGTTGAGAAGGTGAGGTTTGCCGCTCACCTACTGGAGGGACCAGCCGCTTCTTGGTGGGACACTTTCCAGATCACCCACCCGCTGGATACTGTGACTTGGGCAATGTTTGAGGAAGGTTTCAGGACCAACCACGTGTCTTCAGGAGTTCTGAGCCTGAAGAGAAAGGAGTTCCGCAACTTGCGCCAAACCAATCGCACTGTGGCTGAGTACATTGAGGAGTTCAACAACCTGTCCCGTTATGCACCTGAGGATGTTGACACTGACGCAAAAAGGAGGGAGAGATTCCTGGATGGCCTCAGTGATGAGCTTTCAGTGCAGCTACTGGTGGTTTATTGCCCCACTTTCCAGGAGCTTATGGACAAGGCCAGGATCTTGGAAGGGAAGCACAAACAGGTGGACAACCGCAAAAGAAAGAGCAATAATCACTACTCTGGTTCACACCACAAGTCTCGCACTTCATATGATGGATACTCCAAGCATGGAGGGAGTGACCATGGGAGCCATGACCGCCACCACCATGGAGGCGATGGGAATCGTCATGACAACCATAGGAGCAGCCACCACAGCCACAAGGGAGGACACTCTCACCACTCTGGAGGACACGATGGACATGACCGCAACCGTGATCGCAGCTTTGTGAAGAAGGATCTGAGTGAGGTGACATGCTTCAAGTGTAAGCAGAAGGGACACTATGCTGACAACTGTCCGGAGAGGAAAGGACTGAAGCCAACCAACAACGAGAAGGCCACAGTGAACCACATGAATGTGGAGGAGATTCCAGATGAGCCTGACCTTGTGATTGGTAAGTTCCCAATCAACACTCACCCTGCACTTATACTATTCGATACTGGTGCATCGCATTCATTCATATCAAGGGAATTTGTGGATAAGTATAAGCTACCTACTGAGTCTATGAAAGGGTCTATTAGAGTGAGTTCACCTGGGGGAGATATGATAGCTAGCGCGGGATGCCGCGACTTGACCGTGAGGATTGGAACACACAACTTCATTGCACATCTAGTAGTGTTGGAATCACAGGGGTTAGACGTTATTCTGGGTATGGATTGGATGTCTATGCATGAGGGACACATAGATTGTGCACAGCGAGCTGTTTCACTCAAAACCCCGGATGGTAAGAGGATTAGATTCAAGTCGGCTGTACGACCAGGAAGGTGTAAGTTGAATTCTCTTAAGGGGGTTAGCATGGATATTGTGCCAGTGATTAGGGATTACCCCGACGTGTTTCCGGAAGAGCTGCCAGGGATGCCACCTGACAGGGAAGTAGAGTTTCTTATCGACCTGATGTCGGGAACATGACCAATAGCAAAGAAACCATATAAGATGGATGTGGATGAGCTGAAGGAATTGAAGAAGCAGTTGAAAGAGCAGCTGGAGAAGGGATTCATTCAGCCTAGTTCGTCGTCATGGGGTGCACTGTTACATTTGTGGAGAAGAAAGACAAGAGATTAGTGGTGGACTATCGCTCGCTGAATGAAGTAACCATCAAGAACAAGTACCCTCTGCCGAACATAAATGATTTGTTTGATCAACTGGAAGGAGCGAAGGTGTTCAGCAAGATTGATCTGCGATCAGGCTACTTCCAATTAAAGATCCGAGAGGAGGACATACCAAAAACCGCCTTCACCACTAGGTATGGTTTATATGAGTATACGGTTATGTCTTTTGGACTAACGAATGCCCCGGCATACTTCATGACCATGATGAACAAGGTATTTATGGAGTACTTGGACAAGTTCGTGGTGGTGTTCATTGATGACATACTGATATATTCCAAGGATGATGTCGAGCATGAGAAACATCTGCGACTGATTATGGAGAAGCTGAGGGAACACAAACTGTATGCCAAATTCAGCAAGTGTGAATTCTGTCTTATCACTGTTGGGTTTCTTGGACACGTAGTGTCAGGAGAAGGAGTCGCTGTTGACCCAAGCAAAGTGACTGCAGTAACTGAGTGGCAAGCGCCCAAGAATGCAGGAGAGATACGAAGCTTTTTCGGACTTGCTGGATATTACAGGAGGTTCATTGAAAACTTTTCCAAGATTGCAAAGCCGATGACTAAACTTCTAAAGAAGGAGAGGAAGTTCGAATGGACGGATGTGTGTGAAGCTAGCTTTCAGGAACTGAAGCGTCGACTAGTGATCGCACCTGTTCTGTGTTTACCAGATCTTCAGAAGGATTTCCAAGTGTACTGTGATGCTTCTCGACAGGGACTTGGGAGTGTGCTGATGCAAGATGGGAGAGTAGTGTCATATGCCTCGCGATAACTCAAGCACCATGAGCAGAATTACCCCACACACGACTTGGAGTTAGCATCAGTGGTTCATGCGCTCAAGGTATGGAGGAATTATTTAATGGGAAAACACTGTGATGTGTACACCGACCACAAGAGCCTGAAGTACATATTTACACAGAAGGAACTGAACATGAGGCAAAGGAGATGGTTGGAACTTATCAAGGATTATGATATGAATCTACAATACCACCCAGGAAATGCCAATGTAGTAGTATGCTCGAGGAAGGTGTATGCCAATGGATTGAAAATTGGTGAATTGCCTGAGGATTTGAGCAAGCAATTCAAGGACCTTAGACTGGAGGTAGTATCTGAAGGATACTTGGCAACAATGGAAGTCCAACCAACGCTACAGGACAGAATCAGGAAAGCTCAAATGGGAGACAAAGAGATGGATGAAATAAGGGAAAAGATGAAGGAGGATCGAGGTACCTTATGGTATGGAGATCGTTTGTGCGTTCCCAACGATCCAGAGATAAGGAAATTTATTCTGCAGGAAGCTCATGACTCGCCGTATTCCATACATCCGGGCAATACGAAGATGTATATGGACCTAAAGGACAGATTCTGGTGGAACAACATGAAGGGAGACATCGCAGAGCATATTGCCCTATGTGATGTATGTAGCCGAGTGAAAGCGGAACACCAGAAGCCAGCAGGACTGCTACAACCATTGCCCGTGCCGGATTGGAAGTGGGATAGAGTGGGAATGGATTTTCTCACCGGATTGCCCAGGACCAGGTCATTATATGACTCTATTTGGGTAGTGGTCGACCATTTGACCAAGGTAGCCCACTTTATACCGGTGAAGACGACCTATACGAGTGCAAAGTTGGCCAAGATTTACATGGACATAATTGTGTGCCTACATGGAGTTCCCAAGAGTATCGTTTCTGATAGAGGCACCCAATTTACCACACACTTCTGGCGCCAGCTGCACGAGTCACTTGGTACTAGATTGGAGTTTAGCATAGCATTTCACCCACAGACTGATGGACAGACCGAGAGGGTGAATCAGATTTTGGAGGACATGCTGAGAGCTTGCGCTTTGGCTCATGGTTCTAGTTGGGATGAGAATTTGCCATATGCTGAGTTTTCCTACAACAACAGCTATCAAACCAGCATCAAGACGTCACCGTTCGATGTGCTGTATGGGAAACGGTGCCGAACACCATTGCTATGGGATGGAGTAGGAGAGCGTCAGTTGTTTGGGCCATATGCTGAGTTTTCCTACAACAACAGCTATCAAACCAGCATCAAGACGTCACCGTTCGATGTGTTGTATGGGAAACGGTGCCGAACACCATTGCTATGGGATGGAGTAGGAGAGCGTCAGTTGTTTGGGCCTGATTTGATCAAGGACGCTGAGGAGAAGGTCGCCTTGATTAGGGACAGGCTGAAGGTAGCACAATCAAGGCAGAAGAGCTACGCTGACGCCAAGCGCAAGGAAGTGGTGTATGAGATTGGTGATAGAGCATACCTCAGAGTGTCGCCGCTTCGAGGAATCAAGAGATTTGGAATTAAGGGTAAGCTGGCACCTCGATTTATTGGACCGTATCGGGTCTTAGCACGCAAAGGAGAAGTTGCTTATCAGTTGGAGTTGCCAGAGGATCTGTCCGCTGTTCACAATGTGTTCCACGTATCCCAGCTGAAGAAGTTCCATCGGGAGATGGCGGATACACCATTGAGAGACACTGTACCGCTAGAGGAGGTTCAGCTCGAGAACGACTTGACCTATGAGGAGAAACCGGTCAAGATTCCGGAGACAGCGGAGAGGATTACCCGTACCAAGACGATCAGGTTTTGCAAGGTATAGTGGAGCCACCACACCGAATAGGAAGCCACTTGGGAGCGTGAGGATGACATCCGAGAGGACTACCCACACCTATTTGCTAGCCGCGCCGAATCTCGAGGACGAGATTCATCTTAAGGGGGTTAGTCTTGTCACATCCCAAATTTTAGATTTGATTCTACATATCATTCATATCATTGCATCATACTTTTCCATGCAAAACCTTCGATTGAAAAGAATCGGCGAAACGCTATTTTCGAAACCCTATTCTATTCTACTATGAGGCTCCTGCGGGAGGCATTAGAAGAACTAGTGTTTCCACCCTTGTAGCCTAGTGGTTTCGCTCAACCATTGACCCTAGGTTGTTCCCCTCGATTTTACAAAACCGTAGGAGCAAGAATCGCTCGATTCGGAGCTCGTACGGAAAAGTTACGGCCGTTTCTTTAAAAGATAGAAAATCAGGCCGTTTTTCGGGCCGATTTCCGAGTCCGTATCCAACCGTGCCCCGAATCCGCGTAGGACCCGCAAGGGGGCACCACATAAGAGGCCACCCCGGCCTCGATTCCCGTACCCAGCCGCGCCGCCTCTCCCTGGAACCGCCGCCTGGGATCTCCCGCGCCCGCCGCCCTGGACCCAGCCGCCCGCCTCGCCGGCCTCCGTGCCTGGTACACCACGCTGCCACCTCGCCGCCCGCCTCGCGGCCTCCGCCAGCGCCGCGCTGCCAGCGCCATATCGCCACCGCCTCGCCACCGCCTACGCCATTGCTGCCGCCGCCGTCACGGCGCACCGCCGCTGCCTGGCCGCCGCCGCCGCCTTTCGCCCTCGCCCGCCCGTCGCCGCTGCGCTTCGCCGCCACCTCGCCGCGTTGACCGTCTTGATCCACGCGCTGATTGTCTTCCCTTCTGCGCAGGAAAAACGTCGTCGCCGGAACCGATCGTCGCCGCCATTCCGAGTTCGTCGCCGTTTGTCTCCGGTGAGTCTGCAGCTACCATTGGATCTCAGATCAGCGGTCCAGATCAGCCGTTGACCGGTCAGCTCCAGGCGTTGACTAGTCAGACGCCCAGTCGGCAGCCGCGTTGACCAGTCAACAGCCACAGTTGACTGGTTATTTTCGTTAATCGATTTAGTTGGCAGATTTCGGTAGAAACTTGTAAATTGCGTAGAAATTAAACCGCTGGGCCAAAAATTGCAAATAAAATATGTGTAGATTCAGTAAGTCGTGTAGAATCTTGCTGTACCTTTGGTTCAGACTTTTGCAGCAAGATTTAGTACAGTTTAATCAAATGAGTTAATGGCCTTTTTGGAGTAATTATTTCGTAGAAAAAGATCCGTAGCTCCAAAAATCACGTATGATATGTCCCTGGATTCAGTGGAACGAGGGGAATCTCATCATGAATTAAAAAGATAGGCTTACAGTGAAAACTTCTGCATAAACTGTCTAGTGGATTTCTGCAGTGTTTTAATTACTCGGGGAGTTTTATAATTCCTTTTTGAGTAATTCCAGTTGTTACTGTTCCTAAATAGCTATGCCTATGCGGTAGAATTTTCCCAAGATTTTACAAACAGTATACTACCGGTAGTGAATTATTTGAGTTCTAGCTCTAGTTTTGAGCATTACTATTTTGCATAATAGTTTTCCTTGCGCTAAAACTATTTTCCATGCATGCAATCAGTAGAATTATTGAGTCGGACTATGTGGTGCAGCTATAGCACCAATTCACTTGTCTTGCATACCTTCATGCATCATATTTGTTGCATATGCTTGTGGATTGTTTGTTTATGATTGCAATTGTATCGTGTAGATTGTGACGAGTGCAACGCTTGCTCGTGTGTGGATTGTTCTTCCGACCGCTACAACCAAGGAAAGTAGATGCTACCTTGTTCATGATATCGTCCTACTATTTTCATTGCATTGTCGTGTATTTTCTAGATGCATGTGTAGGATGATACTATCGCTATGCTATGTCCTATTATGTGGTAGGGCTTTCCTTGTAGATGAACCACCGTTGGTAGATGTGCTTAGCCATGCTACGACGAACGAGGGCTAGGTTACATCATTGAGACTTGTTTCTAAAAGTATTGGTTTGTGAAAACTAAAACAACTTAATCAATGAATCCCCTGGGTGTGATGGTATTGATAATTTTTGGTGGTTTCATTGTGGAAAGGCACCCAGGTATCGAGAGAAATTGATTGGCTTCTTTATTGTGTAGCTTACGTGTACAACCATGTGCCAATAATGAAATGGGCGGTTGGTTGGACTTAGTAGGTTGTGGTAACCCAAACCCGCGTATCCAGAGATGTAGAATTTTGGTAGGTTGGACCGATGCGCGTCGGGATTGGGGAGCTACTTCCCGAACGGTTCCTTCTTGGACTTCTCCCTATCATCACCCAATATGAGAGTGGTGGTACGAGCTGGGCTGGCCAAGTCACATGGGTAAAGTGTACTAACCCCTGCAGGGTGTATAATCTAATCGATTAGCCGTGTCCCCGGTTGTGGACATCCGAGTTGCTTGATATTGATTCCATGACATGTTTCTCGCTCATTATAATTTCATAATTGCTTTAATATTGTTGGGTTAACTTAATTGGGATCTTTTCAAAGAAAATAAAAAATTGTTTATGAAAGTAGGACAAATGTATTTGCAAATGCAAGCCAGACACAGCTCCACTTGCCAAATATGCATGTAGATGTTAGTACTATTGTCTCCATTACTAGCTCTACTTGCCATACATTCCATGTATTGACCCTTCGGGGCTGCTACGTTTCATGTTGCAGATTATTCCGATTCTGAGTAATCGATATAGGCCACGGTACACCACTCGGCACTTGTTCACTTGTGGGCAATTTGAAGAATGGAGGATTTACTTTATTTATGTTGCTACCTGAATAATTTGAGCTAGCCTTGAGCTAAGCTTTTATTGTAATAATGGTACTCTGGATCTTCGTTATCCATGATACACGGATATTTTTCTATGTTATTCATCTTATTCTATTGTGGGCCAATGAACCGATCCAGGGATTGGCATGTCACATAGAAGCGTCTATGTGCAGTGTCCCAAAACTTATTGATTGATGCCTATTGTTGATATTGCTTGTTCTTGTGCTATTTGTATCTAGTCACTCTTATGAACTTTGAAGGTGTCTTATGCATCTATTTGCTACTCCCTGAGGGACAAGCTGAATGCCACTATGCCATGTTTTCTCTATGTGAAACAAACAAACGTTTTTCAATGCATGTTATTCATGATCTTTGTTTGTAGCCTTTCATGTTGCATGCATAGTTACTTTGTCTTATTGTTAGAACTCCATATTTCATGTGCATGTTTAGAGTTCTTTGATCCCCGGCTTTCAATGCTTGCAAATGGTTTGATATTGGTTTTGATGGTGCATGTCACCTCAGAAATTATTCTTTTATCACTTACCTACTCGAGGACGAGCAGGAGTTAAGCTTGGGGATGCTTGATACGTCGGAAACATATCTATAATTTTTGATGTTCCATACTTGTTTTGTATCTACTTTGCTTTGCTTTGTCCACACTTTGAGGTGATTTTCATATGTTTTCTGGTACTAACCTATTAACAAGTTACGACATTGCCAGTTGCCTATTTTCTGTTGTTTTTGGTTCTGGAAAATCTAGTAAGGAAATATTCTCGGAATTGGATGAGACAAAAGCCAAAGTCAATATTTCACCGAGGAGAACACGGAGTCCAGAGGAGAGACGGAGGGGCGCCACAGGGCGGCTGCACCCCCCAGGCGCGGCCTAGGGTGGGCCCACGCCTGGGCAGGGTGTGGGCCCCCTGGCCGCCTCCCAGCCTCGCCTCTTCGCCTATAAGAAGCCCCTGATGCCTAAACCCTAAGCACCCGATCAATATTCCACGAAACCATCTATAGCCGCCGCCACCATCGTCCCTAGATCGGGGGGATCTGAATCTCTTCCCGGAACCCTGCCGGAGGGGAGATCATCCCGGAGGCCTTCTTCGTCATCATGCCAGCCTCCGGTATGAAGCGTGAGTAGTTCCACCTTGGACTACGGGTCCATGTAGTAGCTAGATGGTTGTATCTCCTCCTTGTGCTTTCATGTCTTGATCTTGTGAGCTCCTTTCATGATCAAGATCTCATCTATTTCTAATCATGCATGTTGTGTTTGTGGGGATCCGATGGATATTGAGATTACTATGTTAGATTGATTAATGGTTTTGTCTTATTGATTCTATCATGTCTGTGTTGATTGTGATCTTACATGCTCTCCGTTGTTAGTAGCTATCTTGGCCAAGTAGTTGCTAGTGACTCCAATAGGGGGTATTTATGCTCGATAGTGGGTTCATGCCTCTATTTAATCAAGGGAAGTCACAGAAATCTCTAAGGTTGTAGATGTGTTGTTGCCACTAGGGAGAAAACAACAGTCTCTTGTTCATGGAACAAGTGGATTGTTTACCTTACACACTTTGCTTAAAGCAGTTGTCTGTTGCTTGCAACTTAATACTGGAGGGGGTTCGGATGATAACCCAAAGGTGGACTTCTAGTCATAAATGCAGTTGGATGGCGGTCTGTATCTTGTTGTATTGCCCAATCGAATCTCATAGGATATTTTTGTCTAGTATTGCATTGTTATGCCTTGCTCAGTCCTGTCAATTGCCCTGCTGTAATTTGTTTACCCAGCATGCCATGTTTGTTTATCTAAGGAGAACACCTCTAGTGAACTATGGACCCCGGTCCAATCTTTACCATTGATACATCTTCCACTGTTACTGTTTACTTTGTGCAAACCATCATCACCTTCCACACCATACAGTTAATCCTTTGTTACAGCAACCGGTGAGATTAACAACCTCACTGTTAGTTCGGGCAAATTCTTGATTTTGTGTTGTGTAGGTTTCCACATTGCTTGCAACACCTTTGAGACGTTTCCTTCCTCCTATTGGTTCGATAAGCTCGGTTTCTTACTGAGGGAAAACTTGCTGTTGTGCTGCATCATACCTTGCTCTTGGGGTTTCCCGACGAAGCGCTCCGCGTTGACGCAGCGCCATCAGTGCTAGCCGTATGTGGATCTATGGATCCTGGGTCTAGTATGGTGCCGTCTCTAAGGCCTGATGGCATGGAGGACTCCCCTAGTGGGCAGAACTCTCAAGGCTTCGTCCCATCTCGCGCCTTCTAGTAGTGCACGTTCTATCCCCAATAAGGGTACTCCACCCCACAGATACCTTCCTATGAACATCCTTGGAGCTATCAGAGTGTTCATTTGGAATATCAAGGGGTTCAATAAGGAGGGGCATTGACGTTAGATTAAAGAGTATCTTTGCCAAGAAGATGTTGATATTATGGGCCTCCAAGAGACTATACATAAAGACTTTTCCATTTCCGAACTAGAGGGTCTTAGTCGCCACAAACTTGTGTGGAACTGCCTCCCGACCAATGGGGACTTGGTGGTAGCCTCCTCGGCGTGAAGGACACCTTAAAGATAGATGTTTGACTACAGGAAGTTCTTTGTGAGTATGGCACTCACCCATAGACAACTAAACCTAAAATGGGAGGTTATTACTGTACATGGCCCTGCGAACCATAGGAGATCCCTGAGTTTCTGCTCGAACTCAAATCCAAGGTGGAGCGGAGTTGGTTGTCATGGTAGGGGATTTCAATCTCATTTTCTCCCTAATGCTAAGAGTTCGGTGAACATGGATCTCCCTTGGATGCGCATGTTTAACGAATACATCGTGGACCTTGCTCTTTGGGCAACAAGATACACTTGGACAAACAAGCAACTTAGCCCTGTTCAGAGTGTTCTGGACCAAGTATTCGTGTGATTTGAATGGGAGGTTGCCTTCCCTCTATGATCCCCTCGTGCGGTTACCAAGATTGGCTCCGACCATGTCCCCCTCATCATTTCTTCAGGAGGAGGTCCCCCACCTAAACTAAATTGCTTCCACTTCTAGAATTTTTTGCTCCAGATGCCAGGGTTTAAGGATGCGGTTTGGTTGCAGTGGATGACCAGGGTCACCTCCCCTCCCCGGGTTTGCAATGCAGTGGATGTCTGGCACCACTGTGCCAAGCTTGTTCGCCAATTCATGCAGGGATGGGGTGAACCTGGGAGCAACCGTGAGACTGCAAAAGGATTTGATCCTCCATGAGATCCATGTCGTGGACCATGAGGCTGATCAAGTGGGTCTCTCAGCTGAGGTTTGGGCACATAGATAATCCCTGGAGACCTCCATTATGGATATTTATATCAGGGAGGAGGCATTTTGGCGACAATGAATATAGCCTACCTCCATGCTATTGCCAATAGCCGTCGTAGGAAATGTTCGATCCCTTGCCTCTAGGATGAGGATCATCTATTGGAAGATCCTAAGGATATCTCGTCACATATTTATTCCTTTTATAAGGAATTTTTCTCGGTTGTACCTCGATCCGGCATCTCGCTAGCTGTGGACCTTTGGCAGGCTGGGGCCACAATTATCATTGAGAAAAATGGGGAGCTAACACTACCATTCCTACTAGAAGAGGTCACTATGATGATTAAGTCCATGAAAACCAACTCGACCCCTGGTTCAGATGGTCTCCTTGTGGTTTCTTTCTAGACTTCATGGAATCAACTCCAGCTGGTGATTATGCCTATGTTTTAGGAATTCTACACTAGAAGACTGACGATGTCCCGACTAAACTTTGGAGTGGTTACAATAATCCCCGAAGTTGTGGGGGTCGTGGATTTTCATAAATTCAGGCCAATTACAGTGATCCAAGTTATTTAAGTCCTATTTGAAAAAAAAAACTAGCAATCAAGCAGGCTGATTGATCGATCCGATGGACACACACGTATAGCTAGATATTCTCGGCTAGATTGATTCCTAGCAAATTAGCAGCTCACATACGCACACAAGGAAACACAAATCGTTCGACATAGCGAGTTGCTAGAGGCTCATAAACTTTCGTGCCGAGCTATGGTTTAGAGGTGAAAAACTTGGTACATGGACATGGATGGGTTAAGTATTGTTCGATCGGGCCAGGATTCTTTGATTGGGACTGTTGGAAAAATAGATAGCGACTATGTGAGGGTTATTTTGGTCCAACTGAAAGAAAACTGACGAAAACCATTTAATAGAACGGTAGTGTCATATAAGGCACATCTCAAAAAAAAGTGTCATATAAGGCATCAAAATTTACACAAGTGACAAATAAGAAAGTCAAAAAATTTCAGGATCATATAAGGAATCATATTTGAGAGTAGTGTCAAATAAGGAATTCTTTCTTTATCTTATGATAGCTTTCTGTCTTGAATTATTTATTTTGCTATCTCATAGTTGATTATTTTGTTTAGCATAATTTTTTGGTGCACATGGGTGAGCATAGATTATTCAGGTTTTGTGCTTGACAAATTAAACCCTAGTTGTGTTCCACATTTGTTAGAGCGCAAACTGTATTTGTTTTAAATCGCTTATTCACTCCCACTCTCATATATTTTAGTGCACTCTTTAGTGGAGCTTGATCTATACGATAATACAAAAACCAATACTCTTATCTCTCATATTGTTAATTTTAATCGTGTTATCATCAAACACAAAAGGGAGATTAAAAGTGCATCTATGAAATCCTAGTTGGTTTTTTTGATTAGTGACAAGGATATTATGGAACTAACTATCTTAGGCCTCCTTCTTTTCAGCTTCTTGGCCAGCTTCTCCCAGAAGCTATCCTCGACCAGCTTCTCTCAGAATCTCATCTGCCAAAATCGTTTTTATACTTTTAAATTGATATTGAAACTACTAGTTAAAAAGTTTGAACGAATTTTGAAAATGAGATTCTGGGAGAAGCTGGTCGAGGGTAGCTTCTGGGAGAAGCTGGCAGCTTCTGGGAGAAGCTGGCCAAGAAGCTGAAAAGAAGGGGGCCTTAGTAAGTCTTGAAGGTTTCAGTTCTTATGCTAGTTAGATTTGAGTCGACGGTGACCCCAAAAAATATGAGAAAACTGTTGCCTACCATGAAACTTTGATTAGTTGGGTTGAAAGTGGAACTTGAATTCTTGCAAATCTCTCAAATAAATTTGTCCAAAATACAACTCGTTTCTCTGTTTTCTTCACAAAATTGGAATACCTACAAAAGTTGGTTGGTACAATTACATAAGTGAGAAAAAAATAAGTGTCAAAATTATCAGGCCATGAAATCAATTTCAATCCATCGTCTATTCGTCCAGTGCCTCTGTACGGAGTGTGTATCAGGTACCTTTGGTCTATTCATCTTGCCATGCCATAGAGTTTCCAATATAGGTCCAGGAGAATCAATTGTATTTTTGCAACACCTCTGATTTTGGACTTAACAGTTTATGTCTTGTCCGGTTTTGGAGGATGTTCTATTACGGCTGATACTTCCGGGTGAAGTTTCGAGGAGAGAGGGAACTTGTGAGAGATGAAGGCTTTCTAAAACACGACCCTAAACATCCTACTTTAGTACTCTCATCCACTTTGTTCTAATATCTTTGCAATGTGCTTCCAGTGATTCCTTTGAGATACTTTGCAAGGGTTCAAGATCCAAATGATCGTAATCTATGTTACCTTTTATAGGGTACGCTCCTCCTAGTCCACTAAGTTTCACTTGGTACCTTTGGATTTGCGCAAGAGACAAAAAGATTTTGAAGTATAGAAACGACTTTCCTGCTTGAAAATAGGGGGGCTTTGTGTCTATATGAATCAGAGTTTACCTATTTTGTGTGAAGATCTACGAGTAGTGGTCGAACATGGACTTGGTGTCCTCGCTCAGCGAGGGATATACGAGTCTTTGTGCCCTAGTACATTGTGTCAACCCTCCTACAACAAGGATGTAGGATTGCGCCAACAATCTGAACCTATGTTTGCAATCTTTGTCAACATAGCTCATTTACTTTGTTCAAGCTACTTTTCTAGAAGTTTACCTTTGTAATTTTTGCATGCCTAGGGTGTTTGCAGGTGGCAAGTACTCCCTCCATTTAGAAATAGAAGATGTTTTAGAATTGTGAAGCAAATATATCTAGACATTTATAGTGCGTAGATGCATTTGAACCTAGACACTAAAAAGTGTCTAGATATGTTTGCTTCACAAACCTAAAACATCTTATATTTCTAAACGGAGGGAGTAGAAATTAACTTGATAAAATGTGTAACCGCTTAATCATTCTCTACTCGATCTTTCATTTTCCCAAGGGAGAAACCCTTTGCTCGTGGCCTTCTTGGAACGGACAATTTAGGTGTAACTTGCATGGTGATTTGTTTGGGCCTCGGTGACAGCTGCAAGAAGATCTAGGTTGTTACTGGTTTTAGTAGTTGGTTTCTCCCGGCGTGTCCGAGGGGTTTCCTGTGCCTCGCCTTTCATGGAGTCGGATCTTCCATGGAGGAGCGGCGATGATGACATGAGATGGGTGTGTATCCTTGCGGGGGCTTGGTCGGCACAAAGTAGGTGTTTTTGTCCTGCAATGTTTGCTCCGAGAGTCATATTTGCCTGGTCCCTGACATAGGTGCCCGATTATTTGGCATGGGCTCTGTCGGTAGTCATCAAAGGTGAAGTCAAAATCGCAGGCTCAAGGAGTAATGAAAATGACTCGATGGCAACCTTGACCATGATATTTCTTCTTAGGTAACCACATGGGTTCATGTCGCCATGTTCAGACAGGCTCCATGACAATTATCGTTTCCCGCCAATTAACCGGGGAATATTCATAATAGTTGATTCAGGCTTTGCCTCCGTTTTGATAAAAGAACGGAGACATTTGCGCTCTTGTTACAAAAAGGCATGTGTTTCTTCTTAAATGGATAAACCACTTAACATGTTTAACACTGGCAGTGCACTGTAATGATTGGTACTACCAGTACTAGCCTACTAGTACACTTTAAGGCTGCATCATGACGAACAGAAAGGAGACGAGCCAAAATTAAAAGGCAAAGAGTGAAAGACAGGAAGACCAACCATGCATGCAACAAAGTTGGCCATGAACAATGAAAACTGGCACCGTACTCCAAGCGAGAGAGCAGCACACAGTGCTACTGCTGTAAGTTTTGGCTGAATTCAAATGGTAAACAAGTTTGACTACATCCTCGCGCGACCACACCGCTTGGGTTTAACCGCATATGGATCTTTTTTTACGGCATCCGTACATATCGTTCTGTGTGTGTACCATCATGCATGGTGCAGCTAGAGAGCTCAAGTCTGTGCAAAAAAAAAAATAGAGAGCTTAAGTGGAACTGTTCATTATTAAGAGAACGAATTCATTAATCCCACCGATCTAAATTAGTGGACTCACGATTAGTTTGAAAATGTATGTATCTAGCATTAAAATACATGCAGACACTCCATATATACATAATCTGAGTCTAATTATTTGAATCGAAGAAAAAAACATCAAAATGGAAACATAACCATAAGAAAAATGGTCTCAATCATCCGGCCACGATCGAGGCGAGACCCCCTTACCCTTTGAGAGTGGTCTGACTAACACACAGTAGGGCAAGTGGTTGGCCGTCCATCCCCGTCCAGGACAAGTTCTATGCCTTGTACGAACCAAAAAACAAAACGTACTGGAAGTCTCTGAACAAATTGAGAGTGGCGCCTGGTCGATCCGAAGCGGACTTAGCTATCTCCCTATGACAGTACGTTTTTTTGTGTTCCTTGTTCTATGTAGTACTACCTGCTTTCAAGTGTTCCTCCTGGTTTCGTAAAACAAAATCAGATACTTGCACTAAGATAGCGGTTTTTTTCCAAAACAATATTTCTTTAACATTGCCAAAACAAAATGAGTGGTTTGGATTTATCTAGATTCGTATGTACTAAGACACGTTTTAGTGCGTAAATACATGGACAGAAAGACTAAAACCTTTTGCAATCAAGCGCACAAGGTGCAACAGATACACCTGTTCTAATAGTAAGGCGATTAAGCAACTGAGAGATGATCATGATCAGGCTAGCTAGGGATTCAATTCAATGGAGGGGTCCCTTGCCGGGGAGCCGTCTCCTCCGAATCGATGGATCGACCGGCCGACGGATCGACCCGACAGACGTGGTGGCACTGTGTTTGCGTTTGGTAATGCCAAAAGGAATGTGAGGACCCACAGCCAGCCAGAGAGCGGGAGAGCGCAATTATTCTCGCACAACTACTGTTGCACACATGCATAAAGGCACGAGGTTGGTCTAGCTAGCTTCATTAGTTTTGCTTAAAACCAAAGGAACCCCGTGGGCCAACAGAATGGGGTCGCGTTACTGCTAATTCATTCTTGGCCTTTCATGCTCCGCGTGTCCATGCATCATGCTGCTGTCTCCACCCAGCCCTTGCCTTAACAACTCATCTAGGTCCGGGTTTGGAAAACCTCCAGGATTAGGGTTTAGGGTATATAGAGAGGACCCCAAGGCTCTTGTGAAGGACCAAACTCTTCAGATCTACAGAAGCGCTAGCCATCATCATCTTCAACAAAAAGACAAACCGACCTAGTGAACTCCATCCAATTTAATTTTGAACGCCATTAGATCCGTCGAGTTCAGCATCTAAACTCATAGGGTTTCATTGTTGCAATATATTGTACTATACAATTCCCCAAATAATAAAATTCAAGTCAGAAATGTGGCTATTACCCGCACAACGCGGCACTTGTAAGTTTGGCAGAAGCGATCTCGGCTACGTGTTAATATAAAGGTGGAATAGCCCCACTGTGACAGTACATGAGAGCATATACATATTGGAGTACTACTCCATATACATGCACATAAAGAAAATACATGAGTTCTAATATAGTTCTAACAACATTAACATGGATGAATGTCATCACTCGTGGCATCTGTTGATACGAGTGTCTCCACGACCAAACAAACATATATACTCTCCCTTGGCCCCTCTGCCCGTTTTCGCCAACATCTTGTGCGCGTGTACATGATATGCCGTGTTGGTGTGCATTCCAATCTGCCATGTAGCAAATTCCGTGTAAGTGCCATACAATTTTTTCCGCAATGTTTGTACTTGTTGTACGGAGATGGTGTATGAGTCATTACAGATGTTTATATTTACTATACGGATATCCATAAATAGCTTAATATTCGAGTGGTATGGGCAAAAGTACCCAAACTCTTACCCTAACATTCTAACTAAGCATTTGTAGCGTGCAACATTGGCATGGTTATTTTGGCAATAAAGACTAAAGCTAATGCAGTAGCTGCTTAGTGGCCACTAGTATTATAGTAACTGATTACTTGTTGGATAGGAAACCAAGAAGGAAATGATACACCAATCATATCAAAAGGCAGAATTGAACCAGACGATCGATGCATCACCTCATTCCAACACATCCGAGGAGACGCAATGGACACATGGAGACAACGAGAGTGCGGGCTAGTGTGTGTGACCACATGTAGCAACGACGGTGATCTGGACCGGTCGAGAAGATATGGTTAGCTGTGACTTGTGTACTGTACTGTATTGTCATCCTCAAAAGGAATACACTGATGCAAGTATGCAACTGGAGTGATCAGCATCAAACATGCTACGGCGTCGCTAGAGAACACCACGTACTGTCGTCTCTCCCTCCGCCCTTGACGTCGAGCGTGACGTGGACACTCTGCCTTTTTTTTTTTGCGGGGGTGGTGGACACTCTACCTAACGTGGCGCCGTACGTCTCAAACGTATATATCTCCGTAGAGGTCGCTTGTCGTTCTAGGGTCTGGAGTCTGGACCATACGATCGAATACTCTGTCCTGGCCTGCTCGACCTTCTCGATCGATCATGCAATGATGCAAATGGATGCATGATGCATGGGCCGGCAGCCGCATCTATCACACTCCTCAATCGGTCGGTCGGAACGTTTCGATCGTGCCAAACTGCCGACGAGCCGTACGTACACGCTGAACACAAGTACAAAGTCGCGCTGAATGGGCGCGTATATATGCCCACACATGTGCATATGATGCATGCCCATACGTCTACCCTCGTGTACATATACATATACACAAGGAACAAAACGTATAGAACAGTCGTGATCCTTGCAGAAGGCACAGCCGGTAGCAAAGACTAAAAGACAATCTGTGGGTCTCACTCTCACATGCATGAATGCATTGCTTAGCACTACTACTTGCATGCACACCGTACAATTCAAGCTTATTACCCTATCTATTCATTTCGATCCGTGAGTACATCATTTCGATCGGCCAAACACGATCTCTAGCTTTAGGAGAACGTACTTCATACCTGGCTTCCATGCATGCAGCCACGATCGATCTGGCCGCTTTTATGATCACAAAAAAGGCAGCACGCAATTAACGCAAGTGGATCGACGAAGAATATATACACACAAAAAGCAGACGCCAATCCCCTTGCTCAAGCTCTCCCTAAACAAACATCTCCCTCTCCGAAAGCGTTCAGATTCAGCGAGAAGCTAGCTTTGGGCGGGGCATGTGCACGGTTCATGGCGCGCGGTGGCCGGGCGTCCGTACGCGCCCGCCGGGGCTTGTTTAATGGAAATAAGGAATGGCGAGGGGATGGGGCGGTGATGGGAGAGGGGGAAGTGAACTGGCCTAGCTAGGATCGATGGAGATCTCGCGCACACATGCGAGCCAAGCTCAGTTTGTCGAAAAAGGCCATGATTCCATCATGCGAGCACAGACGAATCCTCATCATTGCTCGAGCCGATCGACCCTAGGGGCAAACGCTCAAACACACACACGGTGATCGATCGGATCCCTTTATTCTCGAGAGATCCTGTCTTATGCTTGGGCGATTTTGTTCCATATGCTCGTTTCCCTTAAAGTTTGAGGCAGAGCTAGCATCGGTAGTACACTATAGTACAGTAGCGTTAGTGTACCCTTAACAATGCATAAATGGACGTGTCAAGGATGATGGCATGCATATGCCTTTGGCAAAATACTATTGGGGGAGGGAGTGGTGTTGAAGCAGCAAAGTGGCATGCATGCATGCTTTGGCACATGCAAAGCCTGTGGTCCTGGCATCAGTTTAGTCTGTACATGCCTGTTATCGTAGCTAGCTGCTTCACTATTACAACACACGCACACGCAGACATACATGCGTGGCACACTGGCACGTAGCGTGGAGTGTTCTCTAGTGCATGCTAGCTAGCAAACAGCAGGAAGAAATTGTCCCACATATATGGCAATGGCATGGCACAAGATCCTTGCCTAATGGGTGCATACTTCCCCTCGGATGGAAAACATTGTTATTTTTTGGAAATTAAACATAATCCTAACACTAGTGCACACACAGGCCTCTAACACCGGTTCGAACTAGCCTCTAACAGCGGTTGTAGAACCGCTGTTGGCGGTTCGGTGTTAGAGACCCCCCCCCCCTTAACAGCGGTTCTTATACGAACCGGTATTAGGGGGGCTGAGAACACCGGTTCATTACGAACCGGTGTTAAAGGTATGGCACATGGCGGAAAAGAGATAAATCTTCGCCGCGGGCAGAAAGCGGTTAAATCTCGCCGGCAGAGAGTTCCGCCGCCCGTTCTAGGCGTATTTATGCGGCGCGGCGGGGACAGGAAGGGGGGGAGGGGGAATCGATCGGGAGCGGTATACATATACATCATCGTCGGTACATACAAGTACATGAATAATTAAGCAACTATTATTATACACAAACATCGTCATTGTGTGGTATTCTCCGTAAACGTTGAAGCATCAAGTACAAGACAAACCCGTTCAAGCATATATACAACGTTCATTTTTTTGGATATCTAAAGAGTCTCCACCAGGCATGACGATCTCATCAAGTATGAACCCCCACCAATTCCTCTTGAATGGCTCGTATGCGGTCAAATGGTAGGAGTTGGTCCCGCATCTGTTCGATCTAAATATATATGAAGAATGGGGTCAATATATATATAAGAATAAAACTCAACACAATTGATGGTAATAAAATAATGTTGTGTATTTTGTTTACTTACTCTAAGTTGTTCTAGTGCGGCTTGGCCCGTCGCACATATCGTCGTGTTGAATGAACTGCAAACATAGTATCCACATAAGTTATTGCCGGTCACGATGCACACTTTTACGAGAATAGAGTTCAATCAAAATAATAATCAATAAAGCATGATATAATGGAATTGGAAGCAGAATCAAAGAGATACGCAGACCTAGCTAGCTAGTATTACTTACATTTTGGTCTACAAATTTTAGTTCTTCTGACCATTCACCCACGGCCCTGCCCGTGAACCTTTTTCAAACCCTGTCCGGCAAAGAAAATGGATAAAGGAGTAATTAATTACTTGTTGTCACGAAAGTTGCCGATCTCGTACGATAATATGATTAAAATTACCTCTGGAGCATCTATTTAAAGTCTGTCCATAGCTCTTTTTCTTTTCGTAACGAGTCTATGACAAGGACTTTTCCTGAGTTAGGTTGAATGACTAGCAGAATAAAGTGGAACCTACGCACGCATAACTCACCATCAGTTACACTTAACATCGAGTAAGCCGAAATAGAATGTGTATAAGAGAGGGTAATAGTACTCACGAGAAGTTGTAAGGCAATAGTATTTCCCTTTTGGTTTGTTGTCTCAGTAAAGACGTTAGCAAGAAATCTTCTGTTTACCCGGGTTTGTGTCTTACCACTTCTTCATGAACTCTATTTGGGTCAACGAACCCAATGTCAAAAGGGCCTCCTTTCATGTATTCCATAACCTTTTTCCTGCATAATAGTATATACATATATGGTGAGCATATATATATACATGCAATTAATGAATTGAATGAGATGAGATAGAAATTACAGAAATAGTACTTACACACAATAAAGGATGATGGCAGCTTTGTTGAGTTCCTTCTGATTGAATAGAAAATGCAAGTCTTGAATGTTGAAGGCGATCTCGTCGTCTCCGCACAAGAAAATCTGATCTCTTATATGCTCCATGACCCATTCTTCCTTTCTCGTCTTGCAGAAATCATGGTACCACTTGTGCAATCTTCGCATCTTTGTTGGTAGATTCTTGAGCTCCTCTTTCTTGACGAGATTCTTCCATACTTCCATGGCTGTATGGGGTTGACATCGCCTTTGGGCAAGTTGTCTCCCATGATGTTCAAGTATGCAATGTAAGTCATCCCCATTTCATTGGCCTTTCTTTGTAGCTCTGCCTCGTAATCATTTACAGGAGGAGAGTTTTGTGTGTCGAACACTTGGAGCGGGGCGCATGATTGCTTTTCCTGCTCTCCGAGCATGGGAACTGTTTTCTGGGGTGCCGCACGACTGCTAATTTCAGTCTCCCTCCGCCTTGCATCCCCCTTCAAAATCTGGCGCTCGTAGTCCGGCACAAGTGGGGTTTCAGGTTTCAAAAGATTATTGTAAAACTTCTCCACCACCGCCGGATCTATTTTCTCCTTTGGCTCAGCCCGTCTAGGTGCAAAGAATTTATTGACCTATTTTTCCGAGATCTTATTGGTCTCCTCGTTGCTGTGATTCCACGGTAAAACTGGCAATGGCTTGGCGGAAGGCTGCGGGACGTAGTTTCTTGAACTCTTTGGCGTACGGTTTCCTGCGGATTTCTTCGTGGCAGTGCTAGTGATGCTCGTGGCGTGCTCTTCTTCTGTTACCGAGGAGATGGATGAAGCACCGGAGATGGCTGACGCGCAGGAGATGGATGGCGCGCCGGAGATGGCTGACGCGTAGGATATGGCTGGCGCGCCGGAGATGGCTGCCGCGCAGGAGATGGCTGAAGCGTCGGAGACGACAGGGGAGTATTCTGATGACTTGGAGACGACTGAGGCGGCTCAGACTGCTGATGCTACGGAGACGGCGGGGGTGCCAGTGGCCTCCAATTTGGAAGCACGATGTGTTCCTTCTTCCAAAGAATGGTTGTTTTCACTACATATTTGAGTTGAGTTTCCCCTTCACCTATAGCATGGTCAAGCTGTGCTTCCTCATATTCCTTCACAACCTCATCCACCCCGATAATATCATAGCCATCTGGAATCGGTCGGAAGTGGTAAGTTCCACCAGCTACAGGAGGTAAGGCATAGCCGACAACCACCTTAATGGATAAGCCCATTAATCTCACATGCATCTCAGCGTGTTCGCTCTCCGTGATCTCATCCACAGGGTATCGAGGACCCGCCATTTCAAGCGTGGGCTGCACGTTCTCCGTGGAAGCCACGCTTCTTTTCCGCGCAGAGTCTGGGCTGCCGGCAGCTTCCAATGCAGGCTCTTCGTGCCGCTGAGATGGGCCGGTAGTTTGCTGGCTCTTTTGTGCATTCACTTGCACCTGCAGCCCCACAAGTGCATGTTATATCTGTGTCATCCGCTCTGTACGCTCTTTTTGTTTTCTGTCGCGCCATCTATAAGAGTCGCCCCACTCGGCAAACCCATCCTTCCACGTCATACCCCCTGTGCCTCGTGCAAGTCCAGGGTGTTCTTTTTTACCGATGGTCTCGTGGGAATGGTCACGGCAGATGCTGCAATCGGCAGCGAGTAGTAGAACGAGGGGCAAGGGCGGCCAGCCATCTGCGGTGCGAGATGAGGGCGGAGACACAGGGTTTTACCCAGGTTCGGCCCCCGGAGGGTAAAGACCTACTCCTGCTAGATTGTATTATGATGGTGGTACAATGGGGCGAGCTCGACGGCTAGGCGGCGAGTCGCTCGGGTGTATGATGGAACGTATCTCTACACGCCCTGTAGGGAGGTTTATATAGACTCACATCCCCTAGGGTTTACATATCTCAACCGAATCAGTTAAGGCTTCGGTACTTGTTTAACCTAATCCGACTGGGCCTATCTACTACTTTGGGCCTTGACTTCGATCGCTTGGATCCCGGGCCTTGATCCGATCGGTCTTGCAGCCCACTCGCCATTCTGGGACGATCGGAAGCGTCTGCTGGGTATACCCGGTAGGCATATCCCCATCGAGTCCCGAGGCCATCGTCGATTGGGCGTGGTCGGCGATCGAACATCTGGCTTTCAACGCGGACATCGGTCGAATCGTGGCGGGCTCTAAATAATGGAGACAACTAATCATTCGTCAGTGACGGCGATTGGATCGTGAAATATTTAGTCACTTGTAGTGACGGTCGTGACGAGTGGCTGAAGTTGGACCGTCAAAACGCGATCAAACTAGCCGTTGGGTAATCCAATGGTAACTTTTGGCATAATCACCGTAGTAACGGCTTCACGATTTGGCGGTTAACAACCGCTATATAAAGGAATGGTAGCGATCGAAGAACCACCTCCTCGTCATTTCCTCGATTCGCGCTTCGTTTTCCTCCGTATCGCGATCCAGCCGAACCGAAATCCTCCGACCCCCACAAATTCCTCCGATGGCCCCCTCCACCGAGCCATGGGGCAGGTCCAAGTGCACGAGAGCGCATCTGGCGTCCTTCGAGGAGGCCGGGATCCTGCATGCCGGCAGGTGGCGTATCCCCGTGGGCGGAGAGGTGACTCCGGACCCGCGCGAGGGAGAGTTCGTCTGCTTCACCAGCCACCTAGAACGGGGCTGGAATTCCCAACATCCCTTTTCTTCTGGCGCTTCTGCGCCTTCTACGGGATCCAGCCGTCGGACCTGGGCCCGCATAGCATCGAGCAGCTCGCCATTTTCATGGCGTTCTGAAGTGCTACTGGCTGCAGCCCTATTTTCCCAATGGCAAGATCGCTCGACGGCGGATCGATCGCGAAGAAGCGGTGACCCAATGCTTACCGCGGGGCACGGCGTTTCAAGCAAGTCGAGGCCTCCTTTTTGATCGATGCTACCGCCAAGGCAGCGGCGAGTGGAAAAAGTCTTGGTTTCGTCACCGGCGGTCCCGAGGCGGTGGCGATCCCAAGGTATTCCGCCGACCGGCCCGAACCGCGCCGTCTCCAAGTCGCCAAGCTTCCGACAGACCAGCGGATGGTTGTAGACGAGATGCTTCAGACCATCCGCAGCCTGAAGAAGAAAGGTCTCCAGCCCATCAATTTGTACAATTGCTGGCTTGGGCGACGACTCGTCCCCCTGGCCCGCCGTGACCACTACATGTACGAGTACACGGGCCGGGAGGACTCGACAAAATCCTGCCTTGATGAGTGGCAACTAGAGGACTACCTCCTGGCGTTGAAGAAGATCACCCAGGCAGCATACCTCGACGCGAAGGCTGGGGTCGCCCCCTACACCGCGAAGCACCCAGCTCCGGCGGTAAGTCATCTTTCTTTCATTCGCAGTCACAGTCAATGTTGTCGCGGTTATACTGATATTGTCTTATGCCTATTGCAGTTGTTTCAAGTGGTGGAAGGGTGGCTCCCACCCGCGGACAACGAGAATTCGAACTCGTCCGTCCGGGAGGGGGCGAGTCGCCTCCAGCAAGGTCTCCGACGCCCTTGTTGCTGGGCTTCAGGATGACTACACTTCTCTTCAGAGCTTCATCACGGATCTCTCCCGTCCCTTGATTGGTGAGTGTGCCTGCTTCTGCCTTTAGTATATGTATTGTGTAATTTTTGGTGTATTCACAATCACCTTCTGTCCGCAGGTAGGATCATTGACAGCGCGCAGGAGGCGGATTCGTTCGACGCACGGCAATGTGTAGCCACGCTGGTCGACTCGGCCACTTTGTCGGCGACATGCATACGGGCGTATCTTCAAGAGATGTCGCCCACGGAAGTAATTCCCAGCGACCTCGTCGAAGTGTGGCGATACTTGGAGAAGGTGCCGTCGGTCGTCGAGTTCATGACGCGATCGGCGTTCCGACGCGGAGCGGCGACGACGCTTAGCCTTGGGTTCGCTCACTTCCCGGAGGACTTCGACCTGGATGACGTGACGAGTGGCTACCCGTCGTCGACTAGCTCGGTGGAGATCTCCGAGGTCCTGAAGTTGACGGACCGCACCGTAGTGTACTCCGAGCGCGTCTGGACGATGGGCGACCTCCTTCCTTATCAGGAGACGGTCGTCGCGCCCAGCGACCCCGAGCCAAAACACCGTGACTTCAAGATCGAGCAGCCCTTCTGTGCGGTGATGGCGGGCGAGTTGACGACGTACCCGTTGAACCCGTATACTCCCTTCATTCACAACCGCAAGGGTGGCGGTGAATCGTCATCGAAGCCTGCGGAATAAGACACTGTGCCCTTGGGGCGTTAGTAGTAGTGTTGTCGTTGGGCATATTTTGTATTTTGTGACATTTGCGACACGCTATAATGAAATATCATGATATTTTGTGAATTGTTGTGTGTTTCTGGTTGATGGTTGGACGAGCCCCCGAGCGCGTCCGCCCTTTTTATGGGGTTTACCTCGTCTGTTATGTGTTTGCGGTTTTGAATGTTTTGTTATTGAGGTCGACTCGCCCGAACTTGGAAAGCCAGTCGCAAGGCGACTCCCATGAGTGCTCTGTACTTCACCGTTTTCCCTTGCGCGAACGAGGTCGGGTGGCCGAGTCCCCGAGCGTGGTACTTGGCTGTTCTAGGCGCGACTCTAGGGTGGGTGAGGACTTGGCGCGTTAGGGTGAGCGCATCACTCCTGCCTGACCCGTCGGGTCAGTCGCATGGCGAGTCCTGGGCATGCTCTCATACTTGGCGTTTTCCCTAGCCGCTCGTGTTGAACTGGTCGTCAATCCCCGAGTGTGGTACTTGGTTGTTCGAGTCTCTATGTCGAGGATGCGGAGGATCATGGTCGCTGTGGGAAGCGAAGGCAGTTGTCTTGGCTCGTAGAGCCAGTCGAGCTAGGCGACTCCAATGGGGCTCCGGGTAGGCGTTTTTCGTGGACGTTGCAAGACCTGAGGTGACCCAGTGCCCTTGTAATGCACTACTTGGCCGTGCCGATCGCTGTACCAAAGGTTGACTTCTGCAGTTAGCTTGACGCTTTTATTACGAGTGCGAGTGGCACAAGACACGGAGAGTAGGCGCAATTTGCGGTAACCAATTCTTTTTATTTCATAGCGACTGGAGGGTACATATGTGGGGTTCTAGGAGTAGAACTTCCGTAGGAGGTTTACATTCCACGGTCGCTTGACGTCGAGTTTGTCGTCCCCACGGACGTCGATGAGGTAGTAGGCGTCGTTGCCGAGTACTCTCCCGATGGCGAATGGTCCCTCCCACGGAGGGGAAAGCTTGTGCATGCCCTTCTTGTCCTGGAAGAGGTGCAGCACCAGGTCGCCTTCTTGGAAGGTGCGAGTTTTCACCCGCCGGCTGTGGTAGCGGCGAAGTCCTTGCTGGTAGATGGCGGTGCGTGAGCGAGCTAGGTCGCGTGCCTCGTCGATTTGATCGACTCCATCCTGTCGTGCGAGTTCGTTCGCAGCCTCCGTGTAGTGGACGACCCTTGGCGAGTCGTGTTCGAGGTCGGTGGGCATTACTGCCTCGGCACCGTACACCATGAAGAAGGGGGTGAAACCTGTCGACCTGTTGACCGAGGTGCGGATGCCCCAGATGACGGAGGGTAGCTCCTCGACCCAGCACCCTGCGGTGCGCTCTAGTGGTACTTGGAGTCGTGGCTTCAGGCCGTGGAGGATGCTCTGGTTGGCCCGTTCCGCCTGGACGTTGGACTCCGGGTGGGCGACTGACGCGAGGTCGAGCCGGATGTGGTGTTCCTCGCAGAACTCGGCCATGGCTCCTTTGGCGAAGTTGGTGCCGTTGTCCGTGATGATGCTGTTTCGGAACCCGTAGCGATATATGAGCTCGCGTAGGAATTTAGTGGCGGTCTTCCCGTCGCATTTCCGGACTGGTTTGGCCTCCACCCACTTTGTGAATTTGTCGACCGCGACCAGGAGGTGGGTGTAGCGGAGGGCCTTTTGAAGGGGCCTACCATGTCCATACCCCACACAGCGAATGGCCAGGTGATGGGGATTCTCTTGAGCGCTGAGCTCGGCACGTGCGTCTGGTTGGCGTACTTCTGGCACCCGGCGCACCGCTGGACAATGTCGACGGCATCGGCGTGTGCGGTGGGCCAGTAGAAGCCATGCCGCATAGCCTTGGCGACCAGAGAGCGGGCGTCGGCGTGGTGGCCGCAGTCGCCGGAGTGAATGTCATGGAGGATCTTGCGTCCCTCGGCGGGTTGGACGCAACGTTGGAACACGCCGGTCACGCTGTGCTTGTGGAGCTCGCCGTCGACTATGGTGAAATATTTGCATCGGCGTGCAACCATCCGGGCGTCTGTCTCGTCTGCCGTCAAGGTGCCAGCCTCCAGGTAGGCGATGTACGGCTTGGTCCAATCGTCTGGCTCGGCGACGAGTGCGACCAGGGCTGCCTCTGGTTGCAGCGGGACTCCGATGTCGATCTCCCTTGGGGGGGAGACTGATGGCTTGGTGATCGTGTCGAGGAAGACGCCAGCGGGTGGTGCAAGTCGCGCCGACCCTATGCGAGAGAGTGCGTCAGCCTCCTCGTTCTTCGGCCTATCGATCCACTTGACTGAGTAGCCTGCGAAGTGTCCCCCCATCTTGTCTACTGCTTGGCGGTATGCCACCATGGTAGGAGAGACGGCGTCGCAGGTGCCAGCGACGAGGTCGGAGTCTCCGTAGCAGCGTAGGCGGTTGACGTTCATCTCCTTGGCAGCTCGCATGCCGTGGAGTAGTGCCTCGTACTCGACCATGTTGTTGGTGCAGGAGGTGAAGTCGAGGCAGAGGACGTAGCGGAGCTTGTCGCCCTTTGGTGAAGTCAGCACGATCCATGATCCTGCGCCGTCCGCGTTCTTGGAGCCGTCGAAGTGCAGGCTCCAGTAGTGGAGGTATGGAAGCTTTTCTGGCTGCTGGGCCTCTTCCCAGTCGGCGATGAAGTCCGCTAGAGTCTGCGACTTGATTGCTTTTCGTGGCTCGTATTTGCTGTTGTGGACGCCGATTTCGACGGCCCACTTGGCGACTCGCCCGGACGCCTCGCGGTTGCGGATGATGTCCTGCAATGGTGCTGAGGAGACGACCGTGATCGGATGCTCCTGGAAGTAGTGTGGCAGTCGCCGCTGTGCTCTGAAGACTGCGTATACCAGTTTCTGGTATTGCGAGTACCGCTGGCGCGACTCGGTGAGTACCTCGCTGATGTAGTACATCGGTCGCTGTACCGGGCGCTCCTTTCCTTCCTCTGGCCGCTCGACGACCATGACGGCGCTGATGACGCGCTCGGAAGCCATGACGTAGACCATCATGGGTTCTTTGTCGACGGGGGCGGCGAGTAGCGGTGCTGCGAGTAGCACCTTCTTGAGGTCGCGGAGCGCGTCGTCCGCCTCCTTGTCCCACTGGAAGGTGGGGTTCTTGCGCATCAGGCGGTATAGGGGCATTGCCTTTTCGCCCAGGCGGGGGATGAAGCGACTGAGAGCCGCTACTCGCCCGGCCAGCTTCTGGACGTCGCGCAGGCACTCGGGTTTGCCGAGTCGAGCGATCGTGTCGATCTTGGTGGGGTTCGCCTCGATCCCGCGCTTGGAGACGACGTACCCCAGTAGTTGCCCTGCTGGTACACCGAAGGTGCATTTGCCTGGGTTAAGTTTTATCTTGTATTTTCGCAGGTTGGCGAATGTTTCCGCCAGGTCGGCGAGTAGATCGCCCTGGCGAGCGGACTTCACGACCATGTCATCGATGTAGACGTGGATGTTGCAACCAATTTGGCTCGCGAGGCACTCCTGCATGCACCGCTGGTAGGTCGCCCCGGCGTTCTTGAGGCCGAAGGTCATGGCGGTGTAGCAGAAGGATCCGAATGGCGTGATGAACGCCGTATTCTCCTCGTCCTCAACAGCCGTTTTGATCTGGTTGTACCCAGAGTAGGCGTCGAGGAAACACAGCGACTCCGAGCCCGCGGTGGAGTCGATTATTTGGTCGATCCGCGGGAGGACGAACTGCTCCTTCGGGCAGGCGCTGTTCAAGTTTGTGTAGTCGATACACATCCTCCAGGTCCCGTTCTTCTTCTCGACCAAGACTGGGTTTGCCAGCCACTTGGATATTTAATTGGCCGGATGAAGCCTGCAGCGAGTAGACGCTGCACCTCCTCGGTGATAGCTCGGCGGCGCTCTTCATTGAAGGGCCACAGCGACTGCTTGACGGGTCGCACTTTGGGGTCGGTGTTTAGTTTGTGCTCAGCGAGCTCCCTAGGGACACCAGACATGTCAGAGGGCTTCCATGCGAAGATGTCCCTGTTCTCATGGAGGAACTCGATAAGCGCGCCTTCCTAGGCTGGGCTCATGCCCGTCCCGATCGTCACCGTCTGGATGGAGTCGCCTGGGACCAGCTCGACGGTGCGGGTGTGCGTCGTTGCCTCGAAGGCTGAGGTGTTTGCGCCCTCCGAGTTGGGCTTCTTGAGTATGGTGGGGTCGTCGTTGTTGACCCCGCTCGCATACTTGGCGAGCTCGTCGGCGTGGTTGGTCTCTGCCGCGATGACGGCGTCGGCGAATTTGGCTCCTTTGGCCTCGCACTCGGTGGCCATGTCGGGGTCGCCGTTGATGGTGATGACGCCACACGGCCCGGGGAGCTTCATTGCGTTGTACGCGTAGTGGGGCGCTGCCATGAATTTGGCGAACGCCTGGCGCCCCAGGATGCAGTGGTAGGGGCTGTCAAAGGGTACCAGCTCGAAGACGATCCGCTCGGTGCGGAAGTTTGCTGGTGTGCCGAAGGTGACTGGCAGCGTGACCTTGCCGATCGGTCGCCTTCCGACCGGGGCGATGCCGTGGAACATGGTGTGGTCGTCTCGCCATCGATTGCGGAGCCTGATCGCTGAAGGTGTCAGTGCAGGATGTTGATCGAGCTGCTGCCGTCCATCAATGTCTTGGCGATCCAGTAGTCGCCCACCTTAGGCTTGACCACCAGGGCGACTCGGCCTGGGTACTCGATGCGTGGCGAGTGGTCCTAGCGGCTCCATGTGATGGGCTGCTCCGACCATTTGAGGAACTGGGGAACGTCCACCTGGGACACCGCGTTGACGGCGACGGTGCGGGCGATGACCTTCTTCTCGCGCTTCGTGTTGAAGCCTGTGAAGGTATGGAGCGATCCGGCCACATTGCCGAATTTTCCGCCGTTTGGCGGGTTGTTGTCGGGGTCCTCCCGCGCTCGTCGTGCCTTCTCAATCTCCACGAGTGTGGCGGCGGTGGTGTGTAGCGGGCTTCCCTTTCCTGCTGTGAAACGCGCAAGGTTGGTTAAGGAGGGCCGCGGGGTCGAACCTTGGTTTCGCCTTGTAGTTGCCGCCGTCGCGGCGTTGTCCTCCGTCGCGGCGGAAGCTCTTGGGCTCGTGCTACGCGTGTCCGGCGTTGGCGACGAAGTCGACTCGCCCGTCACTACGGCGCTTGCCAGTGAGGCGAGTGTTGCTGTAGTGTAGGTCGGACCGTCGTCCGTTGTCGTTGCCGCTCGTGTGGCGTTGGCCTCCCGACTCGTCGTCGGTTTCCTGGTTTGGATCTTACTCCGCGTACCGTTTGGCGATCTCGAGGAGGTCCGGTATGTTGTCGAGTGTGTGAGAACGTCGCTTGATCTTGGCGACCAAAGGCTCGTAGCGGCACGAGGTCTTGAATAAATGGATCGCGGTGTCCGGGTGGATGCCGACCGCATTGTACCATAGTTCTTGCCACCGCTGAACCCAGTTGCGGGTCGACTCGCGGGGTCCCTGGACGCATCGCTCCAGGTCCTCGATGGTGGTGGTGTAGGGTTTCGTAGCATGGAAAACAAAAAATTTATATCGCATACAAACAAACAAGCCAAGATGTATCTACTAGATTGTAGCAACGAGTCGATGGAATAACTTACCCTCGAAGATTCCAAAGTGTTTAACGAGAGCGGATTCTCGTGGGTGATGTAGTCGTACTCTTCCCGATCTCAAGATCGCGTAGACGATCCTTCCAGCGCTGCGTTCCGGCAGCGCTACCGCAGTCGGTCACACGTTCGGTACTCGACGAAGACCTTCCTCTCCCTTGTTCCAGCAGGCAGCGGAGGTTATAGCACTCTCCTCGCGATTCCGGCAACTGGCGTCGTCTGGGAAGTAGAGGGAGATCTCAGGCTTCGCCTTAAGCCAGAGCGAGTATGGTGGAGTATGAGAGCTCCTCGGCGATCTAGGTTTTAGACACACCAAGGAGGAGGCTAGAGCGGAGGCTGGGTTTGGGGCACCCAAAGTCGGCTAGGGCAAAACCCTAGGGGCGGCTATGGTGGTAGGCGCCAAGCTAGGGTTTGAGGAGATACTTGTGTGTGCTGGGAGCCTGCCTCCTTATATAGGTGGAGGGCCGGCGGCCAGGGAGGAGGAGTCCTCCCACTCGGCAGGTGGTGGTAGGCTTGGGAGGAGGACTCCTCCCAACTCGGTTCACCTTCCCCCTCTTTTCCGCTTTCCTAGTTTAGCCTTGTGACTTTTCAAACTAGCTATTTGACTTTTCAAACTAGGATTTGAATTAATCCTTTATTTGGAACAGCGATGACACTTAGTACATGATGCAATCATTCCAACTTGCAATGACACATTCATGTACCCTTCCTCTCGGAGTCGGACATTAGGAACCTTCTAGAACATTCCTGATGAAAACACCGGAACCATTCCCCAACTCCGAAACGGAACTTTCCTTATATGAATCTTATTCTTCGGACCATTCCCGATCTCCTCGTGATATCCCGGATCCCATCCGAGACTCCGAACAACATTCGGTCTCTTTCTCATCATACCATAACTACTCAAACAACGTCGAATCCTTAAGTGTGTCTCCCTACGGTTCGTGAATTATGCGGACATGATCGAGACACTTCTCCGAACAATAACCAATCGAGGAATCTGGAAATTCATATGGCTCCCACATATTTCTACGATTACTTTGCGATCGAATGAACCACTTACATACGATACCAATTTCCCTTTGTCTCACGATAGTTTAGTTATCCGAGGTTATGATCGTCGGTATCTCTGCATACCTAGTTCAACCTCGTTACCGATAAGTACTCTTTTCTCGTTTCCGTGATATGTGATCCCTTGTGAGCCAGTCACATGCTTGCAAGCTAATCGGATGACATTCCACCGAGAGGGCCCAGAGTATATCTATACGTCATATGGATGGACAAATCCCACTCTTGATCCATGTGTCTCAACTAATACTTTTCGAACACTCAATGCCACCTTTATAGCCACCCAGTTACGGTGTGGTGTTTGATGTCATCAAAGCATCCATCCGGCAAAGGTGATATGCATGATCTCATGGTCGAAGGAATTAGGTTACTATGTATCAGAAAGCATATAGCAATTAAACTATTGAAATGACTTGATCTTTATGATACGCTTATCTATAGGAGTATGTCCATCATATCATTCTACTAACGATATGATCTTGTTGTTAATAACATCTCAATGTTCATGATAGGGAAACCACAATCATCTATTAACCAACAAGCTAGTTTTATATAGAGACTTTACTAGGGACTTCAAATTAAGTTTACAAATCACACAAGTATTAATGTTTCCTTGTTAATACTATTATAGCATGAATGTAAACATTTATCATAAACACAAAGATATAATAATAACTACATTTATTATTGCCTCTAGGCCATATCTCCAACAGGTGGCGCGGGTGTAGGAGCACTCGAAGTGCCCGACGAAGGCGTCGCGCATCTCCTCCCAGGAGTCGATGCTATCCCGGGGGAGGGTGTTGATCCACTGCCTGCACATCCCCTCCATCATCAAGGGGAGGTAACGGGCGGCTAGCAGGTCGGTGTGGCCAGCGATCCCCATCGCCATGAGGTATGTATCCAGCCACACGGAAGGGTCGTACGAGGGGTCGTACTTCTCTATTTCCTTCGGCGCCTTGAAGTTCGCCGGGTACTTTTCGCCTCGGATCATTGGTCCAAAGCACCTGGGCCCGAGTCGGCTTAACGACCCCATCGTCTCGTCGTCGCGGCGATTGGTTAGGGTGTGTCGCAGGTCGTCGGGCTGGGGTGCGCGCCAGCTTTGGTTGTTGATGATGTGGGTCCGGGCGTCGATGGGTTGACCGTTGGCAGCGACGAAGTTGGTCGCTGGCCTGGGGTCGTTGGTGGAGAGTGCCGCATTCGCAGGTCGATGTTGGAGCTGCAGTGGCTCTGGTGGCGGGCAGTTGAGGGTGTTTGCCGCCAAGGGGCGGCCGCTTGAGGCGCTCTACTGCCCGAAGAACGCGAGTACACCCGACCTTGCGAATCGACGCCTGCGTTTTGCTACTCGACCGCTTTTGCGAGCAGGGCCCTGGCGTACTGGATCTGTAGGGCGCCGTCGCTGGTGGCCGTGATGTTGTCGGCTGTTGCTCGTCCTGCCACGAGGTTGTCCATCGGGGTGGATAACAGTGGTAGGCCATTTGCGTCACGCTCCCGCGAGGAGACCACTATCCACGGTTGATCCCTGGGAGGTGTGCGGTTGGGTGGAGGTGGGGCGCTGTTCGCCGTCGACCCTGGTGGGGGCCGGGCGCTTCCTCCTGGCGGCGCGTTCTCGCAGATCGCGCGCTCGGCCACGCGGGCCGGGTCGTTCTCGTCATCGAAGTTCAGGGCGCGCCCCTGGACGGTGGGGTTCAGGCGCGACCTGATTCGCTGCTGGTGGTAGCGCGACAGCTCCTGCGTCGTCACCTGCTCGAGGCGACATTTTTCGCGCTCGGCTTGCTCCTTGCGGACTGCCTCTGCCAGCTTTAGGCGAAGTTCCTCGACCTCCGTTGCCATGGCGTTAGGAGGGATCGGGGTGGAGAAGGGATCCTCCAGCGGATCGGTGTCAGTCGCCATGTAAGTCGCGGCGTGGCGACTGGTCCCGTCGCGGAGATCGGCGGAATTTTCCGATCCGGAGTCGAAGTCGAAGATACCAAGGATGGAGAGATCCTCGAAGTCTCCCATGTTGGAGACCTGGGTGATGGAGCCCGCGGGTGAAGCCGCGGTGATGGATCCGGCGAGTGACGCCGGGGTCGCCTAGTCGGCGTCGTCGTTGAGGGCCGCGTCTTCCGCGGCCGCGGAGTTTTTGGCCACGTCGCTGTAGGCCGAATTGTACTCGGAGGCGAGGCGATGGATCGTGCGGACCTGGCTCTCGGAGAGCCGGTCGCGTGGCGGCGACTCGCGGATGCGAGCCGCTTCCTCCGAGGTGATGACGTCGGTGAGGCCGACGAAGAGGCTGATCGTGCCGACCGGCAAGATCATCTTTGTCGCGTGACGTCGCGCCCGGGACGTAGCTGCTCGGCAAGATCTGGAGCATCTCGCCGATCGCTATCATGCGGCCGGTGGTGACCGTCTTGTTGATGGGCAGATTGGATCTCGCCGCAGAACACCAGCCAGACCGGACAGGCCCCACGGTGGGCGCCACTGTCGTGGGAATGGTCACGGCAGATGCTGCAATCGGCATCGAGTAGTAGAACGAGGGGCAAGGGCGGCCAGCCATCTGCGGTGCGAGATGAGGGTGGAGACACAGGGTTTTACCCAGGTTCGGCCCCCCGGAGGTAAAGACCTACTCCTGCTAGATTGTATTATGATGGTGGTACAATGGGGCGAGCTCGACGGCTAGGCGGCGAGTCGCTTGGGTGTATGATGTAATGTATCTCTACACGCCCTATAGGGAGGTTTATATAGACTCACCTCCCCTAGGGTTTACATATCTCAACCGAACCAGTTAAGGCTTCGGTACTTGTTTAACCTAATCCAACTGGGCCTATTTATTTGCCTGGGCCTTCAGCTTCCATTCGCTTCGATCCCCACCAGGCCTTGATCCAGTCGCCGTCTTGCAGGCCCACTCGCCAGTTCCTGGGCCAGACGGAAACGTCCTGCTGGGTATACCCCGGTAAGCATATCCCCATCAGATGGCACGTGTGAGCTGGTCATTCTCTCTGTCGGGATGGAAGGTCCTGGCGGCTATTTCCTCGTATGTCGTGATGAGTTCAGTGACGGGTTTGGCAAGGAGGGCTGGGAAGATACACAATCCCGTTTCTGGGTCCACCCTTGCTCCGATTCCGTATAACCAAGTCTTTGCACGTAGGTCCCACCCATGTGTCTGGGGTGTGATCCCTCTCTCGCGCAGGGCCTTCTCAGCTTCCTCCCACTTAGGCCTCTGAGATATGTAGCCACCTGACCCCGTCCTCTAATGATATTCCTTCTTCTGGGCATTTAGCGTATTGGTTTCTGACCTCTTTGTAGCTATAGCACCTTCCTTGTATGCCACAAATTCGGGGCAGTGAGGTCTTATCTTCGCATAATATGCGTCTTTGAAATCTGGAGTCTCGCGAGCTTTGAAAAATTTGTCAATTTTGTCTTCCAGTTGCGGAAAGCATGAGTCGTCTTCTTTAGAGTCCACTCTTTGACCTTTTCCTTTATAACCGGTTTGTTTTCATCCTCCTCTGGCGGAAGGGTGAAATTTACCAACAGCGAATTCCAAAACGTTTCTTTGGATCTTTCATCGACCAAGGTACCGTCGCCCTTCTTTGGCTTATTCCAATATTCAATTATGATTGGGATTTGGTCCCTAACAAGAACTCCAGCCTGACGTACAAATTTGTCTGCGGCCTTCTTGGGCTCCATCGGCCTGCCATCAACACAGACTGCTTCGATCATGAACTTTGCACGATCTTTCAACCAATGGCTCGTGCCTCGCTTGCTCTTTTTCGTAGAAGAAGATTGTTGTTGGCTGGTCGATCCATAGGTCTAAAAGAAGAAAGAAACGTTAATTAATACATGTACATATATACAAATCAATCGGTGAAAGTCAGCAGAGGCTTAATCCATGCATATACCTCGACGGACTTTGTAATCACTAAAGTGCGTTCACCGGAGTTGTCATCTTCTCCCTGACTACTTGAGCTGTCATCATGTCCCTCCAAGTTCAGATATTGTGAGGTGTCCTCGTGGATGATGTTCTTCATTATTTCTTCCTCTTCAAGGTTTCTACTGAGTGGATCCATAGTTTCTAAAACAATAATATTATCTAGAGTAAGAGAGTAAACATTCAAGTGGACTTGGATTCATACACAAAAATACATATTATTCATACAAAATACACAAATAAATACACAAATGAAATTAAAACCCTAAGCATGCTTGATCATTTTAAACAAGGTTCGACGGGTCCAAACCCTAATTCGGAGAAATCCCGGATGCATATGAGAGGGATCATTATGTTCTTCTAATTAAACTTGTCATGTAAGTTGATTAACAATGAATGATGATATCTTAAATAGATAGTTCTCATTTTTCGGAACATTTTGATATATTATGTGTATTTTTCTGACTTATAAATAATTAGTTGTTGAATTTAGAAGATTTAAACATTTTCTGGAATTATTAAACCACTTATTACCTCAGCCTCACGTCCGCACACCCTGTCCCTAACCCTTTTCTCACCAAAATAGGGGCTAGCCACAGTGGCTGACGCGTGGGACCGGGGCCGTGACACAGCCACACAGGCGCCACACGGGCTTGCCGAAGGGGCTACAGACGGAGGCGGCTGGCGGCGCTGGAGAACGACCTAGGGCGCGCGAGCAAGCGCGTTCGACTCAGCGCGATGCGGCCTACCAAAATCGGGCGCCGCCGCTACCTAGGGGTCACCGGAACAACGACAACGGCGGCGGTAATGGCGCTTGCGAGCAGGCGGCGGCGGCTCGGTGAGAGGAGCGGCGGATGGAGTGAGCACCGTGGGCTCACCGTGGGTCTACGAGGGTCGCGAGGCGGCGGTCGGAAGCGGCAGCGATGGCGACGGTGGTGGTCTTCAGGCTCGGAGAAGAAACGGTGCTAGGGGGTCGATTGCGTATGCCCCGTGTCGATTCCTTGGACGTGGAAGAAGAGCACGACGAGGCGGCGGCAACGGCGTGGGTGGGCGCGACGGCGACATCGGCGTGGGTGGGCGCGGCGGCGATGGATCCTCTCTCTATGCTCCTCTGCTCCTCGATCTGGCTGGGGGAAGAGGAAGAGGAGGTGCGCGCGTTATAACCCCCCCTAACACCGGTTCGTGGCTGGAACCGGTGTTAAAGGGATTCGTTCATGCCGCACCTTTAACTTTAACGGTTCGACCACGAATCGGTGTTAAAGGGGGGACGTTACAGCTTTCTCTTTAACACCGATTCGTGTTGGAACCGTGTTAAAGAAACATTATTTCGTACATTAAAGGGGTGGGGCATTTTTAATTCAAAAAATAGGATACAATTTAGAAAATTCATATCTTTTTCATTTCAACTCAGAAAAATATGAATAATATATCATAATTTTTAGAAAAATAAGATCTATCCATTCATATAAAAACATTTTATAGTCACAATGATTAAAACACTTACATATAAATTTTGATTATTCAATAAAAATAAAAATAAAATAGTCAAACTCTAAAACTTTGAACATAAGAAATATTAAGCATATAAAAATGAATTTAACCCTATTTTATTAGAGCAAATCATATTTTATTTTGTATTAACATTTTTGAATTGTTTGGATATTTAAATGCCACATCTTTTGTATACTTTGGAATCTGACAGAACCTCGCTAAACTTGCATTGGATTTTTGATAAAATAGCATATTGTGAACCTAAAAATCATTTTTATAAAAAATCATAAGCATCGTATCATGTACCTGTAGTTCATATCTGACCCACTTCCTACCGATTCGGCAGGAATTTGTCTTTTTCACCAGAGGTGGACGGAAAGGTTTCAGATCCTCCTGTTGGTACATTGTCCATATAAGGTGGTCTAGTATTTTTGTAAAATGTGGTGGTAGTTTTTGAATTAGCCATTTGGTGGTTGCTTCACAAAACCGTCCGTTTTTTATGCTCGGAAAATGGAAAATGCCTTTTTGGTGCGACAAAAAGGAAAACTTCCTCTTGCAACATTGTTTACCATCCCATGATGCACATGTAGGCACAATATGGACACATTATCATAAACTATGCCTTGATTCTAGCCATAATATTGGTCATTTGACCCGAAAGCCAAGAAACCTCGAATGAGATAGGTCTTTTTGTGAAGGTTTTTTTGAGACATGATCAATATACCAAGTTTGATATTTTTCCTTCTAACTATGTCACATAATATAACACCACGCGAAGGTTTTGAATTGTTTCGATTGTTTTTTAATTTTTATCCCCTTTTTAAACTACCGTCAAACTTTGTCGAACAACGGGCATGAAGATTTTTAGCTCGGGGCCAAGCCTCGCTAAACTTGCATTGGATTTTTGATAAAATAGCATATTGTGAACCTAAAAATGATTTTTGTAAAAAAATCATGAGCATCGTATCATGTACCTGTAGTTCATATCTGACCCACTTCCTACCGATTCGGCAGGAATTTGTCTTTTTCACCAGAGGTGGACGGAAAGGTTTCAGATCCCCGTGTTGGTACATTGTCCATATAAGGTGGTCTAGTATTTTTGTAAAATGTGGTGGTAGTTTTTTGAATTAGCCATTTGGTGATTTCTTCACAAAACCGTTCGTTTTTTATGCTCGGAAAATGGAAAATGCCTTTTTTGGTGCGACAAAAAGGAAAACTTCCTCTTGCAACATTGTTTGCCATCCCAGGATGCACATGTATGCACAATATGGCCACATTATCACAAACTATGCCTTGATTCTAGTCATAACATTGGTCATTTGACCCGAAAGCCAAGAAACCTCGAATGAGATAGGTCATTTTGTGAAGGTTTTTTTGAGACATAATCAATATACCAAGTTTGATATTTTTATTATGATAGAACTGGAATTAAAGTACATAATGCAACTAACAGTAAGTTACATAAAGCACGACTGAAAATTAAGATACATAAAAGAACTGAAAATTAAGATACATGGACAGATTAAGTCACAATCGACCGAACTTGTTTTGGAATGTTGGAGTGATTCAGTCATGCTCCTGCCTACTGTAATACTCGCCATTGTAGTCGTCGTACTCGCCGCGGACGTCGTCGCTGTCGTCGTCGGGGTCGCCGTAATTGAACCTTGAAGGCTGAGTACGTGTGGGCTGGACTTGAGGGTAGCGCAGACGGGGGTTAGAGTCGGCGGCAGTGTCATAGGCCATGACGCTCTGGAGAGTCCGACTGCGCCACCACAGACGCCGGTCGGCCTCGTTGATGTTCGGAGGAGGTGGGTCGTCCTCCTCGTGTCTGGCGAGCGCCCTCTCATGCCGATCCCCGAAGAAGGCTTCCCAAGTAGGGAAATAGTCGGGATGCCATCTGGGATTCCTCCGATGCTCCGGCGTGAGCTCGAAGTAGTAGTGGTTCGTGATGGCCATCTGGCGCGCCACACCTAGAGGGACAGGAGGAACTGCACGCCTCAAGGCGCTCGCATCCGGCCGGGGACACAGAGCCGGCGGCGGGTAGTTCGAGGCGTAAAGCGCCTCTGCCTCCCTGGGGGCTAGTGCTACGATGGAAGCCATGGGAAAGAGTGATGATGTTGCAGATATGAGTCTAGAAATGTGCAATGACAATGGAGGCCAACCCTACATATATATAGTGAGAAATGGCAGGAAGATATGGCGGAAAAAACTGGCGGGAAAAAATGGCGGGAAGAAAAATGGCGGGAAGAAAAACGGCGGGAAGAAATGGCAGGAAGAAAAATGGCTCATTTAATACATATACTGTTAACAGAAGAAATATGACATTGATTTCCATGTTGAGATACATATGTGTGCCAAAAATGGCTCAATTAATACATATAGTCAATCTTATGATCGCGTCGGTCGTAACCATGGAGTATCAACACCGTTTAACAGGATGGTTGGGTCAGTATTCACTCTGAAGGGCGGAATTTCATCAAACTTATTATAATCTTCTGACATGTCTGTCCTGTCCTCCACTCCCACGATGTTTCTTTTCCCTGAAAGAACTATGTGACGCTTTGGCTCATCGTGTGATGTATCTGTTTGCTTTTTTTTTCTTTTTTTCGGTTTGGTAGACATGTCCTTCACATAGAAAACATGAGCCACATCATTGGCTAAGACGAATGGTTCGTCTAAGTTCTTGTCTACCCCTTCATAAGATTATTGAGATCCACTGTCGTCATTCCGTACTTCTTGTCTACCTCAACCCCTCCTCCTGTTAGCTTGACCCATTTGCATCGAAACAAGGGGACCTTAAAATTAGGTCCATAGTCAAGTTCCCATATCTCCTCTATGAACCCATAATACGTGGTCTTTTTCCCATTGTCTTTTGCTGCATCGAAGCGGACACCACTGTTTTGGTTGGTGCTCTTTTTATCTTGGCCTATCGTGTAAAATGTATTCCCATTTATCTCGTACCCTTGGAAAGTACATACAGTCGAAGATGGTGTCCTGGCCAACAAGTACAGCTGGTCCCCAACAGTGGTGTTATTCGTGAGAAGTCTTTGCAGCCAGCCGCCAAAACTCGCCATGTGTTTACTTATAATCCATTCATCAGACTGCCCCCGGTGTTTGAGGCGTATTAAATTGTTGTGTTCATTGATATATGGGGCAAACAAGATAGATCTTTGTAAAACCGTGTAGTGTGCTTGATTGAGAGAATGCCCGCCCCTACATATCATTGCTTTACATCCTAGGGTGCCTTTTCCACGCAGTCTCCCCTCATGTCGTGATTCTGGAACACCAATCGCCTTAAGATTAGGAATAAAATCAACACAGAACTCAATGACCTCCTCTGTTACATAGCCCTTGGAGATTCTTCCTTCTGGGCTAGCACGGTTATGAACATATTTCTTTAAGACTCCGATGTACCTCTCAAAGGGGAACATATTGTGTAGAAATACAGGACCGAGAATGGCAATCTCTTCTACTAGGTGAACCAGGAGATGCGTCATAATATTGAAGAAGGATGGTGGGAACACCAACTCAAAGCTGACAAGACATTGGGCCACATCATGCGTAACCACGGTAGGCTTTCTGGATCGATTACCTTCTGAGATATTGCATTGAGGAATGCACATAGCTTCACAATGGGTACTCAAACATTTTCAGGTAGAAGCCCCCTCAATGCAATCGGAAGCAATTGTGTCATAATCACGTGGCAGTCATGAGACTTCAGATTTTGGAATTTTTTCTCTGCCATGTTTATTATTCCTTTTATATTCGATGAGAAGCCAGACGGGACCTTGATACTGCTCGGGCATTCAAAAAAGATTTCCTTCTCTGCTTTGGTAAGAGCGTAGCTGGCAGGAGTTAAGTGGCATCGTTTACCCTTCTCGTTCTCAGGATGCATAGGCTCTTCAGGGTCTTTCATACGTTGCTGGTCCTGCCGTGCTTTCGGTGTATCTTTTGTCTTCTCATACACTCCTAGGAAGCCTAGGGGGTTCACGCAAACATTCTTCGTCACGTGCATCACGTCGATTGAAGAGCGGACCTCTAAGACTTTCCAATAGGGTAGGTCCCAAAATATAGATTGCTTCTTCCACATGGGCGCGTGTCCGGCATCGTCATTCGGAACAGATAGACTGCCAGGACCTTTTCCAAAGATTACTTCTAGGTCCTTGACCATACCAAATACCTTCTCACCGGTACGGAGGACAGGCTTCCTCCGGGGTTCTGCCAGACGTTTGAAATGCTTGACTTTCTTTCTTACTGGATGCAGGTTCGGAAGAAATCGACGATAGCCTAGGTACACAACCTTCTTACATTTCTCCAAATATACACTTTCAGTCTCATCTAAACAGTGTGTGCATGCATTGCATCCCTTGTTTACCTGTCCTGAAATGTTACTAAGAGCAGGCCAATCATTGATGGTTATGAAAAGCAACGCTCGTAGGTCAAATGGCTCCCCTTTGTGCTCATCCCACATATGTACACCTGGTTTGGCCCACAGCTGTAAAAGTTCTTCAACTAATGGCCTTAGATACACATCAATGTCGTTGCCGGGTTGCCTTGGGCCTTGGATGAGCACTGGCATCATAATAAACTTTCTCTTCATGCACAACCAAGGAGGAAGGTTATAGATACATAGAGTCACATGACAGGTGTTGTGACTGCAGCTCTTCTCACCAAAAGGATTCATGCCATCTGTACTTAGACCAAACCTTAAGTTCCTTGTGTCACGTGCGAAGTCCGGGTACTCTCGCTCGACTTTTCTCCACTGTGACCCATCACCGGGGTGTCTCAACATCGCGTCTTTCTTACGGTCTTCCATGTGCCATCGCAACAACTTGGAATGCTCTTTATTTCTGAAGAGACGTTTTAACCGTGGTATTATAGGAGCATACCACATAACCTTGGCAGGAACCTTCTTCCTAGGGGCCTCGCCCTTAACATCGCCAGGATCGTCTCGTCTGATCTTATACTGCAATGCAGTGCATACCGGGCATGCATCCAAATTCTCGTACTTCTCACCGTGGTAGAGGATGCAGTCATTAATGCAGGCATGTATCTTCTGCACGTCTAATCCTAAAGGGCAGACAATCTTTTTTGCTTGGTATGTACTGTCGGTCAACTCATTATTTCTTGGAAGAAGATTCTTCATTTTTACCAACAACTTTGAAAATGCGCTGTCAGTCACACCGTTCTCTGCCTTCCACTGCAGCAAATCCAGTGTGGTACCTAGCTTTTTGTGGCCATCTTCGCAAGTTGGGTACAACAATGTTTTGTGATCCTTTAACATCTGCTCCATTTTCTCCTTCTCCTTTTCATTTTCACATTCTTCCTTTGCATCAGTAATGGCCCGACCAAGATCGTCATCAGCGGGCCCATCTGCTGCCTCATGATCTTCATTATCTACCCCCATTGTAGTATCATCATATTCAGGATACATATTATGATAGTTGTCATCATCCTCTTCATCTTCGTTGTCTTCCATCACAACCCCTTTTTATCCGTGCTTGATCCAAAAATTATAGCTAGGCATGAAACCGGATCGAAGCAGGTGGGCATGAATGGTTCTGGTATTTGAATAGTCTTTCTTGTTCTGACAGTGAACACACAGACAACACATAAATCCATTGTGACCACGGTTTGCATTAGCCACAACGATGAAATTTTGGAGGCCCGTAATGTACTCGGAAGTGCGTCGGTCATCGTACATCCATTGTCGGTTCATCTGCATTAATATATAGTATATCAAAAATTAATAGGGAGATGACCATTTATATATAGTACATCAATGACACATGAAAGGATAAAGTTGCCGACCTCGACCGAGAAGGAAAGAGCAACGAGAAAACTTATTTCAAACTCTCGGGCATTTCACCGAACACCTCTTGTGCATCGGAAAAAAACACAAACTAACACACCTCTCACCCTCTTGCTAGGCTCCAAAATGAGAGAGTGAAAAAATGGAAGAGAGGAGTGTGGGCTGCGGTGTGTTATATAGCCCCCCCCCTTAACACCGGTTCAAGCCACGAACCGGTGTTAAAGGGAGGGGGTTGCGCGGGCACTGGTGCAGGGCCTTTAACACCGGTCCGTGGCACGAACCGGTGTTAAAGGAGTGCTCATTTTTGCTGCACGGGCCACGCTGGTACGCAGGTACGGACACCCCCTTTAACACCGGTTCTTAACCCATTTTCAACTTCAACCAAAGACCTCGTTTTCACTAGTGTAATGGGTTCGTACTATTTCCGTCGCTGTCTGTCTCCCCTGCCTTTTCCGGTTATCATTATTTACCCATGAGTTTGAATACTTGGGTTCCAACGCGTAGAGAAATGATGGACATAGATGTTCCTATTGTAGAGAAGTACTATCAACACTTGCAAGGAGATCAGCATGGACATACAGGTTGCATGCATGCATCCCGATATCTGTGTAATGACACCGTTTCTCGTACCGGCTGCACTCTGGGCTGGGTTTTGCTTTTGGCTAGGTCGGTGGTATGGTAGCACATCGATCAGGCTTTCGTGTAGCAACGATGGGCCTACAAACTGTAGGAGGGGAGCCAGCTTGATGCAATGGAGACAGACAAGAATATGATACAGACCCCTATGGCTCCTTTCTTTATGGTGGTACTCCTACACGAAGGACCACAAAGTTGCGTGGTCTACAAAGTTGAATTGTCAGGGCACGAAAAGATATGGTGAATAGTTCCGGAAATACCCTCGTGTCAGAACTTTTATTTCTGATTTACCACGCCAAGAAAATAGTGTCATGACCACACCTAATCCAGTAGTAGCTACAGATGAGTATCTGTACAAACGTTTTACCTTTGTGACCGTAGTAGTATTAGAGAATGGTAAGCCAGATATATCTCACCTAGATTGCAGTTATGTTTTAGAATAATACGGCCATACTTCCACATGCAGTATGTATGCAAACTACTATCTACACTACCCATTTTTTTTATTGTGAGTTGAATTAGAATAACAATGTAAAGATCTTAAGGAAACGTTACCTACAAAAACTAAAACCATAACTACATAAAGAACATTTCCCCCTAATATGGTAAGGAATCTTTGAATACATGGATATTGTTCTACCAATACGGCAATATTTCAGTGACATCATAGAGCCGTCAACATGGTTCAAGATCGAACATGTGTTGGAGCTCGCAAGCTAGGTCGACCTCAACATTTCTATATGTTCTAACATAATTTTCTCTATGATGTGGATAAGAGAGGGAGACGAAAGAGGGTATGGGTTTTATTATATGGGGAGAAACTTTGGGATCTTATATCAAGACACTAGTAACAAGAAAATGCTTGTTAAAGATACCTTTATACCAGAACACTATTTTTCGGATCTTCCCTCGCTCATCAGCTATAAAAACCTCTATATATCATAGTATAAATCAAGCCTTAGTAAAGACCTATTTGGGAGCTTGTTGCTATAGTTTAGTTGAGGTAGTCTACTTTGTCTTAAGTAATTCGCTAGTAAAGATTAATTTGTTGTAGATGCTCAATCTAAGATCCAATGTTGCATTCCTTGATCTCTTCCCTCCCCATCTCCAAGTAAAGCAAAAATTGATTGCAGGAATAGTAATGACATTTTAAGTATGGACCTCGCCATGCATATACTTGTGTGCATCCAATGGCAGAACCTTTATAGGGCCATAATGAGTCGCGCCCCCCCCCCCCCCATCTCCCTTACTCTGTAAAATTTCCTCAGAACCCCCTCAGTTGTTAGGTTAAATTTTGAAAGATTACTTAAACGTTAAGCATAGTTTTCTTCTTGGCCCCTTCAACTCATCTAATCCTCCCTCAACAAACTTCGCCAGACTTAGTGTGCATCCCTTCACATTTTAATAAATCATTATTGGGAACATGCATTAGAATTGTGGATATATAAAGCCCCACTAAATTTGTTTTCTTTTTAGTCTCCATAGAAAAACAAAGCTGTTGTATTTGCATAGAGAAGATTTCAGGAACTCAGACACCCATGTGCCCAAAATCTCAGCCAGTGGACCACTTCCATGGGTGGCGGATTTCGGAAACCTAATTAAAATGGGACCCCATTGTAAAACCTTGTAAAAAACATAGAAATGAGAGTGCTAGCTACAACATAAGTATTTGGCCATAGCATTCTCGTTTTATTATTTTCATGAAACTTACTAAATATACATATATTTTTTACAAGAATTTATGAAATTATGACTTGATAAGTTTGCCTCTTATTTTTTTCTAAAATTTTCTCTATTAATGGGCCTTTTATAATTCTTTATATAATATAGGTGCACACAAACCTAGGTCCATTCTTATCCTATTTTTGCCATAGGCGAGGCTAGTGTTCAATTTAGTAACTTTATGTTTTCGCACTTGTTAGCACATTAATGTTTTTTACATGAGCACTTTAATGTTGTTGCAAAGGATAATTTGGTGTTTTCACATGGTGTTTACTTGGAGCCTCTGTGTGTTACGTTTTTCGAGGTGTGCTTCGGTGTCCTCCCCCTCCTCTTAAACTTAGAAAACTAAAAGCACAAGGACGATCGGGATTTATCAATACCCCTTCGGTTCGAAGAGTGTGAAGGGGTATCAGACAATCCTGATCGTTATTGTTTCCAGTTTTCAAATTTTGGAAGAAAGGGGAGGACACCGGAGCAAAAGTCATGTTTTTTTGGTACTCCCTCCGACCCATATTACTTGACTTGGATTTCTCAAAATTTAGATGAACCTATATACTAAATAGTGTCTAGATTCATCCAAATCTTGACAAATTTGAGTCAAGTAATATGGGTCGGAGGGAGTACACTAGTGGAAAAAGGGCATATAGTCCCGGTTTACAAGGGTCTTTAGTCGCGGTTTTGCACCCGGGACTGCGAAATCGGGATTAAAGGCCCCTATTTCCAGTCCTGGTTTTTTGCACCCGGGACTGTGAAATCGGAACTAAAGGCTCCTATTTCTAGTCTCGGTTTGTTACAACCCGGGACTAGAGGGCCACCGCATGGCCGTTTTCTGCTGCAGGGGGATGAAGGGCCTTTAGTCCCGGGTCGTAATACGGTCCTGGACTAAAGATTTTTTTTCAAATATTTATTTTTTGAATTTTTTATTAAACTTTTGAATTGTTTGACTCGTAATCCCCTCACTTGGAACATTTTTAGCACTAAGTATATTTAATCTTAGGTCAAATTACACTTGTGGTCAAACTTCCCATTCGGTCACTCATCCTAGCACTACTCCATCCTCAGCACGCTTAACTTTTCTGTTCCATCCGGATGTCCTTGCGCAAAGCTCTTTTATACCTTGTTGTCAACACTATCATATCAATCCTATTAGCCCATATCAATATGTCATACATCTTTATTTATTGAAACTACAAACAACTATTTTAGTAAACAACAATAAATAAGTAATAATAATATTTTAATATAATGAAAGTAAAAAACTAAATAAAATAATATTTTATTCATTTTTTGCCATTATTTATTTAATATGGCATAAATAATATCTTTAAATCTATAAATCGAAATTCGAAAAATAATATATTCATTATTATCGAAAACATGTGAGGAATCAAAATATGGAATAAAAACTTGCTAAATAAAAAAATAACTTTTTTCCCTTTTCAAATTTTAAAAATGTAAAAGAATCAGAAAAATGTGAGGAATCCATTATTTATAATTTTAAAAATCTAAAAATGTGAGGAATCCAAATAAGGCTGTTAAAATGAAACTCAAAAAAAATTTCCACACATTTTGATAGGTTGTACATTTTTTATCGACATCGTATGCAAAAGTTATAGCAATTTTAAATTGCCCGCATTGCATCATATTAGTTTTTAGTCCCGGACTGTATCATGGCCCGGAACTAAAGGGTGTTGCCCGCGCGTGCACACTTTTAGTTCCGGACCGTATCACGACCCGGGACTAAAGGTCCAAAATGACCCGGGACTAGAGTTTTCTCGTCTCTTGGCCACTAAAAACGGTATGAACCGGGACTAGTGCTTATACTAGTCCCGGCACGTAATAAATTGGAACTAGTGTCAGACTCTAGATCGAACCGAAGCCTTTTTTTCTACTAGTGGTAGTATAAACGGACATTTTATGTTCCCAACCAACCTGTATGTGGTTTGATTTTGGATAAATATCAAGAGGAAAATCCGGCAGTTCTTTTTGGAGGAAATTAAATCCGGCCGGCAGGTTTGGTTGTACGGAGAAAATCATTCCCTGGTTGATTTCCAATTAGACGAGGGCAGTCTCGCCTCTGTTCCACGTGGTGGCCGTACCACTTGTCAATGTTGCCGCGGGACAGTGCCGGCACAGACCGCGACGTACGCACTGTACGGGAACAGCCCGCCCGCGACCTGGCAGCGAGAGCATCGTACTGCTCAGAATCAGAACTACTGGATCGGCGCAGCGGGACATTCGGGCAGCGGTAGCGACGCCCGGCACGCCGGCCGCGCTCCAATTCCCAACGCGTATCTTGCCGCCCCTAGGCACGCACCGGGCGGCCCCGGCTCCGGCGGTCGTACCGCCGCTGCGCGCGAATCGGCCAGCCAGTAGGTCGCTGCGGCGTGTGGCAGGCGCGGCGGGCCGGCCGTGTCAGGTCGTAGCCGCGCGCTGACACGCACCACGCCGAGGCATTCATTCAGTGCCTCCGCGCGCGCTGCGTGCGTGCTGCGCCGCCGCGCGTGGGGTGCCGGCCGGCCTCTGCGTGCGTGCCTGGCTCGATTTTGCTGTAGCCATTGCTAGGTTTAACTCGTTCCTGGACGCGCGCAGGCAGGCAGGCACTACGCCGTGCCAAACGAGAGCGCGTGTGGGTGTGGCGGTAGTGCCTGCCTGTAAGTGGGTGCCTAGCGAGCGCTCATTAGGCGCAGATGTACATGCACGGTACCTGTGCCCGGCCTGACCTGCACTGCATTCATCTGGATCGGCGGTCTCTTGTACGCTCAGGTGCCTAGACGACCGAGACTGTTGCACTCCATCAAACACAAGCAGTTGATTTTCTCCCTTGATAAGAGCATCTCCACTCGCCTACCCAGGACGCTGATCCGGACGCTGAAATTCAGTCCGGACGCTGAAAATCGGCTAGTCGCGTATCTAGAGACCTGTTTTCGTCCGGATTTCGGCGTATTTTGGTCCGGCCTACCCAGTCAGTTCCAATGCATACGCCGGGACGCCGAAAAAAGGCATGGGCCAGCTCTGTCGGCGAGACAGTCTCATTCCCACCCACTCCACTCGCCCAGACTGCCGTGAAGAGCTCTGTCGCCATGACTTCGCCGGCGGAGCTCCCCTGCGCCGAGACATGCCCACGCCTCTAGCTATGCTCGCCGTTGTTGCCGCCCACCTCCACGCCTTCTCCGTCGCCGCTTTCGCCGACCTAGCCTCGTCGTAGCTCTGCTTCACTGCGTGCGCCCACCACCACGCCCGCCAGGTGTTCGACATTTGGCCGGATTCGGCCATGGACTCCGACGGCGACGAGCTACTGTCCACTGACTCTGACGAGGACGAGATACTCGCCATGGATTCCGACGACGAGGAGTTGCTCGCCGTACTCTTGGAGGAGGAGAGCGCCGAGGTCGCCGAAGGTGAAGAGCATTTGCAGATTCTCGGATCGCTCGCCCAGCTGTACATGCAGATGGCGAAGCCGAAGCGCGGTGGTTTGGCGCCAGGTTACATGAAGTGCAAGGCGAGACAGAGGATAGAGGGCTATTGCATGTTGTACGCCGACTACTTCGCCGACCAGCCACTCCATGGAGAGGACGTGTTTCGCCGCCGTTTCAGGATGAGCCGGAAGCTCTTCCTCAAGATCGTGCATGCTATCCTGAAGTTCGACCCATATTTTCTTTGCAAGAAGGACTGCACCGGCTTGGTTGGGTTTTCCTCGCTTCAGAAGTGCACCGTGGCGATGAGGTTGCTTGCATATGGAGCGCCGGCTGACGGTGCCGATGACTATCTCCGCATCGCTGAGTCCATCGCCCTTGATTGCTTGTACAGGTTCAGCAGGGCAGTGATTGCAGTGTTCGGGGAAGAGTACTTGAAATCACCCACTGCCGAAGACACTGCTCGAATCCTCGTAGTCAATGAAAGTAGAGGATTTCCTGGTATGCTTGGAAGCATAGATTGCATGCATTGGGAGTGGAAGAACTATCCATTTGAATGGCAAGGAATGTACAAAGGCCACAAAGGAGGATGCATTGTGATACTTGAGACAGTTGCTACACATGATCTTTGGATCTGGCACTCCTTCTTTGGCATGGCAGGATCGAACAACGACATCAACGTCCTCAACTGTCTTTTCCAAGCTTGTTGAGGGTCATGCTCCTCTTGTGGAATTTGAGATCTATGGACACCACTACAACAAGGGATACTATCTAGCAGATGGCATCTATCCAAGATGACCAACATTTGTGAAGACAATCTCAAGCCCAATGCTTCCCAAGCATTCTCACTTTGCCAAAGAAAAAGAAGCTTGCAGGAAGGACGTGGAGCGGGCATTTGGTGTGCTCCAACAGAGGTTTGCAGTTGTTCGATTCCCTGCTATGACCTGGTCGAAAGATCAGATGTGGGAAGTGATGAACTGTTGTGTGACCTTGCACAACATGATCATTGAGGATGAGAGGAAGGATCCAATGAGTTTGCTCGAGGAGGACGAGCCATACTACAGACAGGGTCCTCTTGTCGAGCCTGATCATCAGGTGCCTCCAACATGGGCTGAATTCATCGCAATGCGTCAGGAGATCCGAGATCCGGCGATGCATCAACAGCTGCAGGATGATCTTGTCGAGCACCTATGGATACGCAGGGGCAACACGACATAGATGCTGAGCATGAACTGACCGAACTTGGCCGAAATATGTTGTACTTTTATTGCAGGCCGAACTATGTTTACATTTACGCCGAACTCTGTTTAAAATTTCGCTGAACTTGGTCTTAAAGTGTTTTGTATTCTATGCCGAAATTTGGACGAACTTGAGCTAAATTTGAGCGGAAACGGGCGACCCGGAAACCCGGTCTGGGTATACGAATGGGAAATACGCGTACCCAGGTCGAAAACTTGTGCCGTCCGGCAAAAGATTGGTCCGGATTTTGGCCTGGGTTCGAACCAACGGATGGAGATGCTCTAAGTATCAGTGGACCTCTTACCTAACTGAGCGGCTCGTTCAACTGAAAGGAGAGCCGTCCTTGGGCCTAAAAAGGAAGTAGAGCGTCCATTAACGCCATTGCCCAATTGGCGAAGCTTTCGCAGCATGCATGTGGGTGAGCAGAGAGCGGAGTGTGCTCCTCTCCGCTTACTACAGTAGTACTACTCTTGACCGTCCCCTAGCTAGCCCTGCGAAGCCTCTTGTCCTCACTCACTCATCCATCCATCCCGCGCGCGGAGAAAGAAAGGGCCATGCCATGCCATGCAGCCGTGTAAAGCGTATCGTCTTTTTGTTCGCTTTACTAACTTTTTCTCCGACTCGCTCGATCGCTCTGCGTCTCTCTCGCATTCAGCGCCTGCTAGCTTGTTGTACGTGCTCAGCTCGTTCACGTGACGCCGCGACAGCTACACGTGCCGCGCGCACTAGCTGCGAGTGCGCCGAGGGCCCGTCGCGACGACGACGATCGGGAGGAGGAGTACTGGCTGGCTTCTCCCTGGGAGGCTCGGAATCGGATACGGGGAATCGTGAAGCATGCATGCGCAAATTTGAAGCGACGGCTTTCACGCACCCGATCTGTGGCCTGCACGGCTGCACGTGCGTGTGAGCCACTCACCATGGGATTCCGGCAGCGTCTAGCCGCTGCTACCCGGCAGATAATTTGTCCTGACCGCGGCGTACCGCATTGATGCAACCGGCTGGCCGGTTGTCGCGTACGTACGTGCAGGGTTAGCGTGCGCAGTGTCCCTGTTCGATACTGATAAAACACAAAACGAAAAGCTAGCAATGCTAGGAGGCTAGCTACTGTTTACAGATTCTCGGCCGGTGAGATGACCACATGGAGCTACATGTGGATCAATTTGAGCACAGCTTTTCTTTTCGAATTGAGGTGCTCATCGTCTCCGATTTCATTTAAAATGAAACCGATAAAACAAACGAATTTGCTAGTTCTCAGGCGCTCGAAAACTTCTTAGCTCTCAGTCACCTTTCTTGCCATTGAATTTACCTCGCGATTCATGTAACGTAAGACTTCTACATCAGTTGCACCTAGGTTGCAACTGAGATTTAGTACAAATTATATAAGTTGCAACTGAGAATTAGGACAAATAATAAGATGATGTCAGCGACTTAGACATAAGAAATTCTCAGGCGCCTGAGATCTAGACACTCCCTAAAACAAATCATTCCGAACAGTTTTTTCACAAAACAACACCCCCACTCCCTCCCAAACCGCCATATGCTCCCTCCGTTGTAAAATATAAGATATTTTAATTTTGTGAAACGAATATATCTAAATGCCTTTTAGTGTGTAGGTTTATCCGGATCTACGCACACAAATGCATCTAGATACATTTATTTCATAAGCTAAAATTTCTTATATTTTAGAACGGAGGGAGTAGATGACTACATCTACCTGATTACAGAAACCACGATACCGCATTACATGTTTCTCCGAAATTTTACCATCAGAAACCTAAACAATCATCTATGTTTTAGCTAGTACCAAAGGAGACCTACAGCAGCCAGCACACCTTTATTAGCCACACTAAATAGAAACTTTTTCTCCCTGCTTCTTCAACCCATCCCAATTCTTTTACTCCACTGCGCGCACCCATGTTGGACTCCAAAGGCTTCCATTTCCACCTTAGACAGTAGTTGTGCTGCGACAACTTGAGGATGAACGTGTTTGGTTTCTGTAAACGAGACCTATATGAGATCCAATAAGATAATTTGCACACAATACTGCAAGGATCCTTAGGGTACACTCTATAAAAAACAATCGCATTTACTGGTTTTCCAAATGGTCCAGATCAACGCTGCCACCCTAGCCGCTATCATAGACCTAACATCATGAGAGAACTTCCACACCCATTGCACAATTTCGTCAAACTTCCTAGGAACACTACTTACGCCAAAGGTACACCTAACAGTACCCCGCAGATACCTGTCTAGGGTGCATCCAAAGAACAAGTGATCCGTAGATTCATTTTTCTCACAAAAGTATCACTTAGTCTGTTTGCCTTTCCAGCATCTATGCATAAGAACATCCTTAGTCAAAATACTTTTATGTGCAGCTAACCACAAAAAGATCTTAATCTTCAGTGGTACCCGAACAAACCATAGTTTCTATGAGGCCATTTTACCTACGATATTTCTGAAGCTAAATACATGGATTGTACAGAAAAAATAGTAGACTTTGTCAAAGTCCACACTACCCTATCCTCTTCATCTGAGAGAACCACGTCAATACAAATGATTTGCGGTTGTATCCACATGGCATCAGTTTCACCCCAAAGCGCTCTTCTAAACCTAATGCAACCCTAGTCCTCCTCAAACACCTTAGCAACACTAAAATTATGGCTAAAAGTCAAACTATATAGTCTAGTGAACATATTCACTAAAGGACTATCACCCACCAACACCTTAGCACATCTTTAACTTTCGTTAAACCCTAATAGAAATGAGATTGACTAGGCTTAGCTTGACACATAGACAAAAAATCATTATTAACATACTTGCCTTTAAATACTCTTTGCCATAAACCATCATTATTCTCTAATTTCCACAACCACTTACTCAAAAGACTTTTGTTCATGATATCTAAATCTACTACACTCAGTCCATCCTATTCTTTAGGCATACATATTTTGTCCCAACTAACTAAGTCGTAATTTTCCTAACCATCCTCTTCTTGCCAGAATAATCTGAACAACTAGATGTAGTTTCAGGACGTTAGGCCACTACTAGAAAAACCATCTTCGCTTCGATCTGAATAAGGCCAGCAGTCTCGGCCTGTCACAGCCCGCGACTAGTGGGAGCACTAGTCCCGGGCCGTGAGGCCTCTAACGGCTAGAAACGGCCATAGTGACTAGTCCCGGGCCGTAATACGGCCCGGGACTAATAACCTGGAGCAGGCCAGCTGGTCCTTTCGTGGACTATTAGTCCCGGGTCGTATCACGGCCCGAGACTAGTTGTCCACCACTATATATTCTGGATCCTGTCCTGCTGCCCTAAAGCAAATGGTGGCCATTTTTCTCAAAGAAGCAAGAGAGTTCATGCCATTTTTTTTCTCAAGATTTGTCAAGATTTAGTTTGCAACACCTAAATCCAAAGCTCTAAAAGGTTAGAACTTCATTCTTTCATCTCTTATTGCTAACTTTAGCTCTATAATGCTCTAGAAGTATAGAGATATGGATCAAATGCATGCATGCTCTAGAAGTAGCTAGAAGGATTTTGATATATATGTGTAACAAATTTTGATTAGGCACATAGTTACTGAAAATTGAAATGTGTAATTTTAGAGTTTCAGAGCTTAGAATGAAATGAGGTTTTCACTTATAGAACAATAATAAAAAAACTCCACATTTATCATGTTGATTGTTTTCTCCAATTCACAAATTGGTGCATGTAAATTTTTCAAAATTCAAAATTAATGCTCTAGAAGCTCTCAATATAACTTGTAATAATTTTATCATGTTGTGTAATGGTTTTTGATATACTTTTACTATAATGCAGATGGTCTGGGAATGGATGTACGGTACTGACCGACGCTCTGGCGAGTTCATTAATGGCGTGCATGAATTCATTCGTGTTGTTGATGCAAACAAGCGTAATGGTTTTGTATTCTATCCATGTAATGGATGTAGGAATCAGAAGGATTACTCTGACTCAAAAACCCTTCACAGCCACCTTTTAAAGTCCGACTTCATGCCCAGTTATAATTGTTGGACCAAGCACGGAGAAAGAGGGGTTATAATGGAAGACAATGGAGAAGAGGAGGAGGATGACAATTATCATGGTTTCCCTGAGTACGGAGATACTTCCATGAGGGATGCTGAAGGGGAGGATGAAGAAGAGACACATGATGAACCTGCTGATGATCTTGGTCGGACCATTGCCGATGCACGAAGAGATTGTGAAACTGAAAAGGATAGAGAGAAGTTCAATCACACGTTAGAGGATCACAAAAAGTCGTTGTACCCAAATTGCGAAAATGGTCTGAAAAAGCTGGGCAGCACACTGGAATTGCTGCGATGGAAGGCTGAGTGTGCTATACCCGACTCCTTATTTGAAAAGTTGCTGAAAATGATGAAGAATATGCTTCCAAAAGATAACGTATTGCCAGCCAGTACGTACAAAGCAAAGAAGGTTGTCTGCCCTCTAGGTTTAGAGGTTCAGAAGATACATGCATGCCCTAATGACTGCATCCTCTACCGTGGTGAGGAGTATGAGAATTTGGATGCATGCCCGGTATGCACTTCACTTTGGTATAAGATTAGACGAGATGACCCTAGTGACATTGAGGGCGAGCCCCCCCGGAAGAGGGTTCCTGCCAAGGTGATGTGGTATGCTCCTATAATACCACGGTTGAAATGCTTATTCGGAAACAAAGAGCACGCCAAGTTGTTGCGATGATATAAAGAGGAACGTAAGTCAGACGGGATGTTAAAGTACCCGGACTTTGCAGATGACGCAAGGAGTTTAAGGTTTGGTCTAAGTACAGATGGCATGAATCCCTTTGGAGAGCAGAGCTCCAGTCACAGCACCTCACTACTTGCAAAACAGCTATAGGTAATCAGCACATCCGTGGCTCACATGGTTGAAGTGCCCCACGGCTAAAACAGGCGTGGCTCACCTATGGGCAGTGCCCTACTAGTAACTAGAACAACGGTGGCGCACATGGCCATAGTGCGTCACAGATATGTGTGGGTCAGGGCCCTGTTGGCCGCATGCTGCATACCCAGAGCGCACATAGGGGTGGTGCGCTACGATTGTTGGAGATAGCCGTAGCGCACATGAGGCAAGTGCGCTACGCCTATGTGAAGCCCCATCTGCTCCTTAAACGGGCATAAACATCCGTGGCGCACTCTGGCCATGTGCGCCACAGATGTGATTTTTTCCTGTGGCGCACTGGGGCCATGTGCGCCACGGATGTGTCGACCTGCACAAACATATGTGATCATGTGATCATCTCCACCACCCCACACTTCACTTTCCCCTTCTTCTTCCTCCTTAGATCTATTCGGGATCCTTCTCCTTCCCACCTCAATTTCTCCACCCATTCACCATTTTTAGCATGTAGAACTTGCCTTGGATGTTACATAAGTAATAAAGGAAGCTCTCATCTCCTTCTCCAGTCTCGCGCGCACCTCTCCTTTCCATCTTCTCGCGATTGGTCTCTCATCTCGGTAAGTTGTCCATGTAAGGATGTGTTCATGTGTATATGGATGATATGGTCATATGTATGTAGATGATCGATGCTCATGATATGTGTATGGAGAGGATCGATATGGTCATATGTGTGTATATATGGAGAGTATCGATGATGCTCATGCATGTGTGTATGGAGAGGATAATGATATGTTCATGTGTGTATGGATCTCGGTCTCTCTCTCTCTCTTGTGTTTGTATGTGAACAAGTTGCCATTTGTTTTGCCAAAATGTTGATTCATATCCATTTTGGCAATAATTTGGCATTTCGCAAAGGTCCTAATTTTAGGATAGGTCATGCCGAAATTTTCTATCGACCATTGCATGCATGCATTCATTATGTGGTTCTAATAGACTTCTAATTATACCGTGTACACCGTGTAGGCAAAAATGATCCGCATAATGAGCGAAGGCATTGTGGCTAGATTTTTGAAATGTTCGACGGCCGACATGATACGAAATAACAAGACGGATATAAGATGTCCGTGCAGAAGATGCAAACTCAATTGGGTGATCGACCCAGTTCGGGAATCTGCGCACTGCTCGCCATGGTTTCATGGATGGATACACTCGTTGGATAAGCGATGACGAAGACGATGGAGACGGTGAAGGTGGCCAACATGACGATGATCATCATCACGGCGAGAACGGGCAAGATGATGAAGAGTCTCCTGGAGATGGTGAAGGTGCGGAGCGAACTGTGATGATGATGATCGAGATCGGAGGAGCGCATTTACGATGGAACAACGTCGGTGGGTCGGGACCCTTATGTGCAAGAGCTGCTTCTCAAGCAGACGAGTAACGCCAGGGCTGCCGCTAGAGAGAAAGCCAAGCTTGCGCAACTTGAGAAAGACGCGGTTACTCCATTGTATGAAGGATTGAGGCCCGATGATACCCGGTTGACGCTCAAGGCTATGGAGATGAAGGCAAAACACAAATTGAGCGACGCAAGCTTCGACGATATGATGTTCTGGCACGATCGTCTCCCGGAGGGGAACACATGTCCAACTAGTATCGAGGACGCCAAGAAAATCGTCTGTCCTCTCGATCTACCGCACGTTAGATATCACGTATGCATCAACGATTGCATCATTTATCGGGGCGAAGACGCGGAGAAAACCACATGTCCGCTGTGCGGCGTGAGTCGATACAAGAAAGGGAATAAAGCACCTCGAAAAGTGGTATGGTACTTTCCTATCACTCCTCGTCTGCAGCGCTATTTCGCGGACCCTAAGAAAGCGAAGCTCATGCGATGGCATGAGGAAAGGAAGAAGCCAGGAGATGATGATGATGACCCCGAAAAGGATGAGCTGCTGACGCATCCTTCAGATGCTAGCCAGTGGAAAGCATTGGACCTTGAATTTCCAGAATTCGGTGGAGATTCGAGGAACATCAGGCTTGGTGCGAGCACCGATGGACTCAATCCGTTCGGTAGCCAGAGCATCACGCACAGCACTTGGTCCGTGTTTGTATGGATGTACAACCTCCCTCCATGATTGTGCATGAAGAAGAAGTACATACAAATGAGTATGCAAACATATAAATGGATACTATATTAAGATTCTTTATATTTTTCTGATAATAATAGACATATTATTTGTTTTATTTGGATTATTACAATAAAAGATATGATTTTCCAAAGTTTTTATATTTGATTTGAATTAAAAAAAGAAAATTTACAAATGAAATAATTTATAAATGATACAAACATATAAATGGATATTATATTAAGATTCTTTATATTTTTCTAATAATAATAGACATATTATTTGTTTTATTTGGATTATTACAAGAAAATATATGATTTTCCAAAGTTTTTATATTTGTTTTGAATTAAAAAAAGAAAAATTACAAAAAAACAATTAGTCGCGGGTCGTGGATGGACCCGGGACTAAAGGGTGTCTGCGCGCGCGAAAACGAAGCGACCGAAAAAACCCTTTAGTCCTGGGCCGTGGCTTAACCCGTGACTAAACGGGGGGTCTTTAGTCGCGGGCAATACTACTACCTCGTCTCCGCCTCCGTGCAATACTACTACCTCATCGAAGAAACGGAAGTTCGACGGTCCCCCGCTCCCCACATCGAAGAAATGTCAAACGCCGAAGATAGTCGATATCTCGCCGGCTCTTCCAAAGAGACCTTATGACAAGACCGATGAGAAAACTAACGCGGATGTGGCTGCCCAAGTTAAGGCGCTTTTTGCACCCAAAAAGCCTGAGCCAAAGCCGGTATATAATGAAAAAACCAAAAAGTGGGCTAAGTCCTTTCTTGAGCAACCATCCTAGATAACGATGAATCTGGAATCAGACTATGACCAGAAGATTATTAAGCAAGCACAGAAGAAAAAAATCACAAGTGAAAAAAGCGGGAAGCAAGTTGCCCAGCTCGGAGCACAGAAGAATCAATCGGTCGCCCCGCTCAAAGTCATTCCAGACCTCGACAAGACCTTCAGAGCTGAAATAGATATGGACATGCAAATAATGGACCCTAGAGCCCGTAATAATGTTGCACTTATGGGAATCACTGTATCGCAAGCCAAAGCACTTGCTAACGAAGCAAATATGTCTCTTGGTCAATATTTAGGCTATGAAGATACGCCAGTGGGTCAGATAGTACGGCAGTATGTCCAAGGGGAGCGTCTAGTCAGTAATGAGGAGCTCGCGCGTCTATCCACACATATGCGAAATCTACACGAATGGTACATGTCGCAAGCAGAAAAAAAGCATCAGAAAGATTGGTTTCCGGTGGACGTTAGAATGGAGCATCACTTCAAACCATACTTGATACATGTTCAAATGACCAAACTGTTTCAGTTATACAACCAGCGCGCCCTCGACAAATCTATCATTGCTTGCTACTGTCTGTAAGTTATTTATTTCTATAATTAAGTTTGTAGTTTTAGCTCGTTCATTGCATTTAATATATTATCCTAACTATATATCCTTTTGTATGATGATATTATATTCTGCAGAATGAAGATGCTTAAATGCAAAAGAGCTAGAAGATACGATGTTGGGTGCATTGACCCATATATCTGTATGGTTCGCAGCATAGAAAACAAAAAATTTCCTACGATGTGAACTATATACCAAGATCTATCTACTAGATACAAACAACGGGCGGATGTATATCCGTAGAGAACATACCCTTGAAGACCGACAAAGCTTAACGAGTTCAACTCGTGGTTGATGTAGACGATCTCTTGCCGATCTCAAGATCTAGAGGAAGTCCTAGCGCCGCAAATCAGCAGCGCATCCGTGCTCGCACACACGTTCGAGGCACCGAGCAACCTCCGCCTCCTCGCTCCAGGTGATGCGGAAGCACAACTCTTTCTTGCCGAATAGCCACCGGGAACATGTATCTCGCTAGTCCGAGACCATGGGGGATAAATTCTAGAGGGGGAGAGAGATCCTTCACGAGGAGGTGTAAGAGAGAAGTGAGGAGGGGGATCCTTTTATAGGAGGAGGGGGCACCCAAGGGGGTGGCCGCCATGGGGCTGCCTCCCCTCCTTCATTCATGTGGGTGGACACTCCACTCACAAAATGCTCTTTAAAATCCCTCCACTCAAAAGTCCACTCAAATTCCCATTAAATTTCCACCAAATTTAATGCAAACTCTCATTAAATAAAACTCTTCTATTTTATTCAGAATTTTGTCAATTACTTTAATGACAAACATTCACAAATAACCCCTTGCTAGAATTCTATTTCACATGCATAACCACTTTATGCAATTTCACCCGAAAACCTGCTTTTGGTATCTAGTGAAATAAATTCCTGCGCTTATTCATTCTTCGGCATGAAACATTTGCTCCAATTGGATGTCGGTGTCTCTTAAGTGTGTCACCCTACGGTTCGTGAATAATGCGGACATGATCGAGACCCTCTCGGATCAATAATCGAAGCGGGATCCGGAGACCCATCGACTCCCACACATTCAACGATGACTTTCTTGTGATCGTCGGAACCTTTACGCTAGTATCTTAATCCCTTTGTTTCACGATATATTACATGTCCGAGATTCGATCATAGGTATCTCCATACCTAGTTTGATCGTTACCTACATGCACTCTTTTCGTTCGTGATATAACATTCTAGTGATCAAATCACTTGCTTGCAAGCTAATCAATGTGATATCACCGAGAGGGCCCAGAGTATATCTATCCGTCATCGGGATGAACAAATTCCACTCTCGATCCATGAGACTCAACATAACACTTTATTAGTTCTGAATCCATCTTTATAATCACCCTGTTACGGTGTGACGTTTGATGTTATCAAGAAACTCTTCCGGTGTTAGTGATTAACATGATCTCATGGTCTAAGGATTAGGATCTCTTCGTAAGTTGTTATAGCAATATAAACTCAATGACTGATCGTAATGCTATACTTCGGATGAATGTTCATCACACCATTACACTAATGTTGTGATCCCGTTATTAACAACATCCAACGTCCATGATCAGGAAACCTTGATCATCTTGTTAATCAACGAGCTAGTTTATGAGAGAGGCATAACTAGGAACTTTCTGTTTGTTTATTAAACACACATGTATTAACGTTTCCGTATTAATACAATTATAGCATGCAAAATAAACATCTATCATATACTTGGAATACACATAATAAACACTTTATTATTGCCTCTCGGCATATTCCTTGATCTCCCACTTGCACTAGAGACAATAATCTAGTTACATAGTGATAAATCTAACACCCATTGAGTTCTGGTGTTGATCATGTTTTGCTCTAGGGAGAGTTTTAGTCAACGGATCTGCTACATTGAGATCCGTATGTACTTCACAAATCTTTATATCTCCATCCTTGACATGCTCGCGGATGGAGTGAAACCGGCGCTTAATATGCTTGGAATGCTTGTGAGACCTTGGCTCTTTGGCATTGGCAATGGCACCATTGTTGTCACAATAGATCACCATTGGGTCCAACGCGTTTGCCACCACTCCTAGTTCGGATATGAACTCCTTCATCCAAAATGCTTCCTAAGCCGCTTCTGAAGCAGCAACATATTCGGCCTCCGTTGTTGATCCCGCTACCACAGGTTGTTTGGAGCTCCTCCAACTAACCGCTCCGCCATTCATGAGAAATATGTATCCGGATTGAGACTTAGAGTCATCCGGATCGGTGTCAAAGCTAGCGTCGACATAACACTTAGAGACGAGCTCTTCTTCACCTCCGTATACAAGAAACATATCCTTAGTTCTTCGTAAGTACTTAAGGATATTCTTGACCGCTATCCAGTGTTCCGAACCTGGATCCGATTGGTACCTACTAGTCAAACTAATAGCATGTGCCACATCCGGTCTTGTACATAGCATGGCGTACATTATAGAGCCTATGACTGAAGCATAGGGAACTTTGTCCATTATCTCTCTTTCTTCTGCCGAAGCCGGACTTTGAGTCTTACTCAATGTCTTGCCTTGCAACATAGGTAAGAACCCCTTCTTACTTCCGTCCATTTTAAACTTCTTTAAAATCTTATCAAGGTATGTACTTTGCGATAGCCCTATTAGGCGCCTAGATCTATCTCTATAGATCTTTATGCCTAATATGTATGACGCTTCACCTAGGTCCTTCATTGAAAATTTGCTGTTTAGATAACTTTTAACACTGTTTAAAAGATCTATATCATTTCCGATCAATAATATGTCATCCACACATAATATCGAAATGCCACATTGATCCCTCCTTTCTTGTAAATACAAGCTTCTCCATAAGTTTGGACAAATCCAAACTCTTTGATCACCTCATCAAAGCGGAGATTCCAAATTGATGCTTGCTTCAATCCATAGATGGATCGTGAAGCTTGCACACCTTGTTAGCATCCTTAGGATCGACAAAACCCTTTGGTTGTATCATATACAACTTTTCTTCAATATTACCATTGAGAAACGCGGTTTTGACATCCATCGCCATATCTCATAATCGAAATATGCAGCAATTGCTAACATAATCCTAATCGACTTTAGCATCGCTACGGAGAGAAAGTCTCATCGTAGTCAACTCCTTGAATTTGTCGAAACCCCTTTGCGACAAGTCGAGCTTTATAGATGGTCACATTACCATCAGCATCAGTTTTCCTTTTGAAAATCCATTTGTTCTCCACGGCCTTTTGGTCGTGAGGTAATTCCACCAAGTTCCAAACTTGATTTTCATACATGGATTCCATCTCGGATTTCATGGCTTCTAACCATTTGTTGGAATCCGGGCTCATCATCGCTTCTTCATACGTCGCAGGGTCATTATTTTCATCAACCATGAAATTTATGACAGGATTTCCGTCTGACTCGGAGCTGCAGCGTCTGTTTGACTGCGAGGTTCGGTAGTACTCTCTTTTGGAGTTTCATGATCATTATCATTAGTTCCCTCTTCAATGTGGAGCCAACTCCGGAACAACTTCCTGCAAGGCTACTCGCCATACTTTGAAGAGAAGGTTCCACAACCTCTTGAGTTCTACCTTCCGACTACTCACACCTTTCATGAAACTCTTTCTCTAGAAAGGATCCATTCTTAACAACAAAACCTTGCCCTCGGATTTGTGATAGAAGGAATACCCAATAGTTTCTTTAGGGTATCCTATGAAGATGCATTTTTCCGCTTTGGGTTCGAGTTTATCCGGTTGAAGTTTCTTCACATAAACATCGCATCCCCAAACTTTAAGAAATGACAGATTAGGTTTGTTTCCAAACCACAATTCATACGGTGTCTTTTCAACGGATTTAGATGGTGCCCGATTTAAAGTGAATGCAGCAGTTTCTAGTGCATAACCCCAAAATGACAATGGCAAGTCCGTCAGAGACATCATAGATCGAACCATATCTAATAAAGTACGATTACAACGTTCCGACACACCATTTCGCTGTGGTGTTCCGGCAGGTGTGAGTTGTGAAACAATTCCACACTCTTTCATGTGAGTGCTAAACTCGTAACTTAGATACTCACCTCCACGGTCGGACCGTAGAAATTTGATATTTCTATCATGATGATTTTCCACTTCATTCTGAAATTCCTTGAACTTTTCAAAGGTTTCAGACTTGTGTTTCATCAAGTAGATATAACCGTATCTACTCAAATCATCCGTGAAAGTAACAAAATAACGATATCCACCTCGCGCCGACACACTCATTGGACCACATACATCAGAATGTATGACTTCCAATAAATCTGTCGCCCGTTCCATTGAACCGGAAAACGGCGTTCTAGTCATCTTGCCCATAAGGCATGGCTCACATGTATCAAATGATTCATAATCAAGTGATTCCAAAAGTCCATCCGAATGGAGCTTCTTCATGCGTTTAACGCCAATATGACCTAGACGGCAGTGCCACATATATGCGGATATATCATCATTAAGTTTAATCCTTTTAGCATCAACATTATAAATATGTGTAATATTATCATCGAGATATAATAGAAATAAACCATTCATCATCGGTGCATGACCATAAAAGATTTCATTCATATAAATGGAACAACCATTGTTCTCGGATTTAAATGAATAACCACTTCGCATCAAACACGATCCAGATACAATGTTCATGCTCAGTGCAGGCACCAGATAACATTTATTCAAGTTTATAACTAATCCCGACGGCAAGTGGAGAGGCAGCGTTCCGACGGCGATCACATCAACGCTTGATCCATTGCCGACACGCATCTTGACCTCACCCCTTGCTAGCGGTCGCTTGTTCCGTAGCCCCTGATTCGAGTTACAAATATTAGCAACCGGTATCAAATACCGGTGCTCTGCGAGCACTAGTCAAGTACACATCAATAACATGTATATCATATATACCTTTGTTTGCCTTGTCGGCCTTCTTGTCACGCCAGATCTTTGGGGCGATTGCGCTTCGATGGCGGTCCCTTACAATAGTAGCACTCGAATCGACTTAGGTCCAACTCGGGTTTCTTTTCAGCGGCAACAAAGCTTGCCGCCTTACCCTCCGTTTTCCCTTCTTGTCTTTCTTGAAACCAGTGTTCCTATTGATAATCAACACTTGATGTTCCTTTTGATCTCCACTTCAGCGGTTTTAAGCATTGACAGCTCGGGGAGACTTCTTCATGCCTTGCATATTATAGTTCATCACGAAGCTCTTATAGCTAGGTGGCGGAGAACCACGATGGATGCCTAAGTCAATGGGAATCGATATTCCCAAGGACACAAGCTTATCGGCGTAACGACATCTTGAGTACATGCTCACTAACGAGTGTGCTCTTCCATCGTGACTAAAGAACTTTTACAGCGTTGTAGCTCTCACTGAAGACATGTGTGTCGAAAATCATTTTCAACTCACCCATTGTATCAAATGCATTGCCGTTTTAAACGCTTTGAGTTCGACTCTAGCCCATACAATATGCCGCAATGAACTAAGTTGTGGTCCTCTGACGAGTCGATAGACATTCTTCTCCTCGTCGGGGCATCATCTAAAGGTGGGGGCCTAACGGCGCTTCTAGCACATATTGCTTTTGTGCAAAGAGAGGAGAATCCTCAAATTCATGGCCCATTCGGTAAAGTTGCTACCGTTCGTTGCTAGTTTCTCTTTCTCCATGAACACATTGAAATTAAAAGGTGGTGCCATCTACAACAGAATTTGTAAAGTTTAGACTAAGTGTATGATAGATTGAGTTCAACTAATCTATATTACGAATGAACTCCCACTCAAAACGACATCCTCGTGCCTTTTGGTGATTACATGAACCAAATCCACTACACCAAGTCCGATCATCACGTGAGTCGGTATAGCTTCAAAGCGAGCATCAAATGGGCATCATATCAACTATATGACTCATGCTTAACCTTTCGGTCCGTGTTCGAGGCCATGTCTGTACATGCTAGGCTCGCCAAGTTAGAACCTTAGTATTCGTGTGTAACTGCTTTTACACCAAATATGGTCGTGGATCCAAGAACACCCGATCATCACGTGATGTCTTGGAGCGACAAAACATAATCGGTGCATACTAAAGGAAGAACACATTCTTATCTTGATATTTAAATGAGGGATCATCTTATTATGCTAACAAAGCGCTAAACAAGCAATATAAGATGCTATCAAACATCATATGTTTATTAGTGAAATGATATGGTTCCCGCAGATGATCTCTATCATGTGCATCGTGGTATGATCACTATCATACCTATATGTGTAAATCTAAGGTCTATGGATTTTACACGCTATGTGTGTTGTAAGAGTATCATCTCATACTTCTACTTACAACACTACCATATCATAACACTAGCCCAGCAACAATCTAAACTAGACGCCTCTAATTTATCCATTGCAAGTTTTACGTGGCTTAGGGCTTTCGAGATAGAACCGTTCTTACCTACGAACATGAACCACAACAAGGATAATCAAATTGTTGACAACTCGCTTGCAAAATAGATATTGACTATAGTAGGAGAGACAGACACCCGCTAGCCACTTATGCAAACTAGTTGCATGTCAAGCGTGGAACAGGTCTCATGTGCGAGTACATGTAAAGTTTGTCTGGGCCGCTTCATCCCACTATGACACAAATATCCAAAATTACAACAAAGGAGCAACAACATGATCATCATTGCCCACATACTCATATGTGTACTACCCGTGTAAAGTATCTACGCATAGATCCGGCTCTGATACCACTGTAGGGTTCGCAGCATAGAAAACAAAAATTTTCCTACGATGTGAACTATATACCAAGATCTATCTACTAGATACAAACAACGGGCGGATGTATATCCGTAGAGAACATACCCTTGAAGACCGACAAAGCTTAACGAGTTCAACTCGTGGTTGATGTAGACGATCTCTTGCCGATCTCAAGATCGAGAGGAAGTCCTAGCGCTGCAAATCAGCAGCGCATCCGTGCTCGCACACACGTTCAAGGCACCGAGCAACCTCTGCCTCCTCGCTCCAGCGATGCAGCGGAAGCACAACTCTTTCTTGCCGAATAGCCACCGGGAACATGTATCTCGCTAGTCCGAGACCATGGGGGATAAATTCTAGAGGGGGAGAGAGATCCTTCACGAGGAGGTGTAAGAGACAAGTGGGGAGGGGGCTCCTTTTATAGGAGGAGAGGGGCACCCAAGGGGGTGGCCGCCGGCCATGGGGGCTGCCCCCTCCCCTCCTTCATTCATGTGGGTGGACACTCCACTCACAAAATGCCCTTTAAAATCCCTCCACTCAAAAGTCCACTCAAATTCCCATTAAATTTCCACCAAATTTAATGCAAACTCTCATTAAATAAAACTCTTTTATTTTATTCAGAATTTTTTCAATTAATTTAATGACAAACATTCACAAATAACCCCTTGCTAGAATTCTATTTCACATGCATAACCACTTTATGCAATTTCACCCGAAAACCTGTTTCGGTGTCTAGTGAAATAAATTCCTGCGCTTGTTCATTCTTTCGGCATGAAACATTTGCTCCAATTGGATGTCGGTGTCTCTTAAGTGTGTCACCCTACGGTTCGTGAATAATGCGGACATGATCGAGACCCCTCTCGGATCAATAATCAGAAGCGGGATCTGGAGACCCATACTGACTCCCACACATTCAACGATGACTTTCTTGTGATCGTCGGAACCTTTTACGCTAGTATCTTAATCCCTTTGTTTCATGATATATTACATGTCCGAGATTCGATCATCGGTATCTCCATACCTAGTTTGATCTCGTTACTGACATGCACTGTTTTCTCGTTCTGTGATATAACATTCTAGTGATCAAATCACTTGCTTGCAAGCTAATCAATGTGATATCACCGAGAGGGCCCAGTATATCTATCCGTCATCGGGATGAACAAATTCCTCTCGATCCATGAGCCTCAACATAACACTTTATTAGTTCGAATCCATCTTTATAATCACCACATTACGGTGTGACGTTTGATGTTATCAAGAAACTCTTAGGTGTTAGTGATTAACATGATCTCATGGTCTAAGGATTAGGATCACTTCGTAAGTTGTTATAGCAATATAAACTCAATGACTTTGATCGTAATGCTATACTTCGGATGAATGTTCATCACACCATTACACTAATGTTGTGATCCCGTTATTAACAACATCCAATGTCCATGATCAGGAAACCTTGATCATCTTGTTAATCAACGAGCTAGTTTATGAGAGAGGCATAACTAGGAACTTTCTGTTTGTTTATTAAACACACATGTATTAACGTTTCCGTATTAATACAATTATAGCATGCAAAATAAACATCTATCATATACTTGGAATACACATAATAAACACTTTATTATTGCCTCTCAGGGCATATTCCCTTCAATATCATTAATGAATATACGTTAAAGAATCACCCCAAGGACGTGGAGGAAGACCTGTGCAAGTTCTTAACCGAGAATAATTTTGTTAAGGAAATACTATTTCCTTACAACTTCAAGTGAGTGTTTATATCATGTACACATTTTATTTTTGCTTACTGGATGAGCTATGCATGTATGCTTATGTAAATGTCCGCAGATTCCACTGGATCTTGCTAAACATTCAAGTTGACAAGTCCCTAGTTGAAGCCACGACTCATTAAGTTGGGACCAAGAGCAGTGGAGCGACATGAAAACAATGCTCCATAAGTAATTTCAATCATTATCGCATTATATCGTCCTATTTCATTCATTTCCTGATATCAAGTAACTAGTAACTCCTTTGTTCATTTTCATGCCGAGCAGGTGTTGAACACAGTTCAGACAGAAAATACCAGGTCCATTCAAAGAGGAGCTAACTTATAAAATGGCGAAGAGTTTACAGCAGCCACCGGGAACTCATATATGTGGATACTACGTCTGCGAGTACATCCGCGAGTTGACCAGTGAGCGGAATGTTGACTCACATTATATTTATGATTTGAGGAAGAAACTAGAGCCAGACCAACACATAAGAGCAATTCAAGAAGAGCTGGCGGGATTTATGATGAAGGAAGTCCTTGATGTACATGGAGAGCATTATGCGGATGATGTGGAACTCGATTTGCCTTAGTCATCTCTATGTATCTGATATGATATTTATATTCATCAATGACCATGTAATTTCAAAACATTTCTTCCTTTTGATATGATTGATTATATGTATGCTTGCAAGGAATCGATTAATTATATAAATGCATCGACGTGTAGTGTGTATGTAGTAGCATATAATATGTATATTGAAATATATGTTTAAATTATAGTGAAACACAAAACGAAAATGGAACGAAATGGCAAAAAAAAGTAAATACACAATCTCTGTCGCGGTAGAGAAACCTACAATTCTCTATCGCGGCAGGAAACCTTATAGTCCCGGGTGGTGTTACGGACCGGGACTAGAGGGTTTCCGCCCCCCCTTGAAAGCGCCCACGTGGCTGTTATCGATCATGGGTCAGCCGGGACTAGAGGGGGGCTCTAGTCCCGTTTTCGCAGTCCCAGGCCCAAAACCGGGACTAGAGCCAGTTACGGCCTGGGACTAGAGGCCATTTTTCCACCAGTGAGCCGATGCACGTGGTGGATAATTTCTTCTGTTTCATTCTAGTGGGTTATGCATCTATATATGCTGGCAATTGCTCCTGGCTTCAGTAATTATGATATCCAACATGCAGGACTCCATGGTGGGTCGATCAGTGGTCACTCTATCGACAATTGTGGACGTGGTGCCGATGTCAACACAGGCAGTAGATACCACAGTGATCAATGCTAGTCTGACAGCAATAATGTTGAACCTACGAGCATTTTCTTATGGACTGGACTTGCGGATGGTACGTGGCTGACCGTAATTCCCCCTTGAAACCAACTCTTCCGAAAATTCCTCCTATGGTTGGCCAATTCGGTTCCACTCTAGTCCCACTAGTGCAGACCCTCCCCCTTTAAATCCGGTTGGGAGGGCCCTCTAACAGCGGTTCTTCAACCGCTGTTGAGGGTTCGGTGTTAGAGGGGGGGCCCTTTAACACCGGTTCTTATACGAACCGGTGTTAAAGGTCAAGCGCCGGCTAACGCAGCCTCGGCCCTTTAACACCGGTTCGGGCTGGAACCGTGTTAAGGTTCTTCTGTGGCAGATTTAGGCCGTTATGCCGCGGAAAAACGGCCTAAATCTACCGCCACGTAGTCCTGCCTCGTTCTGGGCGTATTTCTGCGGGAGGGGGGAGGGGGAATCGATCGGGAGCGGTATACACATACATCGTCATCGGTACATACGAGTACATGAATAATTAAGCAACTATTATACACAAACATCATCATCGGCACATACATCGTCATCGGCACATACATCGTCATCGTTCATTTTGGTGGATATCTAAAGAGTTCTCCGCCAGGCATGACGACCTCATCAAGTATGAACCCCGCCAATTCCTCTTGAATGGCTCGTATGCGTTCAAATGGTAGGAGTTGGTCCCGCATCCGTTCGATCTGAATATATATGAAGAATGGGTCGTCAATATATATATAAGAATAAAACTCAACACAATTGATGGTAATAAAATAATGTTGTGAACTTTGTTTACTTACTTTAAGTTGTTCTAGTGCGGCTTGGCCCGTCGCACATATCGTGTTGCGAATGAACTCGCAAACATAGTACTCACATAAGTTATTGTCGTGTCCCTGATGCACGCACTTTACGAGAATAGAGAGTTCAATCAAAATAATAATCAATAAAGCATGATATAATGGAATTAGAAGCTAGCTAGTTTTACTTACATTTTGGTCTACAAATTTTAGTTCTTCTGACCATTCACCCACGGCCCTGCCCGTGAACCTTTTCCAAACCCTGTCCGGCAAAGAAAATGGATAAAGGAGTAATTAATTACTTGTCACGAAAGTTGCCAATCTAGTGCGATAATATGATTGAAATTACCTCTGGAGCATCTCTCTAAAGTCTGCCCATATCTCTTTTTCTTTTCGTAACGAGTCCATGACAAGGACTTTTCCTGAGTCGGGTTGAATGACTAGCAGAATAAAGTGGAACCTACGCACGCATAACTCATCATCAGTTACACTTAACATCGAGTAAGCTGAAATAGAATGTGTACAAGAGAGAGGGTACTCACGAGAAGTTGTAAGGCAATAGTATTTCCCTTTTGGTTTGTTGTCTCAAAAGACCTTAGCAAGTAATCTTCTGTTTGCCGGGTTTGGTTCTTACCACTTCTTCATGAACTCTATTTGGGTCAACGAACCCAATGTCAAAAGGGCCTCCTTTCGCATTCCATAACCTTTTTCCCATAATAGTATATATATATGGTGAGCATATATATATACATGCAATTAATGAAGTGAATGAGATGAGATATAAATTACGAAATAGTACTTACACACAATAAAGGCTGATGGCAGCTTTGTCGAGTTCCTTCGATTGAATAGAAAATGCAAGTCTTGAATGTTGAAGTCGATCCCGTCGTCTCCGCAGAAGAAAATCTTATCTCTTATATGCGCAGTGATCCATTCTTCCTTTCTCGTCTTGCAGAAATCAAGGTACCACTTGGTCGATTTTCGCATCTTTTTTGGTAGATTCTTGAGCTCCTCTTTCTTGTGAGATTCTTCCCATACTTCCATGTATGTATGGGGTTGGCATCGCATTTGGGCAAGTTGTCTCCCATGATGTTCAAGTATGCAATGTAACTCATCCCCATCTCATTGGCCTTTCTTTGTAGCTCTGCCTCGTAATCATTTACGGGAGGCGTCCGTGTGTCGAACACTTGGGCGGGCATGATTGGTTTTCCTGCTCTCCGAGCATGGGAACTTTTACAGGGTGCCTCACGATCGCTACTTTCGGTCTCCCTATGGCGCCTTGCATCCGCCTTCAAAACTAGCGCCGTAGTCCGCACAAGTGGGGTTTCAGGTTTCAAAAGATTTTGTAAAACTTCTCCACCACCGCCAGATCTATTTTCTCCTTTGGCTCGACCCGTCTAGGTGCAAAGAATTTCTTGACCTCTTCTTCCGAGATCCTATTGGTCTCCTCGTCGCTGCGATTCCACGGTAAAACCGACAATGGCTTGGTGGAAGGCTGCGGGACGTAGTTTTTGAACTCTTTGGCGTACGGTTTCTGCGGATTTCTTTGTGGCTGCTAGTGATGCTCTTTGTGGCGGTGATCTTACGCTTCTGTTGAGGAGATGGCTGAAGCACGGAGATGGATGACAGTAGGAGATAGCTGCAGCTTGAGAGATGGCCGACGCAGCAGAGATGGTCAAGCCTAGGAGATGGCTGCCACATGAGAGATGGCTGCCAGCAGAGATAGCTTGGCGGCTCGGGCTGACAGCTGCGGAGGCAAGGGGTTCCAGTGGCCTCAATTTGGAAGCACGATGTGTTCCTTCTTCCAAAGAATGGTTGTTTTCACTGCAAATTTGAGTTGAGTTTCCCTTCACCGTAGCATGGTAAAGTTGTGCTTCCTCATATTCCTTCACAACCTCATCCACCCGACAATAGCATAGCCATCTCGAATCGGTCGGCGGTGGTAAGTTCCACCAGCTACGGAGGTAAGGCATAGCCGATACCACCTTAATGGATAAGCCCATTAATCTCACATGCAGCTCAGCGTGTTCGCTCTCCGTGATCTCATCCACGGGTATCAAGGACCCGCCATTTCAAGCGTGGGCTGCGTTCTCCGTGGAAGCCATGCTTTTCCTTGATGCGGGCATGGCGACTTCCAATGCAGGCTCTTCGTGCCGCTGAGATGGGCCGGTAGCTTGATGGCTCTGTTGTGCATTCACTTGCGCCTGCAGCGCCGCAAGTGCATGTTCTATCTGTGTCATCCGCTCTGTACGCTCTTTTTCTTTTTTGCCGCGCCATCTGTAAGAGTCGCTCCACTCGGCAAACCCATCCTTCCACGTCATACCCCCTGTGCCTCGTGCATGTCCAGGGTGTTCTTTTTTACCGATGGCGCGTGTGGTTGGTCATTCTCTCTGTCGGGATGGAAGGTCCTGGCGGATGTTTCCTCGTATGCCGTGATGAGTTCAGTGACGGGTTTGGCAAGGAGGGTTGGAAAGATACACAATCCTGTTTCTGGGTCAAACCTTGCCCCGATTCCGTAGAACCAAGTCTTTGCACGTAGGTCCCACCCATCTGTCTGGGGTGTGATCCCTCTAGCACGCAGGGCCTTCTCAACTTCCTCCCACTTAGGCCTCTGAGATATGTAGCCACGTGACCCCGTCCTCTGGTGATATTCCTTCTTCTGGGCATTAAGCGTACTGGTTTCTGACCTCTTTTTAGCTATAGCACCTTTTTTATATATCACAAATTCAGGCCAGTGAGGTCTTATCTTCGCATAATATGCGTCTTCGAAATCTGGAGTCTCGCCAGCTTTGACAAATTTGTTCAATTTTGTCTTCCAGTTGCGGAAAGCGTCAGCCATCTTCTTTAGAGTCCACTCTTTGACCTTTTCCTTTATAACCGGGTTATTTTCATCCTCCTCTGGCGGAAGGGTGAAATTTACCAACAACGAATTCCAAAGCGTTTCTTTGGATCTTTCATCGACAAAGGTACCTTCGCCCTTATTTGGCTTATTCCAATTTTCAATTATGATTGGGATTTGGTCCCTAACAAGAACTCCAGCCTGACGTACAAATTTGTCTGTGGCCTTCTTGGGCTCCATCGGTCTGCCATCAACACGGATTGCTTCGATCGTGAACTTTACACGATCTTTCAACCGATGGCTCGCGCCTCGCTTGCACTTTTTCGTAGAAGAAGATGATTGTTGGCTGGTCGATCCAGAGGGATAAAAGAAGAAAGAAGCGTTAATTAATACATGTAGAAGAAGATTGTTGGTGGAAGTCAGCAGAGGCTTAATCAATGCATATACCTCGCCGGACTTTGTAATCACTAAATTGCGTTCACCGGAGTCTTCATCTTCTCCATGACTACTTGAGATGTCATCATGTCCCTCCAAATTCAGATATTGTGAGGTGTCCTCATTAATAATGTTCTCCATTATTTCTTCTTCTTCAAGGTTTCTACTAAGTGGATCCATAGTTTCTAAAACAATAATATTATCTAGAGTAAGAGTGTAAACATTCAAGTGGACTTGGATTCATACACAAATATACATATTATTCATACAAAAATACACAAATAAATACACAAATGAAATTAAAACCCTAAGGATGCTTGATCATTTTAAACGAGTTCCGAGGGGTCCAAACCCTAATCGGGATGAGTCGAGGCTCGATTTGTATACAAGTTTTAATCTATGCATGTAGTACAATTTATATTAGCCGGTGAAACTATGTTGCCCGCGAACCCGCCCCGCTTGACACCCTATCTATACTACTACTCCCTCCATAATTACATGCCATCTTAGTTTCGAGTTTCCCGATTTTGACCATCAAGTTCACCACCAACACTATGTAAACAATATTATCGATGTTACAACATCAGGAACTTTACTCAAATATGAATACACGACTACATCTTTTATAAATCACACATATTCCCCACATTGTTCACAGAGGACGACTGCCGGACGCAGAGGCGTGGACGGCTGCCGCATTGACACATTGTTCACATTGTGCCGCCAGCTTTGACACATTGTTTACATTGTTCACATTGTGCCGCCGCCGACTGCTAGATGCAGAGGCATGGACGGCGGCTCCGACGGCGAGGGCGAGGGCGGCGGATCTGACGGCGAGGGCTGGACGCGGCATATTATAAAACCATTTGCATTTTTTGGAATATTATAAAACCATTTGCATTTTTGGAATTTACTTAAACGATTTTCTTAAATTAGAAAACATTTATGGAAATGTTTTTATCGCTTACAGATAGGGCCCACATGTCAGGTATTTTCTTCACTGAAATAATTACAGAAAAAGAATTACAGAAATAATAAAAGAAAAAGAAAACGATTATTGCATCACGGCGTCGACAATGGAGCTCCTCTCGGTCGATCTTGCTCCCGACGATCGGCTACACGGAGGACTTGTGGTTGGGCTGGTTGGAAAGAGGAGGTCGGCGGACCTAGTGGCGGCGCCTCCCTTTTGGTCGTGGAGAACAGAGAACGAGGAGGAAGCTGCGCGGTCGGCGGTTACACGATGCGGAGGCGATAGAGCGTGAGGAGGAAGAGAAGATGTGCACGAGCACCAGAGGCTCACCAGAAGCCGATGGTGGGGTCGAGGCCGGGAAGGTCGGGGTTGCAGCGATGTCGATGGCGGCGGACAGAGGTGGAGGTGACAGGGCCGACGATTCAGGGCACCCACGGCCGATTCCTCCCTCACTCTCTGAGGGCGCTGGCGGCCGGCGGTGGCTTCTCTCTGCTCCGATGGGCGGTGGCGGTGGCGACGCTTCTCTCTGCTCCGATGGCGCGCGCGCGGTGGCGGTGGCGGTTCGATCTGGATTTATTAATGCCGCATCTTTTGTATTAACATTTTTGAATTGATTGGATATTTAAATGTCGCATCTTTTGTATACACTTGCTCAACTTGCATTGTTTTTTTTTTGATAAAATAGCATATTGTGAACCTAAAAATGATTTTTGTAAAAAATCATGAGCATCGTATCATGTACCTGTAGTTCATATCTGACCCACTTCCTACCGATTTGGCAGGAATTTGTCTTTTTCACCAGAGGTGGACGAAAAGGTTTCAGATCCCCCTGTTGGTACATTGGGCATATAAGGTGGTCTAGTATTTTTGTGAAATGTGTTGGTGGTTTTTTGAATTAGCCATTTGGTGGTTGCTTCACAAAACCGTCCGTTTTTTATGCTCGGAAAATGGAAAATGCCTTTTTGGTGCGATAAAAAGGAAACTTCCTCTTGCAACATTGTTTGCCATGCCATGATACACATGTATGCACAATATGGACATATTATCACAAACTATGCCTTGATTCTAGCCATAACATTGGTCATTTGACCTGAAAGCCAAGAAACCTCGAATGAGATAGGTCATTTTGTGAAGGTTTTTTTGAGACATAATCAATATACCAAGTTTGAGATTTTTCCTTCTAACTATGTCACATAATATAACACCACGCGAAGGTTTCGCACTGTTTCGATCTTTTTTTATTTTTTATCCCCGTTTTAAACTATCGACAAACTTTGTCGAACAACGGGCATGATGATTCTTAGCTCGGGGTCAAGCCTCGCTCAACTTGCATTGTTTTTTGATAAAATAGCATATTATGAACCTAAAAATGATTTTTATAAAAAATCATGAGCATCGTATCATGTACCTGTAGTTCATATCTGACCCACTTCCTACCGATTCGGCAGGAATTTGTCTTTTTCACCAGAGGTGGACGGAAAGGTTTCAGATCCCCCTGTTGGTACATTGGGCATATAAGGTGGTCTAGTATTTTTGTAAAATGTGTTGGTGGTTTTTTGAATTAGCCATTTGGTGGTTGCTTCACAAAACCGTCTGTTTTTTATGCTCGCAAAATGGAAAATGCCTTTTTGGTGCGATAAAAAGGAAAACTTCCTCTTGCAACATTGTTTGCCATGTCATGATGCACATGTATGCACAATATGGACATATTATCACAAACTATGCCTTGATTCTAGCCATAACATTGGTCATTTGACCCGAAAGCCAAGAAACCTCGAATGAGATAGGTCATTTTGTGAAGGTTTTTTCGAGACATAATCAATATACCAAGTTTGAGATTTTTCCTTCTAACTATGTCACATAATATAACACCACGTGAAGCTTTCGCATTGTTTCGATCTTTTTTTATTTTTATCCCCGTTTTAAACTATCGACAAACTTTGTCGAACAACGGGCATGATGATTCTTAGCTCGGGGCCAAGCCTCGCTCAACTTGCATTGTTTTTTTGATAAAATAGCATATTGTGAACCTAAAAAATATTTTTGTAAAAAATCATGAGCATCGTATCATGTACATGTAGTTCATATCTGACCCACTTCCTGCCGATTCGGCAGGAATTTGTCTTTTTCACCAGAGGTGGACGAAAAGGTTTCAGATCCCCCTGTTGGTACATTGGGCATATAAGGTGGTCTAGTATTTTTGTGTGTTGGTGGTTTTTTGAATTAGCCATTTGGTGGTTGCTTCATAAAACCGTCCGTTTTTTATGCTCGGAAAATGGAAAATGCCTTTTTGGTGCGATAAAAAGGAAAACTTCCTCTTGCAACATTGTTTGCCATGCCATGATGCACATGTATGCATAATATGGCCATATTATCACAAACTATGCCTTGATTCTAGCCATAACATTGGTCATTTGACCCGAAAGCCAAGAAACCTCGAATGAGATAAGTCATTTTGTGAAGGTTTTTTCGAGACATAATCAATATACCAAGTTTGAGATTTTTCCTTCTAACTATGTCACATAATATAACACCACGCGAAGGTTTCGCACTGTTTCGATCTTTTTTTATTTTTTTATCCCCGTTTTGAACTATCGACAAACTTTGTCGAACAACGGGCATGATGATTCTTAGCTCGGGGCCAAGCCTCGCTCAACTTGCATTGTTTTTTTGATAAAATAGCATATTGTGAACCTAAAAATGATTTTTGTAAAAAATCATGAGCATCGTATCATGTACCTGTAGTTCATATCTGACCCACTTCCTGCCGATTCAGCAGGAATTTGTCTTTTTCACCAGAGGTGGACGGAAAGGTTTCAGATCCCTCTGTTGGTACATTGGGCATATAAGGTGGTCTAGTATTTTTGTAAAATGTGTTGGTGGTTTTTTGAATTAGCCATTTGGTGGTTGCTTCACAAAACCGTTCGTTTTTTATGCTCGGAAAATGGAAAATGCCTTTTTGGTGCGATAAAAAGGAAAACTTTCTCTTGCAACATTGTTTGCCATGCCATGATGCACATGCCAAGTTACATAAAAGAACTGAAAATTAAGATACATGGCCAGATTAAGTAACAATCGGCCGAACTTGTTTCGGAATGTTGGAGTGATTCAGTCATGCTCCTGCCTACACCTGTAATACTCGCCCTTTGTAGTAAATAAATACGCCGCCTTCATCGCTGTCGTCGTTGGGGTCGCCGTAATTGAACCTCTGGAGAGTACGCGTGGGCTGGACTTGAGGGTAGCGCAGACGGGGGTTAGAGTCGGCGGCAGTGTCATAGGCCATGACGCTCTGGAGAGTCCGACCGCGCCACCATAGCCGACGGCCGGCCTCGTTGAAGTTAGGAGGAGGTGGGACGTCCTCCTCGTGCCTGGCGAGCGTCCTCTCACGGCGATCCACGAAGAAGGCTTCCCAAGTAGGGAAATAGTCGGGATGCCATCTGGGATTCCTCCGCTGCTCCGGCGTGAGCTCGAAGTAGTAGTGGTTCGTGATGGCCATCCGGCGCACCACACCTAGAGGGACAGGAGGAACCGGCACGCCTCGACGCTCAGCATCCAGCCGACGGGGACACAGTAGCCCGGCGGGCAGGGGTAGTTCGAGGCGCAAAGCGCCTCCGCCTCCCTGGGGGTTAGTGCTACGGTGGAAGCCATGGGAAAGAGTGATGAGGTTGCAGATATGAGTCTAGAGATGTGCAATGACAATGGAGGCCAACCCTACATATATATATAGTGAACTAGCGGGAAGAACTGGAGGGAAGAACTGGCGGGAAGAAAAATGGCGGGAAGAAGAACTGGCGGGAAGAAAAATGGCGGGAAGAAAAATGGCGGGAAAAAATGGCGGGATGAACCTTTAGTCCCGGTTGGAGACACCAACCGGGACTAAAGATGAACCTTTAGTCCCGGTTGGAGACACCAACCGGGACAAAACACGAGTCAGCACTAATAATAGGGGTGACTGTCCACATTATGTCGTGCGGCGTGTACCTTGTCCCGGATGGTGTCACCAACCGGGACTAAAGATGAACCTTTAGTCTCGGTTGGAGACACCAACCGGGACAAAACACGAGTTAGCACTAATAATAGGGGTGAGTGTCGACATTATTTCGTAAGTGTCGACACTATGTCGAGCTGCTTGTACTATAAATAGGCATCCTTGTGAGTCCAGTCCTCCAGCCAGTTTGAGGCATCTCCAAGATGGTTTTCGAGAGCAGGGACACCATTACGGACAGTTTCAGGGAGATGCCGATGGAGCCCAGTCCTCCGACATCTCCGAGAAACTGTTCATAGAGGCACTCCCTAATATGTGAAATTAGTTAGCTCCCAGGTGTATTGATCTAGTTAGAGAAGTTACATAGATGCAAGATGGTTTTCGAGAGCAGGGACACCACTACGGCCAGTTTCAGGGAGATGCCAACGGAGCCTAGTCCTCCGGCATCTCCAAGAAACTGGTCATAGAGGCACTCCCTAATATGTGACCGCGCGCGTTTGGAGATCAGATCTTAATGGTAAGTACGAATCGGGACAACTTCTTCTCATAGTCCCGGTCCATCCACAAAACAAGACTAACACTCAAGACATGTATTAATATTAAAAACATGAACTAGAGTTACATAATATGAGCATGAACTTCTTGGCATATGTCCTTCCTTATGATCGCTTCAGACGTAACCATGGAGCATCTTCTTTACTTAACGGAATGCTTGGGTCAGTTTTCCTTTGTGAAGGGCGGAATTTCATCAAACTTATTATAATCTTCTGACATGTCTGTCTTGTCCTCGATTCCCACGATGTTTCTTTTCCCTGAAAGAACTATGTGACGCTTTGGCTCATCATATGATGTATTCGTTTGCATATTTTTTCTTTTTTTTGGTCTGGAGGACATGTCCTTCACATAGAAAACCTGAGCCACATCATTGGCTAGGACGAATGGTTCGTCTAAGTTCTTGTCTACCTTCATAAGATTGTTGAGATCCACCGTTGTCATTCCGTACTTCTTGTCTACCTCAACCCCTCCTCCTGTTAGCTTGACCCATTTGCATCGAAACAAGGGGACATTAAAATTAGGTCCATAGTCAAGTTCCCATATCTCCTCTATGAACCCATAATACGTGGTCTTCTGCCCATTGTCTTCTGCTACATCAAAGCGGACACCACTATTTTGGTTGGTGCTCTTTTTATCTTGGCCTATCGTGTAAAATGTATTCCCATTTATCTCGTACCCTTGGAAAGTACATACAGTCGAAGATGGTGTCCTGGCCAACAAGTACGGTGATACCCATGATGGTGTTATTCGTGAGAAGTCTTTGCGACCACCGCCAAAACTCGCCATGTGTTCACTTATAATCCATTCATCAGACTGCCCCGGGTGTTTGAGGCGTATTAAATTCTTGTGTTCATTGATATACGGGGCAACCAAGATAGATATTTGTAAAACCGTGTAGTGTGCTTTATTGAGAGAATGCCCGTCCCTACATATCATTGCTTTACATCCTAGGGTGCCTTTTCCACGCAGTCTCCCCTCATGTCGTGATTCTGGAACACCAATCGCCTTAAGGTCAGGAATAAAATCAACACAGAACTCAATGACCTCCTCTGTTACATAGACCTTGGAGATGCTTCCTTCTGGCCTAGCACGATTATGAACATATTTATTTAAGACTCCCATGTACCTCCCAAAGGGGAACATATTGTGTAGAAATACAGGACCGAGAATGGCAATCTCTTCTACTAGGTGAACCAGGAGATGCATCATAATATTAAAGAAGGATGGTGGGAACACCAACTCAAAGCTGACAAGACATTGGGCCACATCTGCGTAACCTCGGTAGGCTTTCGGATCGATTACCTTCGAGATATTGCATTGAGAAATGCACATAGCTTCACAATGGGTACTCGAACATTTTAGGTAGAAGCCCCTCAATGCAATCGGAAGCAATTGTGTCATAATCACGTGGCGATCATGAGACTTGAGGTTTTGGAATTTTTTCTGCCATATTTATTATTCCCTTTATATTCGATGAGAAGCCATACGGGACCTTGATCTGCTCGGACATTCAAAAAGATTTCCTTCTGCTTTGGTAAGAGCGTAGGCGGCGGGAGTTAAGTGGCATCGTTTACCCTTCTCGTTCTCGGGATGCATAGGCTCTTGAGGGCTTTGGGCGTTGTTGGTCCCGTGCTTACGGTGTATCTTTTGTCTTCCCATACACTCCTAGAAAGCCTAACAGGTTCACGCAAACATTCTTCGTCACGTGCATCACGTCGATTGAAGCGAACCTCTAAGACTTTCCAATAGGGTAGGTCCCAAAATATAGATTGCTTCTTCCACATGGGGCGTGTCGGCATCGTCATTGAACAGATAGACGGGACCTTTTCCAAAGATTACTTCTAGGTCCTTGACCATACCAAATACCTCCTCACCCAGACGGAGGACAGGCTTCCTCCGGGTTCGCCAGACGTTTGAAATGCTTGCCTTTATTTCTTCGGATGCGTGTTCTAAGAAATCGGCGATACCCTAGGTACACAACCTTCTTACATTTATCCAAATATACACTTTCAGTCTCATCTAAACAGTGTGTGCATGCATTGTATCCCTTGTTTGTTCGCCTCGAAATGTTACTAAGAGCAGCCAATCATTGATGGTTACGAAAAGCAATGCTCAGAGGTCAAATGGATCCCCTTTGTGCTCATCCCACATACGTACACTGGTTTGGCCCACTGTAAAAGTTCTTCAACTTATGGCCTTAGGTACACATCAATGTCGTTGCCGTTGCCTCGGGCCTTGGATGAGCACGGCATCATAATGAACTTCCTCTTCATACACAACCAAGGAGGAAGGTTATAGATATATAGGGTCACGCCAGGTGTGGATCGCAGCTCGCTCACCAAAAGGATTCATGTCGTCTGTATTAGACCAAACCTTAAGTTCCTTGGCCACGTGCGAAGTCCGGGTACTCTCGCTCGACTTTTCTCCACTGTGACCCATCAGCGGGGTGTCTCAACATCGCGTCTTTCTTACGGTCTTCCATGTGCCATCGCAACAACTTGGCATGCTCTTTATTTCTGAAGAGACGTTTTAACCGTGGTATTATAGGAGCATACCACATAACCTTGGCGGGAACCTTCTTCCTAGGGGCCTTTCCCTCAACATCGCCAGGATCGTCTCGTCTGATCTTATACCGCAGTGCAGTGCATACCGGGCATGCATCCAAATTCTCGTACTTCTCACCACGGTAGAGGATGCAGTCATTAATGTAGGCATGTATCTTCTGCACGTCTAATCCTAGAGGGCAGACAACCTTCTTTGCTTGGTATGTACTGTCGGGCAACTCATTATTTCTTGGAAGAAGATTCTTTATTTTTACCAACAACTTTGAAAATGCGCTGTCAGTCACACCATTCTCTGCCTTCCATTGCAGCAAATGTTTTGTGGCCATCTTCGCAAGTTGGATACAACAATGTTTTGTGATCCTTTAACATCTGCTCCAGCTTCTCCTTCTTCTTTTCAGTTTCACATTCTTCCTTTGCATCAGTAATGTCCCGACCAAGATCGTCATCAGCGGGCCCATCTTCTCTCTCTTGATCTTTATTATCTACCCCCGTTGCAGTATCATCATATTCAGGATACATATTATGATAGTTGTTATCATCCTCTTCTTCTTCGTTGTCTTCCATCACAACCCCTTTTTCTCCGTGCTTGGTCCAACAATTATAGCTGGGCATGAAACCGGATCGAAGCAGGTGGGCGTGAATGGTTCTGGTATTTGAGTAGTCTTTCTTGTTCTGACAGTGAACACACGGACATCACATAAAACCATTGTGACCACGATTTGCATTAGCCACAACGATGAAATTTTGGAGGCCCGTAATGTACTCGGAAGTGCGGCGGTCACCGTACATCCATTGCCGGTTCATCTGCATTAATATGTAGTATATATCAAAAAATAATAGGGAGATGGCCATTTATATATATAGTACATCAATGACACATGAAAGGACAGTTGCCGACCTCGACCGAGACGGAAAGAGCAACAAGAAAACTTATTTTGAGCTCTCGGGCATTTCACCGAACACCTCTTGTGCATATGAAAAAAAAAACTAGCACTCTTCACACCCTCTTGCTAGGCTCCAAAATGAGATAGTGAAAGAATGGAAGAGTGGGGTGTGTGTGTGGGCTGGTGTCTTATATATATAGCCCCCCCTTTAACACCGGTTCATGCCACGAACCGGTGTTAAAGAGGGGGGCTGCGCGGGCCACTGTTGCAGTGTTCTTTAACACCGGTTAGTGCCGTAGAAGAACCGGTGTTAAAGCCCTTTTTCTGGATCAACAAAAGGCCTCGTTTTCACTAGTGTTCGTAAAGAATTGTCCATAGATATAGCATTACTAGTCCAACAATGTGTATAATTTAGCAATATAATAATGTCGTTGTTGTTGGCATTGCGCCCACTTATGTGCCATGTAGCATACCGACGACCGATCTGATGATTTATGCTTTGACATAAAGACGCACGTAGTGTAGTACGTACACGTAGCATACCGCAAAGTTGAAGAGCCTCCAACGGCAACAAGACAGTAGTGCACTGTCGTACCTCCATCGATCGATCATGCAGTCGTGCATTACCTCATGTTGCGTTTGCACTTTAGTTTGCAGCCTTGGACCGGGTTTGTCCCGTCTGGCTACAACGGGACAAAACGACATGGGATACACGTGGCGGGCGTACCACCTACGTCCTACGGCCCCTCCTCCTCCTAGCCTACGTATGTATAGCCCCACCTGTCAGTCATCTCCCGAGGAGAGCGTTTACTTCTAGCTAGCTAGGTACCCCAACCCCATGCATATGCATCCATGGACCTCGATAGGGCTAGCTAGTGGTGGTGGATAGTGGGCACTCCGATCGCAGCGACCGACGGCTCTACCCTTGCCCACTGTCCACCGATACCCTGCAAGTGGGGCCTCACCGGTCATATTGCCAGCTCGGGTGATATTCTTCTCGGCCATAACACGACGAGGAGACAAACTAGCTAGCACGAAACATTTGCTGGTGCGTTTCCTGTGCTGCTAGCCTGCTACGCGCAGTACTCGCCAATGCAACTTCTCGTCAAGACCCACCACTGATCAGGATTCAGGAGCCTCTTTCTCGTAGGGAGAGATGGAATCAAGGCATGGCTCGTGGAGGTATATATGCATAGTGATCATGTAGCCGAAGAAAATAAAAATGAAAACAATATTCAGTAATAACAAGATGAAGCTACAAATGTAACGACCACGGACGTTTGGAGCTCGGGCGACATGGAGCCCTTTGTTTGAGCAATTCAAAAACTGCATTTTGAATTTCCAAACAAATCCGATAAAAAATTATAGTTTTTGTTTGAAAAATATATATATTAATTTCACAAAAATACCAATTACACCTAGCTCCTGCAACAACACATGGCCTAGCGGTTTTAAGGATACACACAACCAAGGAAAAAGATAAGGAAAAGAAATTACAAAACATAAAAGTCCAGCTCGGAGAACGATTTCTCGAAGCAACGACACTAACACCACCAGAACAACATCAATAGTCCAACCACTACAATAACATTGCACAAGCGTCATCGTTATTCGATCAAAGATCATAGGTTTTTACACCGAAGAAAGTTCTTGCTCACAAAACAATACCATCAACAAGGCATAACCAATTAAGGACAGACCTTGGATTTTTGTCCCCACAAGCAGTCGCTTCCGCGAGTCATAGTTCACGCAGCTAGTTCCTCGTCGCCTCAAAGACTCAAATCACCATCATTGTCCTCATGTTCCTGCTTTCCTAACATTTTCTGCATCTGACTTCACCATGTATCGTCAAATACATGACACATGATGGTAACAAACAGCTGACATGACACATGATGGTAACAAACAACAGAGATTCACAATGCTCCGTTTAAACCAAACAGACAGAAAAAACATGGGTACACATGACCGAATACCTTCCGATCCAACAATCTTCAGGCATGATGCGTCCATAGGAGTTCACCGGCCTTTCGGTACCCGCCTCACCAGGCCAGATCAACGAGTGCAAGCAACAATCAGAACTTCGTCTTCGCGCTAAAGGAACCCCAGGACCGCCCACCATTATTGGACAGAATAGCAGGCCCCCTCGCCGACGTCTGTCGCCTGCCCCCTCCGGTGGAAGAAGAGACAAGCCCGCAAACACCGCGCGGCCCCGCTAGTCTGCCGACCTGAGCAAGATGGAGATGGTGAATCTAGGCAGTAGCCTACCACATCTGCCACACCATGCGTCGATACCTGAGGGGGAAGCCGTAACCGCAACACGACTCGGGCACCGGCCCATCCGCCATAAGAAGCGGACCTCCACGATCGGATGTCACGCCGAGGGGCAGCCACCGCCGCCACACGACCACAGGCGCCGCCATGCCCACTGCGGGCAGCCGACACCAGCCACCACGAGCGAACTGCTGCCACAATCTACTCTCCTCGTCCCCTTCAGCGCCAGGACCACCGCCACCACGACCAACGTTGGTGACAACGGTGGTGGGGTGGTAGATCGGGGACGAGGAGGGGTTGGTGACGAGATCAGGAGCCCCCTGGCGGTGCCCTGGCACTACTAGGGAAATGCCCATCTGTGGCGCACCAAAAATCACCATCCGTAGCGCACCAGCAGTGCGCCACTAGCCGCGCACCACGGATAAAATTTACCCGTAGCACACTACATGGTGCCACGGATAAAAAAGTTACCCATGGCGCACCACCCGGTGCACCAAAGGAAGGGATCCAGGTGCGCCATGAGTATGATTTTCGGAAAACAAAAAAATGCAAAAAAAAAAACACCCTCGTTTTGAATTGCAAAAGCAATCGAGTCTGTGCATCACAGTCGTCATGTCGCCTCTTCGGAGCATGGTGGCCGTGGCCACGGCCACAACCTACCACCGCAGGGAGGTGTGGGAGGTCGTGGCCACGCTAGTTCTCGAGCGGGAGGTGTCGGGCCGAGAAGGAGGTGGCGGCTGGAGGAGGATGTGGCGTCCGGAGGAGGTGGTGGATGTAGGAGGATGTTGCGGCCGGAGGAGGAGGTGGCGGACGAAGGAGGAGCTGTCGGTTGGAGGATGTTGCGGCCAGAAGAGGAGGTGGTGACCGAAGGATGAGGTCGCCATTGTTGTCACTGCAAGGAGGAGGAGGCTGGAGCAAGGAGGCTAGGGAGAGGCGGCTAGAGAGAGGAGAAGGAGAAGGAGGAGAGGAGAAGAGGGGGAGGAGAAGGAAAAGGGGGGAATGGGAGGAGAAGGAGAAGAATGTGAGGAAAAAGGAGAGGGATAGGTGGCCATCCGGATTCGAATTTCGAATCCTATCCAAACTTACTCGTGGCACACTACATGATGGTGCGCTACGGGTAAGTGGCCTCGGTTTTTTCTACAGAAAAAAACGATCTTTTAACCATAACTTTTTATTCTTTCCGAATTTTGAGAATCTAAAAATCTCTAAACGACCAGAGGTGGTTGCGAGCGGATGCGAAATTTCATGCTCGTCATTTTGATACATTAAACCTTTTTTTCTATATCGTATGCAAAAGTTATGGTCGTTTTACTGTGGCATAACCTTTTTTGCAAAAAAGTCGAAATTCATGTTTGCTAATTTTTCTACAAACTAGACCATATTATCTTCCTACATGTGAAAGGATTTTAAATTTAAAGTATTTTTATTTTCTTTTATTTTTTACAAAACTTTAAAAGACGATCTGAGAGTGGAGTTGGTGCAGGCCACTTACCCGTAGGACACCACATAGTTGTGCACCATGGGCCCTACGGGCAAGTGGCATACCACCACCTGTGTCCTGGTCCACACGTAGCGGTGGCGCACATGTGGTATGTAGCCACTGGTACGCGACTTACTCATATGGCACTTTTGAGTCGTGTGTCACGACTATTTATCTGAGGGCACTATCAACCATGTGCGTCACGACTGTTTATGTATAGCTGTTTTTCTAGTAGTGTGGGGTGCGCCATGGGAGGGGACCCGATAAAAAATGATAGATGTAGGAAATAATATAATCTACCAACCTAAATTAATCTCAACTCGAAATACGCAGTATTTTGGGCTGCACAAAAATGACTTAATCTGAAGTAGTGAACATCACAAAATTTCAAACCACCAAAACCAGTTTGATTTTATCCTTTCTATTAAGCCCAAAATACAAGGTATTTCGGGTTGAGACCTCATTGTGTTGGTAGAGTACAACATTGTCTACGTCTAGAATTTTTTCTAGAATTGTTTGAAACTATGAAACCGTGTTTTCAAATTTTGAATAATAAAGGGCTCAGTGTACCCTGAGCTCTAAAGTGATTTTAGCCAAATGTAACTGACTTCCAAGATCCCCTTCCCTCTAGGTCTCACCTTTACCTTTCGTTTCTCCTTGCTAGTACCACTCATCGATCGGTTGCTACTTGCTCCTTCCTTTCAGTTGACGAGTCCCTTTTTAGCCGAGCTAGCCAGAGCCACCACACCATGTGCCCCCATCGCCCTCACACCGTAGTGGTGGATCACCTCAACATGCGTGTCAGGGATCGACAGATTAATGAAACAAAAAGAGATTGCAGGAAAAAAGATGGAGATGGGTGAGAGAGAGAGAGAGAGAAGTGGCATCTCGACCTCAGGGTGAGGCTGCCCTACCAAGGGTCCTTTGCGATGCATGCAAAAACAACAGAAAGCGGGAAAAGAAAGGCTAGCTAGGTTGTCTCACTAGGGACACAGGACAAATGGAGCCCCTCTACTGGCTAGGGAGGGAAAGCACGACACCTTTTTTTTCATCTTTTTGTTTGCTTCAATGATAAGTCATCTGTTCGTTGGCCATCTTTTCTTCAAATTTGGATATTTTTGCTTCGGACTAATTATGGCTAGGTATGGTTAAGCTGCCGCACTTCGAGTTTCAGGCTATCATGCATGGGGGTGCTATATATTTGGCATCTATGTATATGAACAAGAGTGTGATTCACTCCATTATTTTCATTTGGAGAGAAATAATGAACTCGTGAACCACTGATCTGGCATTTTTCTTTATTCTGCCCGTGGCCCGTGCTGTGTAACCCCACCCTCAATCCCATCTACGCTCCCTCCGTTTCAAAATATAAGATGTTTTAGGTTTGTGAAGAAAATGTATCTATACTTGTTTTAGTGTGTAGATTTATTCCAAACCCGAATGAACCTATATACTAAAATAAGTCTAGATACATTTGCTTTACAAAGCTAAAACATCTTATATTTTGAAACGAAGGGAGTATGTTTCTCTCCTTGTAACTTTGCTTCCTTTGGCCCTTGTCCCTTTTTTTCAATGATAGGGAATTCCACACCCCTTACACTGGCGACCAAACTGGACCTAATATATGGATTCACCTCTCTGGATGCTCTTAAAAAAAGATAAATTGGGAATGCGTTTGTTCTTGAAAATGGAAAAGAAAGAAAGGAAAGAAGGATTTCAAGCATCTAAAAGTATACATGCATGCATGCATGATGCTACACCACAGTAGTTCAGTCAGCTTTTCCGATGGTGGGCTTAATGCATGTTTCTTCCCATGAAAGTTAGACCATGCATAATCATTCAGGTCGTTAGTTGGATCCTTCCAAACGGGGTTGGCTAGCTACTCCCCTTCCCTGTCCCTCTTGGATCGTGCAAAATGAGAGTAGGGCAGCAACAGTAGTGTGCAGCAAAGGCCTTTCCTGAAAGGCCTTCTCATGAGACCACCAGGTGGCCCCAACACACGAACAGGCCATGTGAGTGCCTCATCGTAAGGTCAAACGATCGATGTGGAATCTGCAAGGTAGGTTGCTTTGGTCACCTCTATCCCTGTTCTAGATAGCTTGATTAAAGGGAACCCCATCTTCTGGTGATCACTTGCCAGTTTAGTTACAGTCATTACTTGATGGCTAATGAACTTATCATTATGTTAGGTGCAAACCTTAACTGGTTGGGCATTGACCTGCTCTCATCGATGTGAAGTCGGCCGAGAAAATGCTACTACTTCCTCCATTCACTATTATAAGACATGTAGATATTTTACTGTGGACAAAATACTGATCAAAATGAGTGAATTTATGTATAAAAACGTGTCTAGATATATGTATCTTGTCCATACGTTAAATATCTACAAGATCTTATAACGACCAACGGATGGAGTACCATATATATGATTTTGTGATCCTTCCGAACGAACGGATGGAGATTAACATGCTAGGATCAACTTGGAGAAGCTGAATCAAATGCACCACTCCTGAACCGTGAAATAATCTCTGACCTCATATATTCATCTATTTTTTTAGGAAAATCATGGCACGATTATTGAGCTAAAATATTGTTCGGAATACATAGACTGTCAGGGGGTTCTTTTAACCAAACCTGACGCCCAAGAGTACAAGAAGTTGCCTAGCGTACCAACAGATGGGTTTCCGAGTTCAAAGTTCGATTCTCATGCCTAGACGTCACAGACAGCAGACGTGTCATGGCTCTTATTTCATGTAAAATCATATTATAGCTGCCCATATATGGTCTCACCAGGTCATTCACGAACGTGTTGAGAGTACCTGCGACATTCATCTGCCAGTTCACAACTTAAGAATTGGTTCACCAACCAGTGGACGTAGATGGCAGCCCAGCCCATTACGGACGGGACCTTGTCATCTTATTTGTAACTCCACACCTCCCAGTACTACTAGCCCAAACCAGGCAGCTGCTATTTTCCGCCCACGGCGTGGCGGAATGCTATATAACGCCCGCTTCGCTTTAGGGTTTTTTCCTTTATGTTTTCTTTTTATATTTATTTTCATTTTTTTTTTTCGGATTTCTCTTTTGTTTATGTCATAAGAAACATCATTATTTTTTTAAAATATGTTCATTACTTTTTGAAAAAAATATAAAGTTTTTTCGTATTTTAGTTCATGATTTTTAAAGTTGGTCCATGATTTTTGAAATTTGATTTATGATTTCTCAAATTGGGTCCATGGTTTTTGAAATTTTGTTCATGTCTTTATTTTTTGGTTCATGGTTTTTGAAACATGTTCATGTTTTTCTAAATCAGTTCACAATTTTTGAAAATGGTTCATGATTTTTTCCAAATTGATTCGTATTTTTCGTTTTTGTTAACGAATTTTCATAAAAATAATAATTTTGAAAGTTCATTTATGATATTAAAAATCTTTATAAATATTTGGAAATATATATAGTACTTAAAATTTTATATTAGATAATGATCAGAGTTTAAACAAAATACTAAAATAAGAAACAGAAAAAAATAAGAAATCTCGTCAACTAGGCCGGACCACTTAGCACGCCTTCTTGAAGCGGCATATAGCACGCCCCCATGACGTGTACGGATCGCTTGAAGGGTTTTCTGGATGGGCCGGCCCATTAGTCCTTTAGTCGTCTCCTTTCCAGTTCACTCTGATATTTTTTGTATCATTAAAATTCAAATCTAAACATTATCCAATCCTGGACAAAAATTATATTTAATTTTTTTGAATTTGAACAAAATTCAAAAAAAATTCACATTTAAAATTGTTCAAATTCAGAAAAAGAAAAGAATAAAACAAAAATAAAAAAGAAGAAACGAGACATAGAAAAAAATAAACGCTATATGGACCGGCCCAACGCGAGCGCCCACATGTGCGAAATTTATTAACGCGTGCATTGGGTGGGAAATAGCATTTCCACAAACCAGCAGATGCAGCCTATTTGCCAGAAATAGCACGGCTCTCCGTAGGGTGCTTATATGGGCTAGATCTAACGGGTACGATTTTCCTTTTATTCATTCATAAAAGTCTCATATATATATTTATTTATAAAATAAATTTAATAGTTAGAAAAAATTGTGTGTTCAATCAACTTAATTATAAAATAGAAATATAGATAATAACGCATTTATTGTTGGCTCTAGAGCATATATCCATCACTTCTGATGTCAAAATCAATTTTAATTTAAAAAAATTCCTCCAAAATCTCCTTGAGTAGGTCCGGTCTTCACGACCTCACCCACTTTTGCAGCCAATACTCTAATCATTAAGTTATAACCATCTAGTAATCATGGATTTGGATCCAAATTTTGAATGTATTCAGCTCAATCTCTGATGGCTTAGTAAAACCATCATAGATTTCCATCAGAATAGGATGCCCTCAGAATGTCCAAGGGCCACCCTCCATTACTTTGTCCCATTGCGCCTAGACAAGAAAACTACATCGTATACATGCTGTTCTCCAAAGGTCTGAATTTGACTTTCTGCGCAAGATCCCAAGTTGTTCTCATGTTTTTGTAAAAATGTCATACCTTTACAAAAAAATTATTCAAATATGGGTGGGCTTCCTACGACCCCGCTTAGCTTGCCACGAAAGCGATGTTCGTTCTAAAACCAAACAATTAAGAAGACATGAATAATAAGAATTAGAAATAAAGTAAAAAACATAAAAAAACAAACAAGAACGAATAAACGGAATAAAAACATAAAAAGGACAGGAAAACAAAAAGCAGAAGGAGCAAACCTTGCTTGGCCGGCCCACCAGGCGTTTCAGTACTAACAAGCGCACCGGGCCTTGTGTACAGGATTCACCGGAGCTCCCGGGCTCATGTCTGCATCGATCAAATCGAGCCCGTCCGTTCGAACGCACCTCGTGATAGGAGCGGGCAGACAAAGGCCGGCCCACGGTGGCGGACGCAGCCAGGGCACGTGTGGCCACCCGACCCGACTCCCTTTCTTCCCCACCACCATCCGTCGCGGCCACCGCGCGGCGGAAGGTTTCGCCTTGCTATTATAAACCTCGTCTCGCCCGCCTCGGCAGGGCAGCTTCGGCAACCGTACCGCTGCCTCGTCGCGTCCCCACCTTCGCCCATGTCACTAGGGGGCCACCTGGATCTCGAGGCGGCGGGGCCTCCCCGGCCCCGTGGCGGCGGCCCGGCGGCCACCACACCACCGGCCGACAGAGAGACCGACGTGAGTGCACAGGGGGAACCCTTGTTCTCCACTTCTGTTTCGTTCTATGCGTTATCCCTTCCTGATGGCAGTTCGCTCGAGCGCTCGTCTCGTACTTGTATGCTTGTACTTCAGTTGGTACTTTTTTGCTTTGTTGCTTTTGGTTGGTGGCGATTGCACGAGGGAACATGAATCTTTCAGTCTTTTACTGTATTTTTATATTATCTGCATGCTTGCACATTCGAGATTAATTTAGTGGCCAAGTGGCGGCGACTCATCCGTCTACTGAAGTTTTCTCTCGACGAAATCGGGGGCCTGTCTCTTTTATATTTATCAAATCAAAAAGAAAAAAAATGGGTACTTGCAGTCATAATCGTGGAGATCGTGTTCGATTCTTGCTACAAAGGCGACGCTGCGGGCCAAATTATCGGCTGATAGCGGTACGCAATTGCGCATGCCTCGATTCGCAAACTCTGTATTGCTCTTTCCCACCAAACTGTTCTTGGCCGGTGACAGCTCACGTCGAATCATTTTTGTCGCCTTGCAGTGGGCAGTTTGATTTCTCCTTTGTCTTTTGTATACTTCCAGGTGCCTTTGGTCAGTGGGATATGGGATCACGAATAGTCTAAGCCATCTTAGACAGCGCAATTTATTTGTTTTCTTTTCTTTGTTGGGGAAGGTTGTTTGTCTTGGTCTGGGGCTCTGAGCCAATCTGGAATCAGGGGCAGATTTTCCTTTCTTGCTTCGGGTACTTGCGGATGATGTTTAACATGCAAGTAATGTACTGTATAAATAAATATAATTAGTAGCATACGCTTTTCATTCATGTGCATCCTACTATGCATTGGTTAGCAGTTTCTATCTTTCAGTTAGGAGATGACTTCAGCATCTCTGCCTGAGAAGTATTACTGAAACATGGTTGGCTGAGGTGAATGCATGGGTGATCACAAGAAACTGATAAGGATATCAGTTTGCATTGAAGTAGACGCAACAACTTGACCAGATTCCATCTTTATTTCAGTTGCAATGTAGCTGGTCATTTTCCATCACTTGTTTCATCGTTTTAGATTGGACGTTTTCATCATTTTGCTCGAAAAGTTGTTTAATTTCTTAAGCTGTACGTCTGTTTAAGAGCAGGAGTTCCGTGTGTTGATTGGGGGTTAGTTTCTTGATAATGTCATGATGGATTACATCACAGGACCACAATTTCCACAATGCTGAAGTTTCTGAAAGTGCCATGAGAAAAGTAGACTAAAAGAAACAAGTCCTTGATGTTCACATTTGTCGTAAGCCCCACAGAATTCCACATGGTTAACTTATTCAGAATAGGTCCAATGAGATTCTCACAATAATTGATTTCAAGCAATAATAATGGTACTATTTTTGGCTGACTCCATTGACCCACTATGCATATAAGTGACCGACTGCTTCATAATGCTCATATCATCAGTGTAGTGCATCTCTCTTCTTCAGAATACTGAATTTCTTCTGTGTAGTTCTTACAATGTCTTCCCTCCACTGTGAGCAGGTTGGCAATGTCCGCAAAAATCTATTCCTCGCGTACAAGACCCTTGGTGTTGTTTTTGGTGGCCTCGTTACTTCTCCCCTCTATGTTTATCCCTCAATGAACTTGTCATCTCCCACAGAAGAGGACTACCTGGGAATATACAGCATAATGTTTTGGACCCTGACTTTAATTGGTGTGGTCAAGTATGTAGGCATAGCTCTCAATGCTGATGATCATGGTGAAGGTAACTAACCCCTTGCTGTTTCCATCTTTCCTTTTCTTTGAGCATTTGTTGCTTCCTTTCTAGATGATTGTTAGACTCTATTATAGCTTGGACAATATTACTTGAGATGTTTTATGTTAAAGCAAACAAACTGTCATTTTAAAAGTTTTTTTTCAAATATTTTGATACTTGTGGTGTTGCATATCATTTTAGGTTGATTTTTTCTACTCTGTATAGTAATATTTCCAATACTAATGAGTATGAATTATGTAATGTAGAGGCTATGATCTACTGATATTTGTTCAGCTTCGTTAAATGGAAACATGTCAATAAACTGTAAGCCTGATAGAGGTGGAACTTATCTATATATTATTAAATAGAAGCTATTTAATTGGTATATCAAGTTCTTTTACTTTATAATTTTATTGGTGTGGAGCGTTGCTTAGTCTACTCTTGCAGGTGGTACATTTGCCATGTATTCTTTGTTGTGTAGATATGCCGATATAGGCATCCTTCCTTCCAAGAGAGTATATTCAGAAGAAGAACCACTGCTTCATGATCAGTCAACATTAGCTAGAAGGCCTAGTAAACTGGGGAAGTTCTTTGAGCAAAGCCTAACTGCAAGAAGGGTATTGTTATTTATGGCAATTCTTGGGATGTGCATGCTCATTGGAGATGGCATACTAACTCCTGCTATTTCAGGTTTGTTGTTTGTATTTCACATATGTAACCGAATCATGTGTGTGATCATATAGATAAATACCATGTTCTCTTTCTTTTCAGTGCTATCAGCAATTGATGGACTAAGAGGACCATTTCCTTCTGTTAGTAGACGTAAGTAGCTCAATAGATGTTGTATCTAATGAGCAATGAAAGAACCTCTCTGCTAACAATTTCGATGACATTAATCCTTCTTTGAATCTTCCAGCTGTTGTGGAAGCCCTGTCTGCAGCAATTCTTATTGGTTTATTCCTGCTGCAAAAGTATGGGACTTCAAAAGTGAGCTTTCTGTTTTCTCCAATCATGGCAGCATGGACTTTCACAACTCCAATCATTGGAATATACAGCATTTTTCATTACTACCCTGGCATCTTCAAAGCCATTTCGCCACATTATATTGTTCGTTTCTTCCTTAGAAATAAAAAGGAAGGGTGGCAGCTGCTTGGTGGGACTGTTCTATGTATCACAGGTACATCACATTTACATGCCAAGGTTATCAGGTTGTGCATTCTTTTCTGATAATGATCATGCAGTCTAAAGTTTGATGTCCTGCCTACAGGTGCAGAAGCTATGTTTGCAGATCTTGGCCACTTCAGCAAAAAGGCTATACAGGTTATTATCATTCAGAAGTACCAGCACGAGTTATTCACATTGTTTTCTATTTTATAGTTAGTTACCCTTCATTTCTTTTCAGATAGCATTTCTCTCCAGCATATATCCTTCTTTGGTCCTCACTTACGCCGGGCAAACAGCGTACCTTATTAACAATGTCAATGACTTCAGTGATGGATTCTACAAATTTGTCCCTCGCCCTGTTTACTGGCCTATGTTTGTCGTTGCAACACTAGCAGCAATTGTTGCTAGTCAATCCTTGATATCTGCAACATTTTCTGTCATCAAGCAGTCAGTTGTCCTGGACTACTTTCCGCGTGTTAAGGTGGTGCACACATCGAAACAAAAGGAAGGGGAGGTTTATTCCCCAGAAATTAACTACATTCTGATGGTACTGTGTGTTGGTGTTATACTAGGCTTTGGTGGTGGAAAAGAGATAGGGAATGCTTTCGGTAAGCAAATTCTGCAAACAAATGCTCCAGTTGTTAATATACAGCTACTTTATACCTGAAGACTGAAATGCATAATTGTTTACCGCAGGTGTTGTTGTCATCATGGTGATGCTCATAACTACAATCATGCTCACTCTTGTGATGATCATCATATGGAGAACGCCACCTTATCTTGTTGGCCTGTATGCAGTTCCGTTTGTGATCATGGAAGGGTCCTATGTCAGTGCCGTTTTCACCAAGATCCCTGAAGGAGGATGGCTTCCCTTTGCAGTTTCCATGATCCTTGCATTGATCATGTTCGTCTGGTACTATGGCAGGCAAAGGAAAACAGAGTACGAAATGGTGAACAAGGTAACCCTGCAACGCCTCGGCGAGCTCTTGGCAATGCCTGAGGTTCAGAGGGTCCCGGGTATGTGCTTCTTCTACAGCAACATACAGGATGGGCTAACTCCGATACTTGGCCACTACATCAAGAACATGAGCTCACTGCATACAGTCACAATCTTTGTGACCCTGAGGTACCTGCTGGTATCCAAAGTTGATGAACGGGAAAGGGTCCTGGTCAAGAGGCTCGGCCCTGAAGGAGTGTACCATTGCACCATCCAGTATGGCTACGCGGACAACCTGAGCCTCAGAGGCGGTGAGGACCTTGTGGCACAGGTCACGCGATGCCTAGAACGGCACATCAAGTTGAGCACCGACCGACAGTCTCCTGTTTCCACCGAGGAAGAGGTTGCCAACCTGGAGGCGGCGAGGCTGGCGGGGGTGGTGCATGTCCGCGGCAAGATGAGGTTCTACGTGGGCGACGACGTGGGCTGTTTCGACAAGGTCATGCTCCACTTCTACGAGTTCTTGCATGGCATCTGCAGGTCGGCGCTGCCTGCTCTCGGGATGCCTCTGCAGCAGCGAGTTGAGATCGGCATGCTGTACAAGGTTTGACACACTATTGGTCGACGATTAGGTTATTGTTGTTGTATGTCTGATTCCCTGCTGTTGTCCGTTGTTGAAACCGGGCCTCAAACGTGGGAAATACAAGGTCAGGGACACATGGTTCGTGAGTGTGGTCATTCTGAACTGTCAACGCGTTACGAAAGCAATGTTTGCATTATTTATTCTAAGAAAAAGTGTGATGGTATGGTGTTCAGTAGAACCACCACCAAGATACACAAACAGGGACCTTGTAAAACCGAGATGACAGATCGAGAAAGAAGAATGAACATGCTTGGACTTTATCCTGTAGTCTGAATTTACATGTCCCTGCATTTGGTGATATGGAGCAGGCTCCTTTTACTGGTGTATATGGATCCATGTTCCTTCTTTCCCTATTTTGTAGCAGTTCTTTCTGGATTTCAAACTAAAAACAGTCGAGTGCAAAAAGGTATTTCCATGCTGGGACAAATTCATGTCCCATCGTCACTTATTCAGGCCTCCTGAAGGGGGTCACTGCAAGCTACCCTAGAGGGTCCTAAGCTACCCCTTTCCGCCGTCTAATCGCAGTAACAGAAATTCAAAATATTAAAGATCAAAAAGTTGCAACACCAAGTAGCTATGCGGCTCTAGGCTTGTGTGGACATGGAACTTCGTGAGATGCACAAGCCTAATGCTGATCATGAAGCTTAAACAAAACGAGCAGGACGTGTGAGTGCAAATTTTCTACAATATCGAACATAAATCATATTACGAGTAGCATGCATAATAATGTAGTGCAATTATTCAGACGACCATCTCTCCTGAAGACGATAGACGACGGTGAAAAAAGAAGCACTTCTTCTAGGTAGACTCTGATGGACAAGACCATCAATAGTTACAGTAGGGACAGTAAAAGCTTTGGATGGCGTGATTGGTGGAAGAAAAAAACAACAAGGCGCCAAAAGTGACGGTAAAAGCGAGAAAAAGTAGGAGATACTGTCTGCAATTTTGCTCATCCTTTTGCATGCCGCGACATTTAACTCGCTGTAGCGCCTTTTCTTCTGAAACGATTAAATAAAAGAAGAAGAACTGTGGTGGTAGTTCACTGATTAGCTGCCGGGTAGATGGTCGATGCAGGCCGATGATCAGACGGGTACCGTGGTCCATATATGGTTCCTAACCGGGGACGTTAGCGCAGTGTGGTTCCAGAACCTTCAAGGTCAAGGCCACTGCGGTCCCAGAAATGGGCCCACCGAGCACAACGAATGTCTGTTGGTGATCCTTTTTCTTTTCGTGTGAAATCTGTTTCTGTTCAAAGGATCGTGTGATGGCTCGTGTAGCGGGTTTTTTTTAAGGAGAAATCAACATGTTTATACTACTCCCTCCGTCCCAAAATAGATGTCTCAAATTTATCAAAATTTACATGAATCAAGACACTATTTAGTATATAGATTCATCTAAAATTTGAAAAACCTAAGACATTTATTCTTGGACGGAGAGAGTAGCTTATTTGGCAAAACACAGTTATTGAAATTATGCCACAATAATATTCTCCATTTTCGAAAAATCGCTGGAAATTTTGAGTGCGGTGTTTGCGCTCCCGGGCTCCAGTGACCTAGGTGCTTAAAAATAATGTTGAAAAATATATTTTATAGTTTAACAAATTCTAAAATAAATTTACACGAATACATGCACATGTTCTCTATGTTTGCAGAGTTTTGCTAAATAATATGTTGCATTTTAGGCTAAAAAAATATAAAGTTTTGGCTTTGAAAAAAGCAAAAATAACTCGATTTTTCTTCCAATATTTGTTTGTGGTGCAGACCACATATCAAAGCACATTTCTATAAAAATTTGGTCCTAAATATTAATGTACTTATATTTTTTTCAGATTTTTTTGAGACAATAAAATAAAGTTTTCATTTAAAAAAAAAATCTCTATTAGAGTCTTAGAGACATATCCCACATTTACCATATGATGATTTAGCTTTCAAAACCATTTCTCTTTCTAGTATGCGGATTACAAATGAACTAGGTCTTTATAGAGCAACATACCGTGATTTTCAAGAAAAAGAAAACATACAGAGGCAGACTATTAGGCTGCGTGCATTGTATAGCCATCCGTCTACACGAATTATCACAGAGAATCTTTGCTTCTTCCTTGACCCGATGACTTTGGGGCCGGTAGGTAACTCGCTTTTGGTTGGTTGGGTTCTAGGCGCCCAAAATTTGGAGTGGCCACGTCCTTGGTTTTATTATGTGGAGCCCTTCCCTTGGATTTGTCTCACCTGTTCACATGAGCAGCTGCAATAATTCACCCCACCCCCTAAAAAAGCAACAGTGGGCAAGTAGACAATCAACCTGTTTCCATCGAACACCGAACCCCTTAGCTTTTCATACTCAGTGTAACTTTGGGTGCTTTAGAAAAAAAGAGAGCTTCGGTGGTTTTAAGAAGAGAAAAAGGAAATACCAGAATCAAATTTGTGGTCCTGTTTGAGATTACATGGCTATGGATTTTTGGGTTATATGCCGCTTCAATTGGTTTATTTCTTTTTGCACAGCCAGATGGGATTGGAACTGATTTTTTTTAGAAAAAGGGCATATATTAATATCACGAAAGATATCAATTACATCCGGCCTCTACAACAATGCAATGTCCTAAAGACATTACAGATGCACACATCTCTATTGCAAAAACAACAAGAATAACAGAAAAACAAAACAAAAGATCCCTCTACGGTGATCAAGACATTGTAGCTACACTACCAAGACATCACCCAGAGTCCGTGCTCACAAAACAATGCCTTCAACAAGATATTGTCAGGCACAACCAATTAAGGTCAGACCTTGAATTTTCACCCTGCAGCAAGTCCGCCTCTCTCAAATAATGCCTTCAAGGTCATTGTTAGGCACAACTAGTTAAGGCCAGACCTTAGATTTTCAACCTGAAAGATAAGACCTGTACTATTCCTGTGCCGCCGCCCCCGCTTTTCACGGTCGCTGCTACAAGTAAAGTATTAACAAGCAAGGTCCTCATCACCATCAAGACATATCCCACCATCACTAGCCTCATATTTCAGCCGACTGACATTCTCCGCCATTGTGTCCTCCATGGGAATCGAAGACAAACATGTCCCATGTTGGCAACAGTTAGCGCAACTTCGTGTTGATCCTTTGAAATAGGAACACGCTACCGAATCCCACCCTGATCCAGCAATCTGCATGCAACTTGTTCGCAAATGAGATCGCCGGGGGAGCCTTCCGGAACTCGTCACCGGCCAGAAAATGAGAGACGACATCAAGCAGACCATCTTCCAGGCGCGAGAAGCCCCGAAGGATCGTCCCCTTTATTGGGCAGATCGGCAGCCCCCCACGTCGCCGCCCGCCAGCCTACCCCCTCCGATGGAAGAGGAGGCAAGCTTACGACCGAACCACGTGCAAGCGTCATCCCATTGGTATCTAGTGAGGTCGATCACGAGCATCGCGCCGCCTTCCCACGCACCTCCAGGTGACCAAAGGCCGCACCAATGGTAGGTATAGGCGGGAGCCTAGGCCTACAGCCGCCGCCTCCACCTCAAGCGTGGATTCCCAAGGGAACTCTCCAATCGCTGTGACCGGGGCGTCGTTCCATGGCCTTGAGCAGAAGAACTCCACCCCAGGAGGACGCCACCCCCGAGGGAATGCCACTGCCGTCGCATGATCGGGGTCGCTGCCCTAGGTCCTGCACGCAAAAGATCACCAACGCCGTCCCCAACCTCCACCGGAGATCCGCCGCCATGCGACCGCCCCCAGCACCTTCGGCACTGGGGCCCGCCACCACCGCGGCCCTCGCCAGCAGCATCGGCGGCAGGGAGGCCATCGCCCTTTGGTTTTTTGGTGGCTAGGGTTTCGCCCCGGTGTCGCCTCCGGGGACGACACAGGAGCAGTCAGATGCACCGCGAGGAACTGAAAAATGACTATGCATATCAACATTTGCATGAAGAAAGTCATAAACTTGGAAATTTAGGCCATGGGCGTTTCATATTAAATATATATAGCTTACACTTTTTTTGTGCAAAAGGAGTTCCAGACATAGATTGGGTTCCCCACCCCTCCCGACACCGGCGAGACCAGCCAGAGGAGGGGAAACCGACCTATGGAGGAGGCGGAGGTGTTGGCGGTGGCTGAGAAGCTATAAGCATTTCCTACATTTTAATTCTGCACCAAACCACACATCTTTTGGGTAGATGACGAGGTTGTGGATGTAACTAGCCTTGTACATATATGAGGTTCTCATCTCTCTTGTTTTCTAATAAAGAGGCACATTTGAATTTATGCCTGTTCTCAGAAAAAAATATCGCTTGTACATAAATGCTGTAAATTTTATTTGTTCTTGTTTCTTGTTAATAAAGAGGCGCCTTTAACAGACATTGCATAGTTTGGCTATGAATCAAGCATGTCCTACATTTTTATTAGACAACAAACCCCATGTCTTTTTGGTAGGTGACGAGGTTGCGGATGGAACTAGCCTTGTCAATATATATAAGGAGGGTTTCAACTTGGTTGTTTCTTCCTAATAAAGAGGCAGATGAATTTATTAATGTTCTCAGAAAAATTGATCATTTGTACATAAATGATTTAAACTTTGCTTGTTCTTGTTTCTAGTTAATAAAGAGGTGCCTTTAACATATTCATCATGTTGGAATAAAATTGATCATCTTGTATATAAATGTTGTAACTTAGATCATTCTTGTGTCTTGTTCATAAAGGGGTTCCTTGCACTTGTGTGCATTGCCAAAAAATGCTTGTCGTTTGCAGATAAGTATCACAAATTTGTTGTCATTGTTTCTTCTTAAAAAATACACCCTCGTTTTATGATCATTCTCAAAAATAATTGACCGTCTTGGTCATAAGTGTAGTTTTTGCTCGAGGGAGCCCTGAACTTATGTGAGTTACCCATAAGACAATGTTAAGAGAGCTTATGTGGCTCCGTGTGGAGTGTAATATGATGGTTGTTTCCTCAGAGTCCATACAAACTTGAACTGATTCATAGCAATAATGTTATGAATAGTAATTATATTCTACATAAAAGAAGATGACCCATGTCTCTACATCAATCGATGCACTAAGCCACTTTTGTTGCAAGGTAATAGTCATTACATAAAAAAAAACATCACCTTGTATAAACCAAAACAAAACAATATGATATGCTACAAGTCATGCATCACACATCAAATTAAGCTATCATTACTACAAGGTACATGAGAAAGATGCTTAGAAAAATAAATCAATTGTTGTGTAAGCGTTGGTGCTTATTTGTACAAGCCATGTGATTAATTTTGCACTTTTACTATAGAAATAAGCACCACTTTAGGGAAAAAACGGGTTTAGTTTATGTACACCTCTCCATGCAAAATCCATTATGGATTGAATTAGTAGACTACCATCCATATTATTTGATAAAAACTCAGTGGCTATCTCCAGGTTGATTGCATGTAGAGTCTAGAGTATCCCGGGACTACAAACTTTGCAGCGAGGACCAAGTACGAAACTAATGAGTAACCATATGGATAACCAATAAAAATTTGTAAACGCGGGCGCATACTAAATGGTACCATAGTGATTTCCGTCTTCTCAAAATCTACAATACCATGCAAAACGTGGACCAACAGATATGGATGCACTACTAATGTGCTATTTTCTGATATGCCCGTGCTGGATACTGGTCCGAGTTATCATACAATCCGATACGATGTCACCCTAACATATGTGCTTGTCTTATGAATTTATAGAACATATTAAATGAAGTGAAATCCTTCATAAGAAGGTGACAACAGAAGGATAAATGTGAACAAATTTCTATTAGGGTAGAATTGCTAAAAGTACAATTAGTAGGTAAAATATAATATGTTCTAATAATGTAATGTGCTATCAAGAAAGCTAGGGATTAGTTTTGATGGTAGATATAGTAGGGAAGGGTCCTATTGCATCATTTTATAAAAAGGTATGTATATATGATAAGGAAAAAAAATAGAAGGATACACCGTACCATTACTAGTTATCAAGTAAGTATTGCATCACCTCTTTACTAGTTATCTATATACAAAATTTTCTCGTTTCCGTTGTAGCGATCCTGCACATGTAGCTTTTCATGCTCCCCTATGACGTGATTTGTTGCTCTAGAACCGGAGTTCCGATTGGTGTCAACTCCATGAGGTACATAGGCCACACCAGCTAACCTTTCAGGAGGACCATGATATTTTTCTGAAAACGCTTCCAACACTTCAAGTGGCATGCTCTTCCTTGCTGCATAAGTGACAGATAGGTTTAGGGCCTTGATCACCGCCGTTGTACTGCTACTGGCGGTATCACTGGTTGCGTCTACCATCGCCGCCTACACGACGTTGATCATTTCCACAGTCATAGCCATATCCGCGCCGATCATATTTATGGTTATCATACCTGTGGTGGTCATGGTAATTGCCACGTCCACCCACCTTCGTCCTCCACGGTAGCCACGCCCACCATGATTCATCATGTTGATTGATGAACCATCGAAGGGATCCGCGGGAGGGAGGTGGGTTGATTCTCTAGTCGTTCCTCATATCATAGCAACTGGGCATAGAGATCCTTCCGACTGATGAACTTCTCCGCCTTGATGAATGCGGCAATTGTATAAGTAAAGATGTTGTAGGTCTCATCGTTCATACCGGAAAAGCACATGCGATATAACATTATCATTGTAAAGAGGTTTTTCCGTAGCAGCCGCCTTATTTTCTAGGGTTTTGATCTGGTTGAAGTAAGATAGCGGCAGACTTGTTCTCCTTCCGCGTATGATTATACTGCATGCGGATTTGCACCAAACGGGCCTTGGAATGTGATGAAAAATCTCTATTACCATCGTCCAGGCGCTTTCCAAGCTCGTTTGCCCGACCATCTGAGTCAGTACTTCGCATGACATGTTGCGCATCAAGTACCCGAGCACCATTTAATCAAGAGCGATCTATCATGTGGACTCAGGGTTTGAAATCTTCACTTCCTTCCCATCCGCATCCTTCTCCAGTGCCAGGGTCGATCCGTCCATGAACCCGAAGATCTAGGCACCATGAATGTCAGGGAGGACCTGGGTTTGCCAGATCAAGAAATTGTCTCTAGTGAGCTTCTCGGAGACTGACACGGTCAGAGTATTGCCACCACTCGACGAAGAGGAGGAAGAAGCACCAACCGACATGGTGGCAGCGACGAGCTCTCGGATGTGTTTGGAAGACCGGGGCTCTGATACCATATATCAAACCATACGGTATGTGTAACCCTAACAGTCCCCTAGCGTGACTTTATATATGTGCAAGACATACATGAGGGAGCCCGTGTACAACACGGCAACGCAACCGAGTACAACCGTGTACATATACATGAGAGATATACAAGACCTATGCAGCTAGATGTATATACAGATTAACAGTCACATAGTCAAAACTATTGAACTAAGATGTACGATCCAACAAGACTTGTAGTAGTGTAGGAGAGTGTAGAAATTGTCAAATTTTGGATTTGAATATACTCCATCGCAAGCATATCTCAAGATAGCTAGTTAGCGAGTACTACTATCGTTTCCCCGTGCAAGAATTCCGATCTCGTGTCTTCTCCATGTCCAAGAGACCAGGGCTAGGTGATCGATGCACACCGGTTGTTGTTGTTACCCTCTGACCAGTGACATCACCAAGGCAGCAGCTACCCGCATAGTACTAGCTTTGACCTCCTAGCTAGCGTGTGTGACTGACAGACGGAGACTATCAGTTAGGAAACGCGCAGTTCCGGTTTGACACCATTCACAACAAACTCGATTTTTCTTTTGGTACACTTTGAGCTTGAGTCCAATAAAAATAGTGAGGTAAAATGGCAGTGCCACGTGATGAGGAAAGATGTACGTCAAGGCTGACTAAACAAAAAGGCGATACCTCGTGTTCTGAGCGAGACAATGGCTGCTGCCGACAGATTTCGAATTGCCGCGACCTGCCTGCGGTGCGATGATATTCGCAGGAACAAACCGATCGTATCAGCGCGAAAAACAAAAGCAGGCGAGGCGCGTGAGGGTCATGGAAAGAAAGCGAAAGAGACATGGTTACAAGAGGAGCAGGACGAAGAGTCGAGGTTTAAAGAAACCGGATCGAGGAAGAACGCAGCTAGCGAATCACGAGGAAAAGCCAAGCCCAACCACCCCTATCTTTTGCTTTCGTTGCTTCGTTTGGACTTTGGTATACTACTCACTCTCACTCTCACTCTCATGTCATCTTGAACTGACTTTGGCCGCCACCACTTCACTTGACCCACCCGGCGAGCGGGCCGAGCGAGGTCGCCCCGACCCGAGAGAGAAAAATACTCCTCCACGTCAGCACCAGAGGTGACGTGGCCGGAGACTGACCGGTGTATAGAATAGAATACAGGTGTGTGGACTTGCCTGCACTGCATGCGCTGCACGCCTTTGCCTTTCGAGGGACACATTTCGAAAAAGCCGTCCTATATTAAGCGCACACCGCCGCTCGCACTCGCACACACCGCTCGCTCTCGGTGTCGCACAGGCGAGTGACACGGCACGGGCTCATCATCATCATCGTACCGAGCCGGCTGCTGCGCAATGGAGACAGCCCAGGAAAGAGAGCTGCTGCAGCTGCAGCTGCAGGGCTGGCCTTTCCACGCCATGCTGCCGCCTGCCTTCGACGCCGCCGCCGGCACCGGCTACGCATACAGCGGCGGCAGTAGCAGCATCAGCGTCAGCAGCGGCGGAGAAGGATTCCTGTGCGGAGGATGGGAGCCTCCGTTCGGGTGCTTCCCCGCCGACGCGCACCTCCGCGACCTCTTCCCCCTCTGTACGTGCCAATTCTTCTCCTCTGTTTTTCTTCGGCTCCGTCCGGACGCCAAGGACGTAATCGGTTTGACGTTTCTTCTGGCACAGGCATGGAGTCGCTGCCGGTGTCGCCGGCCGCGACGTCGACGGCCCTCGCACCGGAGCCGCACGGTCCGGTGACAATGCCCAACGGGGACCTCGGCGACCTCCTCCTGGTACGTGCCCGCAAGAAGCAAGCAACCTATCCTTATCTCCCGCTCCCGATCGAATTAACTAGCGGCGACAGTTTCCACCGAAATTTCCTCGATCGGGTTAAAAACCGTCGCTTTCTCTCGTTTTTCCTCTCCACAGAATTTCTGGGACGCCACCACCAGCGCCTTCGCCTACGACGAACAGCCGGTCGCATTCAATTCCAGCTGCGCCGTGCACGAGATGAGCAGCCAGAGCCAGAGCCAGAGCAGCGCTGCCACCGCCACCAACATCTACCCGTTCCTCTGTAAGAAGCCTCTCAGTCTCAGGAAATAATCGATTCCATTCTTTCAACTTGTTCCAGCTTTTCTCGCTACTAGTAGGTCTCTGTGCGTCCGTCCGTCCGTCCTCGGTCCTCCGGTCAGTCCCCAGGGAGGGAGGGAGGCAAGGACAAAACACAAAGTCGTAGCGTTCGCATTTAAACAAAGAAAACTTGTCAATGCCATGCGTTGCGTCCTTTTCAAAAATGCCATGTGGCATGTGGGTGGGGCCCCGCGGAAGATTAGCACCACACTACTACTCCTAATTATCATGACCCTATCTATGATTTGCGCATGATCAGCAATCTCTAATAGTCCTCCTAGAAGGATTGCTGTATAATATTGTGGTGCGCACAGACAGACAGGCGCTCCTTTTCGAGTAAAGACAGATCTAGGTGTTACATGCTTAGATGGTAGCGCTAGCTAGATTCTAATCTTGTGCAGTACTACTGCTGTCAAAGTCGTACTTTTTACGTACGTGATTATGGTCACATTGTATATTTTATTTATGGCTCATCAAGTGTGTTAATTAGTAAATAATTAGTCGATTATGACTTGATCATTGCTTGGCTGCAGACGATGATGACGACGACGATCCTCTGGGCTCGATTTTCTCCAAGAGGCCCACGTTGCCAACTGAACCGGTGCTCCAGGCCCCGGCGGAGGAGGAGGAGCAGCCCCTCCTCAGCTCCTCCTCCTCCAGCAGCCACGCGGACCCACAGGCCAGCGATGCCCAGACGCAGGACACCACCGTCACCAACTCCAGGCCAAGTGGCGCGCGGGGCCCAACTCTCCCTCCTCGCTGCTCCTCCTCCTCGTTGAAACGCGCGACACCAGAAGGTGCGTAGCCGTCTCCCGATCATCTCCGACGCGACGCGCCTCACTGTCGCGTCCACCCACTCAACGAACAGTTCCCGGTCAACTAATCACGTATTGATGTGTTCCTTCCTTCCAGTGTCGGAGTCGACGGAGGCGGAGTGCAGCAGCCAGAGCGGCGGCGGCGGCAAGCGGCGGAAGGAGTCGCCGGCGACGCGGGTGGTGTGCCCGTTCGCCGTGCTGAAGCCCGACGGGCTGGACGGCGGCGCGACGCTGGCGGACATCAACGCGCGCATCCTCATGCGGCCGGCGCGGCCCGTGCGGCACCCCGTCGGCGAGTTCGCGTGCGCGCCGCGCGTTCTGTCCGTCGACGTGCCGGGCATCTCGGGCAGGGCCGTCTCGGGGTTCGCGAGGCTGCACACCCGCGGCCGCGGCACCATCACCATCATGAGGACAAGAGGGTAGCAAACAACGCGTGCATGCATCATTGCTACTCCGATACTGTACCGTACCGGACCGGATGGACGATGATGATTGACGAGGAGGAGGACGATGTAGATTAGCCCGGCGATGTGGTTAAATTAGCTAGGCGCTCTCTAGCTAGCTAGCCAGTACGCATCCTCAAGTTCCGATGCCATGTAATTATATGCCCGATTATTAGCACAAGGAATGAATAAAATTCTTCCTTTTTCTTTTCTTTATAGAATCCGTTCTTTATAAGCTCCAAGTCTCCAGAGATTGTATGTATTGATCTTTTGCTCAGAGGCGCTGCTGATGGAGAAAGATTTCCTTGGATCGTCGGTCTGCCGCAGCAGCGGACAAAGCCGGCCGGTACCCCCTGTCCGTCCCTGTGCTCCTTGGGAAACAGGTTGTTGTGCTACGGCTGCTTCCAGCCCCAAAAGCTGAAAGCGACTAGCTTTCCTTTTGTCTGCACGGCGTGAGGCCGTCAACCTGCTGCTGAATTCGACCTGCCTCCATGGCTCCTGCAGAGAAGAAATAATTGGACCTCGCTTCATGAATTCAACGTGTAGGTTCACTATATCTAGAAGAAAAGTCTGAATGTACTACATTGTTACATGCAGATCATCGGACGTTTGTAGCAAGTTGCAGTGCAAAGCCTTCGTCTGGAATGGTTCTTTTGGTTAAAAACACTGTCCTGCAAAGAGAATGAAAGAAGGTAGAGCTAGCAGGACAGGATAAAAACCACCAAAAGGAGGCGAGAGGAAGGTAAAAGAATTTTAAAATTAAAGATGAGAAGATTTGATTTGAGGAAATGAAAGCAGAGGGGCATAGTAGGCAGCTAAAGCAAAGCGCAAACGGCCTCCATCATTGTGGTCACGCGAAAGCAGAGCAAAGCATGCATGGCTGCACACTGTAGCAGTGTAGCGTGCTCCTTACAAGGCAAAAAAAAAACCGGAAAGAGAGATGTTCCGTTCTGCCATTCAAATGTACAGATCGATCGATCGAGTGGCTGGTAAATAACGAAAAAAGAAGTCAGCACAAGGATGGATCCAGGACTGATGATGCGTGCGGCAAGTCAAAACCGGCGCTAGTAAGAAGATAATGTGTGTGGCCATGTGGGCTTATATGTCAGTTTGTTCGTGCGGATTTGTAGGGCACCCTGCTGGATTTGGATTTTTGGCAAACTAGGATGTTGGCCCTCGCAAATGCGAGGGCATCAACTTTAGTTTGTTGAAAAACACTCTGAGCTCAATTTATATTTCCTTTGATATTCTCATTATGCTATAGAAGATAATACAATTACATAGTCCACCTAAATAGATATATAGATATATGTGAGGCATTCTTGACTTTCATAGTTTGTGTTGTAATCTATTGATATTTTCTCTACCGATCTTGCAAATGTGTTGAGCATGTGTCCATTTGGACTGGACTTTTAATATAAGATATATAGGCAGTACGATAATTATCGCTTTTGTTAGATTGAAACTTGAAAAGTTTTAACTTGCTGACAACACTTTGGAACATTCAAACTCTATAGCTCAAGTAAGATGGACACCAGGTTAATAGTCCTCAATTTCAAACTCCACTGATTCCTCTCAACTTGATCACCCCCTAAGGGGTCAAGATGTAGGCTAACCATTGTTCGGACTCTAGAGTGTAGTTTCGGTTCTATTGCATGGTGTGATGAAGGAAGTTTCTCCATGTAACCAATTAATATCTCTCTTTGTGATTTTTTTTCCGCTCTCGGTAGGTTAGGGACGGTGCAACAATTTGGAAGGCTGTATTTCGAGGAATGTATCCCTAGAAAATCTATGATCAACAATATTAGTTAGGATCCCACTCTTTTACGTGGATTTATTCCCCGGTTTTAAACCATGTGAGCCTAGTCTGGTTTTTATGGGCTATTTTTTGCAATTTCATCATTGGAGACATAGAATAATATTTATGTTTTTCTATCGAAAGGTGTTGGGATGTAGAGTAATGATTGTTCAGCTTGTGAATGTAGTTCAGATTCTATTGCATGGTGTGACCTAGGCAATTTAGTCCATGGAACCAATTAATATCTCGCTTTGTGATTTTGTTTTCCTCCTCGGTAGTTCAGGGATGGAGCAGCAATTTGGAAGGCTGCCTTTTGAGGACTGTATCCTTAGGAAATATGTGATCAACGATCTTAGTTAGGATCCCACTCTTTGATGTGTGGGTGTCTCTATGGATTTTAAACCATGTAAGGCTAGTCTGCTTTTATGGTTTTTTTATGCTGTTCGTCACCAGAGGCAGAATAATGTCGCATTTTCTACCGAAAAGATTTTCAAGATGAAAAGATGAATCTAGAGACTTTAACTTCGAGGCAACCTAATATGACTTTTGCATTTATGAGCATCTCCATGGAACTAATTAATATCTCTCTTTGTGATTTCGTTTTCCTTCTCGGTAGTTCAGGGATGGAGTAGCATTTTAGCGGGCTTCCTTTTGGATAGTGTATTCCTAGGAAATATGTGCTCAACAATCTTAGTTAGGGTCCCATTCTTTGATGTGGGTGCCTCTATCGCTTTTAAACCGTGTGAGGCTAGTCATGTTTTATGTGTTGTTTTATGCAGTTTCGTCACCAGGGACATAGAATAATGTCTACATTTTCTACCGAGAAGATTTTAAAGATGAAAATATAAGAACCTAGAAACTAACTTCGAGGCAACCTAACGTGACTTTTGATTTTATGAGCATCTTTATTTTTGGCATTTGTTTTAATTGTTTTGATCTCTTAGGAACAAACTAATATGACATGGTCGTTCTTTAACTTCTTTAGAGATAAGAATAAGAGGCATGCATACCTTGGGGAAAATATCTTAAGAAAGATTCAAAAGATTCTATAGTTGTATTTGAGAATTTTCTGAACTTGGAGTGTAATATTATAGAAGTTATCCTTGTACTTTTTGAATTTCTACATTGGTTTTTGGAACTTTCATTGAATATTATTTAAGCTAGCCTGTAAAATTTATGTCATTTGAATATTTCCCTAATCTTTTGGATGCTCGGATATATGATCATGAAGTTGGTTTGCACATTTCTAAATATCTTTTTTTTTGTGAATTACATTTCTAAATATCTATCATGATAAGTTCTATAAACTTGTCATTACATGTGTGCCACGTGACCGAGGCGTATTAACAATTACTGCATGCATCTGTGTTGGCAGGGGAGAAGTAAGTGCGTGACCTGATTTGCGATCCTTGGAGATGTGCCACCAGGCCAGGGGATAAGTATGTAGTATTGCTAACGTTTTAGTTTGCCTTTACAACAAAAACCTTTGAAAAAACAGACGGTACTAAATTAGTCTTGGAGGTTATATGCCCAAACTTTCAATGAGCATGTCACGTTTCACATTAGCTAGCACATACTATGGTAGCTGCTCGATTATGGGTTGATCGATCAGATTATGGAGCTAGCTAGCTAGTTAGCTAGTTTAAGATGGCCTCGATCGATTCCTTTGGTAGCAGTGGCTTTTGCTTTTTTTTCTTTAAAATAAATGCCTTTACCTTTTCCGTATATAACGTGGATGGATATATACAGACCCATGCCTCTACGGCTTCGTATATTAACTTAACGTGGACACATAACGACTTACACTTTTGGTGACTCGGCTGTCACGTCTAACTTGTTACGTAATATACAACTCAGATTAAATCATAACCACTAATTATACATCTAACAGCCCAAATAAATTAGAGGATGTGGATCAACCTAATGCCTCAAAAAACACCCTTATATTACTTTTAGTATATAATAGATTTTCAGGAGACGTCAGGCGCGCGCGTGATGAGTGTCATGATCGAAGCTCTGGTCAAAGCTGTTTCGGGGATTCCGAATTCATGACATCAATCGGACGGCGTGGAGGCTGCGGGGGCGGGTAGATCTTGTGAATGTGCGTACGTGGGACAGTTGTTACTAGGTCAGTCATGCAGCAACCTTTTTTTTTCAAGGACAGCCATGCACCAACTTGAATTAAATGGATGCAGACGACTGTCGAAAAAGATATTGGGATGTTTTAGTTTCAAAATCTGGAATTCATAGTCCACTCAAATTGAAGAAATTAGAACTTACTTTTTTTTTTGGAGAGGAGCATATATTAATACCACGAGATACCAATTACATCCGGCCTCTGCAACAACGCAATACCCTATTAGTATTACGGATACACACGGCTAACAAAAGAAAGAAGAATTTTAAAAAAAAGAAAAATTTCGCTACATTGATCAGATCCTTAAAACAACGGACAAAACTCCACCAGAACAGCACTAGAAATCCAGCAACTCCAAAAGCGATTCCTCCAAGAAGAGAACAGTGGTCAAGTGCCGTCATCGACCTGATCAAAGACCATAGGTTTTCATCCTGGAGAAAGTCCGCACGCACAAAACAATGTCTTTAACAAAGTCATTGCCAGGCACAACCAGTTAAGGCCAGACCTTGGGTTTTCAACCTGTAGAATTAGACACTGAATTCCTCCTACGTTGTCGCCCCTGCTTGCCAATTCCACTGCTCCAAATCACAAAATACCAAGCCAGAAACCCTAAATCCCTAGGACTCAAACTTCCATTGTCAGTCTTCAGTTACCGGATTCCGTGTCCTTCTTTGCGTCTGACTTCACCATGGAACCAAGTATGTCCTATAATGACAACATATTGCAGAACTTCACAATGCCACCACTGAAACCAAACGGCTAGCAAAAAATATGGTTGCGCGTGATCGAAACACCGTCAGCGGCGGCGAACTCCAGACATGTCGTCCATTTGGAATTCATCGACGAAGTCTTCCAGAACTCGGTAGTCCACCCAAGATCAATGACGACCGACAGGTAGTTCTTCATCACGGAGAGAGGGGAATCCAAGGACGACCACCTTTATTCAAGCCAAACCAGCACAACAGTCCCCACACCGTCGGCTGGCTCCCGGCGATCGGAATGAGCGGGTCCTCCTCCGGCCCATACGAGCCCGAGGAATCCCCAGATCTGGCCGCAAATCAAGCCAGGAGGGCAGCCGCTGCCCCCGACCATCTCTGCGTCCATCTCCGCCCTCCTCCGCGCCTCCCCGCCGTGCGTCGTTGCGAGCCGCCACCCCACCGGAGAGATGCCGCCGCCCTACCGCCGACGCAACCAAATCCCAGATTAGATGCATGGATTAGTCGAGCCAGAGGCCTTTCTCCGGATGAGCCGGTCCGCTGTGGCGCCGCACACGTCCCGCGTGTCCACGCGGACAAATTCGGACTCGCTCGGATGGGAGGAATCGTCTTGGTAGAAATGCCCTTAGTCCTTCGATGGAGGTCACGATCGCCGGCTCTCCCCCACTCCCACCTCCTTTCTTCAACACACACTCATCCTGAATTCCGGTGGTCGAGTGTTCATGTGGAAGACACGAAACCGGGCGATTGTTCAGTAGCTAGATATTTCCAATTTTAAATCTGTTTTTTGTATGTATATTATCATAAAAAAATCGAGATTCTCTGCTTTTCCACTGGACCTACCAACAACTACCGCACATTTGATGCATGGGCCATTTCCACCTTGTTGTGGTGTTCCCTCCAGCAAAAGGATTTTAAAGAACTCGTGACCTTAGCGTTGAAACAGAAGTTCACGAGGCATCATTCGGTCCAAGCTTTGGCAGAATAGCGTGCGTGTAGTTACTGCTGCACCTATAAGTTGGTCTATATATACATACTCCCTTTGTCCTAAAATATGATTGGTTTATATCCAAATATGTACCAATAAAACATAGAAAAACCCACGGTATGTTCCGTAATTTTCGGACGTGATCAGTAAACAAAACAATGAAACAAGCGGGGCCTTAACATATTTCCTCCGTACCAGAATAGATGTCTTAGATTTTTGGATTTTAGATATATACTAAATAATGTCTAGATTTATCTAAATTTTGACAAATTTGAGATACTTATTCTGGGATGAAGGGAGTAGTATATAAATGATTTTAAAACTTATGAGCAGACTTGACGGTATTTCAAAATAAAAATCGAGAGTAGTTTCAAAACTTATTTTATTGGTGGATTGTTTCTGCTAGCTAGCTTAAGGTTCATGGTGATAGGTAGACAGTGACGTGGCATGCAGGCAAAAAGCCGATCGAGTTGAATTGTTTGCTTTTGACGAGCTTCTCTCTGATGACAGCTTAACAGTGTCAAGAAGCTGCTAACACTTGCACCAAAAATTAAACGCGGTGCATGTGCATGCATGCAAGGCGAGCAGCCGTACGCCTCAATATAGTGCAACGTACAACCCTCGCAAATCAGTCACTATTGCAGGAAGATGCATGCGTAGAAGATCGTCGGATACGTGGTCAATCATATGCATGGGCAGCCTCGTCTCGGTTTGACCTGCGAGCGAGCGGCGCGGCCACCGGTGATCTTGGGTCGCTTGGCATATTTATTTCTCGTGACAACATTTAGTCGTGGGCGGCCTACCGAGAGAGGTTGGTGGCGAAACTGGTGGTCGATGTGTTAACCTTTGCTGCCACTCCAGTTATAGTACTACACGCCAGCCTAGCTTGCGTGCGCCCACCCCACCTCACCTGAGATCAGATCGATGTGGAAATAATTTCTTTCTGGATCGAGCGATGTCAAAAGCACAGAGGCCAAATGCACGGCAGGCTGCATGCATGGACGAACATGACACTGGGCGTCCTCAACTTAGCCCTGCCCCGCTGCTACCTTTTAAAAAAAAAACATTGCTCTTTTTGTTTTGTTTTGGTGGAGCGAGGAGCAGAAACTGTGCATATATTTGCAGTGTTAGGGAGCGTGGCCGGAGCTAGAATCGACCTAAGCCCAGGGCCAAATAGTACGGATTAGTGTAAAAATTATCAAACAATACCAAACACTTTTACAGAATGCTACAATCAACAAATGGATCAATCCTCACACCCCCGAGCCATGGCCCCTGTTGCCAGGGGTGTGGCTCCGCCCACCGCTGCAGGGCAAAAGCTATCCTGGCGATAAAAACAACTGTACTATACCTACTACTCACCGCTGCTTGGAAGACATGAGCTAGTGGAGTTGTTATGTTTTACTATACTGAAACGTACATTTTTCGGTCCACGGTGCTACCGTTGTACAGATGCAAATTTCGGACCTTTAGGATGCCTCCCACAAGGCCACAATCTCTAGTTCAATGGAATGAGCTAATTTTCCAAATGACGATGTTTTTTTTCTTCTGAAATTCTAGTTCATTCAATTGAACCAAAACGGCCGGAGGGCACCCTAAGTATCACCAATTTGCATCCTTGATATGTTGAGCTGTCATAGCGATCGAGGCAAAAATTACTTTGCTCACGCAAAAAGGTTATGATTTTGTTCAAAAGAAATTAACACCTAGCTAGGTCCACTTTGGTTCACATGAATTTAGAAACACAGAAAGAGGAAAAAAACACATAATTGAGATGCCACATAATATCAATTCCGGCCAGATTACAAAATTCGAGATTTTTTTGTATAAACTTTTATTTGGATGGTGCATAAGGCACGTACACAAGTATTTAGGTGAGTTAGAGAGAGACGAATTGAAAAAGCATTGGGCTTGTTGAAGAGAAAGAACGCGATTTCGAGCTCATATTAAGCGGAGGACATAGGAATGGATTCCGTAGGATTTTGGTAACGACAATCCTATTATTCAAAGGGGCTTCTACAATTCAAATATAAGAGCTTAAAAAGAATATAATAAGCCTTAAGTTTTGGGAGGGAGTTAATATAAAATTAAAAAATGCTTACCATGCATTTCTGAGCAACACCCATCATACGCACTTCGGAATAAGTGCTATGCATGCGAGAAGGGATTTCCTCATCGTAGGAGGGGCCCCTGGCACCATCATAGCCATTGGTTAGTTCAAGATTCATGCAAAAGTCCACTAGTCAAATGATCCAACATTTTTTTATTTTAGTTCCTGCGGAAAGTTGATTTAATCTCTGAACCCACCACTATCAGGCTCCAGCATCGCCGTGTACGTGCGCCCCCACTACAAATGCTCCCGCATCTCTCTCTCTCTCTCTCTCTCTCTCTCTCTCTCTCTCTCCAATCGTCGACGCCTCCAGATAAATGCAGCTCCTTCCTACCTCGCCGGCGGCCAACTCCACTTCCTCGTCCATCCCCGTCTCCTCCTCTTCCTCAAGCCTCCGCCTCCTCTTCAAGCCCCGCCTTATCCTCCCCGATGCGATCCCTAGCCCCGATGCGATCTCGCCTCCTCCTTTTTCTTTGTTTTTTTCTTCATGCTTGGATCCAGTTCGTGGTTGAATTTTTTGGCCGGATCTCTCTTTTAACTGGTTGATTCTTGCTAGGAGTGGACGGATCCGGGGGGTCCTCATTTTTCTTTATTTTTTCTTCATGCTTGGATCTTGGCAGGTGTATAAAACGTGTATGATTTTTTTCTTTTTCTTAATGTTTCTTGTATGATACCGTTATAAATTCTCTAAGTTTCTTTCATATTTATTTCATGTTTCTTGCAACTTTCCTTTCCTAGATCCGGAAATGTTGGATGTTATTTTTCTTGATATTTCTTTAGAATTTATGTGAGTTGGGGTATGAATTTGTGAGGGATTTAGTCATATATTCATGAATCACCAATGAATTAGCCCTAGAGAAACCCGATCTAGGCATCATCTTTTTTGGGGATTTTTTCATTCAGTTCATGATGTATCTTGCTGATTCGGTTTTTTCCTATTAATACCGATCTAAAACTTTGTATTTTCACGTGAATGAAACTTTGTTGTAACTTTGATACGTGTATGCATATTTATTAATCTTCATCAGAAGGCCAGATCTGATCCTCTTTTTCGTGTGTCGTGACAGCTACTTCCTAGGCATGTTCATCAGAAGATTTATTTGTTCTATGGATTTGATGTCAACCTTGAATAAAACATGTATGATTTGATGTAAACATTGATGGCCCATAGAATACACAGAGAGTAAATTAGATACCTCTTCCAGGAAGCATGTGCAGAATCTTGTATGTGTCATGAATCTTATATGAAAATGATAAGAATCTGTAATGAAGCTTGTATGTGTCAAGCATCTGTAATGAAACTTGTTTGTACGGATTATGTATGTTTCTTGGATTCTTTGAAGAAACATGTGCAGAATTTGTGTGAATTTTTTAATATCCTGTGAAACATCGTGTATGAAAATTATTGTTGAAACATATTCTTGAAAGAAAATAGTACAGCAGATTCTTTGAAGAAACATATTCTTGAAAGAAAATATATGAAGGACATTAGATATTGTGAGTAATCTCGTGAATCTTGTGTGTATCTGATACGTCGGAAACGTATCTATAATTTTTGATGCTCCATGCTTGTTTAGTATCTATTTTGCTTTGCATTGTCTACACTTTGATGTGATTTTTACATGTTTTCTGATACTAACCTATTAACAAGTTGCCACAGTGTCAGTTGCCTGTTTTCTGCTGTTTTTGGTTTCAGAAAAGCTAGTAAGAAAATATTTTCGGAATTGGACGGGACAAAAGCCAAAGTCAATAACTTTCCGTGGGGAACAAGAAGTCCAGAGGAGAGACGGAGAAGCGGGCCAGGGCGCCCAGACCCCCTAGGCGCGGCCAGGGGTGGGCCTGCGCCTAGGCAGGGTGTGGGGACCCTGGACGTCTCCTCGGCCTCCCCCTTCGCTTATAAGAAGCCCCTGATGAAGAAACCCTAAGAGCCCGATCAAATCTCCACGAAACCTTCTGTAGCCGCCGCCACCATCGTCCCTAGATCGGGGGATCTGAAGTTCTTCCCTGCACCTTGTCGGAGGGGAGATCATCCTGGAGGCCTTCTCTCCGGTATGATGCGTGAGTAGTCCCACCTTGGACTATGGGTCCATGTAGTAGCTATATGGTTGTATCTCCTCCTTTGTGCTTTCATGTATAGATCTTGTGAGCTCCGTTCATGATCAAGATCTAACCTATTTGTAATCATGCATGTTGTGTTTGCGGGGATCTGATGGATATTGATATTATTATATTGGTTTGATTAATGGTTTTGTCTTTATGATTCTATCATGTCTGTGTTGTTTGTGATCTTGCATGCTCTCCGTTGTTAGTAGCTATCTTGGCCAAGTAGTTGCTAGTGACTCCAAGAGGGGGTATTTATGCTCGATAGTGGGTTCATGCCTCTAGTTTCCAAGGGAAGTGACAGAAATCTCTTTTGTTGTAGATGTGTTGTTGCTACTAGGGAGAAAATAACGGTCTCTTGTTCATGGAAGATGTGGACTGTTTACCTTACACACTTTTCTTAAAGCAGTTGTCTGTTGATTGCAACTTAATACTGGAGGGGGTTCGGATGATAACCTGAAGATGGACTTCTAGTCATAGATGCAGTTGGATGACGGTCTATGTATCTTGTTGTATTGCCCAATTGAATCTCATAGGATCTTTCTGACTAGTAATTATATTGTTATGCCTTGCTCAGTTCCTGTCACTTGCCCTGCTGTAATTTGTTTACCCTTCATGCCATGTTGTTTATCTAAGGAGAGCACCTCTAGTAAACTATGGACCCTGTTCCAATCTTTACCATTGATACATATTTCACTGTTACTTGTTTACTTGCTGCAAACCATTACCTTCAACACCATACGTTTAATCCTTTGTTACAGCAAACTGGTGAGCTTGACAACCTCACTGATTCGTTGGGGCAAAGTCTTGAGTTTGTGTTGTGTATGTATCCATGTTGCTAGCAACACCTGTGTGACGTTTCCTTCCTCCTACTAGTTCGATAACCTCGGTTTCTTACTGAAGGAAAACTTGCTGATGTGCTGCTTCACACCTTGCTCTTGGGGTTCCCAACAGGCTCCACATCAACCGTGCTAGCCATCATCAAGATTTTCTGGAGCCGTTTGTAGGGACATTTATAGAACAGCTTCAACCTTTTCCTCCCCGTCAAGCACCAGCCACCATCAAGCTTTTCTGGCACCGTTGCCGGGGAGGCTAAGGACATCTTCACTAGGGGAGTCCTCCACTTCCTTTCCTTTTACTTTGTTTTTAGTTTGCTTTGTTTCTTTTGCTTGGTTTTGTTTGCCTCTTTCCAAAAAAACCCAGAAAAATTAGTCTAGTTTGGTTTGCTTTCTTTATTCAAAAACACACAAAAATTAGTTCCTGCTCTAGCTACTGCTGCTGCTGTTTTTGGCTTGCCCACCTTTGCCAAAATGAACTCTGCTGAGAACACCAAGTTGTGTGACTTCACTAGCACCAACAACAATGATTTCCTAAGCACTCCTATTGCTCCACCTACTACTAGTGATGCTAAGTTTGACTTTGATATTGATGGTTGCAATATTTCTGAAGTGATTATGTTCCTACAAAAGCTTGCTAGAAGTCCTGATGCTAGTGATATGCATGTTTCTTTCACTAAACACATTATAGATGCTCTTGTGAAAATTAAGGAAGAGAAGCTAAAACACAAAGCTTCTATTCCTAGGAAAGTAGAGGGTAGTTAGGAACCCATTATTAATATACAAGTGAATGACTTTGATCTCAAAGCTTCATGTAATCTTGGTTCTAGTGTCTCTATTATGCCTAGGAAGATTTATGAAATGCTTGATTTGCCACCTTTGGAAGATTGTTATTTGGATGTCCCACTTAATGATAATGCTAAGAATAAACTCATGGGTAGTATTAATGATGTTCTCATTATGGTTAACAATGCTTATGTCCATATGGATTTCTATGTTTTGGATGTTGAATACAATGCTTCTTGTCCTATTACTTTGGGAAGACCTTTTCTTAGAACAGTTGGTGCCATCATTGATATGAAAGAAGGCACCATCAAATATCATTTTCCATTCAAGAAAGGTATTGAACACTTCCCTATGAGGATAGAGAAGTTGATTTTTGCTCCTTCTTTGAAAGCAAGGTTTGATGTTAATGCTTCATCATTTGAAAATACTTGATTCTTCTTGCTTCTTGTGCCTAACTTAAAGGCGTTAAATAAAAGTACTTGTTGGGAGATAACCCAGGAGTTTCCTTGAGTATTGGAAGTTATTACTTCAGTAATGACCTCTAATGAGAGGGAAATAAGATTTGGGGAGTTGCTGTCCCGAAACAGATTTCTGTCCTCCACCATAAAAATTAGTGAGGAGTCTCTGTAGCTCGGATTGAGCTCAAAATTTACGAATAAATCCCCAGTATGTTAGCTAACTTTCTTTAGTTCAACACTTTTTGATTTGACCAATAGAAGAGTTTTGAAAAAATCAGTTTCTAGCTGCTGGTCTGTTTTGATAGATTTCTGCCATTATTTGCATTTGCTTCTTACTGATTCCTTTTTGAGTTCTCTTTTGGGGAATTGTGCTTTTTGAAGGAGTTATTACAGTAGCTTGTGGTTTTAGTGAAAAGCCTTGCTGTTCCAAAGCTTTAACAGAGGTCTAATATCTTTTGAATAAGCTAATGTCGCTAATGAAGATTGTGTGAAGTTTTGTATGAAGGAAAAATTTCAGGTGTAAAGAGAGAATGATGCAATGAGATGAAGAATGGACAAAAACTCAATCTTGGGGATGCCACCATGGTGTCACCCCAAGAAATATTCAAGAGGTACAAGCGTCAAAGCTTGGGGATGTCCAAAGCATTCCCTTCTTCATCAATAAAAAGCTAAGGTCTGTCTAGACACTTCGTTTTTATTGTTTCATGCACAATTGTGTTGTTCTTGGAGCGTCTTAGTTTTTATTTGCTTTGCTTAGGTTATTTCGTTTTCTTTAATAAAGTAGTTTGGACCCCCGTTCTCGCTGTGTTGTTTTGCAAATAAGTTTGCTTGGTGTTGGAAAGGAGTAGTAAGTTCTTGCTTGTAAGTCCAAGAGGAGCTTGCATTGACTGTGAATTAGACTTTATCATGACATGCTAGGTGTTATTTTGACCTTATGCTTAGTAATTATTGTTGTAGCATGTCTTGTTTCAAACAATTAGGATTGCTTAGTGTGCCTTGAAGAAATTATGCGTTGTTTTAGCATGCAAAGGCATAGTATTGTGGTATTCTCCTTTGATGCTTTGTTTGGGTTGACTTGGCACATTATCACACCATGTTATGACTATGAAAAGTCACCATTAGCCTATATGATCATTTAGTCCTTGACTTGTAGTACCACTCTATGATTTGATTAGTAATACTTTGTTGCTCTGCATGATTATGGCCATTATGCTCTCTTAGTTGGTTGCTCCCAGTATTTTGCTAGCCTCCACTTGTATGAGTAAGCTCTACTCATGCTTCCAACTCCCAAGAAACCCAGTTATTGCAAAGTGTCCACTATAAACTCCTATGCATGGTGTGTTACATCATTCCAAGTATATTCTTGTTTTCAGCTATCTTCCAATTAAAAACTATTTTGTTATATGAAAACTTAGTGATTAAAGCCCTCACAAATTTGATGGCACACTTTATATTCTTTGCCCCTAATAAACTTGAACCATTGTGACGTCTACGTTGTATATGCTTGCACTTATACGTTGGAATTAGCAGAACCGTGCTGTTACGGGGAACGTTTTCAACATTGCACTTGTACTTTGTACTCAGATGATATCATGCTATTTTGTCTATGGATGTCACCGGTGTGAAATAAAGAGGAAGCTTGTAAGTCCATGGAGTTTGTATTTTGTGTGAGAAAAACGCCTGGGCCACTAGCCTAAGCCATGCCTAATCATGGTGGAAACTTGCATCATCACCATAGTGAGCTATCTATGAAGCATCCTCAATAAAAAGCTATGCATATAGTAAATAAAAAGATCGCTGAGATGCTCATTGTCTGCTTGCCTTGTCATTTTGGTTATGGGATAGCTCCTGTACCATGTGCAAGGGGTACCCCGTTGGCGGTTCTCTATGACATGCAAATACTTACAATGACAAGAACTCACCTATGACTTAAGTTGAGTAGCATGAGGTGTGGGCCTCATATTCAAGGGACTTGAGATTGCCAACTTATACTTCGTCAAGCATATAATCCATAGTTAGTTCACTTTAACCTTAATCACTTCAAAATGCTTATGATAGGGACAATGAGGTCTGAAAGATAACAAGTACCATATTTTTTGGAAGCTCTTTTTGAAACTTGAAATCCTGGCTTTGAAATAACATTTCATAATCCCTAGTGTTTTGGGTGTTAGATAACAATATCAAGGATTATTTAATGTGTGTTGAAGTTTTGCAGCTCTTTCTAAGGATAAAAGGAAAAGGAATCTGCCCTTGGGGGCGGATAATCCGCCACACCCTTCTCCCAAATAGGCGCAAGCCCCAGAACGGGGGCGGAGTTTCGGCCAGATTTTCCGGCCCTGCCCGATAATCCGCCCCGCCGGGGGGGGGGGGGGGGGAATAATTCGCCCCCCATGTTCTCTGCCAAGGCGCAAGCCCCAGAGAGGGGGCGGAGTTTAGGCCGGACTTTCCGGCCATGCTGATAATCCCCCCTGGAGGGGGCCGGATAATCCCCCCAAGGTATTCATAAAGTTCTGCAGGCGCCAGCCCCAGAGAGGGGGCGGATTTTCTCCTCGGAATATCCGCCTTGGGGGCGGAGTTTTCCCAGGGGGCGGATAGTCCGCCCCTAGTGGGGGCGGATAATCCGCCCCCAAACATGTTCAACGGCCAGATCTGGGCAGGGGTATTTAAGCTAGCCTTCCCCCTCCTGCCAGAGCGCTTGGTTCATTCGAAAAAGTCAAGATCTGATCTGCAACCTTCATCCAAGAGAGCTCCACCTAGATCCACCCAAAGGCCCTGTACCTTGGGGAATCGAAGGAGGAGAACTCGATCTTCATCATCAGCAATCAAGCGCTTCATCTCCTCTCCATTCATTTGGAGAATCACCGATCTAGTATTTCTTGCAAATACCTAGATCCTTGTTTTGTTTATATTGATAACCTTGTTCTTGTGACAACTTTTGTCATCTCGGGAGCCCCCAATTCGGTTGTGGGTGTGTGCCCCAATAGCGTTGTAAAAGGCACCGGTTCCCGCCTTGAAGGGTACCAATAGTGGAGAAGGTGGATCAGGCCTCTCGTGGCGAGATTGTCAACACCCGGATTTTTAATCCCAGATGCCTGTTATGCCATACATCACAATCCCAGGATTACCATTTTTGCGAGACATAACAGAATTGGATACCACAGTACATCATACATTACAAACCATACATAAGGTCTTACACAAATAAGGATCTCATGATCCAGTTCTTAATACAACTTCAAGCAGCGGAATACATAATAATAACGGTAGCGTAGGCGAAGCTCCATCTTCAGGGTCACATGCAATGCTGACGATGGGAGATGATCCTAGTTGTCATAACCTTCCTGGGGTCCATCCTCCAGGTACTCCTCTTCATAGTCTGTCCACGGGAATAGCCAGGGACAAAGCCATGAGTACTCTTTAAGTACTCGCAAACTAATACTAACAAGTAAAAGGGTTTTTGGATAATAGGACACTAGGCTCTAGGGTTGTTTTGCAAAGGCCAGATTTATCCCTACTAAGTTCAGAAGCAAGAGAGATAGTTGAAGTTTATAACACCTAAGTGGGAACTTGTATTTCGTAGCACAACCCTGTTGTAGTCAAGTCAAAGTCTCAATTCATTTCACAAGTTATTTTGAAAACAGCTGACGGGGGAACAGTATGGCCACTCCAACTGTCCATAACCACGAAAGCGGCAATTCGAATAGTTTGACACTCTGCAGAGATTGTACACTTTCACCACAACATTCGATACATCCATCAGGAACAAATCCTGAATTCACCATACTCAGTATGCGGATAATCAATCCTAACCTTTCAATTACACGCCCTAGTATAAGCACCTCTCCTGTGAGTTTGGTCTCCCAACCATGACCAACTGTCATCGTGGGTATTGCACAGGTGGACAATCTTCACAAGGTAGCCTCAGCTCAGACCTTGGCCGTGAGGGAACTAATACTAAGGTATATAAGTTTCCAGTCAAGCCCTACCCAATCTTCGGGTATTATGGTTGTACGATAAAATTGGAATGGTATCGCATCCAGACAACCATCAATTTTATAAAGGGCTAAGGCTCATGCCTCAACATTTTCATCACCAAAATCATCTGGTGTTCGGAAACACATGTCAAAACACCTCAGTAGAATGATCCATCATTCTAAGGTTTTCATAACCATTTTCACCAAGTATTTCCATCTAATGTTGATCAAGTTTTATGCTTAGAACTAGCATCTACAGGTGGGGGTAAGTACTAATGAGGGGTGGTAAACTAGTGGAGTTTAACTAAGTTCAATCTCATGCCTTAGGATGACATCAAGATTTTCTAGCTTAGGCCAAATTTTATGCTCTTTATGCAACCTTTATTTATCCTTCTAGAATCTAGAATTTACTTAAGTAAACTCTAAGTAATAGCTTTGATAAAGAAATAAAGTATAAATCTTGCAAGTAAAACTAGGATTGGTTTATCAAGTGGTTATGATCATATATGCTTTAAGGCATATAGTTAGCATGGTAGCAAGCAAGTATTAGCTTGCATAACTCAACTTGATTAGTAAGGCTAGCTAAGTTAATATCTTGCAAGTATTGGCTTGCTACAGTAGAGTATCTTGCAAGTGTTAGCTTGCCTTGTGCAGAGCAGTGGTTGAAGTTCTCCTCGGCTTCTTCTTCGTAGTATCCTCCTTCCTCCTCGTATCCTTGGTCGGTACTAGCATCTATAAAAAATACGATGTACACAATCACCAAACAATACTTAACTACTTGAAATCATCACACAAAAGGGTCCTATAGATGATCTAGCATCATCACTAACATTACAAGATTAAAGATTGGTTTAATTCCTTTTTATTTTTAGAAAAGTAATTTCTACTCATTGAAAAACTACTTACGATTTAATATTCTCTAAACCAAACATGGGATCATGTTGACACATGTCATCACCACACATTTTAGTCCATGTGAATGTGATTTAAAGTGGTGTCACAATTTAATAAGGTTTTAGCCTTTTATTTTAATTAATTAAAGTTGCTAGAAATGCCTATGTGGCATTCTCTTATTACTTGGTCATTATTTATGTAAATAAACCTATATATTTTTATATATTCTGAAAGGTATGGTTAAATGTGATTTTTGAGAGTTGGAATCAACTCAAAAGCTATTATGGTTTTAATTTGAAAAATGTTTGAATGCAGAAAAGCTTCTGCCGTATTATTTTTACAAAGGATGATCTACAGATCCAAATGACTTGCATCCAACGGGCTTGGATTCAGCATTTCTAGACCTTTCTAACAAAATTAGTTTCATTCAATTTGGTGCACTGAATCGATCTGGATTGATTTTTGAAACTAGGTACAGAAGTGTGTTTGAAATAAAATGGAAAAGGTTTAATTCAAATAACTGGGCTGCGCGGGAAAGGTTAACGGGCCGGCCTGCTAAGCACAGCGCTTTCGCGGGCTGCGTAAGTGGCTGTCCCCACGCATCAGTGAGACAGGGGGTGCGAAGCGGTATGGGGTGATGTGGTGCGTTCGATCTGATTCTAATCCAACGGCTGAGGGTCATCGTCGACGTTGGGCAACGCCGGCGAGACAGAAACCTAGCGCGACCATTGGGGGTCGTTGGGGGCTCACCGGGGTTCAGGCGAGGGTCGGCGAGGCGGGCGAACGACAAAGTCGACGACGACGAACCTCCTCGTACCGGCAGCTTCTCCTGGGGCGGCTCCAATCGCTGGCTCCCTTCTTCTCCAGCAGCGGCGGGCTCCGGTGAAATTCCGGTGCTGCGCTGCTCGCCTTGCTCCGGGAACGGGGTGCAATGATCAGTGAGGAGAGGGGAGTGATATGGTGTGCTCAATTCGGCTGGGGGTGGCCTCTATTTATAGTGGCGAGAGGGGACCGACGGGGCACACGGTGAGCTCGTCGTGGTCGATGGTACAGACGGCTATCGGCATGGGCGATGGTAGGGGGCAGTGCGGTGCTCCCTGGCGATGCTCAACGACACGGTGGCGAGACGTGGGGCAGTGTAGCTTGGTCGGAACGCGACGGTGCTCTGCGCGTTCCCGACGGAGAATTTAATGGCGCACAACACGCGTGGTCCGCACGGCGGCGAACGAGCGTGTCTGCGGGGTTGCTGGGACGGTGGTGATCACGTATGCACGCGGCGAGGGCGACGTGCGGTCTGTGGGCGTTGGTCGAGCGTAGTGCACGGGGCGTGCTCTCGGCATGGTTGCTGGCGAGGTTGGCATGGTTCGTGCGTGTGGTCGATGGTGGCAACGTTCGGCTGGGCAGGAGTGGCGGTGGGGTGTTGGCTTGCTCCCAGACATGCTGGCTAGGCTTGTTTCTCCTCCTAGCTTGCTGTCGACATGGGGGTGACAAGGGTGCATTCGGCCTGCTCACCATTGATGGCAATGCCAAGCTTACAGTGATGCTAAGGGTGTGCAATTGAGCTAGATGATATACTAAAACCTAGTTGTAACCAGAGAGGGAACAAGTTAGGCTTCAATCACTGCTCACAATAGTGTTTGGATTTTGTTTGATTTGTGTCTGCCAAGTGTTTGATGAAATGGCCGCAAGAACTCAAGTTTTGAATTTTGAAAAGATTTTTGGTGGGTGTGCTAGGTTGGTGCTGGTGAGTCTGCAGATGCTTAGGGTTTGAAAGTTGAGCTTGTTTGAGTGGTTTTTGAAGAAGTGGGATCTTCCCATATGATAAAGATTCAATTTTGAATTGTCATTTAAACTATGCATTTGAAAGTTTCTAGATGATCACAAAGTGGGCCTTGATACTTTGTTATCAGTACAAACAAGGGGTGCAAAGATTCAGAAAAGTTTCTGTTAGGTTCTGAAAGTTTGAGACAGCCAAAGTAGGCATGGAAGTTAAATTGGTCAAAATGACCATTCCCTTATTTTATTTGTTTTGATTTTCTTGTCTTTGGGAAAAGTGTGGGAAATGTTTAGATGATGTTTATTTCACCTAAGCATCCATTTACAAGCAATGGAACACACAAACAAGATGGTTCAAAAGAATTCAAAATGAAATGCATACTCACATGCATGCTTCCATAATTTTATTTAGAAAAGTTTTTGTTAACCCTAATTTTGATGATTAGAGTTTGATGATCCAAGTTTAGTATTTTTGGGATGTTACAAACCTTCCTCCCTTAAACAAAATCTCGTCCCGAGATTTGAAAAAGGACGAAAAAGATTACCAAGGATTTGAAGAGATCGGGAAACTCTGTCCTGATGTGATCTTCGCGCTCCCAGGTAGCTTCCTCTTCGGTGTGGTTGCTCCACTGAATCTTGAGAAACTTGATGCTTCGGGTTCGGGTAGTTCTGAAGGCTTCTTACAAAATACGGATGGGTACTTCGGGATAGGTCAGGTCATCGTTGATCTCTATGGTCCGGTGGTCGATGTTCTTGAACACTTCGGTCTTCTCTGGGACTTCAAGACACTTGCGAAGTAATGAGATATGGAACACATTGTGCACTGCGGACATCTCTTCGAGTAGTTCCAATTGATATGATACTTCTCCTCGACGGTTCAAAATCTTGAAAGGTCCGATCTATCCAGGGGCTAACTTTCCTTTGAGTTGGAAACGCTGCATTCCCTTCAATGGCGACACTTTCAGATAAACAAAATCTCCTATGTTGAAGGCGAGGTCTCGACGTCTCTTGTCGGCGTAACTCTTCTGTATGGATTGGGAAGTCTTGAGGTGGTCACGAATCTTGTGAACCTTCTCTTCTGCTTCTCGTAGGATGTCGGGTCCGAAAATCTGACTCTCTCCTACTTCTGACCAGTTCAAAGGGGTGCAACACTTCCTTCCGTACATGAATTCAAAGGGGGCCATTTGCAAACTAGCTTGATAACTGCTGTTGTACGAAAATTCTGCAAACGGCAGACAGTCTTCCCACTTAGATCCATATTCTAACACGCATGCTCTCAGCATATCTTCGAGTATTTGGTTTACTCGCTCCGTTTGTCCATCGGTCTGAGGGTGATACGCGGTACTGAAATCTAGGCGGGTTCCTAAACCTTCTTGGACTTTCTTCCAAAATCTCGAGGTAAACTGCGTTCCTCGATCCGAGACGATGTTCTTGGGAAGTCCATGCAAACTAACTATTCTAGCGATGTACAACTCTGCTAGCTTTGAACTCTGATATGTGGTCTTGACAGGCAATAAATGGGCGACTTTGGACAATCGGTCCACTATGACCCAGATAGAGTCATTTCCCCTACTAGAAGTAGGTAGTCCGGTAATAAAGTCCATTCCAACGGAATCCCATTTCCATTCCGGAATCTGTAAGGGTTGCAACAATCCAGCGGGTCTTTGATGTCCTGCCTTGACTCGCTGGCATATATCACACTTGGCGATATAACTCCCGATTTCTCTCTTCATCTTATGCCACCAAAATTGCTCTTTCAAATCTTGATACATCTTAGTCAGAATAACTTCTTTCAACTCAGAATCTACGGGTACACAAAGGCGTCCTTTGTTCTACAGAACTCCTTCTTCGTCTTCGGTGAATCCGGGTACTTTGCATGTACCGATACGATGCTTGATTCCGTCGATACTAGCATTTCCTTTCTGCGCCTCTTTGATCTGGCTGATCAAAGTGGGCTGGAGTTCTATGCTAGCCAAAAATCCTTCACTCACTAATTCTATTCGAAAATCTTCCATCTCTTTGTGCAAACTTGGTTGCTCCTTCAAGATCATGGAGTTCAAGCGGCACAGCAATCTGCTAAGGGCATCTGCTACCACATTGGCTTTACCAGGGTGATAGTGAATGTCTAGGTCGTAATCCTTGATTAGCTCAATCCATCTTCTCTGTCTCATATTCAGCTCCTTCTGAGTGAATATATACTTCAGGCTCTTGTGATCCGAATAAATCTCACAACGATTTCCCATCAGGTAATGTCTCCATGTCTTCAGTGCTAGAACTACGGCTGCGAGTTCGAGGTCATGGGTTGGGTAATTTTCTCATGTTGCTTCAATTGTCGAGATAGATAAGATATAACTTTGCCTTCTTGCATTAGCACACATCCGAGACCGATCTTGGATGCATTGCAATACACATCGAAGGGCTTCGTGATATCCGGCATGATCAAGATTGGGGCTGAAATCAATCTCCTTTTGAGTTCTTGAAAACTCGCTTCACATTTGTTGGTCCATTCAAACTTCTGGTCCTTCTTTAGCAATTGGGTCATAGGTCTGGCGATACTCGAGAATCCTTCTACGAATTTGTGGTAGTATCCCACCAATCCGAGAAATGCACGAACTTGGGTTTGAGTGGTTGGGGCTTGCCAATCTTCTACATCTTTCACTTTGGCAGGATCAACGGCAATTCCTCTGGCTGATACAATGTGACCGAGGAATCCTACCTCCTATAACCAGAATTCACATTTGCTAAACTTTGAATACGGCTGATGATCTCTAAGGGTTCCAAGAATGGTCCTTAGGTGTAGATCATGTTCTTCTTCTGATTTGGAATAAATCAGAATGTCATCGATGAAAACAACGACAAACTTATCCAGGAAGTCCATAAAAATCTTATTCATGAGATTCATGAAATAAGCGGGGGCATTGGTTAATCCAAAAGACATGACTGTATACTCGTATAATCCATATATGGTGGTAAAGGCAGTCTTTGGAATATCCTGTGCACGAATTTTGAGTTGATGATAGCCAGTCCTAAGATCAATCTTAGAAAACACTTTGGCACCGGTCAACTGATCAAACAAATCTTCTATCTTGGGAAAGGGGTACTTGTTCTTGATGGTGACATCATTCAACTTCCGATAATCCGTACACAGACGGTTACCTCCATCCTTCTTGTCCACAAACAAGACAGGTGACCTCCATGGTGACGCACTTGGTTGAATCAATCCAATTTCCAGAATGGTATCCAGTTGCTTTTTCAGTTCTGCTAGCTCTGACGGCTTCATACTATAGGGTCTCTGAGCTATGGGTCCAGTTCCGGGGATTAGTTCGATGATAAACTCGATATCCCAATCTGGGGGCATACCGGGCAAAATATCTGGAAATACATCGGGGTATTCACAGGCTATCCGGACTTGGTCAATGGTAGGTTGGGCTATATGTAGGGTTTCGTAGCATGGAAAACAAAATTTTTCTACCGCATACAAACAAACAAGCCAAGATATATCTACTAGATTGTAGCAACGAGTCGATGGAATAACTCACTCTCGAAGATTCCAAAGTGTTTAACGAGAGCGGATTCTCGTGGGTGATGTAGTCGTACTCTTCCCGATCTCAAGATCGCGTAGACGATCCTTCCGGCGCTGCGTTCCGGCAGCGCTCCCGCAATCGGTCACACATTCGGTACTCGACGAAGACCTTCCTCTCCCTTGTTCCAGCAGGCAGCGGAGGTTGTAGCACTCTCCTCGCGATTTCGGCAGCACAACGACATGGTACCGGAAGTAGAGGGGAGATCTCGCAGGGCTTCGCCTTAAGCCGGAGCGAGTATGGTGGACTATGATAGAGCCCTCGGCGATCTAGGGTTTAGACACACCGAGGAAGAGATGCTCGGGCCGGCGGCTAGGGCTTGGAGGTGCCCAAGTCGGAGACTAGGGGAGAAACCCTAGGGGGCGGCGGCTATGGAGGGCGGTGGCGGCTAGGGTTTAGAGCTGGGGATCTTGTGTGCTACGAGGGGAGCCCTGCCCCTCCTCTTATAGGTGGAGGGAGGCGCACCAGGGTAGGGGAGTCCCTCCCCAACTCGGAACCAAGGTGGGGCGGCGGTGGAGGTGGAGGGACTCCTCCCCAACTCTGTTTCCACGTCCCCTCCACTTCCCAAAATAGCCGTTTGACTTTCAAATTGGCGTTTGACTTTTTCAAACAAGGATTTGATTAAACCCTTTATTTTGTTCAGCGATGACACCTAGTACATGATACAATAATACCAACTTGATATAACACATTCATGTACCCTTCCCCTCCGGAGTGCCGGACATTCCGGAACCTTCTAGAACATTCTCGATGATAACACCGGAACCATTCTCCAACTCCGAAACAAGACTTTCCTTATATGAATCTTATTCTCCGGACCATTCCGGATCTCCTCGTGATATCCCGGATCCTATCCGAGACTCCGAACAACATTCGGTCTCTTTCTCATCATTCCATAACTACTCAAACAACGTTGAATCCTTAAGTGTGTCTCCCTACGGTTCGTGAATTATGCGGACATGACCGAGACACTTCTACGAACAATAACCAATAGAGGAATCTAGAAATTCATATGGATCCCACATATTTCTACGATTACTTTGCGATCGAATGAACCACTTACATACGATACCAATTTCCCTTTGTCTCACGATAGTTTACTTATCCGAGGTTATGATCGTCGGTATCTCTGCATACCTAGTTCAACCTCGTTACCGATAAGTACTCTTTTCTCGTTCCCGTGATATGTGATCCATTGTGAGCCAGTCACATTCTTGCAAGCTAATTGGATGACATTCCACCGCGAGGGCCCAGAGTATATCTATCCGTCATATGGATGGACAAATCCCACTCTTGATCCATGTGTCTCAACCAATACTTTCCGAACACTCAATGCCACCTTTATAGCCACCCAGCTACGGTGTGGTGTTTGATGTCATCAAAACATCCATCCGGTAAAGGTGATATGCATGATCTCATGGTCGAAGGAATTAGGTTACTACGTATCAGAAAGCATATAGCTATTGAACTATTAAAATGACTTGATCTTTATGCTACGCTTATCTATAGGAGTATGTCCACCATATCATTCTCCTATGATCTTGTTGTTAATAACATCTCAATGTTCATGATAGGGAAACCACAATCATTTATTAACCAACAAGCTAGTATTATAAAGAGGCTTTACTAGGGACTTCAATTTAAGTTTACAAATCACACAAGTATTAATGTTTCCTTGTTAATACTATTATAGCATGAATGTAAACATTTATCACAAACACAAAGATATAATAATAACTACATTTATTATTGCCTCTAGGGCATATCTCCAACAGTCTCCCACTTGCACTAGAGTCATCTAATCTAGATTACATGGTAATATACCGAACACCCATGGTAGTTTGGTGCTGGTCATGTTTTGCCCTCGGGAGAGGTTTAGTCAACGGATCCGCCACATTCAGATCTGTGTGTACTTTGCAAATATTTATGTCCCCATCTTGGACATGTTTTCGAATAGCGTGAAAACGTAGTTTGATATGCTTGACTTCTTGTGTGACCTTGGTTCTTGCGCATTGGCTATGGCCCATGTTATCACAGAGATAGACATTGGGTCCAGCACTAGGAACCACACCAGCTCTGTAATGAACTCTTTCATCCATATCGCTTCTAGTGAAGCCTCCAAAGCAACCATGTATTCGATTCAGTTGAAGATCTTGCCACAATGCTTTGCTTTGCACTCCTCCGCTTTTGCACCATTCAAAATAAATCATTATCCAGTTGTGATTTAGAATCATCCGGATCGGTGTTCCAACTAGCATCGGTGTAACCATTAACAACGAGCTGTTCATCACCTCCATAAGAAAGAACCATATCCTTAGTTCTTCTTAAGTACTTAAGGATGTTTTGATCATTGTCCAATGATCCACTCTGGAACACTTTGATATCTGCTAGTTAAACGACAAGATATGCAATGTCGGGTCTAGTACATAGCATGGCATACATTAGAGATCCTATGGGTGAGGCATAGGAGTCTTACTCATCCTTTCTCTATCTTACGCGATGTCGGACTTTGAGTTTTACTCAAGGTCGTATTGGGCAACATGGGCAAGAACCCTTTCTTGCTATCTTCCATTCCAAACCTCTTTAGAACTTTGTCCAAATATGTACTTTGTGGCAATGATATTAGGCGTCTCGATCTATCTCTATAAATCTTTATGCCTAATATGTAAGCTGCTTCGCCAAGATCCTTCATTGAAAAACTATTATTCAAATATTCCTTGACACTATTAAGAAGGTCTACATCATTCCCAATCAACAATATGTCATCTACATATAGTATTAAGAATGCTACAGAGGTCCCACTCACTTTCTTGTAAATACAAGCTTCTCATAAGTTTGTATAAAACCAAAAATTTTGATCACCTTATCAAAACGTTGATTCCAACTTCGGGATGCTTGCTTTAATCCATAGATGGACCGTTGAAGTTTGCATACCTTGTTAGCACCTTTAGGATCGACAAAACCTTTGGGTTGCATCATATACAACTCTTCATCAATGTCTCCATTGAGGAATGTTGTTTTGACATCCATCTGCCATATCTCATAATCATAATATGCAGCGATTGCTGACATAATCCTCACAGACTTTAAGCTCTTTGGTGAGAAAGTCTCATCGTAGTCAACACCTTGAATTTGTCGAAACCCTTTGCGACAAGTCGAGCTTTATAGACGATAACATTACCATCAACATCTGTTTTCTTCTTGAAAATCCATTTGTTCTCGTGACCTTCCGGCCATCCGGTAAGTCCACCAAAGTCCATACTTGGTTTTCGTACATGGATCCAATCTCGGATTTCATGGCTTCTTGCCATTTATTGGAATCTGGGCTCATCATCGCTTCCTCATATGTCGTAGGGTCATCGGTGTTGTCCAGCAACATGACACTCATAACGGGATCATACCAATCTGGAGTGGTACGAGTTCTCGTTGACCTGCGATGCTCTGTAGCAACTACAACCGAAGTTTCATGATCATCATCATTAGCTTCCTCTCTTATTGGTGCAGGGACCACATGAACTTCTTCCAGTGCTGCGCTACTCGCAATTTCGATAGAAGGTTCGACAACCTCGTCGAGTTCTACTTTCCTTCCAGTCACTTCTTTCGAGAGAAATTCCTTCTCTAGAAAGGATCCATTCTTGGCAACGAAGATTTTGCCTTCGGATCTATGATAGAAGGTATACCCAATAGTTTCCTTCGGGTATCCTATGAAGACGCATTTTTCCGCTTTGGGTTCAAGCTTGTCTGGCTGTAACTTCTTTACATAGGCTTCTCATCCCCAAACTTTAAGGAACGACAATCTAGGTTTCTTCCCAAACCATAATTCATACGGTGTCTTTTCAACGGATTTAGATGGTGCCTTATTTAAAGTGAATGCGGCTGTTTCTAATGCATAACCCCAAAATGATAGCGGTAAATCTGTAAGTGACATCATAGAACGAACCATATCTAAGAGAGTTCGATTACGATGTTCGGACACACCATTACGCTGTGGTGTTCCCGGCGGTGTCAATTGTGAAAGTATTCCGCATTTCTTCAAATACTCGCCAAACTCGTAACTTAGATATTCACCTCCACGATCAGAACGTAGAAATTTAATCTTCTTGTTATGTTGATTCTCTACCTCACTTTGAAATTCCTTAAACTTCTCGAAAGTTTCGGACTTATGTTTCATGAAATAGATATACCCATATCTACTCAAGTCATCCGTGAAAGTAAGAACATAACGATAACCACCGCACGATGCTACACTCATTGGACCACACACATCGGTATGTATGATTTCCAATAAGTCCGTAGCTCGCTCTATCATGCCAGAAAATGGAGTCTTAGTCATTTTACCCATCAGACATGCTTCACATCTTTCAAGTGATTCGAAATCAAGTGATTCAAGAAGTCCATCGGAATGGAGTTTCTTCATACGCTTCACTCCAATGTGACCAAGACGACAGTGCCACATATAGGTCGAGTTATCGCTCGATTTCAAACGTTTAGCCTCAATGTTATTAATATGTGTATTTCCACTATCGAGATTCAATAAGAATATACCATCTATCAAAGGTGCATGTGCATAAAACATATTACTCATATAAATCGAACAACCATTATTCTCGGACTTAAACAAGTAACCGTCTCGCAATAAACAAGATCCCGATATAATGTTCATGCTTAACGCAGGCACCAAATAAAAATTATTTAAGTATAAAACTAATACCGATGGTAGATGAAGGGGTAGCGTGCCGACGGCGATCACATCAACCTTTGATCCGTTTCCCACGCGCATCGTCACCTCGTTCTTCGCTAGCTTCCGTTTATTCCGTAGCACCTGTTTCGAGTTACAAATATGAGCAACCGAACCAGTATCAAATACCCAGGCACTACTACGAGTACTAGTGAGATACACATCAATAACATGTATATCAGATATACCTTTCTTCTTGATGTTGCCGTTCTTCAAATCCGCCAAGTACTTTGGGAAATTCCGCTTCCAGTGACCTTCTCCCTTGTAGTAAAAGCACTCAATATCAGGCTTAGGTCCAGCACTGGTTTTCTTCGTCGGCGCGGTAACTTTCTTACCACCCTTCTTGAAGTGTCCCTTTTGCTTAGACTTTTCTTTCTTGAATTTGGTGGTCTCATTGACCATCAACACTTGGTGCTCTTTCTTGATCTCCACTTCTGCAGACTTTAACATAGCAAACAGTTCTGGCAACTGCTTGTTCATGTTTTGCATATTGTAGTTCATCACAAAGTTCTTGTAACTTGGTGGTAGTGATTGGAGGACACGGTAAATCCCCAAAGCATTAGGAATCACTATACCCAAGCTTTGAAGTTTGTTTGCATGCCCATACATCTTAAGCACATGCTCACTGACGGAGCTGCCCTCTTCCATCTTGCAGTTAAAGAACTTTTCAGAAGCCTCATAGCTCTCAATCGTCGCGTGAGTCTTAAAGATCAATTTGAGATCACGGACAATATCATGTGGGTCTGAATTCTCAAACCTTTTCTGAAGCTCCGATTCTAAACCATACAAGATAGCACACTGAACTATGGATCTTGAGTCTTGAGCGAGGTAAACATTCTTTACTTCGTCGGTAGCATCGGCAGTGGTCACCATGTGCATCCAGCACATAGATCAAATTACCGGCTGTGAGGACAATCCTCAAATTGCGGAACCAATCCGCGAAGTTGCTTCCATTGTTTTTCAACTTTTCTTTCTCTAGGAACGCATTAAAATTGATGGTAGGGGCCGCCATTGATCTACAACATATTTGCAATAGTTTAGACTAAGTTTATGACAAATTGAGTTCTAATTAATAGTTAAATTAATCTAGGTGAACTCCCACTCAAAACAATATCCCTCACATTGTTTTAGTGATCACACGAACCAAATCTACCACATCAACACCGATCATCACGAGAGTTGATATAGTTTCAATGGCGAACAATCGACATGTTCATCATATCTAGTATATGATTCATGCTTTACCTTTCGGTGATCCGTGTTCCGAGACCATGTCTGTACATGCTAGGCTCGTCAAGATCAAACCTTAGTTTCCGCATGAGCAAACCTGGCTTGATCACGTTGTATACACTTGCGGAATCTAACACACCCGATCATCACGTGGTGCTTCGAAACAACAAGCTTTAGCAACGCTGCTAACTAAGGGTGAACACTTTACGACTTGAAATTCATGTGCATGAGGGATCATCTTATAATGCTACCATCGTCTACTAAGAAATACAAGATGCATAAAGGATTAACATCACATGCAATTCATAATATGTGATATGATATGGCCTTTCTTCTTTGTGCTTCCGATCTCCATCTTCAAGCACGAACATGATCTCCATCATCACCGGCATTGCATCAAGTTCAATGACGCTTCTCCATGGTTGTCGTCCACCGGCTTGAACTATTACAACTACTTTGAATAGACACGCGGGTCTTAACATAAATTAAAGACAACCATATGGCTCCTGCCGGTTGCCAACTTACAATAAGGAACATTGCATACATCAAATATAATCACAATCATGGCCATATCACATCACTGCACACCCCTACAAAACAAAGTTAGACGCCTCTACTTTCTTTGCATGTTTTACGTGGTTTGGGGCTTTCAATAAGTTTTGTTCTAACTTACAAACATGAACCACAACATTGATACTAGTATTGTTAATCACCCGTTGTAAATTGGATCTTAACTATGCTAGGAGAAACAGGCACCCGCAAAGCCACTTATGCAATACAAGTTGCATGTCAAGCGTGGAGCAAGTCTCATGAACGATGTCATGTAAGGTTAGCCCGGGCCGCTTCATCCCAACATCCCGCAAGATGCAAAGTACACAAGAAGCAATCGACAATAAAAGCATCAACGCCCACAATGACCATTGTGTTATACTCGTGCAACAGATCTACATATAGACACGGCTCTGATACAACTATAGGGTTTCGTAGCATGGAAAACAAAAAAATTCCACCGCATACAAACAAACAATCCAAGATCTATCTACTAGATTGTAGCAACGAGTCGATGGAATAACTCACCCTTGAAGATTACAAAGTGTTTAACGAGAGCGGATTCTCGTGGGTGATGTTGTCGTACTCTTCCCGATCTCAAGATCGCGTAGATGATCCTTCCGGCGCTGCGTTCCGGCAGCGCTCCCGCAGTCGGTCACACGTTTAGTACTCGAAGAAGACCTTCCTCTCCCTTTTTCCAGCAGGCAGCGAAGGTTGTAGCACTCTCCTCGCGATTCCGGCAGCACAACGGCGTGGTACCGGAAGTACAGAGGAGATCTCGCAGGGCTTCGCCTTAAGCCGGAGCGAGTATGGTGGACTATGAGAGAGCCCTCGGAGATCTAGGGTTTAGACACACCGAGGAAGAGATGCTAGGGCCGGCGGATAGGGCTTGGAGGTGCCCAAGTCGGCGACTAGGGGAGAAACCCTAGGGGGCGGCGGCGGCTAGGGTTTAGAGGTGGGAATCTTGTGTGCTAGGAGGGGAGCCCTGCCCCTCCTCTTATAGGTGGAGGGAGGCGCGCCAGGGGAGGGGAGTCCCTCCCCAACTCGGACCCAAGGTGGGCCGGCGGTGGAGGTGGAGGGACTCCTCCCCAACTCGGTTTCCACCTCCCCTCCACTTCCCAAAATAGCCGTTTGACTTTCAAATTGGCGTTTGAATTTTTCAAACAAGGATTTGATTAAACCCTTTATTTTGTTCAGCGATGACACCTAGTACATGATGCAATCATACCAACTTGATATACCACATTCATGTACCCTTCCCCTCCGGAGTGCCGGACATTCCGGAACCTTCTAGAACATTCTCGATGAAAACACCGAAACCATTCTCCAACTCCGAAACAAGACTTTCCTTATATGAATCTTATTCTCCGGACCATTCCGGATCTCCTCGTGATATCCCGGATCCCATCCGAGACTCCGAACAACATTCGGTCTCTTTCTCATCATTCCATAACTACTCAAACAACGTCGAATCCTTAAGTGTGTCTCCCTACGGTTCGTGAATTATGCGGACATGATCGAGATACTTCTCCGAACAATAACCAATAGAGGAATCTGGAAATTCATATGGCTCCCACATATTTCTACGATTACTTTGCGATTGAATGAACCACTTACATACGATACCAATTTCCCTTTGTCTCTCGATAGTTTACTTATCCGAGGTTATGATCGTCGGTATCTCTGCATACCTAGTTCAACCTCGTTACCGATAAGTACTCTTTTCTCGTTCCCGTGATATGTGATCCCTTGTGAGCTAGTCACATGCTTGCAAGCTAATTGGATGACATTCCACCGCGAGGGCCCAGAGTATATCTATCCGTCATATGGATGGACAAATCCCACTCTTGCCCATGTTGCCCAATACGACCTTGAGTAAAACTCAAAGTCCGACATCGGCAGAAGATAGAGAAAGGATGAGTAAGACTCCCTATGCCTCAGCCATAGGATCTCTAATGTATGCCATGCTATGTACCAGACCCGACATTGCATATGTTGTTAGTTTAACTAGCAGATATCAAAGTGATCCAGGAGTGGATCATTGGACAATGATCAAAACATCCTTAAGTACTTGAGAAGAACTAAGGATATGGTTCTTTCTTATGGAGGTGATGAACACTCGTTGTTAATGGTTACACCGATGTTAGTTGGAACACCGATCCGATGATTACGAATCACAACTGGATACGTATTTATTTTGAATGGTGCAGCTTATCGGAGGAGTGCAAAGCAAAGCGTTGTGGCGAGATCTTCAACTGAATCGAATACATGGTTGATTCGGAGGCTTCACAAGAAGCAATATGGATGAAAGAGTTCATTACAGCTGGGTGTGGTTCAGAGTGTCTTGGACCCAATGTCTATCTCTGTGATAACATGGGCGCCATAGCCAATGCGTAAGAACCAAGGTCACACAAGAAGTCAAGCATCAAGTGCTGCTTTCACGCTATTCGAGAACATATCCAGATGGGGATATAAAGATTTGCAAAGTACACACAGATCTGAATGTGGCGGATCCGTTGACTAAACCTCTCCGAGGGCAAACATGACCAACACCAAACTGCCATGGGTGTTCGGTATATTACCATGTAATCTAGATTAGATGACTCTAGTGCAAGTGGGAGACATTGGAGATATGCCCTAGAGGCAATAATAAATATAGTTATTATTATATCTTTGTGTTTATGATAAATGTTTACATTCATGCTATAATAGTATTAACAAGGAAACATTAATACTTGTGTGATTTGTAAACTTAATTTGAAGTCCCTAGTATAGCCTCTATACTTCACTAGCTTGTTGGTTGATTAATGATTGTGGTTTCCCTATCATGAACATTGAGATGTTATCAACAACAAGATCATATCTTTAGGAGAATGATATGGTGGACATACTCCTATAGATAAGCATAGCATAAAGATCAAGTCATTTCAATAGTTCAATTGCTATATGCTTTCTGATACATAGTAACCTAATTCCTTCGACCATGAGATCATGCATATCACCTTTACCGGATGGATGCTTTGATGACATAAAACACCACACCATAACTGGGTGGCTATAAAGGTGGCATTGAGTGTTCGGAAAGTATTGGTTGAAACACATGGATCAAGAGTGGGATTTGTCCATCCATATGACGGATAGATATGCTCGGGCCCTCTTTGGAATGTCCTCCAATTAGCTTGCAAGCATGTGACTGGCTCACAAGGGATCACATATCACGGGAACGAGAAAAGAGTACTTATCGGTAACGAGGTTGAACTAGGTATGCAGAGATACCGACGATCATAACCTCGGATAAGTAAACTATTGTGAGACAAAGGGAAATTGGTATCGTATGTAAGTGGTTCATTCGACGCAAAGTAATCGAGAAATATGTGGGAGCCATATGAATTCCAGATTCCTATTGGTTATTGTTCGGAGAAGTGTCTCGATCATGTCCGCATAATTCACGAACCGTAGGGAGACACACTTAAGGATTCGTTGTTTGAGTAGTTATGGTGTTATGAGAAAGAGACCGAATGTTGTTCGAGTCTCGGATGGTATCCGGATATCACGAGGTGATCCGGAATGGTCCGGAGAATAAGATTCATATAAGGAAAGTCCTGCTTTGAGTTCGGGAATGATTCCTGTTTTCATCGGAATGTTCTAGAAGGTTCGGATTGTCCTAAGACCAAGGGGGAGGGTACGTGAATGTGTCATTGAATGATTGCATCATGTACTAAGTGTTTTTTCTGTTCCAAAACTGAAAAGTCAAATTGCCAGTTTGAAAGTCAAACGGCTAAAACAGGAAACTGTGGGAAACAAGCAAGAGGAGGTTGAAACCAACTTGGAGGAGGAGTCCTTCTCCTCCAAGCCGGCGGCCAGCCCTAGGTTGGGGAGGGACTCCCCTCCCCGGCACGCCAAGCCCTCCACCTATAAAAGGAGGCAGGGCCTCCTCCTTGAGACACACAAGTTTCTACCTCTAATCTCCGGTTTAGAGCCGTTCTGGTTTAGAGCTTCTAATTGCTTTAGCCTGCGGTTTAGAGCCTTCTAATTGGTGTGTCTAATCTCTAGACCACTAATAGCCCTCTCTCATACTCCACCATACTCGCCCGCCATAAGCTAAGCCTGGGATTTCCTCTACTTCGGTACCACGCTTTGCCGGAATCGCGAGGAGAGTGCTACAACCTCCACGCCTTTGGAACAAGGAGAGGAAGGTCTTCGTCAGAACGCAGTGACCGATTGCAGCGCCATTTAACGCAGCAGCCTTGGAAGGATCGTCCCACACGATCTTGAGATCGGAAAGAGCGACTACATCACCCACGAGAATCCGCCTCGTTAAACACTTTGGAATCTTCGAGGGTAAGTTATTCCATCGACTGCTACAATCTAGTAGATAGATCTTGGCTTGTTTGTTTGTATGCGATAGAAAATTTTTGTTTTCCATGCTACGAACCCCACAAGGGTATCGAGCCGTGTCTATATGTAGATCATTGCAGACGAGTAGAACACAATGGTCATTGTGGGCGTTGATGCTTTTATTGTCGATTGATTTTTGTGTACTTTGCATCTTGCGGTATGTTGGGATGAAGCGTCCGGGCTAACCTTACATGACATCGTTCATGAGACTTGCTCCACGCTAACATGCAACTTGTATTGCATAAGTGGCTTTATGGGTGCTTTCTCCTAGCATAGTTAAGATCCAATTTACAACGGGTGATCAACAATGCTAGTATCAATGTTGTGGTTCTTGTTCGTAAGTTAGAACGACACTTATTGAAAGCCCCAAACCACGTAAAATATGCAAAGAAAGTAGAGGCGTCTAACTTTGTTTTGCAGGGTGTGTGTGATGTGATATGGCCATGATTGTGATTATATTTGATGTATGCAATGTTCCTTATTGTAAGTTGGCAACCCAGTGAGCCATATGGTTGTCTTTAATTTATGTTAAGACCCGTGTCTATTCAAAGTAGTTGTAATAGTTGAAGCCGTGGGCTACAACCATGGTGAAGCGTCATTGACCTTGATGCAATGCCGGTAATGATGGAGATCATGTTCGTGCTTGAAGATGGAGATCGGAAGCACAAAGAAGAAAGGCCATATCATATCACATATTATGAATTGCATGTGATGTTAATCCTTTATGCATCTTGTATTGCTTAGTAGACGACGGTAGTATTATAAGATGATCCCTCATGCACATGAATTTCAAATCATAAAGTGTTCACCCTTAGTTAGCACCGTTGCTAAAGCTTGTTGTTTCGAAGCACCACGTGATGATCGGGTGTTAGATTCAAGTGTATACAACGTGAGCAAGCCATTTGCTCATGCGTAAACTAAGGTTTGATCTTGACGCCTAGCATGTATGACATGGTCTCGAACACGGATTACCGAAAAGGTAAAGCATGAATCGATAGTAGATATGATGAACATGACGATTGTTCGCCATTGAAACTATATCAACTCTCGTGATGATCGGTGTTGATGTAGTGGATTTGGTCTGTGATCACTAAAACAATGTGAGGGATGTTGTTTTGAGTGGGAGTTCACCTAGTTTAATTTCATTAATTAATTTGAACTCAATTTGTCATAAACTTAGTCTAAACTATTGCAAATATGTTGTAGATCAATGGCAGCCCTACCATCAATTTTAATGCTCCTAGAGAAAGAAAAGTTGAAAACAATGGAAGCAACTTCATGGATTGGTTCCGCAATTTGAGGATTGTCCTCACACCGGTAATTTGACCTATGTCTTTGAATGCACTGGTGACCCACTGCAATTGATGCTCCGATGAAGTAAAGAATGTTTACCTCGCCTAAGAATCAAGACTCCATAGTTCAGTGTGCTATCTTGTATGGTTTAGAATCGAGCTTCGTAAAAGGTTTGAAGAGTCGACCATATGATATTGTCGAGGATCTCAAATTGATTTTTGAGACTCATGCGGCAATTGAAAGCTATGAGGCTTCAAAAGTTCTTTAACTGCAAGATGGAAGAGGGCAGCTCCGTAAGTGAGCATGTGCTTAAGATGTCTGGGCACGCAAACAAACTTCAAAGCTTGGGTATAGTGATTCCTAATGCTTTGGGGATTTACCGTGTTCTCCAGTCACTACCACCAAGTTACAGGAACTTTGTGATGAACTACAACATGCAGAACATGAACAAAGAGTTGCCAGAACTGTTTGCTATGTTAAAGTCTGCAGAAGTGGAGATCAAGAAAGAGCACCAAGTGTTGATGGTCAATAAGACCACCAAATTCAAGAAAGGCAAGTCTAAGCAAAAGGGAAACTTCAAGAAGGGTGGTAAGAAAGTTACCACGCCGGCGAAGAAAACCAAGGCTGGACCCAAGCCTGAAACTGAGTGCTTTTATTGCAAGGGAGAAGGTCACTGGAAGCGGATTTGACCAAAGTACTTGGCGGATCTGAAGAACGGCAACATCAAGAAGTAAGGTATATCTGATATACATGTTATTGATGTGTATCTCACTAGTACTCGTAGTAGTACCTGGGTATTTGATACTGGTTCGGTTGCTCATATTTGTAACTCAAACAAAGTGCCGCAGAATAAACGGAAGCTAGCGAAGAACGAGGTGACGATGCTGGGAAACGGATCAAAGGTTGATGTGATCACGGTGACACGCTACCCCTTCATCTACCATCGGATTAGTTTTATACTTAAATAATTGTTATTTGGTGCTGCGTTGAGCATGAACATTATATCGGGATCTTTTTATTGTAGACGATTACTTGTTTAAAGTCAGAGAATAATGGTTGTTCGATTTATATGAGTAATATGTTTTATGCACATGCACCTTTGATAGATGGTCTATTCTTATTGAATCTCGATAGTGGAAATACACATATCAACAACATTGAGGCTAAACGTTTGAAATCAAGCGATAATTTGACCTATATGTGGCAATCGCTGCCTTGGTCACATTGGAGTGAAGCGATGAAGAAACTCCATTCGATGGACTTCTTGAATCACTTGATTTTGAATCACTTGAAAGATGTGAAGCATGTCTGATGGGAAAAATGACTAAGACTCCATTTTCTGGTATGATGGAGCGAGCTACGGACTTATTGGAAATCATACATACCGATGTGTGTGGTCCAATGATTGTAGCATCGCGCGGTGGTTATCGTTATGTTCTTACCTTCACAGATGACTTGAGTAGATATGGGTATATCTATTTCATGAAACATAAGTCCGAAACTTTCGAGAAGTTTAATGAGTTTCAAAGTGAGGTAGAGAATCAACGTAACAAGAAGATTAAATTTCTACGTTCTGATCGTGGAGGTGAATATCTAAGTTACGAGTTTGGCGAGCATTTCAAGAAGTGCGGAATACTTTCACAATTGACACCGCCGGGAACACCACAGCGTAATGGTGTGTCCGAACGTCGTAATCGAACTCTCTTAGATATGGTTCGTTCTATGATGTCACTTACAGATTTACTGCTATCATTTTGGGGTTATGTATTAGAAACAGCCGCATTCACTTTAAAAAGGGCACCGTCTAAATCCGTTGAAACGACACCGTATGAATTATGGTTTGGGAAGAAACCTAAATTGTCGTTCCTTAAAGTTTGGGGATGCGAAGCCTATGTAAAGAAGTTACAGCCGGACAAGCTTGAACCCAAAGCGGAGAAATGCGTCTTCATAGGATACCCGAAGGAAACTATTGGGTATACCTTCTCTCATAGATCCGAAGGCAAAATCTTTGTTGCCAAGAATGGATCCTTTCTAGAGAAGGAATTTCTCTTGAAAGAAGTGACTGGAAGGAAAGTAGAACTCGACGAGGTTGTCGAACCTTCTCTCGAATTGTAGTAGCGCAAAGACCGAAGAAGTTCTGTGGTGCTGCACCAATTATAGAGGAAGCTAATGATGATGATCATGAAACTTGGTTGAAGTTACAGAGCCTCGGAGGTCAACGAGAACTCGTACACCTCCATTGGTATGATCCCGTTATGAGTGTCATGTTGGTGGACAACACCGATGACCCCGAGACATATGAGGAAGCGATGATGAGCCCAGATTCCAATAAATGGCAAGAAGCCATGAAATCGAGATTGGATCCATGTACGAAAACCAAGTATGGACTTTGGTGGACTTACGGATGGCGGAAGGTCACGAGAACAAATGGATTTTCAAGAAGAAAACAGATGATGATGGTAATGTTATCGTTTATAAAGCTCGAATTGTCGCAAAAGGGTTTCGACAAATTCAAGGAGTTGACTACGATGAGACTTTCTCACCAAAGCGAAGCTTAAAGTCCGTGAGGATTATGTTAGCAATCGCTGCATATTATGATTATGAGATATGGCGATGGATGTCAAAACAAAGATTCCTCAATGGAGATATTGATGAAGAGTTGTATATGATGCAACCCAAAGGTTTTGTCGATCCTAAAGATGCTAACAAGGTATGCAAACTTCAACGGTCCATCTATGGATTGAAGCAAGCATCCCGAAGTTGGAATCAACGTTTTGATAAGGTGATCAAAAGTTTTGGTTTTATACAAACTTATGGAGAAGCTTGTATTTACAAGAAAGTGAGTGGGAGCTCTGTAGCATTCTTAATACTATATGTGGATGACATATTGTTGATTGGGAATGATGTAGACCTTCTTAATAGTGTCAAGGAATATTTGAATAATAGTTTTTCAATGAAGGATCTTGGCCAAGCAGCTTACATATTAGGCATAAAGATTTATAGAGATAGATCGAAACGCCAAATATCATTGTCACAGAGTACATATTTGGACAAAGTTCTAAAGAGATTTGGAATGGAAGAAAGCAAGAAAGGGTTCTTGCCCATGTTGCCCAATACGACCTTGAGTAAAACTCAAAGTCCGACATCGGCAGAAGATAGAGAAAGGATGAGTAAGACTCCTTATGCCTCAGCCATAGGATCTCTAATGTATGCCATGCTATGTACCAGACCCGACATTGCATATGCTGTTAGTTTAACTAGCAGATATCAAAGTGATCCACGAGTAGATCATTGGACAGCGGTCAAAAACATCCTTAAGTACTTGAGAAGAATTAAGGATATGGTTCTTTCTTATGGATGTGATGAACAGCTCGTTGTTAATGGTTACACCGATGCTAGTTGGAACACCGATCCGGATGATTCTGAATCACAATCTGGATACGTATTTATTTTGAATGGTGCAGCAGTTAGCTGGAGGAGTGCAAAGCAAAGCGTTGTGGCGAGATCTTCAACTGAATCGGAATACATGGCTGATTCGGAGGCTTCACAAGAAGCGATATGGATGAAAGAGTTCATTACAGAGCTGGGTGTGGTTCCTAGTGCGCTGGACCCAATGTCTATCTACTGTGATAACATGGGCGCCATAGCCAATGCGCAAGAACCAAGGTCACACAAGAAGCTGAAGCATATCAAGCTACGTTTTCACGCTATTCGAGAACATATCCAGGATGGGGATATAAATATTTGCAAAGTACACACAGATCTGAATGTGGCGGATCCGTTGACTAAACCTCTCCCGAGGGCAAAACATGACCAACACCAAACTGCCATGGGTGTTCGGTATATTACCATGTAATCTAGATTAGATGACTCTAGTGCAAGTGGGAGACTGTTGGAGATATGCCCTAGAGGCAATAATAAATATAATTATTATTATATCTTTGTGTTTATGATAAATGTTTACATTCATGCTATAATAGTATTAACAAGGAAACATTAATACTTGTGTGATTTGTAAACTTAATTTGAAGTCCCTAGTATAGCCTCTATACTTCACTAGCTTGTTGGTTGATTAATGATTGTGGTTTCCCTATCATGAACATTGAGATGTTATCAACAACAAGATCATATCGTTAGGAGAATGATATGGTGTACATACTCCTATAGATAAGCATAGCATAAAGATCAAGTCATTTCAATAGTTCAATTGCTATATGCTTTCTGATACATAGTAACCTAATTCCATCGACCATGAGATCATGCATATCACCTTTACCGGATGGATGCTTTGATGACATCAAACACCACACCGTAACTGGGTGGCTATAAAGGTGGCATTGATTGTTCGGAAAGTATTGGTTGAAACACATGGATCAAGAGTGGGATTTGTCCATCCATATGACGGATAGATATACTCTGGGCCCTCTCGGTGGAATGTCATCCAATTAGCTTGCAAGCATGTGACTGGATCACAAGGGATCACATATCATGGGAACGAGAAAAGAGTACTTATCGGTAACGAGGTTGAACTAGGTATGCAGAGATACCGACGATCATAACCTCGGATAAGTAAACTATCGTGAGACAAAGGGAAATTGGTATCGTATGTAAGTGGTTCATTCGATCGCAAAGTAATCGTAGAAATATGTGGGAGCCTTATGAATTTCCAGATTCCTCTATTGGTTATTGTTCGGAGAAGTGTCTCGATCATGTCCGCATAATTCACGAACCGTAGGGAGACACACTTAAGGATTCGACGTTGTTTGAGTAGTTATGGTGTTATGAGAAAGAGACCGAATGTTGTTCGGAGTGTCGGATGGGATCCGTGATATCACGAGGTGATCCGGAATGGTCCGGAGAATAAGATTCATATAAGGAAAGTCCTGCCGAGTTCGGAATGATTCCTGTTTTCATCGAATGTTCTAGAAGGTTCCGGATTGTCCCAAGACCAAGGGGAGGGTACATGAATGTGTCATTGAATGATTGCATCATGTACTAAGTGTTCTTGCTGTTCCAAAACTGAAAAGTCAAATTGCCAATTTGAAAGTCAAACGGCTAAAACAGAAACTATGGAAAACAGAAACTGGGAAACAGGAACTGTGGAAACAAGCAAGAGGAGGTTGAAACCAACTTGGAGGAGGAGTTCCTCTCCTCCAAGCCGGTGACCAGCCCTAGGCGAGTTGGGAGGGACTCCTCCTCTCGGCGCCAAGCCCCTCCACCTATAAAAGGAGGGGCAGGGCCTCCTTGAGACACACAAGTTTCTACCTCTAATCTCCGGTTTAGAGCCATTCTGGTTTAGAGATTCTAATTGCTTTAGCCTGTGGTTTAGAGCCTTCTAATTGGTGTGTCTAATCTCTAGACCACTAATAGCCCTCTCTCATACTCCACCATACTGCCTCCGCTTAAGGCGAAGCCTCGGGATTTCCCTCTACTTAGACCACGCCAGGTCGCTGTAATCGCGAGGAGAGTGCTACAACCTCCGCTTCTGCTAGAACAAGGGAGAGGAAGGTCTTCCGAGCACCGAACGTGTGACCGATCATGAAGGCCGCTTTAACGCAGCCGGAAGGATCGTCCACACGATCTTGAGATCGGAAAGAGTACGACTACATCACCCACGAGAATCCGCTCTCGTTAAACACTTTGGAATCTTCGAGGGTAAGTTATTCCGTCGACTCGTTGCTAAAATCTAGTAGATAGATCTTGGCTTGTTTGTTTGTATGCGATAGAAATTTTTTGTTTTCCATGCTACGAACCCCTACAGAATTTTACTAGTGCATGCAAATTCTTCTGTGACAAATGAATGCGATGCACCCGAATCAAACAACACTCTTGCAAGTACTGAATTAATAGAAAACATACCCAGCACGACGTCTGGCGCTTCCTGATCTTCTTCAGCATGCATGAGAAAAATACGGCCGTTGCGGTTGAGCGAATTCCCTGGGGCAAATCTTCTTCCTGGCTGAACATGACGCTGCTACTGAGCTGGGGCATTGTTTTGGGGGCTGCGGCATTCTTCTTTTTGGGGCACTCGTTGGAGTAGTGACCCTTATTTCCACAGTCATAACAAGTCACTTGCGACTTGTCCTTTGCTGCTACAGGCACCACATTGCTTCTAGTCCTAGGGGCAGTGTTGGTGTTGGTGGCAGCATTGTTGGTGTTGAAATTTGGTGGTGCACGGTTGAAATTGCTAGAGTTGTTGGGTTGTTGTTGTCTGGGTTCTAGGGTTTCCACGGTTGGGATAGGTCGGACGGTTCATAGGGGTTCTGTTTGTTCTTGGGGCAAATCCTATAGATGGGTTAGGGCGATACTTTGGGGTCTGATGGGTTCCTGGATGATGCATCATGCGATGCTTGCGGTTCTCATTGGCTTGGTTGATCTTTCCTTCCATCTGTATGGCAGAGTCGACCAGGGCTTCAATATTGGCAAAGGGGATATTGACTAACACCGTCTGCATATCATCATGCAAACCATTCAAGAATCTCTCTTTCTTCTTGGCTTCGGTGTCGATCTCATCCGGAGCATACCTAGCTAATGACAAAAAATTGTCACGGTATTCCACTATAGTCATCCTTCCTTGCTTCAGCTCTCTGAACTCGTCTCTCATCCTCTTGTTCAAACCCGGTGGCACATCGGTTCTGCTGAACTTGACCTTGAATTCCTCCCAGGTCATCATCTGGCCTCCGATCATTGCGCGAACACTGTTCCACCATGCCCTGGCATCTCCGGCTAGATAGTGGGTGGCGAACAGAACTTTCTCGTTGGCTTCCACTCCGGCGACTTCTAGGTTATTTTCCATGGTTTGCAACCAATCATCGGCGTCTAGGGGCTCTTCTGACTTAGTGAAAACAGGTGGGTTGGTATTCTGGAAATTCTTGAGCTTAGATCCATGGTTGTCCTGATTTCCGTGGCCTTGGTTGTTGTGGGCAGGCTGAGCTATCTGTTGCAGGGTGGCTAGGTTGGCTTGACATTCCGCTCTTTCAGCTTCGCGGTCCGAAACCAACATTTGCAGGATCTGTAACATCGGGTCCGAGGATGAACCACTTCCTCCGCGTGGCATCTGAAGATTAAGATAGATCATGAGAAAAGAGGGAAATTTCTAAGGTTTCGGGGGCTTTGAAAAGTTTTTAAAGTTTGACTCAGAGTTTTCTAGCAACTTGCTTTTCATTCATTCACTCATAGCACACGATACAACACACACCACAACAAAGAAAAACATATGGTTTTAAGAACCATTCTGAAAACTACGATACAGTGGGACCGAATACTACTCACTATGCTAGTGCTCAAGTGGTACTACTCCTCAGAATTAGTGGCTTCATCATCTTCATCATCATCAATGAAGGCGAAATCATCCTCATCGGTGAAGAAATCTATAGCCTGATCATCCAGAAAATCAGCATCATCGCTGAGATAGGAGTAGGGGTCTCCACGAAGGTCCTCTCCGGCATTCTCCCTTTCCTCCAACTGCATGTCTCTCTCGTGGATGGTCTCCTCCAAAGATGATATGCGGTGGCGAAGACGGGCAATGATGCGCTCCTTCTTGTCGAGCTGACGGCGACGAGACTTGCAATCCTTTGCCAGCATGGCGATGGTTTGATCCTTCGTCTTGATGATGGCAAACTTGTGGTTGGAGTAGTCATGGCAGTTATCCAACTCCTGCTGACAATCGTACATCATGAAGCTAAGGTGGTCCAATTGAGTCTTCAGCTCGGGGTGGTATGGTGCTTCCAGTGGTTGTCCATTTGCATCACGCCTCGGGAAAAACTAAAGCGAGTTCCCTTGATCTGATTGATGCTCTGACCACACAGACGGGCAAGACTTTCCTGCATGGCCCTGGCAAGTCCATCGAGCCAGTTGTTCTCTCTCAAGGTAATCTGAATTCCCTCAGCAGTGGGAGGTTCAATCTTTCCTCGGAGACTTGGAACAACCAGCCAATGCAGATCTTCTCCTCCTTGATCATTGAGCTGAGCTCCGAAGAACTCGGGGTGCGGACGCTCCAGAAGTTCTGAAAGCTGGTCCAAATCCCTCTCAAATATAAGGTCTCCTCCATTCCGTAACTGATAAAACTTGCTGTACTTTATGTCCATCTAGAAGAATATAGGATGAGTAAGTTAGTAGAGTGATCAAGTGTGTCAAATTTTATGTATTTTGCAAGAATTTTTGAGGAACATGTATTTTCATGAAAGAATCAAAGGGATAAGAATGAGAATAAGTTTTTGTAAATATTTGCTTCCTTTGGTTTTGAAACTCAGTTTTTGATTCAAATGTCCGGTCTAACTAGGGTCTCCTATGGTCAGGATGGCTCTGATACCAACTTGTCAACACCCGGATTTTTAACCCCAGATGCCTGTGATGCCATACATCGCAATCCCAGGATTACCATTTTTGTGAGACATAACATAATTGGATACCACAGTATATCATCCATTACAAACTATACATAAGGTGTTACACAAATAAGGATCTCATGATCCAGTTCTTAATACAACTTCAAGCAGCGGAATACGTAATAATAACGGTAGCGTAGGCGAAGCTCCATCTTCAGCGTCACAGGCAATGCTGACGATGGGAGATGATCCTAGTTGTCGTAACCTTCCTGGGTTCCATCCTCCAGGTACTCCTCTTCATAGTCTGGCCACAGGAATAGCCATGGACAAAGCCATGAGTACTCTTTAAGTACTCACAAACTAATACTAACAAGTAAAAGGGTTTTGGATAATAGGAAACTAGGCTCTAGGGTTGTTTTGCAAAGGCCAGATTTCTCCCTACTAAGTTCAGAAGCAAGAGAGCTAGTTGAAGTTTATAACACCTAAGTGGGAACTTGTATTTCATAGCACAACCCTGTTGTGGTCAAGTCAAAGTCTCGATTCATTTCACAAGTTATTTTGAAAACAGCTGACGGGGGAACGGTATGGCCACTCCAAGTGTCCATAACCGCGGACGCGGCTATTCGAATAGTTTGACACTCTGCAGAGATTGTACACTTTCACCACAACATTCGATACATCCATTAGGAACAAATCCTGAATTCACCATACTCAGTATGCGGATAATCAATCCTAACCTTTCAATTAAACGCCCTAGTATAAGCACCTCTCCTGTGAGTTTGGCCTCCCAACCATGACCAACTGTCATCTTGGGTATTGCACAGGTGGACAATCTTCACAAGGTAGCCTCAGCTCAGACCTTGGCCGTTAGGGAACTAATACTAAGGTATATAAGTTTCCAGTCAAGCCCTACCCAATCTTTGGGTATTGTGGTTGTACGATAAAATTGGAATGCTATCGCATCCAGACAACCATCAGTTTTATAAAGGGCTAAGGCTCATGCCTCAACATTTTCATCACCAAAATCATCTGGTGTTCGGAAACACATGTCAAAACATCTTAGTAGAATGATCCATCATTGTAAGGTTTTCATAACCATTTTCACCAAGTATTCCCTTCTAAAGTTGATCAAGTTTTATGCTTAGCACTAGCATCTACAAGTGGGGGTAAGTACTAATGAGGGGTGGTAAACTAGTGGAGTTTAACTAAGTTCAATCTCATGCCTTAGGATGACATCAAGATTTTCTAGCTTAGGCCAAATTTAATGCTCTTTATGCAACATTTATTTATCCTTCTAGAATCTACAATTTACTTAAGTAAACTCTAAGTAATAGCTTTGATAAAGAAATAAAGTATAAATCTTGCAAGTAAAACTAGGATTGGTTTATTAAGTGGTTATGATCATATATGCTTTAAGGCATATAGTTGGCATGGTAGCAAGCAAGTATTAGCTTGCATAGGTCAACTTGATTAGTAAGGCTAGCTAAGTTAATAGCTTGCAAGTATTGGCTTGCTACAGTAGAGTATCTTGCAAGTGTTAGCTTGCCTTGTGCAGAGCAGTGGTTGAAGTTCTCCTCGGCTTCTTCTTCGTAGTATCCTCCTTCCTCCTCGTATCCTTGGTCGGTACTAGCGTCTATAAATAAATACGATGTACACAATCACCAAACAATACTTAACTACTTGCAATCATCACACAAAAGGGTCCTATAGATGATCTAGCATCATCACTAACATTACAAGATTAAAGCTTGGTTTAATTCCTTTTTATTTTTAGAAAAGTAATTTCTACTCATTGAAAAACTACTTACGACTTAATATTCTCCAAACCAAACATGGGATCATGTTGACACATGTCATCACCACATATTTTAGTCCATGGGAATGTGATTTAAAGTGGTGTCACAATTTAATAAGGTTTTACCCTTTTATTTTAATTAATTAAAGTGGCTAGAAATGCCTATGTGGCATTCTTTTATACTTGGTCATTATTTCGGTAAGTAAGCCTATATATTTTTATATATTCTGAAAGGTATGGTTAAATGTGATTTTTGAGAGTTGGAACCAACTCAAAAGCTATTATGGTTTTAATTTGAAAATTGTTTGAATGCATAAAAGCTTCTGCCTTGTTATTTTTACCAAGGATGATCTACAGATCCAAATGACTTGCATCCAACGGGCTTGGATTCAGCATTTCAAGACCTTTCTAACAAAATTAGTTTCATTCAATTTGGTGTACTGAATCGATCTGGATTGATTTTTGAAACTGGGTACAGAAGTGTGTTTGGAATAAAATGGAAAAGGTTTAATTCAAATAACTGGGCTGCGCGGGAAAGGTTAACGGGCCGGCCTGCTAAGCACAGCGCTTCCGCGGGCTGCGTAAGTGGCTGTCCCCACGCGTCAGTGAGACAGGGGGTGCGAAGCGGTATGGGGCGATGGGTGCGTTCGGTCTGATTCTAATCCAACGACTGGGGGTCATCGTTGACGTTGGGCAACGCCGGCAAGACAAAAACCTAGAACGACCAGTGGGGGTCGTTGGGGGCTCACCAGGGTTCAGGCGAGGGTCGGCGAGGCGGGCGAACGACGAAGTCGACGACGACGAACCTCCTGGTACCGGCAGCTTCTCCTGGGGCGGCTCCAATCGATGGCTCCCTTCTTATCCAGCAGCGGTGGGCTCCGGTGAAATTCTGGCACTGCGCTGCTCGCCTTGCTCCGGGAACGGGGTGGAATGATCAGTGAGGAGAGGGAAGTGAGATGGTGTGCTCAATTCGGCTGGGGGTGGCCTCTATTTATTGTGGCGAGAGGGGACAGACGGGGCGCACAGTGAGCTCATCGTGGTCAATGGTACAGATGGCTATTGGCATGGGCGACAGTAGGGGGCGGTGCGGTGCTCCCTGGCGATGCTCAACGACACAGTGGCGAGACGTGGGGCGGTGCGGCTTGGTCGGAACGCGACGGTGCTCTGCGCGTGCCCGACGGAGAATTTAATGGCGCACAACGCGCGTGGTCCGCGCGGCGGCGAACGAGCGTGTCTGCGGGGTTGCTGGGACGGTGGTGATCACGTATGCATGCGGCGAGGGCGGCGCGCGGTCTGTGGGCGTCGGTCGAGCGTGGCGCACGGGGCGTGCTCTCGGCATGGTTGCTGGCGAGGTTGGCATGGTTCGTGCGTGTGGTCCAGTGGCTGGCAACGCTCGGGCTACCGGACAGGAGTGGCGGGGTGTTGGCTTGCTCCCAGACATGCTGGCTAGGCTTGTTTCTCCTCCTAGCTTGCTGTCGACATGGGGGTGACAAGGGTGCATTCGGCCTGCTCACCATTGATGGCAATGCCAAGCTTACAGTGATGCTAAGGGTGTGCAATTGAGCTAGATGATCTACTAAAACCTAGTTGTAACCAGAGAGGGAACAAGTTAGGCTTCAATCACTGCTCACAATAGTGTTTGGATTTTGTTTGATTTGTGTCTGCCAAGTGTTTGATGAAATGGACGCAAGAACTCAAGTTTTGAATTTTGAAAAGATTTTTGGTGGGTGTGCTAGGTTGGTGCTGGTGAGTCTGCAGATGCTTGGGTTTTGAAAGTTGAGCTTGTTTGAGTGGTTTTTGAAGAAGTGGGATCTTCCCATATGATAAATATTCAATTTTGAATTGTCATTTAAACTATGCATTTGAAAGTTTCTGGATGATCACAAAGTGGGCCTCGATACTTTGTTATGAGTACAAACAAGGGGTGCAAAGATCCAGAAAAGTTTTTGTTAGGTTCTGAAAGTTTGAGACAGCCAAAGTAGGCATGGGAGTTAAATTGGTCAAAATGACCATTCCCTTATTTTATTTGTTTTGATTTTCTTGTCTTTGGGAAAAGTGTGGGAAATGTTTAGATGATGTTTATTTCACCTAAGCATCCATTTACAAGCAATGGAACACACAAACAAGATGGTTCAAAAGAATTCAAAATGAAATGCATACTCACATGCATGCTTCCATAATTTTATTTAGAAAAGTTTTTGTTAACCCTAATTTTGATGATTAGAGTTTGATGATCCAAGTTTAGTATTTTTGGGATGTTACAGAGATCCATCGGAGAATAGGGTGAGGCCTATTGTGGCGTGGTGGTCTTAGAACCGCCCACCCCTCCAACGCAGATGTACTTCCCTTAACAAGGAAGGAACTGCGGTAAAACAAATCCTTGTGTCTCCGCGTGCTCCACTACGGTTCCCTCGCTCCTCTCTTTACCTTCTTAGTAGATAGGTTTGCATATAGGTAAATTCTCGTAGTTACATATCTAGAGAATTTACATTGTGTCAAGCCTAAAATTGAAAAAGTACTAAAAATTGGATAGCACCTATTCACCCCCCCTCTAGGTGCCCATATGATCCATTTCAATTGGTATCAGAGCCCCGACTCTTATTTCGGGCTTAACCGCCTAAGAGAAGTATGGGTTCCAAGTTAGATGGAAGTGATGCTCCGGAGGTAGTCACCATGAACGATCTCAAGACGTTGGAAACAACCTTGGTGATTTCAATGGAGGCTAAGATGGAAGGGGTGCGTCAATTGATAATGCGTCTCTCCACATCCGCAACATCACCTCCATATAACTCTGAGGCTACCACTCCGCAATCCAAGGAAACGGGTAAAACCGATTCCAAAGATAACGAAGTGGTTGGTGATGACACTAGCAAAGAGCTCCTCCTCGAAAAAGGATAGTGGTAAGGATGGATACAATGAGGTTTCTCATGTGTATTCTCCTGATCCACCTATCCCTCACCCACATATACATAATAGGGGTGATCTACCGAAATTTTCAGCATCTACTTTTACTCAATGGTAATTTTTGATGAAGTCTCATGTGTGTAGTTCCTCCATCGAGTTGTGGAAAATCATCGAAAATGGTCTTCATGTTGGAAACCCCAACAACCTCACAAGAAGAGAAGTGGTCGATAGCCAACTCAACGCTACAGCTCTACACATGATACAGCTTGGTGTGGGTGACAAAGATATGCCACACATTCAACATCTTAGTACAGCTAAGGAAGCTTGGGATGCTCTCACCGAGCTCTTCATCGAAAATGAAAGTATGAGAAGGAATTGATTTTGGCGATACTTATGCTCATGTGGCTCGTCTTGAGTCCATATGTATCCTTCTTTCCTATGTCGTGCATCATAATTTTAAATTATAGCAAATGGATGTTAAGAGTGCGTTTCTTAATGGTCCACTACATGAGTTGGTATACGTCAAGCAGCCCCCGGGTTTTGAGGACCCCAAATTTCCAAACCATGTCTACAAACTCGATAAGGCTCTCTATGGCCTTAAACAAGCCCCACGTGCGTGGTATGAGCACCTTAAAGAGCTTTTGTTAGACCGTGGATTCGAAGTTGGGCAAATCGATCCCACTCTTTTTACGAAGAAGGTCAATGGGGAGCTTTTTGTATGCCAACTTTATGTAGATGATATTATTTTTTGATCCACTAACCAAGCTTTTAACGATGAATTTTCAAAGCTTATGACTGACAGGTTTGAGATGTCGATGATGGGTGAGTTGAGGTTCTTTCTTGGATTCGAGATCAAACAACTTAGAGAGGGAACCTTTATTAATCAAGCTAAGTACATCCAAGACAAAAGGTTCAAGATGACGGATCTCAATGGCGTTGCTACTCCAATGCAAACAAAGTGTCATCTTGAGCTCAATCCCAAGGGTAAAGACATGGACCAAAAGGTATACCGATCCATGATCGGCTCTCTCCTTTACCTTTGCGCATCTAGGCCCGATATCGTGTTAAGTGTAGGAGTGTGTGCAAGGTACCAAGCCGCTCCTAAAGAAATCCACTTAGTGGCGGTCAAACGAATCTTCAGATATTTGGTTCATTCCCCGAATTTTGGGTTATGGTATCCCAAGGGTTCAAGTTTCTCTCTATGTGGTTACACTGATTCAGATTAATGTGGTGACAAAGATGATAGAAAATCAACTTCTGGTGCATGTCAATTCTTGGGCAGGTCTCTAGTGTGTTGGTCTTCAAAGAAACAGAATTGTATTTCACTCTCAACCGCCGAAGCTGAATATGTTGCTGCTGCAAGTGCTTGTACACAGTTATTATGGATGAGGCAAACTTTAAAGGAATATGGTGTCAATTTTGACAAAGTGCCTGTATTATGCGACAACGAAAGTGCTATCAAAATTGCTTACAATCTCGTGCAACATACAAGAACAAAACATATTGAGATTCGCAACCATTTCATTCGGGATCATGTTAGTCGTGGTGATATTGCCCTATCCTTTGTGAGCATGAAGAACCAACTTGCTGTTATTTTCACGAAGCCCCTTGATGAAGCAAGATTTTGTTATTTGAGGAATGAGCTAAATATCATAGATTCAAGGAGTTTGGCTTGACTACCCTTGCACACTCACTTGATCTTATTCATGTATTTGGTTTAGATGCGGGCATAGACATAGGGGGAGTGTGTTCCTAATTGATTGGGCTAACCCTCCCCCCATAATGCCGAAAGCAAGAAAAATCATTTCCCTTAATATCATTTTGTGATATGTGGGTCATCGATGAGCATTGGTTTTGAACTCAAGATACATATTCGCGGTGTCATGCCATGCGCTCCAACATGGTGTCTTCGGCCACCGCCCTATTCCTTGAGAAGAGTTGGTTTCTAATGGCTCTCTTTGGATTTTCTTGCATATTTCTTGTTCTTATGGAAAACACACTCAACTTTGGTTTTGTTTGATTTGGTTCTTGCAAATTTGGGTGTGTAGTACCATATCAGTTTGTTGCTCTAAACCCAAGCCTTCTTTCCCCCCTTGAACCATCTATTCTTGCACACAAGTCGTCTATACACCAACGAGGGGTTTTGCAAGGGTGCTCCGGCCTGAATCTGTTCTTAACAGAAAATTCAGAGGGGGGGCGGACTATCCGCCCTAAGTGGGGGGGCCGGATTATCCGCCCTGGGCGAAATCTGCATGTTAAAGGATGGGTCGGGGAGGCCAGGCTGAAACAGAGCAGCCAGCCCTCCCCAACCTAGCTCAACCCCCAGCCGCCGCCGGAGCCTCCGCCCCTCCCGGAGTCGATTTGACCACTAGATTCTCCGGGCCCTCCCCGGATCTTCTTCACCTCGCCTCCGGGTATCTTCTCCTCCGTGATTTTCCTCCAATGAGTGAGGGTAACTCCCTCATCTATCTCCTTTTTGTATGGGATGCATTTTTTTGGTGGAAATCTCGTTGTAGAAGATTCTTGGTGTTTTCCTTGCTTGCTAGAATCAGTAGTATTGCAACCCTAGTGCCCGATCTATTTTGCTATGGTAAATATGGGCCGTTCCAAAAAAAATCTGCGGGGGGCGGATTATCTGCCCCTGCCAGGGCTGTATAATCCGGCCTGGAGATTGACATCTGGTCTGGTTTGGTCCTGATTCCTACAATGCAAATCGTTGGCTTATGGGTTGTCTTTCTACTATTTCTACCATCTCTCATGGACTTGTGTGTGTGTGCTTATCTCCATGCTATCCCTCTCATGCTTTTCACAGGTGGTTCCAAGCCTACCAAGACCTTCTCTCGTCGTTCCCGTGCCCGTTATCTCAAGCCCATTGCAGAAGGGAAGTTCATTGATGAAACCGAAGTTAGCAGAGCAGCAAGAGAGGCTGAGCGAATGGCAGAGGCAGGAAAGAAAACAGAGATGACTGCATCTCGCAAGGGGAAATAGTCTCGGCCCAACTACAAGGCTATGGACAGTCTTTAGTATGCCTCCATTCGCCAGACTGATTACTATGATGAGGCTGACAGTGATGGTCCCCCCAGAGGATTCTATGTTTTGGAATGCCCACTTTTGGGCTATTCATGATGATGTGTATGCCACTCTCAAGCTTCACCCCATGCACCCCATCAATTTGACTGAGGCTTAATCCAAGGCAAGGCTCCTTGAGGAATTGGATGTGACCAACAAGATGGGGCTTCACCACCTTATGACTATCCAATGCAACTATGATTCCTCCGTGGTGAGGCAGTTTTTCTCGACACTTGTGATTTGCGGTGATGAGCGCCATACTATGAAGTGGATGACCGGGACAACAATGATTCAGTCAAACTTCCGCATTTTTGGGCAGGTTCTTGGATATGCCTTCCATGGTTGTGACACCCCTTCTGGCCACCGTATCATTTCTCCACTGAAGCCATCCAAGGATATTGTGCTTGCTCCGTGCCTTTCTCCTAATGGTGTTGCTGGTACTTTCGTTGGACTCTCTCCCTTGTATGCCTCCCTCTTTGGCATATTTAGGGATTGCATATCTCCGAGTGGTGGCAACAATGACAAGATCCGTGGCCATCTAGTTCCTCTACTTGCTTTTGCTCACGAGTGTGCCACCAACTCTGGTTCAGCTACAAGTTACAAACTGGATGTCATGGACTACATATATCATGACATGACAGATGCTATGATCAACAGGCTCTCTATTCCATATGCTCCTTTCATTATGATGCTCATCAAGCATATGTTGCCTCATGAGGACTTTGGCACTGCTTTGGATGGGGTTCACAAGCCCAAGAAAATCTATAACAAGGCTCAAAAGACCCATCACCCTTCCACTACCCCTGAGTCCTTCATGCGTGATGCACGGGCTAGTGGTCGTCGTTCCACGGTGTCCCCAATGGCACGCGAGGTTAAACAACTCACTTGGTTCCAGCGGCACATCCTTTGCCTGGGAATTGACACTCAAAATGGCCAGTATGAGGCGTACTAGAGAGATCATGAGAGGGATCACACTCAGCATCTTATTCTTCACCATGTCTCAGGTAGTTAGGTGCCACTGGCCATCCACCTCCTCCCACTGCTCCGGAATCGTATGCTCGGTGGAACACTTCAGGGATCAACTATGGTGAGCTCGAGAGTTGCCTCTTTCCTCCACCTCCTAGGGCACCCACTCCTCCAGCTGATGACGATGATGACGAGTATGATGAAGAGGAAGGGGATGGGGATGACTACGACGAGGATGAGGAGGCGTGATCTTCAGGGGCGTTAGCATCCCTCTTCTTCCTTTTTGGTGTTTCGATGCCAAAGGGGGAGAAGTGGTTCTATTAGGTATCGTGAATTTGCAAGGGTTGGGCGCAAGCACTTGTCTTTACGTCATTTTATTTGCTTGCTTGTGCTCTTTTTAGCGTGAACTTATTTGCTATTTGTGCTTGGATTATGTAAGACTATGTCGTGCTCTACTCTGTTTGGTTTTCTGGAATCCCGGATTTATATTGTGGGCCTACTCTCATGGAATTCTGGATTTACCTATGGAGTTTGTTTGATGGCACATGGAATCATGGGATTATCTAGTGTATGCATCAATAATGTGGGATGTGCTTGGAGTCTAACTATCTCATTATTTTCTTTGGCTATAATCACATCCCGGTGGTATGACCTTGTTTCCCAACCCACCTTGTTTCAATTATCTTTGCTATGAAAGTTGTCTTCTCTCTAGTGTGTGTATTTGTATTCAAATGCAAATTGTAAATATGCACACATCTAGGGAGAGCTTATTTCATTTTTGTTAAGGTGGCATTAGCCGGTTTCATTGCAAATCCTAGTATTGTCATCTAACACCAAAAACGGGGAGATTGAAAGAACATTTCTTAATCCCTAGTGTTTTGTGTGTTAGATAACAATATCAAGGATTATTTAATGTGTGTTGAAGTGTTGCAGCTCTTTCTAAGGATAAAAGGAAAAGGAATCTGCCCTTGGGGGCGGATAATCCGCCCCACCCTTCTCCCAAATAGGCGTAAGCCCCAGAAGGGGGGCGGAGTTTCGGCCGGATTTTCCGGCCCCGCCGGATAATCCGCCCCTCAGGGGGGCGGATAATCCGCCTCCCATGTTCTCTGCCAAGGCGCAAGCCCCAAAGAGGGGGAGGAGTTTAGGCTGGACTTTCCGGCCACGCTGATAATCCACCCCTAGAGGGGGACGGATAATTCCCCCTCCCCAAGGTCTTCATCAAGTTCTGCAGGCGTGAGCCCCAGAGAGGGGGCGGATTTTCTCTCCGGAATATCCGCCCTGGGGGCGGAGTTTTCCCAGGGGGCGGATAGTCTGCCCCTAGTGGGGGGTGGATAATTCGCCCCCAAATATGTTCAACGGCCAGATCTGGGCAGGGGGTATTTAAGCCAGCCTTCCCCCTCCTGCCAGAGCGCTTGATTCATTCGAAAAAGTCAAGATCTGATCTACAACCTTCATCCAGAGAGCTCCACCTAGATCCACCCAAAGGCCCCGTCCCTTGGGGAATCGAAGGAGGAGAACTCGATCTTCATCATCAGCAATCAAGCGCTTCATCTCCTCTCCATTCATTTGGGGAATCACCGATCTAGTATTTCTTGCAAATACCTAGATCCTTGTTTTGTTTATATTGATAAACCTTGTTCTTGTGATACCTTGTTGTCATCTCGAGAGCCCCCAATTCGGTTGTGGGTGTGTGCCCCGGTAGCGTTGTAAAAGGCACCGGTTCCCGCCTCGAAGGGTACCAATAGTGGAGAAAGTGGATCAGGCCTCTCGTGGTGAGATCCATCGGAGAATAGGGTGAGGCCTATTGTGGCGTGGTGGTCTTAGAACCGCCCACCCGTCCAACGCAGATGTACTTCCCTCAACAAGGAAGGAACTGCAATAAAACAAATCCCTGTGTCTCCGTGTGCTCCACTATGGTTCCCTCGCTCCTCTCTTTACATGCTTAGTAGATAGGTTTGCATATAGGGAAATTCTCGTAGTTACATATCTAGAGAATTTACTTTGTGTCAAGCCTAAAATTGAAAAAGTACTAAAAATTGGATAGCACCTATTCACCCCCCCCTCTAGGTGCCCATATGATCCATTTCAGGTTTCCTTTATGGAACACCCTCAGAATCGGCACTATGCAAGTCTTAGAGATCCCTGCCAAACCCGCATAGAAATGATTCAAAGGTGCCCACCAGGCACTTTCGTGCGGGTGGAAAAATGAAGTAATATCATTACACAATATTCCACGATGAAACCCACAGAACATATATACAACAATGACTCAAAGAGTCAAGAATACAGATATACAAAACAAAGATCCAAATCACCTTGAAACGATACAACGTCCGAGTACGGACAAGATGCAAATTGAGCAAAGAGCCCTGAAGAATAACCAATGGCGTCCATAACCCTGCCCAGGCCAAGCCGGAAGGGTAACCCTGCTAACGACGTCGATCTCAAAACCAGATAAAACAAAAGGGTGCCGACAAAGATCAAAGGAAAAGAGAGAGCGGTCAGTACTGATGCCAGTACACGGCGAGATTAGAATTCGGCGGTTCTCGCCTACATAGGTATGGTGGACTGAAGCGGCAGCGAAGCATGCACTAAACAGCCTATAGAGACTCGATACAACTGTCGGCTATCAGAGAGGGGTAAGAAAGACCTATTCGGAACCAACCTAATACTACCACCAAACATACCCATCCTGGTATTTCCCCCTCGAGACCAAACGAGGAAGTCAACCGAGGATATCACACAGTTGACAGTTTTATTTATTCAGTTATCGTTGCAGCAATTACTAGTCATGTATAGATAGTCATCCTGATATAATAAGCAGTGGGCACTTTTAGTTAACCATTCCGTTGTAGTTGCAACACTTACTAGTCAGATACAATTAGCATGATATATCCCAAACCCAGCGGTTCTTGATACTTTTATTTAGCTATTCCGTTGTAGTGAAGCTGATTACTAGTCATTTTCGGATACAAGTCAAATTATAATAGTAAACTTTAGTTATAGTTGTCTATGATCGAGAACTGTGCTCCAAGTTGTCCATAACTGCGGACATGGCTTCTCGAAAAGATTTAACCCTGCAGGGGTGCACCAAAGTTTCCACACGCACCTACACCATTGTTGTCAGATCAGGTAGGTACAAGATCACAAAACATACACCCAACGGTATGTCGACGGGGTTTCAGACACGCTTCCTGCACCCAAAGCAAGCAGACCCACCCCACTAAGCTACCCAGAAGTCGGTCGGTCTCAGAGACGGACCAGGGGTTTGTCGACGATCAGCATCGAAACCCGAAAGTGTGACTGGCTTGTCTATACAATAAAACGTATCACGGGTTCCTAAATGACAGCGCCCACACGCAATCGTAAATAAAGCAGTAAAGCATGGCATACATACAGGATAGTAATAAATCCCCAAACTACTTTGTGGCCCCCAGTACAGTACTTTGAAATCAGGTACTAAATCGATGGGGGTGCCCACACACCCCACATGTGGTTAGCGCGCTCGATCTCGGAACATGTGTCAAGAACTCGGGGTCCTACGGGACACAAGTGGGCGGTTAAAAACCAAATATTGTCTATTACCCACCAGTGCCTCTACATTTACCTACTTTCAATTTTAGTTATTAAACAGTAAGTAAATTCATGATCATTTCCACCATTAAGCAGGGCCACGATGCATGTACGATGTATGACATGGCAAATGTGCGATGCGATTAGGCAATATTTAGCGAAACTGGGGTCTCGACAAATATTAAGTGGTTCAAGTTATTTAGATATCCCACAATTTAAATGTAGACTTAATAAGGCAAAAATTATATCACCGATTCGCTACACAAACTTAAATGGGGTCAATATTAGACTATATTTTCCCGCATATGGTCTTCATATTTAGTATTAGATGAGTCGAAAACATACCCCCAAACACCCACAATATGCATGCAAGCATGAATGATTTAAATGCAACAAGATCAATATCATATATTATAAAAATATGAGGGGTCTTGGAATAGGGTCACACATGCGGATCGAAGATCTTGGTTCGATGTGGTTCGGGTTCGGCGAGATCGGTTTTAGAATTCGGGAGGAAGATCTTGGCGTGCCGAGGGTTCGGGGTATCGGTCTTCGATCTTCTGGGACCGTTCTTCGGACTCCGTGATGGAGGACTTACTATTTTTGGACTTAGGTGTCGGTGTCGGACTTGGGTCGAAGTTGGTACGGTCTTCGTGTGGTACCACGGCGGTTCTCGTCGGTCTCGCTATCAGTCGTCTCATTGGCAATGGACCTAGGCGAGGGAACTTGAAGCTCGGTCTGCATGCGGCTGCGCGGACGGAGAAACACAGAATCACAACCTGCAGGTCATCGGCATCACTACAACAACAACAACACAAGAACTGATGCCTCCAACCGGCGGTCACAACAGAGCAGCGGGGAGGGACTCAGACGAACGGGACGCCCACGCGACGTGCGTGGCGGAGAGAAGCGCGGAGGGGAGGCGGTGGCGAGGGAGGGCCCGCAGCAACCTGTGGAGGAGGTGGCTAGAGCCGACCTCGCGAGGGGCGACCGAGCACGAGGCCGAGCGAGGCAGTGGGAGGAGAGAGCGGGCACGGCGAACTGAGGGAGGCCGACTAGAGGAGACGGCCGCGGCGGGGCAGAGCACCCTTGACCGAAGCGGGCGGCGATGGTCGGTGCGCGGTGCTACGGCAGAAGGCGGCGTAGCTCTAGGGACGCATTAGCGGAAGAGGGAGGCGGTGGCGGGCTCCGGGAGGAAGGAGAGGAGCAGACGAGGCAGAGAAGCTCGTGGCCCTGCGATGGCGAGCGGAGGTGGAGGTTGGGGCTCACGAGAAGGAATCCCGTGGTGGCGGTGGGATGATTATAGAGGAGAGAGGCGGCGGCGCTGTGCGGGGAAAATGAGCGAGGGAGGAGGAGACCGCGGGGTCGAGACGGGGTGGGCCAACGGGGTGTAGGACCACGCGATGCGGGGTGGTGGGCATCGGCGTGTGTGCGTTTGTGCTGGGTGTGGCGACGGGCAGGGAGTGGCGGCTGGGGTAGGTTAGGGTTTGGGGATTGGGACCAGGGATTGGGGTTTGAGGTAGATAGGATTTGGAGGTGGCTGGCTGGGCTTTTGGGCCTGGCTGGCTGCCTCCTAAAAAATAATACAAAAGTTGTATTATTATTTTAAAAGATTTTTCTAAACTGTTTTTAGACATATAAAATATTCAAGAAGACCTGAGGTTTGAATTTTGAAATAAAGAGGGGGAGTAATGTCAAAACAAAGATATGGTTTTAGCAAAAATGTTTTTAGGCAAAGGTATGCATGATGATGTCATGATGATGCACAAGGCAGAAACAACAAGCAATTTCTAGTAGTGGTTTTACCTAGGGTGGTAACTTTACAAAAAAGGCCTTTCTTCCTCCATTATTGAGTCTCCACCTTATACCTTTAGGCACCATTAAGAGAACATAGTTGTCATTCTGTGTGCAGTGTTCAAAAGCTTATTGATTGATGCATATTGTGATGTTACTTGTTCTTGTGCTATTTGTTTGTAGTCACCCTTGTGAACTTTGAAGGTGTCCTATGCATCTATATTGCAACCCTATGAGGGCCAAGCTGATTGTCACTATGCCATGTTTTCTGTATGGGAAACAAACAAACGTTTTTCAATGCATGTTATTCATGATCTTTGTTTATAGCCTTTCATGCTGCATGCATAGTTACTATGTCCTATTGTTAGAACTCCATCTTGCATGCACATGTTTACAGTTCTTTGATCCCAGCTTTCAATGCTTGCAAATGGTTTGATCTTTATTATGAGGGTGCATGCCACCTCAAAAAATATACTTTTATCACTTACCTACTCGAGGACGAGCAAGAGTTATGCTTGGGGATATTGATACGTCGGAAACGTATCTATAATTTTTGATGCTCCATGCTTGTTTGGTATCTACTTTGCTTTGCTTTGTCTACACTTTGAGATGCTTTTTACATGGTTTATGGTACTAACCTATTAACAAGTTGCCAGAGTGTCAATTGCCTGTTTTCTGTTGTTTTTGGTTTCAGAAAAGCTAGTAAGGAAATATTCTCGGAATTGGACGGGACAAAAGCCAAAGTCGATAACTTATCATGGGGAATAAGAAGTCCAGAGGGGAGATGGAGAAGCGGGCCAGGGCGCCTAGACCCCCCTAGGTGCGGCCAGGGGTGGGCCCGCGCCTAGGCAGGGTGTGGGGCCCCTGGCCGCCTCCTCGGCCTCCCCCTCCGCCAATAAGAAGCCCCAGATGCAGAAACCCTAAGACCCCGGTCAAATCTCCACGAAACCTTCTGTAGCCGCCGCCACCATCATCCCTAGATCGGGGGGATCTGAAGTTCTTCCCGGCACCCTGCCGGAGGGGAGATCATCCCGGAGGCCTTCTCTCCGGTATGATGCGTGAGTACTTTCACCTTGGACTATGAGTCCATGTAGTAGCTAGATGGTTGTATCTCCTCCTTTGTGCTTTCATGTATAGATCTTGTGAGCTCCGTTCATGATCAAGATCTAATCTATTTGTAATCATGCATGTTGTGTTTGCGGGGATCCGATGGATATTAAGATTATTATGTTGGTTTGATTAATGGTTTTGTCTTTATGATTCTATCATGTCTGTGTTGTTTGTGATCTTGCATGCTCTCCGTTGTTAGTAGCTATCTTGGCCAAGTAGTTTCTAGTGACTCCAAGATGGGGTATTTATGCTCGATAGTGGGTTCATGCCTCTAGTTTCCAAGGGAAGTGATAGAAATCTCTTCGGTTGTAGATGCTACTAGGGAGAAAACAACGGTCTCTTATTCATGGAACATGTGGACTGTTTACCTTACACACTTTGCTTAAAACAGTTGTCTGTTGCTTGCAACTCAATACTGGAGGGGGTTCGGATGATAACCTGAAGGTGAACTTCTAGTCATAGATGCATTTGGATGACGGTCTATGTATCTTGTTGTATTGCCCAATCGAATCTCATAGGATCTTTCTGACTAGTAATTGCATTGTTATGTCTTGCTCAGTTCCTGTCAATTGCCCTGTTGTAATTTGTTTACCCTTCATGCCATGTTGTTTATCTACGGAGAGCACCTCTAGTGAACTATGGACCCCGGTCCAATCTTTACCATTAATACATCTTCCACTATTACTTGTTTACTTGCTGCAAACCATTACCTTCCATACCATACGTTTAATCCTTTGTTACAGCAAACCGGTGAGCTTGACAACCTCACTGATTCGTTGGGGCAAAGTCTTGAGTTTGTGTTGTGCAGGTCTCCGCGTTGCTAGCAACACATGTGTGACGTTTCCTTCCACCTACTGGTTCGATAACCTCGATTTCTTACTGATAAAAACCTTGCTGCTGTGATGCTTCACACCTTGTTCTTGGGGTTTCCAACAGGCTCCACGTCAACCGTGCTAGCCATCCTCAAGCTTTTCTGGCACCGTTGCCGGGGACATTTATAGAACAGCTTCAACCTTTTCCTTCCCGTCAAGCACCAGCTACCAGTATCTTGTATGAAACGTTCTTGGTATTAATCTTATTCAATGCAGATTACAGAAATTCAATTATTGAAAAAATCTGGTATGTTGGGATTCTAGTATGTATCCTATATGAATATTATTGCCTATGAATCTTGAATAAATCTGTGTTGGAAGGCTTCAAATATTTGGCATGTTTCATATTTAGAATAAAAAAAGGACATAAATTTTTTGTTGATTATTCCTGAAATTTTGCAAGAAAAAATGAGGTAAAAAAGAAACAGACATTATGCATGTATTCTGTGAAAAAATTATATAAATATGTCTTGGCAGAAACAAGTTTGTAAAACATGTGAATCTTGTATGAAACTTCTGAATCTAGGATGAAACAAAGTAAGAGTGTCTAAATATTGTTAAGTAAAAAGTACAAAAATAAAAATTATCAAATGTGATTGTTGAAAAAACAAACTATGCATGTTTCATTTTCAGAATTAAAAATATATATAAAAAAATTGTTGAATATTCCTGAAATTTTATGTGAAAAAAAGGTGGTGGAAAATAAAGAGTAACAAGTAGAAGACTATCAAATTGTGAGGAGACAAACAAGCGAGAAAAAATAGAGAATATCAGAAAATGCTAGGGGTTGAACAGAAAACTGCAACAGACATAAAAGATGAGGTAGGAAGGTTATTTTATTAAAAATATAGCACAAATTTTCAACGAACGGAGAGTAAAGATGGTGCCGGGACCCTACTTGCATTTCTGTATGCATGCAGCCCACGAATCCTACGTGCATGCATGCATGCATGGCCTTCCAAACTTGTGTCGGTGTATCAGTCTGCTGATCCTTCGGCTCGATAGGGCTGGCCAGCCGGCGGCCTGATGGATATGCCGAGCCCGAGCCGAGCACTACCCGCCTGGAAAAGATTAGGCGCAGTGCAGAGACCTGACTGATGGAGAGGGCGACGACAAGTATATAGACTGATGGGGTAAACTGGCACCATGATACTACGTGTGTGCGCATACGCGGATAGGTCGATCGTGTCGGCCAGCGCGGGATGGACGGATGTGACGGCACACAGCCGGTGCTCGACCGGTGTTGGTTGCCCGCGGGGGCGGCCGTGCATGATTGCGCCCCCGCACGCAGAGCAGCTAGCGACCAGCCGAAGAGGACCCCGCGCGCGGACTCCGAGGAATCCGGCCATCTTCTCCCCTGCGACCATAGCTGCTCTGTGTTATGTGGGCCCACGCGGTCGCACGGCCGAAAAGCCACCGAGAAACTCTCTCTGGGGGCGGGGACCCGGCGCGTGTCGCCGGCGGCAGCTGATCGATCGATGGGCGTGTTGACTCGGCCCTGATTAGGTGGCAAGCGGCACCTGTATAATGACCAGCAAAATAAAATATAAACAAAAGAAGATTTTAAAATCTAGCAAAATTAATAAAGGTTTAGTTAAAAAGTTGTGCCGTAACCCGTCCCGCTTGACACCCTAGTCCTGATGATGATTTCTCGTCTGGGGAAACCACCCGTCTTCTTCTGTTTAGCCCATGCATGTCATGCATGCCCGTAGCCGTACCCGTCGACGAATGATGCGCGTATGGGCGTATGCGTCTGCACAACCGACGGGAGATTTCAAACAATAATCCTACACCTACGGACTGAACTTACAAAATTGATTTACGGACTAAACGTGGCCTGATTTGATTGGACAAGTATTTGGGTTGGTTGTTTTTCTAGCAAATCCGTACACAGCGCTTCTCACCACGTCAGTCCGTAAGCCCCTTCCGTAAACAAACTGCCTGTATGTGTAGCATTACTGGATTTCAAACGGTTGCGTTGCGTGCGGCGTGTACGTTCTCTCCGTCCCGGCCCAGCCTATAGCACGGCAAGGTGCAAATCCAAATGCAAACTGATATGCAAAGGGTTCGATTAGATCTTGACCTGGAAATCTTCAGCTTCGCGGAACCACGATGGCCGAACTTCTTTAGAGTACCTGAAAAACTATCCGGAGGAAGATGTCATGATCTATGTGGTGGGTGATCTCAATGACATGGTCTTGAGGCTGTGTGGCTCCCTATCTTATGTTCTTTTCTCTGTTCCAGGAACTTGTCCAGCCGAGGCTTTCTGCATTATTTTGTACTCTTGGATCATCGATCTAGCTGTAGTGTCCTACTGTAGCGCGGTGAGCTGTGCTCGTGTTTTTTTTTTTTTTTGAAACAAGACAAAAGATTTGTCATTTTTATTAATTAAGAAGAAGGTTTTAGGGACAAATGCCTATTACAAGCCATAGGACTTTACCAAACAAAAATGTCTACTCTCAGCATTACATTGCTAATTTTTTTTACACCGGCTATGCTCCAAGCCTTGGCTTCATCTTTAATCTTTGCAAATGATCACATGAGCGGGAGAGGAATAATGATGAAAAACTCTAGCGTTGCGCTCCTTTCATATTTTCTAAGATATCAACATAATAATAGTAGCCATAACTTTCCTCTTCTTGCCCTTTTTAAGAGCTACCTTTGTCCACCAAGTCTCTACTGATGGTTTATTTGCCAAGTAGCCACGAAAGAGTTGTCGGTATCACACCAAGAAAGGATGGAACCGGGAAGTAAATCCCTTTTGATTGAAAAAATCCAAATGCAAACTGACTGACTGACACTAGTAATTCGATCCAAGCCCACCTTGCAGCGTGAAGGCCATCGACCGATCGGCAACCCCTTGCCTCTCTTTCCTCGCTCACCATCGCTTTCATTCTGACAGAAACCGAAACTGGACGCAGCTAGGTACACACGGCTATACATGGATTTTGGGTACAATGATTGGCGATCTCGCCGTCCCGCTTTGCTGCGCGGCGGCACTGTACAAACGGGGAGCTGCACGCACGCACGCAGACTGCAGTCGAGGCATCGAGGGCCGCTGCGCTGCGACGATCGAAGATCTCTGCTCACGCTGCTGGCTACCCCTGAAACTGTAGCATCTTGGTATCTGCTGTGAGCATACGTTACTCAGACTTCTATCGGAGAAAGAAAGAAAGACACAGCTTTCTGTCTCTGCTGCAACTTTTGCGCTGCTCAAAGAAAACTGGCTGGCTTGATTGTCCTTTGTCAGAAGCCAGAACGTGCTTCCCTGACGGGGGTGAATGGATCGAGAATACCGGCCGGTATCTTCTTCTCACCAAAGAATCTCCAAGCCCCTCCGCCACACACATCATCCAAGCGTGCGGTTTGCTTGCAGTTCGCAATTTACCATTCCTAAAAAATTAATGCAAATGAACAGTTTTTCAGTGCCAATGCATGTAGTCTATGCTTCTAAGCATCCTAGAAAATCCTCTACTTTCATTGACTGCAATGATCCGAGCATTGTCTTCAGCAATGGGTGTTCCCAAGTACTGTTTCTCAAACACTGCAATAACTGACATGTAGAACCTGTACAAGCAATCGATGAAGGTAGACTCGGCCATGCGAAAATAGTCATCGACACTTCGTGCGACGGTTCGTTGGTAAAGTAGTCGGCATACAACATACAGTACGGCTCGTCGTGCCGCGACTCGTCGGCTTCTTCCAGCTCAAAAAGGCTGAAAGCAACAAGCTTTCCTTTTGTCTGCACGGCGTGAGGCCGTCAACCTGCTGCCAAATTCGACTTGCGCTAAATGTCTGGCTGATGGATCCTCCTCAGAAAATTAACAAATATAACTGAACTTGTTTGATGACTTCAACAATTTATACTGTACTACTCCGCAGATCAGAGGTTTGTAACTTGTTGCAGTGCAAAGTCTTTCTCTTGAATGGTTCTTTTTGTTTAAAATACTACCCGACAAAGTTTAAAGAATAGAAACAACAAAGCGAGCGCAAGCAGAGTGAAAGTGGATTTCTAAAAATAAAGAATGGTTGTTGAAGAGATCATTTATTTTATTTTAGGGGGAAAACATAGTTTCACTCATTTTGCTTCGCGTCTTCACACTAAAGGAGCTAGATGCTTGCGCTTTAAAAAAACTAAAACATCTCCTAATTTAAAATGGTGGGAGTAGATTGTTACTGCAGATCATCATTTGTAGCTAGCTAGCTGCAGTGCAAAGACTTCCTCCCGAATGGTTCCTTTTGTTAAAAGCTGTCTGGCAAAGAGAATGAAAGACGGTAGATCAGGACGGATAAAAAAGAGGAGCCTAGGCGTCCCCCGAGATAACTCCTTTCAATCTTCCGGATCCTCAGGCCGCCACGTGTTTAGAAAAACACCTATAATCCCGCTTGTACTACAAAATCAACTATTTTGGCTACAAAATGTCCAGGTTCGTCCACCTGACAAAAATAAAAAAGATAAGTTTCGCAGGAGTTTCGTCGGAGTTTCACTGGAGACTATATAGCAAAAAAAAAGTGCTAATATAGCAAACCCGACTTTGCCGGTGACATCGTCGGAGACTTTCACCGGAAGATCTCGCCGGAGATCTCGTAGCAAAATAGTTACGCCATTATAGCAAACCCGCAAAAAGGTTGTATCAAAAAGTTGTGCTAATGTAGCAAGCACCAAGACATCAACAAAGACATCGTAGCAAAAAAAATTACGCTAGTGTAGCAAACCCACAAAAAAGTTGTGCTAATGTAACAAAAACCAAGACATCCCCAGAGACCTCACCGGAGACATTGTAGCAAATGATATATGTAATTGTAGCTTTTCGAGAGCAACTATTGCAGTAAAAAAATTGATATTTAGCAAAATCTCCACCCCAACAAAAAAAATTCCTAAAAAGAAAAATCTAGAGTAGCAAATCTAAAGGCCTTCGGGTAGCAACGACCCTGTCGTCTGTAGCAAATCCACGTGCCACCAGTAGAAAAAAATATGTTGCGGCAGTTAGCATGCATATGAGTTGTTCACCTTGAATCACTGGTCCTTGCCGGAGGTGTGAGAGAGGAGTAGGGCGGCCTCCATGAGTCCTCACGGAGGCGAGCCCATCTCGAATCACGGAGGCAATGACGTAGCTCATGAAACCTCGCGGGACAAGGTCCTTGGTGAGATGGTGGGGAGCGGCCGATTATAGGGCGATCTCAGAGCGGGGTGGAGGAGGGTGCGGGGGTGGAGGAGGCACACTGGTCGGAGGCGGCGCTTTGGCGGCTGAGAGGAGACGAAGACACACGACGAGAAGAATGAATGATAGGATGCGACCCGGGAGATGCATGGAGACACACGATCCTCAGGTATTGTTTTCCGGATAAAACCACCAAAAAGGAGGCGAGGAAGGTAAAGAATTAAAAATTAAAGATGAGAGGATTTGATTTGATGAAATGAAAGCAGAGGAGCATAGTAGGCAGCTAAAGCAAAGCACAAACGCCCTCCATCATTGTGGTCACGCGAAAGCAAAGCTAAGCATGGCTGCACACTGCTCCCCTGCACGGCAAAAACAGAAAGAGAGATGTTCCGTTCTGCCATTCAAATGCACAGATCGATCGATCGATCGAGTGGCTGGTAATAACGAAAAAAGAAGTCAGCACAAGGATCCAGGACTGATGATGCGTGCGGCAGGTCAACAAGATAATGTTGGGCGTACGTCAGTTTGTTCGTGGGGATTTTGTAGGGGCACCTGCTGGATTTGGATTTTGGCAAATTTTCAGGAGACGTCAGGCGCGCGCGTGATGAGTGTCATGATCGAGGCTCTGGTCAAAGCTGCCTCGCGGATTCCGAATTCATGACATCAATCGGACGGCGTGGAGGCTGCGGGCGGGTACATCTTGTGAATGTGCGTACGTGGGACAACAGTTGTTGCCAGAGTTAGGTCAGCCATGCACCAACTTTTTTCTCTCGAGTGACAGACATGCACCAAATTGAATTGAATGGATGCAGACGTCTGTCGAAAAGGATACTGGAAGTTTTAGTTTCGAAATCTGGAATTCATAAGTCGACTACTCAAGTTGAAGAATTTAGTACTTGTTTTTGTTAGAATACTTGTATTTGAAAGTACATAAGTGAATGTAAAACATGAAGCATTTCCATTGATTTTTTCGTATCTGAAATCAAATATACCTAGTTCTATATATCTAGAAATAATTGTTATGAAAACTCGATACCAGTCTGCCTACTTCAAAATTGGAATATTCTACTAGAAAATTCAAAAATACCGGTATACTATTAGCTGACAAGGAAACCGCTCATACTACCGGAAATCGGAGCTATCTTTAGCGAGGATGTTTTCTTTAATGAGAAAAATATTAACCCTCACGAGAAAATTGCCCGTAAATATTTTTAGTTGTTACTCAACAGCTATGTTTGTGGAGACGGTCAGGAAAATCATTTCTGATGTCTTATGCCAATTCCCGGGAATGTTTTCCTGCCAAGAAAGATTTGATTTCCGACAGAACCACATGGCAATCCTTCAACTAGAAGAAATCATATCTTTCTTGGGGATGTTTTCCTATACATGCGTCATTGAAAATACAAATCTGATGGCACACATACTTTTGGTTGTTCTACTCTTGCCAGCTATTGTCCGACGGAGACCGTCATGAAAAACATTTTTGTGCCTCACGGCTAAATCTTGACAATATTTTCATGTCAAGGAAGTTTGATCTCTATCGGGTTACCCCTTAGTCACATCGTGTAACCTGCTCGATCTCTCTGTTTTCATCGTCGCTCTTGCTCCCTTCCCCAACACACACTTACTTCCTCTTTTTTCTCGTCGATATCGTGCCACAGTTTTGCTACCACTTCTCCCCTACCATTTCGCCACCACTACCCTCTTCTCACATACGCCTGCCTCGCTTCCTACAAAAAAAGTCATTTCATCAAGTCGATTGCATCCATCCGTTGGGAGTCGTTACACCCTAGCAAGACCCTACTCTAAGCCCTTCGGGGCAAGTCACCATCGCCATGTCCTCGTTGTCGTCTACCTCTCCCTTTCACCCCCACCTCCTTTTTCCATCACTAACCTCATCCCGAATTCCGGTGGTCGAGTGTTCAGGCGTAAGACTAGAAACGGATCGATTTTTCAGTAGCAAGATATTTCCAATTTTTAATCCGTTTTTGTATATATATATATATATATATATATATATATATATATATATATATATATATATATTATCATGTAAAATTCGAGATTCTCTGCTTTTCCACTGGACCTACCAACAACCACCGCACATTTGATGCATGGGCCATTTCCTCCTTGTTGTGGTGTTCCCTCCAGCGAAAGGATTTTAAAGTACTCGTGACCTAGCGTTGAAGCACAAGTTCACGAGGTATGATTTCGGTCCAAGCTTTGGCAGAGCGTGCATGTAGTTACTGCTGCACCTATAAGTTGTTGGTCTTGGTCTATATATGTTGCGCGCGGAAACGTGTGGCTCGAGCCAGTGCGAATGAACCGCAGCTAGAATCTTCGCCTGTAATAACTAGAGCTACATTAAAATATAAGATGTTTTAGCTTTGTAAAGCGAATGTATCTAGATTTATTTTAGTATGTAGGTTCACTTCAAATCAGAGTAAATCTAGACACTAAAAGAAGTATAGATACATTTTTTTATAAACTTAAAACATTTTATATTTCGAAACGGAGGGAGTAGTCGAGTAGATGTAAATGATTTTAAAGCTTGTGAGCTATTGCAGATTTGACGGCATTTCAAAATTTTATAGCGATTTTGTCTGAAAAATTCACTTCTTATTAAGCTCGTTCGTCGTGGCTTTTGAAAGTTTTTAGTTCCGTCGCTGATGGTATGCATTCACGAACGTCTGCTGACAAGCTAATTAACACTTGTATCAAAATTTAAACGCGGTGCATGGCGAGCAGTCAGCCGTACGCCCTCGCTAATCAGTCAGCTGGGCTCCCGGCCGGCCTGCTCCCTCTTTCACACAGAAGTCAAACCTCGACTTTTATGCATGGCCACAGCGATTTGAAACCGGTACGTACTGTACAAGCAAGCAAGCAAGCTAGCTTCCTAGGGCAAGCAGACAAGGAGTAGATAAGAACTTGACAAGCCAACGTACGTACAGTAGTGTGCAGCCTCTCAGTCCCCACAGGCCAGAGCCAGGCCTTTTTAATAGCGGATTTGCTAGTTTTTAGGCGCCTGAGAATTTCTTAAGTCTCAGTCGCCTCTTTTACCGTTTGATTTATCTCGTGATTCGTGTAAAATGAAAGTTACACATGAGTTCTGGTCAGAATGGCGAGAATTTAATGAGAACCTTAGGCCAGAATCGGTAATCTAAGATTCCATGAATTCAGAATCTGTTGAGAATTAACACAAATATTAGGATGACATCAGCGACTTAGACATAACTAGTTCTCAGGCGCCTAAGATCTAGACACTCCCTTTTAATAGATCGATCGGTTGGGTCGGTATGGTTCATGCTCGTGTTATCAATGCCTGCGATGCATGTCTGCCCGTACAACAGAAAGATCAGTGGTGGTATAGTACTCCAGATGCGTACGGCGTAGAGGCAAGATCGGATACGTGGTCAATCATATGCATGGGCAGTCTCGATCGGTTTGACCTGCGAGCGGCGCGGCCAGCGACCAGCGTGGGTCGCTTGGCATATTTACTTCTCGTGACAACATTTAGCGTGGGCGGCCTACCGAGGGAGAGAGAGGTTGGTGGCGAAACTTCGTGGTCGATGTGTTAATCTTTGGTGCCACTTCAGTTACACACACGCCAGCCTAGCTTGCGTGCGCCCACGGGCCCCACCCCACCTGAGATCAGATCGATGTGGAAATAATTTCTTTCTCACTGGATCGAGCAATGTCGAAAGCACAGAGGCGAGGCGGCCAAAGTGCATGCATATAGACGAACATCGCAACTGGCCGTCCTCAATTTAATTAGCCCTGCCCTGCTGCTAGTAACTTCTTCTTTTTTTAAAAAAAATACGGTAGCTATTTCTGTTTTGTTTTCGTGGAGGAGCAGTAACTGTACACATATTTACAGTGTTAGGGAAGAAGCAGTGCCGCTGCACGGCATGCAAAAGCTATCCTGGCGATAAAAAACAACTGTAGCTGCCAGAGCTTGCGTACCTTGCTTCCGCTGCTTGGTAGTGTAGTAGACATGAACTAGTGGAGTTGTTGTGTCTTATATACGAAAATGCAGGAGTAACTTTGTTTGCTCCACGTACGGTGCAACTGTTGCGGATACGCAAATTTCGGACCTTTAGGGTGGTGGACACGCTCTCTAGTTCAATCAAATGAGCTAACTTCTTAAAAGTGATGTCATTTTTTGGAATTTTAATTTATTCGATTGAACTAAAAGGGCCGGAAGGCACCCTAAGCGTTACCAATCTGCATCTTAGAGCATCTCTAACTCATCTCCTATCCGCAACCGGATTCATATTTTTTCTCCTCTATCGTCCGAAAAAGGCTTTAACCGAAGCCGCAAATTCGGTTAGAGTAGTGAATATAGGATAGTGACTCCTAAATCCCCCCCTCCTCCCTACCAAATTTTCTCGGCCGCCAACCTGACTCCTAAAAATTCTCCCTCCCGCCTCGCCGCCGACTCTCCCACCCAAAACCGCCACCACTCAACGCCGGCGCCGGGATTCTCCTCTGCCCCAGCTGGAATGTCACTGGATCTTGGTTCAGCGGCCCCGCCAGAGTTTCCTGTCGACGCGGCACTGCCGGAATCGACTCCACCGGCACCAACGATGTCACGGAAGTGGTTGGGCACCACTGGCATGGCGTGGTCGACTGGAATGGCCGCCAAGACTACCTGGAAGTCAGCGGGGAAGGTGGGCCGGCCGCCCCTTGCGCCGGTGGTGAGCGGGCCACGGACGAGGAAGCCGATGGAGGCCATGATCGCCCATTCATAGGCGGAGGAGGATAAGGAGAAGAGAAAGACTGCTTCCGCCTCCGCACCCAAGCCGTCGACCCTGGCGACGAAGTCCAAGCCTAAGGGGACCTCCACAGTGGCGGAGCTAGCTCCCGGCGACCCCGGGCAGCTGCCCGGGCTGAGCTGGGAAACCTCCAAGGAATTTTGAGTCAAACGTGTAGAATTTTTCAATAGATTCAGTGGACAAACGAGTGAACAGTTCGGCGCCTTTAGTCCTTGCCCGGGCTGTACATTTTGGCTAGCTCCGCCACTGGACCTCCAAGGCCACGTCGTCGTCGTCCCCTTCAACGGTCAAAATGTATGTCAAGGTCTGTATACATACAAAGTAAAAATAGAAAGACACCTAATCTGAAAGCCGGGAAGTATATAGCCCGGCTAGGCGTAATTTGGTAAGTGCATGTGGGAACTTTGCAGTGTTATTTATGACTTACGTTGTACTACTTGTTGTTTCTAAATTTTTCTGCTGGATTGGATATGACACCCAAGACTCTTTTGAAATCTGTCCATGCAATGCAACGTACGTAGGCGACCGATCAATTGCTGCTGCTTCCCATGCATTTCTGAGCAACACCGATCATACACACCGCGCGCAGTAAGTGCAATGCATGCACCGCACGTACGTACGCGCACAGAAAGCGACCCAGTCACTAACGAGTTGGTGCATGCATGCATGCACGGCCTTGGAAACTTGTGTCGGTGTCGGTACGTTTGCTAGCTGATTATCCTTCGGCCCTGCGGCGTCGATAGGGCCTGCCGGCGGCGGCCGGATGGATCCGCCGAGCACCACCCATTTTCTGGAAAAAGATTAGCAGAGACGACCTGACTTGACCTGAGTGATGGAGAGGGGGAGGCCGGGCCACGACAAGCATGTATAGACTGATGGGGTAAACCGGTGGCAGTCGCATCTTCCGTAGGTAACGTACGTGCACGCACGATGTAACGTGGGTGCGCAGGCAGGCAGCATACGCGGATAGGTCGATCGTGTCGGCCAGTGCATGCGGCGTGGACGGATGTGACGGCACACGGCGCTCGCTCGACCGGTCTTGCTTGGTTGCTCGCGGGGGCGGCCGTGCATGATTGCGCCCCCGCACGCCGGCCGCACGCAGAGCAGCTAGCGCCATACGGCAAAGCGATCGACGGAGGAGGAACGCGCGCGGACTCCGAGGCATCCTGTCCGGCCATCCCCCCGTGCGAGCCTAGCTGCGATGCGAGTGTCTGATGTGGGGCGCACGGCCGAAAAGCCACCGGAACTCTAGGGTGATGCCAGTCGTCCTTTTCCCGGACCGGCAGCCGATCGATGGGCGCGTCGACTCGGCCTAATGATTTCTCTCTTCTGGGGAAACCCCCCGTCTTCTTCTGTTTAGCCCATGCATGCATGTCATGCGCGCATCAGTACGCGTAGCAGCCCGTAGCCGTACCCGTCGACGAATGATGCTTCTGCGCATGCATGCCCTCGATCACGATTGAAACATCCTGCCATGCCACCATTCACGCGTATCCCCGGAGCTAGCTCGGCCGACGGGACGACACCGGTGGCCTGCTGGCTCTGGCTGGAGATTTAAACCGATTGCATTGCCTGCTGCAGACTTGCAGAGCGACAGCCGAGAGCCCATCGTGTGTACCGTCTCGCCCCAGCACCCCAGCCTATACTAGCTAGTACTGCAAGGTGCAAATCCAAATGCAAACTGACTGACACTCACACTCACGATCGATCCAAGGGCCAGTGCTGCTGCTGCTGCTGCTGCAGCCTGCAGCGAGCGACAAGCCTTGGCTCTCCCTCCTCGCTTAGCCCCTGCAGCCACGATCGCTTTCAGACGACTGCCAGTCCGTTCGAGCCCGAGATGCATGGTTGGATCCATCCATCGCAGCTAAGCACACGGCTACATGGTTTTTCGGTACAATGATTGGCGATCTCGGCGTCTCGCGCCCTGCTGCGGCGGCACTGTGTAGAGACGGGGAGCTGCACGCACGCACGCAGAGTCGCAGACTGCAGTCGAGGCATCGAGGGCCGCTGCGCTGCGACCAAGATCTCTGCTCCCGCTGCTGGCTACCCCTGAGACTGAGAGGAGGTTCGTGAAACTGTAGCATCTAGTAGGTATCTGCATCCTGTACGCATGCATGTGTTACTCAGACTTCTATCGGAGAAAGAAAGAAACAGGGGGCTTCCTGTCTCTGCTAGCTGCAACTTTTTGCGCGGCTGAAACTGAAAGAAAACTGGCCCGGTTGATTGTCCTTTGTCACTTGTCAGAACTCAGAACGTGCTGCCGTCCTAGACTGCTGGGGACTGAATTGGTCGAGAACGCCGGTATTTTCTTCTCACCGGAGAATCTCCAAGCGTACGTTTTGGTTGTAGTTCGAATTTTATACCAAGAAAAAAAAAGGCCATGCTGAGCGAGGACAATAACTAACAGAGATTAATACTCGAGTATATATCTAGTTGGTTGTTGCATTCTGTAAAAAATCATTGTTTGTCCATTGAGGAAAAGGTTTGGGCCATTTGGAGGAGACGGCAAGAGGATATGTGGGAGTAGCATTCGACTACTTTTGTTCCATAGGTAGCCTTATTACTGCAAACTTGGCGGCAACTGAACACGAGCTCCAACAACCAGTGTTTGAACTCGCCAAGATACTCATAGAAAGATTGCAAAAAGCAGCTGGTTCAACGCCGGCGAGTGTATCATGTTTGCATTTTATCCAACTGCCAGACTTTTAATTTAGTGTCGGTGGTGCAATTAATATGAGTGTAAACCTATGTGATATGATATGTAAACCTATGATGAAGAAGAGTTTGCTAGCTGCGGATACAGATCATTTTGTTGGGTTAGGACTACTGGGCTAGGCCCATAGACCAAGCACAAGATCATATACTCCATCTTTAGAGGCTAACAAATTGACTAGGCCGGACAAGCTAAGCCCAAGTAGGGCTGACTGGATGAATATTCTTTATAATTACTACGAAAGATGCCCGTGCGCTGCAACGGGGAAGATGTCCCTACTGCATTAGCTTCACAAAAATAACTATGAACGAAAGTCACTAATGTATAATGTAAAGAACATCATCTGTAATCTTGTTCAAACAACAGTGAAGTATAAGACCTACATGATGCCAAGCACGATTTATAAGGTCCCCAAAGAAATATGTCAAGTACCCAATGTTTCCCTCAACCTCCTACTACTCCTCTACCCTAGCGAAAATTGTTTCCCACACTATGGGATGCGCCACTCGCCGTGAAAACCGTTGTCCCTATCGCAAGCAACTGCAATTACTATCCCATCCAAGGTCCCTCTCATTGGGCACCAGAGAATAACCACGGTGAAATCGTTCACCCATAGTTAGCCTTATGTAAAAGTAAAAAAAGATGTTACAATGGTATATAACCATTTAATATACTATTAGTCGTGTGTGTATTTACCAAAAAATGTGTGACTAACGGGCAGTCGCCAATATCTAGGATATTATCATTTTTATTGTGTCGACATGAAAAATAGAAACTTATTTGTGTGTTCATTGGCAGAGAAAAATCTATATTGTAGAAACCATAAAGTTCTGGTGTGTCAAAAAATTCATCAGAGACGAACATCAACAAATTGGCCATGCAAAAAACAATGTCAGAGAACATTTCAGGACCAAAAGGAATAATCTAGTGCTGATCAGAGGACAAAAAATTGAAGATAGTGGCATCACTTTCAAAGGTCCCTACAAGAATTCAACCAGAGATGTTGTGCGGGTAGCCGGTTACACACGCATCACGGCAGGACTATCGGCGCTGGTCTCTCTCCGGACGCCAGATCGGGTGCGCCGGAGGCCAGACCATGTCGGGTGCTGTTGGGAACAACACCTTCCCTCCCTCGACGCCGCCAATCGTACCAGCCTCCATTGCCTCATGCATCGAACTGCTAAGCTCCCATGCGTGGCTACGCCCCGTCCCATACCCGTGGACACCGTCGCTCCTGATCCCAACCCAAGAGTCCCCGGCTGCCAATCGCTAGATCTGACCACCGCTCCCAGCTGCGACCCAGGACCTACCTTGCCGGCCACCTCCCCAAACCCTCGTCCAAGCTCTCGATGTCTCTCATGGGGATTTAATTCCTTCCTACCATTAGCTTGTTGATTCCAGGTACTTTGCGATCATATATAAATCGATGTGATTCTGTCTAAGGGAGCCATGTGGGACTATTTAATGCCTCCTTTCACTGATGCATCTATTTGTTCTGATTCGAACGGGACAAAGATGGAATTGGGCCGGCCTTTCTATCACTCCCCGTGCGAACGGGACAGAGATGGAATTGGGTCGGCCCTTTCTATCACTCCTCGCGCGAGCGAGCGTGTAGGTGGAGATTAGGTAGACCGAAACATTTTTTTAACTATAGGTGGCAACGCGTGGGTTATTTTCATCTAAGTGAAAGAGTAAAACAGTCTAAAAAAAGTTGGACCAAAAGAAACAATTAGTCTTTTATTATTAGATATAGATGTAAATAGTAAATATACACGTGCGTTGCAACGGGAAAATATCTACAGTCGGGCTCGTCGCCCGATCGCTGCAGCGAGGCCACCCTGGCGCCAGTAGAGTCATCCACCCTCGAGTCAGTGAGTATAGGAAATAGATGACAGATAATACGTGGGGAGGAGCGGGTTGCCCGTTCGATCATCTGTCCCTCCCTCTAATACCGATAAAACCTATGCACCTGACACAACTTTTCATCAATAGGTATATAATACAATTACTTGAATTATGCGCAATCCAAATCTTACTATATAAAAGGAAGGTACTATAATTTTTATCATTGTGATGAAAATTTTCTTAATTTTGAATTAAACTTTTTTAAACATAAAACTTGACGTGAATTTGGTAGAAGAAAATTTATACTAAAATGCTGGGAATTTTTTAGAATGTATTAATCCTCTATGTGAATTTCTGCTATTTACATTGAATTTTGAACCTCCAAATAACTCAGATACATGATAAAAAAATAAAAGAGATCCAACGTTACCTATTTAGCTCAAAAGTAGCCGGTGGTCTAAAATACATGAATAAAATTCTCTTAGCCATCTCTTTGTCTTTAAGGACATGTACTCATCGGTCGGTTGACAGAAGGAGCACAGTGACTCGGCACATCAAAGTAGATTGTACACCAATCTGCCGCATCCCTGTCTCACCCCTAGGAAATAAACGAATCATAATTCCATGTATCATTAAATCTAAGCAAAATACAAGAAGAAGAGAATCATACTCTAATTTCTGCACGTGGAGTGAGAGCTAATACTGAATCAATACAGATGAGATCTTATTGCTCCAGATCAAGGGCTTTTCCACATCCACACACATACCTCCGTAACTGGTAGACATTTTTTTTTAGATCGAAAGGGACTCTGTCCCCTGTTCCATTAAGAATAATGAAACAAACCAGTTCCACAAGTAAGAAATAAAAACGACAGTTTAAGAGCTCTGAAACGCTCAAACCTAAACGACTGAAGAAAGTTTCGGCTCAGAACAAAGCCAGCTGCTCAACAAACTATCTCTAACAGCCAAAAACACATGGAATGAAACGAAAGATAGATTAGAACACCACATGAACATTCTCCTCCTCATCAGGATGATCTTGGAGGTGCTGCAGCGATGCTCTCCCTCCATAGCTAGATGACGCAGTAGTCTTCCAAGTGGAAATCCACTCGAAGCCGGTACAGATCATCTCGCCATGAGCGTTAGAGGGTTTCTCAGTCTGTCGATCATCTTCTCCATGAAAAGGGCGATCTTCCCCCCCTCCAGGTCCTTGAATGGTTTTTGCCATGTCTTTAGGAAGGAAAGGACCAGACGCCAAACCTGCTTCATATTAATCCAAGTTGTCTTGTTAAAGACAAGGCTATTCCTATTGTTCCAAATACTCCAAAGAACAGCAGAAGAAACCACATTCAAATGAAGATGTTTCTTATTAGCAATCCATTTCGAAGCAAGGGACTCAAAATCTACAATACTAACACCAAAAATATCATGCACATCCTTCCAAAGTAAGCTAGAGACCAAGCATTCAAAAAATAAATGATGCACAGATTCTATTTCATTGCAGAGATTGCATTCTAAAGGTTTTGGAATTCCTCTAGCTCTAAGATTATCTCTAGTCAGAATCTTATTTTGAGAAAATAACCAAAGGAAAATCTGGATCCTGGGTGGGATAAGTAATTTCCAAACAGCAGGAAGATAAACCTGAGAGATACCTCTAAAATTGACCAGAGAATACATAGAACTTGAGGAATATTTACCCTTAGATTCATACTGCCAAATTAGCTGATCATCTTGTTCAGAGAATCTGATTGACTGAACAATGCCAAGAAGCTCATGCCATTGCAGCATTAAATCCTCAGTAAAGGTTCTTCTAAAGTCACATCTAAGGTGTGTGCCATCCCATAACTCAGCTAACGTTTTAGTTTGCTGGTTAGAAATCAAATAAATTTCCCAGAACTGGGTAGCTAAATTAGAATTTCCAAACCAGATATCCTCCCAAAATCTAATAGTTTTACCATTCCCCACATGACATTTATATCCAATCTCAACCGCCCTAGATGCCCACATCACCCCTTTCCAAAAGGTAGATGGATGGACATCATGGCAACAGAGGATATTAGATGACTTAGTCCTATATTTAGCATCTATCACTTTTTTCCACAGAGCCCCCTCTCCCTGGATATATCTTTTAATCCAGGAGCCAAGGAGGCAAAGATTCAAATCATGCAGATTGGGAATACCCAAACCTCCAAACTCTTTCTTCATGCAAACTGATGGCCAATTAGCTAGGTGCAACCTATGATTACCTTCTTCATCATTCCAGAAAAAGTTAGCTAAATGTGAATCTAGAAGTTTCAAAGCCCATTTGGGAAACTTAAAAAAAGAAAACAAATATATAGGAATACTAGAGAGACAGGCTTGAATAAGCACTTTCTTAGCAGCATAAGATAGGAGTTTGCCCCTCCAACCTGTGATTCTATTCAACAGGTTTTCTATCAGAGGCTGCAAATCTTCTCTTTTTAGCTTCTCAAAGTGAAGAGGAATTCCCAAATATTTAACAGGGAAGTTACCCCTAATACATTCAAAAATGTCTAGGAAAGGTCTAGTATCCGACTCTGACATGTTAATAGGAATGAGTTCACTCTTATGGTAATTAATACGCATCCCAAAAATCTGCTCAAAACAGGTTAGGATCCATTTAAGATTAACAGCTATTGACTCACTAGGCTCCAAGAAGAGGAGTGTGTCATCTGCATATTGCAAGCAGACAATCCCTCCTGGAAAGAAATTAGGACAAAGACCTTTAATGGCCCCACAACTAACCCCCTTAATTAACATCTTAGAGAAAACATCAATCATCAAATTAAACAACAGAGGAGCAATGGGATCACCTTGTCTAAGACCTTTACCAGTCAAGAAAAACTCACTTTCAAAATCATTGACTTTAACCCCCACTGACCCCCCTAAAGTAATCTGCCTAATAAATCTAATAAAGGTAGGGCAAAAACCTCTTAGTTCTAAAATCTCGAACAAAAAGTCCAAATTAACTCTATCATAGGCTTTCTCATAGTCTATTTTGAGCACTAGGCCCTGCTCCTTATTCCTATGCACCTCATGCACAACCTCATGTGCAGTAACCACACTCTCCAAAATGAACCTACCTCTAATAAAAGCAGATTGACTAGGAGAGATTAATCTACCAATTACAGTAGCAAGTCTGTTAGTCAGAACCTTGGTAAAGATTTTGAAAGAACGGTTCAAGAGACTAATTGGCCTGAACTTTTTCATAGTCCTAGCTTCATTTTCTTTAGGAATCAAGGTAATCATAGCAAAATTAAGCCTAAAGATACTAAATTGATCTTCATGCCAGGACTGGAACATAGCAATAAGATCATATTTCAAGATATCCCAAAAAGATTGATAAAACATAAAGGAAACACCATCAGGGCCAGGGGCCCCATCAGCATAAGAAGTAAAGATAGCTAATCTAATTTCTTCCTCAGAAAAGCTTGAACCTAAGTTCAAATTTTCAGCCTCATTGACCATTTCTTCCTCAGAAAAAAAATCCTGTTTCAGCTGAATATTGGGTCTAGGTTCCCAAGCAAACAGCTCCCTATAGTAGTCAGTTGCCACTTTAATCATGTCTTTAATGTCTGTAACAGGCCCATCAGGACCATCAAGAACATTAATCAACTTTTTCCTTCTCTGTTGGTTGTACTGCATGAAAATAAGCGATGTTTCTATCTCCTTCTAACACATTTCTATCTCTAGACCTTTGTCTAGCCTTAGTCTCCTCTAAAATCCAATATTTATGGAGTTCGGAAAAAATGAAATCTAGTCTATTTTCTCCTCCTCGACAGGTTGAGTCTCAGCCTTAATGTCCAAAGTATCATATTCCTCCATCAATTCTCTTCTATTTTTCCTAACAGCAGCCTCTATGTTAATGTTCCAACCTTTGGCCAATTTCCTAAAGAATCTCACTCTTTTTTGCCAAACCTCTATTGGATCATCACTTTCAACTTTTAAAGACCAAGCTTTAGTGACAATCTGTCTAAAGTCAGGCCTACTAAGCCACCATTTTTCAAACTTAAATCTATTAGGCTTCAGTAGAACTTTTTCCCCTGAATCCCAAACAATAGGAGTATGGTCACTCCCAATTCTAGTCAAAGCTCTAGCACTAGCTAAAGGAAATTGATTATCAAAACCAGTAGTGCAGAAAATCCTATCTAGCTTACACATAATAGGTTCAACTTGGTTATCACCCCAAGTATAAGCTCTACCAGCTAGACCAATCTCCATAAGGGCCCACAAGTCAACCCAAATGTTAAACTTGTCCACCCACTTATAATCTACATTCCTAGAGGATTTATCTTCAGGGGATCTAATAAGGTTGAAATCACCCCCAATCATAGCAGGGCCATCCCAACAGATAAATAGATCATGAAGTTCAGAAATGAAATCCTGTTTTTTTTCCTCATAAGCAGACCCATAGACAGTAGTAATTCTACAAGTGAAAGCAGTAATTTTGTTTTTAAGCACTACACTAACAGAGAATGATCTAATATCCCAAGACACAACATCAAAAATATCTAAATTGACCCCAACTAAGATACCACCAGTAGTTCCCTGAGAAGGGAGAAAATTCCAAGCAAAATTTCTATTCCCTAACAAATTCTTCAAAAAAGAGTTGCTAAAACTATCTTTCTTGGTTTCCTGAAAACCAATGTAATCTACTTTAAGAGGTGAGATATTCTCAGAAATGAATTTTTGTCTACCAGGAGCATTAAGGCTCCTACTATTCCAAAAAAGACTAATCATAACTTTTTTTTTCTTGGGGTGCTTGCCCCGAGATTTATTCAAAACTTCTATCCAACCCTCTGCCACATCCTCTTCGGAAGAAGAGTTTGTACCTAGAGGTGAAATATGTAAAATATCACTAGAGCTATCTAAATCATCAGCAGGAATATCAACTCCTACACTATCAGCTAATTTTTCTAAAGTAGTGACAGAGAGCACAGAGAAAGGATTTGTAGACATTATACCTTTCATGCTCTTAGGGATTTCCAAATTAGTAACTTTCTTCAGATTCATGGCCTTCTCAAGAATGGTTTTGGATCTATCCACCTGAGCTACGCCTTGTTGGTTGCCTGCCCCCGCTTTTACATTTCTTGGCGACTTTACGGAAAACAGACAAATCCTCTTTTTCTCTCACAACCAACTCCTTGAAGTTAGGCATGATGTCATCAGGGAGAGCACCCACTTGATCAAGCAACCTCTGGGGGGACTCTCCAGCTACCTCCTGAGAGAACTCCAATTCTTCAGACTGACCATCTAGCCAAAATCTCTGAGCTTCTTCTTCAGCACCAGGAACCAGAGGAGATCTATCCCAAATGAAATTATCTTCAGCATCCACAAGACCTCTTTGCACAAGCAGTTGGAACACAGCACTAGAGTTGTTAGGAGAGTCAGTAGCCATCCTGACCCTGTTAGAAGACTGACCCCCCTCTCCAGCAGAAAGGTTCCCACTTAAAGATGAGTTAGCACCAGTTCCAGACAGCCCCACATTACTACCATTACCAGTCTGTCCAGTAGGTTCATCCTCAAGATTTTTATCTTGTCCACCTTGATCCACAACATCTAGATTTCCAGTCTCCTCAACCAATGGAGCAGCAGCATCTAAAGTGAAACCTAACTGAAAAAGTTGATCCTGGAAATTGAAGAGCCTACTAGCAGGGAGCTTAGATGGGTCTTTGCACTTGATACAAACTCTAACTTCCTTAGCATTATTCCTGAAAATACTGAGCCAGTCAACTTCCTCTAGAATGCCACAAGTGGAGACAGCCTGATCCAGAGTATTCCATTCACACCACTTAGCCTGCAAACCAGTGATTATCACCCAAGCCTTCTTTAAGACCTCAATAGGTTCAGGATCATCACACCAAGCTTCCACCTTGACCCACACCCCTGGTTTGGAAACCCCAAACTTTGGGTACCCAATCACCTGTTCCACCACAATGTGTGGGGGGAATTTGACCAGAAAAGTATTCTCTGAGCCTAGTTCCCTAATTTGCCAGGGCCAGTTGGTCTTGTAGATCTTGGAGAACTCAGCAGCTAACTCCTGTTCAGACAAAGATCCTTCTTCTACCAGAACAATCCCACAGTTCTTAGTAGAGGCAATGGGGTTCACCACATTTTCAGGCATTTCAATGTGATAGAAACCCAGGCCAGGAGCACCACTACCAACATACTTAGCCACCTGATGTGGTCTCTTCCTCACAGGGCACTTATCCACAGGATGGGCAGCACTTTTGCAAATGAAACTAACCAGAGTCTTCTCACAGCTAGTTTGCACATGTCCAGGCTCCCCACAACACAAACAAATATCATTAACATAGTTCCACTGAGCATTAGCACTTTGACCTGAAAAATTTTCCTTATGGGCAACAGGCATTTTCTTCTTGCTTTTCTGCTGACCCAAAGTCTTAGATTTCACACCCTGCTCATTACTCAGAGAGCTTTGCTGTTGAGGAGGGGCAATCCATTGATTTGACTGCACCCCAAAATGCTGCTGAGGTGGGAAAGGAGGAAAAGGGTTGGAGAAACCCCAAGGAGGTGGCATATTACCTGGTGGAAAGCCAAAAGGAGCCTGGTGAGGGAAGAACTGTGGGTAACTGGTAGACATATCAGTGGGCAACATGAGTTTCACGATCAAGTCGAATGCGAGCGATGCACCGCATGATGGGTTTCGGGATGTCATCCGAGAAAAGTAGGCAATCATGAGTTTGGCGCCCGACAACGGCTCTAGAGTCTAGCCTCGGCTTCCTCCACTGGATGAGTTCTTGATGGAGTAGCAACCAACACCATCAATCCATCGGGCTGTCTGCACCATCTTCGTGTTCCGTCTCGAAGAAGGTGTTTGGGAATGCTCTCCACGCGGAGGTTGCACCAATAGCAGAGTCAAACCAACAATAGCTGCCTCGCCCACGGGGACGACGGTGAGGCTAGAGTACACCGGGAGTCTTCGTTACCGCAGCCCCTCAGTTGCCTCGTAAGGAGATCGACCCACGCCGGTCGGCCGGTGGGCATCAGATCGCGACAATATTGACCTAGGTTTCGGTAGACGGACTCCATGTCACGCCGGAGGAGGACGGGAAGGTGGCCATGGTTTCGTGGCGAGGCTGCGTCTGAGCTCATCGGCGGCGGCGAAGAACCAGGAGTCGTGAAACTGAAATCTTCTTTATTGGAATTGGGCCAAGGTTGCTTGATGGCCATGTGTGCGCATATCTGGACTTTATATCTCACGGTCACCGCCTTTAATTTGGCGAAGAGGTGTCGAGAGATCAGGTTTCGTGGTGGCGACGATGAGAGTAGAGTAGATTGGTGTTTTGCTGTGTTTTAGGGGGCGCTACCTCTGCTGCCGGCGGTGCCTGCCTAGGGTCGGGGCCGCCACGTGGGTTCCTCTCCAATCGTCAGCCTGCTTAGTGTCGCCCCGCATGAGGCGTTGGTCCTCTCGATTCAGGCCGGCGATCTCCCAGAAAAGGGATGGCGATCCCATGACCATGGGGCTCGGGGAAGAGGAGTCCTGCGGCGTAGGGTGATGGTGGGATGAGGCCAGAGTCGCGGGGCAATGGCGGCGTCCGTGAGGATTAGGAGCGACGGGGACAATGACAACACATGTATATATGGGAAACCAAGACGGTTATGACTTATGAGCATAAACCGGATCGACGTAGAGTTGTTTACATCCACGGGAGCTGGAACGTATGAAAGCCTCGTTGAGCTTGGCCCATCGTGGGACAAAAGGAGCATAGAAGACTCCTGTAGTAACACTACGTACGAAACATATTCTTTTGACCTACCGGTTGTGGTATTTGTGGGCAATTTAGTGTCTAGTGGGAGGGTAAAATCGTCTAAAAAAGTGTTGGACCGGGAGAAACACTTCGTGCTTTATTATAACAGATTTGCTAATTCTCAGGCGCCTTAAAATTAACTAAGTCTCAGTCACCTAATACACCGTTGGATTTTTTCTGCTTTAGAATCTGTGCAAAACCTTTGGATGTTTTTTCTGGCTGTGCCCCGCGGTGCTGCCTGGCTATGTCTTGCGCGCGCGTGCTTCGCTTTAGCTTGCTTTCGCGGTGCTGCCTTCCTTTTGTGTGGGCTGGCACCTACACGGGCATAAGTTTTCTTTTTTTTTCTTTTTTTTTCTCTGGTTGTTTTTTTTGCCGGCAGTTATTTTAGTTTTTTTTTCAGTTGAATTCATATTATCTTAAGCGTGTGGGTTGCTGGTTGAATTGAGCTTCAGTTGAGTTTTAGGTTTAATTTTTTTTTCTTTTGCTGGTTTGTATTTTTTTATTGTTTCTTCTCGAAATTTTATAGTTATCATTATTTTACTGCTAGGACGACATAAGATTGCAATTTTTTTACTAGATTGATCTAACTTATATTAGTAACATGTATTCTCTCTGCATTTTTCATAATATAAGATGTTTTTTAGCTTATTAAATATGTAGATTCAAAGTGAACCTACACACTAAAAGGGTTCTAAACACACTTTTTTGGAAGCAAATTGCCACTTCATTGTACCGAGCCATTTTCTTTTTTTAGCCCCGTCGAGGTCTAGTTGTCTAAGCCCCCGGCGAGGGAGGCCAGTTGCAACTTGCTTATAATTGAGCTCCATGCGAATGGGAGGGGCATTTTGCATCTTGCTGGTAATTGAGCCCCCGCCGAGGGCCATTTGAAACTTGATTACAACCGAGGGACCCCGTCGGCGGGCCAGTTGCAACTTGCTTATAACTGAGCTCCGCCGGGGAGCCCCGGCGAGGTCCAGTTTGTCTGAGCCCCTGGCAAGGGATGCTAGTTGCGACTTTCTTGTAATTGAGCTCTCGGCGAGGGAGGGGGCATTTACAACTTGTTTTGTAATTGATCCCCCGTCGAAGTCCAATTTAAACTTGATTGCAACTGAGGGACCCCATCGACGGGCCAGTTGCAACTTGCTTGTAACTGATCTCCGTCGGGGCCTAGTTGCAACTTGCTTGTAACCGAGCTTCGCCTGGGGAGCCTCGTCGAGGTCCAGTTGTCTGAGCACCTGTAAATGGAGGCCAGTTGTGACTTGCTTGTAATAGAGCTCTCGGCGAGGGGGGGGGAGCATTTCCAACTTGCTTGTAATTGAGCCTCCGCTCAGGGCTAGTTGAAACTTGATTGCAAGTGAGGCATCCTGTCGGCGTGCTAGTTCCAACTTGCTTGTAACTCAGGTCCGACGGGGGGCCAGTTGCAACATGCTTGTAACTGAGCTCCACCGGGGGAGCCCTGTCGAGGTCCAGTTTGTCTAAGCCCCTGGCGGTTGCGACTTGCTTGTAGCTGAGCTCCTGGCGACGGGGTGGGAATTTGCAACTTGCTTGTAATTGAGCCCCCGCCGAGGGCTAGTCGAACTTGATGGCAATCGAGGGACCCCGTCGGCGGGGCCAGTTGCAACTTGCTTGTAACTGAGCTCCCGGCGAGGGGGTGGGCATTTGCAACTTGCTTTTGGAATTGATCCCCTGTCGAGGGCCAGTTCAAACTTGATTGCAAACGCTGGACCCCATCGGCGAGGCATTTGCAACTTGCTTGTAACTGAGCTCCGTCGGGGGCCAGTTTGAACATGCTTTGTAACTTGGATCCACCTGTCGAGGTCCAATTTGTCCCGTCGGCGGGCCAATTGCAACTTGCTTGTAACTAAGCTCTGCCGACACCCAATTGCAACATGCTTGTAATTGAGCTTCGCCGGGGGAGCCCCGTCGAGGTCCAGTTTGCCTGAGCCCCTGGCAGTTGCGACTTGCTTGTAACCGAGCTCTTGGCGAGGTGGGTGGACATTTGCAACTTGCTTGTAATTGAGACCCCGCCGAGGGCCAGTTGAAACTTGATTGCAATCGAGGAAGTCTATCGGCGGGGGCCAGTTGCAACTTTCTTGTAACTGAGCTCCCGACGAGGGGGGGGGGGCATTTGCAACTTGCTTTGGAATTGAGCCCCCGCCGAGGGTCAGTTGAAACTTGACTACAAACGACGGACCCTGTTGGCGGACCAGTTGCAACTTTCTAGTAACTAAGCTTCGTTGGGGGCTAGTTGCAACATGCTTTGTAACTTGGATCCGCCGGGGGAGCCCTGGCGAGGTCCAGTTTGTCTGAGCCCCTAGCGAGGGAGGCCAGTTGCGACTTGCTTGTAACTGAGCTCCCACGAGGGGGGTCATTTGCAACTTGCTTCTAATTGAGCCCTGCTGAGGGCCAGTTGAGGGACCAGTCGGCGGGCCAGTTGCAACTTGCTTATAACTGAGCTCCGTCGGGCCCCAATTGCAACATGCTTTGGGGGCGGGGAGGTGGGGATAGTTGCAAGTAGCTTGGAACTGAGGCATCGGTCTATTTTGTCTCTTTTTGGGGGGCGCTAGGGCCACTTGCAAGTAGCTCGCAACTGGGGCGGCGATCGTTTTGTACATGTTTTTTGGGGAGGTGGGTCTAGTTGCAAGTATCTCGCAACTGAGGCAACTTTTTTCTCCCTTTTTTCGAGAGGTAGGCCTAGTTGCAAGTAGCTCGCAATTGGGGCAGCGGTCTGTCTCTTTTGGGGAGGGGCAGGATGGTGCAATTTGTAATGAACTCACAACTGAGGCGGTGATTTTTTGGTCTCTTTTGGGGGGTACATGGGACCGGTTGCAAGTAGCTCGCAACTGAGGAGGCAGGGTTATGTTCTCTATTTTTTGGTGAAGATAGGGTTAGTTGCAAGTAGCCCGTAACTAAAGCGGAGGCTTATTTTTATTTTAGAATTTGTGTCTCATTTTATGTTGTCTTTTTTTTTTGAGAGAATTGTTTCCTAGTGTCCTTGGTTTGTGTCTGTAAGCAAAAAATTAAGAGAACGGAAAAAAAAAGTCACTGTACGTACCCTCCAGCGGTATCAGGAAAACACGCAATATGAGAAAAGAACTTTAGGCCAAACTGAGACAGCCCAACCCAGCTCCCTCGCTAAAGCCCATAAAACGTTTAAAAATAATAATAGAGTATGCCAATCAATTGATCAAATAGTAGCCAACTAGGCATGCCCTTATTATAATACTAGCAAAATGCCCGCGTGTTGCGGCGGAAGAAGTTAGTCTTTATTATGCCGGTGGTGAGTTTTTTTTTAAATCGGTGGCACGTCATCTGTCACAACCACATGGTACTCCAAACCTTGCTGCCATTTACAAATTCTGGTTTCTCTGGCCAAAACAATCACTACGCTTCACCTTTCCAAGTGCAACAGAAATGAGCATTTTATGTTCAGTTCAAACACACCGCCTGGATACAGGAGAACAAATTCATTTCAACTGAATAACTTGGTGATTGGACTTGCACGCTGAACTCGTCCACCCGGCAACAACACTGGACTCGATCTAGTGGATCTCTCCCAGTTTAGGGTGCAGGTGTACAACCATACAGCCCGGCCAGCACTCGCTCGAACTGCTTTTCTCCTCCACTGTCCAGGAACGCGGCTCCATGAACCATTCACGCCGGCAGCAGCACCTCCATTCACGCGTCTCTGAACACGAATTCTCCACATTCGCAAGACAAATAATTGGAATTTCCTTCGGTAGCATCATGGACCAAAGAAACGTCCAAATAAAATCGAGGAGCAGCTCGAAGAAACCAAAATCACCAACCTCCTCCCTCTAGGTTATTCATCGTCGGCCAGGCCGCAGAACAAAAAGGTTAGATCCCTTGACTTTTGCTCCGAAATTTTAGTATATTTCTCTCTAAGAACTGGAAAAGAGAAGGATCTCTTGTCAGGAGGGAGAGTTCTTGAGAGAGGGAGGAGTTCTCGGTAGGAAGGCCGCTTCCGCTGCAAAACCATCGAGCATCGGATCTGTCGGTTTGAACTCATCTATTCTCGCCGCCCCTCATCCTGGACGCCGACACGCCATCGCGCTGCCACCTTCATCAGCGCCTAACGCTCCTCTGACACACCTCGCCGACCCTCATCCTCCAAGATCCAAAGAGGACCATCGACCGGAATATCGCGACCAGGCCGGCGCTCTTCTGGTACAGCCACACCTCGACGAGCGGGTTGCAGGGGCTCGTGGCTGGCTCGAGCAGTGGAGGAGGCGAGGACCTGTGGGAGGCGGAGCACTACGGCCAGAACGAGCGGCGGCGGTAGGGCAAAACAATTAGAGAGGATCCAAACTGCCTCGCGTGGGAACGAAAGGGTATGCAAGGCTGTTCGGTTGGAGAGAAGAGAAGAAAATATCATACCAGTTCGATCATACAAAGAAAAAAATTTGAACAATTACGTGACTTATGTGTGGCATGGTGGGTAATATACCTAAATTGTTAGGAGCAAAGTTGTCTAAAAAAGTGTTGGACCGGGAGAAACATTTCGTGCTTTATTATTAGGTATAGATATAGATATATACTAGCTGAATACCCGTGTGTTGCCACGGAAGTACAATGGAATACTCGAATATTTATTTAAACATGATTTTATTTTATATCACAAGTGACAAGCTTGTCATTGGAATGATAGTGGGCTACAACAGGACAACACGGTTGTATTAAAAATGTGTAAGACTTCATAAGGAGAATCATTTGGTCTGAAAAGGATAAGCAGTAACAAATATTTTCTATTTTGAAAGTAACAATCCCATTTTTACGATAGCTGACATTTACATGAACCATCAATTTGATGATTTGAAATATCTAAGAAATGAACTCATCGCAATAATTTATTTCTCATATAATCATAACAATACAAACATATATTTTCTGCCTTTTCCGAGCAACCAAAGATTTCTTTTATGTTGAGATGAACAATGCAGAAAAAACAATTTGATGTAATATATATTTCTATATTTTTTATAAAGTTAGTCAAATTTAATTGTGTTTGACTTAGATAAAAGCTAGAAGTACACTTATTTGCGGACCGTGGCAGTACTACTGTGTTGTTTTGCTAATCAAGATACGCCAAAATTTAAGACGTGATATATCCCTGAACCCTGAAGCTTATTTCTCTTCGCTCCTTAGATCTGCACCTATGTACACACCGAGTAGCAACTGTTGAGACACAAGGCATACATGCCTCTTGCCTCCCCAATCCTATGCCTCTAATTTCCCCCATCTATTCATGATAAGAATAGAAATTAGTAGAGATAGCTGTTGCTAGTCCATAAAGCAGGGTAGCTTAACAACGCAGAGTGGCCTGCTGCTCGACACGCATGCCGCTGCTCATAGCTCTCCCTCCCCAGTGGAGCTTGACGACGCGGGGCGGCCTGCATCTCGACGGCGTGGCCGCATGTGGCATCCCGCAAAACCACTACTAGAAAATCGCGTTGTTTTTGTGCATTGCATCATCATGACCGCATGCTCATGTCATCATGCCACATTGCATTTGAGCATCGTCATCATCTTGCATTTGCTTGCATAAAACTATTTGCAGAAAAACCTGTCTTTATTTTCTAAACGCCCCATCTTGTTTTCAAAATGCAAACCCCGGGTCTCCGGATTATTTTGTTGTCTGCTGTCGGTTTGCAAACGGTGCATTTAAAACGAATAAAATATTTAATTATTTTTAGTGGGGCAGTCGAACGGGCCGATTTGACCCGAACGACCACCCCAAAAATAAAACGGCCCACCCAAAAATCCCTAGGCTACCCAGACCTATGCTACCCACACCCCCTCCACCTCACCCCAGCCACTCGCGGCTCGCCACCTCACCCCAACCTCTCCTCACCCAATCCCCATCCGCCACCTAATCCTACCCTCTCCCACCTCTCCTCTCACCCTCAACCCACACACACACCCAAAGAACCACCCCACCTCGCCATCCTCCTCGGCCGGGCCCGCCCCACACCTCCTCCTGGACCCCACCCTCCACCCACCGCAAAGACACCACACATGCCCACGCCACGCCCCCCCACCTCTGGCCGACCCTGGACCAGGCCCTCGCCGCTGTGGCTCTCCTCCACCGACCACCGCCTCCTTCCCTCTCCCAAGGCCCCACGGACCTCCTCCACCTCGGCCTCACCGCCCTCCCACTGCCGCCCCGCCCGAGCTCGCCCTCTCCGCCACCGCCTCCTGACGCCAGTTCCGCGCCCTCGACCTCCCGTCGACCACCGCCCGTCCTCCCGAGCCGCCCTCCTCCTCCCGACGCCACCGCTTTCGCCCGGCCGTCCTCGATCTCCGCCGCCGCCGCCTCTCCCCGGCCGCCTCCTCGAACCCCGACCGCCACCGTCCCTCCGTCAGGGCCGGCCACCTCGTCGCCTACCCTCGACATCCGCCAAGTTCCGCACAGCACCGCCGCCCTGGTCGACGCTATCGTCGTGCCTTCCCCGAGCGAGCCGCAAGCGCAGACCGCCGCCAAGAGCTCCTGCTCCATGGCGCCCTCCTCCTCAGCAGGCCGCCTGGTCCCGGACCCCTCCGCCGTCCTCCACCCTGGCCGAGCCCGCGCGGCCCTTACATCGACGGTATGCGCCCCTGCCTCGGCCCAGATCGACCACGCCCTGAATATCGGCCCCATATTGTTCTGATGTGGTGGTCATGATCCTTTCGGCTCCGACATGGACAAGTGAAAGTTGCGCGACTCAGAGACCACCGACAAGCAAACCGGAACCATAAGATCACCGTCACGGAAACATCAAGATCTACTTCTCGGGAATCCGCAGACCGATCCCCGAAGGCCGCACCCTCGGACGCCGAGACCCCGAACCCGAAGACCGATCCGTGCGGTCTTGCGCGCCATGAACTCCGAAAAACCCCGGTACCGAACAAGTTCGCCATCGACAATTGAAGCCGGCACCCTTCAAGATCTTCTCCCCGATACGGCAAGCCCTCCATCCCGGTTACGCCAAGATCGTCAAGAACCCGGACGCCAAGGTCGTCGATGCGTATACGACAAGTGCTTCATCCCGAACGCCATGACCGTCGACATGAACCAAAGACCACGGATGCGCCAAGGTCTACTCTGTAGCCGAGAACGCTCCCGTCGGAACCGAACCCCGTCGAACCCTGAACCCCGAGACCGGACCCCGAACCCCCCGGATTCCCAAGTTCGTCGAGACCCTCTAATGTGTGAACCCCTTCCCGAAACCCTATTTTATAATATAATAAACTTGTCGCATATTAATTATTCATCCCGCATGCATATTGTGTGGTTGGGGGCCTTATGCCGATTCACCTAATAATTAAATATGGGGCCCATATGCGGGCAAATCTAGCCTTATATTGGCCTCATTTAAATTTGTGTAGTGAACCGGTGCTATCTTTTGCCATGCTAAAACAACATTTTATTTGCGGGGTAGATAAATAACTTGAACCGTTTAATTAATTGTCGGGACCCCGGTTCCGCTTAATCTGGCCTAATTGCATCGCACTTCTGCCATGTCATACATCATACATGCATCATGCCGATCTTCTGCCGTTGTATTAAATATTGCATCCGGTGTTTCTTCTAGTGTTTTGCTTCTTCGCGGATAAGGCCGTTGAGTTGATGCGAGTGTCGACCCGATCTTCGGATGAACCTTCGGCAATGTTTTCAGGCGAGCATCTCCCCCTTTCTACCTATCTTACTTTTATAGTGTTTATTCCCTCCTGTTGATCCATTGCTATCTGTGTTGCGTTGCTCTAGTTCCCGTACCTGTGATATCCCGTGCAGCCCTATATTGCCTTGGACACCCCCTATTACCTGTTGTTTGGTAGATAGTTGGACTTGCGCGCCGTAGTCGCTTGCTCAAGTGTTGTCGCGTGTTGTCAAGTGCCACAGTTGTTGGAGTAATGCCGCATGTTTGATGTTGGAGATTATCATGGCTTTACTTATCGTTCACTTTAATTCCTGTTTAACAACTAAAATTGAAGTAAGCAGAGGCATCGGTGGGTGATAGATAATATTTGGTTTCGAGCCACTTGTGTCCCGTGGGACCCAGTACTTGATACTGTTCCTTGTTTTATCACGCTATCCACATCCGGAGGATTATGGGACCCCCAGCGAGCTTGATTCAGTCTTATTTCTTGGGGCCACAAACTAGTTTGAGGTTTTATTTACTATCCTGTACTTATGCCATGCCTTACTGCTTTATTTAAATTGTGTGACAGATAGCACCTGTACTGTTTAGGATCGGGACACGATTCCGCGGTGTCGACAAGCCCAGTTTTGGGTTCCCAGTCGTTCACAGCCGTCTACCCAAACCTTGAGTCCGTCTCGGAGCTAGCTTACTTCGTTGCGGGTGTACTCCAAGGGGTGCCCCCCTGAAATATTTCTGAATCCTGTGATTGCTTTGTCGTGAAGGCCTCGTTGGGTTTTGATTTGGTTTTTCCGAGGCTGATCGAGTGTGTGTTGCTATTTGTGCACCCCGGCCGGGTTAAAACTTTCTGAAAACCGTGTCCGTGGTTATGGACGACTTGGAGCACAGTATCTCGATCATAGACAAGCATAACTAAAGTAGTGCTATAAATTTGACTTTATAATGACTAGTAATCAGCTTCACTATAATGGAATGGCTAACTAAAACTGCCCACAATTGCTTGTTTGGTTTGTCGCTTGCGACAATTGTATCTGACTAGTAAGTATTGCAACTACAACGGAATGGCTAAATAAAAGTACCAACAACTGCTGGGTTTTGGGGTTATCTCATGCTAATTATATCTGATTAGTAAGTGCTGCAACTACAACGGAATGATTAACTAAAACGGTCCACTGCTTATTTTATCAGGATGATTATCTACACCGACTAGTAATTGCTGCAACGATAACCGAATAAATAAAACTGCCAACGGTGTGAGTTCCTCGGTTGACTTCTGTGGCATTCCGCAAAACCACTACTAGAAAATCGCGTTGAATTTGTGCATTGCATCGTCATCATCATGCACTGTTTGCATAAAACTATGTTCGCAAAGCCCGTTTTGTTTTCTAAAACGCCCCTCTTTATTCAAGCATAAAACCCGGATGTTGCGGATATTTTGTTTGCCCAAAACTATCTACAAAGTTCGTTGTAACCAAATAAAAATATTAAATTATTTTGGCGGAGGCGAGCAGGCGATCGTCGACCGACCGCCCCAGGATTGTTAAACGGTCCAACCAGTCCACCCTTATTCCTATAGCTACCCGAAACTACCCACACCCCACCTCACCCCTCAATCACAGGCGCCACATCAGCACACCTCTCTTCCTCACCCACTCACCATCTGCCACGTGTCCCTCTCTCTCTCCCTGGACCTCTCATCCCACCTAGCTCACACCCCCGGTCCCACCTAATCCTGGCCACCCACGCCTTGCACCTTGACACTTCCCCGACCATGACGCTGACACAGGACCCACGCCTGGACCGGCCACCAACCCCTGCCTCCCCTGCCCCCTGGCCCCACATCTGGCCCACCTCTCCTGGCCCTGTTCCTCTTCCTCCTCCCCTCCCTCTGTTTTCCTCCCCAGCCGCGAGCCCCCTCCGTCCCTGGCTCACCCTCTCCGGCCACTCAATCTCCCGCCGCTGCCTCTCCCTCTCTCGCCTCGCCGCTGCGCGCGCGCGCCGCCAGCGCCTCCGCTCGCCATCCCCACCCTCGCCTCCAACCCGAGCTCGCCCCAGAGCCTCGCCCAACCCCTTTTCCGCGCTCACAAGCGCCCGTGCTGCTGGCCCTCGCCCCGCGGCCACGGCGTCGCGGCCCGGCAACTGCGGCCTCGGCGCGACAATCACCACTCTGCCCGGCGCTCCGCCCGTCGCGGTGCCCTCCGCCCTCGCCGTCGCGCCGCTGCCACCGTTCGCCTCCCGCCCGTGACGCGAGGCCCTCGCCTCCGCTCGCCCGGCGCGCCTCCTCCGGTCTCGGCCGCGCCTCGGCCCGTCCTTCGAGGTCCCGCTGCCTGCTCGCCCGCCTCGCCTTCTCACCCTGGCTAGCGAAACCCGTCGTCTGCTCTGCCGCGCCGCCTCCGGCGGCGCGTCGGCCCGCCGTCCCGGGCCAGCTCGCGCGGGCTCCTCCTCGCCGGCGTCCGCGTTCGCCACTGCGCGCTGCGAGTCCCCCGCCCGCGGCGAGCAAGTCGCCGCCCCCTCACCAACCACGCCGCCGCGCGTCCCGAGCCAGCGTCCGGCCCGAGCCTTCTCCCGCGTCCGTCGCCGCGAAACCCACCGCCGCCCGGTGGGCCCCTCCAAAACCGTCCCTGCGGGCCCGCACGCAGCCGGGCGCTCCCTCGTCCTCAGCGCCTTCAACCCGTGTGGGCTGCCTCGGCAGCGCCTCGATGGCTGGGCGTGTACGCGGTGACGACGGTGCGCCTCGTCCTTATGTCCCGAGCGCGAGTCAACACAAGTTCGGCATCCGCAAACCAAGGCGGAACCCCAAGATCTTCGGGAGAAAACTTTGACTTGAGTACCAAGTTCACCGACCATCGAGGAACCACCCGAAACACGGTACCGGAGATCGACACCGAGCGCGCCAAGGCCTCCTTCATGGAATCGCCAAGATCCATCGGCGCTAAACCAAGACCGACATCGTCCTCCGAGAACATCGATGCGAGCGTCAAGTGCTTCTTCCCTCGCCAAGACCGCCTCGATGGCGCGGGCCCGACAAGACCCTCATAGCGGCAAGACCGACCACGTGGGACCCGACAAGATCTGCGTGCGACAAGAACAACCCGAAGAATCCGAGGCAACCCGACCGAACCGAGTACTCCTTTCGAATGCCAAGACCGCTTCGGGCGCAACAAGATCTACCCGATCGCGGACCACGAACCCCGGATCTGGACCACGAGCGAGCAGGCCGAACCACGGACCACGAGACCGACCCCGAACCCCGGAACCCCAAGATCGTCGAGACCCCTCAAAGTGTGAACCTCTTATCCGAGAACCCTATTTTTATAATATAATAACAACCTGACGCATATTTAATTGTCATCTCGCATGCATCTCATTGGTCTGGGGGCCTTAAGCCGAATCACCTGATAATTAAATATGGGGCCCATATGCGGGCAAATCTAGTCTCATATTGGCCTCATTTAAACTTGTGTAGCGAACCGTTGCCATCTATTGTCTTGCTATATAACATTTAAAATGCGGGGTTTCTAAACAACTTGAACCACCTAATTAATTGTCGGGACCCCGGTTCCGCTTAATATGACCTAATTGCATCACACCTTTGCCATGTCATCCAGCATGCATGCATCATGCCGATCTTCTGCCGTTGTATTAAATATTGCATCCGGTGTTTATTCTAGTGTTTTGCTTCTTCGCGGATAAGGCCGATTGAGTTGATGTGAGCTTCGCCCCGATCTTCGGTTGAACCTTCGACCATGTTTTCAGGCGAGCATCTCCCCCTTTCTACCTATCTTACTTTTATAGTCTTTACTCCCTCCTGTTGATCTATTACTATCTGTGTTGCGATGCTCTAGTTTCCGTACCCGATATATCCCCTGCAGCCTTATATTGCCTTGGACACACCCTATTACCTGTTGTTTGGTAGATAGTTGGACTTGCGCGTCGTAGTTGCTTGCTCAAGTGCTGATGTGTGTCATATATGCCCGATTCTTGATGTATTGCCGCATGTTGATGTTGGAGATGATTCTAGTTTTACTTATCGTCACTTTAATTTCTGTTTAACAACTAAAATTGAATAAGCGAGAGGCATCGGTGGGTGATAGATAATATTTGGTTTCGACGCCCACTTGTGTCCGTAAGACCCAGTACTTGATACCTATTCCTTGATTTATCGCTATCCACATCCGGAGGTATATGGGACCCCGAGCGAGCTTGATTCATTCTTATTTCTTGGGGCCACAAACTAGTTTGAGGTTTTATTTACGATCCTGTACTTATGCCATGCTACTTTCAGTATTTAAATTGTGCGAGGAGCACCTTTGATCTGTTAGGATCGGGACACGATTCCGCGGTGTCGACAAGCCCAGCCACACTTTCGGTTCCCGATCGTTCCACCGTATTACCCAAACCTTGAGCCCGTCTCGAGTCGGTGGCCGTTCGGGATCTACTTAAGGGTGGCCCCTGAAATATTTCTGAATCTGTGATTGTTCATCGTGAAAGCCTCGTTGGTTTTGATTTGGTTTTTCCGAGGTTGATCGGCGTGTGTTGCTATTGGTGCACCCGGCGGGTAAAACTTTCGAAAGCCGTGTCGCGGATATGGGCGACTTGGAGCTGATATCTCGATCATAGACAAGCATAACTAAAGTTCTTGTTATAAATTTGACTTTATAATGACTAGTAATCAGCTTCACTACAATGGAATGGCTAATTAATATCGCCCAATTGCTTGTTTTGGAGTGTCGCTTGCGACATTGTACTGACTGACTAGTAAGTATTGCAACTACAATGAAATGGCGAATAAAAGTACCAACAATTCTTTGGGTTTCGGGTTTATATCATGCTATCTGCATCGATTAGTAATTCTTGCATGTACGGAATGATTAACTAAAGTGCCTTTGCTTACTTTATCGGGATGATTATCTAGACGACTAGTAAAGTACCGCAACTATAAGCGAATAAATAAAGCGCCAGCGGCGTGAGTTCCTCGGTGGACTTCCTCGATTGGTCTCGAGAAACATCGAGGATGGGTTTGTTTGGTGTTAGCTTGAGTTGGATCCGGATAGGTCATTCTTACCCCTCTCGATAACCGCCCGGTTGTATCGAGTCTCTATAGGTTGTTTAGTGCATCTTTGCCGCTTGATCCACCATACCTATGTGGCGAGGACCGCGAATTCTAGCCTCATGGTGTCTTGGCCTCGATCTTGGCTCCTTCTTTTTCCTTTGCCCTTTGTCGGCACCCCTTTTGTTTAAGCAGGTTTTGAGATCGGCGTCGTTAGCGGTTACCCTTCCGGCTTTGGGCGGGGTTATGGGCGCCATTGGTTATTCTTGAGGGCTCTTAGCCCCATTTGCATCTTGTCCGTGGACGCTCTATCGTTTTCAAGGTGATTTGGATCTTTGTATATTATATCTGTGTTCTTGACTCTTTGAGTCATGTTATATATATACATTACGTGGGTCCCATCGAGGACTGTTGTGTAATGTTATTGCCGTTTTCCACCTACGAAAGTGCTGGTGAGCACCTTTGAATCGTTTCTATGCGGGTTTGGCGAATTTTGCTCAAACTTGCATAGGTCCGTCTGAGGTGTTCTGAGTGGTATCGAGCTCGGCGGTTGCGATACCTAAGTCCACTGTAGGATAACCTAGCTAACGGCCGAAGTAGAGTGTCAAAATTATTTTGAAAAATCGGTTGGATAGTTCTGGATAGGTCTAATTTTACTCCTTACCCCTCTGCTATTCTCCTCTTACCTCTACGTGTTTTGAATCCGCTCTCGTATCTTTCTTCGAGTCCAGGATTTCTCGTGGTTGGGTTTCCGTCGTACCTTCAGGGTTTCGAATTCTCCCTTTTGTAACGGAGGTGCTACGATCATCAATCTGCAGCTGTCTGTTGTACCCTTCCTTCGATCTTTTGTTACTGAAATCTTTATCCCTATGTGTTCCTTGCTGGATATCAGTGTCGTTGAAAAACATAGGAGAAGGACGAGCTTTGGTAAAGTTGGGGTTAACCTTGAGCATGTGTTGTTCATGCCAATGAAACCATCGCGGAACCTAATCATTGTGTCTTTCATACGATTTCTGCTGGCAACATTCCTTTGTTTCCGAACCTCGTTTGTCGAGATCTTCAGTCTGATTCCGAGAGTTGGTTGCTTAATCCGTCTACTCGCGTGCAGAGTAATGGTTTGAGTGCGGGATGGAGTAGCTACCCTACCACTGCTCTTATCATTCGCTCTTGTATGTCGAATCAGTGGATCCAGCAATTTTACTCCGTCCACGGAAGTTAGAGGTGGCTTTATTTGTTGATACCTCTACCTTCGACCTTTTGTTCCCGGAGTGTTCTCTCGACGATCAGGAGCAACGACCCTTTGTTGGTGGTGTCGCCGTTTTCAATATGAAGGAGGAACCATCGTTAGTGGTGTCGCGAAGATCTACACGAAGTGAGAAGACGCAGATCGCCGACCTCCCTTCCGGTACCATGAGGCGGATCTCGAGGGCGAGATCCATTGTTAGTGGTGTCGAATTGTGGCATTCCGCAAAACCACTACTAGAAAATCGCGTTGAATTTGTGCATTGCATCGTCATCATCATGCACTGTTTGCATAAAACTATGTTCGCAAAGCCCGTTTTGTTTTCTAAAACGCCCCCTCTTTATTCCAACGCAAAACCCCGGATGTTGCCGAATATTTTGTTTGCCCAAAACTATCTACAAAGTTCGTTGTAACCAAATAAAAATATTAAACTATTTTGGCCGGAGCAGTCGAACGGGCCGATCGACCCGAACGACCGCCCCAGAATTGTTAAAACGGTCCAACCAGTCCCACCCCTTATTCCTATAGCTACCCAGAAAACTACCCACACCCCCTGGCCACCTCACCCCCTCCAATCCTGGAGCGCCACATCAGCACACCTCTCTTCCTCACCCACTCACCATCTGCCACGTGTCCCTCTCTCTCTCCCTGGACCTCTCATCCCACCCAGCTCACACCCCCGGTCCCACCTAATCCTGGCCACCCACGCAACACGCACACGCACTTCCCCCGACACAAAGACACAGGACCCACGCCTGGACCGGCCACCAACCCCGCCTCCCCCGCCTGGCCCCACATCCGCCCACCTCCAGCCCTGTTCCTCTTCCTCCTCCCTCCCTCTGTTTTCCTCCCCAGCCGCGAGCCCCCTCCGTCCCTGGCTCACCCTCTCCGGCCACTCAATCTTCCGCCGCTGCCTCTCCCTCTCTCGCCTCGCCGCTGCCTTGGCCGCCATCCCCACCGCCTCCAACCCGAGCTCGCCCAGAGCCTCGCCTAACCCTTTTCCCAGCTCAGGCGCCCGTGCCGCCCGGCCCTCACCTGCCAGCCCCGCGCTGACCCGCGGCCTCGGCGAAAGCAATCACCCCGCCCGCCGCCCGCCCCCCCGCCTGTGCCTCGCCACGCTGCCGCCACTGCCGCCTGGCCGCCGACCTCCCTCGCCCGCCTCCTCCGGCCTCGGCCTCCTTCGAGGTCCCGCCCGCCGCTTCGCCTCACTCTGAGCGCTGGCTCGCGTGCCGCTCTGCCCGTCTTGTAGGCGCCTCCTCCCGGCGGCGTCGAACTGCCCCGCCCAGCTTCGCCGGCCTCGCCGGCGTCCGCGTTCGCCACTGCGCTGCCATGCAGTCCCCACTGGCGAGCAAGCGTCGCCGCCGCCTCACCAACCACGCCGCCCGCCCCGAGCCAGTCCGCCGCCCGAGCCTTCTCCCGCGTCCGCCGCGCGAGGCCCCCGCCGGCCGGTGGGCCCCTCCACCGAGCCGTTCCCTGCGGGCCCGCACGCAGCCAGGGCCGCTCCCTCGTCCTCCAACGCCTTCAACCCGTGTGGACGCGGCTGCCCCTCGACGCGCCTCGATGGCTAGACGTGTACCGCGTGACGACGGCGATACGTCCTATGTCCCGACGCCCGAGTCCAACAAGTTCGGCATCCGCAAACCAAGGCGGAACCCAAGATCTTCGGAGAAAACTTTGACTTGAGTACCAAGTTCACCGACCATCGAGGGAACCACCCCGAGAAACACGGTACCCGGAGATCGACACAGGGCCGAAGCGCCAAGGCCTCCTTCATGGAATCGCCAAGATCCATCGACGCTAAACCCAAGACCGACATCGTCCTCCGAGAACATCGATGCAGAACGTCAAGTGCTTCTTCCCTCGCCAAGACCGCCTCGATGGCGCAGGCCCGACAAGACCCTCGCAACGGCAAGACCGACCCTGTGGGACCCGACAAGATCTGCGTGCGACAAGAACAACCCCGAAGAATCCGAGGCAACCCCGGCATCGAACCGAGTACTCCAAGATCGTCGAGACCCCTCAAAGTGTGAACCTCTTATCCGAGAACCCTATTTTTATAATATAATAACAACCTGTCGCATATTTAATTGTCATCTCGCATGCATCTCATTGGTCTGGGGGCCTTAAGCCGAATCACCTGATAATTAAATATGGGGCCCATATGCGGGCAAATCTAGTCTCATATTGGCCTCATTTAAACTTGTGTAGCGAACCGTTGCCATCTATTGTCTTGCTATATAACATTTAAAATGCGGGGTTTCTAAACAACTTGAACCACCTAATTAATTGTCGGGACCCCGGTTCCGCTTAATATGACCTAATTGCATCACACCTTTGCCATGTCATCCAGCATGCATGCATCATGCCGATCTTCTGCCGTTGTATTAAATATTGCATCCGGTGTTTATTCTAGTGTTTTGCTTCTTCGCGGATAAGGCCGATTGAGTTGATGTGAGTCACCGATCTTGGTTGAACCTTCGACCATGTTTTCAAAGAGCATCTCCCTTTCTACCTATCTTACTTTTATAGTCTTTACTCCCTCTGTTGATCTATTGCTATACGTGTTGCGATGCTCTAGTTTCCATTCGATATATCCCTGCACCTTATATTGCCTTGGACACACCCTATTACCCGTTGTTTGGTAGATAGTTGGACTTGCGTCGTGTAGTTGCTTGCTCAAGTCTTGATGTGTGTCATATGCCCGATTCTTGATGTATTGCCGCATGTTGATGTTGGAGATGATTCTAGTTTTACTTATCGTCACTTTAATTTCGTTTAACAACTAAAATTGAATAAGCGAGGCATCATTGGGTGATAGATAATATTTGGTTTTCGAACGCCCACTTGTGTCCCGTAAGACCCCGAGTACTTGATACATGTTCCTTGATTTATCGCGCTATCCACATCCGGGAGGTATATGGGACCCCCCTGAGCCAGAGCTTGATTCATTCTTATTTCTTGGGGCCACAAACTAGTTTGAGGTTTTATTTACGATCTGTACTTATGCCATGCTACTTTCGTATTTAAATTGTGCGAGGAGCACCTTTGTCTGCTTAGGATCGGGACACGATTCCATGTGTCGACAAGCCCAGCCACACTTTCGGTTCCCAGTCGTTCACACCAGTATTACCCAAACCTTGAGCCCGTCTCGAGTCACCGCTTCGCTATGGATCTACTTAAGGGTGGCCCCAAATATTTCTGAATCCTGTGATTGTTCAGTCGTGAAAGCCTCGTTGGGTTTTGATTTGGTTTTTCCGAGGTTGATCGAGCGTGTGTTGCTATTGGTGCACCCCGGCCGGGTAAAACTTTCTGAAAGCCGTGTCCGTGGATATGGACGACTTGGAGCACAGTATCTCGATCATAGACAAGCATAACTAAAGTTTACTGTTATAAATTTGACTTTATAATGACTAGTAATCAGCTTCACTACAATGGAATGGCTAATTAATACTGCCCACAATTGCTTGTTTTGGAGTGTCGCTTGCGACCATTGTACCTGACTAGTAAGTATTGCAACTACAATGAAATGGCCGAATAAAAGTACCAACAATTGCTGGGTTTTCGGGTTTATATCATGCTATCTGCATCTGATTAGTAATTGCTGCAACTGTAACGGAATGATTAACTAAAAGTGCCCACTGCTTACTTTATCAGGATGATTATCTAGACCTGACTAGTAAAGTACCGCAACTATAACTGAATAAATAAAACTGCCAACGGCGTGAGTTCCTCGGTGGACTTCCTCGATTGGTCTCGAGGGGGAAACATCAGGATGGGTTTGTTTGGTGTTAGCTTCAGGTTGGATCCGGATAGGTCATTCTTACCCCTCTCTGATAACCGCCAGTTGTATCGAGTCTCTATAGGTTGTTTAGTGCATCTTTGCCGCTTGATCCACCATACCTATGTAGGCGAGGACCGCAATTCTAGCCTCGCCGTGTCTTGGCCTCGATCGACGCTCCTTCTTTTCCTTTGCCCTTTGTCGGCACCCTTTTGTTTAAGGGTTTTGAGATCGGCGTCGTTAGTGGTTACCCTTCCGCTTGGCACCGGGGTTATGGGCGCCATTGGTTATTCTTCGTGGCTCTTAGCCCCATTTGCATCTTGTCCGTAGCTGGACGCCTATCGCTTTTCAAGGTGATTTGGATCTTTGTATATTATATCGTGTTCTTGACTCTTTGAGTATTGTTATATATATATCTGTTACATGGGTCCCATCGAGGACTATTGTGTAATGTTATTACTTCGTTTTCCACCCGCACGAAAGTGCCTGGTGGGCACCTTTGAATCGTTTCTATGCGGGTTTGGCGAATTTTGCTCAAACTTGCATAGGTCCGATTCTGAGGGTGTTACAACTTCCTCGTTTGGTCTCGAGGGGGAAACACCAGGATGGGTTTTGTTTGATGATAGTATCAGGTTGGTTCCGAATAGGTCTTTCTTACCCCTCTCTAATAGTCGCCAGTTGTATCGAGTCTCTATAGGTTGTTTAGTGCGTCTTATTGCCGCTTGATCCACCATACCTATGTAGGCGAGACCGCCAATTCTAGCCTCGCTGCATCGGCCTCGATCGACGCTCCTCTTTTCCTTTGCCCTTTGTCGGCACCCCTTTGTTTAAGGGTTTTGAGATCGGCGTCGTTAGGTGGTTACCCTTCCGGCTTGGCCTGGGCAGGGTTATGGACGCCATTGGTTATTCTTCAGGGCTCTTAGCCCCATTTGCATCTTGTCCGTAGTCGGACGCTCCATCGTTTTCAAGGTGATTTGGATCTTGTACTTTATATCTGTATTCTTGACTCATGGAGTCGTGTTGTATATATATCTGTTCTGTGGGTCCCATCGAGGACTGTTGTGTAATGTTATTACTTCGTTTTCCACCCGCACGAAAGTGCCTGGTGGGCACCTTTGAATCGTTTCTATGCGGGTTTGGCGGGTTTCGCTAAAACTTGCATAGGTCCGATTCTGAGGGTGTTACACCGCACGCACGGACAATCCAGCAAGTCCATGCCGCTGCTCTCCGCCCACTTCTCACAGGCAAAGCATGGGGATTGACGACGCCAGGAGGCCAGAAGCCCGACGGCTCCCCGCCGGTGGAGCATTGGAGCTTCAAGACACGGGGCGTCCTATATCTCGAAGGTGCTTCCGGTGGCCGCTGCCTTCGCGCCACTCCCCACCGGCGGAGCATGGCCAGAATCTGTATGGCTTCCCACCGGCGGATCAGGGTATCTTTACGATGCAGGACGGCATGAAGCTCGATGGCACGGCCGGCCAGTCCAGGGACTCCATGCCGCTGCTCTCCGCCCGCTCCCCAAGACCCCAACGGCGGAGTAGGGGGCTTGAAAACACGGGGCTGCTGAATCTCGAAGGCGCGGCCGGCGGCTGCTGCACTCCACTTCCCTTGATGATGTGGGGCGACCTGCAACTCAGGCGGCGTGGCCTACAGCGCGGCGCGAGGCTGGAGCACGGGAGAGGAGAAGAAAACAACCGTTTTGTTGACTGTTTTTTTTTACTTGGCGGTGGCACTACTCGACGGTGTCCAGGAAAAAATCAGATATCAATCACGTTCGGTTGGGCAGGACAATACCAATCGACTTCCAGATGGTCTCTTCCTATCGCGAGAGAAAAAAAAACGTACGACGGACAAAAATCGCGAGACGAAAACCACCTCTCCAATCCTCGATCAAACTAGCCTTCCCCAGCAAGAAAACGTATCCACTTTAGCAACAAAGCGCTCATCCCTTGCTTGTGACGGTGATTCTTGCTTCAAAACTAAGGGGCTAAAGCACTCCAGCTTCGAAGCTGGAGTTTGCAACTTCAAAACTACAGGTTTTAGCCCTCCTGCTGGATGGGCGTAAATTATATAGTAGAGATAGAGATAGAGATAGAGATAGAGAATAGAGATATATATATATATTATAATATAATATATATATATATATAATAATAATAATAAAATATAGGTATAGATATGCTAAATGGCACGAAAATTGTACGTACTTCATCTGTTTTAAAATATAAGATGTTTGAAATGTATGTATCCAGACGTTTTTTATTATATAGGGTCGAAACAAAATAAGTGAACCTACATGACATAGGTTCTTTAAAAAAGACTAAAACATAGTATTATATTTTAAAACGGAGAGAATACTAATATATTTAAACTTATGAAGCGGAAAGCCATAGTTCCCGAGATAAACACAACGTTTGTGCACTCTTTAGAGACAGAGATGTGCACTCTTTGGAGACCGAACTTTTGGACACGAAAGCAGACTAATAAGTCAGCAGTGAAGTTTGGAGAGCCTCAGAAGCTGATAATAATCAAAGAGGATCAACCTGTTATGGTTAGAAGAGAATTACACAACCTATAAAAACGGTGAATTTAGAATGAACTGGACAGTAGCACAAGGCTCAATGCTCACATTCGGAATCCTGATCGACAAGATAGCCGAGGTAAGTTCAATCTGGCTAGAGGCAAAGTCAGGCGATACTCAAAGTTAACTTCTTTATAACAAAATACTACCTTGCTCTATAATATAAGCGTTTCTAGTAGTTCAAATTAAACTGCCTCCAAGACTATGGCCCATATTTGGGCGTGGTTGACCTAGCGGAGTTCTTCATGCTTTGGAACACGCTGGCTGAGGTGCAACTTAACCCGACACGGGAAGATCGTCTTATCTGGAGATGGTCAAGGGATGGCAACTACTTTGCCAAGTTATATTATGGATCATTCTTTGCAGATCAACCGTTTGCTCTAGTGGCGGACCAAATTGAAGGGGTTTTGCTAAGAAAACAAAAAAAATCCTATGATGGAACGCACCTAGCCAATATCTATCTAAGAGTAAAGCTGTAAAGAAAAAGGTTTCGATGGCATATCCTTATAAATCGAAAGCGTTACGTTTCAAGGAGAACGTTGATGATGTAGTTGATATTGTAGCTGACCTTAAGGTCGCGAAGCTCCTCGTAAGTCACCCCAAGCCCTTGACGACAACCCGGTGCCACTAATAGCAGCACGACGACTTATGGTTCCCTGATTCCTGCCAGGAGTGCGGAAGTAGATCTCCGGCTAGAATCCATACAGCGTTTCGTTGTGCTACAAAAAATTCTTCCTTTGCGCGCACAACCCTAACTCAAGGTCGTACTTTTAAGAGAGAGAAATTCTCCACGGAAAATGCCTTAGAAAAAAATATTAATTATTGGTGTCTTTATTCCCACCCCTATGCCCCTCTTTATATCTCCACTAATATAAAAAGAGCCAGACCGGCAGATCCAAAGCATCCTAGCCATGTAATCACCAATATCAACGGTTTAGATCAGCACTAAAACATTGTTAGACGCGATGGTTAGACGTGACCCAGTCAAAAACAACAACTATGGCATCACGCCCCGCGGAACCACCGCATTCCCCCTTCGCACCGCATCACCACCCGGTCCAAGGCGCCGCCACCGCCGCCGAGCCCCTTGCGCCAAACTCAGCCACGCCGCCGAGCCTGTGCCATATGATTCCGCCGCCACCGCTCCCCCACCGCGCCATACGCCGCCGTCGCCGCAGCTGAGCACGCCCCCTGGCCGCATCATCCCAGGGAACTGCCCACTTCAGTAGATGCCGCCGCCATCACCGCTTGTTGACAGAGGGGCGCTGCCGAGACCGAGCATCTTTGCCGCGTCCAAAACCAGAGCAGTGCATCGTGTACGCCAGCCGAATCCATCGCCAAGGATGGAGCGGAATACGCCGAATCTGTAACAGCCCGTCCGTCGTCCTCTCCCTTCTTGGGCGCTGCACGCCATCTTCGCCCCATTACAGTCGCCCCAGTTGGCAGCCGTTGTAGGATGCCCAAGTCTGTGGATCTATCAGCTCACTCTAAGATGCATAGGTATTTGGTTCGTTTTTTATTAAATCAATATGTTCACCGTATCTAAACTTCTTAACCAATGGAGAAAAGCTCAGCGTCTTCTAAATTCCGATGCATGGTTATGGTAGACTCATGTATATCCTGGAGGCTGCTCCTGCTGACTTATCTACTGTATTGTCAGGCTGTATCGCTTAAAGTTAGTAATAATACTTCTCATTTTGTATTTCAAAGTATTGGAAATCCTTGCCGACCTTAGTCCCAAATGTGCACATCAGCACATACCATCACCCTTTCATCAATAGCAGTCTTGAATTCAGCAGTTCCTGGTTGCTAAATCTAAGTACCATTACCCCGCTGTCATATTTATTTTTTAATTAGGAGAAAATTAGATCGGTAATGATCAGTTAGGTTGGGCTCTCTGCTGATACAGTGTTCAGTAGAAAATTTATCAAGGATCACATTACAACAGTCCCCTATAAAGATGTCTTGTTATCTCCCACTATTTGTTATGTAAGCTTGTTTATTTGAAGCAAAGATATCATATATTCATCTTGGTTGCAGAAATATTCAGAGCTCAGGCATGATCTGATAAGGACCGCGCGGCATCTACTGAGGGAAACGGGTTTCATTTACCATGTCGGACACCCTCATAAGTTCATCTCAAACTACCTTGCAATGGTCGAATCCCCTGAGCTGACACAAGAAGCATGGAACCTTGATAATGATAGGTACTCTGTACAATCCTGGATTTTACCTGACATGTTTCATTGCTCATGTGCCTTTCCAATTGTACTCAGTTAAATCTCCACATGTACTAAAATATCCAACATTTGGTGTATCAGCTTGCAAACAACTCTTTGCGCACGGTTCAAGAGTGAAGTAGTACTAGCATGTGGAGTCGTGTATGTTGCAGCTAGGAGACATAAGGTTCCACTCCCTGCACACCATATGGTTTATGACTATAATATTGACGACTCTGATCATTACAGCTGATTGCTAGATATCCCTGCACACCGTATGGTTTATGACTATAATATTGACGCCTCTTCTTGTTTTAGGTCTCTTATTTTTGTTAAGTATAGAATTGCTGAGAAATACTAAATTCCAGAGCCTAATGCATATATGGAACACGATGTCAAGAAGGTCATGTTCGCCAGAGTGAGCTCTTTGAAATCCTTAGATTAAATTAAGGAGATTTTAGTATTTTCCAGTCTCCAGATCAGTCCACATTTGAGCTGATGATGTTGTTATGTTGATTATTCATTCTTTAAGATAGTTTTAGATGGAGAGTTGTGTCCGTCTTGCATGCCAATGTTGCTCAGTAGCAAGATTCAGTGAAATGATTGGTTTCAGTACACGCTTTCTATAAAACGAGATCTGCAAGCTCTAATGCTAATAACAATTACATCCTCATAGAACTATTTCTTCTTGTGAGAATTATAAAGCTATTTATTGTTCCTGAAATTAATTGTGTCCGTGAAGGGAAGCAATAGCGGATAGCAGTTCCTAATCTGTAACCAGTTTGTTCTTCAACCAATGTAGTCATTTGTACCTTAATTTTTTTTCGATGGTCATAACATCAGATTGTCTGAGCTTGGTGCAGAAACTCGGGTCATCATGCATGGGCAGATCCCTTTTGGCCATCGAAAGTAGAACCTTTTGGTCAGCTCATACAGTAGTAATCTCATCCTCTATTGGCCTTGTGCATGTATGTGTTATAGTATGTATACTGTCATGCCAATTGATAAATCAGAAGAAAGGTTGTAGGAATAAGATGGCAATTTGAGTTTGTCACTTATTCGTATAATCCCGAGAATTTGCAATCTGCTCATGGTATAATCTGTTCATGTTTGTAACTTGGCAAAAAATCATATCTATAATTTTTTTGACAAAATGCATACACAGAGAGGACAAGTAGAAGCATATACATGTGATTTCTGGAAAAATATATGTAACTCTGTAATGCAAGTTTTTTTTTGCATTCAGTTATTTAACATAGATTTTACTGGATTTTCTCGGTCTGCAAACTCTGTACTATGACCCGCTTCATTTGATGATTTATTTTTATCATGTATAGACAATCATGGAAATATACAGTATGCCATGTAAGGAATTGGTTTTTAATAAGAAGCATTATATGTTTTGTGGTTTATTGTATTAGTCAACACGTGCATCGCACGTGCACCATTACTAGTAGGGTAAAAGGGAAGACCCCTTCTCCAAAAGTGTCGGGGTGGGACTAAAGGCAACAGGGAAAAGGAGAGTATGAGGGAGCAGCGACTGGGCCCTATGAGGTGGCCGGATGGGCCCCAGCGCTGGCCCAGCGCCCGCAGCCCGATGGCATGCGTGGCAGCTATGGCTCGGCCAGGTGGGCCACACCGCAGCGGCCCGCTAAGCGAAATTCATAATTAGTTCAAAACATCACACCTCAACGGCCCGCTAAGCGAAAAGGTGCTGGACCGCATACCGACTATGACGATGTTGCCTTTCCCACCCCACGGTCTGCCCGCTTTGTGATCAGGAACAAGAAACGCTGCAACACCTACTATTGGGGCAGGTATCAGGTATGGGCGTGGGTTCTTGGCCGTTGGAGCAAGCTTGATTGGATGCCCACAATGGATGCGGACCTGCTGCAATGGTGGACGTCGTGCACCTTCCCGGTAGTGCTTTGGTGAGACATGTGGAAACCATCACCCTCATCTTTTGGTGAATCTGACGACACCGGAACGATGTGGCCTTTAATGGCATGGCGCCTTAGGTACAAGCGATTGAGGCTAAGAGCAGGGAGGAACATGATTACTGACGCTTAGCTAAGCTATTTAGGAACAAAGGCTTTGTCTTTGAGGAGCCATTGCATGTACGGTTGCTTGACGGAGATTAAACTCTTTGGACAATATTTCTAACGCATATTCTGTCGTACCGGCATGGTCCCACGGTTTTGTTTTCGACCGGAGCATCATTGAGAAGCTATCACCTCTTGTTGACAACATAACTTGCCGTCTCGCAGTGTTATCGTGCCGCTTGACACTCCTTCCCCTCCTAGGAAGAAGAAATTTGCTACTTTGACTCATCAATTGGTAAGTCTGTCTATGCTATATGTTCAATACACCTCCCACGGTGTATTTAAAAAAATTAAACTGCTGAAAGGCTTACATTTTAGAATGAAGATAGTAATAGTTAAATGAACCATGCTAACACAAGGGCGGACAGATTCTTAACTTGCAATAAAATCCAAGTTAATCGATGAGCACGAAACAAATGTATAGAAGCAGCCGGATAATTAGAGCACAAACTCAATGCCAGAGCATTCGAAGATGTAAGTTCTGCTCTTGTACACCAACCGCTTGGCTTTCTTTCCTTCCTTGTTCCAATTCTCCACGCCCACGAGGATAGCAGACGTCTTACATAGCTATTCAATATGCAATCGAGGTCTATATTTTCCTGAAATGGAGGATGGGGCTTTCGGTCTCTGCATCGAAAAGATGCACATGACCTTTTTTATTAACTTATTCAATAAGTACAAACAAAAAACATGCATAAAAAACCCAAAGGAATCACACAAACATACATACCGACAATGGGTGAAAATAATGTCAACAAGGCCTTATGCCTGAAAAATAATGAAATCTCTCCACCGACTAGAAACCAGGATGTCAACACGCGGATTTTTAATCCCAGATGTCTGTTATGCCATACATCGCAATCCCAGGATTACCATTTTTGCGAGACATAACAGATTTGGATACCACAGTACATCATCAATTACAAACCATACATAAGGTCTTACACAAATAAAGATATCATGATCCAGTTCTTAATACAACTCAAGCAGCGAAATACGTAATAATAACGGTAGCGTAGGCGAAGCTCCATCTTCGGGGTCACAGGCAATGCTAACGATGTGAGATAATTCTAGTTGTCGTAACCTTCCTGCGGTCCTTCGTCCTGGTACTCCTCTTCATAGTCTGGCCACGGGAATAGCCAGTGACAAAGCCATGAGTACTCTTTAAATACTCGCAAACTAATATTAACAGTTAAGGTTTTTTTAGGTAGGACACCAAGCTCTAGGGTTGTTTTGCAAAAATCCAGATTTACCTCTACTAAGTTCAGAAGCAAGCAATTAGTTGAAGTTTTATAACACCGTGGGAACTTGTATTTCATATCACAACCCTATTGTGGTCAAGTCAAAGTCTCAATTCATTTCACAAGTCATTTTGAAAACATCTGACGGGGGAACAGTATGGCCACTCTAACTGTCCATAATCGTGGACGCGGCTATTCGAATAGTTTGACACTCTGCAGAGATTGTACACTTTCACCAGAACATTCGATACATCCGTCAGGAACAAATCCTGAATTCACCATACTCAGTATGCGGATAATCAATCCTAACCTTTCAATTACACGCCGTAGTATAAGCACCTCTCCTGTGAGTTTGGCCTCCCAACCATTACCAATTGTCATCTTGGGTACTGCACAGGTGGACAATCTTCACAAGGTAGCCTCAGATCAGACCTTGGCCGTGAGGGAACCCATACTAAGGTATATAAGTTTCCAGTCAAGCCCTACCCAAATTTCGGGTATTGTGGTTGTACGGTAAAATTGGAATGGTATCGCATCTAGACAACCATCAGTTTTATAAAGGGCTAAGGCTCATGCCTCAACATTTTCATCAGCAAAATCATCTGGTGTTCGGAAACACATGTCAAAACATATCAGTAGAATGACTCATCATTCTAAGGTTTCCATAACCATTTTCCACAAAGTATTCCCATCTAGAGTTGATCAAGGTTTATGCTTAGCACTAGCATCTATAAGTGTGGTAAGTACTAATGAAGGGTGGTAAACAAGGGGAGTTTAACTAAGTTCAATCTCATGCCTTGGGATGACATCAAGATTATCTAGTTTAGGACAAATTTAATGCTCTTTATGCAACCTTCAATTATCCTCCTAGAATCTACAAGTCACTTAAGTAAACTCTAATAAATAGCTTTGATAAAGAAATAAAGTAGAAAGCTTGCAAATAAAACTAGGATTGGGTATCACCAAATGTGTCTAACCAAGCATGCTTAGTGCATTGCATGGGTCATCTAACTTTCACAATTGCAAGTGTTATCTTTCTCAATCAACTAGTAGTATTAGGCTTGCCTTGTGCAGAGCAGTGGTTGAAGTTCTCCTCGACTTCTTCTTCGTAGTATCCTCCTTCCTCCTCGTATCCTTGGTCGGTACTAGCGTCTATGAATAAATACGAGATACACAATCACCAAACAATACTTAAATATTTTCAATCATCACACAAAGGTGTTCTATAGATGATCTAGTATCATCACTAACATTACAAGATTAAAGCCTTTGTCTTATTTATTTTATTTTTAGAAAATTAATTTATACTCATTGAAAACTATTTAAGATTTAATATTCTCCAACTCAAACATGGGATCATGTTGACACATGTCATCACCACATATTTCAGTACATGGGAATGTGATTTAAAGTGGTGTCACAATTTAATAAGGTTTAACCTTTTATTTTAAATAATTAAAGTGACTAGAAATACCTATGTGGCATTCTTTTATTACTTGGACATTATTTCTGTAAGTAAACCCATATGTTTTTATATATTCTGAAAGGTATGGTCAAATGTGGTTTTTGAGAGTTGGAATCAACTCAAAATCTATTATGGTTGAAATTTGAAAAATGTTTGAATGCAGAAGAGCTTCTGACTTGTTATTTTTACCAAGGTTGATCTATAGATCCAAATTATTTGAATCCAACGGGCTTGGATTAAGCATTTCAGTACCTTTCTAACAAAATTGGTTTCATGAAATTTGGTTCACTGAATCGAGCTGGGTTGATTTTTGAAACTAGGTACAGAACTGAGTTTGAATTAAAATAGAAAAAACTAAATTCAAACGGTTGGGCTGCGCGGGAAGGGTTAATGGGCCGGCCCAGTGTCACTCCGCAGCGCGGGGCTCAGCTGACAGGGGGGTTCCACCCGTCAGTGGCTCATAACACGCGAAGCGGTACGGGGCGATGTGGTGCGTTGGATTAGAAGTGAGATCAACGGCTGAGGGTCATCGTCGACGATGAACATGTCACCGGCGAGCTCAAACCCTAGCGGTCGGTGGGGGTGCATAGGGGGCATATCGGGGCTCCAGTGACGACGGCGAGGCAGGCAAACGACGAAGTCGACAACGGCGAACTCAGGGGTGGTCGCGGCAGCTCCGGGGGTGGTCGAAATCAATGACTCCCTTCTTCTCTAGAGGCGGCCTGCTCCGGCGCAATTCTGGCGAGCTGCTGCTCCTCGTGCTCCGGCTAATGGGTGGAAGGATCAGTGAGGTGAGGGGAGTGAGATGGTGTGAAGAAATCGATCGGGGGTCGTCTCCTTTTATAGGCTCGACGGCGAGACCGAGAGGGATGGACAGGCGACGGTGGCGACACGGCTACGGGCGGCTAGAGGCATGGCCGAGGTTGGCGATCGACGGACGGTCTCCTGGCGATGCTCTAGAGCTTAAATGCGCGTAGAAGGTGGCAATTGGTCGAACGGCGGCGATGCTACAGGAGGCAGAGGCGGCGAACTCCGCGGTGAGCGGTGGATACGGGGTACGGGCGGTGAAACAAACATGTCTGGTGGTCTCCTGGGACGGTGGGGTGCATGGTAGCGGGCGGCGAGGGATTGAGGTGGTCGGATCGCGTGGGAACGGCGCGTGCTCTAGGTGCGCGTCGGCATGGTCGACAACGGCGCGGGCGCGGCGTTCCGGGCCGTTCTGGTCGCTGTCCTCGAGCTAGGGCTGGTCGAGAGGGGGCAGTGAGGCATGGGTTGCATGCTATACAAGGTGGGCATGGCTAGTTCTTCTCCTAGCTTGTTGTCCACGCTGGGGTGACATGGTGAGGCTCGGCCTGCTCACCATTGATGGTATTGGCAAGCTCACAGAGGTGCTAGAGGTTAGTTAAGGGTGCTAGATGATCTACTAAGGCTAGTGGTAACCAAAGAGGGAACAAGGTTGGCCCAAAACACTGCTCAACATGGTGTTTTTGATTTAGTTGATTTGAATCTGCAACCTGTTTGATGAAATGGCCGCATGAACTTGAGTTTTGAATTTTGAAAATATTTTTGGTGGGTGTGCTAGGCATGTGTTGAGGATTCTGTGGATGCTTGGGTTTTGAAAATTGAGCTTGTTTGAGTGGTTTTTGAAATAGTGGGATCTTCCCATATGAGATATATTCAATTTTAAACTGTCATTTAAACTAAGCATTTAAATGTTTTTGGATGATCACAAAGTGGGCCTTGGTACCTTATTATGAGTACTATCAAGGGGTGCAAATATCCATACATGTTTCTGTTAAGTTCTGAAAGTTAGGGATAGCCAAATTAGGCATGGGAGTTAATTTGGCCAAAGTGACCATTCACTTAACTTATTTTTTTTGACTTGTTTGTCTTTGGGAAAAGTTTGGGGATTGTTTAGATGATGTTTATTTCACATAAGAATCATTTTACAAGCAAAGAAACACAGAACCATGGCAATTCAAAAGAATCCAAAATTGAATACACACATATATGAATGCCTTTATATTTTTAATTGGAAAAGTTTTTGTTAACCCTAATTTTGATGATTAGAGTTTGATGATCCTTGTTTAATATTTTTGGGATGTTACAAACCTTCCCCCCTTAAACAAAATCTCGTCCCAAGATTTAAAAAAGGACGAAAAAGATTACCTAGGATTTGAATAGATCGGGAAACTCCGTCCTGATGTGATCTTCGCGCTCCCAGGTAGCTTCTTCTTCTGTGTGGTTGCTCCACTGAATCTTGAGAAACTTGATGCTTCAGGTTCTTGTAGTTCTGGAAGCTTCTTCCAAAATACGGATGGGTACTTCGGGATAGGTCAGGTCATCGTTGATTTCTATGGTCCGGTGATCAATATTCTTGAACACTTCCGTCTTCTCCGGAACTTCGAGGCACTTGCGAAGTAATGAAATATGGAACACATTGTGCATGGCTGACATCTTTTCGGGCAGTTCCAATTGATATTACACTTCTCCTCGACGGTTTAGAATCTTGAAGGGTCCGATATATCTGGGGGCTAACTTTCCTTTTAGTTGGAAACGCTGCATTCCCTTTAATGGCGACACTTTCAGATACCCAAAATCTCCGATGTTGAAAGCAAGGTCTGGACGTCTCTTGTCGGCGTAACTCTTCTGTCTTGACTGAGCGGTCTTGAGGTGCTCACGAATCTTGTGAACTTCTCTTCTGCTTCTCGTAGGATGTCGGGTCCGAAAATCTGACTCTCTCCTACTTCCTACCATTTCAAAGGGGTGCAACACTTTGTTTCATACATGAATTCAAATGGGGCCATTTGCAAACTAACTTGATAACTATTGTTGTATGAAAATTCTGCGAACGGCAGACAGTCTTCCCATTTATATCCATACTCTAACACACATTCTCTCAACATGTCTTCGAGTATTTGATTTACTCGCTCTGTTTGTCCATCGGTCTGAGGGTGATAAGCGGTGCTGAAATCTAGGCGGGTTCCTAAACCTTCTTGGACTTTCTTCCAGAATCTCGAGGTAAACTGAGTTCCTCGATCCGATACGATGTTCTTGGGGACTCCGTGCAAACTGGCGATTCTAGCGATGTATAACTCCGCTAGCTTCGAACTCTGATATGTGGTCTTGACTGGTAAGAAATGGGCTACTTTGGACAATCTGTCAACTATGACCCAGATAGTCATTTCCCCTACTAGAAGTAGGCAATCCGGTGATAAAGTCCATTCCAACGGAATCCCATTTCCATTCCGGAATCTGCAATGGTTGCAACAATCCAGTGGGTCTTTGATGTCCCAAAAGTATCATAGGCTTCCTTCAGAATAACTCCTTTCAACTCAGAATCTGCTGGTACACAAAGGCGTCCTTTGTACCACAGAACTCCTCCTTCGTCCTCGGTGAAGTCGGGTACTTTTCCTGTACCGATACGACGCTTGATTCCGTCGATACTAGAAATTCCTTTCTGCGCCTCCTTGATCTGGCTGATCAAAGTGGGTTGAAGTTCTATGCTAGCCAAAAATCCTTCACTCACTAATTCCATTCGGAAATCTTGCATCTCTTTGTGCAGACTTGGTTGCTCCTTCAAGATCATGGAGTTCAAGTGGCACGGCAATCTGCTGAGGGCATCTGCTACCACGTTGGCTTTACCGGGGTGATAGTGAATGTCCAGGTCGTAATCCTTGATTAGCTCAATCCATCTTCTCTGTCTCATATTCAGCTCCTTCTAAGTGAATATATACTTCAGGATTTTGTGATCCGAATAAATCTCACAATGGTTTCCCATCAGGTAATGCCTCCATGTCTTCAGGGATAGAACTACAGCTGCGAGTTCGAGTTCATGGGTTGGGTAATTTTGCTCATGTTGTTTCAGTTGTCAGGATATATAAGATATAACTTTGCCTTCTTTCATTAGCACACATCCGAGACCGATCTTGGGTGCATCACAATACACGTCAAAGGGCTTCGTGATATCCGACATGATTAAGATTGGGGCTGAAATCAATCTTCTCTTGAGTTCTTGAAAACTCGCTTCACATTTGTCCATCCATTCAAACTTCTTGTCCTTCTTCAGCAATTGGGTCATGGGTCTGGTAATACTCGAGAATCCTTCTACGAACTTGCGGTAGTATCCCGCCAATCCGAGAAATGCACGAACTTGGGTTTTGAGTGGTTGGGGCTTGCCAATCTTCGAAATCTTTCACCTTTACAGGGTCAACGTCAATTCCTCCGGCTGATACAATGTGGCCGAGGAATCCTACCTCCTGTAACCAGAATTCACATTTGCTAAACTTGGCATACAACTGATGCTCTCTAAGGGTTCCAAGAACGGTCCTTAGGTGTAGCTCATGTTCTTCTTCTGATTTGGAATAAATCAGTATGTCATCGATGAAAACAACGACAAACTTATCTAGGAAGTCCATAAAAATCTTATTCATGAGATTCATGAAATAAGCGGGGGCATTGGTTAATCCAAAAGACATGACAGTATACTCGTATAATCCATATCTTGTGGTAAAGGTAGTCATTGAAATATCCTCTGCGCAAATCTTGAGTTGATGATAGCCAGTTCTAAGATCAATCTTAGAAAACACCTTGGCACCGGTCAACTGATCAAACAAATCTTCTATCTTGGGCAATGGGTACTCGTTCTTGATAGTGACATCATTTAACTTCCGATAATCCGTACACAAACGATTACCTCCATCCTTCTTATCCACGCACAAAACAGGTGATCTCCATGGTGACGCACTTGGTTGAATCAATCCAATTTCCAACATGGCATACTTTTGCTTCTTCAGTTCTGCTAGTTCAGAAGGGTTCATACTGTATGGTGTTTGGGCTATGGGTCCTGTTCTGGGGATTAGTTTGATGATAAACTCGATATCCCGATCTGGGGGCATACCGGGCAAAACATCTGGAAATACATTGGGGTATTCACAGACTATCCGAACTTGGTCAATGGTAGGTTGGGCTATACTCTTGTTGCACTTGAATTAACGAGGTAAGGTTTCAGATATATGCTCGACTGATATTCCGGCTGTACTGGTCATGGTTATGGCTTTCTTGGCACAGTCAATCAATCCTTTATGTTTAGACATCCAATCCATTCCTAGTACTACATCCAAACCTTTAGTTCCAAGTACTATCAGATTAGCATAAAAATCTATGCCATGGATTCGGATAGGGACGGCTTTACAAATTTGCCTAGCTTTGGTGGTTGAACCGAGAATTCGAACAATCATAACATGCTTCAATTTGGTTGGTTGAATCTTACTAGTGCATGCAAATTCTTTGGTGACAAATGAATGAGATGCACCAGAATCAAACAACACTCTAGCCAGTACTGAATTAACAGAAAACATACCCAGCACGACGTCTGGCGCTTCCTGAGCTTCTTCAGCATACATGAGAAAAAGACGGTCGTTGCGGTTGAGCGAGTTCTCTGGGGCAAACCTTCTTCCAGGCTGAACACGACGCTGTTGCTGAGCTGGGGCATTTGCATTGGGGGCTGCGGCATTCTTCTTGGGGCACTCATTGGAGTAGTGTCCCTGATTTCCACAGTCATAACAGGTCACTTGCGACTTGTCCTTTGTCGAATAGCACAACATTGCTTCCGATCCTCGGGCGATGTTGGTGTTGGTGGAAGCATTGTTGTTGTTGAACTTGGGTGGTGCACGGTTGAAATTGCCAGAGTTGCCGGGGTTGTTGTGATTTCCTCCGGGCCTTGGGTTTCCACGGTTGGGATAGGCCGAACGGTTCATCGGGGGTCTGTTGGTTCTTGGGGCAAATCCTGGAGATGGGTTAGGGAGATACTTTGGTGATGGGGGAATATCAATCGGGGTATACCCACGAAGCGGATTCGCCAGCTGGATCGATCCGACTGGAACCTAGCCTTGAGCGGGTCGACTCGCCCAATACAGCGACTGGCGCATACTGGATCCAGATGAGTGGCGCCGACTGGAGGCCCAAGACGGCGACTCCAATACAAAGCCCATTATTGCACTTGTAAACCCTAGGTGGCTGCATATATAAAGCCACCAGGGGCACCCCACGGGGTATCCTCTCCCACATTAGATTAGATCTAGTCTCCCTTCGCCTACGGCGGCTCTATTGTAAACCAATCTATGATCATATACTGGATTGACAGCAGGACGTAGCGATCCTCCACCGAGGGGACGTGAACCTGGGTACATCGTGTGCCAATCTCGCTCCCGGATTCTCCTACGTCGCCTTGCTCCCTCTACGTAAGCTACTCCCAGTAGCATCTGCCGTGCAATACCACGACATTTGGGGTATGATGGGTTCCTGGCTAATGCATCATGCGACGCTTGCGGTTCTCATTGGCTTGGTTGATATTTACTTCCATCTAAATGGCAGAGTCGATAAGGGCTTCAATATCTGCAAATGGGATATTGACCAACACAGTTTGTATCTCATCATGCAAACCATTCACGAATCTCTCTTTCTTCTTGGCTTCAGTGTCGATCTCATCCGGGGCATACCTAGCTAATGGCAATAATTTGTCACGGTATTCCACTACGGTCATCCTTCCTTGCTTCAGTTCTCTGAACTCATCTCTCATCCTCTTGATCAAACCGGGTGGCACATGGATTCTGCTGAACTTGACCTTGAATTCCTCCCAGGTCATCATCTGTCCTCCGGTCATTGCGCGAACATTGTTCCACCATGCTCTTGCATCTCCGGCTAGATAGTGGATGGCAAACAGAACTTTCTCGTTAGCTTCCACTCCAGCGACTTCTAGGTTGTTTTCCATGGTCTGCATCCAATCATCTGCATCTAAGGTCTCTTCCGACTTAGTGAAAATAGGTGGGTTGGCGTTCTGGAAATTCTTGAGCTTAGATCCATGGTTGTCCTGATTTCCTTGGCCTTGATTGTTGTGGGCCAGCTGGGCTATCTACTGAAGGGTGGCTAGGTTAGCTTGACGTTCTGCTCTTTCATCTTCGCGATCAGAAACCAACATTTGTAGGATCTGCAACATCGGGTCCGGGGATGAACCACTTCTTCCGCGTGGCATCTGAAGATTGAGATAGATCATGAGAAAAGAGGGAAATTTCTAAGGTTCAGGGACTTCGAAAAGCTTTTAAAGTTTGATTCAGATTTTCTAGCAACTTGCTTTTCATTCATTCATTCATAGCACACGATACAAACACACACCACAAAACAAGAAAAACAGATGGTTTTAAGAACCATTCTAGAAACTGCGATACAGTGGGACCGAATACAACTCACTACGCTAGTGCTTAAGTGCTACTACTCCTCGGAGTCGGTGTAGTCATCATCCTCATCATCCTCGTCATCATCGATGAAGGCGAAATCATCCTCATCGGTGAAGAAGTCCATAGCCTGATCCTCCAGAAAATCATCATCATCGCTGAGATAGGAGTAGGGGTCTCCACGAAGATCTTCTCCAGCATTCTCCCTTTCCTTCAACTGCATGTCTCTCTCGTGGATGGTCTCCTCCAAATCCGAGATACGGTGGCGAAGATGGTCAATGATGCGCTCCTTCTTGTCAAGCTGACGGCAACGAGACTTGCGATCCTTTGCTAGCATGGCGATGGTCTAATCCTTCGTATTGATGATGGCAGACTTGTGGTTGGAGTAGTCACGACAATTATCCAATTCCTGCTGACGATCATACATCATGAAGCTAAGGTGTTCCAACTAAGTCTTCAGCTCGTGGTGGTATGGGGCTTCCAGTGGCCGTCCCATAGCATCACGCCTTGGACAAAACTCAAAGCGGGTACCCTTGATCTGGTTGATACTCTGCCCACACAGACGGGCGAGAGCTTCCTGCATGGCTCCGGCAAGTCCATCGAGCCAGTTGTTCTCTCTTAATGTGGCATCCCGCAAAACCACTACTAGAAAATCGCGTTGAATTTGTGCATTGCATCGTCATCATCATGAATTGTTTGTCAAAAACTAATTTCGAAAACCTATTTTTGTTTTCCAAACGCCTCGTCTTCGTTCAAATGCAAAGACCGGCCTCCGGATTATTTTTGTTGGAATGCTATCGGTTTGCAAACGGTGTTAATAAAACAAATAAAATTATATTATTTTTTTAGTGGGGGCAGTCGAACGGGCCAGATCGACCCGAACGACCACCCCCAGGATTTTAAATCGGTCCAACCAGTCCACCTCTAATCCTATTCCTACCAAACTACCTACCCCAACCCAGCCTCCACCTCACCCCATCCTATCAGTGCTCGCCACGTCATCTCTCCCCTTCCCCCCACCCAACCAACTACTGCCACATCACCCCAACCCCCCTCTCTCTCTCCACACACAACACTGCCCACACTCCCTGCCCCACCTAACCCCCACATACGCGTGCAGCACGCTGCCAAGCACGCGCCGTGGCCCCGCCCTGACACGCCTGGCCCACCCCGACCCACCGCCTCGCCTCCTCTCCCTCCTCCGCTTCCCCCACCTTCCTTCCTCACTGCCCCGGCCCAGTCGCCCGACAGGCCCTTCCCGTCCTCGACCTCACCACCTCCGGCCACCGCCCCGCCTTCTCCAAGGCCGCCTAGCTTCTCGCCGCGTGCCCCCCTCGCCAGGCCGTGGCCGGCCTCAGTCCCTCCGCTGCGTTCCTCGCCTTGAAGTCCCTCCCGGGACCCAGCGCCTCCGCCTGGCCGCCTGCAGACGAGCCCTCCCGCGCCTCCTCCCGTCGCCAGCCGTGGACCTCCTCTCTCGTCACGGCGAAGGCGCGCCCGCATGACAACCCCGCTGGCCGCATCTCCACCCCGTGGCCTCCTCCACCCGGTCCCGAGCTCGTCGCCGCCGCGTCCGCAAGTCCCTGGCCGCCGTCGCGCTCGTCGGCCCTCCGGTGCCCGCTGGACCGCGACGAAGCCGCCAAGATCCTCGTCGCCGGTTCGTCAGTGCCGCCACCTCGCCTTCTGGACGCCGGCGTTCCCGGCGCCTCTGCCTCCGCATGCCCGTGCCCTGCCCCTGCCGGCTGCAAGACCACCTCCTCGGGGATCTCCTGGGCTGCCGCCTCGCTCGCAGGTCCACGGAGGCCAGATTCCTTCGACGCCATCAAGTCCCCGTACCCCGAAGGTGCTCGAAGAATCGTGGACAAGAACCCCCTCTCAGACCATCAAGCACTCCTACTTGGACATGAGACCGATCGTCGGATTAGAAGGCGCCAAGTGTCCCCGTCGTGGAATCGAAGCCGAGAACCCCGTCAAACACCAAGACCCGTGGAACTGCCAAGTCCTTCCTCTCGGAACCAAAGGACGCCAAGACCCGCGGTACCGGAACCAGACCGAAGCGTCAAGACCTCCTTCATGGAACGCCAAGATCTTCTCGACATCAGGGCCTTCGATATGGTTCCAACAAGATCGCCACATGGACGCGAACTCCAAGACCCTAAGGCCCCGAACCGAAGCCCGATCCGAAGCGCCAAGGCCTTCGACGGGGAATCGACAAGATCACCGCGGGACTCCAAGGTCTACTCCGAAGTTGCCAGACGCCAAGTTCTTCGCCCCGAACGCCAAGACCGACAACATGACCCGAAGACCACGGATGCGACAAGACCTACCTCAGTTATCCGAGAACGATTCCGCCGAGACCGTCAAACCCCGAACCCCAGATCCGGACCCCGAGACCGACCCCGAACCCCGGAACCCCAAGTTCGTCGAGATCCCCCCTAATGTGTGACCCCTTTTCCGAGCTCTATTTTATAAATGCTAAACATAAAACCTATTGCACATTAATTGCCATACTTGCTTGCATAATCGTGTGGTTTGGGGGCCTTATGCCGATTCACCTTATAATTAAATATGGGGCCCATATGCGGGCAAATCTAGCCTTATATTGGCCTCATTTAAACTTGTGTAGCGAACCAATACTATAATCTTGCCTTGTTAAAACAACATTTAATTTGCGGGGCTTCTAAATAACTTGAACCATCTAATTAATTGTCGGGACCCCGGTTCCGCTTAACATGACCTAATTGCACTGCACCTTTGCCATGCCATACATCATACATGCACCATGCCGATCTTCTGCCGTGTATTAAATAGTGCATCCGGTGTTTCTTCTAGTGTTTGCTTCTTCGCGGATAAGGCCGTTGAGTTGATGTGAGCTTCGCCCCGATCTTCGGATGAACCTTCGACAATGTTTCAGGCGAGCATCTCCCCCTTTCTACCTATCTTACTTTTATAGTATTTATTTCCCTCCTGTTGATCTATTGCTATCTGTGTTGCGATGCTCTAGTTTTCGTACCCGTGATATCCCTTGCAGCCTTATATTGCCTTGGACACACCCTATTACCTGTTGTTTGGTAGATAGTTGGACTTGCGCATCGTAGCCGCTTGCTCAAATGCTGTTGCGTGTCGTCAAATGCCACAGTTGTTGATGTATTGCCGCATGTTGATGATGGAGATGATCATAGTTTTACTTATGGTTCACTTTAATTTCTGTTTAACAACTAAAATTGAAATAAGCAGAGGCATCGGTGGGTGATAGATAATATTTGGTTTTCCGAACGCCCACTTGTGTCCCGTAGGACCCCGAGTACTTGATACCTGTTCCTTGATTTATCGCGCTATCCACACCCGGGAGGTATATGGGACCCCCCTGAGCCAGAGCTTGATTCAGTCTTATTTCTTGGGGCCACAAACTAGTTTGAGGTTTTATTTACTATCCTGTACTTATGCCATGCTACTTATGTATTTAAATTGTGCGATGATAGCACTTTGTCTTTAGGATCGGGACACGTTTACGCGTGTCGACAAGCCCAGCTTTTGGTTCCCGATCGCCACGACCGTCCACCCAAACCTTGAGTCCGTCTCGAGTCAGCTATCTTCGCTATGGTGTACTTCAAGGGTGGCCTCAAATATTTCTGAATCTGTGATTGTTCGATCGTGAAAGCCTCGTTGGGTTTTGAGTTGGTTTTTCGAGGTTGATCGAGCGTGTGTTGCTATTGGTGCCCCGCCGGGTAAAACTTTCGAAGCCGTGTCATGGATATGGACGACTTGGAGCACAAGATCTCGATCATAGACAAGCATAACTAAAGTTCTGCTATAAATTTGACTTTATAATGACTAGTAATCAGCTTCACTATAATGGAATGGCTAATTAATACCGCCACAATTGCTTGTTTGGAGTGTAAACGCGACCATTGTACCTGACTAGTAAGTATTGCAACTACAACGGAATGGCTGAATAAAAGTACCAACAACTTCTGGGTTTAAGGGTTATCTCATGCTATTCATATCTGATTAGTAAGTGTTACAACTATAACGGAATGGTTAATTAAAAGTGCCTACTGCTTACTTTATCAGGATGAATATCTAAACCTGACTAGTAATTGCTGCAACGATAACTGAATAAGTAAAACTACCAACGGTGTGAGTTCCTCGGTTGACTTCCTCGTTTGGTCTCGAGGGGGAAACACCAGGATGGGTTTGTTTGGTGTTAGCTTCAGGTTGGACCCGGATAGGTCATTCTCACCCCTCTCTGATAACCGCCAGTTGTGTCGAGTCTCTATAGGTTGTTTAGTGCATGCTGACGCTGCCGCTCCAGTCCACCATACCTATGTAGGCGAGGACCGCCGAATTCTAGCCTCGCCGTGTACTGGCCTCAGTACTGACGCTCCTTCTTTTTCCTTTTCCCTTTGTCGGCACCCCTTTTGTTTAAGCAGGTTTTGAGATCGACGCCGTTAGCAGGGTTACCCTTCCGGCTTGGCACAGGCAGGTTATGGGCGCCATTGGTTATTTTTCAGGCTCTTAGCCCCATTTGCTTCTTGTCCGTAGTCGGACGCTCTACCGCTTTCAAGGTGATTTGGATCTTGTATATTATATTCGTATTCTTGACTCATGGAGTCATTGTTATATATATCTGCTCATGGGTCCCATCGAGGACTGTTGTGTAATGTTATTACTTCGTTTTCCACCCGCACGAAAGTGCCTGGTGGGCACCTTTGAATCGTTTCTATGCGGGTTTGGCGAATTTTGCTCAAACTTGCATAGGTCCGATTCTGAGGGTGTTACACTTAAGGTGAACTGAATTCCCTCGGCAGTGGGAGGTTCAATCTTTCCTCGGAGACTTGCAACAACTAGCCATTGCCGATCTTCTCCTTCCTGATCATTGAGCTGAGCTCCGAAGAACTCGGGGTGCGGACGCTCCAGAAGTTCCGAAAGCTGGTCCAAATCCTGCTCAAAGATGAGGTCTCCTCCATTCCCCAACTGATAAAACTTGTTGTACTTCATGTCCATCTATTAAGAATATAGGATGAGTAAGTTAGTAGAGTGATCAAGTGTGTCAAACTTTTATGTATTTTGCAAGAGTTTTTGAGGAACATGAATTTTCATGAAAGAATCAAAGTGATAAGAATGGGAATAAGTTTTTGTAAATATTTGCTTCCTTTGGTTTTGAAACTAAGTTTTTAATTCAACGTCCAGTCTAACTAGGGTCTCCTATGGTCAGGATGGCTCTGATACCAACTTGTCAACACCCGCATTATTAATCCCAGATGCCTGTTATGCCATACATCCCAATCCCAAGATTACCATTTTTGCGAGACATAACAGATTTGGATACCATAGTACATCATCCATTACAAACCATACATAAGGTATTACACAAATAAGGATCTCATGATCCAGTTCTTAATACAACTCAAGCAGCGGAATACGTAATAATAACGATAGCGTAGGCGAAGCTCCATCTTCGGGGTCACATGCAATGCTGACAATGGGAGATGATCCTAGTTGTCGTAACCTTCCTGCGGTCCTTCGTCCTGGTACTCCTCTTCATAGTCTGGCCACGGGGATAGCCAGGGACAAAGCCATGAGTACTCTTTAAGTACACGCAAACAAATACTAACAGTTCAGGGGGTTTTTGTAGGTAGGACACTAAGCTCTAGGGTTGTTTTGCAAAAAGCCAGATTTACGTCTACTAAGTTCAGAAGCAAGCAATTAGTTGAAGTTTTATAACACCTAAGTGGGAACTTGTATTTCATATCACAACCCTGTTGTGGTCAAGTCAAAGTCTCAATTCATTTCACAAGTCATTTTGAAAACATCTGACAGGGGAACAATATGGCCACTCCAACTGTCCATAACCGCGGCCGTGGCTATTCGAATAGTTTGACACTCTGCAGAGATTGTACACTTTCACCACAACATTCGATACATCCGCCAGGAACAAATTCTGAATTCACCATACTCAGTATGCAGATAATCAATCCTAACCTTTCAATTACACTCCCTAGTATAAGCACCTCTCCTGTGAGTTTGGCCTCCCAACCATGACCAATTGTCATCTTGGGTACTGCACAAGTGGACAATCTTCACAAGGTAGTAAAATTGGAATGGTATCGCATCCATACAACCATCAGTTTTATAAAGGGCTAAGGCTCATGCCTCAACATTTTCATCAGCAAAATCATCTGGTGTTCGGAAACACATGTCAAAACATCTTAGTAGAATGACTCATCATTCTAAGGTTTTCATAACCATTTTCCATAAAGTATTCCCATCTAGAGTTGATCAAGTTTTATGCTTAGCACTAACATCTACAAGTGTGGTAAGTACTAATGAAGGGTGGTAAACAAGGGGAGTTTAACTAAGTTCAATCTCATGCCTTGGGATGACATCAAGATTATCTAGCTTAGGCCAAATTTAATGCTCTTTATGCAACCTTCAATTATCCTCCTAGAATCTACAAGTCACTTAAGTAAACTCTAAGAAATAGCTTTGATAAAGAAATAAAGTAGAAAGCTTGCAAGTAAAACTAGGATTGGGTATCATCAAATGTGTCTAACCAAGCATGCTTAGTGCATTGCATGGGTCATCTAACTTTCACAATTCTAAGTGTTATCTTGCTCAATCAACTAGTAGTATTAGGCTTGCCTTGTGCAGAGCAGTGGTTGAAGTTCTCCTCGGCTTCTTCTTCGTAGTATCCTCCTTCCTCCTCGTATCCTTGGTCGGTACTAGCGTCTATGAATAAATACGAGATACACAATCACCAAACAATACTTAACTATTTTCAATCATCACACAAAGGTGTTCTATAGATGATCTAGTATCATCACTAACATTACAAGATTAAAGCCTTTGTCTTATTTATTTTATTTTTAGAAAAGTAATTTATACTCATTGAAAAACTATTTAAGATTTAATATTATCCAACTCAAACATGGGATCATGTTGACATATGTCATCACCACATATTTCAGTACATGGTAATGTGATTTAAAGTGGTGTCACAATTTAATAAGGTTTAACCTTTTTATTTTAAATAATTAAAGTGACTAGAAATGTCTATGTGGCATTCTTTTATTACTTGGACATTATTTCTGTAAGTAAACCCATATGGTTTTTATATATTCTGAAAGGTATGGTCAAATGTGGTTTTTGAGAGTTGGAATCAACTCAAAATCTATTATGGTTGAAATTTGAAAAATGTTTGAATGCAGAAGAGATTCTGACTTGTTATTTTTACCAAGGTTGATCTATAGATCCAAATGATTTGAATCCAACGGGCTTGGATTAAGCATTTCCGTATCTTTCTAACAAAATTGGTTTCATGCAATTTGGTTCACTTAATCGAGCTGGGTTGATTTTTGAAACTAGGTACAGAACTAAGTTTGAATTAAAATAGAAAAAACTAAATTCAAACGGTTGGGCTGCGTGGGAAGGGTTAATGGGCCGGCCCAGTGTCACTCCGCAGCGCGGGGCTCAGCTGACAGGGGGGTTCCACCGGTCAGTGGCTCATAACACGCGAAGCGGTACGCGGCGATGTGGTGCGTTGGATTAGAAGTGAGATCAACGGCTGAGGGTCATCGTCGACGATGAACATGTCACCGGCGAGCTCAAACCCTAGCGGCTCGGTGGGGGTGCATAGGGGGCATACCGGGGCTCCAGTGACGACGGCGAGGCGGGCAAACGACGAAGTCGACAACGACGAACTCAGGGATGGTCGCGGCAGCTCCGGGGGTGGTCGAAATCAATGGCTCCCTTCTTCTCTAGAGGCGGCCTGCTCCGGCGCAATTCCGGCGAGCTGCTGCTCCTCGTGCTCTGGCTAAGGGGTGGAAGGATCAGTGAGGGGAGGGGAGTGAGATGGTGTGAAGAAATCGAGCGGGGGTCGTCTCCTTTTATAGGCTCGACGGCGAGACCGAGAGGGATGGGCAGGCGACGGTGGCGACACGACTACGGGAGGCTAGAGGCATGGCCGAGGTTGGCGATCGACGGGCGGTCTCCTGGCGATGCTCTAGAGCTTAAATGCGCGTGTAGGGGCAGTGACAATTGGTCGGGAACGTGTGATGCTCTGCGAGGCAGAGGTGGCGAACTCGGCGGCGAGCGGTGGCTACGGGGTACGGGCGGTGAAACGAACATGTCTGGTGGTCTCCTGGGACGGTGGGGTGCATGCTGGCGGGCGGCGAGGGCTCGAGGTGGTCGGGTTGCGTGGGAACGACACGTGCTCTGCGGTGCGCGTCGGCATGGTCGACAGCGGCGCGGGCGCGACGTTCCGGGCGGTTCTGGTCGCTGTCCTCGAGCTAGGGCTGGTCGAGAGGGGGTGGTGAGGCATGGGATGCATGCTCGACAAGGTGGGCATGGCTAGTTTTTCTCCTAGCTTGCTGTCCACACTGGGGTGACATGGTGAGGCTCGGCCTGCTCACCATTGATGGCATTGGCAAGCTCACAGTGGTGCTAGAGGTTAGTTAAGGGTGTTAGATGATCTACTAAGGCTAGTGGTAACCAGAGAGGGAACAAGGTTGGCCCAAAACACTGCTCAACATAGTGTTTTTGATTTGGTTGATTTGAATCTGCAACCTGTTTGACGAAATGGCCGCATGAACTTGAGTTTTGAATTTTGAAAAGATTTTTGGTGGGTGTGCTAGGCATGTGTTGAGGATTCTGTGGATGCTTGGGTTTTGAAAATTGAGCTTGTTTGAGTGGTTTTTGAAATAGTGGGATATTCCCATATGAGATAGATTCAATTTTAAACTGTCATTTAAACTAAGCATTTAAATGTTTTTGGATGATCACAAAGTGGGCCTTGGTACTTTATTATGAGTACTATCAAGGGGTGCAAATATCCATACATGTTTCTGTTAAGTTCTGAAAGTTAGGGATATCAAAATTAGGCATGGGAGTTAATTTGGCCAAAGTGACCATTCACTTAACTTATTTGTTTTGACTTGTTTGTCTTTGGGAAAAGTTTGGGGATTGTTTAGATGATGTTTATTTCACATAAGAATCATTTTAAAAGCAAATAAACACAGAACCATGGCAATTCAAAAGAATCCAAAATTGAATACACACATATGAATGCCTTTATATTTTTAATTGGAAAGTTTTTGTTAACCCTAATTTTGATGATTAGAGTTTGATGATCCTTATTTAATATTTTTGGGATGTTACACAGGAACAATGCATACCCTGAGACGCCCTCTAGGAGAAACGAGAGCGCATATCCGATTTAGCAGGCTATTAGCGGGCACCTCATGTATAAACCATAGAAGCTGTCACCGCACTCAAACCACCGAGCAATCTTTTACTAGAGAGATATTCTTGTATGATAGCCTCATCCTTTGCAGCCAGAGTTGGTCAAAGAGAATCTGAATGCCCCAACAAGCCACAAGAGAAACAAAAGTATGATAGCTTTTAATACATAATCTTATACTCAAGATTTTCCTTTCTCTTCTGAGAGTTTACCTGAAAAACTCACTGGATCACCCAGGTTCTAGCACGAACGGCTCTATCGTGCTCTATCCCTAGCCTCGGCTGGTTCCTATAGTATCAAGTTTGATAAAATCTCCAATTGTTTTGCTATCTTCTTACCCCTAGCCGCATTCAACCAATTGAATGATAGATCAGGGCATTGTACCCGGATTGGAGGCCACTTGAAGCTCACCTCCGATGGTCTCATACTGACCCCCAAAACACCCAAGATCACCTCGTGATTACCAACTGACCATGGAGCCCCTTCCTAGATTCATTTGCGATTTACTCACTTCGTTTCAAAATATAAGATGTTTTAGGTTTGTGAAGAAAATGTACCTAGACTTGTTTTAGTGTGTAGATTCACTCTAAACCCGAATGAATCTACATACTAAAAGAAGTCTAGATACATTTGCTTCTCAAAGCTAAAACATCTTATATTTTCAAACAGAGGGAGTAGATCTGTTTCTAGATTAGCCACAAAAACGTAGTCGCCCATTCCATCGAAAGTTAGACCTTTAGGGTTACCCCACACCGATTTGAGCACACTGCTAATGGTGTTGATATGGAATTTTGACTTAGTCGGTACTTTGCCCAACACAACAAACTTCTTCGATGGCTCTCCATCCCCATCATCGATATCATCCATCATTAGGACCTTTTTCTCCTTATATGTTAGACTCAGCCTCTGCAACATGCCCGTGACCTTTGAACCAGTAGCGGACTCGTCCCCTTCTTCCTCCAATTCGAGTCATTTCCTCGGGTCCATCTCCGCCATCCAGGCGAGCCAGTGAGCAGAACGACGACGGCGTTGATCCACATCGGACCAGAGCATCAATTACGTTGTGCAGGCCGAAGATCGCTACGGCTTTTCCTTCGCTTCTCAAAACCCTAAGAGAAAACATTTTGAGGCCTTCCCCCTTGTCATCAACTAGGCCTCCTTTGATTCATAGGGTAGGAAATTTAAAGGAATAGAAAATACATAGGATTGGAATGCCCCGTCCAATTGAACCCTATGAACACATGAAATCTCACAGATGGTTGTTTGATTGTAGCAAAAGATTTTTAACATGAAGTAAAACTAATCCTATAGGATGCAATCCTCTGAATCAAATGCTTTGAAAGGAAAAATTCCATAGGTCCCTCTAAAAAAATTCCATAGGGTCCAAATCCTATTGAAATCCTAAGGCAATCCTGAGAATCAAAGGGTGCCTTAGCCTTGAAAAAAGATTTAAGAGCACTTTTGACAACTCGTGACTGAATTTGAATTTTCCAAAATTCTTAAAATTTTGAAAGAGCGTCCAACTTGATGTTGACATGCCAAAACTTTGATGATCCTCTAGATTTTTTTTGTTATGGTAAGATACTTCAAGAATAAAATAGGAAACTAATAAATTCCCTTCATTTTTTAAATTATTTTTTATTTTAGAAATTTTTAATTTATGGTACTTTTGTCAAGGACACAAATAGTAGAAAAATAGCGGGGAAAGAAGGAAACTGGAAACACACACGAATTTCTCCGTACGACCGTATCTTGTAGTACCCGTGTCCTCCCCTTCTCCACAAAACCTCGCCGCCGCTCTGGAGTCTGGACCATCCACCGGCCTCCGCGCCGTCCGCCGGCGATAGGATCCGACGACAATGGCCACCGCCGCAACCGCCAAAATTCTCCCGTTCCTCACCGCCCCCACTTTCCAGTCCTCGCTTCGCTGCCAACCCGCAGTACAGCGGGCCCCAACCTTACCGCTCCACGCCGAATATCGCGCTCCCGCGGTCGCCTCCTCTCCTTGCCTCGGCGGAACCCGCAGGACTCAGGCTGCCCAGTCCGTTCTCCCACCCCGCGCGGCTGCTTCGTACTCCGCGGCAACCGTGGCAGAAGGTACTATGCCTAATCAAATTGGGGTTGGTGCGAACTTGATTTGAGCTCTCGTAGTAAGTCGTAACTGTCACTCCACTGGTATGCCTTTGAAGGCATGTGTGACCCGGAGCTGAGGCTGGTGCTCGAGCTCGCCACCGACGAGGAGCTGCTGGAATTCGAGGAAATCCTCTATGGTACCAGGTCAGGTCGCTTGCTGATTCTTTCGGTGCTGTTTAGCACTGAGATAACTTTTTTTAGGCTGAACAGTAGGTTTCCCCACTGTATATACTTATGTATTTTCTCAATAAAAGTTATTTACAAAAGGAAAGAAAGAGAAAAGGCTGTAGGCCACTAAAGCTAGGAGTTAGAAGCTATATACAGATTTACATAAAGGAATCACTACAGCTCTGGAAGTCTTTATATTGCTTCCTGGTAGCCCTATGGACCAGTAGCTTGATCTTCTTTCTACATCTGTAGAGGCTTCGTGGTGTATTTTTTAATATGTAATCATTCCTTGTTTGTTGTCCAAATAGCCAAAGACGCTAGAATGATTATCTCCATGAAAAGTGGGAGTTGGATGATGTTCTTCAGACTTAGAATCAGCTCTTGTACAACAGAGGATTCCGGAGTCCAAGATGGACAAATATACTGGCAGCAGATAACAGCTGAGATAACCGGATTGATTGGTTTGGATAATAGTGACGTTTTCATGAGATGGAGTTGAATTTGTTAGGTTGGATTTTGGCTTACAACGTGCATATATAACTTGTTGTGCTTTATGTGTTCTTTTAAAACTGAAATTGATACTAGTTGTATTGGACTTTTTGGTTGGGTCTTTCGTACCAATAGTTACTCATTGTGACATTAAGGTCGATGTCATGCCGCACAATTAGACAAATATATCTAGTTGCAGGATTAAAAAGTAGTAACATGGAGAAATTCATGCAAATTATGAGCCAAATAGGACCAGTCTTGTGAATTTATGTAGGATGGAGGGCAAGTAGATCGTAGTATTTATTAGGAAATGAGTAACATTACTTCTGTTTTTTTTCCATATATTGAGTTTTGAAGCCATCGTTTTTTTCTTCTTGAGTTTCATTCATTGTGCTGACTGATTCAGCTAGACCTAAGCACAACTAGATCGTAGTATTTATTAGGAAATAAGTAACATTAATTTTGTTTTCCTTCCATATATTGGGTTTTGAAGCCATCAGTTTTTTTCTTCAGTTTTATTCATTGTGCTCACTGATTCAGCTAGACCTAATCACAAGTAGATCCTAGTATTTATTAGGAAATAAGTAACAATACTATTTTTTCTTCCATATATTGAGTTTTGAAGCCATTGGTTTTTTTCTTGAGTTTTATTCATTGTGCTTACTGATTCAGCTAGACCTAATCACAAGTAGATCGTAGTATTTATTAAGAATTAAGTAACATTACTTTTGTTTTTCTTCCATATATTGAGTTTTGAAGCCATCGGTTTTTTTTCTTGAGTTTTATTCATTGTGCTCACTGATTCAGCTAGACCTGTCTCCTTCCTGAGTTTGCAACATGGGACTGCCACGAAAATTTGTGGAACAATATCTACTTCTCATACTATTCCATTGTTTCACATAGTCAGCTTAATAAACTTTAGTTTGTGTTTCCTTATTCTGTAGCTATTTCAGCCCAGTGATAAAATCAATTGCAAAAAGGCCGAACTCCGTTTCTGTTGTTGCTTTGGATGATATCGAGGAGAGAGATGTTTTCATCTCAAAATTAGAGTCGAGGTTCTTGTATCTTGCTGCTGATGCCCGCTCAATTATAAGGTCAGTGAAGTAGGATTTTATTCCTGCCCCGGATAAAAATGATGTCCTTATTAGATTCATTACCATGTGTAAGTTGACCTGACATAGTTCACCACCTCTTTTAATGTTCTGCACCTGTATGATTGTTCTTCATAGGGGCTGGAGGCCATCATACAGGAATGTCTTACTTCAAGTAAGAAGAGAACTTGGTGTTCAATGTTCTAGTAAATTATGTACTGCAGATCTGGAAGCAGAAATATTTCTACACCTCCTGGATGGATATACAAGGTATTTACATTTATGGGAAAGTATAAGATGCACAAACTAAATTTGCTTGAGATTTATGAAAATGGCCTTAAATTACGTAACCAGGCATATATACTGCAATATGTTATGCTAGATTCCTAGTCAACATCGGGTCATCGTGTACTACTGCCGTTCCATATTTACCAATTACCGTTGTGTATGAAACTTCTAAGGCCTATTTTCTCTTACAAGTCTGCTATTCTACTCTCTTAGCTACATTAGTTGTACTGGTCTTAAATACTAACTTCTATAGATCTCTGCATTTAGCCGCCAGAAAGGATCACTTTCATTTCCATGGGTTAAACAGAAATCTCCAAAAGAAAACCCAAGCCTTGAAGTAAATAACTGGAAGGTGCTTTCTGATGCTGCCTGGAGGATTGGATCAAAGGGACTAGAAAGTACATTCTTGAAGGTATTTGTGATCATTGTTTATTTTTCTTAATTCTTTATCATCCTTCAATTGTTTGGCTAATTCCAATTCTTTCTTTCGTATGGAAGGGTGGAAGTGCATTGACTGTGAAAACAATCTATGAAACGGTACGAAATATAGTATATTGTAGCAGCTAGAATTCAACTACTTCTCACAACACCGTTGTTTATTAATATTAATTACCATTATGGTAGTTAGCCAAGAGACTATCTGGAAAGCTGCTGATGGAGACAGCTAATTATGAGATAAAGAAACAACTTGTTAAGCAGGTATACCTATTTAAATTATTCTGTTTGATTTAGTGTTCCTGAATTCTATGTGGTCATCGATAGAGCAATTAGATATAAATTCATATTTGTGCTTTCCCTAGTATAACCTCTTGTTTCCTTTCCCTATTTGGAAAATGCATTGGCAATTTTTAAATTTAGACAAATCATATTTGCATGTTGCAACCTATATTCACAACTTTCGTGATAGAATATTCTGCAAAAGTAATGAAATTTGCAAATTCCAGGGTGGCCGATTAGCTGCTGTTAACCTTGAATCTAGAGTTGGCTTGCTTGCAGCTAAGCAGGTAATAATAAATTGGTTTTGTACCCACGTGTTTTTCAGGCATTACACATTTTTTAGATGTAAAGTTTGAACAGCCGTCTTGAATATATGCAGGGTTTGGCTCGTGCAGCGTCTAGATATGTTGGTCTTCGGAGTTTCATGGCTTTACTTGGACCAATGTATGTTCATCCTAATACCCTACCGGTATATTTGTACGAACCTTTCCTGGCTGCTACCGTCTCAAATCTGCAGTTCTTGATTCTCTAGCTGTCAATATCTATCTTACACAATGATTTAATCAAATTTAGATTTCCCTTTGCACATGGATCGCTTTGTGCCGTTCTCCGGATTGTAGAGCAGCCTGTGAGTCGGTTACTAACTGTTTACATTTAAACGTTACCCAGAATGTGGGGCACACTCCTGGCTGATATCGTGATTCAAATGCTCGGGACAGATTATGCTAGGATCGTGCAGGCAATCTATGCTTTTGCTCAGGTGAGGCCTGTTTTATATCTCATTGTTTGGTCCCAGTAGCTGCGCTGGTTCATACGTCACCCTTCCTCTCTTACAGATCCGCCTCACACGGTCGTGCTACATGGAGTCTCGTGAAGAATGACGAGAACGAGAGGGTGATCATTATTGGACGAGCCTAAGTGAGCATTCTGATATTATGCATCATTACCGCTCCAGAGTGTACATTACTGATCCTGCAGATCAAAATCTGGTGCAGTACTCCACTATAGGTTCTGCAGCTCTCGGCGGTGCATAGATAACAGAGCAATCTGCAGGTGCTAGATAGAAGGCTCATTGCTGCATATATGAGAATACGGCCTAAATCATAGGAAAAAATAGCACGGTATCAGGATTAAAATTGTGCGGTGGTAGTGTAGTACTTAACAAACAGCTCACGGTGGGCATTTGGGCCACCTACTCTGTGAAGGGGGTAGTTGTGGATGAATATACATCCGCTTCACACTTCCACGGGGTGCCGAAGTTGTAGACCATGCGTTCCATTCTGCTCCAGCTAAACAACGTAGTAAAACGGCTCCCTGATCTTAAACTACTGCGTCCTTACCATTCAGTTAGGCGAGGCGTACTTCGTTGGCATTACTTCATGCTTATACTAGCCATCCGTATCTTATACTCCCTCTGTCCTGAAAAGGATCTCACAGATTTGTATAATTTGCATGTATCTATCCCCACCAGTTTTCTGTGACATTCATCTACTGGTTTAGGCCTTGATTTTGTTAATGATAAAAGTGGTCTGCAATACTTGCCACATCATCAAATGCATTGGTAAATTTTGCACCTGAAACTGAAAGATGGGCGTCGTCCATACACTTGTACGTAGGAGTAGTAGTATACTGGAAAAGAGGAACGCGAGGTGCTGCGTGCAACGTTTCTACAGCAGAGACGAGCCATGTCCAGTCTAGAAGGATGCAATTATCCATTTGTTTATGGAGCTCGTCTCCCACCAGACCGCCGAAGCTTTCTAAATCCCGGGCACTTCCCGCGTGAGATGAAGCCGAAGGAACCGCTGCCGCCACTAGACGATCCATCCATCCGCCACCATAAAGTGCGGCGCGGTCCAGTCCACGCCAACGTCCGTCCTCTCTTAGGCGCGCACACTGGCATGGCGAAGACGATGGTGATCAGCCTGGGGAGCTCGCGGCGGCGGAAGCGAGGGGAGGTGCTGTACCGGTTCGACTCCTTCTGCCAGCCCGGCTACCCGGCGCAGCTCGCCGGCGCGTTCAGGGACAACATCAGGAACCTGCTCGGCCTCGCGCACCTGGAGGCCGGCGTCCAGGGGGAGACCCGGTGCTGGTCGTTCCAGCTCGAGCTGCACCGCCACCCTCCCACCGTCGTCAGGCTCTTCGTCGTCGAGGAGGAGGTCGCCGCCTCGCCGCACCGCCAGTGCCACCTCTGCCGTGTCGTCGGTACACGCTTCACATATATAACCATATCGTACGAACGCGCTCAATAATAAGTCTGGTCGACGTTGACGTAATCACGGGATGTCGCAGGTTGGGGTCGGCACCTGATATGCAGCAAGAGGTTTCACTTCGTGCTGCCCAAGAGGGAATCCTCGGTGGAGACTGATGGGCTTTGCTACGGGATCGGCGGCGGCACCGAGAAAGCGTCGAAAGGGACGGCGGCTTCCAGGGGCCACCTGCTGCACGGCGTCGTGCACCTCAACGGCTACGGACACCTCGTCGGCCTCCATGGCTTCGAGGGCGGCTCCGACTTCGTCTCCGGCCACCAGATCATGGACCTCTGGGACCGCATATGCTCTGCCTTGCACGTAAGGTACATATATACATGTCGCGTTGCAATCACAAAACATACACCACCGTGCCACGGCGTGTATATATGCTGCATGAGCCATGAGTTCTCACGTGTGCACTGGACATTTGTGTCGAACGGTTCTGTGTTGCAAGGAAGGTGAGCCTCGTCGACACGGCGAGGAAAGGGCACATGGTGCTGAGGCTGCTGCACGGCGTGGCGTACGGCGACACATGGTTCGGGCGGTGGGGCTACAGGTACGGCCGCCCGAGCTACGGCGTGGCGCTGCAGTCGTACCAGCAGTCCCTCCACGCGCTCCAGTCCATACCGCTCTGCGTCCTCCTGCCGCACCTCTCCTGCTTCAGCCAGGAGCTCCCCTTGCTGGTCACCAAGTACCAGGCCATCAGCGGCCACAAGCTGCTCAACCTCGGCGACCTCCTCCGCTTCATGATCGAGCTGCGGACGCGCCTTCCCGCCACCTCCGTCACGGCCATGGACTACCGCGGCATCATGTCGGACGCGTCCTGCCGGTGGTCGGCCAAGCGCGTCGACATGGCGGCCCGCGCCGTCGTGGACGCGCTACGCCGGTCCGAGGCGCCGGCCGCGCGGTGGGTCACGCGGCAGGAGGTGCGCGACGCGGCGCGCGCGTACATCGGCGACACGGGCCTCCTCGACTTCGTGCTCAAGTCCCTCGGCAACCACATCGTCGGCAACTACGTGGTGCGGCGAGCCATGAACCCCGTGACCAAGGTGCTCGAGTACTGCCTGGAGGACGTGTCCAGCGTGCTACCGGCGGCGGCGGGCGGCGGCGTGGCTCCGGGCCAGGGCAAGATGAGGGTGCGATTCCATCTGACGAGGGCGCAGCTCATGAGGGACCTCGTGAACCTGTACAGGCACGTGCTCAAGGAGCCAAGCCAGGCGCTCACCACCGGTGCGTTCGGCGCGATCCCGGTGGCGGTGAGAATGGTCTTGGACATCAAACACTTCGTCAAGGACTATCACGAAGGAATGGACGCGACTAACAATGGCGGAATCGGACATGTCTACATCAGCCTGTGCTGCACCTTGGTCGTGAGGAACGGGAGCTCGGAGCTGGTTCCGCCGTACGAGACGGTGACCGTGCCGGCGCATGCGACCGTGGGGGAGCTCAAGTGGGAGGTGCAGAGGCTGTTCAGGGATATGTACCTCGCTCTGAGGACCTTCACGGCAGAGTCCGTCGTGGGGATCGGCGCTGACCAGGAGGCCAGCCCGATGCTCGGGCTGATCGGCGTTGGGAGCACCGTCCTGGTCGAAGGGGTGGTCGACGAGCAGCAGCAGGCCGAGGAGGGTGACCTGAAAAAGGAAGCACTGGCCGTGTGCGAGGCGAGCGGCGACGTCGGAGAGAGGGTCGTAGACTGCGTGTGCGGCGCGGACGACGACGACGGTGAGCGCATGGTGTGCTGCGACATCTGCGAGGCGTGGCAGCACACGCGGTGCGCCGGGGTCGCGGACGCCGAGGACCTCCCACACGTTTTTCTCTGTAGCCGGTGCGACAACGACGTGGTGTCGTTCCCGGCCTTGAGCTGCTAGAAACTGCTCGATCCAGGCATCGCTACGGCACCATTGATGCTACAATCTTAGCACGTACCGTAGTTGCTTCTAATCTGCATGTAATCCAAAACTTTAACTGTTTATATTGTTTTAATGTATATCAGAGCATCTCTGGCAGATTCCCTAAACATGTCAAATCCGTAAATTCTTTTGTTGTTTCCATCAAGAAAAGTCGCTCCATGACAAATCCCTAAAACCCCGAGCTAAGGATGGCAATGGGCAGGATAGAACAATACTATATCCATACCCGTGTAGCCAATGGGTACAAAAGCTTATCCATACCCGTATCCGCGGGTATAAAACTTTACCCATACCCATACCCGGCGGGTACCCGTACCCATTGGGTACCCGACGGGTATATCCAATAGTATACAAGTTATTTAAAATTTTACTTTCATCAATAGAATATTTAAAAAAAGACAATAGTCTCTACTTACTAATAGTAGATGAGTACATGAATGTATCAAATTAAAGTTTAAAAGTGGCAATCTCATACTCGTCCTTAGGCTTCTCGGCCGCATAGGTTCAAACTCTATAGGTAAGTTTGACATGTCAGTTTAAATGGGTAAGGTATGGGTATACCCATGGAAGTCTATACCCGTGCCTGTATAAAGTGTGCCCATAGCCTACCTATGCGGGTACGGTACCCGCGGGTAACCATGGGTAAAATTGTCATCCTTACCCGAACCCTTAAAACATTTTATTTTACCATGCACCGAAAGTCTCCTTCCCCCAACGGTATATGCCCAGTTTTCATGACAAAACCGTTGATGCCCCTCTTCGCGTGGAAACTTTTGGCGCCATGAAATCCCCCGCTTCCGCCTTTGCTGCTGCCGCCTCCCGCCATCGTTTTCGGTCGCCACCTTCCATGCCCCGCCATAGCCGAGAGCTCCACCATCCGTTGCTTCCATTCTGCACCGTTGGGAGGTCAGATCTCGTGATTTGACCGGGTCCCCTTCACCGGCGCGAGTCACCAAGGTCGCAGTGGCAATGTATGTGGCAGGAGGTCCGATTCGGTAGCGACAGTCAACCTAGGCGGCCTGATTCGTCCGCGTCGGTGCAGCAGATGCCTCCTCTCCTGCAATCCCCAAGGGCCTACTCTGAATCGTCCTCGCGGGTGTGACCATTCATGAGCTAAAAACAAGGGGTCGCTACTCTTCCTTTTCCGCAATCCCTAAGAAGACCATTCATGAGCCAAAAACAAGGAAAGATTCTATTTTTACCATGGGTCAAGAGGCATGCCGCAAGGACATCAAGAGAGCTTTTGGAATGTTGCAAGATAGGTTTGCTATTGTGCGAGGTTCTACTCTTTTTGGGACAAGAGATCTTTCAACAACATCATAACAGGTTGTGTGATTATCCAAAACATGATCATCGAGGATGATAAGGACTTAAACTTGGAATTCTTCTTTAACAATGTTGGTAGATGAGTGAGGCAACAAAGGAATCCCGATCATATCCAACCTTTACTTGAGAGGTATCGGGAGATTGAAAACTCCACTACAATCAGGGCCGGCTCTATATTTTTCGGGGCCCTTGGGCGAAGTCGACAAAAGGACCTCTAATGATAATATATATACATATAACTAGATATATAGATGATATATGTGCTAATTTAACTTGCAAAATTAAAAGCATATAACCACACGTTTATAGTCAAGATGTCTATAAATAATTGTCAAGCACTAAAGCTGATATTTAGATAAAAAATAAAAATGGTAGGAAAACATAACAATTATTCCATGCTAGCGAATACTTAAAAAATAGCCTCCAATGAGATAATCGACAATTAAGCTTCGGTGCTTCGAAAAAAGCTTCTTCATGTATTTCTAGATACAAAATCATCAAGGACACTATCAAGATTAATGTTGTCCAATATATCCTTCTCGATACAACACGTAACCAAGCCATTCAATTTGTCTTGTAACATAGTTGACCTCAGACAGTTCTTCGGTAGCTTTATTTTAGAGAAACTTCTTTCAACCGAGGCCACACTCATAGGTGAAGTCAAAAGGATCTGATAGGCAACTGAGATATTTGGTTAGCAATCTATGGCTGTAATGAATTGAAGAATCTCATGCGCTGACATCAAATTATCTGGCAAAGTTACTTGAAACACCTTTAACTCAGGGAAAAATCATCAAGATCGACATCACACAAATTCTTATGAGTAAAATTTTCTGCGAAAGTAGTGCAAGATTTTCGTAGATTACTATCATCCATGGACTTTAGATCTTTGAGTTGAATAAGGAGCCAAACACCTTTTCAAATTCCTTCAGCTGCTCAAATCAACTATTGAATGAAGCAATTGCACTGTCAACAATGACAAGAAAGTAAGAAACTCAGAAAGATTCAATAGCCGACAACTGTAATTCTTCCTTTTCATCATTGATTTCATCAAAATGCTTCTTCCTTTTACTTTGACGTTTCGATTTTGGCTCTATGTCCATAGAAGATGAAAGGTTTATGGCACTTTCAATGCTAGTATCAACATCTTGTTCTTCCCCCTATTGTCATCATTAAAATTAATATCAACATCAACATCTGCATGGAAAACAAAAGATTATAATTAGTTACTTACTTACATTTGGAAAAATTGACGCTAGTTAGTTATTTACCGTTTTCCGGGGATTATTCATTGGCCTCAAGATCTGCATTTGAATTATTCTCATCATCTTCTTCGAGTCCGGGATTAGATTCTTGCCTTTGATTATTATTGTTGACATCAACACTACTTTTTATTGGAAAAAACTTATTTAAAGAACCTCTTTGTGATTCAATAAGCTGATTCTCTCTCTTTCTTTTCTTCTTTTTCGCAGCACCGGACAATTGCTTCCCCATCATATCACCTATCACATATTAATGTGAAGGAATTTACATCAAATTGTAATCTTAAAAATTATAACCTTAATCGAGGGATTAATTAGAAAAATTAGATAAGTGATTAAAGATAAATTGTAAACTTACAGAGGGCAGGGCGTGTCCAAGATTGTTGATGGAGAGCAACAGGGCCTGGAGAGAAGATGAGATGGCGAGCTCCGAGCCTCCGACCTAGGCGTCTTAGCGAGCGTCGCGACTCGCGAGATGGTGAGAGAGACAGAGAGTCCTCGAGACGGCGAGCGTCGCAAGACCGCGACCTCTGGAATTCATGATCGATCGATCAGGATCGATCTCCTCGGCCTCGCGACCAAGGCACCGGGCCTTATGCTCACGACTTGTCTGGGGACCACTCAGTGCATAAAAAATCTTGCCCCCGGGCCTGGGCCCTTGGCCGTTGTAGAACCTTGCCATGGGCTAGAGCCGGGCCTAGCTACCATATCTAGCTTCATCATGATCTCGTTGTGCACCATTGGCAGTTGCACGGACGATGATCACTCCCCCTTTATTTATATAGTTTTCTATTCATTCATTCATTCATGTGACTTGAACTATTTATTTTCCATTGGAACCATTCATTATTTGTTTTTTGACAATCCATTCGTTATTTGTTTAATTATTTGGTTTTGAACAATTATTGTAATTTGGAGTATTACTGTATTGCGTGATGTTTAAACATTCATAAATTTGAGTTACATTGCTTTCACGTGAACAATATTTGTGCAAATTGATAAAATGTGAAAACATGTTTTACCGTCCGGTTTAGGCTATGCTGGAACATATCCCGCAAACTGTACCGATAAAACAACATATTTTATTTTTTTGCGAGATCTGTTCCGCTCGTGTCCAATTGAGATGGTAAAACACATTTTTTAGTGGCATGTATATGCGCTTCAAAGCGTTTGTTCCAACTTGAATGCCATGCCAACCAATATGAAAAATCTGTCGTACCTTCAGAGAAATAAAATTCAGGCTTGAAGAGTAATTTTTCTCGCATTTTTCCTTTTCACTGAAACTAAAGAGCGTTTTACACGTCGTATTTTTTAGGGGATATGCTAGAAATGCTCTTAGCACCCTGGGTACAAGAACTTGTCCATCCAAAAAAAATTCGTGCAGGAACTTGCAAAATGGGGCAACGCTGCAAAATGTGGCAACGTTGTACAGAAAACGTACGCGTTATAGTTTAGTATAAAACAGCCTTAAACCATGATTTAGCAGCCACATAGGATAGTATAATTTTGCGAAAAATCCTAACGTGATTTAGGCCTTTTACAATGGGGTGTATCTTTACACGTTATTATAAAAGCAATAAATGGTTAAGAAACAACTTGTCCAATGCATTGTTTCTTAAGAGCAAGTATAATAAGATGACATCAGGTGACTATAACATATTAAATAGTATATTTGTGCTGAGTTAGAAAAGAGAGAAGAGGAGAGAGGAGAGTGGGCTCTCATGCAAGAGTCAGCTCTAGCACATGCTCTTATACACTTTGTGAGAGTGAACGGTGAGTCAAGTATTGATAAAATACTATATTTTTATAGCTTGTTATTGTACATGTTGATTACTCGATTGACTATAGATGACATGACACTATCTTATAACCAACAATTGACTATACTATTGTTCTTGATCTACGTGGTGTATCTTCAATTAATGATTTAGATGACATGCATGCATTTAATTGGTCTAACCATGTTTTCTGTCTATGTTTTTGTGCAAGATACAACCATAATCTCTTTTCTCATTAACTATAGTGCCACATAGGTAAAGTGGTTAAGATACACCGCTAAGAACCATACATTGTGAAAGGCCTTAGTTGGGGACAAGGCATGCCCATTTAATGAAAATGACCCCAATTTAATACGCAGTTGCACCTAGTCCGTTCCAACTTCCAAAGCCGATTCTCCTTTTTGGACGGGCACGTCGTCCTCACCAGTAAAGCCGGTTGCCACCCAATTTTTCTCTCTCGCCACTCAGCGCTGCCCTTGCTGCTTCTATCATTGGTGGAATTAGATCGTCTAGGCAGCGATGATGGCGGATAATCCTTCCTACCACAGATGGGTCATGGAGGCGCCAATTTACGGTAGGTATCACCTAGCCTCTGCTCGTTTTAGTCTGCTTTTCTTCTGCGCTGGAGTGGGTTTGGCTAGGGTTCATGGACGCCTACTGATACGTCCATTTTGCATCACTATTTTATATCATAATTTGTTATTATTCATTGATATATTTCATATTAAAAGGTGATACTTATGTTATTTCATCTATTTTGCATGTTGGATGACTTTTAAAGGATGAACTGCCGGAGTCAGGATTCTGATGGAAAAAGCGGTGTCTAGATGCAATATTCGCGAAGATCAGATTATTCCAGAAAATATATGGAAATTCCTATTTTTTTCAAAAAACGAAGGAAGCCAGAAGGGGAAGTGGAGATGGGCCACAGGGGGCCCACACCACCCCCTGGTGCGCCCCCTAGGTCGCGCCACTAAGTGGTGTCGCCACAGAAAGATTCTGCCGCCTCTGCCGGGCGGAAACTACACAGAGAGAAAGAGCTCTCCGGCAGGCAGAAATCTGTCGGGGAAATTCCTTCTCGGAGAGGGGAGATCGGCGCCATGAACACCGTCATCAAGCTAGACTTTATCGGGATCATCATCATCATCATTCTCACCATCATCTCCACCAGCACCATCACCACCACTCCACCCCGCTGTAACAATTGGGTTGAATCTTGCATAGTTCTTAGGGGAAACTTTCCCGGTGTTGATTACTTTTATAGTTGATGCTTTTGAGTGGAACCATTGAATTATTGTTTATATTCAGATTGTTATTAGTCATTATACCATCTCTGATCTTGATCCATATAATATCTCGTGAGTAGTTCGTTTAGTTCTTGAGGACATGGGAGAAGTCATGTTGTTAGTAGTGGAATTGTGTTGAAGTAATATTCAATGGTTTGATTTTAAGTTGTGGTGTTATTCTTCTAGTGGTGTCATGTGAACATCGACTATATGATACTTCACCATTTATTGGCCTAGGGGAATGCATTGTGTATTTGGCTACTAATTTTGGGGTTGCTGGAGTGACAGAAACCTGAACCCCCGTTAGGAAACCTTTGCACAAGGGAGTGTAGGATCTCAGAGTTTAAGGTTGTGGTTAGATTTGTATCTTAATTACTTTCTTGTAGTTGTGGATGCTTGCAAGGGTATAATCACAAGTATGTATTAGTCCAAGTAAGGTCGATACATTAGCATAGGTTCACCCACACAACACTTATCCAACCAAAGAAGATTAATAAACTATATGAAGCGAAAGCACTTGACAGTATTCCCATGTGTCCTCGAGAACGTTTGGTCCTCATAAGTAATACAACCTGCTTGTCCTTTCCTGAAGAAAGGATTGGGCCACTTGCTGCAATTATTATTGTTGTATTTTATTTACTTGCACTTTATTTCTTTGCATTATCAAAAAACCCTAAAAATCCGTTTGCTAAGTATTTACAGAGAATTCGTGATCCAAACCACTAGTCAACACCTTCTACTCCTTGTTGGGATCGACTCTCGTATTTATCGAAAGTACTACGATACACCCCCTATACTTGTGGGTCATCAAGACTATTTTTTGGCGCCGTTGCCGGGTAGTGATGCGCTATTGAAGAGTGGAACTGGTAAAGGAAATTTCTACTGTGAGTATTGTTTTTATTTCTGTTTTGTACTTTGTTTCCAATATGGATAATCCACTTGGTTTCCTATTTGGGAAAGCTACTACCAGTTCTAGGGTAGTAGATGAACCACCACCTGCTGAAATAGATCCTTTTAAGATATCTACAAAATTTTTTGATCGTGTTATGGATAACTATTATTTTGGGGATGGAACTGTCCATCCTGGTGATTACTTGATTTTTATCCATGAATTATGTGGGTTGTTTAAGTGTGCAGTTATTGACATGGATATACCCTACGGGTACACGACATTAGTATACCTGGTCCAACCCAAGGAAGGCCCACGCAAGGACACACAGCCCATGAAGATTTCGGGTGGCCTAAGACCGTGGCGTTTTCGACTCCTTGAAGGACAAGTCTAGATTAGATAGAATTTCAAAGGGTATCAACCCTAATTTGTAACCGACTCGACCTATCCCGAGACCTGGCCTATCTATATAAAGGTTAGGAGGGTACATCGAGAAGGATCCTCAACTCACCTCATACACACCTCACGCCAGATTGCATCTGCGCACCTCTGTAACTTTTGGTTCCGCCGTAATCAAGAGCAGACAAGCAGGAGTAGGGTTTTCCCTCCGGGGCCCCGAACCTGAGTAAATATCGTGTCCCTGTGTTTCTTGTCCGTTAACCGTTTCGTGACTTCCTGCATCCCCATCTTCTCCATAACCCAAGTCCATAACAATGGGCATTGACGAGATCGAACCTCATTAATTGGCACCGTCTGTGAGAATCGAGGACGTTGATCGTGCGATCGTGACGGTTCCATCCGGAGCGATCTATGATTCATCAGCGACAGAGAGTCACATCCTCTTTGGCGCCTTCGACTTCACTTCCCACTCTCCGGCCACCCTGAAGGATTTTGATTCCGTCGGCGACGGGCTCGAGATGCTGTTCGGGAGCTTCTGCTTCCAGGTGGGGCAGACCGGCACCCTCCGCCTAGGAGAGCGGGTGACACCACCATCCATCAGGTCCGCTTCGTGGGTTCCACCCATCGACGCATTGCACGCGTCAACACTGACAAGCGATTCAGATGACAACAACAGCTGCAACTCCGATCTGTGCGGCCCCCCTTCGGATGAAGGAACCTACGGTTCCGGATCTGAAAGTTGTGGCAGCAGCAACCCACTCCGCGAGCGCTACCTATGCGCCGTCATCAACAATGAAGAGAACCCAACACTAGGTTAGAGTGCCAATCCACCACCCAATCCCCCTCCTGCAAACTGAGAACAGAGGAAACGGGGGAAACCCGGCTAACAGAGCTAACGAAGGCGGCAATAGCGGCTATGAACAGATCAACCTCAACGAGGAAGGCTAGCGCCAAGCACGTGAAGCCATGGTAGGCAACAAAATCCTACCTGTGGACGCCTCCCGAGATCTGTTGATGGCCTACCACCTCCTCCTAATCGATGAGCACAACCAGCAGGCGAAGCTGATGGAGGAGCTCAAAAAGCGTCAGAAGGCAGCTGCGGAATCCAGCACGCGGCGAGCCGCGCTCTCCACCGCTGACGGATCCACTTCACATGGCAACAACGCCAACAAGTACCGCTCCCACATGGAGCACATGGACCCCGCCGCGCAACGCGAGGTCACCAGGGCCCTCAACACGTCCTTCATGACGATGGACTCGCACGACAACGTCATATGCCAAAAACGCCGCAGGCTGCAATCATGGCAGCCACCACCTATCTCGCGTCCAACCTGCCTCCAGCGGGCGACCCAAAAAACGCAATGCATAATTCTGCACTAGCAGACCTCAGACTCGTCGGAGCTGCGCTCCACGATGAAACTCCTGCGGAGCCAAAGAAAAAATCTACGGTCAAGTTCACTCGAAGTCGTACACCCTCATCTGAGGAGGAAGAGCACGACCTGCCCCGACGCCGCCGGAGCCCACGGCACCGCAACAACAACTACTACGCTCGCAATGAGCTCACCCAGCGCAAGATCGACAAATCACGCGCTAAGCGCGCGTGATCGACTGAGTCCGAAGAGGAGGAAGACGTCGAGCTATAAAAATCCAGATGCTTCAGCAGATCCGTTCGGCAAACACGGATGCCGAAAAATTTCAAGCTCCCTTCGGATAATCCGAAGTTCAACGACACGCAAGAGCCAAAGGCTTGGATCGACGATCACCTGTCGTCGGTCAAGCTCCACGGCGGAAACAAAAACACCGCCTTATAGTGCCTCCAGCTGCAGCTGACAGGCGCAGCCAGGGTCTGGCTCAGCAGCCTATCCTCTGGCTTCATCCAAAGCTAGGAAGAGCTGGCGTACAACTTCATTCGCGACATCAAGGGGACCAGCAAGAGGCCAGCCTCAATCGAAGAATTGCGGGCCTGCACCCACCGGGCCAATGAGTCCATCCGCTCGTACATACTATGCGGGTCCCACATCAAGAACTCCGCCGCGCACATCTCCGAAGAAAGAGAAATCAACGCCTTCATGGACGGTGCCAGACGCCCAGATTTCAAGGAGGAGCTCGGGTGAGTCAAGCCCAAGACACTTGACCACCTCATGGACATCGCCAACCGATGGGCAGACGACGAGGATTCCGTCAACCGAGCACATTAGGATGACAAAGATGACTACGGCCGCAAACGCGAATGCCACAGCAAAAAAAGATCGCGCGTTTACGACGATCGCGACAGATTCGACATGGTTGCGGCTGGATACGCCGATCGACGCGATGATGGCAACCACAACAGCGGATACTGCAACAGCAATTACCGTGACGGCGGACGACACACACAAACGTGTCAACGACGCAACCACGACAACGAGCCTTCGGCATACGACAAGTTGTCTGGTCCCTGCACCATCCACTTCTACATCGACAAACAATATGGTAAGAAGAAGGCCAGCCACATGCTCAAAGGCTGCCGAGAGTTCCAGAAGCTCAGTGAGGGCCTCAACCAAATGCGGCGCCAGACCGTGAACCCTATATTCGGACCCGCACCAGGTGCCATCGCCCACGGAGCTCCTCCACCACCACCCAGCAGACCGTCGCAACTGCTGGTCGCACCAGCACCAAACAACGGTGCAAATGTGTATCCTCAGCCGAAAGGAGCACTGATGATCCAGAAGGGGCGCCCAACCAATAGGGTGCAAAAGAAGATCACCCGCCAAGTCAGCCTGGCCGTGACCTCCCCACCAGCCATACCTGAGTACCTCAGTGGATCGGAATCTTGCATCACGTTCGACCGTTCGGATCACCCACGCCAGGTACCTCGCCCAGGTCATGCTGCCCTGATACTCGAGGAACAGATCAGCGGATTCGAGATGAGCTGCGTCTTCATGGACGGCGACAGCAACATCAACCTGATGTTCGCCAGCACACTCGCAGAGATGTGGATCCCGCTGTGCATCCTGGAGTAGTCAGATACGACGTTCCATGGCATAGTCCCAGGGAAGGGCATATACCCTCTGGGCAAGATATGGCTCGATGTCATCTTTGGTTAGCCCGAAAAATTTAGACGCGAGCGACTAGAGTTCAAAGTGGTGGACTGGACATCACAACAGAACAAGTTAAGAAAAAGTTACTCTCTATATCATTGAAAGGAAGAGTTGAAGAATGGTATAAGCTGCTGGAGAATGGACAATCTATGAAATGGGAGGAAATTGTACTTCTCTTTTATTCTAAATTCTATCCTCCTAGTGAGATTCATAAAGACCGGAATCAAATATATAACTTTTGGCCTCGTGATGGAGAGAGTACAACCCAAGTTTGGGGGAGATTGAAGTTACTAATGCTCAAATGTCCTATTCATGAGCTCCCTAATAATATTATTATTAATAACTTTTATGCAAGGCTTTCTCTTCATGATAAGGATTTATTAGATGCTTCTTGTGATGGATCATTCACATGTATGAAAAAAGAAGCTAAATGGGATCTTCTAGACCATATTCAAGAAAATACTGAAGCATGGGAGAATGACAAGGGAAGAAAGTCAGGTATAAATTATGATTATGAATGCATAAAATCTTTTATGGGAACTGATGACTTTCATAATATTAGTACTGAGTATGGTCTTGATTCTCAAAGTATTGCCAATTGTTTTAAGGCCTTTGCCTCTTATATTGAAATTCCCAAAAAGGAGTGGAACAAGTATCATGCACCATCTAAAGATATTGTTAATCATGTTTGTGCTAGAAATACTGAAGTTTGTACTGTTGATTGCATCTTGCCTGGACCTTATATTGAGAAAATGACTTTTCCTTATAAGGTAAAGGAACATTCTATTATAGCTAATATGGTTAAAAAAAGTACAAACAAAGCTGTAGAACCCGATGAACAAATAAGTGTTGAACCTGTAGTAGCAATTGTTAAAGACATTGTCACTAAAAATGTAGAAGATGGGCACATAATCTTTTGTGAAGATGCTTCTAATATTGTCTCACATCCTAGTAAAACTAGGAAAGCTAGTGTCCCTGTTCTTTCTGTTAGAATTGGTCATCATTGCAATTATGGTTTATATGATATTGGTGCAAGTTCAAGTGCTTTTCCTTATGAACTTTCCAAAGAAATTATGCATGAAATTGGTCCTTGTAAACTTGAAGACATTGATGTGGTTATTCACCTTGCTAATAGAGAGACCATCTGTCCAATTGGTATTGTAAGAGATGTGGAAGTCCTTTGTGGTAAGACTAAATATCCTGCTGATTTTCTAGTACTTGGTTCAGCAGCTAGTAAAACTTGTCCTATCATCTTTGGTAGACCTTTCTTGAACACTTGTGGAGCTATTATAGATTGTAGGAAGGAGAAAACTTTAACTAAATTTGATGGAGAATCTTATGAGTTTAACTTTTTCCAAATTTTCTAAACCTTCTTATGAAAATGAATTTCTTAATGAGGATTTTAGAGTTAAACAACTTGCTTCTATTGATCTAGTTTTTGACCTTAAACCTCTTTTTGATGATTTTAAATATGCTCATTTTAATGATAAGAATGTTTCTTGTGATAGTTACATTGTTAATTTTATTCATAATGCTACTGAAAGTTATTATGAGAGAGGGAAACATGGTTTTATGTATCTCAATAATATTAAGTTTCCCACTTTATGTTGAAATTTTTGAAGTTGCACTTATTTTGTCTTCCTTTGCTAGTAGCCTCTTGTTTCAATCATTTGTTTTATTAAAAAATTCCCTTGCATAGGAAGTGAGTTAGACTTAAATGTGTTGGTTATTTGCTTCTTGATGCTCTCTTTTACTTCAAATCCATATTTCTATGTGAGCATCATTGAAATTATCAAGCCTATCTTAATGGCTATAAAGAAAGAGCTTTCGAGAGACAACCTATTTTAGTTTGCTTTCTGTTTTTGTTTCTTTGAGTCTTGGAAGTTATTGCCTCTGTAATAAACTCTTTTTATCTTTTTGTTTGGTTTTTGTGTCAAGATTAGCCTCTTTTGAGAAGGAAGTGAGATGTGCGGAAGTTGCTGTCCCGGAACATATTTTTATGCTTCACTATAAAAATTCGTGAAAAATCCCAGTACGTCGAATTGAGTTGTAATTTTGTATGCTTGTGCTACAAGTTATTACATAACTTTCGTCAGTTTTGCACTTTTCGATTTGAGCAACAGAAGATTTTTGAAAAAATCAATCTTTACCTGATGGTATGTTTTGACAGATTTCTGCCATTTTTGCATTTGCCTCTTAAATCAATTTCCTTGTTGAATTCTTTTGGGTTTTCGAAAGGAGTTGCTGCAGTATCTTATGATTTGATGGACTTTAGTTGAAATTGAACCCAAAGGTTTATTATCTTTGCATATACTAATGCCGCTAATGAGGATTGTGTGAAGTTTTATATGAAAGAAATGTTCAAGTGTCGGAGAGAATGATGTAATGAGATAAAGAATGGTCAAAGGCTCAAACATTATATTTCTGGAGATTCTTATAATGAAGATATTAATATTTCTCAAGTGTTGATTATAGAAGAATTTATTAAAGACCCAATTCAGGAACCTGCAGAGCCCGTTTTTGAATAGGTAACAGTTCTGGTCAGAAAAGGTTCACGAAAAACTTGTCAATATGTACTTTTGCAGTTTTTAGTCCATACAGAAGATAATGAGTCGAAACAGGGAAGGAAACGGAGCCCGGTGGCCCACACCACCCTGTGGCGCGGGCCCACCTGGCGCGCCACTAGGGGGTGTGACCACCCCGGAGCCTGTCTCTGTCCCGTTTTTTCCCAGTACCTTCCTTATGCCGTAAAACTTCATAATATATAATCACCCGGACCCCCAGAAGCCCGTATATCGTGTTCTAGTCGTGTTTTTGTTTTGATCTATTTCTATCAGGAACTATTCTTAAGTTTAGAGGCACAATGGTCTCCGCCAACGATAAGGGCAAGAAGCCCGTGGCATATGATCTTGAAGACACCAAGCAGGAGGAGGATATCTTGGTTGAGGATGAATAAGAAGTGGAGGAAGACAAGCGTCCATGCACCCGCGCCACCGTTGCGAGCATTTGAGTGGTGGCAAATCCTATCAAGCTCAAGAGGACGGCACAAATGTCTACTGGAGGGAAAACTCCGTGTCATTGCCTAGCTTCGCGGTCACTTCCTCCACGTACCAAGAACTCCTTCCATACTCTTATACATGAGCAGCAGTTCCAAAAGACACCTAAGGGAAAGTTGCCCTCTAGTTGGGATATGCCTCATTCTAACCATGCAGGGAAAGAATACTTTAAGGAGGAAGAGTGGGGAAAGAATCACAAGTACTGGGATTCTCGGTCCGACATGATCATGAACCGCATTGAGCACAATTCAGAGTTTATTTGAACTCTAGCCTTCGAGATTGAGGAGTTGAGGAAGTTGATTGAAAAGCTTATCGAGAGAACACCACCACCACCAAAGGAGTAATTCGTCATCAGGTTTTGGCATCCAATTGGTTTGTTCCAAGCTTGGGGGAGTGCCGCTGTATCACATCATCATCTTTCATCTTTTTACCCTTTTAAAAGAATCATATCATGAATAGATAAGTTATCATATAGGATGGTTTGCATTGTGGAAGTATCTCTCCTCTAGTTGGTTATCTATGTATCCCTTGGTGTGAGTGCTGTTATGGAATATTAATGAGAAGTTTCATCATTTACTTTTTGCACATCTTATCTTAGTTTGCAATCTCTATTACATGATTGATCTTGTTGTTAGTATTGGTATCACTTGGGGAGCATCAAGTAAATTTAGTTGGTTTTGGCAAACCTAGCTTGTGTCAGGAGCAACACTTTTTAAGGATTGAAAGGAAAAAGAGAAAAGTACTAGTATATATTATTATTTTCTTTCTTGATTAATCGGCTCATAAGCTTACTATTATTTAGTTAAGGTCTTTTGTGTTTTCAAGGAAGATTGCATGATTGTTTCTATCACTTATATGTTTGCTTGTTTCCTTCAACCCTTATGCTTGCTACCCAGCCTTGCTAGCCAAAAACCTGTACTGAGAGGGAATGCTTCTCGTGCATCCAATCCTTAAACTAAAACCTATGCCATTTGTGTCCACCATATCTACCTATTAGCATTATTGCTATTCCAAGTAAATTCTCAAGTTTTATCTATCTTCCAAATTAAAAATTCTTTTGTTATGTGAAAATTAGTTAGTAAAGCTCTCACGAACTTGATGGCACACTTTATTTTCTTGCACCTAACAATCTTGAACCATTGTGTCATCTATGTTGTATATGCTTGCACTTATAAGTTGGGAATTAGCAGAACCATGCTGTCACGGGGAACGCTTTCAACACCTATAAATATCTACCCGGTTGATATCATGATATTTTGTTTGCGGATGTCGGCGGTGTGAAATAAAAGGGGAGATTATAAGTCCATGGAGTATGTATATGTGTTAGAGAAACGCCTGGGCAACTAGCCTAAGCCATGCCTAATCATAGTGGAAACTTGCAACATAACCATAGTGATAAATCTATGCAAATAGCAAATAAAAAGATCGTTGAGATGCTCACTATATTTTGCCTTGTCATTTTGATATGGGATAGCTCCTGTATCATGGGGAAAGGGGTACCCTGTTGGCGGTTCTCTATGATACACATATACTTACAATGACAAGAACTTTCTTGTGACTAAAGTTGAGTAGCATGAGGAATGGCCCTCGTACTCAAGGGACATGAGATTGCCAACTTATGATTTTTCAAGCATATACTTCATATTTGTTCACTTTAACTGTAATCACTTCAAGATGCTTATGATAGGGGCAATGAGATCTCAAAGATAGTAATTACCATAATCTTTTGGAAGCTCTTTATGAAACTTGAAATCCCCTCTTCCCTCTATGAAGGTCCTATCTTTTAATTTTAAGTTGAGTCAGTAAACCTATTCCCTTCTATCTCCAACAAGCATTTGAGTTGCTGTGATTCAATCATTCATATGATGATTTATTCAATCATGTTTCTTATGTTCCTTGTTTTGCACAAAACTCTTATCTAAATGAATATTACTTTGAAAGCTATCATTGTGACAAGCCCTTTATGTTTGAGCAAAAGATTCCTGTTATAAACTTCATTACAAAATCTTTGCTTGAAAACCAAGTATGATTTGTCAACTGTTCTCTGACCAAGAACAAAGTTTGACATTACCAATTATGATTATCCTTATGCATCTTTATTGTGATTTACCATACTCGTTGCAAGTTAAGTTATATAATAGAGAGTTGCTTTCTATTATGATCTCTGTATTGATAAACGTGATGCTTCTTGTCTGTATTTTTTTATCGACACTTCACTCCATAAACCTGTGGTCATGTTTACTGAGCTCGGTTTTCGCTTGGGGACAAGCGAGCTCTAATCTTGGGGGAGTTGATACGTCCATTTTGTATCACTATTTTATATCATAATTTGCTGTTATTCATTGATATATTTCATATTAAGAGGTGATACTTATGTTATTTCATCTATTTTGCATGTTGGATGACTTTTGAAGGATGAACTGTCGGAGTCAGGATTCTGATGGAAAAAGCGGTGTCCAGATGCAATATTTGCGAAGATCAAAAAATTCCAGAAAATATAGGGAAATTCCTATTTTTCTAGAAGACGAAGTCGAAGGGAAGTGGAGATGGGCCATAGGGGGCCCACACCACCCCCTGGGCTGCGCCACCAGGTGGTGTGGCCACCCTGGCCCACCTCTGGTGTCGCCCTTTCGCCTATATCATCCCCCGAAACCCTAAGACTCGAAGAGCAACCACAAAAAGATTCCACCGCCTCTGCGGGGCGGAAACTACAGAGAGAGAAAGAGCTCTCCGGTAGGTAGAAATCCGCCGAGGAAATTCCTTACCGGAGAGGGGAGATCGTCGCCATCAACACCGTCATCAAGCTAGAATTCATCGGGATCATCATCATCATCCTCACCATATTCTCCACCAGCACCATCACCACCACTCCATCCCGCTGTAACAATTGGGTTGAATCTTTCATAGTTCTTAGGGGAAACTTTTCTAGTGTTGATTACTTTTGTAGTTGATGCTTTTGAGTGGAACCATTGAATTATTGTTTATGTTCAGATTGTTATTCATCATTATACCATCTGTGATCTTGATCTATATGATGTCTCGTGAGTAGTTTGTTTAGTTCTTGAGGACATGGGAGAAGTCATGTTGTTAGTAGTGGAATTGTGTTAAAGTAATATTCAATGGTTTGATATTTAAGCTGTGGTGTTATTCTTCTAGTGGTGTCATGTGAACATAGACTACATGATACTTCACCATTTATGGGCCTAGGGGAATGCATTGTGTATTTGGCTATTAATTATGGGGTTGCCGGAGTGATAGAAACCTGAACCCCCATTAGGAAACCTTTGCACAAGGGAGTGTAGGATCTTAGAGTTTAAGGCTGTGGTTAGATTTCTATCTTAATTACTTTCTTGTAGTTGCGGATGCTTGCAAGGGGTATAATCACAAGTATGTATTAGTCCAAGTAAGGTCGGTACATTACCATAGGTTCACCCACACAACACTTATCCAACCAAAGAAGATTAATCAACTATATGAAGCAAAAGTACTTGACAGTCTCATGTGTCCTCGAGAACGTTTGGTCCTCATAAGTAATACAACCGGCTTGTACTTTTCTGAATAAAGCATTGGGACACTTGCTGCAATTATTATTATTGTCTTTTATTTACTTGCACTTTATTTCTTTGCATTATCAAAAAACCCTAAAAATCCGTTTGCTAAGTATTATAGGAATTTCTGATCCAAACCACTAGTCAACACCTTCTGCTCCTCGTTGGGATCGACACTACTATTTATTGAAAATACTACGATACACCCCCTATACTTGTGGGTCATCACCTAGCGTGATCAATACTTTAGGTCTTTGATGCAGAGTCCACCGATTTAGAACTAACCTCGTTTTGCCCTTTTTTGGCATGGCCAAAGGGATAGAAAAGGTGGCATTTTTTATGAAATTTGTGAAGAAATAGATTACTAAATTAGCATTGTTAGTTGTTGAATGTATTGTGAGAAATTTATACTTGTTGTATTGTTGCCGATAACTGAATTCTCCAACACAATTAACTAGATTTTGGTGAAGTGCTAACTGAATATTGTGAAATCGGGCATTGTGTATTGTATTTTGGTGACTAAGTTAGTACAAATGAAATCATCTAGGCATATTGATTTGAATCATATGTTGTATTATATTAAGATATGAAATTACATTGATAAAACAATATTACATTAATTAAAGTACATAATCTAATTAAGAGATTTTAGGAAGAACCCTCAAATACAACATATTTGCATCATAGTCAATGGAGCCTGTAAGAGAGGATTCCTTGAAGGATGCATGTAAAATGCATCCATGAACTTTATAGTATATTATGACATAATCCAACATATTTGCATCATAGCTATTATTATATCCATGTTTTACATTTGATTTTGGGGATTTTCCAAATGACCCCTTTATTTCGGTTATAAATAAGCATGTTTTGTGTATATTTGATTTTCAGGGACCTTCATGAACTCAAAAGGATCCGGAATTTGTTTTGCGAAAGTTTTTCACCAAAATAAAGACCTAGAGAACCTGGACCTGGTGAGGGTCTACAAGAGACCCAATAGGACCCATGGCTCTGCCAAGAAGCCATATCATGTCGTGGGGCCCACCTGGCACCTCTAGCATCCGATGTCGTCCATGTTCGCGTCCATAGAACCGTTTTGACCTAAAACTGACTATATATTGACCCTCATTCGCGATCTCGCGACAAGGCGGAGACCTGAAACTTACATAACATCAAAATAGAGGAAGAACCCTCAAATATTGGAGGAGAAAAAGCTGACGGATTCGCCCTGGTCACATCTCCACCCTCTCGAATGTCATCGACATCCTATCCATGATGAAGAGGGAGTACTCCACACCCGGACTATGGGTTTTTGGCAGTAGCTTGATCTATCTCTCTATTGTGATTTATTATTTTAGAACCATATGAGCTTCGTACATGATTACGGTCCATATGTAATTCCCTTATGGTGGAGCTTTTGTTTTATGAGATGAGAGTATATGATATTTCAAATTTTAGTATGTATTTGATGTATTTTTAGATGCATATTACTACCCGTTAATGTATACATTTTCTAATTAAACTAGTATGTGAGGACACATGTAGGAGAGCATGTGTGTTAGATGGAGTAACTCTACTAGCAGCTGGATAGTGACAGAAAATTTAGGACATATTATGGTTTTTACCTTTATGTTGTTAGTTCACTAGGGATAAATGAATGTGATGACTACAAGTGCATATATTGATTGTAGCTAGTTTATAAATAAGAGTATCAAACCCACAGAGAGCTAGCTGGTTAGGGTCTATATGCCCCACGTCACTATCTACCAAAGGATACTTGTAATTTGTGGCATCCCGCAAAACCACTACTAGAAAATCGTGTTGTTTTTTTGCATTGCATCATCATGACCGCATGCTCATGTCATCATGCCACATTGCATTTGAGCATCGTCATCATCTTGCATTTGTTTGTATAAAACTATTTTCGGACAAACCTGTCTTTATTTTCTAAACGCCCGTCTTGTTTTCAAAATGCAAACCCCGGGTCTCCGGATTACTTTTGTTTGTTTGCTATTGGGTTGCAGAAGCCGTGTTTAAAACAAATAAAATATCAAAGTATTTTCAGTAGGGGCAGTCGAACGGGCCGGTTCGACCCGCACGACCACCCCAGAATAAACGGTCCATTTAAATCGGTCCAGCCCATTCCCTTTTTCTACCAACCTATCTACCCACACCCCTTTGGCCACCTCACCCTGGCCAACCCCGTCGCGCCACCTCACCCTCACCCTCATCCTCACCCAACCAGCAGCCGCCACTTGGCCACCTACTCATACCCCTCTCTCTCCTCTCTCTCCCTCCACCGCCTGGTCCACCTGCCTCCACTCCTTTTCCCACCAGCCGCCGCACCCCATCTCCCTTTTCCCCACCTGCCCGCAGCCGGCCCCACCCTGTCAGTCACCCCCTAGCCCCACTCACCCACCTGCCCCGGTCCCACCCCCTGGCCCCCTGTCCCCCACAGACGCGTCCTCCCTCTCTCTTCCATCCCGCCCCCCGCTCGCGTGAACCACCCCGACGCCTGCAGTCCTCGCCCTTCTCCCCGGCTCCGCCTCCTCTGCCGCCCACCGCCAACCACCACCACCGCCTCCGGCGCCCAGCATGACCGTCCTCCCATCGCTTGCTAGCGCAGCACCTCCCTCCCCTTCTCTCCTCTCCGCCGCTCGCCCCGCAGGCCCCCACCAGCCGCCCCTGCTTCTCCTCTTCACCCTTATCGCCCGCCGCCGCCTCTCCTCGTCGACCTCCCTTCCCTCCGAAACCGCCTTCTGGGTTCTCCGCTGCAAGCACCTCCGCCTCCTCCTCTGCCCCGGCCTCGTCGACCGCCCCGCCACCCGCCCGCCGGAGCTCCTCCCTCTGTCGGCTCGCCCCGCTGCGGCGAGCTCCCGCCGCCTCCCTGGACCCCTCCTCCGGCCCGCTCCCACCTCGAACCGCTCCCCAACCGCGCGGCCGTCCTCGATGCAGCTCAGGCGCAGCCGCCAGGATCCCCTTCGCCGTTGACCTGCCGGCCTTCCCTCTCCTTGAGCGCCGTCGTCGCCGGCGAGCATCTCCCCGACCCCGACCGTGTTGGCCATGGAGGGCCTCTGTTCTGCCGCTAGAGGGAGCTGCTGCCCGCGGGAGAGGCACCAAGACGTGAGCCACGGAGGGGAGGAAGATGGGCAGATGGCCTTCGCCGTCGCCAAGTTCCAACCACGCCACGAACAGCCGCGCCCGGGCTCCGTCCCCGTCCATGTGCTTGCCGGCCGTTGTTGTCTGATGGTGGTGTGCTTGGAGATGACATGAGAACGACACCCCGTGCCGGTTTCAAGTCCACACCGACAAGTGAAGCTGAAACGCCAAGATCTTCTCGCCAACAAGACCATCGCCAAGACCTGCTTGCCCTGCAAGATCGACCGGGGACATTCAGGGTCATCTCCAAGACCGTTCACGGATCCGAAGACCCCAAGTTCTACTACAAGGACACGAAGATCTCGTTCTGGGATTCGATGACCCGAAGACCGATCCCGGCGCGCCCGAACCTCGTCAAGACCCCGAACCCTCTCGGATCCGAGGACCGAAGACGGCCGGAACGCCAAGACCGACCCGGCAGAACAGACCTCGCAACGCAAGCTCGACCCTGTGGGACCCGACAAGATCCGCACGACGACAAGAACGACACCACCCGGAAGATCCGATGCGCGACCCGACAACCAAGTCCGTCTTCCGAACGCCAAGATCTACCCAGAAACCGAGAACGCTTCGCCGAGACCGCTTCGTCGAGCCTTGGACCCCGAGACCGACCTCAACCCGGAACCCCAAGATCTGCCGAACCCTAATGTGTGAAACCCTTCCCGAAACCCTATTTTATAACATAATATAACTTGTCGCATAATAATCGTCTTGCATGCATACATTCATGTGGTTTGGGGGCCTTATGCCGATTCACCTAATAATTAAATATGGGGCCCATATGCGGGCAAATCTAGTCTCATATTGGCCTCATTTAAACTTGTGTAGCGAACCGGTGATATATTTTGCCTTGTTAAACAACATTTAATTTGCGGGGTAGCCAAACAACTTGAACCATATATTTAATTGTCGGGACCCCGGTTCCGCCTAATCTGACCTAATTGCATCGCACCTTGCCATGCCATGCATCATACATGCATCATGCCGATCTTCTGCCGTAGTATTAAATATTGCATCCGGTGTTTCTTCTAGTGTTTTGGTTCTTCGCGGATAAGGCCGTTGAGTTGATGCGAGTGTCGCCCCTATCTTCGGTTGAACCTTCGGCAATGTTTTCAGGCGAGCATCTCCCCCTTTCTACCTATCTTACTTTTATAGTCTTTATTCCCTCCTGTTGATCTATTGCTATCTGTGTTGCGATGCTTTAGTTTCCATACCTGTGATATCCCTCGCAGCCATATATTGCCTCGGACACATCCTATTACCTGTTGTTTGTTAGATAGTTGGACTTGCGCGTCGTAGTCGCCTGCTCAAGTGCTGTAGCATGTCGTCAATTGCCACAGTTGTTGCAGCCTTGCCGCATGTTTGTTGTTGGAGATGATCATAGTTTTACTTATCGTACACTTTAATTCCTGTTTAACAACTAAAATTGAAGTAAGCAGAGGCATCGGTGGGTGATAGAAAATATTTGGTTTCCGAACGCCCACTTGTGTCCCGTAGGACCCCGAGTACTTGATACATGTTCCTTGTTTTATCGCGCTATCCACATCCGGGAGGTATATGGGACCCCCCTGAGCCAGAGCTTGATTCAGTCTTATTTCTTGGGGCCACAAACTAGTTTGAGGTTTTATTTATGATCCTGTACTTATGCCATGCTACTTATATATTTACAATTGTGCGAGGAGCACACTGTACTGTTTAGGATCGGGACACGTTTACGCGGTGTCGACAAGCCCACCACACTTTGGGTTCCCGCTCACGCCGTCCACCCAAACCTTGAGACCGTCTGAGCTAGCTTACTTGTTGGTTCTACTTAAGGGTGGCCCCAAAATATTTCTGAATCCTGTGATTGTTCACCGTGAAAGCCTCGTTGGGTTTTGATTTGGTTTTCCGAGGTTGATCGAGCGTGTGTTGCTATTGGTGCACCCGCCGGGTAAAACTTTCAAAGCCGTGTCCGGATATGGACGACTTGGAGCAAGATTCTACCATAGACAAGCATAACTAAAGTTTATTGCTATAAATTTGACTTTATAATGACTAGTAATCAGCTTCACTATAATGGAATGGCTAAATAATACTGCCCACAATTGCCTGTTTGGAGTGTCGTTTACGACCATTGTACCTGACTAGTAAGTATTGCAACTACAACGGAATGGCTGATTAAAAGTACCAACAACTGCTGGGTTTTGGGTTATCTCATGCTAATTGCATATGACTAGTAAGTGTTGCCACTATAACGGAATGGTTAACTAAAAGTGCCCACTGCTTATTTTATCAGGATGATTATATACACCTGACTAGTAATTGCTGCAACGATAACTGAATAAGTAAAACTGCCAACTGTGTGAGTTCCTCGGTTGACTTCCTCGTTTGGTCTCGAGGGGGAAACGCCAGGGTGGGTTTGTTTGATGGTAGTATCAGGTTGGAACCGAATAGGTCTTTCTTATCCCTCTCTGAAAGCCGCCAGCTGTATCGAGTCTCTATAGGTTGTTTAGTGCATGCTGCCGCTGCCGCTCAGTTCACCATACCTATGTAGGCGAGGACCGCCGAATTCTAGCCTCGCCGTGTCTTGGCCTCGATCGACGCCTCTTTTCCTTTGCCCTTTGTCGGCACCCTTTTGTTTAAGCAGGTTTTGAGATCGACGTCGTTAGCGTGGTTACCCTTCCGCTTGGCACAGGCAGGGTTATGGACACCATTGGTTATTCTTCAGGGCTCTTAGCCCCATTTGCATCTTGTCCGTAGTCGGACGTTCTATCATTTTCAAGGTGATTTGGATCTTTGTATATTATATCTGTAACCTTGACTCATTGAGTCGCTGCTGTATATATATCTGTTCGGTGGGTCCCATCGAGGACTGTTGTGTAATGTTATTACTTCGTTTTCCACCCGCACGAAAGTGCCTGGTGGGCACCTTTGAATCGTTTCTATGCGGGTTTGGCGGGTTTCGCTAAAACTTGCATAGGTCCGATTCTGAGGGTGTTACATAATCTGCCTTTGATTTCAAGTAAAGGGTGTTTGAAAGGTTTTTTTTTAATGCAAGAAATTAAATAAAACAATTAAAAAGAAAGCAAGTAAAGAGAGAGTTTGGAATGGTGGTTGAATTCAATAAGTCTAAAGCGTTCTCGGGGATATAGGATACACCACTAGCATATTGTAATTAATCATAATTAGGATAACCTATTTCTTATAACATAACATGTGTGGAGAGAGTTCTATAAGATGTTCACTATAAGGCTCGTAGGAAGCCACTTTGCTGTTCCAGGAATGAGTTCATCTCTAAATAACCACCGCGATGTCTGTGAATAGTCACCATGTAGACCACCGCATTTAGGGGTCTCCCCGTGGATATCGTAATTAGCTTAGTGAATCTCTCCTTGTTCCCCCTTCGACCGTGCAGGTTGCTAGCCACGCTTCTAGTCACAATAGCTTCATACATGCTTCCAAACACGTCCAAATGATTTCACCCTCGTATTTAGACCCGTAGGCAAATAATATGTGTCCAACTACACATACCATCTAAAGGGAGAGAGCAAACACATATCATAGATCAATGGATCATAGACACAAGTATTAGATCATATTATTTCATTTCATAATAATGCTAGGGTTTCTCCATGTCCTTAATAACGAAGGGAACTACTCACACATGGAAGCAATCAAAAACAACATCATAATCAAATGGATGGATAAAGATAATAGAATGAATCTAGTGCAAACCACAATAGAATCTGAAATTACAACAAGACCTAATTAATGTAAGATGGGGGTATAGATGATGGTGATGCAGCGGTTGATGATGTAGGGGATGATGCGTTGTCCTCTAATAATCCGCTTAGCAGCAAGGATTTGCCCTTCTCCAAGTTCCTCCTTTAGATCTCTTTCTGGTGTGGTTTCTCGTGGCTGAAGGTTTCTGTGAATGTTGGATCTGTGATATATCTTCGCAAGTAGGAAGTATTTGATGAGGCGTTCATGACACAGGGTCGTACGGGCGGATGGTACTGGCGGGATCCGCCCGTACCTCCGGTCGTTATGCGTGCTGAAACCTCCCCAGCGCAAGCAATCCCTCCGGGTGCGAAAATAAATCAATAAAATAACTTTTATCACTTAAAAATATCATATTACTGTATAATATGATAGTCTCAATTGATATGTTCATAATAAACTTAGTAATTGGGATCATGTTGAAACAAGGACAAAAGGTGCGTGCAAACGTGGTAAAATACTAAAAACCCTACTCTACTTGTGCAAAAACAATAAGTTAAAATGCTCCAATTTTGGACTCATCGGAATGCATGTGTGAGTGCACATTTTCAAAACTCTAAAATGTACGATTTTGTCATTTTTTGTAGCCTCGAATACCAAGAATTTCATATTGAGATTTTTCACATGTATATATTGTTGGAGATATGCCCTAGAGGCAATAATAAATGTAGTTATTATTATATCTTTGTGTTTATGATAAATGTTTACATTCATGCTATAATAGTATTAACAAGGAAACATTGATACTTGTGTGATTTGTAAACTTAATTTGAAGTCCCTAGTATAGCCTCTATACATCACTAGCTTGTTGGTTGATAAATGATTGTGGTTTCCCTATCATGAACATTGAGATGTTATCAACAACAAGATCATATCGTTAGGAGAATGATATGGTGGACATACTCCTATAGATAAGCGTAGCATAAAGATCAAGTCATTTCAATAGTTCAATTGCTATATGCTTTACGATACATAGTAACCTAATTCCTTCGACCATGAGATCATGCATATCACCTTTACCGGATGGATGCTTTGATGACATCAAACACCACACCGTGGCGGGTGGCTATAAAGGTGACATTGAGTGTTGGAAAGTATTGGTTGAGACACATGGATCAAGATCGGGATTTGTCCATCCATATGACGGATAGATATACTCTGGGCCCTCTCGGTGGAATGTCATCCAATTGGCTTGCAAGCATGTGACTCACAAGGGATCACATATCACGAACGAGAAAAGAGTACTTATCGGTAACGAGGTTGAACTAGGTATGCAGAGATACCGACGATCATAACCTCGGATAAGTAAACTATCGTGAGACAAAGGGAAATTGGTATCGTATGTAAGTGGTTCATTCGATCGCAAAGTAATCGAGAAATAAGTGGGAGCCATATGAATTTCAGATTCCTCTATTGGTTATTGTTGAGAAGTGTCTCGATCATGTCCGCATAATTCACGAACCGTAGGGAGACACACTTAAGGATTCGACGTTGTTTGAGTAGTTATGGTATTATGAGAAAGAGACCGAATGTTTTTCGGAGTCTCGGATGGGATCCGGATATCACGAGGTGATCCAGAATGGTCCGGAGAATAAGATTCATATAAGGAAAGTCCCATTTGAGTTCGGGAATGATTAGGTGTTTTCATCGAATGTTCTAGAAGGTTCGGAATGTCCAAGACTCCGGAGGAAGGTGCATGAATGTGTCATTGCATATTGGAATGATTGCATCATGTATTAAGTGTCCTCATTGTTCCAAATAAAGGATTAAATTGAATCCTAAATTGAAAAGTCAAATAGCTAGTTTGAAAAGTCAAACGGCTAAAATTGGAAAGAGGAAAAGAGGAAGGTGTGGGAAATCGAGTTGGGAGGAGTTCCTCCTCCAACCGGCCCACCTCAAGCCGAGTTGGGAGAGACTCTCTCCTCCCTTGGCGCGCCGCCCTCCACCTATATAAGGAGGCGGGGCTCCTCCTCTAGACACACAAGTCCCTCACCTCAAACCCTAGAAAGCTGCAGCCTCCATAGCCGCCACCACCTAGGGTTTGCCCTAGTCACGACTTGGGGTCCCGGAACCCTAGGCAGACGGCTCTAGACCCTCCTCCTGGTGTGTCTAAACCCTAGATCGCCGAGGAGCTCTCATACTCCACCATACTCGCCCGGCTTAAGGCGAAGACTGCGAGATTTCCCTCTACTTAGGTACCACGTTGTCTTTGGAATCGCGAGGAGTGCTACAACCTCCGCTGCCTGCTGGAACAAGGGAGAGGAAGGTCTTCGTCGAGTACCGAACGTGTGACCGACTGCGGGAGCGCTGCCGGAACGCAGCGCCGGAAGGATCGTCTACGCGATCTTGAGATCGGGAAGAGTATGACTACATCACCCACGAGAATCCGCTCTCGTTAAACACTTTGGAATCTTCGAGGGTAAGTTATTCCATCGACTCGTTGCTACAATCTAGTAGATAGATCTTGGCTTGTTTGTTTGTATGCGATAGAAAATTTTTGTTTTCCATGCTACGAAACCCTACAGTGGTATCAGAGCCGTGTCTATATGTAGATCTGTTGCACGAGTAGAACACAATGGTCATTGTGGGCGTTGATGCTTTTATTGTCGATTGCTTCTTGTGTACTTTGCATCTTGCGGTATGTTGGGATGAAGCGGCCCGAGCTAACCTTACATGACATCGTTCATGAGACTTGCTCCACGCTTGACATGCAACTTGTATTGCATAAGTGGCTTTGCGGGTGCCTGTTTCTCCTAGCATAGTTAAGGTCCAATTTACAATGGGTGATCAACAATGCTAGTATCAATGTTGTGGTTCTTGTTCGTAAGTTAGAACGACACTTATTGAAAGCCCCAAACCACGTAAAATATGCAAAGAAAGTAGAGGCGTCTAACTTTGTTTTGCAGGTGTCTGATGATGTGATATGGCCATGATTGTGATTATATTTGATGTATGCAATGTTCCTTATTGTAAGTTGGCAACCGGCAGGAGCCAGATGGTTGTCTTTAATTTATGTTAAGACCCGCGTGTCTATTCAAAGTAGTTGTAATAGTTGAAAACCGGTGGATGACAACCATGGAGAAGCGTCATTGACCTTGATGCAATGCTGGTGATGATGGAGATCATGTTTGTGCTTGAAGATGGAGATCGGAAGCACAAAGAAGAAAGGCCATATCATATCACATATTATTGAATTGCATGTGATGTTAATCCTTTATGCATCTTGTATTGCTTAGTAGACGACGGTAGCATTATAAGATGATCCCTCATGCACATGAATTTCAAATCATAAAGTGTTCACCTCGATTAGCACCGTTGCTAAAGCTTGTTGTTTCAAGCACCACGTGATGATCGGTGTGTTAGATTCCAAGTGTATACAACGTGAGAAAGCCAGATTTGCTCATGCGGAAACTAAGGTTTGATATTGACGAGCCTAGCATGTATACGGACATGGTCTCGAACACGGATCACCGAAGGTAAAGCATGAATCATATAGTAGATATGATGAACATGATGATTGTTCGCCATTGAAACTATATCAACTCTCGTGATGATCGGTGTTGATGTAGTGGATTTGGTTCGTGTGATCACTAAAACAATGTGAGGGATGTTGTTTTGAGTGGGAGTTCACCTAGTTTAATTTCATTATTAATTTTAACTCAATTTGTCATAAACTTAGTCTAAACTATTGCAAATATGTTGTAGATCAATGGCAGCCCCTACCATCAATTTTAATGCGTTCCTAGAGAAAGAAAAGTTGAAAAACAATGGAAGCAACTTCGCGGATTGGTTCCGCAATTTGAGGATTGTCCTCACAGCTGGTAATTTGACCTATGCTAGATGCACCATTGGGTGACCCACTGCGGTGATCTTGCCGATGAAGTAAAGAATGTTTACCTCGCTCGGAAGAATCAAGACTCCATAGTTCATGTGCTATCTTGTATGGTTTAGAATCGGAGCTTGAAAGGTTTGAGAATTCAGACCCATATGATATTGTCGAGGATCTCAAATTGATTTTTGAGACTCATGCGGCAATTGAAAGCTATGAGGCTTCTGAAAAGTTCTTTAACTGCAAGATGGAAGAGGGCAGCTCCGTCAGTGAGCATGTGCTTAAGATGTCTGGGCACGCAAACAAACTTCAAAGCTTGGGTATAGTGATTCCAAATGCTTTGGGGATTTACCGTGTCCTCCAATCACTACCACCAAGTTACAAGAACTTTGTGATGAACTACAACATGAACATGAACAAGCAGTTGCTTAACTGTTTGCTATGTTAAAGTCTGCGAAGTGGAGATCAAGAAAGAGCACCAAGTGTTGTTGGTCAATAAGACCACCAAATTCAAGAAAGGCAAGTCCAAGAAGGGACACTTCAAGAAGGGTGGTAAGAAAGTTACCACGCCGAAGAAGACCAAGGCTGGACCCAAGCCCGACATCGAGTGCTTTTACCGCAAGGGAGAAGGTCATCGAAGCGGAATTTCCCAAAGTACTTGGCGGATCTGAAGAACGACAACATCAAGAAGAAAGGTATATCTGATATACATGTTATTGATGTGTATCTCACTAGTACTCGTAGTAGTGCCTGGGTATTTGATACTGGTTCGGTTGCTCATATTTGTAACTCGAAACAAGTGCTGCAGAATAAACGGAAGCTAGCGAAGAACAAGGTGACGATGCGTGTGGGAAACGGATCAAAGATTGATGTGATCGCGGTCGGCACGCTACCCCTTCATCTACCATCGGGATTAGTTTTATACTTAAATAATTGTTATTTGGTGCATGCGTTGAGCATGAACATTATATCAGGATCTTGTTTATTGCGAGACGGTTACTTGTTTAAGTCCGATAATAATGGTTGTTCGATTTATATGAGTAATATGTTTTATGCACATGCACCTTTGATAGATGGTCTATTCTTATTGAATCTCGATAGTAGAAATACACATATCAACAACATTGAGGCTAAACGTTTGAAATCAAGCGATAATTCGACCTATATGTGGCACTGTCGTCTTGGTCACATTGGAGTGAAACGTATGAAGAAACTCCATTCCGATGGACTTCTTGAATCACTTGATTTTGAATCACTTGAAAGATGCGAAGCATGTCTGATGGGAAAAATGACTAAGACTCCATTTTCTGGTATGATGGAGTGAGCTACGGACTTATTGGAAATCATACATACCGATGTGTGTGGTCCAATGAGTGTAGCATCGCGCGGTGGTTATCATTATGTTCTTACCTTCACGGATGACTTTAGTAGATATGGGTATATCTATTTCATGAAACATAAGTCCGAAACTTTCGAGAAGTTCAAGGAGTTTCAAAGTGAGGTAGAGAATCAGCGTAACAAGAAGATTAAGTTTCTACGTTCTGATTGTGGAGGTGAATATCTAAGTTACGAGTTTGGCGAGCATTTGAAGAAATGCGGAATACTTTCACAGTTGACACCGCCGGGAACACCACAGCGTAATGGTGTGTCCGAACGTCGTAATCGAACTCTCTTAGATATGGTTCGTTCTATGATGTCACTTACAGATTTACCGCTATCATTTTGGGGTTATGCATTTGAAACAGCCGCATTCACTTTAAATAGGGCACCGTCTAAATCCGTTGAAACGACACCGTATGAATTATGGTTTGGGAAGAAACCTAGATTGTCGTTCCTTAAAGTTTGGGGTTGCGAAGCCTATGTAAAGAAGTTCTGACGGACAAGCTTGAACCCAAAGCGGAAAAATGCGTCTTCATAGGATACCCAAAGTAAACTATTGGGTATACCTTCTATCATAGATCCGAAGGCAAAATCTTCGTTAAGAATGGATCCTTTCTAGAGAAGGAATTTCTCTCGAAGAAGTGACTGGAAGGAAAGTAGAACTCGACGAGGTTGTCGAACCTTCTCTCGAATTGCGAGTAGCGCAAAGACCGGAAGAAGTTCTGTGGTGCACCAATAAGAGAGGAAGCTAATGATGATGATCATGAAACTTCGGTTGAAGTTGCTACAGAGCCCCGGAGGTCAACAAGAACTCGTACCACTCCAGATTGGTATGATCCCGATATGAGTGTCATGTTGGTGGACAACACCGATGACCCCGAGACATATGAGGAAGCAATGATGAGCCCAGATTCCAATAAATGGCAAGAAGCCATGAAATCCGAGATTGGATCCATGTACGAAAACCAAGTATGGACTTTGGTGGACTTACCGGATGGCGGAAGGTCACGAGAACAAATGGATTTTCAAGAAGAAAACAGATGCTAATGGTAATGTTACTGTCTATAAAGCTCGACTTGTCGCAAAGGAGTTTCGACAAATTCAAGGAGTTGACTACGATGAGACTTTCTCACCAGTAGCGAAGCTAAAGTCTGTCAGGATTATGTTAGCAATCGCTGCATATTATGATTATGAGATATGGCAGATGGATGTCAAAACAAAGATTCCTCAATGGAGATATTGATGAAGAGTTGTATATGATGCAACCCAAAGGTTTTGTCGATCCTAAAGATGCTAACAAGGTATGCAAACTTCAACGGTCCATTTATGGATTGAAGCAAGCATCCCGAAGTTGGAATCAACGTTTTGATAAGGTGATCAAAAGTTTTGGTTTTATACAAACTTATGGAGAAGCTTGTATTTACAAGAAAGTGAGTGGGAGCTCTGTAGCATTCTTAATATTATATGTGGATGACATATTGTTGATTGGGAATGATGTAGACCTTCTTAATAGTGTCAAGGAATATTTGAATAATAGTTTTTCAATGAAGGATCTTGGCGAAGTAGCTTACATATTAGGCATAAAGATTTACTGAGATAGATCGAAACGCCAAATATCATTGTCACAGAGTACATATTTGGACAAAGTTCTAAAGAGGTTTGGAATGGAAGAAAGCAAGAAAGGGTTCTTGCCCATGTTGCCCAATACGACCTTGAGTAAAACTCAAAGTCCGACATCGACAGAAGATAGATAAAGGATGAGTAAGACTCCCTATGCCTCAGCCATAGGATCTCTAATGTATGCCATGCTATGTACTAGACCCGACATTGCATATGCTGTTAGTTTAACTAGCAGATATCAAAGTGATCCAGGAGTGGATCATTGGACAGCGGTCAAAAACATCCTTAAGTACTTGAGAAGAACTAAGGATATGGTTCTTTCTTATGGAGGTGATGAACAACTCGTTGTTAACGGTTACACCGATGCTAGTTGGAACACCGATCCGGATGATTCTAAATCACAATCTAGATACGTATTTATTTTGAATGGTGCAGCAGTTAGCTGGAGGAGTGCAAAGCAAAGCGTTGTGGCGAGATCTTCAACTGAATCGGAATACATGGCTGCTTCGGAGGCTTCACAAGAAGCAATATGGATGAAAGAGTTCATTACAGAGCTGGGTGTGGTTCCAAGTGCGTTGGAACCAATGTCTATCTACTGTGATAACATGGGCGCCATAGCCAATGCGCAAGAACCAAGGTCACACAAGAAGCTGAAGCATATCAAGCTGCGTTTTCACGCTATTCGAGAACATATCCAGGATGGGGTTATAAAGATTTGCAAAGTACACACAGATCTGAATGTGGCGGATCCGTTGACTAAACCTCTCCCGAGGGCAAAACATGACCAGCACCAAACTGCCATGGGTGTTCGGTATATTACCATTTAATCTAGATTAGATGACTCTAGTGCAAGTGGGAGACTGTTGGAGATATGCCCTAGAGGCAATAATAAATGTAGTTATTATTATATCTTTGTGTTTATGATAAATGTTTACATTCATGCTATAATAGTATTAACAAGGAAACATTGATACTTGTGTGATTTGTAAACTTAATTTGAAGTCCCTAGTATAGCCTCTATACATCACTAGCTTGTTGGTTGATAAATGATTGTGGTTTCCCTATCATGAACATTGAGATGTTATCAACAACAAGATCATATCGTTAGGAGAATGATATGGTGGACATACTCCTATAGATAAGCGTAGCATAAAGATCAAGTCATTTCAATAGTTCAATTGCTATATGCTTTCTGATACATAGTAACCTAATTCCTTCGACCATGAGATCATGCATATCACCTTTACCGGATGGATGCTTTGATGACATCAAACACCACACCATAACTGGGTGGCTATAAAGGTGGCATTGAGTGTTCGGAAAGTATTGGTTGAGACACATGGATCAAGTGTGGGATTTGTCCATCCATATGACGGATAGATATACTCTGGGCCCTCTCGGTGGAATGTCATCCAATTGGCTTGCAAGCATGTGACTTGCTCACAAGGGATCACATATCACGGGAACGAGAAAAGAGTACTTATCGGTAACGAGGTTGAACTAGGTATGCAGAGATACCGACGATCATAACCTCGGATAAGTAAACTATCGTGAGACAAAGGGAAATTGGTATCGTATGTAAGTGGTTCATTCGATCGCAAAGTAATCATAGAAATATGTGGGAGCCATATGAATTTCCAGATTCCTCTATTGGTTATTGTTCGGAGAAGTGTCTCGATCATGTCCGCATAATTCACGAACCGTAGGGAGACACACTTAAGGATTCGACGTTGTTTGAGTAGTTATGGTATTATGAGAAAGAGACCTAATGTTGTTCGGAGTCTCGGATGGGATCCGGGATATCACGAGGTGATCCGGAATGGTCCGGAGAATAATATTCATATAAGGAAAGTCCCGTTTTGGAGTTCGGGAATGATTCCGGTGTTTTCATCGGGAATGTTCTAGAAGGTTCCGGAATGTCCGGCACTCCGGAGGGGAAGGGGTGCATGAATGTGTCATTGCATATTGGAATGATTGCATCATTTACTAAGTGTCCTCGCTGTTCCAAATAAAGGATTAAATTGAATCCTAAATTGAAAAGTCAAATAGCTAGTTTGAAAAGTCAAACGGCTAAAATTGGAAAGAGGAAAAGAGGAAGGTGTGGGAAACCGAGTTGGGGAGGAGTTCCCTCCTCCAACCGGCGGCCCACCTCCAAGCCGAGTTGGGGAGAGACTCCTCTCCCTCCCCTTGGCGCGGCCGCCCCCTCCACCTATATAAGGAGGGCCAGGGCTCCCTCCTCTAGACACACAAGTCCCTCACCTCAAACCCTAGAAAGCTGCAGCCCTCCATAGCCGCCGCCACCACCTAGGGTTTTGCCCTAGCCGCCGACTTGGGGGTCCCCGGAACCCTAGCCGCCGGCTCTAGCCCCTCCTCCTTGGTGTGTCTAAACCCTAGATCGCCGAGGAGCTCTCTCATACTCCACCATACTCGGCTTAAGGCGAAGCCTGCGAGATTTCCCTCTACTTAGACCACGCATGGTTGTCTGCCGGGAATCGCGAGGAGAGTGCTACAACCTCCGGCTGCTGGATCAAGGAGAGGAAGGTCTTCGCCGTGTACCGAACGTGTGACCGATTGCAGGAGCGCTTTAACGCAGCCTTGGGAAGGATCGTCTACGCGATCTTGAGATCGGGAAGAGTACGACTACATCACCCACGAGAATCCGCTCTCGTTAAACACTTTGGAATCTTCGAGGGTAAGTTATTCCATCGACTCGTTGCTACAATCTAGTAGATAGATCTTGGCTTGTTTGTTTGTATGCGATAAGAAAAATTTTGTTTTCCATGCTACGAAACCCTACATATATATCATGGACTACAAACCCATTTTTTTCTAGAAATTGTTGAATCAAATGTGATCCTTTATCATTAAAAAAAAGGGCTCCCTAGAACTCAGGAGCCATTTGTCCATACTCAGGTATAACACCTTATTCTATTTGATCTTTGATGTTAGTGTAAAATTCCGAGGGTTTTCTTTTGCGGTGAAATTTTTTATGTCTTATTCCATTTAATACATCTGCCATTTGAAATTTATGCCCCTCCTCGAAGTCATAGCTTATAGTGTCTTCTTGCCAACGATAGGTTTTTGAGACCAAAAGGGGCAATTTGAGTAAGAGGAAGTACTTGCAAAATGTGTTTGTTTGGTGCTGAATATGAGTCATCTCATTGTTTGTCTTTGATTATTTTGTGGATGGTTACGTTTGCGAAGTTACCTATGTTTTTTTATGAACACGTGGGTTCTATCTTTTAATCAATTTACATGACATCGTGCTCTACGGCATGTGTTCCTGCTAAATTGCAATGGAATTCTGCTATTGAGGTGAAAATCTTCTAGCACCCATCGGGAAAGTTTGCCAACATGTAGCAATTTTGGGAGTAGATCAGTGCCAATAGTGGAATTCAGTGCTAACTTGTCCATTGCTGAATTGGTAAAACCCTGGTGTGTAGTATTGACTTTCAGTTTGGGTAAACAGATGTAGATCCCTGTAGCGACACGATTCATCTCAGATTCAAGGAGTCTTGAAATTTAAAATCCAAGTAGGGACATAAAAGACTGCATAGTTGCTCAACTTGTCTTCACAACATGGTTCTTTACTTCTTGATGAATAAGTAGTAGAAAACTGCATTACCAAGTCATCTTGTCTTTCCCAACTTGATCAAAACGGGTGCGTCTTTGCAACTTGCAACTTTTGGACATATACAATTTGTTTGTTTGGCTTTTGAACCTTGTGAGACAAGTTATGTTCATCTTTTTTATATGTCACAAAATGAGCAAAGTTGCAAATGTACATAGCTCGGCATCGTTGGTTCTGTAATCTTACAAGTGAAAATACATCTGTTATGGAGCTGACACTCTTGTCGGTGAGCATCTCGGTCCTCTGCATCCCACTGCTGTGTGTCCTATGGAAGAAGTCAACGACCAAGCTCCCCGCCGGTGCGCCTGTACCGCCGGGCCCAACGCCGTTCCCTGTCATCGACAACATCCCCAATCTGGTCTGCGCCGGCGAGCTGCATCGCGCACTGGCTCGTCTGTCGGCGTCCTACGGCCCAGTAATGTCCTTGCGGCTCGGCATGGCGACCACCGTCGTGCTGTCTTCGCCGGCCGCCGCGCATGAGGCGCTCCACAAGAAGGACGGCGCTGTTAGGAATAGTAATCCCGATAGGACACGGAACGGTGTCGTGTGCGTGTGTGTTCCGAGTAGGACTAGTGGTCCAACACCTATTCGTATTGACGTTGCGTCTTGCCGGGTATATATACACCCATATAGTAGCCTTGTAAGACAACCGTGAGATTCAATACAAACAACAGGACCGAGAGGGCCCTGTAGCCATCAACATTGTTTTTCCTGGTAGGTACTCGTGTGAGTTGAGAGAGCTAGTTCTTTTGATCAGGCTAGATAGCTATCTTGCTGATCGTTGTTAGCTGGTTCTTATACGTGCGCGCAACTCGCCGGAATACTACGCGCCGTTCGCCGGGACTTTTCGGCGTTTGGGGCTGGGCCAACAATTGGTATCAGAGCCTCGCGGAGGATCTCCTAGTAACGGGAGGTCATGACGGGCAAGGATCAAGGCGAGTACTCCGGTGCGGCTGCGGGTGCATCGGTGTCGTCGCAGTACCCGCGGTATGATCGCGGCAACTACACGACATGGGCGAAACGGATGGAGTGGGCCATGGAGGGCGACATCCGGGAAGTCGCCGATCCCGGCGACGAGTTCAAGAAGCGGCTACCGGTACCGCAAGGACCGACAGGCACTCACGGCCATCGGCTCCGTGGTGCCGGGACGTGATGCAGACCGATCTCGAAGGATTCTGCAGGCGGCGTGGGAGACACTCAAGACGTTGAATCTTGGGCATGAGCGCGTCGCAGGCGACCCTACAAACCTTGCGGAAGAAACGAGAACCTGGAGATGGAAGGAGATGAGACGCTGGACGCTTTTGCCTCGAGGGTAGCCACAATTGTCAACGGGATTCGCGCAAGGTGAGAAGCTGGAAGATATCTCAGTCGTAATGCGTTTCCTGCGCGCGGCGCCGCCGCGGTACATATCTGTGGTGTCGGCAATCGAGCAATGCGTTGATCTCACCACCCTCACGATGGATGACCTGGTTGGACGGTTCAAGGCGCATGACGAGCGGATGAAGATCACCTACGGCGACGCGAAACAAGATGAGCACCTCATGCTTACACGTGCCCAGTGGCAGGCAATGGTCGCCAAGGAGAGGAGCGATAAGGCATCTGGCAGTGGCGATGGTTCGGTCCCGGCGAAGAAGTCGGACAGCAAGCCGAAGAATCCAAAAAAGAAATTCGACAAGAAGAATCTTCGCTGCCATAAGTGCAATCAGCTTGGGCACTTCAAATCGGAGTGTCCTAACCGTTCAAAGGAGAAGGCTCTCATGGCGAAGGAAGGAGATGATGGACCGATGATGCTCATGCTCGAAGCTTGCGAGTTAATGACCACCAAGGAATCAACTCCTAAGGAGTCCGCTACGGAGATCGTCACACTCGTGGAAGAGAAGGTCTTCCCGCGGAGGATGCAGATGGCTCACGACGTTTGGTACCTCGACACAGGCGCTAGCAACCACATGACCGGCGACAAGGCTCAGTTTTCTGAGTTGAACCTCACGGTTGGAGGCTCCGTCCGATTCGGCGATGGGTCGAAGGTGGAGATTGCAGGACAAGGCACTGTCCTGTTTGAGTTGAAGGATGGAGGTCACAAGGTACTCACTGAGGTGTACTATATTCCCAAGCTTAAGACCAACATTATCAGTCTTGGTCAACTCGCGGAGCGTGGATGCAAGATCGTGCTGGAGGACGAGTTCCTGTGGGGATATGACCGCCAAAGGCAGCTCATCATGAAGGTGGAGAGGTCGAAGAATAGACTCTACATCCTCAATCTCAATCGGACGGATCCAGTATGTTTGATGACAAGCATGGAAGACTCGGCGTGGAAGTGGCATGCTCGCTACGGACATCTAAATTTCCAAGCTCTACGACAACTTGGACAGAAGGAGATGGTACGTGGCTTACCGTGTGTTGATCATGTTGAGCAGGTGTGCGACGGTTGTCTCATTGGGAAGCAAAGGCGAGCCCCGTTTCCAAGGGAGGGACAATATCGAGCAAGTAAGGTTCTTGAGTTGGTGCATGGAGACTTATGCGGACCAATCACGCCGGCGACCCCCGCCGGGAACAAGTACTTTTTGCTCATCGTCGACGACTTCAGTAGATACATGTGGGTTGTGTTGCTGAAGAGTAAGGATCAAGCTTTGCAAGCGTTCAGGATTGTGAAGATGGCAGCCGAGGTGGAGTCCGAGGCAAAGTTGAAGGCCCACCGAACCGATCGGGTGGGAGTTCAAATCAATGAATTCAAGGCGTTTTGTGAAGCTCATGGGATCCGGCGGTATCTCACCGCACCATATTCACCGCAGCAAAACGGTGTTGTGGAAAGAAGGAACCAAACCGTGGTGGCCATGGCACGCAGCATGATGAAGAGCAAAGGCATGCCAGGTAGGTTTTGGGGTGAGGCAGTTAGTACAGCTGTCTATTTGCTGAACAGGGCGCCAACTAAGAGTGTAGTTGGTATGACGCCGTACGAAGCATGGTACGGGCGCAAGCCCTCGGTTGATCATCTTCGCACTTTCGGGTGCGTGGCGCATGTGAAGACGGTGACCGGGCATACTAGCAAGTTGGCGGATCGAAGTACTCCAATGGTCATGATCGGCTATGAATACGGTTCGAAGGCGTATCGCGCGTACAATCCAGTGAACAAAAAGTTGGTGGTGACACGTGACGTCGTCTTCGAGGAGGAGAAATCATGGAATTGGGGCTCTGCGGAACCGGTACAATCAATTTCTGATGAAATATTTACTGTAGTCTACAGTGATTCACATGCAGATGATCAAGAAACAGCGTCCCGTGGCGTTACGGATTTAGGCGCTGGTTCAGAAGATGGAGGTCTGGAAGTGAGCAGCAGCAGCGCTACGCCTGGAGAGGTATCTCCGCGTGGGAGTCCTGGCACGAGCAGCAGCTCACGCTGCACTGGAGGCTCGGCGTCGCCATCCGATCCGCACGCGACGAGAACCCTGGCGCAAGTGGCCCATCAGCTGCACACTCCCGTCCAGGAGGGACTAGCGGCAGTCCAGAAGTGGACGCGGGCGACGATGTCACGTCGCCAACATGCAGTACACCGACAGAAACTGCAGGAAATTTAGTAGACGCTGAAACAAGTACTATGCCAGCTTCCACGTCTCATCCAAGTGCACGGGAAGAAAGGAGACAGCCACCTACTCCAGAAAAATTCCGAAGTGTACTGGAGTTGTATCCGCCAGAGACCCTTCGTACAGCGCGTGCGCGAGGGAGAGGACAAGGTCGGTGTTTACTCACCGAGGAGCCAACGAAATTCGAGGATGCTAATACGGAGGAGTGTTGGCGTCGGGCTATGGATGAGGAGTTGGGGTCGATCCGCGACAACGATACATGGGAGCTTGTCGATCTACCCAACAATCACAAGGCCATAGGACTCAAGTGGGTGTACAAGATCAAGAAGGATGCCGAAGGGAAGTTGGTGAAACACAAAGCTCGGCTAGTGGCCAAGGGATACGTGCAAGAGCAAGGTGTGGATTTCGAAGAAGTGTTTGCTCCCGTTGCAAGGATGGAATCGGTGAGATTACTTATCGCTCTCGCAGCTCAAGAACCTTGGAAATTGCATCACATGGATGTGAAATCCGCGTTTTTGAATGAGGAGTTAGAAGAAGAAGTTTATGTGAAGCAACCACCGGGATACATCAAAGAGGGAGAAGAACACAAGGTTTTGAAGCTACACAAGGCGTTATGCAGACTCGGCAAGCCCTCGGCGTGGAACATCAAGCTTGATCGTACATTGATCTCTCGGATTCGAGAAGAGCCCTTTGGAGCATGCGATGTATAAGCGAGGTAAAGGAAGGGATCATCTACTAGTTGGCATCTATGTTGATGATCTATTGATAACTGGAGCGGATGAGAAGGAGATTGCAAAGTTCAAGCTACAGATGAAGGAGTTATTCAAGATGAGTGATCTAGGCTTGTTGAGTTACTACCTTGGGATCGAGGTACATCAAAAGCTGGGTGAGATCACGCTATGCCAAGAGGCATATGCAAAGAAGATACTCGAGAAGTGTGGCATGGAAGAAAGCAATCCAACTCATGTTTCGATGGAACCTCGTCTTAAATCGAGCAAAGGAGTGAAGCACTGCGGTTGATGCAACGGAGTATAGGAGGCGTTGTCGGAAGTTTGAGGTATCTCATCAACACAAGACCCGACTTGGCCTATTCCGTTGGCTATGTGAGTCGCTTCATGGAAGCACCCACAATGGAGCATTGGACAGCCGTGAAACATATACTCAGGTATATCAAAGGTACTACAAACTTTGGTATTGTCTACTCGAAAGAGAAGGAGGATGTGAAGCTACTTGGCTACAGTGATAGCGACATGGCAGGAGATATTGACGACCGTAAGAGTACCTCGGGCGTGGCATATTTCTTGGGAAGAAGCATAGTAAGTTGGCTATCACAAAAGCAAAAGATGGTGGCACAGTCATCCTGTGAAGCTGAGTATATTGCGGCTGCAACTGCAGCGTGTCAAGGTGTGTGGCTAAGAAGTCTACTTGGTGATCTCACCAATCGGGAGGCGGAACAAGTGGTGCTCAATATTGACAACAAGTCTGCAATTTCATTGTGCAAGAATCCGGTGCATCATGACAGGAGTAAGCACATTGATCTGATATCACTACATCTGGCGATGTATAGAGGAGAGCAAGATTGAAGTCAACTATGTTTGCACCAATGATCAGCTTGCGGATATCCTAACTAAATCTTTGGGATGAGTGAAGTTTGCGGAGATGCGAGGAAGGATCCGCGTCAAGCTGTGAAGTTAAACATCGTGCTTAGGGGATGATTGTTAGGAATAGTAATCCCGATAGGACACGCAGCGGTGTCGGTAATGCGTGTGTTAGAGTGGGGTAGTGGTCCAACACCTATTCGTATTGACGTTGCGTCTTGCGGGTATATACACCCATAGTAGCCTTGTAAGACAACCGTGAAATTATACAAACAACAGGACCGAGAGGGCCTGTAGCCATCAACATTGTTTTTCCAGTACGTACGTGTGAGTTGAGAGGCTAGTTAACTTTGATCGGTAGAAGCTATCTTGCTGATCGTTGTTATCTGGTTCTTATACGTGCGCGCAACTCGCCGGAATACTATGCCGTCGTTACGCCGGACTGCAGTCGGCGTTTGGGGCTGGGCCAACAGGCGCCGTCTCCAACCGGTGGGTCCCCGAAAGCGCCAGCGTCATGGGCCACAGCGGCATCTCCATGGTGTGGCTCCCGAGCTCCAGCCCGCTGTGGAAGCAGCTGCGCACCGTGGCGAGCACCCTGCTCTTCACGTCCCGGCGGCTCGGCGCCAGCCGCGCCATCCAGGAGCAGAAGGTCCGGGAGCTCGTGGCCCACTTCCGCGCAGGCTCAGGCCGCCCAGTGCGCGTCGCGCTCCCCGTGTTCAGCGCCGTCCTCAACATGATGTCCAGCGTCCTGTTCTCGGAGGACGTCGTCGAGCTGGGATCGGTGACGGGTCAGGAGTTCAAGGAGCTCATCGCCGACTCTGTTGCGGAGACGGCTAAGCCCAACATCTCCGACTTCTTCCCGTTCCTCAGCGGCCTCGACCTCAGCCGCCGCCGACGCGCGGTAGCCGCGAATCTCGATAGATTCTACCGGTTCTTCGACGCCGTCATTGACCGTCGGCTGAACAGCATCGAGAAGCACGGTGACCTGCTGGAGTCGCTGCTCGAACTCCACGCCAAGTCCCAGCTCGAGCGGCCGGTGATTCGAGCTCTCCTCACGGTACATACATCACATTCTCTCTCTGAATTACCCATTAATCATGAAGGCATGGTCTTAAGAATTCATCTTGGTGTATTGAACCAGGATCTGTTCATCGCTGGGAGCCACACAACCACCACCACGGTGGAGTGGGCGATGGCGGAGCTGCTCCGCAACCCGACCAAAATGGCGAAGGCGCGCGCCGAGCTGATGGAAGCGTTTGGATCCGGCAATGCAGAGGAAGGTGACCTCGCCAACCTCCCGTACCTCCAGGCCGTGATGAAGGAAACGATGCGGCTGCACCCGCCGGCGCCGCTGCTGCTGCCGCACGAGGTGTCGGAGTCCGGCGTGACGCTTGGAGGCTTTTCGGTGCCCAAGGGCGCCCGGGTCTTCATCAACGTGTGGGCAATAGGGAGGGACCCCGAGGTGTGGCCCGAGCCGGAGTCGTTCGCGCCGGAGAGGTTCTTGGACAGGGAGGTGGATTTCCGGGGGAGGTCGGGGCGGAGGGCGTGCCCCGGAATGCCGCTGGCCGTGGCGGTCGTGCCGATGCTGCTGGCATCGCTGCTCCACGAGTTCGAGTGGAGGCTGCCGGACGGGATAGCGTCCGGTGATGTTGACCTCAGCGACCGCTTCGGCGCCGCTCTAGAGCTCGCCGTTCCTCTCCAGGCCGTGCCGATTTGGGCCAAAAAGGGGCACAAGCTTCGAGCTCTTGAACTTCGAGCGTAACTGTGTGACGCGCGTGGTTCCTAATTGCCTCTGATTTTTGTATTGATCAGCTAATTTCCTTTGAATTATATCTATCCGAATTATATCTATCCTATGTACCGATTGTTTGTTTTAGGCATTACAATGTTACTAGTTACTATTAGTACCATTCATATTGCGTTAAGTATCACTTACGGCAGTTTGAGATTATGCAAACAATCTCTTTCACGCCCAATAACCTTGGCCTTCACTAGATATATGGACCACTACCAGCCGTCGTTGTTCTCCAAGCTTGACCAAAGAGAAATGTGGAGGGCAACATGGAGTTGTATGCTTCTTCCAAATCGCCATATATACAACATCTTAAATACAGTTTGATTGGAGTTCCATGTTTTTCCGTACTTCTCCTTGTCACCGAAGAGGGTTTTCATCATATCTATCACACCCTTAATCGTAAATGTTGGGAGTGCTCTTATCTCGTTTGACATACACAATGAAGGCGGAGGTGAGTTGACATCATCGATATCCTTTGCGTTGCACCTATGAATAGATTGACAACTTGAAATACTCCATTGCAAACTTTTTACTGGTCTTGCACACACAATCCATGAGCTTCCTTCCTTCTCACATTGGACCGTGTAATGCTTTTTGGAGTTTGAGTGAATCACCTTGTATAATCCGAGTGAACCACATAGCCCTTTATCCACATATTTAATTACAACAAGTTTTTGAACTTGACTGTGGGGTTAAACCTATACTTTTTTTATCCTTTATCGAAGATGACCTTGGTCCAAGCACTTCACTCATGTCACTATGAACTTTATCCTTATCCGCGAGACTATGATCACCAAACAGTGGTAGTCATCAGTCTCGGCCGACTACCTTCTGAAAGCTTTGACCTGTTTAGTTGTCAACACATCATCATTAACACTTTCAAACGAGCCATCATCCTCTGACTCAGATGCATAACATCGTGCATAAGGGTGTCCTCCTATGCGAAATATGCCTCCACACATCGTCACCAACCTCATTCTCACGATACCCATATTCTGCTTCATCACCCTCAAAATCATCACCCTCCATTTCCGGTGCTTCATATTGGTCATTCTAAAATCCACAAAGATACGCAACCAATTTGGAGGGATGGGAGGTGAAGTGACCTGGGGGGAGGAGAGAGGGAGAGGAAGGGGTTCATATGTAGGGATGAAGAAGAAAGGGGCCAAGGGTGTGGGTGGGAGGCTTACCCGCGACTGCTAGCAACTTAAGCCTCTCAGGGGCATGGCTCCCCGACCAGGGCTTCATGCTTTCACACATGGAGCGACAAGCCAGGGATTCATGTAATTAATTATGGAATCTTGGGTTCGGGGGTCATACTTACACGCATAGGTCTAGAGCAACGATGACTGCCACATTAGAGATGACGCCATGGATCCTTTGATCGAGGCTTATTGCTATTGATCATTGATACCTAGGGGAGGAATCCATGCAAAAGAGTTACTTTTAAAACTTATTTCAAATAGGTTTATTTCATTCTAAAGTTTCAAATTTGGGCCAGTTTTGTCCTATGTTCTCAATGACAAGCTCAAGACCAAAACTTTGCCTCTATGCACTTCGACTAGGCTCAAAAGGAGGGAACATTCCCTCAGGATCATCGAGCGATAAAGGAAATGACATGCCTCCACATGAGGATAAATGTTAGAACGAGGAGAAGAACCCACATCTCAAAGCTCTCGACACTAACTAGTTTAGCCACCTCCCATGTCGGCAAAGAAAAAACATGTTCAGTAGATTTCGCCTCATTTATGGGATGCCCAGGCATGCACATGTTGAACTTCAACTATGTGGTTTAAACATCACCCCATTATCTTGATCGTCTAGGAAAACCCTTCGTTACTAACAAGATTAAAGCTGCAATCAGCTATATGCCCAAAGAAGAGGCACCAAGACATCATCTGCCCTGGACTCATGCATTTGGTGTAAAAATTCGCAATAAGAAAATCTTTGTATTTCCACATCATTCACACAACACTTGTGACTCTCATTTCTAAGAAGGATGGTGTCAAGGATCTTGGAAACTTTTGGCCTATTAGCCTCATCCATGGTCTAGAAAATCATTTGGGATCAGACTTCACATCAAAATGAACAACATTGTCTCCAACAGCTAAGCTTTCACCAAATCTTGCAATATCTAGGACAACTTCATGTATGTTTTCTAGCTTAGTCAGTGCCTCCACAACTATAGATCCCCTACTCTTCTTGTTAAGGTTGACATTGGTAAAGCCTTCTACAGTGTCTGCTAGAACTTTCTGTTCGATTTTGTTTGTCGCCTAGGGTTCCCTGATGCCTGTAGGGACAGGATTGGCCGGTTTCTCTCAACATCTTCCTTGAAGATTCTGCTCAATGGCATCCAAGACCCTCTAATAATCCAAACCCTTCCTATCAGCAATTCATTTATGAGTGCCCATCCGAGTTTGGCTGGGTACATCATTGAATAGTTTCTTAAAGCCAATAAGAGACGAAGTGTGAGAAACATCATATTATGTAATAGTGAACATAAATTTATTCGTTACAACAATGTTCCATGCAAAGCAACATCTGTGCCCAAGAAATCTGACACCCACTTAATTAAATTATGTTGTAAGGGATATTTTTGCATGTTAATTAGGAGCCTGCTTTTTTCTATGGAACATCATGTTGTCACCCATCATGGGTTGTGTTATGACTAGGCAAGGAAGTCCTGATCTATTGGTGATGGGCTTGGCAGATGCGCTTGGTTCTAATACGAAAATAGAAGGGGTCAAGGAGCAAGTAAACTAAATCAAAGGAAGGATCCAAAAGCTACTTTAATTAAACCTATATGGGAACTAGGACATACCAAAGGGTGAAGGTATAATCACTTTACTCCATGTTTGTGCAAAGTTTAAAGGAATCCATCATACATGTTACTACTGGATGGCCAAGTTTGTACCGGTTTATGAAGAAATCCTAGGTCATCTTCCCTACTAAAGATTGAAGTTGAAGTCAAGTTCTTCTTTAACATAGAAGGATCATCGACATCTTTGTGTGGGAGATGACACAAACACTTAGGTTGAGATCTAGTATGAAACTTGTGGCAATAGTTACCTAGTTTAGAGAGCTAGAATAAGGGTTTGATTCCAAGTTATAAACGTGTAAGAGAATCCATATCTTGTACGGGAAGACCAGCCCCCTCATATATATGTGAGAGGTGATGGCCGATTGAACTAGAAGCACACAATCATCAAACATCCAGTATATCTACTTTTTACCTCCTCACATTTGTCCCTGCTTCCATTTCTTCAGTAGCTTCACATATATTTTCTCCGAATTGATATCCTAGCTAGCTAAAAGCGGCCAAGCCTAGCTTAGTTTAGCACATAGCTGCCGAGACCTCCTAAGGGGTCCATGCCATTGAACTAGGGCTTAGGGTCTGATAAGCGTTGGCTAGGCTTTCTTTCGTATCGCGTTTCCAGGAGGCTTCCTTCCATGTGAACTGTTGTGCATCACTACCGGTGTCAAGGTACATATTAGACGTCTTCATGTAAAGCTGGAACCGTTTCCAAGATAATGCTACATGTCTATCAAGACGCAACATATCACGATTTAATTTACTGAGTGAATCTAGGTATGGATTCGTGTCGGTATCTCTAAAGTCAGCTGGAGATAATCAGCTGCTATCTTCCTAATGGATCCCCATGACTCGTGGTTGAAGAAGCATATGAAAAATTATCAGGATAACCCAAATGATATGAATGAATCAATTTAAGAAACGAGACGACATAGACAACTTGGGAGAAGGTTTCACATCGAATGATCCACTAGAATAAGTGGACATTAGGGATGGAACAATGTCAAGAACGACCTACATAAACAAGAACTTGGAATCTGATTACAAAGTTGCACTTAATCTGTCTCGTAAAAGAGTATGCACATTTGCTTCGCATGGGAATACCACGAGATGACGGGGTTGAGTTGGGAGTTGGTCGAACATCGGTTTCCCATCAAAGCTGGTTTGAACCCTGTAAACAACCGGCTAGAAAGTTCAGTCCAAGACTCTTAAAAGCTAATGTTATCCGGCCCTGCAAGTACGCTGAATGGATCTCTAGAAAGAACACAACATGCATATATCCTAGAGATCTCAACAGAGCTACACCCAAAGGAAAATATCCTATGCCAACATACGACATGCTTATCAATAACACATTAAGTTATAAAGTCATTAGCTTCTTGGACGACAATGCAGGGTATAACCAAATATTCATGTCCGGAGAAGATTCAGCTAAAACAACATTTTGTTGCCCTGGTTTTGTTAGTTTTTTCAAGTGGAATATTATGACCTTTGGGTTAAATAGTTTCGTCGCCACTTATCAAAGAATTATGAACTTAATATTACATGATCTTTGTTAGGAATAGACAACTTGTATTCCTCTGGGGGCCAAAGTCCACAATATATAGTACAGGTACAGGGCAAATATGTAGGAAGCCCCCTAACATATGGGGTAAATACAATATACAGATATATACATCTAACACCCCCCCCTCAAACTCATGGTGGATCCACAACACTGAGTTTGGATAGTAAGAAATCATGCTGCGCTCTGTTCTGTGCCTTCGTGAAGAAATCCGCCACCGTGAATCAAGGCACATCTTGAGCAACAACTGAAACTCACACAGGCACGTGTATAGAAAGCATCAACACCAATATGCTTGGTAAGCTCATGCTTGACCGGATCACGTGCAACACTAATAGCACCTGTACTGTCAGACAAAACCAGACTGGGTGTGGTAATAGGGACCCCAAAATCCGCAAGTAGCCACCGTAACCAGGTCACCTCAGCAGTCAACAAGGCCATAGCACGCAACTCAGCCTCAACACTCGAATGGGAAACCGCTGTTTGTTTCTTCGTCTTCCAAGCAATGAGCGAACCACCAAGAAACACATAGTAAGCAGAAAGTGAACGGCTATCCGAAGGATCACTCGCCCACGTAGCGTCCGAATAGCACTGGAGCTGGAGGGAGCTGGAACGAGGAAAGAAAAGGCGACGAGTGATCGTACCACGAAGATAACGAAGAACACGGAGAAGATGACTATAGTGAACAGTGGTAGGAGCAGAAACAAACTGACTCAGAATATGAACAAGATAAGAGATGTTAGGACGAGTGATATCAAGGTAAACAAGGCTCCCAACAAGATGACGATAACGCGTCGGATCAGAAAGAGGATCACCATCAGTAAGTTGAAGCTTAACATTAAGCTCCATAGGGGTCTCAACAGTGCGCTCATCCCCAAGAGCAGCACGAGCAATAAGATCCTGAATATACTTTTCCTGAGAGATGTAAAATCCATCAGAAGTGGAAGAAACCTCAATCCCAAGAAAGTATCGAAGAGGACCAAGATCAGTCATGTAACACCCTCAGAATCGACCCTATGCAAGTTTTAGCGAAACCCGCCAAACCCGCATAGAAACGATTCAAAGGTGCCCACCAGGCACTTTCGTGCGGGTGGAAAACGAAGTAATAACATTACACAACAGTCCTCGATGGGACCCACAGAACAGATATATATTCAACACGACTCCATGAGTCAAGAGTACAGATATACAGAAGAAAGATCCAAATCACCTTGAAAACGATAGAGCGCCCAGCTACGGACAAGATGCAAATGGGGCTAAGAGCCCTGAAGAATAACCAATGGCGTCCATAACCCTGCCCAGGCCAAGCCGGAAGAGTAACCCTGCTAACGACGTCGATCTCAAAACCTGCTAAGACAAAAGGGGTGCCGACAAAGGGCAAAGGAAAAAGAGGAGCGTCATTACTGAGGCCAGTACACGGCGAGGCTAGAATTCGGCGGTCCTCGCCTACATAGGTATGGTGGACTGAGCGGCAGCGGCAGCGGCAGCATGCACTAAACAGCCTATAGAGACGCGATACAACTGGCGGCTATCAGAGAGGGGTAAGGAAGACCTATTCGGAACCAACCTGATACTACCACCAAACATACCCATCTTGGTATTTCCCCCTCGAGACCAAACAAGGAAGTCAACCGAGGAACCCACACACTTGGCAGTTTTAGTTATTCAGTTATCGTTGCAGCAATTACTAGTCAGGTATAGATAGTCATCCTGATAACATAAGCAGTGGGCAGTTTTAGTTAACCGTTCTAGTCAGATTCAATTAGCATGAGATAGCCCAAAACCCAGCAGTTGTTGGTACTTTTATTTAGCCATTCCATTATAGTTGCAATACTTAATAGTCAGGTACAAAGGTAGCAAGCGACAACCCAAACAAGCAATTGTTGGCAGTTTTATTTAGCCATTCCATTATAGTGAAGCTGATTACTAGTCATTATAAAGTCAAATTTATAGCACTACTTTAGTTATAGTTGTCTATGATCGAGATACTGTGCTCCAAGTCGTCCATAACCGCGGACACAACTTTCAGAAAGTTTTACCCTGCAGGGGTGCACAAATAGCAACACACACTCGATCAACCTCGGAAAAACCAAATCAAAACCCAACGAGGCTTTCACGACAAAGCAATCACAGGATTCAGAAATATTTCCGGGGGCCACCCCGTTGAGTACACCATAGCGAAGTTAGTGACTCGAGACGGACTCAAGGTTTGCGACAATGGTCAGCATCGGGAACCCAAAACTGGGCTTGTCGATACTGCGAAAACACTCCGCTTACCTAAATGACAGTGTGCTCCTCGCACAATCATAATAAAGCAAGCATGGCATAAGTACAGGATAGTAAATAAAACCTCAAACTAGTTTGTGGCCCCAAGAAATAAGAATGAATCAAGCTCGCTCGGGGTCCCATAATCCTCCCGGATGTGGATAGCGCGAATATTCAAGGAACAGGTATCAAGTACTCGGGGTCCTACGGGACACAAGTGGACGGTTAACAACCAAATAACATCTATTGCCCACCTGTGCCTCTGCTTACTTACTTCAATTTTAGTTGTTAAACAGTAAGTAAAGTTATGATCAACTCCAACAATAAACATGCGGCAATACTCCAGCAACTGTGGTACTTGACGACCGCAACAACACTTGAGCAAGCGACTACGACGCGCAGGTCCAACTATCTACCAAACAACAGGTAATAGGAGGTGTCCAAGGCAATATAAGGCTGCAAGGGATATCACGGGTACGAAAAACTAGAGCATCGCAACACAGATAGCAATAGATCAACAGGAAGGAATAAATACTATAAAAGTAAGATAGGTGAAAAGGGGGGAGATGATCGCCTGAAAACATTGCCGAAGGTTCATCCGAAGATCGGGGCGAAGCTCACATCAACTCAACGGCCTTATCCGCGAAGAACCAAAACACTAGAATAAACACCGGATGCACTATTTAAGGTTACGGCAGAAGACCGGGCATGATGCATGTATGATGTATGACATGGCAAAGATGCAATGCAATTAGGTCATATTAAGCGGAACCGGGGTCCCGACATTTAATTAGGTGACTTATGTTGTTCATGTTGTTTAGATGCCCCCAAACAACAGACAAGTATGCATGCATGAATGATTTAATATGCATCAATTTGATATTTTACATTTATAAAATAGGGCTCGAGAAAGGGGTCACACATGGGTTCGACGATCTTGGGGTTCCGGGGTTCGGGGTTCGGTCTCAGGGTTCAGGGTTCGACGGGATCGGTCTTCGAAGGCCGGGTACAAGATGAAGAGCTTGGCGTTCCGGAAAGAAGGACTTGGCGTTCCGCGGTGAAGTGCTTGTCGTACCGGGATGAAGACCTCGGCGTCCGGGTTCTCGGCGAACTTGGCGTCCGGGAAGGAGTACTTGTCGTGTCGAGGGCTCGGCGTCGATGGTTCATCGGTTTTGGTATGGTCTTCGGGTACGACACCGAGACGTCGGTTCCAAGATCTTGCGATGGGAGATGAAGACGGCCTTGGGGAAACTTGCGTCGGCTCATGAATACACGGGCACGGCAACAACAACAAAGATCTTCCGGGTTTCGGTCTGTTAAGATCAACCGAAGGCTCGTCATATCTTGCATCAACTCAACGGAATGGTTTGGATCAGAGGGGGTGGAGACGGTCTTCATATTATGGTTGAGGTAGCGGAAGTAGGCGTCATCGTAGAAAAAGTGGAAGCCAGATCTTCGGTTCAATCCGTCTTCTTCAGAACATAGAGGAATTAGGTGAAGTAGCACTTGAACAACCTCTGGATGGATCAGAGGCACTGACGATCTGCTGGTTGCACATACGTGTCAACGCAGTGCAGTGGAAGCAGAACGGCTGGGCCGGGCACCGATTCTCTTGCCCTTGCACTGGTGCCTGCATGCGGCGGCTCGGAGAGCGGGACAGGCAAGTGATCTCTCATTAACGCGGGCGACATTCAAAGATGCGCTAGGCTAGTGCGGGGTAAAAGGCCAGAGGATGGGCGGCTCCGGAGGGCGCCGGCAGAGGGGGTGGAGGGCGGCCGGCGTGGCGAGGGACGATGGCGACGAGCGGCGGCGTCATGGCCTTCGCTGGCCGGGAGGCGGCGGCGGAGAGGAGGGAGGCGTGACGGGGACCGGGGCCCTCTGGCGGCGATGGCGGCTCGTGGGCCGGAGGGGAGGAGGAGGGAGATGCGGGCAGCCGGGGTGGAAGGCGGCCGGAGGAGGACGGCGGGCGGCACGGGAGGAGGCGGTGCGGAGGAGGAAGAAAGGGCGGGGTTGTTGACAGAGGAGGAGGGGCCCACGGAGCTGTTGGCGGAGGTGGTTAGGCGGGCGAGCCAGCGGAGAGGTGGTCGCTGGCGCGGACAGTGGGGTCGAGGAGGACGGGCGGAGGCAGCGGTGGGCCATGGAGGTTGAGGGAGGAAGGAGGAGGTGGGCGTGTGCGTCGGGTCGGGGAAAGGGGTTCTCGGTGGTGGGGCCAGAGGAGCGACGGGAGTGGCAGGTGGGGCCGGGGTGGTTGTGTGGGTGGATGCGTGTGTGTGCTGTGTGGGGAGTGGGGAGTGGGTCCAGGTGGTGGAGGGAGGTGGGGACAGGCTGGCGGGGTTGGTGGGGTGAGAGAGGTGGCTGGGGTGATGTGGCAGCTGGGGGTTGGCTGGAGGGAAGGGAGAGGGTGAGGTGGCGTCTCGCGATAGGAGGGGGGTGATGTGGCTGGTTGGGTGGGTAGACTAGGTTTAGGTAGTTTTAGGATTTTGGTGGACCGTTTTCATTATGGGGGTGGTCGACTGGGTCGAATCGGCCCGTTCGACTGCCCCCCAAAAAAAATAATATAGGTTTTTATTTAATTTAAAATAACTTTTGTAATTAGTTTTAGGCAAACAAAATATCCGGAAACATCCGGGGGTTTAATTTGAAATAGAAGGAGGGCTAGTTTCAGAAAACAATAGTCTCTCGCAACATAGTTTCAAGTAAAAATAATATGCATGATGATGTCATGATGATGCACAAAACAAAAATACCAAGCGATTTTCTAGTAGTGGTTTTGCGGGATGCCACAAGTCATAAGAAACTGATCACGAAGACGAGCCTTAACAAAGGCGATATACTCAGGATCATCAACAGTAATGATCATATCATCAACATAGAGAAGAAGAAGAGTGCGTCCACGAGGAGAAGTGTGAACAAACAACGCTGGATCATGAGCACTAGGGGAGAAACCAGCAGCTATCACTACAAAAGCAAAGCGCTCAAACCAGGCACGAGGACCCTGTTTGAGGCCATAAAGAGAACATCGAAGATGACAAACCATCCCCTCAGGAACAGAGTACCCAGGAGGAGGCTGCATATAAACCTCCTCACTCAACTCACCATTGAGAAATGCGTTCTGAACATCAAGCTGGGACACAGACCGGTGACGAACAGAAGCAACAACAAGAAGAGTACGCACATTGGTCATATGAGCAACAGGAGCAAAGGTCTCATCATAGTCACGACCATGCTCCTGCTGAAAACCACGAGCCACAAGACGCGCTTTATAGCGCTCAAGAGATCCATCAGAGCGTGTCTTAATCTTATAGACCCACTTACACGTGATAGGACGAACACCAGGAGGAGGAGAAACAAGATCCCAGTGCCAAGCAAAGCGCCAGCAATCTCCTCGGCCATGGCCAGCTGCCATTCAAGATGATGCTCAGCATCCCGATAAGAGGTCGGCTCGGAGGCAACAGAAATACCATACTTACTAGGAGAGTAACGGTGGGGAGCACGACGCTGACGAACATGACGAGTAGAGGGAAGATCATCAGAGGAAGACGACGCAGGAGACGACGATGAAGAAGAGGGAATAGTAGAGGAAGACTCCGGAGAACGAGGAGAACTAGGAGAACTAGACGGAGCAGAAGAGGACGGTGTCGAAGAAGAGACATCAGGGGGAGGAGATCCTGAAGAAGACACAATAGGGGTAGAAGGAGGTGTGTCAGGAAAGAGAAGAAAAGAGATATCTTCCACCGGGTAAGTACCAGCGGTGGGACGAGGATAGAAAGGACGTGTCTCATCAAAAGTAACATCACGAGAGATACACATCCGACGACCAACAGGGTCCCAACAGCGATAGCCCTTATGCTCATCACTGTATCCGAGGAAGACACACTCAACAGACTGAGCGGTCAGTTTGGTGCGTTCGCGAGGAACAAGGAGAACATAGCAAACACAACCAAACAAGCGAAGCATGGAGTAATCTGGAGACTGTCCAAAGAGGCGCTCAAGAGGGATACCACCCTGCAAGGCAGCAGACAGCTGAATATTGATGAGGTAAGCCGACGTAGAGACAACCTTAGCCCAGAAATGCGGCGGGAGAGAAGAAGCAATCATCATAGCGCGAGTGGTCTCAAGAATATGGCGATGCTTACGCTCAGCAACGCCATTCTGGGCATGTGCGCCAGGACAGGAGAATTGAGCAAGAGTGCCTCTTTCAAAGAAGAACACCTCGCAACATGTGGGAGATATACTCACCAGCAGAATCAGCACGAAACACACGGATGGGGGTAGAATATTGAGTACGAACCATGGCTGCAAAATGCTGATATATGGAGAGCACCTCACTACGAGAGCGCATAAAATATAACCAAGTGTACCGAGAAAAATCATCGATGAATAAAATATAGTAGCGATGGCCCCCTTTCGAAGCGAAAGGAGCCGGACCCCAAACATCGGAATGAACTAAATCAAAAGGTCGCTGAGATACAGACGCGCTAGTAGAATAGGAAAGCTGAATCTGTTTACCCAACCTACAGCCCTGACAATGCAAAGACCCATCTCCTGAGATGCACCGAAGACCACGATGAACTAATGACGACAGGCGAGAGTCACAGAGGTGACCAAGACGATGATGCCACTGCTGAAAGGAGCTGGTAGTAGAGGCGACAACCGGAGAAGAACTGGCAGATGAAGTGGCAGTGGAAGGAACGCGAAGCCAGTCTAACTCCCAAAGTCCTGAAGAGTCACGGCTGCGAGGGCCAGCTCCAACCAGGGCCTGGGTGCGATGGTCCTGGACAACACAAGAATCAGCATCAAGAATGACGCGACAACCAGAGTCAGTAAGATGGCTAGCAGAGAACAGGTTCATCTTAAGATGAGGGACATGAGAAATATCAGGAACAAAAAAAGAAGAAGTAGAAAGGGTGCCCCGACTAGAAACATGGAGAGAGGTACCATCAGCCGTAAAAACACGGACATGTGAAGGGAGAGAACGAAGAGCGGACAGAAAAGAAGACTCAGAGGTCATATGAAAAGAAGCTCCAGAATCCAGATACCACGGAGACGTACCAGACTATGTAGAAGGTGGTGGTCGCACAGTGCCTGAAGAGTCAGTCACAAAACCAGCAGTGTTGGTCGAAGAAGAGCCTGTAGAAGCAAGCAGACCACGAAGACTCCTGATAATGTCCTGATCAGAGAGAGGAGCTGCTGAAGATCCGGAAGGAGCCGACTGCCCACGAGCCTGGTGCTGCTGGCGTAAACTGGGGTCCCGTGTATAACAGGTGGCCCAAGTGTGACTATCCTCATTGCAGAAGAGAAAGGATTTAAGAGAACCACGCCGACCACGACCACGAGCTGACCACTGGTGGCCGACTCGACTGAAGCTGACCAAGCCGACCCCGACCTAGAGGAGTGGGTAGTATCGGCGACACGGGGACATTGGGACTGAGTCGAGGAGCACGGCAAAGGAGCACCACGAGTAGCAAGAGCAGATGGAACCGCAAGAAGACCAAAGACCACGAAGACGGGTCTCCTCACCAAGCTCGACAACACCTCGAGAGCGGAACACGACCACGAGCATTCAGCTGAGCACGGGCTCAAACTCGACGGCCGAGATGAAACTCATGGATGCGGTGAAACTCCAAGTCTGAGCGCAACTGGCAGCATGAGCATGTGCCACAAACAGAAGACTGGAGAGAATCAAGCGGCAGATAGCAGCACTGAGTATAAAACTCATCAATAGTGGAATCACCTCATCAAGAGCATGCTCTGGCGAACCATAGATGTAAAGAGCATCCCAGACGGCCGATAAGCCGACGAAATGGGCCCACCGAGCAGCAACAAGAGGGAGGCTCATGAACTCAAGAAGACATCTTGGGCGTAACTCGGAGGTGAGAACGAGCAAGACGAGCATCCTCATCAACCCATCGAGTGTAAGCAGTCGAGGCGTGTCGATAGGCCTCGAGATCAAGAGTACCGCTTGACCTTGGTCATAAGCGCAACAACACTATCATCAAGACTCTGAAAGCATCCTTGGCATCCCGAGAAGCATCGATCGAGAACAATCGGCGCGGCGGAAGAGGAGCCACAGAGCGGGGGGGCACGCGGATGGAGATCTCGCCGGAGAGCACGCCCCAGAGACGGAGACCGCGCATGTGAACGCGCATAAAGGCAGCAAAATAAGGGTAATTCGCGCCATCAAAGATCACCGGGCAGCGAGGAATCGCAACATACCCCGATGAAGAAGACATATCTCTCTCTGATTTTTTTAGATCAACTCTCAGATTTAATCGAAAACTGACGAAGAATCAGCTGTCAGAATTGAAACCGGCGAAGAACAAATCCAATTGGCGGCAGCAGTGCGAGCAACGGGCAGTGGACCCGGCGAGCAGGACGAGACTGGGCAGCCGGAGTGGCTGTGATGAGACGGAGCGTCAGGTGGCGAGGCAGGTGGACCCGCCGAACGCAGAAGCTGTCGGGCGTGTCCCGCGTGATGCGTCGAGGCGCGTGGTGCGTCCCGCGTGAGGCGGGGACGGGGAGAGCTGGCGGGTGGCAGGCGGCATGGGCTTCAAGGCGGCCGGACGGGATGCTCCACGCGCACAGACGGAAGGGTCCCGTCGAGAGCAGAGGACCGAGGAAGGTGGCGCGTGGGCGCAGGACCGTCGAGAGCAGTCCCGTCGACAGCGATCCACGGAGGCAACGCGGTCCTGTTTGATCCTTGACGGGCCGATAGGAGAAGAGGACGGACGCAGGACGGCAGGAGCAGTCCCGTCGAGAGGAGTCAAAAACCGATCTGGACTCAAAGAAAAACCGATCTGGACTCCACTGCGCGGGATCGTAGCAGGAAGAAGACCGATCTGGATCTCGATCGGGTCAAAACAGGCGGCGACCGGCGACAACAACGACGGCAAAACCGGCGGTGTCAGGAACGGTGGCGGCCGACGAAGTTGCAAGAAAGAGGACGGAGCTAACCTTGCTCTGATACCATGTTAGGAATAGTCAACTTGTATTCCTCTGGGGGCCAAAGGCCACAATATATAGTACAGGTACAGGGCAAATATGCAGGAAGCCCCCTAACATATGGGGGAAATACAATATACATATATATACATCTAACAATCTTCTTGGGGTTATATTAGAAGTTTACATCAATGAAACTGTTATTTAATCGGATACCGAGTAATCTCATTTACCTGATCAATGTCTAGCGTTTGAAATGATGATACACTACAGGATCGAGATTAATTTGTTCAAGTGTGCCTTTGGCATGTTGGCTAGGATATTTTTACATTTGATGGTACACCAACATAACATAGAGATAGACCTTGTAAAAGTTAAATCTATGTAGAAGATACAAGATCCATCTTGTGAAAAGGAGACAAACCGTTCATAGGCAATGTAAATTATCTCAGAAGATTCATAGTGTACTTAGCTAAGAAAGGTGATGCCTTTACTCCTATTATTTGTTTGAAGAATGATGGCAAGTTCCCCTAGGGGAAAACACCAATTTAACTTCTATAAGATCAAGAAACACCTATAATATCTCCACTGGTTCTGATAGTACAGGGTCATGGGAAGCCATTTCAGTTACATATATATTATTACCGAGGAGAAAGGAAAAATGATTGGCGCCTTTTGACCTAGGAAGCCAATGACAAGTAGTATGCCATCACATATATAAGACGATGTTTGCTGGATACCAGTTTAAGATACAACTTCATTGAGAGGTTATGTTTATTCTTATCTACTATCAAGTGATTGATTAGTTGCTTGTCAAACCAATGTCATTGATCACATGATAAATAAGTCGATTCTTAGTGGTGAAATCAATAAATGGGTGTAACAGGTTGATCGAGTATGATTTGGCTTATGACTCTATCAAATCTATGAAGAGCCTAATCATAGTTGATTTTATCGTACAACATCGAGTTAGAGAGGGACATGATCTTGAACCACGTCTCATTTATATGGTGCATCGAGATTATACTTTGACGGGTCAGTTTATAGCACTGGCCATGGCTTGGCATTGTTTACATATCTCCTAACGATACTATCTTTGAGACCTCACTACTAGGAAAACGGCTATAGGTAATCAGCACATCCGTGGCTCACATGGTTGAAGTGCCCCACGGCTAAAACAGGCGTGGCTCACCTGTGGGTAGTGCCCTACTAGTAACTAGAACAACCGTGGCGCACATGACCATAGTGCGCCACAGATATGTGTGGGCCAGGGCCCTGTTGGCCGCACACCAAACATCTGTAGCGCACACAGGTCAGGTGCGCTACGGATGTTAGTGCCAACTGTGGCGCACATGGTGGGGGTGCGCTATGCCCCCCTCTGCTGTGAAACGGCCAGACACATCCGTGGCGCACTATGGCATGTGCGCCACAGATGTTACTACTCCCTGTGGCGCACTAGGGCATGTGCGCCACGGATGTTACTCTTCCCTGTGGCGCACTAGGGCCGTGTGCGCCACAGATGTGTCAATTTTTTTGACAGCATTTTATGTGCACATGTGTGACCACATCCCCTTCTTATTCCTCCTTAGATTAAGTCGGGATCTTCTCCTTCCCACCTCAATTTATCCACCCATTCACCATTTTTAGCATGTAGAACTTGCCTTGGATGTTACATAAGTAATAGAGGAAGGTCTCCGGTCTCGCGCGCACCTCTTCTTTACATCTTTCTCGCGATCGGTCTCTCATCTCGGTAAGTTGTCCATGTAAGGATGTGTTCATGTGTATATGGATGATGTGCTCATATGTATGTAGATGATCGATGCTCATGATGTGTGTATGGAGAGGATCGATGGTCATATGTGTGTGTATATGGAGAGTATCGATGATGCTCATACATGTGTGTATGGAGAGGATAATGATATGTTCATGTGTGTATGGATCGGTCTCTCTCTCTCTCTCTTGTGTTTGTATGTGAACAAGTTGCCATTTATTTTGCCAAAATGTTGATTCATTTCCATTTTGGCAAGACTTTGGTATTTCGCAAAGGTCCTAATTTTAGGATAGGTCATGCCGAAATTTTCTATCGACCATTGCATGCATGCATTCATTATGTGGTTATAATAGACTTCAAATTGTACCGTGTACACCGTGTAGGCAAAAATGGTCCGCATAATGAGCGAAGGCATTGTGGCTAGATTTTTGAAATGTGTGACGGCCGACATGATACGAAATAACAAGACAGATATAAGATGTCCGTGCAGAAGATGCAAACTCAACTGGGTGATCGACCCAGATTCCGGGAATCTGCAGGCGCACCTGCTCCACCATGGTTTCATGGATGGATACACTCGTTGGATAAGCGGTGGCGTAGACGATGGAGACGGTGAAGGTGGCCAACATGACGATGATCATCATCACGGCGAGAACGGGCGAGATGATGAAGAGTCTCCTAGAGATGGTGAAGGTGCGGAAGCATACCGGGATGATGATGATCTAGATGCCGGAGGAGCAGATGACGATGGAGCAAAGTCAGGCTGGGTGCGGGACCCTTATGTGCAAGAGCTGCTTCTCAAGCAGACGAGTAACGCTAGGGCTGCCGCTAGAGAGAAAGGCAAGCTTGCGCAACTTGAGAAAGACGCGGTTACTCCATTGTATGAAGGATGCAGGCCCGATGATACCCGGTTGAATGTAACGCTCAAGGCTATGGAGATGAAGGCAAAACACAAATTGAGCGACGCAAGCTTCGACGATATGATGGCATTCTGGCACGATCGTCTCCCGGAGGGGAACACATGTCCAACTAGTATCGAGGATGCTAAGAAAATCGTCTGTCCTCTCGATCTACCGCACGTTAGATATCACGTATGCATCAACGATTGCATCATTTATCGGGGCGAGGACGCAGAGAAAACCACATGTCCGGTGTGCGGCGTGAGTCGATACAAGAAAGGGAAGAAAGCACCTCGAAAAGTGGTATGGTACTTTCCTATCACTCCTCGTCTGCAGCGCTATTTCGCCGACCCTAAGGAAGCGAAGCTCATGCGATGGCATGCGGAAAGGAAGAAGCCAGGAGATGATGATGATGAACCCGAAAAGGATGAGCTGCTGACGCACCCTTCAGATGCTAGCCAGTGGAAAGCAATGGACCTCGAATTCCAAGAATTTGGTGGAGATTCGAGGAACATCAGGCTTGGTGCGAGCACCGATGGACCCAATCCGTTCGGTAGCCAGAGCAGCACGCACAACACTTGGCCTGTGTTTGTATGGATGTACAACCTCCCTCCATGGTTGTGCATGAAGAAGAAGTACATACAAATGAGTATGCTAATTCAAGGGCCGAAACAACCTGGTATCGACATCAATCTGTATCTCGGGCTGTTGAAAGAGGAGCTAGCCACGTTATGGGAATCTGGAGCCAATACTTACGACGCCGTCGCACAAGATTATTTCACTATGATAGCCGCGTTGGTCACTACGGTGCAAGACTATCCAGGTTGCGGTTATATCTCGGGGCAAGTTATCCAAGGATTCTGCGCATGCGTTAGGTGCATGGATAACACAAACTATCTCCAACTAGATAAAGATCCAGGGTCATCGAAAACCGTGTTCATGGCGCACCGGAGGTGGCTCGGCAAGAATGATCCATGGAGAAAACGTGGAGACCTATTCGATGGAAAATCAGAGACCCGAGGAATCCCAGAGCGTAGGAGCAGCGAAGAAGTGGAAGAGTTGCTGAAAAACTGGAAAGATTGTCCTAAGCCTGGAAAGAAGCGAAAGAGGCAGCAACAAGATAAGCCGCTGATGAAGGTATGGAAAACAAGGTCTGCTTTACGGGAGTTGCCACAGAAGTTTCTCCAGACGCCTCATAGCCTCGACATCATGCATATCACGAAAAACGTGTAGAGTCTGGTCACCACCATAATCAACATGCCGATAGGGACGAATGATGGTCCAAAGCAAGGCACGACCTGATATGCTTGGGTATCCGGAAGGAGATTCACGGATGACGACTACTCCGATGATCGTGAAGATGACGATGATCATGAGTCGGAGACGACACAAGGTCGTCGGAAGGGTAAAAATTTCAAGAAGAATATTACGCCCTCCTTCTTGCTTCACTCTAAGCCGTGATGACATCAAACAGTTTTCAAGTGCCTTCTAGGAGTCAAATTTCCTTACGGCCACGCTGGCAAGATAAGGAGATACCTAGACGAGGCGGCAGAGGTTCGTGGCATGAAGTCTCACGATGCCATGCTAATGACGCAGTACTTCCGCACTAAGAGGGATAATGGACGAGCACGTCCGTGAAACGTTATTTGGCCTATGCAAGTTTTTCGACGTCATCTCTAGGAAGTCGATTGGCGTGAATCAGCTCGGGAGGCTACAGGAGGAGATCGTGGTGATACTATGTGAGCTTGAGGTCTACTTCCCACCCGCATTCTTCGACATTATGGTGCATCTTACGGTCCATGTCGTGGAGGACATCGACAACTCGGGCCGATGTTCCTCCGCAAAGATGATGGCGTTCGAAAGGATGAACAGACACATCAAAGGATACGTCATACAGTGTCCCGGCCCAGATGGAAGCATAGACAAGGGCTTTCTGGCCGAAGAGTGCATCTCTTTCAGCATGAATTATCTAGACATCGAGAACCCTGTCGGTCTTCCCGTCAACAGGCACCTTGGCAAGCTCGACGGATCTGGTCACCGAGAGGGTCGTCGCATACTGCATGCAGACTTCGATTTTCGACGCGCAGACTTTGATCGAGCAAACCTCGCCGCGCTACAACATTTAGAACTGGTCGATCCTTGGGTACAGAAGCACAAAAGGTTAATCGAGAAGAAGTACAGTGACCGGGGCATTCAGAGGACGCAGGGAGAAATAATCAAAGAGCACAACTCAGATTTCACTCGTTGGTTTAGGCAGACGCTCCTTGATAATCCCCCGCGATCGCATTCTTCTGACACGGAAAAGATCATATTCACCTTGTCGCAGGGACCGATGCAAAACCTGGTGACCTATCAGGCGTATGATATATTTCATATTAAGAGGTGATACTTATGTTATTTCATCTATTTTGCATGTTGGATGACTTTTGAAGGATGAACTGTCGGAGTCAGGATTCTGATGAAAAAAGCGGTGTCCAGATGCAATATTTGCGAAGATCAAAAAATTCCAGAAAATATAGGGAAATTCCTATTTTTCTAGAAGACGAAGGAAGTCAGAAGGGGAAGTGGAGATGGGCCATAGGGGGCCCACACCACCCCCTGGGCTGCGCCACCAGGTGGTGTGGCCACCCTGGCCCACCTCTGGTGTCGCCCTTTCGCCTATATCATCCCCCGAAACCCTAAGACTCGGAGAGCGACCACAGAAAGATTCCACCGCCTCTGCGGGACGGAAACTACAGAGAGAGAAAGAGCTCTCCGGTAGGTAGAAATCCGCCAAGGAAATTCCTTACCGGAGAGGGGAGATCGTCGCCATCAACACCGTCATCAAGCTAGACTTCATCGGGATCATCATCATCATCCTCACCATATTCTCCACCAGCACCAGCACCACCACTCCATCCCGCTGTAACAATTGGGTTGAATCTTTCATAGTTCTTAGGGGAAACTTTCCCAGTGTTGATTACTTTTGTAGTTGATGCTTTTGAGTGGAACCATTGAATTATTGTTTATGTTCAGATTGTTATTCATCATTATACCATCTGTGATCTTGATCTATATGATGTCTCGTGAGTAGTTTGTTTAGTTCTTGAGGACATGGGAGAAGTCATGTTGTTAGTAGTGGAATTGTGTTAAAGTAATATTCAATGGTTTGATATTTAAGTTGTGGTGTTATTCTTCTAGTGGTGTCATGTGAACATAGACTACATGATACTTCACCATTTATGGGCCTAGGGGAATGCATTGTGTATTTGGCTATTAATTATGGGGTTGCCCGGAGTGACAGAAACCTGAACCCCCATTAGGAAACCTTTGCACAAGGGAGTGTAGGATCTTAGAGTTTAAGGTTGTGGTTAGATTTCTATCTTAATTACTTTCTTGTAGTTGCGGATGCTTGCAAGGGGTATAATCACAAGTATGTATTAGTCCAAGTAAGGTCGGTACATTACCATAGGTTCACCCACACAACACTTATCCAACCAAAGAAGATTAATCAACTATATGAAGCGAAAGTACTTGACAGTCTCATGTGTCCTCGAGAACGTTTGGTCCTCATAAGTAATACAACCGGCTTGTACTTTTCTGAAGAAAGCATTGGGACACTTGCTGCAATTATTATTATTGTCTTTTATTTACTTGCACTTTATTTCTTTGCATTATCAAAAAACCCTAAAAATCCGTTTGCTAAGTATTATAGGAATTCCTAATCCAAACCACTAGTCAACACCTTCTGCTTCTCGTTGGGTTCGACACTACTATTTATTGAAAATACTACGATACACCCCCTATACTTGTGGGTCATCACCTACCGTGATCAATACTTTAGGTCTTTGATGCAGAGTCCACCGATTTAGAACTAACCTCGTTTTGCCCTTTTTTGGCATGGCCAAAGGGATAGAAAAGGTGGCATTTTTTCTGAAATTTGTAAAGAAATAGCTTACTAAATTAGCATTGTTAGTTGTTGAATGTATTGTGAGAAATTTCTACTTGTTGTATTGTTGCCGATAACTGAATTCTCCAACACAATTAACTAGATTTTGGTGAAGTGCTAACTGAATATTGTGAAATCGGGCATTGTGTATTGTATTTTGGTGACTAAGTTAGTACAAATGAAATCATCTAGGCGTATTGATTTGAATCATATGTTGTATTATATTAAGATATGAAACAACATATTTGCATCATAGTCAATATTACATTAATTAAAGTACATAATCTAATTAAGAGATTTTAGGAGGAACCCTCAAATACAACATATTTGCATCATAGTCAATGGAGCCTGTAAGAGAGGATTCCTTGAAGGATGCATGTAAAATGCATCCATGAACTTTATAGTATATTATGACATAATCCAACATATTTGCATCATAGCTATTATTATATCCATGTTTTACATTTGATTTTGGGGATTTTCCAAATGACCCCTTTATTTCGGCTATAAATAAGCATGTTTTGGGTATATTTGATTTTCAGGGACCTTCATGAACTCAAAAGGATCCGGAATTTGTTTTGCGAAAGTTTTTCACCGAAATAAAGACCTAGAGAACCTGGACCTGGTGAGGGTCTACAAGAGACCCAATAGGACCCATGGCTCAGCCAAGAATCCATATCATGTCGTGGGGCCCACCTGGCACCTCTAGCATCCGATGTCGTCCATGTTCGCGTCCATAGAACCGTTTTGACCTAAAACTGACTATATATTGACCCTCATTCGCGATCTCGCGACAAGGCGGAGACCTGAAACTTACATAACATCAAAATAGAGGAAGAACCCTCAAATATTGGAGGAGAAAAAGCTGACGGATTCGCCCTGGTCACATCTCCACCCTCTCGAATGTCATCGACATCCTATCCATGATGAAGAGGGAGTACTCCACACCCGGACTATGGGTTTTTGGCAATAGCTTGATCTATCTCTCTATTGTGATTTATTATTTTAGAACCATATGAGCTTCGTACATGATTACGGTCCATATGTAATTCCCTTATGGTGGATCTTTTGTTTTATGAGATGAGAGTATATATATGATATTTCAAATTTTAGTATGTATTTGATGTATTTTTAGATGCATATTACTACCCGTTAATGTATACATTTTCTAATTAAACTAGTATGTGAGGACACATGTAGGAGAGCATGTGTATTAGATGGAGTAACTCTACTAGCAGCTGGATAGTGACAGAAAATTTAGGACATATTATGGTTTTTACCTTTATGTTGTTAGTTCACTAGGGATAAATGAATGTGATGACTATAAGTGCATATATTAATTGTAGCTAGTTTATAAATAAGATTATCAAACCCACAGAGAGCTAGTTGGTTAGGGTCTTTATGCCCCACGTCACTATCTACCAAAGGATACTTGTAATCTGCCTTTGGTTTCAAGTAAAGGGTGTTTGAAAGGTTTTTTTTGAATGCAAGAAATTAAATAAAACAATTAAAAAGAAAGCAAGTAAAGAGAGCGTTTGGAATGGTGGTTGAATTCAATAAGTCTAAAGCGTTCTCGGGGATATAGGATACACCACTAGCATATTGTAATTAATCTTAATTAGGATAACCTATTTCTTATAACATAACATGTGTGGAGAGAGTTCTATAAGATGTTCACTATAAGGCTCGTAGGAAGCCACTTTGCTGTTCCAGGAATGAGTTCATCTCTAAATAACCACCGCGATGTCTGTGAATAGTCACCATGTAGACCACCGCATTTAGGGGTCTCCCCGTGGATATCGTAATTAGCTTAGTGAATCTCTCCTTGTTCCCCCTTCGACCGTGCAGGTTACTAGCCACGCTTCTAGTCACAATAGCTTCATACATGCTTCCAAACACGTCCAAATGATTTCACCCTCGTATTTAGACTCGTAGGCAAATAATATGTTGCCAACTACACATACCATCTAAAGGGAGAGAGCAAACACATATCATAGATCAATGGATCATAGACACAAGTATTAGATCATATTATTTCATTTCATAATAATGCTAGGGTTTCTCCATTTCCTTAAGAATGAAGGGAACTACTCACACATGGAAGCAATCAACAACAACATCATAATCAAATGGATGGATAAAGATAATAGAATGAATCTAGTGCAAACCATAATTGAATCTGAAATTACAACAAGACCTAATGAATGGAAGATGGGGGTATAGATGATGGTGATGCAGCGGTTGATGATGTAGGGGATGATGCGTTGTCCTCTAATAATCCGCTTAGCAGCAAGGATTTTCCCTTCTCCAAGTTCCTCCTTCAGATCTCTTTCTGGTGTGGTTTCTCGTGGCTGAAGGTTTCTGTGAATGTTGGATCTGTGATATATCTTCGCAAGTAGGAAGTATTTGATGAGGCGGTCATGACACAGGGTCGTACGGGCGGATGGTACTGGCGGGATCCACCCGTACCTCCGGTCGTTATGCGTGCTGAAACCTCCCCAGCGCAAGCAATCCCTCCGGGTGCGAAAATAAATCAATAAAATAACTTTTATCACTTAAAAATATTATATTACTGTATAATATGATAGTCACAATTGATATGTTCATAATAAACTTAGTAATTGGGATCATGTTGAAACAAGGACAAAAGGTGCGTGCAAACGTGGTAAATACTAAAAACCCTACTCTACTTGTGCAAAAACAATAAGTTAAAATGCTCCAATTTTGGACTCATCGGAATGCATGTGTGAGTGCACATTTTCAAAACTCTAAAATGTACGATTTTGTCATTTTTTGTAGCCTCGAATACCAAGAATTTCATATTGAGATTTTTCACATGTATATATATCATTGACTACAAACCCATTTTTTTCTAGAAATTGTTGAATCAAATGTGATCCTTTATCATTAAAAAAAAGGCTCCCTAGAACTCAGGAGCCATTTGTCCATACTCAGGTATAACACCTTATTCTATTTGATCTTTGATGTTAGTGTAAAATTCCGAGGGTTTTCTTTTGCGGTGAAATTTTTTAGGTCTTATTCCATTTAATACATCTGCCATTTGAAATTTATGCCCCTCCTCGAAGTCATAGCTTATAGTGTCTTCTTGCCAACGATAGGTTTTTGAGACCAAAAGGAGCAATTTGAGTAAGAGGAAGTACTTGCAAAATGTGTTTGTTTGGTGCTGAATATGAGTCATCTCATTGTTTGTCTTTGATTATTTTGTGGATGGTTACGTTTGCGAAGTTACCTATGTTTTTTTATGAACACGTGGGTTCTATCTTTTAATCAATTTACATGACATCGTGCTCTACGGCAAGTGTTCCTGCTAAATTGCAATGGAATTCTGCTATTGAGGTGAAAATCTTCTAGCACCCATCGGGAAAGTTTGCCAACATGTAGCAATTTTGGGAGTAGATCAGTGCCAATAGTGGAATTCAGTGCTAACTTGTCCATTGCTGAATTGGTAAAACCCTGGTGTGTAGTATTGACTTTCAGTTTGGGTAAACAGATTAGATCCCTGTAGCGACACGATTCATCTTAGATTCAAGGAGTCTTGAAATTTAAAATCCAAGTAGGGACATAAAAGACTGCATAGTTGCTCAACTTGTCTTCACAACATGGTTCTTTACTTCTTGATGAATAAGTAGTAGAAAACTGCATTACCAAGTCATCTTGTCTTTCCCAACTTGATCAAAACGAGTGCGTCTTTGCAACTTGCAACTTTTGGACATATACAATTTGTTTGTTTGGCTTTTGAACCTTGTGAGACAAGTTATGTTCATCTTTTTTATATGTCACAAAATGAGCAAAGTTGCAAATGTACATAGCTCGGCATCGTTGGTTACAGAATCTTACAAGTGAAAATACATCTGTTATGGAGCTGACACTCTTGTCGGTGAGCATCTCGGTCCTCTGCATCCCACTGCTGTGTGTCCTATGGAAGAAGTCAACGACCAAGCTCCCCGCCGGTGCGCCTGTACCGCCGGGCCCAACGCCGTTCCCTGTCATCGGCAACATCCCCAATCTGGTCCGCGCCGGCGAGCTGCATCGCGCACTGGCTCGTCTGTCGGCGTCCTACGGCCCAGTAATGTCCTTGCGGCTCGGCATGGCGATCACCGTCGTGCTGTCTTCGCCGGCCGCCGCGCATGAGGCGCTCCACAAGAAGGACGGCGCCGTCTCCAACCGGTGGGTCCCCGAAAGCGCCAGCGTCATGGGCCACAGCGGCATCTCCATGGTGTGGCTCCCGAGCTCCAGCCCGCTGTGGAAGCAGCTGCGCACCGTGGCGAGCACCCTGCTCTTCACGTCCCGGCGGCTCGGCGCCAGCCGCGCCATCCAGGAGCGGAAGGTCCGGGAGCTCGTGGCCCACTTCCGCGCAGGCTCAGGCCGCCCGGTGCGCATCTCGCTCCCCGTGTTCAGCGCCGTGCTCAACATGATGTCCAGCGTCCTGTTCTCGGAGGACGTCGTCGAGCTGGGGTCGGTGACGGGTCAGGAGTTCAAGGAGCTCATCGCCGACTCCGTCGCGGAGACGGCTAAGCCCAACATCTCCGACTTCTTCCCGTTCCTCAGCAGTCTCGACCTCAGCCGTCGCCGACGCGCGGTCGCCGCGAATCTCGACAGATTCTACCGGTTCTTCGACGTCGTCATTGACCGTCGGCTGAACAGCACCGAGAAGCACGGTGACCTGCTGGAGTCGCTGCTCGAACTCCACGCCAAGTCCCAGCTCGAGAGGCCGGTGATTCGAGCTCTCCTCACGGTACATACATCACATTCTCTGAATTACCCATTAATCATGAAGGCATAGTCTTACGAATTCTTCTTGGTGTACTGAACCAGGATCTGTTCATCGCTGGGAGCCACACGACCACCACCACGGTGGAGTGGGCGATGGCGGAGCTGCTCCGCAACCCGACCAAAATGGCGAAGGCACGCGCCGAGCTGATGGAAGCGTTTGGATCCGGCAATGCAGAGGAAGGTGACCTCGCCAACCTCCCGTACCTCCAGGCCGTGATGAAGGAAACGATGCGGCTGCACCCGCCGGCGCCGCTGCTGCTGCCGCACGAGGTGTCGGAGTCCGGCGTGACGCTTGGCGGCTTTTCGGTGCCCAAGGGCGCCCGCGTCTTCATCAACGTGTGGGCCATAGGGAGGGACCCCGAGGTGTGGCCCGAGCCGGAGGCGTTCGCGCCGGAGAGGTTCTTGGACAGGGAGGTGGATTTCCGCGGGAGGTCGTTCGAGTACACGCCGTTCGGGTCGGGGCGGAGGGCGTGCCCCGGAATGCCGCTGGCCGTGGCGGTCGTGCCGATGCTGCTGGCATCGCTGCTCCACGAGTTCGAGTGGAGGCTGCCGGACGGGATAGCGCCCGGTGATGTTGACCTCAGCGACCGCTTCGGCGCCGCTCTAGAGCTCGCCGTTCCTCTCCAGGCCGTGCCGATTTGGGCCAAAAAGGGGCACAAGCTTCGAGCTCTTGAACTTCGAGCGTAACTGTGTGACGCGCGTGGTTCCTAATTGCCTCTGATTTTTGTATTGATCATCTAATTTCCTTTGAATTATATATCTATCCTATATACCGATTGTTTGTTTTAGGCATTACAATGTTGGGTACGTCTAGCGAGCGTCTAGACGGTCAGGCGCGCCAGCAAGTTTTCATGTACAATGTTAGTTACCATTAGTACCATTCAAATTGCGTTAGGTATCACTTACGGCAGTTTGAGATTATGCAAACAATCTCTTTTACGCCCAATAACCTTGGCCTTCACTAGATATATGGACCACTACCAGCCGTCGTTGTTCTCCAAGCTTAACTAAAGAAAAATCTGGAGGGCAACATGGAGTTGTCTGCTTCTTCTAAATCGCCATATATACATCTTAAATACAGTTTGATTGGAGTTCCATGTTTTTCCATACTTCTCCTTGTCATCGAAGAGGGTTTTCATCATATCTATCACAGCCTTAATCGTAAATGTTGGGAGTGCTCTTATCTCGTTTGACATACACAATGAAGGCGGAGGTGAGTTGACATCATTGATATCCTTTGCGTTGTACCTATGAATAGATTGACAACTTGAAATACTCCATTGCAAACTTTTTACTGGTCTTGCACACACAATCCATGAGCTTCCTTTCTTCTCACATTGGACCGTGTAATGCCTTTTGGAGTTTGAGTGAATCACCTTGTATAATCCGAGTGAACCACGTAGCCCTTTATCCACATATTTAATTCCAACAAGTTTTTGAACTTGACTGTGGGGTTAAATCTATACTTTTCTATCCTTTATCGAAGATGACCTTGGTCCAAGCACTTCACTCATGTCACTATGAACTTTATCCTTATATGCGAGACTACGATCACCGAACAGTGGTAGTCAGCAGTTTCGGCCTACTACCTTCTGAAAGCTTTGACCTGTTTAGTTGTCAACACATCATCATTAACACTTTCAAACGAGCCATCATCCTCTGAGTCAGATGCATAACATCGTGCATAAGGGACTTCATGGTCCATGTCCTCCTATGCGAAATATGCCTCCACACATCGTCACCAACCTCATTCTCACGATACCCATATTCTGCTTCATCACCCTCAAAATCATCACCCTCCATTTCTAGTGCTTCATATTGTTCATTCTAAAATCCACAAAGATATGCAACCAATTTGGAGGGATGGGAGGTGAAGTTGACCTGAGGGGGGGGGGGGGGGGGGGGGGGAGGGGTTCATATGTAGGTATGAAGAAGAAAGGGGCTAGGGATGTGGGTGGGAGGCTTACCCACGACCACTAGCAACTTAAGCCTCTTAGGGGCATGGCTCCCCGACCAGGGCTTCATGCTTTCACACATGGAGCGATAAGCCAGGGATTCATGTAATTAATTATGGAGTCTTGGGGTTCGGGGGTCATACTTACACGCATAGGTCTAGAGCAACGATGACTGCCACATTAGAGATGACGCCATGGATCCTTTGATCGAGGCTTCTTGCTATTGCTCATTGATCCCTAGGGGAGGAATCCATGCAAAAGAGTTACTTTTAAAACTTATTTCAAATAGGGTTATTTCATTCTAAAGTTCCAAATTTGGGCCAGTTTTGTCCCATGTTCTCAATGACAAGCTCAAGACCACAACACTTTGCCTCTATGCACTTCGACTAGGCTCAAAAGGAGGGAACATTCCCTCAGGATCATCGAGCGATACAGGAAATGACATGCCTCCACCTGAGGATAAATGTTAGAACGAGGAGAAGAATCCACATCTCAAAGCTCTCGACACAAACTAGTTTAGCCACCTCCCATGTCGGCAAAGAAAAAACATGTTCAGTAGATTTCGCCTCATTTATGGGATGCCCAGGCATGCACATGTTGAACTTCAACTATGTGGTTTAAACATCACCCCATTATCTTGATCGTCTAGGAAAGCCCTTCGTTACTAACAAGATTAAAGCTATAATCAGCTAGATGCCCAAAGAAGAGGCACCAAGACATCATATGCCGTGGACTCATGCATTTGGTGTACAGATTCACAATAAGAAAATATTTGTATCTCCACATCATTCACACAACACTTGTGACTCTCATTTCTAAGAAGGATGGTGTCGAGGATCTTGGAAACTTTTGGCCTATTAGCCTCATCCATGGTCTAGAAAATCATTTGGGATCAGACTTCACATCAAAATGAACAACATTGTCTCCAACAGCTAAGCTTTCACCAAATCTTGCAATATCTAGGACAACTTCATGTATGTTTTCTAGCTTAGTCAGTGCCTCCACAACTATAGATCCCCTACTCTTCTTGTTAAGGTTGACATTGGTAAAGCCTTCTACAGTGTCTGCTAGAACTTTCTGTTCGATTTTGTTTGTCGCCTAGGGTTCCCTGATGCCTGTAGGGACAGGATTGGCCGGTTTCTCTCAACATCTTCCTTGAAGATTCTGCTCAATGGCATCCAAGACCCTATAATAATCCAAACCCTTCCTATCAGCAATTCATTTATGAGTGCCAATCCGAGTTTGGCTGGGTACATCATTGAATAGTTTCTTAAAGCCAATAAGATACAAAGTGTGAGAAACATCATATTATGTAATAGTGAACTTAAATTTATTTGTTACAACAATGTTCCATGCAAAGCAACATCTGTGCCCAACAAATCAGACACCCACTTAATTAAATTATGTTGTAAGGGATATTTTTGCATGTTAATTAGGAGCCTGCCTTTTTCTATTGAACATCGTGTTGTCACCCATCATGGGTCGTGTTATGACTAGGCAAGGAAGTCCTGCTCTATTGGTGATGGGCTTGGCATATGCGCTTGGTTCTGATACGAAAATAGAAGGGGTCAAGGAGCAAGTAAACTAAAGCAAAGGAAGGAGACAGAAGGATCCAAAAGCTATTTTAAGTAAACCTATATGGGAACTAGGACATACCAAAAGGTGAAGGTATAATCACTTTACTCCATTTTTGTGAAAAGTTTTAAGGAATCCATCATACATGTTACTACTGGATGGCCCAGTTTGTACCGGTTTATGAAGAAATCCTAGGTCATCTGCCCTACTAAAGATTGAAGTTGAAGTCAAGTTCTGCTTTAACATAGAAGGATCATCGACATCTTTGTGTAGGAGATGACACAAACACTTAGGTTGAGATCTAGTATGAAACTTGTGGCAATAGTTACCTAGTTTAGAGAGCTAGAATAAGGGTTTGATTCCAAGTTGTAAACGTGTAAGAGAATCCATAGCTTGTACGGAAAGACCAGCCCCCTCATATATATGTGAGAGGTGATGGACGATTGAACTAGAAGCACACAATCATCAAACATCCAGTACATCTACTTTTTACCTCCTCACATTTGTCCCTTCTTCCATTTCTTCGGTAGCTTCACACATATTTCCTCTGAATTGATATCCTAGATAGCTAAAAGCGGCCAAGCCTAGCTTAGTTTAGCACAGCTGCCGATACCTCCTAAGGGGTCCATGCCATTGAACTAGGTGTTAGGGTCTGATAAGCGTTGGCTAGAATTTCTTTCGTATCGCGCTTCCAGGAGGCTTCCTTCCATGTGAACTGTTGTGCATCACTACCGGTGTCAAGGTACATATTAGACATCTTCGTGTAAAGCCGGAACCGTTTCTAATATAATGATACATGTCTATCAAGACACGACATATCGCGATTCAATTTACTGAGTGCAGCTATGGATGAATTCGTGTCAGTATCTCTAAACTCAGCTAGAGATAATCAGCTGCTATCTTACTAATGGATCCCCATGACTCGTGGTTGAAGAAGCATATGAAAAATTATCAGGATAACCAAAATGATATGAATGAATCAATTTAAGAAACAAGACGACATAGACAACTTTGGAGAAGGTTTCACATCGAATGATCCACTAGAATAAGTGGACATTGGGGATGGAACAATGTCAAGAACGACCTACATAAACAAGAACTTGGAATCTGATTACAAATTTGCACTTAATCTGTCTCGTAAAAGAGTATGCAGATTGCTTCACATGGGAATACCATGACATGACAGGGTTGAGTTAGGAGTTGGTCGAACATCGGTTTTCCATCAAAGCTGGTTTGAACCCTGTAAACAACCGGCCAGAAAGTTTAGTCCAAGACTCTTAAAAGCTAATGTTATCTGGCCCTGCAAGTACGCTGAATGGATCTCTAGAAAGAACAGAACATGCATATATCCTAGAGATCTTAATAGAGCTACACCCAAAGGAAAATATCCTATGCCAACATACGACATGCTTATCAATAACACATTAAGGTATAAATTCATTAGCTTCTTGGCCGACAATGCATGGTATAACCAAATATTCATGGCCGGAGAAGATTCAGCTAAAACAACATTTTGTTGCCCTGGTTTTGTTAGTTTGTTCAAGTGGAATATTATGACCTTTGGGTTAAATAGTGCCGTGGCCACTTATCAAAGAGTTATGAACTTAATCTTACATTATCTTCTTGGGGTTATATTAGAAGTTTACATCAATGAAATTGTTATTAAATCGGATATCGAGTAATCTCATTTACCCGATCAACATCTAGCGTTTGAAATGATGATACACTACAACATTAAGATGAATTTGTTAAAGTGTGCCTAGGATATTCTTAGATTTGATGGTACATCAACATGACATAGAGATAGACCTTGTAAAATTTAAATCTATGTAGAAGATACAAGATCCATCTTGTGAAAAGGAGACAAACCATTCATAGGCAATGTAAATTATCTTAGAAGATTCATAGTGTACTTAGCTAAGAAAGGTGAAGCCTTTACTCCTATTATTTGTTTGAAGAATGATGGCAAGTTCCCCTAGGGGAAAACACCAATTGTACTTCTAGAAGATCAAGAAACACCTATCATCTCTCCACTGGTTTTGATAGTACTGCGTCATGGGAAGCCATTTCGGTTACATATATATTATTACCGTGGAGAAAGGAAAAATGATTGGCGCCTTTTGACCTAGGAAGCCAATGACAAGTAGTATGCCATCACATATATAAGACGATGTTTGTCGGATACCAGTTTAAGATACAACTTCATTGAGAGGTTATGTTTATTCTTATCTACTATCAAGTGATTGATTAGTTGCTTGTCAAACCGATGTCATAGATCATATGATAAATAAGTCGATTCTCAGTGGTCAAATCAATAAATGGGTGTAACAGGTTGATCGAGTATGATTTGGCTTATGACTCTATCAAGTCTATGAAGAGCCTAATCATAGTTGATTTTATCGTACAACATTGAGTTAGAGAGGGACATGATCTTGAACCACGTCTTATTTCTATGGTGCATCGAGATTATACTTTGACGGATTAGTTTATAGCACTGTCCATGGCTTGGCATTGTTTACATATCTCCTAATGATACTATCTTTGAGATCTCCCGCCAGCTAGAATTTAGTCGTACTAATAATCAAACTGAATATGAAGCACTACTATTCATATTAGAGTTTCTAGTTTTTGCAGAGTGACTCATATCGAGACTTATGGTGATTACCTGCTAGTAGTGCAACACATATCAAAGATATCCGAATGCATGGATGGATCACCCAATGTTTATCTTGACAAGTGTTTAGACATCATATCGATGCTAGATTATTTCATCGTATCACATGTTTACAGAAATGATAATTGGCCAGCCAATGATCTAGCACAACAAGAATCCAACTATCATGTTTGTCGGTGAATTTTCTTCATATCAGAGGAGCTGGTGTCTGCTTGTGCTAATACAAGAAGCTTATCAATATATGGATGATTTCACTACTAAGCTGTCTCACATTAAAGGGTATAGAAGATCGGCGCTTGGTTCATCTAATGAAGATCATGAAGAAGGATTTGGAGGGTGAATACGTTTTTGACTGGAGGGCACCTATCATCAACTACCTACAAGATCCTAGTAGTTAAGCGGTTAGATTTTAAGTATACATTGGTATATGATCACCTATGTCGTCGAACAGCCGGTGGTCTTTTACTAAAATTCTTAGCGGCGTATTAAGCCAATATCACCATGGGAGAGGTGAATGACGACTTCTATGGAACTCATTAGTCGGCTCATAAGATGAAGTGGATGCTCTAGCATGCTTTATTATATTGTACAATGATGATTGCCTCAAAACCACAAAGGAAGCGTACCAAGAATTTGTAGATATTAGTTGGTGTTAACTTCTATGATAAATTCTATCATAAAACAATGTCCTTTCATTGGTTGGGAATTAGACTTCATCGATATTATCTACCCACCATAATCAAAGGGGAATCAATTTGTATTGGTAGCCAGTGGTAATTTTATGAATTGGTTTTAAGCAATACCTCTCAAAAATATGACCCAAGAGGAGATGGTTCGATTTATCACCGAACACATTGTTCACCGCTTCAGCATGCCTCAAACACTTAATAATGATCAAGGATCACTCATCATTCATGGAGGGGGAGGTGCAACAGTTTGTCAAATCATATGGGTTCAAGTTCTCAATATATCTCCTTAATATGCCCAATCTAATGGGAAGCCGAATCCACAACAAGGTTTTGATTAAACTTATCAAAAAGAAAATCAAAGATCATCCTAGACCGTCACATGAGGTATTACCATAAGAATTGTGGGTTCATATATTCTTAAGTCACATGGCTACTAATGTTAATCCATTTGAGTTGATCTATGGACTGAAGTCATATTACCCAATGAGGTAAATCCAGTATCTTTGAGGTTCGCAAAACAAAACGGCTTATTGGTTAAGGAATATAAGAATTTAATGATGGACAACATCAATGAAGTGGATGATAAATGCTTGATGGCTCTACAAGACATTGAGCAATAAAAGTTGCGGGTGGCAAGGACATACAACAAAAAAGTACGGCTGGAGAATTTTCATCATTGGAGACTCGGTTTAGAAAACTATCCTGCTGATTGGCTCATAAAGCCTGAAATTTCGAAAATGTCCTCCAAACTGGGAAGGACTTCTTTGGATTATGAGAATTGTGTGTGGAAACTCTTATATGATAGAAACTTTGGAAGATACAACCTTGTCCGAACCTATCAATGGCAAGTACCTAAAGAAGTTTCATCCGAGTATGTGGAAATCTCCCTACACATAGGACATGGCTGATATACATGCACTAGTGCAGAGCCCCCCCTTTAACTCCGGTTGGGAGGGCCCTCTAACAGCGGTTCCCCAACCGCTGTTGAGGGTTCGGTGTTAGAGGGGGGGCCCCTTTAACACCGGTTCTTATACGAACCGGTGTTAAAGGGTGGCGCACGTGGGGCTGCCGCAGGCCTCAGCCCCCCCCTTTAACACCGGTTCGTATCTGGAACCGGTGTTAAAGGTTCTTCTGCCGCGGCAGAGATTTAGGCCGTTTTCCTGCCGCGGCAGAACTCTGCCTCTGCCCCGTTCTGGGCGTATTTCTGCGGGAGCGAGGGGAAATCGATCGGGAGCGGTATACTTATAAATTGTCATTGGTACATACGAGTACATGAATAATTAAGCAACTATTATTATACACAAACATCGTCATCGGCACATACATCGTCATCGACACATACATCGTCATCGTTCATTTTGGTGGATATCTAAAGAGATCTCCGCCAGGCGTGACGACCTCATCAAGTATGAACCCCGCCAATTCCTCTTGAATGGCTCGTATGCGTTCAAATGGTAGGAGTTGGTCCCGCATCCGTTCGATCTGAATATATATGAAGAATGGACAGTCAATATATATATAAGAATAAAACTCAACACAATTGATGGTAATAAAATAATGTTGTGGACTTTGTTTACTTACTCTAAGTTGTTCTAGTGCGGCTTGGCCTGTCGCACATATCGTGTTGCGAATGAATTCGCAAACATAGTACCCACATAAGTTATTGCCGTGTCCCGATGCGCCGACTTTACGAGAATAGAGAGTTCAATCAAAATAATAATCAATAAAGCATGTTATAATGGAATTGGAAGCTAGCTAGTATTACTTACATTTTGGTCTACAAATTTTAGTTCTTGACCATTCACCCACGGCCCGCCCGTGAACATTTTCCAAACCCCGTCCGACAAAGAAAATGGATAAAGGAGTAATTAATTACTGATTGTCACGAAAGTTGCCGATCTAGTGCGATAATATGATTGAAATTACCTCTGGAGCATCTCTCTAAAGTCTGCCCATAGCTCTTTTTCTTTTCGTAACGAGTCCATGACAAGGACTTTTCCCGAGTCGGGTTGAATGACTAGCATAATAAAGTGGAACCTCACGACGCATAACTCATCATCGATTACACTTAACATCGAGTAAGCCTAAGCAGAATGTGTACAAGAGAGAGGTAACAGACTCACGAGAAGTTGTAAGGCAATAGTATTTCCCTTTTGGTTTGTTGTCTCAGTAAAGACTTTAGCAAGTAATCTTCTGTTTGCCCGGGTTTGTCTCTTACCACTTCTTCATGAACTCTATTTGGGTCAACGAACCCAATGTCAAAAGGGCCTCCTTTCATGCATTCCATAACCTTTTTCCTGCATAATAGTATATACATATATGGTGAGCATATATATATACATGCAATTAATGAAGTGAATGAGATGAGATAAAAATTACAGAAATAGTACTTACACACAATAAAGGCTGATGACAGATTTGTCGAGTTCCTTCTGATTGAATAGAAAATGCAAGTATTGAATGTTGAAGTCGATCGCGTCGTCTCCGCACAAGAAAATCTGATCTCTTATATGCGCCGTGATCCATTCTTCTTTTCTCGTCTTGCAGAAATGAAGGTACCACTTGTGCAATTTTCGCATCTTTGTTGGTAGATTCTTGAGCTCCTCTTTCTTGACTAGATTCTTCCCATACTTCCATGGCTGTATGGGGTTGACATCGCATTTGGGCATGTTGTCTCCCATGACGTTCAAGTATGCAATTTAAGTCATCCCCATCTCATTGGCCTTTCTTTGTAGCTCTGCCTCGTAATCATCTACGGGAGGAGCGTCCCGTTTGTCAAACATTTGGAGCGGGGCGCATGATTGGTTTTCCTGCTCTCCGAGCATGGGAATTGTTTTCTGGGGTGCCTCACGACTGCTACTTTCAGTCTCCCTACGGCGCCTTGCATCCGCCTTCAAAATCAAAGCTCGTAGTCCGGCATAAGTGGGGTTTCAGGTTTCAAAAGATTTTTGTAAAACTTCTCCACCATCGCCGGATCTATTTTCTCCTTTGGCTCGGCCCGTCTAGGTGCAAAGAATTTCTTGACCTGTTCTCCCGAGATCCTATTGGTCTCCTCGTCGCTGCGATTCCACGGTAAAACCGGCAATGGCTTGGCGGAAGGCTGCGGGACGTAGTTTTTGAACTCTTTGGCGACGGTTTCCTGCGGATTTCTTTGTGGCGTGCATCGATGCTCCTCGTGGCAGTGCTCTTCGCTTCTGTTGAGGAGATGGCTGAAGCTTGGAGATGGATGACGGGCGGAGATGGCTGCATGAGAGATGGTGGCGGGCGGAGATGGCTTCAGCAGAGATGGGTGACGGGCGGAGATGGCTGCCAAGCAGAGATAGTCAAGCGGCTCGACGCCATGGAGACGGGGGTGCCAAGTGACCTCCAATTTGGAAGCACAATGTGTTCCTTCTTCCAAAGAATGGTTGTTTTCACGCAAATTTGAGTTGAGTTTCCCTTCACCGTAGCATGGTCAAGCTATGCTTCCTCATATTCCTTCACAACCTCATCCACCTCGACAATAGCATAGCCATCTGAATCGGTCGGCGGTGGTAAGTTCCACCAGCTCTGTGGAGGTAAGGCATAGCCGATGTACCACCTTAATGGATAAGCCCATTAATCTCACATGCAGCTCAGCGTGTTCGCTCTCCGTGATCTCATCAACGGGGTATCGAGGACCCGTCATTTCAAGCGTGGGCTGCACGTTCTCCGTGGAAGCCACACTGCTTTTCCGCGCAGAGTCTGGGCCGCGGGAAGCTTCCAATGCAGGCTCTTCGTGCGGCTGAGATGGGCCAGAGCTTGATGGCTCTGTGTGCATTCACTTGCGTCTGCAGGCCGCAAGTGCATGTTCTATGTGTCATCCGCTCAGACGCTCTTTTTCTTTTTCGCGCCATCTGAGAGTCGCCCGATCGGCAAACCCATCCTTCCATGTCATACCCCCGTGCCTCGTGCATGTCCAGGTGTTCTTTTACCGATGGCGCGTGTGAGCTGGTCATTCTCTGTCGGGATGGAAGGTCTGGCGGATGTTTCCTCGTATGCCGTGATGAGTTCGGTGGCGGGTTTGGCAAGGATGGTTGGGAAGATACACAATCCTGTTCGGGTCCAACCTTGCCCGATTCCGTAGAACCAAGTCTTTGCATGTAGGTCCCACCCATCTGCAGGTGTGATCCTCTCTCATGTGAGGCCTCTCAGCTTCCTCCCACTTAGGCCTCTGAGATATGTAGCCACCTGACCCCGTCCTCTGGTGATATTCCTTCTTCAGGGCATTAAGCGTATTGGTTTCTGACCTCTTTTTAGCTATAGCACTTTTTTTATATGTCTCAAATTTGGGCGGTTGAGGTCTTATCTTCGCATAATATCGTCTTGAAATCTGAGTCTCATGAGCTTTGACAAATTTGTTCAATTTTGTCTTCCATTCGGAAAGCCTCAACCATCTTCTTTAGAGTCCACTCTTTGACCTTTTTCTTTATAACCGGGTTGTTTTCATCCTCCTCTGGCGGAAGGGTGAAATTTACCAACAACGAATTCCAAAGCGTTTCTTTGGATCTGTCATCGACAAAGGTACCGTCGCCCTTCTTTGGCTTATTCCAATATTCAATTATGATTGGGATTTGGTCCCTAACAAGAACTCCAGCCTGACGTATAAATTTGTCTGCGGCCTTCTTGGGCTCCATCGGCCTGCCATCAACACGGACTGCTTCGATCGTGAACTTTGCACGATCTTTCAACCGATGGCTCGCGCCTTGCTTGCTCTTTTTCGTAGAAGAAGATGGTTGCTGGCTGGTCGATCCAGAGGGCTAAAAGAAGAAAGAAGCGTTAATTAATACATGTAGAAGAAGATTGTTGGTGGAAGTCAGCTGAGGCTTAATCAATGCATATACCTCGCCGGACTTTGTAACCATTAAATTGCGTTCACCGGAGTCTTCATCTTCTCCATGACTAGTACTTGAGCCGTCGTCATGTCCCTCCAAGTTCAGATATTGTGAGGTGTCCTCATCAATAATGTTCTCCATTATTTCTTCTTATTCAAGGTTTCTACTAAGTGGATCCATAGTTTCTAAAACAATAATATTATCTAGAGTAAGAGTGTAAACATTCAAGTGGACTTGGATTCATACACAAATATACATATTATTCATACCAAAATACACAAATAAATACAGAAATGAGTCAGAGGTCCAATTTGTATACAAGTTTTAATCTATGCATGTAGTACAATTTATCGAGCAAACAAGTTTTAATCAGATGAGTCGGCAATCACACACGTGGCGACATGTGGCGCCACCGTGGGTGACGTTGGTCTCGTCGGGCGGTGCTCGTCGGGCGGCGGTGCTAGCGGTGGGCTCGTCGGGCGGCGGGCGGCGTCGGCGTTGAGGCGTGGCCTACGAGCTTCGAAGCGGCGGCGGCGAGACTCTCCTGCACGGGGAAGAGAGCGAGATGGTCAGGGCTCCTCGAAATAGGCTTGCGCCCCGCTATATTAATATAGCAATCACAAGATACAACGACAATGTTGGAGCAATGTAAAGGGAAGGTGAAATAAGTTATGGGTCCCAAATTGTCTAAAGGGGTCCCACAGTAATTTACATATTTGATAAAATTCCTGTATTTTTGAAAAATCAAAACAGAATTTGAAATGAAAATATAAATAGAAAATACAAAGAGAAATAAAAACAGAATTGTCTAAAGGCAGGCCCAGCTTCCCTTCCTCGCCTATCCACTCCTCCCTCCCAGAGACCTCTCTCTTCTCTCGCTGACCCGAACCCCTAGCCACCCAGGTTCCGATCGCCCGCCTGCACCTTCCTTCGTTCGAAAGCAGCGGAAACCACCGTGCTCCCCTGCCTCTACTCGTCAAAGGAATCAGCGTGGAGCGCCTGCAATCGGCCGTCCCGATCCGTTCTTCCTCGTCACCGACGCCGTTCGCCATCGCCATTAACTCCGTTCCCAAGCTCCCCCGTCCTTGTCGATGTCACTCACGCGTCAAGGGTGAGCTCACGGTCCTCTAGGACCTCTCCAATCCTCCCATCTCTCTCTAGTTCGAGCTCGCGCCGAGAGCCTCCCATTGCCGCCGTCGGCCGTCGTGCACACGGACGCGACACCGATTGCGATTATCTTGAGAATCTTGGACAGTTCCCGGCACCAAGTGGAAGTACACATGTCGGAGATCTTTGTAGAGTTACAAGTCGAGCATACAAGACAGAAGGGGCACATGCTAGCGTGTTATGTACTCCAACATGTAGCAGCAGAAGAACCAACAGAGTGCATGTTGTCGATGGAGACCATGGCAACCTGATACTTGGATAGCAAAACGACGGGCGGCCTGCCCATGCCGGTGCTGCCACAGAAGGACGCACATCAGTGCTGGAGGTGAGGGAGCCGGCGGCAACGCGGCGGGAAGAGGCGGCGCCACGGGTATGACGACGTGCTACAGGGCCACGACGGCGCTGCAGGCGGAGGTCGAGGAGGCCGTGCAGGGAACGGCGGCTGGCGACGCGGCCGGTGAGCTCAGAACGGCGGCGAGGCGTCAGAGGAAGGGGTAGATCGGCAGCGGGGTTCACGGCAGAGGGTCGCGACGGCTCGGCGGAGGACCTGGCATAGGCGAGGCTCCAGGGGCGACGGCGAGGAGACGCCGGCTCTGCTCGCCCCGGGAGGCGGAGCTTGGGCCGCGGTCGTGTGGAGACATAGAGGGAGGGGAAGGATGCGGGGAAGAGAGGGTCGGGGGCGGCGGACCTCGAGCTCCGAAGCGGCGGCGGCGAGACGGCGGGTCGGGGGCGGCGAGACGGAGGACCTCGATCGATCTGGCTCAGTGGGGGGAAGAAAGGAAGGGGAAGGGGAAGGTGAAATAAATACACACCCCCCTTTAACACCGGTTCGTGGCTGGAACCGGTGTTAAAGGGGGGGGTGGGTGCGCGCGGGAAACGAAATAAATGCCCCCCCTTTAACACCGGTTCCTGTCTGGAACCGGTGTTAAAGGGGGGGCATTTATTTCATGCATTAAAGGGGCTTTTTTAATTCAAAAAATATGATATGAATTTAGAAAATTCATATCTTTTTCATTTCAACTCAGAAAAATATGAATAATATATCATAATTTTCAGAAAAATAATATCTATCCATTCATGTAAATCATTTTATATTTACTTTACATGAAATTTTTTAAAATAATTAAAACACTTATTTCATGCATTAAAGGGGCTTTTTTAATTCAAAAATATGATACGAATTTAGAAAATTCATATCTTTTTCATTTCAACTCAAAAAAATATGAATAATATATCATAATTTTCAGAAAAATAATATCTATCCATTAATGTAAATCATTTTATATTTACTTTACATGAAATTTTTAAAATAATTAAAACACTTATTTCATGCATTAAAGGGGCTTTTTTAATTCAAAAAATATGATATGAATTTAGAAAATTCATATATTTTTCATTTCAACTCAGAAAAATATGAATAATATATGCCTTGATTCTAGCCATAACATTGGTCATTTGACCCGAATGAGATAGGTCATTTTGAGACAGTTACATAAAGCCGAACTGGAACTGAAAATTAAGATACATAAAAGAACTGAAAATTAAGATACATAAAAGAACTGAAAATTAAGATACATGGATTAAGTAACAATCGGCCGAACTGGAACTGAAAATTAAGATACATAAAAGAACTGAAAATTAAGATACATGGCGATTAAGTAACAATCGGCGAACTTGTTTGAGAATGTTGGAGTGATTCAGTCATGCTCCCGCCTACACTGTAATACTCGCCCTTTGTAGTCGTCGTACTCGCCGCCGCCGTCATCGCTGTCGTCGTCGGGGTCGCCGTAATTGAACCTCTGGAGAGTACGCGTGGGCTGGACTTGAGGGTAGCGCAGACGGGGGTTAGAGTCGGCGGCAGTGTCATAGGCCATGACGCTCTGGAGAGTCCGACCGCGCCACCATAGCCGACGGCCGGCCTCGTTGAAGTTAGGAGGAGGTGGGCCGTCCTCCTCGTGCCTGGCGAGCGCCCTCTCATGCCGATCCACGAAGAAGGCTTCCCAAGTAGGGAAATAGTCGGGATGCCATCTGGGATTCCTCCGCTGCTCCGGCGTGAGCTCGAAGTAGTAGTGGTTCGTGATGGCCATCCGGCGCGCCACACCTAGAGGGACAGGAGGAACCGGCACGCCTCCGACGCTCAGCATCCAGCCGACAGGGACACAGTAGCCCGGCGGGCAGGGGTAGTTCGAGGCGCAAAGCGCCTCCGCCTCCCTGGGGGTTAGTGCTACGGTGGAAGCCATGGGAAAGAGTGATGAGGTTGCAGATATGAGTCTAGAGATGTGCAATGACAATGGAGGCCAACCCCCTACATATATATAGTGAACTAGCGGGAAGAACTGGAGGGAAGAACTGGCGGGAAGAAAAATGGCGGGAAGAAAAATGGCGGGAAGAACTGGCGGGAAGAAAAATGGCGGGAAGAAAAATGGCGGGAAAAAATGGCGGGATGAACCTTTAGTCCCGGTTGGAGACACCAACCGGGACTAAAGATGAACCTTTAGTCCCGGTTGGAGACACCAACCGGGACTAATAATAGGGGTGAGTGTCGACATTATTTTGTAAGTGTCAACACTATGTCGAGCTGCTTGTACTATAAATAGGCATCCTTGTGAGTCCAGTCCTCCAGCCAGTTTGAGGCAGGGACACCACTACGGCCAGTTTCAGGGAGATGCCGACGGAGCCCAGTCCTCCGGCATCTCCGAGAAACTGGTCATAGAGGCACTCCCTAATATGTGAAATTAGTTAGCTCCCAGGTGTATTGATCTAGTTAGAGAAGTTACAAAGCTGCAAGATGGTTTTCGAGAGCAGGGACACCACTACGGCCAGTTTCAGGGAGATGCCGACGGAGCCTAGTCCTCCGGCATCTCCAAGAAACTGGTCATAGAGGCACTCCCTAATATGTGACCGCGCGCGTTTGGAGATCAGATCTTAATGGTAAGTACGAATCGGGACAACTTCTTCTCATAGTCCCGGTCCATCCACAAAACATGACTAACACTCAAGACATGTATTAATATTAAAAACATGAACTAGAGTTACATAATATGAGCATGAACTTCTTGGCATATGCCCTTCCTTATGATCGCTTGACGTAACCATGGAGCATCTTCTTTACTTAACGGAATGCTTGGGTCAGTTTTTTTGTGAAGGCGGAATTTCATCAAACTTATTATAATCTTCTGACATGTCTATCTTGTCCTCGATTCCCACGATGTTTCTTTTCCCTAAAAGAACTATGTGACGCTTTGTCTCATCATATGATGTATTCGTTTGCATATTTTTTCTTTTTTTGGTCTGGAGGACATGTCCTTCACACAGAAAACCTGAGCCACATCATTGGCTAGGACGAATGGTTCGTCTAAGTTCTTCATAAGATTGTTGAGATCCACCGTTGTCATTCCGCATTCTTGTCTACCTCAACCCCTCCTCCCGTTAGCTTGACCCATTTGCATCGAAACAAGGGGACCTTAAAATTAGGTCCATAGTCAAGTTCCCATATCTCCTCTATGAACCCATAATACGTGGTCTTTTGCCCATTGTCTTCTGCATCGAAGCGGACACCACTATTTTGGTTGGTGCTCTTTTTATCTTGGCCTATCGTGTAAAATGTATTCCCATTTATCTCGCACTACCCTTGGAAAGTACATATCGAAGACGGTGTCCGCCAACAAGTACGGTGATCCCCAACAGTGGTGTTATTCGTGAGAAGTCTTTGCAGCCACCGCCAAAACTCGCCATGAGTTCACTTATAATCCATTCATCGACCGCCCGGTGTTTGAGGCGTATTAAATTCTTGTGTTCATTGATATACGGGCAACCAAGATAGATCTTTGTAAAACCGTGTAGTGTGCTTGATTGAGAGAATGCCCGTCCCTACATATCATTGCTTTACATCCTAGGGTGCTTTTTCCACGCAGTCTCCTCATGTCGTGATTCGGAACACCAATCGCCTTAAGGTCGAATAAAATCAACAGAACTCAATGACCTCCTCATTACATAGCCCTTGGAGATGCTTCCTTCCGCCTAGCACGGTTATGAACATATTTCTTTAAGACTCCGTGTACCTCTCAAAGGGAACATATTGTGTAGAAATACAGGACCGAGAATGGCAATCTCTTCTACTAGGTGAACCAGAGATGCGTCATAATATTGAAGAAGGATGGTGGGAACACCAACTCAAAGTCGACAAGACATTGGGTCATCTGTTTGTAACCTGGTAGGCTTTACGGATCGATTACCTTACGAGATATTGCATTGAGGAATGCACATAGCTTCACAATGGGTACTCGAACATTTTCGGTAGAAGCCCCTCAATGCAATCGGAAGCAATTGTGTCATAATCACGTGGCAGTCATGAGACTTCAGGTTTTGGAATTTTTTCTCTGCCATATTTATTATTCCCTTTATATTCGACGAGAAGCCAGACGGGACCTTGATACTGCTCAGACATTCAAAAAAGATTTCCTTCTCTGCTTTGGTAAGAGCGTAGCTGGCAGGAGTTAAGTGGCATCGTTTACCCTTCTCGTTCTCAGGATGCATAGGCTCTTCAGGGGCCTTCAGACGTTGCTGGTCATGTCGTGCTTCCGGTGTATCTTTTGTCTTCCCATACACTCCTAGAAAGCCTAGCAGGTTCACGCAAACACTTCGTCACGTGCATCACGTCGATTGAAGAGCGGACCTCTAAGACTTTCCAATAGGGTAGGTCCCAAAATATAGATTGATTCTTCCACATGGGCGCGTGTCCGGCATCGTCATTCGGAACAGATAGACTTCCAGGACCTTTTCCAAAGATTACTTCTAGGTCCTTGACCATACCAAATACCTCCTCACCGGTACGAAGGACAGGCTTCCTCCGGGGTTCTGCCAGACGTTTGAAATGCTTGGCTTTCTTTCTTACTAGATGCAGGTTCGGAAGAAATCGGCGATACCCTAGGTACACAACCTTCTTACATTTATCCAAATATACACTTTCAGTATCATCTAAACAGTGTGTGCATGCATTGTATACCTTGTTTGTCTGCCCTGAAATGTTACTAAGAGCAGGCCAATCATTGATGGTTACGAAAAGCAATGCTCGTAGGTCAAATGGCTCCCCTTTGTGCTCATCCCACATACGTACACCTGGTTTGGCCCACAGCTGTAAAAGTTCTTCAACGAATGGCCTTAGGTACACATCAATGTCGTTGCCGGGTTGCCTCGGGCCTTGGATGAGAACTGGCATCATAATGAACTTCCTCTTCGTACACAACCAAGGAGGAAGGTTATAGATACATAGGGTCACAGGCCAGGTGCTGTGACTGCAGCTCTGCTCACCAAAAGGATTCATGCCGTCTGTACTTAGACCAAACCTTAAGTTCCTTGCGTCACGTGCGAAGTCCGGGTACTCTCGCTCGAATTTTCTCCACTGTGACCCATCAACGGGGTGTCTCAACATCGCGTCTTTCTTACGGTCTTCCATGTGCCATCGCAACAACTTGGCATGCTCTTTATTTCTGAAGAGACGTTTTAACCGTGGTATTATAGGAGCATACCACATAACCTTGGCGGGAACCTTCTTCCTAGGGGCCTCGCCCTCAACATCGCCAGGATCGTCTTGTCTGATCTTATACTGCAAAGGTGCATACCGGCATGCATCCAAATTCTCGTACTTCTCACCGCGGTAGAGGATGCATCACTAATGCAGGCATGTATCTTCGCACGTCTAATCCTAGAGGGCGACAACCTTCTTTGCTTGGTATGTCTTGTCAGGCAACTCATTATTTCTTGGAAGAAGATTCTTCATTTTACCAACAACTTTGAAAATGCAATCGGTCCACACCATTCTCTGCCTTCCATTGCAGCAAATCCAGGTGGCACCTAGCTTTTGTGGCCATCTTCGCAAGTTGGATACAACAATGTTTTGTGATCCTTTAACATCTGCTCCACTTCTCCTTCTCCTTTTCAGTTTCACATTCTTCCTTTGCATCAAGAATGGCCCGACCAAGATTGTCATCGGCCCATCCCCATCGCTCCCTCTTGATCTTCATTATCTACCTCCGTTGCATTATCATCATATTCAGGATACATATTATGATAGTTTTCATCATCCTCTTCTTCTTCGTTATCTTCCATCACAACCCCTTTTTCTCCGTGCTTGGTCCAACAATTATAGCTGGGCATGAAACCAAATCAAGCGGTGGGCGTGAATGGTTCTGGTATTTGAGTAGTCTTTCTTGTTCGACGGTGAACACACGACAAAGACATAAAACCATTGTGACCACGGTTTGCATTAGCCACAACGATGAAATTTTGGAGGCCGTAATGTACTCGGAAGTGCGGCGGTCAGTACATCCATTGCCGATTCATGCATTAATATGTAGTATATATCAAAAATAATAGGAGATGACCATTTATATATATAGTACATCAATGACACATGAAACTATAGTTGCCGACCTCGACCGAGACGGAAGAGCAACAAGAAAGCTTATTTTGAGCTCTCGGGCATTTCACCGAACACCTCTAGTGCATATGAAAAAACACAAACTAGCACTCTTCACACCCTCTTGCTAGGCTCCAAAATGTGAAAGAATGGAAGAGTGGGGTGTGTGTGGGGTGGTGTCTTATATAGCCCCTTAACACCGGTTCGTGCCACGAACCGGTGTTAAAGAATCTGTGAACATCGGTGTAGGACCTTTAACACCGGTTCATGGCACGAACCGGTGTTAAAGGGGGGGCTCCTTTAATGCCGCAGAGGCCACGCTGGTACGGCCCCCCTTTAACACCGGTTCGTAGAAGAACCGGTGTTAAAGCCCATTTTCGGGATCAACAAAAGCCCTCGTTTCCACTAGTGATGTATCGTCTTAGCAAAACAAACATGGCTGATGATTCAGATATCTCCCTTAAAAAACCTCTACATAGAGTACTTTTATATTATGCAAGCTTTATAAGAAAATAAGGAGCATACCTTGTCACCCATTTTGGGCCAGCTTACGACTAGTATAGGAAGGCTTACTATTGATGATGTGACTAGTGGATGCATTTGGTTCTAATCCAGAAACAAGAAAGAGTTAAGGAGAAAGTCAATTGAAGTAAAGGAAGGAGACAAAAGTATCGATATACAAGCAAGTTTAAGGAAACCTAGATGGGAACTGATACATACTAAAGGTGGGAGGCATGATCGGTTTATTCTACCGGTTTGGGCAAAGGTTAAAGGAATCCATCATACGAGTTTCTACTAGATGTCCCTGTTTTTACTGGTTTATGCCTAAAATCCTAGGGTATGTCCTGCCGAAGCTTGAAGGCGAAGGGAACTTCTGCTCCAACACAGAAGGATCATTGACAAACCTATGCAAGAGATGACAAGACACTTTGGTTGGGATCTAGTAGGAAGCCAGTGGTAGTACTTACCTAGTTTAGAGATCTAGAATAAGGGTTATATTCAAACTTAAATACTTGTTAGAGAATCCCTAGCTTGCAGGGGTAGCCGCCTCATATATATTTGAGAGGTGATGGCTGATTAAACTGGACGCACACAATCGTGAAACACACAATACATATACTTTTTTACCTCCTCACCTTTGCCCCTACTCATTTTTCTTCGGGCGACTTCACATGTATTCCATCCATTGAATCCATAATCGATCTAGGAGCAGCCAAGCCTAGATTAGTTCAACCCATAGCTGTCGAAGCCTCCTAAGGGGTATGTCCCGAGGAACTAGGCTTTCAGTCTCAAAAGCGTCGACTAGACTATCTTGTGTATCATGCTTAGTAGGCTTCCTTCAACGTGAGTAGATGTGTTTGTGTGAAATCGAAATTGTTTCCACCACTCCTAAATATGAAAAATGAGGAGAGTAAAAGAGAATGTAGTTAAAGGAATCCCAAAATTCATGAGGCCCATCAATGGGAAGGTCACATGCTAAGTCCATTAGAACACATCCTTCATTGAACAGGGAAACCCTCCTTTATGGACCAAATAAGACATACTACCACTGATTTTTCTTTACCCTTAGTGACTTTTTTGTCCTTTTCTAGATTAGTCCATTTCCCCTTACTTTTTCCTCCCCACTAAGGGTAATGATGGTCTTTTAAAATCTCTAGGCCTATAAAAGCCACATAATTGGTCATTTGTATCTCATCTCTCATATGAAGCAAGATCTCTCCATACACTACAAAAAGTACCCGTACGCAACACCTTTTATAAACAACATAAGAGGAAGTACCAGCAATAGTTTTTTGGGTGGCGGATGAGCTTTGTGGTGGCAAACAAAGTAGATACATATAATTTTGGCATGGTAGATATGATACTGATAGATAATTACACCATGGTAGGTGTCAAGATGCACCAACATATAATTATTTTGTGGTAGGTGAACGTGGGAATAATTGATCGCGTCGTGGATTGGACTTAAAGTTTACATTGGATCCCACAACGGATTCTATTCAATCATGTAGGCTCATGGGGCAAGCACATATCGCTTACTAGTGTGTCACACCATCACCTTGGCGTAATATCTTGTGATCCATGCCTCCTACTCTCTCAAAATCTCTCTCGGAGAATCTTCAACGATTGGTGATCATGAGAGAAAGTTTGGATGTTAGAAATTTTCAAGTCCTTTCTAATGGAACGAAAAGATGCATCAGGCTCTCTCTCATGATGTCCCGCTCATTGATGTATTACGTCGTGCATGGAAGATCAATTTCTAGGAAAGTAAGACCAACATATGCTGGAAAAAGTTGAGTAAATATTAGCACTTGATTCAACATGACATGCAAGCCAGGAAAATGAAAAATTGTCTTAAGCTTTCCCAAGATGTTACAATCCATTGCCTCGTAAGTTAATAGGAAGTTGTCTAGCTCGTTTCTTAGTTCTTTGGTGACTTGTAGGTTATCTTCCAAAAACTTTGCATTGGCCTCAAGATATTTTTGAGGATTCAGAATTAGATTATGATGCCTTCATGGCTTGGTATTCATCAATATGTTCTTACTTGAACTGCTGCCTAAGTTTCTCATTTTTAGTCATGAAAACTTCCGCATCGGCTTACAACTTACACACCTTTTAGGATTTCAAAACTTGGTCTATAAAAAATACAAAAAGGTTGCTATTGAGACATGAATACAAGTGAAGCAACATAAGGAGTAAGGCAGATAGAAATGTGCTTAACTTCATTGTGCTTGATATCTTTCTTGAGATGGCAATAGTGACATCTTTTTCATTTTGGATTGTGCCAAATCATTGGACCTTTGCTTCTACTGCTCATAGTCTCCTACATGTCATCATGCATATTTTGTGTGGCCTGCACATTGAAGAAATAACTGCTAGTTACTCAGGGGCTAAAAATGCTCTAGGAACAGGAGTATCATTCCGCGTTGCCTCAAGCTAGAATAATCCTCGGGGGCTATCGTATGCAAATTTATCGAAGTGTTTAAATATCTCTATAGTACCAAGCCGGATGTTCTTCTATGCCTTAGTGCTCGAGAGTTAGATTTTTTGAATCCTTTTCGCAATACCTACTTAAGAGCACCAAGAAAATTTTCTTTCGAGAATCTTATGTTGGCACTTGGGGCTATAGGGTATGAATAATAGTAACCTTCTTATCTTTCCGAACATAATCAAAGTAATCAACCATGATCTTTATTGTGCGGTTAAAATCAAAGAATTCCTCAGTGGGATGATTTCTACCATACACATCTCCCCTCAAGGCTGTCAAGTGTTCCATCTAGGATAATTCATCTTATTATTTCATTTTGGGAGACTGGATCCACTACAAGGAATGTGCTAACTGGTGACCCCAAATATTGGTCATAGAAAGGTCATAGTAATTCATCAATGACCTTTCTATGACCAAAAACAGTAGGTCACATACCAAGGGTCATGATACGTCGGAAACGTATCTATAATTTTGATGCTCCATGCTTGTTTAGTATCTACTTTGCTTTCCTTTGTCTACACTTTGAGGTGCTTTTTACATGTTTTCTGGTACTAACCTATTAACAAGTTGCCATAGTGCCAGTTGCCTATTTTCTGCTGTTTTTGGTTCCAGAAAAGCTAGTAAGGAAATATTCTCGGAATTGGACGAGACAAACGTCAAAGTCAATTACTTTCCGTGGGGAACAAGAAGTCCAGAGAGGGGACGGAGAGGCATGCCAGGGCAGCCACCCCCTAGGCGGAGGTGGGCCCTGCCCCGCGCCTAGGCAGGGTGTGAGGCCCCTGGCCACCTCCTCGGCCTAAGCCTCCGATGCAGAAACCCTAAGGACCCGATCAATATTCCACGAAACCTTCTGTAGCCGCCGCCCCCGTCGTCCCTAGATCGGGGGGGATCTGAAGTTCGTCCCGGCACCCTGCCGGAGGGGAGATCATACCGGAGGCCTTCTCTCCGGTATGATGCGTGAGTAGTTACACCTTGGACTATGGGTCCATGTAGTAGCTAGATGGTTGTATCTCCTCCTTTGTGCTTTCATGTATAGATCTTGTGAGCTCCGTTCATGATTAAGATCTAATCTATTTGTAATAATGCATGTTGTGTTTGCGGGGATCCGATGGATATTGAGATTATTATGTTGGTTTGATTAATGGTTTTGTCTTTATGATTCTATCATGTCTGTGTTGTTTGTGATCTTTCATGCTCTCTGTTGTTAGTAGCTACCTTGTCTAAGTAGTTGCTAGTGACTCCAAGAGGGGGTATTTATGCTTGATAGTGGGTTCATGCCTCTAGTTTCCAAGGGAAGTGACATAAATCTCTTTGGTTGTAGATGTGTTGTTGCTACTAGGGAGAAAACAACGGTCTCTTGTTCATGGAACATGTGGACTGTTTACCTTACACACTTTGCTTAAAGCAGTTGCCTATTGCTTGCAACTTAATACTGGAGGGGGTTCGGATGATAACCTGAAGGTGGACTTCTAGTAATAGATGCAGTTGGATGGCGGTCTATGTATCTTGTTATATTGCCTAATCGAATCTCATAGGATCTTTCTGACTAGTAATTGTATTGTTATGCCTTGCTCAGTTCCTGTCAATTGCCCTGCTGTAATTTGTTTACCCTTCATGCCATGTTGTTTATCTAAGGAGAGCACTTCTAGTGAACTATAGACCCCGGTCCAATCTTTACCATTGGTACATCTTCCATGTTACTTGTTTACTTGCTACAAATCATCATTACCTTCCACACCATACATTTAATCCTTTGTTACAGCAAACCGGTGAGCTTGACAACCTCACTGTTCGTTGGGGAAAAGTCTTGAGTTTCTGTTATGCAGGTCTCCATGTTATTTGCAATACCTGTGTGACATTTCCTTCCTCCTTCTGGTTCAATAACCTCGGTCTCAACTGAGGGAAAACTTGTTGCTGTGCTCTTCACACCCTGCGCTTGGAGTCACCAACAAAGTGCCACGTCGAGCACCGTCACGTCTTTCTGGCGCCGTTGCCGGGGAGGATAATGTCACATCACAAATTTTAGATTTGGTTCTGCATATCATTCATATCATTGCGTCATTTTCTTCCATGCAAAACCTTCGATTGAAATGATTCGGCAAAACGCTATTTTCAAAACCCTATTTTATATTACTAAAATGCTCCTACGGGAGGGTCTACTAGGATTTGTGTTTCCCACCCTTGTAGACTAGTGGTTTCACTCACCACTTGAACCTAGATTGATCCCCTGGATTTTAGAAAAATTTAGAAACAAGAATCGTTCGATTCAGAGCTCGTATGAAAAAGTTACGGAGTTTTTGCTAATAGGAAATTGGAAAAAGAAAAGAGATAAAAAGGCGCGGCATGCTTGGCCAGCGCCCGGCCAGCTGCGCCAAGACGCTGTCACAGCTGCCGCCATGGCAGCTCTATCCGCCGCCCGCGCCAGCCACCGGCAGTGGGCCCCACTGTCGGCGCCGACATCATCGCCCGCGTCCGTGTCGGACTCCGCAACCACCGCTGCCGTCTCGCCTCGGGCCGTGGGGCCCTCTTCCGCCTCGCCGCGACCCCTGCCTCCCCATCGCGCACCCTCGCGAGCCGCCTCCCCACGTCGCGCCGCCGCGCGGCCGCCGCTCTCCTTCGCCATGAAGCGCCATGAAGCACGCCTCCCCGCGACCCGCGCCCACGCTTGCCTCTCTCCCCGCAGCCGACGCCGACGCAGACCCGCCGGACGTCCGCGTCGCCCGCGCTCTCCATCTCCGTGACGACGGACCTCGCCCGCGCCGCCGCTCGCGCCGACACCGCCACGGACCGCTGCCCCGCCAGACCTCCGTCCGCCGGACGCCCGCCCGAAACGCCGCCGACGGTAAGCCCCGCCGCCAGAACCTCCCGTCGCCGCGATCTGCGTGCAGCCAGATCGGCCGTTGACCGGTCAGCCCCAGGCGCTGACTGGTCAACCGCACAGTCAGCGCCCAGTCAGCCGCCACGTGGGCCAGTCAACAGTCAAGGTTGACTGGGTATTTTCCCTAATTGATTTATTTGGCAGAAACTTGTAGAATCTTGTAAATTGCATAGTAATTAATCTACTGGGCCAAAAATTGCAAATAAAATATGTGTAGATTCAGTAAGTCGTGTAGAATCTTGCTGTACCATTGTTTCACACTTTTGCAGCAAGATTTTGTCCAGATTAATTAAATGAGTTAATGGCCTTTTTGGGGTAATTAATTTGTAGAAAAAGATCTGTAACTCCAAAAATTGCATATGATATGTCCCTGGATTCAGTAGAACAAGGGGAATCTCAAAGTGAATTAAAAGGATAGGTTTACAGTAAAAACTTCTGCAGAAACTATCTAGTGGCTTTCTGCAGTGTTTTAATTATTCAGGGAGTTTTATAATTCCTTTTTGAGTAATTCCAGTTGGTACTGTTCCTAAATAGCAATGCCTATACATTAGATTTTTCCCAAGTTTTTAAAAACAGTATACTATCGGTAGTGAATTATTTGGGTTCTAGCTCTAGTTTTGAGCATTATATTTTGCTTAATAGTTTTCCTTGCGCTAAAACTATTTTCCATGCATGCAATCAGTAGCTTTACTGAATAGGATTATGTGGTGCTGCTGTAGCATCAATCCACTTGTCATGCATGCATTCATGCATCATCTTTGTTGCATATGCTTGTGTATTGTTTGTTTATGATTGCAATTGTATCGTGTAGATTGTGACGAGTGCAACGCTTGCTCGTGTGTGGATTGTTCTTGCGACCGCTACAACCAAGGCAAGTAGATGTTATTTTGTTCATGATATTGTCCTACTATTTTCAATGCATTGTCATGTATTTTGTAGATGCATGTGTAGGATGATACTATCGCTATGCTATGTCCTATTATGTGGTAGGGCCTTCCTTGTAGATGAACCACCATTGGTAGATGTGCTTAGCCATGTTATGATGAACGAGGGCTGGGTTACATCATTGAAAGTTGTTTCTAAAAGTGTTGGTTTGCGAAAACTAAAACAACTTAATCAATGAACCTCCTGGGTGTGATGGGATTGATAAATTTTGGTGGTTTCATTGCGGAAAGGCACCCAGGTATCAAGAGAAAATGATTGGCTTCTTTATTCTGTAGCTTAAGTGTACAACCATGTGCCAATAATGGAATGGGCGGTTGGTTGGACTTAGTAGGTTGTGGTAACTCGAACCCGTGTATCCAGAGATGTAGAATTTTGGTAGGTTGGACCAGTGCGCGTCGGGATTGGGGAGCTAATTCCCGAACAGTCTCTTCTTGGACTTCTCCCTATCATCACCCAAAATGAGAGTGATGGTATGAGTTGGGATGGCCAAGTCACATGGGTAAAGTGTACTAACCCCTGCAGGGTGTATAATCTAATCGATTAGCCGTGTCCCCGGTTATGGACATCTGAGTTGTTGATATTGATTCCATGACATGTTTCTCGCTCATTCTAATTTCATAATTGCTTTAACGTTGTTGGGTTAACTTAATTGGGATCTTTTCAAAGAAAATCAAAAAAACTGCTTATGAAAGTAGGACAAAGGTATTTGCAAATGCAAGCTAGCCACTGCTCCACTTGCCAAATATGCATGTAGATGTTAGCACTATTGTCTCCTTCACTAGCTCTACTTGCCATACATTCCATGTATTGACCCTTCGGGGCTTCTACGTTTCATGTTGCAGGATATTCCGATTCTGAGTAATCGATATAGGCCACGGTACTCCAATTGACACTTGTTCAGTTGTGGGCAATTTGAAGAATGGAGGATTTACTTTATTTATGTTGCTACCTGAATAATTTGAGCTAGCCTTGAGCTAGGCTTTTATTGTAATAATGGTACTCTGGATCTTCGTTATTTATGATACACGGATATTTTGCTATGTTATTCATCTTATTCTATTGTGGGCCAATGAACCGATCCAGGGATTGGCATGTCACATAGAAGCCACGGTCTTTTTAGAACCACAGTGCTACAAGATGGTATCAGAGCTCCTGTGTCGACTGTAGGATCGTGACCTAGGAATGGATTAGGAAGCCATAGAATTATTAAAGCTTATGTTAACTCTGTCTTTCACCTTATGCCTTTCACTCTCGTAAATCCTTATCATATGCTATTCTCACACTTTCCTCTTTTAATTGATAGATGGGAGTAGTCAGGACTGAGTATGCTACCATGGAGTCGCCAAGGCCCTTTGCAAGACAGTTAGCACAGCTCTCGCAGTCATTGGGATTGCCACTGCCCATGTTCAAGGGAAGAAGGCTGTACACCTATGGATATGGTGAGGATGCATGGGAGATCACCACCTTCATATTCAGGGATGCCGCCTTGCCAAACCCTGTGCATCTGATCTACACCAAGACATACTGCAACTGGGGACTTGGAATCAACTTGGCCATACATGAAGCCCTGTCTCGCCAGTGCCACCATGTCCGACACCTGCTGCCAGCAGATTCACCCTACTGTGACTATGGGAGGCGTGATGAAGAAGGGCACATTGTGGTTACCCCGGGCGACAGGAACAACATGCCGCCCCGTCGGAGGCACATAGAGGACATGGAAAGGGAGAATGGATCTCTAGATGAGAAAGTGATGATGATAAAGGAGATTGCAGATTTTGCTAGCAATGGTATGGTGGTCCAAGGACAGGAGATTGACACCTTGCATGAAGCTGTGGGAGTTCTGGAGAATGCCCTGATAGCCAGAGATGCAACCATAGCTTATCTTCATGGTAATGTGCAGGAGAACACCAAGAACATACAACAGTTGCAAGGGACCGTCCAGGAAAGGGATCAAACTATTGAAGCTATGACAGCCCAGATTGCCGCTCTCCAAGCACAGCTGAATCCACCCTCTGATGATGACAATGGAGATGATGGAAACAATGGGGATGATGATGACAGTGGAAACGATGATGATGAGGACGAGGATGATGATGATGGAGACGATGATGGTGGAGGAGATGAAGCTGTTGCAGTTGCAGCTGAAAGTGAAGAAGAAGAGGAGGATCCAGAAGAGGTGGAGTTTGAGATTTCAAGTGATGACTCAGGAGAGGTGTATACTCCGCCACCATGGTTGAACCGTGGACCGAAGCGCCAACGCATGAGTGCAAGGACCTACCGCAACCTCTTCAAGAAGTAGATAGAAGTCCACCAATTAGTCCTCATTAGGTAAAATCGTTAGGATTAATCTCGATCGATGTGAAACTTAATTACTGTTAGTTCAAGAGTGTTTAGTTGCTTATTTGTTTACTCCAATATCCCAGGAATTATTTGTGTGAATTTTATGAAAGAGTTATGACAAGTTTGGTTAATATTTGTGTTATTTTCGCTGCAGTTTTCTATTGATACAACAGTACTGTACGATTTTTCATATTTTTCTGGTATCTGGGAAAAATCTGAAAAAAATAGGTATGGTGCGAAACTCTCTGTACTGTATGTGCAAAAATCAGTATAATTTTCTGACGAGTCTAAGTCAGGTAGAAAAATTCGTGAACGCTGCTGGACTGTTCTGGCAGATTGCTGTTTTTATTGCTTAGTTGATCAACTATTTAGTTAACCATTGCCAACTCTTGTAAAACTATTTCAGTAGGTATATACTGCTAGGATAACCCCTGGGATGTTGCTGGATCACTTGTTTGTTGATGTGTTGCTTGCTTGAGATTGTCTGCTATTGTTTGTGGTTGATTGATCATAATGCATGGGTAAAATCCTATTACTGTAGTTGATTCTTTCTAAGCTTACCTGTGCTGAACCGCAGATGCCTCCTCGCCATCAACCCACTGAGTTGGAGCAGCTCATGACAGCTCAGGCACAACTGCCCAAGTTATGACCCAGTTCATGGAAGCTCAGAACAACAACAACAATGGGAACAACCAGCCTCAGGGAGATGCTCTCACCAGATTTCTGAGGCTAAGGCCAGCTAAGTTCTCTACTGCAATGGAACCAATGGTTGCTCTCGACTGGTTGCATTCAGTCAACAAGGATCTGGTAACTGTTGGATGCACTAATGCTGAGAAGGTGAGGTTTGCCGCTCACCTACTGGAGGGACCAGCCGCTTCTTGGTGGGACACTTTTCAGATCACCCACCCGCTGGACACTGTGACTTGGGCAATGTCTGAGGAAGGTTTCAGGACCAACCACGTGTCTTCAGGAGTTCTGAGCCCGAAGAGGAAGGAGTTCCGCAACTTGCGCCAAACCAATCGCACCGTGGCTGAGTACATTGAGGAGTTCAACAACCTGTCCCGTTATGCACCTGAGGATGTTGACACTGATGCAAAAAGGAGGGAGAGATTCCTGGATGGCCTCAGTGATGAGATTTCAGTGCAGCTACTGGTGGTCTATTGCCCCACTTTCCAGGAGCTTATGGACAAGGCCAAGATCTTGGAAGGGAAGCACAAGCAGGTGGAGAACCGCAAGAGGAAGAGCAGCAATCACCACTCTGGTTCTCACCACAAGACCCGCACTTCTTATGATGGGTACTCCAAGCATGGAGGGAGTGACCATGGGAGCCATGACCGCCACCACCATGGAGGCGATGGACATCGCTATGACAACCACAAGAGCAGCCACCACAGCCACAAGGGAGGACACTCTCACCATTCTGGAGGACACGGTGGACATGACCGCAACCGTGATCGCAGCTTTGTGAAGAAGGATCTGAGTGAGGTGACATGCTTCAAGTGTGGTCAGAAGGGACATTATGCCGACAACTGTCCAGAGAGTAAGGGACTGAAGCCAACCAACAACCAGAAGGCCACAGTGAACCACATGAATGTGGAGGAGATCCCAGATGAGCCTGACCTTGTGATTGGTAAGTTCCCAATCAACACTCACCCTGCACTTATACTTTTCGATACTGGTGCATCACATTCATTCATATCAAGGGCATTTGTGGATAAGTATAAGCTACCTACTGAGTCTATGAAAGAGTCTATTAGAGTGAGTTCAGCTGGAGGAGATATGATAGCTAGTGCGGGATGCCGCGACTTAACTGTGAGGATTGGAACACACAACTTCATTGCACATCTGGTAGTGTTGGAATCACAAGGGTTAGATGTTATTTTGGGTATGGATTGGATGTCTATGCATGGGGGACACATAGATTGTGCACAGCGAACTGTTTCACTCAAAACCCCGGATGGTAAGAGAATTAGATTCAAGTCGGCAGTGCGACTGGGAAGGTGCAAGTTGAATTCTCTTAAGGGGGTTAGCATGGATACTGTGCCTGTGATTAAGGATTACCCCGACGTGTTTCCGGAAGAGCTGCCAGGAATGCCACCTGACAGGGAAGTGGAGTTTCTCATCGACGTGATGCCGGGAACAGGACCTATAGCAAAGAGACCATATAAGATGGATGTGGATGAGCTGAAGGAATTGAAGAAACAGCTGAAGGAGTAGTTGGACAAGGGATTCATTCAGCCCATTTCATAGTCATGGGGTGCACCTGTTCTGTTTGTGGAGAAGAAAGACAGCAGCAAGAGATTAGTGGTGGACTATCGCTCGCTGAATGAAGTAACCATCAAGAACAAGTACCCTCTGCCGAACATAAATGATTTGTTTGATCAACTGGAAGGAGCAAAGGTGTTTAGCAAGATTGATCTGTGATCAGGCTACTTCCAATTGAAGATCCGGGAGGAAGACATACCAAAGACCGCTTTCACTACTAGGTATGGATTATATGAGTATACAGTTTTGTCTTTTGGACTAACGAATGCCCCGGCATATTTCATGACCATGATGAACAAGGTATTTATGGAGTACTTGGACAAGTTCGTGGTGGTGTTTATTGATGACATACTGATATATTACAAGGATGATGCTGAGCATGAGAAACATCTGCGACTGATTATGGAGAAGCTGAGGGAACACAAGCTGTATGCCAAATTCAGCAAGTGTGAATTCTGGCTTAACACTGTTGGATTTCTTGGACACGTGGTGTCAGGAGAAGGAGTCGCTGTTGATCCAAGCAAAGTGACTGCAGTAACTAAGTGGGAAGCACCCAAGAATGCCGGATAGATACGAAGCTTTTTGGGACTTGCTGGATATTACAGGAGGTTCATTGAAAACTTCTCCAAGATTGCTAAGCCGATGACTGAACTTCTGAAGAAGGAGAGGAAGTTTGAATGGACGGATGTCTATGAAGCCAGCTTTCAGGAACTGAAGCGTCGACTAGTGACCGCGCCTGTTCTGTGTTTACCAGATCTTCAGAAGGATTTCCAAGTGTACTGTGATGCTTCTCGACAGGGACTTGGCAGTGTGCTGATGCAAGATGGAAGAGTGGTGTCATACGCCTCGCGACAACTTAAACACCATGAACGGAATTACCCCACACACGACTTGGAGTTAGCGTCAGTGGTTCATGCGCTCAAGGTATGGAGGCACTACTTGATGGGGAAACACTATGATGTGTACACCGACCACAAGAGCCTGAAGTACATATTTACCCAGAAGGAACTGAATATGAGGCAAAGGAGATGGTTGGAACTTATCAAGGACTATGATATGAATCTGCAATACCACCCAGGAAAGGCCAATGTAGTAGCAGATGCTCTGAGCCGGAAGGTTTACGCCAATGGACTGACAGTTGGGGAATTGCCCGAGGATTTGTGCAAGCAATTCAAGGACCTTAGACTGGAGGTAGTATCTGAAGGATATTTGGCGGCAATGGAAGTCCAACCAACACTACAGGACAGAATCAGGAAGGCTCAAGTGGGAGACAAAGAGATTGAAGAGATAAAGGAAAAGATGAAGGAAAATCGTGAAAAGGATATTCGCGAGGATGAGCATGGTACCTTGTGGTATGGAGATCGTTTGTGTGTGCCCAGCGACCCAGAGATATGGGAGTTGATTCTGCAGGAGGCTCATAACTCGCCATACTCCATACATCCGGGCAACACAAAGATGTATATGGATTTGAAGAGCAGATTTTGGTGGAACAACATGAAGGGATACATCGCCAAGCATATTGCCCTATGTGATGTGTGTAGCCGAGTGAAGGCGGAACACCAGAAGCCTGCAGGACTGCTACAGCCGTTGCCCGTGCCAGATTGGAAGTGGGATAGAGTGGGAATGGATTTTATCACAGGATTGCCCAGGACCAGGTCAGGATATGACTCCATTTGGGTAGTGGTCGACCATTTGACCAAGGTAGCCCACTTTATACCGGTGAAGACGACCTATACGAGTGCAAAGTTGGCCAAGATTTACATGGACAGGATTGTGTGCCTACATGGAGTTCCCAAGAGTATAGTATCTGATAGAGGCACCCAATTTACCTCACACTTCTGGCGCCAGTTGCACGAGTCGCTTGGGACTAGATTGGAGTTTAGCACAGCATTTCACCCACAGACTGATGGACAGACCGAGAGGGTGAATCAGATTTTGGAGGACATGCTAAGAGCTTGCGCTTTGGCTCATGGTTCTAGTTGGTATGAGAATTTGCCGTATGCTAAGTTTTCCTACAACAACAGCTATCAGACCAGCATCAAGACGTTACCGTTTGATGTACTGTATGGGAAACGGTGCCGGGCACCATTGCCTTGGGATGGAGTAGGAGAACGTCAATTGTTTGGGCCTGATTTGATCAAGGACGCTGAGGAGAAGGTCGCCTTGATTAGGGACAGGCTGAAGGTAGCACAATCAAGGCAGAAGAGCTACGCCGATGCCAAGCGCAAGGAAGTGGTGTATGAGATAGGTGATAGAGCATACCTCAGAGTGTCGCCACTTCGTGGTATCAAGAGATTTGGAATCAAGGGCAAGCTGGCACCTCGGTTTATTGGACCATATCGGGTCTTAGCACGCAAAGGAGAAGTTTCTTACCAATTGGAGTTGCCAGAGGCTCTGTCCGCTGTTCACAATGTGTTCCACGTATCCCAGCTGAAGAAGTGCCATCCGGAGATGGTGGATACACCGTTGAGAGACATTGTGCCACTAGAGGAGGTTCAACTTGAGAATGACTTGACCTATGAGGAGAAGCCGGTCAAGATTCTGGAGACAGCGGAGAGGATTACCCGTACCAAGACGATCAGGTTTTGCAAGGTGCAGTGGAGCCACCACACCGAAGAGGAAGCCACTTGGGAGCGTGAGGATGACATCCGAGAGGACTACCCACACCTATTTGCTAGCCGCGCCGAATCTCGGGGACGAGATTCATCTTAAGGGGGTTAGTCTTGTCACATCCCAAATTTTAGATTTGGTTCTGCATATCATTCATATCATTGCATCATTTTCTTCCATGCAAAACCTTCGATTGAAATGATTCGGCAAAACGCTATTTTCAAAACCCTATTTTATATTACTAAAATGCTCCTACGGGAGGGTCTACTAGGATTTGTGTTTCCCACCCTTGTAGACTAGTGGTTTCACTCACCACTTGACCCTAGATTGATCCCCTGGATTTTAGAAAAATTTAGAAACAAGAATCGTTCGATTCGGAGCTCGTATGAAAAAGTTACGGAGTTTTTGCTAATAGGAAATTGGAAAAAGAAAAGAGCTAAAAAAAGGGGCGCGTGCTAACGTCCATGACCCGCCTCGACCGCCTCTCCTCCATGAGGCCGACGCCTTAACGCGCCGACCCGCCCCGACGTCCGCCCGCACCGCCGCTCCATCTCCGCCGATGGGACCTCGCCGCCCTCATGGGCTGGGGACCGCCCGCCCGATCGCCCGCCTCCGCCCGTCGGTAAGCCCGCCGCAAGCACCTCCTGGTCAAGACGATCTGCGGCCAACGGCCCAGATCGTCCGTTGACCGGTCAGCCCCAGGCACTGACTGGTCAACCACACAGTCAGCGCCCAGTCAGCCGCCACGTGGGCCAGTCAACAGTCAAGTTTGACTGGGTATTTTCCCTAATTGATTTATTTGGCAGAAACTTGTAGAATCTTGTAAATTGCATAGTAATTAATCTACTGGGCCAAAAATTGCAAATAAAATATGTGTAGATTCAGTAAGTCGTGTAGAATCTTGTTGTACCATTGTTTCACACTTTTGCAGCAAGATTTTGTCCAGATTAATTAAATGAGTTAATGGCCTTTTTGGGGTAATTAATTCGTAGAAAAAGATCTGTAACTCCAAAAATTGCATATGATATGTCCCTGGATTCAGTAGAACAAGGGGAATCTCAAAGTGAATTAAAAGGATAGGTTTACAGTAAAAACTTCTGCAGAAACTATCTAGTGGCTTTCTGCAGTGTTTTAATTATTCAGGGAGTTTTATAATTCCTTTTGAGTAATTCCAGTTGGTACTGTTCCTAAATAGCAATGCCTATACAGTAGATTTTTCCCAAGATTTTACAAACAATATACTACCGGTAGTGAATTATTTGGGTTCTAGCTCTAGTTTTGAGCATTATATTTTTCTTAATAGTTTTCCTTGCGCTAAAACTATTTTCCATGCATGCAATCAGTAGCTTTACTGAATAGGATTATGTGGTGCTGCTGTAGCATCAATCCACTTGTCATGCATGCATTCATGCGTCATCTTTGTTGCATATGCTTGTGTATTGTTTGTTTATGATTGCAATTGTATCGTGTAGATTGTGACGAGTGCAACGCTTGCTCGTGTGTGGATTGTTCTTCCGACCGCTACAACCAAGGCAAGTAGATGCTATTTTATTCATGATATTGTCCTACTATTTTCAATGCATTGTCGTGTATTTTGTAGATGCATGTGTAGGATGATACTATCGCTATGCTTTGTCCTATTATGTGGTAGGGCCTTCCTTGTAGATGAACCACCGTTGGTAGATGTGCTTAGTCATGCTATGATGAACGAGGGCTGGGTTACATCACTGAAAGTTGTTTCTAAAAGTGTTGGTTTGCGAAAACTAAAACAACTTAATCAATGAACCTCCTGGGTGTGATGGGATTGATAATTTTTGGTTGTTTCATTGCGGAAAGGCACCCAGGTATCAAGAGAAAATGATTGGCTTCTTTATTCTGTAGCTTACGTGTACAACCATGTGACAATAATGGAATGGGCGGTTGGTTGGACTTAGTAGGTTGTGGTAACTCGAACCCACGTATCCAGAGATGTAGAATTTTGGTAGGTTGGACCAGTGCGTGTCGTGATTGGGGAGCTACTTCCCGAACAGTCTCTTCTTGGACTTCTCCCTATCATCACCCAAAATGAGAGTGATGGTACGAGCTGGGCTGGCCAAGTCACATCGGTAAAGTGTACTAACCCCTGCAGGGTGTATAATCTAATCGATTAGCCGTGTCCCCGGTTATGGACATCTGAGTTGCTTGATATTGATTCCATGACATGTTTCTCGCTCATTCTAATTTCATAATTGCTTTAATGTTGTTGGGTTAACTTAATTGGGATCTTTTCAAAGAAAATCAAAAAAACTGTTTAAGAAAGTAGGACAAAGGTATTTGCAAATGCAAGCTAGCCACAGCTCCACTTGCCAAATATGCATGTAGATGTTAGCACTATTGTCTCTTTTACTAGCTCTACTTGTCATACATTCCATGTATTGACCCTTCGGGGCTGCTACGTTTCATGTTGCAGGATATTTCGATTCTGAGTAATCGATATAGGCCACGGTACTCCACTCGGCACTTGTTCACTTGTGGGCAATTTGAAGAATGGATGATTTACTTTATTTATGTTGCTACCTGAATAATTTGAGCTTGCCTTGAGCTAGGCTTTTATTGTAATAATGGTACTCTGGATCTTCGTTATTTATGATACACGGATATTTTGCTATGTTATTCATCTTATTATATTGTGGGCCAATGAACCGATCCAGGGATTGTCATGTCACATAGAAGCCACGGTCTTTTCAGAACCGCGGTGCTACAGATAAGGACGTCTTCACTAGGGGAGTCCTTCACTTCATTTCTCTTTACTTTGTTTTTAGTTTTCTTTGTTTCTTTTGCTTGGTTTTGTTTGCCTATTTTCAAAAAACCCAAAAAAATTAGTCTAGTTTGGTTTCTTTCTTTATTCAAAAACATAAAATACTTAGTTCCTACTCTAGTTTCCACCTTGCTCTAGCTCACCATGTTCTTCCCCAAATTTGCCCTAAAATATCTTGTAATAGGTAGTGGATCCATAATTGGGAAAGATAATATTGAAGAATTCTTTAATCATGTTAGCAAGCATGAGGATATTGAGGATAGATTTATAGAAGAACTTGCTCCTAATTATGAGATTGCTGCAGCTTCTTTAGTTCATATGTTGGAGGCTAGGTTTGTTAGCCTTAACCCCTTCATACAATTCTTGTTCCTAAAACTAAAAGAAGAAAAGAATGCTGAAAAGAGAGAATTAATCCTTGAAACTTTACTAAAATAATTCCATGATGTTGCTAGGGAAGCCAAAAAGGTCTTTGAGCGTTTCAATATAGTCTCAAGTGTAGATGTTGTGGTTACTTCTGATAAGACTAAGCCCAGAGAGGAATTTAAGATACCCATATCCTTTAAGCTTGTTGGAATGCATGAAGCTCTTGAAAAGAATTTTGATTGGATTACTCCTGAAAATCTTTTTGATGAAAGTAGTAGACCAAAGAGAGATGAGAAGGGATCCTCCAAAACCCATTTGGATGAGATACCTTTGAAGACTTTGCAAGTATGGATGTTAATGCTTCCTCATTTGAAAATACTTGATTCTTCTTGCTTCTTGTGCCTAACTTAAAGACGTTAAAGAAAAGTACTTGTTGGGAGATAACCCAAGAGTTTCCTTGAGTCTTGGAAGTTATTACTTCTGCAATGATCTCTCCTTATCCTTTTTATTTGCTTTTTGTGCCAAGAATGACCTCTAATGAGAGGGAAGTAAGATTTGGGGAGTTGCTGTCCCGAAACAGGTTTCTGTCCTCCACCAAAAAAATTCGGGAGGAGTCTCAGTAACTCTGATTGAGCTAAAAATTTACGAATAAATCCCCCAGTATCTTATCTAACTTTAGTTAGATAAACACTTTTTGATTTGAGCAACATAAGATGTTCGAAAAAATCGGTTTCAACCTGCTGGTCTATTTTGATAGATTTCTGCCATTATTTGCATTTGCTTCTTATTGATTCCTTTTTTAATTCTCTTTAGGTGAATTGAGCTTTTTGAAGGAGTTAATACAGTAGCTTGTGTGTTTAGTGAAAATCCTTGCTGTTTGAAAGCTTTGCGAGAGATCTAATATCTTTTGAATAAGCTAATGTTGCTAATGAAGATTGTGTGAAGTTTTGTATGAAGGAAAAATTTCAGGTGTAGAGAGAGAATGATGCAATGAGATGAAGAATGGACAAAATATCAAGCTTGGGGATGCCACCATGGTGTCACACCAATAAATATCCAAGAGGTACAAGCTTCAAAGCTTGGGGATGCCCAAGGCATCCCCTTCTTCATTAATAAAAAGCTCAGGTCTGTCTAGACGCTTCGTTTTTATTGTTTCATGCACAATTGTGTTGTTCTTGGAGCGTCTTAGTTTTCGTTTGGTTTGCTTAGTTTGTTTAGTTTGCTTGAATAAAGTAGTTTGGACCCCCTTTCTTGCTGTGTTGTTTGCAAATAAGTTGCTTGGTGTTGGAAATGAGTAGTAAGTTCTTGCTTGTAAGTGCAAGAGGCGCTTGCATTGACTGTGACTTAGACTTTAGCATGACATGCTAGGTGTTTTTTTGACCTTATGCTTAGTGATTATTTCTGTAGCATGTCTTGTTCCAAACAATTGGGATTTCTTAGTGTGCCTTGAAGAAGTTATGCGTTGTTTTAGCATGCAAAAGCATAGTATAGTGGTATTCTCCTTTGATGTTTTTCTTGGGTTGACTTGGCACATGCTCACACCATATTATGACTATGAACAAGTCACCATAGCCTATATGATCATTTAGTCCTTGACTTGTAGTACCACTCTTAGCTTTGATTAGTAATGCTTTGTTGCACTGCATGATTATGGCCATTATTGCTCTCTTATTTGGTTGCTCCCAGTCTTTTGCTAGCCTCCACTTGTATGAGTAAGCTCTACTCATGCTTCCAACTCCCAAGAAACCAAGTTATTCCAAAGTGTCCACTATAAACTCCTATGCATGGTTTGTATTTTGTGTTAGAGAAACGCCTGGGCCACTATCCTAAGCCATGTCTAATCATGGTGGAAACTTGCAGCATAACCATAGTGACATCTATGAAGCATTCTTATTATAAAAAAGAGACACATTGAGAAAAGAGGAAAGAGAGAAAAAAGCACCATATTCCCATGGTAAATAAGAAGATTGCTGAGATGCTTATTGTCTACTTGCCTTGTCATTTTGCTTATGGGATAGCTCCTGTACCATGTGCAAGGGGTACCCCGTTGGCGGTTCTCTATGATATGCAAATACTTACAATGACAAGAACTTGCAGGTGACTAAAGTTGAGTAGCATGAGGTGTGGCCCTCGTATTCAAGAGACTTGAGATTGACAACTTATACTTCGTCAAGCATATACTCCATCTTTGTTCACTTTAATCTTAATCACATCAAGATGCTTATGATAGGGTCAATGAGGGCTGTAACCTAGCAAGTACCATAATTTTTAGAAGATCTTTTTGAAACTTGAAATCCATGCTTCCTTTATAAAAAAGGCCTTTCTTCCACTATTATTATTGAGTCTCCACCTTCTACCTTTAGGAACCATTAAGAGAGCATAGTTGTCATTCTGTGTGCAGTGTGCCAAAGCTTATTGATTGATGCATATTGTGATATTACTTGTTCTTGTGCTACTAGTTTGTAGTCACCCTTGTGAACTTTGAAGGTGTCCTATGCATCTATTTGCTACTCTGTGAGGGATAAGCTGATTGCCACTATGCCATGTTTTCTTTATGTGAAACAAACAAACATTTTTCAATGCATGTTATTCATGATCTTTGTTTGTAGCCTTTCATGTTGCATGCATAGTTACTATGTCCTATTGTTAGAACTCCATCTTTCATGCACATGTTTAGAGTTCTTTGATCCCAACTTTCAGTGCTTGCAAATGGTTATATCTTCATTGTGAGGGTGCATGTCACCTCAAAAATTATTCTTTTTATCACTTACCTACTCGAGGACGAGCAGGAGTTAAGCTTGGGGATGCTTGATACGTCGAAAACGTATCTATAATTTTTGATGCTCCATGCTTGTTTAGTATCTACTTTGCTTTGCTTTGCTTTTTCTACACTTTGAGGTGCTTTTTACATGTTTTATAGTACTAACCTATTAACAAGTTGCCATAGTGCCAGTTGCCTGTTTTCTGCTGGTTTTGGTTCCAGAAAAGCTAGTAAGGAAATATTCTCGGAATTGGAAGGGACAAACGTCAAATTCAAGTACTTTCCGTGGGGAACAAGAAGTCCAGAGGGGATACGAAGAGGCGTGACAGGGTAGCGACACCCCCTAGGCGTGGGTGGGCCCTGCCCCACGCCTAGGCAGGGTGTGGGGCCCCTGGCCACCTCCTCGGCCTCCCCCTTTGATGACCTACAAGTACAGTGGATCACAACACTCTTCGCGGGTAGTATTACCCAATTTATTGATTCGACACAAGGGGAGCCAAATAATACTTGCAAGCCTTAACAACTGAGTTATCAATTAAGCTGCACCTGGAAATAGTTCTTGCTCATAGAAGTTTATCAGTAGCAATAGTTTGTAGTAGCAACAATAGCAGTAAAATATGAGCAATAGTAATAGTAACCGTAAACAGTGGGATTCGAGTGCGGTAGGCATATGGATGGATGGACGGGCGTTGTATGGACGAGTCTAAACATGTAACTTCAAGATCTAGGGCATTGCAGATAAATAATAATAAGAATCCAAGTACTAACAATCCTAGGCATGTGCTCCAAATATAGTCATATGTGCTTGCAATGAGAACTTCCACAACATCTTCTGTCCAGCCAGCCCGTGGTAGCGGGCCTCTAGGGAACTACTGGCAATTAAGGTGCTCCTTTTAATAGAGCACCGGAGCAAAGCATTAACACTCCATGAACACATGTGATCCTCACACCACAGCCATCCCCTCCGGTTGTCCCAATTATTGTCACTTTGGGGCCTTTGGATCCGGACAATGATATGTGTACACAACTTGCAGATAAGAACACAAACAATACTATCATAATGATTCAATAAGTTCAGATCTGAGATCATGGAACTCGGGCCCTAGTGACAAGAATTAAGCACAACAAGTTGCAACAAAGTCCAATAACACTAATAGAGATACTAGGCACTATGCCCTAACAGATCTTATTCGATTACATGATAGAACTCATCCAATCCTTACAATCCCCAAGCCTACAATGGGGGAATACTCACGCATGGATGGGGGGAACATCGGTGGTTGATGGAGATGCGTTGGTGATGACGATGACGATGATCCTCTCCAAATTCCCTGTCCCGACAGGGTACCAGAACGGAGTTCTAGATCCGAATCTTGGTTTCTGGTGGAGGCGGCGGAGCGGAACTCTTTCTGGAAAACTATCGAACCCCCCTCGGTTTTTAGGTCGAAAGGCAACTTATAGGCGCAGAGGGAGGCCGAGGGGGTGCTGCACCCTCCTTGGCATGGGGCAGGGCCCACCCGCGCCTGGCAGGAGTGTGGGCCCCCAGGTCCCTTCTCCGTCTCATCTTCTGGCTCCGTGGGTCTTCTGGTGAAATATAATTTTTGGCATATTTTCCGGGATTTTTCCTGATAGTTGATTTTCTACACAAAAACAAAACACCAAGGTAATTCTTCTGAAAACAGCGTCAGTCCGTGTTAGTTGTATCCAAATCACACAAGTTTAGAGGAGAAACAATAGAAAAAGTGTTCGATAAAGTAGATACGTTTTGGATGTATCAACTCCCCCCAAGATTAGCGTATTGCTTGTCCTCAAGCAATTCAGTTGAAAACTAAGTGCGATAAAAGAACTTTCACGAACACATTTGCTTCATATGATGTATATATTCTCAGCACAGGAGTAGATGCTTAAACCATTCATAATAAGAAGCATGCAACTAAGTCTACTCAATAGTCATTGCAAGATATGAAGAGAAACCAACTCAATAATAATGAGTAGCATGGAACATAAACATAAGCAACATTGCAATGCTCATAGTAAGGTATGATAGAGTGGTATCTCGCTTGCCTTTGTTTGTAGAGCACAATATAAATGCCGAGACACCTCTTAAGTTCAAGTGAAGACTAGAAGTAAAGATATCAGAGATACAAGCATCAAAGTCATGACATAGTTAACCAAGTTTTGGAACAAACACAAGAATGACAACTATGCTCTCAAGAAGGTGCTCATAGAATAAGTGGTGACTCAACAAAGTTGTGAAAACGGTTTTGGAAAGTTTGAAAGGCTTCCTAATGCTGAAAGGAAGGTAATCATTAGCTTTGAGCTCTCATTGCCCCTATCATAGGAATCTTTATGTGGTTAAGGTGAAAGTGAGGTCCACTCTGAATCATATGCTTGACAGACCATAGGCTGAAAATCCCAAGTCCCTTGAGTACGAGGGCCGCTCCGCATGCTACTCAACTTTGGTTACCTGTAAGTTCTTGTCATTCTAAATACATGCATATCATAGAGAACTGCCTACGGGTACCCCTTGCACATGGTACAGGAGCTTTTCCATAACCAAAATGACAAGGCAAGGAGACAATGATCATCTTAGCAATCTTTTTATTTACCATATGTATAGCTTTTTATTGAGGATGCTTCATAGATGCTCATTATAGTGATGTTGCAAGTTTCCATCATGATTAGGCATGTCTTAGGCTAGCGGACTAGGCGTTTCTCTAACACAATGTATAGACTCCATGAACTCACAAGCTCCCCTTTTATTTCACATTGTCGACATCCGTAAACAAAAGATCAAAAAATCAACTGGATAGGATATCCAAAAAGTGTTGAAAGCATTCCTCGTGACAACACGATTCTGCTGACTCCCAGCATATAATTTGCAAGCATATAACTTTCATGGACAAGTCACAATGGTTTAGGATTATTAAGCTCAAGGAATAAAATGTGCCATCAAGTTCGTGAGAGCTTTACTAACTAACTTTCTCAAAACAGACAAACATTTTTTTGGAAGAAAACAAGGCATATTGAATATGTACTGAAATAGCAAACGATGCTAATAGTTAGGTATGGTGGACACATCTGGCAATATTGGTTTTAGGGAGTTGGAAACACAGGTAGATATCATGCTCAGTGCAAGTGAGGACTAGCAATAGAGAGGGAGCGACAAACGAGAGAGCAATAATTGTCATAATCATGCTTGCAACAAAACATGACTAATTATGGCATGAAAGTGATACAAGAACTCTGAGGAAAAATAAATCATCGAGGCTTACTGACTATTGATTAGTCATATACATGCGTGAGCATGTGCCAAGTCGATTCACATGAACAGTTAGAGGAGGATACCACAATATCATACCAAAATATGAATAAAACAATGCAAGCAAACATTCATATGACATGCTACAAACTATTAGCAAGCTAGAGCTAATCATAGACAAGCAAGAACTACTAAGCATCCATCAGTAACACACTCCTTACCATGAACAGATTAAGCATGCTCACAATGATGAGTATATGTACAAAAATGAAACAAATTGAGTTCGTTACGAGCCTCTTACCACTCCTCAAGTTATCTTAATCTTCATTATTGCCCTTCACTTGTGTGACTTCAATAATAACATGAAAACAAAAATCCACTAAGGATGGATGAACCCTGCAAAGAACACACAAAACCAAAGAAGAACAACAAATATTTTTGGTATTTTAGATTTTTTAAAGAAGCCAACAAAGCAAAAAAAAGCAAAGCAAAATATTTTTGGATTTTTCTTATAAGGCAAACCAAAGAAAAGAAACAAACCAAGAGAAACAACGAAAATATTTTTGGTATTTTTGTGTTTTTGAGAAATAAGCAACAAGAACCAAAAAGAAAGCGAAACAATGGATATACAAAGAACCGATCGAACATGATATATCGATGAGTGTGATGTCAGTATACCTCCCCCAAGCTTAGGCTTTTGGCCTAAGTGGGGCTCAATCCCATGGTTTCCAAGTAGGTGCAACTCCGTAGTATGACGAGGAGGCTCCGTCGTCCTGGTGCGAGCTCGAGGACTCCCCTGTGTAGTGTAATGTGGGGTCGTAAGAGGGAGCTTCCTCCTAATAGTGCCCATGGAAGGAAAGAGAGTGCATCATCTCATCTATCTCCTCCTTGGAGCGTGACAAAGGTCCTGAGAAATACTGAACAAAGTGGTTTGGGGGAGAGGGATCTCTCTCTCTCTTCCCCGTCAATAAACAACATTTTATAGACCAAGTTATCAAGGGTAGAGCCATTAGTGACAAAGTGGTGCGTCTTCATGGCAGCAAGATCAAGCCTCTGAGGAGCCAAAATTGTATCATTTTGATCAATAGCAATGTCCAAGGAAGCAGCAACACGCATAGCAATAACTCCACCATAAATGGGTCCCTTATCTCTTAAGCGACGAGCAATGAGAGAACCAAGATTATACTTGGTTTCATTGTTAAGTGCAGCAGCTAAGAAAGCCAAATGATAACTGGAAATATTACTAGTGTTCTCCCTACCAAGAACACTAGTGGCAAGATAGTAAGTGAAGTACCTGATGGAGGGAAGCTGAATGTTTATTATCTTTCCCCGTTGAGCTCTATGGTTATCATCGTTGGTTATTCCATGATAAAGCTCCAACAAATCAGCGGGTTGAGCTAGGATCTTCTTTGCTAACCCAGCTGTACCAAGTCTAAGAGCCCCACAAAATTTCTTCAATGTCATATGGTAAGACCTGCCATAAACTTTGAAAGAAACATCTGGATGGAACACACTGTTAGTAAAGGAGAAACTCTCCACAAATGTTTTGGTGAGCATAGAATATTGCACGCTGTCATCCTGCATAAGACTTGTTAGACCAACCCTCTACACCAAGGTCATAAAATCATCAAGAATCCCAGCATCCCCCAAGAAGGTTTGGCAAGGAAAGGCGGAGGGATGCGCATCCCCCTCATCTCCCTCGTCACCAAATCCCGGAGTGATGAGATCCTTATTGTATGAGGGCATGACACTGGTGGATGATCTTGGAAGCCTTGCCCTTCTAGGTGCATCGCCCTCAAATATCTCTCCAAATGTGTGGTTATCCATGACCACTCTATTCAAGGAGAAATCTCTCCAAAAATCAGCAGCAAAGATAGGCTGAGCAAGGAGATCGAAAATCGCGAACAAAAACAGCAAGAACTCGATCTTGAGCAACTTTTATGGTGTTTTTCGAGAGAGAGAGAAAGAAGATAGCTTTGAGGAGGCAGCCTGGAGGGGCCCAGGTGGGCCAGACCCCCCTCGGCGCCACCCACTAGTAGGCCGCGCCTACCATGGGTGTGGTGGCCTGGGGTGGCCCCCTGGGTCAATTCAGGTGTCCCTCTGCCCCTTTTTCCGAGGAAAAATTTATTTTAAATTTTCTGGGATTTTTCGGGAAACTTTATTTTTGGCCAATTTTCAGGGTATGAAAATTGATTTTCTCGCAGAAACAGTTTTTTCAGAAGAATCAAAAGCAAACCAAAATCCAAACTACAAGAGCTCTAAGACAAAATAACAAGCAAACAACTATCAAAACCAAACCTAGCAAAAGAAAGGCAAAGACTAGGAAGAAGAAAAGTAAAAGAAAGCAAGTATAACCACAGTCAAAACATTATTTTGTTCATTAAAATCCTTTTGTTAACAAGGTTGATCAAGTCTTGTTACCAAAACAATCTTATATGAAACAAAACTTTGCAATCCACAAGGTGATTATGTTACCTCATACTTGATAGCAATGGTCCCAATCATAATAGTTTCAAAATGTTCCTATGGAATGGGACAATATATTTCTCCAACCTTGATGCTCTCAATATTTTCAATGGAATTCAGGCAATAGCTTCAAACAACCTTCTTGGGGAAATAAATAATATGCTCTTTGTCATCAATATTGAATTTTACTTTTCCTTGATTACAATTAATGACAGCACCTGCAGTATTAAGAAAATGTCTCCCAAGAATAATAGACATATTATCATCTTCAGGCATTTCAAGCACAACAAAATCAGTCAAAACCAAGCAATTATGAGCCACTTGAATAGGAACATCCTCACATATACCAACAGGAATAGTAGTTGACTTATCAGCCATTTGCAAAGATATATCAGTTGGTATCAACTTTTCTAGCTGGAGTCTCTTGTAGAGAGAAAAAGGCATAACACTAACTCCAACTCCCAAATCACATAAAGCAGTTCTAACATAATTATTCTTAATAGAGCAAGGAATAGTTGGTATACCTGGATCACCAAGTTTTTTTTGGAACCTTACCATTGAAGGAGAAATTATCAAGCAAAGTAGAAATTTCCTCATTAGGAATCTTCCATTTATTAGAGACAATATCCTTCATATACTTTGAATAAGGAGGCAATTTAATAGCATGAGTCAAAGGAATTTGCAAAAATAAAGGTTTCATCCACTCACAAAACTTGTTGTAGTGTTCTTCCTCCTTTGACTTGTGTTTCTTACCTGGAAAAGGCATAGGTTTATACACCCAAGGTTCTCACTCTTTACCATGTTTATTAGCAATAAAATCCTCCTTAGTGTACCTAGTGTTCTTAGTGTTATTCTCAGGTTCTTCCTCAACTTCCTCCTTATCAGGAGCATCATTATTATTACCACTCTCAGTTTCAGCATCAGAGACAAATATAATATTAGGATCTACAGCAGGTTCAAGTGGTTCCTCAACTATCTTATGTTTCTTTTTCTTTCTCTTACGAGGACTACCACTACTTTCACCTTGTTGAGAATCCTGCTCAATTCTTTTAGGGTGTCCTTCAGGATATAAAGGATCTTGAGTAGCTATACCACTCCTAGTTCTAATTCCATAACCATTTGAAAGTGTTTACAAAGAATTTTAATATCATTATAAGTTCTTTCCACAATATCTTTCAACTCATGGATAGCTCTAGAGTTTTCCAATAAATGATTCTGAACTTGTTTATTAAAATTACCTTGTTTAACAATAAATGTGTCAAGTTCCTCTAAGAATTGATCAAGAGGCTTACCATAAGGAATATCACCTTCATTAAAGTGGAGAGAGTGTACCTCAATAGTAGATGAGTGGGGAATTGGCTTACATAATTCTTCTATAGGAGGTAAATTCTTCACATCTTTAGCTCTAATACCTTTCTCCTTTAGACATTTCTTAGCTTCCTTCACCACTTCATCATTTAATGCAATAACTCCCCTCTACTTTGGTGTTGGTGTTGAAACTGGTTCAGGCACAATTGGTTCAGGAGTAATAGGCTCTGGTGTATTTAGCTCAGTTAAAGTCCAATCATCATAATTCTTGCTTAACTTAATTAGCCATTAATTCTTCAGCATCTATAAGATTTCTTTTCTTGAAAACACAATCAACAAAGCTATCTTGGTATGTCCTAGAATCATCAGTTAGTCCATTATAATAAATATCGAGAAGCTCATTCTTAGGTAATGGACATCCATGATGTGCATGAATCGAGGCACAGAACCTTGTCCATGACTCATGGAATTTCTCTTCTTCTCCCTGTTTAAAATAAAAAAGTCTCTACAAAGTAGCATGTCTAGCACTGGGAGGAAAATATTTCTAGAAGAAAGAAGTAATCAAGCAATCAGGGATATCAATGGAACAGGAGGTAATCTATTAAACCAAGCCCTAACTTCTCATTTTATTGAAAAAGGGAAGATCTTAGTAACAAAGTACTTGTGCATCTTAAAATCATCAGAGAATAAAGCACTCATAGTAGAAAGTTCATTCATATGAGCCACATCACTCTCATTTTCAGTCCGACAAAAAGGCTCTTTCTCAACAATATCTAAATAAGATAAATCAAGAGAGAAATCATAATCTTTATCTTTAATATCTATGAGAGAGGTGGCAAACTTAGGATAAGAGGACAGTTTAGGCATAATGGTGCGTCTAGCAAGGAGACTCTTAATAGAACTAGTACCATGTGTGTTCCGGCACTCTTCAAAAAATTCATAAGTGAACTCAATGTAACCATCATTAATATCATAACTTTCTCCAGACTCAGGTGAGCTAACAGGTGTAACAGTGTCTTCACTAGGAGTTTTGATATTTCCTAGACTAGCCATAGTAGCATCTAGAAAAGGACCTAGTGAACCACTCGCATCAAGCACAGTAGAAGTAACATCATGAGCATCAAAAGCAGTTTCAGATTTAGCAGTAGTAGTAGTGTGTGTAGCATGAGTATGTGGTGGTGATGTGACAAGCTTACTTATAACGAACGGTGAATCAAGAGCAACAGAGGTGTTTAGGACTGTACCTCTTCTTTCAGTGGACGGTAAAATAGGGAACTTTCCATCACGAGACTTCCCCATGATGAAAGAAGTAGCAGTGAACAATAATAGATCCAAGTGAACTTACAAATAAAGCTATGGTCCCCAGCAACGGTGCTAGAAAATAGTCTCGATGACCCACAAGTATACGGGATTACAACAGTCTTCGCGGGTAGTATTACCCAATTTATTGATTTGACACAAGGGGGCCAAAGAATACTTGCAAGCCTTAGCAACTGAGTTGTCAATTCAGCTGCACCTGGAAATAGTTCTTGCTCACAGAAGTTTATCAGTAGCAACAGTTTGTAGTAGCAATAGCAGCAGTAAAACAGGAGTAATAGTAACAGTAATAGTAAACAGTGGGATTCGAGTGCGGTAGGCATAGGGATGGATGGACGGGCGTCGCATGGACGAGTCTAAACATGTAACTTCAAGGGCATTGCAGATAAATAATAATAAGCATCCAAGTACTAACAATCCTAGGCATGTGCTCCAAATATAGTCATATGTGCTCGCAATTAGAACTTGCACAACATCTTCTGTCCAGCCAGCCCGTGGCAGTGGGGCCTCTAGGGAACTACTGGCAATTAAGGTGCTCGTTTTAATAGAGCACCGGAGCAAAGCATTAACACTCCGTGAACACATGTGATCCTCACACCACAGTCATCCCCTCCGGTTGTCCTAATTATTGTCACTTTGGGGCCTTTGGATCCGGACAATGATATGTGTACACAACTTGCAGATAAGACCAGAAACAATACTATCATAATGATTCAATAATAAGTTCAAATCTGAGATCATGGCACTTGGGACCTAGTGACAAGCATTAAGCACAACAAGTTGCAACAAAGTCAAATAGCACTAATAGAGATACTAGGCACTATGTCCTAACAGATCTAATTCGATTACGTGATAGAACTCATCCAATCCCTTCCATCCCCAAGCCTACAGTGGGGGATTACTCACTCATGGATGTGGGGAACATCGGTGGTTGATGGAGATGCGTTGGTGATGATGATGGCGATGATCCTCTCCAAATTCCCCGTCCCGGCAGGGTGCCAGAACGGAGTTTCTGGATCCGAATCTTGGTTTCTGGTGGTAGCGGATCGGAACTCTTTTGGAAAAACTATAGACCCCGCTCGGTTTTTAGGTTTAAAGGCAACTTATAGGCGCAGAGGGAGGCCAAGGGGGTGCCTGGGGTGGCTGCACCCCCTAGGCGCGGGGCAGGGCCCACCTGCGCCTGGCAGGGGTGTGGGCCCCCAGGTCCCTTCTCCGTCTCATCTTCTAGCTCCGTGGGTCTTTTGGTGAAAATATCATTTTAAGCATATTTTCCGGGTTTTTCCTGATAGTTGATTTTCTGCACAAAAACAAGACACCAAGGTAATTCTGCTGAAAACAGCGCCAGTCCATGTTAGTTGTATCCAAATCACACAAGTTTAGAGGAGAAACAATAGCATAAGTGTTCAAGAAATTAGATACGTTTTGGACGTATCACCCTTCGCCTATAAGAAGCCTCCGATGCAGAAACCCTAAGGACCCGATCAATATTCAACGAAATCTTCTGTAGCCACCGCCACTGTCATCCCTAGATCGGGGGCATCTGAAGTTCTTCCTGGCACCCTGCCGGAGGGGAGATCATCCCGGAGGCCTTCTCTCCGGTATGATGCGTGAGTAGTTCCACCTTGGACTATGGGTCCATGTAGTATCTAGATGGTTGTATCTCCTCCTTTGTGCTTTCATGTATAGATCTTGTGAGATCCATTCATGATCAAGATCTAATCTATTTGTAATCATGCATGTTGTGTTTGCGGGGATCCGATGGATATTGAGATTATTATGTTGGTTTGATTAATGGTTTTGTCTTTATGGTTCTATCATGTCTGTGTTATTTGTGATCTTGCATGCTCTCCGTTGTTAGTAGCTATCTTGGCCAAGTAGTTGCTAGTGACTCCAAGAGGGGTTATTTATGCTTAATAGTGGGTTCATGCCTCTATTTTCCAAGGGAAGTGATAGAAATCTCTTCGGTTGTAGATGTGTTGTTGCTACTAGGGAGAAAACAACGGTCTCTTGTTCATGGAACATGTGGACTGTTTACCTTACACACTTTGCTTAAAGCAGTCGTCTATTGCTTGCAACTTAATACTGGAGGTGGTTCGGATGATAACCTGAAGGTGGACTTCTAGTCATAGATGCAGTTGGATGGCGGTCTATGTATCTTGTTGTATTGCTCAATGAACCTCATAGGATCTTTCTGACTAGTAATTGCATTGTTATGCCTTGCTCAGTTCCTGTCAATTGCCCTGCCGTAATTTGTTTACCCTTCATGCCATGCTGTTTATCTAAGGAGAGCACCTCTAGTGAACTATGGACCCCGGTCCAATCTTTACCATTGATACATCTTCCACTGTTACGCGTTTACTTGTTGCAAACCACCATTACCTTCCACACCATACGTTTAATCCTTTGTTACAGCAAACCGGTGAGCTTGACAACCTCACTGATTCGTTGGGGCAAAGTCTTGAGTTTGTGTTGTGAAGGTCCCAGCGTTTTTTGCAACACTTGTGTGACGTTTCCTTCCTCCTTCTGGTTCGATAAACTCAGTATCAACTAAGGGAAAACTTGTTGCTATGCTATTCACATCCTGCGCTTTGGGTTACCAACGAAGTACCAGGTCGAGCACCATCAAAGTCTTTCTGGCATCGTTGCCGAGAGGCTAAGGACGTCTTCACTAGGGGAGTCCTTCACTTCCTTTCTCTTTAGTTTGTTTTTAGTTTGCTTTGTTTCTCTTGCTTGGTTTTGTTTGCCTTTTTCCAAAAAAAACCCAAAAAAAATTAGTCTATTTGGGTTTGCTTTCTTTATTCAAAAACACAAAAACTAGTTCCTGCTCTAGCTGCTGCTACTGTTTTTGGTTTGCCCACCTTTGCCAAAATGAACTCTGCTGAGAACACCAAGTTGTGTGACTTCACTAACACCAACAAAAGTGATTTCCTAAGCACTCCTTTTGCTCCACATGCTCCTGATGCTACTTGCTGCAAACCATTACCTTCAACACCATACGTTTAATCCTTTGTTACAGCAAACCAGTGAGCTTGACAACCTCACTGTTCGTTGGGGAAAAGTATTGAGTTTGTGTTGTGTAGGTCTCCATGTTGTTTTCAACACCTATGTGATGTTTCCTTCCTCCTTCTGGTTCGATAACCTCGATCTCAACTGAGGGAAAACTTGTTGCTGTGCTCTTCACACCCTACGCTTGGGGTCACCAATAAACTGCCACGTCGAGCACCGTCAGGTCACTATAGACAGCTAAGGACCTTTTTAAAATTGGTCTTGGATAGTTATGACCAAAATAGATGGTCATAGTGTCCATGACCAAACAATTTGGTCATGAGTAATTTGGCTTGTCCACGTCAGATCCAATGATGACTGGAATTGCACAGATCAATTGTAGATAATTTCAAAATAAGATTTTCAAACCCATAGAGAGCTATTTGGTTAGGGTCTTTATGCCCGTCGTCACTATCTACCAAAGGATACTTGTAAGCTGCCTTTGATTTCAAGTAAAAGGGTGTTTGAAAGGTTTTTGGTTTAAATGCAAGAAAGTAAATAAACAAGTAAAAAACAAAGCAAGTAAAAAGAGTGTTTGTAATGGTGGTTGAACTCAATAGGGCTAAGACGTTCTTGGGGATATAGGATACACTACTAGCATGTTGTAATTAATCATAATTAGAATAATCTATTTCTTATGTCATGATATGTGTGGAGAGAGTTCCGCAATAAGATGTTCATCAAAGCTCGTAGGCAGTCACTTTGTTGAGACAAGAATGAGGTCATCTCTAAATAACCACTGCGATGCCTGGAAGCAATCACCATGCAGACCACCGCAATTAAGGGTTTCCTCGTGGATATCGTAATTAGCTTAGTGAATCTCCCTTTGTTCCCCCTTCGACCGCGTTGGATGAGAGAGGTGCTTATAGTCACAATAGCAACCGGCCCAAAACACCCAAGCATGTCCAAAGGGTTTCACCCTCTTACTTTAGACCCGAAGGCAAATTATACATGGACGACTACACATACCATCTAAAGGGAGAGATCAAACACACATCATAGATCGTTAGATCCTCTACACAAGTAATATATCATCTTTATTTCATTTCATAACAATGCTAGGGTTTCTACGTCTCCCCAAGAATGAAGGGAACTAGTCACACCTAGTAGCAATCAACAACATCATCATCAAAAAATGGATGGATAAAGGTCATGAAATAAATCTAGTGCAAACCACAATTGAATCTAGAATTACAACAAGATCTAATAAATAGAAGATGGGGGTAGAGATAGTGATGGAGCTTCAGCGGTTGATGATGTATGGGATGATGTGTTGTCCTCCAATGATCCATGTAGCAGTAAGGATTTACCCTTCTCCAAGTTCCTCCTTTAGATCCATTTCTGGTGTGTGTTGTCATGGCCGGAGGTTTATGTGAATGTCGGATTTGTGATCTGTTTTTGCGAGGTGTTCCTATCGCCGGGTCTTACAGGCGGGCTCTGCTCGTACCACTGGTCGTTATGCTGGCTGGAGCCTCGTGGATTCAACCAATTCTTCCAGTTGCGAAGATAAATTCATAAAATGACTTTTATCACTTAAAAATGTCATATTACTGTGTAATGTGATAGTCTCAATTGATATGTTCATTAATGATTTAGTAAATTGGGATCCTGTTGGAACAAAGATAAAAAGGTGCGTCTAAACGTGGTAAAATACTAAAAACCCTATTCTACTTATGCAAAAAACATTAAGTAAAAATGCTCACATTTTGGACTCATCAACTTCCCCCAAGCTAGACTCTTGCTCATCCCCGAGCAAGACGGTGGCTTATGAACAAGATCATCATGTTTTTGAGGAATGGGTCATTAAAATAAATGAGACAAAATTGAGATAGGAGTATAATATCATATGCAGATTTATATCGGGAGCTTTATCACACCTTTACACATCACATGACTTAGATGCTTCCACACATTGTTGTATTAATGCTATGATAAGAAGCTATTAGTGATTGAACATATTATATAATCATAAAGTTAAAAATGGATATAATTCGAACATATTGTATAATCATAAAGCTATTAGTGATTAAACACTCAACCTAGTCCAATCATCTAATATAATAAACATGAATCAAAAGATAACTTCGAATATCATAAATTCTCGAAACTCAATGGATATAATTCTTCTCTTGAACAAGGGTAATTGAAGTTGATGCAACTAATGCAAAAGCTCTTGAATAAAACCTAAATGCATGCAGAAAAGTAAACATGCTAAAAATGTAAGATAGATTACAAGGTGTTATAGATATCCCGCAAGCTTGGGATCAAGCCGGCAGGATCAAATAGTCCTTATTGGTACCTATTCCTTCTTTGGGGGTGAATAAATCATCATATTCTTCCTCCTCATATGCCTTGAGGCTTCAAGCATGAGAAATACACACGAATCGAGTGGACAACTCCGTGATATGAGCATGTTGTTCTTTGATTATTTTTCCTAGGGTCTTCCTGTCATCGGCCATCTCCATAATGATTTTGGTTAAGATTTGAACTCTACCATCGATGTCATTGACTCTTTTTTTGAGGTCTTTGCCCATCAACCAGTAGGAGTCAACTCCTTCCCCAATAGTCACAACGCAAGCTTTGGAAATATTTTCAAGGTTTTCGATCTTTCCCTAATCTCATCCTGTTTTGCTTCTTTGTGAGAAGATTTGAGATAAGATCTACAAAGGTCTATAGGGATTGAGTGGGGGTTCTTCATGGTTCCTCCTTTGTTCCATGTGCCGAAGCATCTCCACTTGCGCAGAAACATGCCCTCCCAGTTGGGGAGTGGAACCACTTGAGTTTATTTTCTTGTTGAGGTAGACTAAGAATCTCCCTCAAACTCCCTTCTTCCGTCTTGAGCACCAGGTTCTTCGCCCTTCTTTGTCCAGTTCTGCTTGATATGAAAATGCTGCATAGCTCTTGAACGAGCAAGTGATATCTAAGAAGCCATAAAAAGTAGAGAAAGATAAACCCTAGATCTGAAGGGTGAAAGCAAAGGAAGAAGGAAAAAAGAAAGTAAAATAAAAAATGAAAAGAAAACCTAATTAAGAAGGGTTTGAAGTTGGTCGTGGGTAACAGTACTGCGGGCCCCATCCGTATGGTGCGCTCGTACCGACATCGAACCGACTATTATATATTTTAATACAAACAGATAGAATCGGTAATGGATATAGGGAATGTAACGACCAGCCATACAGGCGCACACGCCCGTACCACATGGTCGTATTGTAACACCAGAAACTAACTCAGGAATAATGGTAGCATAACAATCATTCGTACGGTCGCATGCGTCTGTCCATACCACCCGACTGTACCAAACATAGGATAAATGAAAAGAAGCAAAGGGGAATGTCGAGCGTATAACGACCACTAGTACGGGCACGTCCGCCCATACGGTCCGTTCGTATCATGTCGAAAATAGATCGAAAAATAAGAAGAAAACGAAAAAATCAATGGACAAACCAAAAAAGTTACCAGGAGTGCAAAAACAAGGTGACTAGGATCTTGTTACCTTACTTTGTTTGATGTATTCCTCGTCCGTGATTAAGGAAACTAGCTCCGCTATGTCCACTTCCCCAATTCTATAATTCTTTAAATGTTGTCCATTAACAATCCATGAGGAGGAAGAAGGGGTAGTGTTTTTCAATTTTACCGCCCCAGAGGGGTATGCTTCTTCTACTTCATAAGGTCCTTCCCACTTGGATTTGAGTTTTCCTGCAAAAATCTTAAGCCTAGAGTTGTAGAAGCAAGACTTTATCCCCAGATTTAAACTCCTTATTTTCTATTTTCCTATCATGCCATTTTTTAATTTTTTCCTTGAATATTCTTACATTTTCATAAGCCTCATTTATGAGCTCATATAAAGCATGAATATCTAAGAGGCATTTCCACATGCAGTCTTAAAATCAATGTTAAGGATATCGCTTATCAGTAATTTATCGGCCAACTGAAAATTAGCGATTTTTCAGCATTTCGGCGAATTTATCGGGCGATAAATCGGAAAATCGGACGATAAATTAGAAAATTGGAATATCGGCCACCCTCGAGTAGCGATAAATCGGGCGATTAATCGGCATATCGGACGATTTTTTGAACAGTGCTTAAAATCAAAATTCATAGTTTTAATAGCCCAAAAAGCTTTGTGTTCTAATTATAACATGAGATGACAAGCTTTACAGTATACAATTTTATATGGTGTCATTCTCATTGGATTCTGGTACGTGGTACAATATGCCCATAATGTGTCATTGAGCTTCATATTCCAATCCTTTCTTGACTTATTCACCATCTTATGAAGTATGACCTTGACTTCCCGGTTAGATAAATCCACCTACCCACTAGTTTGTAGGTGATAGGGTGAGGCTACACGATGATCAACTCCATATTTTTGAAGTATATTCCTAAAAGTACCTTTCATGAATAAGCGGGGAACCCCAAACCCGAGAAAAATAATGTCTTTGATCATCTTGATAGACGTTGCCGCATCTGCATGAGAAGTGGGTATAACTTCCACCCACTTAGTGACATAATCAACATCAACAAGAATATGAGTATAACCATTAGAGGGGACAAAGGGTCCCATGAAATCCCTCCCCAAACATCAAAAGGTTCTATTACGAGATCATATTTTATAGACATCTCTTGTCTTTTTCCAATGTTACTCATACGTTGGCAAGCATCACAATTTCTAACATAATCATGAGCATCTTTAATTAGTGTAGGCTGGTAAAATCCTGACTGTAAGACTTTGGCAGCTGTACGGTCGCCAGTGTGATGTCCTCCATCAGGACTATCATGGCAGGACTTAAGAATAGCTTTCATCTTGTGGTTAGGCACACACTTTCTAATAATCCCATCAATTCCATGCCTATATAAGTAAGTATCGTCCCATAATTAGTATTTTAAATCATTACAGAATTTCCTTCTTTGATGGTAACTCATTCCTTTTGGTATAAACTTCCATACAAGGAAATTAGCATAGTCTAAAACCAAGGATCATGTGGTACTATAGTGGCAAGATACTCACCTGGCATAAATTCATTAATAGGAGTTGGATCCTCCATAATACCCTCCATTTGTGATAAATGATTGGCAACCGGATTATCCTTACCTTTCCTATCAATTATTTGTAAGTCATATTCTTGCAGTAACAAGACCCATTTAATTAGGCGGGGTTTTGCATCCTTCTTAGCTAAGAGATGTCTTCAATCTTGCTGGTCTGTATGAACTATTACTTTTGAATTAATAATGTAATGCCTAAACTTATCACAAGTAAAGTCAACAACTAAGAATTATTTTTTAGTTGTTGCATAATTTCTTTGATCTTCATTACGAGTTCGACTAGCATATTGGATAACATTCAAACTAAGCCCATCCCATTTTCCTAAAACAGCTCCTGTAGCATATTCACTAGCATCACACATGATCTCAAAAGGTTCCTCCCAATTAGGTGGTTAAACACTGGAGCAGAAACTAAATCTTTTTTCAGTTTCTCAAAAGAATCGATACAGTTCCTATCAAATGTGATGAGGGTATCTTTATCCAAGAGATAAGTTAAGGGAGTGGCTGATACGTCATAAATATATCTATAATTTTTATGCTCCATGCTTGTTTTGTATCAACTTTCTTATGTTTTGTCTACACTTTGAGGCATTTTTATACATTTTCTAGAACTAGCCTATTGACAAGATGCCGTAGTGCCAGTTGCCTCTTTTATGCTATTTTTGGTTTCAGAAAATCTAGTAAAGAAATATTCTTGGAATTGGACGGAAGAAAATCCAAAGTCAATATTTTACCGGAGCAAAGACGGAGTCCAGAGGGGGGACGAAGAGGAACCACAGGGCGGCCGCACCATCCCCTGGCGTGGGCCCACCCTAGGCCGCGCTAGGGCATGGTGTGGCCCCTGGCCCTCAACCGACCTCGCCCCTTCGCCTATATAAATACCCCGATGCAGACACCCTAAACACCCGATCAGAAATCCACGAAACAGTCCATAGCCGCCGCCACCATCGTCCCTATATCGGGGGATCCGAAGCTCTTCCCGGCACCCTACCGGAGGGGAGAGATCATACCGGAGGCCTTGTTTATCACCATGCCAGCCTCCAGAGTGATGCATGAGTAGTTCACCCTTGGACTATGGGTCCATACAGTAGCTAGATGGTAGTTTCTCCTCCTTTGTGCTATCATGTTTAGATCTTGTGAGCTCCATTAATGATCAAGATCATCTTTTTGTAATTATACATGTTGTGTTTGCGGGGATCCGATGGATGTTGAGATACTATGTCATATTTATTATTGATTCTATCATATCTATGTTATTTGTGATCCTGCATGCTCTCCGTTGCTAGTAGATACTTTGGCCAAGTAGATTCTTGTAACTCCAAGAGGGAGTATTTATGATCGATAGTGGGTTCATGCCTCTAGTAATCTGGGAGAGTGACAGAAACTTCTAAGGTTGTAGATGTGCTATTACTACTAGGGAGAAAACAACAATCCTTTGTCCATGGGGCAATTGTATTGTTTACTTTACACACTTTGCTTAATGCAATTATCTGTTCCTTACAACTTAATACTGGAAGGGGTTCAGCTGATAACCTGAGGTGGATTATTAGTCATAGATGCAGTTGGATTATGGTCTATGTATTATGTTGTAATGCCCAATCAAATCTCGTATAGATCAAGATGTCTAGTATATGCATTATTATGCATCCTCAATCTATCAATTGCCCCGCTGCAATTTGTTCACCCAGCATGCTATTTTTCTTATGGAGAACACCTCTAGTGAACTGTGGACCCCGGTCCATTCCTTACCATTGATATTCCATCTATTGTTTATCGTTTACTTTCTACAAGCAATTACTATATTCCACACCATATGTTTAATCCTTTGTTTTCAGCAAACCGGTGAGATGGACAACCTCACTGTAAGTTGGGGCAAAGTATTGTGGATTGTGTTGTGCAGGTTCCAAGTTGCTAGAAACACCTTGGAGTTGTTTCCTTACTCCTACTGGTTCGATAACCTTGGTTTCATAACTGAGGGAAACTTGCTGATGTGCTCATCATACCTTCCTCTTGGGGTTCCCATCGAGCTCTACATTATCTTGTGTTTTAATGGAAGTTTTACTTGTGTTGAAACTAAACCCAAAGGCTTATTATCGTGAATACACTAATGTTGCTAATGAAGAATTGTGTGAAGTTTTGTATGAAGGAAATTTTCAAGTGTAGGGGAAGAATGATGTGATGAGTTGAAGAATGGACAAAATCTCAAGCTTGGGGATACCACCCTGATGGCGCCCAATACTTGTCGTGGAACGCTTCATTGGAAACCCCAAGAGCAAGGTATGAAGCAACACAACAACAAATTTCCCTCAATAAGAAACCAAGGTTATCGAACCAGTAGAAGGAAGGAAACGTCACACAGGTGTTGCTGGCAACGTGGAGACCTGCACAACACAAACTCAAGACTTTGCCCCAACGAATTAGTGAGGTTGTCAAGCTCACCGGTTTGCTGTAACAAAGGATTAAATGTATGGTGTGGAAGGTAATGGTTTGTAGTAAGTAAACAAGTAACAGTGGAAGATGTATCAATGGTAAAGATTGGACCGGGGTCCATATTTCACTAGAGGTGCTCTCCTTAAATAAACAACATGGCATGAAGGGTAAAAAAATTACAGTGGGGCAATTGACAGGAACTGAGCAAGGCATAACAATGCAATTACTAGCTAGAAAGATCCTATGAAATTGATTGGGCAATACAACAATATACATATACCGTAATCCAAATGCATCTATGACTAGAAGTCCATCTTCAGGTTATCATCCGAACCCCCTCCAGTATTAAGTTGCAAGCAACATACAACTGCTTTAAGCAAAGTGTGTAAGGTAAACAATCCACATGTTCTATGAACAAGAGACCGTTTTTTTCTCCCTATTAGCAACAACACATCTACAACTGAAGAGATTTCTGTCACTTCCCTTGGAAACTAGAGGCATGAACCCACTACCGAGCATAAATACTCCCTCTTGGAGTCACTAGCAACTACTTGGCCGAGATAACCACTAGCAACGGAGAGCATGCAAGATCACAAACAACACAGACATGATAGAATCATAAAGATAGAGCCATTAATCAAACCAACATAATAATCTCAATATCCATCGGATCCCCGCAAACACAACATGCATGATTACAAATATATTAGATCTTGATCATGAATGGATTTCACAAGATCTATACGTGAAAGCACAACGAGGAGATACAACCATCTAGCTACTACATGTACCCATAGTCCAAGGTGGAACTACTCACAAATCATACCGGAGAGAAGGCCTCCGGGATTATCTCCCCTCCGGCAGGGTGCCGGGAAGAACTTCAGATCCCCCTCGATCTAGGGACGATGGTGACAGCGGCTACAGACGGTTTCGTGGATTTCTGATCGGGTCCCGAGAGTTTATGTATCGGGGGCTTTATAGCGAAGGCGAGTCCAGAGGCGACTGTGGTCGCCCCTACCAGCGGGTCCACCCGACCCACCTGGGTGGGTCTAGCCTCCTGGCCAGCCCCTCCGGCTCTCCTCTATACTTCTTGTTCCCCAAGGAAAGTTATTCACTTTGGCATTTGTCCCTTCCAATTCCGAGAATATTTCTTTACTAACTTTTTTGAAACCAAAAACAGCAGAAAATAGGTATCTGGCACTGTTGCAACTTGTTAATAGGTTAGTACCAGAAAACATGTAAAAAGTACCTCAAAGTGTAGACAAGTAAAGCAAAGTAGATACTAAACAAGCATGGAGCATCAAAAATTATAGATATGTTTCCAACGTATCGGCATACCCAAGATTAACTCCTGCTCGTCCTCGAGTAGGTAAGTGATAAAAGAATAATTTTTGAGGTGACATGCACCCTCACAATAAAGATCCAACCATTTGCAAAAATTGAAAGATGGGATCAAAGAACTCTAAACATGTGCATGAAAGATGGAGTTCTAACAATAGGACATAGTAACTATGCATGAAACATGGAAAGCTACAATCATGAATAATATGTATTGAAAAACATTTGTTTGTTTCATATGCAGAAAACATAGCGTAGTGGCAATCAGCTTGTCCCTCATAGAGTAGCAATATAATGCATAGGACACCTGCAAAGTTCACAAGGGTGACTAGAAACAAATAGTACAAGAGCAAGTAATAACACAATATGCATCAATTAGTAAGCTTTGGAACATTGCACACAGAATGACAACTATGCTCTCTTAATGGTGCCTAAAGGTAGAAGGTGGAGACTCAATAATGGTGGAAGAAAGGCATTTTTTCAAAGGAAGCAGGGATTACAAGTTTCAAAAAGAGCTTCCAAAAATTATGGTACTTATTATCTTTCAGCCCTCATTGCCCCTATCATAAGCATCTTGAAGTGGCTAAGGTTAAAGTTGCAAAGATGGAGTATATGCTTGACAAAGTATAAGTTTGCAATCTCAAGTCCCTTGACTATGAGGGATACACCTCATAGTTACTCAACTTAGGGCCCATGCACACTGCTAGGAAAACGGCTATAGGTAATCAGCACATCCGTGGCTCACATGGTTGAAGTGCCCCACGGCTAAAACAGGCGTGGCTCACCTGTGGGCAGTGCCCTACTAATAACTAGAACATCCGTGGCGCACATGACCCTAGTGCGCCACAGATATGTGTGGGCCAGGGCCCTGTTGGCCACACGCCAAACTTCTGTAGCGCACTACAGCCATGTGCGCCACGGTTGTTAGGGTCATCTGGCGACGTGTGCATGGTGCGCCACGACCGAGCGCATGCCCACCTGCCTCAAACGGCCACAAACTACTGTGGCGCACTCGCCTAGTGCGCCACAGGACTAGAGCATCTGTGGCGCACTCCCTAGTGCGCCACAGTTTGTACTCCATGGCGCCTTGTGGCCGTGTGCGCCACGGATGTGTCGCTTTTAGGACAGCACTTTATGTGCACATGTGTGACCACATCCACCACCCCACACTTCACTTTCCCTTCTTCTTCCTCCTTAGATCTAGTCGGGATCTTCTCCTTCCCACCTCAATTTCTCCACACATTCACCATTTTTAGCATGTAAAACTTGCTTTGGATGTTACATAAGTAATAGAGGAGGTTTCCGGTCTCTCATCTATCCGTCTCCGGTCGACGCGCGCACCTCTCCTTTCCATCTTTCTCGCGATCGGTCTCTCATCTCGGTAAGTTGTCCATGTAAGGATGTGTTCATGTGTATATGGATGATGCATGTGCTCATATGTATGTAGATGATCGATGCTCATGATGTGTGTATGTGTGGAGAGGATCGATGGTCATATGTGTGTGTATATGGAGAGTATCGATGATGCTCATGCATGTGTGTATGGAGAGGATAATGATATGTTCATGTGTGTATGGATCGGTCTCTCTCTCTCTCTTGTGTTTGTATGTGAACAAGTTGCCATTTGTTTTGCCAAAATGTTGATTCATTTCCATTTTGGCAAGACTTTGGCATTCATAAAGGTCCTAATTTTAGGATAGGTCATGCCGAAATTTTCTATCGACCATTGCATGCATGCATTCATTATGTGGTTCTAATAGACTTCAAAATTGTACTGTACATCGTGCAGCAAAATGGTCCGCATAATGAGCGAAGGCATTGTGGCTAGATTTTTGAAATGTGCGACGGCCGACATGATACGAAATAACAAGACAGATATAAGATGTCCGTGCGAAGATGCAAACTCAATCGGGTGATCGACCCAGATTCCGGAATCGAAAGCGCACTCGCCCGCCATGGTTTCATGGATGGATACACTCGTTGGATAAGCGATGGCGTAGATGATGGAGACGGTGATCATCATCACGAGAACGGGCGAGATGATGAAGAGGCTCGGAGATGGTGAAGGTAGGAAGGCATCGGGATGATGATGATCTAGATGCCGGAGGAGCAGACGACAGTGGAACAACGTCGGGCTGGGTGCGGGACCCTTATGTGCAAGAGCTGCTTCTCAAGCAGAAGAGTAACACCAGGGCTGCCGCTAGAGAGAAAGCCAAGCTTGCGCAACTTGAGAAAGACGCGTTACTCCATTGTATGAAGGATGCAGCCCGATGATACCCGGTTGAATGTAACGCTCAAGGCTATGGAGATGAAGGCAAAGCACAAATTGAGCGACGCAAGCCGACGATATGATGGCATTCAGCACGATCGTCTCCGGAGGGGAACACATGTCCAACTAGTATAGAGGATGCCAAGAAAATCGTCCTCTCGATCTACCGCAGACGTTAGATATCACGTATGCATCAACGATTGCATCATTTATCGGGCGAGGACGCGGAGAAAACCACATGTCCGTGTGCGGCGTGAGTCGATACAAGAAAGGGAAGAAAGCACCTCGAAAAGTGGTATGGTACTTTCCTATCACCCTCGTCTGCGGCGCTATTTCGCGGACCCTAAGGAAGCGAAGCTCATGCGATGGCATGCGGAAAGGAAGAAGCCAGAGATGATGATGACCCGAAAAGGATGAGCTGCCGACGCACCCTTCGATGCTAGCCGCTGGAAAGCATTGGACCTCGAATTCTGCATTCGTGGAGATTCGAGGAACATCGGGCTTGGTGCGAGCACCGATGGACTCAATCCGCTCGGTAGCTGCAGAGCAAGCACGCAGCACTTGGCCTATGTTTGTATGGATGTACAACCTCCTCCATGGTTGTGCATGAAGAAGAAGTACATACAAATGAGTATGCTAATTCAAGGGCCGAAACAACCTGCACCGACATCAACTGTATCTCGGCTGTTGAAAGAGGAGCTAGCCACGTTATGGGAATCGAGCCAATACTTACGACGCGTCGCACAAGATTATTTCACTATGAGAGCCGCGTTGGTCACTACGGTGCAAGACTATCCAGTTTGCGGGTATATCTCGGGCAGGTTATCCAAGGATTCCACGATGCGTTAGGTGCATGGATAACACAAGCTATCTCCAACTAGAGAAAGATCCGTGGTCATCGAAAACCGTGTTCATGGCGCACCGGAGGTGGCTCGCAAGAATGATCCATGGAGAAAACGTGGAGACCTGTTCGATGGCAAATCGAGACCCGAGGAATCCCGCGAGGGAGCAGCGAAGAAGTGGAAGAGTTGCTGAAAACCGGAAAGATTGTCCTAAGCACGAAAGAAGCGAAAGAGGCAGAACAAGACAAGCATTGATGAAGGTATGGAAAACAAGGTCTGCTTTACGGGAGTTGCCATCTCGAAGTTTCTCCGACGCCACATAGCCTCGACATCATGCATATCACGAAAACGCGTGCGAGAGTCCGGTCGCCACCATAATCAACATGCCGATAGGACGAAAGATGGTCCGAAAGCAAGGCACGACTGATATGCTTGGGTATCCGGAAGGAGCTTCACGAGGACGACTACTCACGATGATCAGGAATATGACGATGATCATGAGTCGAGACGACACAAGGTCGTCGGAAGGGTAAAAGTTCAAGAAGAACGAATATTACGCCTCCTTCTTGCTTCACTCTAAGCCGTGATGAGATCAAACAGTTTTTCAAGTGCCTTCTAGGAGTCAAATTTCCTTACGGCCACGCTGGCAAGATAAGCAGATACCTAGACGAGGCGGCAGAGGTTCAGTGGCATGAAGTCTCACGATCGTCGTGCTAATGACGCAGTACTTCATCGCACTAAGAGGGATAATGGACGAGCACGTCCGTGAAACGTTATTTGGCTTATGCAAGTTTTTCACGTCATCTCTAGGAAGTCGATTGGCTTGAATCAGCTCGGAAGGCTACAGAGGAGATCGTGGTGATACTATGTGAGCTTGAGGTCTACTTCCCACCCGCATTCTTCGACATTATGGTTCATCCGCTGGTCCATGTCGTGGAGGACATCGTACAACTCGGGCCGATGTTTCTCCGCAGCATGATGGCGTTCGAAAGGATGAACGGACACATCAAAGGATACGTCGCAATGGTCCCGGCCCAGATGGAAGCATAGCCAAGGGCTTTCTCGTCAAGAGTGCATCTCTTTACGCACGAATTATCTAGACATCGAGAACCAGCCGGTCTTCCGTCAACAGACACCTTGGCAAGCTCGACGGATCTGGTCACCGAGAGGGTCGTCGCATCGCATGCAGACTTGATTTTCGACGCAGACTTTGATCGAGCAAACCTCGTCGCGCTCTGACATTTAGAACTGGTCGATCCTTGGGTGCGAAGCACAAAAGGTTAATCGAGAAGAAGTAAAGTGACCGGGCATACAGAGACGCAGGAGAAATAATCAAAGAGCACAACTCAGATTTCACGCGTTGGTTTAGGCGACGCTCCTTGATAATCCCGCTCGCATTCTTACGTCACGGAAAGATCATATTCACCTTGTCGCGGGACCGATGCAAAACCTGGTGACCTATCAGCGTATGATATCAACGGCTACACATTCTACACGGAGGAAAAGGACAACAAGTGTGATTATCGAACTCAGCGTAACGCGGAATTCTACACCGATGACAACGTGAAGGAAAGATTCTACGGAAGAATCGAGGAGATCGGGAGCTCAACTACTATGGAGAAAAGGTGCCGATGTTCCGTGTCGGATGGGCAAAGAACGTCGAAGAGAAGACCGGTATTTCACAACCATGGTTATACCGGCAGCGGCCAAATCCAAGGCCGGTGCAAACGTGGCGCGAAAAATGAACTGGGTACTGGCTACCAAAGTGGACCAATGTTTTTCATTACCGACCGACAAAGCCTAGCCGTGTTGTCGTGAGGAGAGGAAAAAGGAACATCATCGGAATGGATGGAGTCGCCAATGAGAAAGACTTGACCAAGACGGCGATCCAAAGATTGAAGATGACGACTACGATGCGACAACATACATCACAAGAAGAAAAAGGACAACCCTACCCAAAAAGGTAGCCCGTTCGAAAGAAGAAACATTAAAGTCTGGGGCTAAATTATTCAACCGCGACAAAGAAGGGAAAAAGATTGTAAAACGCTAACTCAAAAAAATATTGTAAACGCGTGGTCGAAAAAGATTGTAATATTCATGGACAAATTATTATGAAATTTAGTTATACTTTAAATCATATTTTTGGGCATTTTTGGAATATTATTACTTTTGGGTATTTTGGAATATTTAAAAGTATTTTAAAATCAAAATAAAACTTCTATGGCATATATCACCACTTTTGGGCATTTTTGGAATATTTAAAAGTATTTTAAAAACAAAACAAAATTTGTATGGCATGTATCACCACTTTTGGAACATTTTAAAGTATTTTTTGGAACATTTTAAAGTATTTTTAAAGTAAAATAAAAAAGTGGAGCACCGATTCGAACACAGGTGCTCATCGTTTAGACTAGAGCTAAGGGCAGAACCAGTGGGGTAAGACAGTACTAGTGTTAACTAGTGGGACGACCAAGTACTTATCTGATAGTCCAACCCACACACGCGTAGCGCACCCTGGCTAAGTGCGCTACGGTTATCCGTAGCGCACTTAGCCAGGGTGCGCTACGCGTGTGTGGGTTGGACTAGTCAACTGCGCGCGTGAGCCAGCCCTACCATCGTCGCCCTCATCAGACACATCGTCCATCCCCATCCCCATCCCCGCATCGAGGCGCCGCCGCCGCCACGCCAGGAGGAGGCCGCCGCCGCCACGCCAGGAGGAGGCCGCCACGCCACGCCAAGAGGAGGAGGAGGCCGCCACGCCACGCCAGGAGGAGGAGGCCGCCACGCAACGCCAGGAGGAGGAGGCCGCCGCCGCCACGCCAGGAGGAGGCCGCCACGCCACGCATCCGCCAGCCCTCGTCGTCATCTCCCCTCTCTCCTCGAGCAATCTCAGGTGAGCTCGCCCCTCCCTCTATCCTTCTCCCCTCTCTCCTCGGAGGGTTAGGGTTAGACAAAAATGTGCTGGAAATGGACTGGATAGGATCGACTAAAGTTCCATTGTTTGCACTGGAAATGGACTGGACTGGATAGGATCGACAACACCTATAAGAGGCTAAACTAGTGAAGGAAATAATGGTGTTGAACTGAAGATAACATTGCCATGGAAAATTTCTTGCATGTTTACTTACTCCTAGTTGATCTATATATCCACCAGTGAAAGACTTATAAGTTTCAGTACAAATAGACAAGTTTCAGAATTGAAGTCTAGTGTGCCTAGGCATTATGGCTAATTAAAAAAATCAGAATTGAATGTATTCACACTTCTGAAAAGATATTGGGTTGATATAGTGCTCTCAAAAGCTGAAGATAGAGAAGCTACCGGTTTGCATGGAGTAGTATGGTTGAGTTCAATTCTGAACTCTTGGCATTAAACATGTAGTTCTATTGCTAACCAACAACAGTCAGATATATAGGAGTACCAAAAACCTGATTCAACACGGTGTACTAGCAGTCGCGAGCAAAGTACTATGAATAACAATGTCATACCTTGAGAAATTATAATCATATCAAACTTGCATCCCTGCCCCTCCCCTCTATCCTTCTCCCCCTCTCTCTCCCCCTTATTTTGTTCAAGTGTCCTGTTCCAGCCAGCTAACATCTCCTAAACAAACACCTGATCCATATAATCGATAAATTCGAGAGGAAGGAAGAAGGATAAGCACGTGCTTATCCTTCTAGATGTTCAAGTTCAATTCTTTTGTTGAATTTGGAGTGTGCACATCAGCAGAGTCATTTAATCATGATCTAGATGTTCCCTCTCTCCCTCTCTCTCCCTCTCTTCCTCTCTCCCTCTCTCTCAACTGCTCTTTAGATTTCTGAAATTCTGAACATTTGGTTCAGTATATGATTGGCAAGGCTCTGTTACTGTAATTGGTCAATATACCAAGGTGTGCAGCTTCAGGTTAGGTTTATTCTGTGTAATTGGTTAGTTTATTCCTTTTTGTTACTGGAGCTAGTTGACAATGACATATATCCTACAAGCACAACTAAAATCCAGAAAACAGCCAGCAAGTACATGGAAACTAGTCAAGAAATTGCATGGAACACTTCACTGAAATTTAGTTTCAATGCTACTACAATAAACTAAAATTCAGAAAATAGACACTCGCTATTACTTGGCCACTGCAACAATAACTAACTCTGAACCTATGTAACCTGAAGGTTTCATGAAACCAAGTTCTGTTGTTGAAAAGTGAATATGCACTAGAGTAGTGGTGCTACTTCTCTGAAATAAAGGTCAAGTTAACTAATTTTTTTTCTACTGAACAACAGTTCCCTTTTTTTATTGCTATATACTATTGTGCAAAGTCTGTCCATGCATATATATGCTTCTTGGGGTTACATCCGAGTGGTGGAGATAAGGATCACTGGACCATGCTCCGAAACTCCTCTCTCGGTCGGAACAGTTTTTGTCTTTGCATTTTTACCTGTTTATGCTTGTCAAACTGAAAACTGCTAAGTCCAAACACAAGCTAAGTCCAAACCTAAAACCTGAAGCGCTAAGTCCAAACCGAAACCGCCATTTATGCTTGATGTCTTTGTTGTGTGTTGGCCATTTATTCTAGGTGCTCCATTTTTTCTGAACAGATTTATTGTGTCTGGTTGTGCGATTATCTGCTATCTTGGGCCATTTATGTTGGTTGTGCTGGCTATGATGGCCATTTATTGTGTGCTAGCTATGCTGGCCATATATATGCAGTTCTTGTATGAACGAGTCCCGATTTTTGCGGAATGTTGATTAACTTCCGTTTTGGCGAAATCGGGCACTCTAGTTTAAGAAAATTAGCAAAGGTCATGCCGGATTTTTCCGTGCATTTAACCAATTATTTGTTTTTATTAGTGCAAAGATGTGTGATAAATTTGGATGTTCGTCGATGTTCTAAGCGCATCGTCGCTGAAGGAGAACTCAGACCTCGAATAAACAATTGACATTCAGGGCGGCGGCGTCTAGAAGACGATGAAGAATACCATCCTTGGAGAGCGAGGATGATGAGATGGAAGAGCGGAGGAAGAAGCCAAGGAACGGACGATGAAAACCGATGGCGGCGAGGGCACAGGAGTGTAGCAACCCTCCTAAGAAGAAGCCGAAGGGCGCGAACACGGTCGACGGCAGTCGGGGAGGAAATTACCAAGTGAGCCCATCGGGGTTCCTTTGGAGCCCGCCTTGTCGTCAAAGTACGGTGGGCAAGTGGCGGCGATCACCCGGACAACCATCTCGATCAACACCGAGAATCTCCGGCATAAAGATAATGGCCACTTGCGCACACTCCTCTTCGAGAAGCTGCACACCAGATACAAGTTTCCCGCTAAGTATCAGAACACAAATTATCATGGGAACGAATTAAACAAATCCGCCCTCACAAAGATGAGCACCGCCACGCCAACGGAGAACCGGATAAAGAAGAAGATCTATAAAGAAGGCAAAAGTCTCGAGGAGATCCGGAAGATTGACCGCAGATCACCGAAGATCAGTTCGGGAGTTCAAGGAGAGGTGTGAATCCGAAGAGCCCTGGCCAATAGTAATCGGGGAAAGGCGCTGCAGGCGATGAATATAGGTCATCACCATCTCGGATCTGGTGGATACAGAACCGCGGAGGCCAAATGGAATAAGGAGGACGAAGAGTATAGATCCAAGGGATAGAAAACCCTTTGCTAAATTCGAACCCGGCAGGTTCGAACTTCATCGAGGCCCGTTACCATGTGGACCCAAAAACCAAACAACTCACCGCGGATCCTGCGGTGAAGGAATTCGAGAAATTGTGGTAAGTATAATCTAATTACCGGTGATCAACACGATTGCAATCTAATCGATGATCTAAATGATTCACGTTACTTCTTCCGCAGGAGGAGGAAATTGTTGCTAGTCATGGATCCTGGGGTTCCTCATCCTGTGGGTCGACAATGACCACCGTGGGATAACCCTTTTAACAGGCGATGAACCGGGCCAAGAAAATAGAGCGATTCTGAAGAAGCCGTCGTTGGCCCGCCGGCCTCGGGGTAATTGGGTGGATCATTTTGGTCCACCGCCGAGGACGCATGTGGCGCCGTCGGGAAGGAGCGAGGAGGAAAACGAGAGGTTCAAGAACTTAAGGCACAAGTGGCGCGGATCCCGCAGATCGTCCAAGACAACTCGCAATCACCCTTACGTCCTTCCCCTACCTTGGTGGAGTCAATAGCGAACGAGTGCGGGTGGTCGAGTAGGGCCGTGCCGATTCAAGCATGGTTAGCAGCCACTTGAACAACGCGCCCGACGAATCAGCGAACTACGTGTTCGTGACTCGCCCGCTAGCCTGGCGCCGCAAGTGTTGGTGACTCCCCTGCCATCACCGCGGCGCCGGAGTACATGTTGGTGCCCCCCTGCCATCGTCGCGGCGGCACCGGAGCTCCAAGCACCCGTCGGTAGGGAGAATACACCGGCGGCCAGCACCGCGCCATCAAGCAGCCCTTCCGTCTCTTGCACGCCCGTCGCCGTATGCGGTGCGTCGACATTAGCCGATCTCGACGCCATCACGGTAAACAAATTGCTTTAATTACCACCTTTCATGCCATCTATATATTACTCTTGTGGCATCTCGCTCTGACGACGCCGTACATGTTTTCCGCAGACGGATGTTCCTTGCACTCTCTTATGCTACGTGAACAACGAGCTGAGGGATGTTGCCAAGGGTACCATCGTTCAACCCTTGCAGAGCACGTTCCACTCAAAGCCGATGCCAGATAGCGTGCACAGGGTTAAAATTAGTCGGTGCTAAGGGCTGCGACGACCGAACCTCCCATTCAACCCCGTGAGCGGATGAAGAAGAGTCGTCATCCTCGAAGTTGCTTCGCTTGTTCATGCTATGGCCAAAGAGCATGATCCGTTTGGGGACGGCGGGGCCATCACGCCACAGACAAAGACCGCTTGTCGTGCAGCGACAAGCGGTGGCAAGGCCTACCGCCCTCCGTCACCTCCACGCGGTGGGTCGGATGATCATGTTGATGATATGCACATGGCGCAGATCCGCCGAGGACTTCAAGATGGAATGATCACTTCTTCACTCGGTTTGGCGAAGAAGACCTAGCTGGTGGCCCCACAGAAAGCCACTATCACCAAGCGTCTGCTTGGTTCTCGGAGACGCCTCCAGCTTGCGCCTTCTGAGCCGGTGATACAACCAACCGCCCTTTATTCTAAGCCCGACACACTACATAGGGGCGGTGCTCGATTAGGTGCCTGCCCGCTCTCCAAAAGGAAAAAAGGGCAGAAAAGAAAATCTAGCAGCTCGAGCCGGTGGCGTCAACAATCGCGAATCCGATCAGGTTTCGGACGGCCACCAAGACCCGAGGGTATTATGTGGAGGATTCATGTGGCGGGTGAGCCCATGCTACCTAAGAATTTGCGGAAGCTCGCCAATTCGAACTGCAGAGTGTGCATGACGGCGTGCTGACGATAGAGAGACGCCTTCTATCGGAGAAAGATCCCTCGCACCCGGTATTCGTGGTTAAGGTGCCACTAGGCTTGGGCTTCGTGGACACTGCCCCCGCGGATCTGTTCTTCCTGCGGTTCGAGGACATCTTCAATATGTTCCACCTATACCGCTGCACTATACCATGGTCCGCCTTTCTCTTTTCACCGCCACGCAGATCATTAGAGAGACACACGGGCATCGCTATAGTGGACCCCTACTACATGCGTGACGGCTTGGGTTCCCCACGACGTATCGTGGCCTCGTACCTAAAAAGAATCCTTGTGGCGAACAAGACAAAGGAATACATTCGTGCCTTACTTTCCCGAGTAAGTCGTTATTCATCGCCACCGTCGATTGGCTTTATTAGATCATCATCATTCTTTTTTCAACACATTCCATTTGAATTTTTGCAGAGATGAACATGCATGCTCATCTCCTTATCGCCAAGCATTCCCACGCCACGTATTTCGACTGGGAGTCTAGAAAAGAAGAAAAACTACGACAAGATCAAGGAAGTTCGATGATGCTCTCCGGCTTTGCCTCGACGGAAGGCACCAGCATGCGTAAGAAGGTCAAGTTCGGCAGGCACGTCTTCAACCACGTAACAGAGTTCCCCTGCGTGAAGCAGCCGGAAAACAGTAAGAAGGAAGCCTACTACGCACTCCATCACATGAGGGCGTTCCTACTTGACCAGCAGAATTCTACGCTGCCAGATCATCTCAAACAGTGGGCCGAAGCAAAGGCCAAGATCAATGATTCGGATATTAGACAAGAGATGTATCGCATCCAGCAACAGTTTGGGGCAATCATCTTTCGTGATGTCATGACTTCGGGGGGGATCTTCTACGGAGGAAATATCCGGAATAACCGTGACATAGAAGATCGCCTAGAGATGCAGGGTGACTATAGGAAGTTCATGACGAGGCAGGGCGTCTGTAACACCCTCAGAATCGGACCTATGCAAGTTTTAGCAAAACTTGCCAAACCCGCATAGAAACGATTCAAAGGTGCCCACCAGGCACTTTCGTGCGGGTGGAAAACGAAGTAATAACATTACACAACAGTCCTCGATGGGACCCACAGAACAGATTTATATAACAGCGACTCAAAGAGTCAAGAATGCAGATATAATGTACAAATCTCCAGATCACCTTGAAAACGATAGAGCGTCCAGCTACGGACAAGATGCAAATGGGGCTAAGAGCCCTGAAGAATAACAATGGCGTCCATAACCCTGCCCAGGCCAAGCCGGAAGGGTAACCCTGCTAACGGCGTCGATCTCAAAACCTGCTTAAACAAAAAGGGGTGCCGACAAAGGGCAAAGGAAAAAGAAGGCGTCGATCGAGGCCAAGACACGGCGAGGCTAGAATTGGCGGTCCTCGCCTACATAGGTATGGTGGACTGAAGCGGCAGCGGCAACATGCACTAAACAGCCTATAGAGACTCGATACAACTGGCGGATATCAGAGGGGGATGAGAGTGACCTATCCGGATCCAACCTGAAGCTAACACCAATCAAACCCATCCTGGTGTTTCCCCCTCGAGACCAAACGAGGAAGTCAACCGAGGAACTCACACCGTTGGCAGTTTTACTTATTCAGTTATCGTTGCAGCAATTACTAGTCAGTTTAGATAATCATCCGATAAAGTAAACAGGGCACTTTTAGTTAACCATTCCGTGATAGTGGCAACACTTACTAATCGATACCTTTATCATGAGATAACCCAAAACCCATCAGTTGTTGGTACTTTTATTCAGCCATTTCGCTAGAAGTTGCAATACTTACTAGTCGGTACAATTGTCGCATGGCGACAACCAAACAAGCAATTGTGGGCAGTATTAATTAGCCATTCCATTATAGTGAAGCTGATTACTAGTCATTATAAGTCAAATTTATAGCAGTAAACTTTAGTTATGCTTGTCTATGATCGAGATACTGTGCTCCAAGTCGTCCATATCCGCGGACACGGCTTTCAGAAAGTTTTACCCGGCCGGGGTGCACCAATAGCAACACACGCTCGATCAACCTCGGAAAAACCAAAACAAAACCCAACGAGGCTTTCACGACTGAACAATCACAGGATTCAGAATTATTTCAGGGGGCCACCCCTTAAGTAGATCCCGCAACGAAGCCAGCTGACTCCGAGACGGGCTCAAGGTTTGGGTATACGGCTGTGAACGACTGGGAACCCGAAAGTGTGGCTGGGCTTGTCGACACCGCGGAATCGTGTCCCGATCCTAAACAGTACAGTGTGCTCCTCGCACAAATTAAATACAGAAAGTAGCATGGCATAAGTACAGGATAGTAAAAACACCTCAAACTAGTTTGTGGCCCCAAGAAATAAGACTGAATCAAGCTCTGGCTCAGGGGGGTCCCATATACCTCCCGGATGTGGATAGCGCGCAAAAATCAAGGAACAGGTATCAAGTACTCGGGGTCTTACGGGACACAAGTGGGCATTCGGAAACCAAATATTATCTATCACCCACCGATGCCTCTGCTTATTTCAATTTTAGTTGTTAAACAGAAATTAAAGTGACGATAAGTAAAACTAGAATCATCTCCATCATCAACATGCGGCAATACATCAGCAACTGTGGCATATGACGACACACATCAGCACTTGAGCAAGCAACTACGACGCGCAAGTCCAACTATCTACCAAACAACAGGTAATAGGGTGTGTCCAAGGCAATATAAGGCTGCAGGGGATATCACAGGTACGAAAACTAAAGCATCGCAACACAGATAGCAATAGATCAACAGGAGGGAATAAAGACTATAAAAGTAAGATAGGTAGAAAGGGGGAGATGCTCGCCTGAAAACATTGTCGAAGGGTTCAACCGAAGATCGGGGCGAAGCTCACATCAACTCAACGGCCTTATCCGCGAAGAAGCAAAACACTAGAAGAAACACCGGATGCAATATTTAATACACGGCAGAAGATCGGCATGATGCATGCATGATGGATGGCATGGCAAAGTGCGATGCAATTAGGTCAGATTAGGCGGAACCGGGGTCCCGACAATTAATTAAATGGTTCATGTTATTTAAAAGCCCCGCAATTTAAATGTTGTTTTAGCAAGACAGAAGATGGCACCGGTTCGCTACACATGTTTAAATGAGGCCAATATAAGGCTAGATTTGCCCGCATATGGGCCCCATATTTATTTATTAGGTGAATCGGCAAAAAGCCCCCAAACCACAGATATGCATGCGAGATGTCAATTAAACATGCAACAAGTTGTTATGTTATAAAATAGGGTTCGAGGAAAAGGGGTCACACATCAGAGGGGCTCGACGATCTTGGGTTCCGGGGTTCGGGGTCGGGGTCCAGGGTTCGACGGAGTTCGGGGTCGGGGTCCAGGGTTCAGGGTTCGACGGCCTTGGCGGGTTCGTTCTCGGACTCCGGGGGTTAGGGTCTCGGATCGGGGTAGGTCTTGGCGCAACCGGGGAGCAGGGCTTGGTTGGCGTCGGGGGCGCATCGGCTTCTTCCGGGTCGGTGCCGTTCTTGTCGTCACGGGGATCTTGTCGGGTCCGGCCTTCGTCTCCGGGAACGGGTCCTCAGGGTCTCGACAACTTCGGTTCTCTGTGGGCGATCTTGGCACTCGATGTCCGTGAAGTAGAACTTGTCGCGTCCGTGGCGATCTTGCCGGCCTTCGGGTCATCAACTCCGTGAAGGGGATCTTGGAGCGGCGCCGGGTTCGGTATCGGTGCGGGAAGGGTCTTGTCGTTCCGCGACCTTCGGCTCCTTGTGGCAGATCTTGTTGATTCCAGGTTGGAGACTTTGGGTGGTCGTCTACGTTGCTCCATGTCGATCTTGGATTGTACACATCTTCCAAAGGTCTGCACACGCACTATTCCACAAGGGACTCGAAGCAAGCTTGCACTTGTCGACACCGACGGGAACAAGCCCAAAATCGGGCACCTGCAGAGGCTTGGCGGTCGCCGGCGAGGAGGCGGCTTGGCCTGGCCGGAGCCCGGGCGACGGAGCCGGGCTGCTCGAGACGCACGGAGCGGCGAGGAGCGGCGGGGGCGGCTCGCGAGCTCGACGGAGGAGGACGGCGGCCAAGCGGGCGGACGGCATCGCGCGGCGCGCGAGCTGCGGATCTGGCGGCGCCAGCGGGAAGGAGCGGCGACGCCTGGGAGGGAAGGCAGCGTGGCGGGCGCGGGCGGCTAGCGACTGGCGGGCTCCGGAGGCGGGTCGACGGGTCACGGGCGTGGCGCGGTGGACGGCCCGGTGGGCGGAGGCCGGGCGCGGTGGAGGGTAGAGCGGCGCGTGGCGCGAGCTTCTGTGAGGAGGGAGGCGAGGAGGGCCGGACGCATGGGCGGGCGTGCGGAGGCGGCAGCTGGGTCAGGGTGGATCAGGCGGCGGCGGCTGGCGCAAGGCGTGGGAGGCGGGCGGTCGCCGAGGCGGGCAGCGGAGGAAGGCCAGGCGGAGGGGCATGGTGGGGCCTGGCGGCGGCACGCGGTGAGGTGCGAGGCCGGCCGGCGGTGGCTCCGCTGCGGGGAAGGAGGCGAGCGGGGAGGTGCGTGCCGCGTGCGGGAGGAAGGGGAGAGGAAGAGGGGCCAGTGGGGTGGCCCTGGGAGGTGGGGCAGGGTGGGTCCCAGATGGCCAGGCGCGGGGTGGGCGGCGGTGGGGGCGACCGCAGGGGCGTGTGTGCTGCCGACAGGTGGGCCAGGTGGAAGGCAGCGTGTGTGTGTGATGGCCGGTTTGGTGGGGTGGGTTTAGTGGAAGCAGGTTGAGTGGAGGGAGGGGGTTGGGTGATGTGTCAGGCAGGGAGTGGTTAAGGGAGAGAGGAGAGGTGAGGTGGAGAGATCTGATTGGGGGGAGTGAGGTGGCCAGGTAGGGGTGGGTAGGATTTTAGGTAGATGTAGGATTTAGGTGGGGCGGGCAGGTTGGACCGTTTTAAAAACAGGGGTGGTCGTTCGGGTCTACTCGGCCCGTTCGACTGCCCCACTAAAATAATTTAAATTTTTATTTGTTTTAATAGTGCCGTTTGCAAAACGATAGCATTCAAATAAAAATAATCCGGAGGCCGGGCTTTGCATTTGAATTAAGATGGGGCGTTTGGGAAAACAAATCGGGCTTTGCGAAATAGTTTTATGCAACAATGCATGGCGATGACTATGCAATGCACAAATTCAACGCGATTTTCTAGTAGTGATTTTGCGGGATGCCACAATTCGACACCACTAACAAAGGATCTCGCCCTCGAGATCCGCCTCATGGTACCGGAAGGAAGGTCGGCGATCTGATCCGTTGCGCTTCGTGTAGGTCCTCGCGACACCACTAACAAGAGGTCGTTGTCCGTGATCGTCGACGGAACACTCCGGAAACAAAAAGGTCGAAGGTAGAGGTATCCACAAATAAAGCCACCTCTAGCTTCCGATGGATGGAGTAAAACTGCTGGATCCACTGATTCGATGTACAAGAGCGAATGATAAGAGTAGTGGTATGGTCGCGACTCCATCCCGCACTCAAAGCATTACTATGTACACGAATAGACAGATTATGCAACCAACCCTCGGATTTAGACTGAAGATCTCGACAAGCGAGGTTCGGATCAAAGGAGTGATGCAGACTCTGCATCGGATCTGGCGTAGATGATGTCGTCGCGTCGGAAAACACCGGAAAACACGAGAAGAACAAGAGAAGTCCACCAGACGGAGGATTCCTCGGATAGCAGGAAGACCGGATGTAGCGACACCGTTAACAAGGGAGGAAGCGAAACTCCTAAAGGTACGACGGAACCCAACCACGAGAAATCCTGGACTCGAAGAGGAAAGAGAGAGCAGATTCAAAACGCGTCGAGATAAGAGGAGAACAGCAGAGGGGCAAGGAGTAAAATCAGACCTAATTAGAACTATCCAACCGTTTTTCAAAAATAGTTTGACACTCTACTTCGGCCGTTAGCTAGGTTATCCTACAGGCTGGACTTGTGGGGTATCGCAACTGCTGGGCTCTGATACCACTCTGTAACACCCTCAGAATCGGACCTATGCAAGTTTTAGCAAAACTTGCCAAACCCGCATAGAAACGATTCAAAGGTGCCCACCAGGCACTTTCGTGCGGGTGGAAAACGAAGTAATAACATTACACAACAGTCCTCGATGGGACCCACAGAACAGATTTATATAACAGCGACTCAAAGAGTCAAGAATGCAGATATAATGTACAAAGATCCAGATCACCTTGAAAACGATAGAGCGTCCAGCTACGGACAAGATGCAAATGGGGCTAAGAGCCCTGAAGAATAACAATGGCGTCCATAACCCTGCCCAGGCCAAGCCGGAAGGGTAACCCTGCTAACGGCGTCGATCTCAAAACCTGCTTAAACAAAAAGGGGTGCCGACAAAGGGCAAAGGAAAAAGAAGGAGCGTCAGTACTGAGGCCAGTACACGGCGAGGCTAGAATTCGGCGGTCCTCGCCTACATAGGTATGGTGGATCAAGCGGCGGCAAAGATGCACTAAACAACCTATAGAGACTCGATACAAGCGGATATCGAGAGGAGTGAGAATGACCTATCCGGATCCAACTCGAAGCTAACACCAAACAAACCCATCCGGTGTTTCCTCGAGACCAAACGAGGAAGTCAACCGAGGAACTCACACCGCTGGCGCTTTATTTATTCAGTTATCGTTGCAGCAATTACTAGTCAGGTTTAGATAATCATCCTGATAAAGTAAACAGTGGGCACTTTTAGTTAACCATTCCGTGATAGTGGCAACACTTACTAATCAGATACCTTTATCATGAGATAACCCAAAACCCATCAGTTGTTGGTACTTTTATTCAGCCATTTCGTTGTAGTTGCAATACTTACTAGTCAGGTACAATTGTCGCAAGCGACAACCAAACAAGCAATTGTGGGCAGTATTAATTAGCCATTCCATTATAGTGAAGCTGATTACTAGTCATTATAAGTCAAATTTATAGCAGTAAACTTTAGTTATGCTTGTCTATGATCGAGATACTGTGCTCCAAGTCGTCCATATCCGCGGACACGGCTTTCAGAAAGTTTTACCCGGCCGGGGTGCACCAATAGCAACACACGCTCGATCAACCTCGGAAAAACCAAAACAAAACCCAACGAGGCTTTCACGACTGAACAATCACAGGATTCAGAATTATTTCAGGGGCCCTTAAGTAGATCCATAGCAAGCGGTGACTCGAGACGGGCTCAAGGTTTGGGTATCTGCTGTGAACGATCGGGAACCCGAAAGTGTGGCTGGGCTTGTCGACACCGCGGAATCGTGTCCCGATCCTATCTGATGCAGTGTGCTCCTCGCACAAATTAAATACGTAGCATGGCATAAGTACAGGATAGTAAAAACACCTCAAACTAGTTTGTGGCCCCAAGAAATAAGACTGAATCAAGCTCTGGCTCAGGGGGGTCCCATATACCTCCCGGATGTGGATAGCGCGCAAAAATCAAGGAACAGGTATCAAGTACTCGGGGTCTTACGGGACACAAGTGGGCGTTCGGAAACCAAATATTATCTATCACCCACCGATGCCTCTGCTTATTTCAATTTTAGTTGTTAAACAGAAATTAAAGTGACGATAAGTAAAACTAGAATCATCTCCATCATCAACATGCGGCAATACATCAGCAACTGTGGCATATGACGACACACATCAGCACTTGAGCAAGCAACTACGACGCGCAAGTCCAACTATCTACCAAACAACAGGTAATAGGGTGTGTCCAAGGCAATATAAGGCTGCAGGGGATATCACAGGTACGAAAACTAAAGCATCGCAACACAGATAGCAATAGATCAACAGGAGGGAATAAAGACTATAAAAGTAAGATAGGTAGAAAGAGGGAGATGCTCGCCTGAAAACATTGTCGAAGGTTCAACCAAGATCGGTGAAGCTCACATCAACTCAACGGCCTTATCCGCGAAGAAGCAAAACACTAGAAGAAACACCGGATGCAATATTTAATACACGGCAGAAGATCGGCATGATGCATGCATGATGGATGGCATGGCAAAGTGCGATGCAATTAGGTCAGATTAGGCGGAACCGGGGTCCCGACAATTAATTAAATGGTTCATGTTATTTAAAAGCCCCGCAATTTAAATGTTGTTTTAGCAAGACAGAAGATGGCACCGGTTCGCTACACATGTTTAAATGAGGCCAATATAAGGCTATATTTGCCCGCATATGGGCCCCATATTTATTTATTAGGTGAATCGGCAAAAAGCCCCCAAACCACAGATATGCATGCGAGATGTCAATTAAACATGCAACAAGTTGTTATGTTATAAAATAGGGTTCGAGGAAAAGGGGTCACACATCAGAGGGGCTCGACGATCTTGGGTTCCAGGGTTCGGGGTCGGGGTCCAGGGTTCGACGGAGTTCGGGGTCGGGGTCCAGGGTTCAGGGTTCGACGGCCTTGGCGGGTTCGTTCTCGGACTCCGGGGGTTAGGGTCTCGGATCGGGGTAGGTCTTGGCGCAACCGGGGAGCAGGGCTTGGTTGGCGTCGGGGGCGCATCGGCTTCTTCCGGGTCGGTGCCGTTCTTGTCGTCACGGGGATCTTGTCGGGTCCGGCCTTCGTCTCCGGGAACGGGTCCTCAGGGTCTCGACAACTTCGGTTCTCTGTGGGCGAACTTGGCACTCGATGTCCGTGAAGTAGAACTTGTCGCGTCCGTGGCGATCTTGCCGGCCTTCGGGTCATCAACTCCGTGAAGGGGATCTTGGAGCGGCGCCGGGTTCGGTATCGGTGCGGGAAGGGTCTTGTCGTTCGCGACCTTGGCTCCTTGTGCGATCTTGTTGATTCGGTTGGAGACTTTGGGTGGTCGTTCACGTTGCTCCATGTCGATCTTGGATTGTACACATCTTCCAAAGGTCTGCACACGCACTATTCCACAAAGGACTCAAGCAAGCTTGCACTTGTCGACACCGACGGAACAAGCCAAAATCGGCACCAGAGGCTTGGCGGTCGCCGGCGAGGAGGCGGCTGGCCGGCGCGAGCCAGCGGGCCGACGGAGCCCGGGCTGCTCAGACGGCACGGAGCGCGAGGAGCGGCGAGGGGCGGCTCGCGGAGCTCGGAGAGGAGGACGGCGGGCCTGGCGGCGGACCGCAGCGGCGGGCGGCGGCTGCGGGGATCTGGCGGCGCGGCGGGCCAGCGGAAGGAGCGGCACGCTGGGAGGGAAGCGGCGTGGCGGCGGGCTGGCTAGCGACTGGCGGGCTCGGAGGCGGGTCGACGGGTCACGGGCGTGGCGGTGGACGGCCCGGTGAGGCGCGGGAGGCCGGGCCGGCGCGTGGAGGGTAGAGCGGCAGCTGGCGCGAGCTGGAGGGAGGGGAGCGAGGCGAGGGCCGGACACGTGGAGGCGGGGCGGCGCGAGCGACGCTGGGGTCAGGTGGATCAGGCGGGCGGCGGCGCGAGGCTGCCGGCGTGGGAGCGGTGGCGGGGCGAGGGAGCGGGCAGCGGAGGAAGGGCCAGGCGGAGGGCATGGTGGGGCTGGCGGCACGCGTGAGGTGCGAGGCCGCCGGTGGCTCCGGGGAAGGGAAGGAGGCGAAGGGAGGTGCGTGCAGCGTGGGAGGAAGGAGAGGAAGAGGGCCTTGGTGGGTGGCCCAGGCAGTGGGGACAGGTGGGTCCTGCAGTGGCTGTGAGGTGGGGCGCGTGGTGGGGCGGCAGCGTCTTGGCGTGTGTCGGCCGGGTGGGCCAGGTGGGCGCTGGCGTGTGTGTGTGGCGGTTTGGTGGGGTGGGTTTAGTGGAAGCAGGTTGAGTGGAGGGAGGGGGTTGGGTGATGTGTCAGGCAGGGAGTGGTTAAGGGAGAGAGGAGAGGTGAGGTGGAGATCTGATCGATTGGGGAGTGGTGGCGGTAGGGTGGGTAGGATTTTAGGTAGATGTAGGATTTAGGTGGGGCGGGCAGGTTGGACCGTTTTAAAAACAGGGGTGGTCGTTCGGGTCTACTCGGCCCGTTCGACTGCCCCACTAAAATAATTTAAATTTTTATTTGTTTTAATAGTGCCGTTTGCAAAACGATAGCATTCAAATAAAAATAATCCGGAGGCCGGGCTTTGCATTTGAATTAAGATGGGGCGTTTGGGAAAACAAATCGGGCTTTGCGAAATAGTTTTATGCAACAATGCATGGCGATGACTATGCAATGCACAAATTCAACGCGATTTTCTAGTAGTGATTTTGCGGGATGCCACAGCGTCCTCCCGTTCCCTAAGCCGAGCCAGAAGGCTTGATGTTGGCCTAGTTGTAGTTGCAAACTATAGATGACCTTTGTGTGTGTGTGGACGACAAGTGTACTTATCTTATTAGGTTTATGAATCACCGCTTACTTATTTTGCTTATTATTATAATATATCAATCAATGCTTGGTTTTTTTGCTTACTCTTTGGTTTTTTTGCTTACTCTTTGGTTCTCGGACGACAAGTGTGAGTTATTTTTGTCTTTTTCGAGAATATGCCGATGATTCAAATGTCGTGGCACAATATATATGTGAATGTGCTATGACGGGATTGTCAGCCTTGTGATATGCACAAGTCCAGGAATTGTGCATCCTACTTGGCTGACATTCCCGTCATAAGCAATTCCTGTGTCCAACGACCTAGCTAGTTATATATGAGGCATGCTTTTCGAGTTATTTTTGTCTTTTTCGAGAATATGCCGATGATTGAAATGTCGTGGCACAATATATATGTGAATGTGCTATGACGGGATTGTGAGCCTTGTGATATGCACAAGTCCGTGGTGTGCATCCTACTTGGCTCACAGCCTCGCCATAAGCAATTCTGTGTCCAACGACCTAGCTAGTTATATATGAGGCATGCTTTTGAGTTATTTTGTCTTTTCGAGAATATGCCGATGATTGAAATGTCGTGGCACAATATATATGTGAATGTTCTATGACGGGATTGTGAGCCTTGTGATATGCACAAGTCCGTGAATTGTGCATCCTACTTGGCTCACAGCCCGTCATAAGCAATTCTGTCCAACGACCTAGCTAGTTATATATGAGGCATGCTTTGAGTTATTTTGTCTTTTTCGAGAATATGCCGATGATTGAAATGTCGGCACAATATATATGTGAATGTGCTATGACGGGATTGTGAGTTTGTGATATGCACAAGTCCGTGAATTGCATCCTACTTGGCTCACATCCCGTCATAAGCAATCTGTGTCCAACGACCTAGCTAGTTATATATGAGGCATGCTTTTCGAGTTATTTTTGGCTTTTTCGAGAATATGCCGATGATTGAAATGTCGTGGCACAATATATATGTGAATGTGCTATGACGGGATTGTTAGCCTTGTGATATGCACAAGTCCAGAATTGTGCATCCTACTTGGCTAAAATTCCGCCATAAGCAATTCGTGTCCAACGACCTAGCTAGTTATATATGAGGCATGCTTTTGAGTTTGCTCTTTTGATTTAAGAGTACTTTCTATAAGTGTATCTTCATATGCGACTTTAATTATACATGTTTTTCAATCACCGTTAGTTATTATTGTCAACTTGTAGATGACGTGGTACGTCAGGTACAAGGGACGGGTTCTGAGTCTACGATGATTGGGAATACTGCCGGAGACAGTGCACGTTTCAAGCTTCAGGCAATAGCTACAAAGGGTACAACACTATGGCGGAGGCGGAAGATAGATACACGCGCTATCTAGCGGAGTTAGGACAAGGAACCGGATGAAGACCTACACCTTCGTCGGCGGTGATCATGCTTATCTTCTTTGGTTATTTATCCCGCTTGTGTCTAGCTAGCTAGTTTAGATGTCTAGGCGAGCCCGAGCTCTAACTTGTTCGATCGACACATGTATTCGCATGTCACCAACTACTACTTTGTAACATGATCAAAACAATGTAACTTGGACTATGTATTCATGTATGAGACTTATCTATATGTATTTGTTTCAATCTTGTTTTTCATATCGAGTATTTATATATATAATTGTATATCTTGTATCTGTGTGTGTATATCTGCTGTAATATTGTATATAATCTGTATTGCATATAATCTGCTTGGAAATTAAAAAAAACAAAAATACATCCGTGGCGCACATGTACCTTCCGTGGCGCACTACCCTAAAGCGCACCATGGTAGTTTAGTGGCGCATCGGTAGCGCCACGTAAGATCCAAGGGTAGCGCACCATGCCAAACTTGGCGCGATTAGCAAGCGCCACGCCTATCTTCACACAACCGCGGGCGCACTAGGCAGTGCGCCACTACCGAGAGATAGTCAGAAGGTCTGGCGCACTGGTGCGCCACGGATGGGCCTTTCAGGTGCGCCACAAACGACCATTTTCCTAGTAGTGGCAAGTTCTTTTCATTGTAAGTATTTGCATATCATTGAGAACCGCCAACGGGGTACCCCTTGCACATGGTACAGGAGCTTTCCCATAAACAAAATGACAAGGCAAGAAGACAATGAGCATATCAACAATTCTTCTTATGTACCATGGGAATATGGTGATTTTTTATCTCTTTCCTCTTTTCTCAATGTGTCTCTCTTTTTTTATAAGAAGAATGCTTCATAGATGTCACTATGGTGATGCTGCAAGTTTCCACCATGATTAGGCATGGGTTAGGCTAGCGGCCTAGGCGTTTATCTAAGACAGAATACAAACTCCATGGACTTACAAGTTCCCACTTCATTTCACACTTGTAACATCCATAGACAAAAGAGCATGATATCAATGGAGTACAAAAATGTACAAGTGCAATGCTGAAAACGTTCCCCGTGACGGCACGGTTCTGCTAATCCCAACTTATAAGTGCAAGCATATACAAAAAATTTGCCTCAATGGTTCAAGTTTATTAGGGGCAAAGAATAAAATGTGCCATCAAGTTCGCGAGGGCTTTAATCACTAAGTTTCCACATAACAAAATAGTTTTTAATTGGAAGATAGTTGAAAAAAAGAATATATTTTGAATGGTGTAACACACCATGCATAGGAGTTTATAGTGGACACTTTGGAATAACTTGGTTTCTTGGGAATTGGAAGCATGAGTAGAACTTACTCATACAAGTGGAGGCTAGCAAAAGACTGGGAGCAACCAACTAAGAGAGCAATAACGGCCATAATTATGCAATGCAACAAAGCAAACTAATCAAATAAAAGAGTGGTACTACAAGCCAAAGAATAAATGATCATAGAGGCTAATGGTGACTTGTCATAGTCATAACATGGTGTGATCATGTGTCAAGTCAACCCAAGCAAAACATCAAAGGAGAATACCATAATACTATGCTTTTGTATGCTAAAACAACGCATAATTTCTTCAAGGCACACTAAGCAATCCAAATTGTTTGGAACAAGACATGCTACAACAATAATCACTAAGCCTAATGCAAAAACAACACCTAGCATGTCATGCTAAAGTCTTAGTCACAGTCAATGCACGCTCATCTTGCACTTCAAGCAAGAACTTACTACTCCTTTCCAAACACCAAGCAAACTTATTTGCAAAACAACACAACGAGAGCGGGGGTCCAAACTAGTAAAGCGAACTAAAAAACTAAGCAAAGCAAACGAAAACTAAGATGCTCCAAGAACAACACAACTGTGCATGAAACAATAAAAGTGAAGTGTCTAGGCAGACCTGAGCTTCTTATTGATGAAGAAGGGGATGCCTTGGGCATCCCCAAGCTTTTACGCTTGTACATCTTGGATATTTCTTGGGGTGACACCATGGTGGCATCCCCAAGCTTGAGATTTTGTCCATTCTTCATCTCATTGCATCACTCTCTCTCTACGCCTGATTTTTTTCCTTCATACAAAACGTCACACAATCTTCATTAGCAACATTAGTGTATTCAAAAGATATTAGACCACTGGAAAAGCTTTGGAACAACAAGGCTTTTCACTGAAAACACAAGCTACCGAAGTAACTCCTTCAAATAAACTCAATTTACCTGAAGAGAGCTCAAAAAGGAATCAATAAGAAGCAAATGCAAATAATGGCAGAAATCAGTCAAAACAGACCAGCAGGTAGAAACGAATTTTTTCGAACATCTTCTATTGCTCAAATCAAAAAGTGTTGAACTAACGAAAGTTATCCAACATACTGGGGTACTTATTCATAAGTTGTTAGCTCAATCTGAGTTACAGAGCCTCCTCACGAATTTTTTTGGTGGAGGACAAAAATATGTTTCGGGACAGCAACTCCCCAAATCTTAGTTCCCTCTCATTAGAGGTCATTCTTGGCACAAAAAGCAAACAAAAAGGATAAGGAGAGGTCATTACAGTAGTAATAACTTCCAAGTCTCGAGGAAACTCTTGGGTTATCTCCCAACAAGTACTTTTCTTTAACGCCTTTAAGTTAGGCACAAGAAGCAAGAAGAATCAATTATTTTTAAATGAAGAAGCATTAACATTCATACTTGCAAAATCTTCAACTATGAAAGGTATCAAATCCAAATGGGTTTTGGAGGATCCGTTCTCATCTCTCTTTGGTCTACTACCTTCATCAAAAATATTTTCAGGGGCAATCCAATCAAAGTTATTTTCGAAGGCTTCATGCATTCCAACAAGCTTATAGGGTATGGGTATATTGAATTCCTCTCTAGGCTTAGTTTTATCAGAAATACCCACAACATCTACACTTGAACCTAGCATATTGAAACGTTCAAAACCTTTTTGTCCTCCCTAGCAACATCATGGAATTCTTTTGATAAAGTTTCAAGCATGAATTCCCTTTTTTCAACATTTTTCTCTTCTTTTAGTTTTAGGAATAAGAATTGTATGAAGGGGTTAAGGCTGAAAAACCTAGCCTCCAACATATGAACTAAAGAAGCCGCAACAATCTCATAATTAGGAGCAAGTTCAGCTATAGATTTATCCTTAATATCCTCATGCTTGCTAACATAATTAAAGGATTCTTCAATATTATCTTTCCTAATTATGGAGCCACTACCTATTGCAAGATTTTTCAGAGAGAACTGGGGGAGCAACATTGATGGGGATACGCCTATTGGGGTATACTCAGCGGGACGTTTCCGACTGGTCTAAGGGCTGGCGAGTGGGCCTGCAGAACGGCGAGTGGACCGAAGCCCAGCAAGGTATCAGGCGACTGGAGGTTGAAGGCCCAGCGAAAGATAGGCCCAGTCGGTCTAGGTTAAATGATTACCGGTTGTAACCAAATCGGTTGAGATATGTAAACCCTAGGGAGGTGAGCCTATATAAACCTCCCTATGGGGTGAGAGACACGTTCCTTCATACACCCAAGCAACTCGCCGCCTAGTCGCCGAGTTCGCCCATTGTAAACATCTACATAATACAATCTAGCGGTAGGTATTTACCCTCGGGGCGAACCTGGTAAAACCTCGTGTCTTTGCCCTCATCTCGCCGCAGATGGCTAGCCCTTGCCCTCGTTCTACTACTCACGCCGATTGCAGCATCTGCCGTGGTCATTCCTTGACAGTGGCGCCCACCGTGGCCTGGCCGGTGCGGTGTTCTGGCGAGATCCAATCTGCCCATCAATGAGACGCGCCACCGGCGTATGATAGCGATCGGCGAGATGCTCCAGATCTTGCCAAGCAGCTACGTCCCGCGGCGCGACCCGTCACGCCTGGCGTGATCTTGCCGATCGGCACGATCCCTCTTCGTCGGCCTCACCGACGCCATCACCTCGGAGGACTCGGCTCGCATCCGCGAAATCGCCACCACGCCGATCGGCTCTCCGAGAGCCAGGTCCGCACGATCCACCGCCTCGCCTGAAAGTACAACTCGGCCCACAACAACGTGGCGAGAACTCAGCCGCAGAAGACGCGGCCCTCACCGACGACGCCGACCGGCGACCGGCGCCACTCACCGGATCCATCACCGCGGCCTCATCCGGGCTCCATCGCCCGGTCTCCAACGGAGATTTTGAGGACCCCTCCATCCTCGGGATCTTCGAATTCGACTCGGGTCGGAAAACTCCGCCGACCTCCACGGAACCAGTCGCCATGCCGCGACCTACATGGCCACCGCACCGATCCGCCGAGGACCCTTTCTCCACCCGATCCTCCTAACGCCACGGCGACGGAGGTCGAGAACTCCGCTGAAATTGGCGGGCAAGACGCAAAAGCAGGCCGGCGAAAAATTTCGCCTCGGCGGTGTGACAGAACTGTCGCCACGCTACCACCAGCGGATCGGTCACGCTGAACCCCACCGCTCAGCGCGCCACGAACTTCGGCGACGAAACGACCCGATAGCGCATAGCCGCGATCTGCGAGAACGCGCCACGGGAGGAAGCAACCGCCCCGCCAGATCGGCCGATGGGTACCCCACCACCACCCAACCGCACCTCCTGTGGACCAGCGGATAGTCGTCTCCTCACGGGAGCGAGACGCTAACGGCCTCCCCCGTTCTCCACCCGATGGACAACCTCGTGGCAGGCGGCAGCAGCCGATAGCATCACGGCCACCGGCGGCGCCTTACAAATCCAAAGACGTCAGGGCCCTACTCGCAAAGGCCGTGGAACAGCAAAGAGCGGGCGCCGACTCGCAAGGGCGAGTATACTCGCGCTCCTCGGGAAGCAGGGCGGCCTCAAGCGGCCGTCCAGCGGTGGCAAACACCCTCAATTGCCCGCCACCAGAGCCACTGCAGCTCCAACGCCGACCCGCAAACGCGGCACTCTCCACCAACGATCCCAGGCCAGCGACCAACTTCGTCGCCGCTAACGGAGAACCGATCGACGCCCGCACTCACATCATCAACAACCAAAACTGGCGCGCACGCCAGCCCGACGACTTGCGACACACCCTAACTACTCGCCGCGATGGCGAGCCTATGGGGTCGCTCAGTCGACTAGGGCCTAAGTGCTTCGGACCAATGATCCGAGGCGAAAAGTACCCACCAAACTTCAAGGCGCCAAAGGAGATAGAAAAATACGACTCCTCGTACGACCCCGCGGTCTGGCTCGACACATACCTCATGGCAATGGGGATCGCGGGTCACACTGACCTACTCGCCGCCCGTTACCTCCCACTGATGATGGAGGGGACGTGCAGGCAATGGATCAACACGCTCCCCCAGGACAGTATCGACTCCTGGGAGGAAATGCGAGATGCCTTCGTCAGGCACTTCGAGTGCTCCTACACTCGCGCCACCACCATCGAGGACCCAGGCGATGCGCCCGGGGACCCGCGAGTCGACCCGCAATCGGGTCCAACGGTGGCAAGAGCTCGGTACAACGCGTCGGCATCCACCCGGACACCGCGATCCATTGCTTCAAGACCTCGTGCGCCACGAGCCTCTAGTCGCCAAGCTCAAGCGACACGCACGCACTCGACAACATCCCGACCTCCTCGAGATCGCCAAACGGTACGCCGAGGAGGATCCCAACCAAGACGTCGACGACGAGTCAGAGGACAACGCCGACGGCAGCAACGACGGCGGACGCCGACCGACGATCTACGCTCTGGCACCCGCCTCAGTGCAAGCGCCGCAACGACGGGCGAAGTCGACCGTCGCCAACACCGGCACGCATAACGCGAGCCCAAGAGCTACCGCCCATGACGGAGGGCAACAGCGATGGCGGGAACTACAAGAACAAGCCAAGGTTCGATCCGGCCCTCCTTAACCAACCATGTGCGTTTCACAGGGAAGGAAAGCCCGCCACGCACACCACCGCCGACCGCCACACCCTCGGGGAGATCGAGAAGGCACGGACGCGCGGAAGACACCGACGACCCGCCAAATGGCGGAAAAATTCGCAAAGTAGCGGCTCGCTCCACACCTTCACAGGCTTCAACACGAGCGAGAAGAAGGTCATCGCCCGCGCCGCCAACGCGGTGGCCCAAACAGACGTCCCCGGTTCCTCAACTGGTCGGAACAGCATCACCGGAGCCGCCAAGACCACTCGCCACACATCGAGTACCTGGAAGAGTCGCTTGGTGGTCAAGCCCAAGGTTGGCGACTCTGGCTCCCAAGACACCGATGGACGGCGGCTCCATCAACATCCTCTACCTCGACACCTTTAGGGTTGTGGCTCTGATCGATGATCGAGACCACCCACACTACGTTCCGGCATCGCCCCGGTCGGAAGGCGCACCCGATCGGCAAGGTCACGCTACCCGTCACCTTCGGTCCTCTGGCAAACTTCCGCACCGAGCGGATCGTCTTTGAGCTGGTGCCCTTCGACAGCCCTTATCACTGCGTCCTAGGGCGCCAGGCGTTCGCCAAATTCATGGCGGCGCCCACTCTGCGATAACGCGATGAAGCTCCGGCCGCGGCGTCATCACCATCAACGGCGACCCGACATGGCCGAATCACGAGGCCAAAGGAGCCGAACTCGCCGACGCCGCTATCGCGCGAAGCTAATCACGCCGAGGCTCGCCAACACGCGAGCGGGTCAATAATGGACCCACAATACTCAAGAAGCCCAACTCGGAGGGCACAAACACCTCAACCTTTGAGGCCACGACGACACTCACCGTCGAGCTGGTCCCAGCGACCCCAGCCAGACGGTGACGATCGGGACAGGCATGAGCCCCGTGATAGGAAGGCGCTCATCGAGTTCTTCGTGAGAATAGGGACATCTTCGCATGGAAACCCTCCGACATGCCTGGTGTCCCTAGGGAGCTCTGAGCACAAACTAACGCCGATCCCAAAGTGCGACCCGTCAGCGATCGCTCTGGCCCTTCAACGAAGAACGCCGTCGAGCAATCGCCGAGAAGTGCAGCGCTGCCGCTGCCGGCTTCATCCGCCAATCAAATACTCAAATGGCTGGCAAACCCAGTCCTGGTCGAGAAGAAAACGGGACCGGAGAATGTGTATCGACTACACAAACCTGAGCGCCTGCCCAAAGGAGCGATTCGTCCTCCGCGGATCGATCGATAATCGATTCAACCGCGGGTTCGAGTCGCTATGTTTCCTCGACGCCTACTCCGGATACAACCAGATCAAAATGGCTGTCGAGGATGAGGAGAAGACGGCGTGCATCACGCCATTCGGAGCCTTCTGCTACACCGCCATGACTATCGGCCTCAAGAACGCCGGGGCAACCTGCCAGTGTGCATGCAAGAATGCCTCGCGAGCCAAATTGGCCGCAACATCCACGTCTACATCGACGACGTGGTCGTGAAATCCGCCGCCAAGGCGACCTACTCGCCGACCTCGCGAGACCTTCGCAAATCTGCGGTACAAGATAAAGCTCAATCGCAAGTGCACCTTGATGTACCCGCTGGCAACTCTGGGATACGCGTCTCCAAACGAGGATCGAGGCAAACCCAACGAAGATCGACACAATCGCCGGCTCGGCAAACCCGAGTGCTCGCGCGACGCCCGGTTGGTCGGGCGTGTAGCTCTCGGCCGCTTCATCCCGCACAGGCGAAAAGCGATGCCCCTATACCGCTGATCGAAGAACCCCACCTTCCGTGGGACAAGGAGGCGTACGACGCTCGCGACCTTAAAGGTGCTACCGCCGCACCACTACCGCCGCACCCGACAAAGAGCCTATGCTGGTTTACGCCGCGGCGTCCGAGCCGCCGTCAGTGCCGTAATGGTCGTCGAACGACCAGAGGAAGGAAAGGAGCGCCCGGTCCAGCGGCCGGTGTACTACATCAGCGAGGTTCTCACCGAGTCGCGCCAGCGATACCCACAGTACCAAAAACTGGTATACGCGGTCTTCAGGGCTCAGCGGCGCCTGCCGCACTACTTCCAGGAGCACCCGATCACGGTCGTCTCCTCAGCACCACTACAAGATATCATCCGCAATCGCGAGGCGACCGGGCGGGTCGCCAAGTGGGCCGTCGAGATCGGCGTCCACAACATTAAATACGAGCCACGAAGGGCGATTAAGTCGCAGCAGCGCACTTCCTCGCCGAGGAAGAGGCCCCGCAGCGTGAGAAGCCGTACCTCCATTCGGAGCCTGCTCTTCGACGGGTCCAAAACGCGGACGGGCAGGAGCGGGATAGTGCCGACCTCACCAAAGGCGACAAGCTCCGCTACATCCTCCGCCTCAATTCACGCCTGCACCAACAACATGGCTGAATACGAGGCCCTCTACTCACGGCATGCGAGCCGCAGCGAAATGAGCGTCAATCGCCTTCGATGCTACGGAGACTCCGACCTGCGGGGCAAGTCGCCGCACTGCGACGCCGTCTCCCCCCATGGCGGCATCGCCAAGAGGTGGACAAGGTGGGCCACTTCACGGCTACTCGTCGAATGGATCGACAGAGAAAACGAGGAGGCCGACGCCCTCTCGCATCGGATCGGCTCGACTCGCACCACCCGCGGCGGTTCCTCGACACAATCTTCACGCCATCGTCTCTCCCCGGCGAGATCGACATCGAGTCCCGCCCAACCGTAAGCAGCCTTGGTCGCACTCATCACCGAGCAGACGATTGACCAAGCCCTACATCGCCTACCGAAAACCGCACCGCGCCAGCGATTTAAACAAATGCTCAAATGATCGCCGCCGATGCAAGTCTTACACCATCATCGACGGCGAGCTACAAGCGCAGCGTCACCGGCGTGTTCCAACGTTGCGCCCAACCGTGAAGGACGCAAAATCCTCCACGACATCCACTCAGCGATCGCGCCACCACGCCGCCGCTTCTCCTGGTCGCCAAGGCTATGCGACACGGCTTCTCTTGGCCCGCGACACGCCGACGCGTCGCCGACATCGCCAGCGATGCGCCGGTGCCGGCACGCCAATCGACACACGTGCAAGCTCGGTGCTCAAAACAATCCCCATCACCTGGCCATTCGCTGTGGGGCATGGACATGGTAGGCCCTTCAAGAAGGCCCCCTCGGTTTACACCCACTGCTGGTCGCCACGACAAATTCACGAAGTGGGTAGAGGCCAAGCCAGTCCGAAATGCGACGGAAGACCGCCACTAAGTTCCTCGAGCTCATATATCGCCACGGGTTCCCCAAGCATCATCACGGACAACGGCACAAACTTCGCCAAGGGAGCAATGGCGAATTTTGCGAAGAGCACCACATCCGGCTCGACCGCGTCGATCGACACCGAATCCAATGGCCAGCGGAACGAGCCAAAAGCATCCTCCACGGCTGAAGCCGCGACTCCAAAGTACCACTCGGCGCACTGGATGCTGGCTCAAGAGCTCCCCTCATCATCGGGAATCCGCACCTCGGTCAACAGGTCGACGGGATTCACTCCCTTCTTCATGGTCTACTGCCGGCAGTCATGCCCACCGACCTCGAACACGACTCGCCACGGTCGTCCACTATCTGGAGGCCGAACGAGCTGGCCCGCCAAGACGGGCTCGACCAACTCGACGAAGCACGACCTCGCCCGATCGCGCACCGCCATCTACCAGCAAGGACTCCGCTACCACCGACGGGTGAAAACCCGCACCTTCCGGAAGGCGACACGGTGTTACGCCTCATCCAGTACAAGAAGGGCATGCACAAGCTCTCCTCCGTGGGAAGGCCGTTCGCTATTGGCGCGTACTGGCAACGACGCCTACTACCTCATCGACGTCTGCGGGGGCGAACTCGACGTCAACGGCCATGGAATGTAAATCTCCTCCGGAAGTTCTATTCCTAGAACCCCACATATGTACTCTCCAATCGCTATGAATAAAAGAAACGGTTACCGCAAATTTGCCTACTCTCCATGCCTTGTGCCACTGCTTTTCGTAATTAACAGCGTCATGCTAAAATACAGAAGTCAACCCTTGGTACAGCGACCGGCACGGCTAAGTAGTGCGATGTAAGAGCACTGAGTCATTTCAGGTCTTGCATCGTCCACAAAAAATGCCAATCCGGAGCCCCATTGGAGTCGCCTAGCTCGACTGGTTTTACGAACCAAGACAACTGTCCTCGCTTCTCACAGCGACCCTGGTCCTCCGCATCCTCGGCGTAGCGACTCGAACGGCTAAGTACCACGCTCGGGGACTGAATACCAGTTCGTCGCGATCGGACAGGGAAAACGCCAAGTAAGAGAGCACGCCTAGGACTCGCCACGCGACTGACCCACCGGGCCAGGCAGGAGTGACGCGCTCACACCAACGCGCTCAGTCCTCAACCACCCTCGAGTCGCGCCTTGAACTACCAAGTACCACGCTCGGGGACTCGGCCACCCGGCCCCGTTCGCGTACGGGAAAACGGTAAAGTACAGAGCACTCAAGGGAGTCGCCTTGCGACTGGCTCTCCGAGCTCGGGCGAGTCGACTAAACTAACAACACACATGATAAACAACAAAACATCATATATGAGGTGAACCCCACAAAAGGGCGGACGCGCTCGGGGACTCACCCAAAATCAATCCAAAACAAACAAACAAATAGCAAAATGAACACAACGTTCCATTCAATCGCATATCGCATTGTCTTACAGTACAAAATATGCCTACTCGGCAGAACTGCTGCTAACACATCTAGGCAAACTACACTATTCTGCAGGCTTCGACGACGACGCGCCAGCATCCCGGCGCCTACGGATGAACGCGGTGTACGGGTTTGACGGATACGTCGTCAGCTCACCCGCCATCGCCGAGCGGAAAGGTTGCTCAACCTTGAAGTCGCGATGCGGCGTCGTTTGGCGCGACGACCGCTTCTGGTAGGGAAGGAGGTCGCCATCGCCTGCACGCCCGAGTACGGCGACACGTTCCTGCAGCTTGAGAACCTCGGACAGATCCATCTGCGCGATCGGCGAAGGATACCCACTCGTCACATCATCGAGATCAAGTCCTCGGGAAGTGGGCGAGTCCAAGGCTCAAGGTCGGCGACCATGACGAAACGCCGACCGCGTCATGAACTCTCGACCGGGCGCCTTCTCCAAGTACTCCCACCTCAACGAGGTCACTGAATAACCTCCGTGGGCGACATCTCTTGAAGGTAGGCGGATGCACGTCGCCGACAGCGTCGCCGAGTCGACGAGCATGCTTACGCATTCCCTCGTCAAGAGAGTTCGCTTCTTCTTGGCAGCCAATAACGACCTGCGAGAAGGAGACAAGTATGAGTACCATGGAAACCACAAACAATACAACCAAAAGATGTGGAAGATGCACTCACCAAGCAATGGCGGGCGAGTCCCGTGATGAAACTTTGAAGCGATGTATGATCGCCTGAAGCCCAACAATGAGGGCTTCCGACGCTTCGATCTTCCTCCGCGCAATGGCGGCCTTCGCCGCCTTCTCCGAGCTTGCTTCTTCTTTTGCCTCCGCGATTCAAGGCCGAGGTCGGCGATCTTACGCTCGGCGGTGCCTAACGCAGATCAGACCGCCTCAGCTCTCCAGAGGACAAGCTCTGGCGAGCCACCTCCGCTCAAGCAACAACTCAAGCTCCTTGTTTGCTTCTTGGAAGCGGAGCTCCTTCTCAACATGTCGTCATAGCCAATCGCTCTGCCGACTCCAGCTGCAGACCCTGTACATCTCCAAAGTCAGCACACATGAAAATTTCTCAGTGCCCACCCGCTAAAATTTAGCGGGTGCGCACTCGGGGACTGGCGATCACGAAAATTCCTCAGTGCATATCCGCTAAAATTTAGCGCATACGCACTCGGGGACTGGATTCGAAAGTACAAAACAAGTAATTATAAGAATCAAGCCGCGCTAGCGACCGATCCTCGGGGACTGGAGGTACCTGGATGGCCGCACCAAGCATGCCGTGAAGTTGCACCGCATCCACAGACGCAAGCAGCGCCGGCGTGTGCCCGCGACGTTGGTCGATTTCAGCGTTGATGGTCCCTGGAGCGGGGCTCGGGGTTGCAGCCCCACTCGCCGTGGCCGCCTTGGTCGTGAAACGGGGGAAGGTAGCAATCGAGGCGCCCGCCCCAAAGGAAGTCGCTTCCTCCGGTCTAGGCAAGGAAACGCCCTCCTTCGTAGACGCGGTCGCCTCCACTGCGGGTCCAGCCGGCGCCGCCGCCACGTCGTCAGAGACGGTGACGATGTCGTCGCCCTTGGCCTTCTTGCTGCCTTCCGTTGAGGCGGCGACCTCATCACTTTTCCTCTTGCGGGAAGGGTCTTCCTCGCCAACGGCGGAAGATACCTTGGCCACGGTCGGGTGACCCATCTTTTTCACTCCGGTCCTGCACATCGAATCAAATCAATAAAAGACAATCAAAGTACTAAAGGAAAATAGGGAAGGCCGAATGCACTCACTTGGCGACTGGAATGAAACGCAGCCCTGTACGAAGGCCAGCCGGTTTTTCCAGCTCAGGGCCTAATTGGCGGCTAAGCCCCAGTTCCAGGACGTCGGGGGCCCAGGATACGGACGGCTTCTTTGACGTTGACGTAGCGGTTGGCGCCTCCGGGGCGCCTTCGGCGGAGGCCTCCTCGTGAATTGGGGCTACCGCGGCCGGAACCTCCTTGCGGGGCGAGGCCACCGCGCTCGGGACCTCCTTGCGAGGCGAAGTCGCCACAACCGGAGCCTTCCCTAGCCCAGAAACCGACGCGAATGGCGGAGGCATTGAGGCCAGCGGAGCTTCTGTAGATGGCGCATCTAGCGCGGTTGTCGCCGGGACTGCGCCGTCACCGGCCGAGCTGTGGGCATCAGAGCTGCTCGTTGAGTGCGGCGGTGAAGCCACCTTCGGCGGCTTCGTCTTCCTTCTCAGGGGGGCCCTCGCCTCCTTATCCTTCTTCTTCTTCTTCGCGGGAGTGGCCTGACGGCGAGGTGGTCTCCGGGAGTTCGTCGTCGCCGCCATGACGCCGAGGCTCTGCTCGCCTCGATCTCTACCGGCGTTGCCGCGGGTCTTCGGACCAATGGGGCAATCTCCTCTTCGGACTCGTCCTCGTCGTCTCGTTACCCTTGGCGGTGGCGACTCGCTTGTATCTGGGCGGATGGCGGGCTCGTCGTCGTGGTGGTAACCACCCTTCCACCACTTGGAACAGCTGCGTTAAACACGAAACAGATTTAGAGTTACCACGACTGCACACGCTGCGACTGCGAACAAGATAAAAGGATTACCGTCGGAGCCGGACACTTCACGGTGTAGGGAGGTACCCCAGCCTGCGCATCCACGTATGTCGCTTGGGTGATCTTCTTCAGCGCTGAGAGGTAGTCCTCCAGCTTCCACTCGGCGAGGCAGGCTTTCGTCGAGTCTCCCGCCCGTGTCTTGGTACATGTAATGGTCGCGAGGCGGCGGAGCCGCCAAGCCAACAATTGTACAAGTTTACCGTCTGGAGCCCTTCTTCTTCGCGGATGGTCCGGAGCATCTCGTCGTCGACAACCATCCGCTGGTCGCCGGGGAGCTTGCCGACCGGAGATGGCGTGGCTCGAACGATTAGCCAGTAGCGGGATCGCCGCCGTCTTCCGAGTCGCCTCGGTCACGTAGAACCATGACTTTTTCGGCCGCTCTGCTTTGGTGGCAAGATCGGTCGAAGAAGGAGGCTTTGGATTTGAGTTGGAAGTCAAGCCGCCCGGCTAGCATTGCCGCCGCCTCGCCGGTGATCCGCCCATGGAGCAGATCTTGCCACAAGGGAAAGTAGGGCGGCAGCCCAAGTAGCACTCAGAACGCCACAAAGATGGCGAGTTGCTCGATACTATGGGGACCCAGATCGAGGGCTGGATCCCGTAGTAAACGTAAACGCCGGAAGAACAAAGATGTGGAAACCCTAACCCCGCCGAGGTGGCTGGTGAAACAGATGAACTCTCTCTCTCGCGGGTTTGGGTCGTTTCCGGCTGAGGATACGCCAAGAGCCGCCCAGGATTCGGCCTCCTCGAAGGCCACCGCCCTGGTGCATTTGGATCTACCCCAAGGTTCGGTGGAGAGGGCCATGGCTGAGGACTTGTTCGGAGGTCGGAGGATTGCGGGTCGATTGGATCGCGGAATCAAAGGAAGGAAGATGTGCGTACTCGGAAGAAATGGTGGGCGGTTGGCTTTGCGATAGCCTACCATCCCTCTTATATAGCGGGAGTTGCCCGCCAAATCAGGGGGCCGTTACCGCGCGATGATTACGCCAGAAGTTACCGTTGGGTTACCTTAACGGCTAGTTTGACCACGCCTGACGGTCCAACTCCAGCCACTCGGCTCGTTAAGTCACTCGCCGAGACCGCGTCCCGTTGGCTCGACTCGCCCAAGACGCGACTCGGTTCACCGGGTTTTTTCCTTTATACAGGAGCCCGCCGACGATTATTTGGATGCCAACTTGAAGCCGTATACTCCATGCCGGCAACCACTCACGCCTAATCAACGACGGCCTCGGGGACTCGATGGGGATACGCCTATTGGGGTATACTCACGGACGCTTCCGACTGGTCTAAGGGCTGGCAGTGGGCTCTTGAACGCGAGTGGACCAAGCCCAAGAAGGTATCAAAGCTGATCGAGGTTGAAGGCCCAGCGGCAGATAGGCCCAGTCGGTCTAGGTTAAATGATTACCGAAGTTGTAACCAAATCGGTTGAGATATGTAAACCCTAGGGGAGGTGAGCCTATATAAACCTCCCTATGGGGTGAGTAGAGACACGTTCCTTCATACACCCAAGCAACTCGCCGCCTAGTCGCCGAGTTCGCCCATTGTAAACATCTCCATAATACAATCTAGCAGGAGTAGGTCTTTACCCTCCGGGGGGCCGAACCTGGGTAAAACCCTGTGTCTTTGCCCTCATCTCGCACCGCAGATGGCTAGCCGCCCTTGCCCCTCGTTCTACTACTCGCTGCCGATTGCAGCATCTGCCGTGGTCATTCCTTCGACAAACATGGTGAACTAGAGCAAGGTGGCAACTAGAGAAAGAACTAATTTTTTTTGGGTTTTTTGAAAAGAGGCAAACAAAACCAAGCAAAAGAAACTAAGCAAACTAAAAACAAAGTAAAGAGAAAGGAAGTGAATTACTCCCCTAGTGAAGACGTCCTTAGCCTCCCCGGCAACGGCGCCAGAAATTAGCTTGATGGCGCCCAATACTTGTCATGGAACGCTTCGTTGGAAACCCCAAGAGCAAGGTATGAAGTAGCACAGCAGCAAGTTCCCCTCAGTAAGAAACTGAGGTTATCGAACCAGTATGAGGAAGGAAACGTCACATAGGTGTTGCTGGCAACATGGATACCTGCACAACACAAACTCAAGACTTTGCCCCAACGAATCAGTGAGGTTGTCAAGCTCACCAGTTTGCTGTAACAAAGGATTAAACGTATGGTATTGAAGGTAATGGTTTGCAGCAAGTAAACAAGTAACAGTGGAAGATGTATCAATGGTAAAGATTGGAACGCGGTCCATAGTTCACTAGAGGTGCTCTCCTTAAATAAACAACATGGCATGAAGGGTAAACAAATTACATCGGGGCAATTGACAGGAACTGAGCAAGACATAACAATGTAATTACTAGCTAGAAAGATCCTATGAAGTTGATTGGTCAATACAACAATATACATAGACCGAAATCCAACTTCATCTATGACTAGAAGTCCACCTTCAGGTTATCATCCGAACCCCCTCCAGTATTAAGTTGCAAGCAACAGACAACTGCTTTAATCAAAGTGTGTAAGGTAAACAATCCACATGTTCTATGAACAAGATACCGGTTTTTTGTCCCTAGTAGCAACAACACATCTACAACCGAAGAGATATCTGTCACTTCCCTTGGAAACTAGAGGCATGAACCCCTATCGAGCATAAATACTCCCTCTTGGAGTCACTAGCAACTACTTGGCCGAGATAAACACTAGCAACGGAGAGCATGCAAGATCACAAACAACACAGACATGATAGAATCATAAAGATAGAACCATTATTCAAACCAACATAATAATCTCAATATCCATCGGATCCCTGCAAACACAACATGCATGATTACAAATATATTAGATCTTGATCATGAATGGAGCTCACAAGATCTATACATGAAAGCACAAGGAGGAGATACAACCATCTAGCTACTACATGGACCCATAGTCCAAGGTGGAAATACTCACAAATCATACCGGAGAGAAGGCCTCCGGGATGATCTCCCCTCCGGCAGGTTGCCGGGAAGAACTTCAGATCCCCCTCGATCTAGGGACGATGGTGGCGGCGGCTACAGACGGTTTCGTGGATTTATGATCGGGTCCCGAGAGTTTATGTATCGGGGGCTTCTTATAGGCGAAGGGGAGAGTCTGGGAGGCGACCAGGGTCGCCAAACCCTACCCAGGCGTGGGTCCACTTGACCCCGCGCCTGGGGTGGATCTGGCCCCCTGGCCAGCCCCTCCGGCTCTCCTCTGGACTTCTTGTTCCCCATGGAAAGTTATTTACTTTGGCGTTTGTCCCGTCCAATTTCGAGAATATTTCTTTACTAACTTTTATGAAACCAAAAACATCAGAAAACAGGCATCTGGCACTGTTGCAACCTTTTAATAGGTTAGTACCAGAAAACATGTAAAAAGTACCTCAAAGTGTAGACAAGTAAAGCAAAGTAGATACTAAACAATCATGGAGCATCAAAAATTATAGATACGTTTGCAACGTATCACACCCATGTCACCCTAAGAAATATTCAAGAGGTACAAGCGTCAAAGCTTGGGGATGCCCAAGGCACCCCCTTCTTCATCAATAAAAATCCCAGGTTTTCTTTCTAGACACTTTATTTTTATTGCTTCATGCACTGTTGTGTTGTTCTTGGAGCATCTTAGTTTTTGTTTTAGTTTTATTTTGTTTGATTTTATGCAATAAATTAGTTGGACCCCAGCATTCTCATTTTGTTTCAAATAAGTTGATTGGTGTTGGAAAAGAGTAGGAAGTTTCATGCTTATAGTGGTACAAAAGGAAGCTTGTTTTGACTGTGACTTACACTTTATCATGTCATGTTAGATGTTTCTTTGACCATAGCTTAGTGATTATTACTATGGCATGACTTGTTCCAAACAATTGAGATTGCTTAATGTGTCTTGAAAGAATCATGCGTTGTTTTAGCATACAATAGCATAATATTGTGGTATTCTCCTTTGGTGCTTTATTCGGGTTGACTTGGCACATGCTTACACCATGTTATGACTATGAACCAGTCATCCTAGCCTCTATGATCATTTAGTTTTTGACTTGTGATATCACTTTATGCTTTAATTAATAATGTTTTGTTGCTTTTTGCATGATTATGACCATTATTCCTCAATTAGTTGGTCGCTCCTAGTCTTTTGCTAGCCACCACTTGTACTGAGTATGAGTTCTACTGATGCATCCAACTCCCAATAAACCAAGTTATTCCAAAGACTCCACTATAAATTCCTATGCATGGTGTGTTACACCATTCCAAGTATATTCATGTGTTTATCTATCTTCCAAATTAAACTTTTGTTATGTGAAAATTAGTGATTAAAGCTCTCACGAACTTGATGGCACACTTTATTTCTTGCACTTAATAAACTTGAACCATTATTCCCATCTATGTTGCTTATATGCTTAAAATTATAAGTTGTGAATTAGCAGAACCATGTTTTCATGGGGAACGCTTTCAACATTGCACTTATTCTATTCAGTTGATATCATGTTCTTTTGTTTATGGATCCCGGCGGTGTGAAATAAAAGGGGAGCTTGTAATCCCATTGAGTTTTTATATGTGTTAGATAAACGCCTAGGCGGCTAGCCTAATCCATGCCTAATCATGGTGGAAACTTACATCATAACCATAATGAGCATTCTGTGAAGCATCGTCAATAAAAACCTATGCAAATAGCAAATAAAAAGATCGCTGAGATGCTCATTGTGTGTTGCCTTGTCATTTTGATATGGGATAGCTCCTGTGTCATGGGGCAAGGGGTACCCCGATGGTGATTCTGTATGATACACATATACTTATAATGACAAGAACTTGCTTGTGACCAAAGTTGAGTAGCATGAGGTTCGGTACTCGTATGCAAGGGGTATGAGATTTTCAACTTATAACTTGTCAATCATATACTCATATTTGTGTCACTTTAAATTTAATCACTTCAAGATACCAATGATAGGGGAAACGAGAGCTGAAACCTAATAAGTACCATAATTTTTGGAAGCTCTTTATGAAACTTGAAATCCCTGCTACCCTCTATGAAGGGAATTTTTTTAATTTTATGTTGAGTCTCCATCTTCTATCTTTAGGAACCAATTAAGAGAGCATAGTTTTCATTCTTAGTTTAATGTGCATTGTCCCAAAACTTGTTGATTGATTCATAATTTTTGTATTTCTTATTCTTAAATTATTTGTATCTAGTCACCCTTATGAACTTTGAAGGTGTCTTATGCATTTATGTTTTGCTATTCCATGAAGGACAAGCTGAATACCAGTATTGATATGTTTTCTATATGTGAAACAAACAAATGTCTTTCAATGCATTGTCATTCATGATCTTTTGTTTGTACCTTTTCATGTTACAACTTAGTTGCTATGTCTTATTGTTAGAACTACATCTTTCATGCTCATGCTTAGAGTACTTTGATCCCAACTATCAATGCTTTACAATATTTTGATCAAGATTGTAATGGTGCATGTCACCTTAAAAATTATTCTTTTTATCACTTACCTACTCGAGGAAGAGCAGGAGTTAAGCTTGGGGATGCTTGATACGTCGTAAACGTATCTATAATTTTTGATGCTCCATGATTTTTTTGTATCAACTTACTTATGTTTTGTCTACACTTTGAGGAATTTTTATACATTTTCTGGAACTAACCTATTAACAAGATGCTGCAGTGCCACTTGCATATTTTCTATTGTTTTTGGTTTCAGAAAAGCTAGTAAAGAAATATTCTCGGAATTGGACAGAACAAAAGCCAAAGTCAATATTTTACCGGAGCAAAGACGGAGTCCAGAGGGGGGACGAAGAGGCGCCGTAGGGCAGCCGGACCACCCCTAGAACGGATCCACCCTAGGCCGCATCATTGCATGGTGTGGGCCCCCTAGCCATCAACCGACCTCACCCCTTCGCCTATATAAACACCCCGATGCAGAAACCCTAAGCACCCGATCAGAAATCCACGAAACAGTCCGTAGCCACCGCCACCATCATCCCTAGATCGGGGGGATCCGAAGCTCTTCCTGGCACCCTGCCGGAGGGGAGAAATCATCTCGGAGGCCTTCTTCATCACCATGCTAGCCTCCGGAGTGATGCGTGAGTATTTCACCCTTGGACTATGGGTCCATACAGTAGCTAGATGGTTGTTTCTCCTCCTTTGTGCTATCATGTTTAGATGAGCTCCGTTCATGATCAAGATCATCTATTTGTAATCATACATGTTGTGTTTGCAGGGATCCGATGGATATTGAGATACTATGTCAGATTGATTATTAATTCTATCATGTCTATGATATTTGTGATCTTGCATGATCTCCATTGCTAGTAGATACTTTGTCCAAGTATATGCTTGTAACTCCAAGAGGGAGTATTTATGCTCGATAGTGGGTTCATGCCTCTAGTAATCTGGGAGAGTGACAGAAACTTCTAAGGTTGTAGATGTGCTATTGCTACTAGGAAGAAAACAACAATCCTTTTTCCATGGGGCAATTGTATTATTTACTTTACACACTTTGCTTAATGCAATTATCTATTGCTTGCAACTTAATACTGGAAGGGGTTCGGATGATAACCTTAAGGTGGATTATTAGTCATAGATGCAGTTGGATTACGGTCTATGTATTATGTTGTAATGCCCAATCAAATCTCGTAGAGATCAAGATGTATAGTATATGCATTATTATGCATCCTCAATCTGTCAATTGCCCCACTGTAATTTGTTCACCCATCATGCTATTTGTCTTATGGAGAACACCTCTAGTGAACTGTGGACCCCGGTCCATTCCTTACCATTGATATTCTATCTACTGTTTACAGTTTACTTTCTACAAGCAATTACTATCTTCCACACCATACGTTTAATCCTTTGATTTTAGCAAACCGGTGAGATGGACAACCTCACTGTAAGTTGGGGCAAAGTATTGTGGATTGTCTTGTGCAGGTTCCAAGTTGCTAGCAATACCTTGGAGTTGCTTCCTTACTCCTACTGATTCGATAACCTTGGTTTCATAACTGAGGGAAACTTGCTGCTGCGCTCATCATACCTTCCTCTTGGGGTTCCCAACGATCTCTACATATCTGAGCCATCAGTGGCTAGCTTAGCAAAATCCTTAACAAAACGCTTATAGAAACCTGCATGTCCAAGAAAATTCTTAACCCCTTTTACATCTTAAGGTATTGGTAATATTTCTAAAGTAATAAGGTTATCATTATCAATCTCAATCCCTTTTTTAGAACCTTATGTCCGAAAACTATACCTTCTCTTACCATGAATCGACAATGCTCCTAGTTGAGGACTAACTTGGTTTGCCTACATCGCTGCAAAATTCTATTAAGATTATAAAGACATTGTTCAAAGGCGGTCCCATACAAAAGAAAGTTATCCATGAGGACCTCCATAGATCTTTCTACAAAATTGTCAAATATCTTTTAAACACAATCTTGTAAAGTAATAGCTGCATTACATAAACTAAAGGGCATTAGCCTATAGGCATAGGTTTCGTAAGGGCATGTAAAGGTAGTTTTATCTTGGTCCTTGGGCTGAATAGAAATTTGAGAATAGCCCGAATAACCATCAGGAAAACAAAAATGAGATTTGACGGACATCCTTTCTAAGATGTTATTCATGAGAGGTATTTGATTGTGGCTCTTTATAGTTTCTTTATTTATTTTTCTAAAATCTGTACACATTTTATAGCCTTCTATAGTTCTAGCAGGGATCATCTCATCTTTATCGTTATTAATTATAGTTATGAAACCCTCTCGGGGTATACAATGGGTTGGACTTACCCATTTACTGTCGGAGATAGGATAAACAATATTGTTGTCTAGCATGCGTATGACCTCCTTCCTTACTACTTCTTTCATTTTAAGATTCAATATTTTTTGAGTATCAACAAAAGGTTTAGCATCATCACCCATAGGTATTTTGTGTGTGGCTATGGAAGGATCTATCGCTTTAATATCAGTAAGAGTATATCAAAAAGCTTCACGATGCTCGACAAGTACTCCTAATGGTTTTTTAATTTCTTCGGGAGAGGCTATCATCAAGAATTACTGGACACTTACCTTCCTTGTCTAAAAATTCACATCGGAGCCCTTGAAGGGGAGGTTTTAAAATGAGAGGAGGTGGATCCTTATCTCCTACCTTTCCTAGATCTTCAAAATCATTACCAAGGTTGTCTTCGACTTCCTGTGTTGTATTAAGGATGTTATCTAGTTTTTATTTTGCAGAATCATTCGGAAGTGAATCATTATTTGTCAAGCTTCTCTCCAACTCATATTGTAGAGTGCTAAAATATATCGCCGCCAATTCCTCAATAGTCTTGTTTTCCTTAACTTCAATTTTCTTCACATAAGACAATATTGTGAATTGGCTGCATTTAACTTCTTGGATTTCTTATCCAATCTGTAAGGACAAGACTTGTTTCTTGTTGTCAATATTAGCATTCATAGAGCTATAAAAATGATTACCAAAAATTACTGGGCATGAGGTATTCAAAGGAATATCAATAATGTAGAAATCAACGAGGTACACAAAAACTCCTACAAAAAGGCAGGTGTCACAAAGAATATCGTGAGTCCGGTGCAAGGTTTTGTCATAAAGCATAAAAGTAACTTTGGATAATTCAAGATCTGGTTCATCAAGATTACATCATAACTATTCATAGATAAAGTAAGGTATAATGTTAACAGGAGAGTTTAAGTCAAAGAACCCAACATCAATAACTCCTCCTAGGCTGAAAGGAATTTTCTGTTGGCTTTTATTTTTGTCTTCAAACTTACCTCTAATTACATCAGAGGATTCTCTACTTATCATTATCACCTCTTCTTTAAATATCTTAGGTTCTAAAATTTCTTTTACTATGCCAATGTTTTTCTTAATGGTACCCATATTCCTAGTTAACTTACCTGTTCTTTGCTTCCCCACACTCTTGTCCTCTATTTTTCCTGTTAGAATATTTTTATCCGCAATTTTGAGCTTTTTCTGCATATCCAAATATTTGTTCTCGAGGCCAGGTATATATAGGGGTTTTTACCTTATCGGGCAGGGTGTAACATTCCCATTCCTTTGGGATCTGCAAATGCTCAACATAGGTTTTAACAATTTAAGCAATCATACGGTGGTCAAGATTAAAATTTTGCCTAAAGCTAGAAATTTTTTAAGACAATTGTACTCTATAAGATTTTATTCATTTATTACAGCTTCATGATGAGCATTTTCTATCCTATGCACTATGTCTAGCAAATTCCAGGCTCTTTCAACACTAAATTTGGTAAACGACCCATTAGTAAAGGAGTCTAGTTCATTTCTATTGTCTGTGCTCAAACTTGTATAGAAAATATGTACTACCAACCAATGTGGGAAGTTATGATGAAGGCAGTGGTCTAGAAGTCCCCTAAACCTTGTGTATCCTTCATGCAAGCTTTCTTCAGGTCTATCTTTAATATTAGTGATCATATGTCTATCTCCAAGGGTTTTTGTCCTAGGAAAGAAATCAATTAAGAATAAAGAGGCCAAACTCTCCTAGGAGTTAGTGATTTTACTAGGATTTTGAACATACCAAGAACGAGATTCATCAATAAGAGTTTGAATAAACAGAGTATATTTAACCTCGTCCTCAATGAATATGTTTAAGTGAAAAGTCCCACATGTTTCCTCAAAGAACCCTACATGCTCATAAGGATCTTCCGTACCGTCTCCTGCAAATTTTTTAGCATCCAAAAGATCCAAAATCATGGGGTTAATATCATACCCTCTTGGGTTATTGGATTTTAAATAAGTGTCCATGGGTGTACCAAAATTCTTTACATCTTCCAGCTAAATGATATGTTGGTAGTGTTTACTTGAAACTAGTAAACAACTTTAGTAAAAGAATTAATAGTATTAGCTACTAAGAATAAACACCAAAAGCGCTTAGCTCCCCGGCAACGACACCATAAAATATCTTGATGACTGCAAATGCACAGATTAATTGTAGCTAGTTTCAAAATAAGAGTATCGAACCCACAGAGAGCTATTTGGAATTTATATATGTCCCTCGTCACTATCTACCAAAGGATACTTGTAAGATTCTTTTGATTTAAAGTAAAAGGGTGTATGAAAGGTTTTTGGTTTAAATGCAAGAAAGTAAATAAAGAAGTAAAAACAAAGCAACTAAAAGAGTGTTTGGAATAGTGGTTGAACTCAATAGGACTAAGACATTCTCGGGGATGTAGGATAGGATAACCTATTTATTATGTCATGATATGTGTGGGGAGAGTTCTGCAATAAGATGTTCAACAAAGCTCGTGGGCAGTCACTTTGTTGAGACAAGAATAAGGTCATATCTAAATAACCACTGCGATGCCTGGAAGCAATCACCATGCAAACCACCACAATTAATGGTTTCCCTGTGGATATCATAATTAGCTTAGTGAATATCCATTTGTTACCCCTTCTACTACGTTGGATGAGAGTGGTGTTTATAGTCATAATAGCAACCAGACCAAGGCACCCAAGCACGTCCAAAGGGTTTCACCCTCTTACTTTAGACCCAAAGGCAAATTATATGTGGCCGACTACACATACCATCTAAAGGGAGAGATCAAACTCACATTATCATAGATCGTTAGATCCTCTACACAAGTAATAGATCATCTTTATTTCATTTCATAATAATGCTAGGGTTTCTCCATCTCACCAAGAACAAAGGGAACTACTCACACATGGAAGAACTCAACTACATTATCATAAACACATGGATGGATAAAGGTAATGGAATGAATCTAGTGCAAATCATAATTGAATATGGAATTACATCAAGATCTAATGAATGTAAGATGGAGTAGAGATTGTGATGGAGATGCACCGGTTGATGATGTAGGGGATGATGTGTTGTCCAATGATCCTTGCAGCAACAAGGATTTGCCCTTCTCCAAGTTCCTCCTTCGGATCCCTTTCCGGTGTGGTTTTTTATGGCTGGAGGTTTCTGTGAATATCGGATCTATGATCTGTTTTCGCGAGGAGGAAATATTTGATGAGGCGGTCCTGTCGCCGGTTCATACGGGTGGACAGTACGGGCGGGCTCTGCCCGTACCATTGTTCATTACGCTGGCTAGAGCCTCCTGGATGTAGCCAATCCTTCCGGGTGCAAAGATAAATTTATAAAATGACTTTTATCACTTAAAATATCATATTATTGTGTAATATGATAGTCTCAATTTATATGTTCATTAAAGACTTAGTAAATTGGGATCCTATTGGAGCAAAGACAAAAAGGTACGTGCAAATGCGGTAAAATACTAAAAAATATACTCTACTTATGCAAAAACATTAAATAAAAATGCTCACATTTTGGACTCATCATCCAACGTGACCAATCCTATGTGGCAGGTTTCAGATCGAAATCAGCCCGGTCCAATGTGATGCTCTACATGGGCCTAGCCCAACATTTCGGCCTTTTCAAATTTTTTCTTGTGAACTTTGGTGAGAAACATGGGCTAAGCTCAACATTTTGGCCTTTTTATTTCCTAGGATTTTGCCTTTTACGATCAATTTATTCTTAATTTCAATGTTTTTCTAGATTTATATATTGTTCTAGTCAAATAGTTTTTGGGCCCTGGCATTTTTAGAGCCCAAAAAGCATTTAATTTATTTCAAACGTCCAAGCAGTAAACAACCAACAAGCAGAGCACAAATAACATTTTTCAGTAATGACAACACCAATTACAACATATATTACAATCATGACATAGTTCACATAAACCAGGAATCTAAAACAACAAAAAAATTATTATAGGGGTGTATTACAAACATTACATAATACAGATCACCAAGAACATATAACTAGCTATAATAATATGACTATCTACACTTTGCCGAGTATGAATCCTTTGCTTGTCCCTACTTATTTAGCTTGGAGCTCCTGCAAAGGACAATAAATTGTGGTTATATGGTTGTAAGTCAGAAATAAAGTAATATATGTTTGGTGCGATATGCAAAGCATCAGGTGCATATGCATAGTTTCCTATCAGCTATACGGGAGAAGAGTAATAGGAATAGGTATACAAGAACGTCCCGAGATTATGGGGATTGTACAGGAATATTGACTAGATGTACATACCTGTTTGGTTGAGTGCTTGATGTGCCCAGGAGAAGAGCTTCAGTAAAGAATTGATAGTCTCTAGAACACATAAAGGTAAATATTGTAGAATCTCTACTAAAAATAGAACCTCCCAGGACTCTAAACAAACATCTTCCCTATTCAAAAGTGTAGTACATACATTAGGCAAGGAGAAAGCTAGCAAAAATAGTGTGTCATGCATCAAGATAGTGTAAAATATAGCAGGATAACAACATGCATCTGTAGGAATAGGATACTTTAGGAAATAGATGTATCTTTCTTAACAAGAGGAGAACACTAGAACGCCATCTCATATAGTTTCAGAAAAGAAGTAAACGACACAAGGCCCACAGATGTACTGCTACAACTCTTAACAATTGATATATAATTATTATAATGCTAATTATCTCAACCAAGTAAATGGGAGACCCAAATACAAAAGTAACTCCTTCGTGGATTTCAAATCCGGTGATTCACTATGTAACAACAAATATGTATAGTTAATGCACTCACTATAATACTAGGAAACCTACATGTGCATTGAAACCCCTTGATTGTATTCACCAAACTGAAAGAATATAACACAAATGAATTTAAAAGAACGACAATGTTTCAGCTAGCAACATCAACTTAATCGATACATCGACACTCCATACTAACAGCATCATGACTTACACCATCAGTTTAACAAAATAAATAGGCCAATGCAGAACTGGTCAGCTGAATGTGTTATGTTTCTGAGTATATTTTTTACACGAACTAAGAGTGTGTGATAATGGCTTGCATAATTTAGAGTGCTACAATGGTCTGTCAACAATTGTCATCCAGTTGGGGCCCTGCATCCACCATTTTCAAGTGTCAACATTACTAGGGAAATATTGTACATTGGCGAACATACATGTAAGAAACATCTTAAACAAAATGTTTATAAGGAACTCTAGCAGTATATTTCAATCATTTATGGACAAACTAAGTTCTTGAATCAAGAATAATCAGATATAAACATGACAGAACCAAGCAATGGTAACATCAACAGCTCTTGAGAGATTCAAACAAGTAACAACGCTTGTGAGAGTAAATGCAACATAGCTAGATGGAACTTTATGGTGATGTTATTATACTATAAACCTACATTGACACTTGAAAATATGAGGTTTAGGCATGCTCGGTATACAAGCTCAAAGATCTAATCAACTAAAACTATTAACAAGGAAAAGCAGATGTTATACAGCGATACATCTCTAGTAATTCACGCTCTAGTAATTCTAAAAGACTATTAGTAGAAAGCAATGCTAAAAATGTGCTCTAAGATTATTAGTGAACAAGTGACAAGAACAAAAATAAAATATTTTATGGCTTACATGACAATGCATCATTCAGAACAATTTGGTGCCCACGACCAACACATAAATAAATCCATAATTACAGGAACACATACAAAAAGTCTAGTCACTTGTGAGTTTTAATTACTTATTTGATATATCACTTTTCTTAGTCTATTAATGCTCAAAATTATAATCTAGAAAATATTACTGGAACAAATAGCAGGGCATCATACAGTCATCTACCACAACCAAGTCTTAGCAGCACCGTACACATTGATCAATGATCAGTAGAGGAAAAAAGATAGGGATATGGGACCAGATCCACCTTCCCATGGCACTATGGACAAGAGGACCACATGGAGCACCTATGGACAGAAGCACCATGACAGCAACTGATAAGAGCAGCAAAACCGAATCCAGGCAAGAGGATTAAGAAGCCAGATACAAGTCAATTAGGGAGGAGCAAAAAATGGAATCTAGGGTGCTTACTTTTTTGGAGGAGATGATGAGCAGAAATTGAGGCGTCTGGGAAGGGAGGCAAAGGCGAGCATCTAGGTGGCCGGTGAAGAGGTGGGGACATCCCCTTCCTACTACTAGATCTTGGCATGGTGGGGCCGGAGGGGATCCTTTTCCTTCGCGTGGAGAAGTGGGCAGGAAAGGAAGGTGCTCTTGTCTCTACCGAAAGGAACCGCGGACGACGGTCATGGCATCCTGGTTGCTTTCTTCCATAATAGCAACGCGGTGGGGAGAGCTCGACGGTGCGCCATGCACTGATGCCCACACGCGCCGGCGAGCAATACCACTTTGATGCCGCTGGATCTCAACCCACGTGGTGGCTCGCCATGGCGCCATGGTTCCTAGGACGGTTGTTGCCTTTGTTGAGAGAGGGTATAGGGTTTTGGGTTGAAAGGTATTTGGCGCAGTGAGGTGTTAGAGGGATGCTAGATCGAGCAAAGGTGCGACAGCGAAGAGAACTTCTATGGTGGGGAGAAGGGGCAACGGGGAGTAGAGAGATGGAGCTATGGCGATAGTGGGTTCTAGGACGAAGTGGAAGGGGCGTGGGGGACTAGGGTTTCTTTTTTGAGGGAGAATGTTGACTATCGAGCGAGAGAGGGAGGTTGTGTAGGCGGGGTCTGTGACGAGGTGCAAGGGGCGTGGGGGACTAGGGTTTGGGGAGTGGATGTTACAAATATACCCCTCAACGCTTCTGCGGGGCAAGACTATTGGAACTAGGGCATTTCGGTCATTCGAAAGTGAGAAAGATTGGAGGCGTGAGAGCATTGTTGGAGATATGCCCAAGAGGCAATAATAAAGTGGTTATTATCATATCTTCACACTTATGATAAATGTTTACATACCATGCTATAATTGTATTAACTGGAAACATTAATACTTGTGTGATTTGTAAACTAAAATAAGAGTCCCTAGTACAGCCTCTTGTTAAACTAGTTTGTTGATTAATATATGATCATGGTTTCCTGATCATGAACATAGAGATGTTATTAACAACAGGGTCATATCATTAGGAGAATGATGTGATGGACATACTCCTATAGTTAAGAGTAGCATAAAGATCAAGTCATTTAATATAGTTCATTTGCTATAAGCTTTCTGATACATAGTAACCTAATTCTTTCGACCATGAGATCATGTTAATCACCATCACCGGAAGGATGCTTTGATGACATCAAACACCACACCGTAACTGGGTGGCTATAAAGGTGGCATTGAGTGTTTGGAAAGTATGTGTTGAGGCACATGGATCAAGAGTGGGATTTGTCCATCCATATGACGGATAGATATACTCTGGGCCCTCTCGGTGGAATGTCATCCAATTATCTTGCAAGCATGTGACTGGCTCACAAGGGATCACATATCACGGGAACGAGAAAAGAGTACTTATCGGTAACGAGGTTGAACTAGGTATGCAGAGATACCGACGATCATAACCTCGGATAAGTAAACTATCGTGAGACAAAGGGAAATTGGTATCGTATGTAAGTGGTTCATTCGATCGCAAAGTAATCTTAGAAATATGTGGGAGCCATATGAATTTCCAGATTCCTCTATTGGTTATTGTTCGGAGAAGTGTCTCGATCATGTCCGCATAATTCACGAACCGTAGGGAGACACACTTAAGGATTCGACGTTGTTTGAGTAGTTATGGTATTATGAGAAAGAGACCGAATGTTGTTCGGAGTCTCGGATGGGATCCGGGATATCACGAGGTGATCCGTAATGGTCCCGATAATAAGATTCATATAAGGAAAGTCCCGTTTCGGAGTTCGGGAATGATTCCGGTGTTTTCATCGGGAATGTTCTAGAAGGTTCCGGAATGTCCGGCACTCTGGGGGGGAAGGGATACATGAATGTGTCATTACATATTGGAATGAGTGCATCATGTACTAAGTGTTCTTGCTGTTCCAAATAAAGGATTAAATTGAATCCTAAAACAGAAAAGTTAAATGGCCAGTTTGAAAGTCAAACGGCTAAAACAGGAAACTGTGGGAAACAAGCAAGAGGAGGCAAAACCGACTTCGGGGAGGAGTCCCTCCTCTCCAAGCCGGCGCACCACCCAAGGCCGACTTGGGGAGGGACTCCCTCCCCTTGTCCGCCCCTCCCACCTATAAAAGGAGGGGCAGGGCCTCCTCCTCTAGACACACAAGTTCCTATCCTCTAATCTAAATCCTAGCCCTAGACTCCGGTTTAGAGCCGCTTTGGTTTAGAGCTTCTAATTGCCCTAGCCTTCGGATTAGAGCCTTCTAATTGGTGTGTCTAATCACTAGACCACTAAATAGCTCTCTCTCATACTCCACCATACTCGCTCCGGCTTAAGGCGAAGCCCTGCGGGATCTCCCCTCTACTTCCGGTACCACGCCACAGCCGAATCGCGAGGAGAGTGCTACAACCTCCGCTGCTTTGGAACAAGGGAGAGGAAGGTCTTCCGAGTACCGAATGTGTGACCGATCATGGAGCGCCGTTTAACGCAGCGCCGGAAGGATCGTCTACGCGATCTTGAGATCAGCAAGTGTACGACTACATCACCCACGAGAATCTGCTCTCGTTAACCGCTTTGGAATCTTCGAGGGTGATTTCCTCTATCGACTCGTTGCTACAATATGGTAGATAGATCTTGGCTTGTTAGTTTGTATGCGATAGAAAATTTTTGTTTTCCATGCTACGAACCCCTACAAAGGGTATCGAGCTGTCTATATGTAGATCTATTGCACGAGTAGAACACAATGGTCATTGTGGGCGTTGATGCTTTTATTGTCGATTGCTTCTTGTGTACTTTGCATCTTGCGGTATGTTGGGATGAAGCGGCCCGGGCTAACCTTACATGACATCGTTCATGAGACTTGCTCCACGCTTGACATGCAACTTGTATTGCATAAGTGGCTTTGCGGGTGCCTGTTTCTCCTAGCATAGTTAAGATTCAGTTTACAACGGGTGATTGACAATACTAGTATCAATGTTGTGGTTCTTGTTCGTAAGTTAGAACGACACTTATTGAAAGCCCCAAACCACGTAAAACATGCAAAGAAAATTAGAGGCGTCTAACTTTGTTTTGAAGGGGTGTGCTGTGATGTGATATGGCCATGATTGTGATTATATATGATGTATGCAATGTTCCTTATTGTAAGTAGGCAACCGGCAGGAGCCATATGGTTGTCTTTAATTTCTGTTAAGACCCGCGTGTCTATTCAAAGTAGTTGTAATAGTTGAAGCCGGATCGACAACCATGGAGAAGCATCATTGACCTTGATGCAATGTCGGTGATGATGGAGATCATGTCCATGCTTGAAGATGGAGATCGGAAGCACAAAGAAGAAAGGCCATATCATATCACATATTATGAATTGCATGTGATGTTAATCCTTTATGCATCTTGTATTGCTTAGTAGACGACGGTAGCATTATAAGATGATCCCTCATGCACATGAATTTCAAGTCATAAAGTGTTCACCCTTAGTTAGCACCGCTAAAGCTTGTTGTTTCAAGCACCACGTGATGATCGGGTGTTAGATTCTACAAGTGTATACAACGTGAGCAAGCCAGATTTGCTCATGCGAAACTAAGGTTTGATCTTGACGAGCCTAGCATGCATACGGCCTCGTGGAACACGGATTACCGAAAGGTAGAGCATGAGTCATATAGTAGATATGATGAACATGTTGATTGTTCGCCATTGAAGCTATATCAACTCTCGTGATGATCGGTTTTGATGTGGTGGATTTGATTCAGGTGATCACTAAAACAATGTGAGGGATATTGTTTTGAGTGGAGTACACCTAGATTAATTTAATTATTAATTAGAACTCAATTTATCATAAACTAAATCAAAGTGAATTTGCATAGTTGTTGTAGTCATTGGCATCCGTTACCACCTTGCGCTTAGTTATAATTGAGATGATAGAACTATAGAATTCTGGTTAGTTACTTTACTTAACCGGTATCGTATTGTTTTGAAGTGTTAATCTAAAGTTTAAAAGTCCTATTGCAAACTTTCAAGAAGTTCCGTTACTCCATGAAGTTTAATAATTAGTATTAAATCAAGAGTAACAATTCCAAGTGTTAGTATATAAGTATCATGTTTGTCTCCATGATTCTTGATATTCAAAGGATTCTCTTAATATCAAGGTTATCTAGGATCTGAAAGAGTTGTTTCAGAAACCATGATGTGTGGAAGATATTGTGATATCTGAAACGAAGTTTTGTTTGCAACATGATAGAGTATAATATGGCAAAAGTCATGTTCTCATATTTGATGAGAATTTGCAAAAGGTTGGAGACACTAGTTGTCCTAATCCTCCAAAAGGTTTTGGAGAGCAACATTATACTTGCGATTCACTGTTACAAGCTAAAAGTAGCTTGATCATGGATAATTCCATGATAAGGGTGAATATTTGATGTAGGTAAAATATTTAATACACCAAGAGATTACTAAAGAAAGGAATTTGAAAGAACACCAAACATTTGATGAAAGGTGATCTACTTCAAAGTGCAAGTCCAAAGACATTGGTATTTAATTATACACGCTTTGGACTATGTGTCATATGTATGACTCCACTAATTGATGTTGATAGATTCTTTCAAACAGAAAAGGAAATACTGAAAGAGAATCTCATAAATATATGGCAGAAAAGAAAAGACTAGAATTGTTCAGCTTGAGTATATAGATGATATACGGGTTATGGCTATATTCTTTGCATATTAAACAATGTGGTTTCTAAGTATTTGATACTGAATTTGTTGGTATGAATCGTCATACGAAACAACACAATTCATGAACTACAATGGTCTAAGTAACTGGCAAAAGAATATGTGATGATGTTCATCGAGAACAAAATAAAGGGTTATTGTATTGCTTGTTAAACATCAAAGCTTGCCTTCAAGATTTGTTTTATCAGGTATTATGAGAACAAAAGGGTTGTTAAAATAATTGCCGTAATCCATAAAAGATGGATGATTCACAAATCTCGTTGGAGAAATCACATCCATAAAACTAGTGCTAAAAATGTCGAAAGACAAATTGATTGAAAGATCACTTAGGAAATGACATCGCCGTTTAAATTATAATGGAAAGAAAACATGAAGAAACTCCATGTGGATGGAATTTTGGAGTCTTTTGATTTTTGATCACATGACGCCAGAAACTTTCCTAGAGATAATTGAAACTTCGTTCATAGGCCAAAAGGGAACGAATGACTAGCTTATTGGAACTTGTACATATTGTTGTACGAAGTCCATTATGTGTAGTCAAGAGCGATGGATTTCAACTTCATATGCTTTCTCCGAAAATTTGAGTGAATATATGAATATTTACTTAATAAGGATGAAGTGTGAAATATTTGAAAAGTTCAAAGACTTTCAAGATGAAGTGCAAAATCATTGTAACAAGACTATGAATAGTTTATGATAAGATCATAAAGGAAAATATTTAAGTTACAAGTTTAGCATAATACCTAAGATTTAAGGAATCGTTCCGTGGATTTGCATTTCCGAAACACCATAAGAGTATGGAACGTTCGAGATATGTAATTAAACCTTGTTTGACATGGTAAGATCAAAGGTATAATTCATAAAACTGCCATTATATTTTAAAGATTAAAAGCTTTAGAGATTACCGTTTTTCCACTGAAAAGAGCTCCATCATAATCCGTTGAAGTGACACCATATAAAGTTATGGTTTGGGATAAAACCCAAGTTGTCCTTTCTTAAACATTGGTATGATATGCATAAGAAAGATGTTTGCAACCAAAGTCGGATGAACATGTCTTTGTATGTTATTTCGAATAACAGTTAAGTAATCCTCCATAACATCGGAGACAAAAGTGTTTGTCACTTAAAACGTCAAGTTTCTTTGAGAAGGAATTTTTCATGAAAAGTTAAGTGGGAGGACAATAGAACTTTGATAAGGTTAAAAGAACCTTAGCTGTATGTGCAGAGTTGCGCAGCGCCGAAAAGTGTTCCGGAGGCAGCAACAAATCTCATGGCTCACGTACCTCAAAGGTTGTGGTCACGGAGATCCAAGTTCCCATTGAAACAAGAAGGTCGGATGAACAATCAAATACCAAGATTTGAGGGTTGAATCATTATTTGAGAATAATGAACCGACTACATGCAAAGAAGCGATGATGGGCCCTGACTCCATAAAATGGCTTGAAGCCATAAAATCCGTGATAGTTCCATATACGAGAGATCAAGATTTGAACTTGAAAGACCCTCTGGGAAGGTACAAGACCTTACAGTCGTATTTGGATCTATAAAGAAATAGACATGGATGTTTCACATCTATGAAATAGTCGACATGTTGGGAAAGAGTTCACAACAATGTTCAAAGGTTGTATATGACAAGATTTGATCTTTCATAGCGATTTTTAGTCTAGACGGATTAATGTAGCAACCACTACATATAATTTGTTATATGGTAGTTGAATAAACAAAACAAGTTCTTCTAATAGAATTGTTACCTAGGACATGTGCGTAACACGGTCCATAGGGTTTTGTTAATTCAAAGGATGCTAAAAGCATATGCAAACTTCAATGGTTAAAGTGAGCATCGCGGAGTTGGAATCTTCACTGTGATGAAACTGTTAAAGGAGTTTAAAAGTTCATTAGAGACGATGAAGATGCTTGCATTTGCAAGAAATTAAGTGGGAGCGCTAAGACATGTTTCTAATACATTATGTGGAAGACATATTGTTGATTGGAAATAATGTATCTTTTATTAACACATATTAAGAATTTCATCCCGATGAAGGACTTAGGCAAAACCCAAATATTTGGCATCAATAGACGCTAATATGGTTGTGCCAGAAGTACATAGACGAGATATTGAATGAGTTCAATATAGAAACTACAAGAAAAGGTTCTTGTCGCACAGAAAGGATTGAAAGAGTTCAATGTTGATGATATATTCAAGTGTATTGACATTTGGTAAAGTGAAACAAATAATCAAGTATAGATTGATACTTGATGTATGAAATCACAAAGAGTATTTATATCAATCATACTGTGATATGTACAAATCCAGATATGTCCTATGCTCTAAATGTTGTGAGCATATACCATAATGATTCGTAAGATGATCATTGGACAATAGTAAGGATATTCTTATGATCTTTTGGAAGAACTAAGAGTATATTATTTGTAGAAGTGACAAATAGATGGTTAGTTCATTGTAAAAGTACTACATTGATACTAGCTTTGTCACAAAGTACAAATTAAGTTTATCTCAATCTAAACTAAGGGTGGCACAATATAATGGTAAGTGAGTTCCATAATGGATTTGGATGAGTTCCAAAGTTAAGACATTGTGACAGATACTACAACAAAAGGCTAAGTATATGACTGCTATAATAGCAGCTAAAGAGGGCATTTGTGTCAAGTAGTTTGTTATCAAACTAGGTGTAGTTCACAGCGGGATAATACTATGAAGATATATTGTGCGACAATATTATCAACATGTTTTAACCCCAAAGAGCTAAAGGTCACACCGAAAGACCAAATTTATACAAAGCCATCTCATTAGAGAATGAGTGATGCGTAGAGACGCAAAGACATGCAATTACACACAGACCTAGAAGTGTCAGATCCGGAGATCAGTTGACCACTAGCAATCGTGTACATACAACACCGGAATGCCATAGGGATTGAATACACAAAGGTTTGAAACTAGATTATTGACTCTAGTGCAAGTGGGAGACTATTGGAGATATGCCCAAGAGGCAATAATAAAGTGGTTATTATCATATCTTCACACTTATGATAAATGTTTACATACCATGCTATAATTGTATTAACCGGAAACATTAATACTTGTGTGATTTGTAAACTAAAATAAGAGTCCCTAGTAAAGCCTCTTGTTAAACTAGCTTGTTGGTTAATATATCATCATGGTTTCCTGGTCATGAACATAGAGATGTTATTAACAACAGGGTCATATCATTAGGAGAATGATGTGATGGACATACTCCTATAGTTAAGCGTAGCATAAAGATCAAGTCATTTAATATAGTTCATTTGCTATAAGCTTTCTGATACATAGTAACCTAATTCCTTCGACCATGAGGTGGCGATTCACAATGGTGTCCGCTTGGTGGCTTGCTAGAGACAAAAAGAAGCTCCCGGCTGCTAGAAAAGGTGGAAGATGAAGTGAAGCAACATAGGGGAGAATTGGAGATTTCACCGTGACCTCCAGCTATTTATAGACCTATCAAAGAGATACATGTGACCAAATTTGTAGTGTGAACATAGTGGCATGACTACTGGATTTCTTCCATGCGTCCTAGAAGCTGTATGGTAACTTAACTAAGGGTCATTTTAGTGTGTAAACACCTCGATCTCTAAGCTAGAAGTGGCGTGATGATTACACTCCCACTGTTTGGTAAGTTTCAAGGCAACACCTTGCACTGCAAGGAATGTACCTACATCACAACAAATCTGTTGCCGAGATTTTCTTAGAGATGACTGTTGAAGATTGATTCTGAGGAATTATACTACATACCCAGATATTTTGGGAGATCTTTGATATTCCTCACGGATCCGCCATGCAATGAAATATGGAAATGAAAATATAATTGGTTCTAGATGGATGGACATGAAGACCTTGAAGAACTCTGGGGGATAATGTTAAGGGTATGTCAACAACATGGTCTATACCAGCAAGCCCAGGTGGCCCAGAGATGGTGACCCAATTTATGATAGTCGAGATGGAGGTCCAGTCATGATGAAGGAAGGCAGTATGCCACAACCTTAGATGGAAGCCAGTGCCTTGAGGACAAGACTTAACATACCTATTAGTCTAGGACCCTGTCACATGTTGATAACCCACAAGTGTAGGGGATCAACTGTAACACCATTTGAATAGAAAAGTTTGTTAAACCCACGATGATCTAAAGGTACTGGTTAGAAAATTCAACAAGTAAACAATAAAAGCTGCCAAGATTTGTATTTTATGGATTATAGTTTTCTACAAGTAATTGGCAAGTAGAGTAACATCTTAGTAAAGTGAATACTCTTTTCAGAGAAAGCCTAATCCTCTATTTAGGAAGAGGACACAAGACCGAGGTGTTTTATTATATGATACGAGCGTTCCCAAGGGCCGTACATATTTAAGGGCACAAAGATTTCTAGAAAATCATGGTATCTTCTCAAATGTATTCGCATTATACAGAGCCTAAAATAGGTGCAACCATATACATGAGAAAATACACCCCTAGTGGTTGGTATCAAGGCCACATAAATGAGAAAACAAGGGGACATAAATGTCCAACCACTGCCTTAAGTTTAGTGGTCCCCGGTCATATAAACCCCCTAATGAAACTCTAAAGATTAGATCATGGTTTCTATCATCTACTCCTATCCCTACTCCCAACATTACATTAAGTTGCAACCCTATGAGCCCATATAGGTGAAGTAACACACAATCAACGTTCGTATGTTACCATCATAGAACCACATAAAAGTATAAAACTTGACCAAATACTCATAGCATACTATATATAAATCACAGTCAATCCATCTTATACCCTCAAAAACATGGATACCTACTCACAACGGTGGAATATGATGATGATCATTGGCATATGGTTTACAACACAATATTAAAATATAACTTCCCCATCAAATAACAACAAGTTTCCGAGCACAAGCATGCATAGAACACTAGAATCTTATTTAGGGTTCTAATCCATCACAAACTATGAGGGCATGAAGTGGATCTCTAGGTGGAGATGGTGCTGATGTTGGGGATGATGGAGATGGTGATGAAGACACTCCTACTACCCCAAGGAGGAGTGGTGATGACAATGGTGGCAGTTTCCCCTCGGAGAAGCATGATTTGCCCTCTTCTAGAGTAGAACAAGACTTTCACCTCCATCACTGCCTTTGTAAATATCGGAAAAATATGGCCTAGGTGTTTTTGCGATATGGAGCCTCCTTTAAAAATATAGAGATGAGATCGGAGGAGTCCACGAGGTGCAGATGGGACCCACCCGCGCCACTAGGGTATCATGACATGGGAGGGGGTCCATTTGGAGCCTCGTGTCTTCCCCTGTTTGACTTACAGTGCCCACAATCTTCTATTTGATAAAAAACTTTCTAGAAAATTTTCTCATATTATTTGAGCCCCCCTAGGTTCACGAAACATTAAAATACAAAACAAGAAGTATTTTACCTTGTAGGAATTAAATATTAAAACAAGGGATTTTGTAGAAGTCCTATAAATCACCTAAATAAGTTGAAATAATGCAAAATCAATACATATAATAATGTAAACTGCCAATATATGATGCAAATATGATGATACAAAATGCATGTATTTGTTGGAGATATGCCCTAGAGGCAATAATAAATGTAGTTATTATTATATCTTTGTGTTTATGATAAATGTTTACATTCATGCTATAATAGTATTAACCAGAAACATTAATACTTGTGTGCTTTGTAAACTATATTAGAGTCCCTGGTAAAGCCTCTTTATAATACTAGCTTGTTGATTAATAGATGATCATGGTTTCTTGATCATGAACATTTGATATGTTGTTAATAACAAGGTCATATCATTAGGAGAATGGTATGATGGACATACTCCTATAGATAAGCGTAGCATAAAGATCAAGTCATTTTAATAGTTCCATTGCTATAAGCTTTCTGATACATAGTAACCTAATTCCTTCGACCATGAGATCATGCTAATCACCATCACTGGAAGGATGCTTTGATGACATCAAACACCACACCGTAACTGGGTGGCTATAAAGATGGCATTGAGTGTTCGGAAAGTATGGGTTGAGACACATGGATCAAGAGTGGGATTTGTCCATCCAAATGACGGATAGATATACTCTGGGCCCTCTCAGTGGAATGTCATCCAATTAGCTTGCAAGCATGTTACTGGCTCACAAGGGATCACATATCACGGGAACGAGAAAAGAGTACTTATCGGTAACGAGGTTGAACTAGGTATGCAGAGATACCGACGATCAAAACCTCGGATAAGTAAACTATCGTGAGACAAAGGGAAATTGGTATCGTATGTAAGTGGCTCATTCGATCGCAAAGTAATCGTAGAAATATGTGGGAGCCATATGAATTTCTAGATTCCTCTATTGGTTATTGTTCGGAGAAGTGTCTCGATCATGTTCGCATAATTCACGAACCGTAGGAAGACACACTTAAGGATTCGACGTTGTTTGAGTAGTTATGGTATTATGATAAAGAGACCGAATGTTGTTCGGAGTCTCGGATGGGATCCGGGATATCACGAGGTGATCCGGAATGGTCCGGAGAATAAGATTCATATAAGGAAAGTCCCGTTTCGGAGTTCGGGAATGATTCCGGTGTTTTCATCGGGAATGTTCTAGAAGGTTCCGGAATGTCCAAGACTCCGGGGAAGGGGTACATGAATGTGTCATTACATATTGGAATGATTGCATCATGTACTAAGTGTTCTTGCTGTTCCAAATAAAGGATTAAATTGAATCCTAAAACAGAAAAGTCAAATGGCCAGTTTGAAAGTCAAACGCCTAAAACATGAAACTGTGGGAAACAAGCAAGAGGAGGCAAAACCGACTTGGGGGAGGAGTCCCTCCTCTCCAAGCCGGCGCGCCACCCAAGGCCGACTTGGGGAGGGACTCCCTCCCCTTGGCCGCCCCTCCCACCTATAAAAGGAGGGGCAGGGCCTCCTCCTCTAGACACACAAGTTCCTATCCTCTAATCTAAATCCTAGCCCTAGACTCCGGTTTAGAGCCGCTTTGGTTTAGAGATTCTAATTGCCCTAGACTTCGGATTAGAGCCTTCTAATTAGTGTGTATAATCACTAGACCACTAAATAGCTCTCTCTCATACTCCACCATGCTCGCTCCGGCTTAAGGCGAAGCCCTGCGGGATCTCCCCTCTACTTCCGGTACCACGCCGTTGTGCTGCCGGAATCGCGGGGAGAGTGCTACAACCTCCGCTGCCTGCTGGAACAAGGGAGAGGAAGGTCTTCGTCGAGTACCGAACGTGTGACCGACTGCGGGAGCGCTGCCGGAACGCAGCGCCGGAAGGATTGTCTACGCGATCTTGAGATCAGCAAGTGTACGACTACATCACCCACGAGAATCTGCTCTCGTTAACCGCTTTGGAATCTTCGAGGGTGAGTTCCTCTATCGACTCTTTGCTACAATCTAGTAGATAGATCTTGGCTTGTTTGTTTGTATGCGATAGAAAATTTTTGTTTTCCATGCTACGAACCCCTACAAGCATTGGATGGATGTCATGTGAATGGCCGATATCTTCTTTGGTAGGGTGATCCATGGCCAGTGTGATTCTCTATTGTGATTGGCTGGCTCTATCACTACGTCATGAAACCGGCGTAAGTACATCAAAAAAATCAAAAAAATGAAAAACCTTTGCTTTGCATCATTTTATATGATCTAGTATCCAGGTAAAATAACTAACTTGCAATATTCAAATACTTTTAAAAAGTGTTCACAAAAAGAGCTATCGGATATGAAGTTTCATGGCTTTGAGACCAAACGACCAATGTTATGGCCAGAATCGCGACATAGTTTGTGATAATATGCACATATTGTGCATACATGTGCATCTTGGGATGGTGAACAATGTTGCAAGAGAAAGTTTTCCTTTTCGTCACACAAAAAAAGGAATATTTCATTTTCAGAGTGCCAAAAACGGGGTGTTTCGTGAAGCAACCACACAATTAAAGTTGCAAAATAGTACCACCCTATTTTTCAAAAATACTAGACCACCTTACATGGACAATGTCCCAACAAGGATATCCCAAACCTTTCTGTCCACCCCTCGTGAAAAAGGCAGATGTCCGCCGAATCGGCAAGAAGTGGGTCCGATTTGAACTAAAGTTTCATGATCTAGCGCTCATGATTTTTAAAAAAAAATCATTTTAGGTTCACAATAAGCTATTTTATCAGAGATCAAATGAAAGTTTAACGAGGCTCATCCCTAGCTAAGAACCTTCATGCCCGCCGTTTTGACCATAGTTTAGAAATTCAAAAACGGTCCAAACAATGTAAAATCTTTGTGTGCTGTCATATTATGTGACATATTTGCAAGGAAAAATAGAAAACTTGGTATATTGTAAATATCTCAAAAAAACCTTCTAAGAAATGACATATCATGTTCGAGGTTTAATGGCTTTCAGGTCAAACGACCAATGTTATGGCCAGAATCACGTCATTGTTTGTGATAATATGCCCATATTGTGCATGCTTGTAAATATTTGGATGGCGAACAATTTTGTAGGAGGAAGTTTTCATTTTCAACACAAAGAAAAGCCATTTTCCATTTTTCAAGTTCCAAAAACGAGACGTTTTGTGAAGGAACCAACAAAGGCGTAATTGAAAACGATACCACCTTATTTTTCAAAAATACTAGACCACCTTACATGGACAATGTCCCAATCAGGGTATCTCAAACATTTCCATCCACCTCTAGTGAAAAAGACAAATTCCTGTCAAATTAGTAGGAAGTGGGTCCGATTTGAACTACAACTACATGATATAGAGCTCATGATTTAAAAAAAAAATCATTTTTAGCTTCACAATACACTATTTTATCAGATATCCCATGCAAGTTTAATGAGGCTCAGCCCCTAGCTAAGAACTTTCATGCCCGCCGTTTTGACTATAGTTTGATTCAGGCATAATAAATTCAAAATGGTCCACACAATGTAAAATCTTCGTGTGGTGTCATATTATGTGACATAGTTGCAAGGAAAAATACCAAACTTGGTATACTGTAAATATCTCAAAAAAGCATTGTCAGAAATGACCTATCATGCTTGAGGTTTCATGGCTTTAACTCAAATGACCAATGTTATGGCCAGAATCGCGGCATAATTTGTGATAATATGCCCATATTGTGCATACATGTGCATCTTTAGATGGCGAACAATATTGCAGGAGGAAGTTTTCCTTTTCATCCCACGGAAAAGCTATTTTCCATTTTTCAAGTGCCAAAAAACGAGATGTTTTGTGAAGAAACCACCAAAGGAGTACTTCAAAATGGTACCACCTTATTTAAAAAAAATATTAGACCACCTTACATGGACAATATACCAATCGAAGTATCTCAAACCTTTTCTTCCACCCCTCGTGAAAAAAAATGCCTGCCAAATTGGTAGGAAGTGGGTCTGATTTGAACTACAGCTACATGATCTAGCGCTCATGATTTTTTGAAAAAAATCATTTTTAGGTTCACAGTATGCTATTTTATCAGAGATCGGGTGCAAGTTTAACAAGGCTTAGCCCCTAGCTAAGAACCTTCATGCCTGCCGTCTTGACCATAGTTTGAAACGGGCATAAGAAATTCAAAAATGGTCCAAACAATGTAAAACCTTCGCATGGTGTCATATTATGCGACATAGTTGCAAGAAAAAAATACCAAAATTGCTATATTGTAAATATCTCAAAAAAACTTCTAGAAAATAACCTACCATGTTCGAGGTTTCATGGCTTTCAGGTCAAACGACCAATGTTATGGCCAGAATCGTGGCATAGTTTGTGATAATATGCCCATACTATGCATGCATGTGCATCTTGGGATGGCGAAAAATGTTGCAGGAGGAAGTTTTCCTTTTCATCGCACGGAAAAGCCATTTTCCATTTTCCGAGTGTCAAAAACAGGGTGTTTTGGGAAGCAACCACCAAAGGCGTAATTCAAAATGGTACCATCCTATTTTTTTTAAAAATACCAGACCATCTTACATGGATAATGTCTCAACCGGGGTATCTCAAAACTTTCCATCCACCCCTCGTGAAAAAGACAAATTCCTGGCCAATCAGTAGGAAGTGAGTCTGATTTGAACTACAGCTACATGATCTAATGCTCATGATTTTTTGGAAAAAAATCATTTTTAGGTTCACAATATGATGTTTATTTAAAGATTCATTAACAGTTTAGCAAGACTCAACCCCTAGATGAAAAATTTTAAGTTCAAACCCCTATTGTCAAAATCATGATTCAAAATCTCTATTTATACCTATTAAGGTTTTATATAATAATATGTCCTTATATTTTTCTTGGAGAGTAAAAGTGTTCAATAATATCCTAAAAATATTCTCTAAAATTTTACAAGTTCTCTAATTTTTTTTGACTCAATTTGAAATTATGAATAAAAGATACAAAAAAATTAAAAAAATAATAAAGAAAAAAACTGGAGGTGGCCGTCCAGGCGAACCCACCAGGCAAACATGCCTCTCCAGCAAGGCATGGGCGCTCACATGCTGTTGGTGGACCAAGGCCAGCTCAGCGAATAGCCCAAGCACCCGCAAGTTGGAGGCCGCTTAGTAATTAAAAGGCTATAGTACCGCTTCCTTTACAAGATCATCTCGATGGCCCGGTAGTACTTGTCTAGGAGATACCACTGACTGCTAAGTCGCGTGTTCGAGCGGCCCGGGGTGCTCATTTTTGAGTAATTGTTTGTTGGCTTGCCGGTGACGGTTCCCTTATGTCAGTTTCAGACGGTGGGTCCAACATGTCATTGAAAATGAGCATAGGGTTCTGTAGGTCCCACGTGTCATAGTTGCCCCTCATGGTCAATAGGTTAAAGCCAACATGGCAAGCAGGCCCCACATGTTATTGGATAGGAGTATAATTGGTAGTCAACATGTCAATGGCATATGTACATGACATGTAAGCGTAAATTGACACATGTATATGACACATATGCAGACATGTCGAGGAAACTTGACACATGGACGCGACACCTAGATCAACCTACTGAGGTGGCCATCGGTCTTTCTTAAGTAATCATGAATAGCACCCACAACCATTTAAATTCGTTGTAGTCGCCCAAATTAAGGTCATGGACCAGTAATATCTATGTTATGACCAACCAGTGTAAGCAGTCTATGACCTTCCTGACAAAAAAAGTCATAGTTTTTCAGGATTTGTACCCTCCCAAATGTCTTATGACCAGTTGGTTCGAAATGGTCATAGATATATGATCAAAAAACTCAGGATCATTAAATAAGCTCACTAGTCAACACATTTCTTGTAGTAATCCCAGATGGTTGTTGATGGCCTTGGGTGTAACCTTTGCTTCGAAACATTGGGTGAGTGGTAGATCGTCATTTGCTGCCTTGGACAAGCCAACACCCAAGTATATGTCACCGTGCGAGCATAAGCTAAGGTCTTTTGCTTTGAGATCAATGGTATTTGTTGGTGCTAACCTAGGCGAGGACTTGTGTGTTTTAGTTCTAGATAGAGCGTTGGTCGTGATTATGTCTGGTGCTTCCGTAGGAGATGGTCTAGTCCTCTTGGAAATGAGATTTGGATTCACTTCCCCACCATGCTGATTCATCCTAGATTAAGAAAAAGTAAGAACAATTGAGAAAATCTAGGCGGTGGTATATGTGAAATTGAGTTTCCACCTTGCGTACCTAGACTTTTGTAGATTCATGGTGATATCTGAGTCCTCGCTAGGTTCCATCTATATCCTCTGTTTCTTTTCTATCTTTGTAGTTGAAATGCTGACAAAGCTACCCCTTCTTCCCCTACCTCTCTTGGAAGGTGTAGTTGGTCGTTGTGAGCTTTGCGTCTATTAGGTGGGACTTTGACGGGTTCTTCCCCATCATCATACTCTGCTGGGACAAACCTGCTGGGATGGCACATGGCTTTGGCTAGCTCTGAATTTGTCAAGGAGGAGATCTGCAAAAGTGTCGCATGATCACCACATGTTCAAAGTGGAAAAAAGCATAAGTAAGAAAGATTGAGTAAACTTACGTTTGAGCACTTGGCATTGTTGAACATATTAAGGGAGATCTCAAAGTTGTCTTGGTGTTTGGGAACCTTGACCAACTTGCACAACCGCTTGGCGATGGTTTCGAAAGTTAGGTCATCAATGATAACCTAGGGAGAATCCGTCTTATCATCATAAAAATGCATAAGTTGGTCTCGATGATGCAGCAGATGGATCCTCCTCAAAAACCATCTAAGGACCAAGTCCTGGCATGTTAGGACCTTATCCATCAACTTGCCAATCTACCTTACAAAGGGACATAATTCCGCTATGCGGGGTATATCATCCTCTGATTACCATGAAGGTAGCTGATTTCCCGCACCATCTTGGAAAGCTGGAATCCCAATTTCCTACCCATAATCCACTTTGTCTTTGCAATAGAAGAGTCCATACTTCCATTCTTGGATGGAGTCATGGAGCAGAACTGTTGGGTACTTCTTGTCATCACAAATCTTGAAAGAGAAACTTCCACAGTTTTACAATGGTCCATTTGGCCTGACAAATTGCTTCTTAGTATCCAATAAAAACATAAAGATATCTAATATTGGTGTGATGTCGAGATGGACTTCACAAAATATAACATACCATGACAACGCAGTGATGCTATTAGGCAGGAGGTTGTAAATCTACAAACCATAATGTTTCAGTACTTGTTACAAGAATTCTGAAGACAGTAAGGATATGCCACATTCGATGTGGGATAGGATGATCACCTGTTCTGTGCCTCTAGATCATTTATATCATTATACTTCACCTTGCAGAGTACCCATCGCCCTTTGGGAAGCTTCCTCTTGGTGGTATTCTCTTCTTCTAATTTTTCCTCGGCATCTACCTCATCTTCTATGTTAGCATCCGCCTATATTTTACCTTGGATCCCCGTCTCACTACTAGCTTTAGTTCTCCCTTGGGTTCCCGCAATGCCCTCGGTGTTGATATTTCTTTGAAACTCCACCTCTATCTGTGGCTTCGTCTGGGCGAGAGGGGTGGTGAGGCCATGAGGTGGCGATTCACAATGGTGTCCGCTTGGTGGCTTGCTAGAGACAAAAAGAAGCTCCCGGCTGCTAGAAAAGGTGGAAGATGAAGTGAAGCAACATAGGGGAGAATTGGAGATTTCACCGTGACCTCCAGCTATTTATAGACCTATCAAAGAGATACATGTGACCAAATTTGTAGTGTGAACATAGTGGCATGACTATTGGATTTCTGCCATGCGTCCTAGAAGCTGTATGGTAACTTAACTAAGGGTCATTTTAGTGCGTAAACACCTCGATCTCTAAGCTAGAAGTGGCGTGATGATTACACTCCCACTGTTTGGTAAGTTTCAAGGCAACACCTTGCACTGGAAGGAATGTACCTACATCACAACAAATCTGTTGCCGAGATTTTCTTAGAGATGACTGTTGAAGATTGATTCTGAGGAATTATACTACATACCCGGATATTTTGGGAGATCTTTGATATTCCTCACGGATCCTCCATGCAATGAAATATGGAAATGAAAATATAATTGGTTCTAGATGGATGGACATGAAGACCTTGAAGAACTCCGGGGGATAATGTTAAGGGTATGTCAACAACATGGTCTATACCAGCAAGCCCAGGTGGCCCAGAGATGGTGACCCAATTTATGATAGTCGAGATGGAGGTCCAGTCATGATGAAGGAAGGCAGTATGCCACAACCTTAGATGGAAGCCAGTGCCTTGAGGACAAGACTTAACATACCTATTAGTCTAGGACCCTGTCACATGTTGATAACCCACAAGTGTATGGGATCAACTGTAACACCATTTGAATAGAAAAGTTTGTTAAACCCACGATGATCTAAAGGTACTGATTAGAAAATTCAACAAGTAAACAATAAAAGTTGCCAAGATTTGTATTTTATGGATTATAGTTTTCTAGAAGTAATTGGCAAGTAGAGTAACATCTTAGTAAAGTGAATACTCTTTTCAGAGAAAGCCTAATCCTCTATTTAGGAAGAGGACACAAGACCGAGGTGTTTTATTATATGATACGAGCGTTCCCAAGGGCCGTACATATTTAAGGGCACAAAGATTTCTAGAAAATCATGGTATCTTCTCAAATGTATTCGCATTATACAGAGCCTAAAATAGGTGCAACCATATACATGAGAAAATACACCCCTAGTGGTTGGTATCAAGGCCACATAAATGAGAAAACAAGGGGACATAAATGTCCAACCACTGCCTTAAGTTTAGTGGTCCCCGGTCATATAAACCCCCTAATGAAACTCTAAAGATTAGATCATGGTTTCTATCATCTACTCCTATCCCTACTCCCAACATTACATTAAGTTGCAACCCTATGAGCCCATATAGGTGAAGTAACACACAATCAACGTTCGTATGTTACCATCATAGAACCACATAAAAGTATAAAACTTGACCAAATACTCATAGCATACTATATATAAATCACAGTCAATCCATCTTATACCCTCAAAAACATGGATACCTACTCACAACGGTGGAATATGATGATGATCATTGGCATATGGTTTACAACACAATATTAAAATATAACTTCTCCATCAAATAACAACAAGTTTCCGAGCACAAGCATGCATAGAACACTAGAATCTTATTTAGGGTTCTAATCCATCACAAACTATGAGGGCATGAAGTGGATCTCTAGGTGGAGATGGTGCTGATGTTGGGGATGATGGAGATGGTGATGAAGACACTCCTACTACCCCAAGGAGGAGTGGTGATGACAATGGTGGCAGTTTCCCCTCGGAGAAGCATGATTTGCCCTCTTCTATAGTAGAACAAGACTTTCACCTCCATCACTGCCTTTGTAAATATCGGAAAAATATGGCCTAGGTGTTTTTGCGATATGGAGCCTCCTTTAAAAATATAGAGATGAGATCGGAGGAGTCCACGAGGTGCAGATGGGACCCACCCGCGCCACTAGGGTATCATGCCATGGGAGGGGGTCCATTTGGAGCCTCGTGTCTTCCCCTGTTTGACTTACAGTGCCCACAATCTTCTATTTGATAAAAAACTTTCTAGAAAATTTTCTCATATTATTTGAGCCCCCCTAGGTTCACGAAACATTAAAATACAAAACAAGAAGTATTTTACCTTGTAGGAATTAAATATTAAAACAAGGGATTTTGTAGAAGTCCTATAAATCACCTAAATAAGTTGAAATAATTCAAAATCAATACATATAATAATGTAAACTGCCAATATATGATGCAAATATGATGATACAAAATGCATGTATTTGTTGGAGATATGCCCTAGAGGCAATAATAAATGTAGTTATTATTATATCTTTGTGTTTATGATAAATGTTTACATTCATGCTATAATAGTATTAACCAGAAACATTAATACTTGTGTGCTTTGTAAACTAAATTAGAGTCCCTAGTAAAGCCTCTTTATAATACTAGCTTGTTGATTAATAGATGATCATGGTTTCTTGATCATGAACATTTGATATGTTGTTAATAACAAGGTCATATCATTAGGAGAATGGTATGATGGACATACTCCTATAGATAAGCGTAGCATAAAGATCAAGTCATTTTAATAGTTCAATTGCTATAAGCTTTCTGATACATAGTAACCTAATTCCTTCGACCATGAGATCATGCTAATCACCATCACTGGCAGGATGCTTTGATGACATCAAACACCACACCGTAACTGGGTGGCTATAAAGATGGAATTGAGTGTTCGGAAAGTATGGGTTGAGACACATGGATCAAGAGTGGGATTTGTCCATCCATATGACGGATAGATATACTCTGGGCCCTCTCAGTGGAATGTCATCCAATTAGCTTGCAAGCATGTTACTGGCTCACAAGGGATCACATATCACGGGAACGAGAAAAGAGTACTTATCGGTAACGAGGTTGAACTAGGTATGCAGAGATACCGACGATCAAAACCTCGGATAAGTAAACTATCGTGAGACAAAGGGAAATTGGTATCGTATGTAAGTTGTTCATTCAATTGCAAAGTAATCGTAAAAATATGTGGGAGCCATATGAATTTCCAGATTCCTCTATTGGTTATTGATCGGAGAAGTGTCTCGATCATGTCCGCATAATTCACGAACCGTAGGGAGACGCACTTAAGGATTCGATGTTGTTGAGTAGTTATGGAATGATGAGAAAGAGACCGAATGTTGTTCGGAGTCTCGGATGAGATCCGGGATATCACGAGGAGATCCGGAATGGTCCGGAGAATAAGATTCATATAAGGAAAGTCCTGTTTCGGAGTTTGGGAATGATTCTGGTGTTTTCACTAGGAATGTTCTAGAAGGGTCCGGAAGCTCCGACACTCCGGAGGGTAAGGGTACATGAATGTTTCATGACAATATGGAATGGTTGCATCATGTACTAGGTCACTTGGCTGGGAAAAATAAAGGGAGAAATCAAATCCTAGTTTGAAAGTCAAACGCCAATTTGCAAAAGTCAAACGGCAAGTTTGCTTGGTGGAGGGAGAGTAGGAAACCTACTTGGGGAGGAGTTCCCCTCCCTCCACCCGCCGGCCAAGGAGTCCGAGTTGGGGGAGGACTCCCTCCTCCCAACCAGCCACCCTCCACCTATATAAGGAGGGGTAGGGCACCCCTACCCCTCACACCCAAAACCCTAGCCCCAAGCCGTCGGCGCCACCACCTCCCTGTGCCGCCGCCGCCCAGGGCACCTCCAACTCGGCGAGTTGGGGTTTCCCCAAACCCTAGCCACCGACCAAGCCCTTCCCTTGGTGCCCTCTAAACCCTAGATCACCAAGGCCTCTCTCATAGTCCACCATACTCGCACCGGCTTAAGACGAAGCCCTGCGGGATCTCCCCTCTACTTGAGCACTACGCCGTCAGGCTTAGGAATCGCGAGGAGAGTGCTACAACCTCCGCTACCTGCTGGAACAAGGGAGAGGAAGGTCTTCATCGAAAATCAATGTCGACCGACGCGGAAGCTGCCGTAACGCAGCGCCGGAAGGATCGTCTACACGATCTTGAGATCGGCAAGAGTACGACTACATGACCCACGAGAATCTTCTCTTGTTAACCACTTTGGAATCTTCGAGGGTGAGTTCCTCTATCGACTCGTTGCTACAATCTAGTAGATAGATCTTGGCTTGTTTGTTTGCATGTGGTAGAATTTTTTTGTTTTCCATGCTACGAACCCCAACAGTGGTATCAGAGCCGTGTCTATATGTAGATCTATTGCACGAGTAGAACACAATGGTCATTGTGGGCGGTGGTGCTTTTATTATCAATTGCTTTTTGTGTACTTTGCATCTTGCGGTATGATGGGATGAAGCGGCCTGGGCTAACCTTACATGACATCGTTCATGAGACTTGCTCCACGCTTAACATGCAACTTGTATTGCATAAGTGGATTTGCGGGTGTCTGTCTCTCCCATCATAGTATAGATCCAATTTACAACGGGAACTTGATAGTTCAAGCATCAACGTTGTGGTTCTTGTTCGTAAGTTAGAGCGACACTTATTGAAAGCCCCAAACCACGTAAAATATGCAAAGAAATTAGAGGCGTCTAACTTTGTTTTGCAGGGGTGTGTTGTGATGTGATATGGCCATGATTGTGATTATATTTTATGTATGCAATGTTCCTTATTGTAAGTTAGCAACCGGTAGGAGCCATATGGTTGTCTTTAAATTCTATTAAGACCCGCGTGTCTATTCAAAGTAGTTGTAATAGTTGAAGCTGGTGGACGACAACCATGAAGCGGCGCCATTGACCTTGACGCTATGCCGGTGATGATGGAGATCATGTTCGTGCTTGAAGATGGAGATCGGAAGCACACGAATAAAGGCCATATCATATCGCATATAATGAATTGCATGTGATGTTAATCCTTTATGCATATTGTATTGCTTAGTTAACGACGGTAGCATTATAAGATGATCCCTCAAGCACACAAATTTAAAGTCTTAAAGTGTTCGTCATTAGTAAGCACCGTTGCTAAAGCTCGTTGTTTCGAAGCACCACGTGATGATCGGGTGTGCTAGATTCTGCGGGTGTATACAACGTGAGCAAGCCAGATTTGCTCATGCGGAAGCTAAGGTTTGATCTTGACGAGCCTAGAATGTACAGACATGGTCTCGCAACACGGATCACCGAAAGGTAAAGCATGAGTCATATAGTAGATATGATGAACATGTTGATTGTTCGCCATTGAAGCTACATCAACTCTCGTGACGATCGGTTTTGATGTGGTGGATTTGGTTCGTGTGATCACTAAAACAATGTGAGGGATATTGTTTTGAGTTGGAGTTCACCTAGATTAATTTAACCATTAATTAGAACTCAATTTGGCATAAACTTAGTCTAAACTATTGCAAATATGTTGTAGATCAATGGCGGCCCCTACCATCAATTTTAATGCGTTCCTAGAGAAAGAAAAGTTGAAAAACAATGGAAGCAACTACGCGGATTGGTTCCGCAATTTAACGATTGTCCTCAATGCTGGTAATTTGACCTATGTGCTGGATGCACCGCTGTGTGACCTGCCTGCAGCTGATGCTACCGATGAAGTCAGTACTCCGCAGTTCAGTGTTCTATCTTGTATGGTTTGGAATCGGAGCTTCAGAAAAGTTTTGAGAACCATGACCCACATGATATTTTCCGTGAACTCAAAATGATATTTGAGGCTCACGCGGCAGTTGAGAGTTATGAGGCTTCTGAAAAGTTCTTTAACTACAAGATGGAAGAGGGCAGCTCCGTCAGTGAGCATATGCTTAAGATGTATGGGCACGCAAACAAACTCCAAAGTTTGGGTATAGTGATTCCTAATGCTTTGGGGATTTATCGTGTCCTCCAATCACTGCCACCAAGTTACAAGAACTTTGTGATGAACTACAATATGCAAAACATGAACAAGACGTTGCCAGAACTCTTCTCCATGTTGAAATCTGCAGAAGTGGAGATCAAGAAAGAGCATCAAGTGTTGTTGGTCAATAAGACCACCAAATTCAAGAAAGGCAAGTCTAAGCAAAAGGGAAACTTCAAGAAGGGTGGTAAGAAAGTTGCCGCACCGACGAAGAATACCAAGGCTGGGCCTAAGCCTGATACTGAGTGCTTTTACTGCAAGGGAGAGGGTCACTGGAAGCGAAATTTCCCAAAGTACTTGGAGGATTTGAAGAACGACAACATCAAGAAGAAAGGTATATCCGATATACATGTTATTGATGTGTATCTCACTAATACTCGTAGTAGTGCCTGGGTATTTGATACTGGTTCGGTTGCTCATATTTTAACTCGAAACAGGTGCTGCGGAATAAATGGAAGCTAGCGAAGAACGAGGTGACGATGCGCGTTGGAAATGGATCAAAGGTTGATGTGATCGCGGTCGGCACGCTACCTCTTCATCTACCATCGGGATTAGTTTTATACTTAAATAATTGTTATTTGGTGCCTGCGTTGAGCATGAACATTATATCTGGATCATGTTTGTTGCGAGACGGTTACTTGTTTAAGTCCGAGAATAATGGTTGTTCGATTTATATGAGTAATATGTTTTATGCACATGCACCTTTGATAGATGGTCTATTCTTATTGAATCTCGATCGTGGAAATACACATATTAATAACATTGAAGCTAAACGTTTGAAATTGAGCGATAACTCGACCTATATGTGCAATCGCTGTCTTGGTCATATTGGAGTGCAGCGTATGAAGAAACTCCATTCTGATGGACTTCTTGAATCACTTGATTTCGAATCACTTGAAAGATGCGAAGCATGTCTGATGGGTAAAATGACTAAGACTCCATTTTCTGGGATGATGGAGCGAGCTACGGACTTATTGGAAATCATACATACCGATGTGTGTGGCTCAATGAGTGTAGAATCGTGCGGTGGTTATCGTTATGTTCTTACCTTCACGGATGACTTGAGTAGATATGGGTATATCTATTTCATGAAACATAAGTCCGAAACTTTCGAGAAGTTTAAGGAATTTCAAAGTGAGGTAGAGAATCAACGTAACAAGAAGATTAAGTTTCTACAATATGATCGTGGAGGTGAGTATCTAAGTTACGAGTTTGGCGAGCATTTGAAGAAATGCGAAATACTTTCACAATTGACACCGCCAGGAACACCACAGCGTAATGGTGTGTCCGAACGTCGTAATCGAACTCTCTTAGATATGGTTCGTTCTATGATGTCACTTATAGATTTACCGCTATCGTTTTGGGGTTATGCATTAAAAACAGTCGCATTCACTTTAAATAGGGCACCATCTAAATCCATTGAAATGACACCGTATGAATTATGGTTTGGGAAGAAACCTAAATTGTCGTTCCTCAAAGTTTGGGGTTGCGAAGCTTATGTAAATAAGTTACAGCCGGACAAGCTTGAACCCAAAGCGGAAAAATGCGTCTTCATAGGATACCTGAAGGAAACTATTGGGTATACCTTCTATCATAGATCCGAGGGCAAAATCTTCGTTGCTAAGAATGGATCCTTTCTAGAGAAAGATTTCTCTGGAAAGAAGTGACTGGAAGGAAATTAGAACTCGACGAGGTTGTTGAACCTTCTCTCGAACTTGCGAGTAGCGCAGCACCGGAAGTGGTTCCTGTGGCGCCTACACCAATACGATAGGAAGCTAATGATGATGATCATGAAACTTCGGTTGAAGTTGCTACAGAACCTCGCAGGTCAACGAGAACTCGTACCACTCCTGATTGGTCCCGTTATGAGTATCATGTTGGTGGACAACACCGATGACCTTGCGACATATGAGGAAGCAATGATGAGCCTAGATTCCAATAAATGGCAAGATGCCATGAAATCCGAGATTGGATCCATGTACGAAAACCAAGTATGGACTTTGGTGGACTTATCAGATGGCCGGAAGGCTATCGAGAACAAATGGATTTTCAAGAAGAAAACATATGCTGATGGTAATGTTACTGTCTATAAAGCTCGACTTGTCGCAAAAGGGTTTCGACAAATTCAAGGAGTTGACTACGATGAGACTTTCTCACCAGTAGCGAAGCTAAAGTCTGTGAGAATTATGTTAGCAATCGCTGCATATTATGATTATGAGATATGGAAGATGGATGTCAAAACGGCGTTCCTCAATGGAGACATTGATGAAGAGTTGTATATGATGCAACCCAAAGGTTTTGTCGATCCTAAAGATGCTAACAAGGTATGCAAACTTCAACGGTCCATATATGGATTGAAGCAAGCATCCCGAAGATGGAATCAACGTTTTGATAAGGTAATCAAAAGTTTTGGTTTTATACAAACTTATGGAGAAGCTTGTATTTACAATAAAGTGAGTGGGATCTCGTAGAATTCTTAATATTATATGTAGATGACATATTGTTGATTGGGAATGATGTAGACCTTCTTAATAGTGTCAATGAAATATCTTGGCGAAGCAGCTTACATATTAGGCATAAAGATTTATAGAAATAGATCGAGACGCCTAATATCATTGTCACAAAGTACATATTTGTAAAAAGTTCTAAAGAGGTTTGGAATGGAAGATAGCAAGAAGGGTCCTTGCCCATGTTTCCCAATACGACCTTGAGTAAAACTCAAAGTCCAGCAACGGCAGAAGATAGAGAAAGGATGAGTAAGACTCCCTATGCCTCAGCCATAGGATCTCTAATGTATGCCATGCTATGTACTAGACCCGACATTGCATATGTTGTTAGTTTGACTAGCAGATATCAAAGTGATCCAGGAGTGGATCATTGGACAACAGTCAAAAACATCCTTAAGTACTTGAGAAGAACTAAGGATATGGTTCTTTCTTATGGAGGTGATGAACAGCTCGTTGTTAATGGTTACACCGATGCTAGTTGGAACACCGATCCGGATGATTCTAGATCTCAATCTGGATACATATTTACTTTGAATGGTGCAGCAGTTAGCTGGAGGAGTGCAAATCAAAGCGTTGTGGCGAGATATTCAACTGAATCGGAATACATAGCTACTTCGGAGGCTTCACAAGAAGCGATATAGATGAAGGAGTTCATTACAGAGCTCGGTGTGGTTCCAAGTGCGCTGGACCCAATGTCTATCTACTGTGATAACATGGGCACCATAGCCAATGCACAAGAACCAAGGTCACACAAGAAGCTGAAGCACATCAAGCTACGTTTTCACGCTATTCGAGAACATGTCCAAGATGGTGACATAAAGATTTGCAAAGTACACATAGATCTGAATGTGGCGGATCCGTTGACTAAACCTCTCCCGAGGGCAAAACATGACTAACACCAAACTGCCATGGGTGTTCGGTATATTACCATGTAATCTAGATTAGTTGACTCTAGTGCAAGTGGGAGACTGTTGGAGATATGCCCTAGAGGCAATAATAAATGTAGTTATTATTATATCTTTGTGTTTATGATAAATGTTTACATTCATGCTATAACAGTATTAACTAGAAACATTAATACTTGTGTGATTTATAAACTAAATTAGAGTCCCTGGTAAAGGCTCTTTATAATACTAGCTTGTTGATTAATAGATGATCATGGTTTCTTGATCATGAACATTTGAGATGTTGTTAATAACAAGGTCATATCATTAGGAGAATGGTATGATGGACATACTCCTATAGATAAGCGTAGCATACAGATGAAGTCATTTTAATAGTTCAATTGCTATAAGCTTTTTGATACATAGTAACCTTATTCCTTCGACCATGAGATCATGCTAATCACCATCACCGGAAGGATGCTTTGATGACATCAAACACCACACCGTAACTGGGTGGCTATAAAGATGGCATTGAGTGTTCGGAAAGTATGGGTTGAGACACATGGATCAAGAGTGGGATTTGTCCGTCCATATGACAGATAGATATACTCTGGGCCCTCTCGGTGGAATGTCATCCAATTAGCTTGCAAGCATGTGACTGGCTGACAAGGGATCACATATCACGGGAACGAGAAAAGAGTACTTATTGGTAACGAGGTTGAACTAGGTATGCAGAGATACCGACAATCAAAACCTCGGATAAGTAAACTATCGTGAGACAAAGTGAAATTGGTATCGTATGTAAGTGGTTCATTCGATCGTAAAGTAATCATAGAAATATGTGGGAGCCATATGAATTTCCAGATTCCTCTATTGGTTATTGATCGGAGAAGTGTTTCGATCATGTCCGCATAATTCACGAAACGTAGGGAGACACACTTAAGGATTCGATGTTGTTGAGTAATTATGGAATGATGATAAAGAGACCGAATGTTGTTTGGAGTCTCGGATGAGATCCGGGATATCACGAGGAGATCCGGAGAATAAGATTCATATAAGGAAAGTCCTATTTCGGAGTTTGGGAATGATTCCGGTGTTTTCACCAGGAATGTTCTAGAAGGGTCCGGAAGGTCCGGCACTCCGGAGGGGAAGGTTACATGAATGTGTCATGACAATATGCAATGGTTGCATCATGTACTAGGTCATTTGGCTGGGAAAAATAAAGGGAGAAATCAAATCCTAGTTTGAAAGTCAAACGCCAATTTAAAAAAGTCAAACGGCAAGTTTGCTTGGTGGAGGGAGATAGGAAACCTACTTGGGGAGGAGTTCCCCTTCCTCCACCCGCCGGCCAAGGAGGCCGAGTTGGGGGAGGACTCCCTCCTCCCAACCGGCCACCCTCCACCTATATAAGGAGGGGTAGGGCGCCCCCTACCCCTCACACCCAAAACCCTAGCCCCAAGCCACCGGCACCACCACCTCCTTGTTCCGCCGCCGCCCAAACCCTAGCCACCGACCAAGCCCTCCCCTTGGTGCCCTCTAAACCCTAGATTACCAAGGCCTCTCTCATAGTCCACCATACTCGCACCGGCTTAAGGCGAAGCCCTGCGGGATCTCCCCTCTACTTCCGACACCACGCTATCGTGCTGCCGGAATCGCGAGGAGAGTGCTACAACCTCCGTTGTCTGCTGAAACAAGGGAGAGGAAGGTCTTCATCGAGTACCGAACGTGTGACCGACTGCGGAAGCGCTGCCGGAACGCAGCGCCGGAAGGATCGTCTACACGATCTTGAGATCGGTAAGAGTACGACTACATCACCCACGAGAATCTGCTCTCGTTAACCACTTCGGAATCTTCGAGGGTGAGTTCCTCTATCGACTCGTTGCTACAATCTAGTAGATAGATCTTGGCTTGTTTGTTTGCATGCGGTAGAATTTTTTTGTTTTCCATGCTATGAACCCCAACAGTATTAGCTGGACAACTTGGACTCTCCTTGTAATCCTATGTATATCCGCCTTTATAAGCTGGCATACGGGAGCTCTTGCGGCAATCACATCATTACAACTCGCACTTATTGCCATTATATATAGTAATTAATAGCAGGAGTAGGATCTCGCCACCGTCGTGAGATTTAAACCTAAGTAACTTGTGTACCACCGTCCCAAACGCTCGTTGATTTCCACCCCCACCTCTCTAACTCTATTTGAGCCCCCCTAAATGGTGTACTCGTCAACAATATCACGACAGCGGCCGCATGCAAAAGAAGAAATCTGGAACATATTGATGAAGGTACCAACATAACCAACAATGGAAGATACTATGATCATGCACACAAAACTTTTCTAGGTAGCAACTAGGTGATCTATTGTGACGAACTTATGTCGGATTGAGGAATTTGTGCGCTTTGGAATCTGATAGCTACCTATATGTTTTGTTGTACTGCTATGTCATATTCATACGTGTTACAAACATGTGATGATAGTTAACAATATATATGATTTATATTATAATTTTCTATAAATTCTAATTTAAAGGAAATCTAAATATAAATACTATAGTCTAAAATGTTGCGCTGAAAAGATTATAGGAGACACTAAAATCGTGTTGTGCATGAATGTACACAGGCCGACACCAAATTGTACTGGCTCACAAACACCTGCCATGCCAGCTAACGTGTTCCTTTCCCAAAAAAAATGCCAGCTAACTTGTGTCGGCCTACATTATACCACGACGCATAAGCCTGTGCAAAGCTGGTTTAGCAAGTTTGTCCGGTTTCAGATAGTATAAATTTTGTACTAAATTTAAAGTTTGAATTTTATACTCCCTCTGGCCCATATTAATTGACTCAAATTTGTTTAAATTTGGATGAATCTAGGCACTATTTAGTATATAGGTTCATTCGAATTTTGAAAATCCAAATCAATTAATATGAATCGGAGAAAGTATGTGAAGAAAAATGAACTAAGGTGTCACTAGCCGGTTTTCCTGGTTTGGATGGTTCCGGTTATTGTACAGTCTTAGCGGCGTCAGTAGCTATCGTACTAGAGCTAGCGCGAAAAAAAAAGGGGCAGTCTATGCACTACCCTCTTTTTTTTTGCTATCTTAGCATGAGCCCGGCAATTAGCGTGTCTCGGTGTTTATAATTACGGGCCAGTGTGCTATGTTTATGATTACTACATGGTATATACTAGGATTCCGCACCCCTCGCCGACAACATCGATGGTCCACTCCGCCTCCGTTGGCCCTAGGGTCTTGGAGGTGTGGCAGACCATGGTCAGAGGTTTTCTGTTTTTTTGTTTCGCCTGATTTTAGTATCTTCTTTAGAATGTTGAGGCGACGGCTACGCCCTAAAGTTAAATAAGATCCTTCCCGCTTTATCCTCGCTTCGGTGATGCATCTAGCGTTAACGGAGGACGCGTGGAGTTGTTTGTCTGGCGAATCTCCTAGGATTCTGTCTGTTTTTGTGTTCGTCGGTTTGTTCTTAGGTCAGTCTCCTCCGATCTATGGATGTCATCATTGGCGATGGCTGCTGCTCTAGTGCACTGGTGCTTTGTGCCTTAACACGATGATTTTCCGTGTCTACTACAACAAGCTCTGCTACGACAAGATTTGTCCGGCTACGGTGATGGAGGGGCGAGGACGACGAAGCGCCTTTGACTTGTACTAGTGTTTGTAGTCGCCCCTAGGTGGTTTAATGATCTATTTGTAATTTTTATTACTTTTAGATTTTTTGTAGTACTAAGAGGAGACCTACTTAATTAGTTGATCATTTCGGACATCGGGTTCAATTGAGGTTTTCTTCTGAACTTCGATCTTATGGAAAGGATCTCGACAAAAGTTGAGGTGCGTCGTTGGATTCAATCCAGGATGTCGCTCCGGATCGTCACATTCGTGTGTGCTAGCGGTCGGTTCACTCAACGGGGACTAGGCCCCTTTCTTGTGCAAGTTGACAGTGAACCCGGTCACTAGAAAATACCATGTCGCTTGTGCGAGTGTCCGATGCCCAAGAACGAGGTCATCGATCACGCCCTTCACTCTATCTTGACATCATCGCTTACCCCTCTTGATGCTGTGTTTTCATGAAAACGACAAGCTGGCACCGTCATCTCTATGCTATTGGATGACATATCCCACGTGCTATCAAACAAGTCACCGCAAAAGCGGGCCGTGTGACCATTCCAAATTCTTCAACTCACACCTTAATTCAATCCGATTGAGATGCCACCATTGCTTTCTACACCGGCGAGGCATCTATTGGCCGTACAAAATGGTGTGAAGTAAGCTGCCATTGTGAGAGTACTTTAAGCATACGCGTGACGCATGGTTAATTATGGGCATGAATTAGACGCATGGTTGTTTAAGGAGAAGTGGCTGATTAAATAGCCGCATATATATCACGGAATCAGAAAGTTGATGCATTTTGGCGTTACTGTCTGGGACCTACCATGCTGACATGCATATTTTCGTTTTGAAAATCCATGTTAATCTGATTCGGAGATCGTCGAGTGCATTCGGAGGATTGAGTGGCACGGTGTGTACACATTTTGAGCCTGGGTACCGGTTTTTCGTCCCACTAGCCAGTATATATCTTTGTTTGCAGAGATGTACAAATGTGAGTTGATCGCTCTTTGCTGATGGAAGCTATATGCAACTGGGCTGATATCGAGTGGCACAGCTAGAATAGAAAAACCGCAACTGGCAGGGCAAGTGGTTTATCCTGTTAGGTCACGCTCCTATCCACCCCTAGCATTTTTTGTTTTGTTTTTTGAGATGGACATCCGTAGCAAGTTTACCATGCATCACCGTCAGAGTCCGAGGAGATCGATACGTCGCAGCCCGACCTGCCCCGGTTGTTTACTGCACACGGTCGCGATGTCGGCCTCCGCAGCGCGCGCGACACGGCTGCCGTCGCCGTCCGCTCAATCACCCAGCTAGCCCGATACACGTACGTACGACTCCGAGATTGTGGCGACGATATAGTTTTCAAAGGAGAAAACACAGCGCCGCTCGCGCAAATCTGGGGGCTCGTCATCCACCTTCTGGGCGGTGGGTGAGCTCGTATTGTATTGCCACCGGCCATGTTCCTGCAGTCTCAGGTTTGTTAAAAAAAATTAGGTGTTTTTTTTTTGGAAAAAACCATATATTAATATTAATAGATACTAAGTACATCCGGCCTCTGCAATAACGCAATACCCTATTGCATTATGGATACATACAATCAATAAAAATGAAAGAAAACTAAAAAAAAAAGACGTGCTCCTAACAGCAACGGTACAACCACCGCCAATACAACACGTAAACTCTAGGCTCTTCGACGCCTTAAAAAAGAAACAGTGCACAAGTGCCATTGTCATCCGGTCAAAGATCTAGGTTTTTTTTATTTGACATTTTTACCGTAGAGGAATCCCCTACGGTATAATTTATATATTATAGAGCACTGTACAAACAGGACCAAAGAAAGAGGAAATACATCGGAGGATAGAAATGAATAAAAGGATCCATGGATTACATGAAAAGAAGATGGAGCCAATCAATAAGAGGCTGAACTAACACTGCCTTTACTCTGTACGTATGCAAGAGTAGATCGTTTTGAAAACGGACTTTCCACCTAGCAAAAAAAGTTGGCTCACTATCAAAAATCATACCGTTCCGTTCCTTCCAAATATTCCAAGCAGCAGCGGCTATTACTTCCATAAAGCAAGGACTAGCAAAGTTCTGGCGTGCTTGAATAAATCTCTCAGTGAAAGGCAGTTGTAAGTCTCACTGAATGTGCAAGAAATCCCAGCATCGTTTGTCGAATTCACATGCAAAGAATAGATGGTCTCTTGTCTCCAGGGAGGCAGTATTGCACAACACACGGTCCGATCCAGAGTTTAACTGCCATTGCCTTCGAACCATGAGGTCCCTAGTGTTGAGGCGATCCATCATGAGTAGCCAAGAAAAAACCTTTAGTTTTGGGAGAGCACGGGATTTCCAAATAGCATTAAGTGCTACATCCCTCGGCATCTCACTGAATAAGAATTTGTAATATTTAGATGGAGTAAACTGAGAGCTTCCCCAGGCAAAAACACATTGATCTAGTTTAGCTGCATCCACTCCAGCGTCCAAGAGGATTTGTGAAACTTGCTGGAGCTCCTCGTGCGCAGAAAGCGGCAAATAAAAGAAAGAGCTGGGGTCCATTGCTGAAGCCATACTGAAGTATCTTCACTAAGAGTGTAAGAAAATAATCTTGGGACTTTCTCACATAAGAGCCCACCTTCTGTCCAAAAATCTTTCCAGAATAAAACTGTTGTCCCACTGCCCACATTACACTGAGATATACTCCTATATTCTCCAACCAAACTAAAAATATCTCGCCACCAAAATGAGCCGCGTTTGGACATGGCATGGGGAACATTACTTCCATAGAGGGACACGAGATTGACCCACGGGATATTTTTTTTTCGAGTAGAACTTGTGTAGCTGTTTGAGTAATAACCCCTTGTTATGTAATTCCAGGTTAATCACCCCAAGCCCTCCATGGCGTTTGGGACGACAAACTAAGTTCCAAGCTGCCAAAAAATGCTCTGAAGCCCTCCATGACGTTGATCTAGGTTTTCACCTAGAAGATAATCCCCACTCTTAAAACAATATATTTAACAAAACCATTGCCAGCTAAGACCAGACCTTGGATTTTCACTCTGAAAGGTAAGATTCTAAAATTTACCTATATTTCCTCCCCACTTACATACCACTGCCGTGAAGCCTAGAACACCAAGCAAATCCCTCAACAGCGACTCGAACCTCCATAGATAGAAGGCCTAAGGATGCATCTTGTCTATGCATAATTAGGATGCACGTAGCTGCCAACCGTTCAAAAAATAGTGAAATACATAAGATCAACGGATACTACATCACTCCTAAGGAGATTGAAGGCCGATTATAAGATCACACTGCCATTCATGTCAAGAAAAAATATATGTAGTTTGTAACACCCTCAGAATCGACCCTATGCAAGTTTCAGCGCTTCCCGCCAAACCCGCATAGAAACGATTCAAAGGTGCCCACCAGGCACTTTCGTGCGGGTGGAAAACGAAGTAATAACAGTACACAACAGTCCTCGATGGGACCCACAGAACAGATATATATATACAACAGCGACTCAATGAGTCAAGAATACAGATATAATATACAAAGATCCAAATCACCTTGAAAATGATAGAGCGTCCGACTACGGACAAGATGCAAATGGGGCTAAGAGCCCTGAAGAATAACCAATGGCGTCCATAACCCTGCCCAGGCCAAGCCGGAAGGGTAACCCTGCTAACGACGTCGATCTCAAAACCTGCTTAAACAAAAGGGGTGCCGACAAAGGGCAAAGGAAAAAGAGAGAGCGGTCAGTACTGAGGCCAGTACACGGCGAGGCTAGAATTCGGCGGTCCTCGCCTACATAGGTATGGTGGACTGAAGCGGCAGCGCAGCATGCACTAAACAACCTATAGAGACTCGATACAACTAGCGGCTATCAGAGAGGGGTAAGAAAGACCTATTCGGAACCAACCTGATACTACCACCAAACATACCCATCCTGGTGTTTCCCCCTCGAGACCAAACGAGGAAGTCAACCGAGGAACTCACACAGTTGGCAGTTTTATTTGTTCCGTTGTAGTTGCGGCAATTACTAGTCAAATATAGATAGTCATCCTGGTAAAATAAGCAGTGGGCATTTTTAGTTAACCATTCCGTTGTAGTTGCGACACTTACTAGTCAGATACAATTAGCATGAGATATCCCAAAAACCCAACAGATGTTGGTACTTTTATTTAGCCATTCTGTTATAGTTGCAATACTTAATAGTCAGATACAACGGTAGCAAGCGACAACCCAAATAAGCAATTGTTGGCAATTTTATTTAGCCATTCCATTATAGTGAAGCTGATTACTAGTCATTATAAAGTCAAATTTATAGCACTACTTTAGTTATAGTTGTCTATGATCGAGATACTGTGCTCCAAGTCGTCCATAACCGCGGACACGGCTTTCAGAAAGTTTTACCCTGCAGGGGTGCACAAATAGCAACACACACTCGATCAACCTCGGAAAAACCAAATCAAAACCCAACGAGGCCTTCACGACAAAGCAATCACAGGATTCAGAAATATTTCAGGGGGCCACCCCATTAAGCTACCCGCAACGAAGTTAGCTGACTCCGAAACGGACTCAAGGTTTGGGTGGACGGCTGTAAACGACTGGGAACCCGAAAGTGTGACTGGGCTTGTCGATACCGCGAAATCGTGTCCCGATCCTAAACAGTACAGGTGCAGTACATCGCACAATTTAAATAAAGCAGTAAAGCATGGCATAAGTACAGGATAGTAAATAAAACCTCAAACTAGTTTGTGGCCCCAAGAAATAAGAATGAATCAAGCTCTGGCTCAGGGGGGTCCCATAATCCTCCCGGATGTGGATAGCGCGAATATTCAAGGAACAGGTATCAAGTACTCGGGGTCCTACGGGACACAAGTGGACGGTTAACAACCAAATAACATCTATTGCCCACCTGTGCCTCTGCATTTACCTACTTCAATTTTAGTTGTTAAACAGTAATTAAAGTCTTGATCATCTCCAACAATAAACACACGGCAATACTCCAACAACTGTGGTACTTGACGACACGCAACAGCACTTGAGCAAGCGACTACGACGCGCAGGTCCAACTATCTACCAAACAACAGGTAATAGGAGGTGTCCAAGGCAATATAAGGCTGCAAGGGATATCACGGGTACGAAAACTAGAGCATCGCAACACAGATAGCAATAGATCAACAGGAGGGAATAAATACTATAAAAGTAAGATAGGTAGAAAGAGGGAGGTGCTCGCCTGAAAACATTGCCGAAGGTTCAACCGAAGATCGGGTCGACACTCGCATCAACTCATCGGCCTAATCCGCGAAGAAGCAGAACACTAGAAGAAACACCGGATGCACTATTTAATACGATGGCAAAAGATCCGGCATGATTATGATATGATGCAGATGCGGTGCAATTAGGCAATATTAAGCGGAACCGGGGTCCCGACATTTATTTAGAAGGTTCATGTTGTTTAGATACCCCGCAATTTAATTGTTGTCTTAACAGGACAAAACATGGCATCGGTTCGCTACACACATTTAAATGGGACCAATATACGACTAGATTTGCCCGCACATGGCCCCATGTTTAATTATATGGTGAATCGGCATAAGGCCCCCAAACCACAGACAAGTATGCATGCATGAGCAGTTTAATATGCAACAATTTGATATTACATTTATAAAATAGGGCTCGAGAAAGGGGTCACACATCTGGGTTCGGAAGATCTTGGGTTCCGGGGGTTCGGGGTTCAGGCTTGGTCTTCGGATCCGCCGGATCGAGGCGTCGAATTCCGGGAAGGAGATCTTGGGGTACCATCATGATCATCGATGGCGAACTTGGGGCTCGTCACCGAGGTCTTCAGGGTTTGGACTCCGGTAGAAGTTCTTGTTGTTCCCTGACGAAGATCTTGGTGTGCCATCTCGATCATCTGTGGCCGGCATCGGGTTGGTCTTGTCCGTGAGGAGATCTTGGCGACGGGATCGAAGAACTTGTTACGGGTCGGTCTTGTTAAGAAGATCCTAACGAGTTTGGACCAGGGTTTGGTCGACAACATTGGCAAGGGCGATCTTGGGGAACAAGCATGCAGGTACCCGAGACGTGTGCCTGCAACTTACTCGGAAGAGCAACAACATAGGTCACCTGCGAGTACTGCAACAGCATACCCACACAGAGAGGAGCATCGTTGAAGACGCTCGCGGGCACGCACACGGTTGGAAGGCATAGCGGTTGACAACGGGGAAAAAGGAACCGGGGTTGCCTTGACGGTGGGCTAGGGACGAGCGCAGCGACGGCGCGGTTGCCGGAGGTCGGGTGCCGGCGAACTTGGGTTGGAGACGCGGAGGAGGGCGACACCGGCGCGGAGAGACAGGGAGGTTGAGGAGGCGCTGGTCGAGGCCGTGCCTGTACAACGAGGCGGTGGCTCGCGAGGTGGGGCCCCGCGACGCAGACAGACGGCCGGAAGGAACGAGGAGGATGGCAGGCTTGGTTGGCGATGGCGACGACGGGCGACGCGGAGGGGTGCCGTCGGCTCGGGGCAGAGCTTGGCGAGGAGGAGGCGGATGCGTGGCCGACGTCGACGACCTGCCGAGGACGCGCGGCCGACGGTAGCTGCGGTGGGGAGAGCTCGGGCTCGGGATGGAGGAAGGCGGCCAGCGAGGAGCTCACGGGGTGGCGGGGTCGCTGGCCCGGCGGCCGGAGACGAACGCGGGACGAGGAGGATGCGCGGGATGCGCAGCTGCAGCGGCCACGAGAGTGGCGGCGGTGAGCATGGGCAGAGAAGGCCCGACGGCGGTTCTCTGTGGGAGGAGGAAGCGAGCGGGAGGGTCGGGCGCGGCGGCGCTCTGGGGCGAGCGGCGGCTCCCAGGGCCCAGCGAGGCGTTGGGGATCGAGAGGAAGAAACGAAGATGGAGGCGGGGATTGCGGCCAAAGGGAGCGGGTGGTTCACGCGAGCGACAGAGAGGTGGGGTCGGGTGAGAGAGATCGAGGGGTGGGGATCGATGCGGGCTGGCCCTGGCGCGTGGGTTGACCGGGTTGGTGATAGGTCCAGGTGGGGGTGGGACGCGGCCAGGTGGGTTGGTTCCTGGCAGCGGTGTGGGTTGGGCGGTGGGGCCGGGTCCAGGGTGGCGGCTGCGTGTGTGGTGTGCATGCTCTGCGTGTGTGCTGTGGGTGTGTTGAGTGGAAGAGTAGAGGGAGTTGGGGGTGAGGTGGCAGCGGGTGAGTGGGTGGGGAGAGATGAGGTGGCGAGAGGGGATTGGTCAGGGTGAGGTGGAGTGGGGGGCTGGGTAGGTTATCTGGTAGCAAAGGGTTTGGGGAGAAACTGGTTTTGCACTGGGGGTGGCCAACTGGGTCGGATCGGCCCGGTACGGCTGCCCCTTAAATAATTAAACAATTTATTTATTTTAAACGGGCCTTTTGCAAACCGTTGTTAGACGAAACAAAATAATCCGGAGACCCGGGTTTTAATTTCAAATCAAGATGGGGCGTTTAGAAAACAAAATCAGGCTTTTCGAAAATAGTTTTATGCAAACAAATGCAGGATGACATGACGATGCTCAAATGCAATGTGGTATGATGACATGAGCATGCGGTCATGATGATGCGATGCAGAAAAACAACGCGATTTTCTAGTAGTGGTTTTGCGGGGCGCCACATAGTTATATCCTCCAAACATATACAGACCTTCGTAAACTGTCGTAAAACTACACGTACATAGATGACCACGAAGGGAGCATAGTGATGCATCGGTAGATAGCCTACATAAATGATGGCAATTTATCGTTCCTTATCATTTCTATATAGTCATAGCGACCAGATAACGACAAACGGTTCCATCCTAACAAGGATTCTGAACATGTGCTGAATTTCATATAGCCAGTTACCAAATATGTTGCCAATTACTTTTAACAAGGTGTATTTTAAAGTTAAAAATAATATTTCAATAATTTAGAAAATATTATTTAGGTTTAAGTATTTTTAGAGTATTTTTACTCTATTTAAAGCATTTCTTTTAGTTTCAATAGTTAACTTGGAATTGTAATGTGCATGATTTTTTTAATAATTCTAGAAAAATAGGATTTGAATTCCTTATATTTTTCATATTTGGAACTATTTTTATTTTATTTTTCTAAAATCCCTAAGGGTCCTTCTGTTAAAATGCCCTCTTGAAAAATAATGAAATGACCAAAGTGCCCTTGGTCCCACTGGTCAGACCAAGATGGTCAAAACCAGTGACTCAGATCAGTCAAACCGAACCGTTCTCTCTCCCCCTCTCTCTCTATATATATATATATATATATAGGGTGGCGCTATTTGACACCTATTCTACACTCACCCTCTATCTTTAGAACCGTATATTATTTTTACGTCACGTAAATTTTGTTTTACTTGGTAAGTTGATAAGAATATAAGAAATTTTTGAAATGACATAATTTTTTTGTTTACATGCCGTATAAAGTTACGATGTAAAATACGTATTTTTGGTGTTGTTTATACTATAATGACTTATAAACTTTATTTTTGTGTTGAAATTTTTGGTTCTAGTGAATATATAAACCTAATTATTTGAATACAAAACATATTTTTTTCAATCTAACAACATAAAAATATGTTGGGTGCAAAATGAAAATTCTGCACCCTGGGTGCTAAACATACCTAGTCTTGGTGTCTGGACACCATATCTGTATTTCATTCAAATTCTTACATACCTGATGGTGTACGTACGCAAATTTTATATACCTAACTTACATATATCCTTGTTATATATATCCAAGGTATCACATACCTAAAACATACGTAAGCAAGTTACATATATATTCATGTATACAGGACACCTTAGATATGTGATACATAGGTATATATAACTTAACTTATGTATGCATATCTTAGGTATGTGATACCTAGATATGTGTAACTTAGGTATATATACCTTCAGATATGTCTAGTTCAAAGAAAATTTATGCGTATCACACTTGGTGCATGGACACCAAGGTGCACCAGTTATTTTACCTATATATATCTCGCACTCGCGATGGCGAATGCGCACCGTTGTCGCGTCTTCGGTCAATTCTGTCTATTGATGGCCGTCTCTGCCACCGCCATAGCACTCAAATTACTCCCCTCATTATTCTCTACACTCTTACCCTAAGAGTTTGTCCCTATAGTTCTCTCGCAGTCGTGTGCAACTCTAACCCAAAACTAGTGTTTCAGCAAGATGGTGTTACCGTGATCTCTGCTCCTCCGACTTTCACCCGCCATCGAGATGCTGCTGGAGAACCTTACTGGCGTCTCCCCATGATGGCTAGGAAAGCGCAGGTCAAGGTACCCACCTGGGTGCTCCCTGTGCCACCTTGGTGGTGGTCTTCCTCCTCTCCGACCCCGGTGAGCTCGGCACTATTAGAAAATAGGCTATTCTAGACGCACTGAATATGGCATTCGTGGCGCACTGTGGGTGCGTCTCGAAGGACCTCATCATGAATAAATATGATTCGTGGAACACCACATAATGCGTCACAAATAAATGTGATTCGTGGCACACTGTACCATGGGATGCGCCACGCATACCCCAGTTATGTGTGGCGCACCCCATGATAATGCGTCACATATTTTATTTTGCCAAAGCTTTCTTTTCAATTTTTTCTGAAAAAATCAAAATATTTGAATGGTTTAACCGGTTTAATCGCGCTAGGGACACCTTTATCTCTAAGCAGGCTTAATTTTAAGTCAAATCGCTCACTCCTAGTCACACTTCCCTATCGGTCATCCATTCTCAAACAATCGGTCACCCATCCTAAGACTACTCTAACCCCAACACACTTAACTTCTTCATTCCTTTCCAATAAGCTTCCGAGAAAGAAATTATATTTTGTTGATAATAGTATCCTATTAATCCTATTAACCCTTGGGCCATGATGTCACACACCTTTATTTTTTGAATACCAAACAATTATTTATGTAAACAAAAAATGAATAAGTAATAATAATCTTGAATTCAAATAACAATAAAATGATGTTGTTTTTGCCTTTTTCATTTAATATTAAATAATTCATATCTACAAATCTATAAATCAGAATTAAAACAAATAATATGTCTAAATCAATAAAAAATGAGAGGAATCCAAATATGACATTCATATTATATTTTACATCATACATTATGTCTTTTTAAAAGTGAACTACAAGGTTTTCTAAATAAAGTATGTAAAAAATCTTCAAACAATCGTATAAAAATCCCTTTTGAATTTTCTGATTCTAAAAAATTGGTAAATAGTCAAAGAATGTTGCCACCGGATTGAAAATTTCATGTAGATTGATTTTCATATAATTTTTTTATCCGAAGTAATATGCAAAAGTTACTATCGTTTTACTGAGTTATAAAAATAAAGGTAGCGAGGAAGAGGGGGAAGACCATATCTGTTTTGTGGAGGTTGAGGAAGAGTGGAGGGAAATGAGAGGTGGTAGGTGGCTCCATGTGCTGAAAAGGTGGTGCTATAACCCTAAACCCTAAACCCAATAAAAATGATCCATGGATATATAAATTTTTTACGGTTCATTACTATAACGCGCCACGAATGAACTGGAACTTACCATGCCGGGTCCCACAAAAAAATGCATGGCCCATTATTAAATGATGCGTCATAAATAATCAAAACATTTCGTGGCACACCTGACACATATGCGCCACGAATCACATGGCTCCCACCATACGCCGGTCCCACCTCATTTATTCGTGGCGCACGTGGCTTGGATGCGCCATATATGATTTATATATTCGTGCCACATGTCCGCTGGGTGCGTCACAAACAAGAGGGGCCGACCCGAGATGGACCACACAACATTTGTTCATGGCGCACACTATGCAGGATGCTCCAGGAATAGCCAAAATCTGTATGGCGCATCTAGGCGGTGCATCAGGAATATTGTGTTTGTGACACGTGTGGCACGTTTGGTCAAAGGTAAGTCTCTCTCTCTCTCTCTCTCTCTTAAATTTCTGCTTCTCGATCTCCTAGATTATAGGGTTTGTTGCTCTGGTTCTAGTAATGGTGATTTTAGGGTTTCTAGTAGGTTCTAGGGTGTTAGTTGAGTTTTCATTGCTCGACTTGGTTACTGATTCATAGTGGTGCTGTTTCTTTGTTTCTGAATATATGAGTTCTTGACACTTTATTCAGTTAATGGTACATTTTCTTCAGTTAATTTTTCTAGGTGATGTTCTATGATGATCTTGTGTAACTATGTATCCAGGATTCTATCTAGAATAATCCTAGGTATTAATCCGTGTATGTATAGGATTAATACTATTAATTCATTTAGTGATCACTGTTGTTCGACTTAATGTAAGTGTTGACTGTTAGAAGTTCTAGATTTTCTAGTGTTGTTAAGTGCTTGTATTGTTTCTTGGTATGATTGTGGTCAAAATCCACAACTCAAGTATTCTATTTATACTTAGCTGTATTTCTTTAGATGTGATTGCTATTTGATTACTCTTTTTGTCTATTATTGATATACTAATAAAATTTTGGACTCTTAGGTTTGCATCCATTAATACTTAATTAGTTACTTGTTGTTGTGTTTCCTGAACATTTTGTTCGGTGTTTACTGTAAGTGTGTTGATTAGCTACTTAGTAAATTTTCTTCTCTTCCTTGCAGTAACTTGACTCACTTACTAAGCTATAGTTTACTTCCTACCCTTTCTTCCTTATGCACATCTTCACCGATGCACGAGGAAGTGACGGTAGCCTGTAAATTATGGTTCTACAAATAATTGATCTTAGGTAAATCTCTAACTATTCAACACAGGATATTCCAATGTAACCTGATGGATGGTATCTGCGGTGCTCTACCTTAATGGAGATGCACATGTGCTAGCCCTAGTTTCCCTAGGTGCTACAACTTCTACTCTCCCTCGCTACTATGATATACTCTAGAGTTTGGCTATAAACCGTTGGAGATTCAAAAATATGCTTGATGCAGATTTGTTGTAGTTCCTCCTCTCCTGGCTCCAATTCTTTGTTAAATTCCTCTCACAGATTTTCTCCTCTCTCTCAACCTCTGTTCTGACTCTTTTTCTTATAAGCTTTGCTTTGAGGATTGTGATCTCAAGAGTTGGGTTCGGGGTCCTATTTATAGTGTTCTAGGGTTCATGTGAGATTGACACCTCACTGTTTGCATGAAGTTACTAAGCTACTTATACCACCTCTCTAGTTTTTTTTATATTTGGATTCATTCTATTGATCAAATAAGGTCATATGCCAAAGAAGGAATGCCAGTTAGTGGTTACACTACTAGGAAAAGGCTTATCAGTGGCACACCATTTTTCAACTTCTGTGGCGCACATGGGATGCGCCACTGTTATCACACCACTAAAGTGTAGTTCTGCGCCACAGAAGTCCTGAACCAGATCTCAAACTTCTGTGGCGCATATTGCCAATATGCGCCACATATTTTTTTCAAATTTCAAAAAAAAACCCAGCCAGATCTGGCCGGAGGTGGGGGTCATCGGAGGAGTTCACTGATGGAGGATAGGAGGAGGCCACCGGTGGAGGAGGGGCTCGCCGGAGGAGGAGGTGGAGGTCACCGGTGGAGGAGAGGAGGAGGAGCTCACCGGGGTGGAGGAGGGAGGAGGGAGTAGGAGAAGCTCACCGAGGTGGTGGAGGAGGAGTAGCTCACCGGGGTGGAGAAGGAGGAGGAGGAGGAGGAACTCACCAGGGTGGAGGGGGGAGGAGGAGAAGGTGAGGACGAAGGGGAGGAGGAGAGAAGAAGTGGAGGAGGAGAATGGTGAAGGAGGAGAAGGGTGGAGGAGGATAAGAGAGGGAGAAGGGGCGGCGGGATTCAAATTTAGAATCCCGCCCAAGAATTTATGTGGCACATATGGAAGAAATGCGCCACAAAAGTTTCTCCTTTTTTATTTTTTTAGGAAAAAATGATCTTTTGGCCATAACTTTTTACTCTTTTTGAATTTTGAAAATCTAAATCTCTAAACGACCGTAGGTGGTTGCGAGCGGATGTGAAATCTCGTTCTGGTCATTTTGGTATATTAAACATATTTTTCCAACATCGTATGCAAAAGTTACGGCCGTTTTACCGTGTCATGAACTTTTTTGCATAAGAAGTCGAAATGCATGTTTGTTAATTTCCTACAAACTAGACCATATTACCTACTACTATGTGAAAGGATTTTATTTTTTGAAGTGTTTTCATTTTCTATTATTTTTTGCAAGGCTAAAAAGGCGATCTAGGGGGTGAGATCTGTTTTTCCTACTCCAATTCTATGACGCATACCTCTATATGCGCCACAAAATATGAACCCTTCTGTGGCGCATATGGTCATATGCGCCACAAAATGTTTGGTTAGAGTATAGTCAACGAGATTTTGTGATAGGGTCCACCCGAGCTTTCTGTGGCGCATATGGCCAAATGCGCCACCGAAGTTTCTATATGCGCCACAGAAAGCCCGGATGTCCAACCCCGTGGAAACTTCTGTGGCGCACCGATCCTTTGCATGCGCCATAGAATAGCGAATGGTTCTGTGGCACATTTGCTGTAATAAGCCACTGTTGGTTTTCTATGGCGCATGGAAAAATATATGCACCACAGAAGTCTTGTCTATCTATAGTTGTTTTCCTACTAGTGTTATTTTGGCAATTCCCCATTTTCAATTTAGGCAATACCTTTATTTTAAGTTTGAGATTTCTATCACTGACTGTCTTACGTAAAGTGATCATGCGTTTGTTCTTTAGAGATTTTTTCATGTTTATATTACCTAGCTTGGTGAACTGAAATTGTGCACTAGCTAGATGTTTGATTCTTTTTAAAGAATCCATGGACTGAGGTATCCATTTTATCTATGAAGATGTTCTAGTTTGTCTTACTAATTTTTCTATTTTTCCTAGTGTAGCCTCTGAGATTTTGGTCTGCTACTATGTATGGTTATGTGATATCAACTATGATCTTTTCTAGTGAATAACACTGTGTTTACCCTTCTTTGCTTTCTATTACTCACTATCAATCTAATATTTGTTGTTGCTGCTTTCATTTGCTCAAAAACCTCAATCACAATGTTCATGATGAGTTTCTAGATATTGTCCTTGGATTTCATAGAAAATGGATCCACCTGATGGTGGATCCAACATTTCTAACCATCAACTAATGGTTCTATTTGGATGTTTGTTTTGCAGATTAAGATGGCAAGAAATTTTAGAAGGGCAAGAAAAATATGAGAAGAACTATCTAGTGTATTTTAGGTTAATTTTCCTTTTTATTTTGTATCTTTTAATGGGATCAGATTACTTCTTGTAATTTTCCTTCTGAGATGAATTTGTAATCCACTTTGTAATCATTTTATTATCAATGAAAAATCCATTGTGGTTATTGTCATATGTTTATTGTATTTTTGAATCTTATATATTTTCTTATGAATATTTGAATTCAAGTTTGAATTATTCGAACCTCAATTTTGAACTCAAATAGTGGATAATCTTATTTTTTAGAATCTTCTCTTGTGTTAGTTAGTGTGATTGAGTCTTGGACTCAAAATTAATGTGTTTGAAACATTTTGAATCCTAAATTTTGAAAATATGGACTCTTTTTGAATTTTGAATCCAAATCCTAGAGTTGACCTAAGTCAATACTCAAGTCTAGACTTCAAATCTAGTCCTTTATATCCTCTTGAAACAAAAGTTTTAAAGAAATCACACTTTTACAAATGCATGCAATGCAGTTTCACATATTGCAAGGCAGTCCTAAAGCATTCCTATTCTTCGGGTCATTAAATACTTAGTGTTTTTGTAGTCTCTCCTCAACGTGTTTTCACTCAACATTTATAGGTCTTCGATAATGAATCAGAATACCCAGATAGTTTATTAGAAATTGGCCTTGCCTGCAGCCAATAGATCAGCATAAAGGTGTGTCTCTTCTTGGGCCTTGCCAAAAAAAATTCACTCTTAAGGAAATTAATCTTCATACCAGAAAACCATTGAAATGCTGGTAATATTATATCCGATTCTTAGATTTTTCCAAGTCATATTCCATAAGAAAAATTGTTCGTTGGCATATTAAAGAATAGAAAGTCTCCCGTCAAAGAGGTGAGAAACTACCCCTTCAATTTGACCATCAACTTTTACACGCTCAATCAAAATAGACAATATATATATTCAATAGTATAGGAGATAATGAGTCACCTTGTCTCGATCTTTTTCTAGTCTGGAAGTATTAACCAACATGATCACTAACTTTGATGGCAACACTATCTTCAGATATGAAACCGTGGATTAGAGCATACCACTTTTCAAAGTGAAATTTTAATAGAACCTCAATCAACATTTTCCAACATAGTTCGTGCACAGTTTCATGAAGGATTACCACACCATTTAGGAAAGTCAATTTTAAACAGAACCCCATTCACCTTTTTTCTACGTAGCTCGTGCACGGTTTCATGACGGATTGCCACACCATCCAGGATGTTTCTTCTTTGCATAAATGTAGTTTGCGTAGGACGAACTACATGGTCAACCACCGAATTATTCTGATTGTTGCGTTTTTGAAAAAATCTTAAAACTAACGTTAAGATGGCAGATGTGTCTATACTGTTGTATCCTTTCTCATGAATCTTAGGTAATAAAATTATCTCACCGAAAGTTCAAGCGAAAGCAAGTCTAGTTATTCAGCGTGAAGAAAGCCGAACAAATCTAGCAGGCCCCTCTTGATTACATCTAGAAGTTTTGATAGAACTTAGCTGGGAAGCCATCCAGATCTGGTACCTTGTTGGGTTGTATTTGGAAGACCACTTTCTTCAATATATGATAGCTCTTGAGGCAGATAAGTTGTACGCAAGGTTGATTCGTCGTCATAGGAAAATCACGCCGGGAATCCGCCGATGGGCGGTTGGATGGGCGGTCGGGGAACATGTTAGTATGCCCACAAAGTCAGAGGCATGTCCATAATCAAACACCGGTGGGTTTTGAACAAGGTAACATGGACGCCGGCCATCTGCACCTAATTTTATAGTGATGGTCTAACATTTGCATGGATTCGGAGAATCAGAGCACGCATAGTATATATCTCAACTTGTCCATACTTCCATCATTCCTCTCTAGCTCGATCGTCGCTGGTACCGCTAGAACTACTATGAAGAATTAAACTGTGTTGACGTCGTTAGTGCTATTTTTGAATGTTCTTGCCTTTGATAGTAGTATATTACAGAAATATGCTCGCGCGCCACTATATATGACCATACTGCTCGATCGATTATTCCACCAACTGCCCTAGTAGGTACCATCCTAAGTATCGAGAAATGGAAGCTTCTTCCACTGTGCTATGGCTCCTCTACATCTCGGCCGCCTCCTGCGTCATCTACAAAGTCTTCGTCTCTGGTAGAACCAGCTCAAACGCGAGCTCCAGCAATGCGCGGCGGCCGCCGGGCCCGGTGCCAATTCCTCTCCTCGGCAACATCTTCCACCTGCAAGGCGAGCCGCACCACGCCCTGGCCAGGCTCGCCACGGTGCACGGCCCCGTTATGTCCCTCAAGTTCGGCACGACCACCGCCATCGTCGCCTCCTCCGCAGCGGCCGCCCGCGACGTCCTGCAGAAGCATGACCACCTCCTGGCGGCGCGGTCCATCACGGACGCCGGGCGCGCGCTCGGCAACCACGAACGCTCCATCGTGTGGCTGCCGTGCACCAGCCCTCTGTGGAAGCGCCTCCGCGCCGTGTGCACCAACCACCTCTTCTCGGCGCGCAGCCTCGACGCGACCCGTGCCGTGCGGGAGGAGAAGGTGAGGGAGCTGGTCGGCTGCCTCCGCGGCCACGCCGGCGAGATTGTGGACGTCGGGCGAGTCGTCTTCTCGGGGGTTCTCAACCTCGTGTCGAACGTGCTCTTCTCCGAGGACGTGGCCGACATGAGCTCCGGCGGGGCGCAGGAGCTCGAGTTGCTGATCAAGGGCATGGTGGAGGAGTTCACCAAGCCCAACCTCTCGGACCTCTTCCCCGTTCTCTCCGCGCTCGACTTGCAGGGCCGCCGCCGCCGCAGCGCCAAACACCTGAGGAGGTTCAGTGAGTTCTTCGACCGGATCGTTGGCCGCCGTATGAAAGGTGCCGACAACGGAGGTGAAAGGAAAGAGGATTTCTTGGACGTTCTACTCCAGCTTCACTCGGAGGATCAGCTCAGCCTTGAGGCTCTCAATTGCTTTCTTTCGGTACGTGGGTCATTTTCACATGTGCAACATTCCGTACAAACTTCAGCATCTTTATAAGAATAAAAAGTTTCTGAGACAAATTTGCACTTTGCACCATTAACTGCAATGCACCACCTGTACCAGTGTTCTGATCCTCAAAATTTGCTGGTTCTTTGACTTGAGGAGGTCGGCAAAGAGCCGTGTGTTTAATTCTTTGCTTTGAAAATATACCCAATCGGTTAAGAAATGTTTCCGAAACATGCATGTGGTACAACTTCTCATATTTTAGCAATCCACATACTCCTTGTAAGCCTACTCTAAACTTGGAGTACTAACTTGTATTTAGCTCTTAAGGTAGAAATGACAACATTGGACTATTTTTACATGAACATGTCAAATAGTATATTATGTTTTTTTACTGGGAATATATACATGCTTCTTGTCACAATGTTTTGCATATAAGTTTTTTCAAAATTCAAGATATGTAAAATTCTAAGCAAGTATTTGGACATAAACATCAACATTTAGAATACCAAATCAATAGAATTAGATTCATCATGATATATATTTTCACATGGCATACATTTGCTATTCTAGATATTTATATTTTTTTACATACTTTGTCAAACTTTACATCGTTTGATTTTTGTAACAAATTATTTGCAATACATTTTGTTAAGAAGGGATTACATGATATATTAGTTAATATTTTTTAAATACAAACAAAAGATTTGACTCAGTTGCATTAATTTGGGAGTTTGAGAAAGGTCAGAGACCTCAACTTTTGACGAGCACAAATTCACTATATGTAAGCCTACTCTATACTTGGGCCTAAAAGGGTAGTAGTATAACCAAGATTATATAGAGCATTGACAAACGGAGGCCAAACTACACATAAGATTTTATTTTGGAAATAATCTAGATTCATATTTACAAGTTCTAAAAATTGAAACAAAAGTTTGGATGTAGTTAATGATGTATCCAAGAACCGCGCAACATCTAAATGAAAGTAACAAAATCTGACAATTTTATAGTTTCTAAATATGCACCATTCACTATACTCAGATCCACACTTTTATATCTTTTGTATCCTAAAAATGTAAAGTAGTTCATATTGATACTTTCTACGTTTCTAGTATACATCATTGTTGTTTACATCTAGGAGTGTTTTCATATTTCTTTAAATTTTAAAATATTATTTATGATTTTTTTAAAATAAAGGGCTACATGTAGCTCGGCTTGCATTTGAAGTTTCCGAGATTATACATGCATATGTAATAACTCTATTAGTTTTTTTTGAACGGGATGTAAGTTCTTACATGCATGGTGCGGTTCACGCCTCCCACAGAGGTTGCAACTTTCATCTCTGGAGCGCACTAGTGCAGGCTGGTGCTACAATATATCGATCCGTATCTAGAATATGTAGTAGTACTAGTAGATATGTTGACTAGATCATCAACTATTCTCCACATATCTCTGGTCTCTTCTGCTGGATATAGCATGCGCGCTATCAGGCCAACTCGATCATTTGACCCATCATAATTGAATAATCATTCATGCATGATACGTACTACTCCCCTGTATCATCGAGAATTGGAAACAGATATGTGTCGATATGGATGTTTAGTTTAACACTTTATAATACGATTGCCACTAGACTACCAGTGAGGGACAAGCGCGCGGCTAGTGGCAAACGAGAGAGAATATTCATCCAGAAAAAAATCATTTCAAGTCGAAGTTCAATACTACTATGTCCAGCTGATAAAACCTTGTCTAGATTTTAACTTATACGATCACCTTTATCGGTACTACTAGAAATGTTTTTTCTTATAGTGCATACGATGCCAATTCTTTATTCAACACATGAATGCATGATCATATCTGGTCCTTAGTTCAAACTCTTATTATAAAATGTTATCACTTGACACTTCACAGCCGACAGGGAATCTAATCTAACCAGAAAATGTTGTGTGCCGCCAGGACCTCTTTATTTCAGGGGCAGAGACGAACTCCATCACGGTGGAGTGGACGATGGCCGAGCTACTCCGGCAACCGGCCGTGATGTCGAAGGTCCGCGACGAGTTGCGGGAAGCTCTGGGCTCAAAGAGGCACCCGGACGAGTCTGACATCGGCAAGATGCCATACCTCCGGGCGGTGGTGATGGAGACGATGCGGCTGCACCCGGCGAGCCCGCTGATGATGCCGCACGAGGCCATGGCCGACGGCGCGGAGGTCGGCGGCTTCGCGGTGCCCAAGGGGACCAAAGTGATCGTCAACCTGTGGGCCATCATGCGCGACCCGGCGACGTGGACGCAGCCCGAGGAGTTCGTGCCGGAGAGGTTCCTGGGGGAAGACGTGGATTTCAGGGGCAAGGACCAGGTGGAGTTCATGCCGTTCGGGGCGGGGAGGAGGGCGTGCCCCGGGACGCCCATGGCGACGAGGGTGGTCACGCTCATCCTCGCGTCTCTGCTGCACGCGTTCGAGTGGAGACTGCCCGAAGGGATGCGGCCGTGCGACGTGGATGTCAGGGATCGGTTTGCCACGTCCCTCAAAATGGTCACGCCGCTCAAGGCTGTGCCCGTGCCGTTGTTCCACTGATGCACTCACGATGTCCTTACTGATCATTACGTACGGACGCAAGACGCGCAGGGTTTAATTTGCGCGGCTATGGATTTCGGTTCGTGTTTTAAAGGAAGATATATGTAGACAGTGGTATATTATAATGATTGTGCAGATATTGTGGTCACAAGGTGTAAAGTGTTGATAATTTATCGCGTTATGTAACTAAACAAAACTGGAATGAACGATCAAAATATCATGCGCACACGGAGCACTCTACAATTTCTTCAAATCCATGAGTATAAGTGATACTCCTTCAGTTTCAAATTAGTCCGTACGCACGCTTGTCTAGGTGGGTTAGTACTTTCTCATTTTTCATCCAAATATATGATTTTTGAAATAGACAATATGGAATGTGTACTATGTATTCCAAAAATTTCAGGATTTTTTTTGGGTGAAACAAGGTAGAGTACTAACCCACCTAGGTAAACGTCCGTGCAGAGTAATTTGATACAGAGGAAGTATATAGCTAGCTTGGATAAAAAATGCTATTAGCTTCGAATTTTCCCCCCTTGAAACATGCTTTCGCCCAGCTTTACAAATAAAGCGACAACACGATACGACTAATACAAAGTGATGAGGGAATCCCTTTAGAAAGCAGATCAAAGATAAAAAAAATACATAACTAGTCACACCACGTTCGAAGCAACCGGACCAACTAACTAGAGATGCCACCACGCCTCCTTGTGAGACCACCGGACCTAGTAACACCAAACTCACCAAGTCGTCACCGGAGAGGGACACCTACCCTCGTGCTTCGGGTCATGGAGCTCTTATCCTCCTATGACAACGAGGGTGGATCACTAGTAGAAAACGACCAACCAGTCCTGGTTCGTGCGGGCCTTTAGTCCAGGTTTTTGAACCAGGACTACAGTCTCGGGACTAAAGGGTCCCCCCCTCTAGTCCTGGTCCAGCCATAAACCGGGACAAAATTCGCTTCATGTGGCGGAGGTGTAGAGAGGAGGGTGGAGGACCATTAGTCTCAGTTCATATTGTGAGCAACCGGGACTATGTGAGCTCTGTCGAGGCAGCGTCTTGTGGGTTTCGGCTGTCGTGGCAGCGGGTGGCTTTGCGGCAGCAAGTTCTGCCGCGGTAGAGGAGGGAGAGCGAGGTTTGGCGTTTGTGATGTGCAATGAAGGAACCATTACAAAACATCGTCATGAATATAGAGATCGAAGAGTGACATCTTTCTTCGTGCTTTGCTCGAACATATTACATATAGTACATGTTCATGTATATATACGATATAATTTCTCTTACACGATCCTATTATATAAATATAAATTCTCAATGGTGTTCTTGGGTTGGATCTATGACCTCCATAACTAAGAATCCCGCCAATTCCTCTTGAATAGCTCGTATGAGATCCTTCTTTAGAAGACCATCCCGCATCCGCTCGATCTAATTTAGAGAAGGGGACCAGTATATATTAATGAAACTCAACACAATTCATGGTAATAAAATAAGAATGTGAACATTGTTGACGTACTTCATATTGTTTCATAACTCTGTTCTTCTCAAAGGTCGTCTGGCGAATGAACTCGCAAACGTAGTACCCACATAAATTGTTCCCATCTTCCTGCCTCAACGCTTCACGAGAATAGAGTTCAATCAAAATAATAATCAAACATGGTAATGGTATTGAAATAAGAATCAAAAAGATGTGCGGACCTAGCTATAGTGCTACTTACATAGATTTGTTGAAATGTCAGAACATCTGCCCATTCACCCCTAGCAGCCCTGATGAACTGTTTCCAAACCCTGCCCGGCAAATAAAATGAGTAAAGAGTTATTAAGTACTTGATATCATAAAATGAACAAAATAATGCCGATATAGCGCGATAATGATTGAAATTAGCTATGTAGTATATAAATCTGTTCCGACCATCTCTCAGGGTCTTTACGTTTTGAGTCCATGACAAGTACTTTTCCGGTGTCAATTTGAATGATTAGCATAATATAGTGGAAGTTGCACATGCATAACTCATAAATTACACTTAACATCGAGTAAACAAAATCGAATGTGTAGAAGATAGTAATACTAGCTCGAAGTTGTAAGAAAATAGTATTTTCGTTTTGGTTTGTTGTTTCAGTAAAAAAATTAGCAAGTAATCCTCTGTTTCCTTGGCCTTATTTTTTACCATATATTCATTAATGTTATTTGGATCAATGAACACAAGGTCATAGATTTGTCCTCTTTTGCATTTGAGAATCTTTAGTCTGCATAATAGCATACAAAAGAATATGGTGGGGATAATTACACATGTAATGAACGAGCTGAGCTAGAGACTTAATTATAGAAATAAATCACTTACAGACAATAGCAACTGACGTTAGATTTTTTGAGGGTGTCTTGATTGAATAATTAAAATAATTCTTCGAAGTCAATGTGTATCTCGTTGTCGCCACAGAAGTACTGCTCATCTCTAATTCCCGCTATGAGCATGATCTCCCTTCCTTACAGGCTTCGAGATACCAATTATGTAATTTTTGCATTTCTGTTTATAGATTCGGGATCTCCTTAGGTCTGATGAGAGGCTCCCCATACTGGTATCTGGATGCTAATTGAGCTGTGGAAAAAGAATAATCACCTCTAGCCATTAGTATGCATAGTTGATTTTTCTGTTCTCTGAGATAGGGAATTGTTTTTCCTCTTGCACCACTACTTCTCGACCGCTGCAGATTCTCTTTGTGTGACTTCATAATAGAGTGGTCATAGTCTGATGACAGATTATCTAGACTTTTACTTTCAAGCATGTCCACAAAGTGTTTCACCGTTTTCAGTGCTACAAATGCTTTGGCAGGGCCCGTTTCGGTGCAAGCTGTTGTTGACATGGTTATACCCTACGGGTACGTGACCTCAGCATACCTGGTCCATCCCAAGGAAGGCCCACAGCAGATGTACGCTGGCCCATGAAGATTTTCGGGTGGCCAAGGCCCATGACGCCTTCGGATCCTTGGAGAACAAGACTAGCGTAGATAGGAAATTCAAAGTGGTAAAACCCTAGAACTTGTAACCGACTAGGACTATGCCCGGGACCTGTCTAAGTCTATATAAAGGCCAAGAGGGCACGACCTAGATCTCTCGACTCATACTTTCGCATACGCACCTCCACGCCAGATCGAATCAAGACCTCAGAACCTTCGGTTCCGCCGTAATCAAGAGCAGACAAGCAGGAGTAGGGTTTTCCCTCCGGGGGCCTGAACCTGGGTAAATATCGTGTCCCATGGTTGCTTGTCTGTTAACCGTTCCACGATCTCCAGCATCCCCATCTTCTCCAAAACCCAAGTCCATAACAATGGGCATTGACGAGTCGATACCTCGTCAATTGGCGCCGTCTGTGGGAATCAGGGCTGCTGATTGTGCGGTCGTGATGGTCCCGACCCGATCGATCTACAACTCTGCGGCGACGGAGAGTCACCTCCTCTTCAGCGCTTTCGACTTCACCGCCCACTCGCCGGCTACCATGAAGGACTTCGAGCTCGTAGGCGACGGACTCGAAATCTTGTTAGGGAGCTTCTGCTTCCAGGTGGGGCAAACTGGCACCTTCCGCCTCCCTGAGCGGGTGCCCCTACCATCAATCAGGCCCGCTTCGTGGGCCCCACACCCCGTGCTACGCACAACATCATCAGCAGATGATTCCTATGACAGCAGCAGCTGTAACTCCGATCTGTGCGATCCGCCATCGGATGCAGGGACCTACGGTTCCGGATCTGAAAGCTGCGGTAGCAGCGGACCGATCTACAAGCGCTACCAATGCGCCGTAGTCATCCAGGAACAGCAAACGCCTAACCCGCCGCCCAACACGAACCCCAACCCGCAGGACAGAAACGGCGGAAACGGCGGGAACAGAAGAAGCCAGTCCCCCCCACCCGACGAGGAAAACAACGGCCACGTCATCCAACTTAGCAAAGAAGGATGGTTCCAGGCACGCCGCGCCGTAGCAGACGACATAGTCCTGCCTGCAGACGCCTCACGTGAACTACTGATGGCATACCACTTCCTCCTCATCGAGGAGCACAAGAAGCAAGTCAAGATGCATGAAACACTTGACAAACGCAAGCAAGCAGCCTCTGAGTCCAGCGCACGACGAGCTGCGCTCTCTGCCATGGCCCCCGGCTCTAGCACGAAATGAAACCAAGGAAACAAGCACCGCTCTCGGGTGGAGAACATGGATCCCAAGGAGCACCGTGATGTGACCCGAACTCTCCACACATCGTTCATGGAGATGGATGCCGACGGCAACATCATCCCGAAGACACCGCAAGCTGCGATCATGGCAGCCACTGCGTATCTCGCGGCCCACCAACCACCGGAGGGGGACCCAAAAAGAGCCATGCATAAGTCCGCACTCACCGGACTCGGACTTGTCGGAGCTGCGCTCCACCAAGACGCTCCTGCGGAGCCGAATAAGAAAGCTCCGGCCAGGCGCGACCGGAGCCCCACCCCTTCATCCGAAGAAGAAGAGGAACACGACCTTCCTCGAAGGAAGAAGAGCTCGCGTCGCCATAAACGCGACTACGACGCCAGAGACGTGCTTACACAGCGCAAAATCGACAAAGCGCGAGCCAAACGTGCATGCTCGTTTGAATCCGAGATGGACGAAGACGAAGGACAACTCTGTGGAGCCCGATGCTTCAGCAGATCCGTTCGGCGAACACAGATTCCAAGCAATTTCAAGCTTCCTTCGGATACTCCGAAGTTCAACGGCACTCAAGATCCAAAAGCCTGGATCAGTGACCATCTGTCATCCGTCAAGCTGCACGGCCAATACAAGGAATCTGGCTATATATGACCCTCTATTTGTGTCACAGAATCGTCATAATAGTCTATTTATGACGATTCTATGACGATTTTGAGATCGTCGAAAGCTGAGCGTCGCAAATGAACTATAACGACGATTTTAGTAAAATCGTCATAACCATCTATGACGATATTGGATCGTCATAACTATTATGACGATTTGATATCGTCATGGGAAAACTGGCATGGCCAGGTCAGATCCCACGTGGCTGATCCTACGTGGCATAGGTACAGCCCGGTCCATTTTAATGATCTATATATGCCAAGCCCAGTAATTCTAACCTTTTTCTTTTTTAGGCTTTGGCCTTTTTATAGTTCAGTTTATTTTGGGCCTTGGGCTTGGCAGTCTGTTTCATTTCTGGGCCAAAGCCATTTTACAATCCATTACCATGTCGGAGATTGGCATTTTAATAGAACATTTCTTTTAAACCTTTTTATTTTGATGGAATACAAAAGTCTGAATCAATTGTTTTGGGGCCGTGGCTATTTAGAGAAGAAACTCGATCCGTTTTTACCAGTACAGCAGGCAAGCAAATCAAATATTCTCATAGCAGCACTAATATTTGTACATCACAAGCAGAATTTCATTCCAGAATATATATATCATATATTTACAAAAGGTGAAATCAAGCTGCCAATTCAGACATACATCAAAGAAACTAAAAAAATTAAATAAATATTTGATAAGCCACCAATTTCATCGTCTTCCTGTTCCAGTTTCGAAAAAATAAAGCACCTAGCATTGGAAAAAAAACGTATCAGAAGCATATAGCATCAAACAAAATGCATGGCATAGTCTGATTTGCACTAGAAGTATATAGCATCAAACAAAATGCATGGCATAGTCTGATTTGCACTAGTTTATTTTAACTTACCGATACGAACATAAATACATAAACTGAAGCAAAAAGTGTAGGGGTTCGTAGCATGGAAAACAAAAAATTTCTATCACATACAAACAAACAAGCCAAGATCTATCTACTAGATTGTAGCAACGAGTCGATGGAATAACTTACCCTCGAAGATTCCAAAGCGGTTAACGAGAGCAGATTCTCGTGGGTGATGTAGTCGTACTCTTTCCGATCTCAAGATCGTGACGATCCTTCCGGTACACGCTCCTAGCGCTCCCTTGATCGGTCACACGTTCGGTACTGACGAATACCTTCCTCTCCCTTGTTCCAGCAGAAGGAGGTTGTAGCACTCTCTCGCGATTCCGAAGACAACCGTGGTACCTAAGTAGAGGGAGATCCCGCAGGCTTCGCCTTAAGCCGGAGCGGTATGGGGAGTATGAGAGAGTTCCTCAGTCTAGGGTTTAGACACACCAATTAGAAGGCTCTAATCCGAGTCTAGGGCAATTAGAAGCTCTAAACCAAAACGGCTCTAAACCGGAGGTCGTGGCTAGGGTTTAGATTTAGAGGATAGGAACTTGTGTGTCTAGGAGGAGCCCCGCCTCCTTTTATAGGTGGAGGGAGGCGCGCTGGGAGGAGTCCTCCCCAACTCGGCCTCAAGGAGGGCGGTGGGAGGAGGAACTCCTCCCCCAAGTCGGCTTCAAACTTCCTTCTCCTCTTTCCCACTTCCTAAAATAGCCGTTTGACTTTCAAACTAGCCGTTTGACTTTTCAAACTAGGATTTGATTAAATCCTCTATTTGGTACAGCAATGACACTTAGTACATGATGCAATCATACCAACTTGATATAACACATTCATGTACCCCTTCCCCCCGGAGTGCCAGACATTCCGGAACCTTCTAGAATGTTCCCGATGAAAAACCGGAATCATTCCCCAACTCCGAAATGGGACTTTCCTTATATGAATCTTATTCTCCAGACTATTCCGGATCTCCTCGTGATATCCCGGATCCCATCCGAGACTCCGAACAACATTCGGTCTCCTTCTCATCATTCCATAACTACTCAAACAACGTCGAATCCTTAAGTGTGTCTCCCTGCGGTTCGTGAATTATGCGGACATGATCGAGACACTTCTCCGATCAATAACCAATAGAGGAATCTGGAAATTCATATGGCTCCCACATATTTCTACGATTACTTTGCGATCGAATGAACCACTTACATACGATACCAATTTCCCTTTGTCTCACGATAGTTTACTTATCCGAGGTTATGATCGTCGGTATCTCTGCATACCTAGTTCAACCTCGTTACCGATAAGTACTCTTTTCTCGTTCCGTGATATGTGATCCCTTATGAGCCAGTCACATGCTTGCAAGCTAATTGGATGACATTCCACCGAGAGGGCCGAGAGTATATCTATCCGTCATATGGATGGACAAATCCCACTCTTGATCCATGTGTTTCAACCAATGCTTTCGAACACTTAATGCCACCTTTATAGCCACCACATTACGGTGGTGTTTGATGACATCAAAGCATCCATCCTAAAAGGTGATATGCATGATCTCATGGTCGAAGGAATTAGGTTACTATGTATCGTAAAGCATATAGCAATTGAACTATTGAAATGACTTAATCTTTATGCTACGCTTATCTATAGGAGTATGTCCATCACATCATTCTCCTAATGATATGATCCTGTTGTTAATAACATCTCTATGTTCATGATCGTGAAACCATGATCATATATTAACCAACAAGCTAGTTTAACAAGAGGCTTTACTAGGGACTCTTATTTTAGTTTACAAATCACACAAGTATTAATGTTTCGGTTAATACAATTATAGCATGGTATGTAAACATTTATCATAAGTGTGAAGATATGATAATAACCATTTTATTATTGCCTCTTGGGCATATCTCCAATCTCCCACTTGCACTAGAGTCAATAATCTAGTTTCAAACCTTTGTGTATTCAACACCTATGGCTTTCCGGTTGTATGTACACGATTGCTAGTGGTCAACTGATCTCCGGATCGACACTTCCAGTCCGTGTGTAATTGCATGTCTTTGCGTCTCACGCATCACTCATTCTCTAATGAGATGGCTTTGTATAAATTTGGTCTTTCGGTGACCTTTAGCTCTTTGGGGTTAAAACATGTTGATAATATTGTCGCACAATATATCTTCATAGTATTATCCCAATGAACTACACCTAGTTTGATAACAAACTACTTGACACAAATGCCCTCTTTTGTCGCTAAAATAGCAGTCATATACTTAGCCTTTTGTTGTAGTATCTGTCACAATGTCTTAACTTTGGAACTCATCCAAATCCATTATGGAACTCACTTTCCATTATATTGTGCCACCTTTAGTTTAGATTGAGATAAACTTAATTTGTACTTTTTGACAAAACTAGTATCAATGTAGTACTTTTACAATGAACTAACCATCTATTTGTCACTTCTACAAATATTATACTCTTAGTTCTTCCAAAAGATCATAAGAATATCCTTACTATTGTCCAATGATCATCTTACGAATCATTCTGGTATATGCTCACAATATTTAGAGCATAGGACATATCTGGATTTGTACATATCACAGTATGATTGATATAAATACTCTTTGTGATTTCATACATCAAGTATCAATCTATACTTGAATCTTTGTTTCACTTACCAAGTGTCAATACACTTGAATATATCATCAATATTGAACACATTCAATCGTTTCTGTGTGACAAGAACCTTTCTTGTAGTTTCTATATTGAACTCATTCAATATCTCATCTATGTACTTCTGGCACAACCATATTAGCGTCTATTGATGCCAAATATTTGGGTTTTGCCTAAGTCTTTCATCGGGATGAAATTCTTAATATGTGTTAATAAAAGATACATTATTTCCAATCAACAATATGTCTTCCACATAATGTATTAGAAACATGTCTTAGCGCTCCCACTTAATTTCTTGCAAATGCAAGCATCTTCATCGTCTCTAATGAACTTTTAAACTCCTTTAACAGTTTCATCACAGTGAAGATTCCAACTCCGCGATGCTCACTTTAACCATTGAAGTTTGCATATGTTTTTAGCATCCTTTGAATTAACAAAACCCTATGGACCGTGTTATGCACATGTCCTAGGTAACGATTCTATTAGAAGAACTTGTTTTGTTTATTCAACTACCATATAACAAATTATATGTAGTGGTTGCTACATTAATCCGTCTAGACTAAATATCACTATGAAAGATCAAATCTTGTCATAGTCAACCTTTGAACATTTTGTGAACTCTTTCCCAACATGTCGACTATTTCATAGATGTAAAACATCCACGTCTATTCCTTTATAGATCCAGACACAACCGTAAGGTCTTACACCTTTCTCGAGGGTCCTTCAAGTTCAAAACTTGATTTCTCGTGTATGGAACTATCACGGATTTTATGGCTTCAAGCCATTTGAGTCGAGGGCTCATCATCGCTTCTTTGCACGTAGTCGGATCATTATTGTCAAATAATGATTTAACTCTCAAATCTTGGTATTTGATTGTTCATCCGACCTACTTGTTTCAATAGGAACTTAGATCTCCGTGACCACAACCTTTGAAGTACGCGAGCCATGAGCATTGTTTGCTAACTCCGGAACACTTTTCGGCGCTGCGCAACTTTGCACATATAGCTAAGGTTCTTTTAACCTTATCAAAGTTCTATTGTCCTCCCACTTAACTTTTCACGAAAAATTCCTTCTCAAAGAAACTTGACGTTCTAAGCAACAAACACTTTTGTCTCCGGTGTTTATGGAGGAATACTTTATACAAAGACAGGTTCATCCGACTTTGGTTGCACACATCTTTCTTATGCATAGCATACCAATGTTTTAAGAAAGGACTACTTGGGTTTTATCCCAAACCATAACCTTATATGGTGTCATTTCAACGGATTATGATGAAGCTCTTTTCAGTGGAAAAACGGTAATCTCTAAAGTTTTTAATCTTTAAAATATAATGGCAGTTTTATGAATTATACCTTTGATCTTACCATGTCAAACAAGGTTTAATTACATACCTCGAACGCTCCATACCCTTATGGTGTTTCGGGAAATATAAATCCACGGAACGATTCCTTAAATCTTAGGTATTATGCTAAACTCTGTAACTCAAATATCTTCCTTTATGATCTTTATCATAAACTGTTTATATTCTTGTTACAATGATTTTGCACTTCATCTTGAAAGTCTTTGAACTTTTCAAAAGTTTCATACTTCATCCTTATTAAGTAAATATTCATATATTCACTCAAATTCTCGGAGAAAGCATATGAAGTTGAAATCCATCGCTCTTGACTACACATGATGGACTTTGTACAACAATATGTACAATTTCCAATAAGCTAGTCATTCGTTCCCTTTTGGCCTATGAACGAAGTTTTAATTATCTCTAGGAAAGTTTCATCAGCGTCATTTGATCAAAATCAAATAGACTCCAAAATTCCATCCATATGGAGTTTCTTCATGTTTTCTTTCCAATATAATTTAAACTGCGATGTCACTTCCTAACTGATCTTTCAATCAATTTGTCTTTCGACATTTTTAGCACTAGTTTTATGGATGTGATTTCTCCAACGAGATTTGTGAATCATCCATCTTTTATGGATTACGGCAATTATTTGAACAACCCTTTTGTTCTCATAATACCTGATAAAACAAATCTTGAAGGCAAGATTTGATGTTTTAACGAGCAACAAAATAACCCTTTATTTGTTTTCGATGAACATCATCACATATTCTTTTGCTAGTTACTTAGGCCATTGTAGTTCATGAATTCTGTTGTTTCGTATGACGATTCACACCAACAAATTCAGTATCAAATACTTAAGAACCACATTGTTTAATAAGCAAAGAATATAGCCATAACATGTATATCATCTATATACTTAAACTGAACAATTCTAGTCTTTTCTTTTCTGCCATATATTTATGAGATTCTCTTTCAGTATTTCCTTTTCTGTTTGAAAGAATCTATCAACATCAATAGTGGAGTCATACATATGACACATAGTCCAAAGCGTGTATAGTTAAATACCAATGCCTTTGGACTTGCACTTTGAAGTAGATCACCATTATCAAATGTTTGGTGTTCTTTCAAATTCCTTTCTTTAGTAATCTCTTGGTGTAGTAAACATTTTACCTACATCAAATATTCACCCTTATAATGGAATCGTCCATGATCAAGCTACTTTTAGCTTATAACGATGAATTATGAGTATAATGTTGCTATCCAAAACCTTTTGGAGGATTAGGACAACAAGTGTCTCGAAACTTTTGCAAATTCTCATCAAAATATGAGAACATGAACTTTGCCATATTATACTGTATCATGTTGTAACCAAAACTTCGTTTCAGATATCACAATATCTTCCACACATCATGGTTTCTGAAACAACTCTCTCATATCCTAGATAACCTTGATATTAAGACAATCCTTTGAATATCAAGTATCATGGAGACAAACATGATACTTATATACTAACATTGGAATTGTTACTCTTGATTTTAATACCAACTATTAAACTTCATGGAGTAATCAAGACTTACTGAAAGTTTGCAATAGGACTTTTAAACTTTAGATTAACACTTCAAAACAATACGATACCAGTTCGTAAAGTAACTAACCAGAATTCTATAGTTCTATCATCTCAATTAAAACTAAGCGCAAGGTGGTAAATGGATGCCAATGACTACAACAACTATGCAAATTCACTTTGAGTTAATTTATGATAAATAGTGTTCAACTTTTAATCATATTGCTGTTAAACTCCCACTCAAAACAATATCCCTCACATTGTTTTAGTGATCACACGAACCAAATCCACCATATCAAAACCGATCATCACGAGAGTTGATATAGCTTCAATGGCGAACAATCAACATGTTCATCATATCTACTATATGACTCATGCTCTACCTTTCGGTAATCCGTGTTCCTGAGGCCATGTCTGTACATGCTAGGCTCGTCAAGATCAAACCTTAGCTTCCGCATAAGCAAATCTGGCTTGCTTACGTTGTATACACTTGTGGAATCTAACACACCCGATTATCACGTGGTGCTTCGAAACAACAAGCTTTAGCAATGGTGCATACTAAGGGTGAACACTTAAGAACTTGAAATTGTGTGCTTGAGGGATCATCTTATAATGCTACCGTCGTCTACTAAGCAATACAAGATGCATAAAGGATTAACATCACATGCAATTCATAATATGTGATATGATATGGCCTTTCTTCTTTGTGCTTCCGATCTCCATCTTCAAGCACGAACATGATCTCCATCATTACCGGCATTGCATCAAGGTCAATGACGCTGCTCCATGGTTGTCGTCCACCGGCTTCAACTATTACAACTACTTTGAATAGACACGCGGGTCTTAACAGAAATTAAAGACAACCATATGGCTCCTGCCGGTTGCCGACTTACAATAAGGAACATTGCATACATCATATATAATCACAATCATGGCCATATCACATCACAGCACACCCCTGCAAAACAAAGTTAGATGCCTCTACTTTCTTTGCATGTTTTACGTGGTTTGGGGCTGTTAATAAGTGTCGTTCTAACTTACGAACATGAACCACAACATTGATACTAGTATTGTTAATCACCCGTTGTAAATTGGATCTTAAATATGCTAGGAGAAACAGGCACCCGCAAAGCCACTTATGCAATACAAGTTGCATGTCGAGCGTGGAGCAAGTCTCATGAACGATGTCATGTAAGGTTAGCCCGGGCCGCTTCATCCCAACATACCGCAAGATGCAAAGTACACAAGAAGCAATCGACAATAAAAGCATCAACGCCCACAATGACCATTGTGTTCTACTGCAACAGATCTACATATAGACACGGCTCGATACCCTTTGTAGGGGTTCGTAGCATGGAAAACAAAAATTTTCTATCACATACAAACAAACAAGCCAAGATCTATCTACTAGATTGTAGCAACGAGTCGATGGAATAACTTACCCTCGAAGATTCCAAAGGTTAACGAGAGCAGATTCGTGGGTGATGTAGTCGTACTCTTCCGATCTCAAGATCGCAGAGACGATCCTTCCGTGCCACGTTCGAGCAGGCCCCAATCGGTCACACGTTCGGTACTCGACGAAGACCTTCCTCTCCCTTGTTCCAGCAGGCAGCGGAGGTTGTAGCACTCTCCTCGCGATTCCGGCAGCACAACGGCGTGGTATCGGAAGTAGAGGGGAGATCCCGCAGGGCTTCGACTTAAGCCGGAGCGGGTATGGTGGAGTATGAGAGATTTCCTCGGCGGTCTAGGGTTTAGACACACCAATTATAAGGCTCTAATCCGGAGGCTAGGGCAATTAGAAGCTCTAAACCAAAACGGCTCTAAACCGGAGGCTGTGGCTAGGGTTTAGATTTAGAGGATAGGAACTTGTGTGTCTAGGAGGGGAGCCCTGCCCCTCCTTTTATAGGTGGAGGGAGGCGCTGGGAGGAGTCCTCCCCAACTCGGCCTCAAGGAGGAGGCCGGTGGAGGAGGAACCTCCCCAAGTCGGCTTCAAACTTCCTTCTCCTCTTTCCCACTTCCTAAAATAGCCGTTTGACTTTCAAACTAGCCGTTTGACTTTTCAAACTAGGATTTGATTAAATCCTCTATTTGGTACAGCAATGACACTTATTACATGATGCAATCATACCAACTTGATATAACACATTCATGTACCCTTCCCCGAGTGCCGGACATTCCGGAACCTTCTAGAATGTTCCCGATGAAAACACCGGAATCATTCCCCAACTCCGAAACGGGACTTTCCTTATATGAATATTATTCTCCGGACTATTCCGGATCTCCTCGTGATATCCCGGATCCCATCCGAGACTCCGAACAACATTCGGTCTCCTTTTCATCATTCCATAACTACTCAAACAACGTCGAATCCTTAAGTGTGTCTCCCTGCGGTTCGTGAATTATGCGGACATGATCGAGACACTTCTCCGATCAATAACCAATAGAGGAATCTGGAAATTCATATGGGTCCCACATATTTCTACGATTACTTTGCGATCGAATGAACCACTTACATATGATACCAATTTCCCTTTGTCTCACGATAGTTTACTTATCCGAGGTTATGATCGTCGGTATCTCTGCATACCTAGTTCAACCTCGTTACTGATAAGTACTCTTTTCTCGTTCCCGTGATATGTGATCCCTTGTGAGCCAGTCACATGCTTGCAAGCTAATTGGATGACATTTCACCGAGAGGGCCCAGAGTATATCTATCCGTCATATGGATGGACAAATCCCACTCTTGATCCATGTGTTTCAACTAATACTTTCTAAACACTCAATGCCACCTTTATAGCCACCTTGTTACGGTGTGGTGTTTGATGACATCAAAGCATCCATCCGGAAAAGGTGATATGCATGATCTCATGGTCGAAGGAATTAGGTTACTATGTATCATATAGCAATTGAACTATTGAAATGACTTGATCTTTATGCTACGCTTATCTATAGGAGTATGTCCATCACATCATTCTCCTAATGATATGATCCTGTTGTTAATAACATCTCTATGTTCATGATCAGGAAACCATGATCATATATTAACCAACAAGCTATTTTAACAAGAGGCTTTACTAGGGACTCTTATTTTAGTTTACAAATCACACAAGTATTAATGTTTCTGGTTAATACAATTATAGCATGGTATATAAACATTTATCATAAGTGTGAAGATATGATAATAACCATTTTATTATTGCCTCTTGGTCATATATCCAACAAAAAGGACTACCATGTCAGGCCCCAGCACATCACAATTGTGCATTTTAACCTTCTACTTGCAATGTTTAATGCTGGAAAGAAATGAGATGATATTAAATGGCATGGAAATCACAAAATATGAGACCACGGTATTCTCATGAGCTGCTTTCACAAAAATAACAATGAAATTACATAATTGGCCTTGCCAAATACAGTCAACTACTGTCAAAGAGGAGAATGCATACTCAACAACATTGTTGTGCACCTGCATCAACCAGAAGCACTAAACTGAGATTGCATCATGGAAACTAGTACAGGAAGTTGATTGGTCCAGCAATGTAAAATGTAAGCCTAGATGCAATATATAAACTACATGCCTACAAAAGTTCAAAGTGGCAGTACCTCAAAAACAGGAATTGTTCAAAGACAAACATATTAAGGCATACATCCACATGCGTTATTTAATGTTCCAGGACATCCATACATAGATAGAGGTCAATAGAGTATGATCACAGAAGTAAAAACAACTACAGTAATCACCATATAACACACTGTTCTAGTGAAAAATCAAAATAGCATAGCCCATGGTACACTACTAGTGTGAAATACACACTACTACTACACTTAAAACAGTTAACTGCAATCTAGCAAACAAATTTTACATGCTAAGAAGGTATAATCCTGTTGCCTACCAAAACCCACCGGCGAGCAGCGACGGGCAACACGGAGAGCCGGGAGGCTCCCAGGACTGCTGGTGGGCCCTGGTCCCTCGGGCGACGGCCCGCAAAAACTCCGGCACACGTCCTGGCTTGGTTCGAGATGCCACGACCTATACCTGGTCAGGAAGGTGAAGGATTGCTCCGATTGATTTCCTGCATGGTAAACAAGTATACGTAAAATTCGAGCCGTGACCGGCTCCCAGGTTTCCCTGTAAATCGGCTCCTAGAGCCGATTGCCCCATGGTTCTGCATTAGATTCACGATAACATGGGGTTTTGCTTGATCATTACAAGTTAAATCGATCTACGACAATTTAATGTTTTCACTACGTAACTGGAACGTCCTACACGTAATTGAGCCTGGTATGTACAAAAGATGAAGAATATTAACCCTAGAGGAGGCCTAATAACCAACGTAAAGTCAATTACCGGAACAACTTCTCTAGAACGAATAAGCCACGTCCCTATGTACTACTGGATCGTTCAACCCGTTTGTAAGGCCTGATTACGTAGATATTAAACTAAACCTTGGTAAACAAGGCACAACTATAACAGATCGAATCGATTAAATAAAGATCAAGCAAGATGCTACCCTCGCACTTGGGAAATAGTGCAAAGGTAGCAAGGTAACTAGAGGTAGCATAACTTCGACAATAATAATGAAAAGCACCGATGCTAGCCTCAAACAACCTATGATAATGGTATTACTCGCCATCAACAACGCTTCAGTACGAGTAAAACCAGGTAACGCATAAGTAGATACTGCCTAGATCGCAAGATGCGATCTAGGCAGCATGACACTTACCCGAAAGAAACCCTAGAAACAAGGGGTGGCGATGCGCCGAGATTGTGTTTGTTGTGAACGTGGTTGTCCTCCTTTTTTCGATAACCTTAGGTACATATTTATAGTCCGGAGACTCTCTACTTTTGGAATAACTCTACAACTCTATCTTTACCTAAACATAAACGGAACCTAAGCAAACACGAAACCTACTATGATACAAGATACACGGGCAATTTAGCCCAAATCCACACACTAGGCCGATCCAACAATACGTTGAATATACATATCTTCCAAGACCATCTTGATCACGGCCCATCTCCGTCTTTGGCCAAAATACGGCGATAACACATGCCCCCCTGGTTTTGGCAATGATAATTCCAAAACCACTCTGTGTGTTTTTTTTCTTCTTCCCCTCTTTTTTTTTATCGGGCAGCGTCGGCGAGAATCGTGGTAACAGTAATCGCCACGCTACCCTTCATCATGATGCCTGTCTTCTCAACTCCTGCGATTGCATGATTTGACGATTTTGGCGGTAACTGGGAAACCGCTATGGCATTGAACCGTCTCTCCACTATTCCCTTATTTAAATCAGCCTCAGCATTTCGCGGTCCCCATCTTCCTCCGGGCTGTAAAACCCTTCTTCCTCCGCGAAAAACCTCTTTCTTGCCATGGCCTCTCGCTTCCTCCGCGTGTCTTCCCACGCCCAACTCGATGAGCGACCGAGCCGAGCTGAGAACACCGCCGATGGCGGCGATACACTCTCGCCCCACAATGGTGGGACGAGAGGGTTGGGACTTCACCGTCTGTCGGAGGACGGCGTCATGCCGACGGCGAGGAGCCCTACAGTTCCTCGTTGACGGGAACTGAGGCGGAAGCGGCAGCGATGACGCTTGGTCTTGGGGCGTCGAGTCCTCCGACGAGGAGGAAGAATCGGAGGAAGACACCTCCTCCACGAGTACCCGACGAAGCGCTTCCGCCCGGGTCCAGCGAGGACACGAAGATGACAGCGAAGACGAAGAGGCCCCGCTGGTTTCTTCAAAGAAGACAGCGGCAGCGACGGCTGAAGACAATGAAGAGGGGCGGTGGCGACGGCGGCGACGATCTCGCCCTTTAGATTAGGAACCATGTGCACAGATGTAGTAGTAGGCTCCCTTTTGTAATCAATCGTCCTGTAAGCAATCATCTTTTGAATGAATGAAAATCTATTCCCCGAAGATTGCCTTGTCCGCCCCTGATCTTGCCGATAGCCATGATAAGTCGATGTCCTAGAAGTCGATGACATCAGATCGGCTTTCAACATCTCGCACGCACGATCAAACAAGTCAAATTGCAAAGAGCCGATGACTACCCATCGGCTTCTCCCAAAAAACGCTAACAGGGTCAGAACTTGGTCGCATCTTTAGGCACATTAAAACGGCCACTTCTTGGTTTCAAACGGTGACCTGCGACCTTTCTCAAAACGGGCGACCCAAATCTCCAATTGTCCATCGAAAAACGTGCCCCGAACCAACAACTAGTGACAAGCAAGGATGAAGATGACGATGACGCCCTCCACGCCTTCGAAGCATTTCTTCAGTAGCCTGAATGTGCGAACTGACACCTATTGGTAACATGTGTGAACCTCCAGAGTCGATGACCGTGCATCGGCTATGTATTTTTGCTTTTATTCGGCCAATTTTCAGAATCGGCCCCCATATTTTTACTGTCCATCGTCTCACGTGCTTTACTTAGCCGATTTCATGTATCGGCCCCTCAAGCTTTACTGTCCAACATCCCACATGCTTGGGAAATATTTCTTGAGATGTTGACCGTTGACCGCTACTGGGAACTTTACGCCGCCATCCATTTGCTCTAGCATGTATCGTTTCCTCTTAAAACTTGATCGACCATACGGTCCATGCCAATTTGGAGACCATTTACCATATGCTGCATCCTTAGTCCCCAAGGGCAACACGGCTTCCAATACCAGATCACCAACGTGGAACTCCTTTGGCTTCACTTTCTTGTTGTATGCACGAGCTACTTTGGCCTTGTTCTCTTTGATTTTCTCCAGTTACCACAGCCTGAGCTCGGTTAAGTCCTCCACACTGTCACTCATCAGGGTTGTATATTCTTCAGTTGTTAAATCGTCCTGAAAAGTGACCCGTCTCGACCCAGCCGTAATTTCCCAAGGCAATACGGCTTCTTGTCCATATACTAGATGGTACGGTGAGGTTTTAATCGCCCCATGGCATGACATGCGATAAGCCCATAACGCCTCTGAAAAAACCTCGTGCCAACGCCTTGGGTGCTCATCGACTTTTCTCTTGATCAGCTTGATGAGGCTCTGGTTGGATGCTTCAGCTTGCCCATTTGCTTGAGCATAGTATGGAGATGATCTAATCAGCTTGATCCCCATGTCCTCGCAGAACTTTCTAAACTCCTGAGAAATAAAGACCGAACCTCCATCGGTCGTGACAGTTTGGGGAATCCCGAATCTATGGATGACATGTTCTTTCACAAAATTGATAAAATCCTTGAGTTCTTGACTTCATCGGGACAGCCTCCACCCATTTAGTGAAGTAGTCAGTGATGGCCAGAATCCACATGTGGCCTTTGCTTGATGGAGGATTGATTTTGCCGATCATGTCCATGCCCCAACCTCGGAATGGCCAAGGCTTGATGATGGGGTTCATTCTTGTGGTACCATCTGGATTTTTCCAAATTTCTGACATGCTTGACACCCTTTGTAGTAGTTGAAACAGTCCTCAAGCATGGTGGGCCAATAAAACCCTGATCGCCTGATCAACCATGTCATCTTATGAGCCGATTGGTGAGTTCCACAGGCGCCTTCGTGTACCTCGTGTAGGAGCCGATTGGCCTCGGCTGTCCCCAGGCATTTGAGCAATAGCCCTTCCAGAGTCCTGTAAAACATGTCATCCCCAATAAGCACGTACTTCATGGATTTGTACCTTATCCGTTTAGGTGCCCCCCGAGCCGAATCCTTCAAGTAATTGAAGATATCGGCTCTCCAGTCGTCCGCTTCCAGGAACTGTACCTGAACGTCGGCTCCTGCTACCACGTCCTTGTAGCCTGAAGCTATCTGCGCAAGATCGTTTGCCTCGGTATTCTGCGATCGTGGGATCCAAGTGAAGTTTATGTACCGGAATTGCGCCATCAGCTCGTGGAAGTGCAGCCATAATGGGAAGAGGGACTCGCTCTCGCACATGTAGTCCTCCGTGAGCTGGGAAATCACCAACTTGGAGTCTCCAAAAATTTCCGCTTACGCTCCGGCCGAGGAGTAACTCCATCCCTTGCGTATCGCCTCGTGCTCGGCTACATTGTTGGTGCGAGAGGTAGACAATCGATGGAGAAGGAAAATGTTGCCCCGGGCGACGAGTAAAATGCCGCATGCCATCGTCACAAACCGATCCGTCGAAAAACATAGCCCACGCTCTTATGGACGGTCTGCTATGTTAGTGTTGATCCTTTCAGCGATAAGATCGGCCGGCTTTGTCCCTTAACGATGATTCGGGTTGATACCGGATGTCAAACTCTGATAATGCAAACATCCATTTGCCCAGTCGGCCTTTTAACATAGGAGCCGACAGCATGTGCTTTATGACGTCTGATTTGCATATGATGATGATCTCTGCTGATAGCAAAATGTGGCGCAACTTGGTGCAGGTGAAAAACAGGCAGAGGCACAATTTATCGATATCAGGGTACCTTGTCTCTGCGTCCAGCATCCTTCTGCTTATGTAAAAGACGACTCGCTCCAGCCCATCATAAACTTGCACCACTACCGAGGCGATGGACGTGTCGACCATCGACAAGTAAATGTAGAACGGCTTGTCAGGCTGCGGTGGAACTAACACTGGCGGCTTTGTCAGATATTCTTTGATCTCGTCGAAGGCTCGTTGTTGTTCTGCCCCCCAGCGGAATTCCTCATCAGATTTGATTTTTACTAGTCCCATGAACGGCTCTATTCTTCCTGACAGATTGGAGATGAATCTTCTGACGAAGTTGATCTTGCCGATGAGGGACTGCAGTTCTTTCTCTGTAGTGGGTGGCTTCATTGTTCGTGACCTCCTCGACTTTTGGCCGATCTCAATTCGCGTTCATGGACCAAAACCCAAGAAGCGGACCGTCACCGAAGCACACTTCTTTGGATTCATCCGTAGGCGAATTTTCTTGTTCGGTCCAGACGCGTTCTTGATCGTCCAGTGTCCGTGTCCGAGGCGGACTTGACCACCACGTCGTCGATGTAAATCTCCACCGGTTTGCCGATCGGATCATGAAAAATATAATTCATGGCCCTTTGGTACGTGGCGCGCATTTTTCAGTCCAAGCGTCATGACTACATATTCAAATAACCCTGACCACAGGACTCGAATGCAGTCTTGTGTATGTCTTACGGAGCCATGAAGATCTGGTTGTAACGGCATTGCCGTCCATGAAGCTCAAAATCTTATGACCATTTGCATTGATTAATATTTACGCCACGCATCGGATACTCATCCTTTGGGGTAGCTCTGTTGAGATCCCGAAAATCTATGGCAACACGCCATCGGCCATCCTTCTTCTCTCTGATGCGATACTAGAAATCCACTCAGCATACACGCATGGCTGATCAACTTGGTCATCAACATTTTCTCGACCTCCTTCTTGACTTCTTCGAATTTCGGCCTTCATTTGTCGTGCTCGCGCTGAAATGGCGAAATCCTTTTTGAGCGGGAGTCGATGCTCGATGATGCTCTGTCTAACGAGCATCTGTGTAGTCGGCGAAGCTAATGGATATTGTTTTAACAGGGCTATCATCGGGCCCCGCAGACTCGGATCTAACTTCTTGCGATAAATGTTGGTGGCTTATCCCGGGACCAATGTCGATCTCTTCTAGCTCATCGGCGGATGTGAACCCGTACCCTAGCTTCCGTCACTGTCAAATCGATGCTAAACACAGGCAAATGGTAGGTGAGGATAACAAAAATAATTTGGGCGATTGCTTGAATCGGCCCCTTGCTTGCATTAGTCAAGACGGTTTACACCTTATTGTTTTACGATGGCGAGCATCTCTGCTTTCGACTACATGAACCTTGTCGTATGATCGCTGCTTTTTATTTTTGTGGCGATCGCGAGGATCGGCGTACCACGAATGATCGTGGGCTTTTCTACTGTAAGGCCAGTGGATAAGACCAGCCTCACCCCGTTTTTGTAGCTTCAATACGCTCGCAGCCGTCTAGATTGATCCCAGAGATCGGCTCTTGGTCTTCTGCTTCCCAGACGTTCATGCCAGCTATGGAGATCTCGATAGAATCGTCTGCGTGGATGACCTCCACTTCATCGCCATCCTTTGGATTAGGCACTGGTGCATCGTGGATGGAATGCAGCAATTAGCGTGAATCCAATCCCTTCCTAGCAAGGCGGTGTAAGTGCTTTTCTTGTCCTGACGAAGAATGGCGTGGGGATGGTTTTTCTGCCGCAGTCGGATCTCGTTCAAGACGCCTTGCGTTTCAAGTCGACCGTTGAAGTCGCTTAACGTGGCGTTGGTTTTGATCAGATCTGCGGTGGGCGTCCCAAGCGTCGTAGCATGGAGTATGGCATGATATTGTGCCGCCCGGTGTCTACCAACATCTTCGACAGGTTGCCCATTGATGTAACCCTTGGTCTGAGGGCTTTCGGATGTTTATAACCCTTCTCACGTGGCTTCTCAAAGATAACGGCCGTGGACCGCGATAAACTGTGCCTTTGGTAGCTCATTGGTTCTTGGTGCGCAGAATTCTGACGGTAGTACGAACACCATGTTTGTGCCAGCCGATGTCTGTGTATCGGCTTTTGCTGGTTTGGGGCGCCATTCTTTCCTTGTCGGGCGATCTCCCGTTTCCAAAGTCTGCCTTACTTTGACGGCCAGATCAGGCCGTGCTTTCTTCAAAGCGTGGAATCTGCGCTTCCTCCAAATTACGCAGCCGCTGCACGCTTACGGGTGTGTCGAGTCCGTCGGGACACCTTGGACGGTGATACTGTTCGTCTTTGTCATTCTTTGGCTTCTCGAGGTCCTCTTCGAGCGGACTCCTGTGACGGCTCTGGGTGGAAGAGGCCCTAGACGTTTGAACCGACACTAGCCTCGTGTCTTCCTTCTGCGACCGCATTAGCGGTTGTCGTATAGGCAATCGGCTCATCCCGCGTCCCAAAGAGTACTTGAAGAAAGGACAATCCCAATGTTTGTCTGCGCCTTCTTTTTCTTTTGACGGTCCCCTAGCAAGGTGCTCATATCTTTAAATCGTCTCGACGCATGGCGACGTTGGTCATCTTGGCGTTCATACTTGTTAAGGAGATGCGTGGAATGTGGCTTCGATCGCACTCTCCTCACTTGTTCCTCTGTACCGTGCATCATTGTGGCATTTGGGCGGTCGCATGGACTAGTCTCCTTTCTTTCCTTGCCCCGAGAGCGACCACCTTCCTCCTTGTGCGTGTCATGGTGGTACCCTGACCCTGCCATATTAACGCCGAACGAGAAATCCAGCTGACGCCTCGCGGAGCGACTGAGTTCTACCATGTTGACGCCGGGAAAAGGGTTCGTGTCCACTTTCATGGCGAACTGCCCGAGGATCAGACGACCTTGTTCTATTGCCATTTGGATTTGGCGGCGAAGCTCTTTGCACTCATTGGTGGTATGGGTGAACGAGTGATGCCACTTGCAGTGCCTCCGTTCATTTCTGAGCCGTAGGGATTTTGTGGCCTTGGGTAACCTCGGTTGCTTCTCCTTGACAAATCGAATATCTGCTCGGCTTTGATCACATCAAGTCGAACCCTTCATGAGCCTTCTTGTTTCACCCACTTGCAGGCCACAGGATCGCCCCGAGCCCATTCAGCCACGGCCACCTCCTGGTCTTGCGCAGGATCACTTTCTTCTGTATCGACCAGGCCTATCGGACGTTTGAATTTGTCTTGTTACAACTCAGGGTGGCGCTGTTCATACATCGTCAGTTTCTGGGCCATGTGCGCCAATGAGTTGTACTCCACTTGAAAGCGGATCCTTGATGGGTCGAGAGACCCTTGCCAGTTCGACCGCTTCCTTCTCGGTTAAACGAGCCGAGTAACATCGGTTCTTGGCGGTCTGAAGCGGATATGTATTCGGCTACCGTTTCTCCCTTCACGCACTGTGCAGTCGCAATGCCAGCCTCGGTAGCCTCACAATGGTCTTGGATGTGGAACTGCTCTTCCGATTGCTTCCGGTATGAATTGAATCGGTGGCGAGGTGTACCACCCAAAGGCTGGTCTGTCGAGATTGCGCAAAAATCTTACGCATCGATCCGATGCGAAATCATGCCTAGTTGGGCTAGGTATCGGCTTATGTGCTCGATCGAGCTTGACCCTTGACCCGTTGAATCTTGAGAACTCGGGGAGCTTATACTTGGGTGGCGCGGAATCAGATCAAACTTCGTTGAGTACGGCTTTGAATAGCCGATTGTCCTTCTCTTGACGGTTGAACCGGTCCCTCTCGGGATGGTACCGATTTGCTCCTTTGTTTGAGCTGGAGGGCTAGATTCTCATGACTTGTTCGATGGCATACTTGGCTAGCCACGCTTTGTCGGCGTCCATCCCGGACATCGCTGCTCCGACACTGTTCTCAAGATCCTGCGACGGGGACTCCGCCTTGAGACTCCTGCGGTTGCAATCTGTTTGGTGTCGGGTTATTGCGAGTCCGACCGCGTGGCGCATATATACCCGTGTGGGATTTCCTTAGGTGGCTCAAACAGGAATTGGCAGCTGGGTCGCCTCCACCTTGTAGGCGACATAAGCCGCTGCCTGGCAGCTCCGGGCTGCAAGTGTGAATGGCGGCTGCGGCCTGGTGCAGCGGTCTTTCTCCTGGTGAGTCCCCGAGTAGGCCCCGACGAGAGTACTGATGCTTCATGATCTCTGAACTACGCGAACCGCGATCCGCTCGAAAGCGTTCACGGGCTCTCGAATGGCGGTGCAGAATGAGCCACCATGTTGTTGACTTCTGTCGTAGAGCTCAGTGCGCTCCTCGAAGGAACAGATAGATCTACCTCATCGAGGGCACCCTCGGGGAGAACCCTCCACTTGATGCCATGCTTACGGGTCCTCTCAAAAGAGCGATGAGGTCTTCTTGAAGAGCCTTGATCTCGTCATACTTGGCCTTGTGCTGCTCGGGTAGATCGTCGTAAGTGGTGCATCCTCCATCGCAGCGTCGGATGTTGATGTAGGCGTTGTTGAATGTCCCACCGGTGCGAGAATGTGTTGCCTAAAACCCACCGAGCAGCGACGGGCAACACGAGGCCGGGAGGCTCCAGGATCTGGTGGGCCCTGGTCCCTCGGCGACGGCCCATAAAAACTCCGCACTGCGTCTGGCTTGGTTCGGCGTGCCACCTGACCTATACCTGGTCAGGAAGGTGAAGGATTGCTCCGATTGATTTCCTGCATGGTAAACAAGTATACGTAAAATTCGAGCCGTGACCGGCTCCCAGGTTTCCCTGTAAATCGGCTCCTAGAGCCGATTGCCCCATGGTTCTGCATTAGATTCACGATAACATGGGGTTTTGCTTGATCATTACAAGTTAAATCGATCTACGACAGTTTAATGTTTTCACTATGTAACTGGAACGTCCTACACGTAATTGAGCCTGGTATGTACAAAAGATGAAGAATATTAACCCTAGAGGAGGCCTAATAACCAACGTAAAGTCAATTACCGGAACAACTTCTCTAGAACGAATAAGCCACGTCCCTATGTACTACTGGATCGTTCAACCCGTTTGTAAGGCCTGATTACGTAGATATTAAACTAAACCTTGGTAAACAAGGCACAACTATAACAGATCGAATCGACTAAATAAAGATCAAGCAAGATGCTACCCTCGCACTTGGGAAATAGTGCAAAGGTAGCGAGGTAACTAGAGGTAGCATAACTTCGACAATAATAATGAAAAGCACCGATGCTAGCCTCAAACAACCTATGATAATGGTATTACTCGCCATCAACAACGCTTGATGCAGTAAAACCGGTAGCATAAGTGAATCTTGCCTAGATCGCAAGGCAGCATGACACTTACCCGAAAGAAACCCTAGAAACAAGGGGTGGCGATGCGCCGAGATTGTGTTTGTTGTGAACGTGGTTGTCCTCCTTTTTTCGATAACCTTAGGTACATATTTATAGTCCGGAGACTCTACTTTTGGAATAACTCTACAACTCTATCTTTACCTAAACATAAACGGAACCTAAACAAACACGAAACCTACTATGATACAAGATACACGGGCAATTTAGCCCAAATCCACACACTAGGCCGATCCAACAATACGTTGAATATACATATCTTCCAAGCCCATCTTGATCACGGCCCATCTCCGTCTTTGGCCAAAATACGGCGATAACAAATCCCAAGCACAAACCTAAGGGCGAACAGCAGCAACAGGTACAAGCCCACGCCTCCTCCCGTACAGATCGGTGAAGCACTTGATGATGGCGGTCACTGAGCAACAACGTTACTCTGAATTTAGTGTGGTGAGGCCAAAACTGAGAATCCAGTGGCATAGCCAGGGCTGCCTGCAAAACAACCAAGAGGTAGGTGTCAGTAAGCATCAAGGATGCTGCTGCTGTGGGTCAAACCAACTAAAATAAGGGCCAATTGAATTTTAGCACGAAATAGTTAGATCCTGATGAAGCATATGGATTCACGCAAACTACTGAGTTATATTAGCACATTGCTGTCAATGATCATAACTGGTTCAAATATATTTCAAGCTTTAGAGTAAAACAGAACTAGCCAAATAGGAACAAAATTGGACCAAACCATTCTCACTGCATTTTCCATACAATGATATAAAGCTACAGATCTCTAAAACAGCAGGAGCAAGTTGCACAAATAAATAACAGACAAGTTTTTTGATGAGTGGGGACTATCAGAGACTTGTAAAAGATATCATCTATGGCTTCCATTCATCAAGAAGGGACCATGAAAAAAAGAGAAAAATCAAACCATGAAAGAAAGGAGGTGCCACAAAGCGCATTATTCCTAGTAGTTCAAGTGCAAAAAGTGGTTATAGAAAGCATTGATGGTATATAGGTTGCAATCTCTTTGGAAGAAACAAACTTTAGAACAACCAAGAACATGCACCCTCTAACATCAATAAATCCATGTATGTATCGACTTCAATTGTACACAAACGAAACCAACTTCCATGCCCAAAAGTCAATAATATTCTCTACAAATAGTAGAGAGACTGTTGCAGATCCTAAGATTATACCAGTCTTCAGGGATACAATACAAAATGATGTGCTATAGACAAGTAGAATATACAGCACTTCTAGAATAAAAACTAAGCCTGAGCAAATCATTACATGATAATGATAGTCAACCAAGAATATACCTACTTCTAGATCGTCAACCAAGCAGTTAACTCAAAAAATGAATAAAGTAGCAAAATCCAAATAAACTATTAAAGGCCAGATAACTCTATAGATTGATAAACAGATAACTGGATATGATCACAGGTATACACTCTTGCGTTTAGATCCAGCACTGATTATCGATGTGCTAGTGTCACAGAGAAATGGCTTGTACCGGTTCGTTGTCATCTTGCCGATAGAGTTCAGCCAACACCATTCTCCAATGACAGGTGTTATGACCAGGCTAGCAACCCAATCTTAGCTATTCTAATGGATCAAGATAGGAAAGAGCAACAATAATGGAGTACATGGAGTACTAAGTGGCACATAAATGTGCTGCTGTTGTGATCGCTGACAGTGTGTTGTGGGGGGAAGAGAGAGAAGATGAGAGGTGTCTCACCCTCTGTGCCACAACCGCGAAGGTGAGTGGTGATGCCATACATAGTATACACCTCATCCCATCCATGGCCAAGCAGAAGGACACGGGCAACATCAACAGTGTGCTATACTGTGAGATCTCCATCAGCGACCAGCCACAAAATCCCTTCCTGACGATGAAGGGAGAGTCAGTCACTTCTTTGATATCATTTCAGTAAGTATGAAGACATGACAAAATCAATTTGAGCGCGTCCAAGTAGGTACCTTCGTGTGCAAGTCGTAGAGAAGCACAAAAGAAAAGATCTTGCCTCGGTAATACATTTGCATGCACATGTTCTCAAAATTACAGTCAAGAATCATGTCTGGTACAGCTCCAATGCGTCTTTGCGTGTCAGTGCATGCATAAAGCAAGATACTATGAATTAAGAACACAGATTTTAACACAGGTTCTCAACTTTTGACATACAAGCAAAATTTGTTCATTCTGATTATACCATTACAAACTAATAGGGGATAAAGTAGTATCCCAGTTATGAAATTTACGGATCAAATTTTGAAGTGAACATTCCTAGCATGGGTTGTGCTCAAATGACATAAGAATTCTCAATATAAGATCTAGGAGGCTATTGACTAGCATATATGTGTGCTCAGAGAAGGCCGCCGAAGCTGAGCTAAGTAAAAGCAGTCATGCGTAAATTAAATCTAGAATATATCGATTCGTACAGCAGTAAAAGTGGCGCAAGATGGTGTGATTACCCTCCAACAAAAATCAATCAAAATTGATTCATGAACGAAGAGATTGACCAGAACAAATATTTTATTGATGCTATGAAAGGGTATAAATCCACATGAACAGATATACATCGTCAACAAAGCATAAACTTGTCAAAAGACACCATTGGACAGAATATGATATCATGCCAATCATCAAATCTGCTACTTATCGTCTATTAACCAAGATTGCGTCAAAACTACACAGCAATAAAGAGTACAAGAAAAAAACCCTAAACCTAAAGACAAGTTGGAACAACATGTTTAACTACAGAACTGTTTATTAGAACTTAAGTCAGTTTGAGACCACCTCCATAGAACGTGATACAATAAATCGAGCACCAACCCTGCATACATCGAGCCCGAACCATATAACATCGACAAATTTCAAATCAATTCCATAACGAATGAAGATGGGAGCGGGCGTAGAACTTACTGAATCGATGAAGTAGTTGTACGAGAACTTACTGTACATCTCCGAGCCAGGAGCTCAGGAGGTCGTCGTCGAGGCAGGAGGCGCGGTTGTCGCTGGTGTAGTTGGTGACAACGAGGAACATGAGGAAGCGGGCAAGGCCGACGCCGTTGAGGGTCACCGCACCTACATGTTGGGGAAGAGGCGGGCGCCAGGGATGAGCGGTCCACGCCGGAGGAGGAGACCCACCAGGCTCCACCATCACGTCCAGGGAGAGAGGAAGCCGTCGGGGAGGTCAGGAAGCCCTGGAGAAGTCGCGCGAGGCTGGCTCGTTCATCCTTGACGTCTCCCTGCTCGCATTGCGGAGGCGGCTCCGGTAGGCCAGGAAGCATGGCAGCTCCGGTAGGCCAGGAAGCACGGCGGCTCTGGTAGGCCGGGAAGCACGGCAACGCGATGGACGAGGACACCGTGGACTTGGCTGTGGCAGGGGAGGACGGGATGGAGATCACGATCTAGAAGATGAGCAAAGTGGCGGCGGGGTGGTGGGAGGGAGGTAGGTCGGGGTAGTTAGGGTTAGGGCGGGACCTGGGAGCTAGGAACCACACGAGGGGATTTTTCTTTTAACTTTTTTGAAAATGGTTATCGGTGCGGTGCTTTTCTGGTAGTTGGATCGTCTCGTGGACGCCTCAGATCGGTTTCCTGGGGCCGATCCGTGGGTAGGCAAGTCCTCCCTCCTGATTGGCTGAATATGGGTGTTTATTTTATGAGTGCAAAAACAGTTTGTTTTGTTAAATATCTACCAAATGTATTTTGCAAAATTCTACCAACTTATTTTATAAAAATACTAGACCACCTTACATGGACAATGTAATAAGCGGGGTATCTCAAACCTTTCCGTCCACCCCTGGCAAAAAAGACAAATTCCTACCGAATCGGTAGAAAGTGGGTCCGATTTGAACTACAGGTACATTATTTGATGCCCATTATTTTTGGAAAAATGATTTTTAGACTCACAATATGATGTTTTTCAGAGATCCAATGCAAGTTTAGCGAGGCTCAGCCCCGAGCTAAGCATCTTTATGCCCGCCGTTTTGATCATAGTTTGAAACGGGCATAAAAAATTCAAAAACGGTCCGATCAGTGCAAATCTTTCGCGTGGCGTCTTATTATGTGACAGTTGCAAGAAAAAATACCAATCTTGGTATATTGCGAGTGTCTCAAAAAAACCTTCTCAAAAATGACCTATCATGTTCGAGGTTTCATGGCTTTCAGGCCAAACGACCAATGTTATGGCCATAATCACGACATAATTTGTGATAATGTGCCCATATTGTGCACACATATGTATCATGGGATGGCGAACAATGCTGCAGGAGAAAGTTTTCTATTTCGACGCACGGAAAAACCATTTTCCATTTTCCGAGCGTAAAAAACGGGGCGGTTTGTGCAGCAACCACCAAATGACAGTTTTAGAATGGTACCCCTACATTTTGTAAAAATATTAGACCACCTTACGTGGACAAAGTCCCAGCCGGGGTATCTCAAACCTTTCCGTACACCCCTGGCGAAAAAGACAAATTCCTGCCGAATCGGTAGGAAGTGGGTCCGGTTTGAACTACAGGTACATGATCCGATGCCCATTATTTTTTGAAAAAATGTGTTTTAGACTCGCAATATGCTATTTCTTTAGAGATCCAATGCAAGTTTAGCGAGGCTCGGCCCTGAGCTAAGAACCTTCATGCCCGCCGTTTTGACCATAGTTTGAAACGGGCATAAAAAAATAAAAAACGGTCCGATCAACGCAAATCCTTCACGTGGTGTCTTATGATGTTACATATTTGCAAGGAAAAATACCAAACTTGGTAAATTGAGTATGTCTCAAAAAACCCTTCACAAAATGACCTATCATGTTCGAGGTTTCGTGGCTTTCGGGTCAAATGACCAATGTTATGGCTAGAATCAGGGCATAGTTTGTGATAATGTGCCCATATTGTGAACACATATGTATCATGGCATGGAGAACAATGTTGTAGGAGGAAGTTTTCCTTTTCGACGCACGGAAAAAACATTTTCCATTTTCCGAGCGCAAAAAACATTTTCCACTGGTTCATAACGTGCAGCTGGCTTTGGTTGGTCTCCAGTTCGAGTCTCCCGGGAGACTTTTTTTAGTTCTCATTATTTGGCTCCGCATCTCGTTTGTAGGTCTCGCGCGTCAGTTTGGCGGGGCCTCCTTGTCAGGTCACTTGTCCATCCCACTCGTCAATTTGGTGGTCAGTCCACTATGGGGCCAGCTTGTCGGGTGGGTCTTGTTTGTGTGTCTAATTTTAGTGTTACGATGACATGGCTAAAATTGACACCTACATATAACATGTAGGCAGAATTGATGATGTGGCTCACAAGTCATTCAATTGTATCCTTGTCATCGTGGTATGACGATCTAAATTTGTCGTAACCGATATCATATGTTGTATTCTCGAGACTATGACGATTCTGTCAAATGAAATTACGACGTTTTTCCATAAAATCGTCGTAAGTTTGCTAGGCTTTAACCCTCCCGAACAGCCTATGACTATCTCATACATAATCGTCACAAATCTATGACGATTTCATTTAAAGTCACTACCGAAAGGTCATAGGTTAACACATTTCTTGTAGTGGGCGGTAACAAAGAAACCGCCATGCAATGCCTTCAGCTGCAGCTGACAGGCGCGGCGCGGGTCTGGCTAAGCAGCCTATCATCAGGGTCCATCCGAAGCTAGGAGGAGCTAGCTTATAGCTTCATCCGAAATTTCAAGGGCACCAGCAAGAGGCCCGCCTCAATCGAAGAGTTGCGAGACTGCACTCAGAGAACGGGCGAATCTATTCGCTCGTACATACTACGCTGGTCTAACACCAAGAACTCCGCAGCACACATCTCCGAAGAGAGGTCCATCGACGCCTTCAGGGACGGCGTCAAACGCCCATACTTCAAGGAGGAACTTGGACGCGTCAAGCCCAAAACACTAGGCCACCTCATGGACATCGCCAACAGGTGGGCCGACGGCGAAGATTGCATTCACCGAGCACAATCGGATGAAGAGGACGACTACGGACGAAGACGGGAACGCCGCAGCAAGAGGAGATCGCGCGTCTACGACGACCGCGACGGACCCGCCATGGTCGCGGCCACGCCCGACCGTCGCAACAACCGCAACAACGGAGGATACCGCGGAGAAACTTCGCGACGACGGACGCCAGACTGATCGTGGCAACGCGCGGCGTGACAACGGACCCTCAGCATACGACAAACTTTCGGGTCCATGCACCATCCACTTCTACATCGACAAGCAGGATGGCAAAAAGAAAGCTAGCCACATGCTCAAGGATTGCCGCGAGTTCCAGAAACTCAGCGAAAGCATGGTGCAGATGAGGCAACAAGACCCAATCCCTGCGTTCGGAAATGCACCTGCGCAAGGTGAAATAGCACATGGAGCTCCTCCACCGCCGCCTATCGGAGGCCCAAACCAACCAGTCGCACCCGCACAGAACAACGCTGGGAGCAGGTACCCCCCACCGAAAGGAGCACTAATGATGATCCAGAAGGGACGCCCCACGAATAGGGTGCAGAAGAAAATCACCCGACAAATCAACCTGGCCGTGGCAACCCCCGCCATCCACAGTACCTCGGATCGAGTCCTGCATCACATTCACTCGTGCAGATCACCCTTGCGAGATCCCCGCCCAGTCATGCTACCACAGTCTTTGAGGCGCAGATCGGAGGTTTCGAGATGAGTCGCGTCTTCATGGACGGCGGCAGCGGCATCAACCTAATGTTCGCAAGCACTCTAGCAGCAATGCGGATCCGGCAATGCAGCCTGGAACAGTCAGACACAACATTCCACGACATCGTTCCTGGGAAGGGCATATTCCCCCTGGGAAAAATAGGGCTCGACGTCATCTTCGGGAAGCCGAACAACTTTCGGCAGGAGCGACTCGAATTTGAAGTGGTGGACTGGCCGTCACAATACCACACCATCCTTGGGTGTGTAGCATTCGCAAGGTTCCTGGCTGTCCCACACTACGCATACCTGCTACTCAAGATGCCAGGGCCGAAGGGCGTCATCACAGTCCACGGGAGCTTCACCCGATCGGACCAATGCGACAGGGATTTCAACAAAATCTCCCAGCCTTTCGGCATGCAAGACGAGCTCGTAAGGCTCCGTGAGGTGACGGACAATGGGGCACCCCCAGTCACAAGGCAAAACGCACCTGACATGTCATTCAACTCCACCGTCAACACAAAGAAGGTGCAAGTCCACCCGACGGATGCCTCCAAGACGGCCCTGATCGCCAATGACCTCAGCCCCGCATAGGAAGACGCGCTCGTCGAATTCTTCCGTGAGTGCTGGGAAATCTTCGCCTGGTGTCCTGCGGACATGCTAGGAGTTCTCAGGGAATTCGCCGAGCACGCACTCAACGTCTTTCCAGACACCAAGCCAGTCAAGCAGTCCATCCGGAGACTGTCCGAGCCACGAGCCGAAGCTATCGGCAAGGAAATCAACAGACTACTCGCTGCAGACTTCATCAGGGAAATCAAAGAAAGCGAGTGGCTTGCAAACACAGTCATGGTCCCAAAGAAGGACACGGACATCCTGCGAATGTGCGTGGATTTCACGTCACTAAATAAGCATTGCACAAAGGACCACTTCCCTCTTCATCGGATCGATCAGATCATCGATTCGACTGCAGGTGGTGAGAAACTCTCCTTCCTCGACGCCTACTCAGGCTATAACCATATTCGACTCAAGGTCGAAGATCAGGAGAAAACGACGTTTATCACACCGAGTATTCTGCTACAACACAATGCCCTTCGGGGCTAAAGAACGCAGGAGCTACGTACCAGCGATGCATGCAGGCCTGCCTCAAGGACCAGATCGGTCGCAACATCCAAGTCTATGTTGACGACATAGTGATAAAAACCAAGGAGGCAAGAACACTTATCGACGATCTCCGCGAGACGTTCGACAACCTCGATCGCTACAAGATCAAGCTCAACCCCGAAAAATGCGCCTTCGGCGTCCCATCGGGTCAGCTGCTTGGGTACTTCATCTCTCAGCGAGGGATCGAGGCGAACCCGAAGAAAATCAGAGCCATCATGGCGATGGAGAAGCCAAAAAACCTCAAAGGCGTCCAGCAGCTCGCAGGACGAATAGCGGTGCTAAGCAAATTCATCAGCCGCATGGGCGAGAAGGCCTTAACATTCTACCAGCTGCTACGCAAAGCAGATAAATTCGAGTGGACGCCGGAAGCCAACGACGCATTCGAAAGCCTCAAGCGGCTACTCTCCACCTCGCCCGTCTTGGTCACGCCAAAAGAGCGCGAGCCTCTACTGCTGTACATATCAGCCACACACCAGGTGGTCAGCACCGTGCTAGTGGTCGAACGACCCGAAGAGGGCAAGACCCACGGGGTCCAACGCCCAATCTACTACCTCAGCGAAGTACTCACGCCAACAAAACAGAGGTACCCCCACTACCAGAAACTCACCTACGGCGTGTTCATGACGGCTCGCCGGCTGAGCCATTACTTCCAGAAGCACCAGGTGATGGTCGTCAACGAGGCACCCCTGCACAACATCCTGAATAATCCAGAGGCCACATGACGCGTGGCCCTATGGGGCATCGAACTGTCACCCTTAGACCGTCTACGAGAAACGACTCGCAATCAAATCTCAAGTCCTTCCTGACTTCCTGGTACATTGGATGGAGCTGCAGCTGCCAGACACCCCAGACATGTCGCAGTCATGGACGATACACTTCGACGGCTCCAAGCGTGAAGCTGGAGCAGGAGCAGGGGTCATACTGACCTCCCCGCAAGGTGACAAGATGAAGTACGTCCTTCGGATGAAATTCCGAGCTTCTAATAATGAGGCCGAATACGAAGCCCTCATACACGACATGAGGATGGCAAAAATCTGCGGCGCAATGCGCCTGGTCATCTACGGTGACTCCAACCTCGTCGTCCAGCAGACGATGAACGAGTGCGACGCACACGCCGAAAACATGATCGCGTACCGCGCGCTCTACAACGCACTCGAAGGAGAATTCGACGGCTGCGAGCTTCGGCACGTCGGAAGAGAAAGCAACGAGGAGGCCGATAGACTCGCCAACATCGGCTCCACCTGCGCAAAGGTGCCACAAGGTGTGTTCCTCGAACAAATCTGCGTGCCATCCATCAAGCGGAAATTCCCCAAGGGATCACCCGAAGAATCAGAACACTCGGGGGCTACGCTGCCCGAAGGACATGAAGGACCCGAGAAACTGGACACAGAGGTAGCCATGGTCAACCTAATGCAGGTCATGGCAGTCGAAGAAACTTGGACGCGACCATACCTCCAGTTCTTGATAAACGGAGAACTGCCTGACAGCCCGACAGATGCCCGACGCATATCTCGTCTGTCAAAAGCCTTCACCATCATCAATGGAGAGCTGTACAAGCGCAGTATTACGGGTGTACTACAAAGGTGCGTCACCATCAGTGACGGGAAAGCCATCCTCCAAGACATCCACGAGGGCATCTGCGGCCATCACGCAGGCAGCCGCTCCCTTGTCGCCAAAGCTCTACGAGCCGGATTCTACCGGCCAACGGCCATGAGCGACGCAAAGGACATCGTCCAAAGATGCAACGGATGCCAACGGTTCGCCGACAAACCGCATGCGCCCGGGTCAGAGCTCAGACCCATACCTATAGCTTGGCCCTTTGCTCAATGGGGCCTCGACATGATCGGCAAACTGCCAAAGTCCTCGAAAGGAGGACACGTTTACCTCCTGGTCGCAGTCGACAAATTCACCAAGTGGATCGACGCCATGCCCATCACAAACCAAAAGGGCAAAACTGCCATCAAGTTCTTCGAGTCCATTGTCTACAAGTTCGGCGTACCGCATAGCATCATCACCGACAATGGATCGAACTTTATCTCCATGGAATTCCAGGACTTCTGCGAAGGCCTCGGGATCAACATCACGTACGCCTCAGTGGCACACCCGCAAACGAACGGGCAAGTGGAAAAGGCCAACGGCCTAATCGGCGCTGGCATCAAGAAGAGCCTCATGAGTCCACTCGAGCGGAAAGCCGGAACCTCGACGAAAGAGGTACCATCCGTCCTGTGGAGCTTACGGACTACGCCAAATAGTTCCACAGGCTACACACCGTTCTTCATGGTGCACGGAGCTGAAGCCGTGCTACCAGCCGAAGTACGCCACCAGGACGCCCGGGTCGTCGCTTACAGCGAAGCCGAATCCACGGCTGCACTCGAAGACGCCGTCTACACACTCGACGAAGCAAGAGACATAGCAACAGCTCGATCAGCGGTGTACTAGTAGAGTCTCCGCAACTACCACAGCCGCCGGCTGCGCCCAAGGTCCTTCGTCGAAGGAGACCTCGTCTTGCGACTCAAGCAAGAGCGACCGACGAAATCCGAGTCACCATGGGAAGGACCCTACGTCATCACCGAAGTCATCCCAGGTGGCGCCTACCGCCTCAAGCACGTGGAGTCTGGAGTTGCATACTCCAACCCATGGAACATATCGCACTTGCGACGATTCTACCCCTAGATACCTACCCCTTTACTTTCAATAAGGCTTTTCAGCCTAGGATATTCAGCCAAACAATGTACCTCCTCCGTTACGATATAAATAAAGCTAAGTGTCTTGCCCCAAACTTCAGTTCGCTATTTTGCATCTTTACTTTATGCTACAAACGCACTCGGGGGCTCCCCCACCTCACGATTTCATCGACTGAGGATCACGCGTGTACACCTGAGTAGCTGACAACGTCAGGCAAACGAAAAGGACACGTACCCAAACAAAGCACTGCGTTCTTACAACAAACAAATCTTTACAACAAAGGGCACAACACGCCCAGTCGAAATATACAAATTTTACATTTATCTCTTTTACAGGTACTACCTATTCTGAAGAATAACCTAAGCACGCTGCTCAAACAAATCTACGACCTGTTCGGCATACTGCTTTACAGCTGCGTAATGTGGACGCATGTCCCACTCATCACCATCAGGCCGGTGCAGCCTTACAAGAGACAAAGCAGCCTTCACTCCCGCAACGAGCTGTTGCCGCACCAACTCCTTGACATTGCTCACGCTCCAAAACTTCGACAGAAGACCCGCAAGGCTCGTCGGTACGGCATCCAAAGGAATCATGATGTGCAACACCGAGGCAAGCGACGTCTGCACTTGGCGAAGAACCCGCGAAACCTGGTGCACACGATCCTGCACCGTCGCCAGAGCCATGGCGCGGTCACGATCCATCCAGAAGAATCCGCCAGCCTCCATGTCCTGTTGAGTCAAGCAATTGACCCGAACAGCGACACGCTCCTTCTCTTCCCTTGGAGCAAGGTTAGCACCTGCGATAATTGCACAAAATAAGAGGCAAGGCCAGCAGGCTCATTCGAAGAAATGAGCTGCAGCTCGAAACAAAGAACAACTTACATTGAAGCTGCTCAGACAGCCGAAGCAGTTGCGCCATCAAGTACTCCTCTCTGGCTGCACCACGATCCTCCTTGGACTTCCAAACATCGGTGTGACCTCGCAACCCAAGCAACTGCCTCTCAAGACTACGAACATGATCCCGAAGAAAAGCGAGTTCCGAGGAATCATCCAAAGATGGACGCAGTTGTGATACAGGCGAGGTGTCAACGGGGTCAGCACCCGAAGGAACCTGGCACAGCAGAAAAACAAAGGACATAAACATTCAGACAACGGTAGTGCACAACTCAGAAGAATTCATTAAGCATATAAGGCCACTACGTGGCACAAGGATTGTGTTCTTCAAAATATTTACAGCAAAAGCAGACTACAAACTATCCTACATCTACAATGCCTAAGACGCGTCACCCTGAGTCGCCTCGGAGCCGGATTGCCTAGTCTTGGCCTCCCCTTGTTGCCGCAGCGCATACTCAGACAACAAATCAATGAGCTTCGGCCCATATATTGCAGCGTGAGTAGGCAAAGGCTACCTCGGATCCGTCTGCGGTCGTCGGCATCCGAGAGGTGATCTAGGGCAGGTCCAGCTCCGCTCCAGCCGCCAAAGCCATCGCCAGCCCGACGGATGCGCCGATGCCCTTCTGCTTCCGCTTGTATGCCGCAGGCGCTTCGGCTGACAAAGCCTCCGCCAGAGCATCCACATCATCAAGGGCTGCGCCCTTAGGGACAAGCTCCTTGTAGAAGCGGCCAAGGACCTCCTTCGCCTTGGCAAGGGAGCTGACGACGGTGCTGCAACGATCTTCGACCGCTGCAGTAGCATCTTCTAGAGCACTCCCGTGCTCCAGAGCACCTTGGTCAAACTCGATGCCTGCGGCATCTGAGACAAAAAAGGGACATGACGAAAGCAACGCAGAAGAGGACAAGAAAACAAGAATCACAAACACAACACTCACCCGAAACAGCCTTGGCAGCAGCCATGAGCTTGCCTGCCACCTCCCTCTCGCGCGGAGCCGTAACGGTGGCCAGCTGCTCCTCACGGTCCGCGGCCTCCTGCTGCAGACGCTCCTTAGCTTCAGCTGCCTTGGTCAGCTCTAGCTCGAGGCGTTCCTTCGCACCAACGGCGGCCTCGACCTTCTTCTCTGAATGACCAAGGCTCTTCTTGAGAGCGTCGACCTCATGGAGAGAAATATTATGCTCCTCTGCATTCGAAACAAGAAAATGTCAGAAAGCAGGACCGGAATAAATGAAAGAAGCACCAAAAACAAACAAGTACCTTGAAGCTGTTGGAGGTTGGCCTCCAGCACCAGTCGCTCGTGCACCAACCGTTTGGCTTCCTGCATAAAAGGCTGCAGTACGAAGAACCATCATTCAGAGAAAAGGACTCTGGGGCTACGCCCAACAGGAGAAAGCAGAATAAAAACGACTCACACGACAACACTCGGGGGCTCCCCCAGTGATAGATGACTTACATGATCCAACGGTGATGCTGAAGACCCGCTGGCAAAATTCTGAGGCGCAACCACCTGCACCTCCTGCACCGGGGGGTCCGGAGCGGCGCCCCCCGAAGTCGCCACCGTCTGAGGAGGAGGAGACGCAACTTTCGACTCCCCCATCATCTCCCGCGCACCATCGCTGGAGGATTCGTGGGAGGAATGCCTTCATACAAAGCAATCAGCACAAGTGCAAAATCAAGAAGGAAAAAGGAGAACAGTAAGACAAGAAACTTACGAGTCCAGCGAGCTCAGGTCAAAGACTGGAGGAGCCCTTCGGACTATCTTCTCCACCTTCTTCTCTTCCTTCTTCTCTTCCTTCTTCTCTTCCTTCTTTTCTTCCTTCTTCCGCTTCGCTGGCGGGTGTGGCGCTACAGCCCGCACAGGAATGGCAGGAATGGGAGAGGAAGAGCCTCCATGCCCGTCACTATGACGCTCAAGGGACAGAGGGTTTCTGGGAGTCGGAGGAGTCGAGGCATCCGAAGACCCGCTGGAGCTCCGTGATCGTTTGGGCGTAAGGTCCTCACTCGACTTGTCGGCATCTTCGGCCGGAGATCGCGCCGACGGCACCTCGGACACGGAATCCACCACGTCATTATCCGGGGCATTCGGATATTTTTCAGGCAATGGCGGTACCATGCCCGGCACCTTGAAGCTCTGCAAAACCAGAATGGACTTTGTTAGCAAACAAAGGAAAACAAATATACAGTCGACAAAAAAGCGCTACGCGCACAAATCTACACCTGTGGAACAACCAACGCCGAAGAAAACGGCGGAGTCAGCGACTTCCCAGGGATTTCCTCCCCGGTCTTGAACTTCAGCAGCGAGCGAAGGGCCCTGTCAAGATCCCCCTCGGATATTTTCTCAGCCGAAACCCTCGTCGGATCACGGCGCCCAGAATAAAGAAACATCGGGTGCGCCCTCGCTTGGAGAGGCTGCACCCGATGCTCAATGTAGGGGTCCCAACCTAATAAGGTAAAGTCCTCCTGTGTTTTACAATGCTAGTCCCTGGATCAATAGCTAGCATCCACAGTTAAGATGTAATATCAAGAAACAAAGGTCATAATATAACTTTATAACCATGAATAACATAATTTTTATTACATCTTGCATAGCTCATTGGCTATTACATTACATTGCAGCGGAATAATTATAATCATGGGGTCCTTCATCTTCAAAGTGCCACAGGCATATGTTGGTTGTAGAATTTGTAATCCTATTCAAACAATCTTCACTAAAATCAATCAAACCTGCAACATACAAATTACAGCCACAAAGGGTCAATACATTTGAATTGAATTGGCAAGTGATACTATAATGGTATAGTGGAGTCTATCATCTATATGCATTTGGCTAAGTGGAGTTGAGGCTTGCATTGCTCAAAAATATATTTTTCTTATCATTTTGAAAATACTAAGTTTTTGCTTGTCAAAATCATTTTTCTCAATCAAAGATTTCAAGATCCTTGTACCAAGCCATATCTCCATCAATGATTGAAGAATTCAAACAACCCTTGTTCAATCCACAAGTTTTAACTTTAGAAATTTGAATGATGAGATTCTTGATTGCTTCCATGTCTTGATGCTCAAATTGTCCTTTACCAGGGACATGGCTAAGTACTTAGGTTTTACACTCTGCAGAGGTGGTGCACTTTACCCACAAGACTTGGTTTCCCAAGACAAAATCTTTCAGAAGCCTTCCCTTAGACCAAAATGGACGTTGCTCCAACCTATCAAACACTACCACCCACTGTCCATATGGCTAAGTTCTTGCAACCTATATGATCAGGGCAGAGCCCATATTGCCAAGTGGTTGCACTTGAAGCTTCTCAACATTTGACATCGCAAATCCCTTTTTTTCCTTGGGGGCCATCCACACGTGAGATACACAAGGTTCCTGGCCTTGTGTAACCACTCAACATAACCCAAACCTTCCATTCCACCCAGGTGATTTATTAACTTAGTTGTTTTATTAAACAAAAACATAAGTCTTCAGACTTAGAATATTTTTCCATAGTGTGAATATGTTTTCCACCCATGTTTTCTATTAGCTAGGCTAAGCCTGATAGTAGTAGGAATCTTTAACTTAGGAAAATCCTACTAAGGATTCATCTACTAGGTTTCCTATAGCAAGGTTTATACCTAGCAAAATCCATGCAAGTTTTACTTAGCAAAATCACTAATGCATAGTGAAAGTAATGGGACAAAAAGTATGAAGCATCACTTGCCTTTTTGGAAGGAAATGGTAGTTCACTCCTTGATCTTTCTAGTCTCACACTTCACTACAAGTCAAACAAGCAAACACAAATTCAATCCACATTCCAACCAAAGTCAAACAAACAACTCTTCACACACACAAAGTAATGGGATCTAAGTCATGCATGGGAGCATGCACAAGATAGTTTTATTTTGCAAAGGGGGTCTCTATGGGTTTCTAAACTTTGTAAGATCCAATTTGGTCATTTACCAAAGTGGCAAAGTCATTAGCAAGATGGTTTTGTCCAAAACTATTTTTACATCCATTCATCATTTCATGTGGTGAAAATTGTTTTTATTAAGGCAAAACTCTTAAGTTGTTCACCAAATGAGTTGCTATTGCAAAACTTGGTGTTTTTGGGTCAGTAGGTTTGGTCCAAACCATTTTCTCAAAGATTTCTTTCCATAAACTTTTTATAATAAAATCCACAATTTTATTTGGCTAGAAATGGACTAAACTAATTAATCCATTCCAAACCTTTCCAAATTTATTTTCCAAACCATTGGTTGGTTCCTAGGGTCAGTAAGGTCACAACAAACCAATTTGCAAAGGTTTTATCCTTAAATTCAATTTTAAACAATTTTTATACTCTAAACAAGCATACAAATGAATCTGCAAATTCAAACAAGCTAACAGCTACTATTTGCCAAACTAAGGGCATTGTTGGATAGGGCTTGTTCTCCTGATTTCATTGATATAAAATTTGCAAAATTTGGACGTGGTTTGAAAGTTACAATGGTTTGAAAATTGCATATCAATCTGATTTCAAAAATCTGTTTTAACTCAACTACTGACACGCGTCGTTATCCTACTGGGCGATACCGGTTCGGCCGGATCGGCGACGTTGGACGTTGGATATAACTATCAACGCGCGGCTCAGATCGATGCATACCCCTTCATTAAGTCATCTGTTTCTACGCGTCTGATCTAAATCGAACGGTCCTGATCGATCAACCACAAAGTGGCGGCGCTGGCGGCGGTGGTTGGCGGCGGAGCGGCCAGTCGATGACGGCGCCGGCGGTACAGGAAGCAAAGGAGGGTGGGGAGATGCTCACAGTGATCGCCATGAAGTGCTGGTGCTCAACGTGGTTGTCTCCGTCGAAGGGGTGCTCGGGGTGGACGGCAATCGCTCGCCGGAGATGAGCTGTACTTCGGCCGGTTCAGGAGGTCGTCGTGGGCGAGGATAGGGAGCGCCCTAAGACCAGTAGATGGTACCGTTAGGTTCGTAAGAGGGAGGCGAGTATGTGTGCATCATAGGGGGTGAAGAGGGAGTCTGGTCTCACCAGTGGGACTCGTCGGAACGGAGGCAGACGGCGGCGGTGCTGGAGGTTGTAGTTGCCGACACTCTGGAGCGCCATGGTCGCATAGGGTACAAAGTGCGGATGCGCCTGGATGTGGTGAATATGCCTGCGTGTAGAGGGAGTCGAGGGGCGGCCGTGGTTCGCCGGATTTTGCTGGAGAAGGTCGCCGGAGTTGGTGAGGTTGCAGTGGTCAATTGGAGCAGCCCTGGGGCGGAGAGGAACTGGAACCAGAGGGGAAACGGAGAGGAGTGACTGGCGATTTATCACGCGTGCTCACTGCGGCTTTTACTCGTGGTATCAAGGCGAATTAAGCCGAGGAATCAATGGCAGGGCGGGGGAGAACGGTCGAGGCGGGTGAGAAAGATGAACAAGAGGGTGTGGGGTCCGCTGGCAGTGAAAGAAAGGTAGAAGGGGAGGGGTCCACTTGTCAGCCTCAGTGCGGTTTCTTTTGAGGTGCAGAAAAACGGTTCGGGAATAGGGGAGGTGGGCTGTTGGGTTTAGTTAATGAGCTGCCAGATTTGTTGGGCTGTTCTATTTTTTCTATCTAATTCTTTTCTTTTTCTTTTCTATTTCCGATTTGTTATTTCAAACAATTCTCAACCATTCAAAACATTTCAAATCTTCACCAAACATTGTAACTACAAATTTGGTTCTGTTTAGTATTCTGAACCAAAAATCCTAAATAAAATAAATAACACTTTAATCTTTTTAGGTTCCATCCTTAATTAAATAAGTAGGCCATGGTTTATTAATTAAATAAAGTTTTTGTTGTTTATTAATAAAATCTTTATGTGAAATCCAAATATTTTCAAAATCAAATCAGTAGGTATCATTTGGAAGTAAATAATACTTGGATACTTGTTTAAAACAAAATATTATTTTGCTTTAGGGTCCAATAATAATTATATATAATGGGCCTTAGTTATTAAATCAAATAGAGTTTGATTTTATTAATAAAATCTTTATTTTAAACTAAATATCTTCAAAACCAAATTAGTGGGTTTTATTTGGGAAATATAGAATACTTGGAGATTTGTTTTAAAATAAAATAACATTTTATTTTAGGGTCCATTATTAATTAATATAATAGACTTTCATTATTATTTCAAATAGGATTTATTTTATTTGAGATATTTATTTTGAATCTAAAATAAAGCCAAAACACTTTAGTAGGTTTTATTAGAGAATATAAAATACTTGGAAAACCTATTTTAAACAATTTAATAAGTCTTGATGTTTTAATTAAAATAGTAAAACCTTTCATAATAAATTTTGATATTAATTCCTTATTATTTTATTTTAAATAAACCTTTGTTATTTTTATTCAAAACTAAATGTTTTAATTCCCAATGTTTGGTCAAGGTTTAATTTGGCTTTATTAAATAATCTTTATTTATAAATCCATCTTTTCTTTTGAATACCAAATCTTTTATTAAGTGATCCAAAATAGTATTTTAAATATTTTTATTTTCCTTTAATAAATGTTTATCTTTATGAATCCTTTTAGGATTTTATTTAATTCAAATGAGTTTGAAGTTCCAATTGAATTCAAAAAGTTTCTTCTGGCCCTGAGAATCAAACAAAGTTTTATTTTATCCATTTATTTTCACATTGCAAGATTTGGAAAATCTTGGGATGTGACATGCTACCACCCTTAAAATAAATCTCGTCCCGAGATTTGGGAAGGTTTAGGTTTACAAGCAAGTTCAAAACAACTAGGGTACTACCACCCTTAAAAATTTTCAAAAAAAAATTACACATTGTCCTTCTTGGGATCATGAGAAATACTTTCTCTAAGAAAACTTTATATTTGAGTCCTTTGTTTCCATACTTGAATCATGGGCCAAGGTTGAGATCCTTCATAGACTTATTTAACTTGTTCTTCATCTTCTCTGGACAATTGCTTGCATAGTGGCCTAGTTCCTTGCATTTGAAACACATCACTTGGCTTATATCTTTCTTTTCCTATGGTATCATTGCCTTTTGTTTGTTTCTTTGGTTCTTCTTATTTTCTGGGCATTCATTAGCATAGTGTCCCATCTCTTTGCAATTGTAACATTGCAACTGGCTTATGTCTTTCTTCTTCTTTTTGGGTCTCTCCAAAGCTAGGAGTTCTTCTAGTTCATGTTCTTCATAGGTGGGAGATCTTTCTCTCTTCTTGAGGCATTGATCTTCTTGTTCCTTGGATGCATGATCCTTGTCTCTAAAAACATTGCTAGATTGGGTTCCTTCTGGATTAACATCTTTGTCATCCTTGTTGACTTTAGCTCTTTGGGAAAAGTTTTCTCTCATGCTGATTACTTGAGTAACAAATCCTTGCAACAATTGGGATTGAAGTCTCAAAATCCTTTGTATGGCTGGGTCTAGTCCATTGTTGTTGGCTAAAAGTTGAGTTGTCTCTTGGCTCAACTGGTTTTGGGTTGCTATAAGTTCTCTCATGTTGTTATCTTGGTTGTTGTTGTCATCAACCTTGATGTTGGAGTTTCTTGGAGTAGTCATCTGTTTGGGTTGAAGGGAGATTAGAGTAGGCAAGATATTTCTAAGGAATTATTTCTAATCACACACATCATAATTTCACACAAACAATGTGCATGCAATCACAAACCAAACATTCACAAACAACTTTGCACCCAAACAACCAAGTTCAAGCACATACTTAGGCAACAAAATATTTTTGTTACACCACATAAGTTGGTGTGTTTTTGACTTAGCTAAATTATGGTGGTCTATCTATATGGTTCACTTATGATTTTTCCTTCCTTCATGATTTTTCTTACTTGAGATCATGGTTCCCTTGAGAAAACTCTTAGTCACTATACATCAAAGTTGTTGATGGCTTCTTCTTATTTTGCATTCCCTCAGTCTCTAAATCTTGAGCAAGATTTCTTGTCTCACTTGTCCTTAGTGATAACCTTGGTTGAAGTCCTTGGTGAACATACTGAAGATGTTGAAGTCATTAGAGTTGAAGAAGTTGAAGTCATTAGAGTTGAAGATGTTGAAGAAGTCCTTTGCACATGGTGTAGTCTTTGGTCATGAGGTAGGCTTTTATCCATCAAGTTGAAATAGAAGAGATGTTGAGTTGAAACCAAAATGGTTAAGGAAAGAGTTTACAAGTGTTTTTGTAAATAAGTTTTGGATCAAACCATAACTCCTATTCTTCTAAGGGTTTTTGTCCAATCCTAGGGTTTACAAATCCTACAGGCAACACAATGCTCTGATACCATCTGTAGGGGTCCCAACCTAATAAGGTAGAGTCCTCCTGTGTTTTACAATGCTAGTCCCTGGATAAATAGCTAGCATCCACAGTTAAGATGTAATATCAAGAAACAAAGGTCATAATATAACTTTATAACCATGAATAACATAATTTTTATTACATCTTGCATAGCTCATTGGCTATTACATTACATTGCAGCGGAATAATTATAATCATGGGGTCCTTCATCTTCAAAGTGCCACAGGCATATGTTGGTTGTAGAATTTGTAATCCTATTCAAACAATCTTCACTAAAATCAATCAAACCTGCAACATACAAATTACAGCCACAAAGGGTCAATACATTTGAATTGTATTGGCAAGTGATACTATAATGGTATAGTGGAGTCTATCATCTATATGCATTTGGCTAAGTGGAGTTGAGGCTTGCATTGCTCAAAAATATATTTTTCTTATCATTTTGAAAATACTAAGTTTTTGCTTGTCAAAATCATTTTTCTCAATCAAAGATTTCAAGATCCTTGTACCAAGCCATCTCTCCATCAATGATTGAAGAATTCAAACAACCCTTGTTCAATCCACAAGTTTTAACTTTAGAAATTTGAATGATGAGATTCTTGATTGCTTCCATGTCTTGATGCTCAAATTGTCCTTTACCAGGGACATGGCTAAGTACTTAGGTTTTACACTCTGCAGAGGTGGTGCACTTTACCCACAAGACTTGGTTTCCCAAGACAAAATCTTTCAGAAGCCTTCCCTTAGACCAAAATGGACGCGTTCCAACCTATCAAACACTACCACCCACTGTCCATATGGCTAAGTTCTTGCAACCTATATGATCATGGCAGAGCCCATATTGCCAAGTGGTTGCACTTGAAGCTTCTCAACATTTGACATCTCAAATCCCTTTGTTTCCTGGGTGGCCATCCACAAGTGAGATACACAAGGTTCCTGGCCTTGTGTAACCACTCAACATAACCCAATCCTTCCATTCCACCCAGGTGATTTATTAACTTAGTTGTTTTATTAAACAAAAAACATAAGTCTTCAGACTTAGAATATTTTTCCATAGTGTGAATATGTTTTCCACCCATGTTTTCTATTAGCTAGGCTAAGCCTGATAGTAGTAGGAATCTTTAACTTAGGAAAATCCTACTAAGGATTCATCTACTAGGTTTCCTATAGCAAGGTTTATACCTAGCAAAATCCATGCAAGTTTTACTTAGCAAAATCACTAATGCATAGTGAAAGTAATGGGACAAAAAGTATGAAGCATCACTTGCCTTTTTGGAAGGAAATGGTAGTTCACTCCTTGATCTTTCTAGTCTCACACTTCACTACAAGTCAAACAAGCAAACACAAATTCAATCCACATTCCAACCAAAGTCAAACAAACAACTCTTCACACACACAAAGTAATGGGATCTAAGTCATGCATGGGAGCATGCACAAGATAGTTTTATTTTGCAAAGGGGGTCTCTATGGGTTTCTAAACTTTGTAAGATCCAATTTGGTCATTTACCAAAGTGGCAAAGTCATTAGCAAGATGGTTTTGTCCAAAAACTATTTTTACATCCATTCATCATTTCATGTGGTGAAAATTGTTTTTATTAAGGCAAAACTCTTAAGTTGTTCACCAAATGAGTTGCTATTGCAAAACTTGGTGTTTTTGGGTCAGTAGGTTTGGTCCAAACCATTTTCTCAAAGATTTCTTTCCATAAACTTTTTATAATAAAATCCACAATTTTATTTGGCTAGAAATGGACTAAACTAATTAATCCATTCCAAACCTTTCCAAATTTATTTTCCAAACCATTGGTTGGTTCCTAGGGTCAGTAAGGTCACAACAAACCAATTTGCAAAGGTTTTATCCTTAAATTCAATTTTAAACAATTTTTATACTCTAAACAAGCATACAAATGAATCTGCAAATTCAAACAAGCTAACAGCTACTATTTGCCAAACTAAGGGCATTGTTGGATAGGGCTTGTTCTCCTGATTTCATTGATATAAAATTTGCAAAATTTGGACGTGTGGTTTGAAAGTTACAATGGTTTGAAAATTGCATATCAATCTGATTTCAAAAATCTGTTTTAACTCAACTACTGACACGCGTCGTTATCCTACTGGGCGATACCGGTTCGGCCGGATCGGCGACGTTGGACGTTGGATATAACTATCAACGCGCGGCTCAGATCGATGCATACCCCTTCATTAAGTCATCTGTTTCTACGCGTCTGATCTAAATCGAACGGTCCTGATCGATCAACCACAAAGTGGCGGCGCTGGCGGCGGTGGTTGGCGGCGGAGCGGCCAGTCGATGACGGCGCCGGCGGTACAGGAAGCAAAGGAGGGTGGGGAGATGCTCACAGTGATCGCCATGAAGTGCTGGTGCTCAACGTGGTTGTCTCCGTCGAAGGGGTGCTCGGGGTGGACGGCAATCGCTCGCCGGAGATGAGCTGTACTTCGGCCGGTTCAGGAGGTCGTCGTGGGCGAGGATAGGGAGCGCCCTAAGACCAAAGAGATGGTACCGTTAGGTTCGTAAGAGGGAGGCGGTATGTGTGCATCATAGGGGTGAAGAGGAGTCTGGTCTCACCGGTGGGACTCGTCGAACGGAGGCGTACGGCGGCGTCTTTGGAGGTTGTAGTTGCCGACACTGGGCGCCATGGTCGTACAAGGGTGCAGGCGGATGCGCCTGGATGTGGTGAATATGCCTGCGTGTATAGGGAGTCGAGGGGCGGCCGTGGTTCGCCGGATTTTGCTGGAGAAGGTCGCCGGAGTTGGTGAGGTTGCAGTGGTCAATTGGAGCAGCCCTGGGACGGAGAGGAACTGGAACCAGAGGGGAAACGGAGAGGAGTGACTGGCGATTTATCACGCGTGCTCACTGCGGCTTTTACTCGTGGTATCAAGGCGAATTAAGCCGAGGAATCAATGGCAGGGCGGGGGAGAACGGTCGAGGCGGGTGAGAAAGATGAACAAGAGGGTGTGGGGTCCGCTGGCAGTGAAAGAAAGGTAGAAGGGGAGGGGTCCACTTGTCACCTCGGCGGTTTCTTTTGAGGTGCGAAAACGGTTCGGGAATAGGGAGGTGGGCTGTTGGGTTTAGTTAATGAGAGGCGGATTTGTTGGGCTGTTCTATTTTTTCTATCTAATTCTTTTTCTTTTTCTGTTTCTATTTCTGATTTGTTATTTCAAACAATTCTCAACCATTCAAAACATTTCAAATCTTCACCAAACATTGTAACTACAAATTTGGTTCTTTAGTATTCGAACCAAAATCCTAAATAAAATAAATAACACTTTAATCTTTTAGGTTCCATCCTTAATTAAATAAGTAGGCCATGGTTTATTAATTAAATAAAGTTTTGTTGTTTATTAATAAAATCTTTATGTGAAATCCAAATATTTTCAAAATCAAATCAGTAGGTATCATTTGGAAGTAAATAATACTTGGATACTTGTTTAAAACAAAATATTATTTTGCTTTAGGGTCCAATAATAATTATATATAATGGGCCTTAGTTATTAAATCAAATAGAGTTTGATTTTATTAATAAAATCTTTATTTGAAACTAAATATCTTCAAAACCAAATTAGTGGGTTTTATTTGGGAAATATAGAATACTTGAGATTTGTTTTAAAATAAAATAACATTTTATTTTAGGGTCCATTATTAATTAATATAATAGACTTTCATTATTATTTCAAATAGGATTTATTTTATTTGAGATATTTATTTTGAATCTAAAATAAAGCCAAAACACTTTAGTAGGTTTTATTAGAGAATATAAAATACTTGGAAAACCTATTTTAAACAATTTAATAAGTCTTGATGTTTTAATTAAAATAGTAAAACCTTTCATAATAAATTTTGATATTAATTCCTTATTATTTTATTTTAAATAAACCTTTGTTATTTTTATTCAAAACTAAATGTTTTAATTCCCAATGTTTGGTCAAGGTTTAATTTGGCTTTATTAAATAATCTTTATTTATAAATCCATCTTTTCTTTTGAATACCAAATCTTTTATTAAGTGATCCAAAATAGTATTTTAAATATTTTTATTTTCCTTTAATAAATGTTTATCTTTATGAATCCTTTTAGGATTTTATTTAATTCAAATGAGTTTGAAGTTCCAATTGAATTCAAAAAGTTTCTTCTGTCCCTGAGAATCAAACAAAGTTTTATTTTATCCATTTATTTTCACATTACAAGATTTGGAAAATCTTGGGATGTGACACTCAAGAAACGTCCGGATGATGTCCACGCCGTTCACTTCCTTCTCCGGAATCAGCTGGAGATCCTCCACCCGACAGTAAAGGGCCTCTATCTCCGCCACCTCGCCATCCAAGATGTTGTTTTTCCAAGACCTTTTTGGCTCAATCTTTTGGGAGGGGTCAAAGGGAACAAGACCAAAATCTTGCCCAGGCACTACAGAGTCGCGGATATAAAACCATCGCCTCCGCCAGTACTAGACAGATTTGAACATGGAAAAAGAAAAGAAAAGAAGATTGGGACTAAGGGATATGATGCAACCCCCAATGGGATAAACACCATCCGAACCAGACTGCCTCTTCACGGAATAAAGTTTCCGGAAGAGGCCAAAGTGCGGCTCAATGCCGAGCCAGCACTCGCAAAAAGTGATGAAGCAAGCAATGTGGAGAAGAGAGTTGGGCGACAGATGATGAAGCTGAATGCCATCGAGAAAGAGCAGTCCACGGAGGAAGTTGTGGACTGGAAAAGAAAACCCACGCATAACGAAGGCAAGAAACATAACCCGATACCCAGCTGGGGGACGGGGGATTACCTCGTTGCCGGGGAGTCCGACGGCCTCCCTATCTTGCGGATCGAGACCCGCTCATGCTTGCGGAGATCACTCTCCCGCGTCTCTGATCGCCGCCAGCCACCGTCGGTGACACGGGTAGCGGTGGCGCCTTTCTTTCCTCCGGCGGAGCTGGTCCCAACTGCAGATTACGATTTCTTCGGTTTCCCCATCGCGCTGCGGCGGCGCCGGCGGTGAAAACGCAGAAAGGAAGATGGAAATGTGGAAGGAAATCCCAGCGCGTAGCAAGAATCACTAGAGCATAAGGAGGCAGTGAAAACAAGAACTGATGCGATGAAAACAAACTGCAGCTTTCCCCAATGATTATAACGACGAAGACGACGCACGACAGCCGTCCATCCAGAAGACCTAACGCCAACGGCAGATCTGACCATACATGTGCCAGCATCACAACGAACCGTCGTTACCATGCCGTCCACTACGCGCGGAAATCGAGGCGACGCCGTAATTATCTCCATGACGCGTGTGACCGGTCAATTCAAGGTCAGCAAGTGGGACCCACGTTCGTCCAGTCAAGTCATCTCTAGCGTATCAGACGCTTGAGGTCATTGATCGTCAGCACTGACGTCATCAAAAGCTATACTAGCACCAACTACAATTCTTCGGCTCCATAGCTAAGAGTACTGACTCGAATCTTCGATTCAACTAAATACTCGGGGGCTACTCCTATCGAGGCTGGCGGCGCACCGAAGAGCGGATAAAGACAAAATATTTCTTCGAGTCCTACGTCGAGTCTACGACTCCACTACGGACTCAGGGGCTACTCCCATAGGGAGGATGGATTTAAGCATCCGAAATTTTTTCTGTCCTACAGACTTAAAAATAAACAAAGTACTTGAATTAAAGTCTCCGCTCGAGTCTACGACTCGAACAGACACTCGGGGGCTACTCCCATAGGGAGCGCTGGTCGCGCACCCTATGAAATCTTCGACTGCGATCTTTCGGATCAGCATGCAAAAACTTTTCGGCAACTCTTCCCCAACAAAACGCTGAGTGAGCAACGGTCTCCTTGGCCACCCGAAACACCTCCGCGGTGACAAACATTCGGATGCTGTGTCTGCGACACAAAGATAAGACCTACAGATAACATCTGATGGCCTGGCAACGCACACGACTGCGCTCTGCTAGTAAAAACCCGCGCTAACAGGTGCGATGAAAAATCCCGACGGACGCGTTGGGTACACCAATTAAAATCACTGGAATTCCACTCCTGTAAGTCCTCCGCGGCCTGAGTCGAATTACGCCAGCATATGTTCCGGGTTCGATTTAAGGGACTCGAACCTAAGGAAGATCGTGTTGTTTCGTCCTAAGATAGTTAACTGACCCTGATCCTTCGGGTGAGTCAGGCATACGCATCAACAATCCCTACACACATACTGTCGATACATAGTTGCACCCGAAGGATTGAAGAGTCCTCAGCCGAATCTACGATTCGACTGATCACTCGGGGGCTACTGACATGGTTATACCCTACGGATACGTGACCTCAGCATACCTGGTCTAGCCCAAGGAAGGCCCACAGCAGATGTACGCTGGCCCATGAAGATTTTCGGGTGGCCAAGGCCCATGACGCCTTCGGATCCTTGGAGAACAAGACTAGCGTAGATAGGAAATTCAAAGGGGTAAAACTCTAGAACTTGTAACCGACTAGGACTATGCCCGGGACCTGCCTAAGTCTATATAAAGGCCAGGAGGGCACGACCTAGATCTCTCGACTCATACTTTCGCATACGCACCTCCACGCCAGATCGAATCACGCACCCTCAGAACCTTGGTTCCGCCGTAATCAAGAGAAGACAAGCAGGAGTAGGGTTTTCCCTCCGGGGGCCTGAACCTGGGTAAATCTCGTGTCCCTGGTTGCTTGTCTATTAACCGTTCCACGATCTCCAACATCCCCATCTTCTCCAAAACCCAAGTCCATAGCAATGGGCATTAACGAGTCGAAACCTCGTTAGTTGTTTCACATATTCATCCACGGGTGCTTTGTTTTACTCATCAGTCATTTCATAAGGTAACTTGGCAGGAGCCACCTTGGGTTTCTTCCTTGTACCTGCTGAGGATTTCTTCGTGGCTGTAGTACTAGCCGCTGGAGCGGTGGTGCTCTTCCGCTTTTGCAACCAGGGTGGAGACTATTGACGCAACGGAGGCGGCGGATACTGCTCAGGCGGAGGCAGCAGAGACTACTAATGCGGTAGAGGGGGGAGTTTACTGATGTGGTGGAGGGGGGAGTCTGTCACATCCCAGCATTAGAGCTAAGAAATAAGCTGAATCCAGATGTGTGCATTGCATTCATGCATAGAAAATCCCAATAATTTTCGCGCTTTTGAACAAAACTTGTCAAAGTGATTAAAGCTTCTCTCAACTTGATGGAATTGGAGTAGATCATCAAGTTGACTACGATAAGTTTCAATATGACCTTTTCTAAAACCTTATTTTGGCTAAAGAAGATTTGATCTAAGGCTAGATCAAATGTAATGAAATCAAACTATAGTACATTGCTTAATGATTAATATCTGATCATTAGGTGATCATTCCATAGTATTCACTACAATAACCCATGAATTTGAAGCTATGAATATAACTTAAGTAATAAGAATGTAACAACTAAATCTGGACCTATCTTAATCTTATCTACTTATACCATGAGTATCATGGTAATACCTACCCTTAACTCTTTAGTGAGACTGAGTAGGGAAGGAACCAAGTCAATATCATTCCCCATATATCTTCCTTTCCATATCAATCCTTATCATCTCTATTGAACCTTATCCTAATTTCATTGTTCATCAATGTTGAGTAATCAATTATTGATCTATCAATCCTTAGCCCATCAATTCTTGATCTATCAACTCTTGTTCTTATCATAGCATTCACTTTAAATCCTTTAGATAAGGAGGTAAGAAGAGGTAAATATTAGTGCTAGTTCAAGATATCATTTATAGGATGGGAGTGCTGAAGAGAATCAAATCAATATGGTATTGATGGAGTTAACTCACTCCTGAATGGATAGAAGAGTTATTTGAAATAGAGATATATGTGGAAACAAAGAGGATTATAACGATGAATATTGAAGATAGTCACCAAGGAGTAATCCTATTGGATCAAGAAGGCATAGTCAATGAATAATATCTTCTAGTCAAATAGATATATTAAGAAGATAATCATAATACATCTATAATGTTGTATTGATGAAACCTTGATTAGCCAACTGGAAAAATAAACCCTAAATGATCAAAGGATTATAATGATCATGCTCAAGTCACTAATAGTGAATGATTATTTGATGCATAAGTGACGTTGGTGGATAGAACATGATCAAACCCTAGTGTAGATATGTTATCCTAGGTTAGTCATGACAAGTCACCATGATATAGTGTGAAGTTGGAATATAAGATACGAGATAACTAAAGTTAAGATAGTATAACCAAACTCATACTAAATAAGCATTAAGTTATTGAAGTAGTAATATTCCTCTTTAAGAATAGTAAGCACTTGAGTAAAGTAGGAATTGATATATATATATACATCTATTGGAGTAATATTAGTGATTGATGATGAAGGAAGAGTATGAGTGGAGTTAGAAGTAATTACTTGTTAGATTGAAGGTTATCATTAGTGGAGTAGTTGATATAGTGAAGTATAAATATGAAAAGATCATGAAAAGCTTGAGTGACAAGCTCAGTAGATTTATAAGTAAGATTACAAAGTAAATTGGGAAGTAAGAGAGTAGCATTAAAGTGGAATTGGATTCATTAGAAGCATTCTAGAGATGATAGTTATCTCTATGAGAAGATCATATTGAGATTTATTGTCAAGCTCATTGGATTTACAAATGGATTGAAGAGGAGAAATTATTAATAAGAATATTTGTGTGAAGTAAAGCTCATCATGTTAACACATGATGATGGTTGTAAAGAAGTGATTAAAGCTTCTCTCAACTTGATGGAATTGGAGTAGATCATCAAGTTGACCACGATAAGTTTCAATATGACCTTTTCTAAAACCTTATTTTGGCTAAAGAAGATTTGATCTAAGGCTAGATCAAATGTAATGAAATCAAACTATAGTACATTGCTTAATGATTAATATCTGATCATTAGGTGATCATTCCATAGTATTCACTACAATAACCCATGAATTTGAGCTATGAATATAACTTAAGTAATAAGAATGTAACAACTAAATCTGGACCTATCTTAATCTTATCTACTTATACCATGAGTATCATGGTAATACCTACCCTTAACTCTTTAGTGAGACTGAGTAGGGAAGGAACCAAGTCAATATCATTCCCCATATATCTTCCTTTCCATATCAATCCTTATCATCTCTATTGAACCATATCCTAATTTCATTGTTCATCAATGTTGAGTAATCAATTATTGATCTATCAATCCTTAGCCCATCAATTCTTGATCTATCAACTCTTGTTCTTATCATAGCATTCACTTTAAATCCTTTAGATAAGGAGGTAAGAAGAGGTAAATATTAGTGCTAGTTCAAGATATCATTTATAGGATGGGAGTGCTCAAGAGAATCAAATCAATATGGTATTGATGGAGTTAACTCACTCTGAATGGATAGAAGAGTTATTTGAAATAGAGATATATGTGGAAACAAAGAGGATTATAACGATGAATATTGAAGATAGTCACCAAGGAGTAATCCTATTGGATCAAGAAGGCATAGTCAATGAATAATATCTTCTAGTCAAATAGATATATTAAGAAGATAATCATAATACATCTATAATGTTGTATTGATGAAACCTTGATTAGCCAACTGGAAAAATAAACCCTAAATGATCAAAGGATTATAATGATCATGCTCAAGTCACTAATAGTGAATGATTATTTGATGCATAAGTGACGTTGGTGGATAGAACATGATCAAACCCTAGTGTAGATATGTTATCCTAGGTTAGTCATGACAAGTCACCATGATATAGTGTGAAGTTGGAATATAAGATACCGAGATAACTAAAGTTAAGATAGTATAACCAAACTCATACTAAATAACCATTAAGTTATTGAAGTAGTAATATTCCTCTTTAAGAATAGTAAGCACTTGAGTAAAGTAGGAATTGATATATATATATATATATATATATACATCTATTGGAGTAATATTAGTGATTGATGATGAAGGAAGAGTATGAGTGGAGTTAGAAGTAATTACTTGTTAGATTGAAGGTTGTCATTAGTGGAGTAGTTGATATAGTGAAGTATAAATATGAAAAGATCATGAAAAGCTTGAGTGACAAGCTCTGTAGATTTATAAGTAAGATTACAAAGTAAATTGGGAAGTAAGAGAGTAGCATTAAAGTGGAATTGGATTCATTAGAAGCATTCTAGAGATGATAGTTATCTCTATGAGAAGATCATATTGAGATTTATTGTCAAGCTCATTGGATTTACAAATGGATTGAAGAGGAGAAATTATTAATAAGAATATTTGTGTGAAGTAAAGCTCATCATGTTAACACATGATGATGGTTGTAAAGAAGTGATTAAAGCTTCTCTCAACTTGATGGAATTGGAGTAGATCATCAAGTTGACCACGATAAGTTTCAATATGACCTTTTCTAAAACCTTATTTTGGCTAAAGAAGATTTGATCTAAGGCTAGATCAAATGTAATGAAATCAAACTATAGTACATTGCTTAATGATTAATATCTGATCATTAGGTGATCATTCCATAGTATTCACTACAATAACCCATGAATTTGAGCTATGAATATAACTTAAGTAATAAGAATGTAACAACTAAATCTGGACCTATCTTAATCTTATCTACTTATACCATGAGTATCATGGTAATACCTACCCTTAACTCTTTAGTGAGACTGAGTAGGGAAGGAACCAAGTCAATATCATTCCCCATATATCTTCCTTTCCATATCAATCCTTATCATCTCTATTGAACCATATCCTAATTTCTGTTGTTCATCAATGTTGAGTAATCAATTATTGATCTATCAATCCTTAGCCCATCAATTCTTGATCTATCAACTCTTGTTCTTATCATAGCATTCACTTTAAATCCTTTAGATAAGGAGGTAAGAAGAGGTAAATATTAGTGCTAGTTCAAGATATCATTTATAGGATGGGAGTGCCTGAAGAGAATCAAATCAATATGGTATTGATGGAGTTAACTCACTCCTGAATGGATAGAAGAGTTATTTGAAATAGAGATATATGTGGAAACAAAGAGGATTATAACGATGAATATTGAAGATAGTCACCAAGGAGTAATCCTATTGGATCAAGAAGGCATAGTCAATGAATAATATCTTCTAGTCAAATAGATATATTAAGAAGATAATCATAATACATCTATAATGTTGTATTGATGAAACCTTGATTAGCCAACTGGAAAAATAAACCCTAAATGATCAAAGGATTATAATGATCATGCTCAAGTCACTAATAGTGAATGATTATTTGATGCATAAGTGACGTTGGTGGATAGAACATGATCAAACCCTAGTGTAGATATGTTATCCTAGGTTAGTCATGACAAGTCACCATGATATAGTGTGAAGTTGGAATATAAGATACCGAGATAACTAAAGTTAAGATAGTATAACCAAACTCATACTAAATAACCATTAAGTTATTGAAGTAGTAATATTCCTCTTTAAGAATAGTAAGCACTTGAGTAAAGTAGGAATTGATATATATATATATACATCTATTGGAGTAATATTAGTGATTGATGATGAAGGAAGAGTATGAGTGGAGTTAGAAGTAATTACTTGTTAGATTGAAGGTTGTCATTAGTGGAGTAGTTGATATAGTGAAGTATAAATATGAAAAGATCATGAAAAGCTTGAGTGACAAGCTCTGTAGATTTATAAGTAAGATTACAAAGTAAATTGGGAAGTAAGAGAGTAGCATTAAAGTGGAATTGGATTCATTAGAAGCATTCTAGAGATGATAGTTATCTCTATGAGAAGATCATATTGAGATTTATTGTCAAGCTCATTGGATTTACAAATGGATTGAAGAGGAGAAATTATTAATAAGAATATTTGTGTGAAGTAAAGCTCATCATGTTAACACATGATGATGGTTGTAAAGAAGTGATTAAAGCTTCTCTCAACTTGATGGAATTGGAGTAGATCATCAAGTTGACCACGATAAGTTTCAATATGACCTTTTCTAAAACCTTATTTTGGCTAAAGAAGATTTGATCTAAGGCTAGATCAAATGTAATGAAATCAAACTATAGTACATTGCTTAATGATTAATATCTGATCATTAGGTGATCATTCCATAGTATTCACTACAATAACCCATGAATTTGAGCTATGAATATAACTTAAGTAATAAGAATGTAACAACTAAATCTGGACCTATCTTAATCTTATCTACTTATACCATGAGTATCATGGTAATACCTACCCTTAACTCTTTAGTGAGACTGAGTAGGGAAGGAACCAAGTCAATATCATTCCCCATATATCTTCCTTTCCATATCAATCCTTATCATCTCTATTGAACCTTATCCTAATTTCTGTTGTTCATCAATGTTGAGTAATCAATTATTGATCTATCAATCCTTAGCCCATCAATTCTTGATCTATCAACTCTTGTTCTTATCATAGCATTCACTTTAAATCCTTTAGATAAGGAGGTAAGAAGAGGTAAATATTAGTGCTAGTTCAAGATATCATTTATAGGATGGGAGTGCCTGAAGAGAATCAAATCAATATGGTATTGATGGAGTTAACTCACTCCTGAATGGATAGAAGAGTTATTTGAAATAGAGATATATGTGGAAACAAAGAGGATTATAACGATGAATATTGAAGATAGTCACCAAGGAGTAATCCTATTGGATCAAGAAGGCATAGTCAATGAATAATATCTTCTAGTCAAATAGATATATTAAGAAGATAATCATAATACATCTATAATGTTGTATTGATGAAACCTTGATTAGCCAACTGGAAAAATAAACCCTAAATGATCAAAGGATTATAATGATCATGCTCAAGTCACTAATAGTGAATGATTATTTGATGCATAAGTGACGTTGGTGGATAGAACATGATCAAACCCTAGTGTAGATATGTTATCCTAGGTTAGTCATGACAAGTCACCATGATATAGTGTGAAGTTGGAATATAAGATACCGAGATAACTAAAGTTAAGATAGTATAACCAAACTCATACTAAATAAGCATTAAGTTATTGAAGTAGTAATATTCCTCTTTAAGAATAGTAAGCACTTGAGTAAAGTAGGAATTGATATATATATATACATCTATTGGAGTAATATTAGTGATTGATGATGAAGGAAGAGTATGAGTGGAGTTAGAAGTAATTACTTGTTAGATTGAAGGTTATCATTAGTGGAGTAGTTGATATAGTGAAGTATAAATATGAAAAGATCATGAAAAGCTTGAGTGACAAGCTCTGTAGATTTATAAGTAAGATTACAAAGTAAATTGGGAAGTAAGAGAGTAGCATTAAAGTGGAATTGGATTCATTAGAAGCATTCTAGAGATGATAGTTATCTCTATGAGAAGATCATATTGAGATTTATTGTCAAGCTCATTGGATTTACAAATGGATTGAAGAGGAGAAATTATTAATAAGAATATTTGTGTGAAGTAAAGCTCATCATGTTAACACATGATGATGGTTGTAAAGAAGTGATTAAAGCTTCTCTCAACTTGATGGAATTGGAGTAGATCATCAAGTTGACCACGATAAGTTTCAATATGACCTTTTCTAAAACCTTATTTTGGCTAAAGAAGATTTGATCTAAGGCTATATCAAATGTAATGAAATCAAACTATAGTACATTGCTTAATGATTAATATCTGATCATTAGGTGATCATTCCATAGTATTCACTACAATAACCCATGAATTTGAGCTATGAATATAACTTAAGTAATAAGAATGTAACAACTAAATCTGGACCTATCTTAATCTTATCTACTTATACCATGAGTATCATGGTAATACCTACCTTAACTCTTTAGTGAGACTGAGTAGGAAGGAACCAAGTCAATATCATTCCCCATATATCTTCCTTTCCATATCAATCCTTATCATCTCTATTGAACCTTATCCTAATTTCATGTTGTTCATCAATGTTGAGTAATCAATTATTGATCTATCAATCCTTAGCCCATCAATTCTTGATCTATCAACTCTTGTTCTTATCATAGCATTCACTTTAAATCCTTTAGATAAGGAGGTAAGAAGAGGTAAATATTAGTGCTAGTTCAAGATATCATTTATAGGATGGGAGTGCCTGAAGAGAATCAAATCAATATGGTATTGATGGAGTTAACTCACTCTGAATGGATAGAAGAGTTATTTGAAATAGAGATATATGTGGAAACAAAGAGGATTATAACGATGAATATTGAAGATAGTCACCAAGGAGTAATCCTATTGGATCAAGAAGGCATAGTCAATGAATAATATCTTCTAGTCAAATAGATATATTAAGAAGATAATCATAATACATCTATAATGTTGTATTGATGAAACCTTGATTAGCCAACTGGAAAAATAAACCCTAAATGATCAAAGGATTATAATGATCATGCTCAAGTCACTAATAGTGAATGATTATTTGATGCATAAGTGACGTTGGTGGATAGAACATGATCAAACCCTAGTGTAGATATGTTATCCTAGGTTAGTCATGACAAGTCACCATGATATAGTGTGAAGTTGGAATATAAGATACCGAGATAACTAAAGTTAAGATAGTATAACCAAACTCATACTAAATAAGCATTAAGTTATTAAAGTAGTAATATTCCTCTTTAAGAATAGTAAGCACTTGAGTAAAGTAGGAATTGATATATATATATATATATACATCTATTGGAGTAATATTAGTGATTGATGATGAAGGAAGAGTATGAGTGGAGTTAGAAGTAATTACTTGTTAGATTGAAGGTTATCATTAGTGGAGTAGTTGATATAGTGAAGTATAAATATGAAAAGATCATGAAAAGCTTGAGTGACAAGCTCTGTAGATTTATAAGTAAGATTACGAAGTAAATTGGGAAGTAAGAGAGTAGCATTCAAGTGGAATTGGATTCATTAGAAGCATTCTAGAGATGATAGTTATCTCTATGAGAAGATCATATTGAGATTTATTGTCAAGCTCATTGGATTTACAAATGGATTGAAGAGGAGAAATTATTAATAAGAATATTTGTGTGAAGTAAAGCTCATCATGTTAACACATGATGATGGTTGTAAAGAAGTAATATATCTAGGAAAGGAATTCCTTAAGTAAGAGACAATAATTATGAAGTATGGAAGATAGGAATTCTTCGTAAACGCTCCACCTTAATTCTATAACCAAACATAATATCTATCTCATATGTTGGATCAATCATCTTATTTCCCAATGCCTTGTAGGAATGTTATCTATAGCAAATCACTCAAGCACATCTTTGGCAATTCCAACTATCATAATCATATGTGCTTAGAAACTAACTTTATCAATTCTTTCCCATAAGTTATTCTAGAGGATAATCTTACTATTTCATCTCGAATGATGATACCATTAATTACCACAAACTTAAAAGCATTATGTTTTATCTCTTAAATCTTCATGCATAGCTAGAATAGAATATGAATCCATTCATGGTTCTCCAAACTCAAAATAACTACTTGTAAAATGGATATCTTAATTTCTACATCTATGATTATTGTTCCTGCATAATGGTTTAACCAAGATTGGACTACGGAAATTTTAATACTTAAATCATCCTATATGATTGTTATAAGATAATAAATATAAAAATATACCATGCATATCAATCACCCACTAAATTTTTTCACCTATATAATTATCATGGTGAAAACAAAATCACCATTATCAAAGTTTGATGTAATAAACAAATCCCTAAAACCCTAATTCTCATTTATTCTACTTAATAAATAACTTCTGCAATAATTATGAGTATTGAAAAATATCAACGTAATTAGAGCAATCAATTAGTGTAATAACCTTTGGAATATTTAAAATACTGTACAGAAATTATGGTATTTAAATCATGGAGGAAATTCAAATTGAAAACAAATTCTTAAAACAGAAAATAGAAAGAATAAAGAAAAGGAAACGAATTCAGCCCAGTTCCTGGCCGTGGCCCATTTACCTCTCTCGTTATCCGTCGCCCACGTGCAGCCTCACAGAACCGTGCTCTTTACGCCAAATCCCAACACCGGCCCGCCCCATATACCGTTTCGTCCTTGTTATCGTTGTCGTCCACCTCGCGCAGTGGCCGAAGCAGGTGCGTGTCGCCGACCGCCGTGTCGGGGCGCGCCAAGATGCTTGCCGTCATCGCCGGGAGCGATAAGAATGCCACCGCGAAGCCTGTCGTCCTCATCCTCTCACTCGCTCGCCTTCACTCTCCCTTATCCTCTCTATTTTGCAAAGGGCCGAAACCCTAGCTCACCGGATCCACGCGTCATCGCCGGTAGAGACCACCCCAGAGTCCATGGCGTGGTCAAGGAGAAGCACCGCACCACTCTCTTCATCATAGTCCACTCATTAGATCAATGAGATCTCGGGTTGGGGCGAATTTCATCATTCCTTTCCGCCAGAGTTCATCGAAAATCATGTCAGAGAGCTCACCTCCGACCGCGTCTATCATCAGCGACACCATCGCTGCAACGTGGGCGAGTCACTGATGCTCAAGCATCTTTCCTCTATCCCTATCGCGCTCTCAGGCATGCTCGCACCATAGCGCCACCGTACGCCACCGTCAGTTGTCGTCGTTACCGTGGTTCCGATGACCAATCGAGGGCAGCGCAACCACTATTAGCATCCCCGTGCCATACTCGTTCGAACGTGTAGTCTCGCTCGGCCGTGCGAGCTCGCGAACGCCGGCTCCGATGACCATTTGGGGGTGGCCGGCTAAGTGGGGCCGTGCTGTCGTCATCGTGACGTCATGCACCCGTCACTTTTGACCTGGTCCACCCAGTTGACCAGTCCATGCCTAGGTGGCATGCCAACGTGGTCTAACCCCACATGTCTATGTCTGAGGGTAGATCTAGTGTGAGTGTAAAAAGGTGATTCCTTATTTATAAAATAATTTAGAAAATGAATAATCTTATAAATTTAATATCTTTTGTTTTATAATTTAGAAAAATATGTTTTATATATGATTTTTTTTAGAAAAATAAAATCTACAATCTAAACTAATATCATACATTGTTATATTAATTATTTAAATAAATATCATTTAAAAAGATTTTATAAGTAATAAAACTTTAATAATTCATATTTTAATATTGGTAAATGATAAAAATAGAAATAATATTTCAAAATTCTAAGGAAATAGTAACTCCAATTTAATACTATAATCATGTATTATTATTTCACCTAATTAAAAATCTTTTATTTATTAAATGTTTATTAAGTAATAAATCTTATAAAAATCATATCTTATTATTTATAAATCACAAAAATAAATGTAATATACCAAAATGATCACAAAAACCATTCCTACATGTTAAAAATGTAACATTACACTTTTAAAGAAAGTAAAAACTTAATACTCTAATAACTTGAATTTAAACCTATTTCCTTAATCAATAATTCATATAAGGGCAAATAAAATTTCCTAATATTTATAAAATTAGCCAATTGAGATATAATAAATAGTATTAGTCTTAAATATTGATAGTATGAAATTCATATAACCCAAAACACCTTAATTACAATTTTAAAGAAATCCCATTCATCTATAAGTAGTAAATAATATTGTTGACTTATTCACAAACCGTAACCACACCTTTATAAGGAGATACATGATTATATTCCATTACAATATTATGAAACCACTATTCAAATAGAAGTAGTACTACTCTTAGTTAGCTTTAAAGAGACATTGTGAGGAGAACAAAGTACAAATATCATAAGCATTACATCTTAAGACCATTTATGTCCTTAAAGTTAAACTTTAGTCTACAAGACTATAAACACTATGTTAAAAGGCTTTATTATGTGTTTTATAGTTTACTTTGGTCTGATTCAATTAAAACCTAGTGCATCTCAAAACCAAACTAACCGAATAAACACCAAAAGACATTGACCACATTCTATTAGCCATAAAGATTATTTAAACCTTAGAAAAGAAACCTTTTATTCGAAGGTTATCGTTTTTGCCACTTCAAACAATATCTTATAATAATATCTCCAACTCTTAACAACTAAAACCAAGGACTTTTATCATAGACACCAGATCACAATTAATCATTATAACATTACTTTGTACCTTATTGTATATTTAGAATTGTTGACACCTAAAGTTCCTTGTAAATACCATGACTTATAAAGAAAAAAATTAAAGATAGGACAATTCTTATATAAGCAGTCTTTGCATAGAATTTTACATTTCTATATTTTATTGTTGTATAATATTCTAATTACACATTGTTTCACACACACTCACAAGTCTTAATAAGAAGCACAAGTGTGAAGATCATCTAAAAGTATAACACATTCTAAGGGAACCATTTACAGTATCCAAACCCTAGAACAACGCTTATTCCAGGGATTTGATTTTACGAAATTGCATTACATTACTTATCATAATAACATCTTGCTTATTTAAACATTAGTCCTTACCGGACCAATGATGCTGATTTCAGATATTGGATCTTATATTGTCTTGAAGATCTTGAGTGCATATTCTTGCAATCACAAAAGGCAAGTTCACACTTGCTCATGTCCTTTGATTATTTTTAGTAAAGTATTTTGCAAATCCAGTGTTGTCATCACCTACATTTCAAAATAAATCAGAAAACACTATTTTCATAATAATATGATTATAGGTTATTTACCATGAGGTAATAACCTACTATGAAAGTTCCGGTGGTAAAGGAACATATTATCTAGGACTTAATAACCAATGTTGCCAGTGATTCTTGCACTGTATATCACGCGTTAACCATGAGATTTGGAATGGGACGGAGAAGTCAGCTGTATCTTTCCCTCTCGCATGGAGCCGGACGTGCGGGTCGTGGATGTTATCCTCATAGCGTGCATTTATTGGGAATTCGTAGAGGATATGCAGCATATGGGTGGGAACCCTCAACGTCCCATGATAGTTCCGGCATCTGAACGGTATGTACTGCCAATTGCCGTAATTCAATATGTGGGCTGGCGTACACCAAGGAGACATGCGGGGTCGCTGAGAAGGCAGTGATTGGCTTGGATCATCTACTGGGCCCCACACCATAGGAAGTGTGGACGGGAAAGATCGCCCGGTTGTGCAACAAGGATTTAATCTCTCATGGGTAAAGTAATGCACCTCTGCAGAGTGTAAGAACTGTAACTTGTTACTCCCTGTTTTGGGAAGGAGCTACGAACGCAGCGGGAAAGGAACTCCATGAAAGTTCTGGTAAACCCGTGAAGGCCGATGGACATAGCTTTTCATAATAAAAATAACCTTTGAAGAAATGTTTACGAAAACCTGCATTGCCTATGACCTATGGTCTGTGGCTATAGATATAGTGCATCAAACACTCCTTTCTAGTGAACTTGCTGAGTACGCTCGTACTCAATGTATCTTCTTAACCCTTGCTAGGTTCTAAAGCCAATACAGACGATGTCCACATCAACTTATGCTCAAGGGAATCTTCATCAACAACTCAAGCTATTCATTGAAGTCAAGGAAGTCAACATATACATCAATTAAAGTGAAGACGGAGTTGCTGATTAGATTGGAATATAATCTCTAGCCATAGAACCTACTTCTGTAGAGTATTGCAATAGCAGCAATACAAGCCAAATATTTAGATGCTAATCTTATTAGCATAATAGTTATGATGTGTTTATTTCTGAATCTTCTTTGAAAGAAGTTTATTTCTCTCTCTTTAACCTAGAGTGTTTTCTGGATATTATGTAAAGAGTCGAGTTGTAACCTATAGTCATGTCATGGACCTACTGTGTTTCTGTTGTACCACTCTAAGGGATGTAATACTAGTGAACGGTGTTTCATTGGTGTTATGTCAACGACTATTGTGTACTACATCATGAAGTGGTATGTTGGGTCACCACAGAGTCTGCTGGCGCGACGGAGGATGGAGTCTACTAACACGGCGGATACTGCTGATGCAACATAGGCGGGGGAGTCTGCTAACATGGTGGAGCCTTTAGACGCGCCAGAGATTAAGATGGATTGCTACTGGGAGAAGTTTGTGGCATTGGCGACCAATTTATAAGCACGATGTATTCCTTTCGCCATAGAATAGTGCTTTTCCTAGCTTCTCCCAGTTCTTTCAGACCCCCTTCACGTGCAGGGAAGTCAAGCTTCAACTTGTCAAATCCTCTCATATCTTCATCCACCCCGGCAACATCGTAGCCATCTGGAACTGGAGAGCAATGGTAAGTTGGTCTAGATCTAGAAGGTAAGGCAAAGCCGGCCGCCACCTTCATGGATATGTTCACAACTTTTAGATGTAGCTCACACATTGCTGGCTCTGTGATATCATCCACGGGGTAGCAAGGAGCCATCGTCAGATCATCAGCCCGGTGCTCCGTGAAACCATCATTATATTATTAGCTGGGTGCTCTGTGGAAGGCATACTACTTTTCTGCCGAGATGGTGGGCCGGTAGCATCTTCGCCCTGCCGCTGATATGGGCATGTAGCTTGCTGGCTAAGTGCGTTTATTTGCTCCTGCTGACTCCTTAGTGTTTCTTCTATCTGCTACATCCGGTCTGCCTCCTTGTCCTTTCTTCTCCGGTGTCTTCTATTGGGATATTTCTTCATTTCGGCGGGAAACCCGAGCTTCCACATAAGGGAGCCTTCAGTGCCTCTTGTTCGCCCTTTGTGTTCTTTATTCCCAAGGGCGTGTGTCAGCTCGTCTTTCTCTCTATCGGGCTAGAACTTCCCCTCCTGCACGTCCTCCATTGAAGATTTAAGGGCTTTGTAAGGTGTTGCAAGATGTTCTTTGTTAAAAACACAATTCCCTGTTTCTGGGTCCAACTTTCCCCCGTGCCCGTAGAACCAAAACATTGCCCGTTCAGCCCACTCTAATGTCTCTAGAGGGATCCCTTTAGCAATCAGTTTGTTCTCAGCTTTCTCCCACTTAGGCCTGATATCCTTGTAGCCACATATCCTTGTAACATGGTGATATTTTTCCAGTGCAGCATTTTCCTTGTTTGTTTTCATCTTTTTCTTAGCTTCATCTGATTTCTTGTACGTCAGAAATTTGTCCCAGTGATCTCTTAGATTTTCATTCGCTCCGGTGAACTGCAGTGGCTTTTTATCAACGACATACTGCTTTTACAATCTTTTCTTATGGTATTTCAATTGGCCCGCCATCTTCTTAAGAGCCCACTTCTTGACTTTTGGGTCTATAACTTTGTTTCGTGGATCCACCTCTAGCGTTAGGGTGAAATTTGTCATGCGTCGTAGTCCGAAGCATATCTTTGTATCTATCGTCGACATAAATAACTCTATCCTCCTTTGGCTTATTCCATTCTAGAATGGTGACCGGGACGATGTCCCTCACAACAACTCCTCATTGCTTTACAAATGTTCTTGTGTTGTTCTCGGGAGAAATCGTGGCGCCATCTGCAGCGACTTCTTCGATCGCGAATCTAGCATCAGGGCCAACTTTTTTGTCGGGCCTTGTTTGGTTTCAGAAGATTGCTTTGGTATGGAAGGCTAAAAGAAGAAAGAATCATAAATACATATACAAATCAATTAATATATATAGTAAGCAGCAGATTAACCTATATATACCTCACCGGAATTTGTAGTCAAGGTTCCTTCACCAGATCCGTCTCTTCGCTCAACGGTGTGTTGTCTTCCTTCACCGGAGTCATCGTCTCTGCGCTCACCGGCATCTTCTATTCCCTCACCAAAGTCATCTCTTCACTCACCAGCGTCTTCTCTTCCCTCACCGAAGTTGTCTCTTCGCTTGAGATCCTCCTACACTCCCTCACCAGAGTCGTTCAAATAAAGCGAAGGGTCGTCACCGGCTATCATACCCTCCATTATCACTTCTTGAAATTTGTCGCGCTCCATAGTTTCTGCAAAGACTTATTGCTAGTTACTTTCTTATGTATATATACACTACAAACTAATAATATATACATACACAATAAAAATCCTTTACTTCCTTATGTATGCATACACTATATAAAAGTAATATATAAATACACAATAAAAATCTTTTACTTATGTATGCATACACTACATAATAAAAATATATACATACAAAATATACCCCTTTAATTTCTTATGTATACATGCACTACATATTTACAATATACACATACACAATATAAAGCAAAGATCCATTTTATTTATTTTTAATTTCTTATGTATACATACACAATAAAAAATATAAACAAACGCAATATATCCATACACAATATATACATAATACTTAATATCTACTTTTTTTCCTAGAAAAAAAATCAGCTGGCCTCCTCGATCCCCTGCTCGCCCCTATAGGTCGGCGCCGCCCCTGCTCGCCCCCGCAGTGGGCGGCGCCGCCCCGACCTGCTCGCCCAACACATAGTTGTCAGCGTCGCCACCGGCGTGCTCGCCGGATATCATAGTAGACGACGCCGCCTACGATGTGCTCGCCCCTGTGCTGCACACCTAACCCTAATTGTTCAGGATCGATGGGAATCGTGGGGCTCACCTAGGGACGACGTGCTGCGGCGGTTGTAGGTGGTGGCGGCATGCCGAGTCTTGGTCGGTAGTGATGGGGACCGGAGCGCCACGCGAACGGAGAGGGGAGGAGAGTGCTGTGGCCGGAGAACGTCCTACGACAGCGCAGACAGCGACATACAACGACAGAATCATGCAGCCTGCTGGCGTCGTTCGCGTGGTCGTCGAGGGCGCCTTCCTGCAAAACTTGGATGAATGAGATGGGGATTTGGTGGAGAAGGCTACGCGTATTATAAGGGGAAGGGTGTTTAGTCCCGGGTCAAGGTTTTACCCGGGACTAAAGGACCTTTAGTCCCGGATCGAGTTACCAACCGGGACTAAATAGGTGGCCTTTAGTTCCGGGTCTTGACGCGACCCGAGACTAAATGATCTTTGACAGCAGCCCAGAAGACGCGCTCCAACCGTATCCCTCTAGTCCCGGTTACTGGCATGAACCGATACTAACCAGACTTTTGAAATATTTTTGTGAGTTTTTTCTACAAACTCTGGTTCCCGCCTTATTACATATTACAATGTTATTAAAGAAAAAATAAATACATTCTAATGTGGATTCTATCTATCTATCATAAAAGTGTATATATCAATATGTGGATTCTATCTATCTATCATATTCAAATGTGGATTCTAACTATTAAACATTTTGCCATTTTGAATTAAAAGTGCATTCACTATTTTTTCATATTTTTGAATCTGACAAAACTTTCAACATGAAAAGTGTTTGAATTTGAATAACTAATCCAAAACCATTTTATCTTTTCTAAAATAGTTAACCTAACTATTAAAACTAGTAACTGTTTCTAAAGATATTTCGGGAGCCTTTAGTTCCGGTTGGAGCCACTAACCGAGACTAAAGATATTTCCCGCCATTCTTAGAACTGTCAAGCGACGCGCCATTATTTTCCGCCATTTGTCTCCGCTTCCCGCCATGTTTTCCCGCCCTTTACTTTGATATCTTGGCTGACCGCCATGGCCATCCACACATACACACGTTTCCCTCTCACAATAATGGACACCGCATACTGGGCAATTCTGACCCTCGAGGAGACCGAGGCACTATAGGCCTCCAGCTACCCATGCCCGTCGGGCTACTGGATGCCCACCGATTAGATGCTGAGAGATAGAAGGGTTCCTGTCCCTTCTATGCCTCAAGGTTCTGCACGTTAGGCGGCCATCACGAACCACTTCTACCTCGAGCTCACGACGGAGCAGCGGATGGATCCCCTTTGGGATCCCAACAACTACGACACCTGGAATGCCTTTTTCACTAACCGGAAGGAAATGGAGCTCGCCAAGTACGAGGGTGATGGCCCTACCCTGGTGAACCACAACAAATCCGGCCACCGCCTGTGGTGGGCGAACTAGAGTATCGTTGGCGTGATGTTCTACATCGCCTAGGGAGATCATCCTCGCCTGCAGTGCCCGCACCCGCTGCAGTGCCACAAGAATGGTGGTGGTGGTGAAGGACGTTGGCGTAGCGACGTCGTCATACGGGAGCCCTCCATGTGTCGTGAATCTGAGGTCAAAGTTGTAGGTGCCCCCGAAATATGCTATGGCTAGGCTGAGGATCCAGCTGTGTGCGCCTAGAAACGACGACGAAGATGACCCTGAAGCTGTGTACTATAGGGCTACATATGAGTATGACTAAAGGGGGGCCTTTAGTCCCGATTTTGTAGTCCCGTTTTTTAATATTAATAAATTTCTTGAGTCTTTGTCCCATTTTATGGCTGGACCGAGACTAAAGGGGGGCCTTTAGTCCCTATTCCGTAGTCCCATTTAGTAAACCAGGACTAATGGATCGTTTCCTAATCGTGTTGGTCTCCGTACAACTTTCTCGAAATATGAATGTGTTCTTCTATTATTGTGCCGGGGAGCTAACTAATTTCACATATTAGGGAGTTCCTTTATGGCCAGCTTGTGGAAGATGCCCGAGGACTGGATCCTTAGGCATGTCCATCAAGCTAGCCATAGTGTTATCCATGCTCTCGCACACCATCTTATTTGTAGTTGATAACTTGACGATGATGCCTATTTATAGATTAAGAAGTACAACATAATGTCGAAACTCACGAAATAATGTCGACACTCACCCCTGGCATAGTGTCGCCACTCACTGGCATAGTGTCGCAAATCACTAGCATAGTGCTGCCACCCATCGAAATAGTGTCGCCACCCATGTTTAGCCCTGGTTGGTGTCTCCCACCGGGACTAAAGATGAACCTTTAGTTTCGGTTGGAGACACCATCTGAGACTATACATTCTAGCACGGGCCCAGCCTACTGCAACCCCTTAAGTCCTAGTTGGTTTCTTCAACCGGGACTAAAGATATTTCCTGCCATGTTTTCCCGTCATTTCCCTCTGTTTCCCGTCCTACCCCTTTGCTTCGTGACATGTTTTCCTGCCATTTCCCTCCGCTTCCCGCCATATTTTCCTGCCCATTTCCTCTATATATAGGCCGACCGTCATGGCCACCCACATATCCACACATTCCCCGCCGCTTACTTTAGGATGCCCATCCTGCATCCTCGTCGTCGACATGGCGGCAACGACGGAGTACTGGGATCCATCGGGCATGTCCGAGACTGGGCTCTGCCGGCCTGGCACTGGGAGGTGCTACCTTTCGGGACACGTCGCTTAGTGAGGAATCCGGGTCTCGCAGTAAACCCGAAGCTTCGTGGTGGCCGTCGCGTGGTCCACAATCGGTGCAGAGGGAGCCGACCGCCGAGGAGGTGGTACATCATCGTGTCATGGAGGATGATGAGCACATCAATTAAAAAACGGTTGCTTTGGACGTTAGGGTCTCTGATACCTGGCAGTTTATTCAGGGATCTCACCCGAGCTATGCACCTGTGATGGTTCCTTCTCTTTGGGTGTTCACCTCCCGTGGCTTAGGAACCGGGAGTCATCATCCAGTTTGATTGAGCAAGATGTACTAGTTTTCATATCAATATTGTGCATGCTTGTGCATCATGGGATGGCGAACAATGTTGTAGGAGGAAGTTTCCCTTTTTGTCGCACGAAAAAGCCATTTTCCATTTTCTGAGCGCAAACAATGGGGGGTTTTGTGAAGCAACCACTAAAACTATAATTCAAAATGCTACCACCCCATTTTTCAAAAATACTAGACCACCTTAAATGAACTAAGTCCCAACCGGAAGATCTCAAACATTTCCGTCCATCCCGGGTGAAAAAGACAAATATCTGCCGAATCAGTAGGAAGTGGGTCCAGTTTGAACTATAGGTATAAGATCTAATGCTCATGATTTTTTTCGAAAAATCATTTTTAGACTCATAATTTGATATTTCTTCAGAGATCCAATGCAAGTTTTAACGAGGCTCGTCCCCTATCGTCCTACCCGCAGTTTTGACATTGTTTGAAAGATATTTTTTTAAATGACCATAACAAATTCAAAAACGTTCTAAAAAATATACATCCTTCATGTGGTGTCATATTATGTGACATAGTTTCAAGGAAAAATACCAAACTTGGTTTATCTTGAGCTGGAAATAACCTGACGGGAGATCAATCTTTGAGAACACACAAGCTACTTCTAACTGGTCAAACAAGTCATTGATTCTAGGCAAAGGGTATTTGCTCTTGATAGTCACCTCATTGAGTGAACGGTAATCTATGCATAACCTTTGACTTCTATCTTTCTTCTCCACAAAAAAACTGGTGCTCCCCAAGATGAAGAACTTGGTTGTATAAAACCTTTCTACAACTGTTCTCCAAGTTGCTTCTTGAGTTCTTTCAACTCATCCACTGACATCCTGTACGGTCTCTTTGCTATTGGTCCAGATCCTGGTAGAAAATCAATAAGAAACTCCACATCTCTATCCGGTGGCATTCCCGGCAATTCTTCCAGAAACACATCCGGATATTCACTCACAATAGGCACACTGTCCATGCTACCCCCCTTAAGATAATTTAGCTTACTCCTTTTCGATTCAAAGTTGGTCTTGAATCTGATCCTTTTGTTTTCTGGAGTTGTGAGTGAAACAGTATGGTTGGCACAATCTATCACTCCCTTGTGCTTAGTCATCCAGTCCATTCCCAATATAACATCCAATCCTTGGGAGTTTAGGATTATCAAGTTAACGTTAAACTTATACTTTCCAAATTCTATGACCAGATCATGACATCCTGAATTCACTATCATTTCTCCGCCAGGAGAACTTACTTTTATAGGACACCCAATAGTTTCTACCGGTAGTTCATTTCTTTCAACAAATTCTATTGATATGAATGAATGAGATGCACCAGTATCAAAGAGAACAAATGCTGGAACAGAACTGAGTTTGAACTTACTACCAACAGCATCAGGTTCCTCATAGATTTCCTCCACATTGATGTGGTTCACTTGTCCCTTTTGAAAAGGGTTGGGCTTGTTGGGTCCTTCAAATTTCTTTTCTGGGCATTCATTTGCATAATGCCCCATCTTCTTGCACTTGAAACACTCAACCTGACTAAGATCCTTCTTGACAGGCTGGCTTCCACTGCCACTTCCACTTCCACTGTGGTGGCTCTTATACACTCTTGTGATTCTTGTACTTATCGTTGTCATGACTACGGTGGTGCTTGTTGTCATGATAACGGTTGTGGTTGTGGTGCTTGTTGAACTTCCCATGCTTGTGGGATCCAGAACTCCCGCTATCATCATAATGGGAACACTTGTGAGATGATCCCGTGCTGTGCTTGTCAGAGTGCTTCCTCTTCATGCTTTCAACTTGTTTCATTTTGCTCTCCAAAATAGCAGCCTTGTCACAAAGAGACTGGTATGTGGGAACATAGGCCACAACTAACTATAGGTTCAATTCATCATTCAACCCTTCAAGGAACTTTTCATTCCTCTTAGCATCAGTGTCAACTTCATCCGGTGCATATCGCGCCAGATTGTTGAACTCTTCAATATATTCAGCCACGCTGCGGTGGCGCTGCTTCAAGTTATGGAACTCTTTCTTCTTCAAACTCATCACTCCGGATGAGATGTGAGCGGTACGGAAACCATCTTCAAAGATAGCCCATGTCACATCCTCAATGGGAGTGGTGATCTGGAAGTTATCCCACCAAGTGGCTGCTGGTCCTTCCAACAAGTGAGCTGCAAATCTGACTTTCTCTTCATCAGTACAGCCAACAGTTACCAAGTCCATGTTCACAGAGCGTAGACAATTATTGGCCACCATAGGATCAGTTGTTCATGAGAACTTTGCTGGCCTCAGTCTTAAGAACCTGGTAAGCATGTCAAAACCTGGTGGGTTGTTCTGATTGTTGTTGTTGTTGTTGTTATTATTGTTGTTGTAATTATTATTGTTGTTATTGTTGTTCTGATTCTGGATGAAAGTAGTCATCATTTGCATCAGCTGAGTCTGAGCTGTCATCATTTGCTGCATCTCAGGGGTGATGTTGTTGTTGTTGGGGTTGGGATTGGCACGTCGGGGAGGCATCTATGGTTTTCAATAAGGATAAGAATGATATACCCATAGATGCTAACATGCACAATACATCACATAAAAAATCACAATCATGCATCATAGTAGTAAAGGTGCAACAACATAGACAACAAGTTTTTGGAAAAGTAAACACACCAATAGCAAGCCATCCACATGTTGGATGGTCATTGCGACTCAATAATCAAAGACATGATAAATAAAGGTAAATGAGTAGTCATCACTACTCCTCTGCATCAACCTCCTCATCAACAAAGGTAAGACCTGCATTCTCCATAGTGGTCTTGTATTCCTCGACATTGGTGGTCAAGGTATTTACTTTGGCTTTGAGAGCCCTCTTCTGTGCACGAAGCCTCTCAATCACACCTTGCTGATGCTCGAGCTCGAAGTCCTTGGCCTCTAGTTCTGTAGTCATGTCTCGAATCCTCTTGTTCCTATCTTGGACTCGCTTCTCATGACTCTTGAACTTTCTATCCTGACTCTCAAACTTGGCTTCCATCTCTTTGACTATCTCATCTTGCTCCGAGAAGAGCTTGTACTTCTCACGAAGCTGCACCTGGAGTTCTTCATTGCTAAGCATGACGTTGGTCCTATCAGTGTCTATGTGCCTAAGAAGAACCTCTAAGTCCTGGAGGTATAGACGAATCGGCTCTGCAGTCTCTCTCGAAGTATCCTCAAAGTCAATGGCCTCACCATCCTCATCACGTCTACCGAAGGTGTGGAAGTGAGTACCTCTAACCGCTCGAGAGTGTCTCCCTAGTAAACGTCCAAGCAAATCCTGCATGACTACCTCTAGGCCTCTCTCCTTGTCATCATGCATGAGCTTGAAGATCATTGCCTCCGTGGTAGGCTCAGTCTGGCGTCCTGGCTGATTAACCTTGAAGCCCCAAAGGTCTTTCCTCTCAAACTTGGTGAGGGGAAGCATCATGATAGTAGGAAGAGGGAGATTGAGTAGACTAGTGAGCTCAATAATACGAGTGCCAAAACGAGTTCCCTTGAACTCTTCAGCCGTGCTAATAGTAACATTAGGCATCTATTTAATAAGGTAGAAAAAGTTAGAATCAACACAATTTAAGACAAATCACAAGACAAGGCATCACATGCATAACTTCGGAAACCAAAACACACAAGTCATGGCATACATGGATTCATTACAAACAACCAAGGTTCAACTTATTTTAAACAACATCTGGGAAATAAATTGATAAGTGTGGTGGTCCAACTAACGAAGTACGTTACAATCCCATCTCTCTTGCCAAGTTGGATAACACGGCATCCCTAGAGGCAATCTGTTTATCTAGATCACATGACTCCATTTCTATGTCTATGATGTCCTTCCTTAAACTTTGGTTGGTAGCCTCTAACTCTTGGGTATGCTTTTTTTCTTCCCTAAGGTCATTATGGGTGTTAATCATTCTGCACTTGATTCTATCACCAAGTTCTTTGATGGCGTTCCAAGATGCATCCCTTGCTGAATCAAAGAATGTGGTGTGCATCACTGAGTTGCTGACCATGCAGAATCCTGAGTCTTTGTGGTTGTCTTCCTTGTTTTTATAAAAGTGAAGTTGTACCCACCAGTACTCAACTCCTTCATCCATCACAGGAAAACCTTTGTATACAGCTGCACCATGTATTCCCATGGAAACCATGAGGTCCTTGAGAGCCTTAGGGAATTCTGTCTCACATTCCAAAGTCATAGTCATGAGTGGTCCCTTCTTCACGGATTCGTTGATGGAGTTCATCTATAAATAGAGATGATAAAGAAGATTAGAAAAGTTTACGAGAAGAAAAGACAAGTGTGGAAGTTGTTGAAAATTTTTCCTTAGTGGTTTCCAATCCCAGGGTCATAATCCTATAGGCAACACAGTGCTCTGATACCATCTGTAAGATCCCTCCTTTGTAAAGGAAAGGATCCCTATGTTTGCAATGCTAGTCCCTGGATCAATGCTAGCATCCACAGTTTAAGATGAGGTACACAGAAACAAAGGTCATTATTACAAGTCATTCCAGAGACAAACATAGTCTTTTACAACTCCATGGCCACAGGCCTAGTACAAGAGTTTAAATATGTAATAAAAAAAATAAGTCTTCATCTTCATGTGCCACAGGCAAGCATATTGAGTGTAGACTCATAACCCCTAATCATCATCATAATAACCTGCAACATCACAAGTTACAGCCACAGTGGGTCAATACATTGGAATAGTATTGGCAAGTGATACCTTAGTGGAATATTGGTAGACTAGATACTATATGCATTTTGGCTAAGTGTAGCTTAGGCTTGCTTTGCTCAAAATAGGTTTTACTTATTAGTTGAAAACACTAAGTTTTTGTTTGTCAAAATCTTTCCCAAGGAACCACCAATAGACATTGGGGAACCTTCACCCTTGTTCAAGCACAAGTTTTTACTTAGAAATTGGGATGAGGAGATTCTTGATAGCTTCCATGTCTTGATGCTCAAGTTGTCCAATACCAGGGACATGGCTAAGTACTTAGATTCTTCCATCTGCAGAGGTTGTGCACTTTCCCCACAAGACTTGATTTTCACCAAGACAGAACCTTTCAGAAGCCATCCCTTTGACCAAATGGACGCGTTCCAACCTATCATCCCACTACCACCAACTGTCCAAATGGCTAAGTTATTGCAACCTATATGGTCCATGGAGAGCCCATATTGCCAAGTGGTTGCACTAGAAGCTTCTTATCATATGGCATATCAAATACCTTTGCTCCTGGGTGGCTTTCCACAAGTGATATACAAAAGGTAAACCATAGAAATGGGCCTTGTGTAACCACTCAACATAAACCATTCCTTCCATTCCACCAGGTGTTTCGTTCATTTAGTTGTTTTATTAAACAAAACTTAAGTCCAAAGACTTAGAAATATTTTCTCATAGCATGAATATATAACCACCCTTGGTTGCTACTATCTAGGCTAAGCATGACATTGATAAGACTTAGAAATATTTCTAGCAATTCTACAACTACTAGGATTTCCCAAGCATAGCATATAGATCAAATATCCATGCAAGTCTAGCAAAATATTTCTAATACATAGTTGAAAAACTTAGGAATAAATCATGAAGCACTACTTTCCTTGGTAGTTTGGAGAGTAGCTACAATCCTCACAATCACAATCACTATTTGCACCAAAATCTACACATAAAAATAATGGCACAAAATCACATACACAAATAATACATGCAAAAATACATGAATGTATGCAATATGCCATGTGATGATTTTCTACACCAAACAAGACAAGTGCACTGTACTAAATCATAAACAAGTACAAAACTTGTCAAATAAACCTTATTTGAACATTAAAACATTTTCCAAATAATTACCATGCACATTTTATGCCTACAAATGTTTCTGCAAAAACAACCATTTTAACAGGGGCAAAACATTAAACACATTGCATAAATGGAAAGGGTTTTCTCTCCTGATTCCATTGATATAAAATTTGTCAAATTTGGACGTGGGAATCAAAAGTTATGAATTAAACAAGTTTAACCATCTAATTGATCTAATTCAAAATTTTAAAACCAAACTCAAGCCACGCGGCAGCATCTGGTTGGCTGGTACCGCTTCGCACTGGATCGCACTTGCGAACCTTCAGATCTACTTAACGTCTGCGGCTCAGATCTACCCATACCCCTTCACCTGGCTTCTAATCTAAGGCACTGGATCTAGATCCAGTGGATCTAATCGCTTTGACCACAACCCGGCGGCGCAAATAGCCAGAACGGCGGCGACGGCTCTGCCGGCGATGGATCGGCGAATCTAGCGAGGGCTGGGGCAGTGGTGATGCTTACCAGACTCGCATGTGCACGAGGAAGCTGAACGTGGTCGTCGTGGAAACGGGGGCGTGCTGCTGTGGCCGTGGGAGCTCGTCAGAGTCGAGTATAGCGTCTGGCTCAGGTGGACGGCGACGTTGGCGTTGTTCTGAGCCGCCTTAGCACAAACGGGGGCAGTGGTGATGCTTACCAGACTCGCGTGTGCCCAATGTTCAGGTGAACATGATAGGGTCAAGGGGAAGGCACGGGGCGGTTGAATCTCACCAAAATTTCTTGCCGGAGATGGAGACGGCGTCGGGTGTTTACGGTGCTCGATGGAGTCGACGACCTGGGGCAGTATAGGTTGAACCAATGGTGTCAGAAGAAGCGCAAGATGGTTGCGAAGCAGCTTGCGTGAACCAGAAAGCAAGGGGCGCTCAGTACTCACCGTGATGGCTCACCGGAGTGGTTCGGAACAGCGGCGGTGCGATCTCGATTGTGGACAGCCTAGCGGCGCTCTGTGGTTGGTGAGTGAGGGGAATGGAGCGGAGTGAGGAGGGGATCTTATAGCTGGAGCAGGGGCGGAGATCACGCTCGCATTCATCGCCAATTAAGTGGACTAAAATCACGGCAGAGGAGGGGGAAGAAACGGGCGGAGGCGGCGTCTGCGCGCGGGATTTGGGGAAGAAGGAGCCGCCGTGGAGAGGGACCAGCAGTCAGCGACGTGTGGGTTGGTTCGGTGCGAGTGAGAGAAAAAGCAGAGAGGAGGTGGCCCGGGTGGGCTTTTGGGCTGCGTTTGCTGATGGGCCAAAAGTCTGGCGCCGGACTTTTCTTATTTCTTTATTCTTTTTCTTTTTCTTTTTGAATTTCCAGGAAACATTTTCAAATGATTTCAAAAGCCATTTGATTTCAAATATTTTCTGGATTTTTTAGAGTGTAACACTCATATTTTTGGGCATAAAAACATGTGGTCTCTCTGTACTAACTTGGTCCCTTTGATTAAACAAAATAAACAGTGTCATAGCACTTGATTTGAATAAGTTTTGAAAATGGTTTTAAACCATATTTGTTTTGTAAATTTTTGGTTTAAGCACTAGCATTCAAGCAAAACAATCTGAGCACAACAAGTCTTAGTTTTAAAACAACTATAATCTCATTTGAGAGTGACATTTGATTAGTGTTTGTTCACATAAAATCATAGCTCTCAAATTTCAGTTTCTTACAAATGAGTTTGAATTTGATACCTAAATGATGTGCATGCATGCATGATATGAAATCTTTGAAAACATGATTTTAGGGATGTTACAATCCCCATCGTTCCCTCATCGCCATCCTCATGGCCAAAGAGGAAGACCATCACCACTGATGGGTACATCGACATGGATGAGGGAGATCGGTGCGAGTTGGCATTCAGGCAACACAAGGTCGACATTCATAGCCAACATGACGCATATGGGCTTCCTGTGAGTGATACCCTGCAAACCCTAGAGGGATTGCCAAGAGGTTACGAGGTCTGGGCCCTCCTGGCCTAGATTTGGCCCTCGGCCATGCATGGTCATGGCATGAGCACCCAGAGCCGAGGAAGGCCACAACCATGAAAGCCCAAATATATGTCTCACTGGCCCATATCTTTCAAGTGTCCTCCGAATATTGCTATGAACAGTACTGCCCTTCGCCGCCTTCGTCTTATTCGCCTGACCACCATCCATCACAGCCGCCCGATCTCCACGGAGATGCTCCACCACCGTTGCGCCAAGACCTCACACCATTAGTGTACCACTACAGATCAGGAGAGCCCCGCACCTTCCTTCTAATGCACGGGTAGAAGAAGTTCTGCTGTCGCCAGCACCGCTCGGGCTTTTTACCGATGGCTCTCACTGATGGCGGCTATGGAGGAGGATGGGGAGAGGGGGGATGGGCCCAGGTATCCTAGGGTTCGCCTCGTCGCTCGTAAGGAACGGGCAGGACAGGACCAAACATTTTAATCCTTGTGCTCAAGGTTCTTGCTGCTAGTGAAATGGAGTCCTAGAGGAATTTTTCCTATATAAGAGGTGTTTGTCATTGATGGTAATTTTGATGGAGCCAGCCAGGTTCTGTTTCTTTGCCTCCACCACGATATCTCGAGTGGGACTTCTGTATTTTTAGTATGTTGATGACACTATGATCATCTCCATTCTCTATATTGATCAACTTAGGTTTCTTGAAGGATATTTTTCATGGTGATGCCTACATTCTAATATCTACCATTCTAAGTTTTTTTAGGGATCTGCTATTCTAAGTAAATTATAAAAGTCCTTTAGGATGCTAATTAACATATAAGTTGTATAATCAAGCCCTCTCTCTAGGATCCAGCCTACATAGTAAGCCCCTGAAGTGACCTGATCCAGTAGGGGTCCAAGTCTCTGTACTTTATAGTGCTAGTCCCTGAATCTACTCACTAGCACACATATTAAGATGAAATATCACGAAACAAAGATCATATTTTCTATTACATCGAATGATCCAAAACTTAACATAGGAATATAGAAACTGCATAGCAGAAAGGCTGCTAGCTCCTCATAAATAAAGTTTGACAATGGAAGACTACTAACAATAAGGAGTTACATTAAGAGCCTTAGGCGATAACCTGTTGAGTGAACACTAGTAGGAAAAGGCCTAGTGGCAGCATTCGGAAAAGGGGGATCGCGGAACTCAAACTGCACGCCAATGATGTCTACGCACACTTCTATTCTTATAGACAATGTTGGGTCTCCAAGTGCAGAGGTTTGTAGAAAAGCAGCAAGTTTCCCTTAAGTGGATCACCCAAAGTTTATCAAACTCAGAGAGGAAGTGGTCAAAGATATCCCTCTCAATCAAACCTGCAATCAAGATACAAGAAGTCTCTTGTGTCCCCAACACACCCAATACACTTGTCAGGTGTATAGGTGCACTAGTTCGGCGAAGAGATAGTGAAATACAAGTGATATGGATGATTATAAGACAATGGTGCCATAAAATAGCTTGACGGGAGGGAGACTAAAGGCAATATGAAATAAAGATGGAAGGAAGCAAACATGTAACATATCTAGTTGTAAATGGTGTTTCAATGCTTAGAAACAAGGCCTAGGGATCATACTTTCACTAGTGAACACTCTCATATAAATATCTTCTCTTCATGATACTACTCCGAACTACTCTCCGGTTGGACAACTCTAATCCACGGTAGGGCTATAATAGCACACCTCAAAGTTCGGATTCCCCGTCTAGATAACCCCACACTGTCACCTTGAGCGCTATATGGTTCCAACAAACACCACAATTTCATAGAGACAACCAACTCAAAATATAACTCATGACAAGTATTTATGTAATCTCTAGCCTAAGTGCCACGCGGTGTGCATGCTGTCACTTTCACACACGTGGGGAAAAGCACAAATCTATTAAAGCACTTGATTAGCAGAGTAGATCTACTTGATTACAAAGCTCACGATCATAATATGATCATGCATAGAGAGAGATGAACAAATAACTACCGGTAGAGCCCTTAGCCTCGAGGAAAAATTACTCCCTCCTCATCATGGGAATCAGGAACATCGATGGAGATGGTGGTGCAGGTCGATGAAGATGGCTCTGGGGGCAATTCCTCGTCCCACCATGGTGCCGAAACAGAGACTTCTGTCCCCCGAATCTCCCCTTCGGTGGTAGCGGCACTGTGGAACTTTTCCTGGAGGTATGCCGATTCCTCTAGGGTTTTTGCCTCGGGGGCTTCTTATAGGCGAAAGGGCAAGGCGAGGAGGCGGCCAGGGGGCCCACACCCCCTGGTGGAGCCACCAGGGGTACCCGCGCCACCATAGGGTGTGCCCACCCTGGTGCCCTCCTTCGTCTTTGCTTCGCGTTTCCGTATTGCTACGGGAAAAATAGGAAGGTTGGCTTTTGTCCCGTCGAATTCCGAGAATATTCATTTTTTAGATTTTATGAAACCTAAAACAGCAGAAAATAGGCAACTGGCACTTCGGCATCTTGTCAATAGGTTATTTCTATAAAGTCTATAAAAATACCTCAAAGTTTAGATAAAACATAAGATAGTTTGCACTAAACAAGCATGTAGCATCAAAAATTATAGATACGTTTATGATGTATCAAGCATCCCCAAGCTTAACTGATGCTTGTCCTCGAGTAGATAAGTGATAAAAAGAATAATTTTTAAGGTGACATGCACCATCACAATCATGATCAAATCACTTGCAACAATTGAAAGCTAGGATCAAAGTAATCTAAACATAAGAATGAAATATGAAGTTCTAATAATAAGACATAGCAACTATGCTACAACATGAAAGAATACAAACAAAGATTCATGAATAACAATGCATTGAAAGATGTTTGTTTGTTTCACATATATAAAACATAGCATAATGGCATCCAGCTTGTCCCTCAAGGTGTAGCAAAACATAAATGCATAGGACACCTTCAAAGTTCATAAGGGTGACTACAAATAGTTCAAGAACAAGCAATATCAACATTATAAATCAATCAATAAGTTTTGGGACAATGCACATAAAACTAAGAATGACAACTATGCTCTCTTAATTGGTGCCTAAGGATAGAAGGTGGAGACTCAATATAAAAGTGGAAGAAAGTCCCTTCAAAGGGAAGCAGGGATTTCAACTTTCATAAAGAGATTCCAAAAATTATGGTACTTGTTAGCTTTCAGCTCTCATTTCCCCTACCATAAGAATCTTGAAGTGATTAAGATGGAGCATATTCTTGATAAAGTATAAGTACAAGGGTCGTTCCTCATGCTACTCAACTTTAGTTACCGGTAAGTTTTTGTCATAGTAAGTATATGTGTATCATAGAGAACTGCCAACGGGGTACCCATTGCCCCATGATACAGGATCTATCCCATATCAAAATGACAAGGCAAGCAGACAATGAGCATCTTAGCAATCTTCTTATTTACCATGGTAAAATGGTGCTTTTTTCTCTTCTTTCCTCTTTTTTTCTTTTTCTCAATATCTTTTTTCTATCTCTCTTTTTTATAAGAAGAATGCTTCATGGATTGATCACTATGGTGATGTTGCAAGTTTCCACCATGATTAGGCATGGCTTAGGCTAGCGGCCTAGGAGTTTCTCTAACACACATACATAACTCCATGGACTTAAAATCTCCCCTTTTATTTCACACCGCCGACATCCATAAACAAAAGAGCATGATATCAACTGGGTAGATATTTACAGTTGTTGAAAGCGTTCCTCGTGACAGCACGGTTTTGATAATTCCCAACTTATAAGTGCAAGCATATACAACATAGATGACACAATGGTTCAAGTTTATTAGGGGCAAGAAAAGTAAAGTGTGCCATCAAGTTTGTGGGAGCTTTAATCACTAATTTTCACATAACAAGTTTAATTTGGAAGATAAATGTAACATCCCAGCATTAGAGCTTAGACATAAGTTAAACCCAGATGTGTGCATTGCATTCATGTATAGAAAATCCGAATAATTTTCGTGCTTCTAAAACAGAACTTGTCAAATTGAATGAAGCTTCTCTTAGCTTGATGGAATTAAAGTAGATCATCAAGTTGACTATGATAAGTTTCAATAAGACCTTTGCTAAAACCTTATTTTGGGTAAGGGAGATTTGATCTAAGGGTAGATCAAATGTATTAAAAGTTAAATCTTAATACAATATGAATTATACTTGATCATTAGGTGATGATATTATAGTATTCATTATAATCACTCATTAATACCAAGTTAGTGGATTTAACACCAAATATGAATTTAACAACTATATCTTAATTCCATTGGCATGTACCTTGAGTATCATGTTAATATCTAACCCTACGTCTGAAATAAGATTGGGTAGGAAAGAAACTAAGTCAAGATCATTCACCATATATCTTTATTTCCATATCAATCCTTATCATCTCTGTTGAGTTATATTTCCATGTCTGTTCTTCATCAATGTTGAGAAATCAACTATTGATTCACCCATTCTCAACCTAACAAGTACTTGATCATAACACAACTTACAACTAAGTGTCTACAAAGAAACAACCAAGAAGAGGTGAATAGTGATGCTAGTTTCAGATGACATTTATTCGATAATAATGGTTGCAAAGAATTAAATCAATAGGATAGTTGATGGAGTTAAATCCCTCCTTGATAGAAAAGAAGATTACAAGGATGAAGTCTGGAGATAGTTACCAGGAGTAGTCCTATTGGATCAATTAGGTATAGTTAATGAATTATATCTCTTAATCCAAGAGAGCTAAATAGAAGATAATTATAATACAACTGTAATGTTGTATTGATGTAGCCTTGTTTAGTCTACTAGAAACCTAAACCATAATGGATCAAAAGATTATAACAACCATGCTAGATTCACCAAGATTGAATGCTTATATCATGTATAAGTGACATTGGGAACATAATATTATTGAACCCTAGTATAGATATATTATCCTAGGTTAACTATTCCAAGTCACAATAATATAGTATAAGATTGATGTATGAGTTATTAGAGTGAATATAACACAATATGATTCAATTAAAACAAGTATAGTATGAAGTTATGGAAGTAGTGTTATTTTAAAGAATAATAAACTTTAGAGAAAGGTAGTTGGATACATACATCTGATGGAGGAATATTAGTGATGGATGATTCAGGAGGTCTATGAGTGGAGTTTGAAGGAAGTACTTATTAAAAGGAAGGTTATCACTAGTAGAGTAGTAGGTATAATGCAGAATGAATAAAAAGGAAACTATACAAGTTTCAATGTCAAGCTCATTAGGTTTATCAATGGATTTAGAAGATTAAAAGGTGAATAAAAACCTTTTTGTGAAGTAAAGCTCATCATGTTAATCATGATGATGGATAGGAAGAGGTAGTATATCTAGGAAAGGAATTCCTTATTTAAAGATCCGGAATTGTGAATTATGGAAAATAGACATTCTTGGTAACAACTTACTCTAAATCTCAGATCAACATAATATCCATCTCATGTTATTGATCCATCATCTGATGTATATAACACTTTATAGAAATATTTCCCTATAGTAAATCACATAAGCACATCTCTGTTAATTCCAACCATCACAACTATATGTGCTTAAGTATATCTTTATCAATTCCTTCTATAAAATATTCAAGATATAACTTTCAAGCACTAAAGGTGATGTCAAAAAATATCCCAAACAGAAAACCATATGTTTAGTTATTGAATCTGTAACCACATCCATAAAGGAGTCTAAGTATTTTAAGAAAAAAACCCTAAACCCAAAGGTAAAATAATCATAATTTAAAAAATCCTGAACCTCTTTATTTATCATAATTAAATAGATACATTGACATTTTCCAAATTAATGGGAATAGTAATATCCATATCAATGTCTTTTATATTTCATGCATCAAATAATGATATAGGCTCATTATACATATAAAAGTTTCTATTCAAACTATGAGCCAAATAGAATTAAGTTTATAAACAAATAAGAATATATCATTCAAGAAATCCCTAACTAAAATAGGAGAGAAAAATAATAAGAAAAGTTTCTACAAACTATTAACAAGGGGGTTCATATTGAGTAAATAAAAGAAATGCAAAAAGATGATATAATAAAAATTCACAAATGATACAAAATATATTTTAGTATTGTTGTAAATATCCAGCAAATAAATCATACAAAGAAAGGTTCAAAATATAAATCAAATTCAAATCTGAATAAGAAAACAGAAAATAGAAAAAGGATAAAAAAAATAAAACACTACCTGGCCATGGCCCAACACCCCTACACATATCTGATGCCCCTGTGCAGCCCCCAACAGCCCAGTAACCAGACCAGTTCTTTTCTATCTGTGACTGACAAGTGGGGTCAGGAGAGGACCGCGGGTTGAGCTGAAAGAAACGCTCGGGGGTTATCATAATTAAACCCTGCTCGTCCTCATCCTCAATCTCGCTTCCCAGACTCACTTCCTTCCTGCACCCGAAAACCTAACTCTTCGGAGTTCATCATTTTGGCCAACTCCGACCACCCCTTGCCTCGTGATAGCCACCATTAGACGCGCCGTCATGGACTGAACCATATAGGACCAAGCACGGAGGCCCGCTCGCCAGGAATCATGTGAAATCGAGCGTTCCTTTTCCTCGGCCACCATGGCCATTACAGTCGATTCGCCATCGTCACGCCTACCCAAGCCTCCTCGAGCACTCTTTCATCATGAGGGTGAGTTCCTGAACCTTCTAGTAATCTTCAATCGTCTGATCTCGTTGTAAATCGCCGTTTCACCTTGTATCATCGTCGGTCACCTCGGAGCTGAAGCTCCGATGACCATTCCCGAGCGGCGTCGCCACTTTTAGGTTCAGTAGGTTGCGCTGATTCGAACTAGGCTTATTTCGCTTGCTGGGGCGCCATAGATCGTCGCCGGTGACCACTCACCGATGGCGGTGGTGGTGCTGACGCCATCGCTGCGTCATGCTCACCTCATGATCAAACCACGTCAGCTTGTTTGACCAGTCTTTGCCCGCGTGGTTGATGACATGGCCTTGGGCCCATATGTCATTGACTAGGGGTCAAGGCAGGGTTAGTAATAAATGGATTTTCTTTACACAGCATGCTAAGTTGGTCACTGTCCCACTAGTCAGTGACTAGGGCTAGCTCTTGGTACGGTGTAAAAAATATTTTCTGTTAGGAAATAAATAAAATGTTATAATTCAATTAATAATATTCCAGAAATCTAATAAAGGATTAAATCTTGTTTAATTAATAACTTTTGATTTATAATTTAGAAAAATATGTATAATATATGAAAATTTTAAGAAAAATAAAATCTACAACTTAAAAATATTATCAAATATTATTATGATAATTATTTAAATAAATTTTATTTAGTAAAGATTTTATAAGTAATAAAACTTTGATAATTCATATTTTTATAATGATAAATGTTAATAATATAAATAAAATACCAAAAATCTTAGAAAAATAAGAATTCTAAATTAAAACTATAATCATGTATTATTATTTCACTTAATTAAATATTTATTATTAATTAATTAATTATAAAGTAATAAGAATTATAAAAATCATATCTTATTATTTATAAATCACAAAAAAATAAATGTAATATACCAAAATGATCACAAAAATAACTTCTACATGTTAAAAATCTAATATTCTACTTTTGAGTTAAATAAAAAATTAAATATTTTAATAAGTCAAATTTAAACTTATTTACTTCATTAATAATTCATATGAGGATAATTAAAATTTATTAATATTCCTAAATTGAGTAAATTAAGTTTAATAAATAGTATTAGTCTTAAATATTAATAAAATGAAGCTTAAATGGTTTAAAACATTATAAATATCTTTTTATTAAATTATCATTAACCCTAAGTGATGGGGATACGCCTACTGGGGTATACTCAGCGGGACGTTTCCGACTGGCCCAAGGGCTGGCGAGTGGGCCTGCAGAACGGCGAGTGGATCAAAAGCCCAGCAAGGTATCAAAGTGGAAGTTGAAGGCCCAGTAGTAGATAGGCCAGTCGGTCTAGGTTAAACGATTATCAGAATCAGAATCGGTTGAGATATGTAAACCCTAGGGAGGTGAGCCTATATAAACCTCCCTATGGGGTGAGTAGAGACACGTTCCCTCATACACCCAAGCAACTCGCCGCCTAGCGGTAGAGTTCGCCCATTGTAAACACATCCATAATACAATCTAGCGGAGTAGGTCTTTACCCTCCGGGCCGAACACAGGTAAAACCCGAAGTCTCGCCTCATCTCGCACGCAGATGGCCGCCCTTGCCTCTCGTTCTACTACTACCGCCGATGCGGCATCGCCGTGGTCATTCCCACGACAGTGGCGCCGTCCGTGGGGCCTGGCCGGTCTGGCCGGTGTTCTGCGGCGAGATCCAATCTGCCCATCAACGAGACGGTCGCCACCGGCCGTATGATAGCGATCGGCGAGATGCTCCAGATCTTGCCGAGCAGCTACGTCCCGGCGGCGCGACCCGTCACGCACAGCGTAATCCTGCCAATCGGCACGATCAGCCTCTTCGTCGGCCTCACCGACGTCATCACCTCGGAGGACTCGGCTCGCATCCGCGAGTCGCCACCACGCGATCGGCTCTCTGAGAGCCAGGTCCGCACGATCCACCGCCTCGCCTCCGAGTACAACTCGGCCCACAGCAACGTGGCCGGGAACTCAGCGGTCGCAGAAGATGCGGCCCTCACCGACGACTCGGCGACCGGCGTCACTGCGGATCCATCACCAGCCTCATCCGCGGGCTCCATCGCCAGTCTCCAACGGGAGATTTGAGGACCCTCCATCCTCGGGATCTTGAATTCGAATCCGGGTCGGAAAACTCCGCCGACCTCCACGACGGAACGATCGCCATGCCGCGACCTACATGGCCACCGGCCGATCCGCCGGAGGATCCTTTCTCCACCCAATCCTCCTAACGCCACGGCAACGGAGGTCGAGAACTCCGCTGAAATTGGCGGAGGCGATGCGTAAAGAGCAGGCCAGCGAAAAATTTCGCCTCGAGCAAGTGACAGCAGAATCGCCACGCTATCACCAGCAGCGGATCGGTCACGCTGAACCCCACCGTTCAGGCGCCACGAACTCAAGACGAAAACGACCGGCTCGCATAGCCGAACGCGATCTGCGAACGCGCCACCAGGAAGCGCCGGCCCCGCCAGATCGACGGCGATGGGTGCCCCCACCACCCAACCGCACCCCGAGGACCAGCCGCGGATAGTCGTCTCCTCACGGAGCGAGACGCGAACGGCCTCCCATTCTCCACCCGATGGACAACCTCGTGGCAGGCGAGCAGCAGCGATAGCATCACGGCCACCGGCGATGGCGCCTTACAAATCCGATGCGTCAAGGCCCTGCTCGCAAAGGCCGTGGAGCAGCAAGCGGCGCAGACTTCGCAAGGGCGAGTATACTCGCGTTCCTCGGGCGGCCTCAGCGGCCGCCCGGCGGCAAACACCCTCAATTGCCCGCCACGAGCCACTGCAGCTCAACGCCGACCGCGGCGCACTCTCCACCAACGATCCCAGGCGGCGACCAACCGTCGCCGCTAACGGAGAACCCATCGCCGCACTCACATCATCAACAACCAAAAGCGGCGCGCCGCCAGCCCGACGACTGCGGCACACCACGACTAACCGCCGCGATGGCGAGCCTATGGGGTCGCTCGATCGACTAGGGCCCAAGTGCCGGACCAATGATCCGAGGCGAAAAGTACCGCCAAACTTCAAGGCGCCAAAGGAGATAGAAAATACGACTCCTCGTGCGACCCCGCCGGCTCGACACATACCTCATGGCAATGGGGATCGCGGGTCACATGACCTACTCGCCCGTTACCTCCCATCGATGATGGAGGGACGTGCGGCAATGGATCAACACGCTCCCGTGACAGTATCGACTCACGGGAGGAAATGCGAGACGCCGTCGAGCACTTCGAGTGCTCCTACACCGCGCCACCACCATCGAGACACAGAACGATGCGTCCGGGGACCTCGAGTCGACTCGCAATCGGGTCCAACGGTGGCAAGAGCTCGGTACAGCGGTCGGCATCCACCCGGACACCGCGATCCATTGCTTCAAGACCTCGTGTCGCTCGAGCCTCTAGTCGCCAAGCTCAAGCGACACGCCAGTACACTCGACAACATCCCGACCTCCTCGAGATCGCCAAACGATGCCGAGGATGACCCCAACCAAGAAATTGACGACGAGTCGGAGGCAACGCCAAGACGGGCGGCAACGGCGGACGACCTACGCTATAGCGGCACCGCCTCAGCAAGCGCCGCAACGACGGGCGAAGTCGACTTCGCTAACGCTGGCACGCACGCTAACGCGAGCCCAAGAGCTACCGCCGTGACGGAGGGCAACGACGCGATGGCGGCAACTACAAGAACAAGCCAAGGTTCGATCCCGCGGCCCTCCTTAACCAACCATGTGCGTTTCACAGCAGGGAAGGAAAGCCCGCCACGCACACCACCGCCGACTGCCACACCCTCAGGGAAATCGAGAAGGCACGACACGCGCGGGAGGACCCCGACAACGACCCGCCAAATGGCGGAAAATTCGGCAAAGTAGCCGGCTCGCTCCACACCTTCACAGGCTTCAACACGAAGCGCGAGAAGAAGGTCATCGCCCGCGCCGTCGCCGTCAACGCGGTGGCCCAAACAGACGTCCCCCAGTTCCTCAACTGGTCGGAACAGCCCATCACCTGGAGCCGGCAAGACCACTCGCCTCGCATCGAGTACCCAGGACGAGTCGCCTTGGTGGTCAAGCCCAAGGTTGGCGACTACTGGCTCCCCAAGACACTGATGGACGGCGGCAGCTCCATCAACATCCTCTACCTCGACACCTTCAGGCGGTTACGACTCCCGCAGTCGATGATCGAGACAACCCACACCACGTTCCACGGCATCGTCCCCGGTCGGAAGGCGTACCCGATCGGCAAAGTCACGCTACCCGTCACCTTCGGTACTCCGGCAAACTTCCGCACCGAGCGGATCGTCTTCGAGCTGGTGCCCTTGACAGCCTTACCCGCTGCGTCCAGGCGCGGCGTTCGCCAAATTCATGGCAGCGCCCACTACGCGCATAACGCGATGAAGCTCCGGCCGTGCGGCGTCATCACCATCAACGGCGACCCGACATGGCCGCGAATGCGAGCCAAAGGAGCCGAGCTTCGCCGCCGTCATCGCGAAGCTAATCACGCCGACGAGCTTGCCAAATACGCGAGCGGGGTCAACAATGACGACCCCACAATACTCAAGAAGCCCAACTCAGAGGGCACAAACACCTCAACCTTTGAGGCCACGACGAACACCCGCACCGTCGAGCTGGTCCCAGGCGACTGCCGAACGGTGACGATCGGACGGGCATGAGCCCAGCATAGGAAGGCGCGCTCATCGAGTTCCTTCGTGAGAATAGGGACATCTTCGCATGGAAACCCTCCGACATGCCAGGTGTCCCTAGGGAGCTCGCTGAGCACAAACTAAACGCCGACCCCAAAGTGCGACCTGTCAAGCAGTCGCTACGGCCCTTCAATGAAGAACGCCGTCGAGCAATCGCCGAGGAAGTGGCGCTTTGCCGCCGGCTTCATCCGCCAATCAAATACTCAAGTGGTGGCAAACCCAGTCTGGTCGAGAAGAAAACGGGACCTGGAGAATGTGTATCGACTACACAAACCTGAACAGCGCCTGCCCAAAGGAGCAGTTCGTCCTCCCGCGGATCGATCAGATAATCGATTCAACCGCGGGTTCGGAGTCGCTATGTTTCCTCGACGCCTACTCCGGGTACAACCAGATCAAAATGGCTATCGAGGATGAGGAGAAGACGGCGTTCATCACGCCATTCGGAGCCTTCTGCTACACCGCCATGACCTTCGGCCTCAAGAACGCCGGGGCAACCTACCAGCGGTGCATGCAAGAATGCCTCGCGAGCCAAATTGGCCGCAACATCCACGTCTACATCGACGACGTGGTCGTGAAATCCGCTCGCCAAGGCGACCTACTCGCCGACCTAGCGGAGACCTTCGCCAATCTGCGGAGGTACAAGATAAAGCTCAATCCAGGCAAGTGCACCTTCGGTGTACCCGCCGGGCAACTACTGGGGTACGTCGTCTCCAAACGAGGGATCGAGGCAAACCCAACGAAGATCGACACGATCGCCCGGCTCGGCAAACCCGAGTGCCTGCGCGACGTCCAGAAGCTGGCCGGGCGTGTAGCGGCTCTCAGTCGCTTCATCCCCGCTGGCGAAAAAGCGATGCCCCTATACCGCCTGATGCGCAAGAACCCCACCTTCCAGTGGGACAAGGAGGCGGACGACGCGCTCCGCGACCTTAAAAAGGTGCTACTCGCTGCACCACTACTCGCCGCACCCGCTGACAAAGAGCCTATGCTGGTTTACGTCGCGGCGTCCGAGCGCGTCGTCAGTGCCGTAATGGTTGTCGAACGACCAGAGGAAGGAAAGGAGCGCCCGGTCCAGCGGCCGGTGTACTACATCAGCGAGGTTCTCACCGAGTCGCGCCAGCGATACCCACAGTATCAAAAGCTGGTATACGCGGTCTTCAGGGCTCAGCGGCGCCTGCCGCACTACTTCCAGGAGCACCCGATCACGGTCGTCTCCTCAGCACCACTACAAGACATCATCCGCAATCGCGAGGCGACCGGGCGGGTCGCCAAGTGGGCCGTCGAGATCGGCGTCCACAACATTAAATACGAGCCACGGCGATTAAGTCGCAGTAATGGCAGACTTCATCGCCGACCGAAGAGGCCCAGCAGCGAGAAGCCGCCGTACCTCCACCATCGGAGCCGCACTTGACGGGTCCAAGGACAGACGGCGCAGGAGCGGGATAGTCGACCTCACCAAAGGGCGACAAGCTCCGCTACATCCTCCGCCTCGAATTCACGCCCTGCACCAACAACATGGCTGAATACGAGGCCCTACTCCATGGCATGCGAGCCGCAAAGGAGATGAGCGTCAATCGCCTTCGATGCTACGAAGATTCCGACCTCGTCGCAGGGCAAGTCGCCGGCACCTGCGACGCCGTCTCCCCCACCATGGCGGCGTACCGCCAAGAGGTGGACAAGGTGGGCGGCCACTTCACTGGCTACTCTGTCGAGTGGATCGATAGGAGGAAAAACGAGGAGGCCGACGCCCTCTCTCGCATCGGGTCGGCTCGACTCGCACCACCCGCCGGCGTGTTCCTCGACACAATCTTCAAACCATCAGTCTCTCCCCCGAGGGAGATCGACATCGGAGTCCCGCTCCAACCAGAGGCATCCTTGGTCGCACTCATCACCGAGCCAGACGACTGGACCAAGCCCTACATCGCCTACCTGGAAACCGGCACCCTGCCAGCAGACGAGACAAACGCTCGAATGATCGCTCGCCGATGCAAGTCTTACACCATCATCGACGGCGAGCTACACAAGCGCAGCGTCACCGGCGTGTTCCAACGTTGCGTCCAACCGGCTGAAGGACTCAAAATCCTCCACGACATCCACTCAGCGGCACTGCGCCGCCGCCGCTTCCCAGTCGCCAAGGCTATGCGACACGGCTTCTCTTGGCCCACGCGCCGACGCTGTCGACATCGTCCAGCGATGCGCCGGGTGCCGGCACGCCAATCGACGCACGCATCGAGCTCGCTCAAAACAATCCCCATCACCTGGCCATTCGCTGTGTGGGGCATGGACATGGTAGGCCCCTTCAAGAAGGCCCCCTCTGGCTACACCCACTTGCTAGTCGCCGTCGACAAATTCACGAAGTGGGTAGAGGCCAAGCCAGTCCGGAAATGCGACGGGAAGACCGCCACTAAGTTCCTACGCGAGCTCATATACCGCTACGGGTTCCCCAATAGCATCATCATGGACAACGGCACAAACTTCGCCAAGGGAGCAATGGACGAATTTTGCGAAGAGCACCACATCCGGCTCGATCTCGCGTTAGTCGCCCACCCGGAATCCAACGGCCAGGCGGAACGAGCCAACCAAAGCATCCTCCACGGCCTGAAGCCGCGACTCCAAGTACCACTCGGCGCGCTGGATGCTGGGTCGAAGAGCTGCCTTCCGTCATCTGGGGAATCCGCACCTCGGTTAACAGGTCGACGGGATTCACTCCCTTCTTCATGGTCTATGGCGCCGAAGCAGTCATGCCCACTGACCTCGAACACGACTCGCCGCGGGTCGTCCACTATACGGAGGCCGCAAACGAGCTGGCCCGCCAAGATGGGCTCGACCAGCTCGACGAAGCACGCGACCTCGCTCGATCGCGCACCGCCATTTACCAGCAAGGACTCCGCCGCTACCACAGCCGACGGGTGAAAACCCGCACCTTCCAGGAAGGCGACCTGGTGTTACGCCTCATCCAGGACAAGAAGGGCATGCACAAGCTCTCCCCTCCGTGGGAAGGCCCGTTCGCTATCGGGCGTGCAACGCGATGCCTACTACCTCATCGACGTCCGCGGGGACGGCGAACTCGACGTCAAGCGACCGTGGAATGTAAATCTCCTACGGAAGTTCTACTCCTAGAACCCCACACATGTACTCTCCAGTCACTATGAAATAAAAGAAACGGTTACTGCAAATTGCGTCTACTCTCCATGCCTTGTGCCACTCGCACTCGTAATAGACAGCGTCATGCTAAAATGCAGAAGTCAACCTTTGGTACAGCGACCGGCACGGCTAAGTAGTGCGATGTAACAAGATCGAGTCATTTCAGTCTTGCGTCCATGAAAACGCCAATCCGGAGCCCCATTGAGTCGCCTAGCTCGACTGGTTTTACGAACCAAGACAACTGCCTCGCTTCTCACGGTGACCTTGGTCCTCCGCATCCTCGGCATAGCGACTCGAACGGCTAAGTACCACGCCGGGGGAAAACCAGTTAAATCGCGGCGTGAAACGCCAAGTAAGAGAGCATGCCAGGACTGCCACGCGACTAACCCTCCGGGCCAGGCAGGAGTGACGCTCACCAACGCTAAGTCCTCAACCACCCTCGAGTCGCGCCTTGAACTACCAAGTACCACGCGGGGACTCGGCCACCCGACCCCGTTCAGACGGAAAAGCGGTAAAATCTGAGCACTCAAGGGAGTCGCCTTGCGACTGGCTCTCCGAGCTCGGGCGAGTCGACTAAACTAACAAAACACATGATAACAAAAAACATCATATACGAGGTGAACCCCACAAAAGGGCGGACGCGCTCGGGGACTCGTCCAAAATCAATCCAAAACACACAAATAAATAGCAAAATGGACACAACGTCCCATTCAATCGCATATCGCATTGTCTTATGTTACAACTTATGCCCGCTTGGCAGAACTGCTGCTAACACATCTAGGCAAACTACACTATTCTGCAGGCTTCGACGACGACGCGCCAGAATCCCGGCGCCTACGGATGAACGCGGTGTACGGGTTTGACGGATACGTCGTCAGCTCGCCCGCCATCGCCGAGCGGAAAGGTTGCTCAACCTTGAAGTCACGATGCGGCGGCTCGGGGTCGTTTGGCGCGACGACCGTTTCCTGGTAGGGAAGGAGGTCGCCCATCGCCCAGACACGCTCCGAGTAAGCGGCGGCACGTTCTTGCAGCTTGAGAACCTCGGACAGATCCACCGCGCCAGTCGACGAAGGATACCCACTCGTCACATCGTCGAGGTCGAAGTCCTCGGGGAAGTGGGCGAGTCCAAGGCTCAGCGCTGTCGACGCTCCACGCCGAAACGCCGACCGCGTCATGAACTCTACGACCGCGGGCGCCTTCTCCAAATACTCCCACACCGTGACAAGGTCGCTGGGAATAACCTCTGTGGGCGACATTTCTTGAAGATAGGCGCGGATGCACGTCGCCGACAGCGTCGCTGAGTCGACAAGCATGCTTACGCATTCCCTCGCGTCAAGCGAGCTCGCTTCTTCTTGGCTACCAATAACACGACCTGCGAGAAGGAGATAATTATGAGTACCATGGAAACCACAAACAATACAACTGAAAGACAGGGAAGACGCACTCACCAAGCAACGGGCGGGCGAGTCCCGTGATGAAGCACTGAAGCGACGAATAATCGTCCTGAAGCCCAACAAAGAGGGCTTCCGACACCTTGCGGTCTTCCTCCGCGGCCGCAATGGCGGCCTTAGCTCGCCCGTTCGCCGCGCTTGCTTCTTCTTTTGCCTCCCACAGTTCGCGCTCGGTGGCGACCCGCTCAAAGACACTTAACGCAGATCGCACCGCCACCAGTTCACCAGAAGGGACAAGCTCCCGGCGAGCCACCTCCGCCTGCGCAGCAACAGCCTGAAGCTCCTTGTTTGCTTCTTGGATAGTGGCCAGCTCATTTTCAGCACGCTGTTTCGCAGCCAATCGCTCCGCCGACTCCATCTGCAGACCACGCATCATCAAAGTCAAAACACGAAAATTACTCGGTGCCCACCGCTAAAATTTAGCGAGTGCGCACTCGGGACCGGCGATCACGAAAATTGCTCGTGCCCACCGCTAAAATTTAGCGTGCGCACTCGGGGACTGGATGCGAAAGTACAAAACGAAAAACTAAAAGAATCACGCCGCTGCTAAGCACCGACCTGATCCTCGGGGACTGGAGGTACCTGGATGGCTGCACCAAGCATGCCATGGAGTTGTATCGCGTCCACAGACGCGAGCAGCGCCGGCGTGTGCCCGCGACGTTGGTCGACTTCAGCGTCGGTGGTCCCCGGAGCGAGGCTCGGGGGCGCAGCCCCGCTTGCCGTGGCCGCCTTGGTTACGAAGCGGGGGAAGGTAGCGATCGAGGCACCCGCCCCAAAGGAAGCCGCTTCCTCCGGTCTAGGCAAGGAAACGCCATCCTTTGTAGATGCGGTTGCTTCCACTGCGGGTCCGGCCGGTGCGGCCGCTGCGTCGTCAGAGACAGTAACGATGACGTCGCCCTTGGCCTTCTTGCCGCCTTCTGCTGAGACGGCGACCTCGTCCACTTTCCTCTTGCGGGAAGGATCCTCCTCGCTTCGCGGAGGTACCTTGGCCGGTCGGGTGGCCCATCTTTTCACTCCGGTCCCGCATATCGATCAAATCAATAAAAGACAATCAAGTACTTATAGAAAATAGAGAAGGCGAATGCACTCACTTGGCGACTGGAATGAAACGTAGCCCGATGCGAAGGCGGCGGTTTTTCCAGCTCGGGGCCCGATTTGCGACTAAGCCCAGTTCCGGCGTCGTGGGCCCAAGACACGGACGGCTTCTTCGTCGTTGAGGCCGCGGCTGGCGCCTCTAGGACACCTTCGGCGGGGGCTTCCTCGCGAATTGGAGCCGCTGCGGTCGGAGCCTCCTTGCGGGGAGAGACCGCCACACTCGGGGCCTCCTTGCGAGGCGAAGTCGCCACAGCCGGAGCCTTCCCTAGCTCAGAGACCGGCGCGAATGGCGGAGGCATCGAGGCCAGAGGCACTTCCACAGATGGCGCATCTAGCGCGGTTGCCGCCAGGGTCGCACCGTCACCGGCCGAGCTGTGGCCATCGGAGCTGCTCGTCGAGTGCGGCGGCGAGGCCATCTTCGGCGGCTTCGTTTTCCTCCTCGGGGGGGCCCTCGCCTCCTTTTCCTTCTTCTTCTTCGAAGGAGTAGACTGGCGGCGCGAGGTGGTCTCTGGGAGCTCGTCGTCATCATCATGACGCTCGAGGCTCCTGCTCGCTTCGATTTCGCGCTGACGTTGCCCACGGGTCTTTCGGACCAGTGGGGCAATTTCCTCTTCGGACTCGTCCTCGTCGTCCTCGTTGCCCTTCGCGGGCGGCGACTCGCTTGTATCCTGGGTGGATGGCCCCGGGCTCTCGTCATCGGCGGGTGGGAGCCACCCTTCCACCACTTGGAACAGCTGCGATGAATACGAAACAGAGTTAGAATTACCGCGACTGCATACGCTGCGACTGCGAACAAGATAAAGAAATTACCGTCGGAGCCGGACGCTTCGCGGTGTAGGGGGGGACCCCGGCCTGCGCATCCGCATACACCGCCTGGGTGATCTTCTTCAACGCTGGGATATAGTCCTCCAGCTTCCATTCATCGAGGCAGGCTTTCGTCGAGTCTCCTCGACCCGTGTACTGGTACATGTAATGATCGCGTTGGGCGAGTGGAACGAGCCGCCGCCCAAGCCAACAATTGTACAAGTTTATCGTCTGGAGCCCCTTCTTCTTCAGGCCACGGATGGCCTGGAGCATCTCGTCGACGACCATCCGCTGGTCGTCGGGAAGCTTGCCGACCTGGAGATGGCGTGGCTCGGAACGGTTGGCCGAGTACCGCGGGATCGCCGCCTCGTCCTCCGGAGTCGCCTCGGTCACGTAGAACCATGACTTCTTCGGTCGCCTGCCTTGGCGGCGACATGGTCGAAGGAAGCTTTGGACTTGAGCTGGAACGTCAGGCCGCCCGCGGCTAGCATTGGGCCGCCCGCCTCCTCGCGGCTGACCCGTCCATGGAACAGATCTTGCCACAAGGGAAAGTAGGGCCGGCAGCCCAAGTAGCACTCGCAGAACGCCACGAAGATGGCGAGCTGCTCGATGCTGTGGGGACCCAGATCGAGGCTGGATCCCGTGGTAGGCGCAAAACGGAAGAACAGAGATGTGGAAACCCTAACCCCGCCGAGATGATGGTGAAGCGGACAAACTCTCTCTCGCGGGTTTGGGGTCGTTCCTCCTGCTGAGGATACGCCAACGGCTCGCAGGATTCCGGCCTCCTCGAACGAGGCCAGCTGCGCCCTTGTGCATTTGGATCTGCCCCAAGGTTCGGTGGAGAGGGCCATGGCCGAAGAGGTTGGTTGGGGATCGAAAGATTTCGGGTCGATTGGATCGCGGAGCAAAGGAAGGGAGATGCGCGCACTCGGAAGAAATGGTGGACGGTTGGCTTTGCGATAGCCTACCATTCCTCTTATATAGCAGGAGTTGCCCGCCAAATCAGGGGGCCGTTACCGCGCGATGATTACGCCAGAAGTTACCGTTGAGTTACCTTAACGGCTAGTTTGACCACGCCTGACGGTCCAACTCCAGCCACTCGGCTCGTTAAGTCACTCGCCGAGACCGCGTCTCATCGGCTCGACTCGCCCAAGACGCGACTCGGTTCGCCGGATTTTTTCCTTTATCGAGCCGCGGCGATTATTTGGATGCCAACTTGAAGCCGTATACTCCGGCCCAGCAGCCACTCACGCCTAATCAACGACGGCCTCGGGGACTCTCGATGGGGATACGCCTCCGGTATACTCGTGGGACGTTCCGGGCCCAAGGGTGGCGAGTGGGCTGCAGAGCCATGAGTGGATCAAAAGCCCAGCAAGGTATCAGCGATCGAAGTTGAAGGCCCAGGCAGTAGATAGGCCCGTCGGTCTAGGTTAAACGATTCAAGCGTAACCGAATCGGTTGAGATATGTAAACCCTAGGGGAGGTGAGCCTATATAAACCTCCCTATGGGGTGAGTAGAGACACGTTCCCTCATACACCCAAGCAACTCGCCGCCTAGCCGCCGAGTTCGCCCATTGTAAACACATCCATAATACAATCTAGCAGGAGTAGGTCTTTACCCTCCGGGCGAACACAGGTAAAACCCCGAGTCTCGCCCTCATCTCGCATGAGATGGTGGCCCTTGCCCCTCGTTCTACTACTCGCTGCCGATTGCAGCATCTGCCGTGGTCATTCCCACGACACTAAGTAAAGATTATATTCTCAAAGTATTACAATTCATGATAAAAACCTTAAAGAACACCTTGTGAATAAATCAGACCCTTTCCAACCATGTTAACTACCAGATTACAAAAAACTACCCCAACATTATAATAAGTCCATTAGTAGTGAAGCAATATTATATTTTGGTTTATAAAACCACAACCCCTCATTTATAAAAGATAAATGATACTACTCTATTATAGAATCAAGAAACCATTACACCAAGTAAAAGAATAAACATTCTTACATAACTTAAAGAAAACATTCCAGATACACAAAGTACAAATATCATAAGCATTATACTTTCAAACTATCTTTGTTTTAAAGTTAACTTTAGTCTACAGAATCTTAATACAACACTATAAACATTATTATATGTTTTGTAGTTAACTTTGGTCTGAAGTAATTAAGTTATAAAGCAACTCAAGTCAAACCATTTGAGAAACCCAATAACATCAACCACCACTAACTAACCACAAAGTTTGTTTAAACCTTATAAGATAAACCTTTTCTTCGAAGGTTATCCTTTTTGCCACTTCAAACAAGAACTCTTGTATAAGCAATCTTGACTAGCATTTCACGAGTGTATATTTTATTGCTACATAAATATGTGTTCCTCACACGCACTCATAAGCTCTAACAAAAGCACAAATGTGAGACCTATCTAAAAGGACCACACATTCCAAAGTAACCATTTCCAGAATCCAAACCCTAGGACAACGTTATCCCCGGGATTTGCGTTTAGAACGTGCATCACATTACTTATGCATAAAAACATATTGCTTCTTTAAACATTAGTCCTTAACGGACCAATGATGCTGATTTTAGATTTTGGATCTTATACTGACTCGAAGACCGTGAGTGCATAATATTGCGATCACAAAAGGCAAGTTCACACTTGCTCATGTCCTTTGTTTATTTTCTGTAAAGTATTTTACAAATCCAGTGTTGTTATCACCTGCATTGGAAAAAGGTCTAAAAACATTATTTTCGATAATAATGTGAACTGTTGGTTACTGATCCAGGGTGATCAGCTAATCTATTAAATCTGACAGTTGGAATACCACTGTTCAGAGCTATATCACCTAGGACTTAACAACCAATGTCGTCAGTGATTCTTGCGCCGTATATTACGCGTTGACCATGAGATTTGGAATGGGACGGAGAAGTCACATGTATCTTCTTCCTCTCGCATGAAGCCGGATGTGCAGGTCGTGGCTGTTATCCTTGTAGCGTGCATATTAATTGGTAATTCATAGAGGATATGCATCATATGGGTGGGAACCCTCAACGTCCCACGATAGTTCTGACATATAACGGTTTATACAAACCATTGCCGTAATTCTTTATGTGGACATGGTGTACACCAAGGAGGCATGCGAGGTCGCGAAGGGGGCAGTGACTGGCTTAGATCATCTTCTGGGCCCCATATCATGGAATTGTGGACGGGAATAAGCTTCCCGGTTGTGCAACAAAGAGTTGATCTCTCATGGGTAAAGTAACGCACCTCTGCAGAGTGTAAGAACTGTAACTTGTTACTCCCTGTTCCGGGAAGGAGCTGCGAACGCGGCGGGAAAGGAACTCCACGAACGTTCTGGTAAACCTGTGAAGGCTGACAGACATAGCTTTTCAGAATAAAAGTAACCTTTGAAGAAATGTTTTTGAATACTTGCATTGCCTACGACCTACGGTTTGTGGCTGTAGTTATAGTGCATCAAACACTCCTTTTCTAGTGAATTTTCTGAGTACGCTCGTACTCAAAGTATCTTCTTAACCCTTGCTAGATTTTGAAGCCATGAACATGAGGTCTACACCAAGATATGCTTCAGGAATCATCAACAGCTAAAGTTCTTCAATAAAGACAAGGAAGTCAACATATATCTCAACTCGAATGAAGACGAAGTTACTAATTAGATAGGAATATAATCTCTAGCCAAAGAACCTAATTCTGTAGTGTATTGCAATAGCAGCAAAGCCAATTCCTTAGTTAAAATACTAATTTTAATAGTATAATAATTCTTGCGTTGTTTATCTTTGATTCTTCTCCGTAAGAAGTTCTTTCTCTCTCTTTAACCTAGAGTGTTCTCTGGATCTTATGTAAAGAGTGAGTTGTAACCTTTAGCCATGTATTGGACCCGATGTGTTTATGTTATGCCATTCTGAGGGATGTAATACTAGTGAACGGTGTTTCATTGGTGTTATGTCAACGACTATAGTATATTATATCATGTAGTGGTATGCCGGGTCACCGCAGTTGGTATCAGAGCATATGCTTTGGCCTTAGGTTGGAAACCTAGTAAATGGGTAGAACCTGTAGGACACATCCTAGTAATAATAAAGAGTTTTCTAGTAATATGAGGGATATTCACTTGAGAATAATCCTGTTATGTTACTAGTGCGATAACTCTTTTATATGATTGCAATTCCGATCATTACCCAAGAGTTTTAACTCTAAGTGACTGATGATAATTTCTTATCTACAGTTCCACATGGCACCTCGATATCCACCCCGGAATGTTCAAGTGATGAACAGGACGTTGGATGACTACGGAGGGGATTGGACAGACAATCTCCAAAAACTTCTATGGAGTTTGGAATGTGAATCAAGACTTTTGGTCAAGATTTACAGTTACTATGATGGGCAGGTATTAGCTAAATACCGTGTGATGATCATGTTACCCAAGAAGTTAGGACTTAAGGGAGAATGCCATCGGGAGAGGAAAGGTGCATGGCATCTGCATATCAGATTGCCGTAGCAGCAGCCATAACCATGATCCGAGAACAGAAATCCCAAGCTCTAGAAGGTAGTACTCACACTATTATACCACATGAAACCTCAAAATCCGAGCATGAGTTAGATCACTCTACCCTAGTCCAAGCTGAACCAACTCTAGATGTAGATTATATGGATCGTTATCGGTCTTTGCTAAACACTTATCATAACACTCACCAAGTCTTAGTTCAGGAGCTGGATATGGTCATTCAGGATTTTACTGATCCTGATAAAGCAATGGCACGTAGGAATAAGTTAGACAAAGAAGCTAGGCATCCCAAATACATACCTTCAGGAGAAGTGTTTGAGGAAACTGAGTTTGATGACCCAAACTCGGAATATTATGCCTATTACCAAAATGACTTCAAGACACCTGAAGACTTATGGACCAAATATAACTCCGAACAACAGGAATGGAATAAAGTTATTCCAAATAATCCTGAGCCCAACAAGTATGGATGGGAAATAGAATCTCAAGGTAGAACCATAGGAAATCCTATATCTTGTGATACAGGTATTGAAGAAGAGACCAACTATAACCATAGAGAGCCTTATGGACCATATGGGGGTAATACTAATCCAATAAACTTAGAAGAGTACTCCGATAGCTACTACACCAATATATATGACTGGATCCAAGAAAAAGCTAAGGAACCAACTTACTATGAGGAAGCGTTGCCGGAAAAACCGGACTATTCGGTGGAAGATTACACCAACTCTAGTCATTTTTCAATGACTAATCTTAGTCTTGGTACTTCTAATCAAGAATACGTACCTCCTGGATTCTCTTATGCTCCAGAAGGCAGTTGTAGGACTTCACGTCATCATGGAGGGAACTCCAGGAATGTAACATCCCTAAAATCATGTTTTCAAAGTTTGCATATCATCCATGCATTCATAATCATTTAGGGATCATTTTCAAAGTCATTACAAAAACAGAAGCATTGGCCCAATGCTACTCTTTAAATATGAGATTGATTTTTTTAAAACCAAATATATTTGATACTATGGTTGAATGTTGTATTCCAAAGCTTGTATAAAAATAAAAAAAAAACAAAATATGATTTTAAAACTATTTTTAGATCTTTATTAAAATTTGGTAAAGGCACTATTTTCTTTGAAAACACCAAAGGACCAAGCAGGTTTGGTGAAACAACATGGTTTTACACTTAAATATGTGCAGGTTTCACTTTATAAAAATCCAAAAAAGTTTGAATTCAAACACATTTGAAATCATTTGAAAATGTTTCCTGGAAAATCAAACAGAAAATGAAAAAGATAAAAGAATTAGTAAAAGGCCAGCGCTGCTAAACTAGCCCAGTACCAGAACCGGCCCAAAAGCCCACCCGGGCCATTCCCCCTATGCTCCTTCTCTCACCCGCGACGAACCAACCCCGCAGCCACTGAACCCTGGGCCCTCTCCACGTCAGCGTCGTCTTCTCCAGTTTCTCGCGTGCAGACACCGCTCCGCCGTTACCACCGCATAGTGACGCCACGATTAAACCTCGCTTATTTCCCATTGAATCAGCACGTAATCCTCGCCTCGCTCCTGGCTACTTAAACCCCTCGCCACTGCGGTCATTTCCTCCCACTTTTCTCGCGCATTCGAGCTCAAACCCCGCGGCACCGACGACCTCCGGCGACTGATTCCGGTGAGCTCCGACCGCCCCCTTGTCTCTGGTTCAAACAAGCGTGACCATCATGTTCTTGCATGTTCCCTGATACCTTCCGTTTGCTTTCTCGTGACCTAGCTCGCCGTCCTCGTTCACGCCCGCAAGCGACAGAACCACCGCTAGACTCCGACGAGAAATTGAGGTAAAAACCGACCTCCCCTTGTCTTCTCCTTGATCCAGTAGTGTTCGCCGTAGCCTTGCGCACCCCCTGATACAACTGGTTCATGCTAGGGTGACCCAGAGCGTCGCCAACGTCTTCGTCATCGTGCACCCGACGATGTGCTCAACTCCGATGAGTCCCTATGGCCACATCGACTCGCCCCTGTCCATGCCAGCAACATCTCGAGCTTCCTCGTGATCTTGCGAGTCTGGTAAGCCACACCACATCCCCCAGCCCCTCCTGTATTCGCCGGACCATCGCCGCCAGTAGCGCCGCCGCCATCAGCCATTTGCGCCGCCCATCTTTGGTCAGAGCATCGAGGATCGTTGTATCCAGATCTAGAGGCTAGGATTAGATAGAGGGTGAAGCGGTATGATTTAATCTGGGCCGTGCGCAGTTAGTTAGATCCAACGGCTCACGAGCGTGATCCAGCGTGAACCGGTACCATCCAATCAGACGCTGCCGCGTGGCCTGTTTTTCGATTTTAAAAACAGAATTTAGATCTATTAGACATTCAAACTTGCAAAATTCATAACTTTTCATCCACACGTTCAAATTTTGCAAATTTTATATCATTGGAATCACGAGAAAGAATGCTATCTATTTATGCAATGTGTTTAATGTTTTGCTTCTGTAAAATTGGTTATTTTTGCAGAGACATTTATAGGCCTATTTTGAGTATAGAAATTATTTGAAAAATGATTTAAAGATCAAATAAAGTTTGTTTAGTGTGTCTTGGTCTTGTTTATGATTCAGTACTGTATACTTGACTTGTTTGGTGTATAAAATCATCACATGGCATTTGCATGCATTCATATATTTTTGCTTGTATATTTTTGATATGTGAATTTGGTGCCATTATTTTATGTGTAGATTTTGATGCTAATAGTGATTGTGGTTGTGAAGATTGTTGCTACTCCCCAAACTACCAAGGCAATTGGTGCTTCATGTTTTAATCCCTGTATTTTACTTATGCATTAGAAATATTTTGTATAGGACTTGCATGATTATTTTGCTATGTATCTATATGCTATGCTTGGGAAATCCTAGGAGTTGTAGAAATATTAGAATTTCCTTTAAGTTAGGATACTTGTTATTTCCATGCTTAGCCTAGCTGATAGCAACCAAGGGTGGGATATAATCGTGCTATGGAAAATATTGATAAGTTTTTGACTTATGGTTTTGTTTAATAAAACAACTAAGTGAATGAAACACCTGGGTGGAATGGTAATTTCTTGGTGGTTTTTTGGTTGAGTGGTTACACAAGGCCCATTTCTATGGTATACCTTGTGTATCTCACTTGTGGATTGCCCCCCAGGAACAAAGGTATTTGAGATGCCAAATGTTAAGAAGCTTCTAGTGTAGCCACATGGCATTATGGGCTCTGCCTGGATCATATAGGTTGCAATAACTTAGCCATATGGACAGTTGGTGGTAGGGGAATGATAGGTTTGGAGCGCGTCCATTTTGTTCTAAGGGAAGGCTTCCAAAAGTTCCTATCTTGGTGAAAATCAAGTCTTGTGGGGAAAGTGCATAACCTCTGCAGATGGAAGAAATCTAAGTACTTAGCCATGTCCCTGGTATTGGACAATTTGAGCATCAAGACATGGAAGCTATCAAGAAACTCCTCATCCCAATTTTCTAAGTTAAAACTTGTGGTTGAACAAGGGTGAAGGTTCACTAATTTCTATTGGTGGTTCCTTGGGAAAGTTTTGCCAAAGAAAAACTTAGAGTTTTCAACTGATAAGTAAAACCTATTTTGAGCAAAGCAAGCCTAAGCTACACTTAGCCAAATTTATGTAGTGACTAGATGTTGTTATTCTACTAAGGTATCACTTGCCAATACTATTCCAATGTATTGACCCACTGTGGCTGTAACTTGTGATGTTGCAGGTTACTTTGATGATGATTAGGGGTTATGAGTCTACACTCAACATGCTTGCCTGTGGCACATGAAGATGAAGACTTATTTATATTGTTATAATTGAACTCTTGTATTAGGTCTATGGCCATGGAGTTGTAAAAGACTATGTTATCTCTGGAGTGATATGTAATAATGACCTTTGTTTCTGTGTACTTCATCTTAAACTGTGGATGCTAGCATTGATCCAGGGACTAGCATTGCAATCACAGGGATATTTACCTTTATAAAGGTGGGATCTTACAAGGAAGCACTAGAGGAAGATGAAAGTAAGAAAGGAACGACATCCAAAGGGATGAGGGCTTGAATATTGTATATAGAGGGTAATGCGAATTGTAGTTTGAAGGGTTTGCCGAAATAAGTGAGGATATATCCACAAGAACAAGAAAGTTCTTGTAAGATAGTTTTGTAAATAGGTATGGAGCACACCGTGGGAACAGCTAGTACCTTTGTAAATTATTTCAACCTATCTGTAATACATGGTAATTGTTTGAAAAGTCCCACGGTGTATTACAAAGGTTGAAATAATTTACCATGTATTACACATACCTATTACACATACCTTTGTGTAATTTACCATGTATTACACATAGGTTGAAATAATTTACCATGTATTACACATGTTGAGTGTAGACTCATGACTCCTACTCATCATCGGAGTAACCTGCAACATCACAAGTTACAGCCACAGAGGGTCAATACTTTGGAATAGTATTGGCAAGTGATACCTTAGTAAATTTTAAGTAGACTCTATTACTATATGCATTTGGCTAAGTGTAGCTTGGCTTGCTTTGCTCAAAATAGATTTTTCCTATTAGTTGAAATCACTAAGTTTTTCTTTGTCAAGAAGCTTCCCAAGAAACCACCAATAGACATTGGGGTCCTTCACCCTTGTTCACCCACAAGTTTTACTTAGAAGTTGGAGTGATGAGATTCTTGTAGCTTCCATGTCTTGATCCTCAAGTTGTCCATTGCCATGGACTTGGCTAAGTACTTAGATTTTCCATCTGCAGAGGTTGTGCACTTTCCCCACCAGACTTGGTTTCCCAAGACAGGACCTTTTAGAAGCCTTTCCTTAGTCAAATGGACGCGTTCCAACCTATAATTACCACTACCACCATCTGTCCAAGTGACTAAGTTCTAGCAACCTATATGATCATGGCAGAGCCCATATTGCCAAGTGGTTGCATTGTAAGCTTTCTCAACACTTGGCCTCCAAATCCCTTTGTGCCTGGGTGGCATACCACAAGTGAGATACACAAGACAAATCCATGGCCTTGTGTAACCACTCAACCAAAACCACCATTCAAGTCCCATTCCACCCAGGAAGTTCATTGACTTAGTTGTTTTATTAAGAAAAGCATGAGTCCCAAAGGACTTAGAATTATTTCACCATAGCATGTACATACTTTACCAACCCTTGTTTTCTACTAGCTAGGCTAAGCATGGTATAGTAACTTATCTTAGGAAAATTCCCTAGCAGTTCTACAAATTCTACACTACATAGTACTTCCCAACGTAGCATTTAGCAAAATTAGCATGCAAGACTTAGCAAAAATAATTCTAATTCTTATTCAAAATAAAGGGTGGAAATATCATGAAGTATCACTTGCCTTGGTAATGGGGAGAGTAGCACTCTTCACAATCACAGTCACTAGCAAAATCTACACATAAAAATTTGTAGCACACAATTACACACAATTTATATACAAACAAAATTATGTATGCATGCATGCAAGAAAGTGCTAAATGATGATTTTTGCAAACCCATCAAGCAAGTACAAGATAAAGAAACATAACTGAGTCAAAAAGTTTGCTAACTAAATTTTTTAAGCCCTAAAACAATCTGCTAAACAAAAAGTACACTCAATAAGGACCTAAACATGTTTCTTCATACAAAGTCATTTTAACAGATACTATTTGTTAAACACATTGCAGATTTAGAAAGGCCTTGATTCACTGATTCCAACGGTATAAAGTTTGCAGAATTCTAACGTGGGAAACTCAAGTTATAGCCCTTTGAAAATTTGATCTAAATCTGATTTGAATTTCTATTTTTGAATCATCCCTAGCCACGCGTCACGATATTACTGGCGCGTACTGGTTCGCACCGGATCACCCTTCCGCGCTGCAGGATCTAAATAAATCGCACGGTCCTGAACGTGTACCTTTTCGCTGATAAGTGGTTCTATCATGTCGCTTGGATCTAGATCTAACGGTGCTCGAGCACGCGACCATGTCTGAGGCGCCAAGCGTCGTGAAGGCCTGCTCACGGGCGGCGCTAGTGTTTCAGGTCGTGCGCGAGAGGGAGAAGGGTCATACCTGAACCGCAGGAGGCTGCTGATGCTCAAGGTAGTATTGGTTTCGATGGCGGTACCGTCTGGCGAGGATTTCTCGTCGGAGTAGAAGCAGACGTCAGCACGGTCCGTCGTCGACGTTGGCGAGGTTCCTCGTCGCGCTAAGACAAGATAAGGGTACCGTTAGATGCGCACATCGACATAGATTCTAGGTGTACAAGTCAGAGGGCAAGGGGCGGTGGCTACTTACGGAGGGAAGTCGCCGGAGTTCGTGCAGAGAACGGTGGCGGCCGTCGTCGATTGCGGGAGCTACGGGTCATGCGAGGTAAAAATAAATGTGTTAGTGGGTGCGCAAGGACTCGTTGAACCTGTTAGCATGAACGAGAGACAGAGGGGAGCACGGAACTCACCGGAATTCGCCGGCGCAGTCGTCGGAGCAGCGGCGGCGTCGTGCGAGTTGTGGGTAGCCTGGTGGCGTGGAGGCAAAATTGTTTGGGGGGAAATGGTCGCGAGGATGGGGGGATCTTATAGCCCGAGGCTCGACAAGAAACGCTCGTTGTACCAATGCCAATTAATCTCGCGAAATCAGTGCAGCAACGGGCAGCGGCGGAGGTCGTGCGCGGAATCAGGGGAAGACGAAGCTGACGTGGAGGAGGTCCGCTTGTCAGTGAAGTGCGCGAAGTGGAGGTGGGGTCCCGTCATCAGCGGCTGGGTGGGTGTGATCGTGCGTGCAGAAGGAAAAGAAATGCCCCGGGTGGGCTAGTTGGGCCTGTTCCGTTCCTGGGCTAGATTGGTGGCGCCTGGCCTTTTTCATTTGTTTGCTTGTTTTCTTTTTCTTATTCGATTTTCTGAATAGATTTTCAAATGAAATCAAGTTCAATTTGAATTCAAATTTTCCTGGGATCTTTGCAGTGAGTAGTAGTCTCAAATATAGGCATAAGTCAGGTGGTTTGCTAAGTAAAGGCTTGGTCAAGCTTGGATATCAAAAATAACAGAGACTAGGTACTTGGTTTGCAAAATTAAAAAAAAAGGTTTTTGAAACCATTTCCAATTTGAAAAACTTGGTTTGAATTCTACACTCAACCTATCTTCAGAGAAGGCAACAACTTGGTTCATAAACAATCAAATTTTCAAATGGGGATAGCCATTTGATTTAAATCTGTTCACATAAAATCATAGCACCAAGTGCTTTTGTTTTTCTGAAGTGAGTTTGAAATTTGATCTCAAATCTATATGCATGCATGAATGATATGCAACTTTGAAATTATTATTTTAGGTATGTTACAAATCTAACCCCCTTAAGGTGAATCTCGCCCTCGAGATTCGGATTGGCTAGAAAATAGGTGAGGGTGGTCTTTCCGAAGATCATCTTCTCTTTCCCATGTTGCTTCCTCCTCGGAATGATGATTCCATTGCACTTTGCAAAACTTGATAGTCTTTGTTCTCGTGACTCTTTCTGTTGTCTCAAGAATCTTAATAGGCTTTTCCTCATAAGTGAGACACTTTCTAGTTGAACTTCTTCCAAAGGTATGGTATCCTTCAAAGAAGATTCTTCCATTTCTGGGTGACATTTCTTAAGCTGACTCACATGAAATACATTATGGACTGCTGACAGAGATGCTGGCAGTTCAATCTCATAAGACACTTCTCCTTTGCGACTCAGAATCTTGAATGGCCCAACATATCTTGGTGCCAACTTTCCTTTGACTCCGAATCTTTTCACTCCACGGAGTGGTGATACTCTAAGATAGGCTCTATCACCAACTTCGTAGGTAACTTCTCTACGCTTAGGATCTGCGTAGCTTTTCTGTCGGGACTGTGCTATCTTCAACCTATCCTTAACCAATTTGACCTTCTCTTCTGCTTCTTTGATAAGATCTGGCCCAAATAAACTTCTTTCTCCCACACCATTCCATAACAATGGGGTGGTACATTTTCTTCCGTAGAGAAACTCAAACGGTGCCATCTCAATGCTGGCTTGATAGCTGTTGTTATAATAAAATTATGCGTAAGGCAGACTTTCATCCCAACTTGCTCCATAGTCTAGGGCACATGCCCTCAACATGGCTTCTAGAATTTGGTTAGTCCTTTCTGTTTGTCCATCGGTTTGAGGATGAAAAGCAGTACTGAATTCCAACCTCGTTCCCAATGACTCATGTAGCTGTCTCCAAAAATGGGAAGTGAATTGGGTTCCCCTATCGAACACAATACTCTTAGGTACACCGTGAAGGCATACAATTCTGCTCATGTAGAGTTTGGCTAACTTGGCACTTGTATAAGTTGTCTTCACGGGTATGAAATGAGCAACTTTGGTTAGGCGATCCACTACTACCCATATGGAATCATATCCTGATCTGGTCCTTGGTAATCCGGTGATGAAATCCATACCAATTTTGTCCCATTTCCAATCAGGAATAGGTAGTGGCTGAAGCAAACCTGCTGGTTTTTGATTCTCCACTTTTACTCTACTACACACATCACACAAAGCAATATGCTCGGCGATGTCTCTCTTGAGATTGTTCCACCAAAATCTTTCCTTCATGTCCATGTACATTTTGGTGTTTCCCGGGTGAATAGAATACGGAGAGTTGTGGGCTTCCTGCAGAATCAGTTTCCGCATCTCCGGATCTTGCGGAACACAGATACGTTTCCCGTGCCATAAAGTACCTTGTTCGTCTACACGGAAACTTTTAGCTTTCCCTTGGTCAATGTTTTTCCTAATCTCTTCAATTTCCTTATCCGTCTTTTGAGCTTCTCGAATCTTGTCCAACAAAGTGGGTTAGACTTCTAAAGACATGAGATGTCCTTCAGGTACAATCTCCAATCTGAGTTCTTTGAATTGCTTACACAAATCATCTGGCAATTCTCCTTTGGTAAGGCCATTTACAAATACCTTACCACTTAGAGCATCTGCTACAACATTTGCTTTACCAGGGTGGTATTGCAAACTTAAGTCATAGTCCTTGATAAGCTCTAACCATCTTCTTTGTCTCATATTGATTTCCTTCTGGGTGAAGATATATTTCAAACTCTTGTGATCGGTGAACACTTCACAACGCTTTCCCAAAAGGTAATGTCTCCATGTTTTGAGTGCATGGACGACAGAGGCTAACTTAAAATCATGAGTAGGATAGTTTACTTCGTGAGTTTTGAGTTGTCTCGAGGCATAGGCCACAACTTTACTGTCTTGCATAAGTACGGCACCCAAACCTTGATGAGACGCATCACAATATACTTGGAAATCCTTTTCCAAATCTGGCAGACATAGAACCGGTGCTGTCACAAGTCTCTTCTTCAATTCTTGAAAGCTTACTTCACAACCTTCAGACCAAACAAACTTTTTATCTTTCTTTAACAATTCAGTCATGGGTTTAGCAACTTTTGAGAAATTCTCAATGAATCTTCTGTAGTAACCTACTAAACCAAGGAAACTGCGAACTTCTTTCACATTCTTGGGGGATTCCCATTCTGTCACAGCTGAAACTTTAGCAGGATCAACTGCTACACCATCCTTTGTCATAACATGACCAAGAAAACCAACTTCCTCTAACCAGAACTCACACTTGATGAATTTGGCATAAAGTTTATGTTCTCTCAACTTCTCAAGTATTAAACATAAGTGTCCCTCATGTTCTTCCTTGCTCTTAGAGTAAACTAAGATGTCATCGATGAAAACGACAACGAACTTGTCAAGAAATTCCATGAACACCTTGTTCATCATATTCATGAAGTATGCTGGAGCATTGGTTAAGCCGAAAGGCATTACGGTATACTCATACAATCCATACCTTGTGGTGAATGCTGTTTTAGGTATGTCTTGCTCTCTTATCTTGAGTTGAAAATAGCCCGACCGGAGATCAATCTTCGAGAACACACAAGCTCCCTCTAGCTGATCAAACAAGTCATTGATTCTTGGCAAAGGATATTTGTTCTTGATAGTTACCTCGTTGAGTGAACGGTAATCTATGCATAACCTTTGGCTTCTATCTTTCTTCTCTACGAACAATACTGGGGCTCCCCAAGATGAAGAACTTGGTTCAATAAATCCTTTTTGCAATTGTTCTCCTAGTTTCTTCTTGAGATCTTTCAATTCATCAACTGACATTTTGTATGGTCTCTTTGCTATTGGTCCAGAACCTGGTAGCAAATCTATCAGAAATTGCACATCTCTATCTAGTGGCATTCCAGGCAATTCTTCCGGAAATACGTCCGGATATTCACATACAATAGGCACACTGTCCATGCTAACCCCCTTAAGATAATTTAGCATACTCTTCTTTGCTCCAAAGCTGGTCTTGAATCTGATCCTTCTATTATCTGGAGTCGTGAGTGAGACAGTATGGCTGGAACAATCTATCACTCCTTTGTACTTAGTCATCCAGTCCATTCCCAGAATGACATCCAAACCTTGGGAGTTTAATATTATCAAGTTAACGGGAAACCTATACTTCCCGAACTCTATGACTAGGTCATGGCATCCTAAATTCACTATCATTTCTCTACCAGGAGAACTTACTTTTATAGGACACTCAATAGTTTCTACCGGTAGTTCATTTCTTTCAACAAATGCACTTGATATGAATGAATGAGATGCACCAGTATCAAAGAGTACAAATGCAGGAATGGAATTGAGTCTGAACTTACCAGCAACTGCGTCAGGCTCCTCATAGACCTCCTCCACATTAATGTGGTTCACCTGACCTTTCTGGAAAGGATTGGGCTTGACAGGTCCTTCAACTTTCTTTTCGGGGCACTCATTTGCATAGTGTCCCATTTTCTTGCCTTTGAAGCACTCAACCTGACTGATGTCTCTTTTAACAGGCTGACTTCCACTTCCACTACCATTCCCACTGTCGTGGATCTTGTGTCCACTCTTGTGGTTCTTGTAATTGTCATTGTCATGACTGCGGTGATGCTTGTTGTCATGACGGTTGTGGTTGTGGTGCTTGTTGAATTTCCCATGCTTATGGGATCCCGAGCTGCCATCACATCATAGTGAGATCGCCAGAGACGATCCCGAGATGTGCTTGTCGAGTGTTTCCTCTTCCTACTCTCGACTTGCTTCATTTTATTCTCCAAAATAGCAGCCTTGTCACACGAGAGTATAAGTGGGAACATATGCTGCATAACCTGTAAGTTTAGCTCATCATTCAAGCCTCCGAAACTTTTCCTTTCTTTTACCATCTGTGTCAACCTCATCCGGTGCATAGCGCGCCAGATTGTTGAACTCTTCCATATATTCAGCCACGCTGCGGTGGCGCTGCTTCAGGTTGTGAAACTCCTTCTTTTTCAGGCTCATCATTCCTGATGAGATATGAGCAAGGCGAAGCCATCTTCAAAGATAGCCCAAGTCACCTCATCTAAAGGAGTGGTGATTTGAAGTTGTCCCACCATGTGGCGGCTGGTCCTTCCAACAGATGCGCGAACTCGACTTTTTCAGATCCGCAAATTTACGGTCACTAAGTCCTTGTTCACAGAACGTAGCCAGTCATTTGCCACCATGGGATCAGTCGTCCCCGAGAACTTAGCTGGTCTCAAACGCAGAAATCTGGTGAGCATATCAAAACCCAGAGGGTTGTTGTTGTTGTCGTTGTTGTTGTTGTTGTTGTTGTTGTTGTTGTTGTTGTTGTTGTTATTGGGGTTGTTGTTGTTATTCTGGTTTTGGATGAACGTTGTCATCATCTTCATAAGCTGTGTTTGCGCGTTCATCATTTGTTGCATTTCCGGGGTGATGTTGTTGGGGTTGGGGTTTGCGCGACGGGGAGGCATCTGTGGTTTGTTCAAATAGAGATAAGAATGAGATACCCATACATGATTCATGCACATTACATCACATAAGCAAACACATAGATAAAAACTCAACAACAAGATAACGAAGTCTCAAGTAAAAACACACAAGTGGCAAGCCATCCACATGTCGGATGGTCTAATAATAAGTTCACAAATAACAAGTATGATAATAAAAGATAACTGAGCAGTCAAGTCTACTCATCAGCATCAATCTCCTCCTCGACAAAAGTAAGACCTGCGTTCTCCATCGCGGTCTTGTTCTCCTCAATGGTAGTGGTCAAGGACTCGATCTTGGTCTTGAGAGCCCTCTTCTGGGAGCGGAGCCTCTCAATCACCATCTGCTGCTGCTCTAACTCGAAATCCTTGGACTTCAGTTCCTCGGTCATGTCCCGGATCCTCTTGTTCCTATCCTAGACGCGTTTCTCCTGACTCTTGAACTTGCGGTCCTGGGTCTCGAACTTCGCCTCCATTTCCTTGACTATCTCGTCCTGTTGTGCGAAAAGCTTGTCCTTCTCGCGAAGCTGCACCTGGAGCTCGTCATTGTTGAACATGACGTTGGTCATGTCCGTGTCCACGTGCCTAATAAGAGACTCTAAGTCCTGAAGATAGAGACGTATCGGCTCTGCTGCGTCCCTCGAGTCGTCCTCAAAGTCGATGGACTCTCCATCATCGTCACGTCTTCCGAAGACGTGGAGGTGGGTGCCCCTAACCTGTCGGGAGTGACGGCCTAACAGACGTCCTATCAGGTCCTGCATGACGACCTCCATGCCTCTCTCCCTGTCATCGTGCATAAGCTTGAAGACGATGGCCTCCGTAGTAGGCTCCGTCTGGCGTCCGGGCTGGTTCACCTTGAAGCCCCAGAGGTCCTTCCTCTCGAACTTGGTGAGTGGGTGCACCATAATGGGGGGAAGAGGAAGATTGAGCAAAGTGGTAAGCTCAATGATACGCGGACCAAAACGGGTACCCTGGAACTCCTCAACAGTGCTGATGGTAATAGGCATCTATTTATAAGATAGAAAAGTTAGCACAACACAATTTAAAATAAAACAAGACAAACATCTCATACTCATCCATGGATCACAAAATCACACAAGTCATGCATACATAATTCCATTACATCAATCAAGGTCCAAACTTATTTAAGGTATCATTTTGGAAAATAAGGTGATAGGTGGTGGTCCAACTAACGAAGTGCGTTTACAATCCTATCTCACTGGATCTGTTGACTAACACAATGTTCCTAGAGGCAACCCACCTATCTTGTTCACATGATTCCATCACTAAGTCTATAATATCTCCCCTTAAAGTTTGGTTGGTGGCTTCCAACTCTTGGGTAAGTTCCTTCTCTTTCTCTAAGTCTTTTTGGAGGTTGAGCATTCTGCACTTGACTCTTGCACTTAGTTCTTTGATAGTCCTCCAAGCTGCTTCTCTGGCCGACTCAAAGAATGTGGTGTGCATTACAGTGTTGGTGTACATGAAGAAGCCTCTTTCTTTGTGGTTGTCTTCCTTGTTTTTGTACAAGTGAAGTTGCACGCACCAATACTCCACTCCTTCATCCATCACTGGAAAGCCCTTGTACACAGCTGCACCATGTGCTTCCATTGCCACCATGAGGTCCTTGAGAATTTTGGGAAACTCAGTTTCACATTCCAAGGTCATGGTCATGAGTGGTCCTTTCTTCACGGCTTCGTTGATGGAGTTCATCTACAAATAGAGATGAGAATGAGAAGATTAGAAATGTTTACGAGAAGAATAGACAAGTGTAGAAGTAGTTAAATTTTTTTTCCTTAGTGGTTTCCAATCCTAGGGTCATAATAACATCCCTAAAATCATAATTTCAAAGTTGCATATCATTCATGCATGCATATAGATTTGAGATCAAATTTCAAACTCACTTCAAAAAAACAGAAGCACTTGGTGCTATGATTTTATGTGAACAGATTTAAATCAAATGGCTATCCCCATTTGAAAATTTGATTGTTTATGAACCAAGTTGTTGCCTTCTATGAAGATAGGTTGAGTGTAGAATTCAAACCAAGTTTTTAAAATTGTAAATGGTTTCAAAAACCATTTTTTTTAAATTTTGCAAACCAAGTACCTAGTCTCTGTTATTTTTGATCTCCAAGCTTGACCAAGCCTTTACTTAGCAAACCACCTGACTTATGCCTATATTTGAGACTACTACTCACTGCAAAGATCCCAGGAAAATTTGAATTCAAATTGAACTTGATTTCATTTGAAAATCTATTCAGAAAATCGAATAAGAAAAAGAAAACAAGCAAACAAATGAAAAAGGCCAGGCGCCACCAATCTAGCCCAGGAACGGAACAGGCCCAACTAGCCCACCCGGGGCATTTCTTTTCCTTCTGCACGCACGAGCACACCCACCCAGCCGCTGATGACAGGACCCCACCTCCACTTCGCGCACTTCACTGACAAGCGGGCCTCCTCCATGTCAGCTTCGTCTTCCCCTGATTCCGCGCACGACCTCCGCCGCTGCCCGTTGCTGCACTGATTTCGCGAGATTAATTGGCATTGGTACAACGAGCGTTTCTTGTCGAGCCTCGGGCTATAAGATACCCCCATCCTCGCGACCATTTCCCCCCAAACAATTTTGCCTCCACGCCACCAGGCTGCCCACAACTCGCACGACGCCGCCGCTGTTCCGACGACTGCGCCAGCGAATTCCGGTGAGTTCCGTGCTCCCCTCTGTCTCTCGTTCATGCTAACAGGTTCAACGAGTCCTTGCGCATCCACTGACACATTCCTTTTGACCTCGCATGACCCGTAGCTCCCGCAACGTCGATGATGGCCGCCACCATTCTCTGCACGAACTCCGACGACTTCCCTCCGTAAGTAGCCACCGCCCCTTGCCCTCTGACTTGTACACCTAGAATCTACGTCGATGTGCGCATCTAACGGTACCCTTATCTTGGCTTAGCGCGACGAGGAACCTCGCCAGCGTCGACGACTGACCGTGCCGACGTCTGCTTCTACTCCGACGAGAAATCCTCGCCGTATCAGCGCGCCCCTTCACAAACCAACACTACCTTGAGCATCAGCAGCCTCCTGCGGTTCAAGTAAGACCCTTCTCCCTCTCGCGCACGACCTGAAACGCTAGCGCCGCCGTAGACAGAGCGCTCCGCCGCTCGCTGACGCCGCGCTCCGCCAGGACATGGTCGCGTGCTCGAGCACCGTTAGATCTAGATCCAAGCGACATGATAGAACCACTTATCAGCGAAAAGGTACGCGTTCAGGACCGTGCGATTTATTTAGATCCTGCGGCGCGGAAGGGTGATCCGGTGCGAACCGGTACGCGCCAGTAATATCGTGACGCGTGGCTAGGGCTGATTCAAAAATAGAAATTCAAATCAGATTTAGATCAAATTTTCAAAGGGTTATAACTTGAGTTTCCCACGTTAGAATTCTGCAAACTTTATACCGTTGGAATCAGTGAATCAAGGCCTTTCTGAATCTCCAATGTGTTTAACAAATAGTATCTGTTAAAATGACTTTGTATGCAGAAACATGTTTAGGTCCTTATTGAGTGTAGTTTTTGTTTAGCAAATTGTTTTAGGGCTTAATAAATTTAGTTAGCAAACTTTTTGACTCAGTTATGTTTCTGTATCTTGTACTTGCTTGATGGGTTTGCACAAATCATCATTTAGCACTTTCTTGTATGCATGCATACATAATTTTGTTTGTATATAAATTGTGTGTAATTGTGTGCTACAAATTTTTATGTGTAGATTTTGCTAGTGACTGTGATTGTGAAGAGTGCTACTCTCCCCATTACCAAGGCAAGTGATACTTCATGATATTTCCACCCTTTATTTTGAATAAGCATTAGAATTATTTTTTCTAAGTCTTGCATGCTACTTTTGCCAAATGCTATGTTGGTAAGTCCTATGTAGTGTAGAATTTGTAGAACTGCTAGGGAATTTTCCTAAGATAAGTTACTATACCATGCTTAGCCTAGCTAGTAGAAAACAAGGGTTGGTAAAGTATGTACATGCTATGGTGAAATAATTCTAAGTCCTTTGGGACTCATGCTTTTCTTAATAAAACAACTAAGTCAATGAACTTCATGGGTGGAATGGGACTTGAATGGTGGTTTTGGTTGAGTGGTTACACAAGGCCATGGATTTGGCTTGTGTATCTCACTTGTGGTATGCCACACAGGCACAAAGGGATTTGGAGGCCAAGTGTTGAGAAAGCTTACAGTGCAACCACTTGGCAATATGGGCTCTGCCATGATCATATAGGTTGCTAGAACTTAGTCACTTGGACAGATGGTGGTAGTGGGAATTATAGGTTGGAACGCGTCCATTTGACTAAGGAAAGGCTTCTGAAAGGTCCTGTCTTAGGAAACCAAGTCTGGTGGGGAAAGTGCACAACCTCTGCAGATGGAAAATCTAAGTACTTAGCCAAGTCCATGGCAATGGACAACTTGAGCATCAAGACATGGAAGCTACAAGAATCTCATCACTCCAACTTCTAAGTAAAACTTATGGGTGAACAAGGGTGAAGGACCCCAATGTCTATTGGTGGTTTCTTGGGAAGCTTCTTGACAAAGAAAAACTTAGTGATTTCAACTAATAGGAAAAATCTATTTTGAGCAAAGCAAGCCAAGCTACACTTATCCAAATGCATATAGTAATAGAGTCCACTTAAAATTTACTAAGGTATCACTTGCCAATACTATTCCAAAGTATTGACCCTATGTGGCTGTAACTTGTGATGTTGCAGGTTACTCCGATGATGAGTAGGAGTCATGAGTCTACACTCAACATGCTTGCCCGTGGCACATAAAGATGAGGACTTATGTTTATTTACTTATTCCATAAACTCTTGTATTAGGCCTTTGGACCTGAGTTGTAAAAGACTATGTTTTATCTCTGGAATGAATGTAATAAAAGACCTTTGTATATGTGTACTTCATCTTAAACTGTGGATGCTAGCATTGATCCAGGGACTAGCATTGCAATCACAGGGATCCTTTCCTTTACAAAGGAGGGATCTTACAATTACTTGATGTTATAGACCTAGATAGAAATGGGAATTCGTGTAAGGGAGTGACGAGTTTCGAAGATCATAAAGAAGACTGACTGGAAGGATGAAGCATTATATAAGGGGTAATAACACCATTTGGAGGATAGATAGAGCATAGGTCATTTTTGGCCAGCTTAGGAAGATAGTCTGGGGTAGAAGATGTAGGGAGCAACAAGATATAATAAACTGAAAGCTCATCTAAATAGGAAATTTTGCTAAGAAGTCAATGGAGTAATTATACAAGTTCATGGAAGTATCATGAATAAGTGCAAAGAAGTTTTGGAACCCATAGTGGTATTCAAATTCTGACAATTCGGAGAAGATACCATAAGTATGCTAGAAATCATCACTACTAGGAAAATGGTCGTCTGTGGCGCACCTAAAAGGCCCATCCGTGGCGCACCTGTAGTGCGCCACGCTATGCCTACTTCAGCTCTCGTGGCGCACCGCCTAGTGCGCCACGGTTGTGTAGAGATAGGCGAAGCACCACCCAGTGCGCCACGAAGTTTGGCGTGGTGCGCTACCTTGGATGTTACGTGGCACTACCGAAGGCGCCACTAAACATCCATGGTGCGCTTTTAGGTGTAGTGCGCGGAAGGTAGAACATGTGCGCCATGATGTATTTTGTTTTTTTTTTAATTTCCAAGCCAGATTATATGCAATACAGATTATATACAATATTACAGCAGATATACACACACGTATACAAGATATACAATTATATATATAAATACTGATATGAAAAACAAGATTGAAACAAATACATATAGATAAGTCTCATAGATGAATACATAGTCCAAGTTACATTGTTTTGATCATGTTACAAAGTAGTAGTTGGTGACATGCGAATACATGTGTCGATCGAACAAGTTAGAGCTCTAAGCTCGCTTAGACATCTAAACTAGCTAGCTAGACACAAACGGGATAAATAACCAAAGAAGATAAGCATGATCACCGCCATGACGAAGGTGTAGGTCTTCATCGGTTCCTTGTCCTAACTCCCGCTAGATAGCGCGTGTATCTATCTTCCGCCTCCGCCATAGTGTTGTACCCTTTGTAGCTATTGCCGCTGAAACGGTGCACTGTCTCGCAGTCTTCCCAATCATCGTAGACTCAGGGAACCGTCCCTTGTACACGACGTACCACGTCATCTACAAGTTGACAATAATAACTAACCGGTGATTGAAAAACATGTATAATTAAAGTCGCATATGAAGATACACTTATAGAAAGTACTCTTAAATCAAAAAGAGCAAACTCAAAAGCATGCCTCATATATAACTAGCTAGGTCGTTGGACACAGAATTGCTTATATGACGGGATTGTAGCCAAGTAGGATGCACAATTCACGGACTTGTGCATATCACAAGGCTAACAATCCCGTCATAGCACATTCACATATATATTGTGCCACGACATTTCAATCATCGGCATATTCTCGAAAAGACAAAAATAACTCGAAAAGCATGCCTCATATATAACTAGCTAGGTCGTTGGACACAGAATTGCTTATGACGGGATGCTAGCCAAGTAGGATGCACAATTCTGGACTTGTGCATATCACAAGGCTAACAATCCGTCATAGAACATTCACATATATATTGTGCCACGACATTTCAATCATCGGCATATTCTCGAAAAAGACAAAATAACTCGAAAAGCATGCCTCATATATAACTAGCTAGGTCGTTGGACACGAATTGCTTATGACGGGAATTTAGCCAAGTAGGATGCACAATTCACGGACTTGTGCATATCACAAGGCTAACAATCCCGTCATAGCACATTCACATATATATTGTGCCACGACATTTCAATCATCGGCATATTCTCGAAAAAGACAAAAATAACTCGAAAAGCATGCCTCATATATAACTAGCTAGGTCGTTGGACACAGAATTGCTTATGACGGAATTTGCCAAGTAGGATGCACAATTCGGACTTGTGCATATCACAAGGCTCACAATCCCGTCATAGCACATTCACATATATATTGTGCCACGACATTTCAATCATCGGCATATTCTCGAAAAAGACAAAATATAACTCGAAAAGCATGCCTCATATATAACTAGCTAGGTCGTTGGACACGAATTGCTTATGACGGGTTGAGCCAAGTAGGATGCACAATTCCCGGACTTGTGCATATCACAAGGCTCACAATCCCGTCATAGCACATTCACATATATATTGTGCCACGACATTTCAATCATCGGCATATTCTCGAAAAAGACAAAAATAACTCGAAAAGCATGCCTCATATATAACTAGCTAGGTCGTTGGACACAGGAATTGCTTATGACGGGGCTGTGAGCCAAGTAGGATGCACAATTCATGGACTTGTGCATATCACAAGGCTCACAATCCCGTCATAGCACATTCACATATATATTGTGCCACGACATTTCAATCATCGGCATATTCTCGAAAAAGACAAAAATAACTCGAAAAGCATGCCTCATATATAACTAGCTAGGTCGTTGGACACAGGAATTGCTTATGACGGGACTGTGAGCCAAGTAGGATGCACAATTCCTGGACTTGTGCATATCACAAGGCTCACAATCCCTTCATAGCACATTCACATATATATTGTGCCACGACATTTCAATCATCGGCATATTCTCGAAAAAGACAAAAATAACTCACACTTGTCATCCGAGAACCAAAGAGTAAGCAAAAAAACCAAGCATTGATTGATATATAATAATAATAAGCAAAAACACACACGAAGGTCATCTATAGTTTGCAACTACAACTAGACTAACATCAAGCCTTCTGGCTCGGCTTAGGGAACGGGAGGACGCCCTGCCTCGTCATGAACTTCCTATAGTCACCCTGCATCTCTAGGCGATCTTCTATGTCACGGTTATTCGGGATATTTCCTCCGTAGAAGATCCCCCCAGAATTCATGACATCACGAAAGATGATTGCCCCAAACAGCTGCTGGATGCGATACATCTCTTGTCTAATATCCGAATCATTGATCTTGGCCTTTGCTTCGGCCCACTGTTTGAGATGATCTGGCAGCGTAGAATTCTGCTGGTCAAGTAGGAACGCCCTCATGTGATGGAGTGCGTAGTAGGCTTCCTTCTTCTGTTTTCGGCTGCTTCACGCAGGGAAATCTACGTGGTTGAAGACGTGCTGCGAACTTGACCTTCTTACGCGTAAGCTGGTGCCTTCCGTCGAGGCAAAGCCGTGAGAGCATCATCGAACTTCCTTGATCTTGTCGTAGTTTTCTTATTTTCTAGACTCCTCGAGTCGAAATACGTGGCGTGGAATGCTTGGCGATAAGGAGATGAGCGTGCGGTGTTCATCTCTGGCAAAAAATTCAAATGGAATGTGTTGAAAAAGAATGATGATGATCTAATAAAGCCAATCGACGGTGGCGATGAATAACGACTTACTCGAGAAAGTAAGGCGAGAATGTATTCCTTTGTCTTGTTCGCCACAAGGATTCTTTTTAGGTACGAGGCCACGATACTTCGCTCATGGGGAACCCAAGCACCGCCACGCATGTAGTAGGGGTCCACTATAGCGATGCGTGTGTTCTCTCTAATGATCTCGCATGGCCAGGCTGAGAGAAAAGGCGGACCATGGTATAGTGCAGCGGGTATAGGTGGAACATATTGAAGATGTCTTGAACCGGGAAGAACAGATCCGCGAAGCGTCGAAGCCCAAGCCTGGTGGCACCTTAACCACGAATACCGGGTGCGAGGGATCTTTCTCCGATAGAAGGCGTCTCTCTATCGTCAGCACGCCATCATGCACACTCTGCAGTTCCGGACTGGCGATCTTCCGCAAATTCTTAGGTAGCATGGGCTCACCCACCACATGAATCCTCCACATAATACCCTCGGGTCTTGGTGGCCCGTCCCGAAACCTGGTCGGATTCGCAGTTGGCTCGAGCTGCTAGATTTTCTTTTCCTTCCCTTTTCTCCTTTTGGAGAGCGGGCAGGCACCGCAATCTGAGCATCGGCCGCCCTATGTAGTGTGTCAGGGCTTAGAATAAAGGGCGGTTGGTTGTATCGGTGGCTCAGTAAAGGCAAGCTGAGGCGTCTCGAGAACCAAGCAGGCGCTTGGTGATAGTGGCTTTCTGTGGGGCCACCAGCTAGGTCTTCTTCGTTGCCAAACCGAGTCTTGAAGAAGTGATCATTCCAGTCTTGAAGTCCTCGGCGGATCCTGCGCCATGTGCATATCATCAACATGATCATCCGACCCACCGCGTGGAGGTGACGGCGGCGGTAAGGGGTTTGCCACCGCTTGTCGGCCGCACGACGGTGTCTTGTGTCGTGGCGTGATGGCCCCGCCGTCCCCAAACGGATCATGCTCTTTGGCCATAGCAAGAACAAGCCGAAGCAACTTCTGAGGACATACGGCTCTTCTTCATCCGCTCCTGGGGGTTGAATGGGAGGTTCCAGGTCGTCGCAGCCCCTTAGCACCCGACTAATTTTAACCATGTGCACGCTATCTGGCATCGGCTTTGAGTGGAACGTGCGCTGCAAGGGTTGAACAATGGTACCCTTGGCAACATCCCTCGGCTCGTTGTTCACGTAGCATAAGAGAGTGCAAGGAACATCCGTCTGCGGAAAACATGTACGGCGTCGTCAGAGCGAGATGCCACAAGAGTAATATATAGATGGCATGAAAGGCGGTAATTAAAGCAATTTGTTTACCGTGATGGCGTCGAGATCGGCTAATGTCGACGCACTTGCTCTGGCGTGCAAGAGACGGAAGGGCTGCTTGATGGCGCGGTCTGGCGCGGTGTATTCTCCCTACCGGGTGCTTGGAGCTCGGTGCGCCTCGGCGATGGCGGGGCACCAACATGTACTCGGCGCGGTGATGATGGCGGGAGTCACCAACACTTGCGGCGCCCAGCGGTGCTAGGCGGAGTCACGAACACGTAGTTCGCTGATTCGTCGGCGCCGCGTTGTTCGAGTGGCTCGACCATGCTTGGAATCGGGCACGGCCCTACTCGACCACCCGCACTCCAGTTCGCTATTGACTCCACCAAGGTAGGCCGGAAGGGCGTAAGGGTGATTGCCCGGTTGTCTTGGGCGATCTGCTTGTTCTGTGCCTCTTGTGCCTTAAGTTCTTGAACCTCTCTTTTTCCTCGCTCCTTCCCGACGGCGCCACATGCGTCCTCGGCGGTGGACCAAAATGATCCACCCAATTCTTACCCGAGGGCGGCCAGACGACGGCAACTTCTTCGTAACGGCTCTATTTTCTTGGCCGGTTCGCCATACGTTAAACGGGTTATCCCGGGTGGCCGTCGACCCACAGGATGAGGAACCACAGGATCCATGACTAGCAACAATTTCCTCCTCCTGCGGAAGAAATGAAGTGAATCATTTAGATCATCGATTAGATTGCAATCGTGTTGATCACGGTAATTAGATTATACTTACCACAATTTCCTCGAATTCCTTCACCGCAGATCCGCGGTGAGTTGTTTGGTTTTGGGTCCACATGGTAACGGGCCTCGATGAAGTTTCGAACCTGCCGGGTTCGAATTTAGCAAAGGGTTTCTATCCTTGGATCTATACTCTTTCCTCGTTATTCCATTTGGCCTCCATGATTCAGTATCCACCAGATCCGAGATGGTGATGACCTATATTCATCTCTGCGGCGCCTTTACCCGATTACTATTGGCGGGCTCTTCGGATTCACACCTCTCCTTGAACTCCGGAACTGATCTTGGTGATCTGCGGTCAATCTTCCGGATCTCCTCGAGACTTTTGCCTTCTTTATAGATCTTCTTCTTTATCCGGGTTCTCCGGTGGCGGCGGTGCTCATCTTTGTGAGGCGGTTGTTTACCGTTCCCATGATAATTTGTGTTCGATACTTAGCGGGAACTTGTATCTTGCGTGCAGCTTCTCGAAGAGGTGTGCGCAAGTGGCCATTATCTTTATGCGGAGATTCTCGGTGTTGATCGAGATGGTTGTCCGGGTGATCGCCGCCACTTGCCCACCGTACTTTGACGACAAGGCGGGCTCCAAAGGAACCCTGATGGGCTCACTTGATTTCCTCACCGTGCCGGCCGTGTTGAGCGCTGGTCCTTCGGCTTCTTCTTCTTAGGAGGTTGCTACCACTCCTGTGCCCTCGCCTCCATCTGGTTTCATCGTCCGCCGTTCCTTCGGCTTCTTCCTCGCGTCTTCCATCTCATCATCCTCGCTCTCCGAAGGATGGTATTCTTCATCGTCTTCTAGACGCTGGGCGCCTCGAGAATGTCAATTGTTTATTGAGGTCTGAGTTCTCCTTCAGACCGATGCGCTTAGAACATCCACCGTCGTTGTCACACATCTTTGCACTAATAAAAACAAATAATTGGTTAAATGCACGGAAAAATCCGGCATGACCTTTGCTAATTTTCTTAAACTAGGAGTGCCCGATTTCTGCCGAAACGGAAGTTAATCAACATTCCGGCAAAAATCGGGAATCATTTCATACAAGAACCTGCATTCAAAAAGAACAAGTTCCATTCCTGGTTTTCCATAAGGACCAAACCACAGTTTCATGGACCCGTTGGGTCAACCCGGTCCATTCTCATCCCGAACCTTGAGCGCGCTGTGCTCGACCGGCGTGCCTCATTTTGGAGATCACCAGCGATGATGCCTAGTGCCTTGGCGAGCATGCCGACGATCGACCAGGCAAGTGAGCGAGCCTAGGGTGCGGCGCAACCCTTGCTTCGAGCCTGTGTCGACATGTAGGTAGTCGAGCATGTAGGTAGTGCTGCCAGAGTACTATATTCATATGTGTATCCTCCCATTGAAAATGAAAAACACTGAATCGTGACGTACTCCTTATTTTTCTGGACTATTGCCAATCAATTGGCTGCCCAGCTAGAATATCAGGCGACCAATCAAAAGCAACTTGTGGCTGTTTCAGTGGGTCCTATCTCGCATTATTTTACTGCATTGGCAGCAGTTTTCCGGTTCTTTGGTTTTTTCTCTCCTTCGCTATTAATTCATCTATCTATCCTTTCAAACTTAGATAATAGATGTGTCAAATATTAGTATACTTATCAAATTAGTTGGTTGCTAGCCAATGAGGCTAATTTATCAAATTTTGGCAGTACAATAACTACAATCCAAACAAGAATACGCCTTTGTCTTGGTTCATATTCATATTGTTGTCTTCCCCACAAGGACGCACTTGCCGCACCCGATATTAAAGCACAAAGGCAACGTTGGCTCGTGGAAGCGAGGATTGGGATGAGTAGAATCGTTTTTTTTGTCAATGTCTAGGATTAATTGGAAAGAAATCCTATCGACACTGGTCATACAGCCCGATGGCTGAACCGACTTGAAACACCTATCTTGAACCCTAACCATGGCTGCAGAGAGAGAGAGGAGAGAGGGAGAGGGAGGTGACGCTCACCTCGGCCAGGCGGGTGACGACTGACGGCCAGTGCGGCGACCTGAGTGCGACGGCGGCGGCCTCCACCTCCCGAGACGCGGCGGCTGCCTCCTCGGACACGGGCCTCCTCCGAGACGCGGCCTCCTCCCGAGACAGGGAGCCCTCCTCCTCCTCGAGCTGGCGGCGGATCGAGGCGGCGGATCGTGCTCGATTGAGAGATGGAGAGATGGGGATGAGAAGTGGCGGGGCGGAAGAGGAGGCACGCTGTTATAACTAAAGGGCCTTTTTAGTCGGTTGGTGGCTCAACAGGGACTAAAGTACATATGTCCCGTTGGAGCCACCAACGGGACCTATAATCCAATTTTCAGCGGTGAAGGCGCGCCTTGAGAGCTCTTCGTCGGTTGGTGGCTCCAACGTATTCCCCTGATTTCAATTTTTTCAGTTATTTTCTCTCTGTTCCCGCCTTATTTTTTATTTTGGGGTTTAAATTTGTAATGTTTTTTAAATGATAATTACTTTGGAATTTAGAAAAACTTTAAACATAAAAAGTGTTTGGATTTGAATAACTAATTCGAAACCATTTTCTGTTTTGAAAAATAATTAATGTAACCATTTAAACTACGAACCATTTAAAATTAATAATGAAATAACTTATATTTTTAAATATTAATTTGGAATTTAGAAAACTTTAAACATAAGAAGTGTATGGATTTGAATAAATAATCCAAAACCATTTTCTATTTCTAAAAAATAATTAATGTAACCATTTAAAATTAATTAACTTATATTTTTGCATATTAATTTGGAATTTAGAAAAACTTTAAACATAAAAAGTGTTTGAATTTGAATAAATAATTCAAAACCATTTTCTGTTTTAAAAAACAATTAATGTAACCATTTAAAATATGAACCATTTACAATTAAAAATGAATTAACTTATATTTTTTTAATATCAATTTGGAATTTAGAAAAACTTTAAACATAAGAAGTGTATGGATTTGAATAAATAATCCAAAACCATTTTCTATTTCTAAAAAATAATTAATGTAACCTTTTAAAATGAATTAACTTATATTTTTGAATATTAATTTGGAATTTAGACATAAGAAGTGTATTGATTTTTGAATATTTTTGAGATGAACCGGTTGGGCTAGCGTTTACAATATTACAATCTTTTTGACCATGCGTTTACAATATTTTAAACAAAATACTTTGTTCATGAATATTACAATCTTTTTTGACCACGCGTTTGCAATATTTTTGAGCTAGCGTTTTACAATCTTTTTCCCTTCTTTGTCGCGGTTGAATAATTTAGCCGGCACTTTAATGTTTCTTCTTCGAACGGGCTACCTTTTTGGGTAGGGTTGTCCTTTTCTTCTTGTGATGTATGTTCTTTGCATCGTAGTCGTCGTCATCTTCAATCTTTGGATCGTCTCTTGGTGAAGTCTTGCTCGTTGGCGACTCCATCCATTCCGATGATGTTTCTTTTTCCTCTCCTCACGACAACACGGCTAGGCTTTGTCGGGTCGGTAATGAAAAACATTGGTCCACTTTGGTAGCCAGTACCACGGTTCATTTTCGCGCCACGTTTGCCGGCGCCTTGGATTTGGCTGCCGGGTATAACCATGGTTGTGAAATACGGTCTTCTCTTCGACGCTCTTTGCCCATCGACACGGAACATCGGCACCTTTTCTCCACAGAGTCGAGCTCCCGGATCTCCTCGATTCTTTCATAGAATCTTTCCTTCACGTTGTCATCGGTGTAGAATTACGTTACGCTCGAGTTCGATAATCACACTTGTTGTCCTTTTCCTCCATGTAGAATGTGTAGCCGTAGATATCATCGCTCGATAGGTCACGGGTTTTGCATCGGTCTCTGCGACAAGGGGAATATGATCTTTGCCGGGTCAGAAGAATGCGAGCGCGGGGGATTATCAAGGGGCGTCTGCCTAAACCAACGCGTGAAATCTGAGTTGTGCTCTTTGATTATTTCTCCCTGCGTCCTCTGTATGCAGTCCTTTGTAATTCTTCTCGATTAACCTTTTGTGCTTCTATACCCAAGGATCGACCAGTTCTAAATCTTTGTGCGCGACGAGGTTTGCTCGATCAAAGTGCGCAAGTCGAAAATCGAAATGCGCATGTAGTATGCGGCGACCCTCGGTGACCAGATCCGTCGAGCTTGCCAAGGTGTCTGTTGGCGGGAAGACCGCGAGGTTCTCGATGTCTAGATAATTCGTGCGAAGAGATGCACTCTTGCCGAAAGCCCTTGGCTATGCTTCCATCTAGACGGGACCTGCGAACGTATCCTTTGATGTGTCCGTTCATCCTTTCGAACGCCATCATGATGCGGAGAAACATCGGCCCGAGTTGTACGATGTCCTCCACGACATGGACCAGCAGATGCACCATAATGTCGAAGAATGCGGGTGGGAAGTAGACCTCAAGCTCACATAGTATCACCACGATCTCCTCCTGTAGCCTTCCGAGCTGATTCAAGCCAATCGACTTCCTAGAGATGACGTCGAAAAACATGCATAGGCCAAATAACGTTTCACGGACGTGCTCGTCCATTATCCCTCTTAGTGCGACCGGAAGTACCTGCGTCATTAGCACGACGGTCGTGAGACTTCATGCCATTGAACCTCTGCTTCGCCTAGGTATCTTCTTATCTTGCCCGGGCCGTAAGGAAATTTGACTCCTAGAAGGCACTTGAAAACTGTTTGATCTCATCCTAGCTTAGAGTGAAGCAAGAAGGAGGCGTAATATTCGTTCTTCTTGAACTTTTACCCTTCCGACGACCTTGTGTCGTCTCCGACTCATGATCATCGTCATCTTCACGATCATCGAGTAGTGCGTCCTCGTGAAGCTCCTTAGGATACCCAAGCATATCAGTCGTGCCTTGCTTTCGGACCATCTTTCGTCCTATCGGCATGTTGATTATGGTGGCGACGGACTCGCACACGTTTTCGTGATATGCATGATGTCGAGGCTATGAGGCGTGCGAGAAACTTCGATATGGCAACTCGAGCAGACCTTGTTTTCCATACCTTCATCAGCGGCTTCTCTTGTTGCTGCCTCTTTCGCTTCTTTCCAGGCATAGGACAATCTTTCCAGTGTTTCAGCAACTCTTCCACTTCTTCGCTGCTCCTACGCTCCGGGATTCCTCGGGTCTCGATTTGCCATCGAACAGGTCTCCACGTTTTCTCCATGGATCATTCTTGCCGAGCCACCTCCGGTGCGCCATGAACACGGTTTCGATGACCACGGATCTTTCTCTAGTCGGAGATAGCTTGTGTTATCCATGCACCTAACGCATGCGTAGAATCCTTGGATAACCTGCCCGAGATATACCCGCAACTGGATAGTCTTGCACCGTAGTGACCAACGCGGCTCTCATAGTGAAATAATCTTGTGCGGCGTCGTAAGTATTGGCTCAGATTCCCATAACGTGGCTAGCTCCTCTTTCAACAGCCCGAGAGAGATTGATGTCGGTGCAGGTTGTTTGACCTTGAATTAGCATACTCATTTGTATGTACTTCTTCTTCATGCACAACCATGGAGGAGGTTGTACATCCATACAAACACAGGCCAAGTGTGTTGTGCGTGCTGCGGCTACCGAGCGGATTGAGTCCATCGGTGCTCGCACCAAGCTGATGTTCCTCGAATCTCCACCGATTGCAGGAATTCGAGGTCCAATGCTTTCAGCGGCTAGCATCGAAGGTGCGTCGCAGCTCATCCTTTTCGGGGTCATCATCATCTCGGCTTCTTCCTTTCCGCATGCCATCGCATGAGCTTCCTTAGGGTCCGCGAAATAGCGAGCGAGGGGTGATAGGAAAGTACCATACCACTTTTCGAGGTGCTTTCTTCCCTTTCTTGTATCGACTCACGCCGCACACCGGACATGTGGTTTTCTCCGCGTCCTCGCCCCGATAAATGATGCAATCGTTGATGCATACGTGATATCTAACGTGCGGTAGATCGAGAGCGCGCGTAACACTCACTGTAGCTTCCCCGACGGTGGCGGCGGACCTCACCCATCGTTCTCGGCGCCGGCGGCGGCGGCACGGCAATTAATTTAGGCGGCGGCGCTTTCGTTCGACGACGAAGGTGGTGAGTGCCATTTGAAAGCTAATTCCTCTCCCATTCTTCTCAATTCGAGATCTGAGCGTGCCCATTGATGCTAGATTGTGGAGGCGAGGATGTCTTTGCAGGCGAGGAGCGATATGGAGCATGGAGGGGGACTTCTAATCGGTATATCGTATCTCGCTTAAGGTTTCTCTAAGCTTGAGCTAGCTTCCGCTAGCTCGTGCCAAAAACAGGGGAGCGATGTTGCGCCAAACCTTGAATTCGCATCAATTCTTTTCCTCTAGGGCTGTTTTAGTTGATGGCAGACACGGATCATTGAGAGAGACACGGTTGTTAAATGGGAGGTGGAATTAGAACATGTTGATCCCCAAGAGCTAATAAACATGGGAGAGGAAGGCGAAGGGGAAAATGGTGGAAAAAATTGGGGATAGTGTGGTTTGGGGGCCGAGAGAAGTTTCTTTGTTACGATTTGATGATTGCAAATGTGACTATGTTAGGGTTGAGACAGGGAACATATAGTTGATGAAATCGATGAGAAAGCAGTTGGACAAGCAAAACTGTTCTGTTTTTAGCGAGCTCATTGATCTAAAACCTGATTCGAGGGTTGGATATGTGGCCTCGGTGTGGCTGCTCAGATAATGGTCGAGGATGATTGGGCTGCACAAAGGCAAGTAATGCCTATACTTCTTGAGTTGGAAGTGTTATGATGGAGGATGATGATGCTAATGCACAAGGGAGGCTGCAGATGGTAATGCACAAAGGATTGTATTGTTGATTGGAATTCGGTTGAGATACATGACCGCCTTGATTTGGTCATTGCACCAATAGATGACATTGAAATGGCAAAGCTTTTGGCATTCCTATAGATGACAGAGACAAGGAGAAGAAGAGGATGAAGCTGCAAATGATGGTGACAACCATTTAAGAGATGAAGAGGCAGATATAGATCTAGAGTTGTTGGAAAATCTGCAGTTCATGTAGATGATGCACATGATGATGAGCTAGTAACAGTTTATGACAAAGAGGACCAGTTATTGAAGTTGGGAGATTGTTTCCAAGCATGGATGAATTGGGATGTGTTTCAGGACATATGAGTCAAACGTGAGTTTGCTACCAAGACTATGTGGTGATAAAAGAAGTTCTATGCAAAATGCATAGGTTATGATGGTGGTGCCAAGCCTTGCAAGTGGTATATATCTCGCTAGACTTTGATGGAAGGACAATAAGAGTGAATCAAATTCCAAAACCTCATACTTGCATTACAAGTTCTCAAACAGTTACAAAGATGACATCACAATTATGGGTTGCAGAAAAGATCAAGCCCATTTTAGCCACAACACCAAACAACCTTGCAAAGAGACTGAAAATAGACTTGGAAAAGCGGTACCCATTAAGCTGAATTATACTACTGTGTGGAAGGCAAAGCAAAGGGCAATGAAAGAGCTATATGGTGATTGGGCAAATACCTTCGAATGCTTTATAACTTCAAAGCGTAGAGAAGAGGTCACTGGCGGTGTTGTGGAGATGAATCTTTGAGGTAACGGTGATGGGAAAGTCTTCTTCTCTAAATTCTTCATGGCTTTAAAGCCTTGCATCGATGGCTTCAAAGCAGGTTCCGTCCATATTTGAGTATAGACTCATCTTTCTTGATGGAAAGTGGAATGGTCAACTAGCGACATGCAATGCTTTAGATGGACACAATTGGATGTTCCTGTAGCTATTGGCATGTTTGATCTGAGATGAGGCATCATGGACATGGTTCATGATGCTTGAAAAGATGCATAGGGCGATCTCTCCATTGGCGGTGCACACAGATGCATGTAAAGGTTTAGAAAATTCAGTGAAGATTGTTTTCCCTCATCTTTGGCGGAGAGTGCTTGACCATATGTGGATGAATTTGATCAAAAATTCAGAGGAGATGATTTTGGGCATGTGGCGGCAAGATCTTACACAGTGCAGACACATTCATATCACCTTGAGAAGATTAAGGCGGCATGCTCACGAGGAGGATAGGGTCAAGTTTTGTACATGGTTGAAACCTACCATTCTCTTTTATGGTACAGGTCTGGTTTTAACATCGCCATCAAATGTGATCATATCAACAATAATTTGGCGAAAGTTTCAACAACAAAGTGAAGGAGTTAAAGACTTGCACATCCATGACATGGTTGACAGATCAGGATCATGATCATGAGGTTGTGGAATTGAGAAGAAGGCTTGGTGATGTTCTTCAAGGAGATAAGCTTCACGATGTTGTGTGCGGTGGTCGTGAGGAGTAAATCTTGCATTTTGCGTGTTGAGAAATCCTCATTGTGGTCTTTGAAGTCAGAGATACAAAGACTGGCAGGAGGCATGTTGTTGACACTCAATTGCATGAATGCACATGCCTTGAGTGGCAACACACTGGGAAGCCTTGTGAGCATGCCATACTTTTCTTGGCCTCCAAACACAAGCTAAATATGCACCCATATTTGCATGAGTATTATTCTGTAGCAAAATTCAAGGCTGCATATGGAACACCAATTCCAGCACTTACAGATCAGTCTCAGTGGCCTGAAGTGGACATTCAGTTCTCCTTGTGTCCTCCTTTGATGAAAAGAAAGGCTGGCAGGCCCAAGCAGAGTAGATTCAAGGCTTGGTTTGAGAAAGGTGGGAGCAACAAGAAGGGAAAGAAAGATGAAAAGAAAGATGCCAAGCCAAAAAGGGCCCAAAAAGGTAACAAGAATAGATGCAAACTCTGTGAAGAACTTGGACACCGAGCTGGCTCTACCAAGTGCAGATACACTGTTGAAAAGCCAAAGTATGTTCATCCAAAATCTATCCCATTTCTTGTTGATGATTTTTCTCCCCCAGCTAACTTGCTTGTTTTCAGGAGGAAGCGTGGAGAAAAAGGCCCACCTCTTGTTGTTGACGAATGCTGGCCAGTGAAAAGGGCAAGAATCAATGGCCAAAGAAAGAAGAGAACTAACCAGATCATGTTTGGTGTCTTTGAGGTGCAATCTGAACTTGTTTTGGAGGATGATGTGCAAACGTTGAGGCTTTAGGGCTGCCGTTTACGATTTGGAAGCTACGGTGCAAAATGAGGGGCAAAATGAGCTGTTGTTGAGGCTCTAGTGCAAAATGAGCCTGTTGTTGAGGCTCGGTGCAAAATGAGCTTTGTTGAGGCTCTGTGCAAAATGAGCCTGTTGTTGAGGCTCTGGTGCAAAATGAGCACATTGTTGAGGCTCTGGTGCAAAATGAGCATGTTGTTGAGGCTCTGGTGCAAAATGAGCACATTGTTGAGGCTCGTGCAAGCTGACCAAGTTGTTGAGGCTCGGATCATGATCATGAGGTTGTTGAGGAGGTGCAGGAGGTGAAGGAGACTCTTGGACGTCTTGTGGGAGGCGGATGGTAATGGTAAGAAAAAGAAGAGCATAAACCTATTGTGTGGTGTGAAACTTGTGAAGGAGAAGAAAACGAGGGGTAAGAAGAGCCAAAAGAAATAGACATTTGTTATTGTAAACATTTGTTATTGTTGTAAACATTTGTTATTGTTGTAAACATTTGACACTTGTTGTTGTAATAATTTGGCACTTGTTGTTGTAATAATTTGTCACTTGTTGTTGTAATAATTTGTCACTTGTTGATAATTTGGACAAAATTCAAATATGATGGTAAATTTGAATTTCAACATATGTAGCTATGTCACTTTTCTATGTTTGTATGAGCTTCCAACGTTTTTCTCATATGTACAATACAACTCATCCTCACCCTGATCCCTTTTGTGAAGTACAACTCACCCTCACCCAAAATGGGGTAGAAATGGGCTCCAAAGCCAGGGTAAACCACCCCATTTCTAAGCAAGTTTTTTTTCGACCATTTCTAAAACCAAGTTAGATATTTTTCCTCAGAACTATGTCACATAACATGACACCATGCGAAGGTTTTGTATTTTTTTGATTTTTTTGAATTAGTTATGCACATTTGAATGTCTGGTCAAACTTGAAGGATTTTCATAAATATTCTTAGCTAGGGTGAGGCTCATAAAACTACCATTGGATCTCTGATGAAATAGCATGTTGTGAACCTAAAATTATTTTTACAAAAATCATCAGCATGGAATCATGTACTTGTAGTTCATATCTTACCACTTCCAGTATTCCAGGATTTGTCTTTTCACTAGGGATGGAATAAAGGTTTGAGATACTCACGTTGGGAAATTGTACATTCTAGGTGGTCTAGTATTTTTGAAAAATAGGATGTTACCATTTTGAAACTTCAATTTGGTGGTTGCTTCACAAATCCCCCTCTTTCGGCACTCGAGAAAATAGAAAATGATTTTTACGTAAATCGAAAAGGAAAACTTTGTGCTACAACATTGTTAGTCATCCCATTATAGACATGCATGCCAAATATGGGCACATTATCACAAACTATGCCTTGATTCTAGCCATATCATTGGTCATTTGACCAAAGCGAGAAAACCTCGGAGGAGATAGGTCATTTTGTGAAGGGTTTTTGAAATATGATCAATAGACCAAGTTTTATATTTTTCCTCACAACTATGTGACATAACATGACACCATGCGAAGGTTTTGTATTTTTTGATTTTTTTGAATTAGTTATGCACATTTGAATGTTTGGTCAAACTTGTGAAACCCGTTGTGCATCCTAAACCCGCTAACCCTAAGGCCGAATGAGGACCGTAGATCTAACCCTAAGGCGAATGAGGACCGTCCGATTCATGGTGGCTCTGGCGATCCGTGGAAGGGCTTGTTCGCAACCCGATTGGTTGGCGTCTCTTAGAAGGATTTCGTGGCTAGCTCTTGGCGATCCGTGGGATGGATGATTACGAATCTGATTGGCTTCATCGTTTTTACGTAAAAAGCGTGGCATGCGAGCGTGGCATGCGCTGGGCGGGCTGCACCATGCGGGCATCTGTTGCCCCTAAGCGTCGCGATCTAGCTATTTTACGTCCAACAGTATGCGGTATGTTTACTCCCTCCGTCGCATTAAATAAGTTTACGTGTAACAACTTTCTCCAATCAAACTTACTCCCCTCAGGTTCATTGTAATAAATGAGACTTTGCATGATACGACATCTATGTTATTTTGGCTTGTGGATAGCCTTAGGCTGGTCATAGTGCTAAGTAACTAAGACTAGTAACTTGCACATGTTACTAGTTGATGTTACTACCTTCATAGTGGGTGATAACATATGTATGGTGTCATGCAAGAGCTAATTAATTAGGTTGTAGACTCATATGAACATATTAATTAGGTTGTCCACAAGCAATAGAAAATAATTTACTCTCTCTTCCCTCTCATGCATGAGTATGTAGGATGAGACATGTGGGTCCCAGCTTATAGCTAAAGTTCACCTTATACATAGTGGAAGATTTTACAAGGAAGATGGGTCCCACCTTATGGCTAAAGTTTACCTTATACATAGGTGATGCCCGGTTACTCCCACTATGACTAGTCTTAGGGCAGTCTTATGGACTACTTTTTGGCTTGTGGATAGCCTTATGGACTACATAGTGGATGCCCAAGTGCATTGGAAAGGTAGAAGTACATTTTTTGTGGACAAATTTTGAAGCCAAACGTACACAAATTTTGAAGCCAAACGTACAGCGTTGGCACACTCGAGACCGTTGGACCGAGCGTGGCATGCGCCTGGCGGGCGGGCTGCACCATGCATGCAGCATGCAGGGTCGGGGGCGGCGGTGCAGGGGTTACAGTACGTCGCATCCTAGCTATTTTTTTTCTCTCTTTCGCATTGATCACGCCCGCTACCCACACGCAACGCAGCGCACGCGTCTCGTCTCGGCGTCTGGGCGGGCTGCACCATGCATGCAGCAGCTGCCCCTAGCGTCGTGATCTAGCTATTTTATGCGTGTGGCGCTGCCCCATTAAATAAGTGTACGTCGAACAACTTTCTTGATCAAATTTACTTCCATCTGGTTCATCGCCATACAAAAGTCAATATTACTCCCACCGATTTTTCTTGCATGTGCCAATGAACAACTACCTTGGACGTTTTCTCTCTTCGAATTAATGCACATGCTTGCATGCGGGCCCCTGCATGCAGGGCGTCGCATCCTAGCTATTTTTCTCTCTTCGCATTGATCACGCCCGCTGCCCTTCGTCTCTTCGCATTGATCATGCATGCGAGGGCGTCGTCTCGGCGTCTGCATGTGACGCGCTGGATTCCCACGCCGCCCTTCACGCTCCGCCCTCAATAAATAGGCAAACGCCTTTGCCTCCTCATCTCATCTTGCCCTCATCTCTTCAACCTCGAGCCGTCCTTTGCCTCCTCCCAGCCCCAAACACTCCGACATGGCGACCTCCCCTTCCTTCCTTAGGCGAAGAACTCAGCGACGAGGACAACCACCGGACCTGGCGGTGGTGGGAGCAGCCTGACGCCCCGCCCCAAGCGGGGCAAGAAGGAGAAGTCCCCGCCCTGCCCCTGGGGAGACCAGGGCCCCCTCGTCCACAACCCCGTCCCCAACCTCCCCGGCTGCGGCGACCTCCCCTCCGAAGCCTACTGGGCTAAGGCGGCGAAGGAGGAGGCAAGGGAGGAGGCTCGCATGGCCAAGTGGGAGGAGAAGGCAGCCCAGCGCGCCTTGAAGAAAAGGCGTAGACAGTGGGAGGAGGAGCAACGGGAGGCCAATGGCCGGGCCTTCCGGCAGGAGCAATGGAAGCGGGAGCAGCGGGAGAGGCGGGCAGCGTGGGATGCGGCCGAATGCTGCACCGCACCGCCTCCACCGATGGAGTAGGGGTTAGAGTTTGAGGCTAGCCAGGGTTTAGGCGGGCGCCTATTCCGCCCTTCCCTATATTAATGTACTTTTTATTTTTATTGTAAGAGCTCTTATTGTAATGTCGTTATCTATCTAATATAAGTAAGGTTATCCCAATATTATATTTAATATTATCTATCCCTTGTTTCATTGCAATCTGTGTTTTATTTTTATTGTATTGTCATTTGTCAAAACACCCAAAACAACAAGTGTATAAAACAAAAGACACAAAAACAAGTTCATATAATATTTATATATTTACAAGTGTATAAAACAAAAGACACAAAAACAAGTTCATATAATACTGTGCAATATTTATATATTTACAAGTGTATAAAACAAAGACACAAAAACAAGTTCATACAACACATGGTTCATTTTCAAATAAGACATTTACATATTTACATAAGTTAAAGGGCGCCCAAGTTATGTTAGTTAAATGGATATCTTTGGACTTCATTTATATATGTACTTTTGCAAAAAAAAGATTGCAACCTGATCACAGTATCTGCAGATTCACACGTTCCTATTTAGATTGTAACGTGAGTACTTTTTTTGCCCAATCAACATATAGTTACTATTGGGCCTGGATATCCATTTTGGCATGGCTAGGTTATATTTGGGCCTGGCCTTTTTCAATCCTCGTCAATTGTTTTTACTTTTCAACCTCCCCTCCCTACACACAGGCGCCCCTGTGATAAAAGGAACACCGATTTAAACGTGGCGATGGAATCGAAGAAACACTGCTGAAAGCAGGCAGCTCAAAATTAGCCCGAATTTGTGTTGCATTTTATTCAAGCCAAAGACATAGACCATTACATCCATTACAAAGCATCACTCGAACAACGATTGCATTGTCTAATGACTAACAATGAGGAGATAAACTAATCCGAGAAATTACAAAAATAAAAAACCGCCATCAGATTGTCCTTCTTCAATTCGATGATTTGCCTTAGCTGCTTGTTCATCTTCTTTAGCTCGGCCTTCACTTCCGCATCCACCGTAGTACCAGGAAATGGGGTTGCCACATCCCAATTGCTCCACCACGGACGGGTTTTCGAGCTCCGGGATGCTACCTCCACCCCAATTCGCTCGATGTACTCATCAAGCCACTCAAAATGCCCACATTTTGGCAGTTCTGAAATCGCAGAGATGAACCCTAAATCCCAAATTCGATGAAATGCATGAAATTTCCAAAGAAAAGCGAAATTGGCGCTCGAACACTCAGATCTCACCTTTCGGCTCGGGCTTGCTCTCACTTCACAAATTCCCGACCAATGTTGCCGTTCTTGTGGTGGATGTGACAAGCCGCTTGAGGCGTGCGGGGCAATCGGGCACCTCCTCATCGGCACCGCACCATACCGAGGCCATGGCGGTGGGAGAAGCGAGCTCGACATCCTCGCCGGCGTTGCCGCACTTGCTCGCCGGAGAAAAAGAAGGGGATGAGATCTTTGGAGCGGTGGCGGAGTGCTCGGTGCGAGACGGATCGGGGCCAACGGCTCTCTTCAACCACAGGTGGGTCCCACGATATGAGGTGGACATCGGTGAGTTCCGCCGTGACGTGGAGGCTGGGTCCCTCATGCTCGGTGATTCGAACTCGTTGACGGTCTCGTGGGGTTAAGTGGAAGTGTCGCACGGGAGCTATTTGCCGCTTCAGAAGTGTCGCGTGCGAGCTATTCTTTTCAACGATGTCGTGTTCCTTCCAATTCCATGTAAAGACGTCGCATAGGAGCTATAAGCCCCACATCCGTGGCGCACACGGCCGTAGTGCGCCACGGTGTGGCGAGCGGGCCATGTGCGCCAGATGTTCTCGATGGCGCACTAGGCCGAGTGCGCCACGTATTGGCCGTTTACGGCGAAGAGGCGTGCGCTTAGGCGTAGCGCACCCCCTATGTGTGCCACGATGAGACTAACAACCGTGGCGCACATGACCGTAATCTTCTGATGTTTGGCGTGCGCCAACAGCCTGCCCACACATCTGTGGCGCACTATAGTCATGTGCGCCACGGTTGTTCTAGTTACTAGTAGGGCACTGCCCACTGGTGAGCCACGCCTGTTTTAGCCGTGGGGCACTCCAACCATGTGAGCCACGGATGTGTTGATTACCTATAGCCGTTTTCCTAGTAGTGCATAGGGTAATACATACACCCTAGGATGTTTCGCAGCTGGTAAATTTCTGCAGCTAGTACTTAATCCATAATCGGTATTTTGATCTACAGTTAGAGTTTTGTCCGTAGTTGGTATCTGATTAACATAGTTACTCAGATCTTCTTAGAAGTTGCATAAAGAGCATTAAATTTGGCCTAATCTAAGTAAGACCTAAAGAAGTATAAAATTTAAAGGCGATCGTCTTTCAAGATGCTTCGCAAGGTCAAACTTATCCAAGCGAAAATGTCCCAAAGTAAGTTGACATATAGTGCTGAAAGATTTGCTTCGGAGATCCACAATCGTGTGGATACACTATATAATCTTTCGTTAGACTCTAAACCGGTAAAATATAAGCTGAACCGAGATCAATATTCGAGTTTAAGAACTAATGGTCTCTATGTATGTAATTTAAAGACTGTTAGTAAAACCTAAGGGGGGGATGAAAATTGAAGAAACACTATAGGTAATAATGAAAGATTATCTAAAAAACATAATGAAGTAAAAGCTTGAAGGTGATAAAGGTTAATCCTAACCGACCAAATTCTAGAAGAAACAACTCTTAAGTAACCCTTAAGAAGTATTAGAGAACACCCAACTAAACAAGTATTGAGAATAAGAGATTCCAATGGGTATGGATTAAATGAGTTCAAATCCAATCTTGGAAGAAGTACCAATCTCAACTATACTATGACAGGAACAGAAGGGTAGTCTTTTGACTACTAACACGGGTATATAGAAACGTAAAACTTGTTTTAGAGATACCTCTAAACTATACTTAAAAATAGTAATAAAGTTTGATGATTAAATAACAAGAATTGGATTAGGATATCTAATCAGGTTATGGAATACTCCAATTAATTCCATTTAAGGTCATCATGAAGGGGAGAATGTAGCAACCACTATAAAACAATTTCTTACTCTGAAACATGAGAGTTTGTGAACTTCGAGGATGAAGTTTATTTTAAGGGGGAGAGTCTGTAACATCCCAGCATTAGAGCTTAGAAATAAGTTGAACCCAGATGTGTGCATTGCATTCATGCATAGAAAATCTGAATAATTTTCGTGCTTCTAAAACAGAACTTGTCAAATTGAATGAAGCTTCTCTTAGCTTGATTGAATTGAAGTAGATCATCAAGATGACTGTGATAAGTTTCAATAAGACCTTTGCTAAAACCTTATTTTGGGCAAGGGAGATTTGATCTAAGGGTAGATCAAATGTATTAAAAGTTAAATCTTAATACAATATGAATTATTCTTGATCATTAGGTGATCATATTATAGTATTTATTATAATCACTCATTAATACCAAGTTAGTGGATATAACACCAAATATGAATTTAACAACTATATCTTAATATCATTTGCATGTACCTTGAGTATCATGGTATATCTAACCCTACTTATGAAATAAGATTCGGTAGGAAATAAACTAAGTCAAGATCATTCACCATATATCTTTATTTCCATATCAATCATTATCATCTCTGTTGAGTTATATTTCCATGTCTGTTGTTCATCAATGTTGAGAAATCAACTATTGATTCACCCATTCTCAACCTAACAAGTACTTGATCATAACACAACTTACAACTAAGTGTCTACAAAGAAACAACCAAGAAGAGGTGAATAGTGATGCTAGTTTCAGATGACATTTATTTGATAAGAATGGTTGCAAAGAATAAAATCAATAGGATAGTTGATGGAGTTAAATCCCTCCTTGATAGAAAAGAAGATTACAAGGATGAAGTCTGGAGATAGTTACCAGGAGTAGTCCTATTGGATCAAGTAGGTATAGTTAATGAATTATATCTCTTAATCCAAGAGAGCTAAACAGAAGATAATTATAATACAACTGTAATGTTGTATTGATGGAGCCTTGTTTAGTCAACTAGAAACCTAAACCATAATGGATCAAAAGATTATAACAACCATGCTAGATTCACCAAGATTGAATGCTTATATCATGTATAAGTGACATTGGGAACAAAATATTATTGAACCCTAGTATAGATATATTATCCTAGGTTAACTATTCCAAGTCACAATATTATAGTATAAGATTGATGTATGAGTTATTAGAGTGAATATAACACAATATGATTCAATTAAAACAAGTATAGTATGAAGTTATGGAAGTAGTGTTATTTTAAAGAATAATAAACTTTAGAGAAAGGTAGTTGGATACATACATCTGATGGAGGAATATTAGTGATAGATGATTCAGGAGGTCTATGAGTGGAGTTTGAAGGAACTACTTATTAAATGGAAGGTTATCAATAGTAGAGTAGTAGGTATAATGCAGAATGAATAAAAAGGAAACTATAAAAGTTTCAATGTCAAGCTCATTAGGTTTATCAATGGATTTAGAAGATTAAAAGGTGAATAAGAACCTTTTTGTGAAGTAAAGATCATCATGTTAATCATGCTGATGGATAGGAAGAGGTAGTATATCTAGGAAAGGAATTCCTTATTTAAAGATCCAGAATTGTGAATTATGGAAAATAGACATTCTTGGTAACAACTAACTCTAAATCTCAAATCAACATAATATCCATCTCATGTTATTGATCCATCATCTGATGTCTATAACACTTTATAGAAATATTTCCCTATAGTAAATCACATAAGCACATGTCTGTTAATTCCAACCATCATAACTATATGTGCTTAAGTATATCTTTATCAATTCCTTCTGTAAAATATTCAAGATATAACTTTCAAGTACTAAAGGTGATGTCAAAAAATATCCCAAACAGAAAACTATATGTTTAGTTATTGAATCTGTAACCACATCCATAAAGGAGTCTAAGTATTTAAAAAAACAAACCTAAACCCAAAGGTAAATAATCATAATTTAAAAAATTCTAAACCTCTTTATTTATCATAATTAAATAGATACATTGACATTTTCCAAATTAATGGGAATAGTAATAACCATATCAATGTCTTTTCTATTTCATGCATCAAATAATGATATAGGATCATTATACATATAAAAGTTTCTATTCAAACTATGAGCCAATTAGAGTTAAGTTTATAAACAAATAAGAATATATATCATTCAAGACATCCCTAACTAAAATACGAGAGAAAAAAAATAAGAAAAGTTTCTACAAACTATTAACAAGGGGGTTCATATTGAGTAAATAAAAGAAATACAAAAAGATGATATAATAAAATTTCACAAATGATACAAAATACATTTTAGTATTGTTGTAAATATCCAGCAAATAAATCATACAAAGAAAGGTTCAAAATATAAATCAAATTCAAATCTGAATAAGAAAACAGAAAATAGAAAAATGATAAAACAAATAAAAATACTACCTGGTCGTGGCCCAACACCCCTACACCTATCTGACGCCCCTATGCAGCCCACAACAGGCTAGTACCAGCCTAGTTCTTTTCTATCTGTGACTGACAAGTGGGGTCAGGAGAGGATCACAGGTTGAGCTAAAAGAAACGCTAGGGGGTTATCTGCAAAATAGCCATCGTCGTCATCGTCACGCATACAGACAGCTCGCTGGCGCAGCTCGCCGCCGCCCGATGCCGTCATCGTCGTCGTTGCGCCGTTGCCAGGAGAGGATAAGAAGGCCACCGCGACAACCCTGCTCGTCCTCATCCTCAATCTCGCTTCCCAGACTCACTTCCTTCCTGCACCCTAAAACCTAGCTCGTTGGAGTTCATCATTCCGGCCAACTCCGACCACCCCTTGCCTCGTGATAGCCACCATTAGACGCGCCGTCGTGGACTGAACCATATAGGACCAAGCACGGAGGCCCGCTCTCCAGGAATCATGTGAAATCGAGTGTTCCTTTTCCTCGGCCACCATGGCCATTACCGTCGATTCGCCGTCGTCACGCCTCCCCAAACCTCCTCGACCACTCTATCATCATCAAGGTGAGTTCCTGAACCGTCCATTAATCTTCAATCATCTGATCTCGTTGTAAATCGCCGTTTCACCTTGTACCATCATCGGTCACCGTCGGATCTCGTCGGAGATGAAGCTCCGATGACCATTCCCGAGCGGCGTCGCCACTTTTAGGTTCAGTAGGTTGCGCTGATTCGAACTAGGCTTATTTCGCTTGCTGGGGCGCCGTAGATCGTCGCCGGTGACCACTCACCGACAGCGGTGGTGGTCCTGACGCCATCGCCGCGTCATGGTCACCACATGATCGAACCACGTCAGCTCGTTTGACCAGTCTTTGCCCGCGTGGTTGATGACATGGTCTTGGGCCCATATGTCATTGACTGGGGGTCAAGGCAGGGTTAGTAATAAATGGATTTTCTTTACACAGCGTGCTAAGTTGGTCACTGGCCCACTAGTCAGTGACTGGGGCTAGCTCTTGGTACGGTGTAAAACGTATTTTCTGTTAGGAAATAAATAAAATGTTATAATTCAATTAATAATATTCCAGAAATCTAATAAAGGATTAAATCTTGTTTAATTAATAACTTTTGAATTATAATTCAGAAAAATATGTATAATATATGAAAATTTTCAGAAAAATAAAATTATGATAATTATTTAAATAAATATTATTTAGTAAAGATTTTATAAGTAATAAAACTTTGATAATTCATATTTTTATAATGATAAATGTTAATAATTTAAATAAAATACCAAAAATCTTAGAAAAATAAGAATTCTAATTTAAAACTATAATCATGTATTATTATTTCACTTAATTAAATATTTATTATTTATTAAGTAATTATAAAGTAATAAGAATTATAAAAATCATATCTTATTATTTATAAATCACAAAAAAATAAATGTAATATACCAAAATGATAAAAAAATAACATCTACATGTTAAAAATCTAATATTCTACTTTTGAGTTAAATAAAAAATTAAATATTTTAATAACTGAAATTTAAACTTGTTTAATTCATTAATAATTCATATAAGGATAAATAAAATTTATTAATATTCCTAAATTGAGTAAATTAAGTTTAATAAGTAGTATTAGTCTTAAATATTAATAAAATGAAGCTTAAATGGTTTAAAACATTATAAATATCTTTCTATTAAATTATCATCAACCCTAAGTAAATATTATATTCTCAAAGTATTTAAATTCATGATAAACACCTTAAAGAACACCTTATGAATAAATCAGATCCTTTCCATCCATGTTAACTACTAGATTACAAAAAACTACCCCACATTATAATAAGTCCATTAGTAGTGAAGCAATATTATATTTTGGTTCATAAAACCATAACCACTCCTTTATAAAAGATAAATGATACTAGTCTATTATAGAATCAAGAAACCATTACACCAAGTAAAAGAATAACCATTCTTAAATAACTTAAAGAAAACATTCCAAATACACAAAGTACAAATATCATAAGCATTATACTTTCAAACTCTCTTTGTTTTAAAGTTAACTTTAGTCTACAGAATCTTAATACAACACTATAAACATTATTATATGTTTTATAGTTAACTTTGGTCTGAAGTAATTAAGTTAAAGAAACTCAAGTCAAACCATTTGAGCAAACCAATAACATCAACCACCACTAACTAACCACAGAGTTTGTTTAAACCTTATAAGAGAAACCTTTTCTTTGAAGGTTATCCTTTTTGCCAGTTCAAACAAGAACTCTTGTATAAGCAATCTTGACTAGAATTTCACAAGTGTATATTTTATTGCTACATAAATATGTGTTGCTCACACGCACTCATAAGCTCTAACAAAAGCACAAATGTGAGACCTATCTAAAAGGACCATACATTCCAAAGTAACCATTTCCAGAATCCAAACCCTAGGACAACCGTTATCCTCGGGATCTGCGTTTAGAACATGCATCACATTACTTATGCATAAAAACATATTGCTTCTTTAAACATTAGTCCTTACCGGACCAATGATGCTGATTTCAGATTTTGGATCTTATACTGACTCGAAGACCGTGAGTGCATAATCTTGCAATCACAAAAGGCAAGTTCACACTTGCTCATGTCCTTTGTTTATTTTCTGTAAAGTGTTTTACAAATCCAGTGTTGTTATCACCTGCATTTGAAAAAAGGTCTAAAAACACTATTTTCGATCATAATGTGAACTATTGGTTACTGATCCAGGGTGATTAGCTAATCTATTAAATCTGACAGTTGGAATACCACTGTTCAGAACTATATCACCTAGGACTTAATAACCAATGTCGCCAGTGATTCTTGCGCCGTATATTACGCGTTGACCATGAGATTTGGAATGGGACGGAGAAGTTAGCTGTATCTTCTTCCTCTCGCATGATTCCGGATGTGCAGGTCGTGGATGTTATCCTCGTAGCGTGCATATTAATTGGTAATTCATAGACGATATGCAACATATGGGTGGGAACCCTCAAAGTCCCACGATAGTTCTGACATCTAACGATTTGTACAAACCATTGCTGTAATTCTTTATGTGGGCATGGTGTACACCAAGGAGGCATGCGAGGTCACGAAGGGGGCAGTGATTGGCTTCGATCATCTTCTGGGCCCCACATCATGGAATTGTGGACGGGAATAAGCTGCCCGGTTGTGCAACAAAGAGTTGATCTCTCATGTAACGCACCTCTGCTGAGTGTAAGAACTATAACTTATTACTCCCTGTTAGGGAAGGAGTCATGACGCGCGGAAAGGAACTCCATGAAAGTTCTGGTAAACCCGTGAAGGCTGACGGACATAGCTTTTCAGAATAAAAGTAACCTTTGAAGAAATGTTTACGAAAACCTATATTGCATACGACCTACGGTCTGTGGCTGTAGTTATAGTGCATCAAACACTCCTTTTCTAGTGAATTTGCGGAGTACGCTCGTACTCAAAGTATCTTCTTAACCCTTGCTAGATTGTGCTGCCATGAAGACGAGGTCTACACCAAGATAAGCTTCAGGAATCATCAACAGCTAAAGTGCTTCAATAAAGACAAGGAAGTCAACATATATCTCAAATCGAATGAAGACAAAGTTACTAATTAGATAGGAATATAATCTCTAGCCAAAGAACCTAATTCTGTAGTGTATTGCAATAGCAGCAAACCAATTCCTTAGTTAAAATACTAATTTTAATAGTATAATAATTCTTGCGTTGTTTATATTTGATTCTTCTCCGTAAGAATTTCTTTCTCTCTCTTTAACCTAGAGTGTTCTCTGGATCTTATGTAAAGAGTGAGTTGTAACCTTTAGCCATGTATTGGACCCGCTGTGTTTCTGTTGTGCCATTCTGAGGGATGTAATACTAGTGACCGGTGTTTCATTGGTGTTATGTCAATGACTATAGTATACTGCATCATGCAGTGGTATGCTGGGTCACCACAATAGATAAAACAAGAATATACTTGGAATGGTGTAACACACCATGCATAGGAATTTATAGTGGACACTTTGGAATAACTTGGTTTCTTGGGAGTTGGATGCATGAGTAGAGCTTACTCAATACAAGTGGAGGCTAGCAAAAGACTGGAAGCTACCAACTAAGAGAGCAATAATGGCCATAATCATGCAGAGCGACAAAACATTATCAATCAAAGAATAAAGTGGTACCACAAGTCAAAAACTAAATGATCATAGAGGCTAAGATGACTAGTTGATAGTCTTAACATGGTGTAAGCATGTGCCAAGTCAACCGAAATAAAGCATCAAAGGAGAATACCCCAATACTATGCTTTTGTATGTTAAAACAATGCATGATTCTTTCAAGGCACATTAAGCAATGTAAATTGTTTGGAACAAGTCATGCTACAATAATAATCACTAAGAATATGGTCAAAGTGTAGCACCCCGGGTAAAATCCACTACTAGAAAATTGTGTGTTAAATAATACTTGTGCATCATCATGACATCAGCATGCATCTAATTGACTAAAACTATTTTGTTAAAAGACCTACTTTGTTTTCTATATTAATATCCACCCCTCTTTGTTCAAACCAACACCGTCGGTCCAGCCGGATCTTTTATTTATCTAAAACTATTTACAAAAGTTTATTCTAAAATAAAAGAAATAACAAAACTATTTTTTAGGGAGGCCGCCACCAGCCAGGCCCAAAAGGCCCAGCCGGCAGCAGCCTACCACCCTGGATAATCCTGACCCTAGATCTAATCTACCTAAACCCTAACCCTAAATCTACCCCAGCTATTCCCCACCCCGCCGCCATCCAACTTTCCCTCCTCTTGCTGCCGCAGCACACCACACACGCATGCCACACGACGCACCCACCCCGGCCTCGCTCCTGGTCCCACCACGAAGCGTCCCTGGCCCCGCCACCACTCTCCCTCACGATGCACTCCCTCCCCGACGCCATCGCCTCCCTCTGCCCCATACCAGGCTCCACCGCCGCCAGGGCTCCTCCCTTCCCGAGCGCCTGCCGCCTCCTGCGCCTTCCTCTCCTCGCCCTCGAGCCAGGTGCTCCCTTCCGTCGCGAGCGCCCGCCGTCAGATCCTGGGCGTCCCGCGTCCTCCTTCTCTCCTGTGCGCCGTCGCCTCCGCCTGCAGGTCGCCCCTCTGTCGGCGTGCTCCCGCGACCACCTCACCACCCGTGCCTGCCATCGCCCCCCTCCCTCGCTCTCCCCGGCGCCACGCTGTGCCGAGCCAGGACCCAGGCCTCCATCGTCCCCTCTCATATTCATATGTCCCCTGCCTGACACTTCCTCTCCCCGTTGCCAAGCCGCCGCTGCTGCCCAGCCGCCGCTGCCGCCTCGCCACCGGCCAGCGTCCCCCAGCTGCCGCGCCTCTATCTTCTCCGCCGTCAGCCCTACGACCTCATCCCGTCGATCTTGTCGCGTCCCGAGCACCGCGGGCCTCTCCCCGCCGCCAGAGCCTTGCCTCGTCGGTCACCGCGGCCATGACCTCCTTTCCCTGTGCCGCCTCTGCGCCTTGGTCACCATCGGGCCCCAAGGCCGACCCTTGTCTTTGACCATGAGCTCACCTCGGGTCTCTGCCATCCGAGCTCGTCGTGCGGCCAATCCTGTGCATGTTTCGACTTTGACCAAGTGTGTGTCCCGCAAGGTGTTTGGGCAAATGCCCAATTGGGGTCTGCCCCTGTAGTGTGGTGTAATCAGGTGCTGTCCTGATCGAGTTCGCCTCCGAATGAGACCATCTGACGCTCGAGAACCGCGCCAACCGAAGATCTCCGGTGCCGCATGAGACACCAAGTCATGCGTTTGAAGCCGACACGAAGAACTACTCCGGGAATCACCGACACCGGACCCTCAAGTTCGCCTTCACGGAATCCGAACTCTCGGCACGATAAAGCCCCGTCCCCGGATCCAATGGTCGAGACTCTGAAGACCGATCCCCCGAACCCTCGGAACCCCAAGATCGCCATTCGATGTGTGAACACTATCCGAGACCCCTCATATTTTTATAATATATGATATTTATCTTGTTGCATATTAAATGAACATGTTTGCATACATATTGTGGGTGTTTGGGGGTATCTAGATGATTCACCTAAATTAAATATGGTGACCATATGCGGGTGATTCTAGTCTAGTATTTGTCCCATTTAAATCTGTGCATCGAATCGGTGATATAATTTTGCCTTGTTAAGACAACATTTAAATTGCGGGGTATCTAAACAACTTGAACCTATTAAATAATTGTCGGGACCCCGGTTCCGCTTAATATTGCCTAATGGCATCGCATCTTTGCCATGTCTTACACCATACATGCATCATGCCCGATCTTCTGTCGTAGTATTAAATAGTGCATCCAGTGTTTCTTCTAGTGTTTTGCTTCTTCACGGATTAGGCCGATGAGTTGATGCGAGAGTCGACTCGATCTTCGGATGAAACTTCGGCAATGTTTTCAGGCGAGCATTCTCCCCCTTTATACCTATTTTACCTTTCTAGTCTTTATTTCTTCCTTTTGATCTATTGCTATCTGTGTTGCGATGCTCTAGTTTTCGTACCCGTGATATCCCTTGTAGCCTTATATTGCCTTGGACACATCCTATTACCTGTTTTTTGGTAGATAGTTAGACTTGCGCGTCGTAGTCTCTTGCTCAAGTGCTGTTGCGTGTCGTCAAGTACCACAGTTGTTGGAGTAATGCTGCATGTTTAATGTTGGAGATGATCATGGATTTAATTACCGTTTAATAACTAAAATTGAAAGTAGGTAAATGCAGAGGCACCGGTGGGTAATAGACAATATTTGGTTTTAATCGCCTTTGGTGTCCGTAGGGACCCGAGTTTCTTGACACTGTCCGAGATCGAGCGCTAACCACGTGAGGTGTGGGCACCCCATCGATTAGTACCTGATTTCAAAGTACTGCATCGGGGCCACAAAGTAGTTTGGGGCTTTATTACTATCTGTATTTATGCCATGCCTTCTTGCTTTATTTACGATTGCGTGGGCGCTGCATCTTTAGGAACAAATGTGGAATGTTTTCGCGGTATCGACAAGCCCAGTCACATTTTCGGGTTCCCCGTCGTTTACAACCATTGGCACAAACCTCTGGGTCCTTCTCGGAGCCGGCCGACTTCGTTGCGGGTAGCTTAGTGGGGTGGCCCCCCATGTGCTTGCTTTGGGTCTGGGAAACGTCGTGTCCGAAACCCCGTCGACATACCGTTGGGTGTATGTTTTGTGATCTTGTACCTACCTGATCTGACAACAAGGGTGTAGGTGCGTGTGGAAACTTTGGTGCACCCCTGCAGGGTTAAATCTTTTCGAGAAGCCGTGTCCGCGCTTATGGACGACTTGGAGCACAGTTCTCGATCATAGACAACTATAACTAAAGTTTACTGTTATAATTTGGCTTGTATCCGTTATGACTAGTAATCAGGTTCAACTACAACGGAATGGCTAAAAAAAAGGACCAACCACTGCTGGGTTTGGAATATCTCATGCTAATTGTATCTGACTAGTAAGTGTTGCAACTACAACGGAATGGTTAACTAAAAGTGCCCACTACTTATTATATCAGGATGACTATCTATACCTGACTAGTAATTGCTGCAACGATAACTGAATAAATAAAACTGCCAACTGTGTGAGTTCCTCGGTTGACTTCCTCGTTTGGTGTCGAGGGGGAAATACCAAGATGGGTATGTTTGGTGGCAGTATTAGGTTGGTTCCGAATAGGTCTTTCTTATCCCTCTCTGATAGCCGCCAGCTGTATCGAGTCTCTATAGGTTGTTTAGTGCATGCTGCGCTGCCGCTTCAGTCCACTATACCTATGTAGGCGAGGACCGCCGAATTCTAGTCTCGCCGTGCACTGGCCTCAGTACTGACCGCTCTCTCTTTTCCTTTGCCTTTGTTGGCACCCCTTTTGTTTAAGCAGGTTTTGAGATCGACGTCGTTAGCATGGTTACCCTTCCGGCTTGGCCTTGGCAGGGTTATGGACGCCACTGGTTATTCTTCAGGGCTCTTAGCCCCATTTGCATCTTGTCCGTAGTCGGACGCTGCATCATTTTCAAGGTGATTTGGATCTTTGTATTGTATATCTGTATTCTTGACTCATGGAGTCACGTTGTATATATATGTTCTGTGGGTTCCATCGAGGACTATTGTGTAATGATATTACTTTGTTTTCCACCCGCACGGAAGTGCCTGGTGGGCACCTTTGAATCGTTTCTATGCGGGTTTGGCGGGAATCGCTGAGACTTGCATAGGGCCGATTCTGAGGGTGTTATAGAGTGGTACCAGAGCTCAGCAGTTACGATACCCCACTGGTCCAGCCTGTAGGATAACCTAGCTAACGAACGTTTTAGAGTGTCAAAACTATTTTGAAAAATCGGTTGGATAGATCTGATTAGGTCTGCTTTTACTCCTTACCCCTCTGCTATTCTCCTCTTACATCTACGTGTTTTGAATCCGCTCTCTTATCTTTTATTCGAGTCCAGGTATTCTCGTGGTTGGGTTTCCGTCGTACCTTCAGGGCTTCACTTCTTTTCCCTTGTAACAGTGTTGCTACATCCGGTCCTCACGCTATTTGACGAATCTTATTCTGTGTATCTTTTAGTGGACCAAAAAGTCACTAAAAATTTTCTTTGTATCTCCGGTGTTTTTGAATGAGCCAACTTCATCTGCATCAGGTCCGACGAGGAACCTGCATCACTCCTTTGTTTCCGAATATCATTTGTTAAGATCTTCAATCTAAATCTCGAGGATAGTTGCAAATTCTTCTATTCATGTACAGAGTAATGCTTTGAGTGCGAGATGGAGTCGCGACCATACCACTACTCTTATCATTCGCTTTTGTACCGGGAATAGCGGATTGATGCAATTTTACTCTTTCCATGGAAGTGAGAGGTGGACTTATCTTTTTATACCTCTACCTTCGTCTTTGTTTCTCTAGAGTGTTCTCTCGACAAACGAGAACAACGAGCCCTTGTTGGTGGTGTCTCCGATTTCATGATGAAGAAGGAACCCTTGTTAGTGGTGTCGCGAGGATCTACACGAAGTGAGAAGATTTAGGTCATCGACTTTCTTCCTTGTACTAGGAGGCGGATCTCGAGGGCGAGATCCATTGTTAGTGGTGTCGAATTGTAGCACCCCGGGTAAAATCCACTACTAGAAAATTGTGTGTTAAATAATACTTGTGCATCATCATGACATCAGCATGCATCTAATTGACTAAAACTATTTTGTTAAAATACCTACTTTGTTTTCTATATTAATATCCACCCCTCTTTGTTCAAACCAACACCGTCGGTCCAGCCGGATTTTATTTTAAAATAAAAGAAATAACAAAACTATTTTTTAGGGAGGCCGCCACCAGCCAGGCCCAAAAGGCCTAGCTGGCAGCAGCCTACCACCCCGGCTAATCCTGACCCTAGATCTAATCTACATAAACCCTAACCCTAAATCTACCCCAGCTATTCCCCACCCCGCCGCCATCCAACTTTCCCTCCTCTTGCTGCCGCAGCACACCACACACGCATGCCACACGACGCACCCACCCCGGCCTCGCTCCTGGTCCCACCCCGAAGCGTCCCTGGCCCCTCCACCACTCTCCCTCGTGATGCACTACCTCCCCGATGCCATCGCCTCCCTCTGCCCCATACCAGGCTCCACCGCCGCCAGGGCTCCTCCCTTCCCGAGCGCCCGCCGCCTCCTGTGCCTCCCTCTCCTCGCCCTCGAGCCAGGTGCTCCCTTCCGTCGCGAGCGCCCGCCGTCGGATCCCGGGCATCCCGCGTCCTCCTTCTCTCCTGTGCGCCGTCGCCTCCGCCTGCAGGTCGCCGCTCTATCGGCGTGCTCCCGCGGCCACCTCACCACCCGTGCCTGCCATCGCCCCCCTCCCTCGCTCTCCCCGGAGCCACGCTGTGCCGAGCCAGGACCCAGGCCTCCATCGTCCCCTCTCATATTCGTATGTCCCCTGCCCGACACTTCCTCTCCCCGTTGCCAAGCCCTGACGCCTGCTGCCCCAGCGTCGCCGCGTCGCCCCCTCGCCACCGGCCTCGTCCGTGTCCCCACTGCATCTGCGCCCTCTATCTTCTCCGCCGTCAGCCCTGCGACCTCATCCCGTCGATCTTGTCGCGTCCCGAGCACCGCGGGCCTCTCCCCGCCGCCAGAGCCTTGCCTCGTCGGTCACCGCGGCCATGACCTCCTTGCCCTGTGCCTCCTGTGCGCCTTGGTCACCATCGGGCCCCAAGGCCGACCCTTGTCTTTGACCATGAGCTCACCTCGGGTCTCTGCCATCCGAGCTCGTCGTGCGGCCAATCCTGTGCATGTTTCGACTTTGACCAAGTGTGTGTCCCGCAAGGTGTTTGGGCAAATGACCAATTGGGGCCTGCCCCTGTAGTGTGGTGTAATCAGGTGCTGTCCTGATCGAGTTCGCCTCCGAATAAGACCATCTGACGCTCGAGAACCGCGCCATCCGAAGATCTTCGGTGCCGCATGAGACACCAAGTCATGCGTTTGAAGCCGACACGAAGAACTACTCCGGGAATCACCGACACCGGACCCTCAAGTTCGCCTTCACGGAATCCGAACTCTCGGCACGACAAAGCCCCGTCCCCGGATCTGATGGTCGAGACTCTGAAGACCGATCCCCCGAACCCTCGGAACCCCAAGATCGCCATTCGATGTGTGACCCCTATCCGAGACCCCTCATATTTTTATAATATATGATATTGATCTTGTTGCATTTTAAATGAACATGTTTGCATACATATTGTGGGTGTTTGGGGGTATCTAGATGATTCACCTAAATTAAATATGGTGACCATATGCGGGCGATTCTAGTCTAGTATTTGTCCCATTTAAATTTTTGCATCGAATCGGTGATATAATTTTGCCTTGTTAAGACAACATTTAAATTGCGGGGTATCTAAACAACTTGAACCTATTAAATAATTGTCGGGACCCCGGTTCCGCTTAATATTGCCTAATTGCATCGCATCTTTGCCATGTCATACATCATACATGCATCATGCCCGATCTTCTGTCGTAGTATTAAATAGTGCATCCAGTGTTTCTTCTAGTATATTGCTTCTTCACGGATTAGGACGATGAGTTGATGTGAGAGTCGACCCGATCTTCGGATGAAACTTCGGCAATGTTTTCAGGCGAGCATTCTCCCCCTTTCTACCTATTTTACCTTTCTAGTCTTTATTTCTTCCTTTTGATCTATTGCTATCTGTGTTGCGATGCTCTAGTTTTCGTACCCGTGATATCCCTTGTAGCCTTATATTGCCTTGGACACATCCTATTACCTGTTGTTTGGTAGATAGTTAGACTTGCGTGTCGTAGTCTCTTGCTCAAGTGCTGTTGCGTGTCGTCAAGTACCACAGTTGTTGGAGTAATGCCGCATGTTTAATGTTGGAGATGATCATGGATTTAATTACCGTTTAATAACTAAAATTGAAAGTAGGTAAATGTAGAGGCACCGGTGGGTAATAGACAATATTTGGTTTTTAACCGCTCACTGGTGTCCCGTAGGACCCCGAGTTCTTGACACCTGTTCCGAGATCGAGCGCGCTAACCACAGGTGGGGTGTGTGGGCACCCCCATCGATTAGTACCTGATTTCAAAGTACTGTACCGGGGGCCACAAAGTAGTTTGGGGCTTTATTACTATCCTGTACTTATGCCATGCCTTACTGCTTTATTTACGATTGCGCGTGGAGCGCCTGTACTGTTTAGGAACAAATGTGGAAAGTTTTCGTGGTATCGACAAGCCCAGTCACATTTTCGGGTTCCCCGTCGTTTACAGCCATTGGCACAAACCTCTGGGTCCATCTCGGAGCCGGCCGACTTCGTTGCGGGTAGCTTAGTGGGGTGGCCCCCCATGTGCTTGCTTTGGGTCTGGGAAACGTCGTGTCCGAAACCCCGTCGACATACCGTTGGGTGTATGTTTTGTGATCTTGTACCTACCTGATCTAACAACAAGGGTGTAGGTGCGTGTGGAAACTTTGGTGCACCCCTGCAGGGTTAAATATTTTCGAGAAGCCGTGTCCGCGCTTATGGACGACTTGGAGCACAGTTCTCGATCATAGACAACTATAACTAAAGTTTACAGTTATAATTTGGCTTGTATCCGTTATGACTAGTAATCAGGTTCAACTACAACGGAATAGCTAAATAAAAGGACCAACCACTTCTGGGTTTGGGATATCTCATGCTAATTGTATCTGACTAGTAAGTGTTGCAACTACAACGGAATGGTTAACTAAAAGTGCCCACTGCTTATTATATCAGGATGACTATCTATACCTGACTAGTAATTGTTGCAACGATAACTGAATAAATAAAACTGCCAACTGTGTGAGTTCCTCGGTTAACTTCCTTGTTTGGTCTCGAGGGGGAAATACCAAGATGGGTATGTTTGGTGGCAGTATCAGGTTGGTTCCGAATAGGTCTTTCTTATCCCTCTCTGATAGACGCCAGCTGTATCGAGTCTCTATAGGTTGTTTAGTGCATGCTGCGCTGCCGCTGCAGTCCACTGTACCTATGTAGGAGAGGACCGCCGAATTCTAGTCTCGCCGTGTACTAGCCTCAGTACTGATCGCTCTCTCTTTTTCCTTTTCCTTTGATGGCACCCCTTTTGTTTAAGTAGGTTTTGAGATCGACGTCGTTAGCATGGTTACCCTTCCGGCTTGGCCTTGGCAGGGTTATGGACGCCACTAGTTATTCTTCAGGGCTCTTAGCCCCATTTGCATCGTGTCCGTAGTCGGACGCCGCATAATTTTCAAGGTGATTTGGATCTTTGTATTGTATATATGTATTCTTGACTCATGGAGTCATGTTGTATATATATGTTCTGTGGGTTCCATCGAGGACTATTGTGTAATGATATTACTTCATTTTCCACCCGCACGAAAGTGCCTGGTGGGAACCTTTGAATCGTTTCTATGCGGGTTTGGCGGGAATCGCTGAGACTTGCATAGGGCCGATTCTGAGGGTGTTACAGAGTGGTATCAGAGCTCAGCAGTTACGATACCCCACTGGTCCAGCCTGTAGGATAACCTAGCTAACGAACGTTGTAGAGTGTCAAAACTATTTTGAAAAATCGGTTGGATAGATCTGATTAGGTCTGATTTTACTCCTTACCCCTCTGCTATTCTCCTCTTACATCTACGTGTTTTGAATCCGCTCTCTTATCTTTTCTTCGAGTCCAGGTATTCTCGTGGTTGGGTTTCCGTCGTACCTTCAGGGCTTCACTTCTTTTCCCTTGTAACAGTGTTGCTACATCCGGTCCTCACGCTATTTGACGAATCTTATTCTGTGTATCTTTTAGTGGACCAAAAAGTCACTAAAAATTTTCTTTGTATCTCCGGTGTTTTTGAATGAGCCGACTTCATCTGCATCAGGTCCGATGAAGAAACTGCATCACTCCTTTGTTTCCAAATATCATTTGTTAAGATCTTCAAGCTAAATCTCGAGGATAGTTGCAAATTCTTCTATTCATGTACAGAGTAATGCTTTGAGTGCGGGATGGAGTCGCGACCATACCACTACTCTTATCATTCACTTTTGTACCGGGAATAGCGGATTGATGCAATTTTACTCTTTCCATGGAAGTGAGAGGTGGACTTATCTTTTTATACCTCTACCTTCGTCTTTGTTTCTCTAGAGCGTGTTCTCTCGACGAACGAGAACAACGAGCCCTTGTTGGTGGTGTCGCCGATTTCAAGATGAAGAAGGAACTCTTGTTAGTGGTGTCGCGAGGATCTACACAAAGTGAGAAGATTTAGGTCATCGGCTTTATTCCTTGTACTAGGAGGCGGATCTCGAGGGTGAGATCCATTGTTAGTCGTGTCAAATTGTAGCACCCCGGGTAAAATCCACTACTAGAAAATTGTGTGTTAAATAATACTTGTGCATCATCATGACATCAGCATGCATCTAATTGACTAAAACTATTTTGTTAAAAGACCTACTTTGTTTTCTATATTAATATCCACCCCTCTTTGTTCAAACCAACACCGTCGGTCCAGCCGAATCTTGTATTTATCTAAAACTATTTACAAAATTTATTTTAAAATAAAAGAAATAACAAAACTATTTTTTAGGGAGGCTGCCCCCAGCCAGGCCCAAAAGGCCCAGCTGGCAGCAGCCTACCACCCCAGCTAATCCTGACCCTAGATCTAATCTACATAAACCCTAACCCTAAATCTACCCCAGCTATTCCCCACCCCGCCGCCATCCAACTTTCCCTCCTCTTGCTGCCGCAGCACACCATACATGCATGCCACACGACGCACCCACCCCGGCCTCGCTCCTGGTCCCACCCCGAAGCATCCCTGGCCCCGCCACCACTCTCCCTCGCGATGCACTCCCTCCCCGACGCCATCGCCTCCCTCTGCCCCATACCAGGCTCCACCGCCGCCAGGGCTCCTCCCTTCCCGAGCGCCCGCCGCCTCCCTCTCTCGCCTCGAGCAGTGCTCCTTCGTCAAGCGCCGGCTGTCGGATCCCGGCTTCCGGCCTCCTTCTCTCCATGCGCTGCCGCCTCCGCTGGGAGTCGCCCCTCTGCCGGCGTTCTCCCGCGGCCACCTCACCACCCGCGCCTGCCGTCGCCCCCCTCCCTCGCTCTCCTCGGCACCACCCTGTGCCGAGTCAGGACACAGGCCTCCATCGTCCCCTCTCATCTTCGTATGTCCCCTGCCCGACACTTCCTCTTCCCGTTGCCAAGCCCTGCCGCCTGCTGCCCCAGCGTCGCCCACTACTAGGAAAACGGCTATAGGTAATCAGCACATCCGTGGCTCACATGGTTGAAGTGCCCCACGGCTAAAAGCAGTGGCTCACCAGGGCGGCCCTACTAATAACTAGAACATCCGTGGCGCACATGACCCTAGTGCGCCGATATGTGTGGGCCAGGCCTCACACACGCCAAACTTCAGAAGCGCACCATGCACACGCGCGCCACGGTTGTTAGGTCATCGGGCGACGGTGCATGGTGCGCCACGACCGAGCGCATGCCCACCTGCCCGAGACGGCCACTAACTCGTGGCGCACTCCGCCTAGTGCGCCACAGGGACTAAGCATCTGTGGCGCACTCTGCCAGTGCGCCACGCAGTTTGTTCCCCGTGGCGCCTGTTGCCGTGTGCGCCACGGATGTGTCGATTTTTTAAGACATCACTTTATGTGCACATGTGTGACCACATCCACCACCCCACACTTCACTTTCCCCTTCTTCTTCCTCCTTAGATCTAGTCGGGATATTCTCCTTCCACCTCAATTTCTCCACACATTCACCATTTTTAGCATGTAAAACTTGCTTTGGATGTTACATAAGTAATAGAGGAGGTCTCCGTCTCTCATCTATCCGTCTCCGGCCGACGCCACAAGACCTCTCCTTTCCATCTTTCTCGCGATCGGTCTCTCATCTCTAAGTTGTCCATGTAAGGATGTGTTCATGTGTATATGGATGATGCATGTGCTCATATGTATGTAGATGATCGATGCTCATGTCATGATGTGTGTATGTGTGGAGAGCTAGGATCGATGGTCATATGTGTGTGTATATGGAGAGTATCGATGATGCTCATGCATGTGTGTATGGAGAGGATAATGATATGTTCATGTGTGTATGGATGGTCTCTCTCTCTCTTGTGTTTGTATGTGAACAAGTTGCCATTGTTTTGCCAAAATGTTGATTCATTTCCATTTTGGCAAGACTTTAACATTCATAAAGGTCCTAATTTTAGGATAGGTCATGCCGAAATTTTCTATCGACCATTGCATGCATGCATTCATTATGTGGTTCTAATAGACTTCAAAATTGTACCGTGTACATGCGAGCAAAAATGGTCCGCATAATGAGCGAAGGCATTGTGGCTAGATTTTTGAAATGTGCGACGGCCGACATGATACGAAATAACAAGACAGATATAAGATGTCCGTGCGAGAAGATGCAAACTCAATCGGGTGATCGACCCAGTTCCGGGAATCTGCAGCGCACTGCTCGCCATGGTTTCATGGATGGATACACTCGTTGGATAAGCGATGGCGTAGATGATGGAGACGGTGATCATCATCACGGCGAGAACGGGCGAGATGATGAAGAGGCTCACGGAGATGGTGAAGGTACGAGCGGCGGGATGATGATGATCTAGATGGGAGGAGTAGACAACGATGGAACAACGTCGGGGGTGCGGGACCCTTATGTGCAAGAGCTGCTTCTCAAGCGCATTTAGTAACACCAGGGCTGCCGCTAGAGAAAGCCAAGCTTGCGCAACTTGAGAAAGACGCGGTTACTCCATTGTATGAAGGATGCAGGCCGATGATACCGGTTGAATGTAACGCTCAAGGCTATGGAGATGAAGGCAAAGCACAAATTGAGCGACGCAAGCTTCGACGATATGATGGCATTCAGCACGATCGTCTCCGGAGAACACATGTCCAACTAGTATCGAGGATGCCAAGAAAATCGTCATCCTCTCGATCTACCGCGTTAGATATCACGTATGCATCAACGATTGCATCATTTATCGGGCGAGGGCGGAGAAAACCACATGTCCGTGTGCGTGAGTCGATACAAGAAAGGGAAGAAAGCACCTCGAAAAGTGGTATGGTACTTTCCTATCACCCTCGTCTGCAGCGCTATTTCGCGGACCCTAAGGAAGCTCATGCGATGGCATGCGGAAAGGAAGAAGCCGAGATGATGATGACCCGAAAGGATGAGCTGGCGCGCACCCTTCGGATGCTAGCTGCTGGAAAGCATTGGACCTCGAATTCGTAATCGGTGGAGATTCGAGGAACATCAGCTTGGTGCGAGCACCGATGGACTCAATCCGTTCGGTAGCAGAGCGGCACGCACAAAGACTTGGCCTGTGTTTGTATGGATGTACAACCTCCCTCCATGGTTGTGCATGAAGAAGAAGTACATACAAATGAGTATGCTAATTCAAGGGCGAAACAACCTGGTACCGACATCAATCGTATCTCGGGCTGTTGAAAGAGGAGCTAGCCACGTTATGGGAATCTGGAGCCAATACTTACGACGCCGTCGACAAGATTATTTCACTATGAGAGCGTTGGTCACTACGGTGCAAGACTATCCAGTTATGGGTATATCTCGGGCAGGTTATCCAAGGATTCCACGCGCGTTAGGTGCATGGATAACACAAGCTATCTCCAACTAGAGAAAGATCCGGTCATCGAAAACCGTGTTCATGGCGCACGGAGGTGGCTCGGCAGAATGATCCATGGAGAAAAGCGTGGAGACCTGTTCGATGGCAAATCGAGACCCGAGGAATCCCGTAGGGGAGCAGCGAAGAAGTGGAAGAGTTCTGAAAAAGCCGGAAAGATTGTCCTAAGCATGGAAAGAAGCGAAAGAGGCAGCAACAAGACAAGCCGCCGATGAAGGTATGGAAAACAAGGTCATTTTACGGGAGTTGCCATCTTGGAAGTTTCTCCCGCGCCTCATAGCCTCGACATCATGCATATCACGAAAACGTGTGCGAGTCCGTCGCCACCATAATCAACATGCCGGATAGGACGAAAGATGGTCCAAAGCAAGGCCGCGACCTGATATGCTTGGGTATCCGGAAGGAGCTTCACGGAGGACGACTACTCGATGATCGGGAAGATGACGATGATCATGAGTCGGAGACGACACAAGGTCGTCGGAAGGGTAAAAGTTCAAGAAGAACGAATATTACGCCCTCCTTCTTGCTTCACTCTAAGCCGTGGATGAGATCAAACAGTTTTCAAGTGCCTTCTAGGAGTCAAATTTCCTTACGCCACGCGGGCAAGATAAGCGATACCTAGGCGAGGCGGCAGAGGTTCGATGGCATGAAGTCTCACGGTATTCCGTGCTAATGACGCAGTACTTCCGGTCGCACTAAGAGGATAATGGGCGAGCACGTCCGTGAAACGTTATTTGGCATATGCAAGTTTTTCGACGTCATCTCTAGGAAGTCGATTGGCTTGAATCAGCTCGGAAGGCTACGGAGGAGATCGTGGTGATACTATGTGAGCTTGAGGTCTACTTCCCACCCGCATTCTTCGACATTATGGTGCATCTGGTCCATGTCGTGGAGGACATCGACAACTCGGGCCGATGTTTCTCCGCAGATGATGGCGTTCGAAAGGATGAGCGGACACATCAAAGGATACGTTCGCAGGTCCCGTCGGATGGAAGCATAGCCAAGGGCTTTACGGCGAAGTGCATCTCTTTCGCGATTCCAAGCATGGTCGTGACCACTCGAACAACGCGGCGACGAATCAGGCGAACTACGTGTTCGTGACTCCGCCCGCTTAGCGGCGCCGCAAGTGTTGGTGACTCCGCCATCACATGGCGCCGAGTACATGTTGGTGCCCCTGCCATCGTCGGCGGCACCGGAGCTCAAGCACCGTCGGTAGGGAGAATACACCGGCGGCGACCGCGCCATCAAGCAGCCTTCCGTCTCTTGCACGCCCGTCAGTATGCGGTGCGTCGACATTAGCCGATCTCGACGCCATCACGGTAAACAAATTGCTTTAATTACCGCCTTTCATGCCATCTATATATTACTCTTGTGGCATCTCGCTCGACGCCAGTACATGTTTTCCGCAGACGGATGTTCCTTGCACTCTCTTATGCTACGTGAACAACGGTGAGGATGTTGCCAAGTACCATCGTTCAACCCTTGCAGCGCACGTTCCACTCAAAGCCGATGCGGATAGCGTGCATGGGGTTAAAATTAGTGGTGCTAAGGGGCGGCGACACCGGAACCTCCCATTCAACCCCGAGGCGGATGAAGAAGAGTCGTCGTCTCGGTTGCTTCGGCTTGTTCATGCTATGGCCAAAGAGCATGATCCATTTGGGGACGGCGGGGGCCATCACGCCACAGACAACATCACCGCCTGTCGTCACCTCCACGCGGTGGGTCGGATGATCATGTTGATGATATGCACATGGCGCAGGATCCGGGCCGAGGACTTCAAGACTGGAATGATCACTTCTTCAAGACTCGGTTTGGAAAAGAAGACCTAGCTGGTGGCCCCACAGAGAAAGCCACTATCACCAAGCGTCTGTTTGGTTCTCGAGACGCCTCCGGCTTGCGCCTTTACGAGACGGTGATACAACCAACCGCCCTTTATTCTAAGCCCGACACACATAGGCGGTGCTCAGATTGCGGTGCCTACCCGCTCTCCAAAAGGAAAAAGGGCAGGAAAAGAAAATCTAGCAGCTCGAGCCAGCGGTGGCGTCAACAATCGAATCCGATCAGGTTTCGGACGGGCCACCAAGACCCGAGGTATTATGTGGAGGATTCATGTGGCGGGTGAGCCCATGCTACCTAAGAATTTGGAAGCTTCTTGATTCGAGCTGCAGTGTGCATGACGGCGTCTTGACGATAGAGAGACGCCTATCGGAGAAAGATCCCTCGCACCCGGTATTCGTGGTTAAGGTGCCACCAGGCTTGGGCTTCGTCGACACTTCCCATGGATCTGTTCTTCCCGCGGTTCGAGGACATCTTCAATATGTTCCACCTATACCCGCTGCACTATACCATGGTCGTCTCTTTTCTCTCAGCCCGCCACGCAGATCATTAGAGAGAACACACGGCATCGCTATAGTGGACCCCTACTACATGCGTGGCTGCTTGGGTTCCCCACCGAACGACGTATCGTGGCCTCGTACCTAAAAAGAATCCTCGTGGCGAACAAGACAAAGGAATACATTCGTGCCTTACTTTCCGAGTAAGTCGTTATTCGATCGCCAATCGATTGGCTTTATTAGATCATCATCATTCTTTTTCAACACATTCCATTTGAATTTTTTGCGCAGAGATGAACACTGCGCTCATCTCCTTATCGCGAAGCATTCCCGCCACGTATTTCGACTCGGGAGTCTAGAAAAGAAGAAAACTACGACAAGATCAAGGAAGTTCGGATGATGCTCTCACGGCTTTGCCTCGACGGAAGGCACCGCCGTGCGTAAGAAGGTCAAGTTCGGCACGTCTTCAACCACGTAACAGAGTTCCCTGCGAAGAAGCGAGGAAAACAAGAAGGAAGCCTACTCGCACTCCATCACATGAGGCGTTCCTACTTGACCAGCGAAATTCTACGCCGGATCATCTCAAGCAGTGGGCGAAGCAAAGGCCAAGATCAATGATTCGGATATTAGACAAGAGATGTATCGCATCCAGCAGATTTGGGGCAATCATCTTCGTGATGTCATGACTTGGGGGTCTTCACGAGGAAATATCCTGAATAACCGTGACATAGAAGATCGCCTAGAGATGCGAGGTGACTATAGGAAGTTCATGGCGAGGCGTCCTCCGTTCCTAAGCCGAGCCAGAAGGCTTGATGTTGGCCTAGTTGTAGTTGCAAACTATAAATGACCTTTGTGTGTGTGTGGACGACAAGTGTACTTATCTTATTAGGTTTATGAATCACCGCTTACTTATTTTGCTTATTATAATTATATATCAATCAATGCTTGGTTTTTTTGCTTACTCTTTGGTTTTTTTGCTTACTCTTTGGTTCTCGGACGACAAGTGTGAGTTATTTTGTCTTTTCGAGAATATGCCGATGATTGAAATGTCGTGGCACAATATATATGTGAATGTGCTATGACGGGATTGTCGACCTTGTGATATGCACAAGTCCGGAATTGTGCATCCTACTTGGTAGCGGTCCGTCATAAGCAATCCTGTCCAATCAACGACCTAGCTAGTTATATATGAGGCATGCTTTTGAGTTATTTTTGTCTTTTCGAGAATATGCCGATGATTGAAATGTCGTGGCACAATATATATGTGAATGTGCTATGGCGGATTGTGAGCCTTGTGATATGCACAAGTCCGGGGTGTGCATCCTACTTGGCTCACAGTCCGTCATAAGCAATTCCTGTGTCCAACCTAGCTAGTTATATATGAGGCATGCTTTTGAGTTATTTTGTCTTTTTAGAATATGCCGATGATTGAAATGTCGTGGCACAATATATATGTGAATGTGCTATGGCGGGATTATTAGCCTTGTGATATGCACAAGTCAAGGAATTGTGCATCCTACTTGGCTAGTCCGTCATAAGCAATTCCTGTGTCCAACGACCTAGCTAGTTATAGATGAGGCATGCTTTTGAGTTATTTTTGTCTTTTCGAGAATATGCCGATGATTGAAATGTCGTGGCACAATATATATGTGAATGTGCTATGACGGATTGTTAGCCTTGTGATATGCACAAGTCAAGGAATTGTGCATCCTACTTGGCTAGCATCCGTCATAAGCAATTCTGTGTCCGACCTAGCTAGTTATATATGAGGCATGCTTTTCGAGTTATTTTGTCTTTTCGAGAATATGCCGATGATTGAAATGTCGTGGCACAATATATGTGAATGTGCTATGACGGGATTGTGAGCCTTGTGATATGCACAAGTCCGTGAATTGTGCATCCTACTTGGCTCACGGTCCGTCATAAGCAATTCTGTGTCCAACGACCTAGCTAGTTATATATGAGGCATGCTTTTGAGTTATTTTTGTCTTTTTCGAGAATATGCCGATGATTGAAATGTCGAGGCACAATATATATGTGAATGTGCTATGACGGGATTGTCGGCCTTGTGATATGCACAAGTCCGGGGTGTGCATCCTACTTGGGCAGTCCGTCATAAGCAATTCCTGTGTCCAACGACCTAGCTAGTTATATATGAGGCATGCTTTTGAGTTATTTTTGTCTTTTTCGAGAATATGCCGATGATTGAAATGTCGTGGCACAATATATATGTGAATGTGCTATGACGGGATTGTTAGCCTTGTGATATGCACAAGTCCAGGGTGTGCATCCTACTTGGCTAACGTCCCGTCATAAGCAATTCGTGTCCGACCTAGCTAGTTATATATGAGGCATGCTTTTGAGTTTGCTCTTTTGATTTAAGAGTACTTTCTATAAGTGTATCTTCATATGCGACTTTAATTATACATGTTTTTCAATCACCGGTTATTATTGTCAACTTGTAGATGACGTGGTACGTCGTGTACAAGGGACGGTTCGAGTCTCGATGATTGGGAAGGCTACGGAGACAGTGCACCGTTTCAGTGACAATAGCTACAAAGGTACAACACTATGGCGGGCGGAAGATAGATACACGCTATCTAGCGGGAGTTAGGACAAGGAACCGGATGAAGACCTACACCTTCGTCATGGCGGTGATCATGCTTATCTTCTTTGGTTATGTATCCAGCGTTTGTGTCTAGCTAGCTAGTTTAGATGTCTAGCGAGCTTAGAGCTCTAACTTGTTCGATCGACACATGTATTCGCATGTCACCAACTACTACTTTGTAACATGATCAAAACAATGTAACTTGGACTATGTATTCATGTATGAGACTTATCTATATGTATTTGTTTCAATCTTGTTTTTCATATCAGTATTTATATATATAATTGTATATCTTGTATACGTGTGTGTATATCTGCTGTAATATTGTATATAATCTGTATTGCATATAATCGCATGGAAATTAAAAAAAACAAAAAAACATCCGTGCACATGTTTTACCTTCGTGGCGCACTACCCTAAAGCGCACCATGGATGTTTAGTGGCGCCTTGGGTAGTGCGCCACTCTGATACAAGGGTAGCGCACCATGCCAAACTTCGTGGCGCACTGGCTGTGCGCTCGCCTATCTCTACACAACCGTGGCGCACTAGGCGGTGCGCCACGGCTGAGAGATAGCGCCAAGGCAGTGGCGCCTCTTGGTGCGCCACGGATGGGACTTTCAGGTGCGCCACAAACGACCATTTTCCTAGTAGTGGCCGCGTCGCCCCCTCGCCACCGGCCTCGTCCGCGTCCCCACTACTGCTGCGCCCTCTATCTTCTCCGCCGTCAGCCCTGCGACCTCATCCCGTCGATCTTGTCGCGTCCCGAGCACCGCGTGCCTCTCCCTGCTGCCAAAGCCTTGCCTCGTTGGTCACCGCCGCCATGACCTCCTTGCCCTGTGCCGCCTCTGCGCATTGGTCACCATCGGGCCCCAAGGCCGACCCTTGTCTTTGACCATGAGCTCACCTCGGGTCTCTGCCATTTGAGCTTGTCGTGCGGCCAATCCTGTGCATGTTTCGACTTTGACCAAGTGTGTGTACCGCAAGGTGTTTGGGAAAATGCCCAATTGGGGCCTGCCCCTATAGTGTGGTGTAATCAGGTGCTGTCCTTATCGAGTTCGCCTCCGAATGAGACCATCTGACGCTCGAGAACCGCGCCATCCGAAGATCTCCGGTGCCGCATGAGACACCAAGTCATGCGTTTGAAGCCGACACGAAGAACTACTCTGGGAATCACCGACACCGGACCCTCAAGTTCGCCTTCACGGAATCCGAACTCTCGGCACGACAAAGCCCCGTCCCCGGATCCGATGGTCGAGACTCTGAAGACCGATCCCCCGAACCCTCGTAAACCCAAGATCGCCATTCGATGTGTGACCCCTATCCGAGACCCCTCATATTTTTATAATATATGATATTGATATTGTTGCATATTAAATGAACATGTTTGCATACATATTGTGGGTGTTTGGGGGTATCTAGATGATTCACCTAAATTAAATATGGTGACCATATGCGGGCGATTCTAGTCTAGTATTTGTCCCATTTAAATCTATGCATCGAATCGGTGATATAATTTTGCCTTCTTAAGACAACATTTAAATTGCGGGGTATCTAAACAACTTGAACCTATTAAATAATTGTCGGAACCCCGGTTCCGCTTAATATTGCCTAATTGCATCGCATCTTTGCCATGTCATACATCATACATGCATCATGCCCGATCTTCTGTCGTAGTATTAAATAGTGCATCCGGTGTTTCTTCTAGTGTTTTGCTTCTTCACGGATTAGGCCGATGAGTTGATGCGAGAGTCGACCCGATCTTCAGATGAAACTTCGGCAATGTTTTTAGGCGAGCATTCTCCCCCTTTCTACCTATTTTACCTTTCTAGTCTTTATTTCTTCCTTTTGATCTATTGCTATCTGTGTTGCGATGCTCTAGTTTTCGTACCCGTGATATCCCTTGTAGCCTTATATTGCCTTGGACACATCCTATTACCTGTTGTTTGGTAGATAGTTAGACTTGCGCGTCGTAGTCGCTTGCTCAAGTTCTATTGCGTGTCGTCAAGTACCACAGTTGTTGGAGTAATGCCGCATGTTTAATGTTGGAGATGATCATGGATTTAATTACCGTTTAATAACTAAAATTGAAAGTAGGTAAATGCAGAGGCACCGGTGGGTAATAGACAATATTTGGTTTTTAACCGCTCAATGGTGTCCCGTAGGACCCCGAGTTCTTGACACATGTTCCGAGATCGAGCGCTAACCACGGTGGGTGTGTGGGCACCCCATCGATTAGTACCGATTTCAAAGTCTTGTCGGGCCACAAAGTAGTTTGGGGTTTTATTACTATCCTGTACTTATGCCATGCCTCTTGCTTTATTTACGATTGCGCATGGAGCGCTTTGTCTTGTTAGGAACAAATGTGGAATGTTTCGGTATCGACAAGCCCAGTCACATTTTCGGGTTCCCGTCGTTTCTGACCATTGGCACAAACCTCGGGTCCGTCTCGGCCGGGCCGACTTTGTTCGGGTAGCTTAGGGGTGGCCCCCATGTGCTTGCTTTGGGTGCGAAAGCGTCATGTCGAAACCTCGTCGACATACCGTTGGTGTATGTTTTGTGATCTTGTACCTACGATCGACAACAAGGGTGTAGGTGCGTGTGGAAACTTTGGTGCACCCCTGCAGGGTTAAATCTTTTCGAGAAGCCGTGTCCGCGGTTATGGACGACTTGGAGCACAGTTCTCGATCATAGACAACTATAACTAAAGTTTACTGTTATAATTTGGCTTGTATCCGTTATGACTAGTAATCAGGTTCAACTACAACGGAATAGCTAAATAAAAGTACCAACCACTTCTGGGTTTGGGATATCTCATGCTAATTGTATCTGACTAGTAAGTGTTGCAACTACAACGGAATGGTTAACTAAAAGTGCCACGCTTATTATATCGGGATGACTATCTATACCGACTAGTAATTGCTGCAACGATAATCGAATAAATAAACGCCAACCTGTGTGAGTTCCTCGGTTGACTTCCTCGTTTGGTCTCGAGGGGGAAATACCAGGATGGGTATGTTTGGTGGCAGTATCAGGTTGGTTCCGAATAGGTCTTTCTTATCCCTCTCTGATATCCGCCAGCTGTATCGAGTCTCTATAGGTTGTTTAGTGCATGTTGCGCTGCCGCTTCAGTCCACTATACCTATGTAGGCGAGGACCGCCGAATTCTAGTCTCGCCATGTACTGGCCTCAGTACTGACCACTGTCTCTTTTTCCTTTGCCTTTGTCGGCACCCCTTTTGTTTAAGCAGGTTTTGAGATCGACGTCGTTAGCATGGTTACCCTTCCGGCTTGGCCTGGGTAGGGTTATGGACGCCACTGGTTATTCTTCAGGGCTCTTAGCCCCATTTGCATCTTGTCCGTAGTCGGATGCCGCATCATTTTCAAGGTGATTTGGATCTTTGTATTGTATATCTATATTCTTGAATCATGGAGTCGCGTTGTATATATATGTTACGTGGGTTCCATCGAGGACTATTGTGTAATGATATTACTTCATTTTCCACCCGCACGAAAGTGCCTGGTGGGCACCTTTGAATCGTTTCTATGCGGGTTTGGCGGGAATCGCTGAGAATTGCATAGGGCCGATTCTGAGGGTGTTACACAAAGCAACATCTAACATGACATGATAAAGTCTAAGCCACAGTCAAAACAAGCTTCCTTTTGTACCACTATAAGCATGAAACTTCCTACTCTCTTCCAACAGCAATCGACTTATTTGAAACAACTCACAAGGATAATAATCAATAAATATCAGTGAGCTTGTCTCACAAATCTACAAAGGAGAACTAAAAATTTCTAAGCACAAAGCAGAAGAAAACTAAAGCTAAACACAGTGCTAGCAATGTTGGAATTATGCCCTAGAGGCAATAATAAAGATGTTATTATTATAATTCTTGTTCATGATAATGTTTATATTCCATGTTAGAATTGTATTAAGCGGAAACTTTAATACTTGTGTGGTTTGTGAACAATACCGTGTCCCTAGTACGCCTCTATGGACTAGCTCATTGATCAATGATGGTTAAGGTTTCCTAACCATAGACATGAGTTGTCAATTGATAATGAGATCATATCATTGGGAGAATGATATGGTGGACAGACCCAAACTAAGTGAAGCAATTAGATCGTGTCATCATGTTCGTCTTTGCGAAGCTTTTCTTATGTAAAATATTGTATTCCTTAGACCATGAGATAATACAACTCCCTGGTATCGGAAGAAAGCTTTGAGGTCATCAAACGTCATCCTATGAGAGGGTGATCATAAAGGTGTCTCTTAGGTGATCGGAAAGTATCTGTTGGGTTGTATGTATCGAGATGGGATTTAACCCTCCCAAGTCGGAGAGATATACTTCGGGCCCACTCGGTAATCGATATCAACACCGCTTGCAAGCATGTGGTTAAGGAGTTAATCACAAAGTGATATCGGATTACGGAACGAGTAAAGTACTTTCTGTGAACGAGATTGAACTAGGTATGACGGTACCGACGATCAAATCTCGGGCAAGTAAAATATCGCGAGACGAAGGGAATATATATATGGGATTAATTGAATCCTGGCATCGTGATTCATCCAATATGATCATCGATGAATGTGTGTGATTCAATATGTGTTTCTAGACCCCGCTGTTGATTATTGATAGAAGATCATGTCTGCATATTCTCGAACCCGCAGGGTCACACACTTAACGTGTCTCGACGCTAGGATAGATTGGATAATTGGTTTATGAGTTTTTGTTCAGAGTCTCGGATGGGATCTGGGACATCACGAGAGGTTCCGGAGTGGTCCGTAGAATAAGATTTATATAAGGCAGTGCAATTTTTGGAGTTCGGAATTGTTCCGGGTTAATCGGTATTGTACCGGAAGCTTCTAGAACCTTCTGGAAGGGGACCAACGTGGCCCCACCTTCCGGGAGGGGGCATGGGCCTATAAGGGAGTACTCGTCCGCATTGGGCCGAGGGCACAAAACCCATAGGGCCCAGCCGGCCAAGAGAGGTTTAAACTCTAGATAGAGCTTCTAGAAGGAGGGGTTTCCTCCCCCCCACTCTTCCTCCTTGGGGCCGCCGGCCTTGGCATGGGGGAGGGGCTAGGGCTGCGCCCACCCCTCTATATATAGAGGGCTGGGGGCGCACCAACCACCTACACCTTCCCCTCCAACTGTAACACCCTCAGAATCGGACCTATGCAAGTTTGAGCAAAATTCGCCAAACCCGCATAGAAACGATTCAAAGGTGCCCACCAGGCACTTTCGTGCGGGTGGAAAACGAAGTAATAACATTACACAACAGTCCTCGATGGGACCCACGCAGATATATATAACAATGACTCAAAGAGTCAAGACTACGATATAATATACAAGATCCAAATCACCTTGAAAGCGGTGAGCGTCCCTACGGACAAGAAGCAAATGGGGCTAAGAGCCACGAAGAATAACCAATGGCGTCCATAACCCTGCCAAGCCGGAAGGGTAACCCTAAGGACGTCGATCTCAACCTGCTTAAACAAAAGGGTGCCGAAAAGGCAAAGGAAAAGAAGGAGCGTCGATCGAGGCCGACACGGCGAGGCTAGAATTCGGCGGTCCTCGCCTACATAGGTATGGTGGACTGAAGCGGCAGCGGCAGCATGCACTAAACAACCTATAGAGACTCGATACAACTGGCGGCAAACAGAGAGGGGTAAGAAGGACCTATTCGGAACCAACCTGATTCTATCATCAAACAGAACCCATCCTGGCGTTTCCCCCTCGAGACCAAACGAGGAAGTCAACCGAGGTACGCACACAGTTGGCAGATTTATTTATTCAATTATAGTTGCGGCACTTTACTAGTCAAGTTTAAATAATCGTCCTGATAAAGTAAGCAGTAGGCACTTTTAGTTAATCATTCCGTTATAGTGGCAGCACTTACTAGTCAGATACATTTAACATGAGATAACCCATAAACCCAGCAGTTGTTGGTACTTTTATTCAGCCATTTCGTTGTAGTTGCAATACTTACTAGTCAGATACAATTGTATGGCGACCACCAAACAAGCAATTGTGGGCGTATTAATTAGCCATTCCGTTATAGTGAAGCTGATTACTAGTCATTATAAGTCAAATTTAGAGCAAAACTTTAGTTATGCTTGTCTATGATCGAGATCTTGTGCTCCAAGTCGTCCATATCCATGGACACGGCTTTCAGAAAGTTTTACGGCGGGGTGCACCAATAGCAACACACGCCGATCAACCTCGGAAAAACCAAATCAAAACCCAACGAGGCTTTCACGGTGAACAATCACAGATTCAGAAATATTTGAGGCCACCCTTAAGTAGATTCCATGAAGCTAGCTGACTCGAGACGGCCTCAAGGTTTGTGGGGCGTGATGGCAATGGGAACCCGAAGTGTGGCTGGGCTCGCTACCACGTAAACAGGTCACAATTCCTAAAGACAGTGTGCCCTCGCAATCGATAAAGCGGTAAAGCATGGCATAAGCAGATCGTAAATAAAACCTCAAACTAGTTTGTGGCCCCTAGAAATAAGACGAATCAAGCTCGCTCGGGGTCCCATATACCTCCGGATGTGGATAGCGCAAATCAAGGAACAGTATCAAGTACTCGGGTCTTCACGGACACAAGTGGGCGTTCGAAACCAAATATTATCTATCACCCACCGATGCCTCGCTTATTCAATTTTAGTTGTTAAACAGAAATTAAAGTGACAATAAGTAAAACTAGAATCATCTCCAACATCAACATGCAATACATCAAGAATCGTGGCATATGACGACACACATCAACACTTGAGCAAGCAACTACGACGCGCAAGTCCAACTATCTACCAAACAACAGGTAATAGGGTGTGTCCAAGGCAATATAAGGCTGCAGGGGATATATCACGGGTACGGAAACTAAAGCATCGCAACCCAGATAGAAATAGATCAACAGAAGGGAACAAAGATTATAAAAGTAAGATAGGTAGAAAGAGGGAGATGCTCGCCTGAAAACATTGTCGAAGGTTTTCCCCGAAGATCGGGGCGAAGCTCACATCAACTCAACGGCCTTATCCGCGTAGAAGCAAAACGCTAGAATAAACACCGGATGCAATATTTAATACAACGGCAGAAGATCGGCATGATGCATGTATGATGCATGGCATGGCAAAGTGCGATGCAATTAGGTCAAGATTAAACGGAACCGGGGTCCCGACAATTATTAGATGGTTCAAGTTGTTTAGCTACCCCGCAATTTACATGTTGTTATTACGAGGCAAGACAAGATACCGGTTCGCTACACAAGTTTAAATGAGGCCAATATGAGACTAGATTTGCCCGCATATGGGCCCCATATTTAATTATTAGGTGAATCGGCATAAGGCCCCCAAAACACAGGCAAGGATGCATGTATGAACAATTTAATATGCGACAAGTTGGGTTATGATATAAAATAGGGTTCTCGGAAAAAGGTCACACTTTAGGGTTCTCGACGATCTTGGGGTTCCGGGATCGGGGTCGGTCTCAGGGTTCAGGGTTCGACGGACTTGGGGGTTCCGGGGGGTTCGGCGGAAGCGTTCTCGGACTCCGGGGTCGTTCTCGGTATCGGGGCAGGTCTTGTCGCGTCGGGGTCTCGACGGACTCGGTGTCCGGGGTGAAGCACTTGACGTTCTCGAGGGAGTACTTGTCGCACCGGTTTTCCTTCGGGTTCTCTGTCGATGATCTTGTCGTCGAGAAGAACTTGTCGGGTCCGCGTGTCGGGTCGGTCTTGGCTTCGAGGTGAAGAACTTGGTGCCATGTGTCGGAGTTCTCGGAGGTACGACCATCGGATCCTGGGAGGTGGTACTCGGGGTGTCGGGACGACGATCTTGAGGTTCCGCGGAATCGGTCTTCGCCTCCGGGGACGGGTCTTCGGGTTCTCGATGAACTGGGTGTTCTGGCAATCTCTGGGTAGTGGTGCTTGACGTTTCCATGTCGAAGGTCCGAGGAAGACCATGCCGAGCCATCGGTTCTGGCCTTCGGGGTTCTGGGCTCCGATAGAAGTTCTTGGCGTCCATGGGGAGGCCTTCGGCTCCCTATCGACACGCTTGAGGTTCCGGCTTGGTCATCGCTGGGGAACTTGTGGCTTCGGGGATTGACTGATGGTGTCGGGCTCGATTCTCGATGTCGGTAGGTCTCGGCGTCTCCGGGGTGGAGGACATGAGGCCCAGGCGTCCAGCGTGGCTCTGGACGAAGGAGGCTGGCGCGCCCTGGAGCAGCAGAGAGGGGCCAGGTCACCCGAGGCGCCATGTACCACGGAGGAAGGCAGGGTCGCGACCGGCGACACGACGGCCGGGCCCACGAGGCGGAAGCGGCGGTTGCAGGAGGCGGAGGCAGAGGTTGGGGAAGGCTTGGCCCGGGGCGGCGGTTGGTGGCGAGAACGGCGGGGCGGCGACCTCCGTGAGGCGGATAGAGTGGCCAGCGGGGGCGGCAGCGGCGCCGGAGGGAGGGCAGTGCAGGCCTGCAGTGGCGGTGGCGGCGGTCCGGCGGCGTCTTGAGGCGGTGAGGCAGAGTCTTGGCGGGCGGCTGACGGCAGACGAGCACGAGGCAGCGTCGGCACGAGGAAGAGGAAGGCCTTGAGGTTGGCGAGTGGCGGCGCACGGGCCGCGAGGAGGAAGCGGTGCAGGCGGCTGCCGAGGCGAGGGCGGCGCCTTCAGCGGAGGGAGGCGGGTCGCCCGGGACGGAGGAGGCGCGAGCGGCGCGGAGGTGGGGAGCAGCGGGCCGGTAGCGCGAGAGGGGGAGGGGTCGTCGCATGCGGAGCGGGGTCGACGCGGGGAGAGCGAGCGGTGAGGGAGAGAGGAAGAGGACAGGGAGCGGGGAGGGTCGGTCGCGGTCGGGAGAAGATAGGATCGAGGCGGGGTGGGGTCCGCGAAGGGAGAAAACGTGAGGGAGGTGGGCGCTAGCGAAGCGTCGTGTGGTTGTGCTTTGCGTGTGGGTTTGTGAGGCAGCAGGTGGGGTGTACTCGGTGGTGGGACAGGCAGGGTCTGGCGGGCAGGGGCAGCGCAAGTGACGGTTTCTTTGAGGAGTGGCGGCGTGAGGAAGCAGTGGGGGTAGGTGGCTTAGATGATTAGGGTTAGGGTTTGGTGAAGCCAGGGTTTGTCAAACGGGCTGGACCAGCCGGGGTAGTAGGTGGCCTGGCCTATGGGCCGGGCTGCCTCCCCCACTAATAAACAATTATTTTTATTTTTTTTTAAAACACCAGTGAGTGGTTTTTAGGTAAACAAAATATCAAGATAGGTCTGGAGTTTTAATTTGATTAGGCAAGGAATATTGTAGGGAACAAAAATAGGGTTTAGTAAAATATTTTTAGATGCAATATGCATGATGACATGACAATTGCTCAAATACAATGAGGCATGATGACATGAACATGCGGTCATGACGATGCAATGCACAAAAACAACGCGATTTTCTAGTAGTGGTTTTGCGGGATGCCACACCAACCCTAGCCGTCCTGCTGCCCTCCTCTCTCCCTCCCGACTGCTTGTAGGCGAAGCCCTACTGCAGAAATTCTCCACCAATTGCACCGCGCCGTCGCGTTGTAGATCCAACCCATCTCTCCACCATACTTGCTGGACCAAGGAAGGAGGAGACGTCGAGGTGCTGCACGTGTGCATCTCACGGAGGCACCGCCACTTGTGGTGCTAGATCGGATCGGATCGCGAGGAGGAGAAGCGAGTAAGACTACATCACCCACGTTCCGACGAACGTTCCGCTGTGCGAATCTTCAAGGGTATGAAGATCTAATCCAATCTCTCTCGTTGTTTGCATCTCCTAGATTAGATCTTGGCTTTCCCTCTGTTCGCATCCGTATAAAATTTTGATTTACTATGCCTGAAACCCTTGATGGTATCGAGCTAGATCTATGCGTAGATGTGTTTCACGAGTAGAACGCAACATGGTTGTTGCGGGCGTTGATGTTTTCTGTTGCAAGCCTCTTGTTTGTGTTCTTCTTATGACGCGGGATAGTGAGATTGAAGCGGTCCAGGCCAACCTTACGCGATGTCGTTCGCGAGACCGGCTCCGCACTTGACGTGTGGCTTGTTCCACACATGCGGCTGGTGGATGTCAGTTTCTCTCACTATAGTTGTCATGGGATTAACACCAGAGTTTGGCAACCATAATATCACCGTTGTGGCTTTCCGTAGGTAAGAATCGTTCTAAGCATCTACTCCCATAATCCACGTAAAACATGCAACAACAAAGTAGAGGCGTCTAACTTGTTTTTGCAGGGAGTGTTTTCTGTGATATGGTATGGCCCAAGATGTGATGTGTATAATGTATGCGATGATCATGTTTTGTAATGTTTCACGACTTGCATGTCGATGAGTACACAACCGGCAGGATCCATATGGTTGTCTTTATAATTGTGTATGACCTGCGAGTCAACTTCTTATACGCCACGTAATAGCTTTACTTTATCGCTAAGTAGTTAGCAATAGTTGTAGTTGCTATTCGTTGTGGAGGCAATCATGGTGGAGTGATGGAGATCATCTTAGGAGCACAAGATGGAGATCATTGCGCCAAGATTGGCTATACCATGTCACATAAAGTTATATGCATGTGATGTTTATCCTTTTATGTATCTTATTATGCTTAGATCACGACGGTAGCATTATAAGATGATTCCTCACTTAAAGATCAAGATAAAACTGTTCTCCCCAAGTATGCACCGTTGCGAAAGTTCGTCGTGTCCAAGCATCACGTGATGATCGGGTGCTATAGACTCTACGCTCACATACAACGGGTGCAAGCCAGTTTTGCACACGCGGAAATACTTGGGTATAACTTGACGAGCCTAGCATGTACAGACATGGCCTCAGAACACATGAACCGAAAGGTTAAGCATGAGTCATATGAATGATCTGATCGACACTTCGTTGTCCACCATTGAAGCCACATCTCTTCTCGTGATGATCGGATTAGGTGTGGTGAATTTGGATCATGTTCACTAAACAACTTGAGGGATGTTGAATTTAGTGGGAGTTCATCTAGTAATTTGATTAAGTTGAACTATTTATCATGAACATAGTCTAAATTGTACTTGCAAATACTGTAGATCACATGGCCAAGTCCAACTTCAACTTCAACATTTTTGCTGAGAAGTAAAAGCTTAGAAACAATGGGTATAACTTCACCAATTGGTTCCGCAATCTAAGAATCATTCTCTCTGGCGGACAAAAGGACTATGTCCTTGGAAAAGCGTTAGGTGACCCCCCTGCTGCAACTGGGCCGGCTAATGAGAAAGCTGTCTATCAGTCGCGCAAAGATGATTATGGTGTGATTAAGAGCACCATGTTGTTTGCTATGGAACCGGAACATCAAAATCGTTTTGAAGACTATAGGTAGGTTTTTGTGAGCCCAAGCCTTTATTTGTTGAGGGGCCGGGCCATTTGAGATTCTCGAAGAGCTGAAAACCATGTTTCAGACTCAGGCCCGTTCTGAGAGATATGAGATCTCTGAGAAGTTCTTTAACTGCAAGATGGAGGAAGGGAGTTCCGTTAGTGAGCACGCCATTAAGATGACGGGCTACACTCAACGCCTTGAGAAACTGGAATGCGATTCGGAGGAGCTCAAGATTGACAGGTTCTGCAATCACTCCTCCCAACTACAAAAGTTTTGTAGTGACTCACAATCAGATTGGTTCCTTCGATCGATCACCGAGCTCTTCGCAAAGCTGAAGGCCGCGGAAGTGGACATCAAAAAGGATAATCATGTGTTGATGGTCAACAAGCCCACCTTTAAGAAAGGTAAGGGAGCAAAGAAGCCCTTCAAGAAAGGCGGCGGCAAGCGCGTTGCCCCTGCTGAGAAGAAGCTCAAGTCTGGTCCTAAGCCGGACACTGAGTGCTTCTATTGCAAGGACAAGGGTCACTGGAAGCGCAACTGTCCGAAGTACTTAGCGGACAAGAAGGCTGGCACCATCAAAGGTATATTTGATATACATGTTATTGATGTTTTCCTTACTAGCCCTCGTTGTAGTGCCTGGGTATTTGATACCGGTTCAGTTGCTAATATTTGTAACTCGAAACAGGAGCTACGGAATAGACGGCGGCTTGCGAGGGATGAGGTGACGATGCACGTTGGCAACGGATCAAGAGTTGATGTGATGGCCGTCGGCACGCTCTCCTTAGTTTTACCTTCGGTACTAGTTTTAAACCTTAATAAGTGTTATTATGTGCCTGCGTTGAGCATGAACATTATTTCTGGATCTTGTTTATTGCAAGACGGTTATTCATTTAAATCGGAGAATAATGGTTGTTCTATTTATATGAGTAACATCTTTTATGGTAATGCACCTATTGTGAATGGTTTATTTCTTCTAAATATCGAAAGGGATGAAACACACATCCATAACATTGAGGCTAAGAGATGCAAAGTAGATAGTGATAATACTACTTATTTGTGGCACTGTCGTCTAGGTCATATTGGTGTAAAGCGCATGAAGAAACTCCATTATGATGGACTTTTGGAGTCTCTTGATTTTGAATCATTGGACACATGCGAACCATGCCTCATGGGCAAGATGATCAAAACCCGTTCTCGGTATGATGGAGCGAGCAACGGACTTGTTGGAAATCATACATACCGATGTATGCGGACCGATGAGTGTTTCGACGCGGTGGATATCGCTATTTTCTCACTTTTACCGATGACTTAAGTAGATATGGGTATATCTATTTAATGAAACATAAATCAAACGTTTGAAAAGTTCAAAGAATTTGAATGAAGTGGAGAACCATCGTATGAGAAAGATTAAGTTTCTACGATCCGATCGTGGAGGTGAATATTTGAGTTATGATTTTCTCACGCATCTTAAAGCAAGTGGAATCGTTTCACAACTCACGCCACGGAACACCACAGCGCAATGGTGTGTACGAGCAGGAATCGAACCCTATTAGATATGGTCCGATCAATGATGTCTCTTACTGATTTGCCGTTATCATTTTGGGGTTATGCATTAGAAACCGCTGCATTCACTTTAAATAGGGCTCCATCTAAGTCCGTTGAGACGACACCGTATGAACTGTGGTTTGGTGCTAAACCTAAGTTGTCGTTTCTTAAAGTTTGGGGATGCGAAGCTTACGTCAAGAAGTTGATGCCGGACAAGCTCGAACCCAAAGCGGAGACATGCGTCTTCATAGGATACCCTAAGGAAACTATTGGGTATACCTTCTATCACAGAACCGAAGGCAAAGTTTTTGTCGCAAAGAACGGTTCCTTTCTTGAGAAGGAGTTTCTCTCGAAAGAAGTGAGTGGGAGGAAAGTAGAGCTAGACGAGGTTATTGAACCTTCTCTTGAATTGGAGAGTAGCGCAGCACCTGAAATTGTTCCAGTGCCGCCTGCACCAACAATAGAGGAAGCTAGTGACAAGGATCATGAAGCTTGGGACGATGCTGCTACTGAACGTCGCAGGTCGACAAGGTCACGTGCCCCTCCTGAGTGGTACGACAACCCTGTCTTGACTGTATTGTTAGTAGAAGACAGTGAACCTACGAACTATGAGGAAGCGATGATGAGCCCAGACTCTGAGAAATGGCTAGAAGCCATGAAATCCGAATTGGGATCCATGAGCGAAAACTAAGTATGGACTTTGGTGGACCCTCCTAGCGACCGAAAGTCCGTTGAGTGCAAATGGATCTTCAAGAAGAAAACAGACGCGGATGGTAATGTTACCGTCTATAAAGCACGGCTTGTCACGAAAGGTTTTCGACAAGTTCAAGGTGTTGACTACGATGAGACTTTCTCTCCCGTAGCGATGTTTAAGTCCATTCGGATTTTATTAGCAATTGCTGCCTTTCATGATTATGAAATATGGCAGATGGATGTCAAGACTGCGTTCCTCAATGGCAACATTGATGAAGAGTTGTATATGATGCAACCTGAAGGTTTTGTCGATCCTAAGGATGCTGATAAAGTATGCAAACTTCAGCGTTCCATTTATAGACTGAAGCAAGCATCTCGGAGTTGGAACCTTAGTTTTGATCAAGTGATCAAGAGCTTTGGATTTGTTCCAAATTGCTACGAAGCTTGTATCTACAAGAAAGTGAGTGGGAGCTCGGTGACGTTTCTGGTACTATATGTGGATGACATATTGATTATCGGAAATGACATCAACATGCTTAACGATGTGAAGAGTTATTTGAACAAGTGTTTTTCAATGAAAGACCTAGGTGAAGCTGCTTATATATTGGGCATCAAGATCTATAGAGATAGACAAAGGCACGATAGTTTTAAGCTGGAGTACATACCTAGACAAAGTTACGAAATGGTTCGAGAATGGATAAGGCAAAGAAAGGTTCGATTGCCTATGTTGTCAGGTAAGATGTTGAGCAAGGCTCGGTGTCCAGCTACTGAATTGATAGGAAGCTATGAGCAAAGTGCCTTATGCCTCGGCCATAGGTTCCATCATGTATGCCATCTTGTGTACTAGACCGGTGTGTCCAATGCTCTTAGTTTGATGAGCGGATATCAAAGTGATCCGAGTGGAACACTACAGTACCGTGAAGAACATCCTAAAGTACCTAAATAGGACTAAAGAAATGTTCTTAGTCTATGGGGTGATGAGCGACTTGTCGTAAAGGTTACGTCGACGCTAGTTTTGACACCGACAAGGATGATTCTAAATCTCAGACAGGATACGTGTATATTTTGAATGGAGGAGCTGTGAGCTGGAGAAGCTGCAAGCAAATCGTGATCGCGGGATCTACAGTAGAAGCGGAATACATGGCTGCTACAGAAGCGTCAAGTGAAGGAGTTTGGATCAGGAACTTCGTCACTGAGCTTGGCGTGGTTCCAAGTGCATTGGTCCCACTGGAGATATTGTGTCACTACAAGAAATGTGTTAACTTGTGACCTTCTCATTGTGACGGGAAATAAAATCGTCATAGATTTATGACGATTTGGCACAAGATGGTCGTAGGCTGTTTGGAGAGGTCAAAATCCTATAGAATTATGACGATTTGTGTCAAAATAAATCGTAATTACATATGAAATAAATCGTCATAACCTTTAGGATACAGCTTAGAGCCTTATTCTATACCCCGTTATGACCAATTTAAATCGTCATATCGTCTAAAATATGATACATTCAATTGACTGCATAGCCACATCAGCAATTATGTATATGTATATGTCTATGTGTCGATATAGATCTAGTGCCATGTAGGTAATAATCGCAAAAAAGATATAATCAGGGGGCTCGAACTCAAGAGCTCTCGCAGAGTATGCATTGACGTAAACCATCATGTTAGACCATGGTTTGTGTCAAAATTTCACGCAGATGTCTTATTATAAGATACGCAAGAGATTTTTTCTAACTTTCCGAATACTAGGCAAAAAGGAAGAATCCAGTGCTCGAACGACCTCTCCCGCACGCTGCACTACGTGAACCACCGCGTTACAACTTAGTTTGTTGAATAAATCCGCGCAGTTGCATAGAAGCACCAAACGTGCTGACCACCACGCCAATCAAGCTTTGGTGTTAAAGACAAGTTCTCATGTTTTATATCTACTGTTCTTCACCTGGGTCGGCCTTCTAATTGTTTTTTTTATCGCACTAGGGCCTGGACCATAGCGGAAAGAGCCCATAACGCTCTTAAGCTTTTGCAGGACCATTAGAGATTTGATATTAAGGACAAATATGCCCCATAGATAATTTAGTCCTAATATGTTTTAATTTTTTTTCAAAATTTAAAACTGTGATTTGGTGGTTGCTTCAAAAAACGGCCAGTTTTTTGCGCTCGGAAAATAGAAAATGGTTTTTCCGTGCGACCAAATGGAAAACTTCCTCCTATAACATTGTTCGCCATCCCATTATGCACATGTGTACACGATACGGGTGCATTATCACAAACTATGCCCTGATTCTATCCATAACATTAGTCATTTGACCCGAAAGCCATGAAACCTTGAACATGATAGGTCATTTTTTGAAGGTTTTTTTGAGACACTTGCAATATACCAAGGTTGGTATTTTTCCTTGCAACTATATCAGATAATAATACACCACGCGAAGGATTTGCATTGATCGGACCGTTTTTGAATTTTTTTATGCCCGTTTCAAACTATGGTCAAAACGGCGGGCATGGGGGTTCTTAGCTAGGGGTTGAGCCTCGCTAAACTTGCATTGGATCTCTGATGAAACATCATATTGTGAGTCTACAAATGATTTTTGCCAAAAATCATGAGCATCGGATCATGTACCTGTAGTTCAAACCGGACCCACTTCCTACCGATTCGGCAGGAATTTGTCTTTTTCGCCAGGGGTGGATGGAAAGGTTTGAGATACCCCGGTTGGGACATTGTTTATGTAAGATGGTCTAATATTTTTACAAAATGTGGTGGTACCATTCTAAAACTGTCGTTTGGTGGTTGCTTCACAAAACGCCCAGTTTTTTGCGCTCGGAAAATGGAAAATGGATTTTCCTTGCGTCAAAAAGGAAAACTTTCTGCTGCGACATTGTTCGCCATACCATAATACATATGTGTGCACAATATGGACACATTATCACAAACTATGCCGCGATTCTAGGCATAACATTGGTCGTTTGGCCCGAAAGGCATGAAACCTCGGACATGATAGGTCATTTCTGAGAAGGTTTTTTGAGACACTTTCAATATACCAAGGTTGGTATTTTTCATTGCAACTAAGTCATATAATAATACACCACACGAAGGATTTGCATTGATCGGACCGTTTTTGAATTTTTTATGCCCGTTTCAAACTATGGTCAAAATGGCGGGCATGGAGGTTCTTAGCTAGGGGCTGAGCCTAGGTAAACTTGCATTGGATCTCTGATGAAACATCATATTGTGAGTCTAAAAATTATTTTTTCCAAAAATCATGAGCATCGGATCATGTACCTGTAGTTCAAACCGGACCCACTTCCTACCGATTCGGCAGGAATTTGTCTTTTTCGCCAGGGGTGGACGGAAACGTTTGAGATATCCCGGTTGGGACATTGTCTATGTAAGATGGTCTAATATTTTTACAAAATGTGGTGGTACCATTCTAAAACTGTCGTTTGGTGGTTGCTTCACAAAACGCCCAGTTTTTTGCGCTAGGAAAATGGAAAATGGATTTTCCGTGCGTCGAAAAGGAAAACTTTCTCCTGCGACATTGTTCGCCATCCCATGATACATATGTGTGCACAATATGGGCACATTATGACAAACTATGCCGCGATTTTAGGCATAACATTGGTCGTTTGGCCCGAAAGCCGTGAAACCTCAGACATGATAGGTCATTTCTGAGAAGGTTTTTTTGAGACACTTGCAATATACCAAGGTTGGTATTTTTCCTTGCAACTATGTCATATAATAATACACCACGCGAAGGATTTGCATTGATCGGACCGTTTTTGAATTTTTTATGCCCGTTTCAAACTATGGTCAAAACAGCGGGCATAGAGGTTCTTAGCTAGGGGCTGAGCATCGCTAAACTTGCATTGGATCTATGTTGAAACATCATATTGTGAGTCTAAAAATGATTTTTGCCAAAAATCATGAGCATCGGATCATGTACCTGTAGTTCAAACCGGACCCACTTCCTACCGATTCGGCAGGAATTTGTCTTTTTCGCCAGGGGTGGAAGGAAAGGTTTGAGATACCCCGATTGGGACATTTTGTATGTAATATGGTCTAATATTTTTACAAAATGTGGTGGTACCATTCTAAAACTGTCGTTTGGTGGTTGCTTCACAAAACGCCCAGTTTTTTGCGCTCGGAAAATGGAAAATGGATTTTCCGTGCGTCGAAAAGGAAAACTTTCTCATGCGACATTGTTCGCCATCCCATGATACATATGTGTGCACAATATGGGCACATTATCACAAACTATGCTGCGATTCTAGGCATAACGTTGGTCGTTTGGCCCGAAAGCCATGAAACCTCGGACATGATAGGTCATTTCTAAGATGTTTTTTCGAGACGCAATCAATTTACCAAGTGCAGAATAGAGCCAACCAATCAGACAAAACATTGATTGTTTGCCCAAAAGCCATAAAACCTTGGACATTGATTGTTTGCCATGCGGAATAGAGCCAACCAATCATATGACACAGATAGACTACCCACGGATCACTCCTATCATAGATCCTAGCCATCCACATGATCTCATCCAATGTCCAAAATTCGTTCCCTGAAATTTCAGAACCACAAAAGAAAAAGACCCAAACGCCCCCACCGAAAGAGAAAAAGAGAGGGACAGTTTGGACAAACCATCCCCACCCCTCCCTTCTGCTAGGTCATAGTATCCCTCCATCCTCAGATCCCATCGCGGCCGCCACCACCTACCTTTCCCTGCCCCCTCTCTCGATCTCGATCCAGAGAAGTCCCCTCCACGCTGCAGAATCACGCAGCCATCATCTCTACCCCTTCCTCACGCAGCCACCCCATCCTCACCGGAGAAACACACGCGAGCCCGTAGCTAACCAATTTTGCCCAGTGGGGCGTCCAAAGAAGGTTCCCAGTGGCGGGCCGGAGATCTGGAGTGTTGTGGCAAGCGGAGGCTGTCGTCGTCGCCCTATGTTGGATGTTGGAGGGTCAAGGGTTCTCCTGCGCCGTGAGGCATGTAGGCGTGCTGGCTCCCGGTGCTCTGCCCCTGCTACAGCCATCACTACGTGGTCCTCGCCATCCTCGCGGACCGGCCTTCTGCGTCTTTAGGGTCAGCCCGGTGAGTTTCCCTCTCTTCTCCGCACCTCCGCACCGCCGCTCCTCTCAGCCCGGTGGCGTGGCATCCCACCTTATTTTTCTTCGGTTGGTGATGTACTAGTACCTTTAGCATCCAAACATGTCCTGTAAAAGTACACCAGGTTGATAATATCACTTATTAAAACTTAACGTTGGTTACCATTGAACTATACTTGCATGCTGGGACTTATAATATGCACTTCTTTATTAAAAAGAGAAACTTCCAGTAACATCTGATCAGGTTCAGCTATGTATTGTCAGGTTCAACTCACCGTCGCTGCCGACCCTTCGGTTTTTGTGCTTTCTCGACACATTCCCGTGGGGGGATTCTCTGATGTTGATGTTGCTCTGGTGGTTTCAGGCGGCGGCGGCGGCGTTGTGGATGACGTGGCGGCGGTGAGTGATGGTGATGGGCACGATGGCGGCGGTGAAGGTGGAAGAGCGGGACGGGTGCGCGGAGAACCGCCAGCCTCTGGCATCGCCGAGCCCGTCGGCGTACGAGGGAGGGGGCTATGGCGCGCTCGTGCGGATGTCGCCTTTTAGTTCCAGCCCGGCCGAATCCATGTCCGGTCGTAGGTACTTCTCCTCCTCCTCATCCTCTGCCAACCGTCTGAGACTCTGCTGTTCGGTGTACTGGATAGTGGTTGCTTGCCTGACTCGGATGCTCTCCTCTGCTTGGGTTGGGCTGTGGCTAGGATAGGAAAGGTGAGATTCTCCTGGGGTATTTTTAGTTAGTAGATGCAATTGGGTTGGATTGTGAAATGGTGGGGCAGGCCACTGGGCTCCTGATAAATTTTTTCCATCCTCCCTGATAGAAAACATGGTCCCTGTGCAGCTCTACTTTGCACTGAATTGTGAAAATGAGTCCATTTTATCTTATAAACTCATAGTGTTGAGATAAGCTGAACTGAAACATGAATTGGGTGTGGCTTAGAAGCTCTGTTAGCTCAGAAACCAGTATGCCTTCTTGTTTGAGGCCTGGTGCAGCTTGCTTCTCAGTGATCCTCAAAATGAGTGAAAGTGGTGATTTGTATTGATTCCCATGATTTATATTGTGTCCTAACGGTCAAGAACAAAATGCTGCAGGGCAACTCCAGTCGGGCGTGCAGCAGCACAAATCTTACAATTCCCGAAGTAGTGCAATGTCTTATGTGGTAGCTCCTGGTTCCATATTGTACAATAGTATGTCATCTTTCTTTTCTTCAGCCATGCTTTGTTCTCATGTACTGTTTCTTGGGATCATTCATTCATACTATGTTGTATCATAATGAATCGTCTTTTTTTCTCTAGCTAGTTAAGTTTGTTTTATGTATTGCCACTACTGTTTCTGCAGAACACTTAGTTCTATAAAATATCAATGAAATGTTGTATTCCCAATTAAATTGATGCTGCTTAATCATAGTTCCTTATCAAACTGTTCCATCTATGCAAGCTCCAGAAATTCCAGTACATGCTTATTTTATCCATTTTTGATCTTCTAATTCGTCATGTTTGCCATTTGTGTGCTCATTCTTCTACTGAACACATATTGTGTTCTTGTATGGTATAAACACAGACTGTTCTTCTGCTGAATCATAATCACACTAGAACTCTAGTCTTCTGTGCTTCTAGATGTAACTGTTGGATGCTCATTCGCTTGGTTATTTTAGTCATGCAATCTTTAATTGGTATTCCAAGTTTTCAGTAGCTTGTTGCTTAGCTATTCAAGGAATCATTGAAAAGTACTACTTACAATATGCTCGATGCATTGTCTTCATTTGTCCCTTCCTCACCAAAACCAAAGGAAGATACAGCAGTAGGTAGTACTTTTAAATGCTACAGAACTAGTAGTATGCACTGGGAATTTTGTAGACAAGTACCCCTCAACAAAGCAGCATGAGAAAGGGAAATCGACGTAGCGACATGTTACATGTGTATGCTTTCTTGCTTCATTCTTGCAAATGTGAGGTGACTCTTACCTGTGTTGTGTATTTGCTAGGTACACTACCAGTTTGCGTGAGTAGATCAAGAAGATGGAGGTCTCCCAGAACTCCAAGTACTTGTGTTGTTCTTAAAGTTGTGAAAGGTCTGCTAGCTTGTTTAGTTGAGTAACTATGCTGTATATTTCGTGTGCCAGTTGTGTGTACTATATATTAGCCTCACATGTATTCATGGCTGCACTAGATTATTTGTTTTTTCCTCTTTTAGTAATCTTGAAGGAGCACAATTGCAGTAGATAGCAACCAATGCTGCACAATGTTTTGTTTACTTGTAACTAAAACTTGCAACTACTACCATTGATAGCTTTCTGTTGGTTCATTTACTTTACTTTCACACGAAAATACAGATGCACAGCCAAGGCCTTCTCTTCTGACTAAAATGTTTGGGAAATTGCTTTCCTAAGTCTAAATGAAGATTTTGTTCTGTTTTTAACTTGCATCATTATCAGATTGTTTGTGTGTTTTGTGTCTGTAGGGAGGGGTTTAGGAAGGACTACAAGGAGAAGCACCCCAACAACAAGCTGGTACCTGTGGTAAGCGACTCTCTTACCCTTGCATCTATATATTCTTGTTGGTTGATTGATGCATCTAGAAACTTAATCTCTTAGGCAGTTAGATACTATTTTGATTCATTATGAGAAGAAGAAATATATGGTTAGTAGTGTGTTATTGATAGTAATCTGCCTAGGTGGAATGTTGAGACAATTCGGACTAGGTGGGATCTCATCTGCTAAGTTTTTAGTGGTGATTCCATCCTATAGTAGTATAAGAACTAATTACTATCATGACTCATATAGGACACTTTGATGTTATAACTTCATTAATAGAACACAACAAATTTGGAAGATTCCTTGTTATCCCCTAGTACAAATTCCATCATTTACATTGCTTTGTACATGCGCATTTTGGTGATTTGTTCCTGTGCTAATGGTACTTAGCTGTTTGAAATGCAAGGATGTTGGTTGGTTGACCTGCTGAAAGACGGCCAAGGTCGAGTACACAAAGAAAATCATCTTGTTTACAAGAGCTATGTGCTGAAGAAGTTCCAGAGTACCTGCTAAGAGTTTAATTTGTAGATTCCAGGGTATGAAAGATTCGATGGTTGAATTGGTTGTGATGTAAAGTGGGAATTCCATGTGTGTATAACTGTGCTGACTATCATACTGTGTATTGTCTCCTATTTAAAGATTTTCATCTATTTTCTTTCTGCTTTCTGATTGGAATATTGATTGTTAATTAGCTGTGAAAAAACCAAAACCTGACGATTGGGACCATCTCTCGAAGGTACTGACAACTAGGACCAACTCTGGAAGGAACTGACAATTTGGACCCGCTTGACAAAAAGGCCGAAAATAGAAATAAATAGTCTGTAAAAAGGCCTAAAATTAGAAAATAATTGATGGGCTGTGCCCATGTAACGGACGTGAATTGATAGAAAAAACATAAACAAGCCAGAATTTGCTGGTCTAGGCCCATATACACCATCAAAGTGGACTGGGCTGATTTTGATTTAAGACGATTTAGTTTCGTCATAATTTTGCCACGTCGGATCAGCCACATAGGATCTGACCTGGCGAGGCTAGACCGCCCGTGACGATATGGGATCGTCATAACGGTTATGACGATCCAATATCGTCATAGACGGTTATGACGATTTCACCAAAATCGTCGTTATAGTTCATTTGCGATGCTCAGCTTTCGACGATCTCAAAATCGTCATAGAATCGTCATAAACAGACTACTATGACGATTTCGTGACGAAAATGGAGGGTCATATATAGCTAGATTCCTTGTAGTGTGTGACAACACTGGCGCCATAGCACTCGCTAAGGAACCAAGATATCATCCAAAGACCAAGCATATCAACCGCAAGTTTCATATAATCCGAGATTATATAGCAGATGGAGATCTGAAGATTAGCAAAGTACATATAGATCTGAATGTCGCAGATCCGTTGACTAAACCTCTTCCGCGTGCAAAACATGATCAGCACCTCAGTGCCATGGGTGTGAGATTGTTGCCAAATGTAAACTAGATTATTGACTCTAGTGCAAATGGGAGACTGTTGGAATTATGCCCTAGAGGCAATAATAAAGATGTTATTATTATAATTCTTGTTCATGATAATGTTAATATTCCATGCTAGAATTGTATTAAGCGGAAACTTTAATACTTGTGCGGTTTGTGAACAACACCGTGTCCCTAGTACGCCTCTATGGACTAGCTCATTGATCAATGATGGTTAAGGTTTCCTAACCATAGACATGAGTTGTCAATTGATAATGAGATCATATCATTGGGAGAATGATATGGTGGATAGACCCAAACTAAGTGAAGCAATTAGATCGTGTCATCGTGTTCGTCTTTGCGAAGCTTTTCTTATGTCAAATATTGTATTCCTTAGACCATGAGATAATACAACTCCCTGGTATCGGAAGAAAGCTTTGAGGTCATCAAACGTCATCCTATGAGAGGGTGATCATAAAGGTGTCTCTCAGGTGATCGGAAAGTATCTGTTGGGTTGTATGTATCGAGATGGGATTTGTCCCTCCCAAGTCAGAGAGATATACTTTGGGTCCACTTTAATCGATATCAACACTTCTTGCAAGAATGTGGTTAAGGAATTAATCACAAAGTGATATCGGATTACGGAACGAGTAAAGTACTTGCTGTGAACGAGATTGAACTAGGTATGGCATGCAAGCGATCAAATCTCGGGCAAGTAAAATATCGCGAGACGAAGGGAATATATATATGGGATTGATTGAATCGGCATCGTGGTTCATCCGATATGATCATGGATGAATGTGTGAGTCAATATGGGTTTCGACCCCGCTGTTGATTATTGATAGAAGATCATGTCGCATATTCTCGAACCCGCAGGTCACACACTAACGTGTCTTGACGCTAGGATAGATTGGATAATTGGTTTATGAGTTTTTGTTGAGTCTCGGATGGGATCCGGGACATCACGAGAGGTTCCGAGTGGTGCGGAGAATAAGATTCATATAAGGCGGCAGTTTTGGAGTTCGGAATTGTTCCGGGTTAATCGGTATTGTACCGGAAGCTTCTAGAACCTTCCGGAAGGGGACCAACGTGGCCCCAAGTTCCGGGAGGGGGCATGGGCCTATGAGGGAGTGCCCTGGCCACATTGGGCCAGGGGCACAAGGCCCCATAGTGCCCAGCCTGCCAAGAGAGGTTTAAACTCTAGATAGAGCTTCTAGAAGGGGGGGTTTCCTTCCCCCCCCACTCTTCCTCCTTGGGGCCGCCGGCCTTGGCTTGGGGGAGGGGCTAGGGCTGCGCCCACCCCTCTATATATAGAGTGCTGGGGGCACACCAACCCCCTACACCTTCCCCTCCAACCCTAGCCGCCTCTCTCCTCCTCCCGACTTGTAGGCGAAGCCCTGCTGCAGAAATTCTCCACCAATTGCACCGCGCCGCCGCGTTGTAGATCCAACCCATCTCTCCACCATACTTGCTGGACCAAGGAAGGAGGAGACGTCGAGGTGCTTCACGTGTGCATCTCACGGAGGCACCGCCACTTGTGGTGCTAGATCGGATCGGATCGCGAGGAGGAGAAGCGAGTACGACTACATCACCCAAGTTCCGAGCGTTACTCATGCGAATCTTCAAGGGTATGAAGATCTAATCCAATCTCTCTCGTTGTTTGCATATCCTAGATTAGATCTTGGCTTTCCCTCTGTTCGCATCCGTAGAAAATTTTGATTTACTATGCCGCGAAACCCTTCAAGCAAAAGTGAACACTCACAGAACAATAAGAGTGAAAACTAGAGTGTTCTAGGCAATGAGAATGGAGCGTGTCTCTCTCCAAAAGAAGTGTGATGTGATCAACCAACTTGTTGTAGCAAGCAAACCAAAATAAAACTAAAATCAAAAACAAATACGCTCCAAGAACAACACAATAGTGCATGAAACAATAAAAACAGTGTCTAGAAAGAGACCCGGGATTTTTGTTGATGAAGATGGGGATGCCTTGGGCATCCCCAAGCTTTGATGCTTGTACCTCTTGAATATTTCTTGGGGTGACACGGGTAGCATCCCCAAGCTTGAGTTTTTTTCCATTCTTCATCTCATCACATCATTCTTCCCCGACACTTGAAAATTTCCTTCATACAAAACTTCACACAATTCTTCATTAGAAACATTAGTGTATTCAAGATAATAAGTCTTTGGGTTCAGTTTCAACTCAAGTAAAACTTCCACTAAAACACAACATTACTGTAGCAATTTATTTTAAAGTCTCAAGTGATCAAACAGAACTCAAAAAGAAACCGATAAGAGGCAAATGCAAATAATGGAAGAAATATGTCAAAAAAGACTAGCAGGTAAAAACCGATTTTTTGAAGACATTCTGTTGCTCAAATCGAAAAGTGTTAAACTAAAGAAAGTTAGATAACAACTTGGGCATAAGCTCAGAAAATTACAGCTCAATCCGACATACAGCGATTTTTCATGAATTTTTACAGTGAAGCACAAAAATCTGTTCCGGACAACAACTTCCCCAAATCTTAGTTCTCTCTCAATATAGGATATTCTTGGCATAAAAACCACACAAAAAGGACAAGGAGAGGTTATTACAGAGGCAATAACTTCCAAGACTCAATAAATAAAAACCTAACGAAATTTGGGCTATCTCCCAATAAGTACTGTTCTTTAACGCCTTTAAGTTAGGAATGATAGTTTGAGAAGATGCTCACATAAGGAATATGAATTGAAGTAAAAGAGAGCATCAATAAGCAAATATAAAACAAATTTAAGTCTAACCCACTTCCTATGAAAAATAATCTTGTACAGAAACAAGTCATGGAAGCACAAAGCAACAAGCATAGGAAAGAAAAACAAGTGCAACTTCAAAATTTTCAACATAAAGAAGGGAAACTTAATATTATTGAGATGCATAAAACCATGTTTCCCTCTCTCATAATAACTCTTATTAGCATCATGAATAAAATTAACAATATATCTATCACATAAAACATCTTATCATGAGCCACATGCATAAAATAATTATTACTCTCCATATAAGCATAGTCATCCTTATTAATCATAGTGGCAGCAAATTCAACAAAATAGCTATCATTAATATTCTTATCACCATAATCATCAAATATAGGAGGCATATTATACATAATTAATTTTCTCCTCAATAGTAGGTTGACTAAAAATATCATATTCATCATTGTAATCATCATATATTGGAGGTTTGGTATCATCATAAGCAATAGAATAACTATGTTCCAAAGCTAGGGAACTAAAAAGATCATTTTCATAAAAACTAGCTTCCCCAAGCTTAGACATTTCCATAGTATTAACAACAATGGTGTTCAAAAAATTCATACTAATAACATTGCTATTAGCATGCAAATAAAGTTCCATATATTTTTTTAATTTTCTGTTCAAACACTTCATGTCCTAACTCAAGATAAATACTATAAAGCTCTCTAATTTTGTTGCTGTTTTCCATTAAGCCTAACTAGTGAAAACAAGAAACAAAAATATATAATTTCAGAATGTAAAGGAAATAACTTCGAGCACTCACACACCAGCAACAGTATAGTAGCCAGAGGATGTGAGTACCTTTTACCTTACCTCCCCGGCAACGGCGCGAGAAAAGAGCTTGATGTCTACGCACGCTTCTATTCTTGTAGACAGTGTTGGGCCTCCAAGTGCAGAGGTTTGTAGAAAAGCAGCAAGTTTCCCTTAAGTGGATCACCCAAGGTTTATCTAACTTAGGAAGGAAGTCGTCAAAAGGTATCCCTCTCAAGCAATCCTGCAATCAAGATATAGGAAGTCTCTTGTGTCCACAACACACCCAATACAATTTTCTGGTGTATAGGTGCACTAGTTCGGCAAAGAGATAGTGAAATACAAGTGATATGGATGATTATAAGACAACGATGTCAGAAAATAGCTTGACAGGAGGAAGAGACTTAAGGCAATCTGAAATAAAGATTCAAGCAAGCAAACATTTAACAAATCTAGTTGTAAACGGTGTTTCAATGCTTAGAAACAAGTCCTAGGGATCATACTTTCACTAGTGAACACTCTCATATAAATATCTTCTCTTCATGATACTACTCTGAACTACTCTCCGGTTGGACAACTCTAATCCACGGTAGAGCTATAACAGCACACCTCAAAGTTCGGATTCCCCATCTAGATAACCCCACATTGTCACCTTGAGCGCTAGATGGTTCCAACAAAAACCACAATCTCATAGAGACAACTAACTCAAAATATAACTCATGGCAATTATTTATGTAATCTCTAGCCTAAGTGCCACACGGTGTGCACGCTATCATTTTCACACACGTGGGGAAAGCAGAGATCTATTAAAGCACTTGAGTAGCAGAGTAGATCTACTTGATTACAAATCTCATGATCACAATATGATTATGCATAGAGAGAGAGATGAATACATATCTACTAGTAGAGCCCTTAGCCTCGAGGAAGAACTACTCCTTCCTCATCATGCGAATTAGCAACAGCGATGGAGATGGTGGTGGAGATCGATGGAGATGGCTTCGGGGGCAATTCCCCATCCCGACAGGGTGTCGGAACAGAGACTTCTGTCCCCCGAATCTCCCCTTTGGTGGTGGTGGCACTGCGGAACTTTTCGTGGAGGTATGCCGATACCTCTAGGGTTTTTGCCTCGGGGGTTTCTTATAGGCGAAAGGGCAAGGCGAGGAGGCGTCCAGGGGGCATACTTCTCATTTTCGTATTACTCCGGAAAAAATAGGCAGATTGGCTTTTGTCCCATCCAATTCCGAGAATATTCATTTTTTATCTTTTCTGAAACCAAAAATAGCAGAAAACAGGCAACTGGCACTATGGCATCTTGTCAATATGTTAGTTCCTTTAAGTGTATAAAAATACCTCAAAGTGTAGATAAAACATAAGATAGTTGGCACTAAACAAGCATGGAGCATAAAAAATTATAGATACGTTTATGACGTATCAGCCACTAACTTCACGCCATTGGTAGGACATAGTGGTGGTGTCTCAAGGGAAATCCACCATTATCGCTCGTGCTGGTGGCATTCACTCCGAACTGTACCATTATGTCTCCTAGTCGTGGAGTTCTACCCAAACGCCAGTAGTGCGTTAGTTTGAACACCTGGGGTAGAGCACCAGCAGCACCATTGTGCCTAATGCTTGTGCTACATTGGTTCTGGCTCGCCTCGTTCTCCCCACTTAGTGTCGGCGTTCGTGCTTCCTCGAACGCCGGCTATGTTTTAGTGGTGGCGTTCGTCTTTTCAAAGTTCACTTCAATATGATTATGATAGGGGCAATGAGGGCTGAAAGTTAACAAGGACCATAATTTTTGGAAGCTCTTTTTGAAACTTGAAATCCCTGCTTCCCTTTATGAAGGGCCTTTCTTCCACTATTATATTAAATCTCCACCTTCTACCTTTAGGCACCATTAAGAGAGCATAGTTTCCATTCATAGTTCTATGTGAAGTGTCCCAAAAATTATTGACTGATGCATACTATTAATATTACTTGTTCTTGTGCTATTTGTATCTAGTCACTCTTATGAACTTTGAAGGTGTCCTATGCATCTATTTGCTACTCTATGAGGGACAAGTTGAATGGCACTATGCCATGTTTTCTATATGTGAAAAAAAAACGTTTTTCAATGCATGTTATTCCTGATCTTTGTTTGTAGCCTTTCATGTTGCATGCATATTTACTTTGTCTTACTGTTAGAACTCCATCTTTCATGCACATGTTTAGAGTTTTTTGATCCCATGTTTGAATGCTTGCAAATGGTTTGATCTTGGTTTTGATGGTGCATGTCACCTCAAAAATTATTCTTTTATCACTTACCTGCTTGAGGACGAGCAGGAGTTAAGCTTGGGGATGCTTGATATGTCGGAAAAGTATCTATAATTTTTGATGCTCCATGCTTATTTTGTATCTACTTTGCTTTGATTTGCTTTGTCTACACTTTGAGGTGTTTTTATATCTTTTCTGAAACTAACTTATTAACAAGATGCCACGGTGCTAGTTGCCTGTTTCTTCTGTTTTTGGTTACAGAAAGGCAGAACATCAATATTCTCGAAATTGGATGGGAAAAAAGCCAAAGTCATTATTTTCCCGGAGCAACACAGAACCACGAAGCAGAGCCGGAGGGGGGCCACAGGGTGGCCGCACCCCCTAGTCGCGGGCAAGCCCTGGAGGCACCCATAGGGGGTGTGGGCCCCCTGGACCCCAACGACCTTGATTCCTGCGCCTATAAGAAGCCTCCGACCCAAAAACCCTAGGGCATCCAGAAGAAATCCACGAAAACCTCCATAGTGCCACCGCCACCAAAAGGGAGGTTTGTGGGACAGAAAGTCTCTGTTCCGGCACCCTGCCGGGACGGGGAAGTGCCCCCGGAGCCATCTCCATCGCCATCTTCATCACTGTTGCTGATTCCCATGAGGAGGAGGGATTAGTTCTTCCTCGAGGCTAAGGGCTCTACCGGTAGCTATGTGTTCATCTCTCTCTCTATGCATGATCTTGTTGTGGTCATGAGCTTTGTAATCTAGTAGATCTACCTTGCTACTCAAGTGCTTCATTAGATCTCTGCTCTCCCCATGTGTGTGAAAGTGACAGCGTGCACGCCATGGTGGCACTTAGGTTTGAGTCTACATAAATAGTCTTTGTGATTTAATAGATCTATGCTTTTCACCATGTGTGTGAAAGTGACAGCATGCATACCGTGTGTGGAACTTTGGCTAGATTGAATATTTGTTATGAGTTATATTTGGAGTTGGATGTCTCTATAAAATTGTGGTGTTTGTTGGAACCATCTAGCGCTCAAGGTGACAGTGTGGGGTTATCTAGATTGGGGAAGGCGGACTTTGAGGAGTGTTGTTATAGCCCTACCAATGATTAGAGTGTCCAACCGGAGAGTAGTTAAGAGTAGTATCATGAAGAAAGGATATTTATATGAGAGATTGTTCACTAGTGAAAGTATGATCCCTAGGCCTTGTTTATAAACATTGAAACACTGTTTGATACTATATCTATTGCATGTTTTCTTGCTTTAGTCTTTACCTCACCTACAAGCTATTTTCTGGCACCGTTACCACTTGTATTTCACTATCTCTTCGCCGAACTAGTGCACCTATACACCTGACAAATGTATTGGGTGTGTTGGGGACACAAGAGACTTCTTGTATCTTGATTGAAGGGTTGCTTCAGAGGGAATACCTTTGACCACTTCCTCCCTGAGTTCGATAAACCCTGGGTGATATGCTTAAGGGAAACTTGCTATTGTTCTACAAACCTCTACACTTGGAGGCCCAACAACTGTCTACAAGAATAGAAGTGCGTAGACATCAAACTATTTTCTGGCGCCGTTTCCGGGGAGGTATGGTAAAAGGTACTCACATCCTACTGTGAGAGTGCTCGAAGTTATTTCCTTTAGATTTTGCAATTTTGTCTTTTTGTTTCTTGTTTTCACTATTTAGGTTTAATGGAAAACAACAAGAAATTTAGAGAGCTCTATAGCATTTATCTTGAGTTAGGACATGAAGTGTTTGAAGAGAAAATTAAAAAACCTATCGAACTTTATTTGCATGCTAATAGAAATGTTATTAATATGAATTATTTGGACACCATTTTTTCTAATTCTATGGAAAAGTCTAAACTTGGGGAAGCTAGTTTTTATAAAAATGATCTTTTTAGTCCCCCAGCTTTGGAAGATAGGTATTCTATTGCTTATGATGATACCAAACCTCCAATATATGATGATTACAATGATCAGTATGATATTTTCAGTCCACCTACTATTGAGGAGGAAATTAATTATGATTACAATATGCCTCCTATATATGATAGTTTTTTGTTGAATTCGCACCCACTACAATTAATAAGAATGACTATGCTTATGTGGAGAGTAATAATCATTTTATGCATGTGGCTCATGATAAGAATGTTTTATGTGATAGTTATATTGTTAGTTTTAATCATGATTCTATTGAAAGTTATTATGAGAGAGGGAAACATGGTTTTATGCATCTCAAAAATATTAAGTTTCCCCTCTTTATATTGAAAATCTTGAAGTTGCACTTGTTTTGCTTTCCTATGCTTGTTGCTTTGTGCTTTAATGACTTGTTTCTTTACAAGATTCCTAAGCATAGGAAGTGGGTTAGACTTAAATGTTCTTTGAATTTGATTCTTGATTCTCTCTTTTAAATCAATTCATATTTCCTATGTGAGCATCTTTGAAACTATCATGCCTAACTTAAAGGCATTAAAGAAAAGTACTTGTTGGGAGATAACCCAAGAGTTTTCTTGAGTATTGGAAGTTATTATTTTTGTAATGACCTCTCCTTATCCTTTTTGTTTGATTTTTGTGCCAAGAATGACCTCTAATGGGAGGGAAGTAAGATTTTGGGAGTTGCTGTCTCGAAACAGATTTATTTCCTCCACCATAAATATTCGTGAGGAGTCTCTGTAACTCCGATTGAGCTGAAAATTTATGAATAAATCCCCCAGTATGTTAGCTAAGTTTCATTAGTTCAACACTTTTTAATTTGAGCAATAGAAGATGTTGGAAAATATCGGTTTCTACCTGCTGGTCTGTTTTGACAGATTTCTGCCATTATTTGCATTTTCTTCTTATTGATTCCTTTTTGGGTTATTTTTGGGAAAATGAGATTTTTGAGGGGATTGCTACAGTAGCTTGTGTATTTAGTGAAAGTTTTGCTGTTTTAAAAATAAACCTCAAAGGTCTATTATCTTTTGAATACACTAATCTTGCTAATGAAGATTGTATGAAGTTTTGTATGAAGGAGAATTTTCAGGTTTAGAGAGAGAATGATGTAACACAAGTAGAAAACGGACCTTTGGTCCAGAGCATTAGTCCCGGTTCTGGTACAAACGTCCACAGGGACCATAAGACATTAGCCCCGGTTCGTATGGGAACTTTAGCCCCGGTTCGTTTAACAAACCGGGGCTAAAGGGTCTGGCGCTGGAAAAGAGCAGATGCGTGGACCTTTAGCCCCGGTTTGTTTCTCAAACCGGGACTAAAGTACCGAATATATCTTCTTCCCCTTCCCAGCCCGAGCCATTTCAAGCTCACACAATCATCCCTCTCAAATTTCTCCCCTCAAGCTCGAGTTCTTCCCCATTTTTCTCAAGATTTGTGAAGATTTTTTGGCTCCACATCTATCAAGGGTCCTAAGAGGTTAGCAACTTCATCATTTCAGCTCTCATTGCTTGTTTTAGCTCATTTCATGCTCTATATATCTGTATATCTGGTTAATTTGGCACATATAGTTCTCGAAATTCATTTGATTCATCGAAGCACGCATAGATACATGCGTTCATCCTATATACATATCTTGGTTTGACACGTTGTCTTGAAATCCGGTCGGTTCACAGTGCATCATGTCACTGTCAAGCAACAAAATATTCTTCTTTCTTCTACCTGTCATCACAAAATCCATTGAAACAAAAATAAGTACCAAAACTATGAAGGCACACATATATAGTGACGCCCTAGCATTTTAGTTAATCAGCGGCCGGTTAAGCAAGAAAAAACAAAAACATGAACACGCCAAGGAGCTACCAAATTAAATAAGGGAGTCCCTCTATGGTGAGCTCCTCGAAGATGTCTGAGGACGAGGCATCCTTAGACATCTTCGAGAAGCTCTGCCATAGTGGTGTCCCTACTCTCGCACACCATCTTTAAGTTCATATCTTTTCTAGCTAAATTAGTATGCTGGTGGAGCTAACTAATTTCACATATTAGGGAGTGCCTCTACGGCGAGCTCCTCGAAGATGTCTGAGGACAAGGTCCTAAGACATCTTCGAGAAGCTCCACCGTAGTGGTGTCCTTGGTCTCGCACACGATCTTCCTTGCAGTTGATAGTTCAGAAGGAAGCCTATTTATAGATTAAGCAGCACAACATAGTGTTGACACTCATGACATAATGTCGACACTCACCCTTGTCATAGTGTCACCACCCACTGAAACAGTGTTGCCACTCACTAGCATAGTTTCCACTCACGACATATAGTGTCGTCACCCACTTTTAGTCCCGATTAGAGACACCATACGGGACTAAACGGGCTCATGTCGGCCCCAGCCTGTCGCAACCCCTTTAGTCCTGGTTGGTGTGTCCAACCGGGACTAAAGATGTAGTAGAAAGTTTTTTAAATCAGTGCTTGTTTGATGTATACGATGTGTTCTTTTATTTTTAGACTAGTACTACTCTTAGCATCGTGATTTTGTTTGATGAACTTATAAAATGCGGATGAGACGGCAATGGATGTACACTGACCGAATCTCTGACGATTTCATTAAAGGCGTGCGCTCTTTTCTCGTTGTGGCAGAGGCAAACAAGCGGAATGGTTTTATCTGTTGTCCATGTGGTGAGTGTCGGAATCAGAAGGAATACTCTTCCTCAAGAGTCCTTCATGTCCATTTGTTTCGGTTCAGTTTCATGTCTGGCTATAATTGTTGGACCAAGCACGGAGAAAGAGGGGTTATGATGGAAGACAACGAAGATGAAGATAATGATGACAGCTATCCTATGTCCCCTGAATATGGTGGTACTACAATGGAAGACAATGATGAAGAAGAAGCAGAAAAACGTGCATCATATGAGCCAGATGATGATCTTGGTCGGGCCATTGCTGATGCAAAGGGAGAATGTGATAGCGAAAGGGAGATGTTGAAATTTGAGTAGATGTTAGATGATCACAACAAATTGTCGTACCCCAATTGCAAAGATGGCCACAAAAAGCTAGGCGGCACACTAGAATTGCTGCAATGGAAGGGAGAGGTCGGTGTGCCTGACAAGGGATTTGAAAAGTTGTTGAAGATAATGAAGAAGCTGCTTCCAAAGGATAACGAACTGCCCAAGACTTGATGGGTTAAAGAGGGTTGTCTGCCCTCTAGGATTAGAGGTACAGAAGATACATGCATGCATTAATGACTACATCCTCTATCGCGGTGAGAAGTACGAGAATTTGGATGCATGCCCGGTATGCACTGCATTGCGGTATAAGATCCGACGAGATGACCCTGGTGATGTTGAGGGGGAGCGAACGAGGAAGAGGGTTCTCACCAAGGTTATGTGGTATGCTCCTATAATACCACGGCTGAAATGTTTGTTCAGAAACGAAGAGCTTGCTAAATTGTTGCGATGGCACAAAGAAGACCGTAAGAAAGACGAGATGTTGAGACACCCCGCTGATGGGTCGCAGTGGAGAAAAATTGAGAGAAAGTACCCGGACTTTGCAGGTGATGCGAGAAACTTATGATTTGGTCTAAGTACGGATGGCATGAATCCCTTTGGGGAGCAGAGCTGCAGTCATAGCACATGGCCTGCGACTTTGTGTATGTATAACCTTCCTGCTTGGTTGTGCATGAAGCGGAAGTTCATTATGTTTCCAGTGCTCATCCAAGGCCCGAAGCAACCCAGGAACGACATTGATGTATACCTAAGGCCATTAGTTGAAGAACTTTTACAGCTGTGGCACGGACAAGGTGTACGTGTGTGGGATGAGCACAAACGTCAGGAATTTAACCTACGGACATTGTTGTTCGTAACCATCAATGATTGGCCTGCTCTTAGTAACATTTCAGGACAGACAAACAAGAAATACAATGCATGCACACACTGTTTACATGACACTGAAAGTATTTATTTGGATAAGTGCAAGAAGAATGTGTACCTAGGGAATCATCATTTTCTTCCGCCCACACATTCCCTAAGAAGGAAAGGCAAGCATTTCAATGGTGAAGCAGATCACCGGAGTAAGCCTGTCCATCGTACTGGTGATGCTGTATTTGATATGGTGAAGGATTTAAAAGTAATCTTTGGAAAGGGTCCTGGCAGACAGTCCGTTCCGAAGGACGCTGGCGGACACGCACCCATGTGGAAGAAGAAATCTATATTTTGGGAGCTACCCTATTGGAAAGTCTTAGAGGTCCGCTCTGCAATCGACGTGATGCACCTGACAAAGAATGTTTGCGTGATACTGCTAGGCTTCTTGGGCGTGTATGGAAAGAATAAAGATACACCAGAAGCACGACAGGACCAACAACGTATGAAAGACCGAGAAGGCAGGCATCCAGAGTTGTTTCAAGGTACTGCCAGCTATGCTCTTACCAAGGAAGAGAAGGAAATATTTTTTGAATGCCTGAGTAGTATCAATGTTCCTTCTGGCTTCTCGTACAATATGAAGAGAATAATAAATATGGCAGAGAAAAAATTCCAGAACCTGATGTCTCATGACTGCCACATGCTTATGACGCAGTTGCTTCCGGTTGCTTTGAGGGGCTTCTGTCAGAAAATGTTAGAGTACCCATTGTGAAGCTATGTTCGTTCCTCAATGCAATTTATCATAAGGTAATCGATCCAGAAAGTCTACTAGGGTTACAGAAAGATGTGGTCCAGTGTCTTGTCAGTTTTGAGTTGGTGTTCCCACCATCCTTCTTCAACAAAATGACGCACCTTCTAGTTCACCTAGTCGAAGAGATTACCATTCTCTGTCCTGTATTTCTACACAATATGTTCCCTTTTGAGAGATTCATGGGATTCTTAAAGAAATATGTCCATAACCGTGTGAGTCCAGAAGGAAGCATCTCCAAGGGATATGGAACAGAGGAGGTCATTGCGTTTTGTGTTGACTTTATTCCTGACCTTAAGCCGATCGGTGTACCTGAATCACGGCATGAAGGGAGACTTAGTGGAAAAGGCACGCTAGGAAAGAAAGCAAAGATATGTATGGACGGACATTCTTTCACTAAAGCACACTATACAATTCTGCAAAGTTCCACCTCGGTGGCTCCATATATCGAGGTACACAAGAATATTGTACGCTCGAAGTACCCGGGGCAGTCTAACAGGTTGATTAGATATGAACACATGAAGACTTTCTGCGGTTGGTTGCAGACACATCTCATGAATGACACCACTGTTGGAGATCAGTTGTACTTGTTGGCCAGGTCTCCATCTTCAACTATATTGACTTTCCAAGGGTACGAGATCAATGGGAATATATTTTACACGCACGCCTAAGATAAAAAGAGCACCAACCAAAACAGTGGTGTCCGATTTGATGCAAAGGACGAGAAAAAAGGACACATATTATGGTTACATAGAGGACAGATGGGAACTTGACTATGGTCATAATTTCAAGGTCTCATTGTTTCGATGCAAATGGGTCAAGATGACAGGAGGTGGGGTAACGGTAGACCAGCTGTACGGAATGACAACAGTGGATCTCAATAATCTTGCGTACGGAGAAGAACCATTCGTCCTTGCCAATGATGTGGCTCAAGTTTTCTATGTGAAGGACATGTCTACTAGACCGAGAAAAAGGAAAGATAAGCAAAAGAATATAATATCATACGATGAGCCAAAGCGCCACATAGTTCTTTCAGGAAAAAGAAACATGGTGGGAGTTGAGGACGGGACATACATGTGAGAAGATTATGACAAATTCATGAAATTCCGCCATTCAAAGTGAAAACTAACCCAAGCATATCGCTAAATAAGGAAGATGCTCCATGGTTGCGGACAAGAAGAGAACCAAAACACTAGATGTGGATGTTGGTGATGTAATGTATTAAACCTTTTGTGAATTAATCCAATTTTTCATTTATTGAAGGAAGATGCTCCATGATTAATAAAGGAATTTCTGGGAAGCGATGGGATATGGCTGGAAATACCTTTAGTCCCGGTTAGTGGCTACAACCGGGACTAAAAGCACCGTTCAGAGGGAAAGGGCGGGAAGCGGTGGTCCAAGAGACCTATCATGTTCGAGGTTTCATGGCTTTCGGTCCTTACGTGAACTATATCCCAACCGGGGGATCTCAAACCTTTCTGTCCTTCCCGGGTGAAAAAGACAAATGACTGCCGAATCGACAGGAAGTGTGTCCGGTTTGAACTACAGGTACATGATCTAACGTCTGTGATTTTTTGAAAAAATCATTTTTAGACTTACAATATGTCAATTTTTCAGATATCCAATGCAAGTTCTAACATTATCATCCCCTATCTTCCCGCACGCCGTTTTGACCTAAGTTTGAAAAGGCAAAAAATTCAAAACGGGCATAAAAAATTCAAAAAAGGTCCGAACAATCTAAATCCTTCGCGTGGTGTGATATTATGTGACATAGTTGCAAGGAAAAATATCAAACTTGGTATACTGATTATTTCTCCAAAAAACCTTCACAAAATGACCTATCATGTTCGAGGTTTCATGACTTTCGGTCCAAGAGACGGATGTTATGTGTTGAATCGCGATATAGTTTGTGATACGGTGCCCATATTGTGCATGCATGTGTATATTGGGATGTAGAACAATGTTGCAGGAGGAAGTTTTCCTTTTCGTTGCTTGGAAAAGCCATTTTCCATTTTCCGAGCGCAAAAAGACGGGTCGTTTTGTGAAGCAGCCACCAAAATGCAGTTACAGAATACTACCATCCCATTTTTCTAAAATAGTAGACCACCTTACGTGAACTATATGCCAACCGGGGGATCTCAAACCTTTCTGTCCTTCCCGGGTGAAAAAGACAAATGTCTGCCGAATCGGTAGGAAGTGGGTCCGGTTTGAACTACATGTACATGATCTAACGTCCGTGATTTTTTGAAAAAATCATTTTTAGACTCACAATATGTCGTTTTTTCATAGATCCAATGCGTGTTCTAACATTCTCATCCCCTATGTTCACGGACGACGTTTTGAGCTAAGTTCGAAACGGCAAAAAATTCAAAATGGGCATAAAAAATTCAAAAAAGGTCCGAACAATGTAAATCCTTCGCGTGGTGTGATATTATGTGACATAGTTGCAAGGAAAAATATCAAACTTGGTATACTGATTATGTATCCAAAAAACCATCACAAAATTACCTATCATGTTCGAGGTTTCATGGCTTTCGGTCCAAGAGACAGATGTTATGTGTTGAATCGCGGCATAGTTTGTGATACGGTGCCCATATTGTGCATGCATGTGTATATTGGGATGTAGAAAAATGGTACAGGAGGAAGTTTTCCTTTTTGTCACTTTGAAAAGCCATTTTCCATTTTCCGAGCGCAAAAAGACGGGTCGTTTTGTGAAGCAGCCACCAAAATGCAGTTACAGAATGCTACCATCCCATTTTTATAAAATAGTAGACCACCTTACGTGAACTATATCCCAACCGGGGGATCTCAAACCTTTCTGTCCTTCCCGGGTGAAAAAGACAAATGTCTGCCGAATCGGTAGGAAGTGGATCACAAAAAAGGTTTGAAAAAAGGTTTTTAAAAAAGGTTTTTAAAAAGGTTTTTAAAAAAGGTTTTAAAAAAGGTTTTTAAAAAGCTTTTGAAAAAGGACCTTTAGCCCCGGTTTGTAGTACAAACCGGGGATAAAGGGGTGCGGGGCTGCGCGCAAAACGCGGCACGCCGAAAACCCTTTATCCCCGGTTTGTGCTAACAACCGGGGCTAAAGGTCCCCCTTTAGTCCCGGTTTGTGCTACCAACCAGGGCTAAAGGGGGGGTATAAATACCCACCCCGTGCGCCCCGGTTCGTGCACCGAACCGGAGCACACAGATCGACCAGAGCCACCGCGCCTCCGTCTTCCTCCTCGCGTAGAGCCACTGCGCCGTCAACCACCCCGCCGCGCCCGCGCCCTCCTTCCGCCGCCTTCTCGCTCGAGCCGCGCCTGTGCCAGCGCCGCCTGTTCCGTCCGCTCGTGCCGCCCCTTCCCAAAGACGCCTTCGCCTGGCAATCCCTCATCGGAGCCCACCGCGCCGCCCGCACCGTCCACCACCACCGGAGCTGCCCCTCCTCAAGGTAAGCTCTAGTTAATTAGTAGTGTTAATTTTGTTAGTTATTTTGTTAGTGTTAATTAGTTAGTATATATAATTTTGTTAGTGTATTTTAGGGTTAATTAGTTAGGGTTATTTTAGGGTTAATTAGTTAGTCAGTTTAGTGTAATTTTTTCTTAGATATTTTAGTTAGCGTTTAATATATTTTATTTTGATAGTGTAATTTAGTTAGTGTAATATAGTTTATTTTAGTTAGTGAATTTTTCTTAGTTAGTGATTTTTAGGATTTTAGTTAGTGTTTAATATATTTTATTTTAGTTAGTGAATTTAGTTAGTGTTTAATATAGTTTTTTTAGTTGATACTATTTATTTTCATCATGTTTAAAGTATATAAGTTTAATTTAGTGTTTAGGAATATGCCGATTCCTCATCCTCGTTCACTCGGCGTGACCCCCGGAGCTCTACTAGACAATGTCACCGGGAATCCACGGAGTTGGGCTCCGCCGGGCTGGCACAGGGAGGTGCTACCAGCCGGGGGACGTCGTCTCGTGAGGAATCCGGGTGTCGTTGTCGACCCGGATCTTTTGTGGTGGTGGCCGAGTGGTCCAGGTGCGATGTAGAGGGAGCCGGCCCCCGACGAGGTGGTACAGCGTCGTGTCAGGGATGAGGACGAGCACGTCCGGCGCGGCATGCACATTTTAGGAGTCCGGGATGCCAATACCTGGCAGCTTCTTCAGGCACCTTACCCGAGATATTCTCCGGTGATGGTTCCTACACTTTGGGTGCACACCTCCCGCGGCTCAGTAGCCGGGGCTCGACGTCTTCGCTAAGCTAGATAGATGTGTAATAGGGTTGTATTGTTTTTTAATTGGTACTTTATTGTTGTACTAGCTGGATTATTCGAGATGTATTGTTGTTTAATTGGTACTTTATCTTTCTTTATCGCATTTTTTAAGCTGGATTACTTTATCTTCCTTTATTTTATCGCATTAAGCAAAATGGTTTTATCTTTCTTCTATATTAGTTAAGTTATGGACGGTAGAGACAACGAAGAGCACATCATGTACACCATGATAGATGAGGGTACATGAGGTTACCATTATGATGGAGCAGACGATGATGGAGATGATGATGGCTCCCAATACCTCAACTTGGATGAAGTCGACGGAAGAGACGACTATGACGAATTCTTTGGTGGAGACGACGGTGGAACTGATGGTGGAGACACCACCATAGCAAAGACCGGTGAGGTATATAAAGCCTCTGCTAGATTATTCGAGATGTACTAAAGACTGTTTCTTCTCTTAGACCTCCGCATCAGGCGAATCTTCTGCAAGGAAACGAGGCCCGACCAAAAAGTTGGCCGATGGTATGCGTTTGACCATTGATCTAGTGTCTGAGTTCGGCAAACCTTTGGAGCCGAAAGAGGCCGCAAGTGTATTTGTATACCAATGCGGAGCGATAGTCAGGGACGCCACCCCGATCACTACTTAGAAGTGGAATAAGCCAGGAAAGAAAAGTGATCGAGTTGGAGAAACTTTTGTCGATGACAGAGCCAAAGACGGTCTTTGGAATTCACCCATGGCACACTTCTCTCTGCCTGAATTGGACACTCCTGAACTCACTGAGGCATTGAGGTTGCAAGTCAGAAAGTGGACCCTTAAGAAGATGGGCGGACAGTTCAACGACTGTAATAAAAGATTGTACAACAACTATGCCAAGAAGGGTCTGACTCCGCCATTCACTGGCCCGCTGGAGAAGCAACGGGATAACTAGACCCCATTTGTGAAATACAAGGAATCAGAAGCAGCTACAGCCAAGTCAGAAAAGAATAAGATAAATGCGGCCAAAAATAAATATCACCATACTATGGGGACAGGTGGCTACAAGACGGCCGCGCCGAAGTGGGAAAAAGCCGAGGAAGAAATGCGTAAAAAAGGGGTCACGCCAGCTACAAATAAGTGGCCCGTGAGGTCAAAAAATTGGCTCCTTGGGCATGGGGGGTCGTATGAAACTGAAACCGGGGAGATTATTGTTACAAACAAGGCCATTAATAAACCCAAAGATGAACTTGTTAAAGTGATACAACTGAGAAAAGATGGAAAGTTCATTCCCGACAAAGAGAATGATGAGCTGACATATGGCCTCGGGAATCCTGAAAAAGTCGGACGAACACGAGGCTTTGGCCCATCTGTTCCATGGAAGACAGGGTTTCCCGCTGACATCGACACTTATAGAAGCCGATCCAGAAAAATGAATCGGCAGAAGGCGGAGGAGGCAGCACGGTTGGAGGCAGTTGAAATAAGGAACGAGGAATTTCAAGCCATGTTCAAGCTGCAGCAGGAGCAGATTAATGAACTTAGAGTACTGGCCCAACAGCAAGATCATGCGTTAGACAGTCCGGCGGGCCCATCTCAGCGGAGAAGCAACGTGGCTTCCACAGAGGTACAAGCTAATAATCCAATGCTGATGGACAATAATGCACCGGTGTTAGATGATACGGCCGGTGCAACGATGGTTCGCTACCCCGTGGATGAAGTCGAGGCAAGGACATCTTGTGAGCTACATGTCACAGTGAAGAACATTTCTATGAAGGTGGCGCTCGGCTTTGCTTTACCTTGTCCACCGGAAGCGACCTACCATGGAAGTCAGATTCCAGCTGGATATGCTCGTGTCGGTGTGGATGAAGTTGAACTGGCATGTCGGTCACTTGAGCTTGACATCCCTGCAGGTGAAGGGGAGAAAACACTTGGAGAAGTGGATGGTAGGATCATTCCTTGGAAAAAACAACACATCATGTTTCCAGGCTGGGCGCCAAGGAAATCTTCTCCTCCGAGAAGCAATCCGTCACCTCCAAGGCCACCATCACCTCCGAGTCCACCGTCTCCACCAAGAAACAATAGTCCACCCCTTCCTGAGAGGGATCGCAGCGTGACTGCATCTCCATCTCCGGCACCTCCGCCTCTGCCCACTGAATCAAAGGGAAGAAAGCGGAAGAATAACACCGCTATGTCGAGGGAGACTCGGCGCCTAAAACTACAAGATCCCCTCCCAAGAGTATCGCCGTCTCCTCCCAAGTTAGCTTATCACCGTACTGATGAGGAAAGCGCGGTGATCTCCCGGGCTGAAGTGAAGGCCCATTTTGCACCAAAACAACCCGAGCCACATGTGCTAGTTGATCCAAAAGTCAAGAAGCACTTCAAGGCATTCCTTGAGCAACCACCCCAACATGTGTTAAATAGGAAATATGACTATACACGCTGTCTTACGAAGACAGTAAAAGAGAAGTCATCAAGTAGTACTGCAAGTGGGAGAAAATCAAAAGAAGTTGCCCAGCTCGGCAAACAGGCAAAACAATCCATTTCCCCGCTCAAGGTGTTACCCCAGCCCACACAAGGTGGAATAGATATGGAATTAGCTATTAAATTAGCCAAGGAGTGTAACGTGCCGGTCGAAGCACTTCTAGCCGGCGGAGATAATGTCGCCAAGGGACCAATAGCACGAAAATTTGTCTACGGGGAGCCTCTGGTCAGCGATGAGGTATTCGATGATCTGCCAACACATATGCGACTGTTGCATATCTGGTACTTGAAAGTCACAAAGGAAGGGAGACAATTTCTCCTATGTAAAGTTGGAGAGGAGTACTTCCGTCCAGACGAGATCTCCATTGAACTTTGTGAACTATTTCAGTTATTCAACCTAGACGCCCTCGACAAGTCCCTCCTCAGCTGCTATTGTCTGTAAGTAATTAAGTCACTAACTCAGCTTGTTCAATTCATTTCCTGTCATTATCCTCACTATAGCTCCTTCTGTATGCTATTATATATGCAGAATGAAGATTCAAGAATGTAGAAGAAAGTCAATCAACAACATTGGGTTCGTTGACCCAAACAGATTTAATGGACATACGCTAATAAATAACCTCGAGGAAACGGAGGATAACTTGCTAATGTTTTTAATGGAGCAACATTACATGACACAAATACTATTTCCTTAGAACTATGGGTAAGAGTCTTACTATCTTGTACACATTCAATTTTTGTTTACTCGATGTTAAGTGTATATAAACGTGCGCAACTTCCACTGGATTCTTCTAAACATTAACGTTGACCGTGCAAAAGTTGAAATCTCGGACTCATTAAAGAAGACGATGGAAGAATACCGCAACATAATTGATTGCCTCCAAAAAGTAATTTCAATCACTATATCTGTCTCTTTCGTTCATTCTCTGAGATGTAAACTAATTAATAACTCATTCATTTCTTTTTTGCCGGACAGGGTTTGGAAAAGGTTCATGAAGGAGGTTCAGGGTGAATGGCGTGAGGAGCTCACTTTTCGTACGGTCCCGGTAAGTAGTACGAGAACTAGGGGACTAATTTATGTGGATATTACAATTATCATTCTTACAATTATCATGCTTGATTATTATCTGATTGAATTATATTATCGATCGAAAAGTGTGCGACGCAGCCATAGGGGACTAATTTATGTGGATATTACGTATGCGAGTTCATTCGTGGGTGTATGGAGCAGGCACATACTTTCTTCAAGTACGTAAACAATATATTCGCAATTTATGCTATACCATAGTTTTTGTTGAGTTCCATTCATAATGATCTACTTCTTTATATATAGTTGGATGCGATGCGGGATAAGCTCCTACCACATAAACGCCTACTAGCAATTCAAGAGGAGTTGTCGGGATTTTTGCTCAGGGATGTCATAAACTCAAAAGGAGAGTACAACATAGATAGACCTTCGTGTAATCGTGGATAGACACAAAAGGACAGTATCTGTTGTAATGATCTTGGTGTAAATCAATTAGACGAGCTCTAGTCTCGGTTGTGTATATATTTATATGTATTTATGTTATCGTGAGTGAAATTATATTATATATGCATCAATGTATACAACATGTAGTAACGTAGAATAATATGTATATGAAAACACAAAATGAAAAATAATCAAATACAAAAAAAGAAAACCATAAAACCCTAAAACCCCACCTCCTGCCGCGCCAGCAGTTTGGTGCAAAACGCTGCCGCGGCAGAAGAACTTTAGTCCCGTTTCGTGTTACGAACCGGGACTAAATATCCTCCAGCCCAGCGCGCACAGCGGGGCCACGTGGATACAATCTAGTCCCGGTTTGTAACAGAACCGGGACTAAAGGCCTAACCTTTAGTCTCGATACGTTAGTCCCGGATTGCAATCCGCGACTAAAGCCTCTTACAAACCGGGACTAGTGCCCTGTTTTGTACTAGTGTAATGAGATGAAGAATGAACAAAAGCTCAAGCTTGGGGATGCCACCCCAGTGTCACCCCAAAAATATCCAAGAGGTACAATCGTCAAAGCTTGGGGATGCCCAAGGCATCCCCTTCTTCATCAATAAAAATCTCAGGTCTTTCTAGACACTTCGTTTTTTTTGTTTCATGCATTGCTGTGTTGTTCTTGGAGCATCTTAGTTTTTGTTTTTGGTTTTATTTTGATTAGTTTGCTTGAGTAAGTTGGTTGGTCACAACACACTTCTTTTGGAGAGATACACACTCTATTTTCATTGCCTAGAACACTCTAGTTTTCACTCTTATTGTTTTGTGAGTGTTCAATTTTGCTAGCACTGCGTTCAGCCTTAGTTTCTTGAGCTTTCAGATTAGAACTTTTTAGTTCTTTTTTTGGATTTTTGAGACAAGCTCACTGATCTTTATTGATTATTGTCTTTGTGAGTTGTTTCAAATAGGTTGATTGGTGTTGGAAAAGAGTTGTATGTTCTTGCTTGTAAGTGCAAGAGGAGCTTGCATTGACTGTGACTTAGAATTTAGCATGTCATGCTAGATCTTGTTTTGACCTTATGCTTAGTGATTATTGCTGTAGCATGACTTGTTCCAAACAATTAGGATTGCTTAATGTGCCTTGAAGGAATCATGCGTTGTTTTAGCATACAAAATCATAGTATTGCGGTATTCTCCTTTGATGCTTTGTTTGGGTTGACTTGGCACACGGTCACACCATGTTATGACTATGAAGAAGTCACCATAGCCTCTATGATCATTTAGTCCTTGACTTGTAGTACCACTCTATGCTTTGATTAGTAATGTTTTGTCGCTCTGCATGATTATGGCCATTATTGCTCTCTTAGTTGGTTGCTCCCAGTCTTTTGCTAGCCTCCACTTGTATGAGTAAGCTCTATTCATGCTTCCAACTCCCAAGAAACCAAGTTATTCCAAAGTGTCCACTATAAATTCCTATGCATGGTGTGTTACGACATTCCAAGTATATTCTTGTTTTCAGCTATATTCCAATTAAAAAACTATTTTGTTATGTGAAAACTTAGTGATTAAAGCCTTCACAAACTTGATGGAACACTTTATATTCTTTTCCCCTAATAAACTTGAACCATTGTGTCATCTATCTTGTATATGCTTGCACTTATACATTGGAATTAGTAGAACCGTGCTGTCACGGGGAATGTTTTCAACATTGCACTTGTACTTTGTACTCAGTTGATATCATGCTCTTTTGTCTATGGATGTCACCGGTGTGAAATAAAGAGGGAACTTGTAAGTCCATGGATTTTGTATTATGTGTTAGAGGAACTCTTGGGCCGCTAGCCTAATCCATGCCTAATCATGGTGGAAACTTGCAGCATCACCGTAGTGACATCTATGAAGCATTCTTCTTATAAAAAAGAGACACATTGAGAAAAGAGGGAAGAGAGAAAAAGCACCATATTCCCATGGTAAATAAGAAGATTGCTGAGATGCTCATTGTCTTATTGCCTTGTCATTTTGGTTATGGGATAGCTCATGTAGCATGTGCAAGGGGTACCCCATTGGCGGTTCTCTATGATATGCTTGTACTTACAATGACAAGAACTTACCGGTTACTGAAGTTGAGTAGCATGAGGTGTGGCCCTCGTATTCAAGGGACTTGAGATTGCCAACTTGTACTTCGTCAAGCATATACTCCATCTTTGTTCACTTTAAACTTAATCACTTCAAGATGCTTATGATAGGGGCAATGAGGGCTGAGCTAACAAGTACCATAATTTTTTGAAGCTATTTTTGAAACTTGAAATCCCTGCTTCCTTTATAAAAGGCATTTATTTCACCATTATTTGAGTCTCCACCTTCTACCTTTAGGCACCATTAAGAGAGCATAGTTGTCATTCTGTGTTTGCAGTGTTCCAACAAAGCTTATTGATTGATGCATATTGTGATATTACTTGTTCTTGTGCTACTTGTTTCTAGTAACCCTTGTGAACTTTGAACGTGTCCTATGCATCTATTTGCTACTCTATGAGGGACAAGCTGATTGCCACTATGACATGTTTTTGTATGTGAAACAAACAAACGTTTTTCAATGCATGTTATTCATGATCTTTGTTTGTATCTTGACATGTTGCTTGCATAGTTACTATGTCCTATTGTTAGAACTCCAGCTTTCATGCACATGTTTAGAGTTCTTTGATCACAGCTTTCAATGCTTGCAAATAGTTTTATATTTATTGTGAGGGTGCATGTCACCTAAAAAATTATTCTTTTTATCACTTACCTACTCGAGGACGAGCAGGAGTTAAGCTTGGGGATGCTTGATACGTCGGAAACGTATCTATAATTTTTTATGCTCCATGCTTTTTTTGTATCTACTTTGCTTTGCTTGTCTACACTTTGAGGTGTTTTTATATCTTTTTTGGAACTAATATATTAACAAGATGCCATAGTGCCAGTTGCCTAGTTTCTTCTGTTTTTGGTTCTAGAAAGGTAGAAAATCAATATTCTCGGAATTGGACGGGACAAAAGCCAAACTTATTATTTTTCCCGGAGCAACACGAAACCATGAAGTAGAGCCGGAGGGGGGGAGCACAGGATGGCCGCACCCCCTAGGCGCGGGCAAGCCCTAGAGGCGCCCATAGGGGGTGTGGGCCCCCTGGACCCCAACCGACCTTGATTCCTGCACCTATAAAAAACCTCCTACCCAAAAACCCTAGGGAATCCAGAAGAAATCCACTAAAACCTCCGTAGCGCCGTCGCCACCGAAAGGGAGATTCGAGGGACAGAAAGTCTCTGTTCCAGCACCCTGCCGGGGTGGGGAAGTGCCCCTGGAGCCATCTCCATCTATCTCCATCGCCATCTTCATCACTATTGCTGATTCCCATGATGAGGAGGGAGTAGTTCTTCCTCAAGGCTAAGGGCTCTACCGGTAGCTATGTGTTCATCTCTCTCTATGCATGATCTTGTTGCGGTCATGAGCTTTGTAATCAAGTATATCTACCTTGCTACTCAAGTGCTTCAATAGATCTCTTCTCTCCCCATGTGTGTGAAAGTGACAACGTGCACTCCATGTTGGCACTTAGGTTTGAGTCTACATAAATACTCTTTGTGCTTTAATAGATCTATGCTTTTCCCCACGTGTGTGAAAGTGACAGTGTGCATACCATGTGTGGCACTTTGGCTAGATTGAATATTTGTTATGACTTATATTCAGAGTTGGATGTATCTATGAAATTGTGGTGTTTGTTGGAACCATCTAGCTCTCAAGGTGACAGTATGGGGTTATCTAGATTGGGGAAGGCAGACTTTGAGGAGTGCTGTTATAGCCCTACCAATGATTAGAGTGTCCAACGGAGAGTAGTTAACATTAGTATCATGAAGAAAGGATATTTATATGAGAGAGTGTTCACTAGTGAAAGTATGATCCCTAGGCCTTGTTTATAAACATTGAAATACCGTTTGCTACTAGATCTGTTGCATGCTTGCTTGCTTTAGTCTTTACCTCACCGACAAGCTATTTTCTAGCACCGTTACCACTTGTATTTCACTATCTCTTCGCCGAACTAGTGCACCTATACACCTAACAAGTGTATTGGGTGTGTTGGGGACACAAGAGACTTCTTGTATCTTGATTGCAGAGTTGATTGAGAGGGAATATCTTTGACCACTTCCTCCCTGAGTTCGATAAACCTTGGGTGATCCACTTAAGGGAAACTTGCTGCTATTCTACAAACCTCTACACTTGGAGGCCCAACAACTGTCTACAAGAATAGAAGTGCATAGACATCAGTGCTTAAGATGTCTAGGCACGCAAGCAAGATTCAAAGCTTGGGTATAGTGATTCCTAACGCTTTAGGGATTTACCGTGTCCTCCAATCACTACCACCAAGTTACAAGAACTTTGTGATGAACTACAACATGCAAAACATGGATAAGTCGTTGCCCGAACTCTTCTCCATGTTAAAGTCTGCGGAAGTGGAGATCAAGAAAGAGCGCCAAGTGTTGATGGTCAATAAGACCAGCAAATTCAAGAAGCAAGGCAAGTCTAAGAAAAAGGGAAACTTCAAGAAGGGAGGTAAGAAAGTTGCCACACCGGCGAAGAATACCAAGGCTGGGCCTAAGCCTGATACTGAGTGCTTTTATTGCAAGGGAGAGGGTCACTGGAAGCGGAAATGTCCTAAGTACTTGGAGGATTTGAAGAACGACAACATCAACAAAAAAGGTATATCCGATATACATGTTATTGATGTATATCTCACTAGTAGTCGTAGTAGTGCCTAGGTATTTGATACTGGTTCGGTTGCTCATTTTTGTAACTCGAAGCAGGTGCTGCAGAATAGATGGAAACTAGCGAAGAACAAGCTGACGATGCGCGTTGGAAATGGATAAAAGGTTGATGTGATCGCGGTCGGCACGCTACCTCTTCATCTACCATCAGGATTAGTTTTATACTTAAATAATTGTTATTTGGTGCCTGCATTGAGCATGAACATTATATCCGGATCATGTTTATTGCGAGACGGTTACTTGTTTAAGTCCGAGAATAATGGCTGTTCGATTTATATGAGTAATATGTTTTATGCACATGAACCTTTGATAGATGGTGTATTTTTGTTGAATCTCGATTGTAGTAATACACATAATAATAACATTGATGGTAAACGTTTGAAATTGAGCGATAACTCGACCTATATGTAGAGGGAGTGTCCCAACCTTTAAACAATATAAGATGGAGTCCCCTGTGTTTACAATGCTAGTCCCTGGATCAATAGCTAGCATCCACAGTTAAGATGTAATATCAAGAAACAAAGGTCATAATATAACTTTATAACCAGGAATAACATAATTTTATTACAACTTACATAGCTCATTTGGCTATTACATTACATTGCAGCGGAATAACTATAAGCATGGGGTCCTTCATCTTCAAAGTGCCACATGAAGATGTTGGTTGTAGACTTTGTAATCCTAATCAATCAATCTTCACTAAAATCAAACAAACCTGCAACATTACAAGTTACAGCCACAAGGGTCAATACATTTGAATTGTATTGGCAAGTTTCACTACTATGTGGAATATAAGTGGATTCTATCACTACATGCATTTTTGGCTAAGTAGGGTTTAAGGCTCATTTGTAGAAAGCAATAATTTATCCTATCTTTTCAAAATGGTTTTGGTCCTTTGTCAAATCTCCTTTTCAAAATCCCTTGAACTCCTTGGTAACCCCAAGTTTTCAAGTCCTTGTCAAAAATCTCTTGAGCTCCTTGGTACCCCCAAGTACATCAAGTTTTCAACCAAATATCTTGAGCTCCTTGGTACCCCCAAGTGCATCAAGTCTTTAAAAGTTTTCTTTTAGAAATTAGAAATGTTGAGATTTCCCATAGCTTCAAACTTTAGTTGCTCAGTATTGTCCATAACCGGGGACACGGCTAAGTACTTAGATTTTATTATCTTCTACAGAAGTAGTACACTTTACCCACATGTCACAATCCCATCCTTTTGCCACCAGTGGCCACTGGATTAGTGCTCACCAAGATGGAGTTCCGACAGATTGAGAATGTGACGAAGTCTTTCCAGAGGGTCCTCCCATACACCATTGCTAGCTTGTCTTCAGCACCCATGTAGGATTCCAGGTCCCCATGTCCAGTAATCTGAAGACAATGCATGGGTCTTCCCAATGTAGGTGACTAAGCCAGAGCCATAAATAGCATGTGGTTGCACACGAAAGACACAATTGGAGAAACATGTTCAATCTCTAAGTTTCCTGGGTGGTTTCCTTTGGAGCACAGCACAAAGAGATTGCCATAGACATGGTTCCTTTTGTTGCCACCTTCTCCAAAACTCAAAGTATCCTTGGCCACCCAGGTGGTTCATTGAGTCCTTGTTTTATTATATAAAATCACAAGTCCTTCTCTCAACTTCATAAAAATCTCAACATGTGTCTCTTTTCAAAATATAGCATGGCTAAGCATGTAACAACTACATTGTTTTTACTAAGGAATGTATAGGGAATCCTATTAGGATTTAGCATAGCATAAGTATAAAACTCTTTTCATGCATGTTTCAAAATCCACTAAGTATAATGAAAATAGTAGGACTTAAGATGATAGTGTAACTTGCCTTTTTGGTAGGGAATGTTGGTTCACTCCTTGATCTTGCTAGTCTCACACTTTTCTAACTTCACTACAATCAATCAAGCAAACACAATATCAACAAGCATTCCAAACCAATAATCAATCAACATTTCACACACATAATACAATGGGATCTAAGTCATGCATGTAAGCATGCAAGAGATGGTTCTATTTGCAAAGATGGTCTCCACTAGGTTTCTAAACTTTGTAAGGTCCAAAGTGGTCATTTTCCTAAGTGGCAAAGTCATTTGCAAAAGGGTTTTGTGGAAGACGAGATGAGGAAGGAATTCCCATGGAGTTAACCTTTGAGGAAAGGACTTCTACCAAGCGCCGAAGGACCCAATATCAAGACTTGGAGTGCCACATTCATGACCTTGAAAAAGGTAGCTTCCTCGAGATACTAAGGAACTATGAGCTATGCGCCCTCATCAAGGAGAAGGAGGAAATGATCAAGCAACAGGAGGAGGCAATGAAGATCCAAGAGATAAAGTTCCAGGACCAAGAGAAGAAGTTCGCTAACCAAGAGAAGAGGGTGATAAATAAAAACAAGAGGATTAGGGAACTCAAGCAGGAGATCGAGGGAACTGAAGTGCAAACTGAAGGCCTTTGCAAGATAATCAATGATGTGCGTGCTTCCAAGAGGGACTTGGCAAAGCAACTTGAAGCCACAAAGAAGTCAAGTTTAGTGGAGGAGCTACAAAGTGAGAAGGACGAACTTCAGGAGCATCTAGAAGCCACTACCAAGAAGTTGCAGGATGGGATAAATAACCTCCAAGAGAAGCTTGAAGCCACCACAAAGGAGATGGAGCTATACAAGACAACCCTAGAGCAGGAAGGCTATTCGTTCGAGGACGAGGAAGAAGAAGGCGTGGAAGATGTGTAGTAGTTGGACCACCTTTAAATTCTATAGTAGAACGTTATTCGTGATTGCAATAAATACCAAGACATTTTGGTTTAAGTTAAACTTGGGTGATTTCTGTGTTAAGTTGTGATTTTGTGCTTGTGTGCCTTGTGTGTTTTCATAAGGGTAGGAGTTTACTACCTAGTCTTTCTGTCTATTTCTTAACTTGTCTCTCAAACCCCATAGATGCCGCCAAGACGCGCGAACCCCGAAATTCCTCCAAAGATTGCGCAACTTCTGGCCACTCAGAACCAGCTGATCCAACTGCTCACTCAAAACATGCAAAACAACAACAACAACGCGCCACCTCCGCCACCACCACCTCAACAGGATCGCTTGATTCGGTTTTTGAGGTTGAACCCACCTACCTTCACTAGCAGCGCTGAACCAATCATCGCAGATGACTGGCTCCGTATTGTTAACAAGAAGTTAGACACTATGCAAGTTGTCAGAGCCGACAGGGTACGTTATGCCGTGCACCAGCTTGAAGGACCTGCTGCAGAATGACGGGATAACTACCAGGTCACCCACCTGGATATTGATGCTATCACTTGGGATCAGTTCGAGTTAGCTTTTCGTACTCATCATGTGTCTACTGGTGTCATGACTCTGAAAAGGCGCGAGTTTCGCGACCTACACCAGCTGCACCGTTCTGTCACCGAGTATGGTGAGCTTTTCAACAAGCTAGCCCGTTATGCACCCGATGATGTTTCCACTGATGCCAAGAGACAGGAGGAATTCTTGAGAGGACTCAATGATGAGATATCCATTCAGCTTGTGGCTCAGAAATTTGACAACATTCAGGAACTCTTGGACAGAGCCATTGTGGTTGAATCCAAAATAAAGAGCATAGAAAACCGCAAGAGGAAGTCTAACCCTCACAAGCACTCTGTTCCGTACTAGAAGCAGCGCACTTCCTCGCCATCACCTTATAACAATAATGTCCACAACCATAACGGTCATCATCATGGCGGCCACAAACACAATGGGCATAAAAACCGCAATGGTAATGGCAACAATGGAAAGGATCTCAGTGAAGTGACATGCTTTAAGTGCAACAAGACAGGGCACTATGCAACCACTTGCCCCGACAAGAAGAATGTCAATGGCAATGGGAATGGAAATGGACACAACCATGGCAATGGAAACAGGAAGAAGACAAATCCGTTTGTCAAAGCCACGGTGAATCATGTCTCTATGGAGGATGCTTGTGACGCACCAGACTTCGTGATTGGTAAGTTCAAGCTCAATTCTATTTCTGCAGTTGTTCTTTTTGATACCGGTGCATCACATTCATTCATATCAAGGGTATTTGTGGATAGAGGAAAGATACCTACTGAGTCTATAAACTCTCCTCTAAGGGTAAGTTCTCCTGGAGGAGAAATAGTGGCAAACTCTGGTTGCCGGGGATTAGAACTAAGGATTTGGACACACATCTTTCCCACAAGTCTAGTAGTTCTAGAATCACAAGGATTAGACATAATCTTGGGCATGAATTGGATGACCGAATATGAAGGAGTCATAGATTGTGCCAAAAGGACTGTCATGCTCACAACACCGGAAGGGAAGAGGATTCGTATCAAGTCAAATTTCGCACTTAAGGAAGTCATGGTGAACTCTCTTAAGGGGGTTAGTGTTAGACCCCTCCTTTAGAAAGGAAAAGATCCCTGTGATTGCAATGCTAGTCCCTGGATCAATGCTAGCATCCACAGTTTAAGATGAAGTACACAGATACAAAGGTCGTTTATTACATTCATTCCAGAGATAAAACATAATATTTTACAACTCAGGTCCATAGGCCTAATACACGAGTTTAAGGAATAAGTAAATAAACATAAGTCTTCATCTTCATGTGCCACAGGCAAGCATGTTGAGTGTAGACTCATGACTCCTATTCATCATCGGAGTAACCTGCAACATCACAAGTTACAGCCACAGAGGGTCAATACTTTGGAATAGTATTGGCAAGTGATACCTTACTGTATTTTAAGTGGAATATATTACTATATGCATTTGGCTAAGTGAAGCTTGGCTTGATTTGCTTGAAAATAGGTTTTTCCTATTAGTTGAAATCACTAAGTTTTCTTTGTCCAAAACATTCCCAAGGAACCACCAATAGACATTGAGGTCCTTCACCCTTGTTCACCCACAAATTTTACTTAGAAGTTGGAGTGATGAGATTCTTGTAGCTTCCATGTCTTGATGCTCAAAAGTGTCCATTTCCTTGGACTAGGCTAAGTACTTAGGTTTTCCATCTGCAGAGGTTGTGCACTTTCCCCACCAGACTTGGTTTCCCAAGACATGACCTTTCAGAAGCCTTTCCTTAGTCAAATGGACGCGCTCCATCCTATCATCCCATCTACCACCAACTGTCCAAATGACTAAGTTCTAGCAACCTATATGATCAAGGCAGAGCCCATATTGCCAAGTGGTTGCACTGTAAGCTTTCTCAACACTTGGCCTCCAAATCCCTTTGTGCCTGGGTGTCTTACCACAAGTGAGATACACAACCCAAGTCCATGGCCTTGTGTAACCACTCAACATAACCCATACTTTCCATTCCACCCAGGAGGTTCATTTGACTTAGTGGTTTTATTAGGAAAGTATAAGTCTCATGACTTAGAAATATTTTCTTCATTGTAAGTGTAGTTTTCACCAACCCTTGTTTTGCTATAAGCTAGGCTAAGCAAAGTATGGCAACTTATCTTAGGGATAATTCCTTAGCAATTCTACTAGACTACATAGGATTTCCCATCTTTTGCATTAGACAAAATAACATGCAATAATATAACAAAATATCTAATGCTAGTTCAAAACATAGGACAAATATATTCATGTAAATATCACTTGCCTTGGTAGTGGGGAGAGTAGCACTCTTCACAATCACAATCACTAGCAAAATCTACACAAGAAGTTATAGCATACAATTACACACAATTATATACATCCAAAAATAATATGAATGCATGCATGCAAGAATTTACTAAGTGGTGATTTTTGAAAATTCCACCAAGTTTGCTCATGTCTACAGAAACTTAACAAGTCACAAATTTGCCAACTAAACTTATTTGGCCCCAATACAATTTGCCAAAATAAATCTCTACTTAAAATGGCCTTAAAACATGTTCTACAAATAAAATCATTTTTAACTGTTACTATATGCTAAATAAATTGGACATTCAGAAAGGTCTTGTTTCACTGAATCCAACGGTATAAAATTTGCAAAAATCTAACGTGGCAATCAAAAGTTATAAGCATTTGAATTTGGATCAAATTTCTGATTTTAAATCTATTTTTAGATCTAACCCTAGCCACGCGTCGCGCTGTGATTAGCGCGTACCGCTTCGGTTGGATCACGCTCTGCAGCCGCAGGATCTAAACAGATCGAACGTTCCAGATCGCGTACCTCTTCGGGGTTAAGTGGATCTATCCTAGCGCTACGATACAGATCCAACGATCAAAAACAACAGGCCAAAATCTGGCGCTTATCGGTCGCGTGGCGGCGACGACTGCAGTGGCGGCGCCCGTACAGATCGCTAGGTGGATGGGGAGATGCTCACCGAGACTGCGATGATGTGGGATGCTCGACGGTGCTCATTTCGGCAAGGCGCGCCAGTTTGCGGTAGATTTCTCGCCGGAGTTGGATCTGGCAACGGTGGTTCTGCTCGAGGTCGGAGGCGACGTTGTTGTTCACTAGGATGCCAAAGAAAGGTGTGGTTAGATGCGGACGATCACGGAGAACATGCGAGCGTGAACGACAAGGTTCGGGGCGGTCTGGACTTACCACTAGAGCTCGCCGGAGTTCGTGCAGAAGGTGGTGGCAGCCAGTCGTCGACGTTGCCGAAGCTACGGTTCATGCGAAGGTAAACGGAGGGTGTCAGAAGGTGCACAGAGACTCACTGAACAAGATAAAGTAAACGCGAGACCGAGGGAAACTCTAGGCTCACCGGAATTTGCCGGCGCAGTCGTCGGAGACGGCAGGGTTGTAGAGAGCAATGCGCGCAGCCTGGGGGCGTTCTGTGCTTGGGGTTTGGGGGAAAAGAGAGAGGGGGCAGAGGGGGTCTATATAGTCTGATCATGAGCGAGAATCACTCGGCCATTGATTCGAATTGACGCCGCGAATTAAACACAGGAAACGGCCGCGTTGATTGGGGATGAACTGGTCGTGCGGGTGGAGACGATGCTGGCGTGGAGGAGGCCTGCTTGTCGCCGACGCATGGTGGAAGTGGGGTCTGTCGGCCGAACGTGTGCGCTATGCAGCAGGAGAAAAAGGATGCCGGGTGGGCTAGTTGGGCCTGTTCATGGGCTAAACACCGCTACCGGCCCTTTTCTTTTGTTTGCTTCTTTTCTTTTTCTATTTCTATTTTCTGGAATGATTTTTGATATGAATTAAAATCCTTTTGAATTCAAACAAAATTGGGGATCTTTGCAGGGTTCTGTGGTTTCAAATACAGTCATTTAACCAAGTGGTTACCTTGTAAGGGCCTGGTCAAGCTTGGGTTTGAAACAAACAGAAACTTGTCTCTAGTTTGTGGATGATTGAAATAGGGTTTAGAAAATGTTTCTAAATTGGAAACTTGGGTTAAAATGCTATACCTAGTCTTTCCAACAATGGAGGCAAGCAATCAAGTTCCTAAACAATCCAATCTCAAAGGTAATGGCCAATTGAATTGAATTTTGCACACATGAAATCATAGCTCAAACTTCTGTCTCCAAATAATTTTGAGAAAAACCCTAAATGGATGAATGATGCAAGAATGATATGAATGAGTTTTGGAATATGAATTTAGGGATGTTACAGTTAGCTTGGAGGATGTACCTATTGTAAAGGAATACCCATATGTCTTTCCGGAGGAGCTACCCAGGATGCCTCCCGACCATGATATCGAGTTCCTCATTGACTTGATGTCGGGAATAGGGCTGATAGCTAAGAGACCGTATAAGATGGATGTGGACGAGTTGAAGGAAGTCAAGAAACAACTTAGGGAACAACTGGACAAGGGATTCATTCAACCCAGCGCGTCATCTTGGGGAGCACCTGTCCTATTCGTGGAAAAGAAGGATAAAACCAAGAGGCTAGTTGCGGACTACCGCTCGTTGAACGAAGTGACAATCAAGAACAAGTACCGTCTACCCAACATCAATGACTTGTTTGACCAGTTAAAGGGAGCCAGTGTGTTCTCAAAGATCGATCTGCGATCAGGCTACTTTTAGCTGAAAATTCGAGAACAGGATGTGCCCAAAACAGCCTTCACCACAAGATATAGAGTGTATGAGTACACGGTGATGTCATTTGGTCTAACCAATGCCCCGGCATACTTCATGACCATGATGAACAAGGTGTTCATGGAATATTTGGAAAAGTTTATCGTGGTATTCATAGACGATATACTCATATACTCCAAGGATGAGATGGATCATGAGAAACATCTGCACCTAATTATGGAGAAACTAAGATAACACAAGTTCTATGCCAAATTCAGCAAATGCGAATTCTGGTTAAAGGAAGTGGGATTCCTTGGTCATGTTGTGACAGCAAAAGGAGTTGCCATAGATCCCAGTGAAGTAGCTTCCGTAACGGAATGGGAGTCACCCAAGAATGTGGGAGATATTAGGAGTTTCTTGGGCCTCGCAGGGTATTACCGGAGGTTTATTGAAAACTTTTCCAAAATAGCGAAACCCATGACGGAACTGTTGAAGAAGGAAAAGAAATTCCTATGGACCGAGGCATGTGAAGCAAGCTTTCATGAGTTGGAGAAACGCCTTGTAACGGCACCAGTACTGTGTCTGCCTGATATCCAAAAGGATTTTCAAGTCTATTGTGACGCTTCTCGACAAGGACTTGGAAGTGTATTGATGCAAGATGGGAAAGTGGTATCCTATGCCTCTCGACAACTCAAGAACCCCGAACACAACTACCCCACACATGATTTGGAACTTGCGTTTGTGGTACATGCACTCAAGGTATGGAGACACTACCTCATGGGCAAACATTGTGATGTGTTCACAGATCATAAGAGTTTGAAGTACATCTTCACCCAAAAGGAGTTGAATATGATGCAAAGAAGATGGCTTGAACTGATTAAGGATTATGACTTGGACTTACAGTACCACCCCAGAAAGGCAAATGTGGTGGCCGATGCCTTACGTCGTAAGGTATATGTGAATGGACTTACCGCAGGGGAACTTCTAGAGGAATTATGCAAGCAATTCAAGGATCTCAGGCTAGAAATAGTTCCGAAAGGACACGTAGCGACTATGGAAATAGTGTCTACTTTTCAAGAGAGAATCAAGGAAGCACAGAAGGGAGATAAAGAATTGGAAGAAATAAGAATCAAAATAAGAGAAGGAAATACAAAAGAATTTCGTCTAGACGAACAAGGAACCCTTTGGTATGGAAAGCAATTGTGTGTTCCCAATGACTCCGATATCAGGAAGTTAATTTTACAAGAAGCTCACGATTCACCTTACTCAATTCATCGAGGTAACACGGAAATGTACATGGATGTGAAGGATAGATTTTAGTGGAATAACCTAAAAAGAGAAATTGCCGAGTATATTTCCCTATGTAACGTATGCAATAGAGTTAAGTCCGAGCATCAGAAACCGGCCGGATTGCTACAACCACTACCCATACCAGACTGGAAGTGGGACAAGGTAGGCATGGACTTTATCACGGGATTGCCCCGGACTCGTTCAGGATTTGATTCTATCTGGGTAGTGGTGGACCACTTTACCAAGGTGGCTCACTTCATCCCTGTAAAGACCACACATACAAGTGCTAAGCTTGCCAAGATATATATGTCAAGGATTGTAAGTCTGCATGGTGTCCCTAAGGGAATTGTATCAGATAGAGGCACCCAGTTCACTTCAAAGTTTTGGCGACAGTTACATGAGTCTCTTGGAACCAGACTAGAATTCAGTACTGCTTTCCACCCTCAAACAGATGGCCAAACAGAAAGGGTGAATCAGATTCTGGAAGATATGTTGAGAGCTTACACACTAGACTATGGGTCTAGTTGGGATGATAATCTGTCGTATGCTGAGTTCTCATACAACAAAAGCTACCAGAAAAGTTTCAAGATGGCTCCGTTTGAAGTTCTGTATGGCAGGAAGTGTAGGACTCCGCTGTTATGGAGTGGAGTTGGTGAACGTAGTATTTTTGGACCTGAATTGATAAAGGATGCCAAAGAAAAGGTACGACAGATTCAGGATAGGCTAAAGGTAGCCCAATCCCGACGAAAGAGTTATGCTGATTCCAAACGCAGAGATGTGGCTTATAAAATAGGGGACCGTGCGTACCTCCGAGTTTCACCACTGCGAGGAGTTAAGAGGTTTGGGATCAAGGGTACGTTAGCCCCACGATTCATAGGACCATATAAGGTTCTGGCCCGTAGAGGAGAAGTTGCTTATTAGTTGGAGTTACCAGACGGACTGACAGTTCATGATGTGTTTCACGTGTCACAACTAAAGAAGTGCCACCCGAAAATGGCTGAAACACCGCTAAGAGATACAGTTCCCCTAGAGGAGGTTCAATTGGAGAATTACCTTACCTATGAGGAAAAACCCATCAAAATAATGGAAACAGCCAAAAGGATTACCCGCACCAAGACTATAAGATTCTACAAAGTACAATGGAACCACCACTCCGAGGAAGAAGCCACGTGGGAGCGTGACGAAGATTTGAAGGCAGAACACCCACACCTATTTGCTAGCCAGCCCGAATCTTGGGGACGAGATTCTTCTTAAGGGGGTAGGTTTGTAACATCCCAGATTTTATAATAGGGTGTTATTAGAAGCATGCATCATCCTTGCATCATTGCATCCTACAAATGAAGTTGCAACAAAACCCTAACATCAAACCTACCAAAACTCTAATAAAGATTTCCCTATGTGAGCAATAATGATGTAATCATGCTTGACCCTTCTAAAAGCTTTGTAAAAATATTAATCTATGGTTCTATGATAACCACCTACTTTTTACAAAAATTTAGGAATTGGTTTCATCACTTTTGGTCTTGATATGCAAAAGATATTAAACTTTTAGTGAAATAGAATTTTTAACAAAAAAAAGAATAAAAAACTAAAAAAACTAACCTACTGGGCCAGCGAACCAGGCCCACTACCTATCTACTTGTCATGAAGAAGCCCTGCACTGCCCACCAAGGCCACCGGCTGTGGGCCACTGTCATCTCCCACCTCCAGCAGGAGTCCTTGATGAACACGAACCCGATTTAAAATCCTCGCGATTCTCCGTCCTCCGTACGAATCCGTGCCCCGTACTACAAGAAATCTTCCCCTCTTATACCGCTGCTTTGGCCCCCACCGTTTTTTTCGTGTTTCTCAAATACTAGCTCCTGTTTCGCCACTTTCCGATCTCGCCAGAGCCATCCGCCGCCGGAGCTCGAGGTTGATGACCTTCCAGAGCACCTCGAGCCCTGATCTACCTTCCATACTACTCGCCTCGATGTACCAGGTCCTCCCATCTAACTCGCTTCTTATGAATCGTAGAGGGTCGCCGGCAATTGCTCACCGGAGCCCATCGGAACCGAGAGAAGGAACTGCCGACCGTGGGAGATAGAGGTTGAGAGGGACCGCGCCGAGGCCGTTGAAAGGTTCGCCATCCCTGTACGCATCGAGGGGCCATCTTCGCCATCTTCCAAGACCACTGGAGCCGCCGGGACACCGACCACCGTCGCCTTCATCGCCGCCACCGCCACATGTCAATCAAGCCGCTCACGGCCATCCGATCGAAAGTATGCGGCCCAGATTAGAAGGGAGGGGCGAATGGGTATGCGCCTATCGCGTAGCGCCGCGTGGCAAGGTCACAACAGCGTGCAGCGCGCCGCGTCAGCGTCGCCTTGCTTAGCTGGCCCAATCTGTTGCTGCCACATGTCGCGTTCTCGCTAGGGTTCAATTTATTTGGCAGATTGAGGTTAAAACTTGCGAAATTCATATAAAATTGAATACTTGGTCAAATTTAGCATATAATATACCATTGGATTCACAAAATTATGTAGAACACAGATCTGTAATAATATTACAAGTTTGCGTAAGTTTTTTCTGTGTAGAGTTTAATCTCTAGATTAGAGTGTTTAATCTATAGAAAAATAATTAAAACTCTGTTTTAGTTAATTCTTGTTGTGATGACTTTGTTTTCACAACACCTACTGAAAAAAATTATAGAATCTTTCTTAAGAGCATTAGATATGATTTGGGGCTAATTAGATGGTTGGATCTTCTAGTGAGCCCAAGAATTAGAATAAGACCCAAATTTGTTTAAACCTGTGGGAAATCAATACTAATAACATCCCTAACACAATTCCAATCCAATTAGACTACCTTGGTCAATTTAGAAAACAAATCTTGCATAAGTACCATGTTTCATGCATGCATGTTATCTCTGTGGCATATTTCGTGCAATTGTGATTAGATCTATGTTTGTGTTTCGTTAGATTGTTCGGAGTGTGCTGAGGAGTGATATCGTGTAGAGTGCTGCTCGGATCAAGGAAAGTTACGCCACTTGTTCATATTTTTTGTCCCATTTTGATTCTATGCATGTGATCTTCAAAATTCTATAGTATGCATGTGTAGGATGTTCTAGTAGAATTTTTCCTTGGTATTATTTTGCAGTGCGATGATTTTGTAGTATGCCATGAGTAGCTCTATACTTAGGATTTTCCCTTCCTAATAGGTTACCCATGTTTTACTAAGTATTGCTTGCTATGCTATATATATGAAAAGTACCGTTGGGGGGTTCAAAGACAATGAATTTTTTACTAAGTATAAAGGCTCACTTTGAACAAACCTTTCTTCTCAAATCCACTTCAAAATAAAACTAAGTTTTCTTCTAGGCGGAATGGTTTTCGGGACAACGAGTGAGATTTTGGTGGAGGACGGCCGCCCAGGAATCAAACAAGTCTGCCATGTTTCAGAATTCAGAAGCTTCCAGTGCAACCACAATACATATGGGCTCTGTCTTGGCCTAGTACTTAGTGGGAAACCTCACCTGGGTACCAACATTTGGAGGTTCTTGGCATGGTTGGATCCATAAGGTAGAGGGGCTACTAAGGGAAAGCCTTGACATGGTCTTGTCTGTAAAAGGACTTGATCGTGGATTGTGGGTAAAGTGCACAAACTCTGCAGAGTATTGCAATCTGGTCGATCAACCGTGTTCGCGGAAATAGAAAAACATTGAGCATCTGAAGGATGGAGCCTCTGAAGGATCTTCCTCTCTCTCTCTCTTTCAAAACTTAAAGTTTTCTAAAAACCCAAAGCTTGAGTCATATCACTATTGGGAGGGTTTTGGGAACTTGGTGATTAATATCCAAGTGTTAGGTTGATTGGACACTTGGTGAGTAATTTCCTCGTGTGCCATTCGACCATATATTACTTAAACAAAAGTTTACAAAGTAGAGAAAACTTCTCTTCTTCTCTATACTTAAGAAAACTAGCTTTGAGCAAATAAACTCTACAGCATAAACTAGCCTTGCATGTAGAGATAGTCCTTTCTTTCCTTGGTGTAATTTGCCAGTACATTCAAAGTATTGACCCAACTTCTTGGCTGCATGCCTTATGTGCAGAATCCGAAGATTGAAAGGTGCGTAGGGATCGCGAGTCTACACTCGACAAGCCTGGGGCGTTGATGGACTCAAGCTGCTTTTATGTTTCCGCTGTTATTTGATCTAGCTTAATGCTAAGAAAATTTGTAATAAATTCATACTCTGGATTCTTCGTGTAATAAAGACTTTGTGTTTTACATGATATTCATCGACTATGAGTGCTAGCTTTTGATCTAGGGACTAGCATGTAAATCACAGGGACTTAGGATCTTTATTGATCCAAGGTCCCTACAGTATACCTTCTATCATATATCCGAGGGCAAAATCTTCATTGCCAAGAATGGATCCTTTCTAGAGAAGGAGTTTCTCTCGAAAGAAGTGAGTGGAAGAAAAGTAGAACTCGACGAGGTTGTCGAACCTTCTCTCGGACTTGAGAGTAGCGCAACACCAGAAGTGGTTCCTGTGGCGCCTACATCAATAAGAGAGGAAGCTAATGATGTTGATCATGAAACTTCGGTTGAAGTTACTACGAAACCTCGCAGGTCAACAAGAACTCGTACCACTCCTGATTGGTATGATCCCGTTATGAGTGTCATGTTGGTGCACAACACCGACGACCCTGTGACATATGAGGAAGCAATGATGAGCCCAGATTCCAATAAATGGAAAGAAGCCATGAAATCCGAGATTGGATCCATGTACGAAAACCAAGTATGGACTTTGGTGGACTTACCGGATGGCTGGATTTTCAAGAAGAAAATAGGTGCTGATGGTAATGTTACTCTCTATAAAGATGGACTTGTCGCAGAAGGATTTCGAAAAATTCAAGGAGTTGACTACGATGAGACTTTCTTACCGGTAGCGAAGCTAAAGTATGTGAGGATTTTGTTAGCAATCGCTGCATATTATGATTATGAGATATGGCAGATGGATGTCAAAACAGCATTCCTCAATGGAGTAATTGATGAAGATTTGTATATGGTAAAACCCAAAGGTTTTGTCGATACGAAAGATGATAACAAGGTATGCAAACTTGAACGGTCCATTTATGGATTGAAGCAAGCATCCCGAAGTTGGAATCAACGTTTTGATAAGGTAATCAAAACATTTGGTTTTATAAAAACTTATGGAGAAGCTTGTATTTACAAGAAAGTGAGTGGGAGCTCTGTAGCATTCCTAATACTATATGTAGATTACATATTGTTGATTGGGAATGATGTAGACCTTCTAAATAGTTTCAAGGATTATTTGAATAATAGGTTTTAATGAAAGATCTTGGAAAAGAAGCTTACATATTAGGCATAAAGATTTATAGAGATAGATCAAGACACCTAATATCATTGTCATAGAGTACATATTTGGAAAAATTTCTAAAGAGGTTTGGAATGGAAGATAGCAAGAAAGGGTTCTTGCCCATGTTGCCCAATACGACCTTGAGTAAAACTCAAAGTCCTGCAACAACAGAAGATAGAGAAAGTATGAGTAAGACTCCCAATGCCTCATCCATAGGATCTCTCATGTATGCCATGCTATGTACTAGATCCGACATTGCATATGCTGTTAGTTTGACTAGCAGAGATCAAAGTGACCCAGGAGTGGATCATTGGACAGCGGTCAAAAACATCCTTAAGTACTTGAGAAGGACTAAGGATATGGTTCTTTCTTATAGAGGTGATGAACAACTCGTTGTTAATGGTTACACCGATGCTAGTTGGAAAACCGATCCGGATGATTCTAAATCTCAATCTAGATACGTATTTATTTTGAAGGGTTCAGCAGTTAGCTAGAGGAGTGCAAAGAAAAGCGTTGTGGCGAGATCTTCAACTGAATTGGAATACATAGCTGCTTCGGAGGCTTCACAAGAGGCGATATGGAAGAAGGAGTTCATTACAGAGCTTGGTGTGGTTCCAAGTGTGCTGGACCCAATGTTTATCTACTGTGATAACATGGGAGCCATAGCCAATGCGCAATAACCAAGGTCACACAAGAAGCCGAAGCATATCAAGCTGCATATTCACGCTATTCGAGAACATGTCCAAGATGGTGACATAAAGATTTGCAAAGTACACACAGATCTAAATGTCGCGAATCCGTTGACTAAACCTCTCCCGAGGGCAAAACATGACCAACACCAAACCGCCATGGGTGTTCGGTATATTATCATGTAATCTAGATTAGTTGACTCTAGTGCAAGTGGGAGACAGTTGAAGATATGCCCTAGAGGCAATAATAAAAGTGGTTATTATTATATCTTTGTGTTTATGATAAATGTTTACATTCATGCTATAATAGTATTAACCGGAAACATTAATACTTGTGTGATTTGTAAACTAAATTAGAGTCCCTGGTAAATCCTCTTTATAATACTAGCTTGTTGGTTAATAAGATGATCGTGGTTTCCCGATCATGAACATTGAGATGTTATTAACAACAAGATCATAACATTAGGAGAATGGTATGATGGACATACTCCTATAGATAAGCGTAGCATGAAGAGTTCATTTGCTATAAGCTTTTTGATACAAAGTAACCTAATTCCTTCGACCATGAGATCATGCTAATAACCATCACCGGAAGGATACTTTGATGACATCAAAGAACACACCGTAACTGGGTGGCTATAAAGGTGGCATTGAGTGTTTGGAAAGTATGTGTTGAGGCACATGGATCAAGAGTGGGATTTGTCCATCCAAATGACGAATAGATATACTCTGGGCCCTCTCGGTGGAATGTCATCCAATTAGCTTGCAAGCATGTGACTGGCTCACAAGGGATCACATATCACGGGAACGAGAAAAGAGTACTTATCGGTAACAAGGTTGAACTAGGTATGCAGAGATACCGACGATCAAAACCTCGTATAAGTAAACTATCGCGAGAAAAGGGAAATTGGTATCATATGTAAGTGGTTCATTCGATCGCAAAAGTAATCGTAGAAATATGTGGGAGCCATATGAATTTCCAGATTCCTCTATTGGTTATTGATCGGAGAAGTTTCTCGGTCATGTCCGCATTAATTCACGAACCGTAGGGAGACACACTTAAGGATTCAATGTTGTTTAGTAGATATCGAATGTAAGTAGGGAGACCGAATGTTGTTCGGAGTCTCGGATGGGATCCGGGATATCACGAGGAGATCTGGAATGGTCCGAATAATAGGATTTATATAAGGAAAGTCCGATTCCGGAGTTCGGGAATGATTTCGATGTTTTCATCGGAGAGGTTCTAGAAGGGTCTAGAAGGTTCACCGGATCGGAAGGGGAATGGTTCATGAATGTGTCATGGTTAAGTGGAATGATTGGATCATGTACTAGGTAACTTGGTTGAGCATTTGCATGAGAGAAATAAATCTCTAAATTGAAAGTCAAAAGGGAGGTTTGAAAAGTCAAACTAGAACAATAGTTTCCTAGTGGAAGCAGGAAAGAGTACTTCCTTCTCTCCAACTTGGGTTTGGGGAAGGATTCAAACTCCCCTCTCCCAAGCTGCCCTCCCTCTCATAAATAGAGGGGAGGGGATGCCCCAAAGCACCACAACCATCCCTCCCCACCTCTAAGTAGCGCCGCCGCCCAACACCGCCGCGCCGCCGCCCAGCGCCGTCGACACCTCCTCCTCCTGCTCTGCGGCCTTCTAAACCTAGATCATCGGAAACCCTAGATCCACCATAACCCACACTGGGTCAGGCGAAGCCCTGCGGGATCTTCCCTATACTTATGACACCACGCCGTCGTGCTGCCGAAATCACGAGGGGAGAACTGCAACCTCCGCTGCCTGCTGGAACAAGGGAGAGGAAGGTCTTCATCGAGTATCGAACGTGTGACCAACTGCGGAAGCGCTGCCGAAACAAAGCACCACAAGGATCGTCTACACGAACTTGAGATCGACAAGTGTACGACTACATCATCCACGAGAATCTGCTCTTGCTAACCGCTTTGGAATCTTCGAGGGTGAGTACTCTAATCGACTCATTGATAGAATCTAGTAGCTAGAACTTGGCTTGTTTGTGTGCATGAGGTAGAAATTTTTTGTTTTCCATGCTATGAACCCCAATAGCTAGGTGGTTGTATCTCCTCCTTGTGCTTTAATGTATAGATCGTGTGAGCTCCGTTCATGATCAAGATCTAATCCATTTGTAATCGTGCATGTCGTGTTTGCGGGGATCCGATGGATATTGAGATTACTATGTCAGATTAATTAATGGTTTTATCTTATTGATTCTATCATGTCTGTGTTTTTTGTTATCTTGCATGCTCTCCATTGTTAGTAGCTATCTCGGCCAAGTAGTTGCTAGTGACTCCAAGAGGGGGTATTTATGCTCGATAGTGGGTTCATGCCTCTATTTACCAAGGGAAGTGACAGAAATCTTTTCGTTTGTAGATGTGTTGTTGCCACTAGGGAGAAAACAACGGTCTCTTGTTCATGGAACAAGTGGATTATTTACCTTACACACATTGCTTAAAGCCGTTGTCTGTTGCTTGCAATTTAATACTGGAGGGGGTTCGGATGATAAACTGAAGGTGGAATTCTAGTCATAGATGCAGTTGGATGGCGGTCTATGTATATTGTTGCCTTGCCCAATCGAATCTCATAGGATCTTTTTGTCTAGTATTGCATTGGTATGCCTTGCTCAGTCCTAACAATTGCTCTGCTGTAATTTGTTTACCCTGCATGCCATGTTTGTTTATCTAAGGAGAGCACCTCTAGTGAACTATGGACCCTGGTCCAATCTTTACCATTGATACATCTTCCACTGTTACTGTTTAGTTGCTGCAAACCATCATCACCTTCCACACCATACATTTAATCCTTTGTTACAGCAAATCGGTGAGCTTGACAACCTTACTGTTTGTTGGGGCAAAGTCTTGAGTTTGTGTTGTGCAGGTTTCCATGTTGCTTGCAACACCTTTGAGACGTTTTCTTCCTCCTACTGGTTCGATAACCTTGGTTTCTTACTGAGGGCAGACTTGCTACTGTGCTCTTCCCACCTTGCTCTTGGGGTTTCCAACGAAGTGCTCCCACGTCAACACCGGGCGCCAACAGTAATGTACTTTATGAACCCTCTATGAGACGAAACCTTGTGTCAATCTCATTCTTAGATGATGATGGTTTTCACAGTGACTTTGGGAACAAGAGATGTGTAATTATGTTTGACAATAATGATGTTGGTATTTAATACGTCCAAAATGTATCTACTTTCTTGAAAACTTTTGCTATTGTTTATCCTCTAAACTTGTGTGATTTGGATACAACTAACACAGACTGACGTTGTTTTTAGCAGAATTACCTTGTTGTCTTGTTTTTGTGCAGAAAATCAACTATCAGGAAAAATCCCGGAAAATATGCCAAAAATTATATTTCACCAGAACACCCACGGAGCCAGAAGACGAGACGGAGAATGGGCCTGGGGGGGCCCACACCCCTGCTAGGCGCGGGCCCACCTTTGGGCGCGCCTAGGGGGTGCAGCCACCCAAGGCACCCCTTCAGCCTCCCTCTGCGCCTATAAGTTGCCTCTCGACCTAAAAATCAAGGGGGGTTCGATAGTTTTAAAAAAGAGTTCCGCTTCGCCGCCGCCACCAAAAACCAAGATTCGGATCTAGAAACTCCGTTCTGGCACCCTGCCGGGATGGGGAATTTGGAGAGGATCATCGCCATCGTCATCACCAATGCCTCTCCATATACCATCGATGTTTCCCTCATCCATGAGGGAGTAATCCCCCGATGTAGGCTTGGGGATGGTAGGGATTGGATGAGTTCTATCATGTAATCGAATAAGATCTATTAGGGCATAGTTCCTAGTATCTCTATTAGTGCTATTTGACTTTGTTGCAACTTGTTGTGCTTAATTCTTGTCACTAGGGACCAAGTGCCATGACCTCAGATCTGAACTTATTATTGAATCATTATGATAGTATTGTTTGTGGTCTTATCTGCAAGTTGTGTACACATATCATTGTTCGGATCCAAAGGCCCCAAAGTGATAATAATTGGGACAACCGGAGGGGATGGTTGTAGTGTGAGGATCACATGTATTCACGGAGTGTTAATACTTTGCTCCGGTGCTCTATTAAAAGGATCATCTTAATTTCCAGTAGTTCCCTAGAGGCCCCACTGCCACGGGCTGGCTGGACAGAAGATGTTGTGCAAGTTCTCATTACGAGCACATATGACTATATATGGAGCACATTCCTAGGATTGTTTAGTACTTGGATTCTTATTCTTATTTATCTGTAATGCCCTAGATCTTGAAGTTACATGTTTAGACTCATACAAGAAATGCCCATCCATCCATACATATGCCTACCATGCTCGTATCCTACTGTTTACTGTTAGTGTTACTATTGCTTCTGTTTTACTGCTGCTGTTGCTACTACAAATTGTTGCTACTGATAAACTTCTGTGAGCAAGAAATATTTTCAGGTGCAGCTGAATTGACAACTCAGTTGTTAAGGCTTGCAAATATTCCTTGGCTCCCCTTGTGTCGAATCAATAAATTGAGTAATACTACCCGCGAAGACTGTTGCGATCCCCTACACTTGTGGGTCATCAAGACTATTTTCTGGCGCCGTTGCTGGGGAGCATAGATTTATTTGTAAGTTCACTTAGATCTATTATTGTTCACTGCTACTCCTTTCATCATGGGTAAGTCTCGTGATGGAAAGTTCCCTATTTTACCATCCACTACAAGAAGAGGTACAGTCCTAAACACCTCTGTTGATCTTGATTCACCGTCTGTTTTAAGTAAGCTTGTTACACCACCACATACTCATGCTACACACACTGCTACTACTGCTGAATCTGAAACTGCTTTTGATACTCATGATGTTACTTCTACTGTGCTTGATGCGAGTGGTTCATTAGGTCCTTTTCTAGATGCCACTATGGCTAGTCTAGGAAATACCGAAACTCCTAGTGAAGACACTGTTACACCTGTTAGCTCACCTGAGTCTGGAGAAAGTTATGATATTAATGATGGTTACATTGATTTCACTGATGAATTTGTTGAAGAGTGTCGAAACACACATGGTACTAGTGCTATTAAGAGTATCCTTGCTAGACGTACTATTATGCCTAAACTGTCCTCTGATCCTAAGTTTTCCACCACTCCCTTAGATATTAAAGATAAAGATTATGATTTCTCTCTTGATTTATCCTATTTGGACATTATTTAGAAAGAACATTTTTGTGGGACTGAAAATGAGAGTGTTGTGGATCATATGAACGAGCTTTCTACTATGAGTGCTTTATTCTCTGATGATTTTAAGATGCGCAAGTACTTTGTTACTAAGATCTTCGCTTTTCACTAAAAGGATAAGCTAGGTCTTGGTTTAATAGATTACCTCCTGGTTCCATTGATAGCCCTGATTGCTTGATTGCTTCTTTCTTCCAGAAATATTTTCCTCCTAGTGCTAGACATGCTGCTTTGTAGAGACTTTTTGATTTTAAACAGGGAGAAGAAGAGAAATTGCCTGAGTCATGGACAAGGTTCTGTGCCTTGATTCATGCACATCCTGGATGTGCATTGCCTAAGAATGAGCTTCTTGATATTTATTATAATGGACTAACTGATGATTCTAGGACATACCTAGATAGCTTTGTTGATTGTGTTTTCAGGAAAAGAAATCCTACAGATGCTGAAGAATTAATGGCTAAAATAAGCAAGAATTATGATGATTGGACTTCAACTGAGCTAAATACACCTGAGACTATTACTCCTGAACAAATTGTGCCTGAACGACTTCCAACACCAACACTAAAGAAGAGGGGAGTTATTGCATTAAATGATGAAGTGATGAATGAAGCTAAGAAATGTCTAAAGGAGAAAGGTATTAGAGCTGAAGATGTGAAGAATCTACCTCCTATAGAAGAGTTATGTAAGCCAATTCCCCACTCATCTACTATTGAGGTACACTCTCTCCACTTTAATGAAGGTGATAATCCCTATGGTAAGCCTCCTGATCAATTCTTAGAGGAACTTGACACATTTATTATTAAACAAGGTAATTTTAATAAACAAGTTCAGAATCATTTATTGGAAAACTTTAGAGCTATCAATGAGTTGAAAGATATTGTGGAAAGAACTTCTAATGATATTAAAATGCTTTGTAAACACTTTCAAATGGTTCAAACCCAACTTGATCAACTTGCTAAGGTACAAAAGGATATGCTAGTTAATGCCTCAAGAGATAAACATGCTTATGGAATTAGAACTAGGAGTGGTATAGATACTCAATATCCTTTATATCTTGAAGGACACCCTCAGAGAATTGAGCAGGATTCTCAACAAGTTGGTAGTGGTAGTCCTCGTAAGAGAAAGAAAAAGAAACATAAAGTAGTAGAGGAACCACTTAAACCTGTTGTGGATCCTAATAGTATATTTGTCTCTGATGCTGAAACTGAGAGTGATAATAATAATGATGCTCCTGATACAGAGGCGGTTGAGGAAGAACCTGAGAAGCACACTAAGAACACTAGGTACACTAAGGAAGATTTTATTGCTAAGAAACATGGTAGTGAGAGAGACCTTGGGTGCAGAAACCTATGCCTTTTCCAGGTAAGAAACAGAAGTAAAAGGAGGAAGAACACTACAACAAGTTTTGTGAGTGGATGAAACCTTTATTTTTGCAAATTCCTTTGACTGATGCTATTAAGTTGCGTCCTTATTCAAAGTATATGAAGGATATTGTCTCTAATAAAAGGAAGATTCCTAATGAGTAGATTTCTACTTTGATTGCTAATTATTCCTTCAATGGTAAGGTTCCAAAGAAACTTGGTGATCCAGGTCAACCAACTATTCCTTGCTCTATTAGGAACAATTATGTTAGAACTTCTTTATGTGATTTGGGAGCTGGAGTTAGTGTTATGCCTTTTTCTCTCTACAAGAGAGTCCAGCTAGGAAAGTTGATACCAACTGATATATCTTTGCAAATGGATGATAAGTCAACTAATATTCCTGTTGGTATATGTGAGGATGTTCCGGTTCAATTGGCTCATAATTTCTTGGTTTTGATTGATTTTGTTGTGCTTGAGATGCCTGAAGATGATAATATGTCTATTATTCTTGGGAGACCTTTTCTTAATACTGCAGGTGCTGTCATTAATTGTAATCAAGGAAAAGTAACATTCAATATTGATGACAAAGAGCACACTGTTTATTTCCCGAAGAAGGTTGTTAAGAGCTATTGCCTGAATTCCATGGAAAATATCGAGAGCATCAAGGTTGGAGAAATATATTGTCCCATTCCACAAGAAAATTTTGAAACTATTATGATTGGGACCATTGATATCAAGTATGAGGTAACATAATCACCTTGTGGAATACAAAGTTTTGTTTCATATAAGATTTTTTTGGTAACAAGACTTGATCAACCTTGTTAACAAAAGGATTTTAATGAACAAAATAATGTTTCCATTGTGGTTATACTTTCTTTCTTTTACTTTTCTCCTTCCTAGTCTTTGTTTTTATTTTACTAGCTTTGGTTCTGTTAGTTGTTTGCTTGTTAGAGTGTCTTAGAACTTCTGTAGTTTGGCTTTTGGTTTGCTTTTGCTTCTTCTGAAAAAACTGTTTCTGTGAGAAAATCAATTTTCATACCCTGAAAATTGGCCAAAAATAAAGTTTCCCAAAAAATCCTAGAAAATTCAAAATAAATTTTTCCTCGAAAAAAGGGGCAGAGGGATACCTGAAGTGACCCAGGGAGCCACCCCAGGCCACCACACCCATGGTAGGCGCGACCTACCTGTGGGTGGTGCCTAGGGGGGCCTGGCCCACCTGGGCCCCTTCAAGGTGCCCCTCACAGCCATCTTCTTTGTCTCTCTCGAAAAACACCGGAAAACTTGCTAAAGCTCGAATTCTTGTTGTTCTTTCTCGCAATTTTCGATGTCCTTTCTTAGCCCATCTTTGCTACTGATTTTTGGAGGGATTGCTCCTTGGTATGTGCCTCCTCCACTTGTCCAATTAGATTTGTGATTGGTAGATTGTATCTTGAGTATTTTGCTGCTATAGGTGGCAGGTTGTGTGAGCTTTCATGCTTGTTCTATGCTTAGAGATTTCATTTTGATGCATGTGTAGCCCTCTAGCAAGTTCCTATAGTAGTTTCTCATCATTTATCAACTTGGAAATCACTTGGTTTGATGTTTGTCTAAAAATTTAGAAAGGAAGATGAGTACCTATCCACTAAATCAATATGACTTGATGGTGTCCGAGCCAATGAAGGTTCATCATGAGGAAGCAGTTTTTCCTTCCATATATCCATGCCAGGAATTTATGAGAACCGCGGGAATCTCCCAGGATTTCCAAACTTTCCCAATGCAAGATTGGAACACTTTGTTAAAGGTGAAACATTTCAATTTGTTAAGCTAATCATGGCTTTTGTGTAGGTATTTTGGTTTACTTGGTCTACCTCCAATCCCATGGTCCATTACAAAATATACAATATACCTGTCGACCTGCCTTTTGCTGATTCCTGTGCAGCAATTAGAGTACCTCAGTGGGGATCTTGTGAGAAGATCAAGGAGAGATCCAAGTCACTTATGGATTTATATGCTGATATTTTCAAAGGTTTCGAATTCTCAAAGGAAAGTGGTAAAATTCGGAACATTCAGCTCCCAGCCATTAGATACTTTGACTATTTCATTACCAAGTGTGTTCTTGCTAGAAAAATTGGTAGAAAGTTGTCTTCTTTTGATCTAGCTTTTATCGCAGCTGCTCTGAATAGGAATAGATCTTATAGCCTGGGTGCTTTGATAGCTCACCGTCTTACCACCAACCGCGAGAAGGGTGGAATTTGTGGAGGTCTCATTGCTTCTAGGTTGTTAGCTTTCCATGTTTTAGATCCTCATCATTCAGATTATCGGTTCCCCATAGAGAGGCTTGATCTTGAATCCATGAGTTAGCATGGTTTTGTTTCCTTGGGAGCTAATGTGGGAAGTTTACCGTATGAATTATCTTTTGCCCAGCAAGGTTGGAGAAAGGGTAGGACTGAGAAAATAGTTTATTTGCCTGCACCTGCTTTGTTTAACTTTGATAACAGGCAAGGATGGTCACTCAAGGAGGAGGAGGTTGACACATATGTGGCGGAACTCTCCCAGCAAGAGGAGAATGTTGGAGAGGATGACGAAGACGATTCGGTTCAGCCCTCCAACTTGGGAGAGTCTTCATACCAGCAGCCCTCATTTGATTGGGGCGCGTCTTCTTCTTCATCGCAAGCGCCTAACTATGATCATGACTATGATGACCCACCAGCTTGGGGTTACTACCCGCGCTATTGAGCCCCACTTAGGCCAAAAGCCTAAGCTTGTCGGGAGGTATACCGACATCACACTTATCTTTATATCTTGTTCGGTCGGTTCTTTGTATATCCATTGTTTCGCTTTCTTTTTGGTTCTTGTTGCTTCTTTCTCAAAAAGACAAAAATACCAAAAATATTTTCGTTGTTTCTCTTGTTTTGTTCCTTTGTTTCTTTGCTTTGGTTTGCCTTAAAAGAAAATTCCAAAAAGATTTTGCTTTTCTTGGTTTGTTTTTGCTTTGCTTGTTTTTGCTTTGTTGGCTTCTTTAAAAAATCGAAAACACCAAAAATATTTATCGTTCTTCTTTGGTTTTATGAGTTATTTGCAGGTTTCATCCGTCCTCAGTGGATTTTGGTTTTCATTTTATTATTCAAGTTGTAAGGAGTGAAGGGCAATAATGAAGATTAAGACAACTTGAGGAGTGGTAAGAGGCTGGTAACGAACTCTATCTGTTTTCATTTTTGTACATATACTCATCATGGTGAGCATGCTTAGTATGTTCATTGTAAGGAGTGAGACACTGATTGATGCTTAGTAGTTATTGCTTATCTATGATTAGCTCCAGCTTGCTAATAGTTTGTAGCATGTCATATGAATATTTGCTTGCATTGTTTTATTCATATTTTGGTATAATATTGTGGTATTCTTCTCTGGAAGTTTCATTTGAATGGACTTGGCACATTCTCACGCATGCATATGACTAATCAATAGTCAGTAAGCCTCGATGATTTATTTTTCCTCGGAGTTCTTGTATCACTTTCATGCCATAATTAGTCCTGTTTTGTTGCAAGCATGATTATGACAATTATTGCTCCCTCGTTAGTCGCTCCCTCTCTATTGCTAGCCTTCACTTGCACTGAGCATGAGCTCTACCTGTGTTTCCAACTCCCCAGAACCAATATTTCCAGTTGTGTCCACCATACCTACCTATTAGCATCGTTTGCTATTTCAGTGCATATTCTGTATGCCTTGTTTTCTTCCAAATAAAATGTTTGTCTGTGTTGAGAAAGTTAGTTAGTAAAGCTCTCACGAACTTGATGGAACACTTTATTCCTTACACTTAATAATCTTGAACCATTGTGACCCGTCCATGAAAGTTATATGCTTGCAAATTATATGTTGGGAGTCAGCAGAACCGTGCTGCCACGGGGAATGCTTTCAACACTTTTTGGATATCTTATCCAGATGATACTTTGCTCTTTTGTTTGTCGATGTCGACGGTGTGAAATAAAAGGGTAGCTTGTGAGTTCATGGAGTATATATATTGTGTTAGAGAAACGCCTGGGCCGCTAGCCTAAGCCATACCTAATCATGGTGGAAACTTGCAGCACCACCGTAATTAGCATTCTATGAAGCATCCTCAATAAAAAGCTATGCACATAGTGCATAAAAAGATCGCTGAGATGCTCATTGTCTGCTTTCCTTGTCATTTTGATCACGGGATAACTCCTATATCATGTGCAAGGGGTACCCCGTTGGCGGTTCTCTATGATATGCATGTATGTACAATGACAAGAACTTGCAGGTGACCAAAGTTGAGTAGCATGCGGAGCGGCCCTTGTACTCAAGGGACATTGGATTTTCAGTTTATGGTCTGTAAAGCATATAACTCATATTCGACCTCACTATCACCTTAACCACATGAAGATGCCTATGATAGGGGCAATGAGAGCTCAAAGCTAATGAGCACCTTCCTTTCATCATTAGGAAGCCTTCAAACTTTTCAAAAACTTTTCACTTCCTTGTTGAGTCACCACTTATTCTATAAGCACCTTCTTGAGAGCATAGTTGTCATTCTTGTGTTTGTTCCAAAACTTGGTTAATTATGTCATGACTTTGATGCTTGTATCTCTGATATTTTTACTTGTAGTCTTCATTTGAACTTTAGAGGTACCTTGGCATTTATATTGTGCTCTATAAACAAAGGCAAGCAAGATACCACTCTATCATACCTTACTATGAGCATTGCAATGTTGCTTATATTTATGTTCCATGCTACTTATTATTATTGAGTTGGTTTCTCTTCATAGCTTGCAATGATTATTGAGTAGACTTGGTTGCATACTTCTTATTATGAATGGTTTAAGCATCTACTCCTCTGCTGAGAATATATACATCATATGAAGCAAATGTGTTCGTGAAAGTTCGTTTATCGCACTCAGTTTTAACCTGAATTGCTTGAGGACAAGCAATAAGCTAAGCCTGGGGGAGTTGATACGTCCAAAACGTATCTACTTTCTCGAACACTTTTGCTATTGTTTCTCCTCTAAAATTGTGTCATTTGGATACAACTAACACGGACTGACGCTGTTTTCAGCAGAATTACCTTGGTGTCTTGTTTTTGTGCAGAAAATCAACTATCAGGAAAAATCCTGGAAAATATGGAAAAAATTATATTTCACCAGAAGATCCACGGAGCCAGAAGACGAGTCGGAGAAGGGGCCTGGGGGGGCCCACACCCCTGCTAGGCACGGGCCCACCTCTAGCCGTTCCTAGGGGGGTGCATCCACCCTAGGCACCCATTCGGCCTCCCTCTGCGCCTATAATTTGCCTCTCGACCTAAAAATCGAGGGGGTTCGATAGTTTTCCAGAAAGAGTTCCGCTCCGCCGCCGCCACCAAAAACCAAGATTCGGATCCAGAAACTCTATTCTGGCACCCTGTCGGGACGAGGAACTTGGAGAGAATCATCGTCATCGTCATCACCAAACGCCTCTCCATCAACCATCGATGTTTCCCTCATCCATGAGTGAGTAATCCCCCATTGTAGGCTTGGGTATGGTAGGTATTGGATGATTTCTATCATGTAATCGAATAAGATCTGTTAGAGCATAGTGCCTAGTATCTCTATTAGTGCTATTTGACTTTGTTGCAACTTGTTGTGCGTAATTATTGTTACTAGGGCCCGAGTGCCATGATCTCAGATCTGAACTTATTATTGAATCATTATGATAGTATTGTTTGTGGTCTTATCTGCAAGTTGTGTACACATATCATTGTCTGGATCAAAAGGCCCTGAAGTGACAATAATTGGGACAACTGTAGGGGATGGCTGTGGTGTGAGGATCACATGTGTTCACGGAGTGTTAATGCTTTGCTCCGGTGCTCTCACCCTAATTTCCAGTAGTTCCCTAGAGGCCCCGCTGCCATGGGCTGGCTGGACAGAAGATGTTGTGCAAGTTCTCATCGCGAGCACGTATGACTATATTTGGAGCACATGCCTAGGATTGCTTAGTACTTGGATGCTTATTCTTATTTATCTGCAATTGCCCTAGATCTTGAAGTTACATGTTTAGACTCGTCCATGCAACGTCCATCCATCCATCCCTATGTCTACCGCACGCATATCCTACTTTTTGCTACTACTATTACTATTGCTTCTGTTTTACTGCTGCTATTGCTTTGTTGTTACTACTACAAACTGTTGCTACTGATAAACTTCTGTGAGCAAGAACTATTTCCAGGTGCAGCTGAATTGACAACACAGTTGTTAAGGCTTGCAAGTATTCTTTGGCTCCCCTTGTGTCAAATCAATAAATATGGTAATACTACCTGCGAAGACTGTTGCGATCCCCTACACTTGTGGGTCATCGGTCTTGCCTTCCGACAAGACAAACTTTATCTTGTTTCCTTAAGTAATTCCATAAGTGAAGTTAATGCTTCCTCTAATGTGAATATTAGTACCAAGCGTAAGCGTGATGATGAGACTTCTTTGAAACTATGGAACTATTGTCTAGGCCATATTTTGAGGGGGAGAATCGAGCGTCTCATTAAGGTGCAAGTTCTTCATCCTTTGGATTTCTCAGATGCGGATCTGGATCATTATATTGATTGCATCAAAGGGAAATATGCTAAGAGAATTAAGAAAGGTGCAAATCGAAGCACGAGACTTTTGGAAATTGTTCACACGAATATCTGTGGTCCTTTTAATATGAAATCATTGGATGGTTTTGATTCCTTCATAACATTCACTGATGACTTCTCTCACTTTGGATACATCTATCCTATCAAAGAAAGATCCGAGGCATTAGAAAAGTTCAAGATATTTAAAGCCAAAGTTGAGAATCATGTTGGTCAAAAGATCAAAGTTGTGAGGTCTTACCGTGGTGGTGAGTACTACGGAAGACACACTTCTTATGGCCAAATTCCTGGACATTTTGCTAAGTTCCTACAGGAAAATGGTATTGTTGCTCAGTATTCAGCATCGAGCGAACCTCAGCAAATGGAGTCGCTGAAAGGTGGAATCGTACTCTTATGGATATGGTAAGGAATATGTTAAATCACTCCACTTTGCCGCTTGGGTTATGGATAGAAACTCTAAAGACAGCTGCACATATTATTAATAAGGTCCCTAGTAAATCGGTGCCAAAAACACCATATGCATTATGGACTGGGAGAAAACCTACCCTGAGTTATTTGCATGTGTGTGGCTGCCCTGCTGAGGCAAGAGTTTTCAATCCAATTATGGGAAAGTTAGACCCCAAGATTGTCAGCTGCCATTTCGTTAGTTATCCTGACAAATCTAAGGCATATCGTTTCTATTTTCCAAAGCAATTCACTAAGTTTGTTGAAACAAGACACGCTGTGTTCTTGGAAAGTGATGTCTTGAGGGGTAGTATGACTCCCAGGGAAATAACCTTAGAGGAGAAACGGGAATATGTCCCGGTACCTATGATCCAAGAACCAGTGTTTCTTGTTTATCCTGAGTTTTCATCTCTAGTTGTGAAGACTGCTAATGCTACTCCTACTGAGATACCAGTGGCTTCGTCAGAGTCCACATCTAATGATACTTCTACAGAAGATGCTCAGCAGCCTAAAATTGTGATTGAGGTACCAAATAATGCACCTCTTAGATGGTCAATGCGGTCTAGAAAGTCTGCTATTCCTGATGATTATGTGACTTATATGAGTGAGGATATAAATGAGTCGATGTTGGATGATGATCTTGTATCATTTAAGGAATCCATACAAAGTGATCATTCATCAGATTGGCTTGATGCTATGAAAGATGAAACGAAGTCCATGAGCATTAATGATGTATGGGACTTAGTAGAAATTCCTAAAGGAGCCAAAACTGTGGGTATCAGATGGGTCTATAAGACCAAACGTGACTCCAAAGGTGATATCGAAAGGTTCAAAGCAAGGATTGTGGCTAAGGGCTTCACTTAAAGGGAAGGTATTGATTATAATGAGAATTTTTCACCTGTCTCTTCTAAGGACCTGTTTAGAATTATTATGGCACTTGTGGCTCATTATGATCTAGAGTTGCATCATATGGATGTCAAAACGGCATTTCTGAATGGTGTCTTACATGAGGATATTTACATGGCTCAACCTAAAGGTTTTGTTATGGAAGGGAAAGAACATTTAGGATGTCGTCCTAAGAAGTCCATTTATGGATTATAGCAAGCCTCAAGGCAATGGTACTTCAAGTTTGATCAGGTCATAAAGCTTTTTGGTTTCAAAGAGAATGAAGTGGACAATTGCATTTATGTGATGTTTAGGGGGAGCAATTTTGTCTTCCTGATACTGTATGTTGATGACATACTCTTAGCCAGTAGAGATAAGAATATGCTACTGGAAACTAAAGGGTTTCTCTCTTCAAAGTTTGATATGAAAGATCTTGGTGAAGCCTCTTATGTCTTAGGCATTCAAATTCACCGAGATAGTTCCAGAGGAATCTCAGGGCTATCAACAAGAGCGTATATTGAGAATGTACTCAAAAAGTTCAATATGCATAAGTGCTCAGCCTCGCGTGCTCCTATTTTCAAGAGCGATAAGTTTGGGACTTTTGAGTGCCCGAGCAATGATTATGAATCTGTGCAGATGAAGTCAGTTCCTTATACTTCAATCATTGGAAGTATGATGTATGCACAATTGTGCACTCGCCCTGACTTAGCATTCATAACCGGGATGCTTGGCAGATATCAATCTAATCCAGGGTTGGGTCACTGGAATGCTGCTAACAAATCTTTGCGTTATTTGCAAGGAACTAAAGGACACATGCTCACATATAATAGAACTGATAACCTCGAGGTGGTGGGTCATTCAGATGCTGATTTTGCGGGGTCTGTTGACACTAAGAAATCCACATCGGGTTATATTTTCACCTTAGCAGAAGGTGATATTTCTTGGAAAAGCACCAAGCAAAGTGTTACTGCATCGTCAACAATGCATGCAGAGTTTGTGGCATGTTATGAGGCAACCGGGCAGGTAGTATGGCTAAAGAATTTCATTCCGGTTTTAAGGGTGATTGATAGTATATCTGATCCACTCACTCTTTTCTGCGATAATCAACCCGAAGTGATCTACTCGAGTAACAACAAGTCAAGTGGTGCTGCCAAACACATTGACATCAAGTATCTTGTTGTGAAAGATAGAATCCAAGATCAGACAATAAGTATTAAGCATATAAGGACTAACGCAATGTTAGCGGATGCACTTACGAAAGGCTTGTCACCCAGTGTGTTTAAAGAGCATGTTGCTAGCATGGGATTGGCAGAAAGCTTTTGATCCTGAAATTGGGACCGTTATGACACCATCTCCCATAAGTCTAAGAAGGGTTCTTCTCTTCGATGGAATGATGTACTATAGTCAATTAGTTCAATGGTACTTAACTGACCATTGTAATTCATTGTCTATGTATAAGTTTCAACAAAGAGCTGAGCTCATAAGTTTGTAATAAGTATAAATTTATGGAGCTTCTAAGTTAAAGAAGCTTTGTTTGAAATAAAACGGTATATTGTAGTAACTGGGTTCTGCGGTACTATAGCCGTTGTAATTTTGTTGTCTTATATGATGTTTTGTTGAGAAATGGGTTTATAAGTTTATGCGTACGATCAGGGTGGAGAATGTTGGATATAAGTGATCTGCAGTGATCTAAAGGTTGCTATGATCAATCTAAGTCAAATTAATAATGATTAAGGGACTGTTTATTAACAGCCATTGGATGCCTTGATCAGGGGCATCCTGACCATCTATCCTAAGGTGCTGGTTCCCCTAGTGCAAGTGCTATAAATAGGGATCCTAGGATTCACTACAGGAAATTTGTTCTTTGCCGTGTAACATATAATGCACGGCAAAAGCCTAAAAAGGCACGGCAAAGGCTTTACCGTGAGAAACTACACACAAAGATCGGCAAGAAAGATAGGCGGCAAAGAGTTCTTTGTCGGCACCATACATGATAAAGTTTTTGGGTGCACGCACACCCCACGCACAATAAAAGGTACTTGACGACGCCACCCCCGACGGCGCCGTGAAAGTGGGTCCCGTAAACCTTTGCTGTGCGCTTTCAGTGATGGACCCCACCTGTAAGTTTTGCCGTGCTGGATTCTTTGCCGTGAGTATTATATCTGCCGTGGTGGTCTCTTTGCCGTGCGCGGTGCACGGCAAATATTTTGCCGTGCTTTCATCTTTGCCGTGCGTTCTTACTCTGCCGTGTTTCTCCCTTCGCTGTGTGTTTTATGATACAGACTTTGCCGTGTGGGCTGGCACGGCAAATACCACCTGAGCAGCCCAGCTACCTGCCTTTGCCGTGCGTCATTTTGCCGTGTGCCTTTGGGTGAAATCTTTGCCGTGTGCTCTTGCATGGCAAAGTGACCCCATTTGTCACACATACCCCTAGGTACACTGTATGGCGACATGTGGCACCTTTACCGTGTGCTTATGCATGGCAAAGGACAATTAGCTAATTTGCCGTGCGTTTGTACACGGCAAAGGCCTAATGAATTTTTTTTTGTTTGTTTCCTTTTCATTCCTTCGGTTTAAATATAAAATATAGCCATAAATATGCTCATGACCACAAATGGATCACAAATATGTCCATAATGGTCACATACAAGCTCAATGACCACAAATATGTCCATAAATAGTCACATACAAGCTCCATAACCACAAATATGTCTATAATAGTCACATACAAGCTCCATAATCACAAATATGTCCATAATAGTCAAATACAAGGTCCATAACCGTAGGAAGAGTGGCGCCACTTTCAAGTGACGCGTCTGCAAATCAAGCATGTGCGGGTGAGGTGTATGGAACTAGAATTCGTCTTAGGTCCTATGAGCAAGAACTTACCGCTATCTGGGGCTCGTAGGCTGTCATCTTCTGTGCAATCCACGCCATCATCTGACTCTGCTGAGCAATGATAGCCTGAGCCTGCTCCCACTGTCTCATCTCGTTCTCCAAGTCCTCCTACGTTGTGTCATTGGAAGGTCATGGATATTACAAATGGAAATGAAATGTGGATGACCAAAGAAGAAGTGAATACCCGAATCTTGTCGATGGCTCTAGACGACGTTGTCGAACGGGACTGTATGGAAGACGAAGAGATTGAGCTGTCACGCCTAATCTCTCTCATAGATCGGACGGTCTTAGGATCAACGGAGCTGTCACACATCCACAAGCGGCCATTCTTCCGGCCGCATCCCGCACATATGGCAACCTCAGGGTCAAAGGGCTCGGTATCGGGGTTCACGTCAGGATGTGTTGTGGCAAGGAACTTCCGGTACTCCGTGTCCTTAAGCTCGGCGTTCGGGCTCACCCACGTAAGCGTCCCATCCTCCTTGTTCTTCATCTTATGAAACTGACTCCAGACCGTGAATATCGAGGGCTCCGCGCCTAGCTCTTTTGCCTGCAAGAGTGACCACGAAGATACATCAAGAGGGACGCATTTGCGGCATAAGAAACAACATGATGAGCAAGGTTAAGAGAATAGATTTTTCTCACCACGTTCTGTATGCAGACGGCCATGGGTAAGCTGCCTTGCGTGTGTGATCCACCTCCCATCTCAGCTCTCTTTAGCTTTCCTTCTTCGTTCTTCCACTTGAACTCGACGCTTGTCCACCAATGGACAATAGCCCGGTAGACTCCCGGTCTGGCGTGACCTATGAACGGAGGAGGTACCTGCATACACAAAATACACATATTAGTAAAAGCCGTACGAAGTAGGGCACCGCATAGACAAAATACATATATTACCTGCAAGTACTACTACAAGTACTGCTACGGCTCCATAAAGATATTTCGGGCTTGCCACTTGTTCTGCATCGGGAGTTTACGCTTCTCGGCGTACCATCTTCGGACGCAACCTACACGCGCCTCGTGCATAGTGTCAGTAACTTGCTTTACAGCCGCCCTGCAAGACTGGGCAATGCACTCATTGCGGTTACAATCCAGGTCACGAGGAACTTGTGCTTCGTGCCCAAGGATCTTTTGCTCGCTTGTATTGCCTCCAAGACAAAACTATCACCCAATGACCATTGGGCATTTTTGAATCACCTGCATTCACAACAAAAAGTATCCATTAGATAGAGTTCTTAGAATAATTAGAATACAACATAGCATAGAATAGTAAAGTAGAAAGTAATAACTCCCTGTTGTTACTTAGAATAATTATAATACAACATACCATTCAGGCACACACCATTTAGAACCACCCGTTCAGTCCCAAAATGAAATCCACCCCGTTTGGTCCAAAGAAAACCGCACCATTCTCAGCTTGACTTCTGAGGCGTCTGGTCGATGGATCGGCGTGTGTGTGTGTGGCTCGAGCTTGTGTTTTACCCTTTTTCATTTTGAACACACACAGAGTACAAATATTTGTGCGTAGCTAGCTAGTGCCGTCTGAATATTAACTCCCTGTTATTCATACGTACACATGATGTATAACTTAGTTTTCTACAGCTCGGTTACTTGATGGATGGATGTTAGTGCTTGTTTGTTCTTGCAATGCCAAAACTAATATGTTTCTATTTTGGTTGATAACCAACGAGGACACAATATCAAGATTCCCCAACCAAAGTTGCTAAAGTAATATCTGACAGAGTACTAGGTGGCTGATTTAGCAGGATTCATGGCACCGGTTCTTAATCAAAAAAACAGGACCAGTTAAGTTGTACCAAACGAATGCACATGGAGTTGCGGAACCAACAATGAAAGGGCAGTGACCAAACCATAGCTAATGCGTGCTAACTAAAGTATCTAATCTCTTGTTGTATAGTAGTGCATCAGCCAGCGCCAATGCTAGCTGTTCTTAGCTTGACACACCATACAGTCTACACTAACATACAAAGAGGAGACCGGGGGGAGAAGGATTACCTGGCGCGTGGCAGCGCAGGTGGCCGGACGGCAAGGCGCGAAGGGGAGGGCGAGGCCGCCCGGGCAGGCGCATGCGGCCAGAGGGCGAGGGGCAGGCGGCCGGAGGTAGGGGAGGACGAGGCACAGGTGGCCGGGGAGGCGGCGCGTGCGAGCGTGGGTCGTCGGGATCTCGACTACGAGGTGGCGGCGAGGCGGAGCGGCGAGGAAGCGGCGAGCCGAACGAGGCGGCAGGAGCGGCGGCGCGTGAGTGAGAGGCGTGCGTCTGTGTGTGGATGGGTTTGGTCGAGGGTGAGGATAAGGTTTTCTTCTTTAATTTTTTTTTACCCCAAATAATTCTTCGCCGTGCGCAGCGTTTGAAGAGATGCACGGCAAAGGGCGCCGTGAGCATTACAAAGCAAAGAAACACTTTGCCGTGCACACCACACGGCATATATTTTAATTTGAAAATTTGACCTCTATGTACATACATGTACAATTAGTTTTAATTTTTAATTATTTTCTTCGACTAATATTAATTGATTTGGATTTATCTAGATTTAAATATATGTTATATCCGAATTAAGTCAAATCAAAGTTAAGTAATATGGGTCGCAGGGAGTACAATAAACTTTTTTTCATTAACAAACAAACAAAAATATTAGTCAACCCTCGTTTGAAGATAGCTAGTAGATTCTCACGGGTGGCCTTGCACAAACTTGGTTTTCCTTGTACCCATGGCCTAAACAAGCCTTAACCAACAAAAAAGTATATTATTGGAACCTCGTGTGCGGAGAAATCTAGGGTTAGACCTTTCTGGGGCCCACAGACAGGTGTTTTCGATGGAGAATGACCCCCGGATACCCACCCAAACTTTCATGTGGTGCTAGGAAACATGCATGTAGACCTAGGATACATGTAAAAGTGGTGTAGAAGTCTCATATATGCAAGAAATATCTCCCTGGTGTGAGGTTCTTCACATTCAGGCGATAACACTTAGCAGATTTCTCGACCTATAGGGGAAATGTCCCACTGCGTGTATACCGGGGGCTAGAATGTGCCACTGGATACCAAAGTTGGTGTTCCTTGTATCTATGGACTAAACAAACATTAACCAACAAAAAAGTATATTGGTAGAACCTCGTGCGGAGAAAGCTAGGGGGTAGACCTTCCCAGGTCCTGCAGACTGGTGTTTTTGATGGAGAATGACCCCCGGAGCCCCGGGAACCCACCCAAACTTTCATGTGGTGCTAGGAAATATGCATGTAGACCTAGGATACATGTAAAAGTGTTTTAGAAGTCCCATATATGCAAGACATATCTCCCCGGTGTGAGGTTCTTCACATTCAGGTGATAACACTTAGCGGATTCCTCGACCTATAGAGGAATGTCCCGATGTGGGTATACCGGGGGATAGAATGTGCCACAGGGCACCAAAGTTGGTTTTGCTTGTATATATGGCCTAAACAAACCTTAACCAACAAAAAGTACATTACAACCCTCGTATGAAGAAAGCTAGGGTAGACCTTCCTGGGCCCATAAGCGGGTGTTTTCGATGGAGAATGACCCCTGAGCCGAAACCCACCCAAACTTACATGTGGTGCTAGGAAACATGCATGTAGACCTAGGATACATGTAAAAGTGTTGTAGAAGTCCCATATATGCAAGACATATTCCCCCGGTGTGCGGTTCTTCACATTCAGGCGATAACACTTAGCAGATTCCTCAACCTATAGGGGAAATGTCCCGCTGCGGGTATACCTGGGGGCTAGAATGTGCCATAGGGCACCAAAGTTGGTTTTCCTTGTATATATGGCCTAAAAAACCTTAAAAAACAAAAAAAGTACATTGGTGGAACCTCGTGCGGAGAAAGCTAGGGAGTAGACCTTCCCGGTGCCCGCAGACGGCTGTTTTCGATGGAGAATGACCCCCGGAGCCCCAGGAACCCACCCAAACTTTCATGTGGTGCTAGGAAACATGCATGTAGACCTAGGATACATGTAATTGTGTTGTAGAAGTCCCATATATTCAAGACATATCTCCCCGATGTGAGGTTCTTCACATTTAGGTGATAACACTTAGCAGATTCCTCGACCTATAGGGGAAATGTCCCGCTGCATGTATACCGGGGGCTAGAATGTTCCACAGGGTACTAAAGTTGGTGTTCGTCGTATCTATGGCCTAAAAAAACCTTAACAAACAAAAAAGTACATTGGTGGAACCTCGTGCGGAGAAAGCTAGGGAGTAGACCTTCCCGGTGATCGCAGACGGCTGTTTTCGATGGAGAATGACCCCCGGAGCCCCGGGAACCCACCCAAACTTTCATGTGGTGCTAGGAAACATGCATGTAGACTTAGTATACATGTAATTGTGTTGTAGAAGTCCCATATATTCAAGACATATCTCCCCGATGTGAGGTTCTTCACATTTAGGCGATAACACTTAGCAGATTCCTCAACCTACAGGGGAAATGTCCCGCTGCGTGTATACCGGGGGCTAGAATGTTCCATAGGGTACCAAAGTTGGTTTTCCTTGTATCTATGGACTAAACAAACATTAACAAACAAGAAAGTACATTGGTGGAACCTCGTGCGGAGAAAGCTAAGGGGTAGACCTTCCCAGGGCCCGCAGACGGGTGTTTTCGATGGAGAATGACCCCCGGAGCACCGCGAACCCACCCAAACTTTCATGTGGTGCTAGGAAACATGCGTGTAGACCTACGATACATATAAAAGTGTTTTAGAAGTCCCATATATGCAAGACATATCTCCCCGGTGTGAGGTTCTTCACATTCACGCGATAAGACTTAGCAGATTCCTCGACCTATAGGGGGAATGTCCCGCTGTGGGTATACCCGGGGCTAGAATGTGCCACATGGCACCAAAGTTGGTTCTCCTTGTATATATGGCCTAAACAAACCTTAACCAACAAAAAGGTACACTACACAACCCTCGTGCGAAGAAAACAAGGGTTAGACCTTTCTAGGGCCCGGAGACGGGTGTTTTCGATGGAGAATGACCCCCGGAGCCCCGGGAACCCACCCAAACTTTCATGTGGTGCAAGGAAATATTCATGTAGACCTAGGATACATGTAAAAGTGTTGTATAAGTCTCATATATGCAAGACATATCTCCCAGGTGTGAGATTCTTCACATTTAGGCGATAACACTTATCAGATTTCTCGACCTATAGGGGAAATGTCCCGCTGCATGTATACCGGGGGCTAGAATGTGCCACTGGGTACCAAAGTTGGTGTTCCTTGTATCTATGGACTAAAAAAACATTAACCAACAAAAAAGTATATTGGTAGAACCTCGTGCGGAGAAAGCTAGGGGGTAGACCTTCCCAGGTCCTGTAGACTAGTGTTTTTGATGAAGAATGGCCCCCGGAGCCCCGGGAACCCACCCAAACTTTCATGTGGTGCTAGGAAATATGCATGTAGACCTAGGATACATGTAAAAGTGTTTTAGAAGTCCCATATATGCAAGACATATTCCCCCGGTGTGCGGTTCTTCACATTCAGGCGATAACACTTAGCAGATTCCTCAACCTATAGGGGAAATGTCCCGCTGCGGGTATACCCGGGGGATAGAATGTGCCATAGGGCACCAAAGTTGGTTTTCCTTGTATATATGGCCTAAAAAAACCTTAAAAACAAAAAAGTACATTGGTGAAACCTTGTGCGGAGAAAGCTAGGGAGTAGACCTTCCCGGTGCCCGCAGACGGCTGTTTTCGATGGAGAATGACCCCCGGAGCCGTAGGAACCCACCCAAAATTTCATGTGGTGCTAGGAAACATGCATGTAGACCTAGGATACATGTAATTGTGTTGTAGAAGTCCCATATATTCAAGACATATCTCCCCGATGTGAGGTTCTTCACATTTAGGCGATAACACTTAGCAGATTTCTCGACCTATAGGGGGAATGTCCCGTTGCGGGTATACCAAGGGGCTAGAATGTGCCATAGGGCACAAAAGTTGGTTTTCCTTGTATCTATGGCCTAAAAAAACCTTAACAAAAAAAAGTACATTGGTGGAACCTCGTGCAGAAAAAGCTAGGGAGTAGACCTTCCCGGTGCCCGCAGACAGCTGTTTTCGATGGAGAATGACTCCCGTATGCGATAATACTTAGAGAAGTGGTGGACGTGTCGCGGGGAAACTCCCGCGACGGGTCCAACAGGGGGAAACCGGTGGAATATTGGGCCCAACCTAGGTATTCTATGTAGATATGGCCTAAACATGCCTAAACAAACAAAAAATCACATTGCAGCTCGTACGGAGAGAGCTAGGGGTAGATCCCGGTTGCCCCGAAGACTAGGGTTTCGATGGGAGACGGTCGCTAGAGCATTGGAATCCGACCAAACCACATAATTAAAGTGTCCATAGATGCAATATGGGTTATATTTGAGATAAAATATGTGCTAAAAGAAAACGAAGGCAAAGAAGGGGTGGAAACGTCAATAAACAGGTCTTTGCCGTGGGTGGTGCACGGCAAAGGCTCTGTTGCCGTGGGAGGTGCACGGCAAAGAATCCTTTGTCGTGTATAGTACACGGCAAAGACCCTCCCTCGTTGAACGAAACTCGCGTAAATATTTCGTGCTTTGAATAAATAAATGGCGCGAATTCTTTGCGCGTCGAATAAAATAAATAGCGGGAACATTTGGCGCAAAAATAGTAATTTGCATTTCAAAACTTTGCTGTGCCTGACGGTGAGACACACGGCAAAGCCCTGCCGTTACCCCGGCCCGTGAATTGTGCGATATGGTGGGCCCAACAAAGGCAGTGTGCCGTGCAATTTCTTTGCCGGGTGCCTCTTTTGGCCTTTCCCGTGAATTTATTCTTTGCCGTGTGTCTGCGCTGTGATTTGCCGTGAGGATTTGAGATGCCGTGTATCCTCTATGGTGCCGCCGTGTAGTGCTTGTTTGCCGTGCGCCATGTTTTGCGTTCGCACGGCAAAAAGATCTTTGCCGTGCATGGACGCACGGCAAAGCCTCAGTGCACGGCAGCGCCGAATTTTCCCGTAGTGATTTGAGCTGAAAGTGGCTGCTCATTCAGCTGTTCTTCTCTCTTTCTCTCACTCTCCCCAACTATCTGATCAAGAAAGCACCTAAATTACTAGGAAGAATCCTCACATCTACATAAACAAGGATCAAGGTGAAGCAACTCAAAAGGAGGCCATGGCTGAACCTCTAAATCAAGGTACATACCTCTGATCTTATTCCTGGTGGCTCAAATCTTGTGCTAGTTGATCCTAAGGGATCCTAAAACTGTCAACTTAAAATATACGAGGGGACGGGAAATGGAGGCCAGATAGGCTCCTCCATATAACCGCCCGATCCTAACACACAAGTAAATAAAACGCTCAAAAAGCGCACACACGTCTGCCGCATCAACCAGACCAGATCCTTCTTGCGGCACCAGAACCATCATCCGCGATAAGGCGTCTATAAGAGCACCGTCCAGCATAGCACTAGAAACGTAACAACAAGCCTCGCGCTCAACACATTATATATACCCCTGCACCTCCAGACGCATGCTATAACAGTGCACGACAAACGACCGTAGGTGCTCTCCAATTCTCCATACCCATCCACCTTAACGACCATCTGTCTCGGAGATGTTACAGTGTGCCGAGGGCAAGCATAGCACCGGTAGTACGAAGCATCATCCATTGATGCTGTCTCAGCTGGTACGTGATCGACCCTGCAAAAAGGGCTAGGAATCTGCTCAACGGTCGAGTGCAGGCGTAGATGAAGTGCAACTAAGATATTTCCTAGAATTTTTCCAAACTTCAAAATGTCAACCATGGAACTCTGCTCCAAATTGACGCATTCCTAGGGTTGCACCATATTTTCTATCCAGCTATATGTCGAGAGCTTACTAGGATGTTAAGAGGGCGGAGTGTCACCAAAGAAGTTCCCGTTGTCCTTATATACATAGGAGCTTAGAATTGCTATCTATCTAGAGATCAGGAAGGTACATATAACCCCATGACATCCACAATACCTGAACCATCGCCTCCCAACAATTGTATATACACAGCAGAACCATGAGTATGAAAGTTGTTTCCCTAACACTGATGCGGATGGCCTCACTATGGAAACAAGGTAATGAGTGTATTTTCAATTTCGAGCATAGTTTGTTTTTTGGAATGGAGGGTGGGGGTGTCTGACCAAACATGTTGCTTGGGGACTTGGATTGATGGGATCATCATTTATGTTGAATTTCATAATTACTGTAATTATGACTTATAATTTTTTTCAAGGAGAGATTTATTTGAATAGACTAGTAGATAGAGCAATGATGACAACTATATTATCACTACTGGTTACAAGTTTTAGCTAGAGCCAGATGCAACTTAATAAGAGATCTTTTGTACTCCCTTGGTCACATTAGTAAGTCCAGCAGACCTACACTACGGGAAAAAAGGACGCTGCCGTCGCCTCCCTCCTTTGCCGTGTGCCAAAAGTCCCGGAACACGGCAAAGAGAATCTTTGCCGTGTGTAAACCAACAAGAACACGGCAAAGGACAGGTGCACGGCAAACAGCAGAAACAGAACACGGCAAAGAAAGTAACACGGCAATGGACCGACTAGAGCACACGGCAAAGAAGGGAACCACGGCAAAGTCAATAAAGAAACACGGCAAAGTTTTCCTCACGGCAAAGATGTGGGCCCCGTGGCCTCATGATGCCACCCGCCCGACAGTGGGCAGAATCTTTGCCGTGTGCCCTCGCCGTCAGTCACACGGCAAAGATCATCCATCTGTACACACGGCAAAGAATTTTTTTCACCTTTTTCTTTTCTTTAATTAGCAAGGATTTTATTACATATATGTTAGGTGATATTATTTCATAGGATCATGAGATCACACATATGATGATAGGTTATTGTGGTCTTGATCACTATATACATGCACCCCCCTGATTCCGACGTTCTCGTGGACTTCCTCCGGCGAAACCCTGATGATCTGCGGGCCTCGGATCGTCTACCCCCCTAGACATTCTTCTGACAGGGGTAGCCCGGCGTAGCTCTCTCTTGTCTTGTGTCTGACTAGGTCATAGGATGATGTGAAACCATGTTGGTTCACAAGTTGGGGCACTATACGGCCCGGTTTCACCGTAACGGGGAGATTCCCCTTATCTGAGTCCATAACCTTTCGCTTCTAGGTTAGGCGCATGCATGCGAGGGGCACATGCAATCACCTATACCAATCTTGCACCACACTCACACACATATGCTAGGGACACATGCAAGTTTTCGGATGATTAGCGTTCTCGGACTTACTCGTGAAACCACGATGATCTGCGGGCCTCGGATCGTCTACCCCTAGACATTCTTCGGCAGGGGTAGCCAGTATCTCTCTCTTGTGTTGTGTCTCACTAGGTCATAGGTTGATGTGAAACCATGTTGGTTCACAAGTTGGGGCACTATACGCCCGGTTTCACCATAACGGAGATTCCCCTTATCTGAGTCCATAACCTTTCGCTTCTAGGTTAGAGAGCATGCATGCGAGGGGGGGCACATGCAATCACCTATACCAATCTTGCACCACACTCACACACATATGCTAGGGACACATGCAAGTTTTCAGATGATTCCGACGTTCTCGTGGACTTACTCCGGCGAAACCCTGATGATCTGCGGGCCTCGGATCGTCTACCCCCCTAGACATTCTTCTTACAGGGGTAGCCCGGCGTAGCTCTCTCTTGTGTTGTGTCTCACTAGGTCATAGGTTGATGTGAAACCATGTTGGTTCACAAGTTGGGGCACTATACGGCCCGGTTTCACCGTAACGGGGAGATTCCCCCTTATCTGAGTCCATAACCTTTCGCTTCTAGGTTAGGCGCATGCATGCGAGGGCACATGCAATCACCTATACCAATCTTGCACCACACTCACACACATATGCTAGGGACACATGCAAGTTTTCAGATGATTAGACGTTCTCGTGGACTTACTCGTGAAACACGATGATCTGCGGGCCTCGGATCGTCTACCCCCTAGACATTCTTACGGCAGGGTAGCCAGGCGTAGCTCTCTCTTGTGTTGTGTCTCACTAGGTCATAGGTTGATGTGAAACCATTTTGGTTCACTAGTTGGGGCACTATACGGCCGGTTTCACCGTACGGGAGATTCCCCTTATCTGTCCATAACCTTTCGCTTCTAGGTTAGAGCGCATGCATGCGAGGGGGGGCACATGCAATCACCTATACCAATCTTGCACCACACTCACACACATATGCTAGGGACACATGCAAGTTTTCAGATGATTCCGACGTTCTCGTGGACTTACTCCGGCGAAACCCTGATGATCTGCGGGCCTCGGATCGTCTACCCCCCTAGACATTCTTCTGACAGGGGTAGCCCGGCGTAGCTCTCTCTTGTGTTGTGTATCACTAGGTCATAGGTTGATGTGAAACCATGTTGGTTCACAAGTTGGGGCACTATATGGCCCGGTTTCACCGTAACGGGGAGATTCCCCCTTATACAGGTCCATAACCTTTCGCTTCTAGGTTAGAGCGCATGGATGCGAGGGGGGACACATGCAATCACCTATACCAACCTTGCACCACACTCACACACATATTCTAGGGACACATGCAAGTTTTCAGATGATTCCGACGTTCTTGTGGACTTCCACCGGCGAAACCCTGATGATCTGTGGGCCTCGGATCGTCTACCTAATGGAAATGAAGTTCAGCATCCTCTAGAACCTTATGGTCTATTGCAAAGTTAGTGTTTCCATGGTCTGAATACTAACAAATAGGCAACAAAAAGTTAAATCATTTGAAAGAAAAAATAAAAATAAAATTAGAAAATAGCATGATACACACGGCAAAGGACAAAGCACACGGCAAAGATGTCCTTTGGTGTGCTAACCGTCAAACACCGGCAAGGTCCTTTCGTGTGTCTCTATCCCACGGACACTGCAACAGCGAAATTTTTCACCTTTAGCAAGGCTTTTATTACATATATGTTAGGTGATATTATTTCATAGGATCATGAGATCACACATATGATGATAGGTTATTGTGGTCTTGATCACTATATACATGCACCCCCTGATTCCGACGTTCTCGTGGACTTCCTCCCATGAAACCCTGATGATCTGCGGGCCTCGGATCGTCTACCCCCCTAGACATTCTTCTGACAGGGGTAGCCCGGCGTAGCTCTCTCTTGTCTTGTGTCTGACTAGGTCATAGGATGATGTGAAACCATGTTGGTTCACAAGTTGGGGCACTATACGGTTTCACCGAACGGGAGATTCCCCTTATCTGAGTCCATAACCTTTCGCTTCTAGGTTAGGCGCATGCATGCGAGGGGCACATGCAATCACCTATACCAATCTTGCACCACACTCACACACATATGCTAGGGACACATGCAAGTTTTCGATGATTAGGCGTTCTCGTGGACTTACTCGCGAAACCACGATGATCTGCGGGCCTCGGATGCCTACCACCCTAGACATTCTTCCCGACAAGGGTAGCCCGGTAGCTCTCTCTTGTGTTGTGTCTCACTAGGTCGTAGGTTGATGTGAAACCATGTTGGTTCACAAGTTGGGGCACTATCGGCCGGTTTCACCGTAACGGGAGATTCCCCTTATACAGTCCATAACCTTTCGCTTCTAGGTTAGAGCGCATGGATGCGAGGGGGGACACATGCAATCACCTATACCAACCTTGCACCACACTCACACACATATGCTAGGGTCACATGCAAGTTTTCAGATGATTCCGACGTTCTCGTGGACTTACTCCGGCGAAACCCTGATGATCTGCGGGCCTCGGATCGTCTACCCCCCTAGAAATTCTTCTGACAGGGGTAGCCCGGCGTAGCTCTCTCTTGTTTTGTGTCTCACTAGGTCATAGGATGATGTGAAACCATGTTGGTTCACAAGTTGGGGCACTATAAGGCCCGGTTTCACCGTAACAGGGAGATTCCCCCTTATACAGGTCCATAACCTTTCTCTTCTAGGTTAGAGCGCATGCATGCGAGGGGGGGCACATGCAATCACCTATACCAATCTTGCACCAAACTCACACACATATGCTAGGGACACATGCAAGTTTTCAGATGATTCCGACGTTCTCGTGGACTTCCTCCGGCGAAACCCTGATGATCTGCGGGCCTCGGATCGTCTACCTAATGGAAATGAAGTTCAACATCCTCTAGAACCTTATGGTCTATTGCAAAGTTAGTGTTTCCATGGTCTGAATACTGACAAATAGCCAACAAAAAGTTAACTAAAAACTTTAAATAAATACAACTGAAAGAAAAAATAAAAATAAAATTAGAAAATACCTAAAGGCACACGGCAAAGGAGAAAACACACGGCAAAGAGGTCCTTTGCCGTGTGTCTCTGCAGGCACACGGCAAAGGTTCTTTGCCGTGTGTTTTCTAACCAGTACGGCAAAGATCTTTGCCGTGTTCATATGATGTAACGGCAAAGGGGTGACCATAATATCGGCCCGCGCGGGCCCGTGCCCTCCCCTGCCCGACTCGCCTCCCACCACACGCTCCTGCGCGCCACCACTCTCCTGCGCCGCCCCTGCCTCCTTCTCGCCACAAGCACCTCTGCCTCCACCGGCCCGTCCCTCACCGACCAGGCCCCATCCGCCCCGCCCAATCCGCCTCCGCCCAAGCCCCTGCCCCCGGCCATGGGAGCTCGCCCGCGGCTCCACTGGTAGGAGCTGGGCCGCCAGCCCGCCTCTGCCGCCCCCACCGACAACTGCATCCACCATCGGTATGTGCCTAGTATTTTTTGTTAGTGTAGTGTAGTGTAGTATAGTATATATATGTATGTGTAGTGTAGTGTAGTGTAGTGTAGTGTAGTGTAGTATAGTAGTAACATTGTTAGATATATGTGTATGTGTATATTAGTAATTAAGCATGTATTTAGCAAAATGGACAAGTTACTAGTATGATGTATGATGTATGTAGTGCTAGTTCTAGTGTTGTACTAAGTTATTAGTAAAGTGTATTTAGTGATAGTTTTATTGTCATATATTACATTAGGGTAGTTTTAGTGGTAGATTTAGCAAAATGGACAAGTTACTAATATGTTGGATTTAGTGGTAGTATTTTCTAGTATGTTGTTTCATATATGCATGTGTATAGTAGTAATTTAGGAATTATATGTGTAAAATTTTGGCTTGTATTTTGGCATATATAAATACATATGTATATTACTATTTTTTCTTCGTGTAGGATATTTGTCGAGTCTGAGGGTGGGGTTGTCGACGGCGTAGGTCATTTTGCGGGAGGGTCGAGCATCTTCTTCACCTCTCGATCACGCTTCAAGGGTAAAAATCTATTCTCCTATCTTGCAAATACCTAGGGTTATTTTCGTGTGTAGATCACCAAGTCTGTCGCGTTACCTAGGCGTCTCTTCCCGACCGTAAGGGTTACGCGGATAAATATGCATTAGTGGTCTCGCATATTATGAAGCGTAACTCTTACGGCATTTATCGGGACAGCCGGCGGATGCGTAGTTGGGTATGTTTTCCTTGTTCTACTCCAGTCCGAGATAGGATTTCGGCTGCGCCTCCCTGTTGTTCTCCGGATGCACATCCCTCTTGGCTTTTTGCCGAGACGTGTCGGAGAGCAGCGGAGAGGTCTTCCGAAATGTCGGATCGGGGTAGAGCGAGAACATACTCAATCTACTGATCTGGCGGTTGATAGGACCCTCTTTACCTATTAGAGATAGGTGGATATATTTATGGCGTAAAATATATGTTTGCTAAAATTAACGAACTAATACGGATTTATTTATATGGCATGATTAATTGAAAGCATTATATATGTCGTTTTTGGTACTGATTAGAGGATGGAGAATCGTGACTGGATGTATGATGGCTATGTCAGTAAGTGGGACTTTACCTCAGAATGGCAAGAAAAGGCCGAGGACTTTGTGAACCGGGCATTTGCCGTCCCTAGCAGACCCAGAAGAATTTTCTGCCCCTGTGCAAGATGCAAGAACGTGAATACACATTCGAAGGATGATGTGAGTACTCACCTGCTCAATTACGGGTTCACACCATCCTATAAGACTTGGACATTCCATGGTGAAAAGTTAGCGAAACGTGCTAGGAGGGAGTCACGGCAGGGTCAGCAGCAGAGTCAGCCAAGGGGAGAATTTGATGCTGGTTTTGATAGGTGCATAGAAAACTTTGTGAATGCTAATGCGCCTGAAAGCCCTCATGTAGAGGCGGAGACTCCTCAGGAGGCGGAGACAAGTGAGGCCGGAGGAAAACACGGCAAAGTACTACGAGACTTTGTTTGCCTCACGAGACCCCTTCATGCACATACAGATGTTACCCAAGCTGGATGCCATAGCTCGCCTTTTGGCCTTCAAGGCCACAGGGAACTTGACCAGAGGACTTTGATGATATGCTTGCGTCTTTGGCAGATTCGCGAAGGGCACCTCTTTCCGGAGAACTTCTACTATTCGACCAAACTCCTCCGTGACCTTAAGATGTCATATGAGTCGATACACGCTTGTCCGAAGGGATGCATGCTATTCACAAAGGAGCATGCAAAGACAAATTATTGTATCCGCTGCAAATCCTCTAGGTACTTTGAGGTCGATCCCGATGGTGATGGTCAGAAGAGGCAGACCGGGGTTGCCCAAAACATTCTTCGGTATCTTCCAATCATACCGAGGCTCCAGCGACTCTTCATGACCGAGGATACTGCCCAGCAGATGAAGTGGGCAGTAGAAGGGAACAGATACCTCGACAAGATGATACATCCGTCGGATGGTAGTGCATGGAAGAACTTTGTCAAGAAATATCCTGATAAAGCCATGGCATGTCGGCTTCAGCATATAGTTGTTGGCCAGTGTTTGTTATTCCCCTGAACCTCCCCCCTGGCGTCTGCATGAGATCAGAGAACATGTTTGTCTCGATGATAATCCTGGGCGAAATACCCGGTAAGAACATGAATGTGTATCTAGAACCGCTGGTGGATGACTTGCTTCGTGGCTGGGAAGGTCGGGGGATCCGAACATTTGACGCTTCAAACAACGAGCACTTCGATATGTATGTCTGGTACCATACCTCTCTGCATGACCTACCAGCACGTGCGTTGTTCTGGTGTACACATGGGAAGTGGCCTTGCCGGTGTGCATGCAATCTCGACTTTCTTACGGCTGTTGAAGGGAGGCAAGTATTCTGCTTTGATGAACATCGGCGGTGTCTTGAGCGAATCATCCATATAGGAGTGACAAAAAGAGGTTCAAGAAAGGTCGTGTTGTCCATGATCCAAAGCCACGTCTAAAGACCGGAAAGGAAATCAAGGCTGAGTTGGAAGCTCTCCAGCCAAACTCCGATGGGAATGGTTTCGTGGGATACGGGGATACGCACCAGTGGACCCACATTCCGTGCTTATGGAAGCTCCCTTACTTTGAGGATCTTGAGCTCCGCATAACATTGATGTAATGCACACGAAAGAATATCGGTGAGGCCCTTTGGAGCACCATAATGAAAACCGAGAAGGCGAAAGATAACATCAAGGCTCGAATTGATCAAGAAGCATTGTGCGATAGGCCAAAGTTGAACATGCAGCCACCGGGCCAAAGGCGAAAAAAGGTGGTCTAAGCCAAAGGCTCCTTTCGCCCAACAAAGCCCCAAAGAAGGAGATCTTCCGATGGATCGGCAAAGTTTGTTTTCCCGATGGTTATGCGCCAAGCTGGATGAGGGTGCGAACATGGAAACATTGCAGTACAAGGGCTCAAGAGTCATGACTACCACGTATGGCTTGAGCAGATAATGCGGTGATGATTCGAGGCTATGTCGATGAGGAGACTTGGCGAGTCTTTGTCGAGGTTGAGCTTTTCTTCCGAGATTTGTGCTAGGAGTTAGACCGTAAAGTGCTTGAGAAGCTACATGAAGAGGCACCCGAGTTGCTGCGATCTAGAGATGCTCCTTCCGCGAGTTCTTCAATCCGATGCAACATATGATCTTGCATCTTGCGGACGAGGCTTTAAAGGGGGACTGTGGGCGTTGGCGATATCACTTTGAGAGAGAAACAAAGAAGCTTCATAAGAAAACAGGCAATAAATGCAAGATCGAGGCATCCATAGCCGAGGCAGTCCTTAACGAGGAGGTTGCAAACTTCACCACAAAGCACTATGATGCCAACATTCCCACAAAGCACAACCCAGTGTTTCGTTACAATGTCGCCAACCCTGAAGATGTACCCAATCTTAGCATCTTCGTTGGGCTAGGTGGCAAATCAAGTGGCACAAAGAGGTTCGCAATGAAAAAACTTGAGCGGGAGTTGATCCACTCGTATGTCTTGAACACCATGGAAGAAGTGAAGCCGTACATCGAGTAAGTGATCACCATTTAGTTTTCCGCAAACATTCACTGCTATGTCCATGCCTAACTCTCCTTTAAATTGTTATAGACGATTCAAGAGTGCACATTGGAAGAATCCAAATAGGGAGCCTAACCCTCAAGAGGAGCAGGATCTTTTCGATAAGGGTGGTGGTTTCGGTTTAAGTCAATTTGGTTACGTGGTTTGGTACTATTCGAGCCAACTTGTTGTGCTACACTTCTTGTGATAAACTTCTTATGCTAAACTTCTTGTTCTAACTTGTAGGCAAGAACTGACAAAGAGATGCAACCCGAGCTAAGAAATATTGCCAGGGGCTTTAACCATTCAGTCGACAAGTTCAATGCTTATGACGTGAATGGGTATCGCTTCCATACCCATGAATACACAACTAGCCGGCCCAACCGGAAGACAACAAATAGCGGGTCTTTTGTGAAGGCTCGGATGGCTCGGTACTATGGAAGAGTCGAGGTATATGAGCTGAATTACGGTTTTGGCAAAGGGCTAAATCCGTTGTATTCAAATGTCATTGGTTTGACCCACATAAGGTGAAAGCAGGATCCTGAAATTGGGTAGTGGTTAAGAGAAACTCCGTTTATGCGGAGATGATGTTTACATTTTGGCTACTCAGGCCTTCCAAGTATTCTATCTTCCGTACCCATGCCAAAACCCGACAAAGCGTCTACAGGACTGGGATGTTGTGATGGCGGTACCGACACGCAATAGGCCGCCTTGCCAAACAAGGATGATTACCGCCTAGACCCCTCAACAAATGATGGCGAGTTTTATCAAGAAGAAGGGCTCCCGGGCAATTCACTATCGACTTGTCCGATGGTGACATGGTCGTGAGCGATGAGCAAGAAGAAGGCGAGGAAGACACTGCGCAAGATGAAGCGAGGAGGTTCACAACCAACAAGATGTGAGTTTGCTCGAGGCGTTCCATGCGAGCTTTGGCGTGAGCGATCCACGAGGACCACCTCCAGGTTTCGTGGATGATTATTGGTGGCCGGAAAATGATAGCGATGACGAAACCTCTCGTCCAATTCATAATCCCGACTCAGGCTTCTGATCCATGCATGTAGTAGTAATAATCTTTGTAGTAGTGTTTTCTATGTAATCCCGCCGGGCTATGTAATAAAATTTCTTTCCTTTTGTCTTTGTATTTGTAAGAACTCTATTCTATGTAATAAAATTTCTTTCCTTTTGTCTTTGTATTTGTAAGAACTCGTATCCCCCAAGTCGAGAGAGCACAGGTATTTTCGAGATTCATATAGCATGGGGATGTGATGGTGGCAAGCCCAGGAAAGGATTCTCGATCCACGACAACGATTCCTTTCGAGGAGTCGTTGCCGTGGAGACCGAATCCTTTCCTTGGCTTGCCGCGTATCATACCCATGCTATATGGATCATGGAAGTATTTCTCTTCTTTCGTCTTTGCCGATACGAATATAGATTAGCTAGCGTGACTTAAATGGAATATATTAGATAGCCCTAAAGTCGAAAGGAAAGACATTACTTCACTATTCGTATAGCATGGGAGACATTGTTATATGAATCGTGAAATGGTTTCTTTCCTTTCGTCTTTGGAGAAACACAAGGAAGGCTTCATCTCGTATCCCCCAAGTCGAGAGAGGACAGGTATTTTCGAGATTCATATAGCATGGGGATGTGACGGTGGCAAGCCCAGGAAAGGATTCTCAATCCACGACAACGATTCCTTTAGAGGAGTCGTTGCCGTGGAGACCGAATCCTTTCCTTGGCTTGCCGCGTATCATACCCATGCTATATGGATCATGGAAGTATTTCTCTTCTTTCGTCTTTGCCGATACGAATATAGATTAGCTAGCGTGACTTAAATGGAATATATTAGATAGCCCTAAAGTCGAAAGGAAAGACATTACTTCACTATTCGTATAGCATGGGCGACATTGTTATATGAATCGTGAAATGGTTTCTTTCCTTTCGTCTTTGGAGAAACACAAGGAAGGCTTCATCTCGTATCCCCCAAGTCGAGAGAGGACAGGTATTTTCGAGATTCATATAGCATGGGGATGTGACGGTGGCAAGCCCAGGAAAGGATTCTCGATCCACGACAACGATTCCTTTCGAGGAGTCGTTGCCGTGGAGACCGAATCCTTTCCTTGGCTTGCCGCGTATCATACCCATGCTATATGTATCATGGAAATATTCTCTTCTTCGTCTTTGCCGATACGAATATAGATTAGCTAGCGTGACTTAAATGGAATATATTAGATAGCCCTAAAGTCGAAAGGAAAGACATTACTTCACTATTCGTATAGCATGGGCGACATTGTTATATGAATCATGAAATGGTTTCTTTCCTTTCGTCTTTGGAGAAACACAAGGAAGGCTTCATCTCGTATCCCCCAAGTCGAGAGAGGACAGGTATTTTTGAGATTCATATAGCATGGGGATGTGACGGTGGCCAGCCCAGGAATGGATTCTCGATCCACGACAACGATTCCTTTCGAGGAGTCGTTGCCGTGGAGACCGAATCCTTTCCTTGGCTTGCCGCGTATCATACCCATGCTATATGGATCATGGAAGTATTTCTCTTCTTTCGTCTTTGCCGATACTAGTGCTACTGCTAGTGCTCCACCGCGCATTCACAGCGGCGAGGGTGTGGGAGGCGTGCGAGGACTCCTAGTCCCCCTCCGGTCTTCGAGGAGGACGGCGAGGCGAGGCAGGAGCAGGAGCGGGGAGAAGGAGGAGGGCGAGGAGGAGGAGGAGCCAGTTCGGCGTCAGGAGGATGAGGGGACGCACTCGGATTCTAACGAGGAGGAGCAGGAGCAGCAGGAGGATGAGGATGAGGGGTTGGGGTCTTTACCCTACGAGCTTGACACGTCCTTGAGGTGGGCGCCTCCGGAGGATGAGACGGAGTACCTTCAGAGTCTGTGACCATGGACCCGAGCCGGTGCCACGGAGAAGGCTCCATATCGCCGTGGGGTTTCGAGACTCCCCGACCTACCTTATCCCTATGCGGACAAGGTACTCGTGCCCGCTGGGTCGAGGTACATGATTTGACCCTAAACCATACATTGTAATTTTTATCACATACTGACCTTGTCCTTTTCATTTTGCAGTGCCTTTTTATATGAGGATGGGATCAAGCCATATCGTGGCTAATCAAGCATCTTTGGAGCCTTGGTTAGAAAGTATTTTCCTGGGATTGTCACTCTCCCAAATGGTTCAAAGGATGTGGCTTGGACTTGGAAGCATTACCACTATGCCGAAGATCCCGAAAAAAAGTACACCACCATCGCGGAGAAGGTTCAGGTTTTGTTCTGGGTAAGTTTGTTTTGCTTGTCATAATTCAATCGCCTTGAGGATGAAATACACTTCAACTCGTGGCTTGTCATAATTCAATCGCCTTTGACCCCCCTTTTTTCCCTATGTGCATACTTGTAGAAGTTCTTCGACATGGACAGGACGCCAAAGGAGTGTTTGATGATTGTTCACGAGCTTGCCAAGAGGAAGGTGCAAGACATGCACTACGAGGACGCGTAAACTGCGTTATAGCGGTTCGGCGATCGCAAGATTTGGATGAACAAGAGCCAAGCCCGGGAGATGCTCTTCGAGCCGTGGCAGTACCTGCAGGTAGTTGCATTTTTGTTTTATTGATTTCTTGACCTTATTCTATTTTCTATTGTACTAATACGTGTGTCTTGTGGAAGTAGAACCCTCCTCGGTTCATGGGTAATGACGAGCGGTGCTTCACGGCAATGGTAGCGTGGTGGACACACCCCAATTACCTCCAGAAACACGCCGATGCAAAGAAGCGGCGAGAGGAGATGGGGGGTGGATCACACCGCCAAGGCAGCATCCCCCTCGCCCTTCTTAGGCAAAAAGAGGTGAGAAAATGCTTTATTTGTTCTTGCTTGTAATTTTATTCTTTACTTCGCCCTTTGGAGTCCCCCTTCACTTAACTTCGTGCTCTTTTGTGCAGAAAATAAAGACAGGTCAAGAGCCGTCCGTGTTTGCCGTTTGGAAGAAGACACGCACGTTGGATGAGCCTAGGAACGGGAGCCTATGGATGAACGAGGGAGCCAGGATCTGGGGTGAGAAGTACCCTGAGAAGTACAAGGAGGTGCATGGAGAAGATTCTAACCCTGAGACCGCCCCTTCGACCCGAGGTCGCCGTCTTTGGCGGAGAAGGCCGAAGAATGGTCGCCTATGGATCGATCACGGTCCGTCGACCCTAACACCATCCCATCTATCGCCAGGTCGGCGTGGTAGGACGAGCGACCCTGCTATAGAGACCCGCCCACGGCCTTGGTTGTAGCTCTCGAGCGATTCTGGTATGTTCTTCCTCGGTCATCTATGTTTTACTACATGTTTTGTGTTGCAATGTTCATCTAATCGTGGCGACACGGCAGGAGGAGATGGCGCTGATAGGCACGCAGAGAGGCGGCGAAGCGGCAGCAATGGAGCAGCAGATGGCCCATCGGCGGGTTCTTTGAGCAATAGGGGCGAGATGATGCGGTGGATGACACAACAAATGCTCATCAATTCTCAACCAGGACTCTTCCCTCCTCCTTTTGCCTTCTCGTGGGTAAGTGATCAAGTGTCTTATTGTCCAATGCTCGCAATTTTCAATCTTGCCTTATTTTCTAATGCTCACAATTTCCAATCTGCGGATGGACGATGCGATGCCGCCTGGTGGGTCCGCCGGTGGATCGAACAACCAGTAGCCGTCTTTCACCGTCAACAATCCGTCGGTCGTCCGGAGGCTGAATCAGAGTCCTCCAGGTTTGTTTTCTTCTACTTGTCAAATTTATCCATGCCATAGCATTTGTAGAAATTTTAGCCATGATATGACACTTGTAGAAATTTTAGCCTTGTCATGATACTTATAGAAAATTTAGAAATTCCATGACACTTGTAGGAAATTTAGCCTTGCCATGATACTTATAGCAAATTTAGCAATTCCATGACACTTGTAGATAATTCTATGCCATTGTCAAAATTTTAGCCATGCTATGACACTTGTAGAAATTTTAGCCTTGCCATGACACTTATAGAAATTCAAGACTTGCCATGGGACTTGTAGATATTCGTGATTTTACTTGTCATATTGATGTAATTTGCCATGAGACTCGTCAAAATCCCATGTTATTTCCATTTCCATCAACTTGCCTAGAAACTTGTACATATTGATGATTTTACTTCTCATATTTATGTGCTTGTCTTGAACTTGTAGGATCTCACGATGGAGCATGAGCTTGTGGAGCACTCGGAGTTGATGATCTTGTAATATTTGTCTAGTTTAGGTCTTATAACTTGTTGGTTATGCACTTGGTAGTATTTGACACTTGTGGCATGACCTTGTGGCAAGAATAAACACTAGCATTTGACAATTGTAATATTTGTGAAATCTCTTGCTTTCGTGGTGATGATGTTTGCTAGTGTTGATGATGCATTTTGGTGTTGGTGATGATTATACTGTTGTTGTTGATGAGTATATTATTGTTGTTGATGAGTATATTATTGTTGTTAATGATCTGTAGATCATATATATATATATATTATGTTTTGAATTGCAGGAAATGACTGGAAACAGGAAAAAAATTGAAAAATGACATCCCCTTTGCCGTGTGTATACACACGGCAAAGTGCCAAATGGTAACTTTGCCGTGTGTATACACACGGCAAAGAAGCCATGTGAGCCACTGTCGCACGGGCAATGTCACAGGGCCTTTGCCGTGTGTAGTGCGCAGTAGACACACGGCAAAGGAGAGAACGTTGCCGTGTGTCCCCCCCCCCACGGGCACACGGCAAAGGAATGAACATTGCCGTGTGTCACCCCTAATGAGCACACGGCAAAGAGCACACACACGGCAACAACAATGCACACGGCAACGATGATCAACACGGCAAAGGTTGAGGCACACGGAAAAGACCTGGGACACGGCAAAGAGGAGGCACACGGCGAAGAAAGAACACACAGCAAAGAGTCATCACACACGGCAAAGGAGGAACACGGCAAAGATGTGTCGGCTCCGTTAGACGGACGGAACCGTCAAGTACTTTACTTTGCCGTGTGGATGCAGTAAACACACGGCAAAGGCTTTGCCGTGTTCCGGGCGCAAAGACACACGGCAAAGAGCCTTTGCCGTGGCTGCCGTTGCCGTGTGGCTTTTTCCGTGTGCATGCACACGGCAAAGCCTTTGCCGAGTTCCGGGGGGGCTTTGCCGTGTCTTTTTCCCACACGGCAAAGAGCCTGTGTGCCGTAGTGCTACTCTCGGTAATATTAGTAGAATCGTGATCGAGAGGAAACTGCTACTAAGCCATTTAAACATATCACATATTTTCACATTTTTTGAAGTGAATGAAGACTTTATACATGTCTAAAGATCGTTTACTTTGGAAGAGTGAGAAAAAAGAACAAATGCATGTGTAAGATAAACATAATTAAGTAATACCTTCGACACACTACACAAGATCTCCTCTAATTTTCATGGAAGCGCTCTCAATTAATGAATCATATCTATTATATTTTCTGAATATGCTAATGGATTACAACCGATAGATCTTACTAATTGTAGGTTTAACTAAAATATAATGCTTAGATACGCCTAGCTATTTGTTTTGTTCTCTTTTCTATCCATATAAGTATACCTATGATGTTGTGGGCTAGAGTTCTTTTCGTTAGTGTTATACATGGAACCATGCAGGTGACAACCATTTAAATCATTATCGGGTAAATACAATATGTCAAATTATGAATATGTGCAGATCAAAGTAGGGCAACTACAACATCAACTTACTATTCATATCAAAAAATCTGCACTCATGAGCCACAAGCACTTTAAAGTAACAAGGATTACATGTACAAATGTAATGACATAATCTAACATGCGTAATTTACTGTCCATATCCATAACTTATCATCGCTGAAAACTTAAGAGGGTGTTTCATTGCAATTATGCTATACATTTTTATTTGTGTTTCAATATTATGAATTACATAAATCGATAAATTATTATGGTGGTAATGTTACACTTCTAATTGAGGAGTGTTAGAAATAATGGGGCTAATCCATTTAGGCCCATGTGTATTTCAGATTTTCCCTAAACCTCAAAGCCTAAATTTGTGGCAGCCCATATGTGTTTGTGCCCATGTTTATGGCAGCTCACATGGGAGTGGAGTGAGAGCTAAAGTTTAGTCCCATATGGGAAGTTGAAGGAGAGTTGCACCACCTTATAAGGTGGAGTGTTGCACCACTTTGTAAGTGAGTGACAATAAGAGAGATACACGCGCGCGCTCCTCCTCCGACAACGACGCTCGCCCGCCCGCCCATCACGACGCGCGCGCGGGTTGCGGGTGTCGAGCTTTATTTTGCTGCTAAGGAAAATTGTGAGGGTTGGACAGACGTGGAACATGCGCAACATGGACTCGGCCCACGTTCCCGCTTGCCGGCGGACGGGAGAGCAGGTCTTCGGAACCTCTCGCCCTTGTGATCCTGTACGGAAGAGGGCGAATAAGATTTTTGGGAAGCGCTCTGCGCGACTGCTCGAGTTCTTCATCACGGGTCGTCTTCCATCCAAGTCGGGTGGTGCAGCCTACCGCCGTCTTCGTCGCCGTCTGATTCGATCAGTCTTCCCCAAAGTTTCTACTACGGCAACCGAACGGTACATGCTATGTGATCCAGTTTAGTTATTCATCATGTTCTGCGAGTACATATTTAGCTGATGTTTGTTTCCGTTCATCCTGTTGTTTAGTACATATAGTATGTTCGAGTTACATGAGCTAGTAGCTGGTTTTGTCATGCTTAATATTCTGGAATTAATCATGGAAATTATGCCTAATATTTCAACAATCTAAAAACCTTATTGTAGGAAATTTCCTGAATTAACAATGACTGGTTTTACCTATGCACTGTGGCCGGATAAGTTTACCGGTGTGCACTTTAAGAGGTGGCAGTACACGGATGAGCTTTGGTTGACCACGATAAAAGTGTTTCAGATTAGTAAAGGCAAACCTGAAGGAACTATGTCTAATGAGGATAAGAGGAAGTTCGAGGAAGACAATACTATCTTTGTGGGATGCATTCTTGCTAACCGTATGTGTGATATGTTTATGCACATACAATACGGGAAGGAGCTCTGGGACGCACTGGACGCAAAGTTTGGTGCTGCAGATGCTGGCATTGAACTGTACATCATAGAAATCTTTCATGATTTTAAGATGATAAAGGACCTTCATGTGGTTCAACAAGCTCATGAGATACAGTGCATTGCCAAAGAGCTCGAACTCCTTAAGTGTACCTTACCAGACAAGTTTGTGGCGGGTTGCGTTATTGCTAAGTTGCCCCTGATACGTCGGAAACGTATCTATAATTTTTGATGCTCCATGCTTGTTTAGTATCTACTTTGCTTTGCATTGTCTACACTTTGAGGTGCTTTTTATATGTTTTCTAGTAATAACAAATTAACAAGTTGCCACAGTGCCAGTTGCCTGTTTTCTGCTGTTTTTGGTTCCAGAAAAGTTAGTAAAGAAATATTTTCGGAATTGGACGGGACAAACGTCAAAGTCAATAACTTTCCGTGGGGAACAAGAAGTCCAGAGGGGAGATAGAGAGGCGTGCCAGGGCAGCCGCACCCCCTAGGCGCGTGTGGGCCCTGCCCCGCACCTAGGCAGGGTGTGGGGCCCCTGGCCACCGCCTCGGCCTCCTCCTTCGCCTATAATCAGCCCCCGATACATAAACCCAAAGTACCCGATCAATTCTCTACGAAACCTTCTGTAGTTGCCGCCATCGTGGTCCCTACATCGGGGGGATCTGAAGTTCTTCCCGGCACCCTGTCGGAGGGGAGATCATCCTGGAGGCCTTCTCTCCGGTATGATACGTGAGTAGTTCCACCTTGGACTATGGGTCCATGTAGTATCTAGAAGGTTGTATCTCCTCCTTGTGCTTTCATGTATAGATCTTGTGAGCTCCGTTCATGATCAAGATCTAATCTATTTGTAATCATGCATGTTGTGTTTGCGGGGATCCGATGGATATTGAGATTATTATGTTGGTTTGATTAATGGTTTTTTCTTTATGATTCTATCATGTCTGTGTTGTTTGTGATCTTGCATGCTCTTCTTTGTTAGTAGCTATCTTGGCCGAGTAGTTGCTAGTGACTCCAAGAGGGGGTATTTATGCTCGATAGTGGGTTCATGCCTCTAGTTTCCAAGGGAAGTGACAATAATTTCTTCGGTTGTAGATATGTTGTTGCTACTAGGGAGAAAACAACGGTCTCTTGTTCATGGAACATGTGGACTGTTTACCTTACACACTTTTCTTAAAGCAGTTTTCTGTTGCTTGCAACTTAATACTGGAGGGAGTTCGAATGATAACCTGAAGGTGGACTTCTAGTCATAGATACAGTTGGATGGCGGTCTATGTATATTGTTGTATTGCCCAATCGAATCTCATAGGATCTTTCTGACTAGCAATTGCATTGTTATTCCTTTCTTAGTTCCTGTCAATTGCCCTGCTGTAATTTGTTTACCCTTCATGCCATGTTGTTTATCTAAGTAGAGCACATCTAGTGAACTATGGATCCCGGTCTAATCTTTATCATTGATACATCTTCCACTGTTACTTGTTTACTTGCTGCAAACCACCATTACCTTCCACACCATACGTTTAATCCTTTGTTACTGGAAACCGGTGAGCTTGATAACCTCACTGATTCCTTGGGGCAAAGTCTTGAGTTTATGTTGTGCAGGTCTCCGTGTTGCTTGCAACACCTGTGTGACATTTCCTTCCTCCTACTGGTTCGATAACCTCGGTTTCTTACTGAGGGAAAACTTGTTGTTGTGCTGCTTCACACCTTGCTCTTGGGGTTCCCAACGAAGCGCTCCTACATCAACTCAGCGATGCATCATCCCCCTTCATGGAGGAACTTTGCCACATCTCTCAGACACAAGAGACAGGAGATATCAATTAAAAATATGATAGTGTACCTTGATGTTGAGGAGAAGGCTCGGGCTAAGGACACTACTGAGAAAGGAGAGGGTCATGCTACTACTAACTTTGTGCAGAAAGGCAAATCCATAGGAAAGAACAAAGGGAACTTTAAACCCTCCTTTAACAAGCCTGTAAAGACTACAACCTTCAAGAAAAAGATGAACAGGGACAAGAGTGATATGTCTTGTTACACTTGTGGAGAGCCCGTCCACTTCTCCAAGGACTGTCCAGTACGCGCAGACCGCAGAGGGAAAAAGTCCATGACTGTCAACGTAGTGACCTCTAGCAATACTGATGGGTATGGTAATTTATTTACTGTTCTTTCAGTATTTCAATCACCGTGTTTTTGGATTGATAATGGTGCTAATGTTCATGTGTGTGCTGATATCTCTATGTTCACTTCTTATCAGGTCGCTCGGGATTCATCCGTCCTAATGAGGAATGGATCACATGCTTCTGTTCGTGGTGTTGCCACGGTGGATCTAAAGTTTACTTCCGGAAAGATCGTGCAGCTGAGGAACGTGCAACATGTCCCTACTATGAACAAGAATCTCGTTAGTGCTTCTCTTCTATGCAGAGATGGGTTTAAGGTTGTCTTAGAGTCTAATAAAGTCGTTGTTTTGAAACATGGACAATTTATTGGTAAAGGTTATGAGTTCGGAGGCTTGTTCCGGTTTTCACTTTTAGAGTTTTGTAATAAATCCGTGAATCATATTTGTGGTGGCGTTAATGATGATACCCATGTTTGGAATTCTCGTTTATGTCACATTAATTTTGGTTTGATGTCTCGGATGTCCAGTATGAGTTTAATTCCAAATTTCACTATTGCCAAAGGTTCTAAGTGCCATAGTTGTGTGCAATCAAAGCAACCTCGAAAGCCTCACAAGGCTGCAGAGGAGAGAAACTTGGCACCTCTAGAACTCATACATTCTGATCTATGCAAGATGAATGGTGTGTTGACAAAAGGTGAAAAGAGATATTTCATGACATTGATAGATGATGCTACTAAATTCTGAAAAGTTTACATGTTGCAAACTAAAGATGAGGCTTTAGACTACTTTAAAATCTATAAGGCCGAAGTTGAAAATCAACTAGAGATAAAGATCAAGCGTCTTAGGTCGGATCGTGGTGGTGAGTATTTTCCCAAAATATTTGACGAATTCTTTCAGGAACATGGAATTATTCATGAGAGGACGCCTCCCTACTCGCCCCAATCAAACGGGGTTGCCAAGAGGAAAAATCACACGCTGACTGACTTGGTGAATTCCATGTTTATCCACTGCTGGTTTATCAAAGGCATGGTGGGGGAGGCTTTTTTGACTTCATGTCATGTCCTGAATAGAGTTCCTAACAAGAATAAAGAAAATATACCTTATGAGGAGTGGGTTGGAATAAAACCATCACTTTCGTATCTGCGCACTTGGGGGTGTTTGGCGAAGGTCAACATACTGATCCCCAAGAAACGCAAGCTCGGACCCAAGGTAGTGGATTGTATCTTTCTAGGATATGCTCCACGGAGTGTAGGATATAGATTTCTAGTGGTTAAATCTGAGATACTTGATATGCATGTTGATACTATAATGAAATCTCGTGATGCAACATTCTTTGAGAATATATTTTCTATGAAATATATGCATAGCGTTGGTAGGATTTCTTCAAGAAGAAGCTAAGGCCTGATGGTACTATTAAGAAGTACAAGGCGCGTCTTGTAGCTAAGGGCTACACATAGAAAGAAGACGAAGATTACTTTGACACCTATTGACCTGTCGCTAGACTGACCACCATTCGAGTACTACTATCCCTAGCTTCCTCTTATGGTCTTCTCGTTTATCAAATGGACGTGAAGACAGCTTTCCTTAATGGAGAGTTAGAAGAGGAGATCTATATGGATCAGCCGGATGGGTTTGTGGTAAAAGGTGAAGATACAAAGGTGTGTAAGTTATTAAAATCTTTATATGGCCTGAAACAATCACCTAAGCAATGGCATGAGAAATTTGACAGAACTCTACTTTTTGTTGGCTTTGTCATTAATGAGGCTGATAGGTGTGTTTACTATCGCCATGGTGGGGGCGATAGCATTATATTATGTTTGTACGTGGATGACATTCTGATCTTTGGTACAAACATGAAAGTGATAAATGAAGTCAAGTCTTTCCTATCAAAGAGTTTTGATATGAAAGATGTGGGAGAGGCTGATGTGATTCTGAACATCAAGCTTATTAAGAACAAGAATGGGATTACTTTAACGCAATATCATTATGTTGAGAAGGTATTGAGCCGATTTGGCTTTAATGATGGCAAGACTTCTCTAACACCTTATGATCCTAGTTTGACATTACGAATGAATAAGAAGGAACCAACAGATCAGCTGAAATATTCACAAGTTGTTGGTTCTCTCGTGTACTTAGCAAGCGCTACAAGACCCGATATCTCTTTTGTTGTGTGCAAGTTGAGTAGGTTCATGTCTAACCCGGGTATTAATCATTGACATGCACTTGAAAGGGTCATGCGCTATCTATGTGGTACAATAAGTTATGGGATTCACTATTCAGGGAACCCTGTTGTGCTTGAATGATATAGTGATTCGAATTGGATCTCTGACATTGATTAACTCTACGCCACGAGCAGGTATGTATTTACCCTTGGAGGTGGAGCAGTGTCATGGAGGTCTCGTAGACAAACCATATTGACGAGGTCAACTATGAAAGCAGAACTTACTTCTTTAGACATAGCCACTGTTGAGTCGGAATGGCTGCGTGAGCTCTTGATGGACTTGCATGTGGTTGAGAAACTTGTGCCGGCAATCCTTTTGAATTATGACAACCAAAATTTTATTGTCAAAGTGAACAATTATAAGGATAACGTGAAGTCATCAAGACACGTGAAGAGACGTTTGAAATCTGTTAGGAAATTGAGAAACTCTAGAGTAATAACTGTTACGTATATTCAAACAAACAAAAACCTGGCAGATATCCCTTTACAAAGGGACTATCACGAAATGTGATAGAAAATGCAACGATGGAGATGGGGTTGATACCCATGGATGTCACACCTAGTGGTAACCCAACCTATGTGATCGGAGATCCCATAAATTAGGATTTGGGAAGAACAAGCTAGTGGTTTGACTGAGGAGAGTATTTCGTAGCCCTCTCTATGTGAAGATGCATAACTCTCATAATCTGTAAGGCAGGTTGGCAACATGCCTTAATGTGTTTCTGTTGGCTTTAATTAGCAAAGATGCCATCTTGCAGGGCATTCTTGAAAGAACACACCTATATGAGCTCGACTGTAAACGTCGTGGTCTATGAGACTTGGGTGATCTCTAGTAAACTCATGAAGAGACCAGGGAGTATGACGTATATGCTCCAACCCGTGGGGTAGGCTACTGGCATCCAGGTACTAGTTATGATTTTGAGTGAAATCTATTGGCATCAAACTTGCAATTCAAGGTTCGTCCATTGTTCAAGTTGTTGATAGACGTAGTTCAAGATTCTAGGCAGAAGTTTAACTTAACAGTCTCTGCTGAAACACTGGTATATAAACAAGTAGCAAGGATTAGCAAATCTTCAAATGGGCATTTGAAATCTGGTGGGGGATTGTTAGAAATAATGGGGCTAATCCATTTAGGCCTATGTGTATTTTATATTTTTTCTAAATCTCAAAGCCTAGATTTGTGGCAGCCCATATGTGTTTGGGATCATGTTTGTGGCAGCTCATATGGGACTGGAGTGGGAGCTAAAGTTTAGTACCACATGGGAAGTTGAAGGAGAGTTGCACCACCTTATAAGGTGGAGTGTTGCACCACTTTGTAAGTGAGAGGCAATAAGAGAGATACACGCGCGCGCTCCTCCTTCGACGCTGCTCGTCTCGTCTCGTCTCGTCTCGTTACGACGCGCGTGCGCGCCGCGGGTTGCGGGAATCTCGCCGAGCCGATCTTTATTTTGCTGCTCAGGTGAGGTTTTGACAGACGTGTCAAACGGTTAGCTTATTCGGGTCACTCCCGGATCGTGGGCTACTGTAACCAACCTGAACGTGCGCAATGTCGACTCGGCTCACATTCGTCTCCGTTAGGGGCTCCTAAGTCGTTCTATTTAAAGTCCTGCATGGCTACCGCCACAACACCACCAAAAACCAATCTAGAGTTTTGCCATCCTCTCTACTTGCGCCGTCACTATAGTCTACTCCATCCCGCTTGCCGTCGTGCACAGGCGGACGGGAGAGCAGGTCTCCGGAACCTCTCGCCCTTGTGATCCTGTACGGGAGAGGGCGAATAAGGTTTTTGGGAAGCGCTCCGCGCGACTACTCGAGTTCTTCATCATGGGTTGTCTTCCATCCAAGTCGGGCGGTGCTGCCTACCGCCGTCTTCGTTGTCGTCTGCTTCAATCAGTCTTCTCCAAAGTTTCTACTATGACAACCGAATGGTACGTACTACGTGATCCTGTTTGGTTATTCATCATGTTCTGCGAGTACATGTTTAGTTGCGGTTTGTTTCCGTTCATCATGTTGTTTAGTACATCTAGTATGTTCGAGTTACATGAGCTAGTAACTGGTTTTGTGATGCTTAATATTCTGGAATTAATCATGAAAATTATGCCTAATATTCCAACATACAGAACCGTGTTGATCCTATAAATATATTGTTTGATAGTCCGTGCCCGTTATGAAAAAATGTATTTTCTAATGGTTTAACATGCGTTGAAATGGGACATTGGATCTACAACCGTGTGCAATGGGAGCCCCACATAAGTGATAGACAGGGCCAACGAGCCACGAACCGTGTCTAATGTGGGTTTTTGCCCTGTCCATTGCTTAATTTCATACTACTAGTACGGGTTGCAGGGACCAAGGATGGCAGCCACATCGCCGGAGGTGAGCATGCACTAGTGCAGAGCCCCCCCTTTAACTCCGGTTGGGAGGGCCCTCTAACAGCGGTTCCCCAACCGCTGTTGAGGGTTCGGTGTTAGAGGGGGGGCCCCTTTAACACCGGTTTTTATACGAACCGGTGTTAAAGGGTGGCGCACGTGGGGCTGCCGCAGGCCTCAGCCTTCTCGCGCGGCGATTTCGCGCGCCCGCCTTCTGGCGCTTCTCTGCCGGGAGGGGGGAGCGGGGAATCGATCGGGAGCGGTATACTTATAAATCGTCATCGGTACATACCAGTACATGAATAATTAAGCAACTATTATTATACACAAACATCGTCATCGGCACATACATCGTCATCGGCACATACATCGTTATCGTTCATTTTGGTGGATATCTAAAGAGTTCTCCGCCAGCGTGGCGACCTCATCAAGTATGAACCCGCCAATTCCTCTTGAATGGCTCGTATGCGTTCAAATGGTAGGAGTTGGTCCGCATCCGTTCGATCTGAATATATATGAAGAATGGGCCGTCAATATATATATATAAGAATAAAACTCAACACAATTGATGGTAATAAAATAATTTTGTGGACTTTGTTTACTTACTCTAAGTTGTTCTAATGCGGCAGCTATCGCACATATCGTGTTGAATGAATTATAAACATAGTACCCACATAAGTTATTGCCGTGTCACGATGCGCGCGCTTTACGAGAATAGAGAGTTCAATCAAAATAATAATCAATAAAGCATGATATAATGGAATTGGAAGCTAGCTAGTATTACTTACATTTTGGTCTACAAATTTTAGTTCTTCTGACCATTCACCCACGGCCCTGCCCGTGAACATTTTCCAAACCCTGTCCGACAAAGAAAATGAATAAAGGAGTAATTAATTACTTATTGTCACGAAAGTTGCCGATCTAGTGCGATAATATGATTGAAATTACCTCTGGAGCATCTCTCTAAAGTATGCCCATAGCTCTTTTTATTTTCGTAACGAGTCCATGACAAGGACTTTTCCTGAGTCGGGTTGAATGACTAGCAGAATAAAGTGGAACCTACGCACGCATAACTCATCATCAATTACACTTAACATCGAGTAAGCCGAAACAGAATGTGTACAAGAGAGAGGGTAACAGTACTCACGAGAAGTTGTAAGGCAATAGTATTTCCCTTTTGGTTTGTTGTCTCAGTAAAGACTTTAGCAAGTAATCTTCTGTTTGCCCGGGTTTGTCTCTTACCACTTCTTTATGAACTCTATTTGGGTCAACGAACCCAATGTCAAAAGGGCCTCCTTTCATGCATTCCATAACCTTTTTCCTGCATAATAGTATATACATATATGGTGAGCATATATATATACATGCAATTAATGAAGTGAATGAGATGAGATAAAAATTACAGAAATAGTACTTACACACAATAAAGGCTGATGGCAGATTTGTCGAGTTCCTTCTGATTGAATAGAAAACGCAAGTCTTGAATGTTGAAGTCGATCGCGTCATCTCCGCATAAGAAAATCTGATCTCTTATATGCGCCGTGATCCATTCTTCTTTTCTCGTCTTGCAGAAATGAAGGTACCACTTGTGCAATTTTCGCATCTTTGTTGGTAGATTCTTGAGCTCCTCTTTCTTGACTAGATTCTTTCCATACTTCCATGGCTGTATGGGGTTGACATCGCATTTGGTGGAGATCAAAGGCAGGCGTGTTCATACTGTTCGCACATTAGCCCCCTCCCTCTAGTGCTATTGTGGTGGAGATCAAAGGCAGGCGTGTGCGAGTGGCCGGACAGAGAGCGCTTCAATGTGGGTATCGAGTTAGTTGACAAAATCACCAGATGGCGCAGTTCAATGATGTGGCGTGCCTAGATGTCCTCGATGCCGTGTGACGTGTGGTAATGCCACATAGCAAAAAGAACGGTTTTCCGTAGCACGTAACTCTAGTGGGTGACGATGATGGGAGCAATATGAGCTCGCTAGTGAAGGATTAGGTGTCCATATCACCAACGGTAACCAGATTCAGCGTCCCATAGTTCCAACAGCGTAAGTGAAGTAAACCCTAATGGCCCCTCTAGCGATGGATTCGGTCACGATCTAGGTTGGCCCTCGACCCGTGGGGCTTGTTTTTTGTTTTTATATGTCGTCGAACACTGACGGGCCGGGTATATGTGGCCATTCATCAATGGTAAACAATATCAGAACTTAAGGGCCAAAACCCATTTTGGTGTTGTTTCATTTTCTGATGGTATTGTAATTCTCTCCTCCAATCTTTGGTTCCATCCGTTCCTTAATACTCCCTCTGTCCCAAAATAAATGACTCGAGTTTCTTTAGATTTGAATGTATCTATATACAACGCATGTAGATATCTATAAATCTAGACAAATCCAAGTTATGATGGTGTACAGACAATACAACAATGTTACGATGGTGACCAGTTCACAGAAAACATATAGGAAAACACAAAAGGAGGCCATTCTGCCCCAACTCAAAGAGAGGATTTATATATATCCTCTAACACTTGTAAACTCCAAAGATCAATCAAAGTGTTGATCTCACTTTTATTGGATGTCGATGGTAATATATTAAGAGGCTTCATTGGGATCACCTGCTTATTTGCTTCGCTTGGAACGACCAAGTGTCCCGGGCTGCCTCCTCTTGGTCTACTATCCCTGACGTTGCCACATCTATCTTGGGCTCAACGGTGGCCTCAGACCCACTAGTGCTACCTTGCAGCTTCTTCAACTGAAATATTTGGTAGGTTTCACGGCGACAGAAAATGTGTCGCAAGCATGTGGCAAATCCAGGATCTACCAGCTCGGGGCAGATCCGCTCACGGCCATTGTTGTGGTTATGGCGGCGCACTTCCTCCGTGATCACCACTGTTGGGTAATTGCATTCCTCTACTTCATCCTCCTCTAGACCATCATCATCACCGTCTCCATCTCCTTCCAAGTCCATCTCTTCATCTTTTTTCTTTCTCGTTCGACATTTCATCAGCACTAGTATATAAAGCATGTAGTGAAGAAAATATTTAGAACCACAAGAAACATTCATTTTCCAATGTCAAAAATATACCAAAATTATATCCCAAAAGAGAATATAAAACATATCATGAAGATTAATATGCATTTCATTATGAAGCCGAAGAAATATATATAGTGTGAGTTCAAAGTGCAGAAATGCACAACACACACACACAATCACATGTTGTTGATGATGCCGCGGCGGAAGCTACATGCACAAATTGACTTGTGAGTTTCTATTTCTAGGGAAACTTAATTCAAATTCATATTTAAAATAGATGATTAGTTGTTTCACCACAAAAATCAATGATCTTGTGTGCTGGTTGAATCAAAATTTGTAATTATACTAAGGGCCTAAAATGTGCCGCAGCATCACGGTATGTACCACCATCCATGAAATATGAGTGTCTAAAGTATGCATACAAAAACATTCAGAATATTTTCACTCGGACATAACCCGGGTCCAAAAATGAGATCAAATGACGGAATATAATTTGTAAGTTCAGGTGCAGAAAATGTAAAAGGCACACGTCCGTAGAAGCATGCCAAAGACGCCAAAGTGTTCACCGGATTTACCGGCCAAAGACATGATTCTACCTATTAACACAAATACTGATATATGCTACTGCCACAAGTAAAGCGAACTACTAATCTAGTATAAGACTATAAGCACAATACACAAGGGGTATATCAATAATCGATCATCATGCAAGAAAATAGATCATTATAGAAAACGATTAGCACCCACGCGCGATATATTAACTCTATGTCCCTCGTCTCTCTATGTGGTTAGAACACGTACATGATGATGAACTCCTCTACTAGGCTAGAGGTCACCACCAAAGCCTTGTCCGACGCTTCCTTTCCCACTTCCATGTTCACCTGGAAAGACTCCACGCCCATACAAGTTAAAGTCGAAGTCTGCAGATCGACCAAGAAAATGGATGGATCATCTGAGATAGGGGCTCGCTGCGGCGGTGCGATGAGATGGGAGAAGAGAGAGAACGAGAGGAGAGAGGAGTAGTGTATGGGACGCCTCCTATGGGGTGGGTATATACGGGGATGGTGGGAGTTTGAGAAAGAGTATACAGGCCCGGATGGTGAGAGTTTGAGAAAGAGAGTTGGGGTGGGTATATACATGCCCGGATGGTGAGAGTTTGAGAAACAGAGTTGGCTGCGTACAGGCGGGCATCCAGCAATTGATCGGTCATGTCATAAATAGACTGGATTGGTTTGCATTTCTTACGGAATTCACAACGCAATTCAAACTTGGGATCACCTTTTAGACATGTACACACGATGGGATAATTAATAAGCAAATTAACATGGCAATTCCTTGATACACATGCTTATACAAAGCCATTCAACATTTGAATTGGGTAGGGTTGCTACCAAAAATTCATACTTTCTGACAGGAGTACTCAAAATTCTTGACGGCCACCAGGGTTCCATTAGGAAAGCGGTGGCTTTCATGTTTCCTCACGGTTTTTCATGCTACTCAAGACAGGTTTTAGCTGTGGGATTACTCCGTGTTAGTACATTCGTGACAATGTTTATCCCATTTTATCTTGTTTGTTACGTTTCAACATATTCATGTTGTTACTTTGTGTCAAGTTTTACATTGATAAACAATTTCCTACCATTTAGATCGTCTAGTAGTTAAAACGGCATAGCTACTGACTATGATGACAACTCGGAAGCGTCAAACAGCTACGTGTGTTTGTCCAACCCATGCACCCCCTGACTATTATTGTGCCAGACCCACAACCCCACCCTCGTCTGAATAGCTCTGCCTAGTTTGCAGACCAGGTCACATAGGTTGCGTAGACATGCCCACCTAGTTTAAGCTTTCGAGTTGGCAACCCACTCACTAGCTAGGTCAAAATCAGGGGATTTTTAAAAAATGAGGTAATTAAAAACTTGATATAATATAACAATCATATGTTAAAATGTGGCAGAAACAGAAAATGGGGGTAAATGTTGTCACAAACATATAAAAAGGGGATAAAAATATAATTCAATCTAAAACTCATTAGTTATAATGCCAAATAGATGTACTCATAATTAATATCCATTGGAAAAACAACAAGTGTTCCATGATATGTTTTCTTATAGTTTACATCAAGACTCAAGACCTTGCATGTGTTTTAGAGGGCGAAAAAAATCATACCTACCTAGATACCAAATGTATAACCATGCCACACCATTCCTCTAAACACTCCTTGTACTGCACCCATACAGCATCTTCGGTTGCCAGATGGTGGGCTAACTGTCATGGGATATTAGAGAATTACTTCGACATCGGATGTGACGAGTGTATTCCCTCCAATAGGATCATGTGGTGGAAGCATCAACATTTCTATTATAGTCTAAATATTTTCATGGTAGTATATTCTGTTTTGATATATATATATATATTTAATTCGATAGACTAATAATTCAGTGGTGGAGGTAATTATGTTTTAATAAGTTCAAACATAGTGTGTGTCCTTCAAGAACTAGAGTGTTCAACTAAATTATCTAAGTGGTTCATTAGTCCAATTGATAATATATACATGAAACTCCTCGTCAACAATGTTAGAATAACACAATACAGAGGCATAGTAACACTTTGGAACTTTCTAAATTAATATAAATGTTTCATTTCTCCCAGTGAACACGACATATGCACCCAACACCGGAAAGGAATCAATATTATAAAGTTTAAGCAAAAAAGAGCACATTTTCTCAAAAATCACATAAATAAAAATAGCAACAACGAATTAAAACATCTCGTTGTTGTTATCGACATATATGTTGTCTATCATAAGTGAAGTTCTTCATAACAACTAATTACATGTGCTTGTTCCCCAATTTTCTATAAGTACTTTCGACTTTGCAGTGGTGACATTGATCGAAGGAGGTTCAAACATAAAAAAGATAACCTCCTTCCTGTTGGGCATTGGCCGGTGAAAGAACAACAAAGAAAATTTGTCTTCTCCAACTCTGGCGATGCTCCGACCAAGATCCGTCTTGGGTTAATAAGGGCCACAAATCTTACCCACACATGCATGGATGTGGAAGCTTGATGAAGCGCATCAGGGAGCATCGTCCTTGTACCATGTGTCTCCCGCAACCAGATACAATGAGGTCCACCCCGACACCGACTTCCCGTTGATGACTCCCCGTTACTCCATCGTCTATCATCTCCATGCACCCCAAATGTAGTACATTTACTGGCTCACACAAGTGCAAGGTGGAGCGGTCACGACGAGGTGCTACCTAGGTTTTTCTCCCCTCGAGACAAAGGAAGTGGTGGGGCAAGATAAATTTTGGGGAAGGCACACCTTTGTAGTTGTTCCCTTCCCATTCTTTATACAGGGAGTAGGTGAGGGTACACCGGGGTTACCGTCAATAAAAAAACCTAAACCTAGTCAAAGTGGGTCTAACCCATTGACATGTGTCCCTGTCCACACAAGTCTCCACTTATCTGTCTTCTGTAAGTCGGATGTTATACGACTTGATCAACTCCCTTAAGTATCTGATCTCGTAGGCTCATGGTAATCTAGAAACAGTTTGAGTTCCACTCGAACTGATATGTGGCATTGGCTGCTAGCAAAGCATGTCGTCTCCCGGAAACCCATGATTAACCTATAAATGCAATGTTCTCTTTGATTCCTTTGCCTCGTGATATTTGTGGTTAGATGCATGTCGGCGACACATCATGCTAGTGCCGTCTTAACTCTATTTTTCTCGTTCCCGTGATACAGATGAGTTTCCTTCCTCTAACTCTTGTTCATATTTTTCTCGGTTAACACTTAACCTAGAAGTGCATGGACATTCTTTCCAAATCATATCACATGTGAGGCCTAGAGAATATATTTTCGAGTGGGACGGGCAAATTTTGTATTGGCTAATCCACATCAGCTAGCCCACTTCTTATTCAGCCCAAGCACCACCCTTATTTTTGTGATTTATGGACAACCCTAGGTGGACCCTAAAACCTAAATACATAACTCGGATCGGTGCGATCACCTTAGGTCTAAGATTGTTTTAGCTAGATCCTATGACGCCTTACTCATGTTAAAGCAATGGCCGATGCTCAAGCGGGATAGTTCTAGCCTGAGAGAGAGAACGACTAGCTGACACGCGCCATCGGGAATCCTGAAAAAGGTGGACGAACACGAGGCAAAGGCACCAGTGTTATGTGGAAGAAAGGGTTTCCCGAGTACGATGGCAGTTACAGACGCCGTAAGAGAAAGAACGACCGAGGGGCAGACCAAATCGGGAAGATAGAAAAGGAACTAGCTGGGATGAAGAAGCTGGTAGTGGAAGCACTTAGCCAAAGGTCATCTTAGCTGCATGCTGATGATCCTGCATTGGATCATAGCCAACGGAGAAGCAGCATGGCTTCTATGGAGCTCCTGGATGATGATCAAGAACTCCTAGATGATGCACCGGCGCCTCGCTACCCCGTGGATGATGTCAGAGAGATGACACAGTGTGAGCTACATCAGCCAATGAACAACCTGTCCTTCAAGGTGGCGATCGACACTGCTTTACCTTGTCTACCTGGAGCACTCTACCATTCACTTACAATTTCACGAGGCTATGCTCGTGTCTCGGTGGATGACCTAGTGGAGGATTTTTTGGAACTAGAGATTAACATCGCTACACCTGAAGGCCATAAGAAATTGGGAGATGTCAAGCGCCACATCATTATATGGAAAAAGAAGTACATCAAATTTCCAGGCTTGGCGCCAAGGCCATCTACTCCGAGGAATCCAAGTCCACCCCACCCCGATGATCGTCAACCTCCAAGTCCAACCCACCCTGATGATCGTCAACTTCCAAGTCCACCCCTCGACGGGAGGTATGTCGATCGCTGCAACGCGAGTACATCTCAATCTCTGCCTCCACCTTTGCGCAATACTCGATCTCCGCCTCTGTGCAATACTACGTCGTTGAAAAACAGAAGGTCGCCACTCCTCCGCGCCCTACTCAGAAGAAAGTTAGTACGGCGAAGATAGTCGGCATCCCGCAAGTTCTTTCCAAAAGATCTTATGACAAGACTGATGAGGAAAACACCGTGGATGTGGCTCCCTACACTAAGGCTTTTTTTGCACCCAAAAAGACCGAGCCAAAGCAGGTATTTAATGAAAAAAAAGCAAAAAATTGGGCTAAGTCCTTTCTTGAGCAACCATCCCAAATATCGATGAATCAGCCATCAGACTATAACCGCGAAATTATTAAGCAAGCAAAGGAGAGCAAAAAAATAAGTGCAAAAAGCGGGAAACAAATTTTCCAGCTCGGACAATAGAAGATTCAATCAGTCCCCCCGCTCATAGTGATTTCAGGTATCGACAAGGCCATCATAGCCGATATGGATAAGGACATGGAATTATTGGACACCAGAACCAAGGGTGCTGCTGGACTAATTGGCATCACTATAGTGCAGGATAAAGAAAATGCTACCGAAGTAGGTATGTCTCTTGGTCAATATTTAGGCTATGAAGATACGACAATGGGTCAGATAGCACGGAATTATGTCAAAGGGCGGCCTCTAGTCACTCATGAGGATTTCACACGTCTATCAACACATATGCAATCATCAAAGCAGCACTCGAAAGAATTGTTTTCGATAGACGTTAGAGTGGAGCATCACTTCAAAGATTAATAAATACAAATTCAATGAAAGAATTATTTCAGTTATACAAATCAACGCACCCTAAACAAATCTATCCTCAGTTTTTATTGTCTGTAAGTGATTTATTTCTGTAATTAAGTCTCTAACTCAGCTAGCTCATTAATTGTATTTAATATATTATCCTGATTATATATCCTTTTGTACGCTATTATATTATGCAGAATGAAGATGCTTAAATGCAAAATAGCTAGAAAATATGACGTTGGGTTCATTGACCCGTATATCGTTAATGAATATACGTTACACAATTACCTCAAGGACATGGAGAAATACCTATGCAAGTTTTTAATCGAGCATAATTACATTAAGGAAAGACTATTTCCTTACAACTTCAAGTGAGTGTTTCTCTCTTGTACACATTCTTTTTTTGCTTACTCGATGTTAAGTGTAATTAATGAATTATGCATGTATGCTTATGTAAACGTCCGTAGGTTCTACTAGATCCTGCTAAACATTCAAGTTGACAAGTCCCTGATTGAAGTCCACGATTTATTAAAGTTGGGACCAAGAGAAGTGGAGCGACATGAAAGCAATGCTCTACAAGTAATTTCAATCATTATCGCATTATATCGGACTCTTTCGTCCATTTCCTGATATCAAGTAATTAGTAACTCATTTGTTCATTTTCTTTGTCGAGAAGGTGTTGAACACGATTCAAAAAGGTAGTACAAGGTCCATTCAAATATGAGCTAATAGGCTTGCAGCAGCCACCGGTGACATGGTTATACCCTACGGGTACACAATATTAGTATACCTGGTCCGGTCCAAGGAAGGCCCACAAGAACATACGCAGACTACGGAGACTCTCAGGTGGCCCAAGCCCATGACACCTTCGGATCCTTGGAGAACAATACTAGAGTAGATAGAATTTCAAAGGGGCAAACCCTAATTTGTAACCAACTCGACCTGATTCCCTAGAACTGCCTATCTATATAAAGGCTAGGAGGGCACGGCGAGGAGGGCACCTCAAATCACCGCATACACACCTCACGCCAGATTGCATCTGTGCACCCCTGTAACCTTCGGTTCCGCCGTAATCAAGAGCAGACAAGCAGGAGTGGGATTTTCCCTCCGGGGGCCTGAACCTGGGTAAACTTCGTGTCCCCGTGTTGCTTGCTTGCTAACCGTTCCACAATCTCCAGCATCCCCATCTTCTCCAAAACCCAAGTACATAACAATGGGTATTGACGAGATCAAACCTCGTCAATTGGCGCCGTCTGTGGGAATCGGGGGTGTTGATTGTGCGATCGTGATGGTCCCATCCAAAGTGATCTACAACTCCTTGGCGACGGAGATCCACCTCCTCTTCGGAGCTTTCGACTTCACCACCCACTCTCCAGCAACCATGAAGGATTTCGAGCCCGTAGGCGACGGGCTCGAAATTCTGTTCGGAAGCTTCTACTTCCAGGTGGTGCAGACCGGCACTCTCCGCCTTCCAGAGCGGGTGCTGCCACCATCCATCAGGTACGCTTCATGGGCCCCGCACCCCAGCGTGTTACGCACGTCGACTCTGACAGACGAGTCATACGAGAGCAATAGCTGCAACTCATATCTGTGCGGCCCACCATCAGACGAAGGAACCTAAGGTTCCGGATCCGAAAGCTACGGCAGTAGCAATCCAATCCACCAGCGTTATCAGTGCGCCATGGTCATCTAGACTGAATCGAAACTGCCACCAGGATCGGGTGCCCACGTACCGCCACCCAATCCACCACCCAACCCGCAGGATGGGAACTGAGTAAACAGAGGAAACGGAGGGCAACCGTACCCCCCTCCAGCCAAACGAAGGCAACACAAACGCCTACCAGAAGATCAACCTCAACGAGAACAGATGATGCCAGGAACGCGAAGCCATTGCGGGCAATAAGATCCTACCTGTGAATGCTTCACGGGATTGTCTGATGGCATACCACCTGCTCCTCATCGGCGAGAATAACCGGCAGGTGAAGATGCAGGAGGACCTCGACAAACGCAAGCAGGCGGCCTCGAAGTCCAGCGCGCGGCAAGCTGCGCTCTCCTCCGCTGGCGGCTCCAGCTCGCACGGCCTGCCGCATGTATAGAGCACATGGACCCCGCCGCACGCACGAGGTCACCAGAACACTCAACACGTCTTTCATGGCGATGGACGCCAACGGCGTCGTTACGCCGAAAACGCCACAGGCTGCGATCATGGCAGCCACCACCTATCTCGTGTCCCATCCGCCTCCGGCGGACGACCCAAAGCTGGCCATGCACAAGTCTGCATTAGCTGGACTTGGATTCATCGGAGCTGCACTCCACGATGAGGCTCCTGCCCTCCTCTCTCGCGGCCACCATCACTGGCCACCGCCACCGTACCTCTGGGTTTAGGGTTTAGGGGTGGTGACCGGAGTTAGGGTTAGGGTGGTGGTTCTCGCGGGAAGCCGCTTAGTCGCCCGCCTCTCCAGCGGCCACCATCACCGGCCACCGCCACCGCACCTCCAGGTTTAGGGTTTAGGTTTTATTTGTTAAGTTCAAATAAATATTGTGTGCATTTTGCAGGAACTATGGATCCACCTAGTCCAGTCCTTAGAGACCTAGATTCGGAACACTTGCTCGGGGATATGATTCACGATGCCGATGAGGGATCTCCCTCGAGGTATCTGAACTCATCCTGTGAGGGGAGGAGACCAAAAACAAGAGGAAGAAGCCCATGGACGTGTAACATAGACCGACGAGGTATATATATGATGTCCGATGATCGTCATTAGATGTACCTAGTTGTATATATATTATGTTGACGAATGTTTCTTCTCTTAGGCCTCTACATCGAGCAAGAAAGCCAAGCGCGGCCTAGCCAAAAAGTTGCCCCAGGGTACTGTTTATGAAATTATAGAGGTTTCAGGAGACTGCGAACCATTGGAACCAAAGAAAACAAAACAAATATTTGTACAAGAATGCGGAGTTGTTGCTAGAGATCGCACCCTGATCACTGTTCGGGAGTGGAATAATCCCAAAGAGGCGGAATGGAGTGATGTGTATATCGATGATATATTCAAAGAGCAACTATTTACTGACCTAATGGCACATTTCAAGCTGCTAGAATGTAATGAAGGGTTTCGTAGCATAGTAAATCAAAAAAATTCTACGGATGTGAACCGGAAAGCCAAGATCTAATCTAGGAGATGCAATCAACGAGAGGTATATATGAGATCTTCATACCCTTGAAGAAATCGCACAGAGGAACGTTCAACAGAACGTGGTTGATGTAGTCGTACTAGACTTCTCCTCCTCGCGATTCGATTCGATCCAACGCCGCAAGTGGCAACGCCTCCGAGAGATGCACACGTACGGCACCGCAACGTCTCCTCCTTCCTCGGTCCAGCAAGTGGGGTGAAGAGATAGATTGGATCTACAACACGACGACGTGGTGCAAAGGGGGAGAGTTTCTGCGGCAGGGCTTCGCCTACGCTTAGTCGGGAGAGAGAGAGAGGAGGGCAGCAGTATGGCGGCTAGGGTTTTGGGGTAGGGGAGGGTGTGCCCCCTGCCCACCTTATATAAGGGGCTGGCCGGCCCCCTTGCTCCTCCTCCAAGCCCTAGGTCCGGCGGCCACAAGGGTGGAGTGGGGGGCAAGTCTTCCCCCCTCCTTCTAAAAGATCCCCTAGGGTTTCCCCTAGGGTTTTGGCCGGCTAGGCCTATGGGGCCTTGTGCCTCTGGCCCAATGCGGCCAGGGCACTCCCTCGTAGGCCCACGCCCCCCTCCTACAAGTGGGGCCACGTTGGTCCCACTCCGGAAGCTTCTAGAACCTTCGGGTACAATACCGAACATTCCGAAACAATTCTGAAATCCAAAAACTGCTTTCCTTTATATGAATCTTATTCTCCGGACCATTCCGGAACCTCTCGTGATGTCCTGGATCTCATCCAAGACTCCGAAAAAAAACTCACAAACCATTTATCCATTCTATCCTAGCGTCGAGGCACGTTAAGTGTGTGACCCTACGGGTTCGAGAATATGCGGAAATGATCTTCTATCAATAATCAACAGCGGGATCTGGAAACCCATATTGACTCCCACATATTCATCGATGATCATATCGGTTGAACCACGATGCCAGGATTCAATTAATCCCATATATATTCCCTTCGTCACGCGATATTTTACTTGCCCGAGATTTTATCGTTGGTATCGGCATACCTAGTTCAATCTCATTCACAGCAAGTACTTTACTCATTCCGTAATCCAATATCACTTTGTGATTAACTCCTTAACCATGTGCTTGCAAGCGGTGTTGATATTGATTACCGAGTGGGCCCGAAGTATATCTCTCCTACTTGGGAGGGACAAATCCCATCTCGATACATACAACCCAACAAATACTTTCCGATCACCTGAGAGACACATTTATGATCACCCTCTCATAGGATGACGTTTGATGACATCAAAGCTTTCTTCTGATACCAGGGAGTTGCATTATCTCATGGTCTAAGGAATACAATATTTTACATAAGAAAAAGCTTCGCAAAGATGAACATGATGACACGATCTAATTGTTCTGCTTGATTTGGGTCTGTCCATCATATCATTCTCCCAATGATATGATCTCATTATTAATCGACAACTCATGTCTATGGTTAGGAAACCTTAACCATCATTAATCAATGAGCTAGTCCATAGAGGCGTACTAGGGACACGGTGTTGTTCATAAACCCAACAAGTATCAAAGTTTCTGCTTAATACAATTCTACCATGGAATATAAACTTTATCATGAACAAGAATAATAACAATAACACATTTATTATTGCCTCTAGGGCATAATTCCAACAGTCTCCCACTAGCACTAGAGTCAATAATCTAGTTTACATTTGGCAACAATCTAACACCCATGGCATTAAGGTGCTGATCATGTTTTGCTCGTGGAAGAGGTTTAGTCAACGAATCTGCGACATTCAAATATGTATGTACTTTGCTAATCTTCAGATCTCCATCTGTTATATAATCTCAAATTATATGAAATCGGCGGTTGATGTGCTTGGTCTTTGGATGATATATTGGTTCCTTAGCCAATGCTATAGCGCCAGTGTTGTCGCACAATATCTCCAGTGGGTCCAAGGCACTTGGAACCACACCCAGCTCAGTGATGAAGTTCCTGATCCAAACTCCTTCACTTGACGCTTCTGCAGCAGCCATGTATTCCGATTCTACTGTAGATCCCGCGATCACGCTTTGCTTGCAGCTTCTCCACTCCTCCATTCAAAATATAAACGTATCCTGTCTGAGATTTAGAATCATCCGGGTCGGTGTCGAAACTAGCGTCAACGTAACCTTTTACGACGAGCTGCTCATCACCTCCATAGACCAAGAACATTTTTTTAGTCCTATTTATATACTTTAGGATGATCTTTACGGCTGTCCAGTGTTCCACTCCTGGATCACTTTGGTATCTGCTCGTCAAACTAAGAGCGTTGGACACATCCGGTCTAGTACACAACATGGCATACATGATAGAACCTATGGCTGAGGCATAAGGCACTTTGCTCATGGTTTCTCTATCGTTTACCGTAGCTGGACACTAAGCCTTGCTCAATATCTTACCTGAAAACATGGGCACTGAACCTTTCTTTGCCTTATCCATTCTGAACCTTTTCAGAACTTTGTCAAGATATGTACTTTGGCTTAAAGCTATTAGGCGTCTTTTTCTATCTCTATAGATTTTGATGCCTAATATATAAGCAGCTTCTCCTAGGTCTTTCATTGAAAAACATTTATTCAAATAACTCTTCACATCGTTAAGCATACCAATGTCATTTCCAATAATCAATATGTCATCCACATATATTACTAGAAATGTCACTGAGCTCCCACTCACTTTCTTGTAGATACAAGCTTCGTAGCAATTTGGAACAAATCCAAAGCTCTTGATAACTTCATCAAAATGAAGGTTCCAACTCCGAGATACTTGCTTCAGTCCATAAATGTAACGCTGAAGTTTGCACACCTTATCAGCATCCTTAGGATCGACAAAACCTTTGGGTTGCATCATATACAACTCTTCATCAATGTTGCCATTGAGGAACACAGTCTTGACATCCATCTGCCATATTTCATAATCATGAAACGCAGCAATTGCTAATAAAATTCGAATGGACTTAAACATCGCTACAGGAGAGACAGTCTCATCGTAGTCAACACCTTGAACTTGTCGAAAACCTTTCGCGACAAGCCGTGCTTTATAGACAGTAACATTACCATCTGCGTCCGTTTTTCTTTTGAAAATCCATTTGCACTCAACGGCCTTTTGGTCGCTTGGAGGGTCCACAAAAGTCCATACTTGGTTTTCGCTCATGGATCCCAATTCGGATTTCATGGCCTCTAGCAATTTCTCAGAGTCTGGGCTCATTATTGCTTCCTCATAGTTCGTAGGTTCACTGTTGTCTACCAACAAGACAGTTAAGACATGGTTACCGTACCACTCAGGAGGGGCACGTGACCTTGTCGACCTGCAACGTTTAGTAGTAGCATCGTCCGAAGCTTCATGATCCTCGTCATTAGCTTCCTCTATTGTTGGTGCAGACGGCACTGGAACAATTTCAGGTGCTGCGCTACTCTCCAACTCAAGAGAAGGTTCAATAAACTCGTCTAGCTCTACTTTCCTCCCACTCACTTCTTTCGAGAGAAACTCCTTCTCAAGAAAGGATCCGTTCTTTGCGACAAACACTTTGCCTTAGGATCTGTGGTAGAAGGTATACACAATCGTTTCCTTAGGGTATACTATGAAGACGCATTTCTCCGCTTTGGGTTCGAGCTTGTCCGGCATCAACTTCTTGACGTAAGCTTCGCATCCCCAAACTTTAAGAAATGACAACTTAGGTTTAGCACCAAACCATAGTTCATACGGTGTCGTCTCAACGGATTTAGATGGTGCCCTATTTAAAGTGAATGCAGTGGTTTATAATGCATAACCCCAAAATGATAACGGCAAATCTGTAAGAGACATCATTGATCGCACCATATCTAATAGAGTTCGATTCCGGCGTTCAGACACACCATTGCGCTGTGGTGTTCCGGGTGGCGTGAGTTGCGAAACGATTCCGTTTCCTTTAAGATGCGTGAGAAAATCATAACTCAAATATTCACCTCCACGATCGGATCATAGAAATTTAATTTTCCTGTTACGATGGTTTTCCACTTCGTTCTGAAATTCTTTGAACTTTTCAAACGTTTCAGATTTATGTTTCATTAAATAGATGTACCCATATCTACTTAAGTCACCAGTAAAAGTGAGAAAATAGCGATATCCACCGCGTGTCAAAACACTCATTGGTCCGCATACATCGGTATGTATGATTTCCAACAAGTCCGTTGCTCGCTCCATTATTCCGAAGAACGGGGTTTTGATCATCTTGCCGATGAGGCACGGCTCGCACGTGTAAAATGATTCAAAATCAAGAGATTCCAAAAGTCCATCAGAATGGAGTTTCTTCATGCGTTTTACACCAATATGACCTAGACGGCAGTGCCACAAATAAGTTGAATTATCACTATCTACTTTGCATCTCTTAGCCTTAATGTTATGGATGTATGTTTCATTGCTTTCGAGATTCAGAAGAAATAAACCATTCATAGAAGGTGCATGACCATAAAAGATGTTACTCATATAAATAGAACAACCATTATTCTCCGATTTAAATGAATAACCGTCTTGCAATAAACACGATCCAGATATGATGTTCATGCTCAACGCAGGCACATAATAACATTTATTAAGGTTTAAAACTAATCCTGAAGGTAAAACTAAGGAGAGCGTGCCGACGGCCATCACATCAACTCTTGATCCGTTGCCAACACGCATCGTCACCTCATCCCTCGCTAGCCGCCATCTATTCCGTAGCTCCTGTTTCGAGTTACAAATATTAGCAACTGAACCAATATCAAATACCCAGGCACTACAACGAGCGCTAGTAAGGTAAACATCAATAACATGTATATCAAATATACCTTTAATGGTGCCAGCCTTCTTGTCCGCTAAGTACTTGGGATTCTTCCCAAAGGACCCTTGTCCTTGCAATATAAGCACTTAGTGTCCGGCTTAGGACTAGACTTGAGCTTCTTCTCAGTAGGGGCAACGCGCTTTCCGCTGCCTTTCTTGAAGGACTTCTTTGCACCCTTACCTTTCTTAAAGCTGGGGGGCTTGTTGGCCATCAACACATGATTATCTTTCTTGATGTCCACCTCATGACTTTCGACTTAGCGAAGAGCTCAGTGATCGTATCAGTGGAACCAATCTGATTATGAGTAACTACAAAACCTTTGTAGCTAGGAGGGAGTGATTGCAGAACTCTGTCAATCTTGAGATCTTCTGGAGTCTTGTAGTCCAGTTGCTCAAGATGTTGAGTGTAGCCCGACATCTTAATGGCGTTCTCACTAACGGAACTCCCTTCCTCCGTCTTGCAGTTAAAGAATTTCTCAGATATCTCATATCTCTAAGAACGGGCCTGAGTCTGAAACATGGTTTTCAGTTCCTCAAGAATCTCAAAGGGCCCGGCGAACTCCTCAAAACGATTTTGAAGGTCTCCATAGAAAACAACATGGTCCTCTTAATCTCACCATAATCATCTTTGCGCGACTGATAAACAGCTTTTTCATCAGCCAGCACATCTACAGCAGGGGAGTCACCTAGCGCTTTCTCAAGGACATAGTCCTTTTGTCCGCCAGCGAGAATGATTCTCAGATTGCGGAACCAGTTGGTGAAGTTAGACCCATTATTCTTAAGCTTTTCTTTCTCAGAAAAAACGTTGAAGTTGGACTTAGCCATTTGATCTACAAAATTTGCAAGTACAGTTTAGACTATGTTCATGATAACTAGTTCAACTTAATCAAATTACTAGATGAACTCCCACTAAATTCAACATCCCTCAAGTTGTTTAGTGAACACGATCCAAATTCACCACACCTAATCCGATCTTCACGAGAAGAGATGTGGTTTCAATGGTGGACAACAAAGTGTCGATCACATCATTCATATGACTCATGCTTAACCTTCCGGTTCGTGTGTTCCGAGGCCATGTCGGTACATGCTAGGCTCGTCAAGTCAAACCCAAGTATTTACGCGTGTGCAAAACTGGCTTGCACCCGTTATATGTGAACGTAGAGTTTATAGCACCCGATCATCACGAGATGCTTGAACACGACGAACTTTCGCAATGGTGCATACATGGGGAGAACACAATTTTATATTGATCTTTAAGTGAGGAATCATCTTATAATGCTACCGTCGCGATCTAAGCATAATAAGATACATAAAAGGATAAACATCACATGCATACAATTTTATGTGACATGGTATATCCAATCTCCGCACAATGATCTCCATCTCGTGCGTGCCAGCATGATCTCCATCACTCCACCATGATTGCCTCCACCACGAATATCAACTACAACTATTGCTAACTACTTAGCGATAAAGTAAAGCTATTACATGGCGTATAAGAAGTTGACACATAGGTCATACACAATTATAAAGACAACCATATGGCTCCTACCAGTTGTGTACTCATCGACATGCAAGTCGTGAAATATTACAAAACATGATCATTACATACAACATACACATCATATCTTGGTCCATACCATATCACAGAAACACTCCCTGCAAAAACAAGTTAGACGCCTCTACTTTGTTGTTGCATGTTTTACGTGGCTTATGGGAGTAACAAGATAAGAACGATTCTTACCTACGGAAAGCCACAACGGTGATATTATGGTTGCCAACATCCGGTGTAAATCCCATGACAACTATAGTGAGAGAAACTGGCATCCACCAGCCGCATGTGTGGAACAAGCCACACGTCAAGTGCGGAGCCGGTCTCGCGAACGAGGTCGCGTAAAGTTGGCCTAGACCTCTTCGATCTCACTATCCCGCGTCATAAGAAGTACACAACAAGAGGCTTGCAATAGAAAACATCAACGCCCGCAAAAAGCATGTTGCGTTCTACTCGTGTAACACATCTACGCATAGATCTAGCTCTGATACCACTGAAGGGTTTCGCAGCATAGTAAATCAAAAAAAATCTACGGATGCGAACGGGAAAGCCAAGATCTAATCTAGGCGATGCAATCAACGAGAGGATAGATGAGATCTTCATACCCTTGAAGAAATCACACAGAGGAATGTTTAATAGAACGTGGTTGATGTAGTCGTACTAGCCTTCTCCTCCTCGCGATCCAATTCGATACAACACCGCAAGTGGCGATGCCTCCGAGAGATGCACACGTACGGAACCGCGACGTCTCCTCCTTCCTCACTCTAGCAAGTGGGGTGGAGAGATAGATTGGATCTACAACACGACGACGTGGTGCAAAGGCAGAGAGTTTCTGCGGCAGGGCTTCGCCTAAGCACAGTCGAGAGAGAGAGAGAGAGAGGAAGGCAGCAGTATGGCCGCTAGGGTTTTGGTGTGGCGGGAGGGTGCGCCCCCTGCCCACCTTATATAGGGGGCTGGCCGCCCCCCTTGCCCCTCCTCCAAGCCCTAGGTCCGGCGGCCACAAGGGTGGAGTGGGGGGCAAGTCTTCCCCCCCCCTTCTAGAAGATCCCCTAGGGTTTTGGCCGGCTGGGCCTATGGGGCCTTGTGCCCCTGGCCCAATGCGGCCAGGGCACTCCCTCATAGGCCCACACCCCCCTCCAACAAGTGGGGCCACGTTGGTCCCACTTCGGAAGCTTCTAGAACCTTCTGGTACAATACCAAAAATTCCGAAACAATTCCGAAATCCAAAAACTGCTTTCCTTTATATGAATATTATTCTCCGGACCATTCCGGAACCTATCGTGATGTCCTAGATCTCATCCGAGAATCCAAACAAAAACTCAAAAACCATTTATCTATTTTATCCTAGCGTCGAGGCACGTTAAGTGTGTGACCTTACGGGTTCGAGAATATGCGGACATGATCTTCTAGCAATAATCAACAGCAGGATCTGGAAACCCATATTGACTCCCACATATTCATCGATGATCATATCGGATGAACCACGATGCAAGGATTCAATTAATCCCATATATATATTCCCTTCATCACGCGATATTTTACTTGCCCGAGATTTGATCGTTGGTATCGGCATTCCTAGTTCAATCTTGTTCACAGCAAGTACTTTACTCGTTCCGTAATCCGATATCACTTTGTGATTAACTCCTTAACCACGTGATTGCAAGCGGTGTTGATATCGATTACCGAGTGGGCCCAAAGTATATCTCTCCGACTTGGGAGGGACAAATCCCATCTCGATACATTCAACCCAACAAGTACTTTCCGATCACCTGAGAGACACCTTTATGATCACCCTCTCATAGGATGACGTTTGATGACATCAAAGCTTTCTTCCGATACCAGGGAGTTGCATTATCTCATGGTCTAAGGCATATGCATTTGATTTTCTGAACACACCATCGCAAAATGAGTTGCACCATAATCCAGATGACTATCTACGCACACTTTAGAAAGAAGTGGTGAAGAGCAAATCAAGCAAATCAAGTGCAAGCGGTAAAAAATCAGCAAGCACATATGCAAGCGGGACCAAACTGCAATCAGTAAAAAATTAGACGTTCCCCTTATCGGACAACAGGCCAAACAAACGATCGCACCCCTCAAGGTGGTTTCACAAAATGTTCCACTCCTCGCACAATAGCTAGTAGATATGTCAATAGCTGTGGAGTTGGCGGCCAGCATGGAAATTAGTCTTGATGAACTGTTAGGCCCCCAACTCGACCTTCTACCCAAGATGCCACTAGCCCCTAAATATGTTGCAGGTGAGGATTTGGTCAGCAAAGAGAGGCTGAAAGAACTGGCAACAAATGTGGAATCTCCATCAATGGTACTCGGCTATCATAAAGCATGGGAGAATTTTTATCGTAGCCAATGTCCCACGTGAGTACTACTTTAGACCCGAAGAGGTCCATATTGAGTTTCCAGAACTTTTCCAGTTATACCATCTCGACGCCCTGGACAAATCCATCCTCAGCTGCTATTATCTGTAAATTGTTGAATTCATTGTCAACATGTTCGGTTTTTCAGTTGCTCAGTTCAGAACATGTAATTATCCTTATTATGCAGAATGAAGATGCTGGAATGTAAAAGAAAAAGAATCTATATTATCGGGTTCATTGACCCAGATAAAGTATATATATCCACGCTAAGGGATAACCCCAAGGACGGAGGAAAACATTCTAAGGTTTCTACTAGAGAAAAATTTCTCTGACCACATACTATTTCCTTACAATTTCAGGTGAGGGTCTTCCTCTATTGTACACATTCACTTTTGATTACTCGATGCTAATAAGTGTAACTGATGAGTTACTGATGTATATATAAATGTTTGCAGCTTCCACTGTGTTCTGCTAGACATTCAACTTGATAAGGGAAGAGTTGATGTCATGGACCCATCAAAGAGAAACCTGGAAGATTTCCACAGCATGCAGGACATGCTCCAGAAGTAAGTTTCACGCTATATCAGTATCTCTCGTTGATTTCCTGAGATATCAAGTAATGAATAACTCATTCAATCATTTTCTTCGTCAGGCAGGGTTTGGATCCGGTTCAAGCGTGAGGTTACGGGTGTATTTAGTGAGAAGCTGACGTTTAAGGAGGTCTCGGTAAGTAGCTCATGATATTTCCGCGCATCTCTTTACTTCTAGTTTCAATACAATAATGATGCTCTAGATTATTATTTTGATTGAATTCGATTCTCGTAAAGTGCGCGAGGCAGCCACGAGGGTCGAATCTATGTGGATTCTATGTTTGCTTCATTCGCACGTTTACCACCGAACACAACTATTATAGAGACGATGTAAGCAATGCATTCACACCATCATTTTATCGATGTCACCTTTTGTTATCATAATTGATATTCATATTGATCTCCTTTTTCTTATATATAGTTCGAGAGAATGCGGGATCAACTACTACCAGAGCAACGCGTACTAGTAATTGCGGAGGAGCTGTCGGGATTTATTTTCAAAGAGATCTTAGACGATTCCGGAGAATTTAGTGTGAATAGGCGCTACTGATCTCCATGTAATCGAACTATTTTATGCTCTAGTCCCGGTATTTTTTGATCTCCATGTAACTACGAAAATTGTATATATTTGTATGTTCGATATCGTAATACAAGTTATCTTATATATGCACGAATGTGTACTATATGTGGTGGCGTAGAAATATTTAAAAACTATGTTGAAATGAAAAATAAGTAAATAAAAAAATAAAAAATGAAATCTCTGCCGCGACAGAGAAAGGGCACAAAATGTTGTCGCGGCAGAGAAACACTAGTCCAAGGTAATGCTCTGCCGCGGCAGAGAAAAGGCGCAAAATGCTGCCGTGACAGAGACCAACTAGTCCTAGTCCATAACACCAGCCGTGACTAGTGGGGGTGCACCCTAAGCGCGCAGGGGAAGCCACGTGGACATCCACTAGTCCCGGCTGGTAACTAGTCCTGCTTGATTAGTCCCGGTCCCATAACCTGGACTAAAGGCCCTTACGGACCGGGACTAGAGGCCCAGTTTCCACTAGTGCATGAACTAGGACAAAATGTGCTCCACGTGGCCGCTGCTCCGCGCGAGAGGGGGGGTAGGAGCAACCGTCCCGGTTCGTAACACGAAGCGGGACAAAGCACTCTCTGCCGCGGCAGAGATTTGGCACATTTATCTACCGCGGTAGAGAATTCATTTTGGCCATATTTTTTGCGCGGGAGCATTTTGGCCACTTTTCGTGCCGTGGCAGAGAATTCATTTATATAGTTTTATTTTTTATTTTGTGTTTGTCACTCATCAACGAAGGAATCGTTATATTACACAACATCATCATGACAATAGAGATCCAAGTGTCGAACATATTACATTCGATACATGGGTTTCATGCACATATATACGTACAAAACAATCTCTTTGTACAGTCCCTATTGCCTATACACCCGGTTCCCTATAGTATTCTCCTTTTGGGTTTATGACTTCTGCATCCAAGAGTCCCGCCAATTCCTTATGAATTGCTCGTATGTGATCCTTTGGAAGAAGACCGTCTCGCAGCCGTTCGAGCTGATTTAAAAAAGGAGTGAACCTTATATGAATGAAACTAAACACAATTTGATGGTAATAAAAAACTATGAAAATTATTTACGTACGTTAAGTTGCTCTAAATTTCTGCCCTTCTCACAGCATGTCTGACGGATGAACTCGCAAACATAGTATCCATATAAATTGTTCTCTGGTCCCTACGTCAGGCACTTTACGAGAACAGAGTTCAATCAAAATAATAATCAAGCATGATAACGGTATAAAAACTAGAATCAAAGAGATGCGTGGATCTAGTTAGTGGTACTTACATCTAGTGGTTTAAATGTAAGTTCCTCTTTCCAAACATCCCTAGCCTTCTTGGTGAACCATTTCCAAGCGCTGTCCGACGAAGAAAACGAATAAAAGGAGTTATTAATTATTTGCTATCATGAAATTCACGAACGTTGCCGATATAGTGTCGTAATGATTAGAATTACCGCTGGAGCGTCATCTGCATGTCTGCCCACGTCTCAAGGGGTTTATGTTTCGAGTCTATTACTAGTACCCGCCCTTTGTCAGGTTGAATGATTAACAAAATATAGTGGAAGTTGCGCATGCATAACTCATTAATTATACACTTAACGTCGAGTAAGCGAAATAGAAAGTGTATACAAGACAATAACACTCACTCAAAGTTGTAAGGAAATAGTATTTCCCTTCTCGTTTCTTGAAACCTTAACATGTGTACAATATTATCCTCCGTATCCTAGGGTTTTTGCTTTGAGATTATCTTGATGAATAAAATATGGGTCAACGAACCCAATGTCATAGACTTGTCCTCTGCTGCATTCGAGAATCTTCATTCTGCATATTATAGTATGATTATATACATGCAATAAACAACGTGAGATAGCTAGAGACTTAATTACTTACAGAATTAGTACTTATAGACAATAGGCACTGATGATCGATTTGTCCAAGGCGTCTTGATTGAATAATTGAAATAGTTCAACAAATTCAATGGCTACCACGCCATCTTTTTTACCGTAATGCTTTTTTGTAGCCCTCAGCATTATCCAGTTAGCCCCGGCCTTTGTGGCATGCATGTACCAGGTATACAATCTTCACATTTTTGTTGGAAGATTCTTTACCTCCTCAGGTTTGACGAGAGCTTTTCCGTACTGGTATTTGTATGCTACTTGAGTATCGAGGAAGTACTGTAACTGGGATAAGTAGTGGGCAATACTCATACCTTGAGCAACGGCCGCTTCTCCGTATAGTTCAACTACCTCTGGATCATACATGCTCTTTCGGGGGGGCTCTCCCTCAACATCACCATGGTCATATCCTCTGATCTTATACCGCAATGCATTGCATACCAGTCATTTATCTAAACTCTCATACTCCTTACCACAGTAGAGGATGCAGTCATTAATGCATGCATATATCTTCTGCACATCTAATCCTAGAGGGCAGAGAATCTTCTTTGCTTCGTACGTACTCTCGGGAAATTCGTTATGCTTTGGAAACTTCGGCTTCATTATTTTCAGCATCTTTTAAAATGCGGAGTCAGTTAGACCACAATCTGCCTTCCATCGCAGCAATTCCAGTGTGATACCGAGCTTTATGCATGCTGTCATCTTCATAATTTGGGTACAATAATTTCTTGTGATCTTCTAACATGCCCTCCAACTTCAACTTCTCTTTTTCTATTTCATAGTCTCGCTTTGCATCAGAAATGACCCTACCAAGTTCATCAACGGGATCATCTGATGCTCGTTCTTCACCTCCTTCCTCTTCATTGTCTTTCATTGTAGTATCACTGTATTTAGGAAATATATGTTGATATTTGTTATCATCATCCTCTTCTTCTTCATTGTCTTCCATCATAACCCCTCTTTCCCAGTGCTTGGTCCAGCAATTATAGCTGGCATGAAACCTTTTATACTCAGGTGGCCGCGAATGATTTTCGAGGAAGAGTACTCTTTGTTGTTCCGATATTGAACACATAGACAACGCATAAAACCATTCTCTTTGTTTGCCGTAGCCACATCGATAAATTTATCCACGCCTTTAATGTACCTGGGTTCGCACCGGTCACCGTACATCCATTCTCGACCGTTCATCTGCATCATATAATTAAGTTTATCAAAACCCATTATAGAACATCATAAATAGTGAAATGACCAATTCACATCGACACATGCATTGTATCAATGACCGATGAAAAGATAAGATTGCTATCCTCGATCGAGGAGGAAAGAAAGAGGAGAAAACTCAAGTGCGTCTCGGGCACCTCCTATATTTTTGTTTTGTGAGAAATTGAACGGGATCATTCACTCAAACATTTCATCAAACACCTCGCATGCATGCATAGGGAAAAAATAAACTAGCACACCTCTCACACCTTCCACCAAGAAAAAACAGAGGGGAGGCAGAGGGCTGGGAAGTCATATTTATAGAGGGTTGGCTCATACATCCCGGTTTGTAACACAAAGTGGGACTAAAGGTGTGTGGCAGGCCACTTTAGGCCCGGTTTGTGTTATAAACCGGGACTCATGCTCCCTCACAAACCGGTACGGATGCCTCCGGCCCTCGTGCGGCAGGCCGGCCCGATCAAACTGGGAGGCATGCTAGCATTAGTCCCGGTTCTTGGAGGAACCAGGACTAATTCGGTTGGCGCGGGCGAACGGATGGCCTGTTTTCTACTAGTGCTATCTAGGGATCAGGAAGGTACATATAACCCCATGACATCCACAACACCTGAACCATCGCCTCCGAACAATTGTATATACACAACAGAATCATGAGTATCAAAGTTGTTTCCCTAACACTGATGCGGATGCCCTCACTATGGAAACAAGGTAATGAGTGTATTTTCGATTTCGGGCATAGTTTGTCTTTTGGAATGGAGGGTGGGGGTGTCTGACCAAACATGTTTCTTCAGACGGGGGCTTCGATTGATGGGATCATCATTTATGTTGAATTTCATAATTATTGTAATTATGACTTCTAATTTTTTTCAAGGAGAGATTTATTTGAATATACTAGTAGATAGAGCAATGATGACAACTATATTATCACTACTGGTTACAAGTTTTAGCTAGAGCCAGGTGCAACTTAATAAGAGATCTTTTGTACTCCCTTGGTCACATTAGTAAGTCTAGCAGACCTACTCTCGGTAATATTAGTAGAATCAGAGGCAACTGCTACTAAGCCATTTAAACATATCACATTTTTTCACATTTTTTGAAGTGAATGAAGACTTTATCCATGTCTAAAGATCGTTTACTTTGAAAGAGTGAGCATAAAGAACAAATGCATGTGTAAGATAAATATAATTAAGTAATACCTTCGACACACTACACAAGATCTCCTCTAATTTTCATGGAAGCACTCTCAATTAATGAATCATATCTATTATATTTTCCGAATATGTTAATGGATTACAACCGATAGATATTCCTAATTGTAGGTTTATCTAAGATATAATTCTTAGATACGCCTAGCTATTTGTTTTGTTCTTTTTTCTAGCCATAGAAGTATACCTATGATGTTGTGGGCTAGAGTTCTTTTTGTTAGTGTTATACATGGATACCATGCAGGTGACAACCATTTAAATCATTATCGGGTAAATACAAGTATGTCAAATTATGAATATGTGCGGATCAAAGTAGTGCAACTACAACATCAACTTACTGTTCATATCAAAAAATCTGCACTCATCAGTCACAAGCACTTTAAAGTAACAAGGATTACATGTACAAATGTAATGACATAATCTAACATGCATAATTTACTATCCATATCCATAACTTATCATCGCTGAAAACTTAAGAGGGTGTTTCATTGCAATTATACTATACATTTTTATTTGTGTGTTTCAATCTTATGAATTACATAAATCAATAAATTATTATGGTGGTAATGTTACACTTCTAATTGAGGAGTTTGATGACTGACTAGGGGGAAATTGTTAGTGGGATCCGTTGATTGAAAGAATGTCATATAAGAAGAATGCAAGAAAACATAAGCGTATCTGTTAAAGAAGATGCTATCATGCAACATAGTCATGTTACCTAGTACAGTAATACATGTGAAAGCTAATGTAAAACAAATAAATCAAAGGGTGGAAGATTTGGGGAGCAAAATTATTTCTAGATTTAAAATTATTTCTAGATTTAATTTTTTAAATATATTTATTAAATGTTCACTTTTCATCTTGGAGATTCATTCATGTCTAAAACGTAACATATTTTGAAGTGAATGATGATCGACGAGTTTTTCATTATAGAGGAAGTAGCCGTAGGAAGGAATCGATTAGACCAATTTAATATGAAAATTCTTACTATATAGTTGCTTTAGTAGTCAATTAAATTCATTTATTAAATTCACATTTTTTCTGTTATTGCATAAAACAATATACAAGAAAGCGAGAAAATTATCATAAAGTTTTTTGTGTTTTAATTGTTGTTTTCTCCATTTGAATGTCATCTTCATACGTGTTGATATTAAACCATAATTATCATTTCAAAGAACATACAATGAACCCAAAAAAATGGAGAACGGGTTTTGAAAATATCATTGCAAAACAAAATATTCAACAAGCCGACCAAAATATATTGTTCTTTATAATAAATCTCTTGATGTCATGCACTATCAACATACACGGACAAAATTTCCACGTAATTTTGCATCACGTCATCTAAGAATTAATTTGATGTACTTCATTATATGGACCATGAAAAAATCATCTTAGTAACTATACCTCAATGCACCAAGCAAGAAACTATTATTTAGGCACTAATATATAGGTTGTTAACTCTAAATTGATATGAAAGAGAGAAGTGTAAATTGAGTTTAGCCTCCAATAAAGGAACATATGGGGGCATGTTTTCATTTTTCATAGCCACATTAGTTATTCTCTTATAAATTAAAGATGTTTTCTCCCACAATTATATTTACATAGAGTAGTATTTATGGTGACTACAGAACCGTGTTGATCCTATAAATATATTGTTTGATAGTCCGTGCCCGTTAAAAAACTGTATTTTCTAATGGTTTACCATGCGTTGAAATGGGACATTGGATCTACAACCGTGTGCAATGGGAGCCCCACATAAGTGATAGACAGGGCCAGCAAGCCACGAACCGTGTTTAATGTGGGTTTTTGCTCTGTCCATTGCTTGATTTCATACTACTAGTACGGGTTGCAGGGACCAATGATGGCAGCCGCATCGCCGAAGGTGAGCATGTGTTCGCACATTAGCCCCCTCCCTCTAGTGCTATTGTGGTGGAGATCAAGGGCAGGCGTGTGCGAGTGGCCGGACAGAGAGCGCAGTTCAAAGCCCAGCCTCGACCTCAATGACGTGGCGTGCCTAGATGTCCTCGATGCCGTGTGACGTGTGGTAATGCCACACAGCAAAAAGAATGGTTTTCCGTAGCGCGTAAGTCTAGTGGGTGACGGTGCTGGGAGCAATATGAGCTCGCTAGTGAAGGATTAGGTGTCCATATCACCAACGGTTACCAGATTCAGCGTCCCATAGGCCATAGTTCCAACAGCGTAAGTGAAGTAAACCCTAATGGCCCCTCCAGCGATGGATTCGGTCACGATCTAGGTTGGCCCTTGACTCGTGGGGCTTGTTTTTTGTTTTTATATGTCGTCGAACACTGACGGGCCGGGTATATGTGGCCATTCATCAATGGTAAACATTATCAGAACTTAAGGGCCAATACCCATTTTGGTGTTGTTTCATTTTCTGATGGTATTGTAATTCTCTCCTCCAATCTTTGGTTCCATCCGTTCCTAAATACTCCTTCTGTCCCAAAATAAATGACTCGAGTTTCTCTAGATTTGAATGTATCTATATACAACGCATATAGATATCTATGAATCTAGACAAATCCAAGTTATGATGGTGTGCAGACAATACAACAATGTTACGATGGTGACCAGTTCACAGAAAACATATAGGAAAACACAAAAGGAGGCCATTCTGCCCCAGCTCAAAGAGAGGATTTATATATATCCTCTAACACTTGTAAACTCCAAAGATCAATCAAAGTGTTGATCTCACTTTTATTGGATGTCGATGGTAATATATTAAGAGGCTTCATTGGGATCACCTGCTTATTTGCTTCGCTTGGAACGACCAAGTGTCCCGGGCTGCCTCCTCTTGGTCTACTATCGCTGACGTTGCCACATCTATCTTGGGCTCAACGGTGGCCTCAGACCCACTAGTGCTACCTTGCAGCTTCTTCAACTGAAATATTTGGTAGGTTTCACGGTGACAGAAAATGTGTCGCAAGCATGTGGCAAATCCAGGATCTACCAGCTCGGGGCAGATCCACTCACGGCCATTGTTGTGGTTATGGCGGCGCACTTCCTCCGTGATCACCACTGTTGGGTAATTGCATTCCTCTACTTCATCCTCCTCTAGACCATCATCATCATTGTCTCCATCTCCTTCCAAGTCCATCTCTTCATCTTTTTTCTTTCTCGTTCGACATTTCATCAGCACTAGTATATAAAGCATGAAGTGAAGAAAATATTTAGAACCACAAGAAACATTCATTTTCCAATGTCAAAAATATACCAAAATTATATCCCAAAAGAGAATATAAAACATATCATGAAGATTAATATGCATTTCATTATGAAGCCGAAGAAATATATATAGTGTCAGTTCAAAGTGCAGAAATGCACAACACACACACACAATCACATGTTGTTGATGATGACACGGCGGAAGCTACATGCACAAATTGATTTGTGAGTTTCTATTTCTAGGGAAACTTAATTCAAATTCATATTTCAAATAGATGATTAGTTGTTTCACCACAAAAATCAATGATCTTGTGTGCTGGTTGAATCAAAATTTGTAATTATACTAAGGGCCTAAAATGTGCCGCAGCATCACGGTATGTACCACCATCCATGAAATATGAGTGTCTAAAGTATGCATACAAAAATATTCAAAATATTTTCACTCGGACTTAACCCGGGTCCAAAACTGAGATCAAATGACGGAATATAATTTGTAAGTTCAGGTGCAGAAAATGTAAAAGGCACACGTCCGTAGAAGCATGCCAAAGTGTTCACCGGATTTACCGGCCAAAGACATGATTCTACCTATTAACACAAATACTAATATATGCTACTGCCACAAGTAAAGCGAACTACTAATCTAGTATAAGACTATAAGCACAATACACAAGGGGTATATCAATAATCGATCATCATGCAAGAAAATAGATCATTATAGAAAACGATTAGCACCCACGCGCGATATATTAACTCTATGTCCCTCGTCTCTCTATGTGGTTAGAACACGTACATGATGATGAACTCCTCTACTAGGCTAGAGGTCACCACCAAAGCCTTGTCCGACGCTTCCTTTCCCACTTCCATGTTCACCTGGAAAGACTCCACGCCCATACAAGTTAAAGTCGAAGTCTGCAGATCGACCAAGAAAATGGATGGATCATCTGAGATAGGGGCTCGCTGCGGCGGTGCGATGAGATGGGAGAAGAGAGAGAACAAGAGGGGAGAGGAGTAGTGTATGGGACGCCTCCTATGGGGTGGGTATATACGGGGATGGTGAGAGTTTGAGAAAGAGAGTTGGGGTGGGTATATACAGGCCCGGATGGTGAGAGTTTGAGAAAGAGAGTTGGCTGCGTACAGGCGGGCGTCCAGCAATTGATCGGTCATGTCATACATGGACTGGATTGGCTTGCATTTCTTACGGAATTCACAACGCAATTCAAACTTGGGATCACCTTTTAGACATGTACACACGATGGGATAATTAATAAGCAAATTAACATGGCAATTCCTTGACACACATGCTTATACAAAGCCATTCAACATTCGAATTGGGCAGGGTTGCTACCAGAAATTCATGCTTTCTGACGGGAGTACTCAAAATTCTTGACGGCCACCAGGGTTCCGTTAGGAAAGCTATGGCTTTCATGTTTCCTCACAGTTTTTCATGCTACTCAAGACATATTTTAGCCGTGGGGTTACTCCATATTAGTACATTCGTGACAATGTTTATCCCATTTTATCTTGTTTGTTACGTTTCAACATATTCATGTTGTTACTTTGTGTCAAGTTTTACATTGATAAACAATTTCCTACCATTTAGACTGGCTAGTAGTTAAAACGGCATAGCTACTGACTATGATGCCAACTCGGAAGCGTCAAACAACTATGTGTGTTTGTCCAACCCATGCACCCCCTGACTAATATTGTGCCAGACCCACAACCCCACCCTCGTCTAAATAGCTCTGCCTAGTTTGCAGACCAGGTCACATAGGTTGCGTAGACATGCCCACCTAGTTTAAGCTTTCGAGTTGGCAACCCACTCACTAGCTAGGTCAAAATCAGGGGATTTTTTAAAAATGAGGTAATTAAAAACTTGACATAATATAACAACCATATGTTAAAATGTGGCAGAAACATAAAATGGCGGTAAATGTTGTCACAAACATATAAAAAGGGGATAAAAATATAATTCAATCTAAAACTTATTAGTTATAATGCCAAATAGATGTACTCATAATTAATATCCATTGGAAAAACAACAAGTGTTCCATGATATGTTTTCTTATAGTTTACATCAAGACTCAAGACCTTGCATGTGTTTTAGAGGGCGAAAAAAATCATACCTACCTAGATACCAAATGTATAACCATGCCACACCATTCCTCTAAACACTCTTTGTACTGCACGCATACAACATCTTCGGTCGCCAGATGGTGGGCTAACTGTCATGGGATATTAGAGAATTACTTCGACATCGGATGTGATGAGCGTATTCCCTCCAATAAGATCATGTGGTGGAAGCATCAACATTTCTATTATAGTCTAAATATTTTCATGGTAGTATATTCTATTTTGATATAGATATATTTAATTTGATAGACTAATAATTCAGTGGTGGAGGTAATTATGTTTTAATAAGTTCAAACATAGTGTGTGTCCTTCAAGAACTAGAGTGTTCAACTCAATTATCTAAGTTGTTCATTAGTCCAATTGATAATATATACATGAAACTCCTCGTCAACAATGTTAGAATAACATGTAGGGGTTCGTAGCATGGAAAACAAAAATTTTCTATCGCATACAAACAAACAAGCCAAGATCTATCTACTAGATTGTAGCAACGAGTCGATGGAATAACTTACCCTCGAAGATTCCAAAGCGGTTAACGAGAGCAGATTCTCGTGGGTGATGTAGTCGTACACTTCCGATCTCAAGATCGCGTAGACGATCCTTCCGGCGCTGCGTTCCGGCAGCGCTCCCGCAGTCGGTCACACGTTCGGTACTCGACGAAGACCTTCCTCTCCCTTGTTCCAGCAGGCAGCGGAGGTTGTAGCGCTCTCCTCGCGATTCCGGCAGCACAACGGCGTGGTACCGGAAGTAGAGGGGAGATCCCGCAGGGCTTCGTATGGTGGAGTATGAGAGAGAGCTATTAGTGGCCTAGAGATTAGACACACCAATTAGAAGGCTCTAAACCGAAGGCTAGGGCAATTAGAAGCTCTAAACCAAAACGGCTCTAAACCGGAGATTAGAGGATAGGAACTTGTGTGTCTAGAGGAGGAGGCCCTGCCCCTCCTTTTATAGGTGGGAGGGGCGGCCAAGGGGAGGGGAGTTCCTCCCCAAGTCATCCTTGGTTGGCGTGTCGGCTTGGAGGGACTCCTCCCCAAAGTCGGTTCCAACCACCTCTTGCTTGTTTCCCACAGTTTCCTGTTTTAGCCGTTTGACTTTTAAACTGGCCATTTGACTTTTCTATTTTAGGATTCAATTTAATCCTTTATTTGGAACAGCAAGAACACTTAGTACATGATGCAATCATTCAATATGTAATGACACATTCATGTACCCTCCGGAGTGCTGGGACAATCCAGAACCTTCTAGAACATTCCCGATGAAAACACCGGAATCATTCCCGAACTCCGAAACGGGACTTTCCTTATATGAATCTTATTCTCCGGACCATTCCGGATCACCTCGTGATATCCCGGATCCCATCCGATACTCCGAACAACATTCGGTCTCTTTCTCATAATACCATAACTACTCAAACAACGTCGAATCCTTAAGTGTGTCTCCCTACGGTTCGTGAATTATGCGGACATGATCGAGACACTTCTCCGAACAATAACCAATAGAGGAATCTGGAAATTCATATGGCTATATTTCTACGATTACTTTGATCGAATGAACCACTTACATACGATACCAATTTCCCTTTGTCTCACGATAGTTTACTTATCCGAGGTTATGATCGCGGTATCTCTGCATACCTAGTTCAACCTCACATCGATAAGTACTCTTTTCTCGTTCCCGTGATATGTGATCCCTTGTGAGCCAGTCACATGCTTGCAAGCTAATTGGATGACATTCCACCGAGAGGGCCCAGAGTATATCTATCCGTCATATGGATGGACAAATCCCATTCTTGATCCATGTGTTTCAACCAATACTTTCTGAACACTCAATGCCACCTTTATAGCCACCCTGTTACGGTGTGGTGTTTGATGACATCAAAGCATCCATCCGGAATAGGTGATATGCATGATCTCATGGTCGAAGGAATTAGGTTACTATGTATCAGAAAGCATATAGCAATTGAACTATTGAAATGACTTGATCTTTATGCTACGCTTATCTATAGGAGTATGTCCATCACATCATTCTCCAAATGATATGATCCTGTTGTTAATAACATCTCTATGTTCATTATCAGGAAACCATGATCATATATTAACCAACAAGCTAGTTTAACAAGAGGCTTTACTAGGGACTCTTATTTTAGTTTACAAATCACACAAGTATTAATGTTTCCAGTTAATACAATTATAGCATGGTATCCAAACATTTATCATAAGTGTGAAGATATGATAATAACCACTTTATTATTGCCTCTTGGGCATATCTCCAACAGTCTCCCACTTGCACTAGATTCAATAATCTAGTTTCAAACCTTTGTGTATTCAACACCTATGGCTTTCCGGTGTTGTATGTACACGATTGCTAGTGGTCAACTGATCTCCGGATCTGACACTTCCAGGTCCGTGTGTAATTGCATGTCTTTGCGTCTCTACGCATCACTCATTCTCTAATGAGATGGCTTCGTACAAATTTGGTCCTTTGGTGTGACCTTTAGTTCTTTGGGGTTAAAACATGTTGATAATATTGTCGTACAATATATCTTCATAGTATTATCCCGCTGTGAACTACACCTAGTTTGATAACAAACTACTTGACACAAACGCCCTCTTTAGCTGCTATTATAGCAGTCATATACTTAGCCTTTTGTTGTAGTATCTGTCACAGTGTCTTCACTTTGGAACTCATCCAAATCCATTATGGAACTTACTTTCCATTATATTGTGCCACCCTTAGTTTAGATTGATATAAACTTAATTTGTATTTTGTGAAAAAACTAGTATCAATGTAGTACTTTTACAATTAACTAACCATCTATTTGTCACTTCTATAAATAATATACTCTTAGTTCTTCCAAAAGATCATAAGAATTTCCTTACTATTGTCCAATCATCTTATGAATTATTCTGGTATATGCTCACATCATTTAGAGCATAGGACATATCTGGATTTGTACATATCACATCATAATTGATATAAATACTCTTTGTGATTTCATACATCAAGTATCAATCTATACTTGAATCTTTGTTTCACTTACCATGTGTCATTACACTTGAATATATCATCAATATTGAACTCATTCAATCTTTTCTGTGTGACAAGAACCTTTCTTGTAGTTTCTATATTGAACTCATTCAATATCTTGTCTATGTACTTCTGGCACAACCATATTAGCGTATATTGATGCCAAATATTTGGGTTTTGCCTAAGTCTTTCATCGGGATGAAATTCTTAATATGTGTTAATAAAAGATACATTATTTCCAACCAACAATATGTCTTCCACATAATGTATTAGAAACATGTCTTAGCGCTCCCACTTAATTTCTTGCAAATGCAAGCATCTTCATTGTCTCTGATGAAATTAAACTCTTTTAACAGTTTCATCATAGTGAAGATTCCAACTCCGCTATGCTTACTTCAACCATTGAAGTTTGCATATGTTTTTAGCATCCCTTGAATTTAACAAAAACCCTTTGGACCGTGTCATGCACACGTCCTAGGTAACCCTTCTATTAGAAGAACTTGTTTTTGTTTATCCAACACATAACAAAATTATATATCGTGGTTGCTACATTAATCCGTCTATACTAAATATCGCTAAGAAAGATCAAATCTTGTCATAGTCAATCCTTGAACATTGTTGTGAACTCTTTCCCAACATGTCAATTATTTCATAGATGTAAAACATCCACGTCTATTTCTTTATAGATCCAGACACAACTGTAAGGTCTTACACCTTTCTTGAGGGTCCTTCAAGTTCAAAACTTGATTTTTCGTGTATGGAACTATCACGGATTTTATGGCTTCAAGCCATTAGAAAGAGTCAGGGCCCATCATCGCTTCTTTGCATGTAGTCGGATCATTATAGTCAAATAACGATTTAACTCTCAAATCCTGGTATTTGATTGTTTACCCGACCTACTTGTTTCAATAGGAACTTGGATCTCCGTGACCACAACCTTTGAGGTACGAGAGCCATGAGCATTGTTGCTACCTCCGGAACACTTTTCGGTGCTGCGCAACTTTGCACATATAGCTAAGGTTCTTTTAACCTTATCAAAGTTCTATTGTCCTCCCACTTAACTTTTCACGAAAAATTCCTTCTCAAAGAAACTTGATGTTCTAAGCAACAAACACTTTTGTCTCCGGTTTTATGGAGGAATACAATGATTATACAAAGACAGGTTCATCCGACTTTGGTTGCACACATCTTTCTTATGCATAGCATACCAATATTTTAAGAAAGGACTACTTGGGTTTTATCCCAAACCATAACCTTATATGGTGTCATTTCAGCAGATTATGATGGAGCTCTTTTCAGTGGAAAACGGTAATCTCTAAAGCTTTTAATCTTTAAAATACAATGGCAGTTTTATGAATTACACCTTTGATCTTACCATGTCAAACAAGGTTTAATTACATATCTCGAACGCTCCATACTCTTATGGTGTTTCGGGAAAATGCAAATCCACGGAACGATTCCTTAAATCTTAGGTATTATGCTAAACTTGTAACTCAAATATCTTCCTTTATGATCTTATCATAAACTATTTATATTCTTGTTACAATGATTTTGCACTTCATCTTGAAAGTCTTTGAACTTTTCAAATGTTTCATACTTTATCCTTATTAAGTAAATATTCATATATTTACTCAAATTCTCGGAGAAAGCATATGAAGTTGAAATCCATCGCTTTTGACTACACATGATGGACTTTGTACAACAATATGTACAATTTCCAATAAGCTAGTCATTCGTTCCTTTTTTTTTGGCCTATGAACGAAGTTTTAATTATCTCTAGGAAAGTTTCTCAAGCGTCATTTGATCAAAAATCAAAAGACTCCAAAATTCCATCCACATGGAGTTTCTTCATGTTTTCTTTCCAGTATAATTTAAACGGTGATGTCACTTCCTAAGTGATCTTTCAATCAATTTGTCTTTCGACATCTTTAGCACTAGTTTTATGGATGTGATTTCTCCAACGAGATTTGCGAATCCATCTTTTATGGATTACGGCAATTATTTGAACAACCCTTTTGTTCTCATAATACCTGATAAAACAAATCTTTGAAGGCAAGCTTTGATGTTTAACGAGCAACACAATAACTGTAACACCCTCAGAATCGGATCTATGCAAGTTTTAGCGAAACCCGCCAAACCCGCATAGAAACGATTCAAAGGTGCCCACCAGGCACTTTAAATGCGGTGGAAAGCGGTAATAACATTACACAACAGTCCTCGATGGGACCCACAGAACAGATATATATAACAGCGACTCAATGAGTCAAGAATACAGATATAATATACAAAGACCCAAATCACCTTGAAAACGATAGAGCGTCCAGCTACGGACAAGATGCAAATGGGGCTAAGAGCCCTGAAGAATAACCAATGGCGTCCATAACCCTGCCTGAGCCAAGCGGTAGGGTAACCACGCTAACGGCGTCGATCTCAAAACCTACTTAAACAAAGGGTGCGACAAAGGGCAAAGGAAAAAGAGGAGCGTCGATCGAGGCCAAGACGGAGAGGCTAGAATTCGGTCCTCGCCTACATAGGTATGGTGGATCAAGCGGCAGCAAAGATGCACTAGACAAACTATAGAAACTCAAAACAACTGGCGACTATCAGAGAGGGGTAAGAAAGACCTATTCGTAACCAGACTGATACCAACACCAAACAAACCCATCCTGGCGTTTCCCCCTCGAGACCAAACGAGGAATTCAACCGAGGAACTCACACAGTTGGCAGTTTTACTTATTCCGTTATCGTTGCAGCAATTACTAGTCAAGTATAGATAATCATCCTGTTAAAATAAGCAGTGGGCACTTTTAGTTACCATTCCGTTATAGTTGCAACAATTACTATTCAGATACAGATAGCATGAGAGAAATCCAAAACCCAGCAGTTGTTGGTACTTTTATTTAGCCATTCCGTTGTAGTTGCAATACTTACTAGTCAGATACAATTATCGCAAGCGACAAGCCAAACAAGCAATTGTGGGCAGTTTTAGTTAGCCATTCCATTGTAGTGAAGCTGATTACTAGTCATTATAAAGTCAAATTTATAGCAATAAACTTTAGTTATGTTTGTCTATGGTCGAGATACTGTGCTCCAAGTCGTCCATATCCGCGGACACGGCTTTCAGAAAGTTTTACCCGGCCGGGGTGCACCAATAGCAACACACGCTCGATCAACCTCGGAAAAACCAAATCAAAACCCAACGAGGCTTTCACGACAAAGCAATCAAAGGATTGAGAATATTTCAGGGGCCACCCCATTGAGTAGACCAACGGCAAGTAAGCTAGCTCGAGACGGACTCAAGGTTTGCGTCAATGGTAAAGCGATGGAACCCGAAAACTCGGGTGTCGATACCGAAAACACTCCGCTTACCTAAACAGACAGTGTGCTATCCTCGCACAATTTAAATACTGAAGTAGCATGGCATAAGTACAGGATAGTAAATAAAACCTCAAACTAGTTTATGGCCCCAAGAAATAAGATGAATCAAGCTCGCTCAGGGGGTCCCATATACCTCCCGGATATGGATAGCGCGATAAATCAAGGAACAGGTATCAAGTACTCGGGGTCCTACGGGACACAAGTGGGCGTTCGGAAACCAAATATTATCTATCACCCACCGATGCCTCTGCTTACTTCAATTTTAGTTGTTAAACAGGAATTTAAAGTGAACGATAAGTAAAACTATGATCATCTCCAACATCAACATGCGGCAATTCATCAACAACTGTGGCACTTGACAACACGCAACAGCACTTGAGCAAGCGACTACGACGCGCAAGTCCAACTATCTACCAAACAACAGGGAATAGGGTGTATCCAAGGCAATATAAGGCTGCAGGGGATATCACGGGTACGAAAACTAGAGCATCGCAACACAGATAGCAACAGATCAACAGGAGGGAATAAATACTATAAAAGTAAGATAGGTAGAAAGGGGGAGATGCTCGCCTGAAAACATTGTCGAAGGTTCAACCGAAGATCGGGGCGAAGCTCACATCAACGTAACGGCCTTATCCGCGAAGAAGCAAAACACTAGAAGAAACACCGAATGCAATATTTAAGATCGGCAGAAGATCGGGCATGATGCATGTATGATGTATGACATGGCAAAGGTGCAATGCAATTAGACAGTATTAAACGGAACCGGGGTCCCGACAATTAATTAGGCGGTTCAAGTTGTTTAGATACCCCGCAATTTAAATGTGGTATTAACATGGCAAAAGTGAACACCGGTTCGATGCATAGATTTAAATGAGGCCAATATGAGACTAGATTTGCCCGCATATGAGCCCCATATTTAATTATTAGGTGAATCGGCATAAGGCCCCCAAACCACATGATATGCATGCGAGATGAATGATTTAATGTGCAACAATTTGTTATTACATTTATAAAATAGGGCTCGAGAAAAGGGTCACACACGTTAGGGTTCGACGATCTTGGGGTTCCGGGGTTCGGGGTTCGGTCTCAGGGTCCAGATCCGGGGTTCAGGGTTCGACGGAAACGTTCTCGGCAGGAGCATTCTCGAACAACGGGGCAGATCTTGTCGCATCCGGGTTCTCGGCGGACCCGGCGTCCGGAAAGGAGTACTTGGTTTGGTGTCGGGGGCGCATCGGGTTCGTCCGTGTCGGTGCCGATCTTGTCGTCGCCGTGGTCTTCGGGTCATGTCGACGGTTATGGCGTTCGGGACGAAGGCCTTGGCGTTCCGCGATGAAGTGCTTATCGTTCCGGTGGCGGTCTTGGAGGTCTTCGGGTTCGGCCTTGTACTTCGAGTGGTGTAGATCTTGGATGCCGACAATCATCGGTTCCTTGTTGGTGGCGAACGTGGGTCCATGCCGGAGGCCTTGCCGGATGCGCGAGTGCGCGGTTCCTCGAAAGAAGACGGTGTCGGCTTAAACGGTGCTAGAGCAGACGCATCCTCCATGTTACCACACTCCACCGCACACCATAACGACCACAGGTCACGCATCTCACCATTATCTCTGAAACAGAAACAGCCCATCGGTAACACCAACTCCTCCGGGAAAAGGTACATGGGCAACCCGATGGTGGCGAGGAGGTACACGTGACGAAGACGGAGGTGCACGGCCGGGTTAGAGGGACGCCGGGACAGCGCGAGCCCGCTGCAGGGGAGGGAAGGTCGCGGGGCCAGAGGAAGAAGAGGCGCTGCAGGGTCCTCGGGAAGGAGGGCCAGCGGCAGCCGGCTAGCGGATGAGCAGGGGGGACGGAGGAGGGCCCGGGCGGAGAGGCGGTCGTAGAGCGCAGGCCGAGGCGGAGCTTGACGGGGGAGAGGTCGACGCCGGCCAGGCTTCGGGGAGGTGGTCATGGGCCCGAGGCACCGCGACGGCAACGATGGAGGCGAGCAGCGGCGGTTCACGGGCGCTCCGGCGGGAGGTGGAGGGGGAGGTTGCTCATGCGGAGGCGGCGGAGTTGGGGGCGACGGGAGGGGCGGTTGCCGGAGAAGAGGGGGCCGGAGGAGGCCGGAGCGGGATCGGGGTCGGCTGGCGCCGCTCGGGGAGAGAGGAGGGAGGAGCTCAAGGGGCGGCGACGGCTGTGAGGAGGGGAAGCCTTGTTGGCCGGCGAGGCGAGCAGGGGCGGGGGAGGGGGGCTCGCCGGAGGGGCAGGAGGGGAGGGGTGAGGGAGGAGGGGGAGGAGGCGGAGCGGCGCAGGGCGAGGTGAGCGGGGAGGGCTGGCGTGGGGCGGAGGGAGGCGGTGGTTGGCGTGGCGAGCTCGAGGAGGAGAGGCGAGAGGGCATGGGCAGGGCGGAGGAGGCGGAGGAAGAGGGAGGCGGGAAGGCGGAGGAGCGGAGGAGGCAGCGAGAGGGAGGCCGGCGGCACTGGCGAGCGCCGGAGGGGAGGGGAGGTCCGCGAGAGAGAGAGGGAGGAGTAGAGCGGCGTCGGGTGGTAGGGGAAGATGAACAGGGGCGGAAGGTGGGGCACGCGGCAGGTGGTGGACCGGGGGACGGTGGGACCCAGGCGGTTGGGCAATGTGTGCGGGAGTGCGTGCTGAGTGTGGATGGGTTTGGGTTGGTTGGGGCTGGATGAGTGTGAGGGAGTGGGGTGAGTTAGTCTAGGTGGCATAGTCTGATAGGCTAGGGGGAGGGGAGAGGGTGAGGTGTCAGGTGGGGATTGGGTGGGGTGATGTGGAGGGGGGGTGTGGGTAGATAGGTTGGTAGGTTTAATAATTAGGTGGACCGTTTTAAATGAACCGTTTATTTCGGGGTTGGTCGTTCGGGTCGGGTCGGCCCGTTCGACTGCCCCCACTAAAATAATTAAACATTTTATTCGTTTTAAACGGGCCGTTTGCAAACAGATAGCAGCCAAAACAAAATAATCCGTAGACCCGGGTTTGCGTGTTGAACAAAGGCGGGGAGTTTAGAAAACAAAACTAGGTTTTTCTGTAAATAGTTTTACACAAGCAAATGCAAGATGATGACGATGCTCAAATGCAATGTGGCATGATGACATGAGCATGCGGTCATGATGATGCAATGCACAAAAACAACGCGATTTTCTAGTAGTGGTTTTTGCGGGATGCCACAATTCGACACCACTAACAATGGATCTCGCCCTCGAGATCCGCCTCATGGTACCAGAAGGACGGGCGGCGGACTGCGTCTTCTCGCATCGCGTAGATCCTCGCGACACCACTAACAATGGTTCATCCTCCATCTTGAAATCGGCGGCACCACCAACAAAAGGGTCGTTGTTCCGGATCGTCAAGAGAACACTCCGGGAACAAAAGGTCGAAGGTAGAGGCATCGCAAATAAAGCCACCCCTAACTTCCGTGGATGGAGTAAAACTGCTGGATCCACTGATTCGACGTACAAGAGTGAATGATAAGAGTAGTGGTATGGTAGCTACTCCATCCCGCACTCAAACCATTACTCTGCACACGAATAGGCGGATTATGCAACCAACTCTCGGAATCAGACTGAAGATCTCGACAAACGAGGTTCGGAAACAAAGGAGTGACGCAGACTCTGCATCGGATCTGGCGTAGATGATGTCATCACATCGGAAACACCGGAAGATACAACAGAAATCGTATGAAAGACACAATGATTAGGTTTCGCGATGGTTCCATTGGCATGAACAACACATGCTCAAGGTATACTCCGACTTCACCAATGCTCGTCCTTCTCATATGTTTTTCAACGACACGGATATCCAGCAAGGAACACATATAGATAAAGAGCTCAAGAACAAGAGATTGGATGAAGGGTACAACAGACAAGTTGCCGATTGATGATCGTAGCACCTCCGTTACAAAAGGGGGAAAGCGAAACCCTGAAGGTACGATGGAAACCCAACCACGAGAAATCCTGGACTCGAAGAGAGAGAAGAGAGCGGATTCAAAACACGTAGAGGTAAGAGGAGAATAGCAGAGGGGTAAGGAGTAAAATCAGACCTAACCAGAACTATCCAACCGATTTTTAAAAATAGTTTTGACACTCTACTTCGGCCGTTAGCTAGGTTATCCTACAGGCTGGACTTGTGGGGTATCGCAACTGCTGTGCTCTGATACCACTCTGTAACACCCTCAGAATCGGATCTATGCAAGTTTTAGCGAAACCCGCCAAACCCGCATAGAAACGATTCAAAGGTGCCCACCAGGCACTTTCGTGCGGGTGGAAAACGAAGTAATAACATTACACAACAGTCCTCGATGGGACCCACAGAACAGATATATATATAACAGCGACTCAATGAGTCAAGAATACAGATATAATATACAAAGACCCAAATCACCTTGAAAACGATAGAGCGTCCAGCTATGGACAAGATGCAAATGGGGCTAAGAGCCACGAAGAATAACCAATGGCGTCCATAACCCTGCCAGCCAAGCCGGAAGGTTAACCACGCTAACGTCGATCTCAAAACCGCTTAAACAAAAGGGGTGCCGAAAGGGCAAAGGAAAAGAGGCGTCAAGATCGAGGCCAAGACAGCGAGGCTAGAATTCGGCGGTCCTCGCCTACATAGGTATGGTGGACTGAAGCGGCAGCGGCAGCATGCACTAGACAAACTATAGAAACTCAAAACAACTGGCGACTATCAGAGAGGGGTAAGAAAGACCTATTCGTAACCAGACTGATACCAACACCAAACAAACCCATCCTGGCGTTTCCCCCTCGAGACCAAACGAGGAAGTCAACCGAGGAACTCACACAGTTGGCAGTTTTACTTATTCCGTTATCGTTGCAGCAATTACTAGTCAAGTATAGATAATCATCCTGTTAAAATAAGCAGTGGGCACTTTTAGTTACCATTCCGTTATAGTTGCAACAATTACTATTCAGGTACAGATAGCATGAGATAAATCCAAAACCCAGCAGTTGTTGGTACTTTTATTCAGCCATTCCGTTGTAGTTGCAATACTTACTAGTCAGATACAATTGTCGCAAGCGACAAGCCAAACAAGCAATTGTGGGCAGTTTTAGTTAGCCATTCCATTGTAGTGAAGCTGATTACTAGTCATTATAAAGTCAAATTTATAGCAATAAACTTTAGTTATGCTTGTCTATGGTCGAGATACTGTGCTCCAAGTCGTCCATATCCGCGGACACGGCTTTCAGAAAGTTTTACCCGGCCGGGGTGCACCAATAGCAACACACGCTCGATCAACCTCGGAAAAACCAAATCAAAACCCAACGAGGCTTTCACGACAAAGCAATCACAGGATTCAGAAATATTTCAGGGGGCCACCCCATTGAGTAGACCCGCAACGAAGTAAGCTAGCTCCGAGACGGACTCAAGGTTTGCGTCAATGGCTGTAAGCGACTGGGAACCCGAAAACTCGGGGTGTCGATACCGCGAAAACACTCCGCTTACCTAAACAGTACAGTGTGCTATCTATCGCACAATTTAAATATAGAAGTAGCATGGCATAAGTACTGGATAGTAAATAAAACCTCAAACTAGTTTGTGGCCCCAAGAAATAAGACTGAATCAAGCTCTGGCTCAGGGGGGTCCCATATACCTCCCGGATGTGGATAGCGCGATAAATCAAGGAACAGGTATCAAGTACTCGGGGTCCTACGGGACACAAGTGGGCGTTCGGAAACCAAATATTATCTATCACCCACCGATGCCTCTGCTTACTTCAATTTTAGTTGTTAAACAGGAATTTAAAGTGAACGATAAGTAAAACTATGATCATCTCCAACATCAACATGCGGCAATTCATCAACAACTGTGGCACTTGACAACACGCAACAACACTTGAGCAAGCGACTACGGCGCGCAAGTCCAACTATCTACCAAACAACAGGGAATAGGGTGTGTCCAAGGCAATATAAGGCTGCAGGGGATATCACAGGTACGAAAACTAGAGCATCGCAACACAGATAGCAACAGATCAACAGGAGGGAATAAATACTATAAAAGTAAGATAGGTAGAAAGGGGGAGATGCTCGCCTGAAAACATTGTCGAAGGTTCAACCGAAGATCGGGGCGAAGCTCACATCAACGTAACGGCCTTATCCGCGAAGAAGCAAAACACTAGAAGAAACACCGGATGCAATATTTAAGATCGGCAGAAGATCGGGCATGATGCATGTATGATGTATGACATGGCAAAGGTGCAATGCAATTGGACAGTATTAAATGGAACCGGGGTCCCGACAATTAATTAGGCGGTTCAAGTTGTTTAGATACCCCGCAATTTAAATGTGGTATTAACATAGCAAAAGTGAACACCTGTTCGATGCACAGATTTAAATGAGGCCAATATGAGACTAGATTTGCTCGCATATGAGCCCCATATTTAATTATTAGGTGAATCGGCATAAGGCCCCCAAACCACATGATATGCATGCGAGATGAATGATTTAATGTGCAACAATTTGTTATTACATTTATAAAATAGGGCTCGAGAAAAGGGTCACACACGTTAGGGTTCGACGATCTTGGGGTTCCGGGGTTCGGGGTTCGGTCTCAGGGTCCGGATCTGGGGTTCAGGGTCCAACGGAAACGTTCTCGGCAGGAGCATTCTCGAACAACGGGGCAGATCTTGTCGCCTCCGGGTTCTCGGCGGACCCGGCGTCCGGAAAGGAGTACTTGGTTCGGTGTCGGGGGCGCATTGGGTTCGTCCGTGTCGGTGCCGATCTTGTCATCGCCGTGGTCGTCGGGTCATGTCGACGGTTATGGCGTTCGGGACGAAGGCCTTGGCGTTCCGCGGTGAAGTGCTTGTCGTTCCGGTGGCGGTCTTGGAGGTCTTCGGGTTCGGCCTTGTACTTCGAGTGGTGTAGATCTTGGATGCCAACAATCATCGGTTCCTTGTTGGTGGCGAACGTGGGTCCATGCCGGAGGCCTTGCCGGATGCGCGAGTGCGCGGTTCCTCGAAAGAAGACGGTGTCGGCTTAAACGGTGCTAGAGCAGACGCATCCTCCATGTTACCACACTCCACCGCACACCATAACCACCACAGGTCACGCATCTCACCATTATCTCTGAAACAGAAACAGCCCATCGGTAACACCAACTCCTCCAGGAAAAGGTACATGGGCAACCCGATGGTGGCGAGGAGGTACACGTGACGAAGACGGAGGTGCACGGCCGGGTTAGAGGGACGCCGGGACAGCGCGAGCCCGCTGCAGGGGAGGGAAGGTCGCGGGGCCAGAGGAAGCAGAGGCGCTGCAGGGTCCTCGGGAAGGAGGGTCAGCGGCGGCTGGCTAGCGGATGAGCAGGGGGGGCCGGAGGAGGGCCCGGGCGGAGAGGCGGTCGCATAGCGCAGGCCGAGGCGGAGCTTGACGGGGGAGAGGTCGACGCCGACGATGGCCAGGCTCGAGGAGGTGGTCGCGCGGGGGCCCGAGGCACCGGCGGCGGTTCACGGGGCGGCTCCGGCGGCGGGAGGTGGAGGCGGGGAGGGTTGCTCGCGGAGAGGCCGCGCGGAGAGGAGGCGACGCCGGAGTTGGGGCGACGGGAGGGGCGGTTGCCGGAGAAGAGGGGGCCGGAGGAGGCCGGAGCGGGGCCGGGCGCCGAGCTGGGCGAGAGAGGAGGAACTTGAGGCGGCGGCTGTGAGGAGGAAGCCTTGGCCGGGGGCGGCGAGGCCGGGCTAGAGCAGGGCGGTGGAGGTGGCCTCGCCGGAGAGGAAGGTGGGGAGGGGTGAGGGAGGAGGAGGAGGAGGCGTGAGCGGGCGCCGGCGAGGTGAGCGGGGAGGGGCCTGGCGGCGCGGGGCGGAGGGAGGCGTGGCGGTGGTTGGCGGTGGCGAGCTCGAGGAGGGAGAAGGCGAGAGGGCCGCGGGCAGGGCGCGGGAGGAGGTGCTGGCGAGGCGGAGGAAGAGGGAGCGGTCTGGGGAAGGCGGCGGTGGAGCGGAGGAGCGGAGGAGGCAGCGAGAGGGAGGCCGGCGGCACTGGCGAGCGCCGGAGGGGAGGGGAGGTCCGCGAGAGAGAGAGGGAGGAGGAGAGCGGCGTCGGGTGGTGGGGGAAGATGAACAGGGGCGGCAGGTGGTGGACCGGGGGACGGTGGGACCCAGGCGGTTGGGCACTGCGTGCGGGAGTGCGTGCTGAGTGTGGATGGGTTTGGGTTGGTTGGGGCTGGATGAGTGTGAGGGAGTGGGGTGAGTTAGTCTAGGTGGCATAGTCTGATAGGCTAGGGGGAGGGGAGAGGGTGAGGTGTCAGGTGGGGATTGGGTGGGGTGATGTGGAGGGGGGGTGTGGGTAGATAGGTTGGCAGGTTTAGGAATTAGGTGGAATGTTTTAAATGAACCGTTTATTTCGGGGGTGGTCGTTCGGGTCGGGTCGGCCCGTTCGACTTCCCCCACTAAAATAATTAAACATTTTATTCGTTTTAAACGGGCCGTTTGCAAACAGATAGCAGCCAAAACAAAATAATCCGGAGACCAGGGTTTGCGTGTTGAACAAAGGTGGGGCGTTTAGAAAACAAAGCTAGGTTTTTCTGTAAATAGTTTTACACAAGCAAATGCAAGATGATGACGATGCTCAAATGCAATGTGGCATGATGACATGAGCATGCGGTCATGATGATGCAATGCACAAAAACAACGCGATTTTCTAGTTGTGGTTTTTGCGGGATGCCACAATAACCCTTTATTTGTTATCGATGAACATCACCACATATTCTTTTGCTAGTTACTTAGGCCATTGTAGTTCATGAATTGTGTTGTTTCGTATGACGCTTCACACCAACAAATTCAGTATCAAATATTTGAGAACCACATTGTTTAATAATCAAAGAATATATCCATAACATGTATATCATCTATATACTTAAACTGAACAATTCTAGTCTTTTCTTTTCTGCCATATATTTATGAGATTCTCTTTCAGTATTTCCTTTTTCTGTTTGAAAGAATCTATCAACATCAATAGTGGAGTCATACATATGACACATAGTCCAAAGCGTGTATAGTTAAATACCAATGTCTTTGGACTTGTACTTTGAAGTAGATCACCATCATCAAATGTTTCATGTTCTTACAAATTCCTTTATTTAGTAATCTCTTGGTGTAGTAAACATTTTACCTACATCAAATATTCATCCTTATCATGGAATCGTCCATGATCAAGCTACCTTTAGCTTATAACGATGAATTACGAGTATAATGTTGCTATCCAAAACCTTTTGGAGGATTAGGACAACAAGTGTTTCCAACCTTTTGCAAATTCTCATCAAATATGAGAACATGAATTTTGCCATATTATACTCTATCATGTTGTAAGCAATACTTCGTTTCAGATATCACAATACCTTCCACACATCATGGTTTCTGAAACAACTCTTTCAGATCCTAGATAACCTTGATATTAAGACAATCCTTTGAATATCAAGACTTATGGAGACAAACATGATACTCATACACTAACACTTGGAATTGTTACTCTTGATTTAATACTAATTATTAAACTTCATGGAGTAACCGGAACTTACTGAAAGTTTGCAATAGGACTTTTAAACTTTAGATTAACACTTCAAAACAATACGATACCAATTCGTAAAGTAACTAACCAGAATTCTATAGTTCTATTATCTCAATTATAACTAAGCGCAAGGTGGTAAAAGGATGCCAATGATTACAACAACTATGCAAATTCACTTTGATTTAGTTTATGATAAATTGAGTTCTAATTAATAATTAAATTAATCTAGGTGAACTCCCACTCAAAACAATATCCCTCACATTGTTTTAGTGATCACACGAACCAAATCCACCACATCAAAACCGATCATCACGAGAGTTGATATAGCTTCAATGGCGAACAATCAACATGTTCATCATATCTACTATATGACTCATGCTCTACCTTTCGGTAATCCGTGTTCCTGAGGCCATGTCTGTACATGCTAGGCTCGTCAAGATCAAACCTTAGTTTTTGCATGAGCAAATCTGGCTTGCTCACGTTGTATACACTTGCAGAATCTAACACACCCATCATCACGTGGTGCTTCGAAACAACAAGCTTTAGCAACGGTGCTAACTAAGGGTGAACACTTAATAACTTGATATTGTGTGCTTGAGGGATCATCTTATAATGCTATCGTCGTCTACTAAGCAATACAAGATGCATAAAGGATTAACATCACATGCAATTCATAATATGTGATATGATATGGCCTTTCTTCTTTGTGCTTCCGATCTCCATCTTCAAGAACGAACATGATCTTCATCATTACCGGCATTGCATCAAGGTCAATGGCGCTTCTCCATGGTTGTCTTCCACCGGCTTCAACTATTACAACTACTTTGAATAGACACGCGGGTCTTAACATAAATTAAAGACAACCATATGGCTCCTGCCGGTTGCCTACTTACAATAAGGAACATTGCATACATCATATATAATCACAATCATGGCCATATCACATCACAGCACACCCCTGCAAAAGAAAGTTAGACGCTTCTAATTTTCTTTGCATGTTTTACGTGGTTTGGGGCTTTCAATAAGTGTCGTTCTAACTTACGAACAAGAACCACAACATTGTTACTAGTATTGTCAATCACCCGTTGTAAATTGGATCTTAACTATGCTAGGAGAAACAGGCACCCGTAAAGCCACTTATGCAATACAAGTTGCATGTCAAGCGTGGAGAAAGTCTCATGAACGATGTCATGTAAGGTTAGCCCGGGCCGCTTCATCCCAACATACCGCAAGATGCAAAGTACACAAGAAGCAATCGACAATAAAAGCATCAACGCCCACAATGACCATTGTGTTCTACTCGTGCAACAGATCTACATATAGACACGGCTCTGATACCACTGTAGGGGTTCGTAGCATGGAAAACAAAAAATTTCTATCGCATACAAACAAACAAGCCAAGATCTATCTACTAGATTGTAGCAACGAGTCGATGGAATAACTTACCCTCGAAGATTCCAAAGCGGTTAACGAGAGCAGATTCTCGTGGGTGATGTAGTCGTACACTTCCGATCTCAAGATCGCGTGAGCGATCCTTCCAAGCTGCGTTCGGTGGCGCTCCTTGATCGGTCACAGGTTCGTACTCGACGAAGACCTTCCTCTCCTTGTTCCAGTGAAATGGAGGTTGTAGCGCTCTCCTCGCGATTCCAAGTGACTGGCGTGGTACAGGAAGTAGAGGGAGATCCCATGCAGGCCTTAAGCCGGTGCAGTATGGGGGAGTATGAGAGAGAGCTATTAGTGGTCTAGAGATTATACACACCAATTAGAAGGCTCTAAACCAAGGCTAGGGCAATTAGAAGCTCTAAACCAAAACGGCTCTAAACCGGAGATTAGAGGATAGGAACTTGTGTGTCTAGAGGAGGAGGCCCGGCCCCTCCTTTTATAGGTGGGGGGGGCGGCCAAGGGGAGTCCCTCCCAAGTCGGCCTTGTTGGCGCCGGCTTGGAGGACTCCTCCCAAAGTCGGTTCCAACCACCTCTTGCTTGTTTCCCACAGTTTCCTGTTTTAGCCGTTTGACTTTTAAACTGGCCATTTGACTTTTCTGTTTTAGGATTCAATTTAATCCTTTATTTGGAACAGCAAGAACACTTAGTACATGATGCAATCATTCAATATGTAATGACACATTCATGTACCCTCCCCCCCGGAGTGCCGGACAATCCGGAACCTTCTAGAACATTCCCGATGAAAACACTGGAATCATTCCCGAACTCCGAAACGGGACTTTCCTTATATGAATCTTATTCTCCGGACCATTCCGGATCACCTCGTGATATCCCGGATCCCATCCGAGACTCCGAACAACATTCGGTCTATTCCTCATAATACCATAACTACTCAAACAACGTCGAATCCTTAAGTGTGTCTCCCTATGGTTCGTGAATTATGCGGACATGATCGAGACACTTCTCCGAACAATAACCAATAGAGGAATCTGGAAATTCATATGGCTCCCACATATTTCTACGATTACTTTGTGATCGAATGAACCACTTACATACGATACCAATTTTCCTTTGTCTCACGATAGTTTACTTATCCGAGGTTATGATCGTCGGTATCTCTGCATACCTAGTTCAACCTCGTTACTGATAAGTACTCTTTTCTCGTTCCCGTGATATGTGATCCCTTGTGAGTCAGTCACATGCTTGCAAGATAATTGGATGACATTCCACCAAGAGGGCCCAGAGTATATATATCTGTCATATGGATGGACAAATCCCATTCTTGATCCATGTGTTTCAACCAATACTTTCTGAACACTCAATGCCACCTTTATAGCCACCCTGTTACGGTGTGGTGTTTGATGACATCAAAGCATCCATCCGGAAAAGGTGATATGCATGATCTCATGGTCGAAGGAATTAGGTTACTATGTATCAGAAAGCATATAGCAATTGAACTATTGAAATGACTTGATCTTTATGCTACGCTTATCTATAGGAGTATGTCCATCACATCATTCTCCTAATGATATGATCCTGTTGTTAATAACATCTCTATGTTCATGATCAGGAAACCATGATCATATATTAACCAACAAGCTAGTTTAACAAGAGGCTTTACTAGGGACTCTTATTTTAGTTTACAAATCACACAAGTATTAATGTTTCCAGTTAATACAATTATAGCATGGTATGCAAACATTTATCATAAGTGTGAAGATATGATAATAACCACTTTATTATTGCCTCTTGGGCATATCTCCAACATAACACAATACAGAGGCATAGTAACACTTTGGAACTTTCTAAATTAATATAAATATTTCATTTCTCCCAGTGAACACGACATATGCACCCAACACCGGAAAGGAATCAATATTATAAAGTTTAAGCAAAAAAGAGCACATTTTCCCAAAAAGCACATAAATAAAAATAGCAACAATGAATTAAAACATCGCGTTGTTGTTATCGACATATATGTTTTCTATCATAAGTGAAGTTCTTCATAACAACTAATTACATGTGCTTGTTCCCCAATTTTCTATAAGTACTTTCGACTTTGCAGTGGTGAAATTGATCGAAGGAGGTTCAAACATAAAAATATAACCTCCTTCCTGTTGGGCGTTGGCCGGTGAAAGAACAACAAACAAAATTTGTCTTCTCCAACTCTGGCGATGCTCTGACCAAGATTCGGCTTGGTTTAATAAGGGCCACAAATCTTACCCACACATGCATGGATGTGGAAGCTTGATGCAGCACATCAGGGAGCATTGTCCTTGTACCATGTGTCTCCCACAACCGGATACAATGAGGTCCACCCCGACACCGACTTCCCGTTGATGACTCCCCATTACTCCATCGTCTATCATCTCCATGCACCCCAAATGTAGTACATTTATTGGCTCACACAAGTGCAAGGTGGAGCGGCCACGACGAGGTGCTACCTAGGTTTTTCTCCCCTCGAGACAAAGGAAGTGGTGGGGCAAGATAAATTTTGGGGAAGGCACACCTTTGTAGCTGTTCCCTTCCCATTCTTTATACATGGAGTAGGTGAGGGTACACCTGGTTTACCATCAATCAAAAAACCTAACCCTAGTCAAAGTGGGTCTAACCCATTGACATGTGTCCCTGTCCACACAAGTCTCCACTTATCCGTCTTCCATAAGTCGGATGTTATATGACTTGTTCAACTCCCTTAAGTATCTGACCTCGTAGGCTCATGGTAATCCAGAAACAGTTTGAGTCCCACTCGAACTGATATGTGGCATTGGCTGCTATCAAAGCATGTCGTCTCCCGGAAACCCATGATTAACCTATAAATGCAATGTTCTCTTTGATTCCTTTTCCTCCTGATATTTGTGGTTAGATGCATGTCAGCGATACATCATGCTAGTGCCGTCTTAACTCTATTTTTATCGTTCCCGTGATACATATGAGATTCCTTCCGCTAACTCTGGTTCATATTTTTCTCGGTTAACACTTAACCTAGAAGTGCATGGCCATTCTTTCCAAATCATATCACATGTGAGGCCTAGAAAATATCTTTTCGAGTGGGACGGGAAAATTTTGTATTGGCTAATCCACATCACCTAGCCTACTTCTTGTTCAGCCCAAGCACCACCCTTATTTTTGTGATTTATGCACAACCCTAGGTGGACCCTAAAACCTAAATACATAACTCGGATCGGTGCGATCACCTTAGGTCTAAGATTGTTTTAGCTAGATCCTATGACTCCTTACTCGTGTTAAAGCAATGGCCGATGCTCAAGCGGGATAGTTCTAGCCCGAGAGAGAGAATGACTAGCTGACACGCGCCCTCGGGAATCCTAAAAAAGGTGGACGAACACGAGGCAAAGGCACCGGTGTTACGTGGAAGAAAGGGTTTCCCGAGTACGATGGCAGTTACAGACACCGTAAGAGAAAGAACGACCGAGGGGCAGACCAAATCGGGAAGTTAGAAAAGGAACTAGCTAGGATGAAGAAGCTGGTAGTGGAAGCACTTAGCCAAAGGTCATCTTAGCTGCATGTTGATGATACTGCATTAGATCATAGCCAACGGAGAAGCAGCATGGCTTCTATGGAGATCTGGGATAATGATCAAGCACTCCTAGATGATGCACCGGCTCCTCGCTACCCCGTGGATGATGTCAGAGAGATGACACAGTGTGAGCTACATCAGCCAATGAACAATCTGTCCTTCAAGGTGGCGATCGGCACTACTTTACCTTGTCTACCTGGAGCACTCTACCATTCACTTCCAATTTCACCTGGCTATGCTCGTGTCTCGGTGCACTAGTGGAAACGAGGTCTTTTGTTGATCCCGAAAAGGGGCTTTAACACCGGTTCTTCTACGAACCGGTGTTAAAGGGGGGGCCGTACCAGTGTGGCCCCTGCAGAATTAAAGGAGCCCCCCCCTTTAACACCGGTTCGTGGCATGAACCGGTGTTAAAGGTCCCAAAGACCAGTGGTTCACAAGATTTCTCTTTAACACCGGTTCGTGGCATGAACCGGTGTTAAAGGGGGGGCTATATAAGACACCACCCTAGCCCACAGACACCCCACTCTTCCATTCTTTCACATTTTGGAGCCTAGCAAGAGGGTGTGAAGAGTGCTAGTTTGTGTTTTTTTCATATGCACTAGAGTTGTTCGGTGAAATGCCCGAGAGCTCAAAATAAGCTTTCTTGTTGCTCTTTCCGTCTCGGTCGAGGTCGGCAACTATAGTTTCATGTGTCATTGATGTACTATATATATAAATGGTCATCTCCCTATTATTTTTTGATATATACTACATATTAATGCAGATGAATCAGAAATGGATGTACGGTGACCGCCGCACTTCCGAGTACATTACGGGCCTCCAAAATTTCATCGTTGTGGCTAATGCAAACCGTGGTCACAATGGTTTTATGTGCTGTCCGTGTGTTCACTGTCAGAACAAGAAAGACTACTCAAATACCAGAACCATTCACGCCCACCTGCTTCGATCCGGTTTCATGCCCAGCTATAATTGTTGGACCAAGCACGGAGAAAAAGGGGTTGTGATGGAAGACAACGAAGAAGAAGAGGATGATGAAAATTATCATAATATGTATCCTGAATATGATGATAATGCAACGGAGGTAGATAATGAAGATCAAGAGGGAGCAGATGGGCCCGCTGATGACGATCTTGGTCGGGCCATTACTGATGCAAAGGAAGAATGTGAAACTGAAAAGGAGAAGGAGAAGCTGGAGCAGATGTTAAAGGATCACAAAACATTGTTTTATCCAACTTGCGAAGATGGCCACAAAAAGCTAGGTGCCACACTAGATTTGCTGCAATGGAAGGCAGAGAATGTTGTGACTGACAGCGCATTTTCAAAGTTGTTGGTAAAAATGAAGAATCTTCTTCCAAGAAATAATGAGTTGCCTGACAGTACATACCAAGCAAAGAAGGTTGTCTGCCCTCTAGGATTAGACGTGCAGAAGATACATGCCTGCATTAATGACTGCATCCTCTACCGCGGTGAGAAGTACGAGAATTTGGATGCATGCCCGGTATGCACTGCACTGCGGTATAAGATCAGACGAGACGATCCTGGCGATGTTGAGGGCGAGGCCCCTAGGAAGAAGGTTCCCGCCAAGGTATGTGGTATGCTCCTATAATACCACGGTTAAAATGTCTATTCAAAAATAAAGAGCATGCCAAGTTATTGCGATGGCACATGGAAGACCGTAAGAAAGATGCGATGTTGAGACACCCCGCTGATGGGTCACAGTGGAGAAAAGTCAAGCGAGAGTACCCGGAATTCGCACGTGACGCAAGGAACTTAAGGTTTGGTCTAAGTACAGACGGCATGAATCCTTTTGGTGAGCAGAGCTGCAGTCACAACACCTGTCCTGTGACCCTATGTATCTATAACCTTCCTCCTTGGTTGTGTATGAAGAGGAAGTTCATTATGATGCCAGTGCTCATCCAAGGCCCGAGGCAACCCGGCAACGACATTGATGTGTACCTAAGGCCATTAGTTGAAGAACTTTTACAACTGTGGGCCAAACCAGGTGTACATATGTGGGATGAGCACAAAGGGGAGCCATTTGACCTACGAGCATTGCTTTTCGTAACCATCAATGATTGGCCTGCTCTTAGTAACATTTCAGGGCAGACAAACAAGGGATACAATGCATGCACATACTGTTTAGATGATACTGAAAGTGTATATTTGGATAAATGTAAGAAGGTTGTGTACCTAGGGCATCACCGATTTCTTCCAAACCTGCATCCAGTAAGAAAGAAAGGCAAGCATTTCAAACGTCTGGCAGAACCCCGGAGGAAGCCTGTCCTCCGTACCGGTGAGGAGGTATTTGGTATGGTCAAGGACCTAGAAGAAATCTTTGGAAAAGGTCCTGGCAGTCTATCTGTTCCGAATGACGCGATCTGGGACACGCCCATGTGGAAGAAGCAATCTATATTTTGGGACCTACCCTATTGGAAAGTCTTAGAGGTCCGCTCTTCAATCGACGTGATGCACGTGATGAAGATGTTTGCGTGAACCTGCTAGGCTTTCTAGGAGTGTATGGGAAGACAAAAGATACACCGGAAGCACGACAGGACCAGCAACGTCTGAAGGCCCCTAAAGAGCCTATGCATCCTGAGAACGAGAAGGGTAAACGATGCCACTTAACTCCTGCCAGCTACGCTCTTACCAAAGAAGAGAAGAAATTTTTTTTTGAATGTCTGAGCAGTATCAAGGTCCCGTCTGGCTTCTCGTCGAATATAAATGGAATAATAAATATGGCAGAGAAAAAATTCCAAAACCTGAAGTCTCATGACTGCCACGTGATTATGACACAATTGCTTCCGATTGCATTGAGGGGGCTTCTACCTGAAAATGTTCGAGTACCCATTGTGAAGCTATGTGCATTCCTCAATGCAATATCTCAGAAGATAATCGATCCAGAAATCCTACCAGGGTTACAAACAGATGTGGCCCAATGTCTTGTCAGCTTTGAGTTGGTGTTCCCACCATCCTTCTTCAATATTATGACGCATCTCCTGGTTCACCTAGTAGAAGAGATTGCCATTCTCGGACCTGTATTTCTACACAATATGTTCCCCTTTGAGAGGTACATGGGAGTCTTAAAGAAATATGTTCATAACCGTGCTAGGCCAGAAGGAAGCATCTCCAAGGGCTATGTAACAGAGGAGGTCATTGAGTTCTGTGTTGATTTTATTCCTGACCTTAAGGCGATTGGTGTTCCGAATCACGACATGAGGGGAGATCGTGGAAAAGGCACCCTAGGATGTAAAGCAATGATATGTAGGACGGAATTTTCTCAATCAAGCACACTACACGGTTTTACAAAGATCTATCTTGGTTGCCCGTATATCAATGAACACAAGAATTTAATCGCCTCAAACACCCGGCGATCGATGAATGGATTATAAGTGAACACATGGCGAGTTTTGGCGGTGGCTGCAAAGACTTCTTACGAATAACACCACTTGGGGATCAATGTACTTGTTGGCTGTGACACCGTCTTCGTTGTATGTACTTTCCAAGGGTACGAGATAAATGGGAATACATTTTACACGATAGGCCAAGATAAAAAGAGCACCAACCAAAACAGTGGTGTCCGCTTCGATGCAGCAGAAGACAATGGGCAAAAGACCACGTATTATGGGTTCATAGAGGAGATATGGGAACTTGACTATGGACCTAATTTTAAGGTCCCCTTGTTTCGATGAAAATGGGTCAAGCTAACAGGAGGAGGGGTTGAGGTAGACAAGAAGTACGGAATGATAACAGTGGATCTCAACAATCTTATGAAGAACTTAGACGAACCATTCGTCCTAGCCAATGATGTGGCTCAGGTTTTCTATGTGAAGGACATGTCCTCCAGACCAAAAAAAAGAAAAAATATGCAAACGAATACATCATATGATGAGCCAAAGCGTCACATAGTTCTTTCAGGGAAAAGAAACATCGTGGAATCGAGGACAAGATAGACATGTCAGAAGATTATAATAAGTTTGATGAAATTCCGCCTTCACAAAGGAAAACTGACCCAAGCATTCCGTTAAGTAAAGAAGATGCTCCATGGTTACGTCTGAAGCGATCATAAGGAAGGGCATATGCCAAGAAGTTCATGCTCATATTATGTAACTCTAGTTCATGTTTTTAATATTAATACATGTCTTGAGTGTTAGTCATGTTTTGTGGATGGACCGGGACTATGAGAAGAAGTTGTCCCGATTGCATTTTACCATTAAGATCTGATCTCCAAACGCGCGCGGTCACATATTAGGGAGTGCCTCTATGACCAGTTTCTTGGAGATGCCGGAGGACTAGGCTCCGTCGGCATCTCCCTGAAACTGGCCGTAGTGGTGTCCCTGCTCTCGAAAACCATCTTGCAGCTTTGTAACTTCTCTAACTAGATCAATACACCAGGGAGCTAACTAATTTCACATATTAGGGAGTGCCTCTATGACCAGTTTCTCGGAGATGCCGGAGGACTGGGCTCCATCGGCATCTCCCTGAAACTGGCTGTAGTGGTGTCCCTGCCTCAAACTGGCTGGAGGACTGGACTCACAAGGATGCCTATTTATAGTACAAGCAGCTCGACATAGTGTTGACACTTACAAAATAATGTTGACACTCACCCCTATTATTAGTGCTGACTCGTGTTTTGTGCCGGATGGTGTCTACAACCGGGACTAAAGGTTCATCCCACCATTTTTTCCCGCCATTTTTCTTCCCGCCATTTTTCTTCCCGCCAGTTCTTCCCTCCAGTTCTTCCAGCTAGTTCACTATATATATATATATATGTAGGGGGTTGGCCTCCATTGTCATTGCACATCTCTAGACTCATATCTGCAACCTCATCACTCTTTCCCATGGCTTCCACCGTAGCACTAACCCCCAGGGAGGCGGAGGCGCTTTGCGCCTCGACCACTCGCCCGCCGGGCTACTGTGTCCCCGTCGGCTGGATGCTGAGCGTCGGAGGCGTGCCGGTTCCTCCTGTCCCTCTAGGTGTGGCGCGCCAGATGGCCATCACGAACCACTACTACTTCGAGCTCACGCCGGAGCAGCGGAGGAATCCCGGATGGCATCCCGACTATTTCCCTACTTGGGAAGCCTTCTTCGTGGATCGGCATGAGAGGGCGCTCGCCAGGCACGAGGAGGACGGCCCACCTCCTCCTAAATTCAACGAGGCAGGCCGTCGGCTATGGTGGCGTGGTCGGACTCTCCAGAGCGTCATGGCCTATGACACTGCCGCCTACTCTAACCCCCGTCTGCGCTACCCTCAAGTCCAGCCCACGCGCTACCCTCAAGTCCAGCCCACGCGTACTCTCCAGAGGTTCAATTACGGCGACCCCGACGACGACAGCGATGACGGCGGCGGCGAGTATGACGACTATAGTGGCGAGTATTACAGGTGCAGGCAGGAGCATGACTGAATCACTCCAACATTCCGAAACAAGTTCGGCCTATTGTTACTTAATCTGGCCATGTATCTTAATTTTCAGTTCTTTTATGTATCTTAATTTTTAGTTCCAGTTCGGCTTTATGTAACTGTCTCAAAATGACCTATCTCATTCGAGGTTTCTTGGCTTTCGGGTCAAATGACCAATGTTATGGCTAGAATCAAGGCATAGTTTGCAAGAGGAGTTTTCCTTTTTATCGCACCAAAAAGGCATTTTCCATTTTCCGAGCATAAAAAACGGACGGTTTTGTGAAGCAACCACCAAATGGCTAATTCAAAAAACCACCAACACATTTTTAGGTTCACAATATGCTATTTTATCAAAAAACAATGCAAGTTGAGCGAGGCTTGGTGAGATTCAAGTGTATACAAAAGATGCGACATTTAAATATCCAATCAATTCAAAAATATTAATACAAAAGATGCGGCATTAAAATATGATTTGATCTAATAAAAATCATTTTTTAGATGCTTAATATTTCTTATGTTCAAAGTTTTATGATTTAACAATTTATTTTTGTTTGAATTGAATAATCAAAATTTATATGTAAGTGTTTTAATTATTTTAAAAAAATTCATGTAAAGTAAATATAAAATGATTTACATGAATGGATAGATATTATTTTTCTGAAAATTATGATATATTATTCATATTTTTCTGAGTTGAAATGAAAAAGACATGAATTTTCTAAATTCATATCATATTTTTTGAATTAAAAAAGCCCCTTTAATGCATGAAATAAATGCCCCCCCTTTAACACCGGTTCCGCATAGAACCGTGTTAAAGGCGGGCATTTATTTCGCTTCACAGACTTCTTTAACACCGGTTCGTGGTGGAACCGGTGTTAAAGGGGTACGCCAAGAACGAGCCTCTTTAACACCGGTTCCAGCCACAAACCGGTGTTAAGGGGGGGTATTAAATGCGTCCCTTCGCTCCTTTCTTCCCCCCAGAGCCAGATCGCGCCACCGCCGCCAGAGCCCCGAAGCCCTCGCCGTCGTCGTCGCCACCGAAGCAGGCCAGCCGCCACATCGCCACCCACGCGCCACCGCCGACCACGCGCCACAAGCCGCCACCGCCACCACGCGCCACAGCCGACGACCGGGCGCCTACAAGAACCCCGCGCGTGGTGAGCTAGCGGACTAGCTGGTCGCCCCTCTGCTTCCTCCCTTCGCTTTCGCCGCCGCCTTTTGCAGGCTCCGCTCGCCACGCCGGCCGCCGCATCTGCCAGCTGCCGTCGCCGTGCTGCCGCTCGCGCTTCTGGTGCCTCCCGTCCACGCCCCGCAGTTCCTCACCGAGCCGGCCTCCCACGCGAGCTCATGAAGGCCCACGGATTGGGGCCCTCCGAACAGATGTACCAAGATGAAATCGAACCCCTCCGAATAGATGTACCAAGATGAAATCGAACCCCTCCATTGTACTTATTAGTAGTAGCTAGGATCAAATCGGACACGAGGACAACTTTGACGTGGTAGCTCGCGTCATCGGGTGTGGCGGGCAGGAACGGCTACGCGAGCGCGTCCACGGATTGGGGCCAATGACAGGGAAGTGGAGGGGATGGGTGAGGTAGGTGGATTCGTTGGGGAGGCCCATGGCCCAGGCGCGGTACGGGGACGGCCTCCCCTATCGGCTGCGGGGGCGGCCTAGGTGGGGTGCAAGCTCCGGTGGTGGCCATGGGGTGCGAGCTCGCGATGCGGCCTAGGTGGGGTGCGAGCTCCGATGTGGCATCCCCCCTCGGTCTGGGGCCTATCTTGGGGACATCCCCTCCACATTGTATCTGTTCTGCCAAGTTGTTTTCCGTCGCTATAATGTTTGCCTAGGCCTCCTCTTTCGAACAACGCCCGTTTTAGGTAGGCCGCATCACGCTACCTCGCGCTCCCTAGGTCGCTCTCCAACGCCGCCAGCCTCCGCCACCATCGTAGCTAGACCCTCTCATATGCATCCGGGATTTCTCCGAATTAGGGTTTGGACCCCTCAGAACTCGTTTAAAATGATCAAGCATCCTTAGGGTTTTAATTTCATTTGTGTATTTTGGTATGAATAATATGTATATTTGTGTATGAATCCAAGTCCACTTGAATGTTTACACTCTTACTCTAGATAATATTATTGTTTTAGAAACTATGGATCCACTTAGTAGAAACCTTGAAGAAGAAGAAGAAATAATGGAGAACATTATTGATGAGGACACCTCACAATATCTGAACTTGGAGGGACATGATGACGACAGCTCATGTACTAGTCATGGAGAAGATGAAAACTCCGGTGAACGCAATTTAATGGTTACAAAGTCCGGCGAGGTATATGCATTGATTAAGCCTCTGCTGACTTCCACCAACAATCTTCTTATACATGTATTAATTAATGCTTCTTTCTTCTTTTAGCCTTCTGGATCGACCAGCCAGCAACCATCTTCTTCTACGAAAAAGAGCAAGCGAGGCGCGAGCCAGCGGTTGAAAGATCGTGCAAAGTTCACGATCGAAGGAGTCCGTGTTGATGGCAGGCCGATGGAGCCCAAGAAGTCCGCAGACAAATTTGTATGTCAGGCTGGAGTTCTTGTTAGGGACCAAATCCCAATCACAATTGAAAATTGTAATAAGCCAAAGAAGGGCGACGGTACCTTTGTCGATGACAGATCCAAAGAAACGCTTTGGAATTCGTTGTTGGTAAATTTCACCCTTCCGCCAGAGGAGGATGAAAACAACCCGGTTATAAAGGAAAAGGTCAAAGAGTGGACTCTAAAGAAGATGGTCGACGCTTTCAAGAACTGGAAGACAAAATTGAACAAATTTGTCAAATCTGGCGAGACTCAAATTTCAAGACGCATATTATGCGAAGATAAGACCTCACCGGCCCGAATTTGAGACATATAAAAAGTGCTATAGCTAAAAGAGGTCGAAACCAATACGCTTAATGCCTCAAGAAGGAATATCACCGAGGACGGGGTCGTGGCTACATATCTCGACGCCTAAGTGGGAGGAAGCTGAGAAGGCCTCACTGAGAGAGGGATCACACCCCAGACAGATGGGTGGGACCTACGTGCAAAGACTTGGTTCTACGGAATCGGGGCAAGGTTGGACCCAGAAACAGGATTGTGTATCTTCCCAACCATCCTTGCTAAACCCGTCACTGAACTCATCAAGGCATACGAGGAAACATCCGCCAGGACCTTCCATCCCGACAGAGAGAATGACCAGCTCACACGCGCCATCGGTAAAAAAGAACACCCTAGACATGCACGAGGCATAGGGGGTATGACATGGAAGGATGGGTTTGCCGACTGGAGCGACTCTTACAGATGGCGCGGCAGAAAAGAAAAAGAGCGTACAGAGCGGATGACACAAATAGAACATGCACTTGCGGCGCTGCAGGCGCAAGTGAATGCACAACAGAGCCATCAAGCTACCGGCCCATCTCAGCGGCACGAAGAGCCTGCATTGGAAGCTGCCCGCGGCCCGCATCTGCTGAAAAGCAGTGTGCTTCCACGGAGAACGCATCCCACGCTTGAAATGACGGGTCCTCGATACCCGTGGATGAGATCACGGAGAGCGAACACGCTGAGCTGCATGTGAGATTAATGGGCTTATCCATTAAGGTGGTCACGACTATGCCTTACCTCCTGTAGCTGGTGGAACTTACCACCGCCGACCGATTCCAGATGGCTATGCTATTGTCGGGGTGGATGAGGTTGTGAAGGAATATGAGGAAGCACACTTGACCATGCTACAGGTGAAGGGAAACTCAACTCAAATTTGGTGAAAACAACCATTCTTTGGAAGAAGGTACACATTGTGCTTCCAAATTGAGGTCACTGCACCCCGCCTCTCATGGCGTCGGCCGATCCGCTTCAGCTATCTCCTCTGGCAGCCATCTCCTACAGCGACCATCTCCTACCCGGCCATCTCTCATGGCAGCCATCTCCTACCGGCCATCTCTCTGCTGACCATCTCCGTGCTTCATCCATCTCCTCAACAGAAGCGGAAGAGCAACGCCACGAGGAGCATCAAGAGCACCGCCACAAAGAAATCCGCAGAAACCGTCGCCAAAGAGTTCAAAAACTACGTCCCGCAGCCTTCCGCCAAGCCATTGCCGGTTTTACCATGGAATCGCAGACGAGGAGACCAATAGGATCTCGGAAGAACAGGTCAAGAAATTCTTTGCACCTAGACGGCCGAGCCAAAGGAGAAAATAGATCCGGTGGTGGAGAAGTTTTACAATAATCTTTTGAAACCTGAAACCCCACTTGTGCTTGGGACTACGAGCGCCAGATTTTGAAGGCAGATGCAAGCCGTAGGGAGACTGAAAGTAGCAGTGAGGCACCCAGAAAACAGTTCCCATGCTCGGTGAGCAGGAAAACCAATCATGTGCCCGCCCAAATGTTCGACACACGAGACGCCCTCCTCCCGTAAATGATTACGAGGCAGATCTACAAAGAAAGGCCAATGAGATGGGGATGACTTACATTGCATACTTGAACGTCATGGGAGACAACTTGCCCAAATGCGATGCCAACCCCATACAGCCATGGAAGTATGGGAAGAATCTCGTCAAGAAAGAGGAGCTCAAGACTCTACCAACAAAGATGCGAAAATTGCACAAGTGGTACCTTGACTTCGCAAGACGAGAAAGGTAGAATGGATCACGCATATAAGAGATCAGATTTTCTTGTGCGGAGACGCGCAATCGACTTCAACATTCAAGACTTGCATTTTCTATTCAATCAAGGAACTCGACAAATCTGCCATCAGCCTTTATTGTGTGTAAGTACTATTTCGTAATTTTATCTCATCGCATTCACTTCATTAATTGCATGTATATATATATATGCTCACCATATATGTATATACTATTATGCAGGAAAAAGGTTATGGAATGCATGAAAGGAGGCCCTTTTGACATTGGGTTCGTTGACCCAAATAGAGTTCATGAACAAGTGGTAAGAGACAAACCGGACAAATGTAAGATTACTTGGTGAAGTCTTTATGAGACAACAAACCAAAAGGGAAATACTATTGCCTTACAACTTCTCGTGAGTACTTACCTCTCTCTTGTACACATTCTGCTTCGCTTACTCGATGTTAAGTGTAATTGATGATGAGTTATGCGTGCGTAGGTTCCACTTTATTACGCTAATCATTCAACCCGACTCGGGAAAAGTCCTTGTCATGGACTCGATTTAAAAGAAAAAGAGCTATGGGCAGACTTTAGAGAGATGCTCCAGAGGTAATTTCAATCATATTATCGCACTAGATCGGCAACTTTCGTGAGAATAAGTAATTAATTACTCCTTTATCCATTTTCTTTGTCGACAGGTTTGAAAAGGTTCACGGCAGGGCCGTGGGTGAATGGTCAAGAACTAAAATTTGTAGACCAAAATGTAAGTAATACTAGCTAGCTTCCAATTCCATTATATCATGCTTTATTGATTATTATTTTGATTGAACTCTATTCTCGTAAAGTGCGCGCATCGTGACACGGCAATAACTTATGTGGGTACTATGTTTGAGAATTCATTCAAGAACACGATATGTGCGGCCAAGCCGCACTAGAACAACTTAGAGTAAGTAAACAAAGTCCACAACATTATTTTATTACCATCAATTGTGTTGAGTTTTATTCTTATATATATATTGACCCCATTCTTCATATATATTCAGATCGAGCGGATGCGGACCAACTCCTACCATTTGAACGCATACGAGCCATTCAAGAGGAATTGGCGGGGTTCATACTTGATGAGGTCATCACGCCTGGCGGAGAACTCTTTAGATATCCACCAAAATGAACGATGACGATGTATGTGCCGATGATGATGTATGTGCCGATGAAGATGTTTGTGTATAATAATAGTTGCTTAATTATTCATGTACTCGTATGTACCGATGACGATTTATGTGTATACCGCTCCCGATCGATTCCCCCTCGCTTCCCCGCAGAAATACGTAACGGGCAGGCAGAATATGCAGATTAGGCTGCCGCCGCGGCAGAAAACGGCTCAAATCTTCGCCACAAGAACCTTTAACACCGTTGCGAATACGAACCGTGTTAAAGGGGGTTTAACTGCGGCAGCCCCACGTGCGCCACCCTTTAACATCGGTTCGTATAAGAACCGGTGTTAAAGGGCCCCCCTCTAACACCGAACCCTCAACAGCGGTTGGGGAACCGCTGTTAGAGGGCCCTCCCAACCGGAGTTAAAGGGGGGGGCTCTGCACTAGTGTTGGATGACCTAGTGAGGATTTTTTGGAACTAGAGATTAACATCGCTACACCTGAAGGCCATAAGAAATTGGGAGATGTCAAGCGCCACATCATTATATGGAAAAAGAAGTGCATCAAATTTCCCGGCTCGGCGCCAAGGCCATCGACTCCGAGGAATCCAAGTCCACCCCACCCCGATGATCGTCCACCTCCAAGTCCAACCCACCCCGATGATCGTCAACTTCCAAGTCCACCCCTCGACGGGAGGTATGTCGATCACTGCAGCGCGAGTACATCTCAATCTCTACCTCCGCCTTTGCGCAATACTCGATCTCCACCTCCGTGCAATACTACGTCGTTGAAAAATGGAAGGTCGCCACTCCTCCGCGCCCTAGTCATAAGAAAGTTAGTACGGCGAAGATAGTCGGCATCCTGCCGGTTCTTTCCAAAAGACCTTATGACAAGACTGACGAGGAAAACACCGCGGATATGGCTCCCTACACTAAGGCTTTTTTTGCACCCAAAAAGACCGAGCCAAAGCAGGTATTTAATGAAAAAAAAGCAAAAAATTGGGCTAAGTCCTTTCTTGAGCAACCATCCCAAATATCAATGAATCAGCCATCAGACTATCATTGGTAGAAAACGCGCCATTGGTCCCGGTTGGTATGGGGCATTAGTCCCGGTTACCCAACCGGGACGGGGCAATCGGGACTAAAGCCCCAACCTTTAGTCCCGGTTGCCCCATCAACCGGGACAAATGGGGGTACACGTGGAGGCGTTAGAAGGCGAGGGGGGTGGAGCATTAGTCCCGGTTCGTAACAAGAACCGGGACAAATAACCTTCTGCGCTAGATTTGCTTTATTCTCTTGCGCGAAGAATTCATTTTGGCACATTTTGTTGCCACGACAGCATTTTGCCACTTTCTGTGCCGCGGCAGAGAATTCATTTAGCTTTTTTTATTGTTTATTTAGTGTTTTGCACTTATCAATGAAGGAACCGTTATATTACACAAGATCATCATGACAATATTACATTCGATACACGGATCGAGTTCATGCACTACATACAAAAGTTGCTCTTTTTACAATCCCTATTGTCTATACACAGCCGAATAGTATTCCCCTTTTGGGTTTAGGACTTCTGCGTCCAAGAATCCCGCCAATTCCTCCTGAATTGCTCGTACGCGATCCTTTGGCAGAAGACCGTCACGCAGACGTTCGATCTAATTTAAAAAAGGAGTTAGCCTATATGAATGAAACTAAACACAATTTGATTGTAATTAAAAACTAAATAAATTGTTTACGTACGTGGAGTTGCTCTAAATTTCTGCCCTTCTCGCATACGTCTACGGATGAACTCGCAAACATAGTATCCACATAGATTGTTACACGGTCACGTGTCAGGCACTTTACGAGAACATAGTTCAATCAAAATAATAATCAAGCATGATAATAACTGTATCAAAACAAGAATCAAAGAGATGCACGGATATAGCTAGTGGTTCTTACATCTAGTGCTTCAAATGGAAGCTCCTCTTTCCAAACACCCCTAGCCTTGTTGGTGAACCATTTCCAAGCGCTGCCCGGCAAGAAAACGAATAAAAGAAGTTATTAATTACTTGATATCATAAAATTCATGAACGTTGCCGATATAGTGTCGTAATGATTAGAATTACCGCTGGAGGATCATCTGCATGTCCTTCCACTTCTCAAGGGGTTTATGTTTCGAGTCCATGACTAATACACGCCCTTTGTCAAGTTGAATGATTAACATAATATAGTGGAAGCTGCGAATGCATAACTAATCAATTATATACTTAACATCGAGTAAGAGAAATAGAAAGTGTATAGAAGACAATAACACTCACTCAAAGTTGTAAGGAAAAAGTATTTCCCTTCTGGTTTCTTGAAACCTTAACGCGTGTACTATATTATCCTCTGTATCCTGGGTGCTTGTTTTGAGATTAGCTTGATGAACCCAATATGGGTCAATGAAACCAATGTCATAGATTTGTCCTCTGCTGCATTCGAGAATCTTCATTCTGCATATTACAGTATGATTATATACATGCAATAAACAAGGTGAGATAGCTGGAGACTAAATTAATTACAGAATTAGTACTTACAGACAATAGGCACTGATGATCGATTTGTCCAAGGCGTCTTGATTGAATAATTGAAATAGTTCATCAAATTCAATGGATATCAGGTCATCCTTTTCTTTCCCATGATGCTTTTTTGTAACCCTCAGCACTATCCAGTTAGCCCCGGCCTTTGTGGCATGCATGTACCAGTTATGCATTCTTCGCGTTTTTATTGGAAGATTGTTTACCTCCTCAGGTTTGACGAGAGGTTTGCCGTACTGGTATTTGTATGCTACTTCACTCACGGGGAAGTACTCTAATTGGGATATGTACTGGGCAATACTCATACCTTGAGCAGCGGTAGCTTCTCCGTATTGTGCAACTACCTCTGGATCATACTGCTCTTATTTATATTTGCTCGACCCACATTGGTTTGGGAAATCACCTTGAGAGGCGCAAAGACTGTTTGCTTGTTCTCCGGTGGGCAACATATTTCTCGCTTGCATCAGTACTGCTCTTCGAGGCTTTTTGTGCCGCATGTGACTTGAGAATAGAACGCTCATAGTCTGATGACAGCTTTGGCTCGGGTTGATGAAGAGTCTTTAGCATTTTCAACACTTTGGATTTTTCTTCTTTGGTGCTGGAGAACTCTAGCTCTGCCAGCCGCCTCAGCTTAGCGAAAAACGTTGTCGTTTCCGCATCAACGATCATGATCTCCTCTTGATCTGATCATAAGCTCTATTGGGAGGAACCTTTGGTACTTTTGGAAGAGGCTCTTGTTTACGTTTCGGCGATCGCTTACCACGACGCAGAGTAGCGGTACGCTTACGCTTTTTATCCTGAGGCGCCGGCGATGGCTCCTGCGGCGATGGCTGCGCCGGAGATTGGTGAGGCGACGGAGCCGGGTGAGGCGACGAATACGGCTGCCGCGGCAGCGACGACCTCGATGGAGACGGGTGAGGTGGCGGCGAAGATGGCCTTGGCCTGTGATTTTGAAGCACGATACATTCCTTCGGCCATAGAATGGTAACGTTTGTTGCGTCTCCCAGTACAGTCACATCCCCTTCACCTGCAGGGTAGTGAAGATCCAAAACCTGCAGCGTAGCCCTCTGGAACCGGACGACAGTGGTAAGTTGGTGTGGGTCCAATTGGTAAGGCATAGCCGACCGCCACCTTCATTGATATGTTCACAACTTTGACATGTAGCTCACAGTGTGTCATCTCTGTGATATCATCCACTGGGTAGCCAACAGGAGCCATCATCGGTGCACCATCGTCATCGCCATTGTCATCACCCGGGACCTCGGTGGAAGCCACACTGCTTTTTAGATTATTCGATAGGCTGGTAGCATCGAATGCAGTGTGCTGCTGAGAAGGGCCGGTAGTACTTTTCTCTTTAAGTGCGTTAATTTTATCTTGTTGTTGCTTTATTCGTTCTTAAATTATACGCATTCGCTCTTTCTGAATATCTGCTTCAACTTCCGTCCTGTCCTTTCTCCTCTGACGGCTTCTATCAGGATATTTTTTCCTCTCTTCGGGAAACCCAGTCCTCCATGGTTGGGAGCTTCTTGTGCCTCGTGTTCGTCCATCATGTTCCTTATTTCCAAGGGCGAGTGTGAGCTCATCATTCTCTCTATCGGGAATGAAGTCCCCATCTTTAACAGCCTTTACTGCTTTTCTCATCCTCTCGATTGGCAAGGGGTCTTCTTTATGTCATATTTTATATATACACATTTTCTTGCACGTTCTACCCATGCCCGTAAAACCAATTCCTTGCACGTTCTACCCAATCGTCTGTCTCTGGGGTGATCTTTTTAGCACGCAGTTCATTCTCGAGTTTCTCCCACTTAGGAATGCCAACCCTGTATCCACCTTGCCCCATAGTATGGTGATACTTCTTGTTAGCAGCATTCAGCTTATTCGTTGCAGACATTTTCTTAGGTTTTTCTGATGTCTTGTAATTTACAAACTCAGCCCAGAATGGTTTTATCTTCTCAAACTGAGTCTTCTTGAAATCCGGAGTCTTCTCTTTCACGACATAGTCAAGGTGCAATATTTTCTTCCAGTTGGTGAAACACTGGGCCATCTTCTTCATAGCCCACTCCCTGACCTTAGCCTCCATGGCTCTCCCATGTTCTAAGGCGTCCTCAACTGGATCCTCCGCATTTGGATCCAGCTCTATCTTCGGTAGTTTGAAATTAACCATGAGCCTCTTCCACAGTAAATCTTTGGCCTTGTTAGGGACAAACAAACATGTTCCCTCTTCTTTAGCATCAGCAGGCCTATTCCAATTTTGAATGGTGATCGGGATTAAGTCCCTAACGATTACTCCGCATTGTGCCACAAATTTGATTGCGACAACTTCGGGAGCCGTCGGTTTGCCGTCTTCAGCAATATCTTTGATCCTGAACCTCTCATGGTCTTCCAACTTTTTGGTTGGGCCTCGTCCGCTCTTTTCAGTAGATTTGTTCGATCCGGAGTGCTAAAAGAAGAAAGATCGTCTTTACTATTTCTATATAGATAGCAGATGATTAATTAATGAATTAATTATATTACATGCACCTCGCCAGAGCGATCGTCTTCTCGATTACACAAGGCATCGCCTTCTCCCTCGAGGAAGGCAACACCTACAACCTCAAACAAGTCGTCTATTCCGGCAAAAAGAGGATCACCCTCACCGGAGTTGTTCATAAACATCGATACATCTAAATTTCTTCCCCGCGGATCACACCTTGGATCAACTCTTCCTTTTCTTCGTCTCTGACGTGTGGGTCCATATTTTTTGCATAGGTGGAAAAACGGATAAGTCAAAACGGATAAGCCCTAATTCAGAGAAACCCTAATATATACATAAACAATAATAAAAATATATACATACACACTATATATACATACACACTATATATACATACACAATATATACATACACACTAAAAGGGAAGGGGCGGCTAGAGCGCGTGGCGATGGACGGAGACGGAGGCGCTATGGAGGTCGGGGAGGAGGGATAGGTCGAATGCTCAAACAAGGATGATGATATGACAAGTTGAATTGCATTTAAATGAAACCCTAAAACTTGCTCGGCAATTCAAACGGGGTTTCGAGGTTTGAAAACCCTAACTCGGGAAACTCCGGAAACACATGGGAGGGGTTGATTTAGTTCTCTAATTAAACTTGTTATTAATGTTGATTAGCAATGCATGATTATAGCTTAAAAGGTAGAACTCATTTTTCTGAACATTTTGATATATTATTTGTATTTTTCTGACTTATAAATAATAAGATATGAATTTTACAATATTTAATCATTTTTGGAATTATAAAACAATTTATTACATCAGGCGCGTCGTCTATAAAGCGAAGAACCAATACCGGAAAGAAAGGCGACAATCAATCAACCCTCGGGTTCGGGATGCCCTGGCGAGGACACACCGTCTAACCCTAGGTGCAACATCGATTCAACTAGGGTCTATGAAAACTAATATCATGGCTAAGCATCTCCAATACGATGGCTATCTAGAAATCTTCGATCTTCGATGGTGTTGACCTCGGTCTTTGATCTCGATCTCGTATTCTACCGCGAAGAACCGAACGCCAGAAAGAGAGGGGAACAATCAACACATGGCATCGATGCAATGATCAAGGAAGTATGATGATATGACAAGTTAAATTGTATTGAAAAGTAACCCTAAAGCATGCTCGACAAATTAAACGGGGTTCCGAGGGGCGCAGACCCTAACTCGGGGAAACTCCGGAATCACCTGTGAGGGGTTACTATGTTCTTCTAATCAAACTTTTCATTTAAGTTTCTTAACAATGCATGATTATAGCTTAAAAAGGTAGGTTTCATTTTTTTGAACATTTTGGTACATTATACATATTTTTCTAACTTATAAATAATAAGTTATTGATTTTACAATATTAAATCATTTTCTGAACTTTATTTAATCAATTTTAAAACATTTATGACCTCAGGCTGACGTCACCATAGGCTGGGAAACATTTCTCACTCGATCTGGGTCTACTCACAGTCACTGATGTCTGGGCCCCATGGGTTATTATAATTATTTCCAAAAAAGAATTACAGGAATGAATTTAATAAAAAGAAAAGAGGATATATTGCCTCATGTTGATGTCAGCATGACATCAGCAATGGGGATCCTCGGGTTGGGCTCGAATCCGTCGATTCGCTGCACGCGCGGGCTAGTGGGTAGGCTAGTTGGAAAGAGGAGATCAAGGCGGACCTAGTGGTGGCAGCGCCGCCCGCTTGTGGTCATCGGAACAGTGGTCATGATTGCGGCGAGCGGCGGAGCTTGCTCGGACACGACGCGCGGAGGCTACATCAAGCAAGCAGGCAAACGGAGCTCTCCTTGAGCTTTAGAAACTCACCAGGAGCTCGAAAACTTGACGGAGGGGTTCGGGGTGGCCAGAATCAGCGGTGGAGGCGGTGGCCGGAGTCGGCGAGGCTTGGAGCGCCGGCGAGGAGCACGTGGAGACGGCAGGGGCAGCGTGGAGTCCGGCGTGAGGCGCATGGAGGCCGACAGCGGGGCGGTGGTTGGGCAGCCTGACGACGTCCGAGCGCTTGTCCTCGTGGCGTCGGCGATGATCTGTTGCGGTTGATGAGGAACGGGGAAGAAGGAGAAGGAGAAGGGGCGTCATGTATAAAGGGGAGGGAGAATACGTCCCGGTTGATGCCAACAACCGGGACTAAAGGGTCATACGTCCTAGTTGGAGCCACCAACCAGGACGTATACTCCAATTTTTCAGCAGACCAAAGGGCGCGCGCAGGGGTCTTTAGTCCCGGTTGGTGGCTCCAACCGGGACATATGACCCTGTTTTCAAATTTATTTAGGAATTTTCTCTTTGTTCCCGCCTTATTTTTTAATTTGGGGTTTAAATTTGTAATTTTTTTAGATGATAATTACTTTGGAATTTAGAAAAACTTTAAACATAAAAAGTGTTTGAATTTGAATAACTAATTCAAAACCATTTAATGTTTCTAAAAATAATTAATGTAACCATTTAAACTATGAACCATTTAAAATTAAAAATGAATTAACTTATATTTTTTGAATATTAGTTTGGAATTTAGAAAAACTTTAAACATAAAAAGTGTTTGAATTTGAATAACTAATTCAAAACCATTTTATATTTTTTAAAAATAATTAATGTAACCATTTAAAATTAAAAATGAATTAATTTATATTTTTTGAATATTAATTTGGAATTTAGAAAAACTTTAAACATAAAAAGTGTTTGAATTTGAATAACAAATTCAAAACCATTTTCTGTTTTTAAACATAATTAATGTAACCATTTAAACTATGAACCATTTAAAATTAAAAATGAATTAACTTATATTTTTTGAATATTAATTTGGAATTTAGAAAAACTTTAAACATAAAAAGTGTCTGGATTTGAATAAATAATTCAAAACCATTTTCTATTTTTAAAAAATAATTAATGTAACCATTTAAACTATGAACCATTTAAAATTAAAAATTAATTAACTTATATTTTTTGAATATTTATTTGGAATTTAGAAAAACTTTAAACATAAAAAGTGTTTGAATTTGAATAACTAATTCAAAACCATTTTTTGTTTTTAAAAATAATTAATGTAACCATTTAAACTATGAACCATTTAAAATTAAAAATCAATTAACTTATATTTTTTGAATATTAATTTGGAATTTAGAAAAACTTTAAACATAAAAAGTGTCTGGATTTGAATAAATAATTCAAAACCATTTTATGTGTTTTAATTTTGATTTGAATTAACTTATATTTTTTATATATTAATCGGCAGGAAAAAAAGGATGGGAAATAATGGGCAGAAAGAAAATTTTATTAGGATAGAACTAGAATTAAAGTACATAACACAACTAACACAAAGTTACATAGAAGAAATGGAAATTAAGATACATGGCCAGATTAAGCCACAATCGGCCGAACTTGTTTTGCAATGTTGGAGTGATTCAGTCATGCTCCTGCCTACACCTGTAATACTCGCCACTATAGTCGTCGTACATACTTGGGCCGTCATCATTATCGTCGAATGGGTCAGTAGTTGAACCTTGAAGGCTGAGTGGGGTGTACTTGAGGGTAGCGTGAGGGCTAGAGTCGGCGTGTCATAGGCCATGACGTTGGAGAGTCGAACGCCACCACAACCACCCACGGCCTTGTTGAAGTTCGGAGGAGGTAGGCCATCCTCCTCGTGCTGGCGGCGCCTCTCACGCCGATCCACGAAGAAGGCTTCCCAAGTCGAAATAGTCGATGCCATCTCGATTCCTCCGCTGCTCCGGCCTGAGCTCGAAGTAGTAGTGGTTCGTGACGGCCATCCGACGTGCCACACATAGAGGGACAGGAGGAACTGCACGCCTCGGCGCTCGGCATCCAAAAGCGGGGACACATGAGCCAGGCGGGGGTGGTTCGGCAAAGCGCCTCGCCTCCAGGAGTTAGTGATACGGTGGAAGTCATGGGAAAGAGTGATGAGGTTGCAGATATGAGTCTAGAGATGTGCAATGACAATGGAGGCCAACCCTACATATATATATAGTGAGAAATGGCAGGAAGATAATTGAAGGGAAGAACTGGCGGGAAAAACTGGCGGGAAGAAATGGCGGGAGAAATGCCGGGAAAAAATGGCGGGAAGAAAAATGGCTCATTTAGAACTTGCATTGGATGTCTGAAGAAACCACATATTGCGTGTCTAAAAATGATTTTTTCAAAAAATCACGGGTGATAGATCATGTACTTGTAGTACAAACCGGACCCACTTCCTACCGATTCGGCAGACATTTGTCCTTTTACCCGGGATGGACGAAAAGGTTTGAGATGTCCCGGTTGGGAGATAGTCCATAGAAAATGGGACGGTAGCATTCTGAAACGGCATTTTGGTGGTTACTTCACAAAACGACCTATTTTTTGCGCTCGGAAAATGGAAAGGGGCTTTTCCATGCGACAAAAAGGAAAACTTCCTCCTGCAACATTGTTCTCCATACCAATGTCCACATGCATGCATAATATGGGCACAACATCACAAACTATGCCGTGATTCAGCACATAACATCGGTCATTTGGACCGAAAGCCATGAAACCTCGAACATGATAGGTCATTTTGTGAAGGTTTTGTCGAGACATGATCAATATACACGGTCTGGTATTTTTCCTTTCAACTATGTCACATAATATGACACCACGCGAAGGATTTTCATTGTTCGGATTTTTTTGAATTTATTATGCCTGTTTTGAATTTTCTGAATTTCTAACTATGGTCGAACCGGTGTGCATGAAGATAGGGGACGAGCATCGTTAGATCTTGCATTGGATCTCTAAAGAAACCACATATTGCGAGTCTAAAAATGATTTTTTCAAAAAATCACGGGCGATAGATCATGTACCTGTAGTACAAACCAGACCCACTTCCTACCGATTCGGCAGACATTTGTCCATTTTACCCGGGATGGAAGAAATGGTTTGAGATGTCCCGGTTGGGAGATAGTCCATGTAAGGTGGTCTAGTATTTTAGGAAAATGGGACGGTAGCATTCTGAAACGGCATTTTGGTGGTTACTTCACAAAACGACCCGTTTTTTACGCTCGGAAAATGGAAAAGGGCTTTTCCGTGCGACAAAAAGGAAAACTTCCTCCTGCAACATTGTTCTCCATACCAATTTCCACATGCTTGCATAATATGGGCACAGCATCACAAACTATGCCGTGATTCAACACATCACATCGGTCATTTGTGAAGGTTTTTTCGAGACATGATCAATATACCAAGTCTGGTATTTTTCCTTTCAACTATGTCACATAATATGACACCACGCGAAGAATTTTCATTGTTCGGATTTTCAATGTACTAAAGGTTGATCTTTAGTCCCGGTTGGAGGGATTTCTTGGGCGAGCGGCACTAATGATAGGGGTGAGTGTCGACATTATGTCCTGCGGCGTGTACCTTGTCCCGGATGGTGTCACCAACCGGGACTAAAGATGAACCTTTAGTCCCGTTTGGAGACACCAACCGGGACAAAACACGAGTCAGCACTAATAATAGGGGTGAGTGTCGACATTATTTCGTAAGTGTCGACACTATGCCGAGCTGCTTGTACTATAAATAGACATCCTTGTGAGTCCAGTCCTCCAGCCAGTTTAAGGCATTTCCAAGATGGTTTCCGAGAGCAGGGACACCACTACGGCCAGTTTCAGGGAGATGCCGACGGAGCCCAGTCCTCCGGCATCTCTGAGAAACTGGTCATGGAGGCACTCCCTAATATGTGAAATTACTTAGCTCCCAGGAGTATTGATCTAGTTAGAGAAGTTACAAGCTGCAAGATGGTTTTCGAGAGCAGGGACACCACTATGGCCAGTTTCAGGGAGATGCCGACGGAGCCCAGTCCTCCGACATCTCCGAGAAAATGGTCATAGAGGCACTCCCTAATATGTGAAATTAGTTAGCTCCCAGGTGTATTGATCTAGTTAGAGAAGTTACAAGCTGCAAGATGGTTTTCGAGAGCAGGGACACCACTATGACCAGTTTCAGGGAGATTCTGCCGGATCCCAGTCTTCCGGCATCTCCAAGAAACTGGTCATAGAGGCACTCCCTAATATGTGACCGCGCGCGTTTGGAGATCAGATCTTAATGGTAAGTACGAATCGGGACAACTTCTTCATAGTCCCGGTCCAGCCACAAAATGGGACTAACACTCAAGACATTTATTAATATTAAAAACTGAGACTACAAAACCGGTACTAAAGGCCTCCCTATATATAGTCCCGGTCAAGCCACAAACCTCGAAAGATATCCTTCGGTGAAGCCACAAACCGCGAAAGAAATGAACTAGAGTTACATAATATGAGCATGAAATTCTTGGCATATGTCCTTCCTTATGATCGCTTCAGACGTAACCATTGAACATCTTCTTTACTTAACGGAATGCTTGGGTCAGTTTTCACTGTGAAGGGCGTAATTTCATCAAACTTATTATAATCTTCTGACATGTCTGTCTTCTCCTCAATTCCCATGATTTTTATTTTCCCTGAAAGAACTATGTGACGCTTTGGCTCATCATATGATGTATTCGTTTCCATATTTTTTCTTTTTTTCGGTTTGGAGGACATGTCATTCACATAGAAAACCTGAGATACATCATTGGCTAGGACCAATGATTCATCTCTATAACCAAGATTGTTGAGATCCACTGTTGTCATTCCGTACAACTGGTCTATCTTTACCCCTTCCCCATTCAGGTTGACCCATTTGCAACGAAACAAAGGGACCTTAAAAGAGACTCCATTGTCTAGTTCCCATATCTCCTCTATCTAACCATAATATGTGTCCTTTTGTCCATTCTCTTCTATTGCATCAAAGCGGACACCACTATTTTGGTTGGTGCTCTTTTTATCTTGGGCGATCCTGTAGAATGTGTAGGGTTCGCAGCATAGAAAACAAAAAAATTCCTACGATGGGAACATCTATGTACCAAGATCTATCTACTAGATACAAGCAACGGGTGGATATACATCCATAGAATACATACCCTCGAAGACTGAATAGCGTTAACGAGGTTGTACTCATGGATGATGTAGAAGAACGCTTGCCGATATCAAGATCGTGATGAAGTCCGTTTGGTCCAGCCGGTCCAGCACGATCAAGTCCAGCACCTCAAAGTAGTGGTGCATCCGTGATCGCACACACGTACGGGTACCCCGACAACCTCCGCGCCCTCGCTCCAGCGAAGCAGCGGAAGCAACAAATCCTTCCAGAAAAATCCACCGGGAACATGTATCTCGCTGATCCGAGACCATGGGGAAATTCTAAAGGAGGGAGAGAGATCCTTCGCGAGGAGGTGTGAGAGACAAGTGAGAGGAGGGGGTCCTTTTATAGGGGAGGGGCAGCCCAAGGGGGCATGGCCTCCGGCCATGGAGGGTGCCCCCACCTCTCCCTCATTCATGTGGTGGAAGCTCCACTCACATAAAAACCTCTCCACTCACAATTCCACTCACATGCATTAATTTCCCACCAAAATTAATGCAAGCTCTCATTTAAATAAAACTCTTTTATTTATTTATTCAGAATTTTGTTAATTACTTTAATTAACAAACATTCACATAAAACCCTTGCTAGTATTCCATTTCACATGCAGAACTAATTTCAGCAATTTCAACCGAAATAGTTCCGGTGTCTAGTGAAATAAATTCCTGCCTTTCCTTTTATTTTTCTGGCATATCATTTGCTCCGAATGGTGTCGGCATCCCTTAAGTGTGTCACCCTATGGTTCGCAAATAATGCGGACATGATCGAGACCCTTCTCCGATCAATAATCAGTAGCGGGACCTGGAGATCCATACTGACTCCCACACATTCAACGATGACTTTTGTGATCGTGTGAACCTTTTACGCTATTATCTTAATCCCTTTGTTTCACGATATATTACATGTCCGAGATTCGATCATCGGTATCTCCATACCTAGTTTGATCTCGTTACTGACATGCACTCTTTTCCCGTTCCCGTGATATAACATTCTAGTGATCAAATCACTTGCTTGCAAGCTAATCAATGTGATATCACCGAGAGGGCCCAGAGCATATCTATCCGTCATCGGGATGAACAAATTCCACTCTCGATCCATGGGTCTTAACATAACACTTTAGTAGTTCTGAAGCCATCTTTATAATCACCCAGTTACGGTGTGACGTTTGATGTCATCGAGAAACTCTTCCGGTGTTAGTGATTGACATGATCTCATGGTCTAAGGATTAGGATCACTTTGTAAGTTGTTATAGCAATATAAACTCAATGACTTTGATCGTAATGCTATACATCGGATGAATGTTCATCACATCATTACACTAATGTTGTGACCTCGTTATTAACAACATCCAATGTCCATGATCAGGAAACTTTGATCATCATGTTAATCAACGAGCTAGTTTATAAGAGAGGCCTAACTAGGAACTTCATTTTTGTTTATTAAACACACATGTATTAACGTTTCCGTATTAATACAATTATAGCATGTAAAATAAAAATTTATCATAAATAAGGAATACGATAATAACCACTTTATTATTGCCTCTCGGGCATATTCCCTTCAGTCTCCCACTTGCACTAGAGACAATAATCTAGTTTGAAAACTTTGTGTATTGAACACCTATGGCTTTCTGGTGTTCCAAATATGCAATTGCAAGTGGTTAACATAATCTACGGATCTGACACTTTCAGGTTCGTGTGTATTTGCATGTCTTTGCGTCTCCACGCATCACTCATTCTCCAATGAGATGGCATTGTATAAATTTGGTCTTTCGGTGAGACCTTTAGTTCCTTGGGGTTAAACCATGTCGATACTATTGTCGTACAATATATCTTTAGTGTTATCCCGTTGCGAACAACACCTTAGTTTGATAACAAACTACTTGACACAAATTCCCTCCTTTGTTGCTACTATAGCAGTCATATACTTAGCCTTTTTGTTGTAGTATTCGTCACAATGTCTTAACTTTGGAATACATCCAAATCCATCATGAAAACTCCTTTCCATTTCATTGTGCCACTCATAGTTTAAATTGAGATAAACTTAATTTGTATCTTGCGACAAAACTAGTATCAATGTAACGCTTTACAATGCACTATTTGTAATTGTTTGTCACCTCTAAACAAATATATTCTTAGTTCTTTCAAAAAGATCATAAGAATATCCTCACTATCGTCCAATGATCATTTTATGATTCATTCTTGTATATGCTCATAACACTTAGAGCATAGGACATATCTGGATGTGTACATATCCTGGTATGATTGATCAAAACATTCTCGTGATTTCACTCATCAAGTGTCAAAGAACTTGAATCTTGTTTCACTTATCAAGTGTCGATACACTTGAATCTTGATTCAATTCCTTTTCCATGCGACAAGAACCGTTTCTAGTCGTTTCTATATTGAACTCCTTCAATATCTCATATATGTACGTTTGGCATAAACATATTAGCGTCACAGTCTATCCACTACAGACATTCATGCTAAATATTCGGGTTTTGCCTAAGTCTTTCATCGAAATGAAATTCTTAACCTTTGTCAATAAAAGATACATCATTTCTAATCAACAAGACGTCATCCACATAATGTATTAGAAATATGTCTCAGCGCTCCCACTTAATTTCTTGCAAATGCAAGCATCTTCATCGTCTCCTGATGAAAACTCCTTTTCATCACGGTGAAGATTCCAACTCCGCGATGCTTACTTCAACCATTGAAGTTTGCATGCCCTTTTTAGCATCCTTTGAATTAACAAAACCCTTTGGACCATGTCATGTACATGTCCTAGGTAACCATTCTATTAGAAGAACTTTGTTTTGTTTATTCATCTACCATATACCAAATTATATGTAGTGGTTGCTACTTTAATCCGTCCAGACTAAATATCTCTATGAAAGATCAAATCTTGTCATAGTCAACTCCTTGAACATTGTCATAAAATACTTTACGACATGTAGACTATTTCATATATTTGAAACATCCATGTCTGTTTCTTTATAGATCCAAATACGACCGATAGGTTTTTACACCTTTCCGGAGGGTCTTCCAAGTTCAAAACTTGATTTATCGTGTATGGACTTATCACGGATTTTATGGCTTCAAGCCATTTGACGGAGTCAGGTCCCATCATCGCTTCTTTGTATGTATTTGGTTCATCATTGTCAAACAATAATGATTTACTCTCAAATCTTAGCATTTGATTGTTTAACCGACCTACTTGGTTCAATAGGAACTTAGATCTCCGTGACCACAACCTTTGAGGCACATAAGCTATGAGCATTATGGCAGCCTTCGGAACGATTTCGGCCACGCAACTCAGCACATATAGCTAAGGTTCGTTAACCTTATCAAAGTTCTATTGTCCTCCCACTTAACTTTTGCGAAAAATTCCTTTTTCAAGAAACTTCACATTTCAAGCGACAAACCCTTTTGTCCTCGGTGTTATGGAGGAATAACCAATTGTTATTCGAAATAACCTACAAAGACATGCTCATCCGACTTTGCTTGTAAACATCTTACTTATGTTTAGCATACCAAAATTTAAGAAATGACAACTTGGGTTTTACCCCAAACCATAACTCATATGGTGTCATTTCAACGGATTAAGATGGAGCTCTTTTCAGTGTAAAAGCGGTAGTCTCTAAAGCTTTAATCTTTTTAAAACATAATGGCAGTTTTATAAATAACACCTTTGATCCAATCATGTCAAACAAGGTTTCATTACAAATCTCAAACACTCCATATTCCTATGGTGTTTCGGGAGATGTAAATCTAGGTGTTTTGCTAAACTTGTAACTCAAATAAATCCCTTTTATGATAAAATCATAATTCATTTATTTTTCTTGTTACACTTGTAACTCAAATAAATCCCTTATGATAAAATCATAAACCATTTATTTTCTTGTTACAATGATTTTCACTTCATCTTGAAAGTCTTTGAAACGTTTTTCAAATATTTCAGACTTCTTTCTCATTAAGTGAACATTCACTCAAATTTCCGGAGAAAGCATATGAAGTTGAATCCCATCGCTTACGATTACACATAATGGACTACATACATCGATATGTATAAATTCCAATATTTTAGTCGTTCGTTCTTCTTTGGCCTTTGAACGAAGTTTTAGTTATCCAGAGGAAAGTCTCACAAGCGTCACTTGATCAAATCAAAGACTCCAAAAATCCATTAAAATGGAGATTCTTCATGTTTTCTTTCCAATATAATTTAAACAGCGATGTCACTTCGTAAGTGATCTTTCAATCATTTGTCTTGCGACATTTTAGCATTAGGTTTTATGGATGTGATTTCTCCAACTAGATTTGTAAATCATCCATCTTATATGGAATACGGTAATTATTTGAACAACCTTTGTTCTCATAATACCTGATTCAAATAACAATTATTAAAACAAATCTTGAAGTCAAGCCTTGATGTCAACGAGAAATACAAACAACGGTTTGTTTGTTTTCAATGAACATCATCACATATTCTCTTGCTAGTTACTTAGGCCATTGTGGTTCATGAATTGCGTCGTTCCGTATGAAATTTCATACCAACCAATTCGGTATCCAATACCCAAGAACCACATTGTTTATAAAGCAAAGAATACAACCATAACCTGTATATCATCTATATACCTAAATTGGATATTTCCAATCTTTTCTTTTCTGCCAAATATATTTTATAGATTCTCTTTCAGCATTTCCTTTTCCTTTTCCTTTTTAAAAGAATCTATCAACATCAAAAGTGGCGCCATATACATGACACATAGTCCAAAGCGTGTATATTCAAATAATAATACCTTTGGACTTGCACTTTGAAGAAGATCACCATCATCAAAATGATCGGTATTCTTTCAAAATCCATTCTTTAGTAATCTTTTAGTATAGTAAACACTTTACATACATATTCTATTCATCCTTATCATGACGACTTTCATGATCAAGCTAATGTAGCTTATAAGGAGAATCGTGAGTATAATGTTGCTTTCCAAACCCTTTTGGATGATTAGGATGTCTAGAATCTCCAACCTTCGTAAATTCTCATCCAATATGAGAATATATATTATACTCTATCATATTGCAACCAAAACATTGTTTTAGATATCGTTATATCTGTCACACATGATGGTTTCTGAAACAATTCTTTCAGCTCCTAGATAAACTTGATATTAAATCAATCAAGAATCATGGAGGCAAACATGATACTTAAGATACTAACACTGGAATTGTTACTCTCGATTTAATACCAATTATTAAATTTCACGGAGTAAATAGAATTTTGCCGAAAGTTTGCAATAGGACTTTAAACTTTATATTGACACTCAACACAATACTATACCAGTTCGTAAAGTATATATCCAGAATTCTATAGTTCTATTATCTCAATTACAACTATGCATAAGGTGGTGAACGAATGCCAATGACTACAACAAATTATGCAAATTCACTTTGATTTAATTTATGATAAATTGAGTTTTACTAATCCAAATTAGAAATGAACTCCCACTCAAAAACGACATCCCTCGTGTCCTTTTGGTGATTACATGAACCAAATCCACTACACCAAGTCCGATCATCGCGTGAGTCGGCGTAGCTTCAAAGGCGAGCATCCATATGGTCATCATATCAAAACATATGACTCATGCTTAACCTTTCGGTCCGTGTTCCGAGGCCATGTCTATACATGCTAGGCTCGCCAAGTAAGAACCTTAGTATTCGCGTGTGTAATTGTCTTACACCCGAGATATGCTCGTGGATTCAAGTACACCCGATCATCACGTGATGCCTTGAAGCGACGAAACATTGTCGGTTCATACTTAAGGAAGAACACATTTTTATCTTGATATCTAAATGAGGGATCATATTATTATGCTAATAAAACGCCAAACAAGCAATATAAGATGCAATCAAAACATCACATGTTTATTAGTGAAATGATATGGTTCCCGCATATGATCTCCATCATGTTCACTGTGGTATGATCTCTATCATACCTTTATATGTAAGTCCAAGGTCTATGGAACTTACACGCTATGTGTGTTGTAAGAGTATCATCTCATACTTCTACTTACAACATCACCATATCATAACATTAGCCCAGCAACAATCTAAACTAGACGCCTCTAATTTATCCATTGCAAGTTTTACGTGGCTTAGGGCTTTTGAAGATAGAACCGTTCTTACCTACGAACATGAACCACAACGAGGATAACCAAATTGTTGACAACTCGTTGCAAATTAGATATTGACTATAGTAGGAGAGACAGACACCCGCTAGCCACTTATGCAAACTAGTTGCATGTCAAGCGTGGAACAGGTCTCATGTGCGAGGACATGTAAAGTTTGTCCGGGCCACTTCATACCACTATGCCACCAATATCCAAAGTACAACTAAGAAGTAATAAAATGATCATCATCGCCCACATACTCCTATGTGTACTACCCGTGCAAAGTATCTACGCATAGATCCGGCTCTGATACCACTGTAGGGTTCGCAGCATAGAAAACAAAAAATTTCCTACGATGGGAACATCTATGTACCAAGATCTATCTACTAGATACAAGCAACGGGTGTATATACATCCATAGAATACATACCCTCGAAGACCTAATAGCGTTAACGAGGTTGTACTCGTGGATGATGTAGACGAACGCTTGCCGATCTCAAGATCGTGATGAAGTCCGTCTGGTCCAGCCGGTCCAGCACGATCAAGTCCAGCACCTCAAAGCAGTGGTGCATCCGTGATCGCACACACGTACGGGTACCCCGACAACCTCTGCGCCCTCTCTCCAGCGAAGCAGCGGAAGCAACAAATCCTTCCAAAAAAGCCAACTGGAACATGTATCTCGCTGATCCAAGACCATGGGGAAATTCTAAAGGGGGGAGAGAGATCCTTCGCGAGGAGGTGTGAGAGACAAGTGAGAGGAGGGGGTCCTTTTAGAGGGAGGGGGCAGCCCAAGGGGGCATGGTCGCCGGCCATGGAGAGTGCCCCCACCTCTCCCTCATTCATGTGGTGGAAGCTCCACTCACATAAAAACCTCTCCACTCACAATTCCACTCACATGCATTAATTTTCCACCAAAATTAATGCAAGCTATCATTTAAATAAAACTCTTTTATTTATTTATTCAGAATTTTGTTAATTACTTTAATTAACAAACATTCACATAAAACCCCTTGCTAGTATTCCATTTCACATGCAGAACTAATTTCAGCAATTTCAAACGAAACAGTTCCAGTGTCTAGTGAAATAAATTCCTGTGCTTTCCTTTTCTTTTTCTGGCATATCATTTGCTCTGAATGGTGTCGGCATCCCTTAAGTGTGTCACCCTACGGTTCACGAATAATGCGGACATGATCGAGACCCTTCTCCGATCAATAATCGATGGACACGGAGATCCATCGACTCACACATTCAACGATGACTTCTGTGATCGTGTGAACCTTTTACGCTAGTATCTTAATCCCTTTGTTTCACAATATATTACATGTCCGAGATTTGATCATCGGTATCTCCATACCTAGTTTGATCTCGTTACCGACATGCACTCTTTTCTCGTTCCCGTGATATAACATTCTAGTGATCAAATCACTTGCTTGCAAGCTAATCAATGTGATATCACCGAGTGGGACCAGAGCATATCTATCCGTCATCGGGATGAACAAATTCCACTCTCGATCCATGGGTCTCAACATAACAATTTAGTAGTTCTGAAGCCATCTTTATAATCACCCAGTTACGGTGTGACGTTTGATGTCATCGAGAAACTCTTCCGGTGTTAGTGATTGACATGATCTCATGGTCTAAGGATTAGGATCACTTCGTAAGTTGTTATAGCAATATAAACTCAATGACTTTGATCGTAATGCTATACATCGGATGAATGTTCATCACATCATTACACTAATGTTGTGACCTCGTTATTAACAACATCCAATGTCCATGATCAGGAAACTTTGATCATCATGTTAATCAACGAGCTAGTTTATAAGAGAGGCATAACTAGGAACTTCCTTTTTGTTTATTAAACACACATGTATTAACGTTTCTGTATTAATACAATTATAGCATGTAAAATAAACATTTATCATAAATAAGGAATACGATAATAACCACTTTATTATTGCCTCTCGGGCATATTCCCTTCAGAATGTATGCCCATTTATTTCGTACCCTTGGAAATTCAATATAGTAGAAGATGGTGACGCGGCCAACAAGTATAGCTGATCTCCAATAGTGGTGTCATTCAAGAGATGTGTCTGCATCCAACCACCGAAAGACTTCATGTGTTCATCTGTAATCAGCGATTCAGGCTTCCCCGGGTTTTTGGAGCGTAGAATATTCTGGTGTTCCTTGATATACGGAGCTACCAAGGTGGAATTACGTAGAACTGTGTAGTGTGCTTTAGTGAAAGAATCCCCATCCTACATATCATTGATTTCTTTCCCAGCGTGCCTTTTCCACTTATTCTGCCCTCATGTCGCGAGTCAGAAACACCAATCGGCTTAAGGTCAGGAATAAAGTCAACACAAAACTCAGTGACCTCCTCTGTTCCATATCCCTTGGAGATGATTCCTTCTGGTCTAGCACGGTTATGAACATATTTCTTTAAGACTCCCATGAATCTCTCAAAGGGGAACATATTGTGCAGAAATACCGGACTGAGAATGGCAATCTCTTCCACTAGGTGAACCAGGAGATGCGTCATAATATTTAAGAAGGATGGTGGGAACACCAATTCAAAACTAACAAGACATTGTACCACATCCTTCTGTAACCTTGGCAGAATATATGGATTGATTACCTTCTGAGATATTGCATTGAGGAATGCACACAGCTTCACAATGGGTACTCGAACATTTTTCGGTAGAAGCCCCCTCAATGCAATCGGAAGCAACTGTGTCATAATCACGTGACAGTCATGAGACTTCAGGTTTTGGAACTTTTTCTCTGCCATATTTATTATCCCCTTTATATTAGATGAGAAGCCCGACGGCACCTTGATACTGTAAAGGACTTCAAAAAAGATTTCCTTCTCTACTTTGGTAAGAGCATAGCTGGCACGACTTAAGTGACGCCCTTTATCCGTCTTGTTCTGTGTATGCATGTTCTTTGGGTCTTTCATAATTTGTTGGTCCTCCCGTGCTTCTAGTGTATCTTTTCTCTTCCCATACACGCCTAGGAATCCTAGCAGGTTCACGCAAAGATTATTCGTCACGTGCATCACGTCGATTGAAGAGCGGACACGCAGGACTTTCCAATATGGCAACTCCCAAAATATAGATTTCTTCTTCCACATGGGTGCGTGTCCTGTAGCGACGTTGTTTGGAACTGATTGACCGCCGGGATCCTTTCCAAAGATTACTTCTATGTCCTTGACCATACCAAATACATCATCACCAGCAGGGAGTTCAGGCTTCTTCCGGTGATCTGCCTCACCTTTGAAATGCTTGCCTTTCTTTCTTACGGGATGATTGGTCGGAAGAAATCATCGATTCGGCAGGTACACAACCTTCTTGAATTTATGCAAATATGTACCTTCAGTCTTATCTAAACAGTGTGTGCATGCCTTATATCCCTTGTTTGTGCGTCACCGAAGGTTACTAAGAGCAGGCCAATCATTGATGGTTACGAATAACAACCCTCGTAGATCAAATGGCTCTGCTTTGTTCTCATCCCACGACGTACACCTGGTTTGCCCCACAACTGTAAGAGTTCTTAAACTAATGGCCTAAGGTACACATCAATGTTGTTCGGTTGATTCGGCCTTGGATGAGCACCGCATCATAATGAACTTACGCTCATGCACAACCAAGGAGGCGGGTTGTAGATACATAGAGTCATGGGCCAGTCTGTGATCGCAGCTCTGCTCCCAAAAGGATTAATGCCATCCGATTAGACCAAACCATAAGTTCCTTGCGTCACCTGCAAAGTCCGGGAAGTCTCTCGATTTTTCTCCACTGTGACCCATCGGTGGGTGTCTCAACTTCCCATCTTTCTTACGGTCTTCTTTGTGCCATCGCAACAACTTTGGCATGCTCTTTGTTTCGAACATGCGTTTCAACCTTCGTATTATAGGAGCATACCACATAACCTTAGCAGAACCCTCTTCCGAGGGGCTCTCCTCAACATCACCAGGGTCATATCGTCGATTTTATACCGCAATGCATTGCATACCGGCATTTATCTAAATTCTCATACTCCTTACATGTAGAGGATGCAGTCATTAATGCATGCATGTATATTTTGCACATCTAATCCTAGAGGACAAAGAGTCTTCTTTGCTTCGTAGGTACTCTCGGGAAGTTCGTTATGTTTTGGAAACTTCGGCTTCATTATTTTCAGCATCTTTTCAAATGAGGAGTCAGTTAGACCACACTCTGACTTCCATCGCAACAATTCCAGTGTGGTACCGAGCTTTGTGCTGCCATCTTCACAATTTGGGTACAACAATTTCTTGTGATCTTCTAACATGCCCTCTAACTTCAACTTCTCATTTTCTGTTTCACAGTCTACCAAGTTCATCAGCCGGCTCATCTGATGCCCGTTCTTCACCTCCTTCCTCTCCATTGTCTTCCATTGCAGTATCACTATATTCAAGAAAGATATGATGATAGTTGTTATCATCATCTTCTTCACCATCTTCCATCATAACCCCCTCTTTCCCCGTGCTTGGTCCAGCAATTATAGTTGGGCATGAAACCTTTCATAATCAGGTGGCCACGAATGATTTTCGAGGAAGAGTACTCCTTGTTATTCCGACATTGAACACATGGACAACGTATAAAATCATTCTCTTTGTTTGATAGCCACATCGATAAATTTATCCACGCCTTTCATATACCCGGCTACGCGTCGGTCACCGTACATCCATTCCCGACCATTCATCTGCATCATATAAGTAAGTTTATCAAAAAACAGGACATCATAAATAGTGAAATGACCAATTCACATCGACACATGCATTGTATCAATGACAGAGAAAAGATAAGATTGCTAACCTCGATCGAGGGAAATAAAGAGGAGAAAGCTCAAGTGCGTCTCGGACACCTTCTATATTTTTGTTCTATGAGAAATTGAACGGGATTATTCACTCAAACATTTCATCAAACACCTTGAATGCATGCATAGGGGAAAAAACTAGCACACCCCTCACACCTTCCACCAAGAGAAAAAACAGAGTGGTTTGTCACACAAACCGGGACTAAAGGTGTGTGCCACGCCACGTGGCTGACGCACAACCTTTAGTCCCGGTTTGTGTTACAAACCGGGACGTATGCCCCCTTACCAACCGAGACGCATGCCTCCGAGCCCCGTGCCCGCTCGAACCGGGACCCGTGCCAGCATTAGTCCCGGTTGGTGGCGCAACCGGGACTAATGCTCTGAGGGGGCGCGAACGGATGGCATGCTTTCTACTAGTGTATAACCACAAAATTATTAAGCAAGAAAAGGAGAGCAAAAAAATAAGTGCAGAATGCGGGAAACAAATTTTCCAGCTCGGACAACAGAAGATTCAATCAGTCCCCCCGCTCATAGTGATTTCAGGTATCGACAAGGCCTTCAGAGACGATATGGATAAGGACATGGAATTATTGGACCCCGAAACCAAGGCTGCTGCTGGACTAATTGGCATCACTATAGTGCAGACTAAAGAAAATGCTAACGAAGTAGGTATGTCTCTTGGTCAATATTTAGGCTATGAAGATACAACAATGGGCCAGATAGCATGGAATTATGTCAAAGGGCGGCCTCTAGTCACTCATGAGGATTTCACGCGTCTATCAACACATATGCAATCATCAAAGCAGCACTCGAAAGAATTGTTTTTGATAGACGTTAGAGTGGAACATCACTTCAAAGATTAATAAATACAGATTCAATGAAAGAATTGTTTCAGTTATACAATGAACGCATCCTAAACAAATCTATCCTCAGTTGTTATTGTTTGTAAGTGATTTATTTCTGTAATTAAGTCTCTAACTCAGCTAGCTCATTCATTGCATTTAATATATTATCCTGACTATATATCCTTTTGTACGCTATTATATTATGCAGAATGAAGATGCTTAAATGCAAAATAGCCAGAAAATATGACGTTGGGTTCATTGACCCATATATCGTTAATAAATATACGTTACACAATTACCTCAAGGACGTGGAGAAATACCTAATGCAGGTTTTTAATCGAGCATAATTACATTAAGGAAAGACTATTTCCTTACAACTTCAAGTGAGTGTTTCTCTCTTGTACACATTCTTTTTTTGCTTACTCGATATTAAGTGTAATTGATGAGTTATGCATGTATGCTTATGTAAACATCTCTAGGTTCTACTAGATCCTTCTAAACATTCAAGTTGACAAGTCCCTGATTGAAGTCCACGATTCATTAAAGTTGGGACCAAGATAAGTGGAGCGACATGAAAGCAATGCTCTACAAGTAATTTCAATCATTATCGCATTATATCGGACTCTTTCGTTCATTTACTGACATCAAGTAATTAGTAACTCATTTGTTCATTTTCTTTGTCGAGAAGGTGTTGAACACAATTCAAAAAGGTAGTACAAGGTCCATTCAAAGATGAGCTAATAGGCTTGCATCAGCCACCAGTGACATGGTTATACCCTACGGGTACACAATATTAGTATACCTAGTCCGGTCCAAGGAAGTCCCACAAGAACATACGCAGACTACGGAGACTTTCGGGTGGCCCAAGCCCATGACGCCTTCAGATCCTTGGAGAACAAGACTAGAGTAAATATAATTTCAAAGGGGCAAACCCTAATTTGTAACCAACTCGACCTGATGCCCTAGACCTGCCTATCTATATAAAGGCGAGGAGGGCACCTCAACTCACCGCATACACACCTCACGCCAGATTGCATCTGCGCACCCCTGTAACCTTCGGTTCCGCCATAATCAAGAGAAGACAAGCAGGAGTGGGGTTTTCCCTCCGGGAGCCTGAACCTGGGTAAACTCCGTGTCCCCGTGTTGCTTGTTTGCTAACCGTTCCACAATCTCTAGCATCCCCATCTTCTCCAAAACCCAAGTCCATAACAATGGGCATTGACGAGATCTAACCTCGTTAATTAGCGCCGTCTGTGGGAATCGGGGGTGCTGATTGTGCGATCGTGATGGTCCCATACAAAGCGATCTACAACTCCTCGGCGACGGAGTGCCACCTCCTCTTCGGCGCTTTCGACTTAACCACCCACTCGCCAGCCACCATGAAGGATTTCGAGCCCGAAGGCAACGGGCTCGAAATTGTCGAAGCTCTTCCGCCTGTGTGGGGCGACCGCACTCTCCGCCTTCCAGAGCGGGTGCTGCCACCATCCATCAGGTACACTTCATGGGCCCCGCACCCCAGCGTGTTACGCACATCGACTCTGACAGACGAGTCATTAGATAGCAACAGCTGCCATTCAGATCTGTGCGGCCCTCCATCAGACGAAGGAACCTAAGGTTCCGGATCCGAAAGCTACGGCAGTAGCGATCCAATCCGCGGGCATTATCAGTGCGCCATGGTCATCTAGACTGAATCGAAACTGCCACCAGGATCGGGTGCCCACGTACCGCCACCCAATCCACCACCCAACCCGCAGGATGGGAACTGAGGAAACAGAGGAAACGAGGGCAACCGTACCGCCCCTCCAGCCAAACGAAGGCAACACAAACGCCTACTAGAAGATCAACCTCAACGAGCACAGATGACGCTAGGAACGCAAAGCCATGGAGGGCAATAAGATCCTACATGTGAATGCTTCATGGGATCTGCTGATGGCATACCACCTGCTCCTCATCAGCGAGAATAACCAGCAGGTGAAGATGCAGGAGGACCTCGACAAACACAAGCAGGCGGCCTCAAAGTCCAGCGCGTGGCAAGCTGCGCTCTCCGCCGCTGGCGGCTCCAGCTCGCACGGCCCGCCGCACGTACAGAGCACATGGACCCCACCGCACGCACGAGGTCACCAAAACACTCAACACGTCTTTCATGGTGATGGACGCCAACGGCGTCGTTACGCCGAAAACGCCACAGGCTGCGATCATGGCAGCCTCCATCTATCTCGTGCCCCATCCGCCTCCAGTGGACGACCCAAAGCTGGCCATGCACAAGTCTGCATTAGCTGGACTTGGATTCATCGGAGCTGCATTCCATGATGAGGCTCCTGCGGAGTCGAAAAAGAAAGTTGTGGTCAGATTGAACCGCAGCCCCACGCCCTGATCCGACGAGGACGAGCATGAACTGCCTCGATGTCACAAAAGCCCAAGGCGTCGCAGAAGTGACTACGGTGCTCGAAGCGATCTCGCCCAGCGCAAGGTTGACAAGGCGCCCGCCAAGCGCGCATGCTCGACCGAATCTGAAGAAGAAGACGACGAAGAACTATGTGGAGCCAGATGCTTCAGCAGATCCGTTCGGCGAATGCGTACGGCGAAAAATTTCAAGCTCCCTTTGGAGAATCCGAAGTTCGATGGGACACAAGACCCAAAGGCCTGGCTCAGCGACCACCTCTCATCCATTAAACTACATGGCGGTAACAGGAATACCACCCTACAATGCCTCCAGCTGCAGCTGACGGGCAAAGCTCGGATCTGTCTCAGCAGCCTGTCCTCAGGTTCCATCCGAAGCTGGGAGGAGCGAGCATACAGTTTCATTCGAAACTTCAAGGGCACCAGCAAGAGGCCAGCCTCGATTGAGGAACTACGGGCCAGCACCCAACGAAAAGGCGAATCCATTCGCTTGTACATACTATGATGGTCCAACATCAAGAACTCCGCTGCGCACATCTCCGAGGAGAGGACGATCGAAGCCTTCAAGGACGGTGTCAAACGTCCAGACTTCAAGGAGGAACTTGGGCGCATCAAGCCCAAGACGCTCGACCACCTCATGGATATCGCCAACAGGTGGGCAGATGGTGAGGAATCCCTCCATCGAACACATTCGAATGACGAGGATGACTACGGCCGCAAGCGCGAGCGCCATAGCAAACGAAGATCGTGTGTCTATGATGATCGCGATGTACCCGACATGGTTGTGGCAGGCTACGCCGACCGCTGCAACGACAATAAGCGCAGCAGCGGAGGACACCGCGGAGGCAACTTCCGCGACGGAGGACGCCCCACGCAGGCATGGCAATGCCGCAGCCGTGACGACGAGCCCTCGGCTTATGACAAGTTGTTTGGCCCCTGCACCATCCACTTCTACATCGACAAGCAGGATGGAAAAAAGAAGGCCAGCCACATGCTAAAGGACTGTCGCGAGTTCCAGAAGCTCGGCGAAGGCATCACCCAAATGCGACGCCAGATCGTGAACCCCGGGTTTGGGCCCACACCTATACCAGGTGACATATCCCACGGAGCTCCTCCACCACCACCAGTGGGACCATCAAATCCAGAAATAGCACCTACACGAAACAACGGTGCAGGAGGATACCTACAACCAAAGGGAGCCCTGATGATCCAGAAGGGGCGCCCAATAAACAGGGTGCATAATAAGATCACCCGCCAAGTTAGCCTGGCTCTGACTGCTCCGCCTGCCATCCCTGAGTACCTTAGTTGCTCAGAGTCCTGCATCACGTTTGATCATTCGGATAACCCACGCCAGATCCCTCGCCCAGGTCATGATGCCCTGGTGCTCGAGGCGCAGATCGGAGGATTCGAGATTAGCCCCGTCTTCATGGACGGCGGCAGCGGCATCAACTTGATGTTCGCCAGCACCCTAGCAGCAATGCGGATCCTGTTGTGCGGCCTGGAACAATCCGATACAATGTTCCGCAGCATAGTTCTAGGGAAGGGCATATAGCCCTAGGAAAGATATGGCTCGACATCATCTTCGGCAATCCCGAAAAATTCCGATGCGAGCGTCTAGAATTCGAAGTGGTGGATTGGCCATCACAGTACCACGCCATCCTCGGGCGCATGGCATTCGCAAGATTCCTGGCAATACCGCACTACGCGTACCTGCTGCTCAAGATGCCAGGGCCTAGGGGTGTCATCACGGTCCAGGGCAGCTTCACCCGATCAGACCACTACGATAGAGATTTCGACAAAATCTCCCAATTGTTCGGCATGCAGGAGGAGCTCACGAGGCTTCGAGAGGCGACAGACTATAGGGCACCCCCAGTCGCCAGGCAAAACACACCTGACATGTCATTCGACTCTAAGGTCAACACGAAAAAGGTGTAGGTCCACCCAACGGACGCCTCCAAGATGACGCTGATTGCCAACGACCTCAACCCTGCATAGGAAAGCGTGCTCGTTGAATTCCTCCATGAGCGCTAGGAAATCTTCGCCTGGTGTCCTGCGGACATGCCAGGATTTCCTAGGGAATTCGCCAAGCATGCACTCAATGTGTTCCCCGATGCAAAGCCCATCAAGGAGTCGATCCGACGACTATCCAAACCAAGAGCCGAAGCAGTTGGAATCGAAGTCAACAGACTAATCGATGCTGACTTTCTCCGTGAAATCAAGGAGAGAGAGTGGCTAGCCAACACTGTGTTGGTCCCCAAAAAGGACACGGACATCCTTCGGATGTGCGTGGACTTCACGCGGCTCAACAAGAACTGCCCACTTCCCCCTACCATGGATTGATCAGATCATCGATTCGACTACAGGATGCGTGAAACTCTCCTTCCTCGACGCCTACTCAGGCTACAATCAGATTTGGCTGAAGGCCGAAGATCAGGAGAAAACAACGTTCATCACGGTGTTCGGACTGTTCTTCTACAACACCATGCCTTTCGGACTGAAGAACGCATGTGCCACGTGCCAGAGGTGCATACATGCGTGTCTAAAAAAACAAATCGGTCGCAACATCCAAGTCTATGTCGACGACATAGTCATCAAGACCAGGGAGGCCAAGACGCTGATCGACGATCTCCATGAGACATTCGGTAACCTTGATCACTATAAGATCAAACTGAACCCAGAAAAGTGCGCCTTCGGTGTCCCATCCGGACAATTTCTTGGCTACTTCATCTCCCAGCGAGGAATCGAGGCAAACCCGAAGAAAATCTGGGCCATACTGACCATGAAGGAGCCGAAGAACCTCAAAGGAGTCCAACAACTCACTGGGCGCATCGCGGCGCTGAGCAGATTCATCAGCCGCATGGGTGAGAAGGCCTTTCCTTTCTACTAGCTGCTATGCAAAGTAGACAAATTTGAGTGGACACCCGAAGAAGACGACGCATTTGAAGACCTGAAGCGGCTGCTCTCCACCTCACCTGTTCTGGTCACGCCAAAGGAACGCGATCCTCTGCCGCTATACATTGCAGCCATGCACCAGGTGGTAAGCACCATACTCTTGGTCGAACAACCCAAAGAAGGCAAGACCCATGGGGTCCAACGCCCAATCTACTACCTCAGTGAGGTACTGACCCAAACAAAGTAGAGGTACCCTCACTACCAAAAGCTTGCCTACGGCATATTCATGATGGCTCGTTGGATGAGACACTACTTCCAAGAGCACCAGATAATGGTTCTGAACAAAGCGCCATTGTCCAATATCCTAAACAACCCCGAAGCCACGGACGCGTAGCCCTGTGGGGCATCGAGCTATCCCATCTAGACATAGTCTATGAGCGGCGTAAGAAAATCAAATATCAGGTCCTCCCTGACTTCCTCGTCCATTGGAGCTCCAGCTGCCGGACACCCCGGACATGACACAGTCGTTTACAATACACTTCGATGGCTCCAAGCGCGAGGCCGGAGCAGGAGTTGGCGTCATACTGACGTCCCCGGAAGGTGACAAGATGAAATACGTCCTTCGGATGAAATTTCGCGCCTCCAACAACGAGGCCGAATACGAGGCCCTCATCCACGGCATGAGGATGGCCAAGATCTATGGCGCAACGCGCCTAGTCATCTACGGTGACTCGAACCTCGTCGTCCAGCAGACGATGAATGAGTGTGACGCCCACGCCACCAACATGATCCCGTACCACGCGCTCTACAACTCACTCGAAGGAGACTTTGACGGCTGCGAGCTTCGCCATGTTGGAAGGGAAAGAAATGAGGAGGCTGACAGACTCGCCAACATCGGCTCCACCTGCGCACGGGTGCCACCAAGTGTGTTCCTCGAACAAATCTGCGTACCCTCTATCAAAAGGAAATTCCCCAAGGGATGACCCGAAGAAGCAGAGAACTCGGGAGCTGCGCTACCCGAAGGACATGAAGGACCCAAAAAGCTCAACACGGAGGTCGAGTTGGTCAGCCTGATGCAGGTCATGACAATCGAAGAAACATGGACACAGCCGTACCTTCGGTACCTGATAAACAGAGAACTGCCTGATGCCCCAATGGACGTCCGGCGCATATCTCGTCGGTCCAAGGCCTTCACCATAATCAATGGCGAGCTGTACAAGAGCAGTATTTCGGGTGTACTCCAAAGGTGTGTCACCATCGGAGACGGCAAAATCATCCTCCAAGACTTCCACGAGGGCATCTACGGTCATCATGCGGGCAGCAGCACCCTTGTCGCCAAAGCTTTACGAGCTGGATTCTACTGGCCAACAGCCATGAACGATGCTAAGGACATCTTCCAAAGGGGCAACGGCTGCCAAAGGTTTGCAGACAAGCCACACGCACCAGGGTCGGAGCTCAGGCCCATACCACTGGCCTGGCCCTTCACCCAATGGGGCCTTGACATGATTGGTAAACTGCCCAAATCTTCGAAAGAAGGACACGTCTACCTCCTGGTCGTAGTGGACAAGTTCACCAAGTGGATCGAGGCCACGCCCGTCACCAACCAAAAGGGCAAAACGGCCGTCAAGTTCTTCGAGTCCATAGTTTACAGGTTCGGCGTGCCATACAGCATCATCACAGATAACGGCTTGAACTTCATCTCAAAGGAATTCCAGGACTTCTGCGAGGACCTTGGTATCAACATATCATATGCCTCTGTAGCGCACCCGCAGACCAACGGGCAGGTCGAGAAGGCCAACGGCCTCATAGGCGGTGGCATCAAGAAACGCATGCTCAGCCCACTCGAACGACTCGCGGGAGCCTGGGCAGAGGAGCTACCCTCCGTCCTCTAGAGCCTGCGTACAATGCCAAATAGCTCAACTAGCTACATGCCATTCTTTATGGTGCACGGAGCCGAAGCCGTGCTACCTGCAGAAGTACGCCATAAAGCCCCACAGGTCATTTTCTATAGCGAAGCCGAATCATCAGCCGCACTCGAAGACGCCGTTGACACACTCGACGAAGCATGCGACATCGCTGCAGCTCGCTCAGCGGTCTACCAGCAGAGCCTCCGCAACTACCACAGCCGCCGGCTGTGCCCAAGATCCTTCGTCGAAGGAGACCTCGTCCTATGACTCAAGCAAGAGCGGCCGAAGAAGCTCAAGTCACCCTGGGAGGGACCCTACATCGTCACCGAAGTCATCCCAGGTGGCTCCTACCGCCTCAAGGACACCAAGACATGAGTCGCATACTCCAACCCATGGAACGTCGCACAACTGCGACGCTTCTACCCCTAGTTATCTCTTTACTTCTTATAAGGCTACTCAGCCAAACAATGTACCTCCTCGTTACGATATGAATAAAATCTAAGTCTCCCATCAAAAAAAATTCTTTTACCTCGCATTACTTTTCACCATAACACACTTGGGGGCTACGCCTCAACGCATGACTTCGTCGACTGGGAATAACGCACGCAACCTGAGTAGCCTGACCACGTCAGGCTAACGAAAAGGACACGCACACAACAAAAGCACTATGTGCCGGCACAAATAAAAAGGGCATAACAATCCCACTCGAATATATACAAATTTTACATCTATCTTTTTTGCAGGGTCTACCTATTTTGAAGAATCACTCGTGCCCGATGCTCAAAGAGATCCACGATCTTTTCGGCATACTGCCTAACAGCTGCATCGTGCGGGCGCATATCCCAGAGGCTACCATCTGTTCGAAGGGGCAGCCCAGTCGCCACTGCCGCAAGATTGACATCAGGGCGATGCAACCGAACAAGTGAAAGGGCAGCTTTCACCCCTGCAACCAGCTGGTGCCGCACCAACTCCCTCACGTGATCTACGTCCCGAAACTTCGACAACAAACCCCAAAGAGTGGAAGGCACCTCGTCTAGGGGAAACATGACAAACAGAATCGACGCCAGGGAAGTCTTCGCCTGCTTCAGCACCCACAAAACTTGGTGCACGCGATCATGTACCGTCACAAGGACGGTGGCCCGGTCATGGTCCATCCAGAAGAAGCTGCCAGCCTCCAAGTCCTGTTGGGTCAAACAATTGATAAGAACCGCATTGCGCTCCTCCTCCTCCCTCAGAACAAGGTTGACACCTGCAGCCAATTCGTGATAAGGTGACAAGCAAACAAGATGCATCCGAAAACGGGCAGCAGCTCAAGAAAACTCACATTGCAGTTGCTCGCCCAACTACCGCAGTTCCCCCATCAGATACTCCTCCCTGGAGGCAGCTCGCTCAGCCTTGGACTTCCACATGTCCGCGTGGCCTCGAACGCCAAGGATCTCCTTCTCCAGTCTGCGAACGCGGTCACGAAGGAAAACAAGTTGTGACGCATCATCCAAAGATGGTCATGGCTGAGGGACAGTCGAAGTATCCACGGGAACTTCACCCGAAGGTCCGTAAAGAAAGGCAAGTAAGGATATGAGCATCACACACATCTTTGGTGACAGCTCGAAATATAATTTATATACATCAAAAGCCACTGCGTGGCACAAGGAGAAATTGTTCATCAGCAAAAGGTTACAACAAAAGGAAGAAGATAAACTATACTAAACTACAGCATCAGAGCATAGGCATCAGCATCCGGAGTGGCCTCAGAGCCAGAGTGCCTGCTCTTGGCCTCTCCCTACTGCTTTGCCGCATAGTCCGCCAGCAGGTTAATGAGCTTCGGTCCATAACACTTACAGCGAGAGGCGAAGAGAGCGAAGGCTACCTCTGAGCCGTCTGGCAATGTTGGCATCTGGGAGGTGACATATGGAAGATCCAGCTCCGCTCTAGACGCCATGGCCATGGCCAGCCCCATGGAGGTGCCAATGCCTTTCTGCTTGCGCTTGTAGGCCGCAGGGGCATCCTCTGACAGGTCATCCGCCAAAGCATAGACATCCTCAAGAGCAACACCTTTGGTATCGATCTCCTTGTAGAAGCGCCTAAGCACCCCCTTGGCCTTCGCCAGAGAACTAGCCGCAGTGCCGCAACGATCTTCGACCGCTGTGGTGGCATCATCCAGAGCACTCCCATGCTCCAGGGCATCACGATCAAAAATGATGCCTGAAGCATCTGAGGAAAAGAAGAATCAAAAGAGATGAATAAGAATGCGATAAGGAGCGACCAAAAATTCCAAGATCAAATTATGCACAGGATACTCACCGGAGATAGCCTTGGCCGCAGCCATGAGATTATCGGGCACCTCCTTTTCGCACGTAGCCACAACAGTTGCGAGCTGCTCCTCGTGATCAGAAGCCTCCCGCTGGAGCCGCTCCTTGGCCTTGGTAGCATCGGCCAACTCCTTTTGCAGGCACTCCTTCGCTTCCACAACATTTGTAGCCTGCTTTAGTACTAGGAAAAGGCTAATTCGTGGCGCACCTATTTTGGCCATCCGTGGCGCACTACGGGTGCGCCACAAAGCGTACGCTACGGCTAATGTCATGGGAATGACCACGGCAGATGCTGCAATCGGCAGCGAGTAGTAGAACATGGGACAAGGGCGGCCAGCCATCTGCGGTGCGAGATGAGGTCGGAGACACGGGGTTTTACCCAGGTTCGGCCCCCCGGAGGGTAAAGTCCTACTCCTACTAGATTGTATTATGATGGAAGTACAATGGGGCGAGCTCGACGGCTAGGCGGCGAGTCGCTTGGGTGGATGATGGAATGTATCCTCTACACGCACTGTAGGGAGGTTTATATAGACTCACCCCCCTAGGGTTTACATATCTCAACCGAATCAGTTAAGGTTTTGGCACTAGTTTAACCTAATCTGACTGGGCCTATCTACTCTCCTGGGCCTTCAGCTTCCAGTCGCTTGGATCCACGCCAGGTCTTGATCCAGTCGCCGTCCTGCAGACCCACTCGTTAGTTCCTGGGCCAGTCGGAAACGTCCTGCTGGGTATACCCCGGTAGGCATATCCCCATCAGTAGTCCCCGAGGCCGTCGTTGATTGGGCGCAGGTGTTTGTTAGCAGTCGGAGTATACGGGTCCAATGCGGACGCCCGGTCGAATCGGTGGAGGGCTCCTGAATAAAGGAAAAAACTAATTATTCTGGTCGCAATGACAGTGGTTAATCGGGTCGCATCTCGGCGAACGGGTCGGCGAAATATTTAGTCACTGTTGTAGTGATTGGGTCGGCGAGTCGAATGGATGAAGTTGGACCATCAGACGCAGTCAAAACTAGCCGTTGGGGTAATCCAACGGTAACTTTGGCGTAATCACCGCGTAGCAACGGCTCCCGGAATTGGAGGGTAACAACCGCTATATAAAGGAAATGGTAGGCGATCGGGGAACCACTCTTTCGTCATTTCCTCCGATTTCGCCCATCTCCGTTTTCCTCAGCATCGCGATCCAATCGATCCAAAATCCTCCGATCTCCACGAACCTTTCTGCCAATGTCCCCCTCCACCGAACCATGGGGCAGGTCCAAGTGCACAAGAGCGCTACTGGCATCCTTCGAGGAGGCCGGATCTGCACACGTAAAGTCAGATCCCCGCGGCCGGAGAGGTGACTCCGGATCCGCGTGAGGGAGAATTTTTTTGCTTCACCAGCCATCTGGAACGGGGGCTGGGGTTCCCCACATCTCTCTTCTTCCGGCGCTTTTGCGCTTTCTACGGGATCCAGCCGTCGGACTGGCCCAAGATAAAGATCGAGCAGCTCGCCATTTTCGTATGCTCATGAGTGCTATCTGGGCTGCAGGCCCTACTTCCCCCTATGGCAAGATCTGTTCCACGGGAGGATCAGTCGCGAAGAATCAGGCGGCCCAATTCTTGCTGCGGGTGGCCTGACGTTTCAGCTGAAGTCGAAGGCCTCCTACTTCGACCTGATGCTGCCTGCCAACTCGGCGAGCGAGTGGAAGAAGTCTTGGTTTTACGTCACCGAGGCGACTCTAGACGGCGAGGTAGCGATCCCCAAGTACTCCACCAACCGCCCCGAACCGCGCCGACTTCAGGTCGGCAAGCTCCCAGTGGACCAGAGGATGGTCGTGGACAAGATGCTTCAAACCATCCGCGGCCTGAAGAAGAAAGGCCTTCAAACCATCGATCTTTACAACTGTTGGCTCGGACGGCGACTCGTTCCCCTGGACCGCCACGAGCACTACATGTATGAGTACACGGGCAGGGAGGACTCGACGAAATCCTGCCTCGCTGAGTGGAAACTCGAAGACTACGTCCTGGCGCTGAAGAAGATCACCCACGCACGGCAGTGTCTGGCCACTCTGGTCGACTCGGCCACGTTGTCCGCGGCTTGAATTCGGGCGTATCTTCAGGAGATGTCACCCACGGAAGTGATTCCCTGCGACCTCGTCGAAGTGTGGCAGTATCTGGAGAAGGCGCCGTCAGTCGTCGAGTTCATGACGCGGTCGCTCGCTGGGCGGCGACGGCGCTAGCCTTGGGCTCGCCCACTTCCGGAGGATTTCGATCGACGACGTGACGAGTGGCTACCCTCGCCGACGGGCTCGTGGAGATTGCCGAGGTCTGAAGTCGATGACCGTGTCGCGTATACTCCGATCGTGTCTGGGCGATGGGCGACCTCCTTCCTTATCAGGAGACGACCGTCGCGCCCAACGATCCCGAGCCGCCGCACCGGGACTTCAAGATCGAGCAGCCCTTCCGTGCGGCGATGGCGGGTGAGCTGACGACGTACCCATCGAACCCGTACACTCCCTTCATTCGAACCGCAAGGGTGGCGGCGAGTCGACATCGAAGCCTGCGGAATAAAACATTGTGCCCTGGGGCGTTAGTAGCAGTTTGGCCATTGGGCGCAACTTGTATTTTGTAAGAACTTTGGTCTGCTATAATGGGATTTCGCGTTATTTTGTGAGTTGTCTTGCGATTGTGATTGATGATTGAACGAGTCCCCAAGCGCGTCCGTCCTTTTTATGGGGTTTACCTCGTTTGTTATGTGTTTGTGGTTTCGAGTGTTTTGTCGGTTCTTTTGTTATTGAGGTCGACTCGCCCGATCTTGGAAAGCCAGTCGCGGGGCGACTCCCATGAGTGCTCTTTACTTCACCATTTTCCCTTGCGCGAACGAGGTCGGGTAGCCGAGTCCCCAAGCGTGGTACTTGGTGGTTCTAGTCGCGGCTCTAGGGTGGGTGAGGACTGGGCGCGTCAGAGTGAGCGCATCACTCCTTCCTGGCCCATCGGGTCAGTCGCATGGCGAGTCCTGGGCACGCTCTCGTACTTGGCGTTTTTCCCTAGCCTCTCGTGCTTAACTGGTCGTCAGTCCCCGAGCGTGGTACTTGGCCGTTCGAGTCGCTGTGTCGAGGATGCGGAGGATCGTGGACGCTGTGAGGAGCGAAGGTAGTTGTCTTGGCTCGTTAAGCCAGTCGAGCTAGGCGACTCCAATGGGGCTCCGGTTAGGCGTTTTTCGTGGAAGTGGCGAGTCCTGGGGTAACCCAGTGCCCTCGTAATGCACTAGTTGGCCGTGTCGGTCGCTGAACCAGAGGTTGACTTCTGCAGTTAGCTTGACACTTATTACTACGAGTGCGAGTGGCATAAGACACGGAGAGTAGACGCAATTTGCGGTGACCGATACGTTTTATTTCATAGATAGTGGAGGGTACATGTATGGAGTTCTAGGAGTAGAACTTCCGTAGGAGGTTTACATTCCACGGTCACTTGACGTCGAGTTTCCCGTCTCCGCGGACGTCGGTGAGGTAGTGGGCGTCATCGCCGAGTACTCGCCCGATGGCGAATATAATGGTCCCTCCCACGGGGGGAGAGGTGCCCTTCTTGTCCTGGATGAGGCGTAGCACCAGGTCGTCGGCCTTCCTGGAAAGTGCGAGTCCTCACCCGCCGGCTATGGTAGCGGCAGAGGCCTTGCTGGTAGATGGCAGTGCGGGAGCGAGCTAGGTCGTGTGCCTCGTCGAGTTGATCGACTCCATCCTGGCGTGCGAGTTCGTTCGCAACCTCCGTGTAGTGGACGACCCTTGGCGAGTCGTGCTCTAGGTCGGTGGGCATGACTGCCTCGGCGCCATACACCATGAAGAAGGGGGTAAACCCTGTCGACCTGTTGACCGAGGTGCGGATGCCCTGGATGACGGAGGGTAGCTCCTCGACCCAGCACCCAGCGGTGCGCACAAGTGGTACTTGGAGCCGTGGCTTCAGGCCATGGAGGATGCTCTGGTTGGCCCGTTCCGCCTGGCCATTGGACTCCGGCTGGGCGACTGAGGCGATGTCAAGTTGGATGTGATGTTCCTCGCAAAACTCGACCATGGCTCCTTTGGCGAAGTTGGTGTCATTGTCTGTGATGATGCTGTTGGGGAACCCGTATCGATATATGAGCTCGCGTAGGAACTTGGTGGCGGTCTTCCCATCGCATTTCCGGACTGGCTTGGCCTCCACCCACTTTGTGAATTTCTCGACCGCGACCAGGAGGTGGGTGAAGCCGGAGGGGGCCTTTTTTAAAGGGCCTACCATGTCCATGCCCCACACGACGAACGGCCAGGTGATGGGGATTGTCTTGAGCACTGAGCTTGGCACGTGTGTCTGGTTGGCATACTTCTGGCAACCGGCGCACCGCTGGACAATGTCGACGGCGTCTGCGTGTTCGGTGGGCCAGTAGAAGCCGTGCCGCATAGCCTTTGCGACCAGAGAGCGGGCACCGGCGTGGTGGACGCAGTCGCCGGAGTGGATGTCGTGGAGGAGTTTGCGTCCTTCGACAGGTTGGACGCAGCGTTGGAACACGCCAGTCACGCTGCGCTTGTGGAGCTCGCCGTCGATGATGACGAAGGATTTGCAGCGACGTGCTATCATCCGGGCGTCTGTTTTGTCTGCCGGCAAGGTGCCTCCCTCCAGGTAGGCGATGTACGGCATAGTCCAGTCTTCTGGCTCGGCGATAAGTGCGACCAGGGCTGCCTCTGGTTGCAGCAGGACTCCGATGTCGATCTCCCTTGGGGGAGAGACGGAAGGCTTGGTGATGGTGTCGAGGAAAACACCGGCGGGTGGTGTGAGTCGAGCCGAGCCGATACGAGAGAGTGCATCGGCCTCCTCGTTCTTCCTCCTGTCGATCCACTCGACGGAATAGCCTACGAAGTGTTCGCCTAGCTTGTTCACTGCTTGGCGGTATGCCGCCATGGTGGGGGAGACGGCGTCGCAGGTACTAGCGACCTGCCAAGCGACAAGGTCGGAATCTCCGTAGCATCGTAGGAGGTTGACATTCATCTCCTTGGCGGCTCGCATTCCATGGAGTAGTGCCTCGTACTCGGCCATGTTGTTGGTGTAGTGGGTGAAGTCGGGGCAGAGGATGTAGTGGAGCTTGTCGCCCTTCGGGGAAGTCAGGACGATCCCTGCTCCTGCGCCGTCTGCATTCTTGGAGCCGTCGAAGTGCAGGCTCCAATAGTGCAGGTACGGCAGCTTTTCCGGCTGTTGGGCCTCTTCCCAGTCGGCGATGAAGTCCGCGAGAGCCTGCGACTTGATCGCTTTGCGTGGCTCATAATTGATGTTGTGGACACCGATTTCGACGGCCCACTTGGTGACTCGCCCGGTCTCCTCACGGTTGCGGATGATGTCCTGCAATGGTGCTGAGGAGACGACCGTGATCGGTGCTCTCGAAGTAGTCGGCGATCGCGCTGTGCTCTAAAGACCGCGTATACCAGTTTCTGGTATTGCGGGTATCGCTGGCGCGACTCGGTGAGGACCTCGCTGATATAGTACACCGGTCGCTGTACTGGGCGCTCCTTTCCTTCCTCTGGCCACTCGACGACCATGACGGCACTGACGACGCGCTCAGAAGCCGCGACGTAGACCAGCATGGGTTCTTTGTCGACGGGGGCGGCGAGTAGCGGTGCTGCGAGTAGCACCTTCTTGAGGTCGCGGAGCGCGTCGTCCGCCTCCTTGTCCCACTAGAAGGTGGGGTTCTTGCGCATCAGGCGGTATAGGGGCATCACCTTTTCGCCCAATCGGGGGATGAAGCGACTGAGAGCCGCGACTCGCTCGGCCAGCTTCTGGACGTCACGCAGGCACTCGGGTTTGCCGAGTCGAGCGATCGTGTTGATCTTGGTGGTGTTCGCCTCGATCCCGCGCTTGTAGACGACGTAGCCCAGTAGTTGCCCTGTTGGTACACCGAAGGTGCATTTGCCTGGGTTTAGCTTTATCTTGTATTTCCGCAGGTTGGCGAATGTTTCCGCCAGGTCGGCGAGTAGGTCGCTCTGGCGAGAGGACTTCACTACCACGTCGTCGATGTAGACGTGGATATTGCGGCCAATTTGGCTCGCAAGGCATTCCTGCATGCACCGCCTGGTAGGTCGCCCCGGCGTTCTTGAGGCCGAAGGTCATGGCGGTGTAGCAGAAGGCTCCGAATGGTGTGATGAATGCCGTCTTTTCCTCGTCCTCGGCAGCCATTTTGATCTGGTTGTACCCAGAGTAGGCGTCGAGGAAACACAGCGACTCCGAGCCCGCGGTGGAATCGATTATTTGGTCGATTTGCGGGAGGAAGAATTGCTCCTTCGGACAGGCACTGTTTAAGTTTGTGTAGTCGATACACATCCTCCAGGTCCCATTTTTCTTTTCGACCAGGACTGGGTTTGCCAGCCACTTGGAGTATTTTATTGGCCGGATGAAGCCTGCAGCGAGTAGACGCTGCACCTCCTCGGCGATGGCTCGGCGGCGCTCTTCATTGAAGGGCCGCAGCGACTGCTTGACAGGTCGCACTTTGGGGTCGGCGTTGAGTTTGTGCTCAGCAAATTCCCTAGGGACACCAGGCATGTCAGAGGGCTTCCATGCAAAGATGTCCCTGTTATCACGGAGGAACTCGAAGAGCGCGCCTTCCTATGCTGGGCTCATGCCCGTCCCGATCGTCACCGTTTGGCTGGAGTCGCCTGGGACCAGCTCGACGGTGCGGGTGTGCGTCGTTGCCTCAAAGGCTGAGGTGTTGCCGCCTTCCGAGTTGGGCTTCTTGAGTATAGTGGGGTCGCCGTTGTTGACCCCGCTCGCGTACCTGGCGAGCTCGTTGGTGTGGTTGGCCTTAGCCGCGATGACGGCGTCGGCGAGTTCGGATCCTTTGGCCTCGCACTCGGCGGCCATGTCGGGGTCGCCGTGTATGGTGATGACGCCACGCGTTCTGGGGAGCTTCATCGCGTTGTACGCATAGTGGGGCGTCGCAATGAACTTGGCGAACGCCTGACGCCCCAGGACGCAGTGGTAGGGGCTGTCGAAGGGCACCAGCTCGAAGACGATCCGCTCGGTGCGGAAGTTTGCTGGTGTGCCGAAGGTGACTGGCAGCGTGACCTTGCCGATCGGGTACGCCTTCCGACCGGGGACGATGCCGTGGAACGTGGTGTAGGTCGTCTCGACCATCGACTGCGGGAGCCGAAGTCGCCTGAAGGTGTCCAGGTACAGGATGTTGATGGAGCTGCCGTCGTCCATCAATGTCTTGGGGAGCCAGTAGTCTCCCACCTTGGGCTTGACCACCAGGGCGACTCGGCCTGGGTACTGGCGTGGCGAGTGGTCTGGCGCTCGTGTGATGGGTCTCCGACCAGTTGAGGAACTGGGGAACGTCCACCTGGGCCACCGTGTTGACGGCGACGGCGCGGGCGATGACCTTCTTCTCGCGCTTCGTGTTGAAGCCTGTGAAGGTGTAGAGCGAGCCGGCCACGCTGCCGAATTTTCCGCCGTTTGGCGTGTTGTTGTCGGGGTCCTCCCGCGCTCGCCATGCCTTCTCGATCTCCTTGAGAGAGTGGCAGTCGGCGGTCGTGTGCGTGGCGGGCTTCCCTTCCCTGCTGTGAAACGCACAAGGTTGGTTAAGGAGGGCCGCGGGGTCGAACCTTGGTTTCGCCTTGTAGTTTCCACCGTCGCGGCGTTGCCCTCCGTCGCGGCGGAAGCTCTTGGGCTCACGCTGTGCGTGCCCAGCATTGGCGACGAAGTCGACTCGCCCGTCAATGCGGCGCTTGCCGGTGAGGCGAGTGTTGATGTAGCGTAGGTCGGACCGTCGTCCGTTGTCGTTGCCGTTCGTGCGGCGTTGACCTCCCGACTCGTCGTCGGTTTCCTAGTTTGGGTCTTCCTCCGCGTATCTTTTGGCGATCTCAAGGAGGTCCGGTATGTTGTCGAGTGTGCGGTATGCTCGTTTGAGCTTGCCGACCAAGGTCTCGTAGCGGCACGAGGTCTTGAAGCAGTGGATCGCGGTGTCCGGGTGGATGCCGGCCGCGTTGTACCATAGTTCTTTCCACCGTTGGACCCAGCTGCGGGTCGACTCGCGGGGTCTCTGGACGCATCGTTTCAGGTCCTCGATGGTGGTGGCGCGGGTGTAGGAACCCTCGAAGTGCTTGATGAAGGCATCGCGCATCTCTTCCCAGGAGTCGATGCTATCCGGGGGGAGAGTGTTGATCCACTGCCTGCACGCTCCCTCCATCATCAGGGGGAGGTAGCGGGCGGCTAGCAGGTCGGTGTGGCCAGCGATCCCCATCGCCATGAGGTAGGTGTCCAGCCACACGGAGGGGTCGTACGAAGGGTCGTACTTCTCTATTTCCTTCAGCGCTTTGAAGTTCGCCAGGTATTTTTCGCCTCGGATCATCGGTCCGAAGAATCGGGGCCCGAGTCGGCTTAGCGACCCCATCGGCTCGCCGTCGCGGCGATTGGTTAGGGTGTGTCGCAGGTCGTCGGGCTGGCGTGCGCGCCAGCTTTGGTTGTTGATGATGTGGGTGCGGGCGTCGACGGGCTGACCGTTGGCGGCGACGAAGTTGGTCGCTGGCCTAGGGTCATTGGTGGAGAGTGCCGCGTTCGCGGGTCGGTGTTGGAGCTGCAGTGGTTCGGGTGGCGGGCAGTTGAGGGTGTTTGCCGCCAATGGACGGCCGCTTGAGGCCGCTCTGCTGCCCGTTGAACGCGAGTACATCCGACCCTGTGAGTCGACGCCTGCGTTTTTTTGCTCGACCGCCTTTGCGAGCAGGGCCTTGACGTACTGGATCTGTAGGGCACCGTCACCGGTGGCCGTGATGTTGTCGGCCGCTGCTCGACCTGCCACGAGGTTGTCCATCGGGGTGGAGAACAGTGGTAGGTCGTTCGCGTCTCGCTCCCGTGACGAGACCACGATCCACGGCTGGTCCCTGGGGGGTGCGCGGTTGGGTGCAGGTGGGGCGCCATTCGCCGTTGACCCTGGTGGGGGCCGGGCGCTTCCTCCGGGTGGCGCGTTCTCGCAGATCACGCGCTCGGCCACGCGTGCCGGGTCGTTCTCGTCGTCAAAGTTCAGGGCGCGCCCCTGGACGGTGGGTTCAAGCGCGGCCTGATTCGCTGCTGGTGGTAACGTGACAGCTCCTGCGCTGTCACCTGCTCGAGGCAAAAAAATCGCGCTCGGCTTGCTCCTTGCGGACTGCCTCCGCCAGCTTCAGGCGGAGCTCCTCGACCTCCGTTGCCGTGGCATTAGGAGGGATCGGGGTGGAGAAGGGATCCTCCGGTGGGTCGGTGCCAGTCGCCATGTAGGTCGCGGCGTGGCGAACGGTCCCGTCGCGGAGATCGGCGGATTTTTCCGATCCGGAGTCGAAGTCGAAGATCCCAAAGATGGAGGGATCCTCGAAGTCTCCAACATTGGAGACCTGGGTGATGGAGCCTGCGGGCGAAGCCACGATGATGGATCCGGCGAGTGACGCCGGGGTCGCCGAGTCGGCGTCGTCGTCGAGGGCCGCGTATTCCGCGGCTGCGGTGGTTTCGGCCACGTCGTTGTGGGCCGAATTGTACTCGGAGGCGAGGTGGTGGATCATGCGGACCTGGCTCTCGGAGAGCCGGTCGCGTGGCGGTGACTCACGAATGCAAGCCGAATCCTCCAAGACGATGACGTCGGTGAGGCCGACGAAGAGGCTGATCGTGCCGACTGGCAAGATCATGCTATGCGTGACGGGTCGCGTCGCCGGGACGTAGCTGCTCGGCAAGATCTGGAGCATCTCGTTGATCGCTATCGTGCGGCCGGTGGCGACCGACTCGTTGATGGGCAGATTGGATCTCGCCGCAGAACACCGGCCAGGCCCCACGGTGGGCGCCACTGTCGTGGGAATGACCACGGCAGATGTTGCAATCGGCAGCGAGTAGTAGAACATGGGGCAAGGGCGGCCAGCCATCTGCGGTGCGAGATGAGGGCGGAGACACGGGGTTTTACCCAGGTTCGCCCCCCCGGAGAGTAAAGACCTACTCCTGCTAGATTGTATTATGATGGAAGTACAATGGGGCGAGCTCGACGGCTAGGCAGTGAGTCGCTTGGGTGGATGATGGAGCGTATCCTCTACACGCCCTGTAGGGAGGTTTATATAGACTCACCCCCCTAGGGTTTACATATCTCAACCGAATCAGTTAAGGTTTCAACACTCATTTAACCTAATCCGACTGGGCCTATCTACTCTCCTGGGCCTTCATCTTCCAGTCGCTTGGATCCACGCCAGGTCTTGATCCAGTCGCCGTCCTGCAGGCCCACTCGCCAGTTCCTGGGCCAGTCGGAAACGTCCTGCTGGGTATACCCCGGTAGGCATATCCCCATCAGCTAAGTTTTAGCCGTGGCGCACTAGGTGGTGCGCCACGCTTCTGAAAAGATAACCGTGGCGAACTAGGGGCTGTGCGCCACGCATATAAAAAGGCTATCCGTCGCACACTAGGTGCTATGGGCCATGGATACAAATTTCAAAATTCAAAAAAAAATGGGAGATCTGGATCTCTTCGGTGATGTCGCCTTTAGTGTCGTCGCTCGTCGATGTCACCGCCGTCGCCTCGTCGGAGAGGAGGAGGAGGAGGAGAGAGCCCGCCGTCGCCGTTAGAACTACAAAGAGGAGGAGGTGGTGGTGGAGGAGGAGGAGAGAGCCCGCCGTCGCCATCGTCGTTGTCACTTCAAGGAGGAGAAGGAGGAGGAGGAGGAGAGAGCCCGCCGTCTCCATCGTCGTTGTCACTGCAAGAAGGGGAGGAGAAGAAGGAGCCTGACGTCGTTGTCGCCGTTGCAAGGAGGAGGCCACCATCACCATCTTCACTACAAAGAGGAGGAGGAGAAGAAGGAGAGGAGAAGGAGAAGGAGGAGGAGGAGGAGAAGGAGAAGAAAGAGAAGGAGGAGGAGAAGGAGGAGGAGGAGAAGGAAAGGAGAAGGGAGGAAAAGGAAAAGGAAAAGGAAAAGTAGAAGGGAGGAAAAGAAAAGGAGAGAGAAGGGAGAGGGAAGAGGGGTAGCTGGGCGGGGTGTGGATTCAAATTTTGAATCCCGCCCAACTTACTCGTAGCGCACTAGATGGTGGTGCACTACGGGTAAGTTGCCCTCTAATTTTTTTTCTGCAGGAAAAAACGGTCATTTGACCGTAACTTTTTACTCTTTTCGAATTTTGAAAATCTAAAAAATCTCTAAACAACCGGAGGTGGTTGCGAGCGGATGCGAAATCTTTTTCTCGTCATTTTGGTATATTATACGATTTTTTTCGACATCGTATGCAAAAGTTACGGCCATTTTACCATGGCATAAATTTTTTTGCAGAAAAAGTGGAAAATCATGTTTGTTAATTTTCCTAGAAACTATACCACATTACCTACCCACATATGAAATGATTTTATTTTTTGAAGTGTTTATCATTTTCTTTTATTTTTTAGAAAGCCTAAAAAGGCGATCCACAGGGGGGGTGGAGTTGGTGTACGCCACTTAGTCGTAGGGCACTAGGACAGAGTGCCCTACGGCTAAGTTGACCCAGCTGTTGCAACTTACAGCCCCGTAGAGCACTAGGCCGGAGTGCCCTACGGCTAAGTTGCACATCCGTAGCGCACTGCGCACCTTGACCTAGTGCGCTACGGGTATTTGTGCTGCGACCACATGTGCCCTGGCCCACACATAGGCGTGGCGCACCACCCCCATGTGCGCCACGCTTACGGCAGTTAGCCGTAGGGCACCTGTGGGCAGTGCGCTACGCCTATTTTACCCGTGGGGCACCACTAGCACGTGCGCCACGGATGTGTGGATTACCTATAGCTGTTTTCCTAGTAGTGCTTCTCTGCTCGACCGGGGCTCTTTTGAGAGCGTCCAGCTGGCGAAGAGCCACATTTTTTTCATCCGCAAAGCATCAAGAACACACATGAACAACACAAGCATCAATCACGCAACAGACGAAACCGACAAGGATAGGGAAAACATGTACCTCTAAGTTGTTGCATGCTGGCCTCTAGCGCCAGATGCTGCCGGATGAGAAGATTTGCGCTGTGCACAAAGGGCTATGAGAAAGAAAAAACAAAAACAAGCATCAACAAGTGCACGGGGGCTACGCCCCACAAGAACAAAAACAATACCAGCAGGTCACCCAAAAAAAGTGGCTCAGGGGCTCCCCCCTACAAGACAAAGGAACAGACAACTTACATGCTCAGACGGAGACTCCGAAGGTCCAGGTGCAGTCTTCTGAGTAAGGACTACTCGAGCCTCCTGCGGAGAGGGGTTCGGAGCATCGCCCCTAGAGTTGGCCACCATCTGAGAGGGAGGATCCATCGGCTTCGACTCCCCTACGGCCTCCTGAGTGCCCTCACTAAGAGAACCCTCTAAGGAGTGGCTGCAAGAAAATCGTCGATTAGAAAACAGTCTATGTCACCCAAGGACAGCAATGACTAACTAAAGTAGCAGGTGAAAAAACTTACGAATCAATGTCACTCAAGTTGAAGACGGGTGGCGTCTTCTCCTTATTCTTCTTCTTCTTCTTCTTCTTCTTCTTCTTCTTCTTCTTCTTCTTCTTCTTCTTTTTCTTCTTGGCCAGTGGCTGCAGCGCTATTGCCCGAATGGGCACAGCCGGGAACGGTGCGGAAGAAGCGTCGTCATCCTCGATGTGGCGCTCAAGGAAGGATGGGCCCCTAGGCGTTGGCGGGGTCGAGGCATCCGAAGACTCGCTCGGACTCCGTGCGCCCTTTTGGGTCCGCCCCTCGCTCGGCTCGGGGGCTTCCTGAGTTGGCGACTGCGCCGGAGGAAGTTCGGACTCAGAGTCCACAACTTTCTTGTCCGGCGCAACTGGAAACTTTTCAAGCAACGGGGGCACTATGCCGGCCACCTTGAACTCCTGCACATCAAAGAAATCAGCAATATTGATTAGTACCAACAATCATAAACAGAAAAGCACTCGAACAAAGGCGCAACGCGCAGGACGCAAATCTACACCCGAGGGACTGGCTTCGCAGCACTGAAGGGGGCAGTTAGTGACTTCCCCGAGAGATCTTCATCACCCTTGTACTTCAGTAGCGGCCGAAGAACTCTATCAAGGTCGCCCCTGGAAAGCTCTTCAGCCGAAACCCTTGTCGGGTCGTGGCGGCCACTGTAAAGGAACATCGGATGCGCCCTCGCTTGGAGTGGCTGCACCCGACGTTTGAGGAAGGTGCGGTATCCACACAATTGACCTCTTTTACATCCTCCATCTGGAGCGCCTCCACCCGACGGTAGAGCTCCTCCACCTCCGCTACCTCGCCCTCCAGGATGTGGTTCTTCCAGGACCTCTTCGGGACGATTTCCTGGGAGGCGTCAAAGGGAGCAATGCCAAAATCTTGCCCGTCCACTGTGGAGTCGCGGATGTAAAACCACTTCTTCTGTCAGTATTGGACGGACTCGCACATAGAAAAGGAAAAGAAGAGAACAATAGATCGGAGGGAAATGACGCAGCTGCCGAGCGGATAAACTCCGCCGGTGCCGGACTGCCTCTTCACGAAATAGAGCTTCCGAAAGAGGCCAAAGTTTGGCTCGATACCGAGCCAGCACTTGCAAAAAGTGATGAAATAGGCGATGTGGAGAAGAGAATTGGGCGAAAGATGATGAAGTTGGATGCCGTAGAAAAAGAGGATCCCACGAAGAAAATCGTGGGCTGGAAGCGACAAGCCGCAAATAACAAATGCGACAAACATCACCCGAAACCCTATGGGTGGACGGGGGATTACCTCATCGCCTGGAAGCAACGTAGCCTCCTTATCCTGCGGAATCAATCCCGCATCATGCAGCTTGCGCAGGTCAGCCGTGCGCACCTTCGTGCGCCGCCAGTTGCCATCAGTAATGCGCGCAGCACCGGCAACCTTCTTGCCGCCGGCGGCGGCGCTCGAACCTACTCCGGCGGACATCTTCTTCGACTTCACCATTGCGGAGCATCGATGACAGCGGTGCGCGCGCAGAAACAAAGAAGGAAAGGATCGGAGAACGTCCAGTGCGCGCGAGGAAGTGTTCGTGAAAATGGAGGCAATAGTGAAAGCAAATGGCAAGGGGTGAAAACAAATCACTGTTTTCCCCACGGTTATAAGGATGAGGACGATGATCACGAACCATCCATCCAGAAGCCCTAACGTTAAGGACAGATCCAACCATACACGTGTCAACACCGGAGCTAACCGTCGCTCGCACGTCGTCCACTACGTACGGAAATCGAGGAGACGCCATAATTCCCGCCACGTCGCGCATGACTAGTCAACTCCAAGTTAGAAAGTGGGACCTATGTTCGTCCTGTTACGTCACCTCTAGCGCCGTAGACGGTTGACGTCACCGGTCGTCAGCAATGATATCATCAAAAGGCAAGCTAGCAATGGCTGGAAAACTTTGGATAAAAACTCAAGTACCTATTCGAATCTACGATTCAAACAACTACTCGTGGGCTACTCCTATTAGGAGCGCTGGCCGCGCACCGAAAGACAATTGAATAACAACAACTCTCGACTATCTTCAAGTCCTACGTCGAGTCTATGACTCCACTAAGGACTCGGGGGCTACTCCCATAGGGAGGACTGATCAAGCATCCAAAAAAATTGTGTCCTACGGACTTGAAGCTCAACCAACTAAACTAAAGTCTCTGCTCGAGTCTACGACTCGAACAGACCCTCGAGTGCTACTCCTATAGGGAGCGCTGGTCGTGCACCCTATGATTTCTTCGACTGCGATCCTTCGGATCAATATGCAAAAATCTTTCTGGCAACTTTGCCCAAAAAAACGTTAAGTAACAAACATTTTACTTGGCTATCCGAAACGCCTCCGTGGTGATAACATTTCGGATGTTGTGTTCACGACGCAAAGATAAGACCTACAGATATCATTTGATGGCCTGGTAACGCACCTGACTGCACTCTGCCAGTAAAATACCGTGTCAACATGCGCGATGAAAATCCTGATGGACGCGTTGGGTACATCATTTGAAAATGACTAGGATTCGACTCATATAAGACCTTAGCGGCCTGAGTCGAATTGCACCAGCATCCACTCCAGATTCGAGTCTAGGGACTCGAGTCTGAAGAGGATCGTGTTGTTTTGTCCTAAGACAGTTAACTGGCCCTGATCCATCAGCAGAGTCAGGCACACGCATCAACAATCCTACAAACTAAAATCATTCTTTCTCTTATAAATAGGACCTACTACACCCGAAAGATTGAAGAGTCCTCAGCCAAATCTACGATTCGACTGAGCACTCGGGGGCTACTGACATGGTTATACCCTACAGGTATACAATATTAGTATACCTGGTCCGGTCCAAGGAAGGCCCACAAGAACATACGCAGACTGCGGAGACTTTCGGGTGGCCCAAGCCCATGACGCCTTCGGATCCTTGAAGAACAAGACTAGAGTAGATAGAATTTCAAAGGGGCAAACCCTAATTTGTAACAAACTCGACCTGATGCCCTAGACCTGCCTATCTATATAAAGGCTAGGAGGACACGACGAGGAGGGCACCTCAACTCACCGCATACACACCTCACGCCAGATTGCATCTGCGCACCCTTGTAACCTTCGGTTCTGCCGTAATCAAGAGCAGACAAGCAGGAGTAGGGTTTTCCCTCCCGGGGCCTGAACCTGGGTAAACTTTGTGTCCTCGTGTTGCTTGTTTGCTAACCGTTCCGCGATCTCCAGCATCCCCATCTTCTCCAAAACCCAAGTCCATAACAATGGGCATTGAAGAGATCGAACCTCGTCAACTAGGGACTCGTTTATATGGATTCTTTGTTTGCGAGTACATTCGCGAGTTGAACAGTGAGCGTAGAGTTGATTCAACTTATATTCAAAGTGTGCGGGAGATTCTCGAGCAAGAACAGTGCATACCAGCAATTCAAGAGGAATTGAAGGGATTTATGATGAAGGAGGTCCTTGATGAAAGGGGGAACATTATGTGGAGGACGAGGAACTCAATTTGAATTAGTGATCTCCATATAATTGATATGATATATCATCAATGAACATGTAATTTAAAAAATTTCCTTCCTTCTGATATGATCGAATATGCATCAACATGTACTATGTATGTAGTAGCATAGAATAAGTTTACGGAACCATGTTTGAAGTTATAATGAAATGCAAATTAAAAAGGTAAAAAAATGAAAAAAAAAACAAAATAAAAAGAAAAACACAAAATCGTGTCGCGGCAAAGAAACACATGAATCTCTGCCACGGCAGGAACTCGTCTCGGGTGGTGTTACGGCCCAGGACTTCCTCCGGCCCCTAGTCCTGGTTCGTAGCAAACTCGGACTATAGATAGGGACATCTAGTCCCGAATTGGCAGTCCCTGATCCGAACCGGGACCAAAACCTGTTACGGCCCGGGAGTAGAGGACAGCTTTCCACCAATGTTTAGACTTGGTCTAATCATTACTAGCTGATTACTAGCTGGATGCCCGTGCGTTGCTACGGTGCCATACTAAATTTATGAGTTATTTAAATTGGATAGAGAAATTAAATAGAATCAATTTTGCACGTGTAATATTGAAAATCACATAATGATTTAATACATGACAATCACATGGATCAGTTTATAATACTTCCTCCGACCCATATTAGTTAATTTAGATTTACCAAAATTTAAATAAACCTATATCTAAATAGTGTCTAGATTTATTAAAATTTAGAAAATTTTGAGTGAATTAATATGGGTCGTAGGAGTAGAATATACTTATTTTTTAGGTAAGTATTAGTGAATAGAAAAAATGGACCGAAACTTTGCATAATAGATTAGACTATTCTTCTTGTGCTTTGCTTTTTTTTCCTTCCACCGAGCCTCTGAATCCATCACACATAAAGCAAGCTTGGCTCTAATGGAATTGTGAGAACATGGGCAGCATCGCACACAGGAATCTCTTTTTTTGGCAGCTGGGGGCATATACAAAACAAAAATTGTACAGCAATCACTTATAAAATCTTCAAATGCTTTGGAATTTCAGTTGAGTGCAGCGGCAGCATCTCTCATCAGATGACAGAGTCATCCCACACCACCAAAGCACCCAACAGCGCAATTGACCATCCCAGCAGGCGGAAGAGGAAACAAAGAGCATGCACATCGTTCTCTTCCCCTTTCTCATGCGTGGATGCCTTCCTCCCCCTAGCCGGCCAGCTCCGCCCGGAAATCATCGTAACCTCCTCGATTCCCTCTCCCTCCTAGCAACACGCCTCCCACCCGCTCGCTCGCGTTTGAGCCTGCAGACCACGGCCTACCCTCCTGCTCAGAGTCCAGGGCCTCCAAGTACTCCTTTTTACCCAAAAATTGAACTGTATTGATTTCCCCATGTACGCCATCCCTGACCCACCTGCCGGATTCGAGCAGCCTTGAAGGATTTTAGAGGAGAGGCGCTGGATGAGCACTCGTGGCCTGCAGCTGACCTCAGTTTTGAATTCCGACCGACAGATCGGCATACAGCAGCATGAAATCCCGCCAAGATTGGGGCGCGGGGAGGCTGAGTTGGCGGGGAATCGGATGCGGAGAGGCCTCTGGGCTGCGCCGACGAGCGGCACGGCCGAGGGAGTTCCGGGAAGTGCGGTGTGGGGTGGCCGGCGGCTTGGCTGCGTGCGAGAGGAAGGATGCGCTAGGGGATGGAGAGGGGGAGACTGACCCAGGGCGGCGGTTGATTTTTTTTTCACCGAACGGGTATTTCCACTTCTGCGGTGCCAGGCCATGTAAAATCATCAACAAGTCAAGGGTAAAACGGAAAATACCAGGCAGACGGAAAAAAAATTAGTGTAACAAACGGTCTCAATTTTTTTAATAGTATATAAATAGATGTTTAACTGATCTCTTCTTGATATCAATATATTCACTTCATAGAAAAATATATACTTGTCCTGCATAGTGACGTCCGACACTATATCCTCATATTCATGATCACCTAAGAGGAGGACACAACGTCACCCGAAGTTAAACTCCAGCCCAATCAATAGATCAACCAAGAAATGATTGGATACTAGAAGGACCTAGCGCGCTTCGCTGCGCGGTTTTTTATTGCTAGCGTTTTCTTTTTTTCTTGCTTGTGTTTCCATGTTCTGCACATTACTTCTCAACTAATAAGATAGAACAAAAATATGGAGTAATAGTATGAAAAAGGATTCACGACAACCATTGACATGAGCAAGGCATTCAGGATCCTGGTGCGTGCATAAGGAACATTCGAAACCCTAGGAAAAAGCGTCCACCAAAAACTCCACTACCACAGACGAAACAAAAATATGTAGTAACATTTTTTGCTCCTAAATTAGCGAGGTATCAAAGATTATATCGTTCCTCAAGACACTCGAGTCCTTCAAAAACTTTGAAGAAGAAAATATAAAAAAAACTAATGTACTATTTATTTTATGCAAAGAGTAATAATTCACATATAATAAGAGTGATCTCATGAGATCCAAACTCAGTACATGCTCATTGGTGGAGAAAGTCACAAAATTTGGAAGATGGGAAGAATGTTTTTATGAAACCGTGGATAATGTAGCATGCCAAAATTCGTTTCAAATATCCTGATAGAAATCAGTTCATATTATACTCCTTGGCCCCAAATTCCATGCCAATTGTGAAGTACATTCATCCCAAACCACTGATCGGCCAAGTCCTAGCACAATTAAGCGAAATAACTCATTATACATGCACAATGAAGTGAAATATCTCATTATACATGAATCTTCTCAACTTATCAAATAAAACACCCGCTGCAAAATTCAGATAACAAATAAAAGTTCTCTGTGGCAGAAAAGAGGTAACTGTAGGATACCGATAATAAAAAAAATATGTTTCTCTAGACAAAAAGTCTGTGCGGTTTCATGCTTCGGTTACTCTTCAAGAGATATGCATAATTAGTATATGGCTGCCTAATCTATTTTGGATTAACCCTGGCGATTCATTGGTTATGCAGCCATAACTGTGTCTAGAGCAAGCCAACTTCCCATATTGAATACAATTGATACGTCCTGTTTATTTATGTGATTACAGACTCAACCAACTTCCTACACACAAAAATAACACGAAATTCCTTATAATCTCTAAATGATTACTAATGTGCAGTTACCAAAGATATTAGCACATGAACTATAATACTCGCTCCGATCTAATTTAATTGTCGTCAGTTTAGGCAAGCGGATGGAGTATAATTCTACCCATTTGTCCATAACACTAAATAAGGAGTTGATAATAAAAGTTGTAGTTGTTCATCATAGTTCTAACTTTAGCCAAAAAAAGATCGAGAATATAATCCTAAATATATAGATTTGAAAATTTTAGACACCGGTTGTTTTTCATTTTATTATACATAGTTCTGGAGAATCCCAACCCCAAGAGAAACAACTCAATATTATAGAGTACATATAACAGTGCGAACGAAAGATGACAACTAAGTTGCAATATAATTCAAAATTAAGTTTGTGCAGACATTTTTTACTAAAGCACCTCATGAAGTGTTGTTAATACCTACAATCCTAATTTGCTCAGTGGTGATCAAAGTACAACTAAAGTGTTGTTATCAGTAAGGCCGAAGGTTGGAAAATATGCAGTACATAAAGAAGGCAATAATAACCAAGGAAAACTCAAAGTAGGTAGATACAGAAATGAATAATTTGTAGATACAAATAGTGCAAATACATATATTTTTGCCTTTGGATTTTTTTCCAATTCAGAAAACAAACATTAGAACCTGAACCATACTTCAGGTAAAACTGTAGTATTCAATAGAATATTCTCACAACGGTCTAGAAATTATATTATTTTAATGCTTAGGAAATCATGGGATCAAAAGGATAGAGAAATATCATGTTCTTCGCAAGAGATGGTTGCGAACTATTAGAAGGAACACTATTGTTGAATTAAATTAAGCATTTAGTTCAATGCGAAGCAAACATTAATAAAAATAGCTGTAGGAAGTATCCATGATAAAGCAAAGTAGGAGTATATTAATTCTAATCCCTAGGATAGTAACTCAATATTAGAAGAATTATTTCATCACCTGGACGGACGACCAAGAAATGTACACTATTTAAGTATAAATCCTCTATTTGCAACCTAAGTACCCTACCAACAAAGTAAAGCTATTATGCCTGCATTCGGACATCAGAGACAATGCTAGGTGAAAAACAGTAATAAAGATTTGCTAGAGTTTAAGAAATATATCACGAAACCATTTGTTATCTCATCAAGTGGTCCACTTATTTTCATTTCCGAAAACAGTGTGAAAGGACAAATAACCTTGTGACTGGAGAGTCATCTAGTAACTCCTAGAGAAGTGTAACCCACTTTCTTGTTAATCTAACAAAGGTAATCTATAATGACCAAACAATGAGAATATCTTCCAGTCCTTCAGTTACTCATGAATCAAACTTTCAAAGTCTAGATATTTTTTTAGGTCCAGAAGGATTCAGGTAAGAGCATATTCTATCTATAGTAAAAAGGCTCAATCTTCCATCGGAATATATGGGGATTAAGAAAAAGCTTAAAGTTTAGAAAATAACTAATAGTGATCCAGTGAAATAAAGTAACTAATGATAAGCAATTTCAGGGGTGCGTCAGCTAGGATAGTTTTTTAGATGATCAGGACATGAAGGTATTCCAAGCTTGACAGGAAAAAATAGAAGTCAACAAAAACTTGCAATTCGCTGCAGCTTCACCTTATGGGAACCCTTGTGTAATGGCACCTCCCGCCTGTTGTTCGTGGCGTTACATTGTTCAAATGATTCACAGAGCACCGACTCAAGACAACCATCCATCTCATTGCAGAACCTGAAATGGCAGACGAACTTCTTCAAATCAAACCATGCAACTATGCATGAAGGCTGAACCAAAAAGAAAGAACCGGTCAAGACAGGACTGGTTATGTTTCTCTGAATTTCCAATAGCAATGCTTTTTTTTAGAACATGTGGTATGTTAATATAGCATAACACAGTTGCATCGAAGTAACATTTTTTGTTAGGAGAAGGATACGTAGGAAAATAAAAAATAGCTTAGCCAATCCTGCAATGCAATGACAGAATTCAGACTAATTTTTTAGAGAAATTTAAAACTAAGACAAAGCAAGGTCGAGGGATCTAATTCTGTGCACATTTAGCTAGCTAGCTAGCTAGTACTACTTGTATTCTTTCTATAGGAATGCATTAATCTCTTGCTCTGCTCATAAGTCATACCTACTGACCAATTGGCTAGGAAGATGGATTCATCCACAGATTTATCTTCAGACGCTGCCATACTTTAGATTGTAATATTCTGAAATGATCACTATAGTAGGTACCACAGCATTGGACCGCGCATGAGCGTCCCCACACCTTGTTGCGCTCCTTCGAGATGCTGCGGATAGAGTGCCTGCCGTTTGTGGTCTTCCGCCTTAGCCTCATCTGCAGGGGAATACTTCTCTAGCTTTTTGAAGACAACAATTTCTAGCTTGACATCAGTCTCCATCCCAAGTTCATCCTACGTCTAGCCAAAATACACCCCCTTAACCTCCCGCCTGAACTACCAAGAACGAACCGGCCACCACGGCCAAACCTTGCAGAAATTGAGAGCTAGCACAGAGCTGAAGCGGAAGGGGCTTATAGCTCCTATGCGACGTCTTTACATGGAATTGGAAGGAAAGCGACATCGTTGAAAAGAATAGCTCGCATGCGACGGTTGTGAGGCAGCTAATATCTCAGGGCCACACGGGCCTTAAAACGGTCGTAAGGACACATTTAACTTGATATTAGGGTTAAGCCAAACCGGTTGGTTGGGACAGCCAGTCAAACCAACCGCTTCCGACCGAGAGCGCGCGTAACACTGACTATAGCTTCCCCGACGGTGGCGGCGGACCTCACCCATCGTTCTCGGCGCTGGCGGCGGCGGCACGACAATTAATTTAGGCGGCGGCGCTTTCGTTCGACGACGAAGGTGGTGAGTGCCATTTGAAAGCTAATTCCTCTCCCATTCTTCTTAATTCGAGATCTGAGCGTGCCCATTGATGCTAGATTGTGGAGGCGAGGGTCTTTGAGCAGGCGAGGGGAACGATATGGAGCATGGAGAGGGACTTCTAATCGGTATATCCCGTATCTCGCACTTAATTTCTCTAAGGTTGAGCTCTCTGCTTCCGCTAGCTCACAAAGGCCCGCCAAAACAGGGGAGACGATGTTGCGCGCAAACCTTCGAATTTCGCATCAATTTCTTTCCCTCTAGGGTTGTTTTAGTTGATGGCAGCACGCAGATCATTGAGAGAGACACGGTTGTTAAATGGGAGGTGGAATTAGAACATGTTGATCCCCAAGAGCTAATAAACATGGGAGAGGAGGCGAAGGAAAATGGTGGAAAAATTGGGGATAGTGTGGTTTGGGGGCGAGCAAGAAGTTTCTTTGTTACGATTTGATGATTGCAAATGTGACTATGTTAGGGTTGAGACAGGGAACATATAGTTGATGAAATCGATGAGAGAAACGGTTGGACAAGCAAAACTGCTGCTTTTTAGCAGAGCTCATTGATCTAAAACCTGATTCGAGGGTTGGATATGTGGCCTCAGTCGCTGCTCAAATGGTCGAGGATGATTGGCTGCACAAAGGCAAGTAATGCCTATACTTACCGAGTTGGAAGTGTTACAGTGGAGGATGATGATGCTAATGCACAAGGAGGTCAGATGGTAATACACAAAGGATTGTAATCTGATTGAATTGGTTGAGATACATGACCGACCGATTTGGTCATTACACCAATAGATGACATTGAAATGGCAAAGCTTTTTGGCATTCTTATAGATGATGAGACAAGGAGAAGAAGAGGATGAAGTCGCAAATGATGGTGACAACCATTTAAGAGATGAAGAGGCAGATATAGATCTAGAGTTGTTGGAAAATGTCAGTTCATGTAGATGATGCACATGATGATGAGCTAGTAATGCTTTTATGACAAAAAGGACCCGATTATTGAAGTTGGGAGATTGTTTCCAAGCATGGATGAATTCAGGATGTGTTGCAGACATATGCGATCAAACGTGAGTTTGCTACCAAGACTATGTGGATGATAAAAGAAGTTCTATGCAAAATGCATAGGTTATGATGGTGGTGCCAAGCCTTGCAAGTGGTATATATCGCTAGACGCCAACCCGATGGAAGGACAATAAGAGTGAATCAAATTCCAAAACCTCATACTTGCATTACAAGTTCTCAAACAGTTACAAAGATGACATCACAATTATGGGTTGTAGAAAAGATCAAGCCCATTTTAGCCACAACACCAAACAAAGACCGCAAAGAGACTGAAAATAGACTTGGAAAAGCAAAGACATTATTGTGAATTATACTACAAGGTGGAAGGCAAAGCAAAGGGCAATGAAAGAGCTATATGGTGATTGGGAAAATACCTTTCGAATGCTTTATAACTTCAAAGCGTAAGTAGAGAAGAGGTCACCGAAGTGTTGTGGAGATAGATCTTGAGGTAACGGTGATGGGAAAGTCTTCTTCTCTAAATTCTTCATGGCTTTAAAGCCTTGCATCGATGGCTTCAAAGCAGGTTGTCATCCATATTTGAGTATAGACTCATCTTTCTTGACTGGAAAGTGGAATGGTCAACTAGCAAGATGCAATGCTTTAGATGGACACAATTGGATGTTCCCTGTAGCTATTGGCATGTTTCGAGAGATGAGGCATCATGGACATGGTTCATGATGTAGTTGAAAAGATGCATAGGGCCTCTCCATTGGCGGTGCACAGATGCATGTAAAGGTTTAGAAAATGCAAGTGAAGATTGTTTTCCCTCATGCCGAGCAGAGGGAGTGCTTGACCATATGTGGATGAATTTGATCAAAAATTCAGAGGAGATGATTTTGGACGATGTGGCCAAGAAGATCTTACACCAGTGACACATTCATATCACCTTGAGAAGATTAAGGCGGCATGCTCGAGGAGGATAGGGTCAAGTTTTGTACATGGTTGGAAACCTACCATTCTCTTTATGGTACAGTCTGGTTTTAACACTGCCATCAAATGTGATCATATCAACAATAATTTGGCGTAAAGTTTCAACAACAAAGTGAAGGAGTTAAAAGACTTGCTGTCCATGACATGGTTGACTAGATCAGGATCATGATCATGAGGTTGTGGGAATTGAGAAGAAGGCTTGGTGATGTTCTTCAAGGAGATAAGCTTCACGATGTTGTGCGTGGTGGTCAACAGCGTAAATCTTGCACATTTGCGTGTTGAGAAATCCTCATTGTGGGGTCTGAAGTCGAGATACAAAGACGGTAGGAGGCATGTTGTTGACACTCAATTGCATGAATGCACATGCCTTGAGTGGCAACACCTGGAAGCCTTGTGAGCATGCCATACTTTTCTTGGCCTCCAAACACAAGCTAAATATGCACCCATATTTGCATGAGTATTATTCAGAGCAAAATTCAAGGCTGCATATGGAACAATTCCAGACTTACAGATCCCTCAGTGGCTCAAGTGGACATTCGTTCTCCTTGTGTCCTCCTTTGATGAAAAGAAAGGTCGGTGCCCAAGCAGAGTAGATTCAAGGCTTGGTTTGAGAAAGGTGGGAGCAAGAAGGGAAAGAAAGATGAAAAGAAAGATGCCAAGCCAAAAAGGGCCCAAAAGGTAACAAGAATAGATGCAAACTCTGAAGAACTTGGACACCGAAATGGCTCTACCAAGTGCGTATACTGCTGAAAAGCCAAAGTATGTTCATCCAAAATCTATCCCATTTCTTGTTGATGATTTTTCTCCCCAGCTAACTTGCTTGTTTTCGGGAGGAAGCGTGGAGAAAAAGGCCCACCTCTTGTTGTTGATTTAACGGCCAAAGGAAAAGGGAAAGAATCAATGGCCAAAGAAAGAAGAGAACTAACCAGATCATGTTTGGTGCTGCTGAGGTGCAATCTGAACTTGTTTTGGAGGATGATGTGCAAACTGTTGAGGCTTTAGGGCACACCGTTTCTTATTTGGAAGCTCTGGTGCAAAATGAGGGGCAAAATAAGCCTGTTGTTGAGGCTCTGGTGCAAAATGAGCCTGTTGTTGAGGCTCTGGTGCAAAATGAGCCTGTTGTTGAGGCTCTGGTGCAAAATGAGCCTGTTGTTGAGGCTCTGGTGCAAACTGACCAAGTTGTTGAGGCTCTGGATCATGATCATGAGGTTGTTGAGGAGGTGCAGGAGGTGAAGGAGACTCTTGGACGTGCTGTGGGGAGGCCAGATGGTAATGGTAAGAAAAAGAAGAGCATAAACCTATTGTGTGGTGTGAAACTTGTGAAGGAGAAGAAAACGAGGGGTAAGAAGAGCCAAAAGAAATAGACATTTGTTATTGTTGTAAACATTTGACACTTGTTGTTGTAATAATTTGGCACTTGTTGTTGTAAACATTTGTTATTATAATAATTTGTCACTTGTTGATAATTTGGACAAAATTCAAATATGATGGTAAATTTGAATTTCAACATATGTAGCTATGTCACTTTTCTATGTTTGTATGAGCTTCCAACGTTTTTCTCATATGTACAATACAACTCATCCTCACCCTGATCCCTTTTGTGAAGTACAACTCACCCTCACCCAAAATGGGGTAGAAATGGGCTCCAAAGCTAGGGTAAACCACCCCATTTCTAAGCAAGTTTTTTTTCGACCATTTCTAAAACCAAGTTAGATATTTTTCCTCGAACTATGTCACATAACATGACACCATGCGAAGGTTTTGTATTTTTTTGATTTTTTTTGAATTAGTTATGCACATTTGAATGTCTCGTCAAACTTGAAGGGTTTTCATAAATATTCTTAGCTAGGGGATGAGGCTCACAAAACTAGCATTGGATCTCGATGAAATAGCATGTTGTGAACCTAAAATTATTTTTACAAAAATCATCAAGATGGAATCATGTACCTAGTTCATATCTTACCCACTTCCACCGATTCGGCAGGATTTGTCTTTTCACCGTGGATGGAATAAAGGTTTGAGATACTCAGGTTGGGAAATTGTACATTCTAGGTGGTCTAGTATTTTTAAAAATAGGATGTTACCATTTTGAAACTTCAATTTGGTGGTTGCTTCACAAATCCCCCCCTCTTTCGGCACTCAGAAAATAGAAAATGATTTTTCTGTGCGTAAAGGAAAACTTTGTGCTACAACATTGTTAGTCATCCCATTATAGACATGCATGCCAAATATGGGCACATTATCACAAACTATGCCTTGATTCTAGCCATATCATTGGTCATTTGACCAAAGCCGAAAACCTCGGAGGAGATAGGTCATTTTGTGAAGGGTTTTTGAAATATGATCAATAGACCAAGTTTGATATTTTTCCTCACAACTATGTGATATAACATGACACCATCGAAGGTTTTGTATTTTTTGATTTTTTTGAATTAGTTATGCACATTTGAATGTTTGGTCAAACTTGTGAAACCCGTTGATCGCATCCTAAACCCGCTAACCCTAAGGCGAATGAGGACCGTAGATCTAACCCTAAGCGACACTGTGGCCGTCCGATCGCGTCTTCTAGAAGGATTCATGGTGGCTGGGCGATCCGTGGAAGGGCTTGTTCGCAACCCGATTGGTTGGCGTCTCTTAGAAGGATTTCGTGGCTAGCTCTTGGCGATCCGTGGGATGGATGATTACGGAATCTGATTGGCTTCATCGTTTTCGTTACAGCGTGGCATCTGCGTGGCATGCGAGGTATTGGTAGGCGGGCTGCACCATGCGGGCATGCAGCTGCCCCTAGCGTCGCAGTCTAGCTATTTTACGTCCAACAGCGCTGCAGCGTATTTACTCCCTCCGTCGCATTAAATAAGTTTACGTGTAACAACTTTCTCCAATCAAACTTACTCCCCTCAGGTTCATTGTAATAAATGAGACTTTGCATGATACCACATCTATGTTATTTTGGCTTGTCGATATATAGGGTTCGCAGCATAGAAAACAAAAAATTTCCTACGATGTGAACTATATACCAAGATCTATATACTAGATACAAACAACGGGCGGATGTATAACCGTAGAGAACATACCCTTGAAGACCGACAAATCTTAACGAGTTTAACTCGTGGTTGAAGTAGACGATCTCTTGCCGATCTCAAGATCGAGAGGAAGTCCTAGCGCCGCAAATCAGCAGCGCATCCGTGCTCGCACACACGTTCGAGGCACCGAGCAACCTCCGCCTCCTCGCTCCAGCGATACAGCGGAAGCACAACTCTTTCTTGCCGAATAGCCACCGGGAACATGTATCTCGCTAGTCCGAGACCATGGGGGATAAATTCTAGAGGGGGAGAGAGATCCTTCATGAGGAGGTGTGAGAGACAAGTGAGGAGGGGGATCCTTTTATAGGAGGAGGGGGGAACCCCAAGGGGGTGGCCGGCGCATGGGCTGCCCTTGCCCTCCCCTCTTCATGTGGGTGGACACTCCACTCACAAAACTCCTCTAAATTCCCTCCACTCAAAAGTCCACTCAAAATTCCCATTAAATTTCCACCAAATTTAATGCAAACTCTCATTAAATAAAACTCTTTTATTTTATTCAGAATTTTGTCAATTACTTTAATGACAAACATTCACAAATAACCCCTTGCTAGAATTCTATTTCACATGCATAACCACTTTATGCAATTTCACCCAAAACCTGTTTGTATCTAGTGAAATAAATTCCCGCGCTTGTTCATTCTTTAGGCATGAAACATTTGCTCCAATTGGATGTCGGTGACTCTTAAGTGTGTCACCCTACGGTTCATGAATAATGCGGACATGATCGAGACCCCTCTCGGATCAATAATCAGAAGCGGATCTGAGACCCATCGACTCACACATTCAACGATGACTTTCTTGTGATCCGGAACCTTTACGCTAGTATCTTAATCCTTTTGTTTCGCGATATATTACATGTCCGAGATTCGATCATCGGTATCTCCATACCTAGTTTGATCTCGTACCATCGACATGCACTCTTTTCTCGTTCCCGTGATATAACATTCTAGTGATCAAATCACTTGCTTGCAAGCTAATCAATGTGATATCACCGAGAGGGCCCAGAGCATATCTATACGTCATCGGGATGAACAAATTCCACTCTCGATCCATGGGCCTCAACACAACACTTTATTAGTTCTGAATCCATCTTTATAATCACCCTGTTATGGTGTGACGTTTGATGTTATCAAGAAACTCTTCCGGTGTTAGTGATTGACATGATCTCATGGTCTAAGGATTAGGATCACTTCGTAAGTTGTTATAGCAATATAAACTCAATGACTTTGATCGTAATGCTATACTTCGGATGAATGTTCATCACACCATTACACTAATGTTGTGATCCCGTTATTAACAACATCCAATGTCCATGATCAGGAAACCTTGATCATCTTGTTAATCAACGAGCTAGTTTATAAGAGAGGCATAACTAGGAACTTTCGCTTTTGTTTATTAAACACACATGTATTAACGCTTCCGTAATACAATTATAGCATGCAAAATAAACATTTATCATAAACAAGGAATACGATAATAACCACTTTATTATTGCCTCGGGCATATTCCCTTCAGTCTCCCACTTGCACTAGAGACAATAATCTAGTTTGAAAACTCTGCGTATTGAAGACCTATGGCTTTCAAAGTTGTTCCATATACGCAATTTCAAGTGGTTAACATAATCTGGATCGGCGCTCAGTCCGTGTATTTGCATGTCTTTGCCTTCACGCATCACTCATTCTCCAATGAGATGGCATTGTATAAATTTGGTCTTCGGTGAGACCTTTAGTTCCTTGGGGTTAAAACACATCGATACTATTGTCATACAATATATCTTTAGTGTTAGCCGTGCGAACCACACCTTAGTTTGATAACAAACTACTTGACACAAATTCTCTCCTTTGTCGCTACTATAGCAGTCATATACTTAGCCTTTTGTTGTAGTATTCACACAATGTCTTAATTTTGGAACTCTTCCAAATACATCATGGAATCTCCTTTCCATTACATTGTGCCACCCATAGTTTAAATTGAGATAAACTTAATTTGTATCTTGTGACAAAACTAGTATCAATGTAACGCTTTACAATGAACTATTTGTAATTGTTTGTCACCTCTACACAAATATATTCTTAGTTCTTCCAAAAGATCATAAGAATATCCTCACTATCGTCCAATGATCATTTTATGATTAATTCTGGTATATGCTCATAACACTTAGAGCATAGGACATATCTGGATGTGTACATATCATAGTATGATTGATCAAAACATTCTCGTGATTGCACTCATCAAGTGTCAAAGCACTTGAATCTTGTTTCACTTATCAAGTGTCGATACACTTGAATCTTGATTCAATTCCTTTCCATGCAACAAGAACTGCTTTGTCGTTTCTATATTGAACTCCTTCAATATCTCATATATGCGTTTGGCATAAACATATTAGCGTTACGTCATCCACTATAGACATTCATGCTAAATATTCGGTTTTGCCTAAGTCTTTCATCGAAATGAAATTCTTAACCTTTGTCAATAAAAGATACATCATTTCTAATCAACAAGATGCCCTTCACATAATGTATTAGAAATATGTCTCAGCGCTCCCACTTAATTTCTTGAAAATGCAAGCATCTTCATCGTCTCCTGATGAAAACTCCTTTTCATCATGGTGAAGATTCCAAATCATGATGCTTACTTCAACCATTGAAGTTTGCATGCCCTTTTAGCATCCTTTGAATTTAACAAAACCCTTTGGACCGTGTCATGTACACGTCCTAGGTAACCATTCTATTAGAAGAACTTTGTTTTGTTTATTCATCTACCATATACCAAATTATATGTAGTGGTTTGTAGAGGTCCCAACCTAATAAGGTAGATCCCTCCTGTGTTTTACAATGCTAGTCCCTGGATCAATAGCTAGCACCCACAGTTAAGATGTAATATCAAGAAACAATGGTCATAACATAACTTTATAACCAGGAATAACATAATTTTATTATATCATACATAGCTCATTTGGCTATTACATTATATTGCAGCGGAATAACTATAAGTATGGGTCCTTCATCTTCAAAGTGCCACAGGCAGATGTTGGTTGTAGACTTTGTAATCCTAGTCAATCAAACAATCTTCATTTAAAACAATCAAACCTGCAACATTACAAGTTCTACCACAAAGGGTCAATACATTTGAATTGTATTGGCAAGTGATACTATGGTAGTATAGTGGAGTCTATCATCTATATGCATTTGGCTAAGTGGAGTTGAGGCTTGCATTGCTCAAAATAGATTTTTCTTATCATTTGAAAATAAATAGTTTTGTCACAAAACTTTTCCAATGCTTCTCTCAATCAAAGATCAAGATCCTTCTCGAGGCATCTACCAATCAAAGACTGAAGTGCTTGGTAAAATCATTTTCCTCAATCCAAGATTTCAAGATCCTTATATCAAGCCATCTTTCCATCAAAGATTGAAGAATACACACAATCCCTTGTTCACCCACAAATTTTATTTAGAAATTTGGATGATGAGATTCTTGATTGCTTCCATGTCTTGATGCTCAAATTGTCCTTTACCAGGGACATGGCTAAGTACTTAGGTTTTACACTCTGCAGAGGTGGTGCACTTTACCCACAAGACTTGGTTTCCCAAGACAAAATCTTTCAGAAGCCTTCCCTTAGACCAAAATGGACGTTGCTCAACCTATCAAAACACTACCACCCACTGTCCATTTGGCTAAGTTCTTGCAACCTATATGATCATGGCAGAGCCCATATTGCCAAGTGGTTGCACTGTAAGCTTTCTCAACATTTGACATCTCAAATCTCTTTGTTTCCTGGGTGGCATTCCACAAGTGAGATACACAATCCAAGTCCATGGCCTTGTGAACCACTCAACCATTCTCCACCAATCTATTCCATTCCACCGGTGATTCATTAACTTAGTTGTTTTATTAAACAAAATCACAAGTCCTTAGACTTAGAATATTTTCCATAGTGTGAATATATATTCCACCCATGTTTTCTATTAGCTAGGCTAAGCTTGGTAGTAGTAGGAATCTCTAACTTAGGAAAATCCTACTAAGGATTCTTCTACAAGGTTTTCCTATAGCAAGATCTATACTTAGTAAATTCCATGCAAGTTTTTCTTAACAAAATCACTAATGCATAATAAAAGTAATAGGGCAAAAAGTATGAAGCATCACTTGCCTTTTGGTAGAGTGTAGGTTCACTTCTTGATCTTTGCAACAATCACACTCTTCAAGTCACTACAAATCAATCAAGCAAAACAACACACATAAATAACAAAGTCAAAGAAATGCATGCAAGCATGCCAAGTTTTGTTTTGTTTGAAAAAGTGGTTCCTAGTGGGTCATAGTCATTTGGGTACATCTAATGGTCATTCTCTAAAGTGGCCAAGTCATTTGCAAAAGGTTTCACTCAAAAACCATTTTCAAAACAAAGTGTTATTTTTATGTGGTGTAGAAATATTTCTACTAAGGCATTAGCCCATAGGGTTCACCAAATGAGTTGCTATTGCAAAACTTGGTGTTTTTAGGTCAGTAGGTTTGGTCCAAATTATTATTTCAAGTTTTCCTTCCATACACATTTTCATAAATAAAACTATTCTTTTTATTTGGCTAGAAAATGGCTAAGTTAAATAATTCAACTTAAATTTCACAAAAATCATTTTTAATACTATGGGTTGGTTCCTAGTGGTCAGTAGGGCCACAACAAACCAATTGGCAAAGGTTTGATATCAAAATTCATTTTTAAATGATTTTTCTAATGTTAGCAAGCACACCAAAGAATCTGCAAATTCAAACAAGCTACCAGTTACTATTTGCTAAACTAAGGGTAGGGTTGGTTAGGTCTTGTTCTCCTGAATCTTTTGATATAAAATTTGTCAAATTTGGACGTATGGATCAAAAGATATAAAGGTTTGAAGTTTGCAACTCAATCAGGTTTCAAAATCAGTTTTTAAAACAGATCCTGCCACGCGTCTTAATCTAACTGGCCGAAAACGGTTCGCTGCGGATCACGCTCTGGTGCGTTGGATCTGGTTTGATCAGATGCATGCGCATTCTTCGCGTATAAGTGAATCTATCTCAGCCAGTGGATCTGCATCCTACGGTGTTCGCTTGCTCAGCCATTTGCGAGCGGCGCTGGCGGTGGCTAACGGCGGCGACGGTCAGGTTACGGCGGTGCTGGCGAACAGGAAGCAAAACAGGGAGGGGAAAAGCTCACCGAGGTCGCGGGGCTGTGGTGAAGCACGTCGTGTGGTCAGTGTGGCTCGGGGCGCATCGCGCGGACGAATCTCGCCGAGTTGTTATGGCGACGGTGACTGGTCGTGGTCGAGGACGTCCGGAGACCACCCTAAAGTGAAACAGAGCGGTCGACGCGTGAGATCAAGGCAATGTTGCGTGTGAACTAGAGTGGAAAAGGCGGACGAAAACCATCGGGATACTCACGGAGTTGCGAGGTCGTCGGTGCTCGTCGTGGACTTGATAGGAAGCGCCCTAAAACAAACGGAGGGTACGTTTAGGTTCAGAGGCGGAAGGCGGTATCGTGCGGCATCATTGAGACGGAAGGCGGTCGATGTTACGGAAGACTCGCGGAGTAAGGCGACGGCGCGGCGAGATGTTGTCGTTGGCGAGGCTCGAGGTTTCCGCGGTCAAGTGGAGGGTACGGAGGAAGGTCCGGAGTGGGGAGGCTGTCGGGGTGATCAAAGAGGCTCGGGGTAGTGTCGTATCGGAATCACATCGGAACATCGTCGGAGACAGGGACGAGGAGAAATTGGGGCGGTCTAAGGCGTGAGCTTGGGGTGTCGAGGGAACTTATAGAGGAGGCTTGGGCGTTTCTATCCGGTGTGATCAAAGTGAGGTAAAGGCTCGGCATTAGGCGTATTGATTCATGAATCAAAGCAACAAGAATGAGGGAGAAGGCGTGCCGTCGCGAGGAAGAAGGAGAACGATGGAGGTGGGGTCATGTCGTTGGGAAACGAAGGGACAAGTGGTTCACCATCGATTCTTGGGAGGGTTGATTAGTTGGTTCGAACCGCTTCCTGAGGGGAGGAGAGTTGGGCTGGTTTGGCTTAGTGGGTCAGGGTAGTTAATGAGTTGTTGGGCTGTTTATTTTATTTCTGTCTGCTTTCTTTTTTCCTTTTCTAATTTCAATTTCTGTTTTGAATTTCCAAACAAACAATTCACACTCAATCAAATCAACATTCAGCAACCTTTGAACTTTGAATTTTGGTACAGTTTATCAACATAAACCAAATCTCAAAATAAAATGAAATAATGTTCTTATTTATTTTAGGATCCATCTAATAGTTAAATAAAATGGATCACTAGTTATTTAATACAATAGGGTTTGATTTTTATTAATAAAACTTCCATTAGAAATCTAATTATTTTCATAATCAAACCAGTAGGTTTTTGAAAATATGGATGCTTGGAAATCTTGTTTTTAGAAATAAAATAACATTTTATTTTGTGTTCCATTTATAATTAAATAAATGGTCCTTAGATAATAATCCATTTAGGATTTGTTTATTTGGTTCAAATAATTCATATTGAATTATTTGGAAGGTATTCCAAAGTGATTTATTAATTATATAAGATTGGGTAATTGTTTTACTTCCAAATATCATTTTCTCATGTATTTTTATTTAGAGATTTGTCCTTATTTAATATAGGGTTAGAATGGTTATTTCTATTTTATTTTTATTTGGAATATTCTTTATTTCATATTTTTATTTGAATTGGGATTAATCATCACTCCATTTACTTCATGGATTAGGTCAAGATTTGATTTGGTCTATAAATATTCTTTATTAATATTTTCATTTTTGTCTTATGAAATCCATATCTTTTATTTAGAGATCCAATCTTGGTGATTCCAATTTATGAAAACTTATTTAAAATAATTTAACAAGCTTTGATTTTTAAATTAAATTGGTAAAACTTCTTAGTTAAATAAAATTGGATATTAAATCCTTATTAATTTATTTTAAATAAACCTTTGCTAAATTTATTTAGAATTAAAATGTTTTAATTCCAAAAGTTTGGTCAAGGTTTAATTTTCCTTTATTTAATAATCTTTATTTATAAAACTTCTATTTCATTTGAAAACAAATCTTTTCATTAGTATTTCCAAATGTTTTTATTTTCCTTTTCTTAAATGTTTATCTTTTTAATTATCTTTAGGTTTATTTTAATTCAAATGGGTCTGAAGTTCCAATTGAATTCAAAAAAATTTCTTCTGGCTCTGAAAATCAAACAAAGTTTTATTTTATTAATTTATTTTCACATTACAAGATTTGGAAAATCTTGGGATGTGACAGGCTACCACCCTTAAAATAAATCTCGTCCCGAGATTTGGGAAGATTAGGGTTACAAGCATGTTCAAACAACTAGGGTACTACCACCCTTAAAAATTTTTCAAAACAAAAATTACATATTGGCCTTCTTGGGTCCTGGAATTTCTCTATGTTAAACTTTTGCTTTATTCCTATGCTTGACTCATGGACCAAGATTGAGCTTCTCCATAGGCTTGTTCAACTTGTTCTTCATCCTTTCTGGACAGTTGCTTGCATAGTGTCACGGATTCTGCTGATTGAAACAATTAATGTCCTTGAGTTCTTTGCGTTGCTCTTTTGGGCAAGTTGCCACAAAGTGACCTGGTTCATTGCAGTTGTTACACCACACTTGGTCAATTCCTTTATTCTTTATGTTCCCTGGGCATCCACTGGAGTAGTGTCCCATTTCATTACATTTACGACATTGTACAAGGCTCATGTCTTGCTTGGGCTTCTTGATTTTCCTTGATCCTTTGAATTGGGTTGTCTTGCTTGGAAGTAGTAGTGGTCCTTTCCCTTTGGTAGACTTGGATCCTTCTTGTTTCCTTTGTTCTACCATGGCATAGATAGGACATAGGCCAGGAGTATGATCACTTCCTTCACAAAGATAGCATGTAGCTTGAGAGGTAGGGCATTCTCCAACAGGATGGTCTTCATCACAATTTGGGCATTGTCCTTCATGCTCTGTGGAAGTATGATCCTTGTCTCCACAAATAATGCAAGCTGGGGCTCCATCTAGAACAACATTCCTTTCATCCTTGCTATCATACTCCCTTCTAGGTAAGTTTTCTTCCATGCTAATCATTTGATTAGTCACTTTAAGCATCAATTGGGACTGTTCCTCTAAAAACCTTTGTAATGCTGGATCTTCATTACTATTGTTGGCTAGGAACTGAGCTGTCAATTGATTCAATTGATGTTGGGTTGCTATGAGTTCTCCCAGGCTGTCAGCTTGGTTGGTGTTGGTGTCATCAACCTTGGAATCCTTTGGGGTAGTCATCTGTTTGGGTTTGAAGGGAGATTAGAATAGGCAAGATATTTCTAATGAGATATTTCTAATCACACATATCTCAATTCACACAAACAATATGCATGCAAATACAAGCAACACTCCACTCAAACAACAAGGTTCAAGCACATACTTAGGCAACAAAATATTTTTGTTACACCACATAAGTTGGTGTGTTTGACTTATCTAAATTATGGTGGTCCATCTATATGGTTCACTTGTGATCTTTCCTTCCTTCTTGGTTGGTTCTTATTTCTACATGATATCTTAATTTCCTTTAGAAAAACTCTTGGTTATAATACTTCAAAGTTGTTGATGGTTTCTTCTTATTTTGCATTCTCTCAGTCTCTAATTCTTAAGTAAGATTTCCTTGTTTCACTTGTGGTCCTTAGTAGTTTCCATGTTGGAAGTCCTTGGTGAAAAGGTTGAAGATGTTGAAGTCTTTAGAGTTGAAGAAGTTGAAGAAGTCCTTTGCACATGGTGTAGGCTTTGGTCATGGTTAGGCTTTTCCATCAAGTGGAAGTAGAAGAGAAGTAGAGTTGAAGCCAAAATGGTTAAGGAAAGAGTTTACAAGTGTTTTTGTAAATAAGTTTTGGATCAAAACATAACTCCTATTTTTCTAAGGGTTTTTGTCCAATCCTAGGTTTACAAATCCTACAGGCAACACAATGCTCTGATACCATCTGTAGAGGTCCCAACCTAATAAGGTAGATCCCTCCTGTGTTTTACAATGCTAGTCCCTGGATCAATAGCTAGCACCCACAGTTAAGATGTAATATCAAGAAACAATGGTCATAACATAACTTTATAACCAGGAATAACATAATTTTATTATATCATACATAGCTCATTTGGCTATTACATTATATTGCAAATGAATAACTATAAGTATGGGTCCTTCATCTTCAAAGTGCCACAGTGTATGTTGGTTGTAGACTTTGTAATCCTAGTCAATCAAACAATCTTCATTTAAAACAATCAAACCTGCAACATTACAAGTTACAGCCACAAGGGTCAATACATTTGAATTGTATTGGCAAGTGATACTATGGTAGTATAGTGGAGTCTATCATCTATATGCATTTGGCTAAGTGGAGTTGAGGCTTGCATTGCTCAAAATAGATTTTTCTTATCATTTGAAAATAAATAGTTTTGTCACAAAACTTTTCCAATGCTTCTCTCAATCAAAGACTGAAGATCCTTCTCGAGGCATCTACCAATCAAAGACTGAAGTGCTTGGTAAAATCATTTTCCTCAATCCAAGATTTCAAGATCCTTATATCAAGCCATCTTTCCATCAAAGATTGAAGAATACACACAATCCCTTGTTCACCCACAAATTTTATTTAGAAATTTGGATGATGAGATTCTTGATTGCTTCCATGTCTTGATGCTCAAATTGTCCTTTACCAGGGACATGGCTAAGTACTTAGGTTTTACACTCTGCAGAGGTGGTGCACTTTACCCACAAGACTTGGTTTCCCAAGACAAAATCTTTGAAGCCCTTAGACCAAAATGGACGTTGCTCCAACCTATCAAAACACTACCACCCACTGTCCATTTGGCTAAGTTCTTGCAACCTATATGATCATGGCAGAGCCCATATTGCCAAGTGGTTGCACTGTAAGCTTTCTCAACATTTGACATCTCAAATCTCTTTGTTTCCTGGGTGGCATTCCACAAGTGAGATACACAATCCAAGTCCATGGCCTTGTGAACCACTCAACCATTCTCCACCAATCTATTCCATTCCACCCGTGTGATTCATTAACTTAGTTGTTTTATTAAACAAAATCACAAGTCCTTAGACTTAGAATATTTTCCATAGTGTGAATATATATTCCACCCATGTTTTCTATTAGCTAGGCTAAGCTTGGTAGTAGTAGGAATCTCTAACTTAGGAAAATCCTACTAAGGATTCTTCTACAAGGTTTTCCTATAGCAAGATCTATACTTAGTAAATTCCATGCAAGTTTTTCTTAACAAAATCACTAATGCATAATAAAAGTAATAGGGCAAAAAGTATGAAGCATCACTTGCCTTTTGGTAGAGTGTAGGTTCACTTCTTGATCTTTGCAACAATCACACTCTTCAAGTCACTACAAATCAATCAAGCAAAAACACACATAAATAACAAAGTCAAAGAAATGCATGCAAGCATGCCAAGTTTTGTTTTGTTTGAAAAAGTGGTTCCTAGTGGGTCATAGTCATTTGGGTACATCTAATGGTCATTCTCTAAAGTGGCCAAGTCATTTGCAAAAGGTTTCACTCAAAACCATTTTCAAAACAAAGTGTTATTTTTATGTGGTGTAGAAATATTTCTACTAAGGCATTAGCCCATAGGGTTCACCAAATGAGTTGCTATTGCAAAACTTGGTGTTTTAGGTCAGTAGGTTTGGTCCAAATTATTATTTCAAGTTTTCCTTCCATACACATTTTCATAAATAAAACTATTCTTTTATTTGGCTAGAAAATGGCTAAGTTAAATAATTCAACTTAAATTTCACAAAAATCATTTTTAATACTATGGGTTGGTTCCTAGTGGTCAGTAGGGCCACAACAAACCAATTGGCAAAGGTTTGATATCAAAATTCATTTTTAAATGATTTTTCTAATGTTAGCAAGCACACCAAAGAATCTGCAAATTCAAACAAGCTACCAGTTACTATTTGCTAAACTAAGGGTAGGGTTGGTTAGGTCTTGTTCTCCTGAATCTTTTGATATAAAATTTGTCAAATTTGGACGTATGGATCAAAAGATATAAAGGTTTGAAGTTTGCAACTCAATCGGTTTCAAAATCAGTTTTAAAATGATCCCGCCACGCGTCTTAATCTAGCGGCAAAACGGTTCGCGGATCACGCTGCAGTGCGTTGGATCTGGTTTGATCGCACGGCACAGTAGCGCACCCTTCGCGTTTAAGTCGTTCTATCTCGCGGTGGATCGCATCCAACGGTGTTTGCTTGCTCGGCCATTCGCGAGCGGCGCCGCGGCGGCTAACGGCGGCGACGGTCGACTACTGGCGGTCTTGGCGGAACAGGATGCAAACGAGGAGGGGAAAGCTCACCGAGGTCGCGGGGCTGTGGTGAAGCACGTCGTGTGGTCAGTGTGGCTCGGGGCGCACTGCGTCGGGACGAATCTCTCGCCGGAGTTGTTACTGGCGACGGTGACTCTGGTCGTGGTCGAGGACGTCGCTGGAGACCACCCTAAAGTGAAACAGAGGTGCGGTCAGACGCGTGAGATCAAGGCAATGTTGTGCGTGTGAACTAGAGTGGAAAAGGCGGACGAAAACCATCGGGATACTCACCGGAGTTGCGAGGTCGTCGGTGCTCGTCGTGGACTTGGATAGGAAGCGCCCTAAAACAAACGGAGGGTACGTTTAGGTTCGTAGGCGGAAGGCGAGTATGCGTGCATCATTGAGACGGAAGGGGGCGGTCAGATGTTACCTGGAAGACTCGCCGGAGTAAGGCGAGCAGCGGCGCCAGATGTTGTCGTGGCGAGGCTCGAGGTTTCCGCGGTCAAGTGGAGGTGCAGGAGGAAGGTGCCGGGAGGGGGAGGCTCGGGGTGATCAAAGAGGCTCGGGGTAGTGTCGTATCGTCGGAATCGTTACCGGAACATCGTCGGAGACAGGGACGGTCGAGGAGAAATTGGGGGCGGTCTAAGGCGTGCCAGCTTGGGGTGTCAGAGGGAACTTATAGAGGAGGCTTGGGCGTTTCTATCCGTGTGATCAAAGTGAGGTAAAGGCTCGGCATTAGAGCGTATTGATTCCGCGAAATCAAAGCAGCAACGGCAGCGAGGGAGAAGGCGTGGCCGTCGCGCGAGGAAGAAGGAGAACAGTGGAGGTGGGGTCCGCTGTCAGTGGGAAACGAAAGGGACAAGTGGTCCACCAGTCAGTTGCTGGGAGGGTTGATTAGTTGGTTCGAACCGTTTCCTGCGGGGGAGGAGAGTTGGGCTGGTTTGGCTTAGTGGGCTGGGGTAGTTGGGCTGGAGTTGTTGGGCTGTTTATTTTTATTTCCTGTCTGTTTTCTTTTTCCTTTTCTAATTTCAATTTCTGTTTTGAATTTCCAAACAAACAATTCACACTCAATCAAATCAACATTCAGCAACCTTTGAACTTTGAATTTTGGTACAGTTTATCAACATAAACCAAATCTCAAAATAAAATGAAATAATGTTCTTATTTATTTTAGGATCCATCTAATAGTTAAATAAAATGGATCACTAGTTATTTAATACAATAGGGTTTGATTTTTATTAATAAAACTTCCATTAGAAATCTAATTATTTTCATAATCAAACCAGTAGGTTTTTGAAAATATGGATGCTTGGAAATCTTGTTTTTAGAAATAAAATAACATTTTATTTTGTGTTCCATTTATAATTAAATAAATGGTCCTTAGATAATAATCCATTTAGGATTTGTTTATTTGGTTCAAATAATTCATATTGAATTATTTGGAAGGTATTCCAAAGTGATTTATTAATTATATAAGATTGGGTAATTGTTTTACTTCCAAATATCATTTTCTCATGTATTTTTATTTAGAGATTTGTCCTTATTTAATATAGGGTTAGAATGGTTATTTCTATTTTATTTTATTTGGAATATTCTTTATTTCATATTTTTATTTGAATTGGGATTAATCATCACTCCATTTACTTCATGGATTAGGTCAAGATTTGATTTGGTCTATAAATATTCTTTATTAATATTTTCATTTTGTCTTATGAAATCCATATCTTTTTATTTAGAGATCCAATCTTGGTGATTCCAATTTATGAAAACTTATTTAAAATAATTTAACAAGCTTTGATTTTTAAATTAAATTGGTAAAACTTCTTAGTTAAATAAAATTGGATATTAAATCCTTATTAATTTATTTTAAATAAACCTTTGCTAAATTTATTTAGAATTAAAATGTTTTAATTCCAAAAGTTTGGTCAAGGTTTAATTTTCCTTTATTTAATAATCTTTATTTATAAAACTTCTATTTCATTTGAAAACAAATCTTTTCATTAGTATTTCCAAATGTTTTTATTTTCCTTTTCTTAAATGTTTATCTTTTTAATTATCTTTAGGTTTATTTTAATTCAAATGGGTCTGAAGTTCCAATTGAATTCAAAAAAAGTTTCTTCTGGCTCTGAAAATCAAACAAAGTTTTATTTTATTAATTTATTTTCACATTACAAGATTTGGAAAATCTTGGGATGTGACATGGTTGCTACTTTAATCCGTTCAGACTAAATATCGCTATGAAAGATCAAATCTTGTCATAGTCAACTCTTTGAACATTGTCATAAAATACTTTACGACATGTCGAATATTTCATAGATATGAGACATCCATGTCTGTTTCTTTATAGATCCAAATACGACCGATAGGTTTTTACACCTTTCCGGAGGGTCTTCCAAGTTCAAAACTTGATTTCTCGTGTATGGAACTATCACGGATTTTATGGCTTCAAGCTATTTGACGGAGCCAGGGCCCATCATCGCTTCTTTGCATATAGTCGGTTAATCATTGTCAAACAATGATGATTTACTCTCAAATCTTAGTATTTGATTGTTTATCCGACCGACTTGGTTCAATAAGAACTTAGATCTCCGTGACCACAACCTTTGAGGCACATAAGCTATGAGCATTATGGCAGCCTCCAGAACGATTTCCGGCGCTGCGCAACTCAGCACATTTAGCTAAGGTTCGTTAACCTTATCAAAGTTCTATTGTCCTCCCACTAAACATTTATGAAAAATTCCTTCTTCAAGAAACTTCACGTTTCAAGCGACAAACCCTTTTGTCCTTGGTGTTATGGAGGAATAACCAATTGTTATTCGAAATAACCTACAAAGACATGCTCATCCGACTTCGGTTGTAAACATCTTACTTATGTTTAGCATACCAAAATTTAAGAAATGACAACTTGGGTTTTACCCCAAACCATAACTTCGATGGTGTCATTTCAACGGATCAAGATGGAGCTCTTTTCAGTGTAAAAGCGGTAGTCTCTAAAGCTTTAATCTTTTAAAACATAATGGCAGTTTTATAAATAACACCTTTGATCCAACCATGTCTCACAAGGTTTCATTACAAATCTCAAACACTCCATACTCCTATGGTGTTTCGGGAGATGTAAATCTAGGTGTTTTGCTAAACTTGCAACTCAAATAAATCCCTTTATGATAAAATCATAATTAATTTATTTTCTTGTTACACTTGTAACTCAAATAAATCCCTTTATGATCAAATCATAATTCATTTATTTTTCTTGTTACAATGATTTTCCACTTCATCTTGAAAGTCTTTGAAACATTTTCAAATATTTCATACTTCTTTCTCATTAAGTGAACATTCACTCAAAATTCCGGAGAAAGCATATGAAGTTGAAACCCATCGCTTACGACTACACATAATGGACTACATACATCGATATGTATAAATTCCAATAATTTAGTCGTTCGTTCTTCTTTGGCCTTTGAACGAAGTTTTAATTATCACGTGGAAAGTCTCACAAGCGTCACTTGATCAAATCAAAGACTCCAAAAATCTATGAATATGGAGATTCTTCATGTTTTATTTCCAATATAATTTAAACAGCGATGTCACTTCATAAGTGATCTTTCAATCATTTGTCTTGCGACATATTAGCATTAGGTTTTATGGATGTGATTTCTCCAACTAGATTTGTAAATCATCCATCTTATATGGAATACGGTAATTATTTGAACAACCTTTGTTCTCATAATACCTGATTTAAATAACAATTATTAAAACAAATCTTGAAGTCAAGCTTTGATGTCAACGAGAAATACAAACAACGGTTTGTTTGTTTTCGATGAACATAATCACATATTCTCTTGCTAGTTACTTATGCCATTGTGGTTCATGAATTGCATTGTTCCGTATGAAATTTCATACCAACCAATTCGGTATCCAATACCCAAGAACCACATTGTTTAACAAGCAAAGAATACAACCATAACATGTATATCATATATATACCTAAATTGGATATTTCCAATCTTTTCTTTTCTGCCAAATATATTTTATAGATTCTCTTTCAGCATTTCCTTTTCCTTTTTAAAAGAAACTATCAACATCAACAGTGGCGCCATATACATGACACATAGTACAAAGCGTGTATATTCAAATAATAATACCTTTGGACTTGCACTTTGAAGTAGATCACCATCATCAAAATGATCGGTATTCTTTCAAAATTCATTCTTTAGTAATCTTTTAGTGTATTAAACATTTTACATACATATTCTATTCACCCTTATCATGACGACTTTCATGATCAAGCTAATTTAGCTTATAAAGGCGAATCGTGAGTATAACATTACTTTCCAAAACCCTTTTGGATGATTAGGATATCTAGCATCTCCAACCTTCTTAAATTCTCATCCAATATGAGAACATATATTATACTCTATCATATTGCAACAACATTGTTTCAGATATCGTTATATCTGCCACACATGATGGTTTCTGAAACAATTCTTTCAGCTCCTAGATAAACTTGATATCAAAACAATCAAGAATCGTGGAGGCAAACATGATACTTAAGATACTAACACTGGAATTGTTACTCTCGATTTAATACCAATTATTAAATTTCACGGAGTAAATAGAATTTTGCTGAAAGTTTGCAATAGGACTTTAAACTTTAGATTGACACTCAACACAATACGATACCAGTTCGTAAAGTATATATCTAGAATTCTATAGTTCTATTATCTCAATTACAACTATGCATAAGGTGGTGAACGAATGCCAATGACTACAACAAATTATGCAAATTCACTTTGATTTAATTTATGATAAATTGAGTTCTACTAATCCAAATTAGAAATGAACTCCCACTCAAAAACTACATCCCTCGTTTCTTTTTGATGATTACATGAACCAAATCCACTACACCAAGTCCGATCATCACGTGAGTCGGTATAGCTTCAAAGGCGAGCATCCATATGGTCATCATATCAAAACATATGACTCATGCTTAACCTTTCGGTCCGTGTTCCGAGGCCATGTCTGTACATGCTAGGCTCGTCAAGTAAGAACCTTAGTATTCGCGTGTGTAACTGTCTTACACCCGAGAAAACAAAAAATTTCCTACGATGTGAACTATATACCAAGATCTATATACTAGATACAAACAACGGGCGGATGTATATCCGTAGAGAACATACCCTTGAAGACCGACAAAGCTTAACGAGTTCAACTCGTGGTTGAAGTAGACGATCTCTTGCCGATCTCAAGATCGAGAGGAAGTCCTAGCCGCAAATCAGCAGCATCCGTTTCGCACACGCTCGAGGCACCGAGCAACCTCCGCCTCGCTCCCGATGCAAAGGAAGCACAACTCTTTCTTGCCGAATAGCCACCGGAACATGTATCTCGCTAGTCCGAGACCATGGGGATAAATTCTAGAGGGGAGAGATCCTTCACGAGGAGGTGTGAGACAAGTGAGGAGGGGCTCCTTTATAGGAGGAGGGAACCCCAAGGGGGTGGCCGGCGCATGGGGCTGCCCCCTTGCCCTCCCGTCTTCATGTGGGTGGACACTCCACTCACAAAACTCCTCTAAATTCCCTCCACTCAAAATTCCCATTAAATTTCCACCAAATTTAATGCAAACTCTCATTAAATAAAACTCTTTTATTTTATTAAGAATTTTGTCAATTGCTTTAATGACAAACATTCACAAATAACCCCTTGCTAGAATTCTATTTCACATGCATAACCACTTTATGCAATTTCACCCGAAAACCTGTTTCGGTATCTAGTGAAATAAATTCCTGCGCTTGTTCATTCTTTCGGCATGAAACATTTGCTCCAATTGGATGTCGGTGTCTCTTAAGTGTGTCACCCTACGGTTCGTGAATAATGCGGACATGATCGAGACCCCTCTCGGATCAATAATCAGAAGCGGGATCTAGAGACCCATACTGACTCCCACACATTCAACGATGACTTTCTTGTGATCGTCGGAACCTTTTACGCTAGTATCTTAATCCTTTTGTTTCACGATATATTACATGTCCGAGATTCGATCATCGGTATCTCCATACCTAGTTTGATCTCATCGACATGCACTTTTCTCGTCCCGATATAACATTCTAGTGATCAAATCACTTGCTTGCAAGCTAATCAATGTGATATCACCGAGAGGGCCCAGAGCATATCTATCCGTCATCGGGATGAACAAATTCCACTCTCGATCCATGGGCCTCAACATAACATTTTATTAGTTCTGAATCCATCTTTATAATCATCCTGTTACGGTGTGACGTTTGATGTTATCAAGAAACTCTTCCGGTGTTAGTGATTGACATGATCTCATGGTCTAAGGATTAGGATCACTTCGTAAGTTGTTATAGCAATATAAACTCAATGACTTTGATCGTAATGCTATACTTCGGATGAATGTTCATCACACCATTACACTAATGTTGTGATCCCGTTATTAACAACATCCAATGTCCATGATCAGGAAACCTTGATCATCTTGTTAATCAACGAGCTAGTTTATAAGAGAGGCATAACTAGGAACTTTCTGTTTGTTTATTAAACACACATGTATTAACGTTTCCGTATTAATACAATTATAGCATGCAAAATAAACATTTATCATAAACAAGGAATACGATAATAACCACTTTATTATTGCCTCTCGGGCATATTCCCTTCAGGATAGCCTTAGGCTGGTCATATTGCTAAGTAACTAAGACTAGTAACTTGCACATGTTACTAGTTGATGTTACTACCTTCATAGTGGGTGATAACATATGTATGGTGTCATGCAAGAGCTAATTAATTAGGTTGTAGACTCATATGATCTTGGTTATGTGTGATGTTATGGTAACTAGCTAAGTTACTACCTCTCTCTCTTTCTTCATGAATTGTCATGCCATGTCACCAATTTGCCTAATTGGCATTGCATGTACATGCATGTTTCTACCTAAGTTACTCCCACTATGACTAGTCTTATGGACTACTTTTTGGCTTGTGGATAGCCTTATGGACTACATAGTGGATGCCCAAGTGCATTGGAAAGGTAGAAGTACATTTTTTGTGGACAAATTTTGAAGCCAAACGTACACTTATTTGAGGACAGAGGGAGTATGCATGTCACTATGACCAGTAGAAAAAATATCAAAATCTAAAATATGTAATAAATATAACGTACAACGTTGGCACACTCGAGACCGTTGGACGGCGTGGCATGCGAGGCTGGCGGGCGGGCTGCACCATGCATGCAGCATGCGGTCGGGGCGGCGTGCAGGGTTACTGACGTCGCATCTTAGCTATTTTTTCTCTCTTCGCATTGATCACGCCCGCTTCCCACACACGCAACGCAGCGCACGTCTGCCTCGTCTGGCTGCACCATGCATGCAGCAGCTGCCCCTAAGCGTCATGATCTAGCTATTTTATGCAACAGCTGCCCCATTAAATAAGTGTACGTCGAACAACTTTCTTCAGTCAAATTTACTTCCATCTGGTTCATGCGCCATACAAAAAGTCAATATTACTCCCACCGATTTTTCTTGCGTGTGTAAAAACGAACGAGTACCTTGGTACTAGATTCCTGCATTTATTACCGAAGTAAATCAAGGCCAAATTATATTTTCCCTTTTATTTTTCACTGCCAATGAACAACTACCTTGGACGTTTTTTTCTCTCTTTCGCATTAATGCACATGCATGCATGCAGGGGCGGGGGCGTCGCATCCTAGCTATTTTTTTCTCTCTTTCGCATTGATCACGCCCGCTGCCCCGCTTCCCGTCTCTTTCGCATTGATCATGCATGCAGGGACGCGTCTCGTCTCGGCGTCTGCGCCAACGCGACGCTGGATTCCCACGCCGCCCTTCACGCTCCGCCCTCAATAAATAGGCAAAACGCCTTTGCCTCCTCATCTCATCTTGCCCCTCATCTCTTCAACCTCGAGCGTCCTTTGCCTCCTCCCAGCGCCCCCAAACACTCGACCATGGCGACCTCCCCTTCCGCCTCCTTCCGACAGTGAACTAGCGACGAGGACAACCACCCGGACCACAAGGCGGTGGTGGGAGCCCACGCCGCCCCAAGCGTGGCAAGAAGGAGAAGTCCCACCCTGCCTGGGAGACCAGGCCCCATCGTCCACAACCCCGTCCCCAACCTCCCGCGGCAACCCCTCCAAAGCCCTCTTGGGCTAAGGCGGCGAAGGAGGAGGCAAGGAGGAGGCTCAGACGCCAGGTGGGAGGAGAAGGAGGCCCTCCTTGAAGAAAAGGCGCAGACGAGGAGGAGCAACGGAGGCCAATGGCCGGGCCTTCCGGGAGGAGCAACAGCGGGACCACGGGAGAGGCTGGTGGCGTGAATGCGGCCCGGAATGCGGTGCACTGCACCGCCTCCACCGCCGATGGAGTAGGGGTTAGGGTTTAGGGGCTAGCCGGGGTTTAGGCGGCGCCTATTCCGCCTTCCCTATATTATTGTACTTTTTATTTTTATTGTAATGTTATCGATCTCCTATCTAATATAAGTAATGTTATCCCAATATTATCTATCCCTTGTTTCATTGCAATCATGTTTTATTTTTATTGTATTATCATTTGTCAAAACACCCAAAACAACAAGTGTATAAAACAAAAGACACAAAACAAGTTCATATAATACTGTGCAATATTTATATATTTACAAGTGTATAAAACAAAAGACACAAAAACAAGTTCATATAATACTCGTGCAATATTTATATATTTAAAAGTGTATAAAACAAAAGACACAAAAACAAGTTCATACAACACATGGTTCATTTTCAAATAAGACATTTACATATTTACATAAGTTAAAGGAGCGCCCAAGTTATGTTAGTTAAATGGATATCCTTGGACTTCATTTATATATTTACTTTTGCAAAAAAAAGATTGCAACCTGAGCACAGTATCTGCAGATCCACACGTTCCTATTTAGATTGTAACGTGAGTACCATTTTTTGCCCAATCAACATATAGTTACTATTGGGCTGGATACGTCCATTTTGGCATGGCTAGGTTATATTTGGTCCGGCCTTTTCAATCCTCGTCAATTGTTTTTTACTTTTCAACCCCTCCCTCGCACAGGCGCCTGTGATAAAAGGAACACCGATTTAAACTGACAAAACTGAAGAAACACTGCTTTCAAAAGCAGAGCTCAAAATTAGCCTGAATTTGTGTTGCATTTATTCAAGCCAAAGACATAGACCATTACATCCATTACAAAGCATCACTCGAACAACGATCGCTATTGCCTAATGACTAACGATGAGGAGATAAACTAATCCGAGAGAAATTACACAAAAATAAAAAACCGTCCATCGATTGTCACGCTTCTTCAATTCGATGATTTGCCTTAGCTGCTTGTTCATCTTCTTTAGCTCGCCTTCACTTCCGCATCCACCGTAGTACCCGGAAATGGGGTTGCCACATCCCAATTGCTCCACCACGGACGGGTTTTCGAGCTCCCGGGATGCTACCTCCACCCCAATTCGCTCGATGTACTCATCAAGCCACTCAAAATGCCCACATTTTGGCAGTTCCTGAAATCACAGAGATGAACCCTAAATCCCAAATTCGATGAAATGCATGAAATTTCGAAAGAAAAGCGACAAATTGGCGCTCGGAACACTCAGATCTCACCTTTCCCGGCTCGGGCTTGCTCTCACACTTCACAAATTCCCGACCAATGTTGCCGTTCTTGTCGGTGGATGTGACAAGCCGCTTCAGGGGCGCGGTACGGGGGCAATCGGGTGTAGGGTTCGCAGCATAGAAAACAAAAAATTTCCTACGATGGGAACAACTATGTACCAAGATCTATCTACTAGATACAAACAACGGGCGGATGTATATCCGTAGAGAACATACCCTTGAAGACCGACAAAGCTTAACGAGTCCAAACTCGTGGTTGATGTAGACGATCTCTTGCCGATCTCAAGATCGAGAGGAAGTCCTAGCGCCAAGAAAACAAAGCGCATCCGTGCTCGCACACACGTTCGAGGCACCGAGCAACCTCCGCCTCCTCGCTCCAGCGATGCAGCGGAAGCACAACTCTTTCTTGCCGAAAAGCCACCGGGAACATGTATCTCGCCAATCCGAGACCATGGGGAATAAATTCTAGAGGGGGAGAGAGATCCTTCACGAGGAGGTGTAGTGTGAGAGGAGGAGAGGGGGGCCTTTTATAGGGGAGAGGGGGCACCCAAGGGCATGGCACCCAGCCATGGGGCTGCCCCACCTCTTCCACATTCATGTGGTGGAGCTCCCACTCAAAATGAAAAGCCTCCACTCCCATTAAAAAGCATCCACTCAAAAATCCACTCACATGCATTAAATTTCCACCAAATTTAATGTCAGCTCTCATTTAAATAAAACTCTTTTATTTATTTATTCAGAATTTTGTTAATTACTTTAATTAACAAACATTCACATAAAACCCCTTTCTAGTATTCCATTTCACATGCAGAACCAATTTCAGCAATTTCAAGCAGTTTAGGTGTCTAGTGAAATAAATTCTGCGCTTTCCTTTTCTTTTTCGGCATGAAACTTTTGCTCCAAATGGATGTCGGTGTCTCTTAAGTGTGTCACCCTACGGTTCGCGAATAATGCGGACATGATCGAGACCCTCTCGGATCAATAATCAAGCGGATCCGAGACCCATCTCGACTCCCACACATTCAACGATGACTTTCTTGTGATCGGAACCTTTTACGCTAGTATCTTAATCCTTTGTTTCGCGATATATTACATGTCCGAGATTCGATCATCGGTATCTCCATACCTAGTTTGATCTCGCATCGACATGCACTCTTTTCTCGTTCCGTGATATAACATTCTAGTGATCAAATCACTTGCTTGCAAGCTAATCAATGTGATATCACCGAGAGGGCCAGATATATCTATCCGTCATCGGGATGAACAAATTCCACTCTCGATCCATGGGCCTCAACATAACACTTTATTAGTTCTGAATCCATCTTTATAATCACCGTTACGGTGTGACGTTTGATGTTATCAAGAAACTCTTCGGTGTTAGTGATTGACATGATCTCATGGTCTAAGGATTAGGATCACTTCGTAAGTTGTTATAGCAATATAAACTCAATGACTTTGATCGTAATGCTATACTTGGATGAATGTTCATCACACCATTACACTAATGTTGTGATCCCGTTATTAACAACAGCCAATGTCCATGATCAGGAAACCTTTATCATCTTATTAATCAACGATCTATTTTATAAGAGAGTCATAACTAGTAACTTTCATTTGTTTATTAAACACACATGTATTAACGTTTCCGTATTAATACAATTATAGCATGCAAAATAAACATTTATCATAAACAAGGAATATGATAATAACCACTTTATTATTGCCTCTCGGGCATATTCCCTTCAGTCTCCCACTTGCACTAGAGACAATAATCTAGTTTGAAAACTCTGCGTATTGAACACCTATGGCTTTCCGGTGTTCCATATACGCAATTGCAAGTGGTTAACATAATCTACGGATCTGACGCTTCAGGTCCGTGTGTATTTGCATGTCTTTGCATCTTCACGCATCACTCATTCTCCAATGAGATGGCATTGTATAAATTTGGTCTTTCGGTGAGACCTTTAGTTCCTTGGGGTTAAAACACATCGATACTATTGTCATACAATATATCTTTAGTGTTAGCCCGTTGCGAACCACACCTTAGTTTGATAACAAACTACTTGACACAAATTCTCTCCTTTGCTGCTACTATAGCAGTCATATACTTAGTCTTTTGTTGTAGTATTCGTCACAATGTCTTAATTTTGGAACTCTTCCAAATACATCATGGAATCTCCTTTCCATTACATTGTGCCACCCATAGTTTAAATTGAGATAAACTTAATTTGTATCTTGTGACAAAACTAGTATCAATGTAACGCTTTACAATGAACTATTTGTAATTGTTTGTCACCTCTACACAAATATATTCTTAGTTCTTCCAAAAGATCATAAGAATATCCTCACTATCGTCCAATGATCATTTTATGATTCATTCGTATATGCTCATAACACTTAGAGCATAGGACATATCTGGATGTGTACATATCATGGTATGATTGATCAAAACATTCTCGTGATTGCACTCATCAAGTGTCAAAGCACTTGAATCTTGTTTCACTTATCAAGTGTCGATACACTTGAATCTTGATTCAATTCCTTTCCATGCAACAAGAACTGTTTCTTGTCGTTTCTATATTGAACTCCTTCAATGTCTCATATATGTACGTTTGGCATAAACATATTAGCGTTACAGTCTATCCACTATAGACATTCATGCTAAATATTCGGGTTTTGCCTAAGTCTTTCATCGAAATGAAATTCTTAACCTTTGTCAATAAAAGATACATCATTTCTAATCAACAAGATGCCCTTCACATAATGTATTAGAAATATGTCTCAGCGCTCCCACTTAATTTCTTGAAAATGCAAGCATCTTCATCGTCTCCAGATGAAAAACTCATTTTTCATCATGGTGAAGATTCCAACTCCGCGATGCTTACTTCAACCATTGAAGTTTGCATGCCCTTTTAGCATCCTTTGAATTTAACAAAACCCTTTGGACCGTGTCATGTACACGTCCTAGGTAACCATTCTATTAGAAGAACTTTGTTTTGTTTATTCATCTACCATATACCAAATTATATGTAGTGGTTGCTACTTTAATCCGTTCAGACTAAATATCGCTATGAAAGATCAAATCTTGTCATAGTCAACTCTTTGAACATTGTCATAAAATACTTTACGACATGTCGAATATTTCATAGATGTGAGACATCCATGTCATTTCTTTATAGATCCAAATACCCGATAGGTTTTTACACCTTTCCGAGGGTCTTCCAAGTTCAAAACTTGATTTCTCGTGTATGGAACTATCACGGATTTTATGGCTTCAAGCCATTTGACGAGCCAGGCCCATCATCGCTTCTTTGCATATAGTCGGTTAATCATTGTCAAACAATGATGATTTACTCTCAAATCTTAGTATTTGATTGTTTATCCGACCGACTTGGTTCAATAAGAACTTAGATCTCCGTGACCACAACCTTTGAGGCACATAAGCTATGAGCATTATGGCAGCCTCCAGAACGATTTCCGGCGCTGCGCAACTCAGCACATTTAGCTAAGGTTCGTTAACCTTATCAAAGTTCTATTGTCCTCCCACTTAACATTTATGAAAAATTCCTTCTTCAAGAAACTTCACGTTTCAAGCGACAAACCCTTTTGTCCTTGGTGTTATGGAGGAATAACCAATTGTTATTCGAAATAACCTACAAAGACATGCTCATCCGACTTCGGTTGTAAACATCTTACTTATGTTTAGCATACCAAAATTTAAGAAATGACAACTTGGGTTTTACCCCAAACCATAACTTCGATGGTGTCATTTCAACGGATCAAGATGGAGCTCTTTTCAGTGTAAAAGCGGTAGTCTCTAAAGCTTTAATCTTTTAAAACATAATGGCAGTTTTATAAATAACACCTTTGATCCAACCATGTCTCACAAGGTTTCATTACAAATCTCAAACACTCCATACTCCTATGGTGTTTCGGGAGATGTAAATATAGGTGTTTTGCTAAACTTGCAACTCAAATAAATCCCTTTATGATAAAATCATAATTAATTTATTTTCTTGTTACACTTGTAACTCAAATAAATCCCTTTATGATCAAATCATAATTCATTTATTTTCTTGTTACAATGATTTTCCACTTCATCTTGAAAGTCTTTGAAACATTTTCAAATATTTCATACTTCTTTCTCATTAAGTGAACATTCACTCAAAATTCCGGAGAAAGCATATGAAGTTGAAACCCATCGCTTACTACTACACATAATGGACTACATACATCGATATGTATAAATTCCAATAATTTAGTCGTTCGTTCTTCTTTGGCCTTTGAACGAAGTTTTAATTATCACGTGGAAAGTCTCACAAGCGTCACTTGATCAAATCAAAGACTCCAAAAAATCCATGAATATGGAGATTCTTCATGTTTTCTTTCCAATATAATTTAAACAGCGATGTCACTTCATAAGTGATCTTTCAATCACTTGTCTTGCGACATTTTAGCATTAGGTTTTATGGATGTGATTTCTCCAACTAGATTTGTAAATCATCCATCTTATATGGAATACGGTAATTATTTGAACAACCTTTGTTCTCATAATACCCGATTTAAATAACAAGTATTAAAACAAATCTTGAAGTCAAGCTTTGATGTCAACGAGAAATACAAACAACGGTTTGTTTGTTTTCGATGAACATAATCACATATTCTCTTGCTAGTTACTTATGCCATTGTGGTTCATGAATTGCATTGTTCCGTATGAAATTTCATACCAACCAATTCGGTATCCAATACCCAAGAACCACATTGTTTAACAAGCAAAGAATACAACCATAACATGTATATCATATATATACCTAAATTGGATATTTCCAATCTTTTCTTTTCTGCCAAATATATTTTATAGATTCTCTTCAAGATTTCCTTTTCCTTTTTAAAAGAAACTATCAACATCAACGGTGGCGCCATATACATGACACATAGTACAAAGTGTATATTCAAATAATAATACCTTTGGACTTGCACTTTGAAGTAGATCACCATCATCAAAATGATCGGTATTCTTTCAAAATTCATTCTTTAGTAATCTTTTAGTGTAGTAAACATTTTACATACATATTCTATTCACCCTTATCATGACGACTTTCATGATCAAGCTACTTTAGCTTATAAAGGCGAATCGTGAGTATAACATTACTTTCCAAAACCCTTTTGGATGATTAGGATGTCTAGCATCTCCAACCTTCGTAAATTCTCATCCAATATGAGAACATATATTATACTCTATCCTATTGCAACAACATTGTTTCAGATATCGTTATATCTGCCACACATGATGGTTTCTGAAACAATTCTTTCAGCTCCTAGATAAACTTGATATTAAAACAATCAAGAATCGTGGAGGCAAACATGATACTTAAGATACTAACACTGGAATTGTTACTCTCGATTTAATACCAATTATTAAATTTCACGGATTAAATAGAATTTTGCTGAAAGTTTGCAATAGGACTTTAAACTTTAGATTGACACTCAACACAATACGATACCAGTTCGTAAAGTATATATCTAGAATTCTATAGTTCTATTATCTCAATTACAACTATGCATAAGGTGGTGAACGAATGCCAATGACTACAACAAATTATGCAAATTCACTTTGATTTAATTTATGATAAATTGAGTTCTACTAATCCAAATTAGAAATGAACTCCCATTCAAAAACGACATCCCTCGTGTCTTTTTGATGATTACATGAACCAAATCCACTACACCAAGTCCGATCATCACGTGAGTCGGTATAGCTTCAAAGGCGAGCATCCATATGGTCATCATATCAAAACATATGACTCATGCTTAACCTTTCGGTCCGTGTTCCGAGGCCATGTCTGTACATGCTAGGCTCGTCAAGTAAGAACCTTAGTATTCAAGTGTAATGCTCTTTACACCGAGATATGCTCGGATTCAAGTACACCGATCATCACGTGATGTCTTGAGCGACGAAACATTGTCGGTGCATACTTAAGGAAGAACACATTCTTATCTTGATATCTAAATGAGGGATCATCTTATTTTTCTAATAAAACGCCAAACAAGCAATATAAGATGCTATCAAACATCACATGTTTATTAGTGGAATGATATGGTTCCCGCATATGATCTCTATCATGTGCACCGTGGTATGATCACTATCATACCTATATGTGTAAGTCCAAGGTCTATGGATATTACACGTTATGTGTGTTGTAAGAGTATCATCTCATACTTCTACTTACAACATCACCATATCATATCACTAGCCCAAAGAACAATCTAAACTAGACGCCTCTAATTTATCCATTGCAAATTTTACGTGGCTTAGGGCTTTCAAGATAGAACCGTTCTTACCTACGAACATGAACCACAACGAGGATAACCAAATTGTTGACAACTCGTTGCAAATTAGATATTGACTATAGTAGGAGAGACAAACACCGCTAGCCACTTATGCAAAACTAGTTGCATGTCAAGCGTGGAACAGGTCTCATGTGCGAGGACATGTAAAGTTTGTCCGCCGCTTCATCCCACTATGCCACCAATATCCAAAGTACAACTAAGAAGCAATAAATGATCATCATCGCCACATACTCATATGTGTACTACCTGCAAAGTATCTACGATAGATCCGGCTCGATACCAATCGTAGGGTTCGCAGATAGAAAACAAAAAATTTCCTACGATGGGAACAACTATGTACCAAGATCTATCTACTAGATACAAACAACGCGGATGTATATCCGAGAGAACATACCCTTGAAGACCGACAAAGCTTAACGAGTCCAAACTCGTGGTTGATGTAGACGATCTCTTGCCGATCTCAAGATCGAGAGGAAGTCCTAGCGCCAAAACAAGCAGCAGATCCGTGCTCGCACACACGCTCGAGGCACTGAGCAACCTCCGCCTCCTCGCCCAGCGATGCAGCGGAAGCACAACTCTTTCTTGCCGAAAAGCCACGGGAACATGTATCTCGCTAGTCCGAGACCATGGGGAATAAATTCTAGAGGGGAGAGAGATCCTTCACGAGGAGGTGTAGTGTGAGAGGAGAGGGGGGCCTTTATAGGGAGAGGGGGCACCCAAGGGGCATGGCGCCCAGCCATGGGGGCTGCCCCCACCTCTTCCACATTCATGTGGGTGGAGCTCCCACTCAAAATGAAAAGCCTCCACTCCCATTAAAAAATCCACTCACATGCATTAAATTTCCACCAAATTTAATGCAAGCTCTCATTTAAATAAAACTCTTTTATTTATTTATTCAGAATTTTGTTAATTACTTTAATTAACAAACATTCACATAAAACCCCTTGCTAGTATTCCATTTCACATGCAGAACCAGTTTCAGCAATTTCAACCGAAACAGTTTCGGTGTCTAGTGAAATAAATTCCTGCGCTTTCCTTTTCTTTTCGGCATGAAACTTTTGCTCCAAATGGATGTCGGTGTCTCTTAAGTGTGTCACCCTACGGTTCGCGAATAATGCGGACATGATCGAGACCCCTCTCAGATCAATAATCAGAAGCGGATCCGAGACCCATCACTCCCACACATTCAACGATGACTTTCTTGTGATCGTAACCTTTTACGCTAGTATCTTAATCCTTTTGTTTCGCGATATATTACATGTCCGAGATTCGATCATCGGTATCTTCATACCTAGTTTGATCTCGCATCGACATGCACTCTTTTCTCGTTCGTGATATAACATTCTAGTGATCAAATCACTTGCTTGCAAGCTAGTCAATGTGATATCACCGAGAGGGCCCAGAGCATATCTATCCGTCATCAGGATGACCAAATTCCACTCTCGATCCATGGGCCTCAACATAACACTTTATTAGTTCTGAATCCATCTTTATAATCACCCTGTTACGGTGTGACGCTTTGATGTTATCAAGAAACTCTTCCGTGTTAGTGATTGACATGATCTCATGGTCTAAGGATTAGGATCACTTCGTAAGTTGTTATAGCAATATAAACTCAATGACTTTGATCGTAATGCTATACTTCGGATGAATGTTCATCACACCATTACACTAATGTTGTGATCCCGTTATTAACAACATCCAATGTCCATGATCAGGAAACCTTGATCATCTTGTTAATCAACGAGCTAGTTTATAAGAGAGGCATAACTAGGAACTTTCTGTTTGTTTATTAAACACACATGTATTAACGTTTCCGTATTAATACAATTATAGCATGCAAAATAAACATTTATCATAAACAAGGAATACGATAATAACCACTTTATTATTGCCTCTCGGGCATATTCCCTTCATCGGGGCACCTCCTCATCGGCACCGCACCATACCGAGGCCATGAGCGGTGGGAGGAAGCAGAGCTCGACATCCCTCGCCGGCGTTGCCGCACTTGCTCGCCGGAGAAGAAAACAGAAGGGGATGAGATGCTGGAACGGTGGCGGAGTGCTCGGGACGGATCGGGGCCAACGGCTCTTCAACCACAGGGTGGGTCCCACGATATGAGGTGGACATCGTGAGTTCCGCCGTGACGTGGAGAGGCTGTGGTCCCACTGCTCAGCTGATTCGAATTCGTTGACGGTCTCGTGGGGTTAAGTGGAAGTGTCGCACGGGAGCTATTTGCCGCTTCAGAAGTGTCGCGTGCGAGCTATTCTTTTCAACGATGTCGTGTTTCTTCCAATTCCATGTAAAGACGTCGCATAGGAGCTATAAGCCCGAAGCTGAAGTACTCACCGACCGCCGACAAAAACTGCATAGCTAAGGATGCCTATCTAGCAAATTCCTCTCTAGAGGTGGTGGTGGCGACACACGACCGGAGGCCTTGGTGAAATATGGACCACTGAGGCAAGCGCGGAAGCTCCAATCGGGCTCTCCCCTCCCGGATCTTCTTCGTCGTCGTTCTAGGGACTGTGGAGGGTGAGGAGGTGTCCGTGGTGGTGAAGGGGAGATGGGAAAGCGGTAGAGGAGAGGAGAGGAACCTGAGGAAGTGGTGGCGGATGGAGTACCGATGCGAGGGAGACGCTGAACAAATAGTTGGGCTGAACCGACATAGCGCCAGGAAGAGCAGTGTGATATGATTTTTCTTTGGATAACCGACTCAAACGAAATTGGGTAGAATTGGGACACCTACCCAATCCAAATGACGGAAAGTGGGTGACACACTTGGAGAAACCTGAGCTCACCAATCCTAGGGAGCTTAGAGCTTCTTAGGGATATCTGGGTACCTTCATGTGAGAGGAGCCACTAAGCCAGAAGTACGCGGTGTTTCTCGTCCACATGAAAGTAAGGATTGAAAAACTTTAGGCAATACGCCAACACTTACTGATAAACTGAGAAATCATAAAAAAAATAACTAAATAAGCATGGAACCGAAACAACTTCGAGGTAACCACAGCCCAAACAGTACCATACACAATTAATTTCTGCAAATGTTACAACGAACTACTCTCGTGACAAAAGTGGGTAGGGCACTCTGGTCAAAATCCAAAAGAATGATCAATGTGGCCATGCATTGATCCCATTCTTTCTTCTGCTCAGGTCCGATAGGCATCATTTTTGATGGACTGAGCAGGACACGCTTCAGCATATGGCACCGCTGACCGGCCTACATCACTCCGTTTAGCTCAAGCAAGTGGTTTCGGTGAAGATAGTCCGACCATTTTTCCTGGCACCAAAGTTGCTCGGCCTTCTCTCCTAGTACTGGCGATGGCCTCAGATTCGGTGCTAGCTCGAAGCTTCTTTGCCTGCATCTTTTTCAAGTACTCCCGATCATGATGCATCTTGATATATTTCTCGCACACGGCATAGCCGGGGTATGCCGACTCGGGGAAAAACTACCCCTGACCGCTGCTGCGGTTGCACCTCCGGACTTCTGGCAGAACCGGCGGGTCATTTTCCACCTCTAGCACTTCATCAGCCCCTTCCCCCTTCAGCCTTTGTTTATCACAGTCCTCCAGACCCTAGTAGAAAAAGAGCCATTGGTCCACCCCGGTCCGAAGCATTACTCCCGGTTATGGTTGGACCCGGGACTAATGTGAGCATTAGTCCCAGTTTCAACGTCTAGAACACCAGCAATCTTTAGTCCCGGGTCAAACGGGACATTTAGTCCCGGTTCGTATCACCAACCGGGACTAAAAGGGGTGCCCCCGGTGCCAACCCCTTTAGTCCCGGTTCGTATCACCAAGCGGGACTAAAGGTGTGACCTTTAGTCCCGGCTCGTATTACCAACCCGAACTAAAGAAAGTGGGCAAAAAATTTCTCAAGTTCTGCGTGGCAGTAACGGGCACAAATCCGTCTGGAGATCGTCTTTTCTAGATTCAAAATCATGCCAAAAAATTATAAAAAATTCTAAAATAAAATCCTTCAAACTGTAGTTATATTAAGTGATTTAATTGTTACGAAAATTAACAAATATAAATTTCAACATAATTTAAAAAAGATGTTATGAAAAATTCAAATGGCCATAACTTTTGTATACGATGTAAAAAAAGTACAACCTATCAAAACGTGTAGAAAAAAATTAGCTCTTTGATTTCAACATCCTTAGGTCGTTTTGGATTCTAAAAATTGAAAAGAAAAAAAATTATTTCAAAACGTGCTAGGGGTGGAGTAGTGCTAGGATGAATAACCGGCCGAGAAGTTTGACCGTAAGTACGATTTAAACTAAGATTAAGTATAATTAGTATTAAAAATAAGAGATATGGGAGATTAATGAGTCAAACAGTTCAAAGTTTAATAAAAATTTGAAAAAAAAAATCAAATTTTTTTTTGGATTTTTTTTCAAAAAAACCCTTTAATCCGGGTTCATATTACAAACCGAGACTAAAGGTCTCGCGCGCTCGACGAGCGCCTTTAGTCCCGATTTGTGGCCGAACCGGGACTAAAGGGGTAGGCCTTTAGTCCCAATTTCGTAGTCCCGGTTGGAAAACCGGACTAAAGTCCTTTATAAACCGGGACAGAAGGCACGTTTTCCACTAGTGAGATATTCATCAATACTGCATATCAAAACACAAGCGCACAACCATTTATAATCCCAGAACAGCGCCCGTCAACGGTAGTGCATAGTAAATAAAAGCGTAAATATATGCACACAAAATACAATAAATTAAAATATTAATTGTACTATATGTTATCATGATACAACATAGTATCAGCTTAAAATATAAAAATGTAAAAAACACACTAGTAGAAAACGCGCCATTGGTCCCGGTTGGTAAGGGGCATTAGTCCCGGTTACCCAACCGGGACGGGGCAATCGGGACTAAAGCATCAACCTTTAGTCCCGGTTGCCCCACCAACAGGGACAAATGGGGGTACACGTGGCGGCGTCAGAGGGCGAGGGGGGGTGGAGCAACCGTCCCGGATCGTAACACGAACCGGGACAAATAACCTTCTGCCCCGTCAGAGGGCGAGGGGGGCAGAGAATTCATTTTGGCAACTTTTGTTGCCGCGGCAGCATTTTTCCCACTTTTTGTGCCGCGGCAGAGAATTCATTCCCGACCGTTCATCTGCATCATATAAGTAAGTTTATCAAAAAACAGGACATCATAAATAGTGAAATGACCAATTCACATCGACACAAGCATTGTATCAATGACAGAAAAAAGATAAGATTGCTAACCTCGATCGAGGAAAATAAAGAGGAGAAAGCTCAAGTGCGTCTCGGACACCTTCTATATTTTTGTTTTATGAGAAATTGAACGGGATCATTCACTCAAACATTTCATCAAACACCTTAAATGCATGCATAGGGGAAAAAACTAGCACACCTCTCACACCTTCCACCAAGAAAAAACAGAGTGAAGGCAGAGGGCTGGGGCATTGCATTTATAGAGGGCGAGAGCATACGTCCCAGTTTGTAACACAAACCAGGACTAAAGGTGTGTGCCACGCCACGTGGCTGACGCCCAACCTTTAGTCCCGGTTTGTGTTACAAACCGGGACGTATGCCCCCTTACCAACCGGGATGCATGCCTCCGGGCCTCGTGTCCACTTGAACCGGGACGCGTGCCAGCATTAGTCCTGGTTCGTGGCGCAACCGAGACTAATGCTCTGAGGGGACGTGAACGGATGGCCTGTTTTCTACTAGTGACACATGCACAAGAGACCTAAATATGCGTTTTATAAATGTGAGTGTTTCTTCGAGATGATGGTATGCACACAGCGCCAACATTGTTAGTGCTCAAAAAAGCATAATACCTAAACAAAAAATAGTGAAATAAACATTATATATATTTCCATTCAGGTTTAATCTTGATCACATGATCGAGATAAGAAATGCAATATAAACTCAGTTTAGAAATGCATACCAACTGCACACATAAGCATGTAGATACACTGGAAGACATAATTGTTTAATCACATTGCCGGGTAGGCGGGTATATAATATGTTTCTGCAACTCAGTATTTTATTATATGAAATTTATGAAAAGTGAGTCACTTAAAAAACACATATTAGCCTAAGATCGCAATCTTCCAAATGATGCCAAGATTAGATCGATATATTTACGGTACAACTTTATTGCAATATTTAGCTCACATTGTATATCAAGAGAGGTGAGATGAGGAAATTTAGAGGTTGCTGGTCCAAATTTATAAATAAGAAAATGGGACATAAGAAACAGAGGTGGTGTTTTGGCTTATAGGTGTGATGCAAAAATGCACGATAGTACACATCAAAAAATCCGCGTATACATCCAAACATCCTATGTTCGCATATCAAGTTTGGTGTGGCTTGTATAAGAGAACAAAAAGTGTCTCTCGAATAGTTATATTGGAGCATGGAAATTGTTTTTTACAAAAGCCACAAAAAATGATTTTTCTGCCTAAACTTTGTGGCAAAAATAGAAAGTCTCAATGTACATGCGATTTTTTTAAAAAAATATATGACATATTGAATTGTGATTTTACAGAATGTGTGTATCTACACCTAGGAGAAAAGGTTGATTTCCCCATAAGAAGGGGCGAAGACAGGATTTGAACATGAGGGGGGGGGGGGGCGAAGATTTTTCTTAGACTGGGATAATACATCTCATATATCAAGTCAATATGCCTACATCAAGTCATATCAATATAAATGTTTGCCTTTGCCACCACACAAAAACATTTTTTTATAGATTAAGTTTAGGACGAAAATGGCTTGTGAAAAAATTCACTGTTAGTTTTTTTCTCCAAGATAATAGGTGCATAGAAGATTAGATAAACACATCCAACTAGTAAACAAATGCATTGTCATATATGCAAGTAATTAACCAGATTAATAACTTGTAATCCATATGAGAGACGATAAAAGGCTACTAGTACTAGTCTGTGTATACCTACCTTCAGATTTGAGTGTGGTGCTCCATGGATTTGATGCCGCGACACCATGGTAGGAACTAATATAGGATTACGAGAGCCGGTACCACGGGTGGCGGCGGCGACCTTTTAGTCGTCTCATGGGTAGATGGAGAGGTAGTTTGATCAGGAAAGAAGGATTTAGCGTCTTTGCTAATAGATTTTTTTTACATGAAACACTCGTATTTCATTAAGACACGACAATATCGCCGGACACCAGACGGGTTACAGAATTAGGGTGTGCTTCATTAGTAAGTTCAAACATAGTGTGTGTCCTTCAAGAACTTGAGTTTTCAACTCAATGATCTAAGTGGTTCATTAGTCCAATCGATAATCTATACATGAAACTCCTCGTCAACAATGTTAGAATAACACAATACAGAGGCATAGTTACACTTTATAACTTTTAAATTAATATAAAGGTTTTATTTATCCCAGTGAATATGCCAGATGCACCCAACACCCGAAAGGTATCATTATTATGAAGTTCAAGAAAAAAGAGCACATTTTCTCGCAAAGAACATAAATAAAAATAACAAGAAGGAATTCAAACATCTCGTTATTGCCGACATATATGCTAGGTATCAGAAGTAAAGTGCTTCATAACGACTAATTCCAAGTGCTTGTTCCCCAAGATCATGTGTTATCGGTACTTCCGTCTTTGAAGTGGTGACATTGATTGAAGGAGATTCAAACATAAAAAAGATAACCTCCTTCCTATTGGGTGTTGTCTGACGAAAGAACAACAACAGAAAAGTTGGCTGCTCCTGGCGATGCTCCGACCAAGATCCAAGACTTAGGTTAAGGGCCACATATCTTACCCACACACGCGAGAATGTGGAAGCTTAATGCAGTGCATCAGGGAACGTCCTCCTTGTACAATGTGTCTCCCTTGACCGTCTCCAATGAGGTCATCCCCGACGCTGACTTCCCGTTGATGACTCCGGTACTCAATCACCTATTGTCCCCATGCACCCCAAGTGTAGTGCATTTATTGGCTCACACAAGCGCAAGGTGGGCCGGTTACGGCGAGGTGCTACCCTAGGTTTTGTCCCCTTAGGAAAAAATAAGTGGTGGGGCAATATGAATTTTGGGAAGGGCACACCTTTGTAGCTGCCATCTTCCCTTTCTTTACATAGGGAGTAGGTCACGGGACATCGGGGTCACCGTGAGTCCAAAAACCTAACCCTAGTCAAAGTGGGTCTAATCCATTGACATGTGTCCCTGTCCATGCAAGTCTCCACTTATTTGGCTTCTCTAAGTCTCCACTTCTCCAATTAATCACTAGAGGTTGTGATGTTGTTCGTAGTTTGGGACAATGAACCTAGATTTGATTTAACCTGCTCTTACTACAGGCTGTAGTAGACAGTTCCTGTGATTTGCATTGGGGTGGTGAATCAATATTTGTCACTGAGAAAAACTAGCAAGGTATGATTCCTCGAAACCTTTACTAGGAGAATGAATTAAATTATTTTTCATGGCTTGCAACTATGTTCATAGCTTGTTAGTGTAAATGGTGTGGCTCAGTGCTTGTATGACCCTATACATGTGGAACCGAATCCTTGATTATGTGATATGTTTATCTGAATATTTACATGTGTGATAGTGAAGTACTACTAAAAATTAATGACTCCTAAATAAACAACTAGGAAAATGATTTGAAACCTATCTTGGTTGCTTGCTGATGATCTCATTACATGCTATTTTGGATGATGATCATGTGTAGATAAAGAAATAGCTTATATTATTTTGGTTTGCTATTGTGTTGCCTCCATTTGGATTGCACATAGTAGTAAACCTTCATAGCATGATCTTCTATCATCTTACACTGACCTAGCTGGATAAAATCATCATCTGTGATGATCTTTTGATGGAAATAAATTTTGGATTAGCCCTTCCTGTGATGCAAAGGCCAAGGAACATATATCTATTTTGTTTTTCTAGCTCACTAATGAGGCTAACATACCATCCCTATGAAAATTTTAGGGTTTTTCCTCTTTTTAAAATATATTTCTCTACTAAAGTTGATATGAACAGTTGTTATGCTATGATACTAGTGTCAAACCTATTGTTGCAGAGTAGACAACTCTGGTTGGGATGGTGTGGATATTGATCAACTATTTATGTAGGCTTATTTTCTTCCTTTCCTTCTCCTCCTAGCTAACCTGCTCCTCATGTGGCTTCTAGTCAGCTACTCCAAGGATGAACTTGATTATGCTCTGTTGTGCTTCTGTGGCCTCCTTCTTCCTAGAGTTACTTCCTGCTCCACCTAGATGAAATTAATGAGCTCTTACTTGATCTACTTGTAACTTTCTTTCTCCTCCTTTCTATTGTATTAACCTGTTTCCTCGACTTCTCTAAGTAATCATGATGACTATGGTGATGTTGGCTTATAGTTTTGAATATTGGGTGATAAATTGGGAAGACCTACTAAGAACAAAGGTGGTCTTGTTAGTATGATGTTGAAGTAGATCCGTGGCCTTGCTAATTCGAATTCCTTGCACTCGACCTGTGATGCAAAAGGTTGAGGCATAGTTCTAATAAGGACGGATTCAATTATGGCCCCTTTTGTCAAAACTCAATGACGAATTCAGCATAGCACCTCTCACTACAGGACGCGCGCGCTACGCTGAGGGCATGCCCTCGGCGTATGGTACGCCGACGGCTGCCCTCGGCGTAGCCTCCTCGGCAAAGCACTCCCTCGGCGGAGCACATAGAGGTCGTCGGCGTATCAAAATGCCATCGGCGTAGCGGCCGTCGGCATAGCTTGTCGATAGGTTGCAAAAACATTTTTAAAAAAATTAAATTTTTATTTTTTTTCTCAATTTTTGAATCTTTGAATTGTTTGACTCGTTAACCTCTCAATTTGAACATTTTTAACACTAATTATACTTAATATTTAATTAAATTGCAGTCTTGGACGAACTTCACCCATCCTAATAATACTCCAGCTCCAGCACGCTTAACTTCCTCGTTCCTTCAGAATCTGTTTCCGCAAAGTAATTCATACATTGTTGTCAATACTATGATATCAATCCTATTAACCCTTATATCAACATGTCACATGTTTGTATTTTTTGAAATTACAAAAAATATTTAAGTAAACATTAATGAATAAGTAAAAATATTATTGAATTCAAATAAAAATATAATAATTTTACTTTTTTGTATTTTTCTATTTAATATGGAATAATTAATATCTTTAAATCTGTAAATCGGAATTTAACAAATAATATGTCTAAATTGATTAGAAAAATGAGAGGAATCCAAATATGATATCCATATCAACTAATCACAAACCCTCCCTTTTTGAATTATCTATTTGGTGGTTGCTTTAGAAAATTCTCTTTTTGCGCTCGGATAATGAAAAATGGCTTTTTGGTGCGATGAAAAGAAAAACTTGCATTGGATCTTTGATAAAATAGCATATTGTGAACCTAAAAATGATTTTTTTTAAAAAAACGAGAATCGGATCATGTACCTGTAGTTCATATCTGAACCACTTCCTGCCGATTCGGCAGGAATTTGTCTTTTTCACCAGAGGTGGACGGAAAGGTTTCGGATCCCCCTGTTGGGACATTGTCCATATAAGGTGGTATAATATTTTTGTAAAATGTGGTGGTAGCATTTTGAATTAGCCATTTGGTGGTTGCTTCACAAAACCGTCCGTTTTTTGTGCTCGAAAAATGGGAAATGGCTTTTTGGTGCGACGAAAAGGAAAACTCCCTCCTGCAACATTGTTCGCCATCCCATGATGCATGTGTATGCACAATATGGGAACATTATCACAAACTATGCCTTGATTCTAGCCATAACATTGATCATTTGACACGAAAGCCAAGAAACCTCGAATGAGATAGGTCATTTTGTGAAGGTTTTTTTGAGACATAATCAATATATCAAGTTTGATATTTTTACTTATAACTATGTCACATAATATGACACCACGCAAAGGTTTCGCATTGTTTCGATCGTTTTTGAATTTTTTATGCCCGTTTTAAACTATCGTCAAACTTTGTCGAACGGCGGGCATGAAGATTCTTAGCTCGGGGCCGAGCCTCGCTAAACTTGCATTGGATATTTGATAAAATATCATATTGTGAACCTAAAAATGATTTTTTTAAAAAAATATGAGCATCGGATCATGTACCTGTAGTTCATATCTAACCCACTTCCTACGGATTTGGCAGGAATTTGTTTTTTTCACCAAAGGTGGACGAAAAGGTTTCAGATCCCCCTGTTGGGACATTGTACTTATAAGGTGGTATAGTATTTTTTTTAAATGTGGTGGTAGCTTTTTCAATTAGCCATTTGGTGGTTGCTTCACAAAACCATCCGTTTTTTGTGCTCGGAAAATGGGAAATGACTTTTTGGTGCGACGAAAAGGAAAACTTCCTCCTGCAACATTGTTCTCCATCCCATGATGCATGTGTATGCACAATATGGGCATACTATCATAAACTATGCCTTGATTCTAGCCATTACATTGGTCATTTGACCCGAAAGCCAAGAAACCTCGAATGAGATAGGTCATTTTGTGAAGGTTTTTTTGAGACATAATCAATATATCAAGTTTGATATTTTTACATATAACTATGTCACATAATATGACACCACGCGAAGGTTTCGCATTGTTTCGATTGTTTTTGAATTTTTTATGCCTGTTTTAAACTATCGTCAAACTTTGTCGAACGTCAGGCAAGAAGATTCTTAGCTCGGGGCCGAGCCTCACTAAACTTACATTGGATATTTGATAAAATAGCATATTGTGAACCTAAAAATTATTTTTGTAAAAAAACATGAGCATCGGATCATGTACCTGTAGTTCATATCTACCCTACTTTCTACCGATTCGGCAGGAATTTGTCTTTTTAACCAGAGGTGGACGGAAAGGTTTCGAATCCCCCTATTGGGACATTGTCCATATAAGGTGGTATAGTATTTTTGTAAAATGTGGTGGTAGCATTTTGAATTAGCCATTTGGTGGTTGCTTCACAAAACTGTCCGTTTTTTTGTGCTCGGAAAATGGAAATGGCTTTTTGGTGCGACGAAAAGGAAAACTTCCTCTTGCAACATTGTTCGCCATCGCATGATGCATGTTTATGCACAATATGGCAACATTATCACAAACTATGCCTTGATTCTAGCCATAACATTGGTCATTTGACCCGAAAGCCAAGAAACCTCGAATGAGATAGGTCATTTTGTGAAGGTTTTTTTAGACATAATCAATATATCAAGTTTGATATTTTTACATATAACTATGTCACATAATATGACACCACGCAAAGGTTTCGCATTGTTTCGATCGTTTTTGAAGTTTTTATGCCCGTTTTAAATTATTGTCAAACTTTGTCAAACGGCGGGCAAGAAGATTCTTAGCTCGGGGCCGAGCCTCGCTAAAATTGCATTGGATCTTTGATAAAATAGCATATTGTGAACCTAAAAATGATTTTTTAAAAAAAACATGAGCATTGGATCATGTACCTGTAGTTCATATCTGACCCACTTTCTACCGATTCGGCAGGAATTTGTCTTTTTCACCAAAGGTGGATGAAAAGGTTTCGGATCCCCCTGTTGGGACATTGTCAATATAAGGTGGTCTATTATTTTTGTAAAATATGGTGGTAGTATTTTGAATTAGCCATTTGGTGGTTGCTTCACAAAACCGTCTATTTTTTATGCTCGGAAAATAAAAAATGGCTTTTTGGTGCGACAAAAAGGAAAGCTTCCTCCTGCAACATTGTTCACCATCCTATTATGCACATGTATGTACAATATGGGCACATTATCACAAACTATGGCTTGATTCTAGCCATAACATTGGTCATTTGACCCGAAAGCCAAGAAACCTCGAATGAGATAGGTCATTTTGTGAAGGTTTCTTTGAAACATAATCGATATACCAAGTTTTATATTTTTCCTTCTAACTATGTCACATAATATAACACCACGCGAAGGTTTCGCATTGTTTCGATCGTTTTTGAATTTTTTATGCCTGTTTTTTCACATAATATAACACCACGCGGAGATATGCCCAAGAGGCAATAATAAAGTGGTTATTATCATATCTTCACACTTATGATAAATGTTTACATACCATGCTATAATTGTATTAACCGGAAACATTAATACTTGTGTGATTTGTAAACATAAAAGAGTCCCTAGTAAAGCCTCTTGTTAAACTAGCTTGTTGGTTAATATATGATCATGGTTTCCTGATCATGAACACAGAGATGTTATTAACAACAGGGTCATATCATTAGGAGAATGATGTGATGGACATACTCCTATAGTTAAGCGTAGCATAAAGATCAAGTCATTTAATATAGTTCATTTGCTATAAGCTTTCTGATACATAGTAACCTAATTCCTTCGACCATGAGACCATGCATATCACCTTTACCGGATGGATGCTTTGATGACATCAAACACCACACCGTAACTAGGTGGCTATAAAGGTGGCATTGAGTGTTCGGAAAGTGTTGGTTGAAACACATGGATCAAGAGTGGGATTTGTCCATCCATATGACGGATAGATATACTCTGGGCCCTCTCGGTGGAATGTCATCCAATTATCTTGCAAGCATGTGACTGGCTCACAAGGGATCACATATCACGGGAACGAGAAAAGAGTACTTATCGGTAACGAGGTTGAACTAGGTATGCAGAGATACCGACGATCATAACCTCGGATAAGTAAATTATCGTGAGACAAAGGGAAATTGGTATCGTATGTAAGTGGTTCATTCGATCGCAAAGTAATCGTAGAAATATGTGGGAGCCATATGAATTTCTAGATTCCTCTATTGGTTATTGTTCGGAGAAGTGTCTCGATCATGTCCGCATAATTCACGAACCATAGGGAGACACACTTAAGGATTCGACGTTGTTTGAGTAGTTATGGTATTATGAGAAAGAGACCGAATGTTGTTAGGAGTCTCGGATGGGATCCGGGATATCACGAGGTGATCCGGAATGGTCCGGAGAATAAGATTCATATAAGGAAAGTCCTGTTTGAGTTCGGGAATGATTCCTGTTTTCATCGGGAATGTTCTAGAAGGTTCGGATTGTCCCAAGACCGGGGAAGGGTACATGAATGTGTCATTACATATTGAATGATTGCATCATGTACTAAGTGTTCTTGCTGTTCCAAATTAAGGATTAAATTGAATCCTAAAATGAAAAGTCAAATGGCCGCTTAAAAGTCAAACGGCTAAAACAGAAACCTGTGGAAACAAGCAAGAGGTGGTTGGAACCGACTTGGGGAGGAGTCCCTCCAAGCCGTGGCCAACCAAGGGCCGACTTGGGAGGGACTCCTCCCTTGGACGCCTCTTCCACCTATAAAAGGAGGGGCCTCCTCCTCTAGACACACAAGTTCCTATCCTCTAATCTCCGGTTTAGAGTTTTGGTTTAGAGCTTCTAATTGCCCTAGCCTTCGGTTTAGAGCCTTCTAATTGGTGTGTCTAATCTCTAGACCACTAATAGCTCTCTCATACTCCACCATACTCGCCCGGCTTAAGGCGAAGCCTGCGGATCTCCCTCTACTTCGGTACCACGCCGTTGTCAGGAATCGCGAGGAGAGTGCTACAACCTCCGCCGCTGGAACAAGGGAGAGGAAGGTCTTCGCCGAAAATCGAACGTGTGACCGATCATGAAGCGCTCGAACGCAGCGGAAGGATCGTCACGCAATCTTGAGATCGGAAAGAGTACGACTACATCACCCACGAATCTGCTCGTTAACCGCTTTGGAATCTTCGAGGGTAAGTTATTCCATCGACTCGTTGCTACAATCTAGTAGATAGATCTTGGCTTGTTTGTTTGTATGCGATAGAAATTTTTTGTTTTCCATGCTACGAACCCCTCAAAGGGTATCGAGCCGTGTCTATATGTAGATCTGTTGCCTGAGTAGAACACAATGGTCATTGTGGTGTTGATGCTTTTATTGTCGATTGCTTCTTGTGTACTTTGCATCTTGCGGTATGTTGGGATGAAGGCCCGGCTAACCTTACATGACATCGTTCATGAGACTTGCTCCACGCTCGACACGCAACTTGTATTGCATAAGTGGCTTTGCGGGTGCCTGTTTCTCCTAGCATAGTTAAGATCCAATTTACAACGGTGATTAACAATACTAGTATCAATGTTGTGGTTCATGTTCGTAAGTTAGAACGACACTTATTTAAAAGCCCCAAACCACGTAAAACATGCAAAGAAAGTAGAGGTGTCTAACTTTGTTTTGCATGTGTGTTCTGTGATGTGATATGGCCATGATTGTGATTATATATGATGTATGCAATGTTCCTTATTGTAAGTCGGCAACGCGGAGCCATATGGTTGTCTTTAATTTCTGTTAAGACCCGCGTGTCTATTCAAAGTAGTTGTAATAGTTGAAGCCGGTGGACGACAACCATGGAGAAGCATCATTGACCTTGATGCAATGTCGGTGATGATGGAAATCATGTTCGTGCTAGAAGATGGAGATCGAAAGCACAAAGAAGAAAGGCCATGTCATATCACATATTATGAATTGCATGTGATGTTAATCCTTTATGCATCTTGTATTGCTTAGTAGACGACGGTAGCATTATAAGATGATCCCTCATGCACATGAATTTCAAGTCACAAAGTGTTCACCCTTAGTTAGCACCGTTGCTAAAGCTTGTTGTTTCGAAGCACCACGTGATGATCGGGTGTGTTAGATTCTACAAGTGTATACAACGTGAGCAAGCCATATTTGCTCATGCGGAAACTAAGGTTTGATCTTGACGTGCCTAGCATGTACAGACATGGCCTCAGGAACACGGATTACCGAAAGGTAGAGCATGAGTCATATAGTAGATATGATGAACATGTTGATTGTTCGCCATTGAAGCTATATCAACTCTCGTGATGATCGGTTTTGATGTGGTGGATTTGGTTTGTGTGATCACTGAAACAATGTGAGGGATATTGTTTTGAGAGGGAGTTCACCAAGATTAATTTAATTATTAATTAGAACTCAATTTATCATAAACTAAATCAAAGTGAATTTGCATAGTTGTTGTAGTCATTGGCATCCGTTTACCACCTTGCGCTTAGTTATAATTGAGATGATAGAACTATAGAATTCTGGTTAGTTACTTTACGAACTGGTATCGTATTGTTTTGAAGTGTTAATCTAAAGTTTAAAAGTCCTATTGCAAACTTTCAAGAAGTTCCAAGTTACTCCATGAAGTTTAATAATTAGTATTAAATCAAGAGTAACAATTCCAAGTGTTAGTATATAAGTATCATGTTTGTCTCCATGATTCTTGATATTCAAAGGATTCTCTTAATATCAAGGTTATCTAGGATCTGAAAGAGTTGTTTTAAAACCATGATGTGTGGAAGATATTGTGATATCTGAAACGAAGTATTGGTTACAACATGATAGAGTATAATATGGCAAAAGTCATGTTCTCATATTTGATGAGAATTTGCAAAAGGTTGGAGAAACTAGTTGTCCTAATCCTCCAAAAGGTTTTGGAGAGCAACATTATACTTGCGATTCACCGTTACAAGCTAAAAGTAGCTTGATCATGGATAAATCCATGATGAGGGTGAATATTTGATGTAGGTAAGATGTTTACTACACCAAGAGATTACTAAAGAAAGGAATTTGAAAGAACACCAAACATTTGATGATAGGTGATCTACCTCAAAGTGCAAGTCCAAAGACATTGGTATTTAATTATACACGCTTTGGATTATGTGTCATATGTATGACTCCACTATTGATATTGATAGATTCTTTCAAACAGAAAAGGAAATATTGAAAGAGAATGTCATAAATATATGACAGAAAAGAAAAGACTAGAATTGTTCAGCTTGAGTATATAGATGATATACGTGTTATGGCTATATTCTTTGCTTATTAAACAATGTGGTTCCTAAGTATTTGATACTGAATTTGTTGGTATGAATCGTCATACGAAACAACACAATTCATGAACTACAATGGCCTAAGTAACTAGCAAAATAATATGTGATGATGTTCATCGAGAACAAATAAAGGGTTATTGTGTTGCTCGTTAAACATCAAAGCTTGCCTTCAGGATTTGTTTTATCAGGTATTATAAGAACAAAATGGTTGTTCAAATAATTTCCGTAATCCATAAAAGATGGATGATTCGCAAATCTCGTTGGAGAAATCACATCCATAAAATTAGTGCTAAAAATGTCGAAAGACAAATTGATTGAAAGATCACTTAGGAAGTGACATCGCAGTTTAAATTATATTGGAAAGAAAAACATGAAGAAACTCCATATGGATGGAATTTTGGAGTCTATTTGATTTTGATCAAATGACGCTTGTGAAACTTTCCTAGAGATAATTAAAACTCCGTTCATAGGCCAAAAGGGAACGAATGACTAGCTTATTGGAACTTGTACATATTGTTGTACGAAGTCCATTATGTGTAGTCAAGAGCGATGGATTTCAACTTCATATGCTTTCTCCGAGAATTTGAGTGAATATATGAATATTTACTTAATAAGGATGAAGTATGAAATATTTGAAAAGTTCAAAGACTTTCAAGATGAAGTACAAAATCATTATAACAAGAATATAAATAGTTTATGATAAGATCATAAAGGAAGATATTTGAGTTACAAGTTTAGCATAATACCTAAGATTTAAGGAATCGTTCCGTGGATTTGCATTTTCCCGAAACACCATAAGAGTATGGAGCGTTCGAGATATGTAATTAAACCTTGTATGACATGGTAAGATCAAAGGTATAATTCATAAAACTGCCATTATATTTTAAAGATTAAAAGCTCTAGAGATTACCGTTTTTCCACTGAAAAGAGCTCCATCATAATCCGTTGAAATGACACCATATAAAGTTATGGTTTGGGATAAAACCAAAGTAGTCCTTTCTTAAAACATTGATATGCTATGCATAAGAAAGATGTGTGCAACCAAAGTTGGATGAACCTGTCTTTGTATAACTGTTAAGTATTCCTCCATAAACACCGGAGACAAAAGTGTTTGTTGCTTAGAACGTCAAGTTTCTTTGAGAAGGAATTTTTCGTGAAAAGTTAAGTGGGAGGACAATAGAACTTTGATAAGGTTAAAAGAACCTTAGCTATATGTGCAAAGTTGCGCAGCACCGAAAAGTGTTCCGGAGGCAGCAACAATGCTCATGGCTCACGTGCCTCAAAGGTTGTGGTTATGAAGATCTAAGTTCCTATTGAAACAAGTAGGTCGGGTAAACAATCAAATACCAAGATTTGAGAGTTAAATCGTTATTTGACAATAATGATCCGACTACATGCAAAGAAGCGATGATGGGACCTGACTCCGTCTAATGGCTTGAAGCCATAAAATCCGTGATAGTTCCATACACGAAAAATCAAGTTTTGAACTTGAAGGACCCTCGAGAAAGGTGTAAGACCTTACAGTCGTGTTTGGATCTATAAAAGAAATAGACATGGATGTTGCACATCTATGAAATAGTCGACATGTTCAGAAAGATTTCACAACAATGTTCAAAGGTTGACTATGATAAGATTTGATCTTTCAAAGCGATATTTAGTCTAGACGGATTAATGTAGCAACCACTACATATAATTTCTTATATGGTAGTTGAATAAACAAAACAAGTTCTTTTAATAGAATCGTTACCTAGGACATGTGCATAACACGGTCCATAGGGTTTTGTTAATTCAAAGGATGCTAAAAGCATATGCAAACTTCAATGGTTAAAGTAAGCATCGCGGAGTTGGAATCTTCACAATGATGAAATTGTTAAAAGAGTTTAAATTCATCAGAGACAATGAAGATGCTTGCGTTTGCAAGAAATTAAGTGGGAGCGCTAAGACATGTTTCTAATACATTATGTGGAAGACATATTGTTGATTGGAAATAATGTATCTTTTATTAACACATATTAAGAATTTCATCCCGATGAAAGACTTAGGCAAAACTCAAATATTTGGCATCAATAGACGCTAATATGGTTGTGCCAGAAGTACATAGACGAGATATTGAATGAGTTCAATATAGAAACTACAATAAAGGTTCTTGTCGCACAGAAAGGATTGAAAGAGTTCAAATGTTTATGATATATTCAAGTGTATTGACATTTGGTAAAGTGAAACAAATAATCAAGTATCGATTGATACTTGATGTATGAAATCACAAAGAGTATTTATATCAATCATACTGTGATATGTACAAATCCAGATATGTCCTATGCTCTAAATGTTGTGAGCATATACCAGAATGATTCGTAAGATGATCATTGGACAATAGTAAGGATATTCTTATGATCTTTTGGAAGAACTAAGAGTATAATATTTGTAGAAGTGACAAATAGATGGTTAGTTCATTGTAAAAGTACTACATTGATACTAGTTTTGTCACAAAGTACAAATTAAGTTTATCTCAATCTAAACTAAGGGTGGAACACTATAATGGAAAGTGAGTTCCATAATAGATTTGGATGAGTTCCAAAGTTAAGACATTGTGACAGATACTACAACAAAAGGCTAAGTATATGACTGCTATTATAGCAGCAAAAGAGGGCATTTGTGTCAAGTAGTTTGTTATCAAACTAGGTGTAGTTTACAGAGGGATAATACTATGAAGATATATTGTGCGACAATATTATCAACATCTTTTAACCCCAAAGAACTAAAGGTCACACCGAAAGACCAAATTTATACAAAGCCATCTCATTAGAGAATGAGTGATGCGTAGAGACGCAAAAACATGCAATTACACACGGACCTGGAAGTGTCAGATCCGGAGATCAGTTGACCACTAGAAATCGTGTACATACAACACCGGAAAGCCATAGGTTTGAAACTAGATTATTGACTCTAGTGCAAGTGGGAGACTGTTGGAGATATGCCCAAGAGGCAATAATAAAGTGGTTATTATCATATCTTCACACTTATGATAAATGTTTACATACCATGCTATAATTGTATTAACCGGAAACATTAATACTTGTGTGATTTGTAAACATAAAAGAGTCCCTAGTAAAGCCTCTTGTTAAACTAGCTTGTTGGTTAATATATGATCATGGTTTCCTGATCATGAACACAGAGATGTTATTAACAACAGGGTCATATCATTAGGAGAATGATGTGATGGACATACTCCTATAGTTAAGCGTAGCATAAAGATCAAGTCATTTAATATAGTTCATTTGCTATAAGCTTTCTGATACATAGTAACCTAATTCCTTCGATCATGAGATCATGCATATCACCTTTATCGGATGGATGCTTTGATGACATCAAACACCACACCGTAACTGGGTGGCTATAAAGGTGGCATTGAGTGTTCGGAAAGTGTTGGTTGAAACACATGGATCAAGAGTGGGATTTGTCCATCCATATGACGGATAGATATACTCTGGGCCCTCTCGGTGGAATGTCATCCAATTAGCTTGCAAGCATGTGACTGGCTCACAAGGGATCACATATCACGGGAACGAGAAAAGAGTACTTATCGGTAACGAGGTTGAACTAGGTATGCAGATACCACGATCATAACCTCGGATAAGTAAACTATCGTGAGACAAAGGGAAATTGGTATCGTATGTAAGTGGTTCATTCGATCGCAAAGTAATCGAGAAATATGTGGAGCCATATGAATTTCCAGATTCCTCTATTGGTTATTGTTCGGAGAAGTGTCTCGATCATGTCCGCATAATTCACGAACCGTAGGGAGACACACTTAAGGATTCGACGTTGTTTGTGTAGTTATGGTATTATGAGAAAGAGACCGAATGTTGTTCGGAGTCTCGGATGGGATCCGGATATCACGAGGTGATCCGGAATGGTCCGAGAATAAGATTCATATAAGGAAAGTCCCGCTTTGGAGTTCGGGAATGATTCCTGTTTTCATCGGAATGTTCTAGAAGGTTCGGATTGTCCCAAGACTGGGGAAGGGTACATGAATGTGTCATTACATATTGAATGATTGCATCATGTACTAAGTGTTCTTGCTGTTCCAAAAAAAGGATTAAATTGAATCCTAAAACAGAAAAGTCAAATTGCCAGTTTAAAAGTCAAACGGCTAAAACAGGAAACTGTGGGAAACAAGCAAGAGGTGGTTGGAACCGACTTGGCGGAGGAGTCCCTCCAAGCCGGTGCGCCAACCAAGGCCTACTTGGGGAGGGACTCCCCTCCCCTTGGCCGCCCCTTCCACCTATAAAAGGAGGGGCAGGGCCTCCTCCTCTAGACACACAAGTTCCTATCCTCTAATCTCCGGTTTAGAGCCGTTTTGGTTTAGAGCTTCTAATTGCCCTAGCCTTCGGTTTAGAGCCTTCTAATTGGTGTGTCTAATCTCTAGACCACTAATAGCTCTCTCTCATACTCCACCATACTCGCCCGGCTTGGCGAAGCCGCGGGATCTCCCTCTACTTAGGTACCACGCCAGTTGTCTCTTAGGAATCGCGAGGAGAGTGCTACAACCTCCGTCGCTGGAACAAGGGAGAGGAAGGTCTTCGTCGAGTACCGAACGTGTGACCGACTGCGGAAGTGCTGCCGGAACGCAGCGCCGGAAGGATCGTCTACGCGATCTTGAGATCGGAAAGAGTACGACTACATCACCCACGAGAATCTGCTCTCGTTAACCGCTTTGTAATCTTCGAGGGTAAGTTATTCCATCGACTCGTTGCTACAATCTAGTAGATAGATCTTGGCTTGTTTGTTTGTATGCGATAGAAATTTTTTTGTTTTCCATGCTACGAACCCCTACATTATGTTTTACTTAATTTTTATTTACAAATGTGTAATATTTGAGTGTAGATAGATAGGTCTTATTTTTCTGCAAATTTTGATATATTATTTGTATTTTTCCGAATTAGAATGATTTAGTTATGATTTTTCAAAGTTTAACGAGATAAAATAAAAAATAGCTACGTCGAGGGCAGCCGTCGGCGTAGCATAGGATATGCCGAGAGCAATTCTATGCCGACGGCTGCTTGGCGGGGATGGCCTAGACGATGGCTACGCCGACGGCCCCGACGTTTGGCCGTCGGCGTAGCTTCCTATTTCTGTAGTGTCTCTGATATATCTGAAAGTAATCATAACCCCAACATTACTATTTTTGTTTTTTTGTTCTTTATTTGATTTTATAGGTATTAGAATAATAATAATATAGAATATCATGAACACGAAAGTAGATAGAAATCTAGTTTTGTTTTTCTTATCTTTTTATAACTAGACATGTATAGGTACAGGGAGAGGAAGGGCAGGGAGAGGAGAGAGCAGTGAGGAGATGGGAGAGGCAGAATTACTTATCGATCTGATGGCCTGATGCACGGAGTAGCAAATGGTGACCATATTGATCTGAGATAGCGCTCTGCAACTGGAAGGAGCTCGTGGATATTGGAGTTCTAGGCGAGCTAAAGCTAGCATGAAAGGGGTGGAGGGTGCACCTGTAAACCGGCAAGGAAACATGGTCAAGAAACCTCGTACTCGACCTTGTTCTTGGCCATCCTTGTCTTCTCCTATAGCAAGATGAAACGGATTTGCAAGTCGGTGTCTTGGTTAGCAAGATCCAACATTGAGTGTGTCTCCACAAACGGCATCAGTGCAGGGCGCTAGGCCGCGGGGAACAAGGAAGCGACATTACAGTGGGGGAAGCGGCGGTGGAGGTGGGGGGAGGACGGAGCAATGGCGTTGGGCGGCCATCGGGAGACCAGATGAGTGAGCGACGAAGGGAGCAAGGTGAACGAGAATGATGATGAGGAGCTCGAATTTGGTCGGACATTTCTGCAAGGGGTTTTCTACAAAATCGACACCATGTCTAGTAATTCGGACTGCAGGGAGTAGTGTTTCTTTCTCACCATGATATGCACGGCGGCACCATGCGCAAAGATTTTATACTGTGTATATGCGGTCCTTGTATAGTAATACCCGGAGATTTTCTTTTTTGTCAAAAAGTGAATGTCCTAGATTGAGGTGCGAAGTCTTAACCCACCGTTGTGCTCGGGCTGGCGAGTCGTCGGCGGACCTGTTGGGCTACCTCCCACCGCCGTTGCTCGACGACATCCTCGGACACATCGACCTCCGTGAAGTCGTCGGCACCTCTGTGCTCTCTAGCGCCTCGTATTCTTGATACGTCGGAAACGTATCTATAATTTTTGATGCTCCATGCTTGTTTAGTATCTACCCGGTTTGGTTCTCTCTCTTTTTGCCTGCTCGATCCGTCCTCCGGGAACCGGCCGGTGATGTGGGGATCGCTATGTCGGATCTAATAAAAGTGGTGGTCCTTTGATTTCTCTCGCACGAAGATGAAGATATGCTTGATGTCTGCCCTCCTTGATCTGGTCTAGAGAGGCGGGTTCTGGAAGGCTCCGCCGACAAACTCCCATGGGCGTATCATGCCTGGATATTGCTAGATCGGAAGGTATTCGGTCGCGCGCACCTTGTTTTTCTGGCCGTTTGGTTTCAGCGGGAGCATTGAGAAGCTCTATTGTTTGTTCCCACCAAGTGCCATGCTTTGAGCCATGGTGATGTCAGATGCGGAGAATGTCAGGAAAGCGCAAATTTGAGGGTAGCGATGGTGATTTTTGTTCTTGTGGCGACGGAGATCTGGCTGCGTGATCTGATACTCGTTGCAGCGACTATTGGTGTGGGAAGACGACATGGGGAGTTCCCAGTCTTATCTTGCAGGGTGAAAATCCAAGGTCTGGCCTTAGCTGGTTGTGCCTGGCAATGACCTTGTTGAAGGCATTGTTTTGTGAGTAAGGATTTTCTCCAGGGTGAAAACCCATGACCTTTGATCGGCCAACGACGGCGCTTGGTCACTGTTTCCATTTTTGAAGGCGTTGTTATTGGAGTGGAGGACTACTGGTGTTGTTCTGATGGTGTCACTGTCGTTTCTTTGAGGATTAGTTCTCTCTACGGGGACTTTTCTTTTTTGTAATTTCTTTTTCTTTTTTTCTGAGCTATGTGCATCCGTAGAGCCGCTAGGGCATACGTTGTTGCAGAGGCTGGGTGTAATTGGTGTCCTTGTGATATTAATATATACTCTTTTCCAAAAAAAACTTTGCTTTGCTTTGTGTACACTTCGAGGTGTTTTTATATGTTTTCTGGAACTAACATATTAATAAGTTGCCACAGTGACAGTTGCATGTTTTCTTCTGTTTTTGGTTCCAGAAAGGCAGAAAATCAATATTCTCGGAATTGGAAGGGACAAAAGCCAAAGTCAATATTTTACCGTGGGCAACACGAAGCCAGAATGAGATACGGAGGAGGCTCACCAGGGGGCCACACCCCCTGACGGCACGGGTGGGCCCACCCGACGTCTGGGGGGTGCAGCCGCCCTGGTGCCCCCCTGCCTCGCCTCGCCTCTATAAAGTCCCCCCGATGCCAAAACCCTAGGCACCCGATCAAAACTCCACGAAACCTTTTGTAGCCGCCGCCACCATCGTCCCTAGATCGGGGGGATCTAGAGTTCTTCCCGACACCCTGCCAGAGGGGAGATCATCCCGGAGGCCTTCTTCTTCATCATGCCAGCCTCCGGTATGAAGCGTGAGTAGTTCGACCTTGTACTACGGGTCCATCTAGTAGCTAGATGGTTGTATCTCCTCCTTATTCTTTCAAGTATAGATCTTGTGAGCTCCGTTCATGATCAAGATATAATCTATTTGTAATCATGCATGTTGTGTTTGCGGGGATCCGATGGATATTGAGATTACTATGTCAGATTGATTAATGGTTTTGTCTTATTGATTCTATCATATCTATGTTGTTTGTGATATTGCATGCTCTCCGTTGTTAGTAGCTATCTTGGCCAAGTAGTTACTAGTGACTCCAAGAGGGGGTATTTATGCTCGATAGTGGGTTCATTCCTCTACTTATCAAGGGAAGTGATAGAAATCTCTACGGTAGTAGATGTGCTATTGCCACTAGGGAGAAAACTGAAGGGTTCACAGCATAGAAAACAAAAAAAATCCTACGATGGGAACTATGTACCAAGATCTATCTACTAGATACAAAAAACGGGCTGATGTATATCCTAAGAGAACATACCCTTGAAGACCGACAAAGCTTAACGAGTTGAACTCATGGTTGATGTAGACGATCTCTTGCCTATCTCAATATCGAGAGGAAGTCCTAGCGCCGCAAAGCAACAACGCATCCGTGCTCGCACACACGTACAAGACACCGAGCAACCTCCGCCTCCTCTCTCCAGCGATGCAGCAGAAGCACAACCCTTTCTTGACGAATAGCCACCGGGAACATGTATCTCGCTAGTCCGAGACCATGGGGGATAAATTCTAGAGGGGGAGAGAGATCCTTCACGAGGAGGTATGAGTGAGAGAGAGAGGGAGAGGGGTGCCGGCCATGGGGCAGCCCCCTCCCCTCCTTTATTCATGTGGGTGGACACTCCACTCACAAAAACCTCTTCAATTTCCTCCACTCAAAATCCCACTCAAACTTGCTATTAAATTTCCATCAAATTTAATGCAAACTCTCATTAAATAAAACTATTTTTATTTATTCAGAATTTTGTCAATTACTTTAATGACAAACATTCACATATAACTCCTTTCTAGAATTCGATTTCACATACAAAAACACTTTCTGCAATTTCACCCAAAAACCTGTTTCGGTATCTAGTGAAATAAATTCCTGCGCTTGTTATTCTTTCCGGCATGAAACTTTTGCTCCAATTGGATGTCAGTGTCCCTTAACTGTGTCACCATATGGTTCGCAAATAATGCGGACATGATCGAGACCCTTCTCCGATCAATAATCAGTAGCGGGACCTGGAGATCCATACTGACTCCCACACATTCAACGATGACTTTCCTTGTGATCGTCGGAACCTTTTACGCGCGTATCTTAATCCCTTTGTTTCATGATATATTACATGTACGATACTGGATCATCGGTATCTCCATACCTAGTTTGATCTCGTTACTGACATGCACTCTTTTCTCGTTCCCGTGATATAACATTCTAGTGATCAAATCACTTGCTTGCAAGCTAACCAATGTGATATCATCGAGAGGGCCCAGAGTATATCTATCCGTCATCGGGATGAACAAATTCCACACTTGATCCATGTGTCTCAACATAACACTTTAGTAGTTTTGAAGCCATCTTTATAATCATCCAGTTACGGTGTGACGTTTGATGTCAACAAGAAACTCTTCCGGTGTTAGTGATTGACATGATCTCATGGTCTAAGGATTAGGATCACTTCGTAAGTTGTTTATAGCAATATAAACTCAGTGACTTTGATAGTAATGCTATACTTCAGATGAATGTTCATCACATCATTACACTAATGTTGTGATCTCGTTATTAACAACATCCAATGTATATGATCAGCAAACTGTGAACATCTTGTTAATCAACGAGCTAGTTTATGAGAGAGGCATAACTAGGAACTTTCTGTTTGTTTATTAAACACACATGTATTAACGTTTCTGTATTAATACAATTATAGCATGCAAAATAAAAATCTATCATATACTTGGAATACACATAATAAACACTTTATTATTGCCTCTCAGGGCATATTCCCTTCAAAAACAACGGTCTCTTGCTCATGGAACAAGTGGATTGTTTACCTTACACACTTTGCTTAAAGCAGTTGTCTCTTGCTTACAACTTAATACTGGAGGGGGTTTGGATGTTAACCTGAAGGTGGACTTCTAGTCATAGATGCAGTTGGATGGCGGTCTATGTATATTGTTGTATTTCCCAATCGAATCTCATAGGATGTTTTTTTCTAGTATTGCATTGTTATGCCTTGCTTAGTCATGTCAATTGCCCTGCTGTAATTTGTTTACCCAGCATGCCATGTTTGTTTATCTAAGGAGAACACCTCTAGTGAACTATGGACCCTGGTCCAATCTTTACCATTGATACATCTTCCACTGTTATCGTTTACTTGATGCAAACCATCATCACCTTCCACACCATACAGTTAATCCTTTGTTACAGCAACCGGTGAGATTGACAATCTCACTATTCGTTGGGGCAAAGTCTTGAGTTTGTGTTGTGCAGGTTTCCACGTTGCTTGCAACACCTGTGTGACGTTTCCTTCCTCCTACTAGTTCGATAACCTCGGTTCTTACTAAGGGAAGACTTGCTGTTGTGCTGCTGCACACCTTGCTCTTGGGGTTTCCCGACGAAGCGCTTCCAGGCGCCACCAACTCTACTGGTGGGCCGGAGGCCCACCCCCTTTCGCTCACTCTCCTTCCTCGACAACCATGGCATGCCCCCGATGGCTGTCGAAAACATTCTCTCCCGGTACCCCGTCCATATCTTGCATAACTCCTTCCATCTTAGCAAGCACTCCGTCGGTCGCGTCGTTGACTGGCTCATCGCCCTGTGCAACCGTGGTGTAAAGCCCATCAACCTCTCTCGAAACAGGCTTTTGCCCAGCTTTATAAATAAAGCACACAGGTGAGACCGCTGCTAGGCCAGACAGCACAACACCCAAGGACAGACACACAACACGATGCTGGGGCAGCAACACACACACGCCCGAACTAAAACAAGGAAAAAACAAAAAGAAAGGAGACAGAGACGGGTCGACTAGACGAGGAAGACCGCAACCACTGCGCCCACCAAAGAATGCCCACCACGCTCCTATCCTCGACTCTTCAATCACCAAGCAGCACCGTCCAGAGGGAAAATGACCGCTGCTGCCTAGACCAAAGAATGACCTAGGGTTTCCCCCGGCACACTACTAGGAAAATGATTATAGGTAGATTTTAATTCTATGGCGCATATAGGAAAAATGCTCCACTAAAATTAATTTTGTGGCGCATATAACAAATGCTCCACAGAATTCTTGCAATTATGTGGCGCATATAGCTATATGCGCCACAAAAAGTGAGAATTCTGTGGCGCATATGGCTATATGCGCCACAGAAATTCCTGTGGGCCTGACCCAACACATGGGCAGACCAGACTTCTATGGCGCATATGGCTATATGCGCCACAGAATGTCAAAATTCTATGGCGCATATAGCATATGCACCACATAATTCTCACTTTTTGTGGCGCATATATGTAAGATCCCTCCTTTATAAAGGAAAAGGATCCCTGTGATTGCAATGCTAGTCCCTGGATCAATAGTTAGCATCCACAGTTAAGATGTAATATCAAGAAACAAAGGTCATAATACAACTTTATAACCAGGAATAAAATAATTTATTACATCTTACATAGCTCATTTGGCTATCTCATTACAATGCAGCAGAATATAACAATAGCATGGGGTCCTTCATCTTCAAAGTGCCACATGCAGATATGTTGGTTGTAGACTTGTAATCCTATTTCAACACACTTCACTAATATCAAACAAACCTGCAACATAACAAGTTACAGCCACAAGGGTCAATACATTTGAATTGGATTGGCTAGTGATACTATGGTAGTATAGTGGAGTCTATCATCTATATGAATTTGGCTAGTGGAGCTTAGGCTTGCATTGCTCAAAATAGATTTTCCTTATCATTTGAAAACACTAAGTTTTTGCTTGAAAAAATCTTTCCCAAGGCATCTCCCAATAGAAATTGGTGATCCTTCAATCCCTTGTTTACCCACAAGATTTTAACTTATAAATTGGGATGAGGAGATTCTTGATAGCTTCCATGTCTTGCTGCTCAAATTGTCCTTTGCCAGGGACATGGCTAAGTACTTAGATTTTTCACTCTGTAGAGGTGGTGCACTTTTCCCACAAGACTTGGTTTCACCAACACAAGATCTTTCAGAAGCCTTCCCTTAGACCAGAATGGACGCGCTCCAACCTATCAATCCCCTACCACCAACTGTCCATTTGGCTAAGTTATTGCAACCTATATGATCCAGGCAGAGCCCATAATGCCAAGTGGCTGCACTTGAAGCTTCTCAACATTTGACATCTCAAATCTCTTTGTTCCTGGGTGGCATTCCACAAGTGTGATACACAAGGTTCACCAGTCCCCTGTCCTTGTGTAACCACTCAACGCAAACCATTCCTTCCATTCCACCCAGGTGATTCATTTACTTAGTTGTTTTATTAAACAAAACACAAGTCCTTAGACTTAGAAATTTTCCATAGCATGAATTTATATTCCACCCTTGTTTTCTACTAGCTAAGCTAAGCATGATAGTAGTAGGAATCTTAACTTAGGAAATTCTACTAAGGTTTCATCTACTAGGATTTCCCATGGCATAGTTTATACTTAGCAAAATTCCATGCAAGTCCTACTTAGAAATATCACTAATGCATAGTGAAAAAAATGGGACAAAAGTATGAAGCATCACTTGCCTTTTTGGTAGAGAATATAAGTTCACTCCTTGATCTTTGAAATGTTCACACACTTCAAATCACTACAATTCAATCAAGTAAACAATATTTCAATCTACCATTCAAGCAAAACACCACATAAAATGATAGAATCAAAACAATGCATGCAAGCATGCTAAAGATTGTTTTATTTGAAAAAGTGGTTTCTAATGGGTCATAAACATTTGAAAACACTTAATGGTCATTTTATAAAATGGCAAAACCATTTGCTAAAGGTTTTACTTCATAAACCATTTTTAAACCAAATCATTATTTTATGTGGTGAAGAAATGCTTTTAATAAGGCAACATTCTATAGGTTTCACAAAATATGTTTTCAAACCATAAAACCTTTTGTTTAGGGTAAGATAGTGTAAATCAAAACATTTCCCAAAGGTTTTCCTCCAAAATCATTTTTAACAATTAAACCATATTTTTATTTGGCTAAATTTTTTTTAATTCAAGGTTTTATTCTTTTGCTTCACCAAATACATTTTTGATACCACCAATTTGATTTCTAGGGTCAGTAGGTTCAAAACAAACCATTTGCCAAAGGTTTTATCTTAAAAATCATTTTGGAACAATTTTTATATTCTAAACATGCTTACATAAGTTTCTGCAAAAACAAACAATTTAACAGGAACATTTTACTAAACAAAGTGCATGGTCAGAAAGTACTTGTCTTGCTGATTCCATTGATATAAAATTTGCAAAATTTGGACGTGTGGTTTGAAAGTTATGAAATTTTCAAATTAGAACATCTATTAGATCAATTTTGCTTTTAATCAAACGAACATGGACACGTGGCTAGTTTTTATTTGCTGGTACCGGTTCGTCTGGATCACGCTCTCTGGTGCGTTGGATCTAAGTTAGATCGAGCGGCTCAGGTTCATCCTTACCCCTTCGATTAGTCAACCTATCCAAGCCATCAGATGAAAATCTAACGGTCCCTATTGCTTTGACCAATAAGCAGCGGCGCTGGCGACGGCGACTGGCGACGGAGCGGCTTGGCGGTGGCGTTGCCGGCAATGCGGGAAGCGAGAGAGGGAAAGGAGATGCGCACCGAGTTCGCGGAGTGATGCTGAAGCTCAAGGTGCTCGCGAGAAGGCAAGGGGCGCACGGGGCCTGGCGAGCGATACTGGGAGATGTAGTGAACGATGGGGAGCAAGCTAGTGTGGTTGAGGAGGCGGTCTTTGCCGGAATTTCTCATGGCTTCACGGAGCGGTGCAGCGAGAAATTGAGCAGTGTCGGGGCGCGCTAGGGTGAGGGACTGAGGGGGAACGGGAGAGGAGACGCATGCGACTAAGTACGCGTGATCACGGGGTCGTTTAATGGCGTGGTTAACGCGAATTAAATCGAGTTTTAATCGCCTGCAACGGCCGGCGAGGTGAGGGGCAGAGTCAGCGGGTGAGGAAGATGAATACGTGGCAGTGGGGTCCGGCGTCAGCGAGTGAAAGAGAGTGGGGCGGGGTCCATCTGTCGGGTGTCTCTACGGGTGCAAGCTCGAGTGGAAAAAACGCTTCGACAGAGGGGTGTAGGTGGGCTGCGAGTTGGGCTTAGTGGGCTGGCTGGGCTGGGTCGCTCTGTTTCATTTTTTTATTCAGATTGTTTTTCTTTTTCCTTTTCTAATATTCTGTTTTGATTTTGTTTAAACAATTTAAACATTCATTTGAATTCAAACCTTTGCCAAAATTTATGTAGGTTTAAATACTGATTAATAGTATATTCTGAAGTCAATTTTGGAATAAAATTTTATTCTTTTTGGGGTCTTTTTAATTATTCAAAAAGGCCCTAGTTTTAAATCAAATGAGATTTAATAATATTTCAAACACCTTTTAAATTCTTTAAACTTTCCAAATCCTATCAGTAGGTTTTTATTTGTTTATTTGGGTTCATCTTGAATTATTTGGAAAGTATTTAATATGATTCATAAATCATTTGAATTGGGTATTTGTTTTAATTCCAATGGAATTAAATAGTTTTAATTCCCTAAAGTTTATTTGGAAGATTTCTTTAATCTTAATTAAGTTGAATTAAACAACTTTTATTTCACTTGGGTAAATTCCAAAATACTATTTTCTCATGAATTATATAATTATTCTTATTAGAGATTTGTCTTTATTAAAAATAGGGATAGAATGGTTAATGCCATTTTATTTTATTTGGAAATTCTTCATCCTTTTATTTCATTTGGATTTGGAATATATTCATTCCATTTGCTTATGGTCTTGGCCAAGATTTAATTTGGTCTTTAAATATTCTTTATTTAATATTTCTTTCTTCATCTTATAAAATCCATATCTTTTTATTTATAGATCCAAACTTGGTGATTCCAATTTGTGAAATCTTATTTAATATTTATTTATCCTTTTAAATATATTTAGGATTATTTGCTCACCATTTGGTATGGATTTTAGATAAGGGCTTTATTAGCTTTGAAAATTTAATTTCCTTATCTTATTAAATTCATAAGATTTTATCTATGGCTCCAAATTAAGTGAAACCAATTTCTATGGTTTTAATATATTTCAATTTGTCTTTCTTGATCTTTTATAAATGTTTGTTTGACCAATTTTTATATGGATCAAATCCATGGTCTTGGAGATAACTTGGAAATGATTTTATTCCATTAGGGTTTAGGGTTTGGATTTATTTTCCAAGTGTTTAAATTTCCAGATACATTTTATGATGAAATGCATTTTACTTGATTTGAATTATGTTGGATTCAAATGTTAGCTAAAGTTTGTTCAAGATGGGATTTTAATTTCCATTTAAAAACAAAAGTTTCTTTTCACCCTAAAATTCAACAATAATTTATTTTGTTTATTTATTTTTCACATTATAAGATTTGGAAAATCTTGGGATATAACAATATAGCAATATACGCCACAGAATTTTGACATTCTGATGGAGCATTTTCCATATGTGCAACAGAATATACGAAACAGATTAAAAAAAATGGCATCCTACCTACCACCATCTGCCTTCGATCCCTAACCCTGACCAGAACCTACCCCATCCCTCTACCCCTGCCGCCGCCACTATCCTCTAACCCGCGCGCGCAGCCGCAGCGTGCAACCCACCCTACGTATGCTGCACGCTTCTACTCGACCCTCTCACGCGAGTACACACCCACCTCTCGCGAAATACACCCGCCTCTCACGCGAAACACACGTTCGCCCACCCCGCCCTATCGCTACCACTCACGGAATCCCCAGGGCCAACTCCCGTAGACCACGCCAGGAACCCCGCCACCACGATCGATCCCCGACGTGCTGCTCCTCCCCCTCGGCGCTTCTACCCCTGCAAGCTCCTCTCCCTCTGGCGCCGCCACCGCCTGCGTGAGGCCGTGCGCCCCTCCCCTTTGACCCGTCTCTCTCCCTAGCGAGTCGGCCACTCGCCTTGGCCGTCCGCTCGCCTCGCAAGCTCCCGTGTCCGCCAAGCTCGACAACCACCGCCGCCGGTCCCGCCGCCTCCTACATCCCCGACCACCGTCGCCAATGCCTCCTCCCGTACGCGCCTGCCACCGCCGTCCTCTCCCGCGGTCGCGTCCCCTGGATCGCCTCTGCTCTGAACCACACCTCCAGGTCACCGCATCGCTGCCTTCGCCCATCCCCGCGGCACCCCAACGCCAGCCGGCGCCCGCTTCGGCTTCCTCTACGAGAGCCCTCGCCTGCGGCCGCGGGAGCTCGAATCCCCAATCTACATAGAGCCTGTCCAGGGCGCCCTCTGGTTCCCCTTCTTCCTGTCGCGCAACCCTCTGCCCGGACCGCGCCCTACTCTGGCGGCTCTGTGTTCTCGTCGACCGAGTACTTGTCCTGAAGTTGCAAGCCTGGCTATGGCGGCTCCGTGTGCCCGCTTGTTTCTCGGTTCCAAAACCTCTACCTGTATCCTTGTTCCTTGGCTCGTCCGCAAGGTGTTCGTCTATGTGCCTGTGCAGGTCCTCTTGGTCAAGCTGTCTGTTGTTGTTGCTTCTACACAGCCAAGTCCTCCGACCCCGAACCAAGATGCCGAGCCCCGAGGAACACTTGTAAAATGTACCTGTGCACTTATTCGGTTATAAGTGATGTGATTGATGAACACTTGTCAACATTCGTGTTTGTTGATGTATTATATGTGAATTAGAACATTTGTACTACTGTGTGCAGCTTTTCTATCAATTTTTGTGAATTTCCTGTAATATACCTGTTATATACCTGTATTTGTACCAGATTCTGAAAATTTCGAAAAAAAGAATTCTGTGGAGCATATGGCCATATGCGCCACAGAATTTTGAGAATTCTGTGGTGCATACGCATATGAGCCACATAATTCTAATTTTAGTGGCGACCACTAGATGCGCCACAGAATTCATTTTTGGTGTGCCACTGATAACGTTTTTCCTAGTAGTGGCACGTAGAGGGAAATGGATGAAGGGAAGCCACGACGCCCTCCAGGAAGGAAGATGCCACTCGCGGGCGGAACCACGTCGGTGTCGGTCGAGCCGACAAGGATTTCTCCCGAGGGCCCTATCTATAACCCCCGGACGAGTCGAAGCACAGGAGACCCGCGAGGGCGAGACCGCGCCACCACCAAACCTTGCCGCCCACGAGCATACGCCACTCCGATTCCGACTTCGTCATCATCGTCTCACCAAGCAAGCCGACATGAGGACTGCAACATCGCGGCACAGATAGAAATGGACCGGGGCCCATAGTACTGCGACCGCGCGGGAGGGAAATTCCTCCACCGCCAGAGGCGGTAGTCGACCGGACGTGATCACAAACAAACTAGTCTGCCATAGGTCCGTCCAGGCCCAGCAGGCCCGTAAAGCCTCCACGGAGGCAAACCAGTCCCATGGCGGTCCGACCGGGCCCCGACAGACCTGTAAAGTCTGCCACCACGCTGCAACAGGCCGGCCGAGGACACCGAGGATCCATCCACCCTAACCCGCCAAGATCTGCAGCACAGTCAAAGCAAAGCCGGCCTGTCCGCCTAACCTAGATCCGGGCCCAAATGGGCCCGATCTGGACCCCATGGCCACACCCGCCCTGAGCTCTACATGCCGTGGATGCACCGTGCTCCCCGCCGCCCAGGACCGCGCCGCCGCGCTGGCTCGCCCCTGTCGACGCAGGCTCACCCTGGAGCCGGGCCGAGGCAGCACAGAATCAGATCAGGCCGGATGGGCCCAGATCTGGGCCGCACCACCCTGGCCGCCAGCTCTGCGAGCCCGCTGCTGACTCCGACGGACCAGCGAGGGATGCCCGCCACCACGGTCGCCAGCAGCCGGAGTCATCCGATGCGCCCGGGGCCAAGGCCGCCTAGGCCCGAAGCTGCATCTCGCGCCGCGAGCTCCGCGCAAGGGGGATATGGGGCCCCGCCGCCGCCATCCCTTCGGCGGCAGCGAGGAGAGGGAGGGGGAGGGAGGAAGGCCCCTAGAGGCGGTGGCGTGGGAGCCCTCCCGTCGCCCACGGGAGCGACCAGGAGGGGCTGTTTTTCTATCTCACCCACTGAAAAGAAAAAAGAACGTTCTGAAGGCCGCCCATCAACCTCCAATGCTACTAATCCCTTCATGTCGTGTCCTATCCCCGCTTTCCCTTCACTCCACTGTAATCCTATGTACCCAACTCGTGTACCTGGAGCTGCACCAATGCTACATACCACCTCTCCCCATGGGATTCACTGGTTTCCCCATGCTCAAGGAGCTCAGACTCAACCTTGTCGAATTCCCCGACAACGGGGGGAGCCAACTGGAGGCGATTCTTGTCGCGTCACCCTTGCTTATACCTTGAATCTTTCCTATTTGGATTTCTATGGCGATCCATAATATGCAACCATCTGGGTGATTTAGGGACCCAATCTCCGAAGCCTTACGAAAAATTGTCATGACGACTACTACTGGCAAATTGGGTAGCTGCCATGCATTGTTGAAGCCGCCATCAATGTGGGAAACTATGTGAGCTCTGGAAATTTCGCAAAATTCCTTGCCAGATTTGTGCAAGTTAGGACGCTGCCCCCTCTATACGTGCTACATGTTGGCTATTCTGAGCTGCGTTTTTTGTTTATTGCTGGAGTTGATCCACACTTCGAGGGAGTTAGTGCATCTCCACTCGCCTACCCAGGACGCCGATTCGGACGCCGAAATTAGGTCTGGACGCCAAAAATCGGCCCAGTCGTGTATCCAAGGACCTATTTTCGTCCGGATTTCGGCGTGGTTTGGTCCAACCTACCTAGGCCGAACCCAGGTTCCCGGATACGCATTGGGGACGCCGGACGCCGCAAAAAATGGCGTGGGCCAGCTCTGTCAGCGAGACAGTCCCATTTCCACCCACTCCACTCGCCCAGACTGCCGCGAAGAGCTCCAGCGCCCCTATCGCCATGACTTCGCCGGCGGAGCTCCACCGCGCTGAGACATGCTCACACCTCTAGATACTCTCTCCCACCACGACGCCTTCTCCGCCGCCGCTCTCGCCGACCTAGCCTCGCCGTAACTCTGCTTCGCTACGTGCTCCCACCACCACGTCCGCCAAGTGTTCGGCATTTGGCCAGATTCAGCCATGGACTCCGACGACGAGATAGTCGCCATTGACTCCGATGAGGATGAGATACTCGCCATGGACTCCGACGACGAGGAGATGCTCGCCGTACTCTTGGAGGAGGAGAGCGCCGAGGTCGCTGAAGGTGAAGAGCACTAGCAGATCCTCGCATTGTGAAGGGAATATGCCCGAGAGGCAATAATAAAGTGGTTATTATCATATTCCTTGTTTATGATAAATGTTTATTTTGCATGCTATAATTGTATTAATACGGAAACGTTAATACATGTGTGTTTAATAAACAAACAGAAAGTTCCTAGTTATGCCTCTCTCATAAACTAGCTCGTTGATTAACAAGATGATCAACGTTTCCTGATCATGGACATTGGATGTTGTTAATAACGGGGTCACAACATTAGTGTAATGGTGTGATGAACATTCATCCGAAGTATAGCATTACGATCAAAGTCATTGAGTTTATATTGCTATAACAACTTACGAAGTGATCCTAATCCTTAGACCATGAGATCATGTCAATCACTAACACCGGAAGAGTTTCTTGATAACATCAAACGTCACACCATAACAGGGTGATTATAAAGATGGATTCAGAACTAATAAAGTGTTATGTTGAGGCTCATGGATCGAGAGTGGAATTTGTTCATCCCGATGGCGGATAGATATACTCTGGGCCCTCTCGGTGATATCACATTGATTAGCTTGCAAGCAAGTGATTTGATCACTAGAATGTTATATCACGGGAACGAGAAAAGAGTGCATGTCGATGTGAGATCAAACTAGGTATGGAGATACCGATGATCGAATCTCGGACATGTAATATATCGTGAAACAAAGGGATTAAGATACTAGCGTAAAAGGTTCCGACGATCACAAGAAAGTCATCGTTGAATGTGTGGGAGTCAGTATGGGTCTCCAGATCCCGCTTCTGATTATTGATCCGAGAGGGGTCTCGATCATGTTCGCATTATTCGCGAACCGTAGGGTTACACACTGAAGAGACACCGACATCCAATTGGAGAAAATGTTTCATGCCGAAAGAATGAACAAGCGCAGGAATTTATTTCACTAGATACCGAAACAGGTTTTCGGGTGAAATTGCATAAAGTGGTTATGCATGTGAAATAGAATTCTAGCAAGGGGTTATTTGTGAATGTTTGTCATTAAAGTAATTGACAAAATTCTGAATAAAATAAAAGAGTTTTATTTAATGAGAGTTTGCATTAAATTTGGTGGAAATTTAATGGGAATTTGAGTGGACTTTTGAGTGGAGGGATTTTAAAGGGCATTTTGTGAGTGGAGTGTCCACCCACATGAATGACGGAGGGGAGGGGGCAGCCCCCATGGCCGGAGGCCACCCCCTTGGGTGCCCCCTCCTCCTATAAAAGGAGCCCCCCTCCTCACTTGTCTCTCACACCTCCTCGTGAAGGATCTCTCTCCCCCTCTAGAATTTATTCCCCATGGTCTCGGACTAGCGATATACATGTTCCCGGTGGATTTTCGGCAAGAAAGAGTTGTGCTTCCGCTGCATCGCTGGAGCGAGGAGGCGGAGGTTGCACGGTGCCTCGAACGTGTGTGCGAGCACGTATGCGCTGCTGTTTTGCGGCGCTAGGACTTCCTCTCGATCTTGAGATCGACAAGAGATCGTCTACATCAACCACGAGTTTGGACTCGTTAAGCTTTGTCGGTCTTCAAGGGTATGTTCTCTACGGATATACATCCGCCCGTTGTTTGTATCTAGTAGATAGATCTTGGTACATAGTTGTTCCCATCGTAGGAAAATTTTTGTTTTCTATGCTGCGAACCCTACAGTGGTATCAGAGCCGGATCTATGCGTAGATACTTTGCACGGGTAGTACACATATGAGTATGTGGGCGATGATGATCATTTTATTGCTTCTTAGTTGTACTTTGGATATTGGTGGCATAGTGGGATGAAGCGGCCCGGACAAACTTTACATGTCCTCGCACATGAGACCTGTCCCACGCTTGACATGCAACTAGTTTGCATAAGTGGCTAGCGGGTGTCTGTCTCTCCTACTATAGTCAATGTCTAATTTGCAACGAGTTTTCAACAATTTGGTTATCCTCGTTGTGGTTCATGTTCAGGTAAACGGTTCTATCTTGAAAGCCCTAAGCCACGTAAAATTTGCAATGGATAAATTAGAGGCGTCTAGTTTAGATTGTTCTTTGGGCTAGTGTTATGATATGGTGATGTTGTAAGTCGAAGTATGAGATGATACTCTTACAACACACATAACGTGTAATCTCCATAGACCTTGGACTTACACATATAGGTATGATAGTGATCATACCACGGTGCACATGATAGAGATCATATGCGGGAACCATATCATTCCACTAATAAACATGTAATGTTTGATAGCATCTTATATTGCTTGTTTGGCGTTTTATTAGCATAATAAGATGATCCCTCATTTAAATATCAAGATAAGAATGTGTTCTTCCTTTAGTATGCACCGATTATGTTCTTCGCTCCAAGACATCACGTGATGATCGGGTGTTTTGGATCCACGACCATATTTGGTGTAAGACAGATTACACGCGAATACTAAGGTTCTTACTTGGCGAGCCTAGCATGTACAGACATGGCCTCGGAACACGGACCGAAAGGTTAAGCATGAGTCATATAGTAGATATGATGCCCATTTGATGCTCGCCTTTGAAGCTACACCGACTCACGTGATGATCGGACTTGGTGTAGTGGATTTGGTTCATGTAATCACCAAAAAGGCACGAGGGATGTCGTTTTTGAGTGGGAGTTCATTTCTAATTTGGATTAGTAGAACTCAATTTATCATAAATTAAATCAAAGTGAATTTGCATAATTTGTTGTAGTCATTGGCATTCGTTCACCACTTTATACATAGTTGTAATTGAGATAATAGAACTATAGAATTCTGGATATTTACTTTACGAACTGGTATCGTATTGTGTTGAGTGTCAATCAAAGTTTAAAGTCATATTGCAAACTTTTAGCAAACTCTATTTACTCCGTGAAATTTAATAATTGGTATTAAATCGAGAGTAACAATTCCAGTGTTAGTATCTTAAGTATCATGTTTGCCTCCACGATTCTTGATTGTTTTAATATCAAGTTTATCTAGGAGCTGAAAGAATTGTTTCAGAAACCATCATGTGTGGCGATATAACGATATCGAAACAATGTTTTGGTTGCAATATGATAGAGTATAATATATGTTCTCATATTGGATGAGAATTCTGAAGGTTGGAGATGCTAGACATCCTAATCATCCAAAAGGGTTTTGGAAAGTAATTTTATACTCACGATTCTCCTTTATAAGCTAAATTGGCTTGATCATGAAAGTCGTCATGATAAGGATGAATAGAAGATGTATGTAAAGTGTTTACTACACTAAAAGATTACTAAAGAATAGATTTTGAAAGAATACCGATCATTTTGATGATGGTGATCTACTTCAAAGTGCAAGTCCAAAGGTATTATTATTTGAATATACACGCTTTGGACTATGTGTCATGTATATGGTGCCACTGTTGATGTTGATAGATTCTTTTAAAAGGAAAAGGAAATGCTGAAAGAGAATCTATAAAATATATTTGGCAGAAAAGAAAAGATTGGAAATATCCAATTTAGGTATATATATGATATACATGTTATGGTTGTATTCTTTGCTTGTTAAACAATGTGGTTCTTGGGTATTGGATACCGAATTGGTTGGTATGAAATTTCATACGGAACAACGCAATTCATGAACCACAATGACCTAAGTAACTAGCAAGAGAATATGTGATGATGTTCATCGAAAACAAACAAACCGTTGTTTGTATTTCTCGTTGACATCAAAGCTTGACTTCAAGATTTGTTTTAATAATTTTTATTTAAATCAGGTATTATGAGAACAAAGGTTGTTCAAATAATTACCGTATTCCATATAAGATGGATGATTTACAAATCTAGTTGGAGAAATCACATCCATAAAACCTGATGCTAAAATGTCGCAAGACAAATGATTGAAAGATCACTTACAAAGTGACATCGCTGTTTAAATTATATTGGAAAGAGAACATGAAGAATCTCCATATTCATGGATTTTTGGAGTATTTGATTTGATCAAGTGACGCTTGTGAGACTTTCCTCGTGATAATTAAAACTTTGTTCAAAGGCCAAAGAAGAACGAACGACTAAATTATTGGAATTTATACATATCGATGTATGTAGTCCATTATGTATATGTAGGGGTTCGTAGCATGGAAAACAAAAAATTTCTATAGCATACAAACAAACAAGCCAAGATCTATCTACTAGATTGTAGCAACGAGTCGATGGAATAACTTACCCTCGAAGATTCCAAAGCGGTTAACGAGAGCAGATTCTCGTGGGTGATGTAGTCGTACACTTCCGATCTCAAGATCGCGTAGACGATCCTTCCGGCTATGCTCGGCAGCGCCTCATGATCGGTCACATGTTCGGTATTCGACGAAGACCTTCCTCTCCCTTGTTCCAGAAATGGAGGTTGTAGCACTCTCCTCGCGATTCCGACAAAGACAACGCGTGGTACCTAAGTAGAGGGGAGATCCCGCAGGGCTTCGCCTTAAGCCGGAGCGAGTATGGTGGTGTATGAGAGAGAGCTATTAGTGGTCTAGAGATTTAGACACACCAATTAGAAGGCTCTAAACCGCAGGCTAGAGCAATTATAAGCTCTAAACCAAAACGGCTCTAAACCGGAGATTAGAGGATAGGAACTTGTGTGTCTAGAAGAGGAGGCCCTGCCCCTCCTTTTATAGGTGGGAGGGGCGGCCAAGGGGAGGGGAGTCCCTCCCCAAGTCGACCTTGGTTGGCGCGCCGGCTTGGAGGGACTCCTCCCCCAAGTCGGTTCCAACCACCTCTTGCTTGTTTCCCACAGTTTCCTGTTTCCCACAGTTTCCTGTTTTCCACAGTTTCCTGTTTTAGCCGTTTGACTTTCAAACTGGCAGTTTGACTTTTCAGTTTTGGAACAGCGAGAACACTTAGTACATGATGCAATCATTCCAATATGCAATGACACATTCATGTACCCCTTCCCCTCCGGAGTGCCGGACATTCCGGAACCTTCTAGAACATTCCCGATGAAAACACCGGAATCATTCCCGAACTCAAACGGACTTTCCTTATATGAATCTTATTCTCCGGACCATTCCGGATCACCTCGTGATATCCGGATCCCATCCGAGACTCAACAACATTCGGTCTCTTTCTCATAATACCATAACTACTCAAACAACGTCGAATCCTTAAGTGTGTCTCCCTACGGTTCGTGAATTATGCGGACATGATCGAGACACTTCTCAACAATAACCAATAGAGGAATCTGGAAATTCATATGGCTCCACATATTTCTAAGATTACTTTGATCGAATGAACGACTTACATACGATACCAATTTCCCTTTGTCTCACGATAGTTTACTTATCCGAGGTTATGATCGCTTATCTCTGCATACCTAGTTCAACCTCGTTACCAATAAGTACTCTTTTCTCGTTCCCGTGATATGTGATCCCTTGTGAGCCAGTCACATGCTTGCAAGCTAATTGGATGACATTCCACCGAGAGGGCCCAGAGTATATCTATCCGTCATATGGATGGACAAATCCCACTCTTGATCCATGTGTTTCAACCAACACTTTCCGAACACTCAATGCCACCTTTATAGCCACCCAGTTACGGTGTGGTGTTTTATGACATCAAAGCATCCATCCGGAAAAGGTGATATGCATGATCTCATGGTCGAAGGAATTAGGTTACTATGTATCAGAAAGCATATAGCAATTGAACTATTGAAATGACTTGATCTTTATGCTACGCTTATCTACAGGAGTATGTCCATCACATCATTCTCCTAATGATATGATCCTGTTGTTAATAACATCTCTATGTTCATGATCAGGAAACCATGATCATATATTAACCAACAAGCTAGTTTAACAAGTGGCTTTACTAGGGACTCTTATTTTAGTTTACAAATCACACAAGTATTAATGTTTCCGGTTAATACAATTATAGCATGGTATGTAAACATTTATCATAAGTGTGAAGATATGATAATAACCACTTTATTATTGCCTCTTGGGCATATCTCCAACAGTCTCCCACTTGCACTAGAGTCAATAATCTAGTTTCAAACCTTTGTGTATTCAACACCTATGGCTTTCCTGTTGTATGTACACGATTGCTAGTGGTCAAATGATCTCCGGATCGACACTTCCGTGTCCGTGTAATTGCATGTTTTTATGCCTCTACGCATCACTCATTCTCTAATGAGATGGCTTTGTATAAATTTGGTCCTTTGGTGAGACCTTTAGTTCTTTAGGGTTAAAACATGTTGATAATATTGTCACACAATATATCTTCATAGTATTATCCCGCTGTGAACTACACCTAGTTTGATAAGAAACTACTTGACACAAATGCCCTCTTTAGCTGCTATAGTAGCAGTCATATACTTAGCCTTTTGTTGTAGTATCTGTCACAATGTATTAAGTTTGGAACTCATCCAAATTCATTATGGAACTTACTTTCCATTATATTGTGCCACCCTTAGTTTAGATTGAGATAAACTTAATTTGTACTTTGTGACAAAGCTAGTATCAATGTAGTACTTTTACAATGAACTAACCATCTATTTGTCACTTCTACAAATATTATACTCTTAGTTCTTCCAAAAGATCATAAGAATATCCTTACTATTGTCCAATGATCATCTTACGAATCATTCTGGTATATGCTCACAACATTTAGAGCATAGGACATATCTGGATTTGTACATATCACAGTATGATTGATATAAATATTCTTTGTGATTTCAAACATCAAGTATCAATCTATACTTGAATCTTTGTTTCACTTACCCTGTGTCAATACACTTGAATATATCATCAATATTGAACTCATTCAATCCTTTCTGTGCGACAAGAAACTTTCTTGTAGTTTCTATATTAAACTCATTCAATATCTCGTCTATGTACTTCTGGCATAACCATATTAGCGTCTATTGATGCCAAATATTTGGGTTTTGCCTAAGTCTTTCATCGGGATGAAATTCTTAATATGTGTTAATAAAAGATACATTATTCCCAATCAACAATATGTCTTCCACATAATGTATTAGAAACATGTCTTAGCGCTCCCACTTAATTTCTTGCAAATGCAAGCATCTTCATCGTCTCTGATGAATTTAAACTCTTTTAACAATTTCATCATTGTGAAGATTCCAACTCCGCGATGCTCACTTCAATCATTGAAGTTTGCATATGCTTTTAGCATCCTTTGAATTAACAAAACCCTATGGACCATGTCACGCATACGTCCTAGGTAACCCTTCTATTAGAAGAATTTGTTTTGTTTATCCAACTATCATATAACAAAATTATATGTAGTGGTTGCTACATTAATCCGTCTAGACTAAATATCGCTATGAAAGATCAAATCTTGTCATAGTCAACCTTTTGAACATTGTTGTGAACTCTTTCCCAATATGTCGATTATAGATGTGAAACATCCATGTCTATTTCTTTATAGATCCAGACACAATTGTAAGGTCTTACACCTTTCTCGAGGGTCCTTCAAGTTCAAAACTTGATTTCTCATGAATGGAACTATCACGGATTTTATGGCTTCAAGCCATTTGACGGAGTCAGGGCTCATCATCGCTTCTTTGCACGTAGTTGGATCATTATTGTCAAATAATGATTTAACTCTCAAATATTGGTATTTGATTGTTCACTCGACCTACTTGTTTCAATAGGAACTTAGATCTCCGTGATCACAACCTTTGAGGCACGTGAGCCATGAGCATTGTTGCTGCCTCCGGAACACTTTTCGGCGCTGCGCAACTTTGCACATATAGCTAAGGTTCTTTTAACCTTTATCAAAGTTCTATTGTCCTCCCACTTAACTTTTCACGAAAAATTCCTTCTCAAATAAACTTGACGTTCTAAGCAACAAACACTTTTGTTTCCGGTGTTTATGGAGGAATACTTAACAAAGACAGGTTCATCCGACTTTGGTTGCAAACATCTTTCTTATGCATAGCATACCAATGTTTTAAGAAAGGACAATTTGGGTTTTATCCCAAACCATAACTTTATATGGTGTCATTTCAACGGATTATGATGGAGCTCTTTTCAGTGGAAAAACGGTAGTCTCCCAAGCTTTTAATCTTTAAAATATAATGGCAGTTTTATGAATTATACCTTTGATCTTACCATGTCAAACAAGGTTTAATTACATATCTCGAACGTTCCATACTCTTATGGTGTTTCGGAAATGCAAATCCACGAAACGATTCCTTAAATCTTAGGTATTATGCTAAACTTGTAACTTAAATATTTTCCTTTATGATCTTATCATAAACTATTCATATTCTTGTTACAATGATTTTACACTTCATCTTGAAAGTCTTTGAACTTTTCAAGTGTTTCATACTTTATCCTTATTAAGTAAATATTCATATATTCACTCAAATTTTCGGAGAAAGCATATGAAGTTGAAATCCATCGCTTTTGACTACACATAATGGATTTCGTACAACAATATGTACAAGTTCCAATAAGATAGTCATTCGTTCCCTTTTGGCCTATGAACGAAGTTTTAATTATCTCTAGGAAAGTTTCACAAGCGTCATTTGATCAAAAATCAGAAGACTCCAAAATTCCATCCACATGGAGTTTCTTCATGTTTTCTTTCCATTATAATTTAAACGGCGATGTCACTTCCTAAGTGATCTTTCAATCAATTTGTCTTTCGACATCTTTAGCACTAGTTTTATGGATGTGATGTCTCCAACGAGATTTGTGAATCCATCTTTTATGGATTACGGCAATTATTTGAACAATCCCTTTGTTCTCATGATACCTGATAAAACAAATCTTTGAAGGCAAGCTTTGATGTTTAACGAGCAACACAATAACCCTTTATTTGTTCTCGATGAACATCATCACATATTCTTTTGCTAGTTACTTAGGCCATTGTAGTTCATGAATTGTGTTGTTTCGTATGACGATTCACACCAACAAATTCAGTATCAAATACTTGAGAACCACATTGTTTAATAAGCAAAGAATATAGCCATAACATGTATATCATCTATATACTTAATTTGAACAATTCTAGTCTTTTCTTTCGCCATATATTTATGAGATTCTCTTCAAGATTTCTTTTCGCTTGAAATAATCTATCAACATCAATAGTGGAGTCGTACATATGACATATAGTCCAAAGCGTGTATAATTAAATACCAATGTCTTTGGACTTGCACTTTGAAGTAGATCACCATCATTAAATATTTGGTGTTCTTTCAAATTCCTTTCTTTAGTAATCTCTTGGTGTAGTAAACATTTTACCTACATCAAATATTCACCCTTATCATGGAATCGTCCATGATCAATCTACTGTTAGCTTATAACGATGAATTATGAGTATAATGTTGCTATCCAAAACCTTTTGGAGGATTAGGACAAGTGTCTCCAACCTTTTGCAAATTCTCATCAAATATGAGAACATGACTTTAGCCATATTATACTCTATCATGTTGCAACCAAAACTTCGTTTCAGATATCACAATATCTTCCACACATCATGGTTTCTGAAACAACTCTTTCAGATCCTAGATAACCTTGATATTAAGACAATCCTTTGAATATCAAGAATCATGGAAACAAACATGATACTAACACTTGGAATTGTTACTCTTGATTTAATACTAATTATTAAACTTCATGGAGTAATCGAACTTCTTGAAAGTTTGCAATAGGACTTTTAAACTTTAGATTAACACTTCAAAACAATACGATACCAGTCAGAAAGTAACTAACCAGAATTCTATAGTTCTATTATCTCAATTATAACTAAGCGCAAGGTGGTAAACGGATGCCAATGACTACAACAACTATGCAATTTCACTATGATTTAGTTTATGATAAATTGAGTTCTAATTAATAATTAAATTAATCTAGGTGAACTCCCACTCAAAACAACATCCCTCACATTGTTTTAGTGATCACACGAACCAAATCCACCACATCAAAACCGATCATCACGAGAGTTGATATAGCTTCAATGGCGAACAATCAACATGTTCATCATATCTACTATATGACTCATGCTCTACCTTTCGGTAATCCGTGTTCCTGAGGCCATGTCTGTACATGCTAGGCTTGTCAAGATCAAACCTTAGTTTCCGCATGAGCAAATCTGGCTTGCTCACATTGTATACACTTGTAGAATCTAACACACCCGATCATCACGTGGTGCTTCGAAACAACAAGCTTTAGCAACGGTGCTAACTAAGGGTGAACACTTTATGACTTGAAATTCATGTGCATGAGGGATCATCTTATAATGATACCGTCGTCTAATAAGCAATACAAGATGCATAAAGGATTAACATCACATGCAATTCATAATATGTGATATGATATGGCCTTTCTTCTTTGTGCTTCCGATCTCCATCTTCTAGCACGAACATGATCTCCATCATCACCGACATTGCATCAAGGTCAATGATGCTTATCCATGGTTGTCGTCCACCGGCTTCAACTATTACAACTACTTTGAATAGACACGCGGGTCTTAACAGAAATTAAATACAACCATATGGCTCACTTGCTGTCGACTTACAATAAGGATCATTGCATACATCAAATATAATCACAATCATGGCCATATCACATCATCAGACACCCCTGCAAAACAAAGTTAGACGCCTCTACTTTCTTTGCATATTTTACGTGGTTTGGGGCTTTCAATAAGTGTCGTTCTAACTTACGAACAAGAACCACAACATTGATGCTAGTATTGTTGATCACCCGTTGTAAATTGGATCTTAACTATGCTAGGAGAAACAGGCACCCGCAAAGCCACTTATGCAATACAAGTTGCATGTCAAGCGTGGAGCAAGTCTCATGAACGATTTCATGTAAGGTTAGCCCGGGCCGCTTCATCCCAACATACCGCAAGATGAAAAGTACACAAGAAGCAATCGACAATAAAAGCATCAACGCCCACAATGACCATTGTGTTCTAGTCGTGCAACATATCTACATATAGACACGGCTCTGATACCACTGTAGGGGTTCGTAGCATGGAAAAAAAAATTTCTATCGCATACAAACAAACAAGCCAAGATCTATCTACTAGATTGTAGCAACAAGTCGATGGAATAACTTACCCTCGAAGATTCCAAAGCGGTTAACGAGAGCAGATTCTCGTGGGTGATGTAGTCATACACTTCCGATCTCAAGATCGCGTAGACGATCCTTCCCACACAAGTGCTCCGTTAAGCCCCGCAATGGGTCACATCGTTTCGGTACGAAGACCTTCCTCTCCCTTGTTCCAGCAGGCAGTGAAGGTTGTAGCACTCTCCTCGCGATTCCGGGAGCACAACGGCGTGGTACCGGAAGTAGAGGGGAGATCCCGCAGGGCTTCGCCTTAAGCCGGAGCGAGTATGGTGGTGTATGAGAGATAGCTATTAGTGGTCTAGAGATTTAGACACACCAATTAGAAGGCTCTAAACCGCAGGCTAGAGCAATTATAAGCTCTAAACCAAAACGGCTCTAAACCGGAGATTAGAGGATAGGAACTTGTGTGTCTAGAAGAGGAGGCCCGCCTCCTTTTATAGGTGGGAGGGCGGCCAAGGGAGGAGTCCTCCCAAGTCGACCTTGGTTGGCGCGCCGCTTGAGGGACTCCTCCCCAAGTCGGTTCCAACCACCTCTTGCTTGTTTCCCAGTTTCTGCTTCCCACGCCTGCTTTCCACAGCTTCTGTTTAGCTGCTTGACTTTCAAACCGGCAGTTTGACTTTTCAGTTTTGGAACAGCGAGAAACTTAGTACATGATGCAATCATTCCAATATGAAATGACACATTCATGTACCCTTCCCCGGAGTGCGGACATTCCGAACCTTCTAGAACATTCCCAATGAAAACACCTAATCATTCCTAACTCAAACGGGACTTTCCTTATATGAATCTTATTCTCCGGACCATTCCGGATCACCTCGTGATATCCGGATCCCATCCGAGACTCGAACAACATTCGGTCTCTTTCATAATACCATAACTACTCAAACAACGTAATCCTTAAGTGTGTCTCCCTATGGTTTGTGAATTATGCGGACATGATCGAGACACTTCTCCTAACAATAACCAATAGAGGAATCTGAAATTCATATGGCTCCCACATATTTCTACGATTACTTTGCGATCGAATGAACCACTTACATACGATACCAATTTCCTTTGTCTCACGATAGTTTACTTATCCGAGGTTATGATCGCTTGATCTCGCATACCTAGTTCAACCTCTACCGATAAGTACTCTTTTCTCGTTCCGTAATATGTGATCCCTTGTGAGCCACCACATGCTTGCAAGCTAATTGGATGACATTTCACCGAGAGGGCCCAGAGTATATCTATCCGTCATATGGATGGACAAATCCCACTCTTGATCCATGTGTTTCAACCAATACTTTCGAACACTCAATGCCACCTTTATAGCCACCACATTACGGTGTGGTGTTTTATGACATCAAAGCATCCATCCGAAAAGGTGATATGCATGATCTCATGGTGAAGGAATTAGGTTACTATGTATCATAAAGCATATAGCAATTGAACTATTGAAATGACTTGATCTTTATGCTACGCTTATCTACAGGAGTATGTCCATCACATCATTCTCCTAATGATATGATCCTGTTGTTAATAACATCTCTATGTTCATGATCAGGAAACCATGATCATATATTAACCAACAAGCTAGTTTAACAAGAGGCTTTACTAGGGACTCTTATTTTAGTTTACAAATCACACAAGTATTAATGTTTCCGGTTAATACAATTATAGCATGGTATGTAAACATTTATCATAAGTGTGAAGATATGATAATAACCACTTTATTATTGTCTCTTGGGCATATCTCCAACAGTATAGTCGTAAGCGATGGATTTCAACTTCATATGCTTTCTCCGAAAATTTTGAGTGAATGTTCACTTAATGAGAAAGAAGTATGAAATATTTGAAAATGTTTCAAAGACTTTCAATATGAAGTGGAAAATCATTGTAACAAGTAAAATAAATGAATTATGATTTGATCATAAAGGGATTTATTTGAGTTACAAGTGTAACAAGAAAATAAATGAATTATGATTTTATCATAAAGGGATTTATTTGAGTTGCAAGTTTAGCAAAACACCTAGATTTACATCTCCCGAAACACCATAGGAGTATGGAGTGTTTGAGATTTGTAATGAAACCTTGTGAGACATGGTTGGATGAAAGGTGTTATTTATAAAACTGCCATTATGTTTTAAAAGATTAAAGCTTTAGAGACTACCGCTTTTACACTGAAAAGAGCTCCATCTAGATCCGTTGAAATGACACCATTGAAGTTATGGTTTGGGGTAAAACCCAAGTTGTCATTTCTTAAATTTTGGTATGCTAAACATAAGTAAGATGTTTACAACCGAATTCGGATGAGCATGTCTTTGTAGGTTATTACGAATAACAATTGGTTATTCCTCCATAACACCGAGGACAAAAGGGTTTGTCGCTTGAAATGTGAAGTTTCTTGAAAAAGGAATTTCTCGCAAAAGTTAAGTGGGAGGACAATAGAAATTTGATAAGGTTAACGAACCTTAGCTAAATGTGCTGAGTTGCGCAGCGCCGGAAATCGTTCTGGAGGCTGCCATAATGCTCATAGCTTATGTGCCTCAAAGGTTGTGGTCACGGAGGTCTAAAGTTCCTATTGAACCAAGAAGGTCGGTTAAACAATCAAATGCTAAGATTTGAGAGTAAATCATTATTGTTTGACAATGATGAACCGAATACATACAAAGAAGCGATGATGGGCCCGACCGTCAAATGGCTTGAAGCCATAAAATCCGTGATAGTTCCATATACGAGAAATCAAGTTTTGAACTTGGAAGACCCTCCGGAAAGGTGTAAAAACCTATCGGTCGTATTTGGATCTATAAAGAAACAGACATGGATGTCTCACATCTATGAAATATTCGACATGTCGTAAAGTATTTTATGACAATGTTCAAAGAGTTGACTATGACAAGATTTGATCTTTCATAGCGATATTTAGTCTGAACGGATTAAAGTAGCAACCACTACATATAATTTGGTATATGGTAGATGAATAAACAAAACAAAGTTCTTCTAATAGAATGGTTACCTCGGACGTGTACATGACACGATCCAAACGGTTTTGTTAATTCAAAGGATGCTAAAAGGGCATGCAAACTTCAATGGTTGAAGTAAGCATCGCGGAGTTGGAATCTTCACCGTGATGAAAAATGAGTTTTCATCAGGAGACAATGAAGATGCTTGCATTTCCAAGAAATTAAGTGGGAGCGCTGAGACATATTTCTAATACATTATGTGAAGGACATCTTGTTGATTAGAAATAATGTATCTTTTATTGACAAAGGTTAAGAATTTCATTTCGATGAAATACTTAGGCAAAACCCGAATATTTAGCGTGAATGTCTATAGTGGATAGACTGTAACGCCAATATGGTTGTGCCAAACGTACATATATGAGATATTGAAGGAGTTCAATATAGAATCAACAAGAAACGGTTCTTGTCGCATGGAAAGGAATTGAATCAAGATTCAAGTGTATCGACACTTGATAAGTGAAACAAGATTCAAGTGCTTTGACACTTGATGAGTAAAATCACAAGAATGTCTTGATCAATCATACCATGATACGTACGCATCCAGATATGTCCTATGCTCTAAGTGTTATGAGCATATACCAGAATGAATCATAAAATGATCATTGGACGATAATGAGGATATTCTTATGATCTTTTGGAAGAACTAAGAATATATTTGTGTAGAGGTGACAAACAATTACAAATAGTTCATTATAAGACGTTACATTGATACTAGTTTTGTCACAATATACAAATTAAGTTTATCTCAATTTAAACTATGGGTGGCACAATGTAATGGAAAGGAGATTCCATGATGGATTTGGATGAAATCCATAGTTAAGACATTATGACGAATACTACAACAAAAAGGCTAAGTATATGACTGCTATAGTAGCAGCAAAGGAGGGAATTTGTGTCAAGAAGTTTGTTATCAAACTAAGGTGTGGTTCGCAACGGGCTACCACTAAAGATATATTGTATGACAATAGTATCTACATGATTTAACCCCAAGGAACTAAAGGTCTCACCGAAAGACCAAATTTATACAATGGCATCTCATTGGAGAATGAGTGATGCGTGAAGACGCAAAGACATGCAAATACACACGGACCTGAAGCGTCAGATCCGTAGATTATGTTAATCACTTGCAATTGCGTATATGGAACACCGGAAAGCCATAGGTGTTCAATACACAGAGTTTTCAAACTAGATTATTGTCTCTAGTACAAGTGGAGATCAAGGAATATGCAGAGGCAATAATAAAGTGGTTATTATCGTATTCCTTGTTTATGATAAATGTTTATTTTGCATGCTATAATTGTATTAATACGAAACGTTAATACATGTGTGTTTAATAAACAAAGTAAAGTTCCTAGTTATGCCTCTCTCATAAACTAGCTCGTTGATTAACAAGATGATCAAGGTTTCCTGATCATGGACATTGGATGTTGTTAACAACGGGGTCACAACATTAGTGTAATGGTGTGATGAACATTCATCCGAAGTATAGCATTACGATCAAAGTCATTGAGTTTATATTGCTATAACAACTTACGTAAGTGATCCTAATCCTTAGACCATGAGATCATGTCAATCACTAACACCGAAGAGTTTCTTGATAACATCAAACGTCACACCGAATAGGTGATTATAAAGATGGATTCATAACTAATAAAGTGTTATGTTGAGGCTCATGGATCGAGAGTGGAATTTGTTCACCCGATGACGGATAGATATACTGGGCCTCTCGGTGATATCACATTGATTAGCTTGCAAGCAAGTGATTTGATCACTAGAATGTTATATCACGGAACGAAAAGAGTGCATGTCAAGAATCGAGATCAAACTAGGTATGGAGATACCGATGATCGAATCTCGGACATGTAATATATCGTGAAACAAAGGGATTAAGATACTAGCGTAAAGGTTCCACGATCACAAGAAAGTCATCGTTGAATGTGTGGGAGTCAGATGGGTCTCCAGATCCCGCTCGATTATTGATCCGAGAGGGTCTCGATCATGTCCGCATTATTCGCGAACCGTAGGGTGACACACTTAAGAGACACCGACATCCAATTGGAGCAAATGTTTCATGCCGAAAGAATGAACAAGCGCAGGAATTTATTTCACTAGATACCAAACAGTTTTCGGTGAAATTGCATAAAGTGGTTATGCATGTGAAATAGAATTCTAGCAAGGGGTTATTTGTGAATGTTTGTCATTAAAGTAATTGACAAAATTCTGAATAAAATAAAAGAGTTTTATTTAATGAGAGTTTGCATTAAATTTGGTGGAAATTTAATGGGAATTTGAGTGAACTTTTGAGTGGAGGGATTTTAAAGGGCATTTTGTGAGTGGAGTGTCCACCCACATGAATGGAGGAGGTGAGGGGGCAGCCCCCATGGCCGGCGGCCACCCCCTTGGGTGCCCCCCTCCTCCTATAAAAGGAGCCCCCCTCCTCACTTGTCTCTCACACCTCCTTGTGAAGGATCTCTCTCCCCCTCTAGAATTTATTCCCCATGGTCTCGGACTAGCGAGATACATGTTCCCGGTGGCTTTTCGGCAAGAAAGAGTTGTGCTTCCGCTGCATCGCTGGAGCAAGGAGGCGGAGGTTGCTAGGTGCCTCGAACGTGTGTGCGAGCACGGATGCGCTGCTGTTTTGCGGCGCTAGGACTTCCTCTCGATCTTGAGATCGGCAAGAGATCGTCTACATCAACCACGAGTTTTGACTCGTTAAGCTTTGTCGGTCTTCAAGGGTATGTTCTCTACGGATATACATCCGCCCGTTGTTTGTATCTAGTAGATAGATCTTGGTACATAGTTGTTCCCATCGTAGGAAATTTTTTGTTTTCTATGCTGCGAACCCTAAACATTGCTCACCCAGATGTACATGCAGATGGCGAAGCCGAAGCGCGGTGGTTCGGCGCCAGGTCGCCGGAAGTGCAAGGCGAGACAAAGGATAGGGCTACTGCATGTTGTACGCCGACTACTTCACCGACCAGGCACTCCATGGAGAGGACGTGTTTCTTCGCCGTTTCAGGATGAGTCGGAAGCTCTTCCTCAAGATCGTGCATGCCATCCGGGAGTTTGACCCCTATTTCCTTTGCAAGAAGGACTGCACGGTTTGGTTGGGTTTTCCTTGCTTCAGAAGTGCACCGTGGCGATGAGGTTGCTTGCATATGGAGCGCCGGCTGACAATGCTGATGACTATATCCGCATCGCCGAGTCCACCGCCATTGATTGCTTGTACAGGTTCTGCAGGGCAGTGATTGCAGTGTTTGGAGAACAGTACTTGAGATCACCCACTGTTGAAGACACTGCTCGGATCCTCGCAGTCAATAAAAGTAGAGGATTTCCTGGTATGCTTGGAAGCATAGATTGCATGCATTGGGAGTGGAAGAACTATCCATTTGAATGGCAAGGAATGTACAAAGGCCACATATGAGGTTGCACTGTCATACTTGTGGCAGTTGCTACACATGATCTTTGGATCTGGCACTCCTTCTTTGGCATGGAAGGATCGAACAACGACATCAACGTCCTCAACTCCTCAACTGCCTTTTCCAAGCTTGTAATTTGAGATCAGTGGGCACCACTACAACAAGGGATACCATCTAGCAGATGGCTTCTATCCAAGATGGCCAACATTTGTGAAGACTATCTCAAGCCCAATGCTCCCCAAGCATTCTCACTTTTCCAAGGAACATGAAGCTTGCAGGAAGGACGTGGAGCGGGCATTTGGTGTGCTCCAGCAGAGGTTTGCAGTTGTTCGGTTCCCTGCTATGACCTGTTCGAAAGATCAGATGTGGGAAGTGATGAACTGTTGTGTGACCTTGCACAACATGATCATTGAGGATGAGGGGAAGGATCCAGTGAGTTTGCTCGAGGAGGACGAGCCATACTACAGACAAGGTCCTCTTGCCGAGCCTGATCATCAGGTGTCTCCAACCTGGGCTGCATTCATCGCAATGCGTCAAGAGATCCGAGATCCGACGATGCATCAACAGCTGCAGGATGATCTTGTTGAGCACCTATGGATACGCAGGGGCAACACGTCGTGAACTAGGCCGAACTTGGCCGAAATATGTTGTATTTTCACTTCTCGCCGAACTATGTTTACATTTGCGCCAAACTCTGTTTAAAATTTCGCCGAACATTGGTCTTAAAATGTTCTGTATTCATTGTATGACGAACTATGCCGAAATCTGGACGAATTTGAGCCGAATTTGAGCGGAAACAGGCGACCCGGGAACTCGGGCTGGGTACGCGAGTGGGAAACTGGGCGTACTCAGACCGAAAACTTGCACCGTCCGGCCAAAGTTTGGTCCGAATTTCGGCCTGAGTTCGTCCAACGAGTGGAGATGCTCTTAGAACGTGTCTTACACTTTTAACCTGCTAAATTATTTTTACGACTGGATTCCTTTGTTATAGAAACATATACTCAGTGCTTACATATGCTAAAAATGGTTATCATAGTTACAGTAGACAGTAACCTTCTGTAGCAAAGTAAAAAGTGTCAAATTGTGAATAGTTTAGATCCATATTTTGATTGAGATTCACATGCTTAATAATTCTTTCTTTTATTACTGCTCGTTGGAGGTGGTCTTGTGGAAACACTTCCATGTACCTTTCACAACTAAAAATACTTTAACCATCTGGACATACTTCTATGAGATGCCTGCCATGGTGTTAACCTTTTGCTTGCTAAGGAATGCTCCTAATCTACAAGAACGTGAAATTAAGGTAAAGAAGAACGCTATTTTTTTAAACAATATATTTTTTAATCAATTTCAAAAATAATACTTAAAACTAAACATTTCTAAATATACCATTCGCTCGGTGACGCGCAGACTGAAAAGTCCCTTTCAGCTCTGGCGGGCCCAAAAGGGCCCTGTCAGCTCGGGCGAGACCAAAAGTCATGTCGGCCGACTGCGACGGGGTGTCAGAGATCTAGTCGGCTTGGCCGGAGCGGATTAGTTCTAGCCTAGGCCAAAACCTGCATTGATCATGCAGATCGTGTATGTGAGCTGGTTTAGGGCTAATCCGTGCCTAATCTTCTCCCTCTACCGCTTCCCGCCATTTTCCCTGCCTACTTTTTCTGCCGTTTCTTTTTTTTTTCACTCTATAAAACCTTCTCCTCCCTCAGAATTGTAAGCACACAAGCTTTTTCCTCTCCTACAAATGCCTAATTATCCTTCCCGATCGCAGGTTTGAGCAGTGGGAGTCCCGTAAAAGCTTTTACGTTTGGCCAGAGAGTTTTTGATAGACGAAGCTCCAGTTATACGAGACACTTTCATTAGTAGTGACGTCCTCCTCAATGAGTTGGCTGAGAGATTATTTAGGTTTAGCCGCCCTAAGAGGACTCCTGAGGAAATTCGCAAAGAACTTCTCAGAATGAATGCATTGTGGGAAGAGTTAAAGCTTCAGACCACCTGGCCGATAGAGTATTGGGTAGAAAACACTTGGTACTGGTTAGAGACCGACTGTGAGGAAGAAGACGAAGATGGTATCTTCATGCCCCCTTCCGAAAAGAAGGCAAGAGCAGCCTGAGAGAAGACAAGAGCAGAGAAGGAAAGAGCAAAGAAGGACAAGGGAGCGCCATCATCGACGAGGAAGGGAAAGGGTGAGGCATCGTCGTAGTATGGTTATCAAATTTTAATTTGGATCTCGTTTGTATCCTAATTATATGTTGTAATTGTTTGTTAGGCGATTGCATCTTAATGTTCCCTTGTAGTTCATGTTTGTATGTTAATTATCTATTGTAGCCATGTGTCTTGGTTGCACGGAGTCAATTATTATTAGTAACCCATCTCTCGCATACATAGATAAATAGATGTCTCATACATAGCTAGATGTCTCTCACATGGATAGATACATGTCTCATATATACATAGATATATGTCTCGTACATATATAGATATCACTGTCGTCGGCCGCGGGGAGGTTGCAGAGAGGGAGGTGTACTCCAACCAAACCTATGGGGTTACCCCCACGTTAAGAGGAGGAAGCTGTGACCCGTCATCGTGGTACTGTGTATCCTGTATGGGCTGCGGCGGTGGAGTCTGAAACATACCAAACCAGTCAACATGATCCTGATGTGTCTGCTGAACTTCTGGCTCCTCACTCTCCCACGAGCCTAAGGACATGCTCGGATGTCCATGGGTTCACTAGTGGAAACGCGGGCTTTTGTTGATCCCGAAAATGGGCTTTAACACCGGTTCTTCTACGAACCGGTGTTAAAGGGGGGGCCGTACCAGCGTGGCCTCTGCGGCATTAAAGGAGCCCCCCCTTTAACACCGGTTCGTGCCACGAACCGGTGTTAAAGGTCCCTCCACCCAAGTCTGCAGACCACCCCTTTAACACCGTTCGTGGCACGAACCGGTGTTAAAGGGTGGGCTATAAGACACCACCAGCCCACACACACCCCACTCTTCCATTTTTTCACATTTTGGAGCCTAGCAAGAGGGTGAAGAGTGCTAGTTTGTTTTTTTCATATGCACTAGAGGTGTTCGTGAAATGCCCGAGAGCTCAAAATAAGCTTTCTTGTTGCTCTTCCGTCTCGGCCGAGGTCGGCAACTATAGTTTCATGTGTCATTGATGTACTATATATATAAATGGTCATCTCCCTATTATTTTTGATATATACTACATATTAATGCATGAATCGGCAATGGATGTACGGTGACCGCCAGACTTCCGAAAGTACATTACGGGCCTCCAAAATTTCATCGTTGTGGCTAATGCAAACCGTGGTCACAATGGTTTTATGTGCTGTCCGTGTTCACCGTCGTAACAAGAAAGACTACTCAAATACCGAACCATTCACGCCCACCGCTTCGATCCGGTTTCATGCCCAGCTATAATTGTTGGACCAAGCACGGAGAAAAAGGGGTTGTGATGGAAGACAACGAAGAAGAAGAGGATGATGAAAACTATCATAATATGCATCCTGAATATGATGATAATGCAACGGAGGTAGATAATGAAGATCAAGAGGGAGCAGATGGGCCCGATGACGATCTTGGTCGGGCCATTATCGATGCAAAGGAAGAATGTGAAACTGAAAAGGAGAAGGAGAAGCTGGAGCAGATGTTAAAGGATCACAAAACATTGTTGTATCCAACTTGCGAAGATGGCCACAAAAAGCTAGGTGCCACATCGGATTTGCTGCAATGGAAGGCAGAGAATGGTGTGACCGACAACGATTTTCAAAGTTGTTGGTAAAATGAAGAATCTTCTTCCAAGAAATAATGAGTTGCCCGACAAGACATACCAAGCAAAGAAGGTTGTCGCCTCTAGGATTAGACGTCAGTAAGATACATGCTCGCATTAATGATCGCATCCTCTACCGCGTGAGAAGTACGAGAATTTGGATGCATGCCCGGTATGCACCGATCATGTATAAGATCGACGAGACGATCTCGGCGATGTTGAGGGCGAGGCCCCTAGGAAGAAGGTTCCCGCCAAGGTTATGTGGTATGCTCCTATAATACCACGGTTAAAACGCTCTTCGTAAATAAAGAGCATGCCAAGTTGTTGCGATGGCACATGGAAGATCAGAAGAAAGACGCGATGTTGAGACACCTCACCGATGGGTCACAAAGGAGAAAAGTCGAGCGTGAGTACCGGACTTTGCACGTGACGCAAGGAACTTAAGGTTTGGTCTAAGTGCACGGCATGAATCCTTTTGGTGAGCAGAGCTGCCACAAAGACCTGGCCTGTGACCCTATGTATCTATAACCTTCCTCCTTGGTTGTGTATGAAGAGGAAGTTCATTATGATGCCAGTGCTCATCCAAGGCCCGAGGCAACCCGCAAGACATTGATGTGTACCTAAGGCCATTAGTTGAAGAACTTTTACAGCTGTGGGCCAAACCAGGTGTACGTATGTGGGATGAGCACAAAGGGGAGCCATTTGACCTACGAGCATTGCTTTTCAGAACCATCAATGATTGGCTTGCTCTTAGTAACATTTCGTATGCATAAACAAGGGATACAATGCATGCACACACTGCTTAGATGATACCGAAAGTGTATATTTGGATAAATGTAAGAAGGTTGTGTACCTAGGGTATCGCCGATTTCTTCCGAACTCGCATCCAAGAAGAAAGAAAGGCAAGCATTTCAAACGTCTCGCGTAACCCGAGGAAGCCTGTCCTCCGCATCGTGAGGAGGTATTTGGTATGGTCAAGGACCTAGAAGTAATCTTTGGAAAAGGTCCCGGCTCTATCCGTTCAATGACGATGCCGACACGCGCCCATGTGGAAGAAGCAATCTATATTTTGGGACCTACCCTATTGGAAAGTCTTAGAGGTCCGCTTCAATCGACGTGATGCACGTGACGAAGAATGTTTGCGTGAACTCGCTAGGCTTTCTAGGAGTGTATGGGAAGACAAAAGATACACCGAAGCACGACAGACCAAGAACGCCTCAAGGCCCCAAGAGCCTATGCATCCCGAGAACGAGAAGGGTAAACGATGCCACTTAACTCCCGCCACCACGCCTTACCAAAGCAGAAGGAAATCTTTTTGAATGTCCGAGCAGATCAAGGTCCCGTCGCTTCGTCGAATATAAAGGGAATAATAAATATGGCGTAGAAAAATTCCAAAACCTGAAGTCTCATGATCGCCACGTGATTATGACACAATTGCTTCCGATTGCATTGAGGGGCTTCTACCGAAAATGTTCGAGTACCCATTGTGAAGCTATGTGCATTCCTCAATGCAATATCTCGAAGGTAATCGATCCGTAAAGCCTACCAGGGTTACAAATGATGTGGCCCAATGTCTTGTCACTTTGAGTTGGTGTTCCCACCATCCTTCTTCAATATTATGACGCATCTCCTGGTTCACCTAGTAGAAGAGATTGCCATTCTCGGTCCTGTATTTCTACACAATATGTTCCCTTTGAGAGGTACATGGAGTCTTAAATAAATATGTTCATAACCGCTAGGCCGTAAGGAAGCATCTCCAAGGGCTATGTAATGTAGGAGGTCATTGAGTTCGTGTTGATTTTATTCCTGACCTTAAGGCGATTGGTGTTCCGTAATCACGACATGAGGGGAGATCATGGAAAAGGCACCCTAGGATGTAAAGCAATGATATGTAGGGACGACATTCTCTCAATCAAGCACACTACACGGTTTTACAAAGATCTATCTTGGTTGCCCCGTATATCAATGAACACAAGAATTTAATACGCCTCAAACACCCGGGATCTGATGAATGGATTATAAGTGAACACATGGCGAGTTTTGGCGGCTTTCTGCAAAGACTTCTCACGAATAACACCACTGCTAGGGGATCACTGTACTTGTTGGCTGTGACACCGCCTTCGATCAGATGTACTTTCCAAGGTACGAGATAAATGGGAATACATTTTACACGAGGCCAAGATAAAAGAGCACCAACCAAAACAGTGGTGTCCGCTTCGATGCAAAGAAGACAATGGGCAAAAGACCACGATTATGGGTTCATAGAGGAGATATGGAACTTGACTATGGACCTAATTTTAAGGTCCCCTTGTTTCGATGCAAATGGGTCAAGCTAACAGAGGAGGGGTTGAGGTAGACAAGAAGTACGGAATGACAACGTGGATCTCAACAATCTTATGAAGAACTTAGACGAACCATTCCCTAGCCAATGATGTGGCTCAGTTTTCTATGTGAAGGACATGTCCTCCGCACCAAAAAAAGAAAAAATATGCAAACGAATACATCATATGATGAGCCAAAGCGCCACATAGTTCTTTCAGTGGAAAAGAAACATCGGGAATCGAGGACAAGATGTATGTCGGAAGATTATAATAAGTTTGATGAAATTCCCTTCACAAAGGAAAACTGACCCAAGCATTCCGTTAAGTAAAGAAGATGCTCCATGGTTACGATCAAGCGATCATAAGGAAGGGCATATGCCAAGAAGTTCATGCTCATATTATGTAACTCTAGTTCATGTTTTTAATATTAATACATGTCTTGAGTGTTAGTCATGTTTTGTGGATGGACCGAGTATGAGAAGAAGTTGTCCCGATTCGTCAGACTTACCATTAAGATCTGATCTCCAAACGCTGCGGTCACATATTAGGAGTGCCTCTATGACCAGTTTCTTGGAGATGCCGGAGGACTAGGCTCCGTCGGCATCTCCTCAAACCGCCGTAGTGGTGTCCCTGCTCTCAAAACCATCTTGCAGCTTTGTAACTTGTCTAACTAGATCAATACACCAGGAGCTAACTAATTTCACATATTAGGAGTGCCTCTATGACCAGCTCGGAGATGCCGGAGGACTGGGCTCAAGGCATCTCCCCGAAACTGGCCGTAGTGGTGTCCTCGCTCTCGAAAACCATCTTGCAGCTTTGTAACTTGTCTAACTAGATCAATACACTGTGGAGCTAACTAATTTCACATATTAGAGTGTTCTATGACCAGTTCTCGGAGATGCCGAGGACTGGCTCCGCTGGCATCTCCCCAAACCGGCCGTAGTGGTGTCCTCGCTCGAAAACCATCTTGCAGCTTTGTAACTTGTCTAACTAGATCAATACACCAGGAGCTAACTAATTTCACATATTAGAGTGTTTATGACCAGTTCAAGATGCCGGAGGATCGGCTCGGCATCTCCTCGAAATCTGGCCGTAGTGGTGTCCCCGCCTCAAACCGGCCGGAGGACTGGACTCACAAGGATGCCTATTTATAGTACAAGCAGCTCGACATAGTGTTGACACTTACAAAATAATGTCGACACTCACCCTTTATTAGTCCCGCTGGTGTCTCCAACCGACTAAAGGTTCATCTTTAGTCCGGTTGGTGACACCATCCGGACAAGGTACACGCCATACGACATAATGTCGACATGCACTCACCTCTATTATTAGTGTCGACTCGTGTTTTGTCCCGGTTGGTGTCTCCAACCGGGACTAAAGGTTCATCTTTAGTCCCGGTTGGTGTCTCCAACCGCGACTAAAGTTTCATCCCGCCATTTTTTCCCGCCATTTTTCTTCCCGCCATTTTTCTTCCCGCCATTTCTTCCCTCCATTGTTCTTCCCGCCATTTTTCTTCCCGCGCTTCTTCCCTCGCTTCTTCCCGCTAGTTCACTATATATATATGTAGGGGGTTGGCCTCCATTGTCATTGCACATCTCTAGACTCATATCTGCAACCTCATCACTCTTTCCCATGGATTCCACCGTAGCACTAACCCCCAGGGAGGCGGAGGCACTTTGCGCCGACCACCCCCGCCCACGGGCTACCGTGTCCCCGCCGGCTGGATGTCGAGCGGCCGGAGGTGCCGGTTCCTCCCGTCCCTCTAGGTGTGGCGCCGGATGGCCATCACGAACCACTACTTTCGAGCTCACGCCGAGCAGCGAGGAATCCCAGATGGCATCCCGACTCTTTCTCTCCTTGGGAAGCCTTCTTCGTGGATCGGCATGAGAGGGCGCTCGCCAGGCACGAGGAGGCCGGCCCACCTCCTCCTAACTTCAACGAGGCCGGCCGTCGGCTATGGTGGCGCGGTCGGACTCTCCAGAGCATGGCCTATGACACCGCCGACTCTAACCCCGTCTGCGCTACCTCAAGTCCAGCCCACGCTACCCTCAAGTCCAGCCCACGCGTACTCCAGAGGTTCAATTACGGTGACCCCGACGACAATGCGATGACGGGCGCATGTAGTACGACGACCACTGTGGGCGAGTATTACAGTGTAGGCGGAGCATGACTAAATCACTCCAACATTCCGAAACAAGTTCGGCCGATTGTTACTTAATCGGCCATGTATCTTAATTTTCAGTTCTTTTATGTATCTTAATTTTCGTCCAGTTCGCCGATTGTTACTTAATCTGCCATGTATCTTAATTTTCAGTTCTTTATATATCTTAAAAAGCCCTTTAATGCATGAAATAAGTGTTTATTTATTTTTAAAAATTTCATGTAAAGTAAATATAAAAATCATTTACATGAATGGATAGATATTATTTTTCTGAAAATTATGATATATTATTCATATTTTTCGAGTTGAATGAAAAGATATGAATTTTCTAAATTCATATCATATTTTTGAATTAAAAAGCCCTTTAATGCATGAAATAAGTGTTTATTTATTTTAAAAATTTCATGTAAAGTAAATATAAAATGATTTACATGAATGGATAGATATTATTTTCTGAAAATTATGATATATTATTCATATTTTTCGAGTTGAATGAAAAGATATGAATTTTCTAAATTCATATCATATTTTTGAATTAAAAAGCCCTTTAATGCATGAAATAAGTGTTTATTTATTTTAAAAATTTCATGTAAAGTAAATATAAAATGATTTACATGAATGGATAGATATTATTTTTCTGAAAATTATGATATATTATTCATATTTTTCCGAGTTGAAATGAAAAAGATATGAATTTTCTAAATTTCATATCATATTTTTGAATTAAAAAGCCCTTTAATGCATGAATAAATGTTTCTTTAACACCGGTTCGTGGCTGGAACCGTGTTAAAGGGGGTTTCACAAGATTTAATGCCCCCTTTAACACCGGCTCGTGGTCGAACCGTGTTAAAGGGGGTTTCACAAGATGACATTTCTTTAACACCGGTTCCAGCCACGAACCGGTGTTAAAGGGGGGGGGGGTTATAACTCGCACGCACCTTCCCTCTTCCTTCTCCCCCCAGCCAGATCGAAAAGCGCAGAGCCGCTGCCGGGCCTCGCTGCCGCTGCCGTCTGCCCAGCCCTCGCCAGACGTCCAGCTGTGGCGCGAGCTGCCAGTCTGCGTGCCTCCCGGCGAGCTCCGCCGACCTGCTGCCGCTTCCGCCTAAGGACCGCCGCCGACTCTAGCTAGCACCCGCCGCCGCTTTCTCCACCGCCTGCCGCCTGCATCGCCCGCCTCCAGCTCGACTCGCTCAGACGCTGACGCTGGCCTCGCCTCCAGCTGCTGCCGCGCGCTGGGAGCCTCGCTCCTCGCCCACACCACCCTCGCCGCCTCGCTGCCGCCGCCATCCCGCTGATATAAGTAAGGGCATGTTTGATTCAAAGGATTTGTAGGAAATTTGTAGGAAATTTGTAGGATTGATTCCTATTGGAAACTTTCCTAGGAAATCCTTTGCACTAGATTGCATAGGAAATCTAACACCACCCAAAGCTCTTTCTTAGATTGCATAGGAAACTTTCCTATGGTGGTTGTTTGTTTTGTGTTGTTCATTGTTTAATGTTTCAAAGTGTTATCATCCATGATTGATCCATGTGAACACCACTAAAAATAAAAAATATATCCGCCTCGAGGCTACTAAGCGTCCGACGCCCTGTGCTATGTATATTGTATTGTATGTGTATTGTATATGCAGAGAACAAGTGGCATATGTGTATGTATATTTGTATGTGTATGTATATATGTATATTGTATTGTATGTGTATTGTATATGCATGTGTATATTTTGTGCCACGCCGACCACCACCGCCACCATTATGCCGACCGACCTCCTCTCCTCGCTGAGTTTACACACGCCGAGGGTGTGTCGCCCATTTTAGGTAGACCATCACGTCAGGCTGGTTCGAACGCACACCCCACGCACTCGCCCCGCCTCGCCTCTAGCCGCCACCTCTCGTTGTCAAGTTATGTGTATAATAACCATGCTATGTTAATCAACTTTGATGACAAGTTAATTAGAAGAAGTAAATGTACCCTCTCATATGAACTGGGTTTCTCCGAATTAGGGTTTGAAATGACCAAGCATGTATTAGGGTTACATTTCAATACTTTTAACTGTCATATCATCGCCCTTGCTTGAGCATTTCAATAGATGTATTCGATATTTGTGTGATAATATTATTGTTTTAGAAACTATGGATCCACTTAGTAGAAACCTTGAAGAAGAAGAAATAATGGAGAACATTATTGATGAGGACACCTCACAATATCTGAACTTGGAGGGACATGACGACAGCTCAAGTACTAGTCATGGAGAAGATGAAGACTCGTGAACGCAATTTAATGGTTACAAAGTCCGCGAGGTATATGCATTGATTAAGCCTCTGCTGACTTCCACCAACAATCTTCTTCTACATGTATTAATTAACGCTTCTTTCTTCTTTTAGCCCTCTGGATCGACCAGCCAGCAACCATCTTCTTCTATGAAAAGAGCAAGCGAGGCGTGAGCCAGCGGTTGAAAGATCGTGCAAAGTTCACGATCGAAGCAGTCCGTGTTGATGGCAGGCCGATGGAGCCCAAGAAGGCCGCACAAATTTATACGTCAGTCGAGTTCTTGTTAGGGACCAAATCCCAATCATAATTGAAAATTGGAATAAGCCAAAGAAGGGCGACGGTACCTTTGTCGATGATCCAAAGAAACGCTTTGGAATTCGTTGTTGGTAAATTTCACCTTCCGCCAGAGGAGGATGAAAACAACCCGTTATAAAGAAAAGGTCAAAGAGTGGACTCTAAAGAAAATGGCTGAGGCTTTCCGAATCGAAGACAAAATTGAACAAATTTGTCAAAGTGGCGAGACTCCAAATTTCAAGACGATATTATGCGAAGATAAGACCTCACCGGCCCGAATTTAAGACATATAAAAAAGTGCTATAGCTAAAAGAGGTCGAAACCAATACGCTTAATGCCCCAAGAAGGAATATCACCAGAGGACGGGGTCGTGGCTACATATCTCGAGGCCTAAGTGGGAGGAAGCCGAGAGGGCCTCATGAGAGGGATCACACCGCATAGATGGGTGGGACCTACGTGCAAAGACTTGGTTCTACGGAATCGGGCAAGGTTGGACCCGAAACAGGATTGTGTATCTTCCCAACCATCCTTGCCAAACCCGCCACCGAACTCATCACGGCATACGAGGAAACATCCGCCAGATCTTCCATCCCGACAGAGAGAATGACCAGCTCACGCGCCATCGGTAAAAAGAACACCGGACATGCACGAGGCACAGGGGTATGACGTGGAAGGATGGGTTTGCCGAATCGAGCGACTTTACAGATGGCGCGTAAAAGAAAAAGAGCGCATGATTGGATGACACAGATAGAACATGCACTTGCGGCCGCAGACGCAAGTGAATGCACAATGAGCCATCAAGCTACCGCCCATCTCAGCGGCATGAAGAGCCTGCATTGAAGCTGCCCGCGCCCGACTGCATGAAAAGCGGTGGCTTCCACGGAGAACGGCAGCCAACGCTTGAAATGACGGGTCCTCGATACCCCGCTGATGAGATCACGGAGAGCGAACACGCTGAGCTACATGTGAGATTAATGGGCTTATCCATTAAGGTGGCTGTCGGCATGCCTTACCTCCGTAGCTGGTGGAACTTACCACCGACCGATTCCAGATGGCTATGCTATTGTCGGGTGGATGAGGTTGTGAAGGAATATGAGGAAGCAGCTTGACCATGCTACGGTGAAGGGAAACTCAACTCAAATTTGCGTGAAAACAACCATTCTTTGGAAGAAGGAACACATTGTGCTTCCAAATTGAGGTCACTGCACCCCGCCGCCTCCGCAGCTGGCTAGCCCCGAGCCGCTTCAGCCATCTCATGCGCTGCAGCCATCTCCGCCCGTCACCATCTCTCAAGGCAGCCATCTCCGCCCGTCACCCATCTCTCGCTGCAGCCATCTCCGCCCACCATCTCCGTGCTTCAGCCATCTCCTCAACAGAAGCGGAAGAGCACTGCCACGAGGAGCATCAAGACCGCCACAAAGAAACTGCAGGAAACCGTGACGCCAAAGAGTTCAAAAACTACGCCCCAGCCTTCCGCCAAGCCATTGCCGATTTTACCGTGGAATCGCAGCGACGAGGAGACCAATAGGATCTCGGGAGAACAGGTCAAGAAATTCTTTGCACCTAGACGGGCCGAGCCAAAGGAGAAAATAGATCCGGCGGTGGTGGAGAAGTTTTACAAAATCTTTTGAAACCTGAAACCCCACTTGTGCCGACTACGAGCGCTTAGATTTTGAAGGCGGATGCAAGGCGCCGAGGGAGACTGAAAGTAGCAGTCGTGAGGCACCCTGAAAACAGTTCCCATGCTCGGAGAGCAGGAAAACCAATCATGCGCCCGCCCAAATGTTTGACAAACGGGACGCTCCTCCCGTAGATGATTACGAGGCAGAGCTACAAAGAAAGGCCAATGAGATGGGGATGACTTACATTGCATACTTGAACGTCATGGGAGACAACTTGCCCAAATGCGATGTCAACCCCATACAGCCATGGAAGTATGGGAAGAATCTATTCAAGAAAGAGGAGCTCAAGAATCTACCAACAAAGATGGGAAAATTGCACAAGTGGTACCTTCATTTCCGCAAGACGAGAAAAGAAGAATGGATCACGGCGCATATAAGAGATCAGATTTTCTTGTGCGGAGACGACGCGATCGACTTCAACATTCAAGACTTGCATTTTCGACAAAGCTGCCATCAGCCTTTATTGTGTGTAAGTACTATTTCTGTAATTTTTATCTCAACTCATTCACTTCATTAATTGCATGTATATATATATGCTCACCATATATGTATATACTATTATGCAGGAAAAAGGTTATGGAATGCATGAAAGGAGGCCCTTTTGACATTGGGTTCGTTGACCCAAATAGAGTTCATGAAGAAGTGGTAAGAGACAAACCCGCAAATGTAAGATTACTTGCTAAAGTCTTTATCGAGACAACAAACCAAAAGGGAAATACTATTGCCTTACAACTTCTCGTGAGTAATCTACCTCTCTCTTGTACACATTTTGTTTCGCTTACTCGATGTTAAGTGTAATCGATGATGAGTTATGCGCGTAGGTTCCACTTTATTCGCTAGTCATTCAACCCGACTCAGAAAAGTCCTTGTCATGGACTCGTTAAAAAGAAAAAGAGCTATGGGCAGACTTTAGAGAGATGCTCGAGGTAATTTCAATCATATTATCGCACTAGATCGGCAACTTTCGTGACAATAAGTAATTAATTACTCCTTTATCCATTTTCTTTGTCGGACAGGGTTTGAAAATGTTCACGGGCAGGGCCGTGGGTGAATGGTCAAGAACTAAAATTTTTAGACCAAAATGTAAGTAATACTAGCTAGCTTCCAATTCCATTATATCATGCTTTATTGATTATTATTTTGATTGAACTCTCTATTCTCGTAAAGTGCGCGCATCAAGGACACGGCAATAACTTATGGGTACTATGTTTATGTAATTCATTCAAGAACACGATATGTGCGACAAGCCGCTCTAGAACAGCTTATATTAAGTAAACAAATTCCACAACATTATTTTATTACCATCAATGGTGTTGAGTTTTATTCTTATATATATATTGACGGCCCATTCTTCATATATATTCAGATCGAACGGATGCGGGACCAACTCCTACCATTTGAACGCATACGAGCCATTCAAGAGGAATTGGGGTTCATACTTGATGAGGTCGCACGCTGGCGGAGAACTCTTTAGATATCCACCAAAATGAACGATGACGATGTATGTGCCGATGACGATATGTATGCCGATGACGATGTTTGTGTATAATAATAGTTGCTTAATTATTCATGTACTCGTATGTACCGATGACGATTCTATAAGTATACCGCCCCGATCGATTTCGCCTCCCCCCCAGGTAAATACGTAACGGGCAGAGAAGAGTCGCTGCAGATTTCGCTGGCGTAACTCGCCATGGCAGAAAACGTTTAAATCTTCGCCAAGAATTTTAACACCGGTTCCATCTGAACCGGTGTTAAAGAGGGGGTTTCGAGGCAGCCCCACGTGCGCCACCCTTTAACACCGGTTCGTATAGGAACCGGTGTTAAAGGGCCCCCCCCTCTAACACCGAACCCTCAACAGCGGTTGGGGAACCGCTGTTAGAGGGCCCTCCCAACCGGAGTTAAAGGGGGGGCTCTGCACTAGTGGTTCATGCACGCGATTTTTTTTTAGTAAAAAAGTATTGCATGATATATGGAACAAAGTAGATAGGACAATGTTTACCCTCTACCTACCGTGGTCGATAGCCGTAGTTCATCAAAGGAACGTGTTGCTGCTGGCACTGGTTGAAACAAGCCTGCTGGCACTGGTCGAAAGAAGGATGCTGCCACGCCGAACCTCCAGGCTGATGTGGAGGTGGTGCTCTCGGCGTCTCGTGCTACTGCCACGCCGAACCTCCAGCCTGATATGGAGGTGGTTCTCTGAGCGGCTCCTGTTGCTGCCACAGCGTACCTCCAGCCTGATGTGGAGCTAGTGCTCTCGACATCTCCTTATCTATACGTGAGGAAGAGACTTGTGTCGGAGTGGCAGGGGTAGAGGGGTTACCTGTGTACCGGGGGCTGCGGCACCGTGGAGCGATGTGGGGGCGCTGCTGCATGGAGGGATGAGGGTGGAGCTGTGTTGCTCGGTGCTAAACAACGTCTGAAACGTCAATGTACGTGATAGCCACGTAGATACCTCATAGCTTATCCTCAATGTGCCAAAAAAGGATTGATGCTGTCGCCGCTCATGTCCTACAGGAGGCGCAGAAAAAAGCGATCTAACGTACCTAGCCACTTCAGACTCTAGCTCATATGTCAACCTCGCCTCGAACAAAATTAAGCATGATGTGGACAAACACAGTCATTAGGCAAGGAGTGAGTATTTACCGCGTACTCTCTAGGCTGCAAAGTTGACTGGCTCGGGTACCTCTCCTCATCGTGAGTGTGATGAATGGGGCGCAGTCGTGTCATGCTCAAGTACCTTCATAAGTAATCGTTGAAAATCTCCATATTAAACGGGGCAGCCTCTTGCCACACTTCCTCTGTTGTAGTCTCCCACTCCGTAACATAAGCTTGTACCACTGGTGGAAAAAGGGCCTACAGATCCGGGTCGTAACTGGCTCTAGTCTCGGTTTTGGGCCCGAGACTGCGAAAACGGGACTAGAGGCCCCCCCATAGTCCCGACTGCCACGACCATGATCGATAATAGCCACGTTGGCTTCATCAGCGTGAATTTTCTAGTCCCGGGCTGTAACACCACCCGGGACTATAAGGTTTCCTGCCGCGACAGAGAATTGTGTGTTTCTCTGCCGCGACAGAGATTGTGTATTTTTTTTTCATTTCGTTCCTTTTTCGTTTTGTATTTCACTATTATTTCAAACATATATTTAAGTACACATATTCTACGCTAGTACATACACAGTACACGTTGATGCATCTATATAATTAATTGATCCCTTGCAAGCATACATTGATGATATATATATCAAAAGGAAGAAATGTTTTGAAATTACATGGTCATTGATGAATATATATATCATATCAACTACATGGAGATCACTAAGGCAAATCGAGTTCCACGTCATCCGCATAATGCTCTCCATGTACATCAAGGACTTCCTTCATCATAAATCCCGCCAGCTCCTCTTGAATTGCTCTTATGCGCTGGTCTGGATCTAGTATCTCCCGCAAACCATAAATATAATGTGAGTCAACTTTCCGCTCACTGGTCAACTCGCGGATGTACTCGCAAACGTAGTATCCATATAAATGAGTTTCCGGTGGCTGCTGTAAACTCTTCACCATTTTATAAGTTAGCTCCTCTTTGAATGGACCTGGCACTGGTAGAAAACGCCCCATGCGTCCCGGTTGGTAAGGGCCATTAGTCCCGGTTGCCCAACCGGGACGGGGCAATCGGGACTAAAGCTCGAACTATTAGTCCCGGTTGCCCCACCAACCGGGACAAATGGGGGGCGTGGCGCATCGAGAGGGGTGGAGATAGTCCCGTTCGTAACCTAACCGGGACTAATAACTCTTGCCGCATAGATTTCCATTTCTTCGCCAAGTAGAATTCATTTTGCACATTTTGTTGTTGCGGCAGCATTTTCGCCACTTTTTGTGCCGCGAGAGAATTCATTTAGGTTGTTTTATTGTTTATTTAGTGTTTTGCAATTATCAATGAAGGAACCTTATATTACACAAGATCATCATGACAACATTACATTCAATACACAGATCGAGTTCATGCACTACATACAAAAGTTGCTATTCGATGCTACCGCCAATTTGTTGAAAGTTGCTATTTTACAATTCCTATTGTCTATACACAGCCGAGTAGTATTCCCTTATGTGTTTAGGACTTCGCATCCAAGAATCCCGCCAATTCCTCTGTATTGCTCAGATGCGATCCTTGCGTAAGACCGTCCCGTAGACGCTCGATCTGATTTAAAAAGGAGTCACCTATATGAATATGAAACTAAACACAATTTGATTGTAATTAAAACTATAGAAATTGTTTACGACGTGGAGTTGCTCTAAATTCCTGCCCTTCTCATCGTGACGTCTCACGGATGAACTCGCATACATAGTATCCACATAGATTGTTACCGTCCTTGCAGTAATTTTTACGACAACGAGTTCAATCAAAATAATAATCAAGCATGATAATAATCGTATCAAAACTAGAATCAAAGAGATGCTGGATATAGCTAGTGGTGCTTACATCTAGTGGTTGAAATGTAAGCTCCTCTTTCCAAACACCCCTAGCCTTCTTGGTGAACTGCTTCAAGCCGCCCGCGAGAAAACGAATAAAATAAGTTATTAAGTACTTGATATCATAAAATTCACTTAACGTTGCCGATATAGTGTCGTAATGATTAGAATTACCGCTGAAGAAGTATCGCATGTCCTTCCACGCCTCAAGGGGTTTATGTTTCGAGTCCATGACTAGTACACGCCTTTGTCAAGTTGAATGATTAATGAATATAGTGGTACTGCGAATGCAAAACTAATCAATTATATACTTAACATCGAGTAAGTAAATAGAAAGTGTATACAAGACAATAACACTCATCGGAAGTTGTAAGGAAATAGTATTTCCTTTGGTTTCTTGAAACCTTAACGCTGCGGTACTATATTATCCTCCGTATCCTAGGGGCTTATTTTGAGATTAGCTTCATGAACCCAATATGGGTCAATGAAGCCAATGTCATAGATTTGTCCTCCGCGCATTCGAGAATCTTCATTCTCGCATATTAAAGTATGATTATATACATGCAATAAACAAAATATTATAGATGGAGACTAAATTAATTACATAATTAGTACTTATGCATAATAGGCACTCATGATCGATTTGTCCAAGGCGTCTTGATTGAATAATTGAAATAGTTCATCAAATTCAATGGATATCATGTCATCCTTATCTTTCCCATGATGCTTTTTGTAACCCTCAAGACTATCCAGCTTAGCCCCGCCCTTGTGGCATGCATGTACCGCTTATGCAATCTTCGCATTTTTGTTGGAAGATTGTTTACCTCCTCAGGTTTGACGAGAGGTTTTCCAGATCGGTATTGGTATGCTACTTCACTCACAGGAAGAACTCTAATGGGATAAGTACTGGCAATACTCATACCTTGAGCAATGGCAGCTTCTCCAGACAGTGCAACTACCTCTGGATCATACTGCTCTTCGGCCCCATATTTGCTCGACCCCACATTGGTTTGAGAAATCACCTTGAGAGGGGCGCAAGTCTGTTTTGCTTGTTCTCCGAGCTGGGCAACAGATTTCGCTAGCATCAAGATCGCTTCTTCGAGGCTTTTTGTGTTGAATGTGACTTGAGAATAGAACGCTCATAGTCTGATGACAGCTTTGTCTCGGGTTGATGAAGAGTCTTTAGCATTTTCAACACTTTGGCTTTTTCTTCTTTGGTGCTGGGGAACTCGCTCTTTCGGCCGCCACTTAGCGAAAACGCTGTCGTTCCGCATCAACGATCGCCGCATCTCCTCTTCAAGATACTCATAAGCTCTCTTGGGAGGAACCGTTGGTAGTTTTGGAAGAGGCTCTTGTTTACGTTTCGGCGACCGCTTACGCCGCACAGTAGCGGTACGCTTACGCTTTTTATCCTGAGGCGCCGGCGATGGCTCCCGCGGTGATGGCTGCACCGGAGATTGGTGAGGCGACGGAGCCGGGTGAGACGACGAAGACGGCAAGGGCGGGCGACGAATTACCGGAGACGGGTGAGGCAATGATTTAAGATGGCCTTGGCGTGTGATTTGAAGCACGATACAATCCTTCCATAGAATGGTGACGTTTTGCGTCACCCAAAGACGATACATCCCTTCACCAGCAGGTAGTGAAGATCCAAAACCTCAAAGGTGGGCATGATTTCATCCACGCCGACAACAGCAGAGCCCTCGAACCGGACCCGTGGTAAGTTGGTGTGGGTCCAATTGGTAAGGCATAGCCGACCGCCACCTTCATTGATATGTTCACAACTTTGACATGTAGCTCGCAGTGTGTCATCTCTGTGATATCATCCACTGGGTAGCCAACAGGAGCCATCGTCGGTGCATCATCGACATCGCCATTGTCATCACCCGGGACCTCGGTGGAAGCCACACTGCTTTTTCGATTATTCGATAGGCCGGTAGCATCGAATGCAGTGTGCTGCTGAGATGGGCCGGTAGTACTTTGCTCTTTAAGTGAGTTAATTTCATCTTGTTGTTGCTTTAATCGTTCTTCAATTAAACGCATTCGCTCTTTCTGACTTTCTGCTTCAATTGTCGCCCTGTCCTTACTCCTCTGACGGCTTCTATCGATATTTCTTCCTCTCTTGGAAACCCAGTCCTCCATGATTGGGAGCCTATTGTGCCTCGTGGTTCGTCCATCATGTTCCTTATTTCCAAGGGCAAGTGTGAGCTCATCATTCTCTATCGGAATGAAGTCCCCATCTTTAATAGCCTTTCGCTTTTCTCATCCTCTCGATTGGCAAGGGTCTTCTTTATGTCGTATGTTATATATACACCTCCTTCCGAGTCCAACGTGCCCCATGCCCGTAAAACCAATTCCTTGCACGCTCTACCCAATCGCATCTGCCTGGGTGATATTTTTATCACGCAGCCTCGCTCAAGTTTCTCCCACTTAGGAATGCCAACCTTGTAGCCACCTTGCCCCATAGTATGGTGATACTTCTTCTTAGCAAAGATTCATTTTATTCGCTTTGGACATTTTCTTAGCTTTTTCTGATTTCTTGTATTCCACAAACTCATCCCAGAATGGTTTTATCTTCTCAAACTGAATATTCTTGAAATCGGGAGTCTTCTTTTTCACGACATAGTCAAGGTGCAATCTTTTCTTCCGTTGGTGAAACACTGGGCCATCTTCTTCAAAGCCCACTCCCTGACCTTAGCCTCCATGGCTCTCCCATGTTGTAAGGCGTCCTCAACTGGATCCTCCGCATTTGGATCCAGCTCTGTCTTCGGTAGTTTGAAATTGACCATGAGCCTCTTCCACAGTAAATCTTTGGCATGGTTAGGGACAAATAAACATGTTCCCTCTTCATCCGCATTAGCAGGCCTATTCCAATTTCTAATGGTGATCGGGATTAAGTCCCTAACGACATTCCGCATTGTGCCACAAATTTGGTTGCGATAACTTCGAGTCTGTCGGTCATTACAAATGACATCTTCGATCCTGAACCTCTCATGGTCTTGCAACTTTTTGGTTGGGCCTCGCTTGCTCTTTTCAAGATTCCTTCGATCCGGAGGGCTAAAAGAAGAAAGATCGCCATTATTTCTATATATATAGCAGATGATTAATTAATGAATTGATTTATATTACATGCACCTTGCCGGAGCGGTCGCTCTCGATTACAAGGCATCGCTTTCTCCCTCACGGAAGGCAACACCTTCAACCTCAAACAAGTTGTCTACTCCGGTAAAAGAGGATCACCTCACCGAGTTGTTCGTAAATGTTGATACGCCTAAATTATCTTCCCCACGGATCACACCTTGGATCAACTCTTCCTTTCTTCGTCTCGACGTGTGGGTCCATATTTTACGCATAGGTGGAAAAACGAATAAGTCAAAGCGGCTAAAGGAGAAAGTTAAGGAGAAACCCTAATATATACATACACAATAATAAAAATGAAGAGAAACCCTAAACCTAGCTACAAAAAGGAAACCGTGTAGTAGATAGGTAACTCTAGCTAAAATCAACTAAAATCAATATTCCGGAGTTCCGAGGGGGTGTAAAACCAAGTTCGGAGAAACCTCGGATGCATATGAGAGGGGAACATGAGTATAACGCTACAAAAGGGAAACTATCCAGCATATAGGTAACACTAGATACTAACAAAATACCATATTGGAATCGATCTCGATCTCGATATCGTATTCTACCGAGAAGAACCAAATCACCGGAAAGAAAGGGAAACAATCAACACATGGCATCGATGCAATGCTCAAGCAATGATGATGATACGACAAGTTAATGTGCATTGGAATGTAACCCTAAAGCATGCTCGACAAGTTAATCGGGGTTCCGAGGGGCGCAAACCCTAACTCAAGGAACTCCGGAATCACCTGTTAGGGTTACTAGGGTGTTCTAATTAAACTTGTTATTTAAGTTGTTGAACAATGCATGATTATGGCATAGATAGATAGTTCTCATTTTTCTGAACATTTTGGTATATTATTTGTATTTTCTGAATTACAGATTAAAAGTTATTGAATTTACAAGTTTTATTCAAATTCAAATTATTAAATCAAATGTTTAAACCTTTTGCACCATAGTATGACAATGATAATGATATGACAAGTTAATTTGTATTAAAATTAACCCTAAGACATGCTCGCAATTTAAACGGGTTTCGAGGGTGAAAACCCTAACTCGTAAACTCCGGAGTATATGAGAGGGGTTGATTTTGTTTTCTAATTAAACTTGTCTTGAAAGTTGTTGAACAATGCATGATTATAGGTTAAATAGTTAGATCTCATTTTTCTGAACATTTTGATATATTATTTGTATTTTTCTTTGTTATAAATAATTAATTATTGAATTTACAATATTATATCAATTTATGGATTTAATTAAACCATTTCTGAATTTAAACAAAACAGAAAACATTTTTGCTTAGACACATGGCTCTCAAATTTCGAACATTTTGATACATTATACATATTTTTATGATTAAATATGAATTAGTTATTGATTTTACAAAATTATATTAATTTCGCTATTTTTAAACATTTCGAAAAGGATTAAGCCATTCGCATCACCGACGTCATCAACCCTATCCCTAACTTTCTACACCGGGCTGCTCCTACCCACAACCATCGACTAGGGGCCCTAGGCGATCTGGGTCCACCCGTACACGAGGCGCCACGCCGACGCGACGGCGCGGGAGGCGTCAGGCGGTGGTCGCCGGCGACGATCTGGGCCACCCCACCGCACCGCATCAGCGACGCCACACATCTCGTCATTGCCGCCGCCACAGACATCTCGCGCCGCCCGCTCATCTCATTGCCGCACTCCACCGGTGTTCGCCTGCAGGGGAGGAGGAGGAGGAGGACAGAGGCATGATGGAGAGGGAGGAGAGGCAGGCTGCACTGGCGGCCGTGTGATGCTGCGACGGTAAGAGTTCTTCAACTGGCACGACTTAAGTGACGCCCTTTATCCGTCTTGTTATCTGTATGCATGTTCTTTGGGTCTTTCATAATTTGTTGGTCCTCCCGTGCTTCTGGTGTATATTTTGTCTTCCCATACACGCCTAGGAATCCTAGCAGGTTCACGCAGAGATTCTTCGTCACGTGCATCACGTCGATTGAAGAGCGGACACGCAGGACTTTCCAATATGGCAGCTCCCAAAATATAGATTTCTTCTTCCACATGGGTGCGTGTCCTGTAGCGACGTCGTTCGGAACTAATTGACCGCCGGGACCCTTTCCAAAGATTACTTCTATGTCCTTGACCATACCAAATACATCATCACCACCGAGTTCAGGCTTCCGGATCCGCCTCACCTTTGAAATGCTTGCCTTTCTTTCTTATGGTATGATTGGTCGGAAGAAATCGTCGATTCTCTAGGTACACAACCTTCTTGCATTTATGCAAATATGTACCTTCGGTCTTATCTAAACAGTGGGTGCATGCCTTATAACCTTTGTTTGTCCGTCACGAAAGGTTACTAAGAGCAGGCCAATCATTGATGGTTACGAATAACAACCCTCAGATATTAAATGGATCCTGCTTTGTTCTCATCCCACGACGCACACCTGGTTTGCCCCACAACCGTAAGAGTTCTTCAACTAATGGCCTAAGGTACACATCAATGTCGTTGTTCGTTGCTTCGGCCTTGGATGAGCACCGCATCATAATGAACTTACGCTTCATGCACAACCAAGGAGGCAGGTTGTAGATACATAGAGTCACGGGCCAGTGTGACTACAGCTCGCTTCCCCAAAAGGATTCATGCCATCCGTATTTAGACCAAACCATAAGTTCCTTGCGCCACCGCAAAGTCTGGGAAGTCTCTCTCGATTTTTCTCCACTGTGACCCATCGCCAGGTGTCTCAACTCCCGCCTTTTACGGTCTTCTTTGTGCCATCGCAACAACCCGCATGCTCTTTGTTTCGAACATGCGTTCAACCTTGGTATTATAGGAGCATACCACATAACCTTAGCAGAACCCTTCCGAGGCTCTCCTCAACATCACCAGGGTCATCTCGTGCGATCTTATACCGCAACGCTGCATACCGGCATTTATCTAAATTCTCATACTATCATCGCGTAGAGGATGCGTCATTAATGCATGCATGTATCTTTTGCACATCTAATCCTGAGGATGAGAAAGTCTTCTTTGCTTCAGAGGTACTCTGGGAAGTTCGTTATGTTTTGGAAACTTCGCTTCATTATTTTCAGCATCGTTTCAAATGAGGAGTCAGTTAGACCACACTGCCTTCCATCGCAACAATTCCAAAGGTCGCATCGAGCTTTGTGCTGCCATCTTCACAATTTGGGTACAACAATTTCTTGTGATCTTCTAACATGCCCTCTAACTTCTACTTCTCATTTTGTTTCACGCCTCGCTTTGCATCGAAATGACCCTACCAAGTTCATCACTCATCCGATGCCCGTTCTTCACCTTTTTCCTCTTCATTATCTTCCATTGCGGTATCAAGATATTCAGAAAACATATGATGATAGTTGTTATCATCATCTTCTTCTTCACCATCTTCCATCATAACCCTCTTTCCGTGCTTGGTCCAGCAATTATAGTTGGGCATGAAACCTTTCATAATCAGGTGGCATGAATGATTTTCGAGGAAGAGTACTCCTTGTTGTTCCGACATTGAACACATGAACAACGATAAATCCATTCTCTTTGTTTGTCAGAGCCACATCGATAAATTTATCCACGCCTTTGATATACTGCCACCCGCCGTCACCGTACATCCATTCCCGACCGCTCATCTGCATCATATAAGTAAGTTTATCAAAAACAGGACATCATAAATAGTGAAATAACCAATTCACACCGACACATGAATTGTATCAATGACCTAGAAAAGATAAGATTGCTAACCTCGATCGAGGGAAATAAAGAGGAGAAAGCTCAAGTGCCTCTGACACCTTCTATATTTTTGTTCTATGAGAAATTCAACGGGATTTTTCACTCAAACATTTCAACAAACACCTTCAATGCATGCATGAAAAAAACTAGCACACACCCTCACACCTTACACCATTCAAAAACAGAGGAGGCCGAGGGTGGGGAGTTGCATTTATAGAGGGCAGGTCTTTAGTCCGGTTGAATCCAAAGAACCGGGACTAAAGGTGCGTGCAGGCCACGTGGTCAGGACAAACCTTTAGTCCCGTTGGTGGCTCCAACCGACGCATGCCCCTTACCAACCGGGACCCATGCCTCGGCCCCGTGCCCGCCCAACCGGATGTGCAGTTAAGATTAGTCCCGTTGGTGGCAATCGGACTAATGCTCCGAGGGGTCGCGAACGGATGGTGTCGTGGGAATGGTCACGGCAGACGCTGCAATCGGCAGCGAGTAGTAGAACGAGGGGAAAGGGCGGCCAGCCATCTGCGGTGCGAGATGAGGGCAAAGACACAGGGTTTACCCAGGTTCGGCCCCCCGGAGGGTAAAGACCTACTCCTGCTAGATTGTATTAGGGAGGTGTTACAATGGGCGAGCTCGGCGGCTAGGCGGCGAGTCGCTTAGGTGTACGAGGGAACGTGTCTCTACTCCCCCCATAGGGAGGTTTATATAGGCTCACCTCCCCTAGGGTTTACATATCTCAACCGATTCGGTTACAGCTTCAGTAGTCGTTTAACCTAGTCCGACTGGGCCTATCTACTCGCCTGGGCCTTCAGCTTCCAGTCGCTCGGTACCTTGCTGGGCTTCAATCCACTCGCCGTTCTGCAGGCCCACTCACCAGCCCTAGGGCCGGAACGCCCCGCTGAGTATACCCCAAGAGGCGTATCCCCATCAAGAGTCCCCGAGGCTGCCGCCGATTGGCGTAAGTGGCTGGCCGCGTCGGAGTATACGGCTTGAGTAGGCATCCAAATAATCCGGCGGGCTCGTATGAAGAAGAAAATCCGTGAACCAAGTCGCGTTTTAGGCGAGTCGAGTCGGAACGCGTCGTGGTGATTGACCTAGCGAATGGCTGGAGTTGGACCGTCGTGTGGTCAAACTAGCTGCTGGGGTAATCCAACGGTAACTTCGGCGTAATCATCGCTGTAACGGCCCTGATTTGGCGGGTAACTCCTCTATATAAGAGGAATAGCAGTAATCAGAGAGCCAATCGCCCACCACTTCTTCCGAAAAGCGCCAGATTTTCCTTCCTTTGCTCCGATCCAATCGACAAATCCTCCGATCTCCAACCAACCTCTCGCTATGTCCCTTCCACCGAACCATGGGGCAGGTCCAAGTGCACGAGGGCAGGCCTCTTCGAGGAGGCTGGAATCCTGCGAGCCGTTGGCGTATCCTCGCCGAGAAACGACCCCAAACCCGCGAGAGAGGGAATTCGTCTGTTTCACCAGTCATCTCGAGCGGGGGCTAGGGTTTCCCATGTCTTTGTTCTTCCGGCGTTTTTGCGCCTACTACGGGATCCAGCCTTCAGATCTGGGTCCCCACAGCATTGAGCAGATCGCCATCTTCGTGGCGTTCTGCGAGTGCTACTTGGGCTGCCGGCCCTACTTTCCCTTGTGGCAGGATCTGTTCCATGGACGGATCAGCCGCGAGGAGGCAGGCGGCCCAATTCTAGCCGCGGGCGGCTTGACATTCCAGCTCAAGTCCAAAGCTTCTTTCTTCGATCTGATGCTACCCGCCAAGGCAGCGAGCGACTGGAAGAAGTCATGGTTCTACGTGGCCGAGGCGACCCCGGAGGACGAGGTGGCGATCCCGCGGTACTCGGCCAATCATTCCGAGCCGCGCCATCTCCAAGTCGGCAAGCTCCCCGACGACCAGTGGATGGTCGTTGACGAGATGCTCCAGGCCATCCGTGGTCTGAAAAAGAAGGGTCTTCAGACGATAAACTTGTACAATTGCTGGCTTAGGAGACGGCTCGTTCCACTCGCCCAACGCGACCACTACATGTATCAGTACACGGGCCGGGGAGACTCGACGAAGGCCTGCCTCGATGAGTGGAAGCTGGAGGATTATCTCCCAGCGTTGAAGAAGATCACCCAGGCGGTGTACCTGGATGCACAGGCCGGGGTCGCCCCCTACACCGCGAAGCGTCCGGCTCCAACGGTAATTTCTTTACCTTGTTCGCAGTCGCAGCGTATGCAGTCGCGGTAATTCTGATTCTGTTTTGTATTCATCGCAGCTATTCCAAGTGGTGGAAGGGTGGCTCCCACCTTCTGATGATGAGAGCCCGGGGCCATCCGCCCAGGACATAGGCGAATCGCCACCCGCGAGGGGCAACGAGGACGACGAGGACGAGTCCGAAGAGGAAATCGCCCCGCTGGTCCGAAAAACCCGCGGGCAACGTCAGCGCGAAATCGAAGCGAGCAGAAGCCTCGAGCGTCATGATGACGACGACGAGCTCCCAGAAACCACCTCGCGCCGCCAGGCCACTCCTTCGAAGAAGAAGAAGAAGGAAAAGGAAGCGAGGGCCCCCCCGAAGAGGAGAACGGTTGCCGAGGATGGCCTCGCCAAGACTCGACGAGCAGCCCGATGCTCCCAGCTCGGGTGACGGCGCCCCAGCGACAACCGGCTAGACACGCCGACCGTGGAAGTGCCGGCCTCGATGCCTCCGCCATTCGCCGGTCTCGGGCTAGGAAGGCTCCGCTGCGGCGACTTCGCCTGTGGAGGTTCAATGTGGCGGCTTCGCCGCAAGGAGGCTCCGCCGCAGCTGCTCCACCGCGAGGAAGCCCCCACCGAGGGTTTCCTGAGGCGCCACCGCCTCAACGACGAAGAAGCCGCCCGTGTTCTCGACGCGACGCTCGAACTGGCTCGCCAATCGGGCTCGAATCGGAAAACCGGCCGCCTTCGACATGGCTACGCTTCATCCGCCGCCAAGTGAGTGCGTTCACCCTTCCTATTTTTCATAACTATTTCGATTGTCTTTATTGATTCGATTGATGTGCGGACCGAGTGAAAAAGATGGGCCACCGACCGTGGCCTGGTACCTCCGCCGCTAGCGAGGAGGATCCTTCCCGAAGAGGAAAGCGGACGAGGTCGCCGCGGCCGGATGGCAGCAAGAAGGCCAAGGGCGACATCACATCGCTCGACGACACGGCGGTCGCGCCGCCGACCAGTGGAGGCAGCCGCGTCACGAAGGAGGGCGCTTCTTGCCTAGAACGGAGGAGGCGACTTTTGAGCGGTGCCTCATCGCGACCTTCCCCGCTTCGTGACTAAGGCGGCCACGGCGAAGGCTGCGCCCGAGCCTCGCCCGGGACCGCCGATGCTGAAGTCGACCAACGTCAGGCACACGCCAGCGTTGCTTGCGTCCGTGGACGCGATACAACTCCATGGCATGCTTGGTGCAGCCATCCAGGTACATCCAGTCCCCGAGGATCAGGTCGGTGCTTTGCAGCGGCTTGATTCTTATAATTTCTTGTCTTTTATTTTCGCATCCAGCCCCGAAAGCACGCTAAATTTTAGCGGGTGGGCACTTAGGAATTTCTTGATCGCCAGCCCCGAAAGTGCACGCTTAAATTTAGCGGGTGGGCACTTAGGAATTTCTTGATTGTTACCCCGAGCGCACGCTAAATTTAGCGGTGGGCACTTAGGAATTTCGTTTTACCGACTTTTTTGATGATATGCGTGGTCTGCAGCTTGAGTCGGCGACCGATTGGCCGAACAACAGCGTCTTGAGAAGGAGCTGGCCACCATCCAGAGGCTAACAAAGAGCTTGTGCTGTGCTGTGAAGGCAGAGGAAGCTCGCCAGAGCTTGTCCCCGCTGTATGAGTTGGTGGCGGCGACCGCCTGGTGCTGCCAGCGGTCGCCGACCTCGAGCGCCGAACTGGAGGCGAGAGAAGAAGCGAGCTCGGCGAGGCGAGCTAAGGCCGCCATTGCGGCCGCAGAGGAGGATCGCAAGGTGTCGGAAGTCCGTATTGCTGGAATTCAGGACGACCACACGTCGCTTCAGTGCTTCATCACGGGACTCGCCCGCCCGCTGCTGGGTGAGTGCATCCTCCCTTCTTAGTTGTGGTTTTTGTGGTGTCCGTGACTCATCATTGTCTCCGCCTCGCAGGTCGTTATTGGTAGCCAAGAAGAAGCTTCGGCCGACACGAGGCAAGGCGTAAGCATGCTCACGACTCGGCGATTGTCGGGCGACGCATCCGCCTACCTTCAAGAAATGTCGCCCACGGAGGTTATTCCTAGCGACCTTGTTGAGGTGTGGGAATATTTGGAGAAGGCGCCCGCGGTCATTGAGTTCATGACGCGGTCGGCGTTTCGGCGTGGAGCGTCGACAGCACCGAGCCTTGGACTCGCCCACTTCCCCGAAGATTTCGACGTTGATGATGTGACGAGTGGGTATCCGTCGTCGACTGGCGCGGTGGATCTGTCCGAGGTTCTCAAGTTGCAGGAGCATGCTGCCATGTACTCGGAGCGTGTCTGGGCGATGGGCGACCTCCTTCCCTACCAGGAGACGGTCGTCGCGCCGAACGACCCCGATCCGCTGCATCGTGACTTCAAGGTCGAGCAGCCTTTTCGCGCGGCGATGGCGGGTGAACTGACGACGTATCCATCAAACCCGTACACCGCGTTCATCCGTAATCGCCGGGATGCTGGCGAGTCGTCGTCCAAGCCTGCAGAGTAGGGTGGTTTTCCTTTGAAGTGTTAGCAGCAGTTCTGCCATGTGGGCATATTTTGTAATCATAAGACAATGCAGTATGCGATTGAATGGGACGTCGTATCTATTTTGCTATTCGTTTGTGTGCTTTGGATTGATTTTGGACGAGTCCCCGAGCGCGTCCGCCCTTTTGTGGGGTTTACCTCGTATATGGTGTGTTTTTTTATCATGTGTTTTGTTGATTTGGTCGACTACCGAAGCTCGAGAGCCGCAAGGCGACTCCCTTGAGTGCTCAGATTTACCGCTTTCAGACGCTGAACGGGTCGTGGCCGAGTCCCCGGCGTGGTACTTGGTAGTTCTAGGCGCGACTCGAGGTGGTTGAGGACTTAGCGTTGGCGTGAGCGCCACTCCTGCTCGCCCGTGGGTCACCGCGTGCGAGTCCCGGCATGCTCTCTTACTTGGCGTTTTCCTCGACCGATCGCGATTTAACCGGTATTCAGTCCCCGAGCGTGGTACTTAGCCGCTCGAGTCGCTATGCCGAGGATGCGGAGGACCAAGGTCGTGAGAAGCGAGGCGCTTGTCTTGGCTCGTAAGCCATCGAGCTAGGCGACTCAATGGGGCTCGGGTTGGCGTTTTTAGTGGACGATGCAAGACCTGAAGTGATTCAGGTTCTTACACCGCACTACTTAGCCGTGCCGATCGCTGTACCAAAGGTTTACTGCATTTTAGCGCATCATTGTTATTACGAAAAGTCGAGTGGCACAAGTCATGGAGAGTAGGTGCAATTTGGTAATGCTTTTTATTTCATAGCGATCGGAGAGTACATGTGTGGGGTTCTAGGAGTAGAACTTCCGGAGGAGGTTTACATTCCATGGTCGCTGACGTCGAGCTCGCCGCCCCGCGACGCCGATGAGGTAGTAGGCGCTGCTGTGGCACGCGCCGAGATGCGAACGGGCCCTCCCACGGAGGGAGAGCTTGTGCATGCCCTTCTTGTCCCGGATGAGGCGTAACACCAGGTCGCCTTCGAAGGTGCGGGTTTTCACCCGTCGGCTGTGGTAGCGGCGAGTCCTTGCCGGTAGATGGCGGTGCGTGACCGAGCGAGGTCGCGGCTTCGCCGAGCTGGTCGAGCCCATCTTGGCGGGCCAGCTGCTTGCGGCCTCCAGATAATGGACGACCCGCGGCGAGTCGTGTTCGAGGTCGGTGGGCATGATCGCTTGGCCGTAGACCATGAAGAAGGGGTGAATCCGCCGATCCGTTAACCGAGGTGCGGATTCCCAGATAACGGAGGGCAACTCTTGACCCAGCACCCAGCGTGCGCCGAGTGGTACTTTGGAGTCGGCTTCAGCCGTGGAGGATGCTTTGGCTCGTTCCCTGGCCGTTGGATTCCGGTGGGCGATCGACGCGATCGAGCCGGATGTGGTGCTCTTCGCAGAATTCGCCATTGCTCCTTGGCGAAGTTTGTGCCGTTGTCCGTGATGATACTATTTGGGAACCCGTAGCGATATATGAGCTCGCGAGGAATTTAGTGGCGGTCTTCCGTCGCATTTCGATTGGCTTGGCCTCCACCCACTTGGTGAATTTGTCGACGGCGACTAGCAAGTGGGTGTAGCCGAGGGGGCTTCGAAGGGGCCTACCATGTCCATGCCCCCTACGGCGAATGGCCAAGTGATGGGGATCGTTTTGAGCGCCGAGCTCGGTACGCGCGTCTGATTGGCGTACTTCTGGCACCCGGCGCATCGCTGGACGATGTCGACAGCGTCGGCGTGTGCGGTGGGCCAGTAGAAGCCATGTCGCATAGCCTTGGCGACCAGGAGAGCGGCGGCGTGGCCGCAGCCACCGAGTGAATGTCGTGGAGGATTTTGCGCCCTTCACCGGTTGGACGCAACGTTGAACACGCAGTGACGCTGCGCTTGTGTAGCTCGCCGATGATGGTGTAAGACTTGCATCGGCGAGCGATCATTCGAGCGCCTGTCCTCACGCTGGCAGGTGCCGCCTGTGTAGGCGATGTAGGGCTTGGTCCAGTCGTCTGGCTCGGCGATGAGTGCGACCAAGGCTGCCTCTGGTTGGAGTGGGACTCCGATGTCGATCTCCCTCGGGGGAGAGACTGATGGTTTGGAGATTGTGTCGAGGAACACGCCGGCGGGTGGTGCGAGTCGAGCCGACCCGATGCGAGAGAGGGCGTCGGCCTCCTCGTTTTTTCGCCTGTCGATCCACTCGACAGAGTAGCCGGTGAAGTGGCCGCCCAACTTGTCCACCTCTTGGCGGTACGCCGCCATGGTAGGGGAGATGGCGTCGCAGGTGCCGGCGACTTGCCCCGCGACGAGGTCGGAATCTCCGTAGCATCGAAGGCGACGCGTTCATCTCCTTGGCGGCTCGCATGCCGTGGAGTAGGGCCTCGATTCAGCCATGTTGTTGGTGCAGGCGTGAATTGAGGCGGAGGATGTAGCGGAGCTTGTCGCCTTGGTGAAGTCAACACTATCCCCGCCTCGCACCGTCTCGTTCTTGGAGCCGCTGGCGCAGGCTCCAGAATGGAGGTACGGCAGCTTCTGCCTGGGCCTCCTCCCAATCGGGCGATGAAGTCCGCCATTGCTGCGACTTAATCGCCTTTCGTGGCTCATTTAATGTTGTGGACGCCGATCTCGACGACCACTTGGCGACTCCGTCCGGCCGCCTGGTTGCGGATGATGTCTTGCGCTGAGGAGACGACCGTGACCGGGTGCTCGAAGTAAAAGCGCACCGAGCCTCAAGACCGCGATACTAGCTTTTGGTATCAGGTACATTGGCGCGACTTCGGTGAGGACCTCGCTGATGTAGTACACCGACGCTGAACCGGCGCCTTTCCTTCCTCTGGTCGTTCGACGACCATCACAGCACTGACGACGCGCTCGGACGCCGCGACGTAAACCAGCATAGGTTCTTTGTCGGCGGGGGAGGCGAGGAGTGGTGCGGCGAGTAGCACTTTTTTGAGGTCGCGGAGCGCATCGTACGCCTCCTTGTCCCACCGGAAGGTGGGGTTCTTCGCGATCAGCGGTATAGGGCATCGCTTTTCGCCCAAAGGGGATGAAGCGATCGAGAGCCGCTACCGCCCGCCAGCTTCGACGCCACGCAGCACTCGGGTTTGCCGAGCCAGCGATCGTGTCGATCTTTGTTGGGTTCGCCGATCCCTCGCTTGGAGACGACGTACTTAGTAGTTGTCCGCGGTACACCAAGGTGCACTTGCTCGGGTTGAGCTTTATCTTGTACCTTCGCAGATTGGCGGTTTCCGCCAGGTCGGCGAGTAGGTCGCCTTGGCGGCGGATTTCACGACCACGCCGTCGATGTAGACGTGATGTTGCGCCAATTTGGCTCGCGAGGCATTCTTGCATGCACACCGGTAGGTTGCCCCGGCGTTCTTGAGGCCGAAGGTCATGGCGGTAGCGAAGGTTCGAATGGCGTGATGAACGCCGTCTTTCTCGTCTTCGACAACCATTTTGATCTGGTTGTACCCGAGTAGGCCGAGGAAACATAGCGACTCGAACCCGCGGTTGAATCGATTATCCGATCGATCCGCTGGAGGACGAATCGCCTTTGGGCAAAGGCCTGTTCAGTTTGTGTAGTCGATACACATTCTCCAGTCCCGCTTTTTCTCGACCAGACTGGATTTGCCACCACTTGAGTATTTGATTGGCGGATGAAGCCGCAGCAGTAAACGCTGCACTTCCTCGGCGATTGCTCGACGGCGTTCTTCATTGAAGGGTCAGAGCGATCGCTTGATGTCGCACTTTGGGGTCGGCGTTTGTGGTCAGCGAGCCCTAGGGACACCGGCATGTCGAGGGTTTCCATGCGAAGATGTCCTCGCTCACGGAGGAACTCGGCGAGCGCGCTTCCTATGCTGGGCTCATGCCTGTCCCGATCGCCACCGTCCGCCGAGTCGCACGGGACCAGCTCGACGGCGTGTGCTTGCCGTGGCCTCAAAGGTTGAGGTGTTTGCGCCCGAGTTGGGCTTCTTGAGTATTGTGGGTCATTGTTGACCCCGCCGCATTTGGCGAGCTCCGGCGTGATTAGTCTCGCCGATGACGGCGAAGTTCGGCCTTTGGCCTCGCATTCGGGCGGCCATGTCGGGTCGCCGTTGATGGTGATGCCGCCGCACGGCCCGGAGCTTCATCGCGTTACGCGTAGTGGTGCTGCCATGAATTTAGCGAACGCGCCCAGACGCAGCGGTGGTAAGGGTCAAGGGCACCAGTCAAGACGATCCGCCGGGTGCGGAAGTTTGCCGAGTCAAAGTGACCGGCAGCGTGACTTTGCCGATCGGATAAGCCTTCCGACCGGGACGGCGCGGAACGTGGTGTGGGTTGTCTCGATCATCGATCGGGAGCCGCAATCAAGGTGTCGAGGTAGAGGATGTTGATGGAGCTGCCGCCGCCCATCGGTGTCTTGGGGAGCCAGAGTCGCCAACCTTGGGCTTGACCACCAAGGCGACTCGCCCCGGTACTGGCGCGTGGCGAGTGGTCTTGCGGCTCGTGATGGGTGTTCACCAGTTCAGGAACCGGGGACGTCTGTTTGGGCCACCGCATTGACGGCGACGGCTGGCGATGACCTTCTTCTCGCGTGTTGAAGCCGTGAAGGTGTGAGCGAGCCGCCATTTTGCAATTTTTCCGCCATTTGGCGGGTCGTTGTCGGTCCTCCCGCTTCCGTGCCTTCTCGATTTCCCTGAGGGTGTGGAAGTCGGCGGTGGTGTGTGTTGCGGGCTTCCCTTCCCTGCTATGGAACACACATGGTTGGTTAAGGAGGGCCGCGGGATCGAACCTTGGCTTGTTCTTGTAATTGCCGCCATCGCGCTGTTGCCCTCCGTCATGGCGGTAGTTTGGGCTCACAGGCGTGCCCACATGCATTTAAGTCGACTTCGCCCGTCAATGGCGCTGCTGCTGAGGCGGTGCCGCCAGAAGCGAGGTCGGTTCGGCGTCCGCTGTCGCTGTAAGCGGCGCGTTCTCCCTCGACTTCCTGGTTTGGATCTTCCTCGGCATCGCTTGGCGATCTCGAGGAGGTCGGGATGTTGTCGAGTGCGGAGTGTCGCTGAGCTTGGCGACTAGAGGCGTGAGCGGCACGAGGTCTTGAAGCAATGGATCGCGGTGTCCGGTGGATGCCGACCGCTGTACCAAAGCTCTTGCCACCGTTGGACCCAGCATGGTCGACTCACGGTCCCTGGACGCATCGCTCCAGGTCCTCAATGGTGGTGGCGCGGTGTAGGAGCACTCAAGTGCTCGACGGCGTCGACATTTCCTCCTGTGAGTCGACATCGTCCCGGGAGAGTGTTGATCCACCGCACGCACCCTCCATCATCGTGGGAGGTAACGGGCGGCGTAGTAGGTCACAGACCCGCGATCCCCATTGCCATGAGGTATGTGTCGAGCCGCATCGCGGGTCGACGAGGAGTCGATTTTTCTATCTCCTTTGGCGCCTTGAAGTTTGGCGGTACTTCGCCTCGGATCATTGGTCCAAGCACTTAGGCCAAGTCGATCGAGCGACCCCATAGGCTCGCCATCGCGGCGATTAGTTAGGTGTGCCGCAGTCGTCGGGTCGGGCGGCGCGCCAGCTTTTGGTTGTTGATGATGGTGCGGCGCCGATGGGTTGTCCGTTAGCGGCGCACGGTTGGTCGCCGCCTGGGATCGCAGGGAGTGCCGCGTCATGGGTCGGTGTTGGAGCTGCGGGCTCGTGGCGGGCAATTGAGGGTGTTTGCACTGGCGGCCATCGAGGCCGCTCGCTTCGAGGAACGCGTATACTCGACCTGCGAAGTCGGCGCCGCTTTTGCTCCACGGCCTTCGCAAAGGGCCTTGACGCATCGGATCTGTAAGGCGCTGCCGCCGTGGCCGTGATGCTATCGGCCGCTGCTCGCCACGAGGTTGTCCATCGGGTGGAGAACAGCGGGGAGGTCGCTTATGCCTCCCGTGAGGAGACGACTATCCGCGATGGTCCTCGGAGGTGCGGTTGGTGGTGGGGCACCCATCGCCGCCGATCGGCGGGGCCGGGCGCTTCTCGTGGCGCTGCTCGCAGATCGCGCGCCGCTATGCGGGCCGGGTCGTTTCGCTGCCGAAGTTCGGCACGCCTGAACGGTCGGGTTCAAACGTGACCTGATCCGCTGCTGGTGGTAGCGTGACAGCTCTGCGCCATCACCGCCGAGGCGGAATTTTTCGCGCTCGCTTCCTGCGCCTCCGCCCGCTTCAAGCGGAGTTCCTCACCTCCGCCGTGTCGTTAGGAGGGATTGGGTGGAGAAAGGATCCTCCGGCGGATCGGTGCCGGTGTCCATGTAAGCCGCGGCGTGGCGACTTGCTCCTTCGCGGAGGTCGGCGGAGTTCTCCGACCCGGAGTCGAATTCGAAGATCCCGAGGATGGAGGGGTCTCAAGTCTCCCGCTGGAGACCTGGCGATGGAGCCCGGATGAGGCCGGTGATGGATCCGGCGAGTGACGCCGGTCGCCGAGTCGGCGTCGTTGCTGCGAGGGCCGATCTTCGCGGCCGTTGAATTCCGACCACGTTGTCTGGGCCGAGTTGTACTTCGGAGGCAAGGCGGTGGATCGTGCGAACCTGGCTCGGAGAGCCGATCGCGTGGGGCGACTTCCGGATGTGAGCCGAGTCCTCCGAGACGATGACGCCGGTGAGGCCGACGAAGAGGCTGATCGTGCCGATTGGCGGATCACGCCAGGCGTGACGGGTCGCTGCCGGACGTAGCGCTCGGCAAGATCCGGAGCATCTCGCCGATCGCTATTGCGCGCCGGTGGCGCACCGCCTCGCTGATGGGCAGATTGGATCTCGTCAGAACACCGCCAGACCGCCAGGCCCCACGGGCGCCATCGCCGTGGAATGGTCACGACAGACGCTGCAATCGGCAGTAGTAGAACGAGGGCAAGGGCGGCCAGCCATTCAAGCGGTAGATGAGGGCAAAGACAGGGTTTACCCAGTTCGCCCCGGAGGGTAAAGACCTACCTCGCTAGATTGTATTAGGAGGTGTTACATAATGGCTCGGGCGGCTAGGCGGCAGTCGCTTAGGTGTACGAGGGAACGTGTCTCTACTCCCCATAGGGAGGTTTATATAGGCTCACCTCCCCTAGGGTTTACATATCTCAACCGATTCGGTTACAGCTTCAGTAGTCGTTTAACCTAGTCCGACTGGGCCTATCTACTCGCCTGGGCCTTCAGCTTCCAGTCGCTCGGTACCTTGCTGGGCTTCAATCCACTCGCTCACAGCCCACTCGCCAGCTCGGGCGGCCGAACGCCTTCCGAGTATACCCCAGTAGGCGTATCCCCATCAGATGGCCCTTTTTCCTCTAGTGTGGTATTTTGTCTGAACCGTGTCCAACACCTGCTCGGCAAAGAAAATGAACAAAGGAGTTATTATTTACCTGATATCAGGAAATGAATGAAAGAGGCCGATATAATGCGATAATGATTGAAATTACTTATGGAGCATTGCTTTCATGTCGCTCCACTTCTCTTGGTCCCAACTTAATGAGTCATGGACTTTAACTAGGGACTTGTCAGCTTGAATGTTTAGCAAGATCCATTGAAATCTGCAGACGTTTACATAAGCATACATGCATAGCTCATCGAATAAGAAAAAATAAAATGTGTACAAGATAGAAAGACTCACTTGAAGTTGTAAGGAAATAGTATTTCCTTAACAAAATTATTCTCTGTTAAGAACCTGTACAGGTCTTCCTGCACGTCCTTGGGGTGATTCTTTAACGTATATTCATTAACGATATATGGGTCAATGAACCCAACGTCATATCTTCTAGCTCTTTTGTATTCAAGCATCTTCATTCTGCAGAATATAATATCGATCATACAAAAGGATATATAGTTAGGATAATATATTAAATGCAATGAACGATCTGAGCTACAAACTTAATTATAGAAATAAATGACTTACAGACAGTAGCAACCAATGATAGATTTGCCGAGGGCGCGTTGGTTGTATAACTGAAACAGTTCTGTCATTTGAACCTGTATCGAGCATGGTTTAAAGTGATGGTCCTTTCTAACGTCCACCGGAAACCAATCTTTCTGATGCTTTTTTTCTGCTTGCGACATGTACCATTCGTGTAGATTTCGCATATGTGTGGATAGACGCATGAACTCCTCATTACTGACTAGAGGGTCCCCTTGGACATACTTCTGTACTATCTGACCCACTGACGTATCTTCATAGCCTAAATATTGACCGAGACATATTTGCTTCCGTAGCAAGTGCTTTCGCCTGCGATACAGTGATCCCCATTAGTGCAACATTAGTACGGGCTCTGGGGTCCATTATTTGAATGTCCATATCCATTTCAGCTCCGAAGGCCTTGTCGAGGTCTGAAATGACTTTGAGCGGGGCGACCGATTGATTCTTCTGTACTCCGAGCTGGGCAACTTTCTTCCCGCTTTTTGCACTTGTGCTTTTTTTCTTCTGTGCTTGCTTAATAATCTCCCGGTCATAGTCTGATTCCAGATTCATCGATATCTGGGATGGTTGCTCAAGAAAGGACTTAGCCCACTTTTTGTTTTTTTCATCATATACCGGCTTTGGCTCAGGCTTTTTGGGTGCAAAATGCGCCTTAACTTGGGCAGCCACATCCGCGTTAGTTTCCTCATCGGTCTTGTCATATGGTCTCTTTGGAAGAGCCGGAGGGATGTCGACTATCTTCGCCGTTTGACCTTTCTTCGATGTGGGGGCGCGGGGGAGCGTCAAACTTCGGTTTCTTCGACGAGGTAGTAGTATTGCACGAAGGCGGAGGCAGAGATCGAATATTGCGCGGAGGCGGAGATCGAGTTGATGTACTCTTGCTGCGGCGATCGTCAGCGGGGCGGGGTGGACTTGGAGGTTGACGATAATTGGGTTGGGGTGGACTTGGAGGTTGACGATATTCGATGCAGGGTGAACTTGGATTCCTCGGAGTCGATGGCCTTGGCGCCGAGCCTGGAAACTTGATGTATTTCTTCTTCCATAGAATGATGTTGCGCTTGACATCTCCCAGTTTCGTAAGGCCTTCAGGCGTAGCGATTTCAATCTCTAGGTCCGCAAAATCCTCCACTATGTCCTCCACCGTGACACGAGCATAGCCAGGTGGAATCGGAAGTGAATGATGGAGTGCTCCAGGTAGACAAGGTAAAGCAGTGCCGATCACCACCTTGAAGGACAAGTTGTTCATTGGCTGATATAGCTCCCATTGTGCCATCTCTATGACATCATCCACGGGGTAGCGAGGAGCCGATGCATCATCCAGCAGTGCTTGATCATCAGCCTGGACCTCCGTGGAAGCCATACTGCTTCTCCACTGGCTAAGATCCAATGCAGGATCATCAGCCTGCGGGTGAGTTGACGACGTCGGCCTTTGTATAATTTCTTCGATGAGATTCTTCGGATCAGCTAGGTCCTGCTCTACCCTGGAGATCCGGTCTGCCTCCCGATCCTTCTTTCTCTAACGGCTTCTGTAACTGGCATCGTACTGAGGAAACCCTTTCTTCCACGAGACACCGACGCCTTTGCCTCGTGTTCTTCCTCCCTTTTCAGGATTCCCTAGGGCGCGTGTCAGCTCTTCATTCTCTCTCTCGGGATGGAACAATCCCAATTGAGCAACGTTCATTGCTTGAACAAGGTCTTGGGAGGGTTTTAGAATTTTTTTCATGAAATAATGTCTTCCCTGTTTCTGGGTCCAACGATCCCTCGTGCCCGTACCACCAATGCTTTGACCTCTCGGCCATCCATCTGTACCAGGAGTGACGCCTCTAGCCCTCATTTCCTTCTCCATAGTTTCCCACCTAGGGACATCACTCTTGTAGCCACCTTTTCCCCATTTTATGATGGTATTTCTTTTGGACAGCATTTAACGCATTCTTTGCCGACTTTGCCTTTGCTTTATCAGATTGCTTGTACTGTACAAAATTGGGCCACTGTTCTCTCAACTTCTCGTTTACTCCTTTGAAGTGTGGAGTTTTCTTTTTCACGACATATTTCGCTTATAAACTTTTATTATGGTTCCGGTACAGTTCAACCATCTTGCTCAGAGCCCACTCCTTGACTTTCGCTCTATTTTCAAGCCCACCCGGCCTTGGGGTAATACCATCTACCTCAAATTCTTCATACTCTGGAGGTAGTATGAAATGCGCTATGAGCTTCTGCCAAAGGTCATCTTTGGCATCATCGGTGACATAGCTGTTGGATTCTTCACCGGGTTTCTTTGACTGATTCCATTCTTGAATGGTGATCGGCAGGTTGTCCCTAACAAGCACCCCGCATTGATTTATAAACATCCTCTAGTGCTTCTCTAGATCAATCGGTTCACCATCATCATCTATTTCTACGATGGTGAACCTCTGATTACCATCCAACTTTTTGTTCGGCCCTCGTTTCGTTTGAGCTGTCGATTGCTTTGATCTGGTGGGCTAAAAGAAGAAGAGAGAATGATTAATATATATCTAGACCAGTTAATGAATAGAGGTAATACGAGGCTTTATATATATATATATATATATATATATATATATATATATATATATATATATATATATGTACCTCGCCGGATCCTGTCGATGGGCCATCATTATTGTTGTTATTTGTTTGCCCTTCGTCCATCCGGTCTTCCCCTTGGTACATTAGGTTTTCCTCTAGTCCATCACCAGATGGATTCATATATGAGGATATCTCTTCCTCGAGCAAAATATCTTCACCGATAGTAATATTAAGAGGATTTTCACCTCTTATCATGCCCTGAAGAATACCTTCACCAATGCGACCAGGATCTTCGGATGGATCCATGACTTAATTAACTATAACAGAAAGAGAGTTAAACAGGTTAGAAAAAACAATAACCCTAGTAACTAAAACAAAAAAACCAACCCTAATAACACACATTAATAACCCTAATATTATTTGCGGTAAAACAATAATCCTAATAACTAATAGAAAAAACAATAACCCTAATATTATTTGTGATAAAACAATAATCTTAATAACTAAAAAAAATAACCCTAATTAATAACCCTAATATTATTTGTGATAAAACAATAATCTTAATAACTAAAACAAAAAAAATAACCCTAATATTATTTTTGGTAAAACAATAATCCTAATATCTAAAACAAAAAACAATAACCCTAATATTATTTGTGGTAAAACAATAATCCTAATTATAATAAACATAATATTAATTGTGGTAAAACAATATAATCCTAGCTAATAACTAAAACAAAAAAATAACCCTAGCTAATTATAATTAAAAATAACCCTAGCTAATTATAATTAAAATAACCCTAGCTAACATTATAATCCTAATCCTAATAACTAAAACAATAATTCTAATTAATAACCCTAGCTAGCTAATAACTACAAAAAAATACCCGCCCATACCCCTCCCTCGAGCACCGATCGACGCCGGCGGCAACACGTGATTTCAAGACGTATGACAAGCAATGGACGAGGCAAAGACCCGGCGAGGCAATGGCGGCACGAGACAAGGCGAAGAGCATGGCGCCGGAGCGTCTAGGCGGCGAGGCGGCGTGCGGTAGCACGGCGGAGTGGCGGCACGACGGAGCACGCACGGCGGATCGGCGGCGGAATCGGACAGCACCTCCCCTGCTTCATCTTCGTCTGTGCGCGCGTGCTTCATCTTCGTCGAGAAATGCTAAGTGTTGGGGCAGCACATCCCCTGGCGCGCAGAATATAAAGGGACCCCCATTTTGTCCCTGGCTAAGCCACCGCCCGCGACTAGAGGGTCTCTAGTCCTGGGCTAAGCCACCGCCCGCGTCTAAAGACCCCCCTTTATTCGAGGGTTAATCCATGACCCGGGACTAGTGTGTTTTTTCGGCCGCTTCGTTTTTGCGCGCGCATGCACCCTCTAGTCCCGGGTCCAGCCACGAGCCGCGACTAGTTTGTTTTTTGTAAATTTTATTTTTTTAATTCAAATCAAATATAAAACTTTGGAAAATCATATCTTTTATTGTAAAAATTAAAATAAAACAAATAATAAGTCTATTATTATCAGAAAATATAAAGAATCTTAATATAATATCCATATATCTGTTTGCATCATTTATAAATTATTTCATTTGTAAATTTTCTTTTTTAATTCAAATCAAATATAAAATTTTGGAAAATCATATCTTTTATTGTAAAAATCCAAATAAAACAAATAATATGTCTATTATTTTCAAAAAATATAAAGAATCTTAATATAATATCCATATATCTGTTTGCATCATTTATAAATTATTTCATTTGTAAATTTTCTTTTTTTAATTCAAATAAAATATAAAACTTTGGAAAATCATATATTTTATTGTAAAAATCCAAATAAAACAAATAATATGTCTATTATTATCAGAAAATATAAAGAATCTAAATATAATATCCATATATCTGTTTGCGTCATTTATAAATTATTTCATTTGTAAATCTTCTTTTTTAATTCAAATCAAATATAAAACTTTGGAAAATCATATCTTTTATTGTAAAAATCCAAATAAAAAAAATAATATGTCTATTATTATCAAAAAAATATAAAGAATCTTAATATAAGATCCATTTAGTCCCGGTTGTAGTCACTAACCAGGACTAAAGATATTTCAAGCCATTTCCCACCGCTTCCCGCCAAGTTTTCCCGCCCTTTCCTTTTCACGAGAGCTTTTAGTCCCGATTGTAGTCATTAACTGGGACTAAAGATATTTCCCGCCATTTCCCAAATCTTCCCACCAAGTTTTTCCGCCCTTTCCCTCTATATCTAGGGCGATCGCGCCATGGCTATCCACACATCCACACCTTCCTCTCTTAGAACAATGGACAACGCCTACTAGGCCATTCTAACCCTCGAGGAGACCGAGGAGCTGTGCGCCTCCAGATACCCTTGTCCTCCGGGCTACCGGCCGCCCGCCGACTGGATGCTGAGTGCTGGAGGGGTTCCTGTCCCTCCTGTCCCTAAAGGTTCCGCACGCCAGGCGGCCATCACGAAGCACTTCTACCAGGAGCTCACGCTGGAGCAGCGGATGGATCCCCAGTGGGATCCCGACAACTACGACACCTGGAATGCCTTCTTCACTAATAGGCGGGAAAGGGAGCTCGCTAGGTACAAGGGTAATGGCCCGCCCCCGGTGAACCACAATGAAGCCGGCCGACGTCTATGGTGGGCGAACCGTACTATCATCAGAGTGATGCGCTACATTGCCGGGGGAGACCATCCTCGCCTGCGGTGCCCACAAGTCCACCCGCCACGGAGCCACAAGAAGGCCCCTCCCCGCCCGGCGGTAGCGGCATCGTCTTCCAGGAGACCCCTCCCTCGCCCGCCGTGAATCCGAGGACGGAGTTGCATGTGCCCCTGGTATATGCCATGGCTGGGCTGAGGATCCCCGGAGTGGCAGGTGCGATGACGATGATGATGATGATGATGATGACGAAGAAGACCCTGAAGCTGCATACTATAGGACTAGGCATGCTTATGACTAAATGGGGCGACTTTAGTCCAGAGTGTTAGCTAGTCCCGGTTTGTCCCGATTTTTAATATTAATAAATGTCTTGAGTGTTACCTAGTCCCGGGACTAAATATGAAGATGTTGTTGTATTTAGAGGAAAAATGTAGAGGGAGTGCCCCAACCTTTATACAACATAAGGTGGAGTCACCTGTGTTTACAATGCTAGTCCCTAGATCAATAGCTAGCATCCACAGTCTAGATGTAATATCAAGAAACAAAGGTCATAATATAACTTTATAACCAGGAATAACATAAATTTATTACATCATTACATAGCTCATTTGGCTATTACATTACATTGCAGCAGAATAACTATAAGTATGGGTCCTTCATCTTCAAAGTGCCACAGGAAGATGTTGGTTGAAGACTTTGTAATCCCAATCAAACAATCTTCACTAAAAATCAATCAAACCTGCAACATTTCAAGTTACAGCCACAAGGGTCAATACATTTGAATTGTATTGGCAAGCTTCACTACTATGTATAATATGAGTGGATCCTATTAATACATGCATATTTGGCTAAGTAGAGTTTAAGGCTCATTTGCATAAAGCAAAATTTATCCTATCCTTTCAAAGTGGTTTTGGTCCTTTGTCAAATCTCTTTTTCCAAGTTCCTTGAACTCCTTGGTAGAAACTCAAGTGTTCAATTCCTTGTCAAAATCCCTTGAGCTACTTGGTGACCCCAAGTGCAACAAGTTTTATCAAAATCTCATGAGTTCCTTGGTAACCCCAAGTGTTCATGTTTTCATCTCTTGAGTTCCTTGGTAACCCCAAGTACATCAAGTTTTGTCAAAGTCTCTTGAGCTCCTTGGTAACCCCAAGTGCATCAAGTTTTATCAAAAGTTTTTCTTTTAGAAATTAGAATGTCGAGATCTCCCATAGTTCAAACTTTAGTTGCTCAGTATTGTCCATAACCGGGGACACGGCTAAGTACTTAGATTTTATTATCTTCTACAGAAGTTGCACACTTTACCCACATGTCACAATCCCATCCTTTTGCCACAAGTGGCCACTGGATTAGCACTCACCAAGATGGAGTACTGGCAGATTGAGAATGTGACGAAGTCTTTCCAAAGGGTCCTCCCATACACCATTGCTAGCTTGTCTTCAGCACCCATGATGCATTCCAGATCCCCATGTCTAGTAAACTGAAGACAATGCATGGGTCTTCCCAATGTAGTTGACTAAGCCAGAGCCATAATAGCATGTGGTTGCACACGAAAGCCACAATTGGAGAAACATGTTCAATCTCTAAGTATCCTGGGTGGTTTCTTTTGGAGCACAACACAAAGAGATTGCCATAGACATGGTTCCTTTTGTTGCCACCTTCTCCAAAACTCAAAGTTTCCCTGGCCACCCAGGTGGTTCATTGAGTCCTTGTTTTATTATATAAAACACAAGTCCTTTTCTCAATCTTCATAAAATCTCAACATGTATCTCTTTTCAAAATATAGCATGGCTAAGCATGTAACAACTACAATATTTTCACTAAGGAGTGTATAGGGAATCCTATTAGGATTTAGCATAGCATAAGTATAAAATTGTTTTCATGCATGTTTTCAAAATCCACTAAGTATAAGAAAATAGTAGGACTTTAGATGATAGTGTAACTTGCCTTTTTGGAAGGGAATGGTGGTTCACTCTTGATCTTGCTAGTATCACACTTTGCTAACTTCACTACAATCAATCAAGCAAACACCATATCAACAAGCATTCCAAACCATTAATCAATCAAACAATTCACAAACATAAAACAATGGGATCTAGGTTTATGCATGCAAGCATGCAAGAGATGGTTCTATTTGCAAAGATGGTCTACACTAGGCTTCTAAACTTTGTAAGGTCCAAGGTGGTCATTTTTCTAAGTGGCAAAGTCATTAGCAAAATGATTTTGTCCAAAACCATTTTTAATCCAATCATCATTTTATGTGGTGGAAAATATTTTTATCACAGCAACAACTTTAAGTTGTTCACAAAATAAGTTGTTGTTTCTCAAAACTTGGTGTTTAGGGTCAGTAGGTTTGATCCAAACCATTTTCTCAAAGTTTTCTTTCCATAAACATTTTCATAACAAAAGCCATTCTTTTATTTGGCTAGAAATGGGCTAAACCAATTAATCCATACTAGACATTATCAAATTCATTTTCCAAACTATGGGTTGGTTCCTAGGGTCAGTAATTTCACCATAAATTATTTTTCCAAGGTTTCAAACTCAAAAACATTTTTGAATCATTTTTCTTAGTCTTAACAAGCATTCAAAAATTTCTGCAAAAACCAACAAGCTAACAGATACTATTTGCTAAACCAAAGGCATGGTTGGCTAGGGTTTGTTCCACTGATTCCAATGGTATCAAATTTGTAAATTTTGGACGTGTGGATCGAAAGTTACAAAGGTTTGAAATTGCAACTTAAATCTGATTTCCAAATTCTGTTTTCAAACAGACCTAGCCACGCGTCGCAATCTCATTGGACGGTACCGGTTCGGCCGGATCGGCTCTGCGGTGCGTTGGATCTAATTAGATCGTGTGGTCCAGAGGGCGTACCCTTTTGCGGTTAAGTGACTCTATCGGGAGCGTCAGATAAAGATCCTACGACTATTTATCGCATTGACCAAATGTGAGCGGCGCCGGCGGTGGCTAGCGGCGGCGACGGTCAGTCAGGGGCGGCGCTAGCGAAACAGGAAGCGAGAGAGGGAGGGAGTAGGCTCACCGAGATCGCAGGAGGCTGGGAAAGCTCGACGTGGTCTCCTTGGGTCAAGGGGCGCTCTGTCGTGGCGGTAATCGTTCGCCGGAGTTGCTCCTGGCGCCAGGCGGCTCTGGTTGTGCTCGGGGACGGTGCTGTGGTTCACCCCAAGACAAAACGAAGACGCGGTTAGACGCGCAGGATCAAGACGAAGCTGTGCGCGTGAACGAGGTGTGAAGGGGCGGTCTGAAACTACCTGGGTGCTTGCCGGAGTTGAAGACAGACGCGGCGGCGAGGTCGGAGCTTGTCGAAGACGGCTCCCTGGGGCACCCGCGGTCGAACTGAGGGCACAGGAAGATGCGTCAGGAGGTGGGGAATCTCCTTAGTGTGCTCAGGGAGGCAGGAGGTGGCTGTGGTTTGTCGAATTTCATCGGAGGAGCTCGCCGGAACAGCGGCGGTGCAGGGCCAATTCGAGGCAGCCTGGTGGCGATGTGGCGTTGGAGTTTGAGGGGAATTGGAGAGGGGGAGTGGGCACTTAAGAGGGCGAGGTCGCTGAGCGGAATCACTGCGGCATTACTGCGAATTAACACGCGGCATCAACGGCAGAAACGGCCGGCGTGGTCGTCGCGAGGAAGGAGACGGGCTGGAGAAGTGGGGTCTGCTGGTCAGTGGGAAAAAGAGTGAGGGAAGGGTCCACCAGTCAGCATCTGTTTAGGTTAGAATCTGAGTGCAAACCGTTTTTCTTCGGGGAGGGGAGCTGGGCTGGTTCTGGGCCTTGTGGGCTTGGCCGGCTGGGCTGGTTCAAACTCTATTTTTTTTCTTCCCTGAACCTTTTCCTTTTTCTATTTTCCAATCCTGTTTTGAAATTTCAAACAACCAAACAATGTCCAAAACAAATCAAACAATCACCAAACCTTGCACTATGAATTTGGTTCTGTTCAGTAGCTTAAACCAAATTCCAAAACCAAAATTAATAATTTTATTTTTAGGTCCATTATTAATTAAATAAATAGACCATTGTTATTAAATCAAAATAGAATTTGATGTTTATTTTAAAACTCCATTTTGAAATCTAATTATTTTCAAAACCAAATCAGTAGGTTTTATTTGAAAATATAAATACTTGGAAAACTTATTTTAAATAAATAAATAAGTTTTGTTGTTTTGGGAAATAGTAAAACTTCTTATTAATAAAATTTGGATATAAATCCTTATTAATTTATTTTGAATAATCCTTTACTTATTTTTAATAAGACAAAATGTTTTATTGCAAAAGTTTGGCCAAGGTTTAATTTGGTTCTATAAAATAATATTTATTTATAAAACTTCTATTTTATTTGAAATCTAAAACCCTTTTATTTAAAAGATCAAAATATAAATTCCAAAGTATTTTATTTTCCTTTTATTAAAAGTTTATCCTTTTAAATCCTTTTAGGATTTATTTAATTCAAATTGGTTTGAAGATTTCCAATTGGATTTAAAATTTTTCTTCTGGCTCTAAAAATCAAGCAAAGTTTTATTTTATTCATTTATTTTCACATTACAAGATTTGGAAAATCTTGGGATGTGACAGGCTACCACCCTTAAAATAAATCTCGTCCCGAGATTTGGGAAGGCTAGGGTTACAAGCAGGTTCAAAACAACTAGGGTACTACCACCCTTAAAATATTTCAAACAAAAATTACATATTGGCCTTCTTGGGATCCTGGGAAGATTTCGCTAAACAAACATTTGCATTGTGTCCTTTGTTTCCATACTTGACTCATGGGCCAAGTTTGAGTTTCTCCATAGGCTTGTTCAACTTATTCTTCATCTTCTCTGGACAGTTGCTTGCATAATGTCCTGGATTCTTGCAGTTGAAACAGTGGATGTCCTTGAGTTCTTTACGTGGCTCTTGTGGACAAGTTGCTACATAGTGGCCTAGCTCTTTGCAGTTGTTGCACACTACTTGGCCAATCTCTTTGTTCTTCGGGTTCTCTGGGCATTCACCAGAATAGTGTCCCATTTCCTTACATTTATAACATTGCACATGGCTTTTGTCTATCTTTTGCTTCTTGGGTCTCTTTGATCCTTTGAATTGGGTTGTTTTGTTTGGAGGTATAAGTGGTCCTTTTCCTTTGCCATCAACATTCTTGGCATACTTGGATCCTTCTTGTTTAATTTGTTCAACAGTGGCATAGATGGGGCATTGGATATGAACATGGTTGTTTCCTTCACATAGGTAGCAAGTAGCTTGAGAAGTGGGACATTGTCCAACAGGATGTTTCTCTTCACAGTTGGGGCATTGATCTCCATGCTCCTTGGAAGTATGATCCTTGTCTCCACAAATAATGCAAGCTGGTGCTCCATCTAGAATAATGTTTCTGTCATCCTTGTTGTCAAAGACTCTTTTAGGATAGCTTTCTTCCATTTTGATCATTTGATTAGTCACCTTAAGCATTAGTTGGCCTTGAGTTTCCAAAAATCCTTGTAGCTTTGGATCTTCTCCACTGGAGTTGGCTATGAACTGAGCTGTCACTTGGTTCAACTGATTCTGAGTTGCTATGAGCTCTTTCATGCTGTCCTCTTGGTCGGTGTTGATGTCATCAACCTTGGAGTCTTTTGGAGTAGCCATCTGTTTGGGTTGAAGGGAGATTAGAATAGGCAAGATAATTTTAAGGAAATATTTCTAATCACACACATCACAATTCACACAAGTAATGTGCATGCAATCACAAGTCAATCATTTCACTCAAACAACAAAGTTCAAGCACATACTTAGGCAACAAAAATATTTTTGTTACACCACATAAATTGGTGGTTTTGTCTTAACTAAAATATGGTGGTCCATCTATATGGTTCTCTTGTGATCTTTCCATCCTTCTTTGGTTGATCCTTCTTACTTGAGATCATTGTTCCCTTGAGAAAAACTCTTGGTTACAATAACTTCTAGTGGTGTGGTCTTCTTCTAACTTTTGCATTCCCTTAGTCTCCAAATCTTGAGCAAGATTTCCTTGTTTTACTTATAGTCCTTAGTGGTATCCAAGTTGGAAGTCCTTGGTGAACATGCTGAAGATGTTGAAGTCATTAGAGTTGAAAGTGTTGAAGAAGTCCTTTGCATATGGTGTAGTCTTTGGCCATGGGTAGGTTTTTCCGTCAAGTTTGAAATAGAAGAGATGTAGAGTTGAAACCAAAATGGTTGAGAAAAGAGTTTACAAGTGTTTTTGTAAATAAGTTTTTGGAATAAGACAACTCCTATTTTTCTAAGGGTTTTTGTCCAATCCTAGGGTTTACAAGTCCTACAGGCAACACAATGCTCAGATACCATCTGTAGAGGGAGTGCCCCAACCTTTATACAACATAAGGTGGAGTCCCCTGTGTTTACAATGCTAGTCCCTGGATCAATAGCTAGCATCCACACTCTAGATGTAATATCAAGAAACAAAGGTCATAATATAACTTTATAACCAGGAATAACATAATTTTATTACATCATTACATAGCTCATTTGGCTATTACATTACATTGCAGCGGAATAACTATAAGTATGGGTCCTTCATCTTCAAAGTGCCACAGGCAGATGTTGGTTGAAGACTTTGTAATCCCAATCAAACAATCTTCACTAAAAGCAATCAAACCTGCAAAATTTCAAGTTACAGCCACAAGGGTCAATACATTTGAATTGTATTGGCAAGCTTCACTACTATGTATAATATGAGTGGATCCTATCAATACATGCATATTTGTCTAAGTAGAGTTTAAGGCTCATTTGCATAAAGCAAAATTTATCCTATCCTTTCAAAGTGGTTTTGGTCCTTTGTCAAATCTCTTTTTCCAAGTTCCTTGAACTCCTTGGTAGAAACTCAAGTGTTCAAGTCCTTGTCAAAATCCCTTGAGCTACTTGGTGACCCCAAGTGCAACAAGTTTTATCAAAATCTCATGAGTTCCTTGGTAACCCCAAGTGTTCATGTTTTCATCTCTTGAGTTCCTTGGTAACCCCAAGTACATCAAGTTTTGTCAAAGTCTCTTGAGCTCCTTGGTAACCCCAAGTGCATCAAGTTTTATCAAAAGTTTTTCTTTTAGAAATTAGAATGTCGAGATCTTCCATAGTTCAAGCTTTAGTTTCTCAGTATTGTCCATAACCGGGGACACGGCTAAGTACTTAGATTTTATTATCTTTTGCAGAAGTTGCACACTTTACCCACATGTCACAATCCCATCCTTTTTCCACCAGTGGCCACTAGATTAGCACTCACCAAGATGGAGTACTGGCAGATTGAGAATGTGACGAAGTCTTTCCAAAGGGTCCTCCCATACACCATTGCTAGCTTGTCTTCAACACCCATGAAGCATTCCAGATCCCCATGTCCAGTAAACTGAAGACAATGCATGGGTCTTCCCAATGTAGTTGACTAAGCCAGAGCGATAATAGCATGTGGTTGCACACGAAAGCCACAATTGGAGAAACATGTTCAATCTCTAAGTATCCTGGGTGGTTTCCTTTGGAGCACAACACAAAGACATTTCCATAGACATGGTTCCTTTTGTTGCCACCTTCTCTAAAACTCAAAGTTTCCTTGTCCACCCAGGTGGTTCATTGAGTCCTTGTTTTATTATATAAAACACAAGTCCTTTTCTCAATCTTCATAAAATCTCAACATGCATCTCTTTTCAAAATATAGCATGTCTAAGCATGTAACAACTACAATATTTTCACTAAGGAGTGTATAGGGAATCCTATTAGGATTTAGCATAGAATAAGTATAAAATTGTTTTCATGCATGTTTTCAAAATCCACTAAGTATAAGAAAATAGTAGGACTTTAGATGATAGTGTAACTTGCCTTTTTGGAAGGGAATGGTGGTTCACTATTGATCTTGCTAGTCTCACACTTTTCTAACTTCACTACAATCAATCAAGCAAACACCATATCAACAAGCATTCCAAACCATTAATCAATCAAACAATTCACACACATAAAACAATGGGATCTAGGTTTATGCATGCAAGCATGCAAGAGATGGTTCTATTTGCAAAGATGGTCTACACTAGGCTTCTAAACTTTGTAAGGTCCAAGGTGGTCATTTTTTTAAGTGGCAAAGTCATTAGCAAAATGATTTTATCCAAAACCATTTTTAATCCAATCATCATTTTATGTGGTGGAAAATATTTTTATCAAAGCAACAACTTTAAATTGTTCACAAAATAAGTTGTTGTTTCTCAAAACTTGGTGTTTAGGGTCAGTAGGTTTGATCCAAACCATTTTCTCAAAGTTTTCTTTCCATAAACATTTTCATAACAAAAGCCATTCTTTTATTTGGCTAGAAATGGGCTAAATCAATTAATCCATCCTAGACATTATCAAATTCATTTTCCAAACTATGGGTTGGTTCCTAGGGTCAGTAATTTCACCATAAATTATTTTGCCAAGGTTTCAAACTCAAAAATATTTTTGAATCATTTTTCTTAGTCTTAACAAGCATTCAAAAGTTTCTGCAAAAACCAACAAGCTAACAGATACTATTTGCTAAACCAAAGGCATGGTTGGCTAGCGTTTGTTCCACTGATTCCAACGGTATCAAATTTGTAAATTTTGGACGTGTGGATCGAAAGTTACAAAGGTTTGAAATTGCAACTTAAATCTAATTTCCAAATTCTGTTTTAAAACAGACCTGGCCACGCGTCGCAATCTCATTGGACGGTACCGGTTCGGCCAGATCGGCTCTGCGGTGCGTTGGATCTAATTAGATCGTGTGGTACAGAGGGCGTACCCTTTCGCGGTTAAGTGACTCTATCGGGAGCGTCAGATAAAGATCCTACAGCTATTTATCGCATTGACCAAATGTGAGCGGCGCCGGCGGTGGCTAGCGGCGGTGACGGTCAGTCAGGGGCGGCGCTGGCGAAATAGGAAGCGAGAGAGGGAGGGAGTAGGCTCACCGAGATCGCAGGAGGCTGGGGAAGCTCGACGTGGTCTCCTTGGGTCAAGGGGCGCTCTGTCGTGGCGGTAATCGTTCGCCGGAGTTGCTCCTGGCGCTAGGCGGCTCTGGTTGTGCTCGGGGACGGTGCTGTGGTTCACCCGAAGACAAAACGAAGATGCGGTTAGACGCGCATGATCAAGACGAAGCTGTGCGCGTGAACGAGGTGTGAAGGGGCGGTCTGAAACTACCTGGGTGCTTGCCGGAGTTGAAGACAGACGCGGCGGCGAGGTCGGAGCTTGTCGAAGACGGCTCCCTGGGGCGCCCGCGGTCGAACTGAGGGCACAGGAAGATGCGTCAGGAGGTGGGGAATCTCCTTAGTGTGCTCAGGGAGGCAGGAGGTGGCTGTGGTTTATCGGATTTCATCGGAGGAGCTCGCCGGAACAGCGGCGGTGCAGGGCCGATTCGAGGCAGCATGGTGGCGATGTGGCGTTGGAGTTTGAGGGGAATTGGAGAGGGGGAGTGGGCGCTTAAGAGGGTGAGGTCGCTGAGCGGAATCACTGCGGCATTACTGCGAATTAACGCGCGGCATCAACGACAGAAACGGCCGGCGTGGTCGTCGCGAGGAAGGAGACGGGCTGGAGAAGTGGGGCCTGCTGGTCAGTGGGAAAAAGTGTGAGGGAAGGGTCCACCAGTCAGCGTCTGTTTAGGTTAGAATCTGAGTGCGAACCGTTTTTCTTCGGGGAGGGGAGCTGGGCTGGTTCTGGGCCTTGTGGGCTTGGCCGGCTGGGCTGGTTCAAACTCTATTTTTTTTCTTCCCTGAACCTTTTCCTTTTTCTATTTTCCAATTCTGTTTTGAAATTTCAAACAACCAAACAATGTCCAAAACAAATCAAACAATCACCAAACCTTGCACTATGAATTTGGTTCTGTTCAGTAGCTTAAACCAAATTCCAAAACCAAAATTAATAATTTTATTTTTAGGTCCATTATTAATTAATAAATAGACCATTGTTATTAAATCAAAATAGAATTTGATGTTTATTTTAAAACTCCATTTTGAAATCTAATTATTTTCAAAACCAAATCAGTAGGTTTTATTTGAAAATATAAATACTTGGAAAACTTATTTTAAATAAATAAATAAGTTTTGTTGTTTTGGAAAATAGTAAAACTTCTTATTAATAAAATTTGGATATAAATCCTTATTAATTTATTTTGAATAATCCTTTACTTATTTTTAATAAGACAAAATGTTTTATTGCAAAAGTTTGGCCAAGGTTTAATTTGGTTCTATAAAATAATATTTATTTATAAAACTTCTATTTTATTTGAAATCCAAAACCCTTTTATTTAAAAGATCAAAATAGCAATTCCAAAGTATTTTATTTTCCTTTTATATAAAGTTTATCCTTTTAAATCCTTTTAGGATTTATTTAATTCAAATTGGTTTGAAGATTTCCAATTGGATTTAAAAATTTTCTTCTGGCTCTAAAAATCAAGCAAAGTTTTATTTTATTCATTTATTTTCACATTACAAGATTTGGAAAATGTTGGGATGTGACAAAAAAGGCCTATAAATAGAGAAGCCTATATATAGAGGAAAGGGCGGGCAGGCTGGATCGAGCAGCCTATAAATAGAGGGAAATGCCTATAAAGAGAGGGTTCATCTTTAGTCCCGGTTGGAGAAACCAACCATGATCAAGGGATTATGCAGATCGGGCGGCAGCACTAATAATAGGGGTGAGTGTCGACATTATGTCGTGCGGCTTGTACCTTGTCCCGGATGGTGTCACCAACCGGGACTAAAGATGAACCTTTAGTCCCGGTTGGAGACACCAACCAGGACAAACCATGAGTCAGCACTAATAATAGGGGGTGAGTGTCGACACTATGCCGAGCTGCTTGTACTATAAATAGGCATCCTTGTGAGTCCAATCCTCCAGCCAGTTTGAGGCATCTCCAAGATGCATGGTCTTTAAGAGAAGAGGCACCACTATGGCCAGTTTGAGGGAGATGCCGGAGGAGCCTAGTCCTCCGGCATCTCCAAAAAACTGGTCATAGAGGCACTCCCTAATATGTGAAATTAGTTAGCTCCTAGGGGTATTGATCTAGTTAGAGAAGTTACAAGATGCAAGATGGTGTACGAGAGCAGGGACACCACTACGGCCAGTTTTAGGGAGATGCCGCCGAAGCCCAGTCCTCCGGCATCTCCATGAAACTGGTCATAGAGGCACTCCCTAATATGTGACCACACGCGTTTGGAGATCAGATCTTAATGGTAAGTACGAATCGGGACTAAAGGCCCCCCTTTAGTCCTAGTCTAGCCAAAACAGGACTAACACACCCAAGATGGTTTGCAGACAACACTATAAAAATGGACACATGGAGCATCTTCACTCATAAAATGTTACAATTATTACAAATCATTTCTTCGCGTGTGTTCCTTTCTGATCCCGCCGTATCCATGGAGCATCTTCATTCATTAACATGATGCTTGGGTCATCCTTCACTGCGAAGGGCGGAATTTCATGGAACTTATCACAATATTCTGACATGTCTGTCTTGTCCTCCACTCCCACGATGTTTCTTTTTCCTGAAAGAACTATGTGGCGCTTTGGCTCATCATTTAAGTACCCAAGATTGTTAAGATACAACGATTTCATTCTGTATTTCTTGTCTACCTCAACCCCTCCTCCTGTCAGGTTGACCCATTTGCACCGAAACAAGGGACCTTAAAAGTAGGTCCATAGTCAAGTTCCCATATCTCATCTATGTAACCATAATATGTGGTCTTTGACCCATTGTTGTCTATTGCATCAAAGCGGACACCACTGTTTTGGTTTGTGCTCTTTTTATCTTGGGCGATGGTGTAAAATGTATACCCATTTATCTCATACCCTTGGAAATTCGATATAGTCGAAGATGGTGACCTAGACAACAAGTATAGCTGATCTCCAAGAGTGTTGTTTTTGATGCGATGTTGCAACCAAACGCCGAAACTCTTCATGTGTTCATCTATAATCCAAGAGTCATGCTTTCCAGGGTTGTTGGAGCGTAAGATTTTCTTGTGTTCCTCGATTTATGGGGCTGCCAAGATAGAATTCTGTAGAACGGTGTAATGTGCTTCGGTGTAAGAATGTTCGTCCCTACATATTATTGATTTCCTTCCTAGAGTACCCTTTCCACTCAGTCTCCCCTCATACCGCGATTGAGGAAGACCAATCGGCCTAAGGTCAGGAACAAAGTCAACACAAAATTCAGTGACCTCCTCTGTTCCATAGCCCTTGGAGATGCTTCCTTCTGGCCTAGCACGGTTACGAACATATTTCTTTAAGATTCCCATGAACCTCTCAAAGGGAAACATAATGTGTAGAAATACAGGACTGAGAATGGAAATCTCTTCGACTAGGTGAACCAGCAGTTGCGTCATAATATTGAAGAAGGATGGTGGGAACACCAACTCAAAACTGACAATACATTGGACCACATCATTCTGTAACTGTGGTAGATCTTCAGGATTGATTATCTTCTGAGAGATTGCATTGATAAATGCACATAGCTTCACAATGGGTACTCAAACATTATCTGGTATAAGCCCCCTCAATGTAATCGAAAGCATTTGCGTCATAATCACGTGGCAGTCATGAGACTTTAGGTTTTGGAACTTTTTTCTGCCATATTTATTATTCCCTTTATATTCGACGAGAAGCCAGACGGGACCTTAATACTTCTTAGGCATTCAAAAAATATTTCCTTCTATTGTTTGATAAGAGCATAGATGGCATGACCTTGAAACCATTCTGGAAGCAGGCCATCTGGGTCTTTCATACGTTGATGGTCCTTTCGTGCTTATGATGTATCTTTTGTCTTCCCATACATGCCCAAGAAGCCTAGGAGGTTCACACAAAGATTCTTCGTCACATGCATCACATCGATTGCAGAGCGGACCTCTAAGAATTTCCAATATGGTAGCTCCAAAAATATAGATTTCTTCTTCCACATGGGTGCGTGTCCTTCAGCGTCCTTCAGAACAAATTTTCTACCAGGAACCTTTCCAAAGATTACTATTTGATCCAAATCTTTGACCATATCAAATATATCAGCACCAGTATGCTCCTTAGGCTTCGGCTGCTGACATGCCAGACCGTTGAAATGCTTGCCTTTCTTTCTTAAGGGATGCTTGGACAAAAGAAATCGACGATGCTCATTGTACACATTCTTCTTACAATGTTCCAAATATATACTTTCAGTCACATCTAAACAGTGTGTGCATGCATTGTATCCCTTGTTGGACTATCCTGAAAGGTTACTAAGAGCAGGCCAATCATTGATTGTTACGAAAAGCAATGCTCGGAGGTTAAATTCTTCCTTCTTGTGCTCATCCCACACGCGTATGCCGGGTTCGTTCCACAACTGTAAAAGTTCTTCAAATAATGGCCTTAGGTACACATCAATGTCGTTTCCGGGTTGCTTCGGACTTGGGATCAACACTGGCATCATAATGAACTTCCGCTTCATGCACAACCAAGGAGGAAGGTTATAGATGCATAGAGTCATAGGCAGTCTTTGGATCGGAGCTCTGCTCCCCAAAGGGATTCATGCCATCTGTACTTAGACCAAACCTTAAACTCCTTGCGTCATCTGCAAAGTCCGGGTACTTTCTATCGATTTTTCTCCATTGCGACCCATCAGCGGGGTGTTTCAACATCTTGTATGACTTACGTTCCTATTTATGCCATCGCAATAACTTGACGTGCTCTTTGTTTGTGAATAAGCGTTTCAACCGTGGTATTATAGGAGCATACCACATCACCTTGGCAGGAACCCTGTTCCGGGGGGTCTCGCCCTCAATGTCACCAGGGTCATCTCGTCTAATCTTATACCGAAGTGAAGTGCATAGCGGGCATGCATCCAAATTCTCGTACTCCTCACAGCGGTAGAGAACGCAGTCATTAGGGCATGCATGTATCTTCTGAACCTCTAAACCTAGAGGGCAGACAACCTTCTTTTCTTCGTACGTACTGGAGGGCAATACGTTATCTTTTGGAGGCATATTCTTCATCATTTTCAGGAACTTTTCAAATGAGGAGTTAGGTATAGCACACTCAGCCTTCCATCGCAGCAATTCCAGTGTGCTGCCCAGCTTTTTCAGACTTTTCACAATTTGGGTACAACAACTTTTTGTGATCCTCTAACATGTGATTGAACTTCTCCCTATCCTTTCCAGTTTCACAATCTCTTCGTGCATCGGCAATGGTCCGACCAAGATCATCAGTGGGTTCATCATGTGTCTCTTCTTCATCACCCCCTTCAGCATCCCCCATGGAAGTATCTCTGTTGTAAGGTTCCCAACCTTTAATAAGGTAGAGATCCCTGTGTTTACAATGCTAGTCCCTGGATCAATAGCTAGCATCCACAGTTAAGATGTAATATCAAGAAACAAAGGTCATAATACAACTTTATAACCAGGAATAAAGTAATTTATTACATCTTACATAGCTCATTTGGCTATCTCATTACAATGCAGTAGAATATAACAATAGCATGGGGTCCTTCATCTTCAAAGTGCCACAGGCAGACATGTTGGTTGTAGAGTTGTAATCCTAATCATGAAACTTCACTAATAACAATCAAACCTGCAACATAACAAGTTACAGCCACAAGGGTCAATACATTTGAATTGTATTGCCAAGTGATACTATGGTAGTATAGTGGAGTCTATCATCTATATGCATTTGGCTCAGTGGAGCTTAGGCTTGCTTTTCTCAAAATAGATTTTCCTTTATCATTTTAAAACACTAAATTTTTGCTTGACAAAATCTTTCCCAAGGCATCCCCCAATAGAAATTGGTGATCCTTTCAACCCTTGTTCAACCACAAGTTTTTAACTTAGAAATTGGGATGAGGAGATCCTTGATAACTTCCACGTCTTGATGCTCAAATTGTCCTTTGCCAGGGACATGGCTAATACTTAGATTTTTACACTCTGCAGAGGTGGTGCACTTTCCCCCCAAGACTTGGTTTCACCAAGACAAGATCTTTCAGAAGCCTTCCCTTAGACCAGAATGGACGCGTTCCAACCTATCAAACCCCTACCACCAACTTTCCATTCAGGCAGAGCCCATAATGCCAAGTGGCTGCACTTGAAGCTTCTCAACATTTGACATCTCAAATCTCTTTGTTCCTGGGTGGCCATCCACAAGTGTGATACACAAGGTTCACCAGTCCCCTGGCCTTTTGTAACCAGTCAACACAAACCATTCCTTCCATTCCACCCAGGTGATTCATTCACTTAGTTGTTTTATTAAACAAAACACAAGTCCTCAGACTTAGAAATTTTTCCATAGCATGAATATATATTCCACCCTTGTTTTCTACTAGATCAACTAAGCATGATAGTAGTAGGAATCTTAACTTAGGAAATTTCTACTAAGGTTTCATCTACTAGGATTTCCCATAGAATAGTTTATACTTAGCAAAAATTCCATGCAAGTCCTACTTAGAAATATCACTAATGGATAGTGAAATTAATGGGACAAAATTATGAAGCATCACTTTCCTGTTGGTAGAGAGTATAAGTTCACTCCTTGAACTTTGCAATGTTCACTCACTTCAAATCACTACAATTCAATCAAGCAAACAATATTTCAATCCACCATTCAAGCAATTCAACACAAAAAATAATAGAAACAAAACAATGCATGCAAGCATGCAAAAGGTTGTTTTATTTGTAAAAGTGGTTTCTAGTAGGTTATAAACATTTGGTAACTCCTATTGGTCATTTTATAAAGTGGCAAAACCATTTGCAAAAGTTTTTACTCCATAAACCATTCTTAAACCATGTCATTATTTTATGTGGTGAAGAAATGCTTTTATTAAGGCAACTTTCTATAGGGTTCACAAAATATGTTTTCAAACCAAAAATCCTTGTGTTTAGGGTCAGAGAGTTTAAATCAAAACATTTGCCAAAGGTTTTCCTCCAAAATCATTTTTAACAATTAAACCATATTTTTATTTGACTAGAAATGGTTTAAATCAAGGATTTATTCTTTTGCTTCACCAAATACATTTTTGAAACCACAATTTGTTTCCTATGTTCAGTAGGTTCAAAACACACCATTTTCCAAAGATTTTATCTTAAAAATCATTTTAGAACAAATTTTATATCCTAAACATGCATACATAAGTTTCTGTAAAAACAAACAATTTAACTGAAGGTTTTTACTAAACAAAGTGCATGGTTGGATAGGATTGTCTTGCTGAATCTATTGATATAAAATTTGCAAAATTTGGACGTGTAGATTAAAAGTTATGAATTATTCAAATTGGAACATCAATTAGATAAGTTTCTGGTTTTTAAATCAAACAGAGGCCACGTGGCGTGATACTACTAGCTGGTACCGGTTCGCACGGATCGTCTCTGTGAGGCGTTGGATCTTATGAAGATCGTGCGGAATAGACTGCTTCTTACCCCTTTGCTTAAGTTCTAATCGCACGCCTTCGATCAAGATCTAACGGCTTGCATCTACTGGTCAAATACTGGCGGCGCTGGCGGTGGTGAACGGCGGCGGCACGCTCTGGAAGTGACCTTGCCGGCGATACAGGAAGCTAGGGAGAGAGGGGAAGGGCTCACCGAGTTCGCCGAATCTTTCTGATGCTCAACATGCCCTTGGTTGGCGAAGGGGCGCACGGGGACGATGCTAATTCCTCGCGGAAGTTGCTCACTAGCTCGGGCACGTGTTTTCATTGTCGGGGACGAGCTCCTGGGGTGTAAGGAGGAAAGGCAGCATGTCAGCGAGGTGCGCACGGTCTCGAGGGTTGCAGGAATATTCACCAGAACACGAGGGGCGCTCGGGGTTGGCGTCAGTAACTCGCCGGAGTGGAGGCATACGACGGAGGAGCTCTGTTCGATGCTACAGGGCACGCGCGGCCAAGCGGGCGGCACTGGGAGGTGCGCCAGATGGTGGGGAGTATGTGAGCTTGGTCGAGGAGGCAAGGGGCGGAGGAGGCTGGCCGGAATCGGGTGTGGAGATCGCCGGATACTGTGGCAATGCAAGGCAAAATTGACGCAGCCTGGTGGCTTAGGCGAGGTGGCGTCTGGGGGGAAAGAGGGAGGGGACGCGGACGATTAAGAGTGCGCGTTTGCAGAGCGGAATCACTGCAGCTTTATGGCAAATTTACGCGAGGTTTCAACGGCAGAAACGGCCAGGGAGGAATGAGGGGCGTGGTCGTCGCGGGGAGGAAGAAGGTGAGGTGGCAGTGGGGTCGTCTCGTCAGCGATAGAGGGGAAGGGGAAATGGGTCCAGGCTGTCAGTGAGGGCGTGGGTTAAGTCTGCGGTGAGAAATCGTTTCGCTCGTGAGAGGGAGAGGTGGGTTGGACTGGGCCTAGTGGGCACGCTGGGCTGGGCTGCACCTTTTATATTTTTTTTGTTATGTTTTTTTTCCTTTTCTAATATTCTGTTTTTATCTCATTTAATCATTTCAAGCATCCATTTGAATTCAAATATTTGACAAATTTGGTGTAGCTTGAAACACTGATTAATAAAACATTCTGAAATCATTTTAGAATAATTTATTTATTCTTTTTTTAAGGTCTTTTAATTATTCAAAATAGGCTCTAGTTTTAAATCAAATAAGATTTAATAATAATTTCAAACACTATTTAAATTTCTAAATCCTTCCAAAACTTTTCAGTAGGTTCTTATTCAATTATTAGGGTGTCAAAATATTCATCTTGAATTATTTGGAAAGTATTTAATATGATTCATAAATCATTTGAATTGGGTATTTGTTTTAATTCCAAAGGAATTATATATAGTTTTAGTTTCCTAAATTTTATTTGGAAGATTCATTTTATTTAAATTAATTAAACAACTTTTATTCCACTTGGGTAAATTCCAAAATACTATTTTCTCATGCATTATATAATTATTCTTATTAGGGATTTGTCTTTATTAAAATAGGGATAGAATTGTTAATGCCATTTTTATTTTATTTTATTTTGGAAATTCTTTATCCCTTTTATTTTATTTGGATTTGGATTATAATTCATTCCATTTGATTAATGGATTAGGCCAAGATTTAATTTGGTCTTTAAGTATTCTTTATTTAATATTTCTTTCTTCATCTTATAAAATTTCATATCTTTTTATTTAGAGATCCAAACTAGGTGATTCCAATTTTGTAAAATCTTTTTTAATAATTGTTTATCCTTTTAAATCTCTTTAGGACTATTTGCTCACCATTTGGTATGGATTTATAGATAGATTCTTCATTAGCTTTGGAAATTACTTTTCCTTTATCTTATTATATTCATAAGATTTTATCTATGGCTCCAAATTAAGTGAAACCAATTTATATGGCTTTATATTATTTCTATTTGTCATTCTTGATCATTTGTAAATGTTTGTTGACAAATTTTTTATATGGATCAAATCCATTGGCTTGGAGATAACTTGGAAATGATTTTATTCCATTAGGGTTTAGGGTTTTGGATTTATTTTCCAAGTGTTTAAATTGCCAGATGCATTTATGAGGAATGCATTTTATTTTATTTGAATTTTAGTTGGATTCAAAATTAACCGAAGTTTGTTCAAGTTGGGATTTTAAGTTTCCATTTAGAAACAAAAGTTTCTTTTCACCCTGATTTTCAACAATAATTTTATTTTGTTTATTTACTTTTCACATTACAAGATTTGGAAAATCTTTGGATGTGACAGGCTACCACCCTTAAAATAAATCTCGTCCCGAGATTTGGGGAGGCTAGGGGTTAGAAGTTTGCTCAAAGCATCTAGGGTACTACCACCCTTAAAAATTTTCCAACTAGATCACTTCTTGACTTGCTTGGGATCTTGTTGAAATCTCTCTGGGCAAACATCTACATAATGTCCTTTGTTTCCACATTTGAAACATGTGACAAGGCTGAGATACTTCATAGGCTTTATCTTGTGGTTCATCTTTTCTGGACAGTTGCTTGCATAATGTCCTTGGTTACCACAATTGTAACATGTGATAAGATTGAGTTCATCACGTATCTTCTGTGGACAAGTTGCCACATAATGGCCTAGCTCTTTGTAGTTGTTGCACCACACTTGGCTAATCTCCTTATACTTTTTCTTCTCTGGACATTCACTGGCATAGTGTCCCATTTCTTTGCAATGACCACATTGCACATGGCTTTTGTCCTTCTTTTTCTTGGGTTTCTCCAAAGCTAAGAGTGCTTCTAATTCATGTTCTTCATATGTTATCTCAAAGGTAGGAACAGTTCCTGGTCTCCTTGACCTCCTATTATTCCTTGGATAATACATATGTCTCCTTTTTGGTCCTTTAAATTGAGTCATGTTGCTGGGAGGTACAAGCTAAGATTTTCCTTTGTCTTCATCCCTCTTGGTAGACTTGGCTCTCTCATGGTAGTCTGCAATCAGTTGTTGCACTCCACCTTGTTTCCTTTGTTCAACTATGGAATAGATGGGGCATTGGATAGGGACATGATTGTTTCCTTCACATAGGTAACAAAGTAGCTTGAGATGTGGGGAATTGGTCAATTGGATGTTTCTCTTCACAGTTAGGGCATTGATCTTCATGCTCCTTGGAAGTGTGATCCTTGTCTCCAGAAATATTGCAAGCTTGGGTTCCTTCTAGAATAACATCTTTGTCATCCTTGTTGTCACAAACTCCTTTGGAAGAGTTGTCTCCCATGTTGATCATTTGAGTGGCCATCCCTTGCAACAATTGGGATTGAGTTTCCAATACTTTTTGCATGGTTGGGTCTATCTCATTGTTGTTGGCTAAAAACTGAGTTGTCACTTGGTTCAACTGGTTTTGTCTTGAAAGAAGTTGGTCTCTCATGTTGACCTCTTGGTTGTTGTTGTTTCCATCCTTGATGTTGGAGTCTCTTGGAGTAGTCATCTGTTTGGGTTGGATTGGAATTAGAATAGGCAAAATATTTTCTAGGAATCAATTCTAATCACACACATCACAATTCACTCAAGCAATGTGCAAGCAATCACAAAAAAACATTCCACTCAAACAACAAGTTCAAGCACATTTTTAGGCAACCAAAAATATTTTTGTTACACCACATAGGTTGGTGAGTTTGACTTAAACTAAATATGGTGGTCTATCTATGTGGTTCACTTGAAATCTTTCCATCCTTCTTGGTTGATTCTTCTTGAACAAGATCTTTGTATCCCTGGAAAAATCTTGGTCACAAAAACTTCAAAGGTGATCATGGTTCCTTCTAAGTTGGGTTTCCTTAGTCTTCAATTCTTGGGTAACATTTCTTGTCTCTCTTGTAGTCCTTAGTGATATCTCAGGTTGAAGTCTTTGGTGAAAATGTTGAAGATGTTGAAGTCATTAGAGTTGAAGATGTTGAAGTCATTAGAGTTGATGAAGTCCTTTGCTCATGGTGAAGTCTTTGGACATGGAGAAGGCTTTATCCATCAAGTTGGAATAGAAGAGATGTAGAGTCAAAACCAAAATGGTTTAAGGAAAGAGTTTACAAGATTGTTTGTAAATAAGTTTTGGAACAAATACAAATCCTATTTTTCTAAGGGGTTTTTTCCAATCCAAGGTTTACAAATCCTACAGGCAACACAATGCTCTGATACCATCTGTAAGGTTCCCAACATTTAATAAGGTAGAGATCCCTGTGTTTACAATGCTAGTCCCTGGATCATTAGCTAGCATCCACATTTAAGATGTAATATCAAGAAACAAAGGTCATAATACAACTTTATAAACAGGAATAAAGTAATTTATTACATCTTACATAGCTCATTTGGCTATCTCATTACAATGCAGCATAATATAACAATAACATGGGGTCCTTCATCTTCAAAGTGCCATAGGCAGACATGTTGGTTGTAGACTTGTAATCCTAATCATTAAACTTCACTAATAACAATCAAACCTGCAACATAACAAGTTACAGCCACAAGGGTCAATACATTTGAATTGTATTGGCAAGTGATACTCTGGTAGTATAGTGGAGTCTATCATCTATATGCATTTGGCTAAGTGGAGCTTAGGCTTGCTTTGCTCAAAATAGATTTTCCTTAATCATTTGAAAACACTAAGTTTTTGCTTGACAAAATCTTTCCCAAGGTATCCCCCAATAGAAATTGGTGATCCTTTCAACCCTTGTTCAACCACAAGTTTTTAACTTAGAAATTGGGATGAGGAGATCCTCGATAGCTTCCATGTCTTGATGCTCAAATTGTCCTTTGCCAGGGACATGGCTATCAAATTGTCCTTTGCCAGGGACATGGCTAAGTACTTAGATTTTTACACTCTGCAGAGGTGGTGCACTTTCCCCACAAGACTTGGTTTCACCAAGACAAGATCTTTTAGAAGCCTTCCCTTAGACCAGAATGGACGCATTCCAACCTATCAAACCCCTACCACCAACTTTCCATTTGGCTAAGTTATTGCAACCTATATGATCCAGGCAGAGCCCATAATGCCAAGTGGCTGCACTTGAAGCTTCTCAACATTTGACATCTCAAAACTCTTTGTTCCTGGGTGGCCATCCACAAGTGTGATACACAAGGTTCACCAGTCCCCTGGCCTTGTGTAACCACTCAACACAAACCATTCCTTCCATTCCACCCAGGTGATTCATTCACTTAGTTGTTTTATTAAACAAAACACAAGTTCTCAGACTTAGAAATTTTTCCATGGCATGAATATATATTCCACCCTTGTTTTCTACTAGCTAAACTAAGCATGATTGTAGTAGGAATCTTAACTTAGGAAATTTCTAGGATTTCCCATAGCATAGTTTATACTTAGCAAAAATTCCATGCAAGTCCTACTTAGAAATATCACTAATGCATAGTGAAAATAATGGGACAAAAGTATGAAGCATCACTTGCCTTTTGGTAGAGAGTATAAGTTCACTCCTTGATCTTTGCAATGTTCACTCACTTCAAATCACTACAATTCAATCAAGCAAACAATATTTTAATCCACCATTCAAGCAATTCAACACAAAAAATAATAGAAACAAAACAATGCATGCAAGCATGCAAGAGGTTGTTTTATTTGTAAAAGTGGTTTCTAGTAGGTTATAAACATTTGGTAACTCATATTGGTCATTTTATAAAGGGGCAAAACCATTTGCAAAAGTTTTTACTTCATAAACTATTCTTAAACCATGTCATTATTCATGTGGTGAAGAAATGCTTTTATTAAGGCAACTTTCTATAGGGTTCATAAAATATGTTTTCAAACCACAAAACCTTGTGTTTAGGGTTAGAGAGTTTAAATCAAAACATTTCCCAAAGGTTTTCCTCCAAAATAATTTTTAACAATTAAACCATATTTTTATTTGACTAGAAATGGTTTAAATCAAGGATTTATTCTTTTGCTTCACCAAATACATTTTTGAAACCACAATTTGTTTCCTATGTTCAGTAGGTTCAAAACACACCATTTTCCAAAGATTTTATCTTAAAAATCATTTTAGAACAAATTTTATATCCTAAACATGCATACATAAGTTTCTGTAAAAACAAACAATTTAACTGAAGCTTTTTACTAAAAAAAGTGCATGGTTGGCTAGGGATTGTCTTGCTGAATCTATTGATATAAAATTTGCAAAATTTGGACGTGTAGATTAAAAGTTATGAATTATTCAAATTGGAACATCAATTAGATAAGTTTCTGGTTTTTAAATCAAACAGAGGCCACGTGGCGTGATACTACTAGCTGGTACCGGTTCGCACGGATCGGCTCTGTGAGGCGTTGGATCTTATGAAGATCGTGCGGCACAGACTGCTTCTTACCCCTTTTCTTAAGTTCTAATCTCACGCCTTCGATCAAGATCTAATGGCTTGCATCTACTGGTCAAATACTGGCGGCGCTGGCGGTGGTGAACGGCGGCGGCGCGCTCTGGCAGTGACCTTGCCGGCGATACAGGAAGCTAGGGAGAGAGGGGAAGGGCTCACCGAGTTCGCCGAATCTTTCTGATGCTCAACTTGCCCTTGGTTGGCGAAGGGGCGCACGGGGACGATGCCAATTCCTCGCGGAAGTTGCTCCCTGGCTCGGGCACGTGTTGTCATTGTCGGGGACGAGCTCCTAGGGTGTAAGGAGGCAAGGCAGCATGTCAGCGAGGTGCGCACGGTCTCGAGGGTTGCAGGAATACTCACCAGAACACGAGGGGCGCTCGGGGTTGGCGTCAGTAACTCGCCGGAGTGGAGGCATACGACGTAGGAGCTCTGTTCGACGCTACAGGGCACGCGCGGCCAAGCGGGCGACACTGGGAGGTGCGCCAGGAGGTGGAGAGTATGAGAGCTTGGTCGAGGAGGCAAGGGGCGGAGGAGGCTGGCCGGAATCGGGTGTGGAGATCGCCGGAGACAGTGGCAATGCAAGGAAAAATTGACGCAGCCTGGTGGCTCCGGCGAGGTGGCGTCTGGGGGGAAAGAGGGAGGGGACATGGACGATTAAGAGTGCGCGTTTGCAGAGCGGAATCACTGCAGTGTTATGGCAAATTTACGCGAGGTTTCAACGGCAGAAACGGCCAGGGAGGAATGAGGGGCGTGGTCGTCGCGGGGAGGAAGAAGGTGAGGTGGCAGTGGGGTCGTCTCGTCAGCGATAGAGGGGAAGGGGAAATGGGTCCAGGCTGTCAGTGAGGGCGTGGGTTAAGTCTGCGGTGAGAAATCGTTTCGCTCGTGAGAGGGAGAGGTGGGTTGGACTGGGCCTAGTGGGCTCGCTGGGCTGGGCTGCACCTTTTATATTTTTTTTGTTCTGTTTTTTTCCTTTTCTAATATTCTGTTTTGATTTCATTTAATCATTTCAAGCATCCATTTGAATTCAAATATTTGCCAAATTTGGTGTAGCTTGAAACACTGATTAATAAAACATTCTGAAATCATTTTAGAATAATTTATTTATTCTTTTTTTAAGGTCTTTTAATTATTCAAAATAGGCTCTAGTTTTAAATCAAATAAGATTTAATAATAATTTAAAACACTATTTAAATTCCTAAATCCTTCCAAAACTTTTCAGTAGGTTCTTATTCAATTATTAGGATGTCAAAATATTCATCTTGAATTATTTGGAAAGTATTTAATATGATTCATAAATCATTTGAATTGGGTATTTGTTTTAATTCCAAAGGAATTATATATAGTTTTAATTCCCTAAATTTTATTTGGAAGATTCATTTTATTTAAATTAATTAAAAAACTTTTATTCCACTTGGGTAAATTCCAAATTACTATTTTCTCATGCATTATATAATTATTCTTATAAGGGATTTGTCTTTATTAAAATAGGGATAGAATTGTTAATGCCATTTTTATTTTATTTTATTTTGGAAATTCTTTATCCCTTTTATTTTATTTGGATTTGGATTATAATTCATTCCATTTGATTAATGGATTAGGCCAAGATTTAATTTGGTCTTTAAGTATTCTTCATTTAATATTTCTTTCTTCATCTTATAAAATTTCATATCTTTTTATTTAGAGATCCAAACTAGGTGATTCCAATTTTGTAAAATCTTGTTTAATAATTGTTTATCCTTTTAAATCTCTTTAGGATTATTTGCTCACCATTTGGTATGGATTTATTGATAGATTCTTCATTACCTTTGGAAATTTCTTTTCCTTTATCTTATTAAATTCATAAGATTTTATCTATGGCTCCAAATTAAGTGAAACCAATTTATATGGCTTTATATTATTTCTATTTATCATTCTTGATCATTTGTAAATGTTTGTTGACAAATTTTTTATATGGATCAAATCCATAGGCTTGGATATAACTTGGAAATTATTTTATTCCATTAGGGTTTAGGGTTTTGGATTTATTTTCCAAGTGTTTAAATTGCCAGATGAATTTATGAGGAATGCTTTTTATGTGATTTAAATTTTAGTTGGATTCAAAATTAACCAAAGTTTGTTCAAGATTGTATTTTAAGTTTCCATTTAGAAACAAAAGTTTCTTTTCACCCTGATTTTCAACAATAATTTTATTTTGTTTATTTATTTTTCACATTACAAGATTTGGAAAATCTTGGGATGTGACATCTGTACTCAGGGAAACCATGATAGTTGTCATCCTCCACCTCTTCTTCATTGTCTTCCATTGTAACCCCTCTCTCTCCATGCTTGGTCCAACAATTATAACTGGACATGAAGCCAGACTTCAATAGGTGGCTGTGAAGGGTTTTTGAGTCAGAGTAATCCTTTTGATTCCTACATCCACTACATGGACAGAATACAAAACCATTGCGCTTGTTTGCATCAGCAACACGGATGAATTCATGCACGCCATTAATGAACTCGTCAGAGCGTCGGTCAATACCGTACATCCATTCCCGGACCATCTGCATGATAGTAAAAGTATATCAAAAACCATTACACAACATGATAAAATTATTACAAGTTATATTGAGAGCTTCTGGAGCATTAATTTTGAATTTTGAAAAATTTACATGCACCAATTTGTGAATTGGAGAAAACAATCAACATGATAAATGTGGAGTTTTTTATTATTTTTCTATCAGTGAAAACCTCATTCCATTCTAAGCTCTAAAACTCTAAAATTACACATTTCAATTTTTAGTAACTATCTGCCTAATCAAAATTTGTTACACATATATATCAAAATCCTTCTACTTCTGGAGCATGCATTGATCCATATCTCTATTTATACTTCTAGAGCATTATAGAGCTAAAGTAGCAATAAGAGATGAAAGAATGAAGTTCTAACCTTTTAAAGCTTTGGATTTAGGGGTTGCAAACTAAATATTGAGAAAAAATGGCATGAACTCGCTTGCTTCTTTGAGAAAAATGGCCACCATATGCTTTAGGGCAGCATGACAGGAATCAGAATATATAGTGATGGAAAACTAGTCCCAGGCCGTGATACGACCTGGGACTAATAGTCCACGAAAATACTAGCTGGCCTGCTCTAGGTTATTATTATAGGTCCGTATTACGGACCGGGACTAATGATCTGGTCCGGCCCGGGACTAGTGACTATGGCCGTTTCTAGCCGTTAGAGGCCTCATGGCCCGGGACTAGTGCTAGCACTAGTCGTGGGTTGTGATAGGCCGAGACTGGTGGCGTTGTTCACATCGAACTTTAAGACCCTTTTTCCAGTAGTGAACCCGCTACAGCCATTGAGCCGCGCTCCTGTTATTTCCCTTCCGTGTGAACCTATAATTCAAGTGTGTTAGAAAAGCATTCCAATAGTATCTGAAGTGGACAAAATCTAAAATTATATATATTAACTTATGTGTGGAAGAAATCTGGAAGGGGAACATCTACACGAAGGGGGATCGACCAACTAGCGGAGATCAAACTGTTTCATCACCATCTGCCGAGATATCTCCTCCACTTGGAAATCAAATATGATGTTCGATTTTGCTAGCCAGTATGCATCATCTCTCGTGAACAAATTAGAAATCCCGGCCTCGTATCTAGCATGTCTCACTAAGTTGGTGTACGGCATCCAAACTACCGCATCCGCTCTCAGCATGTCTAACTGCTCGCTGAAAGAATGGTAGCAATTTTTTACTTGCCCTCCTGCAAAGCGACGATGCACACCAAATATTTTTAGTTTCATCCTTACTCCACCAGAACTAGTGCATAATCTTATAACATTACACATACCTTGTGCCGTATGCGGTGATGACCCACAAGTATAGGGGGTGTGTCAGAGTGCTTTTGATAAATAGGAGTGTCGATCCCAACGAGGAGCATAAGGTGTTGACTAGTGGTTTGGATCAGGAATTCTCTGTAAATACTTAGGTTTTTTTTGATAATGCAAAGAAATAAAGTGCGAGTAAATAAAGACAATAATAATAATTGGAGTAAGTGGTCCAATTCTTTCTCTAGCAAAGGATAAACCGGTTATATTACTTATGAGGACCAAACGCTCTCGAGGACACATGGGAATTCTGTTAAGTGCTTTCGCTTCATATAGTTGATTAATCTTCTTTGGTTGGATAAGTGTTGTGTGGGTGAACCTATGCTAATGTACTGACCTTACTTGGACTAATACATACTGATGCCGCCTAGCACTTGTCGTGGGACGCTTCGTTGGAAACCCCAAGAGCAAGGTATGATACAACACATCAGCAAGTTTCCCTCAGTAAGAAACCGAGGTTATCGAACCAGTAGGAGGAAGAAAACGTCACACAGGTGTTGCTAGAAACGTGGAGACCTGCACAACACAAACTCAAGACTTTGCCCCAACGAATCAGTGAGGTTGTCAAGCTCACCGGTTTGCTGTAACAAAGGATTAAACGTATGGTGTGGAAGGTAATGGTTTGCAGCAAGTAAACAAGTAACAGTGGAAGATGTATCAATGGTAAATATTGTACCGGGGTCCATAGTTCACTAGAGGTGCTCTCCTTAGATAAACAACATGGCATGAAGGGTAAACAAATTACAACAGGGCAATTGACAGGAACTAAGCAAGGCATAACAATGCAATTACTAGTTAGAAAGATCCTATGAGATTCGATTGGGCAATACAACAAGATACATAGACCGCCATCCAACTGCATCTATGACTAGAAGTCCACCTTCAGGTTATCATCCGAACCCCCTCCACTATTAAGTTGCAAGAAACAGACAACTGCTTTACACTACTAGAGAAAAGGCTATGGGAGACATGCTTATGCGAGGCACATTTAGCATATGCGCCTCCTATAAAAATAGGCGAGGAGCACTTTAAGATATGCACCTCTAGTATAAAAATAGGTGAGGCGCATATGGACAGAATGCGCCTCGCATATTTTGTGTGGGCCCGCGTGTTGGTAGGTGCACGAATATGCGAGGCGCATATGGTTATATGCGCCTTCTATATGTGATAATATGCGAGGCGCATATGACCATAATGCGCCTCGCATATTCTGTGTGGGCCCGCGTGTTGGTAGGTGCACGAATATGCGAGGCGCATATGGATATATGCGCCTCCTATATTGGACAATATGCGAGGCGCATATGGCCAGAATGTGCCTCGCATATTCTGTGCGGGCCCGCGTATTGGTAGGTGCACGAATATGCGAGGCGCATATGGCTATATGCGCCTCGCATATTGGACAATATGCGAGGCGCATATGGCCATATGCGCCTCAAGTAACTCATGCGGGCTGGTAGGTGGTCATATGCAAAGCGCATATTGCACAATGCGCCTCCTATAGTTTGAATTATAGGAGGCGCATATTGTGCAATATGCGCCTCGCATAAGTTGCACCACTTTTTTCCAGCTTTTTGCACATGGAGGCAACTAGCACCCCACTCACTTGTGTCACTTCTTCCTCCTCCACCAAACAAATCTGGTCGCCCCCCTCCTCCTCCCCACCTCATTTCCCCCATTGATTCACCTTCGAATCTTGCTCAACATCCATTGGTTGACACCCATATGTAAGTGAAGTCTCTTGCTCCTCTAGATCTACAACATGTCCATTTACTTCTCCTCCGGCTCTCTTGCGCAAGTCGTTGTTGGAGGAAGCGTGAAGGCGTTGCTTGCATGTATGCGCGTTGTCGGAGACACCGACTATATGATTGTGTTGTGGTGCTACTTTTTTTGCAGGGATTTCATTTGAGATGCCAATGTTTCGCCGGAATGTCGATTTATTTCTTTTCCGGCGAATTTCTGGCACTCGCGGATGTCCTCTTTTTAGGGGAGGTCATGCCGAATTTTTCCGGCGATCCACGTCCATATATGCTCTAATTATTCTCTTGCTCTTTGTACCACGCAGGCGGCCATGGTCCGACCACTGATCAACAAAGCCCGCGTGGATAGGTGGATGACATGCGCGAGGGCCGACATGGAACGTGCAAACAAGACAGAGATAAGATGTCCATGTCGGGACTGCAAGCTGATGTATCTGATAAGGCATGATTCGAATGCCGAGTCGCACCTGCTTCGACGTAGTTTCATGGATGGCTAGACTCGATGGATACGTGATGATCACGAAGATCAAGATGCCAGTGATGATCACGAAGATCAAGACACCAGTCACGATCACGAAGATCAGGGTGGTGGCACTGGACATGGACACGAAGATGATCAAGGTGGCGTCGGGCATGGACACGAAGATGATCAAGGTGGTGCCGACCATGATTCGAGCTGGTTGCGAGACCCTCATGTCCAAGATCTGCTTCTCAAGGAGACGAGTAACGCCAGAGCCGCCGGTAGAGAGAAGGCTAAACTGGAGCAAATGGAGAAAGATGCGGTCACTCCATTGTTTGACGGATGCAACGACGGGGATACCCGTCTAAATGTAACGCTTAGGGCTCTGGAGATGAAGGCGAAACACAAAATGACCGACGAATGTTTCGATGACAACATTGTATTCTGGCACGATATTCTTCCCAAGAAGGGGAACACATGTCCGACTAGTATCGCTGAGGCGAAGAAAGTCGTGTGTCCTCTCAATCTACCGCACGTGAAATACCACGTCTGCATAAATGATTGCATCATCTACCGGGGCGAGGACGCGGAGAAGACCACGTGTCCGGTGTGCAAGACCTCTCGATACAAGAGAGGGACCAAGAAAGCTCCTAGGAAGGTGGTGTGGTACTTTCCTCTAACTCCTCGTTTGCAGCGGTATTTCGCAGACCCTAAGGAAGCAGCTCATGCTACCGCACGCTGAAAGAAAGAGGCCGAAGACGATGATCCGGAGAAGGAGGAAATGTTGAGGCACCCTTCGGATGCTTGCTGCTGGAAGGCGTTGGACCTACAATATTACCAACATTTTGGGAAAGAGTCAAGGAACCTCAGGCTGGCGTGAGCACCAGCGGACTCAATCCGTTTGGAAGCGAGCAGCACACACAAAGACTGCCCGTGTTTGTATGGATCTACAACCTCCTCCACGGTTGTGCATGAAGAAGAAGTACGTAACCATGAGTATGCTCGTTCAAGGGCCAAAACAACCTGAATACAGACATCAATCTGTATCTCACGTTGTTGAAAGAGGAGTTCGCCACGTTATGGGAAGAAGGAGCCCGTACATGGGACGCCTCGAGACAAGAGTACTTTGACATGAGAGCGGTGATCACGACGGCAAGACTATCCTGTTACGGATACTTCTCGGCAGGTGGTCCAAGGATTCTATGGGTGCGTTAGGTGCAAGGATAATACAACGTACCGCCAGCTACAGAAAGATCCCGGGTCCGGGAAAACCGTGTTCCTTGGGGCTCGGAGGTGGCTTCCCAAGAATCACGCCTGGAGAAAGCTAGGACATCTGTTCGATGGGACGATCGAGCTCCGAGGAATCCCACACCAGAAGAGTGGCGCGGAAATCTACAAGCTGTTGAATAACTGGAAGGAGTGCCCTGCGCCAGGAAAGACCCAGAAGAAGCCAGAGCCGTTGCTGAAGGTATGGAAGGCGAGGTCTGTTTTCTGGGACTTGCCATACTGGAAGATCCTCCGCGTGCCTCATAGCCTTGATCTCATGCATATCACGAAGAACGTGGGCGAGAGTCTGCTTGCCACCCTCCTTAACACCGACAAGACCAAAGATGGGCCGAAGGAAAGGAACGACTTGAAGCATATGGGCATCAGGGATGAACTTCAACCACCACCTAGCGATGTTGAGGAGGAGGACGAGGTGGAGGAGACAGAAACACAGAATAGCCGTCGTCGCAAGGGGAAAAAGGTTAAGAAGGGAGAGGTCAAGCTCTAGGCCTCATGCTTCACTCTGAGTAAGAATCAGGCCATACAGTTTATGAAGTGCCTCCTCGGAGTCAAATTTCCGAACGGCTACGCGGGGAAGATAAGCAGATGGCTAGACGAGGCGAAGCAGCGCTTCAGCGGGATGAAGTCTCACGACGTCGCCGTGCTAATGACGCAGGTACTCCCGGTCGCGATCCGAGGTATAATGGACAAGCACATCCGTGAAACACTGTTTGGCCTCTGCAACTTTTTTGACGTCATCTCTCGGAAGTCGATAGGCATTAAGCAGCTCACGAGGCTACAGGACGAGATCGTGGTGATAATGTGCGAGCTCGAGATCTATTTCCCCCCCGCTTTCTTCGACATCATGCTTCATCTGCTTCTCCATGTCGTGGAGGATATCGTCCAGCTCGGTCCTGCGTTTCTGCGAAACATGATGCTGTTCGAAAGGCTCAATGGACACATCAAGGGATACGTTAAGAACAAGTCCCGTCCAGATGGAAGCATAGCAAACGGCTTCCTGGCCGAAGAGTGCATCTCTTTCTGCTCGAACTTTCTACAAACCGAGACCCCTCTTGGTATGCCATTCAACAAGCACCTCGGGAGGCTCGCTGGATGGGGTCACCGCGAGGGTCGACGTGCAAAGCATGTCGACATGGAGGGCCGAACCAAGGACTTTGAAAGAGCAAACCTGGTCGCGCTGCAACACCTGCAGGTGGTTGATCCATACATACATGAGCACAAAGAGTTTATCAAGAAGAATTACGCTGATCAGGGGCGCCAGGTCCCGAGGGAGGAAGATGTTATCAAGGAGCACAACTCCGGTTTCACGCGGTGGTTTAGGGAGAAGGTCATAGCTAATCCACCGCAGGGCGAGTACTCGGAGGAAGATAAACTCATATTCTCATTGTCACAGGGCGCCTCGCACAACCTCATGACCTATCAGGCTTACGATATCAACGGATACACGTTCTACACAGAGGAAAAAGACAATAACTGCGATTACCAGAACTCAGGGGTAACAGGGATATTCTACACCGGCGACATCCCGGAAAGATACTACGGAAGGATCGAGGAGATTTGGGAGCTCGACTATGTTACGGAGAAGGTGCCGATGTTCCGTGTCAGGTGGGCCAAGAGCGTCGAGAAAGAAGACCGGTATTTCACCACGATGGTTATACCGTCAAAGACCACCAGCGCGAACGCACCCGCAAGAAATGAGCCTTGGGTTTTGGCTAGCAAAGTCGACCAATGCTGGTACATCAAAGACCCGTCAAAGCCTAGCCGGGTTGTCGTCAGGAGAGGCAAAAGGAACATTATCGGAATGGACGGAGTCGCCAACGAGCAAGACTTTGACCAGAACGGCGACCCGAAGATAGAAGACGGGTATGGCAACCAAACACCGTACACCACAACCCTACCTAAGAAAGGACTTCCGTTCAAGAGAAGTAGTGAAGACGTCCCGGACCTAACCTATGCAACCGCGACAAAGAAGGGCAAGAAGACGACCATTGTCAAGAAACGCTAGCGCGCTCCGACCATTGTCAAGAACCGTCGTGTGTGTGGCCTACTATTATGTATCAAAACATTCTTAATTTTCATTATGTGTGTGTTATAATAATATTGCATTGAGAATATTATGTATCAACAAGACACATTCATTGAGAATACTCACTTTTGTTGTTTTAGCAATATTTGAATATTTAAAATATTTGTAGTATATTTTATAGTTCATATTTGTATGCTTTTACATGAAAATTGGCCTTTAAAAAAATTTCCAAAAAATTGGCCCCTTAGGATTCAAACTTGGGTGGCCAGGTGAAGGACAAGGCATGCTACCACTAGGCTGCGTGTGATAGTTGATAGAAACATGCTTTGCCCTATTTGTCTAGGAGTGCATATTATGCGAGGCGCATTTAGCCCATGCCTCGTAATATTATACGAGGCGCACTTTGCGATATGCGCCTCGCATAACCGGCACCCATCGACCAAGTCGCACACTAGCAGCTAGTACAGACACGAGACTTCACATATCGATCGAAGGAGCCCGACGCCGTGGATCGGAGGAGCCCGACGCCGTGGATCGAAGCCGTCGCCGCCGAGGAGGAGCCCGCCGCCCCGTGGAGGAGGAGCCCGACGCCGCCATCCCCGTGAACGAGGAGGAGCCCGACGCCGCCGTCCCCGTGAAGTAGGAGGAGCCCGACGCCGTCGCCGCCACCCACGCCTCTTCCCCTCTCTCCGATGAGTCCCCGCCCCCACCCACCCACGCCTCTTCCCCTCTCCTCCCATCCTCTCCGAGGGGCGTGGGCGCCGCCACGGTTCCAGAGACGAACCCTTGCATCTCCAGGTTTAGGGTTCCACCATATCCTGGTTCTTGTGCCCCTGCTGCATCTCCAGGTTGTGGATTTCTTCCACCATCGGCTTACAGAGACGAAGCCTTGCATTGATAAACCAGTTTGACACCTGCCCATGCAATGAAATGTTCGAAATTATCAGGCAGGTGATGTTTTCAAAAAACTCCTATATAACTTAAAAGCCATAGGTAGTGTAATCTTCTACATGGTTGCTTCTGTCCCAAGGCTTCAATACTGTATTTGAGGAGATGGATTCACTATCTACTGTAGGACTGAAGTTATCTTGTTTATTATGTTGTTTCAGTGGAGAGAGTAGGGGCAATGTATGCTGTCGATTAGTACAATTTAGCAGTGGAGCATTGTTGCCTTGCTCTGTTTTGTTTGCTCCATCATTGCTCACCATTGTCCTGCAAATGGGTACAAGTATATGAAATAAAAGTTGCAGTTACTTCCTACTAAAATTTGAACTACCTAGTTTCTCTGTGAACCTAAATATGTGACATTTAATTCCGTGGTATAGCAACAACAACTATTTTTTCCATTTTGACTAGTTTTCGCCAATGTTACATTCTTACTGTCTTGACATGCATTCGAAAATATGTCACCATTAGTATGTGATGCAAAGGTGACGAATAAAGGGATAGTGCTATCAATCCCCAGCTTCATATAAGAAGATTGAAACTCAGTTTCAGAGTATCTCAGGTCTATAGGTCAGAATCACCATTTGTATCTCAGGTCTGTAGGTCAGAATCACCATTTGAATTGACGTTCAAAGTTTAGTTGCCGCAGTATAACTTCTTTCATCATAATAAAACATAGAGTATAAGCTAGCAATATTAGTTCAGAGCTCAGTTCCACTTTGACCCTTATTGAGTTATTCTTGCATAATCGCTTTTTCTTATTCATTGATGTCTGTTGTGTCCTTAAAATTTTGTCTTCCTATTTGGCATGCTTCTTAAATTTTTATGATTTTCCTATCATTCATACATACTTTTTTCCGTAAATGCTTCTTACTTCAGATGACTAGTTATACTTTTTATGTGCATGAAAATTGATGTAGTCTGAATGGAAAATGCATGGAATTTGGTGTAATATGTTAGTTGCTTTGTTTGAGATTTGATCATGTTACGGTGTGTTCATTGAAGTTACATACAGATCTGATTCAGATGCCAAATGCATTTTAAATCAAAATCATTGTTGAGCTTCAGCTTTGGGGCCTTTGAGCATAGATGACATTCTAGGATTTTTAAGTGATAATTTCTTTTATTCCAATCTAAAATACGATGAATCTGAATGGTTGCATATTATTGTACTCTTGCACCTGATATTACAAGGGTGATATTTTTCCTTGTTTTTATTGCCACCTAGTCAATTTCTAGTCCAATTCTTTTTTTTGACAAAATTTCTAGTCCAATTCTTGGATGTAAGTTTGGCTTTTTTTTCTAAGCGACTAGATAGTAATAAAAACAAGGAACATATGACCTCTGTAATATCAGGCATGTCACAGAAGAACAAATGCACACTTGGCTTTAAGCATTGGGACGAAAAGCCTCAACTAGTGAACTCTTATATTTGAACATATGAGTAGTACTGGCGTGACTTATCTATTTCTTCTTGTATTAGCACTCATTATCAGAATCGTAGAAAAAAATGACCTAGTCATCTTGTTTATCTTGTTAGTGCATGAACTGCATTGGACAACCCTTAATGTAGATGCTCTCCGAAATTTAAAGAAAAGAAAAAAAATGGCCTGGTTTTTGTTTACTTTGTATCTCTCTTTTGAGGTCACACAAATTGTTTATAATTGTTTACTTGACACTCCTTTCTTTCTTCTTTTGTCCATTTGTGTCCATAATTTCATTTTTGTATGCTAAGAATGATAATTCCATATCTACTAATTTTCATTTCTTAGACTATGTCCATTGTTATCCATCTTGGACTGCTGCTGTGATGATGATTAGTTGACGAATAGCAGATATGTAAAATAGCAGAAAATTAGTCATCGATGTTTAAATTTTTGATATGCAAAGGTGTTCGATCGCCATCCATGTACTCCTCGCTTTGGAAACAAGTCCCCGTGTTGTGATGATGGCTGTGATGATGGCTGTGATTTTGTGTATGCTGGCAGAAAATGGCTGTGATGATGGCTGTGTTTGATCCTTTTTGTGCAGGTTTTTCTTTTTGAGTTGCCAATGTTTCGCCGGAATGTTGATTCATTTCCGTTCCGGCGAATTTCTAGCACTCCTAGACATAGAAAATTAGCAAAGTTCATGCCAAAATTTTCTGTGAATTTTTGTGCTTATTAGTTTCATTTATTTGTGTGTTTAGAAATGTCGGATCCGGGCCCTTCTAGCCAGAAGCCCTTTTGGGAGCAGCAGGAGGAGATGGAATCCCTAGAGGCCCCGGAATTTGTTCATGCGACGAGATGGAGGAGGACGAGGATACCTCGTCGGGCAATGAGGAGATGGGGGACGCCGATGGAGACGCCACTACCACTGATGGCGGCGGTGAAGCTACTACAGACGGTGGTAGCGCATCGAAGAAGTCTTGGAAGGATCAGACCCCAATCGTGGTCGACCTCAAAAGGTCCATCATCACAAGCGTGAGCCCTAAAGGTGCGCCTTTGGAGCCAGAAGAATTTGTTGGGGGTTACTCTAACCAGCTCGCGGCAATCCTCCGGAACACCGTCACGATCAACATGGAGAACCTGAAGGCCGAAGAGAACAGGGGTTTCCTCATCCAGCTTTTCCGGAAGCTGCACGCAAGATCTGGCGTTCGGGTGATGAGGAAAACAAGTATAATAATGACAATCTCAAAGGGAATCCGGTGAACAAGTATGCCCTCGGGAGGATGACCAAGGCCTTGTCAAATTGGAAGGCTCGGGTGAAGAATCTGATTTTCAAGGAGAAGCTAAGTTAACCAGAGCTCGTCAAGAAGGAGCCTCTGGTCAAGGAAGAAGACTACAATGTTTTCAAGGCCAGATGTAACTCTGCATTGGGCAAGGCCAGGACTGAGAAGGGCAAGAATATGAGATCCCGAAACATTGGTATCCACCATCTCGGTTCCGGCGGTTATAGAGCCGCGAGGCCCAAATGGGATAAGGAGGACGCCGACGCTCGTGCAAAGGGGTTGACACGTCCCTTTGACGACATAAAGGAGGAGCAGGCAAAGAATTTCGTCAGGGCCCGGTTTGCCCCGCCGAAGAAAGGGGGTTCTGATTATTCTTCAGAGCTCTCCGGCCCCTTTGCTCCGAGGGTGACGGACTTCATGCAAAAATATGTAAGTAGTTTGCATGCAAGTCGATTAATTGCATCCATGATTAATCAATGAAGTCCAGTTTTCTGATCAAATGCTTCGCGTTCCTTGTGCGTAGGACGAGGAGTGTAGGAGCTCCTCATCCTGTGGGTCCGCCATCACTGCCGCCAAGTGGGACACCACTTTTAATAGGGCGCTGAACCGACCAAGAGTGTCGATCCTGGCGGCCCGTCGGCTGGTCGTGTGGTCGGCTTTGGCGGCATATCATGGTAAGTACTATGGCACCCAGGCGGAAGGGCAAGAAGGCCGAGGTAAAACTCCTAAGGGAACAGGTGGAAGCCTTTCCAAATATAGTCCAAGATGCCGTGAACAAGGCTGTCACCGCCGAGACAAAGTTCCAAGAACAAGTCCACCAAGTCGGTCCACAAGTCCATTCACAAGTGAGCGAAGCTCAACACCATCCTTCCCGTCTACATGGAAAAGTACAACAAGTGGCGGAAGGGTGGTAGCAGGGCGCCACGGTTCCCAACCTCAACAGCCTAATCGGACAATGTGGCGGCGGGCGTTGGTGACTCCTCCAGGGCGGTGGTGGTGGAGACTCCTCTAGCTCGGGAGCTTAACTTGCCCATCTGGCGAAGGCGCCCGCCACTGCACCGTGCCATCGGGCCAGCTCCGCCACTTGCGTCAAGCTTTCGGGGCGTCGGTGCCTCGACATTGGCCGAATTTGACGCCCTCAAGGTAACTAACTAATTAAAGCGAGAGTTGGGAGGCTCAACCACACCGATGACTTGATCTATGTTTTTCTAACGCTCGGCCTACATGTTGATCTTTCGCAGGGAGACACTCCTTGCACTCTAATGCATTGGGTGGGCGGCCAGTTGATGGATGTTGCCAAGGGTACTATTGTTCAACTAGAGAACCGCAAAATGCACAATGTCACAATGCCACCTGACATGATGAGGGTCAAATACAGTATGGTTCTTCCGGGCTACGAGCAAGTGGAACCTCCCTCTCAACCTCAAGGATGGGATGATGAGGACACGGCAGCGGTCCTCAATACCGGCTTCGGCTACTTGTACCTATGGCCGAAGAGCCAGATCCGTTTGGGGACAGAGGACCAGCTCAACATTACCCTAGAGGCAGCACAACCAGCACATGATGAAGACTTCGAGATGGGAGACTTGGACAACATGGCACAGAATCCCGATGATGATGAAGAAATTGATCCGAACTACGGTGACCAGTTTGTTAACACAAGGTTTTCTGATTTGTATGAGCCGGGACCATCATGCACACATCAAGTTGCCGAGACCCAACCAGCACCAGCGAAACCCCCTTGCAAGGTGCGTCTCTTCCCAACTAGTCAGGAGACGCCGCCACCTGTCCCCTTCACCGAGCCTCCAAGGCGGTGGTTCCTTTGATCAGCCCGGCACCCTCCATAAGACGGTCGGTGAGGTGAGCAGGTGGCCGAAGCCGTAAAGAGCAAGAAGGGTCGCAAAAGGAAGCCTAAGGGTGATCGGGGCCAGGATCCAAATCCTCTTTTCCGGGACGGTGCTGTGGGGCAAGCCAGGAATCAGCAGCACGTGGCAGGTGTACCGATGATGTGTAAATCGATGCTCGAGGTCGCAGGCTCGCATATGCATAGTATTCATTATGGATGTCTCACAATTGAGCGGTGCCGCATTCGCGACAACGATCGATCGTACCTCGTTTTCAAGGCTAAGGTGCCTTCTCACATGCCGTCACTATACCCCGGATATCTTCTACGTCGGCATACCGACTGTTTGACATGTTGAGCGGGTTTCGATGCACAATACCCTGGTCCGGTTGTTCTCCTCAATATGGCCATGGAGATCACCAGAGACAAGATCCGGGCATCCGGATAGTGGATCCCTACTTCATGCGTGACGCCGTCACGAAGATCTGAGGCCATAGATCCGGCGACCGACTACCTCTCAAACTTCCCAAACATACTCGGACAAGGATGTGATTCTCCTTCCCTACCATCCCATCACGGAGGATGATCGGACAGTTGTGTGCTCATAAGCTTGAATTTGAAACACTCAGCCTTGTACCTCGACTCAAACAGTGCGATCCAAAAACTACACCAATATCAAGAAAATTCTTGATGGCGCTCTCACCGGCTACGTCGCGGCGGAGGCGTCAAACCGCAAGGCCACATGTAAAGTTCGGCGCGCGTGTTCCGCCACCGACGAAGTTTACTGCGTCAAGCAACCGCTGGCGATGGGAAGGATGCCTTCTCGCCATTTACCACATGAAGGCGTTCTTCAATGACATGGAGACCAAAAGCGGCATCGACCTCGTGAAGTGGGCTGAAAAGCTTGCATGCATAGGCTCGCAACCTCGGGCAACACTTCTTCAACATCCGAGGAGGAGATCGCGACAATCATGTACCGTGGAGTCATAAAGCCGGAGGCACCTTCCACGGCTATACACCGTCCAACGGGAGATAGGAGCGCTTAGCGCAGCGAGGTGACGGCAGGATGTTCATGCAAATGGCGAAAACTTCGGTCGGGCTTCATCAATGCCCCCAAAGCTGACTCAAGAGCCAGAAGACTTCATGATTGCATTGCACTGGGTACCTAGCTGTTAGTTCGAACTCGTGTTGTAACCTCTTATCACTGTGTTAAACTTGCCTAGCAAAACCTCTAGAATATGTTTCGTCAACCGTTGAACTTGATTGTGAGAGACACTAGCTAGTTATTTGTGTTATGAACTATTTTAAGTGCTTGTTGCTTTTCATTTGTCATTGCTTCCCTACTTTCTTGTGGTTTGCTTTCTTTGTCTTTCTTCGAAATGCCGATGATTAGAACGTGTTGTGGTGTCACGTGTATGACTATGCCGCTGTTTGATCTTGTGTGCCAAGTAGACTAGTAATTTGGGCATATACTCTACTTGCCGCACGAGATCAAACAGCGAGCATTGTTATTTCCGTGCCCAATCTAAGTATGAGGCACTAATCCATGTCATTCTTGGTTTGCTTTCTTTTGGTCTTTCTTCGAAATTCCGATGATTAGAACGTGTTGTGGTGTCACCTGTATGACTATGCCGCTGTTCGATCTTGTGTGCCAAGTAGACTAGTAATTTGGGCATATACTCTACTTGCCGCATGAGATCGAACAGCGAGCATTGTTATTTCCGTGCCCAATCTAAGTATGTGGCACTAATCCAAGTCATTCTTGGTTTGCTTTTTTTTGGTCTTTCTTTGAAATGCCGATGATTCTATCTTTGTGAACTGCTAGCTATTGCTTTCCACTGACATAAGTAATATCATCTTTATTATGTGTAGGAGATGCCGAGGTGTTATGTCGTGTACGTCGGTCGGGTTCCAGGTGTGTACGAGGAGTGGAAAGACTGCGAGCAAGTGAACAACTTCTCGGGCAACAGCTACCAAGGCTATGAGAGTAGAGAGGTGGCAGAAGAGAAGTGGAGGAGGCATGGAAGGAAGAAATGGAGGAACTTCCTCGTGATCACCACCTTGTTGCTCTTCATTGTAGGTTGTGTTCTACTTCATCTAGGTAGAGCTACGTCGTTGGAGTTGTAATGTGAATTGTGAACTTGTACTCGAAGGTGTAATGTGATTGTGAACTTGTACTCGGAGGTGTGAACTTGTGGCACAAACACTTGATGTATGAACTTGTATGTCATGATTGATGTTTATTCATGTTGGTTCTATTATGCTTTGGCAAAATGCAAGTTTCTGAAAAATTATGTGGACTATATTGTATATTTGAATATCTGTATATTATTTATATATAGTGGTTTGTAAAACTTGAATTTGAAAATATTACCAGAGGCATATAGGATACTATTGAGGCATATACTATAAATACCGAGCATTCTGAAACATATGCGGCGCATATACTATAAATACTGAAGATTTCGAAACATATGCAGGCATATACTATAAATACCGAGCATTCGAAACATATGCGCATCCTATATGCGCCTCCTATACTTCAAATATGCGAGGCGCATATCGATATGCGCCTCGCATATGTGAAGTATAGGAGGCGCACATCAGATGCGCCTCGCATAAGAAATACCCGAGGCTTGAAGCTAGAGGCACATGTGATATGCGCCTCGGATAGGCTTTTTGGTGCGCCTCGGATAGGCTTTTCTCTAGTAGTGTTAACCAAAATGTGTAAGCTAAACAGTCCACATGTTCCATGAACAAGAGACCATTGTTTTCTCCCTAGTAGAAACAGCACATCTACAACCGAAGAGATTATTGTCACTTCCCTTGGAAACTAGAGGCATGAACCCACTATCGAGCATAAGTACCCCCTATTGGAGTCACTAGCAACTACTTGGCCAAGATAGCTACTAACAACGGAGAGCATGCAAGATCACAAACAACACAGACATGATATAATCATAAAGACAAAACCATTAATCAAACCAACATAATAATATCAATATCCATCGGATCCCCGCAAACATAACATGCATGATTACAAATAGATTAGATCTTGATCATGAACGGAGCTCACAAGATCTATACATGAAAGCACAAAGGAGGAGATACAACCATCTAGCTACTACATGGAACCATAGTACAAGGTGGAACTACTAACGCATCATACCGGAGAGAAGGCCTCCGGGATGGATATCCCCTCCGGCAGGGTGCCAGGAAGAACTTCAGATCCCTCCCGATCTAAGGACGATGGTGGCAGCGGCTACAGAAGTTTTTTTTTGATATTTGATCGGGTTCTTAGGGTTTCTGCATCGGGGGATTCTTATAGGCGAAGGGGAGGCTGGCGGCGAGGCCCCACCTCCCAGGCAGGGCCCACCACGCCTATGGTGGGTCATACAGCTCGCGTCTCCGTCTCCCTTCTGGACTTCTTGTTCCCCACGGAAAGTAATTGACTTTGACGTTTGTCCCATCCAATTACGAGAATATTTCTTTACTTACTTTTCTATAACCAAAAACAGTAGAAACATGCATCTGGCACTCTTGCAACTTGTTAATAGGTTAGTACCAGAAAACATGTAAAAAGCACCTCAAAGTGTAGACGAGTAAATCAAAGTAGATACTAAACAAGCATGGAGCATAAAAAATTATAGATACGTTTCTGACGTATCAACATCCCCAATCTTAACTCCTGCTTGTCCTCGAGTAGGTAAGTGATAAAAGAATAATTTTTGAGGTGACATGAACCCTCACAATAAAGATCCAACCATTTGCAAGCATTGAAAGCTGGGATCAAAGTACTCTAAACATGTGCATGAAAGATGGAGTTCTAACAATAGGACATAGTAACTAGGAATGCAACATGAAAGGCTACAAACAAATATCATGAATAACATGCATTGAAAAACGTTTGTTTGTTTCACATACAGAAAACATAGCATGGTGGCAATCAGCTTGTCCCTCATAGAGTAGCAATATAGATGCATAGGACACCTTCAAAGTTCACAAGGGTGACTAGAAACAAATATCATAAGAACAAGTAATATCACAATATGCATCAATCAATAAGCTTTGCAAACACTGCACACAGAATGACAACTATGCTCTCTTAATGGTGCCTAAAGGTAGAAGACGGAGACTCAAATAATGGTGGAAGAAAGGCCATTTATAAATGAAGCAGGGATTTCAAGTTTCAAATAGAGCTTCCAAAAATTATGGTATTTGTTAGCTTTCATCCCTCATTGCCCCTATCATAAGCATCTTGAAGTGGTTAAGGTTAAAGTGAACAAAGATGGAGTATATGCTTAACGAAGTATAAGTTGGCAATCTCAAGTCCCTTGAATACGAGGGCCACACCTCATGCTACTCAACTTTAGTCACCTGTAAGTTCTTTTTATTGTAAGTATTTGCATATCATTGAGAACCGCCAACGGGGTACCCCTTGCACATGGTACATCCATAACCAAAATGACAAGCCAAGTAGACAATGAGCATCTCAGCAATCTTCTTATTTACCATGGGAATATGGTGCTTTTTTCTCTCTTTCCTCTTTTCTCAATGTGTCAATTTTTTTATAAGAAGAATGCTTCATAGATGTCACTATGGTGATGCTGCAAGTTTCCACCATGATTAGGCATGGTTTAGGCTAGCGGCCTAGACGTTTCTCTAACACAGGATACAAACTCCATGGACTTACAAGTTCCCTCTTTATTTCACACCGGTGACATCCATAGACAAAATAGCATGATATCAACTGAGTACAAAGTACAAGTGCAATGTTGAAAACGTTCTCCGTAACATCACGGTTCTGCTAATTCCAACGTATAAGTGCAAGAATATACAACATAGATGACACAATGGTTCAAGTTTATTAGGGGCAAAGAATGTAAAGTGTTCCATCAAGTTTGTGAGGGCTTTAATCACTAAGTTTTCACATAACAAAATAGTTTTTAATTGGAAGATAGCTGAAAACAAGAATATACTTGGAATGGTGTAACACACCATGCATAGGAGTTTATAGTGGACACTTTGGAATAACTTGGTTTCTTGGGAGTTGGACGCATGAGTAGAACTTACTCATACAAGTGGAGGCTAGCAAAAGACTGGGAGCAACCAACTAAGAGAGCAATAATGGCCATAATCATGCAGTGCAACAAAGTATTACTAATCAAAGAAAAGAGTGGTACTACAAGTCAAGGACTAAATGATCATAGAGGCTAATGGTGACTTTTCATAGTCATAACATGGTGTGAGCATGTGCCAAGTTAACCCAAGCAAATCATCAAAGGAGAATACCACAATACTATGCTTTTGCATGCTAAAACAACACATAATTTCTTCAAGGCACACTAAGCAATCCCAATTGTTTGGAACAAGACATGCTACAAAAATAATCACTAAGCATAAGGTCAAAACAACACCTAGCATGTCATGCTAGAGTCTAAGTCACAATCAATGCAAGCTCCTCTTGCACTTCAAGAAAGAACTTACTACTCCTTTCCAACACCAAGCAACTTATTTGCAAAACAACACAGCTAGAACGGGGGTTAAAACTAATTTATTCAAGCAAACTAAAACAACCTAAGCAAAGCAAACAAAAACTAAAGCGCTCCAAGAACAACACAACTATGCATGAAACAATAAAAACGAAGTATCTAGACAGACCTGAGCTTTTTATTGATGAAGAAGAGGATGCCTTGGGCATCCCCAAGCTTTGACGCTTGTACCTCTTGGATAATTCTTGGGGTGAAACCGTGGTGGCATCCCCAAGCTTGAGCTTTTTTCCATTCTTATCTCATTGCATCATTCTTTCTCTACACCTGAAAATTTTCCTTCATACAAAACTTCACACAATCTTCATTAGCAACATTAGTTTATTCAAAAGATATTAGACCTATGGCAAAGCTTTGGAAAAACAAGTATTTTAACTAAAAACACAAGCTACTGTATCAACTCCTTCAAAAATCTCAAATTCCCAAAAAGAAATAAAAAAGGAATCAATAAGAAGCAAATGCAAATAATGGCAGAAATCTTTCAAAATAGACCACCATGCAGAAACCGATTTTTTCGAACATCTTATGTTGCTCAAATCAAAAAGTGTTGAACTAACGAAAGTTATCTAACATACTGGGGGATTTATTCGTGAATTGTAAGCTCAATTCGAGTTACAGAGACTCCTCAAGAATTTTTTTGGTGGAGGATAGTAATCTGTTTTGGGACAGCAACTCCCCAAATCTTACTTTCCTCTTATTAGAGGTCATTCTTGGCACAAAAAAAAGGATAAGGAGAGGTCATTACTGAAGTAATAACTTCCAAGACTCAAGGAAACTCTTGGGTTATCTCCCAACAGGTACTTTTCTTTAACGCCTTTAAGTTAGGCACTAGAAGCAATAAGAATCAAGTATTTTCAAATGATGAAGCATTAACATCAAACCTTGATTTTAAAGGAGGAGCAAAAATAAACTTTTCTCTCCTCATAGGGAAGTGCTCAATACCTTTCTTGAATGGAAATTGATATTTGGTGGTGCCTTCTTTCATATGAATGATGGCACCAACTGTTCTAAGAAAAGGTCTTCCCAAAGTAATAGGACAAGAAGCATTGTATTCAACATCCAAAAAATAGAAATTAACAGGGACATAAGCATTTGTAACCATAATGAGAACATCATTAATACTCCCCATGAGTTTCTTCTTAGCATTATCATTAAGTGGGACATCAAAATAACAATCTTCCAATGGTGGCAAATCAAGCATTTCATAAATCTTCCTAGGCATAATAGAGACACTAGAACCAAGATCACATGAAGCTTTGAGATCAAAGTCATTCACTTGCATATTAATAATGGGTTCCCAACTATCTTCTACTTTCCTAGGAATAGAAGCTTTATGTTTTAGCTTGTCTTCCTTAATTTTCACAAGAGCATTTGTAATGTGTTTGGTGAAAGAAACATGCATATCACTAGCAGTAGGACTTCTAGCAAGGTTTTGTAGGAACATAATCACTTCAGAAATATTGCAACCATCAATATCAAAGTCAAACTTAAAATAACTAGTATTAGGCTCAATAGGCTTAGGCATAGTAGGAGGAGGAATAGGGAATACCTGTGGTTTAGTGGTGATGGTGCACACACTATTTTTTCTATCAATTTCAACGTCTCTTTCCCACTTAGCATGGAGTTGAGCTAATAACCTAACATTTTCATCAATAGTAACTTGTATGGCATAAGCAGTAGCAAAGGTATTTTCCATAGTTTCAGGTTTAGCAGCCATTTTATTAATCAAGGAAGACTGAGCTTCAGACATAGATGATATATTTTTCTCAACAGTTAAAAGCTTTTCCTCTATAGTCTTATTGAAAGTGGTTTGTATACTAATAAAGTCCTTGAGCATGACTTCAAGTTCAGAGGGGACACTTCTAGCATTATTGTAAGAGCTTCCATAGGAATTGCCATTATTAGGAGGATAAGGCCTATAATTGTTGTTGCTACTAAAATTATTCCTATGGGCAATGTTGTTGAAATTGTTGTTTCTAATGAAGTTCACATCAACTTGCTCTTCTTGAGCGACAAAAGAGGCTAAGGGAACACTATTAGGATCTAGAGGAGCTTTCCCATTAACAAGCATAACCATAATAACATCAATCTTATCACTCAAAGAGGAGGTTTCCTCAACAGAATTTACCTTCTTACCATGTGGAGCTCTTTCAACATGCCATTCATAGTAGTTAACCATCATATTATCAAGGAGCCTTGTTGCAGCACCCAAAGTGAGGCCCATGAAGGTACCTCCAGCAGCTGAATCTAGCAGGTTCCTTGAAGAGTAGTTCAAGCCTACATAAAAAGTCTGGATAATCATCCAAGCAGTGAGTCCATGGGTGGGACAATTCTTAACCAAAGTTTTCATTCTTTCCCAAGCTTGAGCAACATGTTCATTATAAAGTTGTTTAAATTTCATAATGTCACTTCTCATAGCTATAATCTTAGCAGGAGGATAGTACTTTCCAATAAAAGCATATTTGCACTTAGTCCAAGAATCAATACTATTTTTAGGCAAAGAAAGCAACCATTCTTTAGCCTTTCCTCTCAAGGAGAAAGGAAAAAGCTTGAGCTTAATAATATCTCCATCTACATCCTTATATTTTTTCATCTCACAAAGTTCAACAAAGCTATTGAGATGGGCAGCAGGATCATCAGAACCAGCACCAGTAAATTGCTCTCTCATCATAAGATTCAACTTAACAGGCTTAATTTCATAAAAGGTAGCATCAGGAGCAGGTGGAGCAATAGGTGTGCTAAGGAAATCATTGTAGTTGGTGCTAGTGAAGTCACACAACTTGGTGTTCTCAGCAAAGTTCATTTTGGCAAAGGTGGGCAAGCCAAAAACAGCAGCAGAAGCTAGAGCAGGAACTAATTTTTTTGTGTTTTTGAATAAAGCAAGCAAACCAAACTAGACTAATTATTTTGGGTTTTTTGAAAAGAGGCAAACAAAACCAAGAAAAATAAACAAATAAAACTAAAAACAAAGTAGAGAGAAAGGAAGTGAAGGACTCCCCTTGTGAAGACGTCGTTAGCCTCCCCGGCAACGGCGCCAAAAAATAGCTTGATGGAACCCATCACTTGTCGCGGGATGCTTCGCTAGAAACCCCAAGAGCAAGGTATGAAGCAGCACAACATCAAGTTTCCCTCAGTAAGAAACCGAGGTTATCGAACCAGTAGGAGGAAGGAAACGTCACACAGGCGTTTCTAGCAACACAGGGACCTGCACAACACAAACTCAAGACTTTGCCCCAACGAATTAGTGAGGTTGTCAAGCTCACCGGTTTGCTGTAACAAAGGATTAAACGTATGGTGTGGAAGGTAATGGTTTGCAGCAAATAAACAAGTAACAGTGGAAGATGTGTCAACGGTAAAGATTGGACCGGGGTTCATCGTTCACTAGAGGTGCTCTCCTTAGATAGACAACATGGCATGAAGGGTAAACAAATTATAGCAGGGCAATTGACAGGAACTGAGCAAGGCATAACAATGCAATTACTAGTCAGAAAGATCCTATGAGATTCGATTGGGCAATACAACAAGATACATAGACCGCCATCCAACTGCATCTATGACTAGAAGTCCACCTTCAGGTTATCATCCGAACCCCCTCCACTATTAAGTTGCAAGCAACAGACAACTGCTTTAAGCAAATTGTGTAAGGTAAACAGTCCACATGTTCCATGAACAAGAGACCGTTGTTTTCTTCCTAGTATCAACATCACATCTACAGCCAAAGATATTATTGTCACTTCCCTTGGAAACTAGAGGCATGAACCCACTATCGAGCATAAGTACCCCCTCTTGGAGTCACTAGCAACTACTTGGCCAAGATAGCTACTAACAATGGAGAGCATGCAAGATCACAAACAACACAGACATGATAGAATCATAAAGACAAAACCATTAATCAAACCAACATAATAATCTCAATATCCATCGGATCCCCGCAAACACAACATGCATGATTACAAATAGATTAGATCTTGATCATGAACGGAGCTCACAAGATCTATACATGAAAGCCCAAAGGAGGAGATACAACCATCTAGCTACTACATGGACCCATAGTGCAAGGTGGAAATACTCACGCATCATACCAGAGAGAAGGCCTCTGGGATGATCTCCCCTCTAGCAGGGTGCCGGGAAGACACTACTAGGAAAACGGCTATAGGTAATCAGCACATCCGTGGCTCACATGGTTGAAGTGCCCCACGGGTAAAACAGGCGTGGCTCACCTGTGGGCAGTGCCCTACTAATAACTAGAACATCCGTGGCGCACATGACCCTAGTGCGCCACAGATATGTGGGCCAGGCCTACACGGCAAAACCAGTAGCGCACTACAGCCATGTGCGCCACGGTTGTTAGGGTCATCGTGGCGCGCGTGTGCATGGTGCGCCACGACTAGCGCATGCCCACCTCCTCTGAAAGCGGCCACAAACCGTGGCGCACTCCAGTGCGCCCAGGGACTAAAACATCTGTGGCGCACTCCGCCTAGTGCGCCACAGAAGTTTGTACTCCCTGTGGCGCACTGTGGCCGTGTGCGCCACGGATGTGTCGATTTTTTTAGGACAGCACTTTATGTGCACATGTGTGACCACATCCACCACCCCACACTTCACTTTCCCCTTCTTCTTCCTCCTTAGATCTAGTCGGGTTCTTCTCCTTCCCACCTCAATTTCTCCACATTCACCATTTTTAGCATGTAAAACTTGCTTTGGATGTTACATAAGTAATAGAGGTGGTCTCCGGTCTCTCATCTATCCGTCTCCGGTCGACGCGCGCACCTCTCCTTTCCATCTTTCTCGCGATCGGTCTCTCATCTCGGTAAGTTGTCCATGTAAGGATGTGTTCATGTGTATATGGATGATGCATGTGCTCATATGTATGTAGATGATCGATGCTCATGATGTGTGTATGTGTGGAGAGGATCGATGGTCATATGTGTGTGTATATGGAGAGTCGATGATGCTCATGCATGTGTGTATGGAGAGGAGAATGATATGTTCATGGGTGTATGGATCGGTCTCTCTCTCTCTTGTGTTTGTATGTGAACAAGTTGCCATTTGTTTTGCCAAAATGTTGATTCATTTCCATTTTGGCAAGACTTTAACGCATTCGCAAAGGTCCTAATTTTAGGATAGGTCATGCCGAAATTTTCTATCGACCATTGCATGCATGCATTCATTATGTGGTTCTAATAGACTTCAAAATTGTACCATGTACATCGTGCGAGCAAAAATGGTCCGCATAATGAGCGAAGGCATTGTGGCTAGATTTTTGAAATGTGCGACGGCCGACATACGAAATAACAAGGCGGATATAAGATGTCCGCGGAAGATGCAAACTCAACTGGGTGATCGACCCAGTTCCGGAATCTGCGCGCACTGCTCCGCCATGGTTTCATGGATGGATACACTCGTTGGATAAGCGATGGCGTAGATGATGGAGCGGTGATCATCATCACGGGCGAACGGCAGGCGAGATGATGAAGAGGCTCCGGAGATGGTGAAGGTGCAGGCGGACCGGGATGATGATGATCTAGATGCTGGGAGGAGCTGAGCGATGGAACAACGTCGGTGGGTGCGGGACCCTTATGTGCAGAGCGCTTCTCAAGCGAGTAACGCCAGGCTGCCGCTAGAGAGAAAGCCAAGCTGCGCAACTTGAGAAAGACGCGGTTACTCCATTGTATGAAGGATGCAGGCGATGATACCCGGTTGAATGTAACGCTCAAGGCTATGGAGATGAAGGCAAAGCACAAATTGAGCGGCAAGCCCGACGATATGATGGCATTCGCACGATCGTCTCCGGAGGGGAACACATGTCCAACTAGTATCGAGGATGCCAAGAAAATCGTACATCCTCTCGATCTACCGCCGTTAGATATCACGTATGCATCAACGATTGCATCATTTATCGGGCGAGGGGCGGAGAAAACCACATGTCCCGTGTGCGTGAGTCGATACAAGAAAGGAAGAAAGCACCTCGAAAAGTGGTATGGTACTTTCCTATCACCCTCGTCTGCGGCGCTATTTGCGGACCCTAAGGAGCGAAGCTCATGCGATGGCATGCGGAAAGGAAGAAGCCGGAGATGATGATGACCCGAAAAGGATGAGCTCTTGGCGCACCCTTCGGATGCTAGCGTGGAAAGCATTGGACCTCGAATTCCCAATTCGGTGGAGATTCGAGGAACATCGGGCTTGGTGCGAGCACCGATGGACTCAATCCGTTCGGTAGCGAGCACGCACGACACTTGGCCTGTGTTTGTATGGATGTACAACCTCCCTCCATGGTTGTGCATGAAGAAGAAGTACATACAAATGAGTATGCTAATTCAAGGGCGAAACAACCTGGTACCGACATCAATCGTATCTCGGGCTGTTGAAAGAGGAGCTAGCCACGTTATGGGAATCGGAGCCAATACTTACGGCCCGTCGCACAAGATTATTTCACTATGAGAGCCGCGTTGGTCACTACGGTGCAAGACTATCCAGGTTGCGGGTATATCTCGGCAGGTTATCCAAGGATTCCACGCGCGTTAGGTGCATGGATAACACAAGCTATCTCCAACAAGAGAAAGATCCAGGTCATCGAAAACCGTGTTCATGGCGCAGAGGAGGTGGCTCGGCAAGAATGATCCATGGAGAAAAGCGTGGAGACCTGTTCGATGGCAAATCGAGACCCGAGGAATCCCGGCGTAGGAGCAGCGAAGAAGTGGAAGAGTTCTTTGAAAACGGAAAGATTGTCCTAAGCACGGAAAGAAGCGAAGAGGCAGCAACAAGACAAGCATTGATGAAGGTATGGAAAACAAGGTCATTTTCGGGAGTTGCCATCTTGGAAGTTTCTCCATACGCCTCATAGCCTCGACATCATGCATATCACGAAAACGTGTGCGAGTCTGGTCGCCACCATAATCAACATGCCAGATAGGACGAAAGATGGTCCGAAAGCAAGGCACGACCTAATATGCTTGGGTATCCTGAAGGAGCTTCACGGAGGACGCACTTTTCTCGATGATTAGGAAGATGGCGATGATCATGAGTCGGAGGCGACACAAGGTCGTCGGAAGGGTAAAAGTTCAAGAAGAACGAATATTACGCCCTCCTTCTTGCTTCACTCTAAGCCGGGATGAGATCAAACAGTTTTCAAGTGCCTTCTAGGAGTCAAATTTCCTTACGGCTCTGGCAAGATAAGCGAGATACCTAGGCGAAGCGAGAGGTTCGATGGCATGAAGTCTCACGGCATGCCGTGCTAATGACGCAGTACTTCGGTCGCACTAAGAGGGATAATGGGCGAAACACGTCCGTGAAAGCGTTATTTGGCTTATGCAAGTTTTCGACGTCATCTCTAGGAAGTCGATTGGCTTGAATCAGCTCGGAAGGCTACAGGAGGAGATCGTGGTGATACTATGTGAGCTTGAGGTCTACTTCCCACCGCATTCTTCGACATTATGGTGCATCTGCTGGTCCATGTCGTGGAGGACATCGTACAACTTCGGGCCGATGTTTCTCCGCGGCATGATGGCGTTCGAAAGGATGAGCAGACACATCAAAGGATACGTTCGCAATGGTCCCGTCCGGATGGAAGCATAGCGAAGGGCTTTACGGCGAAGAGTGCATCTCTTTACGCACGAATTATCTAGACATCGAGAACCACAGTCGGTCTTCCGTCAACAGACACCTTGGCAAGCTCGACGGATCTGGTCATCGAGAGGGTCGTCGCATACTGCATGCAGACTTCGATTTTCGACGCGCAGACTTTGATCGAGCAAACCTCGTCGCGCTACAGCATTTAGAACTGGTCGATCCTTGGGTACAGAAGCACAAAAGGTTAATCGAGAAGAAGTACAGTGACCGGGGCATACAGAGGACGCATGGAGAAATAATCAAAGAGCACAACTCAGATTTCACGCGTTGGTTTAGGCAGACGCTCCTTGATAATCCCCGCTCGCATTCTTACGACACGGAAAGATCATATTCACCTTGTCGCGAGGACCGATGCAAAACCTGGTGACCTATCGGCGTATGATATCAACGGCTACACATTCTACACGGAGGAAAAGGACAACAAGTGTGATTATCGAACTCAGCGTAACGCGAATTCTACACCGATGACAACGTGAAGGAAAGATTCTGAAGAATCGAGGAGATCTGGGATCTCGACTACTGTGGAGAAAAGGTGCCGATGTTCCGTGTCAGATGGGCAAAGAACGTCGAAAGAGAAGACCGGTATTTCACAACCATGGTTATACAAAGCAGCCAAATCCAAGGCCGCGGTGCAAGCGTGGCGAAAAATGAACCGTGGTCGGCTACCAAAGTGGACCAATGTTTTTCATTACCGACCCGACAAAGCCTAGCCGTGTTTTCGTGAGGAGAGGAAAAAGGAACATCATCGGAATGGATGGAGTCGCCAATGAGCAAGACTTGACCGATGCAGCGATCAAAGATTGAAGATGACGGCGACTACGATGCGACAACATACATCACAAGAAGAAAAGGACAACCCTACCCAAAAAGGTAGCCCGTTCGAAGAAGAAACATTAAAGTCCGGGCTAAATTATTCAACCGTGACAAAGAAGGAAAAAGATTGTAAACGCTAGCTCAAAAAATATTGTAAACGCGTGGTCGAAAAAGATTGTAATATTCATGGACAAATTATTATGAAATTTAGTTATACTTTAAATCATATTTTGGGCATTTTGGAATATTATTACTTTTGGGCATTTTGGAATATTTAAAAGTATTTTAAAATCAAAATAAAACTTCTATGGCATATATCACCACTTTTGGGCATTTTGGAATATTTAAAAGTATTTTAAAAACAAAACAAAATTTGTATGGCATGTATCACCACTTTTGGAACATTTTAAAGTATTTTTGGAACATTTTAAAGTATTTTGAACAACCCCGACGCGCCCTCCCGTCCTCTTCCTCCCTTTCGCCCTCTGCCTTTAACATTAATTATTTTTAGAAATAGAAAATGGTTTTGGATTATTTATTCAAATCCATACACTTCTTATGTTTAAAGTTTTCTAAATTCCAAATTGATATTAAAAAATATAAGTTAATTCATTTTAATTGTAAATGGTTCATATTTTAAATGGTTACATTAATTGTTTTTTAAAACAGAAAATGGTTTTGAATTATTTATTCAAATCCAAACACTTTTTATGTTTAAAGTTTTTCTAAATTCCAAAGTAATTATCATTTAAAAAACATTACAAATTTAAACCCCAAAATAAAAAATAAGGCAGAGAGAAAATAACTGAAATTTTTTGAAAACAGGGGAATACGTCCCGGTTGGAACCACCAACCGGGACGAAAGAGGCCCCTGCATGCGCGCCCTTTCAGCTGCTGAAAATGGGACTATAGGTCCCGGTTGGTGGCTCCAACCGGGACGAATGCACCTCACTTTTTATGTTTAAAGTTTTTCTAAATTCCAAAGTAATTATCATTTAAAAAACATTACAAATTTAAACCCCAAAATAAAAAATAAGGCAGAGAGAAAATAACTGAAAATTTTTGAAAGCAGAGAATCGTCCGGTTGGAGCCACCAAGGACGAAAAACTTCTGCATGCGCGCCCTTTCTGCTGAAAATGGGACTATAGGTCGGTTGGTGGCTCAACGGGACGAATGGACCTTAGTCCCGGTTGGAGCCACGAACCGGGACTAAAGGCGTTAATAACAGCGTGTGCCTCCTCTTCTTCTTCGTCCCGCTCACTTCTCATCCCCATCTCTCCATCTCTCGGCCCAATCGAGCACGATCTGCCGCCGCTGCTCTCGATCCGCCGCCGCCGCGTCTGAGGAGGAGTGCTCCCCGCGTCTCAGGAGGAGGCCCGCGTCTCAGGAGGAGGCCCGTGTCCGAGTGGCGGCCGCGTCTCGGGAGGTGGAGGCCGCCGTCGTCGCACTCCGTCGTTCGCCGTCGTCGTCCGAGCCACCGGCTGCCCGTGGAGGAGGAGGAGCCACGCCCACTGGCGTGGAGGAGGAGGAGCCGAGTCGGCGGCGTCCAGGAGGAGGAGTCCGTGGAGGAACCGCCGTCGTCCCGCCCGCCCGCCCGTCGTCGGCTCGCGCTCCTCTGGTGAGTCTCTGTGACCTCCCTCTCTCTCTCCTCTCTCGCCCGGCGTTGGATTGATGGGCCGTGACCAAGTCCGTGAACAGCCTGCAGTACCTCGTTCGAGTTAGGTTCAGGTTAGGTTGAGTTAGGTTCGGTTAGGTTGAGTAGCAAGATTGAGGTTAGGTTTAGGTTAGGTTGAGTAGATGAAAATGCAATAGTAGAACAAAGATATGCGTAGTAAAACTTGTGTTTTTAATGCATGTCTCCTATGTTTACATTGCTAGTAGAACAAAGATATGCGATGGTTTACATTGCACTCACTAACTATGAACCTGTAACACGAAGGTTCATGAAACCAAGTTCCTTTTTCTTGTTGTATAAGAAAGTGCATTTCCTTTTGTGCATATGGACAATCTGTTACACAGGTCCTTATTTGGTCCTTATGGAAAACCAGAAATCGTTAAATTACCAAGGCACAAGAACCATTTGTTCCTTTGATGCATGATCGGTTAAATTACCAAGGCACAAGAACCATTTGTTCCTTTGATGCGAGATGATCTTTGTGAGCTGACGATAAATGTAGCTTGTAGATAGCTTAGGGTTCAGAGTAGCAAGGGTTCAGGGTAAGCTTAGGGTTCAGAGTAGCAAGGTTAGAGGCTGCATAGTTCAATCCACTTTCAAAGTTTCAGGCCATCTAGTTGAGTTTGCGCACTTCACACCAATGCACAAATCCACTTTCAGAGTTCCAGGCCATTCAATGGTGTGGTAACTGATTCAGTTGATATTATGGAAGTTTTGCTACTATCTGTGCTGGGAAAATAGCACCTTGAAATTGTGCTTGTGCTTGTATATGAAGCACTTTATTATGTGTGTATGCAGGTTCTTGTATGAAACGAGTCCCGATTTTTGCCGGAATGTTGATTAACTTCCGTTTTGGCAGAAATTAGTCGGGTGCTAAGGGGCTGCGACGACCTGGAACCTCCCATTCAACCCCCAGGAGCGGATGAAGAAGAGCCGTATGTCCTCAGAAGTTGCTTCGGCTTGTTCTTGCTATGGCCAAAGAGCATGATCCGTTTGGGGACGGCCGGCCATCACGCCACAAACTGACACTGTCGTGCAGCGACAAGCGGTGGAAAACCCCCTCGTCGTCACCTCCACGGTGGGTCGGATGATCATGTTGATGATATGCACATGGCGCGAGATCCGGCCGAGGACTTGAAGGCTGGAATGATCACTTCTTGACTTTCGGTTTAGCGAAGAAGACCTAGCTGGTGGCCCCAGAGAAAGCCACTATCACCAAGCGTCTGTTTGGTTCTCATGACGCCTCCGACTTGCGCCTTCTGAGCCGGATACAACCAACCGACCCTTTATTCTAAGCCACGACACTACATAGGGCGGCGGTGCTCAGTGCGGTGCTGCCCGCTCTCCAAAAGGAAAAAAGGGCAGGAAAATAAAATCTAGCAGCTCGAGCCGGTGGCGTCAACAGCTGCGAATCCGATCAGGTTTCGACGGGCCACCAAGACCCAAGGTATTATGTGGAGGATTCATGTGGCGGGTGAGCCCATGCTACCTAAGAATTTGCGGAAGCTCGCTTGATTCGGAGCTGCAGTGTGCATGACGGCGTCTTGGCGATAGAGACGCCTTCTATCGGATAAAGATCCCTCGCACCCGGTATTCGTGGTTAAGGTGCCACCAGGCTTGGGCCGTCGACCGCCCCATGGATCTGTTCTTCCTGCGGTTCGAGGACATCTTCAATATGTTCCACCTATACCCGCGCACTATACCATGGTCGTCTCTTTTCTCTCGGCGCCACGCAGATCATTAGAGAGAACACCGGGCATCATCGCTATAGTGGACCCCTACTACATGCGTGATGGCTTGGGTTCCCCAGCGAGCGACGTATCGGCCTCGTACCTAAAAAGAATCCTCGTGGCGAACAAGACAAAGGAATACATTCTCGTGCCTTACTTTCCGAGTAAGTCGTTATTGATCGCCACGTCGATTGGCTTTATTAGATCATCATCATTCTTTTTCAACACATTCCATTTGAATTTTTCTTGCAGAGATGAACACTGCACGCTCATCTCCTTATCGCCAAGCATTCCCACGCGTATTTCGACTCGGGAGTCTAGAAAAGAAGAAAAACTACGACAAGATCAAGGAAGTTACGGATGATGCTCTCACGGCTTTGCCTCGGGAAGGCACCAGCTTCGATGCGTAAGAAGGTCAAGTTCGTGGCACGTCTTCAACCACATGTGAGTTCCCATGCGTGAAGCGGCGGAAAACAGTAAGAAGGAAGCCTACTACGCACTCCATCACATGAGGGCATTCCTACTTGACCAGCAGAATTCTGCGTTGCCAGATCATCTCAAACAGTGGGCCGAAGCAAAGGCCAAGATCAATGATTCGGTTATTAGACAAGAGATGTATCGCATCCAAGAAGTTTGGGGCAATCATCTTCGTGATGTCATGACTTCGGGGATCTTCTACGAGGAAATATCCCGAATAACCGTGACATAGAAGATCGCCTAGAGATGCGGGGTGACTATAGGAAGTTCATGACGAGGCGGCGTCCTCCGTTCCTAAGCCGAGCGGAAGGCTTGATGTTGGCCTAGTTGTAATTGCAAACTATAGATGACCTTTGTGTGTGTGGACGACAAGTGTACTTATCTTATTAGGTTTATGAATCACCGCTTACTTATTTTGCTTATTATTATTATATATCAATCAATGCTTGGTTTTTGCTTACTCTTTGGTTTTTTGCTTACTCTTTGGTTCTCGGACGACAAGTGTGAGTTATTTTTGTCTTTTCGAGAATATGCCGATGATTGAAATGTCGTGGCACAATATATATGTGAATGTGCTATGACGGGATTGCCGACCTTGTGATATGCACAAGTCCGGGAATTGTGCATCCTACTTGGTGACAGTCCGTCATAAGCAATTCTGTGTCCAACGACCTAGCTAGTTATATATGAGGCATGCTTTTGAGTTATTTTGTCTTTTTCGAGAATATGCCGATGATTGAAATGTCGTGGCACAATATATATGTGAATGTGCTATGACGGGATTGCCAGCCTTGTGATATGCACAAGTCCAGGAATTGTGCATCCTACTTGGCTCACAGTCCCGTCATAAGCAATTCTGTAATCCAACGACCTAGCTAGTTATATATGAGGCATGCTTTTGAGTTATTTTGTCTTTTCGAGAATATGCCGATGATTGAAATGTCGTGGCACAATATATATGTGAATGTGCTATGGCGGGATTGTGAGCCTTGTGATATGCACAAGTCCGTGAATTGTGCATCCTACTTGGCTCACAGTCCCGTCATAAGCAATTCTGTGTCCAACGACCTACTTATATATGAGGCATGCTTTTGAGTTATTTTGTCTTTTCGAGAATATGCCGATGATTGAAATGTCGTGGCACAATATATATGTGAATGTGCTATGGCGGGATTGCGACCTTGTGATATGCACAAGTCCAGAATTGTGCATCCTACTTGGCTCAAAGTCCGTCATAAGCAATTCCCGTGTCCAACGACCTAGCTAGTTATATATGAGGCATGCTTTTCGAGTTATTTTGTCTTTTTCGAGAATATGCCGATGATTGAAATGTCGTGGCACAATATATGTGAATGTGCTATGGCGGGATTGTGAGCCTTGTGATATGCACAAGTCCGGAATTGTGCATCCTACTTGGCTAGCAGTCCCGTCATAAGCAATCTGTGTCCACGACCTAGCTAGTTATATATGAGGCATGCTTTTCGAGTTATTTTGTCTTTTCGAGAATATGCCGATGATTGAAATGTCGTGGCACAATATATATGTGAATGTGCTATGACGGGATTGTTAGCCTTGTGATATGCACAAGTCCGTGAATTGTGCATCCTACTTGGCTAACAGTCCCGTCATAAGCAATTCTGTGTCCAACGACCTAGCTAGTTATATATGAGGCATGCTTTTGAGTTTGCTCTTTTGATTTAAGAGTACTTTCTATAAGTGTATCTTCATATGCGACTTTAATTATACATGTTTTTTCAATCACGGTTAGTTATTATTGTCAACTTGTAGATGACGTGGTCGTGTACAAGGGACGGGTTCCTGAGTCTCGATGATTGGGAAGACTGCCGGAGACAGTGCACCGTTTCAGTGGCAATAGCTACAAAGGGTACAACACTATGGCGGAGGCGGATAGATACACGCTATCTAGCGGGAGTTAGGACAAGGAACGGATGAAGACCTACACCTTCGTCAAGCGGTGATCATGCTTATCTTCTTTGGTTATTTATCCCGTTTGTGTCTAGCTAGCTAGTTTAGATGTCTGGCGAGCTTAGAGCTCTAACTTGTTCGATCGACACATGTATTCGCATGTCACCAACTACTACTTTGTAACATGATCAAAACAATGTAACTTGGACTATGTATTCATGTATGAGACTTATCTATATGTATTTGTTTCAATCTTGTTTTTATATCGTATTTATATATATAATTGTATATCTTGTATACGTGTGTGTATATCTCATTGTAATATTGTATATAATCTGTATTGCATATAATCTGGCTTGGAAATTAAAAAAAAAAAAATACATCATGGCGCACATGTTCTACCTTACGTGGCGCACTACCCTAAAGCGCACCATGGATGTTTAGTGGCGCCTTGGGTAGTGCGCCACGAAGATCCAAGGTAGCGCACCATGCCAAACTTCGTGGCGCACTTGGTGCGCTTCGCCTATCTCTACACAACCGTGGCGCACTAGGCGTGCGCCAAGAGATAGCCAGAAGAGTCCCATGGCGCACTACTGGTGCGCCACGGATGGGCCTTTCAGGTGCGCCACAAACGACCATTTTCCTAGTAGTGAGAACTTCAGTTCCCCCCGATCTAGGGATGATGGTGGCGGCAGCTACAGACGATTTCGTGGATATTTGATCGGGTGCTTAGGGTTTCTACATCGGGGGCTTCTTATAGGCGAAGGGGGAGGCCGAGGCGGCGGCTAGGGGACCCACACCCCTCCAAGGTGCGGTTCCGGGCCCACCCGTGCCTAGGGTCTGTCTGGCCGCCCTGGCTCGCGTCTCCGTCTCCCCTCTGGACTTCTTGTTCCCCACGGAAAGTAATTGACTTTGACGTTTGTCCCGTCCAATTCCAAGAATATTTCGTTACTAACTTTTGTGAAACCAAAAACAGCAGGAAACATGCATCTGGCACCGTTGCAACTTGTTAATAGGTTAGTACCAGAAAACATATAAAAAGCACCTCAAAGTGTAGACAAGTAAAGAAAAGTAGATATTAAACATGCATGGAGCATAAAAAATTATAGATACGTTTCCGACGTATCACATACGTGTCATTAAACTCCTTTGCAAGCATCCGCAACTACAAGAAAGTAATTAAGATAAAAACCTAACCACAACATTAAACTCTGAGATCCTACACTCCCTTGTGCAAAGGTTTCCTAACCGGGGTTCAGGTTTCTATTACTCCGGCAACCCCACAATTAGTAGAAAAATACACAATGCATTCCCCTAGTCCCATAAATGGTGAAGTATCAGTTAGTCGACGTTCACATGACACCACTAGACGAATAACACCACAACTTAAATATCAAACCATTGAATATTTCTCAACACAATTACACTACTAACAACATGAGTTCTCTCATGTCCTCAAGAACTAAACGAACTACTCACGAGACATCATATGGATCAAGATCAGAGATGATATAATGATAAGTAACAATCTAAACATAAATAATAATTCAACGGTTCCACTCAATAGCATCAACAAAACACTAGAGGGAAAAAGCCTATCTATGGCGCACGCTTTTTGGGGTTAGTGGCGCACCCCCCGTGGGTCACGAATAAGACGCCACTAACTACAGGAAGTTCGTGGCGCAGCACGACATGCACCACTAACTACCATGTTATCCGTGGCGCACCGTCCTGACGTGCGCCACGAATATCATCTGTGGCGCACCCTATTTCTATGCGCCACTAATAACGTGCGCCACTAACTTGTCTCAGGATTTCAAAAAAATACCAGAATACAACATAAATACATAGAATACACAGGAAATATACCAGAATACATCAATATATCACAAAAATGCACAAAACTCACAGGAATACCCAGAAACTCACTGAAATTCATACAAAGTGCCAAAATACATCAATATAGAGGGTCCAAGTATTACACACAAGTCATGGGAGAGTACAAGTTCGAAATCACACATGCATCTCGATACATATTCGATCATCGTCGATCATGACCTAGACTATGACTGAATAGAGGACAACGGCGACGGCGGTGAGCAAGGAGAAGACCATGATGATCTTCATCCGGTTCTTCTTCCATAGGTGCCTCATCCACTTGTCTACCGCCAACTCTCGAGTCTTGTACCCCTTGTAGTTGTTGCCGCTGAATTTGATCACTTGTTCCTCGCAGTCCTCCCACTCCTCGTAGACTCCCGGAATGCGGCCCCTATACACCACGTAGCAGTTTGCCTTCGCCATCACTGTGGACAAGGAAAAAATATAGATATAGTAGGCATTCATGTTATGCAACAAATAGAACGGCATGATAACGAAATATAGCAAAGACATTCATACACCTAAAACAATAGTAGCACACATAATTAAACAGGTCCAACATAGGCACAAGGAGCCTCGGTAACTTAAGGTTTACGACTCCCACACACACACACATGTCCAACACGACAGTTTCCTAAACATCACAATGATAGTCGATCAAGTACATGACATACAGATGGCACACACGACACACACTAGCCGGTAGTCTTCTTGGGCAAGGGTCGGCAACCCTCTCTTGTCATGAAGGTCCTGTCGTCGCGCTGCAACTTGAGGCGGTCTTCAATCTCGCGGTTAGTCAGCGGTCTGCCGCCGTAGTGGAATGCCCCTCCTTTTGTCATGACATCTTCATGGATGCATAGGCATATCTGATTCTGGATGCGCCAGAACTGTACCATGAGGTCCGAATCATCGATTGTCAACAACTTTTTGGCCCAAACTCGGAGATTAGTCGGCAGCGCCTCCATCCGTGAATCATTCATGTACATCCTTACATGATGGAAGGCGTAGAGGCCTCCTTCACACTGCCCGCCGGCTGCTTGACGCATGGGAACTTGGTGGCGTGGCTGCAGATGTTCCTGCCATCCTTCTTTCTTCCGCCCCCCTTGCTGAACTTGCCTCCCTTGGCGGCGTAGACTTGTATAGCAAGATCCAGGACACGCTTGATTCGGTACCATCTCTTCGGCTTCGTTTCACTGGATGAGTCCAGGTACGTTGCTTGCGACAACCTCGGGTAGACGGAGATGAGTGTGCAGTATATGCCACTGCGCAAAACAATAGAAACAGAACTGGTTGTGTGCACTTACTCAGGGAAGGCATGGACAAGCGTAGACTTGTCCTGGTTCTTGAAGAAGAAATTCCCGAGGTATTGCGACACCGCTTCCATTCCTCCGTCGCTCGCAAGCATTTCGTCGCGCATGTAGTAGGGGTACACAATGGCTATGCCTTTGATTTTCTCCCTATGGATCCTCATCGACATCTGGAGGGCGAAGAGGCGGACCAAGTTGTAGTCCAGACGCTTCGAGTGCATCAGATCGTAGATGTCCTCGTACCGCAGGAAGAACAGGTCCGCGGGTGCTGCCTCGACGAAGCCATGTCCATTTGGCACCTTGCATGTGAAGACTGGGTACCCGGGGTTCTTATATTTCAGAAGCATGCTCTCGAGATTCAGAATGCTGTGATGCAAATGCTTCATTGATGCATCTGCGACATCAAGCAGCTCCTGAGTCAAAATCGGCTGGCCCGCTATGTGCATCATGTAAGGCCGGGGCGCTTCTATGAAGGCGGCGTCATGATGTCGAAAAAATGCCTGCTTCTTCTTAGCCGGCTGGCTCGTCGAACCATTCTTGCTCCAGCTATGCTTCCGGTACTTCGACTTCTTAGCGGCTGGGTCAGCAGATCCCGCCAGCTGCTCACCGGCCGCCTTGTGTAGTGTGTTGGGGCTGATTATCACCATAGGAGGACCACCGGCGTCAGCATCGGGCGTCTCCTAGGAACCACCAAACCGCAGATGCTACGTGCATGACAAGGGACGGCCGACCGGTTCACCGCGGGGGGCTGGCTCTCCAAGTGAAGGCATGAACAATCCGTCGTTGGCCATGGCGTTGGTGTTGAAGTAGTCATCCACGTTGACCTCCAGATCATCATCGTCATCATGTGCAGCCTCCACGTCATCATTGGGCTGTGGCGACGGCATGTGTGCGGCCAAAGCCTTATGTCGTGCGGTGTTGTCGACGACAAGAGGTACCTTCTTTGGTGCGGTGGCACGTGCTTTGTCGTCCTTCGCAAGCCGAAGCTGGCTCTTGGGCCATAGCATGGGCCAGCCGTAGCAGCCTTCAAGGCACTTATGTTCTTCGGCTCCCTCAGGTTGCCTGGGCGGGTCGATTCTTTCGAAACCCTTCAGGGCCCTCACGACCTTGACTCGGAACCAGCCAGCAGGGATTGGCTTGTTGTGCATCATGATCCCCTTGGGTTGAATGATGGCGTCCTTGCCTACATCCCTCAACACTCCGTCGACCTTGTGAAGCAATGTGCAATTGGCGTCCTGCGGGACAACATATATGTGTGTTAGTTCATTGTGTGTGAGGTCGCGAGCCCTACGATGAAGCATTCAACACTTACTGTTGTGAGGGCGTCGAGCTCGGCAAGTGTGGACACGCGAGGCTGCGTCAGCTCTTGCTCCTGCTCATCCTGAAGCAACAGCTCCGGCTGCGGGTTGGTGTTGGGCGCCGGCGCCACTGCAGGCTGAGCTTGGGTGTTGGACGCGGCAGGCTGAGCTTGGGTGTTGGGCGCCGCCGCCAGCTGCGGGCTCACCAACGTGAGAAGAGGATGCACGGAGGGGTTGGAGGGCGGGGTCACAAAGTTTGGCGACGGGTGCTGTTGAGAATTGCTGCCGCTCACGCTAGGCACCAGTATCGGCCCAACTCCACCCGCCGCATTCCACTTGGCCAAACCCTCCCACAGGTGAGCAGGGAACATACTCCGCATCTTCTCTTCCATCTTGGCCTCCAATTTTGCCAGCATCTCGGCCACTTCTGCCTCGAGCTGCTCGATATTCCGTTCCTGCTCTGCCGCTCTCTTGTCCCTCCTCTCCTTCCTGGTCTTTGAATCCCCTTTGAAGTGGACGTTGACCTTCGTGGTCAGCCCAAAGCCGGCAACACGTCCACCGGACGTCATCTTCTTGTTCTTGGGCCTCTTCTTTTTGGCGTTGACTGCCCTATTGAAAGGAGTGTCCCAGATCTCCTCTGTAGTCGAGTTCCCAGATCTCCTTGATCCTTCCGAAGAACCTTTCCTTCACATTGGATTCCTCATCGTCATAGGATAGCATCATGACCCTCGAGTTCTGGTATTCGCTGTTCTTGTCCTTCTCGGTGTAGAAAGTGTACCCGTTGATGTCGTACGCCTGATAGGTCCTCACGTTCAACGAGGGGCCCTACGACAAGATTAATAAGAGTCTATCATCGCCAGCAGGCGCCTTACCCTCATTAAGAAGGAGCAGCTCCTTCTTGAACCAACTCGTGAAGGTAGAGTTATGCTCTCTTGTCACGTCTCCCCTCGTCCTCCGCCGGCCCGTGTTGTTCAACCTGTTATCAGTCAAGCTTTTGTGCTTCTCCACCCAAGGACCGACCACTTGTATGTGCTGTACCGCAACTCGGTGTGCCATGTCATAGTCTGGGCGCCGACCCTTGAAGATGGCTTGCACTTCTGCGAAGCCCTCGCGGTGACCAACTCTAGCGATCCAGCTGAAGTGCTTGCGCTTCAGGAGACCAACAGGTTCCTTGGAATGCATATAATTCTGGCAGAACGATATGCACTCGTAGAGCATGAAGCCCTTGGCTATGATTCCATCCGGCTTCGCCCTGTTTCGAACGTATCCTTTGAGCATGCCGTTCAGCCTTTCGAACGACATCATGTTGTGTAGGAACGTCGGACCGAGCTGGATGATGTCATCGACGAGGTGGACAAGCAGATGCAACATGATATCAAAGAACGCGGGGGGGGGGGGGGGGAGATCTCGATCTCGTTGAGTATCATGAAGATCTCGTCCTGCAGGGTCTCGAGTTGCTTCATCCTGATCTCCATCCTCGAGATGACGTCGAAGAAGTTGCAGAGGCCAAACAGCGTCTCACGGACATGCTCGTCCATGATCCCTCGGATCGCAACAGGTAGTATCTGCGTCATCAGCACGTGACAGTCGTGTGACTTCATCCCACTGAACCTCTTCTTCTATATGTCCAGGTATCTGGATATCTTCCCTCCGTAGCCGATAGGAAGCTTGATTCCTATGAGGGTGTTGAAAAACTGCTCGAGCTTGTCCTCTCTCATAGTGAAGCAGGAAGGGGGGCAGTAGTAGTTACGTTGTTCGGCTTAGCCCTCTTGCACCGACCTTGAGTCTCTTCCTCGTCGTCGTCATCATCATCATCGGGGCGTCCTCCTTGTTGAAGCGCTTCCTTGATGCCTAGATGTATCATGTCGTTTCTTGCTTTCAGCCCGTCTTTGGTCCTATCCGGCATGTTACACAGAGTGGCAAGCAGACTCTCGCACACGTTCTTGATGATGTGCATGAGATCAAGGCTATGGGCCGTGTGGAGGTATTTCCAGTATGGCAGGTCCAAGAAAACAGACCTCGCTCTCCATACGCCACACAGCAGCTTCACCCTCGGACGCTTCTTCCCCGACACAGGGCACTCCTTCCAGTTATCCAGCAACTCCTTGATTACCTCGCCGCTCCTCCTCTTTGGGGGTCCATCGAGCTCCACCGTACCATCGAACAGATCCGCGCGTTTCCTCCACTCATGATTTGCGCGTAGCCACTTTCGCATCTTTGGGAACACGGTTTTTGAAGACCCGAGGTCCCTCGGCAGCTGGATATGCGGTGTATTCTCCATGCACCTGACGCAAGCATTGTGTCCATGGTTCACCTAGCACGATACATATGTGTAGCCCGAATAGTCCTGCACCGTCGTGAGCAGAACAACCCTCATATCAAAGTAGTCTCCAGTGTAGGCATCCCATGTACGTGTCGTCGTCTCCCACAGCGTGGCTAACTCCTCTTTCAACAGCCCGAGATACAGATGCATGTCGATACCCGGTTGTTTCGGGCCCTGAATAAGAATACTCATGTGCACATACCTCTTCTTTGTGCAGAACCAGGGGGAGGTTATACGGCCATACGAACACGGGACAGGTGCTATGCGTGTACTCTGGTTGCCAAAGGGGTTCAATCCGTCGGTGCTCATGCCCAACCTTCCACTTGTCTACCAGCGGAACCCTTTTCGCGTGCCATAGCATGAGCTTCGCTTCCTTAGGGTCCAAGAAATACCGCTGAAGATGGGGAGTGATAGGAAAATACCATACAACTTTATGAGGAACTTTCTTGTTACCCCTCTTGTATCGTGGTTGGCCGCACACCAGACATGTCACTCTATCCTTGTACTCGTCCCGATAAAGTGCGTAGTCATTGATGCATGTGTGATACTTGACGTATGGTAGGTCGAGAGGGAACACGACTTTCTTGGGCTCATCGATGCTTCTTGGCAATGTGTTATTCTCGGGAAGCACATCGCCCCAGCATTCCATGTTATCGTTGAAGCTCACATCGGTCCATCTGTTGTTCACCTTCATCTCCAAAGCCTTGAGGGTTACATTCAGATGTGCATGCTCGGGCAGGCACCCAGGATACAACGGAGTAACAACGTCTTTCTCCATTTGTGCCGACTTTTCTTTCTCTCTCGCGTCCGCTATTGTGTTGTAACCCCCCTTGAGGAGCACTTCTCGAAGATGAGGGTCCTGCAGGGCCGAACTGAGCGGTGTCTGCGTCTTCTCCGCCACCGGCGTCTCCTTCATCGTGGTGATCATGTCCGGCATCTCCTTCATCATCATCGTGATGATGATCATCATGTCCGGCATATCCTTCATCGTCATGATCATAATCATGTCCGGCATCTCCTTCAACATGATCATGTCCGGGTGCCTCTTCCTCCTCCAAGACATCATTGTAGCCGGACATGAATCCACCCATGAGCAAGTGCTTCTCCAATGTCCCGGAATCAGGTTTGATCAGGGTCCCGAGTTTGCAAGTCTTGCAAGGACATCTTATCTCGGTCTTTTTGGTACGAAGCATGACGGCCGTCGCCCGGGCCTTGTATCTAGCCACCATACCTTCGCTCATTTGTTGCACCATGGTTTCCCGCGCACAAGAGAAATGAATCACACCATACATATGCATGCATGTCTCGCCAGAAAATTTCGGCAGCACCTCCCTTGTAAATAGGGCATATGGGTGGTGAAAAAGTTGGCCAAAACAGAAATGAATCAACATTTCAGCAACCATGCACCACACCAGCACCTTCACACAAACACACAAAAGCATACACAAGCATATATACACGCTACGAAGATGCCGACGGCCTTCACATACAACACACATCCGCGCCATGCATACACCGTCGATCGACGTCCCGTCCTGCGCGACACATGCATATGCATGTCCTACAACTCACAGACAAGCATGTAGCATCCAACACAACTCACCTAGTAGACAAGTTGATGAAGACCGTGTGCGAGGAAGCGTGTGTCTTGTGGAGGCTAACTTGATGGATATGTGACCAATAAATGATATATATGTAGGCTTTTAGTGAATCTACATGGTGGAGAGGGACTCCCTCCCCACACCCATCCAACCAAAAGGTGTTTGGCAACCTAAAATGGAGGTAGAATTAAACAAAATAGGGTGAGGAGGAGGGGGTCTAGCTAGATCTATGGGAAGTAATGGCTTTCTTGTGGTGGTAGGTAGGAGAAGGTGCCACCTTTATGGAGGGTGGGACGACAGGTTCGTGGCGCACCTAGTTTTCGTGCACCACAGACTACCCAGGTTCATGGCGCACCGAAATAGGGTGCGCCACAAACGTCCATGAAAATTCTATAGGGCGCCTGGCCCACCGTAGTTCATGGCGCACGGGCAAAACGGTGCGGCATAGACTCCACCCATGTTTGTGGTGCACCACTATTTCCGCGCGCCACGGATAGTGGTGGCCGGCCATTAGAGGTGGGCCCCGCCTTATGTGTGGCGCACCGATCCAGCATGCGCCACAGATACTTTGGAGTTAGTGGCGCATAATTTGCGCGTGCGCCGCAGATAACCTTGTTTGTGGCGCATTATTTCAGGTGCGCCACGAACAAGGGTCCTGTGGATAAAGTTTTTCCCACTAGTGACAAAAGTAATCAACACCGGGAAAGTTTCCCCTAAGAACTATGCAAGATTCAACCCAATTGTTACAGCGGTATGGAGTGGTGGTGATGGTGTTGGTGGAAATGATGGTAAGGTTGATGATGATCCCGATGAAGTCTAGCTTGATGACGGTGTTGATGGCGATGATCTCCCCTCTTCGGGAAGGAATTTCCCCGGCAGAAATCTGCCTGCCAGAGAGCTCTTTGTCTCTCTGTAGTTTCCGCCCAGCAGAGACGGCAGAATCTTTCTGTGGTTGCTCCCCGAGTCTTAGGGTTTCGAGGGGATGTTATAGGCGAAAGGGCGATGCCAGAGGTGGACCAGGGTGGCCACTCCACCTGGTAGTGCGGCCCAAGGGGGCGCCACAGTGGTGGTGTGGGCCCCCTGTGGCCCATCTTTCTTCCTCCCTCTGGCCTATTCATCTTCTGGAAAAAATAGGGATTTCCATATATTTTTTGGAATTTTTTGATCTTCGTGAATATTGCATCTGGACACCGCTTTTTCCATCAGAATACTAACTCTGGCAATTCATCCTCCAAAATTCATCCAACATGCAAAATTGATGAAATAGCATAAGTATGACCTCTTAATATGAAATATATCAATGAATAACAGCAAATTATGATATAAAATAGTGATGCAAAATGGACGTATCAACTCCCTCAAGTTTAGACTTTGCTTGTCCCCAAGCGAAAGCTGAACTTAATAAACATGACCTCAAGTTTATGGAGTTAAGTGTCGATAAAAATAATACGGGCAAGAAGAATCACATTCATTAATGCACAAGTCATAATAGAAAACAACTCACCATTATATCCCTTAACTTGCAACGAGTATGGGAGTCACAATAGAGATGCATAAAGGAAATCATAATTGGTAATGTTAAACTTTGTTCTTGGTCAGAGAATAGTTGACAAATTATACTTGGTTTTAAGCAAAGATTTTACAATGGAGTTTCTAAAGAAGGAATCTCTTGCTCAAACATAATGGGCTTTTTAAAAAGATAGCTTTTAAAGTAGTATTCATCCAGATAAGAGCAATGTGCAAAACAAGGAACATAAGAAACAAGATTGAATAAATCATCATATGGATGATTGAATCACAACAACTAAAATGCTTGCTGGAGATATAAGGGAATAGCTTTACTGACTAAACTTAAAATTAAAAGATTGACCCTTCGCAGAGGGAAGCTCAGATTTCAAGTTTCATAAAGATCTTCCAAAAGATTATGGTACTTACTATCTTTGAGCTCTCATTGCCCCTATCATAAGCATATTGAAGTGATTAAGGTTAAAGTGAAACAAATATGGAGTATATGCTTGACAAATCATAAGTTGGAAATCTCATGTCCCTTGAGTACGAGGGTCGTTCCTCATGCTACTCAACTTTAGTCACATGCAAGTTCATGTCATTGTAAGTATATGTGTATCAGAGATAACCTCCAACGCGGTACCCCTTGCCCTATGACACAGGAGCTATCCCATATCAAAATTACAAGGCAACAGATAGTGAGCATCTCAGCTATCCTTTTATTTACCATGAGAATGGTTCATATATTTTTTCTCTTCTCTTTTTTTCTGAGGATGCTTCATAGATTTCTCACTATGGTTATGCTGCTAGTTTCCACCATGATTAGGCATGGCTTAGGCTAGCCGCCTAGGAGTTTCTCTAACATATATACATAACTCCATGGACTTACAAGATCCAATTATATTTTACACCGCCGACATCCGTAAACAAAAGATCATGATATCAACTTGGTAGATATTTACAGGTGTTGAAAGCGTTCCCCATAACAGCATGGTTCTGCTAATTCTTAACTTATAAGTGCAAGCATATACAACATAGATGACACAATGGTTCAAGATTATTAGGTGCAAGAAAGTAAAGTGTGCCATCAAGTTCGTGAGAGCTTTACTAACTAGTTTTCACATAACAAAAGAATTTTTTTTATTTTGAAAGATAGATGAAACTCAAGAATTTACTTGAATTAGTAATTATGCTAATAGGTAGATATTGTGGACACAAATGGCATAGGTTTTAGTTCAAGCATTCCCTCTCAGTACAGGTTTTTTGCTAGCAAGTCTGGGTAGCAAGCATAAGAGTTGAAGGAAACAAACAAACATACAAGTGATATAAACAATCATGCAATCTTCCTTGAAAACACAAACAATCTTAACTTGGGAATACTAAGCTTATGAGCTAAACAAGAAAGAAATGAGATTAAATAAAATAATTGTAAGTGCTTTTCTCTTTTCCTTTCAAACCTCAAATAGTGTTGCTGCTGACCAAAGCTAGGTTTGCCAAAAACAATTAAATTTACATGATGCTTCCAAGGTGATACCAATACTAACAACAAGATCAATCATATAATTGAAGGAAATATGCCCTAGAGGCAATCATAGAGATGATCATATTTCTTATGTATCCATGAGTTATTGTAATGTTCCTTGAATATTCATATCAGGCAACTTGTATTGATTGGAAATTATGTGAATTGTTTGTGAAACTTTTTACTTGTGTGGTTATTTAATAGTTGTCCCTAGTCGGAGTTCATGTGAGGACACATGTGAATATTACACTAGCACATCGATTGGTTGATGACTATGTTCCGCAAGTCATAGACATGGAGATGTGAAACCAATGATGTGGACACATGTTATCAACATGGGGTTGGACTGACCCAAATTGAGACTGGCAATTAGCTGCAGCTCTCTCTCTCTCTACACATCGTGTACATTTTGTCCTTAGACCTGAGATTGTCGCATGTACTTGAGATGTGGATTGGCATACTTTGGGGTTATCAGACGCTACTCCGTAACTGGGTAGTTATAAAGATAACTTTCGGGTTTGTCCGGAAGCATGCTGCAAGGCTGTCACATCCTAAGATTTTCCAAATCTTGTAATGTGAAAAATAAATAAACAAAATAAATAATTGTTGAAAATCAGGGTGAAAAGAAACTTTGTTTCTAAAAGGAAACTTAAAATCTGTCAACACCCGGATTTTTCAATCCTAGATGCCTGTTATGCCATACATCGCAATCCCAGGATTACCATTTTTGCGAGACATAATAGAATTGGATACCATAGTACACCATACATTACAAACGATACATAAGTTCTTACACAAATAGGGATCTCATGATCTAGTTCTTAATACAACATCAAGCAGCAGAATACGTAATAATAACGGTAGAGTAGGCGAAGCTCCATCTTCGGGGTCACAGGCAATGCTGACGATGGGAGATGATCCTAGTTGTCGTAACCTTCCTGGGGTCCGTCTTCCAGGTACTCCTCTTCATAGTCTGGCCATGGGAATAGCTAGGGACAAAGCCATGAGTACTCTTTACGTACTCGCATACTAATACTAATAGGTAAAGGGGGTTTTTGGATAATAGGACACTAGGATCTAGGGTTGTTTTACAAAAGCCAGATTTATCTCTACTAAGCTCCAAAGCTAGTCACAATTGTATAAATACTAAGCGGGAACTTGTATTTCATATCACAACTCTGTTGTGGTCAAGTCAAAGTCTCAATTCATCTCACAGGTCATTTTGAAAAGTCTGACGGGGGAACAGTATGGCCACTCCAACTGTCCATAACCACGGACGCGGCTATTCGAATAGTTTGACACTCTCTAGAGATTGTACACTTTCACCACAACATTCGATACATCCGTCAGGAACAAATCCTGAATTCACCATACTCAGTATGCGGATAATCAATCCTAACCTTTCGATTACACGCTCTAGTATAAGCACCTCTCCTGTGAGTTTGGCCTCCCAACCATGACCAACTGTCATCTTTGGTACTGCACAGGTGGACAATCTTCACAAGGTAGCCTCAGCTCAAACCTTGGCCGCGAGGGAACTAATACTAATGAATATAAGTTTCCAGTCAAGCCCTACCCAATATTCGGGTATTGTGGTTGTACGATAAAATTGGAATGGTATCGCATCCAGACAACCATCAGTTTTATAAAGGTCTAAGGCTCATGCCTCAACATTTTTCTCACCAAAATTCTCAAGTGTTTGGAAACACATGTCCAAAACATTTCAATAGAATGATCCATCATTCCAAGGTTTTCATAACCATTTTTCTACCAAGTATTCCCATCTAAAGTTTATCAAGTTTTATGCTTAGCACTAGAATCTACAGGTGGGGGTAGTAATGATGAGGGGTTGTAACTAGTGGAGTTTTAACTAAGTACAACCTCATGTCTTAGGCTGATGACAAGGTTTCTAAATTAGGCCAAATTTTATGCTCTTTATGCAACCTTCAGCATCTTTCGAAAATCTACTAGTCACTTAAGTAAACTCTAAGTAAGCTTTGATAAAGAAATAAAGTAAGAAGCTTGCAAGTAAAACTAGGATTGGTTTATCAAGTGGGTGTGATCACATATGCTTAAGGAAAATAGTAGGTATAGTAACAAGTATGGGCTTGCATAGGTATAGTCTCAGCTTGCACAATATCAGTATAAGCTTGCTAAATTGCAAGTGTTAGCTTGCAGGGTTACTAGCTTGCACATTCACTAGTAGTATTAGGCTTGCCTTGTACAGAGCAGTGGTTGAAGTTCTCCTCGGCTTCTTCTTCGTAGTATCCTCCTTCCTCCTCGTATCCTTGGCCGGTACTAGCGTTATAAATAAATACGAGGTACACAATCACCAAATAATACTTAACTACTTGCAATCATCACACACAAGGGTACTATGGATGATCTAGCATCATCCCTAACATTACAAGGTTAAGACTTGGTTTAAATCTTTTTATTTTTAGAAAAGTAATTTATACTCATTGAAAAACTACTTAAGATTTAATATTCTCCAAACCCAACATGGGATCATGTTGACACATGTCATCACCACATATTGTAGTCCATGGGAATGTGATTTAATGTGGTGTCACAATTTAATAAGGTTTTACCCTTTTATTTTAATTAATTAAAGTGGCTAGAAATGCTTATGTAGCATTCTTTTATTACTTGAACATTATTTCCGCAAGTAAACCTATATATTTTTATATATTCTGAAAGGTATGGTTAAATTTGATTTTTGAGAGTTGGAATCAACTCAAAAGCTATTATGGTTTAAATTTGAAAAAATTTTGAATGCAGAAAAGCTTCTGCCTTGTTATTTTTACCATGGGTGATCTATCGATCCAAATGACTTGAATCCAACGGGCTTGGATTCAGAATTCACAGACCTTTCCAACAAAATTGGTTTCATTCAATTTGGTGCACTGAATCGATCTGGGTTGATTTTTGAAGTTGGGTACAGAAGTGTGTTTGAATTGAAACAGAAAAAGTTTAATTTGAATAACTGGGCTTGCGCGGGAAAAGTTACTCGGCCGGCCTGCTAAGCGCAGTGCTCCCGCGGGCTGCTTAAGTGGGTGTCCCCACTCGTCAATGACACGGGGCTGGGCGAAGCGGTATGGGGCGACGTGGATCGTTCGATCTAGTTCCAATCTAACGGTTGGGAGTCATTGTTGACGCGAGACAACTCCGGCGAGAACGAAACCTAGTGCGGCCAGTGATGGTCGTTGGGGGCTCACGAAGTCTTGGCGAGGGTCGGCGTGAGCAGCGAAGTCGACGACGGCGAACTTCGGGGGTGGTCGCGGCTCTCTGGGCGGCTCAATCGCTGGCTACCTTCTTCTCCGGCAAGCTCGGTGAAATTCGGCGAGGTGGTGCTCGCCTTGCTCGAGAATGGTGTGGCACGATCGGTGAGGAGAGGGAGTGAGATGGTGTGAAGAAATCGTGCGGAGGTGGCCTCTATTTATAGTCGGCGAGGGGTCAGGCGCACGTGAGCTCGTCGGGTGATGTTACAGGCTAAAGGCATGGGCAAGGGTAGGGGCGGTGCGGTGTCTCTGGCGATGCTCAACGACATGGTCTCGAGGCATGGGGCGGTGTGGTTTGGTCTGAGCAGGCGGTGCTCTGCTGGCAGCGGCGTCTTCGACGGTGGGTGGCTATGCGCAGGCGGCAAACGGGATGTCTGGCGGTCTCTGGGTTGGTGGGATTGTGTATGCACGGCGAGGCGGCGCGGTCTATGGGTGATGGTCGGTGGCGCTCGCGCATGCTCGGCATGGTCTAAGCGCGGCTTGTGCGCGTGGTCGAGGCTTGGCAACGCTTCATGGCTGGGACAGTGAGTGGCGGTGGGCGGTGGCTGCCTCCCGGACATCTTGGCTAGGCTTCACTGCTCCTAGCTTGTCGTCGACTATGGGGTGGCAAGAGGGTGCTCGGCTATTCACCATTGATGACAATGGCAAGCTCACAGTGGTGCTAGTTCCTAGCCAATCTTCCTAGATGATCTACTCAGTTGTGTGTGAGTTAAATGGGGAACCAGTTACGCAAGAATCACTGCTCACAATAGTGTTTGATGTTTGTTTGATTTGTTTCTGCAACCTGTTTGATGAAATGGCCGCATGAAATCAAGTTTTGAATTTTGAAATGATTTTTGGTGGGTTTGCTAGATTGGTGCCGGTGAGTCTGCAGATGCTTGGGTTTTGAAAGTTGAGCTTGTTTGAGTAGTTTTTGAAAAAGTGGGATCTTCCCATATGATAAAGATTCAATTTTGAATTGTCATTTAAACTATGCATTTGAAAGTTTCTGGATGATCACAAAGTGGGCCTTGATACCTTGTTATGAGTACATTCAAGGGGTGCAAAGATCCTGAAAAGTTTCTGTTAGGTTCTGAAAGTTTGAGACAGCCAAAGTAGGCATGGGAGTTAAATTGGCCAAAATGACCATTCATTTCATATATGTGTTTTCATTTACTTGTCTTTAGGAAAAGTGTGGTAAATGTTTTAGATGATGTTTATTTCACCTAAGAAACATTTTACAAGCAATGGAACAAACAAACAAGATGGTTTTAAAGGATTTCAAAATCCATGCATACATTCATGATTTCATTTAGAAAAGTTTTTGTTAACCTTAATTTTGATGATTAGAATTTGATGATCCAAGCTTAGTATTTTTGGGATGTTACAAACCTTCCCCACTTAAACAAAATCTCGTCCCGAGATTTGAAAAAGGATGAAAAGATTACCTAGGATTTGAAGAGATCGGGAAACTCCGTCCTGATGTGATCTTCGCACTCCCAGGTAGCTTCCTCTTCTGTGTGGTTGCTCCACTGAATCTTGAGAAACTTGATGCTTCGGGTTCGGGTAGTTTGAAAAGCTTCTTCCAAAATGCGGATGGATACTTCGGGATAGGCCAGGTCATCGTTGATCACTATGGTCTGGTGGTCGATATTCTTGAACACTTCGGTCTTCTCGGGGACTTCGAGACATTTGCGAAGTAACGAGATATGGAACACATTGTGCACAGCTGACATCTCTTCAGGTAGTTCCAATTGATACCGTACTTCTCCTCGACGGTTCAAAATTTTGAAAGGTCCGATATATCTGGGGGCTAACTTTCCTTTGAGTTGGAAACGCTGCATTCCCTTCAATGGCGACACTTTCAGATAAACAAAATCTCCTATGTTGAAGGCGAGATCTCGACGTCTCTCGTCGGCGTAACTCTTTTGTCGGGATTGGGCGGTCTTGAGGTGCTCACGAATCTTGTGAACCTTCTCTTCTGCTTCTCGGAGGATGTCGGGTCCGAAAATCTGACTCTCTCCTACTTCCGACCAGTTCAAAGGGGTGCGACACTTTCTTCCGAACATGAATTCAAATGGGGCCATTTGCAAACTGGCTTGGTAACTATTGTTGTAGGAAAATTCTGCAAACGGCAGACAGTCTTCCCACTTGGATCCATATTCTAGCACACATGCTCTAAGCATATCTTCGAGTATTTGATTTACTCGCTCCGTTTGTCCATCGGTCTGAGGGTGATACGCGTACTGAAATCTAGGCGGGTTCCTAAACCTTCTTGGACTTTCTTCCAGAATCTCGAGGTAAACTGAGTTCCTCGATCCGATACTATGTTTTTGGGGACTCAGGTAACCAGCGATTCTAGCGATGTATAACTCTGCTAGCTTCGAACTCGATAGGTGGTTTTAACGGGCAAGAAATGGGCTACTTTGGAGAGTCATCACTATGACCCAGATAGAGTCATTTCCCTACTAGAAGTAGGTAGTCGATGATAAAGTCCATTCCTCTGAATCCCATTTCCATTCCGGAATTTGCAAAGGTTGCAACAATCCAGCAGGTCTTTGATGTCCTGCCTTGACTCGCTGACATATATCACACTTGGCGATATAGCTTCTGATTTCTCTCTTCATCTTATGCCACCAAAATTGCTCTTTCTAATCTTGATACATCTTAGTTCCTCCAGGATGGATATAATAAAGAGTATCATGAGCCTCCTTCAAGATAACTTCTTTCAACTCCGAATCTGCTGGTACACAAAGGCGTCCTTTGTACCACAGTACTCCTTCTTCGTCCTCGGTGAATCCGGGTACTTTGACCGTACCGATACGATGCTTGATTCCATCGATACTGGCATTTACCTTCTGCGCCTCTTTAATCTGACTGATCAAAGTGGGCTGAAGTTCTATGCTAGCCAAAAATCCTTCACTTACTAATTCCATTCAAAAATCGTCCATCTCCTTCTGCAAACTTGGTTGCTCCTTCAAAATCATGGAGTTCAAGCGGCACGGCAATCTGCTAAGGGCATAGTCTACCACGTTGGCTTTACCAGGGTGATAGTGAATGTCCAGGTCATAATCTTTGATTAGCTCAATCCATCTTCTCTGCCTCATATTCAACTCCTTCTGAGTGAATAAATACTTTAGGCTCTTGTGATCCGAATAAATCTCACAACGGTTTCCCATTAGGTAATGTCTCCATGTCTTCAGGGCTAGAACTACTGCTGCGATTTCGAGGTCATGGGTTGGATAGTTTTCCTCGTGTTGCTTCAATTTCCGAGATAGATAAGATATAACTTTGCCTTCTTGCATTAGCACACATCCGAGACCAATCTTGGATGCGTCACAATACACATCGAAGGGCTTCATGATATCCGGCATGATCAAGATTGGGGCTGAAATCAATCTCCTCTTGAGTTCTTGAAAACTCGCTTCACATTTGTAGGTCCATTGAAACTTCTTGTCATTCTTCATCAATTGGGTCATGGGTCTGGCGATCCTCGAGAATCCTTCTACGAATTTGCGGTAATATCTCGCCAATCCGAGAAAAGCACGAACTTGGGTTTGAGTGGCTGGGGCTTGCCAATCTTCTACATCTTTCACTTTGGCAGGGTCAACGGCAATTCCTTCAGCTGATACAATGTGACCGAGGAATCCTACCTCCTGTAACCAGAATTCACATTTGCTAAACTTTGCATACAGCTGATGCTATCTAAGGGTTCCAAGAATGGTCCTTAGGTGTAGCTCATGTTCTTCTTCTGATTTGGAATAAATCAGAATGTCATCGATGAAAACAACGACAAACTTATCCAGGAAGTCCATAAAAAACTTATTCATGAGGTTCATGAAATAAGTGGGGGCATTGGTTAATCCAAAAGACATGACTGTATACTCGTACAATCCATATCTGGTGGTAAAGGCAGTCTTTGGAATATCCTCTGCATGAATTTTGAGTTGATGATAGCCAGTTCTAAGATCAATCTTAGAAAACACCTGGGCACCGGTCAACTGATCAAACAAATCTTCTATCTTGAGCAAGGGGTACTTGTTCTTGATGGTGACATCATTCAACTTCCGATAATCCGTACACAAACGGTTACCTCCATCTTTCTTGTCCACAAATAAGACAGGTGATCTCCATGGTGACGCACTTGGTTGAATCAATCCAATTTCTAGCATGGAATCCAGTTGCTTCTTCAGTTCTGCTAGTTCCGACAGGTTCATACTATAGGGTTTCTGGGCTATGGGTCCTGTTCCGGGGATTAGTTCGATGATAAACTCGATATCCTGATCTGGGGGCATACCGGGCAAAACATCGGGAAATACATCGGGGTATTCACAGACTATCCGGACTTGGTCAATGGTAGGTTGGGCTAGACTCTTGTTACACTTGAATTGGCGAGGTAAGGTTTCAGATATATGCTCGACTGATATTCCAGTGGTACTGGTCATGGTGATGGCTTTCTTAGCACAGTCAATCAATCCCTTATGTTTGGACATCCAATCCATTCCTAGTACTACTTCCAAACCTTTAGTTCCGAGTACTATTATATTAGCATAAAAATCTATGCCATGGATTCAGATAGGGACGGCTTTGCAAATTTGCCTAGCCTTGGTGGTTGATCCGGGAATTTGCACAATCATAACATGCTTCAGTTTGGTTGATTGAATTTTACTAGTGCAGGCAAATTCTTCGGTGACAAATGAATGCGATGCACCAGAGTCAAACAACACTCTTGCAAGTACTGAATTAACAGAAAACATACCCAGCACGACGTCTGGCGCTTCCTGAGCTTCTTCAGCATGCATGAGAAAAAGACGGCCATTGCGGTTGAGTGAATTCCCTGGGGCAAATCTTCTCCCTGGCTGGACACGACGCTGCTGCTGAGCTGGGGCATTGGCATTAGGGGATGTAGCATTCTTCTTGTTGGGGAATTCGTTGGAATAGTGGCCTTTATTTCCATAGTCATAACAGGTCACTTGTGACTTGTCCTTGGCTGCGACAGGCACAGCATTGCTTCCAGTCCTCGGGGCAGTGTTGGTGTTGGCGGTAGCATTGTTGGTGTTGAACTTGGGTTGGGCACGGGTGAAATTGCTAGAGTTGCCGGAGTTGTTGTGATTTCCTCCGGGTCTAGGGTTTCCACGGTTGGGGTAGGTCGGACGGGTCATAGGGGGTATGTTAGTTCTTGGGGCAAATCCTGGAGATGGGTTGGGGCGATACTTTGGGGTCTGATGGGTTCCGAGTTGATGCATCATGCGACGCTTGCGGTTCTCATTGGCTTGGTTGATCTTTCCCTCCATCTGGATAGCAGAGTCGACAAGGGCTTCAATATCATCAAAGGGGATATTGACTAACACCGTCTGCATATAGTCATGCAGACCATTCAGGAAGCTTTCTTCCTTCTTGGCTTCGGTGTCTATCTCGTTCGGGGCATACCTAGCTAATGAATTTTTTTTGTCACGGTATCCACTACAGTCATCCTTCCTTGCTTTAGCTCTCTGAACTCGTCTCTCATTCTCTTGATCGAACCTGGTGGCACATGGGTTCTGCTAAACTTGACCTTGAATTCCTCCCAGGTCATCATCTGGCCTCCGGTCATTACACGAACACTGTTCTACCATGCCCTGGCATCTCCGGCTAGATAATGGGTGCCGAACAGGACTTTCTCGTTGGCTTCCACTCCGGCGACTTCTAGGTTGTTTTCCATGGTTTGCAGCCAATCATCGGCATCTAGGGGTTCTTCTGACTTGGTGAAAACGTGTGGGTTAGTATTCTGGAAATTCTTGAGCTTAGATCCATGGTTGTCCTGATTTCCGTGGCCTTGGTTGTTGTGGGCTAGCTGGGCTATCTGTTGCAGAGTGGCTAGGTTGGCTTGACGTTCCGCTCTTTCGACATGTCGAAGTCAACATTTGCAGGATCTGCAACATCGGGTCCGGGGCTGAACCACTTCCTCCACGTGGCATCTGAAGATTGATATAGATCATGAGAAAAGAGGGAAATTTCTAAGGTCTTGGGTCTTTGAAAGGTTTTATATGTTTGACTCAGATTTTTTTGGAAACTTGATTTTTCATTCATTTATTCATAACACACAGTACAACACACACCACAACAAAGAAAAACAGATGGTTTTAAGAACCATTCTGGAAACTACGATACAGTGGGACCGACTACTACTCACTACGCTAGTGCTCAATGCTACTACTCCTCGGAGTCTGTGGCTTCATCATCTTCAGCATCATCGATGAAGGCAAAATCATCCTCATCGGTGAATAAGTCCATGGCCTGATCCTCTAGAAAATCATCGTCATCGCTGAGATAAGAGTAAGGGTCTCCACGAAGATCCTCTCCGGCATTCTCCCTTTCCTCCAACTGCATGTCTCTCTCGTGGATGGTCTCCTCCAGAGATGAGATGCGGTGGCGAAGATGGGCAATAATGCGCTCCTTTTTGTCGAGCTGACGGCGGCGAGACTTGCGATCCTTTGCTAGCATGGCTATGGTCTGATCCTTCGTCTTGATGATGGCAGACTTGTGGTTGCAATAGTCACGGCAGTTGTTCAACTCCTGCTGACGATCATACATCATGAAGCTAAGGTGGTCCAATTGAGTCTTCAGCTCGGGGTGGTATGGGGCTTCCAGTGGTTGTCCATTTGCATCATGCCTTGGGAAAAACTCAAAGCGAGTACCCTTGATCTGATTGATGCTCTGCCCACACAGACGGGAAAGAGCTTCCTGCATTGCTCTAGCAAGTCCATCGAGCCAGTTGTTTTCCCTCAAGGTAAACTAAATTCACTCTGCAGTGGGAGGTTCAATCTTTCCTCGGAGACTTGCAACAATTAGCCACTTTAGATCTTCTCCTCCTTGATCATTGAGCTGAGCTCCAAAGAACTCGTGGTGCGGAGGCTCCAGAAGTTCCGAAAGCTGATCCAGATCCCTCTCAAAGATAAGGTCTCCCCCATTCCCAAGTTGGTAAAACTTGATGTACTTCACGTCCATCTATAAAAATAGTGGATGAGTAGATTAGCTGAGTGATCAAGTGTGTCAAAATTTTATGTATTTTGCAAGAGTTTTTGAGGAACATGAATTTTTATGAAAGAATCAAAGAGATAAGAATGAGAGTAAGTTTTTGTAAATATTTGTTTTCTTTGGTTTTGAAACTAAGTTTTTGATTCAAACGTCCAGTCTAACTAGGGTCTCCTATGGTCAGGATGGCTCTGATACTAACTTGTCAACACCCAGATTTTTCAATCCTAGATGCCTGTTATGCCATACATCGCAATCCCAGGATTACCATTTTTGCGAGACATAACAGAATTGGATACCATAGTACATCATCCATTACAAACGATACATAAGTTCTTACACAAATAGGGATCTCATGATCCAGTTCTTAATACAACATCAAGAAGCGGAATACGTAATAATAACGGTAGCATAGGCGAAGCTCCATCTTGAGGTCACAGCAATCTTTGGCGATGGGAGATGATCCTAGTTGTCGTAACCTTCACGGGGTCCATCTTCCGGTACTCCTCTTCATAGTCCGCCATGGAATAGCAGGACAAAGCAATGAGTACTCTTTAAGTACTCGCAAACTAATACTAATAGGTAAAGGGTTTTTTTGGATAATAGGACACTAGGATCTAGGGTTGTTTTGCAAAAGCCAGATTTATCTCTACTAAGCTCCAAAGCTAGTCACAATTGTATAAATCCTAAGCGGGAACTTGTATTTCATATCACAACTCTGTTATGGTCAAGTCAAAGTCTCAATTCATCTCACAGGTCATTTTGAAAAGTCTGACAGGGGAACAGTATGGCCACTCCAACTGTCCATAACCGCGGACGCGGCTATTCGAATAGTTTGACACTCTGCAGAGATTACACTTTCACCACAACATTCGATACATCCGTCAGGAACAAATCCTGAATTCACCATACACAGTATGCGGATACTCAATCCTAACCTTTCGATTACACGCCCTAGTATAAGCACCTCTCCTGTGCATTTGGCCTCCCAACCATGACCAACTATCATCTTGGGTACTGCACATGTGGACAATCTTCACAAGGTAGCCTCAGCTCAAACCTTGGCCGTGAGGGAACTAATACTAAGGAATATAAGTTTCCAGTCAATCCCTACCCAATATTCGGGTATTGTGGTTGTACGATAAAATTGGAATGATATCGCATCCAGACAACCATCAGTTTTATAAAGGGCTAAGGCTCATGCCTCAACGTTTTTATCACCAAAATTCTCAAGTGTTTGGAAACACATGTCCAAAACATTTCAATAGAATGATCCATCATTCCAAGTATTCCCATCTAAAGTTTATCAAGTTTTATGCTTAGCACTAGCATCTACAGGTGGGGGTAGTAATGATGAGGGGTGGTAACTAGTGGAGTTTCAACTAAGTACAACCTCATGTCTTAGGCTGATGTCAAGGTTTCTAACTTAGGCCAACTTTTATGCTCTTTATGCAACCTTCAGCATCTTTCCAAAATCTACTAGTCACTTAAGTAAACTCTAAGTAAGCTTTGATAAAGAAATAAAGTAAGAAGCTTGCAAGTAAAACTAGGATTGGTTTATCAAGTGGGTGTGATCACATATGCTTAAGGCATATAGTAGGTATAGTAACAAGTATGGGCTTGCATAGGTATAGTCTCAGCTTGCACAATATCAGTATAAGCTTGCTAAATTGCAAGTGTTAGCTTGCAGGGTTACTAGCTTGCACATTCACTAGTAGTATTAGGCTTGCCTTGTACAGAGCAGTGGTTGAAGTTCTCCTCGGCTTCTTCTTCGTAGTATCCTCCTTCCTCCTTGTATCCTTGGTCGGTACTAGAGTCTACGAATAAATACGAGGTACACAATCACCAAACAATACTTAACTAATTGCAATCATCACACACAAGGGTCGTATGGATGATCTAGCATCATCCCTAACATTACAAGGTTAAGGCTTGGTTTAAATCTTTTTATTTTTAGAAAAGTAATTTCTACTCATTGAAAAACTACTTAAGATTTAATATTCCCCAAACCCAACATGGGATCATGTTGATACATGTCATCACCACATATTGTAGTCCATGGGAATGTGATTTAAAGTGGTGTCACAATTTAATAAGGTTTTCCCTTTTATTTTAATTAATTAAAGTGGCTAGAAATTCTTATGTAGCATTCTTTTATTACTTGAACTTTATTTCTGCAAGTAAACCTATATATTTTTATATATTCTGAAAGGTACGGTTAAATGTGATTTTTGTGAGTTGGAATCAACTCAAAAGCTATTATGGTTTAAATTTGAAAAATGTTTGAACGCAGAAAAGCTTCTGCCTTGTTATTTTTAACATGGGTGATCTATAGATCCAAATGACTTGAATCCAACGGGCTTGGATTCAGCATTCACAGACCTTTCCAACAAAATTGGTTTCATTCAATTTGGTGCACTGAATCGATCGGGGTTGATTTTTTAAGTTGGGTACAGAAGTGTGTTTGAATTGAAACAGAAAAAGTTTAATTTGAATAACTAGGCTTGCGCGGGAAAAGTTACTGGGCCGGCCTGCTAAGCGTAGTGCTCCCGTGGGCTGCTTAATTGGGTGTCCCCACTCGTCAGTGACATGGGGCTGGGCGAAGCGGTATGGGGCGACGTGGATCGTCGAATCTAGTTCTAATCTAACGGCTGGGAGTCATCGTTGACGCGAGACAACTCCAGCGAAAACGAAACCTAGCGCGGCCAGTGAGGGTCGTTGGGGGCTCACCGGGGTAATGGCGAGGGTCAGCGAGGCGGGCGAACGACGAAGTCTACGATGGCGAACTCAGGGGTGGTCGCGACATCTCCTGGGGTGGCTCCAATCAATGGCTCCCTTCTTCTCCGGCAGCGGCAGGCTCTAGTGAAATTCCGGCGAGGTGGTGCTCGCCTTGCTCTGATAATGGTGTGGCACGATCAGTGAGGAGAGGAGAGTGAGATGGTGTGAAGAAATCGTGCGGGGGTGGCCTCTATTTATATTCGAGCGAGGGGATCGTCGGGGCGCACGGTGAGCTCGTCGGGGGCAATGTTACAGGCGGCTAAAGGCATGGGCAAGGGTAGGGGACGGTGAGGTGTCTCCTGGCGATGCTCAACGACTTGGTCTCGAGGCATGGGGCGGTGTGGTTTGGTCTAGAACGGGCGGTGCTCTGCGCGGCAGATGCAGCGCCTTCAACGGCGGGCGGTGGCTGTGCGGCACGGGGCGGCAAACGGGGATGTCTGGCGGTCTCCTGGGTGGGTGGGGATTGTGTATGCACGCGGCAAGGGCGGCGCGCGGTCTGTGGGTGATGGTCGAGGGTGGCGCTCTGGCGCACGCTCGGCATGGTCTGGGCGCGGCTTGTGCGTGTGGTCCAGGGCTTGGCAACGCTTGCGGCTGGGACAGTGAGTGGCGGTGGACGGTGGGCTGCCTCCCAAACATGCTGGCTAGGCTTGCTGCTGCTCCTAGCTTGCTGTCGACTATGGGGTGGCAAGAGGGTGCTCGGCTATTCACCATTGATGACAATGGCAAGCTCACAGTGGTGCTAGTGCCTGGCCAATCTTCCTAGATGATCTACTGAGTTGTGTGTGAGCTAAATGGGGAACCAGTTATGCAAGAATCACTGCTCACAATAGTGTTTGATGTTTGTTTGATTTGTTTCTGCAACATGTTTGATGAAATGGCCGCATGAAATCAAGTTTTGAATTTTGAAATGATTTTTGGTGGGTTTTCTAGATTGGTGCTGGTGAGTCTGCAGATGCTTGGGTTTTGAAAGTTGAGCTTGTTTGAGTAGTTTTTGAAAAAGTGGGATCTTCCCATATGATAAAGATTCAATTTTGAATTGTCATTTAAACTATGCATTTGAAAGTTTCTGGATGATCACAAAGTGGGCCTTGATACCTTGTTATGAGTACATTCAAGGGGTGCAAAGATCCAGAAAAGTTTCTGTTAGGTTCTGAAAGTTTGAGACAACCAAAGTAGGCATGGGATTTAAATTGGCCAAAATGACCATTCATTTCATATATGTGTTTTCATTTACTTGTCTTTAGGAAAAGTATGGGAAATGTTTTAGATGATGTTTATTTCACCTAAGGAACATTTTACAAGCAATGGAACAAACAAACAAGATGGTTTTAAAGGATTTCAAAATCCATGCATACACATATGCATGCATTCATGATTTCATTTAGAAAAGTTTTTGTTAACCTTAATTTTGATGATTAGAATTTGATGATCCAAGCTTAGTATTTTTGGCATGTTACAAAATCCCATCTTGAACAAACTTTAATTAAATTTTGAATTCAACAAAATCCAAATCAAGAGAAATGCTTTCCTCATTAAATGCATCTGGAAATTTAAACACTTGGAAAATAAATCCAAACCCTAAACCCTAAATGGAATAAAAATCATTTCCAAGTTATCTCCAAGCCTATGGATTTGATCCATATAAAAAAATTTGTCAACAAACATTTACAAATGATCAAGAATGACAAGTGGAAATATTATAAGACCATATGAAATTGGTTTCACTTAATTTGGAGCCATAGATAAAACCTTATGAATATAATAAGATAAGGAAATTAAATTTCCAAAGCTAATAAAGAACTTATCTAGAATCCATACCAAATGGTGAGCAAATAATCCTAAAGATATTTAAAAGTATAAATAAATATCAAATAAGATTTTACAAATTGGAGTCACCAAGTTTGGATATATAAATAAATAGATATGGATATTATAAGATGAAGAAAGAAATATTAAATAAGGATTATTTAAAGACCAAATTAAATCTTGGCCAAATCCATAAGCAAATGGAATGAAAATAATCCAAATCCAAATAAAATAATGGATAAAGAATTTTTCAAATAAAATAAAATGGCATGAACCAAATTCTATTTGAATAAAGAAAAATCTCTAAAAAGAATAATTATATAATTCATGAGAAAATAGTATTTTGAAATTTACCCAAGTGGAATAAAAGTTGTTTAATTAACTTAAATAAAATAAATCTTCCAAATAAAATTTAGGGAATTAAAACTATATTTAATATCATTGGAAATAAAACAAATACCCAATTCAAATGATTTATGAATCATATTAAATATATTCCAAATAATTCTAGATGAATACTTTGACACCCTAATAAGCAAATAAAAACCTACTGAAAAGATTTGGAAGGTTTAAGAATTTAAATGGTGTTTGAAATTTTATTAAATCTTATTTGATTTAAAACAAGGGCCTTTTTGAATAATTAAAAAGACCCCAAAAAAGAATAAAATTTTATTCCAAATTTGACTTCAGATTATATTACTAATCAGTATTTAAACCTACACAAATTTTGGTTGAGGTTTGAATTCAAATGGGTGTTTAAATTGATTAATAAAAATCAAAACAGATAAATAGAAAAAGAAAAAGGAAAAATATTCTGTATAAAAAAATGAAAAGTGTCAAGCCCAGCCCAGCTAGCCCACTAAGGCCTAGCAGCCCACTCACTCGCACCCCCGAACCGTTTTCTCTTTACTCGATAACTCACCCGCACAGCGAATGACAGATGGACCCCACCTCCTCCTTCTCTATCTCGCTGACGCCAGGCCCCACAGCCACCTCACCATCGTCTCCACCCGCGCATAGACCACGCCCTCCTCCCGGCCGTTTCCTGCCGTTAACTTCTCGAAGTAAATACACTGCAATGGCTTGACGATTAATCCTCGCGATCACGCCTGATAAATCCCCTCCCTCTCCTCTTCTTTTCCCGTCAAACCCCGCTGCCAGAGAACCACCAGGCTGCCTCCATTTTGCTTTGCACTGCCGCTGTCTCCGGCGAGCTTCGCGAGCGATTCCGGCCAGTCGACGTCGCCCCTCGCCCCCTCGACCACACACGCGTGCTCCACAGACCCTGGCGCGCCTCCCCGTGGCATCAGCTCGCCCCTGCGTGCCCCACAACCTCGACAACGACCAAGACCATCACCGCCGCTGTATGTTTCCTCTCCGGCGAAGCCTCTGGTAAGAATCTGACCGCCCTAACCCCTATACTTCATACGCGCATACTCGCCACGACCATACGCATCTAACAACACCTTTATTTTTCTCTGGCGTGCACCGTAGCCTCGCCACCGTCTTCAACAGAGAGCACCCGACGCCTTCGCGAACTCCGGCGAGCAATCGCCAGCACATGCGAGCGCCCCTTCGTCTACAACCAGCATGTCGAGCTTCCCCATGTCACTGCGATCACGGTGAGCCATCCCTCTTCCCTTCTCGCTTCCTGCATCGCTAGCTCCGCCGCCGTCGATCACAAGCCCGCCGCCCGGCGCCAATACCGCTTAATGGTCAGAGCGTTGATAGCCGTTAGATGAAGATCGTAAGGATACGATAGAATCACTTAAAGCGAAGGGGTATGAAATCTGATCCGTGCGATTTAGCTAGATCCAATGCACCACAGAGCTCAATTCGCACGAACCGTTTTCGACGAATCAGAACATCCCACGTGTCCAGTGATTTGTTTTAAAAACAGAAACTTGTCTATTAGATGTTACAATTTGAAAAATTCATAACTTTCAAACCACACGTCCAAATTTTGCAAATTTTATATCAATGGAATCAGCAAGACAAGTACTTTCTGACCATGCGCTTTGTTTAGTAAAATGCTTCTGATAAATTGATTGTTTTTGCAGAAACTTGTGTATGCATGTTTAGAATATAAAAATTGTTCTAAAATGATTTTTGAGATAAAACCTTTGGAAAATGGATTGTTTTGAACCTACTGACCATAGAAATGAATTTGTGGTTTCAAAAATATATTTGGTGAAACAAAAGAATAAACCTTTGATTTAAACCATTTCTTGTCAAATAAAAATATTGTAATTTTTTAAAATGCTTTTGGGAGAAAATCTTTGGAAATTGTTTTGGAATAAAATCTTTGACCCCAAACACCAAGTTTTATGATTTTAAAATGTATTTGGTGAACCCTATAAAACTATTACTTTGCTAAAGACATTTTCAACCACATAAAATAATGACTTGGTTTAAAAATGGTTTATGAAGTGAAATCTTTTGCAAATAGTTTTGCCACTTTATGAAATGACCAATAAAGTGTTTTAGAATGTTTATAACCTATTATAAACCACTTTTGTAAATAAAACAAAGTTTGGCATGCTTGCATGCATTGTTTTGTTGCTATTATTTTATGTGATGTTGCTTGACTGGTAGATTGAAATTGTGCCCTTGCTTGATTGAATTGTAGTGGAATTTGAAGAGTATGATTGCTGCAAAGATCAAGGAGTGAAATTATATTCTCTACCAAAAAGGCAAGTGATGCTTCATACTTTTGTCCCATTATTTTCACTATGCATTAGTGATATTTCTAAGTAGGACTTGCATGGATTTTTTGCTAAGTATAAACTATGCCATGGGAAATCCTAGTAGATGAAACCTTAGTAAAATTTCCTAAGTTAAGATTCATACTTCTATCATTGCATAGCTTAGCTACTAGAAAATAAGGGTGGAATATATATTCATGCTATGAAATATTTCTAAGTTTGTGGACTTGTGTTTTGTTTAATAAAACAACTAAGTGAATGAATCACCTTGGTGGAATGGAAGGAATGGTTTGTGTTGAGTGGTTCACAAGGACCATTTCTATGGTTTACCTTGTGTATCTCACTTGTGGATGGCCACCTAGAAACAAAGAGATTTGAGATGTCAAATGTTGAGAAGCTTCAAGTGCAGCCACTTGGCAATATGGGCTCTGCCTGGATCATATAGGTTGCAATAACTTAGCCAAATGGACAGTTGGTGGTAGGGGTTTGATAGGTTGGAGCACGTCCATTCTGGTCTAAGGGAAGGCTTCTGAAAGATCTTGTCTTGGTGAAACCAAGTCTTGTGGGGAAAGTGCACCACCTCTGTAGAGTGAAAAATCTAAGTACTTAGCCATGTCCCTGGTAAAGGAAAATTTGAGCATCAAGAAATGGAAGCTATCAAGAATCTCCTCATCCCAATTTCTAAGTTAAAAACTTGTGGTTGAACAAGGGTTAAAGGATCACCAATTTCTATTGGGAGATGCCTTGGGTGATTTTTGTCAAGCAAAAACTTAGTGTTTTCAAATGATAAGGAAAATCTATTTTGAGCAAAGCAAGCCTAAGCTCCACTTAGCCAAATGCATATAGATGATAGACTCCACTATACTACCATAGTATCACTTGCCAATACAAATCAAATGTATTGACCCTTGTGGCTATAACTTGTTATGTTGCAGGTTTGTTTGATATTAGTGAAGTTTATTGATTAGGATTACAAGTCTACAACCAACATGTCTGCCTGTGGCACTTTGAAGATGAAGGACCCCATGCTATTGTTATATTCTGCTGCATTGTAATGAGATAGCCAAATGAGCTATGTAAGATGTAATAAATTATTTTATTCCTGGTTATAAAGTTATATTATGACCTTTGTTTCTTGATATTACATCTTAACTGTGGATGCTAGCTATTGATCCAGGGACTAGCATTGTAAACACAGGGATCTCTACCTTATTAAAGGTTGGGAAACTTACAAAGGCATGGTCAATCAAGATGGGATTTGCCCCTCTCTACTTGAGAGAGATATCTCTGGGCCCCTCGAGTGATCAGATCCAGAAATTCTTGGCCGTGCTACATATGGTTAAGAGTTAACCTAGTAAAGGGATTCCGAATCACAGTATTGAGGTCATCTTGGAGCTAGACCAAATATCGTGAGGCAAAGGGAAAGACATGTACTAAACCTTGTGATGGTTCGTCCGATATGATCTTTGTATGCGTTTAGGAGTTGGCACGTCTTGATAGAGGCCGCTGCCAGCTATTGACAGAATAAGTGTATTCGTGTCATGTCTATACGCATATGAACATATAGGGTCACACACTTAAGGGGCTGGAAGCCTAATGAGGATTGGATCCGAATTAGACCATGCTTAGGCTACTAATGGGCTGCTAATGTAGAAGCCCACTAGGGACGCCTATATAAGAGAGGGTGGGCCGAGATGACCAGGGTCAGACCATTCCTCCCAGCCGCCACTCCTCACGCCTATGTTGCGCGCGCGGACCTAGCAGTCCGGTGTCTAACGCTTCCACCTCGCACGTGTGGATACCTCGAAGGTGCTGCATATGTGGCACTTGGACGAGTTGCGCAAGAGGAGCTGCTCGTGGGACGAGAACAAGGAGGAGACGTAGATCTTCTACACTGCATCGCCGCGCTTCATCAAGTTCCGCAACTGCGCGTCTAGTGGTAATCCCGTGATTTATGACAACAATAATCCTGGTTTACGCGGTAGAATTTTTTGATTTGCGCTAGTGTAGCTTACCCGTATCACTTCAGTGGTATCAGAACCGATGCTGTTCAGTTATAGGTTCGGGATGTTTGCATAAGGTGATATGCAGAGTAATATGAATGATGTGATCGTTTGTATTGCGGTGGTTCAGGATTGATCTATGATCTTGCTTTCCGATATCGTGATTATGAGGTTGTCTGTTTCCGCCATGGGGGTAGACAGTGACACATAAATCCTGTTGAATCACGCGAAGATCAATATGATTGAACGAATCGGAACCTATATCTAAAATCAATGTACCGTGATCAAAGCAGTTTGATCAGATCGGAACAACAAACGGTTTATGGTAAATTTGATTTGCCGATCAAAATCCTTAAAGAAAATTGTGTAGATTCGATCTCTCATTTTTCACAGTTTTGATACTGCGAGGGGCGCTGCCCCTTCGAACCCCGCAGGGGTAGACCCCCTAGTCGCAGCACTTTTTTGTATCTCGTTAAGGTAACTAGGTGCTGCGACGTCACATGATCTGGTAAAATGCGATTCTATGCATAACTTGTTTTTGCAGGATGTATGTGATCAGTATGGCCCATATATGTATGTGATGCATGTATGAAATTTATCATGACCTGCGTGTCGTGAGTAGGGCAACACGGCTGGAGCCATGTGTGTTGTCAATTATTGTAATGGCCAGCGTGCCAACTTGTGATGATCCCAATTCTATGTAATTTTGATTACTAACTGTTAGGGGTAATAGCTTGTATTAGTTCTTGTAGGACTCATCACTTGGAGGATGGATCACATGGAACATGAAGATGGAGATCATCATGGTGGACAGGTTCTATGGCGATAGAGATCACCATGAGAAAATGGGCCATACTGTGTCACAACTATGTGAATGCTATTATTATGCGTTTTACTCTATGCATGCTTATATGATAGAAGTAGAATGATCCCTCACAAAGTTTAAGTTATACCATGCCCTCCCAACCAAACCTTGCAACATCCTATGCCCTGTACAATCGTTGGTGGGCCTATTAAATTAGGGTGCCACGGTTTCCCTTGGCTGGATGGGTCTGTATCGGATACCTACACGCATAAGGGTTGGTGATCTTGACAAGGTCATCTTAATAGTTAAGGACCTTGGGGCATAAAGGTTGGGCGCCCAATTTTGACATAGAGATGTCACCCAACAACAAGAGACATATGTGATATGATTAGCAAGTGTTGCTTACCGATTTACCTTGTCTTCTAGCAGGGATGCTAAAGCTCACTAGTTGACTTGTTAATTGTGGATCTTGAATCACTTAGTATCAATAGAGGGATGTTGATTTAAGTGGGAGTATATGATATTAAATTGTTTAATATGCTTTAGTCTTTCATGGTTACATGGCTTAGTATTTTGCATGTTTTCTGTTGTAGATCAATGGCACCGAACACTGCATCACCTTTTTCTTTGCGTTCGATTCTTGAAAAAGATAAACTAAATGGAACAAACTATTCAGACTGGGTCCGTAACCTGAGAATTGTTCTGAGGTCTGATAAAAAGGAAACGGTTCTGGATACCCCAATCCCCGATGAACCTGCTGATAATGCATCTACTGCCCTAAAGAATGCCTACAAGAGAGCATGTGATGATTCTCTTGAGGTTAGTTGTCTTATGCTTGCATGCATGGAACCTGAACTCCAAAAGAAGTTTGAGGATCAGGATGCGTACGATATGATCGTCGCGCTTAAGGACATGTTCCAAGATCAGGCAAGGACTAAGAGGTACAATGTTTCCAAGTCCTTTGTCGAATGCAAGCTAGCAGAGGGAGTTGTAGGCCCCCATGTGATCAAAATGGTTGGTTACAGTCAGACTTTGGAAAAGCTTGGTTTTCCACTAGGCCAATAGTTCGCCACTGACTTCATTTTGGCGTCTCTTCCATCCAGCTAAGGGAAGTTCATTTCGAACTACCATATGCATGGGGTGGAGAAGGGCCTTAATGAGTTATGCGGGATGCTAAAAACAGCAGAAAGTGACATGAAGAAGTGTGCAGGGAATAGCCATGTGATGGTTGTGCAGAACAAGCCTAGCTTCAAGAAAAAGGGTACTTCTTGGAAGAAGGGCAAGGCTAAGGATACGATCCCTAAGCCTGCACCCAAGGAAAAGGCTAGACCTTTAGAAGACACTGAGTGCTTCTTTTCTCATGAACATGGCCACTAGAAGAGAGTGGAAGGAAGAGTACCAGGCTCCACTCGAAGAGTGGAAGAAGAGTACCTCCCACTTTTTCTAAATGTTGTGGACATTCTTCTCGGATTCCTATGTTAATTCTTGTGTATTTGATCTTGGATCGGTTGCTTATATTTTCAATTTGATGGGGGGCTAATAAGTACTAGAGATTATTATGGAGTTGAATAAACAATTGTTGTGTAATCTCTAAGAATGATATGTTTATGGCTGATGCTCCCATTGTGAATGGGTTATTTATTTTAAATCTTGATGATGCACATGTTTACAATGTTAGTGCTAAAAGGCTTCGTCCTAATGATTTGAGTCCTACCTATTTATGGCATTGTCGTTTGGGGCATATAAGTGAAAAGAGCATGAAGAAGCTCCATGGTGATGGTCTTCTAACTTCGTTTGATTTTGAATCATACGAGACATGTCAGTCTAGTTTACTTGGAAATATGACCAAATCGCCTTTTTCGGGTTTACCCAAGAGAGCGACAGACTTGTTGGAACTCATACATACTGATGTGTGTGGACCAATGAGCACGACAGCCAGAGGAGGATATCACTACTTCATTACTTTCACTGATGATTTTAGTAGATATGGTTATGTCTATTTGATGAAGCATAAGTCTGAAACTTCTGAAAAGTTCAAGGAGTTTCAGAATGAGGTAGATAATCAACGTGGCATGAAAATAAAGGCCTTGCGATCTGATCGTGGAGGTGAATATTTGAGTCACAAATTTAGTAATCATCTTAAGAGTTGCAGAATTGTTCCACAGCTCACGCCGCCCAGAACGCCTCAAAGAAATGGGGTCTCTGAACGGCGTAATCGAACTTTGTTGGACATGGTTCGATCGATGATGAGCCAGTCGGATATGCCATTGTAATTTTGGGGTTACGCTCTAGAAACGGTAGCTTTCACCCATAATAGGGTACCATCTAAATCCGTAGTTAAGACACCATATGAGATGTGGACTGGAAAGAATCCTAGTTTGTCTGTTCTAAAGATTTGGGGTTGCGATGCATTTGTCAAGTGACTTCAGTCGGACAAGCTAACACCCAAATCGGATAAGTGCATTTTCGTGGGATATCCGAGGGAAACCTTAGGTTATTAGTTCTACAACCGAGAAGAGGTTAAAGTGTTTGTCGCTCGTAGCGGTGTTTTCCTAGAGAAAGAGTTTCTCACAAAGGGAACGAGTGGAAGGTCGGTGCGACTTGAAGAAGTTCAAGATGAGCTAGTCGGGATACTTCTACGGGTGATTCTATTATAGCAGAACAAGTTGAGGAACCCGTGGCAATAGAAGCACCACAACCACGAAGGTCGGCGAGGATCCGCGAAACGTGGGAATTATTATTGTTAGACAATGATGAGCCTGCGACCTATGCAAAAGCGATGGTGGACCCAGACTCTGAGAAATGCCTGATCGCCATGAGATCCGAGATAGAGTCCATGGGAGAAAATCAAGTTTGGAACTTGTTTGACCTGCCTGATGGTTTTAAAGCAATCGAGTGCAAATGGATCTATAAGAAGAAGATTGATATGGATGGAAATGTTCACATCCATAAAGCTTGACTTGTTGCAAAAGGTTTTCGACAAGTTCAAGGAGTTGTCGACGACGAGACATTCTCGCCCGTAGTGATGCTTAAATCGATACTGATTATTCTAGCCATTGCTGCACATTTCGACTATGAAATATGGCAGATAGATGTCAAGACGGCTTTCCTAAATGGAATCCTAACGGAGGACGTGTATATGATGCAACCCGAAGGTTTTGTCGATCTAAACAATGCTTGATAGGTATGCAAACTTCTAAAGTCTATTTATGGGCTGAAACAAGCATCTCGGAGTTGGAACATTCGATTTGATGAAGTTGTAAAGGAGTTTGGCTTCATAAAAAACGAACAAGAACCTTGTATTTACAAGAAGGAAAGTGGGAGAGCACTGGTATTTCTAATCTTATATGTAGATGACATATTGCTGATTGGAAATGACATTCCTATCCTCGAGTCTGTTAAGACCTCGTTGAAAAATAGTTTTTCGATGAAGGACTTAGGAGAAGCGGCATATATTCTGGGTATCAAGATCTATAGAGATAGATCAAGAAGGCTAATTGGATTAAGCCAGAGTACATACATTGACAAAGTGTTGAAACGGTTCAGCATGGAAGGGGCTAAGAAGGGATTCTTGCCCATGTCTCACGGCATAAAACTCAGCAAGACTCAGTGTCCTTCGACTACCGATGAGCGCGAGCGCATGAGTAGGGTTCCATATGCTTCGGCTATTGGATCCATCATGTATGCAATGATATGTACTCACCCAGATGTTTCTTATGCTCTAAGTGTTACGAGCAGATATCAGGCTGATCCAGGTGAAGGTCACTGGACAGCGGTAAAGAATATCCTTAAGTACTTGAGAAGGACTAAGGATGTGTTCCTAGTTTATGGAGGTGAGGATGAACTCAGTGTAAGGGGTTACATAGATGCGAGTTACCTTAACAACTCAGATGACTCCAGATCACAATCTGGTTATGTGTTTGTCGTGAATGGTGGTAATGTAGTTGGAAAAGTTCCAAGCAAGATACGGTGGCATCCTCTTCAATAGAAGCTGAATATATTGCCGCCTCGGAGGCTGCAAAGGAAGCTGTTTGGATTAGGAATTTCCTGATCGCTCTTGGTGTGGTTCAGGGCGCGTCCAATCCCATGGACGTTTATTGTGACAACAATGGTGCTATTGCACAAGCCAAGGAACCTAGCCAGCACCAGAATAACAAACATATTCGCATGCACTACCATCATATTCGAGAGTTCGTTGAGGATGGTAGTGTCATGATATGAAAATACATACAGACTCAAATGTTGTTGATCCCTTTACAAAGCCACTACCGCATCCTGCACATGAGGCACACACAAGAGAAATAGGTATTAGATACAATATAGATTGACTCTAGTGCAAGTGGGATACTGAAGGAAATATGCCCTAGAGGCAATCATAGAGATGATTATATTTCTTATGTATCCATGAGTTATTGTAATGTTCCTTGAATATCCATATCATGCAAATTGTATAGATTGGAAATTATGTGAATTGTTTGTGAAACTCTTTACTTGTATGGTTATTTAATAGTTGTCCCTAGTCAGAGTTCATGTGAGGACACATGTGAATATTAGACTAGTACATCAATTGGTTGATGACAATGTTTCGCAATTCATAGACATGGAGATGTCAAACCAATGATGTGGACACATGTTATGAACATGGGGTTGGACTGACCCAACTTGAGACTGGCAATTAGTTGCAGCTCTCTCTCTACACATCGTGTACGTTTTGTCCTTAGACCTGAGATTGTCGCATGTACTTGAGATGTGGATCAAAATACTTTGGGGTTATCAGATGTTAATCCATAACTAGGTAGTTATAAAGGTAGCTTTCGGGTTTATCCGGAAGCATGCTGCAAGGCATGGTCAATCAAGATGGGATTTTCCCCTCTCTACTTGAGAGAGATATCTCTAGGCCCCTCGAGTGATCGTATCCAGAAATGCATGGCCGTGCTACATATGGTTAAGAGTTAACCTAGTAAAGGGATTCCGAATCGCAGTATCGAGAAAGGGAGATCAGATTGGAGCTAGACCAAATATCGTGAGGCAAAGGGAAAGACATGTACTAAACCTTGTGATGGTTCGTCCGATATGATCTTTGTATGTGTTTAGGAGTTGACACGTCTTGCTAGAGGCCGCTGCCAGCTATGGACATAATAAGTGTATTCGTGTCATGTCTATACGCATATGAACCTATAGGGTCACACACTTAAGAGGCTGGAAGCCTAATGAGGATTGGATCCGAATTAGATCAGGCTTAGTCTACTAATGGGCTGCTAATGTAGAAGCCCACTAGGGATGCCTATATAAGAGAGGGTGGGGCGAGCTGACCAGGGTCATACCATTCCTCCCAGCCGCCAATCCTCACGCATGTGTTGCGCACGCGAACCTAGCAGTCCGGCGTTTGATGCTTCCACCCCGCACGTGTGGATACCTCAGAGGTGCTGCATCTGTGGCACTTGGACGAGCTGCGCAAGGGGAGCTGCTCATGGGAGGAGAACAAGGAGGAGACGTAGATCTTTTACACTGCATCGACGCTCTTCATCAAGTTCCGCAACTACGCGTCTAGTGGTAATCCCGTGATTTATAGGACAACAGTAATCCTGGTTTACGCGGTAGAATTTTTTTGATTTGCACTAGTGTAGCCTACCTGTATCCCTTCAATAATAGTAATTGCAAACTAAAATAAGACGTGCAAAAAGTAAATGATGAAACTTCTCATTAATATTCCATAAAGGCACTCACACCCAGGGATAAATAGATAACCAACTAGAGGACATATACTTCCACAATGCAAACCATCCTATATGATAACTTCTATATTTATGATATGAATCTACTAAAAAGGTAAAAAGATTAAAGATAATGATGTGATACCGCGGTACTACCCCAAGCTTGGAACAAACCAAGGGGATGCCAAAACCTGATGATGAATTACTCCTTCGGCGTTGTTCTATCAATAAGCTTTTCAATCAAATTCTTCAAATCCTCAATCTCGAAGGCTAGAGTATGAACCATCTCCAAATTATTCTCAATGCAGTTCATGATCATGTTAGACTGAGAATCCCAATCCTTTTAATTCTTTCCCCTCTCTTCCTTGATGTATTCTTTCCCTGCATGGTTAGAGCGAGGCATATCGCAAATAGAGGGCAACTTTCCTTTAGGCATCTCTTGGAATTTATGCTCATGTATAAGAGTATGGAAGGGGTTCTTGGTGAGTGGAGGAAGTGACCGTGGAGCTAGGCAATGACGCGAAGTTTTCCCTCTGGTGGACAGCCATGTCGTCCTCTTGAGCTTGACATGATTTTCCACCACTACAATGCTTGCAACGGTGTAATGGGTGCATAGACACTTGTATTCCTCCACTTCCTCTTCAACCTCAACTACAATCTCCTCCCGTTTGGGATCTTGAAGATCATCTTCCACAAGCTTCTTACTCTTGTCGTTGGAACAGACCATTGTGCTTCTAAACTTGAGAATAGTTCGTGACAAAAACAGATAAAAACAAAAACACGACGAGAACATGATATCCAGACCTCGGGGGGTCCGGGGGATCATATATTATGATGTTTTATGACATAAGGAAGGTACTGGGAAAAAGCGAGACGAAGACGGGCTCCGTGGTGGTCACACCACCTGGTGGCGCGGCTAGGTGGGCCCACGCCACAGGGTGTTGTGGGCCACCCGGGCTCCATTTCCTCCCCCTTTCGACTCAGTATCTTGCATAAGAAACAAAATCTACGAAAAAATAAATTGGAAAGTTTTTCGCAAACCTTTTCTTAGCAGAACTGTTACCTATTCGAAAACGGACTCTGCAGATTCCTGACTTTGGTCTTTAATAAATTCTACCGGAGTAACCACTTGAATAATACCAACATCTTCATTATAAGAATCTATAGAAATGTAATGTTTGAGCCATGACCATTCTTCATCTCCTTACATCATTCTCTCCCAACATTTGAAAATTTCTTTCATACAAAGCTTCACAAAATATTCATTAGCAACATTAGTGTATGCAAGATAATGAACCTTTGGGTTCAACTGAAGTCCATCAAAACATAAGCTAGTGTAGCAACTCCTTTCAAAACCCCCAAAAGAATTCAGAAGGAAATCAATTTAAGAGGCAAATGCAAAAATGGCAGAAATCTGTCAAAACAGACCTGAAGGTAAAGATTTATTTTTCCGAAAATCTTCTGTTGCTCAAATCGAAAAGTGCAAAACTAATGAAAGTTAGATAATAACTTGGGGCGCACGCACAGACAATTATAGCTCAATACGACGTACTGGCATTTTTCACGATTTTTTACAGTGAAGCACAAAAATCTGTTCCGGGACAGAAACTTCCCACAACTCACCTCCTTCTCAATAGAGGCTAATCTTGACACAAAAACCAAAGAAAAATGATATTACAGAGGCAATAACTTATAGGACTCAAACAACCAAAAATCGAACGCAAACTATAATGGTTTGTCGCCCAAAAGCTCTTTATTTATAGCCAATAAGGTGGGCATCATAATTTCAAAGATGCTCACATAGGAAATATGGATTTGAAGTGAAAGAAAGCATCAAGAAGCAAATATCCACCACATTTAATTCTAACCCACTTCCTATGCAAGGTAATTTTGTAAGAAAACAAATGATTGAAACAAGAGGCTACTAGCATAGGAAGGCAAAACAAGTGAAACTTCAAAACTTTCAACATAAAGCGGGGAAACTTAATATTATTAAGATGCATAAACCATATTTCCCTCTTTAATAATAACTTTTAGTAACACTATGAATAAAATTAACAATATAACTATCACAAGAAACATTCTTATCATCAGAATGAGCATACTTAAAATCATTAAAGAGAGGTTTAAGGTCAAAAACTGGATCAATAGAAGCAAGTTGTTGATGGTGGATATCACTGTAGAGCTCCGTTGGGAGACCCCAAGAGGAAGGTATGATGACCACAACAGAAAATCTACCCTCAGTAAGAAACCAAGGTTATCGAACCAGTAGGAGGAAGGAAATGACTCAAAGGTGTTGCTAGCAACTTGGAAACCTGCACAACACAAACTCAAGACTTTGCCCCAACGACAGTGAGGTTGTCAATCTCACCGGTTTGCTGTAAAAAAGGAATAACTATATGGTGTGGAAGGTGATAGTGGTTTGTAGAAAGTAAACAGTAATAGTGGAAGATGTATCAATGGTAAACATTGGACTGGGGTCCATAGTTCACTAGAGGTGCTCTCCTTAAGATAAACAAACATTTCATGCTGGGTAAACAATTTACAGAAGGGCAATTGATAGGAATGAGAAAGGCATAACAATGCAATACTAGACATTCATGATCCTATGAGATTCGATTGGGCAATACATCAAGATACATAGACCGCCAACCAACTGCATCTATGACTAGTAATCCACCTTCAGGTTATCATCCGAACCCCCTCCATTATTACGTTGCAAGAACGGATAACTGCTTTAAGCAAAGTGTGTAAGGTAAATTTCACTTGTTCCATGAACAAGAGACCGTTGTTTTCTCCCTAGTAGCAACATCACATCTACAACCATAGAGATTTCTGTCACTTCCCTTAGATTAAATATAGGCATGAACCCACTATCGAGCATAAATACTCCCTCTTGGAGTCACTAGCTTCTACTCGGCCAAGGTAGCTACTAGAAATGGAGAGCATGCAAGATCTCAAACAACACATACATGATAGAATCAATAAGACAAAACCATTAATCAATCTGACATAGTAATCTCAATATCCATCGGATCCCCGCAAACACAACATGCATGATTACAAATAGATGATATTGATCATGAATGGAGCTCATAAGATCTAAACATGGTAGCACAAAGGAGGAGATACAACCATCTAGCTACTACATGGACCCGTAGTCCAAGGTGGAACTACTCACACTTCATACCGGAGGCTGGCATGATGAAGAAGAAGGCCTCCGGGATGATCTCCCCTCCGGCAGGGTGCCAGGAAGAGCTTCAGATCCCCCCGATCTAGGCATGATGGTGGCAGCGGCTACAGATTGTTTCGTGGAATATTGATCGTGTACTTAGGGTTTCTGTATCGGGGGGTCTTTATAGGTGAAGAGGCGAGGCAGGGGGCGGCCAGGGTGGTCACACACCCCCCAGGCGCGGCTAGGGCTAGCCCGCACTGCCAGGGGGTGTGGCCCCCTGGTGCCCCCTTCGTCTCGTACTCTGCTCCGTGTTCCCCACGGTAAATATTGACTTTGGCTTTTGTCCCATCCAACTCCGAGAATATTTATTTTCTACCTTTCTGGAACCAAAAACAGAAGAAAATATGCAACTGGCACTGTGACATCTTGTTAATAGGTTAGTACCAGAAATCATATAAAAACACCTCAAAGTGAAGACAAAGCAAAGCAAAGTAGATACTAAATAAGCATGCAATATCAAAATTATATATACATTTCTGACGTATCAGTTGTTCAACTCTAAAATCCTCATTAGGCAATTCATTTTCATAAGGAGCTTTAGCAAATTTGGAAAAAAATAAATGCATAAGATTCTCCATCAAATTTAGTTAAAGTTTTCTCCTTCTTATAATCTATAATAGCTCCACAAGTGTTCAAGAAAGGTCTACCAAAAATGATAGAACAAGTTTTACTAGATGCTGAACCAAGTACTAGAAAATCAGCAGGATATTTAATCTTACCACAAAAAACTTCCACATCTCTTACAATACCAATTGGACAGATGGTTTCTTTATTAGCAAGCTGAATAACCACATCAATGTCTTCAAGTTCACAAGGACCAATTTCATGCATAATTTCTTTGTAAAGTTCATAAGGAATAACACTTGAAATTGCACCAATATCACATAAACCATAATATCAATGATCACCAATTCTAACAGAAATCACAGGGACACTAGCTCTTCTAGTTTTACTAGGATGTGAAACAATATTAGAAGCATCTTCACAAAACATAATATGCCCATCTTCTACATTTTTAGTGAGAAGGTCTTTCACAATTGCTACTGCAGGTTCAACACTTATTTGTTCATCAGGTTCTACAACTTTCTTTGTACTTTTGTTAACCCCATTAGCCATAATAGAATGTTCCTTTACCTTAGCAGGGAAAGGCACTTTCTCAATATAAGGTTCATGCAAAATATGATCAAGAGTATAAACTTTAGTATTTCTAGCAGGAACATGATTAACAATATCTTTATATGGTGCATGATACTTCTTCCACTCCTTCTTGGGAATTTCAATATAAGAGGCAAAGGCCTTAAAACAATTGGCAATACGTTGGGAATCAACACCATACTCAGTACTAATATTATGAAAGTCATCAGTTCCCATAAATGATTTAATGCATTCATAATCATAATTTATACCTGACTTGCTTCCTTTGTCATTCTCCCATGCTTCAGCATTTTCTTGAATACGGTCTAAAAGATCCCATATCTTCTTATTTCATAAGTGTGAATGATCCAGCATAAGAGGCATCTAATAAATCCTTCTCATAAACAAAAATCCTTGCATAAAAGTTATTAATAATAATATTATTAGGGAGCTCATGAATACATTTAAGCATTAGTAACTTTAATCTCCCCCAAGCTTGGGTTGTACTCTCTCCATCACGAGGCCTAAAATTACATATTTGATTTCGGTGTTTAGGAATCTCACTAGAAGGATAGAATTTATAATAAAAGAGAGGTACAATTTCCTCCATTCCATAGATTGTCCATTCTTCAGCAGCTTATACCATTCCTCAACTCTACCTTTTAATGATATAGAGAGCAACTTTTTATTAACTTGTTTCATTGTGATACCTGCACACTTAAACAATCCGCATAATTCATGGATAAAAAGCAAATGATCACCAGGACGGACAGTTCCATCCCCCAAATAATAGTTATCCATAACACGATTAACAATTTTTGTAGGTATCTTAAAAGGATCTATCTCAGTAGGTGGTGTTTAATCTACTACCTCAGAAGTGGTAGTAGTTTTCCCAAATAGGAAACTAAGTGAGTTATCCATATTGGAAACAAATTAGCAAACAGAAATAAAAACCAATACTCACAGTAGAAATTTCCTTTACTAGTTCCACTCTTCAATAACGTTTCACTCCCCGGAAACGGCGCCAGAAAATAGTCTTGATGACCAACAAGTATATGGGGTGTATCGTAGTGCTTTCAATAAATAGGAGTGTCGATCACAACGAGGAGCATAAGGTGTTGACTAGTGGTTTGGATCAGGAATTCTCTTTAAATACTTAGCAAACGGATTTTTAGGGGTTTTTGATAATGCAAATAAATAAAGTGTGAGTAAATAAAGACAATAATAAAAATTGCATCAAATGGCCCAATCCTTTCTTCAGCAAAGGACAAGCCGGTTTTATTACTTATGAGGACCAAACATTCTCAAGGACACATGGGAATTCTGTTAAGTGCTTTCGCTTCATATAGTTGATTAATCTTCTTTGGTTGGATAAATGTTGTGTGGGTGAACCTATGCTAATGTACCGACCTTACTTGGACTAATACATACTTTCTATTAAACCCCTTGCAAGCATCCGCAACTACAAGAAAGTAATTAAGATAAAAACCTAACCACAACATTAAACTCTGAGATCCTACACTCCCTTGTGCAAAGGTTTTCTAACGGGGGTTCGGGTTTCTGTCACTCCGGCAACCCCACAATTAGTAGCCAAATAAACAATGCATTACCCTAGGACCATAAATGGTGAAGTATCATGTATTCGACGTTCACATGACACCACTAGAAGAATAACAACACAACTTAAATATCAAACCATTGAATATTTCTCAACACAATTCCACTACTAACAACATGACTTCTCCCATGTCCTCAAGAACTAAACGAAGTACTCATGAGAAATCATATGAATCAAGATCATAGATTATATAATGATTAGTAACAATCTGAACATAAACAATAATTCAACGGTTCCACTCAATAGCATCAACTACAAAAGTAATCAACACCGGGAAAGTTTCCCCTAAGAACTATGCAAGATTCAGCCCAATTGTTACAGCGGGATGTAGTGGTGGAGATGATGGTGAGGATGATGATGATGATCCCAATGAAGTCTATCTTGGTGATGGTGTTCATTTTGACGATCTCCCCTCTCCGTGAAGGAATTTTCCCAGCAGAAATATGCATGTCGGAGAGCTCTTTCTCTCTCTGTAGTTTCCGCCCCGTAGAGGTGGAGGAATCTTTATGTGGTCGCTCCCCGAGTCTTAGGGTTTCGAGGGGATGTTATAGGCGAAAGGGCGATGCCAGAGGTGGGCTAGGGTGGCCACACCACCTGGTGGCGTGTCCCAGGGGGCGCCAGGGGGTGGTGTGGGCCCCCTGTGGCCCATCTCTCTTCCTCGTTTTGGCCTCCTTCGTCTTCTGAAAAAATAGGGATATCCATATATTTTCTGGAATTTTCTGATCTTCGCGAATATTCCATGTGGACACCGCTTTTTTCATCAGAATCCTGACTCTGGCAGTTCATCCTCCAAATGTCATCCAACATGCAAAATAAATGAAATAACATAAGTACCACCTTTTAATATGAAATATATCAATGAATAACAACAAATTATGATATAAAATAATGATGCAAAATTGACGTATCATGCAGTAAGTACCGAAAGTAGGCATGTCAATGCCCTCAGTGCCAAGCAACATGTCAGAGTTGTAGGTAACGGTTCCTACTATGTTAGCAGCTACATCTGGGCTAACAATAGGAAACCTATTCCATGACCATAGCTACAACAATAGTGGCGATCCAAGAAAGGCTGACTTAGGCATGGTGAGCTGGCAAGCGTTGCACATACCTCGGTACGTAACCGTTAGGACAGAAGAACCCCAACTCCTTTGTGTGATGTCTCCTTGGTGCGTCGCCTCAGCGATCTTCCTATCAATGGGGATGTAGCGCACACTAATGGTCGTGACATGGTTCTCGGTGAAAACCACATTCCCGAGAAAAGAAGTTGTTACTTGAGAAATTGGCTCAAATGATGAAAGCAAAATATGAAGTTTGCAAGTTTGACTAGCTGATGAACCGCCATTTCGTTCTTTTCTTCTCCACATTATGTATGCATTCAGGCTTCGTGTGATCTGTATCTCAATCATCTGTGGCCCAAACGTCTTGATCTGCATTGGTAATATAGTCTGAATCACCAATTTGTGGTAGGATGAATGGTACGACAAAGATTGAAATGAAAGAAAACAAACTAACCTAAAAGTTGAGCAACTAATCAAATTTTGGTTCGTGCTTGTCGAACGCAAAGGGCATAGTTCCTTCACAATTTCTCTCGAAACGTTGGGCAAATACCCTAGGCCCAATTGGGCCGTGTCTGCAAAGGGCCTATTGGATCGCCGGTAGTCCCAGCAGGAATGACACATCCTGAAGTATAGGAGCCATCTCTCCCCAACGAAAGTGGAATATGTGCGTCTCGTGTCTCTATAAATCCACTAAGCAGGTGAGTAACGAGTGGTCTGAAATAAACCGGGTAGTTTGAAATCCGTGCTGCTTGCCATCTAGTATTTTCGTACGAGTGACCTCAACCAAGACTCGTGAATGGTAAAAGGCCAGCCACATTAATTCACAATAAAAATAATTAAATCGTAAGATGATAAGTGCCACAAGAAAATACAGCCTATAAATATATAATCTAATCCAACATGCCAAAATTCTAACGGCTAACCGACAACATCCTTTATCGCTATAATAATTTGCAGTAAAAAAAGTAAATCGTAAGATGCTAAACGCCATGAGAAAATATAGCCTATAAATATACATCTAATCCAACGCGCCAAATGTTTTAACGGGTAACACACAAAAATATAAGTAAATCGTAAGATGATAAGCGCCACGAGAAAATACAGCCTATAAATATACATCTAATCCAATGTGGAAAAATTCGAAAGACAACATTCCATAGAGCCCATAATAGTTCACCATAAACTATAATTAGCGATAAATTATGGTATACCCTTGAAGCATGCGAAGCCCGGTAGTGTACCACGCAGCTCAACTATGGATCAAACAATAGCCTTCACATTGACATTGCTCTCCAAGAACACCACCAACTTCCCTTCAGAAAAACACCATAGATCACTTCTCCATTTTATCCCATCGGTAGATCGGGGTTCCCCTTACTTCCTACTGCAATTTAGCACAAGATTTGGTAAAAGCGGAGCTGAATTGAGCTGATAGGTGTGGCTGCAAATGGAGAGAGCTAGAGGATGAAGAGGAAGAAGGGAAGAGAGAGCGCGAGGGGAGCCGGGGCGGGGCGCTGTGCGAAGTAAAGGTACCAGGGTGTCGCCTGCACCAAAAGGCCCTGTTGGCTGGTCCTCCTTGGGCGCTGTCCCTCTATCTGCCGACAAACCGTGCGACGTGCCTGCGAAGGCACCTTTTGGTGCCGCCAGAGCTGAGAGCGCACGACGGGGCCCGCGGAGCCACCTTTTGGTGCCGCCGGAGCTGACTGGGGACTTTTGGTCCCGCCCGAGCTGAATGGTTCCAGTCAGTCCGCGTGGCACCGAGTAAGTGCTAGTTATGAAAATGTGTAGTTTTGTGTATTATTTTCATTATTAAAAATTGTATTTTTTAAAAAACTAGCAAACACTAGTGGAGAACGGGGCACTAGTCCCGGTCCTAGAGGGCCTCTAGTCCCGGATGGCCAGCCGGGACTATGGAAACGGGAGCCTCTAGTCCCGGTCCAGTTACGGGTCGGGACTAAAGGATGTGCACGTGGCAGTGTAGCAGTGCGAGGGGGGTGGTATTTAGTCCCGGTCCGTATTACGGGCCGGGACTAGTTCCTTTCTTCCGCGGCAGGATTTTACCTATTCGGCTGCCGCGGCAGCCGATGGGGGTTTCTGCCGCGGCAGAGTTTTGGGGCCATTTTTTGCCGCGGCAATCGATGGGGGTTTTTGCCGCGGCAGAGTTTTGGGGCCATTTTCTGCCGAGGAAGCCGATGGGGGTTTCCGCCGCGGTAGAGTTTTGGGGCCTACTTCTGCCACGGCAGCCGATGGGGGTTTCCACCGCGGCAGAGTTTTGGGGACGTTTTCTACCGCGACAGCCGATGCGGGGTTCTGCCGCGATAGGAGGATAGGTAGAGGAGGGTTGCGTTTGGCGTAAAGTGACATGCAACTAAGAGATCACAACCCGTCTAATATAGATATAATTCTACATTACATAAATATATACATAAATGGAGATCACAACCCGTCTATTCGGTTACAAGTTCATTAAATCACGGGTAGCCGGAGGTATGGTATTTTCCTTCTGGGTTTATGACATGGTTAACAAGAAATCCCGCCAATTCCTCTTTAATTGCTACCAGATGCTTCCTTGGATCGATATTCTCCCGCAATCTTTCCAACTATATATAAAATAAGGAAGTCAATATGAATATCAATAGTCATAACAAATATTATGAATGACACTCAACAAAAAATGTGAATATATTACTCACGTACTTCTAAAAATGTCTCTCTGTCCTGCTCACTAACCTCGGAGCGAATGTACTCGCATACGGAGTATCCACATAGGTTAGTACTTGGTGATTGCCTCTCGCACTTTACGACAAAAGGTTTCAATCAAATAATAATCAAGCATGACATGATGGTATTGAAACTAGAATTGAAGAGATGCGTGGATCTAGCCCGTACTACTTACATCGATCCGATGAAAACTAAGCTCGTCTTTATATTCACCAACCGTAGCATTGGTGAAAGATTTACAAACCCTGCCCGGCAAAAAAAATGTGTTTTTAGTTACTTGATATCTCAGGATATATATATGAACGAAAGAGACCGATATAGTGCGATAATGACTGAAATTACCTCTGGAGCGCATCTTTAATGAATGCGTACTCTGATTCGTCTCTCATTAGCGAGTCCTTGATTTCAACTCTTCCAGCGTCAATTTCAATGGTTAGCAGAATCCAGTGATAGCTGCGCATATTTATATACGTTATTAACTCATCAATTACACTTAGCAGAATCAAGTGATCTGTACAAGGAAGTAACACTTACCTGTAGTTGTAGGGAAACAATATTCTTAGTTTGTAATGTTGCCTCAATAAAACCCTTAGCAAGTTACGCTCCGTGTCCTTGGGGTATTCCTTTAGCAATGCTTGATTAAACCGGTGTGGGTCGATGAACCCAGTGTCAAAGATTTTCTTTCGGTCACATTCATCGCTCTTCATTCAACATAATAGAATATAGTGAAGATAATTACATGCAATAAAATAGATGGGTTAGAGACTTTATCATAGAAATAAATGAACCACTTACAAACAATAGGTAGCGAGGATACTCAAGTCAAGGGCATCTTGTTTGAATAACATATCGAATCCCTCAAAAAAATTGCAACTGGTCTTCACCATTAAAATGCTCACTTGTAATTTTCACAAGCAGCGCCGACAATTGATCTTCTTCATCGCATGTAGAGACTTTATCGTACCACTCATGCAGTCTTCGCATTTGAGTTGGTAGAAATTTGACCTCGTCAGGTCTGACCAGAGTCTTCCTATATTCAAATCTCCATGCAAATTCCTCTTATATGGAGATATGCCCGCCTAGCGCTTGATCAACTATAATATTAGCACCTTTGGCAAATACCATTGCTATAATATTCTGATGATCAGTATTGGATAACACCTTGAGCGGGGCGATCGATTTGTTTGCCTGCATTCCGAGTTGCGCAACCTCTCTTTTCCCGCTGCTTGCAGTAGTATTTCCTGGAGTATTACCGCTGCTTGCAGTAGTATTTCCTGAATTCTTCCTACCAATTCTCAGCAGACAGTGTTTCTAGTCATCATCCTTATTTATCTCATATTGCGATGGTTGCTCAAGAAACCCCTTAGCCCACTTTTTGGCTTTTGGATCAAATATTTGTTTTGGCTCGAGAGCTTTGGGTGCAAAGAGGCTTTAACTTGGGCATCACTGATCGCTTTGGTTTCCTCATCATTCATCTCGTAAGGTAACTTGGGAGGAGGCGGCGGGATTTTCTTCACCTTTGGATTTCTTCTAAATAGTATTTATACTAGTTGACTGAGCGACCGCCTTCTTCGTCTGACACGACGGCGATGGAGTGGGCTGACGCGGCGGGGGAGGAGTGGGTTGATGCGGCGGTGGACTCGCGCTATGGTGGTCGTCCCACTCCTCATGTGGACTTGCTAGAGGCGGTAGACTCGGCTGACGCGGAGGAGACGATGGTGGCTTGGGTGAGCCTGGAAACATGATGTATTTCTTGCGCCATAGAATGATAGATCCCCTAACTTCTCCTAGCATGCTCTCATCTTCAGGTCCAGGGATGTCAAGTTGTAGTGATTCATATTGAGGTATTATCTCATCCACCACGACACGAGCATAGCCATCTGGAATCTCTTTGCAATGCCATCGTGCTTCAGGTTCACAAGATAAAGCATAGCCGAGAGCTGCCTTGAAGGATAAGTTCATCACTCCCACATGCAGCTCGCAGCTTGTATTCTCAGTGATATTGTCCACGGGATGGCGATCTATCGGATCGGCCGCCGTGGAAGCGACACTGCTTCTCCGTTGAGATGGGACACCGGCACTTTCTTCTAACCGATGATGAGTTGGCCCTTGCTGGCGCATTTCGTCCAGCTGCTTCTGTTGCTCTTTTAGCATGGCATATATATCCTTGTTCTTTCTTTCCACGCTACGCAACCGAAATGCCTCCTCTATCTCCTTCTTCTTCTTTGCCCTCGCTCGGCTTCTATAGGATTCAGTGTCCTGAGGAAACCCAGTCTTCCACGGCAAAGAAGGTCGAAAGCCTCGTGGGATTTTCGAGGGCCTTTGTTAGCTCTTCGTTCTCTCTGTCGGGTTTGAAGTCACCCTTTTTAACCTCCTCAATTGTTTTAACAATTTCTCCATGGGGTGTAGCAACATTGGACTTTTTATCGAATATTAACTCCCCTGTTTCCATGTCATACTTTGCCCCATGGGCAAGTAACCAATTCCTTACTCTGATGGGCCAGTCCTTTGTAGCTGGAGTGATCCCTTGGGCACGCAAGGCTTTCTCGGCTTCTCCCACTTAGGAACGGAAGTCCTATAGCCACCTTTCCCCATCGTATGGTGATATTTATTTTTTGCAGCATTTTCTTTATTTTTTGCGGACCTTTTTTTTTCTATTGTTGATTTCTTGTAGTATAGAAATCTTTCCCAGTGAGGCCGGTGCTTCTCTAGTGAGTCCTCGAATGCTCGAGATATTCATTGTACAATCTTTTCTTATAGTTATTGAACTGTTGGGTCATCTTCTTAAGAGCAGAACGCTTAACTTTGTACCTCATATCATCTGTGGCCTCCTTAGTCTCTAAGACTGGTAGGGTGAAATGGCGAATGAGCTTATCCCATAGTATGTCTTTGTATCTGTCCTCGACATAACTCATAGAATATTCATCGGCCTTTGCTGGCTTATTCCAGTTGATAATGCTGATCGGGACGTTGTCTCTAACAACAAATCCACATTGATGAATAAATGTGTTTGCTTTCTTTATGGGAAGCAATGGGACGCCCACTGTAGAGACCTCAACAATTGTGAGATGCGCATCATCGGGCATCCCTTTGGCCGGTCCTCGTTTACTATTTTTAACTGGCGCGGTGGATGTGGATGTCTAAAATAAGAAATAATATCCGTTAATATATATACGAATCAATTAATGCATCTATCTACTAGTGATCAAAAGGCTTAATAATATACCTCGTCAGATTTTGTGAAGGCTGGTCCATCATTTTCCAAGCCATCCTCGAAATTAAAACTAGTATGCGCTTCGACTTGAGGTTCTATCTCTATACCCTCACCGGACTCATTTAGAAATTGTTATCCATCTTTTGCTCCACAGTCTTCTTCCCCACCCTGATCGACGAGCTCTCCATCCTGATAGGGGAGCGGTCCTCCACCAGCCAGTATCATATCGAATAAAGGCTCTTCACCTTCTCTACTGTTGAAGTGATCCATAGAATAACTGCTATGACATAATGTGCATATATGAGTAATAAAATTATATAACATCTCGAATGACAACAAAAGTATTAATATCATATAACTTCTCGAATAACATCTTAGAAAACAACAAAGAAGTCATAATACATCTCGAATAACGATAAAGTAGTAATATCATATAAAAACAACATCTTGTCTGATAACATCGCTCAAACTCAACGTCGACTACCGGCTCCTGAGCCGCGGGATGTGAGCAACCAAATAGTCGGAACCATCACCGGACTATAACTAGGGTGAGATCCCTGAATAACCTTCCAGGTATGGGGTCCACCCTAGCGTCCAACATCATCATATAGCGACGGACGTGCTCGTCCTCCTCCCTGACGCGACGTCATACAACCTCCTCGGGGGCCGGATCCCTCTACACCCTGCCTAGGCCACGTGACCTCCACCAAAGAAGATCCGGGTCGACGACGACACCCGGATTCCTCACCAAGCTACATGTCCATGACGGTAGCACCTCCTAGTGCCAGCCTGGCGGAGCCCAGTCTCGTACAACACCGCTAGAGCGTAGTACTCCCTCGCTCTGGCCGAGTTGGCTACGAGGATGCCTGGGCATATCCTAAAGTAGGTATGGATTTGATCGAAATAATAAGGTAAATAATTATATTCTAATAATAGTAATAATTTCCTAAATATTAGAAGTAATATCCTAAATACTAACAAATATTATATACAAATCTCTAAATATCCTAAATATGAACTAATAGTATATACAAATCCATAAATATCGCTAAACTAAATAATAATATGTCTAAAGAAAATTATATATCAAACTAAAATATCCTTAAATATTATATATACTAAAATCTAAAATATTCCTAAATCCCTAAATAATATAATAACAAATTTATATCTAACTAAGATACATCTAAACTATATACGTAAAACTAAACAATGATATATCTAAATTATATACTAAAATAAATTATGTATACTTAAAACTAAACAACGATATATATATCTAAATTATATACTAAACTAAATTATATATACTTAAAACTAAACAAATATTTCTACATTATACCCTAAACTAAATTATATATACTTAAAACTATAAACATATACTTGAAACTAAATTATATATACTTAAAACTATACTTAAAACTATATACCCTAAACTAAATTATATATACTTAAAACTATAAAACAATTTAAAAACAAAAAAAAAGAATAGAAAAAACATACCGATGAGGGGCGGCGGCGGCGACCACGGGCGCGGCACGAGCGGCGGCGGCGGCTCGCGGGAATGAGGAACGGCGGCGGCGACGCGCGGGAACGGGCGGTGAGGGTGGCGCATGGGGACGGGCCGGTGAGAGGCAGCGGTGACGGGAGCACCACGACGGAGGCGCGGGGACGGGTGAGGGCTGCTCCACGGGGCGCGGCGTGCTTGTCAGGGCGTGACTACGGCGACGGCCTAGCGGGCGGCGGCGAGCACCACAACGCGGGCGGAGGCGAGCTTCACGGCGAGGCGCAAGCGCGGGAGGTTGCCCGGCGGCATCGGATTTGGATAAGAGGGCGTCTCGGCTCGTGGCTCGGGCCGGGAGGAGCTCCAGCCGGGACTAGAGGGGGGCCTCTAGTCCCGGCCCCAGCCTCCAACCGGGACTAGAGGTCTTTTCGCGGCGCCGGTTTGTTCTCGCGCGCAAAGACCTCTAGTCCCGGTTGGAGGCTCGGGCCGGGACTAGAGGTTAATTTTTTAAATTTATTTATTTCTTTATCTTTTATTGTATGATGATGAAAAATATGTATTATATATCAAATTTTGTAGAAAAAAAGATCTATAATGTAAATCTATTAGCATATTCTGTTATAAAACTAATATTTTGTTGAATTAAAAAATATCTTTTGTTTACTAGAGTTTGAATTTATTAATATTATTATTTCTTTATCTTTTATTCTATGATGATGAAAAATATGTAATATATATCAAATTTTACAAAAAAAGATCTATAATGTAAATCTATTAGCATATTCTGTTATAAAACTAATATTTTGTTGAATTAAAAAATATCTTTTGTATACTAGAGTTTGAATTTATTAATATTATTATTTCTTTATCTTTTATTCTATGATGCTGCAAAATATGTATTATATATCAAATTTAGAAAAAAAAGATCTATAATGTAAATCTATTAGCATATTCTGTTATAAAACTAATATTTTGTTGAATTAAAAAATATATTTTGTATACTAGAGTTTGAATTTATTAATATTATTATTTCAATATCTTTTGTTGTGTTATAATGAAAAATATGTATTATAAATCAACTTTTGTAGAAAAAAATCTATAATGTAAATCTATTAGCATATTCTGTCATCCTCATCATCATCGTCATCGTCAGCTGCCACTCCTGGGATCCTCAGCCCAGCCATGGCATATACCGGGGGCACCTGCCACTCCGGCCTCGGATTCACGGCGGGCGAGGGAGGGGTCTCCTGGAAGACGATGCCGCTACCGCCGGGTGGGGGGGCCTTCTTCTTGTGGCTCTATGGCGGGTGGCCTTGTGGGCACCGCAGGCGAGGATGGTCTCCCCCGGCGATGTAGCGCATCACGCTGATGATAGTCCGGTTCGCCCACCACAGGCGGCGGCCGGCTTCGTTGTGGTTCATCGGGGGAGGGACGTCACCCTCGTACCTGGAGACCTCTCTTCCTCGCCTGTTAGAAAAAAAAGTAATTCCAGGTGTCATAGTTGTCGGGATCCCACTGGGATCCATCCGCTGCTCCGCGCGTGAGCTCGTGGTAGAAGTGGTTCGTGATGGCCGCCTGGCATGCGGAACCTTGAGGGACAGGAACCCCTCCAGCACTCAGCATCCAGCCGGCGGGCGTCCGGTAGCCCGGAGGGCAAGGGTAGCTGGAGGGGCACAGTGCCTCAGTCTCCTCGAGGGTCAAAATGGCCCAGTAGCCGCTGTCCATTGTTGTGAGAGAGGAAGGTGTGGATGTGTGGATAGCGATGGCGCGGTCAGCCTAGATATAGAGGAAAAGGGCGGGAAAACATTGCGGGAAGCGGTGGGAAATGGCGGGAAATGTCTTTAGTCCCGGTTAGTGGATACAACCGGGACCAAAAGCTTCGGTCAGAGGAAAAGGGCAGGAAAACATGGCGGGAAGCGGTGGGAAATGGCGGGAAATATCTTTAGTCCCGGTTAGTGGCTACAACCGGGACTAAAAGCTTCCGTCGGATGGAAAGTTAGTATAATTATTCTTATAAAGCATAAATAATAACAAACTTTGTAAAAGCTTCACAAAATTATATACATGCATATGTACATATTGATTGCATATAAAAAACGGCCGCAGGCAAAATTCTGAATACATCATATGACTTTCTTATGACCGTGTGGACTTAATCATGGAGCATCTTCATCAAGTAACATGATGCTTGGGTCATCCTTCACTACAAACGTTGTAATTTCATGAAACTTGTCATAATCTTCGGACATCTCTGTCTTGTCCTCCACTCCTATGATGTTTCTTTTCCCTGAAAGAACTATGTGGCGCTTTGGCTCATCGTTTGATGATGTATTTGTTTGCTTATATTTTATTTTTCTTGGTTGACATGTCCTTCACATAGAAAACCTGAGACACATCATTGGCTAGGACGAATGGTTCGTTCATGTACGCAAGATTGTTGAGATCCACTGTTGTCATTCCGTATTTTTTATCTACCTCAACCCCGCCTCCTGTTAGCTTGACCCATTTGCACCGAAACAAAGGGACCTTCAAAGTAGGTCCATAGTCAAGTTCCCATATCTCCTTTATGTAACCATAATATGTGTCCTTTGAACCATTGTTGTTTGATGCATCAAAGCAGACACCACTGTTTTGGTTGGTGCTCTTTTTATCTTGGGCGATCGTGTAAAATGTATTCCCATTTATCTCGTACCCTTGGTAAGTCCATATAGTCGAAGATGGTGAGATGGCCAACAAGTACAACTCATCACAAACAGTTTTGTTATTCATGAGATGTGTTTGCAACCAACCGCCAAAAGTCTTCATGTGTTCATCTCTAATCAAGGAGTCATGCTTTCCCGGGTTGTTTGAGCGTACAATATCCTTGTGTTCCTTTATATACGGAGCTGCCAAGGTGGAATTATGCAGAACCGTGTAGTGTGCTTAAGTGAAAGAATGTCCGTCCCTACATATTATTGATTTCCTTCCTAGTGTGCCTTTTCCACTCAGTCTCCCCTCATGCCGTGATTCAGGAACACCAATCTACTTAATGTCAGGAATAAAGTCAACACAAAACTCAATGACCTCCTCTGTTCCATAGCCCTTCGAGATGCTTCCTTCTGGCCTAGCACGGTTATGGACATATTTCTTCAAGACTCCCATTAACCTCTCAAATGGGACCATATTGTGTAGAAATACAGGACCCAAAATAGTAATCTCGTCAACTAGGTGTACCAGCAGATGCGTCATAATATTGAAGAAGGATGGTGGGAACACCAGCTCAAAACTAACGAGACACAGGACCACATAATTTTGTAACCTCTGTAGATTTTCTGGATCGACTACCTTCTGAGAAATAACATTGAGGAATGCACATAGCTTCACAATGGGTAGTCGAACATTTTTCGGTAGAATCCCCCTCAATGCAACCGGAAGCAATTGTGTCATAAGCACGTGGCAGTCATGAGACTTTAGGTTCTGGAATTTTTTCTCTACCATATTTATTATTCCCTTTATATTCGATGAGAAGCTAGAGGGGACCTTCATACTTCTTAGGACTTCAAAAAAATTCCTTCTCTTCTTTGGTAAGAGCATAGCTGGCAGCACTTAGACGTCCTTTATCTGTCTTTATTGGATGCACGTCATCTCGGTCATTCATACCTTGCTGGTCCTGCCATGCTTCTGGCGTATCTTTTGTCTTTCCATACACGCCCATAAAGCCTAGCAGGTTCACGCAAAGATTCTTCGTCACGTGCATCACATCGATTGCAGAGCAGACCTCTAGAATTTTCCAATAGGGTAGCTTCCAAAATATAGATTTCTTCTTCCACATGGGCACATGTCCGTCAGCGTCATTTGGAACAGATTGACCGCTAGGGCCCTTTCCAAAGATTACTTCTATATCCTTGACCATACCAAATATATCACCACCAGTGCGGAAGATAGGCTTCTTCCGGTGATCTGCCTCACCATTGAAATGCTTGCCTTTTTTCTTGCGGGATGCCTAGCCGAAATAAATCGACGATTCCCCAGGTACACATTCTTCTTACCTTTATCCAAATATATACTTTCAGTATCATCTAAACAATGCGTGCATGCCTTGTATCCCTTGTTTGACTGTCCTAAAAGGTTACTAAGAGCAGGCCAATCATTGATGGTTACGAACAACAACGCCCATAGGTCAAATGGTTCCTGTTGTGATCATCCCACATATGAACACCTTCGTCGCGCCACAACTGTAGTAGTTCTTCAACTAATGGCCTTAGATAGACATGAATGTCATTGCCAAGTTGCTTCGGGCCTTGGATGAGCACTGGCATCATAATGAACTTCCGCTTCATGCACAACCAAGGAGGCAGGTTATATATACATAGAGTTACAGTCCAGGTACTATGACTACAGCTTTGCTCTCCAAAAGGATTCATGACATCTATCCTTAGACCAAACCTTAAGTTCCTTGCGTCATCTGCAAAGCTCGGGTATTCTCTATCGATTTTTCTCCATTGCGACCCATCAGCGGGGTGTCTCAACATCGAGTCTTTCCTGCGCTCTTCTTTGTGCTATCGCAACAACTTGGCATGCTCTTTGTTTCTAAACAAATGTTTCAACCATGGTATTATAGGAGCATACCACATAACCTTTGCAGGAACCCTCTTCCTGGGGCGCTGCTCGCCCTCAACATCACCAGGGTCATATCGTCTGATCTTATAACGCAATGCGCCGCATACCGGGCATGCATCCAAATTCTCGTACTCCTCACCGCGATATAATATGTAGTCATAAATGCATGGATGTATCTTCTGTAGCTCTAGTCCTAGAGGGCAGACAACATTCTTTGCCTCGTATGTACTGATAGGCAATTCATTATCCTTTGTAAGCTTCTTCTTCCAAATTTTTAGTAGCTTCTCAAATCCCTTGTCAGATAAACCATTCTCTGCTTTCTATTACAGTAATTCCAGTGTGGTATCGAGCTTTGTGTTGCCATCTTCTCAATTTGGGTATAACAATTTTTTGTGATCCTCTAACATGCGCTGCAACTTCTTCTTCTCTTTTTCATTTTCGCATTCGCTCCGTGCATCAAGAATGGTCTGACGAAGGTCGTCAGCAGTCTCATCTATGCCCATTCTTCACCTTCTTCTTGTTCATTGTCTTCTAGTGTATTGCCACTGTATTCAGGAAACATTGGATAATTATCATCGTTCTCTTCTTCTTCTTCGCCGTCTTCCATCATAACCCTGCTTTCTCCATGCTTTGTCCAACAAATATAGCCGGACATGAAACCTGATTGAATCAGGTGGATGTGAATGGTTTTGGATGAAGAGTAATCCTTCCCATTTCGACAGACACGACACGAACAACACATAAAACCATTCCGCTTGTTTGCCTCAGCCAACCCGAGGAAAGAATGCACGCCTTTAATGAACGCGTCAGACATTCGGGGAGCGTCATACATCTCTCGGCTCATCTGCAGTATAATTAAAATTTTCTATCGTATAAAATGTTTGGATCCTTTTTAATACAATTACTTTTACATGCACTAATTTTTGAATTAAGATTTTCTATCATATTAAAATTTTACATGAACTAATATTTGAATTGGACAAAACTGTTAACATAAAAATGTTGACTATTTAATTATTGCTCTAGTAGTGAAAACCTTATTCAATTCTGAGATCCAAAACTCTTCAAATGCACATCTCAACTTTCAGTAGCTTTTTGTATAATCAAACTATGCTTAAAACTACACATCTAAAATTCCCTCTATACTTCTAAACATGAAATTCCTCATTCTAGTTCTAGAGCATTGAGCTAAAGTATAATAATAAGAGGTGAATGATTGAAGTTGCTAACCATTTTAGAAGCTTCGATTGATAGATGATACCACCAAATCTTGGATTGAAAGTTTCCACCAAAATGAGGATGAACTTGAGTTGTTACTTGGAGGAAATGGCCATGCTTTTGGGCTGGGTCGAACAGGCATATATAGTGGTAGTAAGTTTTCCCGGGTGGTAAAATGAACCCAGACTAGAGGTTGACCTCTAGTCCCGGCTTGTAACAAGAACCCAGACTAAATATATCCATGGATCCCATAGGAGCTCTAGTCCCGGCTTGTGTTACCAGCCGGGACTAGAGGTTGCCCATGGACCGGGACTAGTGATATGGAGCCATGTAGCCATTGCAGAATTCACCACAAATAACAAATATGACGGTTTCAGAGAAGGCCGGGACTAGAGGCTGGAGCTCCAAAAAACGAAAGGTCGTTTTTCTACTAGTGAAATAAGAACACCACCTTGCAAACCATCATATTTGTTATGCTTGCAGGTCATCATTGCTATTTGTGGTGCTTGACATTTTTTGCTTATTTTTCAAGATCACTGATGGTGCACATGAAAGAAATGAATATCTTCCAAAAACACAATGGACTTATTCCTTCTGTGCCAACCTTCCGGTTGTAAAAATGAAAGATATTGGCTGGTTGCCGAATGAGATGTATTTTATCTAAAGCAACAGTTCTTTGCACAATGTATCTCAGTATTAGTTGGAAAAGATCAAAGTCAAATGAGGACGCACTATGTGAACTAATGACATATATAGGGGCTTCACCCCATGGTCATGTCTTTGTGGGCGGTAAAAAACTTCATTCAGAAATTATCCATATCATGTATTTACTTTTGAATAATATATTGAGTACCTCGTAAACTCACATTTATAATTAACCCGTGGTTGCTATATTATGCTACTACTTTTTTCTATACACGACAGTTTGGCTGCACTATTATAACATAAAGAAATAAAAATATTGAGCCACAAAAAAGGAGAACATGGTAGAATCTCCCCTCCCAAACATAGAAATGCCTTGTGCACATACACACATGCACCAGAGTCGCCATCTTGTTTTTTTCTGTCGTCCAAATAGAGATAGCTTCATCACCCACCAAATCCCACCATGATAAAAAGAGCACACATTTCCAAATCACCGAAAAGCAGTGCTCTACCCAAAAACAAAACCCTAGAACGGTGCCGCCGCTTGACCACCATAGAATTGTTGCCCTGACTTCAATAGAAATGTTGCCACCACGCTTTCCTTATAGGAAGCATCGGACGACTGAGGTCGCTATGGTGGGCAGACGCCCTGAATCTCCCTGCCCACGGAAATTCTTGATGAAATCCTTAGTCGCCTTGGCCTACGCGACGCCATACGCACATCGATGCTCTCCCGCAACTGGTGACACCGATGTGAGGCGCTCCCATCGAAGGCTTTGTGGAGCTCAGGAATCTAGATCTCATCCACGTCCAGTTACAAGAGAACATGGGTGAGGACCAACTAGAAAATATAATTACGACATCTCCATCACTCGAGGCCTTGACACTTTGGGATGTGGATATCCCAAGTGAATTCAGAGGGTGGCTGATTCAGGCGCCCAATCTCCGGCGTGTCAAAATTGTTTCGACGGAGAATTTTGGATGGAACTTTGAGGAGTTTCTATATCTAGAGTATGCTTTCATGGATATATGGAATTATTTAGGGAACCATAATTTCTCCAAATTTCTCACGGATTGCGCGATCATTACTAAGCTTGTGATATATAATTGGCATTCATAGGTAAAATTGATGCACACTATTCATTTACAGATTCCTAATAATGGATATTTAGGCTCATTTTGAAACTTGTAGGTTTACTTTAATTTCCTTACGTACAACATTGATGTGTAGGGTATGTAAAGATTGTTTCTTATCTTGATTGTGCCTCATTTTCCTAGTTTATCCTCTTGGTGGACCTTCTCGGTCTCATCTCTTTGTTAATTGTGGCGAAGTACTTGATCTGCTGGTACAGTAAAGATGTAAATTGTAAGTGGTGTTGGGTCCTAAACCCTACAATCCAACTAAATTTGAAAACCTCATTGTTTGAAATATAACTTATAAATTAATTCCTAGTGATGTTCGTTGCATCACCCACAACCACCGATTTCAATTTTGTGATCTTCATCTTTTGTACGTTTTTATACTTCGCGACAAAATGTAATATGTCGGAACACATAGATATCATATTCTGGTATAAGATCATAACATTCTAACATTGTTTGGTTGCACTATTATAACATAAAGAAATAAAAATATTGAGCCACAAAAAGGAAAAATGATAGAATATCCCATCCCAAACATAGAAATGCCTCGCGCACATACACACACGCACCACAGCAGCCCTCATGTCGCCTTCTTGATTTTTTCTGTCGTCCAAATAGAGATCGCTTCATCACGCACCAAATCCCACCACAATAAAAAGAGCGCACATTTCAAATCACCGCAAAGCGGTGCTCTGCCCAAAAACAAAACCCTAGAACAGAACCTCCGCTTGACCACCATAGAAATGCTGCCTTGACCACAATAAAAATGTCGCCACCACGCCACCCTTAAAGGAAACATCAGAGGACTGAGGTCGCTGTGGCAGAGGCAGATGACCTGATCTCCCTGACCATGGAAATTCTCGATGAAATCCTCAGTTGCCTTGTCCTATGCGACATCATACGCACGTAATGCTCTGCCGCAACTGGTGACACCGATGTGATGAGGCGCTCCCAGACCTTGACCTCTACTTCCCGAGCACTAAAGGCTACAAGAGTGCATAAAAGGGGTTGAGCGTTGTCGATGGCATCCTCTTTCGCTATCCTGGCCGTGTCTGATGCTTCTACGCAAGACGACTTAACAAGATCTACGCAGGCCGCATCCACGGCTGGCTCTTCATCCTCTCCCGTCGGCGTTTCGAACTCTCAATCTCATTCCCAACTTCATCGACGACAAGTTTTCCTCCTCCTACATATTCTCCTACGGTTGGCTCACCTTCCTCACTCTCCGCAATGTCGCCATCCCGCCTACCCTCAGCTCAAGGCTTTGTGGAGCTCAGAATCTAGATCTCATCCACGTGCTTACAAGAGAACATGGGTGAGGACCAACTAGAAAGATAATTACGACATCTCCATCACTCGAGGCCTCGACACTTTGGGATGTGGTATCCCAAGTGAATTCACGGTGGTGGCTGATTCAGCGCCAATCTCCGGCGTGTCAAAATTGTTTCGACGGAGAATTTTGGATGGAACTTTGGGGAGTTTCTATATCTAGAGTATGCTTTCATGGATATATGGAATTATTTAGGGAACCATAATTTCTCCAAATTTCTCACTGATTGCGCGAGCATTACTAAGCTTGTGATATATAATTGGCATTCATAGGTAAACTTGATGCTCACTATTCATTTACAGCTTCCTAATAATGGATATTTAGGCTCATTTTGAAACTTGTAGGTTTAATTTAATTTCCTTACATACAACATTGATGTGTAGGGTATATAAAGAATGTTTCTTATCTTGATTGTGCCTCATTTTCCTAGTGTATCCTCTCGGTGGACCTTCTCGGTCTCATCTCTTTGTTAATTGTGGCGAAGTACTTGATCTGCTGGTACAGTAAAGATGTAAATTGTAAGTGGTGTTGGGTCCTAAACCCTACAATCCAACTAAATTTGAAAACCTCATTGTTTGAAATATAACTTATAAATTAATTCCTAGTGATGTTCGTTGCATCACCCACAACCACCGATTTTGATTTTGTGATCTTCGTCTTTTGTACGTTTTTATACATCACGACAAAATGTAATATGTCGGAACACATAGATATCATATTCTGGTATAAGATCATAACATTCTAACATTGTTTGGTTGCACTATTATAACATAAAGAAATAAAAATATTGAGCCACAAAAAAGGAAAAATGGTAGAATATCCCATCCCAAACATACAAATGCCTCGCGCACATACACACACGCACCACAGCAGCCCTCATGTCGCCTTCTTGATTTTTTGTCGTCCAAATAGAGATCGCTTCATCACGCACCAAATCCCACCACAATAAAAAGAGCGCACATTTCAAATCACCGCAAAGCGGTGCTCTGCCCAAAAACAAAACCCTAGAACAGAACCTCCGCTTGACAACCATAGAAATGCTGCCTTGACCACAATAAAAATGTCGCCACCACACCACCCTTAAAGGAAACATCAGAGGACTGAGGTCGCTGTGGCAGAGGCAGATGACCTGATCTCCCTGACCATGGAAATTCTCGATGAAATCCTCGCTGTTTTGTCCTATGCGACATCATACGCACGTAATGCTCTGCCGCAACTGGTGACACCGATGTGATGAGGCGCTCCCAGACCTTGACCTCTACTTCCCGAGCACCAAAGGCTACAAGAGTGCATAAAAGGGGTTGAGCGTTGTCGATGGCATCCTCTTTCGCTATCCTGGCCGTGTCTGATGCTTCTACGCAAGACGACTTAACAAGATCTACGCAGGCCGCATCCACGGCTGGCTCTTCATCCTCTCCCGTCGGCGTTTCGAACTCTCAATCTCATTCCCAACTTCATCGACGACAAGTTTTCCCTCCCCTCCTACATATTCTCCTACGGTTGGCTCACCTTCCTCACTCTCCGCAATGTCGCCATCCCGCCCCTACCCTCGTGCTCAAGGCTTTCGAGCTCAGAATCTAGATCTCATCCACGCAGTTACAAGAGAACATGGGTGAGGACCAACTAGAAAGATAATTACGACATCTCCATCACTGAGGCCTCGACACTTTGGGATGTGGTATCCCAAGTGAATTCTGGTGGCTGATTCAGCGCCCAATCTCCGGCGTGTCAAAATTGTTTCGACGGAGAATTTTGGATGGAACTTTGGGGAGTTTCTATATCTAGAGTATGCTTTCATGGATATATGGAATTATTTAGGGAACCATAATTTCTCCAAATTTCTCACTGATTGCGCGAGCATTACTAAGCTTGTGATATATAATTGGCATTCATAGGTAAACTTGATGCTCACTATTCATTTACAGCTTCCTAATAATGGATATTTAGGCTCATTTTGAAACTTGTAGGTTTAATTTAATTTCCTTACATACAACATTGATGTGTAGGGTATGTAAAGATAGTTTCTTATCTTGATTGTGCCTCATTTTCCTAGTGTATCCTCTCGGTGGACCTTCTCGGTCTCATCTCTTTGTTAATTATGGCGAAGTACTTGATCTGCTGGTACAGTAAAGATGTAAATGGTAAGTGGTGTTGGGTCCTAAACCCTACAATCCAACTAAATTTGAAAACCTCATTGTTTGAAATATAACTTATAAATTAATTCCTAGTGATGTTCGTTGCATCACCCACAACCACCGATTTCGATTTTGTGATCTTCGTCTTTTGTATGTTTTTATACATCACGACAAAATGTAATATGTCGGAACACATAGATATCATATTCTAGTATATGATCATAACATTCTAACATTGTTTGGTTGCACTATTATAACATAAAGAAATAAAAATATTGAGCCACAAAAAAGGAAAAATGGTAGAATATCCCATCCCAAACATAGAAATGCCTCGCGCACATACACACACGCACCACAGCAGCCCTCAGGTCGCCATCTTGATTTTTTCTGTCATCCAAATAGAGATCGCTTCATCACGCACCAAATCCCACCACGATAAAAAGAGCGCACATTTCAAATCACTTTAAAGCGGTGCTCTGCCCAAAAACAATACCCTAGAACAGAACCTCCGCTTGACCACCATAGAAATGTTGCCGTGACCACAATAAAAATGTCGCCACCACGCCACCCTTAAAGGAAACATCAGAGGACTGAGGTCGCTGTGGCAGAGGCAGATGACCTGTTCTCCCTGACCATGGAAATTCTCGATGAAATCCTCAGTTGCCTTGTCCTATGCGACATCATACGCACGTAATGCTCTGCCGCAACTGGTGACACCGATGTGATGAGGCGCTCCTAGACCCTGACCTCTACTTCCCGAGCACCAAAGGCTACAAGAGTGCATAAAAGGGGTTGAGCGTTGTCGATGGCATCCTCTTTCGCTATCCTGGCCGTGTCTGATGCTTCTACGCAAGACGACTTAACAAGATCTACGCAGGCCGCATCCACGGCTGGCTCTTCATCCTCTCCCGTCGGCGTTTCGAACTCTCAATCTCATTCCCAACTTCATCGACGACAAGTTTTCCCTCCCCTCCTACATATTCTCCTACGGTCGGCTCACCTCCCTCACTCTCCGCCATTGCGCCATCGCGCCCCTACCCTCAGGCTTCGAAGGCTTTGTGGAGCTCAGGAATCTAGATCTCATCCACGTCCAGTTACAAGAGAACATGGGTGAGCACCAACTAGAAAGATAATTACGACATCTCCATCACTCGAGGCCTCGACACTTTGGGATGTGGTATCCCAAGTGAATTCACAGGGTGGCTGATTCAGGCGCCCAATCTCCGGCGTGTCAAAATTGTTTCGACGGAGAATTTTGGATGGAACTTTGGGGAGTTTCTATATCTAGAGTATGCTTTCATGGATATATGGAATTATTTAGGGAACCATAATTTCTCCAAATTTCTCACTGATTGCGCGAGCATTACTAAGCTTGTGATATATAATTGGCATTCATAGGTAAACTTGATGCTCACTATTCATTTACAGCTTCCTAATAATGGATATTTAGGCTCATTTTGAAACTTGTAGGTTTAATTTAATTTCCTTACATACAACATTGATGTGTAGGGTATGTAAAGACTGTTTCTTATCTTGATTGTGCCTCATTTTCCTAGTGTATCCTCTCGGTGGACCTTCTCGGTCTCATCTCTTTGTTAATTATGGCGAAGTACTTGATCTGCTGGTACAGTAAAGATGTAAATGGTAAGTGGTGTTGGGTCCTAAAACCTACAATCCAACTAAATTTGAAAACCTCATTGTTTGAAATATAACTTATAAATTAATTCCTAGTGATGTTCGTTGCATCACCCACAACCACCGATTTCGATTTTGTGATCTTCGTCTTTTGTATGTTTTTATACATCACGACAAAATGTAATATGTCGGAACACATAGATATCATATTCTAGTATATGATCATAACATTCTAACATTGTTTGGTTGCACTATTATAACATAAAGAAATAAAAATATTGAGCCACAAAAAAGGAAAAATGGTAGAATATCCCATCCCAAACATAGAAATGCCTCGCGCACATACACACACGCACCACAGCAGCCCTCAGGTCGCCATCTTGATTTTTTCTGTCGTCCAAATAGAGATCGCTTCATCACGCACCAAATCCCACCACGATAAAAAGAGCGCACATTTCAAATCACTTTAAAGCGGTGCTCTGCCCAAAAACAAAACCCTAGAACAGAACCTCCGCTTGACCACCATAGAAATGTTGCCGTGACCACAATAAAAATGTCGCCACCACGCCACCCTTAAAGGAAACATCAGAGGACTGTGGTCGCTGTGGCAGAGGCAGATGACCTGTTCTCCCTGACCATGGAAATTCTCGATGAAATCCTCAGTTGCCTTGTCCTACGCGACATCATACGCACGTCATGCTCTGCCGCAACTGGTGACACCGATGTGAGGCGCTCCCATCCCTTGACCTCTACTTCCCGAGCACCAAAGGCTACAGGAGTGCATAAAAGGGGTTGAGCGCTGTCGATGGCATCCTCTTTCGCTATCCTGGCGCATCTAATGCTTCTATGCAAGACGACTTAACAAGATCTACGCAGGCCGCATCCACGGCTGGCTCTTCATCCTCTCCCATCGGTGTTTCGAACTCTCAATCTCATTCCCAACTTCATCGACGACAAGTTTTCCCTCCCCTCCTACATATTCTCCTACGACCGGCTCACCTCCCTCACTCTCCGCTATTGCGCCATCCCGCCGCTACCCTCAGGCTTCGAAGGCTTTGTGGATCTCAGGAATCTAGATCTCATCCACGTCCAGTTACAAGAGAACATGGGTGACGACCAACTAGAAAAGATAATTACGACATCTCCATCACTCGAGGCCTTGACACTTTGGGATGTGGATATCCCAAGTGAATTCAGAGGGTGGCTGATTCAGGCGCCCAATCTACGGCGTGTCAAAATTGTTTCGACGGAGAATTTTGGATGGAACTTTGAGGAGTTTCTATATCTAGAGTATGCTTCCATGGATATATGGAATTATTTAGGGAACCATAATTTCTCCAAATTTCTCACTGATTGCGCGATCATTACTAAGCTTGTGATATATAATTGGCATTCATAGGTAAACTTGATGCACACTATTCATTTTCATCTTCCTAATAATGGATATTTAGGCTCATTTTGAAACTTGTAGGTTTAATTTAATTTCCTTACATACAACATTGATGTGTAGGGTATGTAAAGATTGTTTCTTATCTTTATTGTGCCTCATTTTCCTAGTGTATCCTCTCGGTAGACCTTCTCGGTCTCATCTCTTTGTTAATTGTTGTGAAGTACTTGATCTGCTGGTACAGTAAAGATATAAATTGTAAGTGGAGTTGGGTCCTAAACCCTACAATCCAACTAAATTTGAAAACCTCATTGTTTGAAATATAACTTATAAATTAATTCCTAGTGATGTTCGTTGCATCACCCACAACTACCGATTTCGATTTTGTGATCTTCATCTTTTGTACGTTTTTATACATCACGACAAAATGTAATATGTCAGAACACATAGATATCATATTCTGGTATAAGATCATAACATTCTAACATTGTTTGGTTGCACTATTATAACATAAAGAAATAAAAATATTGAGCCACAAAAAAGGAAAAATGGTAGAATATCCCATCCCAAACATAGAAATGCCTCGCGCACATACACACACGCACCACAGCAGCCCTCAGGTCGCCATCTTGATTTTTTCTGACGTCCAAATAGAGATCGCTTCATCACGCACCAAACCCCACCACGATAAAAAGAGCGCACATTTCAAATCACCGCAAAGCGGTGCTCTGCCCAAAAACAAAACCCTAGAACAGAACCTCCGCTTGACCACCATAGAAATGTTGCCGTGACCACAATAAAAATGTCGCCACCACGCCACCCTTAAAGGAAACATTAGAGTACTAAGGTCGATGTGGCAGAGGCAGATGACCTGATCTCCCTGACCATGGAAATTCTCGATGAAATCCTCAGTTGCCTTGTCCTATGCGACATCATACGCACGTCATGATCTGCCGCAACTGGTGACACCGATGTGAGGCGCTCCCATCCCTTGACCTCTACTTCCCGAGCACCAAAGGCTACAAGAGTGCATAAAAGTGGTTGAGCGTTGTCGATGGCATCCTATTTCGCTATCCTGGCCGTGTCTGATGCTTCTATGCAAGACGACTTAACAATATCTACGCAGGCCGCATCCACGGCTGGCTCTTCATCCTCTCCCGTCGGCGTTTCGAACTCTCAATCTCATTCCCAACTTCATCGACGACAAGTTTTCCCTCCCCTCCTACATATTCTCCTACGACCGGCTCACCTCCCTCACTCTCCGCTATTGCGCCATCCCGCCGCTACCCTCAGGCTTCGAAGGCTTTGTGGAGCTCAGGAATCTAGATCTCATCCACGTCCAGTTACAAGAGAACATGGGTGACGACCAACTAGAAAAGATAATTACGACATCTCCATCAATCGAGGCCTCCACACTTTGGGATGTGGATATCCCAAGTGAATTCACAGGGTGGCTGATTCAGGCGCCCAATCTACGGCGTGTCAAAATTGTTTCGACGGAGAATTTTGGATGGAACTTTGAGGAGTTTCTATATCTAGAGTATGCTTTCATAGATATATTGAATTATTTAGGGAACCATAATTTATCCAAATTTCTCACTGATTGCGCGATCATTACTAAGCTTGTGATATATAATTGGCATTCATAGGTAAACTTGATGCACACTATTCATTTACAGCTTCCTAATAATGGATATTTAGGCTCATTTTGAAACTTGTAGGTTTAATTTAATTTCCTTACATATAACATTGATGTGTAGGGTATGTAAAGATTGTTTCTTATCTTTATTGTGCCTCATTTTCCTAGTGTATCCTCTCGGTGGACCTTCTCGGTCTCATCTCTTTGTTAATTGTGGCGAAGTACTTGATCTGCTGGTACAGTAAAGATATAAATTGTAAGTGGTGTTGGGTCCTAAACCCTACAGTCCAACTAAATTTGAAAACCTCATTGTTTGAAATATAACTTATAAATTAATTCCTAGTGATGTCCGTTGCATCACGCACAACCACCGATTTTGATTTTGTGATCTTCGTCTTTTGTATGTTTTTATACATCACGACAAAATGTAATATGTCGGAACACATAGATATAATATTCTGGTATAAGATCATAACATTCTAACATTGTTTGGTTGCACTATTATGACATAAAGAAATAAAAATATTGAGCCACAAAAAAGGAAAAATGGTAGAATATCCCATACCAAACATAGAAGTGCCTCCCGCACATACACACACGCACCATAGCAGCCCTCAGGTCGCCATCTTGATTTTTTCTGTCGTCCAAATAGAGATCGCTTCATCACGCACCAAATCCCACAACGATAAAAAGAGCGCACATTTCAAATCACCGCAAAGCGGTGCTCTGCCCAAAAACAAAACCCTAGAACAAAACCTCCGCTTGACCACCATAGAAATGTTGCCGTGACCACAATAAAAATGTCGCCACCACGCCACCCTTAAAGGAAACATCAGAGGACTGAGGTCGCTGTGGCAGAGGCAGATGACCTGATCTCCCTGACCATGGAAATTCTCGATGAAATCCTCAGTTGCCTTGTCCTATGCGACATCATACGCACGTCATGCTCTGCCGCAACTGGTGACACCGATGTGAGGCGCTCCCATCCCTTGACCTCTACTTCCCGAGCACCAAAGGCTACAGATTGCATAAAAGGGGTTGAGCATTGTCGATGGCATCCTCTTTCGCTATCCTGGCCATGTCTGATGCTTCTATGCAAGACGACTTAACAAGATCTATGCAGGCCGCATCCACGCCTGGCTCTTCTTCCTCTACCGTCGGTGTTTCGAACTCTCAATCTCATTCCCAACTTCAACGACGACAAGTTTTCCCTCCCCTCCTACATATTCTCCTACGGCCGGCTCACCTCCCTCACTCTCCGCAATTGCGCCATCCCGCCCCAACCCTCAGGCTTCGAAGGCTTTGTGGAGCTCAGGAATCTAGATCTCATCCACATCCAGTTACAAGAGAACATGGGTGAGGACCAACTAGAAAGATAATTATGACATCTCCATCACTCGAGGCCTCGACACTTTGGGATGTGGATATCCCAAGTGAATTCACAGGGAGGCTGATTCAGGCGCCCAATCTCCGTCGTGTCAAAATTGTTTCGACGGAGAATTTTGGATGGAACTTTGGGGAGTTTCTATATCTAGAGTATGCTTTCATGGATATATGGAATTATTTAGGTAACCATAATTTCTCCAAATTTCTCACTGATTTCGCGAGCATTACTAAGCTTGTGATATATAATTGGCATTCATAGGTAAACTTGATGCTCACTATTCATTTACAGCTTCCTAATAATGGATATTTAGGCTCATTTTGAAACTTGTAGGTTTAATTTAATTTCTTTACATACAATATTGATGTGTAGGGTATATAAAGAATGTTTCTTATCTTGATTGTGCCTCATTTTCCTAGTGTATCCTCTCGGTGGACCTTCTCGGTCTCATCTCTTTGTTAATTGTGGCGAAGTACTTGATCTGCTGGTACAGTAAAGATGGAAATTGTAAGTGGTGTTGGGTCCTAAACCCTACAATCCAACTAAATTTGAAAACCTCATTGTTTGAAATATAACTTATAAATTAATTCCTAGTGATGTTCGTTGCATCACCCACAACCACCGATTTCGAGTTTGTGATCTTCGTCTTTTGTACGTTTTTATACATCACGACAAAATGTAATATGTCGGAACACATAGATATCATACTCTGGTATAAGATCAGAACATTCTAACATTGTTTGGTTGCACTATTATAACATAAAGAAATAAAAATATTGACCCACAAAAAAGGAAAAATGGTAGAATATCCCATCCCAAACATAGAAATGCCTCGCGCACATACACACACGCACCACATCAGCCCTCAGGTTGCCATCTTGATTTTTTCTGTCGTCCAAATAGAGATCGCTTCATCACGCACCAAATCCCACCACGATAAAAAGAGTGCACATTTCAAATCACCGCAAAGCGGTGCTCTACCCAAAAAAAAACCTAGAACGGAACCACCACTTGACCACCATAGAAATGTTGCCGTGACCACAGTAAAAATGTCGCCACCACGCCACCCTTAAAAGAAACATCAGAGGACTGAGGTCGCTGTGGCAGAGGCAGATGACCTGTTCTCCCTGACCATGGAAATTCTCGATGAAATCCTCAGTTGCCTTGTCCTACGCGACATCATACGCACGTCATGCTCTGCCGCAACTGGTGACACCGATGTGAGGCGCTCCCATCCCTTGACCTCTACTTCCCGAGCACCAAAGGCTACAAGATTGCATAAAAGGGGTTGAGCGCTATCGATGGCATCCTCTTTCGCTATCCTGGCGCATCTAATGCTTCTATGCAAGACGACTTAACAAGATCTACGCAGGCCGCATCCACGGCTGGCTCTTCATCCTCTCCCGTCGGTGTTTCGAACTCTCAATCTCATTCCCAACTTCATCGACGACAAGTTTTCCCTCCCCTCCTACATATTCTCCTACGATCGGCCCACCTCCCTCACTCTCCGCTATTGCGCCATCCCGCCGCTACCCTCAGGCTTCGAAGGCTTTGTGGAGCTCAGGAATCTAGATCTCATCCACGTCCAGTTACAAGAGAACATGGGTGACGACCAACTAGAAAAGATAATTACGACATCTCCATCACTCGAGGCCTTGACAATTTGGGATGTGGATATCTCAAGTGAATTCAGAGGGTGGCTGATTCAGGCGCCCAATCTCCGGCGTGTCAAAATTGTTTCGACGGAGAATTTTGGATGGAACTTTGAGGAGTTTCTATATCTAGAGTATGCTTTCATGGATATATGGAATTATTTAGGGAACCATAATTTCTCCAAATTTCTCACTGATTGTGCGATCATTACTAAGCTTGTGATATATAATTGGCATTCATAGGTAAACTTGATGCACACTATTCATTTACATCTTCCTAATAATGGATATTTAGGCTCATTTTGAAACTTGTAGGTTTAATTTAATTTCCTTACATACAACATTGATGTGTAGGGTATGTAAATATTGTTTATTATCTTTATTGTGCCTCATTTTCCTAGTGTATCCTCTCGGTGGACCTTCTCGGTCTCATCTCTTTGTTAATTGTGGCGAAGTACTTGATCTGCTGGTACAGTAAAGATGTAAATTGTAAGTGGTGTTGGGTCCTAAACCCTACAATCCAACTAAATTTGAAAACCTCATTGTTTGAAATATAACTTATAAATTAATTCCTAGTGATGTTCGTTGCATCACCCACAACCACCGATTTCGATTTTGTGATCTTCATCTTTTGTACGTTTTTATACATCACGACAAAATGTAATATGTCGGAACACATAGATATCATATTCTGGTATAAGATCATAACATTCTAACATTGTTTGGTTGCACTATTATAACATAAAGAAATAAAAATATTGAGCCACAAAAAAGGAAAAATGGTAGAATATCCCATCCCAAACATAGAAATGCCTCGCGCACATACACACACGCACCACAGCAGCCCTCGGGTCGCCATCTTGATTTTTTCTGTCGTCCAAATAGATATCGCTTCATCACGCACCAAATCCCACCACGATAAAAAGAGCGCACATTTCAAATCCCCGCAAAGCGGTGCTCTGCCCAAAAACAAAACCCTAGAACAGAACCTCCGCTTGACCACCATAGAAATGTTGCTGTGACCACAATAAAAATGTTGCCACCACGCCACCCTTAAAGGAAACATCAAAGGACTGAGGTCGCTGTGGCAAAGGAAGATGACCTGATCTCCCTGATCATGGAAAATCTCGATGAAATCCTCAGTTGCCTTGTCCTATGCGACATCATACGCACGTCATGCTCTGCCGCAACTGGTGACACCGATGTGAGGCGCTCCCATCCCTTGACCTCTACTTCCTGTGCACCAAAGGCTACAAGAGTGCATAAAAGGGGTTGAGCGTTGTCGATGTCATCCTCTTTCTCTATCCTGGCCGTGTCTGATGCTTCTATGCAAGACGACTTAACAAGATCTACGCAGGCCGCATCCATGGCTGGCTCTTCATCCTCGCCCGTCGGCGTTTCGAACTCTCAATCTCATTCCCAACTTCATCGACGAAAAGTTTTCCCTCCCCTCCAACATATTCACCTATGGTCGGCTCACCTACCTCACTCTCCGCAATTGCGCCATCCCGCCCCTACCCTCAGGCTTCAAAGGCTTTGTGGAGCTCAGGAATCTAGATCTCATCCACGTCCAGTTACAAGAGAACATGGGTGAGGACCAACTTGAAAGATAATTACGACATCTCCATCACTCGAGGCCTCGACACTTTGGGATGTGGATATCCCAAGTGAATTCACAGGGTGGCTGATTCAGGCGCCCAATCTCCGGCGTCTCAAAATTGTTTCGACGGAGAATTTTGGATCGAACTTTGGGGAGTTTGTATATCTAGAGTATGCTTTCATGGATATATGGAATTATTTAGGGAACCATAATTTCTCCAAATTTCTCACTGATTACGCGGGCATTACTAAGCTTGTGATATATAATTGGCATTCATAGGTAAACTTGATGCTCACTATTCATTTACAGCTTCCTAATAATGGATATTTAGGCTCATTTTGAAACTTGTAGGTTTAATTTAATTTCCTTACATACAACATTGATGTGTTGGGTATGTAAAGATTGTTTATTATCTTGATTGTGCCTCATTTTCCTAGTGTATCCTCTCGGTGGACCTTCTCGGTCTCATCTCTTTGTTAATTGTGGCGATGTACTTGATCTGTTGGTATAGTAAAGATGTAAATTGTAAGTGGTGTTGGGTCCTAAACCCTACAATCCAACTAAATTTGAAAATCTCATTTTTTGAAATATAACTTATAAATTAATTCCTAGTGATGTTCGTTGCATCACCCACAACCACTGATTTCGATTTTGTGATCTTCGTCTTTTGTACGTTTTTATACATCACGACAAAATGTAATATGTCGGAACACATAGATATCATATTGTGGTATAAGATCATAACATTCTAACATTGTTTGGTTGCACTATTATAACATAAACAAATAAAAATATTGAGCCACAAAAAAGGAAAAATGGTAGAATATCCCATCCCAAACATAGAAATGCCTCGCGCACATACACACACGCACCACAGCAGCCCTCAGGTCGCACTCTTGATTTTTTCTGTCGTCCAAATTGAGATCGCTTCATCACGCACGAAATCCCACCACGATAAAAATAGCGCACATTTCAAATCACCGCAAAGCGGTGCTCTGCCCAAAAACAAAACCCTAGAACAGAACCTCCACTTGACCACCATAGAAATGTTGCCGTGACCACAATAAAAATGTCACCACCACGCCACCCTTAAAGGAAACATCAGAGGACTGAGGTCATTGTGGCAGAGGCAGATGACCTGATCTCCCTGACCATGGAAATTCTCGATGAAATCCTCAGTTGCCTTGTCCTATGCGACATCATACGCACGTCATGATCTGCCGCAACTGGTGACACCGATGTGAGGCGCTCCCATCCCTTGACCTCTACTTCCCGAGCACCAAAGGCTACAAGAGTGCATAAAAGGGGTTGAGCGTTGTCGACGGCATCCTCTTTCGGTATCCTGGCCTTGTCTGATGCTTCTATGCAAGACGACTTAACAAGATCTACGCAGGCCGCATCCACGGCTGGCTCTTCATCCTCTCCCGTCGGCGTTTCGAACTCTCAATCTCATTCCCAACTTCATCGACGACAAGTTTTCCCTCCCCTCCTACATATTCTCCTACGGTTGGCTCACCTTCCTCACTCTCCGCAATGTCGCCATCCCGCCCCTACCCTCAGGCTTCGAAGGCTTTCTGGAGCTCAGGAATCTAGATCTCATCCACGTGCAGTTACAAGAGAACATGGGTGAGGACCAACTAGAAAGATAATTACGACATCTCCATCACTCGAGGCCTCGACACTTTGGGATGTGGTATCCCAAGTGAATTCACAGGGTGGCTGATTCAGGCGCCCAATCTCCGGCGTGTCAAAATTGTTTCGACGGAGAATTTTGGATCGAACTTTGGGGAGTTTCTATATCTAGAGTATGCTTTCATGGATATATTAAATTATTTAGGGAACCATAATTTTTCCAAATTTCTCACTGATTGCGCGAGCATTACTTAGCTTGTGATATATAATTGGCATTCATAGGTAAACTTGATGCTCACTATTCATTTACAGCTTCCTAATAATGGATATTTAGGCTCATTTTGAAACTTGTAGGTTTAATTTAATTTCCTTACATACAACATTGATGTGTAGGGTATGTAAAGATTGTTTCTTATCTTGATTGTGCCTCATTTTCCTAGTATATCCTCTCGGTGGACCTTCTCGGTCTCATCTCTTTGTTTATTGTTTCGAAGTACTTGATCTGCTGGTACAGTAAAGATGTAAATTATAAGTGGTGTTGGGTCCTAAACCCTACAATTCAACTAAATTTGAAAACCTCATTGTTTGAAATATAACTTATAAAGTAATTCCTAGTGATGTTCGTTGCATCACCCACAACCACCGATTTCGATTTTGTGATCTTCGTATTTTGTACGTTTTTATACATCACGACAAAATGTAATATGTCGGAACACATAGATATTATATTCTGGTATAAGATCATAACATTCTAACATTGTTTGGTTGCACTATTATAACATAAAGAAATAAAAATATTGAGCCACAAAAAAGGAAAAATGGTAGAATATCCCATCCCAAACATAGAAATGCCTCGCGCACATACACACACGCACCACAGCAGCCCTCAGGTCGCCATCTTGATTTTTTCTGTCGTCCAAACAGAGATCGCTTCATCACGCACCAAATCCCACCACGATAAAAAGAGCGCACATTTAAAATCACCGCAAAGCGCTGCTCTGCCCAAAAACAAAACCCTAGAACAAAACCTCCGCTTGACCACCATAGAAATGTTGCCGTGACCACAATAAAAATGTCGCCACCACGCCACCCTTAAAGGAAACATCAGAGGGCTGAGGTCGCTGTGGCAGAGGCAGATGACCTGATCTCCCTGACCATGGAAATTCTCGATGAAATCCTCAGTTGCCTTGTCCTATGCGACATCATACGCACGTCATGATCTGCCGCAACTGGTGACACCGATGTGAGGCGCTCCCATCCCTTGACCTCTACTTCCCGAGCACCAAAGGCTACAAGAGTGCATAAAAGGGGTTGAGCGTTGTCGATGGCATCCTCTTTCGGTATCCTGGCCGTGTCTGATGCTTCTATGCAAGACGACTTAACAAGATCTACGCAGGCCGCATCCACGGCTGGCTCTTCATCCTCTCCTGTCGGCGTTTCGAACTCTCAATCTCATTCCCAACTTCATCGACGACAAGTTTTCCCTCCCCTCCTACATATTCTCCTATGGTCGGCTCACCTCCCTCACTCTCCGCAATTGCGCCATCCCGCCCCTACCCTCAGGCTTCGAAGTCTTTGTGGAGCTCAGGAATCTAGATCTCATCCACGTCCAGTTACAAGAGAACATGGGTGAGGACCAACTAGAAAGATAATTACGACATCTCCATCACTCGAGGCCTCGACACTTTGGGATATGGATATCCCAAGTGAATTCACAGGGTGGCTGATTCAGGCGCCCAATCTGCGACGTGTCAAAATTGTTTCGACGGAGAATTTTGGATCGAACTTTGGGGAGTTTCTATATCTAGAGTATGCTTTCATGGATATATTGAATTATTTAGGGAACCATAATTTCTCCAAATTTCTCACTGATTGCGCGAGCATTACTTAGCTTGTGATATATAATTGGCATTCATAGGTAAATTTGATGCTCACTATTCATTAACAGCTTCCAAATAATGGATATTTAGGCTCATTTTGAAACTTGTAGGTTTAATTTAATTTCCTTACATACAACATTGATGTGTAGGGTATGTAAAGATTGTTTCTTATCTTGATTGTGCCTCATTTTCCTAGTGTATCCTCTCGGTGGACCTTCTCGGTCTCATCTCTTTGTTAATTGTGGCGAAGTACTTGATCTGCTGCTACAGTAAAGATGTAAATTGTAAGTGGTGTTGGGTCCTAAACCCTACAATTCAACTAAATTTGAAAACCTAATTGTTTGAAATATAACTTATAAATTAATTCCTAGTGATGTTCGTTGCATCACCCACAACCACCGATTTCGATTTTGTGATCTTCGTCTTTTGTACGTTTTTATACATCACGACAAAATGTAATATGTCGGAACACATAGATATCATATTCTGGTATAAGATCATAACATTCTAACATTGTTTGGTTGCACTATTATAACATAAACAAATAAAAATATTGAGCCACAAAAAAGGAAAAATGGTAGAATATCCCATCCCAAACATAGAAATGCCTCGCGCACATACACACACGCACCACATCAGCCCTCGTTTCGCCATCTTGATTTTTTCTGTCGTCCAAATAGAGATCGCTTCATCACGCACCAAATCCCACCACGATAAAAAGAGCGCACATTTCAAATCACCGCAAAGCGGTGCTCTGCCCAAAAACAAAACCCTAGAACAAAACCTCCGCTTGACCACCATAGAAATGTTGCCGTGACCACAATAAAAATGTCGCCACCACGCCACCCTTAATGGAAACATCAGAGGACTGAGGTCGCTGTGGCAGAGGCAGATGACCTGATCTTCCTGACCATGGAAATTCTCGATGAAATCCTCAGTTGCCTTGTCCTATGCGACATCATACGCACGTCATGATCTGCCGCAACTGGTGACACCGATGTGAGGCGCTCCCATCCCTTGACCTCTACTTCCCGAGCACCAAAGGATACAAGAGTGCATAAAAGGGGTTGAGCGTTGTCGACGGCATCCTCTTTCGGTATCCTGGCCGTGTCTGATGCTTCTATGCAAGACGACTTAACAAGATCTACGCAGGCCGCATCCACGGCTGGCTCTTCATCCTCTCCCGTCGGCGTTTCGAACTCTCAATCTCATTCCCAACTTCATCGACGACAAGTTTTCCCTCCCCTCCTACATATTCTCCTACGGTCGGCTCACCTTCCTCACTCTCCGCAATTGCGCCATCCCGCCCCTACCCTCAGGCTTCGAAGGCTTTGTGGAGCTCAGGAATCTAGATCTCATCCACGTCCAGTTACAAGAGAACATGGGTGAGGACCAACTAGAAAGATAATTACGACATCTCCATCACTCGAGGCCTCGACACTTTGGGATGTGGATATCCCAAGTGAATTCACAGGGTGGCTGATTCAGGCGCCCAATCTCCGGCGTGTCAAAATTGTTTCGACGGAGAATTTTGGATCGAACTTTGGGGAGTTTCTATATCTAGAGTATGCTTTCAAGGATATATTGAATTATTTAGGGAACCATAATTTTTCCAAATTTCTCACTGATTGCGCGAGCATTACTTAGCTTGTGATATATAATTGACATTCATAGGTAAACTTGATGCTCACGATTCATTTACAGCTTCCTAATAATGGATATTTAGGCTCATTTTGAAACTTGTAGGTTTAATTTAATTTCCTTACATACAACATTGATGTGTAGGGTATGTAAAGATTGTTTCTTATATTGATTGTGCCTCATTTTCCTATTATATCCTCTCGGTGGACCTTCTCGGTCTCATCTCTTTGTTTATTGTTTCGAAGTACTTGATCTGCTGGTACAGTAAAGATGTAAATTGTAAGTGGTGTTGGGTCCTAAACCCTACAATTCAACTAAATTTGAAAACCTCATTGTTTGAAATATAACTTATAAATTAATTCCTAGTGATGTTCGTTGCATCACCCACAACCACCGATTTCGATTTTGTGATCTTCGTCTTTTGTACGTTTTTATACATCACGACAAAATGTAATATGTCGGAACACATAGATATCATATTCTGGTATAAGATCATAACATTCTAACATTGTTTGGTTGCACTATTATAACATAAAGAAATAAAAATATTGAGCCACAAAAAAGGAAAAATGGTAGAATATCCCATCCGAAACATAGAAATGCATCGCGCACATACACACACGCACCACAGCAGCCCTCAGGTCTCCATCTTGATTTTTTCTGTCGTCCAAACAGAGATCGCTTCATCACGCACCAAATCCCACCACAATAAAAAGAGTGCACATTTAAAATCACCGCAAAGCGGTGCTCTGCCCAAAAACAAAACCCTAGAACAAAACCTCCGCTTGACCACCATAGAAATGTTGCCGTGACCACAATAAAAATGTTGCCACCACGCCACCCTTAAAGGAAACATCAGAGAACTGAGGTCGCTGTGGCAGAGGCAGATGAAATGATCTCCCTGACCATGGAAATTCTCGATGAAATCCTCAGTTGCCTTGTCCTATGCGACATCATACGCACGCCATGATCTGCCGCAACTGGTGACACCGATGTGAGGCGCTCCCATCCCTTGACCTCTACTTCCCGAGCACCAAAGGCTACAAGAGTGCATAAAAGGGGTTGAGCGTTGTCGATGGCATCCTCTTTCGGTATCCTGGCCGTGTCTGATGCTTCTATGCAAGACGACTTAACAAGATCTACGCAGGCCGCATCCACGGCTGGCTCTTCATCCTCTCCTGTTGGCGTTTCGAACTCTCAATCTCATTCCCAACTTCATCGACGAAAAGTTTTCCCTCCCCTCCTACATATTATCCTACGGTCGGCTCACCTCCCTCACTCTCCGCAATTGCGCCATCCCGCCCCTACCCTCAGGCTTCGAAGTCTTTGTGGAGCTCAGGAATCTAGATCTCATCCACGTCCAGTTACAAGAGAACATGGGTCAGGACCAACTAGAAAGATAATTACGACATCTCCATCACTCGAGGCCTCGACACTTTGGGATGTGGATATCCCAAGTGAATTCACAGGGTGGCTGATTCAGGCGCCCAATCTCCGACGTGTCAAAATTGTTTCGACGGAGAATTTTGGATCGAACTTTGGGGAGTTTCTATATCTAGAGTATGCTTTCATGGATATATTGAATTATTTAGGGAACCATAATTTCTCCAAATTTCTCACTGATTGCGCGAGCATTACTTAGCTTGTGATATATAATTGGCATTCATAGGTAAATTTGATGCTCACTATTCATTAACAGCTTCCTAATAATGGATATTTAGGCTCATTTTGAAACTTGTAGGTTTAATTTAATTTCCTTACATACAACATTGATGTGTAGGGTATGTAAAGATTGTTTCTAATCTTGATTGTGCCTCATTTTCCTAGTGTATCCTCTCGGTGGACCTTCTCGGTCTCATCTCTTTGTTAATTGTGGCGAAGTACTTGATCTGCTGGTACAGTAAAGATGTAAATTGTAAGTGGTGTTGGGTCCTAAACCCTACAATTCAACTAAATTTGAAAACCTAATTGTTTGAAATATAACTTATAAATTAATTCCTAGTGATGTTCGTTGCATCACCCACAACCACCGATTTCGATTTTGTGATCTTCGTCTTTTGTACGTTTTTATACATCACGACAAAATGTAATATGTCGGAACACATAGATATCATATTCTGGTATAAGATCATAACATTCTAACATTGTTTGGTTGCACTATTATAACATAAATAAATAAAAATATTGAGCCACAAAAAAGGAAAAATGGTAGAATATCCCATCCCAAACATAGAAATGCCTCGCGCACATACACACACGCACCACAGCAGCCCTCAGGTCGCCATCTTGATTTTTTCTGTCGTCCAAATAGAGATCGCTTCATCACGCACCAAATCCCACCACGATAAAAAGAGCGCACATTTCAAATCACCGCAAAGCGGTGCTCTGCCCAAAAACAAAACCCTAGAACAAAACCTCCGCTTGACCACCATAGAAATGTTGCCGTGACCACGATAAAAATGTCGCCACCACGCCACCCTTAAAGGAAACATCAGAGGAATGAGGTCGCTGTGGCATAGGCAGATGACCTGATCTCCCTGACCATGGAAATTCTCGATGAAATCCTCAGTTGCCTTGTTCTATGCGACATCATACGCACGTCATGATCTGCCGCAACTGGTGACACCGATGTGAGGCGCTCCCATCCCTTGACCTCTACTTCCCGAGCACCAAAGGCTACAAGAGTGCATAAAAGGGGTTGAGCGTTGTCGATGGCATCCTCTTTCGCTATCCTGGCCGTGTCTGATGCTTCTATGCAAGACGACTTAACAAGATCTACACAGGCCGCATTCACGGCTGTCTCTTCATCCTCTCCCGTCGGCGTTTCGAACTCTCAATCTCATTCCCAACTTCATCGACGACAACTTTTCCCTCCCCTCCTACATATTCTCCTACGGTCGGCTCACCTCCCTCACTCTCCGCAATTGCGCCATCCCGCCCCTACCCTCAGGCTTCGAAGGCTTTGTGGAGCTCAGGAATCTAGATCTCATCCACGTCCAGTTACAAGAGAACATGGGTGACGACCAACTAGAAAAGATAATTACGACATCTCCATCACTCGAGGCCTTGACACTTTGGGATGTGGATATCCCAAGTGAATTCAGAGGGTGGCTGATTCAGGCGCCCAATCTACGGCGTGTCAAAATTGTTTCGACGGAGAATTTTGGATGGAACTTTGGGGAGTTTCTATATCTAGAGTATGCTTTCATGGATATACGGAATTATTTAGGGAACCATAATCTCTCCAAATTTCTCACTGATTGCGCGAGCATTACTAAGCTTGTGATATATAATTGGCATTCATAGGTAAACTTGATGCTCACTATTCATTTACAGCTTCCTAATAATGGATATTTAGACTCAATTTGAAACATGTAGGTTTAATTTAATTTCCTTACATACAACATTGATGTGTAGGTTATGTAAAGATTGTTTCTTATCTTGATTGTGCCTCATTTTCCTAGTGTATCCTCTCGGTGGACCTTCTCGGTCTCATCTCTTTGTTAATTGTGGCGAAGTACTTGATCTGTTGGTACAGTAAAGATGTAAATTGTAAGTGGTGTTGGGTCCTAAACCCTACAATCCAACTAAATTTGAAAACCTCATTGTTTGAAATATAAATTATAAATTAATTCCTAGTGATGTTCGTTGCATCACCCACAACCACCGATTTCGATTTTGTGATCTTCGTCTTTTGTACGTTTTTATACATCACGACAAAATGTAATATGTCGGAACACATAGATATCATATTCTGGTATAAGATCAGAACATTCTAACATTGTTTGGTTGCACTATTATAACATAAAGAAATAAAAATATTCAGCCACAAAAAAGGAAAAATGGTAGAATATCCCATCCCAAACATAGAAATGCCTCGCGCACATACACACACGCACCCCAGCAGCCCTCAGGTCGCCATCTTGATTTTTTCTGTCGTCCAAATAAAGATCGCTTCATCACGCACCAAATCCCACCACGATAAAAAGAGCGCACATTTCAAATCACCGCAAAGCGGTGCTCTGCCCAAAAACAAAACCCTAGAACAGAACCTCCGCTTGACCACCATAGAAATGTTGCCGTGACCACAATAAAAATGTCGCCACCACGCCACCCTTAAAGGAAACATCAGAGGACTGAGGTCGTTGTGGCAGAGGCAGACGACCTGATCTCCCTGACCATGGAAATTCTCGATGAAGTCCTCAGTTGCCTTGTCCTATGCGACATCATACGCACGTCATGCTCTGCTGCAACTGGAAACACCGATGCGAGGCTCTCCCATCCCCTGAACTCTAATTCCCGAGCACCAAAGGCGGCAAGGGTGCATCAAAGGGGTTGAGCACCTTCGATGGCATCCTCCTTCGCTACCCTGGCCATGTCTGACGCTTCTATGCAAGACGACTTGACAAGATCTACACATGCCGCATCCAGACTGGCTCTTCATCCTCTCCCACCGGGGTGTCAAACTCTCGACCTCATCCCCAACTTCATCGACGAAAAGTTTGCCCTCCCCTCATACGTCTTCTCATGTGGTCGGCTCACCTCCCTCACTCTCCGCAATTCCGCCATCCCGCCCCTACCCTCGGGCTTTGAGGGCTTTGTGGAACTCAGGAATCTAGATCTCATCCATGTCTAGTTACAAGAGAACGGGGATGAGGACCAAATAGAAAACATAATTACGACATCTCCATCACTCGAGGCCTTGACACTTTGGGATGTGGATATCCTAGGTGAATTCATAGAGTGGCTCATTCATGCGCCGAATCTCCGGCGTGCCAAAATTGTTTTGCCGCAGCATTTTGGATGGAACTTTGGGGGGTTTCCGTATCTGGATTCTGCTTCAATTGATATATGGAATTATTTCGAGAACAGTCATTTCTCCAAATTTCTCACTAATTGCGCGAGCATTGCTAAGATTGTGATATATACTTGTCATTCATAGGTAAACTTGATTCTCACTATTCATTTACAGCTTCCTACTAATGGATATGTAGGCTCAGTTTGAAACTTGTAGGTTTAATTTAATTTTTGGACGGATGGATTTTCTTTCTTTTATTTCATCCATGTTTATTGTATTTTAAAAAATGTGTAGAATTCAACCTTCAATTAAAAACTAGTTTGAATTATTTAAATAGAACACTAAATTTGGATCCAACTTGCTCAACTCAATCATGAAATAAATCAACAAAGGTCATGACAAAATTTACCACACTCGACGCAATAACATATCTCTATTATTCCTTATGATAAGCAAAAGCTTGATCACTTTCTATTTTTTGCAACCAGACCTTTAAGGGTGTCATAGTCCAAATATTACCATAATAAAAGTAATTAATTAAATGGTTAAACTAAATAGTTCGCAACGATGGAAGGTGAAGAAAGGGGTGACTATGGTGAAAACTTAAAAGAGGGATTAATGCGTCCATGTGTTGATCTCACTCTTGTTGCTGCTCGGGGTCCACATCATTTTTGAAGGATTGAGCAGGACGCAGTTCATCATCTTGCACATCCGAGAGACCTACCTTACTCCGTTGTGCACAAGAAAGTGTTAGAAGTGAAGATAGGTCGGTCGTTCCATCTTAGTCTCCTGCCGCCTACGTCGCTAGGCCTTCTGTTATAGGCCTACTGATGGCCTCGGACCCGCCGCTAGCTCGTAGCTTCTTTGCCCGCTTCTTTTGCAAGGACTCACGATGGATCTTGATATGTTTCAGGCACACAACATAGCCGGGGTATGCTAGCTCGCTGCAAAACTACCCTAGACCGCTGATACGGTTGCACCTCCAGACTTCCGGTAGAACCTGTGGGTCACTTTCCACCTCCGACACTCCAGAACAACACATAATAGTGGTGGCGCATAGAAAATACAATCAACAACTTATGCATACAAAATATTATGAATAAAATATTTATAGTTGAGATTAACCTAGATTATATGTATTATCATAATATAATATAGTATCATCGCAATGTATAAAATGTAAGAAACGCATGCACAAGCATAGTAATACAGTGGAGAGCTCAACACAGAGAAGAGGAGAGAGGTGGGGAGCTATATTCGATGATGTGGCCGGATGTGGGTATGTTTTTTGGAGATTGAACATTTTCTCCAATGGTACAACACTAGGTAAGGCTTTCATAATTAAAAGAGGATTGCAGCGTTTACATCAATGTGTCTAGAATGTCTCTGCAAGATAATGATATATGCAGTGCCAACATTATCTGTGCACAAAAAGCATGCTACTTAAGAAAAAGTGAAATGAAAGTTCTAGTATATGTTTCCATTTGGGTTTAATCTTTATCCAAATGATCGAGATAAGGAATGCAATAGAAACTCCGTGCAAAAAATGTGTATAAACCACACGTCACAAGCATGCGGATACACTGGAAGACACAAGTGTTTAATCATATTACTGGGTAGGGGATCAAATGTTTTCGCCACTTAAATTTTTGTTGCATGAAATTTCTGAAAATTGAGTCGCTTAAAAATACATATTAGCCTACGGTCGAATTCTTGAAAATGATGCAGTGATTAGACAGCTATCATATAAGTTTGTGCAACTTTGCTGTAGTATGTAGCTCATACAATGTATATTAAGTGAGGTAAGACGAGGAAATTTAGATGTTGATCCAAATTTATATGGGAAAATGGGACATAATGAACTGTCAACTTCAAATATACGAGGGGACAGAAAACGGAGACCAAATAGGCTTATACATATAACCTCATGATCCTGACACGCAAGTAAACAAAACGCTCAAAAAGCGCAAACATCGGACCAGATCCTTCACCTGAGACATGACTGGCGTCAAGGCGACAAGGCGTCAAGGACCGTACCATCATCCTTCACCTGAGACAAGCGCACACATCGGACCAGATCCTTCACCTGAGACAAGCGCACACAAGAACCGTACCATCATCCGTGACAAGGCGTCTGTAAGAGCATCGTCTAGCATAGCACTGGAAACCTAACAACAAGCCTCGCGCTCAACAGACCCTTCACCTGAGACATGACTGGCCTGAGGAAGGCTATCCTGGGCACTGCCTTGCATGGCACTATACCCCTGCACATCCAGACGCATGCTATAACAGTGCACGAACAACGCCCGTAGCTGCTCTCCATACCCTGTCTCAGATTTGCCGGATTCACCCACCTTAACAACCACCTGTCTCGGAAATGTTAAAATGCGCCGAGTGCGAGCATAGCTGCCACCTCAGCTGGCACGTGATCGACCATGCAAAAAGGGCTAGGAATCTGCTCAACAGTCTAGTGCAGGCGTAGATCAAGCGCAACAAATATATTTCCTAGAATTTTTCGGAACTTCAAAATGTCAATTTTCAAAAAAATCAATAAGAGGGCTCCATGGAACTATCCTCCAAATTGATGCATTTCTAGTGTTGCACCATATTTTATATCCAGCTATATGTCGAGAGCTTACTAGGATATGTTAAGAGGGTGGAGTGTCACCAAAGAAGTTCCCGTTGTCTTTATATACATAGTAGTTTAGAATTGCTATCTATCTAGCGATCAGTAAGGTACATATAACCCCATGACATCCACAACACCTGAACCATTGCCTATCAAAAATTGTATATACACATCGTAACCATGAGTATGAAAGTTGTTGCCCTAACACTGATGCGGATGGCCTCACTATGGAATCAAGGTAATGAGCGTATTTCCGATATCGGGCATAGTTTTTTTTTGTTCCTTTGGACAGGGGCTTCGATTGATGGGATCATCATTTATGTTGAATTTCATAGTTATTGTAATTATGACATCATTTTTTTGTTAAGGCGAGGGTTATTCGAATAGACTAGTAAATAGAGTAATGATGCAACTATATTATCACTACTGGTTACAAGTATTAGCTAGAGCCGGGTGCGACTGGATATGAGATCTTTTGTACTCCCTTGGTCACATTATTAAGTCCAGCAGACCTACTCTCGATAATATTAGTAGAATCATGATCGAGAGTCAACTGCTACTAATACATTGAAACCTTTCATGTATTTTCACATATTTTGAAGTGAATGAAGAATTTATCCATGTCTAAAGATCATTTATTTTGAAAGAGTGATCATAAATAACAAATGCATGTGTAAGATAAACATAATTAAGTAATATCTCCGACACACTACACAAGATCTCCTCTAATTTGCATGGACGCGCTCTCAATTAATGAAGCATAGATATTATATTTTCTGAATATGCTAGTGGATTACAACCGATAGATCTTCCTAATTGTAGGTTGAATTAAGCTATAATTGCTTAGATCCACCTAGGTATTTGTTTTCTTCTCTTTTCTAGCCATATAAGTATACCTACGATGTTGTCAGCTTGAGTTCTTTTCGTTAGGGTTATACAGGGACACCATGCAGGTGACATCCATTTAAATATTTATGGGGTAAATACAAGTATGTCAAACTATGAATATGTGCGGATCAAAGTAGTGCTACTACAACATTATCTTATTGTTCATGTCAACAAATTTGCACTTACGACCCACAACCATTTTAAAGTAACAAGGATTACAGGTACAAATATAATGACATAATCAAGCATGCATAATTTATTGTCCACCTCCATAACTTATCATCGCTCAAAACTTAAGAGGGTGTTTCATTGTAATTATACTATACATTTTTATTTTGTTTCAATCTTGTGAATTACATAATCCAATAAAAAAATTGCAGGTATAAATCAGTAAAATATTATGGTGGTAATATTACACTTCTAATTGAGGGGTTTGATGACTGGCTAAGGTAAAAATTGGTAGTGGGGTCCGTTGATTCAAAGAATGTCATATGAGAAAAACGCAGGAAAACGAAAGTGTATCAGTTAAAGGAGATGCCAGCATGCATCGTAGTCATGTCTAATACATGTGAAAGCTAATGTAGAACAAATAAATGTGAAAGCTAACCTAGAACAAATAAGTCGAAGGGTGGAAGATTTAGGGAGCTTGGGAAAACAAATCAAATATGAGCATGGATTAAACAAAATTATATCATTAAATTTGATAGCGGAAATTATTTTTGGATTTAGTTTTTAATATATTTATTTAAAAGTTCACATTTCATCTTGGAGATGCATTCATGTCTAAAACGTAACATATTTTGAAGTGAATGAAGATCGATGAGTATTTCATAACCAAGGGAATAAACGTAGGAAGGAATCGATTAGGCCAAGTTAATATGAAAATTCTTACTATATAGTTGCTTTAACAATCAATAGAATTCATTTATTAACTTCAAAAAAATTGTTATTGCATAAAACAATATACAAGCACCCCAAAAAATTATCATAATTTTTTTTGTATTTTAATTGTTGCTTTCTCCATTTGAATGTCATGTTCACATGTGTTGATAGAAAACCTTATCGTTTCAAAGAACATACGATGAACCCAAATAAATAGAGAACGCGTTTAGAAAATATCACTACAAAACAAAATATTCAACCAGTCGACCACAATCTATTGTTCTTTTATAAACCTCTTGACCTGCCGTCTGTACTTACAAAGCTCCCACGGTTTTGAGCTGGTTAGACCATGATCTAACACAAGTCATAAAAACTCCACCAAAACAATTCTTAGATGTTTTTTAATATATATCCTCGGATGTTCTATTTGTCGTGAAGATGTCCAATCCAGTGTGATTCCGTCTATGACATGCAGAAAGAACATCCCACAAAAAATAATAGTATAAATGATTAACACTAACATGGTCTGCAGATAGTGCAGTAATGTTATGATGGTGGCCAGTTCACAGAAAACTGATAGGAAAAAACACAGAAGGAGGCCATTCTGCCCCAGCTCAAAGGGAGGACAGGACTTATATATATCCTCTAACACTTGTAAATTCCAAAGATCAATCAAAGTGTCGATCTCACTTTTATTGGATGTCGATGTTTACATATTAAGAGGCTTCATTGGGATCACCTGCTTTGCGTTGCTTGGAACGACCAAGTGTCCCGGGTTGCCTTCTCCTGGTCTACTACTGCTGGCGTTGCTTCATCTATCTTGGTATCTCAACAGTGGCCTTAGACCCACTAATGCTACCTTGCAGCTTCTTCAACTGAAATCTTTGGTATATTTCACGGTGATGGATGGTGTGTCGCATGTATGTGGCAAATCCAGGCTTTGCCAGCTCGGGGCAGATCCACCCATGGCCATTGTTGCGATTACAACGATGCACTTCCTATGTGATCATCGTTGTTGGGTAATCGCATTCCTCTACTTCATCCTCCTCTAGCCCATCATCATCATCATCTCCTTCCAAGTCCAGCTCTTCATCTTTTTCATTCTTGTCCAACGTTTCATCAACACTAGTATATCAAGCATGAAGTGAACAAAAGATTTAGAACCATAAGAAACATTCGTTTTGCAATGTTAAAAATATACCAAAAGTATAGCCCAAAAGAGAATATAAAACATATCATGAAGATTAATCTGCATTTCATTATGAAGACGGAGAAATATATATAGTGTCAGTTCAAAGTGCAAAAATGCACAACACACACAATCACATGTTGTTGATGATGTCGCGGCAGAAGCTACATGCACAAGTTGATTTGCATGTTTTTATTCCTAGGGAAAGTTGATTGAATCTACAGTTTGTAATTATACTAAGGTCCTAAAATGAGCCACAGCATCACTGTATCTACCGCCATCCATGAAATATGAGTGTCTAAAGTATGCATACAAAAACATTCAGAATATTTTCACTCGGAATTAACCCGTGTCCAATACTGAGATCGATGACGGAATATAATTTGTAAGTTCAGGTTCAGAAAATGTAAAAGGCACACGTCCGCAGAAGCATGCCAAAGATGCCAAAGTGTTCACCGGATTTACCGGCCAAAGACATGATTCTACCTATTAACACAAAGACTAATATATGCTACTGCCATAAGTAAAGCGAACTACTAATCTAGTATAAGACTATAAGCACAATACAAGGGGTATATCAATAATTGATCATCATGCAAGAAAATAGATCATTATAGAAAACAATTAGTACAAACGATATATTAACTGCATGTCCCTCGTCTCTCTATGTGGTTAGAACATGTACATGATGAACTCCTCTAATAGGCTAGAGGTCACCATCAGAGCCTTGTCCGACGCTTCCTTTCCCACTTCCATGTTCACCTGGAAAGACTCCATGCCCATACAAGTTAAAGTCGAATTCGCAGATCGACCAAGAAAATGGATGGATCATCTGAGATAGGGGCTCGCTTCGGCGGTGCAATGCGATGGGAGAAGAGAGCGAGAGAACGAGAGGTGCGAGGAGTAGTGTATGGGATGCCTCCTATTGGGTGGGTATATATGGGGATGGTGAGAGTTTGAGAAAGAGATTTGGGGTGGGTATATACGGGCCGAGGTGGTGAGAGTTTGAGAAAGAGAGTTGGCTGCGTACAGGCGGGCTTCCATCAATTGATCGGTCATGTCACAAATGGAGTGGATTGGCTTTCATTTCTTACCTAATTCGCAACGCAATTCAAAATTGGGATCATCTTTTAGACATGTGCACACAATGGGATAATTAATAAGAAAATTAACATGGCAATTCCTTCATACACATGCTTATACAAAGCCATTCAACATTTGAATCGAGTAGGGCTACTCCCAGAAATTCATGCTTTCTGACGGGAGTACTCAAAATTCTCGACGGCCACCAGGGTTCCGTTAGGAAAGCGATGTCTTTCATGTTTCCTCACGGTTTTTCATACTACTCAAGACAGTTTTTAGCTGTGGGGTTACTCCGTGTTAGTACATTCGTGACAATGTTTATCCCATTTTATCTTGTTTGTCATGTTTCAACATATTCATGTTGTTACTTTGTGTCAAGTTTTACATTGATAAACAATTTCCTACCATTTTGACCGGCTAGTAGTTAAAATGGCATAGCTAGTGACTATGATGCCAACTCGAAAGCGTCAAACATCTATGTGTGTCTGTCCACACTAGTGGACAATGTGCCATACGTCCCGGTTTTTAAAGGGCTTTAGTCCCGGTTCCCCAACCGGGACGGGGCAATCGGGACTAAAGCTCTAACCTTTAGTCCCGGTTGCCCCACCAACCGGGACAAAAGCAGCACACGTGGCCGCAGCTCCGTGCGAGGGGGGGAGGACCTTTAGTCCCGGTTTGTAATACGAACCGGGACTAAAAGTTTTTTTTTAATTTTTTTTTAAATTTTGATTTTTTTTTTCAAAATCATAGCTAGTAGTCCCGATTTTTTTTTAATACGAACCCATCCTAGCACTACTCCACCCCAGCACGCTTAACTTATTAATTCCATCTCTCCCACCTGCGCGAAGGACCAATATATCTTGTTGTCAAGACTAGTATATCAATCTTATTAACTCATATCGATATGTGACACGTTTTTATTTTTTGAAATTAAGAACAACTATTTTTAGTAAACAACAATAAATAATTAATAATAAAATTTTATTCTAATGAAAGTAAAAACTAATTAAATTAATATTTTATTCATTTTTGCCATTTATTCATTTAATATGACATAAACAATATCTTAAAATCTGTAAATCGAAATTTAACAAATAATATATCCATTATTATCAAAAAAATGCGAGGAATTCAAATATGACATAAAAAATACTAAAATAATTTTTTTCTAAAATAATTTTTTTCTTTTTGAATTTTAAGAATCCAAAACGGCCTAAGTATGTTGAAATCAAAGAGCTAATTTTTTCTGCATGTTTTGATAGGTTGAGCGGTTCGTCTAATTTTTCCTGCGGCGGACTGTACGGACGCGAAAAACAAACTCTATTTAGCGCCCGGGTTTAACGCCACGCGATGAGGGACAAGGGCGCTTGCCTAATTTTCTTTTTTGTATGTATTGTATTTAATCAGTTAAACGTTTATCTAAACGTCTGGCAGTGTACCTGGCCTAACTACAATTCGAAGGGCGCTTGCCTAAATTTCTGAAACTCGGGCAAAATAGAGTATGTTGAAAGTCATAGATTGTAACAATATATTGTACAATAAACACTGAGTGAGACATATATTTGATGATGAGACCTTTAGTCCCGGTTCATATCACCAACCGGGACTAAAAGGGGTGTCACGGTGCCAATCCCTTTAGTCTGGGTTGGTAATACGAACCGGGACTAAAGGTCACACCTTTAGTCCCGGTTGGTGATACGAACCGGGACTAAAGGTATTGGCACTGGGACACCCCTTTTAGTCCCGGTTGGTGATACAAATCGGGACTAAAGGTCCCGTTTGACCCGGGACTAAAGACGTATGGCGTTCTAGCCGTTGGAACCGGGACTAATGTTCACATTAGTCCCGGATCCAACCATAACCGGGATTAATTCTCCAAACTAGGGTGGACGTATGGCTCTTTTTCTACTAGTGCCAACCCATGGACCCCCTGACTAATATTGTGCCAGACCCACAACCCCACTGTCATCTGAATAGCCTGCCTAGTTTGCAGACCAGGTCACATAGGTTGTGTAGACATGCCGACCTAGTTTAATATTTCGAGTTGGCAACCCACTCACTAGCTAGGTCAAAATTAGGGGATTTTTTTTAAATGAGGTAATTAAAAACTTGACATAATATAACAACCATAGGTGAAAATGTGGCAGAAAGAGAAAATGGGGGTAAATGTTGTCACAAACATATAAAATGGGGATAAAAATATAATTCAATCTAAAACTTATTAGTTATAATGCCAAATGGATGTACTCATAATTGATATCCATTGTAAAAACAACAAGTGTTTCATGATGTGTTTTCTTATAGTTTACATCAAGACTCAACACCTTACATGCGTTTTAGAGGGTGAAAAAAATCATACCTCTACCTAGATACCAAATGTATAACCATGCCACACAATTCCTCTAAACACTCTTTGTACTGCACCCATACAACATCTTCGGTTGCCAGATGGTGGGCTAACTGTCATGGGATATTAGAGAATTACTTTGACATCGGATGTGACGAGCGTATTCCCTCCAATAGGATCATGTGGTGGAAGCATCAACATTTCTATTATAGTCTATAAATATTTTTATGGTAGCATTTTCCGTTTTGATATAGATATATTTATTTCAATAGACTAATAATTCAGTGGTGGAGGTAATTAAGTTTTAATAAGTTCAAACATAGTGTGTGTCCTTCAAGAACTACAGTGTTCAACACAATTATATAAGTGGTTCATTAGTCCAATTGATAATATATACATGAAACACTCCTCGTCAAAAATGTTAGAATAACACAATACATAGGCATAGTTACACTTTGGAACTTTCTAAATTAATATAAATGTTTCATTTCTCCCAATGAACACGACATATGCACCCCAACACCGGAAATGAATCATTATTATAAAGTTTAAGCAAAAAGAGCACATTTTCTCAAAAAGCACATAAATAAAAATAGCAACAAGGAATTAAAACATCTCGTTGTTGTTGTCGACATATATGTTGTCTATCAGAAGTGAAGTTCTTCATAACAACTAATTCCATGTGCTTGTTCCCCAATGTTCTATAAGTATGCTCGTCTTTGAAGTGGTGACATTGATCGAAGGAGGTTCAACCATAAAAAAGATAACCTCCTTCCTATTGGGCATTGGCAAGTGATACGTCCAAAATGTATCTACTTTCTCGAACACTTTTGCTATTGTTTCTCCTCTAAACTTGTGTGATTTGGATACAGCTAACACGGACTGACGCTGTTTTCAGCAGAATTACCATGGTGTATTGTTTTTGTGCAAAAAATCAACTATCAAGAAAAATCCTGAAAAATATGCCAAAAATTATATTTCACCAAAAGCCCCACGGAGCCAGAAGATGAGATGGAGAAGGAGCCTGGGGGGCCCACACCCCTGACAGGCGCGGGTGGGACCTGCCCCGCGCCTAGGTGGGTGCAGCCACCCCAGGCACCCCCTTGGCCTCCCTCTGCGCCTATAAGTTGCCTTTCGACCTAAAAACCGAGGGGGGTTCGATAGTTTTCCAGAAAGAGTTCCGCTCCACCACCGCCACCAGAAACCAAGATTCAGATCCAGAAACTCCGTTCTGGCACCCTGCCGGGACGGGGAATTTGGAGAGGATCATCGCCATCGTCATCCCCAACGCATCTCCATCAACCTCCAATGTTTCCCTCATCCATGGGTGAGTAATCCCCTGTTGTAGGCTTGAGGATGGTAGGGATTGGATGAGTTCTATCATGTAATCGAATAAGATCTGTTAGGGCATAGTGCCTAGTATCTCTGTTAGTGTTATTTGACTTTGTTGCAACTTGTTGTGCTTAATGCTTGTCACTAGGGCCCGAGTGCCATGATCTCAGGTCTGAACTTATTATTGAATCATTATGATAGTATTGTTTGTGGTCTTATCTACAAGTTGTGTACACATATCATTGTCCGAATCCAAAGGCCCTAAAGTGACAATAATTGGGACAACCGGAGGGGATGGCTGTGGTGTGAGGATCACATGTGTTCACTGAGTGTTAATGCTTTCCTCGGTGTTCTATTAAAAGGAGCACCTTAATTTCCAGTAGTTCCCTAGAGGCCCTGTTGCCATGGGCTGGCTGGACAGAAGATGTTGTACAAGTTCTCAGTGCGAGCATGTATGACTATATTTAGAGCACATGCCTATGATTGTTTAGTACTTGGATGCTTGTTATTATTTATCTGCAATTCCCTAGATCGTGAAGTTACATGTTTAGACTCGTCCATGCAATGCCCGTCCATCCATCACTATGCCTACTGCGCTCGAATCTACTGTTACCATTACTGTTACTATTGCTCCTGTTTTACTGCTGCTGTTGCTAGTACAAACTATTGCTACTGATAAACTTTTGTGAGCAAAAACTATTTCTAGGTGCAGATGAACTGACAACTCAATTGTTAAGGCTTGCAATTATTCTGTGTCTCCCCTTGTGTCAAATCAATAAATTGGGTAATAGTACCCGCGAAGACTGTTGCGATCCCCTACGCTTGTGGGTCATCAAGACTATTTTCTGGCGCCGTTGCCGGGGAGCATAGCTTTATTTGTAAGTTCACTTGGATCTATTATTGTTCACTGCTACTCCATTCATCATGGGTAAGTCTCATGATGGAAAGTTCCCTATTTTACCATCCACTACAAGAAGAGGTATAATCCTAAACACCTCTGTTGCTCTTGATTCATCGTCTGTTATAAGTAAGCTTCTCACACCACCACCACATACTCATGCTACACACACTGCTACTATTGCTGAATCTGAAACTGCTTTTGATGCTCATGATGTTACTTCTACTATGCTTGATGCGAGTGGCTCATTAGGTCCTTTCCTAGATAGTCTAGGAAATACTGAAACTCCTAGTGAAGACACTGTTACCCTGTTAGCTCACCTGAGTCTCGAGAAAGTTATGATATTAATGATGGTTACAATGAGTTCACTGATGAATTTGTTGAAGAGTGCCGAAACACACATGGTACTAGTGCTATTAAGAGTCTCCTTGCTAGACGCACCATTATGCCTAAACTGTCCTCTGATCCTAAGTTTGCCACCTCTCCCATAGATACTGAAGATAAATATTATGATTTATCTCTTGATTTATATTATTTAGATATTGTTGAGAATGAAACTTTTTGTGGGACTGAAAATGAGAGTGTTGTGGCTCATATGAATGAGCTTTCTACTATGAGTGCTTTGTTCTCTGATGATTTTAAGATGCGCAAGTACTTTGTTACTAAGATCTTACCTTTTTCACTAAAAGGAGAAGCTAGGGCTTGGTTTAATAGATTACCTCCTAGTTCCATTGATAGCCCTGATTGCTTCTTTCTTCCAGAAATATTTTCCTCCCTATGCTAGACATGCTGCTTTGTAGAGACTTTTTGATTTTAAACAGGGAGAAGAAGAGAAATTGCCTGAGTCATGGACAAGGTTCTGTGCCTTGATTCATGCACATCCTGGATGTCCATTGCCTAAGAATGAGATTTTTGATATTTATTATAATGGACTAACTGATGATTCTAGGGCATACCTAGATAGCTTTGCTGATTGTGTTTTCAGGAAAATAACTCCTACAGATGCTGAAGAATTAATGGCTAAGATAAGCAAGAATTATGATGATTGGACTTCAACTGAGCTAAATACACCTGAGCCTATTACTCCTAAACCAGTTGTGCCTGAACCAGTTCCAACACCAACACCAAAGAAGAGAGGAGTTATTGCATTAAATGATGAAGTGATGAAAGAAGCTAAGAAGTGTCTAAAGGAGAAAGGTATTAGAGCTGAAGATGTGAAGAATCTACCTCATATAGAAGCATTATGTAAGCCAATTCCCCACTCATCTATTATTGAGGTACACTCTCTCCACTTTAATGAAGGTGATATTCCTTATGGTAAGCATCTTGATCAATGCTTGGAGGAACTTGACACATTTATTGTTAAACAAGTTAATTTTAATAAAAAAATTCAGAATCATTTATGGAAAACTCTAGAGCTATCCATGAGTTGAAAGATATTGTGGAAATAACTTCTAATGATATTAAAATGATTTGTAAACACTTTCAAATGGTTCAAACCCAACTTGATCAACTTTCCAAGGTACAAAAGGATATGCTAGTTAATGCCTCAGGAAATAAACATGCCTATGGAATTAGAACTAGGAGTGGTATAGCTACTCAAGATCCTTTATATCCCGAAGGACGCCCTAAAAGAATTGAGTAGGACTCTCAGCAAGGTGAGAGTAGTGATAGTACTCGTAAGAGAAAGAAAAAGAAACATAAGATAGTTGATGAACCGCTTGAACCTGCTGTAGATCCTAATAGTATATCTTTCTCTAATGCTGAAACTGAGAGTGGTAATAATAATGATGCTCCTGATAAGGAGGAAGTTGAGGAAGAACCTGAGAAGCACACTAAGAATACTAGGTACACAAAGTAAAATTTATTGCTAATAAACATGGTAAAGAGAGAGAACCTTGGGTGCATAAACCTATGCCTTTTCCAGGTAAGAAACACAAGTCAAAGGAGGAAGAACACTACAACAAGTTTTGTGAGTGGATGAAACCTTTATTTTTGCAAATTCCTTTGACTGATGCTATTAAATTGCCTCCTTATTCGAAGTATATTGTCTCTAATAAAAGGAAGATTCCTAATGAGGAGATTTCTACTTTGCTTGCTAATTACTCCTTCAATGGTAAGGTTCCAAAGAAACTTGGTGATCCAGGTATACAAACTATTCCTTGCTCTATTAAGAACAATTTTGTTAAAACCGCTTTATGTGATTTGGGAGCTGGAGTTAGTGTTATGCCTTTTTCTCTCTACAAGAGACTCCGGCTAGAAAAGTTGATACCAACTGATATATCTTTACAAATGGCTGATAAGTCAACTACTATTCCTGTTGGTATATCTAAGGATGTTACTGTTCAAGTGGCTCATAATTGCTTGGTTTTGACTGATTTTGTTGTGCTTGAAATGCCAGAAGATGATAATATGTCTATTATTCTTGGGAGACCTTTTCTTAATACTGCAGGTGCTGCCATTAATTGTAATCAAGGAAAAGTAACATTCAATATTGATGACAAAGATCATACTGTCTATTTCCCCAAGAAGGTTGTTAGAAGCTATTGCGTGAATTCCATTCAAAATATTGAGAGCATCAAGGTTGGAGAAATATATTGTCCCATTTCACAGTAAATTTTTGACAATTATGATTGGGACAATTGCTATCAAGTATGAGGTAACATAATCACCTTGTGGAATGCAAAGTTTTGTTTCATATAAGATTGTTTTGATAACAAGACTTGATCAATCTTGTTAACAAAAGGATTTTAATGAACAAAATAATGTTTCCACTGTGGTTATACTTGCTTTCTTTTACTTTTCTCCTTCCTAGTCTCTGCCTTTCTTTTGCTAGCTTTGATTTTGTTAGTTGTTTGGTTGTTAGTTTGTCTTAGCGCTCCTATAGTTTGGCTTTTGGTTTGCTTTTGCTTCTTCTGAAAAACTGTATCTGCGAGAAAATCAATTTTCATACCCTAAAAATTGGCCAAAAGTAAAGTTTCCTGAAAAATCCCAGAAAATTCAAAATAAATTTTTCCTCGGAAAAAGGGGCAGATGGACACCTAAAGTGACCCAGGGGGGCACCCCAGGCCACCACACCCATGGTAGGCGTGGCCTACCAGGTGGCGGCGCCTGGGGGGTCTTGCCCACCTGGGCCCCTCCAGGCTGCCTCCTCAAAGCCATCTTCTTTTTCTCTCCCGAAAAACACCGAGAAACTTGCTCAAGCTCGAGTTCTTGTTGCTCTTGCTCGCGATTTTCAATCTCCTTGATCATTCCATATTTGCTTCTGATTTTTGGAGAGATTGCTCCTTGGTATGTGCCTCCTCCACTTGTCCAATTAGATTTGTGATTGGTAGATTGTATATTGAGTATTTTGCTGCCATAGGTGACAGGTTGTTTGAGCTTGCATGCTTGTTATATGCTTAGAAACTTTGTTTTGATGCATGTGTAGCCCTCTAGCAAGTTCCTATAGTAGTTGCTCATCATTTATGAACTTGAAAATCACTTGGTTTGATGTTTGTCTAAAAATTTCAGAATAGAGTGGTCATGGATAACCACACATTTGGAGATATATTTGAGGGTGATGCACCTAGAAGGGCAAGGCTTCCAAGATCATCCACTAGTTTCAGGCCCTCATACAATGAGGATCTCATCACTCCACGATTTGGTGACAAGAGGGATGAGGGGGATGCGCATCCCTCCGCCTTTCCTTGCCAAAATTTCTTGCAGGATGCTAGGATTCTTAATGATTTTATGACCTTGGTTCAGAGGGTTGGTCTAAAAAGTCTTATGCAGGATGAGAGCATGCAATATGCTATGCTCACCAAAACCTTTGTGGAGAGTTTCTCCTTTACTAACAGTGTGTTCCATCCAGATGTTTCTTTCAAAGTTTATGGCAGGTCTTACCATATGACATTGAAGAAATTTTGTGGGGCTCTTGGACTTGGTACAGCTGGTTCAGCAAAGAAGATCCCAGCTCAACCCGCTGATTTATTGGAGCTTTATCGTGGAATAACCAACGATGAAAACCGTAGAGCTCAACATGGAAAGATAAGAAACATTCGGCTTCCATCCATCAGGTACTTCGCTTACTATCTTGCTACTAGTGTTCTTTGTATGGAGAACACTAGTAATATTTCCAGTTATCATTTGGCCTTCCTAGCTGTTGCTCTCAACAATGAGACCAAGTATAATCTTGGTTCTCTCATTGCTCGTCGCTTAACAGCTAAGGGACCCATTTATGGTGGAGTTATTGCTATGCGTGTTGCTACTTCCTTGGACATTGCTGTTGATCCAAATGATAAATTTTGGCTCCTCAGAGGCTTGATCTTGCTGCCGTAAATGCGCACCATTTTGTCACTAATGGCTCTACCCTTGAGAACTTGGTCTATAAAATGTTGTTTATTGACGGGGAAGAGATAGAGATCCCTCTCCCACAAACCACTTTGTTCAGTATTTCTCAGGGACCTTTGTCACGCTCCAAGGAGGAGATGTATGAGTTGCTGTGCTCCCTTAACTTCCATGGGCACTATCAGGAGGAAGCGCCCTCATATGACCCCGCGGTACACTACACAGGGGAGTCCTCGAGCTCGTACCAGGACGAGGGAGCCTCCTCGTCATACTACGGAGGTGCACCTACTTGGGCACCAAGGGATTGAGCCCCACTTAGGCCAAAATCCTAAGCTTGTGGGGAAGTATACCGACATCACACACACACACACACACACACACACACACACACACACACACACACACACACATATATATATATATCATGTTTGGTCGGTTCTTTGTATATCCATTGTTTCACTTTCTTTTTGGTTCTTGTTGCTTCTTTCTCAAAAACACAAAAATATCAAAAATATTTTAGTTGTTTCTCTTGGTTTGTTTCTTTGCTTTAGTTTGCCTTAAAAAATCCAAAAAGATTTTGCTTTGCTTGGTTTGTTTTTGCTTTGTTGCCTTCTTAAAAAAATCGAAAACACTAAAAATATTTGTTGTTCTTCTTTGGTTTTGTGAGTTCTTTGCAGGGCTCAGCCGTCCTCAGTGGATTTTGGGTTTCATGTTATTATTCAAGTCACACAAGTGAAGGGCAATAATGAATATTAAGACAACTTGAGGAGTGGTAAGAGGCTGGTAACAAACTCTATTTGTTTCATTTTTGTACATATACTCATCATTGTGAGCATGCTTAGTCTGTTCATGGTAATGAGTGTGTTACTGATGGATGCTTAGTAGTTCTTGCTTGTCTATGATTAGCTCCATCTTGCTAATAGTTTGTAGCATGTCATATGAATGTTTGCTTGCATTGTTTTATTCATAATTTGGTATGAAATTGTGGTATCCTCCTCTAGAAGTTTCATGTGAATCGACTTGGCACATGCTCATGCATGCATATGACTAATCAATAGTCAGTAAGCCTCGATGATTTATTTTGTCTCGGAGTTATTGTATCACTTTCATGCCATAATTAGTCATGTTTTGTTGCAAGCATGATTATGAAAATTATTGCTCTCTCTTTTGTTGCTCCCTCTCTTTTGCTAGCCTTCACTTGCATTGAGTATGAGCTCTACCTGTGTTTCCAACTCCCCCAAACCAATATTGCTAGCTGTGTTCACCATACCTACATATTAGTATCGTTTGCTATTTCAGTGCATATTCAATATGCCTTGTTTTCTTCCAAATAAAATGTTTGTCTATTTTGAGAAAGTTAGTTAGTAAATCTCTCACGAACTTGATGGCATACTTTATTCCTTGCGCTTAATAATCTTGAACCATTGTGACTTGTCCATGAAAGTTATATGCTGGGAGTCAGCAGAACCGTGCTGCCATGGGGATCACTTTGAACACTTTTTGGATATCCTATCTAGTTGATACTTTGCTCTTTTGTTTACGGATGTCGACGATGTGAAATAAAAGGGGAGCTTATGAGTTCATGGAGTCTATACATTGTGTTAGAGGAACGCCTGGGCCGCTAGCCTAAGCCATGCCTAATCATGGTGGAAACTTTCTACTAGGAAAATGGCTATAGGTAATCAGCACATCCGTGGCTCACATGGTTGAAGTGCCCCACGGCTAAAACAGGCGTGGCTCACCTATGGGAAGTGCCCTACTAGTAACTAGAACAACCGTGGCGTACATGACCATAGTGCGCCACAGATATGTGTGGGCCAGGGCCCTGTTGACCGCACGCCAGACATCCGTAGGCACGTAGGGTAGGTGCGCTACGCCTGTTGGTGTTATCTGTGGCGCACGTTGGGGTGTGCGCTACGCCTAAGCGCATGCCCCTATATGCTGTAAAACGGCCAGACACATCCGTGGCGCACTATGGCATGTGCGCCACGGATGTTACTAATCCCTGTGGCGCACTTGGGCCGAGTGCGCCACGGATGTGGCGATTTTTGGCAGCTCCACTTTATGTGCACATGTGTGATCATCCACCACCCCACACTTCACTTTCCCCTTATTCTTCCTCCTTAGATCTAGTCGGGATCTTCTCCTTCCCACCTCAATTTCTCCACCCATTCACCATTTTTAGCATGTAGAACTTGCCTTGGATGTTACATAAGTAATAGACGAAGGTCTCCAGTCTCTCATCTCCTTCTCCAGTCTCGCGCGCACCTCTCCTTTCCATCTTTGTCGCGATTGGTCTCTCATATCGGTAATTTTTCCATGTAAGGATGTGTTCATGTGTATATGGATGATATGCTCATATGTATGTAGATGATCGATGCTCATGATGTGTGTATGAGAGGATCGATGGTCATATGTGTGTGTATATGGAGAGTATCGATGATGCTCATGCATGTGTGTATGGAGAGGATAATGATATGTTCATCTGTGTATGGATCGGTCTCTCTCTCTTGTGTTTGTATGTGAACAAGTTGCCATTTGTTTTGCCAAAATGTTGATTCACTTCCATTTAGGATAGGTCATGCCGAAATTTTCTATCGACCAGTGCATGCATGCATTGATTATGTGGTTCTAATAGACTTCTAATTGTACCGTGTACGCCGTGCAGGCAAAAATGGTGCTCATAATGAGCGAAGACATTGTGGCTAGATTTTTGAAATGTGCGACGGCCTACATGATACGAAATAACAAGACGGAGATAAGATGTCCGTGCAGAAGATGCAAACTCAACTGGGTGATCGACCCAGATTCCGTGAATCTGTAGGCGCACCTGCTCCGCCATGGTTTCATGGATGGATACACTCATTGGATAAGCGATGACGAAAACGATGGAGACGGTGAAGGTGGGTAACATGACGATGATCATCATCACGGCGAGAACGGGCAAGATGATGAAGATTCTCCTGGAGATGGTGAAGGTGCGGAAGCAGACCGGGATGATGATGATCTAGATGCTGGAGGAGGAGACGACGATGGAACAACGTCAGGCTGGGTGCGGGACCCTTATGTGCAAGAGCTGCTTCTCAAGCAGACGAGTAACGCCAGGGCTGTCGCTAGAGTGAAACCCAAGCTTGCGCAACTTGAGAAAGACGCGGTTACTCCATTGTATGAAGGATGCAGGCCCGATGATACCCAGTTTAATGTAACGCTCAAGGCTATGGAGATGAAGGCAAAACACAAATTGAGCGACGCAAGCTTCGACGATATGATGGCATTCTGGCACAATCGTCTCCCGGAGGGGAACACATGTCCAACTAGTATCGAGGACGCCAAGAAAATCGTCCGTCCTCTCGATCTACCGCACGTTACATATCACGTATGCATCAACGATTGCATCATTTATCGGGGCGAGGATGTGGAGAAAACCACATGCCCGGTGTGTGGCGTGAGTCGATACAAGAAAGGGAAGAAAGCACCTCAAAGTCGATTGGCGTGAATCAGCTCGGGAGGCTACAGGAGGAGATCGTGGTGATACTATGTGAGCTTGAGGTCTACTTCCCACCCGCATTCTTCGACATTATGGTGCATCTGCTGGTCCATGTGGTGGAGGACATCGTACAACTCGGGCCGATGTTCCTCCGCAGCATGATGGCGTTCGAAAGGATGAACGGACACATCAAAGGATACGTCCGCAATAGGTCCCGTCCAGATGGAAGCCTAGCCAAGGGCTTTCTGGCCGAAGAGTGCATCTCTTTCTGCACGAATTATCTAGACATCGAGAACCCTGTCGGTCTTCCCGTCAACAGGCACCTTGGCAAGCTCGACGGATCTGGTCACCGAGAGGGTCGTCGCATACTGCATGTAGACTTTGATTTTCGACGCGCAGACTTTGATCGAGCAAACCTCGTCGCGCTATAGCATTTAGAACTAGTCGATCCTTGGGTACAGAAGAACAAAAGGTTAATCGACAAGAAGTACAGTGATCGGGGCATATAGAGGACGCATGGAGAAATAATCAAAGAGCACAACTCAGATTTCACGCGTTGGTTTAGGCAGACGCTCCTTGATAATCCCCCGCGATCACATTCTTCTGACACGGAAAATATCATATTCACCTTGTCGCAGGGACCGATGCAAAACCTGGTGACCTATCAGGCGTATGATATCAACGACTACACATTCTACATGGAGGAAAAGGACAACAAGTGTGATTATCAGAACTCAGGCGTAACGTCGGAATTCTACACCGATGACAACATCAAGGAAAGATTCTACGGAAGAATCGAGGAGATCTGGGAGCTCGACTGATGTGGAGAAAAGGTGCCGATGTTCCGTGTCAGATGGGCAAAGAGCGTCGAAAGAGAAGACCGGTATTTCACAACCATGGTTATACCCGAAGCAGCCAAATCCAAGGCCGCCGGTGCGAACGTGGCCGCGAAAAATGAACCGTGGGTACTGGCTACCAAAGTGGACCAATGTTTTTTCATTACCGACCCGACAAAGCCTAGCCGTGTTGTCGTGAGGAGAGGAAAAAGAAACATCATCGGAATGGATAGATTCGCCAACGAGCAAGACTTCGACCAGTACGGCGATCCAAAGATTGAAGATGACGACGACTACGATGCAGCAACATACATCACAAGAAGAAAAAGGACAACCCTACCCAAAAAAGTTAGCCCGTTCGAAAGAATAAACATTAAAGTGCCAGGGCTAAATTATTCAACCGCGACAAAGAAGGGAAAAAAGATTGTAAAACACTAGCTCAAAAAATATTGTAAAAATCTTGGTCGAAAAAGATTGTAATATTCATGGACAAATTATTATGAAATTTAGTTATACTTTGAATCATATTTGTACCACTTTTATGACATATATTATCACTTTTGGGCATTTTTTGGAATATTTAATAGTATTTTAAAAACAAAACAAAACTTCTATGGCATATATCACCACTTTTGGGCATTTTTTGGAACATTTAAAAGTATTTTTAAAATAAAAATAATAAAGTGGGGCACCAGGATTCGAACCTGGGTGCTCACAAGTTTAGAATAGAGTAGTGGGCAGAACCAGTGGGATAAGACAGTGCTAGTGTTAACTAGTGGGGTGGCCGCCCTCTTATCTGATAGTCCAACCCACATAGCCATAGCGCACTTGGCCAGGGTGCGCTACGCCTATGTGGGTTTCACTAGTCAACCGCGCGCTCCACGTCCGCCTCTCTCATCCCCATCCCACAGACACCACACATCGAGCCCCGCCGCGCTGCGCCACCACCGCTGCTTTCTCGATCCGCCACCGCCGCGCTGCGCTCTCGAGGAGGAGGAGGCCCGCGCCGCTGCCGATCCGTGGAGGAGGAGGAGGCCCGCGCCGCTTGTGGAGGAGGAGGATCGCGCCGCTCGAGGAAGAGGAGGCCCGCGTCGCTGCCGATCCGTGGAGGAGAAGGTCATCGCCGCTCGAGGAGGAGGAGGCTGCCACCGCTCGAGGTTGAGGAGGAGGAGGCCGCCGCCTCTCCCACGCGCTCGTCGTCGTCCTCGTCTCAGAGGAGGTGAGCCTCCACTCTCTCCCTCTCTCCCTGCCCACACGGTTCCTTAGATCCTGCAATGAACAGATAAAAGTGCCTATTTGCTTTGCCCTAGAGAAGCTCTGATGTAAACAATTAAACTATGCCTCCAAGTTATTGTTGATCCTTAGATCCTGCTCAACTTTGAAGTTATTCTCGATGCAGCCTCTTGTTGACTGAAATACAAGTTGTTCAGGTGTTATGCCCTAGAGAAGCTCTGGTTTGTGTATTTCAATTTAAAGTAGTTAGAATGGTGTAGTTGACTGAAATACAAGTTGTTCATATACTACTTTGGGGCTCCTGTGGGAGGAACAATCTTGGGCTGACCTCTTGTTGTATTTGGGAATTAGGGTTTAGAGCTGCAAGTTATTGATAAGCGATAAGAGATTTAATCCATTGTGTATCAAACATATACTACTTTTAATGTATCAAATAGAGGGTGTACTTCATGAATGGTGATAAGCATTCTTTGTTGAAGAACAGAGCCCTCATTACTGAATGTTCTCTGTCCGACAGCCTGAAGCAAAACCATGTTATTTATCTTTTCACAAAACAACCATGTTATATGCATGCCCATATACATTTTCATATGCAATGGATAAATGAGTTGAGCATGTTGGCACTTTCATATTAAGAACTCCAATATTCTGTCTCCATGTGAGCATTAATCAATCCAATAAACAGCATCACATGTCATCTTGGAATATGGCATCCTGGCCATGTATGAAGAGCCAGAGGTCTCCCTTGTATAAATAAACTTTGCTGTTAAATGAGTTGTTAATATGATGCTGATGGCTCCATTTGTTCAAGTGATGGCTCCATTTGTTCAAGTGATGGATCCAGTTGTTAATCTTATGCAGAGCCAGCTGCTTCTGAATAGCTGATAGAGACATGTTATGGTGTTGATGTTGAGCTGGTACTTGCTTTTGCAAGCCTCTTATTTTGTTCAAGTGTCCTATTCCAGCCAGCTAACATCTCCTAAACAAACACCTGAACAATATATACTACAGACCCTAGTAACCCTACCAGAGTACCAGTACTACTACTCCTCCACCTAACAGAGTGTCAAGACTCTACCAAACAGAGACATTGTCAAGCACTGCCACTGGGATGCAGTGCATCTTATATTGTTACTGCAATGCTAGTTATGATGAAACAATGTGTATATAATGATGAAATGCTCCTGTTGAAATCCTAGTTATGATGTATATACTGATGAAACAATGTGTATATACTGATGAAATGCTCATGCTAAAATCCTAGTAATGTTGTATGGTGTTAGTACTGATCCTGGTGATGGTTTTAGTACTGGTTTGCTTGCTGGTGATGGTCTAGTAGTACTGATATGTGGTGATATAATTGTAGCACTTGAAATTGTGCTTGTGCTTGTATATGAAGCACTTTATTATGTCGTGTATGTAGGTTCTTGTATGAAACAAGTCCCAATTTTTGCCGGAATATTGATTAACTTCCGTTTTGGCAGAAATCGGGCACTCCTAGTTTAAGAAAATTAGCAAAGGTCATGCCGGATTTTTCCGTGCATTTAACCAATTATTTGTTTTTTATTAGTGCAAAGGCGTGTGACAACGACGAGGCTGGATGTTCTAAGCGCATCAGCGCTGAAGGAGAACTCAGACCTCCGAATAAACAATTGACATTCTGGGAGGCGGCCCAGCGGCTAGAAGACGATGAAGAATACCATCCTTCGGAGAGCGAGGATGATGAGATGGAAGACGCGAAGGAAGAAGCCGAAGGAACGGCGGATGATGAAACCACTGATGGCGGAGAGGGCACAGGGAGTGGTAGCAATCCTCCTAAGAAGAAGAAGACGCTGAAGGAACGGCGCCCGAACACGGTCGGCGCCGTCAGGGAGGAAATTACCGAAGTGAGCCCATCAGGGGTTCCTTTGGAGCCCGCCCTTGTCGCCAAAGGGTATGGTGGGCAAGTGGTGGCGATCACTCGGACAACCATCTCGATCAACACCGAGAATCTCCGGCATAAAGATAATGGCCACTAGCGCATACTCCTCTTCGAGAAGCTGCACGGAGGATACAAGTTCCCCGCTAAGTATCAGAACACAAATTATCATGGGAACTAAGTAAACAAATCCGCCCTCACAAAGATGAGCACCGCCCTAGCCAGCTGGAGAACCCGGATAAAGAAGAAGATCTATAAAGAAGGCAAAAGTCTCGAGGAGATCCAGAAGATTGACCCGCAGATCACCGAAGATCAGTTCCGGGAGTTCAAGGAGAGGTGTGAATCCGAAAGAGCCCTGGCCAATAGTAATCGGGGAAAGGTGCTGCAGGCGATGAATATAGGTCATCACCATCTCGGATCTAGTGGATACAGAACCGCGGAGGCCAAATGGAATAAGGAGGACGAAGAGTATAGATCCAAGGGGATAGAAAACCCCTTTGCGAAATTCGAACCCGGGCAGGTTCGAAACTTCATCAGGGCCCGTTACCATGTGGACCCAAAAACCAAACAACTCACCGCGGATCCTGCGGTGAAGGAAATCGAGGAAATTGTGGTAAGTATAATCTAATTACCGCGGATCAACTCGATTGCAATCTAATCGATGATCTAAACTATTCACTATTACTTCTTCTGAAGGAGGAGGAAATTGTTGCTAGTCATGGATCCTGTGGGTTCCTCATCCTGTGGGTCGACGGGCCACCGGTGGATAACCCTTTAACAGGCGATGAACCGGCCAAGAAAATAGAGCCGTTACAAAGAAGTCGTTGCCGTCCGTCTGCCTCGGGTAAGAATTGGGTGGATCATTTTGGTCCACCGCCGAAGACGCATGTGGCGCCGTCGGGAAGGAGCGAGGAGGAAAACTGTGAGGTTTAAGAACTCAAGGAACAAGTGACGCGGATCCCGCAGATCGTCCAAGACAACCTGGAAATCACCCTCATGTCCTTCCTGCCTACCTTGGTGGAGTCAATAGCGAACTGGAGTGCGGGTGGTCGAGTAGGGCCGTGCCCGATTCCAAGCATGGTCAGTAGCCACTCGAACAATTCGGCGCCGACGAATCAGGCGAACTACGTGTTCGTGACTCCGCCCGCTAGCACCGCGGCGCCGCAAGTGTTGGTGACTCCCCCTGCCATCACCGCGGCGCCGGAGTACATGTTGGTGCCCCCCCCCCCCCCCGCCATCGTCGCGGCAGCACCAGAGCTCCAAGCACCCGTCGGTAGGGAGAATACACCGGCGGCCAGCACCGCGCCATCAAGCATCCCTTCCATCTCTTGCACGCCCGTCGCCGTATGCGGTGCATCGACATTATCCGATGTCGACGCCATCACGGTAAAAAAATTGCTTTACCGCCTTTCACGCCATCTATTACTCTTTTGGCATCTCTGACGACGCCGTACATGTTTTCCGCAGACGGATGTTCCTTGCACTCTCTTATGCTACGTGAATAACGAGCTGAGGGATGTTGCCAAGGGTACCATCGTTCAACCCTTGCAGCGCAAGTTCCACTCAAGGCCGATTCTAGATAGCGTGCACAGGGTTAAAATTAGTCGGGTGCTAAGGGGCTGCGACGACCTGGAACCTCCCATTCAACCCCCAGGAGCGGATGAAGAAGAGTCGGCTGTCCTCAGAACTTGCTTCGGCTTATTCTTGCAATGGCCAAAGAGCATGATCCGTTTGGGGACGGCAAGGGCCATCACGCCACAGACAACAACACCGCTTGTCGTGCCAGCGACAAGCGGTGGCAAGGCCCCCTTACCGCCCTCGCCGTCACCTCCACGCGGTGGGTCGGATGATCATGTTGATGATATGCACATGGCGCAGGATCCGGCCGAGGACGACAAAGACTAGAATGATCACTTCTTCAACACTCGGTTTAGCAATGAAGACCTAGCTGGTGGCCCCACAGAGAAAGCCACTATCACCAAGCGTCTGTTTGGTTCTCAGGAGACGCCTCCAGCTTGCGCCTTTACAGAGCCAGCTGATACAACCAACCGACCCTTTATTCTAAGCCCTGACACACTACATAGGGTGGCCGGTGCTCAGATTGCGGTGCCTGCCCGCTCTCCAAAAGGAAAAAAGGGCAGGAAAAGAAAATCTAGAAGCTCGTGCCAGCCGGTGGCGTCAACAACTGCGAATCCGATCAGGTTTCGGGACGGGCCACCAATACCCGAGGGTATTATGTGGAGGATTCATGTGGCGGGTGAGCCCATGCTACCTAAGAATTTGCGGAAGATCGCCAGTTCGGAATTGCAGAGTGTGCATGACGGCGTGCTGACGATAGAGATACGCCTTCTATCGGAGAAAGATCCCTCGCACCCGGTATTCGTGGTTAAGGTGGCACCAGGCTTGGGATTCATCGACAATGCCCCTGCGGATCTATTCTTCCTGCAGTTCGACGACATCTTCAATATGTTCCACCTATACCCGCTGCACTATACCATGGTCCATCTGTTTTCTCTCTGCCTGGCCATGCAGATCATTAGAGAGAACACACCGGGCATCGCTATAGTGGATCCCTACTACATGCGTGACGGTTTCTTGGGTTCCCCCGCCGAATGACGTATCATGGCCTCGTACCTAAAAAGAATCCTCGTGGAGAACAAGACAAAGGAATACATTCTCGTGCCTTACTTTCCCGAGTAAGTCGTTATTCACTCGCCACCGTCGATTGGCTTTATTAGATTATCATCATTCTTTTTCCAAAACATTCCATTTGAATTTTTTGCGCAGAGATGAACACTGCACGCTCATCTCCTTATCGCCGAAGCATTCCCACGCCACGTATTTCGACTCGGGGAGTCTAGAAAAGAAAAAAAACTACGACAATATCAAGGAAGTTCTGGATGATGCTCTCACTGGCTTTGCCTCGACGGAAGGCACCACCTTCGTGCGTACGAAGGTCAAGTTCGGCAGGCACGTCTTCAACCACGTAACGGAGTTCCCCTGCGTGAAGCAGCCGGAAAACAGTAAGAAGGAAGCCTACTACGCAATCCATCACATGAGGGCGTTCCTACTTGACCAGCAGAATTCTACGCTGCCAGATCATCTCAAACAGTGGGCCGAAGCAAAGTCCAAGATCACTGATTCAGATATTAGACAAGAGATGTATCGCATCCAAAGAGCGTTGGGGCAATCATCTTTCGTGATGTCATGACTTCGGGGGGGATCTTCTACGGAGGAAATATCCCGAATAACCGTGACATAGAAGATCGCCTAGAGATGCAGGGTGACTATAGGAAGTTCATGACGAGACAAGGCATCCTCCCGTTCCCTAAGCCGAGCCAGAAGGTTGATGTTGTCCTACTATAGATGACCTTTGTGTGTGTGTGGACAAGTGTACATGCTACTATACTTATCTTATTAGGTTTATGAATCATCGCTTACTTCTTTTGCTTATTATTATTATATATAAATCAATGCTTGGTTTTTTTTCTTACTCTTTGGTCCTTTTCTCACTTTGGTCCTTTTTTCCTTACTCTTTTTTCAAGAATAATGCCGATGATTGAAATGTCGTGGCACACTATATATGTGAATGTGCTACGATGGGATTATGAGCCTTGTGATATGCACAAGTCCAGGTCTTGTGCATCTTACTTGGCTCACGGTTCCATCGTAGCATATTCCTGTGTCCAACGACCTATGTATAAATATGAGGCATTCTTTTCGAGTTATTTTTGTCTTTTTCGAGAATAATGCCGATGATTGAAATGTCGTGGCACAATATATATGTGAATGTTCTACGACGGTATAGTTAGCCTTGTGATATGCACAAGTCCAGGAATTGTGCATCCTACTTGGCTAACTGTTCCGTCGTAGCATATTCCTGTGTCCAACGACCTAGCTAGTTATATATGAGGCATTCTTTTCGAGTTACTTTGGTCTTTTTCGAGAATAATGCCGATGATTGAAATGTTGTGGCACAATATATATGTGAATGTGCTACGACGGGACTGTAAGCCTTGTGTTATGCACAAGTCTAGATGTTGTGCATCCTACTTGGCTTACGGTTCCATCGTAGCATATTCCTGTGTCCAACGACCTATGTATATATATATGAGGCATTCTTTTTGATTTACTTTGGTCTTTTTCGAGAATAATGCCGATGATTGAAATGTCTTGGCACAATATATTTGTGAATGTGCTACGACGGGATTGTGAGCCTTGTGATATGCACAAGTCCAGGTCTTGTGCATCCTACTTGGCTCACAGTTCCATCGTAGCATATTCCTGTGTCGAACAACCTAGTTATATATGAGGCATGCTTTTTGAGTTTGGTCTTTTTGATTTAGGAGTACTTTCTATAAGTGTATCTTCATATGCGACTTTAATTATATATGTTTCTTTCAATCATCGGTTAATTATTATTGTCAACTTATAGATGACGTGGTACGTCGTGTACAAGGGACGGGTTCCCGGAGTCTACGATGATTGGAAAGACTGCCGGAGACAGGTGCACCATCTCAGCGGCAATAGCTACAAAGGGTACAACACTATGGCGAAGGCAGAAGCTAGATACACGCGCTATCTAGCGGGAGTTAGTACAAGGAACCGGATGAAGACCTACACCTTCGTCGCGGCGGTGATCATGCTTATCTTCTTTGGTGGTTTATGCCGCGTTTGCGTCTAGGTAGTTTAGATGTCTAGGCGAGCTTCCGAGATCTAACTTGTTCGATCGACACATGTATTCGCATGTCACCAACTACTTTGTAACTTGATCGAAACAATGTAACTTATACTATGTATTCATGTATGAGACTTATCTATATGTATTTGTTTCAATCTTGTTTTTCAAATTGTGTATTTATATATATAATTGGATATCTTATATCTGTGTGTATATCTGCCTATAATATTGTATATAATCTGGCTCTAAAATTTAAAAAACAAAAAAAACACCTGTGGCGCACATGACCTAGCTTTTGTGGCGCACTACGTCTAAAGCGCACCTCAGCAGCTTAGTGGCGCACTGGGACGTGCGCCACAGAAGATCCAACGCGTAGCGCACCTGCCCACATAGCCGTGGCGCACTAGCAGGTGCGCTACGCCTATCTCGACACAACCGTGACGCACTAGGCAGTGCGCCACGGTTAGGAGTTAGCCGCAGCGTGAGGCTAGTGGCGCACGGCTAGTGCGCCACGGATGGCCATTCCATGTGCGCCACAAACATGCATTTTCCTAGTAGTGGTTTGCAGCATCACCGTAATGAGCATCTATGAAGCATCGTCAATAAAAGGTATGCATATGGTAAATAATAAGATTGCTGAGATGCTCATTGTCTGCTTGCCTTGTCATTTTGGTTATGGGAAAGCTCCTGTACCATGTGCAAGGGGTACCCCGTTGGCGGTTCTCTATGATATGCATGTATTCATAATGACAAGAACTTACAGGTAACCAAAGTTGAGTAGCATGCGGATCGGCCCTCATACTCAAGGGACTTGGGATTTTCAGCCTATGGTCTGTCAAGCATATGATTCAGAGTGGACCTCACTTTCACCTTAACCACATGAAGATGCCTATGATAGGGGAAATGAGAGCTCAAAGCTAATGAGTACCTTCCTTTCAGCTTTAGGAATCCTTTCAAACTTTCCAAAACAGTTTTCACAACTTTGTTGAGTCACCACTTATTCTATGAGCACCTTCTTGAGAGCATAGTTGTCATTTTTCTGTTTGTTCCAAAACTTGGTTAATTATGTCATGACTTTGATGCTTGTATCTCAGATATTTTTACCTCTAGTCTTCACTTGAACTTCAAAGGTGCCTTGGTATTTATATTGTGCTCTACAAACAAAGGAAAGCGAGATACCACTCTATTAAAAGTAAAGCGAGATACCACTCTGTGGTGTGAGGATCACATGTGTTCACGGAGTGTTAATGCTTTGCTCTGGTACTTTATTAAAAGGAGCACCTTAATTGCCAGTAGTTCCCTGGAGGCCCCGCTGCCATTGGCTGGCTGGACAGAAGATGTTGTGCAAGTTCTCATTGCTAGCATGTATGACTATATTTGGAGCACATGCCTAGGATTGTTTAGTACTTGGATGCTTGTTATTATTTATTTGCAATGCCCTAGATCTTGAAGTTACATGTTTTGACTCGTCCATGCAACGCTCGTTCATCCATCCGTATGCCTACCATACTCGAATCCCACTGTTACTGTTACTGTTACTATTGCTCATGTTTTACTGCTGTTGTTGCTTTGCTGTTGCTACTACAAACTGTTGCTACTGATAAACTTCTGTGAGCAAGAACTATTTCCAGGTGTAGCTAAACTGACAACTCAGTTGTTAAGGCTTGCAAGTATTCTTTGGATCCCCTTGTGTCAAATCAATAAATTGGGTAATACTACCCGCGGTGACTGTTGCGATCCCCTACAATTTTGGGTCATCAGCCGATGAAAGAACAACAAAAAAATTGTCTTCTCCAACTCTAGCGATGCTCCGACCAAGATCCAGCTTAGGTTAATAAGGGCCACAAATCTTACACACTCGCATGGATGTGGAAGCTTGATGCAGCGCATCAGGGAGCATCGTCATTGCACCATGTGTCCACCACAACGAATACAATGAGGTCCTCCCTGACACCGACTTCCTGTAGATGACTGCCCGGTACTCCATCTTCTATAATCTTCATGCATCCCAAATGTAGTACATTTACTAGATCACACAAGTACATAAAAGGTGGAGCAGTCACGACGAGGTGCTACCTAGGTTTTTATCCCCTCGAGACAAAGGAAGTGGTGGGGCACGATAAATTTTGGGGAAGGCACACCTTTGTAGCTAGTCCCTTCCCTTTATTTATATAGGGAATAGGTGAGGGGAGACCAGGGTCATCGTCAATCGAAAAACCTTACCCTAGTCAAAGTGGGTCTAACCCATTGACATGTGTCCCTGTTAATACAAGTCTCGACTTATCCGTCTTCCGTAAGTCGGATGTTATCTGACTTGCTTAACTCCCTTAAGTATCTGACCTCGTAGGCTCATGGTAAGCTGATGGTGCACGAACGCTTCGTTGGGAGACCCCAAGAGGAAGGTATGATGAGCACAGAAGCAAGTTTTCCCTCAGTAAGAAAACAAGGTTACTGAACCAGTAGGAGGAAGGAAATGACTCAAAGGTGTTGCTAGCAACTTGGAAACCTGCACAACACAAACTCAAGACTTTTCCCCAACGAATAGTGAGGTTGTTAATCTGATCGGTTTGCTGAAAACAAAGGATTAACTGTATGGTGTGGAAGGTAATAGTGGTTTGCAGAAAGTAAAAAATAATAGTGGAAGATGTATCAATGGTAAAGATTGGACCGGGGTCCATAGTTCACTAGAGGTGTTCTCCTTAAGATAAACAAGCATGGAATGATGGGGAAACAAATTACAGGAGGGAAATTGATAGGACTGATCAAGGCATAACAATGCAATACTAGACATTCATGATCCTATGGGATTCGATTGGGCAATACAACAAGATACATAGACCGCCATCCAACTGCATCTATGACTAGAAATCCACCTTCAGGTTATCATCCGAACCCCCTCCGGTATTAAGTTGCAAGCAACGGATAACTGCTTTAAGCAAAGTGTGTAAGGTAAACAATACACTTGTTCCATGAAAAAGAGACCGTTGTTTTCTCCCTAGTGGCAACAACACATCTACAACCTTAGAGATTTCTGTCACTTCCCTTAGATTAAATAGAGGCATGAACCCACTATTGAGCATAAATACCCCCTCTTGGAGTCACTAGCATCTACTTGGCCAAGATAGCTACTACAAACAGAGAGCATACAAGATCACAAACAACACAGACATGATAGAATCAATAAGACAAACCATTAATCAATCTGACATAGTAATCTCCATATCCATCGGATCCCCGCAAACACAACATGCATGATTACAAATAGATGATCTTGATCATGAATGGAGCTCACAAGATCTAAACATGGTAGCACAAAGGAGGAGATATAACCATCTAGCTACTACATGGACCCGTAGTCTAAGGTGGAACTACTCACACTTCATATCAGAGGCTGGCATGATGAATAAGAAGGCCTCCGGGATGATCTCCCTCTGGCAGGGTGCCGGGAAGAGCTTTAGATCCCCCGATCTAGAGACGATGGTGGCGACGGCTACAAACGGTTTCATGGAATACTGATCGGGTACCTAGGTTTTCTATATCGGGGGGTCTTTATAGGCAAAGAGGCGAGGCAGGGGCAACCAGGACGGCCGCACCCCCCAGGCGCGGGCTAGGGTTAGCCGCGCGGCCAATTCTGAGAATATTGATTTTCTGCCTTTCTAGAACCAAAAAATAGAAGAAAACATGCAACTAGCACTATGGCATCTTTTTAATAGGTTAGTACCAGAAAACATATAAAAACACCTCCAAGTGTAGACAAAGGAAAGAAAAGTAGATACTAAAAAAGCATGGAACATAAAAAATTATAGATACATTTCCGACGTATCATAATCCAGACACAGTTTGAGTCCCACTCGAACTGATATGTGGCATTGGCTTCTAGCAAAGCATGTCATCTCCCGGAAACCCATGATTAACCTATAAATGCAATGTTCTCTTTGATTCCCTTTGCCTCATGATATTTGTGGTTAGATGCATGTGAGCAACACATCATGATAGTGATGTCTTAACTCTATTTTTCCCGTTCCCGTGATACATATGAGATTCCTTCCGCTAACTCTTGTTCATATTTTTTTCTCGGTTAACACTTAACCTAAAAGTGCATGGACATTATTTCCAAATCATATCACATGTGAGTCCTAGAGAATATCTTTTTGAGTGGAACGGGCAGTATTGGCTAATCCACATCACGTGGCCTACTTCTTATTCGGCCGAAGCACCACCTTTATTTTTGTGATTTATGGACAACCCTAGGTGGACCCTAAAACCTAAATACATAACTCGGATCAGTGCGATCACGTTAGATCTAAGATTGTTTTAGCTGGATCCTATGACACCTTACTCATGTTAAAGCAATGGCCGATGCTCAAGCGGGATTGTTCCAGCCCGAGAGAGAGAACGACGAGCTGGCACGCGCCCTCGGGAATCCTGAAAAATGTGGACGAACACGAGGCAAAGGCACCGATGTTACGTAGATAAAAGGGTTTCCCGAGTATGATGATAGTTACAGAAGCCGTAAGAGAAAGAAGGACCAAGATGCAGACCGGATCCGGAAGATAGAAGAAGAACTAGCTGGGATGAAGAAGCTGGTAGTGGAAGCACTTAGCCAAAGGTTATCTCAGTCGCATGCTAATAATCCTTCATTGGATCATAGACAGCGGAGAAGTAGCATGGCTTCCACGGTGTTCCGAGCTGATGATCAAGCACTGCTAGATGATGCACCGGCGCCACGCTACGCCATGGATGATGTCAGAGAGATGACACAATGTGAGCTACATCATTAAATGACCAACCTGTCCTTCAAGGTGGCGATCGACACTGTTTACCTTGTCTACCTAGAGAACTCCATCATTCACTTCACCTGGCTATGCTCGTTTCTCGGTGCATGACCTAGGGGAGGATTTTTCGGAACTAGAGATTGACATATCTACACCTAAAGGCCATAAAAAACCAGGAGATGTCAAGAGCCACATCATTCTATGGAAAAATAAGTATATCAAGTTTAAAGGCTCGGCGCCAAGGCCACCGACTCCAAGGAATCCAAGTCCACCCCACAATGATGATCGTCAATCTCCAAGTCCAACCCACCCTGATGATCGTCAACTTCCAAGTCCACCCCTCAACGGGAGGGACGCCCATTGCCGCAGCGTGAGTACAACTTGATCTCTGCCTCCGCCTCTGCACAATACTCGATCTCCACCTCCACCTCCATTCAATACTACGTCGTTGAAAAAACGGAAGGTCGCCACTCCCCCGTGCCCCAATCAGAAGAAAGGTAGTACGACGAAGATAGTCGACATCCCGCCGCTCTTGTCGAAAGACCTTATGACAAGACTAATGAGGAAAACACCGCAGATGTGGCTCCCTACACTAAGTATTTTTTTTGCACCCAAAAATACCGAGCCACATCAGGTATTTGATAAAAAAGCAAAAGGTGGACTAAGTCCTTTCTTGAGCAACCATCCCAAATATAGATGAATCAGCCGTCAGACTATAACCGTGAAATTATTAAGCAAGCAAAGTAGAGCAAAAAAACAAGTGCAAAAAGAGGGAAACAAATTTCCCAGCTCAGACAACAGAAGATTCAACCGGTCCCCCCTCTCATAGTGATTTCAGATACCGACAAGGACTTCAGAGCCGATATGGATAAGGACATGGAATTATTGAACCCTAGAGCCAAGGCTACTGGTGGACTGATTGGCATCACTATAGAGCCGGCCAAAGAAAATGCCATCGGAGAAGGTATGTCTCTTCGTCAATATTTAGGCTATAAAGATACGACAATGGGTCAGATATCACGGAATTATGTCAAAGGGCAGCCTCTAGTCACTCATGAGGAGTTCGCACGTCTATCAACACATATGCGAAATCTGCATGACTGGTACAATGTGCAATCATCAAAACAGCACTTGAAAGAATGGTTTTCGATAGACGTTAGAGTGAAGCATCACTTCAAAGATTAATCAATATAGATTCAAATGAAATAACTGTTTCATTTATACAATCAGCGCACCCTCGACAAAACTATCCTCGGTTGCTATGTATGTAAATGATTTATTTTTGTAATTAAGTCTCTAGCTCAACTAGCTCGTCCATTGCGTGTAATATATTATCCTGACTATATATCCTTCTGTACGCTATTATATTATACAGAATGAAGATGCTTAAATGCAAAAGAGCAAGAAAATATGATGGTGGGTTCATTGACCCATATATCATTAATGAATATACGTTACACAATCACCCCAAGGACGTGGAGGAAGATATGTGCAGGTTTTTAGTCGAGCATAATTACGTTAAGAAAATACTATTTCCTTATAACTTCAAATGAGTGTTTCTATCTAGTACACAATCTTTTTTTTGCTTACTCGATGTTAAGTATAATTGATGAGTTATGCATGTCTGCTAATGTAAATGTCCGTAAGTTCCACTAGATCCTGCTAAACATTCAAGTGGAGAAGTCCCTAATTAAAGTCCACGATTCATTAAGTTGGGAACAAGAGAAGTGGAGCGACATGAAAGCAATGCTCCAGAAGTTATTTCAATCATTATCGTATTATATCGGCCTTTTTCATTCATTTCCTGATATCAAGTAATTAATAACTCATTTATTCATTTTCTTTGCCAAACATGTGTTGGGCACGGTTCAAAAAGGTAATACAAGGTCCATTCAAAGATGAGCTAACTTATAAAATGGTGAAGGGTTTGCAGCAGCCACCGAGGACTCATTTATGTGGATTCTACGTTTACGAGTACATTCGCGAGTTGACCAGTGAGCGAAGAGTTGATTCAACTTATATTCATAGTTTGCGGGAGAATCTCGAGCCAGAACAATGCATACGAGCAATTCAAGAGAAATTGGAGAGATTTCTAATCAAGGAGATCCTTGATAAAAGTGGAGACCATTATGTGGAGGACGAGGAACTCAATTTTAATTAGTGATTTCCATGTAATTGATATTATATATCATCGATGACCATGTAATTTCAAATATTTCCTTCCTTTTGATATGATCGAATATTGTATATGTATACTCACAAGAGATCGAATATTAATTATATATGCATCAACATGTACTGTGTATGTAGTAGCATAGAATAAGTGTACGAAACCATGTTTGAAGTTATAATGAAACACAAATTGAAAAAGGAACAAAATAGAAAAAACAAAATAAAAAGGAAAACACAAAATCGTGCCGCGGCAGGAACTCGTTTAGTCCCGGGTGGTGTTACGGCCCGGGACTAGAGGTCCTCTAGAGCTTAGAAATAAGCTGAACACAGGTGTGTGCATTGCATTCATGCATAGAAAATCCGAATAATTTTTTCTCTTTTAAATAAAAACATGTCAAAGAGATTGAAGCTTATCTTAACTTGAAAGAATTGAAGTAGATCATCAAGTTGACTCGATAAGTTTCAATATGACCTTTGCGAAAACCTTATTTTGGGTAACATGATTTGATCCAAGGGTAGATCAAATGGAATAAAGCTAAACCATAATACATTACTTAATGATTTATATTTGATCTTTAGGTGATCATATCATAGTATTCATTGTAATCACTCATGAGTACCAAGTTAAGGATATAACCCAAATAATAAGAATGTAACAACTATAGTTTATTCTCATCTAATATACCATGTGTATCATGGAAATACCTAACTTTAAATCTCTAGTGAGATTATGTAGGAAAGAAACCAAAGTTAATATCATTCACCATATATCTTTCTTTCCATATCAATCTTTATCATCTCTATTGAATCCTATCCATATATTTGTTATTCATCAATATTGAGTAATCAACTATTGATTCACCAATTCTTCATCTATCAACTCTTGTCCTTATTATAGCATTCACTTAAGGCTTATAAAGAGAGAAGTCAGAAGAGGTAAATAGTGATACTAGTTCTAGTTGTTATCTATAGGATGGGAGTGGTTGGAGGAAATCAAATCAATATGGTAACAAAGAAGATTACAAGACTGCAGTCTGAAAATAAGTTACCAGGGGTAGTCCTATTGGATCAAGTAGGTATAGTCAATGAATTATATCTCTTAATCCAGTAGAGCTAAACAGAAGATGATTATAATACAACTGTAGTGTTGTATTGATAAACCCTTGATTATCCAACTAGAAACCTAAACCATAAAGGATCAAAGGATCATAATGATCATGCCTTATTCACCAATATTGAATGCTTATACTATGTATAAGTGACATTGGTGGATAAAACACGATTGAACCATAGTATAGATATATTATCATAGTTTAGTCATTACAAATCACATTAATATAATGTGAGGTTGGAATGTTAGATATTGGAGTCAAGTAGAGACAAGATAGTATGATTAAAATAATGTTAGAGTAACATTATTTTAAAGAACTAGTATTTTCCTCTTGGGAAATACTAAACACTTAAGGAGAGCAGAATTGATATATACATCCATTAGAGTAATGTTAGTGATGGATGATTAAAAAAGAGTATGAATGGTTTTAGAAGTAATCACTTGTTGAAATGGAGATTATCAATAGCATAGTAGTGGATATAACCAAGTATAGATTTTAAAAGATTATGAAAAGCTTTAGTGTCAAGCTCATTGGATTTATAAATGAATTTATAAGAATAAAAGGTGGATAAGAATATTATTGTGAAGCAAAGCTCATCATGTTAACACATGATGATGGATAGGAAGAATTAATATATCTAGCAAAGGAATTCCTTAATTAGAAGTCCAGAATTATAAAGTATGGAATATAGGAATCCTTGTTAAACACTAAACCTTAAATCTAAGACCAAACCTAGTATCCACTTACTATGGTAAATCAATAAAATATATTATTATAAAAATAGTATTAATATCAGAATCTTAAGTATATTCCCATAAACTTACAATTTTCTAAATAAGAAATTCCTTGAAAGTTAAAACAAATGAATAAATATAAAGCTAGCAAAAGAAAACAGAAATAAAAATGTGTAATAAAAAGGAAAAACGAAACCAGGCCTCGGCCCATTTTCTCTACTACTTATCAACTGCCCAGCAGCAACTTTTCTTTCTTCCACACACTTCGCCACAGCCCACGCAGCCCAAGACCGGCCCAGTACCCCTTCATTTCTTTTTCCCCATTCTTCTTCCTCTGGATAGAATGCATCGCCGGCGAAGCAGCTGGCTGTCAACGCCTCCGCTGTCCACCGTGGTCGCCATGATTCGTGTCGAGGCTGCCGACGTCGGGAGGGGATAATAAGGACATGCCGATACCGCACTCCCTCGTCCTTATCTCCATTCCTTCCTCTTCCTCCCTGTCTCCTCTCAGTGACCGAACCCTAACTCGTCAGCGACGCTTGTCGCCGTCGCTAGAGATCGTCCAACGACTAGCCGAGCGTACCACGAGCTCCGTCATGGGGTGTAGCAGCTCGAGCAAGAAGGAATCGAGCAGGCGGGATCTTAATCAACCGCATCGACTCAATCCCCGATGACCACCGTCGCCGGTCATCGTCAATTTTGTTCCTCCTCGACCTAGCTTATCCCACGACGAGCATCGTGGTGAGTCTCTGATCCTTCCGAGGCTCTCCAAATTTTTATTCGCTTCCTAGATCAATCGCCCATCGTGTAGCAGCGAGCTCTGCCGCTTGTCGTCGTGGAAACTCCGGTGCCGAGAACCAATCTTGGGCGGCGCCGCTAGTTTATTGTTCGCCCTGATGTGCTGATTCGAGCAAGCCCTGCACGCACACTGGCTCACCCTCTACGACCATCCTCGCCGTCGTCTGACGTGTCATCGGCGAGATGACGTCGTGGTGATGTCACCTTCGCCACGTCATGCTGTTTGTCCGAGTCCGTTGACTGGTCCACGCCAGCGTGGCACACCAACATGGCCTAAGCCCCACATTTCTGTGACCTTGGGTAGATCCCTCTGAGTGTAAAAAGTTTCATGTCTGTTTAGAAAATAAATCAAAACAAATAGAAATGACATGGCAATAGGCCCCACCAGTCAGTGACTGGGGTTAGAATAGGCTCTGGTGAGAAAAAACCTTCAGTCTATACTGACATCAGCATTACTTAATAAACACATTTAGTTATTTAATTAAAAAATTCATAAAATGATTAAATCTTGTAAATTTGATATCTTTTGTTTTATAAATCAGAAAAATACATATAATATATGAAAATGTTTATAAAAATAAAATCTACAACTTAAAACTATTACTAAATATTATTATGATAATTATTTAAATAAATATTTTTTTAATAAATACTTTATAAAGTTTTAATACCTTGATAATTAATATTTTAATAATGGTAAATGTTAAAAATCTAAATAAAATGCTAAAAATCTTTAAAAAATAAGAATTAGAGTTTAAAACTATAATCATGCATTATTATTCCACTTAATTAAATATTTGTTATTTATTAAGTATTTATAAAGTAATAAACCTTATTAAAATCATATCTTATTATTTGTAAACCACAAAAATAAATGTAATATACCAAAATGATCAAAAAAATAATACCTACATGTTAAAAATGTGGTATTCCACTTTTGAGTTAAATAAAAAGTTACACACCTTCATAACTTGAATTTAAACCTATTTCTTTAGTTAATAATTTATATTATGTCAAATAAAATTCCTTAATATTTCTTAAATTAATGAATTGAGTCTAATAAAAAGTATTAATCTTAAATATTGATAGTGTGTATTCAAAATGAATTAACCACTTTGAATACAATTTTATTAAATTAATTCTCAACCATTAATGTAGATTATTTTATAAAAGAATCCTTATCTAATATAAAATTTCCAAGAATAATTGTAATAAGATAAAACCCATTCTTTTACTTAAACTACAAGTTATAAACAAACCAAAACACTATATTGAATCCATAAGAAGTTAAGTAAACTTATTTCTTTCTTTACAAACTATAACCACTCATCCATAAAAAGGAAAATGATCCTATCCCACTAAACAATTAGGAAACCACTATTCAAAAGAAGTAATGCCATTCTTAAGTAACTCTAAGGAAACAATATAAAATGAACAGAATACAAGTATCATAACTAATATACCCTAAGTCTATCTACATTCTTAAAGTTAATTATAGTTACCAAGCTTTAAGTATAATACTAACAACTTTATTATATACTTTATAGTTAACTTTGGTATGTTATAATTAATTATAAAGCATCTTAATATCAAACCAACCCAGTTAAAAACCAAGATAGATAAGTCTCAAATACTACTAATTTCAGTATTCCAGTAAAGGCAATTCTTTCTGACTTAAAGACTTTAACTAGAAAGAACACCTCATAAGATTAACTTAAAAACTTAAATGCTTTTACTTAGTTGAGTAAGATTTTCTTCAAAAGTTATTCATTTTTCCACTTCAATCAACATATGTCAATTAATAGTAAACACCCTACTTTATACTTTACTAGTATAATAGGAGTGTTAATACTTAAATTCTTTACAAGTGAGATTACTTGTAAAGTAAAACTTGAAGATACAACAATTCAGATGTAAGCAACCTTGAGTAGCATTCCATACTATGTATTTTATTGTTGTATAAATACAGGTTGTATTCCACAAACTCACAAGCCTTAATAAGAAGCACATGTATAAAACTTAATCTAAAAGGGGCAACATATTCCAAGGAAACCTTTTCCAGTATCCAAACCCTAGAACAACATTACCTAGGGATTCGCGTTTATCAACTTGCATTACATTACTTATGCATAAAAGCATCTTGCTTCTTTAAACATTAGTCCTTACCGGACCAATGATGCAGATTTACGCTATTGGATCTTTTATTGTCTTGAAGACCGTGAGTGCATAATCTTGCAATCACAAAAGGCAAGTTCACACTTGCTCATGTCCTTTGATTATTTTCTGTAAAGTATTTTACAAATTCAGTGTTGTCATCACCTGCATTTCAAGAATATCAGAAAACACTATTTTCATAATAAGATGATTATAGGTTATTTACCATGAGGTAATAACCTACTATAAGAGTTCCGGTGGTAAAGGGGCATATTATCTAGGACTTAACAACCAATGTCGCCAGTGATTCTTGTGCCATATATTACGCGTTGACCATGAGATTTGGAATGGGACGAAGAAGTCAGTTGTATCTTTTTCCTCTCGCATGGAGCCGGATGTGCGGGTCGTGGCTGTTATCACTCGTAGCATGCATATTATTTATGTTAATTCGTAGAGGATATGAAGCATATGGGTGGGAGCCCTCAACGTCCCACGATAGTTCCGGCATCTGTCCAGCATCGCCATTGCCGTAATTCAATAGGTGGGTCGTACACCAAGGTATCAAGGAATATTCCACGAGAGGCAATAATAAAGTGTTTATTATGTGTATTCCAAGTATATGATAGATGTTTATTTTGCATGCTATAATTGTATTAATCTGGAAACATTAATACATGTGTGTTTAATAAACAAGCGAAAGTTCCTAGTTATGCCTCTATCATAAAGTAGATAATTGATTAACAAGATGATCAAGGTTTCCTGATCATGGACATTGGATGTTGTTAATAACGGGATCACAACATTAGTGTAATGGTGTGATGAACATTCATCCTAAGTATAGCATTACGATCAAAGTCATTGAGTTTATATTGCTATAACAACTTACGAAGTGATCCTAATCCTTAGACCATGAGATCATGTCAATCACTAACACCGGAAGAGTTTCTTGATAACATCAAACGTCACACCGTAACAGGGTGATTATAAATATGGATTCAGAACTAATAAAGTGTTATGTTGAGGCTCATGGATCGAGAGTGGAATTTTTTCATCCCGATGACGGATAGATATACACTGGGCCCTCTCAGTGATATCACATTGATTAGCTTGCAAGCAAGTTATTTGATCACTAGAATATTATATCACGGGAACGAGAAAAGAGTGCATGTCGATAACGAGATCAAACTAGGTATGGAGATACCGATGATCGAATCTCGGACATGTAATATATCGTGAAACAAAGGGATTAAGATACTAGCGTAAAAGGTTCCAACGATCACAAGAAAGTCATCGTTGAATGTGTGGGAGTCAGTATGGATCTCCAGATCCCGCTTCTGATTATTGATCCGAGAGGGGTCTCGATCATGTCCACATTATTCATGAACCGTAGGGTGACACACTTAAGAGACACCGACATCCAATTGGAGCAAAAGTTTCATGCCGAAAGAATGAACAAGCGCAGGAATTTATTTCACTAGATACCGAAACAGGTTTTCAGGTGAAATTACATAAAGTGGTTATGCATGTGAAATAGAATTCTAGCAAGGGGTTATTTGTGAATGTTTTTCATTAAAGTAATTGACAAAATTCTGAATAAAATAAAAGAGTTTTATTTAATGAGAGTTTGCATTAAATTTGGTGGAAATTTAATGGGAATTTGAGTGGACTTTTGAGTGGAGAAAATTGAAGGGCCATTTTGTGAGTGGAGTGTCCACCCACATGAATGAAGGAGGGGAGGGGGCAGACCCCATGGACGGCGGCCACCCCCTTGGGTGCCCCCTCCTCCTATAAAAGGAGCCCCTCCTCTCACTTGTCTCTCACACCTCCTCGTGAAGGATCTCTCTCCCCCTCTAGAATTTATCCCCCATGGTCTCGGACTAGCGAGATACATGTTCCCGGTGGCTATTCGGCAAGAAAGAGTTGTGCTTCCGCTGCATCGCTAGAGAGAGGAGGCGGAGGTTTCTCGGTGCCTCGAACGTGTGTGCGAGCACGGATGCGCTGCTGATTTGTGGCGCTAGGACTTCCTCTCGATCTTGAGATCGGCAAGAGATCGTCTACATCAACCACGAGTTGAACTCGTTAAGTTTTGTCGGTCTTCAAGGGTATGTTCTCTACGGATATACATCCGCCCGTTGTTTGTATCTAGTAGATAGATCTTGGTACTAGTTCCCATCGTAGGAAAATTTTTGTTTTCTATGCTGCGAACCCTACAGTGGTATCAGAGCCGGATCTATGCGTAGATGCTTTACATGGGTAGTACACATATGAGTATGTGGGCGATGATGATCATGTTGTTGCTCCTTTGTTGTAATTTTGGATATTGGTGGCATAGTGGGATGAAGCAGCCCGGACAAACTTTACATGTCCTCGCACATGAGACATGTTCCACGCTTGACATGCAACTAGTTTGCATAAGTGGCTAGCAGGTGTCTGTCTCTCCTACTATAGTCAATATCTATTTTGCAAGCGAGTTGTCAACAATTTGGTTATCCTCGTTGTGGTTCATGTTCGTAGGTAAGAACGGTTCTATCTCGAAAGCCCTAAGCCATGTAAAACTTGCAATGGATAAATTAGAGGCGTCTAGTTTAGATTGTTGCTGGGCTAGTGTTATAATATGGTAGTGTTGTAAGTAGAAGTATGAGATGATACTCTTACAACACACATAGCGTGTAAACTCCATAGACCTTGGATTTACACATATAGTTATGATAGTGATCATACCACGATGCACATGATAGAGATCATCTGCGGGAACCATATCATTTCACTAATAAACATGTGATGTTTGATAGCATCTTATATTGCTTGTTTAGCGCTTTGTTAGCATAATAAGATGATCCCTCATTTAAATATCAAGATAAAAATGTGTTCTTCCTTTAGTATGCACCGATTATGTTTCGTCGCTGCAAGACATCACGTGATGATCGGGTGTTCTTGGATCCACGACCACATTTCGGGTGTAAAACAGTTACACACGCGAATACTAAGGTTCTAACTTGGCGAGCCTAGCATGTACAGACATGGACTCGGAACACGGACCGAAAGGTTAAGCATGATTCATATAGTTGATATGATGCCCATTTGATGCTCGCCTTTGAAGCTATACCGACTCACGTGATGATCGGACTTGGTATAGTGGATTTGGTTCATGTAATCACCAAAAAAGGCACGAGGGATGTCGTTTTTGAGTGGGAGTTCATTCGTAATATGGATTAGTTGAACTCAATCTATCATACACTTAGTATAAACTTTACAATTTCTGTTGTAGATGGCACCACCTGCTTTTAATTTCAATGTGTTCATGGAGAAAGAGAAACTAGCAACGAACGGTAGCAACCTTACTGAATGGGCCATGAATTTGAGGATTCTCCTCTCTGCTGCACAAAAGCAATATGTGCTAGAAGCGCCGTTAGGCCCCCCACGTTTAGATGATGCCCCTGACGAGGAGAAGAATGTCTATCAGACTCGTCAGGAGGACCACAACTTAGTTCATTGCGGCATATTGTATGGGCTAGAGCCGGAACTTGGCGTTTGAAATGGCAATGCTTTTGATACAATTGGTGAGTTGAAAATGATTTTCGACACACATGCTGCTGTAGAGAGCTACAATGCTTCGGAAAAGTTCTTTAGCTGCATGATGGAAGAGCACAGCTCCGTTAGTGAGCATGTACTCAAGATGTTGGGTTACGCCGATAAGATTGTGTCCTTGGGAATATCAATTCCCATTGACTTAGGCATCCATCGTGTTCTGCAGTCTCTGCCACCTAGCTATAAGAGCTTCCTGATGAACTATAATATGCAAGGCATGAAGAAGTCTCTCCCCGAGCTTCTGTCAATGCTTAAAACTGCAGAAGTGGAGATCAAAAAGGAACATCAAATGTTGATGATCAAAAGGAACACTGGTTTCAAGAAAGACAAGAAGGGAAAATGGAAGGGAAGTAAGGGCGGCAAGCATGTTGCCATGCCTGAAAAGAAACCCCGAGTTGGACCTAAGTCTGATACCGAGTGCTACTATTGTAAAGGGATCAGCCATTGGGCATAAGCGCCCCAAGTATCTGGCAGACAAGAAGGCCGGCAGGGCAAACAAAGGTATATATGATATACATGTTATTGATGTGTACTTGACTAGTGCTCGCATTAGCACCTGGGTATTTGATACCGGTTCAGTTGCTAATATTTGTAACTCGAATTAGGGGCTACGGAACAAGCGACCGCTAGCAAGGGGTGAGGTCCAGATGTGTGTCGGCAATGGATCAAGCGTTGATGTGATCGCCGTCGGAACGCTGCATCTCCACTTGCCGTCGGGATTAGTTATAAACTTGAATAATTGTTATCTGGTGCCTGCACTGAGCATGAACATTGTATCTGGATCGTGTTTGATGCGAAGTGGTTATTCATTTAAATCCGAGAACAATGGTTGTTCCATTTATATGAATGAAATCTTTTATGGTCATGCACCGATGATGAATGGTTTATTTCTATTAGATCTCGATGATAATGTTACACATATTCATAATGTGGATGCTAAAAGGATTAAACTTAATGATGATATATCCGCATATATGTGGCACTGCCGTCTAGGTCATATTGGCGTTAAACGCATGAAGAAGCTCCATTCGGATGGACTTTTGGAATCACTTGATTTTGAATCATTTGATACATGTGAGACATGCCTTATGGGCAAGATGACTAGAACGCCGTTTTCCGGTTCAATTGAACGGGCGGAAGATTTATTGGAAATCATACATTCTGATGTATGTGGTCCAATGAGTGTGTCGGCGCGAGGTGGATATCGTTATTTTGTTACTTTCACGGATGATTTGAGTAGATACGGTTATATCTACCTGATGAAACACAAGTCTGAAACCTTTGAAAAGTTCAAGGAATTTCAGAATGAAGTGGATATCATCGTAATAGAAAGATCAAATTTCTATGGTCCGACCGTGGAGGTGAGTATCTAAGTTACGAGTTTAGCACTCACATGAAAGAGTGTGGAATTGTTTCACAACTCACGCCTGCCGGAACACCACAGCAAAATGGTGTGTCGGAACGTCGTAATCATACTTTATTAGATATGGTTCGATCTATGATGTCTCTGACGGACTTGCCGTTGTCATTTTGGGGTTATGCACTATAAACTGCTGCATTCACTTTAAATCGGGCACCATCTAAATCCGTTGAAAAGACGCTGTATGAATTGTGGTTTGGAAACAAACCTAAGCTATCTTTTCATAAAGTTTGGGGATGCGATGTTTATGTGAAGAAACTTCAACCGGATAAACTCGAACCCAAAGCGGAAAAATGCGTCTTCATAGGATACCCTAAGGAAACTATTGGGTATTCCTTCTATCACAAATCCGAGGGCAAGGTTTTTGTTGCCAAGAATGGATCCTTTCTAGAGAAAGAGTTTCTCGCGAAAGGTGTGAGTAGTCGGAAGGTAGAACTCGAAGAGGTTATTGAACCATCTCTTCAAAGTATGGCAAGTAGCGCAGCGCCGGAAGTTGTTCCGGAGTTGGTTCCACCTGTTGAAGAGGGAACTAATGATAATGATCATGAAACTCCGAAAGAGAGTACTACCGAACCTCGCAGGTCAAGCAGGACGCGTGCAACTCCCGAGCTGTACGGAAATCCTGTCATGAATTTCATGGTTGATGAAAATGATGACCCTGCGACGTATGAAGAAGTGATGATGAGCCCGGATTCCAACAAATGGTTAGAAGCCATGAAATCCGAGATGGAATCCATGTATGAAAATCAAGTTTGGAACTTGGTGGACTTACCTCACGACCGAAAGGCCGTGGAGAACAAATGGATTTTCAAAAGGAAAAGCGATCTTGATGGTAATGTGACCGTCTATAAAGCTCGACTTGTCGCAAAGGGGTTTCGACAAATTCAAGGAGTTGACTACGATGAGACATTCTCTCCCGTAGCGATGCTAAAGTCAGTTAGGATTATGTTAGCAATTGTTGCATATTTCTATTATGAGATATGGCAAATGGATGTCAAAACCGCGTTTCTCAATGGTAATATTGAAGAAGAGTTGTATATGATACAACCAAAGGGTTTTGTCGATCCTAAGGATGCTAACAAGGTGTGCAAGCTTCAGCGATCCATCTATGGATTGAAGCAAGCATCACGAAGTTGGAATCTCCGCTTTGATGAGGTGATCAAAGAGTTTGGATTTGTCCAAACTTATGGAGAAGCTTGTATTTACAAGAAAGTGAGTGGGAGCAATGTGGCATTTCTGATATTATATATGGATGACATATTATTGATCAGAAATGATATAGATCTTTTAAACAGTGTTAAAAGTTATCTAAAACAAATTTTCAATGAAGGACCTAGGTGAAGCGTCATACATATTAGGCATAAAGATCTATAGAGATAGATCTAGGCGCCTAATAGGCTATCGAAAGTACATACCTTGATAAGATTTTAAAGAAGTTTAAAATGGACCGGAAGAAGGGGTTCTTACCTATGTTGCAAGGAAAGACATTGAGTAAGACTCAAAGTCCGGCTTAGGAAGAAAGAGAGATAATGGACAAGGTCCCTATGCTTCAGCCATAGGCTATATAATGTACGCCATGCTATGTACAAGACCGGATGTGGCACATGCTATTAGTTTGACTAGTAGGTACCAATCGGATCCAGTTGTAACCTTTGGAAAGCGGTCAAGAATATCCTTAAGTACTTACGAAGAACTAAGGATATGTTTCTTGTATACGGAGGTGAAGAAGAGCTCGTCGCTAAGTGTTATGTCGACGCTAGCTTTGACACCGATCCGGATGACTCTAAGTCTCAATCCGGATACGTATTTCTCATGAATGGCGGACCGGTTAGTTGGAGGAGCTCCAAACAACCTGTGGTAGCGGGATCAACAACGGAGGCCGAATATGTTCTTTGCTTGAGCAGCTCGAGAAAGATTTGGATGAAGTAGTTCATATCCGAACTAGGAGTGGTTGCAAACGCGTTGGACCCAATGGTGATCTATTGTGAAAACAATGGTGCCATTGCCAATGCCAAAGAACCAAGGTCTCACAAGCATTCCAAGCATATTAAGCGCCGGTTTCACTCCATCCGCGAGCATGTCAAGGATGGAGATATAAAGATTTGTAAAGTACATACGGATCTCAATGTAGAAGATCCGTTGACTAAAACTCTCCCTAGAGCAAAACATGATCAACACCAGAACTCAATGGGTGTTAGATTTATCACTATGTAACTAGATTATTGTCTCTAGTGCAAGTGGGAGACTGAAGGGAATATGCCCTGAGAGGCAATAATAAAGTGTTTATTATGTGTATTCCAAGTATATGATAGATGTTTATTTTGCATGCTATAATTGTAATAATACGGAAACATTAATACATGTGTGTTTAATAAACAAACATAAAGTTCCTAGTTATGCCTCTCCCATAAACTAGCTCGTTGATTAACAAGATGATCAAGGTTTCCTAATCATGGACATTGGATGTTGTTAATAACGGGATCACAACATTAGTGTAATGGTGTGATGAACATTCATCCGAAGTATAGCATTACGATCAAAGTCATTGAGTTTATATTGCTATAACAACTTACGAAGTGATCCTAATCCTTAGACCATGAGATCATGTCAATCACTAACACCGGAAGAGTTTCTTAATAACATCAAACGTCACACCGTAACAGGGTGATTATAAAGATGGATTCAGAACTAATAAAGTTTTATGTTGAGGCTCATGGATCGAGAGTGGAATTTGTTCATCCCGATGACGGATAGATATACTCTGGGCCCTCTCGGTGATATCACATTGATTAGCTTGCAAGCAAGTGATTTGATCACTAGAATGTTATATCACGGGAACAAGAAAAGAGTGCATGTCGGTAACGAGATCAAACTAGGTATGGAGATACCGATGATCGAATCTCGGACGTGTAATATATCGTCAAACAAAGGAATTAAGATACTAGCATAAAATGTTCCGACGATCACAAGAAAGTCATCGTTGAATGTGTGGGAGTCAGTATGGGTCTCCAGATCCCGCTTCTGATTATTGATCCGAGAGGGGTCTCGATCATGTACACATTATTAACTAACCATAGGGTGACACACTTAAGAGACACCGACATCCAATTGGTGCAAAAGTTTCATGCCAAAAGAATGAACAAGCGCAGGAATTTATTTCACTAGATACCGAAACAGGTTTTCGAGTGAAATTACATAAAGTGGTTATGCATGTGAAATAGAATTCTAGCAAGGGGTTATTTGTGAATGTTTGTCATTAAAGTAATTGACAAAATTCTGAATAAAATAAAAGAATTTTATTTAATGAGAGTTTGCATTAAATTTGGTGGAAATTTAATGGTAATTTGAGTGGACTTTTGAGTGGAGAAAATTGAAGGCCCATTTTGTGAGTGGAGTGTCCACCCACATGAATGAAGGAGGGGAGGGGGCAGCCCCCATGGCCGGCGTCCACCCCCTTGGGTGCCCCCCTCCTCCTATAAAAGGAGCCCCTCCTCTCACTTGTCTCTCACACCTCCTCGCGAAGTATCTCTCTCCCCCTCTAGAATTTATCCCCCATGGTCTCGGACTATCGAGATACATGTTCCCGGTGGCTATTCGGCAAGAAATAGTTGTGCTTCCGCTGCATCGCTGGAGCGAGGAGGCGGAGGTTGCTCGGTGCCTCGAACGTGTGTGCGAGCACGGATGCGCTGCTGATTTGCGGCGCTAGGACTTCCTCTCGATCTTGAGATCGGCAAGAGATCGTCCACATCAACCATGAGTTGAACTCGTTAAGCTTTGTCGGTCTTCAAGGGTATGTTCTCTACGGATATACATCCGCCCGTTGTTTGTATCTAGTAGATAGATCTTGGTACTAGTTCCCATCGTAGGGAATTTTTTGTTTTCTATGCTGCGAACCCTACAGAGACATGCGGGGTCGCGGAGAAGGCAGTGATTGGCTTGGGTCTTAGTCTGGGCCTCACACCAAGGAAGTGTGAACGGGTTCGCGGCCCGGATGTGCAACAAAGCTAAGATCTCTCATGGGTAAAGTGATGCACCTCTGCAGAGTGTAAGAACTGTAACTTGTTACTCCCTATTCCGGGAAGGAGCTACGAACGCGGCGGGAAAGGAACCCCAAGAAGGTTCTGGTAAACCCGTGAAGTCTGACGGACATAGCTTTCTAGAATAAAAGCAACCTTTGAAGAAATGTTTACGAAAACCTGCATTGCCTACGACCTATGGTCTGTGGCTGTAGCTATAGTTTATTAAACACTCCTTTTCTAGTGAACTTGCTGAGTACGCTCGTACTCAACGTATATTCTCCAACGTATATTCGTCAACATCAAGTTATGCTCCAGGAATCATCATCAAAAGGTCGAGCTCTTCAATAAAGTTAAGGAAGGCAACATATACATCAAGTCAAGGGAAGAAGAAGTTTCTGATTAGATAAGAATAGAATTTCTAACCATAGGACCTACTTCTGTACAGTATTGCAATAGCAGCAATGCAAGCCAGTAGTTCAGTTACTAGTTTTATAAGTATGGTAGCTATGAGTTATTTATTCCTGATTCTTCTTCGTAAGAAGTTTCTTTCTCTCTCTTTAACATAGAGAATTCTCTGGATCTTGTGTAAAGAGTTGAGTTGTAACCTATAGTCATGTCTTGGACCTGCTATGTTTCTGTTGTACTACTCTGAGGGATGTAATACTAGTGAATGGTGTTTCATTGGTGTTATGTCAACGACTATAGTGTACTACATCATGTAGTGGTATGCTGGGTCACCGCAGTTGGTATCAGAGCATATGCTTTGACCTTAGGATTAAAACCCTTTTAGGAAGATCTGTAGGTTGGATAGTGACTATAGAAGCCATTTTATCTAAACCAAATATTCTTATGACTTGTGATGAGTATCCACTTGAGGATAATATGGTCACACCTAAGTCATATGCTTATGTCATTCTTTCTTAGGAATAATTATTTATATTTTCTCAAGTATAGTGCTCTTTAGTGTCCTCTGAGGGAGACATAAACCACCAAGAGATTGTAGGAAAGTGTAAGTTATCAATTGAAGTAGTCTTAGTTAGCCTAATCCTAGAATTCAAGTAAGAACAGTAAAATCCTAGTGTCAGTTGATAACCAAAGACAACATGATGAATATAATTAGGATTAATGTTGATGTAAAGAGTAGTAATCATGTGGGATTCACTTGAGAATTCTACGTGATAAAGTGAGACTATGTTAAGACTAAATGATAGAGTAATGTGAACAAATCTATCAGGGTTAGATTAGTTCCTGAATCATGATAAATAGGTAAAACATCATAAGATCATGGTGAGATTAGCTTCGAAACCATGATGAGATTATAAATATGATGAGTAATTAGTAAATTATCTTTAGATAGAGTAATAAGATAACTGGGTAGAATCAAGATTGAAGTCAAAGGTGTCATAAAATAGTGATAACCTTCAATCTTAGGGGTTCAAAAGAATCTTATTAGTTATTTAGAGAAATCATGTGAGGATAGTTTATTAAATAAAGGAAGGATGGTGTCACATCCCAAGATTTTCCAAATCTTGTAATGTGAAAAATAAATGAATAAAATAAAACTTTGTTGATTTTCAGGGTGAGAAGAAACTTTTTGAATCCATTTGGAAACCTTCAAACCTTTTTGATCAAACAAATCCTAAAGGGATTTGAAAAGTTAAACAATTAATAAAGAAGATATTTTGAATATTTAAAATTACTATTTTGAATATTTAAAATTACTATTTTGAATCTTTTAATAAAAGGATTTGGTTTTCAAAAGAAAAGGTGGATTTATAAATGAGGATTATTTTATAAAGCCAAATTAAACCTTGGCCAAGTATTTTGAAATAAAATGTTTTGTTTTGATAAAAATAGTAAAGGTTTATTTAAATAAAATAATAAGGATTTAATATCCAAATTTTATTTAAGTAAAGGCTTTTCCCATTTTAAATAAACACAAAAACTTATTTATTTATTTTAAATAAGTTTTCCAAGTATTTTATATTCTCAATTAAAAACCTACTGAAGTGTTTTGGTTTTACTTTAGATTTTCAAAATAAAGATTTCAATAAAACAAATCCTATTTGAATTAAATGAATAAAGTCTATTCATTTAATTATTATTGGACCTTATAACAAAAATGTTATTTTATTTTAAACAAGCTTTGCAATTATTCTTTACCTTCAAATAAAACCTACTAATTTGGTTTTGAAAGTATTTGGATTTCAAATGAAGATTTTACTAAATAAATCAAACCCTATTTGATTAAATAACTAAAGGTCCATTTTATTTAATTAATGAATGGGTCCTAAAATGAATAAAAATATTATTTTATTTTGGGATTTGGTTTATGTTGATAAACAGAACCAAAAACTTATTACAAGTGTGGTGATTGTTTGAATTGTTTGAATGTTTGAATAGTTGATTGAAATTCAAAATAGAAAATAGTTCTGGAAAAAGAAAAAGGTTTCAGACAGAAAAAAATAGAGCAGCCCAACCATCTGGCCCAGCTCCAACCCAACAGCCCACCTAGCCCACCTCACCCTCGCCCCGAACCGTTTTTCTTCCCCGCAGAAACAACCCGCAAGGCCACTGATTTGTGGACCCCAACTCCCTCTCTCAATCCACTGACGCAATGGCCCCACATACCCAGCCATCGTCTTCAAGCGAGACCCCGTCGCCCTGCCATTGCTGTGAGTTACTCTGGTAGTGATTGCGCGTTGATGGAGGCTTTGATTCCTCGCAGTGACCATGCCCCTTTAAACGCCAGTGACTCCTCTCCACTTCCCCTCTGTCGCCCCATCTCGACACGCCCTCAGGCTGTCAAATTTTGACCAACACTCCCCTGTCTCCGACGAACAACCGCGACGATTCCGGCGAGCCCAGCCACCGCCTGGCCCCCTCGACCACCCGAGCGTGATCCCCATCTCCCTACGCATCTCCCAAAACCAACCACTCGTCCGCGCGTGCTCTAGAACGCCGACAACAAACACGACAGAGCGCCGCCGTCTTCTGCCGTTCTCCGACGACATATCCCTGGTAAAATCCGACCACCCCTCTCTTCCCCGTGGACATGTTAATGGCCGCCATGCTCTCGCGGACCTAATGGTGCTATTCGTTTGTCCTAGGGTGCCCCTTATCCTCACCCTCAACGACCTCCAGTACCGCCCGAGACCCATCTCATCTCCGGCGAGCAATCGCAACTGCCCCCGAGCGTCCCTTGACGGACAAGCCACACGTTGAGAATCAACACGACGCCACGAACGCGATGAGCTTACTCCCTCCCTTTTTCGCTTCCTGCCTCGCCAGCGCCGCCGCCATCTGGCCGCGCCGCCGCTCGCCGTTGTCCTAGCGCTGCCAGCTTTTGGCAAGTCAGTAGGAGCCGTCTGATCTAGATCCGATGCACATGACTGATTGACTTATCGAAGGGGTAATATCGATCCTGCACCGCACGTTTTCCTTTAGATCATGCGGTCCATGTTGCCGATCCGGCCGAACCGGTACCATCCAATTAGACAGTGCCGCGTGTCACCAGTTCAGTTTAAAAACAGATTGAAATCAGATTAGAATGTGATTTTCAAACCTTTGTAACTTTTGATCCACACATCCAAAAAATTGCAAATTTGGTATCATTGGAATCAGTAGAGCAAGCCCTAGCCAACAATGCCCTTGGTTTAGCAAATAGTATCTGTTAGAGTGGATGTTTTTGCAGAAACTTTTGTATGCTTGTTAAGAATGTGAAAATTGTTTAAAAATGAATTTGGGGATAAAATCTTTAGAAAATGGTGTGATTTGAACCTACTAACATTAGGAAACACTTTGTGGATTCAAAAATGTATTTGGTGAAGGAGAAGAATGATTCTTTGATTTAAATCCATTTCTAGTCAAATAGAAATGTGGTTTATTTATTAAAAATGATTTTGAAGGAAAACCTTTGGAAAATGTTTTTTTAAATCTCTGACCCTAAACACCAAGTTTGGTGGGTTGAAAACATATTTGGTGAACCTTGGTGATTAATGCCTTAGTAAAAATGTTTCTACACCACATAAAATGATACTTTGTTTTGAAAATGGTTTTTAAAGTGAAACCTTTTTACAAATGACTTTGCCACTTGACAAAATGACCATTAGGTGTTTTCAAATGTTTATGACCCATTAGGAACCACTTTTCCAAATAAAACAAAGTTTGGCATGCTTGTATGCATTATCTTAGTCCTATGATTTTATGTGTTGTTTTGCTTGATTGGTAGATTGAGTTTGTGCCTTGCTTGATTGATTTGTAGTGACTTGAAGAGTGAAATTTAGCAAGGACAAGGAGTGAACCCATACTCTACCAAAAAGGCAAGTGATGCTTCATACGTTTTGTCCCATTACTTTCACTATGCATTAGTGATTTTCTCTAAGTAAAGCTTGCATGGATTTTTGCTAAGTATAAACCCTGCTATAGTAAAACCTAGTAGATGAAACCTTAGTGGAAATCTTCCTAATTTAAGATTCCTATTACTATCAAGGTTAGCCTAGCTAATAGAAAACATGGGTGGAATATATATATTCACACTATGGAAAAATTCCTAAGTCTGAGAACTTGTGTTTTGTTTAATAAAACAACTAAGTTAATGAATCACCTGGGTGGAATGGTGATTGCTTGGTGGATTTTGGTTGAGTGGTTCACAAGGCCCATGTCTAGGGTTGACCTTGCGTATCTCACTTGTGGATGGCCACCCAGGAACAAAGAGATTTGAGATGTCAAATGTTGAGAAGCTTCAAGTGCAACCACTTGGCAATATGGGCTCTACCATGATCATATAGGTTGCAAGAACTTAGCCATATGGACAGAGGGTGGTAGAGTTTTGATAGGTTGGATCACGTCCATTTTGTTCTAAGGGAAGGCTTCTGAAAGATCTTGTCTTGGGAAACCAAGTCTTGTGGGGAAAGTGCACCACCTCTGCAGAGTGTAAAATCTAAGTACTTAGCCATGTCCCTGGTAAAGGACAATTTGAGCATCAAGACATGGAAGCAATCAAGAATCTCATCATTCAAATTTCTAAGATAAAATCTTGTGGTTTGAACAAGGGTTATTTGAAATCTTCAATCTTTGATTGAGAGATGCCTTGGTTAAAGGATCTTCAAATCTTTGATTGAGAAAAATGATTTTGCCAAGCAAAACTTGTATTTTCAGATGTTAAGGAAAAATCTATTTTGAGCAATGCAAGCCTCAAATCCACTTAGCCAAATGCATATAGATGATAGACTCCACTATACTACCATAGTATCACTTGCCAATACAATTCAAATGTATTGACCCTTGTGGCTGTAACTTGTATGTTGCAGGTTTGATTGTTCTTAGTGAAGATTGATTGATTACGATTACAAAGTCTACAACCAACATCTGCCTGTGGCACTTTGAAGATGAAGGACCCATGACTATAGTTATTCCGCTGCAATGTAATGTAATAGCCATATGAGCTATGTATGATGTAATAAAATTATGTTATTCCTGGTTATAAAGTTATGTTATGACCTTTGTTTCTTGATATTACATCTTAACTGTGGATGCTAGCTATTGATCCAGGGACTAGCATTGTAAACATAGGGGACTCCACCTTATATTGTTGTAAGGTTGGGACACTCCCTCTACAGATGGTTATAGATATTCATTCCAAAGGTGAGACAAAAGGTTAGTTAAAACCAAATTGAGACACTTTTCTTAAGATTATCATGTTACAAATGAGCAATTTGGGTTAATATTGAGATAAAGAATAGTTTGACCGTATGTGCTAAGTATCACAATGTAAACCTATATGAGGAGGTGTCATATACTACACAACTAAGCTGGAATTCTAGAGATATTATACTCAACTACTATATTCTGGGCTTAGAATATTGTGTGTTATATGTACCACATTTGGATTTATTTGTTTTTCTTGGATCTTCTTGATTGACTAGATATGTACATGAAGTCTGACCTGGTGTGGCAAATGTATGTTGCAACATCCAGTTACTACTTGATGTTATAGACGTAGATAGAAATGGGAATTCGTGTAAGGGAGTGACGAGTTCCGAACCAAGATGAAGACCTACCTGAAGGGTAAAAGTCAAATATGTGAGGTATCAATCCAATTTGGAGGATGAATCAAGCTCAAATCATTGTTAGTCCCTTATAAGAAGGAAGATTAGTGTAGAAAATGTAAGGAACAACAAGGAGTAACAAACTTAATGTTCATTTAAATTAGGTAAGTTGCTAAGAAGTAATAAAGTAGTTGTACCAAGTTCATGCAAGTATCATGAATAAGTGCAAAGAAGAAGTTTTGAAATCCAAAATGGTATTCAAGCTCTGACAATTCAGAGAATGTTAGACGTATGTCGGAAACCGTAGGGTAATAATTACACCCTAAGATTATCCGCAGCTGGTATTTGATCCATAGCTAGTATGTGATCCACAGTTGGTATCTTGACCGTAGCCGGTGCTGGTTGACATAGTTAACCAGATCATCTTAAAAGTTGCATAAAGAGCATAAAATTTGGCCTAAGATAAGTAGGACACAAAGGAGTATAAAAATTGAAAGCGACCGTCTTTCGAGACTCTTCGTGAAGTCAGGTGCATCAAAGCGAAAATATCCGAATAAGTAAGTAGGACAAAATAATGCTGAAAGATTCACTTCGGAGATCCACAATTGTATGGATACACCGTACAATCTTTCATCAAACTCTAACCAGGTAGAGTATAAGATGGATAGAGACCAATATTCTACTTATAAAGCCAATAAATACTAAATAGGAAGTTTGAAGACTATTAGTAAACCCTAAGGGGGAGAGTAAACATTATAAATGAAAGTTGAAGAAGTACTATAGGTGATCATGAAAGATTATCTAAATCTTAATAAGGTAAAAGCTTGAAGGTGATAAAATATTAAGCCTAACAGACTAAGTCTAGAGGAAACAACTCTTAAGTGATCCTTAAGAGTGAATAATCACATCCAATTGGACAAGTATAGAGGAACAAGAAATTCCAATGGGTTTGGAATAAATGAGTTCAAATCCAATTTTCGAAAGGATCACCCATCCAACTCATACAGTGGTAAAACAAAGATTAGTCTTTTGACTATAACTATTGGCTAACAGAAATTTAAAACCTGTTTTAGTGAGACTTCCTAGATCTTACATAGTATAGTAAGAAAGTTCGATGATTAAATAAAAGGAGTTGGAGCAGGATACCTAATTAGGAAAAAAATGAACTAAGGAAAACACCCCAATTTAAGAAGTTCATAATAAGGACAAATCCCTAACGGAGTAAAGTAAAAAGGAATTTGGAGTATTGGAGATCACAAGTTAAAGATTGCCAAGTATAACGAGGATTCAAGGAAAAGATCTGGATATGTAATACTACAATTATTCCCATTGAGGTTAACATGGAGTTGAGACCTATCGTAACTATTGCAACACAATTCCCTAATGCGAAACGTGAGTGTGCGAACTTCGAGGACAAAGTTGATTTTAAGGGGGAGAGTCTGTAACATCTCAGCATTAGAGCTTAGAAATAAGCTGAACACATGTGTGTGCATTGCATTCATGCATAGAAAATCCGAATAATTTTCGCGCTTTTAAATAAAAACATGTCAAAGAGATTGAGGCTTCTCTTAACTTGATGGAATTGAAGTAGATCATCAAGTTGACTGCGATAAGTTTCAATATGACCTTTGCCAAAACCTTATTTTGGGTAAACATGATTTGATCTAAGGGTAGATCAAATGGAATAAAGGTAAAGCCTAATACATTACTTAATGATTTATGTTTGATCTTTAGGTGATAGTATCATAGTATTCATTGTAATCACTCATGAGTACCAAGTTAAGGATATAACCCAAATAATAAGAATGTAAAAACTATAGTTTATTCTCATCTAATTATACCATGTGTATGATGGAAATACCTAACTTTAAATCTCTAGTGAGATTGAGTAGGAAAGAAACCAAAGTTAAGATCATTCACCATATATATTTCATTCCATATCAATCTTTATCATCTCTATTGAATCCTATCCTTATATTTGTTATTCATCAATATTGAGTAATCAACTATTGATTCACCAATTCTTCATCTATCAACTCTTGTCCTTATTATAGAATTCACTTAAGGCTTATAAAGAAAGAAGTCAGAAGAGGTAAATAGTGATACTAGTTCTAGATGTTATCTATAGTATGTGAGTGGTTGGAGGAAATCAAATCAATATGGTAACAAAGAATATTACAAGACTGCAGTCTGAAAATAAGTTACCAGGGGTAGTCTATTGGATCAAGTAGGTATAGTCAATGAATTATATCTCTTAATCCAGTAGAGCTAAACAGAAGATGATTATAATACAACTGTAGGTTTGTATTGATGAAGCCTTGATTATCCAACTGGAAACCTATACCATAAAGGATCAAAGGATTATAATGATCATGCCTTATTCACCAATATTGAATGCTTATACTATGTATAAGTGACATTGGTGGATAAAACATGATTGAACCATAGTATAGATATATTATCCTAGTTTAGTCATTACAAATTACATTAATATAATGTGAGGTTGTAATGTTAGATATTGGAGTCAAGTAGAGACAAGATAGTATGATTAAAATAATGTTAGAGCAACATTGGATTAAAGAAGTAGTATTTTCCTCTTGGGAAATACTAAACACTTAAGAAGAGTAGAATTGATATATACATACATTAGAGTAATGTTAGTGATGGATGATTAAAGAAGAGTATGAATGGAGTTAGAAGTAATCACTTGTTGAAATGGAGATTATCAACAGTAGAGTAGTGGATATAACCAAGTATAGATATGAAAATATTATGAAAAGCTTTAGTGTCAAGCTCATTGGATTTATAAATGAATTTAGAAGAATAAAAGGTGGATAAGAATATTCTTGTGAAGGAAAGCTCATCATGTTAATACATGATGATGGATAGGAAGAAGTAATATATCTAGGAAAGGAATTCCTTAATTAGAAGTCCAGAATTATAAAGTATGGAATATAGGAATCCTTGTTAAACACTATATCTTAAATCTAAGACCAAACCTAGTATCCACTTACTATGGTTGATCTATCATCTTGTTTCCACAATTCTTTATAGAAATATTTTCCCTTAACAAACCAATTAAGCACATCTTTGTCATTTCTAATCATTATTATAATATGTGCTTAAGAATTAACTTTATCAATTCTTTCTCATAAGATAGCCTAGAAAACAATTCCACTACTTTACTTTAAATGGTGATATTATTAAGATAGCCTAGACAATAGGTTTAGCCATTAATCTTTATTCACATCAATAAAGGAAATAAGAGAATAATATTAACCATATTAAAGTTCTCAAAACTTTATATATAAAATAACAATAAAGGATCAAGATATATAAAAGTTTCTTTAATATTATAAATCAATAAGAATCAAGACATCAAAATTATAAGATCCTAAAAAAATCCTAAAACCTAAGACCCTAACTTATACTTATTATATTTGATATAATAACCTTCATATGATTATGGATATCAAAGTATATAAAAAGGTAAATCAATAAAATGTATTATTATAAAAATAGTATTAATATCAGAATCTTAAGTATATTCCCATAAACTTACAATTTTCTAAATAAGAAATTCCTTGAAAGTTAAAACAAATGAATAAATATAAATCTAGCAAAAGAAAACATAAATAAAAATGTTTAATAAAAAGGAAAAACGAAACCAAGCCTCAGCCCATTTTCTCTACTACTTATCTACTGCCCAGCAGCAACTTTTCTTTCTTCCACACACTTCGCCACAGCCCACGCAACCCAAGACCGGCCCAGTACCCCTTCATTTCTTTTTCCCCTTTCTTCTTCCTCTGGACAGAATGCATCACCGGCAAAGCAGCTGTCTGGCAACGCCTCCGCCGTCCACCGTGGTCGCCATGATTCGTGCCGAGGCTGCCGACATCGGGAGGGGATAAGAAGGACACGCCGATGCCGCACTCCCTCGTCCTTATCTCCATTCCTTCCTCTTCCTCCTTGTCTCCTCTCAGTGACCGAACCCTAAATTGTCGGCGACGCTTGTCGCCGCCGCTAGAGATCATCCCACGACTAGTCGAGCATACCACGAGCTCCGTCACGGGGTGTAGCAACTCGAGCAAGAAGGAATCGAGCAGGCGGGCTCTTAATCAACCGCGTCGACTCAATCCCCGACGACCACCGTCGCCGGTCATCGTCAATCATCATCGATTTTGTTCCTCCTCGACATAGATGATCCCACTACGAGCATCATGGTGAGTCTCTGATCCTCCCAAGGCTCTCCAAATTTTTATTCGCTTCCTAGATCGATCGTCCGTCGTGTAGCAGCGAGCTCCGCCGCTCGTCATCGTCGCAACTCCGGTGCCGAGAACCAATCTTTGGCGGCGCCGCTAGTTTCTTATTCGCCCTGACGCGCTGATTCGAGCAAACCCCTACACGCACACTGGCTCACCCTCTACGGCCATCCTCGCCGTCGTTTGACGTGTCACCGGCGAGATGACGTCGTGGTGATGTCACCTTGGCCATGTCATGCTATTTGACCGAGTCCATTGACTGGTCCACGCCAGCGTGGCACACCAACGTGGCCTAAGCCCCACCTATCTGTGACCGTGGGTAGATCCCTCTGAGTGTAAAAAGTTTCATGTCTGTTTAGAAAATAAATAAAAACAAATAGAAATGACATGGCAATAGGCCCCACCAGGTAGTGACTGGGGGTAGAATAGGCTCTGGTGAGAAAAACCCTTCAGTCTATAATGACATCAGCATTACTTAATAAACACATTTAGTTATTTAATTAAAAAATTCATAAAATGATAAAACCTTGTAAACACGATATCTTTTGTTTTATAAATCATAAAAATACATTTAATATATGAAAATGTTTAGAAAAATAAAATCTACAACTTAAAACTATTACTAAATATTATTATGATAAATATTTAAATAAATATTATTTAATAAATACTTTATAAAGTTTTAATACCTTGATAATTAATATTTTAATAATGGTAAATGTTAAAAATCTAAATAAAATGCTAAAAATCTTCGAAAAATAAGAATTAGAGTTTAAAACTATAATCATGCATTATTATTCCACTTAATTAAATATTTGTTATTTATTAAGTATTTATAAAGTAATAAACCTTATTAAAATCATATTTTATTATTTATAAACCACAAAAATAAATGTAATATACCAAAATGATCACAAAAATAATACCTACATGCTAAAAATGTGGTATTCCACTTTTGAGTTAAATAAAAAGTTACACACCTTCATAACTTGAATTTAAACCTATTTCTTTAGTTAATAATTTATATTATGTCAAATAAAATTTGTTAATATTTCTTAAATTAATGAATTGAGTCTAATAAAAAGTATTAATCTTAAATATTGATAGTGTGTATTCAAACTGAATTAACCACTTTGAATACAATTTTATTAAATTAATTCTCAACCATTAATGTAGATTATTTTATAAAAGAATCCTTATATAATATAAAATCTCCAAGAATAATTGTAATAAGATAAAACCCATTCTTTTACTTCAACTACAAGTTATAAACAAACCAAAACACTATATTGAATCCATAAGAAGTTAAGTAATCTTATTTCTTTGTTTACAAACTATAACCAATCATCCATAAAAAGGAAAATGATCCTATCCCACTAAACAATTAGGAAACCACTATTCAAAAGAAGTAATGCCATTATTAAGTAACTCTAAGGAAAAAATATAAAATGAACAGAATACAAGTATCATAAGTAATATACCCTAAGTCTATCTACATTCTTAAAGTTAATTATAGTTACCAAGCTTTAAGTATAATACTAACAACTTTATTATATACTTTATAGTTAACTTTGGTATGTTATAATTAATTATAAAGCATCTTAATATCAAACCAACCCAGTTACAAACCAAGATAGGTAAGTCTCAAATACTACTAATTTTAGTATTCCAGTAAAGGCAATTCTTTCTGACTTAAAGACTTTAACTAGAAAGAACACCTCATAAGATTAACTTAAAAGCTTAAATGCTTCTACTTAGTTGAGTAAGATTTTCTTCAAAAGTTATTCATTTTGCCACTTCAATCAACATATGTCAATTAATAGTAAACACCCTACTTTATACTTTACTTGTATAATAGGAGTGCTAATACTTAAATTCTTTACAAGTGACATTACTTGTAAAGTAAAACTTGAAGATAAAACAATTCAGATGTAAGCAACCTTGAGTAGCATTCCATACTATGTATTTTATTGTTGTATAAATACAGGTTGTATTCCACACACTCATAAGCCTTAATAAGAAGCACATGCATAAAACTTAATCTAAAAGGGGAAACATATTCCAAGGAAACCTTTTCCAGTATCCAAACCCTAGAACAACATTACCTAGGTATTCGCGTTTATCAACTTGCATTACATTACTTATGCATAAAAGCATATTGCTTCTTTAAACATTAGTCCTTATCGGACCAATGATGCAGATTTACGCCATTGGATCTTTTATTGTCTTGAAGACCGTGAGTGCATAATCTTGCAATCACAAAAGGCAAGTTCACACTTGCTCATGTCCTTTGATTATTTTCTATAAAGTATTTTACAAATTCAGTGTTGTCATCACCTGCATTTGAAAAAGATCAGAAAACACTATTTTCATAATAAGATGATTATAGGTTATTTACCATGAGGTAATAACCTACTATAAGAGTTACGGTGGTAAAGGAACATATTATCTAGGACTTAACAACCAATGTCGCCAGTGATTCTTGCGCCGTATATTACACGTTGAAGTCAGCTGTATCTTTTGTAGGGGTTCGTAGCATGGAAAACAAAAAATTTCTACCGCATACAAACAAACAAGCCAAGATCTATCTAATAGATTGTAGCAACGAGTCGATAGAATAACTCACCCTCGAAGATTCCAAAGTGTTTAACGAGAGCAGATTCTCGTGGGTGATGTAGTCATACTCTTGCTGATCTCAAGATCGTGTAGACGATCCTTCTGGCGCTGCGTTCCGGCAGCGCTCCCGCAGTCGATCACACGTTCGGTACTCGATGAAGACCTTCCTCTCCCTTGTTCCAGTAGGCAGCGGAGGTTGTAGCACTCTCCTCGCGATTCCGGCAGCACGACGGCATGGTACCGGAAGTAGAGGGGAGATCTCACAGGGCTTCGTCTTAAGCCGGAGCGAGTATGGTGGACTATGAGAGAGGCCTTGGCTATCTAGGGTTTAGATGCACCAAGGAGAGAGGGCTAGGCTGGCGGCTAGGGCAAGGGGAGGCCCCAACTCGGCGGCTTGGGAGAAAACCCTAGGGCGGCGGCGGCTGCAGGAGGGCCGGCGGCTAGGGTTAGGGTTTTGGTGGGGCAAGGTGTGTATCTAGAGGGGCAGCCCTTCCCCTCCTTTTATAGGAGGGAGGGCGCGGCCAAGGGGGAGGGAGTCCTCCCCAAAGTCGTCCTCCTTGGCCGGTGGTGGAGGGAGGAGGACTTCTTCCCCAAGTAGGTTTCCTACTCTCCCTCCACCAAGCAAACTTGCCGTTTGACTTTTCAAATTGGCATTTGACTTTTCAAACTAGGATTTGATTTATCCCTTTATTTTTCTCATCGATGACACCTAGTACATGATGCAGCCATTCCAACTTGTTATGACACATTCATGTACCCTTCCCCTCCGGAGTACCGGACCTTCCGGACCCTTCTAGAACATTCCCGATGAAAACACCGGAATCATTCTCCAACTCCAAAACAGGACTTTCCTTATATGAATCTTATTCTCCGGACCATTCCGTATCTCCTAGTGATATCCCAAATCCCATCCGAGACTCCGAACAACATTCGGTCTCTTACTCATCATTCCATAACTACTCAATAACATCGAATCCTTAAGTGTGTCTCCCTACGGTTCGTGAATTATGCGGACATGATCGAGACACTTCTCCGAACAATAACCAATTGAGGAATCTGGAAATTCATATGGCTCCCACATATTTCTACTATTACTTTGCGATCGAATGAACCACTTACATACGATACCAATTTCCCTTTCTCTCACGATAGTTTACTTATCCGAGGTTTTGATCGTCGGTATCTCTGCATACCTAGTTCAACCTTGTTACTGATAAGTACTCTTTTCTCGTTCCCGTGATATGTGATGCCTTGTGAGCCAGTCACATGCTTGCAAGCCAATTGGATGACATTCCCGTGATATGTGGTGACGGCAATCGCTCGCCGGAGTTGCTCCTGGCGACGGGTGCGCTCCGGCGTCGTCGGGGATGGGTGTCTGGGGTGCAAGCGAGCAAGGAAACGTGTCAGGAGGGTGTGCAAGTTCATACAGGTTGAACTGGAACTCACCATAGGGCAAGGGGCACACGGAGTCGACGACAGTAGCTCGTCGGAGTTGGTGCAGACGACAGTGGTTCCCAGACGAAGACGAAGGCGAGGCTGTGGGGCACGAGCAGGCAAGTGGGAGGTACTGGAAGAAGCACACAGTGATGGTGAACGAGCTCATAGCATCCAAGGGGCAAGGGGAGGCAGATACTGGCCGGAATTGAAGAAAATGCCCGTCGGAGCAGGGAGAGGTTTCGAGTGAAATCGGTGCGGCCTGGTGGCGTTTGCAGAGTGAGATCTGGGGGCAAAGTTAGAGGAGGCGCGAGCAATTAAGTGTGTGTGGTCGGGGGACAGTTTCACGGAGTCGTTAAAGCGTATTAACGTTGTCATTCATCGACAGTAAACATGGACAGGGGGGCGCGGTCAGCGGCGGGGTGAGGAAGAAAGGTCTGGCGGGTGGGGTTGTGCGGTCAGCAAGAGAGAGAAAAAGAAATGGTGGGGTCCGGCAGTCAGCGAGTGAGCGGGTGAGAATAGTGGTGAGAAAACGGTTCGCTCAGGGTGAGAGGGAGAGGTGGGCTGCTGGGCTTAGTGGGCTAGCTGGGTTGGGCTGCTCCTTTTCATTTTTTTGTTCTGATTATTTTTCCTTTTCTATTTCTAATATTCTGTTTTGATTTTGTTTAATTATTTCAAACATCAATTTGATTTCAAACCTCAACCAAAATTTGTGTAGATTCATATACTGATTAATAACACATTCCAAAGTCTAATTTAGAATAATATATTTATTCTTCTTAGGGTCTTTTAATTATTTAAAATAGGCTCTAGTATTAATTAAATAAGATTTAATAATATTTTTCAATCTCCATTTGAATTCAAATCACCACCAAACTTTGGGTGAATTTTAATTCTGTTTATCAACATATTTCAAAGTCCAAAATAGAACAATTATTTTTAGGGTTTATTATTTATTTAAAAATAATAATTAAATAGACTTTAGAATTTAATTCAAAATAGGATTCAAATATGTTTAAAAACTCTATTTGTCTTTCTAAATTTTTACAAAACCTTTTCAGTAGGTTTTAATTGAAATTATAAAACACATTGGAATTTTATTTAAAACACTTTAATAAGTTTTTAATGTTTATTTTAAAATGGAAAAAGCCTTTACTCAAATATAATTGGGTATAATAAATCCCTATTATTTTATTCAAATAATCCTTTACTCTTTTTATCAAATAGAAATATTTTATTTCATTTGTTTAGCCAAGATTTAATTTGGCCCTTTAAAATAGTCCTTATTTATATTTCTACCTTTGCTTTTGAAAACCATATCTTTTTATTAAAAGATCAAAAAATAGTGACTCCAACTATTATAACTTTATTTATTATTTGATTATCTTTTTAAATCTCTTTAGGATTTTTATTTGATCAAAAATAGGTTTTGATGTTTCCAATTGGAATCAAAAAGTTTCTTCTCACCCTAAATTTCAACAATTATTATTTTGTTTATTTATTTTTCACATTACAAGATTTGGAAAATCTTGGGATGTGACACCTGGACCCACCTTGCCCTATCATCGTCGTCCTCAATCACCGCGCGTTGACAGCTCCTCCGTTACCACCGCACCAGAGACGCCGCGTTTAAAACCTCGTTAAATCCCATTGATTCCAAGCGTAACTCTCGCCCCGCTCCTGGCTACTTAATCCCCACCTCACCGCGGTTGTTTCCCCCCAAACACCCACACCCAGTCGCACACGGCGAACTCAGTAAGCCCTATCTCCTTCTCTCGCGTGACCTAGAACGTCGGAAGCACCTCTGACAGAGCCGCCGCCGCCACTCGCCGCCGCTAGCGCCGCCAAAGTTTGGTCGCTTGATCGCGAACCATTTGATTTAGATCCGACGGGGTAGATAGATCACTTAAGCGAAGGGGTACGAACAGATCTGGGCCGTGCAGATTAAGTTAGATCTAACGGCTCGCGTGTGTGATCCGGTGCGAAACGGTATCAACCACTCAGAAGGTGCCATGTGACCAGTCCTTTGTTTTAAAAACAGAATTTAAATCCATTAGATGTTTAAGCTTGTAAAATTCATAACTTTTGATTCCCACGTTCAAATTTGACAAATTTTATATCATTGGAATCAGGAGAGTCAATCCTATCTGTTTATGCAATGTGTTTAACTTTTTGCCTCTGTAAAAATGGTTGTTTTTAAAGAAACTTGTGTAGGCTTATTTTGGTTATATTAATTATTTGAAAAATGATTTAAAGGTCAAATAAAGTTTATTTGGTTTGTTTTGACCTTGTTCATGATTCAGTACTGTACTTGTCTTGTTTGGTGTATAAAAATCATCACATGGCACTTGCATACATTCATATATTTTTGTTTGTATAATTTGATATGTGATCTTTGTGCCATTATTTTATGTGTAGATTTTGGTGCAAATAGTGATTGTGATTGTCAAGATTGTTGCTACTCCCCAAATTACCAAGGCAAGTGGTGCTTCATGATTTATTCCTATGTTTTTCAACTATGCATTAGAAAATATTTTGCTAGTCTTGCATGGATAATATGATCTATATGCTATGCTTGGGAAATCCTAGTAGTTGTAGAATTGCTAGAAATTTCTAAGTTAAGATGCTTATCTATACCATGCTTAGCCTAGCCAGTAGCAACCAAGGGTGGTTATATATTCATGCTATGATAAAATTATTTCTAAGTCTTTGGACTTGTGTTTTTCTTAATAAAACAACTAAGTGAATGAAACAACTGGGTGGAATGGAAGGAATGGTTTATGTTGAGTGGTTACACAAGGCCCATTTCTATGGCTTACCTTGTGTATCTCACTTGTGGAAAGCCACCCAGGAACAAAGGGATTTGAGATGCCATATGTTAAGAAGCTTCTAGTGCAGCCACTTGGCATTATGGGCTCTGCCTGGATCATATAGGTTGCAATAACTTATCCATTTGGACATTTGGTGGTAGTGGGATGATAGGTTTGGAGCACGTCCATTTGGTCTAAGGGAAGGCTTCTGAAAGGTCCTGTCTTGGTGAAAATCAAGTCTTGTGGGGAAAGTGCACAACCTCTGCAGATGGAAGAATCTAAGTACTTAGCCATGTCCCTGGTATTGGACAACTTGAGCATCAAGACATGGAAGCTATCAAGAATCTCCTCATCCCAATTTCTAAGTAAAAACTTGTGGTTGAACAACGGTGAAGGTTCACCAATTTCCATTGGTGTTTCCTTGGGAAAGTTTTGTCAAAGAAAAACTTAGTGTTTTCAACTAATAGGTAAAACCTATTTTGAGCAAGCAAGCCTAAGCTACACTTCGCCAAAATGCATATAGTATCCAGACTACGAATGTTCTACTAAGGTATCACTTGCCAATACTATTCCAATGTATTGACCCACTGTGGCTGTAACTTGTGATGTTGCAGGTTATTCTGATGATGATTAGGGGTTATGAGTCTACACTCAACATGCTTGCCTGTGGCACATGAAGATGAAGACTTATTTATCTTATTATATATTTGAACTCTTGTATTAGGCCTGTGGCCATGGAGTTTGTAAAAGACTATATTGTCTCTGGAATGATATGTAATAATGATCTTTGTTTCTGTGTACTTCTTCTTAAACTGTGGATGCTAGCATTGATCCAGGGACTAGCATTGCAATCACAGGGACCCTTACCTTTATAAACGGGAAGGATCTTACATATGGTATCAGAGGAATGTGTTGCCTGTAGGATTATGACCCTAGGATTGGAAACCACTAAGGAAAAAAATTCAACAACTTACACACTTCTCTTTTCTTCTCGTAAACTTTTCTAATCTTCTTTCTCATCTCTATTTGTAGATGAACTCCATCAACGAAGTCGTGAAGAAGGGACCACTCATGACTATGACTTTGGAATGTGAGACAGAATTCCCCAAGGCTCTCAAGGACCTCATGGTTGCCATGGGAATACATGGTGCAGTTGTGTACAAAGGTTTTCCTGTGATGGATGAAGGAGTTGAGTACTGGTGGGTGCAACTTCACTTGTATAAAAACAAGGAAGACAACCACAAGGACTCGGGATTCTTCATGGTCACCAACTTAGTGATGCACACCACATTCTTTGATTCAGCAAGGGATGCAGCTTGGAAGGCCATCAAAGAACTTGGTGGTAGAATCAAGTGCAGAATGCTTAACACCCAGAATGACCTTAGGGAAGAAAAGAAGCATACCCAAGATTTAGAGGCTACCAACCAAAGTTTAAGGAAGGACATCATAGACTTATCAATGGAGTCATGTGATCTAGATAGTCAGATTGCCTCTAGGGATGCCCTGTTAGCCAACTTGGCAAGTGAGATGGGATTGTAACGTACTTTGTTAGTTGAACCACCACACTTATCATTTTATTTCCCAAATATTGTTTAAAATAAGTTGAACCTTGGTTGTTTGTAATGGACCCATGTATGCCATGACTTGCGTGTTTTGATTTCCAAAGATATGCATGTGATGCCTTATCTTGTGATTCATCTCTATGTATGTTGATTCTAACTTTTCCTATCTTATTAAATAGATGCCTAATGTTACCATCAGCACGGCTGAAGAGTTCAAGGGAACTCGTTTTGGCACTCGTATTATTGAGCTCACTAGTTTGCTCAATCTCCCACTTCCTGCCATCACGATGCTTCCCCTCACCAAGTTTGAGAGGAAAGACCTTTGGGGCTTCAAGGTTAATCAGCTAGGACGTCAGACTGAGCCTACCACAGAGGCAATCATCTTCAAGCTCATGCATGATGACAAGGAGAGAGGCCTAGAGGTAGTCATGCAGGATTTGCTTGGACGTTTACTAGGGAGACACTCTCGAGAGATTAGAGGTACTCACTTCCACGCCTTCGGTAGACGTGATGAGGATGGTGAGGCCATTGACTTCGAGGATGCATCAAGAGAGACGGCAGAGCCGATTCGTCTATACCTCCAGGACTTAGAGGTTCTTCTTAGGCACCTAGATACTGATAGGACCAACGTCATGCTCAGCAATGACGAACTCCAGGTGCAGCTTCATGAGAAGGAAAAGCTCTTCGCGGAGCAAGATGAGATAGTCAAAGAAATGGAGGCCAAGTTTGAGAGTCAGGATAGAAAGTTCAAGAGTCAAGAGAAGAGAGTCCAAGATAGGAACAAGAGGATTCGAGACATGACTGCAGAACTAGAGGCCAAGGAATTCGAGCTCGAGCATCAGCAAGGTGTGATTGTGAGGCTTCGTGCATAGAAGAGGGCTCTCAAAGCCAAAGTGGAGACCTTGACCACCAATGTCGAGGAATACAAGACCGCTATGGAGAATACAGGTCTTACACTTGTTGATGAGGAGGTTGATGTAGAGGAGTAGTGATGGCTACTCATTTACCATTTATTTACCATGTTTTTGATTATTGAGTCGCAATGACCATCCAACATGTGGATGGCTTGCTATGGGTGTGTTTACTTTTCCAAAAACTTGTTGTCTGTGTTGGTGAACTTTTACTACTATGATGCATGACTGTGGTTTGTTATGTGATGTATTGTGCATGTTAGCATCTATGGGTATCTCATTCTTATCCTTATTGAAAACCACAGATGCCTCCCCGACGTGCCAATCCCAACCCCAACAACAACAACATCACCCCTGAGATGCAGCATATGATGACAGCTTAGACTCTGTTGATGCAAATGATGACCACGTTCATCCAGAATCAGAACAACAACAAAAACAATAATAACAACAACAACAGCAATAACAACAATCAGAACAACCCACCGGATTTTGACATGCTTACCAGGTTCTTAAGACTGAGGCCAGCATAGTTCTTGGGAACTACTGACCCCATGGTGGCCAATGATTGGCTACGCTCTGTGAACAAGGACTTGGTAACTGTTGGTTGTACTGATGAAGAGAAGGTCAGATTTGCAGCACACTTGTTGGAAGGACCAGCAGCCACTTGGTGGGATAACTTCCAGATCAACACTCCCATTGCGGATGTGACATGGGCTATCTTCGAATATGGTTTCCGTACCGCTCACATCTCATCTAGAGTTATGAGTTTGAAAAAGAAGGAATTCCATAACTTGAAGCAACACCACCACAGCGTGGCAGAATATATTGAAGAGTTCAACAATCTGGCACGTTATGCACCGGATGAAGTTGACACTGATGCTAAAAGGAAATAGAAGTTCCTTGAAGGATTGAACGATGAACTGAACCTGCAGCTATCTGTGTCTTATTTTCCCACTTATCAGTCTCTTTGTGACAAGGCTGCTATTTTGGAGAGCAAGATGAAACAAGTTGAAAGCAGGAAGAGAAAGCACTCTGACAAGTACGGCTCGGGATCGTCTCACAAGCATTCCCATTATGATGATAGTGGGAGTTCTGGATCCCACAAGCATGGGAAGTACAACAAGCACCACAACCACAACCGTCATCATGATAACAAGCATCACCGTAGTCATGACAATGACAAGTACAAAAATCACAAGAGTGGATATAAGAGCCACCACAATGGAAGTGGAAGTGGTAGTGGAAGACAGCCTGTCAAGAAGGATCTTAGTCAGGGTGAATGTTTCAAGTGCAAGAAGATGGGGCATTATGCAAATGAATGCCTAGAAAAGAAAGTTGAAGGACCCAACAAGCCCAACCCTTTCCAGAAGGGGCAAGTGAACCACATCAATGTGGAGGAAATCTATGAAGAGCCAGATGCTGTGGCTGGTAAGTTCAAACTCAATTCTATTCCAGCACTTGTTCTTTTTGATACTGGAGCATCGCATTCATTCATATCAAAAGCATTTGTTGATAGAAATGGGTTTTCAACTGAAAACATTGGGTGTCCAATAAAAGTAAGTTCTCTAGGTGGAGATATGATAGTAAGTCTTGGATGTCGGGATCTAGTGATAGAGTTTGGAAAACATAAGTTTCCAGTGAGTCTGATAATCCTAGATTCCCAAGGACTGGATGTAATTTTGGGAATGGATTGGATGACCAAGTATGAAGGAGTACTAGATTGTGCCAATCGTACTGTCGCACTCACAACCCCAGAAAAGAAACGGATAAGATTCAAGTCCAATTTTGAATCGAAAGGGAGTAAGCTTAATTCTCTTAAGGGGGTTAGCATAGACAGTGTGCCTATTGTGAGTGAATATCCGGATGTGTTTCCTGAAGAATTTCCGGGAATGCCACCGGATAGAGATGTGGAATTTCTTATTGATCTACTACCAGGATTTGGACCAATAGCAAAGAGACCGTACAAGATGTCGGTGGATGAGTTGAAAGAACTCAAGAAGAAACTTGGAGAACAGTTGCAGAAAGGTTTTATCCAACCAGTTCTTCATCTTGGGGAGCACCAGTTTTGTTTGTGGAAAAGAAAGATAGAAGTCAAAGGTTATGCATAGATTACCGTTCACTCAATGAGGTGACTATCAAGAACAAATACCCTTTGCCAAGAATCAATGACTTGTTTGATCAGTTAGAAGGAGCTTGTGTGTTCTCAAAGATTGATCTCTGGTCAGGTTATTTCCAGCTCAAGATAAGGGAACAAGACATACATAAAACAACTTTCACCACAAGGTATGGATTGTATGAGTATACCGTGATGCCATTTGGTTTGACCAATGCACCCGCATACTTCATGAATATGATGAACAAGGTGTTCATGGAGTTCCTTGATAAGTTTGTTGTCGTTTTCATCGATGACATTTTGATATACTCCCAGAGAAAATAAGAGCATGAAGGACATCTACGTTTGATACTTGAGAAGCTTAGAGAGCATAAGCTGTATGCCAAATTCAGCAAGTGTGAATTGTGGTTAAATGAAGTTTGTTTTCTTGGACACATTGTGTCAGGGGATGGTGTAGCAGTTGATCCTACTAAAGTTTCAGTTGTAACTGAATGGGAATCTCCTAAGTTAGTGAAAGAGGTTCATAGTTTCCTTGGCTTGGCAGGATACTACAGAAGATTTATCAAGAATTTTTCCAAGGTAGCTAAGCCTATGACAGAGTTGCTAAAGAAAGACAAGAAATTTGCTTGGTCTGAAGGCTGTGAACTCAGTTTTCAAGAACTGAAGAAGAGACTAGTGACATCACTAGTCTTATGTTTGCCAGATTTGGAGAAAGATTTCCAAGTGTATTGTGATGCATCTCATCATGGATTAGGTGCAGTACTTATGCAAGAAGGGAAAGTTGTGGCTTATGCCTCAAGGCAACTCAAAACTCATGAGGTAAATTACCCTACTCATGATTTAGAGTTAGCATCTGTTGTCCATGCACTCAAAACATGGAGACACTATCTTTTGGGAAAGCGATGTGAAGTGTTCACAGATCACAAAAGTTTGAAGTATATCTTCACCCACAAAGAAATTAATATGAGACAAAGGAGATGGCTAGAACTCATCAAGGACTATGACTTGAGTCTGCAATACCACCCCGGTAAAGCGAATGTTGTAGCGGATGCTCTAAGCCGTAAAGTTTTTGTGAATGGCCTTACTAAGGGAGAATTGCCAGATGATCTATGTACCCAATTCAGAAATATTAGATTGGGGATTGTTCCTGAGGGACATCTCATGACTTTGGATGTTCAACCCACTTTGTTGGACAAGATCGAAGAAGCCCAGAAGACAGATAAGGAAATTGAAGAGATTAAGGAAAAGATTGGCAAGGGAAAAGCCAAAGGATTCCATCAAGACAAACAGGGTACTTTATGGCATGGAAAACGTATCTGTGCTCCACAAGATCCGGAACTTCGGAAACTGATTTTACAAGAAGCACACAACTCACCATATTCCATTCATCCAGGTAACACCAAAATTTACATGGATATGAAGGAAAGATTTTGGTGGAATAATCTCAAGAAGGACATCGCCGAACATATTGCTTTGTGTGATGTATGTAGTAGAGTGAAAGCGGAACATCAGAAACCAACAGGATTGTTATAACCACTACCTATTCCTGATTGGAAGTGGGACAAGATTGGTATGGATTTCATCACCGGATTGCCAAGGACAAGGTCAGGATATGATTATATTTGGGTAGTAGTGGATCGCCTAACTAAAGTGGCTCATTTCATACTTGTGAAGACAACCTACACCAGTGCTAAGTTAGCCAAAATCTATATGAGCAGAATTGTATGTCTACATGGAGTACCCAAGAGTATTGTGTCTGATAGGGGAACTCAATTCACTTCTCATTTTGGAGGCAATTACATGAGTCATTGGGAACGAGGTTGGAATTCAAAGACGCTTTTACTGGCCCGATGGAATGAGAAAGGACCAATCAGATTCTTGAAGATATGTTGAGGGCATGTGCCCTAGACTATGGAGCAGTTGGGATGAAAGTCCATCTTCTGAGAATTCTCTTACAATAACAGCTATCAAGCCAGTATTGAGATGGCACCATTTGAGTTTCTCTATGGGAGAAAGTGTACCACCCCATTGTTATGGAATGGTGTGGGAGAAAGAAGTTTGTTCGGACCAAAACTAATCAAGGAAGCTGAAGAGATAGTCAAGCTAGTTAAGGACAGATTAAAGATAGCACAGACCCGACAGAAGATCTACGCGGATCCTAAGCATAGAGAGGTCACCTATGAAGTAGGTGATAGAGCTTATCTTAGAGTGTCACCACTTCGTGGAGTAAAGATATTTGGTGTCAAAGTTAAATTGGCCCCAAGATATGTTGGACCATTCAAGATTCTAAGTCGTAAAGGAGAAGTAGCTTATGAGATTGAATTGCCAGAGTCATTGTCTGCTGTTCACAATGTATTTCATGTGAGTCAGCTTAAGAAATGCCATCCAGAGATTGAAGAGACTTCTTTGAAGGATACTATACCTTTGGAGGAGGTTCAGTTGGAAAGTGATGTCACCTATGAGGAAAAACCTATCAAGATTATTGAGACTGCAAAAAGACTTACTCGGACTAAGACTATCGAATTCTGCAAAGTTCAATGGAACCATCATTCCGAAGAAGAAGCAACATGGGAAAGAGAAGATGATCTTCGGAAAGAACACCCTCACCTATTCGCTAGCCAACCCGAATCTCGAGGGCGAGATTCACCTTAAGGGGGTTAGATTTGTAACATCCCTAAAATCATGTTTTCAAAGATTTCATATCATGCATACATGCATATCATTTAGGGATCAAATTCAAACTCACTAGAAAGAAACAGAAACTTGAGAGCTATGATTTTATGTGAACAAGCTTTGACTCAAATGCCACTCTCTAGTGAAGGGATATATGTTTTAAAACCATTATTGTAAGTTCATAGGATTGGCTTGATTGTGAGCAAGGCTTGGACAAAAATTTACAAAACAAATATGGTTTTGAACCATTTTCAAAACCTATTCAAAGCAAATACTAAGGAACTGTTTATTTTAAAAAAAATCAATGGAACCAAGAAAGTCTAGTGAGACAACATGGTTTTACACCCAAAAATGTGCAGGGTTCATTTTACAGAAGTCCAGAACAAATTTGAAATCAAACACATTTGAAATCATTTGAAAATGTTTCCTGGAAATTCAAACAGAAAAAGAAAAAGAATAAAGAAATAAGAAAAGGCCGGTGCTGCCAATTAGGCCCAACACAGAATCCAGCCCACCCGGGCCATTCCTTTCTCCCTCTGTTTCTCACCGCAGCAGCACACACCCACCCGCCGAAAACCTGGACCCACCTTGCCCCGTCATCGTCGTCCTCAATCACCGCGCTTTGACAGCTCCGCGTTACCACCGCGCCAGAGACGCCGCGTTTAAAACCTCGTTAAATCCCATTGATTCCGAGCGTAACTCTCGCCCCGCTCCTGGCTACTTAATCCCCACTTCAACGTGGTTCTTTACCCCCAAACACCCACACCTAGTCGCCCCCAGGTTGCAAGTATTCGAACTCATTCCGCCACTGCACAGACGAACTCCGACGGTGAATTCCGGTGAGCACACCCCACCCCTCTACCTCTGCTTCAAACGAGCTTGACCAGAAAGATCTGGCGCATCCCCTGATGCCTTTATTTCGCCTTCTCGTGACCCAGGTCGCCGACTCCGTTCACGTCCACAAGCAACAGAACCACCGCTCGACTCCGACATGCAATCCAGGTAAAACGCGACCGCCCCTTGCCTTCCCTTCGATGCTATCGTGATCGCCGAGACCTTGCGCACATCATGACCCATCTGGATCGTGCTAGGTCGACGCAGAACCTCGGCAACATCTTCGTCAACAAGCACCCGACGCCGCGCACCACTCCGACGAGATCCAGTGACATCCACGGTGCGCCCCTTAGGCAACGAAGCCTACCTTGAGCATCAGCAGCACACGGCGAACTCAGTAAGCCCCCTCTCCCTCTCCCGCGCGACCTAGAACTTAGGCAGCACCTCTGACAGAGCCGCCGCCGCCACTCGCTGCCGCTAGCGCCGCTAGAGTTTGGTCGCTTGATCGCGAACCGTTGGATCTAGATCCGACGGGCTAGATAGATCACTTAAGCGAAGGGGTACGAACAGATCTGGGCCATGCAGATTAAGTTAGATCTAACGGCTCGCGTGTGTGATCCTGTGCGAAACGGTATCAACCAATCAGAAGGTGCCGCGTGGCCAGTCCTTTGTTTTAAAAACAGAATTTAAATCTATTAGATGTTTAAGCTTGTAAAATTCATAACTTTTGATTCCCACGTTCAAATTTGACAAATTTTATATCATTGGAATCAGGAGAGTAAATCCTATCTGTTTATGCAATGTGTTTAAATTTTTGCCTCTATAAAAATGGCTGTTTTTACAGAAACTTGTGTAGGCTTATTTTGGTTATATTAATTATTTGAAAAATGATTTAAAGGTCAAATAAAGTTTATTTGGTTTGTTTTGACCTTGTTCATGATTCAGTACTGTACTTGTCCTATTTGGTGTAGAAAAATCATCACATGTCACTTGCATACATTCATATATTTTTGTTTGTATAATTTGATACGTGATCTTTGTGCCATTATTTTATGTGTAGATTTTGGTGCAAATAGTGATTGTGATTGTCAAGATTGTTGCTAATCCCCAAACTACCAAGGAAAGTGGTGCTTCATGATTTATTCCTATGTTTTTCAACTATGCATTAGAAAATATTTTGCTAGTCTTGCATGGATAATTTGATCTATATGCTATGCTTGGGAAATCCTAGTAGTTGTAGAATTGCTAGAAATTTCTAAGTTAAGATGCTTATCTATACCATGCTTAGCCTAGCTAGTAGCAACCAAGGGTGGTTATATATTCATGCTATGATAAAATTATTTCTAAGTCTTTGGACTTGTGTTTTGCTTAATAAAATAACTAAGTGAATGAAACACCTGGGTGGAATGGAAAGAATGGTTTATGTTGAGTGGTTACACAAGGCCCATTTATATGGCTTACCTTTTGTATCTCACTTGTGGAAAGACACCCAGGAACAAAGGGATTTGAGATGCCATATGTTAAGAAGCTTCTAGTGCAGCCACTTGGCATTATGGGCTCTGCCTGGATCATATAGGTTGCAATAACTTAGCCATTTGGACAGTTGGTGGTAGTGGGATGATAGGTTTGGAGCGCGTCCATTTGGTCTAAGGGAAGGCTTCTGAAAGGTCCTGTCTTGGTGAAAATCAAGTCTTGTGGGGAAAGTGCACAACCTCTGCAGATGGAAGAATCTAAGTACTTAGCCATGTCCCTGGTATTGGACAACTTGAGCATCAAGACATGGAAGCTATCAAGAATCTCCTCATCCCAATTTCTAAGTAAAAACTTGTGGTTGAACAACGGTGAAGGTTCACCAATTTCCATTGGTGTTTCCTTGGGAAAGTTTTGTCAAAGAAAAACTTAGTGTTTTCAACTAATAGGTAAAACCTATTTTGAGTAAGCAAGCCTAAGCTACACTTCGCCAAAATGCATATAGTATCCAGACTACGAATGTTCTACTAAGGTATCACTTGCCAATACTATTCCAATGTATTGACCCACTGTGGCTGTAACTTGTGATGTTGCAGGTTATTCTGATGATGATTAGGGGTTATGAGTCTACACTCAACATGCTTGCCTATGGCACATGAAGATGAAGACTTATTTATCTTATTATATATTTGAACTCTTCTATTAGGCCTGTGGCCATGGAGTTTGTAAAAGACTATATTGTCTCTAGAATGATATGTAATAATGACCTTTGTTTCTGTGTACTTCATCTTAAACTGTGGATGCTAGCATTGATCCTGGGACTAGCATTGCAATCACAGGGATCCTTACCTTTATAAAGGGGAGGGATCTTACATGGAGTCTTAGTAATTTTACCCATCAGACATGCTTCGCATCTTTCAAGTGATTCGAAATCAAGTGATTCAAGAAGTCCATCGGAATGGAGTTTCTTCATATGCTTCACTCCAATGTGACCAAGATGACAGTGCCACATATAGGTCGAGTTATCGCTCAATTTCAAGCGTTTAGCTTCAATGTTATTAATATGTGTATTTCCACTATCGAGATTCAATAATAATAGACCATCTATCAAAGGTGCATGTGCATAAAACATATTACTCATATAAATCGAACAACCATTATTCTTGGACTTAAACAAGTAACCGTCTTGCAATAAACAAGATCCTGATATAATGTTCATGCTCAACGCAGGCACCAAATAACAATTATTTAAGTATAAAACTAATCCCGATGGTAGATGAAGAGGTAGCATGCCGACCGCGATCACATCAACCTTTGATCCATTTCCAACGCGCATCATCACCTCGTTCTTCGCTAGCTTCCGTTTATTCTGCAGCACCTGTTTCGAGTTTCAAATATGAGCAACCGAACCAGTATCAAATACCCAGGCACTAATATGAGTACTAGTGAGATACACATCAATAACATGTATATCGGATATACCTTTCTTCTTGATGTTGCCGTTCTTCAAATCCGCCAAGTACTTTGGGCAATTCCGCTTCTAGTGACCTTCTCCCTTGCAGTAAAAGCACTCAGTATCAGGCTTAGGTCCAGCCTTGGTCTTCTTCGTCGGTGCGGCAACATTCTTACCACCCTTCTTGAAGTGTCCCTTTTGCTTAGACTTGCCTTTCTTGAATTTGGTGGTCTTATTCACGATCAACACTTGGTGCTCTTTCTTGATCTCCACTTCTGCAGATTTTCACATGGAGAAGAGTTCTGGCAACTGCTTGTTCATGCTTTGGATATTGTAGTTCATCACAAAGTTCTTGTAACTTGGTGGTAGTGATTGGAGGACACGGTAAATCCCCAAAGCATTAGGAATCACTATACCCAAGCTTTGGAGTTTGTTTGCGTGCCCAGATATCTTAAGCACATGCTCACTGAAGGAGCTGCCCTCTTCCATCTTGCAGTTAAAGAACTTTTCAGAAGCCTCATAACTCTCAACTGCCGCGTGAGTCTCAAATATCAATTTGAGTTCACGGACAATATCATGTGGGTCTGAGTTCTCAAACCTTTTCTGAAGCTCCGATTCCAAACCATACAAGATAGCACACTGAACTGTGGAGTACTGATTCTTCCGAGAGAGGTAAACATCCTTTACTTCATGGTAGCATCAGCTGCAGGCGGGTCACCCAGCGGTGCATCCAGCACATAGGTCAAATTACCAGCATTGAGGACAATCCTCAAATTGCGGAACCAATCCGCGAAGTTGCTTCCATTGTTTTTCAACTTTTATTTCTCTAGGATCGCATTAAAATTGATGGTAGGGGCCGCCATTGATCTACAACATATTTGCAATAGTTTAGACTAAGTTTATGACAAATTGAGTTCTAATTAATAGTTAAATTAATCTAGGTGAACTCCCACTCAAAACAATATCCCTCACATTGTTTTAGTGATCACACGAACCAAATACACCACATCAAAACCGATCATCACGAGAGTTGATGTAGCTTCAATGGCGAACAATCGACATGTTCATCATATCTCCTATATGATTCATGCTTTACCTTTCGATGATCCGTGTTCCGAGACCATGTCTGTACATGCTAGGCTCGTCAAGATCAAACCTTTAGCTTCTGCATGAGAAAATCTGGCTTGCTCATGTTGTATACACTTACAGAATCTAACACACCCGATCATCACGTGGTGCTTCGAAACAACAAGCTTTAGCAACGGTGCTTACTAAGGATGAACACTTTAGAACTTGAAATTTATGTGCATGAGGGATCATCTTATAATGCTACCGTCGTTAACTAAGCAATACAAGATGCATAAAGGATTAAGATCACATGCAATTCATAATATGTGATATGATATGGCCTTTATTCTTTGTGCTTCTGATATCCATCTTCAAGCACGAACATGATCTCCATCATCACCGGCATTGCATCAAGGTCAATGACGCTGCTCCATGATTGTCGTCCACCAGCTTCAACTATTACAACTACTTTGAATAGACATGCGGGTCTTAACAGAAATTAAAGACAACCATATGGCTCCTGCCGGTTGCCAACTTACAATAAGGAACATTGCATACATCAAATATAATCACAATCATGGCCATATCACATCACAAAGACACCCTGCAAAACAAAGTTAGACGCCTCTAATTTCTTTGCATATTTTACGTGGTTTGGGGCTTTCAATAAGTGTCGATCTAACTTACGAACAAGAACCACAACGTTGATGTTTGAACTATCAAGTGCCCATTGTAAATTGGATCTATACTATAATGGGAGAGACAAAAACCTGCAAAGCCACTTATGCAATACAAGTTGCATGTTGAGCGTGGAGCAAGTCTCATGAACAATGTCATGTAAGGTTAGACCGGGCCGCTTCATCCCATCATACCGCAAGATGCAAAGTACACAAGAAGCAATTGATAATAAAAGCACCACCGCCCACAATGACCATTGTGTTCTACTCGTGCAGCAGATCTACATATAGACACGGCTCTGATACCACTGTAGGGGTTCGTAGCATGGAAAACAAAAAATTTCTACTGCATACAAACAAACAAGCCAAGATCTATATACTAGATTGTAGCAACGAGTCGATAGAATAAATCACCCTCGAAGATTCCAAAGTGTTTACCGAGAGCAGATTCTCGTGGGTGATATAGTCGTACTCTTGTCGATCTCAAGATCGTGTAGACGATCCTTCCGGCGCTGCGTTCCGGCAGCGCTCCCGCAGTCGGTCACACATTCGGTACTCGATGAAGACCTTCCTCTCCCTTGGTCCAGCAGGCAGCGGAGGTTGTAGCACTCTCCTCGCGATTCCAGCAGCACGACGGCGTGGTACCGGAAGTAGAGGGGAGATCTCGCAGGGGTTCGCCTTAAGCCGGAGCAAGTATGGTGGACTATGAGAGAGGCCTTGGATATCTAGGGTTTAGATGCACCAAGGAGAGAGGGCTAGGCCGGCGGCTAGGGCAAGGGGAGGCCCCAACTCGGTGGCTTGGGAGAAAACCCTAGGGTTAGGGTTTTGGTGGGGCAAGGTGTGTATCTAGAGGGGCAGCCCTTCCCCTCCTTTTATAGGTGGGAGGGTGCGGCCAAGGGGGAGGGAGTCCTCCCCAAAGTCGACCTCCTTGGCCGGCGGTGGAGGGAGGAGGACTTCCTCCCCAAGTAGGTTTCCTACTCTCCCTCCACCAAGCAAACTTGCCGTTTGACTTTTCAAATTGGCATTTGACTTTTCAAACTAGGATTTGATTTATCCGTTTATTTTGCTCAGCGATGAAACCTAGTACATGATGCAACCATTCCAACTTGTTATGACACATTCATGTACCCTTCCCCTCCGGAGTGCTGGACCTTCCGGACCCTTCTAGAACATTCCCGATGAAAACACCGGAATCATTCTCCAACTCCAAAACAGGACTTTCCTTATATGAATCTTATTCTCCGGACCATTCTGTATATCCTCGTGATATCCCGGATCCCATCCGAGACTCCGAACAACATTCGGTCTCTTACTCATCATTCCATAACTACTCAACAACATCGAATCCTTAAGTGTGTCTCCCTACGGTTCGTGAATTATGCGGACATGATCGAGACACTTCTTCTAACAATAACCAATAGAGGAATCTGGAAATTCATATGGCTCCCACATATTTCTACGATTACTTTGCGATCGAATGAACCACTTACATACGATACCAATTTCCCTTTGTCTCACAATAGTTTACTTATACGAGGTTTTGATCGTCGGTATCTCTGCATACCTAGTTCAACCTTGTTACTGATAAGTACTCTTTTCTCGTTCCCGTGATATGTGATCCCTTGTGAGCCAGTCACATGCTTGCAAGCCAATTGGATGACATTCCACCGAGAGGGCCCAGAGTATATCTATCCGTCATATGGATGGACAAATCCCACTCTTGATCCATGTGTCTCAACCCATACTTTCCGAACACTCAATGCCTCCTTTATAACCACCCAGTTACGGTGTGGTGTTTGATGTCATCAAAGCATCCTTTCTGTGATGGTGATAAGCATGATCTCATGGTCGAAGGAATTAGGTTACTATGTATCAGAAAGCATATAGCAATTGAACTATTGAAATGACTTGATCTTTATGCTACGCTTATCTATAGGAGTATGTCCATCATACCATTCTCCTAACGATATGATCTTGTTGTTAATAACATCTCAATGTTCATGATAGGGAAACCACAATCATTTATTAATCAACACGCTACTATTATGAAGAGGCTTTACTAGGGACTCTAATTTAGTTTACAAATCACACAAGTATTAATGTTTTCTTGTTAATACTGTTATAGCATGAATGTAAACATTTATCATAAACACAAAGATATAATAATAACTATATTTATTATTGCCTCTAGGGCATATCTCCAACATCTTTTCCCTCTCGCATGGAGCCGGATGTGCGGGTCGTGGCTGTTATCACTCGTAGCGTGCATATTATTTATGGTCATTCGTAGAGGATATGCAGCATATGGGTGGGAGCCTTCAACGTCCCACGATATTTCCGGCATCTGAACGGTTTGTACTGCCATTGCCGTAATTCAATAGGTGGGCTGGAGTACACTAAGGAGACATGCGGGGTCGCGGAGAAGGCAGTGATTGGCTTGGGTCTTAGTCTGGGCCTCACACCAAGGAAGTGTGAACGGGTTCGCGGCCCGGATGTGCAACAAAGCTAAGATCTCTCATGGGTAAAGTGACGCACCTCTGCAGAGTGTAAGAACTGTAACTTGTTACTCCCTGTTCCGGGAAGGAGCTGCGAACGCGGCGGGAAAGGAACCCCATGAAGGTTCTGGTAAACCCGTGAAGGCTGACGGACATAGCTTTTCAGAATAAAAGCAACCTTTGAAGAAATGTTTACGAAAACATGCATTGCCTACGACCTATGGTCTGTGGCTGTAGCTATAGTGCATCAAACACTCCTTTCCTAGTGAACTTGCTGAGTACGCTCGTACTCAACATATCTTCTTAACCCTTGCTAGGTTCTGAATCCCGTATAGACGATGTCAACATCAAGTTATGCTCCAGGAATCATCATCAAAAGCTCAAGCTCTTCAATAAAGTTAAGGAAGGCAACATATACATCAACTCAAGGGAAGACGAAGTTTCTGATTAGATAAGAATAGAATTTCTAAACATAGAACCTACTTCTGTAGAGTATTGCAATAGCAGCAATGCAAGCCAGTAGTTCAGTTACTAGTTTTATAAGTATGGTAGCTATGAGTTATTTATTCCTGATTCTTGTTCGTAAGAAGTTTCTTTCTCTCTCTTTAACCTAGAGAATTCTCTGGATCTTGTGTAAAGAGTTGAGTTGTAACCTATAGTCATGTCTTGGACCTGCTATGTTTCTGTTGTACTACTCCGAGGGATGTAATACTAGTGAACGGTGTTTCATTGGTGTTATGTCAACGACTATAGTGTACTACATCATGTAGTGGTATGCTGGGTCATCGCACACGTGGTGGACTCTAGTCCCGGTTCATAGAAAACTGGGACTAGAGATAGGAGCCTCTAGTCCCGAATTGGTAGTCTCGGGTCCGAAACCAGGACTAGAGCCTGTTACGGCCCGGGACTAGAGGACAATTTTGCACCAGTGTGTAGACTTGGTCTAATCATTATGTTTAACTGATGTCTTCTTGATATCAATATATTCACTTCATAGAAAAATATATACTTGTCCTGCATAGTGGTGTCCAAAACTATATCCTCATGTTCCTGGTCACCTAAGAGGAGGACACAGCGTCACCCAAGTTAAACATCCAACCCAATCAGTAGATCAACCAATAAATGATTGGATCTGTAAAATTTTGTACCATCACAAAATAGTACGTTGGCCACGATGCTGGCGCCCAGGCGACCCAGGCCTTGTCCATGATACTAGGGCGCTTGGGGCATCTACCCCTGGCATGGTGACGGTGGCCTCCTTCTCCGTCGGAATGGTCGGCCAGGTAGTCTTGCCTCGGATCCTGCTAGTTTCCAGCAGGTGGCGTGGGAGCTGTTGGCTCGGTTTCAATAAAGGAGGTGGTCCTGGATCCCTCTCAAGCCAAGACGATGATCTTCCGGATGTTGGTATCAATTGATCTGGTTTCTGTGTCGTGTTTCAGAAGGCTCCGCCGGCGAACTCCATAAGTGTTATTATGCCGTGAGTTTGCTGGAAGTATTGAATTCGGTCGTACGCACCCATGTTTTACCCTGACCTTTTGGTTTTAGAGGGTGTTCTTCGAAGCTTTGTTGGTTGTTATTATCATGGGGCATGTTCTTGTTGCATGGTGCTGACGGAGAAAGTCATGGAGACCGAGATATGAGGACAGACAATGGTGGTTCGAGTCTGGATGGTGATGAGGAATTGGCTAGGTGACTTGTGAACTGGAGAAGTGGCATGCAAGTGGGAGCGACTGCATATGAGAGGTTCATGGTCCTACCTCTCAGGGTGAAAACCCAGGGTCTGGCCTTAATTGGTTATGCCTGGCAATGGCCTTGTTGAAGGTATTGTTTTGAGAGCGTGGACTTTCTTCAGGGTGAAAACCTAGATCTTTGATCGGGCGATGATGGTGTTTGTGCACTATTTCCTTCTTGGAGGCGTCGTTTTTGGAGAAGCTGGACTTCTGGTACTGCCTTGGTGGTGGTAGTACTGTTGTTTCAATGAATGAGTCATTGTAGCGGGACTTTTCTTTTTTGTAATTCTTTTTTTTTGGCTGTGTGCATCCGTGTGGCCGCTAGGGCAATGCGTTGTTGCATAGGCTGAGTGTAATTGGTATCTTCATGTGGGAGGAGCCACTAAGCCAGAAGGACGTGGTGTTTCTCGTCCACATGAAAGTAAGGATTTAAAAACTTTAGGCAATACGCCAACACTTACTGATAAACTGAGAAATCACAAAGAAAATAACTAAATAAGCATGGAAACGAAACTTCGAGGTAACCACAGCCCAAACAGTACCATACACAATTAATTTCCGCAAATGTTACAACGAACTACTCGGGTGACAAAAGTGGGTAGGGCACTACTCGGGTGACAAAAGTGGGTAGGGCACTCTGGTCAAAATCCAAAAGAATGATCAATGTGGCCATGCATTGATCCCATTATTTGTGTTGCTCAGGTCCGATCAGCATCATTTTTTATGGACTAAGAAGGACACGCTTCAGCATATGTGTCGTGGGAATAGTCACGGCAGATGCTGCAATCGGCAGCGGGTAGTAGAACGAGGGGCAAGGGCGGCCAGCCATCTGCGGTGCGAGATGAGGGAAAAGACACAGGGTTTTATCCAGGTTCGGCCCCCCGGAGGGTAAAGACCTACTCCTGCTAGATTGTATCATGGAGGTGTTACAATGGGCGAGCTCGGCGGCTAGGCGGCGAGTCGCTTGGGTGTATGAGGGAACGTATCTCTACTCGCCCTATAGGGAGGTTTATATAGGCTCACCTCCCCTAGGGTTTACATATCTCAACCGATTCTGTTAAAGCTTCGGTAGTCGTTTAACCTAATCCGACTGGGCCTATCGACTCGCCTGGGCCTTCAGCTTCTAGTCGCTCGGTTCCTTGCTGGGCTTCAATCCACTCGCCTTCTGCAGGCCCACTCGCCAGTTCTTGGGCCAGTCGGAAACGTCCTGCTGGGTATACCCCAGTAGGCATATCCCCATCAGTAGTCCCCGAGGCCGTCGGCGATTAGGCATAGGTGGCTGCTGGCAGTCGGAGTATACGGATTCAGATTTGTCATCCAGTCTCGCCGTCGGCCGTCTCCTGTATAAAGGAGAAAACCAGTGATCCAAGTCGCGGCTTTGGCGAGTCGAGTCGGCGAAATACTGTCATAGTGATTGGGTCGGCGAGCCGAGTGGCCGTAGTTGGACCGTCAGGCATGGTCAAACTAGCCGTTGGGGTAATCCAAAGGTAACCTTTGGCGTAATATCGCGCGGTAACGACTCCCTGATTTGGCGGGTAACACCCACTATATAAGGGGAATGGCAGGCGATTGTAGAGCCAACTTCTCACCACTTCTTCCGACTGCGCATTTTCCTTCCCTCGCATCGCGATCCAACCGACCCGAAATCCTCCGACCCCCAACCAACCCCTCGGCCATGGCCCTTTCCACCGAACTGGGTAGATCCAAATGCACGAGGGCGCTGGCCTCTTCGAGGAGGCCGGATCCTATGGCTACATGCGTATTCCGCAGCCGAGAAATGACCCCAAACCCGCGAGAGAGGAATTCATCTGTTTCACCAGTCATCTCGGCGGGGCTAGGGTTTCGCCCCTGTTCTTCCGGGCGCCGCTACTACGGGATCCAGCCTTCAGATCTGGGTCCCCACAGCATCGAGCAGCTCGCCATCTTTGTGGCGTTCTACGAATGCTACTTGGGCTGCCGGCCCTATTTCCCCTTGTGGCAAGATCTGTTCCACGGACGGATCAGCCGCGAGGAGGCGGGCGGCCCAATGCTAGCCGCGGGCGGCTTGACGTTCCAGCTCAAGTCCAAAGCGTCATTCTTCGATCTGATGCTGCCAGCCAAGGCAGCGAGCGACTGGAAGAAGTCGTGGTTCTACGTGGCCGAGGCGAGCCCAGAAGACGAGGTGGCGATCCCGCGGTATTCCGCCAATCGGTCCGAGCCGCGCCATCTCCAAGTAGGCAAGATCCCCAACGACCAGTGGATGGTCATCGACGAGATGCTCCAGACCATCCGCGGTCTGAAAAAGAAGGGCCTCCAGACGATAAATATGTACAACTGCTGGCTCGGGTGGCGGCTCGTCCCGCTCGCCCAACGCGACCACTACATGTACCAGTACACGGGCCGGGGAGACTCGACGAAGGCCTGCCTCGACGAGTGGAAGCTGGAGGACTACCTCCCAGCACTGAAGAAGATTACCCAGGCGATGTACCTGGATGCGCAGGCTGGGGTCGCCCCCTATACCGCGAAGCGTCCGGCTCCAACGGTAATCACTTTGCTTTGCTCGCGATCGCGATTTATGCGATCGCGTAATTCGATTCCGCTACTGTATTCGCCAGCTATTCCAAGTGGTGGAAGGTGGCTCCCACCTTGGACGACGAGCTCGGGCTCATCCGCCAGACGGGGCGAAGCCGCCGCCAAGGGCGACGAGGACGACGATGACGAGTCCGAGGAGGAGGTCACCCCACTGGTCCGAAAGACCCGCGGACAACGGCAGCGCGAGATCGAGGCAAGCAGAAGCCTCGAGCGTCACGATGACGACGACGAGCTCCCAGAGACCACCTCGCGCCGTCAAGCCACTCCGTCGAAGAAGAAGAAGAAGAAGAAGAAGAAGAAGAAGAAGAAGAAGAAGAAGAAGAAGAAGAAGGAAAGGGAGGCAAGGGCCCCCCCGAAGAAGAAGACGAAGCCATCAAAGCCGGCCTCGCCAGACTGGCGAAAGCAGCTCGATGCTCCCAGCCCGGTGAGGACGCCGCCAGCGATGGCATCGACGCGGCGACCGAGGAAGTGCCGCTGGCTTCAATGCCTCCGCCATTCGCCCCAGTCTCTGGGCTGGGGGAGGCTCCGGCTACAGCGGCTTCGCCTCGCAAGGAGGCTCCTGCCGAAGATATCCCAGAGGCTCCAGCTGCGGCCTCAACGACGAAGAAGCCGTCCGTGTCTTGGGCACGCGACGTCCTAGAGATGGGGCTCGATCGCCCGGCGCCGAACTGAAAACCAGCCGACCGTCGTGACGGGCAGTCACGTTTTATCCATCGCCAAGTGAGTGCACTCACCCATCCTTGTTTTTCATAGTTACTTCAATTGTTTTTGCTTATTCGATTGATGCACAGGACCAGAGTGAAGAGGATGGGCCATCCGACCGTGGCTAAGGTGCCATCCGCCGTTAGCGAGGAGGATCCTTCCCGCAAGAGGAAGGCGGACGAGGTCGTCGCCTCGGCGGATGGCAGCAAGAAGGCCAAGGGTGACGATACCGTCACTATCTCTGATGACACGGCGATTGCACCAGCCGGGCCCGTGACGGAGGCAGCCGCGTCTACAAAGGAGGGCGCTTCCTTGCCTGGAACGGCGGAGGCGACCTCTATTGGAGTGGGTGCCTCTATCGTTGCCTACCCACGCTTTGTGACCAAGGCGGCCACGGCGAGTGGGGCTGCGCCCTCGAGCCACGCTCCTGGGACCGCCGACGCTGAAGTCGACCAACGTCGTGGGCACACGCCCGGTCTTACGCGTCTGGGACGCGACATAACCCATGGCATGCTTGGCGCAGCCATCCAGGTACATCCAGTCCCCGAGGATCAGGTCGGTGCTTTGCAGCGGCCTGATTCTTATAATTTCTCATCTTTTTATTTTTCGCATCCAGTCCCCGAGTGCGCACGCGCTAAATTTTAGCGGGTGGGCACTTATGAATTTCTTGATCGCCAGTCCCCGAGTGCGCACTCGATGAATTTTAGCGGGTGGGCACTTAGGAATTTTGCTTTGACTAACTTTTTCGGTGATGTGCAGGGTCTGCAGCTTAAGTCGGCGGACTGATTGGCCAAGAAGCAGCGCACGGAGAAGGAGCTGGCCATCGTCCAGGAAGCGAACAAAGGGCTTCGGGATGTTGCTGCGAAGGCAGAGGAAGCTCGCCAGGGGCTTGTCCCCGCTGGTGAATTGGTGGCGGCGCAATCTGCTCTAAGTGCCGCTGAACAACGGATCGCCAACCTCGAGCGCGAACTACGGGAAGCAAAAGAAGAAGAGAGCTCGGCTGACGGGCGAGCTAAGGCCGCCATTGCGGCCGCTGAGGAGGATCGCAAGGTGTCGGAAGTCCTTATTGCTGGGCTTCAGGACGACCATACATCGCTTCAATGCTTCATCACGGAACTCACCCGACCGCTACTTGGTGAGTACATCTTCCCTTTCCAGTGGTTGTGTCTTTTGTGGTGTCCGTCGTACTCATTATTGTCTTCTACTCGTAGGTCGCATCATCGATAGCGAAGGAGAGGCGAGCTCGCTCGACGCGAGGCAGTGCGTAAGAATGCTCGTCGATTCGGCGACGCTGTCGGCGACGTGCATCCGCGCCTATCTCCAAGAGATATCGCCCACGGAGGTGATTCCCAGCGACCTTGTTGAGGTGTGGAAGTATTTGGAGAAGGCGCCCGCGGTCGTTGAGTTCATGACGCATTCGGCATTTCGGCGCGGAGCGTCGACGGCACTGAGCCTTGGACTCGCCCACTTCCCCGAAGATTTCGACATCGACGATGTGACGAGTGGATATCCATCGTCGACTGGCGCGGTGGAGCTGTCCGAGGTCCTCAAGTTGCAGGACCGTGCCACCACGTACTCAGAACGTGTCTAGGCAATGGGCGACCTCCTTTCGTACCAGGAGACGGTCGTCGCGCCGAACGACCCCGAGCCGCCGCATCGTGACTTCAAGGTCGAGCAACCTTTTCGCGCGGCGATAGCGGGTGAACTGACGACCTATCCGTCAAACCCGTACACGGCGTTCATCCGCAATCGCAGGGATGTTGGTCAATCGTCATCAAAGCCTGCAGAGTAGGATAGTTTGCCTTGTGGCGTTAGCAGCAGGTCTGCCATGCGGGCATATTTTGTAACGTGAAACAATGCAATATCCAATTGAATGAGACGTCGTGTCTATTTTGTTATTTGTTGTGTGTTTGTGATTGATTTTTGAACGAGTCCCCGAGCGCGTCCACCCTTTTTGTGGGGTTTACCTCGTATATGATATATGTGTTGTTGTCATGTGTTTTGTTGTTTTGGTCGACTCTCCCGAGCTCGGAGAGCCAGTCGCTAGGCGACTCCCTTGAGTGCTCTGTACTTTACCGTTTTCCCTTGCGCGAACGGGGTCGGGTGGCCGAGTCCCCGAGCGTGGTACTTGGTTGTTCTAGGCGCGACTCGAGGGTGGTTGAGGACTTAGCGCGTTGGTGTGAGCGCGTCACTCCTGCCTGGCCCGTCGCGTGGCGAGTCCTGGGCATGCTCTCTTACTTGGCGTTTTCCCTGACCGCTCGCGACGAACTGGTCTTCAGTCCCCGAGCGTGGTACTTAGCTGTTCGAGTCGCTATGCCGAGGATGCGGAGGACCAAGGTCGCTGTGAGAAGCGAGGGCAGTTGTCTTGGCTCGTAGAACCAGTCGAGCTAGGCGACTCCAATGGGGCTCCGGGTGGGCGTTTTTCGTGGACGATGCAAGACCTGAGGTGATTCAGTGCTCTTACACCGCACTACTTAGCCGTGCCGATCGCTGTACCAAAGGTTGACTTCTGCAGTTAGCGTAACGCTATTATTACGAGTGCGGGTGGCACAAGTCATGGAGAGTAGGCGCATTTGCGGTAACCGTTTCCTTTTTATTTCATAGCGACTGGAGAGTACATGTGTGGGGTTCTAGGAGTAGAACTTCCGTAGGAGGTTTACATTCCATGGTCGCTTGACGTCGAGTTCGCCGTTCCCGCGGACGTCGATGAGGTAGTAGGCGTCGTTTCCGAGTACGCGCCCGATAGCGAATGGGCCTTCCCACGGAGGGGAGAGCTTGTGCATGCCCTTCTTGTCCTGGATGAGGCGTAACACCAGGTCGCCTTCCTGGAAGGTGCGAGCTTTCACCCGCCGGCTGTGGTAGTGGCGGAGTCCCTGCTGGTAGATGGCGGTGCGTGACCGCACGAGGTCACGGGCTTCGTCGAGTTGGTCTATCCTATCTTGGAGGGCAAGCTCGTTCGCAGCCTCCGTATAGTGGACGACCCGCGGCGAGTCGTGCTCGAGGTCGGTGGGCATGATTGCCTCGGCGCCGTAGACCATGAAGAAGGGGTAAACGCCGATCGCTGATCGAGGTGCGGATTCCCATATGATGAGGAAACTCTTGACCCGGCACCGGTGCGCTCGAGTGGCACTTGGAGTCGCGGCTTCAGGCCGTGAAGGATGCTTTGGTTGGCCCGTTCCGCCTGGCCGTTGGATTCCGGGTGGGCGACTGACGCGAGGTCGAGCCGGATGTGGTGCTCTTCGCATAATTCGGCCATGGCTCCCTTGTCAAAGTTGGTGCCGTTGTCCGTGATGATGCTGTTTGGGAACCCGTAGCGATATATGAGCTCGCGTAGGAATTTAGTGGCGGTCTTCCCATCGCATTTCCGGACTGGCTTGGCCTCCACCAACTTCGTGAATTTGTCGACGGCGACTAGCAGGTGGGTGTAGCCGGATGGGGCCTTCTTGAAGGGGCCTACCATGTCCATGCCCCACACAGCGAATGGCCAGGTGATGGGGATTGTTTTGAGCGTCGAGCTCGGTACGTGCGTCTGATTGGCGTACTTCTGGCACCCGGCGCACCGCTGGACGATATCGACAGCATCGGTGTGTGCGGTGGGCCAGTAGAAGCCATGTCGCATAGCCTTGGCGACCAGGGAGCGAGCGGCGGCGTGGTGGCCGCAGTCACCGGAGTGAATGTCGTGGAGGATCTTGCGTCCTTCAGCTGGTTGGACGCAGCGTTGGAACACGCCGGTGACGCTGCGTTTGTGGAGCTCGCCGTCAAAGACGGTGTAGGACTTGCATCGACGAGCGATCATCCAAGCGTCTGTCTCGTCTGCCGGCAGGGTGCCGGCTTCCAGGTAGGCGATGTAGGGCTTGGTCCAGTCGTCTGGCTCGTTGACGAGTGCGACCAAGGCTGCCTCTGGTTGGAGTGGGACCTCGATGTCGATCTCCCTCGGGGGAGAGACTGATGGCTTGGTGATAGTGTCGAGGAAAACGCCGGCGGGTGGTGCGAGTCGGGCCGACCCGATGCGAGAGAGTGTGTCGGCCTCCTCGTTCTTCCGTCTGTCGATCCACTCGACGGAGTAGCTGGTGAAGTGTCCGCCCAACTTGTCCACTGCCTGGCGGTACACCGCCATGGTAGGGGAGACGGCGTCGCAGGTGCCAGCGACTTGCCCCGCGACGAGGTCGGAATCTCCGTAGCAGTGGAGGAGATTGACGTTCATCTCCTTGGAGGCTCTCATGCCGTGGAGTAGGGCCTCATATTCAGCCATGTTGTTAGTACAGGGCGTAAAGTCAAGGCAGAGGATGTAGCGGAGCTTGTCGCCCTTTGGTGAAGTCAGCACTATCCCTGCGCCTGCACCGTCCGCGTTCTTGGAGCCGTCGAAGTGCAGGCTCCAGTAATGGAGGTACGGCAGCTTCTCTGGTTGCTAGGCCTCTTCCCAGTCGGCGATGAAGTCCGCCAGTGCCTGTGACTTGATCGCTTTTCGTGGCTCGTATTTGATGTTGTGGACGCCGATCTCGACGGCCCACTTGGCGACCCGCCCGGTCGCCTCGCGGTTGCGGATGATGTCTTGCAGTGGTGCTGAGGAGACGACCGTGATCGGGTGCTCCTGGAAGTAGTGCGGCAGGCGCCGCTGAGCTCTGAAAACCGCCTATACTAGCTTTTCGTACTGTGGGTACCACTGGCGCGACTCAGTGAGGACCTCGCTGATGTAGTACACCGGCCGCTGGACTGGGCGCTCCTTTCCTTCCTCTGGTCGCTCAACGACCATCACGGTGCTGACGACGCGCTCGGAAGCAGCGACATAAACCAGCATGGGTTCTTTGTCGGCGGGGGCAGCGAGTAGTGGTGCGGCGAGTAGCACCTTTTTGAGGTCGCGGAGCGCGTCGTTCGCCTCCTTATCCCACTGGAAGGTGGGGTTCTTGCGCATCAGGCGGTATAGGGGCATCGCCTTCGCCAAGCGGGGATGAAGCGACTGAGAGCCGCTACTCGCCCGGCCAGCTTATGGACGTCGCGCAGGCACTCGGGTTTGCCGAGTCGGGCGATCGTTTCGATCTTCGTGGGGTTCGCCTTGATCCCTCGTTTGGAGACGACGTACCCCAGTAATTGTCCGGCAGGTACACCGAAGGTGCATTTGCCTGGGTTGAGCTTTATCTTATATCTTCGCAGGTTGGCGAATGTTTCCGCCAGGTCGGCGAGTAGGTCGGCTTGGAGAGCGGATTTCACGCCCACGTCGTCGATGTAGACGTGGATGTTGCGGCCAATTTGGCTCGCGAGGCATTCTTGCATGCACCGCTGGTAGGTCGCCCCGGCGTTCTTGAGGCCGAAGGTCATGGCGGTGTAGCAGAAGGCTCCGAATGGCGTGATGAATGCCGTATTCTCCTCGTCTTCGACAGCCATCTTGATCTGGTTGTACCCAGAGTAGGCGTCGAGGAAACATAGCGACTCCGAGCCCGCGGTTGAATCGATTATCTAGTCGATCCGCGGGAGGACGAACTGCTCTTTTGGGCAGGCGCTGTTCAGGTTTGTGTAGTCGATACACATTCTTCAGGTCCCGTTCTTCTTCTCGACCGGGACTGGGTTTGCCAGCCACTTGGAGTATTTGATTGGCTGGATGAAGCCGGCAGCGAGTAGGCGCTGCACCTCCTCGGCGATTGCTCGACGGCGTTCTTCATTGAAGGGCCACGGCGACTGCTTGACAGGTCGCACTTTGGGGTCGGTGTTTAGCTTGTGCTCAGCGAGCTCCCTAGGGACACCGGGCTTGTCAGAGGGTTTCCATGCGAATATGTCCCTGTTCTCACAGAGTAACTCTATGAGCGCGCCTTCCTATGCTGGGCTCATGCCCGTCCCGATCGTCACCGTCTGGCTGGAGTCGCCTAGGACCAGCTCGACGGTGCGGGTGTGCGTCGTGGCCTCAAAGGTTGAGGTGTTTGCGCCCTCCGAGTTGGGCTTCTTTAGTATGGTGGGGTCGTCGTTGTTGACCCCGCTCGCGTACTTGGCGAGCTCGTCGGCGTGGTTGGTCTCCGCCGCGATGACGGCATCAGCGAGCCCGGCTCCTTTGGCCTCGCACTCGGCGGCCATGTCGGGGTCGCCGTGGATAGTGATGGTGCCGCACGGCCCGAGGAGCTTCATCGCGTTATACACGTAGTGGGGTGCTTCCATGAATTAAGCGAACGCCTGGCGCGCCAGGACGCAGTGGTAGGGGCTGTCGAAGGGCACCAGCTCGAAGACGATCCGCTCGGTGCGGAAGTTTGTAGGTGTGCCGAAGGTGACTGGCAGCGTGACCTTGCCGATCGGGTACGCCTTCCGACCGGGGACGATGCCGTGGAACGTGGTGTGGGTCGTCTCGATCATTGACTGCGGGAGCCGCAGCCGCCTGAAGGTGTCGAGGTACAGGATGTTGATGGAGCTGCCGCCGTCCATCAATGTCTTGGGGAGCCAGTAGTCGCCGACCTTGGGCTTGACCACTAGGGCGACTCGTCCTGGGTACTCGATGCGTGGCGATTGGTCTTGACGGCTCCAGGTGATGGGCTGTTCTGACCAGTTTAGAAACTGGGGAACGTCCACCTCTACCACCGCGTTAACGGCGACGGTGCGAGCGATGACCTTCTTCTCGCGCTTCGTGTTGAAGCCTGTGAAGGTGTGGAGCGAGCCAACCACTTTGCCGAATTTTCCGCCGTTTGGCGGGTCGTTGTCGGGGTCCTCCCGCGCTCGCCGCGCCTTCTCGATTTCCCTGAGCGTGTGGCAGTCGGCGGTGTTGTGCGTTGCGGGCTTCCCTTCCCTGCTATGAAACACACATGGTTGGTTAAGGAGGGCCGCGGGGTCGAACCTTGGCTTGTTCTTGTAATTGCCGCCGTCGCGGCATTGTCCTCCGTCGCGGCGGAAGATCTTGGGCTCGTGTTGCGCGTGCCCGGCGTTGGCGACGAAGTCGACTCGCCCGTCACTGCAGCGCTTGCCGGTGAGGCGAGTGCTGCTGTAACGTAGGTCGGATCGGCGTCCGCCGTTGTTGCCGCTCGTGCGGCGTTGACCTCCTGACTCGTCGACAGTTTCCTGGTTTGGATCTTCCTCGGCGTACCGTTTGGCGATCTCGAGGAGGTCGGGGATGTTGTCGAGTGTGCGGGAGTGTCGCTTGAGCTTGGCGACCAGGGGCTCATAGCGGCACGAGGTCTTGAAGCAATGGATCGCGGTGTCCGGGTGGATGCCTACCGCGTTGTACCAAAGCTCTTGCCACCGTTTGACCCAGTTGCAGGTCGACTCGCGGGGTCCCTGGACGCATCGCTCCAGGTCCTCGATAGTGGTGGTGCGGGTGTAGGAGCACTCGAAGTGCCTGATGAAGGCGTCGCGCATCTCCTCCCAGGAGTCGATACTGTCCTGGGGAAGGGTGTTGATCCACTGCCTGCACGTCCCTTCCATCATTAGGGGGAGGTAACGGGCGGCTAGCAGGTCGGTGTGGCCTGCAATCCCTATCGCCATGAGGTATGTGTCGAGCCAGACGGCGGGGTCGTACGAGGAGTCGTATTTTTCTATTTCCTTTGGCGCCTTGAAGTTTGGCGGGTACTTCTCGCCTCGGATCATTGGTCTGAAGCACTTGGGTCCGAGTCGACTGAGCGACCCCATGGGCTCGCCATCGCGGCGATTGGTTAGGGTATGTCGCAGGTCATCGGGCTGGCGTGCGCGCCAACTTTGGTTGTTGATGATGTGGGTGCGGGCGTCGATGGGTTGCCCGTTGGCGGCGACAAGATTGGTGCCGCCCGGGTCGTTGGTGGAGAGTGCGTTCGCGGGTTGGTGTTGGAGCTGCAGCGGCTCGTGGCGGGCAATTGAGGGTGTTTGCCGCTGGGCGGCCGGAGGCCGCTACGCTTCCCGAGGAACGCGAGTATACTGCCCTGCGAGGGCGCCGCTCTTTGCTGCTCGGCGCCTTCGCGAGAAGGGCCTTGACGATTCGACCAGTAGGCGCCGTGCGGGCCGCCATGATCTTTGTCGACTTCTCGGCCTGCCACGAGGTTGTCCATCGGGGTGGAGAACAGTGGGAGGCCGTTTGTGTCTCGCTCCCGTGAGGAGACTACTATCCGCGGCTGGTCCCTGGGAGGGGTGCGATTGGGTGGAGGTGGGGCACCCATTGCCGTTGATCCTGGCGGGGGCGAGCGCTTCCTCCTGGTGGCGCGTTCTCGCAGATCGCGCGCTCGGCCACGCGGGCTGGGTCGTTTTCGTCGTCGAAGTTCAGGGCACGCCCCTGAACGGTGGGGTTCAGGCGCGACCTGATCCGCTGCTGGTGGTAGCACGATAGCTCCTGCGCCGTCACCTGCTCGAGGCGAAATTTTTCGCGCTCGGCTTGCTCCTTGCGCATCGGCTCCGCCAGTTTCAGGCGGAGTTCCTCGACCTCCATGGCCGTGGAGTTTGGAGGGATTGGGGTGGAGAATGGATCCTCCAGCGGATCGGTGCCGGTCGCCATGTAGGTCGCGGCGTGGCGGCCGGTTCCGTCACGGAGGTCGGCGGAGTTCTCCGACCCGGAGTCGAATTCGAAGATCCCGAGGATGGAGGGGTCCTCGAAGTCTCCAGCGTTGGAGACCTGGGCGATAGAGCCCGCGGATGAAGCCGCGGTGATGGATCCGGCGAGTGACGCCGGGGTCGCCGAGTCGGCGTCGTCGGTGAGGGCCGCGTCTTCTGCGGCCGCTGAGTTCTCGGCCACGTTGCTGTGGCCGAGTTGTACTCGGAGGCGAGGCGATGGATTGTGCGGATCTGGCTCTCGGAGAGCCGATCGCGTGGCGGCGACTCGCGGATGCGAGCCGAATCTTCCGAGACGATGACGTCGATGAGACCGACGAAGAGGTTGATCGTGCCGATCGGCAGGATCACGCTGTGCGTGACGGGTCGCGCCGCCGGGACATAGCTGCTCGGCAAGATTTGGAGCATCTCGCCGATCGCTATCATGCGGCCGGTGGCGACCGTCTCGTTGATGGGCAGATTGGATCTCGCCGCAGAACACCGGCCGGACCGGCCAGGCCCCACGGTGGGCGCCACTGTCATGGGAATAGTCACGGCAGATGCTGCAATCGGCAGCGAGTAGTAGAACGAGGGGCAAGGGCGGCCAGCCATCTGCGGTGCGAGATGAGGGCAAAGACACAGGGTTTTACCCAGGTTCGCCCCCCGGAGGGTAAAGACCTACTCCTGCTAGATTGTATTATGGAGGTGTTACAATGGGCGAGCTCGGCGGCTAGGCGGCGAGTCGCTTGGGTGTATGAGGGAACGTATCTCTACTCGCCCTATAGGGAGGTTTATATAGGCTCACCTCCCCTAGGGTTTACATATCTCAACCGATTCAGTTAAAGCTTCGGTAGTCGTTTAACCTAATCCGACTGGGCCTATCGACTCGCCTAGGCCTTCAGCTTCCAGTCGCTCGGTTCCTCGCTGGGCTTCAATCCACTCGCCGTTCTGCAGGCCCACTCGCCGGTTCTTGGGCCAGTCGGAAAACGTCCTGCTTGGTATACCCCACTAGGCATATCCCCATCAATATGGCACCGCTGACCGGCCTAGATCACTCCATTTAGCTCAATCAAGTGGTTTCGTTGAAGATAGTTCGACCATTTCTCCTGGCACCGAAGTTGCTCGGCCTTCTCTCCTAGTACTGGCGCTGGCCTTAGATTCGGTGCTAGCACGAAGCTTCTTTGCCTGCATCTTTTTCAAGTACTCCCCATCACGACGCATCTTGATATGTTTCTCGCACACGGCATAGCCAGGGTATGCCGGCTCGGGGCAAAACCACCCCTGACCGCTTCTGCGGTTGCGCCTCCGGACTTCCGGCAGAACCGGCGAGTCATTTTCCACCTCTAGCACTTCATCAGCTCCTTCCCCCTTCAGCCTTTGTTTATCACAGTCCTCCAGATATTCATCAATACTGCATATCAAAACACAAGCGCATAACCATTTATAATCCCAGAACAGCCACTGGTGGAAACAGCCCTATTGGTCCCGGTTGGTAAGGGGCTTTAGTCCCGGTTGCCCAACCGGGACGGGACAATCGGGACTAAAGCCCTAACCTTTAGTCCCGGTTGCCCCACCAACCGGAAAAAATGGGTGCACACATGGCAGCGGCAGAGGGCGAGGGGGGTGGAGCATTAGTCCCGGTTCGTAACACGATTGTGTAGTAGTGGATGCCATATGGGATTCCTTCGCTGCTCCGGCGTGAGCTCGAAGTAGTATTGGTTCGTGATGGCCATCCGACGCGCCACACCTAGAGGGACAGGAGGAACTGGCATGCCTCAAGGCCAACATCCGAAGCGTGGACACGATGGCCGGGCAGGTAGTTCGAGGCGCCTCGCCTCCCTAGGAGTTAGTGCTACGGTGGAAGCCATGGTAAAGAGTGATGAGGTTGCAGATATGAGTCTAGAGATGTGCAATGACAATGGAGGCCAACCCTACATATATATATATAGTGAAGAACTGGCGGGAAGAACTCGAGGGAAGAACTGGCGAGAAAAAATGGCGGGAAGAAAAATAGCGGGAAAAATGGCGGCGTGTACCTTGTCCCGGATGGTGTCACCAACCGGGACTAAAGATGAACCTTTAATTTAGATCATGTACCTGTAGTACAAACCGGACCCACTTCCTACCGATTCGGCAGACATTTGTCCTTTTTACCCGGGGTGGACGAAAAAGTTTGAGATGTCCCGGTTGGGAGATAGTCCATGTAAGGTGGTCTAGTATTTTAGGAAAATGGGACGGTAGCATTCTGAAACGGCATTTTGGTGGTTACTTCACAAAACGACCCGTTTTTTGCGCTCGGAAAATGGAAAAGGGCTTTTCCGTGCGACAAAAAGGAAAACTTCCTCATGCAACATTGTTCTCCATACCAATGTCCACACACATGCATAATATGGGCACAACATCACAAACTATGCCGTGATTCAGCACATAACATCGGTCATTTGGACCGAAAGCCATGAAACCTCGAACATGATAGGTCATTTTGTGAAGGTTTTTTCGAAACATGATCAATATACCAAGTCTGGTATTTTTCCTTTCAACTATGTAACATAATATGACACCACACGAAGGATTTTCATTGTTCGGATTTTTTTTGAATTTATTATGCCCGTTTTGAATTATCTGAATTTCTAACTATGGTCAAACCGGTGTGCATGAAGATAGGGGACGAGAACCGTTAGAACTTGCATTGGATCTCTGAATAAACCACAAATTGCGAGTCTAAAAATGATTTTTTCAAAAAATCACGGGCGATAGATCATGTACCTATAGTACAAACCGGACCCACTTCCTACCGATTCGGCAGACATTTGTCCTTTTTACCCAGGATGGACGAAAAGGTTTGAGATGTCCCGGTTGGGAGATAGTCCATGTAAGGTGATCTAGTATTTTAGGAAAATGGGACGGTAGCATTCTGAAACGGCATTTTGGTGGTTACTTCACAAAACGACCCGTTTTTTGCGCTCGGAAAATGGAAAAGGGCTTTTCCGTGTGACAAAAAGGAAAACTTCCTCCTGCAACATTGTTCTCCATACCAATGTCCATACACATGCATAATATGGGCACAACATCACAAACTATGCCGTGATTCAGCACATAACATCGGTCATTTGGACCGAAAGCCATGAAACCTCGAACTTGATAGGTCATTTTGTGTAGGTTTTTTCGAAACATGATCAATATACCAAGTCTGATATTTTTCCTTTCAACTATGTAACATAATATGACACCACGCGAAGGATTTTCATTGTTCAGATTTTTTTTGAATTTATTATGCCCGTTTTGAATTATCTGAATTTCTAACTATGGTCAAACCGGTGTGCATGAAGATAGGGGACGAGCACCGTTAGAACTTGCATTGGATCTCTGAAGAAACCACATATTGCGAGTCTAAAAATGATTTTTTCAAAAAATCACGGGCGATAGATCATGTACCTGTAGTACAAACCGGACCCACTTCCTACCGATTCGGCAGACATTTGTCCTTTTTACCCGGGATGGACGAAAAGGTTTGAGATGTCCCGGTTGGGAGATAGTCCATGTAAGGTGATATCGTATTTTAGGAAAATGGGACGGTAGCATTCTGAAACGGAATTTTGGTGGTTACTTCACAAAACGACCCGTTTTTTGCGCTCGGAAAATGGAAAAGGGCTTTTCCGTGTGACAAAAAAGAAAACTTCCTCCTGCAACATTGTTCTCCATACCAATGTCCAGGCACATGCATATATGGGCACAACATCACAAACTATGCCGTGATTCAGCACATAACATCGGTCATTTGGACCGAAAGCCATGAAACCTCGAACTTGATAGGTCATTTTGTGAAGGTTTTTTCGAAACATGATCAATATACCAAGTCTGGTATTTTTTCTTTCAACTATCACTAATGCAGAATAGTCTATCAGTGACAAGCTCAAAAGGCCTATTAGTGACGGGTAAAGTGCATGTCACTGATGACTAGTCACTGGTATGATATTACTAGTGACACGTAAATGCCAGTCACTAGTATGTGTACTAGTGACAGACATTTAATTGTGCTAGTCACTAGTAGGTGTTTACTAGTGACAATCATTTATTTGTGCCCGTCACTACGTAGCTGGTGCTCATCGCTACTATGTGTGTTTACCTTATCATGAGTGATAGTTACTTGCCATAAATCAGAACTCAAGGATAATCATAAATAAATTATAATGCTTTATTAACTGAAACTTGGGAAACACAATCTGAGTTACATCCATCATCTTGATAGAAAATCAAAATTGAACACTAAATCCTCTAGATATTTATATTCATGACACATTTTTTGTCAAACTAAATCTAAGAAATAAAATGGAAAATTTCATTACGCCTTCTCCCTGTTGAATTCTTGATGTATGGATGTCGTCCGTATAACCATCCTTTTATATTTACCTCCTGCAATGGAAAATTAAATAGGTTCAGTGCAAACTAGTATAAATGTTTGTTCACAGTTAAAGAACCTACAATAATATAACTTTTTTGGAAAAGAACATAACATAGAACCGTAATGTCTTATTAGTTACAGAAGCCAATCATTGACCAGCAATTTTTTTAACTACTAACTCGTGCCTCTGGTAAAATGTTCCCAGTAATCAATTTTAAGTCCAAAGCTTCACTTAAAGATGAAAGGCGGAACTATTAGGTACATCATGAAGAAATCAGGAGATTTGGCGTGCATTGGCAAGAGATGTCACACAATATCCAAATTCATTCGATCGGAAACTTCATGAAACTATGCGTCCAACACTCCAGTTTGTAAATATAAGATCAGCTAACATGGGCAAATATTTAATAAAGCCTCCTACAAACATTAAAGTGAGTTGGCATCAAACTGACCTGAGTTGATTGTAGCTGAAGGCGATGCAGACCAAATCTCTTTTCCTCCCACCAACTTATAAATTCATCTATGGTATTGCTAACCACTGGACATATAGAAAACTAATTTTATTTATATACATCAGATATTAGGAATAAATTCAATTTGTGGGGCTTCTATGAGTAGTAAATCTGCAAGTGCCACATCCGTGTAATCAAATTTGTTTGCCACCAGCTTGAGGACATATTGACGAATGATAACCTGCAATAGATTCAAGAAATATATTATTTGTCTCAAATGATTAACACGTACTACTACTATTCCTAGTGCATATAACATGGCCCATATAATTGTGACAAGTACTGCTACTCTAAGTGCATATATCCTGCTGCCCAATAGATTTAAGCAAAGCCATTCGCCGGAGGAAAACTTCACGTATAATTGAGGCATATGACTAGAAGATTGAACCAAACCCCTAAATTTCTATTACAGCGGTCAGGCCATGGGTCAACAAACCTGCGTGGCTTCAGTGTGAAGCACACGATGCAGACGTGCAGCCAAAATTCAGTCCACCATGGTTCGCAAATTTATTGTACTTCACAACTTCGAGGGGCAGGATGTTGTCGAGCTGGATGCCTGGATGCAGATACGTGCCGCAGTGCTGGTGTAGGAAACTTGGCAACGGACGGCAGGTGAAGCGGAGGCGGCGTGGTCACGTGACTTGCGCGTGCAGCGGCGACGTTTGGGACGGGCCATCTCATCGATGTCGTGCACGACATCGCCACATGTAGCCCCCACATCGACGCCGCTGCCGGCAGCAAGGGGTTCCATCTATAGTGGCCGGAGTCGCAGGCGGCCGACAAGGTGGTTGCAGGCGACGCCGCGACAGAGCGGGATGGAAGCGAGGAAGACGAACACGGGGATGCGAGCATGGCCGTCGCTGGGGAACGAGGCCGGAATTGACGGGACCGATGGATGGCCGCGTGCATGAGTTGTGGCATTGGGTGGTGGTTGGATTGGGTGTTGGCGGAGATCGTGGACTGGAGACGTGTGCGAAGGGTTGGGTTGTGTCAGGGGATGTGGTCAACGTGACTCCACGAGGAAGATTAGGTGATAAAGATAGGCAACAATGGATACTGGTATGGACGCTTCCGATATTTTCGTGGAACGGGACACGGATCCTACGTATCCAACCGAACCTATTTTTATTTTAATACAATATACTTACTAATACTGTATTTTTTGACCTAAAATAAGTGATTTAGATTTGTCTAGATTTAAATATATCTGACATGTTTTACCATCTAGATAAATATGAGTACAAACCCAAATCACTTATTATTTTAGGACTGAGTGAGTATATAAATACTAGTGATAGGTTTTTCTAATTCTCAATTATTAATCATATAGTTATCAGTGACAGACGTTTATAGATGCATGTCACTAAATATTTTTTCTTTTAAGTCGGTCTTTATAAAAATACTAGTGACAGTCACTTCCATGAACCTGTCACTAGTATTTTAAACTAGTGACAGGCTTATCAATGCCTGTCGTTGGTAATGTTTACTAGTGACAGACACAATTTTGCATGTCACTAACCACCTGGAGGCTATAAGCATTTCTGTAGTAGTGTATGTAACATAATATGACACCACGCGAAGGATTTTCATTGTTCGGATTTTGTTTGAATTTATTATGCCCGTTTTGAATTATCTGAATTTCTAACTATGGTCGAACCGGTGTGCATGAAGATAGGGGACGAGCATCGTTAGAACTTGCATTGGATCTCTGAAGAAACCACATATTGCGAGTCGAAAAATGATTTTTTCAAAAAATCACGTGCGATAGATCATGTACCTATAGTACAAATCGGACCCACTTCCTACCGATTCGGCAGACATTTGTCCTTTTTACCCGGGATGGACGAAAAGGTTTGAGCTGTCCCGGTTGGGAGATAGTCCATGTAAGGTGGTCTAGTATTTTAGGAAAATGGGACGGTAGTATTCTGAAATGGCATTTTGGTGGTTACTTCACAAAACGACCCGTTTTTTACGCTCGGAAAATGGAAAAGGGCTTTTCCGTGCGACAAAAAGGAAAACTTCCTCCTGCAACATTGTTCTCCATACCAATGTCCATACACATGCATAATATGGGCACAACATTATGTCGACATTATGTCATGCGGTATGTACCTTGTCCCGGATGGTGTCACCAACCGGGACTAAAGATCAACCTGTAGTCCCGGTTGGAGACACCAACCAGGACAAAACACGAGTCAACACTAATGATAGGGGTGAGTGTCGATATTATTTTTTAAGTGTCGACACTATGCCGAGCTGCTTATACTATAAATAGGCATCCTTGCGAGTTCAGTCCTCCAGCCAGTTTGAGGCATCTCCAAGATGGTTTTCGAGAGCAGGGACACCACTGCGGCCAGTTTCATGGAGATGCCGACGGAGCCCAGTCCTTCGGCATCTCCGAGAAACTGGTCATATAGGCACTCCCTAATATGTGAAATTAGTTAGCTCCGAGGCGTATTGATCTAGTTAGAGAAGTTACAAGCTGCAAGATGGTTTTCGAGAGCAGGGAAGCCAGTTTCAGGGAGATGCCAACGGAGCCCATTCCTCCGGCATCTCCGAGAAACTGGTCATAGAGGCACTCCCTAATATGTGAAATTAGTTAGATCTGAGGCGTATTGATCTAGTTAGAAAAGTTACAAGTTGCAAGATGGTTTTCGAGAGCAGGGACACCACTACGACCAGTTTCAGGGAGATGCCGCCGGATCCCAGTCCTCCGGCATCTCCAAGAAACTGGTCATAAAGGCACTCCCTAATATGTGACTGCGCGCGTTTGGAGATCACATCTTAATGGTAAGTACGAATCGGGACAACTTCTTCATAGTCCCGGTCCAGCCACAAAACGGGACTAACACTCAAGACATTTATTAATATTAAAAACTGAGAATACAAACCGGTACTAAAGGCCACAAACCGCGAAAGATATCCTTCGGTCAAGCCACAAACCGCGAAAGACATGAACTAGAGTTACATAATATGAGCATTAACTTCTTGGCATATGTCCTTCCTTATGATCGCTTCAGACGTAACCATGGAGCATCTTCTTTACTTAACAGAATGCTTGGGTCAGTTTTCACTGTGAAGGGAGGAATTTCATCAAACTTATTATAATCTTCTGACATGTCTGTTTGTCCTTGATTCCCACGATGTTTCTTTTCCCTGAAAGAACTATGTGACGCTTTGGCTCATCATATGATGTATTCGTTTGCATATTTTTTTCTTTTTTCGGTCTGGAGGACATGTCCTTCACATAGAAAACCCGAGACACATCATTGGCTAGGACGAATGGTTTATCTCTATAACCAAGATTGTTGAGATCCACTGTTGTCATTCCGTACAACTGGTCTATCTTTACCCCTTCCCCATTTAGGTTGACCCATTTGCAGCGAAACAAAGGGACCTTAAAAGAGACTCCATAGACTAGTTCCCATATCTCCTCTATGTAACCATAATATGTGTCCTTTTGTCCATTCTCATCTATTGCATGAAAGCGGACACCACTATTTTGGTTGGTGCTCTTTTTCTCTTGGGCGATCGTGTAGAATGTATTCCCATTTATTTCGTACCCTTGGAAATTCAATACAGTAGAAGATGGTGACGCGGCCAACAAGTATAGCTGATCTCTAACAGTGGTGTCATTCAAGAGATGTGTCCGCATCCAACCACCGAAAGACTTCATGTGTTCATCTATAATCCATGATCCAGGGTTCCCCGGATTTTTGGAGCGTACAATATTCTTGTGTTCCTCGATATACGGAGCTGCCAAGGTGGAATTATGTAGAACTGTGTAGTGTGCTTTAGTGAAAGAATCCCCGTCCCTACATATCATTGCTTTCTTTCCCAGCGTGCCTTTTCCACTTAGTCTTCCCTCATGCCGCGAGTCAGAAACACCAATCGGCTTAAGGTCAGGAATAAAGTCAACACAAAACTCAATGACCTCCTCTGTTCCATATCCCTTGGAGATGCTTCCTTCTGGTCTAGCACGGTTATGAACATATTTCTTTAAGACTCCCATGAACCTCTCAAATGGGAACATATTGTGAAGAAATACCGGACCGAGAATGGCAATCTCTTCCACTAGATGAACCAGGAGATGCGTCATAATATTGAAGAAGGATGGTGGGAACACCAATTCAAAACTAACAAGACATTGTACCACATCCTTCTGTAAGCTTGGCAGAATATCTGGATTGATTACCTTCTGAGATATTGCATTGAGGAATGCACACATCTTCACAATGGGTACTCGAACATTTTCCGATAGAAGCCCCCTCAATGCAATCGGAAGCAATTGCGTCATAATCACGTGACATTCATGAGACTTCAGGTTTTGGAACTTTTTCTCTGCCATATTTATTATCCCCTTTATATTAGATGAGAAGCCCGACGGCACCTTGATACTGTAAAGGACTTCAAAAAATATTTCCTTCTCTACTTTGGTAAGAGCATAGCTGGCACGACTTAAGTGACGCCCTTTATCCGTCTTGTTATGTGTATGCATGTTCTTTGGGTCTTTCATAATTTGTTGGTCCTCCCGTGCTTCTGGTGTATCTTTTGTCTTCCCATACACGCCTAGGAATCCTAGCAGGTTCACGCAAAGATTCTTCGTCACGTGCATCACGTCGATTGAAGAGCGGACACGCAGGACTTTCCAATATGGCAGCTCCCAAAATATAGATTTCTTCTTCCACATGGGTGCGTGTCCTGTAGCGACGTCGTTCGGAACTGATTGACCGCCGGGACCCTTTCTAAAGATTACTTCTATGTCCTTGACCATACCAAATACATCATCACCAGCAGAGAGTTCAGGCTTCTTCCGGTGATCTGCCTCACCTTTGAAATGCTTGCCGTTCTTTCTTACGGGCTGATTGGTCGGAAGAAATCGTCGACTCGCCAGGTACACAACCTTCTTGCATTTATGCAAATATGTACCTTTAGTCTTATCTAAACAGTGGGTGCATGCCTTATATCCCTTGTTTGTCTGTCATGAAAGGTTACTAAGAGCAGGCCAATCATTGATGGTTACGAATAACAACCCTCGTAGATCAAATGGCTCCTGTTTGTTCTCATCCCACGCATGTACACCTGGTTTGCCCCACAACTGTAAGAGTTCTTCAATTAATGGCCTAAGGTACACATCAATGTCGTTGCTCGGTTGCTTCGGGCCTTGGATGAGCACTGGCATCATAATGAACTTACGCTTCATGCACAACCAAGGATGCAGGTTGTAGATACATAGAGTCACGGGCCAGGTGCTATGACTGCAGCTCTGCTCCCCAAAAGGATTCATGCCATCCGTACTTAGACCAAACCATAAGTTCCTTGCGTCACCTGCAAAGTCTGGGAAGTCTTTCTCGATTTTTCTCCACTGTGACCCATCATCAGGGTGTCTCAACTTCCCGTCTTTCTTACGGTCTTCTTTGTGCCATCGCAACAACCTGACATGCTCTTTGTTTCTGAACATGCGTTTCAACCTTGGTATTATAGGAGCATACCACATGACCTTAGCAGGAACCCTCTTAGGAGGGGCTCTCCTCAACATCACCGGGGTCATCTTGTGCGATCTTATACCGCATAGCGCATTGCATACCGGGCATTTATCTAAATTCTCATACTCCTTACCGCGTTAGAGGATGCAGTCATTAATGCATGCATGTATCTTTTGCACATCTAATCCCAGAGGACAGAGAGTCTTCTTTGCTTCGTAGGTACTCTTGGGAAGTTCGTTATGTTTTGGAAACTTCGTCTTCATTATTTTCAGCATCTTTTCAAATGAGGAGTCAATTAGACCACACTCTGCCTTCCATCGCAACAATTTCAGTGTGGTACCGAGCTTTGTGCTGCCATCTTCACAATTTGGGTACAACAATTTCTTGTGATCTTCTAGCATGCCCTCTAACTTCAATTTCTCATTTTCTGTTTCACAGTCTCACTTTGCATCAGAAATGACCCTACCAAGGTCATCAGCCGGCTCATCTGATGCCCGTTCTTCACCTCTTTCCTCTCCATTGTCTTCCATTGCAGTATCACTGTATTCAGGAAACATATGATGATAGTTTTTATCATCATCTTCTTCTTCACCATCTTCCATCATAACCCCTCTTTCCCCGTGCTTGGTCCAACAATTATAGTTGGGCATGAAACCTTTCATAATCAGGTGGCCGCGAATGATTTTCGAGGAAGAGTACTCCTTGTTGTTCCGACATTGAACACATGGACAACGTATAAAACCATTCTCTTTGTTTGCCGTAGCCACATCGATAAATTTATCCACGCTCTATACCCGGCTACGCGCCGGTCACCGTACATACATTCCCGACCGTTCATCTGCATCATATAAGTAAGTTTATCAAAAAACAGGACATCATAAATAGTGAAATGACCAATTCACATCGACACATGCATTGTATCAATGACAGAGAAAAGATAAGATTGCTAACCTCGATCGAGGGAAATAAAGAGGAGAAAGCTCAAGTGCGTCTCGGACACCTTCTATATTTTTGTTCTATGAGAAATTGAACGGGATTATTCACTCAAACATTTCATCAAACACCTTCAATGCATGCATAGAAGAGAAAAAACTAGCACACCCCTCACACCTTCCACCAAGAGAAAAAACAGAGTGGAGCCAGAGAGGGCTGGGGCGTTGTATTTATAGAGGGCGGGAGAATACGTCCCGGTTGGAGCCAGCAACCGGGACTAAAGGTGTGTGCCACGCCACGTGGCTATGGCCAAACCTTTAGTCCCGGTTGGTGGCTCCAACCGGAACGTATACCCCCTTACCAACCGGGATGCATGCCTCCTGGTCCCATGCCCGCTCGAACCGGGACGCGTGCCAGCATTAGTCCCGGTTGGTGGCGCAACCGGGACTAATGCTCTGAGGGGGCGCGAACGGATGTCCCTTTTTCCACTAGTGAGCGCCTGATAAAGGTAGTGTATAGTAAATAAAAGCATATATATGTGCACACAAAATATAATCAATTAAAATATTAATTGTACTATATATTATCATGATACAATATAGTATCAGCTCAAAATATAAAAATGTAAAAAACACATGCACAAGCAAGCTGATGCACAAGAGACCTAACTATGCGTTTTATAAATGTGAATGTTTCTTGAAGATGATGGTATGCACACAGCGCCAACATTGTCGGTGCTCAAAAAACATAATACCTAAACAAAAAATAGTGACATAAACATTATATATATTTCCATTCAGGTTTAATCTTGAAACATGATCGAGATAAGAAATGCAATATAAACTCAGTTTAGAAATGCATTACAAACTGCACACATAAGCATGTAGATACACCGGACGACATAATTGTTTAATCACATTGCCGGGAAGACGGGTATATAATTTGTTTCTGCAACTCGGTATTTTATTATATGAAATTTATGAAAAGTGAGTCACTTAAAAAACACATATTAGCATAAGATCGCAATCTTCCAAATGATGCCAAGATTAGATTGATATATGTACGGTACAACTTTATTGCAATATTTAGCTCATATTGTATATCAAGAGAGGTGAGACGAGGAAATTTAGAGGTTGGTCCAAATTTATAAATAGGAAAATGGGACATCAGAAACAGAGGTGGTGTTTTGGCTTATAGGTGTAGATGCAAAAATGCACGATAGTACACATCTTAAAATGTCCAAATAATTTGAAAGAAAAATCCGCGTATACATCGGAACATTCTATATTCGCATATCAAGTTTGGTGTGGCTTGTATAAGAGAACAAAAAGTGTCTCTCGAATAGTTATATTGGAGCATAGAAATTGTTTCTTAAAAAGCCACAAAAAATGATTTTTCTGCCTAAACTTTGTGGCGTACATAGAAAGTCTGAATGTACATGCGATTTTTTTTTAAAAAAATATGACATCTTGAATTGTGATTTTACAGAATGTGTGTATCTACACCTAGGAGAAAAAGTTGATTTCCCCATAAGAAGGGGCGGAGCCAGGATTAAAACATGAGGGAGGCGAAGATTTTTTCTATAGACTGGGATAATACATCTCATATATCAAGTCAATATGCCCACATAGAGTCATATCTATACCTAATAATAAAGAAATAAGTGTTTCTTATCGTTTCTACACTTTTTTGGATGGGTTTACCATTCGACCAAAAAATAAATTACCCACCAATGTCATCTATAAGTGAAAAAGAAAAAATATACAAAAAAAATTAGTATCCTCCGTATCAAACTCTAACCTCTCTTTTTCGATCCACCTCCTTTCCGTCGCATGAAGTACGCAATGCTTCTCTCTTCGTCCGTCTTGTGGTCCGCCCGTCGTTCCTTGCTCGAGCTTTTTTTGGTATGTCAATTTCGCCATGGGCTCAAGTTCGAGTGTGGCAACACACGAAAATTTCCCCTCTCAATCCACCACGCCGCCACCAACGCGGGTCTCCATCGCCAACCAGTTCTTCCCTGTGCATCGGCTTTCCCGCGTAGGCATGGATTCCAACAAGGACTTTCCTGGACTCCCACGGCAGCCGCCCCTCCATCTCGATCTATGACCACGCCTAGAGGACCTCCACCGCTAGCCAGTGCCCCTGCGCATGTGGACTCCGACTATCCCAGCAGGCAGCCCAGATCTTTCTCATGTTGAACATCTCAAAACTATCTCTGCTGGGATGAGTGCTGGTCGTCCCAGCCGCGGACCAGCCCAATCAGTCGACTCTTCACCCTGGAGCCGCATGCTACTGGTCAACGCCATGCCCAGAACTTCCTGTGAGCGGCCTCGATTACTGGAGTTTTATTTCTCTCTACCGGAATTTCACTGATGGCCATAATACGCGCGGCTACAGGGACGTGCACCATACCGAGCAGGGCAGCAGGCGGCCATCTGGTATTGCATGTGTCACCGCCGTCGAGCTAGAGAACCAGCGGCTCCATGCACTCATGTGGCTAAGCCCGTAACGTGGTGTTATTCTGACGACTGTTCTGCTGCAATCGAACGAAGATAAAAAAAGCTAACAAGGATAAGGAGCTGCGGTGTGAGTGGATTTTTTTGAGAGTGTGAATGGATAAGAGTGAGTTGTTTTTTGTTAGAAAAAACCACCATATTATCGCATGGCCCCATACAATGTCGGTTTAATTGAATTGTATATACTTTCTCCACTTAGAAATATTAGACATTTTAGCTTTGTAAAATAAATGTATCTAGACCCATTTTAATGTATAGTTTCACTCTGAATCTCTACGAAACTATACACTAAAATATATCTAGATACATTTGATTCACAAAGCTAAATCGTCTTATATTTTTAAATGGAGGGAGTATCAATTCGTTATTCAAAGTTGTGTACCAAGGGTTATTTTTCTAGCTCCGCCCCTGGCTGAGGGTGTGGACGGCGAGCCGGACCAGTTGGTCGTCCAAGGCGAGAGGAGCAATGGCCTCCTTCTCTTTTTTTTGCAAAAAAAAGTCTAAAACTGTTGTTTGAAAGAAATACAGTATATAGAATAAGATACGTTAGTATTGCTAGAGATTTGAGAGAGACTAAAGAGTGTTGGTAATGACTAATGCATGGAAGATATACACAATAGGGAGTGTTGATAGTACCGGCAGATTAGTAGACTACTTGGACTCTTAGGTGAGAGCTCCTACATGTTTTTTCTATTTTTCTTTGCTTTTTCTAATTTTTAATTTTGCAAAAAAAGAAATAGGAGTTTACAAAATAAAAAAATGCATGTGTCCCTATTAAGCTCTGCCAAACGAATGGGTCTATCCTTTTTCATGAAATCCGTATGACGGTTAGAGGATGCTATATTTTGGAGTATGCTTTATCTAAAAATCAACAAATCATCTCGGTATAGGTAGTAGAAATAATTTTTAAGTCGTGGCATAACTCCGTGAATAGGTTCGTCCAAGATAAAAAAAAACATCGAACTAGATCAAGACCAGTGTCATGAGGTAAGACAAAAGTTTTTTATGCGAATTAGATTGGTCTTCCTGGTGCAACACATGGGCACTTTTGCTAGTCAATATAAATGTTTGCCTTTGCCACCACACAAAAACAATTTTTTATAGATTAAGTTTAGGACAAAAATGGCTTATAAAATATCCACATTCTGTTAGTTTTTTTCTCCAAGATAATAGATGCATAGAAGATTAGACAAACACATCCAACTAGTAAACAAATGCATTGTCATATATGCAAGTAATTAACCAGACTAATAACTTGTAATCCATATGAGAGACGATAAAAGGCTACCAGTACTAGTCTGTGTATACCTACCTTCAGATTTGAGTGTGCTCCTCCATCGATTTGATGCCGCAACACCATGGTAGGAACTAATATAGGATTACGAGAGCCAGCCCCACGGGTGGCAGCGGCGACCTTTTAGTCGTCTCATGGGTACATGGAGAGGTAGTTTGATCGGGAAAGAAGGCTTTAACGTCTTCGCTAATAGATTTTTTTGATATGAAACACCCGTATTTCATTAAGACACGGCACAATCGCCGGTCACCAGACGGGTTATAGAATTTGGGTAGCTCGTCGTCCATAACACATGATCTCCTTGAGCTACACCTATACCCAAAGCCGCTAAATCTTGCGTAGGATTATTACAATCCCTTGGAGCATACATCACACTCCTATCAATAAAACACGTATGGACACGAAATTCCATGTCACGTATGAGGATACCTAGGGGTCCCAGATCATATGCCCGATGATGTCATAGAATTTTTCAGGTTTAAGCAATCCGTTTCAAAAGCAACCCAGCCAACTACCAAACTTCAGCATGGAAAGCATCAGTCACACTCATCAAAGATCCAGCAGCAGCAAAATATATATCAGAATCGATGTCCCAACATATGGCTCCCCATCCTCCAGTGTTTGACTGTTCGACAAGTGGAGACCACTAATTAACCTTGACTGCAGTATCCTGCTTTTTTTCTTTTCAAGGAACTATTGCCATGCATTCATCAGCGTGCCTCCTGACTTTAAACTGGAATTGTTCAAAAGTCTGTTGTTGCTCTCCATGATTGCCACGATTTCGTTCAGACCACCAGCTCCAAAGGAACGCGATCATTTGTAATTTTTCTTTTTTTAGAGGGAATAGCTGCAGCCTTTATTAACTCCCAACCAAGTCTTGAGCTAAACAAGATTCAATACAACTAGGAAAGTTCTGAAACCAATTACGGGACATTTCTAAGTTGCACCCCTCTTTCGCTAAGACATGGGCAACCCCATTAGCAGAACGCCTGTTGCCCACTTTACTTTACCATCATGCCATCCCCGGAGCTCCCTTTTCACCTCTTCACCTCTTCAACCAAAGGACCATGCATAGACCTGTTAGTCACCCCCTGCAGCTTGGCGACCACTAAAGCACTATCATTCTCGAGGATAATCTTCTGAAGATTCAATGTTTTCGCCAAAGCCAGGATCTTGCACGCCTGCAGCTCCGCATTCTCAGCATCGACTAGCGAAGGGAAAAAATGGCACGCTCAATCTAAGAAACATCCATGGTGGTCACGAATAACCACACCTCCACCACCCTTCTCTGAGTCCTTCTGCATTGCTCCATTAGTGTTGATTTTAGCCCAATCCTCCTCAGGAGGTAGCCACCGCTCCTTCGGAGGCGGTGCTTTGGCAACCTTGATTTCTTGCACATTGTGCCACTCCTCGAGCAAGCAAAAGCAATGCGTAGCAATGCTTGCTGGATCTTCTATCATCCTCGAATCCCTCGCATCATTACTGGCTAGCCATGCCTGGTATAGCACCATCATGGTGATATCGATCACCTCAGGCGCTGGGTTAAGCTGAGCCACTCCAGGAGCCAAAGGCGAAGGTCCCGCTGGTCACAAACATCCGCCGGCGGCTGAGGTATTGGCACCCCTACTTTGTCACGGACAGAAAGCCATAGGTGTTGGGAGTGGGGGCACTGCCAGAAGCGATGGAGGGCTGTCTCCTCCCGCCCGTAAGCCACACATTTGATCCCACCCTTAATATTCTGGCGCTGAAGCTCATCACCCACCGCTAGGCCATTTTTTACCAGCCACAAAACATGCACTTTGATTTTTCCATGATTATTTGCATTCCACACCGATAACCATCCACTGTGAGCCTCTACCAAATTTGAGGCTCCAACTCCTCCCGCACTAATCTTCTTCTGCTCCATCATAAGGTGAACCTGGCCCCCCGATCGCAATCTTCTTGATATCATTAACGTCAAAGTCATACAAGTACGGCTGCCGCTTGGTTTCATCCCTCTGCGTCCCATCTTCCGACATGAGTCCAGAGACTCAGTTGATAGTTCTTCCTGGTGCATCGGCTCGCCAGCCCACTGAGCTCGAGCTCGAGGCATCCACGCATACCTCCACGGGGTGATGCTTGACCCGTCACCTATACTAGGCCTTTTTTGAGCAAGTCTCGTCCGTGTAGAATGCTGCGCCAGGTAAAGGACGCCCCTCCAGGACATCCCGCATGAAGCAGATCGGTGGTATTGAAATAACGAGCTTTTAGAACCCTGGCACAAAGGGAAGAGAGTACCGTAAGAATCATCTAAGCCTGTTTTGCTAAGAGACGCTGGTGGAAAAAGGGCCTGCAGTCCCGAGCCGCAACTGGCTTTAGTTCTGGTTTTGGGCCCGGGACTAGAGGCCCCTCCCCCTCTAGTACCGGCTCGCTACGGCCCGCGACTCATAACAGCTACGTCGCTGTTTCAGCGCCGGGCGGAAACCCTCTAGTCCCGGGTCGTAACACCACCCAGGACTATAAGGTTTCCTGCCGCAGCAGAGAAACACACAATTCTTTTTTTTCCATTTCGTTCCTTTTTCGTTTTGTGTTTTACTATAATTTTAAACATATATTTAAGTACACATATTCTACGCTACTACATACACAATACACGTTGATGCATCTATATAATTAATCGATCCCTTCGCAAGCATACATTGATGATATATATATCAAAAGGAAGAAATGTTTGAAATACATGGTCATTGATGAATATATATATATCATATCAGCTACATGGAGATCACTGAGGCAAATCGAGTTCCACGTCATCCGCATAATGCTCTGCATGTACATCGAGGACTTCCTTTATCATCAATCCCGCCAGCTCCTCTTGAATTGCTCTTATGCGCTGGTCTGGCTCTAGTTTCTTCCGCAAATCATAAATATAATATGAGTCAACTTTCTGCACACTGGTCAACTCGCGGATGTACTCGCAGACATAGTAGAGTTCCCGGTGGCTGCTATAAACTCTTCACCATTTTATAAGTTAACTCCTCTTTGAATGGACCTGGTATTTTCTGTCTGAACCGTGTCGGAGTTATTAGTTACTTGATATCAGGAAATGAATGAAAGAGGACGATATAATGTGATAATGATTGAAATTACTTATGGAGCATTGCTTTCATGTCGCTCCACTGCTCTTGGTCCCAACTTAATGAGTCGTGGACTTCAACTAGGGAGTTGTCAACTTGAATGTTTAGCAAGATCCAGTGAAATCTGCGGACGTTGACATAAGCATACATACAAAGCTCATCCAGTAAGCAAAAATAAAATATGTACAAGATATAAACACTCACTTGAAGTTGTAAGGAAATAGTATTTCCTTACCAAAATTATTCTCGGTTAAGAACCTGTACAGGTCTTTCTCCACGTCCTTGGGGTGATTCTTTAACGTATATTCATTAATGATATATGGGTCAATGAACCCAACGTCGTATCTTCTAGCTCTTTTGCATTCAAGCATCTTCATTCTGCAGAATATAATATCATCATACAAAAGGATATATAGTTAGGATAATATATTAAATGCAATGAACGAGCTGAGCTATCAACTTAATTATAGAAATAAATCACTTACAGACAGTAGCAACCAATGATAGATTTATTAAGGGCGCGCTGGTTGTATAACTGAAACAGTTCGGTCATTTGAACCTGTATCGAGTATGGTTTGAAGTGATGCTCCTTTCTAACGTCCACCGGAAACCAATCTTTCTGATGCTTTTTTCTGCTTGCGACATGTACCATTCGTGCAGATTTTGCATATGTGTGCATAGACGCGCGAGCTCCTCAATACTGACTAGAGGCTCCCCTTGGACATACTGCCGTACTATCTGAACCACTGGCGTATCTTCATAGCCTAAATATTGACCAAGAGACATATTTGCTTCGGTAGTAAGTGCTTTGGCCTGCGGTACAGTGATAACCATAAGTGCAGCATTATTACGGGCTCTGGGGTCCATTATTTGCATGTCCATATCCATTTCAGCTTTGAAGGCCTTGTCGAGGTCTTAAATGACTTTGAGCGGGGCGACCAGTTGATTCTTCTTTGCTCCGAGCTAAGCAACTTGATTCCCGCTTTTTGAACTTGTGATTTTTTTATTCTGTGCTTGCTTAATAATCTCCCGGTCATAGTCTGATTACAGATTCATTGATATCTGGGATGGTTTCTCAAGAAAGGACTTAGCCCACTTTTTGTTTTTTTCATCATATACCGGCTTTGGCTCAGGCTTTTTGGGTGCAAAATGCGCCTTAACTTCGTCAGCCACATCCGCGTTAGTTTCCTCATCGGTCTTGTCATAGGTCTCTTTGGAAGAGCCGGCGGGATGTCGACTATCTTCGTCGTTTGACCTTTCTTCGATGTGGGGCACGGGGGACCGTCGAACTTCGTTTCTTCGACGAGGTAGCAGTATTGCACGGAGGCGGAGGCGGAGATCGAGTATTGCGCGGAGGCGGAGATCGAGTTGATGTACTCCTGCTGCGGCGATCGTTAGCGGGGTGGGGTGGACTTGGAGGTTGGCGATAATCGGGTTGGGGTGGACTTGGAGGTTGACGATATTCGATGCGGGGTGGACTTGGATTCCTCGGAGTCGGTGGCCTTGGCGCCGAGCCTGGAAACTTGATGTACTTCTTATTCCATAGAATGATGTTGCGCTTGACATCTCCTAGTTTCATAAGGCCTTCACGCGTAGCGATTTCAATCTCTAGGTCCGCAAAATCCTCCACTATGTAATCCACCGTGACAAGAGCATAGCCTGGTGGAATCGAAAGTGAATGGTGGAGTGCTCCTGGAGATCCAGTCCGCCTCCCGTTCCTTCTTTCTCTGACGGCTTCTATAACTGGCATCGTACTGAGGAAACCCTTTCTTCCAGGAGACACCAGCGCCTTTGCCTCGTGTTCGTCCTCCCTTTTCAGGATTCCCTAGGGCGCGTGTCATCTCGTCGTTCTCTCTCTCGGGACGGAACAATCCCAATTGACCATCGTTCATTGCTTGAATAAGGTCTTGGGAGGGTTTTAGAATTTTTTCATTAAATAATGTCTTCCCTGTTTCTAGGTCCAAGGATCCCCCGTGCCCGTACCACCAGTGCTTTGACCTCTCGGGCCATCCATCTGTACCAGGAGTGACGCCTCTAGCCCTCATTTTCTTCTCCATAGTTTCCCACTTAGGGACGACACTCTTGTAGCCACCTGTCCCCATTTTATGATGGTATTTCTTTTGGGCAGCATTTAAAGCATTCTTTGCCGACCTTGCCTTTGCTTTATCAGATTGCTTGTACTGTACAAAATCGGGCCACTGTTCTCTCAACTTATCGTTTACTCCTTTGAAGTCTAGAGTTTACTTTTTCGCGACATATTTCGCGTATATACTTTTCTTGTGGTTCCGGTACAGTTCAGCAATCTTGCTCAGAGCCCACTCCTTCATTTTTGCTCTATTTTTAAGCCCACCCGGCCTTGGGGTAATACCATCTACCTCAAATTCTTCATACTCTGGAGGTAGTATGAAATGCGCTATGAGCTTCTGCCAAAGGTCATCTTTGGCATCATCGGTGACATAGCTGTTGGATTCTTCACCGGGTTTCTTTGACTGATTCCATTCTTTGATGGTGATCGACAGGTTGTCCCTAACAAGCACCCCGCATTGATTTATAAACATCCTCCGGTGCTTCTCTAGAGCAATCGGTTCACCATCATCATCTATTTCTTCGATGGTGAACCTCTGATTACCATCCAACTTTTTGTTCGCCCCTCGTTTCGTTCGAGCTGTCGATTGCTTCGAGCCGGTGGGCTAAAAGAAGAAGAGAGAGTGATTAATATATATCTAGATCAGTTAATGAATATAGGTAACACGAGGCTTTATATATATATATATATATATATATATATATATATATATATATGTACCTCGCTGGATCCTGTCAAGGGGCCATCATTATTGTTGTTATTTGTTTGCCCTTCGTCCATCCGGTCTTCCCCTTGGTACATTAGGTTTTCCTCTAGTCCATCACCGCATGGATTCAGATATGAGGATATCTATTCCTCGAGCAAAATATCTTCGCTGGTAGTAATATTAAGAGGAATTTCACCTCTTATCATGCCCTGAATAAAACCTTCACCGATGCGATCAGGATCTTCGGATGGATCCATGACTTAATTATCTATAACAAAAAGAGAGTTAAACATGTTAGAAAAAACAATAACCTTAATAACTAAAACAAAAAAATAACCCTAATATTATTTGCGGTAAAACAATAATCTTAATAACTAAAAAACCTAATATAAAAAACTATTACAAAAAACCCTAATAATCCTAATTATAATAACCCTAACTATAAATAAAACTATAAAAAACTATAGAAGAAAACTATAACAAAAAAACCTAATAATCCTAATTATAATAATCCTAACTATAAAAAACTATAAAAAAATAATTATAATTAATCCTAACACTCTAGCTAATTATATTTAAAATAATTATAATTAATCCTAACTCTAGCTACAAAAAACTATAACAAAATAATTATAATTAATCGTAACCCTAGCTAACAATATAATCTTAATCCTAATAACAAAAACTATAATCCTAAATAACAAAACTATAATCCTAACCCTAGCTAACTAATAATTACAAAAAAAACACCCGCCGCCCGTACCCCTCCCTCGAGCACCGATCGCCGTGGCAAAGACATGACAAGGTGAAGTGGCATTAACAAGGCAAAGACCGTGGCGGCGTGTGGCATGGAAGACGAGAAGGCGCGAGAGAACGGCCGCGAGCGGCTAGCGGCGAGGTAGGCTACAGAGCGCCGTGAGCACGACGCAGAGCTGCAAGCGGCGGACATCACCTCCCCTACGTGTTCGTCTTTGTCTGTGCGGGCGTGCTTCGTCTTTGTCGAGGAATGCCAAGTGCTGGGCAGCACCTCCTGGCGTGCAGAATATATAGGGACACACCCTTTAGTCCCGGGCTAAGCCACCGCCCGGGACTAAAGGGTCTTTAGTCCCGGGCTGTGGCTTAACCCGCGACTAAAGACCCTCCTTTAGTCGCGGGTTAAGCTAAGGCCCGGGACTAATGTGTTTTTTTGGCCGCTTGGTTTTCGCGCGTGCACGCACCCTCTAGTCCCGGGTCCAGCCACGACCCGCGACTAGTTTATTTTTTGTAAATTTTCTTTTTTTAATTCAAATCAAATATAAAACTTTGGAAAATCATATCTTTTATTGTAAAAATCCAAATAAAACAAATAATATGTCTATTATTATCATAAAAATATAAAGAATCTTAATATAATATCCATATATCTTTTTTCATCATTTATAAATTATTTCATTTGTAAATTTTCTTTTTTAATTCAAATCAAATATAAAACTTTGGAAAATCATATCTTTTATTGTAAAAATCCAAATAAAACAAATAATATGTCTATTATTATTAGAAAAATATAATGAATCTTAATATAATATCCCTATATCTGTTTGCATCATTTATAAATTATTTCATTTGTAAATTTTCTTTTTTAATTCAAATCAAATATAAAACTTTGGAAAATCATATCTTTTATTGTAAAAATCCAAATAAAACAAATAATATGTCTATTATTATCAAAAAAATATAAAGAATCTTAATATAATATCCATATATCTGTTTGCACCATTTATAAATTATTTCATTTGTAAATTTTCTTTTTAAATTCAAATCAAATATAAAACTTTGGAAAATCATATCTTTTATTGTAAAAATCCAAATAAACAAATAATATGTCTATTATTATCAGAAAAATATAATGAATCTTAATATAATATCCGTATATCTGTTTGCATCATTTATAAATTATTTCATTTGTAAATTTTCTTTTTTAATTCAAATCAAATATAAAACTTTGGAAAATCATATATTTTATTGTAAAAATCCAAATAAAACAAATAATATGTCTATTATTATCAGAAAAATATAATGAATCTTAATATAATATCCGTATATCTGTTTGCATCATTTATAAATTATTTCATTTGTAAATTTTCTTTTTTAATTCAAATCAAATATAAAACTTTGGAAAATCATATCTTTTATTGTAAAACTCCAAATAAAACAAATAATATGTCTATTATTATCAAAAAATATAAATAATCTTAATATAATATCCATATATCTGTTTGCACCATTTATAAATTATTTCATTTGTAAATTTTCTTTTTTAATTAAAATCAAATATAAAACTTTGGAAAATCATATCTTTTATTGTAAAAATCCAAATAAAACAAATAATATGTCTATTATTATCAGAAAACTATAAAGAATCTTAATATAATATCCATATATCTATTTGCATCATTTATAAATTATTTCATTTGGAAATTTTCTTTTTAGTTCAAATCAAATATAAAACTTTGGAAAATCATATCTTTTATTGTAAAAATCCAAATAAACAAGTAATATGTCTATTATTATCAGAAAAATATAAATAATCTTAATACAAACTGGGACTAAAGATATTTCTCACCATTTCCCACCGCTTCCCGCCAAGTTTTCCCGCCCTTTCCTTTTTACAAGAGCTTTTAGTCCCGGTTGTAGTCACTAACCGGGACTAAAGATATTTCCCGCGTACTATAGGCCTAGGCATGATTTTGATTAAAGGGGGCGACTTTAGTCCTGAGTGTTAGCTAGTCCCAGTTTGTCCTGGTTTTTAATATTAATATATGTCTTGAGTGTTACCTAAATATGAAGATGTTGTATTTAGAGGAAAAGGCCTATAAATAGAGCAGCCTATAAATAGAGGAAAAGGCCAATAAATAGAGTAGCCTATAAATAGAGCAGCCTATAAATAGAGGGAAATGCCTATAAAGAGAGGGTTCAACTTTAGTCCCGTTTGGAGAAACCAACCGCGACTAAAGGGATTGCGGCAGACTGGGCCAGACAACACTAATAATAGGGGTGAGTGTTGACATTATGTCGTGCGGCTTGTACCTTGTCCCGGATGGTGTCACCTACCGGGACTAAAGATGAACCTTTAGTCCTGGTCGGAGACACCAACCAGGACGAAACATGAGTCAGCACTAATAATAGGGGTGAGTGTCGACATTATGTCGTGAGTGTCGACATTATACCGAGCTGCTTGTACTATAAATAGGCATCCTTGTGAGTCCAGTCCTCCAGCCAGTTTGAGGCATCTCCAAGATGGTTTCGAGGCGAGGACACCACTACGGCCGATTTCGGAGATGCCGCGAAGCCCAGTCCTCGGCATCTCCAAGAAACTGGTCATAGAGGCACTCCTAATATGTGACCTCACGCGTTTGGAGATCGAGATCTTAATGGTAAGTATGAATCGGGACTAAAGGCCCCCTTTAGTCCCGGTCCCTTCCTAAAATGGGACTAACACACTCAAGATTGTTTGCAGATAACACTATAAAAATGGACACATGGAGCATCTTCACTCATAAAATGTTACAATTATTACACATCATTTCTTCGCGTGTGTTCCTTTCTGATCCTGCTGTGTCCATGGAGCATCTTCATTCATTAACATGATGCTTGGGTCATCCTTCACCGCAAAGGGCGGAATTTCATGAAACTTATCACAATCTTCTAACATGTCTGTCTTGTCACTCCCACGATGTTTCTTTTTCCTGAAAGAACTATGTGGCGCTTTGGCTCATCGTCTGATGTATTTTTTTTCTTATTTTTTCTTTTTCTAGGTTTGGTAGACATGTCCTTCACATAGAAAACCTGGGCCACATCATTTGCTAGGACGAATGGTTCGTCTAAGTACCCAAGATTGTTGATATCCAACGATGTCATTCCGTATTTCTTGTGTACCTCAACCCCTCCTCCTGTCAGCTTGACCCATTTGCACCGAAACAAGGGGACCTTAAAAGTAGGTCCATAGTCAAGTTCTCATATCTCCTCTATGTAACCATAATATGTGGTCTTTGCCCCATTGTTGTCTATTGCATCAAAGCGGACACCACTGTTTTGGTTGGTGCTCTTTTTATCTTGGGCTATCGTGTAAAATGTATACCCATTTATCTCGTACCCTTGGAAAGTCGATATAGTCGAAGATGGTGACCAAGAAAACAAGTATAACTGATCTCCAAGAGTGTTGTTTTTGATGAGATGTTGCAACCAACCGCCGAAACTCTTCATGTGTTCATCTCTAATCCAAGAGTCATGCTTTCCAAGGTTGTTGGAGCGTAAGATTTTTTTGTGTTCCTCGATATATGGGGCTGCCAAGATAGAATTGTGTAGAACGGTGTAATGTGCTTCGGTGTAAGAATGTCCATCCCTACATATTATTGATTTCCTTCCTAGAGTACTCTTTCCACTTAGTCTCCCCTCATACCGCGATTGAGGAAGACCAATCGGCCTAAGGTCAGGAACGAAGTCAACACAAAATTAAATGACCTCCTCTGTTCCATAGCCCTTGGAGATGCTTCATTCTGGCCTAGCACGGTTAAAAATATATTTCTTTAAGATTCTCATGAACCTCTCAAAAGGAAACATATTGTGTAGAAATAGAGGACCGAGAATGGAAATCTCTTCGACTAGGTGAACCAACAGGTGCGTCATAATATTGAAGAAGGATGGTGGGAACACCAACTCAAAACTGACAAGACATTGGACCACATCATTCTGTAACCGTGGTAGATCTTCAGGATTGATTATCTTCTGAGAGATTGCATTGAGAAATGCACATAGCTTCCACAATGGGTACTCGGACATTATCTGGTAGAAGCCCCCGCAATGCAATCGGAAGCATTTGCGTCATAATCACGTGGCAGTCATGAGACTTTAGGTTTTGGAAATTTTTTCTGCCATATTTATTATTCCCTTTATATTCGACGAGAAACCAGACGGGGCCTTAATACTACTTAGGCATTCAAAAAATATTTCCTTCTCTTGTTTGGTAAGAGTGTAGCTAGCATGACCTTGAAACCATTCTGGATGCAGGCCATCTGGGTCTTTCATATGTTGATGGTCCTTTCGTGCTTCTGGTGTATCTTTTGTCTTCCCATACACGCCCAAGAAGCCTAGCAGGTTCACGCAAAGCTTCTTCTTCACATGCATCACATCGATTGCAGAGCGGACCCCTATGAATTTCCAATATGGTAGCTCCCAAAATATAGATTTCTTCTTCCACATGGGTGCATGTCCGTCAGCGTCCTTCGGAACAGATTTTACGCCAGGACCCTTTCCAAAGGGTACCATTTGATCTAAATCTTTGACCATATCAAATATATCAGCACCAGTACGCTCCTTAGACTTCGTCTGGTGACATGCCAGACCGTTGAAATGCTTGCCTTTCTTTCTTAAGGGATGCTGGCCAAAAGAAATCGACGATGCTCATTGTATACATTCTTCTTACAATGTTCTAAATACATACTTTCAGTCTCATCTAAACAGTGTGTGCATGCATTGTATCCCTTGTTTGACTGTCATGAAAGGTTACTAAGAGCAGGCCAATCATTGATTGTTACGAAAAGCAATGCTCGAAGGTTAAATTCTTCCTGCTTGTGCTCATCCACACGCGTATCACGGGTTCGTGCCACAAATGTAAAAGTTCTTCCACTAATGGCCTTAGATACACATCAATGTCGTTGCCGGGTTGCTTCGGACCTTGGATCAACATTGGCATCATACTGAACTTCCTCTTCATGCACAACCAAGGAGGAAGGTTATAGATGTATAGAGTCACGGGCCAGGTGCTGTGACTGGAGCTCTGCTCCCCAAAGGGATTCATGCCATCTGTACTTAGACCAAACCTTAAACTCCTTGCATCATCTGCAAAGTCCGGGTACTTTCTATCGATTTTTCTCCATTGCGACCCATCAGCGGGGTGTCTCAACATCCCGTCTGACTTACGTTCCTCTTTATGCCATCGCAACAACTTGGCATGCTCTTTGTTTCTTAATAAGTATTTCAACCGTGGTATTATAGGAGTATACCACATCACCTTGGCAGGAACCCTCTTCCGGGGGGGTGCTCGCCCTCAACGTCACCGGGGTCTTCTCGTGTAATCTTATACCGAAGTGAAGTGCATACCGGTCATGCATCAAAATTCTCATACTCCTAACTGCGGTAGAGGATGCAGTCATTAGGGAATGCATGTATCTTCTGAACCTCTAAACCTAGAGGGCAGACAACCTTCTTTGCTTCGTACGTACTGGTGGGCAATACGTTATCTTTTGGAAGCATATTCTTCATCATTTTCAGCAACTTTTCAAATGAGGAGTCAGGCATAGCACACCCAGCCTTCCATCACAGCAATTCCAGTGTGCTGCCTAGCTTTTTTAGACCATTTTCGCAATTTGGGTACAACAACTTTTTGTGATCCTCTAAAATGTGATTGAACTTCTCCCTATCCCTTTCAGTTTCACAATCTCTTCGTGCATCGGCAATGGTCCGACCAAGATCATCAGTTGGTTCATCATGTGTCTCTTCTTCATCCTCCCCTTCAGCATCCCCCATGGAAGTATCTCCGTACTCAGGCAAACCATGATAGTTGTCATCCTCCTCCTCTTCTTTATTGTCTTCCATTATAACCCCTCTCTCTCTCCGTGCTTGGTCCAACAATTATAACTGGGCATGAAGCCAGACTTCAATAGGTGGCTGTGAAGGGTTTTTGAGTCAGAGTAATCCTTCTGATTCCTACATCCATTAATAGACAGAATACAAAACCGTTGTGCTTGTTTGCATCAGCAACACGGATGAATTCATGCACGCCATTAATGAACTCGCCAGAGCGTCGGTCAGTACCGTACATCCATTCCCGGACCATATGCATTATAGTAAAAGTATATCAAAAACCATTACACAACATGATAAAAATATTACAAGTTATATTGAGAGCTTCTAGAGCATTAATTTTGAATTTTGAAAAATTTACATGCACCAATTTGTGAATTGGAGAAAACAATAAACATGATAAATGTGGAGTTTTTTTATTATTATTCTATCAGTGAAAACCTCATTCCATTCTAAGCTCTGAAACTCTAAAGTTACACATTTCAATTTTCAGTAAATATGTGCCTAATCAAAATTTGTTACACATATATATCAAAATCCTTCTAGATACTTCTAGAGCATGCATGCATTGATCCATATCTCTATACTTGTAGAGCATTATAGAGCTAAAGTAGCAATAAGAGATGAAAGAATGAAGTTCTAACCTTTTAAAGCTTTGGATTTAGGTGTTGCAAACTAAATCTTGAGAAAAAAATGGCATGAACTCTCTTGCTTATTTGAGAAAAATGGCCACCATATGCTTTAGGGCAGCAGGACAGGAAGCAGAATATATAGTGGTGGACAACTAGTCCCGGGCCGTGATACGACCCGGGACTAATAGTCCACAAAAAGACCAGCTAGCCTGCTCCAGGTCATTAGTCCCGGTCTGTATTACGGACCGGGACTAAAGATCTGGTCCGGCCCGGGACTAGTGACTATGGTCGTTTCTAGCCGTTAGAGGCCTCATGGCCCGGGACTAGTGCTCCCACTAGTCGTGGGCTGTGACAGGCTGGGGCTGCTGGCCTTGTTCACGTCGAACCGAAGATGGTTTTTCCAGTAGTGAGAGCAACATTAAATGTTTCGAAATCCCGAAAGCCCATGCCACCCGCACGTTTCGGCATGCACATTTTCTCCCAATATATCCAGTGAACCTTGCGAGTGCTGTCCATGTCTCCCTACCAGAAGTTCGAGGATACCGAGCTTAACTTTTTCCACTGCCTCTTACTAAAGTTGAAACAGCTCATGGGGTATGCAGGGGTGACTTGGAGCACTAATTTAACAAGGATTTCCTTTGCCTTCTTTGACAGGTCCAGCCCCTTCCATGCACCAAAAACCCTATCCCCTCGCGTTGCTCCCGCGAGCGACCGAGGGGCGCCTTCGCGCCGCCTCCCTCCCTCCCTCCTCCTCCTCGCCCCCTCCTCCTTGCCACCAATGGTCCGCGCTGGCGGCGAAGCCGCTCGGTGTTGATGGTGGCAGGGCTTCCTCTCCCCTCACTCTCGGAGATGGCGCAGGACTGCAAGGTGTGATGCGGCGCTGCGTCTGCATGGAACGCGGTGGCGGGCGATGTGGCGCTTCGCCGGCAGCCAGGCAAGTTGCGGCGACTGCGCGACACTGTGGCGCGGAGGTCTGTGCATGGTCGGGCGCGTGTGGCTCGGGCCCTGGCCCTCGCGGCCGGGTAGAGCCCTGGCGTTCCGCGGTCCTAGGCCGGTGGTGCTCCGGCGAGGAGGGTGGCGGCGAGGCGGCGGGCTCTGCCCTTGGCGACATAGGTGGTGGCGGTGGGGTTCTGAGGCTGGGCTGCTCCCCCAGATCTGGGCTCTCTAGGCTCGATCTGGACTGGGGCGGGCCAGGTCGGGCCCGGATGCGCCGGTTCTGGTTGGACCTAGGTAGGAACTGTGGCGTTGGGGCGGCGCTGGTGCTACGTCTGCTGCAGCAAGGCAACAAGAGCCTCACGGGCACACCTGGCCGGGCCTAGGGGTTGTTTTGTAGCGGCGACATGCCTACGTGCTACAGCGTGGCGGCGAGAACTTCACGGACCCTTCTTGGGTCCGGCCGGGCCCCAGCCTAGTTTGTCCTTGCTGCTGCGTCCGGCTGGCACCCGCTTTTAGCGGTGGAGGATGCCCTCCAGCTGGCTTTGCCGCTGCCGTCCTCTGGCTCCCAGGGGCATGGTCGGCTCTCGCTGAAGCGTCAGGACGACTATCGCCTATGGAGGTGGAGGTTGTTCCTTCCCACGGGCGACGGCTCTGCTTCTCCTTGTCTACGGTTGTTTGCTTTCGGTTCAGTCGGCCGCACTTAGCTTTCCACGGAGAGATGACGATGGTATCCTCAAGACTGTTGTGGTGCATGTTCATGGGCGTCAAGCTTGGGAGGGTGCTTCGGTCTGTCTGGGTGATGGGTTTTGGGGGTCGGGAGAAATCCTTGCTGGCGGTGTCAGCACTGACTCGGTGACGCCTGCGGGCGCCACCATCCTTGTGTAGGGAGTCGGGTGTACCCCCTCCCATTCCTTTCCGTGTACCGGGAGAAATCCTAGGACCAGTCCGGGAAGCAGCGTCGTCGTCGTCGCATCCCTTCTTGAAGGTGTTGCTTGGTACACAGCGGTTCGAAGGCAGAGGAGTGTGGTGGGAATTCTCCGAAGGGCACAACGGTCACGAGCCACCAGCGCTTTTGTCGATCCGGCGTTGTCGACATTCTTTTCTCTTTTATTTCTCTTGTTTTTTTCCTTTTGGGCTTTGTTGTGCTGTCTGCCCCAGCAGTGGTCTCGTGTGTGTTCCGGTTTCTTTGGGCGTTGTGCTGTCTGGCACAGCAGCGGTCTCTCCGGTATGCTTTATTTATAAAGCGGGGCAAAAGCCTATTTTGAGGGGCCCTTCCATGCACCGACTTTCGCCCTGGATCTTTCATTGACATACTGGAACCGCCCCTCCTTTAATCTCCCCACCATAGTAGGAAGCCCCAGATATCGTTCGCTCAACACCTCCTCTGAGACACAAAGGGTCTATTTACAGGCGACCTTTTGATTTGGGCTACATCCATCTCCAAAGTAAATGGAGGATTTTTTAGGTTAAATTTTTTCCTAGATGTATCTTCATATGCCAACAGTACCTCCCTCAATGCATGTAAACTCTCCACAGACGCTTCCAAGAAGACGATGATGTCATTCTCAAATATAAGATGGGTAATGTGAGGCCCATCTCTTCCGAACTGAACACCCTTTAGCATATTATCATCTTGAGATTGCTTAAGTAACATGGAGAAGCCTTCCACACAAAATAGGAAGATATCTGGGGATAAGGGATCTCCCTTCCGAAGCCCCCTCGAAGGAATAAAAGCATTAGAGATACCCCATTTACCTTCACCGCAAATTGCATAGAACAGACACATCTCATGATCATATGAATCCATGGCTGTGCAAAACCCATTATTGTGAGCATATTCTGTAAGAAAATCCACTCTACCCTATCATAAGATTTCATCATATCCAACTTGACCGCGCACAAAGGTTTTTTCCGTTTCCTTTTCCGAATGGAGTGAATGCACTCGTAGGACATGAAGGCATTATATTTAATAAGCCTCCCAGGCACAAATGCACTTTGCTCTTCCGAGAACACAATAGGGAGGATCCTTTTCAATCTATTAGGTAGTACCTTGGATGCGATGTTATAAAGAACATTGCACAAACTGATGGGCATGAATTGAGTGAGAAGTTCCGGGGAGTTCACCTTCGGAATAAACCTCTAACCGCCCCCCACACCTCCTTCAGGAACGAACAGTGTCGTTGGTAGAACAGCGCCGGCCTCCCATCCGGACCCGAGGCTTTTGTTGGGCCCATTTAAAACAAAGTGGCCTCAATTTCGGTATCTGAAAAAGCCCCCGGTATATTATTGTTCATATGATCGGTGACCAGTGGAGACACCTAATCCAAGATATCCTCCATGTTGCTTGCTCCTTCAGATGTGTACAGAGAGGAATAGAAAGACCGGGCCAGTAACCTTACACTAGTGCAAACCGCCCTATGTGTCCTGGTTGGTAAGGGGCTTTAGTCCCGGTTCCCCTCCAAGACGGGGCAATCGGGACTAAAGCCACAACCTTTAGTCCCGGTTGCCCCACCAACCGGGACAAAAGGGCGTACACGTGGCCGCTGCTGAGTGCGAGGGAGGAGGTGCAACCGTCACGGTTCGTAACACAAACTGGGACAAATAACCCTCATGCGCGTAGATTTGGCACATTCTCTGCCATGGCGTAGATTTGCTTATTCTCGCCACGGCAGGAATTCATTTAGCAACCTTTTTTTTGCAGCGGCACATTTTGGCCACTTTTTGTGCATGAAGAATTCATTTATGTTGTTTTATTTTTTATTTAGTGTTTTGCACTCATCAATGAAGGAACCATTATATTACACAAGATCATCATGATAATATAGATCCAAGTGTCGAACATATTACATTCGATACACGGAGTTCATGCACTACATATACAAAATAAGCTCTGTGTATAATCCCTATTAGATATACACACCCAAATAGTATTCTCCTTTTGGGTTTAGGACTTCTGCATCCAAGAATCTCGCCAATTCCTCCTGAATTGCTCGTACGCGATCCTTTGGCAGAAGACCGTCCCGTAGATGTTCGATCTGATTTAAAAAAGGAGTCAACCTATATGAATGAAACTAAACACAATTTGATGGTAATTAAAAACTATAGAAATTGTTTACGTACGTTAAGTTGCTCTAAATTTCTCCCCTTCTCACAGCATGTCTGACGGATGAACTCGCAAACATAGTATCCACATAAATTGTTCCCTGGTCCCTGCATCAGGCACTTTACGAGAACATAGGTCAATCAAAATAATAATCAAGCATGATAATAACGGTATCAAAACTAGAATCAAAGAGATGCCCAGATATAGCTAGTGGAGCTTACATCTAGTGGTTTAAATGTAAGCTCCTCTTTCCAAACACCCCTAGCCTTCTTGGTGAACCGTTTCCAAGCGTTGCCCGGTGAAGAAAACTAATAAAAGAAGTTATTAATTACTTGATATCATAAAATTCATGAACATTGCCGATATAGTGTAATAATGATTAGAATTACCGCTGGAGAAGCATCTGCATGTCCTTCCACGTCTCAAGGGGTTTATGTTTCGAGTCCATGACTAGTACACGCCCTTTGTCAGGTTGAATGATTAACCGAATATAGTGGAAGCTGTGCATCCATAACTATTGAATTATATCCTTAACGTCGAGTAAGCGAAATAGAAAGTGTATACAAGACAATAACACTCACTCGAAGTTGTAAGGAAATAGTATTTCCATTCTGGTTTCTTGAAACATTAATGCGTGTACGATATTATCCTCCGTATCATGGGGGGTTGTTTTGAGATTAGCTTGATGAACCCAATATGGGTCAATGAAGCCAATGTCATAGATTTTTCCTCTGGTGCATTCGAGAATCTTCATTCAGCATATTATAGTATGATTATATAGATGCAATAAACGAGGTGAGATAGCTAGAGACTAAAATAATTGCAGAATTAGTACTTACAGACAATAGGCACTGATGATCGATTTGTCCAAGGCGTCTTGATTGAATAATTGAAATAGTTCAACAAATTCAATGCATATCATGTCATCTATTTCTTTCCCATAATGCTTTTTGGTAACCCTCAGCGTTATCCAGTTAGCCCCGGCCTTTGTGGCATGCATGTACCAGTTATGCAATCTTCGCATTTTTGTTGGAAGATTATTTACCTCCTCAGGTTTGACGAGAGGGGTGCAAGACTGTTTTGCTTGTTCTCCGAGTTGCGCAACAGATTTCCCGCTTGCATCAGTACTGCTCTTCGAGGCTTGCTGTGCCGCATGTGACTTGAGAATAGAGCGATCATAGTCCGATGACAGCTTTGGCTCGGGTTGATGAAGAGTCTTTAGCATTTTGAACACTCAGGCTTTTTATTCTTTGGTGCTGGGGAACTCTGGCTCTTTCGGCTGCCTTAGCTTAGCGAAAAACGTTGTCGTTTCCGCATCAACAATAGCCGTAGTCTCCTCTTCGGTACAGTCATAAGCTCTCTTGGGAGGAACCTTTGGTACTTTTGGAAGAGGCTCTTGTTTACATTTTGGCGATCTCTTACCACGCCGCAGAGTAGCGGTGGTACGCTTATGTTTTTTTCCTGAGGCGCCGGCGATGGCTGCCACGGCGATGGCTGCGCCGGAGATTGGTGAGGCGACGGAGCCGGGTGAGGCAACGAAGACGGCTGCCGCAGTGGCGACGACCTCGCTGGAGACGGGTGAGGCGGTGGTGAAGATGGCCTTGGCGTGTGATTTGGAAGCACGATATATTACTTTGGCCATAGAATGGTGACGTTTGTTGCTTCTCCTAGTTCAGTCACATCCCCTTCACCTGCAGGGTAGTCAAGCTTCAAACCTTGAAAGGTGGGAATGATTTCATCCACCCCGTCAACATCGTAGATCTATGGAACCGGACGACAATGGTCAGTTGGTGTGGGTCCAATTGGTAAGGCATAGCCGATCGCCACCTTCATTGATATGTTCACAACTTTGACATGTAGCTTGCAGTGTGTCATCTGTGTGATATCATCCACTGGGTAGCCAACACGAGCCATCATCGGTGCACCATCATCATCGTCATTGTCATCACCCGGGACCTCGGTGGAAGCCACACTGCTTTTTTGATTATTCAATAGGCCGGTAGCATCGAATGCAGGTTCTACCACCATGTGCTTCTGAGATGGGCCGGTAGTACCTTGCTAGCTATGTGCGTTAATTTGATCTTGTTGTTGCTTTATTCGTTCTTCAATTATACGCATTCACTCTTTCTGAATACCTGCTTCAACTTCCGCCTTGTCCTTTCTCCTCTTACGGCTTCTATCAGGATATTTCTTCCTCTCTTTGGGAAACCCAGTGCTCCATGGTTTGGAGCCTATTGTGCCTCGTGTTCGTCCATCATGTTCCTTATTTCCAAGGGCTGAGTGTGAGCTCTTCATTCTCTCTATCGGGAATGAAGTCCCCATCTTTAACAGCCTTTACTGCTTTTCTCATCTTCTCGATTGGCAAGGGGTCTTCTTTATGTCGTATGTTATATATACACTTCCCTTCCGAGTCCAACGTGCCCCCATGCCCGTAAAACCAATTCTTTGCACGTTCGATCCAATCGTCTGTCTCTGGGATGATCTTTTTAGCACGCAGTTCATCCTCAAGTTTCTTCCACTTAGGAATTCCAGCCCTGTAGCCACCTTGCCCCATAGTATGGTGATACTTCTTGTTAGCAGCATTCAGCTTATTTGTTGCATACATTTTCTTAGCTTTTTCTGATGTCTTGTAATTCACAAACTTAACCCAGAATGGTTTTATCTTATGAAATTGAATCTTCTCGAAATCCGGAGTCTTCTCTTTCACGACATAGTCAAGGTGCAATCTTTTCTTCCAGTTGGTGAAACACGGGGCCATCTTCTTCATAGCCCACTCCCTGACCTTCATCTCCATGGCTTGCGCATGTTCTGAGGCGTCCTTAACTGGATCCTCCGCATTTGGATCCATCTCTATCTTCGGTACTTTGAAATTAACCATGAGCCTCTTACACAGTAAATCTTTGGCCACGGTAGGGAGAAATAAAAACATTCCCTCTTCTTCCACATCAGCAGGACTATTCCAATTTCGAATGCTGATCGGGACGAAGTCCCTAACGATTACTCTGCATTGTGCCACAAATTTTTTTGTGACAACAACGAGAGCCATCGGTTTGCCGTATTCACCGATATCTTCGATCCTGAACCTCTCATGGTCTTCCAACTTTTTGGTTGGGCCTCGTCCGCTCTTTTCAGTAGATTTGTTCGATCCGGAGGGCTAAAAGAAGAAAGATCATCGTTACTATTTCTATATAGACAACAGATGATTAATTAATGAATTAATTATATTACATGCACCTCGCTGGAGCGGTCGTCTTCTCGATCACTCAAGGAATCGCCTTCTCCCTCGCGGAAGGCATCACCTTCAACCTCAAACAAGTCGTTTCTTCCGGCAAAAAGAGGATCACCCTCACCGGAGTTGTTTGGAAACGTCGATACATCTAAATTTTCTTCCCCACGGATCACACCTTGGATCAACTCTTCCTTTTCTTCGTCTCTAGCGTGTGGGTCCATATTTTCTGCATAGGTGGAAAAATGGATAAGTCAAAGCGGCTAAGGGATAATGTTCGGTAAGGTGTTGAGAGATATAAACCCTAATTCAGAGAAACCCTAATATATTTATACACAATAATAAAAATTAATTTACAATATCAGAAACCCTAATTCGGAGAAACCCTCGGGCTCTAATCCTATCGCGAAGAACCAATACCGGAAATAAAGGCGGCAATCAATACATGGCATAATACAATGCGCAATCAATATGTTTGACATGTTAGATTTAGAGATCCTACACTAACCCTAGGTTCAACATCGATTTAAAAGGGTTCGGGATGCCCTGGCGAGGACACACCGGCGAACCCACATGTACATAAGGGGTGTCGATGTTTTTTTACCTAAGCTAGGGTTTTTAAGTTGCTTGACAATGTATGATGATTGCTTAGACAGATAGCTCTTAATTTTTTGAACATATTGATATATTATTTTTATTTTTCTAACTTATAAATCATTAGTTATTGAATTTACAAGCTTATATCAATTTCTGAAAATATTAAACCATTTTAAAACAGTTACTGCGTCACTTTACATCAACACAGGGGGTAGTTTTTCACCGGGTCTCGGGCTACCCACAGTAACTGACCAGTGGGGCCGAAGACACATCGGCATGCCACACGGGCGGTCAAAAGTCAGCGGGGTCCGTGGACACGTCAGGACGACGCCAGCGTGACATCATCACAATGGCCACCGTTGGATGGTCACCGGCAACGGCGAAGGAGGGCGCGTGGGGCGGCGAGATCTTGCCTACTCGAACGAGGTGAGTAAGGCAAGCCTACTGGTGGCAGCACCGCTATGTTTTGGTCACCGGAGCAAGGAGAATGGGGGCGCACGGCGGCAAAACGCACGGGTCGACGACGAGCAACGACTATAGAGGGAGAGGGGGTCGAGGGAGGGGTCCTAGGGGACCAGCATCTCACCACGGATCAGACGAAGGGATCGAGGAGGCCTCGCGAGGTCTAGATCGAAGGCGATGTCGACGGCGGCGGTCGTCGGTGACGAGGAAGATGGCGTAGATGGCGACGATTGCAGATGACCCTCTTCGATTCCTTTTGCAGGGAGATAGAGGGCAACGAGGTGGAGCTCGTGGAAGGGTCAGCAAGGCGGAGCTCGGGCGGCCTGCCGGCATCATGGGGCGGCGTCTCCTGTGCGCGCGTCGATGAAGCAGAGAAGTGAGATGGGAAGACGAAGAACAGGGGCGCAAATTATAAAGGAAGGGTCTTTTGTCCCGCTTGGTGGCTCCAACCGGGACTAAAGGGTCATACGTTCCGGTTGGAGCCACCAACCAGGACATATACTCCACTTTTTTTTCATCAGCCCAAGAGGCACGCGCAGGGGTCTTTAGTCCCGGTTGGTGGCTCCAACCGGGACGTATGACCCTGCTTTCAAAAAAATTCAGGAATTTTCTCTCTCTTCTCGTCTTATTTTTTATTTTAGGGTTTAAATTTGTAATGTTTTTTAAATGATAATTACTTTGGAATTTAGAAAAACTTTAAACATAAAAAGTGTTTGAATTTGAATAAGTAATTCAAATCCATTTTTTGTTTTTAAAAATAATTAATGTAACCATTTAAACTATGAACCATTTAAAATTAAAAATGAATTAACTTATATTTTTTGAATATTAATTTGGAATTTATAAAAACTTTAAACATAAAAAGTGTTTGGATTTCAATAATTAATTCAAAACCATTTTCTGTTTAAAAAAATAATTAATGTAACCATTTAAACTATGAACCATTTAAAATTAAAAATGAATTAACTTTTATTTTTTATATATTAATTTGGAATTTAGAAAAACTTTAAACATAAAAAGTGTTTGGATTTGAATAACTAATTCAAAACCATTTTGTGTTTTTAAAAATAATTAATGTAACCATTTAAAATATGAACCATTTAAAATAAAAAATGAATTAACTTATATTTTTTTAATTTTAATTTGGCATTTAGAAAAACTTTAAACATAAAAAGTGTTTGGATTTGAATAACTAATTCAAAAGCATTTTCTATTTTTAAAAATAATTAATGTAACCATTTAAAATATGAACCATTTAAAATAAAAAACGACTTAACTTATATTTTTTGAATATTAATTTGGAACTTAGAAATGTTGGAGATATGCCCAAGAGGCAATAATAAAGTGGTTATTATCATATCTTCGCACTTATGATAAATGTTTACATACCATGCTATAATTGTATTAACCGGAAACATTAATACTTGTGTGATTTGTAAACTAAAATAAGAGTCCCTAGTAAAGCCTCTTGTTAAACTAGCTTGTTGGTTAATATATGATCATGGTTTCCTGATCATGAACATAGAGATGTTATTAACAACAGGATCATATCATTAGGAGAATGATGTGATGGACATACTCCTATAGATAAGCGTAGCATAAAGATCAAGTCATTTCAATAGTTCAATTGCTATATGCTTTCTGATACATAGTAACCTAATTCCTTCGACCATGAGATCATGCATATCACCTTTTCCGGATGGATGCTTTGATGTCATCAAACACCACACCGTAACAGGGTGGCTATAAAGGTGGCATTGAGTGTTCAGAACGTATTGGTTGAAACACATGGATCAAGAGTGGGATTTTTCCATCCATATGACGGATAGATATACTCCGGGCCCTCTCGGTGAAATGTCATCCAATTAGCTTGCAAGCATGTGACTGGCTCATAAGGGATCACATATCACGGGAACGAGAAAAGAGTACTTATCAGTAACGAGGTTGAACTAGGTATGCAGAGATACCGACGATCATAACCTCGGATAAGTAAACTATCGTGAGACAAAGGGAAATTGGTATCGTATGTAAGTGGTTCATTCGATCGCAAAGTAATCATAGAAATATGTGGGAGCCATATGAATTTCCAGATTCCTCTATTGGTTATTGTTCGGAGAATGTCTCGATCATGTCCGCATAATTCACGAACCGTAGGGAGACACACTTAAGGATTCGACGTTGTTTTGAGTAGTTATGGTATTATGAGAAAGAGACCGAATGTTGTTCGGAGTCTCGGATGGGATCCGGGATATCACGAGGTGATCCGGAATGGTCCAGAGAATAAGATTCATATAAGGAAAGTCCCGTTTCGGAGTTCGGGAATGATTCCGGTGTTTTCATCGGGAATGTTCTAGAAGGTTCCGGATTGTCCGGCACTCCGGGGGGGAGGGTACATGAATGTGTCATTACATATTGAATGATTGCATCATGTACTAAGTGTTCTTGTTGTTCCAAAACTGAAAAGTCAAACTGCCAGTTTGAAAGTCAAACGGCTAAAACAGGAAACTGTGGAAAACAGGAAACTGTGGGAAACAGGAAACTGTGGGAAACAAGCAAGAGGTGGTTGGAACCGACTTGGGGGAGGAGTCCCTCCAAGCCGGCGCGCCAACCAAGGCCGACTTGGGGAGGGACTCCCCTCCCCTTGGCCGCCCCTCCCACCTATAAAAGGAGGGGCAGGGCCTCCTCTTCTAGACACACAAGTTCCTATCCTCTAATCTCCGGTTTAGAGCCGTTTTGGTTTAGAGCTTATAATTGCTCTAGCCTGCGGTTTAGAGCCTTCTAATTGGTGTGTCTAAATCTCTAGACCACTAATAGCTCTCTCTCATACACCACCATACTCGCTCCGGCTTAAGGCGAAGCCCTGCGGGATCTCCCCTCTACTTCCGGTACCACGCCGTTGTGCTGTCGGAATCGCGAGGAGAGTGCTACAACCTCCATTTTCTTTGGAACAAGGAGAGGAAGGTCTTCGTCGAAAATCCGAACATGTGACCGATCATGGGAGCTGCCGAACGCAATGGAAGGATTGTCTACGCGATCTTGAGATCGGAAGTGTACGACTACATCACCCACGAGAATCTGCTCTCGTTAACCGCTTTGGAATCTTCGAGGGTAAGTTATTCCATCGACTCGTTGCTACAATCTAGTAGATAGATCTTGGCTTGTTTGTTTGTATGCGATAGAAATTTTTTGATTTCCATGCTACGAACCCCTACATATACATAATGGACTACATACATCGATATGTATAAATTCCAATAATTTAGTCGTTCGTTCTTCTTTGGCCTTTGAACGAAGTTTTAATTATCACGAGGAAAGTCTCTGGCGCCACTTGATCAAATCAAATACTCCAAAAATCCATGAATATGGAGATTCTTCATGTTCTCTTTCCAATATAATTTAAACAGCGATGTCACTTCGTAAGTGATCTTTCAATCATTTGTCTTGCGACATTTTAGCACACTACAAGGAATCTAGCTATATATGACCCTCCATTTTCGTCACAAAATCGTCATAGTAGTCTGTTTATGACGATTCTATGACGATTTTGAGATCGTCGAAAGCTGGGCGTCGCAAATGAACTATAACGACGTTTTCGTAAAATCGTCATAACCGTCTATGACGATATTGGATCGTCATAACGTCTATGACGATCCAATATCGTCACGGGCCATCTAGCCTGGCCACGTCAGATCGTACATGACCAATCCTACGTGGCATGAATTCAGCCTGGTCCATTTTGGTCACCTAGATGGGTCGAGCCCAACAATTCGGCATTTTTCCTTTACCTATCTTTTGGGCCTTTTCCTTTTCACATCCTTCTTTTGGGCCTTTTCCTTTTGACGATCCATTTTAGTTTTGGCTCGTGGCCTCTTGACAGTCCACAATTTCAGCCTTTTGTTTATTATATATATACTGCTCATTTTAGGTTTCATTTGGGCCGTGGCCTTTTATTCCAGTACAGATTATGTTGGGCTATGGGCTTTCAATGCAGTACATACGACATTGGGTTGTGGAAATTTTACAGTACATTAAATGTTCACATCCTCTTCATGTCCAGTTTTAAACAACTCACACCCGAAACATAGGTAAATATACAAATCAAACATCACTTGAAACAAGTACCAAATGGGTAAATATATACATCAGCAGAACTTTCAATTTACAAAAATTAGATCATTATGAGCAACAAAGTTAAGACAGCCAGCATCTAGGTGAAAAAAATCAAGTACAAGATAAGTTCACTGCAAGCAAGGCCATCTCGCAGCCACTACCAATAGAAGTACCATCTCATAGCAAGTACATAGCCATATTGCTAATCTTGGTATGAAGAACATGATCACAGATGCTCCTTTATCTAATTGAAATCTGCAAAACAAAGGAGAATAGGTTAAGCACCAGGACTGAATGAGGACAATAAGAAGCAGTTTAACATTTAATGAATCTCTAGAGAACTGTTGGAAAAATATTCATGCAAATGTCCAAGTACGTTTAGAACTAAAACTGGTTTACCAAATAAATTGAAAGAGGCAAACTGATTAAAGTCATGTACTAGCTCACAACAATCACCCAGGTTTAAAAATCAACATCATAATTTACTTGTCAGTCAAACATGTGCACACGTAATAGGATATGTAACACACAGTTGGTATTTGTTATTCCACACAATAAATACTGACATCAAGTCTGATGCACCCATATTCAGAACACAAGAATTTTATCAATAATATTTAATCCCCACAGATACAACAAGGATACACACACATGTAGCTGTATGTTTTAGTTACAAGTAAACATAACCTAGTACATTCATGATCTCACAAGCAATGTCAGTGTATATTTACTACAGCCGTGATCCATTTGCAGCTATGCTTCCTTCAGCAATAATAAAAAGATCATGCATCAATGACTTACATTTTACTGCTAATGCAAATTTTGTATTCATTCCTAAGCATCTCTTGTATATGAGTAAGACAAGGTACATATCCTATTTATTTGTCCTTGTCCCCGGGCATAAGAACAAAACTATCTCTTCCAACAAAACAAATAAAGCAAAACAAGGAGTGGACCATGTTGCGGACAATGCGTGGAGCTAGCAACTATTAATCTGTTTTGCAACAGACCATTTTTTACATACCTATGTTTTATTGTTAGACATGTTTTCACAGACTGAAATTCATAATCATGCATTCAGGTGGCATGTAAGAGTGGTATGCAGCAGGATAATATAGTTTCTTTATTAAGCTGGGAACTGTTGGTTTCAGGTACAATGGAAAAGATCATCATCATGAACAAAACAAACGAGCAGCACAAAAATTAAATCGCTTAAGGGGTCAGTAGCCTAGTAGTAAGCTTATCAGATCTACAGTTCAAATAGGCATGGTCAGTAGCCTACCAATAGCAATTACAAACTGATAGAAAGTCCATCAGTTTCACCGTTATTCTTGTTCTAAACACAAACACTACTAGGCATAAACACAAACACGCTACGGGCAGCTCCGGCGCTATCTCGATTGACCGGTCATAGTGTGGGAATAGAGGGCACACAAAGAGGCACCACCGCAAGTGACTATGAGGACCCCCGAAGACAGGAAGAAAATGGGAGGGGAAAGAGGGGGACCTCGTTCCGTACCTGGTGCAGTGGATGAAGGAGCCTCCTAGGGAGGGCGCCAGAGGAGAAGGCCTTGGCGATGCGCTTGTGCGTCCTGCGCAGCTCCTCCCAACGGTCGTCCTCGTCGAGGCCCACCAGCAGCGCGCACACCTCCGCCTCCATGGCATCTTCTGCCTCTTCGCTGCCACCGCAAAGCACCACGAGATCCTCCTCGCCGTCGTCGCACCTGCACGTAGCGACTTTGTTTATCCGACGAGGCTAGGGTGGCTGCACGAGGAAGGGAGACTACCGATGTTGTGTCTGGATTCAGATCGAGAGAGGGGGCAGAATTATGGCGGCTGTGATTCTACAGCGTGTCTAGGGTGCGGGTGGGGGTGGGGGTGTGGGTGATGGCAGCTGTGTTTCTCCAGCGAGGCTGGGGAACCTCTCTGGATCGAGATCGAGAGAGGGGCGTGGAGGTAGGTGGTGGCGGCGATGCTTGGAGTTAGCGAGGCTGCGATGTGATATGAGGAGGAGGGCTCCGTGACCTAGCGGAAGAGAGGATGGGAGGGCTTGGTGGAGATGAAGCGTGGCTTGCCGGGAAGGAGGAGGTTGGCCATGGGGTTGGGGTTGGGTCGAGCCAGTGTGGGCGAGAGAGGATGAGGAGAAGGAAGGGCAGGGAGGGAGCGATGGAGATCGCGATCGGCGGACAAAGAAGTGGCGGGGGCTGGGAGGAGATAGGTCGGTAGGGTTTGGTGGGAGCACAGGAACCGCACGAGGAAAGAGGACAGAGGGGAATCAAGTAGGTGTGGTTTTTCAGCTGTGTTTCTTTGGGTGAGCGCAGCGTTGGATTGGCTTTTAACGGTTTTGATGAGGCTGAGATTCTGATCTGTTGGAGGCGAACCTGTAATTTGATTGGTTGTAGAAGAAATGGTCATTTTCCATTTTCCGGGTGCCAAAAGCAGTGCGTTTGTGAAACAACCACCAAAATTCTAATTTAAAATGCTACCACCATATTTTGTAAAATATTAGACCACCTTACATGGACAATGTTCCAACCGGGTATCACAAACCTTTCCGCTCACGGCAAAAAGACAAATTCCTGCCGAATCGGTAGGAAGTGGATCCGGTTTGAACTATAGGTACATGATCCGATGCTCATGATTTTTGGTAAAAATTATTTTTAGACTCATAATATCATGTTTCTTCAGAGATCCAATGCAAGTTTAGCGAGGCTCAGCCCCTAGCTAAGAACCTTCGTGCTCGCCGTTTTGACCATAGTTTGAAACGGGCATAAAAAAATAAAAAACGGTCCGATCAACGCAAATCCTTCGCGTGGTGTCTTATTATGTGACATAATTGCAAGGAAAAATACCAAACTTGGTAAATTGAGTATGTCTCGAAAAACCCTTCACAAAATGACCTATCATGTTCGAGGTTTCGTGGCTTTCGGGTCAAATGACCAATGTTATGGCTAGAATCAAGGCATAGTTTGTGATAATGTGCCCATATTGTGCACACATATGTATCATGTCATGGAGAACAACGTTGCAGGAGAAAGTTTTCCTTTTCGACGCACGGAAAATCCATTTTCCATTTTCCGAGCGTCCAAAAATGGGGTGTTTTGTGAAGCAACCACCAAACGACAGTTTTAGAATGGTACCACCATATTTTGTAAAAATATTAGACCACCTTACATGGACAATGTCCCAACCGGGGTATCTCAAACCTTTCCGTTCACCCCTGGCGAAAAAGACAAATTCCTACTGAATCGGTAGGAAGTGGGTCCGGTTTGAACTACAGGTACATGATCCGATGCTCATGATTTTTGGCAAAAATTATTTTTAGACTCACAATATGCTATTTCTTTAGAGATTCAATGCATTTTGAGACAAATTTTTTCTTTTCGTCGCACAAGAAAAGCATTTTCCATTTTCCGAGTACATAAAACGGGGCATATTGTGAAGCAACCACCAAATAAAATCCACTATTTTAAAATAAATAAATATTCATAATTAACACCCTAAGAGGATCTACTGATTTTTATAAAAATTTAGAGCCAAAAATCAATTATTTTGGATTTTTATTGAAAAAGATACAAAAGAATTAACAAAATAGGAAAAAGAAAAAAACTTTCTGAATAGACCAACACATCGTCCTAGGACTAAAACTGGACCACCAACTAAAAGAAAATGCGAGCCCAACAAACCACAAGCCCATCAGTCGTATAAGGAAAAGATAAAAAAATAGGTGGAGAAAAACAGGAGGCCTCGTGTCTCCTTGGCCCAGGCCCAACAAAGAAAACGTTGTTTAAAAAGGGCGAGCTCCATTCCTTGACACAAACTGACTAGTGGCCTGGTGGTTAACCACCATCGGACCTAGTCAGGCGTTCTTGGTTCGAACCCCCGTTCCACCCCTTTTTGCTCTATTAATTGACAATGCTCAACTGAACATGGCCATATTCATAAATTTGTAGCGTGGGATGAAAGCACAAATGCCATCGTGGCTCAGTGGTTCTAGTCCTCCTTAGTGGGATAAAGAAATTGGTTGCGGGTTCGAACCCCGCACCTCCTTTTTTTCCTGCTTAATTGGCAACGCTCTAAAGCAGACACGTGGATTGTCACATAGCCAACAATTGACACATAAAAATGACACGTAGGCATAAATGATGAGGTGGCAGACAACTCATGTCAATTTATGCTAATTTGGACAATATGACGATTTAAAATCGTCATAGTGAGCTACAAGTAACACCATAGGCTTCTTCCATCAAATTATGACGATTTCATCTAAAGTAACTATGACGATTTTTGGCAAAATCGTCGTAATTTTCCAGGGTATAGGTCCTCTTGAACTGCTTACGACCATCTCATGCAAAATCGTCATAACTCTATGACGATTTTGTTCACGGTCACTATTAGAAGGTCATAGAATAACACATTCCTTGTAGTGGCATCAGGTTTTATGGATTTGATTTCTCCAACTAGATTTGTAAATCATCCATCTTATATGGAATACGGTAATTATTTGAACAACCTTTGTTCTCATAATACCTGATTTAAATAAAAAATATTAAAACAAATCTTGAAGTCAAGCTTTGATGTCAACGAGAAATACAAACAACGGTTTGTTTGTTTTCGATGAACATCATCACATATTCTCTTGCTAGTTACTTAGGTCATTGTGGTTCATGAATTGCGTTGTTCCGTATGAAATTTCATACCAACCAATTCGGTATCCAATACCCAAGAACCACATTGTTTAACAAGCAAAGAATACAACCATAACATGTATATCATATATATACCTAAATTGGATATTTCCAATCTTTTCTTTTCTGCCAAATATATTTTATAGATTCTCTTTCAGCATTTCCTTTTCCTTCTAAAACAGGCTAAAACAGGAAACTGTGGGAAACAAGCAAGAGGTGGTTGGAACCGACTTTGGGGAGGAGTCCCTCCAAGCCGGCGCGCCAACCAAGGCCGACTTGGGGAGGGACTCCCCTCCCCTTGGCCGCCCCTCCCACCTATAAAAGGAGGGGCAGGGCCTCCTCCTCTAGACACACAAGTTCCTATCCTCTAATCTCCGGTTTAGAGCCATTTTGGTTTAGAGCTTCTAATTGCTTTAGCCTGCGGTTTAGAGCCTTCTAATTGGTGTGTCTAATCCCTAGACCACTAATAGCCCTCTCTCATACTCCACCATACTCGCTTAAAGGCGAAGCCTGCGGGATTTCCCTCTACTTAGGTACCACGACGTTGTCAGCGGAATCGCGAGGAGAGTGCTAAAACCTCCGCTCCCCTTTGGAACAAGGGAGAGGAAGGTCTTCGTCAACCGAGAACGATGTGACCGATGCGGAGCGCTTAGGAATGTGGCGCTGGAAGGATCGTCTACGCGATCTTGAGATCGGAAAGAGTACGACTACATCACCCACGAGAATCTGCTCTCGTTAACCGCTTTGGAATCTTCGATGGTAAGTTATTCCATCGACTCGTTGCTACAATCTAGTAGATAGATCTTGGCTTGTTTGTTTGTATGCGATAAAAATTTTTTTTTTCCATGCTACGAACCGCTACAAGAAAAACTTTAAACATAAAAAGTGTTTGGATTTGAATAACTAATTCAAAACCATTTTCTGTTTTTAAAAATAATTAATGTAATCATTTAAAATTAAAAATGAATTAACTTATATTTTTTGAATATTAATTTGGAATTTATAAAAACTATAAACATAAAAAGTGTTTGGATTTGAATAACTAATTCAAAACCATTTTCTGTTTTTAAAAATAATTAATGTAACCATTTAAAATTAAAAATGAATTAACTTATATTTTTTGAATATTAATTTGGAATTTAGAAAAACTTTAAACATAAAAAGTGTTTGGATTTGAATAACTAATTCAAAACCATTTTATGTTTTTAAAAATATTTAATGTAACAATTAGAAATTAAAAATGAATTAGCTTATATTTTTTGAATATTAATTTGGAATTTATAAAAACTTTAAACATAAAAGTGTTTGGATTTGAATAACTAATTCAAAACCATTTTCTATTTTTAAAAATAATTAATGTAACCATTTAAACTATGAACCATTTAAAATTAAAAATGAATTAATTTATATTTTTTATATATAAATGGGCGGGAAGAAAAGGACGGGAAATAATGGGCGGGAAGTAATTTTTATTATGATAGAACTGGAATTAAAGTACATAACGCAACTAACACTAAGTTACATAAAGTACGACTGAAGATTAAGATACATAGAAGAATTGAAAATTATGATACATGGCCAGATTAAGTCACAATCGGCCGAACTTGTTTTGCAATGTTGGAGTGATTCAGTCTTCCTCTTGCCTACACCTATAATACTCGCCAATGTAGTCGTCGTACTCGCCGCGGCCATCCTCGCTGTCATCGTCGGGGTCGCCGTAGTTGAACCTTGAAGGCTGAGTACGAGTGGGCTGGACTTGAGGGTAGCGCAGGCGGGGGTTAGAGTTGGCGGCCGTGTCGTAGGCCATGACGCTCTGGAGTGTCCGGTCGCGCCACCACAGCCGACGGCCGGCCTTATTGAAGTTCGGAGGAGGTGGCCCGTCCTCCTCGTGCCTGGCGAGCGCCCTCTCACGTCGATCCCCGAAAAAGGCTTCCCAAGTTGGGAAATAGTCGGGATGCTAGTTGGGATTCCTCCGCTCCTCGGACGTGAGCTCGAAATAGTAGTGGTTCGTGATGGCAATTCATCTCACCACACCTAGAGGGACAGGAGGAACCGGCAGGCCTCCGGCGCTCAGCATCCAGCTGTCAGGGACGCGGTATCCCGACGGGCAGGGGTAGTTCGAGGCGCCAAGTGCCTCTTCCTCCCTAGGGGTTACTCGTATGGTGGAAGGCATGGGAAAGAGTGATGAGGTTGCAGATATGAGTCTAGAGATGTTCAATGACAATGGTAGCCAATCCTACATATATGTACTGATAAATGGCGGGAAGAAAACTGTGGGAAAAATGGCGGGAAAAAAACTGCGGGAAGAAATGGCTGGAAAAAATGGCAGGAAGAAACTTGGGTTTAGGGTTTGAGATGTCCCGGTTGGGAGATAGTCCATGTAAGGTGGTCTAGTATTTTAGAAAAATGGGACGGTAGCATTCTGAAACAGCATTTTGGTGGTTACTTCACAAAACAACCCGTTTTTTGCGCTCGGAAAATGGAAAATGGATTTTCCGTGCGACGAAAAGGAAAACTTTCTCCTGCAACATTGTTCTCCATACCAATGTCCACATGCATGTATAATATGGGCACAACATCACAAACTATGCCGTTATTCAGCACATAACATCGGTCATTTTGACCGAAAGCCATGAAGCCTCGAACATGATAGGTCATTTTGTGAAGGTTTTTTCGAGACATGATCAATATACCAAGTCTGGTATTTTTCCTTGCAACTATGTCACATAATATGACACCACGCGAAGGATTTACATTGTTCTTACTTTTTTTGAATTTCTTATGCCCGTTTTGAATTTTTTGAATTTCTAACTATGGTCATACCGGCGTGCATGAAGATAGGGGATGACCATCGTTAGAACTTGCATTGGATCTCTGAAGAAACCACATATTGCGAGGCTAAAATTGATTTTTTCAAAAAATCACGGGCATTAGATCATGAGTTAGAGATATGCCCTAGAGGCAATATAAAAGTGGTTATTATTATATCTTTGTGTTTATGATAAATGTTTACATTCATGCTATAATAGTATTAAACGGAAACATTAATACTTGTGTGATTTGTAAACTAAATTAGAGTCCCTGGTAAAGCCTCTTTATAATACTAGCTTGTTGATTAATAGATGATCGTGGTTTCTCGATCATGAACATTGAGATGTTATTAATAACAAGATCATATCATTAGGAGAATGGTATGATGGACATACTCCTATAGATAAGCGTAGCATAAAGATCAAGTCATTTTAATAGTTCGTTTGCTATAAGCTTTCTGATACATAGTAACATAATTCCTTCGACCATGAGATCATGCTAATCACCATCACCGGAAGGATGCTTTGATGACATCAAACACTACACCGTAACTGGGTGGCTATAAAGGTGGCATTGAGTGTTCGGAAAGTATGGGTTGAGGCACATGGATCAAGAGCGGGATTTGTCCATCCATATGACGGATAGATATACTCTGGGCCCTCTCGGTGGAATGTCATCCAATTAGCTTGCAAGCATGTGACTGGATCACAAGGGATCACATATCATGGGAACAAGGAAAGAGTACTTATCGGTAACGAGGTTGAACTAGGTATGCAGAGATACCGACGATAAAAACCTCGGATAACTAAACTATCGTGAGACAATGGGAAATTGGTATCGTATGTAAGTGCGTGGTTCATTCGATCGCAAAGTAATCGTAGAAATATGTGGGAGCCATATGAATTTCCAGATTCCTCTATTGGTTATTGATCGGAGAAGTGTCTCGGTCATGTCCGCATAATTCACGAACTGTAGGGAGACACACTTAAGGATTCGATGTTGTTTAGTAGATATGGAATGTTAGTAGGGATACCGAATGTTGTTTGGAGTCTCGGATGGGATCCGGGATATCACGGGGAGATCCGGAATGGTCCAGAGAATAGGATTCATATAAGAAAAGTCCGATTCCGGAGTTCGGGAAAGATTCCGATGTTTTCATCGAAGAGGTTCTAGAAGGTTCTAGAAGGTTCACCAATCCGGAAGGAGAATGGTCCATGAATGTGTTATGGGTAAGTGGAATGATTGGATCATATCCTTGAAGGGTTTCGCGGCATAGTAAATCAAAATTTTCTATGGATGCGAACAGAGGGAAAGCCCAGATCTAATCTAGGAGATGCAAACAACGAGAGAGATTGGATTAGATCTTCATACACTTGAAGATTCGCACAGCGGAACGTTCGTCGGAACGTGGGTGATGTAGTCGTACTCGCTTCTCCTCCTCGCGATCCGATCCGATCTAGCACCACAAGTGGCGGTGCCTCCGTGAGATGCACACGTGCAGCACCTCGACGTCTCCTCCTTCCTCGGACCAGCAAGTATGGTGGAGAGATGGGTTGGATCTACAATGCGATGGCGCGGTGCAATTGGTGGAGAATTTCTACAGCAGGGCTTCGCCTACAAGCAGTCGGGAGGGAGAGAGGAGGGCAGCAGGGCGGCTAGGGTTGGAGGGGAAGGTGTGTGGGGTTGGTGCGCCCCCACCCCTCTTTATATAGAGGGGGGGGCGCAGCCCTATCCCCTCCCCCAAGCCCAAACCGGCGGCCCCAAAGGATAAGGAGTGGGGGGCAAGGAAACCCCCCCTTCTAGAAGCTCTATCTCGAGTTTAAACCTCTCTTGGCCGGCTGGGCCCTATGGGGCCTTGTGCCCCTTGCCCAATGCGGCCAGGTCACTCCCTCATAGGCCCATGCCCCCTCCCGGAAGGTGGGGCCACGTTGGTCCCCTTACAGAAGGTTCTAGAAGCTTCCGGTACAATACCGATTAACCCGGAACAATTCCGAACTCCAAAAACTGCACTGCCTTATATGAATCTTATTCTCCGGACCACTCCGGAACCTCTCGTGATGTCCCAGATCCCATCTGAGACTCCGAACAAAAACTCATAAACCAATTATCCAATCTATCCTAGAGTCGAGATACGTTAAGTGTGTGACCCTGCGGGTTCGAGAATATGCAGACATGATCTTCTATCAATAATCAACAACGGGGTCTGGAAACCCATATTGACTCCCACACATTCATCGATGATCATATCGGATGAACCACGATGCCAGGATTCAATCAATCGCATATATATATTCCCTTCGTCTCGTGATATTTTACTTGCCCGAGATTTGATCGCTTGCACGTCGGCCATACCTAGTTCAATCTCGTTCACAAGAAGTACTTTACGTTCCGTAATCCGATATCACTTTGTGATTAACTCCTTAACCACATGCTTGCAAGCGGTGTTGATATCGACAAAGAGGGACAAATCCCATATCTCATACAACCCAATGTATACTTTCCGATCACCGAGAGACACCTTTATGATCACCCTCTCATAGGATGACGTTTGATGACCTCAAAGCTTTCTTCCGATACCAGGGAGTTGTATTATCTCATGGTCTAAGGAATACAATATTTGACATAAGAAAAGCTTCGCAAAGACGAACACGATGACACGATCTAATTGCTTCGCTTAGTTTGGGTCTGTCCACCATATCATTCTCCCAATGATATGATCTCATTATCAATTGACAACTCATGTCTATGGTTAGGAAACCTTAAGCATCATTGATCAATGAGCTAGTCCATAGAGGCATACTAGGGACACGGTGTTGTTCACAAACCACACAAGTATTAAAGTTTCCGCTTAATACAATTATAGCATGGAATATAAACATTATCATGAACAAGAATTATAATAATAACATCTTTATTATTGCCTCTAGGGCATAATTCCAACAGTCTCCCACTTGCACTAGAGTCAATAATCTAGTTTACATCTGGCAACAATCTCACACCCATGGCACTGAGGTGTTGATCATGTTTTACACGTGGAAGAGGTTTAGTCAATGGATCTGCGACATTCAGATCTATATGTACTTTGCTAATCTTCAGATCACCATCTGCTATATAATCTCGGTTTATATGAAACTGGCGGTTGATATGCTTGGTCTTTGGATGATATCTTGGTTCCTTAGCGAGTGCTATGGCGCCAGTGTTGTCCACAATATCTCCAGTGGGTCCAATGCACTTGGAACCAACCCAAGCTCAGTGATGAAGTTTCTGATCCAAACTCCTTCACTTGACGCTCGCAAAGATCCATGTATTCCGCTTCTCACGTAGATCCCGTGATCACGCTTTGCTTCTGACTTCTCGACTCCACAGCTCCTCCATTCAAAATATACACGTATCCTGTCTGAGATTTAGAATCATCCTTGTCGGTGTCAAAACTAGCATCGACGTAACCTTTTACGACAAGCTGTTCATCACCCCCATAGACTAAGAACATTTATTTAGTCCTATTTAGGTACTTTAGGATGTTCTTTACGGCTGTCCAGTGTTCCACTCCTGGATCACTTTGATACCTTCTCGTCAAACTAAGAGCATTGGACACATCCGGTCTAGTACACAGCATGGCATACATGATAGAACGTATGACCGAGGCATAAGGCACTTCGCTCATAGCTTCCCTATCATTTACCGTAGCTGGACACTGAGCCTTGCTCAATATCTTACCTGACAACATAGGCACTGAACCTTTCTTTGCCTTATCCATTCTGAACCTTTTCAGAAATTTGTCTAGGTATGTACTCTGGCTTAAAGCTATCGAGCCTTTTGTCTATCTCTATAGATTTTGATGCCCAATATATAAGCAGCTTCACCTAGGTCTTTCATTGAAAAAAACTTGTTCAAATAACTCTTCACATCGTTAAGCATGTTGATGTCATTTCCAATAATCAATATGTCATCCACATATAATACAAGAAACGTCACCGAGCTCCCACTCACTTTCTTGTAGATACAAGCTTCGTAGCTATTTGGAACAAATCCAAAGCTCTTTATCACTTGATCAAAACGAAGGTTCCAACTCCGAGATGCTTGCTTCAGTCCATAAATGGAACTCTGAAGTTTGCATACTTTATCAGCATCCTTAGGATCGACAAAACCTTCGGGTTGCATCATATACAACTCTTCATCGATGTTGCCATTGAGGAACGCAGTCTTGACATCCATATGCCATATTTCATAATCATGAAACGCAGCAATTGCTAATCAAATCCAAATGGACTTAAACATCGCTACGGGAGAGAAAGTCTCATCGTAGTCAACAGCTTGAACTTGTCGAAAACCTTTCGCGACAAGCCGTGCTTTATAGGCGGTAACATTACCATCCGCGTCCGTTTTCTTCTTGAAGATCCATTTGCACTCAACGGCTTTTCGGTCGCTAGGAGGATCCACCAAAGTACATACTTGGTTTTAGCTCATGGATCCCAATTCGGATTTCATGGCTTCTAGCCATTTCTCAGAGTCTGGGCTCATCATCGCTTCCTCATAGTTCGTAGGTTCACTGTCTTCTACTAACAAGACAGTCAAGACAGGGTTGCCGTACCACTCAGGAGGGGCACGCGACCTTGTCGACCTGCGACGTTCAGTAGCAGCATCGTCCGAAGCTTCATGATCCTTGTCATTAGCTTCCACTATTGTTGGTGCAGGCGGCACTGGAACAATTTCAGGGGCTGCGTGTAACTACCTCGGTGAATTACGCTCCTAGATACAAGCCTGGATGAGCGGTAGTGGTTGAAATAGTACGGTGGGGCCCCAAAAGCCACTCACGGGTAGACCTTTCGGCCGTCCCAACCACTTCCATCTCATCGGGACCTGTACGGGCGGCGTAATCGGCAGGCGAAGGGATCAACTACATACACAAGTGGGTATGTATGCAAGCCACCATATAAGAGTACATCAGAGACATACCATCTAGAAAGAAAGGAAATATAGCAACGCCATACGGCAAGATTCAAATGACCTAGATAGACATAATATTTTAGGATAATTCCTCATACATCACACATCAGAGTATCAAGCGGAGCAAAACAAAGTCCAGTACGGATAAGAAGCAAATCGGCATAAGATGCCATAGCACTAAGCACATCCCGCCTACGATCTCACGGATCCCGTTCCCGAATCTCTACACGAACGATCGTTGCCCACATCATCGCCTCTTCCACCCAAAGATCCGTCCGAGGGTACCTGTTCATCTGAACCAATAATTTATCGTGTGAGACCCTAAGGGTACTCAGCAAGTCTTAATGCCTCTAAAGGGGACACAACCTGGGGTGACGCAATTGCAACAAAAGATAAACCCTAGCAGTTCTATAGATACTCGCTAACCATCCGCCTAACCAAAGATAGACGGATGTCCGTGAATTGAGGACAACAGTTATAACAGTAATTTCATCAGATCCATCCTCCTCCTCGCTTACCAACGAGAAAGCGGACGAACAACCCCCTTCCGTTGGCAGTTTTATTAATCATTCCATGAACATTGCACTATTTACTAGTCAATTACTTAGTCAGATTAAAGCGGTACTTTAGTTATGCTTGTCTATGATCGAGAAACTGTGCTCCAAGTCGTCCATAACATGACACGGCTTTGAAAAGTTTTACCGGGTGCACCAATAGCAACACACGCTCGATCAACCTCGGAAAACCAAATCAAAACCCAACGAGGCCTTCACGACAAAGCAATCACAGGATTGAATTATTTCAGGGGCCACCCTTGAGTCTTACCATAGAAGTAAGCTAGCTCCGAGACGGACTCAAGGTTTGCGACAATGGCTGTAAGCGACTGGGAACCCGAAAACTCGGGGTGTCGATACCGTGAAAACACTCCGCTTACCTAAATAGTACAGTGTGCTCCTCGCACAAACGTAATAAAGCAGTAGCATGGCATAAGTACAGGATAGTAAACAAAGCCTCAAACTAGTTTGTGGCCCCAAGAAATAAGACGGAATCAAGCTCTGGCTCAGGGGGGGTCCCATATACCTCCCGGATGTGGATAGCGCGAAATAATCTCGGAACAGGAATCAAGTACTCGGGGTCTTACGGGACACAAGTGAGCAGGAAAAACCAAATAGCAGATGTTGCTCACCGATGCCACTTTCATTAGTTATCCCATTACTACTCAGGTTAAGTTGTTTAGGTACCTCGTTATCCATCAGACTCTCACATACCCTACACATGCTGTTCTACGACTCGCATGGCTCAAACAACTCCTGTAGTAATGGCTCATGGGATGGAGGAACAAGCTTGGTGGGGTTTAAAGTAAAGGCTATGCAATACTTGGGATTCAATTTAATGCAATCGCGACTCAATGATGCAAGAATAAGACAGAGGCAATAGGTACTGTATGTATGCAAGCATGTGGAAGTGCTTGCCTGGCAACTCAGTTGAAGCGAGAGACGGATCTGGGTAGTACTCCTGGTTCTCTTAATATATCCCCTGCTCAGCGTCTATTCGAAAAAAGAACCAAACAAGCAAGGGCCAACATAAATAAAGTGCACAAGCATAGGAATAAAATTCGACAAGCAAACAATCATGCCATGATGAATGATGCACAAGTTACATGGCAATAAAGTAGCATGGCATGGGTGAGGTGTGGTATACAAGAATAAGTCATTTTATTAAGGTTTGGCCATATTTTATTGTCATATTAGTTGCTGTAAGTATAAATTTACATGATGCATGCTGCAATTGAAGTCATGGATAGCATAAACAGAAAGGTCTCGTCGAGCTGATCATTTTAGACATATCATTTGCTAAATTCGGAGTTGTAAATCAAAAGTTATTAATTTATTAAGTTCTAGTGACATTTGTTGTAAATTAACTAAACTTGGAATTTTACATGTTCAAAAGGTAATTTGAATAGCATATTTGAAATCCTCACATTTTTCTGATTCAAAAACACATATCATATGTATTATTTGATTTTGTATTTTAAAAGTTATATTAAAACATAATTTGAGTTTGAATTTAAATAATTTGATTTAGATTTGAATTTTAAACAGACAGCCAGCTAAACTTTTTGCACCAGCTCGATTATCCCCAACACCAGTGGGGACCGGCCGATCAGACACACACGCTGCAGACGCTCACCACGGCTGCTCTAGGCTCAGAGACGGACAGGTGGGACCTGCTGGCGTGCAGGCCCACTTGACAGCGAGAAGCTGCGGGCTGCCCACGTGGCTCAGGGGGGGACTGCGGGTTGAGTAACAGGTTCTTCGGGAGCCTTTTTGCAAAACGGCCGTGACACAGACAGGTGGGGCTCCGAGGGACCGCGGGTTGACGCAACAAAACGCGAGGGGGGGTAAGTGCAAAACAGCGCCCACGCCACTGTTTTTCTTCTCTCTGAACCAACTGACGGAAACGCATCGGCTGGCGCGGCGAGGGGGATCGAACCAGCGATCTGGGGCGCGCGCGCGGAGGCGGCAACCACTGGGCTGGACTAGGTTGTTGACAGGAGGGAGGCGCGGGCTAGATGAGGACTATGCGGCGCGGAAGCGAGACGACGTCGACGACCACGCCGTGCACTGAGGGCGCTCGTCGCCGTGACCCGCGCAACCAGGAAACGAACACGAAAGGGGAGATGTCTGGGAGGCAGAGTGGCTCACCGCGGGTTCGTTGGGGTGGTCGGTTCGGGCAGGGGCGCAGACGATCACCGGCGCGGCTCGCGGACGGCGGTGCTAGGGTTTCGCGGCGTCGTCGACGTGCAGGGGACCTGGGGGCTTCTCCTCCTCGCTCCTGGGTACGGGGGCGATGCAGAGGACCTCCGGAGCTTCCTCGACACCCGCAGGCGTCACGCCACCGGCTAGGAAGATGGGTGGCAGGGGAAGACCGACGGTGGACGACGAGGCTAGGTAAAGGAGAGGAGAGGAAGGGGAGATGAGGGCGTCGCCCTGGGCGGATCTGGGGACGGCTAGAGGGCAAGGGAGAAGATAAGGACGGGCAGGTGGGGGCTTGCATGGGGGAGGGGCAGATGGAAAAGGTGGCCTCGGCGCCACCTCTCCTCCTTCACGTGAGCAGCCAGGGTAGGCACATGGGGAGCTGGCAGGTGGGGTAGGGTGAGGCTGCCAGGTGGGGACGGAGCGGCCTGGGAGAGTGGCTCGGTGTGGGGCAGCTGGGGCAGAGAGAGAAGAGAGAGGGAGGGGGCATGTTAGCTAGGGTTTAGCTAGGTTAGCTAGAGGGGAGGGAAAGAGGGAAAAACTTAGGGTTTGGTTATGGTGGGATTTAAGGAGAGAAGGGGTGGATTAGGGTTTTGGTTTAGAGAGGGGGAAGGTTAGATGCTAGGTGTTCTTTTGACAAGATCAAACCATGCACCAAACAAACCCCAACAAGACCAAGACTAGAAAAGGGGAAAAAAGTTGATGATGGTTTAGGCATGATCAAACAAGACCAAGCCTAAGGGGTAGAGAGAGATGCTCCATATTAAAGTCCAAATAAAATCAAATGCCAAGCTAAAGGGGTACTTGCATGGGCCATGCATAATTAATTGATACCATATTTATCTTTGTGAAAACAAGATTATTTGCATGGCATTTTCTTATGCATTCCAAAGTGTGGAATAAGGCCCAAGCAAAAGAATTTAGAAAGAATTCCAAGTGGAGTATGAGGAGATGATCACATTGGATTATATTTGGGACTTGCTAGTGTGTATATGCCACTAGATATTTATTAAGCCCACAAAATATCCCAATCATGATGATAACCCCAAAAGCAACACATATGGAAGCTAGGAAAAAGGGGTCCCACTCACAAGGCATGCAGAGGTGGCCATGTGGCTCTCATGTATCAATAATGTGAAAACAAAATGATGCCAAGATGAGAACATGTGGAAAAGAATTGGATCCATCCCAACCCACATGAGCTAGAAGTAAACCCATAAATGCCAAGCTCATATTTAGTTGGATGGTGGAATTATAAGGTGGTGAAAGAAAGGTGGTGGAGTTAATAAGAGATATGCCCCCAAATCAACTTGGGCATTTAACAATATATCAAGAACCAAATACAATATCAAGAGGCAACTACAATTAATAATGCACATGAGATAAGAACCAAACAAGAAGGGGTTTTATATGATGCTCAAATGCAAGGTGGCATGATGACATGAGCATGACATGATGATGATGCAACAATTATATGTAGGAAGTGGCCCTTTTATTACTAGAACAAGTAGCATTACAGGTGTTAGACAACTGGGATGCTACACTGCGCTACTCTCCAATTCAAGAGAAGGTTCAATAACCTCGTCTAGCTCTACTTTCCTCCCACTCACTTCTTTCGAGAGAAACTCCTTCTTAATAAAGGAACCGTTCTTTGCGACAAACACTTTGCCTTCGGTTCTGTGATAGAAGGTATACCCAATAGTTTCCTTAGGGTATCCTATGAAGACGCATTTCTCCGCTTTGGGTTCGAGCTTGTCCGGCATTAACTTCTTGACGTAAGCTTCGCATCCCCAAACTTTAAGAAACGACAACTTAGGTTTAGCACCAAACCACAGTTCATACGGTGTCGTCTCAACGGATTTAGATGGAGCCCTATTTAAAGTGAATGCAGCGGTTTCTAATGCATAACCCCAAAATGATAACGGCAAATCAGTAAGAGACATCATTGATCGGACCATATCTAATAGGGTTCGATTCTGCTCAGACACACCATTGTTGTGGTGTTCCGGGTGGCGTGAGTTGCGAAACGATTCCGCTTGCTTTAAGATGCGTGAGAAAATCATAACTCAAATATTCACCTCCACGATCGGATCGTAGAAATTTAATCTTTCTGTTACGATGGTTCTCCACTTCATTCTGAAATTCCTTGAACTTTTCAAATGTTTCAGATTTATGTTTCATTAAATAGATATACCCATATCTACTTAAGTCATCGGTAAAAGTGAGAAAATAGCGATATCCACCGCGCGTCGAAACACTCATCGGTCCACATACATTGGTATGTATGATTTCCAACAAGTCCGTTGCTCGCTCCATCATACCGGAGAACAGGGTTTTGATCATGTTGCCCATGAGGCATGGTTCACATGTGTCAAATGATTCAAAATCAAGAGACTCCAAAAGTCCATCAGAATGGAGTTTCTTCATGCGCTTTACTCCAATATGACCTAGGCAGCTGCACAAATAAGTAGTATTATCACTATCTACTTTGCATCTCTTAGCCTCAATGTTATGGATGTGCGTTTCATCCCTTTCGAGATTTAGAAGAAATAAACCATTCACAATAGGTGCATGACCATAAAAGATGTTACTCATATAAATAGAACAACCATTATTCTCCGATTTAAATGAATAACCTTCTTGCAATAAACACGATCCAGAAATAATATTCATGCTCAACGCAGGCACATAATAACACTTATTAAGGTTTAAAACTAATCCCAAAGGTAAAACTAAGGAGAGCGTGCCAACGGCCATCACATCAACTCTTGATCCGTTGCCAACGCGCATCGTCACCTCATCCCTCGCAATCCGCCATCTATTCCGTAGCTCCTGTTTCGAGTTACAAATATTAGCAACTGAACCGGTATCAAATACCCAGGCACTACAACGAGGGCTAGTAAGGAAAACATCAATAACATGTATATCAAATATACCTTTGATGGTGCCAGCCTTCTTGTCCGCTAAGTACTTCGGACAGTTGCGCTTCCAGTGACCCTTGTCCTTGCAATAGAAGCACTCAGTGTCCGGCTTAGGACCAGACCTGAGCTTCTTCTCAGCAGGGGCAGTGCGCTTGCCGCCGCCCTTCTTGAAGGGCTTCTTTGCTCCCTTACCTTTCTTAAAGGTGGGCTTGTTGACCATCAACACATGATTATCCTTTTTGATGTCCACTTCCGCGGCCTTCAGCTTTGCGAAGAGCTCGGTGATCGTATCAGTGGAACCAATCTGATTATGAGTCACTACAAAACTTTTGTAGCTGGGAGGGAGTGATTGCAGAACCCTGTCAATCTTGAGCTCCTCTGGAATCGTGCATTCCAGTTGCTCAAGGCGTTGAGTGTAGCCCGTCATCTTAATGGCGTGCTCACTAACGGAACTCCCTTCCTCCATCTTGCAGTTAAAGAACTTCTCAGAGATCTCGTATCTCTCAGAACGGGCCTGAGTCTGAAACATGGTTTTCAGCTCTTCGAGAATCTCAAAGGGCCCGGGATAGTCTTCAAAACGATTTTGAAGTTCCGGTTCCATAGCAAACAACATGGTGCTCTTAATCACACCATAATCATCTTTGCGCGACTGATAGACAGCTTTATCATCAGCCGTAAGGCAGTTAGGGGGTCACCTAACGCTTTCCCAAGGACATAGTCCTTTTGACCGCCAGAGAGAATGATTCTTAGATTGCGGAACCAATTGGTGAAGTTAGACCCATTGTTTCTAAGCTTTTCATTCACAGCAAAAACGTTGAAGTTGAAGTTCTACTTAGCCATGTGATCTACAATATTTGCAAGTACAAATTAGACTATGTTCATGATAACTAGTTCAACTTTTAATCAAATTACTAGATGAACTCCCACTAAATTCAACATCCCTCAAGTTGTTTAGTGAACATGATCCAAATTCACCACACCTAATCCGATCATCACGAGAAGAGATGTGGCTTCAATGGTGGACAACGAAGTGTCGATCATATCATTCATATGACTCATGCTTAACCTTTCGGTTCATGTGTTCCGAGGCCATGTCCGTACATGCTAGGCTCGTCAAGTTACACCCAAGTATTTCCGCATGTGCAAAACTGGCTTGCACCCGTTGTATGTGAGCGTAGAGTCTATAGCACCCGATCATCACGTGATGCTTGGACACGACGAACTTTCGCAACGGTGCATACTTGGGGAGAACACAGTTTTTATCTTTATCTTTAAGTGAGGAATCATCTTATAATGCTACCGTCACGATCTAAGCATGATAAGATACATAAAAGGATAAACATCACATGCATATAACTTTAATGTGACATGGTATAGCCAATCTTCGCGCAATGATCTCCATCTTGTGCATTCCGGCATGATCTCCATCACTCCACCATGATTGCCTGCACCACGAATAGCAACTACAACTATTGCTAAGTACTTAGCGATAAAGTGAAACTATTACATGGCGCATAAGAAGTTGACACACAAGTCATACACAATTATAAAGACAACCATATGGCTCCTGCCGGTTGTGTACTCATCGACATGCAAGTCGTGAAACATTACAAAACATGATCATCGCATACATTATACACATCACATCTTGGGCCATACCATATCACAGAAAACACTCCCTGCAAAAAAAAGTTAGACGCCTCTACTTTGTTGTTACATGTTTTACGTGGCTTATGGGAGTAGATTCTAAGAACGATTCTTACCTACGGAAAGCCACAACGGTGATATTATGGTTGCCAAACTCCGGTGTAGATCCCATGACAACTATAGTGAGAGAAACTGACATCCACCAGCCGCATGTGTGGAACAAGCCACACGTAAATTGCGGAGCCGGTCTCGCGAACGACGTCGCATAAGGTTAGCCTGGACCGCTTCAATCTCACTATCCCGCATCATAAGAAGAACACAAACAAGAGGCTAGCTTGCAACAGAAAACATCAACGCCCGCAACAACCATGTTGCGTTCTACTCGTGAAACACATCTACGGATAGATCTAGCTCTGTTACCACTGAAGGGTTTCGCGGCATAGTAAATCAAAATTTTCTACGGATGCGAACAGAGGGAAAGCCAAGATCTAATCTAGGAGATGCAAACAACAAGAGAGATTGGATTAGATCTTCATACCCTTGAATATTCGCACAGCGGAACGTTCGTCGGAACGTGGGTGATGTAGTCGTACTCGCTTCTCCTCCTCGCGATTCGATCTGATCCAATCTAGCACCACAAGTGGCGGTGCCTCCGTGAGATGCACACGTGCAGCACCTCGACGTCTCCTCCTTCCTCGGACCAGCAATTATGGTGGAGATATGGGTTGGATCTACAACGCGATGGCGCGGTGCAATTGGTGGAGAATTTCTGCAGCAGGGCTTCGCCTACAAGCAGTCGGGAGGGAGAGAGGAGGGCAGCAGGGCGGCTAGGGTTGGAGGGGAAGGTGTGTGGGGTTGGTGCTCCCCCACCCCTCTTTATATAGGGGGGGGGGGGCGCAGCCCTAGCCCCTCCCCCAAGCCCAAACCGGCGGCCCCCCAAAGGATAAGGAGTGGGGGGCAAGGAAACCCCCCTTCTAGAAGCTCTATCTCGAGTTTAAAAATCTCTTGGCCGGATGGGCCCTATGGGGCCTTGTGCCCCTGGCCCAATGCGGCCAGGGCACTCCCTCATAGGCCCATGCCCCCTCCGGGAAGGTGGGGCCACGTTGGTCCCCTTCCGGAAGGTTCTAGAAGCTTCCGGTACAATACCGATTAACCTGAACAATTACAACTCCAAAACTGCACCGCTTATATGAATCTTATTCTCTGGACCACTCCGGAACCTCTCGTGATGTCCAGGATCCCATCCGAGACTCCGAACAAAAACTCATAAAGCAATTATCCAATCTATCCTAGCGTCGAGATACGTTAAGTGTGTGACCCTGCGAGTTCGAGAATATGCAGACATGCTCTTCTATCAATAATCAACAACGGGGTCTGGAAACCCATATTGACTCCCACACATTCATCGATGATCATATCGGATGAACCACGATGCCAGGATTCAATCAATCCCATATATATATATTCCCTTCATCTCGCGATATTTTACTTGCCCGAGATTTGATCGTCGGTACCGTCATACCTAGTTCAATCTCGTTCACAACAAGTACTTTACTCGTTCCGTAATCCGATATCACTTTGTGATTAACTCCTTAACCACATGCTTGCAAGCGGTGTTGATATTGATTACCGAGTGGGCCCGAAGTATATCTCTCTGACTTGGGAGGGACAAATCCCATCTCGATACATACAACCCAACAGATACTTTCCGGTCACCTGAGAGACACCTTTATGATCACCCTCTCATAGGATGACGTTTGATGACCTCAAAGCTTTCTTCCGATACCAGGGAGTTGTATTATCTCATGGTTTAAGGAATAGAATATTTGACATAAGAAAAGCTTCGCAAAGACGAACACGAAGACACGATCTAATTACTTCGCTTAGTTTGGGTCTGTCCACCATATCATTCTCCCAATGATATGATCTCATTATCAATTGACAACTCATGTCTATGGTTAGGAAACCTTAACCATCATTGATCAATGAGCTAGTCCATAGAGGCATACTAGGGACACGGTGTTGTTCACAAACCACACAAGTATTAAAGTTTCCTCTTAATACAATTCTAGCATGGAATATAAACATTATCATGAACAAGAATTATAATAATAACAGCTTTATTATTGCCTCTAGGGCATAATTCCAACAATCCTAGGTAACTTGGTGTGGGCATTTGCAAGAGAGAATTAAGGCTCTAAATTGAAAGTCAAACGGGAAGTTTGAAAAGTCAAACTGGAACAATGGTTTCCTAGTGGGGGAAGAAACAAGTCCTTCTCTCAATACAACTTGGGTTTGGGTTTGGATTCAAACCCACCCCTCCCAAGGCTGGCCCCTCTCATAAATAGAGGGGGAGGGCTGCCCCAACACTATAGGCCCTAGCCCCTCTCCACCCGAGCCGCCGCCGTCGACCCGCCGCTGCCGCTCTAGCCGCCGCCGACATATTCTCCTCCTCCCGGTCTTCTAAACCCTAGATCTTCGGGAAACCCTAATCCACCATAACTCGCACCGGCTTAGGTGAAGCCCTGTGGGATCTTCCCTCTACTTCCTACACCACGCCGTCGTCCTGTTGGCAAGTGTCGACACTATGCCGAGCTGATTGTACTATAAATAGGCATCCTTGTGAGTCCAGTCCTCCAGCCAGATTGAGGCATCTCCAATATGGTTTTCGAGAGCAGGGACACCTCTACGACCAGTTTCAGGGAGATGCCACCGGATCCTAGTCCTCCGGCATCTCCAAGAAACTGGTTAAAGAGGCACTCCCTAATATGTGAAATTAGTTAGCTCCCAGGTGTATTGATCTAGTAGAGAAGTTACAAGATGCAAGATGGTGTGCGAGAGCAGGGACACCACTACGGCCAGTTTAAGGGAGATGTCGTCGGAGCTCAGTCCTTCGGCATCTCCAACAAACTGGTCATAGAGGCACTCCCTAATATGTGACCACGCACGTTTGGAGATCAGATCTTAATGGTAACTACGAATTGGGACAATTTCTTCATTGTTCGGGAAAGTCATTCTACGAATCGGGACTAAAGGCCCCCTTTAGTCTCGGTCAAGCCACAAAACGGGACTAGCAATCAAGACATTTATTAATATTAAAAACCGAGACTACAAAACCGGGACTAAAGGCCCCCCTATATATAGTCCCGGTCAAGGCACAAACTGGGACTAACATTCAATACATTTATTAAACTTGGAAAATTGCAAACATCATAAGATATCCTTCACAAAATGAGATATCATGTCTCATGACATTTAGGTTCACATTATACAGCCGACCGGCTAGACATGAACTAGAGGTACACAATATGAGCATGAACTTCTTTGCATATGTCCTTCCTTATGATCGCTTCAGACGTAACCATGGAGCATCTTCTTTACTTAACGGAATGCTTGGGTCAGTTTTTACTGTGAAGGGCGGAATTTCATCAAACTTATTATAATCTTTTGACATGTCTGTCTTGTCCTTGATTCCCACGATGTTTCTTTTCCCTGAAAGAACTATGTGACGCTTTGGATCATCATATGATGTATTCGTTTGCATATTTTTTCTTTTTTCGGTCTGGAGGACATGTCCTTCACATAGAAAACCCGAGACACATCATTGGCTAGGACGAATGGTTCATCTCTATAACCATGATTGTTGAGATCCACTATTGTCATTCCGTACAACTGGTCTATCTTTACCCCTTCCCCATTCAGGTTGACCCATTTGAGGTGAAACAAAGGGACCTTAAAAGAGACTCCATAGTCTAGTTCCCATATCTCCTCTATGTAACCATAGTATGTGTCCTTTTGCCCATTCTCGTCTGTTGCATCAAAGCGGACACCACTGTTTTGGTTGGTGCTCTTTTTATCTTGGGTGATCGTGTAGAATGTATTCCCATTTATTTCGTACCGTTGGAAATTCAATATATAAATGGTGACGCGGCCAACAAGTATAGTTGATCTCCAATAGTGGTGTCATTCAAGAGATGTGTCCGCATCCAACCACCGAAAGACTTCATGTGTTCATCTGTAATCCAGGAGTAAGGCTTCCCTGGGTTTTTGGAGCGTACAATATTCTTGTGTTCCTCGATATACGGAGCTTCCAAGGTGGAATTATGTAGAACTGTGTAGTGTGCTTTAGTGAAAGAATCCCCATCCCTACATATCATTGCTTTCTTTCCTAGCGTGCCTTTTCCACTTAGTCTTCCCTCATGCCGCGAGTCAGAAACACCAATCGGCTTAAGGTCAGGAATAAAGTCAACACAAAACTCAATGACCTCCTCTGTTCCATATCCCATGGAGATGCTTCCTTCTGGTCTAGCACGGTTATGAACATATTTCTTTAAGACTCCCATGAACCTCTCAAAGGGGAACATATTGTGCAGAAATACAGGACCAAGAATGGCAATCTCTTCCACTAGGTGAACCAGGAGATGCGTCATAATATTGAACAAGGATGGTGGGAACACCAACTCAAAACTAACAAGACATTGTACCACATACTTTTGTAACCTTGGCAGAATATCTGGATTGATTACCTTCTGAGATATTGCATTGAGGAATGCACACAGCTTCACAATGGGTACTCGAACATTTTCCGGTAGAAGCCCCCTCAATGCAATCGGAAGCAAGTGCGACATAATCACGTGATAGTCATGAGACTTCAGGTTTTGGAACTTTTTCTCTGCCATATTTATTATCCCCTTTATATTAGATGAGAAGCCAGACGGCACCTTGATACTGTAAAGGACTTTAAAAAATATTTCCTTCTCTGCTTTGGTAAGAGCATAGTTGGCACGACTTAAGTGACGCCCTTTATCCGTCTTTTTCTGTGTATGCATGTTCTTTGGGTCTTTCATAATTTGTTGGTCCTCCCGTGCTTCTGGTGTATATTTTGTCTTCCCATACACGCATAGGAATCCTAGAAGGTTCACGCAAAGATTATTCGTCACGTGCATCACATCGATTGAAGAGTGGACACATAGGACTTTCCAATATGGCAGCTCCCAAAATATAGATTTCTTATTCCACATGGGTGTGTGTCCTGTAGCGACGTCGTTCAGAAATAATTGACCGCCGGGACCCTTTCCAAAGATTACTTCTATGTCCTTAACCATACCAAATACATCATCACCAGCAGGGAGTTCTTGCTTCTTCCGGTGATCTGCCTCACCTTTGAAATGCTTGCCTTTCTTTCTTACAGGATGATTGGCCGGAAGAAATCATCGATTCGCCAGGTATACAACCTTCTTGCATTTATGCAAATATGTACCTTCAGTCTTATCTAAACAGTGAGTGGTTGCCTTATATCCCTTGTTTGTCTGTCCTGAAAGGTTACTAAAAGTAGGACAATCATTGATGGTTACGAAAAGCAACCCCCGTAGGTAAAATGGCTCCTGTTTGTTCTCATCCCACGCATGTACACCTGGTTTGCCCCACATATATAAGAGTTCTTCAACTAATGGCCTAAGGTACACATAAATGTCGTTGCCCGGTTGCTTCGGGCCTTGGATGAGCACTGGCATCATAATGAACTTATGCTTCATGCACAACGAAGGAGGAAGGTTGTAGATACATAGAGTCATGGGCCAGGTGTTGTGACTGCAGATCTGCTCCCCAAAAGGATTCATGCCATCCGTACTTAGACCAAACCATAAGTTCCTTGCGTCACCTACAAAGTCCGGGAAGTCTCTCTCGATTTTTCTCCACTGTGACCCATCAGCAGGGTGTCTCAACTTCCCGTCTTTCTTATGGTCTTCTTTGTGCCATCTCAACAACCTGGCATGCTCTTTGTTTCTGAACATGCGTTTCAACCTTGGTATTATAGGATCATACCACATAACCTTAGAAGGAACCCTCTTCTGGAGGGGCTCTCCCTCAACATAACCAGGGTCATCTCGTCTGATCTTATACCACAATGCATTGCATACCGGGCATTTATCTAAATTTGCATACTCCTTACCGCGATAGAGGATGCAGTCATTAATGCATGCATGTATCTTCTGCACATCTAATCCTAGAGGACAGAGAGTCTTCTTTGCTTCGTACGTACTCTCGGGAAGTTCGTTATGTTTTGGAAACTTCGGCTTCATTATTTTCAACATCTTTTCAAATGAGGAGTCAGTTAGACCACACTCTGCCTTCCATCGCAGCAATTCCAGTGTGATACGGATCTTTGTGCTGCCATCTTCACAATTTGGAAACAACAATTTCTTGTGATCTTCTAATATGCCCTCTAACTTCAACTTCTCATTTTCTGTTTCATAGTCTTCCTTTGCATCAGAAATGACCCTACCAAGTTCATCAGCGGGGTCATATGATGCCCGTTCTTCACCTCCTTCCTCTTCATTGCCTTCCATTGCAGTATCACTGTATTCAGGAAACATATGATGATAGTTGTTATCATCATCTTCTTCTTCACCGTCTTCCATCATAACCCCTCTTTCCCCGTGCTTGGTCCAGCAATTATAGTTGGGCATGAAACCTTTCATAACCAGGTGGCCGCGAATGATTTTCGAGGAAGAGTACTCCTTGTTGTTCCGATATTGAACACATGGACAACGTATAAAACCATTCTCTTTGTTTGCTAGCCACATCGATAAATTTATCCACGCCTTTAATGTACCCGGGTACACGTCGGTCACCGTACATCCATTCCCGACCGTTCATCTTCATCATATAATTAAGTTTATAAAAAGGGACATCATAAATAGTGAAATGACCAATTCACATCGACACATGCATTGTATCAATGACAGAGAAAAGATAAGATTGCTAACCTCGATCGAGGGAAATAAAGAGGAGAAAGCTCAAGTGCGTCTCGGTCACCTTCATATTTTTGTTCTGTGAGAAATTGAACGGGATCATTCACTCAAACATTTCATAAACACCTTAAATGCATGCATAGTAAAAAATAAACTAGCACACCTCTCACACCTTCCATAAAAAAAAAACAGAGGGGAGGCATAGGGCTAGGGCGTCGTATTTATAGCGGGCGAGATTATACATTCCGGTTTGTAACATAAACTGGGACTAAAGGTGTATGCCACTCCACGTGGCTGACGCCCAACCTTTAGTCCCGGTTTGTGTTACAAACCGGGACGCATGCCTCCGGCCACCGTGCCCGCTCGAACTGGGACGCGTGCCAGCATTAGTCCCGGTTCGTGGCGTAACCGGGACTAATGCTGTTAGGAGGCGCGAACAGATAGCCTGTTTTTTACTAGTGCCATCTCGACATCAGTAGTACACCTTGTCCCATTGGCCCTCCGAAGCAATTGGATAGTATTTTTACGTCTCCGGTGAGACGCTCTATTTTGGAAATATCTTGTATTTCTATCCCCCTCTTGAAGTCATTCAACCCGCAATCTTTGCCGGTACATGATCTCTTCTCACTCATAAAGTTCATGAAGCTATTTTTCTACATCCCGGACCTCCTGTGAGTTCCCGGACAGTAGCGAGTCATTTTTTGCCACCTACAGCTATCCACGCTGCCTTTTGATCTCTCTTCAAACAGAGCCGAACACATTGCGACTCCAGGATTGCATGCAGCTCGAGAGCCGCTTCAGTTTGATGCAGAGCGCTTGAACCCCTCGATCTCCCTAGTCTTCTAGCTCCCATGCTTGTTCGATCATTGGACGGAAATCATCATGTCTCGTTCACATATCCTCAAAACAAAACTCTCCTGAGTTCCTTGGTAGGACAATGAAGGCATCTATCACTGGTACGAGCAAGTCAAGGTGATCTGATACTTTCGTGTGGATGTTCTCGACGGAGGTGGCTGGGAACAGCTGTGCAAAACCGTCATTGCATGTAGCTCGATCAATCCGGGCATGAAAATTGTATGCTCCCTCCCGCCTATTATTCCATGTGTACGTGTGGTCCGAGAAACCGAGATCCGCCAATCCGCAATTGGAAAGACAGTCCCGGAATCTCTCCATTTGAACTTCCCCCTCACATTGCCTCCTCTTTTCTCACTTTGCCAAACAATCTCATTGAAATCACCAACATACAACCAAGGTAAATTGTCTTGTCCTTGCAAAAATAAGATCACATCCCAAGTCTTCTGTCTTAGCTCTGTCATGGGTTCACCGTAGATGCCCGTGAAACTCTACTCTGTTGCTCCCACCTTTATTTTTGCATCTATGTAGTACTGGAACCAAAGACTCACCGAGACTTCGACTCCATCTCTCCACCATAACGTCAAACCACCACTTTTCCCCCGCAATCCACGACTACACAATTGCGGAAGCCAAGGCTCCACTGAACCCTCTTCACCACTTTAGCTTTCATTTTTTTGTTTCACAGAGGAAAACCACCGCTGGGTTGTAGGACCTAATCAGGTCTCTCAGTTCCCCCATTGCCGTGTCCATCCGCAAACCACGGAAGTTATCGGTCAGTAGATTCATTGTGCCCAGCGACCTTGTCCCATGGGGCTCGCCGCTAGAGATTTTTGGATAAGAAATCCTGTTAAACACCGACGCTACCTTCTGCTTCTTTGCCCGATAGCTACTGTCCCCTCATTCGCCAATTGTCGAGACGCTCACAGGGAGCCACACCTGCCTAGTCCTCTTATTGTTTGAGAGCGGGCTCCTCAGACGCTCGCTTGTCTGCTCGCCCACCGACGGGTTCCTCCTATCTTTGCGCACGTACGTCCCTACTATGGCCTTTCTGCCTGGAGGATCTGTCGATTAGTGATCCTTGCCTTTATCCTCCCTCCACACCCCGTGGTGCTTTGGTGTGCTAGTAACCTCTTTTTCATGGCGAAGGTGATCCACCCACCAGTGCGGGACTAGAGGAAATATGCCCTAGAGGAAATCATAGAGATGATTATATTTCATATGTATCCATGAGTTATTGTAATGTTCCTTAAATATCCATATATCAGGCAAATTGTATTGATTGGCAATTATGTGAATTATTTGTGAAAATCTTTACTTTTATGGTTATCTAATAGTTGTCCCTAGTCGTAGTTCATATGAGGACACACATGAATATTAGACTGGCACATCGATTGGTTGATGACTATGTTTCGCAAGTCATAGACATGGAGATGTCAAACCAATAATGTGGACACATGTTATGAACATAGGGCTAGACTGACCCAACTTGAGACTAACAATTATACTTGCAGCTCTCTCTATACATCGCGTACGTTTGGTCCTTAGACCTGAGATTATCACATGTACTTGAGATGTGGATCGACCTACTTTGGGGCTATCAACCACTGCTTCGTAACTGGGTGGTTATAAAGGTAGCTTTCGGGTTTATCCTGAAGCATGCTGCAAGACATTGGTCAATCAAGATGGGATTTGCCCCTCTCTACTTGAGAGAGATATCTCTGGGGCCCTCGAGTGATCGGATCCAGAAATGCATGGCCGTGCTACATATGGTTAAGAGTTAACCTAGGAAAGGGATTCCGAATCACAGTATCAAGAAAGGAAGGTCATATTGGAGCTAGACCAAATATAGTGAGGCATGGGCAAGAATGTACTAAACCTTGTGATGGTTCGTCTGAATGATCTTTGTATGCGTTTAGGAGTTGACACGTCTTGCTAGAGGCCGCTACCAACTATTGACAGAGTAAGTGTATTCGTGTCATGTCTATACGTATATGAACCTATAAGGTCACATACTTAAGGGGTTGGAAGCCTAATGAGGATTGAATCCAAATTAGACCAGGCTTAGGCTATTAATGGACTGCTAATGTAGAAGCCCACCAGGGACGCCTATTTTAGAGAGGGTGGGGCGAGCTGAATAGGGTTGAGCATTTTACCCAGCCGCCACTCCTCTCACTCCTGTGTTGCACGCGCAGACCTTACATTCCAGCGTCTAACGCTTCCATCCCATTCCATCCCATACGTGTGGATACCTCGGAGGTGCTGCAGCTGTAGCACTTGGACGAGCAATGCAAAGGGGAGGTTCTCGTGGGACAAGGGCAAGGAGGAGACATAGAACATCTACACTGCCTCGACGCTCTTCATCAAGTTTCGCAACTGCGTGTCTAGTGGTAATCCCGAGATCTATAACAACAGTATTCCTGGTTTACGTGGTAGAAATTTTTAATTTAGACTAGTGTAACCTACCCATATCCCTTCAGGAACGTCCCCCAATCATCATAGCTAGACGGACGAAAGAGACTTCTTTTCGTTGGCACATCTCTAACACGACCCTTGTCCCAAGCTGGCTCGCCTAAATCAGATGTCGGACGACACCGCAGGCCTGTGCGGCCAGCTCCGACCCGGCGATGCCCTCAGCCATTCTCCCCACTGCTGAACTTTATTTTTCTCTACCTCACATCCAACCCATCATCATCTACATCCACAAAAATATATTTTCCTAATGAGCTTGCCATAAACCTTATTCATCATATCTAGGGGGAGACCGAAAATACGTACCCAGTCCACCATCTTGTCGAAGGGCAAATCAGACGGCCCCACACTCCCATCATACTTGTCTAATAGCATAGCATGCATGGAAATCAAACTGCCACGTCCCATTATGAACTGCGTGTTTCCAATAACCTTTAGATCCAAAGTGAATTAATGACGAAACTGTTGTCTCCAATGTCACGGAACTGCGCCTGCTTGTGAAGCCCCCACGCTCGATGCATGGCCTTCTCCAGGGAACCAATGATGAGCTTGCGCTGGGAACATACTTTCCCGACCGCCATCCACTTAGGTTTTGGAACATGATCAGAATACGCCTCCTTGATCACAAATCCCAAGGCCTCCTTGTCGGTGAGAATCATATCGCCAAGCTTTGCCGACAAGGCCGTCGCAACCTCCTTACGATCCCTTTGCCGACGAGACGGACGGGCCCCCTAGATCGGACCTCCACATCCACCAGGCGAGAGCTCGAGGAAGACATAGCTTCACGAAAACCACCAACTCCCTCACACTCCTACAACGTGTAGAGAGCCAGAGACTGCGCCTGCTTGTGATCCAAAGCGAACGACAAACCTATTGTCTCCAATTTCACGGAATTGCGCCTGCTTATGAAGCCCCCACGCTCGATGCATGGCCTTTTCCAGGGCACCAATGATAAGCTTGTGCTAGGAACAAAATTTCACGACCGCCGTCCACTTAGGTTTTGGGACGTGATCAGAAGTCGCCACCTCGATCACCAGTCTCGAGGTCTCCTTGTCGGTGAGAATCATATCGCCAAGCTTTGTCGACAAGGCCGCCGCAACCTCCTTTGATCCCTTTGCCGACGAGATGGACGAGGCCCTAGATCGGACCTCCACATCCACCAGGCGACAGCTCGAGAAAGGCATAGCTTCACGACAACCACCAACTCCCCCACACTCCCACAACGCTCAGAGAGCAAGAGACTTAGATCCGGCCTAGCCAAGGCAACTGTGCCGTCGCAATCACCCCGCCGCTAGAGAACACTCACCCCCGAGGATAAACCCTAATTGAGAATATGATTGCCTCCCGATCGCCCTAGACTTAACTCCCGCTCGTGGTGGACCCCGTTTGCAATTTTTCTAGTGCCGAAAGTAGCAATATTTCTTGTAACTAATTCCAAGGCCGAACGTCTTCTAGCATTAGCGCTCGCCACTCTGCTTAGCATATTTTGCAATTTTAAAATAGATGTATCCATCCTCAAAGTATCTATGGTGTAGAATTGCGGAATATTAACTATATTGATTGTGACCTCAAAGGGCTGTTTATATAGATTACAAGACTTGGGGGGCAAGAAGACTACTAGATATAGAATTGGATTACATACTTAAACTACCAAATATAGTTCAAACTGTTATATACTCTAACACTCCCCCGCATTCGGATCGGTAGTCACGCGAACGGTCTGACTGGAGCATAATCCGAAGGCGGAGATGGGAGATGATGTCGATGTCGATGGAGCCGGAAGTAGGGTGTTGTAGTCGTGGTCGATGATGCCATTGGTGATGTAGTCGCTGTTCATGAAGTCGATGAAGTTGATCATGTTGTTGTGTTGTGGTCGATGTCATCGTTGAGCCTGGAGAATTCGCCGTAGTAGTTGAGGTAGATGTAGTTTGAGTTGGAGTAGTCGAGGTAGGTGACACGCCTTGCTGACCTTGGCAAACTCGGGAGCATGCCGGGGACGAAGGCACGTGTCGATGTTGCCAATATCGGACATGCGAAGATAGGGACCATCACGAGTCATGCGGACAGAGACGGAGAGAGCAGCAGAGAAATTCTCCATGAACGGTCGGTGCGTAGAAGTTGTCCGCTGATTTGTCGGAGTAGATGAAGTAGTTGCAAGAAGAAAATTGATTTAGTGCAAAAATAAAAATTAGACTGTGACTCTAGCGGCGAGGTCGTGGTGGACGAAGACGACGAGGTAGTTGTTGATGGCGATTGAAGTGTTGAGGTAGTTGATTTCGGAGATTAGACCCGTATTTTCCGCTTGTATGAGCGCGCCATCGCTCGTGAAGAAGAACTTTTTGTTGGCGTTGTTGTTGACCACGTTTGGTGGTGGCGGCGACGATGCGACGATGTTGTTAGCGTAGAAAGTTGTCGGCGATGATGATCACGGGTGATGAAGTAGTTGAGTTAATGTTCATATACAAAGTGTATCAAGCTCATATGGCATGCAGCACATATGGCATACTCTAACATATGGCATGCAGCACACCTTGTATCAAGCTCAATACCACGACGGGCAATGTTCATATACAAAGTGTGACTATTGTGTGCCAATCTCCACATAAAATGGTGTACCTTCAGTGGACATTGTACCTGCCATATTTTCTTAAACACCTCATTTTTAATAGGAATAATATCACATCCTTGACCTTCCCGTTGAATCGCAGCTCTTCTTTCTAATTCAACATGAACTTTGTAGGCCGATTTGACTGATAATTGCGCTTTGTTGTCGAAATGCCAAGTCAAGAAATCCTCACAATCTTCTCTAATAGGGATACTCATAATTATGGGAATGTCATCTACATGAAAGTGTTGTTCAAGAAGGTGAAAATTAATGATTGTGTGGACTCGTCGATAAGTTGAGAAACTCATTCTAGCTCATAATCACCGTTGAGTGTGGAAGGCTTGTTTGTATATTCCACAGGAAACCATGGATCCTCACAAATGCCGATCCGTGTATCATCTCCAATCCGCCAAATGATTCCTTCATTTAACACATCGAGTCCTTTTAGAATGCTTCGCTAATAGATCTATTAGCGGCGCTCTGTGCAGCAAACTAAACGCACAGAAACATTATATTTTCAGTTTTTTAACCCTTGACGGTGGCTTAATGGGCTGTTCTTTTTGGGTTTGGTTGAATAGCTAGCTAGCTGGGGACATTAAACTTGGCTCCCTCGGACTAATTACGTTATTTACTGCGTTAATTAGCAGTACATAGGGGGCCGATGATTGGGGAGGGTGTCTAGCCCCTGCTTGCCCCCCTTGGCTCCGCTCCTGCCCATAAGGAACATGCAACTTAAAAATATACGGGCTTTGTTTGTAACAAACTCAAGCGGTCTGCCAAGATTGAATCTTGCTTGTTCAATTTTGTTAAAGGCTGATCAAGATGGAACAGCGACGTTTGCACGCCTCAATTGAGCTGAAAGGAAAAATAAGGTCGCAATGATGCTAAAAATGACGAGTGAGGCTGCCAAGAGTTTTGCATGCAGTTTTTAGAGTTCCCAACCTTTAATAAGGTAGAGATCTCTTTGTTTACAATGCTAGTCCCTGGATCAATAGCTAGCATCCACAGTTAAGATGTAATATCAAGAAACAAAGGTCATAATACAACTTTATAACCAGGAATAAAATAATTTATTACATCTTACATAGCTCATTTGGCTATCACATTACAATGCAGCAGAATATAACAATAGCATGGGGTCCTTCATCTTCAAAGTGCCACAGGCAAACATGTTGGTTGTAGACTTGTAATCCTATTTCAACATACTTCACTAATATCAAACAAACCTGCAACATAACAAGTTACAGCCACAAGGGTCAATACATTTGAATTGTATTGGCAAGTGATACTATGGTAGTATAGTGGAGTCTATCATCTATATGCATTTGGCTAAGTGGATTTTAGGCTTGCTTTGCTCAAAATAGTTTTCCTTATCATTTGAAAACACTAAGTTTTTGCTTGACAAAATCACCCAAGGCATCTCCCAATAGAAATTGGTGATCCTTCAACCCTTGTTCAACCACAAGTTTTTAACTTAGAAATTTGGATGAGGAGATTCTTGATATCTTCCATGTATTGATGCTCAAATTGTTCTTTACCAGGGACATGGCTAAGTATTTAGATTTTACACTCTGCAGAGGTGGTGCACTTTCCCCACAAGACTTGGTTTCACCAAGAAAAGATCTTTCAGAAGCCTTCCCATAGACCAGAATGGACGCGTTCCAACCTATCATCCCCTACCACCAACTGTCCATTTGGCTAAGTTATTGCAACCTATATGATCCAGGCAGAGCTCATAATGCCAAGTGGTTGCACTTGAAGCTTCTCAACATTTGACATCTCAAATCTCTTTGTTCCTGGGTAGCCATCCACAAGTGAGATACACAAGGTAAACCATAGAAATGGGCCTTGTGAACCACTCAACACAAACCATTCCTTCCATTCCACCCAGGTGATTCATTTACTTAGTTGCTTTATTAAACAAAACACAAGTCCTTGACTTAGAAATATTCCATAGTATGAATATATATTCCACCCTTGTTTTCTACTAGCTAAGCTAAGCATGATAGTAGTAGGAATCTTAACTTAGGAAAATTCTACTGAGGTTTCATCTACTAGGATTTCCCATGGCATAGTTTACACTTAGCAAAATTCCATGCAAGTCCTACTTAGAAATATCACTAATGCATAGTGAAAAATAATGGGTCAAAAGTATGAAGCATCACTTGCCTTTTGGTAGAGAATATAAGTTCACTCCTTGATCTTGCAATATTCACACTCTTCAAATCACTACAATTCAATCAAGCAAACAATATTTCAAACTACCATTCAAGCAAACATCACATAAAATAACAGAAACAAAGTAATGCTTGCAAGCATGCCAAACATTGTTTTATTTACAAAAGTGGTTTCTAATAGGTTATAACATTCTAAAAAACTTATTGGTCACTTTATAAAAGTGGCAAAACCATTTGTAAAAGATTTTACTTATAAATCATTTTTAAACCAAATCAATATTTTATGTGATTGAAAACGCTTTTAGTAAAGTAATAATCTTTATAGAGTTCACCAAATACATTTTCAAATCATAAAAAATGGTGTTTAGGGCCAGAGAGTTTAAATCAAAACATTTCCCAAAGGTTTTCCCCAAAAAGCATTTTTAACAAATAAACAATATTTTTAGTTGACTAGAAATGGTTTAAATCAAAGGTTTATTCTTTTGCTTCTCCAAATATATTTTTGAAACCACAAATTGATCCCTATGGTCAATAGGTTCAAAACAAACTATTTGCCAAAGATTTTATCTCAAAAATCATTTTAGAACAAATTTTATATCCAAAATATACCTACACAAGTTTCTGCAAAAACAACCATTTTATCAGAAACAAATTACTAAAAAAAGGGCATGGTTGGGTAGGATTTATCTTGCTGATTCTATTGATATAAAATTTGCAAAATTTGGACATGTGGTTTGGAAGTTATGAATTTTTCAAATTGGAACATCAAATAGATCATTTCTGGTTTTTATTCAAACAGACAGGGCCACGTGGCGTGTTGCTATTCATCTGTACCGCTTAGTGCGGATCGTGCAACGAGGGGCGTTAGATCTAAGCAGATGGTGCGGCACAGGAGCAAGCATACCCATTCGTTTAGTCAATCTATCGTGGCGCTTGGATCTGAATCCTACGGTGCTCAGCACGCTAGCCATCGAGTGGCGGCGCGCGTTCTGGCTACGGCGGAGCCGGTGATATAGGAAGAAACAGGGGTAGAGGAAAGGCTCACCGGGTTCGCAGCTTGCTGCTGATGCTCAAGGTGCTTGCTGCTTGTCGAGGGGCGCACGGTAGCGTCGAGGATTGCTCGCCGGAGATGCTGCTGTCGTCGGGTCACGCACAACTTCGTCGGAGGCGAGTCTCTGGAACGCAAGTGAGCAAAACAACGCGTCAGGAAGATGCACACGGGTTCAAGGACCGTGGGAACACTCACTAGGGAGCAAGGGGCGCACGAGGTCGTCGGCTATGGCTCGCCGGAGTCAAGTTCATCATCGGTGGCGCTCAGACATGGACACGCGCGAGTGAGTGCGAGGCAGTGGCAGGTGCGCCTCGTTCTGGCGAATTAGATCATGTGAAGCAGGGACAGTGGGGAGGTTCGTGCTCGTCGGAATCGACCGGAAAGGTCGTCGGAGCCAGTGGTGGCGCGAGCGAAAATTTAGCGCAGCCTGGTGGCGTAGATGATCTGGCGAGTGAGGGGAAAGAGAGAGGGGGCGAAGGCGCTTTAGTACGCGTGATTACGGGGCCGTTTCATGGCGTGGTTAACGCGTATTCACGCCGGCATTCAAACGGCTGCAACGGACGGCGAGGCGTGGTCAGCGGGGCAGGTGAAGGAGACGCTGAGGTGGCGATGGGGTCCGTTGGTCAGTGAAAGGAAGAGAGAGGAGGTGGGGGCCAGTGATCAGTGACTGAGTGGGTTCTGTCTGCGGTGAGAAAACGTTTCGGGGGAGAGAGGGAGAGGTGGGCTGCTGGGCCTGGACTGGGCTTAGATGGGCTGGGCTGCTCCTTTTCATTTTTTTTGTTCAGATTGTTTTTCCTTTTCTATTTCTAATATTCTGTTTTGATTTTGTTTAATCAATTCAAGCATCCATTTGAATTCAAACCTTTGTCAAACTTTGGGTGGATTCAAACACTGATTAATTATACATTTTAAAGTCAAAAATCAGAATATTTCTTTTATTCTTTTTAGGGTCTTTTAATTATTTAAAGTAGGCTCTAGTATTAATTCAATTAAGATTTAATAATGTTTTTCAAATTCCATTTGAAATCTAAATATTTCCAAATCTTTTCAGTAGGTTTTATTTGTTTATTAGGGTATCAAATTATTCACCATGAATTATTTGGAAAATATTTAATATGATTTATAAATCATTTGAATTGGGTATTTGTTTTAATTCCAATGAAATTAAAGTTTTGTTTCCATAAATTTTATTTAGAAGATTTCTTTGATCTTATTTAAGTTAATTGAACCACTTTTATTCCACTTGGGTAAATTCCAAATATCTTTTCCCATGATTTAATTAATCATTTCTAATAGGGATTTTGTCTTTATTCAAATGGAAATGAAATTTGGTTAATGCCACTTTATTTTTATTTTGGAAAATTCTTTATCCATTTATTTTATTTATATTTTGGATTATATTCATTCCATTTGCTTATGGATTTGGCCAAGATTTAATTCGGTCTTTAAATATTCCTCATTTAATAACTTCTTTCTTTATCTTATAAATTCCATATCTTCTTATTTATAGATCCAAACTTGGTGATTCCAATTTGTAAAATCTTATTTAATATTTATTTATCCTTTTAAATATATTTAGGATTATTTTCTCACCATTTGGCATGGATTTCTAGATAGATGCTTTATTAGCTTTGGGAATTTAATTCCCTTATCTTATTAAATTCATAAGATTTTATTTATGGCTCAAAATTAAATGAAACCAATTTCTATGGTTTTATAATATTTCTATTTGTCATTCTTGATCATTTGTAAATGTTTGTTGACAAATTTTTATATGGATCAAATCCATAGTCTTAGAGATATCTTGGAAATGATTTTATTCCATTAGGGTTTTGGTTTATTTTCCAAGTGTTTAAATTTCAAGTTGCATTTTATGAGGAATGCATTCCACTTGATTTGAATTTATTTGGATTCAAACATAAACCAAAGTTTATTCAAGATGGGATTTTATGTTTCCATTTAGAAACAAAAGTTTCTTTTCACTCTAAATTTCAACAATTATTTATTTTGTTTATTTATTTTTCACATTTCAAGATTTGGAAAATCTTGGGATGTGACAGGCTACCACCCTTAAAATAAATCTCGTCCCGAGATTTGGGGAGGCTAGGGGTTACAAGTTGGCTCAAAGCAACTAGGGTACTACCACCCTTAAAATATTTCCAACTCGATTACTTCTTGGCTTGCTTGGAATCTTGTTGAAATCTCTCTGGACATACATCTGCATAGTGTCCTTTGTTTCCACACTTGAAACATGTGACAAGGATGAGATCCTTCATAGGCTTTATCTTGTGCTTCATCTTTTCTGGATAATTGCTTGCATAATGTCCTTGGTTACCACAATTGTAACATGTGATAAGATTGAGATCTTCACGTATGTTCTGTGGACAAGTTGACACATAATGGCCTAACTCTTTGCAGTTGTTGCACCATACTTGGCTAATCTCCTTATACTTATTCTTCTTCTCTGGACATTCATTGGCATAGTGTCCCATCTCTTTGCAATGGCAACATTGCACTTGGCTTTTGTCCTTCTTTTTCTTGGGTTTCTCCAAAGATAAGAGTTCTTCTAGTTCATGCTCTTTATATCTTATCTCAAAGGTAGGAAAGTTTCCTGGTCTCCTTGATCTTTTCCTTGGGTAATACATATGTCTCCTCTTTGGTCCATTAAATTGAGTCATATTGCATGGAGGTGCAAGCTGAGATTTTCCTTTGTCTTCATCCTTCTTAGTAGAAGTTGTTCCCTTATGGTAGTCTGCAATCAGTTGTTGCACTCCCCCTTGTTTCCTTTGTTGAACTATGGAATAGATGGGGCATTGGATAGGGACATGATTATTTCCTTCACATAGGAAACAAGTAGCTTGAGATGTGAGGCATTTATTATTTGGATGTTTCTCTTCACAATTGGGGCATTGATCTTCATGCTCTTTGGAAGTGTGATCCTTGTCTCCACAAATATTGCAAGCTTGGGTTCCTTCTAGAATATCATCCTTGACATCCTTGTTGTCACAAACTTCTTGGGAAGAGTTGCCTCCCATGTTGATCATTTGATCTGTCACCTTATGCAACAATTGGGTTTGGCTTTCCAAAACCTTTGCATGGTTGGATCTAACTCACTGGTGTTGGCTAAAAATTGAGCTGTCACTTGGTTCAACTGGGTTTGGGTTACTATGAGTTCCCTCATGTTGATCTCTTGGTTGTTGTTGTCACCATCCTTGATGTTGGAGTTCCTTGGAGTAGTCATTTGTTTGGGTTGGATTGGGATTAGAATAGGCAAAAGATTTCTAAGGAATCAATTCTAATCACACACATCACAATTCACTCAAGAAATGTGCAAGCAATAACAAACATTCCATTAAAACAACAAGTTCAAGCACATCTTTAGGCAATAAAATATTTTTGTTACACCACATAAGTTGGTGTGTTTGATCTATACTTAATATGGTGGTCCATCTGTATGGTTCACTTGAGATCTTTCCATCCTTCTTAGTTGATTCTTCCTGAATGAGATCATGGTTTCATTGGGAAAATTTCTTGTGTCTTGGTCACAAAACTTCAAAGGTGATAATGTTTCCTTCTAAGTTGTGTTTCCTTAGTCTTCAAGTCTTGAGCAATATTTCTTGTCTCACTTGTAATCCTTAGTGATATCCAAGTTGAAGTCCTCGGTGAAAATAAAGTTGATGTGTTTGATGATGTTTGATGTTGAAGTCATTTGAGTTGATGAAGTCTTTTGCACATGGTGAAGTCTTTGGCCATGGGGTAGGCTTTGTCCATCAAGTTTGAAATAGAAGAGATGTAGAATCAAAACCAAAAATGGTTGAGGAAAGATTTTACAAGATTTTTTGTAAATAAGTTTTGGAACAAATACAACTCCTGTTTTCTAAGGGGTTTTGTCCAATCCTAGGGTTACAATCCTACAGGCAACACAATGCTCTGATACCATCTATAGAGTTCCCAACCTTTAATAAGGTAGAGATCCCTGTGTTTACAATGCTAGTCCCTGGATCAATAACTAGCATCCAAAGTTAAGATGTAATATCAAGAAACAAAGGTCATAATACAACTTTATAACCAGGAATAAAATAATTTATTACATCATACATAGCTCATTTGGCTATCACATTACAATGCAGCAGAATATAACAATAGCATGGGGTCCTTCATCTTCAAAGTGCCATAGGCAAACATGTTGGTTGTAGACTTGTAATCCTATTTCAACATACTTCACTAATTTCAAAAAAACCTGCAACATAACAAGTTACAGTTAAAAGGGTCAATACATTTGAATTGTATTGGCAAGTGATACTATGGTAGTATAGTGGAGTCTATCATCTATATGCATTTGGTTAAGTGGAGTTTAGGCTTGCTTTGCTCAAAATAGTTTTTCCTTATCATTTGAAAACACTAAGTTTTTGCTTGACAAAATCACCCAAGGCATCTCCCAATTGAAATTGGTGATCCTTCAACCCTTGTTCAACCACAAGTTTTTAACTTAAAAATTTGGACGAGGAGATTCTTGATAGCTTCCATGTCTTGATGCTTAAATTGTCCTTTACCAGGGACATGGCTAAGTACTTAGATTTTACACTCTGCAGAGGTGGTGCACTTTCCCCACAAGACTTGGTTTTTAACCAAGACAAGATCTTTCAGAAGCCTTCCCTTAGACCAGAATGGACACGTTCCAACCTATCATCCCCTACCACCAACTGTCCATTTGGCTAAGTTATTGCAACCTATATGATCCAGGCAGAGCCCATAATGCCAAGTGGTTGCACTTGAAGCTTCTCAACATTTGACATCTCAAATCTCTTTGTTCCTGGGTGGCCATCCACAATTGAGATACACAAGGTAAACCATAGAAATGGGCCTTGTGAAACACTCAACACAAACCATTCCTTCCATTCCACCCAGGTGATTCATTTACTTAGTTGTTTTATTAAACAAAACACAAGTCCTTGACTTAGAAATATTCCATAGTATGAATATATATTCCACCCATGTTTTATACTAGCTAAGGTAAGCATGATAGTAGTAGGAATCTTAACTTAGGAAAATTCTACTGAGGTTTCATCTACTAGGATTTACCATGGCATAGTTTACACTTAGCAAAATTCCATGCAAGTCCTACTTAGAAATATCACTAGTGCATAGTGAAAAATAATGGGTCAAAAGTATGAAGCATCACTTGCCTTTTGGTAGAGAATATAAGTTCACTCCTTGATCTTGCAATATTCACACTCTTCAAATCACTACAATTCAATCAAGCAAACAATATTTCAAACTACCATTCAAGCAAACATCACATAAAATAATAGAAACAAAGTAATGCTTGCAAGCATGCCAAACATTTTTTATTTACAAAAGTGGTTTCTTATAGGTTATAACATTCTAAACCACTTATTGGTCACTTTATAAAAGTGGCAAAACCATTTGTAAAATATTTTACTTATAAATCATTTTTAAAGCAAATCAATATTTTATGTGATTGAAATCGCTTTTAGTAAAGTAATAATCTTTATATAGTTCACCAAATACATTTTCAAATCATAAAACTTGGTGTTTAGGGTCATAGAGTTTAAATCAAAACATTTCCCAAAGGTTTTCCCCAGAAAGCATTTTTAACAAATAAACAATATTTTTATTTGACTAGAAATGGTTTAAATCAAAGGTTTATTCTTTTGCTTCTCTAAATATATTTTTGAAACCACAAATTGATTCCTATGGTCAGTAGGTTCAAAACAAACTATTTGACAAATATTTTATCTCAAAAATCATTTTAGAACAAATTTTATATCCAAAATATACCTACACAAGTTTCTGCAAAAACAACCATTTTATCAGAAACAAATTACTAAACAAAGGGCATGATTGGGTAGGATTTGTCTTGCTGATTCCATTGATATAAAATTTGCAAAATTTGGACGTGTGGTTTGAAAGTTATGAATTTTTCAAATTGGAACATGAAATAGATCATTTCTGGTTTTTATTCAAACAGACAGGGCCACGTGGCGTGTTGCTATTCGTCTGTACCGCTTCGTGTGGATCGTGCAATGAGGGGCGTTAGATCTAAACAGATCGTGCGGCACAGGAGCAAGCATACCCCTTCGTTTAGTCAATCTATCGTGGCGCTTGCATCTGAATCCTACGGTGCTCAGCACGCTAGCCATCAAGTGGCGGCGTGCGCTCTATCTACGGCGGAGCCGGTGATATAGGAAGCAACGGGGGTAGAGGAAAGGCTCACCGGGTTTGCAGCTTGCTGCTGATGCTCAAGGTGCTTGCCGCTTGTCGAGGGGCGCACGGTAGCATCGAGGATTGCTCGCCGGAGATGCTGCTGTCGTCGGGTCAAGCACAACTTCGTCGGAGGCGAGTCTCTGGAATGCAAGCGAGCAAAACAACGCGTCAGGAAGATGCTCACGGGTTCAAGGACCGCGGGAACACTCACCAGTGAGCAAGGGGCGCACGAGGTCGTCGGCTATGGCTCGCCGGAGTCGAGCTCATCATCGGTGGCGCTCAGACATGGACAGAGCCAAGGCTGCAGGGCACGCGCGACTGAGTGCGAGGCACTGGCAGGTGCGCCTGGTTCTGGCGAACTAGCTCGTGCGAAGCAGGGACAGTGGGGAGGTTCGTGCTCGTCGGAATCGACCGGAAAGGTCGTCGGATCCAGTGGTGGCGCGAGCGAAAATTTAGCACAGCCTGGTGGCGTAGAGGATCTGGCGAGTGAGGGGAAAGAGAGAGGGGGCGAAGGCGCTTTAGTACGCATGATTGCGTGGCCGTTTCATGGCGTGGTTAACGCGTATTCACGCCGGCATTCAAACGGATGCAATGGCCGGCGAGGTGTGGTCAGCGGGGCGGGTGAAGGAGACGCTAAGGTGGCGATGGGGTCCGTTGGTCAGTGAAAGGAAGAGAGAGGAGTTGGGGGCCAGTGATCAGTGACTGAGTGGGTTCTTTCTGCGGTGAGAAAACGTTTCGGGGGAGAGAGGGAGAGGTGGGCTGCTGATCCTGGACTGGGCTTAGCTGGGCTGGGCTGCTCCTTTTCATTTTTTTTGTTCAGATTGTTTTTCCTTTTCTATTTCTAATATTTTGTTTTGATTTTGTTTAATCAATTCAAGCATCCATTTGAATTCAAACCTTTGTCAAACTTCGTGTGGATTCAAACACTGATTAATTACATTTTAAAGTCAAAAATCAGAATATTTCTTTTATTCTTTTTAGGGTCTTTTAATTATTTAAAGTAGGCTCTAGTATTAATTCAATTAAGATTTAATAATGTTTTTAAAATTCCATTTGAAATCTAAATCTTTCCAAATCTTTTCAGTAGGTTTTATTTGTTTATTAGGGTATCAAATTATTCACCATGAATTATTTGGAAAATATTTAATATGATTTATAAATCATTTGAATTGGGTATTTGTTTTAATTCCAACGAAATTAAAGTTTTGTTTCCATAAATTTTATTTGGAAGATTTCTTTGATATTATTTAAGTTAATTGAACCACTTTTATTCCACTTGGGTAAATTCCAAATATATTTTCCCATGATTTAATTAATCATTTCTAATAGGGATTTTGTCTTTATTCAAATGGAAATGAAATTTGGTTAATGCCACTTTATTTTTATTTTGGAAATTTCTTTATCCATTTATTTTATTTGGATTTTGGATTATATTCATTCCATTTGCTTATGGATTTGTCCAAGATTTAATTTGGTCTTTAAATATTCCTCATTTAATAATTTCTTTCTTTATCTTATAAAATCCATATCTTCTTATTTATAGATCCAAACTTGGTGATTCCAATTTGTAAAATCTTATTTAATATTTATTTATACTTTTTAATTTATTTAGGATTATTTTCTCACCATTCGGCATGGATTTCTAGATAGATGCTTTATTAGCTTTGGGAATTTAATTCCATTATCTTATTAAATTCATAAGATTTTATTTATGGCTCCAAATTAAATGAAACCAATTTCTATGGTTTTATAATATTTCTATTTGTCATTCTTAATCATTTGTAAATGTTTGTTGACAAATTTTTATATGGATCAAATCCATAGTCTTAGAGATATCTTGGAAATGATTTTATTCCATTAGGGTTTTGGTTTATTTTCCAAGTGTTTAAATTTCAAGTTGCATTTTATGAGGAATGCATTCCACTTGATTTGAATTTATTTGGATTCAAACATAAACCAAAGTTTGTTCAAGATGGGATTTTAAGTTTCCATTTAGAAACAAAAGTTTCTTTTCACTCTAAATTTCAACAATTATTTATTTTGTTTATTTATTTTTCACATTACAAGATTTGGAAAATCTTGGGATGTGACACAGTTGCACGCAGTGAGAGATTTCACTAGTGGTAGAAGACCACCTCAATCTCGATGTATTTTACAACTCGGCTTTTGTGTGGTACCTATGAGCATCTTGACAACATCATCCTATATGGTATCAATGTTAGCAGAGCTGATTGTGTGATCGAGCATCAAGGGGAACATTGCACGCGGATGTCACCATTTGGAGAGGACGGCGGAGGCGGATCTTGTACCAGCATGTAGTTGGCTCTTTTTATTGTCCGTGACAATTTTGCTTAGCCCGATGAAAACATGAAATGTTGTGCTGGTGAGAGAAGGGGGAAGATCCTCGATATCATATGAATGATGAACTCGGTTAGGCTGAGAACCGTCCACCCGAACTATCAAGTATGGGGAACTAGATGTGAAAAATTATATGGTAACCTATAGCTATTAGACTATCACTATTCCATAGGGCAAGACCGCCGTGAGCAACCCTGTTCGGATCAAAGGAAAACTGTTAGGGGCATGTTGACCGGTGGAGGATGCTTGGCTTTATTCCCACCTCGCCTATGGGAGGAGGCCACACCCAGTTTATATGGGAGGGATTCCTTCCTCTCACCAGTCTAGACTTTTGAGATGGAGTGGACTCTCTGCTGAATGTTGGGTTGTTAGTGCATGCACGTCCAAATCGTGGGTCGAGTGCTGGGCTAGTCCAAGTGGACGCTAACATCTGATATCAAAGCAAATATCATCATGCTTTACTGAGAGGCTTCTCAAGTAGATGGGATGTTAGGGGCCTGTTGACCGATGGAGGCTCCTTGGGTTTAGTTTCACCTCGCTTACGGGAGGAGGTCACACCCAGCTTATAAGGGAGGGAATCCTTCTCTCCACTAGTAGAAAAAAGGCTATCCGTTCGTGCCTCCTAATAGCATTAGTCCCGGTTTCGCCACGAACCGGGACTAATGCTGGCACGCGTCCCGGTTCGAGCGGGCACGGGGGCCGGAGGCATGCGTCCCGGTTGGTAGGGGGCATGCGTCCCGGTTTGGGACTAAAGGTTGGGAGTCAACCACGTGGCGTGGCTCGCGCTTTTGTCCCGGTTTGTGTTACAAACCGGGACGTATGATCCCGCCCTCTATAAATGCGACGGCCCAGCCCTCTGCCTCCACTCTGTTTTTTCTTGGTGGAAGGTGTGAGGGGTGTGCTAGTTTTTTTCCCTATGCATGCATTCAAGGTGTTTGATGAAATGTTTGAGTGAATGATCCCGTTCAATTTCTCATAGAACAAAAATATAGAAGGTGTCCGAGACGCACTTGAGCTTTCTCTCCTCTTTATTTCCCTCGATCGAGGTTAGCAATCTTATCTTTTCTCCGTCATTGATACAATGCATCTGTTAATGTGAATTGGTCATTTCACTATTTATGATGTCCTGTTTTTGATAAACTTACTTATATGATGTAGATGAACGGTCGGGAATGGATGTATGGTGACCGGCGTGTACCCGGGTATATGAAAGGCGTGGATAAATTTATTTATGTGGATACGGCAAACAAAGAGAATGGTTTTATACGTTATCCATGTTTTCAATGTCGGAACAACAAGGAGTACTCTTCCTCGAAAATCATTCGCGACCACCTGATTATGAAAGGTTTCATGCCCAACTATAATTGTTGGACCAAGCACGGGGAAAGAGGGGTTATGATGGAAGATGGTGAAGAAGAAGATGATGATAACAACTATCATCATATGTTTCATGAATACAGTGATACTGCAATGGAAGACAATGGAGAGGAAGGAGGTGAATAACGGGCATCAGATGAGCCGGCTGATGAACTTGGTAGGGTCATTTCTGATACAAAGCGAGACTGTGAAACAGAAAATGAGAAGTTGAAGTTAGAGGGCATGTTAGAAGATCACAAGAAATTGTTGTACCCAAATTGTGAAGATGGCAGCACAAAGCTTGGTACCACACTGGAATTGTTGCGATGGAAGACAGAGTGTGGTCTAACTGACTCCTCATTTGAAAAGATGCTGAAAATAATGAAGCCGAGGTTTCCAAAACATAACAAACTTCCCGAGAGTACCTACGAATCAAAGAAGACTCTCTGTCCTCTAGGATTAGTTGTGCAAAAGATACATGCATGCATTAATGACTGCATCCTCTATCACGGTAAGGAGTATGAGAATTTAGATAAATGCCCGGTATGCAATGCATTGTGGTATAAGATCAGACGAAATGACCCTGGTGATGTTGAGGGAGAGCCCCTCCAGAAGAGGGTTCCTGCTAAGGTTATGTGGTATGCTCCTAAATACCAAGGCTGAAACGCATGTTCAGAAACAAAGAGCATGCCAGGTTGTTGCGATGGCACAAACAAGACCGTAAGAAAGACGGGAAGTTGAGACACCCTGCTGATGGGTCATAGTGGAGAAAAATCGAGAGAGACTTCCCAGACTTTGCAGGTGATGAAAGGAACTTATGGTTTGGTCTAAGTACGGATGGCCTGAATCCTTTTGGGGAGCAGAGCTGCAGTCACAACACCTGGCCTGTGACTCTATGTATCTATAACCTTCCTCCTTGGTTGTGCATGAAGCGTAAGTTCATTATGATGCCAGTGTTCATCCAAGGCCCTAAGCAACCGGGCAACAACATTGATGTGTACCTTAGGCCATTAGTTGAAGAACTCTTACAAATGTGGGGAAAACCAGGTGTACATGCATGGGATGAGAACAAACAGGAGCCATTTGATCTACGAGGGTTGCTTTTCGTAACAATCAATGATTGGCCTGCTCTCTGTAACCTTTCAGGACAGACAAACAAGGGATATAAGGAATGCACACACTGTTTAGATAATACTGAAGGTACATATTTTCATAAATGCAAGAAGGTTGTGTACCTAGCGAATCGACGATTTCTTCCGACCAATCATCCCGTAAGAAAGAAAGGCAAGCATTTCAAAGGTGAGGCAGATCACCGGAAGAAGCCTGAACTCCCTGCTGGTGATGATGTATTTGGTATGGTCAAGGACACAGAAGTAATCTTTGGAAAGGGTCCTGACGGTCAATCAGTTCCGAACAACGTCGCTACATGACGCGCACCCATGTGGAAGAAGAAATCTATATTTTGGGAGCTGCCATATTGGAAAGTCCGACGTGTCTGCTCTTCAATCGACGTGATGTACGTGACGAGGAATCTTTGCGTGAACTTGCTAGGATTCCTAGGCGTGTATGGGAAGACAAAAGATACACTAGAAGCACAGGAGGACCAACAAATTATGAAAGACCCAAAGAACATGCATACATAGAACAAGACGGATAAAGGGCGTCACTTAAGTCGTGCGAGCTATGCTCTTACCAAAGCAGAGAAGGTAATATTTTTTGAAGTCCTTTACAGTATCAATGTGCCGTCTGGCTTCTCATCTAATATAAAGGGGATAATAAATATGGTAGACAAAAAGTTCCAAAACCTGAAGTCTCATGAATGTCATGTGATTATGATGCAGTTGCTTCCGATTGCATTGAGGGGGCTTCTACCGGAAAATGTTCGAGTACCCATTGTGAAGCTGTGTGCATTCCTCAATGCAATATCTCAGAAGGTAATCAATCCAGATATTCTGCCAAGGTTATAGAAGGATGCGGTACAATGTCTTGTTAGTTTTGAGTTGGTGTTCCCACCATCCTTCTTCAATATTATGACGAATCTCCTGGTTCACCTAGTGGAAGAGATTGCCATTCTCGGTCCGGTATTTCTGCACAATATGTTCCCCTTTGAGAGGTTCATGGGAGTCTTAAAGAAATATGTTCATAACCGTGCTATACCAGAAGGAAGCATCTCCAAGGGATATGTAACAAAGGAGGTCATTGAGTTTTGTGTTGACTTTATTCCTGACCTTAAGCCGATTGGTGTTTCTGACTCGCGCCATGAGGGAAGACTGAGTGGAAAAGGCACGCTGGGAAAGAAAGCAATGATATGTAGGGACGGGGATTATTTCACTAAAGCACACTACACAGTTCTACATAATTCCACCTTGGCAGCTCCGTATATCGAGGAACACAAGAATATTGTACGCTCCAAAAACCCGGGGAAGCATGAATCATGGATTACAGATGAACACATGAAGTCTTTCGGTGGTTGGATGCATACACATTTCTTGAATAACACCACTATTGGAGATCATCTATACTTGTTATCCGCGTCACCATCTTCTACTATATTGAATTTCCAAGGGTACGAAATAAATGGGAATACATTCTACACGATCGCCCAAGATAAAAAGAGCACCAACCAAAATAGTGGTGTCCGCTTTGATGCAATAGACGAGAATGGACAAAAGGACACATACTATGGTTACATAGAGGAGATATGGGAACTAGACTATGGAGTCTCTTTTAAGGTCCCTTTGTTTCGCTGCAAATGGGTCAACCTGAATGGGGAAGGGGTAAAGATAGACCAGATGTACGGAATGACAACAGTGGATCTCAACAATCTTGGTTATAGAGATGAACCATTCGTCCTAGCCAATGATGTGTCTCAGGTTTTCTATGTGAAGGACATGTCCTCCAGACCAAAAAAAAAGAAAAAAAATGCAAACGAATACATCATATGATGAGCCAAAGTGTCACATAGTTCTTTCAGGGAAAAGGAACATCGTGGGAATCGAGGACAAGACAGACATGTCAGAAGATTATAATAAGTTTGATGAAATTCCGCCCTTCACAGTGAAAACTGACCCAAGCATTCCGTTAAGTAAAGAAGATGCTCCGTGGTTACGTCTGAAGCGATCATATGGAAGGACATATGCCAAGAAGTTCATGCTCATATTATGTAACCCTAGTTCATGTCTGGCTGGGATATCTTTCGCGGTTTGTGGCTTGACCGGGTCTATATATAGGGGGGCCTTTAGTCCCGGTTTGGTAGTCTCGATTTTTAATATTAATAAATTTCTTGAGTGTTAGTCCCGTTTTGTGCCTGGACCGAGACTATGAAGAAGTTGTCCCGATTCGTACTTACCATTAAGATCTGATCTCCAAACGCGCGCAGTCACATATTAGGGAGTGCCTCTATGACCAGTTTCTTGGAGATCTTGGGAGGATGGGATCCGGCATCTCCCTGAAACTGGTCGTAGTGGTGTCCCTGCTCTCGCACACCATTTTGCAGCTTGTAACTTCTCTAACTAGATCAATACACCTGGGAGCTAACTAATTTCACATATTAGGGAGTGCCTCCATGACTAGTTTCTTGGAGATGCCGGAGGACTAGGATCCGGCGACATCTCCCTGAAACTGTTCGTAGTGGTTTCCCTGCTCCCGAAAACCATCTTGCAGCTTGTAACTTCTCTATAGATCAATACAACTGGGAGCTAACTAATTTCACATATTAGGGAGTGCCTCTATGACCAGTTTCTTGGAGATTCCGGAGGACTGGGATCCAACGGCATCTCCTAGAAACTGGTCGTAGTGGTGTCCCTTTTCTCGAAAACAATATTGGAGATGCCTCAATCTGGCTAGAGGACTGGACTCACAAGGATGCCTATTTATAGTACAAGCAGCTCGGCATAGTGTCGACACTTACGACATAATGTCGACACTCACCCCTATTATTAGTGCTGACACGTGTTTTGTCCTGGTTGGTGTCTCCAACCGGGACTAAAGGTTCATCTTTAGTCCCGGTTAGTGACACCATCCGGGACAAGGTACACGCCGCACGACATAATGTCGACACTCACCCCTATCATTAGTCTTTGCCGGCTGACTGAAATCCCTCCAACCGGGACTAAAGATGAACCTTTAGTATATTGAAAATACGAACAATGAAAATCCTTCACGCGGTGTCATATTATGTGACATAGTTGAAAGGAAAAATACCAGACTTGGTATATTGATCATGTCTCGGAAAAATCTCCACAAAATGTCCTATCATGTTCGAGGTTTCATGGCTTTCGGTCCAAATGACCGATGTTATGTGCTGAATCACGGCATATTTTGTGATGTTGTGCCCATATTATGCATGCATGTGGAAATTGGTATCGAGAACAATGTTGCAGGAGGAAGTTTTCCTTTTTGTCGCACGGAAAAGCCCTTTTCCATTTTCTGAGCGCAAAAAACGGGTCGTTTTGTGAAGTAACCACCAAAATGCTATTTCGGAATGCTACCGTCCCATTTTCCTAAAATACTAGACCACCTTACATGGACTATCTCCCAACCGGGACATCTCAAACCTTTTCTTCCATCCCGGGTAAAAAGGACAAATGTCTGCCGAATCGGTAGGAAGTGGGTCCAGTTTGTACTACAGGTACATGATCTAACGCCCGTGATTTTTTGAAAAAAATCATTTTTAGGCTCGCAATATGTAGTTTCTTCAGAGATCCAATGCAAGTTCTAACGATGCCCGTCCCCTATCTTCATGCACGCTGGTTCGACCATAGTTAGAAATTCAAAAAATTCAAAACGGGCATAAGAAATTCAAAAAAATCCGAACAATGAAAAATACCAGACTTGGTATATTGATCATGTCTCGAAAAAACCTTCACAAAATGACCTATCATGTTCGAGGTTTCATGGCTTTCGGTCCAAATGAACGACATAGTTTGTGATGTTGTGCCCATATTATGCATGCATGTGGACATTGGTATGGAGAATAATGTTGCAGGAGGAAGTTTTCCTTTTTGTCGCACGGAAAAGCCCTTTTCCATTTTCCGAGCGCAAAAAACGGGTCGTTTTGTGAAGTAACCACCAAAATGCTGTTTCGGAATGCTACGGTCCCATTTTCCTAAAATACTATACCACCTTACATGGAATATCTCCCAACCGGGACATCTCAAACCTTTTCGTCCATCCTGGGTAAAAAGGACAAATGTCTGCCGAATCGGTAGGAAGTGGGTCCAGTTTGTACTACAGGTACATGATCTAACGCCCGTGCTTTTTTGAAAAAAAATCATTTTTAGACTCGCAATATGTGGTTTATTCAGAGATCCAATGCAAGTTTTAAATGAGCCATTTTTCTTCCCGCCATTTCTTCCCGCCATTTCTTCCCGCCATTTTTCTTCCCACCATTTTTTCCCGCCAGTTCTTCCCGCCATTTCTTCCCACCAGTTTTTCCATCCAGTTCTTCCCTCCAGTTATCGTCCTGCCATTTCTCACTATATATATATATGTAGGGTTGGCCTCCATTGTCATTGCACATCTCTAGACTCATATCTGCAACCTCATCACTCTTTCCCATGACTTCCACCGTAGCACTAACCCCCAGGGAGGCGGAGTAGCTTTGCGCCTCGAACTACCCCTACCATTGAGCTCTGTGTGTCCCCGTCCCCAGATCTTTGGCCCGGAGGCGTGCAGTTCCTCTGTCCCTCTAGGTGTGGCGCGCCGGATGGCCATCACGAACCACTACTACTTCGAGCTCACGTCGGAGCAGCGGAGGAATCCCAGATGGCATCCCGACTATTTCCCGACATGGGAAGCCTTCTTCGTGGATCGGCGTGAGAGGGCGCTCGCTAGGAACGAGGAGGATGGCCCACCTCCTCCAAACTTCAACAAGGCCGGCCGTCGGCTGTGGTGGCGCGGTCGGACTCTCCAGCGCGTCATGGCCAACGACACGGCCGCCGACTCTAGCCCCCGCCTGCGCTACCCTCAAGTCCATCCCACTCGTACTCAGCCTTCAAGGTTCAACTACGGCGACCCCGACGACAACAACGACGACGGCCGCGGCGAGTAAGACGACTACAGTGGCGAGTATTACAGGTGTAGGCAGGAGCATGACTGAATCACTCCAACATTGCAAAACAAGTTCGGCCGATTATGGCTTAATCTGGCCATGTATCTTAATTTTCAGTTCTTCTATGTAACTTTGTGTTAGTTGCGTTATGTACTTTAATTCTAGTTCTATCCTAATAAAATTTTCTTTCCGCCCATTATTTCCCGTCCTTTTTTTCCCTCCCATTAATATTTAAAAAATATAAGTTAATTCAAATCCAAATTAAAAACAGAAAATGGTTTTGAATTAATTATTCAAATCCAAACATTTTTATGTTTAAAGTTTTTCTAAATTCCAAATTAATATTCAAAAAATATAAGTTAATTCATTTTTAATTTTAAATGGTTCATAGTTTAAATGGTTACATTAATTATTTTTAAAAACAGAAAATGGTTTTGAATTATTTATTCAAATTCAAACACTTTTTATTTTTAAATTTTTCTAAATTCCAAATTAATATTCAAGAAATATAAGTTAATTTATTTTTAATTTTAAATGGTTCATATTTTAAATGGTTACATTAATTATTTTTTAAAAATAGAAAATGGTTTTCAATTAGTTATTGAAATCCAAACTCTTTTTATGTTTAAAGTTTTTCTAAATTCCAAATTAATATTCAAAAAATATAAGTTAATTCATTTTTATTTTTAAATGGTTCATATTTTAAATGGTTACATTAATTATTTTTTAAAAACAGAAAATGGTTTTGAATTAGTTATTCAAATCCAAACACTTTTTATGTTTAAAGTTTTTCTAAATTCCAAATTAATATTCAAAAAATATAAGTTAATTCATTTTTTATTTTAAATGGTTCATAATTTAAATGGTTACATTAATTATTTTTAAAAACAGAAAATGGTTTTGAATTAGTTATTAAAATTCAAACACTTTTTATGTTTAAAATTTTTCTAAATTCCAAAGTAATTATCATTTAAAAAACATTACAAATTTAAACTCCAAAATAAAAAATAAGGCGGGAACACAAAGAAAATTCCTGAAATTTTTTGAAAACAGGGTCATATGTCCTGCGCGCACCCCTTGGTCTGCTGAAAAAATTGGAGTATACGTCCCGGTTGGTGGCTCCAACCGGGAAGTATAACCCTTTAGTCCTGGTTGGAGCCACCAGCCGGGACGTATACTCCTTTGGTTATAACTGGGTACCCCTCCTCTTCTTCTTCCCCATCTCACAATCTCTTCTCGCGCACAGGGACTGAAGCGGCGCCTTCAGGTTGTCCCGCCGCCCTACACGCCCTACCGGCCACCCCTCTAGAGCTCCGCCTCCTCGCCAGGAACCTCCTCACCGAAGCTCCCTTGCTGGGGTGCCCTCTCCCGCCGGAATCGAGCACGTCCTCTCCGTCACTGACGCCGGCCGCCATCGCCATTCACGCCGTTCAGGACCTCCCCGAGCTTCCCTGTCACTACCTTGAGCACCAGGGTGAGCACGCGGATCTCGCCGACCTTTTTTGCCTCTCTCTCGCTCTGTAGTCACTGCTCGCCGACGACCTGCAAGCGCCGCCGCCGTTGCTCGCCGTGCGCCATGCTCCGGTGACCAATCCTAAGCGGCGCCGCTACCTTTTGGCTCAACGCAACCGCGCAAGTCCAGCGCGCTATCCCATGCAGCCCCACTCGCCTCCTAGCACCAACCCACGCCTCCGTCTGGACCGTTGGCCGGCGAGCCGACGTGGCGTCCGTGTGGCGTCCACGTGTTGCCTGCGTCGCCCAGGCCCACTCGTCAGCCTCTCTGGCTAGATGCCGCTCGGTGAGAAATAACCAACCATCCCCCCGCTCCCTCTTGCTTGCGAGTCTGCCGAGGTGGCCATGGTGCCCCTCTGTCAGTCACTGTGGCTAGGTATGCCTGCGGTGTAAAAAGTTTAACCAGCTTTTAATAATTTCAGAAATAATTATAATCTTATAAATTCAATAACTTTTAATATATAAGTCAGAAAAATATGAATAATATATCAAAATGTTCAGAAAAATGAAACTTAGATATCTAAGCTAAAACCATGCATTGTTCAACAAGTTAAATGACAAGTTTAATTATAAGAACAAATCCACCCCTCTGATGTGTTCTGGAGTTTCTCCGAGTTAGGATTTTCACCCCTTGGAACCCCGATTAATTGTAGAGCATGCTTTAGGGTTACATTTCAATGCAATTCAACTTATCATATCATCATACTTGCTTGAGCATTGCATCGATGCCATGTGTTGATTGTTTCCCTTTCTTTCCAGTGTTTGGTTCTTCCCGGTAGAATACGATATCGAGATCGAGATCGAAGCCAGAGATCAACACCGTCGAAGCTCGAAGACAAATACTTGACCAACTGCAATCAAGTCAAGTACAAGGATCCTGAAGCTCTGCTTTCGGCTATCAACAGGCAAAGGCAAGCATAGCCCTACCATGATATAATCCTATGATTTCGAAAGCATTTCAATTCTTGCCATGATGCATACAATTATACTGTGGTCTTTTATCGATAGATAGAGTGTCCTATCTATTGCATTACTCCCTTTGAGCTTATATTACCTGATCCACTGCTCCTAGTATATTAGGTTTATTAGGTTTATTAGTTTGGATTATTATGTTTATTATTAGTTAGGTATTATTAGGTTTATTAATTAGTTAGGTATTATTAGTCTTCGGCCCCACTGGTCAGTCATTGTGGGTAGCCCCAGACCTGATGAAAAACTACCCCCCTGTGCTGATGTAAAGTGACATAGTAATTGTTTTAAAATGGTTTAATATTTCCGAAATTGATATAAACTTGTAAATTCAATAACTAATGATTTATAAGTTATAAAAATACAAATAATACATCAAAATGTTCAGAAAATTGAGAGCTATGTGTCTAAGCAATCATAATACATTGTCAAGAAACTTTAAACCCTAGTTTAGTTAAAGAAACATCAACAACCCTTATGCACAAGTGGGTTCGCCAGTGTGTACTTTCTAGGGCATCGCAAACCCTTTTAAATCGATGTTGCACCTAGGGTTAGTGTAGGATCTCTAAATCTGACATGTCATACATATTGATTGCGCATTGTATTATGCCATGTATTGATTGCCGCCTTTCTTTCCGGTATTGGTTCTTCACGATAGGATCCGAGCCCGAGGGTTTCTCCGAATTAGGGTTTCTGATATTGTAAATTCATTTTTATTATTGTGTATGTATATATTAGGGTTTCTCTTAATTAGGGTTTATATCTCTCAATACCGTACCTAACATTCTCCCTTAGTCGCTTTGACTTATCCTTTTTCCACCTATGTAGAAAATATGGACCCACACGATAGAGACGAAGAAAAGGAAGAGTTGATCCAAGGTGTGATCCGCGGGGAAGAAAATTTAGATGAATCGGCGTTTCTGAACAACTCCGGTGAGGATGATCCTCTTTTTGCCGGAAGAGACGACTTGTTTGAGGTTGAAGGTGATGCCTTCCACGAGGGAGAAGGCGATGCCTTGTGTAATCGAGAAGTCGACCGCTCTGGCGAGGTGCATGTAATATAATTAATTCATTAATTAGCCCTCCGGATCGAAGAAATCTACTAAAAAGAGCAGACGAGGCCCAACCAAAAAGTTGGAAGACCATGAGAGGTTCAGGATCGAAGATCTCGCTGAAGACGACAAACCGACGGCTCCCAAAGTTGTTGCAATCAAATTTTTGGCATAATGCGGAGTAATTGTTAGGGACTTAATCTCGATCACCATTCAAAATTGGAATAGGCCTGCTGAAGCGGAAGAAGAGGGAACATGTTTGTCTGTCCCTAACAAGTCCAAAGATTTACTGTGGAAGAGTCTCTTGCTTAATTTCAAACTACTGAAGATAGAGCTGGATCCAAATGCGGAGGATCCAGTTGAGGACGCCTTAGAACATGGGAGAGCCATGGAGGCTAAGGTCAGGGAGTGGGCTATGAAGAAGATGGCCTAGTGTTTCACCAACTGGTAGAAAAGATTGCACCTTGACTATGTCGTGAAAGAGAAGACTCCGGATTTCAAGAATATTCAGTTTTGAGAAGATAAAACCATTCTGGGCTGATTTTGTGAATTAGCTAAGAAAATGTCTGCAACGAATAAGCTAAATGCTGCTAACAAGAAGTATCACCATACTATGGGGCAAGGTGGCTACATGGCTGGCATTCCTAAGTGGGAGAAACTTGAGAATGAACTGCGTGCTAAAAAGATCATCCCAGAGACAGACGATTGGATCGAACATGCAAGGAATTGGTTTTATGGGCATGGGGGCAAGTTGGAATCGGAAGGGTGTGTATATATAACATACGACATAAAGAAGACCCCTTGCCAATCGAGAAGATGAGAAAAGCAGTAAAGACTATTAAAGATGGAGACTTCATTCCCGATAGAGAGAATGATGATCTCACACACGCCCTTGGAAATAAGGAACATGATGGACGAACACGAGGCACAAGCGGCTCCAAACCATGGAGGACTGGGATTCCCGAAGAGAGGAAGAAATATACTGATAGAAGCCGTCAGAGGAGAAAGGACAAGGAGGAAGTTGAAGCAGCTATTCAGAAAGAGTGAATGCGTATAATTGAAGAACGAATAAAGCAACAACAAGATGAAATTAACACACTTAAAGAGCAAAGTACTACCGGCCCATCTCAGCAGCACACTGCATTCGATGCTACCGGCCTATCGAATAATCGAAAAAGCAGTGTGGCTTCCACCGAGGTCCCGGGTGATGACAATGACGATGATGATGGTGCACCGATCATGGCTCCTATTGGCTACCCAGTGGATGATATCACACAGATGACACACTGCGAGCTACATGTCAAAGTTTTGAACATATCAATGAAGGTGGCGGTCGGCTATGCCTTACCAATTGGACCCACACCAACTTACCACTGTTGTCCGGTTCCACAGGGGTATGCTGTTGTCGGGGTGGATGAAATCATGCCCACCTTTGAAGTTTTGAAGCTTGACTACCCTGCAGGTGAAGGGGATGTGACTGAACTGGGAAACGTAACAAACGTCACCATTCTATGGCCAAAGGAATGTATCGTGCTTCAAAATCAAACGCCAAGGCCATCTTCGCCGCCGCCTTACCCGTCTCCAGCGAGGTTGTCGCCGCCGCGACTGCCGTCTTCGTCGCCTCCCCCGGCTCCATCGCCTCACCCGTCTCCGTCGCCTCACCAATCTCCGGCGCAACCATCGCCGCGGCAGCCATCGCCGACGCCTCAGGATAAAAAGCGTAAGCGTACCGCTACTCTGCGTCATGCTAAGCGATCGTCGAAACGTAAACAAGAGCCTCTTCCAAAAGTACCAAGGGTTCCTCCCAAGAGAGCTTATGACTGTAATGAAGAGGAGACTACGGCTATCGTTGATGCGGAAACGACAATGTTTTTCGCTAACCTGAGGCGGCCGAAAGAGCCAAAGTTCCCTAGCACCAAAGAAGAAAAAGGCAGAGTGTTCAAAATTCTAAAGACTATTCATCAACCCGAGCCAAAGTTGTCATCAGACTATGAGCGTTCTATTCTCAAGTCACATGCGGCACAACAAGCCTCGAAGAGCAGTACTGATGCAAGCGAGAAATCTGTTGCCCAGCTCGGAGAACAAGCAAAACAGTCTTGCGCCCCTCTCAAGGTGATTTCCCATACCAATGTGTTGTCGAGCAAATATGGGGCCAAAGAACAGTATGATCCAGAGGTAGTTGCACAATACGGAGAAGCTGCCGCTACTGAAGGTATGAGTATTGCCCAGTACTTCCCCCAGTTAGAGTACTTCCCCATGAGTGAAGTAGCATACAAATACCAGTATGGCAAACCTCTCGTCAAACCTGAGGAGGTAAATAATCTTCCAACAAAAATGCGAAGATTGCATAACTGGTACATGAATGCCACAAAGGCCGGGGCTAACTGGATAGTGCTGAGGGTTACAAAAAAACATTATGGGAAAGAAATAGATGACATGATATCCATTGAATTTGATGAACTATTTCAATTATTCATCAAGACGCCTTGGACAAATCGATCATCAGTTCCTATTGTCTGTAAGTACTAATTCTGTAATTAATTTAGTCTCTAGCTGTCTCACCTTGTTTATTGCATGTATATAATCATACTATAATATGCAGAATAAAGATCCTCGAATGCAGCAGAGGACAAATCTATGACATTGGCTTCATTGACCCATATTGGGTTCATCAAGCTAATCTCAAAACAAGCCCCCGGGATACGGAGGATAATATCATACCCGCATTAAGGTTTCAAGAAAACAGAAGGGAAATACTATTTCCTTACAACTTCGAGTGAGTGTTATTGTCTTGTATACACTTTCTATTTCGCTTACTCGATGTTAAGTATATAATTGATTAGTTATGCATGCGCAGCTTTCACTATATTCTGTTAATCATTCAACTTGACAAAGGGCGTGTACTAGTCATGGACTCGAAACATAAACCCCTTGAGTAGTGGAAGGACATGCAGATGCTTCTCCAGCGGTAATTCTAATAATTACGACACTATATCGGTCGTTCGTGAATTTCATGATATCAAGTAATTAATAACTTATTTTATTCGTTTTCTTCGCCGGGCAGCGCTTGGAAACGGCTCACCAATAAGGTTAGGGGTGTTTGGAAAGAGGAGCTTACATTTCAAGCACTAGATATAAGCACAACTAGCTATATCCGTGCATCTCTTTGATTCTAGTTTTGATACCATTATTATCATACTTGATTATTATTTTGATTGAACTATGTTCTCGTAAAGTGCCTGACGCAGGGACCAGAGAACAATTTATGTGGATACTATGTTTGCGAGTTCATCCGGCAGACGTGCTGTGAGAAGGGCAGAAATTTAGAGCAACTCCACGTACGCAAACAATACTCTATAGTTTTTAATTACCATCAAATTGTGTTTAGTTTCATTCATATAGGCTGACTCCTTTTTTAAATCAGATCGAACGTCTATGGGACAGTCTTCTGCCAAAGGATCGCGTACGAGGAATTCAGGAGGAATTGGCGGGATTCTTAGATGCAGAAGTACTAAACCCAAAAGGGGAATACTATTCGTGTGTGTATAAACAATAGGGATTGTACAAAGATCTTATTTTGTATGTAGTGCATGAACTCGATCCGTGTATCGAATGTAATATGTTCGACACTTGGATCTATATTGTCATGATGATCTTCTGTAATATAATAGTTCCTTTATTGATGAGTGCAAAACACTAAATAAACAATAAAACAACATAAATGAATTCTCTGCCGCAGCACAAAAAGTGGACAAAATGCTGCCGTGGCAACAAAAGTTGCCAAAATGAATTCTCTGCCGCGACAGAGAAATGTGTCAAATCTCTGCCGCGACAGAGGGTTATTTGTCCGGTTCGTGTTACGAACCGAGATGGTTGCTCCACCCCCCTTGCCCTCTGCCACGGCCACTTGTACCCCCTTTTGTCCCGGTTGGTGGGGCAACCGGGACTAAAGGTTGAGGCTTTAGTCCCAATTGCCCCGTCCCGGTTGGGTAACCGGGACTAAAGCCCCTTACCAACCGGGACCAATGGGGCTATTCCCACTAGTGCTCACCGGCCTATTTTTTTGAGATGGAGTGGGCTCTCTGCTAAATGTTGAACGGTGAGCGTATAAACGTTAGGATGTGGGACGAGTGCTAGACTAGTCTAAGTGAATTCTAACAAAAACAAAACAAAGGAATTGGAGACGATAGAGGAATAGGGTGCAACATAAACTGAAAACCTACGGGATTCCAAAACAGAGTTTGTGTGCCTTTCCTTGGGTCTTGGCCAATGGTTTGTTTCCCATGAAAAGTACATGAAACTTTGCCTTTCCCAAGGAAATGGTACCACTCTTTCCTTTATCCCGAGCGGCTCTAATGAAAAATATTCCAAAGAAAAGCAAACATGCACTATTCTTGCAAAATTCCTTAGTTCCGAATGGAGCCTGTATACTCCCACCTGGGATCGTCCATTTCCTCCGATCTGACGTACAAGTTACCTATACTCCAAGACAAGTGTTACGGAGTACCACCACAAAATATCACAAATTACCATGACTATACACTAGTAGAAAAGAGGGCAATGACCCAGCCCCCATATTCCCATTAGCTCCGGTTCCAAAAAAAACCGAGACAAATGCCCCGTATTGGCCTCGGTTCGGTTTGCGCCGCCGTCCAGGAGCAATAGCCCCGGCTCGGTTATGGGCAATAGCCCCGGTTCGGGGCAAAAACAGGGCTAATGCTCGCGCGCGCGACACATGTTGTTCCGTGGAGCATTAGCACCGGTTTTTGCCCCGAACAGGGGCTATTGCCCCTCCCTGCATATATATACATCCCCATAGCCCAGTTTTTTCTGGCTGGATTTGTGAGAGGGGTGGGTGCTAGGAATTTTTGTCGTTGCTATGCACACAAGGTGTTCGGTGAAATGCCCGAGCCACATTTAAGTTGAAAAAATGGTATCCTTGTCCGAAGTTAGCAACCCTGTCCTTTTCATTTGTAATTGATTCAAAAATAGTGCATTTGTGCATGTAAGATAGTCATTTGAAAAAGATCAAACAGAGATGGCGATTCTCTCACCCACCCACCCACCCACCCACCCATGGCAACTCCTTGGTGATCTAGGGTTTTCTCTCCCTCACCAAGGCAATGGAAACTCTACTCCATTGGGATTTCTCTCCTGGCCAGGCATTGGCTAATCAGGTGCGTCGACGCTTTGGATCTACGGTTCACTTCCTCCCTTCCTCGACTGCCAATGAGTTCTTCTTGGTGGTTTCCTTCTCCTCGGCCTCTTTTCCTCTGAATGTTGAATCTATGGGTCTTGCTCTTCAATGTTGCATTGGTGGTATTGCGGCTAGATTCAGGGGTTTTCAATTAAGTCATCGAAGATTTCGGTTCTCTGTTGCTTCAAATAAAGTGGGACACTTCATCTATAGTTTGAGAGATAGAATCTGGCCTGATTTTGTGTGCCATTTCAGTTTGTTTCGAGGAATCCATCCTCATATCTCTGGCTTCACACATGATCACTTGTGCTCTGGCTTACCCTTTATTAATTCTGTGAAGAGTTCTCCCACTAATCCTGTTTGTTTTAAGCCAAATTTGGACTTCCTCCAGAGAAGTGTGGCACATGATCTTCATTCGGATTCATCACATGAACTGGCTAAATTTGGTTTTCATCTACAAGGATCTCCTGGGTTTTCTTCGGATGGATCTGATCAGGCTAGGTAGCTGCTTTTTGGAAGTTTCTCTGATCCTATTTTGGTGGATCATGAACGTGTTCATAAGGAAGTTTTTCCTGGTTCAAAGTTTGTACGTCATTTTTGCATGCAACTGCCTTCTGTCATGTTAGAGAAGATTGAAGATATGAGACAAGCCCTATACTCTGACCAAGACATCATGCATGCCTTGGACTTGATTTTTGTTCCTAGCAAAGCTATGGTTTTTGAAATTCTGGGACGTTGCTCAAATTGTGGAGATCATGATAATCTTGTGGATTCTTGCCAGAAAAATTGTGATTGTTTTATTTCTCTGGGCCATAAATGTTCGAATTGCCTTTCTCTGCGCAGCCAATGGTGTGTTAAATTTTTAATTTCTGGTCACCTGGCGAGTAAATGTGTCTTGGGCTGGCGTTGTCAGAATTTTCATTTATTGGGCCATTGGGCCAGGAGTTTCCCAAAGAGGATTTGAAGGGTTTGGCAAAAAAAAGAAAACAGTATTAAACAATCAGGCCGATATTTCTGGTCGGAATTTATAGGTAGTTAAGAAGCGGCCAATTTTTCACCTGGATTTTCACCCCCTCCCTTTCCTGCCGCTTCATCTCCTTCTCCGCCGACCGCAGAAGTTTCTCTCTCCACCGCAACAATGGCCAACTTTCCTGTGAATCCCTTAGCCTTTCTCCCCAATGGCTTGACTATTGATCCAGGGCCAGTTGATCGCTTGGCGAGGGCTCACATGGTGGTGCCAGCTGAGGCTCCTCTGCAGCATGACAGAAAGGTAATTGCTGAGACCCACAGATTTATTCCGATTCAGCTTAGAGAAGACTATAGAGTTCAGGTGATGAATCTTCTCAATGAGTCTCAGCTGTTTGTCAGTCGCTTTGATGATCATCCTTTAGGGCTTGGCATTTTTACTATGACTGAAACCCTGATTACGGATGCTACAGTTGGAACAACCTTTGAGATTGATGAAATTACCACTGTCACATTTGTGAAACACAATGAAGCCAGAAATATGCGTCTTACTGCTTTTGGCAGGGAAACCTGGATACAATTTTTAGCTTTTCCCCTTGATTATCAGACTAGACATTATATTCATAGTGTTGTTCAAGAGTTTGGTATGTTGTCCATGTGGCATAATCCTAGAGGGGATGATAAAACTGTTTTGGTCAAGGTGTGGATTGTTGATCCTAAGTTTGTGCCCAAAAGTTTGGTTATTCATCAGCTTGGGGGGGCAGACACTCCTGGACTGTTCTTGTTATCTTACTCAGGTGTGCTGACTGGAATGCTCATTTGCCTGAAATTCTGCCACCTCCTGAAGACCCTGAACCTGATGATGGCAATCCCCATCCCATGCATGGTGAAGGTTTATCTGCTGAACAGCTCTACCAACAGCAGTTTGACAATTGGAATCAGCAGAATCAGATGCGTGGAGGGGGACATGCTCAAGGTGGGAATGCTGGAGGAATGAACAATGCTGCTCTGTTTCATCAACATGGACAGTTTGTCCCTGATCAGTTCATTGCTGCACTTTTTGATAATAATGTTGCACAAGATGAAAATGTTGTTGCACCATTGGTTGAGGATGCTGTAGTAGTTCCAAACCCTCCTTTGATTAACTTTCAGCAGATCCTAGCTGCACAGGGGGTTTCTTTTCAAGATGGTGTGCCACCCCCTACCACCAATGTCCAGGACAGTCCTATGCAAGCTTGGCATGACAGTATTTCTGATGTTTCTGATGGAAATTCCTCTGGTTCAGATTTGATGCAAGTTGATACCACTTTATCCATCAACTTTGCTCTGGTGGAGGATAACTTGTTGGAGGTCAGTTCTGAAATCTGGATGACAAGGAACTTTGCTAAATCTGCATTTAAGGAGTTTTGCTTCCCCAACTTTGCTCTGGATAATGCCAAGCTCCTTTCTTTCACTCTTCCTATGCCAAAGTTTATTTAGTTTGAGTTGATGGATGTGGCATCCCGCAAAACCACTACTAGAAAATCGCGTTGAATTTGTGCATTGCATCGTCATCATCATGCATTGTTTGCCAAAACTATTTTCGCAAAGCCCGTTTTGTTTTCTAAAACGCCCCATCTTTATTCAAACGCCAAACCCCGGGGCTCCGGAGTATTTTTGTTTTGTTGCTATCGGGTTGCAAACGGCCCAATTAAATTAAATAAAAGTTTTATTTATTTTAGCGGGGGCAGTCGAACGGGCCGTATCGACCCGAACGACCACCCCCAGTTTTCAGATCGGCCCAACCCGTATTCCTACAGCTACCCAGAAAACTACCCCAACCCAACCTCCACATCACCCTGGCCACTCCCCTTGCGCCACCTCACCTTCCCTCACCCTCCCACCAACCAGAACCTGCCACGTCACTCCCTCACCCCATTCTCTCTCTCCCTCTCTCCACCTGCCTCAAACCCAAACCACACGCATGCAGCCACCCCCGCCCTGCTGCCACTGGCCCACACACACACACAAGGCTGCCTCCCCGTAGCCAAGACACGCCCACGCCACGTGCAGTGTGACCCTTCCTTGATCGGCTGCGGCCACTCCCCTTCCTCCCACCTGCCACTGCCCCTGGGACCCACCCCGCGCCTCCACACGCCCACCCCGCGCCTACCACGCGCCCTCCACACGCCCCCACGTGCCTCCCACGCCCCCACGCTCCCGCGGGTGCAGCGCAGCCTCCCAGCCCGCGTCCCACGCAGTCGGCCCGTCCCACCGGGACCCACCCCACCGCATCGTCTCCCCTGCTTCTCCCTCCTCTCTCACCAAACCGCCAGCGCTCCCCTCACCTCTCCCCTCGGCCAGCTGGCGTGCCCAGTGCTCCATCGCCGTCCCTTGGCCGAGCCTGGCGCCACCTCGACCACCACCCCTCGTCCCGCGCCCAACCTCGCCTCCTCCCAGCAGCCGCGTCGCCCCCTTCAAGCTCCTCTCGCCCGGCGTCCCAGCTTCCCCGCTCAAGCACCGCCCAGTGAGCCCGCCGCTCCTCTCCGCGCCCGCGTCGCTGCCGAGGCTCCTCCAAGCTCCGCCTTGCCCGGTTCGCTCCGCCCGACCCGGCCTGCGCACCTAACCTCCGTCGCGCCTCCGCCCCTCGGCCCGGCCCTCCGCCTCAAGGCGTCCTCGCCGCTGCCGCGGGCCCGGCACGCCAGCGCCCGCATCTTCCCGCCGTCCCCGGCGTTCGCGCGCCTCCGCCGTCAATCGCGCCAAGCTCGAACCGTCGCGGCGCCTCCGCTCGCTGGCGCCCGCGCCTCGGCGTCGCTCCGGCCATCCTTCGCCGCAGTCCCGTAAGCTCGCCATCCTCCCCGGCCGCGACCCGGTCCCACCTTGCCTGGCCCGCCACCGTCGACCTGTGGGCCCGCTGCCCCGTGTGTGTGCTCGTGTATGTGTGCCATGGGAGTATGATGTCGTTCCCTATGACCGTCCTGAGGCACCCCAAGCTCGCCAACGACCCTAGGCGCCGAGCCCCATGACCGACAAGCGCGCCCCAAAAACGACAATCTCTACACCGCGGGATACCGAGGATTCCAACATGGGACCGGAAACCGAACCTCGACACGTCAAGTTCTCCCTCCCGGACCCCGAAGGCCGGACCCGGCCCGACAAGTTCTCCTGCTCGGATCCGAGAACCCCGAGACGCTGGGCCCTCGAGTTCTCCCTCGCGGACGCCAAGACCGCCACACGGACGCTGAGACCCCTGGACCCTGAGTCCCCGGACCGAAGGTCGATCTGAAGCGCCAGGACCTAAACCTGCAGAATGCCAAGATCGCCGAGAACGCCAAGATCTTCACCCGATACCGAGACCCCGGTGCGGCAAGTGCTTCATCCCGAACAACAAGAACTACTCCGATATCCGAGAACGATCCCGCCGAGGCCGTCGAGCCCTGAACCCCGAGACCGACCACGAACCCCGGAACCCCAAGATCGTCGAGCCCCCTCTAATGTGTGACCCTTTTCCTCGATACCCTATTTTTATAAATGATATCAACTTGTTGCATTAAATCATTCATCTCGCATGCATCTCGTGGTTTGGGGCCTTATCTTTGATTCACCTAATAATTAAATATGGGGCCCATATGGGCAAATCTAGCCTTATATTGGCCTCATTTAAACTTGTGTAACGAACCAGATTATCGGTTGCCATGCTAAACAACATTTAATATGCGGGGGTTTAAACAACTTGAACCATATATTAATTGTCGGGACCCCGGTTCCGCTTAATATGACCTAATTGCACCGCACCTTGCCTTGTCATTCATCATACATGCATCATGCCGATCTTTTGCCGTAGTATTAAATATTGCATCCGGTGTTTATTCTAGTGTTTTGCTTCTTCGCGGATAAGGCCGTTGAGTTGATGTGAGCTTCGCCCCGATCTTCGGTTGAACCTTCGTCAATGTTTTCAGGCGAGCATCTCCCCCTTTCTACCTATCTTACTTTTATAGTCTTTATTCCCTCCTGTTGATCTATTGCTATCTGTGTTGCGATGCTCTAGTTTTCGTACCCTTTGATATCCCCTGCAGCCGTATATTGCCTTGGACACATCCTATTACCTGTTGTTTGGTAGATAGTTGGACTTGCGTGTCGTAGTCGCTTGCTCCAGTGTTGACACGTGTTGTCAAATGCCACAGTTGTTGATGTATTGCCGCATGTTGATGTTGGAGATGATTCTAGTTTACTTATCGTCACTTTAAATTCTGTTTAACAACTAAAATTGAAATAAGCAGAGGCATCGGTGGGTGATAGAAAATATTTGGTTTCCGAACGCCCACTTGTGTCCCGTAAGACCCCGAGTACTTGATACCTGTTCCTTGATTTATCGCGCTATCCACATCCGGGAGGTATATGGGACCCCGAGCGGATCTTGATTCATCTTATTTCTTGGGGCCACAAACTAGTTTGAGGTGTTTTTACTATCCTGTACTTATGCCATGCTACTTTCTGTATTTAAATTGTGCGAGGAGCACACTGTACTGTTTTGGAAGCGGAATGTTTACGCGGTATCGACAAGCCCAGCCACACTTTCGGGTTCCCTCGTTCTGACCATTGTCGCAACCTTGAGGCCGTCTCGAGCTTGCCTCCGTTGGATCTACTCAAAGGTGGCCCCTGAAATATTTCCGAATCCTGTGATTGTTCAATCGTGAAAGCCTCGTTGGGTTTTGATTTGGTTTTCCGAGGTTGATCGGCGTGTGTTGCTATTGGTGCACCCGCCGGGTAAAACTTTTCAAAGCCGTGTCCGCGGATATGGACGACTTGGAGCACAGTATCTCGATCATAGACAAGCATAACTAAAGTTTATTGTTATAAATTTGACTTATAATGACTAGTAATCAGCTTCACTATAACGGAATGGCTAATAATACTGCCCACAATTGCTTGTTTGAATTGTCGCTTGCGACCATTGTACCTGACTAGTAAGTATGGCAACTACAACGGAATTGGCTGAATAAAAGTACCAACAACTGCTGGGTTTTGGGATTATATCATGCTATCTGTATTTGATTAGTAATTGCTGCAACTATAACGGAATGGTCAACTAAAAGTGCCCACTGCTTACTTTATCAGGATGATTATCTAAACCTGACTAGTAAAGTGTCGCAACTATAACTGAATAAATAAAACTGCCAACTGTGTGAGTTCCTCGGTTGACTTCCTCGTTTGGTCTCGAGGGGGAAACACCAGGATGGGTTTGTTTGGTGCTAGCTTCAGGTTGGATCCGGTTAGGTCATTCTCACCCCTCTCTGATAACCGCCAGTTGTATCGAGTCTCTATAGGTTGTTTAGTGCATGCTGCCGCTTCAGTCCACCATACCTATGTAGGCGAGGACCGCCGAATTCTAGCCTCGCCGTGTACTGGCCTCAGTACTGACGCTCCTCTTTTTCCTTTGCCCTTGTCGGCACCCCTTTTGTTTAAGCAGGTTTTGAGATCGACGCCGTTAGCAGGGTTACCCTTCCGGCTTGGCCTGGGCAGGGTTATGGACGCCATTGGTTATTCTTCAGGGCTCTTAGCCCCATTTGCTTCTTGTCCGTAGTCGGACGCTCTACCGTTTTCAAGGTGATTTGGATCTTGTATATTATATCTGTATTCTTGACTCCTGGAGTCGCTGTTATATATATATCTGTTCTGTGGGTCCCATCGAGGACTGTTGTGTAATGTTATTACTTCGTTTTCCACCCGCACGAAAGTGCCTGGTGGGCACCTTTGAATCGTTTCTATGCGGGTTTGGCGAATTTTGCTCAAACTTGCATAGGTCCGATTCTGAGGGTGTTACAGAGTGGTATCAGAGCTCAGCAGTTGCGATACCCCACAAGTCCAGCCTGTAGGATAACCTAGCTAACGGCCGAAGTAGAGTGTTCAAAACTATTTTGCAAAATCGGTTAGATAGTTCCGGTTAGGTCTGATTTTACTCCTTACCCTCTGCTATTCTCCTCTTACCTCGACGTGTTTTGAATCCACTCTCTTCTCTCTCTTCGAGTCCAGGATTTCTCGTGGTCGGGTTTCCGTCGTACCTTCAGGGTTTCGCTTCTCCCTTCTGTAACGGAGGTGCTACGATCATCAATCTGCAACTTGTCTGTTGTACCCTTCATCCAATCTTTTGTTCTTGAGCTCTTTATCCCTATGTGTTCCTTGCTGGCTATCTGTGTCGTTGAAAAACTTATGAGAAGGACGAGCATTGGTGAAGTTGGAGTATACCTTGAGCATGTGTTGTTCATGCCAATGGAACCATCGCGGAACCTAATCATTGTGTCTTTCAAACGATTTTTGCTGGCATCATCCCTTTGTTCCGGATACCGCCTATGAAGATCTGCAGTCTAAATCTCGAGAGTTGAGTTGCCTGATTCTCCTACCCATGTATAGAGTTGATAGTTTGGGTCCGGGATGGACTGATCACCCTACCCGACTCTTGCTGTTCGCTCTGTACATCGAACTGGTGGATCAATGTAACTTTTCCCTCTTCTAATGGAAGTTAGAGGTGGCCTTATCGTTTGGTACCTCTACCTTCGTCCTTTGTTTCTCCGGAGTGTTCTCTCGACGTTCAGGAACAACGAACCTTTGTTGGTGGTGTCGCCGATTTCCAGATGAAGAAGGAACCCTCGTTAGTGGTGTCGCGAGGATCTACACGAAGCGAGAAGACGCAGATAGCCGACCTTTCCTTCCGGTACCATGAGGCGGATCTCGAGGGCGAGATCCCTTGTTAGTGGTGTCAAATTGTGGCATCCCGCAAAACCACTACTAGAAAATCGCGTTGAATTTGTGCATTGCATCGTCATCATCATGCATTGTTTGCCAAAACTATTTTCGCAAAGCCCGTTTTGTTTTCTAAAACGCCCCATCTTTATTCAAACGCCAAACCCCGGGGCTCCGGAGTATTTTTGTTTTGTTGCTATCGGGTTGCAAACGGCCCAATTAAATTAAATAAAAGTTTTAATTATTTTAGCGGGGGCAGTCGAACGGGCCGTATCGACCCGAATGACCACCCCCAGTTTTCAGATCGGCCCAACCCGTATTCCTACAGCTACCCAGAAAACTACCCCAACCCAACCTCCACATCACCCTGGCCACTCCCCTTGCGCCACCTCACCTTCCCTCACCCTCCCACCAACCAGAACCTGCCACGTCACTCCCTCACCCCATTCTCTCTCTCCCTCTCTCCACCTGCCTCAAACCCAAACCACACGCATGCAGCCACCCCCGCCCTGCTGCCACAGGCCCCTGGGCCCACACACACACATGGCCTTTGCCTCCCCAGTAGCAAAGACACGCCACGCCGCCGCCAGTAAGACCCTTCCTTGATCGGCACCAGCAGCCTCCCTTCCTCCCACCTTGCCACCTGGGACCCACCGCGCCTCCACCGCCCACCCGCGCCTACGCGCCCTCCACACGCCCCCACGTGCCTCCCACGCCCCACGCTCCGCCCGCGCCACCTCTGACCCGCGTCCCCCACGCGGTCGGCCCGTCCCCATGGGACCCACCCCGCATCGTCTCCCCGCCTCCTCCTCTCTCACCAAACCGCCCGCGCCTCTCCCTCACCTCTCCCGCTCCGGCCGCTCCCAAGGCCTTGCCCGCCATCGCCGCCCGCCCGGCCCGAGCCTGGCGCCACCTCGACCACCACCCCTCGTCCCAGCCTCGCCTCCTCCGCAGCACCGCTGTCGCCCCTTCAAGCTCCTCTGCCGCCCGGCGTCCCAGCTTCCCGCTCAAGCACCGCCCAGCCCCGCCGGTCCTCTCAGCAGCGCCCGCCGCGTCGCCGAGGCTCCTCCAAGCTCCGCCCGCCGGTTCGCTCTGCCCGCCGCTGCGCACCTAACCTCCGTCGCGCCTCCTCGGCCCTCCGCCTCCCTGGCGTCCTCGCCGCCGCCGCAGGGCCCAGCGGCACGCCAAGGCCCGCATCTTCCCCGCCGTCCCCGACGTTCGCCGCGCCGCCTCCGCCGTCAATCCGCGCCGGCCAAGCTCGAGCCACCGTCGCCAGCGCCTCCGCTCGCCTGAGCGCCCCGCGCCTCGCCGGCGTCCGCTCCGGCCATCCTCTGCCGCGCAGGTCCCCGCCAAGCTCGCCATCCTCCCCGGCCGCGACCCGGTCCCACCTTGCCTGGCCCGCCACCGTCGACCTGTGGGCCCGCTGCCCCGTGTGTGTGCTCGTGTATGTGTGCCATGGGAGTATGATGCCGTTCCCTATGACCGTCCTGAGGCACCCCAAGCTCGCCAACGACCCTAGGCGCCGAGCCCCATGACCGACAAGCGCGCCCCAAAAACGACAATCACTACACCGCGGGATACCGAGGATTCCAACATGGGACCGGAAACCGAACCTCGACACGTCAAGTTCTCCCTCCCGGACCCCGAAGGCCGGACCCGGCCCGACAAGTTCTCCTGCTCGGATCCGAGAACCCCGAGACGCTGGACCCTCGAGTTCTCCCTCGCGGACGCCAAGACCGCCACACGGACGCCGAGACCCCTGGACCCTGAGTCCCCGGACCGAAGGTCGATCTGAAGCGCCAGGACCTAAACCTGCAGAATGCCAAGATCGCCGAGAACGCCAAGATCTTCACCCGATACCGAGACCCCGGTGCGGCAAGTGCTTCATCCCGAACAACAAGAACTACTCCGATATCCGAGAACGATCCCGCCGAGGCCGTCGAGCCCTGAACCCCGAGACCGACCATGAACCCCGGAACCCCAAGATCGTCGAGCCCCCTCTAATGTGTGACCCTTTTCCTCGATACCCTATTTTTATAAATGATATCAACTTGTTGCATTAAATCATTCATCTCGCATGCATCTCTGTGGTTTGGGGGCCTTATGCCGATTCATCTAATAATTAAATATGGGGCCCATATGCGGGCAAATCTAGCCTTATATTGGCCTCATTTAAACTTGTGTAACGAACCAGTACTATCGGTTGCCATGCTAAACAACATTTAATATGCGGGGGTTTAAACAACTTGAACCATATATTAATTGTCGGGACCCCGGTTCCGCTTAATATGACCTAATTGCACCGCACCTTGTCTTGTCATTCATCATACATGCATCATGCCGATCTTTTGCCGTAGTATTAAATATTGCATCCGGTGTTTATTCTAGTGTTTTGCTTCTTCGCGGATAAGGCCGTTGAGTTGATGTGAGCTTCGCCCCGATCTTCGGTTGAACCTTCGTCAATGTTTTCAGGCGAGCATCTCCCCCTTTCTACCTATCTTACTTTTATAGTCTTTATTCCCTCCTGTTGATCTATTGCTATCTGTGTTGCGATGCTCTAGTTTTCGTACTTTGATATCCCCTGCGCCGTATATTGCCTTGGACACATCCTATTACATGTTGTTTGGTAGATAGTTGGACTTGCGTGTCGTGGTCGCTTGCTCGGTGTTGACACGTGTTGTCAAATGCCACGATTGTTGATGTATTGCCGCATGTTGATGTTGGAGATGATTCTAGTTTACTTATCGTCACTTTAAATTCTGTTTAACAACTAAAATTGAAATAAGCGAGAGGCATCGGTGGGTGATAGAAAATATTTGGTTTCGAGCCCACTTGTGTCCCGTAAGACCCCGAGTACTTGATACTGTTCCTTGATTTATCGCGCTATCCACATCCGAGGTATATGGGACCCCGAGCCAGAGCTTGATTCAGTCTTATTTCTTGGGGCCACAAACTAGTTTGAGGTGTTTTTACTATCCTGTACTTATGCCATGCTACTTTCTGTATTTAAATTGTGCGAGGAGCACACTGTACTGTTTTGGAAGCGGAATGTTTACGCGGTATCGACAAGCCCAGCCACACTTTCGGGTTCCCAATCGCTTACAGCCATTGTCGCAACCTTGAGGCCGTCTCGGATCTTGCTTACTCCGTTGCGGGATCTACTCAAAGGGGTGGCCCCCTGAAATATTTCTGAATCCTGTGATTGTTCAGTCGTGAAAGCCTCGTTGGGTTTTGATTTGGTTTTTCCGAGGTTGATCAAGCGTGTGTTGCTATTGGTGCACCCCGGCCGGGTAAAACTTTCTGAAAGCCGTGTCCGCGGATATGGACGACTTGGAGCACAGTATCTCGATCATAGACAAGCATAACTAAAGTTTATTGTTATAAATTTGACTTATAATGACTAGTAATCAGCTTCACTATAACGGAATGGCTAATAATACTGCCCACAATTGCTTGTTTGATTGTCGCTTGCGACCATTGTACCTGACTAGTAAGTATGGCAACTACAACGGAATTGGCAGAATAAAAGTACCAACAACTGCTGGGTTTTGGGATTATATCATGCTATCTGTATTTGATTAGTAATTGTTGCAACTATCACGGAATGGTTAACTAAAAGTGCCTGCTGCTACTTTATCGGGATGATTATCTAAACCTGACTAGTAAAGTGTCGCAACTATAATGAATAAATAAAACGCCAACTGTGAGTTCCTCGGTTGACTTCCTCGTTTGGTCTCGAGGGAAACACCAGGATGGGTTTGTTTGGTGCTAGCAGGTTGGATCCGTTTAGGTCATTCTCACCCCTCTCGATAACCGCCAGGTTGTATCGAGTCTCTATAGGTTGTTTAGTGCATCTTGCCGCTGCCGCTGATCCACCATACCTATGTAGGCGAGGACCGCAATTCTAGCCTCGCCGTGTCTTGGCCTCGATCGACGCTCCTCTTTTTCCTTTGCCCTTGTCGGCACCCCTTTTGTTTAAGGTTTTGAGATCGACGCCGTTAGCGAGGTTACCCTTCCGGCTTGGCCTGGGCAGGGTTATGGACGCCATTGGTTATTCTTCAGGGCTCTTAGCCTCATTTGCTTCTTGTCCGTAGTCGGACGCTCTACCGTTTTCAAGGTGATTTGGATCTTGTATATTATATCTGTATTCTTGACTCACAGGTATTTATATATATCTGCTCATGGGTCCCATCGAGGACTGTTGTGTAATGTTATTACTTCGTTTTCCACCCGCACGAAAGTGCCTGGTGGGCACCTTTGAATCGTTTCTATGCGGGTTTGGCGAATTTTGCTCAAACTTGCATAGGTCCGATTCTGAGGGTGTTACAATGGATGAATGGGAGTTACTGCTCCATTCAAGGAAGGTGCAGGAATTGAACTATTTTAGTACTTTGGGGTCTTCTGATATTACTCAAGCTGGTACCAAAAGGAAGATTCCTGAACTTGATGATAATGTTGTGGTTTCCTTTGGGACACCTATCTCTACTAATCAAGTCAGAAGAAGATCAAGGTCTACTAGATACAGGGGCTTTAAGCCTAAAATCATTTGTGATTCCAATCCCACTAAATCTAAAGTGAAACAAAGGCTGATTCCAGAGGTTAAGGTTGTTGAAGTCACAGAAGAAATTGCTCAGATAAATCCTGGTCAGGCTGGCATGATTTCTGATAGGACTCTCCTGGCAACTCCAATCCCAGTGCTCCAGTCTATTGGAATATCTCTTTGTGGTGTGCCTCAGGAAGATCTCACTCCTTTGAAGCTTATGGAAGGCTGGCAAGAGAAGGATAATGCTGGCAGTGCCTAGTGCCTGTCTATTTCTACTTTGGCTTCTTTATTTTTGAGTTGTAATAATGTCACTACTCAAATAATGGGTTATTTTGTGCTGGAACATCAGAGGGATTAATGCTAGAGAAAAAAAATTAGCCTTAATGAATGCTATTAATGTAAGTGGATGTTTAGTTATTTGCCTTCAAGAAAAAAAAGGAGGATTTTGATCTGTAGTTTATTAAATCCTGCTGTCCAGCAAAATTTGATGAGTTTGTCTTTGTGCCTTCTGTGGGGGCTTCTGGTGGCCTCATTATTATATGGAATAGTTCAAATTTTTCTGGAATGGTAATGCATTGTGAAAAATTTGCTCTCTCTGTACATTTCACTTCTACACATTCTGGACAGTCTTGGACCTTAATTAACATTTATGGCCCTTGTAATGGTGAGTTGAGGGAGAAATTTATTGAATGGATGTTTGAGGTGCATATTCCTGATGATGAAGACTGGATCTTAATGGGGGACTTTAATTTTATTAGGTCCCCTGCAAAGAGGAATAAACTTGGGGGGAATGTTAATGACATGCTTATCTTCAATGACTTCATTAGAGAACAACATCTCACTGAATTGCCAATTAAAGGAAGAAAATACACTTGGAGTAACATGCAACAAGATCCCCTGTTGCAGTAACTTGATTGGTTTTTTACTTCCATTCACTGGACAACTAGTTTTCCTAACACAGTTGTTTCCACACAAGGCAAACCAACCTCTGATCACACTCCCTGTGTTGTCTCTATTCAGACTAAGATACCTGGCAGTAGGATTTTTCGATTTGAAAACTTTTGGGTAGCCCATCCTGGATTTCTAGAAGTGGTTGCAGAATGCTGGAGTAAGCCAACTCACAAATCTAACAGTGCTGCAAATCTTACTTCAAAGCTAAAAAAGCTAAGATATGATTTGAAATTTTGGAGCAAATCAATCTCAAAGTTGTCAACTTGTCTTGAAAATACTAATAGAGTCCTCTCTGAACTTGATAATCTGGAAGACAAAAGGCCTTTATTCTGTCAAGAAGCAAATTTCAGGAGAATTCTAAAAGCTCACCTAGCAAGACTACTACAATACCAAAATGCTTATTGGAAGAAAAGATGCACAGTTAGTGGACAAAGTTTGGAGATGAGAACACAAAATTCTTCCATAATTTTGCTACTGAAATATATAGAAAGAACAATATTGCCTCCCTCAAACTCTCAGATGGTACTTTTGTCACTGAGCATGCTGATAAAGAAAAAGCTATTTATCAAGCCTATAAAGAAAGATTGGGCACATCTACTCAGCCTAAGATGCTTTTTAATCTTCAACATCTGATTACTCCAACTGAGGGCCTTGAGGTTCTATCCATACCATTTACCAGAGAGGAAATTGACAAGGTGGTGAAAGAGATGCCAAGTGATAAAGCACCAGTCCCAGATGGTTTTAATGGTCTATTCCTAAAAAGTTGTTGGCACATCATCAAGGAGGACATCTATTCCTTATGTTTCCAATTCTATGAAGGAGATATGAATCTAGAAAGTATAAATATGGGTCATATTACACTCATTCCAAAGATAGGATCACCTGAATCTATCAATGATTTTAGGCTAATAACTCTACTAAATTGTGTTCTGAAGCTCATAACCAAAATCTTGGCTAATAGGCTATAGAAGGTTATTTTGAAGATTATTCATAGAAATCAATATGGTTTTTTAAAAGGCAGAAACATTCAGGATTGCCTTGCTTGGGCATTTGAATTTCTATATCAATGTGAAGCCTCTAAGAAAGAGATCATTTTACTAAAGTTGGACTTTGCCAAAGCATTTGATACCATTGATCATATGGCTATGATGAAAATTATGAAACAAATGGGTTTTGATGATAAGTGGCTGAAATGGATTGATATTATTTTTGGTACTGGAAAGTCTGCTGTTTTGCTCCATGGAGTACCTGGGAGGCAATTTCACTGCAAAAGAGGAGTTAGACAAGGAGACCCTCTGTCCCCCCTAATTTTTGTGCTTGCTGCTGATTTACTACAATCTGCAATCAATAAGGCATTCAGAGAAAACATACTTAGGGCCCCCTTCTCCCCTGATTTTGGACAGGATTTTCTAGTTGTTCAATATGCAAATGACACTTTGATTATAATGCAAGCAAACAAAGATCAAATACTGATAATGAAAGGGATTCTTCGGAATTATGCTGTTTCTATTGGCTTACAGATCAATTTTCACAAGTCACACCTAATACCAATAAATTTGGTTGATAACATATCTAAGGAAATTGCAGAAATATTGGGATGTGCAATTGCCAAAATGCCTTTCACTTATTTGGGGCTTCCTCTTGGCACCACTAAACCCACAGTTTATGATCTTATGCCACTGATTGAGTTTAAAGAAAGGTTTGTGCTTCATTCATGATGATGTCTTATAGTGGGAGAGTAACTGTGATCAATTCTTTACTGGCTTCAATTGCAACTTTCACAATGTGTGCAATCAAATTGCTAGATAAGATTTTGGGGCACATTGAAAAAATTCAGAGACACTGTTTGTGGAATAAGAAAATTGAAGAGAGTGAAAAATGCAATTCTCTAGCTGCTTGGGATATGATCTGCAGGCCAAAACATAGAGGAGATGTTGGCATTCTCAACCTTAGAATTCAAAATGAAGGCCTGCTGCTTAAATTCCTGCATAAATTCTATAATAAGGATGACACACCATGGTTCTCCCTAGTTTGGAATGCATATTATGGCAACAATATTCCTCATGCTTCTGGGCCTTGTGGCTCTTTATGGTGGAGAGATGTTTCTATACTTTCACATTTATTCAGAGGAATAGCTAAAAGCTCTATTGGTGATGGGGCTACCACAATGTTTTGGAAGGATCAATGGTCTGCAACTATCTTAGAAGAGAGTCACCCGATCATCTACTCCTATGCTAGGAATGAGGATATCTCTACACAGGAGTTTCTTACAGCTGATAGTTTGACACAACTTTTCTATCTCCCTTTGTCACCTGAAGCACTAGCTGAATTGAGAGAAATTCAAAACAGTAGTAGAGAAATACAACTAAGAGAGCATTCACATGACACATGGAGTTATGTTTGGGGGGCCAAGGATTACACTTCCAGCAAATATTATAAATATAATTTTAGAAATATAAACCCACACATATCCTTTAAATGGCTGTGGAAATGGAAGTGCACTGCAAAAGTAAAGTTCTTTGGGTGGCTGATTCTGTCTGACAGATTGAATACAAGAAACATGCTCAGAAGAAGACATTATACACTGGGGACTGGATATGACTGTTTTATGTGTAATCACAATGCTGAGGAAACAATTGAACACTTGCTCTTTCATTGCACCTTTAGCCAAGCTTGCTGGAGTTCAATTAACATCTATTGGTCTATGACTAACTCTAGACTTCAGATCATTGAGCAAGGAAAAAAGAGCTGGAATAAAAAGCTATTTATGGAAATTACATTGCTGGGCTCTAGGAACATCTGGAAAGAGAGAAACAACCTCTGGTTTAATAACATACAACCCTCAGTTCAGGCTTGGAAATCAAGATTAGCTGCTGATCTGTCATTGTTGATTCATAGGACAAAGGAGGATCTACACCCACTCATCAAGAGAATTATTCATAGTTTGTAAACCTTTTTTTAGATCCTAGACTTATCTCTCTTGACTTTTAGAGACTTCTCTCCCCTCTGTCTATATGTAAATATGTAACTTTCCAGACTCTGACCTTTTATTAATGAAAATGAGGCAGTAGGAGCCTTTCCTACTGTTATTACCCTCAAAAAAAGATAGTCATTTGACTATATATCTATGATGCAGATCAATGCACGGAAGGGATGGATGTACGGCGACCGACGCGATTCCGACTTCATTGCAGGCCTGCATAAATTTATCGATGTGGCTGAGGATAACAAGGTGGATAATTTTATGCCTTGTCCATGTGTTGACTGTCGGAACGTCAAGGAGTACACCAACTCGAGAACCATTCAATTCCACCTGCTTCGCCAAGGTTTCATGCCCGGATATTATTGTTGGTCCTTGCACGGAGAAAGAGGGGTTACGATGGAAGACAATGAAGAAGAGGAGGAGGATGACATCTATCGTATGTTCCATGAAGAAAACGAGGATACTGCAATGGAAGACAATGAAGAAGAAGGAGGTAACAATGAAGAAGAAGGAGGCGGCAATGAAGAAGAACACCGGGCATCAGATGAGCCCGTTGATGGTCTTGGTCGGGTCATTTCTGATGCAAAACAACAATGCGATATAGAAAGGGAGGAGCTGAAGTTGGACGCCATGCTAAAGGATCACAAAAAGCTGTTGTACCCAAATTGCAAAGATGGCAGCAAAAATCTCGGTACAACACTCGAACTGCTTCAATGGAAGGCTGAGGCTGGTTTGTCTGACAAGAGATTTGAGCAGTTACTGAAAATAATGAAGCCAAAGATTCCAAAGGATAACGAGCTACCCGAGACAACGTATGAAGCAAAGAAGACTATCTGCCCTCTAGGCTAAGATGTGCAGAAGATACATGCATGCATTAATGACTGCATCATGTACCGCGGTAAGGAGTACGAGAATATGGATAAAGCCCCGGTATGTACTTCATCTCGATACAAGATCAGACAAGATGACCTTGGTGATGTTGAGGGCGATGACGATCCCCCCAGGAAGAGGGTTCCTGCTAAGGTTATGTGGTATGCGCATATAATACCATGGCTAAAACGTCTGTTCAGAAACAAAGACCATGCCAGATTGTTGCGATGGCACAAAGAAGAGCGTAAGAAAGACGGGTCGAAGTTGGGACACCCCGTCGATGGGTCGCAGTGGAGAAAAATGGAGAGAGAGTACCCGGACTTTGTAGGTGACACGAGAAACTTATGGTTTGTTATAAGTACAGACGACATGAATCCTTTTGGGGAGCAGAGCTGCAGTCATAACACCTGGCCCATGACTCTATGTATGTACAACCTTCCACCTTGGTTGTGCATGAAGCGGAAGTTTATTATGATGCCAGTGCTCATCCAAGGACCTAAGCAACCCGGCAACGACATTGATGTGTACCTAAGGCCATTAGTCGATGAACTTTTGCAGTTGTGGGCCGAACCAGGTGTACGTGTGTGGGATGAGCATAAACAGCGGGAATTTGACCTACGAGAGTTGTTGTTCCTAACCATCAATGATTGGCCAGCTCTTAGTAACATTTCAGGACAACCAAACAAGGGATACAATGCATTCACACACTGTTTAGATAAAACTAAAGGTATATATTTGGAGAAATGTAAGAAGGTTGTATACCTGGGGTGTCGTCAATTTCTTCTGACCAATCATCAAGTGAGAAAGAAAGGCAAGCATTTCAACGGTGAGGCAGATCACCGGAAGAAGCCTAAGCTCCCTAAAGGTGCTAATGTATTTGGTATGGTGAGGGACATGGAAGTAATCTTTGGAAAGGGTCCTGGCGGTCAATCTGTTCCGAAATCAACGTTACCGGACACGCGGCCATGTGGAAGAAGAAATCAATATTTTGGGAGCTACCCTATTGGGAATGCCTAGAGGTCCGGTCTTCAATCGACGTGATGCACGTGACGAATAATCTTTGCGTGAACCTTCTAGGCTTCCTGGGCGTGTATGGGAAGTCAAAAGACACACCAGAAGCATGGGAGGACCAGCAACGTATGAAAGACCCATACAACAAGCATAGTAATAAAGGGCGTCAATACTTAAGGAGCTATGCTCTCACGAAAGAAGAGAAGGAAATATTTTTTGAATGTCTGAGCAGTATCAAGGTCCCGGCTGGCTTCTAGTAAAATATAAAGGGAACAATAAATATGGCAGAGAAAAATTTCAGAACCTGAAGTCTCATGACTGCCACGTGATTATGACGCAGTTGCTTCCGGTTGCATTGAGGGGGCTTCTACCAGAAAATGTTCGAGTACCCATTGTGAAGCTATGTGCATTCCTCAATGCAATATCTCAGAAGGTAATCGATCGAGAAAGTCTGGAAAGGCTACATAGGGATGTGGTCCAATGTCTTGTCAGTTTTGAGTTGGTGTTCCCCCCGTCCTTCTTCAATATTATGATGCATCTCCTGGTTCACCTAGTCGACGATATTTCCATTCTGGATCCTGTATTTCTACACAATATGTTCCCCTTCGAGAGGTTCATGGGAGTCTTAAAGAAATATGTTCGTAACCGTGCTAGACCAGAAGGACGCATCTCTAAGGGCTATGGAACAGAGGAGGTCATTGGGTTCTGCATTGAATTTATTCCTGGCCTTAAGCCGCTTGGTGTTCCTGAATCGCGGCATGAGGGGAGGCTAAGTGGAAAAGGCACACTAGGAAAGAAAGAAGTGATATGTAGGGACGGGCGTTCTTTCACTCAAGCACACCACACAGTTCTACGAAATTGCACCTTCGTGGCTCCGTATATCGAGGAACACAGGAATGTTATACGCTCCAAGTTCCCGGGGAATGCTGACTCCTGGATCGAAGAAAAACACATGGAGACTTTCGGAAGTTGGTTGCGAGCACATCTCCTGAATGATAACACTGTTGGAGACCAGCTCTACTTTTTGGCTGCATCACCATCCTCGACTGTATTGACTTTTCAAAGGTACGAGATAAATGGGAATACATTTTACACGATCGGCCAAGATAAAAAGAGCACCAACCAAAATAGTGGTGTCCGCTTTGATGCAATAGGCGAGAATGGGAAAAAGGACACATACTATGGTTACATAGAGGAGATATGGGAACTTGACTATGGACCTACTTTTAAGGTCCCTCTGTTTCGGTGCAGTTGGGTCAACATGAATGGGGTAAAGGTAGACCAACTGTACTGAATGACAACAGTGGATCTCAAGAATCTTGGTTACAGAGATGAGCCATTCGTCCTAGCCAACGATGTGGCTCAGGTTTTCTATGTGAAATACATGTCCTCCAGACCAAAAAAAAGAAAAAATAAGCAAACGAATACATCAGACGATGAGCCCAGGCATCACATAGTTCTTTCAGGGAAAAGAAACATCGTGGGAATCGAGGACAAGACAGACATGTCAGCAGATTATGATAAGTTTGATGAAATTCCGCCCTTCACCGTAAAAATTGACCCAAGCATCCCGTTAAATAATTAAGATGCTCCATGGTTACGGCCTAAGAAGCGATCATAGACAAGGGATCGACATACGCGAAGAAGGATTCATGACTTTCATGTAAAACTTATGTGTGCCCTCATGTATTAAAACTTATGTGATGTTTTCAATCTTCCAAGTTCAATATTTTTCCTTGTAACTTTGACACATAATATGACACCGCGCAAAGGTTTCACATTGTTTCCAAGTAAGGTTTCACATTTAATTTGGTGGTTGCTTCACAGAAAAGTGGGTCATTTTTAAATTTTTAATGCACATTTCAAACTATATTCAAAACGGTGGGCATGAAGGAAAACTTCCTCCTGCAACAATTGTTACTAAGAATAGTTATTTTAGAAAACAGAAAATGGCTTTGGATTATTTATTCAAATTTGAAGACTTTTCATGTTGAAAGTGTTTTCAAATTCAAAAATATGGAATACATATTTGTTAATGCATTTTTAATTGAAAAAGCAAAATGATTAATTGTTTGTATAGTGAGAACAAATATTTTTGAAAACATAAAATGGTTTTGAATTCGTTCTACAAATTGAAAAACTTTCCAGGTTGAAAGATTTTTGAAATTCAAAATAAATTTGCTGTGAAAAATACATATGTAGTAATGCTCCTAAATCTAGAAAAAAAAAGGCGGAAACCTCCAGAAAACTCAATCTTTTTTCGAAAAAGGCTTATTAGCCCCGGTTCGGCCCAAGAACCGGGGCTAATAGCCCACGATGCGCGCCAGCTGAAATTTCTGGGCCAATAGCCACGGGTCGGGCGTTGACCCGAGGATAATAGGGCAATAGCCCCGGTTCTAGGAAGGAACCGGGGCTGATGCTCCTCCTACTTTAGATCGGCGCCACCCTCCTTACTCCCCATTCACGCACGCAAGGAGAAGCAGAGCGCCGTCAGGCTGCGCAACTCCGCCGCCGGCCCGCGCCTCTGTGTGCGTTCCCGCCGGCCCGCGCCTCCGCGTGCCTCCCTGTCGTCGCCGCCGTGTCCTCCCGCTGTAGCAATTTCTCCATCGAGCCATCCTTCCCGCCGGCCCGCGCCTCCACACTCGCTCTGCCCCGGCCTCCGTGTGCGTCCCCTCCGGCCCGCACCTCCCGAGCACTGCCGCCGGTCTCCACTCCACGAGCGCAAGGTGAGCGCTGCTCCCTCTCCTTTTTCTCCTCTTTCGTGCACGAGCCCGAGCCGCCGCCGCCGTGCGCGCGCACTGGTCGTCGCCGCCGTGCACATGCATCGCTCGCTGCCGTGCGCCGCTCGCCGCCGTGCCGATTTGCCGCGTCAGGCCATGCTTCGCGGCGGAGTAGGGAGGCGGCGGGCCGGGCGTTGACCCGCTGCAGCAAGTTCTCCATCGAGCCGCCGCCGCCGTGCGCGCGCACCACTCGCCGCTGCCGTGCACGCGCATTGCTCGCCGTCATGCCCTGTTTTGCCGTCGTGCGCATGCATTGCTTTCCGCTCGCCGCCGCGATTTGCTGCGTGGGAGGCGGAGGGGGTGATGTCGGAGATGCACGTCCGCGGCGGAGGTAGCGTCGGGGGCGTGCTTGGTGGCGGAGCACGGGGGACGTGGAGGTGGCGTCGGGCCGTGCTTCGAGGTGGAGTAGGAAGGCGGCGGATCGATGGCTATGGCGGAGTCAGGAGAAGGCCGTCCGCCGCTTCTGTGTATTTTTGACTTTATGATCAAAACAAAAGCAGTATCTGTTAACTATTTCTATGTATTCTTTTGTTTGCAGATACTATGGATCCGGGACTCGGCAGAGACGATTATCAGGAGAACATCATGGAGGGTTTCATCCGCGGGGATGAAGTTATTGTTGGCGATGTCACCAAGTAGTTTCTGAACGACTCCGGAGAGGGATATGAGTCTCTCAGCTGAGGAGGTAGATGCTCCGGTGAGGTAGACGCCGACGCCTCGGGCGAGGGAGGACTCAGCGGCTCCGATGAGGGAGAAGACGACAAGCAAGAAGTCGAAGAGAGAGAATTCGACGGCTCCGGAGAGGTGTATATCTATATGTGATGTGCACTAATGTATTTAACAAGTGACCATATGAAATACATATATTAACGCACTAGCTCTTTCTTCTTTTATCCCTCCAGATCAAGGAAATCGTCAGTACGTACTAAACGAGGCCCAAACAAGAAGATGGATGATGGTGTCCGGTATAGATTCGAAAAGGTCGATAAAGTCGGGAAACCAATTGAACCTGATAATGTTGAAAAGAAATTTGTGAAGGCATGCGGAGTTGTCGTTAGGTACCACATCCCTATCACTACTCGAGAGTGGAGGCAGACAAAGACGGAAACCGTGTCATATGTCGGCCAAGCAGCCAAAGAAAACCTTTGGACAAATCTCATGCTTAATTTCACCCTGCCGGCGCCAGAGGTGGATCTAGACGAAGAGGTGCCGAATGAGGCGGAAATGAGGAGGCGAAAAGAGGCCCTAGAGAAAAAAGTCAAGGCGTGGGCTCTTTCGAAGATGGGCGAACTATTCAGGGAGTGGAAGAAAAAATTATGCCAGAACTATATCGAGCTCGATAAGACTCTGAATTTCGATAAGGGCTATGAGAATATAAGAGACTACTGGGCCGAATTTGTGGAGTACAAGATGAAGAATCCGGACGCGTTGCAAAAGTCTACAGTAAATAAGGCGAATGCTGCTAAGAAGAAGTACCACCATACTATGGGGCCTGCTAGCTACGCCGGTAGCAAGCATAAGTGGGAGGCACTTGAGGCACCATTTCTGGCCAAGGGGATCATGCCAGAGCCCTTAACATGGATCGAACGGGAAATAAATTGGTTTTACGGGCATATGGGCACATTGAACGAAGAAGGGAAGGCAGTGTATAACCAAAGACACAAAGATAATCCCCTTCTACCCATCGACGACATTAGAAGTGCGGTACAAGATGTTCAAGAGGGACGGTTCGTTCCCGATAGAGAGAAGGACGAGCTAACACGCGCCCTTAAAAATAAAGAACACAAAGGACGATCACGGGGCACCGAAGGATCCAAGCCGTGTATAGTTGCGTTTACCGAGGAAAGGAAGAGATTTCCTGATAGAAGCCATCGGAGGAGGAAGGAATGGGAGGCAGCTGACAAAGCGGCTACTGAGGCTGAGAAAGCTGCTGCTGCAGACCGGCTACGTAATGTAGAAGAGGTATTAAAGCGACATCAGGATCAAATCAAAATACTTAGCCAGCAAGGTAGCGGCCAATCTCAGCGGTACTGATAGAACCTGCATTCGATGCTACCGGCGCCCCATCGAATAAGAAAAGCAGCGTCACTTCCACGCAGCTCCAGGATGATGGTGATGATGATGCACTGACGGCTCCGAAACATCGTTACCCAGTGGATGATATCACACAAAGCACACCTTGTGAGTTAAAGGTGAGAGTTGCTAACTTAAGATTGACGGCGGCGCTCGGCATGGCCCTACCAATTGGACCTAAACAAACTTGGCATTGCAAACCGGTTCCAAAAGGGTATGCTGTCGTCACGGTGGATCAAGTCATGCCAGATTATGAGGAGCTGAAACTGGACTACCCCGCAGGTGAAGATGGGGAGTTGACTGAACTAGGAGAAGTAAAAAGGGAGACCGCTGTTTGGCCAAAGGAGCACATCCATCTTCCAAATTATGTGCCGCCAAGGCCACCCACTCCTCAGATCAGCAACAATCCACCTTTGCCGCCACATGACCATTCTCCAGCGCAACCTTCACCTTCGCCGCCACATTACCATTCTCCAGCGCAACCATCTCCATTGCCGTCGCAGCCGTCTCCACCGCCGCCATCTCCCAAGCGGAAAAGGGGCCGTATGACTACGAGGGGCAGCAGTAGCAAGAGGTTCATATCACCGAAACGTAAGATATCGCCCCTCCCAAAAGTACCCCATGCAAATATAGATTTCAGTATCCCCCGACCTGGGGAGATGACAAACGAGCAACATGATGCGGCCTCAGAAGCCAGTTATCAAAAGTGGAAGATTGACATAGCAAACAAGAAGAAGCCGATAGAGCCAATCTTTCCACGCACCGAAGAAGATGTAGCACAGGCAATAGCCCAGGTGAAGCTCATGGCTGTGTACCCGCTGCCGCTACCAGAAGACTATGACCGCTCTATTCGCAAGTCGGCTGAGGCAAAATAACAACGGTTGCAGAGTATCATCTCCAGTGGAAAATCAAGCGATAAATCAGTTGCCCAGCTCGGAGAACAGAAAAATCAATCGTGCCCACCGCTAAAAGTGTATTCCGATGCCGAGGTGCGGTCGAGGAGAGCTACGGCCGAGCATAGGTATGATCCGGAAACTGATCCGGAATTAGTAGAGTTGTATGGAGAAGCGGCAGCGGCTCAAGGCATGTCTATTCGTAGGTACTTAAACCATATAAATGAATTCTCTGACATACAATACAAGTATTGGCACGGGGACCCTCTCGTCAACCTGAGTTAGTCAAGGAGCTACCAACAAAAATGCGAAGATTGCATATCTGGTACATGCGACAATCTGCTGCTAACGAAAACTGGATCAACATTGCACATAGAAACGAGCATTATGGGCATGGAGATGACGTGGTAATGATTGAATTTGATGAATTATTTCAGTTATAGCAACAAGACGCCCTTGAAAAATCTATCATGAGTGCCTATTGTTTGTAAGTATTATTAATTTATGTAATTAAGTCTTTCTAGCTTAGCTATCGTTCATTGCATGTATAATCTTACTCATCACTATATTTATTTTGCAGAATGAAGATTATCCAATGCAAAAGAGGACAATTCTATGACATTGGGTTCATTGACCCAAATATCATTTATAAAAATGTTCTCCACCTGAGACCCGAGGTGACAGAGAACAACTTGGTACAAGCGTTAAGGTTTCACGAGACCAAAAGGGAAATACTACTTCCTTACAACTACGAGTGAGTATTACTGTCTTGTAGACATTATATTTTGCTTACTCGATGTTAAGTGTATAATTGACTCGCTATGCATGCGCAGCTTCCACTATATCCTGCTAATCATTAAGCCCGACGATGAAATAGTAAAAGTCATGGACTCGAAACGCAAACACCTCAATGAGTGGGCGGACATGCAAGCATGCCTCCAGAGGTAATTTCAATCATTATGTCACTATATCGGTACTATTTCCTCGCTGATAGCAAGTGATTAATGTAGAACTCCGTTATTCATCTTCTTTGCCGGGCATGGCTTGGAAACGGTTCACCGCCAAGGCTGTTGGCGTTTGCAAGCCAGAGCTTACATTTCGACAACTTAATGTAAGTAGTACTAGATAGATCCGCGTATCTCTTTGATTCTAGTTTCAATATCATGCTTGAATATTATTTTGATTGAACTATATATGTTCTCGTAAAGTGCTTGAGGCAGGAACCCGAGAATAACCTATGTGGCTACTATGTATGCGAGTTCATTTGCCAGGCGACCAAATATACTGCCGCAAAGACGGACTTAAAAAAATTGAAGTACGATAAACAATATTCACAACTTTGGTTTATTACCATCAATTGTGTTCATTTTCATTAATTCATATATATTGACCCCTTCTTTAAATTATATTAGGTCGAATGGTTGCGAGACGGTCTTCTACTACAAGAACGCATACGAGAAATTCAAGAGGAAATTTCCAGATTCATAGATGCCGAGGTCCTAGATTCGAATGGAGAATACTATTTCCCGCCGCTAGATATGCGAGTGTGATATATTTTGTAATGTGCATGTAATAACTCGTGGTGCGTAAATTTTGTAATACGTTTGACAACGCACATTGGATGAGATGGTGTAATATATTCACGATGATGATGTGCACTGTATAGTTGTTCCTTCATTGTTGTATGTAGTATTAATTATGCCATCCAATTTAGCGCAAAACACAAATTAAAAAAATGCCCGAAACAAATAAATGAAAAATAGCAGGAAACGGATCCTGCCACGGCACAAAAACGGGCCGTTTTCTTGCCGTGGAAGGGGAGCAATAGCCCCGGTGCCTATTAAAAACCGGGACCTTTGCCTGCTAGGCCCCTCGCTCGCCAGCCGGTCACATGGAGCACCATTAGCCGTGGTTCGGGGCAGAACCGGGGCTAGTAATAGCCCTACCTGGCTAGCCCCGGGTCCAGAACCGGGGCTAATGGCCCATACGACCCGGGGCTATAGGCCTCTTTTCCACCAATGATAGGGGTAAAACCGTAACTATCAAATTAAAAATCTGGTGCGTCTTGGCATGTTGGGCATGGCTTTCTTTTGGAAACTTCGGCGCAGCTTCCGGCGAACGCGTATGGGGCGAGTGATCTCCAGCAGCGCACGGGAGGACAAGACACTACGGGAATAATCTGATAGGCTGGCTTTTTTATACGCTGACGACAAAATATCGGGATTGTCGGTGTAGCTTGACGGACCATCGGCCTAGTTTTGTTGTCGGCGTAGGATAAATAGGCCGACGACAACCGTCTACAGAGCAACAGCGTCAAGTCTACGCCGATGGATGCCGACAGCAAAGCCGTCAGCGTAGCTATTTTACTTTTTTGCCATGTTAATATTAGAAAAATCATAACTAAATCATTTAAATTCAGAAAAACACATATAATATATCAAAACTTACAGAAAAATAAGATCTATCTATATAAATTCAAATATTATATATTTTTATTCAAACAAATATATAAAAAATATAAATACTTTCGTATAACATATTTTTCATTTTTCGAGTGCAAAAAAGGGGTGTTTTGTGACCACCAAATGAAAGTTTCAAAATGATAATACCATATTTTTCAAAAATACTAGACCATATTAAATGGAAAATTTCTCAACCTGGGTATCTCAAACCTTTCCGTTCACCCCTTGTGAAAAAGACAAATTCCTGCTGAATCGGTAGGAAATGAGTTAGATTTGAACTACAGGTACATGATATGATGCTCATGATTTTTTGCAAAAATCATTTTTAGGTTCATAATATGCTATTTCATTAGATATCTAATTCAAGTTTAGTGAGGCTCAGCTCCGAGCTAAGAATTTTCATGCCCCTCAATTTTAAAAGTTTGACTATAGTTTGAAATGGACATAAAAAATTCAAAAACAATCGAAACAATGCAAAACCTTCACGTGGTGTCATATTATGTGACATAGTTGCATGGAAATATTACCAAACTTGGTATATTCATTGTGTCTCAAAAAACCCTTCACAAAATGACCTATCTCAATCGAGGTTTTCTGGATTTCAGGTCAAATGACCAATGTTATTGCTAGAATCGTGGAATAGTTTGCGATAATATTCCCATATTATGCATGCATGTGTATCATGGGATGGTGAACAATGTTGAAGGAGGAAGTTTTCCTTTTCGTTACACCAAAAAACCATTTTTTATTTTCCGAGTGCAAAAAACGGGATGTTTTGTGAAGCAACCACCAAATGAAAGTTTCAAAATGATAATACCACATTTTTCAAAAATACTAGACCATATTGAATGGAAAATTATAAACCTGGGTATCTCAAATCTTTTCGTCCAACTCTCATGAAAAAGACAAATTCCTACCGAATCGGTAGGAAATGAGTTAGATTTGAACTACAGGTACATGATATGGTCCTCAAGATTTTTTCAAAAATCATTTTAGTGAACTACAGGTTCATAATATGCTATTTCATTAGAGAACTAATGCAATTTTAGTGAAGCTCAGCGCCGAGCTAAGAATCTTCATGCCCCTCGATTTAGAAAGCTTGACGATAGTTTGAAATGGGCATAAAAATTTCAAAAACGATCGAAACAATGCAAAACCTTCGTGTGGTTTCATATTATGTGACATAGTTGAATGGAAAAATACCAAACCTGGTATATTCATTGTTTCTTAAAAAAACCTTTACAAAATGACCAATGTCAATCGAAATTTTCTAGATTTCAGGTCAAATAACAAATGTTATTGCTAGAATCGCGCTATAGTTTGCGATAATATGCCCATATTGTGCATAAATGTGTATGATGGGATGGAGAAAAATGTTGCAGGAGGAAGCTTTCCTTTTTGTTGCACTGAAAAACCACTTTTTTATTTTCCGAGTGCAAAAAATAGGGTGTTTTGTGAAGCAACCAACAAATGAAAGTTTCAAAATGATAATACCAAAATTTTCAAAAATACTAGACCATATTGAATGGACAATTTCTCAACCTGGGTATCTCAAACCTTTCGGTCTATCCCTCGTGAAAAGACAAATTGAACTACAGGTACATGATATGATGCTCATGATTTTTTGCAAAAATCATTTTTAGGTTCACAATATGCTATTTCATTAGATATCTAATGCAAGTTTAGTGAGGATCAGCCCCGAGCTAAGAATCTTCATGCCCCTCAATTTAGAAAGTTTGACGATACTTTGAAATGGGCATAAAAAATTCAAAAATGATCGAAACAATGAAAAACCTTCACGTGGTGTCATATTATGTGACATAGTTGCATGGAAATATACCAAATTTGGTATATTCATTGTGTCTCAAAAAAACTTCAAAAAATGACCTATCTCAATCGAGGTTTTATGGATTTTAGGTCAAATGACCAATGTTATTGCTAGAATCACGGTATAGTTTGCGATAATATGCCAATATTGTGCACACATGTGTATCATGGGATGGAAAACAATATTGCAGGATGAAGTTTTCCTCTTTGTCGCACCGAAAAGCCATTTTCTATTTTTTGAGCGCCAAAAATGGGGTGTTTTGTGAAGAAACCACCAAATGGCTAATTCAAAATGCTACCATCCCATTTTTCAAAAATACTAGACCACCTTACATTGACAATTTCCCAAACGGGAGAGCTCAAACCTTTTCGTCCATCCCTGGTGAAAAATACAAATTACTGTCAAATTGGTAGGAATTGAGTCCGATTTGAACTACATGTATATTATTTGATGCTCATAATTTTTTGAAAAAATCATTTTTAGACTCACAATATTATATTTCATTAGAGATCCACTTCAAGTTTTCTTTTTCGTCACACCAATAAGCCATTTTCTTTTTTTCTGATGCAAAAAGGGTGTTTCATGAATCCTAACATAGTTTCGGTTGTTCTAGTGTTAACAAGATATGATACATGACTGAATATATTATAGGGATGTCATATTTAGATTCCTCTCATTTTTTTTATCGATTTGGATATATTATTTGTCAAATTACGATTTACGGATTTGTAGTTGTGAATTATTCAATATTAAATGGAAAAAGGCAAAATAAATAAAATTTGTTTTATTTTAATTTGAATTCAAGATTATTATTACTTATTCATTATTGTTTACTTAAATAAATGTTTGAAATTTTAAAAATAAAGGCATGTGATACCATCGTTCAAGGGTTAATAGGATTGATATGGTAATATTATCAGTAAGGTCTAATTTCCTGATTGAAAGCTTATCTGAAAGGAACATAGAAGTTAAGCACGCTGGGCTGAAGTAATGCTAGGATCAGTGACCGATGGCGAAGTTTGACCATTAGTATAATTTAACCAGAAATTAATTATACTTAGAGTTAAAAAATACTTGTGAGATTAACGAGTCAAATAATTAAAAAATGCTTGTGAGATTAATGATTAAAAAACAAAAAAAATGGAAAAAAATATTCAAAAAAAATTGAAAAAATATAGGCCGACGCCCAGCCAAATCCTCTAGGCAGACAACAATGCCATCGGCGTAGCTGCCGCCAGGGCAAACGGCCGTCAACCGTGTGATGTGGGCCCCACATCCTTTATGCCGACGGTATCCTCTACGACGACGAGCAAATAGGCTACGCCTACGGAGTCGTACGCCGACGGTCATACGCCGACGGTAGCTGTCGGCCTATGTCGATGGCAATCGGTGGCTACACCGACAGGGTCTGGCCGTCGGTGCCTAACCTGTTTCCTGTAGTGTGCCGGGTACCGTAACACGAAGGAACGACGTAGCAACATACTACCTAGCCTAATAATCCAAACCATGTACTAACAAAATACGCACTTATTAATTTGAAAAACAAGTGGGTTCACACATATCTACCTGTCCTTTCGGGCCATCAGGACGGTCTCCAAAGCTACCTTCTCCAGGCGCGACGGTGCCACCTACTCATAGTGGGGATAACATGAGTAGTAACATAGGTGCCCCATAGACTAAAATGATGATATGGCAAGCAATTAATAAAAAGAGAGACAAATGGAGTAACATAACATGTTACCATAACATCATACTTTCTAATACAAATGAGTCAATAAAACAATACTCTATGTTACTATACTAAGTTAAGTCTAAGAGAAGGACACGGCGGCACCCAAGTTAAAACATACAACAACCCGTCTGAATCAACCGACCAATTAGCCATGAAACTCCTGAGAATTTTGAAATTCCCATACCAGTGCGAAAATTGCAAGTCTAGAGTACATTGGAGAATTAACGGATGTGTACCTCGACAATCGATGCTACTTCGGGACCGGTGGCGGCTTCCATCAGCTTTAGCAGCGCCACCGCTGCTACTTCTTCTTCGACAGTCTACGCAGGGTCAGGGTGCAAGTGGGACTGCCGCGGGATGTCCGCATACGTTTGTACAGTTCCACATAATTTAAGTGGGTGTCCCACGGAAGCCTATAAAGCTTTTGCGGGCATTCATTATTCCATGTATGTTCACATATACTCGTAAATACGTTACTACAATTATGGTTTATATAATGTTCATAAAAATATTTTAGTACATAATACGATCAACATTTAGCACTTCAATGTATTAATTGCTTTTTCCACTTTCTTAGTTACTCGTCATTCTTTTTACTAGACATAATATTTTCTTGATTGGAAAATTTCTACTTCTGATCCAAATTAACATTTCCATATTTTGCTAGATTCGGATATATCTAGCATTAAAATATGACTAGATATATTCAAAGCTAGACAAATGTAAAAATATTTATTTGGGTCAAAATAGCTTTTTTAATGTTTTCTTGATTATGGATTTTTCACAAAAACCCACCATTTTTTCTTGTTTATCCGTAAATATCCTACATAGTCTTTTATGTAAGCTTGGATAGTGGGCTCCGTGGTCAGTCCACTCTCACATGCATCCTGACGCAGGAGTCGTTGGGACAGCGGGGTTGGTCGGGTCCATCTGTGCGACGAGAGAGACCCATGGAGAGAGAATGACAAGAGGAGGATCTGTTTTGGACTATGGGACCGGATCTAGCTACGTAATATATATGGCGGCATAAATAAATATTTTCTCCAATGTACACAGCAGGAGACAAGGCTGTCATAACTCGCAATTAAAGAGCTAGTGGCAGTGTTTACAGCTGTATAGTTTTTAAAAATATTTCAAATCAAACGATCAGATATCACTTTTTAGACACATACTCTCTCCTCCGTTCCTTAGAACATCACTGTAGTATCCTCAAACTCTCAAATGTTTAAGGGTTGAGAATTAACATTTTTTGGCACTTTTAAGGGTTAAAAAATAGGGTCAAAGACTAGAACCCTCAAACCCAACCCTTATAACGTAATATTCCGTTATAAGGGCTGGGTTTGATGGTTTTAGTCTTTGACGCAACCCCAACCCTTAAAACTGTCATTCGACATATCACAATTATCACTAGAAAAATATAATCAACCTTGAAACAAACTAGGAAATGAAAATCACGGATGCATGGTTTAATAGTTTACATCACAAAATCATCATCTTCCCCCTCTCATCGTCTTCATGGCCAAAAAGTTGCACCTCGGGGCCATCTCCTAGACCACTTCCACCTAGGCGTCGGTGGTGGAGTTCTTCACACCGCCATCGCCACCACCACTCATCGGAGTGTCACCTCGAAGAGTAGAGGACACACCACAGAATATCCTCTTCCTCTCCGCAATGTCCTCCTTGTACTCCTTCCACCACATCAATTGGTATTCATCCATGTCCTTCTTGGACATCATCATGTACTCCTTCTCTTCCACCATGAGTTCTTTTCATGCGTTGCCAATAGCGTTTACCTGTTTGATCGGTACCGGTGCATGCATCCATCCCCACAGTAGCCCAAGCACGAACCAAGAGAATATCTTCAGCCTCACTATAGTTTGTCGAGCGCACGGCAGGGCGGGCAACACCGGGAGGTGGTCTTCTTCACGGAAGGGGTCCCTCCCAAGGCCCGCTTGGCGGCCGCAGCACCCTTCGGCCCAAGCGCCGACGTCTTCTGAGGGCGCTTGGTGGTGGGCGACTGCGGTGGGGCGAGGGAGGAGGCGGGGGTCGGGGCCAGGGCGAGGGAGGAGGCGGGGTCCGGGGCAACCGCGGGCTGCAGAGAGACGACGTGCTGGCGAGCACGCCGCCGCTTGGCGCCGACGTGGGTGGCAGTGACCTCCGCGGCCACCTGCGCATGGATCGGGACGCCCGGCTGCAAGGCCGGCGCGGGCGTCGCGAAGGCGGGGATTGGGGGTGGGGCGAGGGAGGAGGCGGGAGGGAGGACGGAGGACGGAGGTGGGAGACGGCTCCATGACGTGCGGCGGCCGGCGGCAGCGAGGTTGGCGGGCGGGCGGGAGGTTGGGGAAAATTCCCTCCCACACGATGAAGGAGGGGGAGTGCGGGTTGGGGTCGTTTTCCCTCTCCAACCCTCATTTCTACAGGTTGGGATGGGGGTTTGAGGGTTCAACCCTTTTTTTTTGAGGGTTTGAGGGTTAAGGGGTTCTAGTCTACGAGTTTTTTCGTTCGCGAACTGTAAAAAAAGCGGTTATTTGAGGGTTTGAGGGTACTACTAGTGATGCTTTTAAGACGTCCTTGCAGAATGAACTATTATCATGGGGTTTTCGATGCTTCTACACTAGAACTATAACATCTGGCCATCTCTACACACCCTGGCAAAATAACGATTACCCGAATGGAAAAGGGGCCTTAGTCAAAGACCAGTGCTCCTCTCGCCCCCCCTTCCCCCACCCCCGAGGGCGATAGGAGCACTGCCCACTCTCCCCGGTGACCAGCCCCCCTCCCCACCTTCTCCCCTCTGCCGCCGCCGGTGTGGGTGGCCGGGCAAAGTCCCTGCAGCGCCGGTGCCGGCGGACCTGCCCTTCCCCGCTCGTGAGGCGAGGAGATCGGGGCTCCCTCGGCCTGGCGGTGGTGAAGGGAATATGCCCTGACAGGCAATAATAAAGTGTTTATTATGTGTATTCCAATTATATGATAGATGTTTATTTTGCATGCTATAATTGTATAAATACAGAAACGTTAATACATGTGTATTTAATAAACAAACAGAAAGTTCCTAGTTATGCCTCTCTCATAAACTAGCTTGTTGATTAATAAGATGATCAAGGTTTCCTGATCATGGACATTGGATGTTGTTAATAACGGGATCACAACATTAGTGTAATGGTTGATGAACATTCATCCGAAGTATAGCATTACAATCAAAGTCATTGAGTTTATATTTCTATAACAACTTACAAAGTAATCCTAATCGTTAGACCATGAGATCATGTCAATCACTAACACCGGAAGAGTTTCTTGATAACATCAAACATCACACCGTAACAGGGTGATTATAAAGATGGATTCGGAACTAATAAAGTGTTATGTTGAGGCCCATGGATCGAGAGTGGAATTTGTTCATCCCGATGACGGATAGATATACTCTGGGCCCTCTCGATGATATCACATTGGTTAGCTTGCAAGCAAGTGATTTGATCACTAGGATGTTATATCACAGGAACGAGAAAAGAGTGCATGTCAGTAACGAGATCAAACTAGGTATGGAGATACTGATGATCGAATCTTGGACATGTAATATATCACGAAACAAAGGGATTAAGATACTAGCGTAAAAGGTTCCGACGATCACAAGAAAGTCATCGTTGAATGTGTGGGAGTCAGTATGGGTCTCCAGATCCCGCTTCTGATTATTGATCTGAGAGGGGTTTCAATCATGTCCGCATTATTCCCTAACCGTACGGTGACACACTTAAGAGACACCGACATCCAATTGGAGCAAAAGTTTCATGCTGGAAAGAATAACAAGCGCAGGAATTTATTTCACTAGATACCGAAACAGGTTTTCAGGTGAAATTGCAGAAAGTGTTTTTGCATGTGAAATAGTATTCTAGCAAGGGGTTATATGTGAAATAGTATTCTAGCAAGGTGCCTTTTATGTGAATGTTTGCATTAAATTTGGTGGACATTTAATGGCAAGTTTGAGTGGGATTTTGAGTGGAGGGATTTGAAAGGATTTTGTGAGTGGAGTGTCCACCCACATGAATGAGGGGAGGGCAAGGGGGCAGTCCCCATGCGCCGGACACCCCCTTGGGGTTCCCCCTCTCCTATAAAAGGCACCCCCTCCTCACTTCTCACTCACACCTCCTCGTGAAGGATCTCTCTCCCCCTCTAGAATTTATCTCCCATGGTCTCAGACTAGCGAGATACATGTTCCCGGTGTCTATTCAGTAAGAAATAGTTGTGCTTCCGCTGCATCGCTGGAGTGAGGAGGAGGAGGTTGCTCGGTGCCTCGGACGTGTGTGCGAGCACGGATGCGCTGCTGATTTGCGGCGCTAGGACTTCCTCTTGATCTTGAGATCGGCAAGAGATAGTCTAAATCAACCACGAGTTTAACTCGTTAAGCTTTGTCGGTCTTCAAGGGTGTGTTCTCTATGGATATACATCCTCTCGTTGTTTCTATCTAGTATATAGATCTTGGTACATAGTTGTTCCCATCGTAGGAAAAATTTTGTTTTCTTTGCTGCGAACCCTACAGGTGGTGCACCATGGTGGGGTTGGAGCTAGGGCGGCGGGGTCTGGCCCTGGTGGTGATGAGCGGATGTGCGGCACGGCGGCGCCTCCTTCCCTCTCGGCGGTGGGGGGCAGCCCATCAGGTGCGGGCTCTAAGAAAGCCCGGCTCGAGATTTGGCGACGGCCATGGTGCTCGGCTGGCATATTGGCGGCGGGGTGCGTGGCTGCTCGGGGCGCAGGGTACCGACAGTGGTGGTGTCTTGGTTGTAGAAACAAGGTGGAATAGCGGAGGGGGGCCGATCTAGGCTTGGCCGGCGGGTTGGGCCTGATCTGGGCATGTTCCAGCCCTATCGGTTACTGCTGCTATGTCCGGACGGCTCTCACCGTGGGTGATGGAGGGAAGTTCCCCTCCCCCAAAGCACCCGTGCCTCGATGCCTTCGCGTCCATGAGCCCTACAGGGTCTTCACGTCGGTGGCGCAATGTAGCGTTGGTTGGAGCTTTGGCTAGAGCTCGTGGATGCCGAGACGGCAGCCCCAGAAGGTGGACTACACGGGCGTCTCTTTGGCAAGCGTCGTGGCAGTGGTGGTGGCGCATCCCCTCGGTCATGTGGATGGCGAGGAGAGGACGATGGGAGGCTTTGGTGTTGGCGACTCTTCGGCTTCGACAACTCCCAGATCGTGTGTCGGCAGCCTATCTTGGGCACAACGAGTGTGGCAGACGCCGGGAGCGTTTCGAAGGTTTTTTCGGGCGAAGCTCTATACCTCGGCACCATCGGCGGCGATGCCTATGGGTATCGTTACCTTCTTGGGGGCGTTGATGCGGATACCTTCCACGCGATAGGGCTCCGGATGAAAACCCTTGACATTTGATCTCGGAGGCGACGGCACGGTTTGTCTTGACCCTCTTGGGGGCGTCGCCGTGGAGCCCCGGGTTACCCCGGCATCGGCTCGTTGTCCTTGGTGGCAAGGTTAGGCTCCCGTGTTTTTCTTGTTTATTTTGATTTACCTTATATAAGGGGTCTCTCCTCCGTCTTGTATCTGTTTGGCCGATGTGGCTTTATTTATAAAGAAGTGTGAAATCCTAGTTCGAGAGAAATAACGATTGCCCGTCCGGTGTAATGATATAGTGATAGCGCACACACAAGAGGGGTCATATATATACCATGAATTTACTTGTGTGCATGCTCAAGAATTGTGATGCACATACCAGTTGACCCAAAAATCCGAACTGTCGGTAGAATGCCAGGAAATATTTTCCAACAAGGTAATTAGCGAATAGCGATCCATACCATTTATGGTCAAACACAGGAAACCAGTGTTGCCAGAACATGGATATGGAGGATGTGCTCCATGGAGCCTGTTTTTGAATTTCTTTAAAATCGATATTTTAAAGTTTTAAAAAATCCAAAAAAATATCTTAGTACCATAGTACTCCCTCCGTTTCAAGGAATAAGGCGCACACGCATTCCAAAGCAAACTTTGACCAAATAAATAGAGCAACTAAAATTTGATTATATTATGTAAAATTAGTATTGTTAGATTCGTATTGAAACATACTTTCCAATTATGCTAATTTTATATCAAAATTCTTTATATATTTAGAGTAAATCTTGGTAAAAAAAACACGTAAAACAAGGACGCCTTATTCCTTGGGACGGAGGTAGTACTAAAATTAATTTCCGCAAATGTTACAGTGAACTACTCCGGTGACAAAAGGGGTACACCGGTGACAATTCAAAAGAAAGATCAATGTGGCCATGCATTGATCCCATTCTTGCTTGCTTCTTTGGCCGGTCATCATCATCATTTTGATGGACCAAGCAGGGACCGGCCTATCTCATTCCTTTTAGCTCAAGCAAGTGGTTTCGGTGAAGATAGTCCAACCATCTCCTCTTGGCCTCTCAGCACCGATATTGCTCGGCGTTTTCGCCTAGGGCCGACGCTGGACTCTGACTCGGTGCTATCTCGAAGCTTCTTTGCCTGCATCTTTCGCAAGTACTCACGATCACGACGCATCTTGATATGTTTTTCGCACATGGCATAGCCGTGGTATGCCAGCTCCGGGCAAAACCACCCCTGACCGATGCTGCGGTTGCACCTTCGGACTTCCGGCAGAACTGGCGGGTCATCTTCCACCTCTAGCACTTCATCAGCTCCTTCCCCCTTCTGCCTTTGGTTACCACACTCCTCTAGATTTTCATCAATACTGCATATCAAAACACAAGTGTGAAACCATTTATACTCCCAGAATAGCGCCTGATAACGGTATAGCGCATAGTAAATGAAAGCATAACATATGCAGAGAAAATATAATCAATTAAAATATTAATAGTTGAGATTAACCCAGACTCTATATAATATCATGATACAATATAGTATCATCTCAAAATATAAAAATGTAAAAAACACATGCACAAGCATGCTGATGCACTAGAGACCTAAATATGCGTTTTATCAATGTGAATGTTTCTGTGAGATGATGGTATGTACACATCGCCAACATTATTAGTGCTCAAAAAGATTAATACCTAAAAGTAGTGAAATAAACATTATATATATATCCATTCAGATTTAATCTCAATCACTGTATCCAGATAAGGAATGCAATATAAACTTAGTTTAGAAATGTATATAAACCGCACACATAAGCATGTAGATACACCGGAAGACATAATTGTTTAATCACATTGCCGGGTAGGCGGGTATATATAATTTGTTTTTGCAACTCAATATTATTTTATATGAAATATCTGAAAAGTGAGTCACTTAAAAACACATATTAGCCTAAGACCGCAATCTTCTAAATTTTTTTTGGAAAGGAGCATATATTAATATCACAAGACACCAATTACACCCAGCCTCTACAACAACGCATTGCCCTAGTGGCCATACGGATGCACACATCCAAAAAAAAGAGAAAAGAAAAGTCTCGCTAAAGTGACCCATTCGTTGAAACAACGGTACTACCACCACCAAGATAGCACCAGAAGTCCGGCTTCTCTAAAAGCGACGCCCGATCATAGCTTTTAGGTTTTCACCCTAAAGAAAGTCCACGCTCTTAAAACAATACATTCAACAATGCCATTGCCAGGCATAACCAATTAAGGCCAGGCCCTGGGTTTTCACCCTGAAATATAGGACTGTGAACCTCTTATGTGCAGTCACCCCCACTAGCATGCCACTGCTCCAAGTCACGAGTCACCAAGCTAATTCCTCATCACCACGCAGACTCGAACCACCATTTTAAGTCTCATATCTTGGTCTCCATGACATTCTCCGTCAGCACCATGGAACGAGAAACATGCCCCATGATATTAACAGCCAACAGAGCTTCGAAGTGCTCCCTCTGAATCCAAACAGTCAGAGTAAAACATGGGTGCGCACGAGCAAATTCCTCCAATCCAACAATCTCCAGGCATTATTCGCCCATGGGAGTTCGCCAGCGAAGCCTTGTCGCCACTTTGACTAGATCAGAGAGGGAAAGCAACAAGTAGATCGCCGTCTTAGGGTGAGAGGAATCCTAAGACCGCCGCCTTTATTCAGCAGATGACCAGGCCCCCACACCGCCCGTCGTCTCCGTGCAACACCAACAGAGGAGGAGAGAGCAACAACCGCAGGAGATCGGCGTGGCTAGGCCATAGCCTCACCCCCGGCAGCAAGCCTCCATCCCCTCGTCGGTCGCCCGAGAACCTCAGGCCCCAGCCAAGATGGCTGCGCCGCACCTCCCCCATGTGAACACCACCATAGACCCCTCTCCTGCCCCCCCCCCCCCATCTTAGATGGACGGGGCGCCGCCGGAGCCGGCAGTAGTGGCGGCCGATGCAGAAAGGGTTGGGGGAGGGTTCTTAGGGGCGTATGGAGAGGAAGCCCTCGGAGCCGCCGGAGTCGCCCGGGGGTGGCTCGGGAGAGGGCGGCTCGATGCCAGGATTAGATCGATCTCATGTACTGTGCAACTTTATTGCAATATTTAGCTCACATTGTATATCAAGAGAGGTAGATGAGGAAATTTAGAGGTTCGCCCAAATTTAAATAGGAAAATGGGACAAAAGAAACATAGGTGGTGTTTTGTCTTATAGGTGTAGATGCAAAAAATGCATGATAATACACATCTTAAAATGTCCAAATAACCTTAAAGAAAAATTCGCGTGTACATCTGAACATTCTATATTGCATATCAATTTTGGTGTGGCTTGTATAAGAAAACAAAAGGTGTCTCTCGAATAGTTATATTGGAGCATAGAAATTATTTTTAGAAAAGCCACAAAAAATGTTTTTTGTGCCAAAACTTTGTGGAGAACATAGAAAGTCTATATGTACATGCGATTTTTTTTTTTTAAAATTGACATCTTGAATTGCGATTTTATAGAATGGCTGTATGTACACCTAGGGAACAAAGTTGATTTCACCATAAGGAACCGGCTTCTCTCGTTCTGCTACTGGTCACCCGACAAGAGCACAAGCCCGTCTCCGGTGAGATAGCAGTCTCCCTCGCTTCATATTCCCTAGATGTGATTTCTTGCTCTATTATTATGCAAATTGAAGCTTGGTAGCAGTTGATTTAGATTTATCTGATTAGTATGCAATACATTCAATTCATACATATTCTGACACTCAGTCAATTTACAACATTTTTCTTTTTTGCCGTGATGTTCAGGGTTTGTTTATGTTAGGAGAACATGTAAACAAGTTTGCCCCAAATTATCACTAGTATTTCTTGTAGATCCCTGCCTGAGATATATAGTTTCCTGGTGTGAATTTACGGTAAACACTTAGTAGCACAATGACCTAACGACAGGGGAAATATTGTTCTCTTTTTCTTGAAAGAACTAAAGGCAAATGGGAGGATATTTTTCAGGACCTGTTAGTTTCAGTTAATAATACTAGCTAATCCTATAGTGGAATTTGTTAATGATTATTTTCCAATTTGAAACAGCAACAAACAACTTTGGGAGTTGGTTAGCCACCCTTTTCTCATGCCATAATATTCGCAACTCGGACAAGATTTCGATAAGTTGCTGTATCTTTCAGCTCTTAAATTCATGTATGAAATTACCATTTTTGTGTGTTACTGTTTCTGCATCTTTGTTCTTAAGTGTGTTATCTTTTTTTGCTAAATGGCCATTTTTATGTGAATCGCTATTTCTGCATTGTTGTTCTCAAGTGTGTTATATTTTTACTGAAATAGCCAATCTTTTGAACTGTTATTTCAGTATGGTCATTATATTTTTGTTGAATGGAGAACCGTGATTGGATGTATAGTGGCTAGATATTTGGTGAAGTTCCATATTGTTGAAGTGTATAAGTGGATTGTACTAGTCCTTTTCATCAGTTCGGATTTTTGGTTGAGTTGGCTAGTGCATGAAGGTTGACATGGTATTAGAGTCTAAGGTCTCAAGTTCGAGTCCTGGCTTTCGCAATTTATCCTAAAATTGCTGTTGACCCCTCTGTGTCCACGTATAGGCCTTTTGAGTCATACGTGAGTTTCGCGCGCCGTCGCTCTCTTCCGGTTGCACGTGCTGACTTCTCCCCGTCACACGTGAGAGGGGGTGTTGAAGTGTATAAGTGGATTGTACTAGTCCTTTCCATCAGTTTAGACTTTTGGTTGCGTTGGCTAGTGCATGAAGCTTGACACATATAATGTATGGCTTGAAGAAACTGCACTGATTCCTTCTAATGGTGGTGTCCCTTATGGTTGCTTAAACCTGATGCTTGTCCCTGATCCCATATGCTTGCATTATTTTTCTAAACTTGTTGCTCCTGGTACCCAGAGTAATTGAAGTATGAAAATTAATCTACTTGGAGATTTTTCATCCACAACTTCTTCTTTTATATTACTATTTTCATAAATCAACCTTGTAGGTTATCATTTGTGTGTACATATACAAACCAAGATTGCCATTTGCAGGATACATACTCTTCATTGGCTAAAGCAAACTATCCAGATGATTGGGAGGAACGAGAATTGGATGGTGAGGTGTTATATGATGCATCAGGTGACCTTCCCCATGGACAAGTGTCAATAGCCGATGGGGCAGTTAAAAAAGCAACCATTATACCATCTGCTAAAGAAAGGAATGTTAGGGGGAGGTGGCTATTCGGCTCATGGATGCATTTGCACCCATTATGAGAAAACATATTTTAAAATATACAAAAAATTCGAAAAAATATATCTATATATACATTTGAATATTTGATGTTCGTTCACAAGTTTTCGGGTTGAAAGAACATTCTATGTGTCTCGTGTAAAAAATTCAAAAAATATCCCATGAATATTCCTATTCACGTGACATATTTTGTATTTTTATAAATAACATATAAAATGTTCTTTCATCCCGAAAACTTGTGAACGAACATAAAATATTCGAATATATTTGTAGACTTTTTAAAAAAAATTAACAATTCAAAATATATTTTCTCATAATGAGTGCAAATGCACCCATGAGCCAAAAGGGATTTCCGATGTTAGGGCATCTAATTCTCTCACACTTTGAGAAAATAAACAACTTAGGCATTCAAAATGAAGAAAATGCTCAACTCAGGCGTACTAATGAGATGCTACAACAGAAACAACAGATGCATGGGCAGCTCATAATCATAAGTATAAATTCATGCACATATTTCAAAATAGTAGGTCTCTACAATGAATCGTAGTAATGTTTCTTCCCTTCTTTGGCAGACACTTTTCAAGAAGATAGGAAAAGAGGTACCAGCAAATCTACCAGGCCAGCTAATTGGTGTGCAACAAGTAAGTACATGAATAACTTGAATGTCTACATATTCACACTACTTGGTCATGAAAAAATATGATAGTAGAACAGGTTACAACGTTCCTATATTTGTTGATTGAAAATTGGGAAATTCTAAGGAAAGAAGTGCACCAAATTATGTTCTTTTCTTGCTCCAATTTAATTCAATTAACAATATCCCATATGTTATGCATGGTTGAATCAGGGGACAACTAACTACTCTTATGATTGCTCCCAATCGGTTGATTGCAACACCAATTGCGGAGACTAGAGCGAGGACAATGATGTAAACAATTCCAATGAGAACATCGGTGATGATTGTTAGATGTATATATTTGTATTGTAGTTTTCCCATATATTAGGGGGCTTCCTGCATATTTGTATCTGTACCTGTACTATATATTGTGGCCTTTGGCCCCCAGAGGAATACAAGTTGCATATTCTTGACATGGTATCAGAGCTAGGTTAGCCTCCTCCTACTCGCAACTTTGTCGCTGCAGCCGCCACCGTCCCTGTCGCCGACGGTATTACCGTCGTCGCTGCCGCCGGTTGCCGCCTCGTTCCATCTTCAGATTAGTCTCCAGATCGATCCGATCTGCTCCCAGATCGGTTTCTCTTCGTCGCCCGTTTTGATCCGATCTGCTCTCAGATCTATTTTCACTACGCCACGCCAGCCTCGATCTCCTCGCCTCGATTTTTTTTGCTGCTCCTGCGCCGCCGCACGCCCACGCGCCACGCCTCCCGCCCGCATACACGCGCGGGCCACCTACCCTCCACCTCAACGCGCAGCCTCAGTCCATGCGCGGGCGCCGCCCTCGGTCCACGCGCCGGTCCTGCTTGCTCTTTCCATGCGCCGGTTACACACCCGACCCCCTCCAGCCTATGTCCACGCGCGCGGGTCTCCTCTCCTCGACGGTTGCCACGCGTGGCCCGACGACCAAGGCCCATCCTGACGACTGCTGCTCCCTGTGTGGCCCGATGACCTGCAGCAGCACGCTTTCCACGGACGGACAGTCCTGCTGCCACGCGCCCACGTGCCCACCGTCCACTCTGCCTCGCCTCCAGTGTGACTCGCCCTGTCTGACCGCCACTGACCCGTCCGGCCCCGCCCTCGTCGGATTCGTCTGCTGCTGTCAGGACCAATCAGATCTAGATCTGATCTGTGTCAAAAAAAAGAGAGAGAGCTATGTCTTCTTCATCGGGTTATGTTGCGATTCCTCGCTGCCCGGTGGTCTTCGATGGCGCCAATTACCCGGATTTCGCTGCCTTTATGCGCGTTCACATGCGCGGTCTCCGTCTTTGGGGTGTGCTTTCCGGTGAGGTCTCCTGTCCGCCGTGCCCCCCTGCTCCTGTGGCTCCTCTTCCGCCGACGCCAATTGTTCTCGGTGCTGATGCTTCTCAGGAGGCCAAGGATGCTGCTCAGAGTTCTGATGATAGTGATGTTGGTGCTTATGACCTGAAATTCAAGAAGTACTCTTCTGATCTCGAGGTCTATCGACACGCTCTGACTGCTTACACTCAGTGGGTTGATGAGGATGCTCGTGCTGCTGCTGTTCTCACCTCCAGTGTTCTGCCCCAGTATGCTGCTGAGTTCATGAGTCTCCCTACTGTTGCCGCTCAGTGGGCCCATCTTCGTCAGCGCTATCAGTCGTCTGGGGATGCTCTTTACCTGTCTGTGGTTCGCCAGGAGCATGCTCTCCAGCAGGGTGATTCTACTATTGATGAGTTCTATACTCAGAGTGCTGCTATCTGGCGTCAGCTTGATTCTCTTCGTACTGCTGTTTGTGGCACATGCTCGTGTTGCCAGATTGTGCGCTTGGATTTGGAGTTTCACCGCATCTATGAGTTTCTGTCTCCGCTTCGCCAGGAGTTTGAGCCCCGGCGTGCTCAGCCGAATGCCCGTGGTCGTGTTCCGCTCTCTGAGGTGTTGCCTGAGCTTCGGGCTGAGGAGACCCGTCTCCGTGGTGCTGGTCTTCTTGCGGTTCCATCTGTGCTTGCTACCCATGGTCCTCCTATGCCGTCTGGTCCCTCGACTCATCCGCGGTCCTCTGTTCCGCCGCCGATACTACCCACTACTCCAGGTCAGTCGAGTCGGCACCAGTGTTGGTCGAGTCAGTCGGCCGTTTTTGGGCGTAGTCGGACCAGCAGGCTCGTGATCAGGGTCGCTGTGGTTCTCTTCGTCACTGCTCTTACTGTAACAAGGATGGCCACACTTGGGCCACCTGTTATACACGGGATCTCAGTTTACGTCAGCAGCACCAGGCTCGTGGGCAGTCGGCTCCTTCCGGGTCTTCAGTAGTTGCTCTCTCTGATCAGGACATTGTCAGGAGTCTTCGCGGTCTGCTTGCTGCTACAGGCTCTTCTTCGACGGGCACTGCTGGTTCTGTGACTGATTCTTCAAGCACTGCGCGACCACCACCTTTTACACAGTCAGGTACGTCCCCGTGGTATCTGGATTCTGGAGCTTCTTTTCATATGGCCTATGAGTCTTCTTTTATGTCCTCTCTTCGTTCTCTCCCTTCTCCTGTCCGTGTTCTCATGGCCGATGGTACCTCTCTTCCTGTTTCTAGTCGGGGCACCCTCTCTACTTCTTCTTTTTTTGTTCCTGATATTTCTCATGTCCCTCTTCTTAGGATGAATCTGTTCTCTGCTAGCCAGCTTACTGACTCTGGTTGTCGCGTCATTCTTGATGCTGATTCTTGTGTTGTCTAGGATCGTCGCACACAGGCCCTGGTTGGAGCTGGCCCTCGCAGCCGTGACTCTTCAGGACTTTGGGAGTTAGACTGGCTTCGTGTTCCTTCCGCTGCCACTTCATCTGCCAGTTCTTTTCCGGTCGTCGCCTCTGCTACCAACTCCTTTCAGAAGTGGCATCATCGTCTTGGTCACCTTTATGACTCTCTCCTGTCGTCATTAGTTCATCGTGGCCTTCTGGGGTCTGTCTCAGGAGATGGGTCTTTACATTGTCAGGGCTGTAGGTTGGGTAAACAGATTCAGCTTCCCTATCCTACTAGCGCGTCTGTATCTCAGCGACCTTTTGATTTAGTTCACTCCGATGTTTGGGGTCCGGCTCCTTTCGCTTCGAAAGGGGGTCATCGCTACTATATTTTATTCGTCGATGATTTTTCTCGGTACACTTGGTTGTATTTTATGCGCTCTCGTAGTGAAGTGCTTTCCATATATCAGCGTTTTGCGGCCATGGTCCGTACTCAATATTCTACCCACATTCGTGTGTTTCGTGCCGATTCTGCTGGTGAGTATATCTCCCAGATGTTGCGAGGTGTTCTTGCTGAGCAGGGCACCCTTGCTCAGTTCTCCTGTCCTGGCGCACATGCTCAGAATGGCGTTGCTGAGTGTAAGCATCGCCATCTTCTTGAGACCACTCATGCCATGATGATTGCTTCTTCTCTTCCGCCGCATTTCTGGGCTGAGGCTGTCGCTACGTCGGCTTACCTCATCAATCTTCAGCCTTCTGCCGCTCTACATGGTGGCATCCCTCTTGAGCACATATCTGGACAGTCTCTAGACTACTCCATTCTTCGCTTGTTTGGTTGTGTTTGCTATGTTCTCCTTGCTCCTCGCGAACGCACCAAACTGACCGCTCAGTCTGTTGAGTGTGTCTTCCTTGGATACAGTGATGAGCATAAGGGCTATCGCTGTTGGGACCCCGTTGGTCGCCGGATGCGTATCTCTCGTGATGTTACTTTTGATGAGACGCGTCCTTTCTATCCTCGTCCCACCGCTGGTACCTACCAGGTAGAAGATATCTCTTTTCTTCTCTTTCCTGACACACCTCCTTCTACTCCTATTGTGTCTTCTTTAGGATCTCCTCCCCCTGATGTTTCTTCTTCGCCACCGTCCTCTTCTGCTCCGTCTATTTCTCCTAGTTCTCCTCGTTCTCCGGCGTCTTCCTCTGTTATTCCTTCTTCTTCATCGTCGTCTCCTGAGTAGTCTTCCTCTGATGAGCTTCCCTCTACTCGTCCTGTTCGTCAGCGTCGTGCCCCCAACCGTTACTCTCCTAGTCAGTATGGTCTTTCTGTTGCCTTCGAGCCGACTTCTTATCGGGATGCTGAACATCATCCTCAATGGCAGCTGGCCATGGCTGAGGAGATTGCTGCACTTGAGCGCACTGGCACCTGGGATCTTGTTTCTCCTCCTCCCGGTGTTCGTCCTATCACGTGTAAGTGGGTCTATAAGATTAAGACCCGCTCTGATGGATCTCTTGAGCGCTATAAAGCGCGTCTTGTGGCTCGTGGTTTTCAGCAGGAGCATGGTCGTGACTATGATGAGACCTTTGCTCTTGTGGCTCATATGACCATTGTGCGTACTCTTCTTGCTGTTGATTCTGTTCGTCACTGGTCTGTGTCCCAGCTTGATGTTCAGAATGCCTTTCTCAATGGTGAGTTGAGTGAGGAGGTTTATATGCAGCCTCCTCCTGGGTATTATGTTCCCGAGGGGATGGTTTCACTACTAGGAAAATGGTCGTTTGTGGCGCACCTGAAAGGCCCATCCGTGGCGCACCAGTAGTGCGCCACGGCGCTTCTGGCTATCTCTCAGCCTTTGCCTAATCGCCACGGTTGTGTAGAGATAGGCGTGGCACCACCTAGTGCGCCACGAAGTTTGGCATGGTGCGCTACCCTTGGATCTTCATGGCGCTACGGTGCGCCACTAAACATCCATGGTGCGCTTTAGGGGTAGTGCGCCACAGAAGGTAGAACATGTGCGCCACAGATGTATTTTTTGTTTTTTTTTAATTTCCAAGCCAGATTATATGCAATACAGATTATATACAATATTACAGTGATATACACACACAGATACAAGATATACAATTATATATATAAATACCGATATGAAAAACAAGATTGAAACAAATACATATAGATAAGTCTCATACATGAATACATAGTCCAAGTTACATTGTTTTGATCATGTTACAAAGTAGTAGTTGGTGACATGCGAATACATGTGTCGATCGAACAAGTTAGAGCTCGGAAGCTCGCCTAGACATCTAAACTAGCTAGCTAGACACAAATGGGATAAATACCCAAATAAGATAAGCATGATCACCGCCGCGACGAAGGTGTAGGTCTTCATCCGGTTCCTTGTCCTAACTCCCGCTAGATAGCGCGTGTATCTATCTTCCGCCTCCGCCATAGTGTTGTACCCTTTGTAGCTATTACCGCTGAAACGGTGCACCTGTCTCCGGCAGTCTTCCCAATCATCGTAGACTCCAGGAACCCGTCCCTTGTACACGACGTACCACGTCATCTACAAGTTGACAATAATAACTAACGGTGATTGAAAAACATGTATAATTAAAGTCGCATATGAAGATACACTTATAGAAAGTACTCTTAAATCAAAAGAGCAAACTCAAAAGCATGCCTCATATATAACTAGCTAGGTCGTTGGACAGGAATTGCTTATGACGGGACCGTTAGCCAAGTAGGATGCACAATTCACGGACTTGTGCATATCACAAGGCTAACAATCCCGTCATAGCACATTCACATATATATTGTGCCACGACATTTCAATCATCGGCATATTCTCGAAAAGACAAAATAACTCGAAAAGCATGCCTCATATATAACTAGCTAGCTAGGTCGTTGGACACGAATTGCTTATGAGGACTGCTAGCCAAGTAGGATGCACAATTCACGGACTTGTGCATATCACAAGGCTAACAATCCCGTCATAGCACATTCACATATATATTGTGCCACGACATTTCAATCATCGGCATATTCTCGAAAAGACAAAAATAACTCGAAAAGCATGCCTCATATATAACTAGCTAGGTCGTTGGACACAGGAATTGCTTATGACGGAATGTTAGCCAAGTAGGATGCACAATTCTGGACTTGTGCATATCACAAGGCTAACAATCCCGTCATAGCACATTCACATATATATTGTGCCACGACATTTCAATCATCGGCATATTCTCGAAAAGACAAAAATAACTCGAAAAGCATGCCTCATATATAACTAGCTAGCTAGGTCGTTGGACAAGGAATTGCTTATGACGGACTGTGAGCCAAGTAGGATGCACAATTCACGGACTTGCATATCACAAGGCTCACAATCCCGTCATAGCACATTCACATATATATTGTGCCACGACATTTCAATCATCGGCATATTCTCGAAAAGACAAAATAACTCGAAAAGCATGCCTCATATATAACTAGCTAGCTAGGTCGTTGGACACGAATTGCTTATGACGGAATGTGAGCCAAGTAGGATGCACAATTCTGAACTTGTGCATATCACAAGGCTCACAATCCGTCATAGCACATTCACATATATATTGTGCCACGACATTTCAATCATCGGCATATTCTCGAAAAGACAAAATAACTTCGAAAGCATGCCTCATAACTAGCTAGGTCGTTGGACACAGAATTGCTTATGACGGACTGTCGACCAAGTAGGATGCACAATTCACGGACTTGTGCATATCACAAGGCGACAATCCCGTCATAGCACATTCACATATATATTGTGCGACATTTCAATCATCGGCATATTCTCCAAAAGACAAAATAACTCACACTTGTCGTCCGAAAACCAAAGAGTAAGCAAAAACCAAAGAGTAAGCAAAAAACCAAAGAGTAAGCAAAAAACCAAGCATTGATTGATATATAATAATAATAAGCAAAATAAGTAAGCGGTGATACATAAACCTAATAAGATAAGTACACTTGTCGTCCATGTACACACACACAAAGGTCATCTATAGTTTGCAACTACAACTAGGCCAACATCAAGCCTTACGGCTCGGCTTAGGGAGCGGAGGCATACGCCTCGTCATGAACTTCCTATAGTCACCCTGCATCTCTAGGCGATCTTCTATGTCACGGTTATTCGGGATATTTCCTCCGTGAAGATCCCCGAAGTCATGACATCACGAAGATGATTGCCCCAAACTGCTGCTGGATGCGATACATCTCTTGTCTAATATCCGAATCATTGATCTTGGCCTTTGCTTCGGCCCACTGTTTGAGATGATCTGGCAGCGTAGAATTCTGCTGGTCAAGTAGGAACGCCCTCATGTGATGGAGTGCGTAGTAGGCTTCCTTCTTACTGTTTTCCAGCTGCTTCATGCGGGGAACTCATTACGTGGTTGAAGGCGTGCACGAACTTGACCTTCTTACGCACAGCTGGTGCCTTCCGTCGAGGCAAAGCCGAAGAGCATCATCCAGAACTTCCTTGATCTTGTCGTAGTTTTTCTTCTTTTCTAGACTCCCCGAGTCGAAATACGTGGCGTGGGAATGCTTCGGCGATAAGGAGATGAGCGTGCAGTGTTCATCTCTGCGCAAAAAATTCAAATGGAATGTGTTGAAAAAAGAATGATGATGATCTAATAAAGCCAATCGACGGTGGCAACTGAATAACGACTTACTCGGGAAAGTAAGGCGAGAATGTATTCCTTTGTCTTGTTCGCCACGAGGATTCTTTTTTAGGTCGAGGCCACGATCGTCGTTCGGTGGGAACCCAAGAAGCCGTCACGCATGTAGTAGGGGTCCACTAGAGCGATGCCCGGTGTGTTCTCTCTAATGATCTGCGTGGCCAAGCTGAGAGAAAAGAGACGGACCATGGTATAGTGCATCGGGTATAGGTGGAACATATTGAAGATGGCCTCGAACCGCGGAAGAACAGATCCATGGGGAAGTGTCGTGAAGCCCAAGCCTGGTGGCACCTTAACCACGAATACCGGTGTGAGGATCTTTCTCCGATAGAAGGCGTCTCTCTATATCGACGCCGTCATGCACACTCTGCGATTCGAATGGCGAGCTTCGCAAATTCTTAGGTAGCATGGGCTCACCGCCACATGAATCCTCCACATAATACCCTCGGGTCTTGGTGGCCCGTCCGAAACCTGATCGGATTCGCGTTGTTGACGCCACCGGCTGGCTCGAGCTGCTAGATTTTCTTTTCCTGCCCTTTTTCCTTTTGGAGAGCGGGCAGGCACATAATCGAGCACCGGCCGCCCTATGTAGTGTGTCGGGCTTAGAATAAAGGGCGGTTGGTTGTATCGGCTGGCTGTAAAGCGCAAGCTGGGCGTCTCCGAGAACCAAGCAGGCGCTTGGTGATAGTGGCTTTCTCTGTGGGGCCACCAGCTAGGTCTTCTTCGTTGCCAAACCGAGTCTTTGAAGTGATCATTCCGGTCTTGAAGTCCTCGGCGGATCTGCGCCATGTGATCATCAACATGATCATCCGACCCACCGCGTGGAGGTGACGGCGAGGCGGTAAGGCCTTGCCACCGCTTGTCGGCACGACGCGGTCTTGTTGTCTGTGGCGTGATGGCCCCGCCGTCCCCAAACGGATCATGCTCTTTGGCCATAGCATGAACAAGCGAAGCAACTCGAGACGGGCGACTCTTCTTCATCCGCTCACAGGGTTGAATGGGAGGTTCGGTCGTCAGCCCCTTAGCACCGACTAATTTTAACCTGTGCACGCTATCTCGGCATCGGCTTTGAGTGGAGCGTGCGCTGCAAGGGTTGAACGATGGTACCTTGGCAACATCCCTCGGCTCGTTGTTCACGTAGCATAAGAGTGCAAGGAACATCCGTCTGCGGAAAACATGTACGGCGTCGTCGGGCGAGACGCCACAAGAGTAATATATAGATGGCATGAAAGGCGGTAATTAAAGCAATTTGTTTACCGTGATGGCGTCGAGATCGGCTAATGTCGACGCACCGCATGGCGACAGGCGTGCAAGAGGCGGAAGGGCTGCTTGATGGCGCGGTGCTGGCGGTGTATTCTCCCTACCGACGGGTGCTTGGAGCTCCGGTGCCGCGCGGCGATGGCGAGGGCACCAACATGTACTCGGCGCGCGGTGATGGCGAAGTCACCAACACTTGCGGCGCCCAGCGGTGCTGGCGGAGTCACGAACACGTAGTTCGCTGATTAAATCGGCGCGTTGTTCGGTGGCTGCGACCATGCTTGGAATCGAACGCGGCCCTACTCGACCACCCGCACTCCGATTCGCTATTGACTCCACCAAGGTAGGCGGGGAAGGGCGTAAGGGTGATTGCCGGTTGTCTTGGACGATCTGCGGGATCCGCGCCACTTGTGCCTTAAGTTCTTGAACCTCTACGCTTTCCTCCTCGCTCCTTCCGGCGGCGCCACATGCGTCCTCGTCGGTGGACCAAAATGATCCACCCAATTCTTACCCCGAGGCCGGCAGACGGCCACCGGCAACGGCTTCTTCGTAACGGCTCTATTTTCTTGGCCGGTTCGCCGCCTGTTAAAGGTTATCCCACGGGTGGCCGTCGACCCACAGGATGAGGAACCACAGGATCCATGACTAGCAACAATTTCCTCCTCCTGCGGAAGAAGTAACGGTGAATCATTTAGATCATCGATTAGATTGCAATCGTGTTGATCACCGGTAATTAGATTATACTTACCACAATTTCCTCGAATTCCTTCACCTTGCAGATCCGCGGTGAGTTGTTTGGTTTTGGGTCCACATGGTAGCGGGCCTCGATGAAGTTCGAACCTGCGGGTTGAATTTATAAAGGGTTTTCTATCCCTTGGATCTATACTCTTCGTCCTCCTTATTCCATTTGGCCTCCGCGGTTACGTATCCACGGATCCGAGATGGTGATGACCTATATTCATCGCTGCGGCGCCTTTCCCGATTACTATTGGCGGGGCTCTTTCGATTCACACCTCTCCTTGAACTCCGGAACTGATCTTGGTGATCTGCGGGTCAATCTTCTGGATCTCCTCGAGACTTTTGCCTTCTTTATAGATCTTCTTCTTTATCCGGGTTCTCCGGTGGCGGCGGTGCTCATCTTTGTGAGGGCGATTTGTTTACCGTTCCCATGATAATTTGTGTTACGATACTTAGCGGGAACTTGTATCCGGCGTGACTTCTCGAAGAGGAGTGTGCAAGTGCCATACGATATCTTTATGCCGGAGATTCTCGGTGTTGATCGAGATGGTTGTCCGGTGATCGCCGCCACTTGCCCACCGTTCGACGACAAGGCGGGCTCCAAAGGAACCCTGATGGGCTCACTTGTAATTTCCTCCACGGCCGTGCCGACCGTGTTGGCGCCGGTCCTTCGGCTTCTTAGGAGGGTTGCTACCACTCCACGTGCCCTCGCCGCCATCGGTGGTTTCATCGTCCGCCGTTCCTTGGCTTCTTCCTCGCGTCTTCCATCTCATCATCCTCGCTCTCCGAAGGATGGTATTCTTCATCGTCTTCTAGGCTGGGCCGCCTCGAATGTCAATTGTTTATTGAGGTCAGTTCTCCTTCATTGATGCGCTTAGAACATCCACCTCGTCGTTATCACACATCTTTGCACTAATAAAAACAAATAATTGGTTAAATGCACGGAAAAATCCGGCATGACCTTTGCTAATTTTCTTAAACTAGAGTGCCCGATTTACGCCAAGCGGAAGTTAATCAACATTCCGCAAAAATCGGGACTCGTTCATACAAGAACCTGCATACACACATAATAAAGTGCTTCATATACAAGCACAAGCACAATTTCAAGGTGCTATGATTCCAATGAAGCAATGTCATTGTTCTAACCACAATGGATGCCCACAATCTGCTACAATAAGCCCAAGACCATAGCTAAAAATATAAGCCCACAATCTGTGCTACAATAAGCCCAAGACCATAGCTAAAAATATAAACCCATGATATATGCTGATACATCAAGGATCAGGATTTATAACTATAACTGAATCAGTTACCTATAACTCTGAAAGTGGATTTATAACTATAACTGAATCAAAAGGACCTGTGTAACAGTTGTCCATATGCACAAAAGGAAATGCACTTTCTTATACAACAGTAAAGTTCATTTCTGTTAATTAACTTCCAGTACTGAAACACAGAATGACTTCATTTCTGTTAAGTTCATTTCATTTCTGTTTTTGACTTGCAGAACAACAACTAGCTCAAGCTACAACTAGTACTGAAACACAGAATGACTTCATTTCTGTTAAGTTCATTTCTGAAACACAGAATGACTTCACTGAAACACAGAAACAACTAGTTAAGTTCATTTCTATGAACAAATGACAGCAAGCAAATGAGAATACAACAATCCTTGTAGATAAAGCACCAAGGATTTGGAATATACTACATCGGACTAAGGACCAAGGATTTCTATACTATATAAAGCAAATGACAACAAATCCTTGCAGATAAAGCAAACCCTTGCAGATAAATCCTTGCAGACTAAGAACCAAGGATTTCTATACTACTTGACTAAGCACCAACAATCCTTGCAGATAAAGCAAATGACAAGAAGCGACATGTTTGCTTGAGATAAAGCAAACATGTTCTACTTGAGACTAAGGACCAAGGATTTGTATACTAGAAGATCATTACAAAGCATATTTGTAGAGAAAATAGAATTCGGATAGAGAACCAAGGATTTGGAATCCGTGCCCGCCACACTAAAAATACACAACATGTTAACAAGATACATATATCCAAGCATCAATCTTAATTCAATCATTTTTCTAGGAATCAATCATAAATGATTTTCCTAGTTTAAATATAAAATCACTCTATACTTATAGCTAGGCTAGCTTTTTTTCTCATATTATCTGTATATGTATCTTGGCATATTATACTACCGGTAAATCATTTTTCTAGGAATCAAGCATATTATACTATATATGTATCTTGCAGCTAGCTCTCATCTCATATTCTTGGCAGCTAGGCTTGCCATTTTCTCTATATATGAAAATTAAAGTTTCAGGTGCTTGGCTTGCCATATTTACTGCCATATGAAAATTAAAGTTCCATATCCTTGTTTATGTATGATGACATGATAGAAACCATGTAATGGATAGAAACCATCCAAACCAACCAGAACCTATCAGCCTTTAAATCTATATATCAGGGCATGCTTTATTTTGCTAAACCACAATCTGAACCCTAACCATGGAGTTATCTTCAGTTCAACACCATGGCTTGTACTGAAACTTATATTCTGAAACTAGGAGTAAGTAAACATGCAAGAAATTTTCCATGGCAAATACTGAAACTTGTACTGAAACTTGTACTGAAACTAGGAGTTATCTTCAGTCTGAATATCAAACTTGTACTAGAAATTTTCCATGGCAAATACAAAGGAAAACAACCACTGAATATCAAATTCCCTGCTCATTCACATTCTGCCATCCAAAAATAGGGCGAAACAACTAAGCAAAACCCACTGCACTGCTTGCCACAGACCATCTGAACAAGAACTCCTCTAAACCCTAACCTCTAATCGTCTGAACCCTAACCTAATCCTCTGAACCCTAACCTCGAGCAGCAGCGGCGGTTACCTCTAAGATGGAATGGATGCAGAGAGAGGCGAGAGAGGGAGAGAGGGAGGCGAGGCTCACCTCTAAGATGAGGACGACGGCGGTCTCCTCCACGGCCTCCTCCTCCTCGAGCGCAGCGTCCTCCTCCTCCTCGGCGATGGGCGCAGGATCCTCCTCCGAGCGCACGGCCTCCTCCTCGGCGCGCAGGCAAGGTGGCCTCCTGCTCCTCCTGGCGTGGCTGGGATGCGGCGGCGGTGGCGTCGTCAGAGATGCGGCGGTGGCGTCGATGTCGAGCCGCAGCGTCCTCCTCCTCCTCGAGCGACGGGCGCGCGGGATCCTCCTCCTCGAGCGCACGGCCTCCTCCTCGAGCGCACGGGCAAGGTGGCCTCCTCCTCCTCCTGGCGTGGCTGGGATGCGGCGGCGGTGGCGTCGTCGAGATGCGGCGGGCGTCGATGCGCGTGTCGGAGGGCGATGGGGATGGATATGCTAAGCGATGGAGTTGTTGACTAGCTAGTCATACTCACTTGGGCGTAGCGCACCCTGGGCAAGTGCGCTACGGATAACCGTAGCGCACTTGCCCAGGGTGCGCTACGCCTAAGTGGGTACGACTACTTAGATAAGAGGGCTGCTACCCCCTTTGCTAACACTAGCACTGCCTTACACCACCGGGTTACGCCCTTGGTCTATTCTAAACCTGTTAGCACCCAGGTTCGAATCCTGGTGCCCACATTTTTTATTTTTATTTTAAAAATACTTTTAAATATTCCAAAAATGCCCGTTCATCCTTTCGAACGCCATCATGCTGCGGAGAAACATCGGCCCGAGTTGTACGATGTCCTCCACGACATGGACCAGCAGATGCACCATAATGTCGAAGAATGCGGGTGGGAAGTAGACCTCAAGCTCACATAGTATCACCACGATCTCCTCCTGTAGCCTTCCGAGCTGATTCAAGCCAATCGACTTCCTAGAGATGACGTCGAAAAACTTGCACAGGCCAAATAACGTTTCACGGACGTGCTCGTCCATTATCCCTCTTAGTGCGACCGGAAGTACCTGCGTCATTAGCACGGCACAGTCGTGAGACTTCATGCCACTGAACCTCTGCTTCGCCTCGTCTAGGTATCTGCTTATCTTGCCAGCGTAAGGAAATTTGACTCCTAGAAGGCACTTGAAGAACTGTTGGTGCTCATCATGGCTTAGAGTGAAGGAAGAAGGAGGGCAGTAATATTCGTTCTTCTTGAACTTTTTACCCTTCCGACGACCTTGTGTCGTCTCCGACTCATGATCATCGTCATCTTCACGATCATCGAGTAGTCGTCCTCCGTGAAGCTCCTTCCGGATACCCAAGCATATCAGTCGTGCCTTGCTTTCGGACCATCTTTCGTCCTATCGGCATGTTGATTATGGTGGCGACCAGACTCGCACACATTTTTCGTGATATGCATGATTTCGAGGCTATGAGGCGCGGAGAAACTTCCAAGATGGCAACTCCCGAAAATGACCTTGTTTTCCATACCTTCATCAGCTTTGTCTTGTTGCTGCCTCTTTCGCTTCTTTCCGTGCTTAGGACAATCTTTCCAGTTTTCAACAACTCTTCCACTTCTTCGCTGCTACGCTCTGGGATTCCTCGGGTCTCGACTTGCCATCGAACAGGTCTCCACGTTTTCTCCATGGATCATTCTTGCCGAGCCACCTCCGGTGCGCCATGAACACGGTTTTCGACCACGGATCTTTCTCTAGTTGGAGATAGCTTGTGTTATCCATGCACCTAACGCATGCGTGGAATCCTTGGATAACCTGCCCGAGATATACCCGAACCTGGATAGTCTTGCACCGTAGTGACCAACGCGGCTCTCATAGTGAAATAATCTTGTGCGACGGCGTCGTAAGTATTGGCTCAGATTCCCATAACGTGGCTAGCTCCTCTTTCAACAGCCCGAGATCTGATTGATGTCGGTACAGTTGTTTCGCCCTTGAATTAGCATACTCATTTGTATGTACTTCTTCTTCATGCACAACCATGGAGGAGGTTGTACATCCATACAAACACAGGCCAAGTGCGTGCCTGCTACCGAACGGATTGAGTCCATCGGTGCTCGCACAAGCCGATGTTCCTCGAATCTCCACCGAATGGGAATTCGAGGTCCAATGCTTTCCAGCTAGCATCCGAAGGTTGCGCCAGCTCATCCTTTCGGTCATCATCATCTCCGGCTTCTTCCTTTCCGCATGCCATCGCATGAGCTTCGCCTTAGGGTCCGCGAAATAGCCGCAGACGAGGTAATAGGAAAGTACCATACCACTTTTCGAGGTGCTTTCTTCCCTTTCTTGTATCGACTCACGCCGCACCGGACATGTGGTTTTCTCCGCCCTCGCCCGATAAATGATGCAATCGTTGATGCATACGTGATATCTAACGGCGGTAGATCGAGAGGATGACGATTTTCTTGGCATCCTCGATACTAGTTGGACATGTGTTCCTCCGGAGACGATCGTGCTGAATGCCATCATATCGTCGAAGCTTGCGTCGCTCAATTTGTGCTTTGCCTTCATCTCATAGCCTTGAGCGTTACATTCAACCGGGTATCATCGGGCCTGCATCCTTCATACAATGGAGTAACCGCGTCTTTCTCAAGTTGCGCAAGCTTGGCTTTCTCTCTAGCGGCAGCCCTGGCGTTACTCGTCTGCTTGAGAAGCAGCTCTTGCACATAAGGGTCCCGCACCCAGCCTGACGTTGTTCCATCGTCGTCTGCTCCTCCGCCATCTAGATCATCATCATCCCGGCCGCTCGTACCTTCACCATCTCCGAGCCTCTTCATCATCTCGCCCGTTTCGCCGTGATGATGATCACCGTCTCCATCATCTACGCCATCGCTTATCCAACGAGTGTATCCATCCATGAAACCATGGCGGAGCAGTGCGCTGCAGATTCGAACTGGTCGATCACCAGATTGAGTTTGCATCTTACGCACGGACATCTTATATCTGTCTTGTTATTTCAGATCATGTCGTCCGTCGCACATTTCAAAAATCTAGCCACAATGCCTTCGCTCATTATGCGGACCATTTTTGCTCGCACGATGTACACGGTACAATTTTGAAGTCTATTAGAACCACATAATGAATGCATGCATGCAATGGTCGATAGAAAATTTCGCATGACCTATCCTAAAATTAGGACCTTTGCGAATGTTGAAAGTCTTGCCAAAATGGAAATGAATCAACATTTTGGCAAAACAATGGCAACTTGTTCACATACAAACACAAGAGAGAGAGAGACCGATCCATACACACATGAACATATCATTATCCTCTCCATACACACATGCATGAGCATCATCGATACTCTCCATATACACACACATATGACCTTGATCCTAGCTCTCCACACATACACACATGCATCATGACATGAGCATCGATCATCTACATACATATGAGCACATGCATCATCCATATACACATGAACACATCCTTACATGGACAACTTACCGAGATGAGAGACCGATCGCGAGAAAGATGGAAAGGAGAGGTGCGCTCGAATCGGAGACGGATAGATGAGAGACCGGAGACCTCCTCTATTACTTATGTAACATCCAAAGCAAGTTTTACATGCTAAAAATGGTGAATGTGTGGAGAAATTGAGGTGGGAAGGAGAAGATCCCGACTAGATCTAAGGAGGAAAAGAAGGGCAAAGTGAAGTGTGGGGTGGTGGATGTGGTCACACATGTGCACATAAAGTGCTGTCTTAAAAATCGACACATCTGGCGCACACGCAACAAAGGCGCCAGTGAGTACTAAACTTCGTGGCGCACTAGGCGAGTGCGCCACAGATGCTCTAGTCCTGTGGCGCACTAGGCGGAGTGCGCCATGAAGTTAGTGGCGTCTCGAGCAGAGGTGGGCATGCGCTCGATCGTGGCGCACCATGCACACGTCGCCAGATGACCCTAACAACCGTGGCGCACGTGTGCATGGTGCGCCATGAAGTTTGGCGTGTGGCCAACAGGGCCCTGGCCCACACATATCTGTGGCGCACTAGGGTCATGTGCGCCACGGATGTTCTAGTTATTAGTAGGGCACTGCCCACAGGTGAGCCACGCCTGTTTTAGCCGTGGGGAACTTCAACCATGTGAGCCACGGATGTGCTGATTACCTATAGCCGTTTTCCTAGTAGTGTTTGTCTTCTTCGACGTTCTCGTTATGGTCTCAAACAGGCCCCTCGTGCCTAGTTTGAGCGCTTTGCTTCTGTAGTGACTGCTGCTGGTATCTCCCCTAGTGCTCATGATCCAGCGCTGTTTGTTCACACTTCTCCTCGTGGACGCACTCTTCTTCTTCTCTATGTTGATGATATGATCATGACTGGTGATGATTCTGAGTATATCGCCTTCGTTAAGGCTCGTCTTCGTGATCAGTTTCTTATGACTGATCTTGGTCCTCTTCGATACTTTCTTAGGATTGAGGTTTCGTCCACTTCTGATGGTTTTTACATCTCTCAAGAAAAGTATATTCAGGATCTTCTTGCTCGTGCCGCTCTTGGGGATGAGCGCACTGTTGAGACCCCTATGGAGCTTAATGTTAAGCTTCAATCTACTGATGGTGATCCTCTTCCTTATCCGACGTGTTATCTTCATCTTGTTGGGAGTCTTGTTTATCTTGCTGTCACTCGTCCCGACATCTCTTATCCTGTTCATATTCTGAGTCAGTTTGTTTCTGCTCCTACCACTGTTCACTATAGTCATCTTCTCCGTGTTCTTCGTTATCTTCGTGGTACGATCACTCGTCGCCTTTTCTTTCCTCGTTCCAGCTCCCTCCAACTCCAGTGCTATTCGGACGCTACGTGGGCGAGTGATCCTTCAGATCGCCGTTCACTTTCTTCTTATTGTGTGTTTCTTGGTGGTTCGCTCATTGCTTTGAAGACGAAGAAACATATAGCGGTTTCCCGTTCGAGTGTTGAGGCTGAGTTGCGTGTTATGGCCTTGTTGACTGCTGAGGTGACCTGGTTACGGTGGTTGCTTGCGGATTTTGGGGTCTCTATTACCACACCCACTCTGGTTTTGTCTGACAGTACAGGTGCTATTAGTGTTGCACGTGATCCAATCAAGCATGAGCTTACCAAGCATATTGGTGTTGATGCTTTCTATACACGTGCTCAGGTGCATGCTCAGGTTGTTGCGCTTCAGTATGTGCCTTCGGATTTACAGTTGGCGGATTTCTTTACGAAGGCACAGACCAGAGCGCAGCATGATTTCTTACTCTCCAAACTCAGTGTTCACTAGTGGAAAAAGGGCTATCCGTCCGCGAACCCTCAGAGCATTTGTCCCTGTTGCGCCACCAACCGGGACTAATGCTGGCACGCGTCCCGGTTGGAGCGGGCACGGGGCTAGGGGGCATGCGTCCCGGTTGGTAAGGATCGTCCGGTTGGAGCCACCAACGGGACTAAAGGTTTGGCCACAGCCATGTGGCGTGTACGCACCTTTAGTCCCGGTTCGGCTCAACCGACTAAAGACCCGCCTCTATAAATGCATGACCCCTCTGCCTCCACTCTGTTTTTGAATGGTGGAAGGTGTGAGGGTGTGCTAGTTTTTCTCATGCATGCATTGAAGGTGTTTGATGAAATGTTTGAGTGAATAATCCTTGAATTTCTCACAGAACAAAAATATAGAAGGTGTCCGAGACGCACTTGAGCTTTCTCCTCTTTATTTCCCACGATCGAGGTTAGTAATCTTATCTTTTTTAGGTCATTGATAAAATTCATGTGTGTGAATTGGTTATTTCACTATTTATGATGTCCTGTTTTTTGATAAACTTACTTATATGATGCAGATGAACGGTCGGGAATGGATGTACGGTGACCGGCGCGTAGCCGGGTATATCAAAGGCGTGGATAAATTTATCGATGTGGCTACGGCAAACAAAGAGAATGGATTTATATGTTGTCCATGTGTTCAATGTCGGAACAACAAGGAGTACTCTTCCTCGAAAATCATTCGCGGCCACCTGATTATGAAAGGTTTCATGCCCAACTATAATTGCTGGACCAAGCACGGGGAAAGAGGGGTTATGATGGAAGATGGTGAAGAAGAAGATGATGATAACAACTATCATCATATGTTTCCTGAATACAGTGATACTGCAATGGAAGACAATGGAGAGGAAAGAGGTGATGAACTGGCATCAGATGAGCCGGCTGATGAACTTGGTAGGGTCATTTCTAATGCAAAGCGAGACTGTGAAACAGAAAATGAGAAGTTGAAGTTAGAGGGCATGTTAGAAGATCAAAAGAAATTGTTGTACCCAAATTGTGAAGATGGCAGCACAAAGCTCGGTACCACACTGGAATTGTTGCGATGGAAGGAAAAGTGTGGTCTAACTAACTCCTCATTTGAAAAGATGCTGAAAATAATGAAGCCGAAGTTTCCAAAACATAACGAACTTCCCGAGAGTACCTACGAAGCAAAGAAGACTCTCTATCCTCTAGGATTAGATGTGCAAAAGATGCATGCATGCATTAATGACTGCATCCTCTACCGCGGTAAGGAGTATGAGAATTTAGATAAATGTCCGGTATGCAATGCGTTGCGGTATAAGATCAGACGAGATGACCCTGGTGATGTTGAGGGAGAGCCCCTCCAGAAGAGGGTTCCTGCTAAGGTTATGTAGTATGCTCCTATAATACCAAGGTTGAAACGCATGTTCAGAAACAAAGAGCATTCCAGGTTGTTGCGATGGCACAAAGAAGACCGTAAGAAAGACGGGAAGTTGAGACACCCTGCTGATGGGTCACAGTAGAGAAAAATCAAGAGAGACTTCCCAGACTTTACAGGTGACGTAAGGAACTTATGGTTTGGTCTAAGTACGGATGGCATGAATCCTTTTGGGGAGCAGAGTTGCAGTCACAGCATCTGGCCCGTGACTGTATGTATCTACAACCTGCCTCCTTGGTTGTGCATGAAGCGTAATTTCATTATGATGCCAATGCTCATCCAAGGCCCGAAGCAACCGGGCAACGACATTGATGTGTACCTTAGGCCATTAGTTGAAGAACTCTTAAATTTGTGGGGCAAACCAGGTGTACGTGCGTGGGATGAGAACAAATAGGAGCCATTTGATCTACGAGGGTTGTTATTCGTAACCATCAATGATTGGCATGCTCTTAGTAACCTTTCAGGACAGACAAACAAGGGATATAAGTCATGCACCCACTGTTTAGATAAGACCGAAAGTACATATTTGCATAAATGTAAGAAGGTTGTGTACCTGGCGAATCGACGATTTCTTCCGACTAATCATCCCGTAAGAAAGAAAGGCAAGCATTTCAAAGGTGAGGCAGATCACCGAAAGAATCCTGAACTCCCTGCTGGTGATGATGTATTTGGTATGGTCAAGGACATAGAAGTAATCTTTGGAAAGGGTCCCGGCGGTCAATCAGTTCCGAACGACGTCGCTACAGGACACGCACCCATGTGGAAGAAGAAATCTATATTTTGGGAGCTGCCATATTGGAAAGTCCTACGTGTCCGCTCTTCAATCGACGTGATGCACGTGACGAGGAATCTCTGCGTGAACCTGCTAGGATTCCTAGGCGTGTATGGGAAGACAAAAGATACACAGAAGCGGGAGGACCAACAAATTATGAAAGACCCAAAGAACATGCATACACATAACAAGACGGATAAAGGGCATCACTTAAGTCGTGCCAGCTATGCTCTTACCAAAGCAGAGAAGGAAATCTTTTTTGAAGTCCTTTACAGTATCAAGGTGCCGTCGGGCTTCTCATCTAATATAAAGGGGATAATAAATATGGCAGAGAAAAAGTTCCAAAACCTGAAGTCTCATGACTGTCACGTGATTATGACGCAGTTGCTTCCGATTGCATTAAGGGGGCTTCTACCGGAAAATGTTCGAGTACCCATTGTGAAGCTGTGTTCATTCCTCAATGCAATATCTCAGAAGATAATCAATCCAGATATTCTGCCAAGGTTACAGAAGGATATGGTACAATGTCTTGTTAGTTTTGAATTGGTGTTTCCACCATCCTTCTTCAATATTATGACGCATCTCCTGGTTCATCTAGTGGAAGAGATTGCCATTCTCGGTCCGGTATTTCTGCACAATATGTTCCCCTTTGAGAGGTTCATGGGAGTCTTAAAGAAATATGTTCATAACCGTGCTAGACCAGAAGGAAGCATCTCCAAGGGATATGGAACAGAGGAGGTCATTGAGTTTTGTGTTGACTTTATTCCTGACCTTAAGCCGATTGGTGTTTCTGACTCGCGGCATGAGGGAAGACTAAGTGGAAAAGGCACGCTCGGAAAGAAAGAAATGATATGTAGGTACAGGGATTCTTTCACTAAAGCACACTACACAGTTCTACATAATTCCACCTTGGCAGCTCCGTATATCGAGGAACACAAGAATATTGTACGCTCCAAAAACCCGGGGAAGCCTGAATCATGGATTACAGATGAACACATGAAGTCTTTCGGTGGTTGGACGCGGACACATCTCTTGAATGACACCACTTTTGGAGATCAGCTATACTTGTTGGCCACGTCACCATCTTCTACTGTATTGAATTTCCAAGGGTACGAAATAAATGGGAATACATTCTACACGATCGCCCAAGATAAAAAGAGCACCAACCAAAATAGTGGTGTCCGCTTTGATGCAATAGACGATAATGGACAAAAGGACACATATTATGGTTACATAGAGGAAATATGGGAACTAGACTATGGAGTCTCTTTTAAGGTCCCTTTGTTTCGCTACAAATGGGTCAACCTGAATGGGGAAGGGGTAAAGATATACCAGTTGTGCGGAATGACAACAGTGGATCTCAACAATCTTGGTTATAGAGATGAACCATTCATCCTAGATAATGATATGTCTCAGGTTTTCTATGTGAAGGACATGTCCTCCAGACCGAAAAAAAGAAAAAATGTGCAAACGAATACATCATATGATGAGCCAAAGTGTCACATAGTTCTTTCAGGGAAAAGAAACATCGTGGGAATCGAGGACAAGACAGACATGTCAGAAGATTATAATAAGTTTGATGAAATTCTGCCCTTCACAGTGAAAACTGACCCAAGCATTCCGTTAAGTAAAGAAGATGCTCCATGGTTACGTCTGAAGCGGTCATAAGGAATGACATATGCCAAGAAGTTCATGCTCATATTATGTAACTCTAGTTCATGTCTTTCGCGGTTTGTGGCTTGACTGAAGGATATCTTTCGTGGTTTGTGGCCTTTAGTCCCGGTTTTGTAGTCTCAGTTTTTAATATTAATAAATGTCTTGAGTGTTAGTCCCGTTTTGTGGCTGGACCGGGAGTGCCTCTATGACCAGTTTCTTGGAGATCTTGGGAGGCCGAGATCCGGCATCTCCCCAAACTGGTCGTGGTGTCCCTGCTCTCGAAAACCATCTTGCAGCTTGTAACTTCTCTAACTAGATCAATACGCCTTGGAGCTAACTAATTTCACATATTAGGGAGTGCCTCTATGACCAGTTTCTCGGAGATGCCGGAGGACTGGGCTCCGTCGGCATCTCCCTAAAACTGGCCGTAGTGGTGTCCCTGCTCTCTAAAACCATCTTGGAGATGCCTCAAACTGGCTGGAGGACTGGACTCACAAGGATGCCTATTTATAGTACAAGCAGCTTGGCATAATGTCGACACTCACGACATAATGTCGACACTCACCCCTATTATTAGTGCTGACTCATCTTTAGTCTCAGATGGTGTCACCAACCGGGATCGACACTCACGACATAATGTCGACACTCACGACATAATGTCGACACTCACCCCTATTATTAGTGCTGACTCATCTTTAGTCCCGGTTGGTGACACCATCCGGGACAAGGTACAAGCCGCACGACATAATGTCGACACTCACCCCTATTATTAGTGTTGTGCGGCCTCTACATAATCCCTTGATCGGTTGGTTTCTCCAACCGGGACTAAAGATGAACCCTCTCTTTATATAGGCATTTCCCTCTATTTATTAGGTAACACTCAAGACATTTATTAATATTAAAAACCGGGAGAAACCGGGACTAGCTAACACTCAGGACTAAAGCCGCCCCCTTTAGTCATAATCAGGCCTAGTCCTATAATGCATCTTGAGGTCTTCATCGTCATCGTCGGCATCGTCATCATCACACCCACTCCGGATCCTCGGCCCATCCATGGCATATACGAGGGCCATTCCAGCCTCGGATTCACGGCGGGAGAGGTCTCTGGAAGACGATGCCGCTACCACCGACAGTGTGGGGCCTATGGCGGGTGGACTCGTGGGCACCGTGGCGAGATGGTCTCCCGGCGATGTAGCGCATCACTCGATGATAATGCGGTTCGCCCACCACGACGGCCGGCTTCGTTGTGGTTCACGGTGGCGGGCCATCACCCTCGTACTGGCGAGCTCCTTTCCCGCCTATTAGCGAAGAAGGCATTCGGTGTCGTGGTTGCCGGGATCCCACTAGGGATCCATCCGCCTCGGCGTGAGCTCGTGGAAGAAGTGGTTTGTGATGGCCGCCTAGCGTGCGGAACCTTGAGGACAGGAGGGAGAACCCCTCCAAAGCTTCGGCATCCGGTCGGGCGGCGGTAGCCAGCGGACAAGGGTAGTTAGGCGCCTGGCGCCTCGGTCTCCCGAGGGTCGAGAATGGCCCAAGATGGCGTTGTCCATTGTTCTAAGAGAGGAAGGTGTGGATGTGTGGATAGCCATGGCACGATCACCCTAAATATAGAGGGAAAGGGCGGGAAAACTTGGCGTGAAGCTTTGGGAAATGGCGGGAAATATCTTTAGTCCCGGTTAGTGACTACATCTGGGACTAAAAGCTCTAGTAGAAAGGAAAGGGCGGGAAAACTTGGCGGGAAGAGGTGGGAAATGGCGGAAAATATTTTTAGTCCCGGTTTGTGACTACATCCGGGACTAAATGTCTGTCGAATCGGCAGGAAGTTATGTGCTGAATCACGGCATAGTTTGTTATGTTGTGCTAAATCATTTTTAGACTCGCAATATGTGGTTTCTTAAGAGATCCAATGCAAGTTCTAACGATGCTCGTCCCCTATCTTCATGCACACCGGTTCGACCATAGTTAGAAATTCAGATAATTCAAAACAGGCATAATAAATTCAAAAAAATTCCGAACAATGAAAATCCTTCGCGTGGTGTCATATTTTGTTACATAGTTGAAAGGAAAAATACCAGACTTGGTATATTGATCATGTTTCGAAAAAACCTTCACAAAATGACCTATCATGTTCGAGGTTTCATGGCTTTCGGTCCAAATGACCAATGTTATGTGCTGAATCACGGCATAGTTTGTGATGTTGTGCCCATATTATGCATGTGTGTGGACATTGGTATGGAGAACAATGTTGCAGGAGGAAGTTTTCCTTTTTGTCGCACGGAAAAGCCCTTTTCCATTTTCCGAGCGCAAAAAACGGGTCGTTTTGTGAAGTAACCACCAAAATGCCGTTTCAGAATGCTACCATCCCATTTTCCAAAAATACTAGACCACCTTACATGGACTATCTCCCAACCGGTACATCTCAAACCTTTTCGTCCATCCCGGATAAAAAGGATAAATGTCTGTCGAATCGGTAGGAAGTGGGTCCGGTTTGTACTACAGGTACATGATCTATCGCCCGTGATTTTTTGAAAAAATCATTTTTAGACTTGCAATATGTGGTTTCTTCATAGATCCAATGCAAGTTCTAACGATGCTCGTCCCCTATCTTCATGCACACCGGTTCGACCATAGTTAGAAATTCACATAATTCAAAACGGGCATAATAAATTCAAAAAAAATCCGAACAATGAAAATCCTTCGCGTGGTGTCATATTTAGTCCCGGTTGGTAACACCATCCGGGACAAGGTACACACCGCACGACATAATGTCGACATAAAAGTAGAAAATGGTTTTGGATTATTTATTCAAATCCATACACTTTTTATGTTTAAAGTTTTTCTAAATTCCAAATTGATATTAAAAAAATATGATTTAATTCATTTTTAATTGTAAATGGTTCATATTTTAAATGGTTACATTAATTATTTTTTAAAACAGAAAATAGTTTTGAATTATTTATTCAAATCCAAACACTTTTTATGTTTAAAGTTTTTCTAAATTCCAAATTAATATTCAAAAATATAAGTTAATTCATTTTAAAAGGTTACATTAATTATTTTTTAAAAATAGAAAATGGTTTTGGATTATTTATTCAAATCCATACACTTCTTATGTTTAAAGTTTTTCTAAATTCCAAATTGATATTAAAAAAATATAAGTTAATTCATTTTTAATTGTAAATGGTTACATTAATTATTTTTTAAAATAGAAAATGGTTTTGAATTATTTATTCAAATCCAAACACTTTTTATGTTTAAAGTTTTTCTAAATTCCAAATTAATTATCATTTAAAAAACAATACAAATTTAAACCCCAAAATAAAAAATAAAGGCGAGAGAAAATACCTGAAATTTTTTTAAAACAGGGGAATATGTCCCGGTTGGAGCCACCAACCGGGACTAAAGACCCCCTGCGCGCCAACCCTTGGTCTGCTGAAAATATTGGAGTATACGTCCCGGTTGGTGGCTCCAACCGGGACGTATAACCCTTTAGTCCCGGTTGGAACCTCCTTTGGTTATAACTGACGCCCCTCCTCTTCTTCTTCCCTTCCCCATCTCACTTCTCTGCTTCACCGACACGCTTCTGCGCCCCGATCTTGTGAGGCTGAAAGCTCGCCCGTCAGGCTGCCGAAACCAGCAGCGTTCCATCCGCCAGCACCGCCGCCTCCGTCCGTGCGCGCACCAGTCGTCGCCCACGACTCCGTCTTCCTCGACCCCGACCGTGCTCGCCAGCGTCAATCGGCTCAACCTCGACCTCCCGCGCTCTCTCCGACCAACCTCATGCGCTCAGGGTGAGCAAGCGAACGTTCTGGATGCCTCGTTCCTTCCCCTCTCGTTGTTGTTCATGCCTGCGCCATTAGATCCCGTTCGCCGTCGTCCGCCGTCGTTGTACCACCTGCTCCGGCAACCAACAAAGGGCGGCGCCGCCAATTTTGAGTCCGCCTGGATGCGCTGATTCCAACACGCCAAGTCCCGCAGCCCCGCTTGCTCTCCTCCGCTGCCTACCATCGCCGTCTGACGTGTCTCCGGCGAGCCCAACGTGGCGTCTAGGTGGCATCCGCGTGGCCCTGGTCTAACCAGTCAGCCTCTAGGGCTAGCTCCTTCTCTGGTGATAGATGACCATGTTTCCCCTTTGCTTGCGTGGCTGCTGAGGTGGCTCCGGGCCCCTCTCAGCCACTATGTCTAGTTGTTACTATGGTGCAAAAGGTTTAAACATTTGATTTAATAATTTCAGAATTTGAATAAAACTTGTAAATTCAATAACTTCTAGTCTGTAATTCAGAAAAATACAAATAATATACCAAAATGTTCAGAAAAATGAGAACTATCTATCTATGCTATAATCATGCATTGTTCAACAACTTAAATGACAAGTTTAATTAGAACACCCTAGTAACCCTAACAGGTGATTCCAGAGTTCCTTGAGTTAGGGTTTGTGCCCCTCGGAACCTCGATTAACTTGTAGAGCATGCTTTAGGGTTACATTCCAATGCACATTAAATTGTCATATCATCATCATTGCTTGAGCATTGCATCGATGCCATGTGTTGATTGTTTCCCTTTCTTTCCGGTGATTTGGTTCTTCTTGGTAGAATACGATAACGAGATCGAGATCGAAGACTGAGATCAAGACCATAGAAGATCGACGAACAATACTTGACCAACTATAATCAAGTCAAGTACAACGCTTCCGAAGATCTATTTATCTTCTATCAACAAGCAAATGCAAGCATAGCCCCACCATGATATAATCCTATGATTTCGAAAGCATTTCAATTCTTGCCATGATGCATACGATTCTACTGTGGTCTTTATCGATAGATAGAGTATCCTATCTATTGCATAATCCCTTGAGCTTATATTACCTGATCCATTTTTCCTAGCATAACTAGGTTTGGCTTGTGTACACTGCTAGAGCTTGTATCTGTGACTGCTTAGCCATGCATAGATGTCAGTTCTGGTCCATCCAGATGATGTATCAGATGCAGAGAATCTAGTATGACAGGAGAACGTGATGAGATGAGATCAGATGTGGGTAGCCCCAGACCCGATTCACATTGTCAAGCAACTTAAAAGCCCTATCTTAGATAAGGAATCAGTAATACCCCTTAGGTGCATGTGGGTTCGACGATGTGCCTTCGCCAGGGCATTCCGAACCCTCTTAAATCGATTCCAATATGGTATTTTGTTAGTATCTAGTGTTACCTATCTGCTGGATAGTTTCCCTTTTGTAGCCTTATACTCATGTTCCCCTCTCATATGCATCCGAGGTTTCTCCGAACTAGGTTTTACACCCCTCGGAACTCCGGAATATTTATTTTAGTTGATTTTAGCTAGAGTTACCTATCTACTACACGGTTTCCTTTTTGTAGCTAGGTTTAGGGTTTAGGGTTTCTCTTCATTTTTATTATTGTGTATGTATATATTAGGGTTTCTCTGAATTAGGGTTTATATCTCTCAACACCGTACTTAACTTTCTCCTTTAGCCGCTTTGACTTATTCGTTTTTCCACCTATGTAGAAAATATGGACCCACACGTCAGAGACGAAGAAAAGGAAGAGTTGATCCAAGGTGTGATCCGTGGGGAAGATAATTTAGACGTATCAACGTTTCTGAACAACTCCGGTGAGGGTGATCCTCTTTTTACCGGAATAGACAACTTGGTTGAGGTTGAAGGTGTTGCCTTCCGCGAGAGAAGCGATGCCTTGTGTAATCGAAGACGGCTCGGCGAAGTGCATGTAATATAATTAATTCATTAATTAATCATCTGCTATCTATATAGAAATAGTGACGATCTTTCTTCTTTTAGCCCTCGGATCGAAGGAATCTCTTGAAAAGGCAGACGAGGCCCAACCAAAAAGTTGCAAGACCATGAGAGGTTCGGATCGAAGATGTCGTGAAGGCAACCAAGCGGCTCCCGAAGTTGTCGCAACCAAATTTGTGTCACAATGCGGAGTAATCATTAGGGACTTAATCCCGATCACCATTAGAAATTGGAATAGGCATGCTAATGCAGATGAAGAGGGAACATGTTTATTTGTCCCTAACCACGCCAAAGATTTACTATGGAAGAGGCTCATGGTTAATTTCAAACTACCGAAGATAGAGCTGGATCCAAATACGGAGGATCCAGTTGAGGACGCCTTACAACATGGGAGATCCATGGAGGCTAAGTTCAGGGAGTGGGATTTGAAGAAGATGGCCCAGTGTTTCACCAACTAGAAGAAAAGATTGCACCTTGACTATGTCGTGAAAGAGAAGACTCCCGATTTCAAGAATATTCAATTTGAGAAGATAAAACCATTCTGGGCTAAGTTTGTGGAATACAAGAAATCAGAAAAAGCTAAGAAAATGTCTGAAACGAATAAGCTGAATGCTGCTAACAAGAAGTATCACCATACTATGGGGCAAGGTGGCTATAGGGATGGCATTCCTAAGTGGGAGAAACTTGAGAATGAACTGCGTGCTAAAAAGATCACCCCAGAGACAGACGATTGGGTAGAACGTGCAAGGAATTGGTTTTACGGGCATGGGGGCACGTTGGACTCGAAAGGGAGGTGTATATATAACATACGACATAAAGAAGACCCCTTGCCAATCGAGAGGATGAGAAAAGCGATGCAATTTAAAGATGGGGACTTCATTCCCGATAGAGAGAATGATGAGCTCACACTCGCCCTTGGAAATAAGGAACATGATGGACGAACACGAGGAACAAGAGGCTCCCAACCATGGAGGACTGGGTTTCCCAAAGAGAGGAAGAAATATCCTTATAGAAGCCGTCAGAGGAGAAAGGACAGGATGGAAGTTGAAGCAAATAGTCAGAAAGAGCGAATGCATTTAATTGAAGAACGATTAAAGCAACAACAAGATGAAATTAACGCACTTAAAGAGCAAACTACTACCGGCTCATTCGATGCTACCGGCCTATCGAATAATCGAAAAAAGCAGTGTGGCTTCCACCGAGGTCCCGGGTGATGACAATGGCGATGACGATGATGCACCGACGATGGCTCCTGTTGGCTACCCAGTGGATGATATCACAGAGATGACACACTGCGAGCTACATGTCAAAGTTGTGAACATATCAATGAAGGTGGCGGTCGGCTATGCCTTACCAATTGGACCCACACCAACTTACCATTGTCGTCCGGTTCCAGAGGGCTACGCTGTTGTCGGCGTGGATGAAATCATGCCCACCTTTGAAGTTTTGGATCTTCACTAGCCTGCAGGTGAAGGGGATGTGACTATGCTGGGAGACGCAAAAAATGTCACCATTCTATGGCCGAAGGAATGTATCGTGCTTCGAAATCACACGCCAAGGCCATCTTCGCCGCCACCTCACCCGTCTCCAGCGAGGTCGTCGCCGCCGCGGCAGCCGTCTTCGTCACCTCACCCGGCTCCGTCGCCTCACCAATCTCCGGCGCAACCATTGCTGCGGGAGCCATCGCTGACGCCTAAGGGTCAAAAGCGTAAGCGTACCGCTACTGTGCCTCGTGGTAAGCGATCGCCAAAACATAAACAAGAGCCTCTTCCAAAAGTACCAAAGGTTCCTCCCAAGAGAGCTTATGACTGTACTGAAGAGGAGACTTCGGCGATCGTTGATGCGGAAACGACAGCGTTTTTCGCTAAGCTGAGGCGGCCGAAAGAGCCAGTGTTCCCCACCACCAAAGAAGAAAACGCCAAAGTGTTGAAAATGCTAAAGACTGTTCATCAACCCGAGCCAAAGCTGTCATCAGACTATGAGCGTTCTATTCTCAAGTCACATGCGGCACAAAAAGCCTCGAAGAGCAGTACTGATGCAAGCGAGAAATCTGTTGCCCAGCTCGGAGAACAAGAAAAACAGACTTGCGCCCCTCTCAAGGTGATTTCCCAAACCAATGTGGGGTCGAGCAAATATGGGGCCGAAGAGCAGTATGATCCAGAGGTAGTTGCACAATACGGAGAAGCTGCCGCTGCTCAAGGTATGAGTATTGCCAGACTTATCGATTAGAGTTCTTCCCGTGAGTGAAGTAGCATATAAATACCAAGACGGCAAACCTCTCGTCAAACTGAGGAGGAAACAATCTTCCAACAAAATGCGAAGATTGCATAACTGGTACATGCATGCCACAAGGGCGGGCTAACTGGATAGTGCCGAGGGTTACAAAAAGCATCATGGGAAAGATAAGGATGACATGATATCCATTGAATTTGATGAACTATTTCAATTATTCAATCAAGGCGCCTTGGACAAATCGATCATCGATTGCCTATTATGCGTAAGTACTAATTCTGTAATTAATTTAGTCTCCAGCTATATTATTTTGTTTATTGCATGTATATAATCATACTGTAATATGCAGAATGAAGATTCTCGAATGCAGCAGAGGACAAATCTATGACATTGGCTTCATTGACCCATATTGGGTTCATGAAGCTAATCTCAAAATAAGCCCCCAGGATACCGAGAATAATATAGTACACGCGTTAAGGTTTCAAGAAACCAAAAGGGAAATACTATTTCCTTACAACTTCGAGTGAGTGTTATTGTCTTGTATACACTTACTATTTCGCTTACTCGATGTTAAGTATATAATTGATTAGTTATGCATTTGCAGCTTTCACTATATTCTGTTAATCATTCAACTTGACAAAGGGCGTGTCCTAGTCATGGACTCGAAACATAAACCCCTTGAGACGTGGAAGGACATGCAGATACTTCTCCAGCGGTAATTCTAATCATTACGACACTGTATCGGCAACGTTCGTGAATTTTATGATATCAAGTACTTATTAACTTATTTTATTCGTTTACTATGCCGGGCAGCGCTTGGAAACGGTTCACCAACAAGGCTAGGGGTGTTTGGAAAGAGGAGCTTACATTTGAAGCACTAGATGTAAGCACCACTAGCTATATCCGCGCATCTCTTTGATTCTAGTTTTGATACAGTTATTATCATGCTTGATTATTATTTTGATTGAACTCTGTTCTCGTAAAGTGCTGGCCGAGGACCAGGTAACAATCTATGTGGATACTATGTTTGCGAGTTCATCTTGCAGACGTGCGATGAGAAGGGCAGAAATTTAGAGCAACTCCACGTACGTAAACAATTTCTATAGTTTTTAATTACAATCAAATTGTGTTTAGTTTCATTCATATAGGCTGACTCCTTTTTTAAATCAGATCAAACGTCTACGGGACGGCCTTCTGCCAAAGGATCGCGTCCGAGCAATTCAGGAGGAATTGGCGGGATTCTTGGATGCAGAAGTCCTAGACCCAAAAGGGGAATACTACTCGGCTGTGTATAGACAATAGGAATTGTAAAAATAGCAACTTTGAAAAAATTGGCCGGTAGCATCGAATAGCAACTTTTGTATGTAGTGCATGAACTCGATCCGTGTATTGAATATAATATTGTCATCATGATGTAATATAAGGTTCCTTCATTGATAAGTGCAAATCACTAAATAAACAATAAAACAACCTAAATGAATTCTTAGCGGCACAAAAGTGGCGAAAATCTTGCTGTGAGAACAAAATGTGCCAAAATGAATTCTCTGCCGCGGCAGAGAAATGAGCCAAATCTCTGCCGCGGCAGAAGGTTATTAGTCCCGGTTCCTGTCACAAACCGGGACTAATGCTCCACCCCCCCCCCCCCTTGCCCTCTGCCTCTACCACGTGTGCACCCTCAACCGGGACTAAAGGTTAGGGCTTTAGTCCCGATTGCCCCGTCCCGGTTGGGCAATCGGGACTAAAGCCCCGTACCAACCGGGACCTATAGCCCCGTTTCCACCAGTGGTTGTGGATCCACCATGAGTTTGCGGGGGGGAGTTTGCGGGGAGGGGGGGGGGGTGTTAGATGTATATATTTGTATTATAGTTTCCCCATATGTTAGGGGGCTTCCTGCATATTTGTACCTGTACCTGTACTATATATTGTGGCCTTTGGTCCCCAGAGGAATACAAGTTGCATATTCTTGACAATGATGCCATTGACAGCGAAAACCTTGGCAGAAACAAAGTTTCTGCCAATGAAGGCCACATGGATCAAACAACGTGAGCCTGAGAACTCTTGTATGGTGATAGTTGCAAGATGACTTATTCTGCTCCTATTGTAGTAGTGAGTGCTACCTTTTGTTGGTTTAATTATATATGGCTGTGTGAAACTTCATGTTTTGTTGTTGTTGTTTTTGTTGTAGCCTAATGTTGTGGTAGAGTAGTTTTAAAATGTGTATGTGGCTTTGTACGGAACTAATGCACTGTGTATGTAACCGAATTATGCAATATATCAGTCTGTTGTGTCATGTTTATCAGAATTGAATGGTCTGAATTATTTTGAAAATCATGCATCAATTGTAAAATCTAGGAGAACACAGGTTGTGTTCCTGACAGCCAACAAACTGACAGAGAAACATAGCAAATCTAGACAAATAAAACCATTTTCTTGGCAGTTAGAACCTACATGAATATGCAATTTCATTTTCCTGTGCACTAACCGACAGCTGTAGCCGACTGCAGTAATTAATATTCTCGTTGGTTGCCCGTTAGGAATACATTTTCATTCCTGGCAAGCTATCCCTGTCTGTTACTCCTGATGGTTAGCCGACGGTAAATTTTCCCGTGGGAGTTTTTAATTTTCCGTTTGTAGCCCACAGGGGTTAGTCCTGATTCTGGTAGTGTTTGTCCGGAACAAACTCAAGCAGTCTGTCTAGATTGAATTTTGATTGTTCAATTTTGTTAAAGGCTGATCAAGATGGGACAACGCTGTTTGCACGCCTCAGTTGAGCTGAAAGTAAAAATAAGGTTGCAATGATGCTAAAAAGACTATTGCTTCGGTATCCCCCCCTAACAAAGAAATTCTGGGTTAGCGGGTTTCGGGTGCGCGCTGTGGGTGGAGATCGATACCATACAGGCTACGTATACGAGAGCGGGTGTACGTGATCGAGCGGGATCAGTTGCGAGGAGGTCGAGTTGTACGACCGAGTCCTAGTACTCGTTTTTCGAACGGAGCTAGTCGATCAACGAGACTTGGACGCCGCTCGTACTTGCACACGTTACGTTGCATGCACTAGTCGTCGGCGGCCTGATAAGTACGGCGATCGATCCCCTATTGGAACCACCCAGTAAAACGTGACGGACTGCCCCGCGTTCAAACGGTCCATTTCTGTTCGTTTGAGTCGTGGTTTGGCCAGCCGCATCCAACGCGACTTTTTTGTCCGCGATTGAACAAAACAGGAAAGACCATTTTTTTCCAAATTCAAACATAGATCGTTCGCGCTAAAAGTTGGCAAAGTTCATACATAATTTACATTCATAATTTAAAAAGAAATTAAACTAGCCCTAACCCTAACTACCGATCTTCGCGCGCCAGCACCGCCGCGTCCATAGATCGATATACTCTGGCGGCGTCCATAGGTTGGGCGGTGGCAGGGTGGGAACGGGCGGGTCAATCACCTACCTAGGCCACGCCGCCGGTGGTCCCGTGCGGTGGTGGAGGTGCACCAACTCCATCCCCACCTCCGGAGTGATGCGCGGCGTCCACTCGGCAGCGGAGGCGGTGGAGGCAGCTAGGGGTTCTCCTGGGCCACCAGGCCAGTGACCTGGACGGCCTTTTCATAGACACCCCACAAGGCGTCCTCGTCCCACACACTGGCTGTAATGGCCTGCTCGGTGAAGGCGTCCTCGTCGTAGCCCTGCGCCAGGACCTCATGGTACTCCGGAGGCAGGTTCGCGGCGGTGGCCGTGACTGGGTCCACCACCTCCTTCTTGATGACGATGTTGTCGTCGTCCTGTCACCTTGCCGAGCTCGTCGTCGGAGTAGTTGACGGCGCCCTCGTCATTTGAGTCGATGGTAGGGACATCATAGACCTGCCACAGCTGCAGATCTTCGCGGGTGGAGCTCGCGCGCCGCGCCTTGTGCTCCCAGTCGAGAAACTTTATCTAGAACTCCACGCTCGTGTAGCCCCTATCCCACCGCATTGACGACTGGAGGTTGCTGATGCGGTGGTGGATCTCCTCTTTTTGGCCCTTTTCCTATCTTGGGCACGGGCGACACCGGGACCTGGTCACGGTTGAGGTGTCAGTCGGTGGGGAGGGAGACATCGTGGTGTTTGATGCCCACGCCCTCCCTCCACCGGCGCTCAGACTCCGCCACGCGGAAGTAGCGGCGGCTGCTATCCCGCACCGGCCGGTAGTTCCCCACAGGGCGGTTCCTGAACTCCTCTGTCTGCGGCGGAGGCGGCAAGGATGTAACGCGGAGGAAGGCCGACAGGTGGGAGCGCTGGTTGCTCAAGCCGGAGCCGGTCGCCTCGTGGTCGTTCCTGCCCTTCTTGAGCCATGACAGCATCTTCATCGTTGGCAGCGGCGACGGCTGCTAGGGTTGCAATGGCGAGATGTGGGTAGTGCGGCACCGATGTGGTTAAATAGCCCCCTTTTGCTCGTGAACGCGCAAATGTTCCCGCTCTCTCATGTCCATCAATACTGGCGCGGGAACGCAGGCGGCGTCCAGTCAGTCAGGGTGTCGTCTCGTCACCATTGATAGCGCAGGCTGCCGCCGGTCAGTCTTTCGCCCGCGTCTTTGAATCAGTGTTGCGATTGCGTCTAAATCAATGACGCACTAAGCGGTGGCTAACGGGTGGGCCAGTGGCACGTGCAGGCAGGACACACCCTTAGTTTGCCCGCGTCCAGGCCGATGCAACCGTTGCGGGAGGGCGGTCACATCGAGGAGCTACTCATTCCATCTGTGGGTCTCGCACCACAGTTGTGGACATATGCTAGGGTCAGATGCAAGTTTTCGTGGGTTTCCGATGCTCTGGCCTTTATTTTTTCAGCGTAAGATGGCTTTATCTCTAGATGCTAGCATGTGCAATAAATTTTATGGTTTTTGTGAAGTTTGAAAAAAAAAATTACAGACACATCTTTTCGGTTCAATTATGCTACTCCCTCTTATTCAAATTAGTTGACTTGGTTTTGTCTAGATTATAATGTATCTAGACTAAAACAGTCTAGATATATCTGAATCTAGACAAATTGAAGTCAAGTAATTTGGATCAGAGGAATCGGAGGAAGTAGCTTTTTAAACAACTTGATTTTTTTTGAAATTTTTGAAATCACCTCAAAATTTTGGTACATGCTAGTATTTAGTTATTACGAATGGAATATATATATGTATTTTAATGTTTACTATTTTCAAATTTAGATTTAAAACTAAACAACCGTACGTCTATCTAAAAAAAATGAACGTCCTACCATCACATTTAATCGTAGCTCCTCGCTCCACCCGATTATGTATGCCCGCTATAGTATATGGTCCAGAGCATGCACCCGAACCCGTTAACCGGCTGAAAAGCGTTGGATTTTTTGCCTAGGGGGGGGGACACCGAAGCAAGGCTCTGCTAAAAATAATTAGTGAGGCTGCCAAGGACGGGGGAGAGATCATTGGGTTTTGCACAGAGTGGGAGATTTCACTATTTGGAGAAGACCTTTGCAACGTGGCTTTCGTGTGGTACCTATGAGCAGCTTGACGGATCATCCTATATGGTGTCAAGGTTAAGCAGAGCCGATTTTGTGATCGAGCGCCAAGGGGCACATTGCACGCGGATGTCACCATTTGGAGAGGATGGCGATGACGGAGGCGGAGCTTATCCCAGCTTGTAGTTGTCGCTCTTTGTTTTGTGCGTGACAATTTTGCTTATCCGATGAAAACATCAAATGTTGTGCTGGTGGGAGAAGCAGGGGGAAGATCCTCAATACCATTTAGCATATGGATGATGAAGTCGGTTAGGCTAAGAACCGTCCACCCAGAACTATCAAGTATGGTGAACTAGATGTGAAAAAAGTATACGGTGGCCTGTAGCTAGCTATTAGCCTATCACTATTCACTAGGGACAAATGCTCCTAAATACAGTACAACATTACCGTGGGCAACAAACATATACTATAGCTGGATAAGGCCTGCGTTGGTGTGGCTCGTCGGCTCCTTCACGTACCTTGACATGCTCGCCAGACCTTGTGCCTGTAGAGGTTCTACCTATTGTGGTCTTCCCAGAAGGCTTCTGCCTGTGCGGAGGCATCGAGCAACCGGGCCAGTGTGCCTCGAGCAGCTGGGAGGTGCAGCGGCAGCGGGTAGGGAATGCTGCTAACGTGCGGTGAGGCACGTATGGCAACTCAGTCTGTGCCGAGTGTTTCCATGCGATGGAAGCGCAGCCGCGCGAGGCGTGTGCCGGGCTCGGTGGCGGAAGCCGAGCCGACGACAAGCAAGATCAACAGCAGTACATGCACCTGATGATGATTAAGTAATGAAAGGCTGTGTGCATCAACTGATGCAGTCCTTTTGAACGAAGAAAATGATATGGTGGATATGCAAACAGAGGACGGGCCATCTGTGCTGTATAATACAGTGGTACTAACATGTACTCCCTCCGTTCTAAAATAGATGTCTTAAGTTTATCAAAATTTTAAAAAATCTAGACACTATTTAGCATATAGATTCATCCAAAATTTGAAAAAGCTAAGACATCTATTTTTGAACGGAGAAAGTACGATAGTTCATATAGCTGCGAAGAGTTCACATATTAGTATCTCGATTCATTGGTCTCATGATACTTCTTTTTGAGGGAAACCTTTTGAGTTGATAGAGAATACTTAGATGTGTGGAAAGATCAGATAAAGTATAAGTTCTTACTGGGAGATAGAGACATCGTGCACGTGTCTGAGACTCTGAGTATCTCTATGTACATACTCCGTAAGGTGGTTAACATCTGTGTGGATGTGGACGCGAACGCCGTAGCCACGATGTTCAGATTGAGCAATGTACCTAGCCTAATCCAAACCATGTAATAACAAAATACGCACTTAATAATGTGAATAACAGGTAGGTTCGCACATATCTACCTGTCCTTTTGGGCCTTTAACGCCACGATGGTCTCCAAATCTAGCTTCTCAAGGTCCGGTGGTGTCACCTAATTAACCAAGAAAAACTTAGAACGCCCGTCCAAATCAAAAGACCAATTAACCAAGAAATCCCTCAATCTTGGAATTTCCGCTAGGAAGTCTAGACTCTAGAGTACATTGGAGAATTAACGGCGGATATGTGTACCTCAACACGTGACGCTGCTACTTGGGGAGCGGCGGCGGCCTCCATCAGCTTTAGCAGCGCCGCCGCTGCTACTTCTTCTTCGACAGTAGTCTGCGCAGGAGTCGCTGGGACAGCGGGGTTGGTCGGGTCCATCTGTGCGACGAGAGAGACACCCCTGGAGAGAGAATGACCGATAAGAAGAGGTAGGTGGGGATCTGTTTTGGACTATGGGACCGGATCTAGTAATATATCTGGAGGCGTAAATAAATATTTTCTCCAATATACACAGCACGAGATAAGGCTGTCGTAACTCGTAATTAAAGAGTGTGGCAGCGTTTACACAGCCGTAGAGTTTTCAGAAATATTTCAAATCGAACGATCAATTTTTTTTGAAAAGAGCATATATTAATATTATACAAATATCAATTACATCCAGCCTGGGAAACAACGCATGTCTTATTGGCAATACGGATGCACGCAGCCGAAAAAGAAAGAAAAATTATATAAAGAAAAAAAGTCCTGCTACAGTAATCTGATACTTAGTAGCAGCGACACTACCACCACCAAAAACAACATCAGAAGTCCAACCCCTCCAAAAGCGACGCCTTCAAAAAGGAAACAGTACACACGCGTTGTCATCGCCCGGTCAAAGATCTTAAGTTTTTACCCTGGAGAAATTCTTCACTCGCACAACAATATCTTCTGCAAGACCATTGCCAGGCACAACCAATGAAGGCCAGATCTTGGCTTTTCATCCTGCAAGGTAAGACTGTGAACTCCTCCTGTTATGTCGTCCCCGCTAACAGACGCTACTGCGAGTCACAGATAACCAAGCCAGATTCTCATCGCCATAAAGACTCAATTCACCATAGCTCACCCACATGTCTCTAGCACTTCACCACATGTATCATCATAGACATGTCACATGATAGTAACAGGTATCAAAGCTTCACCACGCTTCCACTGAAACCAAATGGCCAGCAAAAAAACACAGGTGCGCATGACCAAATTCCTTCCGATCCAGCAAGCTCCAGGCATATGTGATACGTCGGAAACGTATCTATAATTTTTGATGTTCCATGCTTGTTTAGTATCTAGTTTGATTTGCTTTGTCTACACTTTGAGGTGTTTTTATATGTTTTCTGGTACTAATCTATTAACGGATGCCACAATGCTAGTTGACTGTTTTCTTCTGTTTTGGTTTCAGAAAGGCAAAAAATCAATATTCTCGAAATTAGACGGGACAAAAGCCAAAGTCAATATTTTACCGTGGGGAACACGGAGCCAGAAGACGAGACAAAGGAGGTCCTCAAGGGGGCCACATCCCCTGGCCGTGTGGGTGGGCCCACCCCGCGCCTAGGGGGGTGCAGCCGCCTCGGGCACCCCCTCGGCCTCATGGCCATAAAGACTCAATCCACCATAGCTCACCCACATGTCTCTAGCTTCATGACATTTTGCGCATCTGACTTCACCATATGTATCGTCATAGACATGTCACATGATGGTAACAGGTAGTAGAGCTTCACCATGCTCCTAGTGAAACCAAACGGCCAGAAAAAAAACACATATGCGCATGACCGAATTCCTTTTGATCCAGCAAGCTCCAGGCATATGCGCCCATGGGAGTTTGCCGACGGAGCCTTCCGGAACCAGCCACTCTGGCCAAATCAATGTAGACACGCATCAAGTAGATCTTCGTCTTGGTGTTAGAGGAATCCAAGGACCACCACCTTTATTCAAACCAGGCCGGTAGCCCCCTCGCCACCTGCCGACAACCTGCAAGATCTACCGCACCAAACCCTACCAGCAGCCTTGCGGCTAGGCTAGTACCGAGAGTGAAAGAACATGTTGGGCCCCCATGTGTGGTTTTGGTAATTAATGACAATCTTTATGGACTAATGTGTGTATTGAGTTATACTTGTAGGATTTGTCCATTGGCATCGCTTGGAGCATGTGTTGGCTTCACGGTCGATGAAATGCAAAGAAGATATGTTGTGCAAGCTCAAATTGCGAGGTCGATGATAAGGAATTAAGAAAGGCGTTCCATCTTGAGAAGGGCAAGACCGTCTACATCGAGCTCAAGTGGAATGCTCAAGGAAAAGGTATAATCTTGATAGGTTTTCCCTTTTGCCGGTCTCACATTGTGTGTGTGAGACCGGGTTTAGGATAGATAACCGTACTATCAAGGGGGGCTCTCGTATGAGTAATTCGGTCACATCGTTCGGAGAGAGCTCAAACCTTTGCATACTTGCATCATCGTATTTGGTTGTTATTTGGTCTTATCCATGTGAGGATATAGAGCTTGTGGTAATGTCCATAACAAGCTCTTGTTCATCAAAATCGGATCTCCCATATGTATCTTGTTGCGATTTTGATTTTGGCGGCTTTTCGGTTTCTCATCAAGTGAGGTATCTCACATTATTATACATGATACATTATCACTTGGTGATAACCAATATTTTCACCTTTCATAGGGTAGCTCATGTCGTCCTTTTTCCAACGCAATTGGAATCGGGTTGATCGGAGTTACCAATCAAAAGTTATAGAGGTTTGAATTTTCCTAGGTACCAAAATGCGGTAGTACCGCATTTTAGTACCTGGCGCGGCAGTAGGTTTTGGCAAGTTGCCAAATGCCACTGCCCTCCTAGGTACCAAAATGCGGTAGTACCGCATTTTAGTACCTAGCACGCCAGAAGGTTTTTGACAAGTTTCCAAAAGCCACTACCGGGCTAGGTACCAAAAAGCGGTAGTACCGCATTTTAGTACCTAGCGCGGCAGAATTTTTTTAATTTTTCATTTGGATCTATCCTCCCTTGCTGGACTATGAAGTTTATTTGCATTATCTTGTAGAGGTTGTTTTCCTCTTCGAAACGAGCCCAAGATCATCGAAATCGGAGTCCGTATGCAAAAGTTATGGCTGTTTTCGTTCTGTGATGACCGGTAGTAGCGGACCAGGATCCGGTAGTACCGAGGTCCGGTAGTACCGCATTTTGGTACCAGGGAGCGAAGAGAAAAATTCGTTTGGAGCCCCAGGAAATGTGCGGTAGTGCCGGGAAAGTCCGGTAGTATCGGGAAAAAGTCAGGTAGTACCGGAAATCGCGTTTTTGGGCTGCAACGATTGGATTTTGGAGGGACCTATATAAGGGGCCTTCTTCCCCAATTGTTCCTCAACCATTCTTGCAAGTTTTCCCCTCCATTGTTTACCTTCTTGAGCTTGCTTTCTCTCAATCCCTCTTATGATTCTTGCATATTCTTGAGGGATTTGAAAGAGGAGATCTAGATCTACAATCCCACCAATCAATCTCTCCTCTAAGTGAGGGGAACATATTGGGATCTAGATCTTGGAGTCTTTTGTGGATTTCCTCCATTGTTCTTCCTCTCTTATTCCCCCATAAGATTTTGTAGCTTTGGTGGAATTTGGGAGAGAAGGATTTGAACACCTTTGTGGTGTTCTTGCCATTTCCATTTGGTGCATCGGTTTGTGTTCTCCTCGGAGGATTTGGTTTGAGTTACTCATTGGAGCTTGTCCCTCTTGGGTTCTTGGAACCCTAGATGGTTTTGTGGCCTTGGTGGCATTGTGGTCTTTTGTGGCATTTGTTGGGAGCCTCCAATTAAGTTGTGGAGAAGTGCCCCAACCTTGTGAGAGGTTCCCGTTGCCACCGACAAGTGCACCGATAGTGGAAGTGTGGATCGATCCCGTTGGGGTGAGATTCACACGGAGAATAAGGGAGGCCTTTTGTGGCGTTGTTGGTTTGATACCACCCCCTATCCAAAAGAGACGTACTCCATGTTGGGAGGAACTCGGTAAAATATCGTTGTCCCCACGTGCCTCGGTTATATCTATACCCGAGCTCTTTACTTATGCACTTTACAGTGTGATAGCCTTCGTGCTTGAAGTAATATATATCTTGCTATAACTTTGTTACTTGTATTGAAGGGTTTCGCGGCATAGTAAATCAAAATTTTCTACGGATGCGAACAGAGGGAAAGCCAAGATCTAATCTAGGAGATGCAAACAACGAGAGAGATTGGATTAGATCTTCATACCCTTGAAGATCCGCACAGCGGAACGTTCGTCGGAACGTGGGTGATGTAGTCGTACTCGCTTCTCCTCCTCGCGATCCGATCCGATCTAGCACCACAAGTGGCGGTGCCTCCATGAGATGCATACGTGCAGCACCTCGGCGTCTCCTCCTTCCTCGGTCCAGCAAGTATGGTGGAGAGATGGGTTGGATCTACAACACGATGGCGTGGTGTATATGGTGGAGAATTTCTGCAGCAGGGCTTCGCCTACAAACAGTCGGGAGGGAGAGAGGAGGGCAGCAGGGCGGCTAGGGTTGGAGGGGAAGGTGTGTGGGGTTGGTGCGCCCCCACCCCTCTTTATATAGAGGCAGCTAGCCCTCCCCAAGCCCAAACCGGCCCCAAAGGATAAGGAGTGGGGGCAAGGAAACCCCTTCTAGAAGGTCTATCTCGAGTTTAAACCTCTCTTGGGCTGGGCCCTATGGGGCCTTGTGCCCTGCCCAATGCGCCAGGGCACTCCCTCATAGGCCCATGCCCCTCCCGGAAGGTGGGGCCACGTTGGTCCCTTCCGGAAGGTTTTAGAAGCTTCGGTACAATACCGATTAACCGGAACAATTCGAACTCCAAAACTTTGCCTTATATGAATCTTATTCTCCGGACCACTCCGGAACCTCTCGTGATGTCCCAGATCCCATCCGAGACTCCGAAAAAAAACTCATAAACCAATTATCCAATCTATCCTAGCGTCGAGACACGTTAAGTGTGTGACCCTGCGGGTTCGAGAATATGCAGACATGAACTTATATCAATAATCAACAGCGGGGTCTGGAAACCCATATTGACTCCCACACATTCATCGATGATCATATCGGATGAACCACGATGCCAGGATTCAATCAATCCCATATATATATATTCCCTTCGTCTCGCGATATTTTACTTGCCCGAGATTCGATCGTCGGTATGGTCATACCTAGTTCAATCTCGTTCACAGCAAGTACTTTACTCGTTCCGTAATCCAATATCACTTTGTGATTAAATACTTAACCACATGCTTTCAAGCGGTGTTGATATCGATTACCGAGTAGGCCCGAAGTATATCTCTTCGACTTGGGAGGGACGAATCCCATCTCGATACATACAACCCAACAGATACTTTCCGATCACCTGAGAGACACCTTTATGATCACCCTCTCATAGGATGACGTTTGATGACCTCAAAGATTTCTTCCAATACCATGGAGTTGTATTATCTCATGGTCTAAGGAATTCAATATTTGACATAAGAAAAGCTTCGCAAAGACGAACACGATGACACGATCTAATTGCTTCGCTTAGTTTGGGTCTGTCCACCATATCATTCTCCCAATGATATGATCTCATTATTAATCGACAACTCATGTCCATGGTTAGGAAACCTTAACCATCATTAATCAATGAGCTAGTCCATAGAGGCGTACTAGGGACACGGTGTTGTCCACAAACCACACAAGTATTAAAGTTTCCGCTTAATACAATTCTAGCATGGAATATAAACATTATCATGAACACGAATTATAATAATAACTGCTTTATTATTTCCTCTAGGGCATAATTCCAACAGTCTCCCACTTGCACTAGAGTCAATAATCTAGTTTACATCTGGCAACAATCTCACACCCATGGCACTGAGGTGCTGATCATGTTTTACACGTGGAAGCGGTTTAGTCAATGGATCTGCGACATTCAGATCTGTATGTACTTTGCTAATCTTCAGATCTCCATCTGCTATATAATCTCGGATTATATGAAACTTGCGGTTGATATGCTTGGTCTTTGGATGATATCTTGGTTCCTTAGCGAGTGCTATGGCGCCAGTGTTGTCACACAATATCTCCAGTGGGTCCAATGCACTTGGAACCACGCCAAGCTCGATGATGAAGTTCTGATCCAAACTCCTTCACTTGACGCTTGCGGCAGCCATGTATTCCGCTTCTCGTAGACCCGCGATCACGCTTTGCTTGCAGCTTCTCGACTCACAGCTCCTCCATTCAAAATATACACGTATCACTCGAGATTTAGAATCATCCTTGTCGGTTCGAAACTAGCATCGACGTAACCTTTACTGACGAGTGTTCATCACCCCATAGACTAAGAACATTTCTTTAGTCCTATTTAGGTACTTTAGGATGTTCTTCACGGCTGTCCATGTTCCACTCTGGATCACTTTGATATCTGCTCGTCAAACTAAGAGCATTGGACACATCCGGTCTAGTACACAAGATGGCATACATGATAGAACCTATGGCGAGGCATAAGGCACTTTGCTCATAGCTTCCCTATCATTTACCGTGGTGGACCGAGCCTTGCTCAATATCTTACACGACAACATAGGCCTTTGAACCTTTCTTTGCCTTATCCATTCTGAACCTTTTCAGAACTTTGTCTAGGTATGTACTCTAGCTTAAAGCTATCAGGCGTCTTTGTCTATCTCTATAGATCATGATGCCCAATATATAAGCAGCTTCACCTAGGTCTTTCATTGAAAAACACTTGTTCAAATAACTCTTCACATCGTTCAGCATGTTAATGTCATTTCCAATAATCAATATGTCATCCGCATATAGTACCAGAAATGTCACCGATCTCCCACTCACTTTCTTGTAGATGCAAGCTTCGTAGCAATTTGGAACAAATCCAAAGCTCTTGATCACTTGATCAAAACGAAGGTTCCAACTCCGAGATGCTTGCTTTAGTCCATAAATGGAACGCTGAAGTTTACATACTTTATCAGCATCCTTAGGATCGACAAAACCTTCGGGTTGCATCATATACAACTCTTCATCAATGTTGCCATTGAGGAACGCAGTCTTGACATCCATCTGCCATATTTCATAATCATGAAACGCAGCAATTGCTAATAAAATCCGAATGGACTTAAACATCGCTACGGGAGAGAAAGTCTCATCGTAGTCAACACATTGAACTTGTCGAAAACCTTTCGCGACTGTAACATCCCTAAAATCATGTTTCAAAACTCATGCATATCATCCATGCATCCATCATCATTTAGGGTTTCATCTCAAAATCATTTCAAAAACAGGAGCAAATGTTGCTCATTAATTTATGTATAAAAAATCTAGCCTTTGTGCTACATGCTAATGAGAAAGGTGCTTTTATTCATTTAGAATGTTTTGAGTTCAAACTTAAGTGTTTCCAAAAGCTTGAGCAAAGTTTCAAAGCAATGTATAAAATAAAACCAAATTCATGCCTATTTATATCTCCTAAAAGGCTTGGTTTTATTTTATTATTTTCAAATGACCCAAGTAAGTCTGAGTGAACAGAGGAGTTTGACACTTATTTGGGTGCAAGGAACACTGTACAAAATCTAGAGAAGGTTTGTATTCAAAATTATTTGAAATAGGGTTTGAAAACCATTTCTAGAAAAACAATCACAAAAGAAAAGGAGTAAAGAGGAAAAAAAATAGACAACCAGCCAATCTGGCCAACCCAGCCCAACTCGGCCCAGCTAGCCCAGCAGTTCCCACCCCCGCGAAACGTTTTATTTCACCCGCCCCGCACTTTGGCTCGATGACGGAAGGACCCTCCCTCCTCCTCTCGCTGACAACCGCGACCCACACGGGTATCGTCGTCTCCACCCCGCGACTGGTTCTTCCCCAATTGACGCCGGGCGTTTCCTGTTAATTTTCGCAGCTTCAATTCGCGTAAATGCACGAGTAAATCTCGCTCGTATCCTGGCTACTTAAACCCCCTCTGCCCCCTCTCCATTCTCCCCCAAACCCCAAGCCCAGAGCGCCCCCAGGCTGCAAGAATTGCTCACCGCAACCCCGCTGTCTCCGACGAACCGTAGCCACTATTCTGGCCAACCTCGGCCACCCCTCTGCTCCTAGTTCACACGAGAAGGCTCCATTTGATCTCGCGCACCTCCCAGTACCACTAGCTCGCCCGCGCGTGACCCAGAACGTCGGCAACGCAAGCGACTGAGCGCCACCGTCTTCGGCTTCAACTCCGTCGAGCTCCTCCGGTAAGTCCAGACCGCCCCAAGCCTTCTCCTTCACACACACGTCTTCTCCGTGATCTCCTGCATCTGACCACACCCTCTGTTTGCCTCCTCGTGATCGACAGCGTCGCCTTCGACCTCGAACAGAGCCACCCGTCGCTAGACCCTACTCCGGCGAGCAATCCACCGCAAACCTGAGCGCCCCTTGCCGAGCCGACCATACGTTGAGCATCACCACGTCCTTGCGATCACGGTGAGTACCTCCCCTACCCTTCTAGCTTCTGTATCCGGGCGCCGCCATCTCGATCGCCGCCGCCACCGTTAAGCGCGCCCGATTAGTGGCTTGTTGTTTGCGTCCGTTGGATCAATATCGTAGGGCTATGATAGATTATAATCGAAGAGGTATCGTATGTCTCTGCACCTCTAGATCTAAGTTAGATCCTATGGTCTGCATCTGTCGATCCGAACGAATCGGTACCGACCAACCAAAACACGACGCGTGTCACCACCTCAGTTCAAAAACAGATTTCAAATCAGATTTAGATCCAAACTTCAATTGACTATAACTTTTGATTTCCATGTTAGATTTTTGCAAATTTTATACCGTTGGAATCAGTGAGTCAAGACCTTTCTGAATCTGCAATGTGTTTAACAAAAAGTATCTGTTAAAATGACTTTGTATGAAGAAACATATTTAGGTCTATTTTGAGCATAGATTTAGTTTAGTAATTTGTATTAGTGCTAAATAAGTTTAGTTAACAAACTTTGTGACTTGTTATGTTTCTGTATCATGCACTTGCTTGGTAGTGATTTCTTGCATGCATGCATTCATATTTTTGCTTGTATATAAATTGTGTGTAATTGTATGCTACAAATTTTTGTGTAGATTTTGCTAGTGACTGTGATTGTAAAGAGTGCTACTCTCCCCATTACCAAGGCAAGTGATACTTCATGATATTTCCATTCCCTTTATTTTGGATAAGCATTAGAGTTATTTTTTCTAAGTCTTGCATGCTACTTTTGCCAAATGCTATGATGGGAAATCCTATGTAGTTGTAGAAATATAGAATTGCTAGGGAATTTTCCTAAGTTAAGTTACTATGCCATGCTTAGCCTAGCTAATAGAAAACAAGGGTTGGTAAAGTATGTACATGCTATGTTGAAAATAATTCTAAGTCTTATGGACTTATGCTTTTCCTAATAAAACAACTAAGTCAATGAACCTCCTGGGTGGAATGGGACTTGAATTGGTGGTTTTTGGTTGAGTGGTTACACAAGGCCATGGATATGGCTTGTGTATCTCACTTGTGGTATGCCACCCAGGCACAAAGGGATTTGGAGGCCAAGTGTTGAGAAGCTTACAGTGCAACCACTTGGCAATATGGGCTCTGCCATGATCATATAGGTTGCTAGAACTTAGTCACTTGGACAGTTGGTGGTAGTGGGAATGATAGGTTGGAGCGCGTCCATTTGACTAAGGAAAGGCTTCTGAAAGGTCCTGTCTTGGGAAACAAAGTCTGGTGGGGAAAGTGCACAACCTCTGCAGATGGAAAATCTAAGTACTTAGCCAACTCCATGGCAATGGACAAATTGAGCATCAAGACATGGAAGCTACAAGAATCTCATCACTCCAACTTCTAAAGTAAAACTTGTGGGTGAACAAGGGTAAAGGACCCCAATGTCTATTGGTGGTTTATTGGGAAAGTTTTTGACATAGAAAAACTTAGTGATTTCAACTAATAGGAAAAACCTATTTTCAAGCAAAGCAAGCCAAGCTACACTTAGCCAAAATACATATAGCAATATAGTCCACTTAAAATTACTAAGGTATCACTTGCCAATACTATTCCAAAGTATTGACCCTTTGTCAGAACTTGTGATGTTGCAGGTTACTCCGATGATGAGTAGCAGTCATGAGTCTACACTCAACATGCTTGCCTGTGGCACATGAAGATGAAGACTTATGTTTATTTGCTTATTCCAAAAACTCTTGTATTAGGCCTATGGCCCTGAGTTGTAAAAGACTATGTTTTATCTCTGGAATGAATGTAATAAACGACCTTTGTATCTGTGTACTTCATCTTAAACTGTGGATGCTAGCATTGATCCAGGGACTAGCATTGCAATCACAGGGATCCTTTTCCTTTACAAAGGAGGGATCTTACAGCGACAAGCCGTGCTTTATAGACGGTAACATTACCATCCGCGTCCGTTTTCTTCTTGAAGATACATTTGCACTCAACGGCCTTTCGGTCGCTAGGAGGGTCCACCAAAGTCCATACTTGGTTTTCGCTCATGGATCCCAATTCGGATTTCATGGCTTCTAGCCATTTCTCAGAGTCTGGGCTCATCATCGCTTCCTCATAGCTCGTAGGTTCACTGTCTTCTACTAACAAGACAGTCAAAGCGAGTTGCCGTACCACTCGGGAGGGCACGCGACCTTGTCGACTGCGACGTTCGATGTGACATCGTCTGAAGCTTCATGATCCTTATCATTAGCTTCCTCTATTGTTGGCAGTGACGCTTGGAACAATTTCAGGTCTGCGCTACTCTCCAACTCAAGAGAAGGTTCAATAACCTCGTCTAACTCTACTTTCCTCCCACTCACTTCTTTCGAGAGAAACTCCTTCTCAAGAAAGGAACGTTCTTCATGACAAACACTTCGCCTTCGGTTCTGTGATAGAAGGTATACCCAATAGTTTCCTTAGGGTATCCTATGAAGACGCATTTCTCCGCTTTGGGTTCGAGCTTGTCCGGCATCAACTTCTTGACGTAAGCTTCGCATCCCAAAACTTTAAGAAACGACAACTTAGGTTTAGCACCAAACCACAGTTCATACGGTGTCGTCTCAACGGATTTAGATGGAGCCCTATTTAAAGTGAATGCAGCGGTTTCTAATGCATAACCCCAAAATGATAACGGCAAATCAGTAAGAGACATCATCGATCGGACCATATCTAATAAAGTTTGATTCCGGCGTTCAGACACACCATTGCGCTGTGGTGTTCCGGGTGGCGTGAGTTGCGAAACAATTCCGCTTGCTTTAAGATGCGTGAGAAAATCATAACTTAAATACTCACCCCCACAATCGGATCGTAGAAACTTAATCTTTCTGTTACGATGGTTCTCCACTTCATTCTGAAATTCCTTGAACTTTTCAAATGTTTTAGATTTATGTTTCATTAAATAGATATACCCATATCTACTTAAGTCATCGGTAAAAGTGAGAAAATAGCGATATCCACCGCGCGTCGAAACACTCATCGGTCCGCATACATCGGTATGTATGATTTCCAACAAGTCCGTTACTCGCTCCATCATACCGGAGAACGGGGTTTTGATCATCTTTCCCATGAGGCATGGTTCGCATGTGTCAAATGATTCAAAATCAAGAGACTCCAAAAGTCCATCAGAATGGAGTTTCTTCATGAGCTTTACACCAATATGACCTAGACGACAGTGCCACAAATAAGTAGTATTATCACTATCTACTTTGCATCTCTTAGCCTCAATGTTATGGATGTGTGTTTCATTCCTTTCAAGATTTAGAAGAAATAAACCATTCACAAGAGGTGCATTACCATAAAAGATGTTACTCATATAAATAGAACAACCATTATTCTCCGATTTAAATGAATAACCGTCTTGCAATAAACACGATCCAGAAATAATGTTCATGCTCAACGCAGGCACATAATAACATTTATTAAGGTTTAAAACTAATCCCGAAGGTAAAACTAAGGAGAGTGTGCCGACGGCCATCACATCAACTCTTGATCCGTTGCCAACGTGCATCGTCACCTCATCCCTAAACCGCCGTCTATTCCGTAGCTCTGTTTGAGTTACAAATATTAGCAACGATCAAATACCCGGCACTACGAGGGCTAGTAAGGAAAACATCAATAACATGTATATCAAATATACCTTTGATGGTGCCAGCCTTGTTGCGCTAAGTACTTGACGATTGCGCTTCCAGTGACCCTTGTCCTTGCAATAGAAGCACTCAGTGTCCGGCTTAGGACCAGACTTGAGCTTCTTCTCAGCAGGGGCAGTGCGCTTGCCGCCGCCCTTCTTGAAGGGCTTCTTTGCTCCCTTACCTTTCTTAAAGGAGGGCTTGTTGACCATCAACACATGATTATCCTTCTTGATGTCCACCTCCGCAGCCTTCAGCTTTGCGATGAGCTCGGTGATCGTATGAGTGGAACCAATCTGATTATGAGTCACTACAAAACTTTTGTAGCTGGGAGGGAGTGATTGCAGAACCCTGTCAATCTTGAGCTCCTCTGGAATCGTGCATTCCAGTTTCTCAAGGCGTTGAATGTAGCCCGTCATCTTAATGGTGTTCTCACTAACGGAAATCCCTTCCTCCATCTTGCAGTTAAAGAACTTCTCAGAGATCTCATATCTCTCAGAACGGGCCTGAGCCTGAAACATGGTTTTCAGCTCTTCGAGAATCTCAAAGGGCCCGGGATAGTCTTCAAAACGATTTTGAAGTTCCGGTTCCATAGCAAACAACATGGTTCTCTTAATCACACCATAATCATCCTCGCGCGACTGATAGACAGCTTTCTTATTAGCCGGCGCAGTTACAGCAGGGGGGTCACCTAACGCTTTCCCAAGGACATAGTCCTTTTGACCGCCACATAGAATGATTCTCAGATTGCGGAACCAATTGGTGAAGTTAGACCCATTGTTTTTAAGCTTTTCCTTCTCAGCAAAAACGTTGAAGTTGAAGTTGGACTTGGCCATGTGATCTACAGTATTTGCAAGTACAAATTAGACTATGTTCATGATAACTAGTTCAACTTTTAATCAAATTACTAGATGAACTCCCACTAAATTCAACATCCCTCAAGTTGTTTAGTGAACATGATCCAAATTCACCACACCTAATCCGATCATCACGAGAAGAGATGTGGTTTCAATGGTGGACAACGAAGTGTCGATCATATCATTCATATGACTCATGCTTAACCTTTCGGTTCATGTGTTCCGAGGCCATGTCTGTACATGCTAGGCTCGTCAAGTAAAACCCAAGTATTTCCACGTGTGCAAAACTGGCTTGCACCCGTTGTATGTGAGCGTAGAGTCTATAGCACCCGATCATCACGTGATGCTTGGACACGACGTACTTTCGCAACGGTGCATACTCGGGGAGAACACAGTTTTTATCTTGATCTTTAAGTGAGGAATCATCTTATAATGCTACCGTCACGATCTAAGCATAATAAGATACATAAAAGGATAAACATCACATGCATATAACTTTAATGTGACATGGTATAGCCAATCTTCGCACAATGATCTCCATATTGTGCGCTCCGGCATGATCTCCATCACTCCACCATGATTGCCTCCGCCACGAATAGCAACTACAACTATTGCTAACTACTTAGCGATAAAGTGAAATTATTACATGGCGCATAAGAAGTTGACACACATGTCATACACAATTATAAAGACAACCATATGGCTCCTGCCGGTTGTGTAGTCATCGACATGCAAGTCGTGAAACATTACAAAACATGATCATCGCATACATTATACACATCACATCTTGGGCCATACCATATCACAGAATACACTCCCTGCAAAAACAAGTTAGACGCCTCTACTTTGTTGTTGCATGTTTTACGTGGCTTATGGGAGTAGATGCTAAGAACGATTCTTACCTACGGAAAGCCACAACAGTGATATTATGGTTGCCAAACTCCGGTGTTAATCCCATGACAACTATAGTGAGAGAAACTGACATCCACCAGCCGCATGTGTGGAACAAGCCACACGTCAAGTGTGCAGCCGATCTCGCGAACGACGTCGCGTAAGGTTGGCCTGGACCGCTTCAATCTCACTATCCCGCGTCATAAGAAGAACACAAACAAGAGGATTGCAACAGAAAACATCAACGCCCGCAACAACCATGTTGCGTTCTACTCGTGAAACACATCTACGCATAGATCTAGCTCTGATACCACTGAAGGGTTTCGCGGCATAGTAAATCAAAATTTTCTACGGATGCGAACAGAGGGAAAGCCAAGATCTAATCTAGGAGATGCAAACAACGAGAGAGATTGGATTAGATCTTCGTACCCTTGAAAATTTGTACAGCGGAACGTTCGTCGGAACGTGGGTGATGTAGTCGTACTCGCTTCTCCTCCTCGCGATCCGATCCGATCTAGCACCACAAGTGGCGGTGCCTCCGTGAGATGCACACGTGCAGCACCTCGACGTCTCCTCCTTCCTCGGTCGAGCAAGTATGGTGGAGAGATGGGTTGGATCTACAACACGACGGCGTGGTGTATATGGTGGAGAATTTCTGCAGCAGGGCTTCGCCTACAAACAGTCGGGAGGGAGAGAGGAGGGCAGTAGGGCGGCTAGGGTTGGAGGGGAAGGTGTGTGGGGTTGGTGCGCCCCCACCCCTCTTTATATAGAGGCGCAGCTAGCCCCTCCCAAGCCCAACGCGGCCCCAAAGGATAAGGAGTGGGGGGCAAGGAAACCCCCCCTTCTAGAAGGTCTATCTCGAGTTTAAACCTCTCTTGGCCGGCTGGGCCCTATGGGGCCTTGTTCCCCTAGCCCAATGCGGCCAGGGCACTCCCTCATAGGTCCATGCCCCCTCCCGGAAGGTGGGGCCACGTTGGTCCCCTTCCGGAAGGTTCTAGAAGCTTCCGGTACAATACCGATTAACCTGGAACAATTTCGAACTCCAAAAACTACACTGCCTTATATGAATCTTATTCTCCGGACCACTCCGGAACCTCTCGTGATGTCCCGGATCCCATCCGAGACTCCGAAAAAAACTCATAAACCAATTATCCAATCTATCCTAGCGTCGAGACACGTTAAGTGTGTGACCTGCGGTTCGAGAATATGAGACATGATCTTCTATCAATAATCAACAAGTGCAAACCCATATTGACTCCCACACATTCATCGATGATCATATCGGATGAACCACGATGCCAGGATTCAATCAATCCCATATATATATATATATATATATATATATATATATATATATATATTCCCTTCGTCTCGCGATATTTTACTTGCCTGAGATTCGATCGTCGGTACCGTCATACCTAGTTCAATCTCGTTCGCAGCAAGTACTTTACTCGTTCTGTAATCTGATATCACTTTGTGATTAACTCCTTAACCACATGCTTGCAAGAGGTGTTGATATCGATTACCGAGTGGGCCCTAAGTATATCTCTCCGACTTGGGAGGGACAAATCCCATCTCGATACATACAACCCAACAGATACTTTCCGATCACCTGAGAGACACCTTTATGATCACCCTCTCATAGGATGACGTTTGATGACCTCAAAGCTTTCTTCTGATACCAGGGAGTTGTATTATCTCATGGTCTAAGGAATACACTATTTGACATAAGAAAATCTTCGCAAAGACGAACACGATGACACGATCTAATTGCTTCGCTTAGTTTGGGTCTGTCCACCATATCATTCTCCCAATGATATTATCTCATTATTAATCGACAACTCATGTCCATGGTTAGGAAACCTTAACCATCATTAATCAATGAGCTAGTCCATAGAGGCGTAATAGGGACACGGTGTTGTCCACAAACCACACAAGTATTAAAGTTTCCGCTTAATACAATTCTAGCATGGAATATAAACATTATCATGAACAAGAATTATAATAATAACAGCTTTATTATTGCCTCTAGGGCATAATTCCAACATGTATTTCTTAGCATAAGTTGTTGGTGCACATAGGTGAACCTTAGTTGTTCTAGGTTGTGCTTAACAAAGTAAACACTAGTTTTATTCCGCCTTTATTGAGCCACTCTCTAGGAAAAGTTTTAATCGCCTATTAACCCCCTCCTCTAGGCGACATCCGTATCCTTTCAATTGGTATGAGAGCCCGGTCTCTCATTTTAGGCTTCACCGCCTTGAGATTAAAGATGTCGGCTAGAGGATTAGTGCACAATGACATGTTCATATTCGATGGCACAAATTATGATATATGGAAAACTCGTATGCTTATTCATTTTCGGGACATGGACCCTAATTTGGAGCGTGTTGTAGATATAGGTTTTTATCCTCCTATGGATTTCAAAAATCTATCTTTTGAGGATGAGAAAAACTTATATCTCGATGCTCAAGCTTCTAATGTGCTTGTTAATTCTTTTAGCTATGTAGTTACCTCTTCAATCATTCCTTTTTGGAGCGCTCATGAGTTATGGACAAAACTTCAAGATAAATATGGTGTGTCCAACATTATTGTGGATGATTGTGTTTCTTCCACTTCCGGTCGAGATGAGTTCTCATCCTCTACCACTTCACCAACATGTGACTTTTCACAAGGTAATGATATGGTGAGTGGTGATAGAAATTGCAATATGGATAGTGTGTTCACTATTTGTAATCCCTCATATCTATCTAGTTGCAATGATATATCTTTGGACCTTAACACTTCTAGCACTCAAAACTCCTTACATTATTGTGTTAATAGTCCTTGCATATCATGTAGAAATGACTTGAATAAATATCATGATGATATGCTCATGTTGTCTTGTTGCCATGATAAACCTGCTTCTATTTACTCAAGTGCTTGTGTTGCTAACCATGTAGAGGAAAATGAAGATTCTATGGGCCAAGACAAGGTCTTGAAGAGAGCTAAAGTGCAATCTCATCATCACCTTCCTCCGGTTCTCACATATGCCTTATGGCTAAGGGAACAAAGTTAACCTCTTTGAATCCCATTGTATATCATGATGATGATGAGGTTGAGAATGATAATGATGATTATCGAGGTAAGTATGATATTACCTCTATTAAGAAAATGGGAGAGGTTATTGTTGGAATTATGCCCTAGAGGCAATAATAAAGATGTTATTATTATAATTCTTGTTCATGATAAAGTTTATATTCCATGCTAGAATTGTATTAAGCGGAAACATTAATACTTGTGTGGTTTGTGAACAACACAGTGTCCCTGGTACGCCTCTACGGCCTCGATCATTGATCAATGATGGTTAAGGTTTCCTAACCATAGACATGAGTTGTCAATTGATAATGAGATCATATCATTGGGAGAATGATATGATGGAGACCAAACTAAGCGAAGCAATTAGATCGTTTCATCGTGTTCATCTTTGCGAAGCTTTTCCTATGTCAAATATTGTATTCCTTAGACCATGAGATAATGCAACTCCCTGGTACCGGAAGAAAGCTTTGAGGTCATCAAACGTCATCCTATGAGAGGGTGATCATAAAGGTGTCTCTCAGGTGATCGGAAAGTATCTGTTGGGTTGTATGTATCGAGATGGAATTTGTCCCTCCCAAGTCGGAGAGATATACTTCGGGCCCACTCAGTAATCGATATCAACACCGCTTGCAAGCATGTGGTTAAGGAGTTAATCACAAAGTGATATCGGATTACGGAACGAGTAAAGTACTTACTGTGAACGAGATTGAACTAGGTATGACGGTACCGACGATCGAATCTCGGGCAAGTAAAATATCGCGAGACGAAGGGAATATATATATGGGATTGATTGAATCCTGGCATCGTGGTTCATCCGATATGATCATCGATGAATGTGTGGGAGTCAATATGGGTGCCCAGACCCCGCTGTTGATTATTGATAGAAGATCATGTCTGCATATTCTCGAACCCACAGGTCACACATAACGATCTCGACGCTAGGATAGATTGGATAATTGGTTTATGAATTTTTGTTCGAGTCTCGGATGGGATCCGGGATATCACGAGAGGTTCCGAATGGTCCGAGAATAAGATTCATATAAAGCGATGCAGTTTTGGAGTTCGGAATTGTTCCGGGTTAATCGGTATTGTACCGGAAGCTTCTAGAACCTTCCGGAAGGGGACCAACATGGCCCCACCTTCGGGAGGGGGCATGGGCCTATGAGGGAGTGTCAAAGCCGCATTGAGCCAGGGGCACAAGGCCCCATAGGGCCCAGCCGATCCTAGATAAGTTTAAACTCGTTTAAACTAGAGATAGGATTTCTAGATAAGGGAGAGTTTAAATCGTTTAAACTAGAGATAGGATTTCTAGATAAGGGAGAGTTTTAATTGTTTAAACTAGAGATAGGATTGGAGGAGGGGCAAGGGCTGGCCGCCCCCCCCTCTATATATAGAGGGGTGGTGCGCCCCCTCCCCCATTACTACACACCTTCCTCCAAGCCCTAGCTGCCTTGCTACCTTCCTCTCTCCCTCCCGACTGTTTGTAGGCGAAGCCCTGCAGCAGAAATTCTCCACCATATACACCACGCCGTCGTGTTGTAGATCCAATCTAGCTCTCCACCATACTCGCTGGTCCGAGGAAGGAGGAGACGTCGAGGTGCTGCACGTGTGCATATCACGGAGGCACCGCCACTTGTGGTGCTAGATCGGATCGGATCGCGAGGAGGAGAAGCAAGTACGACTACATCACCCACATTCCGACGAACGTTCCGCTGTGCGAATCTTCAAGGGTATGAAGATCTAATCCAATCTCTCTCGTTGTTTGCATCTCCTAGATTAGATCTTGGCTTTCCCTCTGTTCGCTCCGTAGAAAATTTTGATTTACTATGCCGCGAAACCCTTCAGTGGTATCAGAGGCAGGTCTATGCGTAGATGTGTTTCACGAGTAGAACGCAACATGGTTGTTGCGGGCGTTGATGTTTTCTGTTGCAAGCCTCTTGTTTGTGTTCTTCTTATGACGCGGGATAGTGAGATTGAAGCGGTCCAGGCCAACCTTACGCGACGTCGTTCGCGAGACCGGCTCCGCACTTGACGTGTGGCTTGTACCACACATGCGGCTGGTGGATGTCAGTTTCTCTCACTATAGTTGTCATTGGATTAACACCGGAGTTTGGCAACCATAATATCACCGTTGTGGCTTTCCGTAGTAAGAATCGTTCTTAGCATCTACTCCCATAAGCCACGTAAAACATGCAACAACAAAGTAGAGGCGTCTAACTTGTTTTTGCAGGGAGTGTTTTCTGTGATATGGTATCACCGTTGTGGCTTTCCGTAGTAAGAATCGTTCTTAGCATCTACTCCCATAAGCCACGTAAAACATGCAACAACAAAGTAGAGGCGTCTAACTTGTTTTTGCAGGGAGTGTTTTCTGTGATATGGTATGGCCCAAGATGTGATGTGTATATTGTATGCGATGATCATGTTTTGTAATGTTTCACGACTTGCATGTCGATGAGTACACAACCAGCAGGAGCCATATGGTTGTCTTTATAATTGTGTATGACCCGCGAGTCAACTTCTTATACGCCATGTAATAGCTTTACTTTATTGATAAGTAGTTAGCAATAGCTGTAGTTGCTATTCGTGGTGGAGGCAATCATGGTGGAGTGATGGAGATCATGCCGGAACGCACAAGATGGAGATCACTGCGCGAGGATTGGCTATACCATGTCACATAAAGTTATATGCATGTGATGTTTATCCCTTTATGTATCTTATTATGCTTAGATCGCGACGGTAGCATTATAAGATGATTCCTCACTTAAAGATCAAGATAAAAACTGTGTTCTCCCCAAGTATGCACCGTTGCGAAAGTTCGTCGTGTCCAAGCATCACGTGATGATCGGGTGCTATAGACTCTACGCTCACATACAACGGGTGCAAGCCAGTTTTGCACACGCGGAAATACTTGGGTCTAACTTGACGAGCCTAGCATGTACAGACATGGCCTCGGAACACAAGAACCGAAAGGTTAAGCATGAGTCATATGAATGATATGATCGAGACTTTGTGGTCCACCATTGAAACCACATCTCTTCTCGTGATGATCGGATTAGGTGTGGTGAATTTGGATCGTGTTCACTAAACAACTTGAGGTATGTTGAATTTAGTGGGAGTTCATCTAGTAATTTGATTAAGTTGAACTATTTATCATGAACATAGTCTAAATTGTACTTGCAAATACTGTAGATCACATGGCCAAATCCAACTTCAACTTCAACGTTTTTGCTGAGAAGGAAAAGCTTAGAAACAATGGGTCTAACTTCACCAATTGGTTCCGCAATCTAAGAATCATTCTGTCATGACAAAAAGGACTATGTCCTTGGGAAAGCGTTAGGTGACCCCTACCTGGCTGATGAGAGAAAGTCATCTATCGGCGCAAGAAAGATGATTATGGTGTGATTAAGAGCACCATGTTGTTTGCTATGGAACCGGAGCTTCAAAATCGTTTTGAAACCTATCCCGGGCCATTTGAGATTCTCGAGGAGCTGAAAACCATGTTTCAGACTCAAGCCCGTTCTGAGAGATATGAGATATCTGAGAAGTTCTTTAAGTGCAAGATGGAGGAAGGGAGTTCCGTTAGTGAGCACACCATTAAGATGTCGGGCTACACTCAACGCCTTGAGCAACTGGAACGCACGATTCCAGAGGATCTCAAGATTGACAGGGTTCTGCAATCACTCCCTCCCAGCTACAAAAGTTCTGTAGTGACTCATAATCAGATTGGTTCCACTGATACGATCACCGAGCTCTTCGCAAAGCTGAAGGCTGCGGAAGTGGACATCAAGAAGGATAATCATGTGCTGATGGTCAACAAGCCCTCCTTTAAGAAAGGTAAGGGAGCAAAGAAGCCCTTCAAGAAGGGCGGCAAGCTTAATGCCCCCGAGAAGAAGCTCGTGTCCGGTCCTAAGCCGGACATCGAGTGCTTCTATTGCAAGGAGGGGTCATCGAAGCGCAATCGTCGAAGTACTTAGCGACAAGAAGGCTGGCACCATCAAAGGTATATTTGATATACATGTTATTGATGTTTTCCTTACCAGCCCTCGTTGTAGTGCCCGCTATTTGATACGGTTCGATTGCTAATATTTGTAACTCAAACAGAGCTACGGAATAGAGCGGCTGCGAGGATGAGGTGACGATGCGCTGGCAACGGATCAAGAGTTGATATGATGGCCGGCACGCCTCCTTAGTTTTACCTTCGGATTAGTTTTAAACCTTAATAAATGTTATTATGTGCCTGCGTTGAGCATGAACATTATTTTCGGATCATGTCTATTGCAAGACGGTTATTCATTTAAATCGGAGAATAATGGTTGTTCTATTTATATGAGTAACATCTTTTATGGTCATGCACCTCTTGTGAATGGTTTATTTCTTCTAAATCTCGAAAGGGATGAAACACACATCCATAACATTGAGGCTAAGAGATGCAAAGTAGATAGTGATAATACTACTTATTTGTGAATCGTCGTCTAGGTCATATTGGTGTAAAGCGATGAAGAAACTCCATTCGATGGACTTTTGGAGTCTCTTGATTTTGAATCATTTGACACATGCGAACCATGCCTCATGGGCAAGATGATCAAAACCCGTTCTCGGTATGATGGAGCGAGCAACGGACTTGTTGGAAATAATACATACCGATGTATGCGGACCGATGAGTGTTTCGACGCGGTGTATATCGCTATTTTCTCACTTTACCGATGACTTAAGTAGATATGGGTATATCTATTTAATGAAACATAAATCAAAACGTTTGAAAAGTTCAAAGAATTTCAGAATGAAGTGGAGAACCATCGTAACAGAAAGATTAAGTTTCTACGATCCGATCGTGGAGGTGAATATTTGAGTTATGATTTTCTCACGCATCTTAAAGCAAGTGGAATCGTTTCACAACTCACGCCACCCGGAACACCACAGCGCAATGGTGTGTATGAACGCCGGAATCGAACCCTATTAGATATGGTCCGATCAATGATGTCTCTTACTGATTTGCCGTTATCATTTTGGGGTTATGCATTAGAAACCGCTGCATTCACTTTAAATAGGGCTCCATCTAAATCCGTTGAGACGACACCGTATGAACTGTGGTTTGGTGCTAAACCTAAGTTGTCGTTTCTTAAAGTTTGGGGATGCGAAGCTTACGTCAAGAAGTTGATGTCGACAATGACGAACCCAAAGCGAGAAATGCGTATTCATAGGATACCCTAAGGAAACCATTGGGTATACCTTCTATCACGTAACAAGAGGCAAAGTGTTTGTCGAAGGAGCGATTCCTTTTGAGAAGGAGTTTCTCTCGAAAGAAGTGAGTGGAGGAAAGTAGAGCTAGACGAGGTTATTAAACCTTCTCTTGAATTGGAGAGTAGCGCAGACCTGAAATTGTTCGGTCGCTTTGCACCAACAATAGAGGAAGCTAATGACAAGGATCATGAAGCTTCGGACGATCACGCATCAACGTCGCAGTCGACAAGGTCGCGTGCCCTCCCGAGTGGTGCAGCAACTGTCTTGACTGTCTTGTTGGTAGAAGGTGAACCTACGAACTATGAGGAAGCGATGATGAGCCAGACTCGAGAAATGGTGGAAGCCATGAACCAATTGGGATCCATGAGCGAAAACCAAGTATGGACTTTGGTGGATCCTCCTAGCGACCGAAGGCCGTTGAGTGCAAATGGATATTCAAGAAGAAAGCGGACGCGGATGGTAATGTTACCGTCTATAAAGCACGGCTTGTCGCAAAAGGTTTTCAACAAGTTCAAGGTGTTGACTACGATGAGACTTTCTCTCCGTAGCGATGTTTAAGTCCATTCGATTTTATTAGCAATTGCTGCGTTTCATGATTATGAAATATGGCGATGGATGTCAAGATCGCTTTCCTCAATGGGAACATTGATGAAGAGTTGTATATGATGCAACCCAAGGTTTTGTCGATCCTAAGGATGCTAGTAAAGTATGCAAACTTCAGCGTCCCATTTATGGACCAAGCAAGCATCTCGGAGTTGGAACCTTCGTTTGATCAAGTGATCAAGAGCTTTGGATTTGTTCCAAATTGCTACAAGCTTGTATCTACAAGAAAGTGAGTGGGACCTCGGTGACGTTTACTGCTGTATGTGGATGACATATTGATTATCGGAAATGACATCAACATGCTTAACGATGTGAAGAGTTATTTGAACAAGTGTTTTTCAATGAAAGACCTAGGTGAAGCTGCTTATATATTGGGCATCAAAATCTATAGAGATAGACAAAGACGCTGATAGCTTTAAGCGAGTACATACCTAGACAAAGTTCAAAAGGTTCGAATGGATAAGGCAAAGAAAGGTTCGGTGCCTATGTTGTCGTAAGATATTGAGAAAGGCTCGGTGTCCACTACGGTAAATGATAGGAAGCTATGAGCAAAGTGCCTTATGCCTTGGCCATAGGTTCCATCATGTATGCCATCCGTGTACTAGACCGGATGTGTCCAATGCTCTTAGTTTGACGAGATATCAAAGTGATCCAGAGTGGAACATCGGACAGCCGTGAAGAACATCCTAAAGTACCTAAATAGAACTAAAGAAATGTTCTTAGTCTATGGGGTGATGAACAGCTTGTCGTAAAGGTTACGTCGACGCTAGTTTCGACACCGACAAGGATGATTCTAAATCTCGAGACGGGATACATGTATATTTTGAATGGAGGAGATGTGAGTGGAGAAGCGCAAGCAAAGCGTGATCGCGGGATCTAAAGTGGAAGCGAATACATGGCTGCCGCAGCGTCAAGTGAAGGAGTTTGGATCGAAACTTCATCATCGAGCTTGGCGTGGTTCCAAGTGCATTGGACCCTTTGGAGATATTGTGTGACAACACTGGCGCCATAGCACTCGCTAAGGAACCAAGATATCATCCAAAGACCAAGCATATCAACATAAAGTTTCATATAATCCGAGATTATATAGCAGATGGAGATATGAAGATTAGCAAGTACATACGGATCCGAATGTCGCAGAGATCCATTGACTAAACCTCTTCCACGTAAACATGATCAACACCTCAGTGCCATGGGTGTGAGATTGTTGCCAGCTGTAAACTAGATTATTAACTCTAGTGCAAGAGGGACAATGTTGGAACTATGCCCTAGAGGCAATAATAAAGATGTTATTATTATAATTCTTGTTCATGCTAAAGTTTATATTCCATGCTAGAATTGTATTAAGCGGAAACATTAATACTTGTGTGGTTTGTGAACAACACCGTGTCCACTGAAATGCGCCTCTAAGGACTAGCTCATTGATCAATGATGGTTAAGGTTTCCTAACCATAGACATGAGTTGTCAATTGATAATGAGATCATATCATTGGGAGAATGATATGATGGAGATCCAAACTAAGCGAAGCAATTAGATCGTTTCATCGTGTTCATCTTTGCGAAGCTTTTCCTATGTCAAATATTGTATTCCTTAGACCATGAGATAATGCAACTCCTGGTACCGAAGAAAGCTTTGAGGTCATCAAACGTCATCCTATGAGAGGGTGATCATAAAGGTGTCTCTCGTGATCGGAAAGTATCATTGGGTTGTATGTATCGAGATGGAATTTGTCCCTCCCAAGTCGGAGAGAGATATACAGGCCCACTGGTAATCGATATCAACACCGCTTGCAAGCATGTGGTTAAGGAGTTAATCACAAAGTGATATCGGATTACGAACGAGTAAAGTACTGCCGTGAACGAGATTGAACTAGGTATGATGCAAACGATCGACTCTCGGGCAAGTAAAATATCGCGAGACGAAGGGAATATATATGGGATTGATTGAATCCGGCATCGTGGTTCATCCGATATGATCATCGATGAATGTGGGAGTCAATATGGGTGCAGACCTTGTTGAATATTGATAGAAGATCATGTGCATATTCTCGAACCCAGGTCACACACTTAACGTATCTCGACGCTAGGATAGATTGGATAATTGGTTTATGAATTTTTGTTCGGAGTCTCGGATGGGATCCGGGATATCACGAGAGGTTCCGGAATGGTCCGGAGAATAAGATTCATATAAGGCAGTGCAGTTTTTGGAGTTCGGAATTGTTCCGGGTTAATCGGCATTGTACCGAAAGCTTCTAGAACCTTCCGGAAGGGGACCAACGTGGCCCCACCTTCCGGGAGGGGGATGGGCCTATGAGGGAGTGTCCTGGACGCATTGGGCCAGGGGCACAAGGCCCCATAGGGCCCAGCCGATCCTAGATAAGTTTAAACTCGTTTAAACTAGAGATAGGATTTCTAGATAAGGGAGAGTTTAAATCGTTTAAACTAGAGATAGGATTTCTAGATAAGGGAGAGTTTAAATTGTTTAAACTAGAGATAGGCTTGGAGGAGGGAAAGTGGCCGCCTCTATATAGAGGGTGGTGCCCCTCCCCATACTACACACCTTCCTCCAAGCCCTAGGCGCTTGCTACCTTCCTCTCTCCTCCCGATTGTTTGTAGGCGCCTGCCTGCAGAAATTCTCCACCATATACACCACACCGTGTTGTAGATCCAATCTATCTCTCCACCATACTCGCTGGTCCGAGGAAGGAGGAGACTTGAGGTGCCACGTGTGAATCTCACGAGGCACCGCCACTTGTGGTGCTAGATCGGATCGCGAGGAGGAGAAGCGAGTACGACTACATCACCCACGTTCCGACGAACATTCCGCTGTGCGAATCTTCAAGGGTATGAAGATCTAATCCAATCTCTCTCGTTGTTTGCATCTCCTAGATTAGATCTTGGCTTTCCCTCTGTTCGCTCTGTAGAAATTTTTGATTTACTATGCCGCGAAACCCTTCAGTTATCTATAGCCCTCTCTTCAAAAAATAAAATTGCTTCCTCCAACTTTCTTGAAATCTTGAATTGTGCCATAGAAGGCAATGATCTTATTGAGGAGAAAGAAAACTTAACTGATAGACAGTTTGCACTTGAGCGTGAGTATGCTAATGAAGTTGCACAACTAAAGGACTCCCTTGAAGAATAACAAACCACCAAAGAATCTCTTGAGGAGACTTTTACTCCAGAATTATCTAGAGTAAAGGAATACCATGATAGAGAACTTGCGGTGGCAAACTCCTTCAAGATTAAAAATGATGAACTTGAAGGTTCTTATGCTAAACTCCTTGAGGATTTTGAGCACCTCAAAAATGGCTCCAGGGTCATAAAGGGTGAGCTCATCAAACTCATCGAGTCACATGAGCAACTTAAATCTTCATATTCTAAAGAGCTTGCCAAGTTGCCCTCACCTCTTGCTAATAATGATGATGCTTGTGCTACTAACTCTATGCCTTGTGAAACATCTATGTTAAAGGAGAATGTTGAGATAAAGGCTCAACTTGCTTTGCTAACTATCAACTATGGGAAGTTAGAAGAAAGCCATGGTAAGCTCTCAAGCTCGCATGAGGATCTCCTAGTCTCCCATGGTAGGCTAAAGTTGGCTCATGAGCCCATCATGTCAAAGGTAACATCTAGTGGGCCTCATGTGGACATTAGCACTATATCTACTCCAAATGTTATATTTCCATGTGCTAGTACTTGTAATTCATCCACTCATGACATTGCTACATCTTGTGATGAAATACTTTTCATGCCTTGTTGCTCTAACAATTTAGCATCTACTTCCTATAGTACTTTTGTTGAAATTAACCATGTAGAGGAAATCAAAGAGCTCAAGGCTCAAGTCACTTTTTTGAAGAATGACTTGAAAAAGGGTCATCAAGGGAAGGCCGCACTCAACAAAATCTTGAGTGTGCAAAAATCCCACAATGACAAGAGTGGGCTTGGATTCAACTCCAATGTCAAGAACAAGTCCACTATCAAGTTGAAGCACAAGGATAACAAGAAGAATGGCCAATATCAAGTCAAGAATCTGGCCAACATTGTTTGCTTCAAGTGCAAGGAAGAAGGGCATCATGTCAAACATTGCCCATTAAAGAAGAAGACCCTTGGCAAGAAGCAACAAGGGAAGCGGCCTCAAGCTCTACATCTTGTTAGAGATGGGCCTCCTCCCAAGAAGACTCAAGCTCTTCCTCAAGTTGTTGGCTCATCCAAAAATAAAGATGGCAAGAGTAAGGATGAGGTTGGAAATGTGTTTGCCAAATTTGTTGGTGCCCAATGTTGATTGATGATGCTTATTCACTTCGTAAGGATGAGGTTGGAAATGTGTTTGCCAAATTTGTTGGTGTCTAATGTGGTGTCAAGAAAAGAACCATTTGGGTTGCCAAGCCTATTGTGACTAACTTCTTAGGACCCAACTTGGTTGGGGACCAACAAGCCAAAAGTTGATCAATAGGTATTGTTGGAGGGCATTGGAGTCTTGGCTACATTATGAAGAATTGAGGGATCTTCATCTAGTATAATTGTCAAGCCAAGTCATCTGGATTATAGTGCTCCTATTATATTTCCAATGTTCCTACTTGCGGTAACATATGCTAAACTCTTTACATTGAAAGTTACTCGCCCCTTTGTGCATGTGTTGGTTTTGTATCTTCCATGCTTTTGTACATGTTGTGCTTTCCACTTAATTATCTTGAGATATCAAGCATATTTGTGTATGATTAGGTGGCACACCATGTATGTGTATTTCTTATGTTTGAGCCTTGCTTGGTTATATTTGGTATCTTATTTGGCTCTTGTGAGAAATTAATGGATTATCCCATTTTGGGGGAGTGTTATGCTTGGGCATTCCACAATCCTAAATTATGTGTACATGAGGAATACCACCTAGTATTTATATTGGATTCTTGTCTAGTCTCTATGTGGTATAATTCTCATGAGAAATTTAAGTTTTATAATGTCCATTAATTATCTCTATTTGTATCATTTTGCCTCGTGTTGTTTTTATGGTAGTATCACATTATGGGGGAGTCTTATGCTTAGTGCATATTACAATCCTAGAAAATGTGAATATTCGAGGTTGTGTCACTTAGAATTGATATTGATTATTATCTAGCTCCTATATGACACATTTTCTCATACAAGTTCCAATTTGCTTGAATGCATTTATTGATATTATTTTGGATCTTGTATATGAGAATGTTTCTTGGTATGTGTTTCCTCATATTTAGATATATATATCCTCATGGAAACCATTTGCTTCAAGTTACTCTAATCACTAGTGATTGTGTGACTATTGGAAGCTACCAAGAATCTTGTTCGAAGTATCATGCTTAATTTCTTATATTTAGTTATATGCTTCTTGTTGTGACTATGATCTTGGATATCCATGCAAGCTACCTTGGGAAAATTATTCCCAATATTTCTTGTCCTTGGACAATGAGTACCCAACTTATGGTATAATTTATTGATCATATTCACTTTGGCCCTTGCTTAATTTTATCCTATCTTTGGCCAAAAAAATGTTTTGTGTTGTCTCCCAAGCCTTCCTTGCTTCTTGTGGATCTTCTTATTTTATTGATATCCTCTTGTGTTTTACTTATTGTAGGTACTAGTGATGATCCCATTTGTGTGCATTTTGCATTTAAAAGGAAAATCCTACATAATGCACTATCTAAGGGGGAGATCTCCTATATTATTTAGAACACTCATATTTATGCTACTTTGTTTGGTCCATATCGGGTTTTATGTGCTTGGAACCTCAATCTTTTCGTTTTGGTATTTGTTCCATCATGAGAAGTTTGGGGAGTATGGTTTCTTGTTGGAACCTTGCTCTTTTTGGGAGTTGGTTTTGTCTCATTACTTGTTTCTTTATTTGACCATTTTAGAATGAGATAAACCCTTGAGCAATTTTATTTCTATATATCTTTTTCTCCTTTGGTTTTAGCCTAGTTCATTTGTTGAACATGTGATCTTTCATGTGTTGAATTGGTTCTTTGATACAATTTGGACATCATTTGTCATGTCACACTCTTGTGTGTGCAATCTTGATTTACTTGGTGTTTTTGTTCAAATTGTATCTCCTTTTGGTTCTTGAAAGCCTTATGCATGCATATTTACTATTTGTTTATATTATGGTATGCTTGCTTTCTTTGATCCAATATATAGGGGAAACTCCACCAAATCCCATCGGCTAAGTTGTGCATGAAATTCAATTTCATATCAATATGAACATATTTATGTGGTGTCTCTCCTATGTATTGTAGTTGCACTAACTACATTGGACCCAATAAGTTTGGGGAACATTTTGTATTTAAATGTGTTTTAGGTACATTGGAGATATATTGGATGCTTGTCTCTCAAATCTTGAAGAAGTGGTGCATTAATGAAAATTGGAGGCAAGCTATAGGATGATCAATAAATTCATATCATCTACATCCTACCAATTATATCTCGGTAACAAGTATCTCTTTCTCATGCTCATATATCTTGATTCCTACCGTTTTGTCACATCCCAAGATTTTCCAAATCTTGTAATGTGAAAATAAAATTAATAAAACAAAACTTTGTTAATTTTCAGAGCCAGAAGAAACTTTTTGAATACAATTGGAACTTCAAACCCATTTGAATTAAAATAAACCTCAAGAGATTTAGAAAGATAAACATTTAATAAAAGGAAAATAAAAACATTTGGGAAATACTAATTTGAAACAATTAAATGAAAAGATTTGTTTTCAAATGAAATAGAAGTTTTATAAATAAAGATTATTTAATAAAGGCCAATTTAAACCTTGACCAAACTTTGGGAATTAAAACATTTAGTTTGAATAGAAATAACAAAGGTTTATTTAAAATAAAATAATAAGGAATTAATATCAAAATTTATTATGAAAGGTTTTACTACTTTAATTAAAACATCAAGACTTATTAAATTGTTTAAAATAGGTTTTCCAAGTATTTTATATTCTCTAATAAAACCTACTAAAGTGTTTTTGCTTTAGATTCAAAATAAATATATCAAATAAAATAAATCCTATTTGAAATAATAATGAAGGTCTATTATATTAATTAAATAATGAACCTAAAATAAAATGTTATTCTATTTTTTAAACAAGTATCCAAGTATTATTTATTTTCCAAATAAAACCTACTAATTGGGTTTTGAAAATATTTGGATTTTAAATGAAGTTTTTATTAAATAAAAACAAACCCTATTTTATTAAATAGCTAATGGTCCATTTATTTAATTAATAAATGGAACCTAAAAGATTTAAAATATAATATTTTATTTTAGAATGTGAATTATGATGATAAACAACCAAAACTCATTACAATAGTTTGAATTATTTGAATGATTGTCTTTTTGTTTGAGTTGTGAAATGAAATTCAAATCAGTAAATAAAATGGAAAAAGGAAAATGTTTCTGTACAAAAAAAAGAAACAACAAAGACTCCAACTACCCAGCCCACTAAGCCAATCCAGCCCAGCTCCCCTCTACCCGCAGAAAACGATTCAAACCAAAAATCTTACCCACAGAATCAATGACTGGTGGACCTCCCCTCGTTTCTTTCCCACCGATGGACCCCACATGACCCTCCTTCTTCTCCACCCCGCACGACCTTTTCTTCCTCCTCCCTTAGCCGTTGCAGACGTGATTCATCGGACTTAATTCACTTTAATGCCCCGAGTAAAAGCCGCAGTAAGCACGCGTGATAAATCGCCAGGGACTCCTCTCTCGTTCCCCTCTTTCCCCCAATCTCGCCAGCCGCCCAATTCCACCCCGAACACCACTGCCTCCGACGAGCTTTCTCGACCAATTCTGGCCACACCTCACCGCCCCTCAACTGCCTCTGCACGCGAGCTTGTTCTACATCGTCTGGCGAACCTCCCAGCGTCAACCGCTTGGCCACGGACACACTAGACGCTCGGCTTCGTCAACCTCTGAGCATCACCGACGTCGCGGCCACTCCGGCGAAACCTCTCGGGTAAACTAAACTACCCCGACCCCTCTCGCTCACGCAAACACGTTCGCCTTATCCTTGCGCTCCTGACCATGTGCCTCGTTTGTCTCTGGGTGACTCCTAGCTTCGTCTTCAACTTCGACCAGAGCCGTCCGTCGCCAGTATCGACTCCGGCGAGCAATTCCGCCCAACCTCGTGCGCCCCCTGCCTCCCCAAGAGCACGTTGAGCATCAGCATCATCCCGCGAATCAGGTGAGCCCCCTCTCTCTCTTCCTCGCTTCCTGCTTCGCCAAACACCACCGCCCGTCGCCGCCATGCCGCCGCCAGTCTTAGGTCATTGGATTCAGACCGTTGGATCTTGATCCTGAGGCTTGGATAGATTCACTTATACGCGAAGGGGTACTCGATCTGAGCCACACGATTTAACTAGATCCAACGCATCAGAACGTGATCCGCAGCGAAGCGGTACCCGCGAATAGGAAGCCGCCGCGTGTCCAGTGTTTGATTTAAATCAGAAATTTGAATCAGATTTAATTGCAAACTTCAAACCCTTATAACTTTTGATCCATACGTCCAAATTTGACAAATTTTATATCAAAAGATTCAGGAGAACAAGACCTAACCAACCCTAGCCTTAGTTTGTCAAATAGTATTTGTTAGCTTGTTTAAATTTGCAGATTCTTTTGTGTGCTTGCTAACATTAGAAAAATCATTTAAAAATGAATTTTGAGATCAAACCTTTGCCAATTGGTTTGTGGTGACCCTACTGACCCTAGGAACCAACCCATAGTGTTAAAAATGATTTTTGTGAAATTTAAGTTGAATTATTTAACTAAGTCATTTTTAGCCAAATAAAAAGGAATAGTTTTATTTATGAAAATGTGTATGGAAAGAATACTTTGAGAAAATAGTTTGGACCAAACCTACTGACCCAAAAACACCAAGTTTTGCAATAGCAACTCATTTGGTGAACCCTATGGACTAATGCCTTAGTAAAAATATTTCTACACCACATAAAAATAACACTTTGTTTTGGAAATGGTTTTTGAGTGAAACCTTTTGCAAATAACTTAGCCACTTTAGAGAATGACCATTAGATGTACCCAAATGACTATGACCCACTAGAAACCACTTTTTCAAACAAAACAAAGCTTGGCATGCTTGCATGCACTTCTTTGACTTTGTTATGTATGTGTGTTGTTTTGCTTGATTGGTAGATTGAGTTTGTACCTTGCTTGATTGATTTGTAGTGACTTGAAGAGTGTGATTGTTGCAAAGATCAAGAAGTGAACCTATACTCTACCAAAAAGGCAAGTGATGCTTCATACTTTTTGCCCTATTACTTTTTCTATGCATTAGTGATTTTGTTAAGTAAAACTTGCATGGATTTTGCTAAGTATAGATCTTGCTATAGGAAAATCTAGTAGATGAATCCTTAGTAGGATTTTCCTAAGTTAGAGATTCCTACTACTACCAAGCTTAGCCTAGCTAATAGAAAACATGGGTGGAATATATATTCACACTATGGAAAAATATTATAAGTCTGAGGACTTAAGTTTTGATTAATAAAACAACTAAGTTAATAAATCACCTGGGTGGAATGGAAGGATTGGGTTATGTTGAGTGGTTCACAGGGCCCATATTTATGGTTAACCTTGTGTATCTCACTTGTGGATGGCCACCCAGGAAACAAAGGGATTTGAGATGTCAAATGTTGAGAAGCTTCAAGTGCAACCACTTGGCAATATGGGCTCTGCCATGATCATATAGGTTGCAAGAACTTAGCCAAATGGACAGTGGGTGGTAGTGTTTTGATAGGTTGGAACGCGTCCATTTTGGTCTAAGGGAAGGCTTCTGAAAGATTTTGTCTTGGGAAACCAAGTCTTGTGGGTAAAGTGCACCACCTCTGCAGAGCGTAGAACCTAAGTACTTAGCCATGTCCCTGGCAAAGGACAATTTGAGCATCAAGACATGGAAACAATCAAGAATCTCATCATTCCAATTTCTAAATAAAAACTTGTGGGTGAACAAGGGATTGTGTGTATTCTTCAATCCTTGATGGAAAGATGGCTTGATATAAGGATCTTGAAATCTTGGATTGAGGAAAATGATTTTTACCAAGCACTTCAGTCTTTGATTTGTAGATGCCTCGAGAAGGATCTTCAGTCTTTGATTGAGAGAAGCATTGGAAAGTTTTTGACAAAACTATTTATTTTCAAAATGATAAGGAAAATCTATTTTGAGCAAAGCAAGCCTCAACTCCACTTAGCCAAATGCATATAGATGATAGACTCCACTATACTACCATAGTATCACTTGCCAATACAATTCAAATGTATTGACCCTTGTGGCTGTAACTTGTAATGTTGCAGGTTTGATTGTTTTAAATGAAGATTGTTTGATTGACTAGGATTACAAAGTCTACAACCAACATCTGCCTGTGGCACTTTGAAGATGAAGGACCCATGACTATATTTATTCCGCTGCAATGTAATGTAATAGCCTAATGAGCTATGTTTGATGTAATAAAATTATGTTATTCCTGGTTATAAAGTTATATTATGACTCTTGTTTCTTGATATTACATCTAAACTGTGGATGCTAGCTATTGATCCAGGGACTAGCATTGTAAACACAGGAGGGATCAATCTTATTAAAGGTTGGGACCCCTAACAGATGGTATCAGAGCATTGTGTTGCCTGTAGGATTTGTAAACCCTAGGATTGGACAAAAACCCTTAGAAAAATAGGAGTGATATTTTGTTCCAAAAACTTATTTACAAAACACTTGTAAACTCTTTCCTCAACCATTTTGGTTTCAGCTCTACATCTCTTCTACTTCAACTTGATGGAAAAACCTACCCCATGACCAAAGACTACCCCATGACCAAAGACTACCCCATGTGCAAAAGACTTCTTCAACTTCTTCAGCTCTAATGACTTCAACATCTTCAGCATTCTCACCAAGGACTTCTAACTTGGAAACTACTAAGGACCACAAGTTAGACAAGGAATTCTTACTTAAGATTTAGAGACTGAGGGAATGCAAAATAAGAAAGAGCCATCAATAACTTTGAAGTAGTGTAACCAAGAGTTTATCTCAAGGAAACCAAGATATCATGCAAGAAGAATCAACCAAGAAGGAAAGGAAATCACAAGTAAACCATATAGATGGACCACCATATTTTAGTTAAGTCAAACCACCAACTTATGTGGTGTAACAAAAATATTTTGTTGCCTAAAAATATGCTTGAACCTTGTTTGAGTGAAATGTTTGGTTTGTGATTGCATGCACATTGTTTGTGTGAATTATGATGTGTGTGATTAGAAAAATTTCCTTAGAAATATCTTGCCTACTCTAATCTCCCTTCAACCCAAAACAGATGACTACTCCAAGAGACACCAACAACAACCAAGAAGACAACATGAGAGAACTTATAGCAACCCAAAACCAGTTGAGCCAAGAGACAACTCAGCTTTTAGCCAACAACAATGGACTAGACCCAGCCATACAAAGGATTTTGAAACTTCAATCCCAATTGTTGCAAGGATTGGTTACTCAAATGATCAACATGAGAGAAAACTTTTCCCAAAGAGCTAATGACAACAAGGATGACAAAGATGTTATTCTAGAAGGAACCAAAGCTAGCAATGTTTTTAGAGACAAGGATCATGCATCCAAGGAACATGAAGATCAATGCCTCAAGAAGAGAGAAAGATCTCCCACTCATGAAGAACATGAACTAGAAGAACTCCTAGATTTGGAGAGACCCAAGAAGAAAAAGAAATTTCCCAACACTAGCAAGAAGGATATTACTCAAGAGCAATGTTACACTTGCAAAGAGATGGGACACTATGCCAATGAATGCCCAGAAAAGAAGAAGAGACAAGAAGACAAACAAAAGCTAGTGAAACCCAAGATAAGGAAGAATTTTAGCCAAGTGATGTGCAAATATTGCAAGAGTTTGGACATTATGCAAACTCTGTCCAGAAAATATAAAACATAAGATAAACCAGCCTTTGAGAGATATCAGCCAAGTGATATGTTACAATTGCAAGAACCAGGACACTATGCAAGCAACTGTCCAGAAAGATGAAGAACAAGTTGATCAAGCCTATGGAGAAACTCAACCTTGGACCATAAGTCAATTATGGAAACAATGGACACTATGCAAAAGTTTTCAAGAGGAAGTTTCCGGGATCCCAAGAAGGACAATGTGTAATTTTGTTTGAAAATTTTTAAGGGTGGTAGTACCCTAGTTGTTTGAACATGCTTGTAACTGACCTTCCCAAATCTCGGGACGAGATTTATTTTAAGGTGGTACTGTCACATCCCAAGATTTTCCAAATCTTGTAATGTGAAAATAAAATTAATAAAACAAAACTTTGTTAATTTTCAGAACCAGAAGAAACTTTTGAATACAATTGGAACTTCAAACCCATTTGAATTAAAATAAACCTCAAGAGATTTAGAAAGATAAACATTTAATAAAAGGAAAATAAAAACATTTGGGAAATACTAATTTGAAACAATTAAATGAAAAGATTTGTTTTCAAATGAAATAGAAGTTTTATAAATAAAGATTATTTAATAAAGGCCAATTTAAACCTTGACCAAACTTTGGGAATTAAAAACATTTAGTTTGAATAGAAATAACAAAGGTTTATTTAAAATAAAATAATAAGGAATTAATATCAAAATTTATTATGAAAGGTTTTACTACTTTAATTAAAACATCAAGACTTATTAAATTGTTTAAAATAGGTTTTCCAAGTATTTTATATTCTCTAATAAAACCTACTAAAGTGTTTTTGCTTTAGATTCAAAATAAATATATCAAATAAAATAAATCCTATTTGAAATAATAATGAAGGTCTATTATATTAATTAAATAATGAACCCTAAAATAAAATGTTATTCTATTTTTTAAACAAGTATCCAAGTATTATTTATTTTCCAAATAAAACCTACTAATTGGGTTTTGAAAATATTTGGATTTTAAATGAAGTTTTTATTAAATAAAAACAAACCCTATTTTATTAAATAGCTAATGGTCCATTTATTTAATTAATAAATGGAACCTAAAAAGATTTAAAATATAATATTTTATTTTAGAATGTGAATTATGATGATAAACAGAACCAAAAACTCATTACAATAGTTTGAATTATTTGAATGATTGTCTTGTTGTTTGAGTTGTGAAATGAAATTCAAATCAGTAAATAAAATGGAAAAAGGAAAATGTTTCTGTACAAAAAAAAAAAGAAACAACAGCAACCCAACTACCCAGCCCACTAAGCCAATCCAGCCCAGCTCCCCTCTACCCGCAGAAAACGATTCAAACCAAAAATCTTACCCACAGAAACAATGACTGGTGGACCTCCCTCTTTCTTTTCCCTTGACTGGACCCCTGACCCTCCTTCTTCTCCACCCTTACGACCTTTTCTTCCTCCTCCCTTAGCCGTTCAGGCGTGATTCATCGGACTTAATTCACTTTAATGCCCCGAGTAAAAGCCGCAGTAAGCACGCGTGATAAATCGCCAGGGACTCCTCTCTCGTTCCCCTCTGTTTCCTTCCCCAATCTCGCCCCCAGGCCGCCCCAATTCCACCCCGAACACCACTGCCTCCGACGAGCTTTCTCGACCAATTCTGGCCACACCTCACCGCCCTCAATCGCCTGCACGAGCTTGTTCTACATCGTCAGCGAACCTCCCAGCGTCAACCGCCACGGACACACTACGCTCGGCCGTCAACCTCTGAGCATCACCGACGCGGCCACTCCGGCGAAACCTCGGTAAACTAAACTACCCGACCCCTCTCGCTCACGCAAACACGTTCGCCTTCTCCTTGCGCTCCTGACCATGTGCCTCGTTTGTCTCTGGGTGACTCCTAGCTTCGTCTTCAACGTCGACCAGAGCCGTCCGTCGCCCGATGTCGACTCGGCGAGCAATTCGCCCAACCTCGTCGCCCTCTCCCAAGAGCACGTTGAGCATCGCATCATCCCGAATCGGTGAGCCTCTCTCTCTTCCTCGCTTCCTGCTTCGCCAAACACCACCGCAAATGCGCGTCGCCGCCGCTGCGCCGCCGCCGATCTTAGGTCATTGATTGAGGTTGGATCTTGATCCTGAGGCTTGGATAGATTCACTTATACGCGAAGGGGTACTCGATCTGAGCCACACGATTTAACTAGATCCAACGCATCAGAACGTGATCCGCAGCGAAGCGGTACCCGCGAATAGGAAGCCGCCGCGTGTCCAGTGTTTGATTTAAATCAGAAATTTGAATCAGATTTAATTGCAAACTTCAAACCCTTATAACTTTTGATCCATACGTCCAAATTTGAAAAATTTTATATCAAAAGATTCAGGAGAACAAGACCTAACCAACCCTAGCCTTAGTTTGTCAAATAGTATTTGTTAGCTTGTTTAAATTTGCAGATTCTTTTGTGTGCTTGCTAACATTAGAAAAATCATTTAAAAATGAATTTTGAGATCAAACCTTTGCCAATTGGTTTGTGGTGACCCTACTGACCCTAGGAACCAACCCATAGTGTTAAAAATGATTTTTGTGAAATTTAAGTTGAATTATTTAACTAAGTCATTTTTAGCCAAATAAAAAGGAATAGTTTTATTTATGAAAATGTGTATGGAAAGAATACTTTGAGAAAATAGTTTGGACCAAACCTACTGACCCAAAAACACCAAGTTTTGCAATAGCAACTCATTTGGTGAACCCTATGGACTAATGCCTTAGTAAAAATATTTCTACACCACATAAAAATAACACTTTGTTTTGGAAATGGTTTTTGAGTGAAACCTTTTGCAAATAACTTAGCCACTTTAGAGAATGACCATTAGATGTACCCAAATGACTATGACCCACTAGAAACCACTTTTTCAAACAAAACAAAGCTTGGCATGCTTGCATGCACTTCTTTGACTTTGTTATGTATGTGTGTTGTTTTGCTTGATTGGTAGATTGAGTTTGTACCTTGCTTGATTGATTTGTAGTGACTTGAAGAGTGTGATTGTTGCAAAGATCAAGAAGTGAACCTATACTCTACCAAAAAGGCAAGTGATGCTTCATACTTTTTGCCCTATTACTTTTTCTATGCATTAGTGATTTTGTTAAGTAAAACTTGCATGGATTTTGCTAAGTATAGATCTTGCTATAGGAAAATCTAGTAGATGAATCCTTAGTAGGATTTTCCTAAGTTAGAGATTCCTACTACTACCAAGCTTAGCCTAGCTAATAGAAAACATGGGTGGAATATATATTCACACTATGGAAAAATATTATAAGTCTGAGGACTTAAGTTTTGATTAATAAAACAACTAAGTTAATAAATCACCGGTGGAATGGAAGGATTGGGTTATGTTGAGTGGTTCACAGGGCCCATATTTATGGTTAACCTTGTGTATCTCACTTGTGGATGGCCACCCAGGAAACAAAGGGATTTGAGATGTCAAATGTTGAGAAGCTTCAAGTGCAACCACTTGGCAATATGGGCTCTGCCATGATCATATAGGTTGCAAGAACTTAGCCAAATGGACAGTGGGTGGTAGTGTTTTGATAGGTTGGAACGCGTCCATTTTGGTCTAAGGGAAGGCTTCTGAAAGATTTTGTCTTGGGAAACCAAGTCTTGTGGGTAAAGTGCACCACCTCTGCAGAGCGTAGAACCTAAGTACTTAGCCATGTCCCTGGCAAAGGACAATTTGAGCATCAAGACATGGAAACAATCAAGAATCTCATCATTCCAATTTCTAAATAAAAACTTGTGGGTGAACAAGGGATTGTGTGTATTCTTCAATCCTTGATGGAAAGATGGCTTGATATAAGGATCTTGAAATCTTGGATTGAGGAAAATGATTTTTACCAAGCACTTCAGTCTTTGATTTGTAGATGCCTCGAGAAGGATCTTCAGTCTTTGATTGAGAGAAGCATTGGAAAGTTTTTGACAAAACTATTTATTTTCAAAATGATAAGGAAAATCTATTTTGAGCAAAGCAAGCCTCAACTCCACTTAGCCAAATGCATATAGATGATAGACTCCACTATACTACCATAGTATCACTTGCCAATACAATTCAAATGTATTGACCCTTGTGGCGTAACTTAACTTGTAATGTTGCAGGTTTGATTGTTTTAAATGAAGATTGTTTGATTGACTAGGATTACAAAGTCTACAACCAACATCTGCCTGTGGCACTTTGAAGATGAAGGACCCATGACTATATTTATTCCGCTGCAATGTAATGTAATAGCCTAATGAGCTATGTTTGATGTAATAAAATTATGTTATTCCTGGTTATAAAGTTATATTATGACTCTTGTTTCTTGATATTACATCTAAACTGTGGATGCTAGCTATTGATCCAGGGACTAGCATTGTAAACACAGGAGGGATCAATCTTATTAAAGGTTGGGACCCCTAACACGTTTGTCGATTTCCTTCTAGCATGAATTCATGTAGTTGTATTGTTGTATCTCTAGCCATGGTATGAAAAGAACTCTCTATTGTAAATGTGGAGAAGTTGAGATGAGTGCATATAATTGGGACTATACAAAATCATGTATATGATCCTCCAATTCCAAATATGTCAATCTAGCAATTTTATTGCCTATCATTTCCTCAACTTCTCTCAGGTGCAATAGTGAGATTTTGCTAGTTTTAGTGATACTTGTAGCCTTTCTCCATATATTCCAACCTTCTCCTTTTTCCCTTGGTGATAGTTGTAATATATGTAGTGTGTTGGTGTTTGAAGTTCATTAATGTACAATAAGATAGATTTGAGCCTTTGGCCATTCTTTGAAGCAAAATCTTATTGGTATATATTATGACTTCATTTTTGCTTTTCATATGCCTTCTTGTATATCTTCTTTATGTGTGCATATTTCTTTGTTGGCATATGTCTCTGTGATGTTTTACACTTATAGACATATACACATATGATAAGATAATTTTAGTTGATTTTTAATCCTTGGAGACCACCTTTCTATTCCTTTTGATTCTTCAGTGGCTTCCAAATTTAATTTCCTATGAGTGTTAGTTCCTCTTGTTTGCATATTTGGGCACTCATATTTGTTATCTCATGCCTTGCATTGTTAAATAAACTTGGATGAGTGAGGATTCCATGATTATGCACATTGTTCCCAAATACAATTATCATAATTGGTGCATTATCTTTGGGGAGCTCATCTAATTCATTTAATAATGCTCATTTGTCTTATTTCTCATTTATTGTGTCTGAAATATTTATGGAGGAGTTAGGATTCCATATTTGTGCATTTTTGTATTGAAATACAACGATTCTTAAGTATGCACAAATCTTGGGGAGCTTCTCCATTTTATTTAAACATTTATTTGATCCTTCATTCGTTGTGTTTTAAATGCTTATGGGCGAGCGAGGATTCCATATTTGAGCAATATGTATTATAATGCATTTATTTTGAATTGTGCACAAATCTTGGAGAGCTTCTCTATTTGCTATTTAAAGCACTCTCTTGCTCATATCATAATATCTTGTAGTTTCCATTTGAACTCATTTTTTGTTTTCAATTGGTTTGTGGGACCTTGTAATTGCTTGCATCATTTGAATTTATTTATTTTGGCAATCTTCGGGTCCTCGATATAGTTCTACTCCCTCCCAAGTATTCATCATTGGATATGTGCGAAGGCACACCTTTGGAGGAATTATTATTATATTTGCCTTCTAGAACTTGTCACCCATTTCGGCAATCGATGCCAATGGGGGAGAAGTTTTAGAGGGTTTAAGGGAAGTTGGTTTATGCATTGAGTTTGTTCTTAATAATTTGCCTCTCATGCTCTTGCATCTTTGTTGTTGCTTAGCATGTGGTATATATAGAGGAAACTCCACCAATGATAATGATTGGCAACATATGCAACAAAATTCAAGTTCATCACACATGCATATATTGTGGGGGAGTTTGCTCTATATATGGTGGTGGTACCAATATCACATACTTTTGTAGTATTTGATATTGGTATTACCATTTTATTCATTAATATTCCTTATATAAACCCTCTTAAAGGGATTGTCATCAATTACCAAAATGGGGGAGATTGAAAGAACATGTTGGGCCCCCATGTGTGGTTTTGGTAATTAATGACAATCTTTATGCACTAAAGTGTGTATTGAGTTATACTTGTAGGATTTGTCCATTGGCATCGCTTGGAGCATGTGTTGGCTTCAAGGTCGATGAAATGCAAAGAAGATATGTTGTGCAAGCTCAATATGCGAGGTCGATGATGAGGAATTAAGAAAGGCGTTCCATCTTGAGAAGGGCAAGACCGCCTACATCAAGCTCAAGTGTAATTCTCAAGGCAAAGGAATAATCTTGATAGGTTTTTCCTTTTGCCGGTCTCACGTTGTGTGTGTGATACCGGGTTTAGGATAGATAACCGTACTATCAAGAGGGGCTCTCGTATGAGTAATTCGGTCCCATCGTTCGGAGAGATCTCAAACCTTTTGCATACTTGCATCATCGTATTTGGTTGTTATTTGGTCTCATCCATGTGAGGATATAGAGCTTGTGGTAATCTCCATAACAAGCTCTTGTTCATCAAAATCGGATCTCCCATATGTATCTTGTTGCGATTTTGATTTTGGCGGCTTTTCGGTTTCTCACCAAGTGAGGTATCTCACATTATTATACATGATACATTCTCACTTGGTTATAACCAATATTTTCACCTTTCATATGGTAGCTCATGTCGTCCTTTTTCCAACGCAAATGGAATCGGGTCGATCGGAGATACCAATCAAAAGTTATAGAGGTTTGAATTTTCCTAGGTACCAAAATGCGGTAGTACCGCATTTTAGTACCTGGCGCGGCAGTATGTTTTGGCAAGTTGCCAAATGCCACTGCCCTCCTACCGCATTTTAGCACCTAGCACGGCAGAAGGTTTTTGACAAGTTTCCAAAAGCCACGGCCGGGCTAGGTACCAAAAAGCTGTAGTACCGCATTTTAGTACCTAGCGCGGCAGAAAGTTTTTTACTTCGTCATTTGGATCTATCCTTCCTTTCTGTACTATGATGTTTCTTTGCATGATCTTGTAGAGGTTGTTGTCCTCTTCGAAACGAGCCCAAGAACATCGAAATCGGTGTCCGGATGCAAAAGTTATGGATGTTTTCGTTCTGTGATGACCGGTAGTATCGGGGTCCGGTAGTACCGCATTTTGGTAACGGGGAGCGCAGAGAAAAATGCGTTTGGAGCCCCAGGAAATGTCCGGTAGTGCCGGGAAAATCCGGTAGTACCGGGAAAAAGTCCGGTAGTACCGAAAATCGCGTTTTTTGGCTGCAACAGTTGGATTTTGGAGGGACCTATATAAGGGGCCTTCTTCCCCAATGGTTCCTCAACCATTCTTGCAAGTTTTCCCCTCCATTGTTGACCTTCTTGATCTTGCTTTCTCTCAATCCCTCCGATGATTCTTGCATATTCTTGAGGGATTTGAAAGAGGAGATCTAGATCTACAATCCCACCCATCAATCTCTCCTCTAAGTGAGGGGAACATATTGGGATCTAGATCTTGGAGTCTTTTGTGGATTTCCTCCATTGTTCTTCCTCTCTTATTCCCCCATAAGATTTTGTAGCTTTGGTGGAATTTGGAGAGAAGGATTTGAACACCTTTGTGGTGTTCTTGACATTTGCATTTGGTGCATCGGTTTGTGTTCTCCTCGGAGGATTTGGTTTGAGTTACTCATTGGAGCTTGTCCCTCTTGGGTTCTTGGAACCCTAGACGGTTTTGTGGCCTTGGTGGCATTGTGGCCTTTTGTGGCATTTGTTGGGAGCCTCCAATTACGTTGTGGAGAAGTGCCCCAACCTTGTGAGAGGTTCCGGTTGCCACCGACAAGTGCACCGATAGTGGAAGTGTGGATCGATCCCGTTGGGGTGAGATTCACCCGAGAATAAGAGAGGCCTTTTGTGGCGTTGGTGGTTTGATACCACCCCCTCTCCAAACGATACGTACTCCATGTTGGGAGGAACTCGGTAAACTATCGTTGTCCCCGAGTGCCTCGGTTATCTCTATACCCGAGCTCTTTACTTATGCACTTTACATTGTGATAGCCTTCGTGCTTGAAGTAATATATATCTTGCTATCACTTTGTTGCTTGTATTGCTTAGCATAAGTTGTTGGTGCACATAGGTGAACCTTAGTTGTTCTAGGTTGTGCTTAACAAAGTAAACACTTGTTTTATTCCGCCTTTGTTGAGCCACTCTAGGAAAAGTTTTAATCGCCTATTCACCCCCCTCTAGGCGACATCCGTATCCTTTCAGAGAGAGATGGTAGCAGAGCAGGGTCGACCCCTACCGGATCCGTCCCTACCAGTAGCGAAGAGGTCCGGGAAGGCGACGTCGGAGAACCATATCTCAAGATATATAGGGTGTCTAGAACCAGCCGGCTTGGCCCTGGACTTCCACCGCGGTCATGGCGCCGCCGGCAAGGACCTCCGCCACGACCCCAACCAGGGATGGCGCACTGGTTGCCTACCATCGACGATCCAACCACATCTACCCCAGCAGCCATGGCGGCTAACTCCATCCTCCATCCACCCCGGACCACCTTCAGCGTCTGAGCCCGCCGCCACCGCGGCGAGGCCGGTGGCAGCGGCGGCGCTAGGAGCAGCGGCGGCGGGGGAGCTTTGGCGGCGGAAGCGCCCCCGGTGTCGCCCTGGGGTGCGACACGCGGGGGTGGGGTGTTCGTTTTGTGAAGCAAATGTATCTAGACTACTTTTAGCATGTAGGTTCACTCAAATTTGGAGTGAATCTACACACTAAAAAAAGTCTAGATATCTTCTTCACAAAACTAAAACATCTTATATTTTGAAACGAAGGGAGTACTTTTTTCAGACACATACTCCCTCCTCTGTTCCTTAAGATCGTCTTGGCAGAATGAACTATTAACACGGGGTTTTCGATGCTTCTACACTTGAGTAGTATAACATCGAGCAGTTCTGGCAAAATATGGATTTCCCGTCCTGGCCGTGTAATGATATAGTGAGAGCACACACAGGAGGGGTCATATATACCATGAATTTACTTGTGTGCATGCTCAAGAATTGTGATGCACATACTATCTACTTGACCCAACAATCCAAACTGTCGTAGAATGTCGGGCAATATTTTCCGACAAGGTTATTTGCGAATAGAGATCGATACCATTGATGGTGTAACACAAAGAAACAACCAGTGTTGCCGAAACATGGATTTGGAGGACGGGCTGTTTTTGAATTTTCTTTGAAATCGCTCAAAGTTTCGACAATTCCAAAAAAAATATCCTAGAAGTTTACAATGACTTATTCTACATCTCTGAAAATTTTCAGTGTGAAATAGTTTGTGTCCCGGCCTACACAAAAATGATAAATTCTGAAAAATTTGAAGATTTTGAATTTTGTATTGTTCCCGCCTCATATCTAGAAGTTCGTCATTTTATACAGCCCAAAATACAGAATATTTCACGTTGGGTATTTGCAGGTAGGTAAAAGTCATCATTATCTACATCTAAGATTTTCTTCCTTGAATTTTTTGAAACTTAAAAATGTTGATTTTTTAAAAAAATTTCATAAAGTGAGCTCCATGGAGCCCATCCTCCAAATTGACCTACCCTCAATGTTGCATCATATATTTTCTCTCTAGCTATATGTCGTCGAGAGCTTCCTAGGATGTTAAGACCATAAAGTATCGCCAATGAAGTTCCTGTTGTCCTCATATACATAAGAGTTTAGAATTGCTATCTATCCAGAGTCACGAAGGTACATATAACCTCATCGCATCCGCAACACCAGGACCGCCGCCTCCCAACAATTCTGTATACACATGGGAACCATGAGTATAAATGATGTTGCCCTAACTATGATGCGGAAGGCCTCACTATGGAAAGATAGTAGTGAAGTATTTCTGATACTATCGCGTATGTGGGGAGTGGAGGGGGTTCTGACCAAAAATATTGCTTCTGACAGTGGAATGGATTGATATGACTACCATCATTTATGTTGAGTTTCATAATAATGGCAATGATGACATCTTAATGTTTCTTATGACGAGAGTCTTTCGAATAGAATTGTAGATGAAGTAATGATGACGACTATATTATCACTACTTAGCTTGAGTCGGTTGTGATTGAATAAGAGATTTTTCGTAGTCACATTAGTATGTCTAGTAGAACTCTTGATAATATTGGAAGAATCATGATTGAGAGGTAACTAATAAAAATCCATTGAAACCTTTCATGTATATTCACATATTTTAGTGCAATTATTTGAAGTATATTCTAAAATAAGTCTTTTTAAATATTAAAGTATGAACATATCGAATAAATTAAGAGGGTGCAGTGCAATAGAGAAAAGTATTATGGAAGTTCGCATTGTTTGAGACCGGGGTGCTTTCCAACATTGATTTAATAGCATTCCTTTTTTTGCTTGTGCAAAGAATTGAAAAAAATAATATATATCCAGTTGGAGCCGTGTATGTTTCATTTTTCTTACGGATGCATTTTAAAATTACTTTTATATTAATGCTTACCACTATAATCATATACATAATAAGGGTCAAGATTTTGCATTCTAAATAATTTATCCATGTCTAAAGATGGTTTATATTCAAACGGGTGGGCATGAAGAACAAATGCCTATGTAATATAAACATAATTAAGTAATACATTCGATACACTACACAAGATCTCCTCTGATTTGCATGGACGATCTCTCAATTAATGAATCACATCTATTACATTTTTTCAATATACAAATGGATTACAACCGATAGATCTTCCTAATTGTAGGTTGAACTAAGCTGTAATTACTTAGATCAGCCTATTTACTTGTTTTGCTCTATTTTTTCTAGTCGTAGAAGTATACCCAAGATGTTGTGGGCTAGAGTTCTTCTCATTGGCGTTATAAAGGAACACAATGCACGTGACATCCATTTGAATCTTAATCTGGTGCGTACAAGCATGTAAAATTATGTATATATGGATATCAATCATATCAATAAATCTGCACTCACGGGCCACAACCATGTTAAAGTAACAAGGATAACATGTACAAATGTAATGATATAATACAACATGCTAAATCTATTGTCTATCTCCATAATTTATCATCTCAAAGAACCCTCCCACACTTCGCCCTCCTCTGGCAACACGAGGGAAACCATAGCTGTCGGCAGCCCAGGAGGCCTTCTCCGTCCCTCTCTCACATCGCCGCCGTAAGAGGGAATTCCGGCGAAGCCGCTCGATCCCAGATGGTGGAGGCAGGGCGGTTTCCTCTCATGGCCATCCGTCATGGAGGCCATGGCATGAAAGGATGTTGCAGGCGACACGGGGTTACAGGCGAGCGAGGCTTTTCCTGCGGGCCGGGTGTTCCGGAGTTGTCGGCTTCTGAGGCTGCATGTGAAGGTGAAGTGGCATCTCTCCTAGCATGGATGCAGAGGCATGGTGATGTCTAGGACCGATCCGGGCCTAGGGATGGCCGCTGTAATGGCGTCATGCTGGTCTGCTAGCGAAGGAGGAGGAGGTGTTGTGGCACAATATATATATGGGTGGGGTAGGTTGCGGTGATGTTTTCTTGATGAGTGTGCCTATGACAGCGTGGAGGTAGGGTGCCGGATGCAGCAGCTGCACGTGGGGAGGTAGGGTGCCGGTGTGGCAGGAGGTGTGACATCCCTCATTGCTCTTATCCATGCCATGGTTGCGTGCAATCTACATCGAGGAAGCCGAGGCGATAGTCCCGGATCGATGGATTTCTTGGGTTGCAGCGGTGTGGTTGTCGTGGCTTGAGGTGTCACGACCCCTCATTGCCTGCAGGGGAGCTCAGTGGTGATGGAAGGGCCATGCTACCATTCTTGTTGATCCTCTCACTTTAGAGTCGGATTAATCTTCGGTCGGTGCCTATGACGGCATAGCCATAGGACGTTGTTCTCCTTCTTGTTGGTGTCATTGCATAGTTCTCGATCCTGACAAGCATGTGTTGTACTATGATCTCTAGGTGAAAAACTAAGCTCCACCAGGAGTGGGCAGCAGCGGACGCATTTTTACCTCGTTGGAGACATCGCCTTGGAGTTTTATGAGCCATCGATGCGGCTGGTTTATGGAAATTGGGAAGTGTAGTTATGTGGTCTAGGAAGGAGGATCCCATGGCGAAGACCCTGGACCGTGGTTGGTTGTTGAGACTACGGCATGGAACCTCTATGCATTGACGGTCCTATAGGACTTGCCCAGGGCCTAGCATGTGTAGATAGCGAGGTCGTTGACCCGCGGAGTTCTTTCTGGTTGTTGTGTCTGGGTGGTGGTCGCGGAGCCGGATGTGTGAGTTTGTTGCGTTTGGTAGGCTACTGTGGTGTGAATAACAAGTTTGCTCGGTTGTGCGGTTTTTCAGTTTAGTTTCCCTCATCAAAAGGGAAATGTATGATCTTTGGGCTCAGTTTTCCTTATAAACTGGGTCAACTCCATTCTATCTATATAGACTAAAAGAACACTCTTCCCTGTTCGAGAGGTTTCTTGAAAAAAATATCAACTCTGAAAAATTAAGAGAACGTTTCATTGCAATTATACTATATATTCTTATTTGTGTCTCAATCTTGTGAATTAGATAATTCAGTAAATTATTATGGTGGTATGATTACACTTCTAATTAAGGAGTTTGATGAGTGACTAGGGAGAAATTTCGTTGCGGGATCCGTTGATTTGAAAGATGTCATGTATGGAAGAACCCAAGAAAAATTTAAGTGTATCAGTTAAACAAGATGCTAGCATGCAGCATAGTCACGTTACCTGGTACAAAAATACACGATCAAAGACAATTTACAACCAATGGAATCGAAGGGTGGAAGATGTGGGGAGTGAGTTAAGGAAAACAAATCAAATATGAGAATGAATTACAAAAACTGTATCACTAAATTTTATAATGGAATTTGTTTTTAGATTTAATTATTTGAATTTATTTATAGAAAAGTTCATTTTTATATATTGGAGATAACAAATTTTAGAATGAATGGAGACCGAAGAATATTTCATAACCGAGGGAGTAAACATAGGAAAAAAAATCAGTTAGACTAAGTTACTATGAAAATTCTCACTATATTTTTGCTTTACCGGTCAACATAATTACTTTATTCACTTTATGTTTTTTATTGCATAAAAAATTCTTTGAACATTATAGAAGGACTAGAGAAAATTATCATAATTTTTTCTATGTTTTAATTGTTGTTTTTTGTCCATTTAAATGTCATGTTCGTATGTGTTGATAGAAAACCATAATTATCATTTGAAAGCACATACTATGAACCCAAATAAATAGAGAATTGGTGTAGAAAATATCATGGCAAAACAAAGTATTCAGCAAGTTGACCACAACATATTGTTCTTTACAAACATCTAGATCTCATGTACCTTATAATCAATATATGTGAACTGATATATAGATGTAATTGTGCATCACCTCCTCTAACAATTTGGCTAATGTACTTTATTATAACGGACCATGACCAACAGATCTTAGTAACTATACCTAAAGTTACCGGACATGAAATTATTATTTAGGCACTAATATATAGGTTTTGTTAAGTCTAAATTGAGGGGGAATTGAGAAGTATAAATTGAGTTTCATGTCACACTAAAGTAACATAAAAACAACTCCATCCTAGCTTACAATATATATTTAATTAGATCTTGTTGCCTAAAATTACATGCAAAAAAGGAACATATCGGCGCATATGTTCGCTTTTTTCATAGCCAAATTAGTAACCTATTTATCCTTTTCAAACTCAGGCTATTGGGTGCCCGACTTTTGAAACTTCAAAAACATGAATTCAAAAGTTTTTAAAAAATACCTTCATGTAGCCAACTATGTAATTAATAGTGTGTAAATTTTTAGCTCGAAACACTTAGTCTTTTAGAATCACAAAAAAAAATGAAAATTGAGTTTTTGTCGTCGGCAAACAGTGTTAAACAGTTCACTAAAGGGAAGATTTCATCGTTTTGTGCGATTTTATTATTTTTCAGATCCCAAAATATAAAAAATTGATCTAAAAATATAGAACTGATAGAATACATGGTTAGCTATACATCCAGGTATTAATTTCTGAATTTTTTGAAACACTGAATTCAATTTTTTTAAGTTTCAAAAAATAAATCATAGAGGCTGGAGCCTGGGAGCCATATCACCTCTGTCCATTAGTTAGTATCCTGTATACTAAACATGTTTTCTGACACAAAATATAAATATTTCTAGTAGTATCTTGTATCCTATAAATATTTTATTAGATATTTTTAGATGCTACCCTTGTATTTGCCAGGGTTCGTCACCACATGCTCGTTATCGAAAAAATATTTTTTCTTAAAAACTGTTTTCTATGTATTGGCATGGGACATCCGAGCTATAGCCGTGTGCAATATGAGCCTTGGGTAAGTGATAGAAAGGGGCAGCGAGACAATGGTGTCTAATGTGGGTTCATTGTTTGTTTCTGCACTAGTAGGTGTTGCAGGGACGACCAATGACAGCAGCCGCGTCTCCGAAGGTGAGCACGTCGTTGTTTGGTCGGTCATTAGCCTCACTCATTGGTGTCCGTGGCAGGCATGTGCGAGTGGCTGTAACATAGAGCTCTTCAATGTGGGTGTCGAGTTAGTTGACGGGATTGCGTGGTGCATATATTGCCCAGTCTCGACCTCAATGACGTGATGTGCCTAGACGTTCTCGATGCGGAACGCCAGTGGGTGGCGGTGCTGGAAGCTAGCGGTGCGAGCAATATGAGCTCGTGAGCTAAGAATCTGGTGTTCATATGTCACCAACAATTACCAGATTCAGCGTTTCCTAGTTCGAGCCGGATCAGTGAAGTAAACACTGATGTCTCCTCCTTCAGTACTGAAGTAGACAACGACAATGGTAGGTGTGGCCATGGGCTAGGTTTTCCCCTGGCCTCTCCGGGGCTTCTTTTATGCTTTTATATATCGTTAAACACTGATAGCCATATGTGGCCATGCATCAAGTGGTAAACATTGTCAGCACCGACGGGCGAAATAACCCGTTAGTATATTGTATAATTTTATAGTGATGATGTTGTAATGATTCCCTCCAATCTTCTACTCTACTACTGTGTTTAATTTTTTCGCTATGAGATTATGTGTTTTATTTCAAGGTGGAATTAAAATGTTGATCTGCTAGATTAAATTACCAAGATCTAAGGATCGTGATAAGTTAATGCACAATTATGATGACATGCTGGCTATAACTTGTTTAGATATACTGTTTATAAAGATGAAACGGTTATGATCTGGATAGATGATGATGATGATCTAACATGAGTCATAAAAAATCCACAAAATTAATCATCAGATTTTTATTTTTGTGAAAATATCTAATCCGATGTGATTCCATTACGATGTATAAAATAACATCGAACAGGGGCATGCATGGTGAGCAGCAACATTTTAAAGTGAAAATAACATGCACAGATGAAAATAACATCGAACAGGGGCATGTGAAAATAACATCGAACAACAAGGAATAGCACAGATGAATAACATGCATGGTGAGCAGCAACATTATGATCTACTAGTGGCTAGTTCATAGGAAATAATAACACAAAACAGGGGCATTCCGCCACATCTTAAAGTGAGGGTTTATATCCTCTCAAAATTCTGAACTCCAAATATCAATCAAAGTGTTGATCTCATTCTTATTGGATGTCAAAGGTGATGGATTAAGCATCTGGCACAGATGGATCATTGGCCTCAGACCCGCTAGTGCTACCATGAAGCTTCTTCAACTGAAATCTTTGGTAGGCTTCACGGTGACGGATGATGTGTCGCAAGCATGTGGCAAATCCCGGCTCTGCGAGCTCGGGGTAGATCCACCCACGGCCATTGTTGCGGTTACACCGCCGTAATTCCTCCGTGATCACCACTGTTGGGCAATCATGTCCCTCTACTTCTTCCTCTTGCCCATCATCATCATCATCATCATCATCATCATCATCATCATCATCATCATCATCATCATCATCATCATCATCATCATCATCGTCATCGTTGTCGTCATCTCCTTTCTGCTCCGGCGCTGCATTTTTTTCTTCCTCGTCCATCGCTTCATCAACACTATTATATTAAGCACAAAGTGCACAACCGATTTAGAACCCGAAGAAATATTTGTTTTCCAATGCAAAAAAAAAACTCCCTGAAAGTATATCCCAAAGAAAGTATAAAAACACAAATCAAGATATATCTAGATTTCATTATCATGCCAGAGCAATATATATGTATATAGTTTCAGTTCAAATTGGAGAAATATACAGCACAAGCACATGTTGTTGCTGTCTTCACGGCAGAAGCACGATAGCAACAACTACGCACACAAACTGTTAACGAGTTTCTGTTACTAGGCAAACCCAGTAATTTATTTCAAATCGATGATCCTTTTCAGTATAAAATTGATGATCCTGTGTGTTGACCGAATCTCCATTAATTTCTAAGGGCCTAAAATGTGTTGCAGCAGCACGGTGCTTGCAACCATCCATGAAATAACAGTTTGTGAACTATGCACAAAAAAACATTCACAATGTTTACAATCGGAATAATAAACCCATGTCTCATAAGCGAGATAACGGAATATAATAAATAATTTCTGGGTGCAAAAATATAAAAGCCACAAGCCCATACAAGCGTGCCGAAATGCCAAGTGTTCACTAGATTACCGGCCAACACCTGACATGTTTCTGACCATCAACAGAAATACGGGTGCCAAGTACTAAATCTATTAACGTACTAGCATAGTACAAGGAATATACTCCCTCTGTTTCATAATACTCCACACGCACGCTTATCTAGGTGGACTAGTATTCTCTTATTTTTTGTTTAGAAAATTCCTGAGATTTTTGAAATATCTAGTACAAATTTCATACTATCTAGTTCAAATATCCTAGGAGTTTTTTGGATAAAATATGAGGGAGTACTAGTCCACCTAGATAACCGTGTGTGCGGAGTAATTTGAAATAGAGGGAGTATCAACCGTTGATCGTGATCAATCATGCAAGAAATAGATCCATGTAGAAAGCAACTAGGACGCACGCCCGATCTATCTACTGCATGCCATCTTTTCTTTTTGTATGTGGTTAGCAGACGTGTACCTGAATTCCTCTATCAGGTTAGAGGTCACCACCTCAGTCTTGTCCAAAGCTTCCTTCTCCGCGTCCATATTCACCTGGCAAGACTCGACGCCCATGCAAAGTTAAACCCCAAGTCGACAGATCGACCAAAAAAATGGATGGATCTGTAGTTTAATTTCTTGGGGTGCGTGTGTGTGTACCTTGGGCGTAGATTCATCTGGGTGAAGATGGCTTTCCATGTCCTCCTGGAGCGTTGTCTTCCCTTCGGGACTAGCGGCTTCCATCAGCAGCAGCGACGCCGCCTCGTCTTCAGCGGGCTGTGTAGACGAGGGTTTGTCTTGCTTGGTGGCCGGCGGCGTGGGAGGGTAGGGCGGGTCTATTTCCGTTCGCTCGTTGCGGTGGTGCGATGAGACGCGAGAAGGGAAAGAACGAGAGGGGGGAGAGAGGTGTAGTGTATGGGACGCCTCCTAAAAGGTGGGTGTATATACGGGGTGCTGACAGGCTGGGAGAAGGTTGCCTCCTATGGGGTAGGTATATACGGGGGTGGTGACAGTTTGAGAAAGTGAGTTGGCTGCGTATAGGCAGGCGTCCAGCAATTTATCGGTCGTCATGTCATAAATGCTGTGGATTGGCTTGCATTTTCTTGCCAAATTCGCAACGCAATTCAAACTTGGGGTCACTTTTTAGACAAGTACCCACCAAAGGATAAGAAAATTAACATGAAAATTTCTTGATGCATGCTTATAGAAAGCCCAACAATTTGAATTTCAGTAGTGCCACTACTAGAGTATAATAGGACACTCGAGGGTTCTCAAAAAAAAAATTAGGACACTCGAGGAAATCCCACCCCAATGTCGCCCTCCTCTGGCGACACGTGGGGAGCCCTACCCGCCGCCGCCTCTACCTGCCCTCACCTGCATCGCGAACATAAGAAGAGCCGGTGGCGAAGTCGGGAGTGCCCCATGGAAATTGGCGGTAGGGCACTTTCTCCTGTCACGGGGCGCGAGGGCTCTCCAGGAGGTGTGTATGGCAGCGGAGACGAGGGCATGCGGGGAAGCTACAAGCTGCATGTGGTGCGGTAGCGGCGCCAGAGCAGGATGGCGCCACATGCTATCATAATTAAGCTGGAGGTGAGAGGCCGCATGAGTGTAGCGCAGGAGCGAGGGCTATAGCTACGCCGCTAGGGCCGGCCATGGGCATGGATACACTAGCGTGGAGCTGGCAAGAGGGTAGGCATCGCGGAGCAGGGTGCATAGGAAGCCTCGGGCCAGTGCGTAGGAAGGCTCGCGCTCGTGCCAGTGCTATAGGATGCGCGGTCGTGAGGGGTGCCCGGCTGCAGTGCCCGTTGGATGTTGTGGTCTTGGAGCAGAAGTGGGCTAGCCATAGTCGGAGGATGCCTGGGTGGCGGCCCCTCGAAGGTGGTCGTGGCTGGCGGATCTGGTGCTCGCAGATTTGTCGGCTGGGTTTCGTGGCATTGAGCATTGGAGCAAGAGGTGTTGCGTGGGTGCATCACCGTGTGATGATTGGTAGAGGTTGACGATGAGAACCCGTGCCTTGACCGTCCTCGGGTGGTTCCTTGCATTGAATTTGTCGGTGCCGATGGCGGCAGCACATCGGTGTCATCTTCCTCCTTGGAGGCGCATGCTATTGAGCTTCGTTGACACCCTCGTGCAGGTTGTTCCCTCTGGGAGAAATCCCTAGATTCGGGTTCTCGGATGGGCGATGGTGGTGGCTACGTCGCTGACTTCTTCGAGGCGTCATCTTGGTGGGCCCATTCAGTTTTTCGCGTGTGCTTCTCTCGTATTCTGGTCGGTGGATGTCAGGGCAAGGCTTCCGAGTGCTTGATGTTTACATGCAAAGGTGGCGGCCTCGGAAACCATGGCAGACAGTTCTTTCATGAGGTGGAGCACTGTTGGCCATGTCTTGGGAGGAAACTTACTATCATGAGTGCGGAGAGGTTTCTATCTTGGTCAATGCGTCTCTTTGGATGCAGTTTTACTTTATGTCAGAGTGGCGACCACAGATGTTGGTGTGACGGCCATGATATGCGGGTGATTTTCCCAATACATCTTGGGCTATGGGTGATTGGGTCACGCGGTGTTGTGGCTCGAGGGCGAGCGGTGGTGCGTTAGGATGGCGGTCCCCGAAGGTTGTGTTGGTGGTCTGCCTAGCATGGTGGAGTAGTTGGATGTCGGAGCAGTTCCTTGAAAGTTTGCGATGTTGAGGGCATCGTTGTCGTTTCTCCTTGGAGGTTTGGCTTCTTCATGTATGTCAGAGCGTCCTGTGTCTTCTTATCCCAGAGCATCCGCAAAGTTTTCTGTCTAGCATTGGTGGGAGGTCGTCTGGTCTTGTGTAGTGATTCTTTGAGCTTATTCCTAGTGGTTCTCAGGTCGACTGGGTTTGGCCATATGGTGAGAGTTGGTGCGGCCTTCTGAGAAGATGTTGGTGTTGTTGTATGGTTCAATCCCGTTTTTTCGCTAATTAGTTGGGAAACTTCTTCTTAATTAATGGATAAGCCAAAGCTTTTGCCTTGGTTTCAGAAAAAAGTTGTACTAAAATCCATGCTTTCTTGATAGGAGTATTTAGAGTTCTTCACAGCCACATGTTCAGTAAAATGATGGATTTCATGTTTATTCACGGTTTCAATGCTACTCATTAAAGTTTTTTATCCTCGGGGAAACAAAGTTTTTATAGGACCAAATAGGATGGAGAGTTATCTTAATTGATTACTTGAGAACCATAGAGGAACTTTGGGATGGGAATGGTGCATTTAGGAGAACCTTTATTGAAGATCTCATGATCCAATGGCAAGACTTGTTTGTAGTAGCTATGTCCATTATGATTAGTTATAGAGAAGACCAACTTATCAATATGAATCTAAGGGTGTATATTAAACTAGATCCATGTGTTGAAGGATAGTTTTCACAATATCACGGTAGTCTTGCTTCCAAAGATCGAAAGACATTTTATTTGTTCAGCAATCAACTCGGGTCAGTAGGTTTGGATCTAGATACAAAGATAATGGAAAAAATAGGGAGGAATTACTCAGAATTTATTCATAAGATGATAGAGAGATCATACAAAGTGTCCACAAGATGAATCTCGACGGATTTATAAGAGTACCCATAGAGAGTAAATGAATATAGGGCTAATGATTAAGGCTACTTACTATGTCTTAGGAGATTTTGGCATGTCCTTTTTAGGTGAATGTCTTCCAGTATAGATAATCGTCGATGGTGTAAGAGTCTCCCTTAGTCAAGACAGGTCTGCATATTTCCTTGCACGTTAAGTCGATCGTTGATCGCGCTTTTATGCACGTATGGTCTTCGGGATCCTCCATAGATCAGCCTTGCAGCTTGATAGGTCAAGTAATTTGATAACTTCACGATGTGGTCCTCCAAGTGATGGATAGTGAGTTCTCTGTGGGCATGAATGTGGGGTAAGTCCTATGCGGGATACATCCCTTAATCCACTTATTGCCGACAATCCCCCATTAGTACATTTAATAAGATGTCCTTTCTTTACTAGAGTTATCCTAGATCTCGTTCAACCTTCGACAAATGGGCTTGATGGCTTCAATAACTTGATGTAACAGGTCGAGCGAATGTCAGATACCTTGAAGGTAGGTCTCTGATGTGTACCATTGACCTTAAGAGTCAGCTCTTTCTGTGTCCTTGCCCTTAAAGTAAGCTTAATGACTTGTTCATCTTAGATTCTGAAGGATAATGGTCTTAGAACAATGTCCTCAAAGGATGTTAGTAACAGAGGGAAATACTTCTCTTGTATGGGTGTAAATACCTTTAGTGACCTAAAAAGTATGAGGAGAGAGATATTTCTTTATGGCATGGGGTACCGACATGATAGATCGCGCGGGTATGCTTGTGCCACCTTTATTCGACTAGAATGCTGTCTATGGACCGATCATGACACATGGCTCGTAGTGGGGTAAAGGTCTTGTTCAAGACGACGTAAGCGATGACATGAGTAAGTCATTTAAATCATTTCTCGGCCAGGCAAGGTCTCTCAGGGAGAATGTGGATCTAAACCGATCGGTATGCTTCTGCCAGTAACAACTGCTTTCAAAAGGTCTTCAATGCATGAGAATATATTTTGGCCAACGAAATTGGATATGATGATCATAATGAGATTTCTTCCCATGATGAATACTTATGGGATGGTTCTGGTGTGAACATAGAGCACTTTTTCCACCAATAGCAGTTGCTACTTCCTCGAATTCCGCACGTGACCTTGTTAGACGGTGTTTAGCTCATTTCAAATGGATCCAATATGAATGTCCTTGATAATTTTGGCGGAAAGACGAAGAAAGAGGAGAGACCCCGCTCGCCCTTCCCCTATATAAGAACTCATGACCTAGAGACACCGACCTGCTTCATCTTCATTCCTCCTATTTTACCTTTATAGAAGAAACCCTATCGCTAGACGCCATGTCCTCCCATCCAATCTCCGTCTGCAAGCCCTCCACTGGCAGCCATGAAGGGTCTTCGACGGGTTGAGATGACGCTTGTCTTGCTCCGTCCATCACTGAGGAGGAGATTGTCCGGATGTACAACGTGAGGCTCTTCCTATCGTCAATTATGTATCAGGCGGGAGCGGGTGTAGGAATCCCCCAAGTTCATGACAAATATAATGTGGTTCTCTCGACCAATTTAAATGTGGTATTTACTTCCCCATCCTCCTTCTGCCAAGACATCTTTGGGTTCTTCAGCGTCAACTAATACATCTGAATCTATGTTACTCCTCTCCTGATGGTCCCGGTAGCTCGCAACTCGCAACAATGGAGATCGAATTTTTCAGAGAGAAAACAATAGACACGAGTGGTTTGGTGCTGTGCACAACGTAAAGCTTTTCTCCTTCTCTTTATCTATTTATTCAGTCGTTACATGCCTAACTAAAAACAAAAATCAGCGGCGATCAGGCACACGACGCTGCCATCCCAATGTCACCACCACCACGCCTCCCTACAACGACGCCACGATCCTTCTGACTCGTGCCATCCCACGATGGACCAAGGCGTCGATCCTATCTCTAGAAACAGAATCCTATACTGAGTCGCAGCTCAGTTATTTTGACAGAAAGCAAAACCCAACTATCTTTACTGATAGTGGAAACTACAAACTTTGAAAGTGTTCGACAGTTGCAGCTGTTAACTAACAATCTCCCCCTTAATCAGCTGCCAACATCGATCATCCCCACCTTAGCCCGAAGATCCTGGAACTTGGCCTTGGGCAAGGCCTTGGTCAGGATATCAGCCAGCTGCTCGCCGGTGTGAACATACTCGACGACGACCGACCCGTCCTGGACACGCTCACGGATGAAGTGAAACCTCGTGTCGATGTGCTTGGTTCTGTCATGGTAGACAGGGTTCTTGCAGAGCTGTATTGCAGACTGGTTGTCGACGTAGAGTCGAACTTTCTCCACCTCGCCCCCAAGCAAATCGCCGATCATGCGTCGGAGCCAGATGCCCTGGCATGCTGCAGTGGTGGCGGCGATGTATTCCGCCTCGCATGAGGAGAGCGCGATCAGTTTATGCTTCTGGCTCTGCCAGCTAATCACGCTCCCCCCAAACAGGAAGACCATGCGGGTGGTGATCTTCCTGTCGTCGACGTCGTCAGCGAAGTCTACATCACTAAAACCAATCAGTCGAGGCCTTGTCGTACTGCTTCCGTATTTGCATCCATAGTGCAGAGTACCTGCGATGTACCTGATCAGGTGTTTCACCGCCACCCAGTGCTCCGTCGTTGGTGCTTCCATGAACCTGCTGACGAAGCCGAAGGAGAACGATATGTCCGTCCGCGTGTGCACCAGATATCACAGGCTCCCAACTATGCTCCGATAGAGGGTGACGTCGACGGGTGGATTGGATCTCGCCTTGATCATCTTCAGACGATGCTCCCTCGGGATGTGCACATGATTGCATCCCGACGGCCCGGCCTTCCTGACCAATTTTGCAACATATGTTGCTTGCTTTAATCTGATGCTGTCGACGCTCTGCTAGACCTCGATGGCGAGGTAGAACGATAGCAGACCCAGATCACTCATGGCGAAGATGGACTGCATCTGTTCATTGAACCTTGCTATTCCCGACGTGCTCGTGCTGGTGAAGACGAGACCATCCACGTACACGCCCAGAAGCAGTCGCTCGTCGCTGACGCAACGCATGTACACCGTGTGCTCCGACGGGCTGCGCTGAAACCCAAGGGACAACAGAGTGTCGTCGAGCTTGGCTTTCCACGCACGCAGAGCCTGCCGAAGTCCATACAGGGGACGCAACACCTTCTCCTCCAGCTCTCCATTCAAGAACGCCGACTTGGCGTCGAGGTGGTGCACGCTCCACCCACAGTGAGCGGAGAAGGCGAGAAGCAGCCAAACGGAGTCCAAACGAGCCACCGGAGCAAAGACCTCTGATGGGTGCCGTGTTGATGTGGAGCACTTAGTCGGGAAACCCAAAGAGCAAGGTGTGAAGAAGCACAGCAGCAAGTCTTCCCTCAGTAAGAAACCAAGTTTATCGAACCAGTAGGAGGAAGGAAACGTCTCAAAGGTGTTGCAAGCAACATGGAAACCTGCACAATACAAACTCAAGACTTTTCCCCAATGAACAGTGAGGTTTTCAAGCTCACCGGTTTGCTATAACAAAGGATTAACTGTATGGTGTGGAAGGTGATGATTGTTTGCAGCAAGTAAACAGTAACAGTGGAAGATGTATTAGTGGTAAATATTGGACCGGGGTCCATAGTTCACTAGAGGTGTTCTCCTTAGATAAACAAACATGACATGCTGGGTAAACAAATTACAACAAGGCAATTGACAGGACTGAGCAAGGCATAACAATGCAATACTAGACACAAAGATCCTATGAGATTCGATTGGGCAATACAACAATATACATAGACCGCCATCCAACTGCATCTATGACTAGAAGTCCACCTTCAGGTTATCATCTGAACCCCCTCCAGTATTAAGTTGAAAGCAACAGACAACTGGTTTAAGCAAAGTGTGTAAGGTAAACAATCCACTGGTTCCATGAACAAGAGACCATTGTTTTCTCCCTAGTGGCAACAACACATCTACAACCGAAGAGATTTCTGTCACTTCCCTTGGAAACTAGAGGCATGAACCCACTATCGAGCATAAATACCCTCTCTTGGAGTCACTAGCAACTACTTGTCCAAGATATCTACTAACAATGGAGAGCATGCAAGGTCACAAACAACACAGACATGATAGAATCAATAAGACAAAACCATTAATCAATTTGACATAGTAATATCAATATCAATCGGATCCCCACAAACACAACATGCATGATTACAAATAGATTAGATCTTGATCATGAACGGAGCTCACAAGATCTATACAAGAAAGCACAAGGAGGAGATACAGCCATCTAGCTACTACATGGACCCGTAGTCCAAGGTGGAACTACTCACACTTCATACTAGAAGCTGGCATGATGAAGAAGGCCTCCGGGATGATCTCCCCTTCGGCAGGGTGCCGGGAAGATCTTCAGACCCCCCTGATCTAGGGACGATGGTGGTGGAGGCTACCGACGGTTTCATGGAATATTGATCGGGTGTTTAGGGTTTCTGCATCGGGGGGACTTTATAGGCGAAGAGGCCAGACAGGGGCCACCAGGGCGGCTGCACCCCCTCAGGCGCGGGGTGGGCCCACCCGTGCGGCCAGGGGGTGTGTCCCCCTGGTGAGCCTCCTCCGTCTCGTATTCTGGCTTCATGTTGTCCACAGTAAAATATTGACTTTGACTTTTGTCCCGTACAATTGCGAGAATATTTATTTTCTGCCTTTCTGGAACCAAAAACAGAAGAAAACATGCAACTGGCACTGTGGCAACTTGTTAATAGGTTAGTACCAAAAAACATATAAAAACACCTCAAAGTGTGAACAAAGCAAAGCAAAGTAGATAGTAAACAAGCATGGAGCATCAAAAATTATAGATACGTTTCCGACGTATCGAGCATCCCCAAGCTTAATTCCTGCTCGTCCTCAAGTAGGTAAGTGCTAAAAGAATAATTTTTGAGGTGACATGCACCATCAAAACCAAGATCAAACCATTTGCAAGCATTGAAAGCTGGGATCAAAGAAATCTAAACATGTGCATGAAAGATGGATTTCCAACAATAAGACAAAGTAACTATGCATGCAACATGAAAGGATACAAACAAAGATCATGAATAACATGCATTTAAATTTTTTGTTTGTTTCACATACAGAAAACATAGCACAGTGACATTCAGCTTGTCCCTCAAGGAGTAGCAAATAGATGGATAGGACACCTTCAAATTTCATAAGAGTGACTAGATACAAGTAGTACAAGAACAAGCAATATCAACAATATGCATCAATCAATAAGATTTGGGACACTTCACATAGAACTAAGAATGACAACTATGCTCTCTTAATGGTGCCTAAAAGTAGAAGGTGGAGACTCAATATAACAGTGGAAGAAAGGCCCTTCATAAAGGGAAGCAGGGATTTCAAGTTTCAAAAAGAGCTTCCAAAAATTATGGTACTTGTTAGCTTTCAGCCCGCATTTCTCCTATCATAAGAATCTTGAAGTGATTAAGGTTAAAGTGAACAAAGATGGAGTATATTCTTGACAAAGTATAAGTTGGCAATCTCATGTCCCTTGAATACGAGGGCCGCACTACATGCTACTCAACTTTGGTCACCTATAAGTTCTTGTCATAGTAAGTACATGTGTATCATAGAGAACCGCCAACGGGGTACCCCTTGCACATGGTACATGAGCTATCCCATAACCAAAATGACAAGGCAAGCAGACAATGAGCATCTTAGCGATCTTTTTATTGAAGATGCTTCATAGAATGCTCATTATGGTGATGCTGCAAGTTTCCACCATGATTAGGCATGGCTTAGTCTAGCGGCCCAGGCATTTCTCTAACAAAATACATAACTCCATGGACTTACAAGCTTCCTCTTTATTTCACACCGACGACATCCATAGACAAAAGAGCATGATATCAACTGTGTATAAAGCACAAGTGCAATGTTGAAAACGTTTCCCGTGATAGCACGGTTCTGCTAATTCCATATAAGTGCAAGAATATACACACAATAGTTCAAGTTTATTAGGGGCAAGAAAAATAAAATGTGCCATCGAGTTCGTGAGAGCTTTAATCACTAAGTTTTCACATTACAAAGAGACTTTTTAATTGGAAGATAGATGAAAACAAGAATATACTTGGAATGGTGTAACACACCATTCATAGGAATTTATAGTGGACACTTTGGAATAACTTGGTTTCTTGGGAGTTGGATGCATGAGTAGAGCTTACTCATACAAGTGGAGGCTAGCAAAAGACTGGGAGCGACCAACTAAGAGAGCAATAATGGCCATAATCATGCAGAGCGACAAAACATTACTAATCAAAGCATAAAGTGGTACTACAAGTCAAGGACTAAATGATCATAGAGGCTATGGTGACTTGTTCATAGTCATAACATGGTGTGAGCATGTGCCTAGTCAACCCAAACAAAGCATCAAAGGACAATATCGCAATACTATGCTTTTGTATGCTAAAACAACGCATGATTCCTTCAAGGAACATTAAGCAATCCTAGTTGTTTGGAACAAGTCATGCTACAGTAATAATCACTAAGCATAAGGTCAAAAAAAGATCTAGCATGACATGATAAAGACTAAGCCACAGTCAATGCAAGCTTCTCTTGCACTTTCACACAAGAACTTTCTACTCCTTTCCAACACCAATCGAATTATTTGAAACAACACAGCGAGAACAGGGGTCCAAACTACTTTATTCAAGAAAAATAAACAAACTAAGCAAAACAAATGAAAACTAAGACTCTCCAAGAACAACACAACAGTGCATGAAACAATAAAAACGAAGTATCTAGAAAGACCTTAGCTTTTTATTGATGAAGAAGGGGATGCCTTGGGCATCCCCAAGCTTTGACGATTGTACCTCTTGGATATTTCTTGGGGTAACACCGGGGTGGCCTCCCCATGCTTGAGCTTTTGTCCATTCTTAATCTCATTACATCATTCTTTCTCTACACCTGAAATTTTTCCTTCATACAAAACTTCACACAATCTTCATTAGCAATATTAGTTTATTCAAAATATAATAGACCATTGGGTTTAGCTTTAGAACAACAAAACTTTTCAGCAAAAACACAAGATACTGTAGCAACTCCTTCAAAAAGCTCAATTTCCCCAAAAAGAACTGAAAAAGGAATCAATAAGAAGCAAATGCAAATAATGGCGGAAATCTGTCAAAACAGACCAGCAGGTAGAAACCGAGTTTTTCGAAAATCTTCTGTTTCTCAAATAAAAAAGTGTTAAATTAAGGAAAGTTATCTAACATAAAGGGGGATTTATTCGTAAATTTCAGCTCAACCTGACTTACAGAGACTCCTTACGAATTTTTATGGCGGAGGACAGAAATCTGTTTTGGGACAGCAACTCCTCAAATATTACTTCCCTCACATTAGAGGTCATTCTTGGCACAAAAAGCAAACAAAAAGGATAAGGAGAGGTCATTACTGAAGTAATAACTTCCAATACTCAAGGAAACTCTTGGGTTATCTCCCAGCAAGTACTTTTCTTTAACGCCTTTCAGTTAAGCACAAGAAGCAAGAAATCAAGTATTTTCAAATGAGGAAGCATTAACATCAAACCTTGCTTTCAAAGGAGGAGAAAAAAGCAACTTCTCTCTCCTCATAGGGAAGTGTTCAATACCTTTCTTGAATGGAAATTGATATTTTATGGTGCCTTGTTTCATATCAATGATGGCACCAACAGTTCTAAGAAAAAGTCTTCCCAAAGTAATAGGACAAGAAGCATTATTCAACATCCAAAACGTAGAAATCAATAGGGACGTAAGCATTGTTAACCATAATGAGAACATCATTAATAATCCCCATGAGTTTCTTCTTAGTATTATCATCAATTGGGACATCCAAATAACAATCTTCCAAAGGTGGCAAATTAAACATTTCATAAATCTTCCTAGGCATAATAGAGACACTAGAACTAAGATCACATGAAGCTTTGAGATAAAATTCATTAACTTGCATATTAATAATGGGTTCCCAACTATCTTCTACTTTCCTAGGAATAGAAGCTTTGTGTTTTAACTTCTCTTCCTTAATCTTAACAAGAGCATATGTAATGTGTTTGGTGAAAGCAACATGCATATCACTAGCATTAGGACTTCTAGCAAGTTTTGCAGGAACAAAATCACTTCAAAAATATTGCAACCATCTATATCAAAATCAAACTTAGCATCACTAGTAGTAGACTCATTAGGCTTAGGCATTGTAGGAGGAGGAATATGTAATTCTTGTGTTTTAGTGGTATCCATTCTAGTAATGGTGCACACACTATTGTTTCTATCAATTTCAGCTTCCCTTTCCCACTTAGCATAAAGTTGAGCTAACAGCCTAACATTTTCATCAATAGTAACTTGTATGGCATGAGTAGCAGCAAAGGCACTTTCCATGGTTTCAGGTTTAGCAGCCATTTTATTAACCAAGGAGGACTGTGCTTTAGATAAAGAGGAAATGTTTTTCTCAACACTCAAAATTTTTGAATGCAAACTAGGAATTTCTCTATTCAGATTCTCAAGCTGATGACTAATTTTTTTTAAGATAACAGATTGTTCTTCCATAATTTTAGTGAATATCTTGTTTTTCTCATATTGCATCTACATAAAGTTTTTAGTGGATCTTTCAACTTCTAGAATTCTATCTTCAATAGGCATTCCAGATCTACCATGATAAGCATTTCCTTTATTAGGTGGGTAAGGCTTATAATTGTTGTTGCTACCAAAATTATTCCTATAGGCATTGTTGTTGAAATTGTTATTTCTAATAAAGTTCACATCACACTACTAGGAAAACGGCTATAGGTAATCTACACATCCGTGGCGCACATGCTAGTGGTTCCCCACGGGTAAAATAGGCGTGGCGCACTGCCCACAGGTGCCCTACGGCTAACTGCCGTAAGCGTGGCGCACATGGGGGTGGTGCGCCACGCCTATGTGTGGGCCAGGGCACATGTGGCCGCAGCACACATACCCGTAGCGCACTAGATCAAGGTGCGCTACGGATGTGCAACTTAGCCGTAGGGCACTCCGGCCTAGTGCGCTACGGGGCTGTATGTTGCAGCAGCTGGATCAACTTAGCCGTATGGCACTCTGTCCTAGTGCCCTACAGCTAAGTGGCCTACACCAACTCCACCCCCCCCTCGTGGATCGCCATTTTAGGCTTTCTAAAAAATAAAAGAAAGTGATAAACACTTCAAAAAATAAAATCATTTCATATGTAGGTAGGTAATGTGGTATAGTTTCTAGAAAAATTAACAAACATGATTTTCCACCTTTTCTGCAAAAAAAGTTATGCCACGGGAAATTGGCCGTAACTTTTGCATACGATGTCGAAAAAATCGTATAATATACGAAAATGACAAGAACGAGATTTCACATCTGCTCGCAATGACCTCCGGTCGTTTAGCGATTTTGTAGATTATCAAAATTCGATAAGAGTAAAAAGTTACGGTCAAAAGACCGTTTTTTCCTGCAGAAAAAAAATAGAGGGGAACTTACCCGTAGCGCACCACCACCTAGTGCGCCACGGATAAGCTTGGGCGGGATTCAAATTTTAATCCCCACCCCGCCCTCCTCCCTTTTCCTTTCCCCTTCCCCTCTTCCCTCTCCCTTTCCCTTCTCCTTATTCATTCTTCCTTCTCCCTTCTCCCTTCTTCCTTCTCCTTATCCTTTTCCTTCTCCTCCTTCCCCTTCTCCTCTTCTTGTAGTGACGGCGCGACGGCGGCCTCCTTCTCCTCCTCCTCACAGTGACAACGGGCGACGGCGGCGCAACGGTGGCCTCCTTCTCCTCCTCCTCGTAGTGACAACGGGCGACGGCGGCATCCTTCTCCTCACCGACCTCCCTTCCTCCATCTCTTCCTACCTCCCTCTCTTCCTACATCCCTCTCTTCCTACCTTTCTCCAACCACACCCTTCCTACCAACTCGACATCGGCGAGGACTAGAGCGGGCACGGCCTCCCGTACCTCCCTGCGGTGGTAGGTCGTGGCCACGGCCATGATCTGGCAAGGTGACACGACGGCGGCGATGCACGGAACCGATTGCTTTTGCAATTCAAAATGAGGGCGCTTTTTGCAATTTTCTTTGTTTTTTAAAACACATCCGTGGAGCACCCTGTACCCCTACCCGTGGCGCACCTGGTTGTGCGCCACTCCTATCTCGAGATAACCGTAGCGCACCAGGCAGTGCGCTATGGGTAAGAGATAGCCGTAGCGCAAGGCCCGTGGCGCACAGCTAGTGCGCCACGGATGCTCTTTTCAGGTGCGCCACGAATGGCCATTTTCCTAGTAGTGTCAACTTGCTCTTCTTGAGCAACCAAAGAGGCTAAGGGAACATTGTTTGGATCAAAAGGATCTTTCCCATTAACAAGCATAGCCATAATAACATCAATCTTACCACTCAAGGAGGAGGTTTCCTCAACAGAATTTACCTTCTTACCATGTGGAGATTTCTCAATGTGCCATTCAGAGTAATTAACAATCCTATTATCAAGGAGTTTTGTTGCAGCACCTAAAGTTATGTACAACAGGTTTCTTGAAGAGAAGTTAAAACCTGCATAAAAAGTCTGGATAATCATCCAAGCAGTAAGTCCATGAGTGGGACAATTCTTAACCAAAGATTTCATTCTTTCCCAAGCTTGAGCAACATGTTCATTATCAAGTTGTTTAAATTTCATAATGTCACTTCTCATAGATATAATCTTAGCAGGAGGGTATTACTTTCCAATAAAAGCATCCTTGCACTTAATCCAAGAATCAATACTATTTCTAGGCAAGGATAGAAACAATTCTTTAGCTTTTCCTCTCAAGGAGAAAGGAATCAGCTTGATCTTAATAATATCTCCATCTACATCCCTATACTTTTGCATCTCACAAAGTTCAATAAAGCTATTGAGATGGGCAACATCATCACCAGAATTAGAACCAGAAAATTGCTCTCTCATCACAAGATTCAACAAAGCAGGATTAATTTCATAAAAGGTAGTATCAAGAGCAGGTGGAGCAATAGGAGTGCTAAGGAAATCATCGTTGTTTGTGCTAGTGAAGTCACACAACTTGGTGTTCTCAGCAGAGTTCATTTTGGCAAAAGTGGGGCAAGCCAAAAACAACAGCAGCAGAGTAGGAACTAATTTTTTTGTGTTTTTTGATAAGGGAAAGCAAACCAAACTAAACTATTTTTTTGGAGTTTTTGATAAAAATAGGCAAAAAAACAATCAAAAGAAACTAAGCAAACTAAAAACAAAGTAAAGAGAGAGGTTGAGGAGGACTCCCCTTGTGAAGACGTCCTTAGCCTCCCCGACAATAACGCCAGAATACTTTGATGGGTGCTGTGTTGATGTGGAGCACTTCGTCGGGAAACCCCAAGACCAAGGTATGAAGCAACACAGCAGCAAGTATTCCCTCAGTAACAAACCAAGGTTATCGAACCAGTAGGAGGAAGGAAACGTCTCAAAGGTATCGCAAGCAACGTGGAAACCTGCATAACACAAACTCAAGACTTTGCCCCAACAAACAGTGAGGTTGTCAAGCTCACCGGTTTGCTGTAACAAAGTATTAATTGTATGGTGTGGAAGGTGATGATGGTTTGAAGCAAGTAAATACTAACAGTGGAATATGTATCAATGGTAAAGATTGGACCGGTGTCCATAGTTCACTAGAGGTGTTCTCCTTATATAAACAAACATGGCATGCTGGGTAAACAAATTACAGCAGGGCAATTGACAGGACTGAGCAAAGCATAACAATGCAATACTAGACACAAAGATCCTATGAGATTCGATTGGGCAATACAAAAATATACATAGACCGCCATCCAATTGCATCTATGACTAGAAGTCCACCTTTGGGTTATCATCCGAAACCCCTCCAGTATTAAGTTGCAAGCAACAGACAACTGCTTTAAGCACAGTGTGTAAGGTAAACAATCCACTTGTTCCATGAATAAGAGATCGTTGTTTTCTCCCTAGTGGCAACAGCACACCTACAACCTTAGAGATTTCTGTCACTTCCCTTAGATTAAATAGAGGCATTGTCGTGGGAATGACCACGGCAGATGCTGCAATCGGCAGCGAGTAGTAGAACGAGGGGCAAGGGCGGCCAGCCATCTGCGGTGCGAGATGAGGGCAAAGACACAGGGTTTTACCCAGGTTCGGCCCCCCGGAGGGTAAAGACCTACTCCTGCTAGATTGTATTATGGAGGTGTTTACAATGGGCGAACTCAGCGACTAGGCGGCGAGTTGCTTGGGTGTATGAGGGAACGTATCTCTACTCACCCCATAGGGAGGTTTATATAAGCTCACCTCCCCTAGGGTTTACATATCTCAACCGATTTGGTTACAACTTCGGTAATCATTTAACCTAGTCCGACTGGGCCTATCTGCTCGCCTGGGCCTTCATCTTCCAACTTTGATACCGACACTGGCTTTGATCCACTCGCCGTTATGCAGGCCCACTCGCCAGCCTTGGGCCGGAACGCCCCGCCGAGTATACCCGGAGGCGTATCCCCATCAAGAGTCCCCGAGGCCGTCGTTGATTAGGCATGAGTGGCCTTGGCGATGGAGTATACGGCTTCAAGTTGGCATCCAGTCGAATCTTCGGCGGGCTCCTGTATAAAGGAAAAAATCCGGTAAACCGAGTCGCGTCCCGGGCGAGTCGAGCCAACGGGACGCGGTTTCGGCGAGTGACTTAACGAGCCGAGTGACTAGAGTTGGACCGTCAGGCGTGGTCAAACTAGCCGTTAAGGTAACTCAACGGTAACTTCTGGCGTAATCATCGCGCGGTAACGGCCCCCTGACTTGGCGGGCAACACCCACTATATAAGAGGAATGGTAGGCTATCGTAAAGCCAACCGCCCACCATTTTCTCCGAGTACGCACATCTTCCTTCCTTTGATTCCGCGATCCAATCGACCCGCAATCTTCCGACCTCCGAACAGATCCTTAGCCATGGCCCTCTCCACAACCTTGGGTAGATCCAAATGCACCAGTAGCGGCTGGCCTCCTTCGAGGAGGCCGGAATCCACGGGCCGTCTTGGCGATCTCGCAGCCGGGAAACCACCCCAACCCGAGAGAGAGTTCGCCTGCTTCACTAGCCACCTCGGCGGGGTTAGGGTTCCCACATCCTTGTTCTTCCGCGCTGCGCTTACTACGGATCCAGCCTCGGATCTGGGTCCCCATAGTATCGAGCAGCTCGCCATCTTCGTGGCGCTCTGCGAGTGCTACTTGGCTGCCGCCCTATTTTCCCTGTGGCAAGATCATTCCATGGATCGGCCGCGAGGAGGCGGGCGGCCCAATGCTAGCCGGGCGGCTTGACTTTCCAACTCAAATCCAAAGCCTCCTTCTTCGACCGATGCTGCCACCAAAGCAGAAGCGATCGGAAAAGTCATGGTTCTACGTGACCGAGGCGACTCGAGGCGGCGGCGATCCCGCGGTTTCGGCTAATCGTTCCGAGCCACGCCATCTCCAGGTCGGCAAGCTCCCCGACGACCAGCGGATGGTCGTCGACGATGCTCCGCACCATCCGCGTCCGAAGAAGAAGGGCTCAGACGGTAAACCTGTACAATTGTTGGCTTGGGCGGCGCTCCGCCGCCTAACGCGACCATTACATGTACCAAGACACGGCCGGGAGACCCGACAAAGCCTGCCTCGCCGAGTGGAAGCCGGAGGACTACCTCTGTCTTGAAGAAGATCACCCAAGCGACATACGCGGACGCGCAGGCTGGGGTGCCTCCCTACACCGCGAAGCGTCCGGCTCCGACGGTAATCCTTTTATCTTGTTCGCAGTCGCAGCGTGTGCAGTCGCGGTAACTCTAACTCTGTTTCGTGTTTGACGCAGCTGTTCCAAGTGGTGGAAGGGTGGTTACCACCCGCCGACGACGAGAGCCCCGAGCCATCCGCCCAGGACACAAGCGAGTCGCCTCCCGCCAAGGGTAACGAGGACGACGAGGACGAGTCCGAAGAGGAGATTGCCCCACTGGCCCGAAAGACCCGCGGGCAACGTCAGCGCGAGATCGAGGCGAGCAGGAGCCTCGAGCGTCATGACGATGACGACGAACTCCCAGAGACCACCTCGCGCCGTCAGGCCACTCCCGCGAAGAAGAAGAAGGAGAAGAAGGAGGCGAGGGCCCCCCTGAGAAGGAAGATGAAGCCGCCGAAGGTGGCTTCACCGCCACACTCAACGAGCAGCTCGGATGCTCAGAGCTCGGCCGACGGCGCAGTTCGGCGACAACCGCGCTTAGATGCGCCCTCTGAAGCTCCGCTGGCCTCAATGCCTCCGCCATTCGCCGGTTTCGGGCTAGGAAGGCTCCGTCGTGGCGACTTCGCCTGCAAGGAGGTCCCGAGCGGTGGCCTCGCCCGCAAGGAAGTTCCGCCGCGGTGGCCCCAATTCACGAGGAGGCCTCGCCGGCGCCCGGAGGCGCCAACCGCTTCAACATCAAAGAAGCCGTCAGATCCGGGCCCCGACGCCCGGAGCTGGGTCTTAGCCGATTAGGCCTGAATCGGAAAACCGGCCTTCGTGACAGCTGCGCTTCATTCCAGTCGCCAAGTGAGTGCATTCGGCATTCCTTATTTTCCTTTAGTACTTTGATTGTCTTTTATTGATTTGATTCAATGTGCAGGACCGGAGTGAAAAAGATGGGTCACCCGACGCGGCCAAGGTATCCTCACCGTTGGCGAGGAAGACCCTTCCCGCAAGAGGAAAAGTGACGGTCGCCGCCAACGGAAGGCAGCAAGAAGGCCAAGGGCGACGACATCGTCGCCGTCTCTGATGACGCGGCGGCGGCGCCGGCTGGACCCGCAGTGGAGGCAACCGCGTCTACGAAGGAGGGCGTTTCCTTGCCCAGACCGGAGGAAGCGACTTCCTTTGGGGCGGGCGCCTCGGTTGCTACCTTCCCCCGTTTCGTGACCAAGGCGGCCACGGCGAGTGGGGCTGCGACCCCGAGCCCCGCTCCAGGGACCACCGACGCTGAAACCGACCAACGTCGCGGGCACACGCCGGCGCTGCTTGCGTCTGTGGACGCGGTACAACTTCACGGCATGCTTGGTGCGGCCATCCAGGTACCTCCAGTCCCCGAGGATCAGGTCGGTGCTTAGCAGCGGCTTGATTCTTATAATTACTTGTTTTGTACTTTCGAATCCAGTCCCCGAGTGCATATGCGCTAAATTTTAGCGGGTATGCACTGAGGAATTTTCTTGATCGCCAGTCCCCGAGTGCGCACCCGCTAAATTTTAGCGGGTGGGCACTGAGGAATTTTCTTGATCGCCAGTCCCCGAGTGCGCACCCGCTAAATTTTAGCGGGTGGGCACTGAGGAATTTTCTTGATCGCGCCCTCGAAGTGCGCACCCGCTAAATTTTAACGGGTGGGCACTGAGAAATTTTCGTGTGTGCTGACTTTGAAGATGTACAGGGTCTGCAGCTGGAGTCGGCAGAGCGATTGGTCGGGCAGCGTCTTGAAAGGACTGGCCGCTCCGTGAAGCAAACAAGGAGCTTGAGTTGTTGCTGCAGCGGAGGTGGCTCGCCAGAGCTTGTCCTCGCTAGAGAATCGGAGGCGGTGCGATGCGTTAGGCACCGCCGAAGATCGCCGACCTCGGCGCGAATCGGGAGGCAAAGAAGAAGCAAGCTCGTGACAGGCGGCGAAGCCGCCATTGCGGCCGCGGAGAACGAAAGGCGTCTGAAGCCCTCATTGTTGGGCTTCAGGACGATCATACATCGCTTCAAAGTTTCATCACGGGGCTCGCCCGCCCATTGCTTGGTGAGTGCGTCTTCCCTGTCTTTTGATTGTATTGTTTGTGGTTTCCATGGTACTCATACTTGTCTTCTTCTCGCAGGTCGTGTTATTGGCTGCCAAGAAGAAGCGAACTCTCTTGACGCGAGGGAGTGCGTAAGCATGCTCGTCGACTCGGCGACGCTGTCGGCGACCTGCATCCGCGCCTACCTCCAAGAGATGTCGCCCACCGAGGTTATTCCCAGTGACCTCGTTGAGGTGTGGGAGTACTTGGAGAAGGCGCCCGCGGTCGTAGAGTTCATGACGCGGTCGGCGTTTCGTCGCGGAGCGTCGACAGCCTTGAGCCTTGGACTCGCCCACTTCCCCGAGGACTTCGATCTCGACGATGTGACGAGTGGGTACCCTTCATCGACTGGCGCGGTGGATCTGTCCGAGGTTCTCAAGCTGCAGGAACGTGCCGCCGCGTACTCAGAGCGCATCTGGGCGATGGGTGACCTCCTTCCCTACCAGGAAACGGTCGTCGCGAACGACCCGAGCCGCCGCATCGCGACTTCAAGGTTGAGCAGCCTTCCGCTCGGCGATGGCGCGAGCCGACGACGATATCCGTCAAACCCGACACCGCGTTCATCCGTAGGCGCCGGATCTGGCGCCTCGTCGTCGAAGCCTGCAGAGTAGTGTAGTTTGCCTAGATGTGTTAGCAGCAGTTCTGCCGAGTAGGCATATTTTGTAATGTAAGACAATGCGAGATGCGATTGAATGGAACGTTGTGTTCGTTTTGCTATTTGTTTGCGTGTTTTGATTGATTTTGGGTGAGTCCCCGAGCGTCCGCCTTTTTGTGGGGTTCACCTCATATATGATGTTTTGTTGTTTATCATGTGTGTTGTTGGTTTAGTCGACCGCCTGGGCTCGAGAGAGCCGCAAGGCGACTCCCTTGAGTGCTCAGATTTACTGCTTTTCCAGACGTGAACGGGCGGGTGGCCGAGTCCCCGAGCGTGGTACTTGGTAGTTCAAGGCGCGACTCGAGGGTGGTTGAGGACTGAGCGCGTTGGTGTGAGCGCGTCACTCCTGCCTGGCCCGGTGGGTCAGTCGCGTGGCGAGTCCTAGGCATGCTCTCGTACTTGGCGCTTTTCCGGTCGACGAATCCGGTATTCAGTCCCCGAGCGTGGTACTTAGCCGTTCGAGTCGCTATGCCGAGGATGCGGAGGACCAGGGTCGCTGTGAGAAGCGAGGACAGTTGTCTTGGTTCGTAAAACCAGTCGTGCTAGGCGACTCCGATGGGGCTCCGGATTGGCGTTTTTCGTGGACGATGCAAGACCTGAAATGACACAGTGCTCTTACATCGCACTACTTAGCCGTGCCGGTCGCTGTACCAAGGGTTGACTTCTGTATTTTAGCATGACGCTGTTAATTACGAGTGCGAGTGGCACAAGGCATGGAGAGTAGACGAATTTTGCGGTAACCGTTTATTTTATTCACAGCGACTGGAGAGTACATATGTGGGGTTCTAGGAATAGAACTTCCGGAGGAGATTTACATTCCATGGCCGCTTGACGTCGAGTTCGCCGTCCCCGCGGACGTCGACTAGGTAGTAGGCGTCGTTGCCGAGTACGCGCCCAATAGCGAACGGGCCTTCCCACGGAGGGGAGAGCTTGTGCATGCCCTTCTTGTCCTGGATGAGGCGTAGGACCAGGTCGCCTTCCTGGAAGGTGCGGGTTTTCACCCGTCGGCTGTGGTAGCGGCGGAGTCCTTGCTGATAGATGGCGGTGCGCGATCGGGCGAGGTCGCGTGCTTCGTCGAGTTGATCGAGCCCGTCTTGGCGGGCCAGCTCGTTTTCGGCCTCCGTATAGTGGACGACCCGCGGCGAGTCGTGTTCGAGGTCGGTGGGCATGACCGCTTCCGCCGTAGACCATGAAGAAGGAGTGAATCCGTCGACTGTTGACCGAGGTGCGGATTCCCGGATGACGGAGGGAGCTCGTCAACCCAGCATCCAGCGTGCGCTCGAGTGGTACTTGGAGTCGCGCTTCAGCCGTGGAGGATGCTTTGGTTGGCTCGTTCGCCTGGCCATTGATTCCGGTGCGATCGACGCGAGGTCGAGCCGATGTGGTGCTCTTCGCAAAATTCGCCATTGCTCCCTTGGCGAAGTTTGTGCCGTTGTCCGTGATGATGCTGTTGGGGAACCCATAGCGGTATATGAGCTCGCGTAGGAACTTAGTGGCGGTCTTCCCGTCGCATTTCCGGACTGGCTTGGCCTCTACCCACTTCGTGAATTTGTCGACGGCGACCAGCAGGTGGGTGTAACCAGAGGGGGCGTTCTTGAAGGGGCCTACCATGTCCATGCCCCACAGGGCGAATGGCCAGTGATGGGGATTGTTTTGAGCGCCGAGCTCGACGCGCGTCGATTGGCGTTTCGCATCCGCGCATCGCTGACGATGTCGACAGCGTCGGCGTGTCGGGCCAATAGAAGCCGTGTCGCATGGCCTTGGCGACCAGGGAAGCGGCGGGCGTGATGGCCGCAGTCGCTGAGTGGATGTCGTGGAGGATTTTGCGCCTTCACCGGTTGACGCAACGTTGGAACACGCCGGTGACGCCGCGCTTGTGTAGCTCGCCGTCGATGATGGTGTAAGACTTGCATCGGCGAGCGATCATTCGAGCATTTGTTTCTGGCCGCGCGGTGCCGCCTGTAGGTGATGTAGGCTTGGTCCAATCGTCGGCTCGGTGATGAGTGCGACCAAGGCTGCCTCGGTTGGAGCGGACTCGATGTCGATCTCCTTCGGGAGAGACCGATGGCGTGAAGATTGTGTCGAGGAACACGCGGGGTGGTGCGAGTCGAGCCGACCCAATGCGAGAGGGCGGCCTCCTCGCTTTTCCTCTGTCGATCCACTCGGCGAGTAGCCGTGAAGTGGCCCACCTTGTCCACCTCTTGGCGATGCGCTGCCATGGTGGGGAGACGTCGCAGTGCCGCAACTTGCCCGCAACGAGGTCGGAGTCTCCGTAGCATCGAAGGCGATTGACGCTCATCTCCTTTGCGGCTCGCATGCCGTGGAGTAGGGCCTCGTATTCAGCCATGTTGTTGGTGCAGGGCATGAATTCGAGGCGGAGGATGTAGCGGAGCTTGTCGCCCTTTGGTGAGGTCGATTATCCCCGCCTCTGCGCCCGCGTTCTTGGACCCGTCAAGTGTGCTCCAGTAATGGAGGTACGGCGGTTTCTCTGGCTGCTGGGCCTCCTCCTAGTCGGCGAGGAAGTCTGCCAGTGCCTGCGACTTAATCGCCCTACGTGGCTCGTATTTAATGTTGTGGACGCCGATCTCAACGGCCCACTTGGCGACCCGCCCGGTCGCCTCGCGATTGCGGATGATATCTTGTAGTGGTGCTGAGGAGACGACCGTGATCGGGTGCTCCTGGAAGTAGTGCGGCAGGCGCCGCTGAGCCCTGAAGACCGCGTATACCAGTTTTTGGTACTGTGGGTATCGCTGGCGCGACTCGGTGAGGACCTCGCTGATGTAGTACACCGGCCGCTGGACCGGGCGCTCCTTTCCTTCCTCTGGTCGTTCGACGACCATTACAGCGCTGACGACGCGCTCGGACGCCGCGACGTAAACCAGCATGGGCTCTTTGTCAGCTGGTGGTGCGAGTAGTGGTGCGGCAGTAGCACCTTTTGGTCGCGGGCGCGTCGTCCCTCCTTGTCCCAATCGGAAGGTGGGGTTCTGATGCGCGGTATAGGGGCATCGCCGCCCAAAGGATGAAACGACCGAGAGCCGCTACTCGCCCGCAGCTTCGGGCGTCGCAGCACTCGGGTTTGCGGCAGGCGATCGTGTCGATCTTCGTTGGGTTTGCCTCGATCCCTCGTTTGGAGACGTATCGATCAAAGATTGCCGGCGGGTACACGAAGGTGCACTTGCTTGGATTGAGCTTTATCTTGTACCTTCGCAGATTGGCGAAGGTCTCGCTAGGTCGGTAGTAGGTCGCCTTGGCGGCGGATTTCACGACCACGTCGTCGATGTAGACGTGGATGTTGCGCCAATTTGGCTCGCGAGGCATTCTTGCATGCACCGCTGGTAGGTTGCTCCGGCGTTCTTGAGGCCGAAGGTCATGGCGGTGTAGCGAAGGCTCGAATGGCGTGATGAACGCCGTCTTCTCCTCGTCCTCGACAGCCATTTTGATCTGGTTATACCCGAGTAGGCGTCGAGGAAACAACGACTCGAACCCGCGGTGGAATCGATTATCGATCGATCCGGGAGGACGAAGTGCTCCTTTGGGCGCTGTTCAGGTTTGTGTAGTCGATACACATTCTCCAGTCCCGTTCTTCTTCTCGACCAAGACTGGGTTTGCCCACTTGAGTATTTAATTGGCGGATGAAGCCCGGCAGTAGACGCTGCACTTCCTCGGCGATTGCGACGGCGTTCTTCGTTGAAGGGCCGTGGCGATCGCTGACTGGTCGCACTTTGGGGTCGGCGTTTAATTTGTGCTCAGCGAGCTCCCTAGGGACACCAGGCATGTCGGAGGGTTTCCATGCGAAGATGTCCCTGTTCTCACGGAGGAACTCGATGAGCGCGCCTTCCTATGCTGGGCTCATGCCTGTCCCGATCGTCACCGTCTGGCTGGAGTCGCCTGGGACCAGCTCAACGGTGCGAGTGTGCGTCATAGCCTCAAAGGTTGAGGTGTTTGCGCCCTCTGAGTTTGGATTCTTGAGTATCGTGGGGTCGTCGTTGTTAACCCCGCCCGCGTATTTGGCGAGCTCGTCGGCGTGATTAGTTTCTGCCGCGATGACGGCGTCGGCGAGTTCGGCTCCTTTGGCCTCGCATTCGGCGGCCATGTCGGGGTCGCCGTTGATGGTGATGACTCCGCATGGCCCGGGGAGCTTCATCGCGTTGTACGCGTAGTGGGGCGCCGCCATGAATTTGGCGAACGCCTGGCGCCCTAGGACGCAGTGGTAAGGGCTGTCGAATGGCACCAGCTCGAAGACGATCCGCTCGGTGCGGAAGTTCGCTGGAGTACCGAAGGTGACGGGTAGCGTGACCTTGCCGATCGGGTACGCCTTCCGACCGGGGACGATGCCGTGGAACGTGGTGTGAGTGGTCTCGATCACCGATCGGGAGCCGCAGCCGCCAAGGTGTCGAGGTGTCGATGTTGATGGAGCTGCCGCGCCCATCGCTGTCTTGGGGGAGCCAGTCGCCAACCTTGGGTTTCACCAAGGCGACTTCCGCCCCGGTACTCGATGCATGGCGAGTGGTCTTGCCGGCTCCAGGTGATGGGCTGTTCCGACCAGTTGAGGAACTGGGGGACGTCTGTTTGGGCCACCGCGCTGACGGCGACGGCGCGGGCGATGACCTTCTTCTCGCGCTTCGTGTTGAAGCCTGTGAAGGTATGGAGCGAGCCGGCTACTTTGCCGAATTTTCCGCCATTTGGCGGGTTGTTGTCGGTGTCTTCCCGCGCGGGCCGTGCCTTCTCGATCTCCCTGAGGGTGTGGCAGTCGGCGGTGGTGTGCGTGGCGGGCTTTCCTTCCCTGCTGTGAAACGCACATGGTTGGTTAAGGAGGGCCGCGGGATCGAACCTTGGCTTGTTCTTGTAGTTCCCGCCATCGCGTCGTTGCCCTCCGTCACGGCGGTAGCTCTTGGGGTCGCGTTGTGCGTGCCCAGCGTTGGCGACGAAGTCAACTAGCCCGTCGTTGCGGCGCTTGCCTGTGAGGCGAGTGCCGCTGTAGCGTAGGTCGGTTCGGCGGCCACCGTCGTTGCCGCCCGTGCGGCGTTGCCCTCCGGACTCGTCGTCGACGTCTTGGTTGGGATCCTCCTCGGCGTACCGTTTGGCGATCTCGAGGAGGTCGGGGATGTTGTCGAGTGTGCGGGCGTGTCGCTTGAGCTTGGCGACTAGAGGCTCGTAGCGGCACGAGGTCTTGAAGCAATGGATCGCGGTGTCGGGTGGATGCCGACGCGTTGTGCAGCTCTTGCCACCGTTGGACCCGATTGCGGTCGACTCGCGGGTCCCCGGACGCATCGTTCGGGTCCTCGATGGTGGTGGCGCGGGTGTAGGAGCACTCAAGTGCCCGACGGCGTCTCGCATTTCCTCCCGAGTCGATCGTCACGGGGGCGTGTTGATCCATTGCCTGCATGTCCCTCCATCATCGGTGGGAGGTAACGGGCGGTAGGTCGGTGTGACCCGCGATCCCCATTGCCATGAGGTATGTGTCGAGCGGATCGGCGGTCGTGAGGAGTCGATTTTTCGATCTCCTTTGGCGCCTTGAAGTTTGGTGGGTACTTTTCGCCTCGGATCATTGGTCCGAAGCACTTAGGCCCTAGTCGACTGAGCGACCCCATAGGCTCGCCATCGCGGCGTAGTTAGGTGTGCCGCAAGTCGTCGGGCTGGCGCGGCGCCAGTTTTGTTGATGATGTGAGTGTGGGCGCCGATTGGTTCTCCGAAGGGCGGCGAAGTTGGTCGCTGGCCTGGGATCGGTGGAGAGTGCGCATTCGCGGGTGGAGCTGCAGTGGCTCGTGGCGGGCAATTGAGGGTGTTTGCCCGCTGGGCGGCCTCTTGAGGCCGCCACCTTCCCGAGGAGCGCGAGTATACCGCCCTTGCGGTCGGCGCCGCTCTTGCTGTTCCACGGCCTTCGCGGTAGGGCCTGACGCTGGATTTGTAAGGCGCCGTCTCGGTGGCCGTGATGCTATCGGCTGCTCGCTGCCCGCGAGGTTGTCCATCGGGTGGAGAACAGTGGGAGGCCGTTAGCGTCTCGCCCCGTGAGGCGACTATCCGGCTGGTCACAGGAGGTGCGGTTGGGTGGTGGTGGGGCACCCATCGCCGTCGATCTGGCGGGGTTGCTTCCTCTGGTGGCGCGTTCTCGCGAATCGGCGCTCGGCTATCTTGCCCGGGTCGTTGCGTCGCCGAAGTTCAGGGCGCTACTGAACGGTGGGGTTCAGCGTGACCTGATCCGCTGCTGGTGGTAGCGTGGCGGTTCTGCTGTCACACCCGCCGAGGCGAAATTTTTCGCCGCCTGCTCTTGCGTCGCCTCCGCCAACTTCAGCGGAGTTCTCGACCTCCGTCGCCGTGGCGTTAGGAGGGATCGGTGGAGAAAGGTCCTCCGGATCGGTGCGGTGGCCATGTAGGTCGCGGCATGGCGATCGGCACACCGTCGTGGAGGTCGGCGGAATTTTCCGACCGGTCGGTCGAAGATCCCGAGGATGGAGGGGTCCTCGAAATCTCCCGCGTTGGAGACCTGGACGATGGAGCCCGCGGATGAGGCCGCGGTGATGGATCCGGCGAGTGACGCCGGGGTCGCCGAGTCGGCGTCGTCGGTGAGGGCCGCGTCTTCTGCGGCCGCTGAGTTCTCGGCCACGTTGCTGTGGGCCGAGTTGTACTCGGAGGCGAGGCGGTGGATCGTGCGGATCTGGCTCTCGGAGAGCCGATCGCGTGGTGGCGACTCGCGGATGCGAGCCGAGTCCTCCGAGGCGATGACGTCGGTGCCGACGAAGAGGCTGATCGTGCCGACTGGCAGGATCACGCTGTGTGTGACGGGTCGTGCCGCCGGGACGTAGCTGCTCGGCAAGATCTGGAGCATCTCGCCGATCGCTATCATGCGGCCGGTGGCGACCGTCTCGTTGATGGGCAGATTGGATCTCGCCGCAGAACACCGCCGACCGCCAGGCCCACGGTGGGCGCCAGCGCCGTGGGAATGACCACGGCAGATGCTGCAATTGGCAGCGAGTAGTAGAACGAGGGGCAAAGGCGGCCAGCCATCTGCGGTGCGAGATGAGGGCAAAGACAGGTTTTACCAGGTTCGTCCCCTGAGGGTAAAGACCTACTCTGCTAGATTTTTTATGGAGGTGTTTACAATGGGAACTTCGGACTAGGCGGCGAGTTGCTTGGGTGTATGAGGGAACGTATCTCTACTCACCCCATAGGGAGGTTTATATAAGCTCACCTCCCCTAGGGTTTACATATCTCAACCGATTTGGTTACAACTTCGGTAATCATTTAACCTAGTCCAACTGGGCCTATCTGCTCGCCTGGGCCTTCATCTTCCAGTCGCCTGATACCTCGCTGGGCTTTGATCCACTCGCCGTTATGCAGGACCACTCACCAGCCCTTGGGCCAGTCGGAAACGTCCCGCTGAGTATACCCCAGTAGGCGTATCCCCATCAGGCATGAACCCACTATCTAGCATAAATACCCCCTCTTGGAGTCACTAGCAACTACATGGACAAGATAGCTACCAACAACGGAGAGCATGCACAGGGCCGTCTCTAACCCATGGAAGGGTTGTGCCATGGCCAAGGGCCCAGGCTAGAGGGGGGCCCAAAAATATTTAGCGTTACAAGAGCCTAGACCAGGGAAATCGATCGAAGCAGCCAGACACGAATCGCCAGGAATCGAAACCGAAATGTCCTTACCCCTGGAATCGAAACCGAGCGCCCTCACCCCTGGAATCTACACCGAAACGTCGCGCTGCCGCCGCATCGCCAGGCACGCAGTCGCCCACGCGGACGAGGCCATACGCCCACTTGCCCCTGGAAGGAAGTGTAGGGGTTCGTAGCATGGAAAACAAAAATTTTCTACTGCATACAAACAAACAAGCCAAGATCTATCTACTAGTTTGTAGCAACGAGTCGATGGAATAACTCACCCTCGAAGATTCCAAAGTGTTTAACGAGAGCGGATTCTCGTGGGTGATGTAGTCGTACTCTTTCCGATCTCAAGATCATGTAGACGATCCTTCCGGCGCTGCGTTCCGGCAGCGCTCTGATCGGTCACACGTTCAGATTTCGATGAAGACCTTCCTCTCCCTTGTTCTAGCAAAATGGAGGTTGTAGCACTCTCTCGCGATTCCGAAGACGACAGCGTGGTACCGGAAGTAGAGGGGAGATCTCGCAGGGCTTCGCCTTAAGCCAGAGCGAGTATGGTGGACTATGAGAGAGGCCTTGGAGATCTAGGGTTTAGAGGCACCAAGGAGAGAGGGCTAGGCCGGCGGATAGGGCAAGGGGAAGGCCCCAACTCGGCGGCTAGGCAAACCCTAGGGGCGGCGGCGAATTGGTGGAGGCCGGCGGCTAGGGCTAGGGTTTAGAGGAGAGAGGTGTGTGTCTAGAGTGGCACCCCTGCCCCTCCTTATATAGGTGGGAGGGCGCCGTCCAGGGGACGAGAGTCCTCCCCCAACTCGTCATCCTTGATCGGCGGGTGGAGGGAGAGGAACTCCTCCCCAAGTAGGTTTCCTACTCTCCCTCCACCAAGCAAACTTGCCGTTTGACTTTTCAAATTGGCATTTGACTTTTCAAACTAGGATTTGATTTCTCCCTTTATTTTGCTCAGCGATGACACCTAGTACATGATGCAACCATTCCAACTTGTTATGAAACATTCATGTAGCCTTCCCCTCTGGAGTGCCGGACCTTCCGGACCCTTCTAGAACATTCCCGATGAAAACTCCGGAATCATTCTCCAACTCCGAAACAGTACTTTCCTTATATGAATCCTCTTATCCGGACCATTCCGGATCTCCTCGTGATATCCCGGATCCCATCCGAGACTCCGAACAACATTCGGTCTCTTACTCATCATTCCATAACTACTCAACAACATCGAATCCTTAAGTGTGTCTACCTACGGTTCGTGAATTATGCGGACATGATCGAGACACTTCTCTGAACAATAACCAATAGAGGAATCTGGAAATTCATATGGCTCCCACATATTTCTACGATTACTTTGCGATCGAATGAACCACTTACATACGATACCAATTTCCCTTTGTCTCAAGATAGTTTACTTATCCGAGGTTTTGATCGTCGGTATCTCTGCATACCAAGTTCAACCTCGTTACTGATAAGTACTCTTTTCTCGTTCCCGTGATATGTGATCCCTTGTGATCCAGTCATATACTTGCAAGACAATTGGATGAAATTCCACCGAGAGGGCCCAGAGTATATCTATCCGTCATATGGATGGACAAATCCCACTATTGATCCATGTGTCTCAACCCATACTTTCCGAACACTCAATTCCACCTTTATGACCACCCAGTTACGGTGTGGTGTTTGATGTCATCAAAGCATCCTTCCGGTGATGGTGATAAGCATGATCTCATGGTCGAAGGAATTAGGTTACTATGTATCAGAAAGCATATAGCAATTGAACTATTAAAATGACTTGATCTTTATGCTACGCTTATCTATAGGAGTATGTCCCTCATACCATTCTCCTAACGATATGATCTTGTTGTTAATAACATCTCAATGTTCATGATAGGGAAACCACAATCAGTTATTAACCAATAAGCTAGTATTATGAAGAGGCTTTACTAGGGACTCTAATTTAGTTTACAAATCACACAAGTATTAATGTTTCCTTTTTAATACTGTTATAGCATGAATGTAAACATTTATCATAAACACAAAGATATAATAATAACTACATTTATTATTGCCTCTAGGGCATATCTCCAATAGTCTCCCACTTGCACTAGAGTTAACTAATCTAGATTACATGGTAATATACCGAACACCCATGGCAGTTTGGTGTTGGTCATGTTTTTCCCTCGGGAGAGGTTTAGTCAACGGATCCGCCACATTCAGATCTGTGTGTACTTTGCAAATATTTATGTTACCATCTTGGACATGTTCTCGAATAGCGTGAAAACATAGCTTTATGTGCTTCAGCTTCTTGTGTGACCTTGGTTCTTTTGCATTGGCTATGGCGCCCATGTTATCACAGTAGATAGACATTGGGTCCAGCGCACTTGGAACCACACCGAGCTCTGTAATGAACTCCTTCATCCATATCGCTTCTTGTGAAGCCTCCGAAGCAGCTATGTATTCCGATTCAGTTGAAGATCTCGCCACAACGCTTTGCTTTGCACTCCTCCAGCTAACTTCTGCACCATTCAAAGTAAATACGTATCCAGATTGAGATTTAGAATCATCCGGATCGGTGTTCCAACTAGCATCGGTGTAACCATTAACAACGAGCTGTTCATCACCTCCATAAGAAAGAACCATATCCTTAGTTCTTCTCAAGTACTAAAGGATGTTTTTGACCGTTGTCCAATGATCCACTCCTAGATCACTTTGATATCTGCTAGTTAAACTAACAGCATATGTAATATCGGCTCTAGTACATAGCATAGCATACATTAGAGATCCTATGGATGAGGCATAGGTAGTCTTACTCATCCTTTCTCTATCTTCTGCCGTTGCTGGACTTTGAGTTTTACTCAAGGTCGTATTGGGCAACATGGGCAAGAACCCTTTCTTGCTATCTTCCATTCCAAACCTCTTTAGAACATTGTCCAAATATGTACTTTGTGACAATGATATTAGGCGTCTCGATCTATCTCTATAAATCTTTATGCCTAATATGTAAGCTGCTTCGCCAAGATCTTTCATTGAAAAACTATTATTCAAATATTACTTGACACTATTAAGAAGGTCTACATCATTCCCAATCAACAATATGTCATCTACATATAGTATTAAGAATGCTACAGAGATCCCACTTACTTTCTTGTAAATACAAGCTTCTCCATAAGTTTGTATAAAACCAAAACTTTTGATTACCTTATCAAAATTTTGCTTCCAACTTCGGGATGCTTGCTTCAATCCATATATGGACCGTTGAAGTTTGCATACCTTGTTAGCATCTTTAGGATCGACAAAACCTTTGGGTTGCATCATATACAACTCTTCATCAATGTCTCCATTGAGAAATGCTGTTTTGACATCCATCTGCCAAATCTCATAATCATAATATGCAGCGATTGCTAACAAAATCCTCACAGACTTTAGCTTCGCTACTGGTGAGAAAGTCTCATCGTAGTCAACTCCTTGAATCTGTCGAAACCCTTTTTTGACAAATCGAGCTTTATAGACAGTAACATTACCATCAGCATCTCTTTTCTTCTTGAAAATCCATTTGTTCTCGACAGCCTTACGGCCATCCGGTAAGTCCACAAAAGTCCATACTTGGTTTTCATACATGGATCCAATCTTGGATTTCATGGCTTCTTGCCATTTATTGGAATCTGGGCTCATCATCGCTTCCTCATATGTCGCAGGGTCATCAGTGTTGTCCACCAACATGACACTCATAACGGGATCATACCAATAAGGAGTGGTACGAGTTCTCGTTGACCTGCGAGGTTCTGTAGCAACTTCAACCGAAGTTTCATGATCATCATCATTAGCTTCCTCTCTTATTGGTGCAGGCACCACAGGAACTTCTTCCGGTGCTACGCTACTCGCAAGTTCGAGAGAAGGTTCGACAACCTCGTCGAGTTCTACTTTCCTTCTAGTCACTTCTTTCGATAGAAATTCCTTCTCTAGAAAGGATCCATTCTTGGCAACGAAGATTTTGCCTTCAGATCTATGATAGAAGGTATACCCAATAGTTTCCTTTGGGTATCCTATGAAGACGCATTTTTCCGCTTTGGGTTCAAGCTTGTCCGGCTGTAACTTCTTTACATAGGCTTCGCAACCCCAAACTTTAAGGAACAAAAATTTAGGTTTCTTCCCAAACCATAATTCATACGGTGTCGTTTCAACGGATTTAGATGGTGCCATATTTAAAGTGAATGCGGCTGTTTCTAATGCATAACCCCAAAATGATAGCGGTAAATCTGTAAGTGACATCATAGAATGAACCATATCTAAGAGAGTTCGATTACTACATTCGGACACACCATTACGCTGTGGTGTTCCCGGCGGTGTCAATTGTGAAAGTATTCCGCATTTCTTCAAATGCTCGCCAAACTTGTAACTTAGATATTCACCTCCACGATCAGAATGTAGAAATTTAATCTTCTTGTTACATTTATTCTCCACCTCACTTTGAAATGCCTTAAACTTCTCGAAAGTTTTGGACTTATGTTTCATGATATAGATATACCCATATCTACTCAAGTCATCCGTGAAGGTAAGAACATAACGATAACCACCGCGCGATGCTACACTCATCAGACCACACACATCGGTATGTATGATTTCCAATAAGTCTGTAGCTCGCTCCATCGTACCAGAAATGGAGTCTTAGTCATTTTACCCATCAGACATGCTTCGCATCTTTCAAGTGATTCGAAATCAAGTGATTCAAGAAGTCCATCAGAATGGAGTTTCTTCATACGCTTCACTCCAATGTGACCAAGACGACAGTGCCACATATAGGTCGAGTTATCGCTCAATTCCAAACGTTTAGCTTCAATGTTATTAATATGTGTATTTCAACTATCGAGATTCAATATGAATAGACCATCTATCAAAGGTGCTTGTGCATAAAACATATTACTCATATAAATAGAACAACCATTATTCTCGGACTTAAATAAGTAACCGTCTCGCAATAAACAAGATCCCGATATAATGTTCATTCTTAACGCAGGCACCAAATAACAATTATTTAAGTATAAAACTAATCCCGATGGTAGATGAAGAGGTAGCGTGCCGACCGCGATCACATCAACCTTTGATCCATTTCCTACGCGCATCGTCACCTCGTTCTTCGCTAGCTTCCGTTTATTCTGCAGCACATGTTTCGAGTTACAAATATGAGCAACCGAACTAGTATCAAATACCCAGGCACTACTACGAGTACTAGTGAGATACACATCAATGACATGTATATAGGATATACCTTTCTTCTTGATGTTGTCGTTCTTCAAATCCGCCAAGTACTTTGGGCAATTCCGCTTCCACTGACCCTATCCCTTGCAGTAAAAGCACTCTGTATCAGGATTAGGTCCAGCCTTGGTCTTCTTCGTCGGTGCGGCAACTTTCTTACCACCCTTCTTGAAGTGTCCCTTCTGCTTAGACTTGCCTTTCTTGAATTTGGTGGTCTTATTGACCATCAACACTTGGTGCTCTTTCTTGATCTCCACTTCTGCAGATTTTAACATGGAGAAGAGTTCTGGCAACTGCTTGTTCATGCTTTGCATATTGTAGTTCATCACAAAGTTCTTGTAACTTGGTGGTAGTGATTGGAGGACACGGTACATCCCCAAAGCATTAGGAATCACTATACCCAAGCTTTGTAGTTTGTTTGCGTCTGCACATCTTAAGCACATGCTCACCGACGAGCTGCCTCTTCCATCTTGCAGTTAAAGAACTTTTCAGAAGCCTCATAGCTCTCAACTGCCGCGTGAGTCTCAAATATCAATTTGAGTTCACGGACAATATCATGTGGGTCTGAATTCTCAAACCTTTTCTGAAGCTCCGATTCCAAACCATACAAGATAGCATACTGAACTGTGGAGTACTGATTCTTCCGAGCGAGGTAAACATTCTTTACTTCATCGGCAGCATCAGCTGCAGGCGGGTCACCAAGCGGTGCATCCAGCACATAGGTCAAATTACCATCATTGAGGACAATCCTCAAATTGCGGAACCAATCCGCAAAGTTGGTTCCATTGTTTTTCAACTTTTCTTTCTCTAGGAACGCATTAAAATTGATGGCAGGGGCCGCCATTGATCTACAACATATTTGCAATAATTTAGACTAAGTTTATGACAAATTGAGTTCTAATTAATAGTTAAATTAATCTAGGTGAACTCCCACTCAAAACAATATCCCTCACATTGTTTTAGTGATCACACGAACCAAATCCACCACATCAAAACCGATCATCACGAGAGTTGATGTAGCTTCAATGGCGAACAATCGACATGTTCATCATATCTACTATATGATTCATGCTTTACCTTTCGGTGATCCGTGCTCCGAGACCATGTATGTACATGCTAGGCTCGTCAAGATCAAACCTTAGCTTCCGTATGAGCAAATCTGGCTTGCTCACGTTGTATACACTTGCAGAATCTAACACACCCGATCATCATGTGGTGCTTCGAACAACAAGCTTTAGCAACGGTGCTTACTAAGGATGAACACTTTAGAACTTGAAATTGATGTGCATGAGGGATCATCTTATAATGCTACCGTTGTTAACTAAGCAATACAAGATGCATAAAGGATTAACATCACATGCAATTCATAATATGTGATATGATATGGCCTTTCTTCTTTGTGCTTCCGATCTCCATCTTCAAGAACGAACATGATCTCCATCATCACCGGCATTGCATCAAGGTCAATGAAGCTGCTTCATGATGGTCGTCCACCAGCTTCAACTATTACAACTACTTTGAATAGACACGCGGGTCTTAACGGAAATTAAAGACAACCATATGGCTCCTGCCGGTTGCCAACTTACAATAAGGAACATTGCATACATCAAATATAATCACAATCATGGCCATATCACATCATAGCACCCCCCCTGCAAAACAAAGTTAGACGCCTCTAATTTTCTTTGCATATTTTATGTGGTTTGGGGCTTTCAATAAGTGTCACTCTAACTTACGAACAAGAACCACAACGTTGATGTTTGAACTATCAAGTGCCTCTTGTAAATTGGATCTATACTATAATGGGAGAGACAGACACCCGCAAAGCCACTTATGCAATACAAGTTGCATGTTGAGCATGGAGCAAGTCTCATGAACGATGTCATGTAAGGTTAGCACGGGCCGCTTCATCCCATCATACCGCAAGATGCAAAGTACACAAGAAACAATTGATAATAAAAGCACCACCGCCCACAATGACCATTGTGTTCTACTCGTGCAACAGATCTACATATAGACATGGCTCTGATACCACTGTAGGGGTTCGTAGCATGGAAAACAAAAAAATTCTACCGCATACAAACAAACAAGCCAAGATCTATCTACTAGATTGTAGCAACGAGTCGATGGAATAACTCACCCTCGAATATTACAAAGTGTTTAACGAGAGCGGATTCTCGTGGGTGATGTAGTCGTACTCTTACCGGTCTCAAGATCGTGGTGACGATCCTTCCGGCGCTGCGTTCCGACAGCGCTTCCGCATTCGGTCACAAGTTCGGTACTCAATGAAGACCTTCCTCTCCCTTGTTCCAGCAGGTAGCGGAGGTTGTAGCACTCTCCTCGCGATTCCGTCAGCACGACAGCGTGGTACCAGAAGTAGAGGGAAGATCTCGCAGGCCTTCGCCTTATGCCGGAGCGAGTATGGTAGACTATGAGAGAGGCCTTGGCGATCTAGGGTTTAGAGGAACCAAGGAGAGAGGGCTAGGCCGGCGGCTAGGGCAAGGGGAAGGCCCCAACTCGGCGGCTAGGTACCCCCTAGGGGCGGCGACGACTTGGTGGAGGCCGGCGGCTAGGGCTAGGGTTTAGAGGAGAGAGGTGTGTGTCTAGAGGGGCACCCCTACCCCTCCTTATATAGGTGGGAGGGTGCCGGCCAAGGGAGGAGAGTCCTACCCCAACTCGGCCTCCTTGGCCGGCGGGTGGAGGGAGAGGAACTCCTCCCCAAGTAGGTTTCCTACTCTCCCTCCACCAAGCAAACTTGCCGTTTGACTTTTCAAATTGGCGTTTGAGTTTTCAAACTAGGATTTGGTTTATCCCTTATTTTGCTCAGCGATGACACCTAGTACATGATGCAACCATTCCAACTTGTTATGACACATTCATGTACCCTTCCCCTCCGGAGTGCCGGACCTTCCGGGCCCTTCTAGAACATTCCCGATGAAAACACCGGAATCATTCTCCAACTCTGAAACAGGACTTTACTTATATGAATCTTATTCTCCGGACCATTCCGGATCTCCTCGTGATATCCCGGATCCCATCCGAGACTCCGAACAACATTCGGTCTCTTACTCATCATTCCATAACTAATCAACAACATCGAATCCTTAAGTGTGCTCCCTACGGTTCGTGAATTATGCGGACATGATCGAGACACTTCTCCGAACAATAACCAATAGAGGAATCTGGAAATTCATATGGCTCCCACATATTTCTATGATTACTTTGCGATCGAATGAACCACTTACATACGATACCAATTTCCCTTTATCTCACGATAGTTTACTTATCCGAGGTTTTGATTGTCGGTATCTCTGCATACCTAGTTCAACCTCGTTACTGATAAGTACTCTTTTCTCATTCTCGTGATATGTGATCCCTTGTGATCCAGTCACATGCTTGCAAGCCAATTGGATGACATTCCACCGAGAGGGCCCAGAGTATATCTATCCGTCATATGGATGGACAAATCCCACTCTTGATCGATGTGTCTCAACCCATACTTTCCGAACACTCAATGCCAACTTTATGACCACCCAGTTATGGTGTGGTGTTTGATGTCATCAAAGCATCCTTCCGGTGATGGTGATAAGCATGATCTCATGGTCGAAGAAATTAGATTACTATGTATCAGAAAGCATATAGCAATTGAACTATTAAAATGACTTGATCTTTATGCTACGCTTATCTATAGGAGTATGTCCATCATACCATTCTCCTAACGATATGATCTTGTTGTTAATAACATCTCAATGTTCATGATAGGGAAACCACAATAATTTATTAACCAACAAGCTAGTATTATGAAAAGGCTTTACTAGGGAGTCTAATTTAGTTTACAAATCACACAAGTATTAATGTTTCCTTGTTAATACTGTTATAGCATGAATGTAAACATTTATCATAAACACAAAGATATAATAATAACTACATTTATTATTGCCTCTAGGGCATATCTCCAATAGGAAGATCGAAGGAGCCACGCGCTGATGTACTCTCTAGACTAGAGATTGATATTTCCTACAGAGTACCGGGAATCGATCAAACGAACTGGAATCCATCTACGCATCGCTCTACTCCCCATGCCCCAGTCCAGCAACTGGTATGATCAGTTGTTGTTTATTCCGATTCCATTGTTAGATTAGAGATTTAGTGTTTCTAGTTTAATATACTTCATCGATCCAAAATTAAGTGATCTAGATTTGTCTAGATTTATCTATATCTAGACAAATTTTAGTGTATAGATACATACGAACTAGACAAATTCTATGTAACATTTCCGAACGGATGAAGTATTCTTTTCACAATTGTAGGTGTTCTAATGTTGCCTAGAAAACACAAGTCTAGTGCTGAGAAGATAAACATAAGAGAACTTTTAGTTTTTTTAGTCATTGGATGACATTGTTTTAGTGCTTACAATTATTTTTATATTGTACCATTCAATTTAAGAATGTCTGGTTGGATTTTACCTCTTAATATTTTGCAAAAAAAATAGATACATGTAGGTCTATATATTTATATGCGGTACATATATATTGCCTTTGAGGCCCATGTGTCGGCTTCGCCTAGGGCCCTTCAAAACACAGAGCCGGCCCTGAGCATGCAAGGTTACAAACAACACAGACATGATAGAATCAATAAGACAAAACCATTAATCAATCTGACATAGTAAGCTCAATATCCATCGAATCCCCGCAAACACAACATGCATGATTACAAATAGATTAGATCTTGATCACGAACGGAGCTCACAAGATCTAGATATTAAAGCTCAAAGGAGGAGATACAACCATCTAGCTACTACATGGACCCGTAGTCCAAAGTGGAACTACACAAGCTTCATACCGGAGGCTGACATGATGAAGAAGAAGGCCTCCGGGACGATCTCCCCTCTGGCAGGGTTCTGGAAAGAGCTTCAGATCCCCCCGATCTAGGTACGATGGTGGCAGCGGCTACAGTCAGTTTCGTGGAATATTGATCGGGTGTTTATGGTTTCTGCATCGGGGGGACTTTATAGGCGAAGAGGCGAGACAGGGGGGACGCCAAGGCGGCTGCACCCCCCAGGCGCGGGGTGGGCCCACCCTTGCGGCCAGGTGGTATGGACCCTTGGTGAGCCTCCTCTGTCTCGTATTCTGGCTTCATGTTGCCCACAATAAAATATTGACTTTGGTTTTGTCCCGTCCAATTCCGAGAATATTGATTTTCTGCCTTTCTGGAACAAAAAACAGAAGAAAACAGGCAACTGGCACTATGGCAACTTGTTAATAGGTTAGTACCAGAAAACATATAAAAACACCTCAAAGTATGGACAAAGCAAAGCAGATAGTAAACAAGCATGAAGCATAAAAAATTATAGATGCATTTCTGACGTATCAACCTCGTCGAAGTCCACGCCGGGGCGCTGCACATACCCTTGGCGAAGAGTCATGCCTTGTGCTTAATCAACTCCTCATCGGAGTTCTTCAACTTGAAAACCCACTTGAGGCCGATTGGACGCTTGCTGGCAGGCAGTATGGTGAGCTCCCAAGTCCGGTTGTCCTCGATGGATTCCATCTCATCCATCATCGCAGCGCGCCATGCCGCGTGTGGCTCTGCCTCTTGGAATCTGATTGGTTCACCACCTGAAGCAAGAAGAAGCTCTTCGAAGTTGTCAGTGTCCAGATCATCGACGACTGCCATGACCGTGCGGTAGCGGCGAGGATCTTCCTCCCCCGCAAGCTCTGCATCAGGCGTGGCGCCAGCGGGTGGGGACATGTATACCTCTCCTGTGCCCCTGCCCCTGTACACTTCTGGTGCAGGTGTGCCAGCATGCGAGGTAGGCAAAGATGCAGCTTCAGGTGATGAAGCCATGGGCGTCACAGCCGTCCCGGGTGACGATGTCGTGGGTGTCGACAGTGGTGCCCTCACGTTCTTGCCGGACTGTGCCGCTGGTGCAGGAGCGAGCCCCACTGGAGCTTCCAGGTTGATGACAAACGAGCCAGGTTCCTGAGCCCGTGCGTCCCAGTTCCAGCATGCGCCCTCGTCGAATATCGCGTCCCTGGTGATGTGGACATGCTTGCCGCCTAGGTCGTACACCCGCTAGGCCTTTGAGAGGCCGTGCTCATATCCGATGAAGACGGTGCGTAGGCTTCGATTGTCCAGTTTCTTCAGGCCTGGGCGAGTGATCTTGAAGTGCACGATGTTGCCGAAGGTGCGGAAGTGGCTGACGACTGGTTTTTTGCTGTTCCAGGCCTCGTGCGGCGTCATGCCAAGCACGGCCTTGGTTGGAGCGCAGTTTAGCAGGTGGATGGAGGTTGTGACGGCCTCCCCACTGAATTCGTTCGACGCACTCGTCATCTTCAGCAGGAACCGTGTCGTCCCTGTTGGAGATATGCCCTAGAGGCAATAATAAATGTAGTTATTATTATATCTTTGTGTTTATGATAAATTTTTACATTCATGTTATAATAGTATTGACCAGGAAACATTAATACTTGTGTGATTTGTAAACTAAATTAGAGTCCCTAGTAAAGCCTCTTCATAATACTAGCTTGTTGGTTAATAGATGATTGTGGTTTACCTATCATGAACATTGAGATGTTATTAACAACAAGATCATATCATTAGGAGAATGGTATGATGGACATACTCCTATAGATAAGCGTAGCATAAAGATCAAGTCATTTTAATAGTTCAATTGCTATAAGCTTTCTGATACATAGTAACCTAATTCCTTCGACCATGAGATCATGCTTATCACCATCACCGGAAGGATGCTTTGATGACATCAAACACCACACCAGAATCGGGTGGCTATAAAGGTGGCATTGAGTGTTCGGAAAGTATGGGTTGAGACACATGGATAAAGAGTGGGATTTGTCCATCCATATGACGGATAGATATACTCTGGGCCCTCTCGGTGGAATGTCATCCAATTATCTTGCAAGCATCTGACTGGCTCACAAGGGATCACATATCACGGGAACGATAAAAGAGTACTTATCAGTAACGAGGTTGAACTAGGTATGCAGAGATACCGATGATCAAAACCTCGGATAAGTAAACTATTGTGAGATAAAGGGAAATTGGTATCGTATGTAAGTGGTTCATTCGATCGCAAAGTAATCATAGAAATATGTGGGAGCCATATGAATTTCCAGATTTCTCTATTGGTTATTGTTCGGAGAAGTGTCTCGATCATGTCCGCATAATTCACAAACCGTAGGGAGACACACTTAAGGATTCGATGTTATTGAGTAGTTATAGAATGATGAGTAAGAGACTGAATGTTTTTCGGAGTCTCGGATGGGATCCGGGATATCACGAGGAGATCCGGAATGGTTCGGAGAATAAGATTCATATAAGGAAAGTCCTGTTTCGGAGTTGGGGAATGATTCCGGTGTTTTCATTAGGAATGTTCTAAAAGGTTCCGGAAGGTCCGGCATTACGGAGGGGAAGGGTACATGAATGTGTCATGAAAATGTGTAATGGTTGCATCATGTACTAGGTATCATGGCTGGGCAAAATAAAGGGAGAAATAAAATCCTAGTTTGAAAAGTCAAATGCCAATTTGAAAAGTCAAACTACAATTTTGCTTGGTGGAGGGAGAGTAGGAAACCTACTTGGGGAGGAGTTCCTCTCCCTCCACCCGCCGGCCAAGGAGGCCGACTTGGGGGAGGACTCCCTCCCCCTTGGCCGCGCCCTCCCACCTATAGAAGGAGGGGCAGGGCTGCCCCTCTTCCCTACACCTAACACCACCCAGACCCTAGCCCTAGCCGCCGACCACCACAAGTCGCCGCTGCCCTAGGGTTTCCTCCTAGCCGCCGAGTTGGGGATCTCCCCAAGCCCTAGCCTCCGGCCAAGATTCCTCCCTTGGTGCCTCTAAACCCTAGATCTCCAAGGCCTCTCTCATAGTCCACCATACTCGCTCCGGCTTAAGGCGAAGCCCTTCGAGATCTCCCCTCTACATCGGTACCACGCCATCGTGCTGCCGGAATCATGAGGAGAGTGCTACAACCTCCGCTGCCTGCTGGAAAAAGGGAGAGGAAGGTCTTCATCGAAAATCAATGTGATCGATCGGAAGCGCCGAACGCAACGCCGGAAGGATCGTCTACGCGATCTTGAGATCAGCAAGAGTACGACTACATCACCCACGAGACTCTGCTCTCATTAACCGCTTTGGAATCTCCGACGGTGAGTTCCTCTATCGACTCGTTGCTACAATCTAATAGATATATCTTGGCTTGTTTGTTTGCATGCGGTAGAATTTTTTTGTCTTCCATGCTATGAACCCCTACAGTGGTATGATAGCTATGTTTATATGTAGATCTGCTGCACGAGTAGAACACAATGGTCATTGTGGGCGGTGGTGCTTTTATTATCAATTGCTTCTTGTGTACTTTGCATCTTGCGGTATGATGGGATGAAGCGGCCTGGGCTAACCTTACATAACATCGTTCATGAGACTTGCTCCACGCTCAACATGCAACTTGTATTGCATAAGTGGCTTTGCGGCTGTCTGTCTCTCCCATTATAGTATAGATCCAATTTAAAACGGGCACTTGATAGTTCAAACATCAACGTTGTGGTTCTTGTTCGTAAGTTAGATCGACAATTATTGAAAGCCCCAAACCACGTAAAATATGCAAAGAAAATTAGAGGCGTCTAACTTTGTTTTGTAGGGGTGTGCTGTGATGTGATATGGCTATGATTGTGATTATATTTGATGTATGCAATGTTCCTTATTGTAAGTTGGCAACCGGCAGGAGCTATATGGTTGTCTTTAAATTCTGTTAAGACCCGCGTGTCTAATCAAAGTAGTTGTAATAGTTGGAGCTGGTGGACGACAACCATGAAGCGGCGCCATTGACCTTGACGCCATACCGGTGATGATGGAGATCATGTTCGTGCTTGAAGATGGAGATCGGAAGCACAAGGAGAAAGGCCATATCATATCACATATTATGAATTGCTTGTGATGTTAATCCTTTATGCATCTTGTATTGCTTAGTTAACGACGGTAGCATTATAAGATGATCCCTCATGCACATAAATTTCAAGTTTTAAAGTGTTCATCCTTAGTAAGCACCGTTGCTAAAGCTTGTTGTTTCGAAGCACCACGTGATGATCAGGTGTGTTAGATTCTGTAAGTGTATACAACATGAGCAAGCCAGATTTGCTCATGCGGAAGCTAAGGTTTGATCTTGACGAGCCTAGCATGTACAGACATGGTCTCGGAACACGGATTACCGAAAGGTAAAGCATGAGTCATATAGTAGATATGATGAACATGTCGATTGTTCGCCATTGAAGCTACATCAATTTTCGTGATGATCGGTTTTGATGTGGTGGATTTGGTTCGTGTGATCACTAAAACAATGTGAGGGATATTGTTTTGAGTGGGAGTTCACCTAGATTAATTTAACTATTAATTAGAACTCAATTTGTCATAAACTTAGTCTAAACTATTGCAAATATGTTGTAGATCAATGGCGGCCCCTACCATCAATTTTAATGCGTTCCTAGAGAAAGAAAAGTTGAAAAACAATGGAAGAAACTTCGCGGATTGGTTCCGCAATTTGAGGATTGTCCTCAATGCTAGTAATTTGACCTATGTGCTGGATGCACATTGGGTGACTCACTGCGGTGATGCTACCGATGAAGTAAAGAACGTTTACCTCACTCGGAAGAATCGATCTACGCTCAGATGTGCTATCTTGTATGGTTTGGAATCGGAGCTTCAGAAAGTTTGAGAACCATGACCCACATGATATTGTCCATGAACTCAAAATGATATTTGAGGCTCACGCGGCAGTTGAGAGTTATGAGGCTTCTGAAAAGTTCTTTAACTGCAAGATGGAAGAGGGCAGCTCTGTCAGTGAGCATGTGCTTAAGATGTATGGGCACACAAACAAACTCCAAAGTTTCGGTATAGTGATTCTTAATGCTTTGGGGATTTACCGTGTCCTCCAATCACTGCCACCAAGTTACAAGAACTTTGTGATGAACTACAATATGCAAAACATGAACAAGACGTTGCCAGAACTCTTCTCCATGTTGAAATCTGCAGAAGTGGAGATCAAGAAAGACCATCAAGTGTTGTTGGTCAATAAGACCACCAAATTCAAGAAAGGCAAGTCTAAGCAAAAGGGAAACTTGAAGAAGGGTGGTAAGAAAGTTGCCGCACCGGCGAAGAAGACCAAGGCTGGACCTAAGCCTGATACTTAGTGCTTTTACTGCAAGGGAGAGGGTCACTAGAAGCAGAATTGCCCAAAGTACTTGGCGGATTTGAAGAACGGCAACATCAAGAAGAAAGGTATATCCGATATACATGTTATTGATGTGTATCTCACTAGTACCCGTAGTAGTGCCTGGGTATTTGATACTAGTTCGGTGGCTCATATTTGTAACTCGAAATAGGTACTGCAGAATAAACAGCAGCTAGCGAAGAACGAGGTGACGATGCGCGTTGGAAATGGATCAAAGGTTGATGTGATCGTGGTCAGCACTCTACCTCTACATCTACCATCGGCATTAGTTTTATAATTAAGTAATTGTTATTTGGTGCCTGCGTTGAGCATGAACATTATATCTGGATCATGTTTGTTGCGAGACAGTTACTTGTTTAAGTCCGAGAATAATGGTTGTTCGATTTATATGAGTAATATGTTTTATGCACATGAACCTTTGATAGATGGTCTATTCTTATTGAATCTCGATAGTGGAAATACACATATTAATAGCATTGAAGCTAAACGCTTGAAATTGAGCGATAACTCGACCTATATGTGGCACTGTCGTCTTGGTCACATCGGAGTGAAGCGTATGAAGAAACTCCATTCCGATGGACTTCTTGAATCACTTGATTTCGAATCACTTGAAAGATGAGAAGCATGTCTGATGGGTAAAATGACTAATACTCCATTTTCTGGTATGATAGAGCGAGCTACGGACTTATTGGAAATCATACATACCGATGTGTGTGGTCCAATGAGTGTAGCATCGGGCGGTGGTTATCGTTATGTTCTTACCTTCACGGATGACTTGAGTAGATATGGGTATATCTATTTCATGAAACATAAGTCCGAAACTTTCGAGAAGTTTAAGGAATTTCAAAGTGAGGTAGAGAATCAACGTAACAAGAAGATTAAATTTCTACGTTCTGATCATGGAGGTGAATATCTAAGTTATGAGTTTGGCGAGCATTTGAAGAAATGCGGAATAATTTCACAATTGACACCGTCGGGAACACCACAATGTAATGGTGTGTCTGAACGTCGTAATCGAACTATCTTAGATATGGTTCGTTCTATGATGTCACTTACAGATTTACCGCTATCGTTTTGGGGTTATGCATTAGAAACAGCCGCATTCACTTTAAATAGGGCACCATCTAAATCCGTTGAAACGACACCTTATGAATTATGGTTTGGGAAGAAACCTAGATTGTCTTTCCTTAAATTTTGGGATTGTGAAGCCTATGTAAAGAAGTTACCACCGGACAAGCTTGAACCCAAAGCGGAAAAATGCGTCTTCATAGGATACCCGAAGGAAACTATTGGGTATACCTTCTATCATATATCTGAGGGCAAAATCTTCGTTGCCAAGAATGGATCCATTCTATAGAAGGAATTTCTCTCGAAAGAAGTGACTGGAAGGAAAGTAGAACTCGACGAGGTTGTTGAACCTTCTCTCGAACTTGCGAGTAGCGCAGCACCGGAAGAAGTTCCTATGGCACCTACACCAATAAGAGAGGAAGCTAATGATGATGATCATGAAACTTCGGTTGAACTTGCTATAGAACCTCGCAGGTCAATGAGAACTAGTACCACTCCTGGTTGGTATGATCCTGTTATGAGTGTCATGTTGGTGGAAAACACCGATGACACTACGACATATGAGGAAGCGATGATGAGCCCAGATTCCAATAAATGGCAAGAAGCCATGAAATCCAAAATTGGATCCATGTACGAAAACCAAGTATGGACTTTGGTGGACTTACCGGATGGTCGGAAGGCTGTCGAGAACAAATGGATTTACAAGAAGAAAACAGATGTTGATGGTAATGTTACTGTCTATAAAGCTCGACTTGTCGCAAAAGGGTTTCGACAAATTCAAGGATTGACTACGATGAGACTTTCTCACCAGTAGTGAAGCTAAAGTCTGTGAGAATTATGTTAGCAATCGCTGCATATCATGATTATGAGATATGGCAGATGGATGTGAAAACCACATTCCTCAATGGAGACATTGATGAAGAGTTATATATGATGCAGCCCAAAGGTTTTGTCGATCCTAAAGATGCTAACAAGGTATGCAAACTTCAACGGTCCATATATGGGTAGAATCAAGCATCGCGAAGTTGGAATCAACATTTTGATAATGTAATCAAAAGTTTTGGTTTTGTACAAACTTGTGGAGAAGCTTGTACTTACAAGAAAGTGAGTGGGAGCTCTGTAGCATTCTTAATACTATATGTAGATGACATATTGTTGATTGGGAATGATGTAGACCTTCTTAATAGTGTCAAGGAATATTTGAATAATAGTTTTTCAATGAAAGATCTTGGCGAAGCAGCTTACATATTAGGCATAAAGATTTATAGAGATAGATCGAGACGCCTAATATCATTGTCACAAAGTACATATTTGGACAATGTTCTAAAGAGGTTTGGAATGGAAGATAGCAAGAAAGGGTTCTTGCCCATGTTGCCCAATACGACCTTGAGTAAAACTCAAAGTCCAGCAACAACAGAAGATAGAGAAATGATGAGTAAGACTCCCTATGCCTTAGCCATAGGATCTCTAATGTATGCCATGCTATGTACAAGACCCGACATTGCATATGCTGTTAGTTTAACTAGCAGATATCAAAGTGATCCAGGAGTGGATCATTGGACAGCGGTCAAAAACATCCTTAAGTACTTGAGAAGAACTAAGGATATGGTTCTTTCTTATGGAGGTGATGAACAGCTCGTTGTTAATGGTTACACCGATGCCAGTTGGAACACCGATCCGGATGATTCTAAATCTCAATATGGATACATATTTACTTTGAATGGTGCAAAGAAGCTTAATGGAGGAGTGCAAAGCAAAGCGTTGTGGCGAGATCTTCAACTGAATCAGAATACATAGCTGCTTCGGAGGCTTCACAAGAAGCGATATGGATGAAGGAGTTCATTACAGAGCTCGTTGTGGTTCCAAGTGTGCTAGACCCAATTTCTATCTACTGTGATAACATGGGCGCCATAGCCAATGCACAAGAACCGAGGTCACACAAGAAGCTGAAGCACATCAAGCTACGTTTTCATGCTATTCGAGAACATGTCCAAGATGGTGACATAAAGATTTGCAAAGTACACACAGATATGAATGTGGCGGATCCGTTGACTAAACCTCTCCCGAGGGCAAAACATGACCAACACCAAACTGCCATGGGTGTTCAGTATATTACCATGTAATCTAGATTAGTTGACTCTTGTGCAAGTGGGAGACTGTTGGAGATATGCCCTAGAGGCAATAATAAATGTAGTTATTATTATATCTTTGTGTTTACGATAAATGTTTACATTCATGCTATAATAGTATTGACCAGGAAACATTAATACTTGTGTGATTTGTAAACTAAATTAGAGTCCCTAGTAAAGCCTCTTCATAATACTAGCTTGTTGGTTAATAGATTATTATGGTTTCCCTATCATGAACGTTGAGATGTTATTAACAAAAATATCATATCATTAGGAGAATGGTATGATGGACATACTCCTATAGATAAGCGTAGCATAAAGATCAAGTCATTTTAATAGTTCAATTGCTATAATCTCTGATACATAGTAACCTAATTCCTTCGACCATGAGATCATGCTTATCACCATCACCGGAAGGATGCTTTGATGACATCAAACACCACACCGTAACTGGGTGGCTATAAAGGTGGCATTGAGTGTTCGGAAAGTATGGGTTGAGACACATGGATAAAGAGTGGGATTTGTCCATCCATATGACGGATAGATATACTCTGGGCCCTCTCGGTGGAATGTCATCCAATTATCTTGCAAGCATCTGACTGGCTCACAAGGGATCACATATCACGGGAACGATAAAAGAGTACTTATCAGTAACGAGGTTGAACTAGGTATGCAGAGATACCGATGATCAAAACCTCGGATAAGTAAACTATTGTGAGACAAAGGGAAATTGGTATTGTATGTAAGTGGTCATTCGATCGCAAAGTAATCGTAGAAATATGTGGGAGCCATATGAATTTCCAGATTCCTCTATTGGTTATTGTTCGGAGAAGTGTCTCGATCATGTCCGCATAATTCACGAACCGTAGGGAGACACACTTAAGGATTCGATGTTATTGAGTAGTTATGGAATGATGAGTAAGAGACTGAATGTTGTTCGGAGTCTTAGATGGGATCCGGGATATCACGAGGAGATCCGAAATGGTCCGTAGAATAAGATTCATATAAGGAAAGTCCTGTTTCGGAGTTGGGGAATGATTCCGGTGTTTTCATCGGGAATGTTCTAGAAGGTTCTGGAAGGTCCGACACTCCGGAGGGGAAGGGTACATGAATGTGTCATGACAATTTAGAATGGTTGCATCATGTACTAGGTATCATGGCTGGGCAAAATAAAGGGAGAAATCAAATCCTAGTTTGAAAAGTCAAACGCCAATTTAAAAAGTCAAAAGGCAGTTTTGCTTGGTGGAGGGAGAGTAGGAAACCTACTTGGGGAGGAGTTCCTCTCCCTCCACCCGCCAACCAAGGAGGCCAACTTGGGGGAGGACTCCCTCCCTCTTGGCCGCGCCCTCCCACCTATAAAAGGAGGGGCAGGGCTACCCCTCTTCCCTACACCCAACACCACCCAAACCCTATCCCTAGCCGCCGGCCACCCCAAGTCGCCGCTGCCCTAGGGTTTCCTCCTAGCTGCCGAGTTGGGGCTCTCCCCAAGCCCTATCCACCGGCCAAGCTTCCTCCCTTGGTGCCTCTAAACCCTAGATCTCCAAGGCCTCTCTCATAGTCCACCATACTCGCTCCGGCTTAAGGCGAAGCCCTGCAAGATCTCCCCTCTACTTCCGGTACCACGCCTTCGTGCTGCCGGAATCGCGAGGAGAGTGCTACAACCTCCGCTGCCTGCTGGAACAAGGGAGAGGAAGGTCTTCATCGAAAATTTAACGTGTGACCGATCAAGGAAGCGCCGAATGCAGCGTGTATATCGCTCACGCGATCTTGAGATCGGCAAGAGTACAACTACATCACCCACGAGAATCTGCTCTCGTTAACCGCTTTGGAATCTTCGAGGGTGAGTTCCTCTATCAACTCGTTTCTACAATCTAATAGATAGATCTTGGCATGTTTGTTTGCATGCGGTAGAAAGTTTTTTTTTTCATGCTACGAACCCCTACAGTCCCCACAATGGACTGGTTCCTTCGCTCCATGACACCGTTCTATTGCGGTGAGTACGATGTCGTGAGGTGACAACGAACTCCACGATCAGCGCAGTACTCGCCGAACTCGGTGGACATGAATTCGCCGCCCAAATCGGTACGGAGCACGCGTAGCTTCACGTGTGTCTCGACCTCGAAGCCGGCCTGCGATCATTTGATCAAGGTCGACGCCTCGTCCTTGATGCTCAGGAGGGATAACCACATTTAACAGTTCTTGTCATCGACGAGCAGCAGGAAGTGCCTTTTTCCTTGATGCGTGGGCGGCGAGATCGGCCCACACAGGTCATCGTGCACGAGGTCCAGGCACTCCGTGGCCCGGTAGTGTGCCTCCGCTGGGAACGGCAAGCTCCACTGCTTGCCAATGAGGCAGACATCGCAGACCTGGTCGATGTGCTCGATCACCGGTAGGCTGCGTACCATATCTGCCCGTTCCATCTTGCACAAGGCGCCGAAGTTCAGGTGCCTGATACGTTGAAAATGTATCTATAATTTTTGATGTCCCATGCTTGTTTAGTATCTACTTTGATTTGCTTTGTCTACACTTTTGAGGTGTTTTTATATGTTTTTATGGACTAACCTATTAACAAGATGCCAGAGTGCTAGTTGCTTGTTTTCTTATGTTTTTGGTTTCAGAAAAGGCAGAAAATCAATATTCTCGGAATTGGACGGGACAAAAGCCAAAGTCAATATTTTACCGTGGGGAAAACGGAGCCAGAGTACGAGACAGAGGGGATCCACCAGGGGGGCCACACCGCCTGGTCGCGCAGCTAACCCTAGACCATGCCTGGAGGGTGCGGCCGCCCTGGCTGCCCCCTGCCTCGCCTCTTCGCTTATAAAGACCCCCGATACCAAAACCCTAAGTACCCGATCAATATTTCACGAAACATTCCATAGCCGCTGCCACCATTGTCCCTAGATCAGGGGGATCTGAAGCTCTTCTCGGCACACTATCGGATGGGAGATCATCTCGGAGGCCTTCTTCTTTATCATGCCAGCCTCTGGTATGAAGCGTGAGTAGTTCAACCTTGGACTACAGGTCCATGTAGTAGCTAGATGGTTGTATCTCCTACTTTGTGCTACCATGTTTAGATCTTGTGAGCTCCGTTCATGATCAAGATCATCTATTTGTAATCATGCATGTTGTGTTTGCGGAAATCTGATGGATATTGAGATTACTATGTCAGATTGATTAATGGTTTTGTCTTATTGATTCTATCATGTCTGTGTTGTTTGAGATCTTGCATGCTCTCCGTTTCTAGTAGCTATCTTGGCCAAGTAGATGCTAGTGACTCCAAGAGGGAGTATTTATGCTTGATAGTGGGTTCGTGCATCTATTTAATCTAAGGGAAGTGCCAAAAATCTCTAAGGTTGTAGATGTGTTGTTGCTACTAGGGAGAAAACAACGGTCTCTTGTTCATGGAACAAGTGGATTGTTTACCTTACACACTTTGCTTAAAGCAATTATCCGTTGCTTGCAACTTAATACTGCAGGGGGGTCCGATGATAACCTGAAGGGGCATTACTAGTCATAGATGCAGATGGATGGCGGTCTATGAATCTTGTTGTATTGCCCAATTGAATCTCATAGGATCATGAATGTCTAGTATTGCATTGTTATGCCTTGCTCAGTCCTATCAATTGCCCTGCTGTAATTTGTTTACCCAGCATGCCATGTTTGTTTATCTTAAGGATAACACCTCTAGTGAACTATGGACCCCGGTCCAATCTTTACCATTGATACATCTTTCACTATTACTGTTTAATTTCTGCAAACCACTATTACCTTCCACACCATACAGTTCACCCTTTGTTTTTAGCAAACCGGTAAGATTGACAACCTCACTGTTCATTGGGGCAAAGTCTTGAGTTTGTGTTGTGCAGGTTTCCAAGTTGCTAGCAACACCTTTGAGTCGTTTCTTTCCTCCTACTGGTTCGATAACCATCGTTTCTTACTAAGGGAAAACTTGCTACTGTGCTCGTCACACCTTCCTCTTGGGGTCTCCCAACGAAGATCTTTAATCAATTGATCCATCATCAAAGACTTTTCTGGCGTCATTGCCGGGGAGGATAAGGATGTCTTCACAAGGAGAGTCCTTCACAACCTTTCTCTTTACTTTGTTTTTGTTTTGCTTAGTTTCTTTTGTTTGGTTTTGTTTGCCTCTTTTTATCAAAAACTCCAAAAAAATTAGTTTAGTTTGGTTTTGCTTTCTCTTATCAAAAACACAAAAAATTAGTTCCTCCTCTAGTTGCTGCTGTTGTTGGCTTGCTCCAGTTTTGCCAAAATGAACTCTGCTGAGAACACGAAGTTGTGTGACTTCACTAGCACAAACAACAATGATTTCCTGATTACACCTATTGATCCACCTACTCCTGATGCTACCTTTTATGAAATTAAGCCTTCTTTGTTGAATCTTGTGATCATAGAGCAATTTTTTGGTGCTAGTTCTGATGATACTGCTGCGCACCTCAATAACTTTGTTGAACTTTGTGAGATGCAAAAATATAAGGATGTAGATGGTGATATTATTAAGCTCAAGTTGTTTCCTTTCTCCTTGAGAGGAAAAGCTAAAGAATGGTTGCTATCATTACCTAGAAATAGTATTGATTCTTGGATTAGTGCAAAGATGCTTTTATTGGAAAATACTATCCTCCTGCTAAGATTATATCTATGAGAAGTGAAATAATGAAATTTAAACAACTTGATAATGAACATGTTTCTCAAGCTTGGGAAAGAATGAAATCTTTGGTTAAGAATTGCCCCGCTCATGGAATTACTGCTTGGATGATTATTCAGACTTTTTATGCAGGTTTGAACTTCTCTTCAAGAAACATGTTGGATTCAGCTGCTGGAGGTACCTTTATGATCATTACATTGGGTGCTGCAACAAAGCTCATTGATAATATGATGGTTAATTATTCTGAATGGCACACTGAGAGAGCTCCACATGGTAGAATTACCACATATGGGAGATAAAGTATCATTAGAGCAAATTTTCCTCCCTAAAGTTGGGGAACTAAAAGGACCTTTTTTATAAAAACTAGCTTCCACAAGTTTAGACGTTTCCATAGCATTAGGAACAATGGTGTTCAAAACATCCATACTAATAACATTGTTGTGAGCATGCAAATAAAGTTCTATAGGTTTTTTAATTTTCTCTTCAAACACTTCATGTTCTAACTCAAGATAAATACTATAAAGCTCTGTAATTTTTTTGTTGTTTTCCATTAAGCCTAACTAGTGAAAACAACAAACAAAAAGACAAAATTGCAGAATCTAAAGGAAATAACTTTGAGCACTCACGCCGAGGGATTGAGTACCTTTTACCTTACCTAACCGACAACGTTGCCAGAAAAGAGCTTGATGTCTACGCACTTCTATTCTTGTAGACAGTTGTTGGGCCTCCAAGTGCAGAGGTTTGTAGAACAGCAGCAAGTTTCCCTTAAGTAGATCACCCAAGGTTTATCGAACTCAGGGAGGAAGTGGTCAACGGTATCCCCCTCAAGAAATCTTGCAATCAAGATAAAAGAAGTCTCTTGTGTCCCCAACACACCCAATACACTTGTCAGGTGTATAGGTGCACTAGTTCAGCGAAGAGATAGTGAAATACAAGTGGTATGGATGATTATAAGACAACGGAGAAAGAAAAGAGCTTGACGGGAGGAAAAGGTTAAAACGGTCCTGTAGTTCCCCGTGACGGCACTAGAAAAGACTCTGATGGCGTGGAAGAGACTAAATGCAAGCAAACAAAGATGGCAACAAGCAAACATGAAACAGATCTAGTTGTAAACGGTGTCTCAATGATTAGAAACAAGGCCTAGGGATCATACTTTCACTAGTGAACACTCTCTCATATAAATATATTCTCTTCATGATACTACTCTTAAATACTCTCTGGTTGGTGAACTCTAATCCATTGTAGGGATATAACAACACTCCTCAAAGTCCGCCTTCCCCAATCAATATAACCCCACACTCTCACCATGATCACTAGATGGTTCCAACAAACACCACAATTTCATAGTAGAGACAAGCAACTCAAAATATACTCATGATAAGGATTTATGAACTCTAGCCTAAGTGCCACCACGGTATGCATGATGTCACTTTCAGACACGTGGGGAGAGCCGGAGATCTATTGAAGCACTCGAGTATTTATGTAGACTCTTGCCTAAGTGCCACCACGGCGTGCACGCTTCCACTTTCACACACGTGGGGAGAGCAGAGATCTATTAAAGCACTTGAGTAGAAAAGGTAGATCTACTTGATTACAAAGCTCATGATCACAATATGACCATGCATCGAGAGAGAGAGATGAATACATAGCTACCGGTAGATACCTTAGCCTCGAGGAAGAACTACTCCCTACTCATCATGGGAATCAGCAACAGCGATGGAGATGGTGGTGGAGATCGATAGAGATAGCTCTGGAGGCACTTCCCCATCCCGGCAGGGTGCCGGAACAGAGACTTCTGTCCCCCGAATCTCCCCTCGGTGGCGACGATGCTGTGGAGGTTTTTGTGGCTTTCTTCTAGATTATTTTGGGTTTCTGAGTCGGGGGCTTCTTATAGGCGAAAGGAGGCAAGGTCGGTGGAGGCCCAGGGGTCCCATACCCCCTGGTGGCATGGCCAGGGTGGGCCCGCGCCACCCTAGGTTGTGGCCACCCTGGTGCCCTGCTCCGTCTCTGATACAATTTTCCGTATCGATCCGTGAAAAATATGAAGATTGGCTTTTGTCCCGTCCAATTTCGAGAATATTTATTTTTTAGCTTTTCTGAAAGCAAAAACAGCAGAAAACACGCAACTAGCACTATGGCATTTTGTCAATAGGTTAGTTCCAAAAAGTGTATAAAAATACCTCAAAGTGTAGACAAAGCATAAGACAAATGATCCAAAACAAGCATGGAACATAAAAAATTATAGATATGTTTAAAACGTATCAATAGGTCATTTTTTGAAAGTTTTTGAGACACAATCAATTTACTAAGTTTGGTATTTTTTTCCTTGTAACTATGTCACATAATATGACACCACGCAAAGGATTTACATTGTTCGGACAATTTTTGAATTTCTTATGCGCGTTTCAAAATTTTCCAGTTTCAAACTATGATCAAAAAGGTTGGCATGAAGATATGTGATGGGCCTCGCTAAATATTGCATTGTATCTCTTAAGAAACATCGTATTGTGAGTCTAAAAATAATATTTTCAAAAAATCATGAGCATTAGATCATGTACCTGTAGTTCAAACCGGACCCACTTCCTACCGATTCGGCAGACATTTGTCTTTTTCCCCAGAGGTGGACGGAAAGGTTTGAGATATCCGAGTTGAGACATTGTCCATGTAAGGTGGTCTAATATTTTCTAAAAATAGGATGGTATCATTTTTAACCGGTCATTTGGTGGTGCTTCACAAAACACCCCGTTCTTTACGCTCGGAAAATAGAAAATGGCTTTTTTGTACAACGAAAAGAAAACTTTCTCCTGCAATATTGTTCGACATCCCATGATGCACATGCGTGCATAATATGGGCATAATATCACAAACTATGCTCTTCTAGCCATAATATTGGTTATTTGACCCGAAACATAGGAAACCTCGAACATGATGGGTCATTTTGTGAAGGTTTTTTTGAGACATAACCAATTTACCAAGTTTGGTATTTTCCCTTGCAACTATGTCACATGATATGACACCACACGAAGTATTTGCATTGTTCGGATAGCTTTTGAATTTCTTATGCCCGTTTTAAAATTTTCCCATTTCAAACTATAGTCAAAATGACGGGCATGAATATATGTGATGGGCCTCGATAAAACTTGTGTTGGATCTCTGAAGAAACATCATATTGTGAGTCTAAAAATCATGAGGACTAGATCGTGTACCTATAGTTCAAGCCGGACCCACTTCCTACCGATTCAGTAGACATTTTTCTTTTTCACCAGGGGTGGACGGAAAGGTTTGAGATATCTCGGTTGGGACATTGACCATGTAAGGTGGTCTAATATTTTTTAATAATAGGATGGTACCATTTTGAAACTTTTATTTGGTGGTTTCTTCACAAAACGCCCTGTTTTTTGTGTTCGGAAAATATAAAATGTCTTTTCCATACGACGAAAAGGAAAACTTCCTCCTGCAACCTTGTTCGCCATCCCATGATGCACATGTGTGTACAATATGGGAATAATATCACAAACTATGCCCTGATTCTAGCCATAACATCGGTCATTTGACCCGAAAGCCACTAAACTTCGATTATAATACGTCATTTTGTGAAGGTTCAATCAATTTACCAAGTTTTTTTCTTGCAACTATGTCACATAATATGACACCACGCGAAGGATTTACATTGTTCGGACAATTTTTTAATTTCTTATGCCTATTTCAAACTATGGTCAAAATGGCGGGCATGAAGATATGTAATGGGCCTCGCTAAAACTTGCATTGGATCTCTGAAACATCATATTGTGAGTGTAAAAATTATTTTTTCAAAAAAAAATCATGAGCATTAGATCATGTACCTATAGTTGAAACCGGACCCACTTCCTGGCGATACACCAAACATTTGTCTTTTTCACCGGGGGTGGACAGAAAGGTTTGAGATATTCCGTTTGGGACATTGTCCATGTAAGGAGGTCTAATATTTTTGAAAAATAGGATGGTACCATTTTTAAACTGCTATTTGGTGGTTGCTTCACGAAATGCCTCGTTTTTTGCGCTCGAAAAATAGAATATAGCATTTTTGTACGACGAAAAGGAAAACTTCGTCCTGCAACATCGTTAGCCATCCCATGATGCACATGCATGTATAATATGGGGCACATTATCAAACTATTCCCTAATTCTAGCCATAATATTGGTCATTTGATCCGAAAGATAGAAAACCTCGAACATGAAAGGTCATTTTGTGAAGGTTTTTTGAGAAACAATCAATTTACCAAATTTGGTATTTTTCCTTGCAAATATGTCACATAATATGACACCACACGAAGGATTTACATTATTCGGACAGTTTTTGAATTTCTTACACTTCTACAAAACCAGCTATAGATAGACCAATCTTCTGTTGCGCATATGTGTGACCATGCGCCACAGATAAATTCCAGTGGCGCATTTCAGACAATGCGCCACAGAAGTCTTAGAGAAACAATGCGCCACAGAAGTTTGGTGGACCCGCCACCGGGGTTGGGCTCCCCCACTTTCTGTGGCGCATATGTCCATATGTGCCACAGAAGTTAGAACTTATGACCACATAAAATGAGGATAGGACACACCACAGTATTCAGTTGACCAAAGTTTTGTGGCGTATACCCTAGAATAAGGAAAACCAGATCCCACCCCCCACCCCATCCTCGTTGAACGTCTTTTAACTTTTATAAAAAATAAACGAAAATGATAAAAAATTTGAAAAAAATGATTCCTTTAAATGCAGTTGTATTTTGGGGTATAGTTGTAGGGAAAATTGAAAAAAATGAGTATCAATGTATTTTGCAAAAAAAGATCATGGGACAGTAAAACGTCCATAACTTTTGCATACGATATCGGAAAAAAAGTTTAATTTACCAAAATAATCGTCTCGAAATTTCCTACTCGATTTCAGTGCCGAAGACATTGAAGTTTTACAGCTTCCTCAAATTCAAAAAGAGTAAAAAGTTATGGCAGAAAGAAGATTTTTTCCTGAAAAAAATAAAAAGGGGAGAAACTTCTGTGGCGCATTTCTCACATATACGCCACAGAAGTGTTGGGATTCCAATTTTGAATTTCTCTAGTGTCCCCCCCCTCTCTTTTATCGTTCTCCCCTTTACTCCTCTCCTCCACTTCTTCTCTTCCCCCCTTCTTCCTCTCCTTCTATTCCTCCCCTTCTCCTCCTCCTTCTCCACTCTCCGGCCAACTCCTCCTACTCCGGCCATGGCCTCCACCACCTCCGGCGACACCTCCTCCACCGCCTCCTCCTACTCATCCTCCTACTACTCCTCCTCTTCCACCGACGGCCTCCTTCTCCTCCTACTCCGGCGACCCCTCCTACTCCGGCAACCCCTCCCCTCCTACTCCACCTCATTGGCGGCCTCCTACTCCGGCAACCCTTCCTCCTACTCCTCGTACTCCTCCTACACTAGCGTCCTCCTACTCTAGCGACCCTCCTCCTCGACCCTCCACCCACCACCCACCTCCCACTCTGGCCAGATCTGGTAGTTTTTAAAAAAAAATTGAAAAGAAAATCTGTGGGGCATATTGGCAATATGCGCCACAGAAGTTTGAAGTCCCTAAATTATGCGCCACTGATAGGCCTTTTCCTAGTAGTGTTATGTCCGTTTCAAAATTTTCCCGTTTCAAACTATAGTCGAAACGACGGGCATGAAGATATGTGATTGGCCTCGCTAAAACTTGCATTGGATCTCTGAAGAAACGTCATATTATGAGTCTAAAAATGATTTTTCAAAAAATCATGAGCATTATATCATGTACCTGTAGTTCAAATCGGACCTAGTTTCTACCTATTCAGCAGATATTTGTCGTTTTCACCAGGGGTGAACGGAATGGTTTGAGATACACCGGTTAGAACATTGTCCATGTAAGGTGGTCTAATATTTTTGAAAAATAGGATGGTACCATTTTTAAACTTTCATTTGATGGTTTCTTCACAAAACAACTCGTTTTTGCGCTTGAAAAATAGAAAATGTGTTATACAAAAGTATATGTAATGTTTTTATATTTTCTTCAGTAAGAATATGTAATATTTAAGTTTAGTTAGATAGATCTTATTTTTCTACAAATTTTGATATACTATATGTATTTTTCGAAATTAGAATGATTTAATTATAATTTTTCTAATATTAAATGACAAAATGGAAAAATAGCTAAGCCGTTGCCTACTACGCCGACAGCTCTTCTATGCCGATGGCTATTTTTGTTTATGCTGACGGTCCATTTTCCGGCTTGCCCGTCTCCTGCCGCTACGCCGATGACCCCGACATTTGATCGTCGGCACAGGAAATGGCCGTCGACGCCTTAAGTGTTGATGGGACCGGATCTAGGTATTATATCTGGAGGCGTAATATTTTCTCCAATGTACACAGCAGGAGATAAGGCTGTCGTAACTCGTAATTAAAGAGCTAGGGGCGCAGTATTTACCCCGCTGTATAGTTTTCAAAAATATTTCAAATCGAACGATCAGATATCACTTTTTAGACACATATACTCTCTCCTCCGTTCCTTAAGACGTCTTGGCAGAATGAACTATTAACATGGGTTTTTCAATGCTTCTACACACTTGATTATATATAGTATAACATCTGGCCATTTTTACACACCTTGGCAAAATAACGATTGCCCGAATGGCAAAGAGGCCTTAGCCCCCACCCCCCCCCCTCCCCCTAGGGCGACCGGAGCACTGCCCACTCTCCCTGGTGACCAGCCCCCCTCCCCACCTTCTCCCCTCTGCCGCAGCCGGTGCGGGCGGCCGGGCAAAGTCCCTGCGGTGCCGGTGGCGGCGGATCTGCCCTTCCCCGCTCGTGAGGCAAGGAGATCGGGGCTCCCTCGGCCTGGCGGCGGTGCACCATGGCGGCACTGGAGCTCGGGCGTCGGGGTCTGGCCCTGGCGGCGACGAGCGGATGTGCGGCGCGACGGCGCCTCCTTTCCTCTCGGTGGCGGGGACGACTCATCAGGCGAGGGCTCTAGTAGGCAAGCTCGGCTCGAGATCTGGCAACGGCCACAACGCTCGGATGGCGTAGCGACGACGGGGTGTGGGGATGCTCGGGGTGCAGGGGCTGACAGTGGCGGCGGTTTGGTTGTAGTAGTGCGGTGGCAGAGCGGAGGGGGCCTGATCCGGGCTTGGCCGGCGGGCCGGGCCTGATCTACGCCTGTTCTAGCCCTATCGGGTACTGCTGTTGTGCCCGGACGGCTCTCACCGCGGGTGATGGAAGGAAGTTTCCCTCCCCAAGCCGCACGTGCCTCGATGCCTTCACGTCTGTGAGCCCTACCCGGTCTTCTCGTCGGCGGCATGACGAAATCCTAGTTCGATTGCCCGTCCGGTGTAATGATATAGTGATAGCGCACACAACGTGGGGTCATATATATACCATGAATTTACTTGTGTGCATGCTCAAAAATTGTGATGCACATTCCAGTTGACCCAAAAATCCGAACTGTCGTAGAATGCCGGGAAATATGTTCCAACAAGGTTATTAGCGGATAGCGATCCATACCATTTATGGTCAAACACAGGAAACCAGTGTTGCCGGAACATGGATTTGGAGGATGGGCTCCATGGAGCCTGTTTTTGAATTTCTTTGAAACCAATATTTTAAAGTTTTGAAAAATCCAAAAAATATCTTAGTACCATAGTACTAAAATTAATTTCCGCAAATGTTACAGCGAGCTACTCCGGTGACAAAAGGGGTACATCGGTGACAATTCAAAAGAAAGATCAATGTGGCCATGCATTGATCCCATTCTTGCTTGCTTCTCGGGCCGGTCATCATCATCATTTTTGATGGACCGAGCAGGGAACGGCCTATCTCATTCCTTTTAGCTCAAGAAAGTGGTTTCGGCGAAGATAGTCTGACCATCTTCTCTTGGTCTCCCGGCACCGATATTGCTCGGCCTTTTTTCCTAGAGCCGACGCTGGCCTCTGACTCGGTGCTATCTCGAAGCTTCTTTGCCTGCATCTTTCGCAAGTACTCACGATCACGACGCATCTTGATATGTTTTTCACACATGGCATAGCCGGGGTATGCCAGTTCTGGGCAAAACCACCCCTGACCGCTGCTGCCGTTGCACCTTCGGACTTCCTGCAGAACCGGCAGGTCATCTTCCACCTCTAGCACTTCATCAGCTCCTTCCCCATTCTGCTTTTGGTTACCACACTCTAGATTTTCATCAATACTTCATATCAAAACACAAGGGCGAAACCATTTATACTCCCAGAATAGCGCCTGATAACGGTATAGCGCATAGTAAATAAAAGCATAACATATGCAGAGAAAATATAATCAATTAAAATATCAATAGTTGAGATTAACCTAGACTCTATATATTATCATGATACAATGTAGTATCAGCTCAAAATATAAAAATGTAAAAAACACATGCACAGGCATGCTGATGCACTAGAGACCTAAATATGTGTTTTATCAATGTGAATGTTTCCGTGAGATGATGGTATGTACACAGCGCCAACATTATCGGTGCTCAAAAAGCATAATACCTAAAAAGTAGTGAAATAAACATTATATATATATATATATATATATATATATCCATTTAGGTTTAATCTCAACCACTGTATCCAGATAAGGAATGCAATATAAACTCTGTTTAGAAATGTATATAAACCGCACACATAAGCATGTGGATACACCGGAAGACATAATTGTTTAATCACATTGCCGGTAGGCGGGTATATATAATTTTCTTCTGCAACTAAATATTCTTTTATATGAAATTTCTGAAAAGTGAGTCACTTAATAACACATATTATCCTAAGACCGCAAGCTTCCAAATTTTTTTCGGAAAGGAGCATCTATTAATATCACAACATACCAATTACATCCAGCCTCTGCAATAACGTATTTACCTAGCGGGCATATGGATGCACACAACCAAAAAAGAAAGAAGAATTACAAAAAAAAAGTCTCGCTAAAGTGACCATTCGTTGAAACAGCGGTACTACCACCATGATAGCACCAGAAGTCCAGCTTCTCCAAAAGCGACGCCTCCAAAAAGGGAACAGTGCACAAACACCGCCATCGCCCGATCATATATCTTAGGTTTTCACCTTGAAGAAAGTTCACGCTCTCAAAACAATACATTAAACAATACCATTGCCAGGCACAACCAATTAAGACCAGACCCTGGGTTGTTTTCACCCAGAAAGATAGGACTGTTAACCTTTTCTGTGCAGTCGCCCCCACTTGCATGCCACTGCTCCAAGTCATGAGTCACCAAGCTAATTCCTCATCACCACCTAGACTCGAACCACAATTTTCAGTCCCCAGATCTTGGTCTCCATGACATTCACCGTCGGCACCATATAACGAGAAACATGCCCCCATGATATTAACAACAAAGAGAGCTTCGAAACGCTCCTTCTGAACCCAAACGGTCAGAGTAAAACATGGGTGCGCACGACCGAATCCCTCCAATCCGGCAATCTCCAGGCATTATTCGCCCATGGGAGTTCACCGACGAAGCCTTCCGGAACTCGCCACTCTGACCAGATCAGAGAGGGCAAGCAATAAGTAAATCGCCGTCTTGGGGTGAGAGGAATCCTAAGACCGCCGCCTTTATTCAGCAGACGAGCAGGCCCCCATGCCGCCCGTCGTCTCCGTGCAGCACCAACAAAGGAGGAGAGGACAACAACCACAGGAGATCGGCATTGCTAGGCCATAGCCTCACCCCGGCAGCAGCGGCAAGCCTCCATCCCCTCGTCGGTCGCCGAAGAACCTCAGGCCCCGGCCAAGATGATCGTGCTGCACCAAGCCCACAGCCAGCGCCGCACCTCCCCCATGTGATCACCGCCACAGACCCCTCTCCTGCCCCCTTCCTCCCACTCATCTTAGATGGACGGGGCGTCGCCACCGCCGCCGGAGCCGGCAGCAGCGGCGGCTGATGCGGAGAGGGTTGGGGAGGGTTCTTAGGGTAGGATGGAGAGGAAGCCCTCGGAGCAGCTGGAGTCGCCTGGGAGCTGCTCGGGAGAGGGTTGCTCGATGCCAGGATTATATCGATACCATGTACGGTGCAACTTTATTGCAATATTTAGCTCACATTGTATATCAAGAGAGGTGAGATGAGGAAATTTATAGGTTGGTCCAAATTTAAATAGGAAAATGGGACAAAAGAAACATAGGTGGTGTTTTGGCTTATAGGTGTAGATGCAAAAAATGCACGATAATACACATCTTAAAATGTCCAAACAACTTTAAAGAAAAATTCGCGTAAGTGTACATCTGAACATTCTATATTGCATATCAAGTTTGGTGTGGCTTGTATAAGAAAACAAAAGGTGTCTCTCGAATAGTTATATTGGAGCATAGAAATTATTTTTAGAAAAGCCACAAAAAATGTTTTTTGTGCCAAAAAATTGTGGAGAACATAGAAAGTCTATATGTACATGCGATATTTTTTAAAAAAATTGACATCTTGAATTGTGATTTTACAGAATGGGTGTATGTACACCTAGGAAACAAAGTTGATTTCACCATAAGGAACCGGCTTCCCTCGTTCTGCTACTGGTCACCCGACAAGAGCACAAGCCCGTCTCCGGTGAGATATCAGTCCCCCTCGCTTCATATTCCCTAGATGTGATTTCTTGCTCTATTATTATGCAAATTGAAGCTCGGTAGCAGTTGATTTAGATTTATCTGGTTAGTATGCAATACATTTATACATATTCTGACACACAATTTACAACATTTTTCCTTTTTGCCATGCTGTTCAGGGTTTGTTTATGTTAGGAGAACATGTAAACAAGTTTGCCCCAAATTATCGCTGGTATTTCTTGTAGATCCCTGCTTGAGATACATAGTTTCCTCATGTGAATTTACGGTAAACACTTAGTAGCACAATGACCTAACGACCTGGAGAGTGAGAAACATACAAGGCCAATATTGTTCTCTTTTTCTTGAAAGAACTAAAGGCAAATGGGAGGATCTTTTTCAGGTCATGTTAGTTTCAGTTAATAATACTAGCTAATCCTATAGTGGAATTTGTCAATGATTTTTTTTTCCAATTTGAAACAGCAACAGACAACTTTGGGAGTTGGTTAGCCACCCTTTTCTCATGCCATAATATTCGTAACTCGGACAAGATTTCGGTAAGTTGCTGTATCTTTCACCTCTTAAATTCATGTATGAAATTACCATTTTTGTGTGTTACTATTTCTTCATATTTGTTCTTAAGTGTGTTATCTTTTTTGCTAAATGACCATTTTTATGTGAATCGCTATTTCTGCATTGTTGTTCTCAAGTGTGTTATCTTTTTACTGAAATAGCCAATCTTTTGAACTGTTATTTCAGTATGGTCATTTTTGTTGAATGGAGAACCGTGATTGGATGTATAGTGGCTAGATATTTGGTGAAGTTCCTCATAATGTATGGCTTGAAGAAACTGTACGATTCCTTCTAATGGTGGTGTCCCTTATGGTTGCTTAAATCTGATGTTTGTCCCTGATCCCATATGCTTGCATTATTTTTCTAAACTTGTTGCTCCTGCTACCCAGAGTAATTGAAGTATGAAAATATAATCTACTTGGAGATTTGAACATTCATCCACAACTTCTTCTTTTATATTACTATTTTCATAAATCAACCTTGTAGGTTATCATTTGTGTGTACATATACAAACCAAAATTGCCATTTGCAGGATACATATTCTTCATTGGCTAAAACAAAGTATCCAAATGATTGGGAGGAACCAGAATTGGATGGTGAGGTGTTATATGAGGAATCAGGTGGCCTTTCCCATGGCCATGTATCAATAGCCGATGGGGCAGTTAAGAAAGCAACCATTATATCATCTGCTAAAGAAAGGAATGTTAGGGCGAGGTGGCTATTCAGCTCATGGGTGCAATTGCACCTATTATGAGAAAACATATTTTAAAATATATAAAAAAATTCGAAAAAATATATCTATATATACATTCGAATATTTTATGTTCGTTCACAAGTTTTCGGGTTGAAAGAACATTCTACGTGTCTCGTGTAGAAAATACAAAAAAAATCCCGTGAATAGTCCTATTCACGTGACATATTTTGTATTTTTATAAATAACATATAAAATGTTCATTCATCCCGAAAACTTGTGAACGAATATAAAATATTCGAATGTATTTGTGAAGGCACACATGGCTCAAACAACATGAGCCTGAGAACTCTTGTATGGTGATAGTTGCAAGATGACTTATTATGCTCCTATTGTAGTAGTGAGTGCTACCTTTTGTTGGTTTGATTATGGCTGCGTGAAACTTCATGTTTTGTTGTTGTTGTAGCCTAATGTTGTGGTAGAGTAGTTTTAAAATGTGGATGTGTCTTTGTATGGAACTAATGCACTATGGATGTGTCTTACTGGGAGATAGAGAGATCGTGCACGTGTCTGAGTATAAGGTGGTTAACATCTGTGTAGATGTGGACGCGAACGCCGTAGCCACGATGTTTAGATTGAGCAACGTACCTAGCCTAATCCAAACTATGTAACAAAATACACACTTAATAATTTGAAAAACAGGTAGGTTCGCACCTATCTACCTGTCCTTTTGGGCCTTTAACGCCACGATGGTCTCCAAATCTAGCTTCTCAAGGTCCGGTGGTGTCACCTAATTAACCAAGAAAAACTTAGAACGCCCGTCCAAATCCCTCCATCTTGGAATTTCCGCTAGGAAGTCTAGACTCTAGAGTACATTGGAGAATTAACGGCGCATATGTGTACCTCAACACGTGACGCTGCTACTTCGGGACCGGCGGCGGCTTCCATCAGCTTTAGCAGCGCCGCCGCTGCTACTTCTTCTTCGACAGTCTGCGCAGGAGTCGCTGGGACAGCGGGGTTGGTCGGGTCCATCTGTGTCGTCGTGGTAGTGCGACGAGAGAGACCCCAGGCCAGGAGACCCCAGGAGAGAGAATGACCGATAAGAGGAGGTAGGTGGGGATCTGTTTTGGACTATGGGTCCGGATCTAGGTAATATATCTGGAGGCGTAAATAAATATTTTCTCCAATATACACAGCACGAGATAAGGCTGTCGTAACTCGTAATTAAAGAGTGTGGCAGCGTTTACACAGCTGTACAGTTTTCAAAAATATTTCAAATCGAACAATCAGATTTTTTTTTTGAAAAAAGATATATTAATATCACACAAATATCATTTATATTCAGCCTCTGCAACAACGGATGCCCTATTGGCAATACGGATACACATAGCCGAAAAAAGGAAGAAAAATTATTAAAAAAAAAAAGAAAAGTCCTTCTACAGTAATCTGATCCTTAGCGGCAGCGACACTACCACCACAAAAAACAACACCAGCAGTCTAACCCCTCCAAAAGGGACGCCTTCTTGAAGGGAACAATGCACAAGCGTTGTCATCGCCCGATCAAAGATCTTAGGTTTTCATCCTGAAGAAAGTCCTCACTCGCAAAACAATGTCTTCTGCAAGACCATTGTCAGGCACAACAATGAAGGCCAGACCTTGGGTTTTTACCCTGTAAGGTAAGACTGTGAACTCCTGTGATGTCGCCCCCTCTAACAGACGCTGCTGCGAGCTAAGATAACCAAGCCAGGTCCTCATGGCCATAAAGACTCAATCCACCATAGCTCACCCAAATGTCTCTAGCTTCATAATATTTTCCACATCTGACTTCACCATACGTATCGTCATAGACATGTCACATGATGGTAACAGGTAGCAGAGCTTCATCTGCTCCGAGTGAAACCAAACGACCAGCAAAAAAACACAGGTGCGTATGACCGAATTCCTTCCGATCCAGCAAGCTCCAGGCATATGCGTCCATGAGAGTTCACCGGCGGAGCCTTCCGGACCAGCTACTCCGGCCAAATCAATGTTGACACGCATCAAGTAGATCTTCGTCTTGGTGTGAGAGGAATCCAAGGACCACCCCCTTTATTCAAACCGGGTCGACAGCCCCCTCGCCACCCGCCGGCAACCTGCAAGATCCGCCGCACCAAACCCTACCAGCAGCCTTGCGACTAGGCTAGAACTGAGAGAGATGGTAGTAGAGCAGGGTCGACCCCTACCGGATTTGGCTCTACCAGCAGCGAAGAGGTCCGGGAAGGCGATGCCGGAGCACCAGATGTCAAGATCTAGGGTTTCTAGCACCAACCGGCTTGGCCCTGGACTTCCACCGCCGGTCATGGCGCCGTCGGAAAGGACCTCCGCCACCACCCCAACCAGGGACGGTGCCCTGGTTGCCTGCCGTTATCGATCCAACCACATCTGCCCCAGCAGCCATGATGGCTAACTTCGGCCTCCATCCACCCCGGACCACCTTCAGCGGCCGAGCCCGCCGCCATCGCGGCGGCGGCGGTGCCCCCGGTGTCGCCCTGGGGTGTGGCACGCGGGGGGGGGGGGTGTTCGTTCCTACTTTTTTTAGACACATACTCCCTCCTCCATTCCTGAAGACGTCTTGGCAGAATGAACTATTAACATGGGGTTTTCAATGCTTCTACACTTGAGTAGTATAACACGAGCAGTTCTGGCAAAATATCGATTTCCCGTCCTAGCTGTGTAATGATATAGTGAGAGCACACACACAGGAGGGGTCATATATACCATGAATTTACTTGTGTGCATGCTCAAGAATTGTGATGCACATACTACTTGACCCAAAAATCCAAACTGTCGTAGAATGTCCGGCAATATTTTCCGACAAGGTTATTTGCGAATAGCAATCGATACCATTGATGGTGAAGCACAAAGACACAACCAGTGTTGCCGGAACATGGATTTGGAGGACGGGATGTTTTTGAATTTCTTTGAAATCGATATTTCAAAGTTTCGAAAAATCCAAAATAATATCCTAGATGTTGACAATGACTTATTCTACATCTCTGAAAATTTTCAGTGTGAAATATTTTGTGTCCCGGCCTACACAAAAATGATAAATTCTGACAAATTTGAAGATTTTGAATTTTGTATTGTTCCCGCCTCATATCTAGAAGTTCGTCATTTTTATACAGCCCAAAATACAGAATATTTCACATTGGGTTTTTGCAAGTAGGTAAAAGTCATCATTATCTACATTAAGATTTCCTTCCTTGAATTTTTTGAAACTTAAAAATGTTGATTTTTTTAAAAAAAATCATAAAGTGAGCTCCATGGAGCCCATCCTCCAAATTGACCTACCCTCAATGTTGCATCATATATTTTCTCTCTAGCTATATGTCGAGAGCTTCCTAGGATGTTAAGACCATAAACTATCGCCAATGAAGTTCCTGTTGTCCTCATATACATAAGAGTTTAGAATTGCTATCTATCCAGAGTCACGAAGGTACATATAACCTCATCGCATCCGCAACACCAGGACCGCTGCCTCCCAACAATTCTGTATACACATGGGAACCATGAGTATAAATGATGTTTCCCTAACTATGATGTAGAAGGCCTCGCTATGGAAAGATAGTAGTGAAGTATTTCTGATACTATCGTATGTGGGGAGTGGAGGGGGTTCTAACCAAAAATATCGCTTCTTATAGTGGAATGGATTGATGTGACCATCATTTATGTTGAATTTCATAATAATGGCAATGATGACATCTTAATTTTTCTTATGGCGAGAGTCCTTTTGAATAGAACTGTAGATGAAGTAATGATGATGACTATATTATCACTACCGGTTACAATTTTTAGCTTGAGTCGGTTGGGATTGAATAAGAGATTTTTTCTAGTCAGAATAATATGTCCAGTAGAACTCATGATAGTATCGGTAGAATCATGATTGACATGTAACTAATACAAATCCATTGAAACCTTTCATGTATTTTCACACATTTTAGTGCAATTATTTGAAGTATATTCTAAAATAAGTCTTTTTAAATATTAAAGTATGAACATATCAAATAAATTAAGAGGGTGCAGTGCAATAGAGAAAAGTATTATGGAAGTTCACATTGTTTGAGACCAGGGTGCTTTCCAACATTGATTTAATAGCATTCCCTTTTTTTCTTGTGCAAAGAATTGAAAAAAATATATATGTCCAGTTGGAGCCGTGTATGTTTCATTTTTCCCTTTGTTATCTGTTTAGATTTTCTTATGGATGCATTTTTAAATTACTTTTATATTAATGCTTGCCACTATAATCATATACATAATAAGGGTCAACATTTTACATTCCAAATAATTTATCCATGTCTAAAGATGGTTTATATTCAAAGGGGTGGGCATGAAGAACAAATGCATGTGTAATATAAACATAATTAAGTAATACATTCGTTACACTACACAAGATCCCTGATTTGCATGTACGATCTCTCAATTAATGAATCACATCTATTAGATTTGTTAAATATACAAATGGATTACAATCGATAGATCTACGTAATTGTTTTACTTGTTTTGCTCTATTTTTTCTAGTCGTAGAAGTATACCCGCCATGTGGGCTAGAGTTCTTCTCATTGGCTTTATAAAGGGACACAATGCACGTGACATCCATTTGAATCTTAATCTGGTGCGTACAAGCATGTAAAATTATGTATATATGGATATCAAAGTAATGCAGCTAGATCAACAATTGTTCATATCAATAAATCTGCACTCACGGGCCACAACCATGTTAAAGTAACAAGGATAACATGTACAACTGTAATGACATAATCCAACATGCACAATCTATTGTCTATCTCCATAATTTATCATCTCAAAGAACCCTCCCATACTTCTCCCTCCTCTGGCGACATGAGGGAAACCATAGCTGTTGGCATCCCAAGAGGCCTTCTCCGTCCCTCCCTCACATCGCTGCCGTAAGAGGGTTTAAGACCCCACCTTTATAAGATAAAGATCCCTGTGATTGTAATGCTAGTTCCTATTAGATCAAATGCTAGCATCCATAGTTTAAGATGAAGTACACAGATACATAGGTCTTTATTATATCATCATTCTAGAGTTAAACATAGTCTTTTACAACTCCATAGGCTAGTACAAGAGTTCAACATAGTAAATAAAAGTAAAGTCTTCATCTTCATGTGCCACAGGCAAGCCTGTTGAGTGTAGACTCATAACCCTAATCCTCATCAGAATAACCTGCAACATCATAAGTTACAGCCACAGTGGGTCAATACATTTGGAATTGTATTGGCAATTGATACCATAGTAGAATAGTAGTATCTAACATCTATATGAATTTAGCTAAGTGTAGCTTAGGCTTGCTTTCTCAAAATACGTTTTTCCTATCAGTTGAAATCACTAAGTTTTTTGTTTGACAAAAACTCCCAAGGAACCACTAATAGACATTGGTGAACCTTTACCCTTGTTCAACCACAAGTTTTAACTTAGAAATTGGGATGAGGAGATCCTTGATAGCTTCAATGTCTTGATGCTCAGATTATCCGTTGTCGGGGACATGACTAAGTACTTAGGTTTTTCCTTCTCGAGAGGTGGTGCACTTTCCCCACAAGAATCGACATGCATCGAGACGAGATCTTTCAGAAGCCTTACCTTAGACCAAATGGACGCGTTCCAACCTATCACCCTACCACCACCTGTCCATCTGGCTAAGTTATTGCAACCTATATGATCAAGGCAGAGCCCATATGCCATGTGGTTATACTAGAAGCTTCTAAACACTAAGTATCTCAAATCCCTTTGTCCCTGGGTGGCTTTCCACAAGTGTGATACACAAGGTAGACCATAGACATGGGCCTTGTGCAACCACTCAACATAATCCAATCATACCATTCCACCCAGGTGATTCATTCACTTAGTTGTTTTATTAAGCAAAAACATAAGTCAAAGACTTAGCAAAATTTCCATAGCATGTATATAATCCACCCTAGGTAGACTAAGCATGACAACATATCAAGTATCTTAACTTAGAGAAAATTCTACCAAGACTACAACTACTAGGATTTCCCAAGGCATAGCAAAGTTTTTACTTAGCAAAATTTCATGCAAGTACTATTCAAAATATCACTAGTGCATAGTCAAAATAATAGGACAAATACATGTATCAACCACTTGCCTTGGTAGTTGGGGTGTATCAACAATCTTCACAATCAAAATCACCACTAGCACCAAAATATACACTTAAAATGATAGCACCAAATTTACATTCAAATAATCAAGCAAAAATATATGAATGCATGCAAATGCAATGAAATGAATTTCTACACTAAACTAATCAAACCAAACAGTACTTATAACGAAACCATCTAATTAAAGTCTAAATAAACTTGAATTTGCTTTAAAATCATTTTCTAAATAATTTATATATCCAAAATAAGAATATACTTGATTCTGCAAATAAACCTAATTTTACAGAAGCAAAATACAAATTCAATCCCACAGTAGTGTAGGGATCATTTTTATGAATCCAATGATATCTTATTTGCATTTTTTGGATAAACAGAACAAAAGTTATGAATTTTACAAGTTTGAATCTCTAATAGATACAAAATTACAGACACGTGGCTGTGTCTGAATGGTCCATACCGTTTCGTGTGGATCGATCAACTAGAGCCGTAGGATTTAAGTGTCGATGTGCGATCCAGATCTAAACGTCTCCCTTCGTTAAGTGATCTAATCTGCACCCTACGATTCAGATCTAATAGTGCCAACGCATGTGACCAAAGTCTGGCGGCGCTACTGTGTGCTGGCGGCGGTGGTTCGGCGAATACATAGGGGGCTAGGGGTGGTGTAGTAGCTTACAGGCGTCGCAAGGCCGCGAGGAAGCTCAACGTGTCGCTGGCATGGGCGGGGGTGCGCTGTAGTGGTCGCTGGGGCTCGTCGGAGTTGCTGGCAGCGTCAGGTTCGTCAGGCGGTGACGAAAGCGACGACAAGGGTCTCCCTAGCACAAACCAGGGCATCAGTGTGTGCACAATGGTCAGGCAAATGGGATGGTTTGAACCAGAAGCCAACAGGCTGTCGATTCGTACCGCTATTGCTCGCCGCAGTTGATGGCGGCATCGGGCGCTTGCACTGCTTGTTGGAGGCGACGACCTGGGCCATGAGCAGAGGAAATAAAGGTATGAGAAGAAGCGCACGAGCAAGGGGATCACGGCAGTAGGAAGCAGAGGGCACGGGGCGGACGGAGCTCGCCGGATTACCTCGTCGGATTCGTCGGGCAGTGAGGTTGCGATTCAAAATACGGGCAGCCTGGTGGCGAAAAGGGGGTGGCGAGTGAGGGCAAATGATCACGATGGGGAGGGGTTTAAGTAGGCAGAGGCACGGCAAGAATCACTCGTTGTATCAATGGAAATTAAGCCGCGCCATCAATGGTAGCGAACGACAGCGGTGACGTGGTCCGACGCGGGATTTGGGGAAGAAGGGGGTGAGCTAGCGCGGAGCCACTGGGCAGTGACATCGGGGTAGGGTGAGTGCGGTGAGAGAGGGGGAAGATGGGGAAACGGCCGGGTGGGCTCGTGGGCTGTTTCTGGCACTGGGCCGATTAGGTAGTGCTGACCCTTTTCTAATATTTTCTATTTGATTTTTCAGGAATCATTTTCAAACCTAAATCAAATGAGTTTGAATTTCAAACCTTCTCTAAAATTTTATACAGTGAACATAGCACTTATTTGTGTATAAAACACTACTGTCCAAACAAATAAGCTTTGATCCTTTGATAAATAAAATAAACCATGCCTTATTTATATATAGATAATAAAAATAAAAATGGTTTTATTTAGTGTTTTGATTTGAAAATTTTTGTGCAAGTAAAGAATGCTATGAATACATGAATGAAATGCAAGCATTTGTAATTCATGAATTTTAGGATGTTACAGAGGGAATTCGGGCGAAGACGCTCGATCCCAGACGGTGGAGGCAGGGCGGTTTCCTCTCGTGGCCATCCGTCATGGAGGCCATGGCATGAAATGATGTTGCAGGCGACGCGGGGCTATAGGCGAGCGAGGCTTTGCCTGTGGGCCGGGCGTTCCGGAGTTGTCGGCTTCTGAGGCTTCATGTGAAGGTGAGCGGCATCTCTCCCAGCATGGATGCAGAGGCATGGTGATGTCCAGGACCGATCCGGGCCTAGGGATGGCCGATGTAATGACGTGATGCTGGTCTGTTAAAGAAGGAGGAAGAGGTGTTGTGGTACAATATATATGCGTGGGGTAGGTTGTGGTGATGTTGTCTTGATGAGTGTGTAGATTACGAGGTTGTGGACCATCTCATGGAGGCTGCCGGATGCAGCAGCTGCACGTGGGGAGGTAGGGTGCCGGTGTGGCAGGAGGTGTGAAATCCCTCATTGCTCTTATCCATGCCATGGTTGCGTGCGATCTACAGCGAGGAAGCCGAGGCGATAGTCCCGGGTCGATGGTTTTCTTGGGTTGCGGCGGTGTGGTTGTCGTGTCTTGAGGTCTCACGACCCTCATTGCCTGCAGACGAGCTCAGTGGTGATGGCAGGGCCATGCTTCCATTCTTGTTGCTCCTCTCACTTTAGAGTCGGATTAATCTTTGGTCGGTGCCAATGACGGCATAGCCTTAGGACGTTTTTCTCCTTCTTGTTGGTGTCATTACATAGTTCTTGATCCTGACAAGCATGTGTTGTCCTATGATCTCTGGGTGAAAAACTAAGCTCCACCAGGAGTGGGCAGCGGCGGACGCATTTCTACCTCGTTGGAGACGTCGCCTTGGAGTTTTATGAGCCATCGGTGCGGCTGGTTTGTGGCAATTGGGAAGTGTAGTTATATGGTCTAGGGAGGAGGATCCCATGGCAACGACCCTAGACCGTGGTTGGTTGTTGCGACTACGGCATGGAACCTCTATGCATTGACGGTCCTATAGTGCTTGGCAAGGGCCTAACATGTGTCGATAGCGAGGTCGTTGACCTGCGGAGTTCTTCCTGGTTGTTGTGTCTGGGTGGTGGTCGCGGAGCTGGAGGTGTGAGTTTCTTGTGTTTGGTAGGCTACCGTGGTGTGAATAACAAGTCTGCTCGGTTGTGCAGTTTTTAGTTTATTTTCCCTCATCAAAAGGGAAATGTATGATCTTTGGGCTCAGTCTTCCTGATAAACTAGGTCAACTCCATTCTATCTATACAGACTAAAGGAACACTCTGCCCTTTTCGAGAGGTTTCTTGAAAAAAAATATCATCTCTGAAAAATTAAGAGGATGTTTCATTGCAATTATACTATATATTCTTATTTGTGTCTCAATCTTGTGAATTAGATAATTCAGTAAATTATTATGGTGGTATGATTACACTTCTAATTAAGCAGTTTGATGACTGACTAGGGAGAAATTTTGTTGCGGGATCTGTTGATTTGAAAGATGTCATGTATGGAAGAACCCAAGAAAAATTGAAGTGTATCGGTTAAAAAAGATGCTAGCATGCAGCATAGTCACATTACGTGGTACAAAAATACACCATGAAAGACAATGTATAACCAATGGAATCGAAGGGTGGAAGATGTGGGGAGTGAGTTAAGGAAAACAAATCAAATATGAGAATGAATTACAAAAACTGTATCACTAAATTTTATAATGGAAATTGTTTCTAGATTTAATTTTTTGAATTTATTTATAGAAAAGTTCATTTTTATATATTGGAGATGTATACTTATCTAAAATGTAACATATTTTAGAATGAATGGAGGCCGACGAATATTTCATAACCGAGGGAGTAAACATAGGAAAAAATCAATTAGACTAAGTTACTATGAAAATTCTCACTATATTTTTTCTTTACCGGTCAACACAATTACTTTATTCACTTTACGATTTTTTATTGTATAAAAAATTCTTTGAACATTATACAAGGACTAGAGAAAATTATCATAAAATTTTCTATGTTTTAATTATTGTTTTTTGTCCATTTAAATGTCATTTTTCGTATGTGTTGATAGAAAACCATAATTATCATTTGAAAGCACACAGAAATAGAGAATTGGTGTATATAGAAAATATCATGGCAAAACAAAGTATTCAGCCAGTTGACCACTACATATTGTTCTTTACAAACATCTAGATCTCATGTACCTTATAATCAATATATGTGAACTGATATATAGATGTAATTGTGCATCACCTCCTCTAACAATTTGGCTAATGTACTTTATTATAACGGACCATGACCAACAGATCTTAGTAACTATACCTAAAGTTACCGGACATGAAATTATTATTTAGGCACTAATATATAAGTTTTGTTAAGTCTAAATTGAGAGGAAAGCGAGAAGTATAAATTGAGTTTCAAATCACACTAAAGTAACATAAAAACAACTCCATCCTAGCTTACAATATAAATTAATTAGATCTTGTTGCCTAAAATTACATGCAAAAAAGGAACATATCGGCGCATATGTTCGTTTTTTTCATAGCCAAATTAGTAACCTATTTGTCCTTTCCAAACTCAGGCTATTGGGTGCCTGACTTTTGAAACTTCAATAACATGAATTCAAAAGTTTTTAAAAATACCTTCATGTAGCCAACTATGTAATTATTAGTGTGTAAATTTTTAGCTTGAAACACTTAGTCTTTTAGACTCACAAAACAAATATGAAAATCGAGTTTTTATCGTCGGCAAACAGTGTTAAACAGTTCACTAAAGGGAAGATTTCATTGTTTTGTGCGATTTTGTTATTTTTTAGATCCCAAAAAATAAAAAATTGATCTAAAAATATAAAAACTGATAGAACACATGGTTAGCTACATCCAGGTATTAATTTCTGAATTTTTTGAAACACTGAATTCAATTTTTTAAGTTTGCAAAAAATAAATCATAGAGGCTGGAGCCCGGGAGCCATATCACCTCTGTCCATTAGTTATTATCCTGTATACTAAACATGTTTTCTCACACAAAATATAAATATTTATAGTAGTATTTAGAGTGACTCTATAACATTTTTGATCCTATAAATATTTTATTAGATATTTTTAGATGCTACCATTGTATTTGCCAGGGTTCGTCACCACATGCTCGTTATCGAAAAAATGATTTTTCTTAAAAACTGTTTTCTATGTATTGGCATGGGACATCCGAGCTACAACCCTGTGCAATATGAGCCTTAGGTAAGTGATAGAAAGGGGCAGCGAGACAACCATGTCTAATGTGGGTTCATTGCTTGTTTCTGCACTAGTAGGTGTTTGGTGAGCACGTCGTTGTTTTGACCATGATATTGTTTGGTCGGTCATTAGCCTCCCTCATTCTTGCAGGCATGTGCGAGTGGCTGTAACATAGAGCTCTTCAATGTGGGTGTCGAGTTACTTGACGGGATTGCGTGGTGCATATATTGCCCAGTCTCAACCTCAATGACGTGATGTGCCTAGACGTTGTCGATGCGGAACACCAGTGGGTGGCGGTGCAGCTAGGAGCTAGCGGTGCGAGCAATATGAGCTCCTGATCTAAGAATCCGGTGTTCATATGTCACCAACAATTACCAGATTCAGCATTTTCTAGTTCGAGCCGGATCAGTGGAGTAAACACTGATGTCTCTTCCTTCAGCCCTGAAGTAGACAACGACAATGGTAGGTGCGACCATGGGCTAAGTTTGCCCCTGGCCTCTGTGGGGCTTCTTTTCTGCTTTTATATATCGTTAAACACTGATAGGCATATGTGGCCATGTATTAATTGGTAAACATTGTCAGCATTGACGGGAGAAAAAACCCATCAGTATATTGAATAATTTAATCATTCCCTCCAATCTTCTACTCTACTACTGTGTTTAATTTTGTCGCTATGAGATTACGTGTTTTATTTCTAGGTGGAATTAAAATGTTGATATGTTAGATTCAATTACCAAGATCTAAGGATCGTGATAAGTTAATGCACAGTTATGATGACATGCCGGCTATAACTTGTTTAGATATACTATTTATAAAGATGAAACGGTTATGATCTGGATAGATGATGATGATCTAACATGAGTCAAAAAAAATCCACAAAATTAATCATCAGATTTTTATTTTTATGAAAATATCTAATCCGATGTGATTCCATCGATGCCAAGCAGAAATAACATCGAACAACAAGGAATAGCACAGATGAATAACATGCATGGTGAGCAGCAACATTACGATGTACTAGTGGCTAGTTCATAGGAAATAATAACACAAAACAGGGGAATTCCTCCACATCTTAAAGTGAGGGTTTATATCCTCTCAAAATTCTGAACTACAAATATCAATCAAAGTGTCGATCTCATTCTTATTGGATGTCGATGGTGATGGATTAAGCATCTGGCACAGATGGATCATTGGCCTCAGACCCGCTAGTGCTACCATGAAGCTTCTTCAACTGAAATCTTTGGTAGGCTTCACGGCGACAGATGATGTGTCCCAAGCATGTGGCAAATCCCGGCTCTGTGAGCTCGGGGCAGATCCACCCACGGCCATTGTTGCGGTTACACCGCCGTACTTCCTCCGTGATCACCACTGTTGGGCAATCATGTCCCTCTACTTCTTCCTCTTGCCCATCATCATCATCATCATCATCATCATCATCATCATCATCATCATCATCATCATCATCATCATCATCATCATCATCATCGTCATCGTCGTCGTCGTTGCCGTCGTCATCTCCTTTTTGCTCCGGCGCTGCATTTTTTTCTTCCTCGTCCCTCGCTTCATCAACACTATTATATTAAGCACAAAGTGCACAACCGATTCAGATCCCGAAGAAATATTTGTTTTCCAATGCAAAAAAAATCTCCCTGAAAGAATATCCCAAAGAAAGTATAAAAACACAAATCAAGATATATCTAGATTTCATTATCATGCCAGAGCAATATAGCAGAAGCACGATAGCAACAACTACGCACACAAACTGTTAACGAGTTTCTGTTACTAGGCAAACCCAGTAATTTATTTCAAATCGATGATCCTTTTCAGTATAAAATTGATGATCCTGTGTGTTGACCGAATCTCCATTAATTTCTAAGGGCCTAAAATGTGTTGCAGCAGCACGGTGTTTGCAACCATCCATGAAATAACAGTTTGTGAACTATGCACAGAAAAACATTCACAATGTTTACAGTCGGAATAATAAACCCATGTCTCATAAGCGAGATAACGGAATATAATAAATAATTTCTGGGTGCAAAAATATAAAAGCCACAAGCCCATACAAGCGTGCCGAAATGCCAAGTGTTCACTAGATTACCGGCCAACACCTGACATGTTTCTGACCATCAACAGAAATACGGGTGCCAAGTACTAAATCTATTAACGTACTAGCATAGTACAAGGAATATATCAACAGTTGATCATCAATCATGCAAGAAATAGATCCATGTAGAAAGCAACTAGGACGCACGCCTGAACTCCTCTATGAGGCTAGAGGTCACCACCATAGTCGTGTCCAAAGCCTCCTTCTCCGCGTCCCTGTTCACCTGGCAAGACACGACGCCCATGCAAAGTTAAACCCCAAGTCGACAGATCGACCAAAAAAATGGATGGATCTGGAGTTTCTTGCACCACGGAAAAGAAAAGAAGAGAGGTGCGTGTGTGTGTGTACCTTGGGCGTAGATTCATCCGCGAGAAGATGGTTTTCCATGTCCTCCTGGAGCGTGGGCTTCCCTTCGGGACCATCGGCTTCCTTCAGCAGAAGGAGCGACGCCGCCACTTCGTCTTCAGCGGGCTGTGTAGACGAGGGTTTGTCTTGCTTGGTGGCCGGCGGCGTGGGAGGGTAGGGCGGGTCCATTTCCGTTCGCTCGTTGCGGTGGTGGTGCGATGAGACGCGAGAAGAGAAAGAACGACAGGGGGAGAGGTGTAGTGTATGGGACGCCTCCTAAAAGGTGGGTGTATATACGGGGTGCTTACAGGCTGGGAGAAGGTTGCCTCCTATGGGGTAGGTATATACGGGGGTGGTGACAGTTTGAGAAAGTGAGTTTGCTGCGTATAGGCAGGCGTCCAGCAATTTATCGGTCGTCATGTCATAAATGCTGTGGATTGGCTTGCATTTCTTGCCAAATTCGCAAAACAATTCAAACTTTTTTTTTTTGAAAAGGGGATTACCCCGGCCTCTGTATCGATAGATACATACGGCCATTTTATTACTAAAACAATTCAAACTTGGGGTCACTTTTTAGACAAGTACCACACCAAAGGATAAGAAAATTAACATGGAAATTTCTTGATGCATGCTTATAGAAAGCCCAACAATTTGAATTTCAGTAGTGCCACTACTAGACTATACTAGGACACTCGAGGGTTCTCAAAAAAAAAATTTAGGACACTTGAGGAAATCCCACCCCAATGTCGCCCTCCTCTGGCGATACGTGGGGAGCCCTACCCGCCGCCTCCTCTACCTGCCCTCGCGTGCATCGCGACCATAAGAAGAGCCGGTGGCGAAGTCAGGCGTGCCCCATGGAAAGTGGCGGTAGGGCACTTTCTCCTGTCACGGGGCGCGAGGGCTCTCCAGGAGGTGTGTATGGAAGCGGAGACGAGGGCGTGCGGGGAAGCTACAAGCTGCATGTGGTGCGGTAGCGGCGCCAGAGCAGGATGGCGCCACATGATATCAGAAGCTGGAGGTGAGAGGCCGCATGGGTGTAGCGCAGGAGCGAGGGCTATAGCTACGCCGCTAGGGCCGGCCATGGGCATGGATACACTAGCGTGGAGCTGGAAAGAGGGTAGGCATCGCGGAGCAGGGTGCGTAGGAAGCCTCGGGCCAGTGCGTAGGAAGGCTCGCGCTCGCCAGTGCTATAGGATGCGCGGTCGTGAGGGGTGCCCGGCTGCAGTGCCCTTTGGATGCTGCGGTCTTGGAGCAGAAGTGGGCTAGCCATAGTCGGAGGATGCCTAAGTAGCGGCCCCTCGAATGCGTGGTAGCTGAGGAAAGCAAGGTGGCCGTGGCTGGCGGATCTGGTGCTCGCAGATTTGTCAGCTGGGTTTTGTGGCATTGAGCATTGGAGCAAGAGGTGTTGCGTGGGTGCATCACCCTGTGATGATTGCTAGAGGTTGACGATGAGAATCCGTGCCTTGACCGTCCTCGCGGGTGGTTCCTTGCATTGACTTTGTCAGTGCCGATGGCGGCAGCACATCGGTGTCATCTTCCTCCACTAGTGCAAACCGCCCTACGTGTCCCGGTTGGTAAGGGGCTTTAGTCCCGGTTCCCTAACCGGGACGGGGAAATCGGGACTAAAGCCCCAACCTTTAGTCTCGGTTGTCCCATCAACCGGGACAAAAGGGCGTACACGTGGCCGCTGCTGAGTGCGAGGGGGAGGAGCAACCGTCCCGGTTCGTAACACGAACCGGGACAATAACCCTCTGCCTCGGCAGAGATTTGGCATATTTCTCTACCGCGGCAGAATTCATTTTGGCAACCTTATTTTGCCGCGGCAGCATTTTGGCCACTTTTTGTGCCGCGGCAGAGAATTCATTTATGTTGTTTTATTTTTTATTTAGTGTTTTGCACTCATCAATGAAGGAACCATTATATTACACAAGATCATCATGACAATATAGATCCAAGTATCGAACATATTACATACAATACATGGAGTTCATGCACTACATATACAAAATAAGCTCTTTGTACAATCCCTATTAGATATACACACCCGAATAGTATTCTTCTTTTGGGTTTAGAACTTCTGCATCCAAGAATCCCGTCAATTCCTCCTGAATTGCTCGTACGCGATCCTTTGGCAGAAGAACGTCCCCTAGACGTTCGATCTGATTTAAAAAATGAGTCAACCTATATGAATGAAATTAAACAGAATTTGATGGTAATTAAAAACTATAAAAATTGTTTACGTACGTTAAGTTGCTCTAAATTTCTCCCCTTCTCACAGCACGTCTGACGGATGAACTCGCAAACATAGTATCCACATAAATTGTTCCTTGGTCCCTGCGTCAGGCACTTTACGAGAACATAGTTCAATCAAAATAATAATCAAGCATGATAATAATGGTATCAAAACTAGAATCAAAGAGATGCACAGATATAGCTAGTGGTGCTTACATCTAGTGGTTTAAATGTAAGCTCCTCTTTCCAAACACCCCTAGCCTTCTTGGTGAACCGTTTCCAAGCGCTGCCCGGCGAAGAAAATAAATAAAAGAAGTTATTAATTACTTGATATCATAAAATTCACGAACGTTGCCGATATAGTGTCATAATGATTAGAATTACCGCTGGAGAAGCATCTGCATGTCCTTCCACGTCTTAAGGGGTTTATGTTTCGAGTCCATGACTAGTACACGCCCTTTATCAGGTTGAATGATTAACAGAATATAGTGGAAGCCGCGCATGCATAACTAATCAATTATATACTTAACGTCGAGTAATTGAAATATAAAGTGTATACAAGACAATAACACTCACTTGAAGTTGTAAGGAAATAGTATTTCCCTTCTGGTTTCTTGATCTAGTTAGCTCCCAGGTGTATTGATCTAGTTAGAGAAGTTACAAGATGCAAGATGGTGTGCGAGAGCTGGGACACCACTACGGCCAGTTTGAGGGAGATGCCGTCGGAGCCCAGTCCTACGGCATCTCCAACAAACTGGTCATAGAGGCACTCCCTAATATGTGACCACGCACGTTTGGAGATCAGATCTTAATGGTAAGTACGAATCGGGACAACTTCTTCATAGTTCGGGAAAGTCGTTCTACGAATCGGGACTAAAGGTCCCCTTTAGTCCCGGTCCAGCCACAAAACGGGACTAACACTCAAGACATTTATTAATATTAAAAACTGAGACTACAAAACCGGAACTAAAGGCCCCCCTATATATAGTCCCGATCAAGCCACAAACCGGGACTAACACTCAATACATTTATTAAACTTGGAAAATTGCAAACACCATAAGTTATCCTTCACAAAATGAGCTATCATGTCTCATGACATTTAGGTTCACAATATGCATCCGACCGGCCAGACATGAACTAGAGGTACACAATATGAGCATGAACTTCTTGGCATATGTCCTTCCTTATAATCGCTTCAAACGTAACCATGGAGCATCTTCTTTACTTAACGGAATGCTTGGGTCAGTTTTCACTGTGAAGGGCGGAATTTCATCAAACTTATTATAATCTTCTGATATGTCTGTCTTTTCCTTGTTTCCCACGATGTTTCTTTTCCCTGAAAGAACTATGTGATGCTTTGGCTCATCATATGATGTATTTGTTTGCATATTTTTTCTTTTTTTCGGTCTGGAGGGCATGCCCTTCACATAGTAGACCTGAGACACATCATTGGCTAGGACGAATGATTCATCTCTATAGCCAAGATTGTTGAGATCCACTATTGTTATTCCGTACAACTGGTCTATCTTTACCCCTTCCCCATTCAGGTTGACCCATTTGCAGCGAAACAAAGGGACCTTAAAAGAGACTCCATAGTCTAGTTCCCATATCTCCTCTATGTAACCATATTATGTGTCCTTTTGCCCATTCTCGTCCGTTGCATCAAAGCGGACACCACTGTTTTGGTTGGTGCTCTTTTTATCTTGGGCGATCGTGTAGAATGTATTCCCTTATTTCTTACCCTTAGAAAATAGAAAATAGAAAATGGATTTTTTCTATTTCTTCATGTTCTACGTGTTCTTCGTGTTCGGAAAATAAAAAATGGTTTTTTTGTACAACGAAAAGAGAACTTCCTCCTGCAATATTGTTCGACATCCCATGATACACATGCATGCATAATATGGGCACAATATCACAAACTATGCCCTGATTCTAGCCATAACATTGGTTATTTGACCCGAAACACAGGAAACCTCAAACATAATAGGGTCATTTTGTGAAGGTTTTTTTTGAGACATAACCAATTTACCAAGTTTGGTATTTTCCCTTGTAACTATGTCACATAATATGACACCATACGAAGGATTTACATTGTTCGGATAGCTTTTGAATTTCTTATGCCCGTTTCAAAATTTTCCCATTTCAAACTATAGTCAAAATGACGCGCATGAATAGATGTGATGGGCCTTGATAAAACTTGCAATGGATCTCTAAAAAAACATCATATTGTGAGTCTAAAAATCATGATCACTAGATCATGTACTTGTAGTTCAAACCGGGCCCACTTCCTACCGATTCAGCAGATATTTGTCTTTTCACCAGGGATGGACGGAAAGGTTTGAGATATCCCGGTTGGGACATTGGCCATGTAAGGTGGTATAATATTTTTGAATAATAGGATGGTACCATTTTGAAACTTTTATTTGGTGGTTTCTTCACAAACCCCCCTGTTTTTTGTGTTCGGAAAATAGAAAATGTCTTTTCCATGCGACGAAAAGGAAAAATTCCTCCTGCAACCTTGTCTGCCATCCCATGATGTATATGTGTGTACAATATGGGCACAATATCACAAACTATGCCATGACTCTAGCCATAACATCGGTCATTTTACCCGAAAGCCACAAAACTTCGATTATAATAGGTCATTTTGTGAAGGTTTTTTGAGACACAATCAATTTACCAAGTTTGTTATTTTTCCTTACAACTATATCACAAAATATGACACCACACGAAGGATTTACATTGTTCGGACAATTTTTTAATTTCTTATGCCCGTTTCAAACTAAGGTCAAAATGGCGGGCATGAAGATATGTAATGGGCCTCGCTAAAACTTGCATTGGATCTCTGAAACATCATATTGTGAGTGTAAAAATTATTTTTTCAAAAAATCATGAGCATTAGATCATGTACCTGTAGTTGAAACCAGACCCACTTCCTACCGATTCACCAAACATTTGTCTTTTTCACCAGGGGTGGACAGAAAGGTTTGAGATACCCGTTTGAGACATTGTCCATGTAAGGAAGTCTAATATTTTTGAAAAATAGGATGGTACCATTTTTAAACTGTCATTGGGTGGTTGCTTCAGAAAATGCCTCGTTTTTTGCGCTCGGAAAATAGAATATAGCATTTTCGTACGACGAAAAGGAAAACTTGCTCCTGTAACATCGGTAGACATCCCATGATGCACATGCATGAATAATATGGGGCACAGTATCACAAACTATGCCCTGATTCTAGCCATAATATTGGTCATTTGATCCGAAAGACAGGAAACCTCGAACATGATAGGTCATTTTGTGAAGTTTTTTGAGAAATAATCAATTTACCAAATTTGGTATTTTTTCTTGCAACTATGTCACATAATATGACACCACATGAAGGATTTACATTGTTTGGACAGTTTTTGAATTTCTTACACTACTAGGAAACCAAATAGATAGAAAAATATTCTGTGGCACATACGTTTGACCATACGCCTAAACTCCAGTGGCGCATTTTAGGCAATGCGCCATAGAAGTCTTAGAAAAACAATGCGCCACAGAAGTTTGGTGGATCCGCCATCGGGGTTGGGCTCCCTCACTTTCTGTGGCGCATATATCCATATGCACCACAGAAGTTGGAACTTCTGTGGCGCATATGGACATATGCGCCACAGAAAATGAGGGTAGGACCCACCACAGTATTCAGTTGACCAAAGTTTTGTAGCATATACCAACTTCTGTGACTCATATATAGATATGCACCACAGAATAAGGAAAACCAGATCCCACCCCCCCCACCCCCGTGGAACAACTTTTAACTTTTGTAAAAAATAAACGAAAATAATAAAAAATTCAAAAAAATGATTCCTTGAGATGTAGTTGTATTTTGGGGTATAGTTGTAGGAAAAATTGAAAAAAATGAATTTCGATGTATTTTGCAAAAAAAGATCATGGGATAGTAAAACGGCCATAACTTTTGCATACGATTCGGAAAAAAAGTTTAATACACCAAAATGATCGTCTTGAAATTTCCTACTCGATTTCAACGTCGAAGGCCATTGAAGTTTTACAGCTTCCTCAAATTCGAAAAGAGAAAAAAGTTATGGCAGAAAGAAGATTTTTCCTGCAAAAAAATTAATAAGGGAGAGAAACTTTTGTGGCGCATTTCTCACATATACACCACAGAAGTGTTGGGATCCCAATTGAATTTCCTTGGTGTTCTCCCCCTCTCTTTTATCCTTCTCCCCTTTACTCCTTTCCTCCACTTTTCTCTTCATCCCCTTCTTCCTCTCCTTCTTCTTCCTCCTCTTCTTCCTCTCCTTCTCTTCCTCCTCTTCTTCTCTTCCTCCCCTTCTTCCTCTCCTTCTCTTCCTCCCCTTCTCCTCCTCATTCTCCACTCTCCGGCTAACTCCTCCTCCTACTTCGGCCATGGCCTCCACCACCTCCGGCGACACCTCCTCCACCGCCTCCTACTACTACTCCTCCTCTTCCACCGATGGCCTCCTTTTCCTCCTACTCCAGCGACCCCTCCCCTCCTAATCCACCTACATCGGCGGCCTCCTACTCCGGGAACCCTTCCTCCTGCTCCTCGTACTCCTCCTACACTAGTGGCCTCCTACTCTAGCGACCCTCCTCCTCCACCTTCCACCCACCACTCACCTCCCACTCTGGCCAGATCTGGCCAGATTTTATTTGAAATTTGAAAAGAAAATCTGTGGCCCATATTGGCAATATGCGCCACATAATTTTTTGAGACTTCTGTGGCACATTTCAATATGCGCCACAGAACTATACTTTAGTTACAAGATAACAGTAGCGCATCCCATATGGGCCCTATAGGTCCCGGTTGGTACGGGACTTTAGTCCCGGTTGCCCAACCGGGACGGGGCAATCGGGACTAAAGCTCCAACCTTTAGTCCCGGTTGCCCCACCAACCGGGACTAAATGTTGCACACGTGGCAGCGGCAGAGAGCGAGGGGGGGTGGAGCATTAGTTCCGGTTCGTAACACGAACCGGGACTAATAACCTTCTACCGCGGAAGAGATTTGGCCCATTTCTCTGCCGCGGCAGAGAATTCATTTTTGGCACATTTTGTTGCCACGGCAGCATTTTCGCCACTTTTTGTGCCGCGGCAGAGAATTCATTAGGGTTGTTTTATTGTTTATTTAGTGATTTGCACTTATCAATGAAGGAACCTTATATTACATCATGATGACAATATTATATTCAATACACGGATCGAGTTCATGCACTACATACAAAAGTTGCTATTCGATGCTACCGGCCAATTTCTTGAAAGTTGCCATTTTTACAATTCCTATTGTCTATAAACAGCCGAGTAGTATTCCCCTTTTGGTTCTAGGACTTCTGCATCCAAGAATCCCGCCAATTCCTCCTGAATTGCTCGTACGCGATCCTTTGGCAGAAGACCGTCCTGTAGACGTTCGATCTGATTTAAAAAAGGAGTCAGCCTATATGAATGAAACTAAACACAATTTGATTGTAATTAAAAACTATAGAAATTGTTTATGTACGTGGAGTTGCTCTAAATTTCTGCCCTTCTCATCGCACGTCTGCCGGATGAACTCGCATACATAGTATCCACATAGATTGTTACCTGGTCCCTGCGTCAGGCACTTTACGAGAACATAGTTCAATCAAAATAATAATCAAGCATGATAATAACTGTATCAAAACTAGAATCAAAGAGATGCGCGGATATAGCTAGTGGTGCTTACATCTAGTGGTTGAAATGTAAGCTCCTCTTTCCAAACACCCCTAGCCTTGTTGGTGAACCGTTTCCAAGCGCTGCCCGACGTAGAAAACGAATAAAATAAGTTATTAAGTACTTGATATCATAAAATTCACGAACGTTGTCGATATAGTGTCGTAATGATTAGAATTACCGCTGGAGAAGTATCTGCATGTCCTTCCACGTCTCAAGGGGTTTATGTTTCGAGTCCATGACTAGTACACGCCCTTTGTCAAGTTGAATGATTAACAGAATATAGTGGAAGCTGCAAATGCATAACTAATCAATTATATAATTAACATCGAGTAAGCGAAATAGAAAGTGTATACAAGACAATAACACTCACTCGAAGTTGTAAGGAAATAGTATTTCCCTTTTGGTTTCTTCAAACCTTAACGCGTGTACTATATTATCCTCCGTATCCTGGGGGATTATTTTGAGATTATCTTCATGAACCCAATATGGGTCAATGAAGCCAATGTCATAGATTTGTCCTCTGCTGCATTCGAGAATCTTCATTCTGCATATTACAGTATGATTATATACATGCAATAAACAAAATAATATAGATGGAGACTAAATTAATTACTGAATTAGTACTTACAGACAATAGGCACTGATGATCGATTTGTCCAAGGCGTCTTGATTGAATAATTGAAATAGTTCATCAAATTCAATGGATATCATGTCATCCTTTTCTTTTCCATGATGCTTTTTGTAACCCTCAGCACTATCCAGTTAGCCCCGGCCCTTGTGGCATGCATGTACCAGTTATGCAATCTTCGCATTTTTGTTGGAAGATTGTTTACCTCCTCAGGTTTGACGAGAGGTTTGCCGTAGTGGTATCTCTATGCTACTTCACTCACGGGGAAGAACACTAACTGGGATAAGTACTAGGCAATACTCATACCTTGAGCAGCGGCAGCTTCTCCGTATTGTGCAACTACCTCTGGATCATACTGCTCTTCGGCCCCATATTTGCTCGACCCCACATTGGTTTGAGAAATCACCTTGAGAGGGGCGCAAGTCTGTTTTGCTTGTTCTCCGAGCTGGGCAACAGATTTCTCGCTTGCATCAGTACTGCTCTTCGAGGCTTTTTGTGCCGCATGTGACTTGAGAATAGAACGCTCATAGTCTGATGACAGCTTTGGCTCGGGTTGATGAAGATTCTTTAGCATTTTCAACACTTTGGCTTTTTCTTCTTTGGTGCTGGGGAACTCTAGCTCTTTCGGCCGCCTCAGCTTAGCGAAAAACACTGTCGTTTCCGCATCAACGATTGCCGCAGTCTCCTCTTCAGTCCAGTCATAAGCTCTCTTGGGAGGAAACTTTGGTACTTTTGGAAGAGGCTCTTGTTTACGTTTCGGCGATCGCTTACCACGACGCACAGTAGCGGTACGCTTACGCTTTTGACCCTTAGGCGCCGATGATGGCTCCCGCGGCGATGGCTGCGCCGGAGATTGGTGAGGCGACGGAGCCGGATGAGGCGACGAAGACGGCTGCCGCGGCGGCGACGACCTCGCTGGAAACGGGTGAGGCGGCGGCGAAGATGGCCTTGGCGTGTGATTTCGAAGCACGATACATTCCTTCGGCCATAGAATGGTGACGTTTTTTTGCGTCTCCCAGCACAGTCACATCCCCTTCACCTGCAGGGTAGTGAAGATACAAAACTTCAAAGGTGGGTATGATTTCATCCACGCCGACAATAGCGTAGCCCTCTGGAACCGGACGACAGTGGTAAGTTGGTGTGGGTCCAATTGGTAAGGCATAGCCGGCCGCCACCTTCATTGATATGTTCACAACTTTGACATGTAGCTCGCAGTGTGTCATCTCTGTGATATCATCCACTGGTAATAGCAGGAGCCATCGCTTGTGCATCATCGTCATCGCCATTGTCATCACCGGGACCTCGGTGGAAGCCACTGCTTTTTTCGATTATTCGATAGGCGGTAGCATCGAATGTAGTGTCTTTCTTGAGATGGGCCGGTAGTACTTTGCTCTTTAAGTGCGTTAATTTCATCTTGTTGTTGCTTTAATCGTTCTTCAATTAAACGCATTCGCTCTTTCTGACTATTTGCTTCAACTTCCACCCTGTCCTTTCTCCTCTGACGGCTTCTATCAGGATATTTCTTCCTCTCTTCGGGAAACCCAGTCCTCCATGGTCGGGAGCCTCTTGTGCCTCGTGTTCGTCCATCATGTTCCTTATTTCCAAGGGCGACTGTGAGCTCATCATTCTCTCTATCAAGAATGAAGTCCCCATCTTTAATAGCCTTTACTGCTTTTCTGATCCTCTCGATTGTCAAGGGGTCTTCTTTATGTCGTATGTTATATATACACCTCCCTTCCGATTCCAACGTGCCCCCATGCCCGTAAAACCAATTCCTTGCATGTTCTACCCAATCATCTGTCTTTGGGGTGATCTTTTTAGCACGCAGTTCATTCTCAAGTTTCTCCCACTTAGGAATGCCAGCCCTGTAGCCACCTTGCCCCATAGTATGGTGATACTTCTTGTTAGCAGCATTCAGCTTATTCGTTTCAGACATTTTCTTACCTTTTTCTGATTTCTTGTATTCCACAAACTCAGCCCAGAATGGTTTTATCTTCTCAAACTGAATATTCTTGAAATCGGGAGTCTTGTTTTTCACGACATAGTCAAGGTGCAATCTTTTCTTCCAGTTGGTGAAACACTAGGCCATCTTCTTCAAAGCCCACTCCCTGACCTTAGCCTCCTTGGCTCTCCCATGTTGTAAGGCGTCCTCAACTGGATCCTCCGCATTTGGATCCAGCTCTATCTTCGGTAGTTTGAAATTAACCATGAGCCTCTTCCACAGTAAATCTTTGGCGTGGTTAGGGACAAATAAACATGTTCCCTCTTCATCCGCATTAGCAGGCCTATTCCAATTTCTAAAGGTGATTAGGATTAAGTACCTAACGATTACTCCGCATTGTGCCACAAATTTGGTTGTGACAACTTCGGGAGCTGTCGGTTTGCCGTCATCAGCGACATCTTCGATCCTGAACCTCTCATGGTCTTGCAACTTTTTGGTTGGGCCTCGTCTGCTCTTTTCAGTAGATTCCTTCGATCCAGAGGGCTAAAACAAGAAAGATCGTCGTTACTATTTCTATATAGATAGCAGATGATTAATTAATGAATTGATTTATATTACATGCACCTCGCCGGAGTGGTCGTCTTCTCGATTACACAATGCATCATCTTCTCCCTCGCGGAAGGCAACACCTTCAACCTCAAACAAGTTGTCTATTCCGGTAAAAAGAGGATCACCCTCACCGGAGTTGTTCAGAAACGTTGATATGTCTAAATTATCTTCCCCACGGATCACATCTTGGATCAACTCTTTCTTTTCTTCGTCTCTGACATGTGGGTCCATATTTTCTGCATAGGTGGAAAAACGAATAAGTCAAAGCGGCTAAAGGAGAAAGTTAAGGAGAAACCCTAATATATACATACACAATAATAAAAATGAAGAGAAACCCTAAACCCTAAACCTAGCTACAAAAAGGAAACAGTGTAGTAGATAGGTAACTCTAGATAAAATCAACTAAAATCAATATTCCGGAGTTCCGAGGGGCGTAAAACCTAGTTCGGAGAAACCTCGGATGCATATGAGAGGGGAACATGAGTATAAGGCTACAAAAGGGAAACTATCCAGCAGATAGGTAACACTAGATACTAACAAAATACCATATTGGAATCGATCTCGATCTCGATATCGTATTCTACCGAGAAGAACCAAATCACCGGAAAGAAAGGAAAACAATCAACACATGGCATCGATGCAATGCTCAAGCAATGATGATGATACGCCAAGTTAATGTGCATTGGAATGTAACCCTAAAGCATGCTCGACAAGTTAATCGGGGATCCGAGGGGCACAAACCCTAACTCAAGGAACTCCGGAATCACCTGTTACGGTTACTAGGGTGTTCTAATTAAACTTGTCTTTTAAGTTGCTGAACAATGCATGATTATAGCATAGATAGATAGTTCTCATTTTTCTGAACATTTTGGTATATTATTTGTATTTTTCTGAATTACAGATTAAAAGTTATTGAATTTACAAGTTTTATTCAAATTCTGAAATTATTAAATCAAATGTTTAAACCTTTTGCACCATAGTAACAACTAGCCATAGTGGCTGATAGGTAGGGCTCGGAGCCACCTCAGCAGCCACGCAAGCAAAGGGGAAACAGGGTCATCTGTCACCAGAGAAGGAGCTAGCCCTAGAGGCTGACTGGTGGGACCAGGGCTACGCGGATGCCACCTAGACGCCACGTTGGGCTCGCCGGCGGGAGAAGCCGCCGCCGCACATCTCGCGCCGCCGCCGCCGCACATCTCGCGCCGCTGTCGCACCCACCCGGGCTTTGCCCGTCGGTGCCTGCCCGTGGCGGCAGGGGGAGGAGGAGGAGGGGGAGGACAGAGGCATGATGGAGAGGGGGAGGACGGAGGCAGGCCGTACCTTCTGGCGGCCGGTGACGACGCGCGGCGACGGTCGTTGGAGGTGGTGGCGACGGTCGTTGGGCAGCCTGACGGCGGGGCGGCGGCGCGGGAAGCTTGACGAAGCGGCGGCACTGACGACCACGGGCAGCTGACGGTGAGGCGGCGGCGCGGGCAGCCTGGCGGCGGGGCGGAGGCGTCTCCCTGTGCTCTGTGTGCGCGTGTCGGAGTTGCAGAGATTGGAGAAAGGAAGAAGAGGAAGAGGCGCGTCGTTATGAAGGGGAAGGAGAATACGTCCCGGTTGGTGGCTCCAACCGGGACTAAAGGGTTATACGTCCCGGTTGGAGCCACCAACCGGGACGTATACTCCAATATTTTCAGCAGACCAAGAGTTGGCGTTAGGGTCTTTAGTCCCGGTTGGTGGTTCCAACCGGGACATATTCCCCTGTTTTCAAAAAATTTCAGGTATTTTCTCTCTGTTCCCGCCTTATTTTTTATTTTGGGGTTTAAATTTGTATTGTTTTTTAAATGATAATTAATTTGGAATTTAGAAAAACTTTAAACATAAAAAGTGTTTGGATTTGAATAAATAATTCAAAACCATTTTCTGTTTTAAAAAATAATTATTGTAACCATTTAAAATATGAACCATTTGCAATTAAAAATGAATTAACTTATATTTTTTAATATCAATTTGGAATTTGGAAAAACTTTAAACATAAGAAGTGTATGGATTTGAATAAATAATCCAAAGCCATTTTCTATTTTAAAAAAATAATTAATGTAACCTTTTAAAATGAATTAACTTATATTTTTGAATATTAATTTGGAATTTAGAAAAACTTTAAACATAAAAAGTGTTTGGATTTGAATAAATAATTCAAAACCATTTTCTGTTTTAAAAAATAATTAATGTAACCATTTGAAATATGAACCATTTACAATTAAAAATGAATTAACTTATATTTTTTTAATATCAATTTGGAATTTAGAAAAACTTTAAACATAAGAAGTGTATGGATTTGAATAAATAATCCAAAACCATTTTCTTTTTTTAAAAAATAATTAATGTAACCTTTTAAAATGAATTAACTTATATTTTTGAATATTAATTTGGAATTTAGAAAAACTTTAAACATAAAAAGTGTTTGGATTTGAATAAATAATTCAAAACCATTTTCTGTTATAAAAAATAATTAATGTACCTATAATAAAAACCATTTTCGTTAGAACTTGCATTGGATCTCTGAAGAAACCACATATTGCGAGTCAAAAAATGATTTTTTCAAAAAATCACGGGCGATAGATCATGTACCTGTAGTACAAACCGGACCCACTTCCTGCCGATTCGGCAGATATTTGTCCTTTTTACCCGGGATGGACGAAAAGGTTTGAGATGTACCGGTTGGGAGATAGTCCATGTAAGGTGGTCTAGTATTTTAGGAAAATGGGACGGTAGCATTCTGAAACGGCATTTTGGTGGTTACTTCACAGAACAACCCGTTTTTTGCGCTCGGAAAATGGAAAAGGGCTTTTCCGTGCGACAAAAAGGAAAACTTCCTCCTGCAACATTGTTCTCCATAACAATGTCCACACACATGCATAATATGGGCACAATATCACAAACTATGCCGTGATTCAGCACATAATATCGGTCATTTGGACCGAAAGCCATGAAACCTCGAACATGATAGGTCATTTTGTGAAGGTTTTTTCGAAACATGATCAATATACCAAGTCTGGTATTTTTCCTTTCAACTTTGTAACAAAATATGACACCACGCGAAGGATTTTCATTTTTCGGTTTTTTTTTAATTTATTATGCCCGTTTTGAATTATCTGAATTTCTAACTATGGTCGAACCGGTGTGCATGAAGATAGGGGACGAGCATCGTTAGAAATTGCATTGGATCTCTGAAGAAACCACATATTGCGAGTCTAAAAATGATTTTTTTCAAAAAATCACGGGCGATAGATCATGTACCTGTAGAATAAACCGGACCCACTTCCTGTCGATTCGGCAGACATTTGTCCTCTTTACTCGGGATGGACGAAAAGGTTTGAGATGTACCGGTTGGGATATAGTCCATGTAAGGTGGTCTAGTATTTTAGGAAAATGGGACGGTAGCATTCTAAAACGGCATTTTGCTGGTTACTTCACAAAACGAACCGTTTTTTGCGCTCGGAAAATGGAAAAGGGCTTTTCCGTGCGACAAAAAGGAAAACTTCCTCCTGAAACATTGTTCTCCATACCAATGTCCACACACATGCATAATATGGGCACAACATCACAAACTATGCCGTGATTCAGCACATCACATCGGTCATTTGGACCGAAAGCCATGGAACCTCGAACATGATAGGTCATTTTGTGAAGGTTTTTTCGAAACATGATCAATATACCAAGTCTGTTATTTTTACTTTCAGCTATGTAACAAAATATGACACCACGCGAAGGATTTTCATTGTTCGGTTTTTTTTTGAATTTATTATGCCCGTTTTGAATTATCTGAATTTCTAACTATGGTCGAACACGCGAAGGATTTACATTTAGTCCCGGATGTAGTCACAAACCGGGACTAAAAATATTTTCCGCCATTTCCCACCTCTTCCCGCCAAGTTTTCCCGCCCTTTCCTTTCTACTAGAGCTTTTAGTCCCAGATGTAGTCACTAACCGGGACTAAAGATATTTCCCGCCATTTCCCAAAGCTTCACGCCAAGTTTTCCCGCCCTTTCCCTCTATATTTAGGGTGATCGTGTCATGGCTATCCACACATCCACACCTTCCTCTCTTAGAACAATGGAAAACGCCTACTGGGCCATTCTGACCCTCGAGGAGACCGAGGCGCTGTGCGCCTCCAACTACCCTTGTCCGCCGGGCTACCGGCCGCCCGCCGGCTGCCGAGCGCCGAGGGGTTCCTGTCCCTCCAGTCCCTCAAGGTTCCGCACGCCAGGCGGCCATCACAAACCACTTCTACCACGAGCTCACGCCGGAGCAGCGGATGGATCCCCGGTGGGATCCCGACAACTACGACACCTGGAATGCCTTCTTAGCTAATAGGCGGGAAAGGGAGCTCGCCAGGTACGAGGGTGATGGCCCGCCACCGGTGAACCACAACGAAGCCGACCGTCGTCTGTGGTGGGCGAACCGTACTATCATCAGAGTGATGCGCTACATCGTCGGGGAAGACCATCCTCGCCTACGGTGCCCACGAGTCCACCCGCCACAGGCCCCACACTGTCCCGGCGGTAGCGGCATCGTCTTCCAGGAGACCCCTCTCCCGCCCGCCGTGAATCCGAGGCTGGAATGGCCCCTGGTATATGCCATGGATGGGCTGAGGATCCCCGGAGTGGCGGTGTGACGGCGATGATGATGACGACGACGATGAAGACCCTGAAGCTGCGTACTATAGGACTAGGCATGATTATGACTAAAGGGGGCGGCTTTAGTCCTGAGTGTTAGCTAGTCCCGGTTTGTCCCGGTTTTTAATATTAATAAATGTCTTCAGTGTTACCTAATAAATAGAGGGAAATGCCTATATAAAGAGAGGGTTCATCTTTAGTCCCGGTTGGAGAAACCAACCGCGACTGAAGGGATTGCGGCAGAGTGGGCCAGGCAACACTAATAATAGGGGTGAGTGTCGACATTATGTCGCGGTTGTACCTTGTCCCGATGGTGTCACCAACCGGGACTAAAGATGAACTTAGTCGGTTGGAGACACCAACCGGGACTAAAGATGAGTCAGCACTAATAATAGGGGTGAGTGTCGACATTATGTCGTGAGTGTCGACATTATGCCGAGCTGCTTGTACTATAAATAGGCATCCTTGTGAGTCCAGTCCTCCAACCAGTTTGAGGAATCTTCAAGATGGTTTTAGAGAGCAGGGACACCACTACGGACAGTTTCAGGGAGATGCCGACGGATCCCAGTCCTCCGGCATCTCCGAGAAACTGGTCATAGAGGCAGTCCCTAATATGTGAAATTAATTAGCTCCGAGGCGTATTGATCTAGTTAGTGAAGTTACAAGATGCAAGATGGTTTTCGAGAGCAGGGACACCATCATGCCAGTTGTGGAGATGCCGACGGAGCCCAGTCCTCCGGCATCTCCGAGAAACTGGTCATAGAGGCACTCCCTAATATGTGAAATTAGTTAGCTCCGAGGCGTATTGATCTAGTTAGTGAAGTTACAAGCTGCAAGATGGTTTTCGGGAGCAGGGAAACCACTGTGGCCAGTTTCAGGGAGATGCCGACGGATCCTAGTCCTCCGGCATCTTCGAGAAACTGGTCATAGAGGCACTCCCGGTCCAGCCACAAAACGGGACTAACACTCAAGACATTTATTAATATTAAAATCTGAGACTACAAAACCGGGACTAAAGGCCACAGACCGCGAAAGATATTCTTCGGTCAAGCCACAAACCGCGAAAGACATGAACTAGAGTTACATAATATGAGCATGAACTTCTTGGCATATGTCATTCCTTATGACCGCTTCAGACGTAACCATGGAGCATCTTCTTTACTTAACGGAATGCTTGGGTCAGTTTTCACTGTGAAGGGCGGAATTTCATCAAACTTATTATAATCTTCTGACATGTCTGTCTTGTCCTCGATTCCCACGATGTTTCTTTTCCCTGAAAGAACTATGTGACGCTTTGTCTCATCATATGATGTATTCGTTTGCATATTTTTTCTTTTTTCGGTATGGAGGACATGTCCTTCACATAGAACACCTGAGACACATCATTGCCTAGGACGAATGGTTCATCTCTATAACCAAGATTGTTGAGATCCACTATTGTTATTCCGTACAACTGGTCTATCTTTACCCCTTCCCCATTCAGGTTGACCCATTTGCAGCGAAACAAAGGGACCTTAAAAGAGACTCCATAGTCTAGTTCCCATATCTCCTCTATGTAACCATAATATGTGTCCTTTTGTCCATTCTCGTCTATTGCATCAAAGTGGACACCACTATTTTGGTTGGTGCTCTTTTTATCTTGGGCGATCGTGTAGAATGTATTCCCATTTATTTCGTACCGTTGGAAATTCAATCTGATAGAAGATGGTGTGTGACCAACAAGTATAGCTGATCTCCAACAGTGGTGTCATTCAAGAGATGTGTCCGCATCCAACCACCGAAAGACTTCATGTGTTCATCTGTAATCCATGATTCAGGCTTCCCGGGGTTTTTGGAGCATACAATATTCTTGTGTTCCTCGATTTACGGAGCTGCCAAGGTGGAATTATGTAGAACTGTGTAGTGTGATTTAGTGAAAGAATCCCCGTCCCTACATATCATCGCTTTCTTTCCCAGCGTGCCTTTTCCACTTAGTCTTCCCTCATGCCGCGAGTCAGAAACACCAATCGGCTTAAGGTCAGGAATAAAGTCAACACAAAACTCAATGACCTCCTCTGTTCCATAACCCTTGGAGATGCTTCCTTCTGGTCTAGCACGGTTATGAACATATTTCTTTAAGACTCCCATGAACCTCTCAAAGGGGAACATATTGTGCAGAAATACCGGACCGAGAATGGCAATCTCTTCCACTAGATGAACCAGGAGATGCGTCATAATATTGAAGAAGGATGGTGGGAACACCAATTCAAAACTAACAAGACATTGTACCACATCCTTCTGTAACCTTGGCAGAATATCTGGATTGATTACCTTCTGAGATATTGCATTGAGGAATGCACACAGCTTCACAATGGGTACTCGAACATTTCCGGTAGAAGCCCCCTCAATGCAATCAGAAGCAACTGCGTCATAATCACGTGATAGTCATGAGACTTCAGGTTTTGGAACTTTTTCTCTGCCATATTTATTATCCCCTTTATATTAGATGAGAAGCCCGACGGCACCTTGATACTGTAAAGGACTTCAAAAAAGATTTCCTTCTCTGCTTTGGTAAGAGCATAGCTGGCACGACTTAAGTGACGCCCTTTATCCGTCTTGTTATGTGTATGCATGTTCTTTGGGTCTTTCATAATTTTTTGGTCCTCCCGTGCTTCAGGTGTATCTTTTGTCTTCCCATCACGTCGATTGAAGAGCATAGCAGGTTCACGCAGAGATTCTTCGTCACGTCCATCACGTCGATTGAAGAGCGGACACGCAGGACTTTCCAATATGGCAGCTCCCAAAATATAGATTTCTTCTTCCACATGGGTGTGTATCCTGTAGCGACGTCGTTCGGAACTGATTGACCACTGGGACCCTTTCCAAAGATTACTTATATGTCCTTGACCATACCAAATACATCATCACCAGCAGGGAGTTCAGGCTTCTTCCGGTGATCTGCCTCACCTTTGAAATGCTTGCCTTTCTTTCTTACGGGATGATTGTTCGGAAGAAATCGTCGATTCGCCAGGTACACAACCTTCTTGCATTTATGCAAATATGTACCTTCGGTCTTATCTAAACAGTGGGTGCATGCCTTATATCCCTTGTTTGTCATCACGAAGGTTACTAAGAGCAGGCCAATCATTGATGGTTACGAATAACAACCCTCGTAGATCAAATGGCTCCTGTTTGTTCTCATCCCACGCACGTACACCTGGTTTGCCCCACAACTGTAAGAGTTCTTCAACTAATGGCCTAAGGTACACATCAATGTCGTTGCCCGGTTGCTTCGGGCCTTGGATGAGCACTGGCATCATAATGAACTTACGCTTCATGCACAACCAAGGAGGCAGGTTGTAGATACATAGAGTCACGGGCCAGGTGCTGTGACTGCAGCTCTGCTCCCCAAAAGGATTCATGCCATCCGTACTTAGACCAAACCATAAGTTCCTTGTGTCACCTGCAAAGTCTGGGAAGTCTCTCTCGATTTTTCTCCACTGTGACCCATCAGCAGGGTGTCTCAACTTCCCGTCTTTCTTACGGTCTTCTTTGTGCCATCGCAACAACCTGGCATGATCTTTGTTTCTGAACATGCGTTTCAACCTTGGTATTATAGGAGCATACCACATAACCTTAGCAGGAACCCTCTTCCGGAGGGGCTCTCCCTCAACATCACCAGGGTCATCTCGTCTGATCTTATACCGCAACGCGTTGCATACCGGGCATTTATCTAAATTCTCATACTCCTTACCGTGGTAGAGGATGCAGTCATTAATGCATGCATGTATCTTTTGCACATCTAATACCGGAGGATGAGAGTCTTCTTTGCTTCGTAGGTACTCTCGGGAAGTTCGTTATTTTTAGAAACTTGCTTCATTATTTTCAGCATCTTTTCAAATGAGGAGTCAGTTAGACCACACTCGCCTTCCATCGCAACAATTCCAAAGTACCGAGCTTTGTGCTGCCATCTTCACAATTTGGGTACAACAATTTCTTGTGATCTTCTAACATGCCCTCTAACTTCAACTTCTCATTTTATGTTTCACAGTCTCGCTTTGCATCAGAAATGACCCTACCAAGTTCATCAGCCGGCTCATCTGATGCCCGTTCTTCACCTCTTTCCTCTCCATTGTCTTCCATTGCAGTATCCCTGTATCCATATGATGATAGTTGTTATCATCATCTTCTTCTTCACCATCTTCCATCATAACCCCTCTTTCCCCGTGCTTGGTCCAGCAATTATAGTTGGGCATGAAACCTTTCGAGGAAGATTACTCCTTGTTGTTACGACATTGAACACATGGAGAACGTATAAATCCATTCTCTTTGTTTGCCGTAGCCACATCGATAAATTTATCCACGCCTTTGATATACCCGGCTACGCGCCGGTCACCGTACATCCATTCCCGACCGTTCATCTGCATCATATAAGTAAGTTTATCAAAAAACAGGACATCATAAATAGTGAAATAACCAATTCACACCGACACATGAATTGTATCAATGACCTAGAAAAGATAAGATTGCTAACCTCGATCGAGGGAAATAAAGAGGAGAAAGCTCAAGTGCGTCTCGGACACCTTCTATATTTTTGTTCTATGAGAAATTCAACGGGATTATTCACTCAAACATTTCAACAAACACCTTCAATGCATGCATGAGAAAAAACTAGCACACCCCCTCACACCTTCCACCATTCGAAAAAACAGAGTGGAGGCAGAGGGGGCTGGGGCGTTGCATTTATAGAGGGCAGGGGTCTTTAGTCCCGGTTGGAGCCAGCAACCGGGACTAAAGGTGCGTGCCACGCCACGTGGCTGTGGCCAAACCTTTAGTCCCGGTTGGTGGCTCCAACCGGGACGTATTCCCCCTTACCAACCGGGACGCATGCCCCCTGGCCCCGTGCCCGCTCCAACCGGGACGCGTGCCAGCATTAGTCCCGGTTGGTGGCGCAACCGGGACAAATGCTCTGAGGGGTGGCGAACGGATATCTCTTTTTTCCACTAGTGGTAGAAAATATCATGGCAAAACAAAGTATTCAGCCAGTTGACCACAACATATTGTTCTTTACAAACATCTAGATCTCATGTACCTTATAATCAATATATGTGAACTGATATATAGATGTAATTGTGCATCACCTCCTCTAACAATTTGGCTAATGTACTTTATTATAACGGACCATGACCAACAGATCTTAGTAACTATACCTAAAGTTACCGGACATGAAATTATTATTAGGCACTAATATATAGGTTTTGTTAAGTCTAAATTGAGAGGAAAGCGAGAAGTATAAATTGAGTTTCACATCACACTAAAGTAACATAAAAACAACTCCATCCTAGATTACAATATAAATTAATTAGATCTTGTTGCCTAAAATTACATGCAAAAAAGGAACATACCGGCGCATATGTTCGTTTTTTTCATAGCCAAATTAGTAACCTATTTGTCCTTTCCAAACTCAGGCTATTGGGTGCCCGACTTTTGAAACTTCAATAACATGAATTCAAAAGTTTTTAAAAAATACCTTCATGTAGCCAACTATGTAATTATTAGTGTGTAAATTTTTAGCTCGAAACACTTAGTCTTTTAGACTCACAAAAAAAATATGAAAATCGAGTTTTTGTCGTCGGCAAACAGTGTTAAACAGTTCACTAAAGGGAAGATTTCATTGTTTTGTGCGATTTTGTTATTTTTCACATACCAAAATATAAAAAAATGATCTAAAAATATAAAAACTGATAGAACACAAGGTTAGCTACATCCAGGTATTAATTTCTGAATTTTTTGAAACACTGAATTCAATTTTTTTAGTTTGCAAAAAATAAATCATAGAGGCTGGAGCCCGGGAGCCATATCACCTCTGTCCATTAGTTATTATCCTGTATACTAAACATGTTTTCTCACACAAAATATAAATATTTATAGTAGTATTTAGAGCGACTCTATAACATTTTTGATCCTATAAATATTTTATTAGATATTTTTAGATGCTACAATTGTATTTGCCAGGGTTCGTCACCACATGCTCGTTATCGAAAAAATGATTTTTCTTAAAAACTGTTTTCTATGTATTGGCATGGGACATCCGAGCTACAACCCTGTGCAATATGAGCCTTAGGTAAGTGATAGAAAGGGGCAGCGAGACAACCATGTCTAATGTGGGTTCATTGCTTGTTTCTGCACTAGTAGGTGTTGCAGGGACCAATGACAGCAGCCGCGTCTCCGAAGGTGAGCACGTCGTTGTTTTGACCATGATATTGTTTGATCGGTCATTAGCCTCCCTCATTCTTGCAGGCATGTGCGAGTGGCTATAACATAGAGCTCTTCAATGTGGGTGTCGAGTTACTTGACGGGATTGCGTGGTGCATATATTGCCCAGTCTCAACCTCAATTACGTGATGTGCCTAGACGTTGTCGATGCGGAACACCAGTGGGTGGCGGTGCAGCTGGGAGCTAGCGGTGCGAGCAATATGAGCTCCTGAGCTAAGAATCCGGTGTTCATATGTCACCAACAATTACCAGATTCAGCATTTTCTAGTTTGAGCCGGATTAGTGAAGTAAACACTGATGTCTCTTCCTTCAGCGCTGAAGTAGACAACGACAATGGTAGGTGCGACCATGGGCTAGGTTTGCCCCTGGCCTCTGTGGGGCTTCTTTTCTGCTTTTATATATCGTTAAACACTGATAGGCATATGTGGCCATGTATTAATTGGTAAACATTGTCAGCATTGACGGGAGAAAAAACCCATCAGTATATTGAATAATTTAATCATTCCCTCCAATCTTCTACTCTACTACTGTGTTTAATTTTGTCGCTATGAGATTACGTGTTTTATTTCTAGGTGGAATTAAAATGTTGATCTGTTAGATTCAATTACCAAGATCTAAGGATCGTGATAAGTTAATGCACAGTTATGATGACATGCCGGCTATAACTTGTTTAGATATACTATTTATAAAGATGAAACGGTTATGATCTGGATAGATGATGATGATCTAACATGAGTAAAAAAAATCCACAAAATTAATCATCAGATTTTTATTTTTATGAAAATATCTAATCCGATGTGATTCCATCGATGCCAAGCAGAAATAACATCGAACAACAAGGAATAGCACAGATGAATAACATGCATGGTGAGCAGCAACATTACGATGTACTAGTGGCTAGTTCATAGGAAATAATAACACAAAACAGGGGCATTCCTCCACATCTTAAAGTGAGGGTTTATATCCTCTCAAAATTCTGAACTCCAAATATCAATCAAAGTGTCGATCTCATTCTTATTGGATGTCGATGGTGATGGATTAAGCATCTGGCACAGATGGATCATTGGCCTCAGACCCGCTAGTGCTACCATGAAGCTTCTTCAACTGAAATCTTTGGTAGTCTTCACGGCGACAGATGATGTGTCCCAAGCATGTGGCAAATCCCGGCTCTGTGAGCTCGGGGCAGATCCACCCACGGCCATTGTTGCGGTTACACCGCCGTACTTCCTCCGTGATCACCACTGTTGGGCAATCATGTCCCTCTACTTCTTCCTCTTGCCCATCATCATCATCATCATCATCATCATCATCATCATCATCATCATCATCATCGTCGTCGTCGTTGCCGTCGTCATCTCCTTTTTGCTCCGGCGCTGCATTTTTTTCTTCCTCGTCCATCGCTTCATCAACACTATTATATTAAGCACAAAGTGCACAACCGATTTAGATCCTGAAGAAATATTTGTTTTCCAATGCAAAAAAAATCTCCCTGAAAGAATATCCCAAAGAAAGTATAAAAACACAAATCAAGATATATCTAGATTTCATTATCATGCCAGAGCAATATAGCAGAAGCACGATAGCAACAACTACGCACACAAACTGTTAACGAGTTTCTGTTACTAGGCAAACCCAGTAATTTATTTCAAATCGATGATCCTTTTCAGTATAAAATTGATGATCCTGTGTGTTGACCGAATCTCCATTAATTTCTAAGGGCCTAAAATGTGTTGCAGCAGCACGGTGTTTGCAACCATCCATGAAATAACAGTTTGTGAACTATGCACAGAAAAACATTCACAATGTTTACAGTCGGAATAATAAACCCATGTCTCATAAGCGAGATAACGGAATATAATAAATAATTTCTGGGTGCAAAAAAATAAAAGCCTTGCCCATACAAGCGTGCCGAAATGACAAGTGTTCACTAGATTACCGGCCAACACCTGACATGTTTCTGACCATCTACAGAAATACGGGTGCCAAGTACTAAATCTATTAACGTACTAGCATAGTACAAGGAATATATCAACAGTTGATCATCAATCATGCAAGAAATAGATCCATGTAGAAAGCAACTAGGACGCACGCCTGAACTCCTCTATGAGGCTAGAGGTCACCACCATAGTCGTGTCCAAAGCCTCCTTCTCCGCGTCCCTGTTCACCTGGCAAGACACGACGCCCATGCAAAGTTAAACCCCAAGTCGACAGATCGACCAAAAAAATGGATGGATCTGGAGTTTCTTGCACCACGGAAAAGAAAAGAACAGAGGTGCGTGTGTGTGTGTACCTTGGGCGTAGATTCATCTGCGAGAAGATGGTTTTCCATGTCCTCCTGGAGCGTGGGCTTCCCTTCGGGACCATCGGCTTCCTTCAGCAGAAGGAGCGACGCCGCCACTTCGTCTTCAGCGGGCTGTGTAGACGAGGGTTTGTCTTGCTTGGTGGCCGGCGGCGTGGGAGGGTAGGGCGGGTCCATTTCCGTTCGCTCGTTGCGGTGGTGGTGCGATGAGACGCGAGAAGAGAAAGAACGACAGGGGGAGAGGTGTAGTGTATGGGACGCCTCCTAAAAGGTGGGTGTATATACGGGGTGCTTACAGGCTGGGAGAAGGTTGCCTCCTATGGGGTAGGTATATACGGGGGTGGTGACAGTTTGAGAAAGTGAGTTTGCTGCGTATAGGCAGGCGTCCAGCAATTTATCGGTCGTCATGTCATAAATGCTGTGGATTGGCTTGCATTTCTTGCCAAATTCGCAAAACAATTCAAACTTGGGGTCACTTTTTAGACAAGTACCACACCAAAGGATAAGAAAATTAACATGGAAATTTCTTGATGCATGCTTATAGAAAGCCCAACAATTTGAATATCAGTAGTGCCACTACTAGAGTATACTAGGACACTCGAGGGTTCTAAAAAAAAAATTTAGGACACTCGAGGAAATCCCACCCCAATGTCGCCCTCCTCTGGCGACACGTGGGGAGCCCTACCCGCCGCCTCCTCTACCTGCCCTCGCGTGCATCGCGACCATAAGAAGAGCCGGTGGAGAAGTCAGGCGTGCCCCATGGAAAGTGGCGGTAGGGCACTTTCTCCTGTCACGGGGCGCGAGGGCTCTCCAGGAGGTGTGTATGGCAGCGGAGACAAGGGCGTGCAGGGAAGCTACAAGCTGCATGTGGTGCGGTAGCGGCGCCAGAGCAGGATGGCGCCACATGATATCAGAAGCTGGAGGTGAGAGGCCGCATGGGCGTAGCGCAGGAGCGAGGGCTATAGCTACGCCGCTAGGGCCGGCCATGGGCATGGATACACTAGCGTGGAGCTGTAAAGAGGGTAGGCATCGCGGAGCAGGGTGCGTAGGAAGCCTCGGGCCAGTGCGTAGGAAGGCTCGCGCTCGCCAGTGCTATAGGATGCGCGGTCGTGAGGGGTGCCCGGCTGCAGTGCCCTTTGGATGCTGCGGTCTTGGAGCAGAAGTGGGCTAGCCATAGTCGGAGGATTCCTAGGTGGCGTCCCCTCGAATGCGTGGTAGCTGAGGAAAGCAAGGTGGCCGTGGCTGGCGGATCTGGTGCTCGCAGATTTGCCAGCTGGGTTTTGTGGCATTGAGCATTGGAGCAAGAGGTGTTGCGTGGGTGCATCACCGTGTGATGATTGCTAGAGGTTGACGATGAGAATCCGTGCCTTGACCGTCCTCGTGGGTGGTTCCTTGCATTGACTTTGTCAGTGCCGATGGTGGCAGCACATCGGTGTCATATTCCTCCACTAGTGCAAACCGCCCTATGTGTCCCGGTTGGTAAGGGGCTTTAGTCCCGGTTCCCCAACCGGGACGGGGAAATCGGACTAAAGCCCCAACCTTTAGTCTCGGTTGTCCCATCAACCGGGACAAAAGGGCGTACACGTGCCCGCTGCTGAGTGCGAGGGGGAGGAGCAACCGTCCCGGTTCGTAACACGAACCAGGACAAATAACCCTCTGCCTCGGCAGAGATTTGGCATATTTCTCTACCGCGGCAGAATTCATTTTGGCAACCTTATTTTGCCGCGGCAGCATTTTGGCCACTTTTTGTGCCGCGGCAGAGAATTCATTTATGTTGTTTTATTTTTTATTTAGTGTTTTGCACTCATCAATGAAGGAACCATTATATTACACAAGATCATCATGACAATATAGATCCAAGTATCGAACATATTACATACAATACATGGAGTTCATGCACTACATATACAAAATAAGCTCTTTGTACAATCCCTATTAGATATACACACCCGAATAATATTCTTCTTTTGGGTTTAGAACTTCTGCATCCAAGAATCCCGTCAATTCCTCCTGAATTGCTCGTACGTGATCCTTTGGCAGAAGAACGTTCCGTAGACGTTCGATCTGATTTAAAAAAGGAGTCAACCTATATGAATGAAATTAAACAGAATTTGATGGTAATTAAAAACTATAAAAATTGTTTACGTACGTTAAGTTGCTCTAAATTTCTCCCCTTCTCACAGCACGTCTGACGGATGAACTCGCAAACATAATATCCACATAAATTGTTCCTTGGTCCCTGCGTTAGGCACTTTACTAGAACATAAGTCAATCAAAATAATAATCAAGCATGATAATAATGGTATCAAAACTAGAATCAAAGAGATGCACAGATATAGCTAGTGGTGCTTACATCTAGTGGTTTAAATGTAAGCTCCTCTTTCCAAACACCCCTAACCTTCTTGGTAAACCGTTTTCAAGCGCTGCCCGGCAAAGAAAATAAATAAAAGAAGTTATTAATTACTTGATATCATAAAATTCACGAACGTTGCCGATATAGTGTCATAATGATTAGAATTACTGCTGGAGAAGCATCTGCATGTCCTTCCACATCTCAAGGGGTTTATGTTTCGAGTCCATGACTAGTACACGCCCTTTGTCAGGTTGAATGATTAACAGAATATAGTGGAAGCTACGCATGTATAACTAATCAATTATATACTTAACGTCGAGTAAGCGAAATATAAAGTGTATACAAGACAATAACACTCACTTGAAGTTGTAAGGAAATAGTATTTCCCTGCTGGTTTCTTGATCTAGTTAGCTCCTAGGTGTATTGATCTAGTTAGAGAAGTTACAAGATGCAAGATGGTGTGCGAGAGCAGGGACACCACTACGGCCAGTTTGAGGGAGATGCCGTCGGAGCCCAGTCCTCCGGCATCTCCAACAAACTGGTCATAGAGGCACTCCCTAATATGTGACCACGCACGTTTGGAGATCAAATCTTAATGGTAAGTACGAATTGGGACAACTTCTTCATAGTTCGGGAAAGTCGTTCTACGAATCGGGACTAAAGGCCCCCTTTAGTCCCGGTTCAGCCACAAAACGGGACTAACACTCAAGACATTTATTAATATTAAAAACCGAGACTACAAAACCGGAACTAAAGTCCCCCTATATATAGTCCCGATCAAGCCATAAACCGGGACTAACACTCAATACATTTATTAAACTTGGAAAATTGCAAACACCATAAGTTATCCTTCACAAAATGAGCTATCATGTCTCATGACATTTAGGTTCACAATATGCAGCCGACCGGCCAGACATGAACTAGAGGTACACAATATGAGCATGAACTTCTTGGCATATGTCCTTCCTTATAATCGCTTCAAATGTAACCATGGAGCATCTTCTTTACTTAACGGAATGCTTGGGTCAGTTTTCACTGTGAAGGGCGGAATTTCATCAAACTTATTATAATCTTCTGACATGTCTGTCTTGTCCTTGTTTCCCACGATGTTTCTTTTCCCTGAAAGAACTATGTGATGATTTGGCTCATCATATGATGTATTTGTTTGCATATTTTTTCTTTTTTTCGGTCTGGAGGGCATGCCCTTCACATAGAAGACCTGAGACACATCATTGGTTAGGACGAATGATTCATCTCTATAACCAAGATTGTTGAGATCCACTATTGTTATTCCGTACAACTGGTCTATCTTTACCCCTTCCCCATTCAGGTTGACCCATTTGCAGCGAAACAAAGGGACCTTAAAAGAGACTCCATAGTCTAGTTCCCATATCTCCTCTATGTAACCATATTATGTGTCCTTTTGCCCATTCTCGTCCGTTGCATCAAAGCGGACAACACTGTTTTGGTTGGTGCTCTTTTTATCTTGGGCGATCGTGTAGAATGTATTCCCTTATTTCTTACCCTCGGAAAATAGAAAATAGAAAATGGCTTTTTTCTATTTCTTCATGGTCTTCGTGTTCTTCGTGTTCGGAAAATAAAAAATGGCTTTTTGGTACAACGAAAAGAGAACTTCCTCCTGCAATATTGTTCGACATCCCATGATACACATGCGTGCATAATATGGGCACAATATCACAAACTATGCCCTGATTCTAGCCATAACATTGGTTATTTGACCCGAAACACAGGAAACCTCAAACATAATAGGGTCATTTTGTGAAGGTTTTTTTTGAGACATAACCAATTTGCCAAGTTTGGTATTTTCCCTTGTAACTATGTCACATAATATGACACCACACGAAGGATTTACATTGTTCGGATAGCTTTTGAATTTCTTATGCCCGTTTTAAAATTTTCCCATTTCAAACTATAGTCAAAATGACGCGCATGAATAGATGTGATGGGCCTTGATAAAACTTGCATTGGATCTCTAAAAAAACATCATATTGTGAGTCTAAAAATCATGATCACTAGATCATGCACTTGTAGTTCAAACCGGGCCCACTTCCTACCAATTCAGCAGATATTTGTCTTTTTCACCAGGGATGGACAGAAAGGTTTGAGATATCCCGGTTGGGACATTGGCCATGTAAGGTGGTCTAATATTTTTGAATAATAGGATGGTACCATTTTGAAACTTTTATTTGGTGGTTTCTTCACAACCCCCCCTGTTTTTTGTGTTCGGAAAATAGAAAATGTCTTCTCCATGCGACGAAAAGGAAAAATGCCTCCTGCAACCTTGTCCGCCATCCCATGATGCACATGTGTGTACAATATGGGCACAATATCACAAACTATGCCTTGATTCTAGCCATAACATCGGTCATTTGACCCGAAAGCCACAAAACTTCGATTATGATAGGTCATTTTGTGAAAGTTTTTTGAGACACAATCAATTTACCAAGTTTGTTATTTTTCCTTACAACTATATCACATAATATGACACCACACGAAGGATTTACATTGTTCGGACAATTTTTTAATTTCTTATGCCCATTTCAAACTATGGTCAAAATGGCGGGCATGAAGATATGTAATGGGCCTCGCTAAAACTTGCATTGGATCTCTGAAACATCATATTGTGAGTGTAAAAATTATTTTTTCAAAATATCATGAGCATTAGATCATGTAACTGTAGTTGAAACCAGACCCACTTCCTACCGATTCACCAAACATTTGTCTTTTTCACCAGGGGTGGACAGAAAGGTTTGAGATACCCGTTTGAGACATTGTCCATGTAAGGAAGTCTAATATTTTTGAAAAATAGGATGGTACCATTTTTAAACTGTCATTGGGTGGTTGCTTCACAAGATGCCTCGTTTTTTGTGCTCGGAAAATAGAATATAGCATTTTCGTACGACGAAAAGGAAAACTTTCTCCTGTAACATCGCTAGCCATCCCATGATGCACATGCATGCATAATATGGGGCACAGTATCACAAACTATGCCCTGATTCTAGCCATAATATTGGTCATTTGATCCGAAAGACAGGAAACCTCGAACATGATAGGTCATTTTGTGAAGTTTTTTGAGAAATAATCAATTTACCAAATTTGGTATTTTTTCTTGCAACTATGTCACATAATATGACACCACATGAAGGATTTACATTGTTTGGACAGTTTTTGAATTTCTTACACTACTAGGAAACCAACTAGATAGAAAAATATTCTGTGGCACATACGTTTGACCATACGCCTAAACTCCAGTGGCGTATTTTAGGCAATGCGCCATAGAAAAACAATGCGCCACAGAAGTTTGGTGGATTCGCCATCGGGGTTGGGCTCCCTCACTTTCTGTGGCACATATGTTCATATGCACCACAGAAGTTGGAACTTCTGTGGCGCATATGGAAATATGCGCCACAGAAAATGAGGGTAGAACCCACCACAGTATTCAGTTGACCAAAGTTTTGTAGCATATACTAACTTCTGTGACGCATATATAGATATGCGCCACAGAATAAGGAAAACCAGATCCCACCCCCCCCCACCCCCGTGGAACGACTTTTAACTTTTGTAAAAAATAAACGAAAATGATAAAAAATTCAAAAAAATGATTCCTTGAGATGTAGTTGTATTTTGGGGTATAGTTGTAGGGAAAATTGAAAAAAATGAATTTCGATGTATTTTGTAAAAAAAGATCATGGGATAGTAAAACGGCCATAACTTTTGCATACGATTCGGAAAAAAAGTTTAATATACCAAAATGATCGTCTTGAAATTTCCTACTCGATTTCAACGTCGAAGGCCGTTGAAGTTTTACAGCTTCCTCAAATTCGAAAAGAGAAAAAAGTTATGGCAGAAAGAAGATTTTTTCCTGCAAAAAAATTAATAAGAGAGAGAAACTTTTGTGGCGCATTTCTCACTTGTACACCACAGAAGTGTTGGGATTCCAATTGAATTTATCTGGTGTTCTCCCCCTCTCTTTTATCCTTCTCCCCTTTACTCCTTTCCTCCACTTCTTCTCTTCCTCCCCTTCTTCCTCTCCTTCTTCTTCCTCCTCTTCTTCCTCTCCTTCTCTTCCTCCTCTTCTTCTCTTCCTCCCCTTCTTCCTCTCTTTCTCTTCCTCCCCTTCTCCTCCTGATTCTCCACTCTCCGGCCAACTCCTCCTCCTACTTCGGCCATGGCCTCCACCACCTCCGGCGACACCTCCTCCACCGCCTCCTACTACTACTCCTCCTCTTCCACCGATGGCCTCCTTCTCCTCCTACTCCAGCGACCCCTCCCCTCCTAATCCACCTACATCGGCGGCCTCCTACTCCGGCAACTCTTCCTCCTGCTCCTCGTACTCCTCCTACACTAGCGGCCTCCTACTCTAGCGACCCTCCTCCTCCACCTTCCACCCACCACTCACATCCCACTCTGGCCAGATCTGGCCAGATTTTTTTTGAATTTTGAAAAGAAAATCTGTGGCCCATATTGGCAATATGCGCCACATAAGTTTTTGAGACTTCTATGGCACATTTCAATATACGCCACAGAACTACACTTTAGTGACGAGATAACAGTAGCGCATCCCATATGGGCCACAGAAGTCCCAAAATGATGCTCCACTGATATACCTTTTTCTAGTAGTGTTATGTCCGTTTCAAAATTTTCCTGTTTTAAACTATAGTTGAAACGACGGGCATGAATATATGTGATTGGCCTCGCTAAAACTTGCATTGGATCTCTGAAGAAACATCATATTGTGAGTCTAAAAATGATTTTTAAAAAAATCATGAGCATTAGATCATGTACCTGTAGTTCAAATCGGACCCGGTTCCTACCGATTCAGCAGATATTTGTTTTTTTTTCACCAGGGATGAACGGAAATGTTTGAGATACACCGGTTGGAACATTGTACGTGTAATGTGGTCTAATATTTTTGAAAAATAGGATGGTATCATTTTTAAACTTTCATTTGGTGGTTTCTTCACAAAACACCTCGTTTTTTGCGCTTGAAAAATAGAAAATGTGTTATACAAAAGTATATGTAATGTTTTTATATTTTATTCAATAAGAATTTGTATTATTTGAGTTTAGTTAGATAGATATTATTTTTCTGCAATTTTTTATATATTATATGTATTTTTATAAATTAGAATGATTTAGTTATGATTTTTCTAGTATTAAATGACAAAAAGGAAAAATAGCTAAGCCGACGGCTTTGCCTACTACGCCGACGGCTCTTCCATGCCGATAGCTATTTTTGCCTACACCGACAGTCCATTTTCCGGCCCGTCTGTCTCCTGCCGCTACGCCGACGACCCCGGCATTTAACCGTAGGCGTAGGAAATGGCCCTCGGCGCCTTAAGTGTTGATGGGACCGGATTTAGGCGCCTTAAGTGTTGATGGGACCGGATTTAGGCGCCTTAAGTGTTGATGGGACCGGATCTAGGTAATATATATGGAGGCGTAAATATTTCTCCAATGTACACAGTAGGAGATAAAGCTGTCGTAACTCGTAATTAAAGAGCTAGGGGTGCAGTGTTTACAGTTGTATAGTTTTCAAAAATATTTCAAATCGAACGATCAGATATCACTTTTTAGACACATACTCTCTCCTCCGTTCCTTAAGACGTCTTCGCAGAATGAACTATTAACATGGGTTTTTTGATGCTTCTACACACTTGAGTATATCTATATCTATATCTAATCTAATCTATACCCCTAATAATAAAAGAAGGAGTGTTTCTTGTAGTACCTACACTTTTTTGGACAGATTTACCCTCCACCAAACATCAAATTACCCATCTATGACACTTCTAAGTAATGTACCCGTTTTTATTTCCTGGGTCCGTCGTTTCTTCCCGAGTCCCAAGCAGAAATTCCCCTTCTTCCACCGACCAGCCACCGACCAGCGGAGAGGATCCCGCCTCTGTGGTGAAGTGGACAGAGACGAGCAAGGGGACGGCTTGGCATCCTCCTGGGCAGATCGATTCGTGAGGAATTTGACCTCTGTACCACATCGCCTAGGGTACTCTGATGCTCGCGGGTATGACCACCTGGGGGACTACGATCTGCACGAGCTCTGACCCGTCCTCATGGCTGCCTAACTACAAGAGGAGAAGGGGACGAGCCCGGCCATAGCTGACCTGTGTAGAGATCTTGCGTCCTGGCCGCACGCCACGGAGACAAGAGTCGCCGGCGTGGTAGTAGAGAACGCGGAGGACGAGAGCGAGCGTCGTAAAGGGAGGGGAAGGCGGCGATGCTGGCAACCGAGGGACGCTGCAGCGGATCTCGGGGAGGGGCCGGTCGCCACAGGGATCGGAGGCGGTCACGCAGGCCGAGGGGAAATCGATGGACGGCGGCGGTGGGTTCGGACTTAGGACCTTTAGGACGGGCTCATGTTATCGTAGGGCATGGTTGATACAGAGGCAAAGGATTAGATTTTGTTGTTTATTGATCTTTTCTGATCCGATTTGCCTCTTCCGTGTCCAGCTTTGGATCGTCTTCCGAGCAGCAAGCAGTGACATCAGAGCTGCAACGACTACGGGGATTTAGGCAGAGGATACTACAGAGTAGCAGGCAGTGGCATCAGAGCAGGACTGGGCTAGCAGCGATAATCAATAGCAGAGACCAACTCAGGAAAAATATGGCTCGGCCTTTTTTTTTGCAGAATACAGAGTAAGCTGCTTTAAAAAAAATTACAGAGTAAGCTAGAGGATTATCAAAAATGTAGAGGATCGAATTCAGCCAGCGCACTAACATTTTGATTAGAGATTCATGAGCACGATATTTTTGGCTGCTGCACCGAATTAATGACCTGCGGAACTGTTTGTTCGCTGAGGTGATACACTATTCAGAAAACTGGCCCTGCCATTTTTTGTTGAACATAGAGCAAGGCAACAAGCTAAAGGACGATAAAATATATAGAGCAACGGTTCAGCAAGCCCACGAATTTTTTGATAAGAAAATCTGATTCCTGAGCACTCTGTTTTTGGCTACTGCAACGAATTAACCATCTGGGAACTGTTTGTTTAGCTCAGGTGATTTATTATTCAAGTTTGTTCACAGCTTTAAAATTTTGGCTCCCGTGTAATAATCAATTTAATATGCAGATTTTGTATTGTTCCAAAGGATGAAAATAATGATTTGAAAAGTGGTTGATGGGAGAGGATGGTGGAAACTATATGTCTTTATGGTTTGATATGGATTAATTTAGTCACTATCTTTTCATCTGTATGGACCATCTAGATCATGTCTACAACGGCTATAAAATCTTGAAGAGCTTCGTCATGATCTAATATTTATAATTTTGGACAGGTCAATTGTATTCAGTTGTTTTAGTTATGCTTGTTCAAGATTTTGTATGTATGTTGGTTGCATTATAATTCGAAGCTCGAGGTGGTGCTTGATGCGGAAGCGGCAGCGGTGCTTCTTGGGGCGGGGGAAGACGAGTATGAGGGGAAGAGAGGTGAGGAAGAGGGAAGATGTTGATGCGCCCAGCGGTAGAGATGGGGAGCTCGTGGGTGCGAACGACAGCGCACTCACGATGGGAAGGATGGTGACAGATGCGCGCTCGCGCGAGGGGGGCATGGTGGTGAGTGTATGGTGTGGTTGGGTGTGTGGCGGTGCATGAGTTGTATGGTCTCTGTGTGTGTGTTGTGGCTGGATGGGTGAGTGTGTTGTGTGTTCGATGGGGTTATGTAGGGGATTAGGGTTAGGATGTTGGGTATTGAGTTGTGCTGTTGCCGGCTGGGTCAAAAGGGCCTAGCCGGTTTGGGTGGTTTGTGGCCTTGGGGTTGTAGGGTGGCCTGGCCCAACGATTGGGCTGCCTCCCCTAAAAAGCATTTTTATTTTTGTTTGTTTTTTTTATTACATTAATTTTTGTTTCTTATCTTGACGAGGAGGGATCGAACGGGAAAGAAGGGGTTGGGCAGAGCACACGGTGTATGTTTGAGCTAGGAGGGACTTGTTTTAGATGGGAGCCGGGGGTAAATGTAAGAAAGCCAGCTAAAAGAGGAAAGATAGGCGCAAGAAAAAACTTGATGGAACCGTGGCAAACGACACATGTATTATGAAATTTTTCCTTCAAAAGTGTCGTTTCTTATTTATCCCGGTGCAACGCACGGGCACATTTCCTAGTATAATAATAAAGGAAGGAATATTTCTTGTAGTACCTACACTTTTTAGGACGGCTTTACCCCTTCAGTTTAGATTAAACTATCCCTCTGCCGCTGGCAAGTACCGCTTCTCTCTTAAAATAAAAATAAAAATAAAAAGATGGTTCTGGTGATAGCACTGTGTGCAGCGTGAGGGAATTTGAAAGGTATAGGTATCCCTCTGCCACCGGCAAGTACCGCTTCTCTCTTAAAATAAAAATAAAAATAAAAAGATGGTTCTGGTGATAGCACGGTGCAGCATGAGGGAATTTGGAACGTACAGGTCTGGTCTCCAGAAACTTAGTTGTTGAGATCGCGAATGGCCGTTCAAACTAATAGAGAGATATACCGTGTATAACTTGACCCCGTCCCCCGTTCTCTCGATCCAATCTTGCCGCCTCCGCCTCTACCAGGAGCTCTTTCGCCCTCCTCTCGATGGAGACGAGGTACATCACATGATCCGGTAAAGTGGCGGCGGCTCTCAGGCTACCCCTCCCGCGCGGCCTCCTTCGGTTTTTCCCGCTGCCCTGGCTCCAAGCGTCTCTCGATCCAATCTTGCCGCAGCCGCCTCTACCAGGAGCTCTCTCACCCTCCTCTCCATGGCGGCGAGGTACATCACATGATCCAGTAAAGTGTTTCTTGTAGTATCTACACTTTTTATGACGGCTTTACCCCTTCAGTTTAGATTAAACTATACCTCTTCCACCGGCAAGTACCGCTTCTCTCTTAAAATAAAAATAAAAATAAAAAGATGGTTGGGAATTTGAAACGTACATGTATCCCTCTGCCACCGGCAAGTACCGCTTCTCTCTTATAATAAAAATAAAAATAAAAAGATAGTTCTGATGATAGCACGGTGCAGCGTGAGGGAATTTGATACGTACAGGCCTGATCTCCAGAAACTTAGTTGTTGAGACCGCGAATGGCCGTTCAAACTAATAGAGAGATATACCGTGTATAACTTGACCCCGTCCCCCGTTCTCTCGATCCAATCTTGCCGCCTCCTCCTCTACCAGGAGCTCTCTCGCCCTCCTCTCCATGACGACGAGGTACATCACATGATCCGGTAAAGTGGCGGCGGCTCTCAGGCTACCCCTCCCACGCGGCCTCCTTCGGTTTTTTCCGCTGCCCTGGCTCCAAGCGTCTCTCGATCCAATCTTGCCGCAGCCGCCTCTACCAGGAGTTCTCGCCCTCCTCTCCATGGCGGCGAGGTACATCACATGATCCAGTAATGTGGCGGCGGCTCTCAGGCTACCCCTTCCGCGCGGCCTCCTCCGGTTTTTCCCGCTGTCCTGGCTCCAAGCGTGGCTTGGTTCCACAGACCAAGACCGTGTGCAGTGTGGGAGTGAGGTTTTGTTTTTCCTCCATCCTCCATCGATCTACTGACTGATGGAAAGTCGATAGCCGTCGACTCCGCTAACGGGAGGTACTACCTGTGTGAAAGGGAACTGGGAAAAAGGCTACAACAACTCCATCGACAAAAGCTTGCGACAGGACCTAGGCGTAGTGGCGGCAACGTCTCCATTGACTTGCCTGGAGCCCTGGATCAAGTGCTTAGTGCTGCCGCCTCCGCTATCGATGAGGGCATGAAAAAGAGATGGTCCTCCAGCTGCACCTCAAACATCATCGGCGCCTGCTCCATGGACGCTCTGTTTTTGTTCAATCCCCATGCCCCTAGCTATTTCTTCTGGTCTTCTTCCGGTTATGTTCTCTCTATCTCACGAGTCAGTACATTTTCCTTCGATCACAAGTTAGTACATAGATACGGCATGCATCCTTTTTTTTAATTGTTGGGACCTGCATACATATTTCTCCATTGCCTTTTTTAGTTATATGTTAGGCATATGCTCATCCATCCTGAAATAGGCGACTTGGGCAATAGGGATTCACTCAAAAATAGAAGTGTACCACAGTGTGTATACTTTATATGTAAAAAGATAAAGTTTGCTAATGATATATCATCGAAATTTCTTAGCTCACATCGAGTATCTTTCATGTAGTATATACAGCCTACAATGTCTGCATATAGATGTTTGTAATCGCACTAGTGGAAAAAGGGCCTATAGTCCCGGTTTGCAAGGGCCTTTAGTCCCGGTTTTGCACCCGGGACTGAGAAATCGGGACTAAAGGCCCCTATTTCTAGTCCCGGTTTGTTACAACCCGGGACTAGAGGGCCACCATATGGGCGTTTTTTGCTGCAGGGGGTGAAGAACCCTTAGTCCCGGGTCGTAATACGACCCTTGACTAAAGATTTTTTTTATTTTATTTCGAAATTTTTTTTCAAAATTTTTCTTAAACTTTTGAATTGTTTGACTCGTAATCATCTCACTTGGAACATTTTTAGCACTAAGTATATTTAATCTTAGGTCAAATTACACTTGTGGTTAAACTTCCCATTCGGTCACCCATCCTAGCACTAACTCCACCCTCAGCACGCTTAACTTCTCTGTTCCATCCGGATGTCCTTGCGCGAAGCCCTTTTGTACCTTGTTGTCAACACTATCGTATCAATCCTATTAACCCATATCAATATGCCATACATCTTTATTTATTGAAACTACAAACAACTATTTTAGTAAACAACAATAAATAAGTAATAATAATATTTTAATATAATGAAAGTAAAAAACTAAATAAAATAATATTTTATTCATTTTTTTCCATTATTCATTTAATATGGTATAAATAATATCTTTAAATCTGTAAATTGAAATTTGACAAATAATATATTCATTATTATCAGAAAAATGTGAGGAATCAAAATATGGAATAAAAACTTGCTAAATAATAAAAAAATTAAATAACTTTTTCCCTTTTCAAATTTTAAAAATGTAAAAGAATTAGAAAAATATGAGGAATCCATTATTTATAATTTTAAAAATCTAAAAATGTGAGTAATCCAAATAAGGATGTTAAAATCAAACTCAATTTTTTTCCACACATTTTGATAGGTTGTACATTTTTTTTCGACATCGTACGCAAAAGTTATAGCAATTTTAAGTTGCGCGCGTCGCATCCCTTTAGTCCAGGGTGGGATGTATCATGGTCCGGGACTAAAGGGTGTTGTCCGCGCATACACACCTTTAGTGCCGGACCGTATCACGACCCTGGACTAAAGGTTCGAAATAACCCGGGACTAGAGTTTTCTCGGTCTCTTGGCCACTAAAACGGTACGAACCGGGACTAGTGCTTATACTAGTCCTGGCCGGTAATAAATCGGAACTAGTGTCAGACTCTAAGTCGAACCGAAGCCTCTTTTTCTACTAGTGTCGGTTTTAAATTTTCTGAAATGACATAAGAAATACTATAGACTTGAAATCTTATTGTTTATATTTGATTAAAATGATCTCTACCATCACAATATGTCAGCAATCGTGCCTCCTGTTGCAACGCACACGGGCAATTTTCCTAGTATAGTATAACATCTGGCCATCTTTACACACCTTGGCAAAATAACGATTGCCCGAATGGCAAAGAGGCCTTAGCCCCCACCCCTTAGGGCGACGGGAGCATTGCCTACTCACCCCGGCGACCAGCCCCCCTCCCCACCCTTCTCCCCTCTGCCGCCGCCGATGCGGGCGGCTGGGCAAAGTCCCTGCGGCGCTGGTGGCGGCGGACCTGCCCTTCCCCGCTCGCGAGGCAAGGAGATCGGGGCTCCCTCGGCCTGGCGGTGGTGCACCATGGCAGCACTGGAGCTCGGTCGGCGGGGTCTGGCCCTGGCGGTGACGAGCGGAAGTGTGGCGCGACTGCGCCTCCTTTCCTCTCGGCGGCTGGGATGACTCATCAGGCGAGGGCTCTAGTAGGCAAGCTCGGCTTGAGATCTGCCGACGGCCACAGCGCTCGGCTGGCGTAGCGACGGCGGGCTGTGGGGACGCTCGGGGCGCAGGGGGCTCACAGCGGCGGCGGTTTGGTTGTAGTAGCGCGGTGGCAGAGCGGAGGGGGCCCGATCCGGGCTTGGCCGGCAGGCCGGGCCATATCTAGCCCTGTTCTAGCCCTATCGGGTACTGCTGTTGTGCCCGGACGGCTCTCACTGTGGGTGATGGAAGGAAGTTCCCCTCCCCCAAGCCGCACGTGCCTCGATGCCTTCACGTCCGTGAGCCCTACCTGGTCTTCTCGTCGGCGGCACGATGTGGCGCTTGTCGTAGCTTTGGCTAGAGCTCGTGGATGCCGGGGCGACGACCCCGGAAGGTGGACTGCGCGGGCGTCTCTTCGGCGAGCGTCATGGCAGTGGTGGTGGTTCCTCCCCTCGGTCATGTGGATGGCGAGGTAAGGGCGATCGGAGGCTTTGGTGTTGGCGATGCTTCGGCTTCGACAACTCCCAGGTCGTGTGTCAGCAACCTATCTTGGGGAGAACGAGCGTGGCAGACGCCGGGGAGCAGTTCAAAGTTTTTTCCGGGCGAAAGCTCTGTGCCTCGGAACCATCGGCGGCGATGCATGCGGGTATCGTTACCTTCTTGGGGGTGTCGATGCGGATACCTTCCACGCGACAGGGCTCCGGGTGAAAACCCTTGACCTTTGTTCTCGGCGGCGACGGTATAGGTGACCCTCTTAGGGGCGTCGTCGTGGATCCCGGGTCACCCACCCCGGCATCGTCTCGTTGTCCTGAGTGGCAAGTTTAGGCTCTCGTTATTTCTTGTTTATTTTGATTTGCCTTGTGTAAGGGGTCTCCTCTTTGCCTTGTATCTGTTTGGCTGATGTGAGTTTATTTATAAAGCATGACGAAATCCTATTTCGATTGCCCGTCCGGTGTAATGATATTGTGATAGCGCACACAACGTGGGGTCATATATATACCATGAATTTACTTGTGTGCGTGCTCAAAATTCCGGTTGACCCAAAAATCCGAACTGTTGTAGAATGCCGGGAAATATGTTCCAACAATGTTGCCGGAACATGGATTTGGAGAATTGGGCTCCATGGAGCCTGTTTTTGAAATTCTTTGAAACCAATATTTTAAAGTTTTGAAAAATCCAGAAAATATCTTAGTAGGCCATTCATTGATCCCATTCTTGCTTGCTTCTCGGGCCTGTCATCATCATCATTTTTGATGGACCGAGCAAGGAACGGCCTATCTCGTTCCTTTTAGATCAAGCAAGTGGTTTCGGCGAAGATAGTCCGACCATCTTCTCTTGGTCTCCTGGCACCGATATTGCTCGGCCTTTTCTCCTAGGGCTGACGCTGGCCGCTGACTCGGTGCTATCTCGAATCCTCTTTGCCTGCATCTTTCGCAAGCACTCACGATCACGACGCATTTTGATATGTTTTTCGCACATGGAATATCCGGGGTATGCCAGCTCCGGGCAAAACCACACCTGACCGTTGCTGCGGTTGCACCTTCGGACTTCCGGCAGAACCGGCGGGTCATCTTCCACCTCTGGCACTTCATCAACTCCTTCCCCTTCTGCCTTTGGTTACCAGGTGTCATTGGGTGACCGGCGTTGGATCTTAGGAGCAGCGGCATCATTGATATATCCCTGGAGCTCGATGGGATGCTGGTTGGGGCCTGTGGGTGGCGCTGGCGGCTTGAATGCAGGGGAGGAACGATGAGGGGCTCCGGTGGTGCAGGGCGAAGGGGCGTGCTGCGGGCGGCGCTTAGGTGGACGACCGGTCCGAGGCATCGCGGTGGGTCCTCCACCAGCACAGGGGTGCCCTGCGACGAGGAAGGGAGGGGGCGGGGAGAGGCGAGGTAGGTGTGATGCAGTCTGCGGTAGTGGTAGACGAGGGCGCGGACCATGAGCCATCGCCGGCGACGGCGAGCCTAGAAACGGAGAGGGCAGTAGGGATCTGGACGGGAGTTGGCGTCGGTGGCCGGTGGTGGGCTCCGAGCATCCACACCCCATCGCTCGTCCCGAATAAGTGGAGACGGCCGACGTCCCTAGCCCGACAATGACGAAGCAGGAATCGGGGCTTGTCTGGGGCTTGGCGCCACCAGGGTTTGGATCGGCTCGCCCCGGTCAGATCGGTGGCGGACAAAGCGGGGGCGAAAAAATGGGAAGAAAGGTGACGGTCGTGGCAGGATCTGGTGTTGCACGGGAGCAAAAAATGGCCTAGTATGAGGAGCGGTTGTGGCCGGAGGATCGGCCTGGTACGGGGAGCAGTGGTTGCCTGAAGATTGGCCTGGTATGGGGAGCAGTGGTGGTCGGAGGAGTTGAGGGCGACGCCGAATCCTAGAGGTTGTGGGCGGTGGTGTGCAATGGATGGTGTTTGCCGGAGTTGGGATGTGGGGCGCGAGAGGTATGCTATATAATGGATTTGCCAACGGCTCCATCCCTGCGGCGAGTGGCTGCCTATGACCTCTGTGACCATGACAGAGGGGCAGAGCATACTGGGAGGTGGCAGCTATGAGTCAGATGGAAACACTGGTGGAAACGGGGCTATAGGTCTAGGTTGGTACGGGGCTTTAGTCCCGGTTGTCCAACCGGGACGGGGCAATCGGGACTAAAGCCCTAACCTTTAGTCCCGGTTGCCCCACCAACCGGGACTAAAGGGTGCACACATGGCAGCGGCAGAGGGCGAGGGGGTGGAGCATTAGTCCCGGTTCGTGACAGGAACCGGGACTAATAACCTTCTCCCGCGGCATAGATTTGGCCCATTTCTCTGCCGCGGCAGAGAATTCATTTTGGCATATTTTGTTGCCACGACAGCATTTTCGCCACTTTTTGTGCCGCGCCAGAGAATTCATTTAGGTTGTCTTATTAATTATTTAGTGATTTGCACTTATCAATGAAGGAACCTTATATTACATCATGATGACAATATTACATTGAATACAAGGATCAAGTTCATGCACTACATACAAAAGTTGCTATTCGATGCTACCGGCCAATTTCTTCAAAGTTCCTATTTTTACAATTCCTATTGTCTATACACAGCCGAGTAGTATTCCCCTTTTGGGTCTAGGACTTCTGCATCCAAGAATCCCGCCAATTCCTCCTGAATTGCTCGTACGCGATCCTTTGGCAGAAGACCGTCCCGTAGACGTTCGATCTGATTTAAAAAAGGAGTCGCCCTATATGAATGAAACTAAACACAATTTGATTGTAATTAAAAACTATAGAAATTGTTTACGTACGTGGAGTTGCTCTAAATTTCTGCCCTTCACATCGCACGTCTGCCGGATGAACTCGCAAACATAGTATCCATATAGATTGTTACCTGGTCCCTGTGTCAGGCACTTTACGAGAACATAGTTCAATCAAAATAATAATCAAGCATGATAATAACTGTATCAAAACTAGAATCAAAGATATGCGCGGATATAGCTAGTGGTGCTTACATTTAGTGGTTGAAATGTAAGATCCTCTTTCCAAACACCCCTAGCATTGTTGGTGAACCGTTTCCAAGCGCTGCCCGACGTAGAAAACGAATAAAATAAGTTATTAAGTACTTGATATCATAAAATTCACGAACATTGCCGATATAGTGTCGTAATGATTAGAATTACCGCTAGAGAAGTATCTGCATGTCCTTCCACGTCTCAAGGGGTTTATGTTTCGATTCCATGACTAGTACACTCCCTTTGTCAAGTTGAATGATTAACAGAATATAGTGGAAGCTGCAAATGCATAACTAATCAATTATATACTTAACATCGAGTAAGCGAAATAGAAAGTGTATACAAGACAATAACACTCACTCAAAGTTGTAAGGAAATAGTACCCTTTTGGTTTCTTGAAACCTTAACGCGTGTACTATATTATCCTCCGTATCCTGGGGGCTTATTTTGAGATTAGCTTCATGAACCCAATATGGGTCAATGAAGCCAATGTCATAGATTTGTCCTCTGCTGCATTCGAGAATCTTCATTCTGCATATTACAGTATGATTATATACATGCAATAAACAAAATAATATAGCTGGAGACTAAATTAATTACAGAATTAGTACTTACAGACAATAGGCACTGATGATCGATTTGTCCAAGGCGTCTTGATTGAATAATTGAAATAGTTCATCAAATTCAATGGATATCATGTCATCCTTATCTTTCCCATTATGCTTTTTTGTAACCCTCAACACTATCCAGTTAGCCCCAGCCCTTGTGGCATGCATGTACCAGTTATGAAATCTTCGCATTTTTGTTGGAAGATTGTTTACCTCCTCAGGTTTGACGAGAGGTTTGCCGTACTGGTATTTGTATGCTACTTCACTCATGGGGAAGAACTCTAATCGGATAAGCATCGGCAATACTCATACCTTGAGCAGCAATTTTCTCAGACAGTGCAACTACCTCTGGATCATACTGCTCTTCGGCCCCATATTTGCTCGACCCCACATTGGTTTGGGAAATCACCTTGAGAGGGGCGCAAGTCTGTTTTGCTTGTTCTCCGAGGGCAACAGATTTCGCTTGCATCAAGATCTTGCTCTTCGAGGCTTTTTGTGCCGCATGTGACTTGAGAATAGAACGCTCATAGTATGATGACAGCTTTGGCTCGGGTTGATGAAGAGTCTTTAGCATTTTCAACACTTTGGATTTTTCTTCTTTGGTGCTGGGGAACACTGGCTTTTTCGGCTGCCTCAGCTTAGCGAAAAATGTTGTTGTTTCCGCATCAACGATCGCCGCAGTCTCCCCTTCAGTACAGTCATAAGCTCTCTTGGGAGTAACCTTTGGTACTTTTGGAAGAGGCTCTTGTTTATGTTTCGGCGATCGCTTACCACGAGGCACAGTAGCGGTACGCTTACGCTTTTGACCCTTAGGCGCCCTCGATGGCTCCCGCGGCGATGGCTGCGCCGGAGATTGGTGAGGCGACGGAGCCGGGTGAGGCGACGAAGACGGCTGCCGCGACGGCGACGACCTCCCTGGAGACGAGTGAGGCGGCGGCGAAGATGGCCTTGGCGTGTGATTTCGAAGCACGATACATTCCTTCGGCCATAGAATGGTGACGTTTTTTGCGTCTCCCAGCACAGTCACATCCCCTTCCCCTGCAGGGTAGTGAAGATCCAAAACTTCAAAGGTGGGCATGATTTCATCCACGCCGACAACAGCGTAGCCCTGTGGAACCGGACGACAATGGTAAGTTGGTGTGGGTCCAATTGGTAAGGCATAGCCGACCGCCACCTTCATTGATATGTTCACAACTTTGACATGTACCTCGCAGTGTGTCATCTCTGTGATATCATCCACTGGGTAGCCAACAGGAGCCATCATCGGTGCATCATCATCATCGCCATTGTCATCACCCGGGACCTCGGTGGAAGCCACACTGCTTTCGATTATTCGATAGGACGGTAGCATCGAATGCAGTGTGCTGCTGAGATGGGCCAGTAGTACTTTGCTCTTTAAGTGCGTTAATTTCATCTTGTTGTTGCTTTAATCGTTCTTCAATTAAACGCATTCGCTCTTTCTGACTATCTGCTTCAACTTCCACCCTGTCCTTTCTCCTCTGACGGCTTCTATCAGGATATTTCTTCCTCTCTTCTGGAAACCCAGTCCTCCATGGTTGGGAGCCTCCTATGCCTCATTTTCGTCCATCATGTTCCTTATTTCCAAGGGCGAGTGTGAGCTCATCATTCTCTCTATCGGGAATGAAGTCCCCATCTTTAACAGCCTGTACTGCTTTTCTGATCCTCTCGATTGGCAAGGGGTCTTCTTTATGTCGTATGTTATATATACACCTCCCTTCCGAGTCCAACGTGCCCCCATGCCCGTAAAACCAATTCCTTGCATGTTCTACCCAATCGTCTGTCTCTGGGGTGATCTTTTTATCACGCAGTTCATTCTCAAGTTTCTCCCACTTAGGAATGCCAGCCCTGTAGCCACCTTGCCCCATAGTATGGTGATACTTCTTGTTAGCAGCATTCAGCTTATTCGTTGCAGACCTTTTCTTAGCTTTTTCTGATGTCTTGTATTCCACAAACTCATCCTAGAATGGTTTTATCTTCTCAAACTGAATATTCTTGAAATCGGGAGTCTTCTCTTTCACGACATAGTCAAGGTGCAATCTTTTCTTCCAGTTGGTGAAACACTGAGCCATCTTCTTCAAAGCCCACTCCCTGACCTTAGCCTCCATGGCTCTCCCATGTTGTAAGGCGTCATCAACTGGATCCTCAGCATTTGGATCCAGCTCTATCTTCGGTAGTTTGAAATTAACCATGATCCTCTTCCACAGTAAATCTTTGGCGTGGTTAGGGACAAATAAACATGTTCCCTCTTCATCCGCATTAGCAGGCCTATTCCAATTTCTAATGGTGATCGGGATTAAGTCCCTAACGACATTCGCATTGTGCCACAAATTTGTTTGCGACAACTTGGAGCCGCTTGTCGTCTTCAGCGACATCTTCGATCTGAACCTCTCATGGTCTTGCAACTTTTTGGTTGGGCCTCGCTTCTTTTCAAGAGATTCCTTCGATCCGAGGGCTAAAAGAAGAAAGATCGTCATTACTATTTCTATATAGATAGCGATGATTAATTAATGAATTAATTATATTACATGCACCTCGCCGAGCTGCCTTCGACACAAGGCATCGCCTTCTACCTTCGGAAGGCAACACCTTCAACCTCAAACAAGTTTTCTATTCCGTAAAAGAGGATCACCTCACCGGAGTTGTTCGTAAACGTTGATACGTCTAAATTATCTTCCCCACGGATCACACCTTGGATCAACTCTTCCTTTTCTTCGTCTCTGACGTGTGGGTCCATATTTTCTGCATAGGTGGAAAAACGAATAAGTCAAAGCGGCTAAAGGAGAAAGTTAAGTACAGTGTTGAGAGATATAAACCCTAATTCAGAGAAACCCTAATATATACATACACAATAATAAAAATGAAGAGAAACCCTAAACCCTAAACCTAGCTACAAAAAGGAAACCGTGTAGTAGATAGGTAACTCTAGAGCAATGCTCAAGCAATGATGATGATATGAAAAGTTAATGTGCATTGGAATGTAACCCTAAAGCATGCTCGACAAGTTAATCGGGGTTTCGAGGGGCGCATACACTAACTCAAGGAACTCCGGAATCACCTCCTAGGGTTACTAGGGTGTTCTAATTAAACTTGTCATTTAAGTTGTTGAACAATGCATGATTATAGCATAGATAGATAGTTCTCATTTTTCTGAACATTTTGGTATATTATTTGTATTTTTCTGAATTACAGATTAAAAGTTATTGAATTTACACGTTTTATTCAAATTCTGAAATTATTAAATCAAATGTTTAAACCTTTTGCACCATAGTAACAACTATCCATAGTGGCTGACTGGTGGGACCAGGGCCACCTGTCACGCAAGCAAAGGGGAAACAGGGTCATCTGTCACCAGAGAAGGAGCTAGCCCTAGAGGCTGACTGGTGGGACCAGGGCCACACGGATGCCACCTAGACGCCACGTTGGGCTCGCAGGAGACACGTCAGACGGCGATGGTAGGCAGCGGAGGAGAGCAAGCGGGGCTGCGGGACTTGGCGTGCTGGAATAAGCGCATCCAGGCGGACTCAAAATTGGCGGCGCCGCCCTCTGTTGGTTGCCGGAGCAGGTGGTACAACGACGGTCGACGGCGGCGAACGTGATCTAACGGCGTAGGCATGAACTACAGCGAGAGGGGAAGGAAGGAGGCATCTAGAAGGTTCGCTTCCTCACCCTGAGCTCGTGAGGTTGGTCGGAGAGAGCGCGGGAGGTCGAGGTTGAGCGCATCGACGCCGGCGAGCACGGTCGGGGTCGAGGAAGACGGAGTCGTGGGCGACGGCACGTGCAGACGGAGGCGGTCTTTGGCGGATGGAACGCGGGCTCGGCACTGACGGCGTCGGGGGCGGCGAGCTCGGGCAGCCTGCCGGCGTCGGGGGCGGTTGTGCGCGCGTCGGTGAAGCAGAGAAGTGATGGGGAAGGGAAGAAGAAGAGGAGGGGCTAAAGGGTTATAACCAAAGGACCTTTAGTCCCGGTTGGTGGTTCCAACCGGGACTAAAGGGTTATACGTCCCGGTTGGAGCCACCAACCGGGACGTATACTCCAATATTTTCAGCAGACCAAGGGACATATTCCCCTGGTTTCAAAAAATTTCTGGTATTTTCTCTCTGTTCCCGCCTTATTTTTTATTTTGGGGTTTAAATTTGTATTGTTTTTTAAAAGATAATTAATTTGGAATTTAGAAAAACTTTAAACATAAAAAGTGTTTGGATTTGAATAAATAATTCAAAACCATTTTCTGTTTTAAAAAATAATTAATGTAACCATTTAAAATATGAACCATTTACAATTAAAAATTAATTAACTTATATTTTTTTAATATCAATTTGGAATTTAGAAAAACTTTAAACATAAGAAGTGTATGGATTTGAATAAATAATCCAAAACCATTTTCTATTTTTAAAAAATAATTAATGTAACCTTTTAAAAAGAATTAACTTATATTTTTGAATATTAATTTGGAATTTAGAAAAACTTTAAACATAAAAAGTGTTTGGATTTGAATAAATAATTCAAAACCATTTTCTGTTTTAAAAATAATTAATGTAACCATTTAAAATATGAACCATTTACAATTAAAAATGAATTAACTTATATTTTTTTAATATCAATTTGGAATTTAGAAAAACTTTAAACATAAAAAGTGTATGGATTTGAATAAATAATCCAAAACCATTTTCTATTTTTATGTCGACATTATGCCGTGCGGCGTGTACCTTGTCCCGGACCCACTTCCTATCGATTCGGCAGACATTTGTCCTTTTTACCCGGGATGGACGAAAAGGTTTGAGATGTACCGGTTGGGAGATAGTCCATGTAAGGTGGTCTAGTATTTTAGGAAAATGGGACGGTAGCATTCTGAAACGGCATTTCGGTGGTTACTTCAAAAAACGACCCGTTTTTTGCGCTCGGAAAATGGAAAAGGGCTTTTCCGTGTGACAAAAAGGAAAACTTCCTCCTGCAACATTGTTTTCCATACCAATGTCCACACACATGCATAATATGGGCACAACATCACAAACTATGCCGTGATTCAGCACATAACATCGGTCATTTGGACCGAAAGCCATGAAACCTCGAACATGATAGGTCATTTTGTGAAGGTTTTTTCGAAACATGATCAATATACCAAATCTGGTATTTTTTCTTTCAACTATGTAACAAAATATGACACCACGCGAAGGATTTTCATTGTTCGGATTTTTTTTGAATTTATTATGCCCGATTTGAATTATCTGAATTTCTAACTATGGTCGAACCGGTGTGCATGAATATAGGGGACGAGCATCGTTAGAACTTGCATTGGATCTCTGAAGAAACCACATATTGCGAGTCTAAAAATGATTTTTTTCAAAAAATCATGGGCGATAGATCATGTACCTGTAGTACAAACTGGACCTACTTCCTACCGATTCGGCAGACATTTGTCCTTTTTACCCGGGATGGACGAAAAGGTTTGAGATGTACCGGTTGGGAGATTGTCCATGTAATGTGGTCTAGTATTTTAGGAAAATGGGACGGTAGCATTCTAAAATGGCATTTTGGTGGTTACTTCACAAAACGACCCGTTTTTTGCGCTCGGAAAATGGAAAAGGGATTTTACGTGCGACAAAAAGGAAAACTTCCTCCTGCAACATTGTTCTCCATACGAATGTACACACACATGCATAATATGGGCACAACATCACAAACTATGCCGTGATTCAGCACATAACATTGGTCATTTGGACCGAAAGCCATGAAACCTCGAACATGATAGGTCATTTTGTGAAGGTTTTTTCGAAACATGATCAATATACCAAGTCTGGTATTTTTACTTTCAACTATGTAACAAAATATGACACCACGCGAAGGATTTTCATTGTTCGGATTTTTTTTGAATTTATTATGCCCGTTTTGAATTATCTGAATTTCTAACTATGGTCGAACCGGTGTGCATGAATATAGGGGACGAGCATCGTTAGAACTTGCATTGAATCTCTGAAGAAACCACATATTGCGAGTCTAAAAATGATTTTTTCAAAAAATCACGGGCGATAGATCATGTACCTGTAGTACAAACCGGACCCACTTCCTGCCGATTCGGCAGACATTTGTCCTTTTTACCCGGGATGGACGAAAAGGTTTGAGATGTACCGGTTGGGAGATAGTCCATGTAAGGTGGTCTAGTATTTTAGGAAAATGGGACGGTAGCATTCTGAAACGGCATTTTGGTGGTTACTTCACAAAACGACCCTTTTTTGCGCTCGGAAAATGGAAAAGGGCTTTTCCGTGCGACAAAAAGGAAAACTTCCTCCTGCAACGTTGTTCTCAATACCAATGTCCACACACATGCATAATATGGGCACAACATCACAAACTATGCCGTGATTCAGCACATAATATCGGTCATTTGGACCGAAAGCCATGAAACCTCGAACATGATAGGTCATTTTGTGAAGGTTTTTTCGAAACATGATCAATATACCAAGTCTGGTATTTTTCCTTTTAACTATGTAACAAAATATGACACCACGCAAAGGATTTTCATTGTTCGGATATTTTTTGAATTTATTATGCCCGTTTTGAATTATCTGAATTTCTAACTATGGTCGAACCGGTGTGCATGAAGATAGGGGACGAGCATCGTCAGAACTTGCATTGGATCTCTGAAGAAACCACATATTGCGAGTCTAAAAATGATTTTTTCAAAAAATCACGGGCGATAGATCATGTACCTGTAGTACAAACCGGACCCACTTCCTACCGATTCAGCAGACATTTGTCCTTTTTACCCGGGATGGACGAAAAGGTTTGAGATGTACCGGTTAGAATATTGTCCATTTAAGGTGGTCTAGTATTTTAGGAAAATGGGACGGTAGCATTCTGAAACGGCATTTTGGTGGTTACTTCACAAAACGACCCGTTTTTTGCGCTCGGAAAATGGAAAAGGGCTTTTCCATGCGACAAAAAGGAAAACTTCCTCCTGCAACATTGTTTTCCATACCAATGTCCACACACATGCATAATATGGGCACAACATCACAAACTATGCCATGATTCAGCACATAACATCGGTCATTTGGACCGAAAGCCATGAAACCTCGAACATGATAGGTCATTTTGTGAAGGTTTTTTCGAAACATGATCAATATACCAAGTCTGGTATTTTTTCTGTCAACTATGTAACAAAATATGACACCACGCGAAGGATTTCATTGTTCGGATTTTTTTGAATTTATTATGCCCATTTTGAATTATCTGAATTTCTAAGTATGGTCGAACCGGTGTGCATGAATATAGGGGACAAGCATCGTTAGAACTTGCATTGGATCTCTGAAGAAACCACATATTGCGAGTCTAAAAATGATTTGTTCAAAAAATCACGGGCGATAGATCATGTACCTGTAGTACAAACCGGACCCACTTCCTATCGATTCGGCAGACATTTGTCCTTTTTACCCGGGATGGACGAAAAGGTTTGAGATGTACCGGTTGGGAGATAGTCCATGTAAGGTGGTCTAGTATTTTAGGAAAATGGGACGGTAGCATTCTGAAACGGCATTTTGGTGGTTACTTCACAAAACGACCCGTTTTTTGCGCTCGGAAAATAGAAAAGGGCTTTTCCGTGCGACAAAAAGGAAAACTTCCTGTCAACACCCGGATTTTTCAATCCTAGATGCCTGTTATGCCATACATCGCAATCCCAGGATTACCATTTTTGTGAGACATAACAGAATTGGATACCATAGTACTTCATCCATTACAACGATACATAAGTTCTTACACAAATAGGGATCTCATGATCCAGTCCTTAATACAACATCAAGCAGCGGAATACGTAATAATAACGGTAGCGTAGGCGAGGCTCCATCTTCGGGGTCACAGGCAATGCTGACGATGGGAGATGATCCTAGTTGTCGTAACCTTCCTGGGGTCCATCCTCCAGGTACTCCTCTTCATAGTCTGGCCATGGGAATAGCCAGGGACAAAGCCATGAGTACTCTTTAAGTACTCGCAAACTAATACTAACAAGTAAAGAGGTTTTGGATAATAGGACACTAGGCTCTAGGGTTGTTTTGCAAAAGCCAGATTTATAACTACTAAGTTCCAAAGCTAGTCACAAATTTTATAACTACTAAGTGGGATCTTGTATTTCCGGTCACAACTCTGTTGTGGTCAAGTCGAAGTCTCAAGTCGTTTCACAAGTCATTTTGAAAAGTCTGACGGGGGAACAAGATGGCCACTAATCCCATAATCATGACGCCAGCTATTCGAATAGTTTGACACTGCAGAGATTGTACACTTTCACCACAACATTCGATACATCCGCAGAACAAATCCTGAATTCACCATACTCAGTATGCGGATAATCAATCCTAACCTTTCAATTACACTCCCTAGTATAAGCACCTCTCCTGTGAGTTTGGCCTCCCTACCATGACCACTGTCATCTTGGGTACTGCACAGGTGGACAATCTTCACAAGGTAGCCTCAGCTCAGACCTTGGCCGTGAGGGAACTAATACTAAGGTATATAAGTTTCCAGTCAAGCCCTACCCAATATTCGGGTATTGTGGTTGTACGATAAAATTGGAATGGTATCGCATCCAGACAACCATCAGTTTTATAAAGGGCTAAGGCTCATGCCTCAACATTTTCATCACCAAAATCATCAAGTGTTTGGAAACACATGTCCAAAACATTTCAATAGAATGATCCATCATTCTAAGGTTTTCATAACCATTTTTCCACCAAGAATTCCCATCTAAAGTTGATCAAGTTTTATACTTAGCACTAGCAGCTACAGGTGGGGTAGTACTAATAAAGGAGGTAACTAGTGGGGTTTCAGCTAAGTCCAACCTTATATCATAAGCTGATATCAAGGTTTCTAGCTTAGGCCAAATTTTATGCTCTTTATGCAACCTTCAGCACAACTGTCTAGGATCTACCAAACTCTTAGGTAGCCTCCAAGTAAGCTTTGATAAAGAAATAAAGTAAGAAGCTTGCCATAAAACTAGGATTGGTTTAGCAAGTGGGTATGGTCACATACGCTTAAGGCATATAATAATCATATCACAAGCATAGGTTTGTGGCAACAATAGGGTATCTGGCAAGGGTTAGCTTGCACAATCACTAGTGGTATTAGGCTTGCAATCAATGTCAATATAAGCTTGCATAGGTATAGTATCTTGCAAGTGTTAGCTGGCATTGGTCAACTTGGTTAGTATAGCTTTCCTTGTGCAGAGCAGTGGTTGAAGTTTTCCTCGGCTTCCTCTTCGTAGTATCCTCCTTCCTCCTCGTATCCTTGGTCGGTACTAGAGTCTATGAATAAATACGAATATTAATCACCAAACAATACTTAACTACTTGCAATCATCACACACAAGGGTCCTATAGATGATCTAGCATCATCTCTAACATTACAAGGTTAAGGATTGGTTTAAGTCTTTTTTTTTTTATTTTATAAAAGTAATTTCTACTCATTGAAAAACTACTTAAGATTTAATATTCTCCAAACTAAACATGGGATCATGTTGACACATGTCATCACCACATATTGTAGTCCATGGGAATGTGATTTAAAAGTGGTGTCACAATTTAATAAGGTTTTACCCTTTTATTTTAATTAATTAAAGTGGCTAGAAATGCTTATGAAGCATTCTTTTATTCCTTGAACATTATTTCTGCAAGTAGCCTATATATATTTTTATATATTCTGAAAGGTATGGTTTAATGTGATTTTTGAGAGTTGGAATCAACTCAAAATCTATTATGGTTTAAATTTGAAAAATGTTTGAATGCAGAAAAGCTTCTGCATTGTTATTTTTGCTATGGGTGATCTACAGATCCAAATGACTTGAATCCAACGGGATTGGATTAAGCATTCACAGACCTTTCCAACAAAATTGGTTTCATCTAATTTGGTGCACTAAATCGATCTGGGTTGATTTTTGAAGTTGGGTACAGAAGTGTGTTTGAAATTAAAAAGAAAAGGTTTAATTTGAATTGCTAGGCAGCGCGGGAAATTCTAACGGGCCGGCCTGCTAAGCACAGTGCTGTAGGGGTTCGTAGCATGGAAAACAAAAAATTTCTATCGCATACAAACAAACAAGCCAAGATCTATCTACTAGATTGTAGCAACGAGTCGATGGAATAACTTACCCTCGAAGATTCCAAAGTGTTTAACGAGAGCGGATTCTCGTGGGTGATGTAGTCGTACTTTTCCCGATCTCAAGATCGTGTAGACGATCCTTCCGGCTGCGTTAAGCGCTCCATGATCGGTCACATGTTCGGACTCGACGAAGACCTTCCTCTCCCTTGTTCCAGTGAAAATGGAGGTTGTAGCACTCTCCTCGCGATTCCGGCAGCACAACGGCGTGGTACCGGAAGTAGAGGGGAAATCCTGCAGGGCTTCGCCTTAAGTCGGAGCGAGTATGGTGGAGTATGAGAGAGGGTTATTAGTGGTCTAGAGATTAGACACACCAATTAGAAGGCTCTAAACCGCAGGCTAAAGCAATTATAAGCTCTAAACCAAAACGGCTCTAAACCGGAGATTAGAGGATAGGAACTTATGTGTCTAGAGGAGGAGGCCCTGCCCCTCCTTTTATAGGTGGAGGGCTGGCAGGAGGAGGAGGAGTCCTCCCAACTCGGCCTAGGCTGGCCGCCGGCTTGGAGGAGAGGGACTCCTCCTCCAAGTTGGTTTCAACCTCCTCTTGCTTGTTTCCCACAGTTTCCTGTTTCCCATAGTTTCCTGTTTTCCACAGTTTCCTGTTTTATACGTTTGACTTTCAAACTGGCAGTTTGACTTTTCAGTTTTGGAACAGCAAGAACACTTAGTACATGATGCAATCATTCAATGACACATTCATGTACCCTCCCCCAGGAGTGCCGGACAATCCGGAACCTTCTAGAACATTCCCGATGAAAACACCGGAATCATTCCCGAACTCCGAAACGGGACTTTCCTTATATGAATCTTATTCTCCGGACCATTCCGGATCACCTCGTGATATCCCGGATCCCATCCGAGACTCCGAACAACATTCGGTCTCTTTCTCATAATACCATAACTACTCAAAACAACGTCGAATCCTTAAGTGTGTCTCCCTACGGTTCGTGAATTATGCGGACATGATCGAGACACTTCTCCGAACAATAACCAATAGAGGAATCTGGAAATTCACATGGCTCCCACATATTTCTACGATTACTTTGCGATCGAATGAACCACTTACATACGATACCAATTTCCCTTTGTCTCACGATAGTTTACTTATCCGAGGTTATGATCGTCGGTATCTCTGCATACCTAGTTCAACCTCGTTACCGATAAGTACTCTTTTCTTGTTCGTGATATGTGATCCCTTGTGACCCAGTCACTTGCAAGCTAATTGGATGAAATTCCGAGAGGGCCCAGAGTATATCTATCCGTCATATGGATGGACAAATCCCACTCTTGATCCATGTGTTTCAACCAATACTTTCCGAACACTCAATGCCACCTTTATAGCCACCCAGTTACGGTGTGGTGTTTTATGTCATCAAAGCATCCATCCGGTAAAGGTGATATGCATGATCTCATGGTCGAAGGAATTAGGTTACTATGTATCAGAAAGCATATAGAAATTGAACTATTGAAATGACTTGATCTTTATGCTATGCTTATCTACAGGAGTATGTCCACCATATCATTCTCCTAACGATATGATCTTGTTGTCGATAACATCTCAATGTTCATGATAGGGAAACCACAATCATTAATCAACCAACAAGCTAGTGAAGTATAGAGGCTATACTAGGGACTTCAAATTAAGTTTACAAATCACACAAGTATTAATGTTTCCTTGTTAATACTATTATAGCATGAATGTAAACATTTATCATAAACACAAATATATAATAATATCAATATTTATTATTGCCTCTAGGGCATATCTCCAACAGTCTCCCACTTGCACTAGAGTCATCTAATCTAGATTACATGGTAATATACCGAACACCCATGGCAGTTTGGTGTTGGTCATGTTTTGCCCTCGGGAGAGGTTTAGTCAACGGATCCGCCACATTCAGATCTGTATGTACTTTGCAAATCTTTATATCCCCATCCTGGATATGTTCTCGAATAGCGTGAAAACGCAGCTTGATATGCTTCAGCTTTTTGTGTGACCTTGGTTCTTGCGCATTGGCTATGGCGCCCATGTTATCACAGTAGATAGACATTGGGTCCAGCGCACTAGGAACCACACCTAGCTCTGTAATGAACTCTTTCATCCATATCGCTTATTGTGAAGCCTCCGAAGCAGCCATGTATTCCGATTCAGTTGAAGATCTCGCCACAACGCTCACTCCTCCAGCTAACTGCTGCACCATTCAAAATAAATACGTATCCAGATTGTGATTTAGAATCATCCGGATCGGTTTTCCAACTAGCATCGGTGTAACCATTAACAACGAGCTGTTCATCACCTCCATAAGAAAGAACCATATCCTTAGTTCTTCTCAAGTACTTAAGGATGTTTTTGACCGCTGTCCAATGATCCACTCCTGGATCCCTTTGATATCTGCTAGTTAAACTAACAGCATATGCAATGTCGGGTCTAGTACATAGCATGGCATACATTAGAGATCCTATGGCTAAGGCATAGGGAGTCTTACTCATCCTTTCTCTATCTTCTGCCGATGTCGGACTTTGAGTTTTACTCAAGGTCGTATTGGGCAACATGGGCAAGAACCCTTTCTTGCTTTCTTCCATTCCAAATCTCTTTAGAACTTTGTCCAAATATGTACTCTGTGACAATGATATTTGGCGTTTCGATCTATCTCTATAAATCTTTATGCCTAATATGTAAGCTTCGCCAAGATCCTTCATTAAAAACTATTATTCAAATATTCCTTGACACTATTAAGAAGGTCTACATCATTCCCAATCAACAATATGTCATCCACATATAGTATTAAGAATGCTACAGAGCTCCCACTCACTTTCTTGTAAATACAAGCTTCTCCATAATTTTGTATAAAACCAAAACTTTTGATCACCTTATCAAAACGTTGATTCCAACTTCTGGATGCTTGCTTCAATCCATAGATGGACCGTTGAAGTTTACATACCTTGTTAGCATCTTTAGGATCGACAAAACCTTTGGGTTGCATCATATACAACTCTTCATCAATATCTCCATTGAGGAATGCTGTTTTGACATCCATCTGCCATATCTCATAATCATAATATGCAGCGATTGCTAACATAATTCTCACAGACTTTAGCTTCGCTACTGGTGAGAAAGTCTCATCGTAGTCAACTCCTTGAATTTGTCGAAACCCTTTTGCAACAAGTCGAGCTTTATAGACAGTAACATTACCATCAGCATCTGTTTTCTTCTTGAAAATCCATTTGTTCTCGACAGCCTTCCGGCCATCCGGTAAGTCCACCAAAGTCCATACTTGGTTTTCGTATATGGATCCAATCTCGGATTTCATGGCTTCTTGCCATTTATTGGAATCTGGGCTCATCATCGCTTCCTCATATGTATCGGGGTCATCGGTGTTGTCCACCAACATGACACTCATAACGGGATCATACCAATCTGGAGTGGTACGAGTTCTCGTTGACCTCCGAGGCTCTGTATCAACTCCAACTGAAGTTTCATGATCATCATCATTAGCTTCCTCTCTAATTGGTGCAGGCACCACAGGAACTTCTTCCGGTCGCGCTACCGCAATTCGAGAGAAGGTTTGACAACCTCGTCGAGTTCTACTTTCCTTCCAGTCACTTCTTTCAAGAGAAATTCCTTCTCTAGAAAGGATCCATTCTTGGCAACGAAGATTTTGCCTTCGGATCTATGATAGAAGGTATACCCAATAGTTTCCTTCGGGTATCCTATGAAGACGCATTTTCCGCTTTGGGTTCAAGCTTGTCCGGTTGTAACTTCTTTACATAGGCTTCCGCATCCCCAAACTTTAAGGAGCGACAATTTAGGTTTCTTCCCAAACCATAATTCATACGGTGTCGTTTCAGCGGATTTAGACGGTGCCCTATTTAAAGTGAATGCGGTGTTTCAAATGCATAACCCCAAAATGATAGCGGTAAATCTGTAAGTGACATCATAGAGCGAACCATATCTAAAAGAGTTCGATTCTGACGTTCGGACACACCATTACGCTGTGGTGTTCGGCGGTGTCAATCGTGAAAGTATTCCGCATTTCTTCAAATGCTCGCCAAACTCGTAACTTAGATATTCACCTCCACGATCGAGCAGAAATTTAATCTTCTTGTTACGTTGATTCTCTACCTCACTTTGAAACTCCTTAAACTTCTCGAAAGTTTTGGACTTATGTTTCATGAAATAGATATACCCATATCTACTCAAGTCATCCGTGAAGGTAAGAACATAACGATAACCACCGCGCGATGCTACACTCATTGGTCCACACACATCGGTATGTATGATTTCCAATAAGTCCGTAGCTCGCTCCATCATACCAGAAAATGGAGTCTTAGTCATTTTTCCCATCAGACATGCTTCGCATCTTTCAAGTGATTCAAAATCAAGTGATTCAAGAAGTCCATCGGAATGGAGTTTCTTCATATGCTTCACTCCAATGTGACCAAGACGACAGTGCCACATATAGGTCGAATTATCGCTTGATTTCAAACGTTTAGCCTCAATGTTGTTGATATGTGTATTTCCACTATCGAGATTCAATAAGAATAGACCATCTATCAAAGGTGCATGTGCATAAAACATATTACTCATATAAATCGAACAACCATTATTCTCTGATTTAAACAAGTAACCGTCTCGCAATAAACAAGATCCCGATATAATGTTCATGCTCAACACAGGCACTAAATAACAATTATTTAAGTATAAAACTAATCCCGATGGTAGATGAAGGGTAGCGTGCCGACCGCGATCACATCAACCTTTGATCCGTTTCCCACGCGCATCGTCACCTCGTTCTTCGCTAGCTTCCGTTTATTCTGCAGCACCTGTTTCGAGTTACAAATATGAGCAACCGAACCAGTATCAAATACCCAGGCACTACTACGAGTACTAGTGAGATACACATCAATAACATGTATATCAGATATACCTTTCTTCTTGATGTTGCCGTTCTTCAGATCCTCCAAGTACTTTGGGCAATTCCGCTTCCAGTGACCTTCTCCCTTGCAGTAAAAGCACTCAGTTTCAGGCTTGGGTCCAACCTTGGTTTTCATCGCCGGCGTGGTAACTTTCTTACCACCCTTATTGAAGTGTCCCTTTTGCTTAGACTTGCCTTTCTTGAATTTGGTGGTCTTATTGACCATCAACACTTGGTGCTCTTTCTTGATCTCCACTTCTGCAGACTTTAACATAGCAAACAGTTCTGGCAACTCTTTGTTCATGTTCTGCATGTTGTAGTTCATCACAAAGTTCCTGTAACTTGGTGGTAGTGACTGGAGGACACGGTAAATCCCCAAAGCATTAGGAATCACTATACCCAAGCTTTGAAGTTTGTTTTGCGTGCCCGGACATCTTAAGCACATGCTCACTTGAGCTGCCCTCTTCCATCTTGCGTTAAAGAACTTTTGAAGCCTCATAGCTTTCAATTGCCGCATGAGTCTCAAAAATCAATTTGAGATCCTCGACAATATCATATGGGTCGACTCTTCAAACCTTTTACAAGCTCGATTCTAAACAATACAATATAACACCTCGAACTATGGAGTACCGATTCTTAGGCGAGGTAAACATTCTTTACTTCATCGGAGCATCACCGCAGTGGGTCACCAATGGTGCATCCGGCACATAGATCAAATTACCAGTGTGAGGACAATCCTCAAATTGCGGAACCAATCCATGAAGTTGCTTCCATTGTTTTTCAACTTTTCTTTCTCTAGGAGCATTAAAATTGATGGTAGGGGCTTCCATTGATCTACAACATATTTGCAATAGTTTAGACTAAGTTTATGACAAATTGAGTTCAAATTAATTAATGAAATTAAACTAGGTGAACTCCCACTCAAAACAACATCCCTCACATTGTTTTAGTGATCACACGAACCAAATCCACTACATCAACACCGATCATCACGAGAGTTGATATAGTTTCAATGGCGAACAATCGTCATGTTCATCATATCTACTATACGATTCATGCTTTACCTTTCGGTGATCCGTGTTCCGGGACCATGTCTGTACATGCTAGGCTCGTCAAGATCAAACCTTAGTTTCTGCATGAGCAAATCTGGCTTGCTCACGTTGTATACACTTGCAGAATCTAACACACCCGATCATCACGTGGTGCTTCGAAACAACAAGCTTTAGCAACGGTGCTAACTAAGGGTGAACACTTTATGATTTGAAATTCATGTGCATGAGGGATCATCTTATAATGCTACCGTCGTCTACTAAGAAATACAAGATGCATAAAGGATTAACATCACATGCAATTCATAATATGTGATATGATATGGCCTTTCTTCTTTGTGTTTCCGATCTCCATATTCAAGCACGAACATGATCTCCATCATCACCGGCATTGCATCAAGGTCAATGACGCTTCACCATGGTTGTCGTCCACCGGCTTCAACTATTACAACTACTTTGAATAGACACGCGGGTCTTAACATAAATTAAAGACAACCATATGGCTCCTGCCGGTTGCCAATTACAATAAGGAACATTGCATACATCAAATATAATCACAATCATGGCCATATCACATCACTGCACACCCCTGCAAAACAAAGTTAGACGCCTCTACTTTCTTTGCATATTTTACGTGGTTTGGGGCTTTCAGTAAGTGTCGTTCTAACTTACAAACAAGAACCACAACATTGATACTAGCATTGTTGATCACCCGTTGTAAATTGGATCTTAACTATGCTAGGAGAAAGCGCACCCATAAAGCCACTTATGCAATACAAGTTGCATGTTAAGCGTGGAGCAAGTATCATGAACGATGTCATGTAAGGTTAGCCCGGGCCGCTTCATCCCAACATACCGCAAGATGCAAAGTACACAAAAAGCAATCGACAATAAAAGCATCAATGCCCACAATGACCATTGTGTTCTACTCGTGCAACAGATCTATATATAGACACGGCTCTGATACCACTGTAGGGGTTCGTAGCATGGAAAACAAAAAATTTCTATCGCATACAAACAAACAAGCCAAGATTTATCTACTAGATTGTAGCAACAAGTCGATGGAATAACTTACCCTCGAAGATTCCAAAGTGTTTAACGAGAGCGGATTCTCGTGGGTGATATAGTCGTACTTTTCCCGATCTCAAGATCGTGTAGACGATCCTTCAGGCTGCGTTAGGCAGCGCTTCATGATCGGTCACACGTTCGGTACTCGACGAAGACCTTCCTCTCCCTTGTTCCAGCAGGCAGCGGAGGTTGTAGCACTCTCCTCGCGATTCGGCTGGCGTGGTACCTAAGTAGAGGGAAATCCTTGAGGCTTAAGCTTGAGGCAGTATGGTGGAGTATGAGAGAGGGCTATTAGTGGTCTAGAGATTAGACACACCAATTAGAAGGCTCTAAACCGCAGGCTAAAGCAATTAGAAGCTCTAAACCAAAACGGCTCTAAACCGGAGATTAGAGGATATGAACTTGTGTGTCTAGAGGAGGCCTGCCCTCCTTTTATAGGTGGAGGGCTGGCCTTGAGGAGGAGGAGTCCCTCCCAACTCGGCCTAGGCTGGCCGCCGGCTTGGAGGAGAGGGAATCCTCCTCCAAGTTGGTTTCAACCTCCTCTTGCTTGTTTCCCACAGTTTCCTGTTTCCCACAGTTTCCTGTTTTCCACAGTTTCCTGTTTTAGCCGTTTGACTTTCAAACTGGCAGTTTGACTTTTCAGTTTTGGAACAGCAAGAACACTTAGTACATGATGCAATCATTCAATGACACATTTATGTACCCTTCCCCCCGGATTGTCGGACAATCCGAAACCTTCTAGAACATTCCCGATGAAAACACCGGAATCATTCCCGAACTCCGAAACGGGACTTTCCTTATATGAATCTTATTCTCCGGACCATTCTGGATCACCTCGTGATATCCCGGATCCCATCCGAGACTCCAAACAACATTCGGTCTCTTTCTCATAATACCATAACTACTCAAAACAACGTCGAATCCTTAAGTGTGTCTCCCTACGGTTCGTGAATTATGCGGACATGATCGAGACACTCCTCCGAACAATAACCAATAGAGGAATCTGGAAATTCATATGGCTCCCACATATTTCTACGATTACTTTGCGATTGAATGAACCACTTACATACGATACCAATTTCCCTTTGTGTCACGATAGTTTACTTATCCGAGGTTATGATCGTCGGTATCTCTGCATACCTAGTTCAACCTCGTTACCGATAAGTACTCTTTTATCGTTCCCGTGATATGTGATCCCTTGTGACCCAATCACATGCTTGCAAGCTAATTGGATGACATTCCACCGAGAGGGCCCAGAGTATATCTATCCGTCATATGGATGGACAAATCCCACTCTTGATCCATGTGTTTCAACCAATACTTTCCGAACACTCAATGCCACCTTTATAGCCACCCAGTTACGGTGTGGTGTTCGATGTCATCAAAGCATCCATCCGGTAAAGGTGATATGCATGATCTCATGGTCGAAGGAATTAGGTTACTATGTATCAGAAAGCATATAGCAATTGAACTATTGAAATGACTTGATCTTTATGCTATGCTTATCTACAGGAGTATGTCCACCATATCATTCTCCTAACGTTATGATCTTGTTGTCGATAACATCTCAATGTTCATGATAGGGAAACCACAATCATTAATCAACCAACAAGCTAGTGAAGTATAGAGGCTATACTAGGGACTTCAAATTAAGTTTACAAATCACACAAGTATTAATGTTTCCTTGTTAATACTATTATAGCATGAATATAAACATTTATCATAAACACAAAGATATAATAATAACTATATTTATTATTGCCTCTAGGGCATATCTCCAACAAGTGCTCCTGCGGGCTGCTTAAGTGGGTGTCCCCACTCGTCAGTGACACGGGGCTGGGCGAAGCGGTATGGGGCAACGTGGTTCGTTTGATCTTGTTCTAATCCAACGGCTGAGGGTCATCGTCGACGCGAGACTGCTCCGGCGAGAACGAAACCTAGCGCGGCCAGTGAGGGTTGCTGGAGGCTCACCGAGTGCAGGCGAGGTCGGCATGAGCAGCGAAGTCGGCGGCGAACCTCCTGCACGGTGGCTTCTCTGGGCGGCTCAATCGCTGGCTCCTTTCTTCTCCGGCGTGGCAGGCTCCGGTGAAATTCGGCGGTGGTGCTCGCCTTGCTCGAGAATGGTGTGGCTCGATCGGTGAGGAGGGGAGTGAGATGGTGTGAAGAAATCGTGCGGTGGCCTCTATTTATAGTCGGCGAGGGACCGTCGGGCGCAAGGTGAGCTCGTCGGGCGGCGTTCTGCAGCTAATGGCATGGGCAAGGGTAGGGGCGGTCTTTGTGTCTCTGGCGATGCTCAATGACATGGTCGCGAGGCATGGGGCGGTGTGGTTTGGTGCACAGGCGGTGCTCTGCGGCAGGCGGCGTTCTCGGCAAGGCGGTGGCTGTATGGCGCGGGCGAGCAAACGGGATGTCTGGCGGTCTCTGGGTCGGTGGTGATCGTGTGTTGTGATGCGGTGGGTGATGGTCGAGGTGGCGCTCGGTGCACGCCGGCATGGTCTGGCGTGTCTTGTGCGCGTGGTCGAGCTTGGCAACGCCGCTTGGGACCGAAGCAGTGGCGGTGGACGGTGGGCTGCCTCCCGGACATCTTGGCTAGGCTTCTTGCTGCTCTAGCTTGCTGTCCACATTGGGGTGACATGGGGCTACTCGGCTGTTCACCATTAATGACCATGGCAAGCTCACAGGGGTGCTAGTGCTGGTCTAACCTTGCTAGATGATCTACTGGATTGTGTGAGAGCTAGCTAACTAGGGAACAAGTTAGGCTCAAAACACTGCACACTATAGTGTTTGTGGTTTTGTTTGATTTGTGTCTGCAACCTGTTTGATGGAATGGCCGCATGAAATCAAGTTTTGAATTTTGAAATGATTTTTGGTGGGTTTGCTAGATTGGTTCTGGTGAGTCTGCAGATGCTTGGGTTTTGAAAATTGAGCTTGTTTGAGTGGGTTTTGAAAAAGTGGGATCTTCCCATATGAAGAAGATTCAATTTTGAATTGCCATTTAAACTATGCATTTGAAAGTTTCTGGATGATCACAAAGTGGGCCTTGATACTTTGTTATGAGTACATTCAAGGGGTGCAAAGATCCAGAAAAGTTTCTGTTAGGTTTTGAAAGTTTGAGACAGCCAAAGTAGGCATGGGAGTTAAATTTGTCAAAATGACCATTCACTTAATATATTTTTTTTGAAATATTTTTCTTTAGGAAAAGTGTGGGGAATGTGTTAGATGATGTTCTTTTCACCTAAGAAACATTTTACAAGCAATGGATCACACAAATAAGGTGGTTTTAAAGAATTTCAAAATTCATGCATACACATATACATGCATTCATGAATTGATTTAGAAAAGTTTTTGGTTAACCCTAAACTTTAGGATCAGTGTTTTGTTGATCTAAGTTTGATATTTTTGGGATGTTACACATCCTCCTGCAACATTGTTCTCCATACCAATGTCCACACACATGCTTAATATGGGCACAACATCACAAACTATGCCGTGATTCAGCACATAACATCGGTCATTTGGACCGAAAGCCATGAAACCTCGAACATGATAGGTCATTTTGTGAAGATTTTTTCGAAACATGATCAATATACCAAATCTGGTATTTTTTCTTTCAACTATGTAACAAAATATGACACCACGCGAAGGATTTTCATTGTTCGGATTTTTTTGGAATTTATTATGCCCGTTTTGAATTATCTGAATTTCTAACTATGGTCGAACCGGTGTGCATGAATATAGGGGACGAGCATCGTTAGAACTTGCATTGGATCTCTGAATAAACCACATATTGCGAGTCTAAAAATGATTTTTTCAAAAAATCACGGGCGACAGATCATGTACCTGTAGTACAAACCGGACCCATTTCCTACCGATTCGGCAGACATTTGTCCTTTTTACCCGGGATGGACGAAAAGGTTTGAGATGTACCGCTTGGGAGATAGTCCATGTAAGGTGGTCTAGTATTTTAGGAAAATGGGACGGTAGCATTCTGAAACGGCATTTTGGTGGTTACTTCACAAAACGACCCGTTTTTTGCGGTCGGAAAATGGAGAAGGGCTTTTCCGTGCGACTAAAAGGAAAACTTCCTCCTGCAACATTGTTCTCCATACCAATGTCCACACACATGCATAATATGGGCACAACATCACAAGCTATGCCGTGATTTAGCACATAACATCGGTCATTTGGACCGAAAGCCATGAAACCTCGAACATGATAGGTCATTTTGTGAAGGTTTTTTCGAAACATGATCAATATACCAAGTCTGGTATTTTTCCTTTCAACTATGTAACAAAATATGACACCACGCGAAGGATTTTCATTGTTCGGTTTTTTTTTGAATTTATTATGCCCGTTTTGAATTATCTGAATTTCTAACTATGGTCGAACCGGTGTGCATGAAGATAGGGGACGAGCATCGTTAGAACTTGCATTGGATCTCTGAAGAAACCACATATTGCGAGTCTAAAAATGATTTTTTTAAAAATCACAGGCGATAGATCATGTAGTAGTACAAAGGACCCACTTCCTACCGATTCGCAGACATTTGTCCTTTTACGGGATGGACGAAAAGGTTTGAGATGTACGGTTGGGAGATAGTCCATGTAAGGTGGTCTAGTATTTTAGGAAAATGGGACGGTAGCATTCGAAACAGCATTTTGGTGGTTACTTCAAAACAACCCTTTTTGCGCTCGGAAAATGGAAAAGTGCTTTTTCGATGCGACAAAAGGAAAACTTCCTCCTGCAACATTGTTCTCCATACCAATGTCCACACACATGCATAATATGGGCACAACATCACAAACTATGCCGTGATTCAGACATAACATCGGTCATTTGGATGAAAGCCATGAAACCTCGAACATGATAGGTCATTTTGTGAAGGTTTTTTCGAAACATGATCAATATACCAAGTCTGGTATTTTTCCTTTCAACTATGTAACATAATATGACACCACACGAAGGATTTTCATTGTTCGGATTTTTTTGAATTTATTATGCCGTTTTGAATTATCGAATTTCTAACTATGGTCGAACGGTGTGCATGAAGATAGGGGCGAGCATCGTTAGAACTTGCATTGGATCTCTGAAGAAACCACATATTGCGAGTCTAAAATGATTTTTAAAAATCACGGCGATAGATCATGTACATAAGTACAAACCGGACCCACTTCCTACCGATTCGAGACATTTGTCCTTTTACGGGATGGACGAAAAGGTTTGAGATGTACGGTTGGGAGATAGTCCATGTAAGGTGGTCTAGTATTTTAGGAAAATGGACGGTAGCATTACGAAACAGCATTTTGGTGGTTACTTCAAAACAACCCTTTTTGCGCTCGGAAAATGGAAAAGTGCTTTTAGATGACAAAAGGAAAACTTCCTCTGCAACATTGTTCTCCATACCAATGTCCACACACATGCATAATATGGGCACAACATCACAAGCTATGCCGTGATTTAGCACATAACATCGGTCATTTGGACGAAAGCCATGAAACCTCGAACATGATAGGTCATTTTGTGAAGGTTTTTTGAAACATGATCAATATACCAAGTCTGGTATTTTCCTTTCAACTATGTAACAAAATATGACACCACGAAGGATTTTCATTGTTCGGTTTTTTTGAATTTATTATGCCCGTTTTGAATTATACGAATTTCTAACTATGGTCGAACGGTGTGCATGAAGATAGGGGCGAGCATCGTTAGAACTTACATTATCTCTGAAGAAACCACATATTGCGAGTCTAAAATGATGATTTTTAAAAATCAGGCGATAGATCATGTACATAGTACAAACCGGACCCACTTCCTCTGGAATTCGGACATTTGTCCTTTTACCGGGATGGACGAAAAGGTTTGAGATGTACGGTTGGGAGATAGTCCATGTAAGGTGGTCTAGTATTTTAGGAAAATGGGGCGGTAGCATTACAAACAGCATTTTGGTGGTTACTTCACAAAATAACCCTTTTTTGCTCGGAAAATGGAAAAGTGCTTTTTAGATGCGAAAAGGAAAACTTCCTCTGCAACATTGTTCTCCATACCAATGTCCACACACATGCATAATATGGGCACAACATCACAAACTATGCCGTGATTCACACATAATATCGGTCATTTGGATGAAAGCCATGAAACCTCGAACATGATAGGTCATTTTGTGAAGGTTTTTTGAAACTTGATCAATATACCAAGTCTGGTATTTTCCTTTCAACTATGTAACAAAATATGACACCACGCAAAGGATTTTCATTGTTCAGATTTTTTTTGAATTTATTATGCCCGTTTTGAATTATCTAAATTTCTAACTATGGTCGAACCGGTGTGCATGAAGATAGGGGACGAGCAACGTTAGAACTTGCATTGGATCTCTGAAGAAACCACATATTGCGAGTCTAAAAATGATTTTTTCAAAAAATCACGGGCGATAGATCATGTACCTGTAGTACAAACCGGACCCACTTCCTACCGATTCGGCAGACATTTGTCCTTTTTACCCGGGATGGACGAAAAGGTTTGAGATGTACCAGTTGGAAGATAGTCCATGTATGGTGGTCTAGTATTTTAGGAAAATGGGACGGTAGCATTCTGAAACGGCATTTTGGTGGTTACTTCACAAAACGACCCGTTTTGTGCGCTCGGAAAATGGAAAAGGGCTTTTCCATGCGACAAAAAGGAAAACTTCCTCCTGCAACATTGTTCTCCATACCAATGTCCACACACATGCATAATATGGGCACAACATCACAAACTATGCCGTGATTCAGCACATAACATCGGTCATTTGGACCGAAAGCCATGAAACCTCGAACATGATAGGTCATTTTGTGAAGGTTTTTTCGAAACATGATCAATATACCAAGTCTGGTATTTTTTCTTTCAACTATGTAACAAAATATGACACCGTGCGAAGGAATTTCATTGTTCGGATTTTTTTTGAATTTATTATGCCCGTTTTAACTTATCTGAATTTCTAACTATGGTCGAAGCGGTGTGCATGAATATAGGGGACGAGCATCGTTAGAACTTGCATTGGATCTCTGAAGAAACCACATATTACGAGTCTAAAAATGATTTTTACAAAAAATCACGGGCGATAGATTGTGTACCTGTAGTACAAACCGGACCCACTTCCTACAGATTCGGCAGAGATTTGTCCTTTTTACCCGAGATGGACGAAAAGTTTTGAGATGTACCGGTTGGGAGATAGTCCATGTAAGGTGGTCTAGTATTTTAGGAAAATGGGACGGTAGCATTCTGAAACAGCATTTTGGTGGTTACTTCACAAAACGACCCATTTTTTGGTGAAGTAACCACCAAAATGCCGTTTCAGAATGCTACCGTCCCATTTTCCTAAAATACTAGACCACCTTACATGGCCTATCTCCCAACAGGGACATCTCAAACCTTTTCGTCCATCCCGGGTAAAAATGACAAATGTTTGGAATGGTGAGTCATTTCAAATTCATGAAATGTACGGGATTAAAAAATTGAAAAATGGTTCATTTGAATGAAGTTCCGGTCAGTTGAAAATAGTTAATGATTCTATTTGAAAGAAGTTCATAACATAGAAAACAAAAATTTTCCTACGATGTGAACTATATACCAAGATCTATTTATACTAGATACAAACAACGGGCGGATGTATATCCGTAAAGAACATACCCTTGAAGACCGACAAAGCTTAACGAGTCCAAACTCGTGGTTGATGTAGACGATCTCTTGCCGATCTCAAGATCGAGAGGAAGTCCTAGCGCGCAAATCAGCCAGCGCATCGTGCTTTTACACGTTCGAGGCAGAGCAACCTCCGCCTCCTCGCTCAGCGATGCAGCGGAAGCACAACTCTTTCTTGCCGAATAGCCACAGGAACATGTATCTCGCTAGTCCGAGACCATGGGGGATAAATTCTAGAGGGGAGAGAGATCCTTCACAAGGAGGTGTGAGTGAGAAGTGAGAGGAGGGCTCCTTTTATAGGAGGAGGGGGAACCCCAAGGGGTGGCTTGGCGCATGGGGCTGCCCCTTGCCCTCCCCTCTTCATGTGGGTGGACACTCCACTCACAAAACTCCTCCAAATTCCCTCCACTCAAAAGTCCACTCAAAAAACCCATTAAATTTCCACCAAATTTAATGCAATCTCTCATTAAATAAAACTCTTTTATTTTATTCAGAATTTTGTCAATTACTTTAATGACAAACATTCACAAATAACCCCTTGCTAGAATTCTATTTCACATGCATAACCACTTTATGCAATTTCACTCGAAAACCTGTTTCGGTATCTAGTGAAATAAATTCCTGCGCTTGTTCATTCTTTCGGCATGAAACATTTGCTCCAATTGGATGTCGGTGTCTCTTAAGTGTGTCACCCTACGGTTCGTGAATAATGCGGACATGATCGAGACCCCTCTCGGATCAATAATCAGAAGCGGGATCTGGAGACCCATACTGACTCCCACACATTCAACGATGACTTTCTTGTGATCGTCGGAACCTTTTACGCTAGTATCTTAATCCCTTTGTTTCACGATATATTACATGTCCGAGATTCGATCATCGGTATCTCCATACCTAGTTTGATCTCGTTGACATGCACTCTTTTCTCGTTCTGTGATATAACATTCTAGTGATCAAATCACTTGCTTGCAAGCTAATCAATGTGATATCACCGAGGGCCCAGAGTATATCTATCCGTCATCGGGATGAACAAATTCCACTCTCGATCCATGAGCCTCAACATAACACTTTATTAGTTCGAACCCATCTTTATAATCACCTGTTACGGTGTGACGTTTGATGTTATCAAGAAACTCTTAGGTGTCAGTGATTGACATGATCTCATGGTCTAAGGATTAGGATCACTTCGTAAGTTGTTATAGCAATATAAACTCAATGACTTTGATCGTAATGCTATACTTCAGATGAATGTTCATCACATCATTACACTAATGTTGTGATCCCGTTATTAACAACATCCAATGTCCATGATCAGGAAACCTTGATCATCTTGTTAATCAACGAGCTAGTTTATGAGAGAGGCTTAACTAGGAACTTTCTGTTTGTTTATTAAACACACATGTATTAACGTTTCCGTATTAATACAATTATAGCATGCAAAATAAACATCTATCATATACTTGGAATACACATAATAAACAATTTATTATTGCCTCTCAGGGCATATTACCTTCACTCCCAACAGGGACATCTCAAACCTTTTCGTCCATCCCGGGTAAAAATGACAAATGTCTGCCGAATCGGTAGGAAGTGGGTCCGGTTTGAACTACAGGTACATGATCTATCGCCCGTGATTTTTTGAAAAAATCATTTTTAGACTCGCAATATGTGGTTTCTTCAGAGATCCAATGCAAGTTCTAACGATGCTCGTCCCCTATCTTCATGCACACCGGTTCGACCATAGTTAGAAATTCAGATAATTCAAAACGGGCATAATTAATTTAAAAAAAAATTGAATAATGAAAATCCTTCGTGTGGTGTCATATTATGTTACATAGTTGAAAGGAAAAATACCAGACTTGGTATATTGATCATGTTTCGAAAAAACCTTCACAAAATGACCTATCATGTTCGAGGTTTCATGGCTTTCGGTCCAAATGACCGATGTTATGTGCTGAATCACGGCAGAGTTTGTGATGTTGTGCCCATATTATGCATGTGTGTGGACATTGTTATGGAGAACAATGTTTCAGGAGGAAGTTTTCCTTTTTGTCGCACGGAAAAGCCCTTTTGCATTTTCCGAGCGCAAAAAACGGGTCGTTTTGTGAAGTAACCAGCAAAATGCCGTTTCAGAATGCTACCGTCCCATTTTCCTAAAATACTAGACCACCTTACATGGAATATCTCCCAACCGGTACATCTCAAACCTTTTCGTCCATCCCGGGTAAAAAGGACAAATGTCTGCCGAATCGGCAGGAAGTGGGTCCGGTTTATACTACAGGTACATGATCTATCGCCCGTGAATTTTTGAAAAAATCATTTTTAGACTCGCAATATGTGGTTTCTTCAGAGATCCAATGCAAGTTCTAATGATGCTCGTCCCCTATCTTCATGCACACCGGTTCGACCATAGTTAGAAATTCAGATAATTCAAAGCGGGCATAATAAATTCAAAAAAAACGAACAATGAAAATCCTTGGCGTGGTGTCATATTTTGTTACATAGTTGAAAGGAAAAATACGGACTTGGTATATTGATCATGTTTCGAAAAAACGTTCACAAAATGACCTATCATGTTCGAGGTTTCATGGCTTTCGGTCCAAAAGACCGATGTTATGTGCTGAATCACGGCATAGTTTGTGATGTTGTGCCCATATTATGCATGTGTGTGGACATTGTTATGGAGAACAATGTTGCAGGAGGAAGTTTTCCTTTTTGTCGCACGGAAAAGCCCTTTTGCATTTTCCGAGCGCAAAAAACGGGTCGTTTTATGAAGTAACCACCAAAATGCCGTTTCAGAATGCTACCGTCCCATTTTCCTAAAATACTAGACCACCTTACATGGACTATCTCCCAACAGGGACATCTCAAACCTTTTCGTCCATCCCGGGTAAAAATGACAAATGTCTGCCGAATCGGTAGGAAGTGGGTCCGGTTTGAACTACAGGTACATGATCTATCGCCCGTGATTTTTTGAAAAAATCATTTTTAGACTCGCAATATGTGGTTTCTTCAGAGATCCAATGCAAGTTCTAACGATGCTCGTCCCCTATCTTCATGCACACAGGTTCGACCATAGTTAGAAATTCAGATAATTCAAAACGGGCATAATTAATTTAAAAAAAAATTGAATAATGAAAATCCTTCGTGTGGTGTCATATTATGTTACATAGTTGAAAGGAAAAATACCAGACTTGGTATATTGATCATGTTTCGAAAAAACCTTCACAAAATGACCTATCATGTTCGAGGTTTCATGGCTTTCGGTCCAAATGACCGATGTTATGTGCTGAATCACGGCAGAGTTTGTGATGTTGTGCCCATATTATGCATGTGTGTGGACATTGTTATGGAGAACAATGTTTCAGGAGGAAGTTTTCCTTTTTGTCGCACGGAAAAGCCCTTTTCCATTTTCCGAGCGCAAAAAACGGGTCGTTTTGTGAAGTAACCAGCAAAATGCCGTTTCAGAATGCTACCGTCCCATTTTCCTAAAATACTAGACCACCTTACATGGACTATCTCCCAACCGGTACATCTCAAACCTTTTCGTCCATCCCGAGTAAAAAGGACAAATGTCAGAATCGGCAGAAGTGGGTCAGTTTATACTACAGTACATGATCTATCGCGTGAATTTTTGAAAAATCATTTTAGACTTCGCAATATGTGGTTTCTTCAGAGATCCAATGCAAGTTCTAATGATGCTCGTCCCTATCTTCATGCACACGGTTCGACCATAGTTAGAAATTCAGATAATTCAAAGCGGGCATAATAAATTCAAAAATAAACCGAACAATGAAAATCCTTGGCGTGGTGTCATATTTTGTTACATAGTTGAAAGGAAAAATACGGACTTGGTATATTGATCATGTTTCAAAAACCTTCACAAAATGACCTATCATGTTCGAGGTTTCATGGCTTTCGGTCCAAATGACCGATGTTATGTCTGAATCACGGCATAGTTTGTGATGTTGTGCCCATATTATGCATGTGTGGACATTGGTATGGAGAACAATGTTGCAGGAGGAAGTTTTCCTTTTGTCGCATCGGAAAAGCCCTTTTGCATTTTCGGCGCGCAAAAACGGGTCGTTGTGAAGTAACCACCAAAATGCCGTTTGAATGCTACCGTCCCATTTTCCTAAAATACTAGACCACCTTACATGGACTATCTCCCAACAGGGACATCTCAAACCTTTTCGTCCATCCGGGTAAAAGGAGAAATGTCTGCGAATCGGTAGGAAGTGGGTCCGGTTTGAACTACAGTACATGATCTATCGCCCGTGATTTTTGAAAAATCATTTTAGACTCGCAATATGTGGTTTCTTGAGATCCAATGCAAGTTCTAACGATGCTCGTCCCTATCTTCATGCACACCGGTTCGACCATAGTTAGAAATTCAGATAATTCAAAAGCGGGCATAATTAATTTTAAAAAAATTGAATAATGAAAATCCTTCGTGTGGTGTCATATTATGTTACATAGTTGAAAGGAAAAATACGGACTTGGTATATTGATCATGTTTGAAAAACCTTCACAAAATGACCTATCATGTTCGAGGTTTCATGGCTTTCGGTCCAAATGACCGATGTTATGTCTTGAATCACGGCAGTTTGTGATGTTGTGCCCATATTATGCATGTGTGTGGACATTGTTATGGAGAACAATGTTTCAGGAAGTTTTCCTTTTGTCGCACGGAAAAGCCCTTTTCCATTTTCGAGCGCAAAAGCGAATTTTGTGAAGTAACCAGCAAAATGCCGTTTGAGAATGCTACCGTCCCATTTTCCTAAAATACTAGACCACCTTACATGGACTATCTCCCAACGGTACATCTCAAACCTTTTCGTCCATCCCGAGTAAAAGGACAAATGTCTGCCGAATCGGCAGGAAGTGGGTCCGGTTTATACTACAGGTACATGATCTATCGCCCGTGAATTTTTGAAAAAATCATTTTTAGTCTCGCAATATGTGGTTTCTTCAGAGATCCAATGCAAGTTCTAACGATGCTCGTCCCCTATCTTCATGCACACCGGTTCGACCATAGTTAGAAATTCAGATAATTCAAAACGGGCATAATAAATTCAAAAAAAAACCGAACAATGAAAATCCTTCGCGTGGTGTCATATTTTATTACATAGTTGAAAGGAAAAATACCAGACTTGGTATATTGATCATGTTTCGAAAAAACCTTCACAAAATGACCTATCATGTTCGAGGTTTCATGGCTTTCGGTCCAAATGACCGATGTTATGTGCTAAATCACGGCATAGCTTGTGATGTTGTGCCCATATTATGCATGTGTGTGGACATTGGTGTGGAGAACAATGTTGTAGGAGGAAGTTTTCCTTTTTGTCGCATGGAAAAGCCCTTTTCCATTTTTCGAGCGCAAAAAACGGGTCGTTTTGTGAAGTAACCTCCAAAATGTCGTTTCAGAATGCTACCGTCCCATTTTCCTAAAATACTAGACCACCTTACATGGACTATCTCCCAACAGGGACATCTCAAACCTTTTCGTCCATCCCGGGTAAAAAGGACAAATGTCTGCCGAATCGGTAGGAAGTGGGTCCGGTTTGTACTACAGGTACATGATGCATGCTTAGTGATTTTTTGAAAAAATCATTTTTAGACTCGCAATATGTGGTTTCTTCAGAGATCCAATGCAAGTTCTAACGATGCTCGTCCCCTATCTTCATGCACACCGGTTCGACCATAGTTAGAAATTCAGATAATTCAAAACGGGCATAATAAATTCAAAAAAAATCCGAGCAATAAAAATCCTTCGCGTGGTGTCATATTATGTTACATATTGAAAGGAAAAATACCGGACTTGATATATTGATCATGTTTCGAAAAAACCTTCACAAAATGACCTATCATGTTCGAGGTTTCATGGCTTTCGGTCCAAATGACCGATGTTTAAAGTTTTTCTAAATTCCAAATTGATATTAAAAAATTATAAGTTAATTCATTTTTAATTGTAAATGGTTCATATTTTAAATGGTTACATTAATTATTTTTTAAAATAGAAAATGGTTTTGAATTATTTATTCAAATCCAAACACTTTTTATGTTTAAAGTTTTTCTAAATTCCAAATTAATATTCAAAAATATAAGTTAATTCATTTTAAAAGGTTACATTAATTATTCTTTAAAAATAGAAAATGGTTTTGGATTATTTATTCAAATCCATACACTTTTTATGTTTAAAGTTTTTCTAAATTCCAAATTGATATTAAAAAAATATAAGTTAATTCATTTTTAATTGTAAATGGTTCATATTTTAAATGGTTACATTAATTATTTTTTAAAACAAAAAATGGTTTTGAATTATTTATTCAAATCAAAACACTTTTTATGTTTAAAGTTTTTCTAAATTCCAAATTAATTATCATTTAAAAAACAATACAAATTTAAACCCCAAAATAAAAAATAAGGCGGGAACAGAGAGAAAATACCTGAAATTTTTTGAAAACAGGGGAATATGTCCCGGTTGGAGCCACCAACCGGGACTAAAGACACCCTGCGCGCGAACCCTTGGTCTGCTGAAAATATTGGAGTATACATCCCGGTTGGTGGCTCCAACCGGGACGTATAACCCTTTAGTCCCGGTTGGAGCCACCAACCGGGACTAAAGGTCCTTTGTTTATAACTGACGCCCCTCCTCTTCTTCTTCCCTTCCCCATCTCACTTCTCTGCTTCACCGACGCGCGCACAACCGCCCCCAATGCCGGCAGCCTGCTTGAGCTCGCCGCCAAGCGCCGTCAGGCTGCAACTGCAGCGTTCAAATCGCCGACCGCCGCCTCTCCGTCGCGCGCTACTTCCCACGCGCCGGCCGCTCGATCTCGACGGAGGCGATGCTCCGGTGACCAAGAAGGAGCGGTGCCTCTCTCTAACGCGGTGAGCCTCTGCCTCCGGTGCCCTCCGTTTTCCGTTTGCTTGTTGTAGCCGCCAGCGTCGTGTATCGCAGCACCGCGCCGCCGCCGTCGCCCGGCTCCGGTGAGCTTCTTGACGGTGCGCCACTTTATGTTTACCGCATGACGCTGCTTGATCAAGCCTAGCCCGTCGCCCGCCGCCTCTGCGCCGTCCCGGTGAGCACCCGACGGTGGCGCCGAGATAGCGTCACCGGCGTCACGCCGACGTGGACCACGGGCTGACCTTTGACCACCACGGTGGCTTGCGATGTGGCTTAGGCCCGGACTCATGTGATGGCTAGGTTACATGCGGGTAAAAAACCCAACCCTTTGCTGATGTCATATTGACACAGTAATTCAATTTTAAATGATTTAATAATTCCAAAAATTGATATAAACTTGTAAATTCAATATCTTTTTATTTATAAGTCAGAAAAATACAAATAATATATCAAATTGTTCAGAAAAATGAAACCTATCTATTTAACCTATAATCATGCATTGTTCAACAACTTGATATATTAGCCCTCCGGATCGAAGGAATCTACTGAAAAGAGCAGACGAGGCCCAACCAAAAAGTTGCAAGACCATGAGAGGTTCAGGATCGAAGATGTCGCTGAAGACGGCAAACCGACGGCTCCCGAAATTGTCGCAAACAAATTTGTGGCACAATGCGGAGTAAACGTTAGGGACTTAATCCCGATCACCATTAGAAATTGGAATAGGCCTGCTAATGCGGATGAAGAGGGAACATGTTTATTTGTCCCTAACCACGCCAAAGATTTACTGTGGAAGAGGCTCATGGTTAATTTCAAACTACCGAAGATAGAGCTGGATCCAAATGCGGAGGATCCAGTTGAGGATGCCTTACAACATGGGAGAGCCATGGAGGATAAGGTTAGGGAGTGGGCTTTGAAGAAGATGGCCCAGTGTTTCACCAACTAGAAGAAAAGATTGCACCTTGACTATGTCGTGAAAGAGAAGACTCTCGATTTCAAGAATATTCAGTTTGAGAAGATAAAACCATTCTGGGCTGAGTTTGTGGAATACAAGACATCAAAAAAATCTAAGAAAATATCTGCAACGAATAAGTTGAATGCTGCTAACAAGAAGTATCACCATACTATGGGGCAAGGTGGCTACAGGGCTGGCATTCCTAAGTGGGAGAAACTTGAGAATGAACTGCATGATGAAAAGATCACCCCAGAGACAGACGATTGGGTAGAACGTACAAGGAATTGGTTTTACGGGCATGGGGCACGTTGGAATCGGAAGGGAGGTGTATATATAACATACAACATAAAGAAGACCCCTTGCCAATCGAGAGGATCAGAAAAGCAGTAAAGGTTGTTAAAGATGGGGACTTCATTCCCGATAGAGAGAATGATGAGCTCAAACTCGCCCTTGGAAATAAGGAACATGATGGACGAACACGAGGCACAAGAGGATCCCAACCATGGAGGACTGGGTTTCCAGAAGAGAGGAAGAAATATCCTGATAAAAGCCGTCAGAGGAGAAAGGACAGGGAGGAAGTTGAAGCAGATAGTCAGAAAGAGCGAATGAGTTTAATTGAAGAACGATTAAAGCAACAACAAGATGAAATTAACGCACTTAAAGAGCAAAGTACTACCAGCCCATCTCAGTAGCACACTACATTCGATGCTACCGGCGTATCGAATAATCCAAAAAGCTGTGTGGCTTCCACCGAGGTCCCAGGTGATGACAATGGCGATGACGATGATGCACCGACGATGGCTCCTGTTGGCTACCCAGTGGATGATATCACAGAGATGACACAATGCCAGCTACATGTCAAAGTTGTGAACATATCAATAAAGGTGGCGGTCGGCTATGCCTTACCAATTGGACCCAAACCAACTTACCACTGTCGTCCGGTTCCAGAGGGCTACGCTGTTGTCGACGTGGATGAAATCATGCCCACCTTTGAGGTTTTGGATCTTCACTACCCTGCAGGTGAAGGGGATGTGACTGTACTGGGAGACGCAAAAATCGTCACCATTCTATGGCCGAAGGAATGTATCGTTCTTCGAAATCACACGCCAAGGCCATCTTCGCCGCCGCCTCACCCGTCTCCAGCGAGGTCGTCGCCGCCGTGGCAGCCGTCTTCGTCGCCTCACCCGGCTCTGTCGCCTCACCAATCTCCGGTGCAGCCATCGCCGCGGGAGCCATTGCCGGTGCCTCAGGATAAAAAGCGTAAGCGTACCGCTACTGTGCGTCGTAAGCGATCGCCGAAACGTAAACAAGAGCCTCTTCCAAAAGTACCAAAGGTTCCTCCCAAGAGAGCTTATGACTGTACTGAAGAGAAGACTGCGGCGATCGTTGATGCGGAAATGACAACGTTTTTTGCTAAGCTGAGGCGGCCGAAAGAGCCAGAGTTCCCCAGCACCAAAGAAGAAAAAGCCAAAGTGTTGAAAATGCTAAAGACTCTTCATCAACCCGATCCAAAGCTGTCATCAGACTATGAGCGTTCTATTCTCAAGTTACATGCGGCACAAAAATCCTCGAAGAGCAGTACTGATGCAAGCGAGAAATCTGTTGCCCAGCTCGGAGAACAAGCAAAACAGACTTGCGCCCCTCTCAAGGTGATTTCCCAAACCAACTTATATTTTTTTAATATCAATTTGGAATTTAGAAAAACTTTAAACATAAAAAGTGTATGGATTTGAATAAATAATCCAAAACCGTTTTCTATTTTTATGTCAACATTATGTCGTGCATCGTGTACCTTGTCTCGGACCCACTTCCTGCCGATTCGGCAGACATTTGTCCTTTTTACCCGGGATGGACGAAAAGGTTTGAGATGTACCGGTTGGGAGATAGTCCATGTAAGGTGGTCTAGTATTTTAGGAAAATGGGACGGTAGCATTCTGAAACGACATTTTGGTGGTTACTTCACAAAACGACCCGTTTTTTGCGCTCGGAAAATGGAAAAGGGCTTTTCCGTGCGACAAAAAGGAAAACTTCCTCCTGCAACATTGTTCTCCATACCAATGTCCACACACATGCATAATATGGGCACAACATCACAAACTATGCCGTGATTCAGCACATAACATCGGTCATTTGGACCGAAAGCCATGAAACCTCGAACATGATAGGTCATTTTGTGAAGGTTTTTTCGAAACATGATAAATATACCAAGTATGGTATTTTTCCTTTCAACTATGTAACAAAATATGACACCACACGAAGGATTTTCATTGTTCGGATTTTTTTTGAATTTATTATGCCCGTTTTGAATTATCTGAATTTCTAACTATGGTCGAACCGCTGTGCATGAAGATAGGGGACGAGCATCGTTAGAACTTGCATTGGATCTCTGAAGAAACCACATATTGCGAGTCTAAAAATGATTTTTTCAAAAAATCACGGGCGATAGATCATGTACCTGTAGTACAAACCGGACCCACTTCCTACCGATTCGGCAGACATTTGTCCTTTTTACCCGAGATGGACGAAAAGGTTTGATATGTACCGGTTGGGAGATAGTCCATGTAAGGTGGTCTAGTATTTTAGGAAAATGGGAGGGTAGCATTCTGAAACGGCATTTTGGTGGTTACTTCACAAAACGACCCGTTTTTTGCGCTCGGAAAATGGAAAAGGGCTTTTCCGTGCGACAAAAAGAAAACTTCCTCCTGCAACATTGTTCTCAATACCAATGTCCACACACATGCATAATATGGGCACAACATCACAAACTATGCCGTGATTCCGCACATAACATCGGTCATTTGGACCGAAAGCCATGAAACCTCGAACATGATAGGTCATTTTGTGAAGGTTTTTTCGAAACATGATCAATATACCAAGTCTGGTATTTTTCCTTTCAACTATGTAACAAAATATGACACCACGCGAAGGATTTTCATTGTGCGGATTTTTTTGGATTTATTATGCCCGTTTTGAATTATCTGAATTTCTAACTATGGTCGAACCGGTGTGCATGAAGATAGGGGACGAGCATCGTTAGAACTTGCATTGGATCTCTGAAGAAACCACATATTGCGAGTCTAAAAATGATTTTTTCAAAAAATCACGGGCGATAGATCATGTACCTTTAGTACAAACCGGACACACTTCCTACCGATTCGGCAGACATTTGTCCTTTTTACCCGGGATGGACGAAAAGGTTTGAGATGTACCGGTTGGGAGATAGTCCATGTAAGGTGGTCTAGTATTTTAGGAAAATGGGAGGGTAGCATTCTGAAACGGCATTTTGGTGGTTACTTCACAAAACGACCCGTTTTTTGCGCTAGGAAAATGGAAAAGGGCTTTTCTGTGCGACAAAAAGGAAAACTTCCTCCTGCAACATTGTTCTCCATACCAATGTACACACACATGCATAATGTGGGCACAACATCACAAACTATGCCGTGATTCAGCACATAACATCGGCCATTTGGACCGAAAGCCATGAAACCTCGAACATGATAGGTCATTTTGTGAAGGTTTTTTCGAAACATGATCAATATACCAAGTCTGGTATTTTTCCTTTCAACTATGTAACAAAATATGACACCACGCGAAGGATTTTCATTGTTCGGATTTTTTTTGAATTTATTATGCCCGTTTTGAATTATCTGAATTTCTAACTATGGTCGAACCGGTGTGCATGAAGATAGGGGACGAGCATCGTTAGAACTTGCATTGGATCTCTGAAGAAACCACATATTGCGAGTCTAAAAATGATTCAGCACAACATCACAAACTGTGCCGTGATTCAACACATAACTTCCTGCCGATTCGGCAGACATTTAGTCCCGAATGTAGTCACAAACCGGGACTAAAAATATTTTCCGCCATTTCCCACCTCTTCCCGCCAAGTTTTCCCGCCCTTTCCTTTCTACTAGAGCTTTTAGTCCCGGATGTAGTCACTAACCGGGACTAAAGATATTTCCCGCCATTTCCCAAAGCTTCACGCCAAGTTTTCCCGCCCTTTCCCTCTATATTTAGGGTGATGGTGCCATGGCTATCCACACATCCACACCTTCCTTTCTTAGAACAATGGACAACGCCTACTGGGCCATTCTGACCCTCGAGGAGACCGAGGCGCTGTGCGCCTCCAACTACCCTTGTCCGCCGGGCTACCGCCGCCACTTGATTGGATCTGGCCGGAGGGTTCTGTCCCTCCTGTCCCTCCTGTCCCTCAAGGTTCCACACGCCAGGCGGCCATCACAAACCACTTCTACCATGAGCTCACACCGGAGCAGCGGATGGATCCCCAGTGGGATCCCGACAACTACGACACCTAGAATGCCTTCTTCGCTAATAGGCGGGAAAGGAAGCTCGCCAGGTACGAGGGTGCCCCCCCCCCCCCCCCCCCCCACAACGAAGCCGGCCGTCGTCTATTGTGGGCGAACCGTACTATCATCGGAGTGATGCGCTACATCGCCGGGGGAGACCATCCTCGCCTACGGTGCCCACGAGTCCACCCGCGACAGGCCCCACACTGTCCCGACGGTAGCGGCATAGTCTTCCAGGAGACCCCTCTCCCGCCCGCCGTGAATCCGAGGCTGGAATGGCCCCTGGTATATGCCATGGATGGGCTGAGGATCCCCGGAGTGGCAGGTGACGATGACGATGACGATGAAGACCCTGAAGCTGCGTACTATAGGACTAGGCATGATTATGACTAAAGGGGGCGGCTTTAGTCCTGAGTGTTAGCTAGTCCCGGTTTTAATATTAATAAATGTCTTGAGTGTTACCTAATAAATAGAGGGAAATTCCTATATAAAGAGAGGGTTCATCTTTAGTCGTCACTAATAATAGGGGTGAGTGTCGACATTATGTCGTGCGGCTTGTACCTTGTCCCAGATGGTGTCACCAACCGGGACTAAAGATGAACCTTTAGTCCCGGTTGGAGACACCAACCGGGACTAAAGATGAGTCAGCACTAATAATAGGGGTGAGTGTCGACATTATGTCGTGAGTGTCGACATTATGTCGTGAGTGTCGACATTATGCCGAGCTGCTTGTACTATAAATAGGAATCCTTGTGAGTCCAGTCCTCCAGCCAGTTTGAGGCATCTCCAAGATGGTTTTAGAGAGCAGGGACACCACTACGGCCAGTTTCAGGGAGATGCCGATGGAGCCCAGTCCTCCGGCATCTCCGAGAAACTGGTCATAGAGGCACTCCCTAATATGTGAAATTAGTTAGCTCCGAGGCGTATTGATCTAGTTAGTGAAGTTACAAGCTGCAAGATGGTTTTCGAGAGCAGGGACACCACTGTGCCAGTGAGGGGAGATGCCGACGAAGCCCTCTCCTCGGCATCTCCGAAATTGGTCATAGAGGCACTCCTAATATGTGAAATTAGTTAGCTCGAGGCGTATTGATCTAGTTAGAGAAGTTACAAGCTGCAAGATGGTTTTCGAGAGAGGACACCACTACGACCAGTTTAGGGAGATGCCGGGATCGATCCTCGGCATCTCAAGAAACTGGTCATAGAGGCACTCGATCCAGCAACAAAACGGGACTAACACTCAAGACATTTATTAATATTAAAAGCGAGACTACAAAACCGGGACTAAAGGCCACAAACGCGAAAGATATCCTTGGTCAAGCCACAAACCGTGAAAGACATGAACTAGAGTTACATAATATGAGCATGAACTTCTTGGCATATGTCATTCCTTATGACCGCTTAGACGTAACCATCAAGCATCTTCTTTACTTAACGGAATGCTTGGGTCAGTTTTCCTTTGTGAAGGCGGAATTTCATCAAACTTTTATAATCTTGACATGTACATCTTGTCCTCGATTCCCACGATGTTTCTTTTCCCTGAAAGAACTATGTGACGCTTTGGCTCATCATATGATGTATTCGTTTGCATATTTTTTCTTTTTTTCGGTCTGGAGGACATGTCCTTCACATAGAAAACCTGAGACACATCATTGCCTAGGACGAATGGTTCATCTCTATAACAAAGATTGTTGAGGTCCACTGTTGTCATTCCGTACAACTGGTCTATCTTTACCCCTTCCCAATTCAAGTTGACCCATTTGCAGCGAAACAAAGGGACCTTAAAAGAGACTCCATAGTCTAGTTCCCATATCTCCTCTATGTAACCATAATATGTGTCCTTTTGTACATTCTCCTCTATTGCATCAAAGCGGACACCACTATTTTGGTTGGTGCTCTTTTTATCTTGGGCAATCGTGTAGAATGTATTCCCATTTATTTCGTACTCATGGAAATTCAATACAGTAGAAGATGGTGACGCGGCCAACAAGTATAGCTGATCTACAACAGTGGTGTCATTCAAGAGATGTGTCCGCATCCAACCACCGAAAGACTTCATGTGTTCATCTGTAATCCATGATTCAGGCTTCCCCGGGTTTTTGGAGCGTACAATATTCTTGTGTTCCTCGATATACGGAGCTGCCAAGGTGGAATTATGTAGAACTGTGTAGTGTTCTTTAGTGAAAGAATCCCCGTCCCTACATATCATTTCTTTCTTTCCCAGCATGCCTTTTCCACTTAGTCTTCCCTCATGCCGCGAGTCAGAAACACCAATCGGCTTAAGGTCAGGAATAAAGTCAACACAAAACTCAATGACCTCATCTGTTCTATATCCCTTGGAGATGCTTCCTTCTGGTCTAGCACGGTTATGAACATATTTCTTTAATACTCCCATGAACCTCTCAAAGGGGAACATATTGTGCAGAAATACCGGACCGAGAATGGCAATCTCTTCCACTAGATGAACCAGGAGATGCGTCATAATATTGAAGAAGGATGGTGGAACACCAATTCAAAACTAACAAGACATTGTACCACATCCTTCTGTAACCTTGGCAGAATATCTGGATTGATTACCTACTGAGATATTGCATTGAGGAATGCACACAGCTTCACAATGGGTATTCGAACATTTTTCGGTAGAAGCCCCCTCAATGCAATCAGAAGCAACTGCGTCATAATCACGTGACAGTCATGAGACTTCAGGTTTTGGAACTTTTTCTCTGCCATATTTATTATCCCCTTTATATTAGATGAGAAGCCCGACGACACCTTGATACTGTAAAGGACTTCAAAAAAGATTTCCTTCTCTTCTTTGGTAAGAGCATAGCTGGCACGACTTAAGTGACGCCCTTTATCCGTCTTGTTATGTATATGCATGTTCTTTGGGTCTTTCATAATTTGTTGGTCCTCCCGTGCTTCAGGTGTATCTTTTGTCTTCCCATACACGCCTAGGAATCCTAGCAGGTTCACGCAGAGATTCTTCGTCACGTGCATCACGTCGATTGAAGAGCGGACACACAGGACTTTCCAATATGGCAGCTCCCAAAATATAGATTTCTTCTTCCACATGGGTGCGTGTCCTGTAGCGACGTCGTTCGGAACTTATTGACCGCCGGGACCCTTTCCAAAGATTACTTCTATGTCCTTGACCATACCAAATACATCATCACCAGCAAGGAGTTCAGGCTTCTTCCGGTGATCTGCCTCACCTTTGTAATGCTTGCCTTTCTTTCTTACGTGATGATTGGTCGGAAGAAATCGTCGATTCGCCAGGTACACAACCTTCTTGCATTTATGCAAATATGTACCTTCGGTCTTATCTAAACAGTGGGTGCATGCCTTATATCCCTTGTTTGTCTGTCCTGAAAGGTTACTAAGAGCAGGCCAATCATTGATGGTTACGAATAACAACCCTCGTAGATTAAATGGCTCCTGTTTGTTCTCATCCCATGCACGTACACCTGGTTTGCCCCACAACTGTAAGAGTTCTTCAACTAATGGCCTAAGGTACACATCAATGTCGTTGCCCGGTTGCTTCGAGCCTTGGATGAGCACTGGCATCATAATGAACTTACGCTTCATGCACAACCAAGGAGGCAGGTTGTAGATACATAGAGTCACGGGCCAGGTGCTGTGACTACAGCTCTGCTCCCCAAAAGGATTCATGCCATCCGTACTTAGACCAAACCATAAGTTCCTTGCGTCACCTGTAAAGTCTGGGAAGTCTCTCTTGATTTTTCTCCACTGTGACCCATCAGCAGGGTGTCTCAACTTCCCATCTTTCTTACGGTCTTCTTTGTGCCATCGCAACAACCTGGCATGCTCTTTGTTTCTGAACATGCGTTTCAACCTTGGTATTATAGGAGCATACCACATAACCTTAGCAGGAACCCTCTTCCGGAGGGGCTCTCCCTCAACATCACCAGGGTCATCTCGTCTGATCTTATACCGCAACGCGTTGCATACCGGGCATTTATCTAAATTCTCATACTCCTTATCATGTAGAGGATGCAGCCATTAATGCATGCATGTATCTTTTGCACATCTAATCCCAGAGGATGAGAGTCTTCTTTGCTTCGTAGGTACTCTCGGAAGTTCGTTATTTTTGGAAACTTCGCTTCATTATTTTCAGCATCTTTTCAAATGAGGAGTCAGTTAGACCACACTCGCCTTCCATCGCAACAATTCCAGGTGGTACCGAGCTTTGTGCTGCAATCTTCACAATTTGGGTACAACAATTTCTTGTGATCTTCTAACATGCCCTCTAACTTCAACTTCTCATTTTGTTTCAGTCTCGCTTTGCATCGAAATGACCCTACCAAGTTCATCACCGGCTCATCCGATGCCCGTTCTTCACCTCTTTCCTCTCCATTGTCTTCCATTGCAGATCCTCAGATCCATATGATGATAGTTGTTATCATCATCTTCTTCTTCACCATCTTCCATCATAACCCCTCTTTCCCCGTGCTTGGTCCAGCAATTATAGTTGGGCATGAAACCTTTCATAATCAGGTGGCCGCGAATGATTTTCGAGGAAGAGTACTCCTTGTTGTTCCGACATTGAACACATGGACAACGTATAAATCCATTCTCTTTGTTTGCCGTAGCCACATCGATAAATTTATCCACGCCTTTGATATACCCGGCTACGCGCCGGTCACCGTACATCCATTCCCGGCCGTTCATCTGCATCATATAAGTAAGTTTATCAAAAAACTAGACATCATAAATAGTGAAATAACCAATTCACACCGACACATGAATTGTATCAATGACCTAGAAAAGATAAGATTGCTAACCTCAATCGAGGGAAATAAAGAGGAGAAAGCTCAAGTGCGTCTCGGACACCTTCTATATTTTTGTTCTATGAGAAATTCAACGGGATTATTCACTCAAACATTTCATCAAACACCTTCAATGCATGAATGAGAAAAAACTAGCACACCCCCTCACACCTTCCACCATTCGAAAAAACAGAGTGGAGGCAGAGGGGGCTGGGGCGTTGCATTTATAGAGGGCAGGGGGTCTTTAGTCCCGGTTGGAGCCAGCAACCGGGAATAAAGGTGCGTGCCACGCCATGTGGCTGTGGCCAAACCTTTAGTCCCGGTCGGTGGCTCCAACCGGAACGTATTCCCCTTTACCAACCGGGACGGATGCCCCTGGGCCCCGTGCCCGCTCCAACCGGGACGCGTGCTAGCATTAGTCCCGGTTGATGGCGCAACCGGGACAAATGCTCTGAGGGTTCGCGAACGGATAGCCCTTTTTCCACTAGTGAAAGGAATAAGGGGAAATACCTCTTTAGGATATTAGGTGTGTGGTTGATAAAACATAAATGAGGGGATATTATCTCGAGCTGCACAAATCTTCAAACAACCAACGGTCTGAGATGCTTCCTCCAGCGAGAATGGACACACAAGGAGTTATATATATATATAATAGAAAGAATTGTGATGCACATACTAGTTGACCCAAAAATCTGAACTGTCGTAGAATGCCTGGAAATATTTTCCAACAAAGTTATTAGCGAATAGCGATCCATGTCATTTATGGTCAAACACAGGAAACCAGTTTTACCGGAACATGGATTTGGAGGATGGGCTCCATGGAGCCTATTTTTGAATTTATTTGAAATCGATATTTTAAAGTTTCAAAAAATCCAAAAAATATCTTAGTACCATAGTACTAAAATTAATTTCCTCAAATGTTACAGCGAACTACTCCGGTAACAAAAGGGGTACACCGGTGAGAATTCAAAAGAAAGATCAATGTGGCCATGCATTGATCCCATTCTTGCTTGCTTGTTTGGCCGGTCATCATCATCATTTTTTATGGACCGAGCAGGGAACGACCTATCTCATTCATTTTAGCTCAAGCAAGTGGTTTTGGTGAAGATAGTCCGACCATCTCCTCTTGGTCTCCTAGCACCGATATTTCTCGGCGTTTGCTCCTAGGACCAACGCTGGCCTCTGACTCGGTGCTATCTCGAAGCTTCTTTGCCTGCATTTTTCGCTCACGACGCATCTTGATATGTTTTTCGCACATGGCATAACCGGGGTAAGCTAGCTCTGGGCGAAACCACCCCTGACCGCTACTGCGGTTGGACCTTCGCACTTCCGGCAGAACCGGTGGATCATCTTCCACCTCTAGCACTTCATCAGCTCCTTCCCCCTTCTGCCTTTGGTTACCACACTCCTCTAGATTTTCATCAATACTGCATATCAAAACACAAGTGTGAAACCAGTTATACTCCCAGAATAGCTCCTGATAACGGTATAGCGCATAGTAAATAAAAGCATAACATATGCAGAGAAAATAGAACCAATTATTAATAGTTGAGATTAACCCAGACTCTTTATATTATCATGATACAATATAGTATCAGCTCAAAATATAAAAATGTAAAAAACACATGCACAAGCATGCTGATGCACTAGAGACCTAAATATGCGTTTTATCAATGTGAATGTTTCTGTGAGATGATGGTATGTACACAGCGCCAACATTATCAGTTCAAAAAGCATAATACCTAAAAAGCAGTGAAATAAACATTATATATATCCATTCAGGTTTAATCTCAATCACTGTATCCAGATAAGGAATGCAATATAAACTCAGTTTAGAAATGTATATAAACCGCACACATAAGCATGTAGATACACCGGAAGACATAATTGTTTAATCACATTGCCGGGTAGGCGGGTATATATAATTTGTTTCTGCAACTCAATATTCTTTTATATGAAATTTCTGAAAAGCGAGTCACTTAAAAACACATATTAGCCTAAGACCGCAATCTTTAATTTTTTTTGGAAAGGAGCATATATTAATATCACAAGATACCAATTACACCCGGCCCCTACAACAACGCATTGCCCTAGCGGCCATACGGATACACATAACCAAAAAAAGAAAGAAGAATTACAAAAAAGAAAAGTCTCGCTAAATGACCCATTCATTGAAACAACGGTACTACCACCACCAATATACACTAGTGGAAAAAGGGCCATCCGTTCGCGACCCCTCAGAGCATTAGTCCCGGTTGTGCCACCAACCGGGACTAATCGGCACGCTGCCGGTTGGAAGCGGGCACGGGCAGGAGCATGCGTCCCGTTGGTAGAATACGTCCCGGTTGGAGCCATCAACCGGGACTAAAGGTTTGGCCACAGGCACGTGGCGTGGCACACCTTTAGTCGGTTGCTGGCTCCAACCGACTTATTCTCCGCCTCTATAAATGCAACGCCTCAAATCTGTTTTTTCGAATGGTGGAAGGTGTGAGGGGTGTGCTAGTTTTTTCTCTTCTATGCATGCATTGAAGGTGTTTGATGAAATGTTTGAGTGAATAATCCCGTTGAATTTCTCATAGAACAAAAATATAGAAGGTGTCCGAGACGCATTTGAGCTTTCTCCTCTTTATTTCCCTCGATCGAGGTTAGCAATCTTATCTTTTCTAGGTCATTGATACAATTCATGTGTCGGTGTGAATTGGTTATTTCACTACTTATGATGTCCTTTTTTTGATAAACTTACTTATATGATGCAGATGAACGGCCGGGAATGGATGTACGGTGACCGGCGCGTAGCCGGGTATATCAAAGGCGTGGATAAATTTATCGATGTGGCTACGGCAAACAAAGAGAATGGATTTATACGTTGTCCATGTGTTCAATGTCGGAACAACAAGGAGTACTCTTCCTCGAAAATCATTCGCTGCCACCTGACTATGAAAGGTTTCATGCCCAACTATAATTGTTGGACCAAGCACGTGGAAAGAGGGGTTATGATGGAAGAAGGTGAAGAAGAAGATGATGATAACAACTATCATCATATGTTTCCTGAATACAGTGATACTGCAATGGAAGACAATGGAGAGGAAAGAGGTGAAGAACGGGCATCAGATGAGCCGGCTGATGAACTTGGTAGGGTCATTTCTGATGCAAAGCGAGACTGTGAAACAGAAAATTAGCAGTTGAAGTTAGAGGGCATGTTAGAAGATCACAAGAAATTGTTGTACCCAAATTGTGAAGATGGCAGCACAAAGCTCGGTACCACACTGGAATTGTTGCGATGGAAGGCAGAGTGTGGTCTAACTAACTCCTCATTTGAAAAGATGCTGAAAATAATGAAGCCGAAGTTTCCAAAACATAACGAACTTCCCGAGAGTACCTACGAAGCAAAGAAGACTCTCTGTCCTTTGGGATTAGATGTGCAAAAGATACATGCATGCATTAATTACTACATCCTCTACCGCGGTAAGGAGTATGAGAATTTAGATAAATGCCCGGTATGCAATGCGTTGCGGTATAAGATCAGACGAGATGACCCTGGTGATGTTGAGGGAGAGCCCCTCCGGAAGAGGGTTCCTTCTAAGGTTATGTGGTATGCTTACCAAGGTTGAAACGCATGTTCAGAAACAAAGAGCATGCCAGGTTGTTGCGATGGCACAATGAAGACCGTAAGAAAGACGGAAGTTGAGACACGCTGCTGATGGGTCACAGTGGAGAAAAATCGAGAGAGACTTCCCAGACTTTGCAGGTGACGCAAGGAACTTATGGTTTGGTCTAAGTACGGATGGCATGAATCCTTTTGGGGATCAGAGCTGCAGTCACAACACCTGGCCCGTGACTATGTATCTACAACCTGCCTCCTTGGTTGTGCATGAAGCGTAAGTTCATTATGATGCCAGTGCTCATCCAAGGCCCGAAGCAACCGGGCAACGACATTGATGTGTACCTTAGGCCATTAGTTGAAGAACTCTTACAATTGTGGGGCAAACCAGGTGTACGTGCGTGGGATGAGAACAAACAGGAGCCATTTGATCTACGAGGGTTATTATTCGTAACCATCAATGATTGGCCTGCTCTTAGTAACCTTTCAGGACAAACAAACAAGGGATATAAGGCATGCAACCACTGTTTAGGTAAGACCGAAGGTACATATTTGCATAAATGAAAGAAGGTTGTGTACTTGGCGAATCGACGATTTCTTTTGACCAATCATCCCGTAAGAAAGAAAGGCAAGCATTTCAAAGGTGAGGCAGATCACCGGAAGAAGCATGAACTCCCTGCTGGTGATGATGTATTTGGTATGGTCAAGGACATAGAAGTAATCTTTGGAAAGGGTCCCGGCGGTCAATCAGTTCCGAACGACGTCGCTACAGGACACACACCCATGTGGAAGAAGAAATCTATATTTTGGGAGCTGCCATATTGGAAAGTCCTGCTTGTCCGCTCTTCAATCGACGTGATGCACGTGACGAAGAATCTTTGCGTGAACCTGCTAGGATTCCTAGGCGTGTATGGGGAGACAAAAGATACACCTGAAGCACGGGAGGGCCAACAAATTATGAAAGACCCAAAGAACATGCATACACATAACAAGACGGATAAAGGGCGTCACTTAAGTCGTGCCAGCTATGCTCTTACCAAAGCAGATAAGGAAATCTTTTTTGAAGTCCTTTACAGTATCAAGGTGCCGTCGGGCTTCTCATCTAATATAAAGGGGATAATAAATATGGCAGAGAAAAAGTTCCAAAACCTGAAGTCTCATGATCACACGTGATTATGACGATTGCTTCCGATTGCATTGAGGGGCTTCTACCGGAAAATGTTCGAGTACCCATTGTGAAGCTGTGCATTCCTCAATGCAATACCTAAGGTAATCAATCCAGATATTCGCCAAGGTTACGTATGATGTGGTACAATGTCTTGTTAGTTTTGAATTGGTGTTCCCACCATCCTTCTTCAATATTATGACGCATCTCTGGTTCACCTAGTGGAAGAGATTGCCATTCTCGTCCGTATTTCTGCACAATATGTTCCCTTGAGAGGTTCATGGAGTCTTAAAGAAATATGTTCATAACCATGCTAGACTGTAAGGAAGCATCTCCAAGGGATATGGAGCAGAGGAGTTCATTGAGTTTTGCGTTGACTTTATTCCCGACCTTAAGCCGATTGGTGTTTCGACTCATGGCATGAGGGAAGACTAAGTGAAAAGGCACTGGGAAAGAAAGCAATGATATGTAGGGACGGGATTCTTTCACTAAAGCACACTACACAGTTCTACATAATTCCACCTTGGCAGCTCCAGATATCAAGGAACACAAGAATATTGTACGCCAAAACCCGAGGAAGCCCGAATCATGGATTAGATGAACACATGAAGTCTTTCGGTGGTTGGATGCGGACACATCTCTTGAATGACACCACCGTTGGAGATCAGCTATACTTGTTGGTCGCGTCACCATCTTCTCGTATTGAATTTCCAAGGGTAAAATAAATGGGAATACATTCTACACGATCGCCCAAGATAAAAAGAGCACCAACCAAATAGTGGTTTCCGCTTTGATGCAATATACGAGAATGGACAAAAGGACACATATTATGGTTACATAGAGGAGATATGGGAACTAGACTATGGAGTCTCTTTTAAGGTCCCTTTGTTTCCGCAAATGGGTCAACTGAATGGGGAAGGGTAAAGATAGACCAGTTGTTATGGAATGACAACAAGGATCTCAACAATCTTGGTTATAGAGATGAACCATTCGCCCTAGCCAATGATGTGTCTCAGGTTTTCTATGTGAAGGACATGTCCTCCAGAATCAAAAGAAAAAATATGCAAACGAATACATCATATGAGGAGCCAAAGCGTCACATAGTTCTTTCAGGGAAAAGAAACATCGTGGGAATCGAGGACAAGACAGACATGTCAGAAGATTATAATAAGTTTGATGAAATTCCGCCCTTCACAATGAAAACTGACCCAAGCATTCCGTTAAGTAAAGAAGATGCTCCATGGTTACGTCTGAAGCGATCATAAGGAAGGACATATGCCAAGAAGTTCATGCTCATATTATGTAACTCTAGTTCATGCCTTTCGCGGTTTGTGGCTTGACCGAAGGATATATTTCGCGGTTTGTGTTAGTCCCGTTTTGTGGCTGGACCGGGACTATGAAGAAGTTGTCCCGATTCGTACTTACCATTAAGATCTGATCTCCAAACGCGCGCAGTCACATATTAGGGAGTGCCTCTATGACCAGTTTTCTGAGATGCCGAGGACTGGATCCGCGACATTTCCCCGAAACTGGTCAGTGGTGTCCCCGCCTCGAAAACCATCTTGCAGCTTGTAAGTTCTCTAACTAGATCAATACTCCTGAGCTAACTAATTTCACATATTAGGAGTGCCTCTATGACCAGTTTCTGAGATGCCGAGGATCGGCCCGTCGGCATCTCCTCGAATCGCCGCAGTGGTGTCCTCGCTCAAAACCATCTTGGAGATGCCTCAAACTGGCTGGAGGACTGGACTCGCAAGGATGCCTATTTATAGTACAAGCAGCTCGGCATAGTGTCGACACATACAAAATAATGTCGACACTCACCCCTATCATTAGTGCTGACTCGTGTTTTGTCCCGGTTGGTGTCTCCAACCGGGACTAAAAGTTGATCTTTAGTCCCGGTTGGTGACACCATCCGGGACAAGGTACACGCCGCACGACATAATTTCGACATAATGTTGTGCCCATATTATGCATGTGTCGCACGACATAATGTCCCGGTTGGTGACACCATCCTTTTTGTCGCACGGAAAAGCCCTTTTCCATTTTCCGAGCGCAAAAAACGGGTCGTTTTGTGAAGTAACCACCAAAATACCGTTTCAGAATCCTACCGTCCCATTTTCCTAAAATACTAGACCACCTTACATGGCCTATCTCCCAACAGGGACATCTCAAACCTTTTCGTCCATCCCGGGTAAAAAGGACAAATGTCTGCCGAATCGGAAGGAAGTGGGTCCGGTTTGTACTACAGGTACATGATCTATCGCCCGTGTTTTTTTGAAAAAATCATTTTTAGACTCGCAATATGTGGTTTCTTCAGATATCCAATGCAAGTTCTAACGATGCTCGTCCCCTATCTTCATGCACACCGGTTCGACCATAGTTAGAAATCCAGATAATTCAAAACGGGCATAATAAATTCAAAAAAAATCCGAACAATGAAAATCCTTCGCGTGGTGTCATATTATGTTACATAGTTGAAAGGAAAAATACCAGACTTGGTATATTGATCATGTTTCGAAAAAACCTTCACAAAATGACCTATCATGTTCGAGGTTTCACGGCTTTCGGATCAAATGACCGATGTTATGTGCTGAATCGCGGCATAGTTTGTGATGTTGTGCCCATATTATGCATGTGTGTGGACATTGGTATGGATAACAATGTTGCAGGAGGAAGTTTTCCTTTTTGTCGCACGGAAAAGCCCTTTTCCATTTTCCGAGCGCAAAAAACGGGTCGCTTGTGAAGTAACCACCAAAATGCCGCTTCGAATGCTACCGTCCCATTTTCCTAAAATACTAGACCACCTTACATGGACTATCTCCCAACAGGGACATCTCAAATCTTTTCGTCCATCCCGTAAAAGGACAAATGTCTCGCCGGGCAGGAAGTGGGTCCGTTTGTACTACGTGTACATGATCTATCGCCCGTGATTTTTGAAAAATCATTTTAGACTCGCAATATGTGGTTTCTTCAGAGATCCAATGCAAGTTCTAACGATGCTCGTCCCCTATCTTCATGCACACCGGTTCGACCATAGTTAGAAATTCAGATAATTCAAAACGGGCATAATAAATTCAAAAAAATCCGAACAATGAAAATCCTTCATGTGGTGTCATATTATGTTACATAGTTGAAAGGAAAAATACCAGACTTGGTATATTGATCATGTTTCGAAAAAACCTTCACAAAATGACCTATCATGTTCGAGGTTTCATGGCTTTCGGTCCAAATGACCGATGTTATGTGCTGAATCAAGGCATAGTTTGTGATGTTGTGCCCATATTATGCATGTGTGTGGACATTGTTATGGAGAACAATGTTGCAGGAGGAAGTTTTCCTTTTTGTCGCAAGGAAAAACCCTTTTCCATTTTCCGAGCGGAAAAAACGGGTCGTTTTGTGAAGTAACCACCAAAATGCCGTTTCAGAATGCTACCGTCCAATTTTCCTAAAATACTAGACCAACTTACATGGACTATCTCCCAACAGGGACATCTCAAACCTTTTCTTCCATCCCGGGTAAAAAGGACAAATGTTTGCCGAATCGGTAGGAAGTGGGTCCGGTTTGTACTACAGGTACATGATCTATCTCCCGTGATTTTTTGAAAAAATCATTTTTAGACTCGCAATATGTGGTTTCTTTAGAGATCCAATGCAAGTTCTAACGATGCTCGTCCCCTATATTCATGCACACCGGTTCGACCATAGTTAGAAATTCAGATAATTCAAAACGGGCATAATAAATTCAAAAAAATTCCGAACAATGAAAATCCTTCGCGGGGTGTCATATTATGTTACATAGTTGAAAGGAAAAATACCAGACTGGTATATTGATCATGTTTCGAAAAAACATTCAAAAAATGACCTCTCGTGTTCGAGGTTTCCTGGCTTTGTGTCCAAATGATCGATGTTATGGGCTGAATCAAGGCATAGTTTGTGATGTTGTGCCCATATTATGCATGTGTGTGGACATTGTTATGGAGAACAATGTTGCAGGAGGAAGTTTTCCTTTTTGTCGCAAGGAAAAACCCTTTTCCATTTTCCGAGCGGAAAAAACGGGTCGCTTTGTGAAGTAACCACCAAAATGCCGCTTTTAATGCTACCGTCAATTTTCCTAAAATACTAGACCAACTTACATGGACTATCTCCCAACAGGACATCTCAAACCTTTTCTTCCATCCCGGTAAAAGGACAAATGTTTGCCGAATCGGTAGGAAGTGGGTCCGGTTTGTACTACGGTACATGATCTATCTCCGTGATTTTTGAAAAAATCATTTTTAGACTCGCAATATGTGGTTTCTTTAGAGATCCAATGCAAGTTCTAACGATGCTCGTCCCCTATATTCATGCACACCGGTTCGACCATAGTTAGAAATTCAGATAATTCAAAACGGGCATAATAAATTCAAAAAAATTCCGAACAATGAAAATCCTTCGCGGGGTGTCATATTATGTTACATAGTTGAAAGGAAAAATACCAGACTGGTATATTGATCATGTTTCGAAAAAACCTTCACAAAATGACCTATCATGTTCGAGGTTTCATGGCTTTCGGTCCAAATGACCGATGTTTAAAGTTTTTCTAAATTCCAAATTGATATTAAAAAAATATAAGTTAATTCATTTTTAATTGTAAATGGTTCATATTTTAAATGGTTACATTAATTATTTTTTAAAATAGAAAATGGTTTTGAATTATTTATTCAAATCCAAACACTTTTTATGTTTAAAGTTTTTCTAAATTCCAAATTAATATTCAAAATATAAGTTAATTCATTTTAAAAGGTTACGTTAATTATTTTTTAAAAATAGAAAATTGTTTTGGATTATTTATTCAAATCCATACACTTTTTATGTTTAAGGTTTTTCTAAATTCCAAATTGATATTAAAAAAATATAAGTTAATTCATTTTTAATTGTAAATGGTTCATATTTTAAATGGTTACATTAATTATTTTTTAAAACAGAAAATGATTTTGAATTATTTATTCAAATCCAAACACTTTTTATGTTTAAAGTTTTTCTAAATTCCAAATTAATTATCATTTAAAAAACAATATAAATTTAAACCCCAAAATAAAAAATAAGGCGGGAACAGAGAGAAAATACCTGAAAAAATTTGAAAATAGGGGAATATGTACCGGTTGGAGCCACCAACCGGGACTAAAGACCTCGCTACCAACCCTTGGTCCGCTGAAAATATTGAGTATACGTCGGTTGGTGGCTCCAACGGGATGTCTTTTAGTCGGTTGGAGCCACCAACCGACTAAAGGTCCTTGGTTATAACGACGCCTCCTCTTCTTCTTCCTTTCCCATCTCACTTCTTTGCTTCACCGACGCCTGACGCCCAAGCTTCGAAGCTGAGATCGCCGCCCCGGCCGCGTTAGGCTGCCGAGCTCGCTTCCGCCAAAGACCGCCGCCTCCGTCGTCTGGCAAGACTACTTCCCTTCGCCGCCGCCGCTCGAGCTCGACGGAGGCGACGCTCCGGTGACCAAGAAGGAGCGGCGCCGCCTCTCTCTAACGCGCGGTGAGCCTCTGCACCTCCCAGTGCCCTCCGTTTTCCCGCTTGCTTGTTGTAGCCGACACGCGTCGTGTCGCTACAAGCACCGCCGCCGCTGCCCGCCGTGCGCCCAGCTCCGGTGAGCTTCTAAGAGAGGCGCCGCCACATTATTGCCTACCGCGACGCGCTTCTTCGATCAAGCCTAGCCCCGTCGCCCCGCACGCCTCACAGCGCCGTCCCCGGTGAGCACCCGACGGTGGCCGCCGAGATGACGTCACCCCGGCGTCACGCTGACGTGGCCCACGGGCCCGCTGACCTTTGACCACCACGGTGGCTTGCTGATGTGGCCTAGGGCCCAGCACTCAGTGACAGTGGCTAGGTTCTGTCTGGGTAAAAAAAACCCAACCCTTTGCTGATGTCATATTGACACAGTAATTCAATTTTAAATGATTTAATAATTCCAGAAATTGATATAAACTTGTAAATTCAATATCTTTTTATTTATAAGTCAGAAAAATACAAATAATATATCAAATTGTTCAGAAAAATGAAACCTATCTATTTAACCTATAATCATGCATTGTTCAACAACTTAAATGACAAGTATAATTAGAAGAACAAATGCACCCCTCTCATATGTTCCGGAGTTTCCCCGAGTTAGGGTTTTCACCCCTCGGAATCCCGATTAAATCGTCGAGCATGTCTTAGGGTTTATTATTAGTTAGGTATTATTAGGTTTATTAATTAGTTTGGTATTATTGGTCTTCGGCCCCACTGGTCAGTCACTGTGGGTAGCCCCAGACCCGATTCACATTGTCAAGAAACTTAAAAGCCCTATCTGAGATAAGGAATCATTAATACCCCTTAGGTGCATGTGGGTTCGACGATGTGCCTATCTACTACACGGTTTCCTTTTTGTAGCTAGGTTTAGGGTTTAGGGTTTCTCTTCATTTTTATTATTGTGTATGTATATATTAGGGTTTCTCTGAATTAGGGTTTATATCTCTCAACACCGTACCTAACTTTCTCCTTTAGCTGCTTTGACTTATTCATTTTCCCACCTATGCAGAAAATATGGACCCACATGTCAGAGACGAAGAAAAGGAAGAGTTGATCCAAGGTGTGATCCGTGGGGAAGAAAATTTAGACGTATCAACATTTCTGAACAACTCCGGTGAGGGTGATCCTCTTTTTACCGGAATACACGACTTGTTTGAGGTTAAAGGTGTTGCCTTCCGCGAGGGAGAAGGCGATGCCTTGTGTAATCGAGAAGACGACCGCTCCGGCGAGGTGCATGTAATATAATCAATTCATTAATTAATCATCTGCTATCTATATAGAAATAGTAACGACGATCTTTCTTCTTTTAGCCCTCCGGATCGAAGGAATCTACTGAAAAGAGCAGACGAGGCCCAACCAAAAAGTTGGAAGACCATGAGAGGTTCAGGATCGAAGATGTCACTGAAGGCGGCAAGCCGATGGCTCCCGAAATTGTCGCAAACAAATTTGTGGCACAATGCGAATGTCGTTAGGGACTTAATCCCGATCACCATTAGAAATTGGAATAGGCCTGCTAATGCGGATGAAGAGGGAACATGTTTATTTGTCCCTAACCACGCCAAAGATTTACTGTGGAAGAGGCTCATGGTTAATTTAAAACTACCGAAGATAGAGCTGGATCCAAATGCGGAGGATCCAGTTGAGGACGCCTTACAACATGGGAGAGCCATGGAGGCTAAGGTCAGGGAGTGGGCTTTGAAGAAGATGGCCCAGTGTTTTACCAACTGTAAGAACAGATTGCACCTTGACTATGTCGTGAAATATAAGACTCCCGATTTCAAGAATATTCAGTTTGAGAAGATAAAACCATTCTGGGCTGAGTTTGTAGAATACAAGACATCAGAAAAAGCTAAGAAAATGTCTGCAACGAATAAGTTGAATGCTTATAACAAGAAGTATCACCATACTATGGGGCAAGGTGGCTACAGGGCTCGCATTCCTAAGTGGGAGAAACTTGAGAATGAATTGCATGATAAAAAGATCACCCCAGAGACAGACGATTTGGTAGAACGTGCAAGGAATTTGTTTTACGGGCATGGGGCACGTTGGACTAGGAAGGGAGGTGTATATATAACATACGGCATAAAGAAGACCCCTTGCCAATCGAGAGGATCAGAAAAGCAGTAAAGGTTGTTAAAGATGGGGACTTCATTCCCGATAGAGAGAATGATGAGCTCAAACTCGCCCTTGGAAATAAGGAACATGATGGACGAACACGAGGCACAAGAGGCTCCCAACCATGGAGGACTGGGTTTCCAGAAGAGAGGAAGAAATATCCTGATAGAAGCCATCAGAGGAGAAAGGACAGGGAGGAAGTTGAAGCAGATAGTCAGAAAGAGCGAATGCGTTTAATTGAAGAACGATTAAAGCAACAACAAGATGAAATTAACGCACTTAAAGAGCAAAGTACTACCGGCCCATCTTAGCAGCACACTGCATTCGATGCTACCGGCCTATCGAATAATCGAAAAAGCAGTGTGGCTTCCACCGAGGTCCCGGGTGATGACAATGGCGATGACGACGATGCACTGACGATGGCTCCTGTTGGCTACCTAGTGGATGATATCACAGAGATGACACACTGCGAGCTACATGTCAAAGTTGTGAACATATCAATGAAGGTGGCGGTCGGCTATGCCTTACCAATTGGACCCACACCAACTTACCACTGTCGTCCGGTTCCAGAGGGCTACGATGTTGTCGGCGTGGATTAAATCATGCCCACCTTTGAGGTTTTGGATCCTCACTACCCTGCAGGTGAAGGGGATGTGACTGTACTGGGAGACGCAAAAAACGTCACCATTCTATGTCCGAAGGAATGTATCGTGCTTCGAAATCACACGCCAAGGCCATCTTCGCCGCCGCCTCACCCGTCTCCAGCGAGGTTGTCGCCGCCGCGGCAGCCGTCTTCGTCGCCTCACCCGGCTCTGTCGCCTCACCAATCTCCGGTGCAGCCATCGCCGCGGGAGCCATTGCCGGTGCCTCAGGATAAAAGCGTGGCGTCAGCTCTTGTGCATCGTAAGCGATCGCCGAAACGTAAACAAGAGCCTCTTCCAAAAGTACCAAAGGTTCCTCCCAAGAGAACTTATGACTGTACTGAAGAGGAGACTTCGGCGATCTTTGATGCGGAAACGACAGCGTTTTTCGCTAAACTGAGGCGGCCGAAAGAGCAAGAGTTCCCCAGCACCAAAGAAGAAAAAGTCGAAGTGTTGAAAATGCTAAAGACTCTGCATCAACCCGATCCAAAGCTGTCATCAGACTATGAGCGTTCTATTCTCAAGTCACATGCGGCACAAAAAGCCTCGAAGAGCAGTACTAATGCAAGCGAGAAATCTATTGCCCAGCTCGGAGAACAAGCAAAACAGACTTGCGCCCCTCTCAAGGTGATTTCCCAAACCAATGTGGGGTCGAGCAAATATGGGGCCGAAGAGCAGTATGATCCAAAGGTAGTTGCACAATACGGAGAAGCTGATGCTGCTCAAGGTATGAGTATTGCCCAGTACTTATCCCAGTTAGAGTTCTTCCGCGTGAGTGAAGTAGCATACAAATACCAGTACGGCAAACCTTTCGTCAAACCTGAGGAGGTAAACAATCTTCCAACAAAAATGCGAAGATTGCATAACTGGTACATGCATGCCACAAGGGTCGTGGCTAACTGGATAGTGATGAGGGTTACAAAAAAGCATCATGGGAAAGAAAAGATGGCATGATATCCATTGAATTTGATGAACTATTTCAATTATTCAATCAAGACGCCTTGCACAAATCGATCATCAGTGCCTATTGTCTGTAAGTACTAATTCTGTAATTAATTTAGTCTCCAGCTATATTATTTTGTTTATTGCATGTATATAATCATACTGTAATATGCAGAATGAAGATTCTCGAATGCAGCAGAGGACAAATCTATGACATTGGCTTCATTGACCCATATTGGGTTCATGAAGCTAATCTCAAAATAAGCCCCCAAGATACGGAGGATAATATAGTACACGCGTTAAGGTTTCAAGAAACCAAAAGGGTACTATTTCCTTACAACTTTGAGTGAGTGTTATTGTCTTGTATACACTTTATATTTCGCTTACTCGATGTTAAGTATATAATTGATTAGTTATGCATTTGCAGCTTCCACTATATTCTGTTAATCATTCAACTTGACAAAGGGCGTGTACTAGTCATGGTCTCGAAACATAAACCCCTTGAGACGTGGAAGGACATGCAGATACTTCTCCAGCGGTAATTCTAATCATTACGACACTATATCAGCAATGTTCGTGAATTTTATGATATCAAGTACTTAATAACTTATTTTATTCGTTTTCTACGCCGGGCAGCGCTTGGAAACGGTTCACCAACAAGGCTAGGGGTGTTTGGAAAGAGGAGCTTACATTTCAACCACTAAATGTAAGCACCACTAGCTATATTCACGCATCTCTTTGATTCTAGTTTTGATACAGTTATTATCATGCTTGATTATTATTTTGACTGAACTCTGTTCTCGTAAAGTGCCTGACGCAGGGACCAGGTAACAATCTATGTGGATACTATGTTTGCGAGTTCATCCGGGAGACGTGCGATGAGAAGGGCAGAAATTTAGAGAAACTCCACGTACGTAAACAATTTCTATAGTTTTTAATTACAATCAAATTGTGTTTAGTTTCATTCATATAGGCTGACTCCTTTTTTAAATCAGATCGAACGTCTATGGGACGGTCTTCTGCCAAAGGATCGCGTACGAGCAATTCGGAAGGAATTGGCGGGATTCTTGGATACAGAAGTCCTAGACCCAAAAGGGGAATACTATTCGGCTGTGTATAGACAATAGGGATTGTAAAAATAGCAACTTTGAAGGAATTGGCCGGTAGCATCGAATAGCAACTTTTGTATGTAGTGCATGAACTCGATTTGTGTATTCAATGTAATATTGTCATGATATTCATGATGTAATATAAGGTTACTTCATTGATAAGTGCAAATCACTAAATAAACAATAAAAAAACCTAAATGAATTCTCTGCCGCGGCACAAAAAGTGGCGAAAATGCTGCCACGGCAACAAAGTGTGCCAAAATGAATTCTCTGCCGCGACAGAGAAATGGGCCAAATCTCTGCCGCGGCAGAAGGTTATTTGCTCCACCCCCCTCGCCCTCTGCCGCTGCCACGTGTGCACCCTTTTGTCCCGGTTGGTGGGGCAACCGGGACTAAAGGTTAGGGCTTTAGTCCCGATTGCCCCGTCCTGGTTGGGCAACCGGGACTAAAGCCCCGTACCAACCAGGACCTATAGCCCCGTTTCCACCAGTGATAGCACCAGAAGTCCAGCTTCTCTAAAAGAGACTCCTCCAAAAAGGGAACAGTGCACAAACAACGTCATCGCCCGATCATAGATCTCAGGTTTTCACCCTGAATAAAGTCCACGCTCTCAAAACAATACATTCAACAATACCATTGTCAGGCACAACCAATTAAGGCCAGGCCCTGGGTTTTCACCCTGAGATATAGGACTGTGAAGCTCTTCTGTGCAGTCACCCCCACTAGCGTGCCAGTGCTTCAAGTCACGAGCCACCAAGCTAATTCCTCATCACTACGCAGACTCGAACCACCATTTTCAATCCTCAGATCTTGATCTCCATGACATTCTCCGTCAGCACCATGGAACGAGAAACATGCCCCATGATATTAACAGCCAACAGAGCTTCGAAGCGCTCCCTCTGAACCCAAACAGTCAGAGTAAAACATGGGTGCGCACGACCGAATCCCTCCAATCCGACAATCTCCAGGCATTATTCGCCCATGGGAGTTCGCCAGCGAAGCCTTTCGGAAGTCGCCACTCCAACCAGATCAGAGAGGCCAAGCAACAAGTAGATAGTCGTCTTGGGTTGAGAGGAATCCTAAGACCGCCGCCTTTATTCAGCAGACGAGCAGGCCCCAACGCCGCCCATCGTCTCCCACTACTAGAAAAACGTCTGTTCGTGGCGCACCTGAAAAGGCCTTCTGTGGCGCACTAGCAGTGCGCCACGGGCCTCACGCTACGGCTATCTCGTAGCCGTGGCGCACTGCATGGTGCGCCACGGTTGTGTCGAGGTAGGCGTGGCGCACCTGGTAGTGCGCCACAGAAGGCCTTTTCAGGTGCGCCATGGATGTGTTTTTCAAAAAACAAAAAAAATGCAAAAAACACCCTAGTTTTGAATTGCAAAAGCAATCAGGTCCGTGCATCGCCGCCGTAGTCGTGTCACCTCGCCGGAGCATGGACGTGGCAAGGAGGTGCGGGAGGGGTCATGGCCGCTCTAGTCCTCGCCGGCGTCGAGGTGGTGTGTGGTTGAAGAGAGGGAGGAAGGAAGAGATGGAGGAAGAGAGGGAGGAAGGGAGGTCGGTGAGGAGAAGGATGCCGCCGTCACCCGTTGTCACTGCGAGGAGGAGGAGAAGGAGGCCACCGTTGCACCGCCGTCGCCCATTATCACTGCGAGGAGGAGGAGAAGGAGGCCGAAGTCGCGCCGTCACTGCAAGGAGAGGAGAATGGGAAGGAGGAGAAGGAAGAAGGAAGAAGGGAGAAGGAAGAAGGAAGAAGGAAGAAGGGAGATGGGAGAAGGAAGAAGGATAAGGGAAAGGGAGAGGAAGAGGGAAAAGGGGAAGGGAAAAGGGGAAAGGAAAAGGGAGGAGGGCGGGGTGGGGATTCAAATTTGAATCCCGCCCAAGCTTATCCGTGGCGCACTAGGTGGTGGTGCGCTACGGGTAAGTCGCCCTCTATTTTTTTCTGCAGGAAAAAACGGTCTTTTGACCATAACTTTTTACTCTTTTCGAATTTTGAAAATATAAAAAATCGCTAAATGACCAGAGGTCGTTGCGAGCAGATGCGAAATCTCGTTCTTGTCATTTTGGTATATTATACGATTTTTTCGACATCGTATGCAAAAGTTACGGCCATTTTACCGTGGCATGACTTTTTTTTGCAGAAAAAGTCAAACTCATGTTTGTTAATTTTCCTAGTAACTATACCACATTATCTTCCTAAATATGAAAGGATTTATTTTTTGAAGTGTTTATCATTTTCTTTTATTTTTTGCAAAGCCTAAAAAGGCGATCCAGGGGGGGTTGTGTGGAGTTGGTCCCTACTATTAAGTTTATATATCTGTGGCGCACATGGCATAGTGCGCCACAGAACTTGCCACAACCGTGGCGCACATGGCATAGTGCGCCACAGAACTTGCCACAACCGTAGCGCACCTACCCCATGTGCGCTACGGGTACGTGGCATGCGGCTGGCAGGCCCCTGGCCCATACATATCTGTGGCGCACATACCCCATGTGCGCCACGGTTGTTCTAGTTACTAGTAGGGCACTACCCACAGGTGAGCCACGCCTATTTTACCCGTGGGGCACTTCAACCATGTGAGCCACGGATGTGCGGATTACCTATAGCCCTTTTCCTAGTAGTGTCCGTGCAACACCAACAGAGGAGGAGAGAGCAACAACCGCAGGAGATCGGCGTGGCTAGGCCATAGCCTCACCCTCGGCGGTAGCGGCAAGCCTCCACCCCCTCGTCGATCACCGGAGAACCTCAGGCCCCGGCCAAGACGGCTACGCCGCACCAAGCCCACAGCCAGCACCACACCTTCCCCATGTGAACGCCGCCACAGACCCCTCTCCTTCCCCTCCCCCATCTTAGATGGACGGGGCACCTCCACCGCCGCTGGAGCCAGCAGCAATGGCGGCCGATGCGGAAAGGTTTGGGGGAGGGTTCTTAGGGGAGGATGGACAGGAAGCCCTCGGAGCGGCCGGAGTCGCCTGGAGGAGGCTCGGGAGAGGGCGGCTCGATGACAAGATTAGATCGATATCATGTACGGTGCAACTTTATTGCAATATTTAGCTCACATTGTATATCAAGAGAGGTGAGATGAGGAAATTTAGAGGTTGGTCCAAATTTAAATAGGTAAATGGGACAAAACAAACATATATAGGTGGTGTTTTGTCTTATAGGTGTTTTTTGCACGATAATACACATCTTAAAATGTCCAAATAACCTTAAAGAAAAATTCGTGTGTACATCTGAACATTCTATATTGCATATCAAGTTTGGTGTGGCTTGTATAAGAAAACAAAAGGTGTCTCTCGAATAGTTATATTGGAGCATAGGAATTATTTTTAGAAAATCCACAAAAAATGTTTTTTGTGCCAAAACTTTGTGGAGAACATAGAAAGTCTATATGTACATGCGATTTTTTTAAAAAAACTTGACATCTTGATTTGCGATTTTACAGAATGGGTGTATGTACACCTAGGAAACAAAGTTGATTTCACCATAAGGAACCGGCTTCCCTCGTTCTGCTACTGGTCACCCGACAAGAGCACAAGCCCGTCTCCGGTGAGATAGCAGTCTCCCTCGCTTCATATTCCCCAGATGTGATTTCTTGCTCTATTATTATGCAAATTGAAGCTTGGTAGCAGTTGATTTAGATTTATCTGATTAGTAGGCAATACATTCATACATATTCTGACACTCGGTCAATTTACAACATTTTTCTTTTTTGCCGTGATGTTCAGGGTTTGTTTATGTTAGGAGAACATGTAAACAAGTTTGCCCCAAATTATCACTGGTATTTCTTGTAGATCCATGCTTGAGATATATAGTTTCCTGATGTGAATTTACGGTAAACACTTAGTAGCACAATGACCTAACGACCTGGAGAGTGAGAAACAGACAGGGGCAATATTGTTCTCTTTTTCTTGAAAGAACTAAAGGCAAATGGGAGGATATTTTTCAGGACCTGTTAGTTTCAGTTAATAATACTAGCTAATCCTATAGTGGAATTTGTTAATGATTATTTTCCAATTTGAAACAGCAACAGACAACTTTGGGAGTTGCTTAGCCACCCTTTTCTCATGCCATAATATTCGCAACTCAGACAAGATTTCGGTAAGTTGCGGTATCTTTCAGCTCTTCAATTCATGTATGAAATTACCATTTTTGTGTGTTACTATTTCTGCATATTTGTTCTTAAGTGTGTTATCTTTTTTGCTAAATGACCATTTTTATGTGAATTGCTATTTCTGCATTGTTCTTCTCAAGTGTGTTATATTTTTACTGAAATAGCCAATCTTTTGAACTGTTATTTCAGTATGGTCATTTTTGTTGAATGGAGAACCGTGATTGGATGTATAGTGGCTAGATATTTGGTGAAGTTCCTTATAATATATGGCTTGAAGAAACTGCACGATTCCTTCTAATGGTGGTGTCCCTTATGGTTGCTTAAACCTGATGCTTGTCCATGATCCCATATGCTTGCATTATTTTTCTAAACTTGTTGCTCCTGCTACCCAGAGTAATTGAAGTATGAAAATATGATATACTTGGAGATTTGAACATTCATCCACAACTTCTTCTTTTACATTACTATTTTCATAAATCAACCTTGTAGGTTATCATTTGTGTGTACATATACAAACCAAAATTGCCATTTGCAGGATACATATTCTTCATTGGCTAAAGCAAAGTATCCAGATGATTGGGAGGAACGAGAATTGGATGGTGAGGTGTTATATGAGGCATCAGGTGGCCTTCCCCATGGCCATGTGTCAATAGCCGATGGAGCAGTTAAGAAAGCAACCATTATACCATCGGCTAAAGAAAGGAACATTAGGAGGAGGTGGCTATTCGGCTCATGGGTGCATTTGCACCCGTGAGCTAAAAGGGATTTTTCGATGTTAGTGCATCTAATTCTCTCACACTTCGAGAAAATGAACAACTTAGGCATTCAAAATGAACAAAATGCTCAACTCAGGCGTACTAATGAGATGCTACAACAGAAACAACAGATGCATGGGCAGCTCATAATTGTAAGTATAAATTCATGCACATATTTCAAAATAGTGGGTCTCAAAAATCAACCGTAGTAATGTTTCTTCCCTTCTTTGGCAGACACTTTTCAAGGAGACCGATCAACGCCCAACTCCTCCTGGGTCGCCTCGCGCGGGGCGGCTCCGGAGGCCCCCCAAACCCTAGAAAAAGCGGCGCCGCCACCTCCTCTCCCCCGGCCACTGCCCGGCGCCGGCGGTGGCGGCCGCGCCTGGCCGTCGAAGGCGGCTGGCGAGGGAGGCGCTCTCCCGGCGGGGCCGCTTCGCGCGGAGGCGGGTTGTCATAGGGGGAGTGAGGGTGGTGCTTGGGAGGCGGCGAACCCTAGAAGGGATGGCAGCGGCGATGCGGGAAGGGCTCGGCAGCTAGAGGAAGCATGGAGGGCGGCGAGGTCCGTCTGGAGTGTTGGCGCGCAGCGGCCGCCCGTCCCCCGTGTGGCTTGTTCTTTCCTCCAGGTCGGCGGGGTGGGGCGATCTGGTGGAAGAGAATCCGATGATTGGATTCCATTGGAAGACCTAGATCGGATCTCTAACCCTAATTGCTTGCTCGATCCGTTTTCCGGAAACCGGCCGGCGGTGTGGGGATCGCTGTGTCGGATCTAATAATGGTGGTGGTCCTTTGGTTTCTGTTGCACGAGGACGAAGATCTGCTTGATGTCTGCCCTCGTTGATCCGATCTGGAGAGACGGGTTCCGGAAGGCTCCGCCGGCGAACTCCCATGGGCGTATCATGCCTGGAGGTTGCTGGATCGGAAGGTATTCGGTCGTGCGCACCTTGTTTTTTCTGGCCGTTTGGTTTCAGCGGGAGCATTGCAAAGCTCTATTGTTTGTTCCCACCAAGTGCCATTCTTAGAGCCATGGTGAAGTCAGATGCGGAGAATGTCAGTAAAGCGGAAATTTGAGGGTAGCGATGGTGATTTTTATTCCTGTGGCGACAGAGATCTTGCTGCATGATCTAGGACTCGTTGCAGCGGTTGTTGGTGTGGGAAGACAACACATGGGAGTTTCCATTCTTATCTTGCAGGGTGAAAATCCAAGGTCTGGCCTTAGCTGGTTGCGCCTGGCAATGGCCTTGTTGAAGGCATTGTTTTGTGAGCAAGGACTTTCTCCAGGGTGAAAACCTATGACCTTTGGTCGGGTAACGACGACGCTTGTGCACTGTTTTCTTCTTGAAGGCGTTGTTATTGGAGTGGAGGACTACTGGTGTTGTTCTGATGGTGTCACTGTCGTTTCTTTGAGGATTAGTTCTCTGTAGCGGGACTTTTCTTTTTTATAATTTCTCTTTCTTTTTTCTGAGTTGTGTGCATCCGTAGAGCCGCTAGGGCATGCGTTGTTGCAGAGGCTGGGTGTAATTGGTATCCTTGTGATATTAATATATACTCTTTTCCAAAAAAAAAAGGAAAAGAGGTACCAGCAAATATACTAGTCCAGCTAATTGGTGTGCAACAAGTAAGTACATGAATAACTTGAATGTCTACATATTCATACTACTTGGTCATGAAAAAATATGATAGTAAAACAGGTTACAACTATGATAGTAAAACAGGTCTACATATTCATATTTGTTGATTGAACATTGGGAAATTCTAAGGAAAGAAGTGCACCAAATTATTTTCTTTTCTTGCTCCAATTTAATTCAATTAACAATTTAATCCCTTATGCTTGGTTGAATCAGGGGACAACTATAACTCCTCTTATGATGGCTCCCAATCGGTTGATTGCAACACCAATTGCGGAGACTAGAGCGAGGACAATGATGCAAACAATTCCAATGAGAACATCGGTGATGATGCCATTGACACCGGCAACCTTGGCAGCAACAAATTTTCTGCCAATGAAGACACACATGGCTCAAACAACACGAGCCTGAGAACTCTTGTATGGTGATAGTTGCAATATGACTTATTATGCTCCTATTGTAGTAGTGAGTGCTACCTTTTGTTGGTTTAATTATGGCTGCGTGAAACTTCATGTTTTGTTGTTGTTGTAGACTAATGTTGTGGTAGAGTAGTTTTAAAATGTGGATGTGGCTTTGTATGGAACTAATGCACTATGTATGTAACCGAATTATGCAATATATCAGTCTGTTGTGTCATGTTGATCAGAATTGAATGGTCTGAATTATTTTGGAAATCATGCATCAATTGTAAAATCTAGGAGATATCATGTTGTGTTCCTGACAGCCAACAAACTGACAGAGAAACAGAGCAAATCTAGGCAAATAAAACCATTTTCCTGGTAGTTAGGACCTACATGAATATGCATTCTCCAGTAAGATCAAATCTGACGCAATTACATTGTCCTGTACGCCGACCGACAGATGTAGCCGATTGCAGTAATATTCTCGTTGGTTGTCCTTTAGGAATACATTTTCATTCCTAGCAAGCTATCCCTGTCGGTTACTCCTGATGGTTAGCCGACGGTAAATTTTCCCGTGGGAGTTTTTAATTTTCTGTTTGTAGCCCACAGGGTTAGTCCTGATTCTGGTAGTGTTTGTTCGGAACAAACTCAAGCGGTCTGTCTAGACTGAATTTTGATTGTTCAATTTTGTTAAAGGCTGATCAAGATGGGACAACGCTGTTTGCACGCCTCAGTTGAGCTGAAAGGAAAAATAAGGTTGCAATGATGCTAAAAATAATTAGTGAGGCTGCCAAGGACGGGGGAGAGATCATTGGGTTTTGCACAGAGTGGGAGATTTCACTATTTGGAGAAGACCTTTGCAACGTGGCTTTGGTGTGGTACCTATGAGCAGCTTGACGGATCATCCTATATGGTGTCAAGGTTAAGCAGAGCCGATTGTGTGATCGAGCGCCAAGGGGCACATTGCACGCGGATGTCACCATTTGGAGAGGATGGCGATGGCGGAGGCGGAGCTTATGTCAGCTTGTAGTTGTCGCTTTTTGTTTTGTGCGTGACAATTTTGCTTATCCCGATGAAAACATCAGATGTTGTGCTGGTGGGAGAAGGAGGAAGATCCTCAATATCATATGGCATATGGATGATGAACTCGGTTAGGCTAAGAACCGTCCACCCCGAACTATCAAGTATGGTGAACTAGATGTGAAAAAAGTATACGGTGACCTGTAGCTAGCTATTAGCCTATCACTATTCACTAGGGACAAATGCTCCTAAATACAACATTACCGTGGGCAACAAACATATACTATAGCTGGATCAGGCCTGCATTGGTGTGGCTCGTCGGTCTCCTTCACGTACCTTGACATGCTCGCCGGACCTTGTGCCTGTAGAGGTTCCACCTATTGTGGTCTGCTGCCATCAAGGCCGAGCAGTGCAGGCAGAAGGCCTGTGCGGAGGCATCGAGCGGACGGGCCAGTGTGCCTCGAGGAGATAGGTGGGGATCTGTTTTGGACTATGGGACGGGATCTAGTAATATATCTGGAGGCGTAACTAAATATTTTCTCCAATATACACAGCACGAGATAAGGCTGTCGTAACTCGTAATTAAAGAGTGTGGCAGCGTTTACACAGCTGTAGAGTTTTCAGAAATATTTCAAATCGAACGATCATTTTTTTTTGAAAAGAGCATATATTAATATCACACAAATATCAATTACATCCAGCCTGGGCAACAACGCATGTCTTATTGGCAATACGGATGCACACAGCCAAAAAAGAAAGAAAAATTATATAAAAGAAAAAAGTCCTGCTACAGTAATCTGATCCTTAGCAGCAGCGACACTACCACCACCAAAAACAACATTAGAAGTCCAACCCCTCCAAAAGCGACGCCTTCAAAAAGGAAACAGTACACAAGCTTTGTCATCGCCCGGTCAAAGATCTTAAGTTTTTACCATTGAGAAATTCCTCACTCGCAAAACAATGTCTTCTGCAAGACCATTGCCAGGCACAACCAATAAAGGCCAGATCTTGGGTTTTCATCCTGCAAGGTAAGACTGTGAACTCCTCCTGTTATGTCGTCCCCTCTAACAGACGCTACTGCGAGTCACAGATAACCAAGCCAGATTCTCATCGCCATAAAGACTCAGTTCACCATAGCTCACCCACATGTCTCTAGCTTCATGACATTCTCCGCAACTGACTTCACCATATGTATCGTCATAGACATGTCACATGATGGTAACAGGTATCAAAGCTTCACCACGCTTCCACTGAAACCAAATGGCCAGCAAAAAAACACAGGTGCGCATGACCAAATTCCTTCCGATCCAGCAAGCTCCAGGCATATGTGATACGTCGGAAACGTATCTATAATTTTTGATGTTCCATGCTTGTTTAGTATCTAGTTTGCTTTTCTTTGTCTACACTTTGAGGTGTTTTTATATGTTTTCTGGTACTAATCTATTAACAGATGCCACAATGCTAGTTGACTGTTTTCTTCTGTTTTTGGTTTCAGAAAGGCAAAAAATCAATATTCTCGAAATTAGACGGGACAAAAGCCAAAGTCAATATTTTACCGTGGGGAACGCGGAGCCAGAAGACGAGACGAAGGAGGTCCTCGAGGGGGCCACATCCCCTGGCCGTGCGGGTGGGCCCACCCCGCGCCTAGGGGGGTGCAGCCGCCTCGGGCACCCCCTCGGCCTCATGGCCATAAAGACTTAATCCACCATAGCTCACCCACATGTCTCTAGCTTCATGACATTTTGCGCATCTGACTTCACCATATGTATCGTCATAGACATGTCACATGATGGTAACAGATAGTAGAGCTTCACCATGCTCCTAGTGAAACCAAACGGCCAGAAAAAAACACATGCGCATGACCGAATTCCTTTTGATCCAGCAAGCTCCAGGCATATGCGCCCATGGGAGTTTGTTGACGGAGCCTTCCGGAACCAGCCACTCCGGACAAATCACTGTAGACACGCATCAAGTAGATCTTCGTCTTGGTGTCAGAGGAATCCAAGGACCACCACCTTTATTCAAACCAGGTCGGTAGCCCCCTCGCCACCTGCCGACAACATGCAAGATCTGCCGCACCAAAACCTACCAACAGCCTTGCGGCTAGGCTAGTACCGAGAGTGAAAGAACATGTTGGGCCCCCATGTGTGGTTTTGGTAATTAATGACAATCTTTATGGACTAATGTGTGTATTGAGTTATACTTGTAGGATTTTTCCATTGGCATCGCTTGGATCATGTGTTGGCTTCAAGGTCGATGAAATGCAAAGAAGATATGTTGTGCAAGCTCAAATTGCGAGGTCGATGATAAGGAATTAATAAAGGCGTTCCATCTTGAGAAGGGCAAGACCGTCTACATCGAGCACAAGTGGAATGCTCAAGGAAAAGGTATAATATTGATAGGTTTTCCATTTTGCCGGTCTCACATTGTGTGTGTGAGACCGGGTTTATGATAGATAACCGTACTATCAAGAGGGGCTCTCGTATGAGTAATTCGGTCACATCGTTCGGAGAGAGCTCAAACCTTTGCATACTTGCATCATCGTATTTGGTTGTTATTTGGTATTATCCATGTGAGGATATAGAGCTTGTGGTAATCTCCATAACAAGCTCTTGTTCATCAAAATCGGATCTCCCATATGTATCTTGTTGCGATTTTGATTTTGGCGGCTTTTCGGTTTCTCATCAAGTGAGGTATCTCACATTATTATACATGATAGATTATCACTTGGTGATAACCAATATTTTCACCTTTCATAGGGTATCTCATGTCGTCCTTTTTCCAACGCAATTGGAATCGGGTTGATCGGAGTTACCAGTCAAAAGTTATAGAGGTTTGAATTTTCCTAGGTACCAAAATGCGGTAGTGCCGCATTTTAGTACCTGGCGCGACAGTAGGTTTTGGAAAGTTGCAAAATGCCACTGCCCTCCTAGGTACCAAAATGAGGTAGTACCGCATTTTAGTACCTAGCACGACAGAAGGTTTTTGACAAGTTTCTAAAAGCCACTGCCGGGCTAGGTACCAAAAAGTGGTAGTACCGCATTTTAGTACCTAGCGCGGCAGAAATTTTTTAATTTTTCATTTGGATCTATCCTCCCTTGCTGTACTATGAAGTTTCTTTCCATGATCTTGTAGAGTTTGTTGTCCTCTTCGAAACGAGCCCAAGATCATCGAAATCGGAGTCTGTATGCAAAAGTTATGGTTGTTTTCGTTCTGTGATGACCGGTAGTACCGGACCAGGATCCGGTAGTACCGAGGTCCGGTAGTACCGCATTTTGGTACCGGGGAGCGCAGAGAAAAATGCGTTTGGAGCCCCAGGAAATGTCCGGTAGTGCCGGGAAAGTCCGGTAGTACCGGGAAAAAGTCAGGTAGTACCGGAAATCGCGTTTTTGGGCTGCAACGATTGGATTTTGGAGGGACCTATATAAGGGGCCTTCTTCCCCAATGGTTCCTCAACCATTCTTGCAAGTTTTCCCCTCCATTGTTGACCTTCTTGAGCTTGCTTTCTCTCAATCCCTCCGATGATTCTTGCATATTCTTGAGGGATTTGAAAGAGGAGATCTAGATCTACAATCCCACCAATCAATCTCTCCTCTAAGTGAGGGGAACATATTGGGATCTAGATCTTGGAGTCTTTTGTGGATTTCCTCAATTGTTCTTCCTCTCTTATTCCCCCATAAGCTTTTGTAGCTTTGGTGGAATTTGGGAGAGAAGGATTTGAACACCTTTGTGGTGTTCTTGCCATTTGCATTTGGTGCATCGGTTTGTGTTCTCCTCGGAGGATTTGGTTTGAGTTACTCATTGGAGCTTGTCCCTCTTGGGTTCTTGGAACCCTAGACGGTTTTGTGGCCTTGGTGGCATTGTGGCCTTTTGTGGCATTTGTTGGGAGCCTCCAATTAAGTTGTGGAGAAGTGCTCCAACCTTGTGAGAGGTTCCGGTTGCCACCGACAAGTGCACCGATAGTGGAAGTGTGGATCGATCCCGTTGGGGTGAGATTCACCGGAGAATAAGGGAGGCCTTTTGTGGCTTTGTTGGTTTGATACCACCCCCTCTCTAAAAGAAACGTACTCCATGTTGGGAGGAACTCGGTAAAATATCGTTGTTCCCGCGTGCCTCGGTTATCTCTATACCCGAGCTCTTTACTTATGAACTTTACATTGTGATAGCCTTCGTGCTTGAAGTAATATATATCTTGATATCACTTTGTTACTTGTATTGCTTAGCATAAGTTGTTGCTGCACATAGGTGAACCTTAGTTGTTCTAGGTTGTGCTTAACAAAGTAAACACTAGTTTTATTCCGCCTTTGTTGAGCCACTCTAGGAAAAGTTTTAATCGCCTATTCACCCCCTCCTCTAGGCGACATCCGTATCCTTTCAATTGGTATCAGAGCCCGGTCTCTCATTTTAGGATTCATCGCCTTGAGAGTAAAGATGTCGGCTAGAGGATTAGTGCACAATGACATGTTCATATTCGATGGCACAAATTATGATATATGGAAAACTCGTATGCTTATTCATTTTCGGGACATGGACCCTAATTTGGAGCGTATTGTAGATATAGGTTTTTATCCTCCTATGGATTTAAAAAATCTATCTTCTGAGGATGAGAAAAACTTATATCTCGATGCTCAAGCTTCTAATGTGCTTGTTAATTCTTTGAGCTATGTAGTTACCTCTTCAATCATTCCTTTTTGGAGCGCTCATGAGTTATGGACAAAACTTCAAGATAAATATGGTGTGTCCAACATTATTGTGGATAATTGTGTTGCTTCCACTTCCGGTCGAGATGAGTTCTCATCCTCTACCACTTCACCAACATGTGACTTTTCATAAGGTAATGATATGGTGAGTGGTGATAGAAATTGCAATATGGATAGTGTGTTCACTATTTGTAATCCCTCATATCTATCTAGTTGCAATGATCTATCTTTGGACCTTAACACTTCTAGCACTCAAAACTCCTTACATTATTGTGTTAATAGTCCTTGCATATCATGTAGAGATGACTTGAATAAATCTCATGATGATATGCTCATGTTGTCTTGTTGCCATGATAAACATTCTTCTATTTCCTCAAGTGCTTGGGTTGCTAACCATGTAGAGTAAAATGAAGATTCTATGGGCCAAGACAAGGTCTTGAAGAGAGCTACAAGTGCAATCTCATCATCATCTTCCTCCGGTTCTCACATATGCCTTATGGCTAAGGGAACAAAGGTAACCTCTTTGAATCCCATTGTATCTCATGATGATGATGATGAGGTTGAGAATGATAATGATGATTATCGAGGTAAGTATGATATTACCTCTATTAAGAAAATGGGAGAGGTTGTCTATAGCCCTCTCTTCAAAAATAAAATTGCTTCCTCCAACTTCCTTGAAATCTTGAATTGTGCCATAGAAGGCAATGATCTTATTGAGGAGCAAGAAAACTTAATTGATGGAAAGTTTGCACTTGAGCGTGAGTATGCTAATGAATTTGCACAACTAAAGGACTCCCTTGAAGAATAACAAACCACCAAAGATTCTCTTGAGGAGACTTTTATTCCAGAATTATCTAGAGTAAAGGAATACCATGATAGAGAACTTGCGATGGCAAACTCCTTCAAGATTAAAAATGATGAACTTGAAGGTTCTTATGCTAAACTCATTGAGGATTTTGAGAACCTCAAAAATGGCTCTAGGGTCATAAAGGGTGAGCTCATCAAACTCACCGAGTTACATGAGCAACTTAAAGCTTCATATTCTAAAGAGCTTGCCAAGTTGCCCTCACCTCTTGCTAATAATGATGATGCTTGTGCTACTAACTCTATGTCTTGTGAAACATCTATGTTAAAGGAGAATGTTGAGATAAAGGCTCAACTTGCTTTGCTAACTAGCAACTACGGGAAGTTAGAAGAAAGACATGGTAAGCTCTCAAGCTCGCATGAGGATCTCCTATTCTCCCATGGTAGGCTAAAGTTGGCTCATGAGGCCATCATGTCAAAGGTAACATCTAGTGGGCCTCATGTGGACATTAGCACTATATCTACTCCAAATGTTATATTGCCATGTGCTAGTCCTTGTAATTCATCCACTCATGACATTGCTACATCTTGTGATGAATTACTTTCCATGCCTTGTTTCTCTAACAATTTAGCATCTACTTCCTATAGTACTTTTGTTGAAATTAACCATGTAGAGGAAATCAAAGAGCTCAAGGCTCAAGTCACTTCTTTGAAGAATGACTTGAAAAAGGGTCATCAAGGGAAGGCCGCACTCAACAAAATCTTGAGTGTGCAAAAATCCCCCAATGACAAGAGTCGGCTTGGATTCAACTCTAATGTCAAGAACAAGTCCACTATCAAGTTGAAGCACAAGGATAACAAGAAGAATGTCCAATATCAAGTCAAGAATCTGGCCAACATTGTTTGCTTCAAGTGCAAGGAAGAAGGGCATCATGTCAAACATTGCCCATTAAAGAAGAAGACCCTTGGCAAGAAGCAACAAGGGAAGCGGCCTCAAGCTCTACATCTTGTTAGAGATGGGCCTCCTCCCAAGAATACTCAAGCTCTTCCTCAAGTTGTTGCATCATCCAAAAATAAAGATGGCAAGAGTAGAACTTGCTACATATGCTGTGAGAACGGGCACATTTCTTCCTCATGCACTATTGGTATCTCCTCTTCCCATCCTATCTTAATTGATGATGCTTATTCACTTTGTAAGGATGAGGTTGGCAATGTGTTTGACAAATTTGTTGGTGCCCAATGTGGTGTCAAGAAAAGAACAATTTGGGTTGCCAAGCCTATTGTGACTAACTTCTTAGGACCCAACTTGGTTGGGGACCAACAAGCCAAAAGTTGATCAATAGGTATTGTTGGAGGGCATTGGAGTCTTGGCTACATTATGAAGAATTGAGGGATCTTCATCTAGTATAATTGTCAAGCCAAGTCATGTGGATTATAGTGCTCCTATTATATTTCCAATGTTCCTCCTTGTGGTAACATATGCTAAACTCTTTACATTGAAAGTTACTCGCCCCTTTGTGCATGTGTTGGTTTTGTATCTTCCATGCTTTTGTACATGTTGTGATTTCCACTTAATTATCTTGAGATATCAAGCATATTTGTGTATGATTAGGTGGCACACCATGTATGTGTGTTTCTTATGTTTGAGCCTTGCTTGGTTATATTTGGTATCTTATTTGGCTCTTGTGAGAAATTAATGGATTATCCCATTTTGGGGGAGTGTTATGCTTGGGCATTCCACAATCCTAAATTATGTGTACATGAGGAATACCACCTAGTATTTATATTGGATTCTTGTCTAGACTCTATGTGGTATAATTCTCATGAGAAATTTAAGTTTTATAATGTCCATTAATTATCTCTATTTGTATCATTTTGCCTCGTGTTGTTTTTATGGTAGTATCACATTATGGGGGAGTCTTATGCTTAGTGCATATTACAATCCTAGAAAATGTGAATATTCGAGGTTGTGTCACTTAGAATTGATATTGATTATTATCTAGCTCCTATGTGACACATTTTCTCATACAAGTTCCAATTTGCTTGAATGCCTTTATTGATATTATTTTGGATCTTGTATATGAGAATGTTTCATGGTATGTGTTTCCTCATATTTAGATATATATATCCTCATGGAAACCATTTGCTTCAAGTTACTCTAATCACTAGTGATTGTGTGACTATTGGAAGCTACCAAGAATCTTGTTCGAAGTATCATGCTTAATTTCTTATATTTAGTTATATGCTTCTTGTTGTGACTATGATCTTGGATATCCATGCAAGCTACCTTGGGAAAATTATTCCCAATATTTCTTATCCTTGGACAATGAGTACCCAAATTATGGTAGAATTTATTAATCATATTCACTTTGGTCCTTGCTTAATTTTATCCTATCTTTGGCCAAAAAAATGTTTTGTGTTGTCTCCCAAGCCTTCCTTGCTTCTTGTGGATCTTCTTATTTTATTGATATCCTCTTGTGTTTTACTTATTGTAGGTACTAGTGATGATCCCATTTGTGTGCATTTTGCATTTAAAAGCAAAATCCTACATAATGCACTATCTATGGGGGAGATCTCCTATATTATTTAGAACACTCATATTTATGCTTCTTTGTTTGGTCCATATCGGGTTTTATGTGCTTGGAACCTCAATCTTTTCGTTTTGGTATTTGTGCCATCATGAGAAGTTTGGGGAGTATGGTTTCTTGTTGGAACCTTGCTCTTTTTGGGAGTTGGTTTTGTCTCATTCCTTGTTTCTTTATTTGACCATTTTAGAATGAGATAAACCCTTGAGCAATTTTATTTCTATATATCTTTTGCTCCTTTGGTTTTAGCCTAGTTCATTTGTTGAACATGTGATCTTTCTTGTGTTGAATTGGTTCTTTGATACAATTTGGACATCATTTGTCATGTCACACTCTTGTGTGTGCAATATTGATTTACTTGGTGTTTTTGTTCAAATTGTATCTCCTTTTGTTTATTGAAAGCTTTATGCATGCATATTTACTATTTGTTTATATTATGGTATGCTTGCTTTCTTTGATCAAATATATAGGGGAAACTCCACCAAATCCCATCGGCTAAGTTGTGCATTAAATTCAATTTCATATCAATATGCACATATTTATGTGGAGTCTCTCCTATGTATTGTAGTTGCACTAACTACATTGGACCCAATAAGTTTGGGGAACATTTTTTATTTAAATGTGTTTTAGGTACATTGGATATATATTGGATGCTTGTCTCTCAAATCTTGAAGAAGTGGTGCATTAATGAAAATTGGAGGCAAGCTATAGGATGATCAATAAATTCATATCATCTACATCCTACCAATTATATCTCGGTAACAAGTATCTCTTTCTCATGCTCATATATCTTGATTCCTACCGTTCGTCGATTTCCTTCTAGCATGAATTCATGTAGTTGTATTGTTGTATCTCTAGCCATGGTATGAAAAGAACTCTCTATTGTAAATGTGGAGAAGTTGAGATGAGTGCATATAATTGGGACTATACAAAATCATGTATATGATCCTCCAATTCCAAATATGTCAATCTAGCAATTTTATTGCCTATCATTTCCTCAACTTCTCTCATGTGCAATAGTGAGATTTTGCTAGTTTTAGTGATACTTGTAGTCTTTCTCCATATATTCCAACTTTCTCCTTTTTCCCTTGGTGATAGTTGTAATATATGTAGTGTGTTGGTGTTTGAAGTTCATTAATGTACAATAATATAGATTTGAGCCTTTGGCCATGCTTTGAAGCAAAATCTTATTGGTATATATTATGACTTCATTTTTGCTTTTCATATGCCTTCTTGTATATCTTCTTTATGTGTGCATATTTCTTTGTTGGCATATGTCTCTGTGATGTTTTACACTTATAGACATATACACATATGAGAAGATAATTTTAGTTGATTTTTAATCCTTGGAGACCACCTTTCTATTCCTTTTGATTCTTCAGTGGCTTCCAAATTTAATTTGCTATGAGTGTTAGTTCCTCTTGTTTGCATATTTGGAAACTCATATTTGTTATCTCATGCCTTGCATTGTTAAATAAACTTGGATGAGTGAGGATTCCATGATTATGCACCTTGTTCCCAAATACAATTATCATAATTGGTGCATTATCTTTGGGGAGCTCATCTAATTCATTTAATAATGCTCATTTGTCTTATTTCTCATTTATTGTTTCTGAAATATTTATGGAGGAGCTAGGATTCCATATTTGTGCATTTTTGTATTGAAATACAACGATTCTTAAGTATGCACAAATCTTGGGGAGCTTCTCCATTTTATTTAAACATTTATTTGATCCTTCATTCGTTGTGTTTTAAATGCTTATGGGGAAGCGAGGATTCCATATTTGAGCAATATGTATTATAATGCATTTATTTTGAATTGTGCACAAATCTTAGAGAGCTTCTCTATTTGTTATTTAAAGCACTCTCTTGCTCATATCATAATATCTTGTAGTTTCCATTTGAACTCATTTGTTGTTTTCAATTGGTTTGTGGGACCTTTTAATTGCTTGCATCATTTGAATTTATTTATTTTGGCAATCTTCGGGTCCTCGATATAGTTCTACTCCCTCCCAAGTATTCATCATTGGATATGTGCGAAGGCACACCTTTGGAGGAATTATTATTATATTTGCCTTCTAGAACTTGTCACCCATTTCGGCAATCGATGCCAATTTAGAGGGTTTAAGGGAAGTTGGTTTATGCATTGAGTTTGTTCTTAATAATTTGCCTCTCATGCTCTTGCATCTTTGTTTTTGCTTAGAATGTGGTATATATAGAGGAAACTCCACCAATGATAATGATTGGCAACATATGCAACGAAATTCAAGTTCATCACACATGCATATATTGTGGGGGAGTTTGCTCTATATATGGTGGTGGTACCAATATCACATACTTTTGTAGTATTTGATATTGGTATTACCATTTTATTCATTAATATTCCTTATATAAACCCTCTGAAAGGGATTGTCATCAATTACCAAAATGGGGGAGATTGAAAGAACATGTTGTGCCCCCATGTGTGGTTTTGGTAATTAATGACAATCTTTATGGACTAATGTGTGTATTGAGTTATACTTGTAGGATTTGTCCATTGGCATCGCTTGGAGCATGTGTTGGCTTCAAGGTCGATGAAATGCAAAGAAGATATGTTGTGCAAGCTCAATATGCGAGGTCGATGATGAGGAATTAAGAAAGGCGTTCCATCTTGAGAAGGGCAAGACCTCCTACATCAAGCTCAAGTGGAATGCTCAAGGCAAAGGTATAATCTTGATAGGTTTTCGCTTTTGCCGGTCTCACGTTGTGTGTGTGAGACCGGGTTTAGGATAGATAACCGTACTATCAAGAGGGGCTCTCGTATGAGTAATTCGGTCACATCGTTCGGAGAGAGCTCAAACCTTTGCATACTTGCATCATCGTATTTGGTTGTTATTTGGTCTTATACATGTGAGGATATAGAGCTTGTGGTAATCTCCATAACAAGCTCTTGTTCATCAAAATCGGATCTCCCATATGTATCTTGTTGCGATTTTGATTTTGGCGGCTTTTGGGTTTCTCACCAAGTGAGGTATCTCACGTTATTATACATGATACATTCCCACTTGGTTATAACCAATATTTTCACCTTTCATATGGTAGCTCATGTCGTCATTTTTCCAACACAAATGGAATCGGGTCGATCGGAGATACCAATCAAAAGTTATAGAGGTTTGAATTTTCCTAGGTACCAAAATGCGGTAGTACCGCATTTTAGTACCTGGCGCGTGACGAGGTTTAATCTCGTCAATGCCCATTGTTATGGACTTGGGTTTTGGAGAAGATGGGGATGCTGGAGAACGTGGCACGGTTAACAGACAAGCAACCAGGGCACACGAGATTTACCCAGGTTCGGGCCCCCGGAGGGAAAACCCTACTCCTGCTTGTCTGCTCTTTGTTTACGGCGGAACCGAAGGTTACAGGGTGCGCAGATTCGATCTGGCGTGGATGCGTGTGCGAAAGTATGAGTCGAGTTGCCCTAGGACGTGCCCTCCTGGCCTTTATATAGACTTAGGCAGGTCCTGGGCATAGTCCTAGTCGGTTACAAGTTCTAGGGTTTTACCCCTTTGAATTTCCTATCTCCTCTAGTCTTGTTCTCCAAGGATCCGAAGACGTCATGGGCCTTGGCCACCTGAAAATCTTCATGGGCCAGTGTATGTCTGCCGTGGGCCTTCTTTGAGCTGGACTAGGTATGCTGAAGTTACGTACCCGTAGGGTATAACCATGTCAGTAGCCCCCGAGTGATCAGTCGAATCGTAGATTCGACTGAGGACTCTTTCATCATTCGGGAGCAGCTATATGTCAATAGTATATGTGTGTAGGGATTGTTGATGCGTGTGCCTGACTCACCCGACGGATCAGGGTCAGTTAACTTTCTTAGGACGAAACAACACGATCTTCTTCAGGTTCGGGTCTCTTAACCCGGGCCTGGAACATATGCTGGCGTAATTCAACTCATGCCGCTGAGGACTTATAGGAGTGGAATTCCAGTGATTTTAATTGGTGTACCCAACGCGTCCGTCAGGATTTTTCATCGTACCTGCTGGTACGGATTCATACTAGCAAAGCGCAGTCAGGTGCGTTTCTAGGCCATCAGATGATATCTGTAGGTCTTATCTTTGCGTCGCAGACGCAGCATCCGAACATTTATCACCTCGGAGGTGCTTCGGGTGGCCAAGGAGATTGTTGCTCACTTAGCGTTTTATTGGGGCAGAGTTGCCAAAAAGTTTTTGCATGCGGATCCGGAAGATCGCAGTCGAAGATTTTATAGGGTGCGCGACCAGCGCTCCCTATGGGAGTAGCCCCCAAGTGTCTGTTCGAGTCGTAGACTCGAGCGGAGACTTTCAATTCAAGCATTGTTTCAATCATTAGGTCCGCAGGACTCAAAATTTTTCGGATGCTTAAATCCATCCTCCCTATGGGAGTAGCCCCCGAGTCTGTAGTGGATTCGTAGACTCGACGTAGGACTTAGAGAAATAATTTTGTCCTTATTTGTCTGTCGGGTGCGCGGCCAGCGCTCCTGATAGGAGTAGCCCCCAAGTATTTAGTCGAATCATAGATTCGAGTGAGTACTTTTAACTGTGGAGCCGAAGTGGTGCTAGTATAGCTTTTAATGACGTCAGTGCTTACGATTGATGACCTCAAGAGTCTGCTACGCCAGAGATGACTTGATCGGACGGGCGGGTCCCACTTGCGACTTTGAATTGACCGTCACGCGGCGTGAGATGATTACTGGCGTCCTCGATTTCCGCACGTAGTGGACGGCGTGGTAACGACGGTTCGTTTTGGTGCTGACACGTGTACGGCCAGATCTACCGTTGGTGTTAGGTCTTCTCGATGGACGGCCACCGTGCGTCGTCTTCGCTGTTATAATCCCTGGTGAAATCGTGGTTTGTTTTTCACCGCAGCAGTTCATCTATTCACTGCCTCCTCGTTCTTGAGCTATTCTTGCTGCGCCCTGAGAGTTTCTTCCACATTTCTTTTGTCCTTCTTCGTTGACAACGCCACCACCGCTGTAGCGCCATGGGGAAGACAAAGAAGTCCTCATCTGCGGTTGGGACTAGCGTCGCCGGAGGCAAGAAGAGCACCGCCGCTGCTCGCGTCACCGATGGTGGCTAGAGGCGATCAGAGACGCGGGAGAGCGATCTCCAAAGCTGCTGAAGGGCCTCGATCGCAGGATACGACGGCCGTCAAACTCCCCGGCAATGAGGTAATCCCCCGTCCCCCATATGGGTACCGGGTTATGTTTCTTGCCTTCGTCTTGCGTGGGTTTTCGTATCCAGTCCATGACTTCCTTCGTGGACTGCTCTTCTTCTATGGGGTTCAACTCCATCATCTGTCTCCCAACTCCCTTCTCCATATTGCGTGTTTTATCACGCTTTGGGAGTGTTGGCTTGGCATTGAGCCGCACTTTGGCCTCTTCCGGAAGCTTTATTCCATGAAGAGGCAGTCTGGTTCGGATGGTGTGTATCCCATTGGGGGTTTCATCATCTCCCTCAGTCCCAATGTGCAATTATTTTCCTTTTCCATGTCAGAATCTGTCCAGTACTGGCGGAGGAAATGGTTTTACATCCGTGACTCCGTACTGCCTGGGCAAGATTTTGGTCTCGTTCCGTCGGGTGGAGGATCTGCAACTGATTCCTGAGAAGGAGGTGAACGGTGTCGACATCATCCGGACGTTTCTTGAGCGTCGGGTGCAGCCTCTCCAAGCGAGGGCGCATCCGATGTTTCTTTACTCTGGGCGCCGTGATCCGACGAGGGTTTCGAGTGAGAAAATCTCCGAGGTGGAACTTGACAAAGCTCTTCGCGCGTTGTTGAAGTTCAAGGCCGACGAAGAAATCCCGGGGAAGTCGCTGACTTCTCCCTTTTCTTCGACGTTGGTCGTACCGAAGGTGTAGATTTGCGCACGTAGTGCTCTCCTTTTGTTTTTGTCAGCTGCGTACTTTTTCCTTTGTTTGCTAACAAAGTTCCTTTTCCTTTTGCAGAGCTTCAAAGTGCCGGGCATGGCACCACCGTTTCCCGAAAGGTATCCGAATGCCCCGGATAATGAAGTGGTGGATTCCGTGTCCGAGCTGTCGTTAGCGCGATCCCCAGCGGAGGATGCCGACGAATCGAGTGAGGACCATTCGCGCAAGCGATCACGGAGTTCTAGCGAGTCGTCAAATGCCTCGACTCCTCCGACTCCCAGAAATCCTCTGGGCCTTGAGCGTCATGATGATGTTCATGGGGGTTCTTCTTCTCCCCTTCCTGCCATTCCTGTGCGGGCTGTTGCTCCGCACCCGCCAGCAAAGCGGAAGAAGGAAGAATAGAAGGAGGAGAAGAAGGAAGAAAAGAAGGAGGAGAAGAGGGCCCGAAGGGCTTCTCCTATCTTCGACCTGAGCGCGTTGGGCTCGTAAGTTTTCTTGTTGCCACTGTTGTCCTTTGTTCCCTTGTTATTTTTGCACATGTGTTGATTGGTTCGTATGCAGGCAATCCTCCGATGGTTCCAGTGATGGTGCGGGCGAGATGATGGGGGAGTCAAACATTGCGTCGTCTCCTCCTCAGACGGTGGCGACTTCTGGTGACGCTGCGCCAGTTCCTCCTGTGCAGGAGAGGCTGGTGGTTGCGCCTCAGAATTTCGCAGGCGGGCCTGCGGGTTCGCCTTCGGAGCACGTAAGTTTTTCTACGTGATGTTACGGGGGGAGCCCCCGATTGTCTTCGTATGCTGATGTTGTTTATGCTTCTTTGTGTTGGGCGTAGCCCCCAAGTCCTGTTCTTACTACTATTGCCTTTTGCTGCAGCCTTTTGTCCAAGAGGCCAAGCGACTGGTGGCGGAACGCCTGACGCTGGAGGCGAAACTGCGGCAGCTTCAAGGTATTCATCTGCCTTGTAGTACTTCTCTTGCTTATCCTGGTCATGTTCTTTGACACTTGCTTGTTGTAAATGCAGAGGAGCATAACAACTCTCTCCGTGAGGTCGACGCTCTGAAGAAGAGCCTTGGCCAATCGGAGCAGAAAGCCGAAGCCGCCGCTGGTGCGAAAGAGCGCCTTGATTTGAGCCGAGCGAAGGCAGCAGCGGGCGAAGGAGCGTCTGCAGCAGGAGGCTGCAGATCGTGAGGAGCAGCTGGCCACCGTTGCTGCTGCTCGTGAAAGAGGTGTGGCAGATAAGCTCATGGCTGCTGCCAAGGCCATTTCGGGTGAGTACAAGCTTGTGGACTTTTTTTTCTACGGATCTTCTTTTTATGCTGCCTTTCTTCATGTTTTTCTTCTTTTTTGTCTCAGATGCCGCAGGCATCGAGTTCGACCGCGGTGAGCATGGGAGTGCTCTAGATGATGCCACTGTAGCGGTCGAAGACCACTGCAGCACCGTCGTGAAATCCATTGCCAAGGCGAAAGAGGTCCTTGGTCGCTTCTACCAGGAGCTCTTCCCGAAGGGCACATCCCTTGAATATGTGGATGCCCTGGCAGAGGCTCTGTCAGCCGAAGCGCCTGCAGCATACAAGCGCAAGATGAAGGGCATCGGCGCGTCCGTCGGGCTGGCGATGGCCATGGCGACTGGGGCAGAGCTGGACCTGCCCCAGATTACTTCTCGGATGCCGACGGCTGCAGATGGATCCGAGGTAGCCTTCGCCGCCTACTCCGCTCGCTGCAGACGATATGGGCCTAAGCTCATTGACTTCTTGTCTGAGTATGCATTGCGGCAGAAGGGCGAGGCCAAAGCTAGGCAGTCTAGTTCTGAGGCGACTCCGTGTCCTCCGCCTTAGGCATAGTAGACGTAGGGTAGTTTGTAGTCTAATTTTGTTGTAAATATATTTTGTAGTACCATCCTTGTGCCACGTAGTGGCCTTATATATTTTAATGAATTCCTCCGAGTTGAGCTCTATCCTTGGCTGAATGTCTGTGTGCCTTCTTTTTTTCTGCTGCTATAGGATCCTTCGGGTGCTGACCCAGTTGACACTTCATCCAGAAGGCCCTTGCGACCATCATTGGATGATTCCTCGCAGCTCGCTTTTCTTCGAGATCGCGTGCGCAGCTTGGAGAGAGATTTGCTTGGGTTACGCGGTCGCGCTGATGTTTGGAAATCCAAGGCAGACCGTGGTGCAGCCAGAGGGGAGTATTTGATGGCGGAGCTGGGTCGGCTGTCCGAGCAACTGCAATGTAAGTTGATCCTTCTTTCGGGCTATAGCTCAGTTCTTCGGGTGAGCCTGCTGGCCTTATTATTGTTTTGTGCGGTTGTCGCAGGTGCCAATCTTGCTCCGAGGGAAGAAAAGGAGCATATCGCTGTTCGAGTCAATTGCTTGACTCAACAGGACATGGAGGCCGGCGGCTTCTTCTGGATGGATTGTGATCGCGCCATGGTTCTAGCGACGGTGCAGGATCATGTCTACCAGGTTTTGCGGGTGCTCCGCCAGGTGCAGACATCACTTTCCTCGGTGCTGCACGTCATGTTTCCTTTGGATGCCGTGCCAACAACCCTTGCAGGTCTTCTGACAAAGTTTCGGAGTGCCAGCAATGTCAAGGAGCTGGTGCGGCAGCAACTCGTCGCAGGGGTGAAGGCTGCCTTGTCTCTTGTGAGGGTGCACCGCCCTGACGTAGATTTGGCTGCTGTGGCAACTGGGCCACCTCCTCGACCATATGCTGGCGAGTGGAACATGCGTCCGCATTATGCGGCTGTAAGGCAGTATGCCGAACAAATTGTAGATTTGTTTGAGCAGCGTGCTCAGGTTATTCTTCAGAATAGGTAGGTCCTAAAAATAAACAGATACATGTAAAATTTGTATATTGCGGTTGGGCGTTTATGTGCCCTTTTTTGTAAAGGATTGCTTGTTTGCGAGCACGCAGTGCTTTGATTGAGTACGTGTCCTTTTCGTTTGCCTGACGTAGTCAGCTACTCAGGTGTACACGTTTGGTCCTCAGTCGATGAAATCGTGAGGTGGGGGGAGCCCCCAAGTGCGTATGTAGCATGTAGTAAAGTTGCAGAAAATGATCAACCGTAGGTTGGGGGGCGAGACACTTAGCTTTATTTATATCGTAATGGAGGAGGTACATGGTTAGGCTGAGTAGCCTTGGCTGAAAGCCTTATTAAAGGTAAAAAAATGGGGGTAGGTTGCTACGGGTAGAATCGTCGCAGGTGCGAGACGTTTCATGGGTTGGAGTATGCGACTCCAGACTCCACGTGCTTGAGGCGATAGGCGCCACCTGGGATGACTTCGGTGATGACGTAGGGTCCTTCCCATGGTGAATCGAGTTTGTTCGGTCGCTTTTGCTTGAGTCGCAAGACGAGGTATCCTTCGACGAAGGACCTTGGGCGCAGCCGGCGGTTGTGATAGTTGCGGAGACTCTGCTGGTACACCGCTGATCGAGCTGTTGCTATATCCCGTGCTTCGTCGAGTGTGTCGACGGCGTCTTCGAGTGCAGCCGTGGACTCGGCTTCGCTGTAAGCGATGACTCATGGAGCCTGGTGGCGTACTTCGGCTGGTAGAACGGCCTCGGCTCCGTGAACCATGAAGAACGGTGTGTAGCCGGTGGAGCTGTTTGGCGTAGTACGTAAGCTCCACAGGACAGACGGTAGCTCTTTCGTCCAGTTTCCAGCTTTGTGCTCGAGTGAGCTCATGAGGCGCTTCTTGATGCCAGCGCCGATTAGGCCGTTGGCCTTTTCCACTTGTCCGTTTGTTTGCGGGTGTGCCACTGAGGCATACATGATATTGATCCCGAGGCCTTCGCAGAAGTCCTGGAATTCTTCGGAGATGAAGTTTGATCCATTGTCGGTGATGATGTTATGCGGTATGCCAAACCTGTAGACAATGGATTCGAAGAACTTGACGGCGGTTTTGCCCTTCTGGTTGGTGACTGGCATGACCTCGTTCCACTTGGTGAATTTTTCGACTGTGACCAGGAGGAAGACGTGTCCTTCTTTCGAGGATTTTGGCAGTTTGCCGATCATGTCGAGGCCCCATTGGGCAAAAGGCCAGGCTATGGGTATGGGTCGAAGTTCGGACCCAGGTGCGTGCGGTTTGTCGGCGAACCGTTGGCACCCGTTGCATCTTCGGACGATGTCCTTCGCGTCGCTCATGGCCGTTGGCCAGTAGAATCCTGCTCGCAGAGCTTTGGCGACGAGGGAGCGACTGCCTGCGTGGTGGCCGCAGATGCCTTCATGGATATCTTGGAGTATGGCCTTGCCGTCGTTGATGGTGACGCACCGTTGCAATACACCCGTAATGCTGCGTTTGTACAGCTCGCCGTTGATGATGGTGAAGGCTTTCGATCGACGAGATATGCGCCGGGCATCTGTCAGGCTGTCAGGCAATTCTCCGTTTATCAGGAACTGGAGGTATGGACGTGTACAAGATTCTTCAACTTCCATGACCTACATCAGGTTGACCATGGCAACTTCGGTATCCAACTTTTCGAGTCCTTCATGTCCTTCGGGTAGCGTAGCCCCCGAGTGTTCTGCTTCTTCGGGTGATCCTTTGGGGAATTTTCGCTTGATGGATGGCACGCAGATCTGTTCGAGGAACACACCTGGTGGCACCTTTGCACAAGTGGAGCCGATGTTGGCGAGTCTATCGGCCTCCTCGTTACTCTCTCTTCCAACGTGCCGAAGTTCGCAGCCGTCGAATTCTCCTTCGAGTGCGTTGTATAGCGTGCGGTACGCGATCATGTTTTCGGCGTGTGCGTCACACTCATTCATCGTCTGCTGTACGACAAGGTTGGAGTCACCATAGATGACCAGGCGCGTTGCGCCACATATTTTTGCCATCTTCATGCCATGGATGAGGGCTTCGTATTCGGCCTCGTTGTTGGAGGCTCTGAATTTTATCCGAAGAACGTACTTCATCTTGTCACCTTGAGGGGAGGTCAGTATGACTCCTGCCCCTGCTTCGCGCTTGGAGCCGTCGAAATGCATTGTCCAGGACTATGACATATCTGGAGTGTCAGGCAGTTGCAGCTCCATCCAGTGTACCAGGAAGTCTGGAAGGACTTGAGATTTGATTGCGTGTTGCTTCTCGTAGACGATGTCCAGGGGTGATAATTCAATGCCCCACAGGTCCACGCGTCCTGTGGCCTCTGGGTTATTCAGGATGCTGTTCAGGGGTGCCTCGTTGACGACCATCACCTGATGCTCCTGGAAGTAGTGGCTCAGTCGTCGAGCCGTCATGAACACGCCGTAGGCCAGCATCTGGTAGTGCGGGTACCGCTGTTTTGTTGGGGTGAGAACCTCGTTGAGGTAGTAAATTGGGCGTTGTACCCCGTGGGTCTTGCCTTCTTCGGGTCGTTCGACCACGAGTACTGTGCTGACCACCTGGTGTGTGGCTGCTATGTACAGCAACAGGGGCTCGCGCTCTTTTGGCGTGACCAAAACGGGCGAGGTGGAGAGGAGCCGCTTGAGACTTTCGAATGCGTCGTTAGCTTCTGGTGTCCACTCGAACTTGTCTGCCTTGCGCAGCAGCTGGTAAAATGGTAGGGCTTTCTCGCCCATGCGGCTGATGAACCTGCTTAGTGCCGCTACTCGCCCTGCGAGCTGCTGAACGCCCTTGAGGTTTTTTGGCTTCTCCATTGTCATGATAGCTTTGATTTTCTTCGGGTTCTCTTCGATCCCTCGTTGAGAGACGAAGTACCCGAGCAGCTGACCCGAGGGGACGCCGAAAGCGCACTTTTCTGGATTGAGCTTGATCCTGTAGCGATCAAGGTTGTCGAACGTCTCGCGGAGATCGTCGATAAGTGTTCTTGCCTCCTTGGTTTTTATGACTATGTCGTCAACATAGACTTGGACGTTGCGACCGATCTGGTCCTTGAGGCAGGCCTGCATGCATCGCTGGTACGTGGCACCCGCGTTCTTTAGCCCGAAGGGCAATGTGTTGTAGTAGAATACTCCGAACGGTGTGATGAACGCCGTTTTCTCTTGATCTTTGACCTTGAGTCGAATCTGGTTGTAGCCTGAGTAGGCGTCGAGGAAGGAAAGCTTCTCACAACCTGCAGTCGAATCGATGATCTGGTCGATCCGAGGAAGAGGGAAGTGGTCCTTTGGGCAGTGTTTATTTAGTGACGTGAAGTCCACGCACATCCGCAGGATGTCCATGTCCTTCTTCGGGACCATCACCGTATTTGCCAGCCACTCGCTTTCCTTGATTTCCCGGATGAAATCTGCTGCGAGTAATCTGTTGATCTCCTTGCCGATAGCTTCGGCTCGTGGCTCCGACAGTCTTCGGATAGACTGCTTGACTGGCTTGGTGTCTGGGAAGACATTGAGTGCGTGCTCGGCGAATTCCCTGGGAACTCCTGGCATGTCCGCAGGACACCAGGCGAAGATTTCCCAGCGCTCACGGAGGAATTCGAAGAGCGCGCCTTCCTATGAGGTGCTGAGGTCGTTGGCGATCATCGCCAGCTTGGAGGCGTCTGTCGGATGGACCTGCACTTTCTTGGTGTTGACGGTGGAGTCGAAGGACATGTCGGGTGCGTTCTGTCTTGTGACTGGGGGTAGCTCATTGTCCGTCACCTCGTGGAGCCTTACGAGCTCGTCTTGCATGCCGAAGGACTGGGAGATTTTGTTCAAATCCCTGTCGCATTGGTCCGATCTGGTGAAGCTCCCGTGGACTGTGATGACACCCCTTGGTCCTGGCATCTTGAGTAGTAGGTATGTGTAGTGTGGGACGGCCAGGAACCTTGCGAATGCTACGCGTCCCAGGATGGCATGGTATTGCGACGGCCATTCCACCACTTCGAATTCTAGGCGCTCCTGCCGAAAGTTGTCCGGCTTCCCGAAGATGACGTCGAGCCCTATTTTTCCCAGGGGGAAAATGCCCTTCCCTGGGACAATGCCGTGGAACGTTGTGTCTGATTGTTCCAGGCTGCATTGCGGGATCCGCATAGCTGCTAGAGTGCTTGCGAACATTAGGTTGATGCCGCTGCCGCCGTCCATGAAGACGCGACTCATCTCGAAGCCGCCGATCTGCGCCTCCAGCACCAGGGCAACATGACCTGGGTGAGGGATCTGGCAAGGGTGATCCGCGCGAGTGAATGTGATGCAGGACTTCGATCCGCTGAGGTACTCAGGGATTGCAGGCGGAGTTGCCACGACCAAGTTGATTTGTCGGGTGATTTTCTTCTGCACCCTGTTGGTGGGGCGTCCCTTCTGGATCATATTTAGTGCTCCCTTTGGTGGGGGGTATGGGACCCCGGCGTTGTTTTGCGCTGGTGCGACTGGTTGATTTGGGCCTCCGATAGGCGACGGTGGAGGAGCTCCGTGTGCTATTTCACCTGGCGCATGTGCGTTTCCGAACGCAGGGATTGGGTCTTGTTGCCGCATCTGCACCATGCCTTTGCTGAGTTTCTAGAACTCGCGACAGTCCTTGATCATGTGGCTAGCTTTCTTTTTGCCATCCTGTTTGTTGATGTAGAAGTGGATGATGCATGGACCCGAAAGTTTGTCGAATGCTGAGGGTCCGTTGTCGCGGTCGCGGCGTTGCCACGACTGCGTTGGTTGTCCGTTGTCGCGGAAGTTTCCGCTGCAGTATCCTCCGTTGTTGCGGCTATTGTCGTTACGGCGGTCGGCGTAGCCGGCTGCGACCATGTCGGGTCTGTCGCGGTCCTCGTAGACACGCGATCTCCTCTTGTTGCGGCGTTCGCGTCTTAGGCCGTAGTCGTCCTCTTCATCTGATTGCGCCCGCTGGATGCAATCTTCGCCATCTGCCCAACTGTTGGCGATTTCCGTGAGCTGGTCGAGTGTCTTGGGCTTTACACGTCCAAGTTTCTCCTTGAAGTCTGGGCGCTTAACACCGTCCCTGAAGGCGTCGATGGCCCTTTCTTCGGAGATGTGTGCTGCGGAGTTCTTGGTTGTAGACCAGCGTAATATGTACGAGCGAATAGATTCACCCGTTCTCTGAGTGCAGGCTCGCAACTCTTCGATTGAGGCGGGCCTCTTGCTGGTGCCTTTGAAGTTTCGGATGAAGCTGTAAGCGAGCTCCTCCCAGCTTCGGATGGATCCTGATGATAGGCTGCTAAGCCGCACTGCCGCTACCGTTAGCTGCAATTTGAAGGCATTGCATGGCAGTTTCTTTGTTGCCTCCGTGAAGTTTGAAGGATGACAGATGGTCACTGAGCCAGGACTTTGGATCTTGCGTGACGTTGAACTTCGGAGTATCCGAAGGAAGCTTGAAGTTGCGTGGCATCTGTGTTCGCCGAACGGGTCTGCTGAAGCATCGAGCCCCGCAGAGTTCTCCTTCGTCTTCATCCATCTCAGATTCAGACGAGCATGCGCGTTTAGCGCGTGCTTTATCGATCTTGCGCTGCGTAAGCTTGTCTCTAGCGTCGTAGTCGCTTTTATGGCCGTGTGAGCTCTTCTTCCTTCGAGGAATATCGTGCTCCTCTTCCTCTTCGGATGAGGGTGTGGGACTCCGGTCGCGCCTGGCCGGAGCTTTCTTCTTTGGTTCCGCGGGAGCGTCTTCGTGGAGCGCAGCTCCGATTAGTCCTAGTCCGGTGAGTGCGGACCTACGCATGGCCCTTTTCGGGTCCCCCTCCGGAGGTGGGTGAGCCGCGAGATACGCAGTGGCTGCCATGTTCGCAGCTTGTGGCGTCTTCGGGATGATGTTGCCGTCAGTGTCCATATCCATGAACAATGTGTGGAGAGTTCGGGTCACGTCACGCCGCTCCTTGGGGTCCATGTTTTCCACCCGAGAGCGGTGCTTGTTTCCCTGATTTCCGTTTGTACTAGAGACGGGTCCCATGGCGGAGAGCGCAGCTCGTTGCGCACTGGACTCAGAGGCTGCTTGCTTGCGTTTGTCAAGCGTCTCCTGCATCTTGACTTGCTTCTTGTGCTCCTCGATGAGGACGTAGTGGTATGCCCTCAGCAGATCACGTGGGGAGTCCAGAGGTAGGACTATTTCGCCTGCGACGGCGCGGCGTGCTTCGACCCATCCTTCTTTGCTAAGTTGGATGAGGTGGCTGTTTTCCGCTTCGCCATTTCCACCGTTTTCCGCTTCATCCTGCGGGTTGGGGTTGGGCGGGTTAGGCGTTCTTCATCGGTTTGATGATCGCAGCGCATGATAGCGCCTGCAGATCGGTTGGTTGCTGCCGCATCTTTCGGATCCGGAACCGTAGGTCCCTTCATCCGAAGGTGGATCGCACAGATCGGAGTTGCAGCTGCTGCTACTGTAGAACTCATCTGTTGATGGTGACGTGCGTAGCACGGGGTGTGGAGCCAACGAAGCGGGCCTGATGGACGGCACAGGCACCCGCTCAGGGAGGCGGAGGGTGCCGGTTTGTCCCACCTGGAAGCAGAAACTCCCGAACAAGATTTCGAGTCTGTCGCCTACGGGCTCGAAATCCTTCATGGTAGCCGGCGAGTGGGCGGTGAAGTCGAAAGCGCCGAAGAGGAGGTGATTCTCCGTCGCCGCGGAGTTGTAGATCGATCGGGTCGGAACCGTCACGACCGCACAATCAGCAGCCCCAGTTCCCACAGACGGCGCCAATTGACGAGGTTTAATCTCGTCAATGCCCATTGTTATGGACTTGGGTTTTGGAGAATATGGGGATGCTGGAGATCGTGGCACGGTTAACAGACAAGCAACCAGGGGACACGAGATTTACCCAGGTTCAGGCCCCCGGAGGGAAAACCCTACTCCTGCTTGTCTGCTCTTTGATTACGGCGGAACCGAAGGTTACAGGGTGCGCAGATTCAATCTGGCGTGGATGCGTGTGCGAAAGTATGAGTCGAGTTGCCCTAGGACGTGCCCTCCTGGCCTTTATATAGACTTAGGCAGGTCCCGGGCGTAGTCCTAGTCGGTTACAAGTTCTAGGGTTTTACCCCTTTGAATTTCCTATCTCCTCTAGTCTTGTTCTCCAAGGATCCGAAGACGTCATGGGCCTTGGCCACCCGAAAATCTTCATGGGCCAGCGTATGTCTGCCGTGGGCCTTCTTTGGGCTGGACTAGGTATGCTGAAGTTACGTACCCGTAGGGTATAACCATGTCGGGCAAGATGTTTTGGCAAGTTGTTAATGCCATCGCCTCCTAGGTACCAAAATGTGGCAAGTACCGCATTTTAGTACCTAGCACGGCAGAAGGTTTTTGACAAGATTCCAAAAGCCACTGCCGGGCTAGGTACCAAAAAGCGGTAGTACCGCATTTTAGTACCTAGCCCGGCAGAAAGTTTTTTACTTCGTCATTTGGATCTATCCTCCCTTGCTGAACTATGATGTTTCTTTGCATGATCTTCTAGAGGTTGTTGTCCTCTTCGAAACGAGCCCAAGATCATCGAAATCGGAGTCCGGATGCAAAAATTTAGTACCTAGCGCGGCAGAAAGTTTTTTACTTTGTCATTTGGATCTATCCTCCCTTGCTGGACTATGATGTTTCTTTGCATGATCTTGTAGAGGTTATTGTCCTCTTCTAAACGAGCCCAAGATCATCGAAATCGCAGTCCGGATGCAAAAGTTATGGCTGTTTTCGTTCTGTGATGACCGGTAGTACCGGACCAGGATCCGGTAGTACCACATTTTGGTACTGGGGAGCGCAGAGAAAAATGCGTTTGGAGCCCCAGGAAATGTCCGGTAGTGCCGTAAAAGTCCGGTAGTACCGGGAAAAGTCCGGTAGTACCAAAAATCGCATTTTTTTGGCTGCAACGGTTGGATTTTGGAGGGACCTATATAAGGGGCCTTCTTCCCCAATGGTTCCTCAACCATTCTTGCAAGTTTTCCCCTCCATTGTTGACCTTCTTGAGCTTGCTTTATCTCAATCCCTCCGATGATTCTTGCATATTCTTGAGGGATTTGAAAGAGGAGATCTAGATCTACAATCCCACCCATCAATCTCTCCTCTAAGTAAGGGGAACATATTGGGATCTAGATCTTGGAGTCTTTTGTGGATTTACTCCATTGTTCTTCCTCTCTTATCCCCCCATAAGCTTTTGTAGCTTTGGTGGAATTTGGGAGAGAAGGATTTGAACACCTTTGTGGTGTTCTTACCATTTGCATTTGGTGCATCGGTTTGTGTTCTCCTCAGAGGATTTGGTTTGAGTTACTCATTGGAGCTTGTCCCTCTTGGGTTCTTGGAACCCTAGACGGTTTTGTGGCCTTGGTGGCATTGTGGCCTTTTGTTGCATTTGTTGGGAGCCTCCAATTACGTTGTGGAGAAGTGCCCCAACCTTGTGAGAGGTTCCGCCACACCGACAAGTGCACCGATAGTGGAAGTGTGGATCGATCCCGTTGGGGTGAGATTCACCGGAGAATAAGAGAGGCCTTTTGTGGCGTTGGTGGTTTGATACCACCCCCTCTCCAAACGAGACGTACTCCATGTTGGGAGGAACTCGGTAAAATATCGTTGTCCCCGCGTGCCTCGGTTATCTCTATACCCGAGCTCTTTACTTATGCACTTTACATTGTGATAGCCTTCGTGCTTGAAGTAATATATATCTTGCTATCACTTTGTTGCTTGTATTGCTTAGCATAAGTTGTTGGTGCACATAGGTGAACCTTAGTTGTTCTAGGTTGTGCTTAACAAAGTAAACACTAGTTTTATTCCGCCTTTGTTGAGCCACTCTAGGAAAAGTTTTAATCGCCTATTCACCCCCCTCTAGGCGACATCCGTATCCTTTCAGAGAGAGATGGTAGCAGAGCAGGGTCGACCCCTACCGGATCCGGCCCTACCAGTAGCGAAGAGGTCCGGGAAGGCGATGTCGGAGCACCATATCTCAAGATATAGGGTGTCTAGCACCAGCCGGCTTGGCCCTGGACTTCCACCGCCGGTCATGGCGTCGCCGGCAAGGACCTCCGCCACCACCCCAACCAGGGATGGTGCACTGGTTGCCTACCATCGACGATCCAACCACATCTGCCCCAACAGCCATGGCGGCTAACTCCAGCCTCCATCCACCCCGGACCACCTTCAGCATCTGAACCCGCAGCCACCGCGGGGAGGCTGGTGGCAGCGGCGGCGCTAGGAGCAGCGGCGGCGGGGGAGATTTGGCGGCGGAAGCGCCCCCGGTGTCGCCCTGGGGTGCGACACGCGCGGGCGGGGGGGGGGGGGGGGGGGGGCGTGGGGTGTTCGTTCCTACTCCATCCGTTTTAAAATATAAGATGTTTTAGCTTTGTGAAGCAAATGTATCTAGACTACTTTTAGCATGTAGGTTCACTCAAGTTTGGAGTGAATCTACACACTAAAAAAAGTCTAGATATATCTTCTTCACAAAACTAAAACATCTTATATTTTGAAACGAAGGGAGTACTTTTTTCAGACAATACCCCCTCCTCTGTTCCTTAAGACGTCTTGGCAGAATGAACAATTAACACGGGGTTTTCGATGCTTCTACACTTGAGTAGTATAACATCGAGCAGTTCTGGCAAAATATGGATTTTCCGTCCTGGCCGTGTAATGATATAGTGAGAGCACACACAGGAGGGGTCATATATACCATGAATTTACTTGTGTGCATGCTCAAGAATTGTGATGCACATACTAGCTACTTGACCCAAAAATCCAAACTGTCTAGAATGTCGGGCAATATTTTCCGACAAGGTTATTTGCGAATAGAGATCGATACCATTGATGGTGTAACACAAAGAAACAACCAGTGTTGCCGAAACATGGATTTGGAGGACGGGCTGTTTTTAAATTTTCTTTCAAATCGCTCAAAGTTTCGACAATTCCAAAAAAAATATCCTAGACGTTTACAATGACTTATTCTACATCTCTGAAAATTTTCAGTGTGAAATAGTTTGTGTCCCGGCCTACACAAAAATGATAAATTCTGACAAATTTGAAGATTTTGAATTTTGTATTGTTCCCGCCTCATATCTAGAAGTTCGTCATTTTATACAGCCCAAAAAACAGAATATTTCACGTTGGGTTTTTGCAAGTAGGTAAAAGTCATCATTATCTACATCTAAGATTTCCTTCCTTGAATTTTTTGAAACTTAAAAATGTTGATTTTTTATTTTTTTTTCATAAAGTGAGCTCCATGGAGCCCATCCTCCAAATTGACCTACCCTCAATGTTGCATCATATATTTTCTCTCTAGCTATATGTCGTCGAGAGATTCCTAGGATGTTAAGACCATAAAGTATCGCCAATGAAGTTCCTGTTGTCCTCATATACATAAGAGTTTAGAATTGCTATCTATCCAGAGTCACGAAGGTACATATAACCTCATCGCATCCGCAACACCAGGACCGCCGCCTCCCAACAATTCTGTATACACATGGGAACCATGAGTATAAATGATGTTGCCCTAACTATGATGCGGAAGGCCTCACTATGGAGAGATAGTAGTGAAGTATTATGTGGGGAGTGGAGGGGGTTCTGACCAAAAATATTGCTTCTGACAGTGGAATGGATTGATATGACTAACATCATTTATGTTGAGTTTCATAATAATGGCAATGATGACATCTTAATGTTTCTTATGACGAGAGTCTTTCGAATAGAATTGTAGATGAAGTAATGATGACGACTATATTATCACTACTTAGCTTGAGTCGGTTGTGATTGAATAAGAGATTTTTCGTAGTCACATTAGTATGTCTAGTAGAACTCTTGATAATATCGGAAGAATCATGATTGAGAGGTAACTAATACAAATCCATCGAAACCTTTCATGTATATTCACATATTTTAGTGCAATTATTTGAAGTATATTCTAAAATAAGTCTTTTTAAATATTAAAGTATGAACATATCGAATAAATTAAGAGGGTGCAGTGCAATAGAGAAAAGTATTATGGAAGTTCGCATTGTTTGAGACCGGGGTGCTTTCCATCATTGATTTAATAGCATTCCTTTTTTTGCTTGTGCAAAGAGTTGAAAAAAATAATATATGTCCAGTTGGAGCCGTGTATGTTTCATTTTTCCCTTTGTTATCTGTTTAGATTTTCTTACGGATGCATTTTAAAATTACTTTTATATTAATGCTTACCACTATAATCATATACATAATAAGGGTCAACATTTTGCATTCTAAATAATTTATCCATGTCTAAAGATGGTTTATATTCAAAGGGGTGGGCATGAAGAACAAATGCCTGTGTAATATAAACATAATTAAGTAATACATTCGATACACTACACAAGATCTCCTCTGATTTGCATGGACGATCTCTCAATTAATGAATCACATCTATTACATTTTTTCAATATACAAATGGATTACAACCGATAGATCTTCCTAATTGTAGGTTGAACTAAGCTGTAATTACTTAGATCAGCCTATTTACTTGTTTTGCTCTATTTTTTCTAGTCGTAGAAGTATACCCAAGATGTTGTGGGCTAGAGTTCTTCTCATTGGCGTTATAAAGGAACACAATGCACGTGACATCCATTTGAATCTTAATCTGATGCGTACAAGCATGTAAAATTATGTATATATGGATATCAAAGTATGAGCAATTGTTCATATCAATAAATCTGCACTCACGGGCCACAACCATGTTAAAGTAACAAGGATAACATGTACAAATGTAATGACATAATCCAACATGCTAAATCTATTGTCTATCTCCATATTTTATCATCTCAAAGAACCCTCCCACACTTCGCCCTCCTCTGGCAACACGAGGGAAACCATAGCTGTCGGCAGCCCAGGAGGCCTTCTCCGTCCCTCTCTCACATCGCCGCCGTAAGAGGGAATTCCTGCGAAGCCGCTCGATCCCAGATGGTGGAGGCAGGGCGGTTTCCTCTCGTGGCCATCTGTCATGGAGGCCATGGCATGAAAGGATGTTCCAGGCGACACGGGGTTACAGGCGAGCGAGGCTTTGCCTGTGGGCCGGGTGTTCCGGAGTTGTCGGCTTCTGAGGCTTCATGTGAAGGTGAAGCGGCATCTCTCCTAGCATGGATGCAGAGGCATGGTGATGTCTAGGACCGATCCGGGCCTAGGGATGGCCGCTGTAATGGCGTCATGCTGGTCTGCTAGTGAAGGAGGAGGAGGTGTTGTGGCACAATATATATATGGGTGGGGTAGGTTGCGGTGAAGTTTTCTTGATGAGTGTGCCTATGATAGTGTGGAGGTAGGGTGCCGGATGCAGCAGCTGCACGTGGGGAGGTAGGGTGCCGGTGTGGCAGGAGGTGTGACATCCCTCATTGCTCTTATCCATGCCATGGTTGCGTGCAATCTACAGCGAGGAAGCCGAGGCGATAGTCTCGGATCGATGGATTTCTTGGGTTGTAGAGGTGTGGTTGTCGTGGCTTGAGGTGTCACGACCCTCATTGCCTGCAGAGGAGCTCAGTGGTGATGGAAGGGCCATGCTACCATTCTTGTTGATCCTCTCACTTTAGAGTCGGATTAATCTTCGGTCGGTGCCTATGACGGCATAGCCTTAGGACGTTGTTCTCCTTCTTGTTGGTGTCATTGCATAGTTCTCGATCCTGACAAGCATGTGTTGTACTATGATCTCTGGGTGAAAAACTAAGCTCCACCAAGCATGTGTTTGTCGAGCGTCTCCTGCATCTTGACTTGCTTCTTGTGCTCCTCGATGAGGACGTAGTGGTATGCCCTCAGCAGATCACGTGGGGAGTCCAGAGGTAGGACTATTTCGCCTGCGACGGCGCGACGTGCTTCGACCCATCCTTCTTTGCTAAGTTGGATGAGGTGGCCGCTGTTTTCCCCGTTTTTGCCGTTTCCACCGTTTTCGCCGTTTCTGTCCTGCGGGTTGGGGTTGGGCGGCGGGTTAGGCGTTTCTTCATCGGTTTGGATGACTGCAGCGCACAGATAGCGCCTGCAGATCGGTTGGTTGCTGCCACATCTTTCGGATCCGGAACCGTAGGTCCCTTCATCCGAAGGTGGATCGCACAGATCGGAGTTGCAGCAGCTGCTGCTGTAGAACTCATCTGTTGATGGTGACGTGCGTAGCACGGGGTGTGGAGCCAACGAAGCGGGCCTGATGGGCACGCGGGCACCCGCTTCGAGGCGGAGGTGCGGTTTGTCCCACACAGGCGAAACTCCCGAACAAGATTTTGAGTCTGTCGCCTATGGCCTCGAAATCCTTCATGGTAGCCGGCGAGTGGGCGGTGAAGTCGAAAGCGCCGAAGAGGAGGTGATTCTCCGTCGCCGTGGAGTTGTAGATCGATCGGGTCGGAACCGTCACGACCGCACAATCAGCAGCCCCAGTTCCCACAGACGGCGCCAATTGACGAGGTTTAATCTCGTCAATGCCCATTGTTATGGACTTGGGTTTTGGAGAAGATGGGGATGCTGGAGATCGTGGCACGGTTAACAGACAAGCAACCAGGGGACACGAGATTTACCTGGTTCAGGCCCGGAGGAAAACCCTACTCTGCTTGTCGCTCTTTGATTACGGCGGAACCGAAGGTTCTGGTGCGCAGATTCGATCTGGCGTGGATGCGTGTGCGAAAGTATGAGTCGAGTTGCCCTAGGACGTGCCCTCCTGGCCTTTATATAGACTTAGGCAGGTCCCGGGCGTAGTCCTAGTCGGTTATAATTTCTAGGGTTTTACCCCTTTGAATTTCCTATCTCCTCTAGTCTTGTTCTCCAAGGATCCGAAGACGTCATGGGCCTTGGCCACCCAAAAATCTTCATGGGCCAGCGTATGTCTGCCGTGGGCCTTCTTTGGGCTGGACTAGGTATGCTGAAGTTACGTACCCGTAGGGTATAACCATGTCAGCGCGGCAGTATGTTTTGGCAAGTTGCCAAATGCCACTGCCGTCCTAGGTACCAAAATGTGGCAAGTACCGCATTTTAGTACCTAGCACGGCAGAAGGTTTTTGACAAGTTTCCAAAAGCCTTCAAGACTAGGTATAAAAGCGGTAGTACCGCATTTTAGTACCTAGCCCGGCAGAAAGTTTTTTACTTCGTCATTTGGATCTATCCTCCCTTGCTGAACTATGATGTTTCTTTGCATGATCTTCTAGAGGTTGTTGTCCTCTTCGAAACGAGCCCAAGATCATCGAAATCGGAGTCCGGATGCAAAAATTTAGTACCTAGCGCGGTAGAAAGTTTTTTACTTTGCCATTTGGATCTATCCTCCATTGCTTGACTATGATTTTTCTTTGCATGATCTTGTAGAGGTTGTTGTCCTCTTCTAAACGAGCCCAAGATCATCGAAATCGGAGTCCGGATGCAAAAGTTATGGCTCTTTTCGTTCTGTGATGACCGGTAGTACCGGACCAGGATCCGGTAGTACCGGGGTCCGGTAGTACCACATTTTGGTACTAGGGAGCGCAGAGAAAAATGCGTTTGGAGCCCCAGGAAATGTCCGGTAGTGCCGGAAAAGTCCGGTAGTACCGGGAAAAGTCCGGTAGTACCAAAAATCGCGTTTTTTTGGCTGCAACGGTTGGATTTTGGAGGGACCTATATAAGGGGCCTTCTTCCCAATGGTTCCTCAACCATTCTTGCAAGTTTTCCCCTCCATTGTTGACCTTCTTGAGCTTGCTTTATCTCAATCCCTCCGATGATTCTTGCATATTCTTGAGGGATTTGAAAGAGGAGATCTAGATCTACAATCCCACACATCAATCTCTCCTCTAAGTGAGGGGAACATATTGGGATCTAGATCTTGGAGTCTTTTGTGGATTTACTCCATTGTTCTTCCTCTCTTATTCCCCCATAAGCTTTTGTAGCTTTGGTGGAATTTGGGAGAGAAGGATTTGAACACCTTTGTGGTGTTCTTACCATTTGCATTTGGTGCATAGGTTTGTGTTCTCCTCAGAGGATTTGGTTTGAGTTACTCATTGGAGCTTGTCCCTCTTGGGTTCTTGGAACCCTAGACGGTTTTGTGGCCTTGGTGGCATTGTGGACTTTTGTGGCATTTGTTGGGAGCCTCCAATTACGTTGTGGAGAAGTGCCCCAACCTTGTGAGAGGTTCCGGTTGCCACCGACAAGTGCACCGATAGTGGAAGTGTGGATCGATCCCGTTGGGGTGAGATTCACCGGAGAATAAGAGAGGGCTTTTGTGGCGTTGGTGGTTTGATACCACCCCCTCTCCAAACGAGACGTACTCCATATTGGGAGGAACTCGGTAAAATATCGTTGTCCCCGCGTGCCTCGGTTATCTCTATACCCGAGCTCTTTACTTATGCACTTTACATTGTGATAGCCTTCGTGCTTGAAGTAATATATATCTTGCTATCACTTTGTTGCTTGTATTGCTTAGCATAAGTTGTTGGTGCACATAGGTGAACCTTAGTTGTTCTAGGTTGTGCTTAACAAAGTAAACACTAGTTTTATTCCGCCTTTGTTGAGCCACTCTAGGAAAAGTTTTAATCGCCTATTCACCCCCCTCTAGGCGACATCCGTATCCTTTCAGAGAGAGATGGTAGCAGAGCAGGGTTGACCCCTACCGGATCTGGCCCTACCAGTAGCGAAGAGGTCCGGGAAGGCGATGTCGGAGCACCATATCTCAAGATATAGGGTGTCTAGCACCAGCCGGCTTGGCCCTGGACTTCCACCGCCGGTCATGGCGCCGCCGGCAAGGACCTCCGCCACCACCCCAACCAGGGATGGCGCACTGGTTGCCTACCATCGACGATCCAACCACATCTGCCCCAACAGCCATGGCGGCTAACTCCAGCCTCCATCCACCCCGGACCACCTTCAGCATCTGAACCCGCAGCCACCGCGGCGAGGCTGGTGGCAGCGGCGGCGCTAGGAGCAGCGGCGGCGCTAGGAGCAGCGGCGGCGGGGGAGCTTTGGCGGCGGAAGCGCCCCCGGTGTCGCCCTGGGGTGCGACACGCGCGGGCGGGGAGGGTCATGGGGTGTTCGTTCCTACTCCATCCGTTTTAAAATATAAGATGTTTTAGCTTTGTGAAGCAAATGTATCTAGACTACTTTTAGCATGTAGGTTCACTCAAGTTTGGAGTGAATCTACACACTAAAAAAAGTCTAGATATATCTTCTTCACAAAACTAAAACATCTTATATTTTGAAACGAAGGGAGTACTTTTTTCGGACAATACCCCCTCCTCTGTTCCTTAAGACGTCTTGGCAGAATGAACAATTAACACGGGGTTTTCGATGCTTCTACACTTGAGTAGTATAACATCGAGCAGTTCTGGCAAAATATGGATTTCCCGTCCTGGCCGTGTAATGATATAGTGAGAGCACACACAGGAGGGGTCATATATACCATGAATTTACTTGTGTGCATGCTCAAGAATTGTGATGCACATACTAGCTACTTGACCCAAAAATCCAAACTGTCTAGAATGTCGGGCAATATTTTCCGACAAGGTTATTTGCGAATAGAGATCGATACCATTGATGGTGTAACACAAAGAAACAACCAGTGTTGCCGAAACATGGATTTGGAGGACGGGCTGTTTTTAAATTTTCTTTCAAATCGCTCAAAGTTTCGACAATTCAAAAAAAAAATATCCTAGACGTTTACAATGACTTATTCTACATCTCTGAAAATTTTCAGTGTGAAATAGTTTGTGTCCCGGCCTACACAAAAATGATAAATTCTGACAAATTTGAAGATTTTGAATTTTGTATTGTTCCCGCCTCATATCTAGAAGTTCGTCATTTTATACAGCCCAAAATACAGAATATTTCACGTTGGGTTTTTGCAAGTAGGTAAAAGTCATCATTATCTACATCTAACACTAGTAGAAAACAGGCCATCCGTCCACGCCCCCTCAGAGCACTAGTCCCGGTTGCGCCTGGAGCCACTAACGTCAACGTCGGTTGGGCACGGGCCAGGGCATGGGTCCCATGGGTCCCGGGCATGCGTCGGTTGGAGCCACCAACGGGACTAAAGGTTTGGCCACAGCCACGTGGCGTGTACGCACTTTAGTCCCGGTTGCTGGCTCCAACCGACTAAAGGCCTGCCCTCTATAAATGCAACGCCCAGCCCCCCTGCCCACTCTGTTTTTTCGAATGGTGTAAGGTGTGAGGGTGTGTGCTAGTTTTTTCTCATGCATGCATTGAAGGTGTTTGTTGAAATGTTTGAGTGAAAAATCCAGTTGAATTTCTCATAGAACAAAAATATAGAAGGTGTCCGAGACGCACTTGAGCTTTCTCCTCTTTATTTCCCTCGATCGAGGTTAGCAATCCTATCTTTTCTAGGTCATTGATACAATTCATGTGTCGGTGTGAATTGGTTATTTCACTATTTACGATGTCCTGTTTTTTGATAAACTTACTTATATGATGCAGATGAACGGTCGGGAATGGATGTACGGTGACCGTGGTAGCCGGGTATATCAAAGGCGTGGATAAATTTATCGATGTGGCTACGGCAAACAAAGAGAATGGATTTATACGTTGTCCATGTGTTCAATGTCGGAACAACAAGGAGTACTCTTCCTCGAAAATCATTTGCGGCCACCTGATTATGAAAGGTTTCATGCCCAACTATAATTGCTGGACCAAGCACGGGGAAAGAGGGGTTATGATGGAAGATGGTGAAGAAGAAGATGATGATAACAACTATCATCATATGTTTCCTGAATACGGTGATACTGCAATGGAAGACAATGGAGAGGAAAAAGGTGAAGAACGGGCATCAGATGAGCCGGCTGATGAACTTGGTAGGGTCATTTCTGATGCAAAGCGAGACTGTGAAACAGAAAATGAGAAGTTGAAGTTAGAGGGCATGTTAGAAGATCACAAGAAATTGTTGTACCCAAATTGTGAAGATGGCAGCACAAAGCTCGGTACGACACTGGAATTGTTGCGATGGAAGGCAGAGTGTGGTCTAACTGACTCCTCATTTGAAAAGATGCTGAAAATAATGAAGCCGAAGTTTCCAAAACATAACGAACTTCCCGATAGTACCTACGAAGCAAAGAAGACTCTCTGTCCTCTGGGATTAGATGTGCAAAAGATACATGCATGCATTAATGACTGCATCCTCTACCGCGGTAAGGAGTATGAGAATTTAGATAAATGCCCGGTATGCAACGCGTTGCGGTATAAGATCAGACGAGATGACCCTGGTGATGTTGAGGGAGAGCCCCTCCGGAAGAGGGTTCCTGCTAAGGTTATGTGGTATGCTCCTATAATACCAAGGTTGAAACGCATGTTCAGAAACAAAGAGCATGCCAGGTTGTTGCGATGGCACAAAGAAGACCGTAAGAAAGACGGGGAGTTGAGACACCCTGCTGATGGGTCACAGGAGAAAAATCGAGAGAGACTTCCCGGACTTTGGTGTGACGCAAGGAACTTATGGTTTGGTCTAAGCACGGATGGCATGAATCCTTTTGGGGAGCAGAGCTGCGCCACAAAGACCTGGCCCGTGACTCTATGTATCTACAACCTGCCTCCTTGGTTGTGCATGAAGCGTAAGTTCATTATGATGCCAGTTGGTAAATTAGGCCATTAGTTGAAGAACTCTTACAGTTGTGGGGCAAACCAGGTGTACGTGCGTGGGATGAGAACAAACAGGATCCATTTAATCTACGAGGGTTGTTATTCGTAACCATCAATGATTGGCCTGCTCTTAGTAACCTTTCAGGACAGACAAACAAAGGATATAAGGCATGCACCCACTGTTTAGATAAGACCGAAGGTACATATTTGCATAAATGCAAGAAGGTTGTGTACCTAGCGAATCGACGATTTCTTCCGACCAATCATCCCGTAAGAAAGAAAGGCAAGCATTTCAAAGGTGAGGCAGATCACGGAAGCCTGAACTCCCAGTGGTGATGATGTATTTGGTATGGTCAAGGACATAGAAGTAATCTTTGGAAAGGGTCCCGCGTCAATCAGTTCGAGCAGCGTCGCTACAGGACACGCACCCATGTGGAAGAAGAAATCTATATTTTGGGAGCTGCCATATTGGAAAGTCCTGCGTGTCCGCTCTTCAATCGACGTGATGCACGTGACGAAGAATCTCTGCGTGAACCTGCTAGGATTCCTAGGCGTGTATGGGAAGACAAAAGATACACCTGAAGCACGGGAGGACCAACAAATTATGAAAGACCCAAAGAACATGCATACAGATAACAAGACGGATAAAGGGCGTCACTTAATTCGTGCCAGCTATGCTCTTACCAAAGCAGAGAAGGAAATCTTTTTTGAAGTCCTTTACAGTATCAAGGTGTCGTCGGGCTTCTCATCTAATATAAAGGGGATAATAAATATGGCAGAGAAAAAGTTCCAAAACCTGAAGTCTCATGACTGTCACGTGATTATGACGCAGTTGCTTCCGATTGCATTGAGGGGGCTTCTACCGGAAAATGTTTGAGTACCCATTGTGAAGCTGTGTGCATTCCTCAATGCAATATCTCAGAAGGTAATCAATCCAGATATTCTGCCAAGGTTACAGAAGGATGTGGTACAATGTCTTGTTAGTTTTGAATTGGTGTTCCCACCATCCTTCTTCAATATTATGACGCATCTCCTGGTTCATCTAGTGGAAGAGATTGCCATTCTCGGTCCGGTATTTCTGCACAATATGTTCCCCTTTGAGAGGTTCATGGGAGTCTTAAAGAAATATGTTCATAACCGTGCTAGACGGAAGGAAGCATCTCCAAGGGATATGGAGCAGAGGAGGTCATTGAGTTTTGTGTTGACTTTATTCGACCTTAAGCCGATTGGTGTTTCGACTCGCGGCATGAGGGAAGACTAAGTGGAAAAGGCACCTGGGAAAGAAAGCAGCGATATGTAGGGCGGGGATTCTTTCACTAAAGCACACTACAGTTCTACATAATTCCACCTTGGCAGCTCCGTATATGGAGGAACACAAGAATATTGTACGCTCAAAAACCCGGGAAGCTGAATCATGGATTACGATGAACACATGAAGTCTGCTCGGTGGTTGGATGCGGACACATCTCTTGAATGACACCACGTTGGAGATCAGCTATACTTGTTGGCGCGTCACCATCTTCTCTGTATTGAATTTCCAAAGTGCGAAATAAATGGGAATACATTCTACACGATCGCCCAAGATAAAAAGAGCACCAACCAAAATAGTGGTGTCCGCTTTGATGCAATAGGCGAGAATGGACAAAAGGACACATATTATGGTTACATAGAGGAGATATGGGAACTAGACTATGGAGTCTCTTTTAAGGTCCCTTTGTTTCATTGCAAATGGGTCAACCTGAATGGGGAAGGGTAAAGATAGACCAGTTATGCGGAATGACAACAGTGGATCTCAACAATCTTGGTTATAGAGATGAACCATTCGTCCTAGCCAATGATGTGTCTCAGGTTTTCTATGTGAAGGACATGTCCTCCGCATCAAAAAAGAAAAAATATGCAAACGAATACATCATATGATGATCCAAAGCGTCACATAGTTCTTTCGGGAAAAGAAACATCGTGGGAATCGAGGGCAAGACGTATGTCGGAAGATTATAATAAGTTTGATGAAATTCCGCCTTCACAAAGGAAAACTGACCCAAGCATTCCGTTAAGTAAAGAAGATGCTCCATGGTTACGTCTGAAGCGGTCATAAGGAATGACATATGCCAAGAAGTTCATGCTCATATTATGTAACTCTAGTTCATGTCTTTCGCGGTTTGTGGCTTGACCGAAGGATATCTTTCGCGGTTTGTGGCCTTTAGTCCCGGTTTTGTAGTCTCGGTTTTTAATATTAATAAATGTCTTGAGTGTTAGTCCCATTTTGTGGCTGGACCGGGAGTGCCTCTATGACCAGTTTCTCGGAGATGCCGGAGGACTGGGCTCCGTCGGCATCTCCCTGAAACTGGCCGCAGTGGTGTCCCTGCTCTCGAAAACCATCTTGCAGCTTGTAACTTCACTAACTAGATCAATACGCCTCAGAGCTAACTAATTTCACATATTAGGGAGTGCCTCTATGACCAGTTTCTCGGAGATGCCGGAGGACTGGGCTCTGTTGGCATCTCCTCGAACTGGCCGTGATGGTGTCCCTGCTCGAAAACCATCTTGCAGCTTGTAACTTCACTAACTAGATCAATACGCCTGAGCTAACTAATTTCACATATTAGGAGTGCCTCTATGACCAGTTTCTCGGAGATGCCGAGGACTGGCCCGCATCTCCCGAAACTGGTCGTAGTGGCGTCCCAGCTCTCTAAAACCATCTTGGAGATGCCTCAAACTGGCTGGAGGACTGGACTCACAAGGATGCATATTTATAGTACAATCAGCTCGGCATAATGTCGACACTCACGACATAATGTCGACACTCACCCCTATTATTAGTGTTGACTCATCTTTAGTCCCGGTTGGTGTCTCCAACCGGGACTAAGGTTCATCTTTAGTCCCGGTTGGTGACACCATCCGGGACAAGGTACAAGCCGACGACATAATGTCGACACTCACCCCTATTATTAGTGTTGTCGGCCCACTGCCGCAATCCCTTTAGTCGGTTTGTGACTACATCCGGACTAAATGTGTGAACAATGATCATGTGTGTGTGGACATTGGTATGTAGAACAATGTTGCAGGAGGAAGTTTTCCTTTTTGTCGCACGGAAAATCCTTTTCCATTTTCGGCGCAAAAACGGGTCGTTTTGAAGTAACCACCAAAATGCCGTTTCAGAATGCTACCGTCCTATTTTCCTAAAATACTAGACCACCTTACATGGACTATATCCCAACCGGTACAAATCGGGACTAAATATGAACCCTCTCTTTATATACATTTCCCTCTATTTATTAGGTAACACTTAAGACATTTATTAATATTAAAACCGGACAAATCGGGACTAGCTAACACTGTGCCTAAAGCCGCCCTTTAGTCATAATCATGCCTAGTCCTTTAGTACTCAGCTCCAGGGTCTTCATCGTCGTCTTCATCATCATCGTCATCGTCACCTGCCACTCCGGGGATCCTCAGCCCATCCATGGCATATACCAGGGGCCATTCCAGCCTTGGCTTCACGGCGGGTGGGAGGGGTCTCTGAAGACGATGCCACCGCCAAGGACAGTGGGGCCTGTGGCGGGTGGACTCGTGGGCACCGTAGGCGAGGATGGTCTCCCCCGGCGATGTAGCGCATCACTTCGATGATAGTACGGTTCTCCCACCACAGACGACGGCCGACTTCGTTGTTGTTCACCGGTGGCGGGCCATCACCCTCGTACCTGGCGAGCTCCCTTTCCCGCCTATTAGCGAAGAAGGCATTCCAGGTGTCATAGTTGTCGGGATCCCACTGGGGATCCATCCGCTGCTCCGGCGTGAGCTCGTGGTAGAAGTGGTTTGTGATGGCCGCCTGGCGTGCGGAACCTTGAGGGACAGGAGGGACAGGAACCCCTCCAGCGCTCAGCATCCAGCCGGCGGGCGGCCGGTACCCCGGTGGACAAGGGTAGTTGGAGGCGCACAGCGCCTCGGTCTCCTCGAGGGTCAGAATGGCCCAGTAGGCGTTGTCCATTGTTCTAAGAGAGGAAGGTGTGGATGTGTGGATAGCCATGACACGATCACCCTAAATATAGAGGGAAAGGGCGGGAAAACTTGGCATGAAGCTTTGGGAAATGGCGGGAAATATCTTTAGTCCTGGTTAGTGACTACATCCAGGACTAAAAGCTCTAGTAGAAAGGAAAGGGCGGGAAAACTTGGCGGGAAGAGGTGGGAAATGGCGGAAAATATTTTTAGTCCCGGTTTGTGACTACATCCGGGACTAAATGTGTGCCGAACAATGATCATGTTTCGAAAAAACCTTCACAAAATGACCTATCATGTTCGAGGTTTCATGGCTTTCGGTCCAAATGACCGATGTTATGTGCTGAATCACGGCATAGTTTGTGATGTTGTGCCCATATTATGCATGTGTGTGGACATTGGTATGGAGAACAATGTTGCAGGAGGAAGTTTTCCTTTTTGTCGCACGGAAAAACCCTTTTCCATTTTCCGGCGCAAAAACGGTCGTTTTGTGAAGTAACCACCAAAATGCCGTTTGAATGCTACCGTCCTATTTTCCTAAAATACTAGACCACCTTACATGGACTATATCCCAACCGGTACATCTCAAACCTTTTCGTCCATCCACGGTAAAAGGACAAATGTCTGCGAATCGGTAGGAAGTGGGTCCGTTTGTACTACGGTACATGATCTATCGCCCGTGATTTTTGAAAAAATCGTTTTAGACTCGCAATATGTGATTTCTTCAGAGATCCAATGCAAGTTCTAACGATGCCCGTCCCTATCTTCATGCACACGGTCGACCATAGTTAGAAATTCAAATAATTCAAAACAGGCATAATAAATTCAAAAAAAATCCGAACAATGAAAATCCTTCGCGTGGTGTCATATTATGTTACATAGTTGAAAGGAAAAATACCAGACTTGGTATATTGATCATGTTTCGAAAAAACCTTCACAAAATGACCTATCATGTTCGAGGTTTCATGGCTTTCGGTCCAAATGACCGATGTTATGTGCTGAATCACGGCATAGTTTGTGATGTTGTGCCCATATTATGCATGTGTGTGGACATTGGTATGGAGAACAATGTTGCAGGAGGAAGTTTTCCTTTTTGTCGCACGGAAAAGCCCTTTTCCATTTTCCGAGCGCAAAAAACGGGTCGTTTTGTGAAGTAACCACCAAAATGCCGTTTCAGAATGCTACCGTCCTATTTTCCTAAAATACTAGACCACCTTACATGGACTATATCCCAACCGGTACATCTCAAACCTTTTCGTCCATCCCTGGTAAAAAGGACAAATGTCTGCCGAATCGGCAGGAAGTGGGTCCGGTTTGTACTACAGGTACATGATCTACCGCCCGTGATTTTTTGAAAAAATCATTTTTAGACTCGCAATATGTGGTTTCTTTAGAGATCCAATGCAAGTTCTAACAATGCCCGTCCCCTATCTTCATGCACACCGGTTCGACCATAGTTAGAAATTCAAATAATTCAAAACGGGCATAATAAATTCAAAAAAAATCTGAACAATGAAAATCCTTCGCGTGGTGTCATATTATGTTACATAGTTGAAAGGAAAAATACCAGACTTGGTATATTGATCATGTTTCGAAAAAACCTTCACAAAATGACCTATCATGTTCGAGGTTTCATGGCTTTCGGTCCATATGACCGATGTTATGTCTTGAATCACGGCATAGTTTGTGATGTTGTGCCCATATTATGCATGTGTGTGGACATTGGTATGGAGAACAATGTTGCAGAGGAAGTTTTCCTTTTGTCGCATGAAAAGCCCTTTTCCATTTCGAGCCTTAAAACGGGTCGCTTTGTGAAGTAACCACCAAAATGCCGCTTTTGAATGCTACCGTCCTATTTTCCTAAAATACTAGACCACCTTACATGGACTATATCCCAACGGTACATCTCAAACCTTTTCGTCCATCCCGTAAAAGGACAAATGTCTGTAGAATCGGCGGAAGTGGGTCCGGTTTGTACTACTGTACATGATCTACCGCTTGTGATTTTTGAAAAATCATTTTAGACTCGCAATATGTGGTTTCTTTAGAGATCCAATGCAAGTTCTAACAATGCCCCCCCTATCTTCATGCACACTGTTCGACCATAGTTAGAAATTCAAATAATTCAAAACGGGCATAATAAATTCAAAAAATCCGAACAATGAAAATCCTTGGCGTGGTGTCATATTATGTTACATAGTTGAAAGGAAAAATACCAGACTTGGTATATTGATCATGTTTCAAAAACCTTCACAAAATGACCTATCATGTTCGAGGTTTCATGGCTTCGGTCCATATGACCGATGTTATGTCTTGAATCACGGCATAGTTTGTGATGTTGTGCCCATATTATGCATGTGTGTGGACATTGGTATGGAGAACAATGTTGCGGAGGAAGTTTTCCTTTTGTCGCACGGAAAAGCCCTTTTCCATTTCCCGAGCGCAAAAAACGGGTCGTTTTGTGAAGTAACCACCAAAATGCCGTTTCAGAATGCTACCGTCCTATTTTCCTAAAATACTAGACCACCTTACATGGACTATATCCCAACCGGTACATCTCAAACCTTTTCGTCCATCCCTGGTAAAAAGGACAAATGTTTTTGAATTATTTATTTAAATCCAAACACTTTTTATGTTTAAAATTTTTCTAAATTCCAAATTAATATTCAAAATATAAGTTAATTCATTTTAAAAGGTTATATTAATTATTTTTTAAATAGAATATGTTTTGAATTATTTATTCAAATCCATACACTTCTTATGTTTAAAGTTTTTCTAAATTCCAAATTGATATCAAAAAATATAAGTTAATTCATTTTAATTGTAAATGGTTCATATTTTAAATGGTTACATTAATTGTTTTTAAACAGAAAATGGTTTTGAATTGTTTATTCAAATCCAAACACTTTTATGTTTAAAGTTTTCTAAATTCCAAATTAATATTCAAAATATAAGTTAATTAATTTTAAATGGTTACATTAATTATTTTTAAAAATAGAAATTGGTTTTGGATTATTTATTCAAATCCATACACTTCTTATGTTTAAAGTTTTTCTAAATTCTAAATTAATATTTAAAAATATAAGTTATTTCATTATTAATTTTAAATGGTTCGTTGTTTAAATGGTTACATTAATTATTTTTCAAAGCGAAAATGGTTTGAATTAGTTATTCAAATCCAAACACTTTTTATGTTTAAAGTTTTCTAAATTCCAAAGTAATTATCATTTAAAAACATTACAAATTTAAACCCCAAAATAAAAATAAAGGCGAACAGAGAGAAAATAACTGAAATAATTTGAAAGCAGAATACGTCCGGTTGGAGCCACCAAGGGACGAAAAGCTAGCCTTGGCGCCTTCAACTGCTGAAAATTTGGACTATAGGTCGGTTGGTGGCTCAACCGACGATGTTTCTAGTCCCGGTTGGTGGCTCCAACCGGACGTATGCCTTTAGTTATAAGCGTGTGCCTCCTCTTCTTCTTCCCTTCCCGCTCGCCTCTGCCGCGCCGCCGCCGGCAGCACGCCGCCAGCTGCCCCGCCCGTCGCGTCTCCTTCCCGACAGCCGCTGCCGCTTCTCTGCCTCCGTCGGCGGCCGCGCCCGCTGCCGCATGCTGGCGCGCCCCTCCGCCCTCTCTGTCCCCCCTCTGCTGGCGCCATGCCCTGCTTCTTCTGGCGCCCGCTGCTGGTCTTTGGCGCCTCCAGCCTTGCTGCTTCTGGCGCCTGCTCTTTGGCGCCGCCCGCGCGCCCTTCTTCTTCGCCTGGTCTTTGGCGCCGCCCTTGCTGTGCCTTCTTCTTCTTGGCGCTTGCTAGTCTTGGCGCCAGCCGCGCCTTATTCTTCTTGGGCGCTTCGGTCTTGGCTGGTGGTGCCCGGCCCGTGGCGGTGGTGCAGATTGGCGTGCCCACGGTGGTGCAGGGCTTGGCGTGCCCACGGTGGCTTGCTGACGTGGCCTGATAATTCAATTTTAAATGATTTAATAATTCCGTAAATTGATATAAACTTGTAAATTCAATATCTTTTTATTTATAAGTCGAGAAAATTACAAATAATATATCAAATTGTTCAGAAAATGAAACCTATCTATTTAACCTATAATCATGCATTGTTCAACAATTTAAATGACAAGTATAATTATAAGAACAAATGCACCCCTCTCATATGTTAGGAGTTTCCCGAGTTAGGGTTTTCACCGTCGGTACCCGATTAAATCGTCGAGCATGTCTTAGGGTTACATTCCAATGCAAATTAACTTGTCATATCATCATACTTGCTTGAGCATTGCATCGATGCCATGTGTTGATTTTTTCCCTTTCTTTTCGGTGTTTCGATTATTAGGTTTATTATTAGTTAGTTATTATTAGGTTTATTAATTAGTTTGGTATTATTGGTCTTACCCCAGTCGGTCAATGTGGGTAGCCCGGACCCGATTCACATTGCCGATCCTTTGTGGTTTGATAAGGAATCATTAATACCCCTTAGGTGCATGTGGGTTCCCTCTCATATGCATCGGAGGTTTCTCGAACTAGGTTACACCCTCGGAACTCCGAATATTGATAACCGTTGATTTTAGCTAGAGTTACCTATCTACTACGGTTTCCTTTTTGTAGCTAGGTTTAGGGTTTCTCTTCATTTTTATTATTGTGTATATATCGGTTTCTCCTTAACTTTCTCCTTTAGCCGCTTTGACTTATTCGTTTTCCACCTATATGCGAAATATGGATCCACACGTCGAGAGACGAAGAAAAGGAAGAGTTGATCCAAGGTGTGATCCGTGGGAAGATAATTTAGACGTATCAACGTTTACGAACAACTCGGTGAGGTGATCCTCTTTTTACGGAGTAGACAACTTGTTTGAGGTTGAAGGTGTTGCCTTCCATGAGGAGAAAGGCGATGCCTTGTGTAACCGAAAGGCAGCGACCCTCGGCGAGGTGCATGTAATATAAATCAATTCATTAATTAATCATCGCTATCTATATAGAAATAGTAACGACGATCTTTCTTCTTTTAGCCCTCGGATCGAAGGAATCTCTTGAAATGAGCGAGCGAGGCCCAACCAAAAGTTGGAAGACCATGAGAGGTTCAGGATCGAAGATGTCGCTGCAGAATGACCGCTCGAAGTTGTCGCAACCAAATTTGTGGCACAATGCGAATGTCGTTAGGGACTTAATCCCGATCACCATTAGAAATTGGAATAGGCCTGCTAATGCGGATGAAGAGGAACATGTTTATTTGTCCCTAACCACGCCAAAGATTTCTTGTGGAAGAGGCTCATGGTTAATTTCAAACTACGAAGATAGAGCTGGATCCAAATGCGGAGGATCCATTGAGGACGCCTTACAACATGGGAGAGCCATGGAGGCTAAGGTCAGGAGTGGGCTTTGAAGAAGATGGCCGATGTTTCACCAACTGGAAGAAAAGATTGCACCTTGACTATGTCGTGAAAGAGAAGACTCGATTTCAAGAAGACTCGGTTTCAGAAGATAAAACCATTACGGGTGAGTTTGTGGAATACAAGACATCAAAAAGCTAAGGAAATGTACGCAAAGAATAAGCTGAATCTTGCTAACAAGAAGTATCACCATACTATGGGGCAAGGTGGCTCTGGCATTCCTAAGTGGGAGAAACTTGAGCAGGAACTGCGTGATAAAAATATCACCCAGGAGCAGGCGATTGGGTAGAACGTGCAAGGAATTGGTTTTACGGGCATGGGGGCACGTTGGACTCGGAAGGAGGTGTATATATACCATACGACATAAAGAAGACCCCTTGCCAATCGAGAGGATGAGAAAAGCGGTAAAGCTGTTAAAGATGGGGACTTCATTCCGATAGAGAGAATGATGAGCTCACACTCGCCCTTGGAAATAAGGAACATGATGGACGAACACGAGGCACAATAGGCTCCCAATCATGGAGGACTGGTTTCAAGAGAGGAAGAAATATCGATAGAAGCCGTCGGAGGAGTAAGGCAGGCGGCGGTTGAAGCAGAAAGTCAGAAAAGCGAATGCGTTTAATTGAAGAACGATTAAAGCAACAACAAGATGAAATTAACTCACTTAAAGAGCAAAGTACTACGGCGCCCCATCTCAAGACTGCGCATTCGATGCTACCGCCTATCGAATAATCGAAAAGCGATGTGGCTTCCACCGAGGTCCCGGTGATGACAATGGCGATGCGATGATGCAAGCGATGGCTCCTGTTGGCTACCAGTGGATGATATCACGGAGATGACACACTGCGATCTACATGTCAAAGTTGTGAACATATCAATGAAGGTGGCGGTCGGCTATGCCTTACCAATTGGACCCACACCAACTTACCACGGTCGTCCGGTTCGAGGGCTACTGTTGTCGGCGTGGATGAAATCATGCCCACCTTTGAGGTTTTGGATCTTCACTACCTGCCTGGTGAAGGGATGTGATTGTCTTGGGTGGCAAAACGTCACCATTCTATGGCGAGGATTGTATCGTGCTTGAAATCACACGCCAAGGCCATCTTCGCCGTCTCACCCGTCTCCGCGAGGTCGTCGCCGCGCAGCAGCCGTCTTCGTCGCCTCACCGGCTCGTCGCCTCACCCGTCTCCGGTGCAGCCATCGCCCGGGAGCCATCGCCGCGCCTCGGGATAAAAGCGTAGCGTACGCTCTTGTCGTCGTGGCGATCGCGAAACGTAAACAAGAGCCTCTTCCAAAAGTACCAACGGTTCCTCCCAAGAGAGCTTATGGTATCTTGAAGAGGAGACGGCTCGGGTTGATCTTGAAGCGACGTTTTCGCTAAGGCGAGGCGAAAGAGCCAGAGTTCCCAGCATCAAAGAAGAAAAAGCCAAAGTGTTGAAAATGCTAAAGACTCTTCATCAACCCGAGCCAAAGCTGTCATCAGACTATGAGCGTTCTATTATCAAGTCATATGCGGCACAAAAAGCCTCGAAGAGCGATCTTGATGCGGAAATCTGTTGCCCGCTCGGAGAACAAGCAAAACAGACTTGCGCCCCTCTCAAGGTGATTTCTCAAACCAATGTGGGGTCGAGCAAATATGGGGCGAAGCGGTATGATCCAGGTAGTTACTGTCTGAGAAGCTGCGCTGCTCAAGGTATGAGTATTGCCCAGTACTTATCGATTAGAGTTCTTCCCGTGAGTGAAGTAGCATACAAATACCAAGACGGCAAACCTCTCGTCAAACCTGAGGAGGTAAATAATCTTTCAACAAAAATGCGAAGATTGCATAACTGGTACATGCACGCCACAAGTGCCGGGCTAATCGGATAGTCTTGAGGGTTACAAAAAGCATCATGGGAAAGAAAGTGATGACATGATATCCATTGAATTTGTTGAGCTATTTCAATTATTCAATCAAGGCGCCTTGGACAAATCGCTCATCGGTGCCTATTGCGTAAGTACTAATTCTGTAATTAACTTAGTCTCCACTATCTCACTTTGTTTATTGCATGTATATAATCATACTTGTAATATGCAGAATGAAGATTCTCGAATGCAGCAGAGGACAAATCTATGATATTGGCTTCATTGACCCATATTGGGTTCATGAAGCTAATCTCAAAATAAGCCCCAGGATACGGAGGATAATATAGTACAGCGTTAAGGTTTCAAGAAACCAAAGGAAATACTTTTTCCTTACAACCGAGTGAGTGTTATTGTCTTGTATACTCTTTCTATTTCGCTTACTCGATGTTAAGTATATAATTGATTAGTTATGCATTCGCAGCTTCCACTATATTACATTAATCATTCAACTTGACAAAGGGCGTGTACTAGTCATGGACTCGAAACATAAACCCCTTGAGACGTGGAAGGACATGCAGATACTTCTCCAGCGGTAATTCTAATCATTACTACACTATATCGGCAACGTTCGTGAATTTTATGATATCAAGTACTTAATAACTTCTTTTATTCGTTTTCTTCGCCGGGCAGCGCTTGGAAACGGTTCACCAAGAAGGCTAGGGGTGTTTGGAAAGAGGAGCTTACATTTCAACCACTAGATGTAAGCACCACTAGCTATATCCGCGCATCTCTTTGATTCTAGTTTTGATACAGTTATTATCATGCTTGATTATTATTTTGATTGAACTATGTTCTTGTGAAGTGCGACACAGGACCAGGTAACAATCTGTGGATACTATGTTTGCGAGTTCATCCGGCAGGCGTGCGATGAGAAGGGCAGAAATTTAGAGCAACTCCACGTATGTAAACAATTTCTATAGTTTTATTTTCAAACAAATTGTGTTTAGTTTCATTCATATAGACTCCTTTTTAAATCAGATCGAACGTCTACGGGACGGTCTTCTGCCAAAGGATCGCGTACGAGCAATTCAGGAGGAATTGGCGGGATTCTTGGATGCAGAAGTCCTAGACCCGAAAGGGGAGTACTATTCTGCTGTATATAGACAATAGGGATTGTAAAAATAGCAACTCGGTCCGTGTATAGACAAGGGGAATACTTTTGTATGTAGTGCATGAACTCGATCCGTCTATTGAATGTAATATTGTCATGATGATCTTGTGTAATATAAGGTTCCTTCATTGATAAGTGCAAAACACTAAATAAACAATAAAACAACCTAAATGAATTCTCTGCCGCGGCACAAAAAGTGGCGAAAATGCTGCATGGCAACCAAATGTGCAAAAATGAATTCTACGCATGGAAGAAATGAGCCAAATCTCTGCCGCGGCAGCAGGTTATTAGTCCCGGTTCGTGTTACGAACCGGGACTAATGCTCCACCCCCCCCTCGCGCTTTGCTGCTGCCACGCGTGCACCCATTTGTCCCGGTTGGTGGGGCAACCGGGACTAATGGTTAGAGCTTTAGTCCCGATTGCCCCGTCCCGGTTGGGCAACCGGGACTAATGGCTCTTACCAACCGGGACGCATGGGCCGTTCTGCACTAGTGTAAGATTTCCTTCCTTGAATTTTTTGAAACTTAAAAATGTTGATTTTTTATTTTTTTTTCATAAAGTGAGCTCCATGGAGCCCATCCTCCAAATTGACCTACCCTCAATGTTGCATCATATATTTTCTCTCTAGCTATATGTCGTCGAGAGCTTCCTAGGATGTTAAGACCATAAAGTATCGCCAATGAAGTTCCTGTTGTCCTCATATACATAAGAGTTTAGAATTGCTATCTATCCAGAGTCACGAAGGTACATATAACCTCATCGCATCCGCAACACCAGGACCGCCGCCTCCCAACAATTCTGTATACACATGGGAACCATGAGTATAAATGATGTTGCCCTAACTATGATGCGGAAGGCCTCACTATGGAGAGATAGTAGTGAAGTATTTCTGATACTATCGCGTATGTGGGGAGTGGAGGGGGTTCTGACCAAAAATATTGCTTCTGACAGTGGAATGGATTGATATGACTAACATCATTTATGTTGAGTTTCATAATAATGGCAATGATGACATCTTAATGTTTCTTATGACGAGAGTCTTTCGAATAGAATTGTAGATGAAGTAATGATGACGACTATATTATCACTACTTAGCTTGAGTCGGTTGTGATTGAATAAGAGATTTTTCGTAGTCACATTAGTATGTCTAGTAGAACTCTTGATAATATCAGAAGAATCATGATTGAGAGGTAACTAATACAAATCCATTGAAACCTTTCATGTATATTCACATATTTTAGTGCAATTATTTGAAGTATATTCTAAAATAAGTCTTTTTAAATATTAAAGTATGAACATATCGAATAAATTAAGAGGGTGCAGTGCAATAGAGAAAAGTATTATGGAATTTCGCATTGTTTGAGACCGGGGTGCTTTCCATCATTGATTTAATAGCATTCCTTTTTTTGCTTGTGCAAAGAGTTGAAAAAAATAATATATGTCCAGTTGGAGCCGTGTATGTTTCATTTTTCCCTTTGTTATCTGTTTAGATTTTCTTACGGATGAATTTTAAAATTACTTTTATATTAATGCTTACCACTATAATCATATACATAATAAGGGTCAACATTTTGCATTCTAAATAATTTATCCATGTCTAAAGATGGTTTATATTCAAAGAGGTGGGCATGAAGAACAAATGCATGTGTAATATAAACATAATTAAGTAATACATTCGACACACTACACAAGATCTCCTCTGATTTGCATGGACGATCTCTCAATAAATGAATCACATCTATTACATTTTTTCAAAATACAAATGGATTACAACCGATAGATCTTCCTAATTGTAGGTTGAACTAAGTTGTAATTACTTAGATCAGCCTATTTACTTGTTTTGCTCTATTTTTTATAGTCGTAGAAGTATACCCAAGATGTTGTGGGCTAGAGTTCTTCTCATTGGCGTTATAAAGGAACACAATGCACGTGACATCCATTTGAATCTTAATCTGGTGCGTACAAGCATGTAAAATTATGTATATATGGATATCAAAGTATGAGCAATTGTTCATATCAATAAATCTGCACTCACGGGCCACAACCATGTTAAAGTAACAAGGATAACATGTACAAATGTAATGACATAATCCAACATGCTAAATCTATTGTCTATCTCCATAATTTATCATCTCAAAGAACCCTCCCACACTTCGCCCTCCTCTGGCAACACGAGGGAAACCATAGCTGTCGGCAGCCCAGGAGGCCTTCTCCGTCCCTCTCTCACATCGCCGCCGTAAGAGGGAATTCCGGCGAATCCGCTCGATCCCAGATGGTGGAGGCAGGGCGGTTTCCTCTCGTGGCCATCTGTCATGGAGGCCATGGCATGAAAGGATGTTCCAGGCGACACGGGGTTACAGGCGAGCGAGGCTTTGCCTGCGGGCCGGGTGTTCCGGAGTTGTCGGCTTCTGAGGCTGCATGTGAAGGTGAAGCGGCATCTCTCCTAGCATGGATGCAGAGGCATGGTGATGTCTAGGACCGATCCGGGCCTAGGGATGGCCGCTGTAATGGCGTCATGCTGGTCTTCTAGTGAAGGAGGAGGTGTTGTGGCACAATATATATATATGGGTGGGGTAGGTTGCGGTGAAGTTTTCTTGATGAGTGTGCCTATGATAGTGTGGAGGTAGGGTGCCGGATGCAGCAGCTGCACGTGGGGAGGTAGGGTGCCGGTGTGGCAGGAGGTGTGACATCCCTCATTGCTCTTATCCATGCCATGGTTGTGTGCAATCTACAGCGAGGAAGCCGAGGCGATAGTCCCGGATCGATGGATTTCTTGGGTTGCAGCGGTGTGGTTGTCGTGGCTTGAGGTGTCACGACCCTCATTGCCTGCAGAGGAGCTCAGTGGTGATGGAAGGGCCATGCTACCATTCTTGTTGATCCTCTCACTTTAGAGTCGGATTAATCTTCGGTCGGTGCCTATGACGGCATAGCCTTAGGACGTTGTTCTCCTTCTTGTTGGTGTCATTGCATAGTTCTCGATCCTGACAAGCATGTGTTGTACTATAATCTCTGGGTGAAAAACTAAGCTCCACCAGGAGTGGGCAGCAGCGGACGCATTTTTACCTCATTGGAGACGTCGCCTTGGAGTTTTATGAGCCATCGATGCGGCTGGTTTGTGGAAATTGGGAAGTGTAGTTACGTGGTCTAGGAAGGAGGATCCCATGGCGAAGACCCTGGACCGTGGTTGGTTGTTGAGACTACGGCATGGAACCTCTATGCATTGACGGTCCTATAGGACTTGCCCAGGGCCTAGCATGTGTAGATAGCGAGGTCGTTGACCCGCGGAGTTCTTTCTGGTTGTTGTGTCTGGGTGGTGGTCATGAGCCGGATGTGTGAGTTTGTTGTTTGGTAGGCTACTGTGGTGTGAATAACAAGTTTGCTCGGTTGTGCGGTTTTTCAGTTTAGTTTCCCTCATCAAAAGGGAAATGTATGATCTTTGGGCTCAGTTTTCCTTATAAACTGGGTCAACTCCATTCTATCTATATAGACTAAAAGAACACTCTTCCCTGTTCGAGAGGTTTCTTGAAAAAAATATCATCTCTGAAAAATTAAGAGAACGTTTCATTGCAATTATACTATATATTCTTATTTGTGTCTCAATCTTGTGAATTAGATAATTCAGTAAATTATTATGGTGGTATGATTACATTTCTAATTAAGGAGTTTGATGAGTGACTAGGGAGAAATTTCGTTGCGGGATCCGTTGATTTGAAAGATGTCATGTATGGAAGAACCCAAGAAAAAGTGAAGTGTATCAGTTAAACAAGATGCTAGCATGCAGCATAGTCACGTTACCTGGTACAAAAATACACGATGAAAGACAATGTACAACCAATGGAATCGAAGGGTGGAAGATGAGGGGAGTGAGTTAAGGAAAACAAATCAAATATGAGAATGAATTACAAAAACTGTATCACTAAATTTTATAATGGAAATTGTTTTTAGATTTAATTTTTGGAATTTATTTATAGAAAAGTTCATTTTTATATATTGGAGATGTATTCTTATCTAAAATGTAACAAATTTTAGAATGAATGGAGACCGATGAATATTTCATAACCGAGGGAGTAAACATAGGGAAAAAAATCAGTTAGACTAAGTTACTATGAAAATTCTCACTATATATTTGCTTTACGGGTCAACATAATTACTTTATTCACTTTATGTTTTTTATTGCATAAAAAATTCTTTGAACATTATAGAAGGACTAGAGAAAATTATCATAATTTTTTCTATGTTTTAATTGTTGTTTTTTGTCCATTTAAATGTCATGTTCGTATGTGTTGATAGAAAACCATTATCATTTGAAAGCACATACTATGAACCCAAATAAATAGAGAATTGGTAGAAAATATCATGGCAAAACAAAGTATTCAGCAAGTTGACCACAACATATTGTTCTTTACAAACATCTAGATCTCATGTACCTTATAATCAATATATGTGAACTGATATATAGATGTAATTGTGCATCACCTCCTCTAACAATTTGGCTAATGTACTTTATTATAACGGACCATGACCAACAGATCTTAGTAACTATACCTAAAGTTACCGGACATGAAATTATTATTTAGGCACTAATATATAGGTTTTGTTAAGTCTAAATTGAGGGGAAAGTGAGAAGTATAAATTGAGTTTCATGTCACACTAAAGTAACATAAAAACAACTCCATCCTAGCTTACAATATAAATTTAATTAGATATTGTTGCCTAAAATTACATGCAAAAAAGGAACATATCGGCGCATATGTTCACTTTTTTCATAGCCAAATTAGTAACCTATTTATCCTTTTCAAACTCAGGCTATTGGGTGCCCGACTTTTGAAACTTCAAAAACATGAATTCAAAAGTTTATAAAAAATACCTTAATGTAGCCAACTATGTAATTATTAGTGTGTAAATTTTTAGCTCGAAACACTTAGACTTTTAGAATCACAAAAAAATATGAAAATTGAGTTTTTATCGTCGGTAAACAGTGTTAAACAGTTCACTAAAGGGAATATTTCATCGTTTTGTGCGATTTTATTATTTTTCAGATCCCAAAATATAAAAAATTGATCTAAAAATATAAAACTGATAGAATACATGGTTAGCTACATCCAGGTATTAATTTCTGAATTTTTTGAAACACTGAATTCAATTTTTTTAAGTTTGAAAAAATAAATCATAGAGGCTGGAGCCTGAGAGCCATATCACCTCTGTCCATTAGTTAGTATTCTGTATACTAAACATGTTTTCTGACACAAAATATAAATATTTCTAGTAGTATCCTGTATCCTATAAATATTTTATTAGATATTTTTAGATGCTACCCTTGTATTTGCCAGGGTTCGTCACCACATGCTCGTTATCGAAAAAATGATTTTTCTTAAAAACTGTTTTCTATGTATTGGCATGGGACATCCGAGCTATAGCCGTGTGCAATATGAGCCTTGGGTAAGTGATAGAAAGGGGCAGCGATACAATCGTGTCCACTAGTGGAAACGAGGTCTTTTGTTGATCCCGAAAAGGGGCTTTAACACCGGTTCTTCTACAAACCGGTGTTAAAGGGGGGGGGCGTACCAGCGTGGCCCCTGCGGAATTAAAGGAGCCCCCCCTTTAACACCGGTTCGTGCCACGAACCGGTGTTAAAGGTCCCAGCACCAGTGGCCCGCGCACCCCCCCCTTTAACACCGGTTCGTGGCATGAACCGGTGTTAAAGGGGGCTATAACACCACCCCAGCCCACACACCCCCCACTCTTCCATTCTTTCACATTTTGGAGCCTAGCAAGAGGGTGTGAAGAGTGCTAGTTTGTGTTTTTTTCATATGCACTAGAGGTGTTCGGTGAAATGCCCGAGAGCTCAAAATAAGCTTTCTTGTTGCTCTTTCCATCTCGATGTCGGCAACTATAGTTTCATGTGTCATTGATGTACTATATATATAAATGGTCATCTCCCTATTATTTTTTGATATATACTACATATTAATGCAGATGAATCGGCAATGGATGTACGGTGACCGCCGCACTTCCGAGTACATTACGGGCCTCCAAAATTTCATCGTTGTGGCTAATGCAAACCGTGGTCACAATGGTTTTATGTGTTGTCCGTGTGTTCACTGTCAGAACAAGAAAGACTACTCAAATACCAGAACCATTCACGCCCACCTGCTTCGATCCGGTTTCATGCCCAGCTATAATTGTTGGACCAAGCACGGAGAAAAAGGGGTTGTGATGGAAGACAACGAAGAAGAGGATGATGACAACTATCATAATATGTATCCTGAATATGATGATAATGCAACGGAGGTAGATAATGAAGATCAAGAGGGAGCAGATGTGCCCGGTGGACGATCTTGGTCGGGCCATTCTTGATGCAAAGGAAGAATGTGAAACTGAAAAGGAGAAGGAGAAGCTGGAGCAGATGTTAAAGGATCACAAAACATTGTTGTATCCAACTTGCGAAGATGGCCACAAAAATCTAGGTGCCACCTTGGATTTGCTGCAATGGAAGGCGAGAATGGTGTGGTGTAGCATTTTCAAAGTTGTTGGTAAAAATAAAGAATCTTCTTCCAAGAAATAATGAGTTGCTGACGGTACATACCAAGCAAAGAAGGTTGTCGCCCTCTAGGATTAGACGTGCGAGAAGATACATGCTGCATTAATGGCATCCTCTACCGCGTGAGAAGTATGAGAATTTGGATGCATGCGGTATACCTTTGCTGATATAAGATCAGACGAGATGATCCTGGCGATGTTGAAGGCGAGGCCCCTAGGAAGAAGGTTCCCGCCAAGGTTATGTGGTATGATCCTATAATACCACGGTTAAAACGTGTCTTCAGAAATAAAGAGCATGCCAAGTTATTGTGATGGCACATGGAAGACCGTAAGAAAGACGCGATGTTGAGACACCCCGCTGATGGGTCACAGTGGAGAAAAGTCGAGCGAGTTTACCCGGACTTCGCACGTGACGCAAGGAACTTAAGGTTTGGTCTAAATACATACAGCATGAATCCTTTTGGTGAGCAGAGCTGCAGTCACAGCACCTGGCCTGTGACCCTATGTATCTATAACCTTCCTCCTTGGTTGTGTATAAAGAGGAAGTTCATTATGATGCCAGTGCTCATCCAAGGCCCGAGGCAACCCGGCAACGACATTGATGTGTACCTAATGCCATTAGTTGAAGAACTTTTATAGTTGTGGGCCAAACCAGGTGTACGTATGTGGGATGAGCACAAAGGGGAGCCATTTGACCTACGAGCATTGCTTTTCGTAACCATCAATGATTGGCCTGCTCTTAGTAACATTTGAGGGCAGACAAACAAGGGATACAATGCATGCACACACTGTTTAGATGATACTGAAAGTGTATATTTGGATAAATGTAAGAAGGTTGTGTACCTAGGGTATCGCCGATTTCTTAGAACACGCATCCAAGATGAAAGAAAGGCAAGCATTTCAAACGTCTGGCGTAACCGGAGGAAGCCTGTCCTCCGTCGGTGAGGAGGTATTTGGTATGGTCAAGGACCTAGAAGTAATCTTTGGAAAAGGTCTGGCGATCTATCATTCGAATGACGATGCGGACACGCTCCCATGTGGAAGAAGTAATCTATATTTTGGGACCTACCCTATTGGAAAGTCTTAGAGGTCCGCTCTTCAATCGACGTGATGCACGTGACGAAGAATGTTTGCGTGAACCTTCTAGGCTTTTTAGGAGTGTATGGGAAGACAAAAGATACACCGGAAGCATGACAGGACCAGCAACGTCTGAAGGCCCTGAAGAGCCTATGCATCCACGAGAGAAGGGTAAACGATGTCACTTAACTCCACGCCATTCGCTCTTACCAAAGTAGAGAAGGAAATCTTTTGAATGTCTCGGCGATCAAGGTCCCGTCGGCTTCGTCGAATATAAAGGGAATAATAAATATGGCGGAGAAAAATTCCAAAACCTGAAGTCTCATGACGCCACGTGAGTATGACACAATTGCTTCCGATTGCATTGAGGGGCTTCTACGAAAATGTTCGAGTACCCATTGTGAAGCTATGTGCATTCCTCAATGCAATATCTCGAAGGTAATCGATCTAGAAAGCCTACCGGGTTACAAGCAGATGTGGCCCATTGTCTTGTCGACTTTGAGTTGGTGTTCCCACCATCCTTCTTCAATATTATAGCGCATCTCTGGTTCACCTAGTAGAAGAGATTGCCATTCTCGGTCCTGTATTTCTACACAATATGTTCCCCTTTGAGAGCTACATGGAGTCTTAAAGAAATACGTTCATAACGTGCTAGGCTGAAGGAAGCATATCCAAGGGCTATGTGAGAGGAGGTCATTGAGTTACGTGTTGATTTTATTCTGACCTTAAGGCGATTGGTGTTCGTAATCACGACATGAGGGAGACTGCGTGGAAAAGGCACCCTAGGATGTAAAGCAATGATATGTAGACGGGCATTCTCTCAATCAAGCACACTACGGTTTTACAAAGATCTATCTTGGTTGCCCGTATATCAATGAACACAAGAATTTAATACGCCTCAAACACGGGGTAGTCGATGAATGGATTATAAGTGAACACATGGCGAGTTTTGGCGGTGGTGCAAAGACTTCTCACGAATAACACCACTGTTGGGGATCAATTTGTTGTTGGCGTGACACCGTCTTATTTGTATGTACTTTCCAAAGTGCGAGATAAATGGGAATACATTTTACACGATAGGCCAAGATAAAAGAGCACCAACCAAAATAGTGGTGTCCCGATGCAGCGAAGACAATGGGCAAAAGACCACGTATTATGGGTTCATAGAGGAGATATGGAAACTTGACTATGGACCTAATTTTAAGGTCCCCTTGTTTCGATGCAAATGGGTCAAGCTAACGGAGGAGGGTTGAGGTAGACAAGAAGTGCGGAATGACAACGGTGGATCTCAACAATCTTATGAAGAACTTAGGCGAACCATTCGTCCTAGCCAATGATGTGGCTCGGGTTTTCTATGTGAAGGACATGTCCTCCGGACCAAAAAAAAGAAAAATATGCAAGCGAATACATCATATGATGAGCCAAAGCGTCACATAGTTCTTTCGGGGAAAAGAAACATCGTGGGAATCGAGGACAAGACAAACATGTCGAAGATTATAATAAGTTTGATGAAATTCCGCCCTTCACGTGAAAACTAACCCAAGCATTCCGTTAAGTAAAGAAGATGCTCCATGGTTACGTCTGAGCGATCATAAGGAAGGGCATATGCCAAGAAGTTCATGCTCATATTATGTAACTCTAGTTCATGTTTTAATATTAATACATGTCTTGAGTGTTAGTCATGTTTTGTGGATGGACCGGGACTATGAGAAGAAGTTGTCCCGATTCGTACTTACCATCAAGATCTCGATCTCCAAGCGGTCACATATTAGGAGTGCCTCTATGACCAGTTTCTTGGAGATGCTTGGGAGGACTAGGCTCCGTCGGCATCTCCCCAGCAACCGTGGTGTCCGTGCTCTCGAAAACCATCTTGCAGCTTTGTAACTTCTCTAACTAGATCAATACACCAGGAAGCTAACTAATTTCACATATTAGGAGTGCCTCTATGACCAGTTCTCGGAGATCTGGGAGGGCCCAGGCTCCGTCGGCATCTCCACTGGCGGGCTGTAGTGGTGTCCCCGCCTCAAAGCTGGCTGGAGGACTGGACTCACAAGGATGCCTATTTATAGTACAAGCAGCTCGACATAGTGTTGACACTTACAAAATAATGTCGACACTCACCCCTATTATTAGTCTTGACTCGTGTTTTGTGCGGATGGTGTCTACACCGGGACTAAAGGTTCATCTTTAGTCGGTTGGTGTCTCAACCGGGACTAAAGGTTCATCTTTAGTCGGTTAGTGACACCATCCGGGACAAGGTACATGTCGCCGACATAATGTCGACATGCACTCACCCCTATTATTAGTCTTGACTCGTGTTTTGTCGGTTGGTGTCTCCAACCGGACTAAGTTCATCTTTAGTCCCGGTTGGTGTCTCCGGGACTAAAGGTTCATCCACCATTTTTCCCGCCATTTTCTTCCCGCCATTTTTCTTCCATGATTCTTCCCTCGATTCTTCCCGCTAGTTCACTATTATATATGTAGGGTTGGCCTCCATTGTCATTGCACATCTCTAGACTTATATCTGCAACCTCATCACTCTTTCCCATGGCTTCCACCGTAGCACTAACCCCGGGGAGGCGGAGGCGTTGCATCTCGAACTACCCCCCGCCAGACTCGTGTCCCCGTCGGCTGGATCTTTGGCGTTAGGCGTGCCGGTTCCTCCTGTCCCTCTAGGTGTGGCGCGCCGAATGGCCATCAAGAACCACTACTACTTCGAGCTCACGCCGGAGCAGCGGAGGAATCCCAGATGGCATCCCGACTATTTCCCTACTTGGGAAGCCTTCTTCGTGGATCGGCATGAGAGGGCGCTCGCCAGGCACGAGGAGGACGGCCCACCTCCTCCTAACATCAACGAAGCCGGCCGTCGGCTATGGTGGCACGGTCGGACTCTCCAGAGCGTCATGGCCTATGACACTGCCGCCAACTCTAACCCCCGTCTGCGCTACCCTCAAGTCCAGCCCACGCGCTACCCTCAAGTCCAGCCCACGCGTACTCTCCAAAGGTTCAATTCGCGACCCGGCGATGGCGATGATGGCGGCGGCGAGTACGACTTCAGTGGCGAGTATTACAGTGTGGCGGAGCATGGTGAATCACTCCAACATTCCGAAACAAGTTCGGCCGATTGTTACTTAATCTGGCCATGTATCTTAATTTTCAGTTCTTTTATGTATCTTAATTTTCAGTTCCAGTTCGGCCGGTTGTTACTTAATCTAGCCATGTATCTCAATTTTCAGTTCTTTTATGTATCTTAATTTTCAGTTCCAGTTCGGCTTTATGTAACTGTCTCAAAATGACCTATCTCATTCGAGGTTTCTTGGATTTCGGGTCAAATGACCAATGTTATGGCTAGAATCAAGGCATAGTTTGCAAGAGGAGTTTTCCTTTTTATCGCACCAAAAAGTCATTTTCCATTTTCCGAGCATAAAAAACAAACAACACATTTTTAGGTTCACAATATGCTATTTTATCAAAAAACAATGCAAGTTGAGCGAGGCTTGGTGAGATTCAAGTGTATACAAAAGATGCGACATTTAAATATCCAATCAATTCAAAAATGTTAATACAAAAGATGCGGCATTAAAATATGATTTGATCTAATAAAAATCATTTTTTAGATGCTTAATATTTCTTATGTTCAAAGTTTTAGGATTTAACAATTTATTTTTGTTTGAATTGAATAATCAAAATTTATATGTAAGTGTTTTAATTATTTTAAAAAATTTCATGTGAAGTAAATATAAAATGATTTACATGAATGGATAGATATTATTTTCTGAAAATTATGATATATTATTCATATTTTTCGAGTTGAAATGAAAAGATATGAATTTTCTAAATTCATATCATATTTTAATTAAAAAGCCCTTTAATGCATGAAATAAATGCCCCCTTTAACACCGGTTCGGATCGAACCGTGTTAAAGGGTGAAACATTATTCGTTCAACTCACCCCTTTAACACGGTTTGTGGCGGGAACCGGTGTTAAAGAGGTATAAATATCTTGTAAGCGAATTCCCCTTTAACACAGGTTCACCACGAACCGGTGTTAAAGAAATGTCGTCACCTTCTTCCCCTTCCTTTCTTCCCCCACCTCATCGCCGCCGTTGTCACCCACCTCATCGCTCCGGTTCCTACCACGATCTGGCGGAGAAGCGCCGTTGTCACCCACCTCTGTCCGCCGCCGTTGGAACCGCCTCATCGCGAAGATCATCTCCACCGAAGGAATCGACCCCGCGTGCTTCGAATCCTCGCCATCGACCTCTTCTCTTCCGACGCCGTCCGCCACTCTCCGACGACGAATCCGACGCTTCTCGACCGCACCTCGCCTCGCCGACCCCTCCGTTGCATCCGTGGTGAGCCTGCGGTCCTCACAGAACTCCTCTCTCGCCTCCTCTCGCTCTCTGTCGCTGGCGCCACGAGCATCTGCAAGCCCCGCCTTGCGCCGCCGTGTGTCGTGCTCCGACGACCATTCCAGGGAGGCGCCGCCACTATCTGGCTCCATAGCGCGCCCTCTCTCTCGCCCCTCCGCGCATCCAGGCGAGCACGGGATCATTGGATCCTTGCTCGATCTGAGGGTGAGCTCCATTGCTGATGTCATGCTGACATCAGCATGAGGCAATAACTCATTTTCTTTTATTAATTATTTTGTAAATAATTTCAGTAAATATTAAATATGACAGGTGGGCCATGCATGTCAGGGTTTTAATCAATTCTGTAAATATTTTCTGAAAATAATAAAAGTCTGACATGTGGGCCCAAGTTTGGAAATTAATTTAAATATTCCAAAAATGTTTAAAATGAATTAAAATTTGGGAAATTCATAACTAATTCATTTTAAATCAGAAAAATACAAATAATATACCAAAATGTTCAGAAAAATGAAATCTATCTAACTAAGCTATAATTATACATTGTTAATCAACTTTGATATCAAGTTTAATTAGAAGAAGCAATTGAACCCCATAGGTGATTCTGATGATTCCCCTGTTTTAGGGTTTGGATCCTCGGAACCCCCTCTAAAGTGATCAATCATGTTTTAGGATTCAATTCAACACCGTTTAACTTGTCATATCATCCATATTGTATGAGCATTGCACATGCCATGTGTTGAGAGTTGTTTTCTCTTTTCCGGTGATTGGTTCTCGCGAATAGGAACAGAACCCGAAGCTGAAGTCAACGCCACCGAAGAGCAGAACCAGTCCAACAACGGACAAGGCAAGAGAAGCCCCACTCATACATATGAATCCTATGATTATAAAGTATTTTATTCTCGTCATATGCATTCGGTTCAAACAGTCTTTTATTAGTAGACCGAGTAATCCTATCTGATGCATGTTATCCTTTGTGAACCGTGTTACCTGATCCACTGCTCCTAGCATAACTAGGGTTTTAATTTCATTTGTATATTTATTTATGTATTTTGGTATGAATAATATGTATATTTGTGTATGAATCCAAGTCCACTTGAATGTTTACACTCTTACTCTAGATAATATTATCGTTTTAGAAACTATGGATCCACTTAGTAGAAACCTTGAAGAAGAAGAAATAATGGAGAACATTATTGATGAGGACACCTCACAATATCTGAACTTGGAGGGACATGATGACGACAGCTCAAGTACTAGTCATGGAGAAGATGAAGACTCCGGTGAACGCAATTTAATGGTTACAAAGTCCGGCGAGGTATATGCATTGATTAAGCCTCTGCTGACTTCCACCAACAATCTTCTTCTACATGTATTAATTAACTCTTCTTTCTTCTTTTAGCCCTCTGGATCGACTAGCGCGAAACCATCTTCTTCTACGAAAAAGAGCAAGCAAGGCGCGAGCCAGCGGTTGAAAGATCGTGCAAAGTTCACGATCGAAGCAGTCCGTGTTGATGGCAGGCCGATGGAGCCCAAGAAGGCCGCAGACAAATTTGTACGTCAGGCTGGAGTTCTTGTTAGGGACCAAATCCCAATCACAATTGAAAGTTGGAATAAGCCAAAGAAGGGCGACGGTACCTTTGTCGATGACAGATCCAAAGAAACGCTTTGGAATTCGTTGTTGGTAAATTTCACCCTTCCGCCAGAGGAGGATGAAAACAACCCGGTTATAAAGGAAAAGGTCAAAGAGTGGACTCTAAAGAAGATGGTGACGCTTTCCATGGCTGGAAGACAAAATTGAACAAATTTGTCAAATCTGGCGAGACTCCAAATTTAGAAGAAGAATATTATGCGAAGATAAGACCTCAACGGCGAATTTGAGACATATAAAAAGTGCTATAGCTAAAAGAGGTCGGAAACCAATACGCTTAATGCTGAAGAAGGAATATCACCAGAGGGCGGGGTGGCTACATATCTCGGAGGCCTAAGTGGGAGGAAGCTGAGAAGGCCTGCATGAGAGGGATCACACCCCAGACAGATGGGTGGGACCTACGTGCAAAGACTTGGTTCTACGGAATCGGGGCAAGGTTGGACCCAGAAACAGGATTGTGTATCTTCCCAACCATCCTTGCCAAACCCGTCACTAAACTCATCACGGCATACGAGGAAACATCCGCCAGGACCTTCCATCCCGACAGAGAGAATGACCAGCTCACACGCGCCATCGGTAAAAAAGAACACCCTGGACATGCACGAGGCACAGGGGGTATGACATGGAAGGATGGGTTTGCCGACTGGAGCGACTCTTACAGTTGGCGCAGCAGAAAAGAAAAAGAGCGTACAGAGCGGATGACACAGATAGAACATGCACTTGCGGCGCTGCAGGCGCAAGTGAATGCACAACAGAGCCATCAAGCTACCGGCCCATCTCAGCGGCACAAAGAGCCTGCATTGGAAGCTGCCCGCGGCCCAGACTCTGCGCGGAAAAGTAGTGTGGCTTCCACGGAGAACGTGCAGCCCACGCTTGAAATGACGGGTCCTCGATACCCCGTGGATGAGATCACGGAGAGCGAACACGCTGAGCTACATGTGAGATTAATGGGCTTATCCATTAAGGTGGCTGTCGGCTATGCCTTACCTCCTGTAGCTGGTGGAACTTACCACTGCCGACCGATTCCAGATGGCTATGCTATTGTCGGGGTGGATGAGGTTGTGAAGGAATATGAGGAAGCACAGCTTGACCATGCTACGGTGAAGGGAAACTCAACTCAAATTTGCGGTGAAAACAACCATTCTTTGGAAGAAGGAACACATTGTGCTTCCAAATTGGAGGTCACTGCACCCGTCTCATAGCGTCGTGATCTGAGCCGCTTCAGCTATCTCCTGCGCGGCAGCCATCTCCGGCGCGGCAGCCATCTCCGGCCCGTCAGTCATCTCCTGCGCGGCAGCCATCTCCGGCCCGTCAGCCATCTCCTGCGCGGCAGCCATCTCCGGCCCGTCAGCCATCTCCGGTGCTTCATCCATCTCCTCGGCGTAAGCGGAAGAGCACTGCCACGAGGAGCATTAGTAGCACTGCCACAAAGAAATCCGCAGGAAACCGTACGCCAAAGAGTTCAAAAAACTATGTCCCGCAGCCTTCCACCAAGCCATTGCCGGTTTTACCGTGGAATCGCAGCGACGAGGAGACCAATAGGATCTCGGAAGAACAGGTCAAGAAATTCTTTGCACCTAGACGGGCCGAGCCAAAGGAGAAAATAGATCCGGCGGTGGTGGAGAAGTTTTACAATAATCTTTTGAAACGAAACCCCACTTGTGCGGACTACGAGCGCAGATTTTGAAGGCGGATGCAAGGCGTAGGGAGGCTGAAAGTAGCGTCGTGAGGCACCCGAAACAGTTCCCATGCTCGGAGAGCAGGAAAACCAATCATGTGCCCCGCTCCAAATGTTCGACACACGAGACGCTCCTCCCGTAAATGATTACGAGGCAGAGCTACAAAGAAAGGCCAATGAGATGGGGATGACTTACATTGCATACTTGAACTTCATGGGAGACAACTTGCCCAAATGCGATGCCAACCCCATACAGCCATGGAAGTATGGGAAGAATCTCGTCAAGAAAGAGGAGCTCAAGAATCTACCAACAAAGATGCGAAAATTGCACAAGTGGTACCTTCATTTCTGCAAGACGAGAAAGGTAGAATGGATCACGGCGCATATAAGAGATCAGATTTTCTTGTGCGGAGACGACACAATCGACTTCAACATTCAAGACTTGCATTTTCTATTCAATCAGAAGGAACTCGACAAATCTGCCATCAGCCTTTATTGTGTGTAAGTACTATTTCTGTAATTTTTATCTCATCTCATTCACTTCATTAATTGCATGTATATATATATGCTCACCATATATGTATATACTATTATGCAGGAAAAAGGTTATGGAATGCATGAAAGGAGGGCCTTTTGACATTGGGTTCGTTGACCCAAATAGAGTTCATGAAGAAGTGGTAAGAGACAAACCGGCAAGCAGAAGATTACTTGCTAAAGTCTTTCTTGAGACAACAAACCAAAAGGAAATACTATTGCCTTACAACTTCTCGTGAGTCTTGTTACCTCTCTCTTGTACACATTACATTTCGTCTTACTCGATGTTAAGTGTAATTGATGATGAGTTATGCGTGCGTAGGTTCCACTTTATTCTGCTAGTCATTCAACCCGACTCAGGAAAAGTCCTTGTCATGGACTCGTTACGAAAAGAAAAAGAGCTATGGGCAGACTTTAGAGAGATGCTCCAGAGGTAATTTCAATCATATTATTGCACTAGATTGGCAACTTTCATGACAATAAGTAATTAATTACTCCTTTATCCATTTTCTTTGTCGGACAGGGTTTGGAAAATGTTCACGGGCAGGGCCATGGGTGAATGGTCAGAAGAACTAAAATTTGTAGACCAAAATGTAAGTAATACTAGCTAGCTTCCAATTCCATTATATCATGCTTTATTGATTATTATTTTGATTGAACTCTCTATTCTTGTAAAGTGCGTGCATCAGGGACATGGAAATAACTTATGTGGGTACTATGTTTGCGAATTCATTCGCAACACGATATGTGCGACGGACCAAGCCGCACTAGAACAACTTAGAGTAAGTAAACAAAGTCCACAACATTATTTTATTACCATCAATTGTGTTGAGTTTTATTCTTATATATATATATTGACGGCCCATTCTTCATATATATTCAGCTCGAACGGATGCGGGACCAACTCCTACCATTTGAACGCATACGAGCCATTCAAGAGGAATTGGCGGGGTTCATACTTGATGAGGTCGTCACGCCTAGCGGAGAACTCTTTAGATATCCACCAAAATGAACGATGACGATGTATATGTGTCGATGACGATGTATGCGCCGATGACGATGTTTTTGTATAATAATAGTTTCTTAATTATTCATGTACTCGTATGTACCGATGACGATTTATGTGTATACCGCTCCCGATCGATTCCCCTCCCGAAATCCGCCATGAGCAGGCGGAAATGCTGGCGAGATTTAGGCCGTTTTCTGGCGAGAACTTCCGCCAGCAACGTTTAAATCTTCGGCAAGAACCTTTAACACCGGTTGCAGATACGAACCGGTGTTAAAGGGGGGCTGAGGCCTGCGGTAGCCCCACGTGCGCCACCCTTTAACACCGGTTCGTATAAGAACCGGTGTTAAAGGCCCCCCCCTCTAACACCGAACCCTCAACAGCGGTTGGGGAACCGCTGTTAGAGGCCCCCCCAACCGGAGTTAAAGGGGGGGCTCTGCACTAGTGGTCTAATGTGGGTTCATTGTTTGTTTCTGCACTAGTAGGTGTTGCAGGGACGACCAATGACAGCAGCCGCGTCTCCGAAGGTGAGCACGTCGTTGTTTTGACCATGATATTGTTTGGTCGGTCATTAGCCTCACTCATTGGTGTCCGTGGCAGGCATGTGCGAGTGGCTGTAACATAGAGCTCTTCAATGTGGGTGTCGAGTTAGTTGACGGGATTGCGTGGTGCATATATTGCCCAGTCTCGACCTCAATGACGTGATGTGCCTAGACGTTCTCGATGCGGAACGCCAGTTGGTGGCGGTGCTGGGAGCTAGCGGTGCGAGCAATATGAGCTCGTGAGCTAAGAATCTGGTGTTCATATTGAAGGGAATATGCCCGAGAGGCAATAATAAAGTGGTTATTATCGTATTCCTTATTTATGATAAATGTTTATTTTGCATGCTATAATTGTATTAATACGGAAACGTTAATACATGTGTGTTTAATAAACAAATAGAAAGTTCCTAGTTATGCCTCTCTTATAAACTAGCTCGTTGATTAACAAGATGATCAAGGTTTCCTGATCATGGACATTGGATGTTGTTAATAACGGGGTCACAACATTAGTGTAATGGTGTGATGAACATTCATCCAGTATAGCATTACGATCAAAGTCATTGAGTTTATATTGCTATAACAATGACGAAGTGATCCTAATCCTTAGACCATGAGATCATGTCAATCACTAACAGGAAGAGTTTCTTGATAACATCAAACGTCACACCGTAACGGGGTGATTATAAATATGGATTCAGAACTAATAAAGTGTTATGTTGAGGCTCATGGATCGAGAGTGGAATTTGTTCATCCCGATGACGGATAGATATACTCTGGGCCCTCTCGGTGATATCACATTGATTAGCTTGCAAGCAAGTGATTTGATCACTAGAATGTTATATCACAGGAACGAGAAAAGAGTGCATGTCGATGCGAGATCAAACTAGGTATGGAGATACCGATGATCGAATCTCGGACATGTAATATATCGCGAAACAAAAGGATTAAGATACTAGCGTAAAGGTTCCGACGATCACAAGAAAGTCATCGTTGAATGTGTGGGAGTCGATATGGGTCTCGGATCCCGCTTCGATTATTGATCCGAGAGGGTCTCGATCATGTCCGCATTATTCATGAACCGTAGGGTGACACACTTAAGAGACACCGACATCCAATTGGAGCAAAAGTTTCATGCCGAAAAGAAAAGGAAAGCGCAGAATTTATTTCACTAGAACAAACTGCTTTGGTTGAAATTGCTGAAACTGGTTACGCATGTGAAATGGAATACTAGCAAGGGTTTTATGTGAATGTTTGTTAATTAAAGTAATTAACAAAATTCTGAATAAATAAATAAAAGAGTTTTATTTAAATGAGAGCTTGCATTAAATTTGGTGGAAATTTAATGCATGTGAGTGGATTTTTGTGTGGAGGCTTTTTCATGGGAGTGGAGGCTTTTCATTTTTGGTAGGAGCTCCACCCACATGAATGTGGAAGAGGTGGGGGCATCCCCATGGCTGGGCGCATGGCCCCTTGGGTGCCCCCTCTCCCTATAAAGGCCCCCTCTCCTCCTCTCACAACACCTCCTCGTGAAGGATCTCTCTCCCCTCTAGAATTTATCCCCATGGTCTCGGACTAGCGAGATACATGTTCCCGGTGGCTTTTCGGCAAGAAAGAGTTGTGCTTCCGCTGCATCGCTGGGCGAGGCGGAGGTTGCTCGGTGCCTCGAGCGTGTGTGCGAGCACGGATGCGCTGCTTTTTCGGCGCTAGGACTTCCTCTCGATCTTGAGATCGGCAGAGATCGTCTACATCAACCACGAGTTTGGACTCGTTAAGCTTTGTCGGTCTTCAAGGGTATGTTCTCTACGGATATACATCCGCCCGTTGTTTGTATCTAGATAGATCTTGGTACATAGTTGTTCCCATCGTAGGAAAATTTTTGTTTTCTATCTTGCGAACCCTACAAAGGTATCGAGCCGGATCTATGCGTAGATACTTTGCACGGGTAGTACACATATGAGTATGTGGGCGATGATGATCATTTTATTGCTTCTTAGTTGTACTTTGGATATTGGTGGCATAGTGGGATGAAGCGGCGGACAAACTTTACATGTCCTCGCACATGAGACTGTTCCACGCTTGACATGCAACTAGTTTTGCATAAGTGGCTAGCGGTGTCTGTCTCTCCTACTATAGTCAATATCTAATTTGCAACGAGTTGTCAACAATTTGGTTATCCTCGTTGTGGTTCATGTTCGTAGGTAAGAACGGTTCTATCTTCGAAAGCCCTAAGCCACGTAAAATTTGCAATGGATAAATTAGAGGCGTCTAGTTTAGATTGTTGCTGGGCTAGTGATATAATATGGTGATGTTGTAAGTAGAAGTATGAGATGATACTCTTACAACACACATAACGTGTAATATACATAGACCTTGGACTTACACATATAGGTATGATAGTGATCATACCACGGTGCACATGATAGAGATCATCTGCGGGAACCATAACATTTCACTAATAAACATGTGATGTTTGATAGCATCTTATATTGCTTGTTTGGCGTTTTATTAGCATAATAAGATGATCCCTCATTTAAATATCAAGATAAGAATGTGTTCTTCCTTTAGTATGCACCGATTATGTTCTCGTCGCTCCAAGACATCACGTGATGATCGGGTGTTTTGGATCCACGACCATATTTGGTGTAAGACAGTTACACACGAATACTAAGGTTCTTACTTGGCGAGCCTAGCATGTATGAGACATGGCCTCGGAACACGGACTGAAAGGTTAAGCATGAGTCATATAGTAGATATGATGCCCATTTGATGCTCGCCTTTGAAGCTACACCGACTCACGTGATGATCGGACTTGGTGTAGTGGATTTGGTTCATGTAATCACCAAAAAGGCACGAGGGATGTCGTTTTTGAGTGGGAGTTCATTTCTAATTTGGATTAGTAGAACTCAATTTATCATAAATTAAATCAAAGTGAATTTGCATAATTTGTTGTAGTCATTGGCATTCGTTCACCACCATATGCATAGTTGTAATTGAGATAATAGAACTATAGAATTCTGGATATATACTTTATGAACTGGTATCGTATTGTGTTGAGTGTCAATCTAAAGTTTAAAGTCCTATTGCAAACTTTCAGCAAAATTCTATTTACTCCGTGAAATTTAATAATTGGTATTAAATCGAGAGTAACAATTCCAGTGTTAGTATCTTAAGTATCATGTTTGCCTCCATGATTCTTGATTTAAACATCAAGTTTATCTAGGAGCTGAAAGAATTATTTCAGAAACCATCATGTGTGGCAGATATAACGATATCTGAAACAATGTTTTGGTTGAAATATGATAGAGTATAATATATGTTCTCATATTGGATGAGAATTTGCGAAGGTTGGAGATGCTAGACATCCTAATCATCCAAAAGGGTTTTGGAAAGTAATGTTATACTCACGATTCGCCTTTATAAGCTAAAGTAGCTTGATCATGAAAGTCGTCATGATAAGGGTGAATAGAATATGTATGTAAAATGTTTACTACACTAAAAGATTACTAAAGAATGGATTTTGAAAGAATACCGATCATTTGATGATGGTGATCTACTTCAAAGTGCAAGTCCAAAGGTATTATTATTTGAATATACACGCTTTGGACTAGGTGTCATGTATATGGCGCCACTTTTGATGTTGATAAATTCTTTTAAAAGGAAAAGGAAATGCTGAAAGAGAATCTATAAAATATATTTGGCAGAAAAGAAAAGATTGGAAATATCCAATTTAGGTATATATATGATATACATGTTATGGTTGTATTCTTTGCTTGTTAAACAATGTGGTTCTTGGGTATTGGATACCGAATTGGTTGGTATGAAATTTCATACGGAACAACGCAATTCATGAACCACAATGACCTAAGTAACTAGCAAGAGAATATGTGATGATGTTCATCAAAAACAAACAAACCGTTGTTTGTATTTCTCGTTGACATCAAAACTTGACTTCAAGATTTGTTTTAATAATTGTTTTTTGAATCAGGTATTATAAGAACAAAGGTTGTTCAAATAATTACCGTATTCCATATAAGATGGATGATTTACAAATCTAGTTGAAGAAATCACATCCATAAATCCTAATGCTAAAATGTTGCAAGACAAATGATTGAAAGATCACTTATAAAGTGACATCGCTGTTTAAATTATATTGGAAAGAAAACATGAAGAATCTCCATATTCATGGATTTTTGGAGTCTTTGATTTGATCAAGTGACGCTTGTGAGACTTTCCTCGGGATAATTAAAACTTCGTTCAAAGGCCAAAGAAGAACGAACGACTAAATTATTGGAATTTATACATATCGATGTATGTAGTCCATTATTTGTAGTTGTAAGCGATGGGTTTCAACTTCATATGCTTTCTCCGGAATTTTGAGTGAATGTTCACTTAATGAGAAAGAAGTATGAAATATTTGAAAATGTTTCAAAGACTTTCAAGATGAAGTGGAAAATCATTGTAACATGAAAAAAAATAAATGAATTATGATTTGATCAGAAAGGGATTTATTTGAGTTACAAGTGTAACAAGAAAATAAATGAATTATGATTTTATCATAAAGGGATTTATTTGAGTTGCAAGTTTAGCAAAACACCTAGATTTACATCTCCCAAAACACCATAGGAGTATGGAGTGTTTGAGATTTGTAATGAAACCTTGTTTGACATGGTTGGATCAAAGGTGTTATTTATAAAACTGCCATTATGTTTTAAAAGATTAAAGCTTTAGAGACTACCGCTTTTACCTTTGAAAAGAGCTCCATCTAGATCCGTTGAAATGACACCATGGAAGTTAAGGTTTGGGGTAAAACCCAAGTTGTCATTTCTTAAATTTTGGTATGCTAAACATAAGTAAGATGTTTACAACCGAATTCGGATGAGCATGTCTTTGTAGGTTATTCCGAATAACAATTGGTTATTCCTCCATAACACCGAGGACAAAAGGGTTTGTCGCTTGAAATGTGAAGTTTCTTGAAAAAGGAATTTTTCGCAAAAGTTAAGTGGGAGGACAATAGAACTTTGATAAGGTTAACGAACCTTAGCTAAATGTGCTAAGTTGCGCAGCGCCGGAAATCGTTATGGAGGCTGCCATAATGCTTATAGCTTATGTGCCTCAAAGGTTGTGGTCACAGAGATCTAAGTTCTTATTGAACCAAGTCGGTCGAATAAACAATCAAATACTAAGATTTGAGAGTAAATCATTATTGTTTGACAATGATGAACCGACTATATACAAAGAAGCGATGATGGGCCCTGACTCCGTCAAATGGCTTGAAGCCATAAAAATCCGTGATAGTTCCATACACGAGAAATCAAGTTTTGAACTTGGAAGACCCTCCTGAAAGGTGTAAAAAAACCTATCGGTCGTATTTGGATCTATAAAGAAACAGACATGGATGTTTCACATCTATGAAATAGTCGACATGTCGTAAAGTATTTTACGACAATGTTCAAGGAGTTGACTATGACAAGATTTGATCTTTCATAGCGATATTTAGTCTGAACGGATTAAAGTAGCAACCACTACATATAATTTGTTATATGGTAGATGAATAAACAAAACAAAGTTCTTCTAATAGAATGGTTACCTAGGACGTGTACATGACACGGTCCAAAGGGTTTTGTTAAATTCAAAGGATGTTAAAAAGGCATGCAAACTTCAATGGTTGAAGTAAGCATCGCGGAGTTGGAATCTTCACCGTGATGAAAAGGAGTTTTTCATCAGGAGACGATGAAGATGCTTGCATTTGCAAGAAATTAAGTGGGAGCGCTGAGACATATTTCTAATACATTATGTGAAGGACATCTTGTTGATTAGAAATGATGTATCTTTTATTGACAAAGGTTAAGAATTTCATTTCGATGAAAGACTTAGGCAAAACCCGAATATTTAGCGTGAATGTCTATAGTGCATAGACTGTAACGCCAATATGTTTATGCCAAACGTACATATATGAGATATTGAAGGAGTTCAATATAGAAACGACAAGAAACAGTTCTTGTTGCATGGAAAGGAATTGTATCAAGATTCAAGTGTATCGACACTTAATAAGTGAAACAAGATTCAAGTGTTTTGACACTTGATGAGTGAAACCACGAGAATGTTTTGATCAATCATACCATGATATGTACACATCCAGATATGTCCTATGCTCTAAGTGTTATGAGCATATACCAGAATGAATCATAAAATGATCATTGGACGATAGTGAGGATATTCTTATGATCTTTTGGAAGAACTAAGAATATATTTGTGTAGAGGTGACAAACAATTACAAATAGTTCATTGTAAAGCGTTACATTGATACTAGTTTTGTCACAAGATACAAATTAAGTTTATCTCAATTTAAACTATGGGTGGCACAATGTAATGGAAAGGAGATTCCATGATGGATTTGGAAGAGTTCCAAAGTTAAGACATTGTGACGAATACTACAACAAAAGGCTAAGTATATGACTGCTATAGTAGCAGCAAAGGAGGGAATTTGTGTCAAGTAGTTTGTTATCAAACTAAGGTGTGGTTCGCAACGGGCTAACACTAAGGATATATTGTATGACAATAGTATCGACGTGTTTTAACCCCAAGGAACTAAAGGTCTCACCGAAAGACCAAATTTATATAATGCCATCTCATTGGAGAATGAGTGATGCGTGAAGACGCAAAGACATGCAAATACACACGGACCTGAAAGCGTCAGATCCGTAGATTATGTCAACCACTTGCAATTGCGTATTTGGAACACCAGAAAGCCATAGGTGTTCAATACACAAAGTTTTCAAACTAGATTATTGTCTCTAGTGCAAGTGGGAGACTGAAGGGAATATGCCCGAAAGGCAATAATAAAGTGGTTATTATCGTATTCCTTATTTATGATAAATGTTTATTTTGCATGCTATAATTGTATTAATACGGAAACGTTAATACATGTGTGTTTAATAAACAAATAGAAAGTTCCTAGTTATGCCTCTCTTATAAACTAGCTCGTTGATTAACAAGATGATCAAGGTTTCACGATCATGGACATTGGATGTTGTTAATAACGGGATCACAACATTAGTGTAATGGTGTGATGAACATTCATCCGAAGTATAGCATTACGATCAAAGTCATTGAGTTTATATTGCTATAACAACTTACGAAGTGATCCTAATCCTTAGACCATGAGATCATGTCAATCACTAACACCGGAAGAGTTTCTTGATAACATCAAACGTCACACCGTAATAGGGTGATTATAAAGATGGATTCAGAACTAATAAAGTGTTATGTTGAGGCTCATGGATCGAGAGTGGAATTTGTTCATCCCGATGATGGATAGATATCCTCTGGGCCCTCTCGGTGATATCACATTGATTAGCTTGCAAGCAAGTGATTTGATCACTAGAATGTTATATCACGGGAACGAGAAAAGAGTGCATGTCGGTGCGAGATCAAACTAGGTATGGAGATACCGATGATCGAATCTCGGACATGTAATATATCGAAACAAAAGGATTAAGATACTAGCGTAAAAGGTTCCGCGATCACAAGAAAGTCATCGTTGAATGTGGGAGTCATTATGGGTATCCAGATCCCGCTCGATTATTGATCCGAGAGGGTCTCGATGTCCGCATTATTCGCGAACCGTAGGGTGACACACTTAAGAGACACCGACATCCAATTGGAGCAAAAGTTTCATGCCGAAAAGAAAAGGAAAGCGAGAATTTATTTCACTAGACAAAAACTGTTTGGTTGAAATTGCTAAACTGGTTCGCATGTGAAATGGAATACTAGCAAGGGTTTTATGTGAATGTTTGTTAATTAAAGTAATTAACAAAATTCTGAATAAATAAATAAAAGAGTTTTATTTAAATGAGAGCTTGCATTAAATTTGGTGGAAATTTAATGCATGTGAGTGGATTTATGAGTGGAGGCTTTTTAATGGGAGTGGAGGCTTTTCATTTTGAGTGGGAGCTCCACCACATGAATGTGGAAGAGGTGGGGCATCCCCATGGCTGGGCGCATGGCCCCTTGGGTGCCCCCTCTCCCTATAAAAGGCCCCTCTCCTCCTCTCACACACCTCCTCGTGAAGGATCTCTCCCCTCTAGAATTTATCCCCATGGTCTCGGACTAGCGAGATACATGTTCCGGTGGCTTTCGGCAAGAAAGAGTTGTGCTTCCGCTGCATCGCTGGAGCGAGGCGGAGGTTGCTCGGTGCCTCGAGCGTGTGTGCGAGCACGGATGCTTGCTGTTTCTTGGCGCTAGGACTTCCTCTCGATCTTGAGATCGGCAAGAGATCGTCTACATCAACCACGAGTTTGGACTCGTTAAGCTTTGTCGGTCTTCAAGGGTATGTTCTCTACGGATATACATCCGCCCGTTGTTTGTATCTAGTAGATAGATCTTGGTACATAGTTGTTCCCATCGTAGGAAAATTTTTGTTTTCTATGCTGCGAACCCTACACATATGTCACCAACAATTACCAGATTCAGCGTTTCCTAGTTCGAGCCGGATCAGTGAAGTAAACACTGATGTCTCCTCCTTCAGTGCTGAAGTAGACAACGACAATGGTAGGTGTGGCCATGGGCTAGGTTTTCCCCTGGCCTCTCTGGGGCTTCTTTTATGCTTTTATATATCGTTAAACACTGATAGCCATATGTGGCCATGCATCAATTGGTAAACATTGTCAGCACTGACGGGCGAAATAACCCGTTAGTATATTGTATAATTTTATAGTGATGATGTTGTAATCATTCCCTCCAATCTTCCACTCTACTACTATGTTTAATTTTGTCGCTATGAGATTATGTGTTTTATTTCAAGGTGGAATTAAAATGTTGATCTGCTAGATTCAATTACCAAGATCTAAGGATCGTGATAAGTTAATGCACAATTATGATGACATGCTGGCTATAACTTGTTTAGATATACTATTTATAAAGATGAAACGGTTATGATCTGGATAGATGATGATGATCTAACATGAGTCATAAAAAATCCACAAAATTAATCATCAGATTTTTATTTTTGTGAAAATATCTAATCCGATGTGATTCCATTATGATGTATAAAATAACATCGAACAGGGGCATGCATGGTGAGCAGCAACATTTTAAAGTGAAAATAACATGCACATATGAAAATAACATCGAACAGGGGCATGTGAAAATAACATCGAACAACAAGGAATAGCACAGATGAATAACATGCATGGTGAGCAGCAACATTACGATGTACGAGTGGCTAGTTCATAGGAAATAATAACACAAAGCAGGGGCATTCCGCCACATCTTAAAGTGAGGGTTTATATCTTCTCAAAATTCTGAACTCCAAATATCAATCGAAGTGTCGATCTCATTCTTATTGGATGTCGATGGTGATGGATTAAGCATCTGGCACAGATGGATCATTGGCCTCAGACCCGCTAGTGCTACCATGAAGCTTCTTCAACTGAAATCTTTGGTAGGCTTCACGGCGACGGATGATGTGTCCCAAGCATGTGGCAAATCCCGGCTCTGCGAGCTCGGGGCAGATCCACCCACGGCCATTGTTGCGGTTACACCGCCGTACTTCCTCCGTGATCACCACTGTTGGGCAATCATGTCCCTCTACTTCTTCCTCTTGCCCATCATCATCATCATCATCATCATCATCATCATCATCATCATCATCATCATCATCATCATCATCGTCATCGTCGTCGTCATCTCCTTTCTGCTCCGGCGCTGCATTTTTTTCTTCCTCGTCCATCGCTTCATCAACACTATTATATTAAGCACAAAGTGCACAACGTTAACCGATTTAGAACCCGAAGAAATATTTGTTTTCCAATGCAAAAAAAAAAAAAATCTCCATGAAAGTATATCCCAAAGAAAGTATAAAAACACAAATCAAGATATATCTAGATTTCATTATCATGCCAGAGCAATATATATGTATATAGTTTCAGTTCAAATTGCAGAAATATACGGCACAAGCACATGTTGTTGCTGTCTTCACGGCAGAAGCACGATAGCAACAACTACGCACACAAACTGTTAACGAGTTTCTGTTACTAGGCAAACCCAGTAATTTATTTCAAATCGATGATCCTTTTCAGTATAAAATTGATGATCCTGTGTGTTGACCGAATCTCCATTAATTTCTAAGGGCCTAAAATGTGTTGCAGCAGCACGGTGTTTGCAACCATCCATGAAATAACAGTTTGTGAACTATGCACAGAAAAACATTCACAATGTTTATAATCGGAATAATAAACCCATGTCTCATAAGCGAGATAACGGAATATAATAACTAATTTCTGGGTGCAAAAATATAAAAGCCACAAGCCCATATAAGCGTGCCGAAATGCCAAGTGTTCACTAGATTACCGGCCAACACCTGACATGTTTCTGACCATCAACAGAAATACGGGTGCCAAGTACTAAATCTATTAACGTACTAGCATAGTACAAGGAATATACTCCCTCTGTTTCATATGCTTATCTAGGTGGACTAGTATTCTCTTATTTTTTTGTTCAGAAAATTCCTGAGATTTTTGAAATACCTAGTACAAATTCATACTATCTAGTTCAAATATCCTAGGATTTTTTTGGATAAAATATGAGGGAGTACTAGTCCACCTAGATAACCGTGCGTGTGGAGTAATTTGAAACAGATGGAGTATCAACAGTTGATCGTCATCAATCATGCAAGAAATAGATCCATGTAGAAAGCAACTAGGACGCACGCCCGATCTATCTACTGCATGCCATCTTTTCTTTTTGTATGTGGTTAGCAGACGTGTACCTGAATTCCTCTATCAGGTTAGAGGTCACCACCTCAGTCTTGTCCAAAGCTTCCTTCTCCGCGTCCATATTCACCTGGCAAGACTCGACGCCCATGCAAAGTTAAACCCCAAGTCGACAGATCGACCAAAAAAATGGATGGATCTGTAGTTTAATTTCTTGGGGTGCGTGTGTGTGTACCTTGGGCGTAGATTCATCTGGGTGAAGATGGCTTTCCATGTCCTCCTGGAGCGTTGTCTTCCCTTCGGGACTAGCGGCTTCCATCAGCAGCAGCGACGCCGCCACTTCGTCTTCAGCGGGCTGTGTAGACGAGGGTTTGTCTTGCTTGGTGGCCGGCGGCGTGGGAGGGTAGGGCGGGTCCATTTCCGTTCGCTCGTCGTTGCGGTGGTGCGATGAGACGCGAGAAGAGAAAGAGCGAGACGGGGGGAGAGGTGTAGTGTATGGGACGCCTCCTAAAAGGTGGGTGTTTATACGGGGTGCTGACAGGCTGGGAGAAGGTTGCCTCCTATGGGGTAGGTATATACGGGGGTGGTGACAGTTTGAGAAAGTGAGTTGGCTACGTATAGGCAGGCGTCCAGCAATTTATCGGTCGTCATGTCATAAATGTTGTGGATTGGCTTGCATTTCTTGCCAAAGTCGCAACGCAATTCAAACTTGGGGTCACTTTTTAGACAAGTACGCGCCAAAGGATAAGAAAATTAACATGGCAATTTCTTGATGCATGCTTATAGAAAGCCCAACAATTTGAATTTCAGTAGTGCCACTACTAGCGTATACTAGGACACTCGAGGGTTCTCAAAAAAAAATTAGGACACTCGAGGAAATCCCACCCCAATGTCGCCCTCCTCTGGCGACACGTGGGGAGCCCTACCCACTGCCGCCTCTACTTGCCCTCAACTGCATCGGGACCATCAGAAGAGCCGCTGGCGAAGCCGGGCGTGCCCCATGGAAAGTGGCGGTAGGGCACTTTCTCCTCTCACGGGGCGCGGGGGCTCTCCAGGAGGTGTGTATGGCAGCGGAGACGAGGGCGTGCGGGGAAGCTACAAGCTGGCTGTGGTGCGGTAGCGGCACTAGAGCAGGATGGCGCCGCATGCTATCAGAAGCTGGAGGTGAGAGGCCGCAGGAGTGTAGCGCAGGAGCGAGGGCTATAGCTACGCCGCTAGGGCCGGCCATGGGCATGGATACACTAGCGTGGAGCTGGCAAGAGGGCAGGCATCACATAGCAGGGTGCGTAGGAAGGATTGGGCCAGTGCGTAGGAAGTCTCGCGCTCGTGCCAGTGCTATAGGATGCGCAGTCGTGAGGGGTGCCCGGCTGCAGTGCCCGTTGGATGCTGCGGTCTTGGAGCAGAAGTGGGCCAGCCATAGTCGGAGGATGCCTGGGTGGCGGCCCCTTGAATGCCTGGTAGCTGAGGCAAGCAAGGTGGTCGTGGCTGGCGGATCTAGTGCTCGCAGATTTGTCGGTTGGGTTTTGTGGCATGGAGCATTGGAGCAGAGGTGTTGCATGGGTGCATCACCGTGTGATGATTGGTGGAGGTCAACGATCAGAATCCGTGCCTTCACCGTCCTCGGGTGGTTTTAGAGTTCTGGGAAAAAGCCTTGCATTGACTTTGTCGGTGCCGACGACGACAACACATCGGTGTCATCTTCCTCCTTGGAGGCGCATGCTATGGAGCTTCATTGACACCCTCGTGGAGGTTGTTCCCTCTGGGAGAAATCCCTAGATTCGGGTTCTCGGGTGGGCGACGGTGGTGGCTACGTCGCTGCCTTCTTCGAGGCACCATCTTGGAGGGCCCATTCAGTTTTTGGTTGTGCTTCTCTCGTATTCTGGTCGGTGGATGTCAGGGCAAGGCGGTGGCCTCAGAAACCATGGCAGGCAGTTCTTTCATGAGGTGGAGCACTATTGGCCATGTCTTGGGAGGAAACTTACTATCGCGAGTGCGTCGTGGTTTCCAGCTTGGTCGATGCATCTATTTGGAGGCAGTTTGACTTTATGTCGGAGTGGCGACCACAGATGTTGGTGACGGCCATGTTATGCGGGTGATTTTCCCTATACATCTTGGGCTATGGGCGATTGGGTCATGCGGTGTTGTGGCTCGAGGGCGAGCGGTGGTACGTTAGTATGGCGGTCCCCGAAGGTTGTATTGGTGGTCTGCCGAGCATGGAGGAATAGTTGGGTGTCGGAGCAGTGGCCTCGAAAGTTTGCGATGTTGAGGGCATCATTGTCGTTTGTCCTTGGACGTTTGGCTTCTTCATGTATGTTGGAGTGTCTCATGTCTTCTCCTCCCATAGCATCCGCAACGTTTTCTCTCTAGCATTGGTGGGAGGTCGTCTGGTCTTGTGTAGTGATTCTTTGAGCGTATTCCTAGTGGTTCTCGGGTCGACTGAGCTTGGCCATATGGTGAGAGTTGGTGCGGCCTTCTGAGATGATGTTGGCGTTGTTGTATGGTTCAATCCAGGTTTTTCGCTAATTAGTTGGGAAACTTCTTCTTAATTAATGGATAATCCAAAGCTTTTGCCTTAGTTTCAAAAAAAATTGTACTAAAATCCATGATTTCTTGATAGGAGTATTCAGAGTTGGTCATAGCCACATGTTCAGTAAAATGATGGATTTCATGCTTATTCACGGTTTCAGTGCTACTCATGACAGTTTTTTTCCTCGGGGAAACAAAGTTTTTATAGGACCGAATAAGATGGAGAGTTATCTTAATTGATTACTTGAGAACCATAGAGGAACTTTGGGATGGGAATAGTGCATTTAGGAGAACCTTTATTGAAGATCTCATGATCCAATGGCAAGACTTGTTTGTAGTAGCTACGTCCATTATGATTAGTGATAGAGAAGACCAACTTGTCAATATGAATCTAAGGGTGTCCATTAAACTAGATCCATGTGTCGAAGGATAGTTTTCACGATATCACGGTAGTCTCGCTTCGAAAGATCGAAAGACATTTTATTTGTTCAGCAATCAGCTCGGTGTTGCCTGTCAAAACTCACCGGCGGGCAGCGACGAGCAACACGAAGAGCCGGGAGGCTCCCAGAGCGGCTGGTGGGCCCTGGTCCCTCGGTCAACGGCCCGCAAATCTTCCGGCACGCACGCGTCCTGTCTTGGTTCGAGGGCGTGCCACCTGACCTATACCTGGTCAGGAAGGTGATGGATTGCTCCGATTGGTTTCCTGCACGGTAAACAAGTATACGTAAAATTCGAGCCGTGATCGGCTCCCAGGTTTCCCTGTAAATCGGCTTTCAGAGCCGATTGTCCCCATGGCTCTGCATTGGATCTATGGTAACATGGGGTTTTGCTTAATTACTACAAGCTAAATCGATCTACGATAGTTTGGTGTTTTCACCACGCAACCGGAACGTCCCACGCGTAGTTGAGCCTAATAGATACGAAAAATAATAGAAAACCGATCCTAGAGAAGGCCTAAAAACCAACATAACGTTAATTCCCGGAACGTCCCCTCTAAGATCAATAAACCATACCTTACGTATTACCGGATCGTTCAACCCGTTTGTGAGGCCTAATCACGTAGATATTAAACTAAACCTTGATGAACAAGGCACAACTATAACAGATCAAATCGGCTAAGCAGAAATCAAGCAAGATGCCACCTTCACACCCGGGAGAAGGTGCAAAGACGGCGAGATAGCTAGAGGTAGCATAAATAAGCAATCATAGTAAAAGTACCGATGCTAGCTCTAACAAATCTGTGGTAAAGGTGTTACTCGCCATCAACAAGGCTTCAGTACGAGTAACACCGGATAACGCATAAGTAAATACTGCCTAGATCGCAAGATGCGATCTAGGCAGCATGGCACTTACCCGAGAAAAACCCTAGAAACAAGGGGTGGCGATGCGCCGAGATTGTGTTTGTTGTGAACGTGATTGTCCTCCTTTCTCGATAACCTTAGGTACATATTTATAGTCCGGAGACTCTCTACTTTTGGAGTAACTTTACAACTCTATCTTTACCTAAACTGAAACGGAACCTAAACTGAAACAAAACCTACTACGATACAAGATACACGGGCAATTCAGCCCAAATCTACGCACTAGGCCGATCCAACCACACGTTGAATATATGTATCTTCTAAGCCCATCTTGATCACGGCCCATCCCCTTCGTAGGCCAAAATATGGCGATAACACATGCCCCCCTGGTTTTGGCAATGATAATTCCAAAACCACTCTGTGTGTTTTTTCTTCTCCTGGGTTTTCCTCTTTTTTTTTTCTATCGGGTTACGCGTACGTCAGAACGCGTGGCAGAACAGGATCGTCACGCCACCCCTTCATCATGATGCCCTGTCTTCTCAACTCCTCCGCAGTGCATGATTTGACGATTTTGGCGCAACACAGGAAACTGCTATGGCATTGAACCGTTTCTTCACTATTCCTCTTTATTTAAATCCGCTGACAGTTCACAGTCCCCATCTTCCTCCCGTAGCGAAAACCCTCTTTCTCCACCGGAAAAACCCTCTTTCTCGCCATGGCCTCCTCGCTTCCTCCTGCATCTTCCCACGCCTCCAATAGCCCCGGCCGCGAACAAACTCGGAGCACCCGACAATGGCGTACAACACTCTCGCCCACAATGGTGGGACGAGAGGGTTGACTTTGCGTCTGGTCGGAGGGCGTCGTCCTGACAGACAAGAGAACCTTGATTCCTCGCCGACGGGAGGCGGCGACGGCAACAGCGCCATGTCACGGGATGGCGTCGACTCCTCAAGAAGAGGAAGGAAAAGGAGGAGGAGGACACCTCCTCCGAGGAGTACCAGCGGTGAGGTACTTCCGTGCGGGTCCGAAGCAGCGATGACGAAGACGAGGACGAGGAGGCCCCTACCGGCTTCCTCAGCAGCAGCGAAGACGACGCTGGTAGCAGCGCCGAAGACAGCGAGGAGGACGGCGGCGGCAGCAGCGACGACGACCTCGGCCTCGATTAGGATTTAGTAGCAGTAGCATTAGTAGTAGCAGGACTCCTTTTGTAATCGACCATCCTTTTGCAATCGATCATCTTCAAATGAATGAGAATCCGTTCCCCAAAGCTTTTCCTTGCTTGTTTGCCCCTAATTTCGCCGATAGCCAAAATAGGTCGCTGCCCAAAGAGTCGATGACACCGTATCGGCTCTCATCATACTACACGTATTACGTCCAACAGGTTCAACCGCAAAGAGCCGATGACCACCCATCGGCTTCTCCGAAAACCAAAATGTTGACACCGTATGGTTTCATTGCATGCCCATCCTTAGCGTCACGAACGTTGGTGAAAATTTGGTCGCATCTTTAGGCATATTAAAACGGCCACTTCTTGGTCTGAAACGGTAACCTGCGACCCTTTTTTCAAAATAGGCGACCTGTGTCCTTTTTTCAAAACGGGCGATCCAAACCTCAATTACCCATCGAAAAATGTGCCCTGAATGAACAACTATTGACCAGCAAGGATGGTGATGACGAAGCTGAAATAACTGAGTTCCGTGCTGATGCTCTCCACGCCCTCAAGGCATTTCCTCAGTAGCTTGCATATGCAGGCTGGCAACCGTTGGTAACTTATGCCGATGTTTTTTTTTTTATTCGGCCGATTTTCAACGTCGGCCCCATATTATTCGGCCGATTTTCAACGTCGGCCCCCACATTTTGCTGCCAATCGACTTAGCCGATCTCACGTATCGGCCCCTCAAGTTTTTATTGTCCCACATCCCACATGCTTGGGAAATACTTCTTGAGATGTTGTCCATTGACTGCCACTGGGAATTTTACTCCATCCAATAGCTCGAGCATGTATGCGTTTCCCCTTAAAACTTGGTCGACCCTGTACGGACCGTGCCAATTTGGAGACCATTTACCATATGTTGCGTCCTTAGTCCCTAAAGGCAACACAGCTTCCCATACCAGATCACCAACGTGGAACTCCTTTGGCTTCACTTTCTTGTTGTATGCACGAGCTACCTTGGCTTTGTTTTCTTTGATTTTCTCCAGTGACCATAACCTGAGCTCGGTTAAATCCTCCACACTGTCACTCATCAGGGTTGCGTACTCTTCAGTTGTTAGATCGTCCTGAAAAGTAACGCGTCTCGATCCAGCCGTAATTTCCCATGGTAGGACGGCTTCTTGTCCATATACTAGATGATATGGTGAGGTTTTTATTGCTCCATGGCATGACATACGGTAAGCCCATAACGCCTCTGACAAAACCTCGTGCCAACGCCTTGGGTGCTCATCGACTTTTCTCTTGATCAACTTGATGAGACTCTGATTGGACGCTTCAGCTTGCCCATTTGCTTGAGAATAGTATGGAGATGATCTAATCAGCTTAATCCCCATGTCCTCGCAGAACTTTCTAAACTCCTGAGAAATAAAAACCGAACCTCCATCGGTCGTGATAGTTTGGGGAATCCCGAATCTATGGATGACATGTTCCTTCACAAAATTGATAACATCCTTCGAGTTTACTGACTTCATCGGGACAGCCTCTACCCATTTAGTGAAGTAGTCAGTGATAGCCAGAATCCACATGTGGCCCTTGCTCGATGGAGGATTGATCTTGCCGATCATGTCCATGCCCCATCCTCGGAATGGCCAAGGCTTGATGATGGGGTTCATTGCTGACGCGGGTACCATCTGGATTTTTCCAAATTTCTGACATGCTTGACACCCTTTGTAGTAGTTGAAACAGTCCTCAAGCATAGTGGGCCAATAAAACCCTGATCGCCTGATCAACCATTTCATCTTATGAGCCGATTGGTGAGTTCCACAGGCTCCTTCGTGTACCTCGTGTAGGAGCTGATTGGCCTCGGCTGTCCCCAGGCACTTGAGCAATAGCCCTTCCAGAGTCCTGTAAAACATGTCATCCCCAATAAGCACGTACTTCATGGCTTTGTACCTTATCCGTTTAGGTGCCCCCCGAATCTTTCAAGTAATTGAAGATATCGGCTCTCGATCGTCTGCTTCTAGGGCTGCACGAACATCGGCTCCTTCTACCATATCCTTGTACCCTGAAGCTATCTGCGCAAGATCGTTCGCCTCGGTATTCTGCGCTCGTGGGATCCAAGTGAAGTTGATGTACCGGAATTGCGTCATCATCTCGCGGCAGTGCAGCCATAATGGGAAGAGGGACTCGCTCTCGCACTTGTAGTCCTCCGTGAGCTGGGAAATCACCAACTTGGAGTCTCCAAAAATTTCCACTGCTTCCGCTCCAGCTTCGAGGAGTAGCTCCATCCCCTTGCGCATTGCCTCGTACTCGGCTACATTGTTAGTGGGAGAGGTAGACAATCTGATGGAGAAGGAAAATGTTGCCCCCCGGGGCGACACGAGTAAAATGCCGATGCCGCAGCCATCGTCACAAACTGATCCGTCGAAAAACATAGCCCACGCTTATGGACAAGGCGGCTATGTTAGTGTTGATCCTTTCAGATAAGATCAGCGGCCCTTTGTCCCTTAATCGCTTCGCGGGTTGATACCGGATGTCAAACTCGACAATGCAAACATCCATTTGCCCAGCCTTTTTAACATAGGAGCCGACAAAGATGTGCTTTATGACGCGACGGTATATAATGATGATCTCTGCCGATAGCAAAATGTGTCGCAACTTGGTGCGGTGAAAAAGCAGGCGAGGCACAACTTATCGATATCGAGGTACCTTGTCTCAAGGCCCAGCATCCTCCTGCTTATGTAAAAGACGACTCGCTCCAGCCCATCATAAACTTGCACCACTACCGAGGCGATGGACGTGTCAGCTACTGACAAGTAAATGTAGAATGGCCTGTCAGGCCGAGGTGGCACTAACACTGGTGGCTTTGTCAGGTACTCTTTGATCTCGTCAAAGGCTCGTTGTTGCTCTGCCCCCCAGCGGAATTCTTCGTCAGATTTGATCTTAACTAGTCCCATGAACGGCTCAATCCTTCCTGATAGGTTGGAGATGAATCGTCTGACGAAGTTGATCTTGCCGATAAGGGACTGCAGTTCTTTCTTTGTGGTGGGTGGCTTCATCGTTCGCACTGCCTCCTGACTTTTCAGGCCGATCTCAATTCCGCGTTCATGGACCAAAAAACCCAAGAACTGACCGGCCGTCACCCCGAAAGCGCACTTCTTTGGATTCATCCGTAGGCCGAATTTTCTTGTTCGGTCCAGGACAAGTTGCAGATCGTCCAAGTGTCCGCGCGCTGAAGTAGACTTGACCACCACGTCATCGATGTAGATTTCCACCAGTTTGCCGATCAGATCATGGAAGATATAATTCATGGCCCTTTGGTACGTGGCGCCGGCATTTTTCAGTCCAAACGTCATGACTACATATTCAAATAACCCCACGGACCCTGGGACTCTGAATGCAGTCTTGTGTATGTCTTCTGGAGCCATGAAGATCTGGTTGTACCCGGCATTGCCGTCCATGAAGCTCAAAATTTTATGACCAGCTGCTGCATTGATCAATGTTTACGCCCGCATCGGATATTCATCCTTTGGGGTAGCTCTGTTGAGATCTCGAAAATCTATAGCAACACGCCATTGGCGCCCTTCTTCTCTACAGCACGATGCTAGAAATCCATTCACATACCGCATGGTACGATCAACTTGGCGTCAACATTTTCGACCTCTTTCTTGACTTCTACCAGAATTTCGGCCTTCATTTGTCGTGCTCGCTGTTGAAATGGCCGAAATCCTTTTTTGAGCGGGAGCCGATGCTCGATGATGCTCCTGTCCAACCTGGCATCTCTGTAGTCGGTGAGCGATCGGATATTGTTTCAACAGGCTATCATCGGGTCCCGCAGACTTGGTTCTAACTTTCTGCTGATAAATGTTGGTCGTGGCTTATCCCCAGGACCAATGTCGATCTCTTCTAGCTCATCAGCTGATGTAAACCCATACCCAAGCTTTCCGTCACCTGTCAGGTCGATGCTAAACACAGGCAAGCGGTAGGTGAGGACAACAAAAATAATTTGGGCGATCGCTGAATCGGCCCCTCTCTCTGCATCTGTCAGGGCGGTTTACACCTTATTATTTTCTGATGGCGAGCATCTATCGCTACGACTACATGAACCGCTTGTCGTATGATCGCTGCTTTTATTTTTGTGGCGATCGCAGGATCGGCCGTACCTGATGATCGTGGGCTTTTCTACTCTGTAAGGCCAGTGGATAAGACCAGCCTCACCCGCTTTTTGTAGCTTCAATCGTTCGCAGCCGTCTAGATTGATTCGAGATCGGCTCTTGGTCTTCCGCCCCAGACGTTCATGCCAGCTATGGAGATCTCGATAGAATCGTCTGCGTGGATGACCTCGACTTCGTCTCCATCCTTTGGATCGAACATCGATGCATTGTGGACGGGATGCAGCAATTAGCGTGAATCAATCCTTTCCTAGCAAGACAGTGTAAGTGCTCTTGTCACGACGAAAAATAGCGTGTACGGTTTTCCTGCCCATCAAGTCCACGTTCGACACCTTGTGTTCGAAGACGGCCGTTGAAGTCGCTCAACGTGACGTTGGTTTTGATCGATCTGCAGTGGGCGTCCCAAACGTCGTAGCATGGAGTATGGCATGATATTGACTGCCGCTCCGGTGTCCACCAACATCTTGCTGACAGGTTGCCCATTGATGTAACCTCGCAGGTACAGAGCTTTCAGATGTTTGTAACCCTTCTCACGTGGCTTCTCAAAGATAACCGGCCGTGGGCCGCAGTCAAGTTGTGCCACGAGTAGCTCATCGGTTCTTGGCGCGCAGAATTCTGACGGGAGCACGAACACCATGTTTGTGCCAGCCGATGTCCTTGCATCGGCTTTTATCGGTTTGGGGCGCCACTCTTTTCTGGTCGGGTGGTCATCCGTTCCCACAGCCTGCCTCACTTTGACGGCCAGATCAGGCCGTGCTTTCTTCAAAGCGTGGAGATACTGTGCTTCAGCTTCCTCTAAGTTACGCAGCCGCTGCACTCTACGCTTCTGGGTGTGTCTGAGTCCGTCGGGGCACCACCTTGGGCGGTGATACCTGTCTTCGCCCTTGCCATCCTTCGGCTCCTCGAGGTCTCCTGCTCGAGCGGACTCCTTGTGTCGGCTCTGGGACGGAAGAGGCCCTAGGCGTTTGAATACTGACACTGGCCTCGTGTCCTTTTTCTGCTGATTGCATTCCGGGCAGTTGTCGACTGTAGGCAATCGGCTCATTCCGGTGCCCCAGCAATACTTGAAGAAAGGACAATCCCAATGCCTAGCTGCGCCTTCCTTCTCTTTCGACGGTTCCCTAGCAAGGTGCTCATATCTTCCGTCGTCTACATCGTCTTTGGCGACATTGGTCATACTGGCGCTCGTACTTGTTAAGGAGATGCGTGGAATGTGGCTTCTGATATCGCACTCTCCTCACTTGTTCCTTCGTTAAGTACCGCCTGTCATTGTGGCTGGGCCGGTCGCCTGGACCAGCCTCCTTTCTTTCCTTGCCTCGAGAGTGGCCACCGTCCTCCTTGTACGTGTCACGGTGGTATCCAGATCCTGCCATGTTAACGCCGAATGAGAAATCCAGCTTACGCCTCGCGGAACGGCTGAGTTCTACCATGTTGACGCCGGGAAATGGGTTTGTGTCCACTTTCATGGCGAACTGCCCAAGGATCAGACGGCCTTGTTCTATAGCCATCTGGATTTGGCGGCGAAGCTCCTTGCACTCGTTGGTGGGGTGAGTGAACGAATGATGCCACTTGCAGTATGGTCTCCCGTTCATCTCCTGAGCCGTAGGGATTTTGTGGCCTTCGGGCAACCTCAGCTGCTTCTCCTTCAGCAGTAGATCGAATATCTGCTCAGCTTTGCTCACATCGAAGTCGAACCCTCTCGCAGGCCCTTGCTGTTTCACCCATTTACAGGCCACAGGATCTGCCCCGAGCCCATTCAGCCACGGCCACCTCCTGGTCTGCGTGGATCTTCCTCTTCGCATCGACCAGGCTTATCGACGTTGAATTTGTCTTGGTACAACTCAGGGTGGCGCTGCTCATACATCGTCAGTTTCTGGGACATGTGCGCCAATGAGTTGTATTCTACCTGGAATGCCACGTCCTTGATGGGTGCTGAGAGGCCTGACACTGCCAGCTCGATTGCTTCCTTCTCAGTTAAGCAGCCGAGTAACATCTGTTCTTGATGGTCTGAAGCTGGATGTATTCGGCTATTTCTCCCGCTTCATCGTGCTTGCGCCAGTGCGCAATGCCAGCCTCGGTAGCCTCCGAATGATACTGGATGTGGAACTGTTCTTCTAGTTGCTTCCAGGTGCGAATTGAATCAGGTGGCAGCGAGGTGTACCACCCAAAGGCTGGTCCTGTTAGAGATTGTGCAAAAAATCTCACGCGCATTTGATCCGATGCCGAAATCATGCCTAGCTGTGCCAGGTATCGGCTTACGTGCTCGATCGAGCTTGACCCCTCCGACCCGCTGAATCTTGAGAACTCAGGGAGCTTATATTTGGGCGGTAGTGGAATCAGGTCAAACTCGTTGGGGTACGGCTTTGAGTAGCCGATTATGCGCCTTTTCGGCACGAAGCCGAACTGATCTCTCAAGATGGTAGTGATTTGGTCCACTATTTGAGCTGTAGGGGCTGGATTCTCATGGCTTGTTCCAGTGGCATACTTGGCTAGCCATGCCTGTTTGTCAGCGTCCATCCCGGACATCGTTGCTCCAGGAATGCATGCTCCTGAAGATCCTGCAGCAGGAACCCCTGCCGCGGAGACTCCTGCGGTTGCGATCTGGCTGGTGCGCGCCAAGTTGTTGCAGTCCGGCACGTAGGCACATATGTACCCATGCGGGATCTCCTTGGGTGGCTCGAACAGGAATTGGCAATCACCTGGATCGCCTCCGGCCTTGTAGACAATGTATGCGCTGATCTGGCTCGAGCGAGCATGAGTGTGAACGGCGATTGCGGCCTGGTGTGGGCGGTCTTTCTCCTTGGTGGGTTCCTAAAGTGGGCCCCGACGGAATCTTGATGTTTCATGATCTCTGGACCACGAACCGCGACCCGCCGAAAGCGTTCACGGGCTCTCGAGTGGCGGTGTAGAGAATGAGCCACCATGTAGTTGACCTCTGTCAGAGCCTGAGGCGTTCCTCCGAACAGGAGCAGATCCACTTCATCGAGAGCACCCTCGGGAGAATCCCTTCCACCGATGCCACGCGTCTGGTCCTCTCGAAGAGCCGATGAGGTCGGCTTCGAAGAGCCTTTGATCTCGTCATACCGCTTTGTGCTCAGCAGGAAGCTCGTCAAATGCGTGACCGGCCTGTTCTCCATCGCAGCGTCGGACATTGATGTAGACGTTGTTGAAGGTCCCACCGGCGTGCGAAATGTGTTGCTGTCAAAACTCACGGCGGGCAGCGACGAGCAACACGAAGAGCGGGAGGCTCCAGGCGGCTGGTGGGCCTGGTCCCTCGGTCAACGGCCCGCAAATCTTCCGCACGCACGCGTCTGTCTTGGTTCGAGTGCCACCTGACCTATACCTGGTCGGGAAGGTGATGGATTGCTCCGATTGGTTTCTGCACGGTAAACAAGTATCGTAAAATTCGAGCCGTGATCGGCTCCCAGGTTTCCCTGTAAATCGGCTTTCAGAGCCGATTGTCCCCATGGCTCTGCATTGGATCTATGGTAACATGGGGTTTTGCTTAATTACTACAAGCTAAATCGATCTACGATAGTTTGGTGTTTTCACCACGCAACCGGGCGTCCCCAGCGTAGTTGAGCCTAATAGACGAAAAATAATAGAAAACCGATCCTAGAGAAGGCCTAAAAACCAACATAACGTTAACTCCCGTAACGTCCCCTCTAAGATCAATAAACCATACCTTACGTATTACCAGATCGTTCAACCCGTTTGTGAGGCCTAATCACGTAGATATTAAACTAAACCTTGATGAACAAGGAACAACTATAACAGATCAAATCGGCTAAGCAGAAATCAAGCAAGATGCCACCTTCACACGGGAGAAGGTGCAAAAGCGAGATAGCTAGAGGTAGCATAAATAAGCAATCATAGTAAAAGTACCGATGCTAGCTCTAACAAATCTGTGGTAAAGGTGTTACTCGCCATCAACAAGGCTTCAGTACGAGTAACACCGGATAACGCATAAGTAAATACTGCCTAGATCGCAAGAGAAAAAACCCTAGAAACAAGGGGTGGCGATGCGCCGAGATTGTTTTTGTTGTGAACGTGATTGTCCTCCTTTCTCGATAACCTTAGGTACATATTTATAGTCCGGAGACTCTCTACTTTTGGAGTAACTTTACAACTCTATCTTTACCTAAACTGAAACGGAACCTAAACTGAAACAAAACCTACTACGATACAAGATACACGGGCAATTCAGCCCAAATCTACGCACTAGGCCGATCCAACCACACGTTGAATATATGTATCTTCTAAGCCCATCTTGATCACGGCCCATCCCCTTCGTAGGCCAAAATATGGCGATAACACTCGGGTCAGTAGGTTTCGATCTAGAGACAAAGATAATGGAAAAATAGGGAGGAATCACTCAGAATTTATTCATAAGATGATAGAGATATCATACAAAGTGTCCACAAGATGAGTCTCGATGGATTTATAAGAGTACCCGTGGAGAGTAAATGAATCTAGGGATAATGATTAAGGCTACTTACAATGTCTTGGGAGATTTTGGCATGTACTCTTCAGGTGAATGTCTTCCAGTATATATAATCGTCGATGATGTAAGAGTCTCCCTTAGTCGAGATAGGTATGCATATTTCCTTGCACGTTAAGTCAATCGTTGATCTCGCTTTTATGCACGTATGGTCTTCGGGTTCCTCCAATAGATCCTCCTTGCATCTCGATAGGTCAAGTAAGTTGAGAACTTCGGGATGTGGGCCTCCAAGTGATGGACGGTGAGTTCTCTATGGGTAGGAATGTGGGTTAAGGACTATGCGGGATACATTCCTTAATCCACTTATCACCGACAAACCCCCATTATTCTTCTAATAAGATGTCCTTTCTTTAGTAGGTTATCCTAGCACTAGTGGAAAAAGGGCCATCCGTCCGTGACCCCTCAGAGCATTAGTCCCGGTTGCGCCACCAACCGGGACTAATGCTGTCACGCGTCCCGGTTCGAGCGGGCACGGGGCTAGGGGGCATGCGTACCGGTTGGTAAGGGGGAATACGTCCCGATTGGAGCCACCAACCGAGACAAAAGGTTTGGCCGCAGCCACGTGGTGTGGCACACAACTTTAGTCCCAGTTACTGGCTCCAACCGGGACGTATTCTCCCACCCTCTATAAATGCAACGCCCCAGCCCCCTCTGCCTCCACTCTATTTTTTCTCTTGGTGGAAGGTGTGAGGGGTGTGCTAGTTTTTTCTCTGCTATGCATGCATTGAAGGTGTTTGATGAAATGTTTCAGTGAATAATCCTGTTCAATTTCTCATAGAACAAAAATATAGAAGGTGTCTGAGACACACTTGAGCTTTCTCCTCTTTATTTCCCTCGATCGAGGTTAGCAATCTTATCTTTTCTCTGTCATTGATACAATTCATGTGTCGATGTGAATTGGTTATTTCACTATTTATGATGTCATGTTTTTTGATAAACTTACTTATATGATGCAGATGAACGGTCGGGAATGGATGTACGGTGACCGGCGCGTAGCCGGGTATATGAAAGGCGTGGATAAATTTATCGATGTAGCTACGGCAAACAAAGAGAATGGTTTTATACGTTGTCCATGTGTTCAATGTCGGAACAACAAGGAGTACTCTTCCTCAAAAATCATTCGCTGCCACCTGATTATGAAAGGTTTCATGCCCAACTATAATTGCTGGACCAAGCACGGGGAAAGAGGGGTTATGATGGAAGATGGTGAATAAGATGATGATAACAACTATCATCATATGTTTCCTGAATATAGTGATACTGCAATGGAAGACAATGGAGAGGAAAGAGGTGAAGAACGGGCATCAGATGAGCCAGCTGATGAACTTGGTAGGGTCATTTCTGATGCAAAGCGAGACTGTGAAACAGAAAATGAGAAGTTGAAGTTAGAGGGCATGTTAGAAGATCACAAGAAATTGTTGTACCCAAATTGTGAGGATGGCAGCACAAAGCTCGGTACCACACTGGAATTGTTGCGATGGAAGGCGTGTGGTCTAATGACTCCTCATTTGAAAAGATGCTGAAAATAATGAAGCCGAAGTTTCCAAAACATAACGAACTTCCCGAGAGTACCTACGAAGCAAAGAAGACTCTCTGTCCTCTGGGATTAGATGTGCAAAAGATACATGCATGCATTAATGACTGCATCCTCTACCGCGGTAAGGAGTATGAGAATTTAGGTAAATGCCCGGTATGCAATGCGTTGCGGTATAAGATCAGGCGAGATGACCCTGGTGAGGTTGAGGGAGAGCCCCTCCGAAAGAGGGTTCCTGCTAAGGTTATGTGGTGTGCTCCTATAATACCAAGGTTGAAACGCATGTTCAGAAACAAAGAGCATGCCAGGTTGTTGCGATGGCACAAAGAAGACCGTAAGAAAGACGGGAAGTTGAGACACCCTGCTGATGGATCACAGTGGAGAAAAATCAAGAGAGACTTCCCAGACTTTGCAGGTGACGCAAGGAACTTATGGTTTGGTCTAAGTACAGATGGAATGAATCCTTTTGGGGAGCAGAGCTGCAGTCACAGCACCTGGCCCATGACTCTATGTATATACAACCTGCCTCCTTGGTTGTGCATGAAGCGTAAGTTCATTATGATGGTAGTGCTCATCCAAGGCCCGAAGCAACCGGGCAACGACATTGATGTGTACCTTAGGCCATTAGTTGAAGAACTCTTACAGTTGTGGGGCACACCAGGTGTACGTGCGTGGGATGAGAACAAACAGGAGCCATTTGATCTACGAGGGTTGTTATTCGTAACCATCAATGATTGGCCTACTCTTAGTAACCTTTCAGGACAGACAAACAAGGGATATAAGGCATGCACCCACTGTTTAGATAAGACTGAAGGTACATATTTGCATAAATGCAAGAAGGATGTGTACCTGGCGAATCGACGATTTCTTCCGACCAATCATCCCATAAGAAAGAAAGGCAAGCATTTCAAAGGTGAGGCAGATCACTGGAAGAAGCCTGGACTCCCTGCTGGTGATGATGTATTTGGTATGGTTAAGGACATAGAAGTAATCTTTGGAAAGGGTCCCGGCGGTCAATCAGTTCCGAACGATGTCGCTACAGGACACGCACCCATGTGGAAGAAGAAATCTATATTTTGGGAGCTGCCATATTGGAAATCCCTTCGTGTCCACTCTTCAATCGACGTGATGCACGTGACGAAGAATTTTTGCGTGAACCTGCTAGGATTCCTAGGCGTGTATGGGAAGAAAAAAGATACACCTGAAGCACGGGAGGACCAACAAATTATGAAAGACCCAAAGAACATGCATACACATAACAAGACGGATAAAGGGCGTCACTTAAGTCGTGCCAGCTATGCTCTTACCAAAGCAGAGAAGGAAATCTTTTTTGAAGTCCTTTACAGTATCAAGGTGCCGTCGGGCTTCTCATCTAATATAAAGGGATAATAAATATGGCAGAAAAAGTTCCAAAACCTGAAGTCTCATGGTCATCACGTGATTATGCATGATTGCTTCGATTGTATTGAGGGGCTTCTCTAGGAAAATGTTCGAGTACTCATTGTGAAGGTGTGCATTCCTCAATGCAATATCTTAGAAGGTAATCAATCCGGATATTTTGCCAAGGTTAGAAGGATGTGGTACAATGTCTTGTTAGTTTTGAATTGGTGTTCCCATCATCCTTCTTCAATATTATGACGCATCTCATGGTTCATCTAGTGGAAGAGATTGTAATTCTCGGTACGGTATTCCACTTTGAGAGGTTCATGGGAGTCTTAAAGAAATATGTTCATAACCGTGATAGACGAGGAAGCATCTCCAAGGGATATGGAGCAGAGGAGGTCATTGAGTTTTGTGTTGACTTTATTCGACCTTAAGCCGATTGGTGTTTCGACTCATGCATGAGGGAAGATTAAGTGGAAAAGCACTTGGGAAATAAAGCAATGATATGTAGGGACGGGATTCTTTCACTAAAGCACACTACAGTTCTCGTAATTCCACCTTGGCAGCTCGTATATCGAGGAACACAAGAATATTATACGCTCAAAAACCCGGAAGCTGAATCATGGATTACAGATGAACACATGAAGTATTTCGGTGATTGGATGCGGACACATCTCTTGAATGACACCTTGTTGGAGATCAGCTATACTTGTTGGCCGTCACCATCTTCTCGTATTGAATTTGCAAAGTGCGAAATAAATGGGAATACATTCTACACGATCGCCCAAGATAAAAAGAGCACCAACCAAAATAGTGGTGTCCGCTTTGATGCAATAGACGAGAATGGACAAATGGACACATATTATGGTTACATAGAGGAGATATGGGAACTGGACTATGGAGTCTCTTTTAAGGTCCCTTTGTTTCGCTGCAAATGGGTCAACCTGAATGGGGAAGGGGTAAAGATAGACCAGTTGTACGGAATGACAACAGTGGATCTCAACAATCTTGGTTATAGAGATGAACCATTCGTCCTAGCCAATGATGTGTCTCAGGTTTTCTATGTGAAGGACATGCCCTCCAGACCGAAAAAAAGAAAAAATATGCAAACGAATACATCATATGATGAGCCAAAGCGTCACATAGTTCTTTCAGGGAAAACAAACATCGTGGGAATTGAGGACAAGACAGACATGTCAGAAGATTATAATAAGTTTGATGAAATTCCGCCCTTCACAGTGAAAAATGACCCAAGCATTCCGTTAAGTAAAGAAGATGCTCCATGGTTACGTCTGAAGCGACCATAAGGAAGGACATATGCCAAGAAGTTCATGCTCATATTATGTAACTCTAGTTCATGTCTTTCGCGGTTTGTGGCTTGACAGAAGGATATCTTTCGCGGTTTGTGGACTTTAGTCCCGGTTTTGTAGTCTCAGTTTTTAATATTAATAAATGTCTTGAGTGTTAGTCCCGTTTTGTGGCTGGACCGGGACTATGAAGAAGTTGTCCCGATTCGTACTTACCATTAAGATCTGATCTCCAAACGCTTGATCACATATTAGAGTGCCTCTATGACCGATTTCTTGGAGATGCTTGGGAGGACTGGGATCCGGCATCTCCCCGAAACTGGTCGTGGTGTCCTCTCGAAAACCATCTTGCAGCTTGTAACTTCTATAACTAGATCAATACGCCTCGGTGCTAACTAATTTCACATATTAGGAGTGCCTCTATGACGATTTCTCGGAGATGCGGAGGACTGGGCTCCGTCGGCATCTCCTGAAACTGGCGCGATGGTGTCGGCTCTGAAAACCATCTTGCAGCTTGTAACTTCTCTAACTAGATCAATACGCCTCGAGCTAACTAATTTCACATATCGGGAGTGTCTCTATGACGTTTCTGGAGATGACGGAGGAGGGCTCCGAATCGGCATCTCCACAGCATGATGGTGTCCTGCTCTCGAAAACCATCTTGGAGATGTCTCAAACTGGAGGAGACTGGACTGCAAGGATGCCTATTTATAGTACAAGAAGTTCGGCATAGTTTCGACACATACGAAATAATGTCGACACTCACCCTATCATTAGTCTTGACTCGTGTTTTGTCTGGTTGGTGTCTCCAACGGGACTACAGTTGATCTTTAGTCGGTTGGTGACACCACGGGACAAGGTACACGTCGACGACAAAATGTCGACATAATGTTGTGCCCATATTATGCATGTGTCATACGACATAATGTCCCGATTGTGACATCATCCTTTTGTCGCATACGGAAAAGCCCTTTTCCATTTTCCGAGTGCAAAAAGCGGTCGTTTGTGAAGTAACCACCAAAATACCGTTTCAGAATGCTACCGTCCCATTTTCCTAAAATACTAGACCACCTTACATGGACTATCTCCCAGCCGGGAAATCTCAAACCTTTTCTTCCATCCCTGGTAAAAAGGACAAATGTCTGCTGACTCGGTAGGAAGTGGGTCCGGTTTGTTCTACAGGTACATGATCTATCGCCCGTGATTTTTTGAAAAAATCATTTTTAGACTCGCAATATGTGGTTTCTTTTGAGATGCAATGCAAGTTCTAACGATGCTCGTCCCCTATCTTCATGCACACCGGTTCGACCATAGTTAGAAATTCAGAAAATTCAAAACAGGCATAAGAAATTCAAAAAAATTCGAACAATGAAAATCCTTCGCGTGGTGTCATATTATGTTACATAGTTGAAAGTAAAAATACCAGACTTGGTATATTGATCATGTTTCGAAAAAACCTTCACAAAATGACCTATCATGTTCGAGGTTTCATGGCTTTCGGTCCAAATGACCGATGTTATGTGCTGAATCACGGCATAGTTTGTGATGTTGTGCCCATATTATGCATGTGTGTGGACATTCGTATGGAGAACAATGTTGCAGGAGGAAGTTTTCCTTTTTGTTGCACGGAAAAGCCCTTTTCCATTTTCCGAGCGCAAAAAACGGGTCGTTTTGTGAAGTAACCACCAAAATGCCGTTTCAGAATGCTACCTGTTGGAATATGCCCTAGAGGCAATAATAAAGATGTTATTATTATAATTCTTGTTCATGATAATGTTTATATTCCATGCTAGAATTGTATTAAGCGGAAACTTTAATACTTGTGTGGTTTGTGAACAACACCGTGTCCCTAGTACGCCTCTATGGACTAGCTCATTGATCAATGATGGTTAAGGTTTCCTAACCATAGACATGAGTTGTCAATTGATAATGAGATCATATCATTGGGAGAATGATATGATGGACAGACCCAAACTAAGCGAAGCAATTAGATCGTGTCATCGTGTTCGTCTTTGCAAAGCTTTTCTTATGTCAAATATTGTATTCCTTAGACCATGAGATAATACAACTCCCCGGTATCGGAAGAAAGCTTTGAGGTCATCAAACGTCATCCTATGAGAGGGTGATCATAAAGGTGTCTCTCAGGTGATCGGAAAGTATCTGTGGGTTTGTATGTATCAAGATGGGATTTGTCCCTCCCATGTCGGAGAGATATACTTCGGGCCCACTCGGTAATCGATATCAACACCGCTTGCAAGCATGTGGTTAAGGAGTTAATCACAAAGTGATATCGGATTACGGAACGAGTAAAGTACTTGCTACGAACGAGATTGAATTGGTATGACGGTACCGACGATCAAATCTCGGGCAAGTAAAATATCGCGAGACGAAGGGAATATATATATGGGATTGATTGAATCCTGGCATCGTGGTTCATCCGATATGATCATCGATGAATGTGTGGGAGTCAATATGGGTGTCCAGACCCCGCTGTTGATTATTGATAGAAGATCATGTCTGCATATTCTCGAACCCGCAGGGTCACACACTTAACGTGTCTCAACGCTAGGATAGATTGGATAATTGGTTTATGAGTTCTTGTTCGGAGTCTCGGATGGGATCCGGGAAATCACGAGAGGTTCCAGAGTGGTCCGGAGAATAAGATTCATATAAGGCAGTGCAGTTTTTGGAGTTCGGAATTGTTCCGGGTTAATCGGTATTGTACCGGAAGCTTCTAGAACCTTCCGGAAGGGGACCAACGTGGCCCCACCTTCCGGGAGGGGGCATGGGCCTATGAGGGAGTGACCTGGCTGCATTGGGCCAGGGGCACAAGGCCCCATAGGGCCCAGCCGGCCAAGGGGGTTTTAAACTCGAGATAGACCTTCTAGAAGGGGGGGGGTTTCCTTGCCCCCCACTCCTTCTCCTTGGGGCCACCAGTTTGGCTTGGGGGAGGGGGCTAGGTTTGCAGCCGCCCACCCCTCTATATAAAGAGGGTTGGGGGCGCACCACCCCCTCGCACCTTCCCCTCCAAGAGCTAGCCGTCCTGTTGCCCTCCTCTCTCCCTCCCGACTGTTTGTAGGCGAAGCCCTGCTACAGAAATTCTCCACCATATACACCACGCCGTCGTGTTGTAGATCCAATCCGTATCACCACCATACTTGCTGGTCTGAGGAAGGAGGAGACGTCGAGGTGCTGCACGTGTGCATCTCACGGAGGCACCGCTACTTGTGGTGCTAGATCGGATCGGATCGCGAGGAGAGGAGGCATGCGACTACATCACCCACGTTCCGACGAACGTTCCGCTGTGTGAATCTTCAAGGGTATGAAGATCTAATCCAATCTCTCTCGTTGTTTGCATCTCCTAGATTATATCTTGGCTTTCCCTCTGTTCGCATCTGTAGAAAATTTTGATTTACTATGCCGTGAATCCCTTCAGTGGTATCAGAGCTAGATCTATGCATAGATGTGTTTTACGAGTAGAGCGCAACATGGTTGTTGCGGGCGTTGATGTTTTTTCTGTTGCAAGCCTCTTGTTTGTGTTCTTCCTATGACGCGGGATAGTGAGATTGAAGCGGTCCAGGCCAACCTTACGCGACGTCGTTCGCGAGACCGGCTCCGCACTTGACGTGTGGCTTGTTCCACACATGCGGCTGGTGGATGTCAGTTTCTCTCACTATAGTTGTCATGGGATTAACACCGGAGTTTGGCAACCATAATATCACCATTGTGGCTTTCCGTAGGTAAGAATCGTTATTAGCATCTACTCCCATAAGCCACGTAAAACATGCAACAACAAAGTAGAGGCGTCTAACTTGTTTTTGGAGGGAGTGTTTTCTGTGATATGGTATGACCCAAGATGTGATGTGTATAATGTATGCGATGATCATGTTTTGTAATGTTTCACGACTTGCATGTCGATGAGTACACAACCGGCAAGAGCCATATGGTTGTCTTTATAATTGTGTATGACCTGTGTGTCAACTTCTTATGCGCCATGTAATAGTTTCACTTTATCGCTAAGTAGTTAGCAATAGTTGTAGTTGCTATTTGTGGTGGAGGCAATCATGGTGGAGTGATGGAGATCATGCCGGCACGCACAAGATGGAGATCATTGCGCGAAGATTGGCTATAACATGTCACATAAAGTTATATGCATGTGATGTTTATCCTTTTATGTATCTTATTATGCTTAGATCGCGACGGTAGCATTATAAGATGATTCCTCACTTAAAGATCAAGATAAAAACTGTGTTCTCCCCAAGTATGCACCGTTGCGAAAGTTTGTCGTGTCCAAGCATCACGTGATGATCGGGTGCTATAGACTCTACGCTCACATACAACGGGTGCAAGCCAGTTTTGCACACGCGGAAATACTTGGGTCTAACTTGACGAGCCTAGCATGTACAGACATGGCCTCGGAACACATGAACCGAAAGGTTAAGCATGAGTCATATGAATGATATGATCGACACTTCGTTGTCCACCATTGAAACTACATCTCTTCTCGTGAAGATCGGATTAGGTGTAGTGAATTTGGATCGTGTTCACTAAACAACTTGAGGGATATTGAATTTAGTGGGAGTTCATCTAGTAGTTTGATTAAAATTTGAACTAGTTATCATGAACATAGTCTAATTTGTACTTGCGAATATTGTAGATCAAATGGCTAAGTCCAACTTCAACTTCAACTTTTTGCTGAGAAGGAAAAGCTTAGAAACAATGGGTCTAACTTCACCAATTGGTTCCGCAATCTAAGAATCATTCTCACTGGCGGTCAAAAGGACTATGTCCTTGGGAAAGCGTTAGGTGACCCCTAACAAGCTGTGCGGTGATGAGAAAGCTGTCTATCAGTCGCGCAAAGATGATTATGGTGTGATTAAGAGCACCATGTTGTTTGCTATGGAACCGGAACTTCAAAATAGTTTTGAAGACTATCCCGGGCCTTTGAGATTCTCGAAGAGCTGAAAACCATGTTTCAGACTCAGTCCCGTTCTGAGAGATATGAGATCTCTGAGAAGTTCTTTAACTGCAAGATGCAGGAAGGGAGTTCCGTTAGTGAGCACGCAATTAAGATGACGGTCTACACTCAACGCCTTGATCAACTGGAATGCACGATTCCAGAAGAGCTCAAGATTGACAGGGTTCTACAATCACTCCCTCCCAGCTACAAAAGTTTTGTAGTGACTCATAATCAGATTGGTTCCACTGATACGATCACCGAGATCTTCGCAAAGCTGAAGGCCGCGGAAGTGGACATCAAAAAGGATAATCATGTGTTGATGGTCAACAATCCCACCTTTAAGAAAGGTAAGGGAGCAAAGAAGCCCTTCAAGAAGGGCGGCGACAAGCGCAATGCCCCTGCTGAGAAGAAGCTCAAGTCTGGTCCTAAGCCGGACACTGAGTGCTTCTATTGCAAGGACAAGGGTCCTTTGGGCAACTGTCCAAGTACTTAGCGGACAAGAAGGCTGGCACCATCAAAGGTATATTTGATATACATGTTATTGATGTTTTCCTTACTATCCCTCGTTGTAGTGCACGGGTATTTGATCTTTGGTTCTTGCTAATATTTGTAACTCGAAGCAGGAGCTACGGAATAGGCGGCTTGCGAGGATGAGGTGACGATCTTGGCGTTGGCAACGGATCAAGAGTTGATGTGATGGCCGTCGGCACGCTCTCCTTAGTTTTACCTTCGGGATTAGTTTTAAACCTTAATAAATGTTATTATGTGCCTGCGTTGAGAATGAACATTATTTCTGGATCGTGTTTATTGCAAGACGGTTATTTATTTAAATCGGAGAATAATGGTTGTTCTATTTATATGAGTAACATCTTTTATGGTCATGCACCTCTTGTGAATGGTTTATTTCTTCTAAATCTCGAAAGGGATGAAACACACATCCATAACACTGAGGCTAAGAAATGCAAAGTAGATAGTGATAATACTACTTATTTGTGGCACTGTCGTCTAGGTCATATTGGTGTAAAGCGCATGAAGAAACTCCATTCTGATGGAATTTTGGAGTCTCTTGATTTTGAATCATTTGACACATGCGAACCATGCCTCATGGGCAAGATGATCAAAACCCCGTTCTCCGGTATGATGGAGCGAGCAACGGACTTGTTGGAAATCATACATACCGATGTATGCAGACCGATGAGTGTTTCGACGCGCGGTGGATATCGCTATTTTCTCACTTTTACCGATGACTTAAGTAGATATGGGTATATCTATTTAATAAAACATAAATCTGAAACGTTTGAAAAGTTCAAGGAATTTCAGAATGAAGTGGAGAACCATCGTAACAGAAAGATTAAATTTCTACGATCCGATCGTGGAGGTGAATATTTGAGTTATGATTTTCTCACGAATCTTAAAGCAAGCGGAATCGTTTCGCAACTCACGCCACCCGGAACACCACAGCGCAATGGTGTGTCTGAACGCCGGAATCGTACCCTATTAGATATGGTCCGATCAATGATGTCTCTTACTGATTTGCCGTTATCATTTTGGGGTTATGCATTAGAAACCGCTGCATTCACTTTAAATAGGGCACCATCTAAATCCGTTGAGACGACACCGTATGAACTGTGGTTTGGTGCTAAACCTAAGTTGTCGTTTCTAAAAGTTTTGGGATGCGAAGCCTACGTCAAGAAGTTGATGCCGGACAAGCTTGAACCCAAAGCGGAGAAATGCGTCTTCATAGGATACCCTAAGGAAACTATTGGGTATACCTTCTATCACAGAACCGAAGGCAAAGTGTTTGTCGCAAAGAACGGTTCCTTTCTTGAGAAGGAGTTTCTCTCGAAAGAAGTGAGTGGGAGTAAAGTAGAGCTAGACGAGGTTATTGAACCTTCTCTTGAATTGGAGAGTAGCGCAGCACCTGAAATTGTTCCAGTGCCGCCTGCACACACAATGGAGGAAGCTAATGACAAGGATCATGAAGCTTCGGACGATGCTGCTACTGAACTTCGCAGGTCGACAAGGTCGCGTGCCCCTCCTGAGTGGTATGGCAACCCTGTCTTGACTGTCTTGCTAGTAGAAGACAGTGAACCTACGAGCTATGAGGAAGCGATGATTAGCCCAGACTCTGAGAAATGGCTAGAAGCCATGAAATCCGAATTGGGATCCATGAGTGAAAACCAAGTATGGACTTTGGTGGACCCTCCTAGCGACCGAAAGGCCGTTGAGTGCAAATGGATCTTCAAGAAGAAAACGGACGCGGATGGTAATGTTACCGTCTATAAAGCACGGCTTGTTGCGAAAGGTTGTCGACAAGTTCAAGGTGTTGACTACGATGAGACTTTCTCTCCCGTAGCGATGTTTAAGTCCATTCGGATTTTATTAGCAATTGTTGCATTTCATGATTATGAAATATGGCAGATGGATATCAAGACTGCTTTCCTCAATGGCAACATTGATGAAGAGTTGTATATGATGCAACCCAAAGGTTTTGTCGATCCTAAGGATTCTAGTAAAGTATGCAAACTTCAGCGTTCCATTTATGGACTGAAGCAAGCATCTCGGAGTTGGAACCTTCGTTTTGATCAAGTGATCAAGAGCTTTGGATTTGTTCCAAATTGCTACTAAGCTTGTATTTACAAGAAAGTGAGTGGGAGCTCGGTGACGTTTCTGGTACTATATGTGGATGACATATTGATTATTGGAAATGACATCAACATGCTTAACAATGTGAAGAGTTATTTGAACAAGTGTTTTTCAATGAAAGACCTAGGTGAAGCTGCTTATATATTGGGCATCAAAATCTATGGAGATAGACAAAGACGCCTGATAGCTTTAAGCCAGAGTACATACCTAGAAAAAGTTCTGAAAAGTTTCAGAATGGATAAGGCAAAGAAAGGTTCAGTGCCTATGTTGTCAGGTAAGATATTGAGCAAGGCTTAGTTTCCAGCTACGGTAAATGATAGGGAAGCTATGAGCAAAGTGCCTTATGCCTCGGCCATAGGTTCGATCATGTATGACATGCTGTGTACTAGACCGGATGTGTCCAATGATCTTAGTTTGACGAGCAGGTATCAAAGTGATCCAGGAGTGGAACACTAGACAACCGTGAAGAACATCCTAAAGTACCTAAATAGAACTAAAGAAATGTTCTTAGTCTATGGGGGTGATGAATAGCTCGTCGTAAAAGGTTACGTCAACGCTAGTTTCGACACCGACAAGGATGATTCTAAATCTAAGACAGGATACGTGTATATTTTGAATGGAGGAGCTGTGAGCTGGAGAAGCTGCAAGCAAAGCGTGATCACGGGATCTACAGTAGAAGCGGAATACATGGCTGCTGCAGAAGCGCCAAGTGAGGGAGTTTGGATCAGGAACTTCATCACTGAGCTTGGCGTGGTTCCATGTGCATTGGACCCACTGGAGATATTGTGTGACAACACTGGCGCCATAGCACTCGCTAAGGAACCAACATATCAACCGCAAGTTTCATATAATCCGAGATTATATAGCAGATGGAGATCTGAAGATCAGCAAAGTACATACAGATCTAAATGTCGCAGATCCATTGACTAAACCTCTTCCACGTGTAAAACATGATCGGCACCTCAGTGCCATGGGTGTGAGATTGTTGCCAGATGTAAACTAGATTATTGACTCTAGTGCAAGTGGGAGACTGTTGGAATTATGCCCTAGAGGCAATAATAAAGATGTTATTATTATAATTCTTGTTCATGATAATGTTTATATTCCATGGTAGAATTGTATTAAGCGGAAACTTTAATACTTGTGTGGTTTGTGAACAACACCGTGTCCCTAGTACGCCTCTATGGACTAGCTCATTATTCAATGATGGTTAAGGTTTCCTAACCATAGACATGAGTTGTCAATTGATAATGAGATCATATCATTGGGAGAATGATATGATGGACAAATCCAAACTAAGCGAAACAATTAGATCGTGTCATCGTGTTCGTCTTTGCGAAGCTTTTCTTATGTCAAATATTGTATTCCTTAGACCATGAGATAATACAATTCCCTGGTATCGGAAGAAAGCTTTGAGGTCATCAAACGTCATCCTATGAGAGGGTGATCATAAAGGTGTCTCTCAGGTGATCGAAAAGTATCTGTTGGGTTGCATGTATCAAGATGGGATTTGTCCCTCCCAAGTCGGAGAGATATACTTCGGTCCCACTCGGTAATCGATATCAACACCGCTTGCAAGCATGTAGTTAAGTAGTTAATCACAAAGTGATATCGGATTACGGAACGAGTAAAGTACTTGCTGTGAACGAGATTGAACTAGGTATGACGATACCGACGATCAAATCTCGGGCAAGTAAAATATCGCGAGACGAAGGGAATATATATATGGGATTGATTGAATCCTGGCATCGTGGTTCATCTGATATGATCATCGATGGATGTGTGGGAGTCAATATGGGTGTCCATACCCCGCTGTTGATTATTGATAGAAGATCATGTCTGCATATTCTCGAACCCGCAGGGTCACACACTTAACGTGTCTTGACGCTAGGATAGATTGGATAATTGGTTTATGAGTTTTTGTTCGGAGTCTCAGATGGGATCCGGGACATCACGAGAGGTTCTGGAGTGGTCCGGAGAATAAGATTCATATAAGGCAGTGCAGTTTTTGGAGTTCGGAATTGTTCCGGGTTAATCGGTATTGTACCGGAAGCTTCTAGAACCTTCCGGAAGGGGAACAACGTGGCCCCACCTTCCGGGAGGGGGCATGGGCCTATGAGGGAGTGCCCTGGCCGCATTGGGCCAGGGAACAAGGCCCCATAGGGCCCAGCCGGCCAAGGGGGTTTTAAACTCGAGATAGACCTTCTAGAAGGGGGGGTTTCCTTGCCCCCCACTCCTTCTCCTTGGGGCCGTCGGTTTGCCTTGGGGGAGGGGGCTAGGGTTGCAGCCGCCCACCCCTCTATATAAAAAGGGCTGGGGGCGCACCACCCCCTCTCACCTTCCCCTCCAAGAGCTAGCCATCCTTCTGCCCTCCTCTCTCCCTCCCGACTGTTTGTAGGCGAAGCCCTGCTGCAGAAATTCTCCACCATATACACCACGCCGTCGTGTTGTAGATCCAATCCGTCTCTCCACCATACTTGCTGGTCCGAGGAAGGAGGAGGCGCCGAGTCTTTGCGTGTGCATCTCACGGAGGCACCGCCACTTGTGGTGCTAGATCGGATCGGATCGCGACGAGGAGAAGCGACTACATCACCCACGTTCCGACGAGCGTTCATTGCTTGAATCTTCAAGGGTATGAAGATCTAATACAATCTCTCTCGTTGTTTGCATCTCCTATATTAGATCTTGGCTTTCCCTCTGTTCGCATCCGTAGAAAATTTTGATTTACTATGCCGCGAATCCCTTCACTACCGTCCCATTTTCCTAAAATACTAGACCACCTTACATGGACTATCTCCCAACAGGGACATCTCAAACCTTTTCGTCCATCCCGGGTAAAAAGGAAAAATGTCTGCCGAATCGGTAGGAAGTGGGTCCAGTTTGTACTACAGGTACATGATCTATCGCCCGTGATTTTTTTAAAAAATCATTTTTAGACTCGCAATATGTGGTTTCTTTAGAGATCCAATGCAAGTTCTAACGATGCTCGTCCCCTATCTTCATGCACACCGGTTCGACCATAGTTAGAAATTCAGATAATTCAAAACGGGCATAATAAATTAAAAAAAATCCGAACAATGAAAATCCTTCGCGTGGTGTCATATTATGTTACATAGTTGAAAGGAAAAAATACCAGACTTGGTATATTGATCATGTTTCGAAAAAACCTTCACAAAATGATCTATCATGTTCGAGGTTTCATGGCTTTCGGTCCAAATGACCGATGTTATGTGCTGAATCACGGCATAGTTTGTGATGTTGTGCCCATATTATGCATGTGTGTGGACATTGGTATGGAGAACAATGTTGCAGGAGGAAGTTTTCCTTTTTGTCGCATGGAAAAGCCCTTTTCCATTTTCCAACACTCACCCCTATTATTAGTGCTGACTCGTGTTTTGTCCCGGTTGGTGTCTCCAACCGGGACTAAAGGTTCATCTTTAGTCCTGGTTGGTGACACCATCCGGGACAAGGTACACGCCGCACGACATAATATCGACACGCCATTTTTCCCGCCATTTTTCTTCCCGCCATTTTTTTCCGCCAGTTCTTCCCTCCAGTTCTTCCCGCCAGTTCTTCACTATATATATGTAGGTTTGGCCTCCATTGTCATTGCACATCTCTAGACTCATATCTGCAACCTCACCGTAGCACTAACTCCCAGGGAGGCGGAGGCGCTTTGCGCCTCGAACTACCCTCGCCCAGACTCTTGTGTCCCCGTCGGCTGGATCTTTGGCCGAGGCGTGCTTGGTTCCTCCTGTCCCTCTAGGTGTGGCATGTCCGATGGCCATCACGAACCACTACTACTTCGAGCTCACGCCGGAGCAGTGGAGGAATCCCAGATGGCATCCCGACTATTTCCCGACTTGGGAAGCCTTCTTCGTGGATCGGCGTGAGAGGGCACTCGCCAGGCATGAGGAGGAGGGCCCACCTCCTCCGAACTTCAACGAGGCCGGCCGTCGGCTGTGGTGGCGCGGCCGGACTCTCCAGAGCGTCATGACGTACGACACGGCCGCCGACTCTAGCCCCCGCCTGCGCTACCCTCAAGTCCAGCCCACTCGTACTCAACCTTCAAGGTTCAACTACGGCGACCCCGACGACGATAGCGACGACGGCCGCGGCGAGTAAGACGACTACAATGGCGAGTATTACAGGTGTAGGCAGGAGCATGACCGAATTATTCCAACATTGCAAAACAAGTTCGACCGATTGTGGCTTAATCGCCATGTATCTTAATTTTCAGTTCTTCTATGTAACTTTGTGTTAGTTGCGTTATGTACTTTAATTCCAGTTCTATCCTAATAAAATTTTCTTTCCGCCCATTATTTTCCGTCCTTTTTTTCCGCCCATTAAAAACAGAAAATGGTTTTGAATTACTTATTCAAATCCAAACATTTTTTATGTTTAAAGTTTTTCTAAATTCCAAATTGATATTAAAAAATATAAGTTAATTCATTTTAAATTGTAAATGGTTCATATTTTAAATGGTTACATTAATTATTTTTTAAAACAGAAAATGGTTTTGAATTATTTATTCAAATCCAAACACTTTTTATGTTTAAAGTTTTTCTAAATTCCAAATTAATATTCAAAAATATAATTTAATTCATTTTAAATGGCTACATTAATTATTTTTTAAAAATAGAAAATGGTTTTGGATTATTTATTCAAATCCATACACTTTTTATGTTTAAAGTTTTTCTAAATTCCAAATTGATATTAAAAAAATATAAGTTAATTCATTTTTAATTGTAAATGGTTCATATTTTAAATGGTTACATTAATTATTTTTTAAAACAGAAAATGGTTTTGAATTATTTATTCAAATCCAAACACTTTTTATGCATAAAGTTTTTCTAAATTCCAAATTAATATTCAAAAATATAAGTTAATTCATTTTAAATGGTTACATTAATTATTTTTTAAAAATAGAAAATGGTTTTGGATTATTTATTCAAATCCATACACTTTTTATGTTTAAAGTTTTTCTAAATTCCAAATTGATATTAAAAAATATAAGTTAATTCATTTTAATTGTAAATGGTTCATATTTTAAATGGTTACATTAATTATTTTTTAAAACAGAAAATGGTTTTGAATTATTTATTCAAATCCAAACACTTTTTATGTTTAAAGTTTTTCTAAATTCCAAATTAATTATCATTTAAAAAACAATACAAATTTAAACCCCAAAATAAAAAATAAGGCGGGAACAGAGAAAATACGAAAAATTTGAAAGCAGGGGAATATGTCGGTTGGAGCCACCAGGGACTAAAGACCCTTGCGCCAACCCTTGGTCTGAAAATATTGGAGTATCGTCCCGGTTGGTGGCTCCAACCGGGGCGTATCTCTTAGTCGTTGGAGCCACCAACCGACTAAAGGTCCTTTGTTTATAAGGCGCCTCCTCTTCTTCTTCCTTCCCCATCTCACTTCTCGCTTCACCGACGCGCGCTTAACGCCCGACTGCTGAGCTTCGCCGCCCAGCCGTCAGGCTGCCGAAACCAGCGTTCCGTCCGCCAGACCGCCTCCATCCGTCGCGCACCACTACTTCCCCTGCCGCGCGCTCGATCTCGGCGGAGGCGCTCGGTGACCAAGAAGGCTGCGCCGCCTCTCTAACGCAGCGGTGAGCCTCTGCACCTCCAGTGCCCTCCGTTTGCTCGCTTGTTGTAGCCGCCACGCGTCGTGTCGCCGCTGCACCGCCGCTTCCGCCATGCGCCCAGCTCGGTGAGCTTCTTGGCGGCCGCCACTTATTGCCTACCGCGACCTGCTTCGATCAAGCCTAGCCCGTCACCCAGACGCCTCACGGCGCCGTCCCGGTGAGCACCCGGCGGTGGCGTCACCGGCGTCACCGACGTGGCCCACGGGCCGACCTTTGACCACCACGGTGGCTTCTTGATGTGGCCTAGGGCCAAAGACTCGATCCACAGTGGCTAGGTTCTGTCTGGATAAAAAAAACCAACCCTTTGCTGATGTCATATTGACACAGTAATTCAATTTTAAATGATTTAATAATTCCAGAAATTGATATAAACTTGTAAATTCAATATCTTTTTATTTATAAGTCAGAAAAATACAAATAATATATCAAATTGTTCAGAAAATGAAACCTATCTATTTAACCTATAATCATGCATTGTTCAACATCTTAAATGACAAGTATAATTAGAAGAACAAATTCACCCCTCTCATATGTTTCGGAGTTTCCCCGAGTTAGGGCTTTCACCCCTCGGAACCCCGATTAAATCGTCGAGCATGTCTTAGGGTTACATTCCAATGCAAATTAACTTGTCATATCATCATACTTGCTTGAGCATTGCATCGATGCCATGTGTTGATTGTTTCCCTTTCTTTTCGGTGTTTGGATTATTAGGTTTATTATTAGTTAGGTATTATTAATTAGTTTGGTATTATTGGTCTTCGGCCCCACTGGTCAGTCACTGTGGGTAGCCCCAGACCCGATTCACATTGTCAAGCAACTTAAAAGCCCTATCTTAGATAACGAATCATTAATACCCCTTAGGTGCATGTGGGTTCGACGATGTGCCTATCTACTACACGGTTTCCTTTTTGTAGCTAGGTTTAGGATTTAGGGTTTCTCTTCATTTTTATTATTGTGTATATATATATTAGGGTTTCTCTGAATTAGGGTTTATATCTCTCAACACCGTACCTAACTTTCTCCTTTAGCCGCTTTGACTTATTCGTTTTTCCACCTATGCAGAAAATATGGACCCACACGTCAGAGACGAAGAAAAGGAAGAGTTGATCCAAGGTGTGATCCATGGGGAAGAAAATTTAGACGTATCAACGTTTCTGAACAACTCCGGTGACGGTGATCCTCTTTTTACCGGAATAGACGACTTGTTTGAGGTTGAAGGTGTTTCCTTCCATGAGAGAAAGCGATGCCTTGTGTCGAAGGCGACCGCTCCGGCGAGGTACATGTAATATAATCAATTCATTAATTAATCATCTGCTATCTATGTAGAAATAGTAACGACGATCTTTCTTCTTTTAGCCCTCCGGATCGAAGGAATCTACTGAAAAGAGCAGACGAGGCCCAACCAAAAAGTTGCAAGACCATGAGAGGTTCAGGATCGAAGATGTCGCTGAAGACGGCAAACACCGACGGCTCCCGGCGTTGTCGCAAACAATTTTGTGGCACAATGCGGAGTAATCGTTAGGGACTTAATCTCGATCACCATTAGAAATTGGAATAGGCCTGCTAATGTGGATGAAGAAGGAAAATTTTTATTTGTCCCTAACCATGCCAAAGATTTACTGTGGAAGAGGCTCATGGTTAATTTCAAACTACCGAAGATAGAGCTAGATCCAAATGCGGAGGATCCAGTTGAGGACGCCTTACAACATGGGAGAGCCATGGAGGCTAAGGTCAGGGAGTGGGCTTTGAAGAAGATGGCCCAGTGTTTCACCAACTGGAAGAAAAGATTGCACCTTGACTAAGTCGTGAAAGAAGAGACTCCCGATTTCAAGAATATTCAGTTTGAGAAGATAAAACCATTCTGGGCTGAGTTTGTGGAATACAAGACATCAGAAAAAGCTAAGAAAATGTCTGCAATGAATAAGCTGAATGCTGCTAACAAGAAGTATCACCATACTATGGGGCAAGGTGGCTACAGGGCTGGCATTCCTAAGTGGGAGAAACTTGAGAATGAACTGCGTGCTAAAAAGATCACCCCAGAGACAGACGATAGGGTAGAACGTGCAAGGAATTGGTTTTACGGGCATGGGGGCACGTTGGACTCGGAAGGGAGGTGTATATATAACATATGACATAAAGGAGACCCCTTGCCAATCGAGAGGATGAGAAAAGCAGTAAAGGCTGTTAAAGATGGGGACTTCATTCCCGATAGAGAGAATGATGAGCTCACACTCGCCCTTGGAAATAAGGAACATGATGGACGAACAAGAGGCACAAGAGGCTACCAACCATGGAGGACTGGGTTTCCCGAAGAGAGGAAGAAATATCCTGATAGAAGCCGTCAGAGGAGAAAGGACAGGGCGGAAGTTGAAGCAGATAGTCAGAAAGAGCGAATGCGTTTAATTGAAGAATGATTAAAGCAACAACAAGATGAAATTAACTCACTTAAAGAGCAAAGTACTACCGGCCCATCTCAGCAGCACACTGAATTCGATGCTACCGGCCTATCGAATAATCGAAAAAGCAGTGTGGCTTCCACCGAGGTCCCGGGTGATGACAATGGCGATGACGATGGTGCCGACGATGGCTCCTGTTGGCTACCCAGTGGATGATATCACAGAGATGACACACTGCGAGCTACATGTCAAAGTGGTGAACATATCAATGAAGGTGGCGGTCGGCTATGCCTTACCAATTGGACCCACACCAACTTACCACTGTCGTCCGGTTCCAGAGGGCTACGCTGTTGTCGGGGTGTATGAAATCATGCCCACCTTTGAAGTTTTGGATCTTCACTACCCTGTAGGTGAAGGGGATGTGACTGTACTAGGATACGCAAAAAACGTCACCATTCTATGGCCGAAGGAATGTATCGTGCTTCGAAATCAAATGCCAAGGCCATCTTCGCCGCCGCCTCACCCGTCTCTAGCGAGGTCGTCGCTGTCGCGGCAGCCGTCTTCGTCTCCTCACCCGGCTACGTCGCCTCAGCTATCTCCAGCGCATCCATCACCGCGGGAGCCATCGCCGGCGCCTCGGGATAAAAAGCGTAAGCGTACCAATACTGTGCGTCGTGGTAAGCGATCGCCGAAACGTAAACAAGAGCCTCTTCCAAAAGTACCAAAGGTTCCTCCCAAGAGATCTTATGACTGTATCTTGAGAGGAGGCTGGCGATCGTTGATCTTGAAGACAGCGTTTTTCGCTAAGCTGAGGCGGCCGAAAGAGCCAGAGTTCCCCAACACCAAAGAAGAAAAAGCCAAAGTGTTGAAAATGCTAAAGACTCTTCATCAACCCGAGCCAAAGCTGTCATCAGACTATGAGCATTCTATTCTCAAGTCACATGCGACACAAAAAGCCTCGAAGAGCAGTACTGATGCAAGCGATAAATCTGTTGCCCAGCTCGGATAACAAGCAAAACAGACTTGCGCCCCTCTCTAGGTGATTTCCCAAACCAATGTGGGGTCGAGCAAATATGGGGCCGAAGAGCAGTATGATCCAGAGGTAGTTACTGTCTGGAGAAGCTGCATTGCTCAAGGTATGAGTATTGCCCGATTACTTATCGCTTAGAGTTCTTTCCCGTGAGTGAAGTAGCATACAAATACCAGTACGGTAAACCTCTCGTCAAACCTGAGGAGGTAAACAATCTTCCAACAAAAATGCGAAGATTGCATAACTGGTACATGCATGCCACAAAGGCCGGGGCTAACTGGATAGTGCTGAGGGTTACAAAAAAGCATCATGGGAAAGAAAAGGATGACATGATATCCATTGAATTTGATGAACTATTTCAATTATTTAATCAAGGCGCCTTGGACAAATCGATCGTCAGTGCCTATTGTCTGTAAGTACTAATTCTGTAATTAATTTAGTCTCCATCTATCTCACCTTGTTTATTGCATGTATATAATCATACTGTAATATGCAGAATGAAGATTCTCGAATGCAGCAGAGGACAAATCTATGACATTGGCTTCATTGACCCATATTGGGTTCATGAAGCTAATCTCAAAACAAGCCCCCAGGATACGGAGGATAATATAGTACACGCGTTAAGGTTTCAAGAAATCAGAAGGGAAATACTTTTTCCTTACAACTTTGAGTGAGTGTTATTGTCTTGTATACACTTTCTATTTCGCTTACTCGATGTTAAGTATATAATTGATTAGTTATGCATTCATAGATTCCACTATATTCTATTAATCATTCACCTTGACAAAGGGCGTGTACTAGTCATAGACTCGAAACGTAAATCCCTTAAGACGTGGAAGGACATGCAGATGCTTCTCCAGTGGTAATTCTAATCATTACGACACTATATCGGCAACGTTCATGAATTTTATGATATCAAGTAATTAATAACTTCTTTTATTCGTTTTCTACGCTGGGCAGCGCTTGGAAACGGTTCACCAACAAGGCTAGGGGTGTTTGGAAAGAGGAGCTTACATTTCAACCACTAAATGTAAGCACCACTAGCTATATCCGCGCATCTCTTTGATTTAGTTTTGATACAGTTCTTATCATGCTTGATTATTATTTTTGATTGAACTCTGTTCTCGTAAAGTGCCTGACGCAGGGACCAGGTAACAATCTATGTGGATACTATGTTTGCGAGTTCATCCGGCAGACGTGCGATGAGAATGACAGAAATTTAGAGCAACTCCACGTACGTAAACAATTTCTATAGTTTTTAATTACAATCAAATTGTGTTTAGTTTCATTCATATAGACTGACTCCTTTTTTAAATATGAGATCGAACGTCTACGGGACGGTCTTCTACCAAAGGATCGCGTACGAGCAATTCAGGAGGAATTGGCGGGATTCTTTGATGCAAAAGTCCTAAACCCAAAAGGGGAATACTATTCGGCTGTGTATAGACAATAGGAATTGGCCGGTAGCATCGAATAGCAACTTTTGTATGTAGTGCATGAACTCGATCCATGTATTGAATGTAATATTGTCATGATGATCTTGTGTAATATAAGGTTCCTTCATTGATAAGTGCAAAACACTAAATAAACAATAAAACAACCTAAATGAATTCTCTGCCGCGGCACAAAAAGTGGCGAAAATGCTGTCGCGGCAACAAAATGTGCCAAAATGAATTCTCTGCCGCGGTCGGTGTCTCTAGGTCACGAGTTCTTATACAGCTCCCAGATTGTCAGTCTTATGTGCCACAACTGGTCCTGATTTTCTTCTTGTTACTTGATGATTGCAAGTGCATAGTTTCTATGTAGCTAGATTCAAAATAAGAGTACTGAACCACAGAAAATAGTAGTTGAGGTCTTAATTCCCCTCACTACTCTTCACCAAAGCGTTATTGGGAATTGTCTTTGATTTCAAGCATGGGTGTTTAAGAAAGATTTTGTGTGTGAAATATTAATCTAATGCAAGTAAATTGAGAGAGAGAGACTAGCGACGTAAATGGTATGAAATTGCAATAAGGCCAAAGCGTTCTCATGAACTATAGGATCCACCACTAGCATTTGTGTTATTAAATTCAAGATTAAGATATTAAATCTATATCTTTCTTTATGTGCATGTATGGTAGAAGCTCCAAACTAGGTGATTACAGACTAGACATATGATATCTCACCCCTCATAATCACAACCATGATCATAGGCCAGCCACCCTAATCCCCATCAATTAAGGTTTAACCCCATGGTCATTTACATAGCTTTGTGAGTCCCACTTACCCCCTGGTCACATGAATGATGATCTGATGCGACATGTCACTTACACCTTCAACACCACCACATGTCCAACGGTAATTTCTGCTCCTACGTCGAAGGGAAATGTTATGTGTTCGACATTCACATTATAACATCAGGAAAGTGAACTAATACATACTCATAAACAAGATTATAGCTCATCTTTATTTCAATTCATAATAATGATAGGACTTCTCCATCTCCCAAAGAACAAGGGGAACTATTCACACATGGAGGTAATCAACATCATCATAATAGTATGAATGTAATATATGTTTATATATGAATTCTTGTGCAAATCAATAATAGGGTTTAGAAAATACAACAAGATGAATACAATTGAGATGTAGGGGATGGTGATGATGGTAGAGTTGCTGCGGTTCATGATGAGTATGATGCCTAGGCCTCCAAGGATCTTTGTAGCCTCATGATCGAAGCCCTTCCGCAAGTTCCCCCTATAGATACCTTTTGAAGATGAGGTTTCTGCGAGATCTGGTGTATCTGAATGCCAGATCTCACATCCATATACATGGGGTGAAAGTATTTGACAAGGCGGAATCAATGACACATGGTACGGGCAGGCCATACATATGGGCCTGGTCCGTACAAATGCTTATTAAAGGCTTTGGATGCCTCCTGCGAATTGTATTCTCTTTGGCTTTTCTCCCTGGTGTGTGGATAATTGTAAGGAAGGATTTAGTGGCCTTTAATTAGCATATTTATACCCAAATTTGATAGCTTTCACTGTAGTGTCCATCATCACCTTTGATTTCTAGATCCTAGTGAAAACAAGCATAGAAGGTGCACACAAGCACGATAAAATATTGAAATCCTATCACTACTTATCCAAAACGCAATGTAAATATTCTACAAAAATGCACTCATCATTACTGGTCCAAGCGTAAGTTGTCTCTACTCCCTAGTTCTTTTGAGGAAGAAGAGGGTGTGGATAATATGCCACCTCTACACCGAGCTCCTTCCTTGCCAACCATCAAGAGGCTAGACTCTGCTATGTAGGAGATGGAGGAGGATTTCCAACACGACGAGCAGTACGACAATGGCATGCATGCTGTCACTTTCACACACATGGGGAGGGCAGAGATCTAATGAAGCACATGAGTAGCAAGGTAGATCTACTTAATTACAAAGATCATGACCACAAGATCATGCATAGAGAGAGAGATGAACACATAGCTACCGATAGATCCCTTAGCCTCGAGAGAGAACTACTCCCTCCTCATCATGGGAATCAGCAACGGTAATGGAGATGGTGGTGGAGATCCATGGATATGCCTCCGGGGGCACTTCCCCATCCCGGCAGGGTGCCGGAACAGAGACTTTATGTCCCCCCGAATTTCCCCTTCGGTGGCGGCGGCAGAGTAGAACTTTTCGTGAACTTTTGCTGATTGATTTAGGGTTTTTGCCTTGGAGGCTTCTTATAGGCGAAGGGGGAGGCCGAGGAGGTGGCCAGAGGGCCCACACCCTCCCCAGGAGCGGGCCAGGCTTGGCCACATCCAGGGGGTTCTGGCCACCCTCTGGTTCCTCTCCATCCCTCCTTATGGATTCGTGTCCCTCAAGGAAAGTTATTGACTTTGGCTTTTGTCCCGTCCAATTCCGAGAATATTGATTTTCCGCCTTTCTGGAACCAAAAATAGAAGAAAACAGGCAACTGGCACTGTGGCAACCTTGTAGGGTTCGCAGCATAGAAAACAAAAATTTTCCTACGATGTGAACTATATACCAAGATCTATTTATACTAGATACAAACAACGGGCGGATGTATATCCGTAGAGAACATACCCTTGAAAACCGACAAAGCTTAACGAGTTCAACTCGTGGTTGATGTAGACGATCTCTTGCCGATCTCAAGATCGAGAGGAAGTCCTAGCGCCGCAAATCAGCAGCGCATCCGTGCTCGCACACACGTTCGAGGCACCGAGCAACCTCCGCCTCCTCGCTCCAGCGATGCAGCGGAAGCAAAACTCTTTTTTGCCGAATAGCCACCGGGAACATGTATCTCGCTAGTCCGAGACCATGGGGAATAAATTCTAGAGGGGGAGAGAGATCCTTCACGAGGAGGTATGAGTGAGAAGTGAGAGGAGGGCTCCTTTATAGGAGGAGGGGAACCCAAGGGGTGGCCGCATGGGGCTGCCCTTGCCTCCCTCTTCATGTGGGTGGACACTCCACTCACAAAACTCCTCTAAATTCCTCCACTCAAAAGTCCACTCAAAATTCCCATTAAATTTCCACCAAATTTAATGCAAACTCTCATTAAATAAAACTCTTTATTTTATTCAGAATTTTGTCAATTACTTTAATGACAAACATTCACAAATAACCCTTGCTAGAATTCTATTTCACATGCATAACCACTTTATGCAATTTCACCCGAAAACCTGTTTTAGATCTAGTGAAATAAATTCGCGCTTGTTCATTCTTTTCGGCATGAAACATTTGCTCCAATTGGATGTCGGTGTCTCTTAAGTGTCACCCTACGGTTCGTGAATAATGCGGACATGATCGAGACCCTCTCGATCAATAATCGAAGCGGATCCGAGACCCATACTCCCACACATTCAACGATGACTTTCTTGTGATCGTTAACCTTTTACGCTAGTATCTTAATCCCTTTGTTTCACGATATATTACATGTCCGAGATTCGATCATCAAGATCCCCATACCTAGTTTGATCTCGTATCGACATGCACTCTTTTCTCGTTCTGTGATATAACATTCTAGTGATCAAATCACTTGCTTGCAAGCTAATCAATGTGATATCACCGAGAGGGCCCAGAGTATATCTATCCGTCATCGGATGAACAAATTCCACTCGATCCATGAGCCTCAACATAACACTTTATTAGTTCGAACCCATCTTTATAATCACCACATTACGGTGTGACGTTTGATGTTATCAAGAAACTCTTCGGTGTTAGTGATTGACATGATCTTATGGTCTAAGGATTAGGATCACTTCGTAAGTTGTTATAGCAATATAAACTCAATGACTTTGATCGTAATGCTATACTTGGGATGAATGTTCATCACATCATTACACTAATGTTGTGATCCCGTTATTAACAACATCCAATGTCCATGATCGGAAACCTTGATCATCTTGTTAATCAACGAGCTAGTTTATGAGAGAGGCTTAACTAGGAACTTTCGCTTGTTTATTAAACACACATGTATTAACGTTTCCGTATTAATACAATTATAGCATGCAAAATAAACATCTATCATATACTTGGAATACACATAATAAACACTTTATTATTGCCTCGTGGCATATTCCTTCAGTCTCCCACTTGCACTAGAGACAATAATCTAGTTACATAGTGATATATCTAACACCCATTGAGTTACGGTGTTGATCATGTTTTGCTCTAGGGAGAGTTTTAGTCAACGGATCTGCTACATTGAGATCCGTATGTACTTTACAATCTTTATATCTCCATCCTTGACATGCTCATGGATGGAGTGAAACCGCGCTTAATATGCTTGGAATGCTTGTGAGACCTTGGCTCTTTGGCATTGGCAATGGCACCATTGTTGTCACAATAGATCACCATTGGGTCCAACGCTTGCCACAACTCCTAGTTCGGATATGAACTCCTTCATCCAAATGCTTCGAGCCGCTCAAGCAAAGAACATATTCGCCTCCGTTGTTGATCCCGCTACCACAGGTTGTTTGGAGCTCCTCCAACTAACCGCCCGCCATTCATGAGAAATACGTATCCGGATTGAGACTTAGAGTCATCCGGATCGGTGTCAAAGCTAGCGTCGACATAACACTTAGCGACGAGCTCTTCTTCACCTCAGATACAAGAAACATATCCTTAGTTCTTCTTAAGTACTTAAGGATATTCTTGACCGCTATCTAGTGTTAGAACTCGATCCGATTGGTACCTACTAGTCAAACTAATAGCGTGCCACATCCGGTCTTGTACATAGCATGACGACATTATAGAGCCTATGGCTGAAGCATAGGGACTTTGTCCATTATCTCTCTTTCTTCCGCCGGCGGACTTTGAGTCTTACTCAATGTCTTGCCTTGCAACATAGGTAAGAACCCTTCTTACTTCCGTCCATTTTAAACTTCTTTAAAATCTTATCAAGGTATGTACTTTATGATAGCCCTATTAGGCGCCTAGATCTATCTCTATAGATCTTTATGCCTAATATGTATGACGCTCACCTAGGTCCTTCATTGAAAATTTGTTGTTTAGATAACTTTTAACACTGTTAAAGTTCTATATCATTTCCGATCAATAATATGTCATCCACATATAATATCGAAATGCCACATTGCTCCCACTCACTTTCTTGTAAATACAAGCTTCTCCATAAGTTTGGACAAATCCAAACTCTTTGATCACCTCATCAAAGCGGAGATTCCAACTCGCGATGCTTGCTTCAATCCATAGATGGATCGCTGAAGCTTGCACACCTTGTTAGTATCCTTAGGATCGACAAAACCCTTTGGTTGTATCATATACAACTCTTCTTCAATATTACCATTGAGAAACGCGTTTTGACATCCATCGCCATATTTCATAATCGAAATATGCAGCAATTGCTAACATAATCCTAATCGACTTTAGCATCGCTACGGGAGAGAAAGTCTCATCGTAGTCAACTCCTTGAATTTGTCGAAACCCCTTTACAAGTCGAGCTTTATAGATGGTCACATTACCATCAAAGATCAGTTTTCTTTTGAAAATCCATTTGTTCTCCACGGCCTTTCGGTCGTGAGGTAATTCCACCAAGTTCCAAACTTGATTTTCATACATGGATTCCATCTCGGATTTCATGGCTTCTAACCATTTGTTGGAATCCGGCTCATCATCGCTTCTTCATACGTCGCAGGTCATTATTTTCATCAACCATGAAATTTATGACAGATTTCCGTGACAGCTCGAGCCGCACGCGTCTTGTTTGACTGCGAGGTTCGGTAGTACTCTTTCGGAGTTTCATGATCATTATCATTAGTTCCTCCTCAACAGTGGAGCCAACTCGAACAACTTCCGGCCAAGGCTACTCGCCATACTTTGAAGAGAAGGTTCCACAACCTCTTGAGTTCTACCTTCCGACTACTCACACCTTTCGAGAAACTCTTTCTAGAAAGGATCCATTCTGGCAACAAAAACCTTGCCCTCGGATCTGATAGAAGGAATACCCAATAGTTTCTTTAGGGTATCCTATGAAGACGCATTTTTCCGCTTTGGGTTCGAGTTTATCCGTTGAAGTTTCTTCACATAAACATCGCAACCCCAAACTTTAAGAAATGACAGCTTAGGTTTGTTTCAAACCACAATTCATACGGTGTCTTTTCAACGGATTTAGATGGTGCCCGATTTAAAGTGAATGCAGCAGCTTAGTGCATAACCCCAAAATGACAACGGCAAGTCCGCTGAGACATCATAGATCGAACCATATCTAATAAAGTACACGACGTTCGACACACCATTTCGCTGTGGTGTTCGGCAGGTGTGAGTTGTGAAACAATTCCACACTCTTTCATGTGAGTGCTAAACTCAGAACTTAGATACTCACCTCCACGGTCGCATCAGAAATTTGATCTTTCTATTACGATGATTTTCCACTTCATTCGAAATTCCTTGAACTTTTCAAAGGTTTCAGACTTGTGTTTCATCAAGTAGATATAACCATATCTACTCAAATCATCCGTGAAAGTAAAAAATAACGATATCCACCTCACGACACACTCATTGGACCACATACATCGGAATGTATGATTTCCAATAAACTGTCGCCTGCTCCATTGAACCGAAAACGGCGTTCTAGTCATCTTGCCCATAAGGCATGGCTCACATGTATCAAATGATTCATAATCAAGTGATTCCAAAAGTCCATCCGAATGGAGCTTCTTCATGCTTAATGCCAATATGACCTAGACGGCAATTACACACATATGCGGATATATCATCATTAAGTTTAATCCTTTTAGCATCAACATTATGAATATGTGTGACATTATCATCGAGATCCAACAGAAATAAACCATTCATCATTGGTGCATGACCATAAAAGATTTCATTCATATAAATGGAACAACCATTGTTCTCAGATTTAAATGAATAACCACTTTGCATCAAACATGATCCAGATACAATGTTCATGCTCAGTGCAGGCACCAGATAACATTTATTTAAGTTTATGACTAATCCCGACGGTAAGTGGAGAGGTAGCGTTCCGATGGCGATCACATCAACGTTTGATCCATTGCCGACACGCATCTTGACCTCACCCTTGCTAGCGGTCGCTTGTTCCGCAGCCCCCCGATTCGAGTTACAAATATTAGCAACCGAACCGTATCAAATACCCAAAGCATCTGAGCACTAGTCAAGTACACATCAATAACATGTATATCATATATACCTTTGTTTGCCTTGCCGCCTTCTTGTCCGCCAGATACTTGGGGCGCTTGCTTCGATGGGATCCCCTTACAATAGTAGCACTTTCGGTATCGACTTAGGTCCAACTCGGGTTTCTTTTCAGCGCTGCAATGCTTGCCGCCCTTACTTCCTTCCGCTTTCCTTCTTGTCTTTCTTGAAACCAGTGTTCCTATCGATCATCAACACTTGATGTTCCTTTTGATCTCCACTGCAGCTTTTAAGCATTGATGTAAGCTCGGGAGAGACTTCTTCATGCCTTGCATATTATAGTTCAACACGAAGCTCTTATAGCTAGGTGGCGTAGACGCAGAACACGATGGATGCCTAAGTCAATGGGAATCGTTATTCCCAAGGACACAAGCTTATCGGCGTAACCCGACATCTTGAGTACATGCTCACTAACGAGTCGTGCTCTTCCATCATGCGACTAAAGAACTTTTCTCAAGCATTGTAGCTCTCACAGAAAGATGTGTGTCGAAAATCATTTTCAACTCACCCATTGTATCAAATGCATTGCCGTTTGAAACGCTTTGAAGTTCGGCTCTAGCCCATACAATATGCCGCAATGAACTAAGTTGTGGTCCTCCGACGAGTCGATAGACATTCTTCTCCTCGTCGGGCATCATAAAAAGGTGGGGGCCTAATGGCGCTTCTAGCACATATTGCTTTTGTGCAGAGAGGAGAATCCTCAAATTCATGGCCCATTCAAGAAAGTTGCTACCGTTACTAGTTTCTCTTTCTCCATGAACGCATTGAAATTAAAAGCAGGTGGTGCCATCTACAACAGAATTTGTAAAGTTTAGACTAAGTGTATGATAGATCGAGTTCAACTAATCTATATTACGAATGAACTCCCACTCAAAAGCGACATCCCTCGTGTCCTTTTGGTGATTACATGAACCAAATCCACTACACCAAGTCCGATCATCACGTGAGTTGGTACAGCTTCAAAGGCGAGCATCAAATGGGCATCATATCAACTATATGACTCATGCTTAACCTTTCGGTCTGTGTTCCGAGGCCATGTCTGTACATGCTAGGCTCGCCAAGTTAGAACCTTAGTATTTGCATGTAATCGTTTTTACACCGAAATATGGTCGTGGATCCAAGAACACCCGATCATCACGTGATGTCTTGGAGCGACGAAAACATAATCGGTGCATACTAAAGGAAGAACACATTCTTATCTTGATATTTAAATGAGGGATCATCTTATTATGCTTAACAAAGCGCTAAACAAGCAATATAAGATGCAATCAAACATCATATGTTTATTAGTGAAATTATATGGTTCCCGCAGATGATCTCTATCATGTGCATCGTGGTATGATCACTATCATACCTATATGTGTAAATCCAAGGTCTATGGATTTTACGCTATGTGTGTTGTAAGAGTATCATATTATACTTCTACTTACAACACTACCATATCATAACACTAGCCCAAAGAACAATCTAAACTAGACGCCTAATTTATCCATTGCAAGTTTTACGTGGCTTAGGGCTTTCGAGATAGAACCGTTTACCTACGAGCATGAACCACAACGAGGATAATCAAATTGTTGACAACTCGCTTGTAAAATAGATATTGACTATAGTAGGAGAGACAGACACCGCTAGCCACTTATGCAAACTATTTGCATGTCAAGCGTGGAACAGTCTCATGTGCGAGGACATGTAAAGTTTGTCCGGCTGCTTCATCCCACTATTCCACAAATATACAAAATCACAACAAAGGAGCAACAACATGATCATCATCGCCACATACTCATATGTGTACTACCCGTAAAGTATCTACGCATAGATCCGGCTCGATACCAATTGTAGGGTTCGCACATAGAAAACAAAAATTTTCCTACGATGTGAACTATATACCAAGATCTATTTATACTAGATACAAACAACGGGCGGATGTATATCCGTAGAGAACATACCCTTGAAGACCAACAAAGCTTAACGAGTTAAACTTGTGGTTGATGTAGACGATCTCTTGCCGATCTCAAGATCGAGAGGAAGTCCTAGCACCGCAAATCAGCAGCGCATCCGTGCTCGCACACACGTCCGAAGCACCGAGCAACCTCCGCCTCCTCGCTCCAGCGATGCAGCGGAAGCACAACTCTTTCTTGCAGAATAGCCACCGGGAACATGTATCTCGCTAGTCCGAGACCATGGGGGATAAATTCTAGAGGGGGAGAGAGATCCTTCACGAGGAGGTGTGAGTGAGAAGTGAGAGGAGGGGCTCCTTTATAGGAGGAGGGGGAACCCAAGGGGTGGCGCATGGGGCTGCCCCTTGCCCTCCCTCTTCATGTGGGTGGACACTCCACTCACAAAACTCCTCTAAATTCCTCCACTCAAAAGTCCACTCAAAATTCCCATTAAATTTCCACCAAATTTAATGCAAACTCTCATTAAATAAAACTTTTATTTTATTCAGAATTTTGTCAATTACTTTAATGACAAACATTCACAATAACCCCTTGCTAGAATTCTATTTCACATGCATAACCACTTTATGCAATTTCACCAAAACCTGTTTGATATCTAGTGAAATAAATTCGCGCTTGTTCATTCTTTCGCATGAAACATTTGCTCCAATTGGATGTCGGTGTCTCTTAAGTGTGTCACCCTACGGTTCGTGAATAATGCGGACATGATCGAGACCCTCTCGATCAATAATCGAAGCGGGATCCGAGACCCATACTGACTCCCACACATTCAACGATGACTTTCTTGTGATCGTCGGAACCTTTTACGCTAGTATCTTAATCCCTTTGTTTCACGATATATTACATGTCCGAGATTCGATCATCGGTATCCCCATACCTAGTTTGATCTCGTTATCGACATGCACTCTTTTCTCGTTCCTGTGATATAACATTCTAGTGATCAAATCACTTGCTTGCAAGCTAATCAATGTGATATCACCGAGAGGGCCCAGAGTATATCTATCCGTCATCGGGATGAAAAAATTCCACTCGATCCATGAGCCTCAACATAACACTTTATTAGTTCTGAACCCATCTTTATAATCACCCTGTTATGGTGTGACGTTTGATGTTATCAAGAAACTCTTCCGGTGTTAGTGATTGACATGATCTTATGGTCTAAGGATTAGGATCACTTCGTAAGTTGTTATAGCAATATAAACTCAATGACTTTGATCGTAATGCTATACTTCGGATGAATGTTCATCACATCATTACACTAATGTTGTGATCCCGTTATTAACAACATCCAATGTCCATGATCAGGAAACCTTGATCATCTTGTTAATCAACGAGCTAGTTTATGAGAGAGGCTTAACTAGGAACTTTCTGTTTGTTTATTAAACACACATGTATTAACGTTTCCGTATTAATACAATTATAGCATGCAAAATAAACATCTATCATATACTTGGAATACACATAATAAACACTTTATTATTGCCTCTCAGGGCATATTCCCTTCAAACTTGTTAATAGGTTAGTTCCAGAAAAGATATAAAAACACCTCAAAGAAAGACAAAGCAAAGCAAAGTAGATACTAAACAAGCATGGAACATCAAAAATTATAGATATGTTTACGACGTATCAAGCATCCCCAAGCTTAACTCCTACTCGTCCTTGAGTAGGTAAGTGATAAAAAGAATAATTTTTGAGGTGACATGCACCATCAAAACCAGGATCAAACCATTTGCAAGCATTGAAAGCTGGGATCAAAGAAATCTAAACATGAGCATGAAAGATTGAGTTCTAATAGTGAGACAAAGTAACTATGCATGCAACATGAAAGGCTACAAACAAAGATCATGAATAGCATGCATTGAAGAACATTTGTTTGTTTCACATATAGAAAACATGGCATAGTGGCAATCAGCTTGTCCCTCATAGAGTAGCAAATAGATGCATAGGACACCTTCAAAGTTCTCAAGGGTGACTAGAAACAAATAGCACAAGAACAAGTAATATCAAAATATGCATCAATCAAATAAGTTTTGGGACACTATACATAGAACTAAGAATGGCAACTATGTTCTCTTAATGGTGCCTAAAGTTAGAAGGTGGAGACTAAATAGTGGTGGAAGAAAGGCCCTTCATAAAGGAAAGCATGGATTTCAAGTTTCAAAAAGAGCTTCCAAAAATTATGGTACTTGTTAGCTTTCAACCCTCATTGCCCCTATTATAAGCATCTTGAAGTGATTAAGGTTAAAGTGAACAAACTATGGAGCATATGCTTGACAAAGTATAAGTTGGCAATCTCAAGTCCCTTGAATACGAGGGCCATACCTCATGCTACTCAACTTCAGTCACATGTAAGTTCTTGTCATTGTAATTACATGCATATCATAGAGAACCGCCAACGGGGTACCCCTTGCACATGGTACATGAGCTATCCCATAACCAAAATGACAAGGAAAGCAGACAATGAGCATCTCAGCGATCTTTTTATTTACTATGTGCATAGCTTTTTATTGAGGATGCTTCATAGATAGCTCACTATGGTGATGCTGCAAGTTTCCATCATGATTAGGCATGGCTTAGGCTAGCGGCCCAGGCGTTTCTCTAACACAAAATACAAACTCCATGGACTTACAAGCTTCCTCTTTATTTCACACCGGTGACATCCATAGATAAAATAGCATCATATCAACTGAGTACAAAGTACAAGTGCAATGTTGAAAAAGTTGCCCATGACATCATGGTTCTGCTAATTCCAACGTATAAGTGCAAGCACATACAACAGACGACATAATGGTTCAAGTTTATTAGGGGAAAATAATATAAAGTGTGCCATCAAGTTTGTGAGGGCTTCAATCACTAAATTTTCGCATAATAAAAATAGTTTTTAATTGGAAGATAGCTGAAAACAAGAATATACTTGGAATGGTGTAACACACCATGCATAGGAGTTTATAGTGGGCACTTTGGAATAACTTGGTTTCTTGGGAGTTGGAAGCACGAGTATAGATTAGTCATACAAGTGGAGGCTAGCAAAGACTAGGAGCAACCAACTAAGAGACCAATAATGGCCATAATCATGCAGAGCAATAAAACATTACTAATCAAAGCATAAAGTGGTACCACAAGTCAAGAACTAAACGATCATAGAGGCTATGGTGACTTGTTCATAGTCATAACATGGTGTGAGCATGTGCCAAGTCAACCCAAACAAAGAATCAAAGGAGAATACCACAATACTATGCTTTTGCATGCTAAAGCAACACATAATTTCTTCAAGTCACACTAAGCAATCCCAATTGTTTGGAACAAAACATGCTACAACAATAATCACTAAGCATAAGGTCAAAACAACACCTAGCATGTCATGCTAAAGTCTAATCCACAGTCAAAGCAAGCTCACTTTTGTACCAATTAAGCATGAAGCTTCCTACTCTTTTTCAACACCAATCGACTTATTTGAAACAACTCACAAAGATAATAATCAACAAAGATCAGTGAGCTTGTCTCACAAATCCGCAAAGAAGAACTAAAAAGTTCTAAGTTGAAAGCACAAGAAAACTAAGGCTAAACATAGTGCTAGCAAAAGAGAACACTCACAAGACAATAAGAATGAAAACTAGAGTATTCTCAGCAATGAAAACTGAGCGTGTCTCTCTCCAAAATAAGTGTGCTGTAATCCAACCAACTTACTCAATAAAACTAAGAAAACTAAAACCAGAAACGAAAACTAAGACGCTCCAAGAACAACACAACTATGCATGACAATAAAAACGAAGTGTCTAGAAAGACCTGAGGTTTTTATTGATAAAGAAGGGGATGCCTTGGGCATCCCCAAGCTTTGACGCTTGTACCTCTTGGATATTTCTACGGTGACACCGGGGTGTCATCCCCAAGATTGAGATTTTGTCCATTCTTCATCTCATTACATCATTTTTCTCTACACCTGCAATTTTTTCCTTCAAACAAAACTTCACACAATCTTCATTAGCAACATTAGTGTATTCAAAAGATAATAGACCCTTGGGTTTAGCTTTGGAACAGAAAAACTTTCACTAAAAACACAAGCTACTGAAGCAATTACCTCAAAAATCTCAATTTCCCAAAAAGAACCCAAAAAGGAATCAATAAGAAGCAGATGCAAATAATGGCAGAAATCTGTCAAAACAGACCAGAAGGTAGAAAACGATTTTTTTCAAAGACGTTATGTTGGTTAAATCAAAAAGTGTTGAACTAACTAAAGTTATCTGACATACTGGGGGATTGTTTTGTAAATTTTCAGCTCAATCCGACTTACAGAGACTCCTCATGAATTTTTATGGTGGAGGACAGAAATCTGTTTCGGGACAGCAGCTCCTCAAATCTTAATTCCCTCTCATTAGAGGTCATTCTTGGCACAAAAGGCAAACAAAAAGGATAAGGAGAGGTCATTACTAAAGTAATAACTTCCAAGACTCAAGAAAACTCTTGGGTTATCTCCCAACAAGTACTTTTCTTTAACGCCTTTAAATTAGGCTTGATAGTTTGAGAAGATGCTCACATAAGAAATATCAATTTGAAGTAAAAGAGAGCATCAAGAAGAAAATTAGAAACACATTTAAGTCTAACCCACTTCCTATGAATAGGAATCTTGTAAGAAAATAAATCAAAGAAGCACAAAGCAACAAGCATAGGAAAGCAAAACAAATGCAACTTCAAAATTTTCAACATAAAGAGGGGAAACTTAATATTATTGAGATGCATAAAACCATGTTTCCCTCTCTCATAATAACTTTTAGTAGCAACATGAATAAAATTAAAAATATAACTATCACATGAAACATTCTTATCATGATCCACATGCATAAAATGATTATTACTCTCCACATTAGCATAGTCATTCTTATTAATTGTAGTGGGACAAAATTCAACAAAATAGCTATCATTGTTATTCTCATCACCATAATCATCAAATATAGGAGGCATATTGTAATCACAATAAATTTTATCCTAAATAGTAGGTGGACTGAAAATATCATAATCATCATTGTAATCATCATATATTGGAGGTTTCGTATCATCATAAGCAATAGAATAGCTATCTTCCAAAGCTGGGGAACTAAAAATATCATTTTCATAAAAACTAGCTTCCCCAAGCTTAGACTTTTCCATAGCATTAGCAATAATGGTGTTCAAAGAATTCATACTAATAACATTGCTATTAGCATGCATATGAAGTTCCATAGGTTTTTTAATTTTCTCTTCAAACACTTCATGTCCTAACTCAAGATAAACACTATAAAGATCTCTAATTTTGTTGTTGTTTTCCATTAAGCCTAACTAGTGAAAACAAGAAATAAAAAGACAAAATTGCAGAATCTAGAGGAAATAACTTCGAGCACTCACACCGGAGGATGTGAGTACCTTTTAACTTACCTCCCCGGCAACGGCACCAGAAAAGAGCTTGATGTCTATGCACTTCTATTCTTGTAGACAGTTGCTGGGCCTCCAAGTGCAGAGGTTTGTAGAACAACAACAAGTTTCCCTTAAGTGGATTACCCAAGGTTTATCGAACTCAGGGAGGAAGTGGTCAAAGGTATCCATCTCAACCAACCCTGCAATCAAGATACAAGAAGTCTCTTGTGCCCCAACACACCCAATACACTTGTCAGGTGTATAGGTGCACTAGATCTACGAAGAGATAGTGAAATACAAGTGATAACGGTGCCAGAAAATAGCTTCTGACTTGTTGTTGACGTGGGGTAACGGACTAAAGGCAAACTGAAGGAAGGAAGCAAGCATGCAATAGATCTAGTAGCAAATGGTGTTTCAATGCTTAGAAGCAAGGCCTAGGGATCATACTTTCACTAGTGAACACTCTCTCATATAAATATCCTCTCTTCATGATACTACTCTTAACTACTCTCTGGTTGGACACTCTAATCATTGGTAGGGCTATAACAGCACACCTCAAAGTCCGCTTTCCCCAATCTAGATAACCCCATACTGTCACCTTGAGCGCTAGATGGTTCCAACAAACACCACCATTTCATAGAGACAATCAACTCAAAATATAACTCATGAATACATATGTAATATAGCTTAAGTGCCACACACGGTATGAACACTGTCACTTTCTCACACGTGGGGAAAAGCATAGATCTATTAAAGCATAAAGAGTATTTATGTAGACTCAAGACTAAGTGCCACCATGGTGTGCACACTGTCACTTTCACACACATGGGGAGAGAAGAGATCTAATGAAGCACTTGAGTAGCAAGGTAGATCTACTTGATTACAAAGATCATGACCACAAGATCATGCATAGAGAGACATATGAACACATAGCTACCGGTAGATCCCTTAGCCTCGAGAGAGAACTACTCCCTCCTCATCATGGGAATCAACAACGGTGATGGAGATGGTGGTGGAGATCGATGGAGATGGCTCCGGGGGCACTTCCCCATCCCAGCAGGGTGACAGAATACAGACTTCCTGTCCCCTGAATCTCCCCTTCGATGGCAGCGGCGCAGCGGAACTTTTCGTGGACTTTTGCTGATTGATTTAGGGTTTTTGCCTCGAAGGCTTATTATAGGTGAAGGGGGAGGCCGAGGAGGTGGCCAGAGGGACCACACCCTCCCCAGGCGCGGGCCAGGCTTGGTCGCGCCCAGGGGGGTCTGGCCACCCTCTGGTGCCTCTCCGTCCCTCCTTCTGGATTCGTGTCCCTCAAGTAAAGTTATTGACTTTGGCTTTTGTCCCGTACAATTCCGAAAATATTGATTTTCTGCCTTTCTAGAATAAAAAACAAAAGAAAAAACAGGCAACTGGCACTGTGGCAACTTGTTAATAGGTTAGTTCCAGAAAATATATAAAAACACCTCAAAGAACGACAAAGCAAAGCAAAGTAGATACTAAACAAGTATGGAACATCAAAAATTATAGATACGTTTATGACGTATCACGTCCCAAGAGCTGTTCGTCGCCATTGGGACCGTGATAGATGAAGATCAACCCGGACAAGCTCCGGCTAAAGCACTGGACAAGGGGAAGGGACCACCTGTTGCAGCCGACAATGATCGTGCAAAGTTCATGCCCCCTCCGCCTAACCTAGTGCATCAGCCGCAGGAACTCAACATCGGTCCGAGTAACAATAACACCGCAAACCCTCCACCTCCGGCATCTACATTTGCTGTTGTCCAAATTACTCCAGCTGATAGAGTGATGCACGACAACCTCCTCGTCGAGCCCATGACTGTGGATCTTATTCGGAGCATAATCCAGCTTGACAAGAATCGCCAGCAGCTGCTGGAAGAAGCGCAGGCCATCGCGGAGCAAGGTGCAAAGCTAGATCGAGATCTGGCCAACATGCAGAAGTCAATAGAGAAAGCTAGAGCCATGGAGGCCGAGTATAAAACTCTGCTCCAGTAGCAGAAGTCTAAGAAAGCTCCGGCTCACGTCATCAACGATCCTGGTGTACGGAGAAACCTACGATGGGCCCCCTTGAAGCCGCCACAAGCAAAGCCATACATTGACATTGAAGGCAGGCAGGTGATGCCCACTCCTCTTCTTAACCTCTCTGTTGCCAAGACCCTTTTGGAGCAGGATAGATCACCCGTAGCTGTGGAACAGGTCTATGACCTCGTGGAAAAGGCGGTGAAACAGCAGGAAAAGGCCACCTCTCAAAGGCTTGAGTCTGACCCAGCGTTTTTCCAGTCTAGAAATCCTAAGCCACCAAGGGACAGATCTCCTCAGGATGTCGGATCTTAGACGGGTTCATCAGAGCAAAGACGGAGGGATGCACGCAACAGGAAGGACGCTATCCCCATATCCTCTGACCATGGAGGCAAGGCTCACCCTCATCACATATCTCCACCGGCCCGATCTCCCCGACATTGTGAAGACCCCAAGGCTCACCATCGCACGGACATGCCTCCGCCATGGCAACAACAACGTCATCCGCGATAACACGGAGAAGACCCATCATGATGAAGAGCGCAATCAAGGACACAAGAGCAGGTCGCGCCATGACCCTCTGCGTCCGACAAGCAACCATGACAAGCGCGAGGCGTCGCAGGAGGGTAACCCACCGCCACCTACGCCTCCATCACCACCTAGCAGCCACCATGGAGGAGGAGGACCGCGTCGTTCATGCAGCCCATCCCCTGATGGCAAGAAGAAACGAAGAAGCCCGGAGCCATACAACGCACGTTCACGTCTCGACAAGATTCATGAGGCCCGGAAAGGACAGTACCTGGGACCATGTTGCTTTGGACCTGTAATACGGACCGCAACTTACCCCAAGGGTTTCCGGATTGACAAGACCATCAAGCCCTATGCCGGCACCGCCAAGCCAGCTACGTGGTTGGAGGATTACAACAACGCGGTGGAAATCGCCAGCGGTAACCCCAACGACGTCGTCAAGTACCTCCCATTGATGCTGTCCGACACGAGCCGACAATGGATCGATGACTTGCCAGAGAAGTCCATCTGCAACTGGTTGGACATGCAAGAAGCATTCACCAAAAACTTTAAGGGTACGTACAAACGTCTATGTACTATTGGCGATCTACAGCGGTGCATGCAGGAGAAAGACGAGTCATCTCGCGCCTACCTCTCTCGCTGGCTGGATATGAAGAATTCCTGCACAGGAGGGCACGCCCAGACCGCCATGGCCGCGGATGGGTTGGAGAAAGATACGTTTCTCCGACATAAGTTGAAGCGCCTGCAGGACAATCACCGGCTAGATCTCAACCAGATGATCCAGCTGGCTATTGAGTTTGCGGCTGCCGACGATGATGCTCGCGGCTCTCTGCCGGCAGCGGCCATTCCAACTCAAGCTCGGAGGAACAGCAGCACCAAGCGGAAGAGCCCTCCAGAAGAAAAGCAAGCCTCTGACATGGTCGCCATGACATTTGCAGGACGAGGTGATGGAGGAAAACGTGGCCGAGGACGGGGGCTGGTCGTGGGCAGCAGCGAGGTAGTGAAACAACCTCAGCAGCAAACCTACGAGGATTACCGCGATATGTCGTGCCTCATACACCTCGACGCCAACGGCAAGGCCACTCACACCAATCGCCATTGCAAGTTCGTCAACGACCTTAAGGAGGACCCGGAGTCCGGCTATAAGCAAAGTCGGAAGAACAGACCTTGAGTCAAGGGCAAGGGGGAAGAATAAGGAAGAGGAGTCCAAGGATTCAACTGACATGGATGAGGATGTTGACCCCAAGCACGACGCCAAGAGCGATGGCAAGGGCAAGAATCCCTTCGAGCAGAAGGAGGCCGTTTTCCATACTTTCCTTGGCACCCCCACTGTCCAGCAACAGAAAACCTCCATGAGGATACTGATGGCTAATCTACCCCCAGTTCATGCGCTGGTCGGAGATTCCAATCACTTGGGACAGGAAGGATCACCCAGACCTCATCCCTATGGAGAACCAGTACGCCATGGTCATCGACCCCCTGATTGATGACAACGAGTTTACCAAATGTATGGTGGATAGTGGAAGCAGCATCAACATCATGTACCTGGATATGCTACACAAGATGAACTTGACGGAGACCAACCTAAGACGGACCAGCACCGTATTCCATGGCGTAGTTCCTGGCCGGGAGGCTCGGTCGCATGGGTGCATCACACTTCAGGTCGCTTTTGGCGATGTCAACAATTACCGCCAAGAACGCATTGAAGGGAATATGCCCGAGAGGCAATAATAAAGTGGTTATTATTGTATTCCTTGTTTATGATAAATGTTTATTTTGCATGCTATAATTGTATTAATACGGAAACGTTAATACATGTGTGTTTAAAAAACAAAAAGGAAGTTCCTAGTTATGCCTCTCTTATAAACTAGCTCGTTGATTAACAAGATGATCAAAGTTTCCTAATCATGGACATTGGATGTTGTTAATAACGAGGTCACAACATTAGTGTAATGATGTGATGAACATTCATCCGAAGTATAGCATTACGATCAAAGTCATTGAGTTTATATTGCTATAACAACCTACGAAGTGATCCTAATCCTTAGACCATGAGATCATGTCAATCACTAACACCGGAAGAGTTTCTCGATGACATCAAACGTCACACCGTAAATGGGTGATTATAAAGATGTCTTCAGAACTACTAAAGTGTTATGTTGAGACCCATGGATAAAGAGTGGAATTTGTTCATCCCGATGATGGATAGATATACTCTGGGCCCTCTCGGTGATATCACATTGGTTAGCTTGCAAGCAAGTGATCTGATCACTAGAATGTTATATCACGGGAACGAGAAAAGAGTGCATGTCGGTAACGAGATCAAACTAGGTATGGAGATACTGATGATCGAATCTCGGACATGTAACATATCGTTAAACAAAGGGATTAAGATACTAACGTAAAAGGTTCACACGATCACAGAAGTCATCGTTGAATGTGTGGGAGTCAGTATGGATCTCCAGGTCCCGCTACTGATTATTGATCGGAGAAGGGTCTCGATCATGTCCGCATTATTCACGAACCGTAGGGTGACACACTTAAGGGATACCGACACCATTCGGAGAAAATGATATGCCAGAGAAAGGAAAAGGAAAGCGCAGGAATTTATTTCACTAGACACCGAAACTGTTTCGGTTGAAATTGCTGAAACTGGTTCTGCATGTGAAATTGAAATGTTGGAAGGGGTTTTATGTGAATGTTTGTTAATTAAAGTAATTAACAAAATTCTGAATAAATAAATAATAGAGTTTTATTTAAATGAGAGCTTGCATTAAATTTGGTGGAAATTTAATGCATGTTAGTGGATTTTTGAGTGGAGTCTTTTTAATGGGAGTGGAGGCTTTTCATTTTGAGTGGGAGCTCCACCCACATGAATGTGGAAGAGGTGGGGGCAGCCCCCATGGCTGGGCGCCATGCCCCTTGGGTGCCCCTCTCCCTATAAAGTCCCCTCTCCTCCTCTCAAAACACACCTCCTCGCGAAGGATCTCTCTCCCCCCTTTAAAATTCCCCATGGTCTCGGATCAGTGAGATACATGTTCCCGGTGGCTTTTTCTCGAAGGATTTGTTGATTCCGCTGCTTCGCTGGAGCGAGGGCGCGGAGGTTGTCGGGGTACCCAGACGTGTATGCGATCACGGATGCACCACTGCTTTGCGGTGCTGGACTGGATGGTGCTGGACCAGATGGACTTCATCATGATCTTGAGATTGGCAAGCATTCGTCTACATCATCCACGAGTATAACCTTGTTAATGTTATTCGGTCTTTGAGGGTATGTATTCTATGGATGTATATCCACTCGTTGCCTGTATCTAGTAGATAGATCTTGGTACTTAGTTGTTCCCGTAGGAAATTTTTGTTTTCTATCTGCGAACCCTACAAAGGTATCGAGCGGATCTATGCGTAGATACTTTGCAGGTAGTACACATATGAGTATGGGCGATGATGATTATTTTATTGCTTCTTAGTTGTACTTTGGATATTGGTGGCATAGTGGGATGAAGGCCGACAAACTTTACATGTCCTCGCACATGAGACCTGTTCCACGCTTGACATGCAACTAGTTTTGCATAAGTGGCTAGCGGGTGTCTGTCTCTCCTACTATAGTCAATATCTAATTTGCAACGAGTTGTCAACAATTTGGTTATCCTCGTTGTGGTTCATGTTCGTAGGTAAGAACGGTTCTATCTTCGAAAGCCCTAAGCCACGTAAAACTTGCAATGGATAAATTAGAGGCGTCTAGTTTAGATTGTTGTTGGGCTAGTGTTATGATATGGTGATGTTGTAAGTAGAAGTATGAGATGATACTCTTACAACACACATAACGTGTAAACTCCATAGACCTTGGATTTACACATAAAGGTATGATAGTGATCATACCACGATGCACGTGATAGAGATCATATGCGGGAACCATATCATTCCACTAATTAACATGTGATGTTTGATTTCATCTTATATTGCTTGTTTGGCGTTTTATTAGCATAATAAGATGATCCCTCATTTAGATATCAAGATAAAAATGTGTTCTTCCTTAAGTATGCACCAACAATGTTTCGTCGCTTCAAGACATCACGTGATGATCGGGTGTACTTGAATCCACGAGCACATCTCGGGTGTAAGACAGTTACACACGCGAATACTAAGGTTCTTACTTGGCGAGCCTAGCATGTACAGACATGGCCTCGGAACGCGGACCGAAAGGTTAAGCATGAGTCATATAGTAGATATGATGCCCATTTGATGCTCGCCTTTGAAGCTACACCGACTCACGTGATGATCGGACTTGGTGTAGTGGATTTGGTTCATGTAATCACCAAAAAGACACGAGGGATGTCATTTTTGAGTGGGAGTTCATTTCTAATTTGGATTAGTAGAACTCAATTTATCATAAATTAAATCAAAGTGAATTTGCATAATTTGTTGTAGTCATTGGCATTCGTTCACCACCTTATGCATAGGTGTAATTGAGATAATAGAACTATAGAATTCTGGATATATACTTTACGAACTGGTATCGTATTGTGTTGAGTGTCAATCTAAAGTTTAAAGTCCTATTGCAAACTTTCAGGAAAATTATATTTACTCCGTGAAATTTAATAATTGGTATTAAATCGAGAGTAACAATTCCAGTGTTAGTATCTTAAGTATCATGTTTGCCTCCATGATTCTTGATTGTTTTAATATCAAGTTTATCTAGGAGCTGAAAGAATTGTTTTAGAAACCATCATGTGTGACAGATATAACGATATCTGAAACAATGTTTTGGTTGCAATATGATAGAGTATAATATATGTTCTCATATTGGATGAGAATTTACAAAGGTTGGAGATGCTAGACATCCTAATCATCCAAAAAGGGTTTTGGAAAGTAATGTTATACTTACGATTCGCCTTTATAAGCTATAGTAGCTTGATCATGAAAGTTGTCATGATAAGGATGAATAGAAGATGTATGTAAAGTGTTTACTACACTAAAAGATTACTAAAGAATGGATTTTGAAAGAATACCGATCATTTTGATGATGGTGATCTACTTCAAATGCAAGTCCAAAGGTATTATTATTTGAATATACACGCTTTGGACTATGTGTCATGTATATGGCACTACTGTTGATGTTGATAAATTCTTTTAACAGGAAAGAGGAAATGCTGAAAGAGAATCTATAAAATATATTTGGCACAAAAGAAAAGATTGGAAATATCCAATTGAGGTATATGGATGATATACATGTTATGGTTGTATTCTTTGCTTGTTAAACAATGTGGTTCTTGGGTATTGGATACCGAATTGGTTGGTATGAAATTTCATACGGAACAACGCAATTCATGAACCACAATGGCCTAAGTAACTAGCAAGAGAATATGTGATGATGTTCATCGAAAACAAACAAACCTTGTTTGTATTTCTCGTTGACATCAAAGCTTGACTTCAAGATTTGTTTTAATAATTGTTATTTAAATCAGGTATTATGAGAACAAAGGTTGTTCAAATAATTACCGTATTCCATATTAGATGGATGATGTACAAATCTAGTTGAAGAAATCACATCCATAAAACCTAATGCTAAAATGTCGCAAGACAAATGATTGAAAGATCACTTACGAAGTGACATCGCCGTTTAAATTATATTGGAAAGAAAACATGAAGAATCTCCATATTCATGGATTTTTGGAGTCTTTGATTTGATCAAGGGACGCTTGTGAGACTTTCCTCGGGATAATTAAAAACTTCGTTCAAAGGCCAAAGAAGAACGAACGACTAAAATATTGGAATTTGTACATATCAATGTATGTAGTCCATTATTTATAGTCGTAAGCGATGGGTTTCAACTTCATATATTTTCTCCGGAAATTTGAGTGAATGTTCACTTAATGAGAAAGAAGTGTGAAATATTTGAAAACGTTCAAAGACTTTCAAGATGAAGTGAAAATCATTGTAATAAGAAAATAAATGGTTTATGATTTTATCATAAGGGATTTGTTTGAGTTACAAGTGTAACAATAAAATAAATGAATTATGATTTTATCATAAAGGGATTTATTTGAGTTGCAAGTTTAGCAAAACACCTAGATTTACATCTCCCTAAATGAATTATGGAGTGTTTGAGATTTGCAATGAAACCTTGTTTGACATGGTTGGATCAAAGGTGTTATTTATAAAACTGCCATTATGTTTTAAAAGATTAAAGCTTTAGAGACTACCGCTTTTACACTGAAAAGAGCTCCATCTTGATCTGTTGAAATGACACCATATAAGTTATGGTTTGGGGTAAAACCCAAGTTGTCATTTCTTAAATTTTGGTATGCTAAACATAAGTAAGATGTTTACAACCGAAGTCAGATGAGCATGTCTGTGTAGGTTATTTTAAATAACAATTGGTTATTCCTCCATAACACCAAGGACAAAAGGGTTTGTCGCTTGAAACGTGAAGTTTCTTGAAGAAGGAATTTTTCATAAAAGTTAAGTGGGAGGATAATAGAACTTTGATAAGGTTAACGAACCTTAGCTAAATGTGCTGAGTTGCGCAGCGCCGGAAATTGTTCCGGAGGCTGCCATAATGCTCATAGATTATGTGCCTCAAAGGTTGTGGTCACGGAGATCGAAGTTCTTATGGAACCAAGTCGGTCGGATAAACAATCAAATACTTAGATTTGAGAGTAAATCATTATTGTTTGACAATGATGAACTGACTATATGCAAAGAAGCGATGATGGGCCCCGATTCCGTCAAATGGCTTGAAGCCATAAAATCCGTGATAGTTCCATACACGAGAAATCAAGTTTTGAACTTGGAAGACCCTCCAGAAAGGTGTAAAAACCTATCGGTTGTATTTGGATCTATAAAGAAACAGACATGGATGTTTCACATCTATGAAATAGTCGACATGTCGTAAAATATTTTGCGACAATGTTCAAGGAGTTGACTATGACAAGATTTGATCTTTCATAGCGATATTTAGTCTGTACGGATTAATGTAGCAACCACTACATATAATTTGGTATATGGTAAATGAATAAACAAAACAAAATTCTTCTAATAGAATGGTTACCTAGGACTTGTACATGACACGGTCCAAAGGGTTTTGTTAAAATTCAAAGGATGCTAAAAGGGCATGCAAACTTCAACGGTTGAAGTAAGCATCACGGAGTTGGAATCTTCACCTTAATGAAAAGGAGTTTTCATCAGGAGGCGATGAAGATGCTTGCATTTGCAAGAAATAAAGTGGGAGTGCTGAGACATATTTCTAATACATTATGTGGATGACATCTTGTTGATTAGAAATGATGTATCTTTTATTGACAAAGGTTAAGAATTTCATTTCGTTGAAATACTTAGGCAAAACCCGAATATTTAGCGTGAATGTCTATAGTGGATAGACTGTGACGCCAATATGGTTGTGCCAAACGTACATATATGAGATATTGAAGGAGTTCAATGTAGAAACGACAAGAAATAGTTCTTGTTGCATGGAAAGAAATTGAATCAAGATTCAAGTGCATCGACACTTGATAAGTGAAACAAGATTCAAGTGCTTTGACACTTGATGAGTGAAATCACGAGAATGTTTTGATCAATCATACCATGATATGTACACATCCATATATGTCCTATGCTCTAAGTGTTATGAGCATATACCAGAATGAATCATAAAATGATCATTGGACGATAGTGAGGATATTCTTATGATCTTTTTGAAAGAACTAAGAATATATTTGTGTATAGGTGACAAACAATTACAAATAGTTCATTGTAGAGCGTTACATTGATACTAGGTTTGTCACAAGATACAAATTAAGTTTATCTCAATTTAAACTATGGGTGGCACAATGTAATGGGAAGGATATTCCATGATGGATTTGGAAGAGTTCCAAAGTTAAGACATTGTGACGAATACTACAACAAAAGGCTAAGTATATGACTGCTATAGTGGCAGCAAAGGAGGGAATTTGTGTCAAGTAGTTTGTTATCAAACTAAGGTGTGGTTCACAACGGGCTAACACTAAAGATATATTGTGTGACAATTGTATCGACGTGTTTTAACCCCAAGGAAATAAAGGTCTCACCGAAAGACCAAATTTATACAATGCCATCTCATTGGAGAATGAGTGATGCGTGAAGACGAAAAGACATGCAAATACACACGGACCTGAAAGTGTCAGATCCGTAGATTATGTTAACCACTTGTAATTGCGTATTTGGAACACCAGAAAGCCATAGGTGTTCAATACACAGAGTTTTCAAACTAGATTATTGTCTCTAATGCAAGTGGGAGACTGAAGGGAATATGCCCGAGAGGCAATAATAAAGTGGTTATTAACGTATTCCTTGTTTATGATAAATGTTTATTTTGCATGCTATAATTGTATTAATACGGAAACGTTAATACATGTGTGTTTAATAAACAAAAATGAAGTTCCTAGTTATGCCTCTCTTATAAACTAGCTCCTTGATTAACAAGACGATCAAAGTTTCCTGATCATGGACATTGGATGTTGTTAATAACGATGTCACAACATTATGTAGGGGTTCGTAGCATGGAAAACAAAAATTTTCTATCGCATACAAAAAACAAGCCAAGATCTATCTACTAGATTGTAGCAACGAGTCGATGGAATAACTTACCCTCGAAGATTCCAAAGCGGTTAACGAGAGCAGATTCTCATGGGTGATGTAGTCGTACTCTTTCCGATCTCAAGATCGCGTAGATGATCCTTCCAGCGCCATGTTCCGGCAGCTCTCCCGCAGTCGGTCACACGTTCGGTACTCGACGAAAACCTTCCTCTCCCTTGTTCCAGCAGGCAGCGGAGGTTGTAGCACTCTCCTCGCGATTCCGAAAGACTGGCGTGGTAGGAAGTAGAGGGAGATCTCAGGCTTCGCCTTAAGCCGGAGCGAGTATGGTGGAGTATGAGAGAGCTATTAGTGGTCTAGGGTTTAGACACACCAATTAGAAGGCTCTAAACCGAAGGCTAGGGCAATTAGAAGCTCTAAACCAAAACGGCTCTAAACCGGAGGCTGTGGCTAGGGTTTAGATTTAGAGGATAAGAACTTGTGTGTCTTGAGGAGGAGGCCATGCCCCTCCTTTTATAGGTGAGAGGGGCGGCCAAGGGGAGGGAGTCCCTCCCCAAGTCGGCCTTGGGTGGCGCGCCGGCTTGGAGAGGAGGGACTCCTCCTCCAAGTTGGTTTCAACCTCCTCTTGCTTGTTTCCCACAGTTTCCTGTTTTAGCCGTTTGACTTTCAAACTGTCCATTTGACTTTTCAGTTTTAGGATTCAATTTAATCCTTTATTTGGAACAGCAAGAACACTTAGTACATGATGAAATTATTCCAATATGTAATGACACATTCATGTACCCTTCCCCGAGTCTTGGGACATTCGGAACCTTCTAGAACATTCGATGAAAACACGGAATCATTTCCGAACTCCGAAGGACTTTCCTTATATGAATCTTATTCTCCGGACCATTCCGGATCACCTCGTGATATCCCGGATCCCATCCGAGACTCCGAACAACATTCGGTCTCTTTCTCATAATACCATAACTACTCAAACAACGTCGAATCCTTAAGTGTGTCTCCCTACGGTTCGTGCATTATGCGGACATGATCGAGACACTTCTCGAACAATAACCAATAGAGGAATCTGGAAATTCATATGGCTCCACATATTTCTATGATTACTTTGCGATCGAATGAACCACTTACATACGATACCAATTTCCCTTTGTCTCACGATAGTTTACATATACGAGGTTGTGATCGTCGGTATCTCTGCATACCTAGTTCAACCTCGTTCCGATAAGTACTCTTTCTCGTTCCGTCATATGTAATCCCTTGTGAGCCAGTCACATGCTTGCAAGCTAATTGGATGACATTCCACCGAGAGGGCCCAGTATATCTATCCGTCATATGGATGGACAAATCCACTCTTGATCCATGTGTTCCAACCAATACTTTCGAACACTCAATGCCACCTTTATAGCCACCACATTACGGTGTGGTGTTTGATGACATCAAAGCATCCATCCGGAAAGGTGATATGCATGATCTCATGGTCGAAGGAATTAGGTTACTATGTATCAGAAAGCATATAGCAATTGAACTATTGAAATGACTTGATCTTTATGCTACGCTTATCTATAGGAGTATGTCCATCACATCATTCTCCTAATGATATGATCCTGTTGTTAATAACATCTCTATGTTCATGATCAGGAAACCATGATCATATATTAACCAACAAGCTAGGTTAACAAGAGGCTTTACTAGGGACTCTTATTTTAGTTTACAAATCACACAAGTATTAATGTTTCCGGTTAATACAATTATAGCATGGTATGTAAACATTTATCATAAGTGTGAAGATATGATAATAACCACTTTATTATTGCCTCTTGGGCATATCTCCAACAGTCTCCCACTTGCACTAGAGTCAATAATCTAGTTTCAAACCTTTGTGTATTCAACACCTATGGCTTTCCGGTGTTGTATGTACACGATTGCTAGTCGTCAACTGATCTCCGGATCTGACACTTCCAGGTCCGTGTGTAATTGCATGTCTTTGCGTCTCTACGCATAACTCATTCTCTAATGAGATGGCTTTGTACAAATTTGGTCTTTCGGTGTGACCTTTAGTTCTTTGGGGTTAAAACATGTTGATAATATTGTCGCACAATATATCTTCATAGTATTATCCCACTGTGAACTACACCTAGTTTGATAACAAACTACTTGACACAAATGCCCTCTTTTGCTGCTAAAATAGCAGTTATATACTTAGCCTTTTGTTGTAGTATCTGTCACAATGTCTTAACTTTGGAACTCATCCAAATCCATTATGGAACTCACTTTCCATTATATTGTGCCACCCTTAGTTTGGATTGAGATAAACTTAATTTGTATTTTGTGACAAAACTAGTATCAATGTAGTACTTTTACAATGAACTAACCATCTATTTGTCACTTCTACAAATAATATACTCTTAGTTCTTCCAAAAGATCATAAGAATATCCTTACTATTGTCCAATGATCATCTTACGAATCATTCTGGTATATGCTCACAACATTTAGAGCACATATCACAGTATGATTGATATAAATACTTTTTGTGATTTCATACATCAAGTATCAATCTATACTTGATTATTTGTTTCACTTTACCAAATGTCAATACACTTGAATATATCATCAACATTGAACTCATTCAATCCTTTCTGTGCGACAAGAACCTCTCTTGTAGTTTCTATATTGAACTCATTCAATATCTTGTCTATGTACTTCTGGCACAACCATATTAGCGTCTATTGATGCCAAATATTTGGGTTTTGCCTAAGTCTTTCATCGGGATGAAATTCTTAATATGTGTTAATAAAAGATACATCATTTCCAATCAACAATATGTCCTCCACATAATGTATTAGAATATGTCTTAGTGCTCCCACTTAATTTCTTGCAAATGCAAGCATCTTCATTGTCACCGATGAATTTAAACTCTTTTAACAGTTTCATCATAGTGAAGATTCCAACTCCGCTATTCTTACTTCAACCATTGAAGTTTGCATATGATTTTAGCATCCTTGAATTAACAAAACCCTTTGGACCGTGTCATGCACACGTCCTTGGTAACAATTTTATTAGAAGAACTTGTTTTGTTTATTCAACTACCATATAACAAAATTATATGTAGTGGTTGATACTTAAAACCGTCTAGACTAAATATCGCTATGAAAGATCAAATCTTGTCATATACAAACTTTGAACATTGTTGTGAACTCTTTCCCAACATGTCGACTATTTCATAGATGTGAAACATGCATGTCTATTTCTTTATAGATCCAAATACGACTGTAAGGTCTTACACCTTTCTCGAGGGTCCTTCAAGTTCAAAACTTGATTTCTCGTGTATGGAACTATCACGGATTTTATGGATTCAAGCCATTTGACGGAGTCAGGGCTCATCATCGCTTCTTTGCATGTAGTCGGATCATTATTGTCAAATAATGATTTAACTCTCAAATCTTGGTATTTGATTGTTTACCCGACCTACTTGTTTTAATAGGAACTTAGATCTCCGTAACCACAATCTTTGAGGCACGTGAGCCATGAGCATTGTTGCTGCCTCCGGAACACTTTTCGGCGCTGCGCAACTTTGCACATATAGCTAAGGTTCTTTTAACCTTATCAAAGTTCTTTTGTCCTCCCACTTAACTTTTCACGAAAAATTCCTTCTCTAAAAAACTTGACGTTCTAAGCGACAAACATTTTTGTCTCCGATGTTATGGAGGAACAGTTATTCGAAATAATATACAAAGACAGGTTCATCCGACTTTGGTTGCAAACATCTTTCTTATGCATAGCATACCAATGTTTAAGAAAGGACAACTTGGGTTTTATCCCAAACCATAACATATGCTGTCATTTCAACGGATTATGATGAAGCTCTTTTCAGTGGAAAAACGGTAGTCTCCCAAGCTTTTAATCTTTAAAATATAATGGCATTTTAAGAATTACACCTTTGATCTCACCATGTCAAACAAGGTTTAATTACATACCTCGAATGCTCCATACTCTTATGGTGTTTCGGGAAATGCAAATCCACGGAACGATTCCTTAAATCTTAGGTATTATGCTAAACTTGTCACTCAAATATCTTCCTTTATGATCCTATCATAAACTATTTATATTCTTGTTACAATGATTTTTCACTTCATCTTGAAAGTCTTTGAACTTTTCAAATGTTTCATACTTCATCCTTATTAAGTAAATATTCATATATTCACTCAAATTTTCGGAGAAAGCATATGAAGTTGAAATCCATCGCTTTTGACTACACATGATGGATTTTGTACAACAATATGTACAATTTCCAATAAGCTAGTCTTTCGTTCCCTTTTTGGCCTATGAACGAAGTTTTAATTATCTCTAGGAAAGTTTCACAAGCGTCATGTGATCAAAAATCAAAAGACTCCAAAATTCCATCCATATGGAGTTTCTTCATGTTTTCTTTCCAATATAATTTAAACTGCGATGTCACTTCCTAAGTGATCTTTCAATCAATTTGTCTTTCGACATTTTTAGCACTAGTTTTATGGATGTGATTTCTCCAACGAGATTTGTGAATCATCCATCTTTTATGGATTACGGCAATTATTTGAACAACCCTTTTGTTCTCATAATACCTGATAAAACAAATCTTAAAGGAAAGCTTTGATGTTTTAACGAGCAACACAATAACCCTTTATTTGTTCTCGATGAACATCATCACATATTCTTTTGCTAATTACTTAGGCCATTGTAGTTCATGAATTGTGTTGTTTCGTATGACGATTCACACCAACAAATTCAGTATCAAATACTTAATAACCACATTGTTTAATAAGCAAAGAATATAGCCATAACATGTATATCATCTATATACTTAAACTGAACAATTCTAGTCTTTTCTTTGCTGCCATATATTTATGAGATTCTCTTTCAATATTTCCTTTTCTGTTTGAAAGAATCTATCAACATCAATTAGTGGAGTCATACATATGACACATAGTCCAAAGCGTGTATAGTTAAATACCAATGTCTTTGGACTTGCACTTTGAAGTAGATCACCATTATCAAATGTTTGGTGTTCTTTCAAATTCCTTTCTTTAGTAATCTCTTGGTGTAGTAAACATTTTACCTACATCAAATATTCACCCTCATCATGGATTTATCCATGATCAAGCTACTTTTAGCTTGTAACGGTGAATCGCAAGTATAATGTTGCTCTCCAAAACCTTTTGGAGGATTAGGACAACTAGTGTCTCCAACCTTTTGCAAATTCACATCAAATATGAGAACATGACTTTTGCCATATTATACTCTATCATGTTGTAACCAATACTTCGTTTCAGATATCACAATATCTTCCACACATCATGGTTTCTGAAACAACTCTTTCAGATCCTAGATAACCTTGATATTAAGAGAATCCTTTGAATATCAAGAATCATGGAGACAAACATGATACTTATATACTAACACTTGGAATTGTTACTCTTGATTTAATACTAATTATTAAACTTCATGGAGTAACCGGAACTTACTGAAAATTTGCAATAGGACTTTTAAACTTTAGATTAACACTTAAAACAATACGATACCAGTTCGTAAAGTATCTAACCAGAATTCTATAGTTCTATCATCTCAATTATAACTAAGCACAAGGTGGTAAACGGATGCCAATGACTACAACAACTATGCAAATTCACTTTGATTTAGTTTATGATAAATTGAGTTCTAATTAATAATTAAATTAATCTTGGTGAACTCCCACTCAAAACAATATCCCTCACATTGTTTTAGTGATCACACAAACCAAATCCACCACATCAAAACCGATCATCACGAGAGTTGATGCAACTTCAATGGCGAACAATCAACATGTTCATCATATCTACTATATGACTCATGCTTTACCTTTCGGTGATCCGTGTTCCGATACCATGTCTGTACATGCTAGGCTCGTCAAGATCAACCTTAGCTTCTGCATGAGCAAATCTAGCTTGCTCACGTTGTATACACTCGCAGAATCTAACACACCCGATCATCACGTGGTGCTTCGAAACAACGAGCTTTAGCACCGGTGCTAACTAAGGGTGAACACTTTATGACTTGAAATTGATGTGCATGAGGGATCATCTTATAATGCTACCGTCGTCTACTAAGCAATACAAGATGCATAAAGGATTAACATCACATGCAATTCAATAATATGTGATATGATATGGCCTTTCTTCTTTGTGCTTCCGATCTCCATCTTCAAGCACGAACATGATCTCCATCATCACCGACATTGCATCAAGGTCAATGATGCTTCTCCATGGTTGTCGTCCACCGGCTTCAACTATTACAACTACTTTGAATAGACACGCGGGTCTTAACAGAAATTAAAGACAACCATATGGCTCCTGCCGTTTGCCGACTTACAATAAGGAACACTGCATACATCATATATAATCACAATCATGGCCATATCACATCACTGCACACCCCTGCAAAACAAAGTTAGACGCCTCTAATTTCTTTGCATATTTTACATGGTTTGGGGCTTTCAATAAGTGTCGTTCTAACTTACGAACAAGAACCACAACATTGATACTAGCATTGTTGATCACCCGTTGTAAATTGGATCTTAACTATGCTAGGAGAAACAGGCACCCGCAAAGCCACTTATGCAATACAAGTTGCATGTAAAGCGTGGAGCAAGTCTCATGAACGATGTCATGTAAGGTTAGCCCGGGCCGCTTCATCCCAACATACCACAATATGCAAAGTACACAAGAAGCAATCGACAATAAAAGCATCAACGCCCACAATGACCATTGTGTTCTACTCGTGCAACAGATCTACATATAGACACGGCTCTGATACCACTGTAGGGGTTCGTAGCATGGAAAACAAAAATTTTCTATCGCATACAAACAAACAAGGCAAGATCTATCTACTAGATTGTAGCAACGAGTCGATGGAATAGCTTACCCTCGAAGATTCCAAAGCGGTTAACGAGAGCAGATTCTTGTGGGTGATGTAGTCGTACTCTTTCCGATCTCAAGATCGCTTAGACGATCCTTCCAGCGCCACGTTCCGGCAGCGCTCCCGCAGTCGGTCACACGTTCGGTACTCGACGAAGACCTTCCTCTCCCTTGTTCCAGCAGGCAGCGGAGGTTGTAGCACTCTCCGCGCGATTCCGGCAGCAGAACGGCATGGTACTGGAAGTAGAGGGGAGATCTCGCAGGGCTTCGCCTTAAGCCAGAGCGAGTATGGTGGAGTATGAGAGAGCTATTAGTGGTCTAGGGTTTAGACACACCAATTAGAAGGCTCTAAACCGAAGGCTAGGGCAATTAGAAGCTCTAAACCAAAACGGCTCTAAACCGGAGGTTGTGGCTAGGGTTTAGATTTAGAGGATAGGAACTTGTGTGTCTAGAGGAGGAGGCCCTGCCCCTCCTTTTATAGGTGGGAGGGCGGAAGGGAGGAGTCCCTCCCAAGTCGGCCTCGGTGGCGTCTTGAAGCTTGGAGAGGAGGACTCCTCCAAGTTGGTTTCAACCTCCTCTTGCTTGTTTCCCACAATTTCCTGTTTTAGCCGTTTGACTTTCAAACTAGCCATTTGACTTTTCAGTTTTAGGATTCAATTTAATCCTTTATTTGGAACAGCAAGAACACTTAGTACATGATGCAATCATTCCAATATGTAATGACACATTCATGTACCCCTTCCCCCCCGGAGTGCCGGACATTCCGGAACCTTCTAGAACATTCCCGATGAAAACACCGGAATCATTTCCGAACTCCGAAACGGGACTTTCCTTATATGAATCTTATTCTCCGGACCATTCCGGATCACCTCGTGATATCCCGGATCCCATCCGAGACTCCGAACAACATTCAGTCTCTTTCTCATAATACCATAACTACTCAAACAACGTCGAATCTTTAAGTGTGTCTCCCTACGGTTCATGAATTATGCGCACATGATCGAGACACTTCTCCAAACAATAACCAATAGAGGAATCTGGAAATTCATATGGCTCCCACATATTTCTACGATTACTTTGCGATCGAATGAACCACTTACATACGATACCAATTTCCCTTTGTCTCACGATAGTTTACTTATCCGAGGTTATGATCGCTTGATCTCTGCATACCTAGTTCAACCTCGTTACCGATAAGTACTCTTTTCTCGTTCCCGTCATATGTGATCCCTTGTGAGCCAGTCACATGCTTGCAAGCTAATTGGATGACATTCCACCGAGAGGGCCCAGAGTATATCTATCCGTCATATGGATGGACAAATCCCACTCTTGATCCATGTGTTCCAACCAATACTTTCTGAACACTCAATGCCACCTTTATAGCAACCCTGTTACGGTGTGGTGTTTTATGACATCAAAGCATCCATCCGGAAAAGGTGATATGCATGATCTCATGGTCGAAGGAATTAGGTTACTATGTATCAGAAAGCATATAGCAATTGAACTATTGAAATGACTTGATCTTTATGCTACGCTTATCTATAGGAGTATGTCCATCACATCATTCTCCTAATGATATGATCCTGTTGTTAATAACATCTCTATGTTCATGATCAGGAAACCATGATCATATATTAACCAACAAGCTAGTTTAACAAGAGGCTTTACTAGGGACTCTTATTTTAGTTTACAAATCACACAAGTATTAATGTTTCCGGTTAATACAATTATAGCATGGTATGTAAACATTTATCATAAGTGTGAAGATATGATAATAACCACTTTATTATTGCCTCTTGGGCATATCTCCAACACATTAGTGTAATGATGTGATGAACATTCATCCAAAGTATAGCATTACGATCAAAGTCATTGAGTTTATATTGCTATAACAACTTACGAAGTGATCCTAATCCATAGACCATGAGATCATGTCAATCACTAACACGGGAAGAGTTTCTCGATGACATCAAACGTCACACCGTAACTGGGTGATTATAAAGATAGCTTTAGAACTACTAAAGTGTTATGTTGAGACCCATGGATCAAGAGTGGAATTTGTTCATCCCAATGACGGATAGATATACTCTGGGCCCTCTCGGTGATATCACATTGGTTAGCTTGCAAGCAAGTGATTTGATCACTAGAATGTTATATCACGGGAACGAGAAAAGAGTGCATGTGGTAACGAGATCAAACTAGGTATGGAGATACCGATGATCGAATCTCGGACATGTAATATATCGTGAAACAAAGGGATTAAGATACTAACGTGAAAGGTTCACACGATCACAGAAGTCATCGTTGAATGTGTGGGAGTCAGTATGGATCTCCAGGTCCCGCTACTGATTATTGATCGGAGAAGGGTCTCGATCATGTCCGCATTATTCGCGAACCATAGGGTGACACACTTAAGGGATACCGGCACCATTCGGATCAAATGATATGCAAGAGAAAGAAAATGGAAAGTGCAGGAATTTATTTCACTAGACACCGAAACTGTTTCGGTTGAAATTGCTGAAACTGGTTCTGCATGTGAAATTGAAATGTTGTAAGGGTTTTTATGTGAATGTTTGTTAATTAAAGTAATTAAAAAATTCTGAATAAATAAATAAAAGAGTTTTATTTAAATGAGAGCTTGCATTAAATTTGGTGGAAATTTAATGCATGTGAGTGGATTTTTGAGTGGAGGCTTTTTAATGGGAGTGGAGGCTTTTCATTTTGAGTGGGAGCTCCACCCACATGAATGTGGAGGAGGTGGGGGCAGCCCCCATGGCTGGGCGCCATGCCCCTTGGGTGCGCCCCTCTCCTATAAAGGCCCCTCTCCTCCTCTCAAAACACACCTCCTCGCGAAGGATCTCTCTCCCCCCTTTAGAATTTCCCCATGGTCTCGGATCAGCGAGATACATGTTCCCGGTGGATTTTTCTGGAATGATTTGTTGCTTCCGCTGCTTCTCTGGAGCGAGGGCGCGGAGGTTCGGGGTACCCGTACGTGTGTGCGATCACGGATGCACCACTGCTTTGAGGTGCTGGACTTGATCGTGCTAGATCGGCTGGACCAGATGGACTTCATCACGATCTTGAGATCGGCAAGCGTTCCTCTACATCATCCACGAGTACAACCTCGTTATCGCTAGTCGGTCTTCGAGGGTATGTATTCTATGGATGTATATCCACCCGTTGCTTGTATCTAGTAGATAGATCTCGGTACTTAGTTGTTCCCATCGTAGGAAATTTTTTGTTTTCTATGCTGCGAACCCTACACGCATGACCTTCGAGGTGGTCCCCTTCAAGATTGTGTACCACGTCATATTCGGACGGGACATCTTCCACGCCTTCATGGCCAAGCCATGCTTCGTCTATAACAAGCTCAAGATACCCGGACCAAACGGTGTCATCACAGTATCCGGAAGCTTTACCAAGGGAAGGGACTGCGAGATTGGAGAAGCAGCCTTTGCGGAACTTGTCCTCTAAAGCGAAGAATTCAAGGAGATCCAGCGCAAGGTCGATGCCTCGGAGATGCCGGCATTGAAGAAGAAGATTTCTGACTCCGCCCCAGCATTCAAGGCCGTCATCGAAACCAAGCCAGTGGAACTTGTGGTAGGCGATGCCTCCAAGACCACCGCCATTGGGACGAACCTGGACCCTAAATAGAAAAGCACGCTCATCGAGTTCCTCCGTGAGAATAGGGACATCTTTGCCTGACAACCTGCCGACATGAAAGGTGTACCTAGGGAACTTTTCGACCATAGCTTGAATATTGATCCAAAATGTAAACCGGTGAAGCAACCTCTATGACGCTTCGGGGACGAGAAGAGACGTGCCATACGCAAAGAGATAACTACATTACTTAAGGCTAGTTTTATCCGTGAAGTCCTTCACACCCGATGGATGTCCAATCCTGTACTTGTCCCCCAAAAGGGAACCAAATAATTAAAAATGTGCGTTGATTACACCGGCTTGAACAAAGCATGTCCCAAAGATCCATTTGCTTTGCCTCACATTGACCAAGCCATTGACTCGACGGCTGGCTTGGAGCTTTTGTGTTTTCTCAGTGCATACTCAGGATACCACCAGATTAAGATGAGGAAGTCGGGCCAATTGGCCACTTCTTTCACCACACCTTACGGAATGTTTTGCTATGTCACGATGCCCTTTGGGATGAAAAACGCAGGTGCTACGTACCAGCGGACAATGCAGCATTGCCTAAGAGATCAAATTGGTCGAAACGTTCACGCCTATGTGGAAGATATAGCAGTGATGTCTAAAAATTCAAACGACTTAATCTCCGACTTAAAATAAACCTTTGATAATATCCAGAAATACAATATGATGCTTAACCCAAAGAAGTGCGTCTTCGGGGTTCCAGCCGGCAAATTGTTGGGCTTCATCGTTTCCCAGCGTGGAGTTGAGGTCAACTCGGAGGAAATTAAGGCCATCTTAAACATAAACCGTCCGACGTGCCTAAAGGACATACAAAGGCTAACATGTTGCGTTACAACAGTTAGTCGGTTCATCAGCCGGCTTGGAGAGAAGGCTCTGCCGCTGTACAAGTTACTGAAGAAGGCGGACAAATTTACATGGACGGACCAGGCAGATGCAGCATTGAAGTAGCTAAAGAGATACTTTCCTCAGCGCCTATCCTTGCAGCACCCGAGCCTATGGAACCTATGTTAATTTACATGGCGACCACCAACCGGGTAATCAACATCGTCGTCGTGGTAGAGCGGAAAGAACCAGGGCATGAGTACAGAGTTCAACGACCAGTTTACTATGTAAGAGAGGTCTTGACGGAGTCCAAGCAGCGTTACCCGCACTACCAAAAGCTAGCTTATGGAGTGTTCCTTGCTTCTCGGAAGCTAATGCACTACTTCCAGGAGCACCATATTACAGTTATGAGCAAAGCTCCACTGTCCGACATCATCAAAAACAGCGACGCTACATGAAGGGTCATGAAGTGGGGCATTGAACTTTCCGCCTTCGAGATCACCTACAAGAGACGCGACGCTATCAAGTCACAGGCCTTGGCGGATTTTATCACAGATTGGACGGAGATGCCAGATGCTACCCCTATACCAGAGCCAGAATACTGGGTGATGCACTTTGACGGATCAAAGCTACTCAATGGCTCGGGGGCTGGTGTACTGTTGCAGTCACCAACCAGGGAAAAGCTACACTACGTTCTCCAGATCCACTTCAAGGATACGAACAACATGGCGGAGTATGAAGCACTCATTCATGGACTACGCATAGCCAACGATATTGGCATCAAGCGCATAGTTTGTTGTGGAGATTCCGACTTAGTTTCCCAGCAGGTGGTTGGCACTGGAACGCGTGGAACCCTATGATGGCGGCATATCGCGACGAAGTGGACAAGATAGCCAAGATCTTCTTGGGCTACAAAGTCAAGTATGTCCCAAGGGAGCAAAATGAAGCGGTTGATCTACTATCAAACCTTGGATCAGAGCGCAAACAAATTCCGTCTAGCGTTTTTCTGGAGCATCTACAGACACCATCCGTGAAGGGAGCGGACATCGAGAACCCGGATAGAGTTGACTCTTTCGTTCACACAGTGACAAAAGTCCCTTCGTCTTGGACAAAACCGTGCATGGAATATCTCATACACGGATTTTTCCCGACGACAAGGTCGAAAGAAGGCAAATAGTATATTGATCAAAGGGCTATACCATAATCAATGGACAGCTCTATAAAAGAAACACCACTGGTGTATACCTCAAGTGTGTTTCCCAGCAAGAAGGTATTGAAATCCTTCGTGAGATCCATCTCGAAGATTGCGGGCATCACGTCGCTCCTCGATCGTTGGTCTCCAAAGCCTTCGGGCAAGGATTCTACTGGCTGACCGCGAAGGCGGACACCGACAAGCTGGTCGAGACATGCATGGAATGCCAGTATTATGCCCGACAACCACATGTTCCAGCTGAAGAATTGCGAACAATACCAATAACTTGGCCATTTGCAGTCTGGGGGCTGGACATGGTTGGTCCGTTGCAAACGACACCATGTGGGTTTACGCATCTGCTAGTAGCAGTTGATAAATTCACCAAATGGATAGAAGCTATACCCATTAGAAAGCTCGATGGGGCAACTGCCCTTAGGTTTTTCCGAGATCTAGTGGTGAGATTTGGTCTCCCACATAGCATTATCACCGAAAACGGCAGCAACTTGTCACTCGGAGAAGTGGAAGCCTATTGTTGGCAAAAGGGCATCCGACTTGACCTAGCATCTGTGGCACATCCACAATCCAATGGTCAAGTTGAGAGAGCCAATGGATTAATTCTGCAAGGAATAAAACCACTTCTGGGGGCACCGCTGCATAGAGAAGCTGGATCCTGGGTGGAAGAATTGCCATCTGTGCTGCGGATTTTATGAACTACGTCCAACAGATCTACCGGCTACACCCCTTATTTCATGCTATATGGAGCAGAAGCCATCCTGCCTTCCGTCATCCTTCACAATTCACCAAGACTTGCCGCCTACGACGAAGATGACGCTGAAGAATCCAGACGCCTAGATGTGGACCTTCTCGAGGAAGAGCGCGTATTGGAATGCCAATGATCCGCCATCTACCAGCAAAAGCTATATAGCTACCATAGTCGCCACGTTCGGCATCACTCGTTTAAAGAGGGGGATCTGGTACTCCGACTTAAGCAGAAGAAGTCACACAAATTATCCCCGCCATGGGAAGGACTGTTCATTATAAGAAAGGCGATGCTCAATGGGTCTTACTACCCGTTGACAATCGTGAACTTGAGGATAGACCCAGCGATAATCATAAGCGTAAGCTACGTGACCCGGATGATGACTACCCGGAGCTTGATCGGCCATGGAACATAGCACACCTACGTCCTTTTTACACTTAGCATTTTTTATCTATTGTGTACCTCTTATATGATAAATGAAATAAAGCTCTCTGGTTCACTCATATTTCTGAGTCATTTATCTCCTTTAGTGTCATTTTTTGATCGTATAAAACCTTTATGCATAAGTTTTGCGTTTGCAATTGTGAAAATTCCGCCTACGAGCGTTAGCTTAAGTTTTCTGGTCTACACGTTTTTTATTGTTTTTATGTGGATTCTAGAGTAGTGACTTTCGGCACTTGAAGTCGGCGATTTTGTGCTTAGGTTTTTGACGGTGCCATTGGGCATCATCACCTGAGCGCATGGTTCCAACTACGAGTCTTCCGACTCCTGAAAGGTCAAGCATAAAAACCAAAGTACAAGCCAGCACTTGCTTAACAAAAAATATTTACATTCTAGAGCTAGTACTTCAGTAGCAGGAAATTACAACTATTGTTTTTATGCCTTAAGTTAACATAGTAGTTTTTCCACATACACCATCCCACAGGAAACAAATATTACATATTGTTTTTCATTCCTCCGGCGCAGGAGACTTTGAAGCAGCATCGTCGGCGGTACGAGAGCCATCCTGATCATCATTGAAGTCAGTGGTCCTGAGGGACTCGGAGGAGCTTTGGTGGTCACCGTCAATGGTCTCCAAAGGCACGAAGATGCTGTGGTCGACCAACTCGGCAACCCTTGCATCAAAACCCGCAAGCGATGCCCAGATAGCCTTGTGGTCAATCTTCTGGCCTTCGTCGTCTATGTCGGGAAGACCTGAGGTTACCGTGTCGATGTTGGCGTTCTCGTAGTGTGCCTTGACCATTTCCAGCGACATTCTTGTGCCAGCTCGGGTACATGAAGCTTTCCAGCTTACGATACGCTCGGGGGCTTGGCGCAATATCTCCTAGTACTTCATCACGGAGTCCAAAGCCTTGATATTGATGTTGAGGGGCTTGGCAATCTCCTTGGCCTGCTTGACGGCGGTGCTGACGAAGTTGCCAGCGAGTACCATGCATTCCTTTGGCGGAGGTGGCGACTCGGTTAAACCAATAGGAGCTGCATTTCCGACAAACAAAGGAGCATGTGAGTTCAATAACACAAAAAGTTCAGAGTATCTGGCTTAAATAAGTACAAGACGGAGACTGCTTACCAAATATGCTCGCCTCGGCTTGCTAGAGTGTCTCCGCCATGGAATCCCGCTCTTGTCGGAGGATATTGTATGCATCAAGGTTGCGTTGATTATGCTCGTCGGCAGCTTTCTTCTGTTCCTTGAGCATCGCAATCTCCTCCTTCAAGCGGTTCATCTGCGTGTTGGCATATTCCTGTAGGGCCTTCATGGACTCCTCATGCATTTTCAGGGTATCAGTTCTCTCCGGCTTAAGGATTTTGTTCTCTCTATCGAGCAACTCAATGTTCTTGGATTGCTCGACAATGTCCTTGGCCTTGGCGATATCTTCTGCAAGTCGGACAAATAACAAACAAAGTGAGTAGTCGGAAAGTGATGGCACAAGACCTAGTTTGAGTACGAAAACGAAAGGAAAAATAGACTCTTGCTCTTGGTGATTTGTTCCTTGAAGAAGGCGGTTTTACCCTTTTCGGTTTCTAGCTCTGCGCATCTTGTGGAACTTCTCGTTGACGACGCATACAACATCTTCAGTTTCCAGATGGTGGGCTAACTGTCATGGGATATTAGAGAATTACTTCGACATCGTATGTGACCAGCGTATTCCCTCCAATAGGATCATGTGGTGGAAGCATCAACATTTCTATTATAGTCTATAAATGTTTTCATGGTAGCATCTTCCGTTTTGATATAGATATATTTATTTCAATAGACTAAAAATTCAGTGGTGGAGGTAATTAAGTTTTAATAAGTTCAAACATAATGTGTGTCCTTCAAGAACTAGAGTGTTCAACTCAATTATCTAAGTTGTTCATAAGTTCAAACTCCTCGTCAACAATGTTAGAATAACACAATACAGAGGCAAAGTTACACTTTGGAACTTTCTAAATTAATATAAATGTTTCATTTCTCCCAATGAACACGATATATGCACCCAACACCGGAAAGGAATCATTGTTATAAAGTTCAGGAGAAAAGAGCACATTTTCTCAAAAAACACATAAATAAAAATAGCAACAAGGAATTAAATTATCTCATTGTTTTTGTCGACATATATGTTGTCTATCATAAATGAAGTTCTTCATCACAACTAATTCCATGTGCTTGTTCCCTAGTGTGCTATAAGTACTTTCATCTTTGAAGTGGTGACATTGATCGAAGGAGGTTCAAACATAAAAAATATAACCTCCTTCCTGTTGGGCGTTGGCCGGTGAAAGAATATCAAAGAAAATTTGTCTTCTACAACTCTGGCGATGCTCCAACCAAGATCCGGTCTAGGTTAATAAGGGCCACAAATCTTACCCACACACGCATGTATATTGAAGCTTGATGCAGCGCATCAGGTAGCAGCGTCCTTGTACCATGTGTCTCCCACAACCGGATACAATGAGGTCCTCCCCGACACCGACTTCCCGTTGATGACTCTCCGGTACTCCATCGTTTATCATCTTCATGCACCCCAAATGTAGTACATTTACTGGCTCACACAAGTGCAAGGTGGAGCGGTCACGACGATGTGCTACCTAGGTTTTTCTCCCCTCGATACAAAGGAAGTGGTGGGGAAAGATAAATTTTGGGGAAGGCACACCTTTGTAGCTGTTCCCTTCCCTTTCTTTATATAGGGAGTAGGTGAGGGGACATCGGGGTCACCGTCAATCGAAAAACCTAACCCTAGTCAAAGTGGGTCTAACCCACTTACATGTGTACCTGTCCATACAAGTCTTCACTTATTCGTCTTCCGTAAGTTGGATGTTCTCCGACTTGTTCAACTCCCTTAAGTATATGACCTCGTAGGCTCATGATAAGATAGACACAGTCTGAGTTCCACTCGAACTGATATGTGGCATGGGCTGATAGCAAAGCATGTCTTCTCCCAGAGACCCATGATTAACCTATAAATGCAATATTCTCTTTGATTCCTTTGCCTCATGATATTTGTGGTTAGATGCATGTCAGCGACACATCATGCTAGTGTCGTCTTAAATCTATTTTTCTTGTTCCCGTGATACATATGAGATACATATGAGATTCCTTCTGCTAACTCTTGTTCATGTTTTTTCTCGGTTAACACTTAACCTAGAAGTGCATGGTCATTCTTTCCAAATCATATCACATGTGAGGCCTAGAGAATATCTTTTCGAGTGGGACGGGTAAATTTTATATTGGCTAATCTACATCACGTGGCCTACTTCTTATTCGGCCCAAGCACCACCCTTATTTCTATGATTTATGGACAACCCTAGGTGGACCCTAAAACCTAAATACATAACTTGGATTGGTGCGATCACCTTAGGTCTAGGATTATTTTAGCTGGATCCTATGACACCTTACTCGTGTTAAAGCAATGGTCGATGCTCAAGCAGTATTGTTCCATCCCGAGAGAGAGAGAGAACGGCTAGCTGACACGCGCCCTCGGGAATCATGGAAAAGGTGGATGAACATGAGGCAAAGGCACCAGTGTTATGTGGAAGAAAGGGTTTTCCGAGTATGATTACAGTTACAGACGCCGTAAGGGAAAGAACGACCGAGAGGAAGACCGGATCGGGAAGATAGAAGAGGAACTAGCTGGGATGAAGAAGCTGGTAGTGGAAGCACTTAGACAAAGGTCATCTCAGCCGCATGCTGATGATCCTGCATTGGATCATAGCCAGCGGAGAAGTAGCATGGCTTCTACTGAGGTCCGATCTGATGATCAAGCGCTCCTAGATGATGCACTGGTGCCTAGCTACCCCGAAGATGATGTCAGAGAGATGACACGGTGTGAGCTACATCAACCAATGAACAACATGTCCTTCAAGGTGGCGATCGACACTGCTTTACCTTGTCTACCTGGATCACTTCACCATTCACTTCCAATTTCACCTGGATATGCTCGTGTCTCGGTGGATGACCTAGTGGATGATTTTTTTGGAACTAGAGATTGACATCGCTACACCTGAAGGCCACAAGAAACTAGGAGATGTCAAGCGCCACATCATTCTATGGAAAAAGAAGTACATCAAGTTTCCAGGCTCGGTGCCAAGGCCACCGACTCACAGGAATCCAACTCCACCTCACCCCGATGATCGACAACCATCAAGTCCAACCCACCCCGATGATCGTCAACTTCCAAGTCCACCCCTCGACGAGAGGGATGTCGATCGCTGCAGCATGATTACAACTCAATATCTTCCTTTGACTTCGTGCGATACTCGATCTCCGCCTCCGAGAAATACGACCTTGTTGAAAAACGGAAGGTCTCCACTCCCCCGCTCCCCACTCGAAAGAAAGGTAGTATGGCGAAGATAGTCGACATCCCGATGGCTCTTGCCAAAAGACCTTATGACAAGACTGATGAGGAAAACGCCGCGGATGTGGCTCCCTACACTAAGGATTTTTTTGCACCCAAAAAGACTGAGCGAAAGCAGGTATTTGATGAAAAAATAAAAAATTGGGCTAAGTCCTTTCTTGAGCAACCATCCCAAATATCAATGAATTAGCCATCAGACTATAACCGCAAAATTATTAAGCAAGCAAAGAAGAACAAAAAAATAAGTGCAAAAAGTGGGAAACAAATTTCCTAGCTCGAACAATAGAAGATTCAATCGGCCCCACCGCTCATAGTGATTTCAGATATCGACAAGGCCTTCAGAGACAATATGGATAAGGACATGGAATTATTGAACCCCAGAGCCAAGGCTGTTGCTGGACTAATTGGCATCAGTGTAGCGCAGGCCAAAGAAAATGCTACCGGAATAGGTATGTCTCTTGGTCAATATTTAGGTTATGAAGATACGACAATGGTCAGGTAGCATGGAATTATGTCAAAGGGAGGCCCCTGGTCACTCATGAGGAGTTCACGCGTCTATCAACACATATATAAAATCTGCACGACTGGTACACTGTGCAATGATCAAAGCAGCACTAGAAAGAATGGTTTTCGATAGATGTTAGAGGGGAGCATTACTTCAAATATTACTAAATGCAGATTCAAATGAAATAACTGATTCAGTTATACAATCAACACGCCCTCGACAAATATATCCTCGATTGCTATTGTCTGTAAGTGATTTATTTCTGAATTAAGTCTCTAGCTCAGCTAGCTAGTTTATTGCATGTAATATATTATCCTGACTATATATCCTTTTATACGCTATTATATTATGCAGAATGAAGATTCTTAAATGCAAAAAGCTAGAAAATATGACGTTGGGTTTATTGACCCTTATATCGTTAATGAATATATGTCACACAATCACCCTAAGGACGTGGAGGGATAACTGTGCAGGTTTTTAATCGAGCATAATTATATTAAGGAAATACTATTTCCTTACAACTTCAAATGAGTGTTTCTGTCTTGTACACATTATTTTTTTGCTTACTCGATGTTAAGTGTAATTGATGAGTTATATATGTATGCTTATGTAAACATCCATAGGTTCCAATGGATCCTGCTAAACATTCAAGTTGACAAGTCCCTAATTGAAGTCCACAATTTATTAAGTTGGGACCAAGAGAAGTGGAGCGACATGAAAGCAATGATCCAGAAATAATTTCAATCATTATCGCATTATATCGGTCTCTTTCGTTCATTTCCTAATATCAAGTAATTAATAACTCATTTGTTTATTTTCTTTGTCGAGAAGGTGTTGGACACGGTTTAAAAAGATAGTACAAGGTCCACTCAAAGATGTGCTAACTTATAAAACGGTGAAGGGTTTGCAGTAGTCAACGGGGACTCATTTATATGGATTCTATGTTTTCGAGTACATTCGCGAGTTGACCAGTGAGGGAAGAGTTGATTCAACTTATATTCACAGTTTGTGGTAGAATCTCGAGCCAGAACAACGTATACGAGTATTTAAGATAAACTGGAGGGATTTATGATGAAGGAGGTCCTTGATGAAAGGGGAGAACATTATGTGGAGGATGAGGAACTCAATTTGAATTAATGATCTCCTTGTAATTGATATGATATATCATCAATAACCATGTAATTTCAAATATTTCCTTCCTTTTGATATGATCGAATATTGTATATGTATGCTCATAAGAGATTGAATATTAATTACATATTCATCAACATGTACTGTGTATGTAGTAGGATAGAATAAGTGTACGGAACCATGTTTGAAGTCATAATGAAACACAAATTGAAAAAGGAAAACACAAAATCATGGCGTGGCAATGGAAAAAAATAAAATAAAAAGGAAAACACAAAATCATGTCGCGGCAAGAAACACACGAATCTCTGCCGCGACACGAACTCATTTAGTTCCGGGTGGTGTTACGGCTCGGGACTAGAGGTCCTCCGGCCCCGCCGCGCTGCCGCTGCCACGTGGTGGACTCTACTCCCGGTTCGTAGCAAACTGGGACTAGAGATAGGGGTCTCTAGTCCTGAATTGACAGTCCCGGGTCCAAAACTGGGACCACAGCCCGTTACGACCGGGACTAGAGGACCGTTGTTCACCCGTGTTTAGACTTGGTCTAACCATTATGTTTCACTGATGTCTTCTTGATATCAATATATTCATTTCATAGAAAAAAAATATACTTGTCCTGCATAGTGGTGTCCGAAACTATATCCCCATGTTCATGGTCACCTAAGAGGAGGACACAACGTCACCCAAGTTAAACTCCAGCCCAATCAGTAGATCAACCAAGAAACGATTGGATCTGCACAATTCTGTGCCATCACAAAATAGTATATAGAGCTCATCCGAGATATCTGTGTACCTTCATGTGGGCGGAGACACTAAGCCAGAAGGACGTGGTGTTTCTCGTCCACATGAAAGTAAGGATTGAAAAATTTTAGGCAATACGCCAACACTTACTGATAAACTGAGAAATCACGAAAAAAATAACTAAATAAGCATGGAACCGAAACTTCGAGGTAACCACAGCCCAAAGAGTACCATACACAATTAATTTCGGCAAATGTTACAACGAACTACTCTGGTGACAAAAGTGGGTAGGACACTCTGGTCAAAATCCAAAAGAATGATCAATGTGGCCATGCATTGATCCCATTCTTTCTGCTTCTCAGGTCCGATCAGCATCATTTTTGATGGACTGAGCAGGACACGCTTCAGCATATGGAACCGCTGACCGGCCTACATCACTCCGTTTAGCTCAAGCAAGTGGTTTCGGTGAAGATAGTCCGACCATTTCTCCTGGCACCGAATTTGCTCGGCCTTCTCTCCTAGTACTGACGCAGGCCTCAGATTCAGGGCTAGCTCGAAGCTTCTTTGCCTGCATCTTTTTCAAGTACTCCCGATCACGATGCATCTTGATATGTTTCTCGCACGGCATAGCCGGGGTATGTCGGCTCGGGGCAAAACCACCCCTGACCGCCATGGGCGGATGCAAGGCAAGCCAAGGGGGTGCACAGGACACCCCCTAGAAAAACATTTCTTTGTAATGTGCACCCCCTAAAAATATGTTTTATTTGTTATGGCACCCTTAGTGCACCCTGATCTCAAACGCTCTAACTTCGCCACTGCTGACCGCTGCTGCGGTTGCACCTCCGGACTTCTGGCAGAACCGGAGGGTCATTTTTCACCTCTAGCACTTCATCAGCTCCTTCCCCCTTTAGCCTTTGTTTATCACAGTCCTCCGGATATTCATCAATACTGCATATCAAAACACAAGCGCACAACCATGTATAATCCCAGAACAGCGCCCAATAACGGTAGTGCATAGTAAATAAAAGCATAAATATATGCACAAAAAATATAATTAATTAAAATATTAAGTGTACTATATATTATGATGACACAAAATAGTATCAGCTCAAAATATAAAAATGTAAAAAACACATGCACAAGCAAGCTGATGCACAAGAGACCTAAATATGCGTTTTACAAATGTGAATGTTTCTTCGAGATGATGGTATGCACACAGCGCCAACATTGTCAGTGCTCAAAAAGCATAATACCTAAACAAAAAATAGTGAAATAAACATTATATATATTTCCATTCAGGTTTAATCTTGATCACATGATCGAGATAAGAAATGCAATATAAACTCAGTTTAGAAATGCATACGAACTGCACACATAAGCATGTAGATACACCGGAAGACATAATTGTTTAATCACATTGCCGGGTAGGCGGGTATATAATTTGTTTCTGCAACTCAGTATTTCATTATATGAAATTTATGAAAAGTGAGTCACTTAAAAACACATATTAGCCTAAGATCGCAATCTTCCAAATGATGCCAAGATTAGATCGATATATGTACGGTACAACTTTATTGCAATATTTAGCTCACATTGTATATGAAGAGAGGTGAGATGAGGAAATTTAGAGGTTGGTCCAAATTTATAAATAGGAAAATGGGACATAAGAAACAGAGGTGGTGTTTTGGTTTATAGGTGTAGATGCAAAAAAATCACGATAATACACATCTTAAAATGTCCAAACACTGGTGAAAAAAGGGCCTGCAGTCCCGGGCCACAACTGGCTTTAGTCCCGGTTTTGGGCCCAGGACTGTGAAAACGGGAATAGAGCCCCCTTCCCCTCTAGTTCCGGCTCGCTACGACCCGCGACTGATAATAGCCACGTGGTTGTTTCAGCACCGCGGGGGGCGGAAACCCTCTAGTCCCAGGCCGTAACACCACCCGGGACTATAAGGTTTCCTGCCGCGACAGAGAATTTTGTGTTTCTCTACCGCGGCAGAGATTGTGTATTTCCTTTTTTTTCCATTTCGTTCCTTTTTCGTTTTGTATTTAACTATAATTTATGTTTTGAAATTACATGGTCATTGATGAATGTATATATATCATATCAGCTACATGGAGATCAGTAAGGCAAATCGAGTTCCGCGTCATCCGCATAATGCTCTCCATGTACATCAAGTACTTTCTTCATCATAAATCCAACCAGCTCCTCTTGAATTTCTCTTATGCCACTGGTAGAAAACGCCCCATGCGTCCCGGTTGGTAAGGGCCATTAGTCCCGGTTGCCCAACCGGGACGGGGCAATCGGGACTAAAGCTCCAACCTTTAGTCCCGGTTGCCCCACCAACCGGGACAAATGGGGGCACACGTGGCGGCATCAGATCGCGAGGGGGGTGGAGCATTAGTCCCGGTTCGTAACAAGAACCGGGACTAATCTTCTTGCTGGCAGATATTTAGCCCATTCTGCGCGGCGAAGAATTTATTTTGGCACATTTTGTTACATGGCAGCATTTTCGCCACTTTTGTGCCGCGAAGAATTCATTTAGGTTGTTTTATTGTTTATTTAGTGTTTTGCACTTATCAACGAAGGAACCTTATATTACACAAGATCATCATGACAATATTACATTCAATACACGGATCGAGTTCATGCACTACATACAAAAGTTGCTATTCGATGCTACCGGCCAATTTCTTGAAATTTGCTATTTTTACAATTCCTATTGTCTATACACAGCCGAGTAGTATTCCCCTTGTGTGTTTAGGACTTCTGCATCCAAGAATCCCGCCAATTCCTCCTGAATTGCTCGTACGCGATCCTTTGGAAGAAGACCGTCCCGTAGACGTTCGATCTGATTTTAAAAAGGAGTCAGCCTATATGAATGAAACTAAACACAATTTGATTGTAATTAAAAACTATAGAAATTGTTTACATACGTGGAGTTGCTCTAAATTTCTGCCCTTCTTATCGCACGTCTGTCGGATGAACTCGCATACATAGTATCCACATAGATTGTTACCTGGTCCCTGCGTCAGGCACTTTACGAGAACAGAGTTCAATCAAAATAATAATCAAGCATGATAATAACTGTATCAAAACTAGAATCAAAGAGATGCGCGGATATAGCTAGTGGTGCTTACATTTAGTGGTTGAAATGTAAGCTCCTCTTTCCAAACACCCCTAGCCTTCTTGGTGAACTGCTTCAAGCGCTGCCCGCAGAAAACGAATAAAATAAGTTATTAAGTACTTGATATCATAAAATTCACGAACGTTGCCGATATAGTGTCGTAATGATTAGAATTACCGCTGGAGAAGTATCTGCATGTCCTTCCACGTCTCAAGGGGTTTATGTTTCGAGTCCATGACTAGTACACGCCCTTTGTCAAGTTGAATGATTAACAGAATATAGTGGAAGCTGCAAATGCATAACTAATCAATTATATACTTAACATCGAGTAAGTTTAAATAGAAAGTGTATACAAGACAATAACACTCACTCGAAGTTGTAAGGAAATAGTATTTCCTTTTGGTTTCTTGAAACCTTAACGCTGTCTTGTATTATCCTCCGTATCCCGGGGCTTATTTTGAGATTAGCTTCATGAACCCAATATGGGTCAATGAAGCCAATGTCATAGATTTGTCCTCTGCTGCATTCGAGAATCTTCATTCTGCATATTACAGTATGATTATATACATGCAATAAACAAAATAATATAGCTGGAGACGAAATTAATTACAGAATTAGTACTTACAGACAATAGGCACTGATGATCGATTTGTCCAAGGCGTCTTGATTGAATAATTGAAATAGTTCATCAAATTCAATGGATATCATGTCATCCTTATCTTTCCCATGATGCTTTTTTTGTAACCCTCAGCACTATCCAGTTAGCCCCGGCCCTTGTGGCATGCATGTACCAGTTATGCAATCTGCGCATTTTTGTTGGAAGATTGTTTACCTCCTCAGGTTTGACGAGAGGTTTTCCGTACTGGTATTTGTATGCTACTTCACTCACGGGGAAGAACTCTAACTGGGATAATTACTGCGCAATACTCATACCTTGAGCAGCGGCAGCTCCTCCGTATTGTGCAACTACCTCTGGATCATACTGCTCTTCGGCCCCATATTTGCTCGACCCCACATTGGTTTGAGAAATCACATTGAGAGGGGCGCAAGTCTGTTTTGCTTGTTCTCCGAGCCGGGCAACAGATTTCCCGCTTGCATCATTACTGCTCTTCGAGGCTTTTTGTGCCGCATGTGACTTGAGAATAGAACACTCATAGTCTGATGACAGCTTTGGCTCGGGTTGATGAAGATTATTTAGCATTTTCAACACTTTGGCTTTTTCTTCTTAGTGCTGGGGAACTCTGGCTCTTTCGGCCGCCTCAGCTTAGCGAAAAACGCTGTCGTTTCCGCATCAACGATCGCCGCAGTCTCCTCTTCAGTACAGTCATAAGCTCTCTTGGGAGGAACCGTTGGTACTTTTGGAAGAGGCTCTTGTTTACGTTTCGGCGATCGCTTACGACGCATAGTAGCGGTACGCTTACGCTTTTTATCCTGAGGCGCCGGCGATGGCTCCCGCGGCGATGGCTGCACCGGAGATTGGTGAGGCGACGGAGCCGGGTGAGGCGACGAAGACGGCTGCCGCGGCGGCGACGACCTCGCTGGAGACGGGTGAGGCGGCGGCGAAGATGGCCTTGGCGTGTGATTTCGAAGCACGATACATTCCTTCGGCCATAGAATGGTGACGTTTTTTGCGTCTCCCAGTACAGTCACATCCCCTTCACCTGCAGGGTAGTGAAGATCCAAAACCTCAAAGGTGGGCATGATTTCATCCACGCCGACAACAGCGTAGCCCTCTGGAACCGGACGACAGTGGTAAGTTGGTGTGGGTCCAATTGGTAAGGCATAGCCGACCGCCACCTTCATTGATATGTTCACAACTTTGACATGTAGCTCGCATTGTGTCATCTCGTGATATCATCCCGGTAGCCAACAGGAGCCATCGTCGGTGCATCATCGCATCGCCATTGTCATCACCCGACCTCGGTGGAAGCCACATCGCTTTTCGATTATTCGATAGGCGGTAGCATCGAATGCAGCTGAGATGGGCGATGGGCAGTAGTACTTTGCTCTTTAAGTGCGTTAATTTCATCTTGTTGTTGCTTTAATCGTTCTTCAATTAAACGCATTCACTCTTTCTGACTTTCTGCTTCAACTGTCGCCCTGTCCTTACTCCTCTGATGGCTTCTATCAGGATATTTCTTCCTCTCTTCGGGAAACCCAGTCCTCCATGATTGGGAGCCTATTGTGCCTCGTGTTCGTCCATCATGTTCCTTATTTCCAAGGGCGAGTGTGAGCTCACCATTCTCTCTATCGGGAATGAAGTCCCCATCTTTAACAGCCTTTACTGCTTTTCTGATCCTCTCGATTGACAAGGGGTGTTCTTTATGTCGTATGTTATATATACACCTCCCTTCCGAGTCCAACGTGCCCCCATGCCCGTAAAACCAATTCCTTGCACGTTCTACCCAATCGTTTGTCTCTGGGGTGATCTTTTTATCACGCAGTTCCTACTCAAGTTTCTCCCACTTAGGAATGCCAGCCCTGTAGCCACCTTGCCCCATAGTATGGTGATACTTCTTGTTAGTAGCATTCAACTTATTCGTTTCAGACATTTTCTTAGTTTTTTCTGATTTCTTGTATTCCACAAACTCAGCTGTAATTGTTTTATCTTCTCAAACTGAATATTCTTGAAATCGGGAGTCTTCTTTTTCACGACATATTCAAGGTGCAATCTTTTCTTCCAGTTGGTGAAACACTGGGCCATCTTCTTCAAAGCCCACTCCCTGACCTTAGCATCCATGGCTCTCCCATGTTGTAAGGCGTCCTCAACTGGATCCTCCGCATTTGGATCCAGCTCTATCTTCGGTAGTTTGAAATTAACCATGAGCCTCTTCCACAGTAAATCTTTGGCGTGGTTAGGGACAAATAAACATGTTCCCTCTTCATCCTCATTAGCAGGCCTATTCCAATTTCTAATGGTGATCGGGATTAAGTCCCTAACGATTACTCCGCATTGTGCCACAGATTTGGTTGCATAAACTTGGAGCCGGTTTGCGTCTTCACGACATCTTCGATCTGAACCTCTCATGGTCTTGCAACTTTTTGGTTGGGCCTCCCGCTCTTTTTCAAGAGATTCCTTCGATCCGAGGGCTAAAGAAGAAAGATCATCGTTACTATTTCTATATAGATACCAGATGATTAATTAATGAATTGATTTATATTACATGCACCTCACGAGCGGTCATCTTCTCGATTACACAAGGCATCGCCTTCTCCCTGGAAGGCAACACCTTCAACCTCAAACAAGTTGTCTACTCCGTAAAAGAGGATCACCTCACCGAGTTGTTCGTAAACGTTGATACGTCTAAATTATCTTCCCACGGATCACACCTTGGATCAACTCTTCCTTTCTTCGTCTCGACGTGTGGTTCCATATTTTCGCATAGGTGGAAAACGAATAAGTCAAAGCGGCTAAAGGAGAAAGTTAAGTACGGTGTTGAGAGATATAAACCATAATTCGGAGAAACCCTAATATATACATACACAATAATAAAATGAAGAGAAAGGGAAACTGTAGTAGATAGGCACATCGTCGAACCCACATGCACCTAAGTTGCTTGACAATGTGAATCGGTGCGGGTTACCCATGGATGACCAAAGGGGCCAAAGACCAATAATACCAAAGTAATTAATAAACCTAATAATACCAAACTAATAATAAACCTAATAATCAAACACCAAAAGAAAGGGAAACAATCAACACATGGCATCGATGCAATGCTCAAGCAAGTATGATGATATGACAAGTTAATTTGCATTGAATGTAACCCTAATAAATGCTCGACGATTTAATCGGGTTCCGAGGGTGAAAACCCTAACTCGGGAAACTCCTAACATATGAGAGGGGTGCATTTGTTCTTATAATTATACTTGTCATTTAAGTTGTTAAACAATGCATGATTATAGTTTAGATAGATAGGTTTCATTTTTTGAACAATTTGATATATTATTTGTATTTTTCTGACTTATAAAAAATAAGTTATTGATTTTACAATATTAAATCATTTTCTGGAATTAAAAAAAGGCAAATAGTTTTTACACCGGGCCCCAGCCAGTGAGATCGATGAGGGCCCCAGTGCCAACTCAGCCCACGCTGCAAATCATTTTCCTACCACGTAGAAGTTCACCCACCGAGGTCGATCGATGGGCCCTGTGCCACATCACCGCCACGCGAGCACGAGTGATGTCAAGACGACGTCACCGGCGGTGAGCTCCCGTGCAGCGGCATGGCGAGCAGTGCACCCCGACGCGGATGGGCGTGTTAGAGAGAGCGATGCGAGGAGAAAGGGAGGCGCGCCGCCCTTGTTGGTCACGAGCCGCCTCCGCCGAGCTCGAGCGCGGCGTCGCCGGGCACACGCCGGGAGAGTAGCAGAGGAGGAGAGAAAGAAGAACACCGTGAGGATCAGCTCACCAGAACACGACGAGGTGGTGGCGAGGCCGGGCGAGCTGGAGACGCCGAATCGACGGAGGCGACGCTGGACGGAGCTTCCAATCCAGCGATTGAGGTCACGCCACGGAAAAGTAGCAGGGGCGCGTGGACGGAGGCAGCGTGGGCGATTGAACGCGGGTGGCGGCGAGCTTCGGGCAGCTGCCGTGCAAGGCTGGCGTCGGTGAGAAGCAGAAGTGAGATGGGGAAGAAGAAAGGAGACGTCGATTATAAGCGAAGGCCTTTAGTCGGTTGGTGGCTCCAACCGACTAAAGATACGTCCTGTTGGGGTCACCAACCGGACGATAGTCCAATATTTTCAGCAGACCAAGGGTTGGCCTAGGGGTCTTTAGTCGGTTGGTGGCTCCAACCGACATATTCCCCGATTTCAAATTTTTCGTATTTTCTCTGTTCGCCTTTATTTTTATTTTTTGGGGTTTAAATTTGTATTGTTTTTAAATGATAATTAATTTGGAATTTAGAAAACTTTAAACATAAAAGTGTTTGGATTTGAATAAATAATTCAAAAGCATTTTCTGTTTTAAAAACAATTAATGTAACCATTTAAAATATGAACCATTTACAATTAAAAATGAATTAACTTATATTTTTTAATATCAATTTGGAATTTAGAAAACTTTAAACATAAGAAGTGTATGGATTTGAATAAATAATCCAAAACCATTTTCTATTTTTAAAAACAATTAATGTAACCTTTAAAATGAATTAACTTATATTTTGAATATTAATTTGGAATTTAGAAAAACTTTAAACATAAAAAGTGTTTGGATTTGAATAAATAATTCAAAACCATTTTCTGCTTTAAAAACAATTAATGTAACCATTTAAATTATGAACCATTTACAATTAAAAATTAATTAACTTATATTTTTTCAATATCAATTTGGAATTTAGAAAACTTTAAACATAAGAAGTGTATGGATTTGAATAAATAATCCAAAACCATTTTCTATTTCTAAAAATAATTAATGTAACCTTTTAAAATGAATTTACTTATATTTTTGAATATTAATTTGGAATTTAGAAAACTTTAAACATAAGAAGTGTATGGATTTGAATAAATAATCCAAAACCATTTTCTATTTGTAAAAATAATTAATGTAACCTTTAAAATGAATTAACTTATATTTTTGAATATTAATTTGGAATTTAGAAAACTTTAAACATAAGAAATGTATGGATTTGAATAAATAATCCAAAACCATTTTCTATTTTTAAAAATAATTAATGTAACCTTTTAAAATGAAGATAGGGGACGAGCATCGTTAGAACTTGCATTGGATCCCTGAAGAAACCACATATTGCGAGTCTAAAAATGATTTTTTCAAAAAATCACGGGCGATAGATCATGTACCTGTAGTACAAACCGGACCCACTTCCTACCGATTCGACAGACATTTGTCCTTTTTACCCGGGATGGACGAAAAGGTTTGAGATGTACCGGTAGGGAGATAGTCCATGTAAGGTGGTCTAGTATTTTAGGAAAATGGGACGATAGCATTCTGAAACAGCATTTTGGTGGTTACTTCACAAAACGACCCGTTTTTTGCGCTCGGAAAATGGAAAAGGGCTTTTCCATGCGACAAAAAGGAAAACCTCCTCCTGCAACATTGTTCTCCATACCAATGTCCACACACATGCATAATATGGGCACAACATCACAAACTATGCTGTGATTCAGCACATAACATCGGTCATTTGGACCGAAAAAGCCATGAAACCTCGAACATGATAGGTCATTTTGTGAAGGTTTTTTCGAAACATGATCATTGTTCGACACACATTTAGTCCCGGATGTAGTCACAAACCGGGACTAAAAATATTTTCCGCCATTTCCCACCTCTTCCCGCCAAGTTTTCCCGCCCTTTCCTTTCTACTAGAGCTTTTAGTCCCGGATGTAGTCACTAACCGGGACTAAAGATATTTCCCGCCATTTCCCAAAGCTTCACGCCAAGTTTTCCCGCCCTTTCCCTCTATATTTAGGGTGATCATGTCATGGCTATCCACACATCCACACCTTCCTCTCTTAGAACAATGGACAACGCCTACTGGGCCATTCTGACCCTCGAGGAGACCGAGGCGCTGTGCGCCTCCAACTACCCTTGTCCGCCGGGCTACCGGCCGGTTGGATGCGGCGCAGGAGGGTTCCCTCCCTCTGTCCCTCAAGGTTTCGCGACGCCAGTGCCATCACAAACCACTTCTAACACGAGCTCACGCCGGAGCAGCGGATGGATCCCCAATGGGATCCCAACAACTACGACACGTGGAATGCCTTCTTCGCTAATAGGCAGGAAAGGGAGCTCGCCAGGTACGAGGGTGATGGCCCGCCACCGGTGAACCACAACGAAGCCGGCCGCCATCTGTGGTGGGCAAACCGTACTATGATCAGAGTGATGCGCTACATCGCCGGGGGAGACCATCCGCCACGGTTCCCACGAGTCCACCCGCCACAGGCCCCACATGCCCGGTGGTAGCGGCATCGTCTTCCAGAGACCCTCTCACCCGCCGTGAATCCGAGGCTGGAATGGCCCCTGGTATATGCCATGGATGGGCTGAGGATCCCCGGAGTGGCAGGTGACGATGACGATGATGATGACGACGACGATGAAGACCCTGAAGCTGCGTACTATAGGACTAGGCATGATTATGACTAAAGGGGGCGGCTTTAGTCCTGAGTGTTAGCTAGTCTCGGTTTGTCCCGGTTTTTAATATTAATAAATGTCTTGAGTGTTACCTAATAAATAGAGGGAAATGCCTATATAAAGAGAGGGTTCATATTTAGTCCCGGTTGGAGAAACCAACCGCGATCAAGGATTATGGCCAGTGGGCCAGCAACACTAATAATAGGGGTGAGTGGCGACATTATGTCGCGGCTTTGTACCTTGTCTCGGATGGTGTCACCAACCGGGACTAAAGATGAACCTTAGTCCGGTTGGAGACACCAACCGACTAAAGATGAGTCAACACTAATAATAGGGGTGAGTGTCGACATTATGTCGTGCGTGTCGACATTATGCCGAGCTGCTTGTACTATAAATATGCATCCTTGTGAGTCCAGTCCTCCAGCCAGTGAGGCATCTCCAAGATGGTTTTAGAGAGCAGGGACACCACTACGGCTTCGTGGAGATGCCGACGGAGCCCACCATCCGCATCTCCAAGAAATCGGTCAGAGGCACTCCCTAATATGTGAAATTAGTTAGCTCCGAGGCGTATTGATCTAGTTAGTGAAGTTACAAGATGCAAGATGGTTTTCGAGAGCAGGGACACCACTGCGGCCAGTTTCAGGGAGATGCCAACGGAGCCTAGTCCTCCGGCATCTCCGAGAAACTGGTCATAGAGGCACTCCCTAATATGTGAAATTAGTTAGCTCCGAGGCGTATTGATCTAGTTAGTGAATTTACAAGATGCAAGACATTTATTAATATTAAAAACTGAGACTACAAAACCGGGACTAAAGGCCACAAACCACGAAAGATATCCTTCGGTCAAGCCACAAACCGCGAAAGACATGAACTAGAGTTACATAATATGAGCATGAACTTCTTGGCATATGTCATTCCTTATGACCGCTTCAGACGTAACCATGGAGCATCTTCTTTACTTAATGGAATGCTTGGGTCAGTTTTCACTGTGAAGGGCGGAATTTCATCAAACTTATTATAATCTTGACATGTCCATCTTGTCCTCGATTCCCACGATGTTTCTTTTCCCCGAAAGAACTATGTGACGCTTTGGCTCATCATATGATGTATTCGTTTGCATTTTTTTCTTTTTTCGTGCGGAGGACATGTCCTTCACATAGAAAACCTGAGACACATCATTGGCTAGGACGAATGGTTCATCTCTATAACCAAGATTGTTGAGATCCATTGTTGTCATTCCGTACAACTGGTCTATCTTTACCCCTTCCCCATTCAGGTTGACCCATTTGCAGCGAAACAAAGGGACCTTAAAAGAGACTCCATAGTCTAGTTCCCATATCTCCTCTATGTAACCATAATATGTGTCCTTTTGTCCATTCTCGTCTATTGCATCCAAGCGGACACCACTATTTTGGTTGGTGCTATTTTTATCTTGGGCAATCGTGTAGAATGTATTCCCATTTATTTAGTACCCATGGAAATTCAATACAGTAGAAGATGGTGACACGGCCAACAAGTATAGCTGATCTCCAACAGTGGTGTCATTCAAGAGATGTGTCCGCATCCAACCACCGAAAGACTTCATGTGTTCATCTGTAATCCATGATTCAGGCTTCCCTGGGTTTTTGGAGCGTACAATATTCTTGTGTTCCTCGATATACGGAGCTGCCAAGGTGGAATTATGTAGAACTATGTAGTGTGCATTAGTGAAAGAATCCCCGTCCCTACATATCATTTCTTTCTTTCCCAGCGTGCCTTTTCCACTTAGTCTTCCCTCATGCCGCGAGTCAGAAACACCAATCGGCTTAAGGTCAGGAATAAAGTCAACTCAAAACTCAATGACCTCCTCTGTTCCATATCCCTTGGAGATGCTTCCTTCTGGTCTATCACGGTTATGAACATATTTCTTTAAGACTCCCATGAATCTCTCAAAGGGGAACATATTGTGCAGAAATACCGGACCGAGAATGGCAATCTCTTCCACTAGATGAACCAGGAGATGCGTCATAATATTGAAGAAGGATGGTGGGAACACCAATTCAAAACTAACAAGACATTGTACCACATCCTTCTGTAACCTTGGCAGAATATATGGATTGATTACCTTCTAAGATATTGCATTGAGGAATGCACACAGCTTCACAATAGGTACTCGAACATTTTCCGGTAGAAGACCCCTCAATGCAATAGGAAGCAACTGCGTCATAATCACGTGACCGTCATGAGACTTCAGGTTTTGGAACTTTTTCTCTGCCATATTTATTATCCCCTTTATATTAGATGAGAAGCCCGACGGCACCTTGATACTGTAAAGGACTTCAAAAAAGATTTCCTTCTCGCTTTGGTAAGAGCATAGCTGGCACGACTTAAGTGACGCCCTTTATCCGTCTTGTTGTCTGTATGCATGTTCTTTGGGTCTTTCATAATTTGTTGGTCCTCCCGTGCTTCAGGTGTATCTTTTGTCTTCCCATACACTCCTAGGAATCCTAGCAGGTTCACGCAGAGATTCTTCGTCACGTGCATCACGTCGATTGAAGAGCGGACACGCAGGACTTTCCAATACGGCAGCTCCCAAAATATAGATTTCTTCTTCCACATGGGTGCGTGTCACAGAGCGACGTCGTTGAATCGATTGACCGCGGACCCTTTCCAAAGATTACTTCTATGTCCTTTATCATACCAAATACATCATCACCAGGAGTTCAGCCTTCTTCCGTGATCCGCCTCACCTTTGAAATGCTTGCCTTTCTTTCTTATGGGATGATTGGTTGGAAGAAATCGATTCGCCAGTACACAACCTTCTTGCATTTATGCAAATATGTACCTTCGGTCTTATCTAAACAAAGGTGCATGCCTTATATCCTTTGTTTGTCTGAACGAAGGTTACTAAGAGCAGGCCAATCATTGATGGTTATGAATAACAACCCTCGTAGATTAAATGGCTCTGCTTTGTTCTCATCCCACGACGTACACCTGGTTTGCCCCACAACCGTAAGAGTTCTTCAACTAATGTCCTAAGGTACACATCAATGTCATGCCGGTTCCTTGGGCCTTGGATGAGCACTTGGCATCATAATGAACTTATGCTTCATGCACAACCAAGGAGGCAGGTTGTAGATACATAGAGTCACAGGCCGTGTGATCGCAGCTCGCTCCCAAAAGGATTCATGCCATCCGCATTTAGACCAAACCATAAGTTCCTTGCGTCACCGCAAAGTCTAGGAAGTCTCTCTCGATTTTTCTCCACTGTGACCCATCGCAGGTGTCTCAACTTCCGTCTTTCTTACGGTCTTCTTTGTGCCATCGCAACAACCTGGCATGCTCTTTGTTTACGAACATGCGTTTCAACCTTGGTATTATAGGAGCATACCACATAACCTTAGCAGAACCCTCTTGAGGGGCTCTCCTCAACATCACCAGGTCATCTCGTCGATCTTATATCGCAACGCTGCATACCGGCATTTATCTAAATTCTCATACTCCTTATCATGTAGAGGATGCGATCATTAATGCATGCATGTATCTTTTGCACATCTAATCCCAAAGGACGAGAGTCTTCTTTGCTTCAGAGGTACTCTCGGAATTCGTTATGTTTTGGAAACTTGACTTCATTATTTTCAGCATCTTTTCAAATGAGGAGTCGGTTAGACCACACTCGCCTTCCATCGCAACAATTCCAAAGGTGGTACCGAGCTTTGTCGTCATCTTCACAATTTGGGTACAACAATTTCTTGTGATCTTCTAACATGCCCTCTAACTTCAACTTCTCATTTTACATTTACGCCTCGCTTTGCATCGAAATGACCCTACCAAGTTCATCACCGCTCATCCGATGCCCGTTCTTCACCTCTTTCCTCTCCATTGTCTTCCATTGAAGTATCATCAGATTCAGAAACATATGATGATAGTTGTTATCATCATCTTCTTCTTCACCATCTTCCATCATAACCCCTCTTTCCCGTGCTTGGTCCGCAATTCTAGTTGGGCATGAAACCTTTCATAATAAGGTGGCATGAATGATTTTCGAGGAAGAGTACTCCTTGTTGTTCCGACATTGAACACATGGACAACGTATAAATCCATTCTCTTTGTTTGCCGTAGCCACATCGATAAATTTATCCACGCCTTTGATATACCCGGCTACCCGCCGTCACCGTACATCCATTCCCGACCGTTCATACGCATCATATAAGTAAGTTTATCAAAAACAGTACATCATAAATAGTGAAATAACCAATTCACACCGACACATGAATTGTATCAATGACCTAGAAAAGATAAGATTGCTAACCTCGATCGAGGGAAATAAAGAGGAGAAAGCTCAAGTGCGTCTGACACCTTCTATATTTTTGTTCTATGAGAAATTCAACGGATTATTCACTCAAACATTTCAACAAACACCTTCAATGCATGCATGAGAAAACTAGCACACCCCTTACACCTTCCACCATTTGAAAAAGCAGAGGAGGCAGAGGGGCGTGCATTTATAGAGGGCGGTCTTTAGTCGGTTGGAGCCAAGAACCGGGACTAAAGGTGCGTACACGCCACGTGGCTGTGGCCAAACCTTTAGTCCCGTTGGTGGCTCCAACCGATGCATGCCTCACCAACCGGGACGCATGCCTCGCCCGTGCCCGCTCCAACCGGGACGCGTGCCAGCATTAGTCCTGGTTGGTGGCGCAACCGGGACTAATGCTCCGAGGGGTCGTGAACGGATAGCCCTTTTTCCTCTAGTGTGCGCTGGTCTGGCTCTAGTTTCTCCCGCAAACCATAAATATAATGTGAGTCAACTTTCCGCTCACTGATCAACTCGCGGATGTACTCGCAGACGTAGTATCCACATAAATGAGTTCCTGGTGGCTGCTATAAACTCTTCACCATTTTATAAGTTAGCTCCTCTTTGAATGGACCTGGTATTTTCTGTCTGAACCGTGTCCAACACCTGCTCGGCAAATAAAATGAACAAAGGAGTTATTAGTTACTTGATATCAGGAAATGAATGAATGAGGCCGATATAATGCGATAATGATTGAAATTACTTATGGAGCATTGCTTTCATGTTGCTCCACTGCTCTTGGTCCCAACTTAATGAGTCGTGGACTTCAACTAGACTTGTCAACTTGAATTTTTAGCAAGATCCAGTGGAATTTGTAGACGTTTACATAAGCATACATGCATAGCTCATCGAGTAAGCAAAAATAAAATGTGTACAAGATATAAACACTCACTTGAAGTTATAAGGAAATAATATTTCCTTAACAAAATTATTCTCGTTTAAGAACCTGCACAGGTCTTCCTCCCTGTCCTTGGGGTGATTCTTTAACGTATATTAATTAATGATATATGGGTCAGTGAACCCAACGTCGTATATTCTAGATCGTTTGCATTCAAGCATCTGCATTCTACAGAATATAATATCATACAAAAGGATATATAGTTAGGATAATTTATTAAATGCAATGAACGAGCTGAGCTACAAACTTAATTATAGAAATAAATCACTTACAAATAGTAGCAACCAATGATAGATTTATCGAGGGTGCGTTGGTTGTATAACTGAAACAGTTCGGTCATTTGAACCTGTATCGAGTATGGTTTGAAGTGATGCTCCTTTCTAACGTCCACCGGAAACCAATCTTTCTGATGCTTTTTTTCTTCTTGCGACATGTACCATTTGTGCAGATTTCGCATATGTGTGGATAGACGCGCGAGCTCCTCATTACTGACTATAGGCTCCCCTTGGACATACTTCCGTACTATCTGACCCACTAGCGTATCTACATAGACTAAATATTGACCAAGAGACATTTTTGCTTCGGTAGCAAGTGCTTTGGCCTGCGATACAGTGATTCCTATTAGTGCAGCATTATTACGGCTCTGGGTTCTATTATTTGCATGTCCATATCCATTTCAGCTCTGAAGGCCTTGTCGAGGTCTGAAATGACTTTGAGAGGGCGACCGATTGATTCTTTTGTGCTCCGAGCTGGGAAACTTGCTTCCCGCTTTTTGCACTTGTGATTTTTTTCTTCTATGCTTGCTTAATAATCTCCCGCTCATAGTCTGATTCCAGATTCATCGATATCTGGGATGGTTGCTCAAGAAAGGACTTAGCCCACTTTTTGGTTTTTTCATCATATATTGTCTTTGGCTCAGGATTTTTAGGTGCAAAATGCGCCTTAACTTGGGCAGCCACATCCGCGTTAGTTTCCTCATCGGTCTTGTCATAAGGTCTCTTTGAAAGAGCCGGCGGGATGTCGACTATCTTTGCCGTTTGACCTTTCTTCGATGTGGGGCGCGGGGAAGCATCGATCTTTCGTTTCTTCGACGAGATAGTAGTACTGCACGGAGGCGGAGGCAGAGATCGAGTATTGCTTGAAGGCGGAGACCGAGTTGATGTACTCTTGTTGCGGCGATCGTCAATGGGGCGGGGTGGACTTGGAGGTTGACGATAATCGGGTTGGGGTGGACTTGGAGGTTGACGATATTTGATGCAGGGTGGACTTGGATTCCTCGGAGTCGGTGGCCTTGGCGCCGAGCCTGGAAACTTGATGTACTTCTTCTTCCATAGAATGATGTTGCGCTTGAAATCTCCTAGTTTCGTAAGGCCTTCAGGCGTAGCGATGTCAATCTCTAGGTCCACAAAATCCTCCACTATGTCATCCACCATGACACGAGCATAGCCAGGTGGAATCGGAAGTGAATGATGGAGTGCTCCAGGTAGACAAGGTAAAGCAGTGCCGATCGCCACCTTGAAGGACAGGTTGTTCATTGGATGATGTATCTCACATTGTGCCATCTCTCTAACATCAACCACGGGGTAGCGAGGAGCCGGTGCATCATCTAGCAGTGCGTGATCATCAGCCCGGACCTCCATGGAAGCCACACTTCTTCTCCGCTGGCTAAGATCCAATGCAAGATCTTCAGCCTGCAGGTGAGTTGACGACGGCGGCCTTTGTCTAATTTCTTGCATGGGGTTCTTCAGATCAGATAGGTCCTGCTCTACCCTGGATATCTGGTCGGCCTCCTGGTACTTCTTTCTCTGACGACTTCTGTAACTGGCATCGTACTGAGGAAACCCTTTCTTCCACGAGACACCGATGCCTTTGCCTCATGTTCGTCCTACCTCTTCAGGATTCCGTAGGGCGCATGTCAGCTCGTCGTTCTCTCTCTCGGGACGGAACAATCCCAATTGAGCATCGTTCATTGCTTGAATAAGGTCTTGGGAGGGTTTTAGAATTTTTTCATGAAATAATGTCTTCCCTGTTTCTGGGTCCAACGATCCCCCGTGCCCGTACCACCAATGCTTTGACCTCTCGGGCCATCCATATGTACCAGGAGTGACGCCTCTAGCCCTCATTTCTTTCTCCATAGTTTCCCACCTAGGGATGGCACTCTTGTAGCCACCTGTCCCCATTTTATGATGGTATTTCTTTTGGGCAGCATTTAATGTGTTCTTTGCCGACTTTGCCTTTGCTTTATCAGATTGCTTGTACTGTACAAAATCGGGCTATTGTTCTCTCAACTTCTCGTTTACTCCTTTGAAGTCTGGAGTTTTCTTTTTCGCGGCATATTTCGCGTATAAACTTTTCTTATGGTTCCGGTACAGTTCAGCCATCTTGCTCAGAGCCCACTCCTTGACTTTCGCTCTATTTTCAAGCCCACCCGGCCTTGGGGTAATACCATCTACCTCAAATTCTTTATACTCTGGAGGTAGTATGAAATGCGCTATGAGCTTCTACCAAAGGTCATCTTTGGCATCATCGGTGACATAGTTGTTGGAATCTTCACCGAGTTTCTTTGACTGATTCCATTCTTGGATGGTGATCGGTAGGTTGTCCCTAACAAGCACCCCACATTGATTTATAAACATCCTCCAGTGCTTCTCTGGAGCAATCGGTTCACCATCATCATCTATTTCTTTGATGGTGAACCTCTGATTACCATCCAACTTTTTGTTCGGCCCTCGTTTCATTCGAGCCGTCGATTTCTTCGATCCGGTGGGCTAAAATAAGAAGAGAGAGTGATTAATATATATCTAGATCAATTAATGAATAGAGGTAACACGCAGGCTTTATATATATATGTACCTCGCTGGATCCTGTCGAGGGGCCATCATTATTGTTGTTATTTGTTTGCCCTTCGTCCATCCGGTCTTCCCCTTGGTACATTAGGTTTTCCTCTAGTCCATCAGCGGATGGATTCAGATATGAGGATATCTCTTCCTCGAGCAAAATATCTTCACCGGTAGTAATATTAAGAGGAATTTCACCTCTTATCATGCCTTGAAGAAAACCTTCACCAATGCGACCAGGATCTTCGGATGGATCCATGACTTAATTATCTATAACAGAAAGAGAGTTAAACAGGTTAGAAAAAACAATAACCCTAATAACTAAAGCAAAAAAAAACAATAACCCTAATAACACAAATTAATAACCCTAATATTATTTGCGGTAAAACAATAATCCTAATAACTAATAAAAAACAATAACCCTAATATTATTTGTGATAAAACAATAATCCTAATAACTAAAACAAAAAAACAATAACCCTAATTAATAACCCTAATATTATTTTTGGTAAAACAATATTCCTAATAACTAAAACAAAAAAAATAACCCTAAAATTATTTGTGGTAAAACAATAATCCTAATATTAATTGTGGTAAAACAATATAATCCTAGCTAATAACTAAAAAAATAACCCTAGCTAATTATAATTAAAACAATAATTAAAAAAATAACCTTAGCTAATTATAATTAAAATAACCCTAGCTAATAATATAATCCTAATCCTAGCTAATTATAATTAAAAAAACAATTAAAAAAATAACCCTAGCTGATTATAATTAAAAAATAACCTTAGCTAATTATAATTAAAATAACCCTAGCTAACAATATAATCCTAATCCTAACTAATTAGAATTACAATAATTAATAACCCTAGCTAGCTAATAATTACAAAAAAACCACACCCGCCCGTACTCCCTTCGAGCTCTCACCGATCGAGGCACGGCGGGGTGGCGTGAGGCGATGTGGCAGCGGGGCAGCGCCAAGCCTAGCGGCACGCGTGGCAGCACGAGACAAGGCAGAGATCGAGCACGGCGCCGGAGCGGCTAGGCTGCGCTCGGTAGCACGGTGAATCGGCAGCACGATGGAGCACGTACGCACGGCGGAGCGGCGACGGAATCGGATAGCACCTCCCCTGCTTCGTCTTCGTATGTGCGTGCTTCCTCTTTGTCGAGAAATGCTAAGTGTTGGGGCAGCACCTCTCCTGGCGCCAGAATATAAAGGGACAGATCTTTAGTCTCAGGCTAAGCCACCGCCCGCGACTAGAGGGTCTCTAGTCCCGGGACGTGGCTTCACCCGCGACTAAAGACCCCCCCTTTAGTCGCGGGTTAAGCCACGGCCCGGGAATAGTGTGTTTTTTCGGCCGCTTCGTTTTCGCGCGCGCAAGAACTCTCTAGTCCCGGGTCAAGCCACGACCCGCGACTAGTTTGTTTTTTTGTAAATTTTATTTTTTTAATTCAAATCAAATATAAAACTTTGGAAAATCATATATTTTATTGTAAAAATCCAAATAAAACAAATAATAAAAATATAAAGAATCTTAATATAATATCCATATATCTGTTTGCATCGTTTATAAATTATTTCATTTGTAAATTTTCTTTTTTAATTCAAATCAAATATAAAACTTTGGAAAATCATATCTTTTATTGTAAAAATCCAAATAAAACAAATAATATGTCTATTATTATCAGAAAAATATAAAGAATCTTAATATAATATCCATACATCTGTTTGCATCATTTATAAATTATTTCATTTGTAAATTTTATTTTTTAATTCAAATCAAATATAAAACTTAGGAAAATCATATCTTTTATTGTAAAAATCCAAATAAAACAAATAATATGTATATTATTTTCAGAAAAATATAAAGAATCTTAATATAATATACATTTAGTCCTGTTGTAGTCACTAACCGGGACTAAAGATATTTCCCGCCATTTCCCAAAGCTTTCCTCCTAGTTTTCCCGCCCTTTCTCTCTATATCTAGGGCGATCCCGCCATGGCTATCCACACATCCACACCTTCCTCTCTTAGAATAATGGACAACGCCTACTGGGCCATTCTGACCCTCGAGGAGACCGAGGCAGGCGCCCAGCTACCCTTTTTTCCGCTAGCCGGGCCGGATGCTGAGCGCTGGAGGGGTTCCTGTCCCTCCTGTCCCTCAAGGTTCCACACGCCAGGCTTGATCGAGCAGCCTATAAATAGAGGGAAATGCCTATAAATAGAGGGTTCATCTTTAGTCCCGGTTGGAGAAACCAACCACGACTGAAGGGATTGCGGTAGACTGGGCCAGGCAGCAGTAATAATAGGGGTGAGTGTCAACATTATGTCGTGCGGCTTGTACCTTGTCCCGGATGGTGTCACCAACCGGGACTAAATATGAACCTTTAGTCCCGGTTGGAGACACCAACCGGGACAAAATATGAGTCAGCACTAATAATAGGGGTGAGTGTCGACACTATGCCGAGTTGCTTGTACTATAATTAGGAATCCTTGTGAGTCCAGTCCTCCAACCAGTTTGAGGCATCTCCAAGATGGTTTTCGAGAGCAGGGACACCACTACGGCCAGTTTCAGGGAGATGCCGCCGGAGCCCAGTCCTCCGGCATCTCCAAGAAACTGGTCATAGAGGCACTCCCTAATATGTGAAATTAGTTAGCTCCCAGGCGTATTGATCTAGTTAGAGAAGTTACAAGCTGCAAGATAGTTTTCGAGAGCAGGGACACCACTACGGCCAGTTTCAGGGAGATGCCGCCGGAGCCCAGTCCTCTGGCATCTCCAAGAAACTGGTCATAGAGCCACTCCCTAATATGTGACCTCACGCGTTTGGAGATCAGATCTTAATGGTAAGTACGAATCGGGACTAAAGGCCCCCCCTTTAGTCCCGGTCCAGCCACAAAACGGGACTAACACACTCAATATGGTTTGCAGACAACACTATAAAAATGGACACATGGAGCATCTTCACTCATAAAATGTTACAATTATTACACATCATTTCTTTGCGTGTGTTCCTTTCTGATCCCGTTGTATCCATGGAGCATCTTCATTCGTTAACATGATGCTTGGGTCATCCTTCACTGCAAAGGGCAGAATTTTCATGAAATTTATCACAATCTTCTGGCATGTGTGTCTTGTCCTCCCCTCCCATGATGTTTCTTTTTCCTGAAAGAACTATGTGGCGATTTGGCTCATCGTCTGATGTATTCTTTTTCTCATTTTTTCTTTTGCTAGGTTTGGTAGACATGTCCTTCACATAGAAAACCTGAGCCACATCATTGGCTAGGACGAACGGTTCATCTAAGTACCCAAGATTGTTGAGATCCAACGATGTCATTCCGTATTTTTGTCTACCTCAACCCCTCCTCCTGTCAGCTTGACCCATTTGCACCGAAACAAGGGGACCTTAAAAGTAGGTCCATAGTCAAATTCCCATATTTCCTCTATGTAACCATAATATGTGGTCTTTGACCCAATGTTGTCTGTTGCATCAAAGCAAACACCACTATTTTGGTTGGTGCTCTTTTTATCTTGGGCGATCGTGTAAAATGTATACCCATTTATCTCGTACCCTTGGAAAGTCGATACAGTCGCAGATGGTGACCTAGACAACAAGTATAGCTGATCTCCAAGAGTGTTGTTTTTTATGAGATGTTGCAACCAACCGCCAAAACACTTCATGTGTTCATCTGTAATCCAAGAGTCATGCTTTCTAGGGTTGTTGGAGCGTAAGATTTTCTTGTGTTCCTCGATATATGGGGCTGCCAAGATAGAATTCTGTAGAATGGTGTAATGTGCTTCGGTGTAAGAATGTTCGTCCCTACATATTATTGATTTCCTTCCTAGAGTACCCTTTCCACTGAGTCTCCCCTCATACGGCGATTGAGGAAGACCAATCGTCCTAAGGTTAGGAACGAAGTCAACAAAAAATTCAATGATCTCCTTTGTTCCATAGCCCTTGGAGATGCTTCCTTCTGGCCTAGCACGGTTACGAACATATTTATTTAAGATTACCATGAACCTCTCAAAGGGAAACATATTATGTAGAAATACAGGACCGAGAATGGAAATCTCTTCGACTAGGTGAACCAGCACGTGCGTCATAATATTGAAGAAGGATGGTGGGAACACCAACTCAAAACTGACAAGACATTGGACCACATCATTCTGTAACCGTGGTAGATCTTGAGGATTGATTATCTTCTGAGAGATTGCATTGAGAAATGAACATAGCTTCACAATGGGTACTCGAACATTATCTGGTAGAAGCCCCCTCAATGCAATCGGAAGCATTTGCGTCATAATTACGTGGCAGTCATGAGACTTTAGGTTTTGGAACTTTTTTCTGCCATATTTATTATTCCCTTTATATTCAACAAGAAGCCAGACAGGACCTTAATACTGCTTAGGCATTCAAAAAATATTTCCTTCTCTTGTTTGGTAAGAGAATAGCTGGCATGACATTGAAACCATTCTGGATGCAGGCCATCTGGGTCTTTCATATGTTGATGGTCCTTTCGTGCTTCCGGTGTATCTTTTGTCTTCCCATACACGCCCAAGAAGCCTAGCAGGTTCATGCAAAGATTCTTTGTCACATGCATCACATCGATTGCAGAGCGGACCTCTAAGAATTTCCAATATGGTAGCTCCCAAAATATAGATTTCTTCTTCCACATGGGTGCCTGTCCTTCAGCGTCCTTCGGAACAGATTTTCCGCCAGGACCCTTTCCAAAGGTTACTATTTGATCCAAATCTTTGACCATATCAAATATATCAGCACCAGTACGCTCCTTAGGCTTCATCTGGTGACATGCCAGACCGTTGAAATGCTTGCCTTTCTTTCTTAAGGGATGCTTGGCCAAAAGAAATCGACGATGCTCATTGTACACATTCTTCTTACAATGTTCCAAATATATACTTTCAGTCTCATCTAAACAATGTGTGCATGCATTGTATCCCTTGTTGGACTATCCTGAAAGGTTACTAAGAGCAGGCCAATCATTGATTGTTATGAAAAGCAATGCTCGGAGGTTAAATTCTTCCTGCTTGTGCTCATCCCACACGCGTATGCCGGGTTCGTGCCACAACTATAAAATTTCAACCACTAATGTCCTTAGGTACACATCAATGTCGTTGTCGGGTTGCTTCGGACCTTGGATCAACACTGGCATCATAATGAACTTCCTCTTCATGCACAACCAAGGAGGAAGGTTATAGATGCATAGAGTCACGGGCCAGGTGCTATGACTGGAGCTCTGCTCCCCAAAGTGATTCATGCCATCTGTACTTAGACCAAACCTTAAACTCCTTGCGTCATCTGCAAAGTACGAGTACTTTCTATTGATTTTTCTCCATTGCGACCCATCAGCGGGGTGTCTCAATATCCCGTCTGACTTACGTTCCTCTTTATGCCATCGCAACAACTTGGCGTGCTCTTTGTTTCTGAATAAGCGTTTCAACCGTGGTATTATAGGAGCATACCACATCACCTTGGCAAGAACCCTCTTCTAGGGGGGCTCGCCCTCAACGTCACCAGGGTCATCTCGTCTAATCTTATACCGAAGTGAAGTGCATACCGGGCATGCATCCAAATTATCGTTCTCCTCGCCGCGGTAGAGGATGCAGTCATTAGGGCATGCATGTATCTTATGAACCTCTAAACCTACAGGGCAGACAACCTTCTTTGCTTCGTACATACTGGAGGGCAATACTTTATATTTTCGAAGCATATTCTTCATCATTTTCAGCAACTTTTCAAATGAGGAGTCAGTTATAGCACACTTAGCCTTCCATCGTAGCAATTCCAGTGTGCTGTCTAGCTTTTTCAGACCATTTTCGCAATTTGGGTACAACAACTTTTTGTGATCCTCTAACATGTGATTGAACTTCTCCCTATCCTTTTCAGTTTCACAATCTCTTTATGCATCGGCAATGGTCCGACCAAGATCATCAGCGGGTTCATCATGTGTCTCTTCTTCATCCTCCCCTTCAGCATCCCCCATGGAAGTATCTCCGTACTTAGGGAAACCATGATAGTTGTCATCCTCCTCCTCTTCTTCATTGTCTTCCATTATAACCCCTCTCTATCTGTGCTTGGTCCAACAATTATAACTGGGCATGAAGCCGGACTTCAACAGGTGGCTGTGAAGGGTTTTTGAGTTAGAGTAATCCTTCTGATTCCTACATCCACTACATGGACAGAATATAAAACCATTGCGCTTGTTTGCATCAGCAACACAGATGAATTCATGCACGCCATTAATGAACTCGCCAGAGCATCGGTCAGTACCGTACATCCATTTCCGGACCATCTGCATTATAGTAAAAGTATATCAAAAACCATTAAACAACATGATAAAATTATTACAACTTATATTACTAGCTTCTAGAGCATTAATTTTGAATTTTGAAAAATTTACATGCACCAATTTGTGAATTGGAGAAAACAATCAACATGATAAATGTGGAGTTTTTTATTATTGTTCTATCAGTGAAAACCTCATTTCATTCTAAGCTCTAAAACTCTAAAATTACACATTTCAATTTTGAGTAACTATGTGCCTAATAAAAATTTGTTACACATATATATCAAAATCCTTCTACTTATAGAGCATGCATGCATTGATCCATATCTCTATATATACTTCTAGAGAATTATAGAGCTAAAGGAGCAATAAGAGATGAAAGAGTGAAGTTATAACCTTTTAAAGCTTTGGATTTAGGGGTTGTAAACTAAATCTTGAGAAAAAATGGCATGAACTCGCTTGCTTCTTTGAGAAAAATGGCCACCATATGCTTTAGGGCAGCAGGACAGACAGCGGAATATATAGTGGTGGACAACTAGTCCTGGGCCGTGATACGACCCGGGTCTAATAGTCCACTAAAAGACCAGCTGGCCTGCTCCAGGTCATTAGTCACAGGTCATATTACGGACCGGGACTAGAGATGTGGTCCGGCCCGGAACTAGTGACTATGGTCGTTTATAGCCGTTAGAGGCCTCATGGCCCGGGACTAGTGCTAGCACTAGTCGTGGGCTGTGACAGGCCGGGGCTGCTGGCATTGTTCACGTCGAACCGAAGAGGGTTTTCCTAGTAGTAAAATAATCTGAAAGCAAAATCTGCGTATATATCCGAACATTCTATATTCGCATATCAAGTTTGGTGTGGCTTGTATAAGAGAACAAAAAGTATCTCTCGAATAGTTATATTGCAGCATAGAAATTGTTTTTTACAAAAGCCACAAAAAATGATTTTTTTTCCTAAACTTCATGCCGAACATAGAAAGTCTAAATGTATATGCGATTTTTTAAAAAAAAATATGACATCTTGAATTGTGATTTTACAGAATGTGTGTATCTACACCTAGGAGAAAATTTTGATTTCCCCATGAGAAGGGGCGGAGCTAGAATTTGAAGATGAGGGGGCCGAAGATTTTTTCTTAGACTGGGATAATACATCTCATATATCAAGTCAATATGCCCACATCAAGTCAAATCTTTCCACCACACAAAAATAGATTTTTATAGATTAATTTTAGGACAAAAATGGCTTGTAAAAATATACACATTTTATGTTAGTTTTTCTCTCCAAGATAATAGTTTCATAGAAGATTAGATAAACACATCCAACTAGTAAACAAATGCATTGTCATATTGAAAGAACATGTGGGCCCCCATGTGTGGTTTTGGTAATTAATGACAATCTTTATGGACTAATGAGTGTATTAAGTTGTGCTTGTAGGAATTGTACATTGGCATTGCTTGGAGCATGTGTTGGCTTCAAGGTCGATGAAATGAGAAGAAGATGTTTTGTGCAAGCTCAAAATGTGTCATCTATAGAAGATCTCATGTTTGATGTTTGCCATCCTCGGTGATCATGGATCGATGATGATGAATCAAGATAGGCGTTCCATCTTGAGAAGGTAAAGTTCATCTACATCGAGCTCAAGTGGAATGCTCAAGGAAAAGTTATATTATTGATAGGTTTTCCCTTTGACCGGTCTCATGTTGCTTGTGAGAGAACGGGTTTTAGGTTAGATAACTGTAATATTAAGAGGGGCTCTCGAATGAGTAACTGGATCATATCTTTCCGAGAGAGCTCAAAACTTTGTATACTTGCATCATCATATTTGGTTGTTATTTGGTATTATCCATGTGAGGATTTAGATCTTGTGTTAATCTCCATAACAAGCTCTTGTTCATCAAAACCGGGTCTTCCGTTTGTATCTTGTTGCAATTTTGATCTTGGCGGTTTTCCAGATTCTCACCAAGTGAGGTATCTCACATTATAATACTTGATACTTTCTCACTTGGTGATAACCAATATTTTTTTAGAGTAGCACATGTCGTCCGTATTCCAAAGCAATTGGAATCGGGTCGATCGGAGTTACCAATCAAAAGTTATAGCAGTTTGAATATCAGCCGATTTGATTCTAAAAAGAAAAAGGAAAACAATTTTTACTGGGCCGAGCGGTAGTACCGCTTGGTACTACCGGATGCCCCTGCGCGGCGTGTTGTGTGCGGCCCAGCCTCTGCCTGGCCCGGAAGTGCTAGCCGGTAGTACCGGGCCCTGCGATAGTACCGGGTCGTCCATCCGATACTACCAGCCCAACTCGCCCAGCTTCCCAGGCCCTGTTTGCCTGCCATGTTCCCATCCAAGATGCTACCGCCTCGCACTGCTCCTGCTATTGCAACGCTGCGCTCGCCCGCACTTGGGCTGGCCCAGCCGCCACGGCCCGCTCCGCCTCGCTCATGCGCGCTGCTCGCATCGCTGCCGCTAGATTCCGCGCGCCTCGCTGGGCCCTCTGTCGTCGCCGCTCGCGTGTGCCTCGCTTGCCTTGCCCGCACGTTCCCCTTCGCTCGTCTCTCTTCATGCGCACGCTGGCGCCGCCTCGCTCGCTGGTCAACGCTCGCACGCACAGCTGGGCCATTCCTCGCGTGCGCGCACAGTCGCTAGCTGGCCCCACACACCGGTGTCGCTCGCTTAGACCAGCCGCCAGCGCTGCTGCCCATTCCTGTACACTGCTGGGCTGGTGCATGCGGTAGTACCGGGGCTATCCGGTACTACCGGTCTGTTTAGTAAAAACGCCCCAATGGGCAGAATTAGCCCTTTCCTTTAAATAGCTTTTTCCATTATTCATTTTGGACTACTTCTTCCTCGTCTATTTTTCCAAGCTTTGTCCCCATTTGC